>CM075351.1:109502500-119502500 GCA_037693485.1 Kitagawia praeruptora | reverse complement strand
CTTCATCCTCAAGTTTTGAGGAGGTTAGGGGAAGATTGTATCCAACAGATGGATGTTCTAGGAGAAACCTCTGGATATTATCGAAAACCAATCCATCCATGATTAGTTCGATGAGAAGAGTTGTCTTTTCAAAGAGATGATCAAGAACAGGATGTTCATCGACTGAGAAAAATCTATAGAATTGGTTTGAATGGAATTTTGGTTTGAGAAGCATTGTTGAGAAGAAAAGAAATTGAAAGGTTTATGGAGAAAGGCATAAGGCGTCTGTTTCTTTTAAAGAAAGACGTGAGAAGCTGAACAGTCACTTGGAAGTTTTAATGAAGTCAGATGCTAATTATTGCATATGACTGTATTTCTTGTTTTCAAGAAATGTTGAATATATCTAACCAATTGATTTTTGTTCAGATTAATTCTTTATTTCTTTTTCAGATAAAAGAAAAATGCCACGTGGAAACTCCATATTAAGTCTCTGGAATCAGGATGATATTGATCAGGATTTCATGTGTGACCATCAGGATTTAAGAATTATTATCACATTGTATTTTGTGATTATTTTGATGAGAGGTCAACAGGAAAAGGAAGCTGATCAGTATTGATTATTTATACCCTGATTTATTTCATGAAAATCAATTTTGGATTTTATTTTCCAAAAAAAATCGTGGGTAACCGCACTTTTCAGGGACTGACACCTGTCAATCTATGTGTCAATGTGGGATAGTGGTCTGAAAGATTTGTGAAATATATTTGTTTTAAAACTCTAATCGTGTAATTGCTTTCTCTAATTTTACATTCTCTAAAGCAAAAACCACTCTTGAGTTTTCAAAATCACTAATCCATTTCAAGAATTTTTCAAGTTCTTTTCAGATTAAAAATGGCAATTCAGAGAAGATTACCTAAGTCAGTAGCCTTCAAGTTTGGTGATTTTGATTTTATGACAAACAACCATGTAACAGTTATCACCAACAAGGAAGGAGTGTCATCTGATTTTCATCCAATCATGGACTTTCTGGCGTATGGACCATTAAGTTTTGCATTGACAGCATCTCCACAAATTAATCAAGCAGCTGTTACACAAGCTTGGGAGAATGCTGAGGTAATTGATTCTACTCAGAGTCAATCAGGTAAGATTGTTCTACATTTAGGACAAGACTCATTTGACATTACTGAATCTGTTGTTAATTCAGTACTTTGCTTACCTGTTACTGATAGTTATGCAAATGAACCATCTGATGATAATGTTAGAACTATGTTGTCTGAATTAGGTTATAGTGGACCTCTAGACAACATGATCCAGTTGAATAGGTCTTTTCTTAGAAAGGAATGGTCTTTTTACTTTGATCAAATTGCTAAATGTTTTACTGGTAAATGTAGTTCTTTTCAGCAAATTACTTCTGTTACATCACATATTGCTTATAGTTTGCTTTATGACAGAGTAATTAACATTGGTCATATTATCTTAAGTCAGATGAGTATTAAACTTGGGTTAATAGATCAAAACAGGAAAATGGTTTATTTTCATAGATTTATGCAAATGTTTATTAACCATTTTATTCCTGATGTTGAAGCTAGATTTGGTAGGGAACATTGTGTTTCTTCTTATGAACAGCAAAAGAGAATTTTCTCTGACATTACAAAGAAGGACAATGAAAAGAATCTAGATGAAATACCTGCAATTCATTATCCACATCATGTTCAGGTAATTCTTAAAACTCATCTTCCTACTCTCTACAATTCTTCTTTCTTTTGTGGTGAAATGGCTCAGGAATCTCAATTGGAGGAGAACCCACCTGTGTCTACCCAAGTAGCCCAAAACATTATAGTCTCTGAAACAATTCAAGAACCAAATTTTGATCCACAGCCTATTGTTTCAAAGAAACCAACCTCTGGTGTTTCTCAAAAGACATCAGTTGTAAGGAAGAGAAGATTTGTTGTGTCAAGTAGTAGTAATTCTAGTGAAGATGATGATGATTTAACTCTTGCTGAAAGAGTAGAATTGAAGGCTGCAATTCAACTTTCTCTGTTAGCACAAAGAGATGAAAAACCTAGCCACAGCCAGGCTGCAGTCTCCCAAAAGGCTGTAGTTCTTAAAAAGGGAAAACAGTTACTGGATACTGTCTCTCAAAAGACTGTGTCTATTGAACAAAGATCTCATCCCAAGATCACTTCTGTGTCTACACCTCTTGAGTCTTCTCAGGATAAATCTTTTGCTCACTATACCAGGAGAACAAGGAGAAAGATTCAATTGTCACCTACACACACAAAGTCTAGTCCAACTAACATTATGCAGGTTTCTACACATCAAGCTACATCTATGTCAGTATTTGACAAGAGAGATCTGGATATTGATTCTTCATGGGAAACTACATTGTCATACAGAATGGCTATGGGACTTATCTCTCTAAAAGTGAAACTTTCCAGGCCAGTTCTAAATTTTCTAAGTGAAAGTGTTCCTAGACTTTCATTTCATGAAGAATATGGACTTCTACATCAAAGACTTGACTTAATGAAGATGTATTTCTATGTATCTGTCAGAAGACAATTAGTTAAAAAATTTGGACTCTCGAAGCATGTTGTACTTCAATCACTTCATGCATATTTATTTGACAAAGATGTCATTATTGAAGATGCTTCAGCTCAAGGTGAACAACAGGAGGAAGTAGATAGAGGAATGCAGTCAACAGAAGATACTATTGCACCAGTGGTGAATAGTAGGAAAGATCAGGTCACAGTCACTGCAACACAAGAACCATCTAGTCAGAGGTTGGATGACTCAGGAGCTGTGATAGCTGATGCTGAAAGGACTTCTGTAATGATTGAAATTGCAAGTGAGAAACCCTATGATATGGGAGGAATGACTTTGGTTGATTTTTCTGAAGATTAAACAAATTTTGTTCAGTCAGAGTCTATCCACCTTGAGGGTGTGTCTCAGCAACCAACACTTAAAGACGGTGATGTACTAACTATGGTGTCTAATGAAGTATTACTGAAGACATTAGAGTATAGTAAAGAACCTGAAAGTGGTATACTGGAGCCTGTAGTCTCTGAAAGGAAAGAAGATGATTGTAAGGGTTCAAAGATTATAGCAGCTCACTCCTTGGAGAAAACCTCAAGCCCCTTGCCATATGAGGAACCCTCTCTCCATGTGAGTTCAGGTATAAAAACTCCTTCTAGCCCCTATTTTTCTGTAGGTCATGAGAGCACTTATCCAAATTTGAGTGATACACTTGAAAAGATGGACTTAGATCCACAAACTGAGAGGCTGGCTCCTGACCAGGAAAAAGGTGAGGTAGAAAGAGTGTTGACTTTAGTAAGTCAAAGTGAGAATGAGGGTATGGATGATCAACTCCATAATGAGGGAGAGAAAATTAGGAAACCATCGTTTGATTTCTGGGATCAGGTTTTTCCTGAATCTTGGTCTGAAAATTTAGGTATGGATGCTGGTACTTATTCATTCATCAAAATGTATCAGAAGAATGACCTAGCACATCACAATGCAAAGCCAGAAGTTAAAGCTCAGAAGCAAAAGGAGAGGCTTGCAGGAATCATTAACAGAAGAGGTGCCAAGATAAAGCAATCTCTTGATACATATGTACCAGATGAAGTTCCTAATGATCCTAGTGTTCCTTTGTATGTACTTCCAATATCAGCTAGAATTGAGACATCTACAGTCTCTAATCACTCTAAGGAGGAGTCAGGATTTGAAGATGTTAGTACACAGAATACTGGTGAAGGAGATGATGATCATGTTTCAGCTACAGATCAGAAAGATGAAGATGTTGATACTTCTAATCAGGTTTTATTACTTGAATATCATACAACCCAAGCAACTTCTTCTACAAGACTTGAAGATACAGTTCTTTCGGATTCTGATTCTGAAGATACTAGAAGCACTTCCAACATTAAAGTTCATTCTGATGTTTTGAAAGATATTCAGAATTCTCAAATTGCTATGCAAACAAGACTTCAATCACTTGAAGATAACCAAGTCACAATTATGGAAAATCAAGCAGTTCTGATGAATATCATTTGTTCTGTTTCTGAATCTCTTGGAATAAATGTTGATAATGTCAAAAAGGGGGAGATAAAGACAATTCAAAGACAACAACAACACCACCAGACCGGGGGAGATAAAGAGCAGACAAAGGGAAGTAAAAAGAAGAACTAGGAGTGATAGTGGTGAATCTCAGCTAAGAAGTGGTAAAGGAAGAGCAGCATTAATAGTTAAAATTCTTTCTTCTAAGTACTAGGTAAACGTCTACATCTGGGAAGGAGGTACTTAACTTCATAATTCTACATTCATAAATTCTATTCTGGTTGTATTGTTATATGTTTTGACATCCACAACTTAGATTTATGCTTCAGATTTTAAAGCATAAATAGGGGGAGATTGTTAGGAATAATTCATAAGTTGTGATGTTAAGAATAGAATTTACACATTATACTTCTTGTAATCCTGATCTTATAAAGGATTTAGCACTATATATAGGATTTATGTGTAAGATAGTTATCTGTACAGTTTAGTCAGGAATGAATAGTGTATCGGAGACTACATGTCAGGAACAAAGAGCAAATCCTGATGACGGTCTAATACTGATGATGATCAGATACTGATGCAAGATGAAATCCTGATATCAGTCATGATCAGATACTGATGCAAGATGAAATCCTGATATCAGTCGTGTTACTGATGATGTCATTATGGATGCTACAGAAACTGGTAAGTGCTATAAAACAGGATCGTTGTTTGAAGAACAAGCAAGAAGATATTATGAAGGAAAGAGTTTTCTATTGAAGGAAACTATCAACTGGACGGCAGAACATTGTCATGTATAGATTATATCTTTCTGTTATTAGTTGATAGGTAGCATTATAAATACTCTCTCTATATCATTGTAAAAAGTGTCATACTCGAACAAGTGTGTGTTGTGAGTTCATGTGCGTAGCTCTGTATAAGGTTTGTATTCGAGAATTCGAAACAAACAGAAAGAGAGATTTGTATTGTCAGCAGCTGCTAAAGGTATTGTACACCTTTGGTAGAGTTTGTATTTGATCTTATTAATACAAACAGAGTTTGATTCATTCGTTTATTCTTGTTCATATAATCAAGCAAAAATCAGACACGATTATATAACTTGTATTCAACCCCCCCCTTCTACAAGTTATTCGAGTTAACAGAGGTCATATTTTAAAGGAGCTGCTCAAATTTTGTGAGAATTACTATGTGATTACTATTTTGAAAATGTGGTAAATATGTGTTGCATGTGTTAAGTGGTAAAGCGTAATAGCACACGATTGGATAGAATAGAGTTATACAATTAAGGTTGTACATGTACTGAAATAGTACTTTACCTGTATATATGTACGAATAGGAGGTCAGCTAAGAGCCAGAGCACGTGTAAATGGAATATAGCGGATGGAGATAATTATCGGGATTGACGAGTGTGCTTCTGTAGAGACTGACAATGATAAAGGAAATATGGATGTGTGATCAAAGAAAGGTCAATGTATAAAGAAGGAGAGACTAATGTAAAGTGAGTAAAGGATCGAGATGTTGGAATTGGAAATTGCGTGTATTGAGGCAAGTTATACTATCCCTCACTTATCGTCCAAGTGATATGAATTCTCCTGTGTTACTTATATTCGTTCTTTCAAATTCTTTCTTGCAAGCAACCATACTCTTCATTTTTAGTTCGAATAATGTGAACCTATTCTGTTAAATATATGATGTTTGTTTCAAATCATTTAGCTAGTGCCTATATCCTCCATGTTTATTTCCAGTGCTTTTCTTCTATTAATTTACTAGCATTCAGATAATTATTCTCAAATTATTTTTCAATTGTTCATTTTCCTCACCTCTCATTCATGTGTTGATTTCTTCTAAAATTATTTTATTTCCATATTCCTAGTCCTTATTAATATTCTTCAAAGAAAGTTTTTCTTCAAATTGTGGTAAACTAATTCGAGGTTTATACTGTCGTTGAAGCATGTGTTGCTCGATGACGGTTAAAACCGAGAATGAATTAAGATCTTCTTAATTATTCAAACTCATTATTGTCATGCCGGTTCTGGCAGCTAAAGCCTATGAGTGCTTAGCCGATAAGAGTGAGACTTTGAGTAATCAAGAATTTCTTAAATCTTCGTTTTAAATTATTCAAATCCTTTATATAAATTCAAATTTTGCCATGAAAATTTATCAGTTGGTAACCTTTGAAATAAGTTGTTATAGCTTGTGCAGTACTCAAATCTATTGTTGAACTTTAGAGTCCTTTATTTCCTGATTTCTTTATAAATTGTTGTTCAATTCTCTATTCCTTAATTGGTTAATGACTCTTTATTGATTCATGATGCTTTGTTGCTTTACGATTCAATCTAGCTGAACCTTATCATGTTTAGTTCGACCTTATTGTTTTGCGGTTTATGAATCCTTATATTTATTGCTTCCCTACCCTCAGTCTTTATAATTGCAAATGAAGATGGATTGATTATTTAAAATTGTTTTAAAATTCCTTATGCTAGGCTGATCTGTTATTAGTAAGTATAAGGGATTTAAAAATGAAATGTTTTAAATTATTAATAAACGGTTATAAATTGGAAAGCGTAAGAGGCTAGGGGTGGTTCCCCTAGTCCAGCACTTTTATTTAGCGTAAGAGGCTAGGGGTGGTTCCCCTAGTCCAGCATTAAAGGCCAATGTGTTGCCTAATTGGGAACCCAATTTCAAAGGAATGGGGATTTTACGTGGCTGATCACCCATATTGTCCGTAATCAGGAGAATAATAAAAATCAACTTAAATGTTTTTTAAAGTTTTATGAAAAGTATGTTTTGATGATAGAATGGTTCAAAGGAAAGAAATGTTTTGATAAAGAGTTATGGTTTAAAGAAAATGGAAAGTTTTATTTTATGAAAGGTATTGATTTATTCCCTTGAGATAGTTGATCATTGATATTGTTCATCAATGAAATATTCATAAATTGTTGTTCACTATATTATATACTTGCTGAGCGCTCTTTGGCTCACTCTTGCTTTGTTTTACCTAACCCTTTTGCAGTTAGGTTTAAGGATGATCTATTTATATTTTCAAATGCGAATGAGGGCGGGGAGGATCCTATTCGGAATAGATTTCAGAGCTAACGCGGGCGAGCACAGTTTTGGATTAAGCTACAGACTAGACGGTATAGTGATTTGTTTTTAGAGCTGAGATAGAAGTTATAATAATTTCTATTAGTTAGATTCTTGTTTCATACCATAACCTGGAATCGATCCTCGGTGAGGAATCGTTGGTGTATTAAGTTTAATTTGTATTTGTTAAATTGGAATTTGGTTGGGTTAAATTACAGGTGGATAGTCCGATTTACGAATACTTCATGCCAAAATTTTCTAAAATTCCCCTATGTCAAAGTCTATTTTATTATAAAAAGTATATTTTCAGTATTGGAATTACAGGTTGGTATCAGAGCAACCAGTTATGGTCACTGAAACAAGTTAGGATGATTAGGTGCACGTATTTAGGTTAGACGTTAGATGGAACGATCTAGGATAAGGTTTGCCTTAGGTTATAAGGACGACTGTTGCGACATTATTTGGTATTTTGACATATCGCGCGAGCAGAGATTTGATTCATCCGGAGACTCAATTTAGGATGAGGAAGATAATTCGGAACAGCATACACTAAATAGACGACCGGAGCTATCGGCTTGGAAGACGCTATGTGCAGACCTTCGTGTATGTTCTAGAGTTTCTTTTCCAACTTTAGTTACCCTGCGAGCGTTATAGAAAGTGCGAAAGGATTGTAAACAAGATGTGAAATGCGATTCCTAGCATGTGTTAGAGGTAAGGGCATGACTGTTCACTACTAGCTGTTGATCTTATTCATCTTCTAAAGAGACTTAACCTTTATTTATATTCTTCCTTGTTTTGTTGGTACCAGATCTTATTGATAATCGATTATACCTCAATTGATGATGAACTTCGCATATCAGATTCATTTAAATACATTTCTATTTTTCAGGGATACCCCTATTTTCCAGGAGATCACTTGATTCAACATGATGCATATAAATTATTGAGACCCTTGAATTCTTTCTATTTTCCCCGAATATTTGATATTCCTTATTCAACATTATATATATATATATAAACTTTTGAAACTTTTGAATTCTTTTTGTTTCTCTCGGAATACTTAACATTCTTTACTCAAACTGGGATGAACAACCCTATGTATATAGGGGATTCAGGGACATCTTATCTATGTGATAGAAGTCTGGTGGGACGCCACTGATTGTGTTTGTCATGAAAGTACAGAAGGTTGGCCCCATTCTTGTGCTATGGTGGTTGACCTAAGTGACAAATGCAACCTGAAATTAGTTCAAGGATCATATTGATCTCTCAGTTAAATTATTTTATAAAATTCTTATCAAACAAATTCATCTTATATTCATACATGTTAATACCTGTCTATTCTCTTGATCCCTTTTGTTACAAACCCTTGTGATTTCTAAAAGTTATCAATGATTGAGAGCAGTAAAGATGGAGACGACGAAATTTTGAGTGGTGCAAGCTACAATTACGTCGAATGAAAATTGGATGAGCAGGTTTGAGAATTGAGGTTAAAGCAGAGATTGAATATTAAGTTAAATTATGCAGTGGACTAACAAAACACATACAAGATTCAACAATACGAAGAAACTGATTATGGTTAAGGAATAGATGATATGGACATGAAATGATAATTTTGTTAAAGTCGGAAATAGAGTGAGGTTTGATATAATTGGTATGTGATGGTTATCATGGAGGAAAGATTTTTGAAGAACACTTGCTTATTATATATTTCCACTATTCACTATGGATACAGTAGATAAAATATTACAAGAATTTGGAAGTGGAGATAAATTGTCAGATATAAAAGTTTAGAGACAGAACGGAATAACTTGAGCAAGACAAGGTAGAGTAGTACGGTTCGTTTTTAAGGAATTTTAGCAAGAATTGAAGCTTTGGATAAGGAATAAAGTGATTGTGTTGGAGTAACAACTCACATGGACATAGTTCGATGGATTACGAATATTAAGAGTAAAAGAGAATTGACTAGGATGGAAGAAGACAGTAAGAAAAGGAAGATAGAGAAGTAGGGAAATTGCAGGAATTGTGTTAGCAGAAGATGCGAGATTTGGCCGGAAAGGAATGTAAGATCTAGGAGATTTTGAAACCATGATAACAAGATAAGGTAATTATCTATAGGATATGAATTACTAAGACCAACAGGACCACCATTATTGGAAGGTAGGATTTCAAGAGGAAGTATACAGTAATTGTACTAGGATAAATGTGGAAAATTGTAAGTGTGAGCAGAAGGTATAGTGTGGTGAGAAGTGACAGAATTAGAAGAAGTTCAAGATGATTATAAATGACGATATGAAGAATATAAATGGGATGGTAGTTAAAGGAGTTGAGTGTGAGTTAGGATTAGATTGTATAGTTAAATATAAAATACGGGCAAGGTATGAGGATAAGAAGGTGAAATTATGATTTTCAAGAGATATGTAAGTTCTCTTTCAAGTCATGAAGCAGATAAAAGAGTTTTCACGAGCATGTGGGCTAAAAGGTTATTATGACGAGATTTTAAGGTTATTTTATATATGTGGGATATATCGATAAGGAGATAATTAAAGTGAAGCAGATTTTAGTGGTCAAGACTTCTCGAATATGTGACTTGAGGAATTACCAGGATTATCACCAGATAGAGAGATAAAGTTTATTAATTTATTTTACAACCAGGAATGTAATCAGTTTCGAGGATTCAAGATTGGAAGATATAGCAAGATATTAAAGGATATAAGAAGAACATGCATGAAATTTCTTAGTACGAGCTTTGGATGAGATTTCTAAATACGAGCTTTGGAATTGGAAGAAATAAAATTTTCAGGATATGACGAAAAGACCAAAGTGAATGCCATGAAGACGAAGCAGTAATGAATCGGGAAAGGCCTAAGACGTCTACAGAGATTGAAAACTTTGAAGGACCAGCTAGGAATATTATATTTCGGTTATTCAATTGTTGATAAATGTTTGAATTAAAATGTGAAGAGTTTAAAGAAGTTTTAAAGCTTTTAAGTTAATTATTGATGAAGTATACTTGGGTTTACGTATGTCAAGTTAAATGTTGATTTTATCAGATGCTAGAATTGTTAGAGTTTAATTGGATTGAAAGGTTAATTTGTGCATGGTATTGGAGGGTTGTGATCTCGGGATAATTTGTGTTCCAAATAAGATATATATGTTTTAAAGTAAATGGTGACATAGTAAAACAATGGGAGTAGGATAGATAGAAGTTTCCTAATTATTCCCTCCTTGAGTAACATTGTACGTTGAAAGGGGAGTAAGAATGATTAGGGGATTTCTTGATATTTTTTTCTCAAAGTTTTATCTGGGGTAATCTGAATTATGAGTAGGAGCGTGGAAGTTATATCAGTTGTTTTAGTCGCGTGGATTTTGTTTTAAAGATTTAATTATTTACCTGTTTACGTCAAGTCAAGGCAGATTCTTCGTTTATATGTTTGCTACAAGTCAAGGCGGGTTTTATTTTAGTATTGTATATGAATGAGTTGTTTATGGATGATTAGGTTAGTACCCGAGGTGTTGTGTGCAGGGCATAGTCCATTATACGAATAGGTCATGTCCGATTTTCGGTAGACCAGGATCGTCACGTACGCGTGGTAAGTATTTAGAATTAACGAGATATATATATAAACCAAAGGTTTAAATTCATTTTAGAATTTGAAGGCATACATGATGAGCCTATCTATATATGAGTTGAATTAAAGGAATTCTAGAATGAAAGGAATGTCTTCGAAATTGAAAGAGAAATGTTTAAGAATACCGTCATATGTTTTCTTATGCTTGATTCTGAGGACCGAATCCTATTAAGGGGGGAAAGATATAATGCCTTAGAAAAATCATAATTATAAATATTATTATTTAATATTAAATGTGGAATTTATAGTGTGATTTTTTGTAGATTTAAATAAATGTGATGTCATGGTTATATGATGATTTATATGTGGAATGTGAGCCCCTGTATCTTTATTTGAATTTTGTGATTTAAAATTTATTTAAATCATGCGTTATTGATCTTGGGAAAATTTTATAAATCATCAGAGTATTTAAAATTCCGAAATCTTTTGTGTATCCTCTTTATAATATTATTTAGTTTTTAA
This sequence comes from Kitagawia praeruptora, assembly GCA_037693485.1. Classification (NCBI taxonomy): domain Eukaryota; kingdom Viridiplantae; phylum Streptophyta; class Magnoliopsida; order Apiales; family Apiaceae; genus Kitagawia; species Kitagawia praeruptora. Next base: position 119,491,292 of record CM075351.1, on the reverse strand, counting down.
AATTATTGGGAGAATTATTTTGGGTGGTTAAGTATTTTAAGATGAATTTAAGAATTTTATTGTAGTTAAAGGATCAAAACTTGTAAAATTCATAGTTAATTCATTTTTTATTCTAAAAATATTATAAAAATATGTGTGTGTTCGTAATTTTACACTCATTATTCTAAAAATGAAAAGTTTATTTTTCCACCCATTTTCCATTTTTTGTTAAATTTTAAAAAGGGTTGGATAATTGTTTAATTTTATTTTTAAGCAATATGAATTGAAAGTTTTGCCCCCTTTCAATCCCTAAATTGATATTTTCCCCTAAATTGTAGCTGGGATTTATTTTCATCGGGTTGTTTCACCAGAGTTCTCTAGAAACCTCTTCATCCCTCTCGACTGTTCTCTCCCTCATCTCTCTCTCGCCATTCTCTCTCTCCCTAGCAATCTCTCTCGAATTTCTCTTTCCCCTCACCTTTTCTCCACTCCTCACTACTGACTGTGTAAGTGTGTATGGATATGGTGCTGCGTGCGTGTATATGCGAGTGTTGCAGTTTGAAATTGGGGATTTTGGTTCAGGGTGTTGCTGCAAGTTATTGGGTGTACGAATCGTGAGGTTGCGTGTATGCAGGTGTATCAGTGCTGTGGGTGGGTTGAACTTGTGTCGTAGTGTGTGTGTAGACAGTCAGGTGGGTTTACGTATCGATGAATTGTGAGTCGATATTGGGGGTTTCTTGTGATTTACTGCTGGTTGTGGTAATGTTCAAGCTGGTATGGGTTGTGGATGTTCGACTATGGTGTATATGTGTTTTGGAAGGGTACGTGCTGGGTCTGTGTTGCTGCTTGTGGCGCGGCTTGTGCGTGTGAATTGGCTATGCTATGGGTTGTGCATGTAGTGTGTTCACGGCTGTCACAGAGTGGGTGGGAGTGTACTGTAATAGCGTGTGTGAAGGAAGGGTTGCAGGTGTGTGTTTGGGGCTGAGTGTTTATGGGTAAGCCTTTGTTAATAATCTGGTTGTTACAAATGGGTGTGATGTTGAATATTGTTGCGCCTTATGACACTGCTGGATGTCAACTATATCATATATTGTTGCCGATTTTGTGTATTAGTATATGCTCAGATTGGTAACCGGAGTGGGTTTCAGATTCTTGATGTTTGGTTTCGAACTTATGATGAATTAGTCGTTTAATATTGTTTCATGTTTAATTTACGAAATTTTTTTCAATTCGGTTGGTATGATTAGTTTAGTGTGAGAATTGTTCAGATTTTTGGAAATAGTTATAATTTGAACGGTTTATTTGTTGGATTGGTGATGGTTGTTTATTTGTCGGCTGTATTCCGATGGGAAACGTACCCGTATAAAGAGGTTGTCAATATTTTCTGAAAATTCTACTTTTATAATCTTAAGTGCAAAATGTATGAATATTATTCGAATTACAAGAATTGTTAATCGAGGATCAATGTTGTAATGATGTATTTACAGATTGTATATGAACTACTAGTGGGCTTCTCAAGTTGTTAAGTCGTAGAGCCTGTTAAGTGTAATTTATTGTTTAAAAGATTATTAACCGGAACATGGTGAAGTACTAAATGTGTGTGATGCTATTTAAATTGTCAATCCATATCGGTCGTTTAGTGGTAAAATGATTAGCATGTTGTATTAGATCGGGTTGCAAGTAGTATAAGTTGTGTGTGTATATCAAGCGCACAGGTTGTCAAAAGTTTGTAGAGAATATATGTTGGTATGATTATGATGGTTATGAGATTGTATTGAGTTAGCAATAAAGCAAAGAATGTTTGAATTCTGGTTTGGTAAGTTGTATTCAGACAGGCGACGTCATATTTTAAAGGAGGTGCTGCTCAAATTTTGTGAGAATTATTATGTGATTACTATTTTGAAAATGTAGTAAATATGTGTTGTATGTGTTAAGTGGTAAAGCGTAATAGGACACGATTGGACAGAATAGAGTTATACGATTAAGGTTGTACATGTACTGAAATAGTACTTTACCTGTATATAGGTACGAATAGGAGGTCAGCTAAGAGCCAGTGCACGTGTAAATGGAATATAGCGGATGGAGATAATTATCGGGATTGACGAGTGTGCTTCTGTAGAGACTGACAATGATAAAGGAAATATGGATGTGTGATCAAAGAAAGGTCAATGTATAAAGAAGGAGAGACTAATGTAAAGTGGGTAAAGGATCGAGATATTGGAATTGGAAACTGCGTGTATTGAGGCAAGTTATACTATCCCTCACTTATCGTCCAAGTGATATGAATTCTCATGTGTTACTTATATTCGTTCTTTCAAATTCTTTCTTGCAAGCAACCATACTCTTCATTTTTAGTTCGAATAATGTGAACCTATTCTTTTAAATATATGATGTTTCTTTCAAATCATTTAGCTAGTGCCTATATCCTCCATGTTTATTTTCAGTGCTTTTCTTCTATTAATTTACTAGCATTCAGATAATTATTCTCAAATTATTTTTCAATTGTTCATTTTCCTCACCTCTCGTTCATGTGTTGATTTCTTCTAAAATTATTTTATTTCCATATTCCTAGTCTTTATTAATATTCTTCAAAGAAAGTTTTTCTTCAAATTGTGGTAAACTAATTCGAGGTTTATACTGCCGTTGAAGCATGTGTTGCTCGATGACGGTTAAAACCGAGAATGAATTAAGATCTTCTTAATTATTCAAACTCATTATTGTCATGCCGGTTCTGGCAGCTAAAGCCTATGAGTGCTTAGCCGATAAGAGTGAGACTTTGAGTAATCAAGAATTTCTTAAATCTTCGTTTTAAATTATTCAAATCCTTTATATAAATTCAAATTTTGCCATGAAAATTTATCAGTTGGTAACCTTTGAAATAAGTTGTTATAGCTTGTGCAGTACTCAAATATATTGTTGAACTTCAGAGTCCTTTATTTCCTGATTTCTTCATAAATTGTTGTTCAATTCTCTGTTCCTTAATTGGTTAATGACTCTTTATTGATTCATGATGTTTTGTTGCTTTACGATTCAATCTTGCTGAACCTTATCATGTTTAGTTCGACCTTATTGTTTTGCGGTTTATGAATCCTTATATTTATTGCTTCCCTACCCTCAGTCTTTATAATTGCAAATGAAGATGGATTTATTATTTAAAATTGTTTTAAAATTCCTTATGCTAGGCTGATCTGTTATCAGTAAGTATAAGGGATTTAAAAATGAAATGTTTTAAATTATTAATAAACGGTTATAAATTGGAAAGTGTAAGAGGCTAGGGGTGGTTCCCCTAGTCCAGCACTTTTATTTAGCTTAAGAGGCTAGGGGTGGTTCCCCTAGTCCAGCATTAAAGGCCAATGTGTTGGCTAATTGGGAACCCAATTTCAGAGGAATGGGGATTTTACGTGGCTGATCACCCGTATTGTCCGTAATCAGGAGAATAATAAAACTCAACTTAAATGTTTTTAAAAGTTTTATGAAAAGTATGTTTTGATGATAGAATGGTTCAAAGGAAAGAAATGTTTTGATAAAGAGTTATGGCTTAAAGAAAATGGAAAGTTTTATTTTATGAAAGGTATTGATTTATTCCCTTGAGATAGTTGATCATTGATATTGTTCATCAATGAAATATTCATAAATTGTTGTTCACTATATTATATACTTGTTGAGCGCTCTTTGGCTCACTATTGCTTTGTTTTACCTAACCCTTTGCAGTTAGGTTTAAGGATGATCTACTTATATTTTCAAATGCGAATGAGAGCGAGGAGGATCCTATTCGGAATAGATTTCAGAGCTAACGCGGGCGAGCACAGTTTTGGATTAAGCTACATATTAGACGGTATAGTGATTTGTTTTTAGAGCTGAGATAGAAGTTGTAATAATTTGTATTAGTTAGATTCTTGTTTCATACCATAATCTGGAATCGATCCTCGGTGAGGAATCGTTGGTGTATTAAGTTTAATTTGTATTTGTTAAATTGGAATTTGGTTGGGTTGAATTACAGGTGGATAGTCTGATTTACGATTATTTCATGCCGAAATTTTCTAAAATTCCCCTGTATCAAAGTCTATTTTATTATAAAAAGTATATTTTCAGTATTGAAAAGTCGGGATGTTACACAAAAGAGGAAGCAGGAAAGCAAGGTGCATGCATGTGCAAGTAAGGAAAATATCTAGTAACCAAGTAGTTACTCAAGTAACTAGCACACTTAGAAATCAAACTAGTACTTAGCAAGCAAACCACTTGGTTAGCCTAAACACCACCAAAGATCAACACTTGTCCATGCAATTCTCATCATCCATTGCATCATCACTTTAATAAATCCACTTTATGGCCTTGATATTTTCTAAACACCACAATAATTCATATTGGATGAGAGCAAAGCAAGTGAACAAAGCAAAGAAACTCCATTTCTCTCCATTTCTTAAAACTGCCCAGCAAGAACCACATTGAAAGACAAATTCATATCTCCATTTCTATCCATGATAAAATCACCAAATTTTAACCAAAGCCTCTCCACTCCATGGGCAATATTCGCTAAATATTTCATGGTATTCTAATGGGTGTAGCCTAGTCAAATCTCCTCCCCAAGAGAAGAAACCAAACTGTCCAGATTGTTTGACAATTTCTGTGATGATTTTCAAACGACCATATCTCCTTCATTACTCAATGAAATTTGGTTTTCTTTAGCTTGTTGGAAAGCTGGTTAGATGCTCTACAACTCTCCTTTAGAAGCCTCGTCCAGAAAACCTCGGTAAGGCCTTCGTTATTCATGATCTTTTAGCTGGGTTATAGAAACTCCGAAAATCACTAAGTACATTCTTGATGTTTCTTGATAGTTTAAGTTTGGTTAAGGAGTTCTAAGGACTAAAAAAGGTTTATCAAGGTTAATACACTCTCCAAGTAAGGCATAATTCTTAAGGACCCTAGATCTAGTTTTGAGATTTATGATGATCTTGGTAGATTAGAGATTAGTATGATTATGATGTTATATTAAGCATGATTAATTAGTGGTTTAGTTGATCTAAGTAAAATGATGCATATGATGGTGAAATCAGATTCTTGTGGACTGATAATAGTGTATGTATGCCCGGTGTGGCTTGGTTGATGTTTGATCGTGATTTAAAAATTTAGAAACGTTCGACTTATAGCCGTCGTAATGCCCGATTTTCGTTAGACCTTAAGAATTTATGCAACAGTTGGTATAAATTTCTGGACTTGATAATTATATGACATAACCTTGTAGATCTCGAGTCATAGATCGTTTTGGCGCAAAAAGCAAAGCATTTGGACTTACGGTTTAGGAGATATGATTAAATTACTAAAAGTGGTTCGGAACCATAAGTGCGAGTTCGTAACTGAACTTGAATCCCCTTAACTTGAATAATTCAGTGGCAAATCTTGGTAAATAAATATTAGAGATCATAAGGAAGGTGTGAGAGAAAACCTCATGTCAAACGGATCATTTTTCGATTTTATAAAAATGTTCGAATTAAGGTTAAGCGCGAGCGAACCCCTGAAAAGTCGACTTGATTATAACTTTGGTAAATCACTTAGAAAACGGGCGATAAAACTCGAAGTATAATATTGGTTCGTAAATGACCGACCTTAGAACTTTCATGATTTAAGTATATACCAAGTGTGAGTGTGATGACATGTCGTAATAAGCGAACGAATGTCGGATCGTATCAATGCTAAAAAGGAGTTACACTAAAGGGTGTATAACGAGATAACTCGAAAATGTGTTTCGACTTAAGTAAAGTTTATACTTAACCTTTTTAAAAGTGTTAAGTGATTAATCCCGAATACCTTGGCTATTTATAGATCACCAAGCTGACCCAGGACACGCTACCACCACCTCTACCCGCACTCGATTACCAGGCAAGTTTCCAATACTTGGAACTGTTGTTGTGATATTATATATATGACTGTTGTTATACATATCTCATTGCATGCATGCCTACTTTCAAGTAATATTGATATACTTGTTCCTTGATTTATTGTTAGCTTATAAGCCCGATAGATAACGTATCGGTTATAAGCCGGATATTGCTAAGACCCTTAGAGAAGGGCATCTGAATCTCATTCTTTGAATATAGACTGGGAGTCGGTATTTCTTGATATACTGAGATTATTTTCAGAGGAAAATATTTAAGTAAATATTTTCCATTAATTATCTGTCGAATATTATTGGAATATTCCTTTGAGATTATTTATGAATATTATTTTGAATATTCATTCGAGATTTATTTATTCGATGAATATTATCTTTAATATTCATCTAAAGTTGATTTTATATTCGAATATTATTTCGAACCCTCATTCAAGTTATTTATTCAATGAATATTATTTCGAATATTCATTAAAACCCTATTTCTTTTATAAATTTTATTTTGAACATTAATTCGAACTCAAGTTATTTGCTAAATATTATTTTAAATATTCACTTGAGCTTTCCTTAGTCAGTAAATATTATCTTTAAAATTCATTTAAAGTCGATTGATTATTGAATATTACTTCGAATATTATTTCATCGATAGATATTATTAAGTCGAATATTCATTGCTTATTCAATGAATACTATCTCAAATATTCATTTGATAGGTACTTCTTCAATAGGTATTATTATTAATTTGAATATTAATTATTCGTTCAATGAATATTACTGTGAATATTTATTCAAGGATTATTTCGAACGTTATTCTTTCAATACTTTTGACTTAATAAATATTCAAGGAATATTTATTTAAATCTCTTAACTCGTTTTAAAAGTGATCTACTTCATTCAGATATCATCTTCGACCTTCAAGTATTATGTAAATTATTTCAGAGCCTTATTATTAATATTATATTATCAAGGAAGGTTCTTAGTAACTCCATTCTTCATTCAATTCTATCATAAGGGAACCTTACTTGAGAAATGTTATTTACCTTGTGACTACCCGATCATAAATTTTTAAAACTATTCTTTTCACTTGCAACTTGGTTGCTATTATTCATTGAATCTTGTGTACCCACTCATTATTCGAGGGGTAAGAATGTTGGAACAAGTTGGTATCCATTAACAAGCACCAGCTTGGGAATACTGGTAAATTTTCCTTTCCAACTAGATATGACTACTTTGTGGAGTCTTATCAACAAGTATTATACTTGGGGAAAGGGGGACGAACTTTACGTTTCAAAGTTATGGATGTTAAATGAACTAGGAGATGCGTAAGTGACCCAGTGGCGCCGGTCCAGCAAATGGCCCAACCGTTGGCTGAGGGGGTTCCAGAGGGCAATAGACAAGTAAATCCGTCGGTGCTTCCTTCTACATGTAGAGCACAAGAGGTGGGGAGCATAACATGTGACTGATCATCGTGTAAATGTTATGTCTCCTGGCGCGTCAATGCTCCAGTATTAGTTCATCTCTCAATGTTGGAAATTTTCTGCAACACTATCGATGTTGGTAGGGTGAAAAAGTGTTTGAATCTGGAATTGCAATATTTTCTACAAGTTCCCCTTTTATGAAATTCATAATATCTTGCTTATCTTTGACATAGCAGATATTTCCACGGAATAATTATATTTTGAGTTACCTTGTAACTTCATCTTATACCTTATATTGGTACTATGTTCGTTAATGCATGGCATATGGTTTCAAAGATACTTTTGAACCGTTATATATTATTTTTCAATTGTACATTATTTTGGTGGGCTATTGCTCACCCTTGCTTTATTTATTATATCACAACAATAGTTAGATCAGATGGCCCGCACAGGGCGCACTCGGCGCAGCAGGTGTCATCCGTCAGAAGATTAACCGCTGAGGTCATACCTATCATTGCTGAAGAGAAAGCTATTGGTAGGCTAGTTGTTAGCACTTGAGTATCAAATGTATTTATTATATGACATATACAAATGGATGGCAAAGAGTATGTAATGGTTAAATTGTAAATCTTTTGGGTTGTAAGAACTCAATCTTGTGATTAATAATATTTGGTAATTACTCTGATTTCATCTCTGGCACTATAATGGGTGTGTTGTTGTTGTTTTGGGTCACAAGGTTGTAATTTAATTTATGTTGGTTTTGAGGATGGAAATTGAGACCGTAATGACCAGATCCCTGACCTCGGATCTGGGGGTGTTATAGAAATGGTATCAGAGCGTTACGTTATAAATCCCAGAGATGATGCGATGTTAAAACAATAAATTCACTAATATAATAAGAACTCTTGCCAAGTTCATAGTCGGACTACTTAATGTAGTATTGACATATAAAACCCTTATGGGAACTCTTAAGTATCATGGTAGTAACTTAGCTCGTTCTCATGTCGACTTGTAAGGCGGTAGACCTTGAGGCTAGGGTTGGCAATTTTGGACCCGCGACCCGAACCCGACCCGAACCCAACCCGCATGGGTCGGTTTCGGGTTCGGGTCGGTTTCGGGTTGACCCTAACTTGACCCAAAAAAAATTGGGTCGGGTTCGGGTTACCCGAAACTGACCCGAATATATATATAATTAATTTTAATATATAAATTATTTATTTTATTTATAATATATATTATTATTATTATTAATATATATACTTTTAATTAATATACATTATTTTAAATATATATTATTTTTAATAAATATTATTTTAATATATATATTATTTTTAATATATATATATATATATATTATTTTTTAAATTTTAAAAAATTAAATTTCGGGTCAGGTTACCCGAAACCGACCCGGAACCCATTCGTGTCGGGTTTGGGTTGAGCACCTGTACCCATTAAATTTTCGGGTCGGGTTCAGGTTGGGTTAAAAATGCGACCCGAGTCTGCTGACCCGATCCGCAACCCAAAATTGCCAGCCCTACTTGAGGCGTACGAGCAGGAGCACGGTGATGCTTTATTATATGCTGGTGATCGGCTTGTTGATTCGATGGAATACCCTACTGAGAACTAGGAGGAGGTTTTAGCTAAAGAGGAGAAACCTATTAGGGATAAGGAGTTTACCCTTGAGGAAATGAGGGCTGCAGCCAGAGAGACTGTAAGAGTTAAGGTATAGTGCTCAGAGAAGTGAGCGTAAAGAACTGAGATATTATTAAGAGAACTAAAGATGCGTATTGGATTCATAGCCGGACTGCCGGATGAAGTACCAGCAATTAAGACGAATTGGAAGGATTACTTGAGGTCTTATATGGGGATAGATAAAGATCCTTAGAGACCTTCAGATTAATGAGAAAAGAGTTAGAGTGGTACATGATTATCAAAGACAAAGATAGAGGCCAGGGAGCAGAGTCTCCAGGAGTAGTTGAGATAGAGGCAGCAAGTGCCATATCATGTGATAAATGGATTAGTGTGAATATTATTAATGGTAATTTGCCATGAGAAGGCAGATTTCATAGGTTATAATTTATAAAGTCAAACTGAGATTGATGAGGTGGTTTGGTTCAGGGAAATGTCCATTTTATGAATGGGTCAACTTAGAAAATAAAGACATTGGAAGGTGATGGCATGATTGGATCAAGTATATAAGGAAGTAGTAAGCGAGACAATGATCTGAGAACCTACAGGAGGAGAAGACCGGTGAGTCTATGATAAACTAGTAATGATGCTATCGTCAGGAACCAAGTATAAGTTTAGTTCAATTCAGTGAATGATGAACTAGAAACATTAGATTCATGTGATTCAGAGGAATATTAAATTCCTTCTTTTCCTTGAATGGATTATGGTAGTTACCTTAAGTTTATTCCGACACTGAATCGTAAATGGATTAGGTAAGGCGATCAGTGGTTAAGATGTAATTTAGAATGCTTTTAGATGAAACCTGAAAGAACATGTGTAGGCCAAGTTCTCGAAGTAAGAGTTTTGGTAAAATGAAGTCCAGTTAATAGGACATATGATCAATAGTGAGTAGTGTTTGTCGACCCCGCCAAGTTAAAGACAATTTTAAATGGAGAAAAGCCAACCACACCGGCAAAGGTGAGAAATTTCATAAGATTCACGAGGTATTACCAAAGATTTGCTCAGGACTTTACAAAGAGTGCAGCCCCGTAACCCGACTTATTTGTAAGATTAAAAGTTTGAATGTACAAGATAAATGGGGGAAAATCTCCCTGGAGCTAAAGATAAAATTGGTGACGACCCAGCATTGGTGTTATCTAATGGAGGAAGGAAAATTTTGGAATTTATTAGGATGCACCTCGTACAGGTTTAGGTGTTGTGCTTGTTCAACAAGGCAGGGTAATTGCGGATGTATTCGGATAGCACAGTTCACCAGATTCGGAAGGCCCTGGTAGTGCCAGTTTTGTGGAACGACTAACTTCGACGTTAGTGTTCCTTCTGAGACTAGATGTTAGGTAGACTAGTATTCGGTAGTATCGACTATTAGGACGAATATGTACCGGGAAGATGTGGTATGTTTCAGTTTTGAAACTTTGATTTCCCTTCTAGGGAAGGTATATATATTTGGTTTCTTTACAATGGTTAAACTCCCAACTTTATGTCAATCATTTCGTTATTATAACTGTTTATGGTTCCACCCGCTTGGATGTTCCTAGAAATATTCTTCGGGTATCGAAATGGATCTTCTTAGTGTTACCAGTGGGTAGATAGATTGACTGAAATTTACCTAATTCTGGAAAGGAATTCGACGAATTTTGGTAAACCTTGTCTTTCTGATTATCAGAATACGTCACCAAAGAGAGTGGAAACTGGAATGAACCCTATGGACTAGGTAAGTTAGCCGCTATACGGGCTGGTAGACAGACCCCGATTATTATGACTGATTATAAAGATAAAATTATGAAGTTAAGATTGGACGGAAAAAGGGGAAATGTAATTAACAAGCCAGACTGGGAAATTCTGGGATTGACTTAAATGAAAAGGTTGTTATGACAAAAGTGTTAAGCTTATGGCACGTGGAATTAAAAAGAATAGTTGAAAAGATAAAATAAAAGGAAAGGTGACCGGAGACGGTACTGAGAAGTTGATTGAGACTTATATGGAGTAAAGTTTTGAAAAGATCAAAAGGTATCAAAGAAGAAGGCACTATGCCGAAAATTGCTAGAAAAGTAATGCTATTAGCCAACCCCTAAACTCAAATATTTAAGTATGGCCAGTGGAGGCCAAGTCACAAAGGATTAGCAAGTGACTAGACCAGCAATGAAAGGACAAAGCGGGGTTGCTTCTAACTAAGCACCAACCGCGAGGACTTTTGATATAAAATGAATTGTGATACAGGATGATGGATTTTATATATACCATGGACGTATTAGGATTGAGGGTAGTGACCAATGAAGAGTTACGAAGATTGTCAAGGATAGTGCAGTATGATGCATAAATGTTATCTGAAGCTTAGTGTCCTCAAGAAGAGCAATAGGTACCAAGAGATTCATGTTGAACACGACAAATATCTTCTAGAACATCCTTGCTACCATTACCAAATTCTGTAAGAAAGAGTAGATAGACATGTGTTGTCTTTTGGAAGGTCATATAGACTGACATTCGTTTGAGAGAAGAGGTTAGCATTAAGCTACCTATAGATTATCAAGATGGGAATGATTGAAAAGAGACCCTTATTAAGGATATATGATTGGATTGCCAATTACAGGATATAAGTATTCCTTGAAAATAGAATTGAGGATAGAATGTCCATATATTAAGACGAATCCTGGGGGATGCACAAAGGATATCATTACCCCTAATAAAGACATTGTAAATACAGATGATATAAGTTGGATTGACCAAGGTAGCAATAACCTTTAAGGATTTATTGAAAGGAGTCTCGATAGGTACATAAACAGAATTGTTATAGGGCTGATTAATGAGATTTTGATGTACCCTGTACCAAGAAAATACAGGAGGAATGAGGAGGATGACCTAAGAAACCTTATAAAGAAAAAGATAATATTCAAAACTTCAAAATGGAAGTTTGGTAAGGAATGGAGATTAATAATAATGCCAGAAGAAGCCTGTGTGAAATCATGAGAAAGTATGGATTGAACCAATAAAGGTTGAGATTATCCTAAAAACAAGAAAGAACTAAGAATAGGAATATCCTAGGTATGACTAGGAGTAACTGTAGTAAATGTCACACCAGAAAGGTGGAAGCAATGACTTTTGGAAAATACTGATATATGCTTTCTCTCATTCAGCAGAATTTAAGGGAGAATGCTTCCATCCTGAGTTGGAATAGATCCAGAAAACATTGATTTCAAGAAATTATTATAATCAGGAAAGGCCAATGAGGTGGCCAGCACGTTAAGTATAGGGGAGTAAGTATAAATATTGCTCATACCAAAGGAATAGAGCGATTTTGAGAAGGACCTTGAAGGTTAGAATGTGATGTAGGATTTTACATTCCCTCAGAGGATTGTGCGAGAATCAACTATAAGGATAGTTTAAGTAAACATTTGATTCCTGATATTGTCTGAAATACATTACCGACATTAGGAGGCTCTGAGACGGGCCCGACCAAACTCCCCAAGAGACTCGCCTTCTCTTAGAAAGGGATGATTAAATACAGGAGGAAGATTGGCTTTCTGAAAAAGGAGTAAAAGAAAGGACTGGACCAGCAAGGGGTTGGAAGAAACATAGATGGTACTGATAGTGATAAGCCATCTGGCATGATGATGAATGACAAGAAAGTTATTGTTGGTGTATTTCTATGCAAACAAGATAGAGAATATGAGGTTGGAGAATCGTGATGCTGAAAAGTATCCTTGTGAAAAGAATTAACGAGGTTCGGAAAGTGATTAAGTAAACTACTAAGCTTCCAGTCTTATACTGGAGACATATGATTAATAATCTCACCAGCCTGTTCCAGCTGCGATGCTGGAAGCTTTTCTGCGATTTTATTTGCTTCATGTATTATCTACGTCAAGTCCAGTAAGTATTCCCTATGGATAAGGGAATAGTGATTATTTTGTCTTCCTAAAGGATTTTGATCTGACAATTAGGGAACCCATAGGATTAGCTATTAAAGCACTACGTAAATGACAAACTAGGGTGATTCCGTAATGGACTACATCAATATAGTGGTGATTTTCTGAGAAATTAGGTAATAACGACTGTGGATGTCGGAATGGAAAACAGAAATAGATTATATTGGAGCTAAGCTAGAGGAATCATCCCGGATGATTTCGGATGGTTTAATTTTGGGAATGACGCGATATTTGAAATGAATGATTAGGCCGCGATGGTTCATAGAGTAATTATAATAGAAATAGAAACCAAGTGACCGATAGAAACAAATATGGAGTTGAGGATTAAGAAGGGAGTGGAGATACGGACTCCTGAGAAACCCCAGCAAAGAGGTAAGAAAAGTATGAAATTGACATTGTGAGTATTGGCCACAACGGAAAGCTGGAATTGAAAGCATAAATGACGTAAAGATTAACTCCTTTAAGTTTGGAAAATTCGAGGAAATTTGGAATGGATATGGTGAGTAATAAGGAGACTCATGGATCGAGGAAGTGAAAATCTAGATGGTTGAACAAAGGAAGTTTGACCCCAAAAATGTGATGCTTATTAAACATATGTGACGGTATATCGATAGAGAGGCACTAGATGCAAAGAGTGTCCCAATAATGAGATGGCGGTGAAGATAAATAACAGAAGTTAATAAGAATCAGATAATCAGAAGGATGTGATTGATAAAGAAAAGATGGAGAAATGATTATGGAATGTGAAGCAAGGAATGTTATGAATGGACTTTCTAACGAACTTCCGGGATGACAACATGATAATGTTAGTATGGTGAATATGAAAGAATCAGTAGCGTGGCCTGGAATGTCAGTAACAATGATGTCAAGCAAAAAATCTAAGATTTAACCTGAGAGGTTGAAGGAATTTCCAAAAGTGAGTATTGCTAAGATTAAACAAGAGTATAGGTCCATAGAATGATGGATAGAGCAGCAAGGATACGTTGACACGTGAAATTACGATAAAGTAGTATTTGATACGATTAAGATTATTTTTCTCCGATAAACCTCTATAGTTCAGAGGTAAAATCTAAGTATGATATTTGACAATCATGAAAAAGTTCTATAATTCTCTGGAATTCTTTTCTTTTCTTCTCTCTTATTTATCTTCTTCTAAATTGAGAAGAACAACCCTTTAAGGAGGGGAGGTACTGCTACGTGACTATCTGTCTGTGTGATAGAAGTCTAAGTAGGATACCATGACTTGTTTAATTGCTTGTCAAATACTAAAGGCTGGCCACCTTCTGTACTACCTATGCAATATAACAAATGTTCATTGATCATAGTGATCTCTCAATAAATTCTTCTAATTCTATATATTGATCGAGATTGCGAAGATTAAAGCGATCAGGAAATGCGTAATTACGAGTGAGGTTATCTCCGAATTCGCAGCGCGATAGTGATACCGAAGTCACTGCAGATACCAATAAGGAAAATAGTATATGACTGGGTAAGAGCATAACTTGGATAGTGTGTTGTACGAAAAGTAGCAGAGATTACTGAAAAAGGATAAAGGATGTATTGTAGCACTAGTAAGATGTGCTGAAAAAGGATTGGGATTGATTAATTGACTGGGGAACTGGAAAGTGGAATAACCAACAAGTACCCAATTGTCTTCTACCTGATTCCGGGATGGAATCCTTTTAACGAGGGGAGACTGTAAGAACCCGAATTTTTGGTAGAATTAAAACTTTTTTTTCATATATTGATGAAAGAATGAACAGTGATTCCGACTACAAGGTATTAGCAGTTCTAATGAATGAATGTTATTGGGTATAGATTCCAATGATTATATGTCATGAAGAAAGCAATTGGTTGACAACTTAGATTAGAATAATCTATCTCCTAGGGAGATAGGAGGTCGGAATTCCAAATAAAGGAAATATTCTCATGTCATCCAAATCGATATCTGTTATTAGTCCAGTGGTTCCGTGAAAGGGTTAAGGAACGCCCGAAAGAGAACAAGGACATTTTAACAAATGTAAGGAATAAAGATAGAATAAATAATGAATAGAGTTTTTGGTGGAAATGAGAATATTATTGGACGACGCTATATAGAAGTACCCGGAATGGATTTCTGAGTTCGTATTAGTGATCCAAGGGGAAAATAAGTGTATGTAAAAGCTATCGGATTCAGAAAATTAACACTTTTATTTTCTCTGAGATTTCCCTGGACACTGAATGACTTAGGGATTATTAAGAGGATTTAAGGAATTTAAATTCAAGAATTATAAAGGAGGATTAGGAATGGCAGTAGAAATATTAAGAAGGTTTCGGGTAAAACCCTAACTAGAAATCTTTGTGATATTCCTGCGAACGATCAATCGAATCGAACAATAACCGGACAAAAGAGCAAGCAGGAAAGCAAGGTGCATGCATGCGCAAGTAAGGAAAATATCTAGTAACCAAGTAGTTACTCAAGTAACTAGCACACTTTTAAATCAAACTAGTACTTAGCAAGTAAACCACTTGGTTAGCCTAAACACCACCAAAGATCAACACTTGTCCATGCAATTCTCATCATCCATTGCATCATCACTTTAATAAAGCCACTTTACGGCCTTGATATTTTCTAAACACCACAATAATTCATATTGGATGAGAGCAAAGCAAGTGAATAAAGCAAAGAAACTCCATTTCTTAAAACTGCCCAGCAAGAACCACATTGAAAGAAAATTTCATATCTCCATTTCTATCCATGATAAAATCACCAGATTTTAACCAAAGCCTCTCCACTCCATGGGCAATATTAGCTCAAACTTTCATGGTATTCTAATGGGTGTAACCTAGTCAAATCTCCTCCCCAAGAGAAGAAACCAAACTGTCCAGATTGTTTGACAGTTTTTGTGATGATTTTCAAATGGCCATATCTCCTTCATTACTCAATGAAATTTGGTTTTCTTTAGCTGGTTGGAAAGCGGGTTAGATTCTCTACAACTCTCCTTTAGAAGTCTCGTCCAGAAAACCTCGGTAAGGCCTTCGTTATTCATGATCTTTCAGCTGGGTTATAGAAACTCCGAAAATCACTAAGTATATTCTTGATGTTTCTTGATAGTTTAAGCTTGGTTAAGGAGTTCTAAGGACTAAAAAAGGTTTATCAAGGCTATTACACTCTCCAAGGAAGGTATAATTCTTAAGGACCCTAGATCTAGTTTTGAGATTTATGATGATCTTGGTAGATTAGAGATTAGTATGATTATGATGTTATATTAAGCATGATTAATTAGTGGTTTAGTTGATCTAAGTAAAATGTAATATCCGCGAATTTTCGAATAAATTTTTTTCATAATCGAGATTTAAATTTTTATTAAGAGCGATGCACTAATATATTTTAATTAGCACGTTTTTGATAAAATTTCGAAATTTTATATATCCGTATGTAAGTAAATATTATATTATTTTTATTTAATTATATTTATTTGGTATTTATTAAAATTATGAAGTTTGGGAAAAAGTAAGATTTTAATTTTTAATCGAATTTATTTTAGAGAACGAAATTAGAGTTTCGTTTTAATTAGCCAGCAGGGAGGAAACGAGCTCTTTTCACCAAATATTGCACTAAACCTGGTCATTATTTTCAGCACTTATTGTGTCCCCACAATTATTTCTTTTTATTCCACTAGCACAAAAATGGGATCTTGTTTTGTTCCATTACGTTTTGTCCCCCACAATTGTTTTTTTTATGCCACTAGCAGAAAAACCGGACCAAAACATTCATTGTTTCATGGCACTTTATTTTTTATACAGACTATCTTGTCCACTTTATTTTTTATATAACCACGTTTTTGTTCCTTCACAAGTTATAAACAGAAAAATTGGACATTTATACTACAAAACAGAGAGCCAAAAACATAGAACTGATACACACAAAAACAGAGTCACACCACAGGTAGTATGTATATGTATTTCGTTCTTTTTATATAAATTGTTTGTTTTGATTTCGTTTTCTGTCAATTTTTTCCGTCTTAAATCCGGTGTATGAACTTTTAGAAAATTTAGATGGGTTGTCTTTGATGTGGATTGTGGGTTGGAAATCGAAGTTAATAAGGGGGGAGAGGAGAGATGGTAGTTCGAGAGAGAGACGGAGAGATTGAGGTTGTGGTGTGGTTGGGTTCGTTGATGATGAAGGAGGCAAGGGGGTGGTGTTTGTGGTTGAAACTGGCGGTTGGTGTTGATCGGAAAGGGAGAGAGACGGGAAGAGAGAGAGGTGCAAGAGAGGGAGAGATAGGCGAAGTCGGAGAAATATAGAGGTTTAGAGATGGTGGTGTTGTTGAAATCGGAGTGATAAGGATGGGCGTTGGTTCGTGGTAGGTTGATGGAGAGGAGTGAAGTCGGAGAGATGAGGGAGTAGTGATGGATGGAATTTTGGGATGTTGTTTTGTTGTGGTAAATTAGGAGGGTGGAGGGAGAGATGTCCGATTGATGTGTGTGGTGTTGACAGAGTGAAAGAGGTGATCGAGAGATGCAGAGGACGAGATGGGGCGGAGGGAGAGAGGAACGGAGAGAGCTCGAGAAAGAAAGGGAGAGAAGAGAGAGCGGAGAGATGAAGAGGATGATGAATTGGTGTGCGAAAGAGGGAGAGTGAGGTAGAGAGGTGGTGACGGGGGAGAGTATGGGTAACGAGAGAGAGATGATCGGAGTTGGAGAGATCGAGAGAGAGAGAGAGATAGCCAGGAGAGGGAGAGAGATTGGCAGAGAGATTGAAGGAGAGAGCAGAGATGTTGGGAGAGATAACGGAGACAGTAGAGAGAAAGAAACACAGGTGGGGCCCACGATGGGGTGAGGCGGGGCCCACGTAAATTTTCGGTTAAATAAAGTATTAATAAAATATTATCGATTAAATGTTATAATAGGGATTAATTATTTGGATTTTAAATTGGTTTAGTTAAAAGTGGGAGTATTATTTAAATTGTGATAAATAAATAGTTTAATTAAAATAAAAATGGTATAATTGATTTATTTAGTTATTTAGTAATAATTATGGATTTAATGTGAATAAAGATGGTGTAATTAATTAATTAATTAGAATTAATTAGTGATTATCTGTTTGTAATTTAGAGATTTAATGATTCATTGATAAAAGAAGTATTTAAAAAGACAAGGGTATTAAGGTGGAATAATTATTATGGTTTTTAAATTGAGTAAGTATGAATAATTGTTGTCTTGAGGATTTATTTATTTAATTTGAGAATTAATTGTTGTTTTGAGGATTTATTTATTTAAATTAAGGATTAATTATTGTTTGAGGATTTATTTATTTAAATTAAGGATTAATTGTTATCTCGAGGATTAATTGCTTAATTAGGTTTCTTTATCGTGGAGTAAGATAATTGTTTGATGATTATTTATTGATTGAGTTTTTATATAGGATGTCAATGGTATTATTTTAGAGAATTGATATTTAGCATTTTCGGATTATTTTAATTAACCGGATCGAATCAGATTATTTTAGAGACTAAAACCGGAATTATTAAAAATGGCGGAACATAGGAAGTTAATTAGGATTTTCTAAAGAAATGATTCAAGGAACCATTTTGGGGTAGGATTTCGGATGAGTTAGGAGGCTCGTTTGGAAAACCCTTAAAGAACGAAAGTTGTAGGTATGCAAAGGTACTATATGGCGGTGAATAGAAGTTGATTGAAAGGTGATCAGAAGTGGAGTTAAATAATAGCTGAACTAGGCCGGAGAAGGTGAAATGCTGGAGAACCAGAGACGCGGAGCAAGTTAATTGGAGTATCGTACCGCAGAACCAGGCAAGTTTACTAATTCGTACTCCATCGTTCGGAGTACTTATATATTTTTAAATATGATTGATTAAATTTTCGATATACAAAATCAAATATTCTTTCTTATGGTTTATATCAGAATTTATTATTATTCGAGGTGTTGATATTATTATTTGAGGTGTTGATATTATGATTCGAGGTGTTTATATTATTATTTGAGGTGTTGAAATTATTATACGAGGTGTTGAAATCTATTTCATGAGTTGGTACATTTGTTGAGATACTTCATTCGTATTTGTAGAAGAGATGATAAAGATGTATTTAATAATATTTTCATACTGCAAAACATTTATATTTAAGAGTGGGTTATATATATATGAAGTAAGTTGTGATTTATTGCTTCTAAAAGCAAAAGTGACCGGAGTAACGCACCGGCCCAATTAAGGGTGATGGGCCGAGAAAGACGGCTCACCCTTCTGAGAAGTATTTAGGGTGGTTCGAGACGTCGACCATCCTTTCTATCGATAGAATTGAGAAGTGACAATGGATTGATCATCCATTACTCGAGATGGCGTTTGAGAAGTAATTCAATTGTCAATGCTCTACTGTTAACCGATGCCTTTGTGGTTCGGTTAACTAGGGTGTTGACCTGAGAAGTTATGTTATTATATTATTTTCAATCCATTGAGAAGTTCTGAGAAGTTATCGAGATGTGTTCTTTATATGAGAAGTCGTTTTATTATATTGTTAGGTCGAATACACAATATATATAATCAAGTACCGTATGAGTAAATAACAAGAACACACGTTTTAACTCTTAAAACTGTTTGGAATTAATAATTCCTCTCTCAGTGATGTAAAATATCACAGAGAGCTGCTTAGGTTACAAAAACGATATTCGTTCACGATGGATACCCTTCTAGGGTTAACCTAACTGTATTTATAAGATATACAGCTACGTACAATCGTTAATTGATTCTCCTAAAATTAAGCTATACAATTGATATCAATTACGATTGCTACACGTCTTCTAAGTCAACTCGATCTCTTTGATAGCTATCCAATCTTCAAAGATATCGCTTCCATATTAATATTAAATTAATCTTCAAACTCTGTTGTCTTGTAGACACTTCCAGTAGACAGACTTTAGCAAACTCTGTTGCTCTCCAAGCTAACAGTGTTTGCGCTTCCATGTGTTCAGCTAGCAGTGTTTACGCTTTCTTCTGTCAGCGTTTGCACTTCCAGCTATCAGCGTATACTCAAACTCTGTTAACTGCTTTCAACCAGTAAGTTAAACTCTTTTTACCTGTAACACTTAAACACTGACATTAAATCACATCAATTATATCTAACAATCTCCCCCAACTTGTTCATTAGAGAAATGTACAAGTTCACAATAATTGATGATGTCAAAACGAACAAATAAAAACACAGTGTTTAACATATAATCAGAGTTTAAAACTTGACTTAGCAAAATTTACAGAAAATTCGAATTACTTACAAATTCTGTTTACCTAACCTCCTCAAGATCTGGAGTTGTTCTGAGATAATCAATCAACAATCTCCTCTCAGCATTTTCAAGTTCAATCTGCATAGCTTCCTTGATCTCTCTTAAATCTGGATCATTCTCATCAATTTGAAAGATAGCAGCTCTGAGATCATAGATCTTGTTTCTTCTCATTTCATTCCCCAATCTGATATACTTCACTTCTTCAGACTTCACATTAAAATCCAGAACAGTGATTCCAAGATCAGTCTTCAGCTTTGTAGTCCCCTTTTCCATTTCTATCAGATTCCCATTCCAATCTCTGTACTTCGGAACATACTTGCTGTTGTACTTCATATTTCTTCTTGCAAGATTCTGAATCATCTTTTGTCTGAGCACATTTGCAACTGACTGAGCTCTTTGATTTCTTACTCTGAAAATATACAGAACATACTCTAGTTCTTCCCAGTATTTTAAATCAATATCATTCTCAGCAATCTTGAACACTGTTCCATCAGCCATGAAATATAGCAGAAAATCCTTCCCTAAACTCTTCTGATAGACAAGCTGTACTGACTCCAGTCTGTCTAAACTCTCTTGAGTGACACCACGACCTGGAACAGACAGTGAAGAAGGATATCTGGGAACAACATGTTGTCTTTTGTCCCTATGTGAGCCTATGCCTCCTTTGTTATATCCGATTTTACCAGATAAGGCTCTACCATCAGTGAAATCCATTGGAGCTGTAGCTAGAGCTGTAGCTGCTAGACTTGAATCATGAAGAACTCCTTTTCCAAACGTTGATTTCAACTGAGAAGACAATAGTGGTGTGGTCACAACTTGTGTAGCAACAGAGGTTGTGTCTTCATTCTTCTGTACAACATGTGTATCAACAGAGGTTGTAACTATCATCTTATTCTTGCTCTCTTCACCCATCACCCCTTTTAACTTCAGCTTGGCATCAAGAGAAGATTTTCTAATCAGCTTTCCTTTATCTTCTTCTTCTTCTTCTTCTTGAATACCAGATAATTTTTCTTTGATCTCAATTCCTTTCATTACAGGCCTTGAAGACTTTGAAGCTCTAACAGTTTTCTTCACTTTCTTGGACTTTTGAGCTTTTAAATGCTCTTTCTGCAACAGCTTTTCTTCAGCTTGTATGTCCTCAAGTGTAGCTTCAGCATTCTCTTCACGAAAGAGTTTTGCAGCCAATTCTTCATCTGTTTGTGGATTGTCAGTGAATGACAAATCCTTTGTCTTTGAACCAGAAGTACTTTGAATATTTGTATCTATCACCAAATTTGGCTTTGACCTCGTAGACCTTCCATGTCCTTGTCTAGGATTCGCACTTCTTAGGCCCTTATCAGCATTGGTACCTTCATCATTAAGATGATCTTTCTTTGACAGAGTTTGAGTTTGCTTACACTTGGTTTTAGCAATTCTCTCCCCCTTTTTGACATCATCACCATCTTGAATCAGAATTGAGGTGATTAACTCAAGAGAGTTTGCAATGGAATCAACCTTCTCAGTAAGTAAAAGCTGATTCTGTTCAACTTTGCTCAGTCTGTCATTAAAATTTGCTTGAGCTCTGGAGAATTGTTGAAAAAGCTTAGCATTAGCTAGCTGAGATTTCTCTTCATGAGTAGCAACCTCTGTTCGAAGATCCACAATGGCCTTCTTATTTTCATCAAATCTGTGATTCAAAGACTTGATCTGAATCACTGTGCCTTGGAGACAAGTAAAGATATCAGGATTTGAAATCTTGGAGGAATGTGCCTGTAGAAAATTAGCTTCTCTTCCAGGAGGAAAGATACAATCTGACTTGTACCAATCAGCAGTTTGCTTTGTCAAATAATCATCATCAATTTCATTAACAGAAGGTCCAGCAAAATCTAGTTTTTCTCCTGTTTTCTGACCATCAGTTTGAAATTGTGCAGTTTCAGCTCCTGTACTTTTGTCTTCAAAAGAATCACTGACAGAAACATCAATATTCTCTTCAATTTGCTCATGTTCTTCAACAAATTTTCCATGTGAAGCTTCAACTTGCATAGGCTCAGAATTGGCCTTGGATGGTTGATCAACCTCATCACCTCTTTCAGGAATGTGATGAGCATCAGAAATCAGCTCAGTATGGGATGCTACAGTTTCAGTGATGACAACTGTAGGCTGATCAGCTGCACCAGTTGCTTCAGAGTGAACAACAGGTGAGATAGGATCAGAGAATGGTAAGAATGAATCAAGAATATCATCCACTGGTGAAAAACCATCTCTGTGACCCTCTTCTGCAGGCATGTCATCCTCTGAAGGTATAGCATTCTCAACATTAGTTGTTTGCTGTGAAATCACCTCTGGAGCTTCAACAAACTCTTCCATTGTAGGCAAAGCATCTCTAACATCTTCATTTTCTTGAACCTTAGCAGATTCTGGTTCAGCAATCTTTGCTCCTGATTCTGTTATAATAGGTTCTATGATAACCTCTGTCTCACCAGTAGGAATATCAATAGAGATTTTCTCTTGAGCCTCATCAACATGCTCATCATCAGAATCAGTAAGAATGAGCCTTCTCCTCTTAGCTTGAGGCACTGCAATCAGTTCTTCATTTTCACTAGAACTGTCCTCAGCTGGTGGTGTTGAAGGTCTATTTGCTCTTTCTTTGAATCTTCTAGAATAAACAGCCTTTGGAGATGTATGTTTAGCCTTAGAATGTTTTGTGTTAATTGCAGCATGCTTCTTCCTTTTTGACTTAGATGGTGGTTGTGGGTGAGTAGTAGTGACAGGGTTTGTTGGTGTTGGATTCATTGGTTCAGTTTGTGTTTGAGGTGATGCAGGATTAACAGTGGTTGTTGGTGTTGGTTCAGGTGTTTGTATAGGTTGAGATGGTATGGTTTCAGTACGATCAGTGTCTAAAGGTTCAGGCATATTTTTTGTTTCTGGTTGTTGTGTTTGATGTGGGTAATTTTGTGGTGATTGAGAATCTTGTGGTTGATTGACAAAGTTCTGTAAGGCAAGTGGCAATACAAAAGGAGGTATGTCTTTACCAACATCTTTGTTAGTCATATCAGAGAATATTCTCTTAGTGACTCTAAAGGGTTGAATCTCATCAGCTTCATCAACTGTTAACCCAGGTACACATGCATTGAACAAAAGTTGACAAAATCTAGCAAAGTAAACTGTAGTAGACTCTGACAACTTATCACCCAAATTCATTAATACATAACGACCAAAATCAAAATTACTACCATAGAGTAGAGAATACCCAATTTGCAGACTGTCCATTGGAATTGCATCCCAGTTGGTGACCTTCTTCTGGAATGTCCTGGTGATACAGTCGAAGAAAAAATTCCACTCTTTTATCAGATTTGGCCTCCTCACACTGCCTAGCTTTGCAAGGGATTCCATATATCCAATCTCTGTTAGCATCTCTCTCAAATTTTGCTCAGAGACAACAGCATACGAAGTATGTGTGTCGAAATCCATGGTATCGCGAACAGTTTGTGGAGTAATCACAAACTCTTGTTCTTCATGAGAGAAGATGATAGACGGAGTTCCATTTTCACCTCCTTCTATATACCTTGAGTTTTGCCAGAAGGTGACAACCTGAGAAGCAGATAGAGTAGCCGGTTCAACCAACGCTTGCCCAATCTCAGAGTCGCGAAGAAAGTTTTGCATTAGATGAAACGCTTCAGGAGCATGATCGTTCTCAAGTAGAGCGGCATAATTGTTAGGCACAAAACGTAGACCAAACAAAGTGAAAGGTTTTGTTGCCATTTGATCAAGAAATAAGCAAAAAGCAACTGTGAAAATGATATGCAGAAAAGGTGTTTGTGAAAATGCCAAAGTGAAAAACAAGAGAGATCTGTGTTTTGGTAAAGTGAATATGAGTGGGTGAGTAATGATTGTAGCAAAAAGTAAGTTGAGTAGTAATTAAAAATTAAACTCAACCGTTTTTACTTGAAAACACGCAACTGTTCCCTTGAGAAGTGCGAAAGTGGTACATAATGATGAGTGAGTGGGTGAAAGTGGGACACATGTCAAACATGCAACGATTCACTTAATTCAAGCGCAGTAAAAGCCATTATTACTGCTGTCTTTCCGAGTATCAAGACACTTTACCACTAAATACACTAATTAACAGTTGTCAACCACTCCATTTACTCCAAAATTTTCAAATTATCTTAATGAAAATTTACCTTAGAGTACGTAACACAATCCATCAGTGTTTGTCAAATTTTCAAACTTTATCACAAAAACCCTTTCAAAAATGCACAGTCGTGATTATTTTTGTGTGTGAGTAGCAGAGTTTACCAAATCAATTTTTATAGCATCTAATATTTCATAAAATCCATAAGTCAAATCAATAAACACTGAATGCACAAACTCTCATATGAAACACGGAGTATATGATGAATGCTAAACTCTGTAGTTCCTTAAATACAGAAATCTGAATATCCCTGTTCCCATTGATGTTCATGATTATCCAAGTAAGCACACAGTCATTATAGACAAAAAGATCAGGAGATAAACATCAAAGCATCATTCAGTGAGTTACATGTCAAGGATTTCCTCACAAACTCTCACAGCACACAAGTGTTTAGGTGAAGTGTTTTCGCTCAAATTCAATCAGTAAAAGCAGATACTACCATAAGCTTGAATTTCCACCAAATCTACACTACTTCGATTACATATATGCACAAATCAAAAGGACTTTGTTCAGGGTTGTAATGTAATAAGATCAAACAGGTGAGAAGAGATGTTTTTAGCATGAGTGAATTTCGAACTGAACAATTTTAACAGACTAAAGTGTTCAGTCAAACTGTTAGTACATATTTGTACAAGATGATCAGTATATATACCTTTTTTTTCTTTTTTTTTCTTTTTTTTTTATTATATATATACTGAGTAAACTTTTCTTTTCTTGAGAAACACTCACCTGCTTGCCTTTTATTTATCAAAAGAATATAACTGCTCTTAATACTTCTGTATTCAAGAAAAATGAGCAGTTAATTAGGCTCAAAGGGGTTTACTAAGGGTAGTGTTTATGAACAGTATTCAAAGAAGTTTTGAACAGTGTTTGAAGAAAGATGGTAAGTCCTAGTGCCTTTATCATTTTCATGCACACACATATCATGTAGTCTCAAAATGATTTAATGCAAGTTCTAGAGCAACATACTTACTGATGAACATCACACAGCAATAAAATCTGATTGATATAAAATGTATCAATCACTTATTCGGCTCAAAATCTCACAGGGTGCAGACATGAACTATTTCTCACCAAACTAAACAATGACACATCTCAAGTTTTAAAATTTTTCACAAGTGCAAACAAGGAATCGTCAAGAACTATGTATGTCTTGGAAACAGAGTGTTACTAATCAGAGTTTAGAATTCATCAATATCAGAAGTTATTCATGAGAGGCAATACACACAGTATTCATAGATTCAGAGTTTAGGATCAAATAAACTAAGAGATGCTCTAAATATGAAACAGTATCATGCTGTGTTAACTTACTGCATAGTTTCTAATTAGATCACAGTGACTCAGAAAGAATCTTGATTTATTCACTGAGAATCATGCTTCATACATTTTTCTTCATTGGTATTTTCATTCAGACAAAAATCAACTCAGAATTCACAGAGTTTATCAACCATATTAACAGTGTATGACCAACAATCATGTGAACACAGCAACATGTGAACAGAGTATGCATAACAGAGTTTAATAAACAAGGTTCACATAGCACTTTAGGAATTTACATAAATATGAGCAGCATATTTTATAAGAAAATTTTGAGTCTAACCAACATGTTTAGTCAAAACCAGATGCCATCCCTAGTTCATTGACCAGTCTTGTAAATGCTGCTTCACTTAGAGGCTTGGTGAAGACATCTGCAAGTTGTTGATCTGTAGGCACAAAGTGAAGCTCAATATTGCCTTCCTCTACATGCTCTCTGATAAAGTGATACCTTATGCTGATGTGCTTGGTCATTGAGTGTTGTACTGGATTACCTGTCATTGCAATAGCACTTTGATTATCACAAAAAATAGGTATTTTGCGACCTTAACCCATAATCCAGCAATTGATTCTTCATCCATAGAATCTGTGCACAGCAACTACCAGCAGCAATATACTCTGCTTCAGCTGTAGATGTTGATATAGATTTTTGTTTCTTGCTGTACCAAGACACAAGTCTGTCACCAAGAAATTGACAACTTCCACTTGTGTTTTTTCTGTCAATCTTACAGCCTGCAAAATCTGCATCAGAGTAACCAAGTAGCTTAAAATCTGATTCTCTTGGGTACCACAGCCCTAAAGTTACAGTGCCCTTGAGATACTTGAAAATCCTCTTCACAGCTGTTAAATGTGGTTCCCTTGGATCTGCCTGAAACCTTGCACACAGACAGGTGGCATACATGATATCAGGTCTACTAGCTGTTAAATAGAGTAGAGAACCAATCATTCCTCTGTAACTTGTCATATCTACTGATGACCCTGTATTTTTATCCAATTTTGTTGCAGTTGCCATGGGAGTTGTTGCAGATGAACAGTCAAGCATGCCAAATTTCTTGAGAAGATTTCTGGTATATTTTTCTTGATTGATAAAAATTCCATCATCAGTTTGCTTCACCTGTAAGCCTAGAAAATAGCTTAGCTCTCCCATCATACTCATTTGATATCTTGACTGCATGAGCTTGGCAAACCTCTTACAGAGTTTATCATTAGTAGATCCAAAAATGATGTCATCAACATATATTTGAACTAAGAGCAGGTCACTACCAGATTGAAAATAAAAGAGAGTTTTGTCAATAGTACCTCTGTGAAACCCACTTTCTAGTAGAAATTTAGCAAGAGTTTCATACCATGCTCTTGGTGCCTGCTTAAGTCCATAGAGTGCCTTGTCTAACCTGTAGACATGGTCTGGATATTTTGGATCTACAAAACCAGGTGGTTGTTCAACAAATACTTCTTCTTCAAGTTTTCCATTCAGAAAAGCACTTTTCACATCCATTTAAAAAACCTTGAATTTCTTGTGAGAAGCATAGGCAAGAAACATCCTTATTGCCTCCAATCTGGCAACTGGTGCAAAAGTCTCATCATAATCTATTCCTTCCTGCTGTGAATAGCCTTTAGCTACCAGTCTTGCTTTGTTCCTTGTGATAACACCATCACTGTCAGTTTTATTTCTGAAAACCCATTTAGTACCAACAATGGATCTGTTCTTTGGCCTTGGTACAAGGGTCCACACTTCATTTCTCTCAAATTCATTTAGCTCTTCTTGCATTGCTATTATCCAGTCAGCATCTTTAAGAGCTTCTTCTACTTTCTTTGGCTCAGTTTGTGACAAGAATGCATGAAACAGACATTCATTTGTTGTTGCACTTCTTGTCCTTACTCTTGCATCTGGATCACCAATAATCAAATCAGGTGTGTGTGACTTAGTCCATTTTCTTGCAGAAGGCAGATTGCTTCTGTCATCATGTGATCCTCCCCCTTGATCCATGCTCTCCTGATTTTCTTGGTGCCTTTCTTCATTTTCTGATGCTCCTCCTGAATGTGACTGTTCAGAATTTGAACGATCAGAGTTTGAATCAACAGAGTTTGATTCAGAGTTATCAACTGAGTCACTATCAGTATTTGAATTATCACTTTGATGTGATACTTCATGCTCCCCCTCAACTGGTTCTTCCTTTGTTTCTGATTGAAAAGTCTCTTCAGTGTTTACCAGTAGAGGTTCAGAATTGACCTCAACAGGGTTTGTCAGATCTGTTTCATCCGAGTTTAATAAGTCTTCATTTTCAAAGTGCAGTTGATCATGTTCATTAACATCTTCAAGTCCAGTTATTTTCTTGTCATCAAATGACACATGTATAGACTCCATGATCACTCTAGTTCTCAGATTATAAACTCTGAATGCTTTAGTTGACAGTGGATAGCCAACAAAAATTCCTTCATCTGCCTTTAGGTCAAATTTGGTCAACTGTTCCGGATGAGTCTTCAACACAAAGCACTTGCATCCAAAAATATGAAAATATTTTAGATTTGGCTTTTTCTTTTTCACCATTTCATATGGCGTTTTACCATGCTTGTTGATCAGTGTTGCATTTTGAGTAAAACAAGCAGTTTGAACTGCTTCTGCCCAGAAATATGTTGGCAATTTTGCTTCATCTAGCATGGTTCTGGCAGCTTCTATCAAGGTTCTGTTTTTCCTCTCCACTACACCATTTTGTTGTGGAGTACCAGGTGCAGAAAACTCTTGTTTGATTCCTTTACTCTTGCAAAATTCTTCCATTGTTGAATTCCTGAACTCAGTTCCATTGTCACTTCTGATAATCTTCACTTGATTCTCTGACCCTTTGTCCAGTTGTATTATATGTTCTGCCAGTGTTAATGCAGTTTCATCCTTCTTTGCTAGAAAATACACCCATGTGTATCTGGTGTATTCATCAATAATGACTAGAGCATATTTCTTCTTTCCAAGTGACATGACATTCACTGGTCCAAAAAGATCAACATGTAGAAGATAATAAGGATCAACAATTGCAGACTCAGTTTTGCTTTTGAAAGAGACTTTTCTCTGTTTGGCCTTTTGACAAGAATCACACAGGCCTTCTACATTCAACAATGACTTTGGTAGACCTCTTACAAGATCATTCTTTATTAGCTCATTGATGTTGTTCAGATTCAAATGAGAGAGTTTCTTATGCCACTTCCAACTCTATTCACTGGACATTCTTGTTGACAGACACACTGCTTTGCCATCAGAGTTTGTTGACAATTTTATTTCATAGATGTTATTGTGTCTGTTTCCAACTAGAGCAACTTTCCCTGTAGATTTACTGATGACTTGACAATATTCAGGCTGAAAATCTACATGATATCCTCTGTCACGGATTTGACTCACAGAAAGCAGATCATGCTTGAGTCCTGGAACCAGAGCTACATTTGTGATGATGACACTTCCAAGATTAATATTGCCATATCCCAGAGTATGTCCTATGTTGCCATCTCCATAGGAAACTTTTGGGCCAGCCTTCTCCTCATACTCTGATAGCAGGGCTTTATTTCCAGTCATGTGTCCTGAACATCCACTGTCCACGACTAGGGTACTTACCCTGGTGCCCTGCAATCACAAACAATCACTGATTGTTAGTTTTAAGGATCCAGACTTGCTTGGATCCTTTTGCTTTATTGAATCTGTTAGTTTTTGCAGCGGATTTAGCATTATCAGAGTTTAAACTAACATTTTCATTCTTAGTACTTGCAGAATCAACTTTAACCCATTTCAAATTAGGTTTCAGTTCATAATAATTATGATAAATAGCATGATAATTCTTGCAAGTATAAATTGAGTGCCAACTACTTCCACAATGTTTGCACAGAGTTTGTGGTCTTGGTTTGACATTATCCTTTTTCACTCCAGATTTGGAGGGTAAAGAATTAATGTCTTTGTTCTTCCTGCAAAAGCTAGCAAGATGATTAGTGCTACCACAGTTATAACAAGTTTTTCTAGGTGCAAATGTAGCAAGCATTGGTTTAATTCCTGATGTTATGCCTACCTTACCATTTCTGTTTTTCCTAGGCATTCTCTGTTTGTTGACAGATTTTATTTCTTTAAGCTTATGCTTAAGTTGTTTATCTGTCATTGAACCAATATTAACCTGTTTTACACAGGTTTTTACTGGCTCATGGTCAACAGTTCCATGTTCAGTTTTAACAGTCCCATGAACAAATGTTCCAAATTTCTTAGTAGAAAGAGGTGGTCTAATCTTGACTGTATTCTGAAACCTAAGCACATCATCCTTAGAATAACCTAGACCTACTGTGTCTGATTGAAAGACCTCTTGAGTGTCTTTTCCAGAATGTGTCCAAGTTTTAATAATGTGCTTTGCATCCTCCAATTCAGATTCTAGTTGCTTATACTTGCCTAGCAACTCCTGTTCTATAAACACAGCATCATCTCTTTCTTTCTGAATTTTATTCATGTTTTCAAGTTGTTCCTCAACAAGTTTATTTCTTTCTTTGAGTTGAGAACACTCACTTTTGATTCTCTCATTTTCTAAAGTCTGATCCCTATAACTGATGTGTAATGCCTTAAGATAAATTCTCAATTCAGTTATATTATCTGTATTATAAGCATAAGTAGTTGGAGGTACCTTTAGTTCAGAATCTTCACTCTGAGTAGAGGCCATGAGTGCATAGTTCACCTCCACATCTGAATCTGAGGTGTCTACCCAATCTCTGCCTTTGGTGTAGAGTGCCTTTTCAGTTTTACCCTTTTTGCACTCAGGAGCATAGTGACCCATCTCCTTACACTTGTAGCATTGAATCTCAGACTTGTCTTTCTTACCAGATTTAAAGTCCTTTCCCTCAGATTTCTTGAAATTTTTCTTGTCAGAATTTGAGTAATACTTGGAGAATCTCTTGCCCTTCTTGAAGTTCTTGAATCCCATCTTCTTGAAGGTCTTTACCATCAATGCAGCCATTTGCATCATCTCCTCATCATCTTCAGAATCAGATGTTCCATCTGTATTTGAGTCAACATCAGTGTTTGATGACTCACTTTCTGAATGAATGACCAAGGCCTTTCCTTTTGCCTTCTTCCTTGATGCTTCCTTCTTTGAAGATTTTTCTTCAACTTTCAGTGCAACAGTCTTTGACTTCCTGCTTGATCTTCTATTTCTCTGCTCCATTTCCAATTCATGAGTCTTGAGCAGTCCATAGATTTCATCAATCTCAGTGTCAACAAGATCATAGTTGTCTCTTATGGTGGTTGTTTTCACATCCCACTTTTCAGGAAGAGAGAGAAGAAACTTGAGATTTGAATCTTCCAGATCATATTCTTTGTTAACCAATGATAGATCATTGAGTAGTTTGCAGAATCTATCAAATGTTTCTGTCATGGTTTCTTCAGACTTTGCCTCAAAATGCTCATACTCCTGTGTGAGTATGTTCCTTCTGTTCTTCTTAATTGCAGCAGTTCCTTGACATCTAACCTCAAGTGCATCCCATATATCCTTTGCAATCGTGCAGTTAATCACTTTGTTAGACATAACATTGTCAAGAGCACTGTGAAGTAAGTGCCTTACTTTGGCATCCTTAGCAATAGATGATAGATCCTCAACAGTTAGATCCTCGAGGTGTTGATATTATTATTTGAGGTGTTGATATTATGATTCGAGGTGTTGATATTGTTCGAGGTGTTTATATTATTATTTGAGGTGTTGAAATTATTATACGAGGTGTTGAAATCTATTTCATGAGTTGGTACATTTGTTGAGATACTTCATTCGTATTTGTAGAAGAGATGATAAAGATGTATTTAATAATATTTTCATACTGCAAAACATTTATATTTAAGAGTGGGTTATATATATATGAAGTAAGTTGTGATTTATTGCTTCTAAAAGCAAAAGTGACCGGAGTAACGCACCGGCCCAATTAAGGGTGATGGGCCGAGAAAGACGGCTCACCCTTCTGAGAAGTATTTAGGGTGGTTCGAGACGTCGACCATCCTTTCTATCGATAGAATTGAGAAGTGACAATGGATTGATCATCCATTACTCGAGATGGCTTTTGAGAAGTAATTCAATTGTCAATGCTCTACTGTTAACTGATGCCTTTGTGGTTCGGTTAACTAGGGTGTTGACCTGAGAAGTTATGTTATTATATTATTTTCAATCCATTGAGAAGTTCTGAGAAGTTATCGAGATGTGTTCTTTATATGAGAAGTCGTTTTATTATATTATTTCAAATCAATTGAGCAGTATTGAGGAGTATTTTTGAGTTATATGAGGAGTATTTTGAGAAGTTATTGAGATGTATTTATTCTTTCATATGAGTAGTATTTTGAGAAGTTATTGAGATGTATTTATTCTTTCATATGAGTAGTATTTTGAGAAGTTATTGAGATGTATTTATTCTTTCATATGAGTAGTATTTTGAGAAGTTATTGAGATGTATTTATTCTTTCATATGAGTAGTATTTTGAGAAGTTATTGAGATATATTTATTCTTTCATATGAGTAGTATTTCGAGATTTATAACAAATTTCCGAGTTGATTTCTTTTCAAAAGTAGATATATTCTAGAGTGATACAAAACATATTTTTGTCGAGTTTTTGTCGTATTATATGATATCTATATATATACTTGCTGGGCATTCTTTGGCTCATACTTGCTATTTATATATTATAAAACAGGGGCAATCAGAGCTGATTCTAGTACAGTGAACCGTGATTAAGGGAAAGGGAAGACAACTGATGCAGTGTGTTAACCTTATAGCATTTGAGAAGGGTGCAGACTGGGAAAGTGTTTGTATAATGTTTGATTATCTAGTACTTTGGAGTTGTAATAGTATTTCGGAGATTCTGGGAAGTGAACTTGAGATGTAATATCTTCTGGATTATTGAGTACTTGTTCTAAGACTATAACCCGTGGAGTAAAAGATGGTGTGTACTATGAATATTATTGTAGATTATATTGTGAGCAGGTGATCGAATATTCCGCAAGAGATGTGACGACCTGGATTCCTGTAGGGGATTTGGGGGCGTTACATAAAATGATGCATATGATGGTGAAATCAGATTCTTATGGACTGATTATAGTGTATTTATGCCCGGTGTGGCTTGGTTGATGTTTGATCGTGAATTAAAAATTTAGAAACGTTCGACTTATAGCCATCGTAATGCCCGATTTTTGTTAGGCCTTGAGAATTTGTGCATAACAGTTGGTATAAATTTCTGGACTTGATAAGTATATGACATACCCTTCTATATCTCGAGTCATAGATCGTTTTGGCGCAAAAAGCAAAGCATTTAGACTTACGGTTTAGGAGATATGATTATATTACTAAAAGTGGTTCGGAACCGTAAGTGCGAGTTCGTAACAGAAATTGAATTCCCTTAACATGAATAATTCAGTGGCGAATCTTGGTAAATAAATATTAGAGATCATAAGGAAGGTGTGAGAGAAAACCTCATGTCAAACGGATCGTTTTTCGATTTTATAAAAATGTTCGAATTAAGGTTAAGTGCGAGCGAACCCCTGAAAAGTCGACTTGATTATAACTTTGGTAAATCACTTAAAAAACGGGCGATAAAACTCGAAGTATAATATTGGTTCGTAAATGACCGACCTTTGAACTTTCATGATTTAAGTATAAACCAAGTGTGAGTGTGATAACATGTCGTAATAAGCGAACGAATGTCGGATCGTATCAATGATAAAAAGGAGTTACACTAAAAGGTGTATAACGAGATAACTCGAAAATGTGTTTCGACTTAAGTAAAGTTCATACTTAACCTTTTTAAAAGTGTTAAGTGATTAATCCTGAATACCTTGTGTTATAGAGAGAATATTGTATAACAATATTTTGGAGGTTGCTAGATTAACGGAGCTAAATACGGATATAAAGCTTATAAAAGAAGAATTAGGGTTAGGGTTTATGTGTGTAAATGTGGCTGAGCTTGATAAGTGATTTCAAGGGTGAAGTGTTTTCTCATCCATATCAAGGTGCCTACGTACCCTATTTATAGGGATCAAGCCATACGTAGTTCTTGGGTATCAAGTTACCTAGCTGGGCTAGGGTTTTAGAGGATAAGTCATAGCCCAAGCCCACTCGTTTAAGGCTGATGTGGCAGTGAGTTGTTGATCCTATCCATGATCCATGATTTATAGAAGGAAACCGATGGTCTCGCATGGACAAGAACGTGACCTCACAAACGAGGCTAACAGCGATGCAGCATAAGCGAGGCATGCGACCTCGAGGGGTCGAGTCATGCGAAGCGAACCCAAATGTAGAGATACTCACGTGACCTCGCGGGATCTAGCCATGAGCCTTCTAACAGAGTGAGATAGTGATCCTGTGTTGATTTATGATGATAGCAAGTAGCGATCCCTTGATGGGAGTCATACGAAGCGATCCCTTGTATTTGACAAGAAACGAAGTGGCCCTCTAGTAAGGCTGGGCTGATTCCAATAGTGGGCTTTTAGTGACCCAATCTTCATCTTCGAGGCCCATTGTAGATAATGAACCATCAATTTAGCTAATTAAATCATGATAATTATTATGCCAGATTTGGGCATAACAACTACCCCCCGAGTCCATGTTGTCATTGAAAATGCGAGGTGGACTCAAAAAATCCAATGTCCCCGCTCGCGAAGCGAAGCTATAATTTTATTATAGATATAACCGTTGGAACTATTACGACCCCAGCTTTAGGAATTTGAAAGGGTTGCACAGTTGTCATGCACTGAGATGTATGTTGAATGGTTGAGATCTTGACACGTGTTCCATGCCTTTCTCTCTCCTGATGGCTATATATACTCCTGTCACAATCATTTCCTTTTTCATTTTAACAAACACATTATCGAAGTGCTGCCAGTTTGCTCAAGGATCAAACTTAAGAAATTGCTGAGTTCAACCTTCAGCGATCTCCAAATTCTTCAGATTTCTTCAACCTTTCTTAAGAAAAGTAAGTCTTCATTTCTTCCTTGATATTGAATATTGTTCATATTCATCATATTGCATGTTTAGATAACTTTAATTATATGCGATGCGATCTCATTAAACAGCGATCCCATACAGCTAATTTATGCCTGCGACCCGTCTTCGTTTAGTTGAAATAGGAACCCCTTAGCTTAAGAATAACGATCCGATTTTTCCGAATTGTGAGCGAAGTGAGAACACATAGAGCCTCTGTTTATTTGTTCTTTTCTCCCTCTGTCCTCCCTTTGTTTTCTGTAAGGGCACACACTGAGTTACTCAATCTCTTTTGCAGATGTCGACTGATAGTTCAAAGACACCTTCTCCTCTTCCAAACATACAAATTAGCAGCGAGGCTGCTACTAACATCGCAAGAGCAACAAGTACAAGCGAAAGCTCCTTTAAACTATATTTTGACCCTCTGTGGTCGCATGAAGAATACACCAGGGAAGTGCCCTTAGACAAATGGCGATCTAAGCGTCCTTCGAGCTCGCGAGATCAGTCTTTAGACATACTCCCAGCACAGAGCGAGCCCCAACTTGAGAGGACACATGACCAACAAGAGCTAGAGGCTCTGAAGAAGAAAGGAGAAGCCTTCAGCTCGCAAGTGGCACATATTCTTGCTAACTTACCTCCAACCAAACCCATCTCTCCCATAAACATTAATGACTCTCCAATAGATTCATTAGGCGATGCCTATTATGACGTGGAAGGAGGTGCAGACAACGAAGCCAACTCTGATGACGATGATTATGAAGAACCATCCTCAGACGATGGTGGTCTTGATGAAGTGTCCAGGGTTGTCAACTTTAAAGATTATGATTACATCCCTGAGGCATCTCCTACACCATATGTACCAACCCCTCAACCAGAGCTAGAGGGGGTTATATATGTGGATGGCCCTCGCCCTGAAGATATCGAGCCTGGCTCGAAAGTCAAACCAGGCAAGCCTCGCATTCTTGCATGTCGCGATATGTCTTCAACTTTGACAGAGAAGACACTTAGAGAAGGGGTTGAAAGATTTCGTCCTGAGGGAAAAATCATCCTTCCTAAGAAGAGAATGTGATGCTATCGCTTCAACCATGGAGAAAATGGTGGTAGGGTTCCCCGCATGGTGCTAACGATCCCACTTATGAAGATAGGAGTTTCTTCGCCCCTCCATCCCTTCATTAAAGATGTTTGTGAAACATACTTCCTCGCTCCTATCCAGATAAGCACAAATGGATATAGAGCCATGATTGCTCTTTATGTTCTCTACCACAAACTCAAATACCCACGCTTAGATGCGAAGACAATGGGTTATTTTCTTCAATTAAAGCGATGTGGAGCCAAAGATTTTGGCTATGTATATTTTTCCATCTGGCCTGAGTTCAACAAGAAAGACCTTCTTCCTGGGGCCATAAGTAACGCAGGGTCGTGGAAAGAGCCATTTTTGTATATACACGAGGTCCCCAGGGTGAAGACAAGTTTCAACTACTTGCCTGGTGAGATATCTATTCAAATATTGAATTTTATTTTTTCAAACTATTCGAAATTAACAACTCCTCTGGCATCGCAGTTGGCCCAGTTCGCACTGTTCTGAAGGGCGAAGAGAAGCGCTGTGCTGATGAAGTGTTGACCAAATCCACTCCCGCGGAAAGAAATATTCGAACCCTCCTATCCTTAGAGAACCTTATCGAATGTGGGTTTCTTAAGGAAGGCGTCGGATCCACTCCTGAAGCGGGGCCTTCTACCGCGAGGCGGTCCTCGCGAAAAAGGAAAATACAAGAAGAGGCCTCGTCTTCTCTTATTGAGATAGTAACTGAGGGTATACCCCCCAATAGCAATCGAACTTAGGGATCGCATTACTTCTTTTATTTGTGCAACTGTATCATACTTGTCCTCGCATATATTTGATTGAACTGTTTATTAACTTGTCTTTGTCTCACTGTTTAGGTATGTCAAATCAAAGCGGCCCAGTTCCTCCCTTCCTTCAGCCGAAAGGCAAAAAAGGTGCAGCGGCCAAGAAAAATTCAAGTTTGAAAACTCCTCCTACCAAATCCACAACTATGCCGAAGGTAGTTAGCGACCCCCCAGTCCAGCCCAATGTTGCTAGCGATGCTGCTCAAAATTCTCCTGACCAAACTCCGTTGAAGAGGCCCAGAGTGGACGGGCAGAAGGATGGACTTGTTCGACCTCCTTCTGGAATTGTTCCTGGGACTGCTGGGCAGCATCTCTTCGCTTCTCTAGGGACCAAATACGCTGAAGAGGCTGAAACCTCCCACTGGTGGAAAGTAGCGACCCCTGAGGAGAATGCGACTGCAATAACAAAGTGCCTAGCCGAAGCCTTCATTCGTCAATCTGCCCATACCAGGGATTTTCTGAGACTGGAGAACAAGGTCAAGGTCCTTGAATTCCAGAAAGTGGAAGACAAGCGATCTCTGGAGGAGACCTATAAAAAGCAACTTTCTTTTGACACCGCTAACCTCCGTACAGACCTCAAGAATGCCCGCAAAGAGAGAAATGATTTCGAGAAATCTTTCAAAGATTTGCAGCAATCAAGCAAGGCAACCTTGAAGAAGAAGGAGGAGGAGATCGAGAAGTTGAGGAACGATCTGACTGCCGCTCAAGCTTCCCTAGACAACGCTGAAAGCATATTCCTTGCCAAAGGCCAAGTTACTTTTATGAAAGAATTCATTCGAACGATTCCAGACTTTGATTGGGATCAGCTTGGGCCTGGGAATGCCGACTTCGCTGAGAATCTGAAAAAGCAGATCGCTGAGGAGGATGCTGAGGAGGAGCGCCTTGCTGAGGAAGCTCGGATCGCGGAGGAGGCTAGGCTGGCGGAGGAGTCTACAAAGGCTAATCAAGATAAGAATGCTCCATAGTCTATCTGCAACCATTAATGCTTTTAAGTCCTTGAACTAGGGATGCGGGTACCCTTTGAATACCTCGCAAGATGTAACTATATTTTTGTTGCTGATTTGACTCTTTTGGGATCGCTTGGCGACCCTGATAACTTTAATTTTCATCCATGTTTCCAATATAATTGCATGTGCTTCCATGTTAACTGTCTTCATAGCAACGTCATATTTTTCCATTTGTGTAATCAGATTCCTTCAATTGTAGTAAGTGCGATCTATTCTTGTGAGATCGTTAGGTGCGAACCGTTGGGGTCGCATATGATATTTCCAAATTGTGCTTTTCATAGATTATTGTCTGGAGTAGCCTCGCTTCGTTGCACTGAGCTAATCCTTTAAGATGTAAAATTCTAACAAACAAACAAATGAAATTTGAATGCAAGAATTGAAATTTAAATAAACAATAATGAATGTAAGCGAACTCATTTATTGCCATAGTAGGGACGAGGCCCTAAAATTGATAAGTAGAAATGTCTTCATGTAGTACATAGTAGGGGCGAGGCCCTAAAGTTGATAAGTAGGGACGAGGCCCTAAAGTCATTACATCATAAAGGGGAGGTGTCTATATGAGCACTACCCCCCAGTACTTTGTATGAATTTATTCATGCTAAGTAGTAGAAATAGATAGAGGCCACCAGTAATGAAGCTTTTACTGATAGTATTTTCTCAAATGCTCCGCGTTCCAAGCTCGCGGAATAACCTTGTCTTCCATATCAGTGAGATAGTATGTTCCTTCTGATAGAGTTGCGTAAACCTTGTAGGGTCCTTCCCAATTAGCACCAAAAACACCGTGACTCGCGACCCTGGTGTTAGGCATAACCCTTCTGAGAACGAGGTCGCCTGTACGTAGGGATCGCACTTTAACCTTCCCATTGTAGTACCTTACGGTCCGTTGCTGATAAGCAGCGAGGCGTAGCTGAGCCTCGCTTCTAGTTTCCTCAATCATGTCCAGATAGAGTCTATGATTAACTTCGTTAGACTCAGGGTCATAATGTTCCCTTCTAAACGATCCCGAACCAACTTCTACTGGAACCATGGCCTCGCACCCATAGGTAAGGGAAAATGGAGTCTCTCCAGTAGTACTCCTTGGGGTCGTATTATAAGACCACAAGACCCTTGGTAGCTCTTCAGGCCAATTGCCCTTACTTTCTTCCAGCTTCGCCTTCAAAGTATGTTTGATTATTTTGTTGATTGCTTCAGTTTGGTCATTTGTCTGAGGATGACTAACAGCTGAAAAACTTTTCTTGATCCCCAAATTCTCACAGAATTCCTTCATTTCCTTGCTGTCAAATTGTTTCCCGTTATCTGATATGAGTTGATAAGGGATCCCATAGCGACACACAATTGCTCTATACACAAAATCCTTTAGTTTCTTGGCGGTGATTGTTGCAAGTGGCTCAGCTTCGGCCCACTTAGTAAAATAATCCACTGCCACCACTGCATATTTAACTCCCCCTTTAGCCTTAGGTAGTTCTCTAATTAGATCGATCCCCCACATAGCAAAGGGCCATGGGCTCGTGAGCGAAGTGAGGTGAGAGACCGGTGCGTTGCTGAAATTAGTGATCCTTTGACAAGCATCGCATTTCCTAGAAAACTAAAATGCATCTCTTTTAAGTGTGGGCCAAAAATATCCTTGACGAAGGATTTTCTGAGCTAGCGAACTGCCCCCTGAATGATTCCCACAAATACCTTCATGGAGCTCTCTCAGAATATAATTACATTCCTCGCCATCTACACACCTCAAGAGCGGAGTGTTGAACCCTCTTCGATACAGAACCTCATCATAAATAACATAGCGAGCAGCCTGATATTTTACCTTTCTTGCTTCCTTTTTATCGTGAGATAGTACCCCATTCTTCACATACTCCCATATAGGGGTCATCCAAGTTGGTTCTGGGCTCGCTACTTCCATGATAAACTCTTCAGGGACACTAGGCTTCGTTTGAATTTCCAAAGGTATGACTCCAAGTAAGGTGGCTTCACGACGCGAACCCAATTTTGCTAGGGCATCAGCGCCTTGATTCTTTGCCCGCCTGATAAATTCCACCTTGACCTGTTTAAATGACTTCATTAATCTTTGTACACATCACAGATAGAGTTCGATTTGAGGCCCTCTAGCTTGCCAACCGCATCCAATGTGGCCCGTGACCAGCATAGAATCACTGTACGCATTGAGATTTTCAATTTTCATTTCAATTGCAAGTTTGAGACCAATGATTAGGGCCTCGTATTCAGCTGCATTGTTAGATGCTCCAAACGTAAAATGAACTGCGCTTCATATTCTGCGACCCTCGGGAGTAACAAGCTCGATCCCTGCTCCCGCTCCTTCCTTATTAGAGGCACCATCCACAAAAAGTTCCCACCACGAGGCCGAATTTTGAGTTTTAACTTCGCTACTCGCCTTTTCAGGGATCGGTATGAGAGCCCAAGAACCTTGTTCATCATAGGGAGGAAATTCAAGTATAAAATCTGCTAGAGCTTGACCCTTTAGAGGCCCTCGTGGCTTATATTCGATGTCAAATTGACTCAGTTCCACAGTCCACTTCAAGAGCCTTCCTGATGTTTCTGGTTTATGCATCACTTGTCTTAGAGGATAAGATGTGTGAACCTCAATTTTGTGAGCCTGAAAGTATGGCCTTAACTTTCGCGAGGCAAATACTAAGGCATAAGCAAGTTTCTCCATATTAGTGTAGCGAGTCTCTGCCTCTATCATTCGTCGACTAACATAATAGATAGGATATTGAACTTTTTCCTCCTCACGAACCAAAAACAACACTGATCGCATGCTCTGACACTGCGAGGTACAGAATGAGTGTTTCCTCCTCGCGGGGCTTGGAGAGTAGAGGTGGCGATCCCAAATGCTCCTTAATTTTCTGAAATGCCTCCTCACACTGCGGGGTCCATTCAAAATCCTTCCCCACCTTCTTGATTGCCTTGAAGAATTCTTGGCACTTGTCTGATGACTTGGAAACGAACCGATTAAGTGCTGCGATCCTTCCTGTTAAACTCTGAACCTCCTTCACACTTTTTGGGGATCGCATGTCCATTAAAGCTTTTATTTTTGCAGGGTTCGCTTCGATGCCTCTATGGTTGACAATGAACCCTAGGAATTTCCCGGATTCGACCCCGAACACACATTTCTGGGGGTTAAGCTTCATCCTGTATTTTCTCAGTATATCAAACATCTCTGCGAGGTGAGTGATGTGATCTCCAGCCTCCTTAGATTTTACCAACATATCGTCTACATACACTTCCATTGTATTTCCAATTTGTTTCTCGAACATCATATTAACGAGCCGTTGATAGGTGGCCCCAGCATTGAGAAGACCAAAGGGCATCCCTATGTAACAATAGAGACCCCTATCAGTGATGAACGAAGTGTGCTCCTGGTCAGGACCATACATCGGTATCTGATTGTACCCCGAATAAGCATCCATGAAACTAAGAAGTGCGTGCCCAGCTGTTGAGTCCACCAACTGATCGATCCTTGGTAGTGGGAAACTGTCCTTGGGACAATGTTTGTTGAGGTCGGTAAAATCCACACATGTTCTCCATTTTCCATTGGGCTTTTTTACAAGAACAGGGTTCGCAAGCCAGTCGGGGTAGAAAGATTCCCTAACGAGGCCAACCTCGAGGAGTCTGTCAACTTCCTCTTTCAGGGCCTCGACTCGTTCACCGCTTATGGGTCGTCTCTTCTGCCTTATTCCTTTTTTGCTTGGATCTAAGTTAAGTTTGTGACACATAACATTAGGATCAATTCCAATCATATCTTCATGAGACCAAGCAAATACATCCAAATTTGCTTTCAGAAAACTGACGAGCCTCTCGCGAAGCCCTGGATTGAGTTACGACCCGACCTTGAGCACCTTGGACGGATCTTTGGGATCGACTAAGATAGAGATGGTATCCTCTGCGGCCCCAGCTCGTTCAATATATTCTGGGATGCGAGGGTCCAAATCGAGCTCGCATTCGCGAGCCGTGCTAGACTCTGCTTCATTCCTTCTTGAAACTCCATTCCGTGGCGAAGCCAACCTTGTTTCTGTGGCTGGGGTCGCCCTCACATGACCAAATTCATCTATTATTGTAGTCTCCTGGGTTATCCTGTTAGGCAAGTCTACCAAAGTTGATGTTTCTTTGCGAACCCACTTCCCCTTTCGGGCTCGCACTGCAGCTTGTTCTGGGCTCTCCTCATCATCACTAGCCTCTTCAACGATCCCCTCCTGGAGAACTAACACAGGTTGCGAGGCCTCTAACATGAGGGCCCCTGGGATTGGTTCCACCTGGATACCCAAGCCTTCAAAGTAATCATCTGGGAGCTCTTCGATTGATATTATACTACATTCCATATTTCCCGGCACAGAGCCACCCCCCTTTTCTGCAGCCTTCAAGGCATTGTTATAACATTCACGAGATTCATGTTGGATTCCTTTCACACAACCAACACCATGAGGAGTGGGAAACTTCATAGAGAGGTGATAGATAGATGTCACCACCCTCATTTCCTTCAGGATGGGCCTTCCCACTATTGCATTGTAAGCAGATGGTTGATCTACTACCATGAAGTCAGCGATCTGCGTGGTGATGCAAGGCTCGTCCCCTAGAGTGATGGGGAGCCGAACGAGGCCTTTAACACTAACAGATGCTCCAGTGAACCCATAAAGATGCCCCACCGTGGGTATCAGATCCTTATCAACATATCCCATCCTCTTGTAGACTTCGTATGTAAGAATGTTCACAGCACTTCCATTATCAACAAGGACCCTATAGACATTTTGGGATCCAATGCGAACCCGGACCACAAGTGCATCAGAGTGGGGATGATGAACCCACTTCGCATCTTCCTCAGTGAACATAATGTTTGTGTCTTCGCCTTTAAATAGCTTCGGGGGTCGCTCTTGTAAGTGATGCACATTAGTGAGAGGCCGCTCCCTTGCCTCGCGTGCATATCTCTCTCTAGCTTTGTTACTCCCCCCCCAATGTGGGGGCCTCCAATGATTACATGTATACTTCCAGCTCGCTCTTCCTTATCTTTGCGAGGCTCATCTTGCTTCTCATGTGGCACAGCATGATACCCCAGTCCTTGTTTGCTAGAATTCCCTTGGTGCTTCTTTGCTTCACGGACCGCCCATTCAGTCAATTTTCCATCTCGAATTAACTGATCAATTTGTTGCTTAAGTTGCCAACAATTGTTAGTAGCATGCCCCGCTTGTTCATGAAAGGCACAGTACTTGCTAGTGTCCGCAGTTCCCTTTGAACCCATGGGTGTGGGTCGCTTGAACATCCCTTTGTCCGCATTGACGGCATAGATATGTTCAATCGGAGCAACCAGGGGGACAAATTTGTCTTCATTTCTAGCGAAGCGATCTCGAGGAGGGGATCGCCTCAAGGGATCGCGCTCTCTCCTTTTAGGGCTGGGACTTCGACTTCGATCCCATCCTCGCCTTGGACTTCTGGAGTCTTTTCTTTTTATTCCCCTGTTTCTACTCCAACTACCACTCCTTTCATTATTCCTCTTCAGATCTGCAAGTGACTTCTCGACGCACTTGAAGGGCTCAGCGACCCTATGTAACTCCGAAAGTGTGACAGGGGTTTGCTCTTGTAGTTTTTCCCAGAATTTAGTTCCTTCCCTTACCCCTGCGATTAGAAAATTCTTCACAGCCTCGTCATTAGCGCCTCGCACACGAGGTACTTCAGCGTTGAACCTCTTGAAGTAGTCATGCAAAGTCTCTCCTTCCTTCTGCTTTATATTCGCCAGTGTGGACACAGGGGGTGCATACAGCATTGAAGATTGAAATTGCTTAATAAAGATGTCCACGAATTGTTCCCAAGAATCTATGACAACTAGGGATCCCAGCTTCGAGAACCATTGCTGGGCACTTCCCCTTAGCGAAGCTGCGAACAGCCTACACCTCGCCAATTGTGACACTTGATACACCTCCATCTCATTGTTGAATTGTATAACGAACTCAGCTGGATTAGTCTCCCCATTATAGGTCATGTCAGAGTGATGACCTCGAAATACTGTAGGCAATGGAGTAGTGCGAATCTCATGAGTGAAGGGCGAGGAGGAACCCATATTGCTGAAAATCCCCTTCTCGTTGTTCATCGCATCCAATGCTTTTTTTAACTCTTCTAACTTATAATCCCCAATCCTGGCCTCTTTGTCTCCATCTTTCTTTCCTCCAGTACTCGCATGATGAGATTGAGTCTTTTTCGGGGCACTAGACTCTTCTTGATCATTCCTGCGATCCTTATTTTTAGGATCTTCCTCACGATGCTGGGATCGTTCACGCTCTCGATTGAAAGGGGGTCTGTCCTCGCGATGATGGGACCGCTCACGCTCTCTGCGAGGAGAGGGGGGTCTGTCATCGCGACGATGTGACCGCTCACGATCTTTTCGAGGAGATAAGGGTTGATGAGAGCCCTTACTCTTATTTTTAGACCCTCCATCTTTGTTACTTTTGAGCTTTACCAACTTGAGACAGAGATCATGTTCACTGAGTTTCTTTCCAACTCGGTCAAAGACACTAACGGACCGTCCTTCTGATGAGGCGGGCCTCGCTTTCGATCCCTCCTTATCTATAGTAGCTACCTCCTCTTCCCAATTGGGGTTCGTCCGATCCGTCACCACATCATCAAAGTCCTCGATTAGCTTCTTGGCGGGACCCTTGCTACTTTCTGCTTGGTGAGTTCGATCCCCTGTCCTTGTATTCCTTTTGAAGCCTCTTGAACTGTGCCTCTTCTCCATCTTGGCCATCTTTTCTTTTACCTCGATCATTTGATCACCGAGGCCTTTCAAAAATGTCATGACTTCGCCAGGCAAGGCCACCTGTTGAACGACAGGGGGCGTTTTATCCTTCTCAAATTCATTCTCGATCCCCTCGTTACGCGCTTCGCCTTCTTGTGTGTCCTTCTGGGGATCATCCTTATTCCTCCTATGCGATCCCGGTGTCCCCCCTTCACCATTTTTCTTCTTGTGCGATTTAGTCATCGTTCTCCCAATCAATGACTGCCCCTCCTTCTAGCGCCAAATATTATAGGGAGAATATTGTATAACAATATTTTGGAGGTTGCTGGATTAACGGAGCTAAATACGGATATAAAGCTTATAAAAGAAGAATTAGGGTTAGGGTTAATGTGTGTAAATGTGGCTGAGCTTGATAAGTGATTTCAAGGGTGAAGTGTTTTCTCATCCATATCAAGGTGCCTACGTACCCTATTTATAGGGATCAAGCCATACGTAGGTATTGGGTATCAAGTTACCTAGCTGGGCTAGGGTTTTAGAGGATAAGTCATAGCCCAAGCCC
Source organism: Kitagawia praeruptora (assembly GCA_037693485.1). NCBI lineage: Eukaryota > Viridiplantae > Streptophyta > Magnoliopsida > Apiales > Apiaceae > Kitagawia > Kitagawia praeruptora. The sequence continues at coordinate 119,446,458 of CM075351.1, read as the reverse complement.
ACTCGTTTAAGGCTGATGTGGCAGTGAGTTGTTGATCCTATCCATGATCCATGATTTATAGAAGGAAACCGATGGTCTCGCATGGACAAGAACGTGACCTCACAAACGAGGCTAACAGCGATGCAGCATAAGCGAGGCATGCGACCTCGAGGGGTCGAGTCATGCGAAGCGAACCCAAATGTAGAGATACTCACGTGACCTCGCGGGATCTAGCCATGAGCCTTCTAACAGAGTGAGATAGCGATCCTGTGTTGATTTATGATGATAGCAAGTAGCGATCCCTTGATGGGAGTCATACGAAGCGATCCCTTGTATTTGACAAGAAACGAAGTGGCCCTCTAGTAAGGCTGGGCTGATTCCAATAGTGGGCTTTTAGTGACCCAATCTTCATCTTCGAGGCCCATTGTAGATAATGAACCATCAATTTAGCTAATTAAATCATGATAATTATTATGCCAGATTTGGGCATAACACCTTGGCTATTTATAGATCACCAAGCTGACCCAGGACACGCTACCACCACCTCTACCCGCACTCGATTACCAGGCAAGTTTCCAATACTTGGAACTGTTGTTGTGATATTATATATATGACTGTTGTTATATATATGCCATTGCATGCATGCCTACTTTCAAGTTATATTGATATACTTGTTCCCTGATTTACTGTTAGCTTATAAGCCCGATAGATAACGTGTCGGTTATAAGCTGAATATTGCTAAGACCCTTAGAGAAGGGCATCTGAATCTCATTCTTTGAATATAGACCGGGAGTCGGTATTTCTTGATATACTGAGATTATTTTCAGAGGAAAATATTTAAGTAAATATTTTCCATTAATTATATGACGAATATTATTGGAATATTCCTTTGAGATTATTTATGAATATTATTTTGAATATTCATTCGAGATTTATTTATTCGATGAATATTATCTTTAATATTCATCTAAAGTTGATTTAATATTCGAATATTATTTCGAACCCTCATTCAAGTTATTTATTCAATGAATATTATTTCGAATATTCATTCAAACCCTATTTATTATATAAATATTATTTTGAACATTAATTCGAACTCAAGTTATTTGCTAAATATTATTTTAAATATTCACTTGAGCTTTCCTTAGTCAGTAAATATTATCTTTAAAATTCATTTAAAGTCGATTGATTATTGAATATTACTTCGAATATTCCTTCGATAATTATTTCTTCGATAAATATTATTAAGTCGAATATTCATTGCTTATTCAATGAATACTATCTCAAATATTCATTTGATAGGTACTTCTTCAATAGGTATTATTATTAATTTGAATATTCATTATTCGTTCAATGAATATTACTGTGAATATTTATTCAAGGATTATTTCGAACGATATTCTTTCAATACTTTTGACTTAATAAATATTCCTTGAATATTTATTTAAATCTCTTAACTCGTTTTAAAAGTGATCTACTTCATTCAGATATCATCTTCGACCTTCAAGTATTATGTAAATTATTTCAGAGCCTTATTATTAATATTATATTATCAAGGAAGGTTCTCAGTAACTCCATTCTTCATTCAATTCTATCATAAGGGAACCTTACTTGAGAAATGTTATTTACCTTGTGACTACCAGGTCATAAATTTTTGAAACTATTCTTTTCACTTGCAACTTGGTTGCTATTATTCATTGAATCTTGTGTACCCACTCATTATTCGAGGGGTAAGAATGTTGGAACAAGTTGGTATCCATTAACAAGCAACAACTTGGGAAATATTGGTGAATTTTCCTTTCCAACTAGATATGACTACTTTGTGGAGTCTTATCAACAAGTATTATACATGGGGAAAGAAGGATGAAATTTACGTTTCAAAGTTATGGATGTTAAATAAACTAGGAGATGCGTAAGTGACCCAGTGGCGCCGGTCCAGCAAATGGCCCAACCATTGGCTGAGGGGGTTCCAGAGGGCGGTAGACAAGTAAATCCGTCGGTGCTTCCTTCTACATGTAGAGAACAAGAGGTGGGGAGCATAACATGTGACTGATCATCGTGTAAATGTTATGTCTCTTGGCGCGTTAATGCTCTAGTATTAGTTCATCTCTCAATGTTGGAAATTTTCTACAACACTATCCGTGCTGGCAGGGTGAAAAAGTGTTTGAATCTGGAATTGCAATATTTTCTGCAAGTTCCCCTTTTATGAAATTGATAATATCTTGCTTATCTTTGACATAGCAGATATTTCCACGGAATAATTATATTTTGAGTTACCTTGTAACTTCATCTTATACCTTATATTGGTACTATGTTCGTTAATGCATGGCATATGGTTTCAAAGATACTTTTGAACTGTTGTATATTATTGTTCAGTTGTACATTATTTTGGTGGGCTATTGCTCACCCTTGCTTTATTTATTATATCACAACAATAGTTAGATCAGATGGCCCGCATAGGGCGCACTCGGTGCAGCAGGTGCAGCCGTCAGAAGATTAACCGCTGAGGTCATAGCTATCATTATTGAAGAGGAAGCTATTGGTAGGCTAGTTGTTAGCACTTGAGTATCAAATGTATTTATTATATGACATATACAAATGGATGGCAAAGAGTATGTAATGGTTAAATTGTAAATCTTTTGGGTTGTAAGAACTCAATCTTGTGATTAATAATATTTGGTAATTACTCTGATTTCATCTCTGGGACTATAACGGGTGTGTTGTTGTTGTTGTTTTGGGTCACAAGGTTGTAATTTAATTTATGTTGGTTTTGAGGATGGAAATTGAGACCGTAATGACCAGATCCCTGACCCCGGATCTGGGGGTGTTACACTTCACAAGATAAATAAAACATTTATTTTGTGAGAAATCTTGATCTACTTGTGTTTGCATATTATACTGATAACTTGAAATCTTTATTATCGTTGTTGTTTTAAAGATTGTGATTTATCAGTATTGCATTCAACCCCCCCTTCTACAATACTCCGGGACCAACAATTAGTTTTGGCTACAAGTTTTGCGACTGATTTTAAGATTTTTACTTAAAATCATAAATATCAAATAAGTGATAAGTGCAAGAATACTTATAAGTTGCATAAATGTCATATAAGTGATAATTGCAAGAATGCTTATAAATTGTATAGGTGTTTGTATAAATTTACTTATAAGTCGGTGAATTATTTTAAAAATTAAATTAAAAAATAATAATTTAACACAATAATGTCAATACAAGTATTTTAAATAAAAAATACATTAAAAAGCACAAATTTTAAATTTTAAATTATTAAACAAGTAAAGAAACTAAGCAAATAAGATATAAGTTGGCATGAAAGTACGTCGTTGTTAACATTCAACTTATCAACATATAAGTTATATAAGTTGAGATAAAATGTAACACCCCCAGATCCGGGGTCAGGGATCTGGTCGTTACGGTCTCAATTTCAATCCACAAAACTAACATAAATAAAATTACAACCTTGTGACCCAAAACAACAACATAACACCCCAGTTATAGTCCCAGAGATGAAATCAGAGTAATTACCAAATATTATTAATTGCAAGATCTAGTTCTTACAACCCCAAAAGGTTTACAATTAATCATTACATACTCTTCGCCATCCATTTGTATATTCCATATAATAAATACATTTGATACTCAAATGCTAACAACTAGCTTACCAGTAGCTGCCTCTTCAGCAATGGTAACTATGACCTCAGCGGTTATTCCTCTGACGGCTATCACCTGCTTACGCTGAGTGTGCCTTGCGCGGCCATCTGATCTAGCTGTTTTTGTGATATAGATAAATAAAGCAAGGGTGAGCAATAGCCCACCTAAAAGAATATAACTGAACAGTAATAATATATAACAGTTCAAAATATCTTTGATACCATATGCCATGCATTAACGAACGTAGTACCAATATAAGGTATAAGATGAAGTTACAAGGTAACTCAAAATATAATTGTTCCGTGGAAATATCTACTATGTCAAAGATAAGCAAAATATTATCAATTTTCATAATAGAGGAACTTGCAGGAAGAGTATTGCAACTCCAGTTCAAACACTTTTCAACTCTGCCAACAATGATAATGTTGCAGAAAATTTCCCAATTTGGAAGATGAACTAATACGGGAGCTTTCCGCGCCAGGAGCCACAACATTTACGGTGATCAGTCGCATGTCATGCTCCCCATCATTTGTTCTCTACATGTAGAAGGAAGCACCGACGGATCGCCCGCCCTCTAGAACCCCCCGGCCAACGGTTGGGCCATTGCTGGACCGGCGCCACTTGGCCACTTACGCGTCTCCTAGTTCAATAACATCCATGACTCTGAAACGTAAAGTTCGTCCCCCTTTCCCCAAGTATAATACTTGTTGATAAGACTCCACAAAGTAGTCGTATCTAGTTGGAAAGGAAAATTCACCAATATTTCCCAAGCTGATGCTTGTTAATGGATATAAACTTGTTCCATCAATCTTACCCCTCGAGTGTTGAGGAGGTAACCAAAAAGACTCATATCGATATTTGAAAAGAATCAAGATGTGAGTGACCAGATAGTTTAGCAAGTATATGACCGGGCAGTCAAATAAATAACATCTCTCAAGTGAGGCCCCCTTATATATTTTTGGAAGTTGAGCGAGTATTCAAATCTTCTTATAAGATAGATTTAAATGAAAATAGAGTTTTGGGAACCTCCTCTTGATAAAAATAGTCATAAAATACTCCGAAATATTTCACATCATATCCGAAGGTGAAATATAATCCTCGAATAATATAAATCATTATAAAAAGAATTTAAATAAATATTCCAAGAATATTTATTAAATCAATAATAATTAAGGAATATTATTAAATCATAATATTGCTCTTATGTAATCCTCGAATGAGTATGTAGAATTATTTACTAAGTAAATCTCTTCTTGAATGAATATTCAAATAATATTCATTTAAATAATTAAACTCAAGTAATTATTTAATATAATATTCACTAAATAAATTAAACCTTAAATGAATATTTGAAAATAATATTCATTTAATAAATAATATTCTAAATGAATATCAAAATAATATTCTTTTAGTAACCAAAACTTTAAAGGAATATTCGAAATAATATTTCTTAAGTAAATAGAACTTCCAATGAATATTTTAAAATAATATTCATCAAGTACATAAAACCTTAAATGAATATTCGAAAGTAATATTCATTTAATAAATAAAATTTTCAATGAATATTGAAGTAATAATTCATTTAAATAATCAAACTCTAAATGAATATTCGAAACTAATATTCATTTAAGTAATTAAAGCTCAAATAAATATTAAAATTAATATTCAGTAAATAAATAAACGCGAATGAATATTCAAAATAATATTCATATAGTACTTCTCGATTGAGATAATATTCAAATAACATTCCTCGAATAATTTCCAAGTAATTAATAATTTATGGAAATATAAATATTGTTCATAAATAACATTCCTCAATAAACTGTCACTGGAATCCTTCCTGGTTTCCATGACTATCTCTACATTACAAAATACCGACTCCCGGTCTATATTTAATGAAGGAATATCATATGCCCTTCACTAAGGGTCTTGACAAAACAATCCGGCTTATAACTGATAATTCATAACTAGTCTATAGGCCAATATCAATTCAAGGGAACAAGTATTTCAGTATTAACTTGAAAGTAGGCATGCATGCTATGGCATATGTATAACAACAATCATATATATTATCACAACAACAGTTCCAAGGTATTGGAAACTTGCTTGGTAATCCTGTAGGGGTAGTGTGCCTCGGTCAATCCGGTGATCTATCAATAGTCACAATATCCGAGGTTATTCACTTATACTTTTAAAAAGGCTAAGTATAGACTTAACTTAAGTCGAAACACGTTTTCGAGTTATCACGATATGCACCCTTTAGTGTAACTCTTTTTATCACCGATATGATCCGACACTTGTTCGCTAATAAGACATGTCGTTATACTTACACTTGGTATATACTTAAGTCGTGTAATTTCTAAGGTCGGTAATTTACGAACCAAGATTATACCCCGAGTTTTATCGCTCGTTTTCTAAGTCATAACCGAAGTTATAGCCAAATGTACTTTTTAAGGGGTTCGTTTGCGCTTAACTTTAATTCGAACATTTTTATAAAATCGGAAAATGATCCATTGGTCATGAAGTTTTCTCCCACACCTTCCTTTTTAACTCTAGTATTTAATTACCATGATTCGTCACTGCATATCTCATGTTACAAAGGTTCAGTTTCAGTTACGAACTTGCTTTTACGGTTTCGAACCACTTTTACGAATTTAACCATAACTCCTAAACCCTAAGTCTGTTTCACATGATCTTTATATCAAAACAAATCTTATAACATCATCTATCTTATAATGGTAGAAACTGAAACTATACAGTGAGTTATAGCTACTGTGATGCACGGTTTTCATTGATTAACGAAAATTTGGCATTACGACGGCTATAAATCGAACTTTCCAAAAATCGTAACAATCAAACCAAGCCACACCGGGCATCCATACAACTTATTCACATGATTTCTCATCCCAAAATGTCCAAGAACATATCACTTTATCATAATAATCATCATGTTATAAAATCAACCATAATATCATGCTAACATGCCTTTAATCATACTAATGTCATAGCTAATCTAAAAACTCATCAAGAACATCATTGAACTCAAAGTAAGAGCTAGGGTTTTGGTGAGATATACCTTCCATGGAGTGGGTAAAGACCTTGCTAAGCCTTGTATAGTCCATGTCCATCCTTAACCAAGACTAGATCATCCAAAAAAATCAAGATCCAAGAATTTTGTTCTTGAGGTTACTATTCATCGTCCACTTTGATGATTTTATTGAAAATGGAAAAAGTGGTGTTTGAGGCTAAGATATCTAGGGTATCATTTTTATGAAATATAGGAGCTATGATAAAAATTTGGAGATCAAACAATGGTGGGAAGTAGGATTTTGATTCTTGATTTATGGCATATAGCCGAATGGAAGAGAATGGGGGAGAGGTGGTGTTGCTTTGGCTTCTCTTGCACTTGTCTCATCCAATTTGCATTATTGATATGTCTTGAGATAATATCTTGGCCATAAAGTGGCTTTATTAAAGTTCTAGGTCATGCATGATGTAGTTAAGTGGACAAGTGTTGCATTCTTGTGGTTTGATGTTATAATCTTGCTAAGTACTAGTTTGATTCTAGTGGTGCTAGTTCCTCTTGTAACTAACTTGGTTACTTGCTCTTATCCCCTAACACATGCAAGTATCTTGGCTCCCTGCTTGTTCTCTGTCCGGTTATTGCCCAATTTGATTGATCGTTCGTAGGAATATCTCAAGGATTTCTGGTTAGGGTTTTTACCGGAAACTTTCTTAATAATAATACTTCCCTTCTTATTCCTCCTTTATAATTCTTGAGTTTAAATTCCTCAAATCTTTTTATTAATTCTTTTAATCTTACAATGTCTAGGGAAATCTCGGAGAAAATAAAAGTGCTGTTTTTCAGAATCCGACAGCTTTTACATACACTTATTTTCCCCTTGAATCACTAATACAAACTCAGAAATTCATTCCGGGTACTTCTATATAGTGTCATCTCATAATATTCTCATTTCTACCAAAAGAACTATTCATTCTTTATTCCATCTTTATTCCTTACATTTATTAAAATGTCCTTGTTCTCTTTCGGGCGTTCCTTAACCCTTTCACGGAACCACTTGACTAATAACAGATATCGGTTTGGATGACATGAGAATATTTCCTCTACTTGGAATTTCCATATCTTATATTTCTAGGAGATAGATTATTTTAATCTAGGTTGTCAACCCGTTGTATTCTTCCTAACATATAACCTTTGAATCTATATCCATTCAACACTCATTCATTAGAACTGTTACTACCTTGGAGTCGGAATCATTGTTCCTTCTTTTCTCAACACTTAATAAAAAAATTTAATTCTACCAAAAATTTGGGTTCTTACATAAAAAGTTGAGCCTCATAAGTTATTAGAGCATCTCCAAGATACTACTACATTCACGTTTAAAAATAATATAAATAAATGGCTCTTACCATTTTTGTGTCAAACTCCAATAATGCTATTTATATTAGCTCTTTATTTTATAATTTATTCATAAATCAACCCCATTATAAAGTTGTGCAAAATTTGGTGGACATGAATATTTTAGCATTAAAATACAAGTTAAGAGCTACTAGTGGCTCTTAGAATTGAGAAGAGAGACTTAGTGTTTTTAAGAGCCACTAAGAGTCTCTTGGAGCAACATTTTTATTCTCTCTCCTCAATTTTTGAGTTAAGAGTTAGAATAGAGAGGCTCTTGGAAATACTCTTATAGGCTTATAAGCCATAAATTCCCTCAAATATGATTAGCCAAACATGCCAATATTCTATAAATCTTTTGACGAGTTTAAACGATGAGCCTTTCATCGAACAATTAATCGATTAAACAGTAATTAATCGAAATATTAATTAAATATATTTAAATATTATATATTAAATAATTTAATTTTTAATATTGAAAAATACTTTTCATACAATTAAAAATATAAATATTTTTATTTTATTATCAAGCATAATGAGTGCATTTACCCTTTCATGTGTAAATTATATTTTCGATTAAAAAATTACATTTTTATAATTTAATTCTTAATTGACCATTTTTTAATATATTGACCGATTAGTTTCCCCTAAATTTTTAACGATTAATCCTTGCTAAACCCTTCTAGATTCGATTAATCGCTGATTTTTGGGGGAAAAAGTGAATTTTTAACGATTTTCAATAAAATTAGGTCTTTTTCATCATTTAGCGCCTAGGCGCCGATTTAATCGACCGCTTATACCGACTTTAAGGACACTGATACCGAACACGTGACCTAAAAATGTCAATTTTATCATTTTATGATATTTATCAATAAGATAAATTAGTTATGTGCGTAACATTATTTAATTTTTGAATATTTTTTATTATTTAATTAAGATTTATAAATTTATATATATATATACTAGCTTATAGCCCGTGCTTTGCACGGGTTACTTTTAATTTATTTATAATATAATATAATATTATAAATATTCATTTAAATATGTTATTGATTCAAATCTTACATCTTTATATATAATAATTTTTAATATTAAATATAAATTAATATGTTATTGACGGGAATCGAACCTTGAACCTCTGCATATAACAACTTTTAGTATTATTTTATATCTAACGGTCATGCGGTGATAAATGAGGGATAACCAAAAATGGGGATAACCAAAAAATGGGTAACCAACTACAAATTATACCCCATTTTGCTTAGTATTATAAATTAATATGTTATTGGCGGGAATCGAATCTTGAACTTCTGCATATAACAACTTTTAGTATTATTATATCTAACGGTCATGATCTATTTGAGTTGTTGATCTAACGGTGATAAATGAGGGATAACCAAAAATGGGGATAATCAAAAATGGGGATAACCAAAAAAGGGGTAACCAACTACAAATTATACCCCCTTTTAGCCCGTGCAAAGCACGGGTTATTTTTAATTTTTTATAATTTATTTATAATATAATATAATATTATAAATATTAATTTACATTATATATAATAATTTTTAGTATTAAATATAAATTAATATGTTATTGTCGGGAATCGAACCTTGAGCCTCTGCATATAACAACTTTTAGTATTGTTATATCTAACGGTCATGATCTATTTGAGTTGCTGATCTAACGGTGATAAATGAGGGATAACCAAAAATGGGGATAACCAAAAAAGGGGTAACCAACTACAAATTATACCCCTTTTGCTTATTATAATATAGTATAGATATATATATATGAAAAGAGTCAAATTGGAATTTTAATAAAAATATGGTTTCCACTCTATACCGGTTACTGAATTGCTCTAGTATGATCATGTTTATTGTGGAGCTTTATGTAGATATAAAAATGATTTTACGGGAATATTCAGGTATTTATGTGAATCTCATAGTTTCGTCGTGGTTTTAATCGTAGGATATTTTTAGGTGTTTATGTCTTTGTCATCTAGGCAATATTAGAAATGGATAATAGAATACCCGATCATAATAATGTGTTATTGCAAACTTACATTTCGATATTACTAATTAATTTGCAGTTACTCAACATAGTAATTTTTATTACAAATAGGAGACTGTCAAACATGAAACACTTTATTCCACCCTTAAATTTTAATTTGGCAACAATAAAATCACAAATTAAACTATCATAAAACAACCATAGTTAGGATGAGTTGTTTCATAGTACCACATCCATTATTTATCACTAACACTGAACAACAGATACTACAACGAGTATCAACTAACCTGGAAAAATTTCAAATTTGAAGAAAAATACAGTAGACTTGAAATTAATCGATATATAGAAATGATGAAAAAAAAAATCAAATTGAGAAGTCTTGTACAATAGATCCGGCCTTCTAGTCATTCTACGTCTTCAAGCTAGTCATCTCAAAATAAAAGTGATGTCAAGAAATTACAAATATTAGTACTAAAAGTTTATAAATCACTAGAAAAGCACACAAGATAGTTTTTGTATGTATTTCGGTCATTTCTCCTACGTACGAGCATTTCTGAAAACAAATAAAGAATTCAATGATAAAATAAGATGGCTTAAACTAAATAATGTTGGGTAACATATAATTGGATATACATACTGTTTAATAAGAATAATTGAACCACTTACAATCAAAACTTTGTCTTATCATTTAACATAAATCTACTGTTTAAATATTTTTTTAAAAAAATAAAAAAGTCAAATATCCCATTTAGCAAACAAAAAAACTTTATAAAATTTTTGAAAGATCATGAAAACCATATACGAAAACCTAGTGAATGGGTGATGAGGTAAACGATGTCTAGGGGTAATGTTTTCCCCTAGACCATTTGTGGAAACCAACTTTCTCGGGTCGTCATCAGACATATGAGAAACACACATAAATTAGGATTTATCTTTTATTCACATATGACACAAATAACATATAATTTTGAAACTTACTTATCCAACTGGTAGACATCAGCCTTGATGAAAGGGCACTTATTAATCAAAGCTTGAATATATGTTCCTTTATTTTTTTCTTGTCAATTATCAAAAAAGTTGGTTTATAGATGTCTAAAAGCCAAAAAAGATAGAACGTGAAGTAGAGGTCCAAGTATATATCATATCCACAAGGTGGTCCGACAAAGGTATAACACTTTTGTCACCTTTGAAATAGTTGTCATTCACATGCTTTTGTATCTCTGGAAGCCTCACAGACTCGGGTACTGAATGGACAATATTTAATATAGGTCCTGCAACAATCTCACTATCGATAGATCTTTCTTCAATGAACACGTGCAGAGTGCTCTCACTGCTTCAATTAATCGTCCTCTATTCATCTAGATTACATTCTCATTATACATGCTTATGTACGATGTTCCTAGATCTATCAACAATGGCTCCAATGTAGTCCCGTGCACAGATGATATAATGATGTTAATAAAAAATCAAAAAAAATCTGTTTGTACTAATTTTTCTTTCTAACTCAAAATTTGATATTATAGGTGTCGCAACATATTACATCATTTTTAAATTGAGTTTATTTCTTAATTAACAAATATGATCATGACTATACCAATTAAATCAATACGATTATCGAAATTATGGCGTACATTACACAAAATCCAACAACAATAACTTTTAATATTTAACATAATAAAACAAAAACATAACTCTAAGGAAACTTGTGAGTGATTTTCCTAAAAAGATGTTAATCTAACTATTGTAACGTGAAGTTCCAAAAAAATTGGGTATTTCACCTCTCCTTTAGACAATAATAATAAACCACTATTGTTATACCTATATAAAATGTGGTATTATAATACTATGCACACAAGTACATAACATGCATCATACATAATATTACCCCTCATGCACTCTATTAGATCATTGTATTGTATATGAACTAAACTAAAGTAATAGACCAAAATTAAATTATTACAAAATTTACCGATGTAAATTGTGAATTATCCAAGAAATTTATAACAAGGTCCTTAATTTCTCCATTCAAAACTAACCAAAAATCATCTGGCTTCTTCGGCAAGCCACCACGTAAATCTTCCTTCTCTCCAACAACACATTTAAACTTTCAATAAATCCTACTTGCTCAACTTTCACATTATGGCCTAATGTCATACAAACTTTGGCTATAAACTGTAACTTGCCATTTCTAAGAATTCTGAAGACAAGACATGTATTCACCTTTTGCACCTCACTTGATCAATGAAGTCGGAATAAACATTTGGATATTCACTTCGAAGATCTAACTTTATGATGTCGTCTTATGAAAATGGCAAATATCGCATAATCTTCACCTTTTGCACCTCACATGATTAGTGAAGTTGGAATAAACATTTGGATCTTCATTTCAAATATCTAACTTTATGATGTCGTCTTATGGAAATGGCAAATGTCGTATAATCAACCTTGTTTTTAAGACGAACAAACGACATATCCTACGACTGTAATCCAAAAATAAAAAAAAGTGTGTGACAGAATGTATAACACCAAAAACAAGAAAACAACAATAGAGAATACAAACAAAAAGAATTAATAAGATAGTAAACTTTTGAATTACGATGAATCATACCGCAAAATTTATCATTTTTAGCTTTCAAATGTAAAATAAGAATCACATTATCCACATGACATTTTCATCTTTTACTTAAGTTCACTAGATTTTCTATAGTAAAATGAATTGATTAAGATTAAACCTAAATTAGAATCGACGGGGAATGTGTTTAATTTCATACCTAGATTGTTTGTCTCATAAGCAATAATGACCATAAAAAATTTGACTATTATAACTTATGTTATCTGGGATATTCATTCTTTTGTGAATTACCCAATTCCAACAAGTTGCAAAGTTATTTGTGCTAGGCACTTTCCACAGAATAAAAAAAAATGGACGTGTCTAGATACTTCATTGTAACATTTTAGAGTTACAGTAATGCCTTCCTCGATCCAAACATTTAAATGTAGAGAGGGCGTTTCATTTCCTACAACTTTCGCAAATTTTTTCCTTTATTTAAAGTGTAACTAAGCGAAATCTTTGCTTATCGATAATTTATCGCAGAAAAATAAGATTTTGTCAACGACGACCTCACATGCACAAAAATTAGATTTTGTCAAATACGACCTCATATGCACATAATGATATAGATGTAGACATACAAAAATTCATTATACGAGGTAGTGGTATAATAGAAAGAAAAAAATAGTTCAAAAACTTGATTATATGAATTTAATAAATACTTTTACATCAAAAAATATAAGCTGTGTTATATATTTAAGTAAAATAATGAATCATTGTAATATAATTTATTTATAAAATTATAATTTCTAAATGAATATTTTATTTTTGAAAGAAAAAATGTTGGATCTCCATAATTTCAACCGAGGCTCCATATTTTTAGCGGGCCTTGGATTAATACTAATTTCTATGACGTTTGATTTTTTGCACACAATTCAAGATATTTTGTCTGGGTACTTAAAATTATTATTTTTAAAAATTTTCTTTTCCAATAAAAATATGTAAAAAATAATTTAATTCAAAAAATAAAATTTTAAAATACTAGTTTTAAGTACCAGATCAAAATATTATGAAATATGTGTAAGAAATCAAGAATTATATAATAAAAATAGATTGTAAAAGGTACTGTTTAGCTGAAGCAATCACTTGATAAGCTCAAGCATGTTTCTGGTTACATACGACTACATTACGGGCTTTCGATATAGCCCAACATATAGTTAAAATCTCTGTAAACCTCGATCTATTATACTGCTAAAACGCCCGTGACAACCAACTGTAAAGATCAGTGTCTTGGTTCATATTCATGTCCGGGAATGCTATAAACCAGCATTGGTTTGCAAATTGACACTGAACCAGGGCATGAATTTTTTTTCTTCACTACCAGCACAAACAGGGCATACATTTGTGATTGGAACAAACTTCTGTCTGAGCATGAGTAAGGTTGGCAAACAATTTGCCAAAGCACGCCATTTCATGTTCAAAACTTTCGGAGGTGCTTTTATTCGCCATAGTTTACTCCATAAACTGTCCCTGTATTCCGTTCTCCACAAACCCCTTTAAACTTGAATAGCTTTATACGCATTCTGAACTGAGTAATTACCTGAGGGGTCTTTGCTCTAGTATACTTCATCAGCTTCACTACCATCAATAAGAGGGATGTTTAAAATGCATTGTTGATCCCTGCTATTAAACAAATCCATGATAATGTCTACATCCTACTCATGTCGATCAATCCTAAATAGAGACCGTACTTTATTCTGTTGGAAAGCTGGATTACCTGAAGTTAATGAAGGGATTGTGACCATCTAACAGCCACGATTGTCCCAAAATGCTGATATTTTCTCATATCCCAACCCTCCATCGAACACCAGAAAGGACTATGCTTTTAGCTTCCCAGATATTTCTCCACACGAAGCTTGGATTATTTTAAAGATTAGAATCGATAAAATTGCCCTTAGGGAAAGATCGAGCCTTATACAACTTAGTAGTCAAACTATCTGGTTTAGTAAGCAGCCGCCAACCTTGCTTTCCTAATAGGGACACATTAAAATATCAAAAATCTCTGAAACCCAACCCTCCTATTGATTTGTGTTGGCTCATCCTTTCCCACCCCATCCAATGTATACCCTTATTATGCTCATAAGATTTCTTGCCCCACCAGAATTATAGTTCTCTCAATATCTTTCGTGATCTCAATTGGAAGAAAAAAAACACTCATTGTATAGCTTGGTAGAGTCTGGGCTACCGCTTTAACCAAGATCTCCCTACTAGCTTGAGAGAATATTTTGCGATCCCAGCTCTGTAGGCTCTTCCTAACTCTATCCTTAATAAAACCAAGCATGACTGATTTGTTCCTCCCTATCATATATGGGTAAACCCAAATACATAGTATTTTTATCCGCCTCCCTATGCTCAATATTTGACAAATATCATTTCTGCCTTGCGAACCAATATTCGTGCTAAAACAAATCGATGACTTTTGCACATTCACCTTTTGACCATATGCTATCTCAAAAGTATTTAGCAAGTTCTTAATCTTCACAGCTTTTTCTTCATTCGCTCCACAATAAATGTAACTATCATCCGTAAATAACATGTGGGTGATGCTTGGTGCTTGTCGACAAATTATAATCCCTTTTAGCCACTGATTTTCTTCATATTTATACATTAAAGCTGATAGTCCTTTAGCACATAAAATAAAGAGATACAGGGACAAAGGGTCACCCTGACGGATCCCCCGTGTAGGATAAATAGGACCCATTTCTCTCGAGCCATGATTAATCCAGTAAGTCACTGACTGAACACATTGCATGATCATATGGATCCACCATTCATGAAATCCCATCTTTATAATTATTTCCCTCAAGTAACTCCATTTAATACGGTCATATGCTTTATTCATGTCGAGTTTAAGCGCCATACACCCCTCTTTCCCTCTACGATTTCTCTTTAAATAGTGCATCAATTCATAAGACACCATAATATTATCTGTTATAAGTCTCGCAGGTATAAAAGCACTTTGATTTTCTGATACAACCACTTCCATCAAATCTTTCAAACGGTTTGCAAGGACCTTTGTGATGATTTTTACCAAAACAATAAACAACGATATGGGTCTTAAATCGCCAATGACAGATGGGTTCTTTTTCTTAGGAATTAACACAATATTCGTTTCATTAAGGCCTTGTAGCATCTCTCTTGTGTGAACAAAATTCCTGGCCATTTGCACTACATCATCTCCCACAATCGACTAGTGTTTTTGAAAGAGCACTGGAATCATGCCATCCGGCCCCGGAGCCTTATCCGGGTGCATTTGAAACAGAGCTTTTTTCACCTCCGCTGGAGTAATATCTACAAGTAACTTTTGATTGTGCTCTGTTGTAATCTTCGTTGGCACAAAATCGATTACAGCTTCCCATTCTGAGTTTGAGGCTTGAAAAAGATTAGTATAATAACTGCAAATCAGTGTGTCTAAACCAGTATCCCAATCACACCTTTGACCATCTGTTATAGCCAAAATTCAGTTTGGGTATTTCCAAGATAGATTCGGGTCGATAATGGGTTCAATTTGCGAAATTCTAGGATAAATTAGGGATTTGACAAGAGGAGGATCAATCAGGCCGCGCCCTCATGTTTTCAACAATTAGGGTGTGCCCTAGATTGTACAACATGGTGTGTAATTCTATTAAGGCTGGTTTTCCAAGAATTATTGAAGAATTCCTTTCTGTCGTATCTCATGAGGGGGATGTCCGTCGTAGAAGGCCTCCAAAGGTTTTCCTGGATTTAGGGACCTAGCTTTCTTATACACTGAGGGCATGTTCTCCGCGGTGGAAAGATAGGTCTCTCCTTGGTGTGTGCTTTGGAGCTCTGTTCCTATATTCAATGGGCGCGCTCTCATTGGGGAACTTTGGAGTAATCTACACTTTGCACCCAAAAGCTCTGGGTCACCTGTCCTACTATCTTGTGGGTGCTTCTCATTCGGGGGACAGGGATGCGTTCTGCACTTGGGGTAAACCATGGCTATACCTGCATCCTTTAAATCAAGAAATAGCTCATAACAGATAGGACTAGTCCTCGACGGGGGAAGTTTCCTTATCTGTGAAGTCTTGAGATCTTGGATGAGCCTTGGGCCTTTTGTGGTTAGGCCTCATAGTAGAACATTCCGGATGCTGGACCGATAATCCAAGCCCATTTGGGTTTCTTGTTCTCCAAGAACTACGTATGGCTTGATCCCCTATAAATACCGGGGTACGTAGGCCGAGTGGGGGGTTGGAAGTCGAGAACTCTAAATAGCCGCCACTAACCCTATCAATCTCAACCACCAATTACAAACAACCACCACACGTCACTACACTTTTCGGCAAAAAACCACCACTATAGATCTTGTTTCCGGCGAAGTACCTCGAATTTTGTTGTTCCCAAATTCCTCCGTCAACAAATTGGCGCTAGAAGGAGGGGAGCCAATCAAGATCTGAATCTTAAGAGGAAAAGATGTCTCGCAATCAACGTGGAGGCTTTAACGAGGGAGATGATTACGATTCTGAAGATAGCCGGGTAGGCTGTCAACGAGTCGGATTTGGATCGGATTATCCTAAATCCATATCCGAATCCATTAAGATTTTTCGGGTTCGGATCCATAATCGATCCGTTCGGGTTTCAGGTTTTCGGATCGGAGGTCCGACCCATTTAATTAAAAAAAAGGAAAAATATGCAAAATTATAAAATTGACATCAAGATTTAAAATTCCATAAAAAAGCTCATAACAAGTTCCAATTACATTGTACATAACACTGAATTACATCAACTATCAACAAACAAAATAACAAAGTCTGAAGCTCTTGAATTTTTAAAATTCAAAGTAGTTAAAATAAAATTCTGATCAAAAGCAAAATGCAACAACACTAGCACTGTAGTAGGTGTCCAGGTGAGATAGAGGCAATGGATGATCCAATCGTACGGATGTCAACATCTATCATTTTAAATGTTATTGCCAATATTTTAGAAAAAAATAAATTCATTTGATTTAGTAATTTAACGGTTAACTAGTACTTTGACTAGTACCACTAAACATGATTTCGTCCTTGATTCGTGTTTTGATTTTTTTCAAAATATTTCTCGAAGATCCAACCGTATGGATGTCAACATCTATCATTTTTAATGTTATTACCAATATTTTAGAAAAAAATAAATTCATTTGATGTAGTAATTTAACGATCAACTAGTACTTTGACTAGTATCCCTAAACATGGTTTCGTCCCTGATTCGTGTTTCGATTTTTTCCAAAATATTTTTCGACGATCCAATCATATGGATGTCAAGATCCATCATTTTTAATGTTATTTTCAAAATTTTAGAGAAAAATAAATTCATTTGATTTGGTAATTTAACGGTCAACTAATATTTTGATTAGAACTTTGACTCGTATTCAAATTTTTAGATGTTAATCGAAAAGTCTATATATTTTTTATAAATTTTATATTATATATGATAAATAAAAAATATATAATATATACTAAAAAATAAATATAGTATATTATATATTATATAATACATATAAATAATAAATATAACATATATTATATATAATATAGTATAGATATGTAGATATATTTTTTATATTATATATTATATATAATAACTATATCATATATAATTGTTGATGAGTGGATTTCGTAACAACTTTTGAGAGGTTTATGGTGAGTTGTAAAGGCTAACGATCAACTAATCTATGGAGAATGGAGGTTTTTTGTAGGGGTTGAACTGAGCTCGAGAGCGTTTACAAGAATCTCGCGAGTTCCTTTGAGGCTTGTGTCTGTGTTCTCAAGAATCTCGTAGGTGTATTGCGAGGCTTGTAAAACATATTCTCAAGGTGCCTACGTACCCTTGTATATATAGGGATCAAGTTCACGTAGTTCTTTTTAGACTAGAAGTCTGGTTAGGCGGTAAGATGCTGGGTTCTAATTCGTGGGGACCTCCTTTTCTCCAGATTCAGCCACGAATAGGCGACCTAAGTCGAATAGAACTCGAGTTCTAGTCCGGCTAGGAATGTATTTACAAGTTCTAGTCCTATTAGATGTATTCAAGGATCATCTGCGCCCAAGGAATACATTCCAATAAGGAGTTGATGTTCATAACTTGCTCCTAAAGAATAGGAGGCTTAATCATACTATAAATCTGCTGGCATAAATCTATTTTCGTACAGGAAGCTGTCTCTCAAGAACCTGTCTGCAGGAACCTGTTTTTCGGGAAGCTATCTGCAGGAAGCTGTCTCTCGGGAAGTTGTTTCTCGGGAACCTGAACCTGTCCAGATCCATTTCGCATGCTATTTAGCCCCATTTAACTTAAGGGACCTCAATCATAACCCATATTACTCATACGGATTGGATCCTTAAGCCTAATGGGTCTAAATGTAGCCCATGGAGATTTTGGGCACAACAAGTACCCCCCGGTTCCTCGAAGTCATAGGATGCGAGAGGAACCTAAATAGCTTGATATTTTAAGGTCCAATCCCTTCAGTGCTCCCATGTTTCTTCTGAGTGAACCATGCAGGTCTTTATCTTCTTGCTTGAATCGTGACAAGGGCACAAAATGAATCCAATTAGGCGCTGAGTGAATCCTTTGACAAGGGCACAAAGCGAATCTAATTGGGCAGCACTAAGTGAACCTTAAGAATGACAAGGGAACCAAGTGAATCCAAATAAGGGCATAAAGTGAACCTAATTGGGCGTTATGTGAACCTATGCCGAGGGCACAAAACGAATCCAATAGGGCACTAGATGAATCCTTAAAAGGGACAAGGTGAATCTTAAGATTGTTAAGGGAACCACGCGAATCCAAATAAGGGCATAAAGTGAACCTAGTTGGGCGTTATGTGAACCTATGCTGAGGGCACAAAACAAATCCAATAGGGCACTGGATGAATCCTTAAAAGGGCACGAGGTTAACCTTGAAAATCATAACTTGATTGCTCAAGACGTTGCTTCATCTTCTAAGCTGCTTTTTGTTTGACTATCTACTGTCTATCTATTAGAGGTACTCTAGGATCAGCTGAGTCTTAGGAGTACTCTCCAATAATGAGTCTGCTATGCTCAGGAACCTACGTCTCGGAACCTGGTTCTCAGGAACCTCTCTATAGGGTACCTGCACAAATAACAAATTTGTTAGTCTGGGGAGCCTTTCTATGGTTCCCATGTACTTCTTTCTATCCTCATTGTTGCTGCTAGGCTGACTCGGGCTCTTCTACGGGGAGGAACCTGGTCCATTCGTAATCTGCTCAGCTACTGGTTCATCGAGAACGTCTTGATACTCATAATCTGTTGACTATCTTCTCAGCTAGTGCTCATTTCTCTGCGTTTCGTCTTCATATATGATATTGGAAACAATCTGTCTCGTGGCTCATACAATACTTGTTGATCGGAACCTATGATTTAATTGGTATAAATCTAGCCCATGGTGATTTTGGGCACAACACCAAAAAAACTAGAAAAAATAGGTTAGTAATACGAGCTGAAGAGCTCACATATAAGTGATGCATGTATGCAAGTATGAATGATTATCTACGTTATATATGTCGCTACCTTCTCAAGTGGCATATCAATTGTCTACTTGATTGATTCAACTAACAAGTTCGAGATCATAAACTAAGCATATATGTTACGCAAGCTGTAAACCTATAGGGCATGATAACATCCTAAGCATAAGTTCACATAAATTTCATTTCTAAAGATCATGCAGTATGCACATTAAACGCTATATGTATCTAAGCATGATAGAAATATAAGCTCTCATTAACAGGAAATGTGCATGATAGTTAAGGATATAAAGGCATAAAGTTAGAACTTATCTATGCTTCATCGTGCTTGTTTGTATTGAGGTTCCGTTACTGAACCTGGAAGATGGAAGCTCTTCTGTGTGTAAGCTCACAAAAGTAAGACATAGGGGAATTGAGCTACCCCCCGAGCCGTCATGACACGTAAACCTGCTATAGCTTGTTGAAGCGGTTGACTGAAAGCTGTAGCTTATAAACTATGGGTTGAAAACTAGAAGCCGGAAGCTATTAACATGAAGCTTCTGATGATCATCAAGGATGCTGCAAGCTGCTTTATCAAAAACCTGTTAGTAGTACGGTACTTGTTTCAATCATATACAAGCTTTATAAAATGAGAGTATTCATCTTTGTATCGATTTGATGAGGGCACAAGGCGAATCCAATTGAGCTCTAGGTGAATCCTAGGAAGGACACTTAGAGAATTCAATTGGGCGCTAAGTGAATCCTTGACAGGGCATAAGACGAATCCAGTTTAGCTTTAAGTGAATCCTGAGAAGGGCACTTAAAGAATTCGACTGGGCGTCAAATGAATCCTGTTTGGCTTTAGGGAGCACGAAGTGAATCCATCCGGGCTCTTGGTGAATCATGTCAAGAGCACGAAGAGAATCCGGTTGGGCACTAAGTGAATTCCTTTGTGGCATCAAGTGAATCCTTATAGGCTCTAAGTGAATCCTGAAGAGGGCACAAAGAGAATCTATAGGGCATGTGATGAATCATTTCAAACTTTATGGGCACCAAGTGAATCCGTAAGGGCACAAGGTGAATCCCTTCAAATGCTAGGGGCACCAAGTGAATCCGTATGGGCACAAGGTGAATCCCTTTAAAGGCTTTTCAAGTACAATCAAACTCTAAGTTAGGTTACCCATGATTAGGTTCCCAAAACCTTTAACTAGGTGCCCACATGCTTATGGGACTTTTGAATTGTGCCTACGATTCATAGGGCTTTTCGATGTGAATCTTTCGTGTTTATAAGTCTTTTCTGGCTATCGAGTACCTGCAGCTTACAGGGCTTTTCAAAGTGAATCTTTCTGGGCTCTATGCAAATCCTTGTAAGGGCATAAGATGAATCCAACTGGTCATTATATGAACCTCTGCTAAGGGCAAAAAATCGAAACCAATTGGGCACCGAATGAATCCCTAAAAGGGTACAATGAGAATCCATCAAGATACCAAACAAATGCGCGTGGATGCATGAAGAACCAAGTGAATCCTTTTGGGCTCTAAGTGAATCTATATGGGCACATAGAGAATCCATAAAGGCACTGGGTGAATGCATGAAAATTCTTGGGGAACCTAGTGAATCATTCTGGGCTCTAAGTGAATCCTTGAATGGAGCACAAAGAGAATCCAGAAGGGCACTAGATTAATCCTCTAAAGGCATGGAGCTCTTACTGTAAGAACACTTTCTTCTATTCAGGTATCGGCTGGCTGAGAACTTCAAGTATGAAGCTGCTAATCAGAAACTAACAATTGGCTTCTAACAAATGTCAATGAACCTGGAAGCTGTTACATACAAGCTTCAGGTATATAATAATGAACCTGCAAGATGTCAGTTACAAGAAAATAACGAGTAATCCACTAGACACATATAAATGCAACTAGACCTGGAAGCTGTTACCTTTGAGTTTTAGGTGAGTAACACAAAACCTGTTAACTAAAGGTAAATACATGGAACCTGTAAGCTATAGGTAAATATCAAGGAACCTGTGAGGTGCAGGTAAATAACAAGGAAACCTATAATCTGTTAGGTACATGTGCATTCTAACATCAAGAAACATAATCAAGACATAATCATAGCTTTATCGCATATAAGACCATACTAGCATAGATGTTTAAGCATGCTTTATGTATAGTAAGAGTTTGTTGCGCGTACTTGGGAGGTTTTCTACGAATATGTAAGCATAAAAGGAGAGGTATTACCTGGATCTTTCTGTAGACTGATCAGATGTGAAGTGGAAGCCTCCGCTAAGATTTGAAAACTCATTGACATGTCCATGATGTAAGCATGCTGTTCTTCAAGATACTAGACCAAACCAATCCTCAAGGTTCCTGAACCATATATGAGCTATGAGGTTCCCAAACTGCATCCTAATCATGAGGTTCCTGAACCTAATCGTGAGCTTCCTGGACCTGATGGTGAGGATCCTGATCTGAATTCTCAAAATTCTGAAATCCTCAATTTTTAAAGTACCATGTGCTATAATAATTATACTACCCCCCAGTTCTTTAGGGAAGCTTATCTTTGATGAAGAACTAACTCTGGGAAGCTTCACAATTCTTCGATAATCTCTAACAAGTCATTGAATATTCATCCGAGAAGTTGACCACTGTGTATTTTCTTCAAGATGCTCATATCAAATTCTTGTAGCTACTTTTCATCAAAATCTTCAACTATGTCAAATTTTCCTTAACACTCGAATAGATACTATAATTTCTTCACATCATTCCTCCTTGTAGCTTTAATATATCTTTTATTTTCTTCTTAAACCTCTTTCAAAACACATTGAGAATGAACCTCTATATCTGATACAAATATCCCAATACAGCACCTCTAAGCTTACGCGAGCTAACTCATTGTAAGAAACAAGAGATACTTAAAGAGATTACTTATGAGGTATTTCTAGCAGCTCACTGTATTATGTTCCTTGTTTTACAAGCTAAATATAAGCTCATGTATGACGTAATATAAGGAAAAGAACTACTCATAATTTCGTTGAAAACTACTCAAAAGAAATAGGTTTACTTGCTAGGAAGGTATACATGCACTACCCCCCAGTTCTAAGAAGGAAATACATATATAAATAAAGGTCTCACAACTATACTTTAAGGAAGCTCTCAAACTTTCAACTACTGGTCACCTCGAGTTATCCATTCCGCGAGCTTCTCGGCTTTAATCAATTCCTCAATTTGGTCTTTCAATGCTCTGCATTCGGAAGTATCATGGCAATTATCCTCATGGAAGTCACAATATTTCTTTAGATCTTTCCTTGCTCCTACTGGTAAAGGTGCAGGCTTTACAAATATTCCTTCTTTCCCATAAACCGTGAAGATGTGGTCCACTGGAGCAACCAAAGAGGTATAACTATCGCACTTTCTCTTCAAATTTGCTTTACTTCTTTTGGAGGAAGCTCGATCCCCAATAACATATGCTTGCGGGCTTGGAGACCTCTCTCGCTTGCTTCCTTTGTGACTAGCTTCATCTCCAAGATCTTCTATTTCTCTCAACTTCAACAAGGATTCTTCCACACACTTATATAGTTCAGCTTGTTTGTAGAAATCAACTAGTGTACCAGGTTCACGTACTTGTAACTCCTTCCAGAAGTCTGAACCAGCTCTAACTCCAGCAATCAGGAAGCTCATAATGACCTCGTCATGAGCTTTCTTAACTCTGGGAACCTCTGCATTGAAACGTTTGAGGTATTCTGTCAAGGTCTCATCTGCTCTCTGCTTAATGTTGGCCAAGGTGTTGGTTGGGGGTGCAAAAGCGACGAAAGCTCTAAACTGAGTAACGAAGAGCTTCCCCATATTTTCCCAAGAATCTATAGAATCTGATGGTAACCTCTTAAACCATTGATGAGCTCCACCTTGTAGGGTCGCAGCAAGTAACCTACACCTAGTGGCCTCCTTCACCTGGTAAACATCCATCTCTGTGTCGAAACGACTTAGGTACTTAATAGGGTCCATGGTTCCATCAAACTTCAATTCATTCGAAGGTCTATAGGACTTGGGTAAAGCTGACTTTCGAACCTTCTTGGTAAAAGGAGAAGCAGTTATGGGTCTAGCAGCAAGATTCTTCTCATCCTTGAGTTGGGTAAGTATCTTCTTTATATCTTCAGCAGTTACCTCTCCAACAACATCTGTCTTGGCTTGCTTACTTACTCCTTCATCATCCTGTGATTCTGCAGTACTAGACTCCTTACTTGTCTCATCTGAATCCGTTTCCTCATCCTCGATTATCTCAACAGACCGCTCCTTGTCTTTCTTCTTCTTGCGCGAGGAACCGCCTTTTTTAACCTTCTTTTTAGACTCAGTACGAACCTGGGATTGCACCTTCTTAGCAGGAGTCTTATTCTTCTCAGGATTATCTTGTTCTTCTTCATCACCATCCTGCTTTGGTTCTTCCCCTTCTTCTGGAATCTCTTCCTCTTCTCCCAGTTCTTTGTCCTCAAAATTTAGCTGTTTAGGAGTAACCTTCGATTTCTTTCCCTTTTTTGTCTTCTTTTTCTTCTTTCCTGAAGCTTGTTCCAAAGTTGACAATCGTTCTCCAAAAGTCTTCAGAACCTCCAATACATCTGCCGAGGTAACCTTCTTTACTTGGGGAACACGTTCATCCCCGTCATAAGTTTTCTCCACAGAACGGGTTGCTTCGCTATCTGAGTCAACTGCCATCTTTCCACTCTTAAGATGTTAACTCCCCTCCTTCTAGCGCCAATATTGATGAGTGGATTTCGTAACAACTTTTGAGAGGTTTATGGTGAGTTGTAAAGGCTAACGATCAACTAATCTATGGAGAATGGAGGTTTTTTGTAGGGGTTGAACTGAGCTCGAGAGCGTTTACAAGAATCTCGCGAGTTCCCTTGAGGCTTGTGTCGTGTGTTCTCAAGAATCTCGTAGGTGTATTGCGAGGCTTGTAAAACATATTCTCAAGGTGCCTACGTACCCTTGTATATATAGGGATCAAGTTCACGTAGTTCTTTTGAAACTAGAAGTCTGGTTCGGCGGCAAGATGCTAGGTTCCTAATTCATGGGGACCTCCTTTTCTCTAGATTCAGCCACGAATAGGCGACCTAAGTTGAATAGAACTCGAGTTCTAGTCCGGCTAGGAATGTATTTACAAGTTCTAGTCCTATTAGATGTATTCAAGGATCATCTGCGCCCAAGGAATACATTCCAATAAGGAGTTGATGTTCATAACTTGCTCCTAAAGAATAGGAGGCTTAATCATACTATAAATCTGCTGGCATAAATCTATTTTCGTACAGGAAGCTGTCTCTCAAGAACCTGTCTACAGGAACCTGTTTCTCGGGAAGCTATCTGCAGGAAGCTGTCTCTTGGGAAGCTGTTTCTCGGGAACCTGAACCTGTCCAAATCCATTTCACATGCTATTTAGTCCCATTTAACTTAAGGGACCTCAATCATAACCCATATTACTCATACGGATTGGATCCTTAAGCCTAATGGGTCTAAATCTAGCCCATGGAGATTTTGGGCACAACAATAATATAAAAAATATAAAAAATATTTAATATATAAATATATTCGGATCGGATCGTTAACGGATCGGATCATGCTAAATCCATACCCGCTCCTTATCGGATCGGATACTTATCGGATCGGATTTTTATCGGATCGGATATTTTTATTAAATAAATAGCAAAAAAAAAAGGACCGATCGACCAAACTTTTAATGTTTCGATTTTTATATAATAGTATAGATTTAGCATTCGCTTCCTTGTATTTCTTTTGTGACTGACTATCTCTGAGGTTCTTCAGCTCGATTTTACAACTTTTTATTCGCCCACTAAAATTGCCCGTAACTTCTTTTCCCCACTCATACAATCTTTCTCCACACAACTTTATTAAAATTAATTAATTAGCAAAAAAAAACTTTATTAAAATTAAAGATACAAAACAAATAATAGTTTTTTTTTTTCAAAATCATGATGTACAAATTTTTCTTTTAAAATATTGGTATAATAAAGTTGTGTAAAGGCACCAATCCTTAAAGGAGCTTTTGGTTTAAGTAAGGTTAGCCAAACAGGCTCATAAACAATAATACTCATCCGGAGTTAAAAGTAAAACGATAAACCCCAAACATAACCGAAATCAGTGAGGTAGAACAAGAACTCTACTCTTTCCTCTACAAATGGCTACCAAATTCATGGAAACTTACGGTATAATTTCCTCTCCCTCAGTAATTAATATCTCTACACACACACACACAATCACAATATGATTACTCTATCTTTAGAATTGATGAGTTTGTTATGTAATTAATTTAGGTTATGATATGATTTTGGGTTCAATTGCTGCATTCTATGTGTTTATGGTACCCTATACAAAGGTTGAAGAAAGCTTCAATGTTCAGGTACCCCATTCGTTTCGTTCCCTCTTTCGTTTTCGCGTTTTTGTGAGAATGTAATGCTAATTTGATTATGCCATAATTGAAATGCTACACATTTTAGTTTTACGTAATCAGTTATGAAGTGAAATTGAAAAGTAAATATGAAAAATGTAAGTTAGTTGAAAGGAAATTGGAGTGTTATTAAGAAGAAAAGAGATAGAAAATGCAAGTAGCTTCCCATGTTGCCTTAGATACTGCTAGAATATGGTCATGTGCTGCACGGATATTGGGTGTTGGACAACAGGCTTGCGAGAATGAATTGACAACCAAGCCCTTAATTACACAACTTGATTGTATAACAAGACGGACAACATGATGTTGTTTTATCTAGAAATATCGCTTGTTTGGTTATTATGAAATATAACTTGTTTTTAATTGAAAATTTATACTTCCAGTGGCAGAGCAGCAGAGCCAGGCTTCAAATCTAGCGGGAGCTGAAAAATAAAGTAGTTATAAATTTTATTTATACCTAACACTCATCACATTATTAAATCAATTAGCACAGGAGCATATAGCATAAATATCTGTCAACTACTCAATTAACACAGATTTTTTTACATGATTATACTCTTCTCAAACAGGATGAAGAATGAACTCATCCATTATATAAGTTTAAACATCAATAAAGCAGCAGCACCACAAAACATGCGGAAAAAATTAAATAATTGCTTCCACAACCCACCATTTGCCTGCTATCCCCCATCGACATTAAAGGCTTTGCCCCTTGATATTCCTTTTAGAATATCCTTGTTTTATATTTTTGTTTGATCCCTTCTTATTTTTACATCTTATATATATATATATATACTAGCTTATAGCCCGTGCGAAGCACGGGTTACTTTTAAATACTTTTAAAATTATATAATTAAATAAAATAGAGAAAATTATTACGAATTTATTAGTAATAATAATAGTTTAATAAATCATATGTATTGATTAGAATTAATAATATAAAATCTTAATGTAAATTTGTTGTTGATGGGATTTGAACCTTGATCTTTGGAAGAGGGATTTAAATAAAGAATATTCCTTATTATTAGATCTAACGGCTATGTGAAAAGTATTTATGTTTGATATATGATGTTGAAAAAGAAGAGAAAAGCCGAAGAAGATTGTGTATTGAATTGATGAAGATTGCGCAGATGAGATTTAGAAGAATAGAGTTCTGTAAGGCAACGAAGGTTTTAAGTTTAGCTGTATTAGTAATGTTGTAAATATAAAATACTACTCTGTATTGGTTTAACGGAATTCATTTGATTTGTTTTATATTATAAATAATTTAAAATTAAATAATTAGAGTGAAAACCAAAACTTAGGAGAAAACCAAAACTTTCAATGTTTCGGCTTTAATATAATAGTATAGATATGTATGTATACACATATACATACATATATATATATATATATACATATATACATACATATATATATACATATATATATATATATATACATATATATATATACATATATATATATATATATATACATATATATATAGAGTTAAGTTCTATGGAGACCACCATTTGAGTGGAGACCGTGGAGAATACATTATGCACTCAAAACATTGCAAAACATATATACTTCCAAAGAATGTTCAATTAACATTATTATTTCATTCAAAATCTTAAAAATCATACTCCCTCCGTCCAATCCATTTCTTTACATAAAAAACTGCGTATCTGACACGCATTTTAAGGTGCATTTTAAGGATAGTTATATAACTTATTTTTGATATTTTCTTTTTTTGTATAAAAATAGAACAATCCTATTTTTATACAAAAAAAGAAAATATCAAAAATAAGTTATGGAACTATCCTTAAAATGCACCTTAAAATCCGTGCCGGAAATTGGTCCGCAAATGTAAACTATTGAAAAAAACAGAGGGAGTATATGATTTGCAAGCAGGACATGTTTTGGAGAACAATACGTTCTGTAATATTTTGTTTGCAGAACATACATGATTTTCAAGATTTTTAATGAAATTTCCATGTAAAACATATATGATCTTCAAGATTTTCAATGAAATAGATGGTATAGTGATTTTTATAGAACATGATTTTCAATAAATAAGTTTTTGCAATGTTTTGATTGATATTGGTCTCCGGTCTCCACTAAAAATTTTGGTCTCCATAGAACTTAATTATATATATATATATATATATATATATATATATATATATATATATTTCTTAGTACGTAAGTGTATTATACAGACAAGTAATAAAAGTCCTCTACTAAAACAATACCATTTGCCATTTTGTCCTCTACATCAAGTCAAGAATGTAATTTCATGGATGACGGTACCTTTCGCTCATTTGTTTTTATAAAAATTTTGGCATTGAGAATTTAATATCGTAGTTTTCTGGTTCTAAATTGGCAGCTTATATTTTAAGGGTATATAAAACCTCTAAAATGATTGTTTAATTTTTTGTTGTACTTGGAGCAATTTAATCTTTTAAAGTAATTTTAGTCGTATTTTCTTCCCTAAATGATTGTGCCACTTAGTGGTACCTCTATATCAAAATGTTTCTAATACTGATTGTGGGGTGGAGGATGTATTATTTTATATTATGTATTGTTTGGGTTTTTAATTTCAGGCTATGCATGACATTTTATATCACGGACATCACATAGAGAATGTAAGTTGTATTCATATATGGAAAGTTTAGTTGATCACTTGGTTGTAGCTATAATAAATACTTATTGGTTTCCACTGTTGTTTTTTATTATCAGTATGATCATTTGGAGTTCCCTGGAGTTGTTCCTCGCACATTCATTGGTAATCCTACTATTGAACTTTATTCTACTTCTATATCGTGGAGTTTGTACACAAGAAGTCATTGTAATTTAATCCCTTATAAGTCAACTATGAAGAGCTTCTAGTATAGAGTATTGATTCGAGGAGATTCAACTTTAAATTGTTTGCTGTAGGTCCTTATTGACTTGACTTTAATTATATGGTTTTCGTGGAAATGGGACTTGTTCTATTCTACTATATGTGAATCCGTTAGTGTTAACTTCAGGGTTATATTGTTCTATTCTTTACTGGTATACAGTGTTACGAATTGTATAACTCATTTGCTTAAGGGAAGAATATTGTGGGGGAGAATTATAATTTAAATTCCCGTTTTCACATACTCTCCGATGAGCTGCATGTTGTTCGCTTCCTTAATCTGCATATCCAACTCATCTCTGTAGTCTGTGCACATTAATTTCTTTTAGTATTGAATGGATATAGGGCTTAATCAAACAAACAAACAAGCAATTAAATTCCAAAATTTGCAGTTGAAGAATATCGTTTCATGTTAATTAAGGTCTAGATGATAGAATTGTTTTTGTTGTCCTTGCATGATTTCCTGGAAGTTTTCCATTTTGTGTATTTTTCTGTTACCCGTGGTACAGGCATCTGTGCAGGAAATGTTCATGTACAGCACCATGATGTTATCCATGCTTCTGTAAGTCCTGATTATTCTGGTTTAATCGTTTGCTTACTGATGTAATTCAGTACATGAATTGGGTGTGGCATAACTACTAATGTCCATGTCAGCCCCAAACTTTATGTTGCATGTTCTTAAGTAAACTGTTAACATGCAAAGCTATTCTTATGTATTAAATTACTCTGATTATATTCTTTTTAGGTTCATTACTGGTATCAAGTTTGGCATCTCCGCTTGTATTTGTGATGACTTTGCTGCAGTTACCTAAGATTTATGGTCTTTTGGCAGGTTAGTTTATGCATATTAGGGATACTCATTTGGTCTGATCTGCAGTTGCAGCTGCATGCCATTTTATGCTATTATGCTGATATAGAGATATAAGCAGGTGGCGCTAATATTTTTTTATTAATTTACTTTTTGAAGGTTCTGGTTTAACTTCAATAACCTGTTAAGAGATAACTTAATTCATTTTGATATCTGCTTTTGACATAGGTTCATTGTGTCTTAAATGGTTCTAGGTTCGCTTTCATTTTTTAACATCATTGAACCGAGAACCATAAATATATATACTGTTTGGTGTAAGTTTCCTTGTACAGTACATCCCACGGCGTAGAAACTTGTAAATATACGAAGGTTGAACCAAGAGCTATTACAACAAGTCCATAAAAATGACACCAACTTTAAATTTATCATATTATAAAATACTTTGTGCTCACACTTAAAACATTTATTTAAAACTGGTGTTTTCTTGCTGCTTTATTAAGTTCTTAATCACATTTTGTTGAGGAATCTGGCAACTTCCTCAGCAGTCAGAGGCTTGGTACAGAAGTGATTTACGCCTGCTTCTATAAACCTTTTCTCGAGAGTATCTTCAGCAGTCACTGCAACAATTTTACAGTCCACTCCCATGTCTCTTATTCTTTTAGTCGCCTGAAATGGAAGCATCAAATATTTAATTGCACGAAATTCAAATTTATTGAGGTTTACATTGTTATTCGAGAAAGGAGATTGTACATTTAATCAAACAACTAACCTCAACCCCATCCATTGTTGGCATTTCGAAATCCATAGTGATCAGATCAAAATGAACTCCAGATTGACACAATTCCACGGCTTGTTTTCCGTTTTCTGCTGTTATTGTTTTAAATCCAAACCGACTAAGAATACCTTTGTGAATCTTATGCAAAACTGAGTCATCATCCACAATTAGCGCAATGAGCGCAGGTGATTCTTTTTTCGCAGTGATTTTGTGAGTAATAAACTGCTTTGCGTTTGAGCTTCCAGAGTCAAAGGCCATAATTTCTATGATCTGTTGGCAAAAGAATATAGATTAAACAAATAATAATTTTTGAAGAGAATGATAATCTAAGGCAAACAGTAGAAAAGAGCAGATTTTTCTGATTGGCTAAATGAGAAATTAAAACATCTGTACAAAAGAAAGCATTATACACTATGTATTTGTATGCAGTAGTAGCACAGGACAGCTATTGAGGGCACTCTGTCACTTATGTGCCTTCAACCCTTTATGCAAAAGTATGGAAACTTACCGCAAAATACCACACTATTAAAATAAGGAACAATTTAACTTGCGAACTTGCAGTAATCATAGATAGTACACTCAAATAATCTTTACAATTGCAGTGCGCGCTGAGAGCTTCGATGACGAAAACTGCAACTGAGAATTTGCTTTTATAATAGGCTTAGAGATAAGTTCTGGATATTTTCGGATTGTGAGTCGATGCAATCCTTCAATATATTCAACATTTCATTAATTGCTTTAATTGTGCGGATTTGATAATTGCACGGATTTGATGTATGCATATGTATTTACTTGGAAATCTAAATCTGTAGAAATCTTCCAGCGTCAAAAATCAAAAATCTTAATCTGTAACTGATTTGACCTTTAAATCTTTATCTCTAAGATTTTTCCTGGGTAAATGGGTAAAGTATTAAAAAAAAATCGTATTGTGAAGAATAACTGTGTCCCAAGAAAGTCTTTTAAGTTAGATCTTTCGGACCTTAATCACTTTCAACCAATATGCTTACACAATTTGTCATAGAAATGTCTATTATTGTTACTACGAAAAAAACCTTTAAACAACCTTGTTTATTCAAAATTGTGGATGTTATCAAGTAGAACCTGAACCTGTACCTAAACCCTATTTGAGCTTGAAAAATCAGGTTGAAACTCGACTCATGTGTAATTCGTTTTTTTCCCCGTTTATCTTGTTCGTAAGCCACTTGTTTAGTGTGTAATAAGTTGCTTGTTTAATGTTAACATGAGCTCATTGTATTAAATTTAGTAATGTAAAATTAAATATTTCATTCCCTCTTAACTGGAATTAGTATTTTAGTACAAGTGAAGTGAACTAGTCAAATAGGTTGGTTCGTTGTCCATACTACCGAAGTTTTAGATTTGAAAAATAAAATTTGTTTTTTGGACTTCAAAAGTTTGGGAGTTCAAATCTTGGATTAGAGTTCAAAAATAAAATTTGTTTTTTGGACTTCAAAAGTTTGGGAGTTCAAATCCTGGAAACAAACATATTAACTTATAACATGTTACTTAGATTTTAAAGCAAACAAGCACTTTGTATACCGTATACGATGATTTGTGTAGACAACTTTTATGAACAGGTCTAAGTTCTTAGGTGGACAATGGAAAATAGTAAAATAATATATTTATTGGGGAAGTTTTAAATAAATATAATGATTCATTAACATGATTTTTCTGTAGTATTTTCAGTTATAACAAATAAAAAGAGAAAAAAAATTAAGAGGACCAACTCAACATAATAAAATTACCTACAAAATGTCATAATAAGATAAAAAAGTGAACATGTGAAATAAAGAATTAACATGATTATAAAGTTGAATTTGAGTGTTTTTTTGAATTAAAATAACAAAAAATATAGTTGAGTTTGTAAAATGAGGTGTTTTTATTAGATAAACCATGTAGCCAACACTAGAAATAAATGTATATAAGAAAAAGAATAGATTCTCAAAATTTAGAATTGCGTATATGTTTTAAGGATTGTTTTTATGATAATTGAACAGGCCGACATACCTTTCTTGTCTATAATAATTTTTGAATTCCGCCTTTTACGAAAACGAGGGAGATATAGATCAAGAGAATTTTTTAAAGTTTTTTAAGTATCTTAATTTTTTATATTTTAGAATTCAAAAATGACGACCGAGAGTGAAATCATTTTTGATTTTTATCTACATTTTACTTTGTTGAAGCCTAGAATGGGATTATAATTAATTTTATCTAATTAACTTCTTTCATAATTTTCTCACTCGAAATAATTTTGTCAAAGTATTATCTCTAACATTAACGATGATGAAGATTGTTAGATTAAAAATTAAGTGTGTAATTTTAAATAAATAAAACACACAATATAAATAAGTGATTATGTGATCTTTTAAAAACATTCTTGCATCACTTGGGGGTAATAAACTAATATAATCTAACTTTAGTAATAAGTAATAACAAATATAATAATTCTCTTTCATTTTCACTTGAGTTTCCCATCAAGTCAGACCGTGTCTTTTCGTTTCAACGTCAAGTTCCGGGCCTTTACCTAAGTAATTAATCCTAGGATCATGGTGTTAGTAGAATCCATGTAAGTTCTCATTTTATTGAAGTGGTTGTAATTGAAGAAATATATGCATAAATTTTTTCCTTCATTAACGAGAAGAATATGATGCATTTTATAATTGTTAGGGTGCATGACTTAGCCAGTCAGTGCTTTTTTTCATATGTTCATGGATTTGATTGAGCTTTTTCATCAATTGGTCTGATTTGTACTTGGCAAAGTGGATTATTATAGTATGTTGAATGTATTTTTTATAGTGTTTTTCCTAAATAGAAATCATTTATTTATTTTTTTCTTTTGTAGTTCGTTTGGCATTAGGCTGCATCATATTGTTCACATTGCGGTTTTTCCGTGTCCAGGTACGTATTTACCCAGATTAAACCTGTTGCAGTAATTAACAAAGTCATTCCAGTCTCCTGATTGGAGCAATGCAAACACTTGTACATTGCTGGAAAAACTTTTGCAGCTGCTAGTACAGCGTTGCCACTTGTCTTGGCACTATATGGACCTATTAATTGTACTATCTTTGGGGTCTCTTCTAGTTGCTCTTGAATATGACAATTATTTATCTTGCTTACAAGTGTTTTGGTAAGAAACTAAACTATAATTGAAGTCAATATGACGTCAACTCTAACTATAATTGAAGTCAATATGACCTCAACTCTCATGACTTAAAAGGAATACATATTGCAATGACAAGTGTTTTTAGATATAAAAATTATTTAAAATTACGTTATTGCGAATTGTCCAATATTTTTGTAAACAATTATCAATATTCTTAGTTTTTAATGATAAAGTTGTTAGCAGTTATATTGATTCTAGTTTGTAAATTTCTCTAAACATATGAAACTTGTAGACCAAAATTATGACTAAAAGCAGTATACTTATACAGTCTTATGCTTTAATAATGAAAATGTACACTTTTGTAAACAGATTAGAGTTAAGTTTGGCCGTCAAGTTGAAGCTTTCTTTGTGATATTTGTCTCCATCCAATTTCATATGCTGTTCTACTGCACACGCCCTCTTCCTAATATTATGGCGTTGGGTTTAGGTAATTACAGTGGACATCACTGCTACATGCCATTTTAATTTAGTACATATTAATACAGCGCTTCACTGTATAACTATCTATTACTGATGATTTGTTGACCGTTTGCAGTTAATATGGCTTATGGATACTGGTTCAAAGGGTATTTTTATGCTGCCTTGAATTGTCTGGTATGGAATCCTCGAATCGCAACCTATATTACTCAGAACATTTGGTTATTAGATAAACCGATAATAATTATGCAGCCTTAAATTGTTTCACAGGCTGCTAAGTTATTGCTAAATTATTCACAGAACGTATGATTATCAGCTATCTAGTACCTATTTTAGGACTCTGCTGCTTTATAGTATCCTTGTTTCAATTTTATCTGCACACCAGTACTGTAACTAAATACTAAAAGTGTAATCCTTTAGGAACTAGCTTTTAAATTAGATTAATTGTTAGTTTTGCATCACTTTGATGAAGATTATGTGATTGCTGAAGGAACAATAGACAAATTTTTTTTATAAAAAAGCCAAAACAGTTGCATGAGTGAACCTAGACATATATATTAGTAGTAATTGTTTTTGTACTTTGTAGCAAAGATGCAGTGAGCTGCAAGGTGCTTGATCAATTAGAATAAATTGTCTTCTAAGCAACATATATATCAGAAAGTATAAATGACCAAAATTAAATGAACAAATTTGTCTCTTGTAGTTACCTTACAGCCCCTACCAACTTGCTTTTTAAGAAAAAGTACGACTAAATCCCTACTTTTCTATATAATTTTGATGAAACTTAATATTTAAATAGTAAGCGTACAATGATAGTATAGTAATACGTGCTTGAGAAGAATAACATGCTTTATTTTTGATTAATTAAAGACAATTGTATTTTGTTTATATTATTATCCCACCTTGATGGCGCTGTGAAGGAATTCTTTAAAGCAAAGATGCTGAATACTGATGATAAAATATAAAAACACTCACAAAAATCTTTTAACTTACCCTTGGGCACTAATGTAAAAACTTATCCCATTTTTATAGTTGCATGACCTTGTTTTTTGGACCTGTTAGCATGCATGTACCTGGCTTCTTCTAAATTCGTTATCCAGTTTATAAGTTTTTTCTTGTATATTTATCTTGGTATTTAATACCTTTTAGTAAAATGCTCATATCATATCAATGCATATGTGATTAGTTATAATTCTTAAGCCTTATATGACTTCACCTGTCTACAAGCTGTTATCTTTCATGTTGGCCAGATTTTTTCTACAGTCGTCTTCCGATGTGACATATTGCTGCTGCTCGGCCCTCTTGGCTTAGAACTCTTGCTGGTACATTTTGGGGGCTTCTCTTTTTCTCTGTTTATAATTTTTGATTCAAAAGTTATTTTATCAGCTACTAGATTGCTTGATTAGTGAGTCAAAAACTATCTGATGTTCTTTGCAAGACAATTTCTATATACTTGGGATAAAAGAAATTAATCGAAGAGTAAGACAAATCATTTTTGTTATTCTGTATAATTTCTTCCAAGCCCAATAACTGTACCGAACTTCTTTAAATGCACCACAGAATGGATGTCACTTGTAGCTTAGTGGTCGGATATCGAGTGTCCAACAGGGGTTGCGAGGTGATAAAGAGTCCGGGGTAACATAGGTTATACGACTCGTCGTACTAGTATGAAAGCAATAATTGGTTGACTTTCAGATTTTTTAGTAGAAGGAATCTTTACTCTCGTGTACTAATTTTGAAAGCAATAATTGGTTGACTTTCAGATTTTTTTAGTAATTAGAAGGAATCTTTACTGTTTTGGTGTAATGTGATAACTTGCCTATTTGACAGTTTCGATTCTAGTTAAGTTTGGTCTCTAGCCATAACAAATTGAGTTTGTTACTTCCAAAGTCCATATCCCATGTAGAAAACATCCCTTTAACATGGTTCCTCCAAATAGTCAATCTTTCAGGTATTATCTTTAATAGCTTGCAATATCATGATTTGACCAACACATACACAGATTCTCCCCATGCTAATTATGAGGATAACTGTTTCTTGAGTTTTGTGAAGAGTTCTGAGAAAACATACTAAATTTTAGTATCTGAGATGTGCGCCTACTATTAAGAGATCTAGCATATGCGTCTGCAAAATTAATTTTGTGTCTTGGAGTTAATATAACTCTAAATCCCTTTGGTTTAAAATGTATGGATGAAAAGGAGCTCTACTTATTTCACTAATTATCTTAAAAAAGTAAACTTGATACAGAAACTGCTTTACTGGTGGAAACTTAATTCTACATTAAAAAGGCACCTGTATTTTTTTAATCAAAATTGCAAATTGATTGTGCATATAATAAACATATACTTGGATTAAGTTTCTTTGGATAATGTAAAATAGAAAGGCGTCATTTGTTTTTGGAGATGTCAAACAAGATGAAAAAACTCAGTTTCATCCATACAGAGTAACTTGTGGTGATTAATGCTGCAATTGTGCAATGTTCACATAATATTTTTTAAAATTACTTTTTAATTATTTTAAATTAGCATTTGGACATATTGTAGTGATTAATTCTTCAAAATGGTCTTATATCTTAAATTGAAGTAGACTAGTTTACCTTTTTGTGCAAGGGTTCACATAATTAATGTGGAGCAGGGAATTTAGATATAGGATAATTATATGCAAGAAATTTAGATATATGATGAGAGTTATTTACTCCCTTCATTTCAAAATGAATG
The DNA here is from genome assembly GCA_037693485.1 of Kitagawia praeruptora. NCBI lineage: Eukaryota > Viridiplantae > Streptophyta > Magnoliopsida > Apiales > Apiaceae > Kitagawia > Kitagawia praeruptora. The sequence continues at coordinate 119,409,088 of CM075351.1, read as the reverse complement.
AGCAACTTCATTTTGCATGCACTTCAAGGCGTGCAGAAATTTGTATAAAGCAAAGGTTATGAAATTAGATATTATCAGTAATTACCTCTTTTGCACGTCTTTAAGTGCGTGCGCAGAGAAGTGGCTCATTAACTTTGGGACAAAGGGAGTATTACGGATCTAGATAATTATTAGGATTAGTTTCTTATTATGCAAGATAAGGTTTTACTTCTATAGAAGGTGATGTAATAATCTTATATTAATCAGATTCTAAATTGATAAGTATTTGATGTATCTGAGAATTTGTTAATGTTTCTACTGGTATTCTGCGGGGATAAGTTTTATCCCCACATTTCGACCCTTCTGTAACCCTGTTTTTATATCAATTGGGAGTGTATTACGATTTCTGTACATCTTCCAGCGAAGAAACCAAACCTTTTCTCGTCAGGAACAACCAACGTACAACAAATGTTCATCGGGCCTTGTTAATGGGAAAAACTGACGTCTTATTAACAGAGTTACATGTTTTCTTATTATGATCCCTTAGAACTTGAAATTTGAAATTTTCAACTTGATGTATTATTTAATGCTGCTCTTCGAGGTTATTCTTAAACGATATTCTTCGTACGATCTGGTTATTGGACCGCAAAGGAACATGAAGAATTATATGATGGATCTGAAATCGCCAAGATGCAATAATCTACTCTATATGATGATTTGTGCATAAAGCTCACATCCCTTAGACATACAGTGAAGCCATATGTTTGACAAGGAATAAAATTGTCAACACCGAATATTATCAAAATCAATCTTCACCGAATTCAGATGTGCATGTTGATGATGAGAAGGTTGTTTCTCCTCAATTCGATGTCTCCTTTCTTTTACGACATGAAGAGGCACACATTGATGACGTAGAAATTCTATAAGAGGATGTTACTGATCTTAAGTCCCTTCTTGAAGACATCAGTGGAACTTTCATGATAGTCCACTCTGAATTTGTTGTTCCTAAATGGTTCAATGAAGTCAAGTATGCGAAGGATATTAAAATACTGGCTTTAATGGGTATATTTGATCTAACTGTTTATGGTCGCTCTCTCGTGCATGTTCTTTTATATAGAGTCATGTTCTGGATTATTCTTTTTCAAATATCGAGGTCGAATTTTTCAGAGGGGAGAATGGCGCAGAGCAGGAAATAGTTAAAGTACTTGTTAATTATTTGTTTTATTATGTAGATGAAATTGTTTGTAATGTCTGGTATATATACATATATATTGTATTTTGTGTTATTTATTTATTAGGGATCTGAATAATTATTAGAATTAACTTCGTTTTATGAAGGGTTATAAGTACAATGAGACGTAGTTATCATATGTTAATTAGATTTGAATTTTTGATAATTCTCTATACTAATTGTTTCTACTGTCTCTGGGAGATTGGTTATATCCACCTTTTTTAACCATTTCTTTGACTTGTGTACTAGTCCTAAATCATTCATTTGCACCCTCCTGTTTAGTTTTGTTTTTTTCAGTTCTATTTGTTTTTTCACACTGAACATTGCAACACGTCGTTAAAAATATCGAATGTTGCTTGCGTGGATTCTTGACTAGCATCAAATTTGTTATTAAAGCATTGTTTCTCCATTTCTTTATAACGTGCTTTCAATTTGTAACATATTTTAGTAGTGAAGATAGTCACCTAGGGTCTATGCCTGATCCAAGAGCATCTAAATTCATATTTCCTATAGCAACTATTGACTTGCCTATTTTATTTAGTTTTGTCTTGCTAGAAAGATGATCCTCTTATTTATTGCAGACCAAGTCAATTTCATTCTGGAAAGCATTCAGGTGCTGCATTGGGGCTGCCTTGTTTTCCATAGGTTTGTAATTTACATATTTCAGTGGTCAGTTGCTACATGTTTTGCTAGCCAGTTGATGATCTTTTCCCAAGTTCACTAGGTCATGACATATCTTGAAGTTTTGTATGTATAAATCTAAAGTTTAGTAGGAATAAATCTCCTTTATAAAAGTTATATGTAGTACACAAGTTATCCACTATTTATACATACTCTACCAGAGCTCTTCTAGGTAATATGACTAATCTAGATCCTAAAAATCAGTAATTACATGATTCACCATTCTAATTATCAGCTATTAGAATATACACAAATCAATCTAAAGATATTTACAATTATTGCAAATATTCCTTGATCAAATTCTGATATTTCTACACTCCCCCTCAAGCTGAGTTGTATATGTTATACAAACTCAGCTTGGAAATGAATTCTTCAAAACTCGATCTTGGTAAGGTCTTTGTAAAGATGTCAGCAATCTGCTTCTTTGTAGGAATGTAGTTGAGCTCAACTAACTTTGAATTCAACTTCTCATAAATGAAGTGCCGGTCTATTTCAATATGTTTAGTTCGATCATGTTGAACCGGATCTTTAGCAATGTCTATTGCAGCTGTACTGTAAATCTTCAAGTCTCGGTCATTATGTTTTCTAAAATACAATCCAAGACTTGGTGTCATTTTTAAATATCTCAGAATGCGATAAACTGCATCCAAGTGCTCCTCACAAGGATCGTGCATGTGTTGACTCACCACGCTGATTGGGTAGGCAATATCAGGCCTAGAATGAGAGAGATAGAGTAGTTTTCCCACTAGCCGTTGGTAACTCCCCCTTTCTACTGGAGTTGAATCCTTACTTCGATTTACCTTTAAGTTTGGATCCATTGGAGTGTCAACTCGTTTACACCCTAACATTCCTGTTTCTTTTAGAAGATCTAAGATGTATTTTTGTTGAGATATAACAATCCCATCTTTTTATCGAGCTACTTCCATTCCAAGAAAATATTTGAGGGGCCCGAGATCTTTGATTTCAAATTCTAAGGCAAGAAGTCTTTTGAGTTTTGAAATTACATCTTAGTCATCTCCATTTATGATTATGTCATCTACATAGACAATGAGAATTGCCTTTTTTCCTGTTGATGAGAACTTGACAAACATGGTATGATCTGCCTGACATTGAGTATATCCATGCTTAATAAGTGAATTTGAGAACTTCCCAAACCATTCTCTAGGAGATTGTTTTAAGCCATAAATAGTTTTGATGAGCCTGCACACCAATTGCCCATTGTAATGCTTCTCCATTCTAGGTGGAATGTCCATGTATACCTCTTCTTTGAGATCCCCATTGAGAAATGCATTTTTTTACATCTAACTGATGTAAAGGCCGATCGCAATTCACTGCAAGTGATAGTAAAAATCTTATGGTATTAAGTTTTGCAATCGGTGCAAATGTCTCCTGATAGTCAACACCATACGATTGTGTGAATCCTTTGGCAACCAATCGGGCCTTCTATCTGTCAATACTCCCGTTTGAGTTATACTTGATGGTGAATATCCACTTGCAACCAACAGTCCGCTTCCCTTGAGGAATCTGAGTGCGAACCCAAGTACCATTTTTTTCAAGAGCATTAATTTCATCCTGTACTGCAATCTTCCATTTAGGATCTTTAAAGCTTCATGAATGTCTTTGGGAATCTGAACAAGATCAGGAGAAGAGACAAAAGCTCTATACATAGGTGTTAATTTCCCATAAGCAACATATTTTTCAATAGGGTGATTGGTACAACTTCTAACACCTTTTCAGTGAGCAATAGGTAAATCAATATCATCAATAGTAGGAGAAACTAACTCATGACTCATAGAATCTTTACCTTCAAGATTTTCATGGTCAAGAGGGTTTTGATGAGTGTCTGGACAGTTCTTGTCTTGCATATCGACCTCTATATTTTTAGCTTTTCTTCTACTATAAACAAGTAATTCTTTGTTACCTTTCTCACATGGTTCTTGAGTTTGAAGTGGTGTTACGTTTGAAGAAATATTTGGAATTTCCGAAGAGAAAATTGAGTTTGGACTGATTATAGGTTGTGGTATGGACATGCTAGGTGTGTTTTCTGGATTGAGATTGGTTTGTATAAGCAAAGAAGGCAGGGGAAACTCATCTGATTTTGATGGATTTGGATGGATAGACAATGATATGTTTTGATGTCCATGTGTCTCGAAATCAGGTTGAGGAAATGAGGTATGATGATGGAAAATTTCTCGAAACTGATTTTCATGTGAACCTTGTCCTTGAATAGCAGGCTTGGGAAAGAAAGATTGATGTTCAAAGAAGGAGACATCCATAGTGTGATAGACTCTTCTCGTAACTGGAGAGTAACACTTGTATCCTTTTTGACTATTTGAATACCCAATGAAGACACACTTGTGAGACTTTGGATCAAATTTTGTTCTTTTATGATGATAAATATGGACAAATGACGTACATCCAAAAATTTTTAATGTAATGTTTGAGGAGAAAGATGAAATATGAGGAAAAGTGTCTTCTAACAACTTTCTTGGGGTTTTGAATTGTAAAACTCTACTAGGCATACGATTTATAAGATAGGTGGATGTGAGTATAGCTTCCCCCAGAAGTGTTTAGGAACATGACTTGCAAACATGATTGATCTCGAAACTTCAAGAAGATGTCTATTTTTTCTCTCAACCACTCCATTTTGTTGTGGAGTATCAACACATGAACTAATATGAACAATCCCTTGATCTAATAAGTATGGACCAAGAGTAGAGTTAAAATATTCCCTTCCATTGTCAGTTTTCAGAATTTGGATCTTTTGTTTGAATTGATTTGGAATCATCGAATGAAAACTTTTGAAGATAGATGAAGTTTCAAATTTTTCTTTCATAAGAAATGTCCATGTTGTCCTAGTGTGATCATCAATAAAGGAAATAAACCATCTAGATCCATTGATATTAGTTACTCGAGAGGATCCCCAAATATCACTTTGTATCATTAAGAAAGGTTGCGAAGGTTTATAAGGAACAGTAGGATATGAGTTTCGAGTATGTTTAGCAAGTTGACAAACTTCACAATGGAAAACTTTTGATTTCTTGTGGACAAATAAGTGAGGAAACAACCTTTCAAGATAACCAAAATTTGGATGACCAAGGCGAAAATGCCATTATTGAATTAGAATGTTTACCAACAGTTGATTTCTGCTGTTTAGATGTATGAGAATCCTTGAGAATATAGAGTCCATCATGCATTTTAGCACTGCCAGACACTTTTTCCGAGCCCTCAACCTGAAATTCAGAATGATTTTGATAGAACTTGATTATGCAACTTAATGTAGGGACAAATAAAACAGATTTGAGATGCAGATTGTTTGATAATGTTACAGATCCAGTTCCTATCACTTTTGAGACAGATCCATCGGCAATTCTGACTGTGGGGGAATTTTAATCTGCACATGGTTTGAAGGTGTTGAAGACTTGAAAATCACTTGTCATGTGATCAGAAGCGCCCAAGTCAACTATCCAAGTACCGTTGTTGGACGTAGCGATATATGTGTGAGGCATAGATTTTGGATTACACGTTGCAATGACATCTGCCTTGTTTGAGGTTCGATTTGAATCCATCAGGTTTGAGGTTCGATTTGAATCCATCAGCTACTGCATAAACTGCCCAAGTGACGTTGGAGCTGTACTGATTCCATCATCTGAGATGTGCCTGGTTTTGTCACAATCGTTGGTGACAATAGAAGCTGATTTATGGATGACATTGGCTGATTTAGAGCCATTTATATGAAAGTTTTGGTTGGAGAAACCAGAAATATGTAATTTTGGAGTAAGATTGAAGAAGAATTGAGCCCAGAAGTGTAAATTCAAGCCCAAAATTTTTCCAAAAAGAAGTGACTACCACAGCTCTGATACCATGTTAAGTAACCAACTCATCTAAAACCTTAAGGTGTTAGAGGGAGGCCTTAGATGGATCTTATATTATATTCTAACATATCTATCATAATGGAACTCAAGTGTTTTATTTTACAACTGAAATTCTTCAACCATTTTTAATTTAAAAAGCCAATGATGCTATATGAATTGTAGTTACAACTGACTAATTACCAAAGTGGACATAATGTTTTTTATGACTTAAAGCTATAGCCTTTAACTAGACTAGTTACAAAATTTTAAAATATTGTAAAATCAGTTAAGAGTGCTTGAATGAGGCTGAGTTTAATATTAAAGTTGTAGATTTTGTTCATTATAACATCATAATGATTGTCTTTTCATAATTAATAAGTATGTGTCTGTGGTTGAAGAGTTCTAGTCGTTGGGCTATTAATTCCTTGGTTTCCATAATTCGTACTAATATTCATTACATACTTGCCACAATCCAATGCTTTGGTTAAAAGTAGGGTTGTTTGGTGTAGCTTTAAGAGGCAAATACACTGTACCAAACAGCCTCCATATGTCATTTTTGAGTCGCCAAGTAGTTCATCTGTGTTTAGGTGGATCTACTTGGTAGTTGGTGCTTTCTCTTTTTGTCCTATTACTTGCACCGGTTCTTCCACAAACATGAAAGTTAACACACAGCGATCCCAAATACACAAACGATATAATCATAGTGATCATGATCATATACAATCAATGCCTAGTACTATCCTTGTGTAGTGAAATACCTCTCTTGGCTGACATAAATTAATGATTTCTAAATTTATTAAGAGATGCACATGCACATACACTCACACACACACACATATATAAAGGTATCTGGTTCATTGCCCTGGACTATTTGTGACCAACTGTTTTTATTTCCCTGTAGTTAGGAGTGCATTTTGTGGGTGTTAGGTGGTACTTTGCTCAACCTGCATTTGTTGTTTAGTCTTTGTATGCTGTTTATCTTTTTTAATGCTTACCTTTATTGCCCAAACAGGTTTTTGCTCTACCTCTCTTCTAACTCTGATGCCTTTTGCTCATTATAAAAAAATTAAATAATTTATTCATATATAATTTTTTAAATTTTCTATAATTTTCACTATATTTCCAAAACTTGCCAATATTTTTTCAAAAAGGACAGGGGTCTTCTCGGAGACAACCTCTCTGCAAGTTCATTGTATGATTAAATTTTGAACGACTGGGATCAGCAAGTTCATCAAATTTTCCATGACTATTAGTCACAAAAGGATATGTGTTCTGTTGTGAAAAGAGACGTGTTTCACATGCGGAAGAATTTTATTTATTGGTGCCTTGTAGGTCAGATTATAAGCCTAGGACTTGTTGTACGCACCTATTCGCTGCTAGAACTTTCCCTTAGCACTTATTAGGCATGAAATTGAAGTACCCTTCAGGTTATGAAAGTTTAATCTTAGCTGTTGAATGTCTAACCGAAGGTTCAAGTGTGCACCAAATGGTGCAGGGCAAACATGTTCCTTGGACCTTCCTCTATATATACGAAGTTCAAGTTTTTGTAAAGTTTGCACAACCTTTCTTAGTATCAGTAGAGTACGTATGTGTAGCTTCTCAATATCAAATATTTGCATGACAACAAAGAGAATACTAAAATATTATGATCTATGCTAATGATGGTCAATATGACCATAGAAGTCGAGAGGATAATCACAGGAACCATGATTGGCATCATTTGATTCTAAGTTCTATATGTATGCAGGTCTTACGGTGTTGGTTGATTCATTTATATGGAGGAAGCCATTGTGGCCTGAATTCGAAGTTTTTTGGTTCAATTCAGTTTTGAACAGGAGTTCTGAATGGGGTGTATCCTCTTTTGTTTAAATATCTATGTCAGCTCGGCCTTGATCTTAAAACATTAACAAGGTTGTACTAAATTAGTCAGTTGATTTTTACAAGTCTCTCTCTAATCCGAATCAACTTTATGTGCCATATGTGTAAGTAAGTTAACGAGAAATGCTAAGCTTGGCTGTTAAATACTTGCATTGTTGTATATCACACAATATCATATTTGCCAACAAAGGGTTGGTGCAGTGGTCGAGGTCTTGGCTTCTCTAAGAGAGGTCAAGATTTCGATTCCTGACGTGTGCGTGAGTTCAACTATCAAAAAAAAATAAAATAAATCATATTTGACGACTTTTGTCATAACTGATCTGTTGTAAGATATCATCTTCTCTTAGTACATACCTTTTTCATCCTTAATATGCTATTGTAGACACATTCCTTCCACTGGTACTTCAGTTCCGCGCTTCCACGCTCCTTGCTTGCTGCATATCCTCTCTTTGCGGTAAGTTTACCAACTGTCAGAATTCTGCAACTGATAAGCAAAAAGTTATCTAATCTGTGTTGAGGTTGCTCTTCCATCTTGTTTGCTACTTGAGTATGTTTTGGAATATCATATTTCGTACTAGTTGCAAGTCAAAAAGCTGAGAATACTGGTAGTAAACCACGAGGTCATCTTGGTACTGTCATAAGTTTAGGGATCAATTTTGATGGGTTTGATCTCTTGTCTGCTGGACCAGTACAATTATTTGTAGAGGCTGTTTTCATCTAAATGTTTTCTTTTCAAGTTTGTATTAAATGGTTTGGAGATTGTGCAAGACCACTTCCTCTAAAGTCTTCTGACTTACTCAGTTTATTCAATTCATGAGTAGACAACAAAATGGCAATCACATGTAGAAAAAGCTTTTCTAAGCTGCATACCTTTAGCCAATAGAGTGAGTCTTTATGTGAAAACTAAAATCCTAATCTTTTTAGAACGACCCATAGGAAAGTGATCACATGTGTTTGGTGGAGATTGTAAGAGTAATTGAAAACTTCTCGAGGAATAAGCCCATGATCACTTGAGTGAGATTTACCTACTGTATGACGGTGATTCGAAGTCAGCTCTTCATAAAGTCTCTGTAGTCACTTGAGACAATTATTGCATTTTAAATTAATTTTTGTTATCGACTATGTGCCAAACTGCTTTGTTATTTTATGAAAAAAGAATTGTTATTTTTCTTTCATGAATTATATGCTTGTATCATAACGTTGATACACATTCTTTTGTTTTGGGAAATAAATTGACTTCGTTTTTGCTGTAGTGTTGAGTTTTCTTATCCATTTACTTATTGACTACATACTTCGCCGAGAGTGTGGAATAGGGGTCCTGCATATTAACATGACAAGATGTTGAGAACATAAGGGAAACCCTTTAATATAAAGTAACAAGGAAAAATGACATGAATTGAAAGAGGTTGTACATGGGTAATGGATCCGGCTTAGATGATGTACTAAGTTATCACCACTTAGTTCTGTTGTACTACATATCCTAGAGATCTGGTGTAAAGGTGTTAATGATGCATTAAAATAATAGTGTTTCCATATTCATGTGAGTTCTTGCTCACATTTGAATCAGGCATCTGGTTATGCTTATTTTTCAATGAATAAGAAACCCGAACAAGGTGGTCTAAGAGGCTTTTGTTCTGGTCCTTCTGGAAAATCTGCCAAAATAAAAATCATGACAAGATGCATGGCAAAACATTAGATGGAAGTTATTTCTTAGAAGGGTAAATGACCTCCTGGAAAATCTGCCAAAATAAAAATCATGACAAGATGCATGGCAAAACATTAGATGGAAGTTATTTCTTAGAAGGGTAAATGACCTCGCGATTTGATAAATAGTGGCAAATGGTTTAAAGAGAAGCTAGAAGCCCTGTAACTATAAGTAACAGAAAGAGTTAAATCTTAAATTTATTAACCAGATATTTCTCATAGTATATGATCGAAAAAATAGAGGATCAATTGTATTAAATTATTTGCGATTTAATGAAGAGGAGAGAGTCTTTTTAATTGGTTCTACTCTAGTCATTATGACAATCCAATTATGATAGTTGATAGGTAAAGGTACTAGGTACAGTGGAGATGCTCAATTATCAAGTTATAAGATAGAACCTCCACAAGGATGAAATATGTGATATGAGTCAGGTTATGCTTGGGAAAAAGGAATGAGAGTTCAGGGGGAGTCAAATCATTGTTAGGTAACTTTAGATGCTGTGAAACAATGGATAATGATGTAGACAGATGACAAAAGAAGAATATTTAATGTAAACATAGTGTTCTTATATAATAGGAAATTCAGACCACTTGGGCGTGGCTTGTAAATGTTTATTCTACCCCTGGAGTCAGGCTCACATGGTCAGATTGTTAGTGGCTCATTCATGCTGTTGTAGTTGCCAACTTGCTCTTATCAATTTCAGAGTAGATTTTATCTATTGTGAAACTAGTAAAATAGAAGTTGTAGGAATAAAAGTGTTGGAATTAAGAGATAGATATTACATAATTTTTCAATAGAAATAAAGGGTATTTTGGCAACAGAAGTTTTAATTATGGTAACGTAGAAGGCAGGATTTGAGAAGCTGGTTTGGGAAAGAAGTTATGAAGATGCTTCTGACAATCTTGCCCAGTGTTATTAAATGCGATATGCGCACTGAAGCGCAAAGGCCTCCTGGAGCATATACGAAGTCACATATACGAAGTCATGGTAACTAAATAAAGATAGAGAATCAACTAAATAAAGATAAAGAATCAACTTCAAGCCCTATAGAATAGTTATGGTCTTCTCAACAGTTGACAACTTGACATTAATTAAAAATCATTATCTTCAGGCTCTTCTCGAAGATTTTTGAAATCTTCATCCTGAGTATCCTGGAACCGTTCTTGTTCCATTGTCTGCCTTGTATCGTTTGTGTGTATATATATATCTGTTTTGTATGTCTGTATCTTATCATTCGTATGATGTGTAACTGCTGGTTGACTTAGGTTTTAGAGTTTTTTTATGACCAGTTCCTTCAAAACAGACCTGGTCAAGAGCACAATCAACAAAAATAAAAAAGCACGCTTTTTCTGTGCTTCTTGCATATCGCTTAAGCGCTCAAAGCGCAAAAAAGCGCGCGCTTCTGTGAAGTTGCATTGCATAACCAAAGCGAAGCGCTTCAGCCTCGCATCGCATTGCATCTCGCATATGCGCGCTTTTAATAACAGTGATCTTGCCCTCATTAAGGGGAATATAGAGAACCTTTTGCCCTTCTTTTTCTTGTTTTTCTTCTAGTTCGTTTTTAAATCCAGAAGATAGAACACAGAATGTTAAAAATCACCCGATAAAAAGTGTTAGCATTGCAGCCTACAAAATTATATGACAAAATGTATATAGCAGCTGTGTATATATATATATATGTAAGTGGAAGAACAGAAAGAAGAGAGTAATGCTCTGTGTTTTATATATCTTGTGTAATATTACAATGGGAAGAGATACTATATATAGGAACTGAGATGCCCCAAAGTCTAACAGGAGGTGCCTAACATTGGTAACAAAGTCATAGACGGTGCAGCCTCTAACCTAATGTTGCTGACTTTTGACACTCCCCCTCAAGTTGATGCATATATATCACTCATGCCCAACTTGCCAATAAGTGGATGAAGCATCTTCGGATTTAAACCTTTGGTAAATATGTCAGCTATCTGGTCCTCTGATCTTACAAAGTGAATACCAATGGTATCATTATTGATCTTCTCTTTTATGAAGTGTCGATCAATTTCGATATGTTTGGTCCGATCATGTTGAACCGGATTATGTGCAATGGCAATAGCGGCTTTGTTATCACAATGTAGCTTCATTGGAGTTGCAGATGCAAGTCCCAATTCTTCTAGAAACAATCTTATCCACAATAATTCACGTACACCTTTAGCCATAGCTCTATATTCTGCCTCAGCACTAGATAGAGCCACCACAGGTTGTTTCTTGCTTCGCCAAGTAACCAAATTGCCACCAACAAATGTACAATACCCTGAAGTAGATCGTCTATCGTCTTGACATCCGGCCCAATCTGCATCTGTATAGCTTTCAACCCCGAGATAATTGTTTTTAGTGAACATTACTCCTTTTCCAGGAGCAGTCTTAAGATACCTTAATATCATATAAACTGCATCCAAATGTGGTTGACGAGGATCATGCATATACCTACTAACAATTCCCACCGCATATGATATGTCTGGCCTTGTATGTGCAAGGTAGATTAGTCGACCGACTAACCTTTGATATTGAGATTTCTCGACACTTTCACCAGCGTCTCCACAAAGTTTATGATTTGCTTCTATTGGAGATTCTGCAGGTCTACATCCCAACATCCCTGTTTCATTCAGAAGATCAAGTGTATACTTCCGTTGTGAGAGGAAGATACCACCTGGACTTCTAGAGACCTCAATACCAAGGAAATACCGTAGTTTTCCTAAGTCCTTCATCTCGAATTCAGAGGCAAGCTTGCGTTTAACATTAGCAATCTCACAGGTGTCGTTGCCGGTGATCACAATATCATCGACATAAACAATCACCACTGTGATTTTTTCACCTCGTCTTTTCACGAACATGGTGTTATCTGAGTTGCTCTGTTTGTAGTCAAATTTAATCATTGCTCCCTGAAATTTGCCAAACCAGTCCCTTGGAGACTGTTTTAACCCATAAATAGTCTTCTTTAGCTTGCATATTTTCCCAATGGTCGCAGCTGTAGAAAAACCTGGTGGAATATCCATGTAAACCTCTTCTTTCAGGTCTCCATGTAAGAATGCATTTTTTACATCCAATTGCTGAAGTTCCCATCCAAGATTTGCTGCACATGATATCAAGACTCGAATAGAGGCCATCTTTGCTACTGGGGCAAAAGTTTCCTGATAATCAATCCCGTAAGTTTGAGTATACCCTTTTGCTACAAGCCTCGCTTTGTACCTATCAATCAGCCCATTAGGTTTCTGTTTCACAGTGAATACCCATCTGCATCCTACTATCTTTCTTCCAGCGGGAAGATGAGTTAACTCCCAAGTGCCATTATGTTTCAAGGCATTCATTTCCTCTATCATAGCATCTTTCCATTTAGGATCACATAAAGCATCCTGCCAAGTATGCGGAACAGAAACACTAGACAGGGATGACACAAAAGCAAGTGAAGATGGAGATAATGCATTATAAGATACAAAGTTTGAGATAGGATGGTTAGTGCAAGAGCGTACACCCTTTCTTATAGCAATAGGAAGATCTAGAGTAGGATCAAGAATATTACCATTTTCTGGCTCAAACACAGGAGATGCAGGATCTGTCTCGAGGTCAGAGGTCTCTGGATGCGGTAAAGTGGTGATATCATTTCTTTTCCGCCTGGAATATGTAATTAAATCTGGAATATCCAATCTATTTAGATCATCTGACTCATTACTCGTATGTGGAGGAGGAATAGATAACCTGTTTGAGCTAGTGTTTGGAATAGGTATAAATGGAAGTGTTTGTGACTCATCTGTTGCTTTACTATCAAGACTGTGTCGGTTTATCTCCCCCTGAAGCAAGGAGGAGGAACCCGGAGAAAAATAAGAAACATTCTCCCAGAAACTAACATCATGACTGACAAATATGCGACGTGAGGGAGGATGATAACATTTATATCCCTTCTGAGTTGGTGAATACCCAATGAAAACGCAGCGGAGGGCTCGAGAATCAAGTTTATCCCGAGAGGGGGCATGATTATGGACAAAACATACACTCCCAAATACTCGAAGGGGTAGTGGGTGCGAAGAAGGTGTAGGAACACAAGACAACGGTGTTTTGAATCTTAAGACACTAGAAGGGAGACGGTTTATAAGATATGCAGCAGTCATGACTGCCTCTCCCCAAAGATATTTGGGAACATGCATTGTTAACATAAGCGACCGAGCAACCTGTTGTAAGTGACCAATTTTCCTTTCGGCTACCCCATTTTGTTGAGAAGTTTTGACACACGAAGTTTGATGAATTATACCACATGTGTCCAAATAAGATATAAATGGGCCTCCATATTCAGTACCGTTATCACTCCGAAGAATTTTAACAGAAGCACTAAACTGTGTTTGTACCATGTGGTGAAAAGATTTAAAACACTCGAAAACTTCACTTTTTTGTTTAAGGAGATATACCCAAGTAAGCCTAGAATAGCAATCAACAAAGACAACAAACCATCTATACCCATCATGTGTAGGATGTCTAAATGGACCCCAAACATCAGTATGAATAATAGAAAACAAAGTAGAACTTCTTTTATTTCTGGATGGATAAGAGGATCTTTTATGTTTGGCTAGTTCACATGGTTCACAAAAGAAATCTTCTTTCTTACAGTGTTTTATTAAGGCAGGGAATAGATGTGTTAAAACACCAAACGATGGATGACCTAACCGTCTATGCCACTGATACACAGATTCAAAAGCAGAATTTAACTTGGATGACACCTGATAAGTTGAGGGAGAAATAGAATTTCCTTCCATCACATAAAGTCCATCTACCACTTTACCATTGCCAAGGACCTTGCCTGTCGCCAGATCCTGAAATACACAGTGGGAGGAAAAAAAGGTTACTGAACAATTAAGATTTTCAGTAATACGTTGAACAGATAATAAGTTTGCCGTTAAGGAGGGAACATGTAACACATCAGATAGTGGCAATGATGATGAGAGGCAGTGAGAAGTGCCTTGTCCATGAACAGGTACAATAGCTCCATTGGCAACACGAATGTTGCCGGTTTCACCATTATATGTTTCTAGGAAACTAGAATTTCCAGTCATATGTGCTGATGCTCCGGAATCAATAATCCATGAATTATGACATTTATCGGAGGTAAAGTGACAAGATGTACATTCTGATGCAGCATGATGAGCACTAAAGGGAATTCCTCTACCCGTGCTTCTGCCAGATGAGACACCTCGGTAACTACCTCGGCCACGCCCTCCTCGTCCTCGAATTCTGAGATGAGGGTGCAGGATAAAACATGTTTCACGAGTGTGGTTTAACTTCTTGCAGTAATCACATTGAAGACTGGATCTTTCACCCATTAAAGCCATTGGTACCTGTTCAGGTTGTTCTGGCTCAGATTGCTGAACATTTCCAGTTAAGAGTGCAGATCGTTCAGAAGAGACAACCGGAGCCATACTTTGCTTTCGACTTTCTTCTAACCTGACACGACCATAGGCTTCTTCCACAGTAGGAAATGGAACTTGTCCAATAAGTTGATTTTTAATTGAATCATACTCATCAGACAATCCATCAAGAAACTTCATCACCTTTTCTACAGTCATCATCTTTTCATATTTTTCTTGATCTTCAGCATGTTTACACTCAAATATAGTGTAATGTCCCAATTCACTCCATAATGATGTAAGCTCAGAATAATACTGAGCTAATGTGTGGCTTCCTTGAGCCAATGCCCACATCTTCCGTTTGATCTCAAATTGCTTGGCTACATTTCCGGAGAAGGAATATGTCCGAGTGAGAGAATTCCACACATCTTCAGCGGTATCAATGAAGATATATGTTTTTCGAATATCAACCTCCATAGAGTTAGATAGCCACGAACACACCATGGCATTTTCGGATTCCCAATCATCGAAACTAGTATCACTTTCCAAAGGTTGTTTGGCTTTCCCGTTGATATATTTCATCATTCTATGAGATTTAAGTGCCATTGTACAAGCTTTGGACCATTCCAGAAAATTTTTCCCGTTGAATTTAGGACTTACATACGGAGTACTATGAAATCCAGATTTCATGCTACTTGTAGCACTACTTTCGGATGCATTATCTAACACCCTACTACTAGATGTATTCTCTAAAACTTCCACCATTTTATATTAAAATAGTGTAATACCCAATCAATAAGTATTGAACTTAATATGATAATATCTACTGCTATATATCTATATATCGTAGTTTATATAGACTGAATAAGGCCCAGCAGGAAATCAACAAATTTTGACAGGAGGAAAATCAACAATTTTTGACAGAAAAAAACAAAACTGCTCAGATTCAAGAGATAGTACCACGGTTGGATTCGGTTTTGTGTGTAGAACAAGAGTCCCTGAAGACGTTTCTGCAAAAAACGACCGGAAGAGGCCTCACGCGCCGGCGCGTGCGCGCGTGTGGCGGCGCGGACGCGCGTGCGGCGGCGCGTGGGGGCGCGTGGGAGGCTGTTTTTCCAGTTTTCTTTTTCCTGTATTCTCCTCTTCTCCTGCTCTTTCCTGTGTTTGGATGTGTTTTGAAAAACGATATTTTTGACAGTTTGAGCAGTTTGAAGCAGCTTGTTCTGGGTTTTTTCTGGGTATCTTTTTTCTGTTTTTGGGTGTGTTTCTGGGTATCTTCCTTCTGTGTTTCCCTAGGATTTCACATGCTCTGATACCATGACAAAATGTATATAGCAGCTGTGTATATATATATATATGTAAGTGGAAGAACAGAAAGAAGAGAGTAATGCTCTGTGTTTTATATATCTTGTGTAATATTACAATGGGAAGAGATACTATATATAGGAACTGAGATGCCCCAAAGTCTAACAGGAGGTGCCTAACATTGGTAACAAAGTCATAGACGGTGCAGCCTCTAACCTAATGTTGCTGACTTTTGACATTATATAGATAACCTAATAAACTATATAGGATCTTGAGACTGTTTTACACTAAACAAACATAGTATTCCCAGTTCCAAGTAGGGTCCAAGAAGGGTGAGATGTATGCAGAGAGGTATTATGTTAAGACCCCAGATTTTCGGACTTGAGACTGTTTAATGGGGGTTACTATTTAGTTGGTGCAAACTTGAGTAAATCCTTTTATGTGTACCAGAAGTTCTACTCTAGTTAGCCAATCCCCTTTTGACAAATGTTGGCAATTTAAATACATTCACATTTCGTGGATGTTTTTTGTTTCTTTATATCGTATAATCTTGGAAGAGTATCGTACACGTTTAGCTTGGTATGCTTGCTAACAATATTGCTTTCCTATCCTGTTTTGATTTTATTGTTGCAGTTAGGAGTTTTACTTGAACGGAGGCTTTTGTTCTACATTCTCCCTGTTTTTTCATTTATTTTACTTTACTCAAAGCTTCCACACAAGGTATTTCACATAAATTAAGTATCATCTTGTATAATTATACTAAATTTTTTCCCCTTAAATACCTAATGTCAAGATATTTAATGGTGCAGGAGCTCCGCTTCATTATTAGTTCAATTCCAATATTTAATTTATCAGCAGCAGTTGCAGCTAGTCGAATGTATGTGCTTTCCCTTTGATTCCGATTGTATCTGAACTGATTTCATGCATATGCCTTGGGTCTTATAGTTTTTTTCTTCAGTCTGGCTTCCAAGTTCGTCATATATAGTCTTTGATATCACCATTCTGTAGTTACAACAATCGGAAGAAGAATATCTGGAATTTGTTTTTTATCGCTATGCTTGGATTGCTCATTATCAGGTTTGATGTGTATTCTTTTGTTACCGGCTTGTATTGAAGCATATTATCTTTAAGTTCTCGTATGTTAATTTTGTAGTCTTGGAGGTACTATCACAACTTTCATGGCATCGCATAAAAATTACCCTGGTGGTAATGCTTTGAAGGAATTGCATAAACGTGGTATGATCTTCCTCTACTTCTCCCTCGTTCTTACCCATTAACACATGAAAACACATACGGTTGAACCTGACGCATGCATCTTATGTGCTAACTTTTGGTTATTGTGGAATCAAGATTGTTTATAACGCATATTAAGTGGTTAATACAATAGGTGCATGTCAACTTATAAACCCTATTCATGTGAATAAATAAGAAGGTACTTAAAGTTTGCTTTATCATTTTCTTTAATTTTTTTTTTTGCGAGTCATGCAGGCTCTACTATGTGGTCCCTACCTGTGTTTCTTTGTCATACAACCTGCCATGTACTAGGTACCACAACAAGGCCATTTGCCTTCATTTTTTTAATCTATTTTTTTATTTGCTTCTCTTTATTTTTTCTGAAGTCAACAAACCACCAAATAATGCAAACGGATCGAAGTCCGCGTACATATTTGCATCTTACACAGCAAGCCCTTACTTCTCCGCCCGTATCCACTTAATATTTATAACCCCAAATTTGATATGTCATACTGTTAAGTAACCAACTCATCTAAAATCTTAAGGTGTTAGAGGAAGGCCACAACCGGATCTTTATATTATATTCTAACACTCCCCCTCACTCGAAAGCCCATTTATGGGTCGAAGAGTGGATCACGGGCGCCCATCTTTCGAGCATAACTTGCCTTTGTGTCCATATTAAATATTGAGAATGCTGGGGTGGCAGGGAGTCGAACCTGAGTCTCCTCCAAGCCTGAGCTCTTATACCATGTTAAGTAATTAATTCATCTAAAACCTTAAGGTGTTAGAGGAAGGCCCCAACCAGATCTTTATATTATATTCTAACACATACCCACGTGTGATGTGGTCATTTGTTTTTTTTTTAATATCTTTTCTCCACGGCCCCACCGATTCTTACTGCTTCATCCTTTGACTTTTGACAGCATGTCGATACAAAGTCTGCTTCCCCACAACACATCTCTCCAGTTTAACGTCATTTTGCATTATCCTTTTTTTTTTTTATATATATATTTATACTTCTCGTGCTTTTCACTTTCATAATCCATTTTAGACTTTTTTCTTAATGTAAGCCCATAAACTTACGTCTTCGCTGTCCCATAAAATCTTCCAAGCATACTACATGGCACCAACTAAACTACCCTTACATCGCACTACTTCAAATACATACATACATACATACATACATACATACATATATGTATATATTTGGTTTCTATTTGATCACTTGCCCGTATATACTTTGTTTAGTAAAAAATAACCATTGTGAATTTCATGTTCTGCAATAGGATCGTTTTGTTTGTCTTTGTTTTAACAGTTTGTGGAGCTAGGCCTCAGATTGATAGTCTTATAAATGCAAACCCTTTAACTATACATGGCGTTTTTGTTTGTTCTCTTTCACCGTTACAGTACAAACTTCTTAATATCAGTAGAACTAGGTATGTTAATCTGATTTATAAATACTTATTTTTTGCATATAAAGTAATTAGGTTCTACACAGGTTATGTCACCAACAGTACAGATGAAGTGTGGGTTCACATAGATACCTTCTCCGCAATGAATGGAGTATCCAGATTTTGTGAAAATGGTTTCCCATGGAGGTACAGTAATGATATTCACTAATTTAGCTAAAACTTTGTTACTCTTATTATGTAAACTTGTAAAGTGTTTCCTTTAAATTGTCGTATTAATCATTTATCCAAAAGATATATTTTATCTTTCTACTCTTGGGTTGAATATATATATATAGGGTCTTGTTCTAATAGAAACTAACTTAGAATAAAAACTAGAAACTAAACCTAAATTAAATATTTCAAGCTAATCTAATGACCAAATTAGGGGTACCCCAATACAAAAAACGTTTAAAATTATTGGCTCTATTCAACAAAAAAATTAAAAAAAATAAAAATTACTGTTCACGTGATGACGTGGCACGTGAACAGTAATTTTTTATTTTTATTTTTTTTGAAATATTTTTGTTGAATAGAGCCAAGAATTTTATAAGTTTTTTGTGAAGGTGCCCCTAGCGGGGCCATTAAAATAAATGAAATATAATTTATTTAGTGTAGGTTTCTAGTTTCTATTCTAAGTTTGGTTTCTATTTATATATAGGTCAAATAGAAATCAAAGTTAGAATAGAAACTAGAAACCACCACTAAATAAATTATATTTCATTTATTCTAAGGGCCCCGCCAGGGGCATCTTCACAAAAAATATCCTAAATTAGCTCACCAACGTCTAGCAAAAAATTAAAATAAAAATCACTGTTCACGCTGACATCACTGCCACGTCAGCACAATGAACAGTAACTTTTTTTTTTTCCCCTAAATAGAGGGTAGATTATTATGCATTTTTTGTATTGGGGTACCCCTAGTTTGGTCATTAGATTAGCTTCAATTTTTTATTTGGGTTTGGTTTCTATTTATATTCTAATTTAGTTTCTATTAGAATAAGACCCTATATATATGGTCACGCTCTATGGAGAACCACACTAAACTGAGAACCTGAGAACTCTAATAAGTTCAGTAGCGGAACTTTAAGTTCAGTAACAAAATATTTGTTGAAAAAAGTAAGTTCGATCGTAGAATTTTGTAGAAAAAGCAAGTTCGGTTGTAGAACTTTTAATGTCATGTGCAAAATTTTGAAATTCAATAGCAGGACACTATATTTTTATTACGAAACAAAATAGGTTCTACAGTAGGATCCAATGGTTCTCCGGTTCTCTTTTAGATAGTGATTTTCATTTGAATCAACCCCTATATATATATATATATATATATTATTTGGGATTTTGGGTACGGTCAGTCAATACCTACACCCCAGCCCCATTGAGGCTCGAAACCTCCCGAGAAGAGGTATTTGTGAGGCCTCAATGCTAGGGAATCACTTCTACTGTTTAAGACAATCATATCGGTGAACTTTAAAGTTATTCAAAATTTGATTAGGTTATGACGTCACCTTGAAGTGTTCGACTTATGGTAGCGGTAAACTATTATTGTAGTTCAGACGTGGCTTGCTCTTTGATTTGCTTCAATATATAATAATCTCCTGTCATTGAAATAGATGCTGAATTGCATGCTATCTACCCGAATTCGAAAACCAGTCTTCTTACTGTGCCGAATACTAACATAGTATTCCAGACCAATCATATAACCATATGAATTAATTATTTATTTCCAACTGGAATTGCTCAAATTTCATAGTTTGCATTAGCATTGGATGCATCATTTATTATTGAATGTTTATAGAATGACCACAGTGTAAGATGTTTCCCCATCTTACGTTCTAGTATCATTAACAGCCTACCTGCACGTTTGTTTGAAATTTATACTTGGGTTGATTTGTGCTCCAGGTATTCTAAAGAAGAGGAGATACCTCTCGAAGAATACCGTCACAAAAATTTTACATATCTTCTGAAGTGAGTTCCTGCTACAATATTTATTTTATTTTTCTTAATAAACTTAACCAACAAGGAATTGCTATGTAATAATTCTTGAGCTAAATATCCTCTTTGACATCCATATTCAATTATTACCATGTAGTGAGCACCGCGATATTAAAGGATTCAAGTGTTTATTTACCGTAAATGGTTTCTCACATCTTCGACTTCAAACTGGTTTTCCACAGGTTTCACTGGTAAGCTTCACATTCTCTAGGCTTTTTATATATATTGTAAGATTACCAACTCTTTTGAAAGGTGATTGGAGGACTTGATATGTGTATCATTCTTATATGTCAAACCTATGCCGGACTCGGCATAAATATGGAACCACAAAAAATGTAACGAGGGTTGTTAATTGTCAGTCCGCTTTAGCTGGAATTACATCTGTGCTCAACAAAGACTGAGCTATACACCAAGTTTCCTCCAAATGCACTTTGTGCTTATTTCAGAACTATTGTAGGTGATTGTGGCCTTCTTGCGAGAATGAACTAACGGAAACAAGAGATGTTTACAGCTAGTTTTGACCCTTTAAGCCCATAAATACATCTGTATATCTATGCGACAAGAAGTTTATACTTAAGTTCTGCATGAGCTTCTGGAAACAGATGATTATTTTAGATTTATTGTCATGGACAAGTTTTCTGGATCTGACTTGAAAGGTGTTAGGACTTTTATGTATGTTATTCTTTTATGTTAATGTGTATCGTATATAATAAAAAAGAAATTACAATTTCCATCATTGTCTCTGTTGCAGGTCAAAGAGCCGAAAGTGCATATTCATGGAAGTATCACAAACAAATATGTCAACCGTGAAAATTGGCCAGGTTGTTTAGGAGTTGAGCAATAAACGGTTGATAGTGGCGATGTGTCAGGCATATTTCCCCCATACCCTAAGTGCTTAAGAGAGCCTTGACATGATGATATCTTAACGGAACACAATACTCTGTGAGACTGCAACTATATGAGACTCCTGCCCTGCTGACTAATGCTGATTGGAGATGAAAAGAAAAAAGCTTAATTTCGTTGTCAAAACCACGATACTTGATAATCCAGACCTTCACAAAGCAGTTGCCTATCTTGTTCTTCATAAGGATTTGTGGTCTTATAGTTTGTTGAGTAAAGTGCACTTTGTGTACCTGAACTTTGGCGAAGACATCACTTCGCATACCATAGTTTCAAATCTACCACGAGCAAAATATTGAACAAAGTGATTATTTACAATTAGTGTACTGCAGTCTATTTTCCACTAACGCTGTTAAATGTCCAGGGGTAATACAGTCTTTTCCAGCTGTTAAATTTTCAACCATTTCCATTTAAATTCGAATTATTATAGTCTAATAATTAGATGTTTATTTTATTTTTCAGCTTGATGTAATTATAACATTATTGCCTCTAATCTCTCCCAAAATAATCTCTCTCAATCTCTATAGCTCTCTCAATCAATCTCTCCCACTCCCTCTCCCTTTCCATATACTCCCTACGAACTTGTTATAGGGTAATTGTAATTGTCAAATTAGAATAAGTTGACTGAAGTCAAATGTTAGTTGTTGACTGGTTTTACCGGGAAAATCAGTTAGGCAAAGAAATGAATTGTATAAATTCATGAGTTGTATCATTATTGACATTCAGTTAGAAAATGAATCATAAATCTGTTTCTTCTCATCTCTATTTCTATCTCTGTTATTCTCATCTCTCTCATATCTCTCCTATCTCTCTCGATCTCTTTAACTAATTGTTACATCTTTGTAAAGGTATCTCAACCTTTAACATTGGTATCAAAGCAATTCGATCATGTTCGCTGTGCTTAACATCTCAATTTCGTTTTCCGTAATTCATCACAAATTCCTGAGATCAGGTATGTTGTTGTGGTTGTCATGGATGAACAATTAAAATAGCATTTTGCAGAGAGTAATAAGAAGATTGATGAAAGGATGAAGATGTTGCTGCGAGAGATGATCGCTAACTGTTCGACAAAAGTTTCGAGAAGAGATGTTGCTGGTTTCAATGGTGATAAGACTCAGGCAGAAATGATAAATGCTAATGGAGGTAATTCACATACAACCACCTTTTGTTACACTCCTAAATCGGTCAAAATTGCAATTCCAATATTTGATGGTACAAACCCTAGGCTATGGATTAATAAATGTGGTAGATGTTTCAGCTTATGTAACATTCAGGAGAAGCAAAAGGTTGAAATAGCATCTAGGTGTATGATTGGTAAAGCTAACGAATGGATGTCTGATTATTTGTCGTCATGGAAATATGCGAGTTGGACTGATGTTATTTTAAGCTTACTTGATAAATTTCACGATAAAATGGGACCAGATACTGAAGAAAGGGAGTTAAAGAAGTGGGCGGATTCTCTACAAGAATATATAAGTGAGTGTGAATTGGATGTGGTGAAGGATGATATTGCTGTTGTGGAGCATGTAGAGAAATATGTCGAAGATGAGGGGTTTATGGACAAGGAGTATGTCCAAGAGGATGTGAAATGTGATTATCTGGATGTTTATCTTGAATTAGAGGGCAAGAGCAGTGAATTGCTCCCAGAAATTCCTGAAGTGCAACTCCCAATTGACATTTTTAAGAAAGGTACAGAGCCTGTGGAGAAGTTTTTAGGCGAAACGGATATAGATAAGGAGGATGTACAAGATGATGTGGTTATTGAAAATTTGGATGAGAGTTCTGTGTTAAATGGTAACTTGCTGGTTGCATTTGCAATGGATGGGCAGGTAAAACCTCTCCCTTGGAGGGATAAAATTGAAGTTTATAATCTTGATTCTGTAGGCCTAGGTCTTCTTTAGTCTGATCCTGATGGTTCTTTTATTGCTTACGAGTGGGATGTTAATTGTAATACAGTTCTGGGAGATATGAATGGGAAACTTGACTGTTTGTTTTTAGGAAATGATTAGAAAATCTCAAATATTCAGTTAAGCTGCAAGGAAAATGGGGAAATGGTTTCTGATTTGGATGCATCTAGTGATAGCTTGCGAAATGGAAGTGTTTATGCAATTGGGTGGAACATAAGACCTTGTCCTTGGAGGGATAAGAATAGTAGAGGTGTCATTTCTCAAGTTGTGCCTAGTGAGGGTTTTATTAGGTCTAAATACATTGAGAAACTTTGGTCTGACTTGTCCAATGGAAGGGAGCTCACTTATAAGGTCATCCAATATGAAGATTCAGTTGACATGGTTGTGTTTGGTGGTATAACAATTCTAGAGGCAAGTGATCAGTTCTACCAGGTGCATCAATTTTCTGTGTTGAATGAGTTTGTAAAGTATGGTGGCTTGGAAAATGAATCTAAAAAGGGTTGGAAAACTAAGCCTCCACCTTGGAGGGATAAGTTCATTAACTCTTGTCTACTTGCTTTTGAGTTTATTATGAAGTATATGTCAAATCTTGGAAATAGGCATGGGTATAATGCTGAGGTTGATAGGAGTTTGCCGAAAAGGGAAGAAGTTTTGACTGATATTAAAACTCAACTTATCAGGGCTCAATCTAGGATGAAGGTCCAAGCTGACAAACATACATCTGACAGAAGTTTTAAGGTTTCTGATTGGGTGTGGTCGAATTTGCAGCCATATAGACAGCAATCTTTACAAGTCAGGACTAATCAGAAGCTTTCTCCTAAGTTCTATGGTCCTTTTCAGATAATTGCAATTGTGGGAAAGGACTTCCAGATTCAGAGGTTATATGGGAATCAGTTATGGATTTTACTCAACAACTTCCTGATTTTGACATTCATTCTCTGATTTTACAGCCTTGAGGTCAAGTCTTATTAGGAGAAGGGAGATATGTTATAGGGTAATTGTAATTGTCAAATTAGAATAAGTTGACTGAAGTCAAATGTTAGTTGTTGACTGGTTTTAGCGGGAAAATCAGTTAGGCAAAGAAATGAATTGTATAAATTCATGAGTTGTATCATTGTTGACATTCAGTTAGAAAATGAATCATAAATCTGTTTCTTCTCATCTCCATTTCTATCTCTGTTATTCTCATCTCTCTCATATCTCTCCTATCTCTCTCGATCTCTTTAACTAATTGTTACATCTTTGTAAAGGTATCTCAACCTTTAATAGAACTATACCAGTGTGGGTTGCGTGTATACGCGAGTTCTTGGATTTTTATGAATATTATTTTAAATTTCGAATTATTAGGGTTCCTAACTTGAAAATTTGGGGATTTTTTATTTGCTTGTTGTTCGTTGAAATTGATGCCTCCTTAAGCTTCCTGGGGTTGTATATAGTTGAATGAGATATTTAATTGAAGTGTTTGTATTCGTATTTAGTTAATTTGAACTCTTGGTTTTTGGAAGTTTTTGAATCATTCGTTCATAATTTCTATTAATAGTTGATGTTAATGGTTATGGGGGTTAGATTGCTTGTGTTATGAGCGTTGTTTTGGGTTATTGAACATTAAATTTGGTGAAGGAACGAAGAAACACGAGTTTAACCGGACATTATTGCCGGATTTTCTTGAACTCGCCGGTTTGTGAATCGAATTAGTCGATTTCGAATTGTTTTGGTCGTGGTTTGCTTGCTGAGAGCTGCTAGTTATGTTTGGGATGATTAACCAACTGTTGTAATGCAGAACTATGCAAATCGAAGTTCGGGAAGGGGTGATAGGAAAATATTCCGGCGGCCGGAATCTGGGTAGAACCCAGAAACCGGTGATCGAATAATATTTTCTAGCCACATTCATAGAAAAGGGATTTTGATCCGTTTGATTAGCAGCAACAGTAAAATATTCTGTTTTTATCATTTTTACCGTTTTATGCTAAAGTAAATCTTATTTTACTTTTTATTTACAAATTACTTTTAATTTAGAAATTATTATCTAATCTGAATTAGTTTTAATTAAGTATATATTATTTGGAAAATACTGTTTTACCCCTGCCCATTTGACGGCGTTAGTGAAAAATAGATGGTAGTACACTAACTGTAAGTAATTAGTTTGTTCAGTATTGCCCGTAGCAGATTTGAAACTATGATATGTGAAGTGATGTATTCGCCAAAGTTCAAGTACACAAAATGCACTTTGCTCTAGTTCGTTTATAATATATATCATAATATAATTTGTGCAAGTCAATAGTTGTCTGTTAATGTCAGCTCCTGATGAGGAAAGTAGTCTACTTAAATGGCAATGAGTGACTACAAGTATATTGTACATTTGTTGTTGTATACATATTGCTGTTGTGCTGTAATGACAAGCAGAATGTGTGTTAAGTCTCGAGTGTTTCTACATAAAAACATTTCAGCTAATTTTGTTGTGCTATAATAACGCTGTTTCATATAGTTTATTAAAACATTCGATTACCAGACAATTCAACACATATATGCTCAATCTATATATTCTTAATGAGTACTAATGCCCATATAAATTTACCCATGGGTAAAAAAATTTACCCATCTCTCTCACATATTTAACCCATTAACCCATTTCCCAAATGGATAATCCATTTAACCCACCCATTAAGCATACCATGTTTAGTTAACTAATTATATCTTTATATCAAAACTGATTCTATCTTTATATATTTCAAATTTTGAAAGTTGAATTTGACAGCTATATTCACACGTATATGGAAAAATAACAAATTCTTACCTAAAATCATGCCAACAAAATGATACAGAATATTATTTGTTTTGGTTTTTGAATTCTTCGTTCAACATCCGATCAAAAAACACACAAATTGTGCGACCTAATTCAAGAGCGGAAATCCTCAGAAGATATATTTTGTTTGGAGGTATCATCGTATTTATGATTCTGTTGATATGGAATCAACAATTCGGAAAACTTGCAATAATCAACGATCAGGTATTATTAATTTGGTTTGGCTTATCAGGAATCAGCGTTTTAGCCATATGGATTCACCGTTGATTTTGTTTGTATGCAGGTTCTAAACGAACACACCTTGGTCTCTCGATAGATGATGACACACTAATTGGATGTAGCCGTAGTAATGTTGAAAACCATGATCCTAATATTTCAAACGTGCCAATTGATGAATTTTCTTCACCATCCCCGTTTTCTAATAGTTCATCAGGTTTCCTCCTTCAGTACTATGAACATTACATTGTTTCCATTATAAGCACATGCTTTCCAATTTGCTTCCAATTGATTCTCAATTATTTGTATGTTTTATTATTGATTAATCATCTAATCTTTTCAGTGTCAAAGCGCAGAGTTCGTGGACCAAATGTTAATAAGAGTTTTAGTATGTTTTAATTTTATAAATACCATTAATGTTATTATAATGATAATGCTTACTTTGCTATAACGACAAATAATTTTTTTTTTTGGTTTTTTAGTGAATGCAAGATCACCTTTGAGAGATGATGATGTCAACTCAATAATTGGTAAGTCGTCTAAATCTCCGTTTACACCACATTCTCATGTACTTTTTGTCTTTTCCGATAGTAGTATTGGTTTTTATTTTACATAACCATCATTTATGAATGTTGTTTTTCTGCAGGTAAATCCACTGGATCAGAGGGAATTTTCAATTCAAGTAACAGTAATGGTATTTGTATGATTTATATATATGTAGTCAGTCATTTTTTACCAATTTACTTTATCAATTAAATCTTTGTTTTTTTTTCCAGGTCAGAAGAAGAAGAGTCGTGGTCCTAATGTCGATAAGATGCAGAGTATATGTTTAACATATGTTTATATGATAAATTTTTCAATGCTATTAAGAATCTTTTGCATAAACATGGAGAACTGATGTTGTTTATTAATCAAAATTTGTGTAGTTGATAGAATTCCTCTCAAGAATCTGGATCTAAACACTAATGGTACTTCATCTTTTACACATTTTTGTTTGTTGATTAAAGATTCCTCTTTTATTATATTTTGTATTTTGTTTGAATTTATTTTTCAGTTGTCAAGTGCCGAGTTCGTGGTCCCAATGTCGAAAAATCTTTGCAAAGTAAGATTTCCAAGAGTCATCACACATCTGATCCAATGCATTCAGTTTTAACATATCAACATAATTGCACCAAAGTAAATGATGGAGATAGTGTTATTCGACCAAAAGTAAGTTTTGTTACGAAGAATATCGCTGTTGAAGAACTTTCAAGTGGGAAAAGGAATTTACAAGCAGAATTTGATGATGCTGGTATGTTTATTCTTGACAAATGATGATGATAGATTCAATATGAAATACATACCAATACCAATATATTTTTGTCATCCGTCATTGCAGATACATTTGCCCATTGCTTCAATATTCCTACTGATCATGAAGATCCTATGAATGATTCACATATAGAGAATGAAATTTTGGTTAATGAATACAACAGATTTAAAGTTACTGATCAAAATTCCAATGGTTTTGATATTCCCAATGACCATGAAGATCCCATGATTGATGAACAAGATGATGAAACCATTCATAATCCTGATTTATGGAAAGGCTACATGGAACTTGGTCAACCTGATAAAATATGTCAAAAGTGTAGCGCAACTATGTGGAATGAAGAGCGCAACAACAAAAATCATAAATATAAATATCCAACATTTTCACTATGTTGCCGTAATGGACAGGTTCTATTGGAGAAAGAACCACAGCCTCCTGAACCACTTGCTTCTTTACTATATGGTGGTGAGAAATCAAAACATTTCAAACAAAATATCAGAGTATACAATTGCATGTTTGCGTTCACTTCTACAGGTGGCAAGGTTGATAATAATATCAATAGAGCCAGGGGTCCTTATTGTTTCAAGATAAGAGGTCAGAATTATCACATGGTTGGAAGTTTGGTACCTGTTGATGGAAGTACGCCTAAATTTTGTCAGCTTTATATTTATGATACGGAGAATGAAGTTGAGAATAGAATTAACGCGCTTGGAGGAGATACTGACAGTGTTGATCCTGATATTGTAGAAGCACTTCTTTCTATGCTTGATCAAAATAATAAGTTGGTTCAGCATTTCCGTATGGCTCGAGATAGATTTGAGAATAACGATCTTGATGACTTTAAGTTGGTGCTTATTTCATCCAGTTCGGCGACTGGTAGGCCAAATCCCATTGGTCCATCTAACGAAGTTGCTGCTTTCATTGTTTCTGATGATTCAGATACTGGTGGTACGAGAGACACTGTTGTCAGAACTAAGCAAAATGGGTTGAAAAGAATATATGAAACAGATCCATTGTTCATGCAATTTCAGTATCCTTTGTTGTTTCCACATGGAAAGAAAGGTTTTCACTTACACATCCCATTGCAGAACAATAAATCTCCGGTACCTGAAAAAACAAATGATGATGACCAGGATCCTGAATCTAAAACAAGGGAAACAGTATCTCTCAAAGAGTATTATTGCTACAAAGTTATGATACGTACATCTGAGGGTATTTTAAGCTTAAATCTTAATCACTTTTTTCCATTTTTTTACCATTATATGTTTCTTAATGTTGAACATCTCAAATTTGGATAGGTCTAACTCTACATCTTGCTGGCCGTTTGTGGCAACAATATATTGTTGATGCCTTTACTGCTATTGAACAATATCGTTTGGATTGGGTATCCACGCATCAGAATACAATTCGAGCTGATTTATATCATTCTGTACGTGATGCTTTACGTAAGGGCGACCATGATCCGAACTATGTAGGTAAAGCTGTAATACTTCCTGCTTCATTTACTGGATCTGCTCGATATATGTCTCAATACTTTAAGGACTCATTGGCCATATGTCGTGCAATTGGTCATCCTTCGTTATTTCTCACAATGACATGCAATACAAAATGGCCTGAGATACATAAAATGCTTGAGATTTTGCCAAATGTGGATGTTGCTGATGCGCCCGACATAGTTGCAAGAGTTTTCAAGTTGAAGGTGGACCAGTTAATTGAGTTGATAAAGAAAAAAAAACTATTTCGGGAGATGCATCGGAGGTATTATTAATCTAATTTTATTTACTTTAAAATATTATTATATCACAACATATTGCTAATTTATATATAATTTTATTAATACAACAGTTATGCATGTAATTGAGTTCCAAAAACGAGGACTTCCCCATGTACACATGTTGATATGGTTACATCCAGATGATAGGCCAAACAACATTGAAAAGATTGATCAATTGGTATCTGCCGAAATACCTGATAAAGTTTCTGATCCAATAGGATATAATGCTGTAATGAATTATATGATACACGGTCCCTGTGGTATTGACTGCTCTTACTCTCCCTGCATGGTTAATGGGAAATGTATTCGTCATTTTCCAAAACGGTAAACATTTATAGTTGATATATAGTCCTTATATATCAAATATAATGGAAATACTTGCATGGTCGAATTTTATTGTTAATTTTGTCTTTTTTCAATGCAGATATAATGGAAATACTTTCATTGATGATAGTGGTTTTCCTGTATATAGGAGGCGTAAAACTTGCAGATTTGTCACGAAAAAAGGTATAAATCTTGATAATCAATTTGTGGTACCGTATAACAGAGATTTGTTGGTTCGCTTTCAGTGCCATATAAATTTAGAGATTTGTAACAGTTCAAGATCATTGAACTACCTTTTTAAGTATTGTCTGAAAGGACATGACACTGCCACAATGATGATCAAGAAGAAAAAAGGTGCTTCAACCTCAACCTCAAACGATAAGCAGAACAAGAGCAAAAGTTTGGATGAAGTTCAAAATTACCTAGATGGCCGATATGTATGTGCTTCTGAAGCATCATGGAGAATATTTGGTTTTGATATTCACAATCGTTGGCCAAGTGTGGATCGTTTACCTGTTCATTTGCCTGGTGCCAAATATATCAATTTTAATAATTCTTCCGATTTGAAAAAGGTATGCGACAGAGCTAAAAATAAAACTTCAAAACTCGAAGGTTGGTTCATAGCTAACAGGGATATTGCATGTGCTCGCAATTATACATATGCTGAATTCCGAAGCCATTTCACTTGGTTGCCCAAAGAATCTAGGTGGAAGATACGTCAAAGAGGTGATGTAGTTGGAAGGTTGGCCGAGGTGCACGCAACCAGTGGCGATACACTATACCTTCGGATGCTTTTATTACGAATCCGAGGTGCGACCTCTTTTTCCGATCTCCGTACCGTAGATGGTGTTGTTCATCCTACAAATAAGGAGGCATGCGATGCTCTTGGTCTGTTAAATAATGATCACCAATGGCATGAAGCATTGGTTGAGAATTCACATTCTGGTATGCCTTCTCAACTTCGTGCATTATTTGTCAACATTTTGGTTTATTGTTCAGTATCAGATCTATATTCTCTATGGGATGCACATTGGCAAATATTATCAGATGACATTTTATACATTCGACGTAAACTGTCTGAGAATTCTAAACTTGATTTGTCCGAGTATGATATTAAAAATTTCGCACTTGCAGGTATTTAACATTCCATTAAAGTGTTTGTTTTTCTGAGTATAATGCTTTAATATATTATATTGAGTATTGCAGTTTATCAAGTCATAATTTTTTCTTTTAATTTTCAGAGATTGAAAAGCTGTTTAATGATATTGGCAAGAGCCTAAGAGATTTTCCAATGATTCCATTTCCTGATGAGAATTTCTTCGGTAGTGCTTTAAATCGGCTTATTCTAGAAGAAACAGGTTATGATAAAAAAGAGATGAGACTTTTGCACGAAAGAAATCATGGGAGACTTAATGCTGAACAGAGAGAAGTATATGATGCTGTTATTTCTAATATCGCTAATGGTGAAGGAGGCATGTTTTTTGTTTACGGTAGTGGTGGATGTGGTAAAACCTTTTTATGGCAAACACTATGTTGCCGTTTACGATCTGAAGGAAAGATTGTACTTCCAGTAGCGAGTTCAGGAATTGCTGCTACATTGCTTCCAGGTGGTAGGACAGCTCATTCGAGATTTCATATTCCTCTTAATCTTGATCAATATTCTACGTGTGGAATAAAGCATGGTACCGATATAGCTGAATTGTTGCAACAGTCAAGTTTAATAATTTGGGACGAGGCACCTATGCAACATCGTCATGGTTTTGAATCTGTCGATCGTACATTACGTGACATAATGTCTGCCATTGATCCAGCAAGGAAATATAAACCATTTGGTGGAATCACAATTGTTTTTGGTGGTGATTTCCGTCAGATATTACCAGTTCTAACAAAGGGGACTAGAGCTGATATAGTGCGTGCTTCGTTGAACAGATCTAAATTGTGGAACCATTGTAAGGTTTTCCTACTCCGTCAGAATATGAGATTACACTCAGGCAACTCGGAAGCTCAAAACAAAATTATAGCTGAATTCAGTCAATGGCAACTCAAAATTGGTGATGGCAAGATTGATTCTATTAATCCTCCAGATGTTATTGGTTATCCTGAATTTGTTGTTCCTCCTCAATATGTTGTTACCAGTGAAAAAGATCCTATAAAGACTCTCATTGATATCATCTATCCAGATTTCTTAAAGAACATGCATTGTCCTAACTACTTGAGATCAAGAGCAATTTTGACTCCAACTAATGTCGTGGTTGATGATATTAATTCTCAAATTCTTGACAAGATTCCAGGAAGGATGCATACTTACCTCAGCCAGGATTCCATAGATGATAATGGTGGAGAGGATAATGAATTTGATTCATCTTTCCCAGTTGAATATTTGAATTCTATTAATATGCCATGTCTTCCTAAGCATGAGTTGAAAGTCAAAATTGGTGCTGTGGTAATGTTAATGAGGAATTTGAACCAGATAATGGGTTTGTGCAATGGCACCAGGATGATAGTCATTGGATGTCGAAAAAATAGTATAGAGTGCCAGATTCTATGTGGTGCTCACGTTGGTTCTAAACATCTAATTCCTAGGATTGATATGATTCCAACTGACACAAAGTGGCCTTTTGACTTTAAGAGGACTCAATTTCCAATCCAGTTATGTTTTGCGATGACTGTCAACAAGAGTCAAGGACAGTCTCTTGATACTGTTGGATTATATCTTCCGAGATCCGTTTTCAGCCATGGTCAGCTTTACGTTGCCATTTCACGTGTAACTTCTCCAGGAGGACTCCATATATTAATTGTAGATGATACCGGTTCCACCACAAACATTACATCTAATGTAGTTTTTGAGGAGGTTTTCTACAACCTTCCAAGCTTGGATGAAGATTTGTAGTAATTTTCTTTATAATGTGTTTATCACAATTTATACAAACTTCCAAGTTGAGATGAAGATGTAATGTAAATAATTTCAGTATTTACATACAGTGTAATGTTAATTTCATAATGATAAATAAGAAAACTTTATATGTCTGTTCCTTTTAAGATTGTATGAAAAATTTAGCATTTCACTTGGTTCGCCAAAGAATGTAGGTGGAAGATATGTCAAATAGTTGATGTAGTTGGAAGGTTGGCCGATGTGAACGCAACCAGTGGCTATACACTGAACTCAGGTGCGACCTCATTTTCCGATCTCCGTACCTTCCAACTAACCAATTAAAAAGTTTATATAAATTCACCGTACATCATAAAATTTTACAAAATCAAATTGTAAGAACAAAATGTTACAAAGCATAAAAATTAAAAATAATCAGTGACAAGCCATAATAATTTTATCAGTGATAGAGCAGAATAATTTATATTTGGCAATGCTGTAATACAACTAATTACCAGAATATTCTATATAATCAATCATTAGATATCCCATTATCATTCTTTGTGTGAAATCCTAACAAATTATAAGATAATTGCAATCTTGAGTATGTTAATAACGATAATGTTAACGTAAATCATGTTTTATTCTTATGCTAATCTAAACTTATCAACATGTATATGTAGATTACATGTTTCACAGTCTGTCCTTTAGAAATTTTTTACCAGTCTTTATACACCTAAGGTACTTATATACAACGTTTTTATTCATCTATATCATCTTATTTAGATTTTGCTTACAATCAATTTATAACGTGTAGACATGGAAGAAAACCTGGCATTACTGAATAACTCCAGAACAGATTGGATTATCCGTGTACGGATCACTCGCATGTGGCCTTCTTTTGGAAACAATCAACATTTTTTAGGTTTTAATCTCATATTGCTCGACGCCGAGGTAATGTAATAAATAGTATTTCGATCCACCACTTCTGTTTTTGATTTTTAGTGTTTCTGTACTGAATCTTTGTTATATGTTAATTTTTACAGAACTATCATGTACTTGCTTTCATGTATCCAGTTGTTTGGAATGCAATTGGTAATACTATTTTGGAAGGAAATTCTTATGAGATTGAAAACTTGATAGTGAGGGAACCATTAGGACGCATGAGGCCTGTATCTTCTGACAAGGTTATTGTTTTCACAACATTCACCAGGATACTAATTTTACCCATACCTGTTGCCACTATTCCGAGACATAAATTCGAATTTCAACCATTTTCTGAAGTTCATGAAATTGCAGCATGTTTTTCACATTCTTTACCTCCTTTGTACGCTATAGGTATTGTTTTTTTTTTGTTTTGTTTTTTTTCATTTTTATCATGTTTGATTTATATATTTCATCATAAATCTAATTCGAATTGTGATATCAAATTAGACATTGTTGGAGTTGTTCAGAATATTGAACCAGTTAAAGAGGTTCAAACCCCTTGGGAAGTCAAAACTTTTATGCTCTTTGAGTTATATGATGGAAGGTAATGAATTTTGTGTAGCAATGTGAGTTATGACTAATGAGCCATGTCTAATATCGGGACTTCATATATGTTGATTATAGCAATGTTATCAATTTAGTAGCTTGGGATGAGCATACGGAGGCTTTTGCTTCAATACTTGAAGGGAACTTTGACAATCTTCGTCTGTGAGGCCACGTATATTTCATGGTAATATTTTTTGCAGCACAAATATTTAAAAATTAATTTATTGATTAATATATTCATGTACTATGATACCCAAAATTTTATTTTGTGATTATGCAGATTCCCTTCAAGTAAGTACTTCAAATTCATCCAAGGTTTACATCAATATTGATTATGAAGATGTTCGAGTGATGAGGCAACGGTATACTATCCAACATACATATCAACATATTTCACAAGTTACATATTTTTAAATACACAAATTTTTTTTTATTAATTTTTTTTTCATTTTTTGGTTTTATATACAGGTTACTTGATCAAGCATATGTGCCTAATATATTTGCTCCATGATGAAGGCCTTTTTTTCTCAAGTCATAACCAAAAGTGATGATTTCCAAACATGTTTTCCTTTAAAATAAAAAGCATTTGATCCTTTAATCAATAATTTGGATTGTCATTTGCATAGTTGGTATCTCTTATTTTGCACATTTAAGTTGTATTCGGTTTATGAAACTTATATTTGACATTATTTTTTCCATACTCGGTTTTTAGTTTAATATTTTAACATTATCTTTATATAATGTTTTAATGGTTATTTGTTTTTTCCTTGGTTGTTACTTAAATAATTCATGTTAATTATAATAAAAAAATGGTTATAAAACATGAACCAAATAGATTAATGTATCAAAGGGATTCAAATTAACAGTAGTATTCTAGAGTTGTCGTAAATTACCAATGCTCCACCATTCGATTACACAATTCAAAAACTAAGAAACTTCCAAACATAATGTATTTAGGATTAAGATGAATTTTAATGTAAATCTATTTGGAAAATAGCACAATTTTCCTCTTCTTCAACCATAATGAATGTCAAAGATTGATCATATATCAGTTCATTGTCTTTTGCAAACTTATTCCATCTTGCAGATATTCTTGGCAATCCATTTGAAAGTACTAATTTGACTTGCCATTCTCCATTTTCTTATCTTAGCGTAATATGTTCATTTTCCATCCATTGATGGCCATTAGGAGTGATACTATTAGGTATGTACTGAAAGGAGAAGAGTAGTAAATGATTAGTTATTAAAACCATATATCATACTCTCACTATTCGAGTATCTTCTTTAAAACAGTTTTCCATTTGGCAGAGCACAAAAAATAGCAAATGGAATATCAAGATCAAAACGTTTGCTTAATGATTCTGGTATATCCTGAATAAACAGAAGTTTCGAACTTTATAATTTGCCATAGTTATAATTTTTGCTACTAACATAGGAATTGATTAAACAAAAAGATATTCATCATGCATTTTTTTATTATACAACATAGGAATAAATTATAAACTTATATTTTATGTGGTCTTAACATTTTTTTATTTATTGTAACTATGTAGATTATATGATTTTATTCTCACCAAAATTAAGTTAAAAAACTTATACATTTGTAGGATCTTAAATCTAAGATATAATTTTTATATAATTAATAATCCTTTTTTTAGATGTTTTTTAATAAATTAAAGTGATATAACAATAATTTTATATAATTATTTTTGTAGAATAGTTTTGGAGAAACAGCTTTAAGATACACATTTATACTGTACACAAGTTAAAAATAAATTGTATGGCATATCAACAAATTTAAAATAATGTAATAATTTTTGTTTAAAATAATTTTATAAAAATAAATTGTATGGCATATCAACAAATTAAAAATAATGTAATTATTTTTAAAATAATATAATAATTAATTTTTAAAATAATGTAATAATTTTATAAAATAAATTTAAAATAATTTAAATTATTGTATGGCATATCAAGAAATTTAAAATAATGTAATAATTTTTGTTTCTAAAAAGTGTATAATGAGATCACATGTAGTTTTTTTTAATCATTATAGTTTTAAAATGATATTCGTTTTTTATACATATTTTAATCTTTAAGATCTTCCTTTATACCATTTTCACACTCCAAATCTTTGATATGATTTGTGTTGATAATATCTTAGATCTTTCTAAAATCTAAAAGGAGATAACATGTTTTTTCTTTCTATTGTTTTTAAGTACTGTCTGAAAGGACATGACACTTCCACTATACGTCATTTTATACATACATATGTTTAATTTTTAAAGATTTAATAAAGTTAGAAGTCGAACAGTTTATCTATCTATGCATGCGAACTGTTGAGTGGAAGGAAGTATCTCATTAACTACACCTTTTCCCATTCTCCAAAGAACTTAATCATATTCATTTCTCAAAGTCTTTGTCTTAGAATAATCACATTTCCTCTCCTTGCATTCTAACCTTTAACATACCAAAGTCCTGAAACATTTTACTTTCAAAAACATGGATCATAATAATTTGCAAAATGTACGACGTGATGTTATTAGCCAAATATTCAACTTCATTATACTTGAAGAGCAGAACTTCCAAGCTTTTTCCTTCATGTTCATAGCGTGGGTTTTAGGTCAATCCAGACAGATTATTAAGGATGTTTTGGAGAGGCTAAACTGGGATGCTCTGTACCAGTTTTACAATGAGCCTTCTGAAGTTGTACGTGATAAATTTTATGGTTTCATACAATATGCTGTTCGGAATGATGTCGAGCAAGCAAAGTTTTTTAACTCAAGTCGGAATCTTCTGCTCAGACAGGATGTTGATCATCACCTATCTGTTTTGTCTGATTTATCTGGTAACCACTTTCCTTCAAGATTCTCCTATTTATTTTTTAAAGCAATATATAGGACGTTTGAAAGGAATCAAACAGCTGAGGAGATGTCTGTCTTGCTTAACACTGCTTATCTGAAGAATAGTATAATCGAACAGATTAATTTTCTTTGTGATATGTATTTTGGCATGTCTGAATTGGATAACCTTTTGCCTGTTTATAAATTTTGCCCAAATGCAAGGAATCTTGATCCTATATATCAGATTGAGGGTATTCCTTTGGGGGATGAGTTATGGTTTTCTCTCTGTCCTACAACAGTTGAAGATAACTACGTTGATGATTCTCATCCATGGGGCAAGAGTATCACTATGAAGCACATGTGGGATACGAATTGTGTTCATTGCAAGCTGCAGATCATCCTGTTTAAAGTACTTTTATGTTCTGTTCAACCTTAAGTAGTTTAGTTTTTTAAAACCTTATATTATTGGACTAATGTTTGAATGTGTATTACAACTTTGTTTTTTGAATTTTAGACCAAGTTATTGCTTTCCTGAATCTTATTACTGTAAGTTGATGTTTCTGTTGTATTCTCCCTTTATATATATGTTTAGATTTACTACTATATGTGAAGTCATGTTGGTTGGTAATATCAACATTGAGTTATAAAGCCCAGATTAAGAACAAGAAGTTTAAAGTCAAGTAGTTAGTTGTATTGAGTTAGAACTTCGCATACACTTCATTTCCCAAGTAAAATCATGCAGATTGAAATTAATCAGATGTACATAGATGTTCCTATACATCTATCAAATGTAAGTAGGTTATCAGATGTTATCGATTGAAGCATTGTTCGTTTAAACATGTGTATACAGAGCTGCCTGTATTAGTTTTAAGTTCATAGTTATGCAGTAATATAAACACATATTGTAATCAACTAAGAATCATATTAAAGGTTTCAATATATGATTTAATCTTATCTTTCATGTTTAGACCCTTAAAATAATGTTTTTAGGAACTATAAATTTTTATACCAATATGTACACATTTCCATGTGATGGACATATATACTTAGGTATGCGTAAATTGAAAGTTTAAAGTGGGATAAGCATATTTCATGATTAGATTTTACTCTTACAAGCAACATATATAATTATTATATGTTTCGGTTATTGTGCTATTAAGAACCTTAACCCACCTTTTAGTATTGCATGCATTGGGTTTGTGTATTTGTAGTTATGTCATTTACTATAGTTGTTCCCATACTTTCTAACTTCATCAAGTAGGCATTAGTCCATTTTTCAATTTATATCTCCCTTATGATTCATAAAGAACTGTGAACAACTATCTTGACATAATGTTGGACATAAATGAACTAACGTAAATGAACTAATTTAATCAACGATCACAATAATCCAAACATGAATGATATGGTACTTAATTCCCTTAGAGACATATTCCTAACTTAAATCAACTGAGATAAAACATCATACTATGAAGATAGAAATCTATTAATTCTAACATACTATATACTACGTATAAAATCTACAAGCTTTGCACTCAATTCTGTTTTGAGTTCCTCAATTTCACCAGCCTTGCCTATCCATCCATTAATCATTTGTAGCCATTCTCCTTCAAATTTCTTAAAACCTGTCAGCATTTCTTCCAGCAACACTTTAATCTGTTTCACATGGCCATCCAGAGAAGTTTTAGTATCCTCTACAAATCTATATTCTCTTCCTGCATAAGCACTCTGACTCTGAACATTCCTTTGAGATGATTCTCCAACTGTTCCACCATTGTTTCCGTCTAAGACTTCAGAAAGTTTACTAGAAGAAAGAACAGAGTTCAATTGTATAAAATACAAGAATAAACATTACTAATAAACATATGCTTATGAGTTAATTGTTGTTTTCTAAGACAAACAAATGTACCTGTACTTTTCCTCTATGCCTAGAGTTCGTGCAAATAATTCGTTCTGCCTGTCTGCCATGCTCTTGAAGAACAGTCCAAAATCTTCATTTGCTATACGAATATCTTCATTTAAGTCTGCTGAAATAATATTGATGTTGTTTAAGTCATTCACCACCAAATGCTTCATGTCTGAGTACCTTTTCCTTTTTGCAGATCTTGAACTCATTGTTTAAAATATGCAGTGTTTCAAATGTTTGTTTTATGAAATGATATGTTTGTGACTGTCTTACTAACGTATTTATACTAAGTTTGAATAAATGCAGTTACATAACACTAAAACAAAAACAATAAAAATGAAAGATCATGTCCAACATGTTTTGATTAGTTGCGAGTGCATAAAACTACCAAGTCACGTCCTTAGAAACTGCATTGTGTGTTGATAACTTTTAAACTGCATGTTAGTTACACTTCTATATTTGTTATATATAGATTTTTTTTTGAATATACAAATGTTTAGATTTGGAATTATTATTAATTTCACATTTTATGAAATTATTTGGAAATTTTATGATTTATTCAAATGATTATTTTAATAATGTTGTATTTATATCCAACATGCCATTTAGTTGAATGATTTGTGTACTACATAAATTAATTGTTCTTTTTGAATAAGAATATTTAAATATTTAAGTACATTTTTTAAGTTTCAAGAAAATGGTTTATAGGAAAAAAAACATGATTTCGTTTAAATTTATTGTTTTTTGAAAGTTTATGCTTGGATTTTTTAAATTAAAGTATTATAATTAATTGAAGAAATTTTGAATATACGATTAAGCTTTGCAAGGAAAAAATTATATTTGAATATTAAAGATTTTTTTAAAATATTTTAAATAATAATCCATCTGTCGGCGGTTTATGAAATTATTTGGAAATTTTATGATTTATTCAAATGATTATTTTAATAATGTTGTATTTATATCCAACATGCCATTTAGTTGAATGATTTGTGTACTACATAAATTAATTGTTCTTTTTGAATAAGAATCTTTAAATATTTAAGTACATTTTTTAAGTTTCAAGAAAATGGTTTATAGGAAAAAAAACATGATTTCGTTTAAATTTATTGTTTTTTGAAAGTTTATGCTTGGATTATTTAAATTAAAGTATTATAATT
Source organism: Kitagawia praeruptora (assembly GCA_037693485.1). NCBI lineage: Eukaryota > Viridiplantae > Streptophyta > Magnoliopsida > Apiales > Apiaceae > Kitagawia > Kitagawia praeruptora. Next base: position 119,368,867 of record CM075351.1, on the reverse strand, counting down.
AATTGAAGAAATTTTGAATATACGATTAAGTTTTGCAAGGAAAAAATTATATTTGAATATTAAAGATTTTTTTAAAATATTTTAAATAATAATCCATCTGTCGGCGGTTTATGAAATTATTTGGAAATTTTATGATTTATTCAAATGATTATTTTAATAATGTTGTATTTATATCCAACATGCCATTTAGTTGAATGATTTGTGTACTACATAAATTAATTGTTCTTTTTGAATAAGAATATTTAAATATTTAATTTCATTTTTTAAGTTTCAAGAAAATGGTTTATAGGAAAAAAAACATGATTTCGTTTAAATTTATTGTTTTTTGAAAGTTTATGCTTGGATTTTTTAAATTAAAGTATTATAATTAATTGAAGAAATTTTGAATATACGATTAAGCTTTGCAAGGAAAAAATTATTTTTGGATATTAAAGATTTTTTTAAAATATTTTAAATAATAATCCATCTGTCGGCGGTTTATGAAATTATTTGGAAATTTTATGATTTATTCAAATGATTATTTTAATAATATTGTATTTATATCCAACATGCGATTTAGTTGAATGATTTGTGTACTACATAAAATAATTTTTATTTTGAATAAGAATATTTAAATATTTAAGTACATTTTTTAAGTTTCAAGAAAATGGTTTATAGGAAAAAAAACATGATTTCGTTTAAATTTATTGTTTTTTGAAAGTTTATGCTTGGATTTTTTAAATTAAAGTATTATAATTAATTGAAGAAATTTTGAATATACGATTAAGCTTTGCAAGGAAAAAATTATATTTGAATATTAAATATTTTTTTAAAATATTTTAAATAATAATCCATTTGTCGACGTTGTATGTTCATCCATCCGCTTTGTATGTTTATCCTTTTATGATTTTCCCCGGTTTTAAAGTGTAAATATGATTTTTTTAAATGGTAAGTATTTTTTAATGTGATGAAGATATTTCAAATATATGATTAACATGTGTAAGAAAGGCAATGTTTAACAATTTGTACTAGAAATATGACAACGTATAACATATTAACTGGCATTGAGCATATCATTTAATCCAATAACAAATTTTTAGACAGAGATAAGGTAGTTTGTTATGAAATTTATTCTATAGTTATCAGATCAAACAAAATACGGTGTTATCAAAATCAAATCAATAAGTTTGTTAGAATTGATATTTCATAATTTATGAGTGCTTTATATACAGGCATTTAGAACGGGTAATATCAAGCTTCCACATCCCTGATTTTCATTTCTCTACTCCTAAACCTCATTATTGTAATACTCTTAATACATTTTTCTTTATAGTTTTCATGTTGTTTGTTGTATATGAGTTTCCTTTACATATTTATTGTTTTTTCAGCGTCTTAATCAATGGCTCAGCTTGCGTTTGATCGTCTTCACAATCTTGAAAAATCAAGGATGGACTGGAAAATTAAGGTTAGGGTAACCAGGATGTGGCCAACTGTTACACCAGATACCGGAATAACCAAAGGTCATAACCTTATACTGCTTGATGATGATGTAAGTATTAAACTTTAAACATCTTAATTTAGTTTGCACAATTTTGTTTCCACACGTTCTTATCATATTAGCCTGAAATTATTATGTTTTATATATTTTTTTGTGTAGAATACACATATGCATGCTTTTTCTTATGCGGATACATGGAATGCTATTGGCACAAATGTTGTTGAGGGTGGTGTTTATGTCATCCAAGATTTTGCAGTTAAGGATACTGCTGGTAACCTCAAACCTGTGTCAACAAGAAATACCATAAGGTTCACTAATGGGACTACATTTGAGCCTTCGTCTGATAATTCAATGATACCCCTACATAAGTTTGAATTTATAGACCTTGGTGGACTTTATAATATTGCAAGTCTCTATGAGCCCAATGAGAATCCCGAATTTGCAACAGGTTATCAGACGTTTGTTTCATAAATCTAGAGTACCCAAATACACAGTCATTTAACATGTTTAATATTATTCTATAGATGTCATTGGAGTTGTTGAAGACTATGAAAAGCTTAGGAGGATTAACACTAGGTTTGGAGATAGAGACATTGTTCGGTTTAAACTATGCGACGGAAGGTATGAACTTTTTAAATGCTATATTTATGCAGACTTATATATTTCAGGATATAAATTTATCATATTTCACATGTGGAACTTTATGTTTGATTGTAGTGTTCGTCACAGAGTTGCTATATGGGGAGAATTAGCTAAGTCTGTGAATAATGACTACCATCCTGAGCTGGAGAAACCTGTAATCGCAATACTCACCAGTACCAAGCTTACCACATACAAGAGTAAGGATTTTCTTATATTTTGGTGATAATTGCACAAATTGTATCATAAACTATTTTTTTGTTTGAGGTTTCACATTACTACTCAATGTTTTTATGTCTTTAGATACCGTGCAAATTAGTACCTTGCCATCATCCAAGGTTTACTTTAATCTAGAGAATGATTATGTTCTGGACATGAGGCAGAGGTATTATACTAAATTCTGTCTTATTATTGGATTATGATGGTGTTATGTAGAGTGATTGTTATACATTTATATTGTTGTATTTATTCAACATTTATTATTTTTTTCAAGGCTTGAGGAGGAAGGATATAAGTCATCTCATAATGAGGATGACTTAACTAATGATATGAGGATTGTTAACACTTTTGAGGAAGTTACTATTAAAGAGTTAGTTGACAATCCAAAAGAAAGAGTCAAGGTATTTAAATTTAAACTTAATTTTATTCCTTTAGTTTTAGTTCAGTTAGCATATTTTATGAATATGAATTTTTTGGCAGAAGAATATTTTCTGCACTTTTGTCATTGCCAAAGTTGAAGAATACTGTTTCTGGTGGTATAATTCATGTAATTCATGCCAATCACAAGTGTCAAAAATTGAAAGGATATTCAAATGTCTTGAATGTGATAGGAGCATCCCAGTGGCGGATAAGAGGTAATCTACCTTTTTTAAAACCAAATTTTCATTTTTGGCCCGTCGTATTAAATAGTGATACTAATATGACCATATATATTTCTGGCTTGGTAGGTATCGTGTTTTGATAATTGGTCAGGATCAGACGCTTTCAACCAAACTTTTTCTGATGGATCGTGTTGTTAAGGCAATGATTGGAATCAGTGCTTCCAATCTGAAAAAATCAACGGACAATGTAAGCAGATTTATATTTTCAACTATCAAAATTACTCATGTTTGCACAACAGTAGTACATGTATAGTTGTTGTTATTGTTCTCTTTTACTTGCATACGATTTTGTAATGTTTTACACATTGGTTTTTTAATATTTTAAAGGATCCGAAGATGGTTCCTGATGTTATTACGCAACTTGCTGGCAATGAAATTACTGTCATTATTGACGTTATTGAAGACAGTAATGATGAAAGTGGTTTTGTTTTTCATGCAACTGATCTGTATGAGAAAACCAAGATAAGCACATCCATTACTATTGGTTCACCTCCTCCAGAAATCCCAATGATTACATTGACTGATGTTAGTAATTGCCACTCAAATTATACATTTTAATAGTTACAATATTCAGTTTTTGCATTTCTGATATTGGAATTGTTCTTATTGTAGTCATTGGATCGAAATGTTACAGCCAGGACTCCTGAATCTGCTATGTCAGTGAATAAGAAGATAAAGATGGTGAACTTGATACTGCCCATTACATTCTTATTTTAGTTTACAAACATTGAGCAACAAAATTTCTATTTTTCTAATTCTGAGTTGCTTTATGTTTTGATCTATTTGCAGGAGAAGTAACTACTACTCATTGGACAACTGAACTTATTCTCTCAGATCTCTGAATATGCCTTGCTTCCCCAGTTTCTCCTTTCAATAAAATGTTTGGAAATTATGATCTTAATGGTTATGATTCTTAGTTTTATCAATTTTGGATTTGTTTGGATTGTTTTGGTTATTGATTTTTGTCCACCATTTTACAAATGGATTGAATAAAAGTTTATTCATTTTGTTTCCTCTTGGTATTGATTGTTAATCATTGCGTATTTAATTAATCCTTATATCAAAATGAAGTTGAGTATTCGTTTACGAATAAAATATATTATTTTATAATCAAAACCAATGTTCTTCCAATTCGATTGGCAATACTCCTAATCAATCATGTTAACTCTATGAACTCATATTCCTTCACATTCTTAGAATTTCTGTAGCGTCTATCCAATACCTATGTTTAAACCTTAACTGCCAATAAGAAAGTTTTGGTATCCACTACTATAAAAGTCAAAACTTTTTTAACATGTTTTAATTATTTAATACTTTTTTTTACAATCACACTACATTTTTCCCAAATGTTTTAATTCACAATCACACTACATTATTCACACATTATCATATCCTGAACAAATTTCAATACGCTACGAACAACTTTAAATTGTCAAAACATCACTACACACTTTTAAAAACTAAAGTACGTCAATTATTACTTGGCACACAATATAACAATAGTTTTTCTTTATTTAATCATAATAAAGGTTGAGTAAAATAAACCAAACAATGTATGAACATTGCCTTAAACATTGTGAGCATGAATACGCCATGATAATACATAGTTATTGTCCAAAACCAAAAGATACAAGCAGAAAGAAGTAAGTTGTTACTGGAAATAAACCAAAAAATGTCTGAACATTGCCTTAAACATTGTGACCATGAATACGCCATGATAATACATAGTTATTCTCCAAAACCAAAAGATACAAGCACAAAGAAGTATGTTGTTACTGAATCTGAACAGTAAATGTCCATATTCCTTGAATATTCCCCAAGAGAGTGAAACGAAGTCTGTTGTTCAATTCGATGTCATTATCTCTAACGAACTTATTCCATCCGGCAGAAATTCTAGATGAATCATTAGACAAGACCAAACCAACTCTCCAACTTCCTCTTCCAGTTTGCAAGATAATTTTATCTCCTTTCATCCAATTACGGTTGGTTGGAGTTATATTTCTTGGAATATACTGTAACAGATTATATAAAATTCTGTTTAGTTAATCTTTACAATGCATTAGAACAAATTTTGAGGAAATTCATAAATGATGATTTTTCAGTCTTACCGCTCCGTGACATTTATTGTCCACATTTGAAGTAGTCATAACAACTTCAAAACCAGCACCATTGACATTAATATTCTGGACCACTTCATCTTCTGCCAGCTCCTCAATTTCTTCATCATTTTCGCTTTCATTTTCTGAATCTGTAGAGTCTATAAAAATTATACAACAACTTGGTTAATGATATTTTTTATCCTAAAGTTTAATATATCAGAATAAGATGGGTTTTTAAGATTACCAGAACTGATTTCAGGCAACTCGAATAATCTTTCCATTTTTGTTTTACCAAACACACTTAGCTCAAAACGACCACTACCACAATATGTGAACATTAATATATCAAACATTTTCACAAATTGTTTCCTATATAAAGGTGCAAGACCATATATTCTTTTGTCCACCAAAGATAATTTTCCAGCCAAGACGTCTCCATTGTTCAGTATAATAGAAACAACTTTTGGAATTTGTCTACAAAACATTTCTTGGAATGTTTCTGGAATGACCTGTTATCATTTGTTAAACATATGATAATAAGCAAATGTTTAGTTGGTTAATGAGTTTATAGGATTGCATTTAGAATTTCTTACAGCTCCACCATGTGTTTGCATGAGACCAATGCTTAATGACAGAAAGTTCCAACCTACTCCTGTTATCCTTTCTGGTGTGAAATGAGAATTTAAAAAGTATCTGTAAGTTGAACCAAATGAAAATTTGTATAACAGATAAAGGTTCATATATAACATACCTTTTAAGTTCACTATATCACGTGGTCTTTGTCTTAAGGAGTTATAGTCGTACTCCGTATAGGATTTATTGAAAACGTTTATTAAGAAATTTCCAGCACCCATATAACATAGTACAATGACCCCTTTTTCCCTTATTTCAAATTCTCTGTAAATCTTCCCAAAGTTTGTAAAACATAGCTCTTTTTTGCTGTACTGCACATGAAATTGTTGTCCATATGGTGTATGTAATTTGACAACTGAATTCAGCTCTTTTCCACATTGATTGTCATAATCCTTTTCGACTCTCTAAAACAGAAAAATGTAGTAAGATAACAATGCCAGAAAACTAAAATAGAAGGTTATAGATAGTTAAAAATACAATTTGTTTTCATACCATGATATTGTTTTCGATTTCGTCCAAGTGTACGTATCTCAAGAGTTTAGGAATTCTTCCATCCGTCCTAACCATGCTTCCAGGAATTCTCTTTTGTATGGAAGAAAAAGACATTAGAAACCACAGTTACATTAGAAACCACAGTTCATGAGAAACCACAGTTCCAAATCAAATAGCATTTTTGTAATGTTAGACAGATTACCTAAACTGATATTTTGATATTAGAATAGCATTCAAATAGCATTTTTTTGTAATGTTAGACATTAGAATCCAAGGTTGTTCCAAATCAAATAGCACAAATACATTAGAAACCACAGTTCATGAGAATCTCTTAATTTGATCATAATTGTCTAACATTCAGAAGAGCATTTTTGTATATATGACTTTCAGTCCATAACACATCAGAACACACAAAACTCAGAACCAAAATTGGGATTTTATTGAGCCAAAATATGAATCCCTAACAATACATAAAGCTATGTATACATAATCGGTCAATAGTGATAACTGTTTTAATCAAAATCAAACCATATAATAATCAAACACTTTAGAGCATATAATCACACTTCCCACCAACAATATAACACATATGAATCAAATTCGTATATAACAGATGTGGATTAAACAGATTAGCAGAAGAACAACTGAATATGAGCAAGATTGCCTTATCAGGAATCATCGTTTTAGCCATATGGATTCACCACCATAGAGAAGTATATGATGTTGAACAGAGAGAAGTATAATAACACATATGAATCAAATTCGTATATAACAGATGTGGATTAAACAGATTAGCAGAAGAACAACTGAATATGAGCAAGATTGTATACCTCCATTGTTGCTAAGCTTGATCAGATCGAGATTGAATAGACCGTATGAAGTATACCCTCTTTTATTGAAGCACTGTCGAATACCTCTGCATGCAACAGACTAATTTGGGGGTTTTCCGTTTTCAATGTAAAGAGTTTTTTTTCCGTTCCCGTTTATAAGATAATATATAACCTTTGTTAAAGTAAAGAGTATTTTACATTAAATAAATTACTAGGCAAATTCTTAAAATAAAGAGGGTTTTACATTAAATAAATTAAATTGCTGTACCACTTTTGTAATCAAAATCAAAGCATTACATACAGTAAAACCTCTATAAATTAATAGTATAGGGACCAGCAAAATTTTATTAATTTAAAGAGATTATTAATTAATCGAGGTTAAATTTACACTATCTCTATTATGTTGGGACCAAAAAAATATTTTTTAAAATATTAATTTATCATGGATTATTAATTTATCGAGTATTAATTTGTCGACGTTTTACTGTACATCAGTTTTGTTGTATTAAAGGCATCATATAAATGAATTGATATGATTAAGAAGTATTAATGTTTTTGTTTTATAGCATTGTGAAATATTAATAAATTTCAAGTATTAATTAGGGTTAAACATATTAAGAATAATGTTTTATTTTATAGCATTTTTAATAAAATTATTTTTTTTACGGATCGCGTGCGTAGCGCGGGCAAATTCCCTAGTTCATTTAACACATATAGTTACTCAGTTCACCACTATTAACCGTACAATTGATAACCCAATTATAGAAAATAATGTTTAAAAATTTGGGAATAGTTTGGATGGATTTTCTTTGCAAGGAATTATGATCACTGACTCTTTATCTTATTTTTAAATTTTAAAGACTATCGTTTCATGGAATTAGATTTCAATTGTCCTTTTAGTAGCTTTTTTATACGACTGTAAAAACTTTTTTCAAGCTTTATAATAAAATCCCATAAAACCGAAGTGGAAAAATGATGCCAAAGCAGTAGACTAGTTTTATGGAAAAATAATTAATATATAAATCTGGTCCACCGTCATATCAACGGGGAATTCATATGATCAAAATTCAATAATAAAAAAAAAACGCCCGAAACAAGCATATCACATGTAACATGGACTGTTTGATAAATTCATGTCACCTTGACTGAAGGACAACATGCGGAAAACACAAAAAAAAAAAAAAAAAAAAAAAAGAAGTATGTACTTTTAGGTATGTACTCCAGTCGTCTAGATGATCTCTTGGACCAAATTAATTTTGTGTCGGTGATAAAACAATAACTTTACAAAATCATTTGATCCCGCTAACTTAGCATGTGTGTCGGCCGAGGTACTTAGCATGTGATTAATTCAGTCCCAAGGTTAATTAGCATGCCAATTTTTAATTACAGAGTTCACCCCTTCTACTTATTGTTTAAGTTTTACATGTACTAATATCTTTACCAGCTGATACTTGAAAGTAATATGCGACGACATTAGTATAACAATTTAAAAATGATATGTTTGAAATGTTTTTTTTCCTAAGATAGGTTAAGCTTGGTGTTGGCCCCAATATCATAATTTGAAAGGAAACGGTATCATAATTTGAAAGGAAATGGTCCAAAATATCACAGCTCAAAAACTTGACCCCAAATATCACTCCAAAACACAGTTGCGTGTAACGTTTTGCTTTTTTTAGTAGAGGTGTGCACTTCTACTCTAGAAACAAAGTTGCGTCTAGCATTTTGTAGTGTAACATGCTAATTCATCTTTCAGTTTACAACCAAAACACAACTTTAAACTTTGTTTTGATGTACAAAACGCTAATTTATTTTTGGTTTTGACCAGAATGCTAATTTAAGTACCGTTTTAGATTCAAAAACGCTACTTAAAATGGTGTTTTAAACCTAAAACACTACTTTAAGTGGTGTTACCAATTTCAAAAGTTTAAAAAATTTAAATTTTAAAATTTAAAAATCTAAAAATTGAAATAAAAAATTGAATTCAACGACCTGATTTTTAAACGCGTTTCAAAATTTTAAAAAATTTAAATTTTAAAATTTAAAAATCTAAAAATTGAAATAAAAATTTGAATTCAACGACCTGATTTTTAAACGCTAACGTGTTTAAAAATCAGGATAAGTTAGGGTTTAGGGTCTAGAACAACCCTAAACCCCAAACCCTAAACCCTAAACTCTAAGTTCGTATACGGTTTATTCGTCGTTCCGAATATTTCTAAAACCCAAAATGGAAATATTGAACCCCAAAAGTTAATTGTTGAACCCCTAAATTTAATTAAAATTGTACTTTTTTAAATTTAAAATTTTTAATTATAAAATTGAATCCGGCGACCTGATTTTTAAACGCTACCGCTGTTAATAGTATTTTTATGTGTTCGTTCGCAGGGAATAAAATATATGAGGAAACAATCCAAGAACTGGGGTTCTTCACTTGGTTTCAATGCACATTCAATATCTATGTGACATCTACGTTCTTACTCTGCTGAAAACAATTCTTCTAAGGTTATAAAGTTCTCTTCCAAGATACAATATAATGTCTACAACTACACCTTAATTGTCACTTCCATGATACAATCAAAGTACAATAATAAACTATTACACACCAAGAATTATAAGTCTCACAACTCTCCCATTAATCTTCCAATCAAATATTCGAGTTATGTCTGTTAAATCATGTACTAAAATCGCAACTCCTCTTCCAAGTTATTACAATCCCTAAAATCCAATCAAAGGTTCATGACTCTCCTAATTGTGTTAAGCCCTCAATAACAGATCAGCAAATCAAGAAAATCACAGATAATTAAACACACATGAATACCAAGGAATACTACCAATCCTCAGATTAGAGATTTAGTTACACATAATTAAAGAAGAAAACAAAACACATGGATTAATAGAAGAACTCATAATTATAAGAATATAAGAAAAACCCTTAATCTTCAATCGTTGAAGAAAATAATAGTTCTCCAGAGAAAATCCCTAAAAGCTGCGTACAAAGTTGTATCTATAGAATAGTGTTTTTCCTCTCTATATAAATTAATAACCTATATGTGTTTATATAGATACTCCAAGTCTTGCCGAGCAAGAAATTACCTTCTATTACAATTAGAATTTAAAGAAGGTACCCAAAATTGCCCAGAATACAATTAGAATTAGAAAAAGGGCAAAACAGTAAATTCCCAGCCTTCCTTTACAAGATCACGTGCGCGATTTCATTCAGCATATTTCTTGCACGTGCTATCTATCCCAGGTTGTAGAAAATCTCTCAAGCTTCGCGTGGGCAGTAAGATCGCTGAAAACGGACTTCTAGAACTCCAGATATGGCCAAAACAGTGTAGACTGCGCAACCTTCCCGAAAAATCCGAATTTTAATCAATTAAGGGCCCGTTTGGGAAATCTTATTTTTCAGAAATAAGTTACTTATTCTGAAAAAAAGTTAGGAAATATATACTTTTTTCAGAAATAAGTAACTTATTTTTGCATGATAACGAATATTAAACTACCCATACACATTTTTCTCTAAAATAAAGTATTTAAATACGAAATTTTTTACAAAATAAGTAACTTATAAGCTCAACTTCAGAATCGCCAAACGGGCACTAAATCTCCAAAAACGACAGAAGCATTGATATTCTTGCAAACCTGCACAACTAAGCAAAACACATCAAAACTATAACAAACTTGAGTCCAAAACAATCAATTTAAGCCGATATAGAATGTTCCAAGTGGATATAAAATCCACTTATCAACCGCGTTTAAAAATCAGGATAAGTTAGGGTAGGGTTGTAAACAACCCTAAACCCTAAATTCGTATACGGTTTATTCGTCGTTCGGAATATTTCTAAAATCCAAAATGAAACTGTTGAACCCCAAAGGTTAACCGTTGAAACCCCCAGAGATTCAGAGAATATAGTTAAATTTAAAAATTTTAATTAAAAAATTGAATATTTCTAAACCCTAAATGAAACCTGTTAAACCCCAAATAAAAACTATTTAACCCCAATGAAAATATCGATAAAATTTTAAATATTAAATTAAAAAAATTATTTATAAAATTTTAATATTTGAATAATTTTAATTTCTGAAACGCTAAATTAATTAGAATTTTCCCCACAAAGCTACTTTATGTAGCGTCGTTGCCTTTTAAGCATATTCAGTTTCAACAAACGCTATTTCATTTTTTTGTTAACAAAAGCACAAAACGCTAAATAAGATTTGGTTTTGGTGGAATCACTAAACGCTAGACGATACATCGTTATAGTGTGATATTTAGGGCAACTTCCCCAATTGTGATATTTTGGATCAATTATTCCAGAATTGTGATATTGGAGGCCTTTTCTCGTTAAGCTTATGCTTTCCTTCATAATAAATTATACGAAATTCGCAATTCGAATAAAAAATATTCACAATTAAATATACGAAATTCACTTTCTACTAAAAATTATTCTAAAATTAAAAAGTAGATTTGGAAATAAAATTGCGCTAATAATAAACGTAGAATTAAGTCATCGATATTGTATTATTATATTAATGACGAAATATTAAAAGTTTTTGTGTTTGGTTTTAGGTAGTTTTATCCTAATTATTATTATCAATAAATAATAAAATAATGTAATTAATGATAATTAGTTGATTACCTTTTTTTATTAAAAGATGTTTACTTTTTAATTGAAGATATTACTTTTTATAAACACCTAAAATATCGTATTTTCCAATCATTAATATTTTTTTTCTAACTAAAACACGTCACCTTTTAATTTAAAACATAATAGTGCAATCATTAATATATATATATATCCAAAAATATTACATCATATCTTTCAATTAACTAATAATTTTTAGCAATAAATAAGAATCGTTAAATTTAATGATGAGAAAACTGCACTTCGTGTACCTGTAGTTTGGCCCTTCCTGCACTTGCAATATTACATTTCTAAAACTAGCACATGTAGTACAGGGGAATAACCCTAATTTCATCTACGCCGGACTTTTGCAGTTTTTGGCGAAGCCTAAAACGTCCAGGGGAGCTTCAGTTAATCAGCAAATCACCAAGGAAATGTTGCTCAACTCATAACTAAACTACAACATGCAACAAACAACCCCAACAATGATAAAAAAGACCATAATCGACTGATTTCCGGTGAACTCTACTACCATGTCCGGCGAACTGCGTTTTTGCCAAAAACTCAACCAAATCCAACATTCTAGGTATCAAAATGAAGCTTAAAACCTCACAAAACTTTCCCCTAGCACCAATTATATGGACAATCACTTATACACATGAACGACTAAATTTTAAAACAAAAAAAAAAACCTTTAACTCGTTTTCACCATAAGCACACATAATCACTTCAATCAACCACATAATTTGATCATATACAATCATATGAATCCTTTAAAACCATCAAAAGGACTGGACTAACACGGATTTGAAAACCCCCAATTTTATTCATGAACCCTAGAATTCGAATTGCTAACTCCGTTAGACGGAGTTGACGGGAGTACACATAAAATAAAATTTTTAGAAATGCAGTACTACATGTGCTAGTTTTAGAAAAGTAATATTACAAGTGCGACCAAACTACAGGTACACGAAGTGCAGTTTTCTCTTTAATGATTAAATTACTTTATTTGAATACCGTTAACGACATATTTAATTTAAACTTAATAATATAAGTTTTAAATCATGCATATCATTAATTAAATTTATTTAAATTATTTAAATTTAAATTACAATAATTATTGATAATAATAATTATTTAAAAATATAATTATAACATAAATAAAATTTTATTACATCTATACTATCTATACTATAATATTATAAGGAAACCAACCTCTATTTGGTTGGTTGGTAGTTTGGTCACTTTATTTGGTCATTCTATATTAACCATTGGATTAAACTTAATTAACGATCCAAATTCTATCAATACTATAATATTATAAGCAAACCAACCTCTATTTGGTTGGTTGGTAATTTGGTCATTTTATTTGATCATTCATATATTAACCATTGGATTAAACTTAATTAACAATCTAGATTCTATCAAATTACTAAAGCAAACCTATACGTGGGTGATCAGAGAAGTCCTAAGTTGATCAGAAGACGTATCTGAGCAATGGATGCAAGAAAATATCAAGACTAATAATTCATCTAATATAATATTTAGTAGTAATTGGCTGGTAATTTGTTAGTCATTAATATATAATAAATAATAAAATTTTCACACAATTATAAACCTTCCTAAGAATAATAAGTTAAAATATTAATTTATTTATTATAAACAACAAAAATTACCAGTAATGCACAAACATATATTTTTAAAAAATTTAAAAAATGTGTTAAAAATTCCAAATCTATCTATACTAATCTATTATAAGCAAAATAATAGATATTTGGTTAGTTGGTTGGTTGGTTAATGCCTTCCAAAAAAAATTGTTACGTTTGTATAATAATGTTTATTATAAGTCTGTCAGAGTCCGATAGTTCGTGTGGTTCGAGGTCACCAATGAAGTGTGAGCTGTCTTCCACATTTCCAAATCTCTTCACAAAGAACTGGCCCCAATCACCACCTTTCCACTTAGGAATAACAAACTCTATAGGCCAAAAATGGTGGAAGTCTGGGAATGAAAAGGAGTTCACCTGTACTGGAAATTTATCCACCCCTTTTCGGAATCGGCAGAATTTTTTTACCACAAAGATACTTCGAAACATCGTGGTACTCAACGGGATGTTCAAATCATGACATCTTATTATGAAGATGATAATGAACCTCCAAGCGTTGGGGTACAGCTGACAAGGATGAACTTGAAGCTCCTCTAACAGCCTAATAATGAAAGGGTCGATGGGAAACCTCAACCCAGCTTCCAGAGCACCCTTGTAGACGCAGAGCTTCTTGGGGTGCCAGTTATAGGTTCTGTCGGATAAGCCTGGAAGGCAAACCTTGACCGAGCTTGGAAAACTATATTTATCTTGGATCACATCAACATCGGACTTCTTCAATTTGCATGGGCTATGGTAGGAGTCTAAATTTGAGTTGTTGGGGATTACATCCCCCATGGTGCATAACAAATCTAATAACGAGTCAAAGCGACGTTCAACAAACAAAGGTGGCTTTATTTTGTTCATACCTTTTAATGTCCTAGCCTTGCTCCTCTTGGCCATTTCTTCGGCCATGGAGTTTGGGGGAGCTGGTGCACGATTGTTGTCCGCCATTTTTGGTAACTTGAACTTGAAGACTCGAACTTGAGCTTGAGCTTGAAAACTTTAGAGCTTGAGAGCTTAAGAATTTGGGAGAAAATTTGAGAAGTGAAATGAAATGAAGACTACTCCTCTTCTTTTATAGAAGAAGCATGACCTGCTATACCAGGTTGAAACACAGGCTGGTTCGCTTTTACAAGTCATGTATCGATTATAAATAAAAGAAGGATGAAAACTATCTATTACAGATTGAAAGAATCGTTACAACTCATATAATTCTGGAAAAGAAACGAGGGATATAAGCGGATATTCGACAAGAAACTGCATCAGAACGGTCAACTAAGCTTTGAAAGCTAATTACGCTTAAGAAAGCCAAATCAAGAACTTAGTCCTAAAAAAGGGATTAAGGTTACTAATCAAAAGATTAGTTGAGCCTTAAACAGAAGTCAGGAATGATTTGGTTGTCGAGTTTTAAAAGTTTACATTCGACATTCAAATACTAACATTGAGGTCCGAATATCGACGTTCATAGGCTAACGTTGAGGTTCAAGGGCCGAGCATCGGCCAACCGAGGCTCCGAGGAAGGCCTCAGCCGACCGACCTTCAGCCGACTAAGGCACCGAGGAAGGCCTCAACCGACCGAGAGCTGGCCGACCGAGGTTCCGAGGAGGCACCCAAAGCATCCTAGCTGACCGAGAGCCGGCCGACCGAGGTTCCGAGGACTCGAGAAGGCCCCTAGCCGACCGAGAGCCGGCCGATCGAGGCTCCGAGAAGGCTCCAGCCGACCGATTTCCGGCCGACCGAGCTCTCTAGGAGGCCATCAGCCGACTGACCTTCAAGGTGGTGTTTGAGGCCTCACCTTGGTGTTTGAAACATGACTAGCTCGTCACCATTTTAGAAAACCGGAGCCAAAGCCGAAGCCGGAGTCCAGATCGTTAAAGCGTCATTTATGGCCATTTAGTCGTGTTAGGGAAACATGGAAATAACTTGGATTATCAAATCAAAATGATAATTTTTGAACAGCACTAGTCTTCAGGAATAAATGGCTCTAGCTCGACCCCTCTACCCCTTGGACCCCGCTATGGGTTGCTGCCCCTTGGACCCTGCCAGGGGCTGCTACCCCTTGGACCCCCGCCAGGGGCTGCTACCCCTTGGACCCCCGCCAGGGGCTACCGCCCCTTGGACCCCGTCCGGGGGCACCCCTGGACTCCGTTGGCGCCGTTAGCACCATTTAGCATCGCTTAATATAGTTTAAGCGTCGCTTAAGGCTGATTGGTGCCGTTTAGTACCATTTAGCGTCGCTTAGCATCGTTTAAGCATCGTTTAAGGTTGGTTAGTGTTGTTTGGCATCGCTAAGCGCCGTTCTACGTCGTCGTAAATGCATCGGTCGCTCCACACTTTACAATCAAGACGACATTTGTGAAACATTAGTGTACAAAATAAACCTCGAGTCTCGAAAAAGGCAATTATAACTTCAACGAAAACCAGATCAGTTTTCCTAGAAGTTGGGGGGAAAATGATTTGGGTTAGAAATAAGCCCTAAAGACATAATTAAAGATACATTAATTAGACCTAACTTGGTCCAAACATGCAAGAAACCCATTAATGGGGCCCAAAACCCTAATTAAATATTAATTTCATAATTAGTATTGAGGGTGATTATCAGTTCAACAATAAGAGCCAAATAAGGATAAAACTTCTACAAGAAATAGCCTCCAAGGCACCTAATTCAACATGGAAACAGACCTTCTCTAAAGAGGTGACTTGCCCACCAAGTCACCTAACCCTACCCCGATTCTAAGGCTTCTCAAGCCTATATAAAGGGCTAGACCCCTCATCTCAGAACTACGTTTTTGGCTTGATTCTCAACTCTGAGATACGTATGCATCTTGTGAGGACCCGAATTAAGTCACGAAACACAAACGCATCCATTAAAGCACGAAACTCACGAACCCTAGCATTAATTATATACAAACTCTAACCGCAATTTGATAACCTAGATCTTGTTCCACAACACCTATAGTTAGATTAACCCAAATTCTAACCTTTTGAGACTTCATCAATAATAGGGGAACATTCATGCCACTGTCTAAGTAAAACCTCACACTGTCCTAGACGACAGGGCCCCCATTTCAAAGCATGCTTAACACTAGAACTATCTTTAACCAGCAAAATGAGTATACACATTCAACAATCCAACAGTACGAAACATGTTAAAAGCTGATAATTTCACTTCTTCAAAATTAAACAAATATAATGGTCTCTAGGCAACGCTAAGCAACAATTGACCTAATTCAAAGCAGAATGACTTGGAAACTCAATTGAAGGATTCACATAAACAATCCCAGATTCTTCTGTTTTAAAATAGACGTTTAAACCAATAGAGAAAAAAAAGGGAAAGAAGAAACCTGATTGGATGGTAAATCTAAAACTTGATTGTTCCAATTTTGAGCCGCATAGTCACCAGAACCAGACCCATTGATTCGCATGTCTTTCGCCTCAGCAAAATCTTGCCTATTACAGAGAAGCCTTTTCTTACTAGCCTTTTTCGTAGCCACACAGCTGTCTTGAAGCAGCGCATTTTGTTTCCCCCCCATAGTTTCAGATCTATGCTCAATGTTTCCAACCTGTGTTGATTTATAGGGGTTTATGAACTTGGGGTTTTAAGAATTTTCTTGTGTAAAATCGCCATAAAAAACCTAAAAAATTAAGTTTCACATGAAAGGAAAAGGGCAACATAAAGTGGATAGAAGTGTGTAGAAATGGAGAAAAGTTCCATTGAAAAATGAGAGAAGAGAAGATTGAACGACTACATTGATTGGGTGAGAGGAAGAGATTTTTTTGGGGGGGGGAGAGAGAGCGTGTGGGCGCATAGTTAGATACTCTCATTTGTATAACAAAAATATTTTTTGGGGAGTAAATTTAACATGTCGTAGTTTCAAGCCCTAAGTTTTTTCATTTATCAAACCACATAAAAAAAGGGAATTGAAATTGAATTTTTTCTTTAGATATAATTTATAAATTCATAAATTGTATTCATTTTTTGATAAATTTTGAATAATAAAAATCGAATCAAAATTTTAGAAAGGCTTAATGACCTTTTGGCCCCTCAAGTTTGCAGACTTATACCCATAAAGCCCCAATGTTTAAACTCGTTCCTTTTTGCCTGCCGAACTTCAGAATTGTACCTTTTTGCCACTTTACCGCGTCAGACTCTGTATCGACTTAAAAATGGTACAAATCAGAGGGGTATAATAGACATTTCATAATCCCACAAATTTGATCTTTATGGTTGAATTTGTACGTTTTAAAAAAAAATAATCTTTTCTTCTAATAATTTCACCCACCCAAGTTTCTTTGCCCTCGTCTCTTCTCTCGTTTTCCTCTCCCAATCTCTCTCCCCCTTTCCCCTCTTTCTCTCCCAATCTCTCTCCCAAAATGAATCGAATTTCATTTTTCTGAATAATTATTCAGTGATTGAATATTATAACTGTGTTGTTGGAATTGAGGTGGGCGGCGATTAATTAGGCGGAGAAGATGATGGGGAGGTTGCTGTTCGCGAGAGGAGGAAGAAGGGGTGGGGCGGTGAAGAAGAACAGAGGAGGGGCTGGTTGTTGGTTATTGGAGGAAAGGAAACAAAAAGGGGAAAGTAGAGTTGGAGGGTTGAAGGAGATGAACGTGGTGGTGGTTGCTCGCGAGAGGAGGAAGATGGGGTTGTGAAGGAGGAGTTGTGGTGTGGGTCGTAGGTGAGAAAATGGAGTTGAAGGTGAAGTACAGTGGTGTTGAGGGAATGGTAGAGAGGTGGTGGAGAGGAGGTGGTGAAGTATGGTGGTGTTGAGGTGGTGGAGAGGGAATGGCCGGAGGTGATATGGAGAAGGGTGAACGGAGTTTTTGCAGAAGGGGGAGGCTGCGTACGGAGTTTGAAGGATGAAGGTGGTGGAGTTGAGGAGTTTGAAAGTGTAGTGGTGTTGCGGTGAACTGAGAGCGGAGAGGAGAAAAGAAGAACATAGGTGGGTGGTGTGAGATGGTTGCGAGGTGAAGGAGAAGGCACGGTGGTGGGTTTGAAAGAAAGGAGAGGGCTGGCGAAGTGTGGGTTGAGGCCGGAAAATTTGGTGGTGGCGCAGTGAAGCAGAGAGCAGTGGTGGATTGGTGGTGGCGCAGTGAAGCGGAGAGTAGTGGTGGGTTGTGGGGGGGGGGGAATTTGTCATGCTCCCAGCTTTGTTTTAAGCTATTAATCAATGAATTTGGTTCTCGTTTTTGTAGTTTCAAATACTCGCCGGATTTTGGTGCGAAGCTCACCGGAGAAGTTCGATTGTAGTCGATTATATCGTAGTTTCGATCGTGTTTGTTGAGTTTGATGTGTAATGTGGTTGTGGGTTCGATGTGTGTCCAGTTGATAGCTATAATCGTGTGTTTTCTGTAGTTGCGAGTCGTCGGAGTTGGGCGGCGCTGGCGGTGGTTGGCCAGTTTATGGGTTCTCCTTGCCGGAAACGTGGGAATGGTGAAGAACACTCACAATGTTCTTGAATTTTATTATTATTTTGTTTTATTGTTTTGGTTTGATTTGTTTTGGGTGGCAAAGAATAAAATAGATTAGATTATGATAAAATTGAGAATTTTTTTAATGAATAAAAGAAAGAAATACAAGTTAGTGAAATGTTTGAATTGTCCCTGCTGTTCTGTACCGTTATACACCGATATGACATCTGACCCGGTATAGTGGCTAAAAGATAGATTTCTGAAGTTGGAGTGGCAAAAAGGAATGAGTTTAAACGTTAGGGCTTTATGGGTATAAATGTGCAAACTTGAAGGGCCAAAAGGTCATTAAGCCTTTTAGAAATGAACTTTGACTTATTATATAAAAACAAAGATCAATGGCCAACTGTGCTGGACAATATTTTGAAAAATAAGCTTGTTGCACGCATCCATAACCTTTGAACCAAGGATTTCAGGGTTATTTCCGGGATCCGTCCCGGGTCTTAGGCTTTGCATCGATCGATTTGGATGGTTTTGGAAGGTCAAATCGAATTAAATTGTAAATTTTGATTTTACTAAAATTGAATAATATTAGTCTCCGAATTCTAATATTGTTTTTGCAAAGAAAGATTCTGAAAAATTTGTTAAAGAAAGATTTAACTAAAATATATATATTAAAATGTTTGAATTTGTTAACATATATATAATATCATTATTATTAGATAATGACATTTTAAATAACTTTCTTGTTGTGAGTAACCTATTCTACTCCTGATTATTTTTGTAAGTGCTTGGGGGTAAAGAACACTCTGTTCAGTCTGTTGCACGACACATACTTTAAAGCTTTGGTCTTGTTTTACTCACAAGTCACAACATGAAGGAGAAGAACATATGCTTCTAGCCTATCACCTTATTGTCTGCATATTTTTCTTTCTTTTCACCTCATCTCCCTCAACTCTACATGATTGTAGATACACGCACAACGTTCATACATAAAAAAGGTATGATAGCCTATTTACTGCTGGAGAATTCCTAAGAGCTGATGAAATATATTTAGTGCTAGCTAAAATATATGACATTAGTTGTTTTCACGAAAAAAATTCCCATAGATCACCAATCATTTTGTATTTATAAAAATTCGCAAAAGTATTGACTTGTTCTTTTTTTCCTTTCAAAATATTTTACTGGATTAATTTCTGATCATACTTTATTTAAATTTTTAGATCACTTGAATCGGCTTGCTGTTGTAAAAAAGGAGAAACGGAGAATTATTACACGAGCTGTTAACTCGAATAACTTGTAGCAAGTTATGTAACCGTGTCTGATTTTTTGCTCGAATAAATAAAACAAGAAAAAATGAATAAATCAAACTATTTGTATTAATAAAATCAAATACAAACTCTACCAAAGGTGTACAAATACCTTTAGCAGCTGTTGACAATACAAATCTCTCTCTGTTTGCACTCTCGTATACTTACGATTACAAACCTCACGAACACGAACTTTTTATAATGATATAGAGAGAATATTTATAACGCTACCTATCAACTAATAACAGAAAGTTATAATCTATACATGACAATGTTCTGCTGTCCAGTTGATAGTTTCCATCAATAGAAAATTCTTTCCTTCATGATATCTTCTTGCTTGTTCTTCAAAAAAATGATCTGTTTATAGCACTTGCCAGTTTCTGTAGCATCCATAATGACATCATCAGTAACACGACTGATATCAGGATTTCACATTGCATCAGGATCTGATCATTCATCAGTATTAGACCTGTCGTATCAGGATCTGCTCTCAATTCCTGAAATATAGTCCTCGATGCCCTGTTCCTGAATTAACTCTACAGATTACTGTCTAACACATATATCCTATACAAAGTGCTAAATCCTTTATAAGATCAGGATATACAAGAAGTATTTGCAAATTCTATTCTTAACATCACAACTTATGAATTATTCCTAACAATCTCCCCCTATTTATGCTTTAGAAACTGAAGCATAAATCTAAGTTGTAGATGTCAAAACATATAACAATTCAACCAGAATAGAATTAAAGAATTTAAGATCATGAAGTTAAGTACCTCCCTCTTCAGATGTAGACATTGTATCTGGTACTTTAGAAGAAAGAATTCAACTATTTGATGCTTCTTTTCCTTTACCACTTCCCTGATGAGATTCACCTCCGTCACCCTTAGTTCTTCTTTTATTTCTCCCAGTCTGTTTATCTCCCCCAGTCTGTTGCCTCTGAGTTGTTTTTATCTCCCCCTTTTTGACATCAGCAACATTAATTCCAAGAGATTCAGTAACAGAACAAATGAGATTCATCAGAACTGCTTGATTTTCCATAATAGTGACTTGGTTATCTTCAAGTGTTCGAAGTCTTGATTGAATTTCAACTTGAGATTTCTAAATGTCTTGTAGAACTTCAGAATTGACTTCAATATTGGAAGTGTTTGGAATATCTTCAGATTCAAGTCTTGTAGAAGAAGTTGCCTGTGTAGAATGATATTCAAGTAATAATACTCGAGTAGAGTTACAAACATCTTCATCTTTATGATCTGAAGCTGAAATATGTTCATTCTATCCTTCACCAGTATTCTGTGTACGAACATCTTCAAATCCTGACTCCTCCTTAGAGTGATCAGATACTGTTGATGTCTCAATTCTAGCTGATATTGGAAGTACATACAAAGGAATACTAGGATCATTAGGAATGTCTTCTGGTACATATGAAGTAGAAGTTTGTCTTAGCCTTTCACCTCTTCTGTTGATGATACCTGCAAGCCTTTCTTTTTTGCTTCTGAGCTTTAACTTCTGGCTTTGCATTGTGCTTTGCTAAGTCATTCTTCTCATACATCTTGATAAAAGAATAAGTACCAGCATCCATGCCAAGATTATCAGACCAAGATTCAGGAAAAACCTGATCCCAGAAATCAAACGATGGTGGTTTCCTAATTTTCTCTCCCTCACTATGGAATTGATCATCCATACCCTCATTCTCACTTTGACTATCTAAAGTCAACACTCTTTCTACCTCTTCTTTTGCCTGGTCAGGAGCTAGCCTCTTTGTTTATAGATCTATGTCCATCTTTTCAAGTGTCAATTGCTAACCTGAATGTAACTTCATTTGTAGAGACCTGTATGATGTTAGTTGGTCTAGACTCTATGTGTGTAGGTGACAAATGAATCTTTCTCCTTGTTTTCCTGTTATAGTGAGCAACAGATTTATCTTGAGAAGACTCAAGAGGTGTAGACACAGAAGTGATCTTGGGATGAGATCCTTTTTCAATAGACACAGTCTTTTGAGAGACAGTATCTAGTAACTGTTTTCCCTTTTTAAGTACTACAACCTTTTGAGAGACTGCATCCTGGCTGTGACTAGGTGCTTCATCTCTTTGTCCTAGCTTAGAAAGTTGAATTGCAGCCTTCAATTTTGCTCTCTCAACAAGAGATATATTATCATCATCTTCACTAGAACTACTACTACCTGACACAACAAATCTTCTCTTCCTTACAACTGATGTCTTTTGAGAAACACCAGAGGTTGGTTTCTTTGAAACAATAGGATGTGGATCAAAATAAATCAGGGTATAATCAAGATAAAAATCAATACTGATCAGCTTTCATTTCCTGATGTGATCTTTTCATCAAGATAACCACAAATCTTAATGTGATTTAAAAAAATTAAAAATAGTCACCAATCCTGATGAAATCACACTTGTATTCCTGATCAATATTGTCCTGATTCCAGAGACTTAATGGAGTTTCCACGTGGCATTTCAAAAAATTATCCTGAAAAGAACATCAATAATCCAAACAAAAATAATTTTGTTAGTTTGTCAAAATATCATGGAAATATTAGAAGGCCAGTCACACGCATGGATATTTACGCCGATGCATTGAACGCTTCAAATGACTATTTAGCTTCTCACTCTTTCCTTTATAAACATCTGATGTCTTTTGCCTTTCTTTACTCCAAAAACACACAAACAATGGCCTTTTACTCAAACAACCCAATCTTTCGATTTCTCACAGACGATGAACAGCTCGTTCATGACAACCAAAAGTTCATAGTTTATCTCTTTGAAGAGATGACTTTTCTCATCGTTTTAGACATGATTGGAGTAGATCCAAATAATGTCCAGAATAATCTCCTAGAACATCCATCTGTTGGATATAATCTACCTCTAACCTCCTCAAAACTTGAGGATAAAAACCTTGGTCGAGAGTCTGAGGTTGATCTTGATCTTGATGGAGATGCTATTCATTCTCCTCAATAAGCATGGAGTTGAGTCTGCTGCTCTCATTCACGTCGCCCAGACAAGGAATCCAGGAGTAGATCCTCCAAGTAACTCTTGAGATGCTCCTTGTCCTGAAGTCGATCTTTGAAGATTAAAGCAACAACAATCTTTAGACAAGAATAGGATTAGTAACTATTGTTAGATGAAAACAAGATTGTATTTCATTTCCATGTATGTACTGCTTTTGATTAATGAAAATACATATCTTTCTATTTATCTACCATGTCTTTTTAATGCTTATTTTCAAGATCTGAATAGTTTATAAATCATCAGTATGAATATGATAAAACTTGCTAGAATAGACTTAACAAGTATCAGAATTAGATCACTGAATAAATTGAACTTCAGGATTTGAAACAATAAGACACACAAATTTCACAATCCTGATACTGAGGATACAATCCCGATGACGTTAGCATCCTGATAACAATCCTGATCCTGATAATTAACAATAAGTCTATCATACTGAAATTTATCAAGGCTAAGTGTTACAACTTAAGCAATTAACAATTAAGTATAGATCCTGACAAGAATATCAAGTCTATAAGCTGAAAACAACATACCTTGCTACTTATGCAGATGTTAAAGATCTAAAAATTTAACATTCCTAACTCACTAACCAATCTAATGAATGTAGCTTCATCAAGTGGTTTAGTTAGAATATCTGCAAGCTGTTTGTCAGTAGGAACAAAATGAAGTTCCACAATACCATTCTCAATATGCTCTCTAAAAAAATGATACCTGACATCAATGTGCTTAGTCCTTGAATGTTGAACAGGATTTTCTGCAATTTTGATAGCACTAGTATTATCACAAAACATAGGAATATTACTTAGTGTCATACCATAATCCATCAACTGATTTCTTATCCAAAGGAGCTGTGCACAACAACTGCTTGCTGCAATGTACTCACCTTCTGCAGTTGAGGTTGAGACAGATTGTTGCTTCTTGCTTGCCCAAGAAATCAATCTGTTTCCCAAGAATTGACATGTACATGTAGTGCTTTTCCTGTCTATTTTACACCCTACATAATCAGAGTCTGAATAGCCAATTAGGGAGAAACCAGAATCTCTAGGATACCACAAACCAAGATTTGGAGTTCCTTTGAGATATCTAAAAATTCTCTTCACAACAATTAAATGAGATTCCTTAGGATCACTTTGGAATCTAGCACATAAATAGGTAGAAAACATTATATCAGGTCTACTTGTAGTTAAATATAACAGTGAACCTATCATGCCTCTATAACTAGTGTTATCCACACTCTTTCCCTTAGGATCAGAGTCTAGTTTAGTGGCTGTTGCCACTGGTGTTTTTGCAACTGCACAATCTTGAAAGTCAAACCTTTTTAAAAGATCTTTAATATACTTTGACTGATTAATGAAAATACCAGTCTTAGTTTGTTTGACTTGCAAACCTAAAAAGAAATTTAACTCACCCATCATGTTCATCTGATACTTAGACTGCATAAGCTTGCTAAACTTAGCACACAACTTTTCATTAGTAGAACCAAATATGATGTCATCAACATAAACTTGAACTAAAAGAAATTCACCTTTAATCTTTCTAAAGAATAGAGTTTTGTCAATTGTACCTCTTGTGAAGCCATTTTCAAGAAGAAATTTAGACAAAGTCTCATACCATGCTCTTGGTGCCTGATTTAGTCCATAGAGTGCCTTGTCAAGTTTGTAGACATGATTTGGAAATTTTGGATCAACAAAACCAGGTAGTTTCTCCACATATACTTCCTCATCAAGCTTGCCATTTAGAAAAGCACTCTTTACATCCATCTGGTATACTTTGAACTTTGAATGAGCTGCAAATGCAAGAAACATTCTGATTGCTTCCAATCTTGCTACAGGTGCACAGGTTTCATTATAGTCAATTCCTTCTTCCTGAGAGTAACCCTTGGCCTCCAGTCTTGATTTGTTTCTTATAATCATACCAGATTCATCTAGCTTGTTTCTGAAAACCCATTTTGCACCAACAATAGATCTATCTTTAGGTCTTGGTACCAGTTTCCAGACTTTGTTCCTCTCAAACTCATTTAATTCTTCCTGCATTGCTATTACCCAATCAGGATCCTGTAAGGCTTCTTCAACCTTCTTAGGTTCATTCTTAGAGAGAAAACAACTATACAAGCATTGATTTTGAACTGATCTTCTAGTTCGAACACCACTATTTGGATCACCAATTATCAAATTTTCAGTATGATCCCTTGTCCATTTTCTAACAGGTGGTAGATTGCTCCTGCTAGACTCTTCCCCTAATTTAGTGGTATTTCTTGTAGAAGAGTGTTCATTTCCTTCAAAAGCACCCCCTTTATCAGTAGAATTAGTAGAATCCATACTGCTGCTAGTTCCTGATCTTCCTTCAATAGTCTCTGAAGGATCAGTTCCTGATGGAGTAGACTCTGAATAACTAGTCTGCTCCCGATGAACACTGTGTTCTCCTTGATTAATTTGCTCCCCCTCAACAGTAGCATTCCTTTGAGTAGCAATATAAATTTCTTCTGGAGAACCTTCATCATCACTGGAGAGCATCTCAGATTCCTTAAGATTTTCAAATTCCAATTTGTCATGGCTTTCATCAATTTGCAGAATTCCACATTTGTTATCATCAAATGCAACATTAATTGAATCCATAACAATGTGAGTTCTGAGATTGTAAACTTTGAAGGCATTTGATGCAGAATATCCTAAAAAGATTGTTTCATCCGATTTGGCTTCAAACTTCCCAAGTTGTTCTGGATGAACTTTTAGGACATAGCATTTGCTTGGTTTCTTTCCTTTGATCATCTCATAGGGAGTCTTTCCATGACCATTTACCAAAGTACAATTTTGAGTGAAACATGCAGTGTTGATAGCTTCTGTCCAGAAATAGGTTGGAAGCTTTGCATCTGCAAGCATAGTTCTTGCTGCCTCTATGAGCGTTCTATTCTTTCTTTCTACTACACCATTCTGCTGAGGTGTTCCAGGTACAGAAAATTGTTGAGTAATTCCATTGTCTGCACAATACTCCTCCATTGTAGAATTCTTGAATTCTATACCATTGTCACTCCTAAGTACTTTAACTTTGTACTCTGAGCTATTCTGAATATTCTTGACAAGTTCAATGATTTGCTGAGGAGCTTCATCCTTCTTGTGTAGAAAGAATACCCATGTGAACCTTGTGTAATCATCCACTATGACTAGAGCATATCTTTTCTTGCTGATAGACATAATGTTTACTTGACCAAATAAATCAAGATACAGCTTGTGAAATGGTTCAGTAATTGAATTTTCTGTCTTGCTCTTGAAAGTGGTTCTTCTTTGTTTTCCAAGCTGGCAAGCATCGCAAAGTCCATTTTGCACATAATTTGCCTGAGGTAGGCCTCTCTGTGACGCCCTCCCGACCAGGGGCCCAGATCGGAGGGTCACTGACACACATCTAGATGCATACACCCTAATATAATAACATAAATATAACATGCTGACTGGCCCTTATAAACTAACCAAGATCCATCACAGGTAATGGCATGAAACAAGCAAGCCATCATCTAACTAAGTTATATTTATTATAAACCTGAATTCAAAATATTATTATTACAACCCAAGTTCTCAAAGTACTACTGCCAGTTCTCACAACTAACTTAAGATCTCCTCACTGAGCTGATATTGCATCTACCTCGGGAGCTACGTGGAAATGAACCAAGTCGGGTTCATGAAAGGTGCGCTTCCTCGCAGTTTGCAAAGTACGGACCATGATGCTTATTTTTACTATCAAAAGGTTAGACACAGAATAATAATGAGCCAACGCTCAGCAAGTAACTAAAATCTCAACTGAGCAACATAATATAGTATTTCGAAAGATGACAGTAAATTAGAGTATAGCATGGTTGTCCGAAAGTGATAGCAATATATAAATTTTAAAGCTGTGAAACAAAATATATTTCCAATGATAAACAATTTTCCATTTTCTAATTAAATCAAGAGTTCATAATTTAAGAAAACTGATTGGAGTTTTATTTCACCTTAACAGACAATATGGGTGATCAGCCCATAAAGTCCCCATACCGGACACAAAGTCCCTCTAGACATCAATTCCTTTCAATAGGATAGCTTGGGTTCCCAAGAGGCAACACATTGGCCTATAAAAGTGTCGAACTGGACAGACCAGAACTACACAAAGAATACACCTAAAAAATTGATGGTACCGGCATTACCCGTTGATCCGTCTCTCCAATCGTCAGGAATCCGTGGAAACCATTTAGACGGAGTTCCTATTATGAATTATAAAACCTTTCATTTTAAAATCATTCCAATTTATAAAACTTAATTTATCTGCATAAAACATTTCGACTCTTAACCTTTCCAAAATCCTTACCTCGAAGTACTTTCGACTCTCTGATAACAGATCAGCCCAGTCTAGGTAACTTCAAGGTAGTTTTAAGAAAACAACTCATTTTGGTTTGCAATGATGAAAGTCAAAGGGTTTGACTAGGTTTTCTAACATTAAAGGATCAAAGACACAAGTCTGGATCAAGATGATATAGACTCAGGGTATCAAGGCAATTGATCAGGATTTCCAAGTTTCAAGGTCAACATGAGTTATTTAAAACAGGGTTTATCCGTCAGCCAATTTAGTTTGACTTTAGAAAGCAGTATTGCATATATGGTCAAGAAGCAATTAAAAAGAATCAGGCTATAAAGGATTTGTATTCAACATGGTATAAAATAGGCATGCTCAACAAGATATATCAATAAGGAATCGAAACTGCAAGTAAAGACAGAGTTACTTGCCTCTGGTAGAATGCAACAGCTCAGCTCAGTCTACTGAAGCTTAACCTTAGCTTTCCCTTTATTGCTAGGGCCTACGTCCTTCGTATCTACATAAACCATAATCACTACTTTAGTGTACTATACCACTTAATCGTCTCATCTTAATCTACCCAAACGATTCCTATATCGCACCGATACTTAACAGATAACATACGTACCTGATATCTTATTATCAGAAAGACTCGTAATACACTAATCATTTAGACATCTAGCACATAGCAGATAAGCATAACTCGCAAGCAATCATGCTATTTAATTACTTACTTTACTTACTTATAATTTTACGAAAATCGGACAGAGTTTCCTTTATAATATAGTCTATTCATCGGAAAATATCCGGCTCCAATACACAATCATAAACCTGCGATGGATTAAAAATCCACCTACAAGCCCAGTGGATATATTATCATACTTACTACTATATCATGCTCCTTAAATTATCAAGAATCACATAATTTAT
Organism: Kitagawia praeruptora; assembly: GCA_037693485.1. Classification (NCBI taxonomy): domain Eukaryota; kingdom Viridiplantae; phylum Streptophyta; class Magnoliopsida; order Apiales; family Apiaceae; genus Kitagawia; species Kitagawia praeruptora. Next base: position 119,340,556 of record CM075351.1, on the reverse strand, counting down.
AACAATGCGAATAATTCATGTCACACATATAATTTCGAATCTAATCATATAATACTTCGAAAAATTATATAACTATATTTATCCGAATTAAATTAGAACTATTACTTAATAATTTAATGAATCAAATTCTTCGTATTTACCACATAATTTGAATATAATCAAATAAGATTCATATTAAACTTTCGAATTTTTCATGCATGCATATATACAATTAATTCGAATTTTCAGAATATAATCACAAAGAATTTCAATTCGAAAACCTTCGATTAAAGCAATCATCTCATAATCATACCGAATCAATAATAAATATTTAACGAAACATATATATCGACTTTAAATTGCTAATATTCGAAAATTCTTGTAATCTAACAAATAATCAGCATGCATCAATTACAACGAAGCTAATAACAATAATTTAGGATCAGAAAATTCATCACCGCCTCACTCTTCGGCTCACCGGGGCTCACCGCCGGCAGTGGCGGCGTTCGGGGGTGCCCAACAATGGGTTTCCTTCCCAAACTCCACCAAATCACACTAACATCGACTGTATAGCAAGAACAAGTGTAATCAATTCAATAACAAAGCCAATCCGCAACAATACTCGCATATACATACGTATACACATATATCGACTCAACCCAACTCACAAGAATCAGAAAAATGGCTCGGTAGATAGATAATATAAGGTACAAGGATCATATTTATGCAAAAATCGAAGCAAACCAACAAGAACCAAGGCTTGCATGCGACGGTTCACGAGAACCGAGGTGAAGAACTCACACAGGAGAGAGAACGGAGAGAACAACCGAGAGGAGTGAAAAGAAAAGAGAAGAGGTTGTTGTCTCTTGAATAAAACACAGGGGCAACAAGGTCTTTTCATAATTGATATCTACTTTACTGAAAAACAATTCTTTTAATCAATTTTAAATCGAAATAAAATAGAAGAATGGGGTGAAAATAATTTTAGAAAATTTTAAAATACAATTTATGAATTTAGAAGCATCACCATATTTTTAAAATAATATTTGGATCAAAAATGAATTTTATACAAATTTTCGAAGTAAAGGCTCTTTATAAGAAATAATGCTTTTTAAATCATTTTAAAATACCAAATCACACAATTAAATATCCAGGCTAATTTTTATAGCTCAAAAATATCACAAAGATGATAATACAGAAGATTTCATGATTAAAATCAACTCCAATGATTTTATATGAATTTTAAAAGATTAAAAATGCACTTTAAATATATTTTTAATGCTCCAAAAATATAAATTAAATTTCAGGAGCACATATGACATATACCAAACATCATATAATCACATAATCATGTTTTCACACATAACTTGACTCCATAAAATGTACTCATCATATATTTCACGTAACTTCCACATTTAACAATTAAATAAGCATTCAAATACCGCGAAAATTTCTAGGTCGTTATAGGCTCACCAGATTATGCTTAACAAGTTGCTTAAGCTTCTTGAAGTTAAGATGTGAGAGCTTTTTGTGCCAATTCCAGCTTTCATAATTTGTTGCTTTGCTGTAGAGACATCTGACACTTCCTTTAGATGTGTCACTTAAGATGGCTTCATAGATGTTACCATGTCTCTGACCAGTTAGAACAATGTCACCATTCTGCATATTCAAGATTTTGCATCCTTCTCTGTCAAAGATTGATTGGTAACCTTTATCACCCAGTTGACTTATGCTTAAAAGTGTGTCTTTCAAGCCTTCAACCAGTGCTACGTTTCCAATGATGACATTCCCCAAAACAATTGAGCCATATCCCAGAGTTTCTCCTTTGTTGCCATCTCCAAAAGATATTACTAGGCCAGCTTTCCTTTCAAACTTTGTAAGCAGGGACTTCTTTCCAGTCATATGTCTAGAGCATCCACTGTCTAAGATAATTGAATGCTTATTTCCTGTGCCCTGCAAACAAAAAGTAACTAGTTAGAAATTTTTAGGACCCAACTTTGATTGGATCCTTTCTTACTAGATTTAGAAACAACAGGCTTTGAAGATTTTGCTCTGTTACAGAGTCAATCTTAGACTCTGATTTCACAAACTGTTTGTGACTAGGAGTTTCAGATTTCAGAGAATAATAGTCATAATACAGTTCATGATATTCTCTACACATGTAAATAGAATGAAGTTAACTACCACAATGATAACAAGCTTTTTTGTGGTTGGTATTGAATTTTCTGAGTCTTGGAAATCTAGACTCAGTTTTCCAAGAAGGTTTTTGATTGCAGTCTAGGGCCAAATGATTATGATTTCCACACTTATAGCATTTTTTTCCTAGGTGCATCAGGTACATTCTTGTAATTATTATCTTTGTTAAGACCTTCTTTTCCATTCCTATTTCTCTTGATCTTGTTAGACTCTGAAAGACCATCTAGTCTCTGTTTCAACTGAGACTTTGACAGAAAACCTATCTTGACATTCTTAGGTTTCTCTAACACTTTCTCATCTGAATTACTTGTTAATTCTCTTGTGTACAATAGTGTACCTTTTGAATCAACAAAATTAACATGTTTAGGTTCAGAAACTATCTTCTTACCTTCAGATTTAGATGTGCTAGCTTCTAGTTTACTATTATCATTGACAATAGCTACAATCTCTTCTTTTCTAGCCTTATCAAAACCTAAACCATTAACTTTACCAAGAATTTGATTTTCAATGATTTCTTGAGTCTTTTTACCAGAATTGTTAATGGTTTTCATCATATCTCTCTCTTCCTCTAGTTCTTTTCTGACATAGTCATAAACCTCAAGTATAACACTATAATCATGCTTAGCTTTATCAGAACTCAACTTATATTCTTCCATCTGTATTAACTCAGATTCAAGAAAATTATTTCTATCAACTAATTTATCATTCTTAATCTTAGGATCATCTTTTTCACTAGTAAGAATTCTAAAATTAGTCATAAGATTCTTAAACTCAACATGGATAGATCTAATATCATCAGAATCTAAGCTATCAAAATAACTTCTGTGAAGTGATACCTTAACAGAAGATGGAGAAGTTTTCTTTGGAGATCCAGGTTTGTCTGAAATATTTGCCATCAATGCAATGTTGTCATAGTCCAATTCATCTTCAGAATCACTGGAATCAGCCCAATCCTTCAGTGTGACCATGAGTGCATTACCCTTTCCTGAGTTCCTAGGCTTCTTACACTCACTAGCAAAGTGTCCAAGCTCGCTACAGTTAAAGCATTTGATCTTGGCCTTATCAAGCTTGACAATTATACTTTTGCCCTTGTCACTCTTCTTCTCCTCTTTCTTTTGAAAAGGTCCTTTGCTAAATCTTCTCCTGTTGAATCTTCCTTTTTTGAAAGCTTTAGAAAACATAGCAAAGAGTTCCTGCATCTCCGATTCGAAATCTTCATTGTCAGAGTCTATATCAATAGTCTCTGACACAGAACTTTATTTGCTTTTCTTCTTCCTTGAGTCCTTTACAGTAGGCTCAACATGCTGTTCTTCTGGAAGTTTCTTTGATTCAGATTGAGAAGTGAGTGCTACAGTTTTCATCTTTCCTTCACTCATGCTCTTCTTCTGCTACCTGTCAAGTTCATAAGCCCTAAGTTTTCCATAAACTGCCTCTAATGATATTTCATCCAGATCATTAGCTTCCTCAATTGCAGATATCTTTTCATTGTAGAAATCAGGCAAGGCTTTCATGAACTTAGTATTCATATCCTCCAAGTCATTATATTTACCATGCATGGCCATCTCATTGATGAGTTTTGTAAACCTATCAAAGGTATCAGTAAATGACTCACCAGATTACTTCAATCTTGGAAAGCTTACTAGCTTTCCAAATAGGAGTTTACTTTGTTACCGAGCTCCGAGCCAAATCCTTGCTATGGCCAGGGATTTATGAAGGAAAAATATTGAAATAAAAATGTTTAATAGGGAATCATGTTATTTTTTCATTAATATCTGGATTACAAATTTTGTTTCATTTCAACTACAACAAAAAATAGACATGTTTCAGCTAATTTCCTTTGGCCTACTGGAAGTACTTTCTGAGCCTGAGGCCATGCCAAGTTTGGGGAACTTCAGTGTCATCCATACAACTAAGCTTATAGGTTCCGGGTCGGTGTATTTCACTGACTTTGTATGGATCCTCCCACTTAGGCATAAGCTTACCCGTTTTGGTGGGGTCTGAGGCTTCTGTGTCCCTAAGTACTAGGTGTCCGACCTGAGTTTTTAACCCTTGATTTCTTTCCGAAGTACTCCCTTTGCTCCGTGGTAAGGGGATCCCACCTTAATAGGTAGCATTGCTTCGGATCCAGAAGCATACTTGAATGGAGTTCCTCCCGTTCCGGACCTAGGGCTAGTACGGTGTGCCCATAGCATATTTGGTAGCTCTTCGGGCCATCTGATCTAAATAATTGGTAGTTTCTGCACTTCTTTACAAATTCCACAACAACCGAATGGATGGTTGGCTAGTAGTAGCCTTCTCATGAAAGTTCTTCGGAATAGTTGTCCTTCAATAAAAAATTTTACTGCTTTGTTTTTTTAGTCTCCGTGCCTCATTCTTGTCCTCGGGCAACTCCCCCTTTTCCAAATAAAGGATGAAGGGGGTAATCCAATTCGGGTCGTCTTCAATTTCCATAACTTCCTCTTGATCAATGGTTGGTTTACAAATCTCCGTGCCAGAGAGCTCATCTACTTCAGAGTTCTCCTCTGTTGATCTGGTTGATTTGATATTCCGGGAAAATTTGGGGTCTGGCAATGTACTCTCCTTTTGTCTGCCTTACCACGATCTGGGAATCACTATAAGGGTTCAGGCTAATCTCCCTGTGTTTAGTTCGGGGTTGTGGGGTTTCGAGGTTCACCCCTCACTCTAGCGCCAATGATAACTCTAGAACTCGACCAGGTTCTTCCTAGCCAACTCCTGCCTCGGAAGTGGTGTAACTGTTGTGGTGTTTCTGCAAAACAACATCGGAGGGGGGTTTGGCCCCGAGGTGCCTCCGGCATGAGAATAAGAGTTGGCTTTAGAAGATAATAGTTGAGTAGAGCATCACAAGAGTAATAATTATGAGTAGGTGTGTAATAATGTCCAACCCCAAAACCCCATTCTCTAGGGCTATTTACTAGGGTTTAGGGGTTGTTACCTCTGCTCTTAACCGTCGGATCTAGGGGACAATCCGCTAAATGGCTGGGATGTGGGCCTGAGTGTGGGAATTTCGGCTGAGCTGGAGTGCCACGCGTGCTTGTTAGGTTAGGGGACTTACATAATTCGAGATTCACAAACACCAATACAGAGCACACACACCAATGGATTAGTTAACAAGATCCACCAAAGCGCGGTCACACGTTATTCAAGTATCACTTCTACTTCTATCAATAATAAGTAAAAGCAAAACAAGAACACACACACTATCTGACGTGGAAACACCCACGCCCCAAACTTGTATTATTAATCCAATCAATAATCAATAATACATCAAAACAATAACACCTTAACGGCGTCCCAATCCTGATACTTGAGCCAACAATGCTCAAGCATCTCCCAAACAATACTTAAGACTACATCTCTTAAGCTTTCACCTCTATCAAACAAATACAATATGACTATGTATATATAGCCATCCAAAACTTAGCCACCAAGACTTACCATACTTGTTCTATAAGTCTTACCATACTTGTTATACAAGTCTTCCAATTCATGGCACCTAATTACCCAACTTAGTGATCAAGACAGGTTCCTACAGACAGCTTCCCGGGAGACAAGTTCCTGAGAGACAGCTTCTGGTACGAGAATATAGATTTGTGCCAGCAGAATTCTAGTATGAAAAAGCCTCCTATTCTTTAGGAGCAAGTTATGAACATCAACTCCTTATTGTAATGTATTTCTTGGGCGCAGATGATCCTTGAATACATCTAATAGGACTAGAACTAGTAAAGACACTCCTAGCCGGGCTAGAACTTGAGTTCTACTCGACTTAGGTCGCCTATTCGTGGCTGAATCTGGAGAAAAAGAGTTCCCCACGAATTAGGAACCTAGAATATTGCTGCCTAACCAGACTTCTAGTCTACAAAGAACTACATGAACTTGATCCCTATATATACACGGGTACGTAGGCACCTTGAGAACATGTTGGACAAGCCTCGCAATACACCTACGAGAATCTTGAGAACACACGACACAAGCCTCAAGAAACTCGCGAGATTCTTGTAAACGCTCTCGAGCTCAGTTCAACCCTCGCATAAAACCTACATTCTCCATAGATTAGTTGATCGTTAGTCTTTACAACTCACCATAAACCTCTCAAAAGTTGTTACGAAATCCACTGATCAACAATATCTATTTTTTGATTTATAAATAAATTTTCGAATAAGGAGAAGGGCTGATATCCATTCATCAATTCATAAATAAATTTTTGACTAAAAGAAAATGTTAAAATGTAATGTAAGATCGTGATAAAACTTTTCTATTATTTTAAAATTTTGAATGAAGTGATTCTTTAGCAATTTAACCTTCCAGCCGTGAAAATGTAATTTGGCTTCACAAAATAAAAAAACTCGATTTGACAATAAGTTACTTTTTCCCGTGTGCGGCAAGCCACCGACCACATAATGGCAATTTTGTTAAGGATTAAATATTAAATTAGTCATTAAATAATTTGATATAATACATAATTGATAAATTTGGGGTTTCATTTAATTATTTTTAAACACATGGATAATAAACAAATACTTCTACATATATGTACCCGTGAAGTAAAAATAATTTTTCATCAAGTTCTATACATCTATACTATTATATAAAAGCCGAAACATTAAAAGTTTTGGTACCTGTTTTTTGGTACTAAGTGAATTTACTTATTTACCCTTCATTATAAAGAAAAATAAATACGCCTAAAATAAATAATAACATAACATAATTAATGGTAATTAGTCGATACAACATAAATGTATTAATAGATTATACAACATAAATGTATGTATGCATGTATGTATGTATGTATGCTATATAGTATATATGTAAATATGAATATAATATTATAGTATATTATTATATATCCACATAAATTTATATATGTATGTATTTATGTTTGTACATGTGTATGTATTTATGTTTGTACATGTGTATGTATGTATAAATATGCATATTAAATATACAACAATTAATAGATTACAAATAATGAAATATTAATAAATTATACAACATAAATGTATGTATATATTATATGTATGTATGTATGTATGTATGTATGTATGTATATATTATATGTATGTATGTATGCATCCATGTATGTATGTACGTATGCATATATAATTAAAAATTATGTTGTATGTATATATGTATGTATGTATGTATGTATGTATCTATGTATGCATGTATAATTAATAATTATACATTAATTTATAATTATCTACAAATATACATTATAATTAATAATTATACATTATCTAAGTTAAGCCAACTGAGATTTATCTACAAATTAATATATATAAACAAAAATATATAGTATGTATGTATGTGTGTAATATTATAGTTTATTATTACATATCCACGGAAATTTATATATGTATGTATTTATGTTTGTACATATGTATGTATGTATGTATAAATATGCATATTAATTATACAACAATTAATATATTACAAATAATGAAATATTAATAGATTATACAATATAAATGTATGTATGTATGTATGTATGTATGTATGTATGTATGTATGTATGTATGTATGTTTGCATGTATGTATGTATGTATGTATGTATGTATGTATGTATGTATGTTTGCATGTATGTATGTATGTATGTATGTATGTATGTTATATAGTATGTATGTATGTATATAATATTATAATATATTATTATATATCCACATAAATTAATATATGTATGCATTTATGTTACATGTGTATGTACATATAAATATGCATATTAATTATACAACAATTAATAGATTACAAATAATGAAATATTAATAGATTATACAACATAAATGTATGTATGTATGTATGTATGTATGTATGTATGTATGTATATAGTACGTATATATATATATATTATATTGTTTTGTGCGTTTACGTATTAAAGATGTGATTGATGAGTTTTACGATAGTTAATGTTAATACAAGTTTGTATTATACTTATATACGCATGAAGGTTTTTTTTTGTATTGGGATATTTTTAATAATATTTAATTCGTAAATAATTACAGTAGATCTAAAATGATTAATACGATATGGTATATGTTAGTGAATATTATAGTACATTATAACATATCCATAGAAATTTATATATGTATGTACATGTGTATGTATGTATAAATATGCATATTAATTACTCCCTCCATCCCTCATGGTTGTTTACATGGGGGATGGACATGGAGACCAAGAAATTGTGTAAAAAATGAGTAAAGTTAGATGAAAAGTGGGTAAAGTGGTGGGACCTTTTAATATTTAATTATAGATTTGAGATAGTGGAGGAAAGTAGTGGGTGTAATAGTATTTTTTATTGTTAAATATATGAAATAGTGGGTGTAATAGTGGGAGAAACTTACTATTTTTGAAATGTAAAGAAATGAGAGGGACACCCCAAAATAGTAACTGTAAAGAAATGAGAGGGACAGAGGGAGTATACAGTAATTAATATATTACAAATAATGAAATATTAATAGATTATACAACATAGATGTATGTATGTATGTATGCATGCTATATAGTATGTATGTATATATGTATATAATATTATAGGATATTATTATATATCCACAGAAATTTATATATGTATGTATTTATGTTTGTACATGTGTATGTATGTATAAATATGCATATTAAATATACAACAATTAATAGAATACAAATAATGAAATATTAATAAATTATATAACATAAATGTATGTATATAATATATGTATGTATGTATGTATATATTATATGTATGTATGTATGCATCCATGTATGTATGTATGTATGTACGTATGCATATATAATTAATAATTATGTTGTATGTATATATGTATGTATGTATGTATGTACGTACGTATGCATGTATAATTAATAATTATACATTAATGTATAATTACCTACAAATATACATTATAATTAATAATTATACATTATCTGAGTTAAGTCAACTGAGATTTATCTACAAATTAATATATATAAACAAAAATATTTAGTGTGTATGTATGTATGTATGTATGTATGTATGTATTTATATAATGTATTTATATCCACGGAAATTTATATATGTATGTATTTATGTTTGTACATATGTATGTATGTACGTATAAATATGCATATTAATTATACAACAATTAATATATTACAAATAATGAAATATGAATAGATTATACAATATAAATGTATGTATGTATGTATGTATGTATGTATGTATGTTTGCATGTATGTATGTATGTTATATAGTATATATGTATGTATGTAATATTATTATATATCCACATAAATTAATATATGTATGTATTTATGTTTGTACATGTGTATGTATATATAAATATGCATATTAATTATACAACAATTAATAGGTTACAAATAATGAAATATTAATAGATTATACAACATAAATGTATTTATGTATGTATATATGTATATATGTCTGTATGTATGTATGTATGTATGTATATTGTACGTATGCATGTATAATTAATAAATATGTATGTATGTATGGATGTATGTATGGATGTATGTATGTATGTATGTATGTATGTGTGTGTGTGTGTGTACATATGCATGTATAATTATTTATATATGTGTATGTATAATTAATAATTATGTATATAGTGTATGTATGCATGTATGTATGTATTTATGTGTGTGTGTGTGTGTGTACATATGCATGTATAATTATTTATGTATGTGTATGTATAATTAATAATTATGTATGTATTGTTGGTCCCGGAATGTATTGCAGAAGGGGGGTTGAATGCAATACTAATAAATTTCAAAAACTATTTCAACAACTTAAATAGAGTTTGTAATTTACTAGTAGAAGAAATGCAATCACAAGTAATATTTAACAAGATGTTTCACAAAATAATTGTTTTATTTATTTTGCGAAGTTTTGCTACAACCTTGAGAACAAAATAATTCTCAAGCTTCAAATACTCAAGAGATTACAGTTGTAGAGTAATTCATTGTTGTATAAATAGAGTGCTCTATTTATAGTGTGATAGTCTACTGTACTACCACTATCAGCATGGGTTGTTGAGTTGCTGTTATATTCCTTTTGCAGCTCATTCCATGATTTATTCCCATGTGATCATCACAAAGTAACTTTAAGATACTTTCCACATTTGAGCCACCCAGATCTAGCCGTATTCAATTTTATCTGCTCTAGACTTTACAGGTTGCTCCATGTGATCTCTCGAGCTTCAGTTATAGACTTTCCAAGCTTGCTGTAAAGGTTGAATATTACAACACGCCTGCTTCTTTTGAACATGTACTCTGTCGCTTAATTTGACTTAGAAAATTCCTAAATCAAGTTGATTCTATATGACAGTATGTTTGCCACAAAGTTTGTTGTCAATGAATTATGCTTTGGTTGACAGTATGAATTTCCCGCAGAGATTACTGTCAAGGATTGTGCTTTGGTTGATATAACGCCCTAGAAAAATATCGTAATTATTATTGTTATTATTTAATTGTTTGATGTTTAATGTGGAATTATAGGGTGTGAAATTTTTTTAGATAATATATATGTGATATCATGCTTACATGTTCATATGGTGATGTATGTGTGTCATGTAGGTCCTTGTATTTTTATTCGAATTTTTGTGAGTACAAATCTATTTAAAATGTGCTTTATTAATCTTCTGAGATTTTTATAAAATCATCGGAGTATTTAAAAATCTCGAAATCTTTTGCAATATCATATTTGTATATTTATTTAGTTTCTAAAATTTTTGGGAGAATTATTTTGGGTGTTTAAGTATTTTAAAATTATTTTAAGAATTTTATTATATTTAAAGGATCACAACTTGTAAAATTCATATTAAATTCATTTTTTGATCCTAAAACTATTTTAAAAATATGGGGAGATAGATAGTTTTATTTTCTATATTTTAAAATTTAATTTGGAATTTTTCTGAATTATTCTCTATTAATTTCCATTTTCTAAAGTGATTTTCAGTTGTTTTAAATAAGAATTTAATTATTCTACCCTTAATCTTTTTCCCCAAATTCCCTTAAATCTCTAATTTCCCCTAATTGTATAACCCATCAGCTGTACTCGATACTATCTCAAAGTTTCTCGAACACTCTCGAATCCTTTCTTCAAATCTGTCGGTTTGTCCCTCTCCCTCAAAATCTCTCTCCAATCTCTCACATACCTCTCTCGCAATTCTCTCTAATCTCTCTCTCCCTCTTTGTAACCAGTTCTTGTTGTGTATGTATATGGTGAATTGGTGTGCGTGTGTATGCAGAAGGTATGTGTGCGTGGTTGTGTAGAGGCGTGTGGTTTATATACATATATGTACTGTGTGTATAGTTGTGTGGGTGTTGATCGATCTTGTATGTGTAAGTGAGTGTTTATCAGAGTTGGGTGATTACTGTATTGTGAACAGCTGATGAGTAGTACTGTATGTTGCAACTGGTGGGTGTCCTGCGTGGTGTGTGTGGTTGTAGCATCTGGGTGTGTACAAATGGTGTAGTATTTGTGTTAATAGCAGCTGAGAGGTGTCTACGTAACAACGTAAGTGAAGCCGAGGTGGTGATGTTATGTTTCTAGGTTGTGGTGGTGGGTTGAAACAGGGGAGTTAATGAGAGGAAGAGAAGGCGAAATGGGTGAAGGCGTAGTGAGTGATGGCTGTGTTAGTGTGGATATCGCGTGGGTGATGGTGGTGAGGAACTGAAGAGTGAAAGGGAGGCTGTGAAGAGAGAGTGGAGAGGGTTATGGAAGAAAGACAGCCGAAAAGGGGTGTAGTGTTGTTTGAAGGACACAAGTAACAAGGGGGATGAATTCTGGATGTGTGTGTGAGTGTCCGTGTATGGTTATGTGTAGAGGATATGCTAGTAGTGTATGTGTTGGTTATGGTAAGGCCAAGAGGTCGAAGAACTGAGAGTGGGACACAGAGAGGACTGAAAGGGATTGGAAGATGGTGAGTAAAAGAGAAAGATGGAAGAGAGGGTGTGTGGCGTATGCTATGTTGGAGGTGGGTACTGCTACGAGGTGTGATCTGGTTGCTGTATTGTTCGAAGGGTAAATAGGAGTAGGAGGTTGTACTAGTGTGTGTGGCCGCTGGTGTATTCAGAAGTGCAGGGGAGGTGAATTACGTATCTGGAGTAAAAGAGTACAGGTGCTGAGCAAGAAAGGCCAGGGGATTGTGAGAATTTTGGTGGAGTAACTATGAATTTACAATTCAATGCATAAAATATCGAATGTGGTCTTCAAAGCAAATGGATATTAATTAGTGTGTGTGGGTAGTCGAATTGGTGTGTAAAGAATTGGGGGCTTCTTGTTGTTTTGAGTTTGATTTCGACTTGGTAATTATTATGTGCTCTGGTTTGGTTCAGTTATGCCGCTTATGTGTGTGTATATATCTTAGTAAATTGTCGAGTTGAGAATTGGTATGAATTATTTGAGATTGATGTATACAAATTGTTAAGTGCTAATAATCTTATGTTAGTGTTATAATTAATTAGTTAAGCGATTAAGAGTTGTATATATGCTTGTTAGTAGAATTTTGGGAACTTGTTAAATTGTAAAGTGTATATATAGATGATTTGTAATTACTATAAGGTGTACTGAATTGAGATTGCTTTTAGAATGGTATGATTGATGATTTGGGTCATTTGTATTCCGACGGGTTAGGCGATATTATAAAGGTGGTGCTATTCAATTTTTATTAGAATTATTTTGTAATCTTTATAGTAATTTGATAAGGATTAACGTAAGTCGATGATATATGTATTAGAAGGTTTAAGTGTAAGTAGATGATGCGTGTTAAGTGTTTATGTGATTATATGGTTATACTTGATAATGTGGTCAATATATGCTATATGTGTTATGTTGTAAAGTGTAATAGGACACGTTTTGGGTAGTATAGAGTTAGACGATTAAGGATATAAAGGTACTGAAGTAGTACTTTATTTTGATATAGGTACCAGTAAAAGGTCGATTTAGAGCCAGTGGAAATTCTGAGGAACGAGTTATGCATCGAAGTAGACGAGTGTGTGCACGTGGAAGCTGACTAGTGATAAGGAAAGAGGAATGGATGACCGAGTACAAAACCAGGCAATAAGAAATAGGAATGATGTACAAAGATAGTAAAGAGTTGAGATATTGGAATTGGAAACTTCATGTGTGGAGGCAAGTATACTAACCCTCACTTATCGTTCAAGTGATGTGAATCATCTTGTGTTAATTATAAATATTCTTTCGAATCCTTTCTTGCAATCATCTATACTTTTCATATTAGCCTGAATGGTGTGAACCTGTTCTGTTAATTGTAAGGTTGTCTTCTAAATCATTTTTCTAGTATCTGTACCCCTTGATTTGGTTTAAGTGACATTCCCTTCAATTAATATGTAATTAATTATTCTCGGATTATTTTCAATGGTTATTCTCTCCACCTATTGTTCAGGTGTTGGTTCTTTTGATCATTATTCGCTATGAATTGTTATAAATTAATTCGAGGTTTAAATTGTCGTTGGAGCATGTGTTGCTCAATGATGGTTTAAATTGTCAGGCCGGTTTTGGCAGCTAATGCATGTAAATGCTTAGTCGACAAAAGTGAGACTTGAGTAATTGAGAATTTCTTAAATCTTCTTTTGAATTCAGATTTCCCCTATTCCATGATTTCTTATAAATTGCTGTGAATTTATAAAATCTTGACAATTGTTTTGTTCCTTAAATTATTAATGTTTTCCTTGTTGATATATGATTCTGTTCTGTTGAGCTTCAGATTCCTTTATTTCACGATTTCCTCATAAATTGTTGTTCAATTCTAGAATCTTAATGAATGTGTTGTTCCTTAAATTGTTAATTATGTCTTACTGAGTTATTATTCTGTTTTGCTTAACTGTGCCATGCTTAGTTCAATATTTTTGCCTTGTTGCTTGCTTTCTTACATCAATCGCTTCCCTGACCCTTCATTATTTATCAATGCTCATAAAAGAAAAATGGTTTATTAATTAAAGATGATTTTAAAATTTCCTTATACTGGGCTGGTCTTTTGCCAGTGAGTTTAAGGACTGAAAAATGTCTTAAAACGTTTTTAAAGGTTTTATAGAGTGGAGAAGCGTAAGAGGCTGGGGGAGTGCCCAGTCCAGCATTTTTAGCGTAAGAGGCTGGGGGAGTGCCCAGTCCAGCATTTGAAAGGCCAATGTGTTGCCTAATTGGGAACCCAATTTCAAAGGAAGGGGGACTTTACGTGGCTGATCACCCATATTGTCCGATGTTAAGGAAAAGCTCCAATCAACTTAAATGTTTTCAAAGGGTTTTATGGAAAGTATGTTTCAAAGATGAAATGGTTTTAAAGAAAGGAATGTTTTGATGAGATGTATATGTTTCAAGGTAAATGGTCATTAGTTTCAAAATTGTGGATATTTGAGTCAGTTGTTTTCTATCTTGATCAAAATTGAGAACTCAGTAAAACAATGAGATTAAGGATGGATAGAGGTTTTCCAGTTATTCCCTCTGCGAGTAACATTGTACGTTGAAAGTGGAGTAAGAATGATTGGGGGATTTCTTGATATCTTTTTTTCTCAAAGTTTTATTTGAGGCAGTGATGGTTTGTAGTAAATGGAAAATTTTACTTTATGATTGAAATTGAATGATCTTTTGAGATGGAGTATTCATTGATATTGTTCATCAATGAATTATCATAATATCATTGTTTCACTATACTATATACTTGCTGAGCGTTTTTGGCTCACTCTTGTTTTATTTTTTTTCCTAACCTTTCAGTTAGGATTAAAGAAGGATGTCTACAGCGTGCAAATCATACGAGAGCTATGAGGCATTATATTCAGGGTAGAATTCGACGCCAGAGCGGGTAAGCACGGATTGAGATTAAGTTACAGATTAGATGGTATAGTGAATTTTATTCAGAGTAGTGATAGAAGTTGTAATAATTTGTATAATTTAGATTCTTGTTTCATACCATAACCTGGAATCGATCCTCGGTGAGGAATCGTTGGTGTATTAAGTTTTATTTGTGATTGAGAATTGGTTTGGGTTGAAATACAGGTGGATAGTCCGATTTACGAATAGTTCATGTCGAATTTTTTTTAAAATTCCCCTGTATCAAAGTCTATTTTATTATAAAAAGTATATTTTCAGTATTGGAAAGTCGGGGCGTTACAGTTGACAGTATGAATTCCCGTAGAGATTGCTGTCAAGAATTGCAAACTTACTGTCGCAAACTATATATCAAAGTTGCTGTCATCAGAATCTCCGCCAAAGTTGCTGTCAAGTTAAAACTTGCTGTCGACTCAATTAAACTTGCTGTCGAGCTTTGCAACATGCTGTTTCCTTGTAATCTTACTGTCAATACTTGACAGTAACTTTTATTCCTGCTGTCGAACTTCTGTATTTCTTGAGGCTTGAACATGATTGAACTTCTTTCAAGAATTACAATTATTACATGACAGTATTTATTTGATTACAGAAATACATTTCAGGCTATGACAGTATGTTCTACTTAGTAAAACTAAGTATACCAATAAAACTAGTTAAGTTGTCTAACCTATCACCCATAAATCCCAACAATCTCCCCCAATTTGTTTTTATGGACAATAAGGACAAATTCACAAATATTACATGCTGACAACTTAACTAACATAGATCAGAATGAATAAACCCTTCATTTCTGAAAAATGTATTTAATCCAGATTATTTTTCAATACAATGACCATCAAAGTTCATAAATAAAAAATCAAGTACTCCTCTAGACTGAGTATATAGAAAATGTTTTACTTATCTTGATTTGAAATTTCATCTGGATTCTTTTCTTTCTTTTTCTTGCAAAGCCTTTCTGAGTTTCTCAATCAGCTCCTTTTCTTCAGGGGACTCTGCATCATCTTCATTTTCTAAGATGTATTTTCTGATCATTGAGGAAGAAGTGTTTGATACATCTTCGAGCTTCATCCAATAGACATTTTGCTTGACAACTGATCTGAACTTTAGCACATCTCCCTCTTTCTTAAATCTTTTACCAGGGAGTTGATTTAAGGTTTCCCTTCTCAGTTTGTCCAAGCTGGGATCTTCTCCTTTCCTTTGATCAAGAATCATGTCTAGCTCCCAAGAACACAGTGTTTCAATTTTGTTTGATGATCCAACCACTTGCCAGTATAATTCTTTTAACACACTGGTCTTCAATTTAGAGAAACTATCTGCATAAATTTCTTCTTTGCCATACTTGATTCTCAAAGGATTGTCCAGTACACATGGCTGATAGTTGGATTCTTCACTGTTGATCTTATTGAGTTTACTGCAGCTTTCCTTCATTTGAGCTTCAATCTCATCTTCTATCTGTTGACGAGATTTTTGTCTTAAGGCTAATTCTTCTCTGAATTTCTGTTCTGCCTCATACCTATCCATTTCTTGCTTTGAATAAGGTTTCTCCATTTCATTCCAGTTATACTCAGGGATAGGATTATCTTCTTCATTTTCCAGACCTAGAGCTTCAAAAACATCTTCATCATTTTGAAGTGTCCAGTCACCATGCTTTTTAGTGAATTCAGCATTTCTGATTGCAAAGTACTTTCGAACAGGATCCATGATCTTTTCAGAGATATCACCATAGCTTTCCAAGAGTTCAACCATTCTTTCCAAATTGAAATAATCAATTCTTCTTCTTACATGTGCTTGAGTTTGAACTAGACTGTTGGATATTACTTTTGATTTTGATATCTGAGTGAAATCAGGTTCTACCATAATCAATCTTTCTTTGTTTTCCCATAGAATGTATCTTGTGACTTTTTGTTTGACTCATCCAATTCTATGGATACAGAAGTGATTGTTTCTTTGGCTTTCTCTTGCAGTTGTTCAAGACTGTTCATCCTTCTGCTCATGATTGGTTTCTTAAACCCTAGACCTGTAGCTTTTCTTTGTCCAGAATAGACAGTCTTTCCCTTTATCTTCTTGTTTGCTTTTCTTTTGATTCTTACTGTCTTGGATGTTTTGATAGTAGAATCAATGACAGCATCTTTGATAGGGCTTCTGATTATGTCTTCTTTGACAGCATCTTTCATGACAGTGTCTTCCAAGTCAGCATCTTTGACAGTAACTTCATTTTTCTTGACAGCATCTTTGTTGACAGTATCTTTTTCAGAATACATACTGTCAATTTCCATTTCTGCTTGGTTAATTTCTAATGCTTCAAGTATCTCCTCTTCTTTCTCCTTTTCTTCATTTTTCTTGCTTGTTCCAAGAGCTTCTGAGGTCTCATTTGGCTCTGCTTCTTTAGCTTGGGATTGCTCTTTTGAAGAGTTTCCCTTTTCTGACTCTTTAGCTCCTCCAGCTTTACCTCCATCTTCATTATCATCACCATCTTTATCCATGGTGTCATCAAAGGAGCATTTTCCACCTTGAGCATTTCTGCTTTCGTTTGCTTTGGCAATGAGCTTCTTAATTTTGACACTGTATTCCATATCTCTCTTTGCCATTATCTTGTGGATATCTTTAACTGCTTGAATCCTTTCCTTGGTGATGGGTGCTTTCAGCAACAACTTAAGTACACCCATGATGATTTTACTTGATAGAGATGTTTTGCCTTCAAGAGTTAAGAACCCAAGTCCTTTAGTTCCTTTGGCTGTTGTCTGTTTAAAGCTTACACCATATGGCTAAAGACATACTTCTGGAAGTTTGCTGTTAACCATTGTACTCAGTTGCATATAGAGACTTTCATAAAAAATGGTAGATTTTTTTTAACAAGAATCCCAAGGATGTATTGCACTATGGCAGAGAAAGTTTCTAGCAGTTGAGTTGTTATGAATATTGAATGTCCACTCTTCAGGTACACTTCAACTGCCCACCTCTTCTCTGAGCTAATCTTCACAGAAAGATTTACAATCTTTTCTTTCAAAGCTTCTGCCAACTTAGCAGGTTTTCCTTTAGATTCTGTGATTGCTTCATTCACCAGATTGTTGAATTCCTCATCCTTATTATTCAAGGTGCTCTCCATATGACTTACCGTTATAGAATCAGCTTCTTCTTGAGAATATGTGCTTCCATCAGTCCAGGTAACCAACTCTGAAGAAGTGATATATTCAGGCAGCTTGCCCTTGCCTTTACCCATCCTGTTAGACTCCTCCTTTTCTCTCCAAAGCCTCTCCAAAGTTGATTCTTTCTTTTCAGGAACTGGTTCACTAATTTTGATGGAAGATGCTTTATTTCTTTGTATCATTTTCAATACTTCCTCAGATACTAGCATTTTCTCCCCATCTACTTCAGTTTCAATCAGTTCATCAGTTCTAGAGGCTTTAACAGTATCTTTTTGCTCCCCCTTACTCCTTTGCTCCCCCTGTCTTTCAGCTTCCCCTTGTAACTCCATTTTCCTTTCTGGTTGCTCAGCCTTTTTCTGATCTATTACTTTCTCCCCCTTAGTTAAGTTGGCAGCTTGAATGAAGGAAGAAAGTGACAGCAAGGTGGCTTGAATTTCAGCAAAACCAGTCTTCACAGAAGATGACAGAGTGTCCAGCTTGCTCTCCATTTTCGCACATCTATCTTCAATAGCTTGGAGCCTGTCATTTGTGGATGCAGAAGGACCACCAGACCTAAGCCTCTTTGGAGGTTGAGGATAAGTCTGGGGCATGGAGGCTTTTGGGGTTCTCACACTCTCATTGTTTTTATAGATGATCTCATCATCTCTCACAGAAATTCCCTCAAGGCCTAATGCCTTTTGTTGATTGGCTCCCTCAAGTTCACTCTGGACATGCTCAAGTCCCTCTCCTTTTGCCAGCACATTTGGCTGCCTCTCATTTTTATCCTCACTTCTCTGTTCTTTTATCTCTCTTTTCTTTTTCACTCCTTCACTCATCCTAGATGCATCAGTATGAGCAGTACTAACATGCAAAAGAGAAGATTTTACCTTGAAGGCCTTGGAAAGAGGCAAGTCATCATCAGAGATATCTTCAACTAATCCTTCTTGTAGTTGTGGTTGATCAGTGATGACAGTATCTTTAGGAAGACCTTTGACAGTATCTTTTGTCAGAATGGTACTGTCACTTGATTGATTGACAGCACCTTCTGGTTTGTCATTGACAGCATCTTTGGCTGTGACAGCAACTTCCCTAGGGTAAGATGCTTTGAGGGAATCGATCAAGATGCTGGCTGTTTCAATTTCTGGAAAATTTGCATTTTGATCTAATCCAGTGTTTGATGGAGTGGTATCCATTTCACTTTGAGAAATGGGTTCTTGTGGACCACTAGATGGGGGCTCATCCATGATTTGAGATGGATGATCAAAACCTGAGGGGTTGGTACTGTCCCCCTCTCTAGGTTGTTCAGAAGAAACAACAGATGTAGGAATGAAAGAAGAAGTTTGAATTTCAGATTGATTAATTGGCTGTTCCACAGAAGAAGATTGTGGAACATCAACAGTATGAATGAATTCCTCACTGTGCTCTATCTCTATGTGTGTATCTTCAAATACAGGTTCCTCAAGAGTGAGTTCTTGAGTTTGTGCAGACTCTTTACAAGGTGCCTTGAGAGACAGGCCAATTTCAATAGATGCCTCTTGTTGAGAAGAAGCACCTAGAGATGAGTTTATTTCTCTATCATCCTCTACAGTCTTTTGGGAAAATGTAGAGTGGCTGACAGTAACCTTGGCCCTTCTAGCTCTCTTCTTCTTAGGCTCAGAAGGGGCTACTGTGGGTTCTATTCCACTACCATCCTTATTTGCTGCACTAGGTGCAGTAACTCCCTCTTGACTCACCACATTGTCACCAGTTTCACTCTCTAGGGATCTTTTCTTGGATTCCTGTTTGGCAATTTTAAGGGCTTTTGGTAGTCTAGAGTCCCTAGGTGGAGTGTATGGTGTAGAATGTGGATTAACTGAATTTGGGTCTAATTCAACTTCATTCTCAATTGTGAAAACAGTGTAACCTGTTGGAAATGGAAAACCAAGGTTGAGCACTTGATTAACCATGTGTTGTGTGAAACATAGTGGAATATGTGCATTCAAATTTTGTGTGTTAAGAGATGTGTGTGTGTTTTTCTTTAAAACAGGACATTCTTCAAAATTAGAAGTATCTACAACATTTCCACAAATATTATTAATACACATAGTTAAAAAGCGAGGATATATGGATACCTTTTTGCCTATGGCGCTTTTCAACTGTGCCATAATCAGCTTTCCAACGTTCACCTTGTATCCACGGACTACAGAATGAGTGAGTTTCTTTATATATGATGGTATTCCATTCCAACCTGTAGACTTGGTAGAGAACACCTTCACCATAACATCAAAGATCATGCTCCACTCTTTTCTCAGATATTTCCTGTCCATTTCTCCCATTTGATACCATTTATTAGAGGTTTCTTCAAGTTTAGAGCCTGAATATCCAATCTTCAGAAAGAACCTCTTTAGAGTATCATCAGTTGCTAGTTCCTTAAAGCTTTCTTCACTGGCCAACACAATACCCAAAGCCTCATTGATATTCTTTACTGAAAGAGAATGATTTGCATCATCTATATTGAACTTAATTGTTTCATTCTCTCCAGTTCCTTGAGCACTTGCAGATTTCCAGAATTTTTCAATTCTAACAATATCAATTTTGGGGGATGAGGTTATTGCATGACCTAGGTTGGATTTATTTAAGAAGGAAATAAGTCCTTTGAAGTTTTCACCAACATCACTAGGAGAGTAGATACCAGCAAAGTTGGTTTGAGCAACATTTTGTTTAGGTGCCATTGTTGAATGCTTTGAAAAATGAGAGAGAAAATGCGGTTTTTGGATGCAGAAGGTTGAAAGGTTTTTGCAAATGAAAGTGATAGTAGATTAAACGGTAGATTCAGTTTATAAGATGAATCGATTTAACCTGTCTTAATTGAACGTGTGATAATGATTTTACCCATTAACTTCACTTGCTATATTACGTGGCAGTTGCTATTAGATCGTGGATTGGTGGATTAAAAATAGATATATATATATATATATATATATATATATATACATTAATGTATATATATCTCTCCACTATCTTTGACAGCAACTTCCCGTGACAGCAACTTTCATTGACAGTAACCTGTGCGCTTTTCTTTCTTTCTACTATTTTTGACAGCAATTTCTCGTGACAGCAATTTTTATTGACAGTAACCTGTGCGCTAACAACATTTCTGTCAATCAGTTTAATGAGTGACAGTAAGTTTATCTGACAGTAAACTAGGTGCAAAATCATGCTGTCACTGTTCACACATAACTTAAGTTAAGGACACTTGATTTCTTAAAACCCTATTAAGACAGACATGTAAAACTATTTTAGCATAGTCATAGCAAGCATGATATCTAAAAATCCTTTTAGCATAGTCATAGCAAACATGATATCTAAAAATCTTTTTAGCATAGTCATAGCAAACATGATATCTAAAAATCCTTTTAGCATAGTCATAGCAAACATGATATCTAAAAATCCTTTTAGCATAGTCATAGCAAACATGCTGTCTGAACAAGTAGTACATAGTACCTTAACTTCTCATGAGCTGCGACTGAGAATTGACAAACCAGTTAGATAGTCATACCTGATTTAGCATTCCCAATTCAC
Source organism: Kitagawia praeruptora (assembly GCA_037693485.1). Taxonomy (NCBI): domain Eukaryota; kingdom Viridiplantae; phylum Streptophyta; class Magnoliopsida; order Apiales; family Apiaceae; genus Kitagawia; species Kitagawia praeruptora. The sequence continues at coordinate 119,318,854 of CM075351.1, read as the reverse complement.
TCACCAACCTGGTAAATGTTGCTTCATCCAGTGGCTTGGTGAATATATCTGCAAGTTGCTTATCTGTTGGAACATAAACCAATTTTACATCTCCCTTTTCAACATGCTCCCTGATGAAATGATGCCTTATATCAATATGTTTTGTTCTGGAGTGTTGAACTGGATTGTCTGATATGGCTATGGCACTAGTGTTGTCACAGTAGAAAGGAATATTTGACAACTCTAGTCCATAATCCATTAATTGATTCTTCATCCAAAGTATTTGTGCACAGCAACTTCCAGCTGCAATATATTCAGCTTCTGCAGTTGAAGTAGAAACTGAGTGTTGCTTCTTACTGAACCATGACACCAATCTCCCCCCAAGAAATTGATAGCTTCCTGTAGTACTTTTTCTGTCAATCTTGCAGCCAGCATAGTCTGAATCAGAATATCCAATTAGATCAAATCCAGTTTCCCTAGGGTACCAAAGACCTAGATTTGGGGTGCCTTTGAGATATCTAAAGATTCTTTTAATTGCAACTAAGTGTGATTCTTTTGGATCAGCCTGAAACCTTGCACAGAGACATGTAGCAAACATTATGTCTGGCCTGCTTGTTGTTAAGTAAAGCAATGATCCAACCATGCCTCTGTAGGTACTAGAATCCACTTTCTTGCCTTTTGGATCTAACTCTAATTTGGTGGCTGTTGAGATAGGTGTCTTGGCAGGTGATGAATCTTCTAAGTTAAACTTCTTGAGAAGTTCTTTGACATACATAGATTGACAGATGAAGATTCCATCCTTCTTCTGATAGATTTGAAGACCAAGAAAGAATGCTAATTCTCCCATCATGCTCATTTCATACTTGTTTCTCATTAGAGATGAGAACTTTTCACACAAATTTTCGTTTGTTGAACCAAAAATTATGTCATCAACATATATCTGCACAAGGATGATGTCTTTGCCATGGTATTTATAGAATAAAGTTTTATCCACCATACCTCTTACAAATTGATTTTCCAGGAGAAAAGTGGATAGTGTGTCATACCAGGCTCTTGGTGCTTGCTTTAAGCCATATAGAGCCTTGAACAGCTTGTAGACAAAATTATGCAGTTTGTCATTCTCAAATCCAGGAGGCTGTTCAACATACACTTCTTCTTCTAATTCTCCATTTAGAAAGGCACTTTTGACATCCATTTGAAATACCTTGAATTTGTAGTGTGCAGCAAAGGCTAAGAAAATTCTTATGGCTTCAAGTCTGGCAACAGGTGCAAATGTTTCATCATAATCTATCCCTTCCTGTTGACAGTAACCTTTGGCCACTAGCCTAGCTTTATTTCATGTCACATTTCCACTTTCATCTATCTTGTTTCTGAAGACCCATTTTGTCTCAATAACTGATTTTCCTTTTGGCCTTGGAACCAGCTTCCAAACATTGTTTCTTTCAAATTGATTGAGCTCTTCCTGCATAGCCATCACCCAATCAGAATCCAACAATGCTTCTTCAACTATTTTTGGTTCCATTTGAGATAAGAAACATGAAAACATGCTTTCAGCAGAGATATTCCTCTTTGTCCTTACACCAGTAGTGGGATCTCCAATAATTAGATTACTGGTATGATCTCTGTTCCACTTTGTTGATTGAGGCAAGCTACTTGTTTGATGAGATTGTCTTTCATCAATATGAGGATTTGATTCTCCACCATTTTCATTGTTCTGCTCATTTAACTCAAATTCTCCAATCTCACAGTCTTGTTGATTGATGCCTGAAATTGTCTGTGATTGGGCTGAGGGTTGATTTAGATTATGAGTATTGACAGATTCTTTCTCATATCCCATTGATTGAGTGAGACTAGGTTCTTCATCAACATATTCTTCTATTTCCAAGTATCCTTGATTCTCAAATCTGAAGGGTTGCATTTGACCATCCTCATGTAACCCTGGAAATTTGGTTTCATCAAACGTGACATTGACACTTTCTTCAATTGTCTTGTGCTCCATGATATAGACTCTGTAGGCAGTCCTTTCTATCCCATATCCCATGAAAATGCCTTCATATGCTTTAGTATCAAACTTGCCTTTTCTTTCATGATTGTCTTTCATCAAAAAACACTTGCTTCCAAAAATATGAAAGTACTTGACAATAGGTTTCTTTCCTGTCAAAAGATAGTAAGGAGTATTGCCATGAGCCTTGTTGATTAGTGTCCTGTTCTGTGTGTAACAAGCAGTGTTGATGGCTTCTGCCCAGAAATATGTTGGTAATTTAGCATTGCTCAACATAGTCCTTGCAGCTTCAATAAGTGTCCTATTTTTCCTTTCTACAACTCTATTTTGCTGTGGAGTTCTTGCAGCAGAGAATTGTTGAACAATCCCTTGATCTTTGCAGAAGTTTCCAAGTGTAGCATTTCTGAACTCAGTTCCATTGTCACTTCTTAGAAATTGAACTTTTACTTCAGGGGTCCTGTCAAGTACCCTTATGTGATCAATGATTTCTTGAGCAGCTTCATCTTTTGATTCTAAAAATTTCACCCAAGTGTACCTAGAATAGTCATCTATCATGACCAGTGCATATCTTTTTCTGGATAGTGATTGAACATTCACTGGTCCAAAAAGATCCATGTGAATCAACTTGAGTGCTTCAGTGTTAGTGTTGACTTGCTTTGATTTATGCATTGCTTTCCTTAGTTTTCCCATTTGACAATCTTCACACAGTCCTTCTTGACAGAATTCCTGTTGAGGTAGTCCTCTCACCAATTCCTTCTTCATTAGCATGTTCATTGGTTTGAAGTTGAGATGGGAAAGTTTCTTGTGCCAAAGCATGCTATCTCCAACACTTGCTTTGCTGTAGAAGCAAAATATTCTTTCCTCATTTGTTGAGTTTAAGTCTGCAACAAATAGGCTTCCTTTCCTTACTCCTTTCAGAGATAGGATTCTATCCTTCTTGTGGTGGATTGTGCATTCCATCATGCCAAAGTTAACTTTGAATCCTTTGTCAGTGAATTGACTGACACTGAGCAGATTATGCTTCAAACCTTCCACAAGAGAGATTTCTTCAATGACAACATTTCCAGCTTTTAAGCAGCCATATCCCACAGTGTAACCTTTGCTGTTGTCTCCAAAGGTTATTGTTGGGCCAGCCTTCTCAACATATTGTGATAGCAGGGATATATCACCAGTCATGTGTTTGGAACATCCACTGTCGATTATCCACATGACCTGTTTACCTTTCTTTCCCTGCAAGACAGAAAGAGTTTAATTTGCATTTGGTACCCAAGTCTTGTTGGGTCCTGCATACTCAGTATCATCAGAAACTTTATCAATATTTGAAACAATATTATCAGAAGATGGTTCCTTGACTTCTTTTATTACCCACTTAGTTTTAGACAATGACTTAGACTTTTTCTTAGTGAGAGCAGTCTTCTCACTTTCTTTAGTAGTTTTAGAAGTCTTTGCAGATTGCATATAAGAACATAATTCATTAGATGAAATTTGCAAATTAAAGCATGTACTCATAGCAGTAATTTTGCATGGCATACAGTCTATGTTATTACAAACTACCAATTTTCTTTGCATAATGGGGGTTCTGTGTAAGTTCCCTTTCAACTCTGTTGCATTAGATATGCTACTAGTTGATTTCTTACAAACATGAGTTAAATGATGTGAGGAGCCACAATTATTGCAAAGTTTCCTGGGTGCCTGCTTAACATACGCATAATTATTCTTTTTATCAATGCCTAGCTTCCCATTTCTGTTTTTGGACTTAGAGACAATTGTCTTGTCAATCTGTTCAGAAGGTACTGTCGAGCTATTTTTGACAGCACCTTTTGTACTTGCTGTCTTGATAGTAGGTTTGAAAGTTACTGTCTTGGTTGACTTCTTGACAGTATCTTTTGAACACTTGGTTGGGCTGTTTGATACGGTTTCTGTCATAGTCATTTTGACAGAATCTTTTTCTTTCTTAGATACACTATCAGCCCTCTCATCTTCATCACAGAGTTCTTGATTAATAATTAGGGAATTTTCATTAACCTCAAACTCTGTACTTTTGAAAATTGGATTGCTCACATTTTTGAGGATGTGAGGTCTTACAGTATTGTTATCATCATTGTTCTGTATAACAGCCTCTTTACCAGGTCTCCTACTATAATCATAGCCTATGCATATCTTCTTACTTTCAGTATGTTTCTCATGATACTCTTGAACTATTTTAGAGGAATTTCTAAATGCCTTTAGCTTAAATTCATTTTCAGAAATTTCTTTTCTTAGATATTCCTCTATCTCTTTAGCACAGATTAAATCATTTTTTAATCTTTCGTTTTCCTGAGCTAAAGAATCAATAGAACTGGTCTTAAACAACAACACATCATTGTTGGATCTGAGTACTTCATTTTCTTTAGTTAATCTAGCAATTTCTTCATTTGCAGCAGATAAACTAGTATGAATATTAAACATTTCAGTACTCATTTCCTCAATGGTTTGCTTATAGTCATTTAAAGACATATCTAGTAATACTAAAGATGGTACCTGACTTGTCGAGGTTGATGCTTCTTCATCCTCTCTAGCCATCAAGGCTAGATTCACAAATTCCTCTTCTTCTTCATTATCAGATTCATCCCAGCATTTTCCTTCAGCCACATAGGCTTTTCCTTGTCCTTTCTTAAATTGACTTCCAGTTCCTCTCTCCATTCTTTGTATTTGTTTTGGTCTTTTGTATTCAGTAGCAAAGTGACCAAGTTCATTGCAATTGTAGCATCTAAACTTTGATCTATCTACCATTCCTGTTTTGTATCCTCCCTTGGTGCCAGTAGCAGGTTTTGATGAGCTTCCTTGGTTATATCTTGGAAATTGACCTTGAGGCTTATATGGCTTGTTCCTCCTGAACCTTATATTTTTTAATTTTCTTGCCATAAAAGCCATGGTTGGATTATCCATTTTCTCTATTTCTTCTAGAGTGAAGAATTCTTCATCTTCAACATCTTCTAGTTGAAGGACAACCTTTTCTTCATCTTCAACCACCTCTTCAATTTTCACAAATGAAAATTGAGGTTGTTGATCATTTTGAATTTGCTCACTTGCTTGAAAATATGATGGTCCTTGAGCAACTAGAGCACCAGCCATGTTTGCCATCAATCCTTTGGATCCACTTTGTATGGCTTTCTTTTGATAATATTCAAGTTCATAAGATTTTAGAACTCCATACAATGTTCCAAGAGAAACAGAGTTTAAATCTCTTCCTTCTCTTATGGCTGTTACTCTATGCTCAAGGTGTTCTGGAAGAGTTAGCAGAAACTTGATATTGACTTCCTTCTTTTCATAAAACTTTCCATGAATCTGGAGCTCAGCTATCAGTTTGCTAAATCTTTCAAACATGTGAGTTAACTCTTCTCCATGCTTGCCCATAAACGCTTCATATTGTGACACCAGTATTTGTTTTTGATTTTCTCTGACCTCTTCACTTCCTTCACATAACAGTTCTATCTTTTTCCACATATCCCTGGCAGAGTTGCATGCTATTATATTTCCACTCATAGCTTTGTCCAGGGTAAGTGCATCTAGTAGAATGAGTTACAGATGATCATCCAGTGCTACCTTTTCTTTTTCTGAGTCATTATACTCAGTAGGCTTCTTAGCAACCCAATGAGCTGGGATTACTACATCATTAACTGTAGCAGATGGAATTTCCTTTTAAGGAACGAAGGGGCCATTTTCCAGAATACCTAGGAATAATGGATTCTGAGCTTTGATAAATAGCATAATCTTCTTTTTCCATATGTTGTAGTTTTCTTTATCAAAACCTGGAATCTTGATATTACTTGACCTTTGAATACTTGCCATTTGGATCTCAGATATGTGTATTAATCTGATTGCTCTGATACCAGTTGTTGGTCCCGGAATGTATTGCAGAAGGGGGGTTGAATGCAATACTAATAAATTTCAAAAACTATTTCAACAACTTAAATAGAGTTTGTAATTTACTAGTAGAAGAAATGCAATCACAAGTAATATTTAACAAGATGTTTCACAAAATAATTGTTTTATTTATTTTGCGAAGTTTTGCTACAACCTTGAGAACAAAATAATTCTCAAGCTTCAAATACTCAAGAGATTACAGTTGTAGAGTAATTCATTGTTGTATAAATAGAGTGCTCTATTTATAGTGTGATAGTCTACTGTACTACCACTATCAGCATGGGTTGTTGAGTTGCTGTTATATTCCTTTTGCAGCTCATTCCATGATTTATTCCCATGTGATCATCACAAAGTAACTTTACGATACTTTCACATTTGAGCCACCCAGATCTAGCCGTATTCAATTTTATCTGCTCTAGACTTTACAGGTTGCTCCATGTGATCTCTCGAGCTTCAGTTATAGACTTTCCAAGCTTGCTGTAAAGCTTAAATATTACAACACGCCTGCTTCTTTTGAACATGTACTCTGTCGCTTAATTTGACTTAGAAAATTCCTAAATCAAGTTGATTCTATATGACAGTATGTTTGCCACAAAGTTTGCTGTCAATGAATTATGCTTTGGTTGACAGTATGAATTTCCCGTAGAGATTACTGTCAAGGATTGTGCTTTGGTTGACAGTATGAATTCCCGCAGAGATTGCTGTCAAGAATTGCAAACTTACTGTCGCAAACTATATATCAAAGTTGCTGTCATCAGAATCTCCGCCAATGTTGCTCTCAAGTTAAAACTTGTCGTCGACTCAATTAAACTTGCTGTCGAGCTTTGCAACATGCTGTTTCCTTGTAATCTTACTGTCAATACTTGACAGTAACTTTTATTCCTGCTGTCGAACTTCTGTATTTCTTGAGGCTTGAACATGATTGAACTTCTTTCAAGAATTACAATTATTACATGACAGTATTTATTTGATTACAGAAATACATTTCAGGCTATGACAGTATGTTCTACTTAGTAAAACTAAGTATACCAATAAAACTAGTTAAGTTGTCTAACCTATCACCCATAAATCCCAACATGTATGTATGTATGTATGTATGTGTTTATGTATGTATAATTATTGATTATACAAATATTTATGTATGTAGCTAATGATTTTTAATATAAACTCAAATGCACACATAGCTCAACTGGTTATGTTTTTGAGTTTAGTTACCCAAGGTCATGTGTTCGAACCCCTTGAATAACAATATTTTTACAAATATTTAGAGTTAGGTTTGGAGTGAGGTTCGGAGGGTCCGAGCCGAGCCTGTGAATAAATTTGTTGAGGTAAACCCCTTGTTGGTATATTAGATAGACTAGCAATATTTGTTACAAATATTTAGAGTTAGGTTTGGAGTGAGGTTCGGAGGGTCCGAGCCGAGCCTGTGAATAAATTTGTTGAGGTAAACCCCTTGTTGGTATATTAGATAGACTAGCAATATTGCCCGTGCTTCGCACACAGAATGATATTTGTTTAGTTGATTTTATAATTTATTTGTGATTTCTTAATGTCGTACATTTATGACGTTATTTATTTCGGAGTAATATTTTTTGTAAAACCATATTATGATCATGTCATTGATTTCTCTACTATTTTAACCAACAATATCACATGTACTCGCGATAGTAATGTTGAGCTAGTACTTCCATCCGATCTAAATTAACGTTGAGCACGTATTAGGTACTTGAACCAAAAATTCATAACAAAACAATAATGCGATATCTAATTTAAATATTCAGCAATATAAATAGTTATTTCTAAACTATTACATTACACACAATTACAAAATATTTAAATCGTATATTGCTCTTCCTAATTAAAAAATAAGTTACGTTACTTAACTTAGTATACTTATTTAAATAATACATTTTGCTAATATAAATAATATAATGTGCCAGATTTTTATTAGAATAATAAATATCACTAACGTAATATCATACATAATAAATTTAGTATTAAAAGACATGATGGTTAAATTATATATTGGTAAAAGTTGCTCAACGCGCTTATATTAGTGAGAAGAAACACATATACTTGATTTCTTTTCATGTTGTAATTTTAAAAATTTGTAATATTTTAATAGGACATCAATTAAAATTCGAATGACACAATGAAATAATTTAAAATTTTCTCCACATAGTAAAGCAAAAACTTATAACTTTTATATTATAATTTGTTATATCTAATATTTTAAAAATTAGACGATCAAAATTACATCATATTTTTTTGATAATATAATTTAAATAATTATAAGCATTAAAAAACAGCCGTAAATTGCATGGTTTATAAGCTATTAGTTCAAAAGTTTTTTTTTTTCACACCATAGAGACAAAATTCCTAAACTATTACATTACATACAATTAAAAAATATTTAAATCGTTACTCTTTGTAATTTTAAAAAAGTTATTTTATTGAAATGGATATAGTTATTTATATAAACATTTTGCTAATATAAAGAATTAAATTTGTAAAAATGTTTCTAATTTATTATTAAAATAATAAATATCACATACATAATATTATACGTAATAAATTTAGTTTTAGAAAAGAGGATTGTTAAATTATATATTGGTAAAAGTTGCTCGGCGTCGCTTCGCGGCGACACCTCGACGCGTTTATATTAACGAAAAAAAACACATATACTTAATTTATCTTTTTGTTATAATTAAAAAAATTTGTAATATTTTAATGGGACATCAAATTAAAATTGAAATGACAGAAAGAAATAAATTAAAAAAAAATTCCTCATAGTAAGGCAAAAACTTATAACTGTCTAACACATATTTCCTATACAAAGTGCTAAATCCTTTATAAAATCAGGATATACAAGAAATATAAGTAAAATTCTATTCTTAACATCACAACTCATGAATTATTCCTAACAATCTCCCCCTTTTTATGCTTTAAAATCTGAAGCATAAATCTAAGTTGTGGATGTCAAAACATATAACAATACAACCAGAATAGAATTTATGAATGTAGAATTATGAAGTTAAGTACCTCCTTCCCAGATGTAGACGTTTATCTAGTACTTAGAAGAAAGAATTTTAACTATTAATGCTGCTCTTCCTTTACCACTTCCTAGCTGAGATTCACCACTGTCACTCCTAGTTCTTCTTTTTACTTCCCTTTGTCTGCTCTTTATCTCCCCCAGTCTGGTGGTGTTGTTGTTGTTGTTGTCTTTGAATTGTCTTTATCTCCCCCTTTTTGACATCAGCAACATTAATTCCAAGAGAGTCAGAAACAGAACAAATGATATTCATCAGAACTGCTTGATTTTCCATACTTGTGACTTGGTTATCTTCAAGTGATTGAAGTCTTGTTTGCATAGCAATTTGAGAATTCTGAATATCTTTCAAAACATCATAATGAACTTCAATGTTGGAAGTGCTTCTAGTATCTTCAGAATCAGAATCAGAAAGAACTGTATCTTCAAGTCTTGTAGAAGAAGTTGCTTGGGTTGTATGATATTCAAGTAATAAAACCTGATTAGAAGTATCAACATCTTCATCTTTCTGATCTGGAGCTGAAACATGATCATCATCTCCTTCACCAGTATTCTGTGTACTAACATCTTCAAATCCTGACTCCTCCTTAGAGTGATCAGAGACTGTAGATGTCTCAATTCTAGCTGATATTGGAAGTACATACAAAGGAACACTAGGATCATTAGGAACTTCATCTGGTACATATGTATCAAGAGATTGATTTATCCTGGCACCTCTTCTGTTGATAATTCCTGCAAGCCTTTCTTTTTGCTTCTGAGCTCTAACTTCTGGCTTTGAATTGTGCTTTGCTAAGTCATTCTTCTCATACATCTTGATAAAAGAATAAGTACCAGCATCCATACCAAGATTACCAGACCAAGATTCAGGAAAAACCTGATCCCAGAAATCAAACGAAGGTTTCCTAATTTTCTCTCCCTCACTATGGAGTTGATCATCCATACCCTCAATCTCACTTTGACTATCTAAAGTCAACACTCTTTCTACCTCTCCTTTTGCCTGGCCAGGAGCCAGCCGCTCTGATTGTGGATCAATATCCATCTTTTCAAGTGTATCACTCAAATTTGGATAAGTGCTCTCATGACCTACAGAAAAATAGAGTTTAGAAGAAGTTTTTATACCTGAACTCACATGGAGAGAGGGTTCCTCATTTTGCAAAGGGCTTGAGGTTTTCTCCAAGGAGTGAGCTGCTATAGTCTCTGAACCCATACAATCATCTTCTTTCCTTCCAGAGACTACAGGCTCCAGTATACCACTTTCAGGTTCTTTACTAGACTCTGATGTCTTCAGTAATACTTCATTAGACACCATAGTTAGTACATCACCGTCTTTAAGTGTTGTTTGCTGAGACTCACCCTCAAGGTGGATAGACTCTGACTGAATAATGTTTGTTTGATCTTCAAGAAAACCATTCAAAGTTATTCCTCCCATATCATAGGGTTTCTCAATTGCAATTTCAGTCATCACAGAAGACCTTTCAACATCAGCTATCACAGCTCCTGAGTCATCCAACCTCTGACTAGATGGTTCTTGTGTTCCAGTGACTGTGATCTGATCTTTCCTACTATTCACCACTGGTGCAATAGTATCTTCTGTTGACTGCATTCCTTTATCTACTTCCTCCTATTGTTCACCTTGAGCTGAGGCATCTTCAATAATGACATCTTTGTCAAATAAATATGCATGAAGTGATTGAAGTGCAACGTGCTTCGAGAGTCCAAGTTTCTTGACTAATTGTCTTCTGACAGATACATAGAAATACATCTTCATTAAGTCAAGTCTATGATGTAGAAGTCCATATTCTTCAGGAAATGAAAGTCTAGGAACACTTTCACTTAGAAAATTTAGAACTGGCCTGGAAAGCTTCACTTTTAGAGAGATAAGTCCCATAGCCATTCTGTATGACAATGTAGTTTCCCATGAAGAATCAATATCCAGATCTCTCTTGTCAGATACTGACATAGATGTAGCTTGATGTGTAGAAACCTGCATAATGTTAGTTGGACTAGACTCTGTGTGTGTAGGTGACAATTGAATCTTTCTCCTTGTTCTCCTTGTATAGTGAACAAAATATTTATCCTGAGAAGACTCAAGAGGTGTAGACACAGAAGTGATCTTGGGATGAGATCTTTGTTCAATAGACACAGTCTTTTGAGAGACAGTATCCAGTAACTGTTTTCCCTTTTTAAAACTACTGCCTTTTGGGAGACTGCAGCCTGGCTGTGGCTAGGTTTTTCATCTCTTTGTGCTAACAGAGAAAGTTGAATTGCAGCCTTCAATTCTGCTCTCTCAGAAAGAGTTAAATCATCATCATCTTCACTAGAATTACTACTACTTGACACAACAAATCTTCTCTTCCTTACAACTGATGTCTTTTGAGAAACACCAGAGGTTGGTTTCTTTGAAACAATAGGCTGTGAATTAAAACTTGGTTCTTGAATTGTTTCAGAGACTATAATGTTTTGGGTTACTTGGGTAGACACAGGTGGGTTCTTCTCCAAATGAGATTCCTGAGCCATTTCACCACAAAAGAAAGAAGAATTGTAGAGAGTAGGAAGATGAGTTTTAAGAATTACCAGAAAATGATGTGGATAATGAATTGCAGGTATTTCATCTAGATTCTTTTCATTGTCTTTCTTTATAATGTCAGAGAAAATTCTCTTTTGTTGTTCATAAGAAGAAACACAATGTTCCCTACCAAATCTAGCTTCAACATCAGGAATAAAATGGTTAATAAACAATTGTATGAATCTATGATAATAAACCATTTTCCTGCTTTGATCTCTTAACCCAAGTTTAATACACATCTGACATAAGATAATGTGACCAATGTTAACTACCCTGTCATAAAGTAAACTATAAGCAATATGTGATGTAACAGAAGTAATTTGCTGAAAAGAACTACATTTACCAGTAAAACATTTAGCAATTTGATCAAAGAAGAAAGACCATTCCTTTCTAAGAAAAGACCTATTCAACTGGCTCATGTTGTCTAGAGGTCCACTATAACCTAATTCAGACAACATAGTTCTCACATTATCATCAGATGGTTCACTTGCATAATTATCAGTAACAGGTAAGCGAAGTACTGAATTAACAACAGATTCAGTAATATCAAATGAATCTTGTCCTAAGTGTAGAACAATCTTACCTGATTGACTCTGAGTAGAAACAATTACCTCAGCATTCTCCCAAGCTTGTGAGACAGCTGCTTGATTAATTTGTGGAGATGCTGTCAATGCATAACTTAATGGTCCATTCGCCAGAAAGTCCATGATTGGATGAAAATCAGTTAATACTCCTTCCTTGTTGGTGATAGCTGCTACATGATTGTTCATCATAAAATCAAAGTCACCAAACTTGAAGGCTACTGACTTAGGTAATCTTCTCTTAGCTGCCATTTTTGATCTGAAAAGAACTTGAAAAATTCTTGAAATGGATTAGTGATTTTGAAAACTCAAGAGTGTTTTTGCTTTAGAGAATGTAAAATTAGAGAAAGCAATTACACGATTAGAGTTTCAAAACAAATATATTTCACAAATCTTTCAGACCACTATCCCACGTTGACACGTAGATTGACAGATGTCAGTCCCTGAAAAATGCGGTTATCCATGATTTTTGGAAAATAAAATCCAAAATTGATTTTCATGAAATAAATCAGGGTATAAATAATCAATACTGATCAGCTTCCTTTTCCTGTTGTGACCTCTTATCAAAATAATCACAAAAAGCAATGTGATTTAAAAATAATATTAATTCTCAAATCCTGAGGATCACACTTGAAATCCTGATCAATATCATCCTGATTCCAGAGACTTAATATGAAGTTTCCACGTGGCATTTTTCTTTTATCTGAAAAAGAAATAAACAATTAATCTGAACAAAATCAGTTGGTTAGATATATTCGACATTTCTTGAAAACAAGAAATACAGTCACACGCAATAATTAGCATCTGACTTCATTAAAACTTCCAAGTGACTGTTCAGCTTCTCACGTCTTTCTATAAAAAAAACAGACGCCTTATGCCATTCTCCATAAACCTTTCAATTTCTTTTCTTCTCAACAATGCTTCTCAAACCAAAATTTCATTCAAACCCATTCTTTAGATTTTTCACAGTCGATGAACATCATGTTCTTGATCATCTCTTTGAAAAGACGACTCTTCTCATCGAACTAATCATGGATGAATTAGTTTTAGATAATATCCAGAGGTTTCTCCTAGAACATCCATCTGTTGGATACAATCTTCCCCTCACCTCCTCAAAACTTGAGGATGAAGAATTTGTCCGAGAGTCTGAGGTTGATCTTGATGGAGATGCTATTCATTTAAGTTAGCTACTCTCATTCAAGTCGCCCAGACAAGGAATCCAAGAGCAGACGAGGCTATTCAATCCCCTGATGGATTTCTTGAGATGCTCCTTGTCCTATACCTCAGAATTCATATCAATAGACAAGTATAGAATTATCAGTAGAAATTAGACAAAAAGATGTTGTATTTCATTTCCATATATGTAATGCTTTCAATTAATGAAAATACAATTTCTTATTATCTACTTGTCTTTTGATTATTGAATGATGTATAAATTATCAGTATGCAAATATTAAAACTTGTTGGCATAGACTTAACACATCACAGAATTAGATTACTACACAAAGTAAATGTCAGGATTTGAAACAATTTTCACAATCCTGATACTGACACAATACTAATGACGTCAGCATCCTGATAACAAATCTAATCCTGATGATTATTAACAAGTCTATCATACTGAAATTTATCAAGGCAAAGTGTTATAGCTAAAGCATTTAACAATCAAATATAGATCCTGACAAGAATATCAAGTCTATAAGCTAAAAACAACATACCTTGCTACTATTGCAGATGTTAAAGATCTAAAAATTTAACATTCCTAACTCACTTACTAATCTACTGAATGTAGTCTCATCAAGTGGTTTAGTTAGAATATCTGCAAGCTGTTTGTCAGTAGGAACAAAATGAAGTTCCACAGTACCATTCTCAATATGTTCTCTAATAAAATGATACCTGACATCAATGTGCTTAGTCCTTGAATGTTGAACTGGATTTTCTGCAATTTTAATAGCACTAGTATTATCACAAAACATAGGAATATTACTAAGTGTCATACCATAATCCATCAACTGATTTCTTATCCAAAGGAGCTGTGCACAACAATTGCCTGCTGCTATGTACTCAGCTTCTGCAGTTGAGGTTGAGACAGATTGTTGCTTCTTGCTTGCCCAAGAAATCAATCTGTTTCCCAAAAATTGACATGTACCTGTAGTGCTTTTCCTGTCTATTTTACACCCTGCATAATCAGAGTCTGAATAGCCAATTAGAAAGAAATCAGATTCTCTAGGGTACCACAAACCTAGATTTGGAGTTCCTTTGAGATATCTAAAAATTCTCTTCACAGCAATTAAATGAGATTCCTTAGGATCACTTTGGAATCTAGCACATAAACAGGTAGAAAACATTATATCTGGCCTACTTGCAGTTAGATATAACAATGAGCCTATCATGCCTCTATAACTAGTATTATCCACACTCTTTCCCTTAGGATCTGAGTCTAGTTTAGTGGCTATTGCCATGGATGTTTTTGCAACTGCACAGTCTTGAAAGTCAAACCTTCTTAAAAGATCTTTGATATACTTTGACTGATTAATGAAAATACCAGTCTCAGTCTGTTTGACCTGCAAGCCTAAGAAATAATTTAATTCACCCATCATGCTCATCTGATACTTAGACTGCATAAGCTTGCTAAACTTAGCACACAACTTTTCATTAGTAGAACCAAAAATAATATCATCAACAAAAACTTGAACTAAAAGCAATTCACCTTTTATCTTTCTAAAGAATAGAGTTTTGTCAATTGTACCTCTTGTGAAGCCAATTTCAAGAAGAAATTTAGACAAAGTCTCATACCATGCTCTTGGTGCCTGCTTTAGTCCATAGAGTGCCTTGTCAAGTTTGTAGACATGATTTGGAAACTTTGGTTCAGCAAATCCAGGTGGCTGTTCCACGTACACTTCCTCATCAAGTTTGCCATTTAGAAAAGCACTCTTTACATCCATCTGATATACCTTGAATTTTGAATGAGCTGCAAATGCAAGAAACATTCTGATTGCTTCCAATCTTGCTACAGGTGCAAAGGTCTCATCATAATCAATGCCTTTTTCCTGAGAATAACCCTTAGCCACCAGTCTTGCTTTGTTTCTTACAATCATACCAGATTCATCTAGCTTGTTTCTGAAAACCCATCTTACACCAACAATAGATCTATCTTTAGGTCTTGGTACCAGTTTCCAGACTTTGTTTCTCTCAAACTCATTTAACTCCTCCTGCATTGCAATTACCCAATCAGGATCCTGTAAGGCTTCTTCAACCTTCTTAGGTTCATTCTTTGAGAGAAAGCAACTATACAAGCATTCATTTTGAATTGATCTTCTAGTTCGAACACCACTATTTGGATCACCAATAATCAAATCTTCAGTATGATCCTTTGTCCATTTTCTAACAGGTGTTAGATTGACTCTGCTAGTCTCTCCCACTAAGTTAGTGGTATCTCTTGTAGAAGAATTCTCTCTGCCTTCAATAACTCCCCTTTGATTAGTAGAATCAGTAGATTCCATATTGCTGCTAGTTACTGATCTTCCTTCAGTAGACTCTGAAAGATCAGTTCCTGATGGAGTAGACTCTGAAAAGTCAATTCCTGATGGAGTAGACTCTGAATAGCTAGTCTGCTCCTGATGATCACTGTGTTCTCTTTGATTTATTTTCTCCCCCTCAACAGTAGCATTCCTTTGAGAAGCAATAGAAATTCCTTCTGGAGAACCTTCATCATCACTGGAGAGTATCTCAGAATTCTTCAGATTTTCAAATTCCAATTTGTCATGGCTTTCATCAGTTTGTAGAATTCCAAATTTCTTATCATCAAATGCAACATGAATTGATTCCATAACAATGTGAGTTATGAGATTATAAACTTTGAAGGCCTTAGATGCTGAATATCCTAGAAAAATTGCTTCATCCGATTTGGCTTCAAATTTTCCAAGTTGTTCTGGATGAACTTTTAGGACATAGCATTTGCATCCAAAGATGTGAAAATATTTCACACTTGGTTTCTTTCCTTTGATCATCTCATAGGGAGTTTTTCCATGACTATTTACCAAGGTACAGTTTTGAGTGAAACATGTAGTGTTAATAGCTTCTGCCCAAAAGTAGGTTGGAAGTTTTGCATCTGCAAGCATGGTTCTTGATGCCTCTATGAGAGTCCTGTTCTTTCTTTCCACTACACCATTCTATTGAGGTGTACCAGGTGCAGAAAACTGTTGAGTAATTCCTTTGTCTGCACAAAACCCCTCCATTGTAGAATTCTTGAATTCTGTACCATTGTCACTTCTAAGTACTTTGACTTTGTACTCAGAGTTATTATGAATATTCTTGATAAGTTCAATGATTTGCTGAAGAGCTTCATCCTTCTTGTGTAGAAAGAACACCCATGTAAACCTTGTGAAATCATCCACTATCACTAGAGCATATCTTTTCTTGCTGATAGACATAATGTTTACTGGACCAAACAGATCAAGATGTAACATGTGAAATGGTTCAGTAATTGAATTTTCAGTCTTGCTCTTGAAAGTGGTTCTTCTCTGCTTTCCAAGCTGACATGCATCACAAAGTCCATCTTGCACATAATTTGCCTGAGGTAGGCCTCTCACCAGATTGTGCTTAACAAGTTGATTAAGCTTCTTGAAATTAAGATGTGAGAGCTTCTTGTGCCAATTCCAGCTTTCATCACTTGTTGCTTTGCTGTAGAGACATCTAACAATTCCTTTAGATGTATCACTTAAGCTGGCTTCATATATGTTACCATGTCTTTGACCAGTTAGAACAATGTCTTCATTCTGCATATTCAGGATTTTACATCCTTCTCTGTCAAAGATTGATTTGTAACCTTTATCACCCAGTTGACTTATGCTTAAAAGAGTATGTTTCAAGCCTTCAACCAGTGCTACATTTTCTATGATGACATTCCCCAAAACAATTGAGCCATATCCCAGAGTTTCTCATTTGTTGCCATCTCCAAAAGATATTACTGGGCCAGCTTTCCTTTCAAACTTTGTAAGCAGGGACTTCTTTCCAGTCATATGTCCAGAGCATCCACTGTCCAAGATAATTGAATGCTTCTTTCCTGTGCCCTGCAAACAAAAAGTAACTAGTTAGAATTTTTTAGGACCCAACTTTGATTGGATCCTTTCTTACTAGATTTAGAAACAACAGGCTTTGAGAATTTTGTCTTTACTTTACCTGTTGTAGAGTCAACTTTAGACTCTAATTTCACAAACTGTTTGTGACTAGGAGTTTCAGATTTCAAGGAATAATAGTCATAATACAGTTCATGATATTCTCTACACATGTAAATGGAATGAAGTAAACTACCACAATGATAACAAGCTTTTTGTGGTTGGTATTGAATTTTCTAAGTCTTGGGGAATCTGGACTCAGTTTTCCAAGAAGGTTTTTGATTGCAGTCTAGGGCCAAATGATTATGATTTCCATACTTATAGCATTTTTTCTTTGGTGCATCAGGTACATTCTTGTAATTATTCTCTTTGTTAATACCTTCTTTTCCATTCCTGTTTCTTTTGATCTTGCTAGACTCTGAAAGACCATCTAATCTCTGTTTCAACTGAGACTTAGACAGAAACCCTATGTTTACAATCTTAGATTTCTCTAACACTTTCTCATCTGAATTACTATTGTTAATCCTTTTGTGTACAACAGGGGTACCTTTTGAATCAACAAATTTAAGAAACAATTTTCTTACCTTCAGATTTAGATGTGCTAGCTTCTATTTTACTATCATCATTGACAAAAGCTACTTTTTCTTCTTGTATAGCCTTATCAAAACCTAAACCATTAACCTTACCACGAATTCCATTTTCGATGATTTCTTGTGTCTTTTTACCAGAAATGTTAATGGTCTTAATCACATCTCTCTCTTCCTCTAGTTCTTTTCTGACATAGTCAGAAGCCTCAAGAATAACACTATAATCATGCTTAGCTTTATCAGAACTTAACTTGTATTCTTCCATTTGAATTAATTCAGATTCAAGAAAATTATTTCTATCAACTAATTTATCATTCTTAACCTTAAGTTCATCTCTTTCACAAGTAAGAATTCTAAAATTAGTCATAAGATTCTTAAACTCAGCATGGATAGATCTAATTTCATCAGAATTTAAGTTATCAAATGAATCAAGAGAGTGAAGTGATACCTTAACAGAGGATGGAGAAGTTTTCTTTGGAGATCCAGGTTTATCTGAGACATTTGCCATCAGTGCAATGTTGTCATAATCCAATTCATCTTCAGAATCACTGGAATCAGCCCAATCCTTCTGTGTGACCATAAGTGCATTACCCTTTCTTGAATTCCTAGGTTTCTTACACTCACTAGCAAAGTGTCCAAGCTCGCTGTAATTAAAACACTTGATCTTGGCCTTATCAAGCTTGACAATTGTACTTTTGCCTTTGTCACTCTTCTTCTCCTCCTTCTTTTGAAAAGGTCCTTTGCTAAATCTTCTCATGTTGAATCTTCCTTTCTTGAAGGCTTTAGCAAACATAGCAAAGAGTTCCTACATCTCAGATTCAGAATCATTGTTGTCAGAGTCCATATCAGTAGTCTCTGACTCAGAACTTTCTTTGCTTTTCTTCTTCCTTGAATTCTTTACAGCAATCTCTTCATGCTGTTCTTCAGGAAGCTTCTTTACTTCAGATTGAGCAGTAAGTGCAATAGTTTTCATCTTTCCTTCACTCCTACTCTTCTTCTGCTGCTTGTCAAGTTCATAAGCTCTCAATTTTCCATATACTGCCTCTAATGAAATCTCATCCAGATCATTAGCTTCCTCAATCGCAGATATCTTTTCATTGTATAAATCAGGCAAAGCTTTAATGAACTTTGTATTCATATCCTCCAAGTCATAATATTTACCATGCATGGCCATCTCATTGATGAGTTTTGTAAACCTATCAAAGGTATCAGTTAGTGACTCACCAGACTTGGATTCAAAGTACTCATACTGTTGTATAAGTAGTGTCCTCATATTCTTCCTGACAGGCTTAGTTCCTTCACAGTGAACCTTAAAATTGTCCCATATATCCTTAGCAGTTTTACAAGAGAGAACATAGTTAGTGAGAACAGAATCAAGACTGTTGAATAGTATGTTTCTCACTTTAGCATCTTTAAGAACATTCTCCTTGTCTTTATCTGACCATTCAGATTTTGGCTTCTCTGCTGTATGTTCTGGAACAACCACACCATCAACAGTTGCTTGTCCAATGACCTTTGTTGGAATAAAAGGTCCATCTCTGATTCTGTCAAGATAATCAGGATCTGTTGCTTCCAGATGATGCAACACCTTTACTTCCCATAGAGTATATTCGTTTCTCTTGAGCATAGGAATCTTAGTATACCCATCATTGTAACCAGACATGATTGCAGATCTTTATGATTATTCGAAATCAACCTGCTCTGATACCAATTGTTAACTCGAATAACTTGTAGAAGGGGGGTTGAATACAAGTTATATAATCGTGTCTGATTTTTGCTTGAATATAGATGCACAAGATCAATCGAATGAAACGAAATTGTTTGTATTAAAAAGATAAAATACAAACTTTACCAAAGGTGTACAATACCTTTAGCAGCTGCTGACAATACAAATCTCTCTATGTTTGTTTCGAACTCTCGAATACAAACCTTATACAGAGCTACGCACACGAATCGAACTCACGTACTTTTCCGAACACTCTTTACAATGACATAGAGAGAGTATTTATAATGCTACCTATCAACTAATAATAGAAAGATATAATCTATACATGACAATGTTTTGCCTTCTAGTCGATAGTTTCCTTCAATAGAAAATTCTTCCCTTCATAATATCTTCTTGCTTGTTCCTCAAACAAAGATCCTGTTTTATAGCACTTGCCAGTTTCTATAGCATCCATAATGACATCATCAGTAACACGACTGATATCAGGATCTGTACACTGCATCAGTATCTGATCATCCATCAGTATTGGACGTTCATCAGGATTTGATCTTTGTTCCTGACATGTAGTCTCCGATACACTGTTCATTCTTGACTAAACTGTACAGATAACTGTCTAACACATATTTCCTATACAAAGTGCTAAATCCTTTATAAAATCAGGATATACAAGAAATATAAGTAAAATTCTATTCTTAACATCACAACTCATGAATTATTCCTAACAACAGAATTTGATACAAAAAGAATACGGTCATATACTCATATAGAGTGTCGATGCATATTCCCTTTCAGGTTTAATTTACCGATGATGAATGGAGATATGTATATATTGTCTTAATGATTAGACCTAAAACATGTCACAAAATCTTGCAATTAGACTACAACTACTACATCAATTAGACTATTGCTGGTTTTTCAACAACCCCAACTCATAAATGTGAGGTACAAATTAAGTAAAATCCTGCAATTACGTGCGCAACTACACTTCCCGTGCCAGAAGCCATAGCTATATAACAGGAAAACGAAAACATTGACAAATTAAACTGTATAAGCATTAGGAATGAGAAAACATAGCAAAGCAGTAGATCAGACAAAATAATTAATTCCAAATTACAGTATCCATGCTATAACGCCCTAGAAAATTTCGTGTTTATAATAATTATTATTTAATATTAAATGTGGATTATATGAGGTGCATTTTTTTTAAGATTTAATATGTGACATCATGCTTACATGCTTATATGATGATGTATATGTGAAATGTGAGTCCGTGTATTTTATTTGAATTTTTATGATTTAAAATCTATTTAAATCATGCGTTATTGATCTTCTGAGAATTTTATAAAATCATTGGAATTGATAAAAATCATGAAATCTTTTGTAATATTGTCTTTGTGTATTTATTTAGTTTTTAAAATTATTGGGTGAATTAAATTGACTGTTCTAGTATTTTAAAATGATTTTAAGAGTTATGTTGCATTTAAAGGATTAAAACTTTTAAAATTTATATTTAATTCATTTTTTATCCTAAAATTATTTTAAAAATATGTGAGTGTTTGTAATTTTACAAAATTTATTTCAGAATTTTGAAATTTAAATTTCCACCTACTTTCTATTTATTTTCGATTTTAGAAGTGATTTAAATTAGTTATTATGGTTTTTCAGCTTTTTCCCTCATTCTTTTTAAATCCCTAAAAGCATCAGATTTTTCCCCATTTCCATTTTTTCAGTACTGCTTTCTACAACTCTCTCGAGTTCTCTCGCTATCTCTATCACAATCTCTCTCGGCAACTCTCCTTATCTCTCCCTTCAATCTCCCTCTCTTAATCTCTCCCTCCTCCTTTCTTCCCCATTAAAACTACGTGTGTGTATGTGTAAACCCCGCGCGTATCGTGTGTGTATAGGCGTTTTCGAGTGTGTGTGGGTTGTTGCAATTTCGTGAAGCACCCCTGCAAATCTTCCATTTATCTTTGTGTGAGTTCGATTTCAAGCTCAGTGTTTCTGCGATGGTGTGGTTTGAGTGGGTAAGAGCAGCGTCTGTGTGTGTGTTTTAGGCGAGGTGTGTGTCTCTGTGGGTGTGCATTTGTTACTGGTGTGTGATAAACTGGTGGTCTAATGACTGATGTTGCAAGCTGATAAATCCCCTCCCCTGTTCCTGGTTGCTGCGTGTATGAATGTTATTGGGTTTGGCTGTTCTTGTTTTAATTTTGTGATTCAAGTGCCGTGCTTCGATTTTGTTGTTACAGCTCAGTGCTTTGTTGATTAATTTTGTGATTAATTAGTGAGATTGTATTCGGAGTAATTATGTAGGAATCTTGTGATAATTGTTGGGTTGATTATGTTTAAGGGGTGGAGTCGATGGAGTACAGTGGAAGTAGAGAGACGGGTGAGGGAGAAAACCTGCGGTAGGGGTTCGACGTGGGTAACGAGAGAGAGAGAGACTGAAAAGGGGAGTTGTAATGGTATAGGTTGCTGCTTGTTGCAAGATTTATTGTGCTTGTTGCTGTGTATATATTTATGGGTATGTTGTGTTCGTCAATGATGGTGTATGGGAGTATGTCAGGAGTTGCCGGAAGAGTGGACCGTGGAATTATATGTGTGGCTTGTATAAATAGGTGATGTAGTCGTGTGAGTGTATGGGTTGGTAAAAAGGGGCCGAGCTAGAGTAAGGTGGAGAGGAAGGGTATGTGGAGTAACTTATGTTGGTGTGGTAGTGTATACTTGTGTAGTTGTTTATCAAGGGGTGTAGTGGAGTGTGGTGCTAGAGCAGGGTAGAGATGTAAAGAGGAATGAAATGGAGAAATAAAGGGAGGAGAGGAATTAAGAAGAGAAATAGGAGTGTGACTACGTGGGTATGTATTTGTGTTAGTAAGGTGAAGTTCCTGGTTTATGTGTGTTTATGTGTGTAAGAAGTGGTGGAGGATTGATGGGTATGCTTATGTGTATTCACTGGACTTGTGTGGTTTTATGTGTATAGCTTTATTAGAATACTTTTGGTTCTGATTCAAAAGAATTTATGGATTTTTGGGTTTAGATAATAAAATTATAAGATATTAAGGGGGATGATTTAAATTTAAAAGTTGTATCTCGAATTTGGTGCTTAGTTGTACAGAATAATGGTTGTGGACTTCACTCGAAATTATAATGTCTTAAGGATTATATCTTGGATTGATTAAAGTACTGTCTTGGCTTGAATGTCGATTGCATAGTATAAATGTTTTTATTAGATGTTAACTGTGGATTTATAGTATGATTTAGAAAGTAAATGTTGTATGTGCATTCAGATTTAATTATGAGATTGATTATACGATTACTGAATTGTTTATAGATTGGTTGTATTTTGACAGGTTAGTTCATATTTTAAAGGAGGTTCTGTCCAATTTTTGTTAGAATTATTTTGTAATTTCTATAGTAATTTGACAAGAATTATTTGTAAATTGATATGATATATGTGTTAAATGTAAGTAAATAATACGTGATGTATATGTTAAGTGGTAAAGCGTTGTAGGACGCGATTGGGTAGAATATAATTAGACGGTTAAGGTTATGCGCGTACTGAAGTAGTAATTTACCTGTATATAGGTACACATAGGAGGCCAGCTAAGAGCCAGTGCAAATGAAGAGGGACTCTTGAGGAATGGAACAATTATCGGAGTTGATGCATGTGTTCGCATAACAGCTGATAAGTAATAAAAGAAAGACGAAAGTATGATCGAGTAAAGGCGAGTGAATAAGAATAGAGACAGATGTACAGTGAGTAAAGAATTGAGATATGGAAATGGAAACTTCATATATTGAGGCAAGTATACTATCCTCACTTATCGTTCAAGTGATGTGAATCATCTTGTGCTAATTATATGTCTTTCAATTCCTTTCTTGTAAGCATCTGTACCCTTCATTTTCATTTTGAATAATGTGAACTTGTTTTGTTAATTAAACGATATTTCTTTCAAATCATTTTGCTAGTGCCTAAACTCTTCATTTTATTACCAGTGACATTATTCTTCTAATAGTTTACGAACACTTATTCTCAAATTAATCTGCCATTGTTTATTTTCCTCACCTATCGTTCAGGTGTTAAATTCTTTTAAAATTATTTTATTTCAATATTCCAAGTCTATGTTAATATTCTTCAAAGATCGCTTTCTTTCAAATTGTTGTAAATTAATTCGAGGTTTATGCTGTTATTGAGGCATGTGTTGCTCAGTGACGGTTAAAGCCGAGAATGAATTGAGATCTTCTTAATTATTCGTGCTCATTATTGTCATGCCGGTTTGGCAGCTAAAGCCTATGTGTGCTTAGCCGACAAGAGTGAGATTTGAGTAATTGGGAATTTCTTAAATCTTCGTTTTAAACTATTCAAATCTTTCATGTTAGTTCAAACTTTACAATGAAATTTCAACAATTGATAATATTTGAAATGAGCGGTTATAGTCGGTGCAATAATTTAAATTTTTAGTTGAACTTCAAATTCCTTTATTGCGTGATTTTTCTTATACGTTGTTGTTCAATTCTAGAACCTGAATAATTGCTCTGTTCTTTAATTGATTAATGTTTTCTTGTTGATATTGATTCTGTTTTGCTAAACTATACCTTGCTTAGTTAAATCTTATTTATTTGTTATCAATGATTCCTTATATCGATTGCTTCCCTGATTCTTAATCTTTTATTACTGCTCATTAAAATGGATGGATTAATTAAAGATGTTTTTAAAATTCCTTATACTGGGCTGATCTGTTATCAGTGAGTATAAAGGACTTAAAAGTGAAATGTTTTAAAGATTTTATTGTGGGGGAAATCCGTTAAAATGTTTTCCACGGATTCCTTCAAATTGGAGGCGTAAGAGGCTAGGGTGGTCCTAGTCCAGCATTTTTGTTATTTAGCGTAAGAGGCTAGGGTGGTCCTAGTCCAGCATTAAAGGCCAATGTGTTGCCTAATTGGGAACCTAATTTCAAGGTCCAGAGGGACTTCGTGTCCGGTATGGGGACTTTACGTGGCTGATCACCCGTACTGTCCGATGTTAAGGAAAAACTCCAATCAACTTAAATGTTTTTAAAAAGGTTTTATGAAGGGTATGTGTTTTAAGAAAAGAATGTTTTAGTGAAAAGTGATGAAAGAAAGGAATGTTTTGATGAGATGTATATGTTTCAAGGTAAATGGTCATTAGTTTCAAAATTGTGTTTATCTGAGTAAGTTATTTTCTATTTTGAATTGGGAACTCAGTAAAACAATGAGATTAAGGATGGATAGAAGTTTCCTAGTTATTCCCTTCGCGAGTAACATTGTACGTTGAAAGTGGAGTAAGAATGATTGGGGGATTTCTTGATATTCTTTTTCTCAAAGTTTTATCTGAGGCAGTGATGGTTTGTAGTAAATGAAAATTTTTTACTCTATGATGAAAATTGATTGATCTTTTGAGATATAGTATTCATTGATATTGTTCGTCAATGAATTATCGTAATATCGTGTTTCACTATTTTATTAACTTGCTGAGCGTTCTTTGGCTCACTCTTGCTTTGTTTTACCTAACCCTTTGCAGTTAGGGTTAAGGATGATCTACTACAGTTATCCCTACGAATGAGTGCGATGAGACATTCTATACAGGATAGATTTCGGAGCTAGAGCAGGTAAGCACAGATTGTGATTGAGCTACGAATTAGAAGGTATAGTAATTTGTGTTAGATCAGAAATAGAAGTTGTAATAATTTGTATAATTTAGATTCTTGTTTCATACCATAACCTGGAATCGATCCTCTGTGAGGAATCGTTGGTATATTAAGTTTTATTTGTGATTGAGAATTGGAATTTGGTTTGGGTTGAAATACAGGTGGATAGTCCGATTTACGAATACTTTATGCCAAAATTTTCTAAAATTTCCCTGTATCCAAGTTTATTTTAATATAAAAAATATATATATATTCAGTATTGGGAAGTCGGGGCGTTACACATGCTAGGTAGGTGCACGGCGAGGTGCAGATCTTCCTGTAATATATCAATAAAAATACAAACTTAAATGTTGAGTGATGCAACCACAGACTAGGCAATTTGTTTTAAAGTTAGATTTTTAAATTTTAGGCAACAAAAGTATACAAAAGACATCAGCGAACAAAAAAAATTAATAGTACCAGATGAAATCAAACTACAAACCTAAAAGAACAGGATGCTCACATCATATGGATAGACGTATGCTTTTAAACACAACCTTTTTGCCATAGAACTCATAATATCCAAAACTAAAAATATGTCAAGACATTTGCCAAAGAACATGCAATATAAGGCACACACTAAAAATATGTCAAAACATGTTAAAACATGTTATTTATTTGAAGTTAATCAATGTCAAGACATGCAATATGTCAAAACTAAAAATAACTGATACTAATATCCAAACTTTTTACCAAAAAGATTACTATAAGGCAAACACTAACATACCATAGAAGCACTCCCTCCTTTGCAACCTCGAACAGATAATTTGTAGTCGGATCTATAGGAAGAAATTGCTTTAAGAATGGATCATCCCTGAGATAACTATTAATGTGGGCAACATAGGACGCATTCTCTGATTCTTTTATACTGTGTTGAAGAGTAGTCGTGGTGGAGTTAAGGAACGAAGATGAATTTTTCAGGTTACCCAATTTCGCAGCAGCTCGTGCTTGTACATTAAGATAAGTCTGTCCAACCAAATACAACAAAAAAAATGAAGTTAAGACAGAAAGACACCATCTTATAGTAGTAACTAAAGGAAGGGTATTGTACTTATTTCAGTTTAGTAGTCCACAAACACACAACATATTATTAACAACCTATAACGGCCTACAAAATTTCTGTTTGTTATATACAGTAGTAGCCTATCATATCGTATAACCACATCAAGTTATTATAACGCCTTAGAAATTTCGAAATTATTATTATTGTTATTATTATTATTTAATATAAAATGTAAATTATATGAGTTGAAATTCTTAGGATTGAATGTATGTGACATCATGTTTGCATGCTTATATGATGATGTGGGTCCGTGAAATTTTGTTTGAATTTTTGACGATTTAAATCTATTTAAATTATGCATATAAGCGGTTATATTCGACCGTTGAATCATTGGGTCTAACTTAACTGAGTCGTCATAATAAGGTGAAAATAAACGGTTATATTCAAATATTATGAACATAGAAGCATAGAGTTTGATTCAAAATCTATTAGATAGACAAGAACAATTGTTGTTCACCAAACTATCCAAGAATTATATATGATATAATTGACAACTGTTGTCTACCTAAATAATCATGTTTTAAGGACTACCAGTGGTTGACTTAGGATATGACGAAATATGGATCTTGGCTCACTAGAAAGATTTATGGGATATTCTTTCCGATTTAATAGTAAGGGCTTTTAATTTGATAAAAATAGTGGGAGATATATTATGAATATGTCATAATCACTTGAACATAATTAATGTAACAATCTAACTTATCTTATGCATTTTATCATTGTAGAAAACAAATGGCACAAAATACAAACAATACTTTCTCTGTGCGATCAGTCCTTGAGAAGGACAAGCTGACAGGATCGAACTTCCTTGAATGGTCTAGGAATTTGAAAATTGTTATCTTATGTGATTGATATTCCTCCATCGGCAGCCCATGCTAACAATGCCACTGCTGCTCAACGAAATGCTTATTAGAAGCATATTGATGATTCAACTGATGTGGCTTGTCTTATGCTTGCTACTATGGATGCTGAGCTTCAGAAGCAGCATTTTGATATGAATGCTTATACTATGTTTGAACATCTTTCAACGATGTTTCAATCACAGGCTCGTGTTGAAAAGTTCAACACAAGCAAAGCACTCTTCTCCTGAAAGCAGGGCAATGGACTAGTCGGACCACATGTTCTTAAGATGATTGGGTATTGTGATTACCTTGCTCGTTTGGGTTTCCCGCTTCAGCGAGAGGCTCAAGTCGATATAATCTTGCAATCTTTGAACAGCGACTATGCTCAGTTCATAATGACTTTTAATATGACTGAGCAAGATAAGACTCCTATGGAATTGTTGGCCATGCTGAGGACCACTGAAGCAAATATGGTCAAGGCACCTGAGAAAGCTCCCATAATGATGGTGGGCAAGAAAGGTGCTAAGGGAAAGGGGAAATGGAAGGGAAAGAAAAAGGTTACACCGAAAGATCTTGGTCCTTCTAAGCCCTCTTTCAAAAAGGCTAAAAAGCCGAAGGGAGATGTCGCAAAGGCTGACAAAGGTGATTGTCACTATTGTCACAAGCCTGGTCACTGGAAGAGAAACTGTCATGCTTACTTGGAGGATCTGAAGAAAATGAAGGGTGTTCAGATTTCTGGATCAGGTATTTATGTTATAGAAGTCAATCTGTCTATTTCTACATCTTGGGTATTGGATACTGGATGTGCTTCTCACATTTGTATAAATGTGCAGGAACTGCAAAGAAGTAGGACTTTGGCTAAGGGAGAAGTGGACCTACGAGTAGGCAATGGAGCAAGAGTTGCTGCTTTAGTAGTAGGAAATTATTATTTATCTTTGCCCTCTGGGCTTGTTTTAGAACTTGAAGACTGTTTTTACGTGCCTGCGATTCGCAGAAACATTATTTCTGTTTCTTGTTTGGACAAGAAAGGTTTTTCGTTTATAATAAAGAACAATAGTTGCTCTTTTGCTTTGAATGATTTAACCTATGGTATTGCGCGTTTATTTAATGGTTTATATGTTCTTGATTTAGATAATCCTGTCTGTAACATAGAAAACAAACGACTTAAAGTTAATGACTCAAATCAAACATACCTCTGGCATTGTCGTCTAGGCCATATAAATGAGAAACGCATATCCAAATTACATAAGGATGGATACTTGGATAAGTTTGATTTTGATTCATACGAAAAATGCGAATCTTGTTTGCTTGGTAAGATGACTAAAGCCCCTTTTACTGGTAAGGGTCAAAGGGCCACTGAACGTTTGGAGCTAATACATAGTGATGTATGTGGCCCAATGCGTGTGATGGCTAGAGGAGGTTACTACTACTTCATAACATTTACTGATGACTTCAGTAGATATGGATATATGTATCTTATGAAGAATAAATCTGATTCTTTTGAAAAATTCAAAGAATACAAGGCTGAAGTAGAGAAGCAAATAGGCGGAGGTGCAAGTATTAAAATCTTACGATCCGATCGTGGGGGTGAATACTTAAGCACCAAATTTAAAGAGTATTTAAAAGAGTGTGGTATTGTATCACAACTCACTCCGCCAGGTACACCTCAATGGAATGGAGTTTCAAAGAGGAGAAATCGTACCCTGTTGGACATGGTACGATCGATGATGAGTCATGCAGATCTTCCAATAAGTTTCTGGGGTTATGCTCTAGAAACAGCGGCTTTCACACTTAGCCGTGTTCCAACTAAGAAGGTTCAAAAGACTCCATATGAGATATGGGATGAGAAACGGTCAGGCATGAACTTTATGAAAGTTTGGGGATGCAAGGCGTTTGTAAAACGTCAAGTATCTGACAAGCTTGGACCTAAATCCGAAGAGTGCAATTTTGTAGGATACCCTAAAGAAACAAAGGCGTATTATTTTTACAGTCCTTTTGAGCAGAAAGTTTTCATTGCTCGAGATGCTGTCTTCATGGAAAAGGATTTTGTTTCCAAAAGAAACAGTGGGAGAACTATAAATCTCGATGAAGATCGAGAACCACAAAATAGCATTGAACCTGAGATGGAACAAGAGCAGAATAACGATAATGCTCAAGAAACACAGGTTGTTCGTAGATCTGGTAGAATTCGCCATGAGCCAGAGAGATATGGATTTCTTTTGACTCAATGTGGGGATTTGATGCTCATAGATGAAGATGAGCCTCTCACATATCAAGATGCTATGAACAGTCCAGACTCTAAGAGATGGCTTGAAGCCATGAAATCCAAGATGGATTCCATGTACGAAAACCAAGTTTGGAATTTGGTTGATCCACCTGAAGGGGTAAAACCCGTAGGGTGCAAATGGGTTTTCAAGAAGAAAACTGACATGGATGGAAATGTTCAGACCTATAAAGCAAGACTGGTTGCGAAAGGGTTCAAACAAATTCATGGTATTGACTATGATGAAACTTTCTCACCAGTTGCCATGGTCAAGTCCATACGGATTTTGCTTGCAATTGCAGCATTCCATGATTACGAAATCTGGCAAATGGATGTCAAAACAGCTTTCCTTAATGGGAGCCTAGAAGAGGATGTGTACATGACACAACCTGAAGGTTTTGTCGATCCAAGGAATGTTTATGTAAATTACGTCGATCCATTTATGGATTGAAGCAAGCCTCTAGGAGATGGAATATTCGTTTTGATGAAACAGTCAAGGAGTATGGCTTCATTCAAAACGAAGATGAACCTTGTGTTTACAAGAAGGTTAGTGGGAGCCATGTGGCATTCATAGTACTGTATGTTGATGACATACTACTAATGGGGAATGACGTACCTTCTCTAAAGGCTGTTAAGACTTGGTTAGGGAGCAATTTCTCTATGAAAGACTTAGGAGAGGCAACCTACATTATAGGAATGAGGATCTATAGAGATAGATCTAAAAGGATGATCGGTCTAAGTCAGAGTACATACATTGATAAGGTTTTGCATCGTTTTGGTATGCAAAATGCTAAAAGGGGATATGTCCCTGTGTCTCAAGGGATAACGATCTCTAAAGACCAGTGTCCGAAAACATTAGATGAGAAGGACCACATGAATAAAGTTCCATATGCATCAGCAATTGGATCTATCATGTATGCAATGGTGTGTACTCGCCCAGATGTTTCGTATGCTTTGAGCATGACGAGCAGATACCAGTCTAATCTAGGTGAAGGTCACTGCACGGCAGTCAAGAATATTCTAAAGTACCTGAAAAGGACTAAAGATTCATTCTTGGTGTATGGAGGAGAGGAGAAACTAGTTGTAAAAGGTTACACCGATGCAAGTTTCCAAACAGACAGGGATGATACTGTATCACAGTCTGGTTTTGTGTTTTGTTTAAATGGAGGTGCTGTAAGCTGGAAGAGTTCAAAGCAAGAAACATTAGCTGATTCTACAATGGAGGCTGAGTACATTGTAGCTTGTGAAGCGGCTAAGGAGGCTGTTTGGATTCGAAAATTCATCACTGATCTGGAAGTGGTTCCATCGATTGCAGATCCCATTGATCTATACTGCGATAATAATGGGGCCATTGCACAGGCTAGAGAGCCTAGATCGCACTCCCGATCCAAACATATACTCAGGAGATATCACCTCATCCGAGAGATTAATGAAATGGGTGAAATATATATATGTAAAGTGCATACAAATGATAACATTGCAGATCCACTGACCAAAGGCCTGTCGCAGCAGAAGCACGACGGTTACACTAGTTCCATGGGTATTAGATACATGGGTGATTGGCTCTAGTGCAAGTGAGAGATTGTTAGTGTAGGTGCCCTAGAGGCAATATAATGTTTCTTAAATAAACCTTATGTCATTTGATTATTAAATAAATGTATTTATTATGACTTTAATTACTGCGATATATTTATTAGCATAATAAATGTCCTTAGAATCATGATACACATTGTATAGTTTAAGTACATGACTTGAACTTGAGATTATATAATATATCATATTCTTAAAGGTCCCTAGTTGATTATTATTATATCAGGACAATAATAATATATATAGACTAGTATGTTGTTTGACAGATAACCACATCTCATTGGTTATAAGTATGGAGATACTAAAGTCAATACATAGGTACATGTAGGAGTACATGGTACTGGACAGACCCAAAGTGAGATTCTTCATGTTTAATAAAGTCATAAGAATTACTCACAATGGTAATGGTGTAATGATCCTTTGACTTGAGATCATTATATTTCTATACGAGGATTAATATACTTTGACAACATTAAAAGTTACCTTTGACCAGGTGATGATGAAAGTGGACATCGGGTATATTATGAGTCGTATGAGAAATATGAATGATAGATAAAGGATTTAACCCTCCTATGATTAGGAGAGATATTATTGGCCTCTTGATTGAGTGAGACTATAAAATGCATGGTCGTGCTCAAATAATGATTTGTTGTTAATAGTCTACTCATGGATCAAGTAAACCTGGATTAAATTATGAAGAGAATGACAATAAACATGTCTCCAGTTTATTCTATAATATTTGGTTAAAGGGATTATATTACACGGAGACATTAATCACAAAAGGTTTTATCGAATCACGATTTAAATATTATTTAATTGGGTAGCAATGATGTATTACTAGATGCCGCTCATTGTTTATAATTTTATTGGAGAATAAAATTATTGCCAATTAAATAATAACCTATAGGGTCACACACATAGAACATTTAAAGGAAGAATTAATTTAAATTATGAATTTAAATTAATTAATGAGAAAGATGGATTTTATTATATTAATTAAGTGGGACTTAATTAAGCTATAATAAAATGCAAAGACATATGAGATATGTATTTATGATTTTAATAATTGAGTATGACTTTATTATTATTTATTTAAATAATAGGATTTTATTCTATTATTTAATAAATCAAATTTGGCCTAGGTTTTGACATGGGCTTTTTGGCTTTACACAATCACATATATAATGATATGATGTGAAGTTTTTAACGTATGAAAAATCAGTAGAAGCAGCACAAAAAACCCTAAAACATAAACCTATTCTCATTAGAGGCTAGTACCTCTCTTCCGGACAAGATCGTGAGACGTTCTTGGAGGTGTTCGTGTGGATACCGTAGAGGAGGTTTCGAAGAGGAACACTCAGTGATCGTGGGATCTTTTCATCACTATAATTATACAAACGTAAAGCTTCGATAAGGTAAACGTTCTATCTACCATATTATCAATTTATTATACATGGATCCGGGCTTGGTTTCGATTTATTTTATTACTATTTTCGCTGCGTGTATGCGATCAGAACCAACAATGGTATCAGAGCGACTTGTATAATATGATAATCTGGTTATTATTGATGTATACGATCTGTTATAAAGCTTACCAGTTCTGATTTTTCCTCCCGTAAGCTATTCTGCATGAAAAACACGTTTTGCATGCTTCTGTTTTTCTGGTTTCGTTGTGTTCATCTGCTCAGCCATGTTATAATAAGATTAAAGCGTAATCTGGACGTTTAACAAACCAGTTGAAATCGATTCAGATGATCAGATTTGCAGATTTTTCAGTTCATGCGTAAACATATACATACGTGTTTATATCTACTAGGTTTTGTTTTTAAATCATTTAAGAATCAATGATATGTGATTGTGTTGTTACTGTAAGTGTAATCGTAGGTCTGTATAATCAGTTTGGGATCATAATCATGTACAATATGTAGAACACGATCGAACTAGGTTTCCTGAAAACTGTAGAAAATATGAACGTACTGTAGATACGCATACAGAAGATGCGTATCGCCTAGGGTTTAAGTCGTATACGCATACGTAGAATGCGTCTGATAGAATTAACAGATTAGGTCATTTGCGCATACTGTAATGCGTATCTGCTGTTATTAAAAAAAAATCAGCTAGGTTTTGCATGCTAGATTAAATTACAAATGTTAATGCTTAACTTGGAGTATGCAAAATTTTATTAATTAGTAATTTTGATTACTAAGTTAATATTTAATTAAAGTGTGTTAATTTTATTATTTATGATTTGATCATATTTAATTTATGTTGTATAAAATTGTGATTATACAATATGTGATTCTTTTAATTGCTATGTGAGCATGATGCATGGTTATGGCCCCAAGACCTAGTTTTCAATTTATTTTATTAATTTTAATTTATGGTTTGTAATAATTAAATACGACTTGCATGTCGTTTTTATTTTTGTAATTATTTTATCTCGAATGCAACTCGAGTTCTTTTGTAAAATGTTTCAAGAGGAGCTTGGAGGCAATCAAGGCAGCTTTGGAAGCGAAGCAAGAGATTATGTAATAATTAGTTATTACCACCATAGATTGACCTTGATTTTTCCATTAGCTTGGAAAAATCGCATAGGATTGGGCCATAACCATAGCATATTAATTTATGTGATGCACTTTACATATGATGCATGTGTAGAGTAGAAAATGTATGCATGTTTTAATTAGATTAATGATGTATGCATGTATTAGATACGTCACCCATACCATGCTTGCCATGCTAAACAAGATAAAATCTGTAACGATTCAAGATTTTAAAATGAACAAACGATCATGAGATTTCTGTGTTTATGAAACACGGAATTAAATACGAATTTTCAATTATTTAGATATGGGGAGATTTTGTCAAAAACGGGTTTTACCTGTAAGGAAGTTGGGTATTAAGTGAGGCCACTTGTGACTCCTCCAACAACCTGGAAATCAAACTATTGATGAATATTGTTTTGAAGTATTTAATTCAAGGAAAAATTGGGAATCTCTTTATGATGGGATCATGGTCGTTTTAATTCAAAACCCCTTAACAAAATATTAAGTTTTAATTGGATGCTTTCCAATGAATGAACACTCATTGAATCCTAGATCGATAAGGGGAATGACTGCCAGTGGCAGGGGACTCCTGTCTATCGTGGTGAGATGTGACGAATATAAGCGGTTATATTCGACCGTTGAATCATTGGGTCTAACTTAACTGAGTCGTCATAATAAAGTGAAAATAAACGATTATATTCAAATATTATGAACTTAGAAGCATAGAGTTTGATTCAAAATCTATTAAATAGACAAGAACAATTGTTGTTCACCAAACTATCCAAGAATTATATATGATATAATTGACAACTGTTGTCTACCTAAATAATCATGTTTTAAGGACTACCAGTGGTTGACTTAGGATATGACGAAATATGGATCTTGGCTCACTAGAAAGATTTATGGGATATTCTTTTCGATTTAATAGTAAGGGCTATTAATTTGATAAAAATAGTGGGAGATATATTATGAATATGTCATAATCACTAGAACATAATTAATGTAACAATCCAACTTATCTTATGCATTTTATCATTGTATAAAACAAATGGCACAAAATAGAAACAATACTTTCTCTGTGCGATCAGTCCTTGAGAAGGACAAGCTGACAGGATCGAACTTCCTTGACTGGTCCAGGAATTTGAGAATTGTTCTCATGCAGGAAAAGAAATCTTATGTGATTGATATTCCTCCACCGGCAGCCCCTGCTAACAATGCCACTGCTGCTCAACGAAATGCTTATCAGAAGCATATTGATGATGCAACTGATGTGGCTTGTCTTATCCTTGCTACTATGGATGCTGAGCTTCAGAAGTAGTATTTTGATATGAATGCTTATACTATGTTTGAACATCTTTCAACGATGTTTCAATCACAGGCTAGTGTTGAAAAGTTCAACACAAGCAAAGCACTCTTCTCCTGAAAGCAGGGCAATGGACTAGTCGGACCACATGTTCTTAAGATGATTGGGTATTGTGATTACCTTGCTCGTTTGGGTTTCCCGCTTCAGCGAGAGGCTCAAGTCGATATAATCTTGCAATCTTTGAACAGCGACTATGCTCAGTTCATAATGACTTTTAATATGACTGAGCAAGATAAGACTCCTATGGAATTGTTGGCCATGCTGAGGACCACTGAAGCAAATATGGTCAAGGCACCTGAGAAAGCTCCCATAATGATGGTGAGCAAGAAAGGTGCTAAAGGAAAGGGGAAATGGAAGGGAAAGAAAAAGGTTACATCGAAAAATCTTGGTCCTTCTAAGCCCTCTTTCAAAAAGGATAAAAAGCCGAAGAGAGATGTCGCAAAGGCTGACAAAGGTGATTGTCACTATTGTCACAAGCCTGGTCACCGGAAGAGAAACTGTCATGCTTACTTGGAGGATCTGAAGAAAATGAAGGGTGTTCAGATTTCTGGATTAGGTATTTATGTTATAGAAGTCAATCTGTCTATTTCTACATCTTGGGTATTAGATACTGGATGTGCTTTTCACATTTGTATAAATGTGCAGGAACTGCAAAGAAGTAGGACTTTGGCTAAGGGAGAAGTGGACCTACGAGTAGGCAATGGAGCAAGAGTTGCTGCTTTAGCCGTAGGAACTTATTATTTATCTTTGCCCTCTGGGCTTGTTTTAGAACTTGAAGACCGTTTTTACGTGCCTGCGATTCGCAGAAACATTATTTCTGTTTCTTGTTTGGACAAGAAAGGTTTTTCGTTTATAATAAAGAACAATAGTTGCTCTTTTGCTTTGAATGATTTAACCTATGGTGTTGCGCATTTATTTAATGGTTTATATGTTCTTGATTTAGATAATCTTGTCTGTAACATAGAAAACAAACGACTTAAAGTTAATGACTCAAATCAAACATACCTCTGGCATTGTCGTCTAGGCCATATAAATGAGAAACGCATATCCAAATTACATAAGGATGGATACTTGGATAAGTTTGATTTTGAATCATACGAAAAATGCGAATCTTGTTTGCTTGGTAAGATGACTAAAGCCCCTTTTACTGGTAAGGGTCAAAGGGCCACTGAACTTTTGGAGTTAATACATAGTGATGTATGTGGCCCAATGCGTGTGATGGCTAGAGGAGGCTACTACTACTTCATAACATTTACTGATGACTTTAGTAGATATGGATATATGTATCTTATGAAGAATAAATCTGATTCTTTTGAAAAATTCAAAGAATACAAGGCTGAAGTAGAGAAGCAAATAGGCGGAGGTGCAAGTATTAAAATCTTACGATCCGATCGTGGGGGTGAATACTTAAGCACCGAATTTAAAGAGTATTTAAAAAAGTGTGGTATTGTATCACAACTCACCCCGCCAGGTACACCTCAATGGAATGGAGTTTCAGAGAGGAGAAATCATACCCTGTTGGACATGGTAAGATCGATGATGAGTCATGCAGATCTTCCAATAAGTTTCTGGGATTATGCTCTAGAAACAGCGGCTTTCACACTTAACCGTGTTCCAACTAAGAAGGTTCAAAAGACTCCATATGAGATATGGGAGGAGAAACGGTCAGGAATGAACTTTATGAAAGTTTGGGGATGTAAGGCGTTTGTAAAACGTCAAGTATCTGACAAGCTTGGACCTAAATACGAAGAGTGCAATTTTGTGGGATACCCTAAAGAAACAAAGGCGTATTATTTTTATAGTCCTTCTGAGCAGAAAGTTTTCATTGCTCGATATGCTGTCTTCATGGAAAAGGATTTTGTTTCCAAAAGAAACAGTGGGAGAACTATAAATCTCGATGAAGATAGAGAACCACAAAATAGCATTGAACCTGAAATGGAACAAGAGCAGAATAATGATAATGCTCAAGAAACACAAGTTGTTCGTAGATCTAGTAGAATTCACCATGAGCCAGAAAGATATGGATGATGCTCATAGATGAAGATGAGCCTCTCACATATCAAGATGCTATGAACAGTCCCGACTCTAAGAGGTGGCTTGAAGCCATGAAATCCGAGATGGATTCCATGTACGAAAACCAAGTTTGGAATTTGGTTGATCCACCTGAAGGGGTAAAACCCGTAGGGTGCAAATGGGTTTTCAAGAAGAAAACTGACATGGATGGAAATGTTCAGACCTATAAAGCAAGACTGGTTGCGAAAGGGTTCAAACAAATTCATGGTATTGACTATGATGAAACTTTCTCACCAGTTGCCATGGTCAAGTCCATACGGATTTTGCTTGCAATTGCAGCATTCCATGATTACGAAATCTGGCAAATGGATGTCAAAATAGCTTTCCTTAATGGGAGCCTAGAAGAGGATGTGTACATGACACAACCTGAAGGTTTTGTCGATCCAAGGAATGTTGGCAAGGTATGTAAATTACGTCGATCCATTTATGGATTGAAGCAAGCCTCTAGGAGATGGAATATTTGTTTTGATGAAACAGTCAAGGAGTATGGATTTATTCAAAACGAAGATGAACCTTGTGTTTACAAGAAGGTTAGTGGGAGCCATATGGCATTCATAGTACTGTATGTTGATGACATACTACTAATGGGGAATGACGTACCTTCTCTAAAGGCTTTTAAGACTTGGTTAGGGAGCAATTTCTCTATGAAAGACTTAGGAGAGGCAACCTACATTCTAGGAATGAGGATCTATAGAGATAGATCTAAAAGGATGATCGGTCTAAGTCAGAGTACATACATTGATAAGGTTTTGCATGGTTTTGGTATGCAAAATGCTAAAAGAGGATATGTCCCTGTGTCTCAAGGGATAACGATCTCTAAAGACAAGTGTCCGAAAACATTAGATGA
Source organism: Kitagawia praeruptora (assembly GCA_037693485.1). Taxonomy (NCBI): domain Eukaryota; kingdom Viridiplantae; phylum Streptophyta; class Magnoliopsida; order Apiales; family Apiaceae; genus Kitagawia; species Kitagawia praeruptora. The sequence continues at coordinate 119,281,049 of CM075351.1, read as the reverse complement.
GAAGGACCACATGAATAAAGTTCCATATGCATCAGCAATTGGATCTATCATGTATGCAATGGTGTGTACTCGTCCAGATGTTTCGTATGCTTTGAGCATGACGAGCAGATACCAGTCTAATCCAGGTGAAGGTCACTGGACGGCAGTCAAGAATATTCTAAAGTACTTGAAAAGGACTAAAGATTCATTCTTGGTGTATGGAGGAGAGGAGAAACTGGTTATAAAAGGTTACACCGATGCAAGTTTCCAAACAGACAGGGATGATACTGTATCACATTCTGGTTTTGTGTTTTGTCTAAATGGAGGTGCTATAAGCTGGAAGAGTTCAAAGCAAGAAACAGTAGCTGATTCTACAATGGAGGCTGAGTACATTGCAGCTTGTGAAGCGGCTAAGGAGGATGTTTGGATTCAAAAATTCATCACTGATCTGGAAGTGGTTCCATCGATTGCAGATCCCATTGATCTATACTGCGATAATAATGGGGCCATTGCACAGGCTAGAGAGCCTAGATCGCACTCCCGATCCAAACATATACTCAGGAGATATCACCTCATCCGAGAGATTAATGAAAGGGGTGATATACATATATGTAAAGTGCATACAAATGATAACATTGCAGATCCACTGACCAAAGGCCTGTCGCAGCAGAAGCACGACGGTCACACTAGTTCCATGGGTATTAGATACATGGGTGATTGGCTGTAGTGCAAGTGGGAGATTGTTAGTGTAGGTGCCTTAAAGGCAATACAATGTTTCTTAAATAAACCTTATGTCATTTGATTATTAAATAAATGTATTTATTATGACTTTAATTACTGCGATATATTTATTATCATAATAAATGTCCTTAGAATCATGATACACATTGTATAGTTTAAGTACATGACTTGAACTTGAGATTATATAATATATCATATTGTTAAAGGTCCCTAGTTGATTATTATTATATCAGGACAATAATAATATATATAGACTAGTATGTTGTTTGACAGATAACCACATCTCATTGGTTATAAGTATGAAGATACTAAAGTCAATACATAGGTACATGTAGGAGTACATGGTACTGGACAGACCCAAAGTGAGATTCTTCATGTTTAATAAAGTCATAAGAATTACTCACAGTGGTAATGGTGTAATGATCCTTTGACTTGAGATCATTATATTTCTATACGAGAATTAATATACTTTGACAACATTAAAAGTTACCTATGACCAGGTGATGATGAAATTGGACATCGGGTATATTATGAGTCGTATGAGAAATATGAATGATAGATAAATGATTTAACCCTCCTATGATTAGGAGAGATATTATTGGCCTCTTGATTGAGTGAGACTATAAAATGCATGGCCGTGCTCAAATAATGATTTGTTGTTAATAGTCTACTCATGGATCAAGTAAACCTGGATTAAATTATGAAGAGAATGACAATAAACATGTCTCCAGTTTAATCTATAATATTTGGTTAAAGGGATTATATTACACGGAGACATTAATCACGAAAGGTTTTATCGAATCATGATTTAATTATTATTTAATTGGGTAGCAATGATGTATTACTAGATGCCTCTCATTGTTTATAATTTTATTGGAGAATAAAATTATTGTCAATTAAATAATAACCTATAGGGTCACACACATAGAACATTTAAAGGAAGAATTAATTTAAGTTATGAATTTAAATTAATTAATGAGAAAGATGGATTTTATTATATTAATTAAGTGGGACTTAATTAAGCTATAATAAAATGCAAAGACATATGAGATATGTTTTTATGATTTTAATAATTGAGTATGACTTAATTATTATTTATTTAAATAATAGGATTTTATTCTATTATTTAATAAATCAAATTTGGCCTAGGTTTTGACATGGGCTTTTTGGCTTTACACAATCACATATATAATGATATGATGTGAAGTTTTTAACGTATGAAAAATCAGTAGAAGCCGCACAAAAAACCCTAAAACCTAAACCTATTCTCATTAGAGGCTAGTACCTCTCTTCCGGACAAGATCGTGAGACGTTCTTGAAGGTGTTCGTGTGGATACCGTAGAGGAGGTTTCGAAGAGGAACACTCAGTGATCGTGGGATCTTTTCATCACTATAATTATACAAACGTAAAGCTTCGATAAGGTAAACGTTCTATCTACCATATTATCAATTTATTATACATGGATCCGGGCTTGGTTTCGATTTATTTTATTACTGTTTTCGCTGCGTGTATGCGATCGGAACCAACATATGTGAGATGTGGGTCCGTGAAATTTTGTTTGAATTTTGGATGATTTAAATCTATTTAAATTATGCATTATTGATCTTTTGAGAATTTTATAAAATCATCGGAGTTATCAAAATTTATGAAATCTTTTATAATATTATCTTTGTATATTTATTTAGTTTTTAAAATTAGTGGGAGAATTATTTTCGTTGTTCATGTATTTTAAAGTGATTTAAAGAGTTTTGTAGTATTTAAAGGATCACAACTTGTAAAATTCATTTTTGATCCTAAAAATATTTTAAAAATATAGGTGTGTTCGTAATTTCATACTCTATATTTTAAAATGAGAATTTTTATTTTTCGTCATTGTTCATTTAAATTTGAATTATAAAAATTGTTTATTAAAAATGTTAAATTGATTTTTCAGCTTTATAGAATTTCTAAATTATTCTTTAGCCTTAAAATATCCAAGATGTCTCTTTTTTTCTTCCAGTGTTAGCCAGATAAGTCTCGAGAACTCTCTCGAACTTGTATCTCTCTCTCGGAAGTTCTAAATCTCTCTCCCTCAATCTCTCAACATCGATCTCTCCCTAATCTCTCCCTGTATTCTCCCTTCAGGAATCTCTCTATCACTTTCTTCTTTCCTCTCTAATTATTATGTATGTTGGTATATGTATATTGTGTGCGATGTGTTCGTGTGGACAGTTGTGTGCAGAGGTGCGAGTTCTTCTCGTTAACCTCAGTTGTCCTTCGCCCTTATAAGCTTTAATTCGAGTATAATTCTACCGTCTCTTGCTGAAATCGATTCTCTCCCTCCCCCTCGCAAAAAAAAAAATCTCTCTTCCCTCTTGATTTACGCACTGGGTTTCCGATTGTGCTGCTGTGGCTGTGTGTGGTCGAATTTGGGGTACTCAAATTTGGGGGTTTTCATGGTGATTGGTTCAGTTTGTTGATGGTAGATGTGTTTGTATATATTCGAAGTGGGTGTGTGCGTTTTCATGGGTGAGCTGGGTGCGCAGTGATTGTTGGGCGCGTGTGTACTCGATTGTGTGGGTGTAGCCGAATTGTTGCTGAATTATAGAGTTGATTAAATGGGTCGATACTAGTGCCTGGTGATGTCTCAAGCTGTCAAGCTATAATTTCTTTATATTCACATTTTATATATGTGAATGTTTGAGTCGTGTGTTGCCGCGGGTTTGCTTGAAAAATCTGTTGAATTCTTGTGCGTTTGAATGATTCAAATTGTGGAAACATTGGTTAATTACTTTGATTATCAGATGATGTTAAACCTGCTGCTAATTAAATTTTTGTACGGATATTGGTTCGGTCGAGTAATTTTAAAAGTTGAAATTGGGCTTTGAAATGGTTGTTCAGTGGATTCATTGTTTGCATTTCCTGGTTTGATTCTGAGTTCGCCGGAAGATGGTGTTGTTGTGGATTATATGTAGTTTGGACTTGTTTTTGGTCGGGTTTTTCTGGGAAATGGTTGTAGGATGAAGTGAGGTGAATGTAGGAGTGGAAATGAAATGTGTTTTGGAGACTTTGCTAAGGTAAGGAGACAGGGGTGCAAGGGAGGTGGAAAAAGGGCCGTGGGATGTCCTGTATATGTGAGCAGTGTATTGTAAGTGAAATGAGTGTAGTGTGGTGGGTGATTATAGGAAAGTGTGTGTGTGAATGTATGTTCGAAAGGGGGCGTTGTCATTAGATTATTAAAGTTGTAGTGTTGGTTTGAATTTGATGTGGGGGATATTGCAAAGAAATAATAGGTGTATTTGTAGGCAGTGTGTAGGTTGTGAGTACGTATGTGAACTGGTGGTATGGTAAGAGAAAGGCTGAAGAGTCAAAAATGAGAAAAGAAGGAAAAGAAAGGTAGAAAGGAATAAGAGGAGAAAGAAATAAAAGAGTAATTGGTATGGTCCAAATTTTGTTAGATTATTTTGTAATTTGTATAGCAAATTGATAGCAAGTATTTGTAAATAGATATGATATATGTGATAATTAGCATAAGTGTAAATTCTTATTACGTGCTAAGTGCCAATGTGGTTTATATGGCTGTACTGTACTATTTTGACAAGGTGATTTATGTGTTGTATGTGTTATGTTGCAAGGCGTAATAGGACACGTTTGGGTAGGATAGAGTCGGGCGATTAAGGTTATTAGCGTACTGAGGTAGTACTTTACTTGTATATAGGTACCAGTAGGAGGCTGATAAGGGTCAGTTCGTAAGGAAGGAATTTTGAGGAAGGAGATATTCAGCGAAGTTAACGAGCATAATAATAGAGTGGCGGACAAATTATAGAGCAAAGATGAATGGATATCCAAGCATAGGCCGAAGTATAAAGAAGTGGAGACTGATGTAAAGTGAGAAAGAATTGAGATATTGGAATTGGAAACTTCATGTATTGAGGCAAGTTTACTATACCTCGTTTATTGTTCAAGTGATGTGAAACCTTCTATGTTTATTTAATTTGTTCTTTAGTTATCCTTTCTTGCAAGCAATTACATTCTCCATATTTATTCTGAATAATTGTGAACCTGTTCTGTTAATTATACGATGATCCTTCTAGATCTTTTTGCTTGTGCCTATACCTTTCATTTTTATTTCCAGTGACATTTTTCTTCTATAAATTTACAAACACTTATTCTTAAATTATTCTGCATTGTTTATTTTCCTCACCTATTGTTCAGGTGTTGAATCCTTTTAAAATTAATTTATTTCAATATTCCTCGTCTTTACTAATATTTTTCAAAGTATGTTTCTTTCAAATTCATGTTAACAAATTCGAGGTTTATACTGTTGTTGAGGCATGTGTTGCTCAGTGACGGTTAAAGCCAAGAATGAATTGAGATCTTCTTAATTATTCAAACTCATTATTGTCATTTTGGTTTGGCAGCTGAAGCCTATGAGTGCTTAGTTGACAAGAGTGAGACCTTGGGTAATTGAGAATTTCTTAAATCTTCATTTTAAATTATTCAAATCTTTTATGTAAATTCGAATTTTGACATGAAAATTTTATCAGTTAGTAACCTTTGAAATAAATGGTTATAGCTTGTGCAGTACTCAAATCTTTTGTTGAACTTCAAATCACTTTATTCCTTGATTTTCCTTATAAATTGTTGTTCAATTCTAGAACCTGAATAATTGCTCTGTTCTTTAATTAATTAAGGTTTCTTTGTTGATATGTGATTCTGTTTTGCTGAGCTATACCCTGCTTAGTTAAATCTTATTGCTTTGTTGTCTTTAATTCCGTATATCAATTGTTTCCTTGATCCTTAATCTTTTAATGTTGCTCCCTAAAATGGTTTAATTAATTAAAGATGTTTTAAAAAATTCCTTGTACTAGGCTGATCTGTTATCAGTAAGAATAAAAGACTTAAAAGTGAAATGTTTTAAAGATTTTAAGATTTTAAAGATTTGATGTGGGGGAATTCCGTTAAAATGTTTTCCACGGATTCCTTCAGATTGGAGCGGCGTAAGAGGCCGGGTGACGCCGGTCCAACATGTTTTATTTTCTGCTGTAGTTCTGGTGGGACCAGTCCAGCACCTTATAGGCTAATGTGTTGCCTAATTGGGAACCCAATTTATGTCCAGACGGACCGAGTGTCCGGGCTGGGGACTTTACGTGGCTGATCACCCGTATTGTCCGTAGTCGTGAAAAAACTCCAATCAACCGAAATGATTTTAAAAAGGGTTTTATGGAAAATATGTTTTAATAATGGAATGGTTTTAAGCAATGAATGTTTTCATAGAAGTTATGGTTTGAAGAAAATGAAAAGTTTAATCCTGTGATGGAAGTGAATTAGTCCCTTGAGTTAAATTGATCATTGATATTGTTCATCAATGATTTATCGAGATATTGTTGTTTCACTATATTATTAACTTGCTGAGCATTCTTTGGCTCATTCTTGCTTTGTTCTACCTAACCCTTTGCAGTTAGGTTTAAGGATGATCTACTCCACTTGTCCTTGCAAATGAGAGCGATGAGGCGTTCTATACAGGATAGATTTTGGAGCTAGAGCGGGTAAGCACAGATTGAGATTGAGCTACAGATTAGATGGTATAGTAAATTGTATTCAGAGGAGTGATAGAAGTTGGAAATAATTTGTATTAATTAGATTCTTGTTTCATACCATAACCTGGAATCGATCCTCGGTGAGAAATCGTTGGTGTATTAAGTTTTAATTGTATTTGTCAAATTGGAATTTGGTTTGGGTTGAATTACAGGTGGATAGTCTGATTTACGAATACTTCATGCCGAAATTTTCTAAAGTTCCCCTGTATCAAAATCTATTTTATTATAAAAAGTATATTTTCAGTATTGGGAAGTCTGGGTGTTGCAGGTTGGTATCAGAGCGACAGGTTATGGTCACTGAAACAAGTTAGGATGATTAGGCGTAAGTATTTAGGTGAGCCGTTAGGTGCAACGATTTAGGATAAGGTTTGTCTTAGGTTATTAGGATGAAGGTTACGATGTTATTTAGTGACATATCGTGCAAGCAGGAATTTGATTCATCCGAAGATTCGATTTTGGACAAGGCAGTAGATTTGGCGCCGTATACGTTAAATAGACAATTGGAGCTACCCGTTTGGAGGACGCTACCTGTAGACCTTCACATATCTTCTAAACTTTCTTTTACGATTTTAGCTACTGTGTGAACGTTATAGAGAGTACGAATACGGTAAACAAGATGTGAAATGTGATTTCTGGCATGGGTTGGAGTAGGGGTGTGGTTATTCACTACTAGCTGCTGATTTCATTTAGTTTATTGATTAAGGAGATTCAACCTTTCTTTCTGTTTCTTCTTATTTTGATAATACACATCACCTTTGATAATCAACTTTATTTCAATTGATGACGAATTTTTCAGATTCATTTAAACACATTCCTATTTTTCTGAGATACCTCTATTTTCAGGGGATCACTTGATTCAACATGATGTATATAAATCTTTGAGATCCTTGAATTCCTTCTATTTTCCTCGAATATTTGTTATTCCTTATTCAACATTATAAATATATGTAAACTTTTGAAAATTTTGAATTCTTCTTGTTTCTCTCTGAATACTTGATCTTCTTTATTCCAACTGGGACGAACAAACCTATGTATGTAAGGGATTCAGAGACGTCTTATCTATGTGATAGGAGTCTGGTGGGACGCCACTGATTGCGTTTGTCATGAAAGTAAAGAAGGCTGGCCCCCTTCTTGTGCTATGGCGGTTGACCTAAGTGACAAATGCAACCTGAAATTAGTTCAATGATCATATTGATCTCTCGGTTAAATTCTTTTATAAAATTCTTATCAAATAAAATTCATCTTATATTCATACATGTTGATACCTGTCTATTATATTGATCCCTTTTGTTATAAAACCTTATGATTTCTAAAAGTTATCAATGATTGAGAGCAGTAAAGGTGGATACGATGAAATTTGAGTGGTGTGGGCTACATTTATGTCGAATGAAAATTAGATGAGCAGGTTTGAGAATTGAGGATAAAGCAGAGATTGAATATCAAGTTAGATTACATAGTGGATTGACAACACACGTACAACATTTGATAATGCGGAGAAACTGATTATGGCTACGGAGCAGATAACAAGGACATGAAATGATAATTTTGTTACAGTACAAAAATAGAGTTATGATGGAGTTAGTTAGTACGTGATAGTTATGTCAAGGAAAGATTGTTGAGGGACACTTGTTTATCGCGTATTTCTCTTTGGACATAGAAATAGGAATATTATGAGATTTTAAATGTTTTGATACCAATTGTTGGATATAGGAATTTAAGAATTGAAGTGGGAAAATATGAGCGAAGCAAAGTCAAATGAAGCAAAGTCAAGCTAGATAGATTGTTTTACAAACTTCAACAAGAATTGGAACTTTGGATAAAGGAGAAAAAGGATTGTGTTGGAGATAGTACTTAGATGAACATAGTTCGAAGGATTAAAAATATTAAGAGTAAAGAGAGCTGATCAGGACGGAAGAAGACACTAAGAAAAGGAGGATGAAAAAAATCAGGAAAATTGCAGGAATTGTGTTAGCAGAGGATGCGAGATTTTACTAGAAAGGGATGTAGGATCTAGAAGATTTTAAAGACCAGGACAATGAGACAAGATAGCTACCCAAAGATTATGAATTATTGGGATCAACAGGAACTCCAGTCTTAGGACGGAGGACTTCAAGAGGAAGGATACTGTGATTGTGCTAGGATTAAAATGGAAAGCCACAAGTATAAGCGGAAATAATAGTATGGTAATAAATGACGGAATTAGAAGCTAGAAGTTCAATATAATTATATATGAGAAATGAAGGATATGGATGTGATGGAGGTTAAAGTAGATAAGTGTATGTTTGGAGTGGATTGTATAGTTAATTATAAAGTACAGGCGTAGTGTGAGGAGAAGAATGTGAAATTATGATTCTCAAGAGGTATGTAAGTCGTGTTTTGAGGCGGGAAGCGGACAAAGGAGTTTGACGATCATGTATACTAAGAAGTTATTATGACAAGATTTTAAGGTTATGTTATACATGTGGGAGATACCAGTAAGGAGATAATTAGAGTGAAGCAGATGTCAGTGTTTAAGATCTCTTGGATATGTGACTAGATGAATTACTAGGATTTCCACCAGACAGAGATATAAAGTTGGTTAAATTATTTACTACTACATAGGTGAGCAGTTTCAAAGAGTCAAGATCGGATAACATTTCAAGAAATTCAGGAACATGAGAAGAGCATATATACGATTTCGAAGTACGAGCTTTGTAAATGGAAGAACTATAATTTTCAGGGCATGACGAAAGGATCGAAGTGAAGGCCGTGATGATGAAGCAGTAATGAATCGAGAAAGACTTAAGACGCTAGCAGAGATCGAAAACTGTGAAGGATCAGCTAGGAATTATCAAAGGTTGTCAAAGATTTAACCAAGATAGCTATAGTAGTAGACAAGCTTACAAATCGGGAAATGAAGGGATAAAGGTGGAGAAAGCTTTCAAGAGTCAAGGAAGAGATTGAACATCGTCCCAGTGTCAGTGCAACCGGATGAACTAGGAGAGATTAAATATGCATACAATGCTCAAAGAAATGTTCAAAGAATTTGCGAAGTTATAGATGGAAGATCCAAAGGTCTAGATTATTGCGAATGAATCGTTAAAGGAAAGTAGGAAGTACCAAACGGAGTTGACAGGAGCAAAATGTGAAGCGGATTGATGTAGAAGATAAAATAGTTCAAGGAAATGAGTATTGATAACTATGGGAGTTATAATGTGTAGAGTATAAGTTTTGACGATTTGTAAGATATGTGGAGAAATGGTTCGAAAATCAAGTTTTGATATTATGGGATATTAGAGTTGGAATTTAATTGCGTTGAAAGTTTATTTTAAATGGTATTGAAGGGGCAGCGACCCCGGGATAGTTTGTATCGCGAATAAGATATATATGTTTCAAGGTAAATGGTTATTAGTTTCGAAAAGGTTACTCAGTAAAACAATGGGATAGAGGATGGATAGAAGTTTCCTAGTTATTCCCTCCTCGAGTAACATTGTACGTTGAAAGGGGAGTAAGAATGATTGGGGGATTTCTTGATATTCTTTTTCTCAAAGTTTTATCTGGGGCAATCTGAATTATGAGTAGGAGCGTGGAAGTGGTATCAGTGGTCCTAGTCGCGTGGATTTTGTTTTAAAGATTTAATTATTTGCATGTTTACTACAAGTCGAGGCAGATTTCTTCGATTAAATGTTTGTTGCAAGTCAAGGCAGGTTTTGTTTTATTATTGTATATGAATGAATTGTTTATGGATGATTGGATTAGTAATTGAAGTACTTTCATACATGGCATAGTCTATTATACGAATAGGTCATTGTTTGATTTTCGGTAGAAAAGGATCGTCACGTGCGAGTGATCAGTATCTAGAATTAACGAGACTTGTAAACCAAAGGCTTAAGTTTGTGTTGGAATCTGTGGGCTTACAAGACGAGCCTAGCTAAGAATTGGAACGATATAAAGGAATTCTAGAATGAAAGAAATGATTTTAAAATTGAAAGAGAAATGTCTGAGAATACTGTCATATGTTTTCTTACGATCGATTCTAAGGACAGAATCCTATTAAGGGGGAAAGGATATAACGCCCTAGAAATTTCGAAATTATTATTATTGTTATTATTATTATTTAATATAAAATGTGAAATATATGAGTTGAAATTTTTAGGATTGAATGTATGTGACATCATGTTTGCATGCTTATATGATGATGTATATGTGAGATGTGGGTCCGTGAAATTTTATTTGAATTTTTGACGATTTAAATCTATTTAAATTATGCATTATTGATCTTTTGAGAATTTTATAAAATCATCGGAGTTATTAAAAATTATGAAATCTTTTATAATATTATCTTTGTATATTTATTTAGTTTTTAAAATTAGTGGGAGAATTATTTTCGTTGTTCATGTATTTTAAAATGATTTAAAGAGTTTTATTGTATTTAAAGGATCACAACTTGTAAAATTCATTTTTAAGTCATTATTGATCCTAAAAATATTTTAAAAATATACGTGTGTTCATAATTTCGTACTCTATATTTTAAAATGAGAATTTTTATTTTTCGTCGTTGTTCATTTAAATTTGAATTATAAAAATTGTTTATTAAAAATGTTAAACTGATTTTTCATCTTTATAGAATTTCTAAATTATTCTTTAGCCTTAAAATATCCAGGATGTCTTTTTTTTCTTCCAGTGTTAGCCAGATAAGTCTTGAGAACTCTCTCGAACTTGTATCTCTCTCTCGGAAGTTCTAAATCTCTCTCCCTCAATCTCTCAACATCGATCTCTCCCTAATCTCTCCCTGTATTCTCCCTTCAGGAATCTCTCTATCACTTTCTTCTTTCCTCTCTAATTATTATGTATGTTGGTATATGTATATTGTGTGCGATGTGTTCGTGCGGACAGTTGTGTGCAGAGGTGCGAGTTCTTCTCGTTAACCTCAGTTGTCCTTCGCCCTTATAAGCTTTAATTCGAGTATAATTCTACCGTCTCTTGCTGAAATCGATTCTCTCCCTCCCCCTCGCAAAAAAAAATATTTCTCTCTTCCCTCTGTATTTACGCGCTGGGTTGCTGATTGTGATGTTGCGGCTGTGTGTGGTCGAATTTGGGGTACTCAAATTTGGGGGTTTCCATGGTGATTGGTTCAGTTTGTTGATGGTAGCTGTGTTTGTATATATTCGAAGTGGGTGTGTGCGTTTTCATGGGTGAGCTGGGTGTGCAGTGATTGTTGTGCGCGTGTGTACTCGATTGTGTGGGTGTAGCCGAATTGTTGCTGAAGTATAGAGTTGATTAAATGGGTCGATACTAGTGCCTGGTGATGTCTCAAGCTGTTAAGCTATAATTTCTTTATATTCACATTTTATATATGTGAATGTTTGAGTCGTGTGTTGCCGCGGGTTTGCTTGAAAAATCTATTGAATTCTTGTGCGTTTGATTGATTCAAATTGTGGAAACATCGGTTAATTACTTTGATTATCGGATGATGTTAAACCTGCTGCTAATTAAATTTTTGTACGGATATTGGTTCGGTCGAGTAATTTTAAAAGTTGAAATTGGGCTTTGAAATGGTTGTTCAGTGGATTCATTGTTTGCATTTCCTGGTTTGATTTTGAGTTCCCCGGAAGATGGCGTTGTTGTGGATTATATGTAGTTTGGACTTGTTTTTGGTTGGGTTTTTCTGGGAAATGGTTGTAGGATGAAGTGAGGTGAATGTAAGAGTGGAAATGAAGTGTCTTTTGGAGACTTTGCTAAGGTAAGGAGACAGGGGTGCAAGGGAGGTGGAAAAAGGGCCGTGGGATGTCCTGTATATGTGAGCAGTGTATTGTAAATGAAATGACTGTAGTGTGGTGGGTGATTATAGGAAAGTGTGTGTGTGAATGTATATTCGAAAGGGGGTGTTGTCATTAGATTATTAAAGTTGTAGTGTTGGTTTGAATTTGATGTGGGGGATATTGCAAAGAAATAATTGGTGTATTTGTAGGCAGTGTGTGGGTTGTGAGTACGTATGTGAACTGGTGGTATGGTAAGAGAAAGGTTGAAGAGTCAAAAATGAGAAAAGAAGGAAAAGAAAGGTAGAAAGGAATAAGAGGAGAAAGAAATAAAAGAGTAATTGGTATGGTCCAAATTTTGTTAGATTATTTTTTAATTTGTATAGCAAATTGATGGCAAGTATTTGTAAATAGATATAATATATGTGATAATTAGCATAAGTGTAAATTGTTATTATGTGCTAAGTGCCAATGTAATTTATATGGCTGTACTGTACTATTTTGACAAGGCGATTAATATGTGTTGTATGTGTTATGTTGCAAGGCGTAATAGGACACGTTTGGGTAGTATAGAGTCGGGCGATTAAGGTTATTAGCGTACTGAGGTAGTACTTTACCTGTATATAGGTACCAGTAGGAGGCTGATAAGAGTCAGTTCGTAAGGAAGGAATTTTGAGGAAGGAGATATTCAGCGAAGTTAACGAGCATAATAATAGAGTGGCGGACAAATTATAGAGGAAAGATGATTGGATAGCCAAGCATAGGCCGGAGTATAAAGAAGTGGAGACTGATGTAAAGTGAGAAAGAATTGAGATATTGGAATTGGAAACTTCATGTAATGAGACAAGTTTACTATACCTCACTTATTGTTCAAGTGATGTGAAACCTTCTGTGTTTATTTAATTTGTTCTTTCGTTATCCTTTCTTGCAAGCAATTACATTCTCCATATTTTTTCTGAATAATTGTGAACCTGTTCTGTTAATTATACGCTGTTCTTTCCTGATCTTTTTGCTAGTGCCTATACCTTTCATTTTTATTTCCAGTGACATTTTTCTTCTATAAATTTACAAACACTTATTCTTAAATTATTCTGCATTGTTTATTTTCCTCACCTATTGTTCGGGTGTTGAATTCTTTTAAAATTAATTTATTTCAATATTCCTCTTCTTTACTAATATTTTTCAAAGTATGTTTCTTTCAAATTCTTGTTAACAAATTTGAGGTTTATACTGTTGTTGAGGCATGTGTTGCTCAGTGACGGTTAAAGCCAAGAATGAATTGAGATATTCTTAATTATTCAAACTCGTTATTGTCATTCTGGTTTGGCAGCTGAAGCCTATGAGTGCTTAGCTGACAAGAGTGAGACCTTGGGTAATTGAGAATTTCTTAAATCTTCATTTTAAATTATTCAAATCTTTTATGTAAATTTGAATTTTGACATGAAAATTTTATCAGTTAGTAACCTTTGAAATAAATGGTTATAGCTTGTGCAGTACTCAAATCTTTTGTTGAACTTCATATCACTTTATTCCTTGATTTTTCTTATAAATTGTTGTTCAATTCTAGAACCTGAATAATTGCTCTGTTTTTTAATTAATTAATTTTTCCTTGTTGATATGTGATTCTGTTTTGTTGAGCTATACCCTGCTTAGTTAAATCTTATTGATTTGTTGTCTTTAATTCCTTATATCAATTGTTTCCTTGATCCTTAATCTTTTAATGTTGCTCCCTAAAATGGTTTAATTAATTAAAGATGTTTTAAAAAATTCCTTGTACTAGGCTGATCTGTTATCAGTAAGAATAAAAGACTTAAAAGTGAAATGTTTTAAAGATTTTAAGATTTTAAAGATTTGATGTGGGGGAATTCCGTTAAAATGTTTTCCACGGATTCCTTCAGATTGGAGCGGCGTAAGAGGCCGGGTGACGCCGGTCCAACATGTTTTATTTTCTGCTGTAGTTCTGGTGGGACCAGTCCAGCACCTTATAGGCTAATGTGTTGCCTAATTGGGAACCCAATTTATGTCCAGACGGACCGAGTGTCCGGGCTGGGGACTTTACGTGGCTGATCACCCGTATTGTCCGTAGTCGTGAAAAAACTCCAATCAACCGAAATGATTTTAAAAAGGGTTTTATGGAAAATATGTTTTAATAATGGAATGGTTTTAAGCAATGAATGTTTTCATGGAAGTTATGGTTTGAAGAAAATGAAAAGTTTAATCCTATGATGGAAGTGAATTAGTCCCTTGAGTTAAATTGATCATTGATATTGTTCATCAATGATTTATCGAGATATTGTTGTTTCACTATATTATTAACTTGCTGAGCATTCTTTGGCTCATTCTTGCTTTGTTCTACCTAACCCTTTGCAGTTAGGTTTAAGGATGATCTACTTCATTTATCCCTGCAAATGAGAGCGATGAGGCATTCTATACAGGATAGATTTTGGAGCTAGAGCGGGTAAGCACAGATTGAGATTGAGCTACAGATTAGATGGTATAGTAAATTGTATTCATAGTAGTGATAGAAGTTGGAAATAATTTGTATTAATTAGATTCTTGTTTCATACCATAACCTTATGGTCACTGAAACAAGTTAGGATGATTAGGCGTAAGTATTTAGGTGAGCCGTTAGGTGCAACGATTTAGGATAAGGTTTGTCTTAGGTTATTAGGACGATGGTTGCGACGTTATTTAGTATTCCGACATATCGTGCGAGCAGGAATTCGATTCATCCGAAGATTCGATTTTGGACAAGGCAGTAGATTTGGCGCCGTATACGTTAAATAGACAATTGGAGCTACCCATTTGGAGGACGCTACCTGTAGACCTTCACATATCTTCTAAAATTTCTTTTACGATTTTAGTTACCGCGTGAACGTTATAGAGAGTACGAATACGGTAAACAAGATGTGAAATGTGATTTCTAGCATGGGTTGGAGTAGGGGTGTGGTTATTCACTACTAGCTGCTGATTTCATTTAGTTTATTGATTAAGGAGATTCAACCTTTCTTCCTGTTTCTTCTTATTTTGATAATACCCATCACCTTTGATAATCAACTTTATTTCAATTGATGACGAATTTTTCAGATTCATTTAAACACATTCCTATTTTTCTGAGATACCTCTATTTTCAGGGGATCACTTGATTCAACATGATGTATATAAATCATTGAGATCCTTGAATTCCTTCTATTTTCCTCGAATATTTGTTATTCCTTATTCAACATTATAAATATATATAAACTTTTGAAACTTTTGAATTCTTCTTGTTTCTCTCTGAATACTTGATCTTCTTTATTCCAACTGGGACGAATAACCCTATGTATATAGGGGATTCAGAGACGTCTTATCTATGTGATAGGAGTCTGGTGGGACGCCACTGATTGCGTTTGTCATGAAAGTAAAGAAGGCTGCCCCTTTCTTGTGCTATGGCGGTTGACCTAAGTGACAAATGCAACCTGAAATTAGTTCAATGATCATATTGATCTCTCAGTTAAATTCTTTTATAAAATTCTTATCAAATAAAATTCATCTTATATTCATACATGTTGATACCTGTCTATTATATTGATCCCTTTTGTTATAAAACCTTGTGATTTCTAAAAGTTATCAATGATTGAGAGCAGTAAAGGTGGATACGATGAAATTTGAGTGGTGTGGGCTACATTTATGTCGAATGAAAATTAGATGAGCAGGTTTTAGAATTGAGGTTAAAGCAGAGATTGAATATCAAGTTAGATTACGTAGTGGATTGACAACACACGTACAAGATTTGATAATGCGGGGAAACTGATTATGGCTACGGAGCAGATAACAAGGACATGAAATGATAATTTTGTTACATTACAAAAATAGAGTGATGATGGAGTTAGTTAGTACGTGATAGTTATGTCAAGGAAAGATTGTTGAGGGACACTTGTTTATCGCGTATTTCACTTTGGACATAGAAATAAGAATATTATGAGATTTTAAATGTTTTGAGACCAATTGTTGGATAGAGGAATTTAAGAATTGAATTGGGAAAATATGAGCGAAGCAAAGTCAAATGAAGCAAAGTCAAGCTAGATAGATTGTTTTACAAACTTCAACAAGAATTGGAACTTTGGATAAAGGAGAAAAAGGATTGTGTTGGAGATAGTACTTAGATGAACATAGTTCGAAGGATTAAAAATATTAAGAGTAAAGAGAGCTGATCAGGACGGAAGAAGACACTAAGAAAAGGAGGATGAAAAAAATTAGGAAAATTGCAAGAATTGTGTTAGCAGAGGATGCGAGATTTGACTAGAAAGGGATGTAGGATCTAGAAGATTTTAAAGACCAGGACAATGAGACAAGATAGCTATCCAAAGATTATGAATTATTGGGATCAACAGGAACTCCAGTCTCAGGACGGAGGACTTCAAGAGGAAGGATACTGTGATTGTGCTAGGATTAAAATGGAAAGCCACAAGTATAAGCGGAAATAATAGTATGGTAAGAAATGACGGAATTAGAAGCTAGAAGTTCAATATAATTATATATGAGAAATGAAGGATATGGATGTGATGGAGGTTAAAGTAGATAAGTGTATGTTTGGAGTGGATTGTATAGTTAATTATAAAGTACAGGCTTAGTGTGAGGAGAAGAATGTGAAATTATGATTCTCAAGAGGTATTTAAGTCGTGTTTTGAGGCGGGAAGCGGACAAAGGAGTTTGACGATCATGTATACTAAGAAGTTATTATGACAAGATTTTAAGGTTATGTTATACATGTGGGAGATACCAGTAAGGAGATAATTAGAGTGAAGCAGATGTCAGTGTTTAAGATCTCTTGGATATGTGACTAGATGAATTACTAGGATTTCCACTAGACAGAGATATAAAGTTGGTTAAATTATTTACTACTACATAGGTGAGCAGTTTCAAAGAGTCAAGATCGGATGACATTTCAAGAAATTCAGGAACATGAGAAGAGCATATATACGATTTCGAAGTACGAGCTTTGTAAATGGAAGAACTATAATTTTCAGGGCATGACGAAAGGATCGAAGTGAAGGCCGTGATGATGAAGCAGTAATGAATCGAGAAAGACTTAAGACGCTAGCAGAGATCGAAAACTGAGAAGGATCAGCTAGGAATTATCAAAGGTTGTCAAAGATTTAACCAAGATAGCTACAATAGTGGACAAGCTTACAAATCGGTAAATGAAGGGATAAAGGTGGAGAAAGCTTTCAAGAGTCAAGGAAGAGATTGAACATCATCCCAGTGTCAGTGCAACCGGATGAAATAGGAGAGATTAAATATGCATACAGTGCTCAAAGAAATGTTCAAAGAATTTGCGAAGTTATAGATGGAAGATCCAAAGGTCTAGATTATTGCGAATGAATGGTTATTAGTTTCGAAAAGGTTACTTAGTAAAACAATGGGATAAAGGATGGATAGAAGTTTCCCAGTTATTCCCTCCTCGAGTAACATTGTACGTTGAAAGGGGAGTAAGAATGATTGGGGGATTTCTTGATATTCTTTTTCTCAAAGTTTTATCTGGGGCAATCTGAATTATGAGTAGGAGCGTGGAAGTGGTATCAGTGGTCCTAGTCGCGTGGATTTTGTTTTAAAGATTTAATTATTTACATGTTTACTGCAAGTCGAGGCAGATTTCTTCGCTTAAATGTTTGTTGCAAGTCAAGGCAGGTTTTGTTTTATTATTGTATATGAATGAATTGTTTATGGATGATTGGATTAGTAATTGAAGTACTTTCATACATGGCATAGTCTATTATACGAATAGGTCATGTTTGATTTTCGGTAGAAAAGGATCGTCACGTGCGAGTGATCAATATCTAGAATTAACTAGACTTGTAAACCAAAGGCTTAAGTTTGTGTTGGAATCTGTGGGCTTACAAGACGAGCCTAGCTAAGAATTGGAATGATATAAAGGAATTCTAGAATGAAAGAAATGATTTTAAAATTGAAAGAGAAATGTCTGAGAATACTGTCATATGTTTTCTTACGGTCGATTCTAAGGACAGAATCCTATTAAGGGGGAAAGGATATAACGCCCTAGAAATTTCGAAATTATTATTATTATTATTATTATTATTATTTAATATAAAATGTGAATTATATGAGTTGAAATTTTTAGGATTGAATGTATGTGACATCATGTTTGCATGCTTATATGATGATGTATATCTGAGATGTGGGTCCGTGAAATTTTATTAGAATTTTTGACGATTTAAATCTATTTAAATTATGCATTATTGATCTTTTGAGAATTTTATAAAATCATCGGAGTTATTAAAAATTAAGAAATCTTTTATAATATTATCTTTGTATATTTATTTAGTTTTTAAAATTAGTCGGAGAATTATTTTCGTTGTTCATGTATTTTAAAATGATTTAAAGAGTTTTATAGTATTTAAAGGATCACAACTTGTAAAATTCATTTTTAATTCATTTTTTATCCTAAAAATATTTTAAAAATTTATGTGTGTTCTTAATTTCGTACCCTATATTTTAAAATGAGAATTTTTATTTTTCGTCGTTGTTCATTTAAATTTGAATTATAAAAATTGTTTATTAAAAATGTTAAACTGATTTTTTAGCTTTATAGAATTTCTAAATTATTCTTTAGCCTTAAAATATCCAAGATGTCTCTTTTTTTCTTCCAGTGTTAGCCAGATAAGTCTCGAGAACTCTCTCGAACTTGTATCCCTCTCTCGGAAGTTCTAAATCTCTCTCCCTCAATCTCTCAACATCGATCTCTCCCTAATCTCTCCCTGTATTCCCCCTTCAGGAATCTCTCTATCACTTTCTTCTTTCCTCTCTAATTATTATGTATGTTGGTATATGTATATTGTGTGCGATGTGTCCGTGTGGACAGTTGTGTGCAGAGTAGCGAGTTCTTCTCGTTAACCTCAATTGTCCTTCGCCCTTATAAGCTTTAATTCGAGTCTAATTCTACCGTCTCTTGCTGAAATTGATTCTCTCCCTCCCCCTCGCAAAAAAAAAAAATCTCTCTTCCCTTTGTATTTACGCGCTGGGTTGCCGATTGTGTTGCTACGGCTGTGTGTGGTCGAATTTGGGGTACTCAAATTTGGGGGTTTCCATGGTGATTGGTTCAGTTTGTTTATGGTAGCTGTGTTTGTATATATTCGAAGTGGGTGTGTGCGTTTTCATGGGTGAGCTGGGTGTGCAGTGATTGTTGTGCGCGTGTGTACTCGATTGTGTGGGTGTAGCCGAATTGTTGCTGAAGTATAGAGTTGATTAAATGGGTCGATACTAGTGCCTGGTGATGTCTCAAGCTGTCAAGCTATAATTTCTTTATATTCACATTTTATATATGTGAATGTTTGAGTCGTGTGTTGCCGCGGGTTTGCTTGAAAAATCTGTTGAATTCTTGTGCGTTTGAATGATTCAAATTGTGGAAACATCGGTTAATTACTTTGATTATCGGATGATGTTAAACCTGCTGCTATTAAATTTTTGTACGTATATTGGTTCGGTCGAGTAATTTTAAAAGTTGAAATTGGGCTTTGAAATGGTTGTTCAGTGGATTTATTGTTTGCATTTCCTGGTTTGATTTTGAGTTCGCCGGAAGATGGCGCTGTTGTGGATTATATGTAGTTTGGACTTGTTTTTGGTCGGGTTTTTCTGGGAAATGGTTGTAGGATGTAGTGAGGTGAATGTAGGAGTGGAAATGAAGTGTGTTTTGGAGACTTTGTTAAGGTAAGGAGACAGGGGTGCAAGGGAGGTGGAAAAAGGGCCGTGGGATGTCCTGTATATGTGAGCAGTGTATTGTATGTGAAATGAGTGTAGTGTGGTGGGTGATTATAGGAAAGTGTGTGTGTGAATGTATATTCGAAAGGGGGTGTTGTCATTAGATTATTAAAGTTGTAGTGTTGGTTTGAATTTGATATGGGGGATATTGTAAAGAAATAATAGGTGTATTTGTAGGCAGTGTGTGGGTTGTGAGTACATATGTGAACTGGTGGTATGGTAAGAGAAAGGCTGAAGAGTCAAAAATGAGAAAAGAAGGAAAAGAAAGGTAGAAAGGAATAAGAGGAGAAAGAAATAAAAGAGTAATTGGTATGGTCGAAATTTTGTTAGATTATTTTGTAATTTGTATAGCAAATTGATAGCAAGTTTCTGTAAATAGATATGATATATGTGATAAATATCATAAGTGTAAATTGTTATTATGTGCTAAGTGCCAATGTGGTTTATATGGCTGTACTCTACTATTTTGACAAGGTGATTAATATGTGTTGTATGTGTTATGTTGCAAGGCGTAATAGGACATGTTTGGGTAGTATAGAGTCGGCGATTAAGGTTATTAGCGTACTGAGGTAGTAATTTACCTGTATATAGGTACCAGTAGGAGGCTGATAAGAGTCAGTTTGTAAGGAAGGAATTTTGAGGAAGGAGATATTCAGCGAAGTTAACGAGCATAATATTAGAGTGGCGGACAAATTATAGAGGAAAGATGAATGGATAGCCAAGCATAGGCCGGAGTATAAAGAAGTGGAGACTGATGTAAAGTGAGAAAGAATTGAGATATTGGAATTGGAAACTTCATGTATTGAGGCAAGTTTACTATACCTCACTTATTGTTCAAGTGATGTCAAACCTTCTGTGTTTATTTAATTTGTTCTTTCGTTATCCTTTCTTGCAAGCAATTACATTCTCCATATTTATTCTGAATAATTGTGAACATGTTCTGTTAATTATACGATGTTCCTTCCAGATCTTTTTGCTAGTGCCTATACCTTTCATTTTTATTTCCAGTGACATTTTTCTTCTATAAATTTACAAACACTTATTCTTAAATTATTCTGCATTGTTTATTTTCCTCACCTATTGTTCAGGTGTTGAATTCTTTTAAAATTAATTTATTTCAATATTCCTCGTCTTTACTAATATTTTTCATAGTATGTTTCTTTCAAATTCATGTTAAAAAATTCGAGGTTTATACTGTTGTTGAGGCATGTGATGCTCAGTGACGGTTAAAGCCAAGAATGAATTGAGATCTTCTTAATTATTCAAACTCATTATTGTCATTCTGGTTTGGCAACTGAAGCCTATGAGTGCTTAGCTGACAAGAGTGAGACATTGGGTAATTGAGAATTTCTTAAATCTTCATTTTAAATTATTCAAATCTTTTATGTAAATTCGAATTTTGACATGAAAATTTTATCAGTTAGTAACCTTTGAAATAAATGGTTATAGCTTGTGCAGTACTCAAATCTTTTGTTGAACTTCATATCACTTTATTCCTTGATTTTCCTTATAAATTGTTGTTCAATTCTAGAACCTGAATAATTGCTCTGTTCTTTAATTAATTAATGTTTCCTTGTTGATATGTGATTCTGTTTTGCTGAGCTATACCCTGCTTAGTTAAATCTTATTGCTTTGTTGTCTTTAATTCCTTATATCAATTGCTTCATTGATCCTTAATCTTTTAATGTTGCTCCCTAAAATGGTTTAATTAATTAAAGATGTTTTAAAAAATTCCTTGTACTAGGCTGATCTGTTATCAGTAAGTATAAAGGACTTAAAAGTGAAATGTTTTAAAGATTTTAAGATTTTAAAGATTTGATGTGGGGGAATTCCGTTAAAACGTTTTTCACGGATTCCTTCAGATTGGAGCCGCGTAAGAGGCCGGGTGACGCCGGTCCAGCATGTTTTATTTTGTGCTGTAGTTCTTGTGGGACCAGTCCAGCACCTTATAGGCCAATGTGTTGCCTAATTGGGAACCCAATTTATGTCCAGACGGACCGAGTGTCCGGGCTGGGGACTTTACGTGGCTGATCACCCGTATTGTCCGTAGTCGTGAAAAAACTCCAATCAACCGAAATGATTTTAAAAAGGGTTTTATATATGGAAAATATGTTTTAATAATGGAATGGTTTTAAGCAATGAATGTTTTCATGGAAGTTATGGTTTGAAGAAAATGAAAAGTTTAATCCTATGATGGAAGTGAATTAGTCCTTTGAGTTAAATTGATCATTGATATTGTTCATCAATGATTTATCGAGTTGTTGTTGTTTCACTATATTATTAACTTGCTGAGCATTCTTTGGCTCATTCTTGCTTTGTTCTACCTAACCCTTTGCAGTTAGGTTTAAGGATGATCTACTTCATTTATCCCTGCAAATGAGAGCGATGAGGCGTTCTATACATGATAGATTTTGGAGCTAGAGCGGGTAAGCACAGATTGAGATTGAGCTACAGATTAGATGGTATAGTAAATTGTATTCAGAGTAGTGATAGAAGTTGGAAATAATTTGTATTAATTAGATTCTTGTTTCATACCATAACCTGGAATCGATACTCGGTGAGAAATCGTTGGTGTATTAAGTTTTAATTGTATTTGTCAAATTGGAATTTGGTTTGGGTTGAATTACAGGTGGATAGTCCGATTTACGAATACTTCATGCCGAAATTTTATAAAGTTCCCCTGTATCAAAATCTATTTTATTATAAAAAGTATATTTTCTGTATTGGGAAGTCTGGGTGTTACAGTTATGGCCAATACATTTAATGAAAAGCGTAAAAGCTCACCCTGAGGAATCCTTCAAAATCAACCTCACTACTCATATCAGACTCTAATTCACGCAAAATAAGTCTAATACCTTCCTCTGTAAACACCTCACTGGAAGCTTTAAGTTGTGCAAGTAAAGGTGGCAAATCTCCAATTGTGACTATACCATTCTGTTTCTGTACGGCTACAGACTACAAAATAAATTAACTTAGCAAAAAAACAGGCCTAATAAAAGCACGATATTAATACGAAAAAGACAATAAATTTAAGACAAAATATTTCAAACATAAAAATTTAAGATGGAGTTAAATGAGAAAGAAATGTTACTTTGACTTAGAGGCTGAGTAACTGGAGTTGTGTGAATTGGGTTTGGAGCCATTAATCAGATACATGAACACCTGTAAAGCTAGACATGTTTGTGTGTTTATATATCACAATTGCACACCTGCAGAAAAACTGCCATAAAACAACAGAGGGGCTTAATGGTATAGGCCAGGAAAAAGTAATTTAAATTAAAATAAAAGTGTTATTACATTATAACATTAAATTCTAACAATTATGCAGGAACTAATTGCAGTACTATGGTGTCTCGATAGTCAGCTTCCGTAACTTTAAACTCGTCAAATTATAGTGTTTTTAGTATAATTTATGATATTATTAAATAATTAAATAATTATATTAATAATTATACAGTACTAAGATTGACCGATCGAACTATCGACGAAACTTTCTATGTATTAGCAAACAATGCATTCATCTAGGTTTTTTGTGATTTTTCCTCAATCCAAATATTTTTTCAGATACTTTTGTAAAGAAGCAGGCAGCCGCATGAGTTGCATGTGGTGTTATATTACTTTCCAGTTTAAGGTTACCTCTAATAAGTAGGTTATCTCAATAGTGTGGTGTTATATTTGAAACACAGTTACCTGCCCATCGCATTATAAGTGCCAGCAAGATTTCTATAGACTCCAAGTGTGTCAGGGTGATGTGGTCCATATTCAGCCTCCAAGATGCTCCTTGCTTCTTCAAACATATTTGCAGCTTCATCAAAGGCATCCAAATGCAGGCACACGAATCCCATCTGGTTCAGGGTGGTAGAAAATAAAGCAGATTTCTTCTCGCCAATAGCCCTAAACTTTGCAATAACATTTTTTAAGCATTTGTAGGAGTCAGAATATGTAATTCTCTTTCATGTAATTCAATGCTCCATCTGAGCTTCAATTATTGCGAATGTGCTTCGGTGGCACGCATTGCCATCATATAATTTGGAAGCCTTGTGCAGTAAACTTAATGACTGATCCAAATCATTCAAAGATTCATAGATGGCAAAAACTTCGATTAGGCCACTAAAAATCTCTTCCAAGGAACTATTAGGGATAGGGTTCATGTAGATTCTAGTGCATTTTTGTAGTAAGATTTCGATTCACTACATTTCCAGATCTTGTTGTACAAATTAGCCAGCCGGAAAAAAACTGAAGCAACTGTTGGATGATTTTCTCCTTTAACGGGCTTAAACATGGTGAGTGCTTTCTAATAAGCAAAAATAGCATCATCATACCTTGCCAAGTTCAGAAAAGTATCACCAATGTTACGGTTGATAGAAGCTACATCTGCTTCTTGACCATTTTCGGCCATGTACATGCTTGCCAATACATAATTCTCAAGGGCAGTTTCATAATCTCCTTTTGCCTCACAGATGAGTCCCATCAATCTCCTATTAGCAGCTAATTCCAGGAAAGCCAATGACCCCTTATCTTTTTAAATGTCAAGAGCTCTCTGATAAAGCTTCTCAGCTTCATCAAATTGCAATATCTGAACATGTGCTTCGGAGCTTCATCAAATTGCAATATCTGAACATGTTCTTCGGATACATACCTGCAAGTCTCGCCAAATCGAGGGTCGTTCTCTCCAAGAACTCGCATTTGAATCACCAAACCTGCTGTGTATCACACTATAGCATTCTCAACTCGGCCAAGCATTGCAGATGCATCTCCTAGCTGCATACACCCAAAAAACTTAGCAAGTGCATGATTTTCACCTTCATCAATTATGGGAATATCAACCGAATGCTCAAGAAGTGGGATTGCCTCATTGTACTTTCCCATACTGCAATACAATGTTGCTACAACATGTAAACACATAACAAACTCTAAATTTGGCTTCTTATTTGCATAAGTCTCAAATGCTTGCTTTGCTCGTAGCGCCAATGCAAGCACCTTTTCAGATATCTTCCCCAGAAAAACTAAATATCTAGTAAAAACATATCAAATACAATGATATACTTTACACACCTGTCCAGAAAAACCAAATTTCTAGTAAAAACATATGGGTGACATAGAAGATATACTTAACATACATATACTTTAGACATCTGGTCTATTTTTCTGGGGAAGATACCTTTTCAAATATCTTCCCCAGAATAACCAAATCTCTAGTAAAAACATATGGGTGATTTTCGATAAATATATCCTTGTGTGGAACATAGTGAAATTAACACACATATCAAGCTAATGAAATGATGTAATTAAAACTCTAGTAATACACACCAAAAATCGTATGTGTGTACCTTAAAAAATATGTTCGAATATGACCGAATGTTGTAAAATTGGGGGAGAATCTCCTACTTCCCCTTTTCTCAAGTTCAGCTTCCTGCACCAAAAAAATAATAATCAAAACATCAACTGAGATAAAACATAAAAACACCATAGATAATACAGGAAGAAGAGATACACATTTTTTCAAATTCAAATTTTAACACAATTAAACGATAATCAATATTAATTCTCTTGTTAATAACCAATATTCAATCTAAAAAAACAGAATCAACACAGAAAAAATATATCAATATCTATATGTAATCTATGTATATAAACACATATGTAATCGAAATAAAAAATAAAAAAGTTACAGATTGAGAGAGAGAGAGAGATAATAACAACTTGGAGATGAGATCACCGGAGTTAATATCAAGAAAACTGATCTCCTTTCATGGAAAAATCAAAGCCACGATAGCTGCAGTTTGAATTGTAGATCATGGACTGTATATAAGCGCAACAAAAGAAGAAGAAGAAATCGTCGGTGGTAACTTCAGAGATAATCAAAGAATATGAATTTGAAATTGATACTATCTTGATATGTAATATCATAATTTAAATTTGCATGATTGTAGGTTTCAAAAAAGAAAGTTACAACTGTTTTTTTTACGTATTGATTGATGGGTAATATTTGATTTGGATCCGGGTCGGTGGATATTTGAAAATACATGTGTAATAGGCTTAAAAAACCCATGGATAGTATCCAGATGGAGGATGGATCATTAATGGGTCAAAAAGTAATGAGCGGATCAGAAAAACAAAGGAATGGAAAATGGATAATTGATGCTTTAAGATTATATAGATAATAGATTTTGGTACCCAATTTGGTACCTCTAGCACTACTGATTCTAAAATATTTTGCCCACTTTCCTTTATATGGTCCTTTAGTTTTTAGCTTTCTAGGTCTTTTGTTAGGGGTTAATTATCATATAGTTCATTTATTACACGCCAATATATCAAGTGGATTATTGGGTTTTTTCTGGTATCTTTTAAATCACTCAATACAAGAAATGTATCAAGCCGTTAACTTTTGAAAAATAAAAGTAATCTTTTGTTAATTCTGTACATGTTTCTTGAATGCTACCGTAACCAAATTAATTATTGTTAAATTCTAGTATTTTAGATTATATATTTACATTTTTAAAAAATCATTTACTATTTATATTTAATTTTATAGTTATTTTCCTTTTTTTAATTAAAAATAAATAGTAAATGAACTTTTTAAATTCTAAATATATTATCTGCAATACTAGAATTCAACAATTATTCATTTGTTTGTGGTAGCATTCAAGAAAAATGTGTAGAATCAACAAAATATTAATTTTATTTTTCGAAAGTTAACGGCTTGATACATTTCTTATATTGAGTGATTTAAAATATACAAAAAAAACCCAATAATCCGCTAGATATATTAGCGTGTAATAAGTGATTTATATGATAATTATTCATATGTTTGTGGTAGCATTCAAAAAAAATTATTTAATAATTTATAATAAAAATAATGCATAAATTTAACAAAAGAAAATAATGAATAGACAAAAAAACTAATATATTATTTTTCATTCATTCGGGACATTTGGGGGATTGGATTGATTGGTGTTATCAAAATAATGACAGGATGGAGGTTTTTAACCCTCTTATCAAAATTGACACAAGTCAAGTTAGGAGAATAGAAGATAATATGAAAGTGATGATCAGAGGCAAGCTTTTTTAGGTAACTTTTAAGGAAGTGAGTAGAGATCTGTGGGAAATACAAAAGGCAGGGAGAAAAGAAGAGAGGAAAAATGAGGTTCTGTTAGATTTTCGAGGGGCTAAAAGTATGGTAAATCAAACAAACATAGTGAGACCTCCCTCTAAGCCCCAGGGAAGTAATCAATTTGAAGACGAGTTTGATAGTCTGTTCAAAGTCCTTTACTGAAAAGGCACCCTCAAAAGAACTTTTTTAATAGTAGTTCGATCAGCAATGACTCAATCTCAAGAGTGTCTGAAACTACCCTTGGCGAGGAGGTTAAAGATGGGGTTAGTAAAGAGATACTTAAATCCAATAATGAAGGTTTTATTGTAGCAGGCGTAGTCTCGTACAGTGGGAGAGAAAATGGTGAGGAGTCAAGTGAAAGGCATAATTGTAGGCAGTTGGAAAAGCGAGTTAAGGAATCAAGCAAGCTCGTGGAGGTTCAATTAAGTTCGACTGATGTCTCAGGTTGTTCAGAATCATCATTGGTTAAGGAAGGGGAGGTAATGTCTTCAGAGGGGATGTTTGAAGAAGATCGTCAAACAAACCTTTTAGGTAGCTCTCAGAGCACCGTGTGTAGGAATATAAGTAACATGAATATGGGTAGAGGCAGAGGGAGGCCCAGAAAAAAATTGAAAAGATTTGTTAATCCTTTTGATCTTCGGTTGGGCATTGGCAAATCGGTCGGCATTAGAAAATCAAAGTCTCTTGCAAGAAAAAGTAAAAAACCGCCATCTGAGAATCAAGGTGTCAACAATGCTAGTCCAGGATGCAAAAGCATTCTTCAAGAAGCGAACCTCATACTTGAGACAGCTTTAGCTATTGGTCTAACTGTGCCCGGAGGTATTGAGGAAGGAGCCAGAAATTTAGCAAAAAATATGGAGGAAGGACTGGTTTAGTTGGTGGTAAGTATAAATCTTGTTGATAGTATTGCGTTGAAATGAAGAAGTTAATCTGCATATCTTGGAATGTGAGAGGCACCAACTCTATAAGTAGTAGGAGAATGATAAAAGATTTTGTTTGTTCTCACAAAGCAAATTTCCTTTGTTTACAAGAAACAAAGGCCAGGTTGTGGTCAGCAACAATGAAAAATAGTATTTGGGATCACCACACACATGGGTGGGCAGAAGTAGAGGCGACAAGGTTGTCTGGTGGGATCTTATGCTCTTAGGATAATCTGGAGTATGAATTAATTCATTTGGAATCCACGACATCTTGGATTTGGTGCGTAATGGAGTCTAAACTGGAAAAGGGAAGATTCAGTATCATTAATGTCTATAGTCCGCAAGACTTACATTTGAAGCAAGTGCTATGGGCTCAAATGAGTAACATCATTTTTGAGAATCCAAATATCCCTATTTGCATCGTGGGGGACTTCAATTGTGTGAGGGAACAGAGTGAAAGAGCTAATTGCATATACAGAGATAGGGAAACATCTCTTTTCAATAACTTCATAGAAAATGTCAATTTGCTGGATTTGGAGTTGCGGAAGTCTCAATTCACCTGGTTTGGTCCTAATTCAAAGAAGAGGAAACTGGACAGATGTTTAGTGAATCACTCTTTGTACTCCTCAGCTCAATGGAAACTCACAGCCCTTAGTAGGAAAATCTCGGATCACAAAGCCAACCTGCTCACACAGATGACACTAATTGGGGTCCTATTCCCTTTAAAGTGTTTAACTGTTGGATTAAAGATGAATCACTTCTAAAAGTCTTGGAGAGTTTTCTAAATTCCTCTGTTTTAGTGGTAGCAAGGATATTCAAGCAGCATTAAGAGCCATCAAATGTGTCATCAAAAGATGGTCTCAAGACCCAAATAATAACATTGACTCAAAAATAAGAATTGTGGAGGAGAGGCTACATACTTTAGATGTCAACTCTGCACCTGCCTCAGTAGTGTCAGAGACAAAAAAAATAAGCTAGAGGACCTATACATGGATAAAGCCTC
This sequence comes from Kitagawia praeruptora, assembly GCA_037693485.1. Lineage (NCBI taxonomy): Eukaryota > Viridiplantae > Streptophyta > Magnoliopsida > Apiales > Apiaceae > Kitagawia > Kitagawia praeruptora. The sequence goes on along the minus strand of CM075351.1, from coordinate 119,252,216 downwards.
AATGTTGAGATAAAAATCTCGAGTTCAATGGGCACTTCAAGGAGATAAAAACTCAAAGTTCTACCACCAAGTGATCCAGAGGAGAAGGAGTAAAAATGCTGTCAATAGTATTTGATGGAGGAATAGTTGGATTCATAATCCTAGGGATCTTAAAAATGCTTTCTTCTCACATTTCCAGCAGTTGTTCAAAGTTCAGCAGCCTTTGGTGAAATTGGGTTTGGGTCAGTTGGATTTAAACAAATTGAACCCCTCTGATGCAGATTAGTTAGACAGGCAAATCTCTGAGGAGGAGCTTGTTTTCGCGTTAAAAATGTCATCAAATGAAAAAGCTCCTGGGCCTGACGGAATGAGCTTCGGATTCGTCAAGTTTCTTTGGGAAAAATTAAAGTCTCCTCTCTTAGAAACTGTTAAAGAATTCTCTCAAACAGGTAAACTTCCGAAGGGCTTCAATTCTTCATTTATTGCTCTCATACCAAAGATTTCTCATCCAAAATTGGTCACAGATTTTAGGCCAATTAGCCTCATAAATTCAACTTCTAAGCTTTTTACTAAAGTGCTAGCAAATAGATTGAATCAATTCATACATTCTCTAGTTAGTGAACATCAACATGGGTTCATTAAAGGTAGACATGGTTCAGATAGCATCTTGCTCCTAAACGAAGTTTATCACAGTCTAAAGCAGGGTAAATCTTCTGAATTGATCTTTAAGATTGACTTTGAAAAGGCTTTTGACATCGTGGATTGGAATTTTTTGTTGGAACTTTTGGACAAAATGGGGTTTGGTAAGTAGTGGATTGCATAGATACGAAATTATTTAGAGGAAATCAGGATTTCGGTCTTAGTTAACGATTCCCCATCAACTGAATTTGCACCCAAAAGGGGGTTAAGGCAAGGCGACCCACTATCTCCCTTGCTTTTTAATTTGGTGGTGGAAACCTTGAGTAAGATGCTGCAATCTTCAAATGCCTTGCATATGTATTCAGGGATCAAAATAGGTGATAATATGGAAGTCATACACCTTCAATTCGCTGATAACACTCTCATTTTCATCAATGACGACAAGATCTCTTTAGCTACTGTTAGAAGGATCTTTTTTTGTTTTCAATGTTTGACTGGCCTCAAAGTCAACTTTGGTAAGAGTAAGTTATATGCTATAGGCAAAAGCATGGATATACTCGAAGAAAGAGCAAGAATCTTGGAGTGTGCAGTTGGTGAATGGCCAATGACGTATCTGGGAGTTAACGTTGGCATCTCTGCAAGAAGACAACTTTATTGGGATCCACTTTTAGATAAATTTAAAAGAAAATTAGCAGGGTGGAAATGTGATACACTTGACATGGCTGGAAGATCAGTGTTACTTAAATCAGTGTTAGGAAGTTTGCCTATTTATTGGTTTAATACGCAACTATTGCCATCGACTGTTTGTCAGAAGATGGATTCTTTTAGTCGAAGCTTTTTGTGGGGAGAATTCACTTTGAACGGAGAAAGAAGGAAAAGGCTACATCTCTTGAATTGGGAGACAGTTACACTGCCAAAGGATTTTGGAGGCTTAGGTATTACTCCTTTCATCCATATGAATAAAGCGCTCTTGAGTAAATGGTGGTACAGGTGGCAAGCGGAGAGATCCAAAGTCTAGAACAAAATCATAAGGGATAAATATGCATGCGCCCTCAGTGGTGATTTACAAGAAAATTTAAGAGGTAAGCATACTTCAGAGATGCTTACAAATATCTTATCCATCAACAATGAAAATGGGTTTGATGGTGCACTCAGTTTATTGAATTTTAAGTGGATTGTAAGAGATGGAAACTCAATTTTATTTTGGGAAGATATTTGGGTGAACGATGAGTATTCAAGTATTAGCTCATCCTTTGCTAGGTTGTACAACATCTCTAAATTGAAATTTCAGTCCATTAAGGCTATGTGTATGATGTGGAGAGACCCAAACACTAGCAGTGAACAGCTTTGGACGAGGGGTTTGAGAGCATGGGAATTGGATGAAGTATGTAAGCTAAATGACATAGTGTCCTCGGTCACTCTATCTCAGGGGCAAGATATATTAATATGGAGACACTCGAGCAAGACTTACATGTGTAGAGATGGAAGAAATTGGTTTGTTGACCGTGTAAGGAGTACTTCAAACTCCTGGAAGCTCCTGTGGAAACTTAAGGTTCCTCCTAAGGTTCTACTGTTCTTATGGAAACTCAAAAATAAAATTCTGCCCGCTAAAGCACTACTATCAGCAAGGTTAGGGAATAATTTTGGCAGTGCAATATGTTCTTTCTGTCAATTACATCAAGAGTCACAAGACCATTTGTTTTGGCATTGCAAGTTTACAAAAGAGATTTGGATAAAAATTCTTGAGTGGTGGAATATTTCTGGATTGCTTCTCCAAGTAAATTTTGATAACCTTTGGAGTTGGCATTTGTTTTTCAAAGAATCGATTTTGAAAGAATGTTGGAACATTACTGTTGGAGCAACACTTTAGTCGCTGTGGTTATGCAGGAACCTATTGATTTTCGAGGATAAAAGAACTTGTAAGGAAGAGCTAATCCTTCTAATTAAGTTTAGAGTAAAGAAATGGTGTGAAGCGCTCAATCTATTCAAAGTTGAAAATTTGGACCTATGGATGGTTAATCCAATAGGCCTCTTATTAGCCAGCATAGCTAGTAAATCAGTTATACTTCTTTCAAATGAGGGGGAGCTAGTTGGTTTTATAGATGGTTCTCACTTAAAGACAAGTCCTGGTTCTTCAAAAGCAGGTTTTGGTGGTTTTCTAAAAGATCAGAATGGTAATCTAGTCTTCATATTTTCGGGACCAACTGCAGCATTAGGACCTTTTGAAGCAGAATGGGAAGCTTGTAAATTCTTGATTGATCACATCTGGTCGAGTCACAAAAAAATTATTGTGTCATCATCCATTCGGATAATGCTGAGTTGATTCAAATCTTACTGAAGGTTAAGGCTGGTCTATGCGATTATGATCATAACATTTGCCAGGTTTTCAAAAGTAAGCTGTTGGGTTTGAATATTAAATTTAAGTGGATCTCTAGGCAGCTCAATCATGGAGCAAATGATCTAGCAGTCCAGGGGCGTTCCAGATTAAAAATAATATGGGCTTGGTGTTGAGGGCTTTGGTTATATAATTGTGACAGTACTGCAGGAAGAAGATGGTGGTGATGTCTTGGTAACTAGCTCTTGGTAGCGGATCCTTGATTTTCTTAGTTCTGTTTTGCTGGTGCCTCTGTCTGTGCTAGTGTGCCTAGTGGCTTTTGTTGTCTTACTATCAATTAATGGTCTTATTACCTAGTTGTAAGGGGGCAGTGCATTTTCTCTAATGGCAGCCCTTTATTATTATTAATATATTCTGCGTTCCAAAAAAAAAACTTGGTACATCAATTATGTCATACTCACGAAACGAAACTCAAATTTATGTTTATATTCAATTTGTTTACAAATTGAACAAAACTTGAATCAATTTTTTCGAGTCGAATACCGAATGTATCGATTCATTTACATTCCTAATCATGGCATTTTAAAAAGAGAAAACTGGGCCTGAGGACAACCTCAGGGATCTCCCCTGAGGTTATAAGAATATTGCTTATAAAATAAGGGGCCCCGCAGGGGCAGTTTTGTAAATTTAAATTTTTTATCAGTAATTTACACAAATGCCCTTAAAATTTGTATTCATTTTTTCTATCCTCAGGATTCTAACCTGAGGTCATCCTCAGGCACATGAAACCCTTTTAAAAAAAGTTTTTCGAAACATAACTTATACTAACCTACTCGTGCTATGCACGGTTACTTATAAACTTTTTAATTGTCTTATTGTTAAAATTATACTCCCTCCGTCCCAAAAAGATTGACACAATTTCTTTTTTGGGTAGTCCCAAAATTAATGCACATACTATACTTACTATTTTTTAACACTACTTTTTACTATTACACCCACTAACTTTATTCCTTTTTAGTTAAACAAATACTATAAACACTATTACACCCACTACTTTACTCCCACTATCTCAAATATATTATTAAATATTTATAGGTCCCACCACTTTATCCACTTTTCATCTAACTTTACTCATTTTTTACTACCTGGCCTTTTCTTAATCTCCGTTAACATGTTGTTAACGGGAATTTAACCTTAAATTTTCGGGAGTAGTTTATAAAATAAATAAATATATTTCAAATTAAAATTTTAGTTTCAAATTTTTTTTTTTCAATTTATAGAATTTCAAACATACATTAAATACTTGTATAATTTTTTTTAATCAAAATATGATTTTTTTTAAATTAACAAAAAAATATGAAATTTTTATCCGAAAATAAATCCATAAAAACTTTAAAAAAGGTGAGTCAAACATGCTCTATATAATGAACCCTTCTAAAAATGTGTTCCAAAAAATTAATGAACCCTTGTGAATATCACACACTTTTAGCTTAATGTGCACTTAGCCGGGGGTCTTCACGGAAACAGCATCCCTACCGTTAAAAGCAGGGGCATGGTCTGCGTACATCTCACCCTCCCCAGACCCTGCTCTGAGCGGGATATACTGGGTATGTTTGGTTTGGTTTGGTTTAAACACCTCATTTTTTTAGAAATTTTTTTAATGCATTAAAAATAAAAAGAAAGTAGAGGGTCAAAACCTTGAAAATGAGAGACATTCTTCCAGTTTACACAGTGAGTCAAATTTGGATCATATTTAGTTAATACATAATCAACTAATGTTATAATTTAGACTTAATTACATACTACATTCCTTTAATGTTAATTTTTTGCATTTTGGGTTACGTTTTTTTGACATAAATCAGTTTGCATTCCTATACTTTAAATCCTGCTACAATTTTCAATTTTCACACCTTTGATGTTTTTCAGTTAAATTTGACTGTTACCGTTAGTCAACTTGAGGGTACTTTCGTCATTATAATTAATAATAATTTTAAAAAGTGAACGATCTGAATTATTATTATTTTAAGATTTTATATTTATCAAAATTATGCTTGTAATTTATTGATTTTTCAAAAAATAATTGATGATATTAAGATTTTTTTATAAAAACTAAAATATAAAATACAAAAATTTTCATGAATTTTTGTTCGAAATAGAAACTATTGTTAGTATCATTTTTAAGGTATTCATTATAAAATATATTACAAATTTAAGATTTTTTATAATATGTTTCGCATAATTTTTCATTTTTTCCAATTTTTAAATTGTATTCTTTTCTCTTTAAAAAACCTTTTGTTTAATATAATAATAAATGACTAATTGCCCTCATCTATACTATACTATAATAAGCAAAATGGGGTACAGTTTGTAGTTGGTTATCCCCTCTTGTTGTGGAATAAAAACTAGGTTACGATTTGTATTTAATGCTAGGGTTGGTGAGCTTCGAGCTTTAATGGTTGTTTCCGTGTTCGGAACTAATCGGTCCTCACAGAGTGCCTACGTATCTCGTTATTGAGAATCAAGCCAAGACGTAGTTCTGAGAATGAGGGGTCAGACCCTTTATATAGGCTGAGAAGCCTTAGAATCGTAGTAGGGTTAGGTGACTTGGTGGGCAAGTCACCGCCTAGAAGAAGGTTCCAGATCCTAGTATGTAGGAACCAGTTTCCATGTTGAAATATGTATCTTGGAGGCTAAGTCAGGCAAGAGTAGTATCCTTGTTTGACTCTTATTGCTGAGCTGGTTATTACCCTTAATATTAATTACGAAATTAATATTGTAATTAGGGTTTGGGCCCATTTGGTGGGCCCCGCGTTTGGACCATTCTAGGTCTAATTAATGCCACATTAAATGTGTCTTTAGGGCTTACTTTTAGCCCATATCATTTGCCCCCCAACTTCTAGGAAAACTGATCAGGTTTTCCTTGAAGTTATAACGGCCTTATTCGAGACTTGGGTCAGGGTTTATTACTCTTAAGTGAGTATTTTCAACAATATCATCTTAACGTAAAGCGTGGAGTGACCGAAGCATTTACGACGATGTTGAACGACACTAATCAGTGTTAAACGGCACTACACAGCGCTAATCAGCCTTAAACAACGTTTAAATAGTGTTAAACGATGCTAAATGGCATAAAACGGCACTAACGGCACTAATCGGTGCTAAATGGTGCTAATCGGCACTAAACTGTGCTAACAGGCACTAATCGGTGCTTAAACAGCACTACACGGTGCTAATCGGCACTAATCTGTGCTAACAGGCACTAATCGGTGCTTAAACAGCACTACACGGTGCTAATCGGCACTAATCTGTGCTAACAGGCACTAATCGGTGCTTAAACAGCACTACACGGTGCTAATCGGCACTAATCTGTGCTAACAGGCACTAATCGGTGCTTAAACAGCACTACACGGTGCTAATCAGCACTAATCTGTGCTAACAGGCACTAATCGGAGCTTAAACAGCACTACACGGTGCTAATCGGCACTAATCTGTGCTAATCTCGACTTCTTTTTAGCACTGAAAATCATACGAGATTCGCTGAAAAAGTCGAGATCTAGGTCTGAAAACTATCCGAGGTCTGCTGAAAAAGTCGGGATTCAGGACCACGAACTGACTCGTGATCGGCCGGATCTAGGGCCAGCTCGTGGTCGGCCGGAGAGCCCGAATCCAAGGTGGTCGGCCGGGAGGTGGTCATCCGGGAGGTGGTCGGCCGGAGAGCCCGAATCCGAGGTGGTCGGCCGGGAGGTGGTCCTCCGGGAGGCCCGAATCCAAGGTGGTCGGCCGGGAGGTGGTCGGCGTGAGAGGCCCGAATCCAAGGTGGTCGGCCGGGACGTGGTCCTCCGGGAGGTGGTCGGCTGGAGGGCCCGAATCCAAGGTGGTCGGCCGGGAGGTGGTCCTCCGGGAGGTGGTCGGCCGTGGTCGATTGCCTCTCGGTTAGCTAAGCGATCCGGACCTGAAAACCCTCCGTGGTCTTCGAGGATCAAGAATCTTGATCTTGATTTCAAGTTACTATCTTGGTCATTCGTGACTTCATTATCTTAAGGATCGAGAATCTTGATCTTGATCTTAAGTCGTCAGGGATCTATGATTCAAAATCATCCGTGATCCTAAGGATCAAAAACCTCGATCTTGATCTTAAGTCGTCAGTTTGGTCCTTCGTGACTTCTAGGATCAAGGATCTTGATCTTGATCTCAAACTTTTATCATGGATCTAGGATCTAAAATCATCCGTGATCTTAAAATTTTGGATCTCGGACCTAAAATCATTTGTGTTCAAACGACGCTAATCGGCGCTAAACGACACTAAACGGTGCTAGCGACACTAACGGCACTGAATGGTGCTAAATTTTAACTTCGGCTTCGTTCGTGCCTTGGCTCAGAATTTAAAATCAGTCTTGGTATGTTGATGGAGGTGTTTGCTATGCCTTGAAGGGTTTCGTGAACCTTGAACTCAAACGACTTGTTTCTTAATCTTCGTGACCTTCCGGGTTTTAACTTGTTTGCTGAATCCTTGGTCTTAAGGTTATCATCAACCCTTGACTCTCATTCTTGTGATGAAGTTCTTTAGTCCTTACATCATCCTTGTTTCTCATGGAGGAGGTCTTCCTTCTCGGTTGATCATTCAGGTAGTTCACTTGCTCCTTAGCACTTGACTTTAGGCCTGGTATGCCTTTGTTGGTTTTCAACCCTTTAGCTTGATTCTAGGTTTCCAACCTTATTTTCTTATGCTCATATAACCTTTCTTATGTCTCAACTTGATTGACGACTCTTGGTTCGAGTCCTTAAACTCAAACGACAAGCTCGATTGGAGGAAGACAGCCTTGTTGGCCATCGAGGCTTAAATTTTGTGTCGGGATTTGAGATTCAAGATTTTAAGTATGGAATGACAAAGGACCTCTTATCTCAACATTCTCACTAACAGTTTCTGTGCTTTCAAGGCATTAATAGGGAGCCAACCAGTCTCAAGATGAGCTTTGAGAGGGTCTATCCTTCAGCTTACACCAACTGGTGCTACCAATTTTGAATTGATGGTGGGGTCTTCAGGACCTGGAAGTAAAAAACCTCTGCATAATTTTCTATCTCAGAAGAGGTGAACTTAAATAGGGCATCGGCCTTAATGTTCTCATTTCTTGGAATGTGCTCCTCATAGCGCTCATCATATTGAGTCATATCAGCCTTCACAATTCCCAAATATTTTGCCATAGTTTCATCCTTGGCCTCAAATTCACCATTCACTTGAGAGACTACCAATCTTGAATCTCCACAGACTTTGAGATTCTTGACCCTCATAATTCTAGCCAAGCCTAAACCGGCTATCAAGGCTTCATACTCAGCTTCATTATTGGTTGTCGGAAAGTCCAACTTCAAAGCATATTCGACTGTGAACCCATTGGGGCTTTGCGAAACCAAACATGCACCACTAGATTTTGTTTTTGATGCTCCATCAAAATAGATCACCCAATATTCTTTCTGATCAGCTACCAGTTTTTGATGCTCCATCAAAATAGAGCACCCAATATTCCTTCTGATCAGCTACCAGTTCTTCATCTTTATCTCCATTCTCAGGGGTGATTATCATCTCCTGCCCCCCGACTTCTTGGTTGTTAATGGTGCATTCAACCACGAAGTCAGCCAATGCCTGAGCCTTGACGGCTGTCCGAGGCTTATACTTGATATCAAATTCTCCCAACTCAATCGCCCACTTGATTAGCCTTCCACTGGCCTTTGGGCTATGCAATATGTTCCTTAACTGCAGGTCTATCAGGACTTCAATTTTGTGCGACTGGAAGTACGGTCGTAGCTTCCTTGAGGCCGTTACCAAAGCCAATGCAAACTTCTCTATGGTTGAGTAATTCAACTCAGCTCCATGCAAAACCTTGCTCACATAGTAGATAGGTCTCTGAACCTTGTTCTCCTCTTTAATGAGGACGACACTCAATGCTTGTTCAGATACTGCTAGGTACAGATAAAGAGTCGCTCCGGGACTTGGCTTGGCCAACAGCGGGGCTTCAGCCATGTACTTTTTCAATTGTTCAAAGGCCTTTTTGCTTTTATCAGTCCATTCAAAAATTTTCACTTTCTTCAATGCCTGAAAGAAAGGCAAACACTTGTCACCAGACTTGGAGATGAATCTCCCTAGGGCCGCAACTCGGCCAGTTAGCTTCTGTACATCCCTCACAGAACGGGGTGGTTCCATATCCAGAATTGCCTTGATCTTGTCCGGGTTGGCTTCTATGCCTCTCTTGGAAACCATCAATCCCAAAAATTTTCCTGATCCAACACCAAAAGCATACTTGGTTGGATTCAACATCATCTTGTGGTGCCTCAGCACTTCGAATGCCTCTCTGAGGTGTTTGATATGGTCAGCCTTGAGTAGGCTCTTGACTAACATGTCATCAACATAGACCTCCATGGTTTTTCCAATCAGATGGGCGAATATCTTATTCACCAATCGTTGGTAGGTAGCTCCTGCATTCTTTAGACCAAAAGCCATAACAAGATAACAGAAAACACCAAAGTCTGTTACGAAAGATACCTTTGGGATGTCATCCTTGTGCATCTTAGTCTGATTATAACCACTGAAACCATCCATGAAACTCAACATCTCATGCCCAGCTGTGGCATCTATCAGGGTGTCAATCCTTGGCAGAGGGAAGCAATCCTTTGGGCATGCGTCATTTAAATCAGTGAAGTCAATACACATTCTCCATTTTCCATTTGCATTCTTGACCATAACAGGGTTAGCTAACCATTCAGGAAACTGAATCTCTTTACTAAACCCAGCCTCTAAGAGCTTGTCAACTTCTTGTTTAATGGCCTCCTACCCAGGATCCTTTTTTTCCTTTTTTTCCTGCTTTATTGTCTTCCACCCAGGATCAACATTCAACTTATGAGTTATGAGTTGGGGATCAATCCCTGGCATATCAGCTGCTGTCCAAGCAAACACATCACTATTTTCTTGCAATAATGCTATCATCTTGCCCTTCAGGGGTTCTTTCGAAGATGCTCCCATATAAGTAACTTCTCAGCTCGCTTGGCCGTCATGGCTTCAATGTTTGTCTTGGTCTTGGGTGTTGAACGTCAATGTTCGAAGGTTGAACGCCAAAGTTTGAAATCAAGGGTTTTCAATCTCAAGGGTATTTTAAATCACCGAAATATCTATCAGAGCTGCCGGTCCAAGGCCAGGGGGTTTCTAGTTAGCCCCACGAGGTCTTGAACCTTCTCTAGGAGGTTTTCAAAATTACATCTTGGTTTTCAAGTCAACATGAAGTTTCAACCTTTGGATCTTAATTGGAGGTTCATGACCCCCTCAAGTTTGGCCTTCATGACTAATCTTGGCCTTCATGGCTAATCTTGGCCTTCATGGCTAACAGCTTCTGTTCTTCAACCTAGGATTTGGGGTTGATTCCTCGATTTAGATTTCGATAAATGCAATCCTGTTGGCTTCTTGCTTTTAAATTTCTGAGACGAGAGCTTGCTTGAACTTCTTAATCCTTTCTTAAGGTTATCTATTGGCCTTCATCCTTGGATCCTTAATCCAGGTACTTAATAAGTATTGAAGAGTAGCTAGTCCTTAACATCCTCGGCCTTTCATGGCTTTGACTGTTGCATATGGCTTTTATCTTCTTTTCTTTTATTCAGGGTCCTTTACAGACTTAAACTCTTACTTGGTTACATTGTAACCCAACTCTTGACCCTTCAGGATCTTCACCTATGCATTTGTTTGTTTTCCATTCGTGTATTCTTTTATTTTCGGTACTTGGTCATCCTTGACTTGCACTCATCGGGTGCTCGGTACATAAAATTACTCTATCAATGAATGGAAATCAAACTTGCATTAATAACTTGAAATGGGTTTAACCCTTACATAGTACTACTGTCCTACTCGGAGCAACATGCTCTGCAATGGTTTCAATGAACCTTATTTCTGCTTCTACTAGATGAAGCTAAGTCCTAATAGGATAACTTGAGCCCATCGGGGCATTGCAAGACTAGGCATGCATCACTTGCTTTTGTTTAACTTGATTTTGTTATTGATGCTCCATCAAAATAGAGCGCCCACCATTCCTTATGGTCTCATCATTCTTATTCTGAAGTTCACTTCTTGCTTGGGGTACTACCTCCTGCCCCCCGATTTCTTGGTTACCAATGGTACATTGAACCATGAAGTTAGTTGATGCCTTAGCCTTAATGGCTGTTCGAGGCTTATGTGTGATCTCTTCTACTGGACTTTCTTGGTGCTCCTTATCACTGCGGACATTCTTGTCTTCAATCGGAAGGACCTGCCCCCCGACTCCGTCAGGCCTTAACGAGGCTTCATAACAACTTCGTGCCATCTTTTGATCACCTTTATGTTCTCCAACACCATTCCTGGTCGAAAACTTGATTTTCATATGGTAGGTTGAGGCTACAACCTTGAACGCATGAAGTCCAGTCCTTCCAAGGATTGCATTATAAGTCGAGGATGCCTTAATCACCAGAAAATTCAGCATCTGGGTAGCCTCCTTAGGTTCTTGCCCAATAGTCATGGGTAACTGAATAGTTCCTTCAACTTTGGACTCTACCCCATTAAATCCGTAGATTGGCATATTGGTTGGGGTAAGCTGAGAGTCGGTGTATCCCATCTTTACAAACGCATCATGAAACAGAATATCAACAGAAGCTCCATTGTCTATCAAGACTCGCTTTACTTCTGAGTTCCCAATCACAGGGGTTATAACCAACGGGTCATCATGGGGGAACTTCACCCCTTCCAAGTCTGAGTCATCAAAACCAATCACTGTTTCAGTCCTAGCACGTTTCAGGGCTTCTCCCACAATGTGCATCACCTCTCTGGCATAACCCTTTCGAGAATTCCTTGTTGTGCCGGCCGCAGTCGGGCCTCCTGAGATCATATTGATTACTGGCCCTCGGGGCTATGGCTTGCGATCTTGATCGTCATTGTTTACACTAAAACACGCAAGCGTACGTGGTCACAAGTAATATATAAGGTTAAGTCCAAATTCGTTCCCACAGGGATCTGGTTATGGTTTTAATTCAGTAAACACACCTATGCAACAGTGTATGATCTTAATTCACTACTAAGACAATTAATAAATTAAGGTTTTAACTAACTAAATTAAACTAAGAAGCAAATTAACAAAACTACGAATTAACTAACTAACAAGAATTGAAATCTAATTACTTCTGCAAGATAAACCATGGAATCCTAACTTCATTAAATACTTTGCTTAGATCTGACGCCTTTAATCACTATATGCAATGGTTATGATATCTGATTGGACAACACGAAACAAGTATACGCTACTTCTCAGTATACGTATACCAAACTAAACATACATCCACAAAAGAGATAGAAGATGAATAGACACCAATTATGCTTAGACCCTATATCTCTATAGAATTTGAAAACATAACGGTTGAAGCACAAGTTATCCACTTAGATCACATAGGGTAGCATAATATCTCTATTTACACCACAAATCATGATGTTAAAACATCAACCTATCCTATGCTAGCATGGCAAGTTCTAAATCTCAAGATCCACTCTCGTTTAGCAAGAGATTAACAAATTAGATGTTCATGACGCATCTAAACACATGAATCACAACCATACGAGGATATCAAGATATACATCACACACAGATCTTTAAAGCATCAAGATACTAAACTCCATAAATAAATCCGTTAGAATCCCATGACAACGATTAGTTCATAATCGAACCTCTCGTCATCATGGGATCTGATGAAACCATGATAATAACAAAGTATGAAAAGATACAAATAAATCTAACTAATTGATATGTAATTGTTTTTAATGATCCTCCTAATAATGATGATAAATTACAAGGGTTGGATGTGTTTATATAGGCTCTAGAAGTCTTGTCCAACAAGAACTACCAAAACAAAATTATAATAGAATTACGTTTCCTAAACTGATTTTGTTTTAAAGGAAAATTCATAGCTGCCTTTTCTTCAGATTTTATGGAACGTTACAAACGTAATTGGACCTCTAGACCACCTTAGAATGATAGAGAATCTCGTTATCTTCGCGTGGACAGCTTACGGGCCTCAAACGGACTTCTAGAACTCAAGATATGGCTAAAATCGTAAAAAGAACAAAAGCTGGAAATTTCACGCAGCAACCCGCCGCGCCGACGGCGCCAACGGGGCTGACGGCCTCGCTCCAAACTGCATAAAATGGCGCCAGGAGCGCCAGTTAGGCTCCCGGCTCGGCCCCGATCTGCGAAAATTGATTTTTCTTCGATTTTTCAGCTTTTTCTTCCCGTTCCTTTTGCATGAGCTTCCGTCTTTAATCCTCAGTGACTTGTATACTTCTTGATAGTTGACATTAACCTCCATTCTTCCTTCCATATCATAAATCAACTCCAAATAACGACGGAAACTACACCTTTAATCGATATTTCCTTCAACCCTGCACAATTAAACAAAACACATCAAAACTACCACAAACTTGAGGCCAAAGCAATCAATTTAAGCCGATTTGGAATGCTCTAAATGGATCTAAAATCCATTTATCAGTCATCCCTCCTATCATACTCTCTTCTCTGATTACCACGGTCGTCACCCTTAGTGAAGTGGCTCAGTTTCCCTCTACGAATCAAAAACTCGATCTCATCTTTGAGTTGCTTGCAATCATTAGTGTCATGCCCCACATCTTTATGGAATCTACAATACTGATTCTTGTTTCTCTTTGTGGGATCATCCCTGAGTGGCTTCGGCCATCGGAAATCCTTATCCTTCTCAATGTCCAACAAGGTTCGACTCCTAGGAGTATTCAACCTTGCATACTCAGTGAACCTTGGTCCTCGGTTCTTCTTAGGGGCATAGTCGGAGTCCTCGCTAGTTCGGGGATACTTGTCCCTAGCATCATACTCCTGGTCATCATACTCCTGGTCTTGCTTTCGCTTCTTGGAGTCGTTGTTACCTCCTCCTCCACTTACTGTGGCTTCTTTCTTCATGCTATCTTAAGCTTTAATGTACTTGTCAACCCTTCGTTGGAGCTCAGCCATGTTTTCAGGAGGATGCTTTGCCAATGACCTTTTAAAGAATAGATCAGTGGTTCCGTGTTCCAGGGCTACCATGGCCACCTTATTCTCCAAATCAGTGATATTCAACGTCTCTTTAGTGAACCTCTTGAGGTAATCTCTCAGATTTTCATTCTTTCCTTGTACCACATACATAAGAGATGCAGAGCTTTTCTTATGAACACTCCCGCTGATAAACTGACTAACAAAGGCAGCACTTAACTCTTTGAAAGAGCCAATTGAGTTTGCAGGCAACCGGCTGTACCATCTTTGAGCCATGCCCGACAAAGTTTGAGGGAACGCCCTGCACTTCAAAGCGTCACTTGCAGGCTGCAACAACAGTGCGTTTGAGAATGTCCTAACGTGGTTTGCGGGATCACCCGTTCCATCATAAGCCTTAATTGTCGGCATCTTAAACTACTTTGTGATACGAGCATTCATCACCTCCTCAGTAAACGGGGGTGTGGGATCATCTGGACCCCCAAGTGGCATCAGATCCTTGGGGTTGCTCTTGGGAGTTTCTACCCTTGTTGTTCTTCCACTTGGGGCATCAGCCCTTCTTTGCCTTCTTGAAGGTCTCTCCAGATCTATAAAGGGAATCGGTCCTGATGTTGGAGGAGATTGAGTTTGATTCAGCCTAGCTTGTTCCCTCGCAATATCTTCCTTTATCCTTAGAATCTCAGCCTCATGAGCCTTGATTCTCTCAACAGCTGTCAATGGAGGTCCATCATGGATAGTTTGTGTTCTCCTTCTTGGTTCCCTACTAGCACGTCGGCTTCTCGGGGCTTCATCACGATCATCATCATTAGACGATGAATCCTCAGTATAGGGGCCAGAGTAGTCATAGTATTCTCGATCTCGGATCTGCAAGGCGTGCCCACTAGGTCCAACTTCTTGAGGAGGAGGGTAGTTAGGCAGCCCATACATTGGGTTGGTGTTCATGGGGAGATTCGTAGTATGGATCTGGGCCCCATGTGGGGGGTGGTTAGGATCGACTATCAAGGGAGAAACCACCATCTGAAGTGGATTAGTCCCTGGATTTGTGTGGACGATCGGAGGTAACGTACTCTCAACATGGGAAGTCGTCCCTAAGGGTTGAGAAACTTGATGTTGAACGATCGTCCCGGTTGTTGGGGGCACCGGATCCGTGGTGGGCGGAGCAGAACTGAGTGGCAGAGGCTCGGTAGTTGTCGGTGTCCTTCGTGTTTGAACCATGGTTGATGTCTTTTTCCCACAGACGGCGCCAAATGTTGTGGAATAAAAACTAGGTTACGATTTGTATTTAATGCTAGGGTTGGTGAGCTTCGAGCTTTAATGGCTGTTTCCGTGTTCGGGACTAATCGGTCCTCACAGAGTTCCTACGTATCTCGTTATTGAGAATCAAGCCAAGACGTAGTTCTGAGAATGAGGGGTCAGACCCTTTATATAGGCTGAGAAGCCATAGAATCGTAGTAGGGTTAGGTGACTTGGTGGGCAAGTCACCGCCTAGAAGAAGGTTCCAGATCCTAGTATGTAGGAACCAGTTTCCATGTTGAAATATGTATCTTGGAGGCTAAGAGTAGTATCCTTGTTTTACTCTTATTGCTGAGCTGGTTATTACCCTTAATATTAATTACGAAATTAATATTGTAATTAGGGTTTGGGCCCATCTGGTGGGCCCCACGTTTGGACCATTCTAGGTCTAATTAATGCCACATTAAATGTGTCTTTAGGGCTTACTTTTAGCCCATATCACCTCTTTTTGGTTATCCTTTTTTTTGGTTATCCCACTATTAAAAAAGAATTTAAAAAAGAAAAAAAAACAAAACATATACTGTTAGTAGCTTTCTATTCCAATTCAAAGACTACCTCTCCTCCATCACTCCCTAGATAAGATGACCATTCGGGCTTAGCTAGAAAAATGATGAACTACTAGACTTGGGCCAGGAAAACAATTGGGCCGACTTAAACATGGAACAAATTCTTCAGGAAAACAAACATGACAATTAATTAGTGGATTTAAAAATCAAGACAGCAGGTGCATGTCGGTCCTGAGAATTCGTGGACCTAGCGTGAAAAATAAAAATTTGGGCCCTTTTATATATATAAAAATATTGATAATGTTTTATTCAAATGAATTATATTTGTAAATATTATAGTCAAACTAATTTTTATAAAAAGAATAATATAGAGCCCAAAAAATGAAAGCAAAAAATAGTTAAATGATAAAATTGAAATTTAGAAAATATGTATATATATATATATATATGAGTAGGGATCTAGAGAGAACCCTTTAAAAGGAGAACTTAGAAAACTAAATTAAAATATAACACATATGGTATGCAAACTGATCATTGGGAGATGGAGAAAAATGTGGTGAAATTAGATTTTAAAAAAATATCACCGATTGACGGAAAAAATCAAATTAAAAACGGAGGGAATTAGGTGTGATTGTGTGTGTGAGGGTGTATTTAATTAGTGTGTGGGTGCCCCTGGCGGGGCCATTGATTATAATACATCTAATGGTTAGGATTAGTACCTTAGTTTTATTCAAAAAATGAGTTCTCTTTTGAGCCACACCCTATATTTTATATATATATATATATATATATATATATATATATATATATATATATATATATTACTATCTCCTATACTATAAAAAGCGAAAGGGATATAATTTGTAGTTTGGTTACCCTCTTATTTTTGGTTATCCCCATTTTCAACCGTTAGATCTTCAACTCAAATAGATCATGACCGTTAGATATAACAATACCAAAAGTTGGAGATCTAAGGTTCGAATCCCGCCAACAACATTTTAATATAAAATTAATAATATATTATGTTATATAAAAAGGTTGAAGGTTCGATTCCCACCAACAACATATTAATTTAGATTTAATATTAAAAATTATTTATATACAAGTCTAAAATTTGAATTCTCTCAACATATTAAAGTAATATTTATAATATTATATATACTAAACTATAAGTAAATTAAAAAAAATTAAAAGTAAAAGGGTGAAAATTTGCGAGTGAACTCAAATTATGGAATGCAAAGTGTACAAATTAAAGCATACAAACCTTAAGTGCAACATCAAAGGGATGCATAATGTATTTTAATCTATAATTTTATAACGTAACATAAAAAATTATTTAATAATTTATAATAAAAGTAATGCATAAATTTAACAAAAGAAAATAATGAATAGACAAAAAAACTAGTAATATATTATTTTTTAATCATGACAACTATTTATTAGTTGTCTTAATTCAAGAACTCCTATGAAATTTTAATTATATATGTTCATAATTATATAAATCGAGTTTGTATACGAACTCATTCATGAATAATATTCACGAGTTTGTTAACTAACTTGGTTCATAAATTATGTCATACTCAAATTCAATTTATTTACGAAACGAAACTCAAATTTATGTTTATATTCAATTTGTTTACAAATTGAAAAAAACTTGAATCAATTTTTTCGAGCCGAATACCGAATGTATCGATTCATTTACATTCCTAATCATGGCATTTTAAAAAAAGTTTTTCAAAACATAACTTATACAAACATGTATGGCTGTAACTCGTGCTATGCACGGTTACTTATAAACTTTTTAACTGTCTTATTGTTAAAGTTATAAGTTGTGCATATGTTTTATTATCAAAATAATTTTTTAACTTTATAAATTTCATGAATATAAATATTATCATAATTACATATTTTAATTTTTATTTTAAAATACACATATATATATATATATATATATATATATATATATATATATATATATAAATATTACATAAAAGTAATTTTTTTAAAACTTTTATTTAGTAGAAAGAATGAAATTTAACTAATCATGTAGACTTTTTTTTTAGAATTTTCTACAAATTTTATTATATTTTAAGTGTTTTTCAGATTTTATGTAATTTTTTACCATATAGCTTATAACTCGTGATGCAGGAATGTTTGGTTTTAATATTTCTTTTTATCATATTAGTCATATTTTCTTATATATTTTTTAATTAATAGAAAAATAAATTATAGAAGATAATAAAATATTATAATTCATTTTTGATAGTATTTTAAATGATTTAATATGTTGTTGACAGGAATTCTTGGGAGTAGTTTATAAGATAATATAAATGTATAATAATGCTTTATTGAAAATAGATAATAATTTTTTTTATTATAATATGTTGTTAACGGGAATTGAACCTTAAATTTCCGGGAGTAATTTATAAAATAAATTTATATCTTTCAAATTAAAATATATAACTTAAATTTTAGATTCAAAAATTCTTTTTTTTGCAACTTATAGAATTTCAAACATATATTAAATACTTGTATAAAAGTTTTTTTATCAAAATATGATTTTTTTTTAATTAATAAAAAAAATATATGAAATTTTTATCCAAAAATAAGTTCATAAGAACTTAAAAAAAGGTGAGTCAAACATACTCTGTATAATCAACCCTTCTACAAGTGTGTTCCAAAAAATTAAAGGTGAACGGTCCCTGGCAAACATTTGCCAGGGAACTGTTTCCCAACATATGGTTTCTGGACCGTTGGATCGTTGATCCAACGGTCCTGATTTAAAAAAAAAATTACACCGTACCGCAGAAACTTTCCGCGGTACGGAGTAATTACAAAACTGCCCCCTGTTTTCACATAAAAAATCTACTGTTCACCGTACCGCGGAAAGTTTCTGCGGTACGTGAACAGTGGGGGTATTTTTGTAATTGCTCCGTACCGCGGAAAGTTTCTGCGGTACGGTGTAATTTTTTTTTTAAATCAGGACCGTTGGATCAACGATCCAACGATCCTGGAACCATATGTTATGAAACAGTTCTATGGCAAATGTTTGCCATAGAACAGACCCCAAAATTAAATACGGAGTATCAATTATTCTAAACAGGAGTATGCAGGTACAATCCACTTTTCGACAAGAGTAAAAAATACGATGCATTCAAAAAGGGTGGTTCATTCCAATTTTTGAATTTCAAAACGAACTGAAAGGAACCAAAATGTTCAAATCTAATTAAGCGTCTGTTTGGCTTTTCATAAAGCCTTTAAGTTACGGATTATAAGTCCATAAAAGCTTATGAGGGGTGTTTATCTCAACTTATAACTTATTTATTGATAAATTGAATATTAAATATTCTTGACATTCAACTTTGAGTTTATTCTTATTTCTTGATATACACAAATCACAATATATAATATCCTTCAAATCTTCAAAATCATATATTTTTTGATCTGTTCATTGGAAAATTGATAAGTATATATCAAATTTCTCTACTCATCGAGATGTATCCATTTACATCCATTGATATATATTAATATTAAAAAACAAATATTTTGAAAAAAAAAACTTATATAATCTGATTTACCAAACACTCTTCTGACTTATAATTTGTGATCTACTTATCCGTTATATGACACCTATGCTTATAAGTCATAAGCTACTCATTTTAACATAAGCCAAACGATCCCTAAGACCAACTCCAAGAAGCTCTCTATACATGCTCTTAAATTAAAATTTGAGGAGATTGTAGTGAAAACCATCTCCAATAGACTCCTAAGTCATCTTCAAATCTTTAGGAGCTTCAAATCTTTCCTCAATTTTAAGATTCTCTCTCCTCTCCCTATCTCATTTTTTATTATAACTAGCACATGCTTTGCATCGGACATACTTGTTTGGCCATCTTTCGTTTGCTTTTACACGAACGTTGAGAAATCGCTTTTCATTATTTTCTTCAAAGATAACAATCCGGCTAAAATTATGGGGATGGGTGCACCCGGTACCCGTGTACCGCCGTAACTTCAAGTTACGGGTGTCACCGTAAGTTACGGTTGAACTTCAATGATGTTCTAGTAATTCATTCATCCATGTTGGGATAGTTTTGATATATATGCAATATAAATAGATGGAAGAACAGACAGAGGCTAGAATTGAGGAGAAATTGTTGGAGTGAATAAAGCAAATTTAAGTTAAGAAATGAACATATGAGTAACCACCATAACTTGAAGTTGTGGCCGACCACGTACTATAACTTGAAGTTACGGCGCCACGAGTTAGGTGCTACCCCATAGTATATATTTATAATAAAATATAACTTGGGTGGTAGAAATAAAGATATTGTTAGAGATGATAAAAATTTTGTATTTTAATTTATTAAAAGGCTATATAATAATATTATTTATAGAAAAAATTTAGAAATTTATTGAAGTTGCTCTAACCTCCTATCTGTTGAGTCTCAAACTCAAAGTACTCGAACACTATTGGCCTATGTTTCCACAGCCAAATTCAAATTCGGCTAAAAATTCTTTTTTAATTTCGTCCCTGTTCAATTTTTATTTCTGAATTGACCCTTGGAAAGCCAAATTAAATTTACAAAATTAGTCATTTACGTTATCATTCAGTTTTCTATTATTAGCTACCTTCCATATTTATAATCTCAACTTCGAACAAATTTGTACTCCCTCCATCTCAAATTGTATGAACTTGTTTGACATTCACGGAGATTAAGAAAATATAGCAAAAAAGAAATAAAGTTAGCTGAAAAGTAGGTTAAGTGGTGGGACCTATAAATATTTAATAATAAATTTGAGATAATGGAGGAAGATAGTGGGTGTAATAGTGTTTATTTAATAAAAAAGTGGAGAAGTAGTGGGTGTAATAGTGAAAAGTAGCGTTCAAAAATAGTAAGTATATTAAGTTCATTCTTTTTGGGACGTCCCAAAAAGGAAAGAGGTTCACATAAAACGGGACAGAGGGAGTACTTCCTTTTCCCATTCATTTGTTTATACTTTTTTATCACTTTCTGGCACACATTTTAAGCATTTTAAGGTGGATTTTAAGGATAGTTCCATAACTTATTTTTTTTTTTGTATAAAAATAGAATTGTTCTATATTTATACAAAAAAAGAAACTTTCAAAAATTAGTTATGGAATTATCCTTAAAATGCGTATCGATACCCTATTTTGGAACGATAACAAATGGAGGGACGGAAGGAGTAACTATTATTACCAGATGCATGTGGGACAATTAGGAAAATAAAAATCTGTACAATGACAAATTAAAATCAAAGGACCATCTTGGTCATGCTAATAATTCTTAGAATTAAATTTGCAAGGGCATTCTAGACATTTTGTAGAGAGCCTCTCAATTAGGATAATGGTTAAAAATAACCATTTTTAAAATTCCATCATCAAAATATCTATTTTGGAAGTAATTGATTATTTGTGACATATGGAATACTTATTTGTGAGTTGGGTATCTCATTTTAGGTAGGAATGTAGGATACCCATTTGTGAGTTGAGTATCACAATTTTTTTATACTTTAACTTTTTGGGATACGTATTTGTAAGTAGGGTATCTTATACATTAACAGTTGGGTATCCCATCGGATAAAAATAAACATACATTTTGAAAATTGTTATTTTTATCATTTTAAACTCAAAAATGAATATTTTTATCATTTTTCCACTCAATTACTAACCACCACTGTTTCTGGTAGTTATATACTGAAAAGTAAAGACTTTGCATTCACTTATTCTCAACACAAACAACCATAACATACTTGAAAGTGTCTTTTGCTCTGTTCAAAATTCCACAAGATATGGCAGAGCTAGAAAGCCCTGCTGTTTTGTCCAAGCTTATAACATTCCTCTCTTCTATGCTCCAGAAAGTAGCCGAATCCAATGATCTCGACGCCCTAGTCCACCCGCAAAAAGTTTCGGTTTTTCATGGCCTAACAAGGCCAACCATCACAATTCAGAGCTACTTGGAGAGGATTTTCAAGTACGCGAATTGTAGTCCATCGTGCTACGTTGTTGCATACGTTTATCTTGATCGATTCACTCAGCGCCAACCGGCCTTGCCTGTGAATTCGTTTAACGTTCATCGCTTGCTTATCACTAGTGTTATGGTGGCTGCAAAGTTCATGGATGATATGTGAGTTCCTTTAACCTCAATTCTACTCAAATTACTACATATTCATCTTTCTTAATTTGTGAAATGCAGTTGTTTATCTATGAGTAATTTGTCTTGCTAAATTTAAGTTACCTTGTTCATTTCTTCAAGGTTCTTACTTCTTACAACTACACAATTCAATAAGGAATGTTCAATAATTAAATTGTTACATCATTGTGATCAAATTTCTAACTTGCAAGCAAGGTTAATGATATTGATATAATTTTTAAAATATCTTCATATACATGTAGAAACTTGTGAATAAAGGTAAAAACAACATTCTTTTAAAGTGTCTTTTTCAAGCCAGCCACCAAACAACAGTGTAACCACCCAACAAAAGGGCAATGAAGTGGATGTATGAATTGTTGTCAATAATTCATTTCATCAGTGACTTCACCTAAATATATGTGCCCTTTTAATTTGTTGTATATACACCCCTAATAAAATTAACAACTCTTTATTAAAAAATTAAACATGAAAAACTTTGTCTATTCATTTACATTATAATTTTTACTACTATTTTCTAGAAAGTAACAATTCAAATTTTCTTAAACTTGTCAAAGTTTCACTTTGTATGTACATTACTAATGGTTGAGAATTGCAGGTACTACAATAATGCATATTATGCAAAAGTTGGTGGAATCAGCACACTAGAGATGAATTTTCTTGAAGTGGACTTCTTGTTTGGCATAGGGTTCCAGTTAAATGTTACCCCCACCACTTTTCATACCTATTGCTCTTACCTCCAAAGAGAAATGTTACTTAATCCTCCATTATGTATATCGAATTCAAATCCATACATTAAAACATCGTCAAAGATACATTTGTTATTCGACGAAGAGAATCAATCTTCGCAGCAACAAACACAACAAGAACTTGCTGTTTGAGCTAGCCATTATCCAAGTTTAGTGAAATTAGAGATGGTTTCGTGTTGTTACTCCATTTAAATATGTATTGCCTGCAACATTTTCCGTTGCTACACATCGTAGACTCTGTTCAGAGGGTGGTGGAACTTTGATGCTTGATGGTAACTACTAACTAGTGGCGAAACCAGGATTCTGAACTCTGCATTGTTACAACCATATGTGATCGTTGTTCGTGTAGATCCTTCTTGTTCTCACTTAAATTCGATCTTTTTCCCTTCTTTTTTTAAAATTTTTCTTGTTTGATTAATGTGGGATGTAAGTGAACTTGATTGGAATGGTAGTATGTACAGATTGTTGCTGTCTCTTTACAATCTTGCTGTCACACAGTAGTTTCTTTTTCTTTTCTGTCTGTTTCTGTCATAAAAAGTTTTGTTAAATATTATACAAGCTTCTTGAAGGTAAATTTGCATGTTGTGATCGAATACAAGATTCCATTACCTTTTTTTTTTTTTTTTTTTTTTTTTTTTTTGAAATCCAAGATTCCATTACTTTAATAGGAGGTGACAGGGTAATGTTCTGAAGGCAGACAATGTGAAATAAACACTAGATCCAATCTGGAAAGAGACATGAGTGGTGTGTGAAATTAGTCGTGTTGTGACATGGGGAAGTGACAAAAAAATGTGGAGTATATAATTGGTGTGAGTTATGACAATGCTCTATGTTTGGTTTGTTTTTCTAGTGAAAACAATTTTTCATCAGTTGACAGTTGTAATTGATACTTTGGAGGGGCATTACACATGTGCTTTCACGGGCACAACGTCTAGGATTGCATGTGCTTGCCAACTCGATCCGATCATCCGGAGAGAGAGATGAGGACGGGGAGAGAGATATTTTAGTATTTTACACACATCTATGTTGGATTTGACTTATTTTGTCAAATAAAAGAAAATAAAGATTAATATATTTATTATGTGGGAGTTACAAAATAAATGTTAATTGTGTGATTAATATAAATTAAATTGATATTAATATATTTATTTCTAGAATAAAGGAGGCAGTTACAATTTGGAGGTGTCAAAGAAATTGCCTCTATATATAGTGAACTATGTTCAAAGAAAAGACACTTGTTTTACACGTACAAAAGAATTAGACTGTTCAATTTATATCGGAACTCCAGACATTAGCTAATTTTAACATCTATTATATACATATTTGTTCGTGTAATTCAACATTGGTATCAGAGTTGCGACCGTTCTTCAATCTTTACATCTCTCGCGATCCATATAAGGCTTGGGTTTTCATCTTGGCGACTTCTCTGTTTTTGTTAAAATATCGAAAGAGTAGCAACAATTGGGATCTCTCACAACCTGACGTTTTTGACAATTTTTGCTCTCCTGGGAAGTTTCGGTATATTTCATTTAACATTCTTGATTAAATTTTTTGTCCTTCAATTTGTTTATCACATGCGTAGCCTAATGATTGCCTGACTCTCATAATTGTTTAATGTGAAACTTTTGTCATTCTTTCTTTTTTTTTTTTTTGAAACAAAAGGTTATTTCATTAATTATGCAAACTTTCGGACAATAATGTCTCCAACAATTGACTCGGAGGAGACGGGAAAACACAGAAACTGTTAACATCACAGGGGATTTTAGCCATACAATGAGCTACCCTGTTTGCTTTGTTTCTAACAAACCTTAACATCAACCTATCATTGACTTGCAAAAGATCCCTGCACTGCTGCAACACGTGCCCAATCTCTAGCAAATTATCCTTCGGTTGCTGCACCTCCTGGACATTGATCAACGAATCGCTCTCAACAATCACTTGCCCTGCTGTATAATCACTGGCCCATGACAATGCTTCAAGAATTCCTATCGCCTCTGCCTCGACAACAGACACCCTCCCTGCAAATTTCATGGTTCGTCCCATAATGTACTGACCCAGATGATTCCGTCCCACCATACCCACTACAAACCAGTTCTGGCCTTCAATCACAGCAGCATCTACATTCACCTTCATACAACCGACTTCTAGGGGCTTCCATTTACTGTCATACTCATGTCTGACTTCATGCTCAGACCTGTTTTGCTGTTGTCTCGCATTAGCTTCTTGCCAGTCTTTAATTTGTTTTTTGCTACACTCCATAACTGCTTCTGGTGTCATAACCCTGTTTTCAAATATATGCTTGTTTCTCATAAACCAGATTCCTGATAGCACTGCTGAGATGACAATCAACTCTTGCTTTGAACCACTTGTAAGCTTTTGCAGAAGCCACTCAATGTTGTCTTCAATGTTCCACTCATCTACGTCAACCCCCATATAATGTCAGCATCTCCTAGCAAACTGACATTCAAAGAACAAATGTCTCAAGTGTTCAATCTCTCCCGTGCACATAGAACAGATGATTGCAGTATTAATACCCCTCCCTTTCAATCGAACTCTTACTGGCAGCGTATTGCGACAAAACCTCCACAAAAACACTTTAGTTTAATGAGGAACCTCTAGTTTCCAGATCACACTCCAACCTCTTGACTGTTGAACTTCATTTCCTATTAGATGTTGTTGACACCACTGAAAATAACCCGATTTCACCGTATACTTCCCATTCTTAGAATGAGTCCAGGCCACCCTGTCTGTTGTATACCTTTGTGGAATACGAATCTTCACAATTGCTTCTACATCCTCCTTACAGAAATGATTGTTCAACTTGTTTACATCCCATGTTTTCGTGTTATCTAGAAAAAAATCACTCACTACTAAACTCGAAATATCCCCAGTCACACGGTTCTTGTCTACACAAAAGTCCTCCTTAGAACACAACCATCTATCCTCCAAAACTTTAATTGACTTACCATCCCCCACTACCCACCTCAGACTACCCTTCATTTCCTCTTTGGCCTCCCAAATACCAGACCATGTATAGCTGTCACCCCCCTTTCTGCCTGCTTGTAAGAAATTGCTACTGGGATAGTATCTCGCTTTCAAGACTCTAGCCAATAAAGAATCTGGCTCATTAATAAGCTTCCAGCATTGCTTACTTAATAAAGCCACATTAAACCCCTTAATGTCTCGAAAACCCAGTCCCCCCTGATTCTTCGAAGTGCACATCTTTTGCCAACTCAACCATCTAATGCCTTTATTGTTTGCTGAACTATTCCTCCACCAATATGCATTCATCACTGTTTGAATCTCCTCACATGTAGACTTAGGCAACATGAAACAAGACATTGCATAGGCAGGTATGGCCTGTAAAACATTCTTCAGCATGACCATTTTACCAGCTCGAGATAACAGCTTCGTACTCCAACTCTCTATTTTCTTGATCACCTGATCCTTTAGATACCTAAACACTTTCTTTTTTGAACGACCAACCAGAGAAGGAAGGCCTATGTATTTTCTTTCACCAATATCCTTCGTTACACCCAACTTCCCCTTGATTTCTTCTTGTTTATCCATCCTTACATTTGAACTAAAGAATATTGCTGATTTTTGGTAGTTAACTGCTTGACCAGAATACGCCTCATAGGTATTCAAAATGCATTTTACTTTCTCTGCTTCCGTGGCTGTGGCATTAAAGAACAAAAAGCTATCATCGGCAAAGAGTAAATGCGTAACAGCTGGGGCTGTGTTACAAATTTTACAACCCTTGATGGTTCCATCCCTAGTAGCTGAATTTAGATCCTTAGACAGACCTTCTACACATAATAAGAACAGGTATGGCGACAAGGGATCCCCCTATCGTAACCCTCGAGTGGGATTTATTGGCCCTATCATTGCATCCTGAAATGAAATAGAGTAAGACACTGTTGTGACACACAACATTACCCACTTTATCCAGCTTTCTGCAAATCCCATGGCCACCATCCTATATCGGAGATAATCCCAACTTACTCGATCATAAGCTTTGCTTATGTCAAGTTTTAAAGCCACTCCTCCATCTTGACCACTATGCTTCCTCTTCATATAGTGCAGAATTTCGAAGGCTACTAGCATATTGTCTGTAATGTTTCTACCAGGGACAAAGGCTGACTGCTCTTCCGAAATAATTTGAGGGAGAATTTTCTGCAATCTGTTTGCTAGGACTTTAGCAACAATCTTGTACAGCACATTATATAGGGCTATGGGTCTGAGATCCTTAGGGTCATCTACCAACTCTTTTTTGGGAATGAGAACAATAGTTGTATCATTAACACCGCTTGAAAATTGACCCTCGGATAACCATTGTTTGCAGCATTTAAAAACTTCCATCCCAAGCAGTTTCCAAAACTGTTGAAAAAAGGCTGGATTAAGGCCATCTGGGCCACTTGCTTTATCAGGGTGCATATCTTTAACAGCCTTAGTGAACTCAGCAAAATTTAGCTCAGCTGTAAGAAGCTCATTTTGACAAGCAGATATAATAGTATTGTCTTTACTACTATCAATGTCATTACAGTTACCAGATTCCTTAAAAACCTGATTGAAGTAGTTAAATAGAACAGTACACATACCATCATGATTTGAAACCATCGTACCATCTTCTGCTTTGAGTTTTGAAATATGGTTCACTTTTTTCCTACTTGACGCTGCTGCATGGAAAAAAAGAGAATTTGTATCACCATCCTTAAGCCAAAATTTTTTTGCTCTTTGCTTCCAATACACTTCCTCATGAACCAGTAACTCATTTAGCTTCTCTTTTTCATCAAAGTATTGTTGGATACCATCATCGTCTTCTCTGTCTTTTAGGTCCTCTATAACCTTTTTTTGTCGAACTACTTTCTCCCTGAATTTATTAAAAAAATCCCTTCCCCAATGAGCCATGTACCTAGATAGTTCACCAAGTTTTGGAATCAAGTGGAGAGTTGGGATTTGCTGCCAATAACTCGAAATTTCAGCATGAAAATTGGCTTCCTTCAGCCATGTGTTCTCGAACCTGAATCTGAACTGCTTCTTCGTAAATGATGTGCTCAACAACTCTAATCTGATTGGATCATGATCAGATATAGTTACATGAAAAACAGACAGCATACATAGAGGAAACTTACTCCACCAAGCATCATTAGAAAAACATCTGTCTAACCTCTCCCTCACCCAATTTGCTGTGCCTTTACTCTTCTCCCAAGTGAATTCCCCCTTTTAGATCCAGCTCAATCAACGAACTATCTTCTACTGCCTTACGAAATCCTTCCGTTAGACTATACGGATGCTCATTCCTTCCCTTCTTATCAGTACTGTAAAGAAGGTCATTGAAGTCACCAAAAACACACCAGGCCAACTGAGAAACTGATGCCAAGTTACGAAGAAAATCCCATGATTCCTGTCTCCTTTCTCGTTCTGGGAACCCATAGAAGCACGTCAATCTCCATCTATCTCCTGATCTTTCTTGGATTATAACATCAATGTGATTATTAGAAGAACCAAATACAGAAAAATTTGTCTTATTACTCCAAAAAATCGCCAACCCCCTCCTCTACCTTGCTTATCCACCACAAAATAATTTGAAAAACCAATTTTTGTTGCAAGCACTGCAACTTTATTACTATCTGCTAAAGTTTCTGATATAAACAAAACATCAGGCTTATGAGTTTTGATCAACTCCTTCAAATGACGAACTGTACGAGGCGAGCCCACTCCTCGACAGTTCCAAGCTATAGCATTCATTGGGAATGGCTGGCTTGCACAGCAAGCTCAGCCGGACTAAGATAAGAGGTGACTGGCAAATCCCCATTAGAAATGTCAGCCCTTTGAGGTAGTTCCCTTGTCTGAATTTCCGATATTTTCTCTCTTGAATCAATATCCATATGACCCAACTGATTAGGTAATCCCCTCCTACGTTTACGGTCTTCCAGTTGGATAATTTCACTGTCATCCTCATCCAAATCATACATCAGATTTGATGTTGATTTAAATCCCCCTAAAGACGCATCCCTTAACACCACAACTTTATCCTTACCATTTGTAGAATCTGTTGTAACCTCTTTCCTAAAATCACTCGCCACCCTGGTATCCTGCCCCTGATTTGAATTTCCCCCCCCCCCGAAAAACTCTGTTTGTTGAAATCACCACCAATCCTTTCTTCCCACGTGTCATCATTCTCACTCCTCAACCACTTACTCTGCGTTTGCCCCACCACCCTACGAGGTGGTGCTCGGAGCCAACTACCCCAATCCTTTCCCTTGCCATCGTCTCCAGTTATGCTCAATCTGCAGAATCTATCTGTATGGCTTACCAGGCCACATGAAAAACAGAACTCACCTAATCTTTCATATTTGCCATCGTCTCTTAAGGGGCTTACATACATCAATCTTTATTCTGACTCCCATACAATCCCTCCATATGGACTTATTGTTTCTTGCATCATATTCCAAGAATTCTCCGAAGAAGTTCCCTAACTGTTTTCCCACCGTCTCAAGCATGTAACCCATTTGCAGATTGTATAGCTGAATCCAAATGCTTACAAAGCATGGTTTTATCATCGCTGGATTCTCCCCTCCTTCAACCTTCTCTAGAGCCAACATTGCATTGTCAAAAGACCACGGACCTCCATTAGTGACCCATTGCATATCTTCTTTTCTGAAGAATTGAAACAGGAACATACCTTGATCCAGGTCTTTAATGTTTATCCCCATGGTTGGCCTCCAGACATCTGCATGAATCCACTGATTTCTGCCGCTTTCGTTATTGCTGCTGGATTGGCTGTAGGGCTTGCTTCTATTGGACCTGGAGTTGGTCAAGGTACTGCTGCCACCCACTACTTCAGAGAATTAAAAAAGCGTCAAGTCTAGCTTACGATGTCGTATGCCTAACTTTATAGATTACCATATTTGTTTATGCAATTGCAAGTCATATTGGTTCATGTTTTTTGTGTACTTATATATATTGATGGCCTTTTGTATTGTTATAATTTGTTTAGTTTTATAATGGATATCCCTGTATTGCCTTGGTTTTATATTACTTGGTCCTTGCATGTTCTATTTTTCTTTTATTGAGATGGCCTAGTTGGTTTACCATTTTTTTTCATTCTTCGATCCTTCCATGTCTACTTTATTAATCCTTGTGTATCAATTTTTGTTTTAATATTTTAATTTTACGCATTATCAACTATCTATTACCATGTCATCATCCTGTTGTGAGTTAGTAAGTATACGTTAATTATGGTTGTCTAATTTTTTTTAGTATTAATGTTTCTTTAATAATTGGTGCGTGTAGCCTTCCTGTTAGGCTATTTTGTATTATCTGCTTCAATTTATTTTATTCCGTTATATTTTTTGGTGTTATTTTTGGCCACCTGTTTGTGTCCAACTTATGGTACACGTACATTCACACACACACACACACACATATATATATATATATATATATATATATATATATATATATATAGACTAATGATCGTTAATTCCAGATTAATGACTAGTTCTTGCTTGATATATATTCATGCATTGTTTGTTATTAAGTGTTAACTCGAATAACTTGTAGAAGGGGGGGTTGAATACAAGTTATATAATCGTGTCTGATTTTTGCTTGATTATATGAACAAGAATAAACGAATGAATCAAACTCTGTTTGTATTAATAAGATCAAATACAAACTCTACCAAAGGTGTACAATACCTTTAGCAGCTGCTGATAAAATAAAACTCTCTCTCTGTTTGTTTCGAACTCTCGAATACAAACCTTATACAGAGCTACGCACACGAACTCACAACACACGCTCTTTACAATGATATTGAGAGAGTATTTATAATGCTACCTATCAACTAATAACAGAAGGATATAATCTATATATGACAATGTTCTGCCTTCTAGTCGATAGTTTCCATCAATAGAAAACTCTTTCCTTCATAATATCTTCTTGCTTGTTCCTCAAACAAAGATCCTGTTTTATAGCACTTGCCAGTTTCTGTAGCATCTATAATGACATCATCAGTAACACGACTGATATCAGGATTTCATCTTGCATCAGTATCTGATCATCATCAGTATTAGACCGTCATCAGGATTTGCTCTTTGTTCCTGACATGTAGTCTCCGATACACTGTTCATTCCTGACTAAACTGTACAGATAACTGTCTTACACATAAATCCTATATATAGTGCTAAATCCTTTATAAGATCAGGATTACAAGAAGTATAATGTGTAAATTCTATTCTTAACATCACAACTTTATGAATTATTCCTAACAATCTCCCCCTATTTATGCTTTAAAAATTGAAGCATAAATCTAAGTTGTGGATGTCAAAACATATAACAATACAACCAGAATAGAATTTATGAATGTAGAATTATGAAGTTAAGTACCTCCTTCCCAGATGTAGACGTTTATCTAGTACTTAGAAGAAAGAATTTTAACTATTAATGCTGCTCTTCATTTACCACTTCCTAGCTGACATTCACCACTGTCACTCCTAGTTCTTCTTTTTACTTCCCTTTGTCTGCTCTTTATCTCCCCCAGTCTGGTGTTGTTGTTGTTGTCTTTGAATTGTCTTTATCTCCCCCTTTTTGACATCAGCAACATTAATTCCAAGAGATTCAGAAACAGAACAAATGATATTCATCAGAACTGCTTGATTTTCCATAATTGTGACTTGGTTATCTTCAAGTGATTGAAGTCTTGTTTGCATAGCAATTTGAGAATTCTGAATATCTTTCAAAACATCAGAATGAACTTCAATGTTAGAAGTGCTTCTAGTATCTTCAGAATCAGAATCAGAAAGAACTGTATCTTCAAGTCTTGTAGAAGAAGTTGCTTGGGTTGTATGATATTCAAGTAATAAAACCTGATTAGTAGTATCAACATCTTCATCTTTCTGATCTGGAGCTGAAACATGATCATCATCTCCTTCACCAGTATTCTGTGCACTTACATCTTCAAATCCTGACTCCTCCTTAGAGTGACCAGAGACTGTAGATGTCTCAATTCTAGCTGATATTGAAAGTACATACAAAGGAACACTAGGATCATTAGAAATATCTTCTGGTACTGATAGTATAGAAGTTTGTCTTAGCCTTTCACCTCTTCTGTTTATAATTCCTACAAGCCTCTCCTTTTGCTTCTGAGCTTTAACTTCTGGCTTTGCATTGTGATGTGCTAGGTCATTCTTCTGATACATTTTGATGAATGAATAAGTACCAGCATCCATACCCAAATTTTCAGACCAAGATTCAGGAAAAACCTGATCCCAGAAATCAAACGATGGTTTCCTAATTTTCTCTCCCTCACTATGGAGTTGATCATCCATACCCTCATTCTCACTTTGACTTACTAAAGTCAACACTCTTTCTACCTCACCTTTTGCCTGGTCAGGAGCCAGCCTCTCAGTTTGTGGATCTAAGTCCATCTTTTCAAGTGTATCACTCAAATTTGGATAAGTGCTCTCATGACCTACAGAAAAATAGGGTTTAGAAGGAGTTTTTATACCTGAACTCACATGGAGAGAGGGTTCCTCATATGGCAAGGGGCTTGAGGTTTTCTCCAAGGAGTGAGCTGCTATAATCTCTGAACCCTTACAATCATCTTCTTTCCTTCCAGAGACTACAGGCTCCAGTATACCACTTTCAGGTTCCTTACTAGACTCTGATGTCTTCAGTAATACTTCATTAGACTTCATAGTTAGTACATCACCGTCTTTAAGTGTTGTTTGCTGAGACTCACCCTCAAGGTGGATAGACTCTGACTGAACAATGTTTGTTTGATCTTCAAGAAAACCAGTCAAAGTTATTCCTCCCATATCATAGGGTATCTCACTTGCAATTTCAGTCATCACAGAAGTCCTTTCAGCATCAGCTATCACAGTTCCTAAGTCATCCTTCCTCTGACTAGATGGTTCTTGTGTTATAGTGACTATAATCTGATCTGTCCTACTATTCACCACTGGTGCAATAGTACCTTCTGTTAGGTTAGGGGACTTACACAATTCGAGATTCACAAACAACTAATACAGAGCGCGCACACACACCAATCAATAATTGACAAGATCTACTAAAGCGCAAAACAAGAACACACAAATACTTGACGTGGAAACACCCACGCCCCAAACTCGTATTATTAATCTTAACAATATCAATAATACATCAAAACAATAACACCTTAACGGTGTCCCAACCTCTTGATACTTGAGCCAACAATGCTCAAGCACATCCCAAACAATACTTAAGACTACATCTCTTAAGCTTTCACCACTATCAAACAAATACAATATGACTATGTATATATAGCCACCCAAAACTTAGCCACCCAAAACTTAGCCACCAAGACTTACCATACTTGTTCTACAAGTCTTACCATACTTGTTATACAAGTCTTCCAATTCTTGGCACCTAATTACCAAACTTAATTGATCAAGACATACCATATATAATAATTGTCTACACATACAATTATTACCTTACCCATATACATCTTGGATCACCCAAACCCATAACATATATTGGGTTGAAACCCAACAATCCTCCCCTTCAACCCAATACCCACATCGGATTGAACGGTAACCAATCAAGCCATCGACGTCCATTCGCCAACGCCTCCCCTCAAACAAGAACCTCCTCTTGTTCTTCCAATCATTGAGTGTCGCTAAAACCCGTATAGTGACCCTCCAAACCACCAAAACCATCGTTCTTCACCATAACGATGTATCCAATCTACAAAATCATGTGCATCAATCACCATGAGTGCTCTTCCACATGTTGAGTCACCCGATCCTTGCTTTCACAATCCTTCGGTCTCCTGAAGAAAATCCATATATCATCCAAACAGTTCACCTGGTTGATCAAGCCATTGAAACAATTGCGATGACCTCTTCCATCTTCTTCCATCTTGAGTCCGAACACATGATTGATCCACGGTGCAAGTCAACCGCCAAACCGCACGTAACTTTGTCTCCACCCGCTTTAGTAGCAATCTCCTTGTCAGCAAATCCTTCTCGAACTTTCCCTTAACCTCATCCATCACAAACCCGAACCTTGGCTCTGATACCACTTGTTAGGTTAGGGGACTTACACAATTCGAGATTCACAAACAACTAATACAGAGCGCGCACACACACCAATCAATAATTGACAAGATCTACTAAAGCGCAAAACAAGAACACACAAATACTTGACGTGGAAACACCCATGCCCCAAACTCGTATTATTAATCTTAACAATATCAATAATACATCAAAACAATAACACCTTAACGGTGTCCCAACCTCTTGATACTTGAGCCAACAATGCTCAAGCACATCCCAAACAATACTTAAGACTACATCTCTTAAGCTTTCACCACTATCAAACAAATACAATATGACTATGTATATATAGCCACCCAAAACTTAGCCACCCAAAACTTAGCCACCAAGACTTACTATACTTGTTCTACAAGTCTTACCATACTTGTTATACAAGTCTTCCAATTCTTGGCACCTAATTACCAAACTTAATTGATCAAGACATACCATATATAATAATTGTCTACACATACAATTATTACCTTACCCATATACATCTTGGATCACCCAAACCCATAACATATATTGGGTTGAAACCCAACACCTTCTGTTGACTGCTTCCCTCTATCTACTTCCTCCAGTTGTTCACCTTGAGCTGAAGCATCTTCAATAATGACATCCTTGTCAAATAAATATGCATGAAGTGATTGAAGTGCAACATGCTTCGAGAGTCCAAGTTTCTTGACTAATTGTCTTCTGACAGATACATAGAAATACATCTTCATTAAGTCAAGTCTTTGATGTAGAAGTCCATATTCTTCAGGAAATGAAAGTCTAGGAACACTTTCACTTAGAAAATTTAGAACTGGCCTGGAAACTTCACTTTTAGAGAGATAAGTCCCATAGCCATTCTGTATGACAATGTAGTTTCCCATGAAGAATCAATATCCAGATCTCTCTTGTCAAATACTGACATAGATGTAGCTTGATGTGTAGAAACCTGCATAATGTTAGTTGGACTAGACTCTGTGTGTGTAGGTGACAATTGAATCTTTCTCCTTGTTCTCATGGTATAGTGAGCAAAAGATTTATCCTGAGAAGACTCAAGAGGTGTAGACACAGAAGTGATCTTGGGATGAGATCTTTTTTCAATAGACACAGTCTTTTGAGAAACAGTATCCAGTAACTGTTTTCCCTTTTTAAGAACTACAGCCTTTTGGGAGACTGCAGCCTGGCTGTGGCTAGGTTTTTCATCTCTTTGTGCTAACAGAGAA
Organism: Kitagawia praeruptora; assembly: GCA_037693485.1. Lineage (NCBI taxonomy): Eukaryota > Viridiplantae > Streptophyta > Magnoliopsida > Apiales > Apiaceae > Kitagawia > Kitagawia praeruptora. The sequence goes on along the minus strand of CM075351.1, from coordinate 119,217,202 downwards.
AGTTGAATTGTAGCCTTCAATTCTGCTCTCTCAGCAAGAGTTAAATCATCATCATCTTCACTAGAATTACTACTACTTGAAACAACAAATCTTCTCTTCCTTACAACTGATGTCTTTTGAGAAACACCAGAGATTGGTTTCTTTGAAACAATAGGCTGTGGATCAAAATTTGGTTCTTGAATTGTTTCAGAGACTATAATGTTTTGGGCTACTTGGGTAGACACAGGTGGGTTCTTCTCCAAATGAGATTCCTGAGCCATTTCACCACAAAAGAAAGAAGAATTGTAGAGAGTAGGAAGATGAGTTTTAAGAATTACCTGAAAATGATGTGGATAATGAATTGCAGGTATTTCATCTAGATTCTTTTCATTGTCCTTCTTTATAATGTCAGAGAAAATTCTCTTTTGCTGTTCATAAGAAGAAACACAATGTTCCCTACCAAATCTAGCTTCAACATCAGGAATAAAATGGTTAATAAACATTTGCATAAATCTATGATAATAAACCATTTTGCTGTTTTGATCTCTTAACCCAAGTTTAATACTCATCTGACTTAAGATAATGTGACCAATGTTAATTACTCTGTCATAAAGCAAACTATAAGCAATATGTGATGTAACAGAAGTAATTTGCTGAAAAGAACTACATTTACCAGTAAAACATTTAGCAATTTGATCAAAGAAGAAAGACCATTCCTTTCTAAGAAAAGACCTATTCAACTGGCTCATGTTGTCTAGAGGTCCACTATAACCTAATGCAAATAACATAGTTCTAACATCATCATCAGATGGTACATTCTCATAAATCAAACTAACAGGTAAGTGAAGTTTTGAATTAACAACAGATTCAGTAATATCAAATGAGTCTTATCCTAAATGTAGAACAATCTTACCTGATTGACTCTGAGTAGAATCAATTACCTCAGCATTCTCCCAAGCTTGTGAAACAGCTGCTTGATTAATTTGTGGAGATGCTGTCAATGCATAACTTAATGGTCCATATGCCAGAAAGTCCATGATTGGATGAAAATCAGATGACACTCCTTCCTTGTTGGTGATAGCTGCTACATGATTGTCCATCATAAAATCAAAGTCACCAAACTTGAAGGCTACTGACTTAGGTAATCTTCTCTGAGCTTTCATTTTTGATCTGAAAAGAACTTGAAAAATTCTTGAAATTGATTTGTGATTTTGAAAACTCAAGAGTGTTTATTGCTTTAGAGAATGTAAAATTAGAGAAAGCAATTACACGATTAGAGTTTCAAAACAAATATATTTCACAAATCTTTCAGACCACTATCCCACATTGACACGTAGATTGACAGGTGTCAGTCCCTGAAAAGTGCGGTTACCCACGATTTTTGGAAAATAAAATCAAAAATTGATTTTCATGAAATAAATCAGGGTATTAATAATCAATACTGATCAGCTTCCTTTTCCTGTTGACCTCCCATCAAAATAATCATAAAATGCAATGTGATTTAAAAATATAATTTTCAAATTCTGATGGTCACACTTGAAATCCTGATCAATATCATCCTGATTCCAGAGACTTAATATGGAGATTCCACGTGGCATTTTTCTTTTATCTGAAAAAGAAATAATCAATTAATCTGAACAAAAATCAATTGGTTAGATATATTCAATATTTCTTGAAAACAAGAAATACAGTCATATGCAATAATTAGCATCTGACTTCATTAAAATTTCCAAGTGACTGTTCAGCTTCTCACGTCTTTCTTTAAAAGAAACAGACGCCTTATGCCTTTCTCCATAAACCTTTTAATTTCTTTTCTTCTCAGCAATGCTTCTCATACCAAAATTCCATTCAAACCCATTCTTTAGATTTTTCACAGTCGATGAACATACTGTTCTTGATCATCTCTTTGAAAAGATGACTCTTCTCATCGAACTAATCATGGATGGATTGGTTTCCGATAATATCCAGAGGTTTCTCCTAGAACATCCATCTGTTGGATACAATCTTCCCCTAACCTCCTCAAAACTTGAGGATGAAGAATTTGGCTGAGAGTCTGAGGTTGATCTTGATGGGGATGCTATACATTTAAGTTTGCTGCTCTCATTCAAGTCGCCCAGACAAGGAATCCAAGAATAGACGAGGCTGTTCAAATCCCCTGATGGATTTCTTGATGCTCCTTGTCCTGTATCTCAGAATCCATATTATTAGACAAGTATAGGATTATCAGTAGAATTTAGACAAAAAGATGTTGTATTTCATTTCCATGTATGTAATACTTTCAATTAATGAAAATACAATTTCTTGTTATCTACTTGTCTTTTGATTATAGAATGATGTATAAATTATCAGTATGCAAATATTAAAACTTACTGGCATAGACTTAACACGTCACAGAATTAGATTACTACACAAAGTAAATGTCAGGATCTGAAACAATTTTCACAATCCTGATATTGACACAATACTGATGACGTCAGCATCCTGATACAAGTCTAATCCTGATGATTATTAACAAGTCTATCATACTGAAATTTATCAAGGCAAAGTGTTATAGCTAAAGCATTTAACAATCAAATATAGATCCTGACAAGAATATCAAGTCTATAAGCTAAAAATAACATATCTTGCTACTATTGCAGATGTTAAAGATCTAGAAATTTAACATTCCTAACTCACTTACTAATCTACTGAATGTAGTTTCATCAAGTGGTTTAGTTAGAATATCTGCAAGCTGTTTGTCAGTAGGAACAAAATGAAGTTCCACAGTACCATTCTCAATATGTTCTCTAATAAAATGATACCTGACATCAATGTGCTTAGTCCTTGAATGTTGAACTGGATTTTCTGCAATTTTAATAGCACTAGTATTATCACAAAACATAGGAATATTACTAAGTGTCATACCATAATCCATCAACTGATTTCTTATCCAAAGGAGCTGTGCACAACAACTACCTGCTGCTATGTACTCAGCTTCTACAGTTGAGGTTGAGACAGATTGTTGCTTCTTGCTTGCCCAAGAAATCAATCTGTTTCCCAAAAATTGACATGTACCTATAGTGCTTTTCCTGTCTATCTTACACCCTGCATAATCAGAGTCTAAATAGCCAATTAGGAAGAAATCAGATTCTCTAGGGTACCACAAACCAAGATTTGGAGTTCCTTTGAGATATCTAAAAATTCTCTTCACAACAATTAAATGAGATTCCTTAGGATCACTTTGGAATCTAGCACATAAACAGGTAGAAAACATTATATCTGGCCTACTTGCAGTTAGATATAACAATGAGCCTATCATGCCTCTATAACTAGTATTATCCATACTCTTTTCCTTAGGATCTGAGTCTAGTTTAGTGGTTGTTGCCATGGGTGTTTTTGCAACTGCACAGTCTTGAAAGTCAAACCTTCTTAAAAGATCTTTGATATATTTTGACTGATTAATGAAAATACCAGTCTCAGTCTGTTTGACCTGCAAGCCTAAGAAATAATTTAATTCACCCATCATGCTCATCTGATACTTAGACTGCATAAGCTTGCTAAACTTAGCACACAACTTTTAATTAGTAGAACCAAAAATAATATCATCAACATAAACTTGAACTAAAAGCAATTCACCTTTTATCTTTCTAAAGAATAGAGTTTTGTCAATTGTACCTCTTGTGAAGCCATTTTCAAGAAGAAATTTAGACAAAGTCTCATACCATGCTCTTGGTGCCTACTTTAGTCCATAGAGTGCCTTGTCAAGTTTGTAGACATGATTTGGAAATTTTTGATCAACAAATCCAGGTGGCTGTTCCACATACACTTCCTCATCAAGTTTGCCATTTAGAAAAGCACTCTTTACATCCATCTGGTATACCTTGAATTTTGAATGAGCTGCAAATGCAAGAAACATTCTGATTGCTTCCAATCTTGCTACAGGTGCAAAGGTCTCATCATAATCAATGCCTTCTTCCTGATAATAACCCGTGGCCACCAGTCTTGCTTTGTTTCTTACAATCATACCAGATTCATCTAGCTTGTTTATGAAAACCCATCTTGCACCAACAATAGATCTATCTTTAGGTCTTGGTACCAGTTTCCAGACTTTGTTTCTCTCAAACTCATTTAACTCCTCCTGCATTGCAATTACCCAATCAGGATCCTGTAAGGCTTCTTCAACCTTCTTAGGTTCATTCTTTGAGAGAAAGCAACTATACAAGCATTTATTTTGAATTGATCTTCTAGTTCGAACACCACTATTTGGATCACCAATTATCAAATCTTCAGTATGATCCTTTGTCCATTTTCTAACAGGTGGTAAATGAACTCTGCTAGTCTCTCCCCCTAAGTTAGTGGTATCTCTTGTATAAGAATTCTCTCTACCTTCAAAAACTCTCCTTTGATCAATAGAATCAGCAGATTCCATATTGCTGCTAGTTACTGATCTTTCCTCAGTAGACTCTGAAAAATCAGTTCCTGATGGAGACTCTGAAACGTCAATTCCTGATGGAGTAGACTCTGAATAGCTAGTCTGCTCCTGATGATCACTATGTTCTCTTTGATTTATTTGCTCCCCCTCAACAGTAGCATTCCTTTGAGAAGCAATAGAAATTCCTTCTGGAGAACCTTCATCATCACTGGAGAGTATCTCAGAATTCTTCAGATTTTCAAATTCCAATTTGTCATGGCTTTCATCAGTTTGCAGAATTCCAAATTTCTTATCATCAAATGCAACATGAATTGATTCCATAACAATGTGAGTTCTGAGATTATAAACTTTGAAGGCCTTAGATGCTGAATATCCTAGAAAAATTGCTTCATCCGATTTGGCTTCAAATTTTCCAAGTTGTTCTGGATGAACTTTTAGGACCTAGCATTTGCATCCAAAGATGTGAAAGTATTTTACACTTGGTTTCTTTCCTTTGATCATCTCATAGGGAGTTTTTCCATGACTATTTACCAAGGTACAGTTTTGAGTAAAACATGCAGTGTTAATAGCTTCTGCCCAAAAGTAGGTTGGAAGTTTTGCATCTGCAAGCATGGTTCTTGCTGCCTCTATGAGAGTCCTGTTCTTTCTTTCCACTACACCATTCTGTTGAGGTGTACCAGGTGCAGAAAACTGTTGAGTGATTCCATTGTCTGCACAAAACCCCTCCATCGTAGAATTCTTGAATTCTGTACCATTGTCGCTTCTAAGTACTTTAACTTTGTACTCAGAATTATTATGAATATTCTTGATAAGTTCAATGATTTTCTGAGGAGCTTCATCCTTCTTGTGTAGAAAGAACACCCATGTAAACCTTGTGAAATCATCCACTATCACTAGAGCATATCTTTTCTTGCTGATAGACATAATGTTTACTGGACCAAACAGATCAAGATGTAGCATGTGAAATGGTTCAGTAATTGAATTTTCAGTCTTGCTCTTGAAAGTGGTTCTTCTTTGCTTTCCAAGCTGACATGCATCACAAAGTCCATCTTGCACATAATTTGCCTGAGGTAGGCCTCTCACCAGATTGTGCTTAACAAGTTGATTAAGCTTCTTAAAATTAAGATGTGAGAGCTTCTTGTGCCAATTCCAGCTTTCATCACTTGTTGCTTTGCTGTAGAGACATCTAACAATTCCTTTTGATGTATCTCTTAAGCTGGCTTCATATATGTTACCATATCTTTGACCAGTTAGAACAATGTCTCCATTCTGCATATTCAAGATTTTGCATCCTTCTTTGTCAAAGATTGATTTGTAACCTTTATTACCCAGTTGACTTATGCTTAAAAGAGTATGTTTCAAGCCTTCAACCAGTGCTACATTTTCTATGATGACATTCCCCAAAACAATTGAGCCATATCCCAGAGTTTCTCCTTTGTTTCCATCTCCAAAAGATATTACTGGGCCATCTTTCCTCTCAAACTTTGTAAGCAGGGACTTCTTTCCAGTCATATGTCCAGAGCATCCACTGTCCAAGATAATTGAATGCTTCTTTCCTGTGCCCTGCAAACAAAAAGTAACTAGTTAGAATTTTTTAGGACCCAACTTTGATTGGATCCTTTCTTACTAGATTTAGAAACAACAGGCTTTGAGAATTTTGTCTTTATTTTGCCTGTTGTAGAGTCAACTTTAGACTCTAATTTCACAAACTATTTGTGACTAGGAGTTTCAGATTTCAAGGAATAATAGTCATAATACAGTTCATGATATTCTCTACACATGTAAATGGAATGAAGTAAACTACCACAATGATAACAAGCTTTTTATGGTTGGTATTGAATTTTCTGAGTCTAGGGGAATCTGGACTCAGTTTTCCAAGAAGGTTTTTGATTGCAGTCTAGGGCCAAATGATTATGATTTCCACACTTATAGCATTTTTTCCTAGGTGCATCAGGTACATTCTTGTAATTATTCTCTTTGTTAATACCTTCTTTTCCATTCCTATTTCTTTTGATCTTGCTAGACTCTGAAAGACCATCTAATCTCTGTTTCAACTGAGACTTAGACAGAAACCCTATGTTTACATTCTTAGGTTTCTCTAACACTTTCTCATCTGAATTACTATTGTTAATCCTTTTGTGTACAACAGGGGTACCTTTTGAATCAACAAATTTAACATGATTAGGTTCAGAAACAATTTTCTTACCTTCAGATTTAAATGTGCTAGCTTCTACCTTACAATAGCTACTTTTTCTTCTTGTCTAGCCTTATCAAAACCTAAACCATTAACCTTACCACGAATTCCACTTTCAAAGATTTCTATAGTCTTTTTACTGGAATTGTTAATGGTCTTAATCACATCTCTCTCTTACTCTAGTTCTTTTCTGACATAGTCATAAGCCTCAAGAATAACACTATAATCATGCTTAGCTTTATCAGAACTTAACTTGTATTCTTCCATTTGAATTAACTCAGATTCAAGAAAATTATTTCTATCAACTAATTTATCATTCTTAACCTTAAGTTCATCTTTTTCACAAGTAAGAATTCTAAAATTAGTCATAAGATTCTTAAACTCAGCATGGATAGTTCTAATTTCATCAGAATTTAAGCTATCAAATGAATCAAGAGAGTGAAGTGATACCTTAACAGAGGATGGAGAAGTTTTCTTTGGAGATCCAGGTTTGTCTGAACCATTTGCCATCAATGCAATGTTGTCATAATCCAATTCATCGTCAGAATCACTGGAATCAGCCCAATCCTTCTGTGTGACCATAAGTGCATTACCCTTTCCTGAATTCCTAGGCTTCTTACACTCACTAGCAAAGTGTCCAAGCTCGCTGCAGTTAAAGCACTTGATCTTGGCCTTATCAAGCTTGACAATTGTACCTTTGCCTTTGTCACTCTTCTTCTCCTCCTTCTTTTGAAAAGGTCATTTCCTAAATCTTCTCCTGTTGAATCTTCCTTTCTTGAAGGCTTTAGCAAACATAGCAAAGAGTTCTTGCATCTCAGATTCAGAATCATTGTTGTCAGAGTCCATATCAGTAGTCTCTGACTTAGAACTTTCTTTGTTTTTCTTCTTCCTTGAATTCTTACAGCAATCTCTTCATGCTGTTCTTCAGGAAGCTTCTTTACTTCAGATTGAGCAGTAAGTGCAATAGTCTTCATCTTTCCTTCACTCCTGCTCTTCTTCTGCTGCTTGTAAAGTTCATAAGCTCTCAATTTTCCATATACTGCCTCTAATGAAATCTCATCCAGATCATTAGCTTCCTCAATCGCAGATATCTTCTCATTGTAGAAATCAGGCAAAGCTTTCATGAACTTTGTATTCATATCCTCCAAGTCATAATATTTACCATGCATGGCCATCTCATTGATGAGTTTTGTAAACCTATCAAAGGTATCAGTAAGTGACTCACCAGACTTGGATTCAAAGTACTCATACTGTTGTATAAGTAATGTCCTCATATTCTTCCTGACAGGCTTAGTTCCTTCATAGTGAACCTTAAGATTGTCCCATATATCCTTAGCAGTTTTACAAGAGAGAACATAGTTAGTGAGAACAGAATCAAGACTGTTGAATAATATGTTTCTCACTTTAGCATCTTTAAGAACATTCTCCATGTCTTTATCTGACCATTCAGATTTTGGCTTCTCTGCTGTATGTTCTGGAACAACCACACCATCAACAGTTGCTTGTCCAACAACCTTCGTTGGAACAAAAGGTCCATCTCTGATTCTGTCAAGATAATCAGGATCTGTTGCTTCCAGATGATGCAACATCTTTACTTCCCATAGAGTATATTCGTTTCTCTTGAGCATAGGAATCTTAGTATTCCCATCCTTGTAACCAGACATGATTGCAGATCTTTATGATTATTCGAAATCAACCTGCTCTGATACCAATTGTTAACTCGAATAACTTGTAGAAGGGGGGGGGGGTTGAATACAAGTTATATAATCGTGTCTGATTTTTGATTGATTATATGAACAAGAATAAACGAATGAATCAAACTCTGTTTGTATTAATAAGATCAAATACAAACTCTACCAAAAATGTACAATACCTTTAGCAGCTGCTGACAAAATAAAACTCTCTCTCTGTTTGTTTCGAACTCTCGAATACAAACCTTATACAGAGCTATGCACACAAACTCACAACACACGCTCTTTACAATGATATTGAGAGAGTATTTATAATGCTACCTATCAACTAATAACAGAAGGATATAATCTATATATGACAATGTTCTGCCTTCTAGTCGATAGTTTCCATCAATAGAAAACTCTTTCCTTCATAATATCTTCTTGCTTGTTCCTCAAACAAAGATCCTGTTTTATAGCACTTGCCAGTTTCTGTAGCATCCATAATGACATCATCAGTAACACGACTGATATCAGGATTTCATCTTGCATCAGTATCTGATCATCATCAGTATTAGACCGTCATCAGGATTTGCTCTTTGTTCCTGACATGTAGTCTCCGATACACTGTTCATTCCTGACTAAACTGTACAGATAAATGTCTTACACATAAATCCTATATATAGTGTTAAATCCTTTATAAGATCAGAATTACAAGAAGTATAATGTGTAAATTCTATTCTTAACATCACAACTTTATGAATTATTCCTTACATTAAGATTAACTAGCTTTATAGCCCGTGCGAGGCACATGCATGCTCTAGAATTTAGATAATGTGTGAGTTTTAAAATCTAGATCCAACGACATAATTTGATACATATCACCGATTTTTTGAAGAAAAAGTACTGAAAATTGTTTAAATTGGTTGCAGCCATAACTGATCGCGAAAGAGAGAAACCAACAATCTGACCTACAATTTGATCTGCTCCAACAACTATATTAATATTAAACCCAAAAATATTGCAACTCAACACAAAAATGAATAACAATATAATGATCAAACAAAATTACTTAACTAAGTCGAGCTAGCAAAGCGCCAACATTTTCTCTACATTACTCTTGATTACTAAATAGAAAAAATTATATGCAAATCAAGATTTATAAAAACCTATGCATATCAAGACTAATACTGTGAGGCTGATTTAATTATGAATTACCTGTGAGAAGCACACATGGTGCATCACTATTGTTGGCCGCTTGTATAGTCCCCTTTGATTGTTAGCTCAAGTCCCGAGGAGGTCGTTGGTGCCTACCGAAGACATCATTGAAGGAAGATGGACGTCCTTATTTGGTTTAGGGCTGCCATAAAATGTCACTTCAGTATCGACTCGCATTGTAATATGGCATATAATCTCAGTTCTTGGTAAATCATGAAAGATCAGAAACAACAAAAAATTACTAACAAAAGACAAGCCTGTTTGGGAGTCGAAGCTTAGTGTTTTTCGATAAGAGTTATCCACAAAATCTTTTGGATGTAGCAGCTGATGAAAACATTACGAAAAACTAGTTCTATATTTTGTAGAACATAAATTTGAGCTTCAAATATATATTTGCATCGGGGGAAGTCTCAAAACTTAAAAAATTTGCTTCATTACATAATCTCAAGTAGTTGATGTTTCATAAAAGTTCAAGGATGTAAGTGCAATACAAGAAAATTTAGATACGTGGATACAAAATGAAGCTGAATCAACATTAAAGTGTATCAGTGTAATTTAAAATTCAGCATTGGGCTTGTGATTCTCTCCTTCTCCTAGGAATGATAATTTTACAATTAAGGATGGCTAATGCAAAAGTTATAATTAGTATTGGCTAATGTAAGATTAATAACTTTAATTCCAATTCATAACATAGGCTACAGGTAAAATCAAATCCCTGCCACTAATTTAATGGTTGAAAACAATTCGTAATAAAAATCTCCGAAACAACAGACCTAAAGTAGAGTGTAGTAGAGCAGTGGAAATAAAGGCAAGTCCATAAGTGTGATGAATAGGTTAAAAAAATAAGTCTAGAAGGAGTAAATTAGTGGCAATAACATGTATCACAAAACCCCTAAACCTACAGCTCTCAATATCTTTTTGCACTGCACATATATAAATATAAGTCTTTTAAAAAAACACAGAGTAACAGAGTTTTCACCAAAACTAATTAAATACAAAAATAATGCATATCATTTGTACACACCTCTGGCTTGCTCCAAAAGACGAACAATCACAAAAAACCTCAATCAGGACTTTAAAAACTATAATAATTTTAATGAATTTAGATATATTAATTTTTTAGGGGTGGGATAACATATAATAAGCTCTCACCATCTTGTGGACCGGCCGACCGGGTGTTTGATTATGTGGACATCATATAACTGAAATGTCGATTTCCCCAAACTATATAGTAAAATAATTCATAAAATTTAGAGTTAATTGCATTTTGCACCCCCAAACTTTCAACCAAAAATAGTATTGTACCATAACTTTGGAAAAAACAGTTTGCTACCCATAACTTCAAATATGAAATCAGTATGCACCCCTCTGACCAATTTTCATTAAAGTTGACCATTATAGTTAAAATAAATGAGGGTATAATTGGAATTCCATCATAAATTTTAAATTTTATTAATAACTGCATAAATTACTTAAAAATTATCAATAAATATTTTTACATTAAAAGTTTATGTTAAGAAATTTATATTCAAAAGAATTTTTCCTTTAATGTACACTAACATAACTTTAAAAAAAATTAAAATTTTGTATGAAGCAATTTCATATTTAAAATTTTGAATATAAATAAATATTAAAACTATTGTTAAAATTTAAGAAAAAGTATAACATCACTATTTAATAGTACATTAGAAAATTTTTAAAAATAATTTTTACTAACTATAATTCAAAATTAGAGTTATTAATAGAAAATTTGAAATTAGTAAAATTAAATATTATTCTGAATTTCCAATTTTACCCCTACCAATTTTAATCAGAAGGCTGGAACATAGACGAAGGGGTGCTTCCTGAAAAGGTGGGTTTAAGTTATGGGGTGTAATTTGTTTTTATCAAAGTTCGGGTACAATATTGTTTTTGGTTAATAGTTTGAGGGTGTAACTTGCAATTAACTTAAAATACTCTAAAATTTATCATAATATAGAGATAGTGGACCAATGCTAATAGCCCTATACAGTTGACCTAAGCAGTTTGCTATGAAGGCGTGGTAGAATCGAGTTGTCTCAAAATATGTGATAATCTCAACAGTGAATAACAAAGTGTTTACTTTAAAGTATCCTGAATCAGGTGATGGTCAACACCAATGTACACACTCGTATGATTATTAAAATCCTGTGACCTTTAAACTAAAGAGCTAATGTTTACAATCTGGCTTTAACCTACAGCGCACCGACATGTGTTCCTTCCATTTGATATTCCAATAAAATCTAGAAGAACACACCACCAAGCAGAGCCTTACAAAAATTTTAGAGATACTGGATGCTCCACTCAGCTTAACAATAGACTGATTGTGAGTACTAAATTGCCTAAGTTTAAAAAGTTTAAAATGATATGGAGAAAAATTTACACCATGTCTAGCTCATTTGTGGACGCCACTCGCTACAGAGAGCATATATAGATAGTTTTCTTGACATATCATATGAGCCTAAGATAATAATTCTGATGAGTGCGTAATTGCAAGAGAAAATAATATTCTGAGTCCTAAATTTCTTAGTCCCCATACTGGTATGATCCATCTTCAAAGAGACTTCATGCAGTCAAAAAAATTTCATTGTTATTACTAAGTTAAAAATTCAAACCACTGGCAGCATAATGTTAGAATAAATAATCTTAAACCACGCTGATGAGAATAAATGGTACTTAGAAACGGACGAAATTCAGATGACAAACAGGGTAAAACATTATAATTTGCCATCCTTTTTTATCCTATTTTACCTAATGACTTGCTTCACTTTATTAATATAACAAACACTCACATAATGAGAATACATATTCAACCAGTACAAACCGCATTCTATATAATCTGGAATCTGGCACGAGCCAAACCACGAGTTTCACCTATCCTACTAAAGGCACCAATCACGAAGTATTTTCACATCACTAAAACCCAGTTATCTTAAAACATCATTGTCTAATTAGTACCTAAGCACATATTCCCAATGGCACACAAGAAAACCTATGTCAAAACCATAGAGTTTCTACCATAGCTTTATTATACGAAACAACAGACATTAACAATTTAACATACCCTCAAAAATCTTGCAGCCAATAATTAGAAAATCATATTAATTTGGTTCACAATAAAATAGATTATTAATAAGCAATAAGAGTGCCAAATATCAAGATTCAACGCAACTCATGTATTAGTTAGCCAAAAAAATGCAACCTAAGTATACACAAGTAAAGAAATAACTAATCAAAATCAATATCAAATATTTTTATTACCTGAGTTCAGATGAAGCTTTCCGAGAGAGTTTAACCTAAATGTGCTCCGATGATCCTTGCAGTCGCTAATTTTTTTTTGCTATGTGGAGCATTCTCGACCATGCAATTACCCTAGGCTCCATCCCAGCACATGTCAGCTAACAACAAAAATTATATCATGTTATATTTTCAAGGAATATAAACCTCTTTATTTTGATCACTAATTTAAATATTCTATCTTAAGAAGGGCCTTAAATAGTGTACCATCCTAACTCTCCCAGATATTTCTACCTCATGGACATGAATTAAGCAATATTATCTGGATCAATATCCAATTTTTTATAGACCGGGAGTATATGTAAAGTATCAATCCATAATTCCTACTTAGAGCACCATTACATCCCAGCCTGTAGTTCTTTCACATATTGTTTTGTCTGCAAAATTTACCATAACAATAACATATTAGAAGTTGCTTTACTATTCTGCAAATTTCTAATAGACCTTATCATTTTAAGTTATCTGATGCAGGAGCTCAGATTAAATGGAATTATTTGTGAAGATTAGAGAATATAACCTTTGCACAAGGCCTTTTTTCTGTAACAAAAAAGGTGAAATAAGTACAGGGCCAACTAATCTTGGCAAAGTTCCAAAATTCTTGATGATATTAAACAGCAACGGTGTACAAATTTTGATAATGTAAGCGTAATTCCTTTTAAAGGAACAAAATTTTTTTGAAACTTCTTGTTGGAGAACTTGGTCATAGTATTTGGAGAGAACAGAAGGAAGGAAACAGTGGCTATGACCAAATGTTGAAACTGATGTTGGGTTTTAAGATTGTTATCCCCAGATTACACACTTGTATAATTGTAGAAGGGGGGGGGGGTTGAATACAATTCTTGATAGTTATAAATTTCTGATAAAACCACAAAAAATCTATAAAGAAATAATTGCTGAATAGAAATAGTTCACAACCACATAAAAATCAGGTGGTTAAATGTACCACCTGAGACTTTTATTTGAAGAAAACCCTGTGATACAAATGTACACAGCTTCTGTGTTTACAACTCTTTGCTTCTAAAGATATTCAAGAAACCCTAAGCAAATATGTATGTTTTCTCTCCTTCTAAAGAGTTGCTACACTTGGTTATATATCCCAAGTTTACAAGTACTACAGGAATAAGATAATATTAATCTAATTCTAGTTGACTTGCTACTCCACTCCAAATCCACATGTAGCCGAAAGGTTGTCCTTGTGAACAGATATGTCCCCTGCACCTTTCTTGTATGTACTGTGTAAATGGAATGCTTCTTTCTTCTGTGTTTCCAAAGTATGGCTGCCATACTGCTTTTTATACCTAGTATCAACCCATGTGATCTGTCAGTCAAACCTGTCCTTATCAACTGCTAATTCCCAGCTAGCATAGGATAAAGTGAAAATGATTATCCGTTGATGTTGTGCACACTTATCCGTTGATGGTAGTTTGAGCTGTATCCGTTGATCGAGTAGATTTGAGTTGTATCCGTTGATAGAGCCCTGTTCTTATCCGTTGATACACTTTCATTTAGACAGAATTACATAGCATAGCTTATTTACAATTGGCTACCCTATTCTGCCTATCCATTGATGGTCAACATGACTCTGAATAAAAACACTATCAACTGATAAATAGAGATATTGCAGTATGCTACTAAACCCCATCCGTTGATGAGCTACCTGTCAACGAATAGAGTTATATGGTCTTATCCGTTGACAGTTACAAAACTTGACTTATACAATTTTGCTTGATTGTTAAGTTATCATCAACTACAACATATTCCTAACAATCTCCCCCAATTTATACTTGATGGCAATAAAGCATAAATTCAGAACCTTGATGATAACAAAACATTCCTAAAGATATATACACACTACAGTATGCAAAAATTGTATTAAGCTGCAAAAATTAAAAACAGAAAGCTTTAAGAAACTTATCAGAAATGTGCTCCTTTAGATTGAGCAGATTAATGATGTTTCCTCTCTCTGGTTGGCTGCACCCTTGACTTTCCTTCCTTGGCAGAGTTGGACTCAATTTGCACTTGAAGTTGCCTATAGAAGGTATCTTCTTCAACAACTTTTGGATTTAGCTTTAGTTGTAACCATCTTAGGTAATCAGAACTAGCCTTCGACAGTTGGTCTTCTAACCTGAAGAATCTCCTAGTGCCCTCTTCATCCCTGAACTCCATCATCCAAAAGGGTTGAATATGGATTTTCTGTCCATTATATGGGATCTTCATTTTCTTTGGTAGACTTGAGGGTGAGTTCCATTCTCTCCTTATTTCTTCTATTCTGCTGATTATCTCCCTTCTGGCTGTCTCAGAGAACCCTGTATGTCTCTTGAATGCTGAGAACACTTTGGTCAGTGTATGATAATTCTCTCCAAGAACCTTCTGTAATGGCCATGTCCTCTGACTTCCTCCCTTGTAGACAAACACTAATCTCTCAGGCTGATTCTTGTACTTGTCAATTCCTCTTACTTCTGACAATTCATCCAAATATAGATTCATGCCAGAGTATTCTTCAATTTCTGCCTGATAGATAAAGTCTTTTTTGTTTTCCAAGATTGGTTGTTTGACAATGGCAGGTACCCTAGCAACTTGAACTGGTCCCTTTGAAAGTTGCTTCTTTGGAGCCCTTTTCTTCTGTTTTGGATTCAGCAAGAATGAAGGAACTTCAATTGAATCAAAATTCATTGGTTCCTCTTTAGGCCTTATGGGGTCACCATGAAAGTTTACAGTTGGGTCGATTACTGTTGCAGACATAGGTACTGATGAGCCAATGGTTTTTTTTCTGGAGAGGGTTCTGGGGAAAGAACCCTCTTGGTTTTAGCTTTCCTTCTTTTAGGTTTGAATTTGGGAACTTCCTCAGGTTCCTTCATTTCAACCTCTACCTCATCCATTAACTCTTGAGCCAGCCTGGCTTGCTTCTCATCTGAGTTTTCATATTGATTTTCTATACTTGGATGGGCCTCCCTTTGGATTCTGGAGACTTCTTCTCTTTTAGCTTCCACAAATCTAGGATGGCTGTTGGATATATTTAATACTTTTCCATTCCTCATGATTACAGCCATCCAATCTCTTACACTCTTATTTGTCTATTCTTTGAACTCTATGATAGATTTTCCCATTAGCTTTTCTTCATCATTCTTGGGAAATGGGTAGTCCAATTGAAGCTTGTTCTTCCCATTTTCCTTTGGTGGTGAGTAGGCTCTGGTTTTGATGGCAGGTTCAAATTCTTTGACAAATGATGGCTCAGCATCATAGAATGTAGGAGCCACAACCCTTGGAGTGAGCACCTTCATGATTGTGGTTGATAATGTTGGAGCAGAAGATTGAGCATTAAGGAACAGAGATGATGCAATTGATTCATTGATCATCCTCTCTACCTTTAGGATTCTTTCATTAGTCTCCTTGTTGATCTTTTCCAAAGCTTCTATTCTGGCTTGCCTTTCACCATCTGAGATTTCTTCTAAGTTTTGAATCTCAGGCAAAGCCACTTGTTTCTTCACAGGGGAAGCCTTTATCTCAAACTCTGTTGGATTGACCACTACAATTGGCTGTTGCTCCCCCTCACTCTATGCTATCTCACTACTGGTAGCTTGAAATTGGCCAGTAGATGTTGCAGCATCTTCTGTGCTTGTTCCCATTTTCTCCCCCTTTTTGTTAGCATCAAGGGTTGGGGTTGAAGCTGCAAGTAGCATTTCCAGTAGTTGAGTCTGTTTTGATTGATTGGCAATGATAGTGTGCATTTGAGATTCCATACTATCCACTCTTGAGGAAAGAAGCTGAACAGACTTAGCCAGGCTATCTTCTTTGAGTAGTTTGCTAGAAAGCACCTTCTGAGTGGTAGTAGGAGCTAGTGCCTCAATCCTGGCATCTAGTGCTATTTTCATATCTCTAATTGCAGACTTGACCTCCTCCTGTTGTGTTCTTTGAATAACAGATTGCATCTTTTGTAATTTCAGGAAGGCCATAACTTGCTCAAGAACAGTCTTTCTCTGTGGTTCTGCAGTTTGGTGCTCAGCCTTAGCAGATTGATATTGCTTCATGATTTCCACATTGAGATTTCAAAGTTCAGTGGCATTGGAAAACATCCATCCTGGAGTTTCATCCTCATTCATTTCTTCACCATCTGAACTTTGACTGTCATCACTTCCAAACTCTTCACTTCCAGTACTTGGAGACAGGGTTTGTAAAGCTTCTTTTGCTCTTTGAAGAGATTCTGAGGTGTGCACTAGGTGCATTGCCTTCTCTGCCTCCACATTGCCCTGTTGTGCCATGACTTGATAGGCAGAAACAGGATGAGTAAAGGTTTCAGGATCCAAAGAGATGGAGTCAATAATGGACTGATATTCTTGTCTAAATTCCATCTCTTTGGAAGCTTCATTAACCTCCATTAACTCACTTGCAATGGCTGATTCTTCCTGCCTTATTTCTCCTGTAGTCCCTTCTCTCCTCTCATCTCTCTTTTCTTGCATCAGGGGCTCCCCCTGGCTCACAACTCTCACACCCTCACCTTCACCTGCTAAGGTGGAACTCTCTAGCTCTCCTTTTGCCTGACCGGAAGAAATGGTCAGCCTCTCATTGTTTTTCTCTCCTTTTGCCTGCTCACAAGGCAGCCTCTCACTCCCTTCCCTCATTCCTAAAAGTGTTTCAACTACCATAAACTCCTCCACAGTTGACATGGGAATGTCACATTTTGCAGTGGTAGAGAGAGTTATCAACGGATAAAGTGTATCCGTTGATGTAGTAGTTATTGCTGTCAACGGATAATTAGTTGTAGACATATCCGTTGATGGAGAAACACTTGTCAACGAATGAAGGATATCCGTTGATGAAGGAAAATGAGTATCCGTTGAAGTGAAAACCAACACTGAATCTGTGGTGATTGATTTTAAGGAAGAGGCCACAAATAGTGTTGTGAATTCAGGAATGGAAGATTGATGGCCCAACAAATCATCTAAAAGATGATGACCACCAATTGTTGAGTGGGGCTTCTCCAAGAAGTTTAAAGATGGAGAATCAGGAATTGATGTAGATATCATATCCACATCCAGAGATGGAGTTGGTGATGGTGGATCAAAATGTGTATCGATTTGAAGGTTAAGATCAAGGGGCTGTGACTCCACATTTATTAAAGTCACATCAAACTGAATTTGAGAAGGTACAGTTTGCTGTACAGTGTGTGCACCCTGTGATTCCCCAATGGTTTTGGATTTTACTCTTCTACCATAGGTTTTTGAGTGAGAGCGATCTGTGTCTCTTGCCCTTTTGTGCTGTGTTCTTGGAATGGAACGTAAATTAGTAGTCACACCCTGTTGAGAGGATGTAACTAGAATTTGGCTTGTAGGTTCATTAACAGTCTTTTGAGAGACTGAAATGTTGGTTGCACCTGCCTCACCTTCCTTATCCTTAGGGCTTCTTTGATGTTCACCCTGTCCCTCACCACTCACTACCACCTTCACACTCCCCTCAAGAGTTTTGGTAGTTTTTGCAACAGGTCCCTTTTGAGAGACACCTGAGGTTTGTCTTTTAGATTGTGGTTTTGGAACTCTGGATTTGGTCACTTTGGTAGGAGCCTGTTTGGTCACAGCCACAGACTCCATTGTGACACTAGAAGGCAAAGAAATTTGGGGGTTGGAGATAGGAGTTTCAGGGTTGGAAACTGTGACACCCCCCCAAATCCGGGGTCAGGAGATTTGGTCGTCACGGGAAAATCCTCAAAATAAAACATTTGTTTAATAATAATCATTCACTTGTGATTGACCAACACTGGAAATATAATACTTGTGACCCCAAACATACCAAGATCTTTTAAGGTTATAGGGCTAGAAACAAGAATCCAAATTCCATTAAATAAAAACTATTCCTTCTTTACAACATTCTCTTTGATCAAATCTTAAACCACTGGTGTAACTTTGATAAGAAGTACGCCAGGCTAGCTAGACCATTACATAATAATAATAAATATTAGAACTCAATTATATAAAATAAATCTTACACTAAATCCAGACATCCTGAGCCAGGTCATCTTCAGAATAGCATCACGCTTCTTCTCTTTCTGAACTGTGCGGATAAGTCTCGCCAAACTACCACTACACCATATATTGCCTATTGCAACCATATTTTTAAAGATTTGTCAAAAAACGTTGCTATTGAGAAACCAAATCACAGAAATTGCAATGTTTTTGAAAAACATTGCAATAGCACCGAAAAAATTTAAAAGGGTTAAGAACATTCAGTCTATTGCAATGATTTAAGAAGTCGTTACTATACATAGCAATTTTGGGCCCAAAATTTAGGCGGGCTGCTCAAAACCTTTTAAAAATTTGCCCGGCTTAATAAAATGAAAAGAAAAAGAGAATAATAGCACACAATTACACAAACATACAAACAGATACAAACATACACAATACACACATTTACAGACAAAATCGAAGAACGCTAAATTGAAGAAGACACTTAGGTCGAGTAAAAAAAAATGGGAAGAAGATTAAAGCACAAGAAGGTATGTTCCCAATTATTCTTTTTTTCAAAATCTAGTTTATATCGAGTTTCAGTTAGGGTTCTTATTTTTTCCGTTTTAATTGGAGATTATATTGTTAATTACGATTTCATGTATGCTTTTCAATTTACATATGTTTGGGTTTTAGTTTGGATTCATAATTTTGTGCTTTAATTTGGAGTTTTCAACTATGTTTCAATTCAGGAGTTTTTTGTTGAATTGATATAATTTTTAACTACTTTGTTTCACTGATAGATGGGAATTTCGACAATGAATACTTCCAGCAAACTGAAGAGTCAAATCAGTTCAGGCAAGAGTATGAAATGCGAAAAATGAAGCAGGTATGTTCTCTACAATTTGTATGCTATATTCATTTATGGGCTTGTTTCCTTGATATAGGATTCTCCGGTGTTGTCAGAGGTACACCGAGATGCAGAGCGTGGTGAGGCGCACATTCCCCGCCTTGCTTTGCATGAGGTGCATCAGCTTCAGTGAGGTGTACCTCATGAAGTGATTGTAGAGTTACCTTGTTAGTAAATAGGTTGATATCTTGTGTGCTGGTGAAGGAAGTCAAGTCCGTGGTCTGCTTGTTTAATGATTAGTCAATTATTTTACAGATATGGTATCATCCATGAAGCACAAATTGCCTTTGTCATAGTACTTTCTGCTGTTGGTAATGTCTTTGGAGTCCTTTAGATCAGGGATAAATATGTGATAGGTTCATATCAAGGGTTCTTTAATTACTTTTCTGGTACTTATATGGTTGCGTTCTTATAGATTCTCGTCTAGGATTTTTATTTAATTGGTTGAAGTTGAACTATTTGGTCTACTTAAGTGGCTTGGTGAGATAATTTTATGAGACATTTTTAAAGAGGAGAGTTGTCATAGGTGGCCTAAATGTATCCCCTTTGATTAGCCCCTTTGTCATCTGCTTGAAAAGTTGCTCAACATGTATTTTACATTTAATCTTGGGTCATATCGTTTTTCCATTGTCTAGGCAACAACTTATTGCAAGGAAATGGAGGACATGAAGAATGCTATTAAACAGGAGTTTATTGCTTCTCTAAGGTCTTACTTAGTTGCCTGTCTTTCTTTATTTGATTCATATTATTCATATAGCTACTATAACTGTGGATGCGTTACAACATTATGACCAAGTCTTAGCCAAGTCATCTTGCAACTTTCAGGAAAAGTAGTGGTTTCTCAAGAGGAGAATATATATACAGAGGTGTCACAAGGTATTAAAACGTTTGTTGATGATTGGCTGGATAGACCACAATTTCTCTGATCTTAATTTTTGTAGTACTTATGATCACTCTTTGCATATTTAAAGACATTTAACCTTTGGTAAGTGATAACAAATCAGTGAATAATGAAATATTAAGGGTTTTGATATTGATGTCAAAGAATTCCTAGCTTCTTTAGGGAAACAAATCAAGCATGATAAGGAAGTACTGAACAATAAAATGTTTGTTATGATGGTAAAAGTTTTGGAGTCAGCTGCTTCAAGTTACCCTGAATTGTAGTTGGCTATTACTAACAATACAGTATAATTTGATGGATTACTGCAATTAGTGTAGTATTATCAGCAGGAAATTGATCTTTTATTAGTAGTAATTCATTTAATGTTGTGCAGCTACTGAAGAAGAAGCAGCCGAGGTGTATGACATAGCAGCAATCAAGTTCAGGGGTGTCAATGCTGTAGTGATCTTTGTATGTAGAACGAGGGCCTGATTGTTCCTGGTTATACACATTTGCAGAGGGCGCAACCTGTGCTACTACAACATCTCCTTTTAGCGTATGTTGAGCAGGTCTGCATCATTCCTGGACGAAACTTAATTATAATGTTTTTATTTGTACGTTGCTGCACCTGAAGTTAATTATTATTAAACTTTCTTACTTTCACTCTCGTGTTTATAATAAATTTATCATATTCTCATGATTGAACTAATTACATGCTTGAGATGTGATTGGTCTTGAGCTACCAAACTAATGTCAGGTTTCTTATCACACATCTAATATCAGGGATATTGATTATATCCAAAATATGAATGTACTTCTTTATATTAGTTATACTTTGGAACTACCTGTTTTTTTTTCTTTTCTTCCTATTATCTTTCATTAATAGTTACTAATCTTGACATGCTTGATCTGTAAGAAACTCACTTAATTTAGAAGATGCTAGATGATACCCTGTAAAAATGTTTGTAGTCAGCAGTGACTGCTTCGTATCTTCTAAAAGGTTTCTGCGTAGTTTTGGAAAAACTTAGCTGCATTTTTTCATATTATAGCGTTGCTCTAGGATAACTTGAGATCTTTCTTTAAACCTGGCATTACCGCCAGCGAGAAGTTTCTGATGATTATTGATTCATTGCTAAGCTTAATGCTTTAATGTTTCTAAGCTTAATGCTTCCAAAAGGTCCGACTATGTAATTTGCTGTAGTAGTTTAGGCCTTGTATCCTCACAAATACTACTTGTGTCTTTTCTGCATTCACTTTTGTCCTTCAGATAGACAGGAAATTAGATGTAATCTGATTCCTTTTTAATGGAAAACAGGTGAAGAACTACATAGCATTAGCAGGCCCTCACGCTGGAGTAGCATCTCCATCGCTTTGTAGTGTATGTACCCATTCTCAAACCAAGATTACAGTTTTAATTTGCGTAAACTTTTCAATCACAGATATGGTGATGAGAATATAATCATCAAACAAACCATTAATTACCCAAAAACTAGTTAAGTTTTTAAGTCCTAGAATTAACACTAATACCACAAGTTCACTAGATAGGATTTCATCATATTCTTCACAATTCAAGGGCTTGTACTTCACTGACATTTTTTATTAAAAAAATCTGGTCTAAGGGGAGACTCAGACGTGTGTTCTTGAAGCTGATTTTATCAAGCTGGGGGTATACACTAAGTTTGTCCAGGTTCCGAAATCATCTCTGTTTATAGAAAATATTTCCACTATCAGATTTGTTACTCATTATATAACTTTTGAAGTAAACAAATCTGCAGGAAAGGTTGGCACCTGCTGTTATATCAAAATCCGAACTGTGAGTTATCAATATGTATCTACATTTTTAAGCACATATTCTTCCTAAATGTGTTACAGCACTGATAAGAAAAATGAGTGATATATTCTCCTACCAGGACATTGATGGCTACGTGAAAGGCTGTGTGTTTCTACCAAACTTAACAATGAAATTGCAGGACAGCAGAAATCGTTATTTAAGAAAAGGTTTTCCAGTTTGCAGAATCTGTTGCTCATCAATGGCTAAAGAAACTGCATACAAGTCTTCAGGCAACTCAAATGGAGAACCCTATCAATGGTACTTTCTAATAATCTCGGTGCATATGACTTTATCTGATATAACTGTTCAATTTCCAATCATATTCAGTTTTGCACTCCAGGTTTTAAATTTTCTCCTCACCAAACATATAAGAATGCAAACATCTTAAGTATTTCTCTAATTAATTTTGTCGGTTATGTAGTCCGAAGGAATATTTCGTATAAATCCAGAGAACAGCAAAGAGGAATATGTGAGGGATCAGCTGAACAGAGGCATTGTACCACAAGATATTGATGTGCACTGTCTGGCAGGTCTAATTAAGGCTTGGTTCAGGGAACTTTCTTCTGGTATTCTTGATGGACTTTCACCAGAAGAGGTATTGCGGTGCAATACGGAGGAGGAATCTGTTGAACTTGTGAAACAGTTAAAACCAACCGAGATAGCGCTACTCAACTAGCATATGTACAATATATGGAAAAAGCAATTAGCATATGTAGTTTTTAATTTATTTTGGTTTTCCGATATAATAATTGTTGAGGAAAATTTGATGTAAAGAATTGTAATTTTATTTGACTTTGAACAAACACATGTAATTGGATATTTGGCATTAAGTTGCCCTGTTTTATGAAATATTGATGATGCTTGGATTGTGGCTATAAATGGCCTGGTTTAGTGTATTTTCAGCATGATCCTACTATTTTTTTTAAAAAAAATGTTACAATAGGGTCAAAATATGTTGCATTAATCTGTAAAAAATCATTGCAATTGGTCTAAAAAATGTTGCCTTTAAGTGTCAATAAACTACCTTCTTATGCTACTGCAATAGTTTTTAATTGTTGCTATAGAGTCTAAAATGTTGCTACTGAAATTTATTGCAATGATTTAATTATGTTGCTGTATGGTATCAAAAACGTTGCTAAATCGACCTATTGCAAGGCAACCGGATGCAACGCTCAAATTTTGCAAATTTGTTGCCATAGACTCTACTGCAACGAATATAGGCCTTAAGGCAATGTTTTCCAGTCGTTGCAATATGCAATATATGGTGTAGTGTACCTTACTGAAATGTTAGAATTTACAACAGCAAGTATGAGCGAAAGAAATGCTCAGCAAGTGTATAAAAATTTTGATATAAAACCAGGATAAGTGGGGTATAAAATCAACTGAAATGTAAAACAGTTTATAAAGCAACTGAATCAACACTGTGATATAATTCAAATCATAACTGAAATCATTTGGCATGTCATAAAAATGAATCATCTGCCAACTCAAAATATATAATAGCCATTCTGGCGATATGGATTGGATACACTTTACTGAAACACCATTGCCCCATGATCAGGTTCTAAGGCAATGGGACCCTCTATACTCCACCGGTATTCTCTTTTTTTCCGTGTGGGTATAGTTCGGATTTCTGGGGTACCCAAAATAGGCAAGTAATGTTAGCCTATAGGAAGATGGAATGGTTACCATATCCTCCTTAAATATTGCTGGACCATGGTAGCAACCATGGCCTCCTACGCTTTACTATTTTCCAATCCAATAGAGCAATTTCCGAATTCAACAGGAAATGCTTAGTTTCACATACAGTTCACATCCCTATTATTTACTACGATAATAAGGATATGAAGAGTTTATCTTAAACACTTCCCCACATCAAGGGTACCAATATCAAGCAACTGTGTTCGCACAAAAATATTTAAGAATCACAAATAGCTCTGAACAATAACTATTTGTCATGATATGAATCAATAAAACATAAAATAAACAGTGTTTAAGATGATCAAGAAAATACTTGCCTCTGGTCCTTAGCTATTGCGCAAAGTCGAGGTAACACATCTACCTTCTTCTTCTATCTTACGTCATCACATCCTCTGTTGTAATCATTCGTTGGTTTGACGCTCTTGCGATTGCCACGAGTCTGACCCGTTGACATCGATCCTGCGCGTCTACTTTAATATCTCTATCCGAAGAAAATAATTGGAAATGTCCCCTTTGAACATAGGCGTTTTCCCGGTGTTAAAACACATCACAAGTAAACCAGCAATTCCACAAATAATACTTTCATCTTCAACCTTCTTTATCACAATCCACAAACAATACTGCATCCATCTCCAACCTCCTTTATTAGACATCTACTTATCTCCCCTGATAACCTAAATCAATACTCACCAATTAATCCTTGCGAAAATACAAGATATCCGACCATCGTTGCCAGTAAATCAAAGAAAACATCGTCTATTCTTAATGACATCTTATAATATAAACCACATAAACAATTAACACACATTAACTATATATATATCGATCACAACTCAATTTATAACCTAACCCCTAATACTTAATACCTTGACAATTTACATCGCACGTATAAGAACTTGATAAGTAGATCACATAATCACATAGCACGTAATTCACATAGCAGATACGACTCACAATTTAAAAGAGCACTCACAATAATTTTAGAATACTTAAAAAAATATATTAAATCACTTAAAAGAATTTTAAAAGATTTAAATACCCTTTTTGAATAAAAAAGGATCGCTAATAAACCCTCCGGGTAATTATTGGATTCCCAAAATATTTTAATAAATATTTAATCCGGGTTTATAAATAATTCTAGAATTTTAAAACTATTTTTTTCGCTCCCGGATTATTTTTTTAGGATTTAAAACAATTTCTTTCTATTTTAAATCACTTTTAAACAGAAAATTGGTTAATAATCCTAAATAAATTAATTAGAATCAAGTAATAATTAATTAATAAAATTATCTAATAAATAATTACGTTTATTAGATAATCAAATTAATTAAATCATTATTTGAGATTAATTAATATAATTAAAAGAATTTAATTCTTAATTATTTTCGAATTAAAAACAAATAAATAAAGAAATAATAAAAATAAAATTCAGAAATAAATTCTAGATTTATAAAACATTTTCAGAAAATAAAATTTCTGAAATTTATAATTAAATTCAAGATTATAAAGTAATTAAAAGTAAATAAAAGTAAATAAAAGTAAATAAAAGTAATAATATTTTTTTTTTAACAATCAACATCGTCTTCCTCCTGGAAGATTTACAGACCCCCCCCAATACTGTTCACTCCGGTCCGGAAAAAAATCCAGCTATCTCCGGCGAGGCCCAAAATCACACCCTTTCTAAAATTTTTAGCTTGTAACACGTTCCAAATCAAACCCAAAATTTAACCACAACATCAAACGCGTAAATTGGCCAAGATTTAGTCAATTCCGGCAAAAATTCAAGCTCTCCGGTGAGCTTCAAACATTTTTCGATGAACCGAAAATCAACACCAAACTACGAGTTCTATACATCAACACGAAGCTTAGGAGTTCAATGACTCATATCAATCATCAAAAACACCAAACAATCATCAAGAAATCCGGAAAATTGAAATTTATAATCATCCCCACAAAATTCGATCTCAAGTTTTAGGCTACTAAAAATCAAACAAAAATTATCATGATGCTCCTGAGATTGTATACAATCTATAGACACTAACCACATCAACAACAAATCATCCTACAATCCAAAATAAATTCGAGAAAATTCGAATATTAAACTAAAATTATAAATTTTCGATTCAAGCAATTTATGATTATAAAACACACATAAACATGTAGTAGAGATCAAGATCTTCAGTTTGGTTACCCACATGAACGATTTGGATGCCGGAATCACTGTCAAAAGCCCGATTAATCCTCAAAAACACCAAGAACTATTTCCCAGAATTTTACAGAAAATAAAATCAAAAAATCTGATTTTTTGATTATTTTGATTAATTAAATAAAATCAGCTTCTATTTATATTAAATCAAAATTAATACCCCAAAAATATTTTTAACCCCTAAATAAAATTATTAAACCTTAAAAATAATTTTTATGGGAAAAAATGTAAAATTTTTATTTTTAAACAAATATAATATATATGCCAAAATTTCTCAAAAATTATGAATATTACAAAAATTACAACAAAATGCATTTTTATATATCCTATCATTATATAAAAATAATTTTATCGAAAACAAGGCCTCAGATTCAGTATAGGGGCTGGGTCCGGAAATTAAAATGCGAAATAACTATATTCTAAAAATATAAAAATTACAGAAAAACAGAATAAAATAATCTATGCTACACAGAAGTCACATAACACGTATGGGATAATTTTCCTATTTAATAAAAATCATAACGCGTTTAAATATATTAAAAATAAATTGAAACACAGTAAAATGAACTAAAAATATATTTTAATATAATAAATTACACGTAATTTTTCGGGTCGTTACATTCTTCCCCCCTTATAAGGATTCCGTCCTCGGAATCAGCTAGAGCAACTAATGGGGTTCCTTAACTCCTTCATTATCAACACTTGCTTTGAAAAACTGGGGATAGTGTCCACTCGTATACAACTTCTCCAAAATCTCAATTCAAATCTGGGTTTTTTTTATCTGACACAGTTATCACTGGAGTCTTACCACCCATCATTATTCGCTTCAAATATGGCTCGACCAACTTTTCATTAATATATATAATATCCTTGAAAGAGAGAGATTGAACTGTTCCATTGACATGTTACGGATATTCTAATCATTTTAGGACTCGTTCTTACTCTTGGCGATTCCGTTGCGAATCAAATTTCTATCTGCGAATTTCGCTTATTCTGATCTGATTGGCATACCCATGAAATTCATTAGAGATAACAAGAATCATGAAATTTTGAGGAGAACAGATTCCATATCATAGCAAATGTTCCACAATTGTGGTTATGAATTTTTCTGAATTTTTAAAGCAACTTGATTTGAAATGAAAGAATAACTGAGAGATCAATATGATCACATGAACCCGACGTTGTGTGTCTTAGCTCCGACATTTACAATTAAAGGTGATCAGCCTTCTTGTAATACACAACACACCAGTTATGGCGTCCCATCCAACTTCTATCACACAGACAGATATACCTGGTGTCCCCTATAAATAGGGTTGTTCATCTCAATTGGAGTAGAGAAGTATGAAAGGATTTCCAAAGGTGTTAGTTTCCGAAAAGAAGAACCAGGAAGAAAGTACCGAACAAGTGGTACTATATTGCAAATAAGGTTATTAATCATTGGAGAAAACAAAAAGTTGAAAGTCTCAGAAATTTAAAAATAGGTTTCATAGTAACCACTGAAACAATTGAGATTCAAAATGGAGATTGAACACAAGTATCAAAATGTCACTGTTTAGAAGAGGAGAAATATCTTTTAATGAATACCTCTTTAGGAGGGATATCAAAATAATTCATAGAAAGAAAAGGTATTGCCAAGGTCACTATTTATGCCTTCTTTGCCAATTCCTTTGATAGCTCGTCATTCGAATTTAAGCTTCTTCTGTTCCACGTTTTAAAAATATCGATATCGTACGTCGTCATTGACTTGTAATAATCTCTGAAGATTCCACAGTATTCATCTCCATTAGCAAGGCGGTCAATCCAGTTCAGCACAACTATCTTAAACGAGTACTCCAATCTTAACTTACTAATTGGTACTATATCCAATAGTCCAACAGGAACTCTACATGAGCTCTGACGTTCCTTACTTAGCTATACACACTCCTACACACTCTCGTTTCTAGTTTACTATAACCTCATCTCTGATACCAACTGTGACACCCCCCCAAATCCGGGGTCAGGAGATTTGGTCGTCACGGGAAAATCCTCCAAATAAAACATTTGTTTAATAATAATCATTCACTTATGATTGACCAACACTGGAAATATAATACTTGTGACCCCAAACATACTGTAACACCCCCAGATCCGGGGTCAGGGATCTGGTCGTTACGGTCTCAATATCCATCCACAAAACCAACATAATTTAAATTACAACCTTGTGACCCAAAACAACAACATAAAACACACCCGTTATAGTCCCAGAGATGAAATCAGAGTAACCAACAATATTATTAATCACAAGTTTGAGTTCTTACAACCCAAAGAATTACAATTGTACAATTACATACTCTTTGCCATCCATTAATAGATACCATAATATAAATACAATTGAGGCTCAATTGCTAACAACTAGCCTACCAGTAGTTGCATCCTCAACAATGGTAGCCAAGACCTTAGCGGTAAACCTCTGACGGTTGACACCTGCTTACGCTGTGTGCGCCTTGCGCGGCCATCTGATCTAGCTGTTGTTGTAATATAAATAAATAAAGCAAGGGTGAGCAATAGCCCACCAAAAATATAATTGAACGGCAATAATATATGACAGTTCAAAATATCTTTGAAACCATATGCCATGCATTAACGAATGTAGTACCAATATAAGTTATGAGATGAAGTTACAAGGTAACTCAAAATATAATTGTTCTGAAGAAATATCTGTCATGTCAAAGATAAGCCAGATATTATCAAATTTTCATAATAGAGGAACTTGCGGAAGAATATTGCAATTCCAGTTCAAACACTTTTCAAACCTGCCAACAATGATAATGTTGCAGAAAAATTTCCCAATTTGGAAGATGAACTAATACGGGAGCTTGCCGCGCCAGGAGCCATAACATTTACGATGATCAGTCGCATGTCATGCTCCCCATCATTTGTTCTCTACATGTAGAAGGAAGCACCGACAGATCGCCCGCCCTCTGGAACCCCCCGGCCAACGATTGGGCCATTAATTGCTGGACCGGCGCCACTCGGCCACTTACGCGTCTCCTAGTTCGAATAACATCCATAACTCTGAAACATAAAGTTCGTCCCCCTTTCCCCAAGTATAGTACTTGTTGATAGGACTCCACAAAGTAGTCTCGTATCTAATTGGAAAGGAAAATTTCACCAATATTTCCCAAGCTGATGCTTGTTAATGGATAGACACTTGTTCCATCAATCTTACCCCTCGAGCGTTGAGGAGGTAACCAAAAAGATTCATATCGATGTTTGAAAGAATCAAGATGTGAGTGACAAGATAGTTTAGCAAGAATATGACCGGGCAGTCAAATAAATTACAGCTCCTAAGTGAGGTCCCCTTATATGTTTTTGGAGGTTTGAGCGAGTATTTAAATCTTCTTATAAGACAGATTTAAATGAAAATAGAGTTTTGGGAACCTCCCCTTGATAAAATAGTCATAAAAGACTTCGAAATATTTTACATAATATCTGAAGGTGAAGGGTAACTTTTGAATAATATAAATCATTACAAAAAGAATTCAAAAGAATTTAATTAAATATTCCAAAAATATATATTAAGTCAATAATAATTACGGAATATTATTAAATCATAATATTGCTCGTAAGTAATCCTCGAATGAATATATAGAATTATTTATTAAATAAATCTCTTCTTAAATGAATATTTAAAATAATATTCATTGAATAAATAAACTTAAATAAATATTTAAAATAATATTTACTGAATAAATCAAACCTTAAATGAATATTTGAAAATAATATTCATTTAACAAATAACATTCCAAATGAATATCCAAATAATATTCATTAAACAAATAATATTCTAAATGAATATCCAAAATAATATTCATTTAGCAAATAATATTCTAAATGAATATCCAAAATAATATTCATTTAACCAATAATATTCTAAATGAATATCCAAAATAATATTCATTTAACAAATAATATTCTAAATAAATATCCAAATGATATTCATTTAGTAATCAAAACCTTAATATTCGAAATAATATTCCTTGAGTAATTAGAACTTCCAAAGAATACTTTTAAAATAATATTTATCAAATACATAAAACTTAAATGAATATCCGAAAGTGATATTCATTTGGTGAATAAAATCCCAATGAATATCAAAGTAATTATTCATTAATAATCAACTCTAATGAATATTCAAAAATAATATTCATTTAATATTTCTCGACTGAAATAATACTCAAATAACATTTCTCGAAAGATTTCCAAGTACTTTATACTTTTATGGAAAGATAAATAATGTTTAATGATAACATTCCTCAAAATGAATACTACTCTGTCGCTGGAATCCCTCCGGGTTTCCACGATTATCTATATAACACAAAATACCAACTCCCGGTCTCATATTTAAAGAATAAATATCATACGCCCTTCACTAAGGGTCTTAGCAACACAATCCATCTTATAACTGATAATCCATATCTAGTCTATAAGCCAATATTAATTCAGGGAACAAGTATTCCAATATACTTTGAAAACAACATGCATGCTATGGCATATGTATAACAACAATCATATATATTATCACAACAACAGTTCCAAGGTATTGGAAACTTGCCTGGGAATCGAGTGCGGGTAGGGGTAATGTGTCCCGGTTCAGCTCGACGATCTATAAACAATCAGAATATTTAAGATTAATCACTTAACGCTTCTTAAAAGGCTAAGTATAAACTCCACTTAAATCGAAACATGTTTTCGAGTTATCTCGTTATGTCTCTTTTAGTGTAACTCTTTTTATCACCGATACGATCCGACATTCGTTCGTTATCAAGACATGTCATCATGCTTATACTTGGTATATACTTAAGTCGTATAAGTTCTTAAGGTCGATCGTTACGAATCGATAGTATACCTCGAGTTTTATCGCCCGTTTTCTAAGTTATAACCAAAGTTATACTTTTAAGGGGTTCGTTTGCGTTTAACCTCGATTCGAACATTTTTATAAAATCGAAAAACGATCTTTTTAATACGAGGTCTTTTCTCACACCATCCTTATGATCTCAAATTTTTAATTACCCAGATTCATCACTGCGATACTCATTTTACACGATTCAATTCCAATTACGAATTCGCATTCTCGGTTTCAAACCACTTTTACGAATTTAATCATAACTCCTAAACCGTAAGTCCGTTTCATGCGATACTTATATCAAAACGAAGCTTATGACATGATCTATCCTATCATGGCAGAACACGAAGTTAAACAGTGAGTTTGATCTACTGTCAAATTCATTTTTTTAAGGTTAACAAAATTTCGGCATTACGACGGCTATAAATCGAACGTTCCACAATTCATATCAATCAACCCAAGCCACACCGGGCATCTAAACAACTTATATACATGATATTCATCTTAACAAGTCCAAGAACATCATGCTTCACCATAATAATCAACATGTTACCAAAGTCACTAAATCACTTAACTAATCATGCTTATAACATCATTAAGAACATAAGACTCTAAAATCATCAAGAACAAGCATAATCTCAAAGTAAGATCTAGGGTTTTCAAGACTTATACCTTCCTTGGAGTATGATCTAGCCTTACTAAGCTTGGTATGGTCCTTGGATAGCCTTAAGTTAGCTAAGATCAACCATGAAAACAAGAAAATCAAAGATTAGTTCATGAAAACACTATTCACCCTCCTCTTAAATCATTTTTTTGAAAATGGAAAAAGAAGAGATTGAAGCTAGGATTTTTAGGAGATCATTTTTATGAAATGTAAGTCTCACCATAAAAGTTTCAAGATCAAACAATGGTTGGAAGTGGGATTTCTCCCCTTGAATTAAGAAAAAGCCGAATGTAAAAGGAAAGAGAGAGAGTTGGTGTTTTTGCTTGGTTGCTCTTGGATAATGATGCATAAAGTAATGTTTTTAGATAATATCTCATGTCAAACACCTTTATTAAAGTGATGATGCACTAGATGATGTCTTTAGCAAGCCATGTGTTGATCTTTTGGTGGTTTAAGGCTAACCAAGTGGTTTGATTGCTAAGTACTTAGTTGATTCCCTTGATTCTAGTTACTCTTGTAACTATGTTGGTTACTAGATATTTTCTAGTGGCTTGTGGATGACTCTTTCTCCCTCTGCTTGTTCCTTTGTCCGTTTATTGCTTAATTCGTTGATCGTTCGAGGGAATAACTCATTCGTTTCTAGTTAGGGTTTTACCGAAAACCTTCTTAATATTTATAATACTATTCCTCATCTTTCTTAATACTTCTCGAATTTAAATACCTTAAATATTAAATCCTTAATCTATCAGTGTCTAGGGAAAATCTCGGAGAAAACGAAAGTGCTGTTTTTCAGAATCCGACAGTCTTTACATACACTTATTTTCCCCTCGGATCACTAATACGAACTCAGAAATTCATTCCGGGTACTTCTATATAGTGTCGTCTCATAATATTCTTATTTCCATAAAAAACACTATTCATCACTTATCCTCTTTTTAGTCCTAGTACTTAGAAAATATCTTTGTGCTTCTTCGAGCGTTCCTTAACTCTTTCATGGAACCTCCGTACTTGTAACCGATATTGATCTGGATGACATGAGGGTATCTATTTCTCTCTAGGGAATCTTATCTTAACTTTCTAGGAGATAGATTATTCTAATCTAAGTTATCACCCAATAGCATCCTTCAGGCCATATAACCTTGGAATATATATCCTTTCATTATTCATTCTTTAAAGCCAGTATTACATTGTAGTTGTAACCACTGTTCACTCTTACATCAATACATAATAAAAGTTTTAATTCTACCCAAAAATCTGGGTTCTTACACATACCAAGATCTTTTAAGGTTATAGGGCTAGAAACAAGAATCCAAATTCCATTAATAAAAACTATTCCTTCTTTACAACATTCTCTTTGATCAAATCTTAAACCACTGGTGTAACTTCGATAAGAAGTACGCCAGGCTAGCTAGACCATTACATAATAATAATAAATATTAGAACTCAATTATATAAAATAAATCTTATACTAAATCCAGACATCCTGAGCCAGGTCATCTTCAGAATAGCATCACGCTTCTTCTCTTTCTGAACTGTGCGGATAAGTCTCGCCAAACTACCTTACTGAAATGTTAGAATTTACAACAGCAAGTATGAGCGAAAGAAATGCTCAGCAAGTGTATAAAAATTTTGATATAAAACCAGGATAAGTGGGGTATAAAATCAACTGAAATGTAAAACAGTTTATAAAGCAACTGAATCGACACTGTGATATAATTCAAATCATAACTGAAATCATTTGGCATGTCATAAAAATGAATCATCTGCCAACTCACAATATATAATAGCCATTCTGGCGATATGGATTGGATACACTTTACTGAAACACCATTGCCCCATGATCAGGTTCTAAGGCAATGGGACCCTCTATACTCCACCGGTATTCTCTTTTTTTCCGTGTGGGTATAGTTCGGATTTCTGGGGTACCCAAAATAGGCAAGTAATGTTAGCCTATAGGAAGATGGAATGGTTACCATATCCTCCTTAAATATTGCTGGACCATGGTAGCAACCATGGCCTCCTACGCTTTACTATTTTCCAATCCAATAGAGCAATTTCCGAATTCAACAGGAAATGCTTAGTTTCACATACAGTTCACATCCCTATTATTTACTACGATAATAAGGATATGAAGAGTTTATCTTAAACACTTCCCCACATCAAGGGTACCAATATCAAGCAACTGTGTTCGCACAAAAATATTTAAGAATCACAAATAGCTCTGAACAATAACTATTTGTCATGATATGAATCAATAAAACATAAAATAAACAGTGTTTAAGATGATCAAGAAAATACTTGCCTCTGGTCCTTAGCTATTGCGCAAAGTCGAGGTAACACATCTACCTTCTTCTTCTATCTTACGTCATCACATCCTCTGTTGTAATCATTCGTTGGTTTGACGCTCTTGCGATTGCCACGAGTCTGACCCGTTGACATCGATCCTGCGCGTCTACTTCAATATCTCTATCCAAAGAAAATAATTGGAAAGGTCCCCTTTGAAAATAGGCGTTTTCCCGGTGTTACAACACATCACAAGTAAACCAGCAATTCCACAAATAATACTTTCATCTTCAACCTTCTTTATCACAATCCACAAACAATACTGCATCCATCTCCAACCTCCTTTATTAGACATCTACTTATCTCCCCTGATAACGTAAATCAATACTCACCAATTAATCCTTGCGAAAATACAAGATATCCGACCATCGTTGCCAGTAAATCAAAGAAAACATCGTCTATTCTTAATGACATCTTATAATATAAACCACATAAACAATTAACACACATTAACTATATATATATCGATCACAACTCAATTTATAACCTAACCCCTAATACTTAATACCTTGACAATTTACATCGCACGTATAAGGACTTGATAAGTAGATCACATAATCACATAGCACGTAATTCACATAGCAGATACGACTCACAATTTAAAAGAGCACTCACAATAATTTTAGAATATTTAAAAAAATATATTAAATCACTTAAAAGAATTTTAAAAGATTTAAATACCCTTTTTGAATAAAAGAGGATCGCTAATAAACCCTCCGGGTAATTATTGGATTCCCAAAATATTTTAATAAATGTTTAATCCGGGTTTATAAATAATTCTAGAATTTTAAAACAATTTTTTTCGCTCCCGGATTATTTTTTTAGGATTTAAAACAATTTCTTTCTATTTTAAATCACTTTTAAACAGAAAATTGGTTAATAATCCTAAATAAATTAATTAGAATCAAGTAATAATTAATTAATAAAATTATCTAATAAATAATTACGTTTATTAGATAATCAAATTAATTAGATTATTATTTGAGATTAATTAATATAATTAAAAGAATTTAATACTTAATTATTTTCGAATTAAAAACAAATAAATAAAGAAATAAAGAAATAATAAAAATAAAATTCAGAAATAAATTCTAGATTTATAAAACATTTTCAAAAAATAAAATTTCTGAAATTTATAATTAAATTCAAGATTATAAAGTAATTAAAAGTAAATAAAAGTAAATAAAAGTAAATAAAAGTAATAATATATTTTTTTTTTAACAGTCAACATCGTCTTCCTCCTGGAAGATTTACAGACCCCCCCCCCCAAATACTGTTCACTCCGGTCCGGCAAAAAATCCGGCTATCTCCGGCGAGGCCCAAAATCACACCCTTTCTAAAATTTTTAGCTTGTAACACGTTCCAAATCAAACCCAAAATTTAACCACAACATCAAACGCGTAAATTGGCCAAGATTTAGTCAATTCCGGCAAAAATTCAAGCTCTCCGGTGAGCTTCAAACATTTTTCGATGAACCGAAAATCAACACCAAACTACGAGTTCTATACATCAACACGAAGCTTAGGAGTTCAATGACTCATATCAATCATCAAAAACACCAAACAATCATCAAGAAATCCGGAAAATTGAAATTTATAATCACCCCCACAAAATTCGATCTCAAGTTTTAGGCTACTAAAAATCAAACAAAAATTATCATGATGCTCCTGAGATTGTATACAATCTATAGACACTAACCACATCAACAACAAATCATCCTACAATCCAAAATAAATTCGAGAAAATTCGAATATTAAACTAAAATTATAAATTTTCGATTCAAGCAATTTAGGATTATAAAACACACATAAACATGTAGTAGAGATCAAGATCTTCAGTTTGGTTACCCACATGAACGATTTGGATGCCGGAATCACTGTCAAAAGCCCGATTAATCCTCAAGAACACCAAGAACTATTTTCCCAGAATTTTACAGAAAATAAAATCAAAAAATCTGATTTTTTGATTATTTTGATTAATTAAATAAAATCAGCTTCTATTTATATTAAATCAAAATTAATACCCCAAAAATATTTTTAATCCCTAAATAAAATTATTAACCCTTAAAAATAATTTTTATGGGATAAAAATGTAAAATTTTTATTTTTAAACAAATATAATATATATGCCAAACTTTCCCAAAAATTATGAATATTACAAAAATTACAACAAAATGCATTTTTATATATCCTATCATTATATAAAAATAATTTTATCGAAAACAAGGCCTCAGATTCAGTATAGGGGCTGGGTCCGGAAATTAAAATACGAAATAACTGTATTCTAAAAATATAAAAATTACAGAAAAATAGAATAAAATAATCTATGCTACACAGAAGTCACATAACACGTATGGGATAATTTCCCTATTTAATAAAAATCATAACGCGTTTAAATATATTAAAAATAAATTGAAACACAGTAAAATGAACTAAAAATATATTTTAATATAATAAATTACACGTAATTTTTCGGGTCGTTACAGAAACAGTTACTTGAACAATTGGTAGATATACCAATTGTACTTCTACATTTAGGTTCATTCGAATCAAATCACTTAAGACTCTCTTCTCCTGAACAAAACAATTGAACTTGCTATCCGGGTTAGCAATGGATAGCTCATTCTCAGATACATGCAGTGCTAGGAGCATAAAAAATCTAGCAAAATAAACATTCTTGCTCCTAGTTTCCTTTTTACCTAATTTAGCTGCTATCTCATACATGAATAGTGTGCCAAAATTATAGAATTTATCAGTCAAAAGCATACATAGCATAACTAGCATGGAGTTGGTAACAGCATCAAAGTTACTAATCTTGCCAGAAAAAGTTTTAATGAAGGCATCACAAAGATAACTCCATTCTTTAACCATACCTTTCCTAACAATTTTCCCTAAGTTCTCAGTACTAAGGGTACAATTCATGGAATTAAGCATGGTAACAATTTTAGCATTACTGGGTATGTAACACCCCCAGATCCAGGGTCAGGGATCTGGTCGTTATGGTCTCAATATCCATCCATAAAACCAACATAATTTAAATTACAACCTTGTGACCCAAAACAACAACATAAAACACACCCGTTATAGTCCCAGAGATGAAATCAGAGTAACCATTAATATTATTAATCACAAGTTGGAGTTCTTACAACCCAAAGAATTACAATTTTACAATTTACATGCTCTTTGCCATCCATTGGTATATGCCATATATATAAATACATTTGGTGCACAAATGCTAACAACTAGCCTACCAGAGGCTGCATCCTCAGCAATGGTAACTATGACCTCCGCGATTAATCCTCTGACGGCTAACACCTGCTATGCTGAGTGCGCCTTGCGCGGCCATCTGATCTAGCTTTTGTTGTGATATAAATAAATAAAGCAAGGGTGAGCAATAGCCCACCAAAAATATAATTGAACAGTGATAATATATAACAGTCCAAAATATCTTTGAAACCATATGCCATGCATTAACGATGTAGTACCAATATAAGGTATGAGATGAAGTTACAAGGTAACTCAAAATATATTTGTTTTGAATAAATATCTGCTATGTCAAAGATGAGCCAGATATTATCAACTTTTCATAATAGAGGAACTTGCAGGAAGAATATTGCAATTCCAATTCAAACACTTTTCAAACCTGCCAATAATGATAAGGTTGCAGGAAATTTCCAACATTGAGAGATGAACTAATACTGGAGTTTGACGCGCCAGGAGACATAGCATTTACACGATGATCAGTTGCATGTTATGCTCCCCACCTCTTGTTTACTACATGTAGAAGGAAGCACCGACGGATTTACTTGTCTACCGCCCTCTGGAACCCCCCGGCCAACGGTTGGGCCATTTGCTGGACCGGCGCCACTGGGTCACTTACGCATCTCCTAGTTCATTTCACATCCATAACTTTGAAACGTGAAGTTCCTCCTCCTTTCCCCAAGTATATTACTTGTTGATAGGACTCCACAAAGTAGTCGTATCTAGTTGGAAAGGAAAAATCACCAATATTTCCCAAGCTGATGCTTGTTAATGGATATAAACTTGTTCCATCAATTCCTACCCCTCGAGCGTTGAGGAGGTAACCAAACAGACTCATATCGATGCTTGAAAGAATCAAGATGTGAGTGACAAGATAGTTTTAGCAAGTATAGGACCGGGCAGTCCAATAAATAACATCTCTCAAGTGAGGTCCCCTTATATATGGTTGGAAGTTGAGCGAGTAGTTAAATCTTCTTTAAGATAGATTTAAATGAAATAAAGTTTGGGAACCTCCCCTTGATAAAAATAGTCATAAGATATTCCGAAATATTTTACACGATATCTGAAGGTGAAAGATAATCTTTGAGTAATATGAATTATTATAAAAAGAACTTAAAAGGATTTAAATAAATATTCCAAGAATATTTATTTTATCAATAATAATTAAGGGATATGATTAAATCATAATATTGCTCGTAAGTAATCCTCGAATAAATACATAGAATTATTTACTAAATAACTCTCTTCTTTAAATGAGTATTCAATATAATATTCATTAATTAAATAAACTCAAATAAATATTTAAAATAATATTCACTAAATAAATCAAACCTTAAATGAATATTTGAAAATAATATTCATTTAATAATATACCAAATGAATAGCCAAATAATATTCTTAGTAATCAAAACTTTAAAGGAATATTCGAAGCAATATTCCTTAAGTAATTAGAACTTCGAATGAATACTTTTAAATAATATTCATTAAGTACATAAAATCTTAAATGAATATTCACGATAATATTCATTTAATAAATAAATTCCAAGTGAATATTCAATTGATATTCATTAAACAAATAATATTCTAAATGAATAACCAAATAATATTCATTTAATAATTAATATTCTAAATAAATATCCAAATGATATTCATTTAGTAATCAAAACCTTAATATTCGAAATAATATTCCTTGAGTAATTAGAACTTCCAAAGAATACTTTTGGAATAGTATTTATCAATTACATAACACTTAGATGAATATCTGAAAGTGATATTTAATGAACAAAATTCCAATGAATATCAAAGTAATTATTCATTAATAATCAAACTCTAATGAATATTCAAAAATAATATTCATTTAATATTTCTCGACTGAGGTAATACTCAAATAACATTTCTCAAAAGATTTCCAAGTATTTGATACTTTTATGGAAATATAAATAATGGTTAATAATAACATTCCTCAAAATGAATACTACTCTGTCGCTGGAATCCCTCAGGGTTTCCACGACTATCTATATAACACAAAATACCGACTCCCGGTCTATATTATCGAAGGAATATCATACGCCCTTCACTAAGGGTCTTAACAAATTCCGGCTTATACTGATATATCGTATCTAGTTTATAAGCCAACATCAAAACAGGGAACAAGTATCAATATTACTTTTGAAAACAAACATGCATGCTATGGCATAGGTATAACCACAATCATATATATTATCACAACAACAGTTCCAAGGTATTGGAAACTTGCCTGGGAATCGAGTGCGGGTAGGGGTAATGTGTCCCGGGTCAGCTCGACGATCTATAAACAATCAGAATATTTAAGATTAATCACTTAACGCTTCTTAAAAGGCTAAGTATAAACTCCACTTAAATCGAAACATGTTTTCGAGTTATCTCGTTACGTCTCTTTTAGTGTAACTCTTTTTATCACCGATACGATCCGACATTCGTTCATTATCAAGACATGACATCATGCTTATACTTGGTATATACTTAAGTCGTACAAGTTCTAAGGTCGGTCGTTTACGAATCAAGATTATACCTCGAGTTTTATCGCCCGTTTTCTAAGTTATAACCAAAGTCATACTTTTAAGGGGTTCGTTCGCGTTTAATCTCGATTCGAACATTTTTATAAAATCGAAAAACGATCTTTTTAATACGAGGTATTTTCTCACACCATCCTTATGATCTCTAATTTTTAATTATCAAGATTCGCCACTGATTTCGTACAATTAAAAGAATCCAATTTCAGTTACGAACTTTCAGTTACGGTTTCGAACCTCTTTTACGAATTTAATCATAACTCCTAAACCGTAAGTCCATTTCATACGATCTTTATATCAAAACGAAGCTTATAACATAATCTAGCTTATCATGGAAGAAATCGAAGCTATGCAGTGAGTTAAGCCTACTGTGATTCACGGTTTTCAAGGTTTAACGAAAATCGGGCATTACGACGGCTATAAATCGAACGTTCTAAAATTCACAACATCAATCACAAGCCACACCGGGCATCGATATAACTTATACATATATTATTCATCCCCCAACTGTCCAAAATCATCTACTTGACCACCATAACATAATCATACTTAGATCCACTAACAAACTCCATAATCATGCTTGTAATCATACTAATATCATGACTATCCTAAAAATCATCAAGAACATGCAAGATCTTAAAATAAGGCCTAGGGTTTCAAGAGGTGATTACCTTCCTTGGTGTATAAAACAACTGAATAAGCCTTGTATAGTCCTCGTGTGGCCTTATAATAGCTTAGATCATCCAAAAGAAACCAAGAAAGCAAAGTTAGATCTTGAAGGTTACTATACATCCGTTCAAAGAACTGCAAAAATGGGGGCCTTACCATGTTTTTATGAATGAGATTTCTAAAGGAGAGTTGTAGAGAATCTTAACAGCTTTCCAAAAAGCTAAAGAACACAAAATTTCATTGGATAAGGAAGGAGATATGGCTGTTTGAAAATCGCTACAGAAACTGTCCAGAATCTGGACAGGTTGGTTACTTCAAATTGGGGAAGGGATTTGACTAGGCTAGACTACTTGGATTGCCATGAAACTTTGAGCGAATATTGACCATGGAGTGGAGAGGATTGGGTTAAAGTTTGGTGATTTTATCATGGTTAGAAATGGAGATGTGAATTTTTCTTTCCATGATGCTCCTGCTGGGCAGTTTGTAGAAAGTTGTGTTGCTTGGTTGATTTTCTTGATAATAATGCATAAAGTGCTTTCCACTTGCTCTCATCTTGTCTAATACACTTGCTAGGATAATATCTAGCTAAAGTAGCTTTATTAAAGGTAGTATGTCATGGATGATGAGTTTTGCAAGCCAAGTGTTGAACATTGGATGGTTATAAGCTAACTAAGTGATTTGATTTCTAAGTACTAGTTCATTTTCTAAGTGTGCTAGTTACATGAGTCCACTTGGTTGCTAGATATTTTCTAGTAGCTTATGCATGACTCCTGCTCCCTCTGCTTGTTTCTTTGTCCGTTTATTGCTTAATTCGTTGATCGTTCGAGGGAATAACTCATTCGTTTCTAGTTAGGGTTTTACCGAAAACCTTCTTAATAATTATAATACCATCCTCCATCTTACTTAATACTTCTCGAATTTAATTTCCTTAAATCCCTTTTATAAATCCTTAAGTCTTGCAGTGTCCAGGGAAATCTCGGAGAAAATAAAAGTGCTCTTTTTCTGAATCCGACAGCTTTTACATACACTTATTTTCCTCCTGGATCACTAATACGAACTCAGAAATCCGTTCCGGATACCGGATATAGCATTATTATAATAATATTCCAAATTCCACCAAAATCACTATTCATCACTTATTTTTATTTAATTCCTATAATTAGGAAAATGAACCTGGTTCACTCTCGAGTGTTCC
Organism: Kitagawia praeruptora; assembly: GCA_037693485.1. NCBI lineage: Eukaryota > Viridiplantae > Streptophyta > Magnoliopsida > Apiales > Apiaceae > Kitagawia > Kitagawia praeruptora. Next base: position 119,175,383 of record CM075351.1, on the reverse strand, counting down.
TTAACCTTCTTACGGAATCGCTGGACTTATAATAGATATTGATTTGGATGACACAAGAATAATCTTACTTGAAGTAATCTTCTCATATTCTTAGGAGATAGATCATTCTTATCTATGTTGTCAACCAAAGGTATTCTGCATGACATATAATAATTGAACCCAAATCCATTCCATTCATTAAATAGACAATCGTTACATCGCAGTCATAACCACTATTCATTCCCATATTATTACATAATAAAAAGTTTTAATTCTACCCAAAAATCTGGGTTCTTACAGTCTCCCCTCCTTAAAAGGATTCCGTCCCGGAATCAGGTAGAAGACAATTGGGTACTTGTTGGTTATTTCGCTTTCCAATTCTCTGGTCGATCCTTACACATTCCAATCTTTCTAAAGCACATCGTACTGGTGTTACAATACACCCTTTATCCGTTCTACCAATTCTTTGATACTTTCGCATGACACATTATCCGGTATACGTTCTTGTCCGGTCTTATACTATTAACCTTATTGGTACGTGCAGTGACTTCGGTATCACTAAGGCGCTACGAATTCCGGAGATAACCTAACTCGTAATTTTTGCAACTCCTGATCGCTTTAATCTTCGCAATCTCGATGTATATATATTTAGGTGGAAAAATTTATCGAGAGATCACTGTGATCAATGAACATTTGTTATATTGCATAGCTAGTACAGAAGGGGGCCAACCTTTAGTACTTGACAAGCAATTGAACAATTAATGGCATTCCACTTAGACTCCTATCACACAGACAGAGAGTCACGTAGTATTACCTCCCCTCCTTAAAGGGTTGTTCTTCTCAATTTAGAAGAAGATAAATAAGGGAGAAGAAAAGAAACGAATTTCAAAGAATTATATAAGAAAGTTTTCATGATTGTCAAAATATCATACTTAGAATTTACCTCTGAACTATAGAGGTTTATTAGAGAAGAAAATAATCATATACGTATCAAATACTACTTTTTTGTAATCTCACATATCACATGTCCTTGCTGCTCTGTCCATCATTCTGTGGACCTATACTCTTGTTTGATATTAGCATCACTTACTTTTGGAAAATCCTTCAACCTCTCAGGTTAAAATCTTGGATTTCTCGCTTGACATTATTATTACTGGCATTTCACGCCACGACACTGGCCATTTCATATTCATAATTCTAACACCATCAGGTTGTCATCCCGAGAGTTCGTTAGGAAAACCCATTCATCAATCCATTCATAACATTCTTTACTTCACATTCCATAATTATTTCCCCATCTTTTCTTTATCAATCACATCCTTCTTATTTTCTAATTCTCATTTACTTCTATTATTTAACCCCACCGTCATCTCAGGGTTGAGACACTCATCACTTTTATTTAATACGTGTTTCACGTTTGGGATCAAATTTTCCTCTGTTCAACCATCAAATTTTCACTTTCTCATTTCATGAGTCTCTTTATTACTCAATCAATCTATTTCATATTTCCTCGAATTTTCCAAACTTACTAAGGAGTCAATTTGTATGTTATTTATGCTCATAATCCCAACTTTCTGTTTTGGCCAATACCCTTGCCCTGTCAATTCCATACTTTTCTCGCTTCATTACTGGAGCTTCTCATGAGTCCGCCTATCTGACTCTTTTATTGATTTTCAATTCTATTTCGATCTCTATCAGTCACTTGCCTTCATTTCTACTATTATCATTCTATGAAACATCATAGCCGGATCATTTATTACAAATATCCCTTCGTCTCCAAAATTAAACCATCCGAAATTGACCTGGACGATTTCTCTAACTTAGATTCAATTCGACATTTCCGCAGTCGTTAACACTTAATTTCTCAGAAGGGTCATCATTGCTTATCATTTACGCAGTGTTTTTAGTAGCTAAACATACAGGTTTCATAATTGTCAATCCAAGATCCTCTAGGAAAGCAAAATAATCAATATTCCCTATCCATAAGGAACGCTTCCTGAACTTGATGTAGATATTACATGAAGCAGATAAAATTGCAGAAGAGCTTCAAGCATCGTAGCTATGCCAAGTTGACGAAATTATCAATCATATATCTTCAGTAGAAGACTGGAAGCTAACGGTTTACTTAGTCAATTTCGTACGAGGTCCTGGTTTACCTCAACATAGGACCTCCTAACGCAGGTAATATGCTTAAGACGACATCAGGAATCGAATCTTTACTTAAACTACTCTTATGGTTGATTCTTGCCCAATCATTAGAGGGAATGTAAATTCCTCCACCATATTCTGACCTTCAAAGTCCTTCTCAATACCATTTCGTTTCTTTGGTATGAGCATTCATAATTACTCCTCAATACTTAAAGTGTCGGCCACCTCATTGGCCTTTCCTGATAATAATTTCTTGCAATCAATGTTTTCTTGACCTATTCAACTCAACTTTTTCTACCTTATTCCCATCACTGTTGGGTGAAAGTATTCTTCCTGAAATTCTGCTGAAGGAAAATATCCATCAGTCTTTTTCCATAAGTTACTACTTTAATCCTTAAATGTGACTTTTATCCCGGCTAATATCCTCATCAGGTCTAGGATATCTTTTGTCTCAGGTCTTTCTTGCTTTAAAACAAACTCAACCTTATTGGTTCAATCCATACCTTCTCATGGTTTCTTACATGCCTCATCCGGCAACATCATTATTATGTCATACATTTTCTACCAAACTTCCATTTTGAAACTCAGAGTATTACCTTTTTCCTTGTAAGGTTTCTTAGGTCATCCTCATCATTCTTTCTGTATTTTCTAGATACAGGGTGTATCAAACATCATTAATCAATTATATAACAATTCTGTCTAAGTACTTTTCGAGACTCCTTTCCACAAATCCTTACAGGTTATTGACACCTTGGTCGATTCACTTATATCATCTGATTTCACAATGTCTTTATTAGGGGTGATGCTATCCTTTGTGCATCCCCCAGGGTTCGTTTTAATATATGGACATTCTATCCTCAATTCTATTTTCAAGGAATACTTACATCCTGTAATTGGCAATCCAGTCATATATCCTTAATAAGGGTCTCTTTTCAACCATTCTCATCTTGATAATCTATAGGTAGCTTAATGCTAACCTCTTCTTATTAATGTTGGTCTACATGACCTTCCAAAAGACAAAATATGTCTATCTGCTCTTTTTTTTACAGGACTTGGTAATGGTAGCAAGGATGTTCTGGAAGATATTGGTCGTGATCAACGTGAATTTCTTAGTGCCTAATACATCTAGGGTATTTATAAAATCCATCCTCATGTATCTCAATTCATTTTACATCAAAAGTTCTTGCGGTTGGCACTTTGTTAGAAGCACCCCGCTTTGTCCTTACATTGGTGGTTCAATCACTTGATAATCCTTAGTGACTTGGCCCCACTGGCCATGCCAAAATATGTGAGTTTAGGGGTCGGCTAATAGCATTACTTTTCTAGCAATTGCTGGCATAGTGCCTTCTACTTTGATACCTTTTGATCTTTTCAAAACATTACTCCATATAAGTCTCAATCGACTCCTCGGTACCATCTCCGGTCACCCTTACTTTTCTTCTAGTTACTCTTATCAATTTCACGTGCCACAAAAGCTTAACATTTCTGGCATAACAACCTTTTCATTTAAGTCAATCCCGAACTTTCTTAGTCCGGCTTGTTTCTTAATTACATTTCCCTTTTTCCATCTAATCTCAACTTCAAAATTTTGTCTCTACAATCAATCGTAATAATTGGGATCTATCTACCAATCCGTGTAGCGGCTACCTTACCCAATTCATAGGGTTTGCCTCAGTTTCCACTCTCCTCAGTGATGTATTCAGATAATCCAAAAGACAAGGTTTGCCAAATTTTGTCCAATTCCTTTCCAGGATTAGGGAAACTTCAGTCAATCTATCCACCCACTGGTTACATTAAGAAAATCCATTTCGATACCCAAAGAATATTTCTATGAACATCCGAGCTGGTCGAACCATAAACAGTTACAGTAGCGAAATGATTGACATAAAGCTGGGAGTTTAATCATTAAAAGGAAACCAAATATACATCGTCCTTAGAAGGGGAATCAAAAGTTTCAAACTAAACATGCCATACCTCCCCGATACATGCTTGTCCTAATAGTCGATACTACCGAATACCAGTCTACTTAACAACTAGTCTCAGAAGGAACGCTACCATCGGGGTCAGTCGCTTCCCAGAATTGGCACTACCAAGGTCATCCGAATCTGGTGAACCGTGTTGTCCAATTATATTCGAAATTACGCTGTCGTGCTGCATAAGCGCAGACCTATACCTGTATGAGTTGCATCATACTATCTCCCAAAGTTTCCTTCTTCCATTAGGCAACGCCAACCCTGGTCATCACCAACTTTACCTTTAGCTCCAGGAAGATCTTCTCATGTTTATCTTATCCATTCAAACTTTTATTCTTACAATAAGTCGGGTTACGGGACTACACTTTCTGTAAAGTCCTTAGCAAATCCTTGGTAATACCTTGGGAATTTTATGAAATTTCTCACCTTTGCCAGTGTGGTTGGCCAATCTCCATTTGAAACTGTCTTTAACTTGGTAGGGCCGACCAACACTACTCTTATTGATCATGTGTCCTATTGCTGGACTTCATTTTGCCAAAACTCTTATTTCGAGAACATGTCCTACACCTGTTCTTTCAGGTTGCATCTAAAAGCATTCTCAATTACATCTCAACCACTGCTCACCTTGCCTAATCCATTTATGATTCAGTGTCAGAATAAGCTTAAGGTAACTACCATAATCCATTCAAGGAAAAGAAAGAATTTAATATTCTTCTGAATCACATGCATCTAATGTTTCTGGTTCATCATTTCACTGAATTGAATTGAACTTATAATTGGTTCCTGATGATAGCCTTATTACTAATTTATCACAGACTCACTGGTCTTCTCCTCTTGTAGGTTCTGAGATCATTGTCTCGCTTACTATTTCCTTATATACTTTATCCGTTCAGGCCATCACTTCCCAATGTCTTTTCTTTCTAAGTTGATCCATTTATAAGATGGGCATTTCCCTGAATAAAATCACCTTAACAATCTCAATTTGGTTTCATAAATTAAAACCTATAAAATCTGTCTTCTCACGGCGAATTACCATTGACAATATTCACACTAATCCATTTATCTGAAGATATGGTACTTGCCACCTATGTCTTAACTGTTCCTAGGGGCTCTGTTCCCCGTCCTATATCAATGTCTTTGATAATCATGCATCATTCTAATTCCTTTCTCATTAATCTAAAAGTCTCCAAGGATTCTTATCTATCCTTACATAAGATCTTGAGTAATTCCTCAAATCCATCTTACTTGCTGGCACTTCATCCGGTAGTCCGGCTATGAATCCAATATGCCTCTTTAATTCTCTTAATAATATCTCAATTCTTTAAGCTCACTTCTCTGAGCACTATACCTTAACTCTTACAGTATCTCTGGCTGTAGCCCTTATTTCCTTAAGGGTAAACTCCTTATCCTTATCAGGATTTTCCTCATTTGCTGGAACCTCTTCCGGGTCCTCAGTAGGGTACTCTATCGAATCCACCATCCGACCTTCAGCATCAAACCAAGCATCATTGTGTTACTGCTCGTACACCTCAAGGTCTATCGCCTTACTTAGTCGGCACGAGGACGAGCTAAGTCACTATCATGATACTTAATAGTTCACATAAGGGTTTTATACGTCAGTACTACATTAAGTAGTCCGACTATGAACTTGGCAAGAGTTCTTATTATCTTAATGAATTTATTGTTTTAACGTCGCATCATCTCTGGGATATATAACGCTCTCTCTGATACCATTTCTGTAACACCCCCAGATCCAGGGTCAGGGATCTGGTCGTTACGGTCTCAATATCCATCCATAAAACCAACATAATTTAAATTACAACCTTGTGACCCAAAACAACAACATAAAACACACCCATTATAGTCCCAGAGATGAAATCAGAGTAACCATTAATATTATTAATCACAAGTTGGAGTTCTTACAACCCAAAGAATTACAATTTTACAATTTACATGCTCTTTGCCATCCATTGGTATATGCCATATATATAAATACATTTGGTGCACAAATGCTAACAACTAGCCTACCAGAGGCTGCATCCTCAGCAATGGTAACTATGACCTCCGCGATTAATCCTCTGACGGCTAACACCTGCTATGCTGAGTGCGCCTTGCGCGGCCATCTGATCTAGCTGTTGTTGTGATATAAATAAATAAAGCAAGGGTGAGCAATAGCCCACCAAAAATATAATTGAATAGTGATAATATGTAACAGTCCAAAATATCTTTGAAACCATATGCCATGCATTAACGATGTAGTACCAATATAAGGTATGAGATGAAGTTACAAGGTAACTCAAAATATATTTGTTTTGAATAAATATCTGCTATGTAAAAGATGAGCCAGATATTATCAACTTTTCATAATAGAGGAACTTGCAGGAAGAATATTGCAATTCCAATTCAAACACTTTTCAAACCTGCCAATAATGATAAGGTTGCAGGAAATTTCCAACATTGAGAGATGAACTACTACTGGAGTTTGACGCGCCAGGAGACATAGCATTTACACGATGATCAGTCGCATGTTATGCTCCCCACCTCTTGTTTACTACATGTAGAAGGAAGCACCGACGGATTTGCTTGTCTACCGCCCTCTGGAACCCCCCGGCCAACGGTTGGGCCATTTGCTGGACCGGCGCCACTGGGTCACTTACGCATCTCCTAGTTCATTTCACATCCATAACTTTGAAACGTGAAGTTCCTCCCCCTTTCCCCAAGTATATTACTTGTTGATAGGACTCCACAAAGTAGTCGTATCTAGTTGGAAAGGAAAAATCACCAATATTTCCCAAGCTGATGCTTGTTAATGGATATAAACTTGTTCCATCAATTCTTACCCCTCGAGCGTTGAGGAGGTAACCAAACAGACTCATATCGATGCTTGAAAGAATCAAGATGTGAGTGACAAGATAGTTTTAGCAAGTATAGGACCGGGCAGTCCAATAAATAACATCTCTCAAGTGAGGTCCCCTTATATATGGTTGGAAGTTGAGCGAGTAGTTAAATCTTCTTTAAGATGGATTTAAATGAAATAAAGTTTGGGAACCTCCCCTTGATAAAAATAGTCATAAGATATTCCGAAATATTTTACACCATATCTGAAGGTGAAAGATAATCTTTGAGTAATATGAATTATTATAAAAAGAACATAAAAGGATTTAAATAAATATTCCAAGAATATTTATTTTATCAATAATAATTAAGGGATATGATTAAATCATAATATTGCTCGTAAGTAATCCTCGAATAAATACATAGAATTATTTACTAAATAACTCTCTTCTTTAAATGAGTATTCAATATAATATTCATTAATTAAATAAACTCAAATAAATATTTAAAATAATATTCACTAAATAAATCAAACCTTAAATGAATATTTGAAAATAATATTCATTTAATAATATACCAAATGAATAGCCAAATAATATTCTTAGTAATCAAAACTTTAAAGGAATATTCGAAGCAATATTCCTTAAGTAATTAGAACTTCGAATGAATACTTTTAAATAATATTCATTAAGTACATAAAATCTTAAATGAATATTCACGATAATATTCATTTAATAAATAAATTCCAAGTGAATATTCAATTGATATTCATTAAACAAATAATATTCTAAATGAATAACCAAATAATATTCATTTAATAATTAATATTCTAAATAAATATCCAAATGATATTCATTTAGTAATCAAAACCTTAATATTCGAAATAATATTCCTTGAGTAATTAGAACTTCCAAAGAATACTTTTGGAATAGTATTTATCAATTACATAACACTTAGATGAATATCTGAAAGTGATATTTAATGAACAAAATTCCAATGAATATCAAAGTAATTATTCATTAATAATCAAACTCTAATGAATATTCAAAAATAATATTCATTTAATATTTCTCGACTGAGGTAATACTCAAATAACATTTCTCAAAAGATTTCCAAGTATTTGATACTTTTATGGAAATATAAATAATGGTTAATAATAACATTCCTCAAAATGAATACTACTCTGTCGCTGGAATCCCTCCGGGTTTCCACGACTATCTATATAACACAAAATACCGACTCCCGGTCTATATTATCGAAGGAATATCATACGCCCTTCACTAAGGGTCTTAACAAATTCCGGCTTATACTGATATATCGTATCTAGTTTATAAGCCAACATCAAAACAGGGAACAAGTATCAATATTACTTTTGAAAACAAACATGCATGCTATGGCATAGGTATAACCACAATCATATATATTATCACAACAACAGTTCCAAGGTATTGGAAACTTGTCTGGGAATCGAGTGCGGGTAGGGGTAATGTGTCCCGGGTCAGCTCGACGATCTATAAACAATCAGAATATTTAAGATTAATCACTTAACGCTTCTTAAAAGGCTAAGTATAAACTCCACTTAAATCGAAACATGTTTTCGAGTTATCTCGTTACGTCTCTTTTAGTGTAACTCTTTTTATCACCGATACGATCCGACATTCGTTCATTATCAAGACATGTCATCATGCTTATACTTGGTATATACTTAAGTCGTACAAGTTCTAAGGTCGGTCGTTTACGAATCAAGATTATACCTCGAGTTTTATCGCCCGTTTTCTAAGTTATAACCAAAGTCATACTTTTAAGGGGTTCGTTCGCGTTTAATCTCGATTCGAACATTTTTATAAAATCGAAAAACGATCTTTTTAATACGAGGTATTTTCTCACACCATCCTTATGATCTCTAATTTTTAATTATCAAGATTCGCCACTGATTTCGTACAATTAAAAGAATCCAATTTCAGTTACGGTTTCGAACCTCTTTTACGAATTTAATCATAACTCCTAAACCGTAAGTCCATTTCATACGATCTTTATATCAAAACGAAGCTTATAACATAATCTAGCTTATCATGGAAGAAATCGAAGCTATGCTGTGAGTTAAGCCTACTGTGATTCACGGTTTTCAAGGTTTAACGAAAATCGGGCATTACGACGGCTATAAATCGAACGTTCTAAAATTCACAACATCAATCACAAGCCACACCGGGCATCCATATAACTTATACATATATTATTCATCCCCCAACTGTCCAAAATCATCTACTTGACCACCATAACATAATCATACTTAGATCCACTAACAAACTCCATAATCATGCTTGTAATCATACTAATATCATGACTATCCTAAAAATCATCAAGAACATGCAAGATCTTAAAATAAGGCCTAGGGTTTCAAGAGGTGATTACCTTCCTTGGTGTATAAAACAACTGAATAATCCTTGTATAGTCCTCGTGTGGCCTTATAATAGCTTAGATCATCCAAAAGAAACCAAGAAAGCAAAGTTAGATCTTGAAGGTTACTATACATCCGTTCAAAGAACTGCAAAAATGGGGGCCTTACCATGTTTTTATGAATGAGATTTCTAAAGGAGAGTTGTAGAGAATCTTAACAGCTTTCCAAAAAGCTAAAGAACACAAAATTTCATTGGATAAGGAAGGAGATATGGCTGTTTGAAAATCGCTATAGAAACTGTCCAGAATCTGGACAGGTTGGTTACTTCAAATTGGGGAAGGGATTTGACTAGGCTAGACTACTTGGATTGCCATGAAACTTTGAGCGAATATTGACCATGGAGTGGAGAGGATTGGGTTAAAGTTTGGTGATTTTATCATGGTTAGAAATGGAGATGTGAATTTTTCTTTCCATGATGCTCCTGCTGGGCAGTTTGTAGAAAGTTGTGTTGCTTGGTTGATTTTCTTGATAATAATGCATAAAGTGCTTTCCACTTGCTCTCATCTTGTCTAATACACTTGCTAGGATAATATCTAGCTAAAGTAGCTTTATTAAAGGTAGTATGTCATGGATGATGAGTTTTGCAAGCCAAGTGTTGAACATTGGATGGTTATAAGCTAACTAAGTGATTTGATTTCTAAGTACTAGTTCATTTTCTAAGTGTGCTAGTTACATGAGTCCACTTGGTTGCTAGATATTTTCTAGTAGCTTATGCATGACTCTTGCTCCCTCTGCAGGTTTCTTTGTCCGTTTATTGCTTAATTCGTTGATCGTTCGAGGGAATAACTCATTCGTTTCTAGTTAGGGTTTTACCGAAAACCTTCTTAATAATTATAATACCATCCTCCATCTTACTTAATACTTCTCGAATTTAATTTCCTTAAATCCCTTTTATAAATCCTTAAGTCTTGCGGTGTCCAGGGAAATCTCGGAGAAAATAAAAGTGCTCTTTTTCTGAATCCGACAGCTTTTACATACACTTATTTTCCTCCTGGATCACTAATACGAACTCAGAAATCCGTTCCGGATACCGGATATCGGATATAGCATTATTATAATAATATTCCAAATTCCACCAAAATCACTATTCATCACTTATTTTTATTTAATTCCTATAATTAGGAAAATGAACCTGGTTCACTCTCGAGTGTTCCTTAACCTTCTTACGGAATCGCTGGACTTATAATAGATATTGATTTGGATGACACAAGAATAATCTTACTTGAAGTAATCTTCTCCTATTCTTAGGAGATAGATCATTCTTATCTATGTTGTCAACCAAAGGTATTCTGCATGACATATAATAATTGAACCCAAATCCATTCCATTCATTAAATAGACAGTCGTTACATCGCAGTCATAACCACTATTCATTCCCATATTATTACATAATAAAAAGTTTTAATTCTACCCAAAAATCTGGGTTCTTACATGGTACATTCAGACAGTTGTTCTCAGGCAATTTTAAACAAGCAGTTAACACATCAGAATTAACTACATAATTTTTACCCTTCAAAGAAAAAGCAAGTGTACCGTCTGTGCCATTGTACTCAGCAGATGCCCACACCTCTTCAATTACCTCATGGATTAGAGGAGTGGTGGCAGTCATAGCATATGACAATTTGCATTTCTTCACGAAATTCATCATGGTGTGATATGCTTCTGGAGCGTTCACTGTATCAACAAAGGCCGCGAAATTGTTCTTCTCATAGGTAAACCCGGTGGAAGACATCATCTTAACAATAGGCGCCATTGAAGTGTTTGAACTTTTGTTGCAGAGAGAGATTTAGTGAAGAAGATGCAGTTAACTAATGAGATTCTTGAAAATGAATAAAGGTGAGATGTGAGGGCACAAAACAAGCCTTTTAAATTTTACAAGAATTAAAAATGAAATAATTAAAAGTAATTACCCCATTGGACAAAAGTAACTGTCAGATAATAAATGAAAAGAAAAGAAGTACAGCCGTGACTAATTATACACGTTTACCAACGGCTATAAAGAGAAATATGTATATCAACGGATAAAGATTGGACGGTTGAGAAAACAGTTTATCCATCGATGACGTGGACAACCTGTTATCCGTTGACATACGAAAATCTAGTAATGTGTTTATACTACCAACGGATAAAAGGATATCCGTTGATAAGCAAATTTTGCCTTAAGCAAAATTTCTGCTAAGAGTTATTCTGAGAGTTTTTAATTCTCAAGTAAATCAAAACACATTTCTAGCTGCAATACAGTATTATTAGATACCACTAGGAATTATGAAAAATTAAGCATACCTAGTTCACCTACCAACCTTGTGAATGAAGATTCATCAAGAGGCTTGGTGAAGATATCTGCAAGCTGCATTTCACTTGGCACAAAGTTCATTTCTACTGTACCATTCATCACATGCTCTCTGATGAAGTGGTATTTGATGTCAATATGCTTGGTTCTCAAATGTTGCACTGGATTCTCTGTGATGGCAATAGCACTAGTGTTGTCACAGAAAATTGGAATCTTCTCAACTTTTAGACCATAGTCAATAAGTTGATTTTTCATCCAAAGAATCTGTGCACAACAACTTCCAGCTGCAATGTACTCAGCTTCGGTTGTAGAAGTGGAGACTGAGTTCTGTTTCTTACTGAACCATGACACAAGCCTGTTCCCTAGAAATTGACAGGAGCCTGTAGTACTTTTCCTATCAATTTTGCAACCTGCATAGTCTGCATCTGAATAGCCAATTAGATCAAAGCCAGAATCTCTTGGGTACCAAATGCCAAGGTTTGGTGTTCCCTTGAGATACCTGAAAATTCTCTTAATAGCAATCAAGTGAGACTCTCTAGGGTCAGCTTGAAATCTAGCACAAAGACATGTGGAAAACATTATATCAGGTCTACTAGCTGTTAGATATAGAAGTGAGCCTACCATGCCTCTATAGCTTGAGATGTGCACTGATTTTTCCTTAGTATTCAGCTCAAGTTTAGTTGCAGTGGCCATAGGTGTTTTTGCAGAGGCACAATCCATTAAGTCAAATTTCTTTAAGAGATCATAAATATATTTTGTTTGACTTATGAAAATTCCCTCATTAACTTGCTTTACTTGTAAACCAAGAAAGTAAGTTAATTCACCCATCATGCTCATTTCATACCTACTTTGCATAAGTTTGGCAAACCTTTTGCAAAGCTTCTCATCTGTAGACCCAAAAATAATATCATCTACATAGATTTGAACAAGTATTGAAGAACCATTGACATTTCTATGAAATAAGGTTTTATCTACTGTACCTCTAGTGAAGTGATTCTCCAAAAGAAATTGAGATAAAGTGTCATACCAGGCTCTTGGTGCTTGCTTCAAACCATAAAGTGCTTTCAAGAGAAGATATACATAATCTGGAAATTCTGGATCTTCAAAGCCAGGAGGTTGATGGACATATACCTCTTCTTCCAGTTCCCCATTTAGAAAGGCACTTTTAACATCCATCTGATAGACTTTGAAGTTGGCATGTGCTGCATAGGCTAGGAAAATTCTGATGGCCTCAAGTCTTGCCACTGGAGCAAAAGTTTCATCAAAATCTATTCCTTCTTCTTGAGAATAGCCATTTGCCACTAATCTAGCTTTATTCCTCACAATTATGCCATTTTCATCAGTCTTATTCTTGAGAACCCATTTGGTACCTATGATACCTCTATCATCAGGTTTGGGCACAAGCTTCCATACTTTATTTCTCTCAAATTGGTTTAGCTCTTCTTGCATTGCTAAGACCCAATCTGGATCTAGAAGGGCATCCTCCACTTTCTTAGGTTCCTCTTGAGACAGGAAACTACTGTATAGGCATTCTTCTTGTGTGGCCCTCCTAGTTTGGACTCTTGAGTTTGAGTCACCAATGATTAACTCAAAAGGATGATCTCTGGTCCATTTTCTTGAAGGTGGAAGGTTTGATCTAGATGAGGTTGCTTCATCTACGTGAGCATGATCTTGTTGATTGGATATTGAGTTTTGACTTTGAGAAACTCCCCCTGAGTTTGTTGTCCTTGAGGAGTTATGAAGTTGACTGTCAACAGATGCATCATTTTGTCTATCAACGGATGCTCCATTTTGCCTGTCGACGGATACATGAGAATGCCTATCAACGGATGCATCTGATGATCTAGTATGACTGTCAACGGATGCTTCATTTTGCCTGTCGATGGATACATGAGAATGCCTGTCAACGGATGCATCTGATGATCTAGTATGACTGTCAACGGATGCTTCATTTCCAGTGTTAGCATCACTTCTAGTTGGACCAACAGCTCTAGGTGAATTTCCAAGGTCATGATCTTCATTTTCCTCGTCATCATCAATGTACATTCTTCCTTCTACCTCATTTTCAAATCTCAACTTTTCATGGAAGCCTTCATCATTCAGACCTAGAATCTTTTGATCATCAAACACAACATGTACAGATTCCATAACAATGTTGGTTCTTAGATTGTAGACTCTATAGGCTTTCCCTGCTGCATATCCAACAAAGATAGCTTCATCTGCCTTTGCTTCAAATTTGCCCAAGTTATCTCTATGATTTCTTAGCACAAAACACTTACATCCAAAGACATGAAGAAAAGCTAACGTTGGTTTCTTGTTGGTAAATAACTGATAAGGAGTCATTCCTCTAGCTTGATTGATCAAGGAAATATTCTGAGTGAAGCAGGCAGTGCTGACAGCTTCAGCCCAGAAATATGTTGGCAATCTTGATTCACTTAACATTGTTCTAGCTGCTTCAATGAGAGTTCTGTTTTTCCTTTCAACAACCCCATTTTGTTGAGGTGTTCTAGCAGCAGAAAACTCATGGACAATTCCATTCTCTTCACAGAAAATCTTCATTGTGGAATTTTTGAATTCAGTGCCATTGTCACTCCTGATTCTTTGTACTTTTACTTCAGAACCATTGTTTACTAGTCTGAGATGATTGATGATGATTTCACTTGCACAATCTTTGGAGTGCAAAAAGAAGGTCCATGAAAACTTAGAAAAATCATCCACAATCACCAGGCAGTATTTCTTCTTTAAAATAGACATGACATTTACTGGACCAAATAAGTCCATATGCAGCAATTGAAGAGGCTTAACAATGGATGACTCTGTCTTGCTCTTGAAGGATGATTTCTTTTGCTTCCCTAATTGGCAGGCATCACACAGTCCATCTTTGATGAACTCCAATTGAGGGATTCCTCTAGCAAGATCCTTTCTTACCAAATCATTCATTACTTTAAAATTCAAATGAGACAGCTTTTTATGCCATAGCCAACTCTCATCCTTGCTTGCTTTGCTGAAGAGACAAGTAATGGATTCTGAGCATACTGAGTTGAAATCAGCTATGTAAACATTTCCTTTTCTAAAGCCTGTCAGAACCACATTGTTGTTTTCCTTGGTAGAAACAACACAGGCTTCTTTAGTGAACTTTACTTCATAGTCTTTGTCACAAATCTGACTGACACTCAGCAAATTGTGCTTCAAACCTTCAACTAAAGCCACTTCTTCAATGATGACATTGTCCTTTGTAATCAAGCCATATCCCTTAGTATATCCTTTGCTGTCATCTCCAAAGGTAAATCTAGGGCCAGCTTCCTCCTTGAACTCTGTGAGCAGGGTTGAATCTCCTGTCATATGCCTAGAACATCCACTGTCTAGGTACCATAGATTCCTCTTATTTCCCTGCACACAATCCAAAATACAAATCAAGTTGATTTTGGTACCCAAGTTTCCTTGGGTCCTTTCTTGTTAGCCTTTGGTTTTACACTCTTAGCAATCTTCACTTTGGGTGTAGATGCTTGAGTGATAGGTTTTGACAGATGCTCATTTGCATAAATATTTGATGCATGCATTTGTGAAAAATTGGCATACATATTATCCATGCTAGGAATGCTCCATGACATTTGTGGCATATTCACAGATTGAAAATAAGGATTAGGCACATATGGCATGTTCACATATGGATTTGAAAAACTAGCATTCTGATACAAACCAGGCATAACAGGCATTGCAGGCATACTTGGCATAGATTGAGGTACATGAACAGGAGTCCTTTTAACAGACTTGCAATTAGAAGATAGGTGATTGACACTATTTGAAATTACCACAAGTTTTCCTAGGAGCAAACTTGTCAGGAGAATAATTGTTTTTCTTGTTAATGCCTATCTTACCATTTCTGTTCTTTTTCTTTTTATCCTCAGTCTCTACCTTTTCATTAACTGATT
Source organism: Kitagawia praeruptora (assembly GCA_037693485.1). NCBI lineage: Eukaryota > Viridiplantae > Streptophyta > Magnoliopsida > Apiales > Apiaceae > Kitagawia > Kitagawia praeruptora. The sequence continues at coordinate 119,159,768 of CM075351.1, read as the reverse complement.
TACCAACAGCATTTTTGTTAAGTAAATCACCTGCCTTAGCCTTCTCACTTGATTTGGCTTGGCTACTTTCACCAGAAACAAAGTTCTTGGCTACTGGACCATACTGATTATTCAGTTTCTTGAGTTCCTTCTTACTAACAGACTTTTTGTTAGTCGACGGATACCTCTCATCCGTTGATGGTTCATCTGTCAACGGATGATCACTATCCGTTGATTCACAAATAGTCTCTAGATCCTCAAGGCAAGGTTCTAGCTCCTTTTTCTTTTGAGTCCAGGTATCCCTCACAAATGATTCTATTCCCTGGACTTCTATTATGTTTTGAGAAACATTCCTATAACTTTGAAATTTAGCAATTATCCCTTGTTCTTTTTCAAGCTGGTTTCTTAAGATCAATTCTCTTTTTAACACAGCTTCAAGTTCATTTTTAGCATCATTGCAATCAACTCTCATTTTCTCAAATTCTAGAAATTGAACTTCTAGAACTGCATTTCTATCACTTAAGAACTGATTAGTTTCTTTAATCCTATTGTTCTCTTTAGTAAGTGATTTAAGAGTAACACTCAAGTGATATAGTTCAGTAGACATTTCATCTATAACATTATTGCATTCCTCTTTGGTGAGCTCAGAGAGATTAGTAGAATATACCTGATTGCTAGCTGAACTTGCTTCCTGCTCAGAATTAGCCATTAATGCAAGGTTGACAAACTCAGCATCATCATCAGAATGATTTTCATCAGCAGCCCAGTCATACTCTTGGGTCATGAATGCCTTTCCTTTCTGTCTGAGAAGATCAAAATATTTCTTCTTGTAGTCAACAGTTTCAGTTGGCTTTCCCTTGTTCTCAGATCTAGGCTTCCTGCATTCACTTATCATGTGACCAGCAATACCACAATTGTAGCATTTAATTTTGGATTTATCCACATAATTGCTTGTAGAAAAATCCTTGTTAAATGGCTTGGCCACCCCAGAGTTTCTTCTGAATTTTAGCTTAGAGAATCTCCTAGATAGAAAGGCTAAATGCTCATTTATCTCATCCAATTCATCCTGCTGTAGGACACTCATTTCTTCATACACCTTTTCCTTGCTTTTGCTTGATCCTGCTCTACCTTCACAAACCTCCCTGTTTGGTGTAGATTTAGCAGCTTCAGTCTTCTTCTCCTCCTTCTGCTCCAAGTTGGCAACAAGTGCAACTGACCCACTTTTCGTTTGGGCCTTCTCAATTTCTTCATCCTGCTCCATTTCTAGTTCATATGTCTTTAAAGTTCCATAGAGCCTTTCAAGAGTAAATGACTTGTACTCTTGAGTGTTTCTTAGAGAAACAGTCATAGGCTTCCACTCTTTGGGCAGTGATCTCAGAAATTTGAGATTAGAATCTTTCACTTGGTAGATTCTTCCATACAGTTTCAAGCCATTCAGTAGCTTTTGAAATCTACTAAATGTGTCATTCAATGTCTCTCCATTCTTGAAATGGAAGTGCTCATACTGTTGGATCAGTAGCTGCATCTTGTTTTCCCTTACCTGTTCTGTACCTTCACAAAGGGTTTGAACAATGTCCCATACTTCCTTGGCGGTAGTATAGTTGATAACATTGTCAACCATGTCTGTTTCTAAACCATTAAACAGAATATTCATGGTCTTTTTATCTTTGTGAACTTCTGCAACATCCTCAGTGCTCCACTCAGAAACAGGTTTTGGGATGTACGTGTCTGGTGCATCTGCAACAAGACCAACTCTTGAAGCAGCATTCATTGGAACATGAGGACCCTTCTCAATGCAATCTACAAAACCTACATCAATAGACATGAGATGTAGACGCATTTTTACTTTCTAGTGAAAGTAATTTTCCCTATCAAGAACCGGTATCTTCACTCCATAATCCTTCTTAGACATGTTGGAAGTGTGTTGATCTTTAAACTTCAAATATATTAGAAGCTAGCTCTGATACCAATTATTTTTCCCAGATTACACACTTGTATAATTGTAGAAGGGGGGGGGTTGAATACAATTCTTGATAGTTATAAATTTCTGATAAAACCACAGAAATCTATAAAGAAATAATTGCTGAATAGAAATAGTTCACAACCACATAAAAATCAGGTGGTTAAATGTACCACCTGAGACTTTTATTTGAAGAAAACCCTGTGATACAAATGTACACAGCTTCTGTGTTTACAACTCTTTGCTTCTAAAGATATTCAAGAAACCCTAAGCAAATATGTATGTTTTCTCTCCTTCTAAAGAGTTGCTACACTTGGTTATATATCCCAAGTTTACAAGTACTACAGGAATAAGATAATATTAATCTAATTCTAGTTGACTTGCTACTCCACTCCAAATCCACATGTAGCCGAAAGGTTGTCCTTGTGAACAGATATGTCCCCTGCACCTTTCTTGTATGTACTGTGTAAATGGAATGCTTCTTTCTTCTTTGTTTCCAAAGTATGGCTTCCATACTGCTTTTTATACCTACTATCAACCCATGTGATCTGTCAGTCAAACCTGTCCTTATTAACTGCTAATTCCCAGCTAGCATAGGATAAAGTGACAATGATTATCCGTTGATGTTGTGCACACTTATCCGTTGATGGTAGTTTGAGCTGTATCCGTTGATCGAGTAGATTTGAGTTGTATCCGTTGATAGAGCCCTATTCTTATTCGTTAATACACTTTCATTTAGACAGAATTACATAGCATAGCTTATTTACAATTGGCTACCCTATTCTGCCTATCCATTGATGGTCAACATGACTCTGAATAAAAACACTATCAACTGATAAATAGAGATATTGCAGTATGCTACTAAACCTCATCCGTTGATGAGCTACCTGTCAACGAATAGAGTTATAAGGTCTTATCTGTTGACAGTTACAAAACTTGACTTATACAATTTTGCTTGATTGTTAAGTTATCATCAACTATAACATATTCCTATCAAAGATCAAGGGGTTTTGGTGCTTATACGAATATAGTTGCTGACATGTAGATACACATGGCTGACCTGAAATAATATGACTCATTGAAATACACATGGCTGACCTGAAATAATATGACTCATTGAAAGTGTATGTTGTAGCGAAAAGACTTTTGATATTTTCAAATTCTATTCAAATAGAACGACTTTCTATCACCCTATAATAAAAACTAATGCATCCCCCTTTTCTCTTTTTGTAAAACAAACAATTGAAAAAGTAGAATCAAGCAAAAACAAAAACTGTTGACCCCTAAGATCCTAACCTGATGGGTATATTAACCTAGTTGATTTATTAGGTAGAAGAACTTGATACAAGCAAGGCATAAACAAATGTAACAACAAATGTAACTAAGAACCAAGACAGCAAGTACATAAAACTACCTCTATTTTACATCTTGATGTAAAAAAAAAATTGAGGTTCAACACCTTTCGAAGGATATGTAAATACACAACAATGTATGGGTCTGAAACACAATCAATATATTCAAATTATAATTTATACATAATAGCTCATTCTTTAACCTTACATTAATATACATTGAAGCAAACAACTTGATGGGAATGTGTAAGTGCTGGCAAAATGTGTTGCACATCACGTGTTTGTATCTATACATACATGATAGAAAGAAAAGTAAATTACATCATTAGAGATAAGGAATTCAGGGAAAAACAAGTTAATTTACCATTGGATTCACCATAGGCATGAATGGATTGTATGATGACTATCTGCCGGAAAACTTTGCAGGATCTTTTGCCCTAAAATATTACAGTTAAAGGGCACGGGAATCGAATCCATTACATATTAAAAAATCAAAAAATAATATTAAAATTACAATTGACTTGGAGAGGATTGAGGTTCAGGACGGGCAAACATATATGGGAAGAAAGAGGGATAGTAGATGGAGAGATAAAGTGTTGGCTGATAAGTGATGCGAACGGAGATATAACGGAATTATAACATATCTGAGGTGGCATCTAGGTGGCTGTTGAGGTGGAATAAATTGTCTTATAAAACCCTATGTTGTGCTATCTATACATCTATATAAAGCAAAAACCCGGGCGTCTAACGTGGTGCTATCTCGAGGCCCTAACCTATATTTCCTTTTTTCCTAAATTTCCTACGCTTTATCCCTTTTCTGTGCCAATTGTGCAGATATATACATATAACTATGTATGTAAATACATATGTGTAATGAGTTTGTTCATCTATGTAATAAAACTATGCGCCTTCCTGCCTCCCTTATAATTATTTCTGATCATTGATCTGAAAAGCTTCGTCGGTTACACAGTTTGGTAGAGGAAAACCCATCAGCTGCTCATCAATTGCCATATAAATATTCACCACCAGTGACAATGGTCAAGGGTCACGGAATCATCTCACGGAGTAGGTTAATAAAAAAGGTGCGCTATGATTTCGTTGGTTGTTTTATATTTAGGCATGTTCATCTCAGTGAATGAATTTTGTTGTCCATGGATATACATCTATAGTGATTAAAAGTTGCTGGTCAAAATTTTTTTTACAATAACAAAGTACTTTCTATGTTATAGTGTGTTTATTTAGCCTTCAATGGCGAATAATTAGACCCTGTTCCAGCATGTGAATATTATAAATTCTTAATAATGATTATTGTTGGTGAACTGATTTAGTTATTTATGTCAATTTCGTCATTCATGTGCATTGTTTGTTCCAGATATAGATATGTTCATTTCAAAATTTTGGTGGTGTGAAGAAACCTGGAAATGACATTATATCTAACGACATCTCTGTTCAGAAATATTTTAGGTCACAGAATCGGGTTCCCAATAGCTGAGTAGTTGACATTATATACTTGGAAACTTTCGACAAGAATAGAAAAACATTAAGCAGCTTGACATACACAAACCCTATATATACACACACACATAGTTGGGAGGCTTCATAGTTGAACAGATTACACCTCCATAAATGACACCTCCCTTTCTGCAACATGTAGACATGATGGTGCTCTACCTAGCTCCATTTTTAACTGCTACTGTTGACATTAGTAGCAAAAAAGCCATAAGTGTTACCTCTATCTATTTTTCCATTAAGTCTATATACCGAAATAGTGTTTAATAGTATATCTCTTTATTATATTCCTGCTATTATCACTTTGTTTATTTTGAAAATAATTAGAAATATATCTATTTATAATAGTGGCTGTACGTGGACAATTCTTTGATTGTGACATTCAGCTTACTGCTTCACACTGCGTCTGTTAGTTTTACTGATCTGTTGTCATGTTCATATGAAATTTAATTGAATAGAAAGAAATTCAAGTAGTCATGGCCTCATGGGTTATTAATTTGTAGTATATATTTCTAAGATATCTTTTGTAAACATACCAGTAGATGATAGTACTCTGTTAACTTAAAAGTTGTTTTGTGTACTCTATTGTTTTAATGTGGATTTGTCTATCTCTACACAAACACACATATGTCACCATCTAAGAAACTTTACACAATAGTTTACCTATTAGTGGGGACTGTGAACATGTTAAAAACTAATAGGTAAACTATTAGTTTACGATCGTACACAACAACAATAGTTTACCTATTAGTGGGGACTGTGAACATGTTAAACTAATAGGCCAAGACTACAAATACTAGTTAAACTATTAGTATATGTTCGGGCGATAGTAGTTTGTTGTTGTGTACGATCATATACAGATGCACAGTACTGCAAAATGCCAAGACCAAGATCTAAACTATTTTTTGTTTCCAGAAGATTGATTTAACGTTTTACTTGGTTTCATTGAAATTAACATGCAATGAAACAAAAATGGTTTTGTCACGATACTATATTAGAATTATTCAGCACGTACACTCTACTACAAATAGATGTCAGCTCTCTGTTAACCCATAATATATACAAGATTTCCCTTTTTATATAGATATGAAGGCTAAACACATGGGATTGACAATGGTTGTTTCCGTCCTTTTAATGACAACAGTGGAGATAGATGCAGGACATAGATTTCAATCTATCACGACTACATGCTGCAGAAAAGGAGGTGCCATTAACCCGTCTACAGAGTCTCCGACTCCCACTCTATTTCCAGCTGAATCACCCCTTACAATGCCTCTTATTTCTCCTCTTTCAGCAAAGTCACAACAGGTAAAATACCACAAGGGCGGATCCATGCAGTCAGAGAGTAGGGTCGGTGCCATACAATCAGAGAACAGGGGTGGATCCATAGACTCAGAGGTCACTGCAGGAACACCTGCTCCATAAAATTATTATAAATGTGCATTTCTACACATAGTACAGTTACATTGTACTTTTAAATAATGAACCTCTCGTTAAATTATAAACAACTAATGAGCTGCTATTATATATTTATGGTTGTACTTTTATTGACTTGATTTGGTGAAAAACAACTTCCGTTATCTGTCATCTCTGTACCATTGCAATTTCTTCTTTTGTTCTACAAGCCTAAGCTCCTGGAACCTTTCATGTTTTGGTTGTACAAATATTGCTACTTTCTGTTAGAAACAATTCAATTTTCATCTTTAGCTTAGACTACAAAAATAGGCATGAAGCATAATGCAAAAGCTTCTCTGATTTGCATAGCCTTACTAAATATTGTGGATACTGCCACACTTTTAGACAGTTTCGGTTTCATTTAAGTTTTGCCACTTGTACCTTAGTTTTAGTTTCTTTGCTACTCAATATTTATACAAACTACTTGGAGATAACAAAATTGGAACCATACTTGTATGTGTAAGCTAAATATCACTATGGCATACATGTTTTTCCCTACGTCATTAAGTGGCATGGAAGAGATAATTTGCTAATTTGCTACCATGAGTCTCGCTTTGGTTTTCTTTAAATCTATTATGTATCACATTATGGGTTATGTACTTTGAGTATTCAGTTGGTGACTTGGAGATGGTCTTCATCGATGTTTCTGTTGGTCCCGGAAAGTATTGCAGAAGGGGGGTTGAATGCAATACTAATAAATTTCAACAACTATTTCAACAACTTAAATAGAGTTTGTAATTTACTAGTAGAAGAAATGCAATCACAAGTAATATCTAACACGATGTTTCACAAAATATGTGTTTTATTTATTTTGCGAGGATTTGCTACAACCTTGAGAACAAAATAATTCTCAAGCTTTGAATTCTCAAGAGATTACAGTTGTAGAGATATCTTCGTATTGTGTAATAGAGTGTTCTATTTATAGAGTGATAGTTGGATCTTTTTCTACTATACTATCACTATCAACATGGGTTGTTGAGTTGATGTCATATTCTTTTTGCAGCTCATTACATGATTTATTCCCATGTGATACACACAAAGTAACTTTAGATGCTTTCCACATTTGAGCCACCCAGATCTAGCAGTATTCAAATTTATCTGCTCTAAACTTTACAGGTTGCTCCATGTGATCTCTCGAGCTTCTGTTATAGACTTTCCAAGCTTGCTGTAAAGTTTGAACATTGCAGCACGCCTGCTTCATTTGAACATGTACTTTGTCGCTTAATTTGACTTAGAAAATTCCTAAATCAAGTTGATTCTATATGACAGTATGTTTGTCACAAAGTTTGCTGTCAAAGGATTATTCTTTGATTGACAGTATAAGTTCCCCGCAGAGGTTACTGTCAAAGAATTGTGCTTTGGTTGACAGTATGAATTCCCCGCAAAAGTTGTTGTCAAGAATTCCAAACATGCTGTCGCAAACGATATATGCAAGTTGCTGTCATCAGAATCTCCGCCAATGTTGCTGTCAAGTTGAAACTTGTTGTCGACCTAGGCAACATGTTGTTTCATTGTAAACTTACTGTCAAATGCTTGACAGTAACTTTTATTCCTGCTGTTGAACTTATGTATTTCTTGAGGCTTGAACATAATCGAACTTCTTCCAAGAATTACAATTATTACATGACAGTATTTATTTAATTACAAGAATACACTTCTGGCTATGACAGTATGTTCTACTTAGTAAAACTAAGTATACCAATGAATCTAGTTAAGTTGTCTGATCTATCACCCATAAATCCCAACAATCTCCCCCAATTTGTTTTTATGGACAATAAGGACAAATTTACAGATATATCATGCTGACAACTTAACTAACATAGATCAGAATGAATAAACCCTTCATTTCTGAAAAATGTGATTAATCTAGATTGTTTTCAAACAATGATCATAAAAGTTCATAATTAATCTAGAAAGAAAAAATGTTTACTTAGCTTGATTTGAACTTTCATTTAACTCTTTTTCCTTCAGAGCCTTTCTGAGTTTCTCAATTAGCTCCTTTTCTTCAGGGGTCTCTACATCATCTTCATTTTCCACGATGTATTTCCTGAGCATCGAGGAAGTAGTGTTTAACACATCTTTAAGTTCCATCCAATAAACTTTTTGCTTGACAATTGATCTGAATTTCAACACATTTCCCTCCATCTTGAATCTTTTGCCAGGAAGCTGATTTAAGGTTTCCCTTCTTAGTATGTCCAAGCTGGGATCCTCTCCTTTCCTTTGATCAAAAATCATGTCTAGCTCCCAAGAACACAGTGTTTCAAGCTTGTTTGATGATCCTACCACTTGCCAGTACAGTTCTTTTAGCACACTAGTTCTCAACTTAGAAAAGCTGTCTGCATAGATTTCTTCTTTGCCATACTTGATTCTCAAAGGATTGTCCAGTACACATGGATGATACTTTGATCCATTGTTGTTGAGTTTGTTGAGTTTACTGCAGCTTTCCTTCATTTGAGCTTCAATCTCATCTTCTATCTGTTGACGAGATTTGTGCCTTGAGGCTAATTCTTCTTTGAATTTCTGCTCTGCCTCATATCTATCCATTTCTGGCTTTGTGTAAGGTTTCTCCATTTCTGCCCAGTTGTACTCAAGAATTGGATTGTCTTCTTCATATTCCAGACCTAGGGCTTGATAGATATCTTCATCATTGTGAAGTGTCCAATCACCATATTTACCAATAAATTTAGCATGTCTGGCTTTATAGTATTTGAGAACATGGTCCATGACCTTCTTTGAAATATCATCATAGGTTTGTAAGAGTTCAACCATCCTTTCCAAACTGAAATAATCAATTCTTCGTTTTATAGTTTCAAAGGTTGAATTAAGATTGCTTGAAACCACCCTTGATTTTGTTACCTGAGTGAAGTCAGGTTCTACCATAATTGCTCTTTCCTTGTTCTCCCACAGAACATATCCTGTTGCATTTTCCTTTGAATCATCTAAGTCTACAGACATAGATATGATTGAATTTCTGGCATTCTCCTGCAACTTTTCAAAGCTATTCATTCTTCTTCTCGTGATGGGTTTCTTAAGTCCTAACCCTGTAGCTTTTTCTTTTCCTTTGTACACAACTTTTCCCTTTATCTTTTTGTTTGCCTTTCTTTTGATTCTTACTGTCTTGGATGTTTTGACAGTAGAATCATTGACAGCATCTTTGATAGGGCTTCTGATAGTGTCTTCTTTGACAGCATCATTCATGACAGTGTCTTCATCTTTCCTGACAGCATCTTTGACAGTAACTTCATTTTTCTTGACAGTATCTTTTTCAGAATAGATACTGTCAATTTCTATTTCTACTTGATTAGTCTTCAATGCTTCAAGTAATTCCTTTTTTCCTCCTTTTCTTCATTTTTCTTGCTTGTTCCAGGAGTTTCTGAAGTTTCCTTTGGCTCAGCTTCTTTAGCTTGGGATTGCTCTTTTGAAGAATCTCCCTTTTTTGACTTTTTAGATCCTCCAGCTTTACCTTCACCTTCATTGTCATCACCATCTTTATCCAAGGTGTCATCAAATGAGCAGCTTTCACCTTTGGCATTTCTGCTTTCATTTGCTTTGGCAATGAGCTTCTTAATTTTAGCACTGTATTCCTCATCTCTCTTTGCCAATAGCTTGTGGATATCTTTAACTGCTTGAATCCTTTCCTTGGTTATGGGAGCTTTCAGCAATAACTTCAGTACATCCATGATGATTTTGCTCTGTAGAGACGTTTTGCCTTCAAGAGTTAAAAAACCAAGTCCCTTAGTTCCTTTGGCTGTTACCTGTCTGAAGCTAACACCATATGGCTGGAGACTTATTTCTGGAAGTTTGCTATTCACCATTGAATTCAGTTGCAGATAGAGACTTTCATTAAAGATGGTAGACTTTGTCTTGACAAGTAGCCCAAGGATGTACTGTACTCTGGAAGAGAAGGTTTCTAGCAGTTGCATTGTTATGAATATTGAATGTCTGCTCTTTAGAAACACTTCAACTGCCCACCTTTTCTCTGAGCTAATTTTCACAGATAGGTTGATAATCTTTTCTTTCAAAACTTCTGCCAATTTAGCAGGTTTTCCTCCAGATTCTGTGATTGCTTTATTCACTAGAGTATTGAATTCCTCATCCTTATTATTTATGGTGCTCTCCATATGACTTATCATCATAGAATCAGCTTCTTCTTGAGAGTATGTGCTTCCATCAGTCCAATTAACAATCTCACAAGGATTCACATATTCAGGCAACTTGTCCTTTCCTTTGCCCATCCTGTTTGACTCCTCATTTTCTCTCCAAAGCCTCTCCAAAGTGGATTCTTTCTTTTCAGGAACTGGTTCACTAATTTTGATGGAAGATGCTTTATTTCTTTGTATCAGTTTCAATACTTCCTCAGATACTAGCATTGTCTCCCCATCTACTTCAGTTTCAAACAGTTCACCAGTTCCAGAGGCTATAACAGTTTCTTTTTCCTCCCCTTACTCCTTTGCTCCCCTTGTCTCTCAGCTTCCCCCCTTGTGACTTCATTTGCATTACTGGTTGCTCCACTGGTTGCTCAACTTCTTTATGGTCTATCACTTTCTCCCCCTTAGATAAGTTGACAGCATTGATGATAGAAGAAAGAGACAGTAGAGTTGCTTGAATCTCAGCAAATCCAGTTTTCACAGTAGAAGACAGGTTGTCTAACTTGCTTTCCATCTTTGCACACCTGTCTTCAATAGATTGGAGCCTGTCATTTGCAGAAGGACCACCAGACCTAAGCCTCTTTGGAGGTTGAGCATAAGTCTGGGGCAAGAAGGCTGTTGGGGTTCTTACATTCTCATTGTTTTTATAGATAATCTCATCATCTCTCACAGTAAGTCCCTCAAGGCCTAATGCCTTTTGATAAATGGCTCCCTCATTTTCACTCTGGACATGCTCAAGTCCCTCACCTTTTGCCAGCACATTTGGCTGCCTCTCATTTTTAGACTCACTTCTCTTTTCTTTTATCTCTCTTTTCTTTTGCTCTCCCTCACTCATCCTAGATGCATGAGTATGAGCAGTACTAGCATGCAATGAAGAGAAAGATGATTTAGATTTTACCTTAAAAGCCTTGGAGGGTGGCATGTCATCATCAGAGATGTCCTCAATTAATCCTTCCTAAAATTGAGATTGAGCAGGGTTGACAGCATCTTTGTCCAATAAGTTACTGTCAGAAGGTCTATTGACAACAACTTTGGGAAGGCTTTTGACATCATCTTTTACCAGAATGTTACTGTCACTTGATTGTTTGACAGAACTTTCTGGATTGTCCTTGACAGCAACTTTTGCTGTGACAGCAACTTCCCTAGGGTAAGATGCTTTGAGGGAATCGATCAAGATGCTGGCTGTTTCAATATCTGACAAAAATCCACCTTGATCTAATCTAGTGTTTGAAGGAGTGGTATCCATTTCACTTTGAGAAATGGGTTCTTGTGGACCACTTGATGGGGGCTCATCCATGGTTTGAGATGGATGATCAAAACCTAAGGGGTTGGTACTGTCCCCCTCTCTAGGTTTTTCAGAAGAAACAATGGATGTGGGAATGAAGGTAGAAGTATGAATTTTAGATGGATCATTTGGCTGTTCCACAGAAGAAAATTGTGGAACATCAAAGGTAGGAATGAATTCCTCACTGTGCTCTATCTCTATGTGTATATCTTCAAGTATAGGCTCCTCAAGAGTGAGTTCTTGAGGTTGTGCAGACTCTTCACAAGATGCCTTGGGAGACAGGCCAATTTCAATAGATGCCTCTTGTTGAGAAGAGACACCTAGAGGTGAGTTTATTTCCCTATTATCCTCTACAGTCTTTTGGGAAATTGTAGGGTGGCTAACAGTAACCTTGGCCCTTCTAGCTCTCTTCTTCTTAGGCTCAGAAGGGGCTACTATGGGTTCTTTTTCACTACCATCCTTATTTACTCCACTAGATGCAGTAACTCCCCCTTGACTCTCAACATTTTCACCAATTACACTCTCTAGGGATCTTTTCTTTGATTCTTGTTTGGCTATTTTAAGGGCTTTGGGCAGTCTAGAGTCCCTAGGTGGAATGTATGGTGTAGAATGTGGGTTAACTGAATTTAGGTCTAATTCAGTCTCATTCTCAATTGTGAAAACAGTATACCCTGTAGGTAATGGATAATCAAGGTTGGGCTCTTGATTAACCATGTGTTGTGTGAAACATAATGGAATATGTGCATTTAAATTTTGTGTGTTGAGAGATGTGTGTGTGTTTTTCTTCAAAATAGGACATTCCACAGAATGAGGAGCATCTACAACCTTACCACAAATATGATTAATACACATTGTTAAAAAGCGAGGGTATATATATACCTTTTTGCCTATGGCGTTTTTCAATTGTGCCATGACTAGCATTCCAACATTCACCTTGTATCCATGGACTAAAGAATGAGTGAGTTTCTTGATATATGAGGGTATTCCATTCCAGCCTGTTGACTTAGTAGAGAACACCTTCACCATGACATCAAAGATCATGCTCCACTCCTTTCTTAGAAACTTCCTGTCCATTTCTCCCGTTTGATACCATTTATTAGAGGTTTCTTCAAGTTTAGAACCAGAATACCCAATCTTCAGAAAGAACCTCTTCAGAGTGTCATCATTTGCTAAGCCCTGAAAACTTTCTCCACTCGCCAAAACAATACCCAAGGCTATATTAATATCATTTACTGAAAGAGAATGGTTTACACCATCTATTTTGAAGTTAATTGCCTCATTCTCTTCAGTTCCTTGAATACTAGCAGATTTCCAGAATTTATCAATTCTTTCAATATCAATCTCTGGGGTTGAGGTTATTGCTTGACCTAAGTAGGATTTGTTTATGAATGAAACAAGTCCTTTGAAGTTTTCACCGGCATCACCAGGAGAATGAATACCGGCAAAGTTAGTTTGGGCATTAGATTGTTTGGGTGCCATTGATGAATGTTCTGAAAAGTGAGAGAGAAAATGTGGTTTTTGGATGTAGAAGGTTGAAAGGTTTTGCAAATGAAAGTGATAGTAGATTAAACGGTAGATTCAGTTTATAAGATGAATCGTGTTTACTTGTCTTAATTGAACGTGTAGTAATGATTTTACCCATTAACCCCACTTGCTATATTACGTGGCAGTTGCTATTAGATCGTGGATTGGAGGATTAAAATTATATGTATATATATATACATATATATATATATATATATATATATATATACATATATATATATATATATATGTAGATATATATATACATATATATATTAATATATATATATACATATATATATTAATATATATATATATATATTAATATATATATATCTCCACTATCTTTGACAGTAACTTCCCGTGATATCAACTTTTCATTTGACAGTAACCTATGTGCTTTTCTTTTCTCCACTATCTTTGACAGTAATTTCTCGTGACAACAACTTTTCATTTGACAGTAACCTGTGCGCTAACAACATTTCTGTCAATAAGGTGAATGTGCGACATCAAGTTTATCTGACAGTAAACTAGGCGCAAAAACGTGCTGTCATTGCTCATACACAAATTAAGTTAAGGACACTTGACTACTTATTATCACATTAAAATAGACACGTGAAACCATTTTAGCATAGTCATAGCAAACATGATATCTAAAATGATAAATCTTTTAGCATAGTCATAGCAAACATGATATCTAAAATGAAAAATCTTTTAGCATAGTCATAGCAAACATGATATCTAAAATGATAAATCTTTTAGTATAGTCATACCAAACATGATATCTAAAATGATAAATCTTTTAGCATAGTCATAGCAAACATGCTATCTGAACAAGTAGCAATTGGTATAATAACTTCTCATGACAGTACCTTCTAATGACAGTACCTTCTCGTGACAGTACTTTGAAAGTTTCTGTCATGAGCTGCGACTGAGAAATGATAAACCAGTCAGTTAATCATACCTGATTTAGCATTCCTAATTCACTCACCAACCTGGTAAATGTTGCTTCATTCAGTGGCTTGGTGAATATGTCTGCAAGTTGCTTGTCTGTTAGAACATAAACCAGTTTTACATCTCCCTTTTCAACATGCTCCCTGATAAAATGATGCCTTATATCAATGTGCTTTGTTCTGGAGTGTTGAACTGGATTTTCTGATATGGCTATGGCACTAGTGTTGTCACAATAGATAGGAATGTTTGACATCTCTAGTCCATAATCCATTAACTGATTCTTCATCCAAAGTATTTGTGCACAGCAACTTCCAGCTGCAATATATTCAGCTTCTACGGTTGATGTAGAAACTGAATGTTGCTTTTTACTAAACCATGACACCAATCTCCCCCAAGAAATTGACAGCTTCCTGTAGTACTTTTTCTGTCAATCTTGCAACCAGCATAGTCTGAATCAGAGTATCCAATTAAATCAAATCCTGTTTCCTTAGGGTACCAAAGGCCTAGATTTGGAGTGCCTTTGAGATACCTAAAGATTCTTTTGATTGCAACTAAGTGTGATTCTTTTGGATCGGCCTGAAATATTGCACAAAGACATGTAGCAAACATTATGTCTGGTCTGCTAGCTGTTAAATAAAGAAGTGATCCAACCATGCCTCTGTATGTACTAGAATCCACTTTCTTGCCTTTAGGATCTAACTCTAATTTGGTGGCTGTTGAGATAGGTGTCTTGGCAGGTGATGAATCTTCTAAGTTAAACTTCTTGAGAAGTTCTTTGACATACTTAGTTTGACAGATAAAGATTCCATCCTTCTTCTGATAGATTTGGAGACCAAGAAAGAATGCTAATTCTCCCATCATGCTCATTTCATACTTGTTTCTCATTAGAGATGAGAACTTTTCACATAATTTTTCATTTGTTGAACCAAAAATTATGTCATCAACATATATAAGGATGATGTCTTTGCCATGGTATTTATAGAATAAAGTTTTATCCACCATACCTCTTACAAATTGATTTTCCAGGAGAAAATTGGAGAGTGTGTCATACCAGGCTCTTGGTGCTTGCTTTAAACCATATAGAGCCTTGAACAGCTTGTAGACAAAGTTATGTAGTTTTTCATTCTCAAAACCAGGAGGCTGTTCAACATACACTTCTTCTTCTAATTCTCCATTTAGAAAGGCACTTTTGACATCCATTTGAAATACCTTGAATTTGCAATGTGCAGCAAAGGCTAAGAAAATTCTTATAGCTTCAAGTCCGGCAACAGGAGCAAATGTTCCATCATAATCTATCCCTTCCTGTTGACAGTAACCTTTGGCCACTAGCCTTGCTTTATTTCTTGTCACATTTCCACTTTCATCTATTTTGTTTCTGAAGACCCATTTGTCTCAATGACTGATTTTCCTTTTGGCCTTGGAACTAGCTTCCAAACATCGTTTCTTTCAAACTGATTGAGCTCTTCCTGCATGGCCATCACCCAATCAGAATCCAACAATGCTTCTTCAACTATTTTTGGTTCCATTTGAGATAAGAAACATGAAAACATGCTGTCAGCAGAGATATTCCTCCTTGTCTTTACACCAGTTGTGGGATCTCCAATAATTAGATTACTGGTATGATCTCTGTTCCACTTGGTTGATTGAGGCAAGCTTCTTGTTTGATTAGATTGACTTTCATCAGTATGAGGATTTGTCTCTCCACCATTTTCATTGTTCTGCTCATTTGACTCAATTTCTCCAGTTTCACAGTCTTGCAAATTGATGTCTAAAATTGTCTGTGATTGGGCTGAAGTTTGATTTAGATCATGAGCATTGACAGCTTCTTTCTCATATCCCATTGATTGAATAAGACTGGGTTCTTCATCAATAAATTCTTCTATTTCCAAGTATCCTTGATTCTCAAATCTGAAGGGTTGCATTTGACCATCTTCATGTAACCCTGGAAACTTGGTTTCATCAAATGTGACATTTACACTTTCTTCAATTGTCTTGTGCTCCATGATATAGACTTTGTATGCAGTCCTTTCTATCCCATATCCCATGAAAATGCCTTCATATTCTTTAGTATCAAACTTGCCTTTTCTTTCATGGTTGTCTTTCATTAAGAAGCACTTGCTTCCAAAAACATGAAAGTACTTGACAGTTGGTTTCTTCCCTGTCAAAAGATAGTAAGGAGTATTACCATGAGCTTTGTTGATTAGTGTTTTGTTCTGTGTGTAACAAGCAGTGTAGATGGCTTCTTCCTAGAAATATGTTGGTAATTTAGCATTGCTCAACATAGTCCTAGCAGCTTCAATGAGTGTCCTGTTTTTCCATTCCACAACTCCATTTTGCTGTGGAGTCCTTGTAGCAGAGAATTGTTGAACAATCCCTTGATCTTTGCAGTAGTTTCCAAGTGTAGCATTTCTGAACTCAGTTCCATTGTCACTTCTTAGAAATTGAACTTTTGCTCCAGGGGTCCTATCAAGTACCCTTATGTGATCAATGATTTCTTGAGCAACTTCATCTTTTGATTCTAAAAATTTCACCCAAGAGTATCTAGAATAGTCATCTATCATGACCAGTGCATATCTTTTTCTGGATAGTGATTGAACATTCACTAGTCCAAAAAGATCCATGTGAATCAACTTGAGTGCTTCAGTGTTGGTGTTGACTTGTTTTGATTTATGCATTGCTTTCCTTAGTTTCCCCATTTGGCAATCCTCACACAGTCCTTCTTGACAGAACTCCTGTTGAGGCAGTCCTCTCACCAATTCCTTCTTCATTAGCATGTTCATTGTTTTGAAGTTGAGATGGGAAAGCTTCTTGTGCCAAAGCATGCTATCTCCAACACTTGCTTTGCTGTAGAAGCAAAATATTCTTTCCTCATTTGTTGAGTTTAAGTCTGCAACAAATAGGCTTCCTTTCCTAACTCCTTTCAAAGACAGGCTTCTATCCTTTTTGTGGTAGATTGTGCATTCCATCATGCCAAAATTGACTTTGAATCCCTTGTCAATGAATTGACTGACACTAAGCAGATTATGCTTCAAACCTTCCATAAGGGATATCTCTTCAATGACAACATTTCCAGCTTTTAAGCAGCCATATCCCACAGTGTAACCTTTACTGTTGTCTCCAAAGGTTATTGTTGGGCCAGCCTTCTCAACATATTGTGATAGCAGAGATATATCACTAGTCATGTGTTTGGAACATCCACTGTCGATTATCCACATGACCTGTTTACCTTTCTTTCTGACAAGGCTGTCGCGTGCCTATCAAATAATAATATCTAACAAATCCTTCTAACTATGTAGCACGGTAAGTCAGAGTCGATCCCACAGAGACAAACGTATCAATCACCAGTTATTTCTGATTTAATTCGGCTAAGCAAGTAACACAATAAATATTGAGAGATTATTAAACTAATTTTATACTAAAGAGAATGGTGTTTATATAAATCAAATATTAAAAATATCCAGAATTAAGTATCCCCACTAGCATGAATTAAAGCAATCGTGAATTCCCTCCCCAATTAATTAGATATATTACTCAAAAGGAAAGATGCGCCCTATAAATACCAATAACCTCTCTCGAGTATTAATGGCTTCTCTTAAAATACAATCAATCCTATTCTCATGGTATCATGTAATTTAGAGACATTAATCAAAGCACCCTAACTTCCTAACAATCTGTTCTACCTATTCTCATGGAGAAGTTCATGTCCTCATTGGATAAATCACAACCATCTAAATCCAACTCTCGTTGATAAATAGACAATGGTTCAAACAATAAACATAATCACGTCTGATTTGTAATTGCTAATTAAAACAACTCAATAAGCAAGAGCAATTAAACAATCAAATTGGGGGAATTGGAAAATTCACACATCAACCATAACTAGGGTTCTACTTAACCCTAGATTAATAATCTACTCACTCATAATTGAATTAACAAAACAAGAATTATAAATTGAACACATAATTATAAGAAAAGATAAAAACCTGTAATTTTCAAAGAAAGTAAAAGTGCTCCCTTGCAGATCTAAGCTATGATATGATAATCAAGCGATCTCTAATTTACAAAGCTAAGATTTGTTTATATAGACTCTAAAAGTCTTTTCCAAGTAAAAAAAAATACCAAAACAGAATTATAATAGAATTTCTGCACAAATACGTTTCCTAAATTGAATCTGTTTTTTAAGGAAAATTCGTATTTGACTTTTCTTCTGTTTTTCCAAACCTTTCCAGTTGTGCTTGGACGTCTGGGCCTCTTTAGAATGATAGAGAATCTCGTTTTCTTCGCGTGGACTGCTTATGGGCCTCAAACGGACTTTTAGAACTCAAGATATGGCCAAAACAGTGTAGACTGCGCAACCCTTCTCAGAAATCCGAATTTTAATCAATTAATTCTCCAAAAATAATAGAAACATCCACCATAATCAACATTCTTGTAAATCTGCACAATTAAGCAAAACACATCAAAATTACAAGAAACTTGAGTCCAAGACAATCAATTTAAGCCGATTTAGAATGCTCCAAGTAGATATAAAATCCACTTATCAAACACCCCCAAACTTAAACCGATGCTTGTCCTCAAGCATTAACAATTACAACTAACTAACTAACTAGTACCACTTCCGTAGGTGATCACGGTTGCAGTTGGCATATGCAACAAGCCCTTTAAACCCCTAGGCAGCCCTAGTGGACGAGTAAGGTCTCGTGAGGGCCTATAGCGAATGTACCCACAAAATCCATTTAACCTAATGCAATGCAATGCATGAATGCAACTAATATGCAAATGCAATTAATCTAGTCTACCATACCTTCAAATCCTCTCATGCCATATCAACTTAAGAATCAAAGTAAATACGCAATGTCTTGGTGTCGAAAGTGCAAGAATTCACATAGTCTACTCAATGAACATGCATAAGTTCTCACAAGCCCATGTCAAGTGTAAGAATAAGTTAGTAAACATGCTAAGCCTACAAGAGTACATCTTTGAGACAACACTCGGGATCTCATACGCAAGAACAAGCAACACTCACAATCCACTCACAAAAGAATATTCACTCAAGAACAAGGGTAAGTGTATCACTCAATTCCAACAAAATCATAAGCATGCTTGACATTTGGTATCAATCTAACTCTTAACACAACATACATCAATGACGATAATCAAAAGGTCTTTATTTGGGTTGTAACGGGGCTAGGGACAAGGTATGTCAAATAAACCAAAACAGGTGTAGTGTCAAAAGCTAGTAAGTACCATAATATATCATACACAACACCATATTTCCCCCCACATAACTATTATTCAAAACAAACACTCGACTAGTCGACTAAAGTAGGATCACCACAACACAAACATGCTCTCATAATATTTTTTTTTCTTTTTTTTCATTTTTTTTTTCATTTTTTTTTTCATTTTTTCTTTTCTTTTTTTTTCTTTTTTTTTTCTCGAGAGCTAAATAGAACACTAACAAAAATATAAACAATAACAATGATCCCATAATTTATTACATATGCCGACTATCAAGTAAACAACCCAATTTCAATATTTCCCCCAGAAGTACGAACAACAATAAACCCCTCCTTGCACACCTTATTACTCCCTTAAGCACTCTACTAGCCTTTGACAATGTGGGTTCAAAATAATGTAAGGCCAATACAAGAAAAAGGTCTAGGCAAGTAATGTGGTATGTCACCGAAAAATAGGATTAAGCTCAACGAGTTAACTAATTGATCATGTAAACATGGTGTGGTAATATGGGAAAATATGTGGTTATTCCTAAATGCCTTTATCATTTTAATCGTCAAATAATGTCATGCGTTTCAAGAAAGACCACAAACAACTGCTAGCAATGCAAACAATCCGTGACACTCAAGCAAACGAATAAATTGCAAATATGCAATATGCAATAAGGCTCAAAAACTCACTTGGTGGAAAAACATACTCAATCCCAAGCAAACATCTCTCAACGCACCAACTTGTATTCAAAGCATGCAAACTAAATCATCTTGCACATATTCATGTCCTTCTAATCACTTACAACATTCAAAAAGTCTACTAGCTTCAACTTACTAGTGTATGTGTGTGCACAAGAACAAAGCATATCACTTCTCAACAAAAGCGTCAACAACACAAAATTCCTATCAAGCATGGATGCAAATGCAAACTACTATGAACTCACATGATATACGAACATAAAAACAGAATGTCCTATATGAAACAAACGTAGATAACACGAACATAAATGCATAATTTACTACTACTAAAATGCAAAGCATTAAATCCTACATGAACAAATAATACAACAACAACTACTAATCCCTCAAACCACCCCCAAACTTAAAGTATTCAATGTCCGCATTGAATGGAAGTAAATACAAGGGATAGCAGAAAACATACCTACTCGTCCTCCTCTTCGGAGGAATCAGAATCTGGCGGTGGATACTGCGTACGAGCTCCATAGACTGGCCACCTTGCCTGAATACCTGCATCTCTCAAAGCTGTAGCCATATCCTGAGCATACTCCCGGTTACAAGCATGAATAGCATCCATCCGCCTATACAAACGCCTAAAGTGGGCATCCAAAACTCTCGGTACTCTTGAAACACGTGGCTGAGAGCCCGCTCCATGACCACTAGCACCAACATCATCAACAAAATAACCAAGCCCCCTTGGACGTGGAACCCCACCTTGCCAGTCAGGCATTCGATCAATAGACACATCAGTAATGGAAGGCAAAGGTGACTGCAACTCCTCATCCGCACCCCAGATAACACCACTATCCTTACATAAACCAGCTATAACAGAAGCATGGGGCATTGATGATAATGCATTAGACTTTAAAAGCCGGATAGTATTCTGATGAACAATATAAGCTACATCAATGTACTTCCCCTTTAGAATGCCCCAAAGAAGAATCAATCTATCAACTGTGACCTCACCTATATGAGAAGTAGGCATAATATTCGCACAAAGGAATGCATACCATGCACGTGCAAATTTATTCATAGCAGAAGACAGAAAATTAACCGGCTCAGTAGTTCCCAATTTATACTTCCAAACTGTACCAGGAACACATAACTCACGAACAATTGCCTCCAAATCCACATCCTTACTAGTCTTCCTTGCCCAATCTTCATCCCCCACAAGCTTAGGTGGTTGGCCCAAAATTGCACGAATAGCATCAATACTATAATCCACCTGTTTACCTCGAACCATGCACACCTCATCCGGCTCACCTTTAGCATTAGCATAAAACTCCCTAACAACATTCACCGGAACTGGAGCAGGCGCCTTACAAATCTCTCCCCAACGTAACTCACTAATCACATCAACCAACCCATAATGACGAGTTGGTAAAAACCCCCTTTCTTTCGCCACCGACCTTGATAACAACCGATTATACTCAACCTCCGCATCCGGAGAAGAAAATCTCTCCACCCTAATAGAACCACCCCTCATTCGCTTAGGCGCCATAATAATCAAAACCCCACTCAACAATAGCACCACCAAAAACCACCAAGCAAAATCACACCAAAAATACCCAAGTAACAAGAATAATACAAAAACCCCAATTTACAAGAACACAAATTCGTAATAAAAATAAAATAGAGAAAAGAAATCCCACTACGAATCAAAGAGGTGAACTTGTACTAATTTTCCCCCAAACTTGAATTTTTAAGAGATGTAGAGGAGGAAGATAATGAATTGGGTGTGTATGTATGGGTATATATAGGCCATGAAGTGATAGGATGAATATAAGAATTTTAATGTGAAAAGGAAAAAATTTGGGTGGAAATTGGAATTTGATATATGATAGAAAAAATATTTAATGAATAAACGGAAAAGAATTAGAAAAGAAATAGGAAATTGAATTTTTTTAGGAGAGATGAGGGGTTTTGGAATTGAAATAGGAAAAGAATTAGGGGAAAGATGGGAGTATAAAAAGAACTGGGGTGAGAAATTTTATATATATATATATATACAACAGCCAACACGGACAAGAGGGAACAGGCGCTGGAAACAAAATTTTTTATTTTTTTAAATTTCTGAACCACGCGCCAAGTTGCCTGTGTGAAGAGCAAACTGCTCTGAGTCCAGTCACGCCACCGCAAGCTGTGCCACAGGGAAGCAAATTGCTTTAAGTACAGATGCGCAGGCACAATTAGCGCGACAGAGGGGCAAATGGCGCCCAGGTCAGTAACGCAGGGGCAAGTTGCGTTACAGACCTGCAAATTGCTCAAATTTGATTTTTTTTTCAACTATAATGGCATGGGTTGCATCCCACGAAGCGCATTTGTTTAACGTCGTTAGCCCGACACCGTCACATCAGTCATTTTGGAGAAGGGGAAAACAACTGAATATCCGTCTCCTCATTAATTGGTTCACCAGCTCTTTAATGCTTCACTCGTTGCCCATTCACCTTAAATGACTCTCCATGGGTATTCAACAATTCAACTGCACCATATGGAAAAACCTTGCGTACCCTGAACGGACCAGACCACCTAGAACGAAGTTTTCCGGGAAAGAGTTTCAATCTTGAATTAAATAGAAGAACTAGCTCCCCTTCCTTGAATTCTCTTCGTAATAACCCTTTGTCATGCCACTTCTTTGTTTTTCCTTGTAAAGCTTAGAACTTTCATAAGCCTCAAAACGAAGCTCATCTAGCTCATTAAGTTGCAGAAGTCTTTTCTCACCTGCTGCTAACATATCAAAATTTAGACCCTTGATAGCCCAAAATGCACGGTGCTCTAACTCAACGGGAAGATGACATGCTTTTCCATAAACCAATCTGTATGGAGTTTTCCCAATAGGTGTCTTAAATGCAGTTCTATATTCCCAAAGCGCATCATCAAGCTTCATAAACCAATCCCTTCTTGATTTTGCGACTGTCTTCTCCAAGATATTCTTAATTTCATGGTTAGAGATCTCCACCTGACCACTGGTTTGGGGATGATAAGAAAGTCCCACCTTATGATAAACTACATATTTCTTCAACATAGCTTCAAAACGATTTTCAAGAAAATGCTTTCCTCCATCGCTAATTAAAATCCTTGGCACTCCAAATCTAGGAAAAATCGTCTTCTTAAAGAATTTGATCACAACACGAGCATCATTAGTGGGTGATGCAATGGCTTCAACCCATTTTGAGACGTAATCCATAGCTACCAAGATATACCGGTTCTTAAAAGATGGAGGGAATGGTCCCATAAAATCTACTCCCCAAACATCGAAAAGCTCCACTTCAAGAATGCTATTAAGAGGCATCTCATTGCGTCTTGAAATATTTCCAGTTCGTTGACAACGATCACAAGAATGAACATATTGGTGGACATCTTTAAAAAGAGTTGGCCAATAAAAACCGCACTGAAGAATCTTTGCAGCAGTTTTCGTAGTACTTGCATGGCCACCACTTGGCAAATCGTGACAATGCGAAATTATAGAAGCAACCTCATTGTCCGGAACACATCTTCTAATGACTCCATCTGCACAAGATTTATAGAGAAAAGGATCATCCCAAAAGTGCTTCCTCACATCATAGAAAAATTTCTTCTTTTGCTGCGATAAGTAACCATGAGGAACAGTTCCACTAGCTAAGAAATTAGCTATGTCAGCATACCAAGGAACCTCTAGACTTGCAAGAGAAAGTAGATGATCGTCAGGAAAAGAATCATCAATCAGAGTAGATTTATCATCATCCTTATCAAGAGTAAGGCGTGAAAGATGATCAGCAACCACGTTCTCAGCCCCTTTCTTATCCTAAATCTCTAAGTCAAATTCTTGAAGAAGCAAAATCCAATGAATTAGACGAGGTTTAGCATCCTTCTTACTCATCAAGTATCTCAGAGCTGCATGATCAGTGTGAACAATAACTTTCGAACCAACGAGATATGATCGAAATTTTTCCATAGAATACACCACTGCTAGCAATTCTTTCTCCGTTGTTGCATAATTAATCTGAGCCCCATCCAAGGTCTTGCTTGTATAGTATATAGCATGCAGCTTTCCATCTTTCCTTTGGCCTAGGACTGCACCAATAGCTTGATCACTAGCATCACACATAATCTCAAATGGTAATTTCCAATCCGGTGGTTGCATGATTGGAGCAGAGACAAGAGCTTTCTTCAATGTTTCAAAAGCCTCAACACAAGCATCATTAAACACAAAAGGTACATCCTTACCCAAGAGCTCAGTAAGAGGTCGAGCAATCTTCGAAAAATCTTTAATGAAACGGCGATAGAATCCCGCATGACCAAGAAAACTTCTAATCCCCTTGACTGAAGTAGGCGGTGGTAAGCGCTCAACAACCTCGACCTTGGCTCTATCAACTTCAATGCCTCTTTTTGACACAACATGACCCAAAACAACTCCCTCTTGTACCATAAAGTGACATTTTTCCCAATTGAGAATTAAATTAACTTCTTGACATCTATGAAGCACCTTCTCCAAGTTATGTAAACATGCATGAAAAGAAGTTCCACCAACTGAGAAGTCATCCATAAAAACTTCCATAATGTCTTCAATGAAATCTGAGAAAATTGCCATCATACATCGCTGAAATGTGGGAGGAGCACAACATAGACCAACCGGCATTCTGCGGTATGCAAATGTACCATAAGGGCATGTAAAAGTCGTCTTTTCTTGATCATTCGGATGGATAGGAATCTGGAAAAAACCTGAATATCCATCTAAGAAGCAGAAGTAAAAATGTTTCGCCAACCTTTCAAGCATTTGATCAATAAAAAGGAGAGGAAAATGATCTTTCCTTGTGGCCTTATTCAATTTTCGATAATCAATGCACATTCGCCACCCTGTCACAGTTCTAGTAGAGATCAACTCACCCTTATCATTCTTCACCACGGTCATTCCTCCTTTCTTTGGCACTACATGTACCGGACTAACCCACTTGCTGTCAGAGATAGGGTAAATTATACCTGCATCAAGAAGTTTTAAAACCTCCTTTTTGACCACCTCCATCATATTAGGATTGAGTCTCCGTTAAGGCTCAATAGAAGAAGCTTGCTCATCTTCCAAAATAATCTTATGCATGCAGAATGATGGATTAATGCCCTTGATATCATCAATGGAATACCCAATAACATTTTTATATTTTCTCAAGACCGTGAGCAACTGCTCAATTTGAATGTCATCAAGCTCAGAATTAACAATAATAGGATATGATTCATTAGGGCCCATAAACACGTATTTCAAAGATGCAGGTAGTGGTTTCAGTTCTACCTTAGGAGGCGTGGAACTCTCCTTAACTCCCTCACGATGTAGCACATAAGAATGTTCATGCTTATATGTAGGTGCTGGATCCAAAAGCTTCTCGTAACCCTGACACTCTCCATTTTCTTCATCAACATTACCCTCAAGAACAGCTTGAAGTGGATCCTCAGATAAAAGAATTTTGGCTTTCATGTCGATCACTTCCTCTAGTGCATCCACCCTATTCACAAACTCATCCGTAGAAGGATGTCCCATTGTACTTTGCAGCTTAAATTCCATCTTCTCTTCGCCTACCTCAAAAGAAATCCTTCCATTTTTCATGTCAATGATAGCTCCAGCTATTGCTAAGAAAGGCCTCCCAAGAATGATAGGAATATTTGCATCTTCTTCCATTTCCATGACAACAAAATCACATGGAATATAAAACTTTCCTACCTTAAGGGGCACATCTTCAAGAATTCTAAGTGGAAATTTCACACTTCTGTCTGCCAGTTGTAGAGAGATACGTGTGGGTTTTAGTTCACCCATCTGGAGCTGTTCACAAATTGATAAAGGCATCAAACTGACACTTGCTCCAAGATTACACAAAGCTCTTTTTATTTCGACATCCCCAAGCTGAACAGGAATAGAATAGCTACCTGGATCCGCTAACTTCTTCGGAAGATCATTTTGCAAGATGGCACTGCACTCTGCCGTTAATGACATGGTAGAGCTTTCTTCAATTTTTCTCTTCCTTGACAAAATATCTTTCAGGAATTTTGCATAAGATGGCATCTCAGTAATAGCATCCATGAATGGAATATTGATATGTAGCTTCTGCAAAATTTCAAGGAATTTACCATACTTCTTCTCTAGCTTAGCTTATGCCAACCTTTATTTAAAAGGAACAGCTTCAGATTCTTTCTTTCCTTTTTCCACGACCTCTGGTTCTACCGGTTTCTCAGTTGCATTCTCCTCTTCACTTTCCTTAGCATTCACAACATTTTTGCTCACGTTCAATTCCGGCTGGTTCAATTCTTTACCACTCCTCAAAGTTATAGCATTGATATGGCCCCTTGGTGGTTGCTCAGTTTGACCAGGAAGTTGGCCTGAAGACTTATTAAGTTGGCTCAACTGTTGAGAAATTTGAGTGATTGTGTTTTCCATCATTTTGTTGTGAGCCTTTATCTCATTTATACTTGAATCAAAGTGCTCATTCTTCTTCGATTGAGTAGAGATAAATCCTTCCATAAGACTTTCCAAGTTGGATTTCTGCGGCTGAGCTTGCTGAAAACCAAGAGGCTGAGAAAAATTATTTTGTGAAGATTGAGCTTGACCCTGATTGTTCCTGTAAGAGAAATTTGGATGATCTCTCCAACCTGGATTGTACGTATTGGAGTAAGGATTATACTGCGGCCTCTGATTCTGATTGTAAAGAGCATTAGCCTGTTCAACTGCCATTCCAGAAGGATTGTATTGACAAGCAAGTTTGGTGTGTCCAACAACACCACATATCTCACATGAAGCAACAGTAGATGAAGTGCTTCTGGCATCCAATTGCTCAATCTTTTTGACCATAGCCTGCATAGTAGTATTCAACATGGTTAGAGCATCAACATCATACTTACCACCTTTCTTAGGATGATTTTGATCACTGTAAGGATAATTATCATTAGATGCTATCTCGTCTAACAAAGCTTTCGCATCCTCAGTACTCTTCTTCATAATAGAACCACCAAAAGAAGCATCAACAAAGTTTCGGAACTCTTGTGTCAACCCATTATAAAATGTTTGGATCAACAACTAGTCAGGAATTCCATGGTGAGGGCATTGTCTCTGAAGTCGCTTAAATTTTCTCCAAGCATCATGAAGTGACTCGTCATCATCTTGACGAAAATTAGATATTTCATTCCTGAGCTTTGAAGTCTTTTTCTGACTGAAGAATTTAAGTAGAAAAGCCTTCGCAAGACTATCCCAAGTAGTGAATGTATTTGGTCCTTCATCTTTCAACCAATCTTTTGTTGTATCTCGAAGAGAGAATGGAAATAAGCGCAGCTTTATAGCATCATCATTAACATTTGTCAGCTTTATTGTATCACACTTTTCAAGAAAACTCTCAAGATGATCAACAGGATTTTCAGTGGACAATCCTGCGAAAGAATCATTGGAGATGAAATGGATGAACTGAGGCTTGAGTTCAAAGTGTGTAGCTGTGACTGTTGGTTTGACAATACTGGAAAGTATGCCTGTAGCATCTGGCATACCATGCTCCCTGAGAGCTTTAGCTGTTGTATCAGTCATAATTTCCTTATCCTTGTTTTTCCTTCGCTTGCCTGCTTGCCTTCTTGCTGTAGCTTCAATTTCAGGATCAATTTCAATTAAGTTTTCAGTACCTGAACTTCGAGTGTGCATGCAACAAGAGAACTAGAAACGATGATTAATTAACAAGGGAATAATAGCCGAAGCAACACAACTAAAATACTTAGCTAAATCAATTCAAAATTAACTAATCTAACACTGCTTTATCCCCGGCAGCGGCGCCAAAAATTTGACAAGGCTGTCGCGTGCCTATCAAATAATAATATCTAACAAATCCTTCTAACTATGTAGCAGGGTAAGTCAGAGTCGATCCCATAGAGACAAACGTATCAATCACCAGTTATTTCTGATTTAATTCGGCTAAGCAAGTAACACAATAAATATTGAGAGATTATTAAACTAATTTTATATTAAAGAGAATGGTGTTTATATAAATCAAATATTAAAAATATCCAGAATTAAGTATCCCCACTAGCATGAATTAATGCAATCGTGAATTCCCTCCCCAATTAATTAGATATATTACTCAAAAGGAAAGATGCGCCCTATAAATACCAATAACCTCTCTCGAGTATTAATGGCTTCTCTTAAAATACAATCAATCCTATTCTCATGGTATCATGTAATTTAGAGACATTAATCAAAGCACCCTAACTTCCTAACAATCCGTTCTACCTATTCTCATGGAGAAGTTCATGTCCTCATTGGATAAATCACAACCATCTAAATCCAACTCTCGTTGATAAATAGACAATGGTTCAAACAATAAACATAATCACGTCTGATTTGTAATTGCTAATTAAAACAACTCAATAAGCAAGAGCAATTAAACAATCAAATTGGGGGAATTGGAAAATTCACACATCAACCATAACTAGGGTTCTACTTAACCCTAGATTAATAATCTACTCACTCATAATTGAATTAACAAAACAAGAATTATAAATTGAACACATAATTATAAGAAAAGATAAAAACCTGTAATCTTCAAAGAAAGTAAAAGTGCTCCCTTGCAGATCTAAGCTATGATATGATAATCAAGCGATCTCTAATTTACAAAGCTAAGATTTGTTTATACAGACTCTAAAAGTCTTTTCCAAGTAAAAAAAAAATACCAAAACAGAATTAAAATAGAATTTCTGCACAAATACTTTTCCTAAATTGAATCTGTTTTTTAAGGAAAATTCGTATTTGACTTTTCTTCTGTTTTTACGAACCTTTCCAGTTGTGCTTGGACGTCTGGGCCTCTTTAGAATAATAGAGAATCTCGTTATCTTCGCGTGGACTGCTTATGGGCCTCAAACGGACTTCTAGAACTCAAGATATGGCCAAAACAGTGTAGACTGCGCAACCCTTCTCAGAAATCCGAATTTTAATCAATTAATTCTCCAAAAATAATAGAAACATCCACCATAATCAACATTCTTGTAAATCTGCACAACTAAGCAAAACACATCAAAATTACAAGAAACTTGAGTCCAAGACAATCAATTTAAGCCGATTTAGAATGCTCCAAGTAGATATAAAATCCACTTATCACTTTCCCTGCAAGACAGATAGAGTTTAATTTGCATTTGGTACCCAAGTCTTGTTGGGTCCTACAGACTCAGTATCATCAGAAGATGGTTCCTTGACTTCTTTTATTACCCACTTAGTTTTAGAAATTGGCTTAGTCTTTTTCTTAGTGAGAACAGCCTTCTCACTATTTTTAGTGGATTCAGAAATCTTTGCAGTTTGCATATAAGAACATATTTCAGTAGATGAAATTTGCAGATTAAAGCATGTACTCATGTCAGTAATTTTGCATGGCATACAGTCAATGTTATTACAGACAACCATTGTTCTTTGCATAACGGGGGTTCTATGTAAGTTCCCTTTCAACTCTGTTGCATTAATTATGCTACTAGTTGATTTCTTACAAACATAGGTTAAATGATGTGAGGAGCCACAGTTATTGCAAAGTTTCCTGGGTGCCTGCTTAACATACGCATAATTATTCTTATTATCAATGCCTAGCTTGCCATTTCTGTTCTTAGGCTTGGAGACAATTGTCTTGACAGTATGTTCAGAAGGTACTGTCGAGATATTTTTGACAGCACCTTTTGTACTTGCAGTCTTGAAATTTACTGTCTTGGGTGCCTTCTTGACAGTATCTTTAAACGTTACTGTACCATCCTTTGTGAAAGTATCTTTTGAACACTTGGTCGGGCTGCTTGATAAAGTTTCTGTCATGGGAATTTTAACAGAATCTTTTTCTTCCTTAGACACACTGTCTGCCCTCTCATCTTCATCACAGAGTTCTTGATTAATAATTAGAGAAGTTTCATCAACCTTAAACTCTGTACTTTTAAAAATTGGTTTGCTCACATTTTTGAGGATGTGAGGCCTAACAGTATTGTTTTCATTATTGTTCTGTATAACAGCCTCTTTACCAGGTCTCCTACCATAATCATAGGCTATACCTATCTTCTTACTTTCAATATGTTTCTCATGATACTCTTGAATTATTTTAGAGGAATTTCTAAATGCCTTAAGCTTAAATTCATTTTCAGACATTTCTTTTCTTAGATAATCCTCTATCTCTTTAGCACAGATTAAATCATTCTTTAATCTCTCGTTCTCCTGAGCTAAAGAATCAATAGAACTGGTCTTAAGCAACAATACATCATTGTTGGATTTGAGTGTTTCATTTTCCTTAGTTAATCTAGCAATTTCTTCGTTTGCAGCAGATAAACTAGTGTAAATATTAAACATTTCAGTACTCATTTCCTCAATGGTTTGCTTATAGTCATTTAAGGACAAATCTAGTAAAACTAGAGATGGAACCTGACTTGAAGAGGTTGATGCTTCTTCATCCTCTCTAGCCATCAAGGCTAGATTCATGAATTCCTCTTCTTCTTCATCATCAGATTCATCCCAGCATTTTTCTTCAGCCACATAGGCCTTTCCCTGTCCTTTCTTAAATTGACTTCCAGTTCCTTTCTCCATTATCTGTATTTGTTTTGGTCTCTTGCATTCAGTAGCAAAGTGACCGAGTTCATTGCAGTTGTAGCATCTAAATTTTGATCTATTTACCATTCCTGTTTTGTATTCACCCTTGGTGCCAGTAGCAGGTTTTGATGAGCTTCCTTGGTTATATTTTGGAAATTGACCTTGAGGCTTGTATGGCTTGTTCCTCCTGAACCTTATATTTTTTAATTTCCTTGCCATAAAAGCCATGGTTGGATTATCCATTTTATCCATTTCTTCCAGAATGTAGAATTCTTCATCTTCAACATCTTCTAGTTGAAGAACCTTTTCTTCATCCTCAACCACCTCTTCAATTTTCACAGATGAAAATTGAGGCTGTTGAGCATTTTGAATTTGCTCGCTTGCTTGAAAGTATGAAGGCCTTGAGCAACTAGAGCACCAACCATGTTTGCCATCATTCCCTAGGATCCACTTTGTATGGCTCTCTTTTGATAGTATTCAAGTTCATACGATTTTAGAACTCCATACAATGTTTCAAGAGAGACAGAGTTTAAATATATTCCTTCTCTAATGGCTGTTACTCTATGCTCAAGATGGTCTGGGAGAGTTAGCAAAAACTTCATATTGACTTCCTTCTTTTCATAGAACTTTCCATGAATCTGGAGCTCAGCTATCAGCTTGCTAAATCTTTCAAACATGTGAGTTAGCTCTTCTCCATGCTTGGCCATGAACGCTTCATATTGTGACACTAGTATTTGTTTTTGATTTTCTCTAACCTCTTCACTTCCTTCACACAACAGCTCTATCTTTTTCCACATATCCCTGGCAGAGGTGCATACTATTATGTTTCCACTCATGGCTTTGTCCAGGGTAAGTGCATCTAGCAGAATAAGCTGTAGGTGATCATCCAGGGCTACCTTCTCCTTTTCTGATTCATTGTACTCAGTAGATTTCTTTGCAACCCAATGAGCTGGGGTTACTACACCATTAACTGTAGCAGTTGGAATTTCCTTTTGAGGAATGAAGGGGCCATTTTCCAGGATACCTAGGAATAGTGGATTCTGAGCTTTGATAAATAACATGATCTTCTTTTTCCATATGTTGTAGTTTTCTTTATCAAAAGCTGGAATCTTGATATTACTTGACCTTTGAATACTTGCCATTTGGATCTCAGATATGTGTATTAATCTGAAAGCTCTGATACCAGTTGTTGGTCCCGGAAAGTATTGCAGAAGGGGGGTTGAATGCAATACTAATAAATTTCAACAACTATTTCAGCAACTTAAATAGAGTTTGTAATTTACTAGTAGAAGAAATGTAATCACAAGTAATATCTAACACGATGTTTCACAAAATAAGTGTTTTATTTATTTTGCGAGGATTTGCTACAACCTTGAGAACAAAATAATTCTCAAGCTTCGAATTCTCAAGAGATTACAGTTGTAGAGATATCTTCCTATTGTGTAATAGAGTGTTCTATTTATAGAGTGATAGTTGGATCTTTTTCTACTATACTATCACTATTAACATGGGTTGTTGAGTTGCTGTCATATTCTTTTTGCAGCTCATTACATGATTTATTTCCATGTGATACACACAAAGTAACTTTAGATGCTTTCTACATTTGAGCCACCCAGATCTAGCAGTATTCAAATTTATCTGCTCTAAACTTTACAGGTTGCTCCATGTGATCTCTCGAGCTTCTGTTATAGACTTTCCAAGCTTGCTGTAAAGTTTGAACATTGCGGCACGCCTGCTTCATTTGAACATGTACTTTGTCGCTTAATTTGACTTAGAAAATTCCTAAATCAAGTTGATTCTATATGAAAGTATGTTTGTCACAAAGTTTGCTGTCAAAGGATTATTCTTTGATTGACAGTATAAGTTCCCCGCAGAGGTTGCTGTCAAAGAATTGTGCTTTGGTTGACAGTATGAATTCCCCGCAAAGGTTGATGTCAAGAATTCCAAACTTGCTGTTGCAAACTATATATGCAAGTTGCTGTCATCAGAATCTCCGCCAATGTTGCTGTCAAGTTGAAACTTGCTGTCGACCTAGGCAACATGCAGTTTCCTTGTAACCTTACTGTCAAATGCTTGACAGTAACTTTTATTCCTGCTGTCGAACTTATGTATTTCTTGAGGCTTGAACATAATCGAACTTCTTCCAAGAATTACAATTATTACATGACAATATTTATTTAATTACAAGAATACACTTCTGGCTATGACAGTATGTTCTACTTAGTAAAACTAAGTATACCAATGAATCTAGTTAAGTTGTCTGATCTATCACCCATAAATCCCAACAGTTTCTTCATTTGTACTTCCGACTATTGGATACATATTGCTGATTTAATCATAGAAATATTTTATTAATTGCATGTAAAGTACACGTGGTATATACTTTTGGTGAGCTAATTTATATATATAGCAGTTCCCTCATTCGAAATTGTCTTTAGAAAAGTTTACATTAATTATTTTCGCCCGCGCGAAGTGCCACTTTTTAACTAGTTAAATATATAATAGATTAACACTCATTATTGCATATGGAGTAAGAAATTAATTTTGAATTGAAATAGATGAAAGAGAATTTTTAGTGGCAATCAAAATGAAGCTCGGAAAATTGAGCAGAAATTATGTAATGCAGTTAAATATGGAACGATTCTGTACTAGAAGAATTACTAGTAAGATTCGGAATGGATGATATGAAAAATGTGATCCGTTAATGAGGGACCACTTGGTTGTGTAATTGGGATCTAGTTTGGTGTCCAATATTATTTTTAAAAGATCAGAAGGCTCAGATTATATTGAGTAGGAGTCGTAAAATAAGAAAATTTTTTATGTATAATTTGAAATTTATCGTTGGCATAAACGATATTGTGTTTGAGAAATTTTTGTCGCTCTCAGAATAGAGAGCAGGGATGATAAGAAAATTTGGACAAGTGTCCGACATTAAATAAACAAGTTGTTTGGGTTGAATACGTTGTTATACGTGGTATCATGATAATTTAGAAATTATCGTCGAAATAGTTTTTTTTTTAACAGAAATGCTCAGAATATAGAGCACGTGAAAGAATATATTTTTTTTTGCTCGGAAAGAAGAGCATGGAAATTAAAATTTACTTGATTTATATAAAAGAAACTAGTATTATTTAAGATGTGTTGAACAAGATCGATCAAGAATAATGAATCAGATCTGAATATTGGATAATTATTTTTGGGAATCGAGAAATCGAAAAAATTGTTAGGTGATTGAAAATAGGAAAGCTATTTTCAGAAATATTCTGAGGAATAAGAAACTGTATTTAAGGATATAAATACCTCTAGTTGTCATTTATGTGATTATGACGATGATTTTTTTTTATTGAGGCACGTGATGAAGCAGACCGAAATGAAAGGCCATGGTCTGAATATTGGTATTGAACCATTAGATATGGTTGTAATTAAGAAATTAATAGTTCCACAAGAGTGGGGAATTACTATTATGAATATAATAGTGAATTTTATTAATTTTCGGTATATATGGATGTAAGGGATCCTAATGATCCAACTACTTGTATAGAAGCGACCAGATCGTAAGAATCTGAATTATCAGAGGGAAATCATGAAAGACGATTTTGAGTTAATATGAAACAATTAATTGTGGGAGTTGTGTGATCAACCCCAATATAGAAAATTCATAGGTTGTATATGGATTTTTGAAAGAGAAATATAAGAAAAAATGTGTCTGGTTTTAAAATGGAAGTATGTTCAATTGCGAAAGGTTTTACATAGAAATTGGGAATATTTTATCGAGAATAAATTAGACAGTTGTGTCTATATTTTGAAAAGTGGGAGTTTGTTTACAATATTATCAGTATGTGTTAATGATATATTGTTATCAGTAATTAATAAATGAATGCTCAACAAAACTAAGTTGGAACTTAGTGGGAAAGTTCAGAATATAAGTGAAATCTGATAAGTTCAGAGAATTAAATATTTTGAATATTTAGTGTGAAATGCTTAATCATTTTAGGATACAAAATTGCAATCCGGTGCCAACCATTGGTAATGGAGAAACGGTTAATGCGGAAGTTTGATGGATCATATGCGCAAGTAGTCGGAAGTTTGATGGATCAAGCCTAGTGAGAGGTTGTGGATAGGATAATGAAGTACTTGAAGTGTACGTACATTGCACCACTAATTGGTTATGAGGCAGACGTGCTTGAATTTATTGATTGTTCTGGTGCAGATTTTGAAGGTGATAAGATAATGAGAATTCAACTTCAGAAGATCTATTAATTTCTAGTGGATCCGAAGTTGGGAAAGTAAGAAACATGTTAATTTTGATTGGACTTTGAAATATTTGAGTTATTAAATATTGAATGTCAATTCGACGATTGATGAGAATATGTATTGGAATTACAGACTCTAAGAAATGTGGAAGTCACGCATCGTATATTTGACAAATACGTCAAGTGGGAGATGTTGGATTTGACTTATTTTGTCAAATAAAAGAAAATAAAGATTAATATATTTATTATGTGGGAGTTACAAAATAAATGTTAATTGTGTGATTAATATAAATTAAATTGATATTAATATATTTGTTTCTAGAATAAATGAGGCAGTTACAATTGGAGTGGAGGTGTGAAAGAAATTGCCTACATATAATGAACTATGTTCAAAGAAAAGGCACTTGTCTTACACAAAAGAATTATCCTGTTCAATTTACATCGGAACTCCAAACATTAGCTAATTTTAACATCTATTATATACATATATTTGTTCGTGTAATTCGACAATCATTACATATTACATCTTTGATCTAACTTATGATCGTTGTGAGGTCCTAGTTTAGTGACGAAAAATCAGTTAAACTTAGTTTGGTGACGAAAAATCGGTTGGATTCCCTTTCTTTAAAATTTGTACTATCGTTTATTTGGATTAAGGAAACCATATTGCTAATGTCCTATTATGTTATATTACACTTCATCTTTTTTTTGAATTTCTTGTTCTCGTATTGTCATTTCTTACCTAGATCTGACCCTAAGATGCTTTTCGGAAGTAACATAGAACCGAGTACATAATTAAAACTCTAACCAGTACTATGCCTCTTCTCTAAAATTTGTACTCTTGCCTGTATGGAAGTTCAAACTTAAACATCATTGTGTGATTATTCAGATATAAACCAGTAAAAAATGCAAAAGCTAACGAGTACCACATGCCATCTTTACGGTACTTCCGTTACTTCCTGATACAAGTCCTAGAAGCCACTGAAGTTGCCTTAGAAAAGTCTGCAGACTGTAGTCATCAAATATAGCAATTTAGGAGAATTTGTCCGATGACTACTACGTTCGTCAGAGTATATCTGATTGACACCAAAATTGCGGCCAGATAAATGTGTGCTAGTACTAAGATAAAAGATACTCCTAAATTTCGGAAAATGCCAGAAGTTCAATTATTTCGAAATTAGAAAATAACATATTTCATATGTGAAGACTAGTAGCAAATCAAGGGTAGATCCCTCAAACGAACCCAAAATCGTTCATAACTCAGGTTATCAGTCAAGTGGTATTTCTCAGACCAAAGTTCAATTTGAAGATTTAAGTCAACATTAACAAAAAATGGACTAGATCAATAGCTCTAAGCAAATCTGCATTCAGTGGAAATAATATATTTCACCGAGTTCAATTCCACTGAAAGGTATTTTCCACGAAATTTAGTTCCACTAAATTTAATTCCACGAGCTTAAATTCGACTGCATTTGTTGACATTAAAAAATTCAATCGAATTCAATTCCATTGAATCTAATTTCAATAGATTTTAATTCCATGGACTTGGCTGAGAAGTGAGAATGCACACCTAAAGTGGGGTGAATGGATGTTATGGCCAACTATATTCAATTTTAAAGATTATCAAATATTAAAACTGCTGATTAGTCAGCTTGCTGATTGAAAAATAAAACAATCTGTCAAATAGCTGGCAATTCAGAAATATAAAAGCATAAAGTAAAGATTACCAAATATTTTAGACAGGTTCGACCCCTAATCTCTATGGTCTACGTCCTGGTCCCTTACCAACCCGATAAGAGAATATATTATTAATCAAGATAAACACCGGTTACAAGATTCAATAATATATCTCCCTCAATTCCCTGTTGCTGATGGCAGCTTGCTGAAACGCCCCATTCCTCGAACCCTATGCTCTCTAAGCCCTATACTTCCCAATTATATACTTCTCTAGCCTCTAGTTCCCTGAACCCTTGTTTCCCAAGCACACCTATCCAGCAACACCAATTACACTTGAACAATACAATGGAATAAAAAGTGTTTACAACTCAAAACTATGAACTCTCTAATATATCAATATCGTATATAATACTAGAGCTCGTGTACAAGATATGAAAGTAAGTGCTAAGTTGTTCTTGTGTGCTCTTGAAAGGTGTTCAAAGAAGAAAGAAAAAAGCCACACAAGTATTTATAGTGAAACAAAAGATTTCAAATTATCAAACCTAATTGCAACGGTCTTGAATCCAATTCTCACGTTCAATTAGTTAGGGTAATTCAATTTCCAACGTTCACGAAATGTTCATGTACAGAGGGATGGGTAGAAAAATGAATTTAAAAGATTTGCCCTCAATACATACGTAAAAATATATTAAAAAGTTTGTTTGGGAAAAGATTTTGAAAGATAA
Source organism: Kitagawia praeruptora (assembly GCA_037693485.1). Lineage (NCBI taxonomy): Eukaryota > Viridiplantae > Streptophyta > Magnoliopsida > Apiales > Apiaceae > Kitagawia > Kitagawia praeruptora. Next base: position 119,122,438 of record CM075351.1, on the reverse strand, counting down.
CAAACTTTTTTAATTAGGAAATCAGTTTAGAAAGAGACGTTTGAAAAATCTGAGCTCTAATATATATATTATACGAGATATATATATTAGATAGTCCTAACAACTCATCTCCTATAATTTCTCCTTGAAATCCGGACTTGAGATTTTGTCCAAACTGATTCTGGGCGGTGACTGATAACTTGCTGTTATCACCTGTTTTCAATGTCTCAGCTTGCTGTAACATCATGTTTGCACTGTCTCAACTTACTGACATTGAGATACTGAGCTACTGATTAGGTCCTGAAAAATAGAGTTTATTAGATATTGATTCAAGTGATATCAGGATCTGGATTGTTACTGATCAAGATACTGATGCTGATGTCATCAGTAATACGATGTCAGTATGAAGGTATCGTTAGTATTAGAAGCTGGTCAGTATTTCGTAAAGATTCTCATCAGACCAGAGATCAAGGAAGATTGATATGTCGGTTCCTAATTTATAGGAAGGCAGCTATCATACAAGATATGCATTCAGAGTTATATGTAATTGATTTAGAATATCTTGTAATTGATAGTGTAACTGTGTACACTATATAAACACAGTTTAGGTTTTACATTATTGTAATCACTTACACGAGTTATCTTGTAACCTAGCAGCTCTTAAGAACATAAGGATTTCTTAAGAGAGTTTGTAACAGTTTTATTTCAGAATTAATAAAGCTGTTATTGATTCATACTTGTGTTATTTCTGTTTAAGTCGAAAATCTTATACAATTGTATTCAACCCCCCTTCTATAATTGTTAATTACTAGGCAACAATTGGTATCAGAGCAAACTGATTAATAGTAATCAGAAATGATCTTAAGATGTCGACAAGCAAGTATGAAAGCATTAAGATTCCCATTCTCAAGAAAACTGAGTATCCAACATGGAAGGTGAAGATGTTGATGTATCTGGAAGCTACTGATCCTGACTATCTTGACAGGATCAATGATGGACCATTTCTTCCAACAAGAATAGTTGCAAGAACTGAGACTGTTGCTGAACACTATGTCATCAAGGCAAAGAGTGAGTGGACTCCAGAAGAAAAGGCGCAAGTGCTCAAAGATGCAAAGGTAAAAAATATTTTGCATAACAGTCTTGATAATGTCATGTCAAACAGGGTCATAGCATGCAAGACTGCAAAGGAAATTTGGGATACTTTGGAAACTCAATGTCAAGGCACTGAATCTATCAAAAGAAACAGAAGGGCGCTGTTGATTCAGGAGTATGAGCAGTTCGATGCTAAATCTATGATATCTATGATAGATTTCTAACACTGCTAAACAATCTATCTCTAGTTGGCAAAGAGTATGATCCAGAGGATTCAAATACCAAGTTTCTAAGAGCTCTAACTGAGGAGTGGGATACTCAAGCTTCAATTATAAGGCATCAATATGATCTGAAGATGCTGTCTCTTGATGAAGTCTATGGGATGCTAAGAACCTATGATCTTGAGGTTCAACAGAGAAAGAACAAGAAAAATGTCAAAGCAAAATCTGTTGCTTTGAATGTTGAATCAAAATCAAAAGGAAAAGCTGAGGAGGTTTCTAGCAGAAAGAGTAGAATTGTAGAGTCAATTCCTGATGACTCATCATCAGATACTGACGCTAAGTCTGATTCTGATACTGATGATGACTCTACTGATTCTGATATGATGGAGATGGTTGCTATGATAGTCAAGGGCTTCAAGAAGATGAAGTTTAGAAAGGCTAGGAAGCAAGGTAAGTTCAGAAGAAAACCTTCAATGCTGACAGAGACAGATATAAGAAGAAAGAAGAGAAAAGCGGCAAATCTGACAAGTCAAAAGTCAGATGCTACAACTGTGATGGAATGGGTCACTTTGCAACAGAGTGCAAAAAGGCAAAGACCAAAGCTCTTATCTCATCAAGCAAGGATTGGATGGACTCTTCCTCAGAATTTGAAGAAGAAAAGGTGAATTACGCATTAATGGCCAATACTGATGAGACTATTGCTGCTGCTGAATCTAAGGTATCTGAAATCTTGTTTGATTTTGATACGAATAATGTCTCTGAGTTAAGGTCATTTCTTAAGTCTCTGCATAACAGCTTTAGAAGTCAATCTCTTGAAAATACAAGAATAAAATCTCAAATGGCAGAGGTAACTAAAAGAAATGATCATTTAGAAGCAAAGTTAATTTTCTTGCAGGAAGTTCAAATAGAATGTGATAATGCTAAACACATGAAACTTGAAATAGAGTTTAAATGTAAAGAACTTGAAATGCAAAACTCAGAACTTGGACACACTCAGGAACAAAAACTCATGAGATAATCACAGATAAAAACTGGAAAGAGTGTCTAGGTTATAAGCCAGAGAATGAGAAAAAGAACAAGGAAAAGGTTGTTTCATCAAATCCAGGAAGAGTTGTTATTAATGACTCAACAAATCCAAAAACCTATAGATATGTTACAGACAGTACAAAGACAAGATTAAAGCCTGTGAATTATGTGTATCCAGAAAATCCCAAATCAATTACTGAAGAAGGATCCACTTCTGCACAGAATTCTAAATTAAAGTCTGTCCAAAACAAGAATGTATGTCTTTTGTCAAAGAAACAACTGAGAGATAAAATCTGTGATGTGACAGATAGGAAGAGAGTCCCAACTGTCAAAAGAAACAGGAATGGTAAAGTTGGAATAAACAAGGAGAATAATTATAAGTATATTCCAAATGCACCAAGAAAGACATGTTTTAATTGTGGTAACTCTAATCATCTTGCTATTGACTGCAGGAGGACTAGGAAGAAGAATACTGTAATTCCTAAGTCTGACATTAGGAATAGGACAGTATTTTATAAACCACAAAATCCCTGTTTTCATTGTGGTAGTAAATGGAATTCAATTTATATGTGTGAAGAATATCATAATTTGTACTACAATGTTTATGAACCATTGCCAAAGTTCAATAAAACTGCAAATTCTGGAAAAATAAAGAATGTGAATTCTAAGCATGCATCTGTTAATTCTGATGATAACAAAATAAATTCTAAAGGAGGTAATCCTAAAGAAAATATTTTTGTTAAGAAAACTTCTGCTGACAAAAATGTTAAATTGCATGCTAAAAGAACCCAACAAGTGTGGGTTCTTAAAAATTCTAACTGAGTTCTTTATGATTCTGAATGCAGGGTAAAAAGAAAAACGTGTTAGTCATGGATAGTGGATGTTCTGTGCAAATGACTGGAGACAAAACCTTGCTATCAGAATTTGAGGAAAAGGCTGGCCCAACTGTGTCTTATGGAGATGGCAACATTGGACAAACATTGGGATATGGCAGTATTATCATTGGAAATGTCATCATTGAAAAAGTAGCTCTGGTGAAAGGACTCAAACACAATCTACTAAGTGTTAGTCAAATCACAGACAGAGGTTATCATGTCAACTTCTATGATACTTATTTTGAAGTAATCAGCAAATCTTCAGGGATGGTTGCTTTAACTGGACAAAGACATGGTAGCATTTATGAAGCCAACATCTATACCAATACTGATGGACACTCTACATGCCTCATCAGTAAAGCTACAGTAGATGAAAGTTAGAGTTGGCATAAGAAGCTTTTTCATCTCAATTTCAACAATATAAATGAGTTGGTAAAGAAAGACTTAATGAGAGGGTTACCAAAGGTACTGTATACTCCAGATGGACTTTGTGATGCTTGTCAGAAGACTAAACAAAGAAGGACATCTTTTAAGAGTAAGACAGAATCCTCAATTGATGAACCATATCACATGCTACATCTTGACTTGTTTGGACCAGTAAACATAATGTCCATCAGTAAGAAAAGATATACTCTAGTAAAAGTACTTCAGGCAGTTGTTAGTTTCTTGGAGGAAGACTTGTTTCTTGGTTTAGTAAAAAGCAAAAGTCTATCTCTACATCAACTGCAGAAGCTGAGTACATTGCTGTAGGAAGCTGTTGTGCTCAGATCATGTGGATGAGAAATCAGCTAATGGACTATGGTTTGTCATATTGAAAAATACCTATTTATTGTGATAACCAAAGTGTTATTGCCATGACAGGAAATACAGTACAACATTCTCTTACTAAGCATATCAGTATCAGATATCATTTCATAAGAGAGCAAGTAATGGAAGGGACAATTGAGTTACACTTTGTTCCTACTGATCAACAGCTAGCTGATATATTCACCAAGCCACTTCCTGAAGCTACGTTTACAAAGTTGGTGAATGAACTGGGAATTGTAAACTATGATAGTTTCTGAGAACAGAGAAAGATCAAATACTGATGCTCGTCGAATCCTGATGCATGTCGAATCCTGATGCATTTCGAATACTGATGAAAAGTCAATCCTGACTTTAGTCAAACATCGAATACTGATGCGACGTTTCACTTATCAGTAATGTATTTTAGTATTTTGTTTTCTGTTCTGTTTTCATGATATACTTGTGATTTTTGAACTTGTTAATAAGGTGATTGCTTTAATTAGTTTTCACGTTTATTTCTTTGATTTAATTATTTGAAGGACAAGTTCAACGCAGAAAAACAATGAATAAGATTAGAGAAATAAAATTTCATTGATAATAAGAAAGAGAGTACATTCATAGATTACATCTTTTTGTTCTCTATCCACTAATCTATTCAACAGGAAAAGGAAGTCCAAATCACTCCATTGTTAGCAGCCATCCCAGATCCCATCTTTGCCACTTTGTTTGGGTGGAGGTTGATAGGGATAAGGTTATTTTTGCTGACGTATTTTCATTAACAATGGTTGATGGATTTGGATGAGGATGTCTTAGACGAAAGCCATGCTAATGTTGCTTGGAGGGCAGCATCGATGTCAATCACTTTTGTAGGTCTTTCTTTCTCGATTTCTTCGAGACCAGCATCCATCTGCAACCATAGAGTCTCAAGTTGTCTCTCCCAGTTGAAAGCATCAAACTCTTCACGAGTGTAACTGAAAATATCTCTCTTCTCTACGAGATGAAGATTCTTTTCTTTGATGGTAAGACTCGACATCTCTTTTACAAAGATATTTGTGAGAAGAGTTTTTAGTTTGAAGATGAGAAGAAGGGTTAAAAAGGTAGTGGACAAGTCTCTAGGCGTTATATAAAGAAAGGAGTGGAACAAGAATATGAACCGATTCATATTCTCGTGTTGGTACCAGGTATTTTTAGATTGTGGTGTTTTAATTTCTTTAATTAAAACAAATTACCTTGTTTTATTTTTTATCACAATCTTATTTCTCGAAAACTACGGGCGCGTGTGTAACACTCACGTAAGTATATACTTACAGTTTGAAAATCGTGTCGCGTGCAGTTATCACCACTCTCACACGTAATTTGGTCCATTACTTATGTGTGCACGAGTTGATTACTGACACCTGTCTCTTAGAAATCATTCGTTTTGTCTAAAATCAATTTAGTATCTCAAATTGATTCATTATTCTCGAGCAATCAGTATTTTAACTATCTTCTTCAGTTTATGCGAGCACAAACCCTAAGTTTCAAAATCACAAATTTCTACTCATTCTAATTAAGAATGTCTTCTTCTACATTCATAAACAATAAAGTTATGATTCATGGTGTTACTTTTGCTTCTAACAACTTTACTGTAGTTCTTAATCATCAGGAACTAGAGAATGATTTTCAAATCATTCAGGATCTTTTGGCCTCAAGTCCAATCAATTATGCTCTAACTCAGCCTGCCAAAGTTTTTTTTAAGTGCGTTATGCAGGTGTGGCGTACTACTGTCTTGGGTGAATGTATCCAATCAGGAAGGCCAAATATGAGGTTTGAATACAATGGTGTTACACATCATGTTACTCCAGATGTTGTTTGTAAAGCTCTTCAACTACCATCTATAAATGGTGAGACTCCAGCAAAGCTTACTGATGCTTTTCTTCCGGAGTTTGCTTTAAAGTTGGGCTACAATGGACAACCAAAGAAATTTGGAGATTTATTCAGAACCAATCTAAAGAAGGAATGGAATTTCTTATTTGATACCATAAGTAGGTGTTTTCTGAATAAGGTGTCTAACTTTGATGCCTTACCTACTGCTTCATTTCACATTGGGTACTCTCTAATCTATGAACTCCTTTTGATTATGGGTCTTTCATATTGAGAGCATTAACTGCTAGAAAGAAAGATAAATGTGGTTTTGTTTGCTATATTAGATTTATTCAGTTAATATTCTCATATCTATGTCCCAATGTTGAATTTGCTGATGATACAGATTTGTTTATCTTTAAGATTTCTGTAACAATATTAGCTCTCTGCTTAAAAGTGATAAGGCAAATGGTTTTGAAGGTACTAATGCATTTATTCCTAATGAGGTCAGGCTTATTTTAGCTAAGAGAATGCCTACTCATTATGGATCTATTACTGATGGTCTTGGACCTATTTCTGGTGCTATGAGACAGGAAACTACCCATCCTGTTTCTGACCAAAGCACTCAACCCAAACACACTACCAAACAGTCATCCACCTCTGGTGTCTCACAAAAGGCATCAGTTGTAAAATCAATGAAATTAGCTAGATCTGATGTGTCTAGAAGACAATCAGGATCAAAGAATTTCTCCACTCCAACCTACTCTCAAAAGAAGACACAAGGGGGTGAACAAGAGGTCCTGGTTAAGAGAAATCTGTGCTTGAAGTTGATCAATATTTGATTGATATAGGGTTGTATAAGGAAACAGGAGAAAAGAGGAAATTCAGTCAGAAAATTAATTCTGAGTCTGATTATGATTCTGATGATGACAAATTGCCTTTATCAGTTTCTTTGAAGAAAAAGGAAGTTATTGTTGTAGCTCCTAAAGAACTAGCTCTGAAAAGCCAGAGAAAAGAAGGAGGTTACTTAAGAAGAGTCAATACTTCATTCCTCTAGAGATACATCTTGATGATGATATAGAAGACAATCAGAATCTGGTTTCATCATCGGTTCCTGATTCAACTACTAATCTTAATATCTCTACTCTTGGTACTTCACCTGTGAAGACTGTTGAAATCTCTGATTCCCCAGTCTCTACGACACCACAGAAGAGGACATTTGATATGTCACTGGAAAAGGTTGTTGGCATTGCTGTCAAACTTGGACAAAAGCCACCACCTCTTTATAAGCAACAACAAACTACAGCAAAAGTTTTTGAACGACAAAAGAAACAGAGGACATCATCACCTCTAAAAGGATCTAGCCCACAAGAACCTGAACTTCAAAGTAGTTCAGCAGCTACTGCAGATCCAGTCACACAAGAACCATCCATTCAAAGTATGGATGCAGACATTGCTGAAGGAATAGTCCCACAAGAACCACTTTCTCAAAGGGAAAGTGAAGACAAGAGTATTCCTGCCCCACAAGACCAATCTTCTCAAAGTGAAGATGCAGGCAAAATCACATCAGAAAAGGAGTTTCCTGACACTGCTCAAGGGGCTTCTGAAATTAAATTTGACTTCGTTCAAAGTCAGGCAGATAAAGCTGTTCATGCTAAGTATATTGCTGAATGTGATGTAATACTGAAGGACACTGCATAAGAGGGAAGCACACAAGAACCTTTGACTCAAAGTGTTGAAGAAGCTTCACAACCTCAGACTACACAAGAACCATTAGTAGAAAATACTGATGCAAGTCATGCTTTAGTTGCAGTTGTCAATCCTGATGCAAGTACTACTGATCCAAATATTCCATTGCTTATCGAGCCACTTTCTGCAAGGCCAATGGAATCGTTAATCACTTTCTCGGGTAACACTTCTATCTCTGTTTCTCTTACTACTGATAGTATGATTACTGATAGACCTGATACAAGAGATACCTCTATCTGTATGACTTTAGACCACTCTTCTCAGCCACCTTTTATTTCTTTGAATTTGTTGAGCCAGAACCTTTCTAGTGAGACTGAGAGTAAATAATTGGAGAAAAAGAAGAGTGAAGAGAGGTAGTCTCCTGAACTGGCAAAAGGTGAGGCAGAACAGAGTGAGAAGTTAAAAACTTCTGAAGAGGTAGTAGTTACTATTGAAAGTAACTTAGGTAATGCTGTGAGAAGTGATGAGATCACTTTAAAAGAAAATAGAGATCTAGGAAATATTTCTATTCCCGCTGCAGGTCTTCAGGAACCAACAGTTCCATCTACTGTTGATTTGAGATTGAAAGGAGTTATGAATCCTGAAGATAATGTGGATGATAAACTTCCTGAGTCTAATGATAGCTCAGATGATGATGATGATCATGCTGATGATGATTCTGAGGCAATTCAAATGCAAGCCGCTTTCAAAGCAAGTCTAGGATCTCCTCATGGATCTTCTAGTCGGTATATACAATCTATTACTCAAAAAGAATTCAGAGGGGAGTATAGTTCTATACTTCCTGAACATACTCGAGCTACTAGGGGATATGAATGGGATACTGAATGGAATCAGCCGGATGCTGAGATGAATTTCCATATTGCTCTTTTTCATTCCAGTCATGTTGCCACGAAGATGTCTACTCCTGAGCTTAAGGCTCTTATCAAGACTAATGCTCTGCTAGCAAAAGGATTGAAGACTGAGATTGAATCTATCAAGGCTGATAATGCTAAAGTTCAAGCTGATATTCATTCAACTATTTCTATATCTGCTACTGCTTCTCAATTGCTTATTCTTTCTAGTGATGTTAGAGCACTTGGAAAGAGGATGGAGTCAAGAATGGATGTCTTAGAATCTAAAGTTTACACTATTGATGAAACTCTCAAGCTTATCTTATCTTTCTTTATTGAAGAAGATGCTGATGTCAAAAAGGGGGAGAAGGTAGTAGTCAAAACAAAATGTACACCTAATCCAGTCGTGAGAAAGGATGATACTTTTGGAAATGATGGTGGTACTAGTACTCAACAACAACATGGAAAAGGAAAAGGAACCTCTGATGCTGGTTTGGTAAAGGGGAGGAGTTTAACTCAAACTAAAACTAATCAGTCAACTCATGTTTCTGAATCTGGAAAAAGATCCATGACAACAGTTGTTAAATCTCAAATCCTGACAGAAGAACAATTTTCATCATCTGGTCAAGGTCAAAAGCAAACTCTTCCTACAATTCTTGAAGGTGATGAAGATATGTTGATTACTGATGTACAAGATGCTCCTCATCTCTTTGAAGAAATTATCACTGAATCTGGTGGAAGTGAACTTGTGTATCGAAACAGTGATAAGTTTCATCAGTATCATGCTAAGAAGGCACGTGAATTAACTTCTGAAGAAAATCCTGATATGACTACTGATGAAATTGTAAAGGAACAAAATAGGATTTTTGAGGAGATTGCTAGACAGAAGGAAGCTCCTACTGCAAGAAGAGGAAGAGGCAGAGGAGGAAAAAATAGAGGCAGAGGAAGGAAACCTGTACAAGTAAGTACAAGGTAGACAAGGTCTAGTGGAATCAGAATAGAGGAGATTACTGAAGATTTAAAGAAGAAAACTCCTTTATCACTTGAATATTTTCCATCATCAAATGTATTTAATGAGCCTGGTACAGAAGAAGAAGAAATTTCATTAAATAGAAAGAAAAAGAAAGTTGAAAAAGCAAAGAATGAGACTGTTGACTTTGATACTGGTGATGTTAGAAAATCTAGAGAAGTCAGAGACAGTGCAAATGATATTGTTGAAAAAGCTAGCAAAGAATATTTCAGAAGGCTGGTTAATTCTGAAAAGGATTTATTTATTGATAAATCTAAACAAGTGAAAGAGGAAGAAGAAGAACCTAGTGATCCACAAACAAAGAAGAGAAGGAAAAAGTGGATGGAAGTTGATAAACTGAAGTATACTGGACCAGCTGTTTTTAAGTCTGGTAGAGTAATCTCAGAACTTCCAATGATTCTTGGACTTCAGAAAGCAAAATCTTCTAAGCCTGATAAAGGTTCACCAAGGTGGATTAAGATGAGTTCTGATCTGAAGGGACTGGAACCTTACAATAGAGGAGGATTTGGCTCTAGGGATGTGGAATTCATACTTTTATTTCAAGCAGATCAACATTTTCTTACTAGAAGATTGGGTGACAAATTATCTGTTGATGATCTTTGGGAACTTGAATCTGTTACGATTGTTGCATGCAAGATGGATGGTAAGATGATGGAAAAGTTGTTGTACTTCATGAAAGACAAAAGTGTCAAGAGGCTAAGCATTCATGATGTATTGTGCAAGTCAACAAAAGAGCAGAAATATGTTCTCTATTTGCTTGAAAATAGAAGCATTCCTGATAGAGAAGCCAGTGTTTACAAAAACTGGTGTACCATGATCTTCATGAAAATCAAATCCAGATATTTGGATGGAGGGTCAAGATAGATGGTAATTATACTCCCATGTACTTGAACACAGAAGGTAAAGAAGTAGAAATGCAAAAGGGTTTAGCTGTTAAAGAAGTAATTCTGATGCAAGAACAGTTATCTTTGAATCCTGGTGGAAGAGATCTTGTATATTTACTGTTGAGAGAGTTGAATTTACCAAGAAGCTCAATTCAAAATCTCAGGGCTGGTATTTATCAGATTGATAAGAACAATGAAGAAATCAGGAGTCTGAAGAAAAGACAGATTTAGATTCTAGCAGAAAAGGAAGAGGAATTATTATCAAGTTTCTTGCAGATAAGTAATTTCTTTGTAAGGATTTCTGAGACTGAACCTGAAGATTACTTATAGATTTTTGTTTTGAGTTTTTGACATCATTGAATCAAATAATTTGTGCTTTATTTCATTAAGTACATATTGGGGGAGATTTTTAGATATTGATTCAAGTGATATCAGGATCTGAACTGTTACTGATCAAGATACTGATGCTGATGTCATCAGTAATACGATGTCAGTATGAAGGTATCGTCAGTATTAGAAGCTGGTCAGTATTTCGTAAAGATTCTCATCAGACCAGAGATCAAGGAAGATTGATATGTCGGTTCCTAATTTATAGGAATGTAGCTATCATACAAGATATGCATTCAGAGTTATATATAATTGATTTAGAATATCTTGTAATTGATAGTGTAACTGTGTACACTATATAAACACAGTTTAGGTTTTACATTATTGTAATCGCTTACACGAGTTATCTTGTAACCTAGTAGCTCTTAAGAACATAAGGATTTCTTAAGAGAGTTTGTAACAGTTTTATTTCAGAATTAATAAAGCTGTTATTGATTCATACTTGTGTTATTTTTGTTTAAGTCGAAAATCTTATACAATTGTATTCAACCCCCCTTCTACAGTTGTTAATTACTGGGCAACAGAGTTAGAACAAAACCAAGAAGCTAGCTATAACATTCCGTTACAAAGAAGCTAGCTATAACATTCGGTTACAAGCTTATCAGCTTGCTGACAAAGTGATTAGCAAATCTATAAGGCTATCAATCTCCCCCTATTTGATGTTTACTCAATAATTTATAGGAGAGTAAAACTCTCCCTAAATCCATGCTTCTTGTAAAACAAGTTAAGATAATAAAGCATGAAGTATTCATAAGCAAACTTTGTATTTATCATCAAAACATCATTCTAACAATCTCCCACTTTTTGATGATGACATACTTGAATACATCAGAGAGATTATGTTGCTCCCTCCTAAAATAATGCTCCCCCTGATTAACAAAATATCTCAACATATAGTCATGTAATCAGGTTAACATATCATCGTATGCAATAAGATATAAACACGAATCATCCCTGCATAAAAACACTAGTCGATAAATCCCAAACATGTATAAAATATACCATTATAGACCTTTTATCACATGTATTCATATTATTCTCCCCCTATGACATCATCAGAAAAGGTGAACAAGATGAGCATGTAAGCATAAAACATGAAGTAAACCCTATAGCAAATAATAGGCTGGTTATTGTACAAATAAAGTTGAATTAATCAAACTAGCATGTTGCAAACACATTTCCGGGCTTTCTGCCATAACAATTATTCTACTAGATTGTAAATAGCTTGTTGATTAGACATTATACATTCCAAAAGATCAAAAATGTAACTTCATCCCTTGTCACCAATCCGTCATGATAGTATTCTCCTTTTCCATTATGCTAGAGGAATCTTGTTACTACCACAGTTATAATATACTCAAATTCAAGGAAATATACTTGGACAAATAGCATACTTACTACTTGGATACCCAAATTTGGTTGGATCCACCATGGTCAATAGATAGAACATAAAGAACATGTAGATCAGACTTCTTGATCCACTTTTGAATCACTTTTGGAGCTTGATTTCTTGTTCTCTTTGTTCTGTCAGCTTGCTGCCGGTAAGCTGTCTTTCTATTCCAGCTTGCTGCAGCTGCAATCTGAATTTTGTAGTACTTTGACAAATGATCCTTCTTTCGACATTTGTTGCAGATTCTCCAAGGCATTGCATAATCATAAGGAATACTATACTTCCCATAATATTTGAGAGCCTTGTCCTTTAAAGTTGAAGCTATTCCAAGTCCTTCCTTTTCCAATGGAACTTTGGTTTGCTTCATCATAGATTTGAGCACTTTCTCTCCTTGGACAAACTTTCTCATTCCCTTTTGAAGAATCTTTATCTCCTATTCCATCTCTTTAATTCTTATAGCTTGCTGAGATACCATTTCAGCTTGCTGATATGATTCATTTATTGTAGATTCTCTAAGTTTAAATGTCTTAATTTTTGCTTTCAAGGATTTGATTATGTCTGAAGATTCATTTGAAGTAGCTTCCTCAATCTTGAATGTCTCAAGACTTACATCTCTTGCCTCAATATCTGATCTTAGCTCGCTGATTTCTTTGCACAATACATCATTCCTTTTGAGAATAACCTTATTCAATCCTTCCAGTTGGGTAATTTTGGCCTGAAGGTCAGAAATTCACCAAGTGTATTTTCTGGGACATTTTCAGCCATAAGATCAGAAACCACTTTTTTAAGAGCAAGTCCAATAGCTCCTTAGATGATTCCTAAAAATATAATAAAATAATGGTTCTTATTGATTTAGGAACCTTCTTTTGTACATCAACTCCAACAACATTACCTATATTCCTTCCTTATTATTATTATAATGATAAATCTGAAATCAATTAGAGAATGAGTTGTGGAAAAATATTGAAAAATGGAGGGAAATGAATTTTTTATTGATATAAATCAACTTAAGGATGGCTAGTGGTTCCCCAAAAGTAGGGAATGGCTAGAGGTCCTTAATGTTTTAGGGAACCACTAGCACATTGTTGGAGTGATATTTTGAACTAAGTTCCTTAAATCTTGACTTAGGAAGCAATATAGGAAAGTTGTTGGACTTGTTTTAAATGGGCATTCTTCTCTTTCAGCTTGCTATTTTCAGCTTTAGGTGCTAGAAATTCCTCCATAGACACATTGTTGTGTTCCTTCACGATTAGTGTTTCCATTGCTGTGTTCCTTCATTATTAATGCTCTCTGAATCCTAGTCATCACTTTCGATAAGAACTTCTTCCGTGTCCCCTTGTATGTTATCCTCATCATTAAGTCCAACAAGTGCTAGATTGATCATTTCATCACTTGATTCATCATCAGAAGCCGATTCCTCATCATCACTCCAAGATAAAAGTGCTTTAGATTTTTTTTGTCCTTCACTACTAAAAAAACGCTGATAGACATCGGTTTCTGGCCGATGTCTTTGAAAAATCCTGACCGATGTCTTTGTCGGTGATGTCTGAAGTCGAAAGTTTAGACATCGATTTCTGGCCGATGTCTAGTAGCACATCAGTTTTAAATATATTACTGATGTTTATGTACTGTCTTCTTGGGTTAACTGCATGAGGTTAACTTTTGAATTGTTATATTAGAGGTCTTAGATGTTATTTAACATATAGCAAACAAAAAATAATTCGACATAGACATCTGTTTTTTCCAAATATTAATGTCTAAGACTTTACTAAAATCGGTAAATATAAAGAAAACCGATGTATAATGTGATCATAGACATCGGTTTTAGACGATGCTGAAGATATCTATTGCATTGGTTACCTATTTTTAAAACCGATGTCTGAGGTCCCATAGACATTAGTTTTAGACGATGTTATGTTTTTTTTTTGTTGTATTCATATATATATATATATATATATATATATATATATATATGCACCAAATTAATACCAGAAACAGGCAAAAACTCAGTCTCACACCAAAATAAGCAAAACTCAATTATCATTTCCAAATAAATTCAGTATATACAAGTCAATGTGCAAAGTAAACCAAAATGGCTTACAATAATAAAGATGTCTACCAAAATAAGAATTACTACTACATCAATCCACAAAAACTAGCAACACAGCCTCCACAAAAACTAGCTCAGACTAATTAGCAAAAAAAAACTAGCTCAGACTATAGTATCGTTCTTGTGAATACTATCTTGATGCTTTTATCCAATCTGTTCCAGATGCAGCAAACTCCTCAAGGTTGTCATAAGAAAATGCAAACTAGTTAATAAACCAGTTAATGTTGTAGCTGCATGATAGATAGAAATGAAAAGCTGGAGAGTAAGTAAAAAAAATTGATATTCACCTGGACAAGATCCCAAAATTACAGCTGCTGGATCTTGTAATTTTTCTACAATATATTCTGCAGCACTCTTCAGCGAATCCGCATCAACATCATCCATGCACTCAACTAGCACCCTGTACGAGCATAAAATTTTAATAAAAAATTATGAATTCCGTGCCACAGTTCTTATGTCATTTTGGTAAGAAAATGTTGCTGCTTTAAATATTTTTTATTCTGTGGTACATCCTTTTGAATTTCTGTAATTCTTTCATAAACCTTGATTTACAAAAAGAACTGAGATAGTACGATTGTCTAAAGAATGCAGTCTCAGTAGTTTGGTTTATAAGAAAACCCAAAGGGAGAATTGTACCTAATTTTCTTTGACGTTCCTACAGTAACTGCCTTGCTGGAAATAACTGTTGTTTTGCGACGTACTTCTGAAACTTCCATTTTGTCATATAATTACAAGACCATCGGATACTAAATCTGCATATGCGGAAATCACCCGAAGATATACTTTAAATTGGTAATAGCAAGCATATAAAAAGACTATCAAATAAGAGACATACAAGACAAAGATCTGTGGCAGTATCATAGTGGACGATTCAACAGGGGAAATAACATATGACCTCTATATTCCAACTCTATGGAGAAAAAATACTTACAAAAACCAAAAGCCCATAATAATGCATGTTTTGACTTGCTGTATTTGGATTGCAGGTACTCATATCTTGAAGCATGCTACAAAATAATTAGCAAATGCTTACATGCTATTGTAAACATCGTAACTCACAATAATGCTAACAAATGGAAGCAAAGTTTATCATCAACACAAGTCAAAAGCAGAGAAGAAACAAGTTTCCAGATATAGTCTTACTTACAAAGGATTAAACTGTGAAATATAGTCATCAGATTCCAGATATAGATCATCTGTATTTAGCATAGTTTGGACACTTTGATTTAAAAAAAATGACACTGGCAACTTTTTCATATTTAGGCGATGAAAGCCAATCGTTAAACATTAGTTCCATTTTAGCTGCACAAGCAAGTATTGTAACAAAAAAAATTGACATTGATAATTGTTTTTTTTCCTTTTTTCATTTTAATATTGGTCACAGTTCCCACAAACTGTTCTTAATTACACATCTCATATATCTGTCTAAAACCTCTAAGAGCCTAATGCATGCTTACAACAAATAGCTGCTTACAAATAGATCAATACTAGCAGGAGTTTTGAGATAAATCCAATACCCTCTAGTGCAGAAAATCTTTTGGGCAGTGCTAGGGCAGTAATAACCATTGCAGTAGTAGCAGCACCAAAAATAGCAATGAGAGATAGAACAGACACTTGACCGATAAAGGTAGCCATGGCCTCAAATATCAACACGCCGTACACATAAGGATGCTGCAGTAAACATCTGTGTAAATTAAATTTCACTCTATGTTTGACTCATAAGCTGGAAAAAAAGAGTAATCATAAGTCTTACCTGAGAACAGGAAGTCCATGCCTTGAACAATTCTCTGGTTAAAAGCATTGGAGGAATAAGAAAAGGCAAACCGACAACACTGGAACAAAAGAGCATTTCCATCTGTGCAAAATTTAGTGAAACACAAGTTTTACCCGTTTATTAGATTTAAACACGCAAAAAAGGAATAGTAAAAACAAGCAACTCACCTGTGTTGTTTTAGAATTCATGGTAAAGACAGATTCTTGAAAGTTTCCTAGAAAAGCATCCAAAACTAATACAGTCACAATCTAATACACAATCTGCTATGAATGCTTGGGCCACACCATGAGCTTTGAATAAAGTCACAGTCGAGCGCTTGTACAAAGCTGATAAAACGTAAAAGAACTAAAAGTTAAATTTACATGTTTAATCACAGATATGCTGTTTCATGATGTAACTTCAAATAAATTATACTACTCCCTTACCTATAAGATGACTTTAAAAAGCACATGAAACGAACCCATGGAAGATACTTTAATTATGTTAGGAATAATTCATAAGTTGTGATGTTAAGAATAGAATTTACACATTATACTTCTTGTAATCCTGATCTTATAAAGGATTTAGCACTTTGTATAGGAAATATGTGTTAAACAGTTATCTGTACAGTTTAGTCAGGAATGAACAGTGTATCGGAGACTACATGTCAGGAACAAAGAGCAAATCCTGATGACGGTCTAATACTGATGATGATCAGATACTGATGCAAGATGAAATCCTGATATCAGTCGTGTTACTGATGATGTCATTATGGATGCTACAGAAACTGGCAAGTGCTATAAAACAGGATCTTTGTTTGAGGAACAAGCAAGAAGATATTATGAAGGGAAGAATTTTCTATTGAAGGAAACTATCGACTAGAAGGTAGAACATTGTCATGTATAGATTATATCTTTCTGTTATTAGTTGATGGGTAGCATTATAAATACTCTCTCAATATCATTGTAAAGAGCGTGTGTTGTGAGTTCATGTGCATAGCTCTGTATAAGGTTTGTATTCAAGAGTTCGAAACAAACAGAGAGAGATTTGTATTGCCAGCAGCTACTAAAGGTATTGTACACCTTTGGTAGAGGTTGTATTTGATCTTATTAATACAAACAGAGTTTGATTCATTCGTTTATTCTTGTTCATATAATCAAGCAAAAATCAGACACGATTATATAACTTGTATTCAACCCCCCCTTCTACAAGTTATTCGAGTTAACAATTGGTATCAGAGCAGGTTGATTTCGAATAATCATAAAAATCTGCAATCATGTCTGGTTACAAGGATGGGAATACTAAGATTCCTATGCTCAAGAGAAACGAATATACTCTATGGGAAGTAAAGATGTTGCATCATCTAGAAGCAACAGATCCTGATTATCTTGACTGAATCAGAGATGGACCTTTTGTTCCAACAAAGGTCGTTGGACAAGCAACTGTTGATGGTGTGGTTGTTCCAGAACATATAGCAGAGAAGCCAAAATCTGAATGGTCAGATAAGGACAAGGAGAATGTTCTTAAAGATGCTAAAATGAGAAACATATTATTCAACAGTCTTGATTATGTTCTCACTAACTATGTTCTCTCTTGTAAAACTGCTAAGGATATATGGGACAATCTTAAGGTTCACTGTGAAGGAACTAAGCCTGTCAGGAAGAATATGAGGACATTACTTATACAACAGTATGAGTACTTTGAATCCAAGTCTGGTGAGTCACTTACTGATACCTTTGATAGGTTTACAAAACTCATCAATGAGATGGCCATGCATGGTAAATATTATGACTTGGAGGATATGAATACAAAGTTCATGAAAGCTTTGCCTGATTTCTACAATGAGAAGATATCTGCGATTGAGGAAGCTAATGATCTGGATGAGATTTCATTAGAGGCAGTATATGGAAAATTGAGAGCTTATGAACTTGACAAGCAGCAGAAGAAGAGCAGGAGTGAAGGAAAGATGAAGACTATTGCACTTACTGCTCAATCTGAAGTAAAGAAGCTTCCTGAAGAACAGCATGAAGAGATTGCTGTAAAGAATTCAAGGAAGAAAAAAAGCAAAGAATGAGTCAGAGACTACTGATATGGACTCTGACAACAATGATTCTGAATCTGAGATGCAGGAACTCTTTGCTATATTTGCTAAAGCCTTCAAGAAAGGAAGATTCAACATGAGAAGATTTAGCAAAGGACCTTTTCAAAAGAAGGAGGAGAAGAAGAGTGACAAAGGCAAAAGTACAATTGTCAAGCTTGATAAGGCCAAGATCAAGTGCTTTAACTGCAGCGAGCTTGGACACTTTGCTAGTGAGTGTAAGAAACCTAGGAATTCAGGAAAGGGTAATGCACTTATGGTCACACAGAAGGATTGGGCTGATTCCAGTGATTCTGAAGATGAATTGGATTATGACAACATTGCATTGATGGCAAATGGTTCAGACAAACCTGGATCTCCAAAGAAAACTTCTCCATCCTCTGTTAAGGTATCACTTCACTCTCTTGATTCATTTGATAGCTTAAATTCTGATGAAATTAGAACTATCCATGCTGAGTTTAAGAATCTTATAACTAATTTTAGAATTCTTACTTGTGAAAAAGATGAACTTAAGGTTAAGAATGATAAATTAGTTGATAGAAATAATTTTCTTGAATCTGAGTTAATTCAAATGGAAGAATACAAGTTAAGTTCTGATAAAGCTAAGCATGATTATAGTGTTATTCTTGAGGCTTATGACTATGTCAGAAAAGAACTAGAGGAAGAGAGTGATGTGATTAAGACCATTAACATTTCTGGTAAAAAGACACAAGAAATCATTGAAAATGGAATTCGTGGTAAGGTTAATGGTTTAGGTTTTGATAAGGCTAGATAAGAAGAAAAAGTAGCTATTGTCAATGATGATAGTAAAATAGAAGCTAGCACATCTAAATCTGAAGGTAAGAAAATTGTTTCTGAACCTAATCATGTTAAATTTGTTGATTCAAAAGGTACCCCTGTTGTACACAAAAGGATTAACAATAGTAATTCAGATGAGAAAGTGTTAGAGAAACCTAAGAATGTAAACATAGGGTTTCTGTCTAAGTCTCAGTGGAAACAGAGATTAGATGGTCTTTCAGAGTCTAGCAAGATTAAGAGAAATAGGATTGGAAAAGAAGGTATTAACAAAGAGAATAATTACAAGAATGTACCTGATGCACCTAGGAAAAAATGCTATAAGTGTGGAAATCATAATCATTTGGCCCTAGACTGCAATCAAAAACCTTCTTGGAAAACTGAGTCCAGATTCCCCAAGACTCAGAAAATTCAATACCAACCACAAAAAGCTTGTTATCATTGTGGTAGTTTACTTCATTCCATTTACATGTGTAGAGAATATCATGAACTGTATTATGACTATTATTCTTTGAAATCTGAAACTCCTAGTCACAAACAGTTTGTGAAATCAGAGTCTAAGGTTGACTCTGCAACAGGTAAAGTAAAAGTAAAATCTTCAAAGCCTGTTGTTTCTAAATCTAGTAAGAAAGGATCCAATCAAAGTTGGGTCCTAAAAAATTCTAACTAGTTACTTTTTGTTTGCAGGGCACAGGAAAGAAGCATTCAATTATCTTGGACAGTGGATGCTCTGGACATATGACTGGAAAGAAGTCCCTGCTTACAAAGTTTGAAAGGAAAGCTGGCCCAGTAATATCTTTTGGAGATGGCAACAAAGGAGAAACTCTGGGATATGGCTCAATTGTTTTTGGGAATGTCATCATAGAAAATGTAGCACTGGTTGAAGGCTTGAAACATACTCTTTTAAGCATAAGTCAACTGGGTGATAAAGGTTACAAATCAATCTTTGACAAAGAAGGATGCAAAATCTTGAATATGCAGAATGGAGACATTGTTCTAACTGGTAAAAGACATGGTAACATATATGAAGCCAGCTTAAGTGATACATCTAAAGGAATTGTTAGATGTCTCTACAGCAAAGCAACAAGTGATGAAAGCTGGAATTGGCACAAGAAGCTCTCACGTCTTAATTTCAAGAAGCTTAATCAACTTGGTAAGCACAATCTGGTGAGAGGCCTACCTCAAGCAAATTATGTGCAAGATGGACTTTGTGATGCATGTCAGCTTGGAAAGCAAAGAAGAACCACTTTCAAGAGCAAGACTGAAAATTCGATTACTGAACCATTTCACATGCTACATCTTGATCTGTTTGGTCCAGTAAACATTATGTTTATCAGCAAGAAAAGATATGCTCTAGTGATAGTGGATGATTTCACAAGGTTTACATGGGTGTTCTTTCTACACAAGAAGGATGAAGCTCCTCAGCAAATCATTGAACTTGTAAAGAATATTCAGAATAACTCTGAGTACAAAGTTAAAGTACTTAGCAGTGACAATGGTACAGAATTCAAGAATTCTACAATGGAGGGGTTTTGTGCAGACAATGGAATCACTCAACAGTTTTCTCCACCTGGTACACCTCATCAGAATGGTGTAGTGGAAAGAAAGAACAGGACTCTCATAGAGGCAGCAAGAACCATGCTTGCAGATGCAAAACTTCCAACCTACTTTTGGGCAGAAGCTATTAACACTTCATGTTTCACTCAAAACTGTACCTTGGTAAATAGTCATGGAAAAACTCCTTTTAAGATGATCAAAGGAAAGAAACCAAGTGTGAAATATTTTCACATCTTTGGATGCAAATGGTATGTCCTAAAAGTTCATCAAGAACAACTTGGAAAATTTGAAGCCAAATCGGATGAAGCAATTTTTCTAGCATATTCAGCATCTAAGGCCTTCAAAGTTTATAATCTCAGAACTCACATTGTTATGGAATCAATTCATGTTGCATTTGATGATAAGAAATTTGGAATTCTGCAAACTGATGAAAGCCATGATAAATTGGAATTTGAACATCTGAAGAATTCTGAGATACTCTCCAGTGATGATGAAGGTTCTCCAGAAGGAATTTCTATTGCTTCTCAAAGGAATGCTACTGTTGAGGGGGAGCAAATAAATCAAAGAGAACACAGTGATCGTCAGGAGAAGACTAGCTATTCAGAGTCTACTCCATCAGGAACTGATCTTTCAGATTCTACTGAAGGAAGATCAGTAACTAGCAGCAATATGGAATCTACTGATTCTACTGATCAAAGGGGAGTTATTGAAGGCAGAGAGAATTCTTCTACAAGAGATACCACTAACTTAGGGGGAAAGACTAGCAGAGTCAATCTACCACCTGTTAGAAAATGGACAAAGGATCATACTGAAGATTTGATAATTGGTGATCCAAATAGTGGTGTTCGAACTAGAAGATCAATTCAAAATGAATGCTTGTATAGTTGCTTTCTCTCAAAGAATGAACCTAAGAAGGTTGAAGAAGCCTTACAGGATCCTGATTGGGTAATTGCAATGCAGGAGGAGTTAAATGAGTTTGAGAGAAACAAAGTCTGGAAACTGGTACCAAGACCTAAAGATAGATCTATTGTTGGTGCAAGATGGGTTTTCAGAAACAAGCTAGATGAATCTGTCTCTCAAAAGACTGTGTCTATTGAACAAAGATCTCATCCCAAGATCACTTCTATGTCTACATCTCTTGAGTCTTCTCAGGATAAATCTTTTGCTCACTATACCAGGAGAACAAGGAGAAAGATTCAATTGTCACCTACACACACAGAGTCTAGTCCAACCAACATTATGCAGGTTTCTACACATCAAGCTACATCTATGTCAGTATCTAACAAGAGAGATCTGAATATTGATTCTTCATGGGAAACTACATTGTAATACAGAATGGCTATGGGACTTATTTCTCTAAAAGTGAAGCTTTCCAGGCCAATTCTAAATTTTCTAAGTGAAAGTGTTCCTAGACTTTCATTTCCTGAAGAATATGGACTTCTACATCAAAGACTTGACTTAATGAAGATGTATTTCTATGTATCTGTCAGAAGACAATTAGTCAAGAAACTTGGACTCTCGAAGCATGTTGCACTTCAATCACTTCATGCATATTTATTTGACAAAGATGTCATTATTGAAGATGCCTCAGCTCAAGGTGAACAACTGGAGGAAGTAGATAGAGGAATGCAGTCAACTGAAGATACTATTGCACCAGTGGTGAATAGTAGGACAGATCAGATCACATTCACTATAACACAAGAACCATCTAGTCAGAGGAAGGATGACTCAGGAACTGTGATAGCTGATGCTGAAAGGACTTCTGTGATGACTGAGAATGCAAGTGAGATACCCTATGATATGGGAGGAATAACTTTGACTGGTTTTCTTGAAGATCAAACAAACATTGTTCAGTCAGAGTCTATCCACCTTGAGGGTGAGTCTCAGCAAACAACACTTAAAGATGGTGATGTACTAACTATGGTGTCTAATGAAGTATTACTGAAGACATCAGAGTCTAGTAAAGAACCTGAAAGTGGTATACTGGAGCCTGTAGTCTCTGGAAGGAAAGAAGATGATTGTATGGGTTCAGAGACTATAGCAGCTCACTCCTTAGAGAAAACCTCAAGCCCCTTGCCATATGAGGAACCCTCTCTCCATGTGAGTTTAGGTATGAAAACTCCTTCTAGCCCCTATTTTTCTGTAGGTCATGAGAGCACTTATCCAAATTTGAGTGATACACTTGAAAAGATGGACTTAGATCCACAAACTCAGAGGCTGGCTCCTGACCAGGCAAAAGGTGAGGTAGAAAGAGTATTGACTTTAGTAAGTCAAAGTGAGAATGAGGGTATGGATGATCAACTCCATAGTGAGGGAGAGAAAATTAAGAAACCATCATTTGATTTCTGGGATCAGGTTTTTCCTGAATATTGGTCTGAAAATTTCGGTATGGATGCTGGTACTTATTCATTCATCAAAATGTATCAAAAGAATGACCTAGCACATCACAATGCAAAGCCATAAGTTAAAGCTCAGAAGCAAAAGGAGAGGCTTGCAGGAATCATTAACAGAAGAGGTGCCAGGATAAAGCAATCTCTTGATACATATGTACCAGATGAAGTTCCTAATGATCCTAGTGTTTCTTTGTATGTACTTCCAATATCAGCTAGAATTGAGACATCTACAGTCTCTGATCACTCTAAGGAGGAGTCAGGATTTGAAGATGTTAGTACACAGAATACTGGTGAAGGAGATGATGATCATGTTTCAGCTCCAGATCAGAAAGATGAAGATGTTGATACTTCTAATCAGGTTTTATTACTTGAATATCATACAACTCAAGCAACTTCTTCTACAAGACTTGAAGATACAGTTCTTTCTGATTCTGATTCTGAAGATACTAGAAGCACTTCCAACATTGAAGTTCACTCTGATGTTTTGAAAGATATTCAGAATTCTCAAATTGCTATGCAAACAAGACTTCAATCACTTGAAGATAACCAAGTCACAATTATGGAAAATCAAGCAGTTCTGATGAATATCATTTGTTCTGTTTCTGAATCTCTTGGAATTAATGTTGCTGATGTCAAAAAGGGGGAGATAAAGACAATTCAAAGACAACAACAACAACACTAGACTGGGGGAGATAAAGAGCAGACAAAGGGAAGTAAAAAGAAGAACTAGGAGTGATAGTGGTGAATCTCAGCTAGGAAGTGGTAAAGGAAGAGCAGCATTAACAGTTAAAATTCTTTCTTTTAAGTACAAGATAAACGTCTACATCTGGGAAGGAGGTACTTAACTTCATAACTCTACATTCATAAATTCTATTCTGGTTATATTATTATATGTTTTGACAGCCACAACTTAGATTTATGCTTCAGATGTTAAAGCATAAATAGGGGGAGACTGTTAGGAATAATTCATAAGTTGTGATGTTAAGAATAGAATTTACACATTATACTTCTTGTAATCCTGATCTTATAAAGGATTTAGCACTTTGTATAGGAAATATGTGTTAGATAGTTATCTGTACAGTTTAGTCAGGAATGAACAGTGTATCGGAGACTACATGTCAGGAACAAAGAGCAAATCCTGATGACGGTCTAATACTGACGATGATCAGATACTGATGCAAGATGAAATCCTGATATCAGTCGTGTTACTGATGATGTCATTATGGATGCTACAGAAACTGGCAAGTGCTATAAAACAGGATCTTTGTTTGAGGAACAAGCAAGAAGATATTATGAAGGGAAGAATTTTCTATTGAAGGAAACTATCGACTAGAAGGCAGAACATTGTCATGTATAGATTATATCTTTCTATTATTAGTTGATGGGTAGCATTATAAATACTCTCTCAATATCATTGTAAATAGCGTGTGTTGTGAGTTCGTGTGCGTAGCTCTGTATAAGGTTTGTATTCAAGAGTTCGAAACAAACAGAGAGAGATTTGTATTGTCAGCAGCTGCTAAAGGTATTGTACACCTTTGGTAGAGTTTGTATTTGATCTTATTAATACAAACAGAGTTTGATTCATTCGTTTATTCTTGTTCATATAATCAAGCAAAAATCAGACACGATTATATAACTTGTATTCAACCCCCCCTTCTACAAGTTATTCGAGTTAACAAATTACTATACAAAATACAGAGCATACAGAAGTAACTACTCATCTTTAAAAAAAAATTGGAAATGGCCATGATGATTGGATTGATGTGTCTAAACTGCATATTTCAAGTCAATTCCATAAGGAAATTCTGATTATAAAACCTAATCCTAGGCCTCTATTTCACAGAATTAAGCATAGTAGTGTTAGCATAGAGCACAGTAAAGAGTGATGAAAAAATTACAAACTAATACAGATACGACAAGCATAAGTACAACCAATATTGGTGCAAGTTGTGAAGCAAGAACAAACAGTAAGCATATTGTTCTAGTAGCCTGCAAATAGAAGAAAATATAGATGTAGCATGATTAGATTATTCCATAAGTTCTAGTAAAGATTATAATGCCCAGTACTGTTCGTAGAGACATGCGATCAGCATTCTATTGCAAGTTCATCCTTTTTTAGACTTGGAAATCCTTGCCACTACTGTTTATCAACTGTAATAGTATCATTAAACATTACACAAACTATGTTAATATAATTGGTGAGGGGTTAAATAAACAGTACCTTGGGCTGTAGAAAATATGAAACACACCATTGGCAGATACTGCATTAGTAATCGAGGAAAGAATATTGTGGTTAGAGTTCTGATTCCCATCAACTTGATCAGGAAGCCCATGTTCAGGTCCAACAACTCTTCTAATCCCCAGTCTTAGCTCTCAGCTTTCACCTCTACAAGTTCTCATACGGAATAATATCATTCAACAGTAGTAAATAATTAATTAGTATTACATGATTGGCTAGTAGTAGTTACCTGCTAGCTTTCGGGGCGAAACCAATTGTTCAACCTAAAAACAAATTAAAAAAATTTGGGTTTCGAGCTTAAAAATCCCCAAGTGAAAATTAAATCGAACTAATTGAAATCAAACACAAGCTTACCCACTTACCAATTTGAGCTTTAAACAAATCGAATTGAGTTCACAGTTTTGTAGATTCGAATCGAAGTAGCTTGCTTCTTTGGTTTATTTTTCAGCTTGTTGCAATCCCTTTTGTAGTGACCCGGTTTGCCACATTCAAAACAAGCTTGATCGCTAGTTTCTTTTGAGAACTTCTTGTTGGTACAGAGTTTCTTCTCCTTCTTCATCTTGTTTCTGAGATCAATCATTTTATTGATCTTCCTTGTTATGATAGCAAGGTCTTCATTGAATTCATCATCAGATTCCAGCTTCCTGACAGAATCAACATGAAGTGCTAAGTTCTTCATTTTAGAGGCCGGAGCATGAGTATCACTTTTCTTGCTTTCCAGAATTTTGCTTTCAAATTGTTCCAATTCCGCAAACATAGCCAATTGATCCATAGTATCAATGTTTGGTGATGATTCCAAGGCTGTCACCTTTGGTTCGAAGACAAATGGCACCGCACTTAGGATTTTCATATTGATTTCTTCTTGAGGGATGGTCCTTCCAAGTTGCTTTAGTGCATTCATATTCATTTGGAACCTTGGCTGACTTTCTCTAATTGTTTCACCTTCTTCGAGTTTGAAATTTTCAAAATTCATTCATTAGCTTGCTCAATTTCATTTTCTTTAGAATTTTTTATCCTTCATGACATAACTCCAATGTATCCCATATTTCTTTTGCTGTTTTGCATGAAGATATCTTGTCACATTCAATTGAACACAATCCATTCATGAGGGAGTTCCTAGCCTTGCCATTGTAGCCATACTTTATTAGTTCGGCATCCGTAAGCTCGTCAATACCTTTTGGCTTGCCATCTTCTTTAAAGAATTTAAAATTGCCCTTTTGCACAACCCTTAGCACAAGTGGTTCTCTGGAAAGATAGACCTCCATATGACATTTCCACCAGTTGTTATTTTCGGCACAAAGCAATAGACGAGCCCGAAAATCTGATGTTCCTTCGGGATATTTGTCAGCCATTTGATCGACACTTTTCCTATTATAGAATTGTTAGTATACCAAGCTCTGATACCAAATGAGAATGCACACGGTGAATGGGTGTTATGGCCAACTATATCCAATTTTAAAGATTACTGAATAGTAAAACTGCTGACTAGACAACTTGTTGATTGTAAAATAAAACAGTTTGTCAGCTAGCTAATATGCAATGCAAATCAGAAACATAAAAGCGTAAAGTAAAGAACACCAAGGATTACAGTCAGGTTCGACTCCTAATCTCTACGGTCTATGTCCTGGTCCTTTACCAACCCGGTAAGATAATATATTACTAATCAAGATAAACACCGGTTATAAAATTCAATAATATATCTCCATCAATTCCCGGTACGTTGCTGAAGGTAGCTTGCTAAAACGTCCTGTTCCTCGAACCCTATGCTCTCTAAGCCCTATACTTCCCAAGTATAGACTTCTCCAGCGTTCCCTGAACCCTTCTTTCTCAAGCACACCTATCCAGCAACACCAATTACACTTGAACAATACAATGGAATAAAAAGTGTTTACAACTCGAAACTATGAACTCTCTAATACATCAATATCATATGTAATACTAGAGCTCGTGTATAAGTAATGAAAGTAAGTGCTGAGTTGTTCATTTGTGTTCTTGAAGGTGTTCAAAGAAGAAAGAAAAAAGCCACACAAGTATTTATAGTGAAACAAAAGAATTCAAATTATAAAACCTAATTGCAACGGTCTTGATTCCAATTCTCACGTTCAATTAGTTAGGGTAATTCAATTTCCAAAGTTCACAAAATGTTCATGTACAGAGTGATGGGTAGAAAAAATGAATTAAAAAATTTTCCCTCAATACATACGTTAAAATATATAAAAGAGTTTGTTTGGGAAAAGATTTTGAAAGATAACAAACTATTTTAATTAGGAAATCAGTTTAGAAAGAGACGTTTGAAAAATCTGTGCTCTAATATATATATATATATATATATATATTATACGAGATATATATATTAGATAGTCCTTAAAACTCATCTCCTATAATTTCTCCTTGAAATCCGGACTTGAGATTCTATCCAAACTGATTCTGGGCGGTGATTGACAGCTTGTTGTTATCATCTGTTTTCAACGTCTCAGCTTGCTGTTACATCATGTTTACACTATCTCAACTTGCTGACAATGAGATACTGAGCTACTGATTAGGTCCTGCAAAACAGAGTTAGAACAAAACTAAGAAGCTAGCTATAACATTCGGTTACAAGCTTATCAGCTTGCTGAAAAAGTGATCATCAAAACTATGAGGCTATCAAGTAGAAGCATAACTTCCACCGCTTTCTAAATAAATTATTTTAGTTAATTACAACAGCTATGAAAACAAACTAAAAATTGATCATGTTTTATAGTTACTCTTTATTCTTCGTAATCTTTAGAGCCTCACAGTTACTTCATTGTGGATGGAGCACCATATTAAGAAAGGATATCTTCGATTTAATATTTATTTTGGTATTTGTATGATTTAACATTAAATTTAAATACATGTAGAATCCTCTCCACTAGGTCATTTATTTATTAATTGATTCGGTCAAAAGTCAACAATCAATTCTAGCAAAATTTATCATCCTATTTTTAATTTATAAGAGATATTCCATTATTTCAAAATATCAAAATATCAAAATTATATATTTTATGGAATATATCTCTACACTAAGGAAATAAGATCGAAAAACAAATATCGAGGTTTGATATTTTTTAGATCTCCGTTACAACATTAATTAGGCAACAAGCTCAAACAAGGAATATTCGAAATTTAATATTCTTTAGGGAAATCGTGCTAAATTAAAAAACGATCTGTTTCTATTCGAAAAATATTATGTCTTCATATTCAAAATATTTTCACTCATAGAAAAGACTTCTTATGCTCAAGCATATTATATCCATAGATAGAATATTAATCTCTAATTTTATCTCATGACAGAAAATTTTTTCTCCCGCTTCATAGATTCATCTTATTTCGGAGAAAATTATTTTATTCACTCAAAAATATTTCCTACAGTCTCAAAATATTGTATATATTAGGAAATATATTCTAAGTACTTATTCTAGTCAAAAGATTTATTTATTCAACGGAAAGACCAATCGTATTTTATTCGGAACCGAAAGCTGATTTAATAATTTTAAATCCAAATAAAATACTTCCACTTGCCAGAATGACTTGAAATTTGAGATTGATCATTTAGATTATATTTTATATGCATGGTTAAAGTTTCGGAATTTTTCAAAAATTTTGGTCTGACACGAAAATCGAGACAATTGGTCAATAGTTTGACCATGTTTGACCACGTCAACCATGACTAAAATTGACCAAACTTTCCAGAATCTCATTTTATAATATTTTTAAGTGCTTCAAAATTTTAGAATTATTTATTGGGTATTTTCGTATTTATCGGATATTTAATTAACGATAAATGTTACTTATTTAATCGGTAATCGATACGAGTCTGATACAATATATTAGAGCTCAAAACACAGCTGGGATTCAAATACCAAACCCACTTGGAAGAAACATAAAACCACCCCCAACTAACACAAACCACTTTCCACCTCATCAATCCACACCTTTTAAATGTCAACCACTCCTTTTACTTTAAATCTAGCTCCACCATTTCTCTCATCCAACTCTTTCTATAAATACCCCCTCCACACACCCATTTAAAGATAAGCTAAGAGCCAAAGAATTGCTGGGATTTTTTTAGAAGTATACACACTTTCAAGTTTATAAACAGTCTCTCAAATACTTCATCTCAAAAACCTTCTCTCTCTCTCTCTTAAATATATACATATATTAAAAGTTTTTCTTCACCAAGCTTAGATCCACTCAACCAAGCTTATTCTCACCAAGCTATCTCATATACTACCACTTTCCGGCCTCCCGAAGGGCTGCCCAAAGTTCGACCAAGTGCCAAAATCCGGCCGAACCTTCGACGAATTTTTCCGGCGAACTTTTCCGATCGTTTTCCAAAAGTGGTAATTTTTAGTTTCGTCTTTGTATTTATTTTTGAGATTTGTGCTTAACTTCTATACTTCATCTTAATCTCTATTCTTAGATCTACTTAAAGATTCCAAAGGTCTCTTTATAAAAGAGAAAGATTATTTTTTGACATACGTCAAAAGTTGAAATAATTAAGTATTTTTACGGATTCCCAACTAGCATCTACAGTGCTCCGTGGGATATTCTTTAAAGGAATACTTCGTTCAACTTAAGATTCTCAAAGCACAAGTTTAGCCACTTGTTTTATCACACTTACTTTTATTTACCGTGGCTATAAACTTATCTCGTGCAAGAAGTTAAAAGAAGAGTATACTTTGACATTGTTTTAGTCAACCGAAAGTATACATCTTAAAAGTCTTAAGCCTAGTAGCTTAAAAAGACTTGCATATTTGACATACGTCAAAGTTGTTATGAAAAGCCAAGAGGAAAGACCCAAGACCTTTCATCTAAGACCCAAGACCGACAAAAGCCAAGAATTAATAGTCTACACCAAGGGTTCTACATCAACTTTGAAGAAATAGCGGGGAGTTATTGTCTAAGATAAGTTGTGTAGGTGTTTACATTTATTTTGAGGTGGTAATGGGTAGTTACGCACCAAGACAAATATTTGTAGGGTTGTAAAGGCTTCTCTGCCTATAAAGGAGCGAGTTTATTTTATATGGAAATCTCAAGTTCGGAGAGGAGCTCGGGGACTGGACTAGGGGTGAGCGAATCTATTAGAGGTTGCGCCATCGCAAACCAGGATAAAAATCTCTTGTATGGTATTTTTCTTCCCTTGTCTTTTATTTCCGCACTTATAAATTGCTAACGACTCGGTAAAATATTTTAAAAGGGATAAATATTTTTAAAATGCCATAATAATTTTAAATTGGTAATTAAGCTATTCAACCCCCCTTCTAGCTTAATATAGCCCTCATACGGGACCTAAAAATTGGTATCAAAGCGGTACTTTTTAACGTGTTTGTTGAGTGATTTGCAGATCTACAGGTACAACAAAAAGTGATCCTACATTGCGTATCTAAATACCATCGGTTGTGGTAAAGGCCTATCTAGCTCTCGCCCTCCTCTAGTTGATGGCACCAACTTTGCAACGTGGAAAACGTGGTTTCGCATCTATGCTAGATCTCAAGGAGTCAAAGTTTGGATGACCATAGAAGACGGAGTTGTTATTCCTACCGAAACTATTGATGGTGTCATCGTAGAAAAGAAGGATAGTGAATACACTCTCGCCGAAGAAAATATGATGAAAACTGCCGTAAAGGCGGAAATGGTTCTCACAAGTGCACTTGCTGAAAAAGAATATAAACGAGTAAACAATTGCAAGTCGGCACAAGAAATGTGGAACAAATTAGTGGTTACATACGAAGGAACCATTGATATAAAAGATTCTCGAATGGATACCTTGATCCAAGAATACTAGAACTTTAAACTCCAAGAAGGAGAAAATATCATAGATATGGAAACAAGATTTAATCGTATTATCGATGAATTATCTCAACTCGGAAAGAGTTATACCCGAAATGAAAAGAACCGAAGAGTTCTTAATTCTTTACCTCCTAGTTGGAAGGTTAAAGTTACAACTATTAAAGAAATGCTTAATCTAAATGATTATGACCTCGATAGTTTATTCAGAAACCTTCGTGCATACGAAGAGGACAATATTCTGGAAAAAGTCATTCCTAAAGTGGAAGACAAAAAGAAAAATATGGCTTTAAAAGCTATATTAATTGATGAAAATGAAAACGACGAGGAGTTAAACGAAGAACTCCAAAATCTCGATGAAAGCGAAATTGCTTTACTAACGAGACAACTTCGTCGTGTGCTTCAAAGTAAAGCTCAAAGATACCGAAAAGGCTTCCTAAAATCTAACAATCAACAAAGAGTTTTCAACTCTAACGGAAGGCCAAATTACTCTCAAAATTATACTCCTAAGTATAAGAGTAATTTTCTGACAACGAGTTATAACAAGGGCAAAGGCACTCTGTTCACACTAAATCACGCAAGTGGGTCGAAGTGAAAAAAATGAGAGTCGTTTCTCTCTAACCTCTCTCTAGAACCCTAATTTAGCCGCCACAAAATCTAAGCCTTTCTCCATCAGATCTAACTTTTCAACCTACACGAATCCATCTTCCATCTCTAATCTCTCACCTTTTCACCAAATTTCTGTATCTAATACTATTATGAGTTTGAAGAGGGTTTCGTTCTCGGAGAACCTGGTGACAGTGATTCCTACTGTTTCAGTTAAGGGGATGCAAGATTCATTGGCTCAAACCTCTGAGAGGTTGGGGACTTCTGGTTTTAACCAGATGAATAATGCTTGTGTTAATCAGAAGAGGGTTACCTTTTCAGAAGATACTTTGAGGGAGGCGCGCAGATCTGAGGCGCGAAGAGGGTCTCCTTTTCGGAGAATCTGGTGACTGAGTATCCTTTGGAGGATGTTCGAGTAAAGAAGAGGGTCTTTTTCTCGTCGGAGGTTAGGGTTTTTTACCCTAGTCTTCTTGAGTGTTTGCACGGTGCCCGTACTACTGAGTTAGTTAAGGGGGAACAGGTTCCGAAGAAGGTCACTTTTTCGTCAGAGGTCAGGGTTTATTACCCTCGTCTTTCCGATGAGAGGTTGCAGCCGACTAGTTGCAAGCAGATGGAGTTTGTTTGCGATAGCAACCTTCTGGGCTTAGATGGTTGTGGGTCTCATCCTACTGTGGTAAATGGCGAGGTTTCTCTTTGCAAAGAGGAACTTATAAAGAACGACCGCCAACTGGTCGACGAAAGTCCTGTGAAGGCCTCAGAAGTCCAGTTAGCTAGCGTTAAAGATTTAGACGTTACTTCTAATATGTTGACCAAGGACACATCTGATTTGGTAATTCATTCGGGGGGTGTTTGGAATGGTGGTCCTATTGATATGGAACCTTCTATGGTTTTGAATGTTTATGATGTGGATTCTGCTGTTAAGGCGGATGGTAGAAACCTCGCTGCTACTGTTGTGGGGAGTATGACTTCAGAGGCGAAGGATGGTTGTTTGTTGACTGATATCACTAAAGTGGTGGGGTTTGAGAATGCAGGTAAAACTCTGTTCTCGACGACACAGAAGCATGCTATTCTGGTTGAGGATGAGGGAGTAATGCTAAAGCCCCACTCATCGGTGTTAGAGAGCCATCTGGGTAACTCTGGTTTCTGGGGGGACCATGGAGTGGATTACTCTGCCGTTAAGGTTGTTGGTAAGGGTTTTGCTGAAAATTATAATGGTGTTATTGGTAATGGTTGTACTGGTACTGTTGGTGGAATGCCACCATTGGAGGCTGATTTGCTGCGTTTTAGCTCAGCGATTCTCACTGTTTTAGCTATTTCCAAGGATGCGGGTGAAGTTGGCGTGGGTTGGGGGCTCAGTCGTTTTGTAAGGATTGGTGCCCCTGCCGTTTATGATTTGGTAATAGGACTTGGTCCTAAAGGGTGGGCGAGTAGGCCTAGCTCTATGGTAGGAATTGATATGGATATTGTCATGCACAAGATGGGATGTTTCTCAGGCTTCAAGCATTGTCCTGATGGAGTTAATAGAAGGTATTGGTTGCATGAAGATAGATGCGGCTTTTGCACTGCTGGAAGCGTGAGCAGTTCGAAGGGGTTCTCAAGCCATTATTGGTGGACATGTCCGAGGTACTATCATGTGCAGTTTACTCAGTTGCACTTTCTTAGTGCTTGTATTGGGTTCAATTTAGGATTGGTGGAGGCACCAGATTAAGTTTGTAATAGGCTTAGTTCTATGTTTGTTGATTGTTAAATGACTTAAAGTTGTTTGGCTTTGTTGTCTGAATGTTGATCTCGCGGGGTATGCCCCAAGATTTGTGTAAGTTGTTCCTTCTTGGTATAAAATTTTAATTAGCAAAAAAAAAAAAAAAAAATCA
The DNA here is from genome assembly GCA_037693485.1 of Kitagawia praeruptora. Lineage (NCBI taxonomy): Eukaryota > Viridiplantae > Streptophyta > Magnoliopsida > Apiales > Apiaceae > Kitagawia > Kitagawia praeruptora. Next base: position 119,089,114 of record CM075351.1, on the reverse strand, counting down.
CGCAAGCGTACGTGGTCACAAGTAATATAAGGTTAAGTTAAGTTCGTTCCCAAAGAGACTTGTATAATTTAGATTATGCACTTATGCAACAATGTACGATTTCTATTCACTGCTAAGACAATAACAAATTTGGGTTTTAGTTATCTAAATTATCTAAGAAGCAATTTAACAAGATTTAGATCTGAGAGATATGAAGAAGAAGATGAATTTAGGAAGGACCATGAGAGTCCTCCGTTCTCTCTCCTAACCTTTCAACCGTCTAATTCATCCAAATCTTACACTTTGTCCATCAGATCTGCATATTCAGCCTTCATAAATCCATCTTCCATCTCAAATCCCCCACCTATACACCAAATTTCTTATTTATATTTATTTTCTCTTAGTTTGATTATGGTTCCAAAAAGGGTTTCCTTTTCGGATAATCTTGAATCGGTGATTCCTTTCACAGATTCTCGGTTTCATGCGTGTTCTCAGGTCGCCCACTCAGTGGTAACTGATGTGGGGAAGAGGGTTTCTTTTTCGGAGAACCTTGTGACAGAGATCCCTCTCCGTTCAGTTGAGGGGAAGCAAGAATCTCCAATTGCTGGGGCTGTGAGTCAGAAAAGGGTAACTTTTGCGGCGGTTTTGGAGACAGAAATCCCAAGTTCTGGGTTTGATAAGTCTTCATATGATTTAGATGGGGCGATTTGTGCTCTTCCTCTTTCATCCCTTCTGGATTTGAAGGGTACTAGTGAGGGGGTCATGAATGGAGAAATCACTCGTGTTGAGCTTACCATTTCTGGTGGCTTTGTTCCCATGATGGGCTTGCAGTCCTATGGGTTAAATGTTGAGAGGGAAACCTTTGAGGATCGAGTGAAGGCTGTGGATGCAAAGAATGAGTTTCAGCACAGAGATGAACATAAGGTGTTTGTTCCGGGTTCAGAACTGGTTGAGTCAGGGTGTGTCGATTATGGCGACACTGGTTCGAAGGATGGTCTGAGGAAGCGGGAGGATGGCTCCTTGCCCATATCTGGGATTGCTTCTGGAACTCGCAACTCTTGCAATATGCAGTTGACTGAAGGTAAGTCCTTCTTTTCTAAGAAGAAGGTTACTTTTAGTATTATGGATCTGAATGATGATATTGATAGAGATAATCTGGATTTGGGTGTTTATTCTCCTATGGTGAATTTTGTTAATTCTCCCATGGTAAATTCGGATGAGCCCTCCACTAGGGTTGATTTTATTTCTGAACAAGTGAGTGATGTTGGTAAGAAGATTGTTAATGAACACTGGCCTGGTGAGGAGCGGGTTACGGAACTCCGGCCTGGTTCTGTTGATTCGAGTACGAGGAGGAAGAACTTTAGTGCTGATACTAAAGGGAACTTTAGTGCCTTTAAGGCTTGGGTTAGTCTGGATGGTCTTATTCGGATGGAGCAAACAGGGTATGTTGCTGTGTGCTTGCAGGAAGGTCTTCTTCAAGAATGTGATATTATGGGGAAGAACAGGGATTGCTACCCGGAAGCAGGGAAAATTGTCCATTTGATCGAGGATGATGGCACTGGTTTGATTGCTACTACTGCTGTTGGGGGCTGGCACAGGATGATTGAGATGTCAATCATGCAACTTCTGTTGGTCTCAAGTTGTTTATGCCGGAAGAGCAGGCTCCAATTGTGGACAGCTGCTGGATGGGTGCCTAAGGGTGTTAATGCGAGGCAGGAGGGTCAGAACAAGGAAGCTATAGCCATGGGTGCTTGGGATGATTGTCGTAGTGGACCATGTTTGGTCATGAAGAAGCTTACTCTCGGCATAGTTTTTTAACTTATGATTAATCTAGTTTGTTATGTAGACTCTATTATGTCTTAATGTTGTGTAGTTTATTCGGATGTTGATTTCGCGGGGTATACCCCTAGATTTGTATCATGTTGTTCCTTTTGGTATAAATTTTTAATTAGCAAAAAAAAAAAAAAAACAAGATTTAGATCTACTTAACTAACGTGGTTTAAAACCGATTTACTAATGAGAGAATAAACATGGGATCTTAACTTCATTAAATACATCGTTTAGAGTTGATGCCTTTAATCAAAGTATGTGATGGTTATGATAACTGATCGGACAACACGAAACAAGCACACGCTACCTTTCAATATACATATACCAAATGACTCAACATCCATAAAAGAGATAGAAGTTAAGCAGACACCAATTATGTTTAGACCCTATATGTCTATAGGATTTGAAAACATAATGGTTTAAGTACAAATTATCCATTGAGATCACATAGGGCAGCGTAAGATGGTTAAAATTACACTACGAATCATGCATGTCAAAACATCCGTAAACCTATGCTAGCATGACAAGTTCTAATTCTCCATATCCATTGTCGCTTTAATAGAGATTAAAAATACAACTTAGATGTTAGCTATGCATCCAAGAAGAATAAGCACAACCATACAAGGATATCAATAATTCATCACACACAAATATTTAAAGAAATCAAACTACTGAACAACATAAATAAATCCGTTAGAATCCTATGACAACGATTAGTTCATAATCGAATGGCTCGTCATCATGGGATCTAGTGATAACATGATAATAAACAAGATCTGAATGAAAACAATAGTGCTAGAGTAATAAGGTTTAGAAGACAAATCCAAAAACATCCAAGAGTATCGCCTAAAGAAGAAAACAAAAAGTAGAACTAGATCTCCGAATGCTGTCACGATCTTCGGTGAATCCTTCTACAATTCTGAATCTCTGTCTCTCTACTCTCTCTTGTGTTGTGAATGAGTGAATATATGTCTTTCCAGATGAGGACTTGTGTTTATATAGGCTCCCATATCTTGAGCAGCAAGAAAAGAATCAAATCAGAAGTGAAATAGAATTTTCTGGCAGCCCGATGCAGCGCCCCCGCGCCTGACTACCGCGCGCCCGCGCCCTATCAACAAAAACACCACGCACCCGCACTCTCAGGCGCCGCGCCCGCGCCTGAGTCTTCTGTCAGAATTCTATTTTGCTGATTTTTTTTCTTCGTTTTGCTCTCCGTTTCTCTTACACCTTACCGTTCTTCCATAGTTGAACTCAAATCCACCACATTATCATGGATAAACACCAACCCTGCTTCCAGTTTGTAATCCTGCACAATCTCACTAAAACATATAAAAAATACGACATACTTGAGGTCAAATCATCAATTTAAGCCGATACGAAGCGTTCCAAGTGGATATAAAATCCATTTATCACACCCCCAAACTTAAACCGATGCTTGTCCTCAATCATAAACAGACTCGACACATACAAATGCAATGCATGAATGCAACTAGATGAAAATGCAAAGATCCCCTCGGATTAACCTTAACCAATTCAGCAAGCAAATATATCAGAGAATGCAATAAATCCAAACAGAGCTCGACTAAATCACCGTATACTAACATTACATGAACAGAAATGTGGGTGTGTGCGATGCTCATCAGATATACTCCTAACACTAGATCAAAATCATACCTATTCTTCGCCAAGACAATCACAGGTTTATAAATAGAATGAACGCTAAACACTTCATAACTCAGAGACACCTCCATCATCATTTGAGTTAGACAAAGATTCATGCTAAATTACCAAACAAACAACAACACATAACACAATACACATGCTTATTTGACCGTGCAATGGATGAGACCCCTAAAGGCTTATACAATAATACCCATGTAGCAAGCGTTAGGTTACTAGATCCCAGACCGGAAAAGCCTTGGGTCACTATGCACAAAGTCCCCTAGAACTTAATTGCTCGAGTGTTAAAGAGCTCACCCGTAGTCAATTCTGCAGTTACACATTCACATAACACTTTTTTTCTCCTTTTTTTTTCGCACACTAATACTTTGGAATGAGTGTGTTTCGCTCCATCTCATCCAACCCTAGACTACTCATAAAATATGAGCGGCTACTAGCCTTTTGACGCCTAACTTTTATTAACAATTAGCATGAAATCCCTGGTTTCCCCCAAACTTATACTTTATTGCTCCTACGCCATCAAGGGAATAAAGAACATTCTAAATATAAACCAGTGATTAAATCTCAACAACCAAACAAGCATAATCTGATGTAGCCCAAAAGCAAACAATGAGACTATGTAAAGATTTTATTTTTGAAACATGCAAGTCAATTCATAAGAACTTAAGTCAACCCTCTGTTCATCATTACCACACTCAAATCAACATCGACCTACCTAATGGAAATAGCCAAGTCCTACGGGATCATGAAATATGCTATGCAAATGCAACTAAATGGACTCACATGGAATATAAACAAATATGCAAACAAATATGCTCTACATGAAAGAGTCATGCAATAATATGAATGAAACTATTACTACACATGGAATGATTTCTACATGAACAAAGACTCTACTAACTACTAATCCTCAAATCACCCCCAAACTTAAATATTCAATGTCCCCATTAAAGGCAATAAAAAGATAGCAGAAAACATACCTAGCTATCAGCAGGGCCACCCTCTTCAGGTGGTGGCTCCTCGGGTGGTAATGGCTTGAGTTCAAGTACAAAAGCTTCCTCACTTGACAACTTACGTAGCACCTGAATATTATTAAAATCAACTAGCCCATGAGACTTAAGCAGAATGTCAACTCCTCTTTCCCATGGAGTTGCATCCAACAACTGAAATAGCCCCTTTCTTTCTTCGTTCTCAATGCCAAAAATCCCTCTTGAAGCTTTCTCCACGGAATCTGATTTTTTTAGCTGTTCAATCTCCTTTTTCACAATCTTATCAACAACGTCCACTTTAAAACACTCCGCTAAATCTGATAGATATTTTGTTGCCTTGAACACCTTGAAAGTGACTTTATGATCATGCACTCTCATGGTGAGCTCTCCTTTTTGCCCATCGATCAGAGTTCGGCCTGTAGCCAAGAATGGTCTTCCCAAGATGATGGGAATCTTCTTATCCTCCTCGAAGTCTAGAATAACAAAATTAGCAGGGAAGATGAGCTTATCCACTTTAACCAATACATCCTCGACTATACCTCTCGGATATGTGATCAACCGATTAGCCAGCTGTAAGGAGGTGTTTGTAGGTTTTGGATCAGGTAGACCAAGTTAAATGAAGACAGACAAAGACATCAGATTGATACTAGCTCCCAAATCACATAAGCATTTGCTGAAAAATTGATTGCCAATGGTGCAAGGTTTGGCAAAACTTCCCGGATCTTTAAGTTTAGGAGGCAACTTCTGTTGCAGAACAGCACTGCATTCTTCTGTCAAAGCAAACGTCTCTAAGTCTTCCAGTTTCAACTTCCTTGAGAGAATACCCTTCATGAACCGTGCATAACTAGGCATATTTTCAAGTGCCTCTGCAAAAGGTATATTAATCTGTAATTTTCTGAATACCTCAAGAAATTTGCCTAAATGGTTGTCAAACTTCTGCTTTTGGAGTCTTTTTGGATATGGAGGAGGAGGTTAGATATATTCATCGTCCTTCTGCTGCTCTAAAATTGATTTTTTAGAAGACTTCTTACTTTCTACTACTACACTGCTTAAATCTGATTTTTCCAACTGAGCATCTGATTTCTCTTTCTCCGCATCATCACAAGGGTGCGAATCTGATTTTTTTAGCTCATCATCTACAAGTGTGCGCGGGGCCACGGTTAATGGCATCTGCTCTTCGCTCTGCTGATTCTCTGCTTTATTTACCATGCTTTCTGTGACTTTTCCAGACCTCAAAGTGATAGCTTTCGCTTGTTCATGGACAACTTTCTTTCCTGGATTAGGCTCCGTGTCACTAGGAAGCACTCCCTGTGGCCTATCTAGCAAAGTAGTAGCAATTTGCCCAATCTGATTTTCCAAGGTCTTGAGCGAGACAGCTTGACTTTTGCACATCAATCTCAACTCCTCTAGTTCTGATTTTTCAGGAGTGGAATTCCCAGAACCTACATGTGAATATTGTTGCTAAAAACCTGGAGGTTGAGATTGCCTAGGGGCATACTGTTGCTGAAAATTCTGCCCTTGCTGCAGCTGAAATTTGGATGATTTTTGTTGCTCGAATGATAAGTATTCGGGGCTGGCTGCTGCTGATTCTGAAAGTTGCTCACAATCTGCACTGATTCATTAGAAATGGCACATTGATTCGTCTCGTGTGCGCCTGCACATAGCTCACAAACACTAGCTACCTGACGAATCCCATGATTTGCTCAAGAATCTATTTTCATATTCAATGCCTCTAGCTGAGCTACTAGAGCTGTGGATGCATTAACATCAAAAAGTCCTGCTACCTTTTGCTGTGGCATTCTCTGAGTTGAATTCTGATATTCATTTGCTGCCATCATCTCGATAAGATCATAAATTACCTCATAGCTCTTAGCCCATAGTGCTTCTCCTCAAGCTACATCCACCATTAGTCTCGACTACCATCCGAATCCATTATAAAAATAGTTGATTACCATCCAATTCAGCATGCCACGATGAGGGCATGATCTAAGCATCTCTTTGTATCTCTCCCACGTTTCACATAAAGATTCACCCGACTGCTGTGAGAATTGAGTAAGAGCATTCCTTATTGCTGTAGTTTTTGCCATAGGGAAGAATTTAGTGAGAAATTTCTGAGCGAGATCCTCCCATGTCACAATAGAACCTGCTGGTAGAGAGTCCAACCAGCCATTAGCTTTATCCCTCAGAGAAAATGGGAAAAGTCTCAATTTCACAGCATCTTCCGACACACCGTTGAACTTGAAAGTGTCACAGATCTCGATAAAATTCCGGATGTGCATACTAGGATCTTCCGTTGGAGCACCCCCAAACTAAACTAAATTCTATACCATTTGAATCATGCCAGGCTTAATTTCAAAGGTATTAGCTGCAATGGCTGGTCTGACAATGCTAGACTGAATATCATTGATTTTCGGCTGAGAATAGTCCTTCAAAGCCTTCATTGCTGCTAATATTCTCCCATCACTTTAGTTGCTTCAAGTTCTTCTTCTGCCAGTTTTCGAGATTGCAAACGTGTTCGCATACACGCTCAAGTACCTGAAACACATAGAACAAATCAAACTAAGTAAGAAAATAATCCGAGTCATTGAACTTTAACGACCACTGATGACAAGCACATAAACTATAATAAACACCGAGTCCCCGGCAGTGGCGCCAAAAACTTGTTCACACTAAATCACGTAAGCATGTGCGGTCACAAGTAATATAAGGTTAAGTTAAGTTCGTTCCCACAGAGACTGGTATAATTTATATTATGCACTTATGGAACAATGTATGATTTCTATTCACTGCTAAGACAATAACAAATTTGGATTTTAGTTATCTAAATTATCTAAGAAGCAATTTAACAAGATTTAGATCTAATTAACTGACGTGGTTTAAAACCGATTTACTAATGAGAGAATAAACATGGGATCCTAACTTTATTAAATACTTCATCTAGAGTTGATGCCTTTAATCAAAGTATGTGATGGTTATGATAACTGATCGGACAACACGAAACAAGCACACGCTAACTTTCAGTATACGTATACCAAATGACTCAACATCCACAAAAGAGATAGAAGTTAAGCAGACACCAATTATGTTTAGATCCTATATGTCTAAAAGATTTGAAAACATAACGGTTTAAGTACAAGTTATCCATTGAGATCACATAAGATGGTTAAAATTACACTACGAATCATGCATGTCAAAACATCCATAAACCTATGCTAGCATGTCAAGTTCTAATTCTCTATATCCACTGTCGCTTCAATAGAGATTAACAATACAACTTAGATGTTAGCTACGCATCAAAGAAGAATAAGCACAACCGTACAAGGATATCAATAATTCATCACACACAAATCTTTAAAGCAATCAAACTACTAAACTACATAAATAAATTTGTTAGAATCCCATGACAACGATTAGTTCATAATCGAACGGCTCATCATCATGGGATCTAGTGATAACATGATAATAAACAAGATCTGAATGAAAACAATAGTGCTAGAGTAATAAGGTTTAGAAGACAACTCCAAAAACATCCAAGAGTATCACCAAAAGAAGAAAACAAAAAGTAGATCTAGATCTCTGAATGTTGTCACGATCTTCGGTGAATTCTTTTCCAATTCTAAATCTCCGTCTCTCTGCTCTCTCTTGTGTTGTGAATGAGTTAATATATGTCTTTCCTGATGAGGGCTTGTGTTTATATAGACTCCTATATCTTGAGCAGCAAGAAAAGAATCAAATCAGAAGTGAAATAGAATTTTCTGGCAGCCCGATGCAGCGCCCGCGCGCCTGACTACCGTGCGCCCGCACCTTATCAGCAACAATACCGCGCGCCCGCGTTCTTAGGCGGCGTTCCCGCGCCTGAGTCTTCTGTCAGAATTCTGTTTTGCTGATATTTTTTCTTTGTTTTGCTCTCCGTTTCTCTTATACCTTCCCGTTCTTCCATAGTTTAACTCAAATCCACCACATTATCATGGATAAACACCAACCCTGCTTCTAGTTTGTAATCCTGCACAATCTCACTAAAACATATCAAAAATACGACATACTTGAGGTAAAATCATCAATTTAAGCCGATACGAAGCGTTCCGAGTGGATATAAAATCCGCTTATCACACTCAAAATACTAATGCCTGTAATAATAATGCCAATAACAACAATAATCCTACTTACACTCCTCTAGAGCACAAGGAACAAAATTCGGAGGAAACCCAAGAAGTGTTCTTCGAGTGTAAGCAACCGGGTCACTTTAAAAGAGAATGTCCTCAATTTTCAAAAGGATGAATTCTCGTGGCCAAAAATGGTTGGGATTTAAGTGAAGATGAAGAAGCTCTGGAAGCTAGTGAAGAAGTTGTCAATCTATGCTTAATGGCTATCAGAGACGAAGCTACATCAACACAAGTCTCCACTTCAAATCAAGAGGTAAACTCCAACCTTAACTACATTTCAAATAAATTGCAATTAAATGAATCTAACTTGAATTTGGTTGATATGAGTAAGTATGATTTGATTGAGCTTGTAGTAGGTATCAACAATAAATATAAGGATGTTGATAAAAGGCTTCATTCATTACGGTCTGAGAAAATGAAACTCAAATAAATGCATCATACGTAAAGTAAAGAGTTCACTCAAATTATGGATTCAAAAATCCAGTACGAAAGTGAAATAACTTTCTTGAATGATCAAAATAATCTCTTAAAAGGTGAAGTCAACAAATTCAAAGACAATGCTTTTAATCTTGAAGTAGAGAATGTGTCTTTAGTACTTCAAATAGAAGAGATGGAAAACGAGAAGTTACAACTCAACGACAACATTAGTAAAATTAATGTTGATCTATTGAACTTAAAGATTCTAAATGAATCAATGGTTTGAAACAATGTAACATCTCAATCTCAAGAAAAAAATCTTGAAAAAGAGAATGAGCTATCACAAATCTTTGAGTTAAAAGAAAAGAAACTACAAGAAGAAACTCAAAGATTGAAAGAAGAAAATTTCAAGCTCATGGCTCAAGTTATGGATCAAACAAGATTTTTTAACAACAAGATTGATGCTTAGAAATAGAAAAAGAAAATCTTGAAATTGTTGTTTAAAGATTTACTAAAGGCAATGAGATCTTAGATAAAATGGTACACTTAAAAATCTCCTTTAACCGTGAAGGTTTGGGATATGATAAGAACTCTCCTCCTAAATGAGATGTTCAAACAAGAGTACAACCTACAATGTCTCCTCCTAAAACACAATCTTTAAAGTGTTCGTATTGCAACAAAGATGGACATTCAGTTCTTTATTGCAAATACAATAGTGGTGAAATTAAGGGAAAGCATGTATGGATTCGTAAAGGATCGAAACCATACAAAAAGGTTGAAAAATAAGTATCATTTAACAAAGTTGCTTACAATGGTCAAATGCAACAAAGGTTTCAACAACCTAGAGTGTTTCAAAATAGAAACACAATGTACCATAACAATGCTAGTAGGTATGCATCTAGAAATCAATATGTTCCAAATCAGAATTTCTATCCTCAAAATGCTCCCTACTTTGCAAACGATAGATATATTGTGCATCGTGATAACTCTAGATTTTATGATAATGCTAGACATACACATCATGTTAGACATAATGCACCTAGAAATCTCTACATGCCTAACAATGAGTGCCCTATGCCTAGATTCTATCATGCTCATTCAAATGTTGGTTATGATGTACTAACCCAGGACCCTCAAGACGAAAGGGTACCTATAAATTGAATTGATTGATTTTGTAGGTTTGTCTTGCCGCTAAACAAGACATGTGGTACCTTGATAGTGGATGTTCAAGACACATGACCGGTAATAAGTAACTTTTGAGCAACATTAAAAAGGTTACCGTGGGAAGTGTTACATTCGGAGATAGTAAAGGAATCATTATTGGAATAGGAGACATCGGGAATAGTCATTTCAATATATCAAATGTACAACTAGTCTCAGGACTAAGGTACAATCTACTCTCGATTAGTCAACTTTGTGATAATGATTACAAGGTAATTTTCTATACTACTCATTGTTGTATTTTAGATAAAGGTTGGAAATTGGTTCTCACTTGCCCCCGAAACAAAAATGTCTATACATGTGACATGAGCAAACATGAGAATGTATGCCTAATCACTACAAACGATGACCCATGGCTTTGGCATCGACGATTAGGACATGCAAATATGAAGTTGATTAAAAATATATCAACAAAAGATCATGTACGAGGTATACCAAAGTTGAATTATCAAAAAGATCATACGTGTGAAGCTTGCGAAATTGGAAAACAAATTCGAGCATCTCACAAAGCAATTCATGGTATCTACCTCTAGACCTCCCGAGCTTTTACATATGGATCTTATCGGTCCGGTTCCTATACAAAGCCTCAGAGGTTGTTCATTCACGTTAGTAATCGTTGATGATTATTCACGATTTACGTGGACGGAATTTCTCAAATCTAAAAGTGATGCTTTTGAATCTTTCTCTTCTCTATGTGAAAAGATTCAAAATCAACAAAATAATACCATAGTCTACATACGGATTGATCATGGTAAAGAATTTGACAATTCTAGTTTTACCAATTTTTGTGATGAAAATGGTATCACACATAATTTTTCCGCTCCATACACTCCACCATCAAACAGAGTGGTTGAAAAGAAAAATAGAACTTTATAAGAAATGGCTAGCACAATGCTTAATGAATATCGTCGACCTAAATATTTTTGGACCGACGCTATGTCTACCGCTTGCCATATTCTTAATCGGGTTTTGCTACGACCTATAAAGCAAAACACTCCCTACAAGCTTTACTTTGGAAAAATACCGAAACTAAGCTATTTTTGAGTATTTAGAAGTAAATACTTCATATTCAAACTCGAAAGATTACCTTACTAAATTTGATCCTAAATCAAGTAAAGGTATATTTCTTTAATACTCTACAAATAGCAAAGCCTATTGAGTATTCAATCTTAAAACTCTTGTGGTGGAAGAATCAATGAATGTAGCATTTGATGAAAGTAAACTACCACCAAAGTACAAAGATCTTGTTTAAAAAAACAATGTCGAACAAGATGATGTATGGATCTCGGGACCCCTATTCTAAGAAACCCATTAGAATTGGTCGAAGTTGAACTCCCAAAAAAAATTCCTATAATTAGAAGTCATCCCTTGGCAATGTTCTTGGAGACTTGAATAAAGGAGTTCAATCGCGGTCACAAGTACAAAATGTTGTGAATCATCTTAGTTTTCTATCTCAAATAGATCCTAAGACCGCGAAAGAAGCTTTGCTAGACGAGGATTGGATCTCGACTATGCAAGATGAATTATTACAATTCACTCATAGCAAAGTTTGGGAACTTGTTCCAAAACCCAAATATACTTCCATAATTAGAACTAAATGGGTTTTTAGAAATAAGTTAGATGAAAATGGAACAGTTGTTCGAAATAAAGCATGATTAGTAGCTCAAGGCTATACCCAAATGGAAGGTATAGACTTCGATGAAACTTATGCACCCGTACTCGAATTGAATCAATTCGAATGCTATTACATTACACGTGTAATATAGATTTCAAAGTATATCAAATGGATGTTAAATCGGCCTTCTTAAACGGGATATTAGAGGAAGAAGTTTATGTTAAACAACCTCCCGGTTTTGAAGATGCCACACATCTGGAATATGTATATAAAGTATACAAAGCTCTATATGGTTTAAAAGAAGCTCCAAGAGCTTGGTATGAAAGGTTGAGCAAGTTCCTACTAGAAAATAACTTTAAAAGGGGAACTGTCGATAAAACCTTATTTACGAGACAAGAAAAAGATGATATCTTACTCGTACAAATTTACGTGGATGACATCATTTTTGGTTCAACCAATGATGCACTATGTAAAGAATTCTCTGATAATATGAGCAAAGAATTCGAAATGAGTATGATAGGAGAATTCAATTTCTTTCTTGAATTGAAAATTAGGCAATCAAATGAAGGCATCCATATCTCTCAATCCAAGTATTGTAAAGAGATGTTAAAGAAATTCGAAATCCATCTCTATTCCTTTGTCTACTTCTGATAAATTAATAGAAGATCCTAACGGGATTCCCGTAGACACTAAGAAATATCGAGGTATGATCGGTAGCTTGCTTTACATAACCGCAAGTTGTCCCGATATCCAATATAGTGTTTGTAAGTGTTTTATATTTCAAGTAGCCCTTAAAGAATCTCATCTATCCACGGTAAAAAGGATTTTGAGATATCTAAAAGGAACCACTAATGCAGGTCTTTGGTATCCGAAGGGAGTACCATTTGACTAAGTATGTTTTTCTGATTCGGACTATGTCGGGCATTTAGTCGACAAAAAAAGTACAAGTGGTACATGTCAGTTTCTGGGATGATGCTTGGTCTCTTGGTTTTCCAAGAAACAAAATTCGGTATCTATCTCCATAAAAGAAGCTGAATGTATAGCGGCTGCAAAGTGTTATGCTCAAATATTGTGGATGAAACAAACACAAGCCGACTATAATATTAAGTTTGATGTTATATCCATCTTATGCGATAACACGAGTGCTATTGTTCTTAGCAAAAATCCCGTGTTACATTCAAGATCTAAGCATATAGATGTGAGACATCATTTCTTACGTGATGATGTTAATAAAGGCGATATAAAAACAAATCATATCGAAACTCAGATTCATAGTTATCTCACGAAAAAGAGATCTTTTTGATCGAATTTTAAGGGACTCTAAAACTCAGATTTATCGATAATGACAACATATGAAACTTTATCGATCGGGTTTTATTGAGATTTTTATTATTTTATCAACTAGATAAAACTGTTCGAACAAGTGTTTTTGGAATTCATTTCAAAAATATTGTTGAGATATTAAAATTATGATATTTAAATTCACATACAAAGAATCAAAATATTAAATATTTTCAAAATCTATATTGTATTATATAAATATGTATTTTGATTTTACAAAAGCATTTTTCATAAAAATGTACAAATATTTTTCTGAATATTTCTGGTTATATATTGACCCAATCCAGTTGACAAAGCCCAATCCAGATTCTATTACATTTGACCCGGCCCAAATTGTTAAAACCCTAAGATCTCATCCGTTGGTTATAATGGTAGATCAATCTGAGCCGTTCATTCTTAAAAATACATATACAACACTTACACGGTTTTATCATTTTGGTGTATGTACTGTTTGCGCAGCTCCATCTCTAACCCTAATCTCTCTCAAAACTCTCTCGCCGCTTCTTGTGACGGCCCCAAATCCCTTAAATATATTTAACTTGATAACGATAAAGCATGCATATTAATTAATTAAACATTACCAAATCCCACGCCTAGATCGCCAACAGGTATAAGAGTTTGAACAATATAAAACTACAAGTTAACAACATTATTATTATTACAAACCAACATTAATTCTAGATTCAAAAGTCATTACAGACCAACTTCTAAAGTTCTATTATTACACGTGCTATTAAGGCCGACACTCCCTCCTACCTGAGCAAAACGCCTTCTATAGGCTGCACCATGACCACCACAGTTCTTACGAGCAGTTTCAATTGTCCTTACCATCTTCAGTTTTAACTGTAAGGTTAGGGAAAAACAAAATAATTGAGCCAAAAGCCCAGCAAGTGCATAATCCAACAATATAAAACTGGCAGAATAAATAAAATGTAAAGCAAGAAATAGAAATTTGCAAATGAGAGTTATCAACTGAATCAATGTCAACATATAAAGAATAGGAATTGAAATATCTGATAAGACGCTACGAGCTAAACTGGGTGATCAGCCCACGTCAGAGCTCCGAACCCGTATATCCAATACGTGGTTCTCAAATGTAAGGGAATCGCAGGCACACATTGGACTATAATGATAATAATATAATTTGGACCGGCGCCTCGGTCAAAATAAAATTCCATCCAATTCCATTGAAATCAAATAAAGATTTGTCAAGTTCAATTCGTCTCAATGAAGCAAGAAATATCGTTGTTATATCAAGTTTTTGATCAACAAGAATAGGATTTTCGGATTTCAAATAATTATCAAGGCAAGATGAAGAAAACTTAATCATTTTGGGATTCGTGGGAGTTGGAATTCTGTTTAGTATAGTATGGTTAAATCAAGAAAGGTTGATCAAGAATCATTAAATGTTTTGGGGTGGAAAGGAGTTCATTGTAAAAGAAGGTATTTATGTTGTTGGTTCAAGAATCCAAGAAAATATGAAATGGTTCTAAGTAATATGGTTAAGAATTAGAATGAAAGGATGTAGTTAGGAATCTAGTTAAGTAACTGACTTTCAAATTCTGGTATCGGTTAAAAGTCAAATTTAGTTCAAGAATTATATAATCAATCACAAGGTACGCAAAAGTAATAGGGTCAAAAGAGCATGATACTAGTTTGAAACAAGTTAGCGATTCTATATCTCATGGCATTCATCATTCTGGTAACAATAAAGATAGGGTAGTACACTTGCCTTACTACACGAGATTGCACTTAATCAGCTTCTTTTTTTTTTGCTAATTAAAATTTTATACCATAAGGAACAACTTATACAATTCTAGGGGCATACCCCGCGAAATCAACAAAAACATCAACAAAGATTAGTCCCTACCAGACTACAACAAAGCAACTTAAACAAATCTACATGTAGAACCTAGTTAGACCATGGTCGAACTAGCTAGTCTATAAGTAAACACCATGCGCCAAATACATGTTTAATTAGAAAACCAAGCACACAAAGGCTTGCATCCACCAATAGAGCCCACGCAGCTCCCCAAAAGGCATATAAAACCAAATTCAATCCTTTCGTCAAAACATTCATATGACATCCATCAACATGAGAGTTGGCCTCCAAAAAAGTACCACCGGCTAACTTTTCTTTGGAAGGAGAACCAGCCCCCAGCTGATTAAAAATGAACATATGACAGCCACCATACTTGACCATGTGAACTCCAGTGGAGACTCGCATTGCATCATCCCTGCATAACTTAGTTGTACACATAAGATCTACAACCTTCGCATTTGCATGACTTACGGTGTACGTAAGCTTTACCCAAATCAGACCCCGTCCACATAAATTACAACAATTTTCAAAATCAGAAGCTCCAGCAATTATCCCATTGTCCTCATTAGTAGCACCATTTGCATTTACAATCTTCTCCAACAGGAGACCCCCCTCATTTTTCGAGTCAACAAGACTACCATCCCCATTAACTGCATGAATCTTCTTTGCCCTTTCCGGGCCACCAAACCTGCATCGCAAGAGGCTCTCGACAAGATCATCCACAAAGTGAACCATCAGGTTTTTTGATCATGTTCGCCTTGTGCCTGCATACACTCCTACCAGAATCCCAAGTTGCGTATCAACAACAAGTATAGCCTTGCACCAAGAACTATCTTCATCAAAAGAAATTCGGTCTGTGGTCATGATAACCTCAACCATCTGGTCCGTACGCACCTTGCACAGACTTTCCTTGTCATAATATTCCGATAACATAACATTAATACAACAAACATTCAGAAGAGACCACCAAATCTGCATCTCATGAGTCTTGAAGTTCAATTCCATCAGCAACATTAAAATGCGTCGATACAGAAAATCGACCAATACTTGGTGGTCATTACCCACCCCTAGACCATCGTTCATACTTGAAGTGAATACCTCCTCGAGAATATTACCGTAATCATGATCCTCTCTAACAACGAGGTTTAAACCCAGCCACTTGCTGAAAGAAATATGGATTTCCTTCAAGACCCAACCTGCACCAGCAATAATATCACAAGTATAGCATTGAAAGCCATTTACTTGTAACTTCTCTGGACCATTCAAATGGTCACTTCGGAAGTCAGTAGACGAGATAGAAAACCTCCCTTCCTGGCAAACAACCATCTTCCCCTGTATAGAAATACAATTCCCCTTAGTGTGGGCCAAGTGCCAATATGCCTTCACATCTTTAACTAAGGTTCCTCGAACGTCAAGGAGACCAATCCTCTGAGCTTTCAACCCAACCTTCAAATGTAATACCAGAAGCATCACAATTTCTGCCATAATCGTCTTTCCTACAAATAGAGTAGAGACTCTATCAATCATACTAGCAAATACTTGGTGAGCATCACCAAATATGTCAAAATCACCCAAAAAGGAGATCAACATCAACTCTTCAATTTTGTACCCCACACGCACAAAGTATTGAACACATAACCGGCAGTCCATACCGAACAGAATTCCGAAAAATTCTGAGCTAAATCTCTCCCCTTCCACCATAAAAGGAAGAAGGCCACAAATTCTGATGTTCGAAAGCACGCATACAGAGAATTGAGCAATAACATCTTCCCTAATCTTGATACAAGGAGTCTCAGGAGAAACCCTTGTACCAACACCAAGACATAAATCCGAGGAAAACTCTCGAATGCCCATCATCTGAAATCTCTTGGTAAAACAGTCCTTCTGACCAACTAAACCACCGAAGTGGTTTCCAACAGCATCCAACTTGGCATTTTTTATCACAAATCGAACCATCCTGTTAGCACCCTTAAGATTTACCACAACTGAGTAAAATCCTAAGCTTCCATAGTCGGTATCCTCTCTGTCAACATCAATATTCTTTCTCGCAACAACATATGTTGTTAAATCTAGATTCTTCGATTTCGGAATCAACCTCCCAACAAAGGAGGAGAAGCCCTTTTCCGTATCTTCAAACCACGGGGAAGGCGCTACATGGCCAAGGCCTATCCAAGCGTGTTTCAAGCGAACACCAGCAGAATCCTTCAAATAAGTGAACTCCAAACTCATCCACAATCTTCTAAGAGAAGAAAGAGACACAACTAGTGAACCCATGATAATCAAAGGATGATTACTCTTCAAAGGAAGAGAAAGCCCCAAATGGTTCTCCATAGAACCCACTAGATAGAAATCCCTAATAAAAGAGCCCATAAAAGAACTATATATCTTATAAGAAATTTGGTGATGTAGGTGAGAGATAAGAAGGGGAATGGGGATTTAGGAAGGAAACAAATATAGACCTAATGAAAAAAGGCTTAGATTTGGCAGAAAATGGTGGCGGCTAGTTAGGGTTTAGAGAGAGGTTAGAGAGAAGGCAGAGCATACGACTCTCATTTCCACTACAATTCTTTGGGTCATACTTAATCAGCTTCTTCTTCGATTGGTTCCTTGCCAGGTCTCCTACTTGGACCTATAACAATATAATCAACATCTTATTTTCCCCTCATTGTTTACATACCACAAGACGACTTAATAATACTAACGCCCCAATGATACCACCATACTAATATACATACATATTTATATACACATAGTCACATAAGTCACATAACATGTAAAGTAGCATAGCATAGTACTTATAATGCTATCACGACTAATCATTAGAGATGTGCCATCTGGTTTTGAAAATCGTGTTTATAATCTTTAGAAATTTCGGCAGCATCTCCTTTGTATAGTCGTCATACCATACCGGAATACAACCGGTCGAAGCAATCAAATTACACTCACAACTTACATAATTCCATCGATAATCAACCTACAAACCATAACTAAGCAATTCACAACAAAATTACTATCTGTTAAGTAACCAACTCATCTAAAACCTTAAGGTGTTAGAGGGAGGCCTTATATGGATCTTATATTATATTCTAACACTCCCCCTCACTCGAAAGCCCATTTCTTGGGTCAAATAGTGGATCATGGGCGCTCATCTTTGGAGCATAATTTGCCTTTCGTGTCCATAATAAATTGTGAGAATGTTGGGGGTCAAGAGCCTAGGTTATCCCCGTAAGAGTTTGCGGGTGTGAGAAAAATTAAACCTGCTAGAGTTGGTAGGTGTGAGAATAATTAACACTACGAGAGTTCGTGGTGTAAGGGTAAAAGCTTGCGAGAGTTCGTGAGTGAAAAAAATCAATGAGATGAAAAAAACACGTTGAGAACAAAAATATGACGAGGATAAAGAGAAGGATCATGATGTAGAAGAAGATGATTCAAGTGGATCTACTCATTATTGGAGCAAATTCGATTTTTTTTAATTTTGGCAAACTCATGATTCTGAGTATCATGAGTTTGAGGGGGGATGTTAACGTATATTATTATTATTATTATTAAAAGATATCTATATATTATATATTCTGGGATATTGGAATGTTGCTTTTATTTATATTATTGATAATATGGAATTTCCTTACAAGTGCTTGGAGTTACTTGGTATGTCTTGTGCTCTAAGTCAAACTTTATGTATTTAAGTATTGATTTGGCGGATGAATAAAAGATAACCTTGAGAGAATATTTTATCACTATCACCAAAATGACTTACTTAAAAATTATATTATCCACTTAGTTAAATTCACATAACAATTATATCACGTAAACAATTATACAATTAATCACCAAGCATGCACACAATATCATTTAAAACTTTCTTCTCCTCCTTCTTTCTTCCTCTCGTTTTCTCTCGCACTCTCTCTCGATCTCTCTCCCTCTCGACTTCTTCCTCTCCCTCTCTTTCTCTTCTCCCTCTCGGCCTCTCTCTCTCTCTCTCTCTCTTATCAATCTCTCTCTCGGCCTCCTTCTTCATCAACATCATCACACATAAAACCCTTAACCAATACTTACACCTATACTTACACACATATTTAAATCCACAATTCCATATTTCAACAACCCATCATTGCTAACTTATAAATTTACACATAAAAATAAATTTATAACTTTAACCCATCAATTCACATAACATATTACATTTAAATCTCAAACCCTTTTAATACAAAACCCACCAACAATCATCAATTATCAATACATACTTACCCACATCTTGTAAACTTATAAAAACTCAAACCCATCACAAAACTCAACTAAAACTTATAAAACTCATATGCAATCATATATCACATAGTAATCACATAAAATTACCAAATTAAGCCATGCATGTAAACCTTCGGCTCCCTTTCGGTCATGGCCGCGGCTTGGGGTTCTCCGGAGAGCCCGAAAATTCGTGGGTCTCTACCAAGGAGTACTACCCAAACACAATAACCCACAAACTTACCTTGATTCTTGATTTTTCGAAAAACCCTAATTTGAAAAGTTGTAAAAATCGAATTTCAAGAACATAGGGTTGTAGAGGATTGAAAGAGGAGTGTTTTTATAACTAATACTTTGAGGTTTAGTGACGAAATTACCTTGGATTGTGAGGTTTAGCTTTAATGGAGGTTGAGAGAATATAGAGAGATTTTGAGAGAGATGAGCACATGGAGAAAGAGATCGGGGGGGGGGGTGTCTGTTCGAGTAAAAAGAAAAGAAAGGGGGAGGTTGGGGTTTTGTATAGACACACACACATAAAACACTACTAATACAATTTAATGATACACTTTTAATAAATAAAGGCCTTATAAAATCCTAATTACAAGATATTTTGGATTTAAAAATAATTTATTGGCACATATATTTAAAACATACAATTCTCTTCTTCAATATATTTTTAAAATATTTTTAAGATTAATATATAAAAAGACTTGGATTTTACATGTTTTAATAATTTAAAAGGAGAATATTTGGAAAAATCATTATAAAATATTTTAATTCGAAAATAATTTAAGCCTTTATTTTTAAAAAGTCTCTAAATACATAAAGACAATAAAACAGGAGATTTCATGATTTTTACTAGCTCCAAAATTTTTACAAAAATATTTAAGCGAATTAAAAATCATATTTTTCATATTTTAAAAGTATTCGCAATTCAATATAATTCCACATCACACATCTAGCAATTATAAACACAATATCCTGCTAGTCCCATAAAACTTCTTACTTCCATCGGTGTCCTTGGTCTTTCCCAATTCACAACAGCTTCAATCTTTGCCGGGTCAACTCGAATTCCTCCCTTATAAAACTCACATGCAATCATATATCACATAGTAATCACATAAAATTACCAAATTAAGCCATGCATGTAAACTTTTGGCTCCCTTTTGGTCATGGACGCGGCTTGGGGTTCTCCGGAGAGCCCGAAAATTCGTGGGTCTCTACCAAGGAGTACTACCCAAACACAATAACGCACAAACTTACCTTGATTCTTGATTTTTCGAAAAACCCTAATTTGAAAAGTTGTAAAAATCGAATTTCAAGAACATAAGATTGTAGAGGATTGAAAGAGGATTGTTTTTATAACTAATACTTTGAGGTTTAGTGACGAAATTACCTTGAATTGTGAGGTTTAGCTTTAATGAAGGTTGAGAGAATATAGAGAGATTTTGAGAGAGATGAGCACGGGGAGAAAGAGACGGGTGGGGGGGGTCTGTTCGAGTAAAAAGAAAAGAAAAGGGGAGGTTGGGGTTTTTGTATAAACACACACACATAAAACACTACTAATACAATTTAATGATACACTTTTAATAAATAAAGGCCTTATGAAATCCTAATTACAAGATATTTTGGATTTAAAAATTATTTATTGGCACATATATTTAAAACATACAATTCTCTTCCTCAAGATATTTTTAAAATATTTTTAAGATTTATATATAAAAAGATTTGGATTTTACAAGTTTTAATAATTTAAAAGGAGAATATTTGGAAAATCACTATAAAATATTTTAATTCGAAAATAATTTAAGCCTTTATTTTTAAAAAGTCTATAAATACATAAAGACAATAAAACAAGAGATTTCATGATTTTTACTAGCTCCAAACGTTTTACAAAAATATTTAAGCGAATTAAAAATCATATTTTTCATATTTTAAAAGTATTCGCAATTCAATATAATTCCACATCAACACATCTAGCAATTATAAACACAATACACGTCCACAACCATATAATAACATAATGACACATCAACTAAGATTTATATATAATATTTTACTTCCAAATAATATAATTACAGAGTATGAAATTCCCAGATATTACACTTCTCATTTCTTCTCCGATTCAAAACCCTAATTCTATGAGTCTCCTTGGCGATTATATAATCAATTCAGTCTCTATCTCTCTATCTATGTATCTATTAATCGACTTAATTGATACAAATCGAAGCTATGATTTGTTAAAGAAAAAGAATTTAGAGTTCAAATCAACGATTTTCTTCATAAATCGTTTGATAAAGCTCGAATTCGATAGAAATATATATATATACACACACACACTCACACACTGTGTTAATTACACTCTCTTGTATAACCCTAACACTAATGATTGTTTTTGAGATGTTTTCTGCAGGATTAATGGAGTCAACCACTTAGTCTCCTCAATTAAAGCGCTTCGACGGCTTATGAGCTAGTGGAAAGACCTAAAACGTGTAACTTGCGAGTTAACTCAGTTCGTGACTGAGTTAACCAGGTATGGCCCATGGAACTAGGCATAGTTCTTTGAGGAATGGTATGTCTCCACTCGAATTCAAGTCTAAATAATTGATAAGTTGATTAGCCGTATGAACTTTGTGTTATGTGATGATTTAAAAGAACTTGAGTACTTGATATGTTATATGTTCTGCTCAACTGATGAATCGAATTTGATATGAATTATAATTTGTGATGTAACCATGAACTTCTCTGTGACTTGATTTCTAGACACTACTGGTTCGAATTATTATAAAACTTTAATATGACCTAATCGATTAACTGTGTTTTCTCTTGAAATTGTCTGTGACAAGGTTTGATCTGAATAATCTGAATAACTTATGATTGCTCTGTTTGATTAATGATGATGCATGTTCATTATTTGGGTCATATGTGTGTTACTAATAATGACCTGAGCTTTGGGATTGTGTATTGTATATTCCTTGATAAGGATTGAAAATTTTGAGTATTTGATTATTATATGATCTGGTGAATAATTAATAAGTATTTGCAGCTTGTTCTCAGAATGATAATTATAGTTGTGCTTAAATTGGTTCTTATGCATCTTAACTTGAAATTATCTGCAGCTTTCCAATGATGATTAAATGTATTAGTCTGAATTAATTGATATCAATTAGTCAAAAATGTATGATTCATTCACTAAGCATTTGATATATGTGTCACTCAATGGTATTTATATAATATTAACTAATCTGAGACATTTGTTAATATAGGTTGTAAGAATGTTGTGGTCTAAAAATACTTGACTTTATCCATTTGTGATTTTCATCTCTGTTAAATATATGCTTTGTAACTCAATATTTCCTGATAACACCTCTTTTTGATACTTATCTATTTTTGATATCAGACTACACTATTTGCACATGACTTTATCCTCTGTCAAACCAGTTTCTATTTGGTATAAATCTATGTGAAAGTTACTGTCTATGTGAAAATGTAATAATGATTGACATCTATCTATATATATATATTTTGAAAATCTGACTGGAATAAAATTGAAGAATGTCTGCTTGGACTATTGTTGTAGAATAAAAACTAGGGTGTAATTAATTCGTGTATTGATTGCTAGGGATTGAGAGCTTCGAGCTTTAATGGTGGCTGCTCATGTTGTAGGGACTAGTCAATCCTTTCAAGATGCCTATGTACCTTGATGAATATCAAGAATCAAGCCAAAACGTAGTTCTTGGTGATGCCCTCGAGGGCTATGGCGGTAGGGGCACACCAAGGACGTTATGGCTTGTATGTCCTTATTCGAGGATTAAGCCTAAAACGCAAGTGACGTATGGAGCTGTGCCCCAAAAACGTTTTTTCTAAGAATGAGTGGTCAGACCCTTTATATATGCATTGGATGCCTTGGAATTAGGGTAGGGTTTGGTGTCTTGGTGGACAAGTTACCCACTTTAGATAGAATTCTGGATCCTTCCATGAGGAAGGCTGATTCCTATTAGACTCGTATACCTTGGAGGCCACTCCTAGTATGAATTGGTTCCCTTTTGGACTCAATAACGGTGTCTTTTTATTAGCTAATTTATCAATTACGAATTTTGTATTTTAATTAGGGTTTTGGGCCTCATAATTGGGCTTTGACCTTGGACCAACCTAGGTTCATTTAATGCAACATTAAATGTGTCTTTAGGGCTTACTTTCAGCCCATATCATTTGCCCCCCAACTTCTAGGAAAACTGATCAAGTTTTAATCGAAGTTATTATTTGTCACTCTTGAGATTTGGGGTCTATCTCTTATCTGAGATTTATTACCTACTCTAAATACGGGATTTTTGGCACACTAGTGTTTCACAAATATCGTCTTGAATGTAAAGTGTGGACCGACCTACATTCATGAATTATCTGGTCTTATACGAGACTTAAAATAATTTATGGGATCTCAATCCTACGAAATTTAAAATTTTCATAATTTTTTTGTGTCGTCGGACAATTTTCTGAAAAAAATTTCGAATATTTAAATCGAAAATATTAAATTTGTGCAAACATGCATTTTATGGGAGTCATTTTGTAATTGTGCAGGGGCTAGTTTGTAATTTAAAAACCATAAGGGCCTTTCTGTCAGGTTTCGAAGTGCAGGGGTCTTTGTGCTGAATCTCCAAAACGTGGGTGGCTTCTCTACACTTTTACCACTTAACCTGGTCGATGTCGACCAGGAGTGAGGTCGAATTAAGGCTCCATTTTGCTTTATGGTCGACGCCAATTCGAGGAGGATTCCTGCTCGATTTCGAGCAGGAGTGTGATCGATAATTTTTTTTGCCTTTTTTTTATTATTATTATCAAATAATAATATTTATTTTATCCAAAATATGGATAATTTTTGTCCTTAAATCGGAAATGTCCCACCCGGATAAAATTTAACTCGAATAAAGTCCAACCAGAATTTTTTATTATTATTATTTAGTAATAATAATAATAAATACATTTCTTATATTTATTATAAATAATAAATATCTATTTTTTGCAGAGGGGTCAGCTTGCCATATCTTCAAAACTTTGGTGACCTTTTTGCATTTTTGCCATCAACTTCGACCAGGATTGTGATCAAATTATGGTCCAATTGAGCAGTCTGGTCGAACCAATTTCGATTAGAATTCCTGGTCTATTTCGACCAGGATCTTGATCGAGATATTTTTATTTAATAATAATATTTTGTTTATGCACATTTTTGATAATTTTGGTCCCTATATCGGAGATGTCCTAGGATAAAATTTCGTTCGAATAAAGTCCGACCCGGATTTTATTATTATAATTGTTAATAATAATAATAATAATAACACAATTTTGGAGGGCTCATCAGCCTTAATATTTTCGTAATTTAAGATCGTATTTTTGGCCTTGTTGGCTCCCAATCTACGAAATTCGTCCTAAATTGAGGTCATTCATGACTATAGGCTCATATAAATTTTCACTAAATATATACCCTATTTTTTGTGCAACATGCATAGAAATAATTTTATAAAGAAAGTTCAGTGGTCATAAGGAGTCGTGGTGGTGGAACGAGGAGGTTCAAAAGAAAGTAAAGGTAAAGATTGTGCACTTTAAAGAGCTTTTGTCGAGTTGTTCAGGGGCGGAGTGGTCATTGAAGGCGGAAGATTACAAGGTGGCAAGACGAGAGGCAAAAAAGGCTGTGGCGAAAGCCAAGAGTGAAGCCTACGAGGTCACCCCCGGTGTTCCAACCTCTTCTTTAATCATCTCACAGAATGCCAATCTACCTCCTGTGTTCGTTCAGTCATTCTCTATTATCTCATCTCTTCTCCTTTCTGAAAGAAAGGCGAATCTCTTGGGAAATTTGTTTGCGGGGAACGTTGTCTAGCTCGAGGACTCTTAATTCTTTTATCACAAATCATAATCTTCATATACACACAAGCACACTTATTTTCAGATCCGATAGATCTGAAAGTCAACCATGTTTGATCCTTTTTGATTTCGCACATTTCCTTCATATACACGACGTTTCGATATACTTAGGGCGAAAACTATCGCAGATAACTCACCGCCAATTCATCAAATTCCATAAAAATTTATGGGCTCATAGTCAACCCAAAATAACCTCGCTGAGAACTCGGAGTGCCTACCCTAGTACGAATCGCAGTCTTGGGTATATATTCGAATTTAACTTCCAACTGGTGATGTCCAGTTCCTAATAAGTTTGGAAAAATACACAGCGTCCCTCAGCTGCTCAAACAATCTTCTACCACGGAACCTATTCGCAATGTTGACTCGTGCAACTCTCGGGGTTCGATGCACAATCTCGTGCTAACATCTTTCTTTCTTACAACAACACCGGGCTCTCCACGGTGGTACATTGGGTCTTATTATACTCTTGCCCAACAATCCTTGTAACTGAGTTGCTAATTCTTTCATGGCCATTGGGACTAGCAGGAGATGCAGTGCTATACTCTGAATACTCAATATTCGTTATTATGTCATCCAAATCGATATCTGGTAGCTCATAAAACCTGGTACAACCTTCCAAGGCCATTGCAATTTTCTTTATACTTGATATCTCTTTTCTAAGCGTCCACCATAAGGGCTAATTAAGCCTAAGATCTCTGACGTCAATATTTCTCAGTTCGAACTATATTCAAGAATCTCTGAGTCTATTTCCATCCTTTAATCATCACTCACTTTTTCCTTTATAACCAATTTGGCTCCATTGGCATCCACAAATCCATCCTTATTATAATATCAAATTACCCCAACTTGAAAGGAATCAAATCTATTTGGAAGGGTCAACCTCATATTTCTAGTTTACACTTAATGTACCAATATTTATGGAAAATACCTCAGTTGGTTGGTAATCTGGGTAGATTCTCTTGAATACATCCTCAACTTTTCACTCACTGGGACTTATTAATGGCTAGGTGTTTTTCTCTTGGTATCAACCACATAAGCTAGATGAGCCATACATCCATCCCATACTAACTCGTTTGTTCATATTATCGTACGAAACTTCGTAACTCGCTTTTGTCCTTAAAGGACCACTCCCCTTCTCTGAGCAATCAAAACTTCATTCCAATACCGTCATGCAATTCTGGATCCATTGTTTCAGCCCTAGTTGAAACCTACGCCTCTCTTCTCATTTGTATTTACAAACTCCGGAACAAACCTTGGCACTCAGAAAACTTGGCCTCATATTCTGCCACAGTCATAGTTCCTCGTTTTAACTCTAGAACTTTTATTTCCATCTGGATCTTCATATATATAGAAAACATTTCTCTAAGAACAACAAACTGAATCTCCCTCAAGTCACAACACCTTTTTCCCTCTAGGTTTGCCTTACCGTTCTCACCAGTGATTCGCCTCTCCCTTCAGGAGATAGGCAGCGACCATCGTTTTCGGCTTTTCTGCAATACTTAGTATCACAATTGATTTCTTCATCTCTTTAAGCCAAGCTCTGACCTCCAATGGGTCAGTGGTTCCATGAAATTATGTGGGTTCTAACCGACTCCACTACCATTGGGGTTTCACAACATATTGCCAATCCTCTCGCATATATCGATTGACCAACTTTCCACTATCATAATATCCTTGAGAGAGAACATAACTAATTCATCGTTATGTCACCCATATTCTATTTGTCTTAGGGATCCGCTCTTGTCATAGCCTATTTTATTGCGAATCTAATTCCTATCAGTGAATTTTGACCTATTTTACCTGGTTGGCATCCCCTTTGAAATTTAATAAAGATAACAAGAATCATGGAGCTTTAAAAAGATAGCTCCCACATCAGAGGAAACATCACCCATTGGTGATCACAAGGTTCTGAGTTTTAAGGTAACCCTATTTGAAGTGAAAGAATTTACTGAGAGATCAATATGATCATAAGAACTCAACGTTGTGTGTCTCTGTCGAGATATTACTAAAGGTAATTAGCCTTCTTGTATTTCACAACTTACAAGTGATGGCGTCCCATCAGACTTCTATCACACAGATAGACGGTCCTTGTGGCCTCTATAAGTATAGGGTTGTTCGTCTCAGTGGAATTTGAGAAGTACGAAAGAAATTTAAAGTTGAGTTAATAATTATCGTCGTTTGACAAATAATTTCTCAGATGGACACCTTGGATCAAAAGTAAACAGGTTCCAAGGGTGCGATTTCCAAAGAAAAGAATAACCAGAGAATACTGGTATTTAACACGGAAGTGGTGCTATATCACCATTAAATTACCCACTATTGAAGGAAAGTGGGGGTTTTAGATAATACCATTCACCAGGGCTTTGAAAACCTATAAGCAGGTATTATGACGGCCTCTGGCACAATTGAAACTAATTGTGAATTAACACAAGAGTCATCAAATACTTCGAAGAGGAACTGTTCTCTTTCTCAATTCTCTCTTGGAGAGATGTCAAGATAGACCATAGATTAGGAATAATCAGCGTAATTTGCAACTGGGGAGGGTACTGCCACGGTCTCTACGGATGCCTTTTATGTCGGCTCCTCTATTGGGTAGTCGTTCGATTTCGGAGCTTTTATTCTCCCTACACACCCTAAGGTGTTCGATACTTACGTCGTTGCTGACTTATAATAATCGCTACGTGTTCAACCACTGCCATTGGCAATTGCAGGGAGTTCTATTCGATTAGGCACAAGCATCGCAACTAGCGTTCTATTTTATAAGAAGATTTCGATAGTGTTATCACCTATAGTAACAATCAATTCCACATGTTGAACCAGCGGTATTCCAGAAGATCGTTTAGAAACTGCAGCCTTCAACCCGATTATGATTATAACCGTCCCTATACCACATTTCCTTTTTCCTCGTGCCACTCCCGGGTGTTACCTAAGCGTACCCCTGGCAGCATTGCAACCTTTTCATTTAAGTCAATCCCAGACTTCCTTAGTCCGTCTTGATTCTTGAAATACATCTCGTCTTAGCGCATTTGTGTTACAATAACATTATACATAGTACATACATATACAATCTCGTTCGAGGTAGTAAAATTCCTCAGTACCGTGGTAAACACCATCCTTGGTGGAATCGCTCATCGTGGGGAATTAAACTCCATAGATAAGGTAATGCCCCTGCGGTTTAAGGTAACTAAGTACCCTTAATCATACATAAAGTTCGAACGTCTCAGTTCTTACGTATGCTGCCTCCTTAGGGCAACTGCAACAGACTACGAGTAGCAGGTCTCGTTCAAATCGACTCAATCCACTGGTATTGGCTATACATCCTCTACCTCATCTGCTTTTGGAGACTCTACTCCAGTCTCTTCGTCCTATCTCTTGGTGAATCATAATTGATTCCAAACTCTTACTTCGTCACTTATTTGATCTATGAGGATTCGTTCGGTCTTATCATAAAACCTCAAATAACATCTTACATCTTTTTCAACACGTTCTTTTATAAGATTCTTACTCTGACCCACCATGGGTCCTCCTCTAGATCCTCCTATGGATCTTCCTTTATCGGGTCTCCGTTCAGCTCAAGGAGCCCATCATCAAATGCCTACTCGAAGGCCTCGGGATCTGGTATCTCAGAATCCCATCCATCTACAACTCATACGAATCGAGGTTACTAACCATGAAGTCCTAAGCATGGTTTCCCAGAAGAAGTCCCCTCTTGGGCTTCATCTCCAACAGTCAGGGTCATGTCTTCTAACCCGACTACGAACTCTACTGGAGCTCTAGTTGTTCTTACCATTAATCTTAAGGGTATTGTAAGACTCAATCTCCTATCGTTTCTGAGGACTGTAACCTAACTCTCTGATACCATTTCTGTAACATCCCCAAATCCGGGGTCTGGGATTTAGAGTAGTCACGATCCATTTACTCCTTGTCTTACCTGTATTACTCACACTGTACATATTTCAATGGCATATGACCCCACAATATATTTCTCTCTCACACATACACAGGTTAGAGTCCCAGAAACGATACTATACAACAACTGCGGAATAAACAACTTTTATTACAATACCCAATTGTCTTACAAAATCTGTTATTGAAACAATATATAGGAAATGTTACAATTCCAACTCTGACTTCTGATGATTACAATCTTCTCCTACCATTCATATCTATACATAATTTAAATGCAGCCAGCTGCAGCCTGATCCGACTGGTTCGTACTACTCTTCGAGATCACTGGTGCCCATGACATCCTGCTTCACTGCTCTATAATATATATAAAACAATAGCAAGAGTGAGCAAATAGCTCAGCAAGGTAATGAAAACATGGCATAACTCTGCCTATGACTTAACCCAGAATAAGGCGGGTATAAGACATTAATTGTCAAAATATCTCTTTGCCGAAAGTATTTCCTTATCAGAATATATTCCAAAAACAGTACTATTGTAGTACTCCAAATATCATTTCATAATATCTCTGCAAACTTTTATTATACTATTGAACCAAGTTCTAGTATATTATAAAAGGATGAGGTTTCAAAGTAAACCAATATAATCTTTCTGTAGGAAAGAAATATCTGCTATATAAGTATAAGCAGAGTATCAACATATAAATTAAAAGATGAACTTATAAGGTGATTCAATATAAACAACCCCCTTACCATAACCCCGGTTATGTAAGGTAACCACAGAGTCATATAAAAGATGACGTTACAAGGTAACTGAAAATATATCTTTCTTAGAAATATCTGCTATGCCAGAATAAGCAAGATATCATCAATTTTCATAATAGAGGAACTTGCAGGAAGAATATTGCAATTACAGTTCAAACACTTTTCAACCTTGCCAACAATGATAATGTTGCAGATAATTTCCCAATTTCGAAGATGAACTAGTACGAGAGCTTGCCGCGCCAGGAGCCACAACATTTACGATGATCAGTCGCATGTCATGCTCCCCATCATTTGTTCTCTACATGTAGAAGGAAGCACCGACGGATCGCCCGCCCTCTGGAACCCCCCGGCCAACGGTTGGGCCATTAATTGCTGGACCGGCGCCACTCGGCCACTTACGCGTCTCCTAGTTCGAATAATATCCATAACTCTGAAACATAAAGTTCGTCCCCCTTTCCCCAAGTATAGTACTTGTTGATAGGACTCCACAAAGTAGTCGTATCTAATTGGAAAGGAAAATTTCACCAATATTTCCCAAGCTGATGCTTGTTAATGGATAGACACTTGTTCCATCAATCTTACCCCTCGAGCGTTGAGGAGGTAACCAAAAAGATTCACATCGATGTTTGAAAGAATCAAGATGTGAGTGACAAGATAGTTTAGCAAGTATATGACCGGGAAGTCAAATAAATAACATCTCTCAAGTGAGGTCCCCTTATATATTTTTGGAAGTTGAGCGAGTATTTAAATCTTCTTATAAGATAGATTTAAATGAAAACAGAGTTTTGGGAATCTCCTCTTGATAAAATAGTCGTAAAATACTCCGAAATATTTTACATAATATTTGAAGGTGAAGGATGATCTTTGAATAATATAAATCATTATAAAAAGACTTCAAAATAATTTAATTAAATATTCCAAGAATATTTGTTAAGTCAATAATAATCACGGAATATTATTAAATCATAATATTGCTCGTATTTAATCCTCGAATAAATATTTAACAATATTTATTAAGTAATTAAGTCTTTGAAGAAATATTCCAGCTAGTATTCATTAAATCAATCAAACTTGAAGTGGATATATAAAATAATATTCGAGAAGTAATTTAAACCTTAAATGAATATTTAACATAATATTCATTAAATAAATTAAACCCAAATGAATATTCAAATAATACTCCTTAAACTCGAATGAATATTCTAAATAATATTTATTAAATAAATTAAGCTTGAATGAATATCCAAGATAATACTCATTAAATAAGTTAAACTCGAATGAATGATATTCATTAAATAAATTAAACTCGAATGAATATTCAAAATAATATTCATTGAATAAGTTAAACTCGAATGAATATCTGAAATAATATTAATTAAATAAATTAAACTCGAATGATTATTCGAAATAATATTCGTCCAATAAATTAAACACGAATGAATATTCAAAATAATATTCATTAAATAACTTACATTCTAAATGAATATTTCAAATAATATTCATTAAATAATAAACTCGTATATATGAATATTCAAAGTAACATTCATTGAATAACTTAACGAAAGAAATATTTATCTAATATTTTCCTCAGAAAATAATCCCAATATATTTTCAGAAATACCGACTCCCGGTCTATATTTAAGAATTCTGGCTCATATGCCTTTCACTAAGGCTTTAGTAATATCTGGCTTATACTGATATATCGTCTATCTACTTATAAGCCAACAGTAAATCAGGGAACAAGTACCACAATATATACTCTCGAAAACAGTTATGCCTTCCAACAGCATATTTAATAGAAATAATATCCATATAGTGTATCTCAACCGAGATAATACTCAATAACATTCCTCCAAAGAAATAATAATTTGTCGCTGGAATCCCTCCGGGTTTCCAGGACTATCTCTATATCACAAAATACCGACTCCCGGTTTAGAGTCAAAACAGTGAATATGCTCTTATCTCTAGAGCTACAAGGTATACCGGTTCATATTTACTTAACTTAGAAGATCATAAAAAAAATCCAAGGGTCAAATTCTATTTCAAAAGGAATTAAGGTATATCGCAAAATTGTACAACTGTATACATGGCAAAAGCAGTATTATAGTCCATACTTTAAAAGTACAAGTTTAGAAAACTTGCCTGATGTTCGAGAAGTGATAGAGGTTCGCGACGATGTCGGACAATCTAGACAAAGTCAAAGAAAAACGTGATCAATCCCTTGGATAATCCGCTTATAATTCAACGCTTTAAACACGTAAGCGAAACACAACTAAGGTATTACTAGCTCACTTTCGGCTCATACTAAGTCCATGTTAATCAACAATTACTTAAGTCGAAGATTCATTTTAGAAATTGGATCTCGTTCGCTCGTTTTACTAAGTGGTTCTCAAAGTTATAATCAAGTGCTCCTCTAAGGGGTTTCTTCGCGCTTAACCTTGATTCAAATATTTTTATAAAATCGAAAAATAATCCCTTCGACATGAGGTCTTTTCTCACCTCTTCTTTATGACCTCTAGTATTTAATTACTAAGATTCGCAATCAAATATCTTATTTTAAAGGGTTCAATTGCAGTTACGAACTCACGCTTGCGTTTACGAACCACTTTTACGAATTTTGCGATTTCTCCTAAACCGTAAATCAGAATGCCTCGATTCTTTTTCCAAAATGATCTATGAATCAAAACCTACAAGTCTGTGGTCAGAAACCAAACTGGTCAGAAACTTTTTGGTTCGGTTATGCTCCATTTTTAAGGGTTAACGAAATTTCGCCATTACGACGGCTATAACTCGGATATTTCCAAAATCAAAACCCTCCAAATAATCATCCAATCCACAACCAACACTCATGGACACTATTCATCATCATCACCACTGCCTAGACTGGTCTAGGGGTTATAATTCATATTTTTTCTATTTTTATAACATCCACACAAACATACATGCTCTAGATATGCATAACATCACTAATCTCATTCAAAACTCCATTAAAACTCATGATCCAACAAAGGGGTTTAAAGTATTATACCTCTATTTGAAGCCTAAGAATGATATTAAGGCCTTCCAAGTCTAGATCCTTTCTTAGAACATCCTTTGGAAGCTATATCATCAAGAAAACAAAACATGAAAATCATAAGTTTACTATTCATCAAGAACATAGAATGTTTGTAAATTCAATTTGAAAATCCTCCACTTACTTGCTTGCTCTCATACTTGGTGGGTCTTCCTAACTTCCTTCAAGCTTTATTTTAAGCTATAGATCTTGAATTATGGTTGGCTAGAAATGGAGTTGTGAAAAATTTACTATTCATCATCTTTCTTTTCTAAGAAAAACCGAATGAAGCCTTGAGTTGGTGGTGGTGATGTTGTTTTGTTTTGGTTGAATAATGCATGTATCTAATCTTTATTCAACCTCATCTCTTTGCTAATGAGGTGTCACCTCCTCATAGGTCCCTTTAGATTACCTTATCCTCTCAAAAATGCAAGCAAGTCCTCCATCTTTTGGTTTATTTTCTCTTTGATACTTCTTTGTTTTACCACTTGCATTATTAAGATATTTAATACATAAAGTAGCTTTAATAAAGTAGTGATATCATGCTCCACTAATTCAAGCTTGCTTTGTAAGATAGGATGCATCTTATTTAGCTAACTACCTTGCTAGCTTCTAGTGGAGTCGGTTCGTTTCGTAACTACTTGGTTCGCTTCTTTTTCCACCGACTTAATTTCTTTCCTATCGTTCTAATAAAATAAAAACGTCACGACTTATATGTTGCACTTCATTGATCCAATGTGGCATACTACCTTAAATCAACATTATCTCCAATATTCCTTGCTTATTTTCTTTCTATTTCTTGTTCTCAGAAAACGTTCTCGAATTCTTTGCATTCTCCTTGCTCTAAGATTATATTCTAAATCCTCTTTTCTTTTCATAATATATCCTCCCTTGGACTTCTCATATTTAATATCCTTAATTAACAATTCCATTATTATATTCCTGACTCCGCTGTCAAAATTGGAATAAAATAAAGTTTGGATTTTCTGAATTCCGATCGTCTCTACATACACTTATTTACTCCGTGGATCACTAATATGACTTCGAAACATCCATACCGCGTCCCGTACATAGGGTGGCGTGAAAAGTTTTCCAACTTACAAAATCACTATTCATTCACCGAATTACTATGCACGTACGGGAAACACTATGCACGTACGGGAAACACTATGCACGTATGAAAAATACTATACCATCCTCATTTCCCTTCTCGGGCTCATTAACTCATTTCTTGGACGATAGATTATTCTTTTCTATATCGTCAACCTTTGAATTACTCTATTCTGACCATACATATACGAATCGGGATCATCATCCATAGCAATATCCATTCACTACAATCATTGTTCTTTGGAATCACCATTCATTAATGCTCTTTAACCACAATAAGAAAAGTTTTAATTCTACCCAAAAATTCGGGTTATTACATTAGTTGTGTTTCGCTTACGTGTTTAAAGCGTTGAATTATAAGCGGATTATCCAACGGATTGATCACGTGTTTCTTTGACTTTGTCTAGATTGTCCGACATGGTCTCGAACCCCTATCACTTCTCGAACATCAGGCAAGTTTTCTAAACTTGTACTTTTAAAGTATGGACTATAATACTGCTTTTGCCATGTATACAGTTGTACAATTTTGCGATATACCTTATTTCCTTTTGAAATAGAATTTGACCCTTGGATTTTATATGATCTTCTAAGTTAAGTAAATATGAACCGGTATACCTTGTAGCTCTAGAGATAAGAGCATATTCACTGTTTTGACTCTAAACCGGGAGTCGATATTTTGTGATATAGAGATAGTCCTGGAAACCCGGAGGGATTTCAGCGACAAATTATTATTTCTTTGGAGGAATGTTATTGAGTATTATCTCGGTTGAGATATACTATATGGATATTATTTCTGTTAAATATGCTGTTGGAAGGCATAACTGTTTCGAGAGTATATATTGTGGTACTTGTTCCCTGATTTACTGTTGGCTTATAAGTAGATAGACGATATATCAGTATAAGCCAGATATTACTAAAGCCTTAGTGAAAGGCATATGAGCCAGAATTCTTAAATATAGACCGGGAGTCGGTATTTCTGAAAATATATTGGGATTATTTTCTGAGGAAAATATTAGATAAATATTTCTTTCGTTAAGTTATTCAATGAATGTTACTTTGAATATTCATATATACGAGTTTATTATTTAATGAATATTATTTGAAATATTCATTTTGAGTGTAAGTTATTTAATGAATATTATTTTGAATATTCATTCGAGTTTAATTTATTTGACGAACATTATTTCGAATAATCATTCGAGTTTAATTTATTTAATGAATATTATTTCAGATATTCATTCGAGTTTAACTTATTCAATGAATATTATTTTGAATATTCATTCGAGTTTAATTTATTTAATGAATATCATTCGTTCGAGTTTAACTTATTTGATGAGTATTATCTTGGATATTCATTCAAGCTTAATTTATTTAATAAATATTATTTAGAATATTCATTCGAGTTTAAGGAGTATTATTTGAATATTCATTTGGGTTTAATTTATTTAATGAATAATATGTTAAATATTCATTTAAGGTTTAAATTACTTCTCGAATATTATTTTATATATCCACTTCAAGTTTGATTGATTTAATGAATACTATCTGGAATATTTCTTCAAAGACTTAATTACTTAATAAATATTGTTAAATATTTATTCGAGGATTAAATACGAGCAATATTATGATTTAATAATATTCCGTAATTATTATTGACTTAACAAATATTCTGGGAATATTTAATTAAATTATTTTGAAGTCTTTTTATAATGATTTATATTATTCAAAGATCATCCTTCACCTTCAAATATTATGTAAAATATTTTGGAGTATTTTACGACTATTTTATCAAGAGGAGATTCCCAAAACTCTGTTTTCATTTAAATCTATCTTATAAGAAGATTTAAATACTCGCTCAACTTCCAAAAATATATAAGGGGACCTCATTTGAGAGAAGTTATTTATTTGACTGCCCGGTCATATACTTGCTAAACTATCTTGTCACTCACATCTTGATTCTTTCAAACATCGATATGAATCTTTTTGGTTACCTCCTCAACGCTCGAGGGGTAAGATTGATGGAACAAGTGTCTATCCATTAACAAGCATCAGCTTGGGGAAATATTGGTGAAATTTTCCTTTCCAATTAGATACGACTACTTTGTGGAGTCCTATCAACAAGTACTATACTTGGGGAAAGGGGGACGAACTTTATGTTTCGGAGTTATGGATGTTATTCGAACTAGGAGACGCGTAAGTGGCCGAGTGGCGCCGGTCCAGCAATTAATGGCCCAACCGTTGGCCGGGGGGTTCCAGAGGGCGGGCGATCCGTCGGTGCTTCCTTCTACATGTAGAGAACAAATGATGGGGAGCATGACATGCGACTGATCATCGTAAATGTTGTGGCTCCTAGCGCGGCAAGCTCCCGTATTAGTTCATCTTCCAAATTGGGAAATTATCTGCAACATTATCATTGTTGGCAGGGTTGAAAAGTGTTTGAACTGGAATTGCAATATTCTTCCTGCAAGTTCCTCTATTACGAAAATTGATGATATCTTGCTTATTCTGGCATAGCAGATATTTCTAAGAAAGATATATTTTGAGTTACCTTGTAACGTCATCTTTTATATGACTCTGTGGTTACCTTACATAACCGGGATTATGGTAAGGGGGTTGTTTATACTAAATCACACTATAACTTCATCTTTTAAGTTATATGTTGATACTCTGCTTATACTTATATAGCAGATATTCCTTTTCTACAAAAAGATTATATTGGTTTACCTTGAAACCTCATCCTTTTATAATATACTAGAACTTGGTTCAATAGTATAATAAAAGTTTGCAAAGATATTATGAAATGATATTTGAAGTACTACAAAAGTACTATTTTTGGGAATATATTCCGATAAGGAAACACTTTTGGTAAAGAGATGTTGTGACATATATTGTCTTATACCCGCCTTATTCTGGGTTAAGTCATAGGCAGAGTTATGCCATGCTTTCATTACCTTGCTGAGCTATTTGCTCACTCTTGCTATTGTTTTATATATATTATAGAGCAGCGAAGCAGGATGTCAAGGGCACCAGTGATTCCGGAGATAATACGAACCAGTCAGATCAGGCTACAGCTTGTTGAGCTTATATATAGATGTGAGTGGAATGAGAAGATTATAATCATCCGGATCCTTAGTTGGTAATGTACCATTACTTAGAGATTGTACCAGTATCAGACTTTGTAAAACATTTGGGTATTGTAATAAAAGTTGTTTATTCCGTAGTTGTTGTATTGTGTCGTTTCTGAGACTCTAACCTCTGTGTGTGTGTGAGTTATATTGTGGGGTCACAAACAGTTGAATTGTGTGCATTGTAAGTAATACAGGTGAGACAAGAAGTAAATGGATCGTGACTACTCTAAATCCCAAACCCCGGATTTGGGGCTGTTACAGAAATGGTATCAGAGCGTTAGGTTACAGTCCTCAGAAACGATAGGAGATCGAGTCTTACAATACCCTTAGGGATAATGAGAATACCTAGAGCTCAAGTAGAGTTCATAGTCGGGTTGAAGGACATGACCCTGACTGTTGGAGATGAAGCCCGAGAGGGGACTTCTTTTGGGAAACCATACTTAGAACGTTATGGTTAGAAACCCTGATTTGTATGATTTATAGATGGATGGGAGTCTGAGGTACCAGATCCCGAGGCCTTCGAGTAAGCATTTGATGATGCGCTCCTTGAGACGGATGGAGACCCAATAAAAGGGATATCCATAGGAGGATCTAGAGAAGACCCTAGGATGGGTCAAGGAAAGAAACTTATAGAGAACGTGTCGATTGATAAAGATGTAGTATGTTACTTGAGGTCTTATGATAGGACCAGACGAATCCTCAAAGATCAAATAAGTGATGAAATAAGAATTGGGAGTCAATTATGATTCATCAAGAGGTATGACGAAGAGTATGGGGTAGAGCCCCAAAAGTAGAGGAGGTAGAGGCAGTATAGCCAATATCGGTGGATTAATTCGACCAGAACGAGACATGTTACTCATAGTTTGTTGCAGTGCCCTTAAGAGGAAGCATACGTGAGAACTGAGACGATCGACCTTCGTATATGATTAAGGGTACCTAGTTACCCTAACCCGTAAAGGCATTGCCTTATCTATGGCGTTTAATTCCCCACGATCAGTGATTCCACCAAGGACTGTGTTTACTACAGTGATGAGGTATTTTATTGCCTCGAGAAAGATTGTGTATGTACGTACTACGCAAAGTGTTATTGTAACCTGAATGCGCTAAGACGAGATATATTTTAAGAGACAAGATGGACTAAGAGAGTCGGGGATTGACTTAAATAAAAAGGTTTTGATGCCGTGAAGGATAAACTCATGTAGCACGCACGATTAAATGCGAGAAGAAAAATATTCTGCCTAAGGGCAGCTATACAAGTGGCCGGATTTAAGCAGGTGGCTTCTAACGATGTTCTGGAGTATCGCTCACTCGACATGTAGAATTCGTCTTTACTATAGGTGACACCGGTACCGAAGTCATTCTATAAGAGTAGAGCGCGGCGCTGAGCTGAATAGAATTTCCTACGATTGCAAATGTCAATGGTTGAACCTTAGCGACTATTATGAGTCGGCAATGACGTAAGTATCGAGCACCTTTGGGTGTATGGATAGAAAAGCTTTAGAATCAAATGATTATCCAAGGAGCCAACATATAAGGCATCCGTAGAGATCTTGGCAAGTACCCTCCCCAATTGCAAATTATGTTGATTATTCTTAATCTATGATCTATCGTGACATCTCTCCAAGAGAGAATTTTGATAAAAGGGAATAGTCCTTCCTCGAAGTTATTTTATAACACTTGTGTTAATCCACATTTAGTTTCAATTATGCCAGAGGTCACCATGATACCTACTTTCAGGTTTTCAAAGCCCTGGTGAACGATGTTGTTCAAGCTTTCACTTTTCAATGGTGAATAATCCTATGGTGATACAGCACCACCTTTTTGTTGAATACCAGTATCTTACTGGCTATCTTTTCTTTGGAAATCGCACCCTTGGAACCAGTTAACTTTTGATCCAAGGTGTCCATCTGAGAATTTATTTGTCAAAATATGATAATTATTAATTCAACTTTGAATTCTCTCTTACTTATCAATTTCCACTGAGACGAACAACCCTATAGTTATAGGGGCCACAAGGACCATCTATCTATGTGATAGAAGTCTGATGGGGTGCCATCACTTGTAAGTTGTGAAATACAAGAAGGCTAATTACCTTTAGTAATGTCTTAATTAAGACACGCAACATTGAGTTCTTATGATCATATTGATCTCTCAGTAAATTCTCTCATTTCAAATAAGGTTACCTTAAAACTCATAACCTTGTGATCACCAATGTGTGATGTTTCCTTTGATGTGGGAACTATCCTTTCAAAGCTCCATAATTCTTGTTATATTTATTGAATCTCAAGGGGAGGCCAACCAGGTCGCCTAAGTCAAAATTCGCTGATAAGAATTAGATTCGCCATGAAGTAGTCAATGACAAGAGCAGATCCCTAAGACGAATAAAACGTGGGTGACATATCAATAAAATTAGTTATTCTCTCTCTCAAGGATATTATCATAATGGAAAGTTGGTCAATCGATATATGTGGAAGAAATGGTGAAGTGATGTGAAACTCCAATGATAGCGGAGTCAGATAGAAACCTCCAGAATTCCATGGAACCACTGACCCAGTGAAGGCCAGAGCTTGGCTGGAAGAAATAAAGAAATCAATTGTGATAGTAAGTATTGCAGAAAAGCTGAAAACGATGGTCGCCGCCCATCTCCTGAAGGGAGAGGCGAATCCCTGGTGAGAATGGTAAGACAAACCTAGAGGTAAAAGGTGTTGTGACTTGGGAGAGATTCAGATTATTGCTTTTAGAGAAATGTTTTCTGAAATATATAAAGATCCAGATGGAAATAAAAGTTCTAGTGTTGAAATAAGAAACCATGACTATGGCAGAGTATGAGGCAAAGTTATGGGATATGAAAGAGAAATGAGCCCGTAGGTTTCGACTAAAGCTAAAACAACGAATCCAGAATCGCGTGGCGATGTTGGAGTGAAATTTATGATTGCCCTGAAAGGGGAGTGGTCCTTTAAGGACAGAAGAAAATTATGAAGTCCTTGCGATAATGCGAGCCAACAAGTTACTATGGGATGGATGTATGGCTTATCTAGCTTCCGGGGTTGATACCAAGAGAAAAACACCTAGCCAACGATAAATCCCAGTGATTGAAGAGTTTGGGAATGTATTCCAGAGAACCTACCCAGAGTACCACTCGATCGAGAGATTTGATTCCTTTCGAATTAGGGAGAAATTGATATTATAGTAATGATGGATTAGTTGATACCCAAGGGAGCCAAATTGATTATGAGGGAAATAATTTAAGGATAAAGACGGAGGTCAGAGATTTTGGAATCTAGTTCCGACTAAGAGATTATGATACCAGAAATATGAGGCTTGATTAGCTCATATGGTTGACCCCGAGGAAAGAGACACCAAGTATAATTATAATGATTTTGGGAGGTTGTACAAGGTTTTAATAAGCTACCAGATATCGATTTGGATGACATAATAATGAATATCGAGTATTCAGAGCCTAGTGCTGCATCTCCCGTTAGCCCAGTAGGAATAAAAGAATTAGCAACTCAGATGCGAGGATTGTTGAATAAGAGTGCAATAAGACTCAGTGTGCCACCGTGAAGAACCGGTGTGTTGTAAGAAAGAAATATGTTAGCACAAGATTGTGCATCGAACCTCGAGAGTTGAATGAGTCAACATTGAGTACAGGTACTGTTGTAGAAGATTGTTTGAGCAGCCCAGGGACACTGTGTATTTTCCAAACTTATTAGGAAATTGGACATCACCGGTTGGAAGTTAAAAATCGAAGATATACCCAAGATTGTGATTCGCACTAGGTATAGACACTATGAAATTGTAACTGATGTCATTTTGGGTTGACTATTGCACCCACAACTTTTATGGAATTTAATGAATTGGCTGTGAGTTATCAGAGATAGCTTTTGCCCTAAATATATCGAAACATCGTATATATGAAGGAAAGGTGCAAAATCAAAAGGATCAAACATGATCGACTTTCAGACCTATCAGATCTGAAAATATGTGTGCTTATGTGTATATGAAGATTATGATTTGTGATAAAAGGATTGAGAGTCCTCGAACCAGACAACATTCCCCGCAAACAAATTCCCCAAGAGATTCGCCTTTCTTTCAGAAAGGAAAGAGATGAGATAATAGAGAATGACTGAACAAACACAGGAGGTAGATTGGCATTCTGTGAGATGATTAAAGAAGAGGTTGGAACACCGGGGGTGATAGTAGATAACAATGAGATAGCGTGGCCAAAACAGTGATGGCCGACGAGCTCGTTACTAGACATCAAGAGTTAATCGAATCGATTGCTAGAATACTCGAACTAGTTTCAATACGGAGTACCCCGTCGACAATAGAGTTGACGTTTATACAATGGAATTGGGAAATATCTAGAATTAATAGAGGGTTATGACAAGCAAGTTGTTGTTGATGTATTACTGTGCAAACAAGATAGAGAATATGAGGTTCGAGATTTGTAATGAGAAAAGGTATCCTCGTGGAAGGAATTAACAAGATTAGAATGAAAGGAAGTTTAGCCCAAGATTCATTGGGCCATCTGAGAGTTTAAACGCGTCAGGGAGGTGGCCTATGAGCCAGCCTCACCCAAACCGGTAAAATGGTCATAACATGGTTCTTGCGTATGTGCCTCATCAGTATACTATAGATGCCCGACAAATGACAGAGTACGAGCAGATATATATACATAACCGAATCTGAACTACGAAGGACAACCTGTGGAAATTATGAATAGAAAGGAGCAAGCGCTAAGAGATAAAGTTGTCAAGCTAGTGAGAGATTTGAAGAAAAATCAAGAAGTGGAAGAATCCACCTGAGAAATAGAAAGTGCAATGGGATAGAAGTAACCCCAGTTATTCCTAAACTGATCCCGAGGACGGAATCCTTTTAAGGAGGGGAGACTGTAATAACCCGAATTTTGGGTAGAATTAAAACTTTTCTTATTGCGGTTAAAGAGCATTAATGAATGGTGATTCCAAAGAACAATGATTGTAG
This sequence comes from Kitagawia praeruptora, assembly GCA_037693485.1. NCBI lineage: Eukaryota > Viridiplantae > Streptophyta > Magnoliopsida > Apiales > Apiaceae > Kitagawia > Kitagawia praeruptora. The sequence goes on along the minus strand of CM075351.1, from coordinate 119,046,953 downwards.
TGAATGGATATTGCTATGGATGATGATCCCGATTCGTATATGTATGCTCAGAATAGAGTAATTCAAAGGTTGACGATATAGAAAAGAATAATCTATCGTCCAAGAAATGAGTTAATGAGCCCGAGAAGGGAAATGAGGATGGTATAGTATTTTCCATGCGTGCATAGTGTTTCCCACGCATGCATAGTAAATTGGTGGATGAATAGTGATTTTGTGAGTTGGAAAACTTTTCATGCCACCCTATGTACGGAACGTGGTATGGATATTTCGAAGTCATATCTGTGATCTACGGAGGAAATAAGTGTATGCAGAGACGATCGAAATTCAGAAATTCCTATTTTAATTTTGGTGTAATATTTGACCGGGCAGTGAATTATATATTATTATATTCAAGAAATAAGATATTAAATTGGAAGAATTGAGGATTTAATATTTTGGAATTTTATTATATTTGATTTTAAAAGTTAGAACGAAAACCACTGAGACAGTGAAACGAACGTTCTAGAAACAGCTGAGACTTTATAACGAGATTAAAGTGATTAAGCGAAAGAATCATGGATCGAGGATATGAGGTGTTAGAAGTCCAAGGGAGGATATATTACTAAAGGAGAATGGAATTGAGAATAAAACCCTAGAGTAAACGGAATTAAGAACAGTTGAGAAAGAGCGGGAACATTTTCTGAGAACAAGAAATAGAAAGAGAATAAACAAGGAATATTGGAGATATTATTGATTTAAAGTATTATGCCACATTGGATCAATGAAGTGCAACATATAAGTCGTAGCGTATTTATTTTATTAAGACGACACAAAAGAAATCAAGTCGGTGAACAAAAGGATGCATCCAATCTTGCTTTACACACCATCCAAGTTAGTGGAAGGTGACCTCACACCTTTATTAAAGTAACTAGCATCAAAAGGTAATAAACCAAGGACTAAGTGCAATAACACAAAAGAGGAGGACTTGGGTGCAATTTTGGAGGATAAGGAAATCTAAACCAACCAATGATAAGATGACACCTCATGGCAAAGTGGATGAGGTTGATTAAAAGATAAAGACTTGTATTATTTAACCAAAACCAACACAAAATATCATCACCACCATCCAAGACCTCATACCCACGGTTTTTAAAGAAAATAAAGATGATGAATAGTAATTTTTTTGTAGCTCAAGTTCTAGCCAACCACAAATCATGATCTATAGCTTAAAATAAAGCTTGAAGGAAGTTAGGATGTGACGCCCCCAAATCCGAGGTCAAAGATTCAGGTCGTCACATCACCATCCAACCATATCATACCTGTATTAACTTTACAACTCAACAATACATCCATCCAGACCTCAATCTTAAGCACAAACAAGTTAGAGCCTCAGAAACGATAATCAAAAGTAACGCTAAATATTACAATTCATCTGTACATTCTAGAATCTTGCGCACTTCCATTTATACAACTACACTTGAAGACAAGTCTTACTATTACAGTTGAAAACCTATCAGACTTACTCTATAGTATTTATCAGGAACTAAATCATCTCAGGGGTAAATCTTCTACTCCTCTTCTGCTGGTGCGGAGTTAACTGATCAAATTCTTCTCTTTCTGAAAAGTTTTTATAAAGCAAGGATGAGCTACATAATGCTCAGCAAGTTCACCATTTTGTAAAATAATAATGTGGTTTATTTCGAAAACATTCCCAACTATATGGGTATATATCTCAGATTTCAAAACATAATTCGACAATATATATGTCCGAGTTTGAATAAAACATTTATACTCGCTAAGGAGCTTTAAGAATAACATATGAATCCTTTATAAGGTTCCCGTTTCAATATATCTCAAGTTTGAAAATATATACATATAAGTATATCATTTTCGGCAAAACACTCTACGGTTAACATACTATACGGGGAATACATTATTGCAAAACCTCTTTTCTTCCATTAGCTTAGAAGGTTTCTCATTCAAAAACATTTCATTCTTTGAAATAATTGCAAGAGTGCACTAACACGTGCCAATCTTTATAGGAAATCTTGCAGTTCTAGATACTGCACGATGTCAATATTTTTATTATCAAAAACCACACTATCGGCAACTTGGCACTTAGGCCCAAGAAGCAGTGTTTGAGTATTTTTCCAAAGTGGAGGATGGGACTTGAAGAAAACATGAAACCTGACAGGGATTGACGATGATCAGTCGTCACATCCAAGTCCAATAATCCGCGGGTCTTCTCTACTAGTAGAAGGATAGAAACTACATCCGTAACTACCCTTGGGTGAAAACTACATCCGTAATCACCCTCGATGAAAACTACATCCGTAATCATCCTTCGGCAACACCTGGGCCGGAATAATAGTTGATGGACCGCCTGGCTCACGGCCGCTTACACATCCCGGGAATCGTTCGTCAACGATTCCCACACCTGCCAGAGTCCCCTTGTTCTTTTCTTTTCAAAAATCATTTTGATAGAAAATTCGAGTAGTTGAAGTTCGACCTCAGTCGACCAATAATTCTTGAAAAACGTACAAGAAGCAAAACCTGACCGGGGGTTTTCGAAAATGTTTTGGGTTCGAAAGAGTTCGAGTTTGAAAACGCTAAAGGTATCTTGGATTAGTTTTGTCTTTAAAATAATGAACGATAATTAATAAATAATATTTTGAGATTTAATATAAACAATTAATAAAAAAATTATTTAATTAAAATAAGCTTTTAATCCAAGATAGATATTTTTGAGTATTTTTAACAACGTAAAAATAATAATTACTTAGGCATACGATACTTCCCGATTGACTCTTCGGGTTTTCGCAATTTAATCACGATGCAACAATATACCGCTCCCCGGTCAATAGTATATTTGGACTGCTACGACCTCTATTGCTAGAGTCGTTGTCCGAAGAAAACACTTTCATTCTAAGTTCAAGGGTGTACAAACACATATGCATATATCTCAAACTTCAACATAATCTCGTAAAGCATAAGCATATAATACGTTTGGAAGCTATAAACACAATAGTGAAAATCCTTATATATAAGTTTTGAAAAGTAAACTTGCATAATCTTTTGAAATTAAATACTTAGGGTTGGAAAACTTGCCTTGGGAAGGTTGGTGTGGTTGGGCTCGTGGAGTGGAGCGACAATCTATAAATATCCAATATTCGCTCGTTAGTATCTTAGCAACACCACTTAATCATAATATTTTAAAGAATACAAGGCCATCTTAGCGACTCCACCATTTGACCCACTAACCCTCCTATATGACCATGTCATCATATTATCACATTCTTTACCCATTCGACTCAAATCTATTCCTCAAACTCGAAACTCAAGTGAATACTCTTAAAACTACTTTAAACTAATCTCCTAAGTGGTTTTTCACTTGCGCGGATTTTACTTCAACATTTTTATAAAATTTAAAAATATATATTTTAATCCAATTCTTTTTGGGTAGCCTTCCCCACTGCATTTACTAGCTTCTCTAATTTTTCCATGATCCTACATAAATTTTTAGGGGTTCAAATAAGGTTCACAAGGGGACCACTTAGTGCAGTCCGGAATCCAGAAACACATTTCACTTCTCAGGCCATAACTCAAAATCTATACATCACCTAGTCATGAACCTTATATTTCTGGAAACTACATTCAAATACCTTTCCAACAATATACATTAGGACTTCAGGGGATAAGATTTGGGGGTTCAAAAGCCTCCTACAAGACAGTACAAGTCCCTGGGAAAAACTGAGCATGCTTATATCACTAAACCAACCAAGAATCTTACATCCACATCACAACCAACATCTAAATCACCAAGATCATACTTTATAACATACATGGAGATACATACACTAACCACAAGCCTAAAAATCACAACCACAACACTTAAACTCAAGGTCTACATCATCCATAACTTATATGTCCAAGATTCACACTAATAATCATGGATCTAACATTAAACATCACAATTACTACATGGCCAAGAGGGGTTAGGGTTTTTATACCTTCTTGATGTTCTTACAATCTCAAACAAGCTTGGTTAACCTTGGGGAAGCCTTACTCTATGCTCACCATCTTCAATCTCACCAAAGAAATCAAGAACATGGAAGTGAGTTTCCTGACTGGAAAAACACGCCCCAAAGATCAGCCAAAACGAAGCCCTTGCACTCGTTTCCTGGTCGAGGCTCCTGAATGAAAGTTGTAGAACGTCTTCACAGATTTCTAACCATATAAAGAACAAAAAATTTCATTGAGTAATGAAGTCTCTAGTCCCGTTTTAGTGAGCTCCTTTCCTGCTGGGCAGAATGGAGTATTTGGTGTTTGTTTTGTTTTGTTTAAAGTGATAAAGTGATCAATAATGCTTGATATTTTCACTTGGATGCATCTTATCTTCTTGCCATATGGTGTCATCTCCTCATTGGTTCATTTGGATTACCTTTATCCATCCATAATTGCAAGCAAGTCCCTTGCTTTATACATATTGTTTCCAAGTCCTTCCTTCCTTTTCTTATTTGCACCAAGGGGCTTCCCTTCTTGTATATTTACTAAATCAATATGTTACAACTTATATATTGCACTTCATTGTAATAGTGTGGCCCAATACCTAAAACAATCGTTGTGTCCAATTTTCTTTGTATTTTCTCTTTATCTCAGAAAAATTCTCGCGGTTTCTCAATTGTTCTCATTTCCTTTAACTCTAAGATTTTATTCTCAATTCCATTTTCCTCTCATAATATATCCTTCCTTGGACTTCTAATATTTACTATTCTCAATTCATGATTCGCTCGCTTGATCGCTTAATCTCGTTGTAAAGTTTCAGCGGTTTCTAGAACGTTTGTTTCACTTCCTCGGTGGTTTTCGTTCCAAATTCTCAAATCACTTATAATAAAATTCCAAAAAATTAACTCCTCAATTCCTCAAATTAAATATCTCATTTCTTGATATTACTGATATATAATTCACTGCTCGGTCAAATATTACACGAAAATAGAATTTGGAATTTCTGAATTCCGATCGCATTTACATACACTTATTTACTCCGTAGATTACTAGTATAACTTCGGAATATCCACACTACGTCTCGTACATAGGTGGCATGAAAAATTTCTTAATCCTCAAAATCACTATTCATTGATGCACTTCATCATAATAGGAAAAGTTTTAATTCTACCGAAATTTTGGGTTCTTACATAGGAAGACCCACCAAGTATGAGAGCAAGCAAGTAAGTGGAGGATTTTCAAATTGAATTTACAAACATTCTATGTTCTTGATGAATAGTAAACTTATGATTTTCATGTTTTGTTTTCTTGATGATATAGCTTCCAAAGGATGTTCTAAGAAAGGATCTAGACTTGGAAGGCCTTAATATCATTCTTAGGCTTCAAATAGAGGTATAATACTTTAAACCCCTTTGTTGGATCATGAGTTTTAATGGAGTTTTGAATGAGTTTAGTGATGTTATGCATATCTAGAGCATGTATGTTTGTGTGGATGTTATAAAAATAGAAAAATATGAATTATAACCCCTAGACCAGTCTAGGCAGTGGTGATGATGATGAATAGTGTCCATGAGTGTTGGTTGTGGATTGGATGATTATTTGGAGGGTTTTGATTTTGGAAATATCCGAGTTATAGCCGTCGTAATGGCGAAATTTCGTTAACCCTTAAAAATGGAGCATAACCGAACCAAAGAGTTTCTGACCAGTTCGGTTTCTGACCACAGACTTGTAGGTTTTGATTCATAGATCATTTTGGAAAAAGAATCGAAGCATTCTGATTTACGGTTTAGGAGAAATCGCAAAATTCGTAAAAGTGGTTCGTAAACGCAAGCATGAGTTCGTAACTGCAATTGAACCCTTTAAAATAAGATATTTGATTACGAATCTTAGTAATTAAATACTAGAGGTCATAAAGAAGATGTGAGAAAAGACCTCATGTCGAAAGGATTATTTTTCGATTTTATAAAAATATTTGAATCAAGGTTAAGCGCGAAGAAACCCCTTAGAGGAGCACTTGATTATAACTTTGAGAACCACTTAGTAAAACGAGCGAACGAGATCCAATTTCTAAAACGAATCTTCGACTTAAGTAATTGTTGATTAACATGGACTTAGTATGAGCCGAAAGTGAGTTAGTAAGACCTTAGTTGTGTTTCGCTTATGTGTTTAAAGCGTTGAATTATAAGCGGATTATCCAAGGGATTGATCACGTGTTTCTTTGACTTTGTCTAGATTGTCCGACATCGTCGCGAACCCCTATCACTTCTCGAACATCAGGCAAGTTTTCTAAACTTGTACTTTTAAAGTATGGACTATAATACTGCTTTTGCCATGTATACAGTTGTACAATTTTGCGATATACCTTATTTCCTTTTGAAATAGAATTTGACCCTTGGATTTTATATGATCTTCTAAGTTAAGTAAATATGAACCGGTATACCTTGTAGCTCTAGAGATAAGAGCATATTCACTGTTTTGACTCTAAACCGGGAGTCGGTATTTTGTGATATAGAGATAGTCCTGGAAACCCGGAGGGATTCCAACGACAAATTATTATTTCTTTGGAGGAATGTTATTGAGTATTGTCTCGGTTGAGATATACTATATGGATATTATTTCTGTTAAATATGCTGTTGGAAGGCATAACTGTTTTCGAGAGTATATATTGTGGTACTTGTTCCCTGATTTACTGTTGGCTTATAAGTAGATAGACGATATATCAGTATAAGCCAGATATTACTAAAGCCTTAGTGAAAGGCATATGAGCCAGAATTCTTAAATATAGACCGGGAGTCGGTATTTCTGAAAATATATTGGGATTATTTTCTGAGGAAAATATTAGATAAATATTTCTTTCGTTAAGTTATTCAATGAATGTTACTTTGAATATTCATATATACGAGTTTATTATTTAATGAATATTATTTGAAATATTCATTTTGAGTGTAAGTTATTTAATGAATATTATTTTGAATTTTCATTCGAGTTTAATTTATTTGACGAATATTATTTCGAATAATCATTCGAGTTTAATTTATTTAATGAATATTATTTCAGATATTCATTCAAGTTTAACTTATTCAATGAATATTATTTTGAATATTCATTCGAGTTTAATTTATTTAATGAATATCATTCGTTCGAGTTTAACTTATTTAATGAGTATTATCTTGGATATTCATTCAAGCTTAATTTATTTAATAAATATTATTTAGAATATTCATTCGAGTTTAAGGAGTATTATTTGAATATTCATTTGGGTTTAATTTATTTAATGAATATTATGTTAAATATTCATTTAAGGTTTAAATTACTTCTCGGATATTATTTTATATATCCACTTCAAGTTTGATTGATTTAATGAATACTATCTGGAATATTTCTTCAAAGACTTAATTACTTAATAAATATTGTTAAATATTTATTCGAGGATTAAATACGAGCAATATTATGATTTAATAATATTCCGTAATTATTATTGACTTAACAAATATTCTGGGAATATTTAATTAAATTATTTTGAAGTCTTTTTATAATGATTTATATTATTCAAAGATCATCCTTCACCTTCAAATATTATGTAAAATATTTCGGATTATTTTACGACTATTTTATCAAGAGGAGATTCCCAAAACTCTGTTTTCATTTAAATCTATCTTATAAGAAGATTTAAATACTCGCTCAACTTCCAAAAATATATAAGGGGACCTCATTTGAGAGATGTTATTTATTTGACTGCCCGGTCATATACTTGCTAAACTATCTTGTCACTCACATCTTGATTCTTTCAAACATCGATATGAATCTTTTTGGTTACCTCCTCAACGCTCGAGGGGTAAGATTGATGGAACAAGTGTCTATCTATTAACAAGCATCAACTTGGGGAAATATTGGTGAAATTTTCCTTTCCAATTAGATACGACTACTTTGTGGAGTCCTATCAACAAGTACTATACTTGGGGAAAGGGGGACGAACTTTATGTTTCGGAGTTATGGATGTTATTCGAACTAGGAGACGCGTAAGTGGCCGAGTGGCGCCGGTCCAGCAATTAATGGCCCAACCGTTGGCCGGGGGGTTCCAGAGGGCGGGCGATCCGTCGGTGCTTCCTTCTACATGTAGAGAACAAATGATGGGGAGCATGACATGCGACTGATCATCGTAAATGTTGTGGCTCCTGGCGCGGCAAGCTCCCGTATTAGTTCATCTTCCAAATTGGGAAATTATCTGCAACATTATCATTGTTGGCAGGGTTGAAAAGTGTTTGAACTGGAATTGCAATATTCTTCCTGCAAGTTCCTCTATTATGAAAATTGATGATATCTTTTGCTTATTCTGGCATAGCAGATATTTCTAAGAAAGATATATTTTGAGTTACCTTGTAACGTCATCTTTTATATGACTCTATGGTTACCTTACATAACCGGGGTTATGGTAAGGGGGTTGTTTATACTAAATCACTCTATAACTTCATCTTTTAAGTTATATGTTGATACTCTACTTATACTTATATAGCATATATTCCTTTTCTACAAAAAGATTATATTGGTTTACCTTGAAACCTCATCCTTTTATAATATACTAGAACTTGGTTCAATAGTATAATAAAAGTTTGCAAAGATATTATGAAATGATATTTGAAGTACTACAAAAGTACTATTTTTGGGAATATATTCCGATAAGGAAACACTTTTGGTAAAGAGATGTTGTGACATATATTGTCTTATACCCGCCTTATTCTGGGTTAAGTCATAGGCAGAGTTATGCCATGCTTTCATTACCTTGCTGAGCTATTTGCTCACTCTTGCTATTGTTTTATATATATTATAGAGCAGCGAAGCAGGATGTCAAGGGCACCAGTGATTCCGGAGATAATACGAACCAGTCAGATCAGGCTACAGCTTGTTGAGCTTATATATAGATGTGAGTGGAATGAGAAGATTGTAATCATCCGGATCCTTAGTTGGTAATGTACCATTACTTAGAGATTGTACCAGTATCAGACTTTGTAAAACATTTGGGTATTGTAATAAAAGTTGTTTATTCCGCAGTTGTTGTATTGTGTCATTTCTGAGACTCTAACCTGTGTGTGTGTGAGTTATATTGTGGGGTCACAAACAGTTGAATTGTGTGCATTGTAAGTAATACAGGTGAGACAAGAAGTAAATGGATCATGATTACTCTAAATCCCAGACCCCGGATTTGGGGCTGTTACACCATGAATGGCTCAGCATTTCCTTTAAAATCACCATCTTAGCCGCAAGCAGTCTGGGTTCCCGAATCGCTACTCCGCATAAAGCCAACCTCTTCCAACTACACACAGTCCCTATGAAAACCTTCGCTGGGATGGCCTCCATGTTAGCTTTGACATCCCTATAATCTGCCACATCAGTCAATTTCCCCCCTCCCCGTTTCTGCAAACTCAGGTCAGAGAGAGCTCCAGTGGGTGGTTCCTCATGAAAGGGCTCCAACCCATTCCTTCTAAGAAAAGCCTATAGCAGAAGATCACAACAAGACAGGCTCACCAGCTCCGGGGGCCTCCTACCATGAAACCATCCCAACTCATCCTTGAAAGGGTCATGACCACTGATCATAGTAATTCCTTAACAGCAGGAATTTTTGAGCCCCTTCTGTCAATGTCATTCATCAGCTTTTCAATATGAACCAAGGTCTCGATCAAAGGATCTCGAAGACCATCACTATACTCAGTAGTACCAACCTCTTGATTAGGAGCGAAACCCTCTATCCCCTCATCCTTATCCCCCCTTACCAGGACAACATCCTCCCTAGCAGTAGCAAGACCTGTTACCATAAAATCATCTTGTTGCTTCTTCCTTTCCTTCATGAGCCCCAAATCTACCGTGCCATCATTCTGAGCACCAGTATCCACCAAACCATCACAAATGGTTTGCCCCACCCCAAGGGGACTCTCCATAACAGAGACACTAACAGCCCTATAACCTTTACCGGAATTAGAAAGGACCGAAGAATTAACTACTAATTCCTCAGTACCCGCGTCCACAGGTAGATCATTAATTGAGTCAGATAACTCGATAGGTACCTCAACATCAGTACTAATGAAACTATGAGAATCACTATCACTAGGAATCTCCGACACCAGGTTCTCCGCAAAAAAAACCCTTTTCAGCCTCATAGTCGATACCAACCCCTCCTGGGTCTTCTTCGACATCCCCTTCAAAACTTGAGCCAACTTAGTGGTACAAGCAAGAAACTTTCCTTCAAACAATTGGAGGTTGCGAGAGCTACGAGCCTCCAAGCCAGCCTCCAAATCAATAATTTCACAATCCCTCTTTCCACAAACATTCGTCGTCTGAATAAGGCCAACTTGTTTGACACCCAATTTCCTCCCGGGTCGACCCGACTCCAATAAAGCATCCTCAGAAAAGGATACCCTCTTCCGACTCATTGTCTGATTCAATAGTTCTTGCAACCCCACAACAGTTATCACTAAATCTTTAACGCTAGCTAACTGGACTTTCGAGGCCTTCACAGGACTTTTGTCGACCAGTTGGCGGTCTTTCTTCATAAGTTCCTCTTTGCAAAGAGAAACTTCACCATTTACCACAAGAGGATGAGACCCACAACCATTTGAGCCCAGAAGGTTGCTATCGTAAACATACTCCATCTACTTGCAACCAGTAGGCTGCAACCTCTCACCGGACTGAGCCGATTGAGTCGACAAAACCTGCTCCCTAGAAAGACGCGGGTAATAAACCCTGACCTCCGGTGAAAAAGTGACCTTCTTCGGAACATGCTCCCCCTTAACTAACTCAGTAGTAGGGGCACCACGCAAACACTCAAGAAGACTAGGGTAAAAAACCCTAACCTCCGGCAAGAAAGAGACCCTCTTCGAACTCATTCTCAAAACTATTATAGCTAATAAATATAAAATAAGAAATATGGTATATAGGTGGGAGATTTGAGATGAAAGATGGAATTATGAAGGTCGATTATATCGATCTGATGGGGAATTTGCGTTAGAATTAATGGCGGCTAAGAAGGGTTTTAGAGAGAGAGGTTAGAGAGAAGGCAGAGGACGACTCTCATTTTTAACCGTTTGGACACTTACGACTGCGTGTTTATATGTGTGTCTGAATGGTTTGTGTAGTGATTGTGGATGAATTGTGGTGGTGGTGTGACTAAAGCCTAAGGTGTGGTAGTAACCAACAGGGAGTATTGCGTGCTTGTCTTGTTGGCGTGTTATGGAATCTCTTTGTGTGATATGTAGATTTGATTCGTCGGAAGAAGTGATTTGGTTCTTTCAAAAGGAAATATTAATGATCGAAAGATATGATATGATTAATGTTTTAAGATGTTTATAAAAGGTAATATCTTCAACTAAAAGTAAATGTGAAAACGACAATCGATTAATTACCATTAATTTTATTATGTTAATGTGAAAAAGGTAATCGACTAATTACCATTAATTTTATAATGTTAATTGACTAATTACCATTAAATATATTATGTTATTATTTATTTTAGGTGTTATATTTTTCTTGAAAATTATGGTTTGATATTTTCGAATATATATTAATGATTGTAAGAATTGTTTTAAATTGAAAAGGCAAAGTATTTTAATTCGAAAGAAAATATTAATGATCGAACAATATGATACGTTTGATGTTTTTAGGTGTTTATAAAAGGTAATATCTTCAACTAAAATAAATGTGAAAAAGGAAATCGACTAATTAACATTAATTATATTATGTTATTATTACTTACTAATCTATTTATTTTAGGTTTTTCTTGAAAATTATGGTGTGATATTTTCGGGTATATATTAATGATTGTAAGATTTCTTTTAAATTAAAAAGGTAACATATTTTAATTCGAAAGAAAATATTAATGATCGAAAGATATGATATGATTGATGTTTTTAGGTGTTTATAATAGGTAATATCTTCAATTAAAAATAAATGTGAAAAAGGCAATCGCGCAACTAATTAACATTAATTTTGTTATATTATTATTACTAATTATCATTAATTATATTATGTTATTATTTATTTTAGGTGTATTGATTTTTTTATAATGAAGGGTAATAAGTAAATTCACAAAGTGCCAAAAAAACAAGTACCAAAACTTTTAATATTTTGGCTTTTATATAATAGTATAGATTACTTGGGTAGCAATGATGTATTACTAGATGCCGCTCATTGTTTATAATTTTATTATTGAATATTAAAATTATTGCCAACATAATAATAACCTAAAGGGTTACACAATAAGAACGTTTAAAAGGTGTTTTAATTTAAATTACGAATTTAAAATAAATTATTAAATTAGAAATTGGATATTTAATTAATTGAGCTGGTGTTGTGGAATAAAACTAGGGTTTATGCGTAATTAATGCTCGGGTGGTTGAGCTTCGAGCTTTAATGGCTGTTTCCGCGTTTCAAGACTGATCGGTCCTCGCAGAGTGCCTACGTATCTCGTTATTGAGAATCAAGCCACGACGTAGTTCTGAGAATGAGGGATCAGGCCCTTTATATAGGCTGAAAAGCCTTAGAATTATGGTAGGATTGGGATACTTGGTGGGCAAGCCACCGCCTTAGGGAAGGTTCTAGACTCCTTCCTTGTAGGAGTCTGTTTCCTTATTGAATTGGATGCCTTAAAGGCTAAGTCAGGCAGGAGTAATATCCTTATTTGACTCTTATTGCTGAGCTGTTTATTTCCCCTAATATTAATTATGAAATTAATATTAAATTAGGGCTCTTGACCTCATTAATGGGCCCCACGTTTGGACCATGCTGGGTCTAATTAATGCTACATTAAATGTGTCTTTAGGGCTTACTTTTAGCCCATATCATTTGCCCCCCAACTTCTAGGAAAACTGATCAGGTTTTCCTTGAAATTTTAACTGCCTTATTCGAGACTTGGGTCAGGGTTTATTGCTACACGCAAGAATTTTCACCAATACCGTCTTTATGTAAAGCGTGGAGCGACCGACGCGTTTACGACGATGTTAAGCGACACTAAACGGTGTTATACGGCACTAAATAGCGCTAATCAGCCTTAAATGACGTTTAAACGGTGTTAAACGACGTTGAACGGCATAAAACGACACTAATGGCGCTAATCGGCACTAAACGGGGCTTAAATGACACTAAACGGTGTTAAACAGCCTTAAACGATGTTTAAGTAGAGTTAAACAGCATTAAACGGCATAAAACGGCACTAACGGCGCTAACGGCACTAAACGGTGCTTAAACCATATTCTGGTTTTAACCCAATTTTCATATTCGAAACGACGCTGGGATCAATATCCGACATCGAAACGACATCGGGATCTCCATATTCAACATGGAACTCGGGATCTTCATATTCAACAAGGAACTCGGGATCTTCATATTCAACATGGAACCCGGATCTTCATATTCAACATAGAACTCGGGATCTTCATATTCAACATGGAACCCAGATCTTCATATTCAACATGGAACCCGGGATCTTCACATTCAATATGGAACCCGGTCGGCCGAAGCCTCCCGGGTGCCCCAGTCGGCCGAAGCCTCCCGGGTGCCCCGGTCTTCCGGTCCCCAGTCTTCCGGTCCAGCTTAGTGAAATAGTCGATGGCCACTATCAAGAACCTCATTTGTGCTGAAGCTACAGGGAAAGGACCAAGTATATCCATCCCCACATTGCGAATGGAATAGGAGACTTGATGGATGTTAACATCTCAGGCGGCTACCTTACAATTAGAGCGCGCTTTTGGCATCTGTCACACTTCTTGACATAATTCTGCGCATCGGCCAACATCTCTGGCCAATATATAGAATCCCAGACGAGTGATCTTGTGAACTAGGGCTCTGCCCCCCAAGTGTTTGCCCACATATCCCTTCATGAACTTCCTCCAATGCTTCCTTTGCCTCTTTGGGCCTTAACACTTCAAATATGGGATGACAAACGATCTCTTATAAAGGATGCCTTCGATCAAGGCATATCTCAATGCTCTCACTGACAACTTCCGTGCTTCCAAGGCCTAGTCAGAGAGCCATCTGGTTTCGAGGTGAGCTTTGATGGGATCTATCCAATAGCTTCCTATGTCAATCGGCGCTACCAACTTAGAGTCGATGGTAGGGGCCTTCAAGACCTGGAAGTAGACACTCCCTGCATAATTCTCTATCTCAAAAGAAGTGAACTTAGACAGGGCATCAGCCTTAACGTTTTCTTCTCTCGGAATGTGCTCCACATAGCACTCATCAAATTGAGTCATAACAGCTTTCATAACTCTCAAATACTTTGTCATAGTTTCATCCTTGGCTTCAAATTCGCCATTCACCTGCGATACCACTAGTCTTAAATCCCCACAAAATTTGAGATTCTTCACCCTCATAATTCTGGCCAAGCCCAACCCGGCTATCAAGGCCTCATACTCAGCTTCGTTAGGTTGTCGGAAAATCCAACTTCAAAGCATACTCAACTGTGAACCCATCGGGGCTTTGCAAGACTAAACCTGCACCACTAGATTTTGTTTTTGATGCTCCATCAAAATAGAGCACCCAATATTCCTTCAGATCAAGTACAAGTTCTTCATCCTTGCCTTCTTTCCCAGGGGTGGTTACTATCTCCTGCCCCCGACTTCTTGGTTGTCAATGGTACATTCAACCACGAAGTCACCCAACGCCTGAGCTTTGATGGCTGTTCGAGGCTTGTGATGTCAAATTCCCCAAGTTCAATTGCCCACTTAATTAACCTTCCACTGGCCTTTGGGCTATGTAATATGTTACTCAACTACTGGTCCGTTAGGACTTCAATCTTGTGTGCCTGAAAGTACGGTCGTAGCTTCCTCGAGGCTGTTACCAATGCAAAAGCAAACTTCTCAATGGTTGAATAATTCAACTCAGCCTCATGCAACACATTGCTAACGTAGTAGATGGGTTTCTGAACCTTTTTCTCTTCTCGAATGAGGACGGCGCTCAGCGCTTGTTCGGATACCGCCAGGTATAGATAAAGAGTCTTCCCAGGACTAGGTTTGGCCAACAACTGGGCTTCAACCATGTACTTTTTCAACTATTTAAAGGCCTCTTGGCTGTCAGAAGTCCACTCAAAATTTTTCACCTTCTTCAATGCTTGAAAGAAAGGCAAGCATTTGTCACTAGACTTGGAGATAAATCTCCCCAGGGCTGCAACTTGGTCCGTTAACTTCTATACATCTCGAATATAACGGGGTGGTTCCATATCCAGGATCGCTTTGATCTTATCAGGGTTGGCCTCTATGCCTCTTTTCGAAACAATCAGACCCAAAAATTTTCCTGATCCAACGCCAAAAGCACACTTGGCCGGATTCAACATCATCTTGTGGTGCCTCAACACTTCGAATGCCTCTCTGAGGTGCTTAATGTGGTCTGCCGTGAATAGGCTCTTGACTAACATGTCAATAACATAGACCTCCATGGTTCTTCCAATTAGATGGGCGAATATCTTATTCACCAATCGTTGGTAATTAGCTCCTACATTTTTAGACAAAAAGCCATAACAAGATAACAGAAAACACCAAAGTTAGTTATGAAAGATACCTTTGGGATGTCATCCTTGTGCATCTTAATCTCATTGTAGCCACTAAACCCGTACATGAAGCTCAATATCTCGTGTCCAGCTGTGGCATCTATCAACGTATCAATCCTTGGCAGAGGAAAACAATCCTTAGGACATGCACAATTTAAGTCAGTGAAGTCTATGCACTTAGGATACTTGGGTGTGAACCAGGAGGTTACACTTATTTCAATTATTGTTATTGGGGTAGCTTCTTGACATTGTATTGTGAGGGCGTCATGATACAAGATGTAGAGCTGGATGCTCACAATGTGTGTGCTATGCGCACTGTAAAGTGGGTATTTGCTTGTTATGCTGTCCTTGACAGTACGGGTCTGGCTGAAGACCCTTTAGGAATGGCGGATGCTTTAAAACCAGCCATGGTGATTGTGGTAGTATACTCTGAAAATTCGCAGCAGGGG
The DNA here is from genome assembly GCA_037693485.1 of Kitagawia praeruptora. NCBI lineage: Eukaryota > Viridiplantae > Streptophyta > Magnoliopsida > Apiales > Apiaceae > Kitagawia > Kitagawia praeruptora. The sequence goes on along the minus strand of CM075351.1, from coordinate 119,030,990 downwards.
CGAAAGTTTGTTACAACAGATGATGAAGGGAGGACTCTGCTCTACGATGTTCAAATTGTGGGAGACTGCGGGGTTTATGCAGTATTGCAGACTGGAATGTTCATGGCAATTTTCTAGTTTTTAGGATTCTGATTGTGATTCTGATTGTGTTTGTGCTCAGCTGTTGTTGATTGCTAGTTTTCTAGCATTATTGATGTTTTTTTCTGTTGTTCTTTTAGGTAGATGGTTTTATTTTCGCGGGGTATGCCCCTAGAGATGAAATTGTTTGCCTGTGGTATAAATTTTAATTAGCAAAAAAAAAAAAAGTCTATGCACTTCCTCCACTTCCCATTTGCCTTCTTGACCATCACAGGGTTAGCCAACCATTCAGGGAACTGAATTTCTTCAATAAAACCAGCTTCCAAGAGCTTGTCAACTTCTTGCTTAATGGCCTCTTGCCTTTTAGGAGCAAAGTTCCTCTTCTTCTGGTCTCCTCATTCTTATTTTGAGGTTCACTTCCTGCTTGGGTTACTATCTCCTGCCCCCCCTGACTTCTTGGTTGCCAATGGTACATTCAACTAGAAAGTCAGTTAACGCCTTAGCCTCAATGGCTTTCCGAGGCTTCTGTGTGATGTCCTCTCTTAGCCTTTCTTGGTGTTCCTTACCACTACGGACATTCATGTCTTCAATCGGAAGGACCTGCCCCCGACTCCATCATGCCTTAACGATGATACATAACAGCTTCGTGCCATTTTTTGATCACCTTTCTATTCTCCAACACCATTCCTAGTTCGGAACTTGATCTTCATATGATAAGTTGAGGCAAAAGCCTTGAATGCATGAAGTCCAGTCCTTCCGAGGATAGCGTTGTACGTTGAAACCGCCTTGATTACCATGAAGTTCAACATCTGAGTGGCCTCCTTGGGCTCCTGTCCAATAGTTACAGGCAACTGAATAGTCCCTTCAACTTTGGATTCTACTCCATTAAATCCATAGGTAGGCATGTTATTAGGGGTCAACTGAGAATCATTGTACCCCATCTTCACAAATGCATCATGAAACAGAATGTCAATGGAAGCTCCATTATCTATCAAGACTCGCTTCACCTCTGAGTTTCCAATCACAGAAGTTATGACCAACGGGTCGTCACGGGGGAACTTCACCCCTTTCAAGTCTGAGTCATCAAAACCAACCATTACTTCAGTTTTTGCACGCTTCGGGGCCTCTCCCACGATGTGCATCACTTCTCTGGCATAAGCCTGCCGAGAATTCCTTGTTGTGCCGGCCGCAGTCGGGCCTCCTGAGATTATGTTGATTACTGGCCTTCGGGGCTATGGGTTGTGATCTTGATCGTCATCCCTTTTATAATCTCTAATTTGATTACCACGATCTTCACCCTTAGTGAAGTGGCTCAGTTTCCCTCTACGGATCAAAAACTCGATCTCATCTTTGAGTTGCTTGCAATCGTCAGTGTCATGCCCCACATCTCTGTGGAATCTGCAATACTGATTCTTGTTTCTCTTTGTGGGATCACCCCTGAGTGGCTTCGGCCATCGGAAATCCTTATCCTTCTCAATGTCCAATAAGATTCGACTCCTAGGAGGATTCAACCTTGCATACTCAATGAACCTTGGTCCTTGGTTCTTCTTAGGGGTAGAGTCGAAGTCCTCGCTAGTTCGGGGATACTTGTCCCTAGCATCATACTCTTGGTCATCATACTCCTGGTATTGCTTTCGCTTCTTGGAGTCGTTGTTACCTCCTCCTCCACATACTATGGCTTCTTTATTCATGCTATCCTCAGCTTTAATATACTTGTCAGCCCTTCGTTAGAGTTTAGCCATATTCTCAGGAGGATGCTTTGCTAATGACCTTTTAAAGAAGGGGTCAGTGGTTCCGTGCTCCAAGGCCACCATGGCTACCTTATTTTCTAAGTCAGTAATATTTAGTGTCTCCTTAGTAAATCTCTTGAGGTAACCCCTCAGATTTTTGTTATTTCCTTGCACCACATACATAAGAGATGCAGAGCTTTTCTCATGAACTCTTCCGCTAATGAACTGGCTAACAAAAGCAGCACTCAACTCCTTAAAAGAGTCAATTGAATTCGCGGGCAACCGGCTATACCATCTTTGAGCCATGCCCGATAGAGTTTGAGGGAACGCCCTACACTTTAAGGCATCACTTGCAGGCTGCAACATCAGTGAGTTTGAGAACGTCCTGACGTGATTTGCGGGATCACCCATTCCATCATAAGCCTTTATAGTAGGCATCTTAAACTTCCTAGAGATGTGAGCATTCATCACCTCCTCGGTGAACGGGGGTGTGGGATCGTCAGGAACTCCAAGTGGCATCAGATCTTTGAGGTTACCCCTGGGGGTTTCCACCCTTGTTGTTCTTCTAGTTGGGGCATCAGCCCTTTTCTGTCTCCTTGAAGACCTTTCCAAGTCTATAATGGGAATCCTTTCTGAGATTGGAGGGGGTCGAGTTTAACTCAATCTCTCTTGCTCCCTCGCCATGTCATCCTTTAACTTTAAGATCTCGGCCTCATGAGCCTTGATCCTCTCAGCGGTTGTCAAAGGGGGTCCATCATGGATAGTTTGAGTCCTCCTTCGAGGTTCTCTGCTAGCACGTCACCTCCGAGGGGCTTCATCACGATCATCATCATCATCAGATGTCGAATCATCAATATAAGGGCCAGAGTAGTCGTCATACTCTCGATCCCGGATCTGTAAGGCATGACCGCTTGGTCCAGGGCCTCGAATAGGAGGATAATTTGGCAGACCATACATCGGGTTGGTACTCACGGGGAGATCCGTAGTATGGATCTGTACCCCTGGAGGGAACGGCTGGTTAGGGTTAACAAGAGGAGACATCTGAAGAGGATTGGTTTCTGGGTTGACGACCACTGGTAAAGTTCCTCAACATGGGGATTCTTCCCTGGAGGTTGAGAAACTTGAGGTTGGATGATCGCCCCTGTTGTTGGGGGTATTGGTTCAGTGGCAGGCGGAGCAGAGCTGAGAGGTAGAGCCTTGGTAATAACTGGTGTTCTTCATGTATTAACCATGGTTGATGTTGTTGTCCCACAGACGGTGCCAAATGTTGTGGAATAAAACTAGGGTTTATGCGTAATTAATGCTAGGGTAGTTGAGCTTCGAACTTTAATGGTTGTTTCCGCGTTTCGAGACTGATCGGTCCTCGCAGAGTGCCTACGTATCTCGTTATTGAGAATCAAGCCAAGACGTAGTTCTGAGAATGAGGGATCAGGCCCTTTATATAGGCTGAAAAGCCTTAGAATTATGGTAGGATTGGGATACTTGGTGGGCAAGCCACCGCCTTAGGGAAGGTTCTAGACTCCTTCCTTGTAGGAGTCTGTTTCCTTATTGAATTGGATGCCTTAGAGGCTAAGTCAGGCAGGAGTAATATCCTTATTTGACTCTTATTGCTGAGCTGTTTATTTCCCCTAATATTAATTACGAAATTAATATTAAATTAGGGCTCTTGGCCTCATTAATGGGCCCCACGTTTGGACCATGCTGGGTCTAATTAATACTACATTAAATGTGTCTTTAGGGCTTACTTTTAGCCCATATCAGCTGGTCTTAATTATAATTAAATAGAATTCGAATTTAATATTAAAACCAAATCAGAATGGGTTTGGAGAAGCCCAATTCGATTTAGGGTTTAGCCCAATCTCTCTTCCTATAAATACATTATGATGTATTGTTTAAGGATAGACTTTTGCAATTCGTTTTTAGAGAAAAAACGTTTGAGAGGCTAGAGAGAGAGGGGGAGGGAGGCAGATTCTTCGGCTAGTACCAGCTCCGGTGATCGTTGGACGATCAAGCGTTCGTGTGGACTACTTTGGCAACGTAGATCTCGAAGAGGGCTGCGTGGTGATTGTTTTGGACCTCCATCTGTCATCAATTTGTAAAGCTTCTTTAAGGTAATCATCTAACTCCGAATTAAATATCATGTTTTTGCATGGATCCTGCGGTAGGGTTTCGATTTTCATTCTTTTTCGCGTTTAATTCCGCTGCGTTTGATGCTCGAAACCCATCAATAGATGGGTAGGTCGTATCCTAGAAGGGAAACAAGCATCTAAAAGGGATTCGTCTCATGTTCTTGGGGATTCGTCCTTGGGGTTGAGAACCTGGAATCTGGGTACTCATTTCTGGGGGTACGGACCCTTGTTCCGTAGTCACGGGTACAGAAGTGCTGGTGGTGGTTTTCGTAGTTATCGGTATCTCCGTGTGTTCATCATGGTTAATGTTGTCTTCCCACATACGGAGCCAAATGTTGTGGAATAAGAATTAGGATTGAAATTATGGCTACGTTTGTGTGTATTTAATGTAAGGATTTAGAGCTTTGAGTTTTAATGGCTGCGCTTGTGTTTCGGGACTTGAATCGTGTCTTCATATGATAAGCCAAAACGTAGTTCTTGGTGATGCCCTCGGGGCTATGGTTGCTAGGGCACACCAAGAACGTAGCTTGTATATCCTTATTCGAGGATTAAGCCTGAAATTCGTCGACGTATTGAGTTCTACCCAAAAACCGTTCTTCTGAGAATGAGGCATCAAACCCTTTATACAAGTATTGAAAGACTTAGATTTAGAGTAGGGTTATTAGGTCGGTGCTTCTCGATCGTTTCAATCAAGGATTCAATTTCCTTGTTAATTTTTGTATCTCATATCAAGAATCTAGAAGCGGGCCTTGTTTCGGACGTCCCCGGTACAGGTCGCATTTTTGACCCAAGTATAATGAATTTAAGGCCCGGCTAGGGTTTCGGGTCTTTTTATTGAAATTCGTTATTTGGACCAAATGAGGTCTAATTAATGCGATATTAATTATAGGGATATTTACAAAACTACCTAACTTTTTGAAACTATTTACAAAAATGCAGTTTTTTGGTTGCAAAGGTTGCAAAACTAGCACCGCAGGTTAGAAAGGTTGCAAAGGTTGCGAAACTGGCATCGCAGGTAACAAAGGTTGCAAATGAGCTTAAAACGCAGGCAAAAAAAGGTTGCAAAGGTTGCACGCATTTGAAAAAAATGTTGCAAAGATTGCAAGTCATATTTTTGAAAAAATCTGTTGGAACTTGGATAGTTTTGAAAAAAAAACCTTAATTATATTTCTAGAACTTATTTTTAACCCATATCAAGTTGAATAAAAATGCATTTTTAGTAATATTATTTAACATAAATTGCTTTTAGTACATCTTTTTATTATGATTAATGAACTTGACGTTCCTAAATATCTACTCACTTATAATTGAGATACAATATAATTTTTAATATAAATCTGCTATCCGAAGAGTACATATTTAGGAAAACTAGCTTGTTATTTAATATAATGAATTTTTTCTTTTAATTTAAATTAAAAATTTTAAGACATAAATTTTGTTACTTTAAAATTTTAAATGATCTGATAATAATTACATATATGTTATCCGTGATATTTTTCAGAAAATGATGGATTTTAGTTTGAAAATATAGAAAAAATGATATGTTTTAGCTGAAATCGGTTAGTTATTATTTATTATGATAATATTATTTTACTTAAAAAAGTTATTCGAATAGGTTTTACTTGTAAAAAAATAAAAAATTGAGATGATAACATATTTTAACTGAAAAAGATAATTGATTAATTATTAGTAATTATAATAATAATTATAATTATGATAGATAAGTAAATAATTGTAATGTAGAAGTATTTTTTTTATAATAAATTTTCATTCAAAAATATATGGTAACTTATATTTACTATTCAAAATATAATTTTAAATTTATATTTTTTTTTATCAAATATCAGATTATCCAAAAAAGTGTAACACAATTTTTGATTATAAAAGATATCTCAGTCAGCCAGTTTGCCCTCTCTTTTAAATAAAAAAGTTGAAAACTAAAAAATTCACATCTCAGCATGATAAAATTTATAACATAGTACAAGAAATTCGTGCATAGCAGAAACATTAAAAATTTTGATATCTGTTTCTTGATACCTATTTTTTGGTACCTGTTTTTTATGCTTCGTAAATTTACTTATTTACCCTTCATTATAAAGAAAAATAAATAATAACATAATATAATTAATGGTAATTAGTAATATAACATAATATAATTAATGGTAATTAGTGGATTGCCTTTTTTACATTTACTTTTAGTTGAAAATATTACCTTTTATAAACATCTATAAAATACGCTACCTTTTTAATTTAAAACAAATCTTACAATCATTAATATATACCCGAAACAAACATAATACAATTATGGTAATTAGTCAATTAACATAATAAAATCTATATATTATAAATTAGTGGATAGCCCTTACCTAAGGTTTGGTATCCATATTTAGGCTTGGACAAAATTTTGTATTGATTTTGACCCACTGGATAATCCATTTTTAGGTTTGGTATCCATATTACGTTTGGGAAAGATCCAAATTCAGTATTTGATCCATTGTTAATTAAAGAAAGTTTGTATAGAAATTTAAATACTATTAATATATTCTCTTAATATTTATGGTAAGATTATTAATGAAAATTTGAATAAATCTTTTAATTTTGGTAAACTTATTTATACATATTATCACATAATGACAAATATAGAAAATTTAAATAATTTTATCTTTGATTGCATTTGTTATAATATATAAAATAATATTTTATTAATATTATTTCTTTCAATATTATTTTATTTGATCTTAAATATAAAGTTATTTTCTTTATTTAATCGTTATTATTATATATCATAATTATTATAAAATTTAAATTTAAACTAACGCATGCGTAGCACGGGCTATAATCTAATATTAAATAAATACGTAAATAGATCAAATTAGAATTATTGCCTACCATTTTAAACAATCCCCATCACCCCATGTACCAAAACCCTAAAATACAAATCATGACAAATCACAAATTATTTTCTTGCCAAAAATTATTTCCTTGATAATACAAGCCAAAAATTATTTCCTTGATAATATCAAAAATTGTTAACAAATGATTTTGATTGGTTATAATTATAATGGGCCCGCCAGGGTCATCCAATTAAAATATTCCAAAATTCCAAATAATTATTTTCTTCACAAAACACAAATTATTTTCTTGCCAAACATTATTTCCTTTCTAACAATTGTCAATTTTTCTTGGCAATTGTTATTGTTAATGCCAAATAATTTGTTATAATTATAATGGGCCCTCTAGGGCCATCCAATTAAAACATTCTTGCCAAAAAAAATTCCTTGACAAAACACGAATTATTTTGTTTCCAAAAATTATTTCCTTTCTAACAATTGTCAATTATAATTATAATGGGTCCGCCAGGTCTATCCAATTAAAACATTCTTGCCAAAAATTATTTCCTTCCACAAATTTTAAATTATTTTAAATTTTGTTTAATGATAACAAATTACTTAAATAAATTATTTTAATTTATTTAAACTAAATAAGCAATTTATTTTAATGATTTTGTTTAATTTTGTGAAAAATTATTTTGTTTAATGATGTGTGTCATTTTTCTTGACAGTTCAATAGTTGACTACCAATTTCATTATCCAAATTCTTTTTTTAAAAATAACTATTTTCTTCACAAAACACAAATTATTTTCTTACCAAACATTATTTCCTTTCTAACAATTGTCAATTTTTCTTGGGAGTTGTTATTATTACATGCCAAATAATTGGTTATAATTATAATGGGCCCGCCAGGGCCAACCAATTAAACGTTCTTTCCAAAAAAAATTCCTTGACAAAACATGAATTATTTTGTTTCCAAAAATTATTTCCTTTCTAACAATTATCAATTATAATTATAATAGGTCCGCGAGGGCCATCCAATTAAAACATTCTTGCCAAAAATTATTTCCTTGCATAAATTTTAAATTATTTTAAATTTTGTTTAATGATAACAAATTACTTAAATAAATTATTTTAATTTAATTAAAATAAATAAACAATTTTATTTTAATGATTTTGTTTAATTTTGTGAAAAAATATTTTGTTTAATGATGTGTGTCATTTTTCTTGGCAGTTCAATAGTTGACTACTAATTTCATTATCCAAATTCTTTTTTTTATTTTTAAAATTTTGGTAATATCACTAAATTAAAAATATATTGACATCCGTACTGTTGGATCGTCGATAATTATTAATTAATTTTTAATTACTCCATAGATGACAAAATTGGCATATTCCTAGCTTCAAAGATTTGGCAGAGAGTAATCGGAAAAAAAAAAAGGAAGAAGAAGAGTTTCTTGCTCCCCATTCTGTGATGTCTTAAAATCTATCCACGTGTTTCTGTGTTGTGCGTGTATGTGACTTTAATGTATTTACTTAAAATTTAACTTTAAATTGAGTGAGAACATACTAACTTCTTTTTTTCCCCGTATTATGATTTAATTGTTTTAATTTATTCTTTTTATCTACTACAGTTATAAAACATGATATAGTTGACACTACTAAAATAATGTTCAATTTTTTGATCTTTCTAAAATTGATTATTGTATTAATAATTTGTTATACTAATTGTAATTTAAAATATCAAAACACCTCATGTTCTTTAAGAAATTAACATATTTAACTATTAAAGTAGGCAACTTTTTAGTACTACTATCATATTTCATTTCTACATTATAAAACTACACATAATTTATTAAAATTTAAAATAAAATTTATTTAAATTATGAACTCCCGTGTGCGAAGCACGGGCATTAAACTAGTTAATTATAATTAGTCGATTTCCTCTCTCACATTAACATAATAAATTCATAATTTTTTGATAAAAAAAATGTTTTTCATAATTTAGGGTTAGTCAAATTTTTCGGCAATGTTTTGGTGTTTTTCCTGCCAAACAAAACGTTTACGAAAGGGTCAAGAGTATGGACAGGGACAGAATGAACATTAATGTCATCTCTTCCAGCGTCATGCATTGCGTCTTCCGTCCATTCCCCCTCTCACCATCACACAAAATTACATACATTTTTACAAACAAATCATTTTATATGTGCATCGTGCATGCTCCAGAGCAAAGATTGTACTTAAGTGTTTAGCTTTTGTACCATCAGTTAATAATTATGGTAATTTTTCTCACATCGATACAACATCAGATCATCAATATATGTACTTTTGGACCGAAAATTTGTGTTTCAAATTTGATTGCAGGTGATGAAGTTGTATTCCCATTACATGAGTTCATGCTCTTTTCGAGTTCGTATAGCTCTTCGACTCAAAGGTTCTTGTTACATATAACCTAGGAAGTGAGGTAAGCAATGACATAACCTAAATGACATAACCTAGGAAGTGAGGTAAGCAATGACAAGTCCACCAACCAAGTTAGGCCACCAACCAAGTATCTAGTGTAAGGAGGAAGCTAAGTTTATCTATATAAAGAGGCTTAGTCTCCCTTGTAATAACAACACAGAAAATATAAAAATGCAGCAAAAGTAGTAGTATAAGATATACACACAGTTCACTGCACCTCTTGTGTTCAATATCTCTCTATATTCTGCCTATATATGTATAAATCTTGACATGGTATCAGAGCAGGTTCATTTATGTAGAAAAATCAGTGTTTTTTCTTGTTAAAAAATCAATGTTCTTAAGGGAACTTGTGTCATTTCTGCCCAGATTTGATTTTCAATCATTTAGCCATTCAAACTCAAGTTCTTAAGGGAACTTCTGTCCAGATTCAGGAGGTTTTTTTTAAGTAGAGCCTTTTCATTTAAGCTTAGGGTTTTTTAAGGGAAACTCAAGCTTTCTAGTCCCAGGGTCCTGTTTTTCTGCCATGGTAACATTCTGTCCAGATTCAGTTGTTTACACTTCTGACCCCCAAACCAGATCCAAAAATAACATGGGCTGCTCCTGCATACTCAGGTCAGGCCCTTGCCGGTGGTAAAGGGGTGAAAACCCCTTAATAAGGTGGCTATCTACTATAGCACTTGCATAGCACCTTCTGTATTTTTGACATGGCCTAAAATATACCGTGTGGTCGCAAGTTCGAGTCCCGGTATCCCAAAAGACTCAATAAACTCAAGATCGGTCGATCCTAAAAATGGGTATAGTTGGACGCTCAGATTAAGCTCAAGGGCTACTAGTGTCCACTCTTCAATCCCAAGATAGGTCTTTCATCCGAAGATGGGATTTCGAGTGAGGGGGCGTGTTACATATAACCTAGGAAGTGAGGTAAGCAATGACATAACCTAAATGACATAACCTAGGAAGTGAGGTAAGCAATGACAAGTCCACCAACCAAGTTAGGCCACCAACCAAGTATCTAGTGTAAGGAGGAAGCTAAGTTTATCTATATAAAGAGGCTTAGTCTCCCTTGTAATAACAACACAGAAAATATAAAAATGCAGCAAAAGTAGTAGTATAAGATATACACACAGTTCACTGCACCTCTTGTGTTCAATATCTCTCTATATTCTGCCTATATATGTATAAATCTTGACAGTTCTTCAACTTACATACTTAAACCTTAATTTTTTTTTTTTTAATATATATTTGCTTGTTTTTTGTTTATGTACTTGGTGCTCCGATCATAGCCAGCTAACGAACTCCAAAAATTAAAATTTTACTAATACTGACACAAGATCGCCAAATATGTAAACAAGATTCTTATGAGCTATTGGTTTCATTGTAAACAGGGATTGATCATGAATATGTAGCACTAGATATGATGAATGGGGAGCATCTCACTGATGGTGAGATTTTTTTTCCTATTTTTTCTTTTAGTTTTGATAGTTTATGTTTCGTTATGTAATAGTGCAAACGAAAATGCTTTGGTTTTGTCTAGCTGTTTGAGTAATTTATCTCTGGTGGAAGTATAATTAAGATTAGGGATTTGTTAGTACTAGTTGGATTAAGCATGTTTGATGTTAAGCATGTGTGGGAGTCTGGTACAAGCAGGGACGGACCTGGGGTCCAGGGTCAGACCCCTATTAGGTTGGAGAAATTTAAAAAGTTACCTGGGGTCAGGGGGTCCCTGGCCCCTTCTAGGTTGGGGAATATAAAAAAAATTGAAAATTCTATGTATGCCCTATCATTTACTTGTCCCTGGCCCCTCCTAGATGGTTTATTTGTCTTCTTTTATATCCATTTTGTATTATTTAGTGGAAAATATCCATTTTTTGCATTATTTAGTGAAAAAAATTCATTTTTTGCATGATTTAGTGGGGAAAAAATCCACGCTTCGCGCGGTTCGGATTTTTAAAGAATTTTTGGACCCCCCTCGCATTATGCTTTAGGTCCGTCACTGGGTACAAGTACAATTAAGATTTGGAATTTTTATTATAGCTATAATGTTTGCTATGTTGTCGTTAAAGCATCTTCCTGACATGTTGAAGAAAGTATTAAGAAGTAACCTGAAAGAACTGAAGTAGCTATCATCCAAGATGCACCATCTTAAAATTTTACACCTATTCATCTCTCTAACCTGTCTATTATAACTCAAGTATGAAAATGAAGGGATACAATAAAAGTATGGTTGATTTAATACTGGGGAGTGGGGAAATCTGCTGCTCCGGACAGTTTTACAGTTGTAGAAGAGTGGATACAGTTTTGATGGCAATCGATAGATTTATCACAATTTTCATCAATATTAACCTATGTACCCTTTAAGTGAAAGTCTACTAATGACTGAAACTTGGGTTTGATTATTAAGAAAAATTTGCTGCCACTGAATCACCTTTGAGTCTGGTAAAAGAGTTTTTTTTAGAGCTAGCACTGAGGAATGGACAAAACGAGGGTTCTTGTCCCCTGCTTGCAGTCATTGATTTTTGGATTCTTTTGTTTTCGACAAATTTCTTTCTGTTAGAACCTGGAAAACAGTGTTAAACTCCATGTTAAGGTTATTCTACTGCTTCCTAAAAGAAGTTTTGTACTGTATTGACTGGGATCTTTAGATTCCAGCAAGCCGGGCCAGAAATTTTTTATTTTTACCAAGTACGTTATGGTTACGTTCCAAATGCATCGTGGTTCTCTGTCAGAGCTTTTCAATTTGCACTTCTTATCATTCAGTTTTCCCCTGCTTCCGGCTTTCTTTACCAGGCCTATTAAAGAGGGAAGTCTAAACCTTCAAATTTGCAGCATCAATAAACTATCTTCTTTTGTAGAGCTTATGTCTTCATCATTCGCCCACACCAATTAAAACGAGGTGATTGTAAAACTTTGTCCGAGTTTGGTGCTTAACAAACATGACGAAAACTTCACAAAAGTTGACACTGTTTCATTGCTTTCCAATTCTTTTCCTTTCTATTAACACCTTTTTTTTAGATTCTAAAACTAGGAGTGCCTTTGCCACTGCTCTGGCACTCCTTAATCGATTTTAGACTCTATAAATAGTCTTGTAATGCACAACTCCAAGAGTTTCACAACTGGATTAGAGAGGGAAAAAGTATTATTTACAACTAACAGAATGATCCCAGCGTTTTGACAATAAACTAACTCTACTGTACACGGAAAATACATTGCTATATATGAAGACTAAAACTTTGGGCATTCTGCATGAAGTAAAAGAGCGTAACCATAGATATAAACTTGTTGGTAGTTTCTTATTTTTTTGTTAAGTAACTTTTTGGTAGTTTTCTTTTCATTTCTGTAACAAGAGTTTATATTTTTCTTGGTGGTTTCAACAAATAACTTCTTCCTAATCACTAGAAAACTTTAAATAAGAATTGTTCTGATATAAATCTATGCATACAACTCAGACTTACTATTCAATGATACATGACTGAGACGATTTAAGATTTCTGTGGATGTGGATTTCTTCAACTATGCTGCAGCCTGCATGTCATTGTTACAATTCAAATTCATATATTAGTATAGTACTCAGATTTCTGTTTTCTATTAAAGTATTTTAGTTATTTGTTTCTTCATTTTCTCCTGGTGTATCCTTAAAAAAGTATTTAGCGATAAAACAAAATAAAAGATACTCTGTTCCCTAAAGTAAATGGACTTTGTGATTTGCAACTTGTTCTGTTCCGCAAAAACCTTCAGTTAACCATTGAGAGAGTAATTCATATTGACATGTGAGAGCTTTTTGGTGCCAGTGCAGACAGTAGATCTGTGGTTTACTTTCTAAATCTTCTTACTAGCAACTCGTTCCTCTTAATAGATTTTTTTGTAACTGGAATGCAGAATTCTTAAAGGTCAGTCCTCTTGGTATGGTTCCGGCACTGGTGGATGGTGACATAGTAATTGCAGACTCTTTTGCCATCTTAATGGTGCATCATAGCTTTAACCTTTATATATGTAGCCTCTGATACATATCTTCGTTTTCTTAGCTCTTCTATAATTGTTCTAAATGGTTATTAATTATGTGTAGTATCTGGAAGAGAAGTATCCTCAACATCCATTATTGCCCTGTGATCTCCAGAAAAGGGCATTAAATTATCAGGTATCTGCATTTGCCTTCGTATCTGGCTTATAGTCTATGCACAATGCTTTTTATCCTGAACTAGCTACGTGGCTGAAGCTAAATCCTACACGTGCTTCTCAGTATGAGCAACTACCTATAATAAAACTTGTACGATAAAGCAAAACTACGAAAAAGAAATTTAGACCAGAAATTGTATCTTTTGAACATATTTTTAAGCGAAGAGCACATTGATACGTAGAAAATGCATACATGTAAAATAAGTAGAATACATATGAGAATATATATAAAGTGGAAGGGAAGATTTCAGATTGTACAGCCAAAATTTTCAACTCCCTTTGCATCTGATGTGCTGAGAATACCAATCTAGTCACCTCTGTCACACAACTCACACTGTTGTGTCCTACTCTAAATATATCCATCCTCGTATGGGTATCTTCTTTTTAATGGAATAACCTGACATTTAGTGTGAAAATAATACACACAATTGAGTCTTACTCCATTGTAAACAATTCATATTTATTTGAACTTCCATAGTAAACAAAGCAGTCTCCTTAGAGAATCATTCAGTTGAACATCAAAATACATGAACTGAAATCTTTCAAAGAATTTAAGCCCTTCACAATCAAACTTTCCAAGTTCTCTAAATATCTTATAATCAGGAGTAGTGTAAGGTAGAATTTAGTAGCTAGATGAGGGTGGCGAGGCAGAAACCAGGGGTATTAACTGAGAAGTGTAATTTGCCATGGCTTGAATTGATATTACTTGGGAAGTAACAGTGGTGTTATTTTTAGGAAGACATCTGCCATTAACATTGCTTACGAACAACCCGACATAATGAGGCACATTGAAGTGTTACACATGCCTGTCATATAGGAGAAGTTGAAATTTTACAATCTGCCAAGAGTAAGATTGTGCAATAAACCAATAAGCAGATCCTACTGATGCAGAGATTTGTTTGCAGGAAGAATACATTTCCTTATTTGTGAATCTTTAGATTACTGAAAGGATCCTCCCATACCAATATGATACACTTAAAATTTTCCCAGAAATTTAACAGATTTTCCAGAAACAACAATAAGTTCAAGGCTTTGACATATCTAACCAATTTAGATCTGAGTTCTACAAACAGCTTTACTATGCAAGGATACAGTATTCATCATTTATTTTATCACTTACAGATTTTTAATTCTTTTTCATTATTGGTTTCTCTATTCTCCTTACTCTCAGCATGCTGTTTACATATACTTGATTTGCAGGCTGCAAATATTGTTTCCTCGAACATACAGCCACTTCAGAATCCTCGTATACAGGCAAGCACAAAGTTTCTTTCTATTAACATTCTCAGGCACCATTAATTTAGTTCTCTTTTAATTTGTTCAGAAGTATATCGGGGAAATATCTAGTCCCAGCGAGATGCTTCCTTGGACCCAACATCACATTTGCAAAGGCTTTGCAGGTAAGCTTTGACATAACATTGTATTGGAATGAAGTTCTCAGTCAGACATGTGTACTTTGAGGACTTGTAATTTCCACGTATTAAACCCAAGTTCCCCAACCCATACCCTTCTTAGGGTGTTGAGTGTTGCTTCTCGGCACTTCAGGGAACAGTGAGGAGTCCCGTAGTGCATATGTTACAGAGAACCATCTCTAAATACTGAAAACTTATCCAGATCCAGTACATAGACTAGTTTAGACATGTAAATGTGTTGCATTCAATTCTTTCCATCCAAAGCTAATATAGTGAGGTCCATTAATATGATTGCTTAAACCGCAATTTACTACATATTATATTTTTCTGCTTACTAGTCAAATTGAATTTCCAAGTAAAAGATGGGCCGTTTATTAACTGTGGGAAAGGATATTATATCTTACTTTTCTCAGTTTCACAGATATATACTACTCATCTTATCAAGCAGATAGGTAGTTGGTTTCCCCAGCCTGTACTTGATTAGCAGTAACATGTTTTAATATTTTTATTTTTTGCAACTGAAGTAAGATGCAATACAATTTATATGAGAATAGTAATGAATATGAAAAAGCAGAACTTAGTTAATACCATCGTCTAGAAAGGGAAACTGAGCAATTTCAATTTTGATCTCTTAACAGATTCTAGCTAACAGTTATCAAGTATTAATTTTTGTCTGACTCGTCTGTTGGTCGGTCGCAGCTCTTGAGAAGCTATTGAACAATTCTGCTGGAAAATATGCTACTGGAGATGAAATTTTGTTGGTTAGTTTTTTCTTCTGAATAGATGTGTTGTAGTCTATGCATATATCGAAATTTCAAACCTATATGTATCTTGGTAAAGGCTGATTTCCCTTTTAGTCAACTCTTTACCTTCTTCGAGGCTTCATCTCTTTGGAAACAAAATAAGAAGTCACTTGAGTCATCTAAACTAGAACTGGGAGTGTAACTTATTAAAACAATACGGTGATGATTATAACCTTTTGCTTATTGGTTATCTTCATTTCCCCAAATAGAATATGCAACCTCTATTCATGTTCAGACGCTTAGATTTTAAACTTTGTGTCTTAACTTGTAGGCTGATTGTTTTATAGCACCACAAGTAGATGCAGCAAGCAAAAGGTTTAAAGTTGACATGGTATGTTCACTCCACACTACAGTTCTTGTCATTTATGTCTCTCAATTTTTTTCACAATTCTGCAATTTTTTTGTGGAAGTATTACTGCCAATGAAGTATTAATTACCTGTGCAGCTATGCTTTAGAATTTTGTAGGGAAGATATTGTTAGGAAACATAATAAAAATAATAATTAATAAATCAGTTACAAATTCTGAATAATTAGTGTGTGCATCAATTATGGATTTGAAAGAGAGAATTTGGTGGGAAATATAATATCTCAGCTTTAATTTAGGGATTAGGGATTGTGAGATGATATGGGGTTATAAATAAAGAAGTCATTTGTATGAATGAATGAGGTATCAAGAAATAAGTTTGAGTGTAAAGTGTGTGGAGAGTAGGTGGTCTCTCGAATACCACCCGAGTGTGTGGAGAAGATGAAAGGAGTACAAGCAAATAAAAGAGAGCTTACATCAGTTTTTCAAGGGATTGATCTCGGAAAACGTCAAGAAGGTATAAACAAAATATCATCATTTCGAGAAACTATCCTTGTTGTGGTTAAAAAATTGGATGAATTTTCCAAACGGTTAAATGAAATGACTCCACAACAACCACCAATATTGGAGGTTTTAGAACAGACTCCGGTAGATTCCGACAATGGCAACAACAAAGAACAAAAGACTTGTTTTTTTGATGTCTTGCCACCTACAAGTGCATCCATGGACTTGTTATCACGAAGACTAAACAAAATCATGTTCAAGGGCGTAAAACTACAAAGTTGGTCGCTAGAGGCTGGAATCTCTCTTCACCAACGAAGAAGGCCTGGTCAGTAGTAGTATGCTTGAAAAACGATCTTCTGTTCTTGTGCTACTGCGGGGAATGTCAACGGGCTTCTTGCAACTGGGAGGAATGTAGAAAAATATTGGTGGAGAGGCAGGGCATCTGGAATAGAAAGGAAAGGAAAAAGAAGAAGAAGAGAAAAAAAAATTGATGGAACCATTTTCTCATCTTGAGGACAAGGTTCAAGTTGGGCGGAGAGTAATGTTAGGAAACATAATAAAAATAATAATTAATAAATCAGTTACAAATCTGAATAATTAGTGTGTGCATCAATTATGGATTTGAAAGAGAGGATTTGGTAGGAAATATAATATCTCAGCTTTAATTTAGGGATTAGGGATTGTAAGATGATATGGGATTATAAATAAAGAAGTCATTTGTATGAATGAGGTATCAAGAAATAAGTTTGATTGTAAAGTGTGTGGAGAGTAGGTGGTCTCTCGAATACCACCCGAGTGTGTAGAGCAGGTGATCTCTCGAATACCACCTAAATATCGTGCTTTTAGTGTGCGTGTGTTAATCAATAAAAGAGTTTGTTTTTATAAACTATAGCATATCAGACCTGGTCCTAACAGATATCTGATATTATGTCTATTAATTGATGAGTTCTCTACATTTATTTTAGCTGTGTAGAGGAACTTTAATTGTGTAAATTAACATATGACATTTGGGGCGATACTTGATTACTCCATTTCTTTAGCTAAATGATTACTCCTTTTTTTTTTACCAGGTTTTAAAAAAGAACTAGAAACTGATTACTGATAACTTATAAACATAGTAGGAGTGTACTAAAGTTTCGGAATACCTTCATGATTCTACAATTATGCAGTCCTAGCTAAGTACACCAAGATATCAGAGATTCGTTTATTTTGCTAGTATTCTAGTCATACTCTAAATCACCACATGCCACAGGCTATGGCTTAACAAAGCGACACAGACACGCATGAATTGACATTTCTCGGAAGTTGTTTAGTTTTACATGTCATCTGTTTCTCAAAACTTGTTCGTTCAAATTTTAGATGCTTCATCATTAGCTATAAACTTGTCTTGGTAAAATCGGGCTTGGAACTGTTTTGTACTGGTTGTCTTGTACAATTTCTACAAATTATAATTCACCAGGGTTTCATGAGGGAGATCCCACATAATCATTTGAAGTTTACTAGTAATATTCTGTATATCTTGATGCTGCAGCTCTCTTTGTTTGTTAAAAGCTATTGATTTATATAGACTTACATATGATTAAATATTGAACTGCCTCACAAGGACGAGATTTATCTAGATTCTGTCTGATTTTCTTCTAAATGTCTGGTGAATATATGATGGTGAATCTCTCGAAACATATGTGCTGTAATATTAATGATTTCTGATATTAAGATTTCTCTTTTCAATATCTCGTGCAGAATGATTACCCTCTTTTGAAAAGATTATACAAGGCATATGAAGAGCTACCTGCTTTTAAGGATGCGATGCCTGAGAATCAGCCAGACAGTCCAGCTGTGGGTATCTGATCATAAATTGTGCGCAATCGTGCACACACAAGTATTTATACGTTTACTTTGCTATCTGATAATACATTTTCATGGAGATTAGAACCTTTAATTTCCCAGCATGGCATATACCTTACGGAGTTATGGGTAAGATGTACTGATTAGTGGTTACTATACTATGAGTTTTGTTAACCAAAAGCAGCAATGCAGCATTCCTCCTTCTGGCTAGAAGTTCTCCTACACCTTATAGTAAAAGCAATTTCGGAGCTTGAATCCTTAGTTACAAAATGTAAGAAATTGATCTTCAGAACTGTTGTTTTACAACTTTACAGGGATAGTTATGGTTACTAGTACTTTTTATCATGTTGCAAGGCTAAAAACATAACTATCAAAGGAAAATGAATGAATATTGAACTTTCATTCCATTTTATTTACCCCAACCAAACACAACATTAATCTTCAGAGTGTTTTGATTCTATATTTTGCTCTACCTATAAAGGATTCCTATCTGTCATGTGATGGCAAAGGCTTGAGCTCTCACATGAGTCTTTATAAAAATAATGGATTTGAATTCATGAAATTTTATCTTTATATATAATAAGCATAAGAGGGATTTTATCCAAATTTTTGGTCTGGTCATTGTACTACCAAAATTATATGATCCGTTGGATTAAAAACAGACGATCAAGATTAAATTACATTAAAAAGAAAATTGTAATCTAAAAAGGATATAATTAGAAAATGTTACCTTAGAAGTAAATTTTAAAAAGAAAATTATAATTTAAAAAGGATATAATTAAAAAAAGTTGTATTAGAATTGAAAAAAGAAAATTATAATATGAAAATGATATAATTAAAAAAGGTTGCATTATAATTTAATTTTATTTATTTATTAGTATTAAAAAAATTCATATTTACTATATAGGCTCTATCTTGATATCTAGAAATCAGATTTGTATGATTTTAAAATCCATGCGAATCTCATAAAATTATCTTTAATTTAGTGATGATTTAGTAATTATTATTCAAATGGAAACACTCAGAATCTCAAGAAAAAATATAATTAAGAATTTTTACATTTATCCTCTTCAATGTAGAAGTCCTACATTGATAATGTCATTTAATGTAAAAAAAAACCTAATTATATATGATTTAAATCATTGACATATACATTTTTGTATTCAATATAAATACACTTTTTAGTTTATAACATATTAAAATATAAAATATATTTTTATGCTAGATTCAACGATTTTCATCTATTTATTTTAAGAACTTTGTCGTGCGGAGGAGCAAACTACCGATTATCAAAGTTTTGGACAAAATTCCTTTTACACTTATTATTAAAATTGTATTTTTGTTAGTTGAACTATCTTCAAATAACTAAAAGGGTATTTTGATAATCAAAACGAATTATAAGTAAAATTCATAAATCAAATAGAATTTTCAACATAAAAAATAGTCTATTTCTTCTCTTTTTTGTTTCTGCGTAGATTTAATTTGAAAAAAAAATTATTAAACTATCACTAAATTAAAGATTATTTTGTTAATTTCACGTTTGTTGTAATCGTCCAAATCAAATTTTAATAATTCAAGATAGAGTACAAATATTAAATCGAACGTGTAAAAACTTATATATATATAGGCTAGCGTTCAAATAGAAACCAACCTTAGAATATAAACTAGAAACCTACACTAAATAAATTATATTTCATTTATTTTAATGGCCCCGTTAGGGGCACCTTCACAAAAAACTTATAAAATTCTTGGCTCTATTCAACAAAAATATAAAAAAAAATTAAAAAAAAAGTTACTGTTCACGTGCCACGTCATCACGTGAACAGTAACTTTTTTTTTATTTTTTTTATATTTTTGTTGAATAGAGCCAAGAATTTTAAACGTTTTTTGTATTGGGGTACCCCTAATTTGGTCATTAGATTAGCTTGAAATATTTAATTTAGGTTTAGTTACTAGTTTCTATTCTAACTTAGTTTCTATTAGAACAAGACCCTATATATATATAGAGTCCTACTCTACTATAAACCAAAACTAAATAGAAACTAGAAACAGGCCAGCCCAAAAGAAAGAGTCCAGCCCAAGAGGACAGTTTCGTAATTTACAATTTTAAAAAAAGAAAAAGAATATTACGCTATAGAAAATCGCGCTATTACACACAAAACCGCCTCTTCTCTCTCCCTGTTCTCTCTCTCCCATCTTTCCACTACTAGTATAACGGTAAAATCAGTAAATGTTGAGCTTTAATCAACGATTAATACTCTATTTTTGAGCTACTGTGCAAAATATCTAGCTGTTTGAGTTCATCGAACCTCAAAAATCGAAGAATAATCACAGATCGGGAATACTTCTGACGTTATTCAACAAAAAACCCACACAAATCACTCGGTAAGGTTCATTATTCAAATTTTTGGCTTATTTAGCTTCATAATCTTCGATATACGTATATTTTAATTGATGAATGTAATTATTTTACTAATTTTTAGGGTTTTTGTACAAAAATATGATAAAACTAACAATTAATGCTTAAATCTTGATTAAACAGCTATTTCACTAAAGTTATTTAAGTATTGAAGCAAAAATGCATGTAAATATTTTACTGATTTTTAGGGTTTTTTGCTGATTTTTTAGTGATTCTATGTTTTGGTGCTTGTGTATTCTCTGTATAGTGTGATTTCAGAGTTTTGTGTGTTTTTTTTGTATTTGTGTTTACTGATTACTCTATTTTAGTATAGTTTTTTAGTGATTCTATGTTTTGGTGCTTGTGTATTCTCTGTATAGTGTGATTTCAGAGTTTTGTGTGTTTTTTTTGTATTTGTGTTTACTGATTACTCTATTTTAGTATAGTTTTTTAGTGATTCTATGTTTTGGTGCTTGTGTATTCTCTATATAGTGTGATTTCAGAGTTTTGTGTGTTTTTTTTGTATTTGTGTTTACCGATTACTCTATTTTAGTATAGTTTTTTAGTGATTCTATGTTTTGGTGCTTGTGTAATCTCTGTATAGTGTGATTTCAGAGTTTTGTGTGTTTTTTTTTGAATTTGTGTTTACTGATTACTCTATTTTAGTATAGTTTTTTAGTGATTCTATGTTTTGCTGCTTGTGTATTATTTGTCTAGTGTAATTTAAGAGTTTTTTAGTGATTCTATGTTTTGGTGCTTGTGTATTCTCTGTCTAGTGTAATTTCAGAGCTTAGTGTATTCGTTTTTTAGTGATTACTCAATTTTATTACAAAGTTTTCAATGTAATACAAAGTTTTTTAGTGATTTTATGTTTTGGTGCTTGTGTATTCTCTGTCTAGTGTAATTTCAGAGCTTGATCAACATAAATTGTACACGCCCCTGCGGGGCCAGATCTTCACAAAGATACTGGTGACACCAACCAGTTCATAGATTATAAAATAATTAATTTACTAAACATCATTATGAATAAGATCATTAATTGGGTCCTATATGTGTTATTATACTAATTTCTTAGTATCTTTTTTTTTTGTTCTTGTGTATTATTACAGTAGATTTAAGTTTATAAATAATTCAATGTTAATTTTGTGTCTTGTCATGGAACGCATATGATAACAAAACTGCTCTGTCTTGTGTTATAACAATGCTCTGTATTCTGTCTAAATTCACTTTACAACTTTGTGATTTAGAAGCCTATATGTGTGATTTATATGTGTTATTATACTAATTTATTTGTATGTTTTTTTGGTTCTTCTGTTTTATTATAGTTGTCAGTGACAAGTGATCAGTGAGACTATTGATATTGTAGATTCAAGTGATCTTGATAGTATCGGAGAAGAAAATATGACTCTAGGTAAATATATTTTAAATCAATTAGTAAATGATGATAGTGAACCATATATCGTACGACATAGCAATATTTCTGGTAAAAATTAATAATATATGTCAATGTGAATTAGGTATTGATAATGAACAAGACAATCCACAAAGAAAGAGTAATCATGATAATTTGGAACAAAATGTTGGACGGACTTTTGAACAAATAGAGAAAAGGATCAAAACAAAAGCAAGAAGACCTCCTCAAAGCCCTGTTAGTGAGGTATTCATCTTGACAATATTTAAACATTTGGGAAAAAGGCTCTTAGTAAAAACAGTCTAATTGTATCTATGTATTTTTTATTATTAACAGGATAGTGAAAGTTGGTTTTTAGAAGACCATATTGGGCAAACAGATGATATGGGACATACAGGGAACCAAGCAAATGAAGAAGATTTTACTGGTAATGAAGCAAATGCAAATATGGGAGGTACTACGAATGAATCAAATGAAGAAGCGGCTGAAGAGAAGATAAAGAAAGCTAAGTTTTGTCGGAAGGTATAATACATATAAGGAATGTGATCATTGATATTCTACTGCAAATATATATGTTTTTATTGTAACTTGTTTGTATTTACTATATTAAAAATGTAAAATCAGTAATACAAACAAATTAATCAGTTTATTATATTTTTCAAATCAGTATATTATACTAATTAAATTAAATGATTTATAAATAAATTGCACTTATATATTCAATTGTTGCTAATATACAGAGATTTGCCACAAGAAATGATCAAGAAGTGAAAAGAAGAAGACATATCTACAAAAGAAACACAAGTGTGAATGATGAGGTAATTGTTGCTGATATGATTGTTGGTGTATATTGTTTTACTGATTAACATGATTTCTATATGTAGCATAGTGTAGCATATGATTTCTATATTTTGTATTAGTGAATATATTTTAACTATCATTTGAGCAAGTTTTATATATTTATGTGGACAAATTAGCTTTAGTTTGTTTTTTACTGATTATATGTTCTATTGGTGTATTCATGATTAATATAACATGATTTCTATAGGTAGCATAGTGTAGCATATGATTAACTCTTGTTTTTTACTGATTATAGTATTGTTTTACTTATTTTCTATTATCTTATTTGACTGATATTTTGTGTTGTTTTATAGATCTTCATTTGTATTGTTTTATGATTATTAACTAATAGGAAATTGGACTGCAAAAGAAGGCTCTAATGAGAAACTCTCCTAGACTTTTTAGTGAAATGGTCTATTATCTGACTGAAGAACAAAAATTTTGGGTGAAGAAAGCTGGATTCGAGTCATTACTTCAGTTTGATTTGGAGATGCTTCCATCCAAACTATCATCTAAAGTTGTGCAAGCATTTGACCATACTAGTGTGTCGATAGGGATTGAAAATGGGAGAATCTACATCACTGAAGAAGATGTTTTTTGCGTTCTTGGACTAACAAATGGAGGAAAAATAATAGAACAGAAAAACACTAAAATAACAGAAAGAAGAGAGAAAGAGTGGAAAAATCAATTTCCAAAAAAATTGATAACCACAGCTAGAGTTGGTCAGAAAATTAGAGCAGAACCAAGAGCAACGGAAATGTTTAAGATAAATTTTTTGACTGTCCTATCAAATGTCCTGATTGGAACACCTACCCATTCCTATGTTGATACAATGTTCACAAAATTTGAAGATTTGGATAGCTGTGTGATGTACAACTGGGCAAAATATCTCATTGACTATCTAGTAATTGGGAAAGAGTGTTGGAATCAAACAGCTTCAGAGTTCTTCAAGGGTTCAATCATTTTTCTGACTGTAAGAAAATCCCACTTTGGAAAATATACTTTTTTTGCTTAACATTAAGATTCTTTAATAAGAATCTTTACTAATAATAAAATAATTTGAATGTTGATTTTGTAGCTATTTTATGTTGATCGAGTGATTCACAAGGGGATTGAATTCGTTGCGAGGAAGTTTCCCTCTTATAGAGGATGGAATGAAGACAAACTTAAAGAAAGACAAGCAATTGAGGTTCTCACTGGAGAGTTTGGGAAGGGAAAAATTCTATGTACACTAAAGGAACATTTCACACAAGACTCAGAATCACAAAAAAGTCCATCTCCTCACATGGTAAATGTAATTCACACTGATGCACTGTATGATTTCTAATATATCTATACTATTGATGAGAGTTGTATATATAATTATGTTATTATTGTATGCAACAGAATGTTAATGACAATCAGTTTTATGGGAAAGAGCAAGCTGCTGATGAGTGCAATGACTGGACAGAAAATATGGTAAATATCATCTGAGAATGTAGAATCTTGAATATTAAGTTATCTATATCTACCTTGAATAATGATTACGAAATTAATAAAAATATATTTATTATTTGTAACAGAATTTTGATACTGATGAGTTGCATGGAATGGAGCAAAATAATTGGACTGATGATTGCACTGATGATTGGCAGCAAGATAATCTTACTGACGAATATGAAGATTGCAGCCATTATGATAAACAAACTGATGTTGGAAATGGTGATGGAAGCTGGGACAAATATATTCAAAGAAATAATGTTGGAAAAGATAGTAGACAATGGGACAAATGGCCAAGTAATAAGAAAGATGATATCCATATTGGGATGCAATCTGGCGCTACTACTGATCATGAAGATGCAGAGAATGTCAATTCAGAAGATGAGCAATTCAAAAAGGACATTACTGAATTACCAGAAGAGGTAAAAAAAACTTCATACTTAATTATTTTTCAAGTTTATGAAGACTAATTTATTAATTTATACATTACAAAACAGTGATTAGTTGTATATAATTAAGTTCTTTATACAAATAATTTAGTAATTTAATTGTAGTTAGTTTAGTTTAGTTTACTTTAGTAATTTAGTGATTTGTAATAGTGCTTTTGCAACCCCTTGTATTTTATCATCAGGATTGTGTGGAGTTGCTACGTGACAGGGCATCAGAAATTATTACTGCAAAAATGCAATTTGAAAAAGACCTCAATAAAGCAATGGGAAAACATCCGGATAACAAACAGCTTATGATTATTAAGGATGTTTTTAGTGAAATATTCAGTGCAAAAAATGGTGATGGTGCTACGAAAAATTCAAGTGCGAGAAGGGATGACAGTGATGTTGAAAACAAGGAAAGACAAGAAGATGAAATAAGACCAGATGCTGAAGTTGATAACCTTTTTATGGATCCTAATCTTTTAGATCAAATAGAAATCATTGAGTACTTGCATTCAAAAGAAGGGATGAAAGAAATTGATGCTTTATACTCAAATGTGGATGAAGTTCCTTCATTTTCACTTGGTCCAGAAATTGAAATTGTCAGCAATGTGTGTCGTGAAATTAACGAAGAGTATGACAGTGCTGTTGAGAATGATGATTTTGTGACTCCAAAGCCTGTACTTAGACAGAAAAGCACAAGGTTGACAAAGATAGGCCCGTATGCAAAATCACCATATATTAACTGAGTTATCGATATTGATGGCAAATGCACACCTGAAGATATAACAATGTGGCGCTACATGTCTTTAACAAATAGAAATGGCTTGTAAGTGATTTGTACATTTTTTCTTTTTCATCATTGAAGATTTATTGCAAATAGTTATTCTCTTATTATTTTTATAGGGAAGAGGTCTTTGTTTGGAAGGGGATAACTTGTATTAGGGAGCATATGTCGACCATGAAATGTAATAGGAAGTTGTACTACTTTATAATAGACACATGGTCTACAATTCTGAATGACCAGGAGTACTACAAGGCAGATGAGACACCATTACGTTTGTTTTGTACAATTGGTGGTTGGGTAATATACTAAATCTTTCATTAAAATAACTTGTATTTCAATATTTTTCACTATACTCATATTTTGGTCATATGTGTGCAGAATTGGAGCTTGGATGTGAAAAAGAAAGTTGGTGTGACATATCCAATCTTTCAAAGTAATATGAATGACCTGTTGAGTAGATACCCTTCAAGAAAAATGCAGGATATAGCCTTGGTATCTTTAAAAAATAAATCTATTAAGTCTTGCAGCTAATTACTAATATGTATATATACTCACAAATTTTTTTTTGTATCTTTGTAGGTGTTCTTTCCTATCCATGCCTTTGACCATTTCTACTTGATTTGTTACAACTTGAAGAATGCAGGTTATGAAATCATTGATAACATATACCACGAAGATCCAAAACAGTACTATGGCAAAATACCAAGCATTCTGGTAAGTATTTAATATCTTTGTTGTACTTTTACCAGTAAAATGGTTTAAATAAATCAAAAATCAATATTTTAAAAATCATTGAATTATAGTACTAATTATCATTTATTCTATATATTAACAACTGATATCCACTGTAATTGCAGCATTCTCACTTTATCAAATATTTGCAATGGAAGGGTTTGCAAGTTCAAGCTAGAATGATTCGCAATTTAAAGCCTTTTCACTTGAAACTGACATGGCAGACTGAAAACAACTCAAATGACTGTGGTATATTTGTCATGCGGCATATGGAAACATATAAAGGAGATAGGAATTGGGAAAGTGGCTTGAAACATGAAAAGGTAAGCGATATTCAAATTTGAATATCTTTATTTAATTGCTTTGTCTAAATGTCAGTGTCTAATTTGTGTTATAATTTATATGCAGTGTGGTCAGTTTAGACAAATCCTTAAGCTCCGAGCGAAGTATAACAATGCAATCATGGCATCGCATATTAATGAGAAAAGAGAAGAAATCATAAGGGAGGCAAAAAACTTGTTTAAAGATGCTGCACAGCAGACACTCATGAAGGTAGCTACTACAAAAGTTGGTGCTCAACAAAGAAGCAAAAAGACCGTGACGTTTTCAGAAAACCTAGACAACAAATTTGATGAAGCATAAGATATTAGATACATTTCATTTTCTACTAAAAGTACAATGAATGTCTGGTGAATCTTGAAATACTTGGTACAATGATTCTGAATATTTGGTATTAATTCGTAAATGTTTGGCAATTTCTGAATATTTGGTTTGATATTTTCTGGTGAATGTCTGGTGAAACACTTGGATGAGTCTTTTTTATGATATGATGATACATATTCTCATGAATGTTGATTAAAAATTTGTCATGTTGTACCAAAGTTAATACATTATGTAGTAATTTGTTCACTTAAATTATTTCATTCAGTTATGTATACATGGTGTAAGTTATATAGAAAAATAAAAGAATATATATAGGAAGGCTAATGTTAAGTAAATCATTATTTTTATATGAACAAATCACTAGAATGTGCATGGCCAATTATTATTTTGATAGGGACAAATCACTAAAATGTGGTTTACTAATCAATTAACAAGTAAATTTTTCATTGTCTCAATGAATAACAAGTAAATACTTAAATGAGATGACATAAAACTAAAATCACATAACAGTACTCAAATACCAACGAAAATTTAAATGAGTAAATAATTTCGCAAAAGCACAACAAATGAAAATTTAAAAGAGTAAACGAAAAGCACAACAAATGAAAATTTAAAAGAGTAAACGAAAAGCACAACAAATGATTAGTGCCAGAATTTATACATCCACAAATGAAGAAATCAATATATCCATACTAGAAAATCACATCAAATGAAATACTGATATAAAGAAAACAAAGAAAGTTTTGAACTAAGAAAGTAATATTGTTTACAATATCAATAATGCAAAGTCAATTCATAACATTTGCTTCTGTATGTATCTTCATGTATCCCGTCGGCTTGTTTTACTTGTTTCCCTTCGCGATCTCTGGACAGGTTTTCAAGTTGCTTTTTGTGTTGTCCTTTGCCTTATCCGTGTTTTCCTTTGACTTATCCGTGTTTTCCTCTTCCTTCTTTTTACAGGTCCTCAAGTCATGAGTTTCTGCCCCACATTTTTTACATTTTCGGATTCTTTTTCTTGATTTGTTAACTGCTTTTTCTCGCTCACTAACCAGCCTCTTAAAATAGTTGCCTTTGTTCTTACAAATATTTGGTACAACAACAGTAACATCTCCTTGAGGTTGTTCACCAACCATAGTTGCCATGTGAGCTTTTTTTGTAAAATCAACAGCAGGCCCACTGTCAAGATTGTTATTCAATTGCTTTATAGTCTTGTGCACATGATCAAGCCTATCGGATTGCACACCAGCCTTGTTGACTGCTTGACGAAAATCAAACCAAATGTCTGTCAATTTCAATGACACCTGATCCATTTTGAAATAATCAATAGAAAGTGAATCTGAATTTGATGAAGTCCCGCTATCAGCAATTTTCATCCAACGATTAAGAACCATACTTCTAGGAACCTTAGTAAGTCCAATCTGCTTGAAAGCACAAAACGAGTGTCTACAAATAATTCCGCACATAACAAATTTATTGCAAGAACAAACAGCATGATTTCTACTAGCAGAAACCTGCATAAAAAATACATAATAAAACCACATTAACAAAATTGACATACACATTCAAATAATATTTATAGCTGGAATCACTAACATGTACAACCTAAATTACTAATATAAAATTTCTAAATCAGTATAATGTTCTAACAGAACTAGTAAACTAATGAGAGAACTGGTAAAGTAACTGGGGGGGGGGGAAAGAATGAAATGTTACCTTAAACAATTTATCTTTTACTTTGACGTCCCTCATCTCAAAATGAGTAACACCATCTATTTCCTCACTCATACGCTTGATTTGCATATCCACACATGATGCTATTATTTCTTCCTGAAATTTGTAAAAAATTGCACGTGTGAACAGATCAGCTGCATCATCTTCAATGTACCATGTTAACAAGGTAGTAGGAAGGCTTGAATTCGACTCGGTATCCAACCTAATTGTTTCATTCCGTTGTCTATCCATTGCACTTTGAAACCGCAACCAAAACTCACATAAAGTATCTCCATGTTTATGAAACTGACTAAAGAAAAAATTTTCACTCTCCGACCTCGATGTTGTTCTCAACAAACCAAACATGGGCTCATCTCGAAAATATGCCGGAATCCATGAAGACCTAATAGCATACATATCTGATAACCACTTATTGCCTTCTAATTTGAACTCCTTCATAACTGCCTCCCATCCTTGCTCAAACTCCTCAACTTCTAAAATTGACGACCAAATATACGTTTTCAACTTTTCCATAAAATCAGTCTCTTTACATAAACGATTACCAAGCTGCAGAAAAAGTAACAACGAATAAAAGATAATAAATTCAAACTGTTAAACAATAAACAAACAATGTGCAAAATAAACTTAAAGGTAAAAAATATACCTTAATAGGAAACTTATTTACAATGTGCCACATACAAAGACGATGCTTAGTAGGAACCAAACCATTGGCATTAGAAAACGCAGCAGGGACAGCTAGCTTCATAGAAGGACATTGATCAGTAACGATCACAACTGGATTTCTTCCCATCGCCTTTACTAGATGACTAAAAGCCCAAGTATAGTCAGTAAAACTTTCATGCGATAAAAGACAAGCTGCAAAAGTAACACATCTGTCGTGTTTATCAACACCAGTGAAAGGAGCAAAAATCATGCTATACCTGAAATACATAGAAAAATACAAAAACAGTCACATACCAATACTTAAATTCCATGACAAAATGCAAAGACATTAAGAGGGGACATAAAATCAACTGCTAAAAACTTAAAATCAGAATAGTAATTAAATAAAAATAGATTAATTAACTGTAACGTAAAGACATTAAGAGGAAACATAAAATTCTAACAAATCATTCCAAAAATCACTTAAAATAGCACCAAAAATCACTGATATATGATTAAAAAAATCATAAAAAGTGTACATAAGTGGAGAGATATTTTTTTTATAACAAAAGTACACTTTCAAAATAAATTGTAATAAGTTTTTCCTTACTTGTTTGTATCAAATGTTGCATCAAACGAGACTGCATCACCATAAAGTTCAAAATTCCTCCGCCCAATTGCATCAGCCCAAAAGAGCTTAGTCAAGTGTCCGGCAGAATCGACATCATAAGCGTAATAAAATGATTTTGAAGTCTCTTGCATCACCTTGAACTTATCTATCATCATCTGCCCATCTCGTTCTCCGACATACTTTTTTAAATCTCGGTTAAAATTTTGAAAATCACGTAAGGTAGCACCTACATTTGCATAACCACCATACATTTCCTTCGCCAAGGAAAAAGTCTTGCTACATCCAATATTGACTTTAGCAGCATTAAACACAATGGTCCGCAAACCAGCAGTCATCTCTCTATTAGCCCTCAAAAACTGCCGACCGGCTTTAGGAACTAAAGGATGGTTGTGTTGTTCAACAAAACTGGAAACAAAATACCTATCCACACTCATATACTTCAACACCATTTTCGCTTTGCAACCACACCTCCGAGTAACAGTTCTCCTTTGCTTTACTACCTTACTAGAACTGTCATTCGAAATTCCATCATTGACATCATTAAAACCTTCTCTGCTACAAACATAAAGCTTAAGAAGAATTGTCTTATCATCTTCATCTTTTTTCTCAGTTGTCTTTCGAACATTAAAGCCACCTAATCGACCATACTCCTTGTAAAATTTATAACCTTGATCTAAACTATCAAAGGCCTGGTCAGAAAATGGTGTACAACTCGAATCAACAGTTGGTACATAATACCTATTACCACTAGGAGATAGCCTGTAGCTTGTTACTGAACATTCACTTTCATTCGAACAAACAGCGCTACTGACATCATCATTAACAACAGCACTAATACGAGATGAATCACCACAAAAAGAACCTGAGAAGCATACATTTTCCAATTTAAGTAAAAAAAATGTAGAATCTAAACTGAAAAACAAACAAGTAGGATATTTTTTTCAAGGAATAATCTGAAATCACTAAAATAGGACAAAATCAACAAAAAACAGAGTGAAAAATGTTAAAACGGAAGCTACGACAAATTAATAAAACTACACTGATATTCAAATAATTCATCGTGCTGCAACTACTATATAACTACATATAAAAGTGAAAAACTCTGTTTCACATACGATGTTTAATTAATTAGTAATGTAAACAGTGAGATCAACGATTCAACAACTAAACAGTCACTAAACGCAAAAAATATAACAAATCAAAGATAAACATAAGTTAAAATCACTAAAAATAACACAAAATGATTGAATTTACACCAAATCAAAAAACATACAATGAGATTAAAATAATTTTTCATGACGCAACTACTCTAAAATTAAATTCTAAAAATCAACCAAAACTTTAACTCATGATCAAAGACAATGAACATAAACATAAATTAAAATCACTAAAGTAGCACAGATTAACAACAATACATCATAAAATTAGTAAGACTGAAAATTATAATCAATTACAACAGAAAAAACTAATCAAAGGTCAAATAATAGCTCAAAATACTAAGCATATCAAATTAAAAGTTAAAAACAGTATAATTTACCTTGATTATCACTAATTTTCATCAAATCAGTCGTAATCATCTTGAATTACTAAGTGATGCAACGAATTTAACGATTCAACTAGTAAATTGTTCGTAACGAACAGAGTGAAGATGAACGAATAGAGAGATGAAGGAAAACGGACGAGAGAGAGATGAGAGAGATCTGATGATCGGAGAGAAAAGAGTGAGAGGAGAGAGATAGGAGAGAGAGAAAATACAGTTATGATATTGATTACACGTGATCCCTGTCTTTTTCTTTTTTTTTTATTAAAAAAATAATCAACGATCCAGATTAGACAGTGATAATAATAATTGGATGGTTGAGATTGGTTTCTAGTTTCTACTTAAAATTTGGTTTCTATTTGATACTTTGCCTATATATATATATAGGGTCTTGCTCAGGTGAGAACCACTACTTATGGTGAGATATGAGATCTAATCCTATCCACCCATTTAAATACATTATATTCATCTCTTACCATTCATTTTTTATTTTTATTTTAATATTTTATATTTATTTAAGATTTTAATATCTTCTTTCTAATTCAACTACCCACCACCATCACCAGCAACCACCAGTGCACCACCGGCGACCACCACCACCTCCGGCGACTAACAGAAAATCACCACCATCAAACCAAAAATCACCACCGGAAACATAAAATCACCACCGCCAAACCAAAAATCACCACCGGAAAACGAAAAATCACCACCAAAAATACAAAAATCACCAACAAATCAACACTTACAACCCGAAAATCACCATAAACGGACTGAAAATCACCGTAAACGCCTATACACACTTCCAAATCACTAATTCAACGGAAAATCAACCAAAATCCGGTGAATACAAAATCAGTTCAGAAAAATTCAACAAAAATCACCTCCAACCACCACAGCTTAACCATCTCCGACCACTACTTCCGAAAAAAATCAAAAAATCACTGAATCATAAAATACAAATCACCTCCGACCAGCACTTTCATCATCTCTCTTATGTCTCTCTCCCTTTTTATTTCTCTCTCTCGCACGACACCACCACCACCGTCACGGTGGTGGTCACCTCCTGCCATCACACACGCACGCACATACACATACGGCACACACATACACACGGACGGATTTCGACAAGATCGCACCTGACCAGCGTCGGAGGAACGAAAAGGACAGATTTAAAACTTGTCGGAAACTGATTTGTATTGATTTATAATTGAATTTATTTGGGGGATAGAATAAGGTGAAGCAGGGGAGTGTTTTTGAGGTAGAATTGTTGAGAAAGGAGAAGTGGAAGGGGTGGTCGCACCACCGTGCCTGGCGGCGCCGGAGGAACAATTGAAGCTTGAGCTTTTTTTCTTCGAGCGGTGGAATGGTGGGGGGGCAGGGGATGTATGCAGTGCGTGTTACGTGTATGGGTTTCTATATGTGCAGACTGTGGTGTGTATTTAATTTGAGTGGTTGAGATTTAAAGTTGATTAAAATTGTGGGGCTGTGATTAGATCTCAGTTCTCACAATAATAGTGAGTTCTCACCTGAGCAAGACCCTATATATATATATGGGTTGGACTCCATAGCAAACACCTTATATAACAAACAATAAAGAACACCTCATATCTAATAGATCCATTGCCCCTGGCGGGGCCACCCAATACAAAAAGTTCTTATTTTTTTACCCTCTATCCATCCATCATCTCAAAAAAAAAAAAGTTACTGTTCATGACGATGACGTCATCATGAACAGTAAAATTTTTATTTTTTTTATTTTTTTATTTTTTTTCTGGCTTGATAGAGGGTAAAAAAATAACAACTTTTTGTATTGGGTGCCCCTGGCGGGGCCAAAGGATCTAATAGATCTAAGGTGTTCTTTGTTGTTTGTTATATAAGAGTGTTCTGTATGGAGCAAAGGCCTATATATATATATAAGCTAGCGTTCAAATAAAAACCAACATTAGAATAGAAACTAGAAACCTTTACTAAATAAATTATATTTCATTTATTTTAATGGCCCCGCTAGGGGCACCTTCACAAAAAACTTATAAAATTCTTGGCTCTATTCAACAAAAATATAAAAAAAATTTAAAAAAATTTTAAAAAAATTACTGTTCACGTGCCACGTCATCACGTGAACAGTAACTTTTTTTTATTTTTAATTTTTTTGTTGAATAGAGCCAATAATTTTAAACGTTTTTTGTATTGGGGTACCCCTAATTTGGTCATTAGATTAGCTTGAAATATTTAATTTCGGTTTAGTTTCTAGTTTATATTCTAAGTTAGTTTCTATTAGAACAAGACCCTATATATATATATATATATAAACATTTTAACAATAATTTGATATGTAAATTAATAACATATAAAATTTTAAAAAAAAATAAAAATGTATCTATGTAAATTAATCTCCTGAAGTCAACTATTAAAATCAAGTAGTTTAATCGTTAGAAGATTATTTTATTAAAAAATAATTATTATGCATTTTTCAATATTTAATTTCCAAAATTATATTCAATGATTGGATGACTAATTGATAGCACAAATATATTTGTTCATTCACAAATTTGGTAACCTTTATTTCTAATACCATAAATGAAAATATTTTATAAAATTTCTTACTTTGATAGGTAACTTTAGGAGAATAATCTACAGTTAACTGTAGATACATTTTATTCTTAAAAAAGTTAATATAATTAAAGATATTAAAAAAGAAACGATGCCTTACACGGATTATAAGCTATTATATCCTTATATATAATAAGCGTAATATAAGCGTAAGAGAGATCTTATCCATAAATTTGGTTTGGTCACTGTACTACCAAAATAATCTCAACCGTCGAATCTAATATTTTTAAAAATAGACGATCAAGATTATATCATATTAAAAAGGAAATTATAATCTAAAAAGATTATCATTAAAAAAGGTTGTATTGGAAATATTTTTAAAAATAGACGATCAAGATTATATCATATTAAAAAGGAAATTATAATCTATAAAGGATATCATTAAAAAAGGTTGTATTGGAAATATTTTTAAAAATAGACGATCAAGATTATATCATATTAAAAAGGAAATTATAATCTATAAAGGATATCATAATCTATAAAGGATATCATTAAAAAAGATTGTATTGAAATTGAATTTTACAAAGAAAATTATAATATAAAAAGGATATAATAGTATATTATTGTCCAACAATCTTTCCAGCATACAATTTTTCAATTATCCTTAAATAAGCTCATATTGCGTTATAAACGACTTTATCCTCATTAGACTCTTTTCGTTTCACTCAAGTGTCTATCATGAATAATGGCGAAGGTTTTAATAGTAGTTGTTAAGGATAATGATGCCATGCATTATGCAATTATGAAGTTGGTATGTGGTTTATGATAGGATTTTTTCAACTTTTAATGTGTGTTTGCTGATTATGGGTAAATTGTTAAAAAAGACCGTGGGGGTTGTAATTAAAAAAGAGATAGCTGTCATATGTCCATTATAGATTCAAATAACAAAATAGATTACAAAAAATATTTTTTATATTGGTTTGGTAACTTTACTACCAAAATAATCTCAACCATCGAATCTAATATATTAAAAAATAGACGATCAAGATTATATCATATTAAAAAGAAAATTATAATCTAAAATGGATATAATTAAAAAGTTTGTATTATAATTGAATTTTAGAAAGAAAATTATAATATGTAACAAAATAGATTACAAAAAATATTTTTTTATATTTCTTTGGTAACTTTACTACCAAAATAATCTCAACCATCGAATCTAATATTTTAAAAAATAGACGATCAAGATTATATCATATTAAAAAGAAAATTATAATCTAAAATGGATATAATTAAAAAGTTTGTATTACAATTGAATTTTAGAAAGAAAATTATAATATGAAAAGGATATAATTAAAAAAGGATACAATTGAATTTAATTTTTGTTAATATTAAAAAAAGGTTCATATTTACTATTTGGGCTATATCTTGAGATCTAGAAATCAAATTTGGATGATTTTACGGCCCACGCGAAGCTCATAAATTTATCTTTAATTTAGTGATGATTTAACAATTATTATCGAAATGGAAATCCTCAGAATCTCAAGAGAAAATTTAATTACAAATTTTTACATTAATCCTATTTAGTGATATATATATATATATATATAGAGTTGCACTCCATACAGAACACTTTAAATAAAGAACAATAAAGAACACCCATCTCCACCATTCAATTATAATTAAGAAAATGGACGCTCCAGATCAAAAGAAGGATTAAAAGACAGTAAATAACAAAAATACATACTACGACAGTACAACCATAACGGACACATTACACGCAAATCGAGACGACAACGAGAGTGGCGTAAGCACAGATTCTTCACTTTTTTCAATCGGAAAATAGTTGGAAAATAGTTGGAAATTAGTGAGAAATCGTAAAGTTGTGAGCTCTGTACCAGTAATTTGAAGATTCTATGTGAGATTCTTCCTTCATCGAGGTAATTTTGCATAAAATCTTAAGTTAATGGAAATGAGAGTCTTGTAGAGGGTTTGAATTTGTTAATTTACGATTCTATAGTAAATGCATGTCAAAATAATGTTATAATTGCTTATTTTAGGTAAAATCAAGTGGTTAATTGAAGATTCGACTAAGGATTAAACTCGAAAAATGCATTCTCGAGCAGGTATTATAGTTATTCTATCGTTTTGTGATTCTACAGCTTGATACTTGTTTCTATGTGAGATTCTGCGTTTTGTTTGAATGTATATGTATATCAGTGACATTTTGTGCGAAATAATGTGTTTGTTTTGGTGTAAATTTTTGTCTGAGATGCTTCCTGAGATTCTGTATTGTTTTTATTATAAGATATATGTTGATTGAGTATTTGTTTTGTTTTATTCTTGATATGTGTAGTAGATGCTACCTTAGATTCTACGAGTACTATATATGATAGTTAATTTATTTGTGTTTGAGTTTCATTTTTATGTTTGTTTTGGTGTAAATTTTTGTCTGAGATGCTTTATTAGATTCTTTAATTAAAGATATATATTTAAGTTTCTGTGTAAAATTTTGTGTAAATATGTGTGGTGGATGCTATGTCAAATTCTATTTATGAGATTATATTTGTGTTGGAGATGAGATAATTATATTTGTGTTGGTGTGTGTATAAACCAAGATTCCAGCCTATATTTGATTTACCCTTCATGGACTCTATGTTAGATTGCATTCCCAGGCATCCCGCAGTTGATATATTTATCATAACTAAGTGTCTTATGCCAGTTACATATGGTGGTCATTAACTAGTTTCATGAGACTGAGGTTCTATTGTATCTGCTTTGCCTTCACTTGATCGATTCCTAGTCATATCATAAATAGTGGATCGGATTCTAATTGTGGTAAATAGTAATGTTGTAGTTAATGATTCTATGTTTGTTTAATTGTAGTTATATGTCGTAGATGCTATATGACTATCTGCTTTTTTTAGATTCTTCATTTCATTTTGTTTTCTTTTAGGGTTCTTTGATATATTTGAGTTTGATTCCATTTTGAGTTTCCATGTTAATATGCTTGTTATACATCATTGTACATTGCTTATTCTTCTTGTTACGTCTTAGGTAGAAGATCTGGATTACGCCTAAGTGCAAGAAGAATGAAACATTCATTGAAAGCAAGAACTGGTCAGCCTTCCTCCAAAGGTAAGGAAGTAGCAGGGGAGAAGGCTGATGTTGAGGGTATGGTAAATGAGGGCTGTCTGTCTCCACCATCGACTAAGAAGAAGTTGGAGGAGGAGAGTAAAGTTGAGGGTAGTGTGACCGTGGTTAATGTAGAGAATGAGGGGTGGACTGAGGTCAAGAACAAGAGGAAACCTGTAGCTTCCCCTAGTGTTTCTGCGGGAACTCCGTCTCCTCAGGGTTTCAAGAATGTTTTGGTGGATGAGGTGGATCGTAAACAGAGCAGTAAGAAAGCAAAATCAAGGGGAATCAAACGTGCGAAGCGGGGGTCTGGCCCCCCCCTTCGAAGCACTAACTCAGTTTTTTAATGACTGATTTTTGTTCTTACAACATCCGCGGTCTCAACAATAAAGTTGATTTTATCAAGGATTTTATTTTGTTTAATAAGCTATCCTTGATTAGCATTTTGGAAACTCATGTTCAGCAGGATGTTGCTAAGATTATCTCTAAGGAGATTAACCCGCGTTTCAAGTGGTGCTTCAATTATGATCATCATGCGGTTGGCCGTATATGGCTTGGGTGGAACCCAGATTTTTGGAAAGTTGTGGTTATCGCCACTTCTGCTCAGCACATCACTTGTTTGCTCACTTCGTTGACTGCGAATTTGAGCTTTGTGGCTTCTTTCATTTATGGGTATAATGGGGACTTAGATCGGAGAAGCTTATGGTCTGACTTAGCCAATGTCTCTCGGGGTCTCTCTAATAAGCCTTGGGTAATTTCTGGAGATTTTAACACTTGCATTAGATTGTCGGAGAAAAGGGTGGAAATGAGAGCTGGACTTCTGATATGACTGAATTTAAGGACTTCATTCTTGCTATGGGAATTACTGACCTTCGTAGTGTTGGGAATTTCCTGACTTGGTGGGACTGCAATGTGCACCATCCAAAGTTTAGAAAGCTGGATCGTGTTCTGGTCAATGCAGAGTGGCACAATTTGTTCCCTTGTTCGTACTCTGATTTCCGTGCTAGTGGCTTGTCTGACCATTGCCCCGCGCTTACTTTCTTGGGTTTGGATAGGCCTAATGCCCCCAAGCCTTTCCAATTTTTTAACCACCTTATTGGGAATCCTGGCTTTCTTTCGGTGGTCCAGAATGCTTGGTCCAATTTGGACACGGGTAATCCTTGGCAGGTGCTCTCTGCTAAACTTAAGAGGACTAAGTTGGGCTTAAAGGGTTAAACAGATCTGTGGGGAATTTGCAACAGCTGGTCAGAGATACGAGAAGTGCTTTGTTGGCTTTCCAGAACGACATCCCTACCTCCCCATCTCCTGCTTATTTTGCGGAAGAGAGCAATCTCATGGATGCCTATGCTAAAGCTCTTCACTTGGAGGAGTGTTTTTTGAAGCAAAAGTCTAGAGTGCAATGGCTTAAGAATGGTGATAGTAATAACAAGTATTTTTTCAATGCTTGCAGAGGAAGATGGAATGTTAATAAAATTCTGTCCTTAGACAATCAGAATGGAGAGACAATCACTGACCACGGAGACATGTCAAAGGTAGCTGTTGACTATTACAAAAACCTGCTGGGAAATAGTGGGGAGGTTTCCCAATTCCCGAATGATATCTCTTTGCCAAAGGTAACTGAGTCCCAGTCGATTTCCCTCACTACTCCGTTTAAAGAGAGTGATATTCTGAACACTTTGAAGCGAATGGGAAAAAACAAGAGCCCAGGGCCTGATGGGTTTACGGTGGAATTCTTCTTAGCTGCATGGCACATTGTGGGGCCTGATGTAACAAGAGGTATCCTCTACTTCTTTGATTCTCTTACTATGCCTAGAATTATTAATGCGGCTTCGATCTGTTTGGTTCCAAAGCAGGATAACCCATCCCAAATGTAGCACTTTCGGCCTATCTTTTGCTGTAATGTTTTGTATAAGTGCATCTCTAAGATGTTAGCAGCTAGGTTGAAGTCTGTGATGCCTTCCTTGATCTCCAAACACCAATCTGCGTTTGTGGCAGGAAGATCAATTGGAGATAACATCTTCTTGGCACAAGCTTTATGCAAGGGTTATAATCGAAATGATGGCCAGGCCCGATGTGCTATAAAACTTGACATTCACAAAGCCTTTGACTCACTCAATTTGAGTTTTGTCTTTGCAGTTATGGAACGGATGGGCCTTCCACACAAATTTGTTGATTGGGTTAGAGTGTGTATTACCACCACTATGTTCTCAGTCAAGCTCAATGGAAGCTTGGAGGGTTTCTTTAAAGGGGAGTCTGGGTTACGACAAGGAGATCCCCTTTCTCCTTACCTCTTTGTTATGGCCATGGAAGCTCTCACTGCTTGTCTCAACAAGTCAATAGTGGGCTCTAATTTTAAGTTTCATTGGAGGACCAAGGAGGTGAACTTACATCATATCATCTTTGCAGATGATGTGTTTCTGTTTTGTCATGGTGATGTTCAATCTGTTTCGAGACTCATGGAAGGGATTCACCAATTCTCTGGCCTCTCAAACTTAGTTCCAAACCAGACCAAATCGGTCTGTTTCTTTGCAAATGTGAGAACTGATGTTGCTGAGGATATCTTAAGGGTAACAGGCTTTCAAAGAGGCACTCTTCCAGTCACTTACCTGGGCCTCCCTCTCATTACTGGCAAGCTTAACAGCATGGATTGCAACATTCTGGTGACAAAGTTATGCAATCAAGTGGAATCCTGGATGGTGAGATTTCTTAACTTTGCTGGTCGTTTGATGTTAATCAAAGCAATCATGGTTAGTATTGTGGGATACTGGAGCATGTACATTTTCCTTCCCAAGTCAGTCCTTAAGGCGTTCAATAGTCTTTTGTTCAAATTTTTATGGGGAGGGTTCTATAAGGAATCAGGTCGATGCCACTACAAGGTGTCCTGGGAGGATTGTTGCAAGCCTAAAAATGAGGGTGGTCTGGGGATCAAAAACATTTTTGAATGGAACCAGGCAGCTGTTTTGCACCAGCTTTGGCGCCTGCTCCAACCCACTTCAGACTCTCTTTGGATAGCCTGGTTTCATAATGTTCTGTTACGAAACAAAGCCTTCTGGACTGCTACAATGCCCTATAGGTGTTGTTGGATTGCTCGAAAGATTTTTAATGCTAGACAGCATGCCTTGCAATTTGTTGGGTATAATGTGGGGTGAAACTCTAGATTTCTCTTCTGGCAAGACCCCTGGGCTGATAAGAAACATCTGGCATTCATCTCGTCCTTTGTAATCTCTAATGCTGAGTCCACTGCCATGGCCCCTATCAGCTGTTACCTCCAAGATGGAGTGTGGAGACTTCCCCAGTCTAACCACATGGATGTCATAGGTGTTCGAAGAAGAGCATCCCAAGTCCAAATTCACCGGACTGACAACATTACTTGGAATGGCATGCAGACTAAATTGGTAAAGCTGGAAACTATATGGAACTCTATTCGGGATATTGGTCAACCTGTAAGCTGGGGAGAAGTGGTGTGGAACTCGTTCAATATTCTGAAATGTACCTTCATTACTTGGCTTGTTGTGAGAAACAGGTTACTTACTAGAGATCGTATGATTTCGTTTGGTATGGAGGTGGATCCCTCTTGCGTGCTGTGTGCTCTTGAGTAGTGTAATCCCTTTCCAGGTGAACATTGATTGGACAAGGTGGCAGCAAGGAGATTTTTTCTCTTCTAATCTTTCGTGAAAGTTGAAGAGAATAGCGAGGGTCTACCTTACAACGTGCATTTATAATGTCTGGAAGGAAAGGAACTTTAGAATGCACAACGCAGGGCCTGGGCACCCAACAACTGTGCTTAGCTTGACCATCAAATCCACAGTGCGGGAGAAAATGTTCACTTGTGCTTCCTTTCAAAAGTGGGTTCGGAAAGATCCGTCCCTTGTTCTGTTTCTCTTTTAGCAGATGTCAATTTGTTGGCCTGTGGTAATGTTGGTTTTATGTCGTTTTAGTTGGGTAGTGCATTAGCAGTTTGCTAGCTTCTTCTTTGTAGAACTGTTATAGTTGTTCTTTGTTGTTCCGGTTGGTCGACAATTTTTCGCGGGGTATGCCCCCAGAAGTGTATTTGTTTGTCGTTGGAATACATTTTAATTAGCAAAAAAAAAAAAAGAACTGGTCAGAAACAACGACTAGTAAGGAAAAATAATGACCAATTGAGCACCATGGACTTTGACAAACATGTCAAGTATGTACCATAAACTTTGAAAAACATGTTTGATTATTTAATCAGAATTTGTTAAATAAATCATACTGACATTTTTTTTATAGAACTGTATTCAATAGGCTTCCTATTTCTCTCACGTATTCTTGCGTGTGCGTTGATTCGTTATTCTTCAAAGGTTTTGTAGAAGGATACAATAAAAATAGTGTAGTTTCATGGATGCTGAATTTAGGGTGCTTGGAAAAAAGATATGTTTTTGTTCCTATCTGCCTAACGTAAGTCTACACTTTTGCAACAGCTCAATGTTGCATATATTTAAAGTGATACTTACCAATTTATGTTCTGTGTTGTTCAGGAATCATTGGACTCTGCTAATACTTTGCAACTTTAACAACGACTTCAATTCAAGCACATCACGTCCATGCATGATACTACTAGATTCCCTGCTATCCCGAGAAATGGATCTTGAGCCAGACATTCGGAAGTATATGTTTAATAGTTAGACATAATAAAAATCATTTATATATAACAGGTATTCGTAATAAAATCATGACTAATTTTTATGCATTTTTTTGCAGATTTGTTTCTGATATATTCAAGAAAGGGAAACCAGAAACTAGTGATGAATTGATCCGTCGTATTAAATTTAGGATTCCAAAGGTTCCGCAGCAAAAGGATGGAACAGAATGTGGTTTTTATGTCCTTTTTTTATATATATCGGTTCCTAATTGCGTGCTCAGATCAGTTTGACCTTGATGAACATTATCCATCATTTGTAAGTTGTACTTGTCTTTTTTGTTTGAGATGCTTTTTTGAGATTCTATGTTTTTTTTAGTGTAAGATATATGTATCTTATGCTCACTGAGATTCTATATTATATTAATTGTAGTTATGTCTGAAATACCCACTGACTTTCCATGTTTGTTTGTATATTGTATAAAATCAAAGTATATCTTGCTAATACTTTGAAAACATGAAGATGAAAGCAGATTGGTTCACTCTAACTGAATTCAATACATTCTATGAAAATCTTATGTATGTTTGGGAAGAAGTGGAGCTCGAAGAAATGGAAATGGGACTTAATTCTGAGCAATCAAGGAAAGGTATAAGTAGTATAGTATAGTATAGTAATGAATTCAAAACAACATGACACACATTTGCTAGTATTAGAAACTTATTAGGATATGTTTTTTTTCAGATTTGGCTAACAACAAAAATGATGTCGAAGTCATTAATCTTGATAGTGAAACCAAAGCTATGAAAGTTGACAAGAAAGGTAAACCTCCAATACTAAAACAATAATTTTTATGTTATTCTGAATATACCGTCATTACACCTTTTTTCTTGCGTTTATTGTACTTTAAAACAGAACAACAACTTGCAATTGTTGTATACACACCAGAGAGCTCCATTCCAGATAGTTCTCCCGATCCAGTTGCTCAATGTAAGATTAAATGTGTCAATTTCTTTAAAATCCTGCTTTTCAGTTCTCATATTTAACGTGGATTGACTTAATTTTTATTTTTTTGGGAAAAATTCTAGGTGTTGCAGATACAAAAGTTCAACATGAAGTGAAAATCCAAAAGAAGATTCTAAGAATAAAACTGAAACAAAAGGGTGAAAGGCGATCACCGCGTTTAGTTACACAAGGAAATGAAGAACCAAATGTCACTGGTGAAAATAACAATCAATTTCCAGAGAAGGTGAATTCTGTAGTAGGTTTTGTAAGAATTGTCATTATGTGAAATTTATAGATCGGTATTCTCATTTTGTGAAGTTAACTGATTCTAATTTTGTTTGCTTCCAAGTGTTATTAGTTGCCGTATTGATCGAAATTATCTTACTATTATAGGTCATTAAGGATGTCAGTGTTGCGAATATCACAATTGAAGAAGAAAATAAAGAAACAATTGCCAATGGTGACAATAATAATGCATTTCCAGAGATGGTAATTTCTTAATTTATTTCATCATAACTAATTTATTTTTATTTGTTGATGAATCTTAAAATAATAAATGAGCCCTGCGGGCCCAAAGTAAACACATAAAACAAAACAAATGAAGCATCTAATGATAATAATTCTACCTTAGATGCTACCTTAGATTCTACCATATAAGGTATTAAATTTCATTTAATAGTAAATGAGCCCTGCGGGCCCAAACAGTTAATATGGTATCTTATAAGACTCTAAATGGAAATAACACTTGGTATGGTT
Organism: Kitagawia praeruptora; assembly: GCA_037693485.1. NCBI lineage: Eukaryota > Viridiplantae > Streptophyta > Magnoliopsida > Apiales > Apiaceae > Kitagawia > Kitagawia praeruptora. The sequence goes on along the minus strand of CM075351.1, from coordinate 118,987,384 downwards.
TTTGATTCTATGTTAGATTCTATAACATTTGTAGAAACTTTAGGTTTCTGTAGATCTCCATTGTACAAACAGTTAATATGGTATCTTATAAGTGCCATTTTAGTAAGTTTGCTATGTGCAACTAGTATAGTTTTGATTCTATATTAGATTCTATAATCTTTATAACCAGTCATGTTTGAAAATGGATTATTAGTTGACGTATTGATTGAAATTATCTTACTATTATAGGTCATTGAGGATGTCAGTGTTGCAAAAATCGGAATTGAAGAAGGAAATAAAGAAATAATTGTCACTGGTGACAATAAGAAGGTGAGTTCTTAATTTATTTCTGTTTGATAATAATTTAATATAGACTTTCTATTTATTTTTTTTGCAATTATGATTGATTAAATTTTTTGTTTGTGTACAGAATTTTGTGGACAGACAACAATTTCAAACTCCAACCGAAACGATAAAAGGAGTAAACTTATTTGAAACGGATGGAGTTAGGGATGGAATACTGTCAATAGCTAAAGACATAAGCATAGCTTATGCAGATGAAGATGAAGAACTTATCAAAGAACAAGTAAGTTTTTTGTACTTACGCAACTAAATTAAAACTAGTTTATTTTTTGACTAACTATTGTGTATGACAAAAATAACTAGGATTTCATGTTACAAATCAGAAAGGATATTGATGAAATGAAAAGGATGAAAAAGGTATGCCAAGACAGTCTAAAAACAGCAAAGGCATTGTTCCCATCAAATCATGATATTAAAAATCTTCAAGAAGATTTTCGGAAGCTGATAAACCAATCTGATGGAGTTGAAAGGTATTATTTATAAACTGAATCTCAACATAGTTGTATATAGTTTTAAACAAAGAATACATTCGGTTGCTATGCATTGTTAGTTTGTAATAGTTTTATTGTATTGTTTTAAGAAAGTCAAACCTTTAACTATAAAAATACAACCAGGTTGGCAACTAAAACTGGTAGGCCATGATACATTAGGTTTTATGCTCTTAGATTATAGGACAGATTCTATTAGATAGATTTGATTAGTTCTTTTTTAAACAAAAATTACAAGTATATATGACATAAGAAGTTTTTAAACAGCTTTGAGGTGGATTGGAATCAATTGACTGAGGAAGATTGGAACACTGTTGATGTTCTAAGCCACCCAAAATCAGACAGACCGTATTTAAAAATGATAAATAAAGCTTTCTTTTTAGGAGAATTAACCCTAGAAGGCAGAATCATTGATCTTGAATTTGACAGCATGCCTCCAATGGTGAAATTTGGTGAAAGACCAAGAAGAGAAGTGAAATTGGGTGAGTTGCACAAATCACCATTCCGTGAGCGCACAATTGATATTGAGAAGCCAAATTTAACCAAAGCGGAAGAGGATGTTTGGAAATGGCTAAATGCAAGCAATGATTACCCAATGTAAGTTAAAGTAATGAAATATTTCAATTCATAAATTTAACTTGACCGGAAAATGAATCATAATTACATTTTCCTTCTATAACGTGAATGCAGGCAAAAAGTTTTCATATGGGAAAATAAGGTTGTGTGTATGAAGCATGAAATTCAAACATTGCATCTAGATAGGCAACTAGTCTGCGGTGTTGTAGACACATATACATGCATATTAAATGATGAAGAAAGGTTCAGATCAGTAGAATCTCCCTGCAGATTCTTTTGCAACACTTACAATACGGTATTTTATTTATAACTTGTAAAATGTGATCAATTATCTGTTTCCTTTATATCTCAATCAATATGCCTTAACCATATTTATGACATGTAAGTGGTGTAATATATGACAACAATTATTGACTAGTAACTGTTAATTATCTATTTTTTCAACAGTATCCAGCATTTACTACATGAAGTGGATTGAACACTCAAAGCAGTGATAAGGGAAAGAACGCAAATCCTGTAATGAAAGCAAATCAATATAGGATATTCAAAGAAAATTTGGATCATGTGCTTCAAAAACATTTGGTTGATATCAAAAATGTTGATCTGGTATTCCTTCTCAAACTATATTTATGTAGTTTTTAGTTTTAATTATGCATATTGAAATTATTTTTAAAAATTGCCAACTGAAATGTAGGTCTTCTTCCCTATACATTACATACACCATTTCTATGTCATCTACTTCAATCTTAAGTCCCCAGCAATTGAAATTCTGGACAACAATAAAGTAGGAGAGCATATTACATCCATTTATGATGGAATCCCAGAAAACCTGGTAAGACAGGAATTCAGTTACTTTTTTTATAATTAATAATCTCAGCATTCTAACTAGTAAGTGCCATTTTCTTAAATTACAGCAAGAGAATTTCGTGACATATATGATGGATATCAATATCAACAAAGCCACAGAATTAGCTAACGTGCCAATTACAAGACTTGAGATGAAGTGGCGCACGGAAAAAAACCAATTTGATTGTGGAGTTTATGCAATTCGGCATATGGAGACCTATAAAGGAAATGGAGTGCGCGGCTGGGAATCCAAGTTATTAACTGAAAATGATAAGGTAATCAAAGAAAAGTCAATATTACTTTCTTGACCTATCGCATTTGTCTACAAGTTCCTTTTGTAACTTCCAATATTACTTTCTTGCTTAAGTCGTTTAGGTTGATAAGATCAATTTTGATTTACATATTTTTGAGGATTTTGTATTTGTCACTGCATTGATTTTTCTTATAGAGTTTCAAATGAGTAACAGTGATGCAATAGTGAGAAGGTCCTGCTATTTCAAATGAGTGATGCTATTTCAATTATAACTTTAAGTACTAACATCTTAGATAATTGTGAAGGTTCTTGATGTGCTAAAAATATGACAATTAAAATCGCAAGCGCACGATCTCGTTTTAGTAATTTTAGATTCGTTCCACAGGGACTAATTTATTTCGCGTTCCTTAATTTCTAATTTAATCGAACTAGACAATTTGATTTTTGAAAATTTGAATTTTTTACTGTTTATTTCCTAAAATAAAATTTTGAACTATTAAGTTAATCTATTTTAAACTAACGAAAACTACGTTATTTACAGGAAATTGTAAGAATTTTTGCATGATTTATTTGCAAACATGACCACACAACTCGGAAAAAGAATTCTGCACAACACTGAGTTTACACAGCAACGAACAGGAATGCAATCAATTACAAACATCAAGGCTCGACAGTCCTGGACTAAGCGACGAAACTCAACTCTCAAAGCAATCAACAATGGCCAAGAACAGAAATAACAGCAATATCAGAGGCAACACCCAAACGCAGATTCTAGTAATGTAACTTAGTATCTCAACATTTGACCATACAATTCACTTGGTAAAAGACTCTACCGAAGAACATAATCTGGCAACAAAATAGTGACTCCACAGACAAGCAGCATTTAGGCAAAACAGTGCAGCAAAACTCAGTAATAAATGGACACAACTTGCCATTAGCGAATTATAAACTGAAAACCTAAACTCAGACCTCGGATGATGACTTGATAGAACTCAGAAATGCAGACTCGGCTATATTACCCACACGAAACAACACAGAAATTAAAGCTAAACATTCTACAACTCAGAATCAATTATCTCGAAAACAGGACTCGGCAACTTAGACAATACTCGAAAATTGGGACTCAACAAAACTCTAAAAAAAACATAGCAAATTACAATCAAGAACAGCAAAGCTGAACCCAGAAAACAACTCAGAGTCTACTTTGAATCTAGTACATCGAACAAAGAAACTCAGCAATTTAACAGCGACCAAAAAGCAGAATAAAACTCGAAACTAAGCTTGAACACGAAAGGGGGAAAGGGGTTTGGAGTAACCGTGAAGGGAAAGAAAGGATCAGGGGATTGGTGTGTATTATTCGAGTAAGAAGAAAGAAGAAGGGTATGTTTGTGTGTGAGTTTTGTGACGAAAAAGAGAGAGAGGAGGAGCTGGGTTTGTGGTCAAAGAAAGAAATCGAGACAGGAGATGGGGAATGTTTTGCCGAGAATTAAAACTGAGAAAGAAGAAACTGGGCTTTTGCCGACTAAAACTTAAAACAGGGGAACTAACGTATGAATTAACGAAAATAAAAGATAGATACGTATTAAAAATTGTTTACAAGAATTGCAGAAATTTTACAACTATAAATTTAGGAAATGAACTACCACTACTCTAATTCTAATCTAAGGTGATTTTAGCTGTATGGTGTCTATGTTCATTTATAGGACTTTTTATATAACTAGTTTACATATGAAACAAATACAAAAAATCAAAGTCATCTTCATGCTTTTCAAGATTCCCTGCCAGAAAATAAGACCGGCGGCTTTGACTTGTAAGATGGGTTCCGGAGAAATGCTTTTTAACCCGCACAGCTTATAATCTTTAATTAATAAATAATTAATTTAATCCGAAAATTATAAAAATAAATATCTAATATCATTAGATATTTATAAATTTAATTTCCTAATTAAATTAAATATTTATTAATATAAATAAATCCTTAAGCCCTAAGCTGCGATCTACTGAGGATCTGGAATCGGACTCCTTAAGCTTTCCTTTTTTTCACCAAACTCCTAATTCTTTTGCCTTTTTGCATTTTTATCATTTTCTTCTCTTTTTGGCCCTTCCTTGCTCTTTATTCTTTTATTTTGCCATTTCTTTATTTTTCTTTAAATTTCCTGAAATGCAACAAAATAAATTATTAAAATACGAATTCAAGCATTAAATAGGTAATAAAAATATGCAAAATTATGCACTTATCAAATACCCCCATACTTATCTTTTGCTCGTCCTCGAGTAAAACAAAAAGAAAAATGCAGAATAAAAACCTATACTCACTGTCGTAGGAATCACGGGTAATTTTAGGTTTACCAACCCGTTAAACCCATAGACGATCTCTACAGGAGGAGTGCTGTCTCCTAAGGGTTTACAGAAGATATACCCATAAAATCTATTTTTTTTCCTGCCAAGTCTCAAGTATGCAACATATCATAGTACTCTACACAAGTAAACCTCAATCGCACAATACTGAAAGTCTGTTCACTTACACATCATATGTACAAGACTATCCAAGTAAGCACACAGTCTAGATAGACAAAAAGATCATGAAATATATATCAATGCCGCATTCAATGAGTAACATGCTATGGATAGAAATGAAGCTCACAAAACTCTCAAATCACACAAGTGTTTAGGTGAAGTGTATTCGCTCAAGTTCAATCAATTAAGTCATGTTCTACCATATGCTTGGTTGTCAACCAAATCTCCAGTACTTTGAATACATGCATGCACAAATCAAAAGGTCTTTGTTAAAGGTTGTAACGTGGCTTAGGTGAAGGGTAGGGAATCAAGAAAAAGGCTAACAAGTGGCTAACTCGACAAACTAATAGAGCACAATGTTCATTTCTAATTTTAGCACTCAACATGAAATTTCGATCATGTAAAAGGTGATCAGACTCTCACAAGCATTAAACCCCAAGCACATATTACCATGTACTTTTCCATTTTCATATTGCACAAACCAATGAACACAACTCTACTTGACCTTTTATTTATTTTTATTTTTATTTTTTTCTTTTTTTTTTCTTTTTTTTTTCTTTTTTTTTTTTTCAATATTCCCACCCAATTTTCAAAGCTTTAACAAAGAAATCCCCACACTATGCACTCACCAACCCTCAAATGAATCAAAATGCTCTACTAGTAAATCAAGAGAAGAATAAACAAGTAGGCTCAAGAATTTAGATTGGTGATACAAAAATAACGGATATAAAGCTCAAAGGGGTTCACTAAGGATATATGATTCAAGGGTACTGTTTGGATAAATACGGTTAATCCTAGTGCCTTTATCATTTTTATGCATGCAGATATCATGTAATCTCAAAATGGTTTAAAGCAAGTTCTAGAGCAACATGTCAAATGATGAACAACACACAACAATAAAATTCGACTGATATAAGATGTACCAATCATAAATTAGGCTCAAGATCTCACAAGGTGAAAGCATGCTTAGTACTCACTAAAATTGACAAAGACACATCTCAAGTTTTATAATTTTCGCAAGCACGTACAAGGAATCATCAAGTAACAAATAACTTTCAGAGATATGACTTGTCAAATAATCATGCAAAATAAGCTCACAAGATGTGTACCTATCCCTGTTAACACACTATGAGACTAGGCAATTAATTTTTTAATTTTTCAATTTTTTTGTATTTTTCAATTTTTATGTATTTACCTTAAAACTCTCCCCCATACCTAAATCATGCATTGTCCTCAATGTATGCAAATAAAAATGAGGTATGAAAGAGTGAACGAAAACTCCCCTGAAAATGAGCAAGACACTTGTTCCTCTAGACTGAACATATCTTCAAGTTTTTCTTGCTTTCCACATAGCACAAATAATCCCCTTAGCTTTTCCTTCCCAAGAATAAATTTAAATCCATGTCAGCAACCTTTTTCTTGCCTTTATTACGCCTTCTAGCTTCTTGCTCATCCACCTGCTCCCCCTCAGTTGGGTTATCCTCCGGAATAGTTGGATGTGGAGTTGGGATATTAGAAGAAGTCGTCTTCATCAAGGAATTAATTGCATGACTAAATTGGGCTGCCATGGAACTCAATTGAGCCTGGAATACATCATTCTGACTAAGTTGCAAATTTTTAATTTCCGCAATGGACTCACGGATATGTGGCAACTCGTTCTCCAGTGATTGGACCCGTGCAAGGAGTCTGTTGTATCCTGCTCTGATTATAGGTGCATGTGGTTGAGTCTGTTGCCCACTCTCATGTACTGCTGGTGCACCTGCAAATGAAATCATCCTAGGGCCTTTGTCGGATGGTGCAATGAAAGTCCGGGAGCTTCCCACCTCTCGTGAAGCAAGATGCCTGCCACTGGTGACGAGTGGTAAATCTGGAAAAAGATCAAGAGATTTTCTCCCTGGAAGGTTGGACTTGAATGGATTGAATGACACAAGACCCAAGTTTCCCTCGACTGTCTCGGGTTCGCTAGGTTTACTCCGTTTAGCATAAGGTAGAGTGGATGATGTAGCAAACTCCATATGTGGTGCTGCTCTGACTGATCTTGGTAACAACGGAAGTGGGACAGTCTTCAGATATTCCGTTAGGACTGTAGGCACATCCGTATAGCTCTTATTGCTAATGTAATAAATTACATTTGTCTTTCCCTGGTTCCTAGTCGATTCATCTTCAAAATAATTTGACCAAGCACTATCTTACCAAAATTAATCCTCAAATTATTGGCTACCGCATACCCTATTTTTTGAATAAATTCAGATATGCGATCTAGATTTGTTCTATCTGAGGTAAAAACATGGTTAAGAATATGGAAGAAGAAATTCCAATACTGGGTTAGATATGTTCTAGAGAGATTACCAGTATTGAAATTACCATCTTGGTACTTTATCAGACGGAAGAACCTCTCAATCTGGTCGGGTGTAGGATCAGCAACGAGATTTTCCGTAGGAAAATGAAGAATCCGATTAACATCTCGTTCAGTGACTTTAATCGACCTACCAAACAGTCGATATGTGATTGCTAACCCGTCATTTCCAGAAGTGTTCACCGCACTGCAATACAATTCACGCAAGGCATCATAATTGAGCGGCACTGGTGTAACTAAAGCATAGCGAATGATTGAATGCTCATTCAGAAATTGTGCCCAAGCTCGAAACTGCTCATCACGGATGGTGCTGATTTCCTGAATGGAAGTAGGATTAACTTTAGCAATCACGAAGCTTCCCTGCATTGCCATTTTCAAGACAGCTAGATTGAGATTTGGGAGGTTGAAGTTCTCAGCAATTGTGTGAATACGCTCTGTATATCTGAAATGATGAATTAACACAGACAGAAACTCAATGATTATAAGGTTTCAAAAATTAGCGGTTAGGTGATATAGTACAAGCTATGCTATCCGCTTTTCTTCTTTTAGCCCCAACCCTACTCTCACTTTTTCTCCAAAGTCCTCCTCGAGCCACACAACGTTCTTTCTTTTCAACGACAACAATATCTGCATAGCCCTCTAAATCAATTCAGTGGGAAAGAGTTCTCGATGAACAATTATAAAAGAGGAAAATAAAATAAAAAAAACACAACAAATCCTAAAAATTACAGAATAAATAACTAAAAATAAAAATAATAAAAAAAAAAATTGGAAAAACTCCCCTAATGCATAAGCATGAAGTGTCGAAGCATGAAGTGACACTCCCAAAAACCTGTTGCGTTAGACCACCACGAAAAGCATGAACAACTGTTTTAATTCTGCACAAAGTTTCCAAATTAGCATTAGGAAATTTAGCTACTACATCAATAAATAATAATTGATCAAGAAAATATGTAGTTTTGGAAAATTTTGTGATAAAGCAACGATAGAATTCACAGCCTCGAAAACGCCAAACTCCCTTAATATTCACGTGAGGTGGAGGCTCGGGTGGTGGTTCTTCTCCATTCCTTACTTTCTCTGGAGCTAGTTGATCTTCTCGGCTCTTTAAATCAATGAGTAAGGAATACTTATCACTATCTTCATTTTCTGAGAAGTGAAGCGTAGGAGCCATTTGGAACGAATTATCAAGCAAAATTGGAGAAAAATCTTCTCGGACTATTTTTGGCATTATGTCAACCTTTAAGCACAAATTCTCGTCCATACTCACAACATCCTCAACAATAACAACATCATTGATCTCAACATTGGTGGCAATCTCCTCTTCTATTTCAATAAGTGCATCATCTACACACACCGAGAAACTATTTTCCTCCTGATCACTTGTAAGAATGATCAAATCCATTTCATCTTCTGGTGGTATAGATGGCGGCAATGTAGAGTCAGGTTGCCATGCAGTAGAAGAGCTAGCTAATTGAGCAATTTCAGATTCCATCAGCTTGCTACGAGTGTTTATCTCATTCAAAATTTTCAACGACTCGCTCAATACTTGATTAGATAGCGCATTTGCATTGGTTTGATGAACCTGTAAATTTTGCGGTGAAGGATACTCATATTGTTGCCATGATGATTGCTCAAATTGTTGCTGGAATTGTTGTTCATGATATGAGAAATTCTGGAAATTATTTTCCGTGTACGAAAAATCTGGTTGACCCGTCCAATCTTGATCATATGCATTATAGTATGGATTGGACTCATATCTTTCTTGATAATCATTCACTTGTCCGAATTGAGCATTGTAAGTATTGTAAGAGCATTCAAAATCAAGGTGACCATAAATACCACAAATTTCACAGTATATGTAAGTTTCAGGGGTCATCCGTGACATTGCATTATTACTCATCGGACATGTAGTGCACAAATAAATTCAAACACACAAATAAATGGTGAAAAATTAAAAGAAAAATATAACCTAGGGTTCCTAAATAAACAAACTAGACATTGCTCCTAACTTAAGGACCACCAAAAACTCGGTAAATCAGAATTTATTCGGACCGATTTGGCCAGGTAGGTGCAAGCATTGCCAAGAGGCTAAACACCAGCCTAGACACCAAATCCTAATTGGCCAGGTAAGCTTTCGCTTGCCTAGACACCAAAAAGTCAGAATAATTAATGATTACTTCGTTTCTTAGGTACTTTCCTAATTGAGCGCGAAATTCCTAGGGGCAAACGTCTAATTAATTTTATTAAAGCTAACAAATGATGCAACAAACAACGAGATATATACAAAAGCGGTAAACAAATATGGATGCATTACACTACGTGTATTAATCTAAAAGAAAAATTTAACGTACCTTTGGGTCCTCCAGCAATCACCACAATTTATAAGGTACGAAAAATTAAAAACAAGAAAATAAAAATCTAGATAATGTGCTCCTAAGTGATTAAATGCATGATGCAACAATTATGTATTTACAACTAATTTTTTTATTTTTTTCAATTTTAAATTTTTTTGTGATTTTCGATTTTTTTTTTTTTTTGTGATTTTCTAAAAATAAAATTGCGAAAAGATTGAGATACGGGTTACCGAAGCACGCTTCTAAAATTTCCGATTCGTTCCAAGCTCCGTGAGAAGATTCCCGTAATTCCAAACTTTCCTAAAAAAATGAGATAAAAAAAATGAGACAAGAAATAAAAATAATCCGAAAAATTAAAAATCAAGGCGCGAAAAATAATTAGTCCCCGGCAGCGGCGCCAAAAACTTGATGTGCTAAAAATATGACAATTAAAATCGCAAGCGCACGATCTCGTTTTAGTAATTTTAGATTCGTTCCACAGGGACTAATTTATTTCGCGTTCCTTAATTTCTAATTTAATCGAACTAGACAATTTGATTTTTGAAAATTTGAATTTTTTACTGTTTATTTCCTAAAATAAAATTTTGAACTATTAAGTTAATCTATTTTAAACTAACGAAAACTACGTTATTTACAGGAAATTGTAAGAATTTTTGCATGATTTATTTGCAAACATGACCACACAACTCGGAAAAAGAATTCTGCACAACACTGAGTTTACACAGCAACGAACAGGAATGCAATCAATTACAAACATCAAGGCTCGACAGTCCTGGACTAAGCGACGAAACTCAACTCTCAAAGCAATCAACAATGGCCAAGAACAGAAATAACAGCAATATCAGAGGCAACACCCAAACGCAGATTCTAGTAATGTAACTTAGTATCTCAACATTTGACCATACAATTCACTTGGTAAAAGACTCTACCGAAGAACATAATCTGGCAACAAAATAGTGACTCCACAGACAAGCAGCATTTAGGCAAAACAGTGCAGCAAAACTCAGTAATAAATGGACACAACTTGCCATTAGCGAATTATAAACTGAAAACCTAAACTCAGACCTCGGATGATGACTTGATAGAACTCAGAAATGCAGACTCGGCTATATTACCCACACGAAACAACACAGAAATTAAAGCTAAACATTCTACAACTCAGAATCAATTATCTCGAAAACAGGACTCGGCAACTTAGACAATACTCGAAAATTGGGACTCAACAAAACTCTAAAAAAAACATAGCAAATTACAATCAAGAACAGCAAAGCTGAACCCAGAAAACAACTCAGAGTCTACTTTGAATCTAGTACATCGAACAAAGAAACTCAGCAATTTAACAGCGACCAAAAAGCAGAATAAAACTCGAAACTAAGCTTGAACACGAAAGGGGGAAAGGGGTTTGGAGTAACCGTGAAGGGAAAGAAAGGATCAGGGGATTGGTGTGTATTATTCGAGTAAGAAGAAAGAAGAAGGGTATGTTTGTGTGTGAGTTTTGTGACGAAAAAGAGAGAGAGGAGGAGCTGGGTTTGTGGTCAAAGAAAGAAATCGAGACAGGAGATGGGGAATGTTTTGCCGAGAATTAAAACTGAGAAAGAAGAAACTGGGCTTTTGCCGACTAAAACTTAAAACAGGGGAACTAACGTATGAATTAACGAAAATAAAAGATAGATACGTATTAAAAATTGTTTACAAGAATTGCAGAAATTTTACAACTATAAATTTAGGAAATGAACTACCACTACTCTAATTCTAATCTAAGGTGATTTTAGCTGTATGGTGTCTATGTTCATTTATAGGACTTTTTATATAACTAGTTTACATATGAAACAAATACAAAAAATCAAAGTCATCTTCATGCTTTTCAAGATTCCCTGCCAGAAAATAAGACCGGCGGCTTTGACTTGTAAGATGGGTTCCGGAGAAATGCTTTTTAACCCGCACAGCTTATAATCTTTAATTAATAAATAATTAATTTAATCCGAAAATTATAAAAATAAATATCTAATATCATTAGATATTTATAAATTTAATTTCCTAATTAAATTAAATATTTATTAATATAAATAAATCCTTAAGCCCTAAGCTGCGATCTACTGAGGATCTGGAATCGGACTCCTTAAGCTTTCCTTTTTTTCACCAAACTCCTAATTCTTTTGCCTTTTTGCATTTTTATCATTTTCTTCTCTTTTTGGCCCTTCCTTGCTCTTTATTCTTTTATTTTGCCATTTCTTTATTTTTCTTTAAATTTCCTGAAATGCAACAAAATAAATTATTAAAATACGAATTCAAGCATTAAATAGGTAATAAAAATATGCAAAATTATGCACTTATCAGTTCTGCTAGATAATTATTATAATCGCTTTCCATTGTCTCAAGATCCATCAGAGACATGCAGTAGCTCCTCTTCCCATGAGTTTATATGTAGTAGATAATTATTATAATGATTTTTTTTTTGTTTTCTTATGCGTAGATTATATGTTCGTTTCATTGTTATATTTTCTTTATTTTTTTTTGCTAATTAAAATTTTATACCAAAAAGGAACAACTTAAAACACATCTAGGGGCATACCCCGCGAAGTCAACATGCAAATCAAACAAATGTCAAAGCATCATAAAGACACTATACAATCAACATACAAATAGAACTATAATTAATCTAGTTTAAAACCTCACAATGAGACCTATGCCAAGTACGAATAGTAAAGGGACCACCCGGTCCACATCCAAGCATTGTAAACTAGTAAGCAGCATCTTCTTCATAGGCAACACTAGCACATGGCAAGCCCAAACATGAGCGCCCTGGAAATTCTTTGAAAAAACCTCCTGTCCCGAAAGGGTGGAGTCCTCTCGCCTAAACAAGCTAATTTCTTCACCAATACCACCAGTCTTTTCGTGGCCTTTACCAACCAGCTGCTCCATATGACATCCATCAACATGAGGGTTGGCCTCCAAAAAAGCACCACCGGCTAACTTTTCGTTGGAAGGAGAACCAGCCCCCAGCTGATTAAAAATGCCCAGATGACAGCCATCATGCTTGACCATTTCTTTTGCAAAAACCCGAAGACCATCTAACAGAGACACACTCCCTGTCTCGACACTGCTAATTTCAAGTTGCTGTGACACACCAGCTCCAATCACTCTGCACTGAATAGTGGCAGCCATTAAAAAAGATGCATTAACACAAGTTATGCGTCTCTCAGGATTTCCCATATCATCCAGCAAATTAGGATTATAGTTTCCAAAAAACCGAAAAACTATCGGCTCTACAATAACTCGCTCCCATCTTCTCCATATAGTCTGCGAATAGACTAGCCATCGCAGTCTATCTACTATATAACATAAACTCACAGACTCGCCCCGTCTGTAACTCAGCAAAGCATTCCTGCGATTATTCAGCAAATCAACCTGGAGCAGAATTCCCATTTCAATCAAGTTCACGTCTCTGCAAACGTCACCATTGGCAGAAGAGCATTGAAGCTCTCTATCAGCAGCATCATCATTTTTCACACCGATGGACCTACAATAACCCACGACTAGAAAAGCCGGGGAATGTTCCAAATTAGCGTCAAACCTGTCCGCCACTACCTCCATTAGAGTCATCAGACACTCCTTCTCTTGTAAAAGCAAGAGTTCCAACTGAGACCTTTCACCAAACAGGTGCCAGGTCGAGCTCGCCCAAAGGCCAAAAGCGTCTAGAACAAGACTCTCATCTCCATTAATCCCCTTACTCTGATCATCCGGGTTCTCAATAAACCGCAAATGAAGAGCCACATTCATAAACCCAATCGGGTCAATCAATCGAACATCACCTACCACATCACTGTAGGTAACTCGGCAGCTCCAAGGGAAAAGACCCTCCAAATCTAATTTCAGAATGAACTCCGCAACATTAACAAGGATATGAGATGCCCGGGAGTCACCTGAGCACAGGCAGACCTGGGCAACTATCAATCCCATCGACAATTTACCATACATGGAAAAAACAATATTTTGACCCACCATTGCAATGGTGGGTTTGAAACTCAAAGTGAAATTCCTTAACAAAACTCTGTAATTACCAGACAAATCCTCCAAAGACGAAACTAAATTCCAACCAAGGAAAATCAACGGAGAAAACACATATATCCCATCCTTATCAGTTTGAACAATCTGCGATTCCAAAGGAGAGGAAAACTTATAGCCATCACCCACAAGCTTAAATGCAGTCCCCTCAACATCGGTGGAGTTTTCACTTACAATGAAACCCTCCAAAACATACCCTTGCAAACACCCTGTAAGTTTACAAGTCATTAGCAACCCAAGCAAAACGAAAGAAGCCTTATTGCTTACCTCCACCATGTAATTAGATTCCCCGACAACCAGTACCAGCGGAGTAAACACCTGTTTGACAAACCCATTTCTCAAGGACTGAGAAAACACCTCAACAAGAGGAAGACCCAAACCCCCGACAAACGTCGTAGAAGATCCAGGGCGAAGCGAATATAGATATATCTTATAAGAAATATGTGTATAGGTGAGAGGTGTGGAAGAGAAGGTGGATTCATGAAGGTTATAGATCTGATGGTTGATGGGTGTAGAACGGTTGATTTGGGTGGCGGCGACCTAGGGTATTCTAGAGAGAAAACGACTCTCATATGAAATTTGGGTTCGTTTTCTTATTCTTGTTTCATTGTTATATTAGATGCGTTGTGAATTCTATGGTATGTAAGATATATGTTACTGATGGAGTTTATTTTTAACATTCGTGCAGCAAGCTCAAAAGAGGCAATTAAAAAAGGCGAGGCAACTATATGCATTCAAAATAATTTTTTCTCAGCTTTATAGCCTACGACTTGAGATGCAAGAAGAAATTAATCATACAGGTATATCAATTAATGGGTTTAGGTCTGTTTACAGTTTATCTTTATGGTTTACACATAATACAGAATCTAATGTAGTATCTAACAGAGATATTGTTTTATCTTTATGGTTTATTCAAAAAATGTAGTTTTATTTACAAACTGTTTTTCTTTTCAGTTGCTCAGCATGGATGAAAGAACGAGGGAGGAATTGAGCTATACGCAGTGCATCACTGCAACTTTATTCGAGACGGTGCCAATGCCTTTATATTTTGTCATTTTGAAACATCAAGAACGCCCCTTTTTGAAGCCATTTAATATTATCGAGGTCCAGATACGTTTCAACGGCAACCTTAGAAGACAACTTTCAATACATAAATGTTGCATAAACTACAAAATCGGGACTACTTTGACAGCATCACCAGAGGCTTTTTTAGATAGATTTAAATACATTGTAATGAATTATCTTGATAATTTGGGTATGATTTCAATTAACAATGTAGTTAAGGCTGTTCAGTATTTCTATGATAGGTATGCAAATCATATTTTGCAAATTGAGCAAACAGAATCTATAATGTTTAACCTTTTTTGAAATGGTTTATTAAAAGCTTCTTGCAATGTTTCTTCATGAGTATTTTATTTTTATTTGGTGATGAATCTTAAAATGGTAAATGAGCCCTGCGGGTGAGTGAAGTGGCCATTTCTCGTTTTACTCATAAATTACTATATATATATATATATATATATATATATATATATATATATATAGTAATTTTGTTCCTGATTAATCACTTTTTCTTAAGTTCTGTATTTATACTTATGTCAATATCTGATTTGTAGACATAGTAGTCAATACAAATGTAAAAATCTCAAGACAAATTAAATGTCCAAAACAAAAAAATACACAATTACATTTTGTCAAAAAGTGGACACTAGTACTATTGGATTCTAAAAAAAAAGAAATATCGTAGTGCGGAATATTTTTAATCTAATATGATTCTAATATTTTTAACCAAGTTATAAAAGATTTATATGTTTCAAAGTTATAGTACATGATAAAAAATGTATGGACAATTTTTGTTAAATGGATTTGCTTACTAAGTCCGTCAACCGTTTATTTGTCATTCGGAATATTGTTAAAAGCTAAAATGGGAAAGTTGAACCCCTAAGGGATTTTTTTTTTAACAAATAACTAAAAAATTTAATAATTTTATTCATGATTCTCTACATGATTCTGTTGTATAAAATAAGCAATAGGGTTGGGAAAAAAATTCAGAATGAGTAAATAAGAAAACCTTTGATTGTGCAAAATCATTTACCAAAAACAAGTGATAAACAAAATGATAGTAGAACAGAATCAAAAACAGAATCTCATACAAAATCACCAAAGAAAACAAGTCTTATACATAATAATCTGAAAAAATCTAACTACAATATTTAAAGAACAAAAAAATTGCTAGAATAATAGAGTTGAAAATTGAAGCATTAAACTACATTTAAATTTGGAGGAACAGATTCTGGGACATCAACAACCTGAGCTAAATTAGAATTTGGAGATACAGCTTCCGCAACATGAAGATTCTGAGCATTCTCTAATGAATTGTCTTTAACCTGTTGAGCCTTTTGACGCTTACTCGGACAGTTTCGTGAATCATGGAACCCTTTCTCATTACAACCTCTACAAAGCCTCATAGGCCTGTCTTTGCCATCACAACTTCGTTCAGCAGCTCCTATTATTCGCTTCCGACGGCCCTTATTATTACTTGGCAACGGTGGAAGAACATTAACTGAAGTTGAAGGCCTGACACCAAACATTTGTTGTAGTATATCATCTTTTGTTGCACGGGGATTCTTGACCTTCTGCTTGACTCTAATTCTCAAAGACTTCATCTCTTCAAGAAGATAATCCATAACATCATTATTGTTGGAAACGTCGCCCAAACATCCTTGAAACTCATTCCAAACTTTTTTGGAAGTATCTCTAGTCTTATGTCCCTGGCTATCCTCAACTGTACTACCCAACTTCAGAGTGCAAAATCTATTCACTGCATTCTTCATCCACCGATTGCACAAAAACTGCCGTGGAATCTCTTCAATTCCCCACAAACCAAGACAGAAAAAACAATGCCGGCACAAGTATCCAACTCTCGTGAAAAGGTGACATGAACACGATACATCATTTCATGAAAAACACAAATCAACTTCAAACAAAGTATCGTTCAAACTCTTATCCTTGACAACAAATTTATTAATACCATCCACTACAGTTGGTTGTCCAGCCAATTTAATATGATAGCAACTTGCTTTAATTTCTTTCTGAACCTTGTAAAATATGGATCTAGTGTAGAGCCGAGATGCATACTTCTCGATTTCCTTTTCTGTTACTGGACGTGGAACAGAACTATCTGCATCATCAAGTTTTTTACATTCGTAAACATGTTTTTCGATTGCACTCTCATAGCACATGTAAAATTCTGAAAGGGTGTCGCCTTTTTGGACAAAGTGATTAAAGAAAAAGTTAGAACTTTCGGACCTAGATGTAGTTCTCAATAAGCCTCCCATAGGTTTGTCCCTGAAAAAAGCAGGTATTCACGACTTTCGCATTTCATAAAGCTCATTCAGCCAAGCGTGCCCAGTCAATTTAAACTCATTCAGTACACTATTCCATCCTTCTTTAAATTCAACAACCGACAAATGAGGTGACCAGACAAAACGGTTTAACTTCTTCATGAACTCAGATTCTGCACAGAAAATAGCACCAATCTACATGGACAAACGAAATAAAAATTGGTACATTAGGAAAATATTCTAAAACTGAAGGCATAATGAATCAATGTACACTAAAACTAAAAATATAAAAAATGATCCGACTAAAAATAAAAGCAATCAAATTACATGATAAATACCTTGGCAGGAAACTTTTGCATTATGTGCCACATACAATAACGATGAATCACAGAAGCTGGAAAAGTGACAGAAATCACAACTTTCATTGCAGCCCATTGATATGTGATTATGCACTTTGGAGGGTGCTTAAAAACTTTTAAAAACATTTCACATGCCCATGTGAAATTTGTTATGTCTTCATGATTAAGCAAACAAGCAGCAAAAGTGATGCTTTTCCAATGATTATCCATTCCGATAAATGGTACGAAAACCATTCCGTACCAACAACATACAATAAACATTTAAATCAAATTATATCTTTCATGAAGATGGGTTGCCAAATAATGAAACAACAGTCATATAAACAAGTCCAAAACAAGTCATATACACAATCCGCAAGCATCACAACCACCACATAAGAGCAGCAAATCCAGTTGGACAACTTTCAGCAAAAAAAAAGTGAGACCAAGAAAACACGCTCTCTCAATCCACATGGAAATTCCAGAAATTGAAGCAAGTTGATGACAATAAGAAACTTGGATCACCAAGTCATAATACCAACAAAACAACCTCCTGTACAGGCTATAGAACGATGCACAGATGAAACAACCAAAAACAAAAAACTTCAGCATACAATCCACCTCACGCACCAAATAAAAAACCCCAGAAAAACTACATAACAAATCTAACGGTTATTAAACATGGAATCATCATATAGAAAACTAGTAATTATTTTGGTTATATATTCTCTCAAATTAATCCAATACACATGTAGTATACACAAGTTAAACAAAAAAGAATCACATTTTTATACACAGGTCAAATAAAAAAGAATCATATTTTACCAACTCTAAACCTAGTTACCTTACTGCTACTTAAGCTTCTATTCATTAAGACTCGTGTATAAAAGTGGTAATTCCAAATATAAGTTAAGACATCCTCAAACTACTACAACTGAAATGCTAGTTTTGTCTTGCAACAACAGTATTAAGCACTATGAGACAACTACGCTTCAAGAAAGGTAATAAATAGCATCTCTTATTGAGCTAAATCTTTATCATAAGTAAATAAAAGTTTTAAAAACACTTACTTATTCGTACGATACGTTGCATCAAAAGAAACAACATCACCAAAAACTTCATAGCTTTGACGTCCTTGCACATCGGCCCAAAAAATTCTAGTCAAATGCCCGTTTGAGTCGGTCTCATATTCATAAAAAAAAAAAAAAAAAACCCCATCAGATGTATCCTTTTTCGTTTTAAATTTCTCAATTAAGAGATCAGCATCTCTCTTCCCGATAAAAAACTTCACATCCCTCATCCAGTTTTGAAAATCCTTTGCAGTTGCACCGACATCAGAATATGAACCACTTAAAGATTTGTAAAAAGCGTGCGCCCTATATGAACCGATATTCGATTTTGCAGCATCAACCACAAATGTACGATGAATAGTAGTCATACACCGATTAGCCCTTAGGAATTGTTTGCCAAAATCAGAAGTCATGGGATGATTATGGGCTTCAAGGAAACGATCAATGACATAATGTTCCTTCCCATCAAACTTTATAACAACTTTAGCACTACAATCACATTTTTTTGTTACTGTACTCCTCCTTCTTATTGACGTACTGGAGACACTACTACACAGATGAGACGATCCACTGCTATTGTCTGAACTAACGGACATAGAAGTATCATGAGTTCCTGATTTTGAACAAACTAAATACTTGTGTACAAGAACATTATTCCGAACCCGTTGTGTGTCTCGACGAACATTAAAATCGACCATTCCTGCATACTCAGTGTAAAATTGGCAAGCAGATTCAAGATCTGGAAAACGTTGTCCAGCATATGGTTTTAATTTGTTATCATGAACTTTTGGTATCCATAACTGAGCACTGCTACTGAATGAATCATCAAAGCCCTCTATAAATTCCTCAACTTCATTATTTGTAGTAGAATCGCAACTAGTGTCAGCAATGACATTATTTCCAGCACCTGCACAAGGCATAATTAATTCAAATTAGAATCATAAAATTAGAATCAAACATAGAATCAAAATGTTAAAACTTTAATAAACGATTAAAAAGGCATGGTGTAATTAAACAAAACTGTTCAAACAGAGAAATGGAATCAACTGTATAATCAAACTATATAAAACTCAGAAATTACACAGGGGAAAACAAAACAAAAGAGAACTCAGCTGCAAGTAAAGAGAGTATAGAATCTAACACAAAATCAAAAGAACAAAAGCATTTAATAAGTGATTAAAAAGCAAGGAGTGATTAAACAGAGATACCATTACATAGAATGTAGAATCTAAGCACAAATAACAGAAACACATGAAAACAGATGCTGATAGTACAGAGAGTAATGAATCTATTGTAGAATCATAGTAAAATATTTACTTAATCCGTATAAAAAAACTAAACCGTACGGATCACAACTTCAACTATAGATATTATAGAATCTAAAGTAGAATCAACATATAAACAATTAAAAAGTCTTCACAGAAACAAAGGAACATGATTTGATGATATTGAATCTAAAAATATGACACATTGAAGATAAAATTTATAGTAACAACAAAAAAACTACGAACCTGATACTAATTCAACGGAATCAACAGTATTCAATCCACAAGTAGAATCCATCAACACACTTTGAAGATGATGCTAACGAGAGAGATCACTGCTATGAAAGATATACAGAGACAGAGAGAAAGAGTCAGAGAGAGATTCCTGCGAACAAGAGAGAGAGAGATTAGCGCGAACGAGAGAGAGAGAGAGATGAATATTCGCGCGAAAGAGAGAGACAGAATACAGTTAGGATTAGATTTTAATCTGAGCCGTTAGATTAGATAAAGAATTAATGGACCAGATCTTTCGTAAGTGTTTGTTATTGTTATTTATTTAAGAGTGTTCTGTATGGAGTAAAGGCCTATATATATATATATATATTTTAACAACAATTTGATATGTAGATTAATAACGTATAAATATTAAAAAAATTAATATAGTTATAGATATTAGAAAAGGAACCGTGCGTTGCACATAAGCTAGTAAGAAAAAAGTCGCATACATCTTCGATTCATGTTCTTATTATGTGTATCCATAGGTTGTTTTTTCCTTTTTTTTTGCCACAAAAAAAAGGTCCATCAAGGGGCATAACATAAGACAAATGACTAACTAATCAGCAAAACAAAGAAGGCTCCCGGTCCCTGGAAAACGTATGCCAGGAACCTCTTATTTAACATACAGTTTTTCGGTCGTTGGATGGTTGATCCAACGGCTGTTATTTAAAAAAAACAGTACCGTACCGCATAAAGTTTATGCGGTACGGAGTAATTACCAAAATGCCCCCCTGTTTTCATATAAAAAATCTACTGTTCACCGTACCGCAGAAAATTTCTGCGGTACGTGAACAGTAAGGATATTTTGGTAATTTGTCCGTACCACAGAAAGTTTATGCGATACGGTATGATTTTTTTTTAAAATCAGAAACGATCCAACGGCTTAAAAATCGTATGCTAAATAATCCGTCCCTGGCATGCGTTTGCCAGGGACCGGACCCCAACAAAGAAAAGAGCTAATATATCGGCTCACAGCTTGCTTTTTACAAAAGGAACAAGTACAAACATAAATGCGGATACTTGTGACTAGTATAACAAAGCAATTAACGGGTCTAGCTTTCTTCTGAAATGCTGCCCACGAGCACAGACCTTTTCCCTGATATTCCTCTTTACATCTCTATTAAGCTTACAGGCCTTTTGAAAAATAATGGCTGTTTCTTTTCTTCCGAATAGTATGACATGCTGTTGTGACATAAAGATAAGGAGTAATACATTTTCTCAAGTCATCCACATTTCCAACTAAACCATCACCAGATAGGAAATCCTGCCAAATTAAAGTTAAGCTGCAAGGACTTGCTTGAAAATACTTTGGGAATGAAGGGCAACTCAAGAAAAGATGCTCAACAACACCATTATTACATAACAAACAATCTCCTGGTACTGCCATACCAAACCTTTGCATTCTATCTCTAGTTAGCAGACGTTGCTTCAAAACCAACCATATAAGAACAGAGAATTTTGGGACTCAGAATTTATGCCAAAAACTTGGTCCCAACTGGGAGAAGGGCATAGTATGTCTAATCGAATGCCATATACAAAACGTTCACAACGTACTTGGGCCTGGAAGAATTGATAGCCTGAACATAGTTAACTTGTTCTAGGTCTATTTCCTGATATAATTCAAATTTCAATATATTTTCTAGTTCAATTTCATACAAATATCTTGAGAAAAGGCCCCCAATATCATAAATTTAAGTTAAATGGTCCTAAATATCACAACTCAAAAACTTGGCCCCAAATAAACTCCAAAACACAACTTCCTCTAGCGTTTTTTTTTTACCAAACGTGAATGCGTCTAGCGTTTTGAGCATTATAATTTTTTTTTAGTATGTAGACACTGTATAATCTAGCGTTGGATTTGGAAGGGTTGGAAGAGAAAGTCAGGCAACCTGATTTATGTGGTGTTTTGGGGGGAACGCCACATCATGTGGCGTTTTGTACTTTTTTTTCATTTTCTCATGGGTTCAATAAATAACTTTTAGGATTCAATGTTTGCATTTTGGGTTTTAGAAATATTCAGTTAAAGTTTTTAAAATGGAAAATTAAAATTAAAATTTTAAATTTTAGCTGTATTCCCTCGGGGTTTCAACGATTAACCTTTGGGGTTCAACAGTTCCGTTTTTGGTTTAGAAATATTCGGAACGACGAATAAACCATATACGAACTTAGGGTTTAGGGTTGTTTACAACCCTAAATCCTAGACCCTAAACCCTAACTTATCCTGAGCGTTTAAAAATCAGGCCGCCGGATTCAATTTTGTAGTTAAAATTTTAAAATTTAAAAAATACAATTTTAATTAAATTTAGGGGTTCAACAATTAATTTTAAGAGTTCAACGTTTCCATTTTGGGTTTTAGAAATATTTAGAACGGTGAATAAATCGTATACGAACTTAGGGTTTAAGGTTTGGAATTTAAGGTTGTTTACAACCCTAGACCCTAAAGTCAGGCCGCCGGATTCAATTTTTTAATTAAATTTTTTTAATTTTATCAATATTGCCTTGGGTTTCAACAGTTAACCATTGGGATTCAATAGTTCCATTTTGGGTTTAAAAATATTCGAAAAAACGAATAAACGGTGTACGAACTTTAAAGAAATATAAATTTATAATTTAATTGACTATTTGTAAATATGTTTTTTAATATTTTTTTCCAAATATATATTTAGGAGAAAACAAAAAAAATAAAAAAGAAAAAGAAAAAGAAAACAAAAAGAAAAAGAAACAGACGTGTGGCGCGTGGGTTTTCGGACCACCCCAAACATTCTTTTAAGTAGCACCCCAAAAACATAATCTGAAATAGCATTTACCCACTATAACGCCAGACGCAACTTTGTATGTAAAGTATAAATGTGCACCTCTACTTAAAAATCTAAAACGCTACACGCAACTGTGTTTTGAAGTGATATTTGGGACCAAGTTTTTAAGCTGTGATATTTGGGGCCATTTCTTTTCAAATTGTGATAGATAGGGCCAATACCCAATACCCGATATTTTGCTAACTAGTAATGCGTATGCTACCAACATGCAAAACCCGCAGAAAGCACTCTTAAATACTAAATTAAGAACTTGTAGGAATTTGTATTCTTGTTGATACAAGGAGATCGTGTCAATGGGCTAACACTAAAAAAAGAAGAAGCAAGCAATAACACGTTGCTCATTCAGATAACCACACTCTGAAATTACGATAACTTGATTCTCTTATTCTTCTTTTGTTTGCCAGGGGTTTTAGGGATTAAATTAGTGGCAGTTATAAGTTTATAGTCAGACTGAATCATTTCGCTCAGCCTCCCCAACCTTTCCTCATAAAAGGACCACACTTCTGACCTGGTCAAAGAATAAAACAGAAAACGTATTTATTCAAAAACATCTGAAGAAGGACCCAGCAAAAAAACCAGGAATGATAATTTATAACATACCAATATACCAAGTACTGAAATGGTGCAAATCTTCCATAAATCATTTCAATGTCTTGCCCAATTGTTCGAATGTCAGACTTTCTCTTGTGAACCTGCGTGGAAGATTTACTTGTAACCCTTTATAGCATAATATAATCCAATGTGTAGGAAGACAGAAAGAACAAACATACCTGTTTAATATGCCTAATAGTTTCGGAATCAGATGGGATCACATGGTAAAACCCCATACACATAAGCACGTTGGCACATGTATATGGACCAAATCCTTCAATTTCTTGCAGCTGGTCAGCTAGCTTATTGTAGATGGATAAGCTTGGTCTGCTGCAAGCTTCCTCCAGTTGCATAAGTTGAATCCTTCCCTCAACAATAGCTCGAGCAAGACTAATTATGCGCTTCGCTCTGTAACCAAGCTTGCAGCGATTTGCCAATATATTTTCATCAATGCTTACTAACTCTGCTGGACTAGGAAAATTTCCCATGCAATTACTCGAGTAGTGATTTGTCATTTCTAATGACTTAACATCAGAGATCAAGTCTAAATTAACACTAGGTAGTTCAGCTAAAGTAGGAGAATCATCAGATGGCATATGGAAGTTATTATCTTTTTTGGTAGAGAAGTTTGTGCGTCGTTTATCTATCCCATCTGAGCCTGCAATTTCACCATAATCAACATTAAAGGAAACATCTCTTTCCATTTCCTTTTCAAACTCCGTATTGCTGATTGCGGAAACTGTAGAACCCTTTCGAGTTCCATTCCTTCTCTTTACCTCTTTTCCTGCAGGTGTCCCTGGAAGAAAATGGTTAATCTCAGCTACCGGGTTCCTGGAAGCTGAACAATCATTCGATAGATGGCACCTAAGTTCCATCTGAACTTCACATAATGCTCTAGCCATGCTCAAAGTCCTTGACCACCTACAGTAAATTGGAAAAAAAAATAAAAAAAAAATCAACTCGTTTAGCTCATATAAGATACAAGTGTTTCTGCTCAGAAGTCACTGCCACGTAGCGATTAACAAGAGAATATTTTAGACTTTTTGCACTGTACTGTATCTTATGAATTTGAGTAAACTATTAAACTTAACTTCCTTGTACCTGGACGGATGATTTAAGCCTTATGGGCCTTGCAACTTTCAGTTTTTGTCATTACAACAAGTTACGTTGTATTCCGAACAGAGAAATATCAAAGTACTACCGTCTACCAGATATGCATTTTTGCCCTTAAGGTAATCATAACCGAGTAACTTACTCATCTAGGATTGGCAATCTTGTCTAGCAACTTGGTATGGGGTTATTGGCATCAGGGTGACTAGAAAATTCTTGGACGAGTTGGCATGATTTTGTTTACGAAATTACAACTGTATCAATCATTCTGTGGAAGATATAGCTCAAAGGAATGACGTGGATATAGTACTGAGAAGGTTGGGGTTTTCTATAGCCTCTAAAATGTTCTTGCGAGCAAAAACTCTTATATATAGAAGCTATTAGAATTTACTCGTACGTAGTTTCTTGCCAATTAATCTGCTCTCACCTAGGTGGTAGTTTGGGTTCCAACGATTCTACCAAAAAAGGGGATGAAGATGTATGCGGAGATTGAACTGTCAGACCTAGGGATTGGAGCTTCTTAGAAAATATACGTTATAACAAAGCCAAAGCTACAGTTATAAAGAATTACTAAAAGCTGCAATGCCTGAGGTAAGGAACAGGACCTGCTTACAGAAGCTTATATATTAAGCCAGGTTATTAAAAGCGTACTAAATTTTCTACTTAGTTTCTCTTTGGCCAAGATGACTAAACATAGGCATCTTGAGCTTCTGTTTTGAGCGTACTGAAAATTTGTCAATGCATTATAGGAACCTCAACGTATGAGAAGTGTTGAATCCATAATTTCAAATAGAGTGGGGTGGGGGGATAATATAACTTCTCAAGTCGGAGGGTGAAGACGTGAACTATAAGAACATTGAGCAAGAGATATAACAAATTACTGCGGACAGGCTTATGATATGCAAGGGCATGCCCCCCCCCCCCCCCCCGGGCTCCATCGTAGATCCAATTTTTTTCCGAGGAGCCAATTTGTATAGAAAATTTAGAATGATAATAATACATGGTAGGACAAGCCTCCTGCCATCAATGAAGCGCATACCAAATGGTGAAGTTCTGTCATTCTTCTCAAAGCTACCTCTATCTCTCTATCTCTAATCTCTCTCTCAGAACTACCTCTATTTCTCTGCTCTTTATCTCTATCTTCTCAATTTTCTGTTAAACTTACATTTCTGCACCAATAACTTGAAAACACCAAAAAAAATAAAAATATAAAAAACTAAAAATATCAGTGTCAGGATCTGATGAATCCTGGCAATGTTTTGTTGCTATTTTTGGTATTTTTAGTGTTTATAGAAGAGAGAACAGCTATATTAAGATAAGATAGAGAGAAATCAGATAGGATATAGGCTGAGAATAGAGAATAGAACACAGAAATGCAGAGAATTGGCAGAAATAGGGAGATAACAAGTAGATGAGAAGCACAGAGTCAGAGTATAGAGATAGAGAAAGGTAGGTTTTCTAGAGAGAGAAACCCTAGGAAAGAGAAGATAACAGAATAGAGAGAGAAAGAGAGAAGTGGTGGGAAACATCCTATTTTCATATCATTTCATTCATATTTTAGATTACAACTCATATCACCTATATATACTACACAGACTATGACAGCTCATAACAGAATAGTAAAATGACTCTGTTGCCCTTACTAAGTAATACTACTATACTAACATATACTCCTCCTATGCTCACTATAGTATCATCACTGCTATTAGTCCAGCACTAGTCCTGACATCCCCTTCCCCTTGAAATGATTCATGTCCTCAGGAATCAAGTGTGTTGGCCCTTCTCCTTGCCCTGAATCTGCTTCTTCAAACTTTCTACTGAGAGCATCAGCCACAACATTTTCTGAGCCCTTCCAGTAAACAATAATATAGTTGTACCCAAGGAACTTGCTGATCCACTTTTGATGAAGTAGATTACTCACTTTCTGCTCCGTTAGAAACTTCAAAGCATAGTGGTTAGTCTTAATGAAAAAATGTTTATCCATAAGATAGGGAGTCCATTTCTTAACTACTGTCACCACTGCCATCAAGATGTCAGGCCTAGTGCTGGACTAATAGCAGTGATGATACTGTAGTGAGCATAGGAGGAGTATATGTTAGTATAGTAGTATTACTTAGTAAGGGCAGCAGAGTCATTTTACTATTTTGTTACTATTCTGTTATGAGATGTCATAGTCTGAGTAGTATATTAGGTGATATCAGTTGTAATCTAAAATATGAATGAAATGATATGAAAATGGGATGTTTCCCACCACTTCTCTCTTTCTCTCTCTATTCTGTTATCTTCTCTCTCCTAGGGTTTCTCTCTCTAGAAAACCTACCTTTCTCTATCTCTATACTCTGACTCTGTGCTTCTCATCTCCTTGCTATCTTCTTATTTCTGCCAATTCTCTGCATTTCTGTGTTCTATTCTCTATTCTCTGCCTATATCCTATCCGATTTCTCTCTATCTTATCTTAATATAGCTGTTCTCTCTTCTATAAACACTAAAAATACCAAAATAGCAACAAAACATTGCCAGGATTCATCAGATCCTGACAAATTGGTATCAGAGCATCAGAATTCGATCAATCACTGCTTCGATTGTGTTGTGCTAGTCAAAACAAGTTGTGCGGTTCATAAAGTGTAGTAATCGCAATAGTCTCTACCTTTTCTCAAAACTGCTCAGAAACTCTGTTTTGTGATTGTTCTTCATAGATCTGTAGTAGAAGTTGATAGATCTGTGTTTCCACTGCTGATTTCTGTTAGTTTTAGTCCGTCTCAAGAAGTTGTTGCTATTACAAGTGTTAGTTACATCAGAAAATCACAAAATAGAAGAGATTAAGAAATTACTGAGTTGACTCAGTAAACTGGGGTTGTTAACTGTGAGAATTGTGTATTGTTGTGTTGAGACTGATCTGTAGATGTAAAGTTGTTGCTGTGAATTGTGATTTTGTTGTGAAGTTGCTGCGTTGAATTACTAGAAGTTTATTGCTGTGATGTATTGTTGAGTTGTTCAAGGTTGAGAAGTGGAATATACAAGTGAGAAGTAGATTGTGCAGTTAAGGTGTTCGATAAACTGACTATGTGAGAATTGATTGTGATCTGGTGTGTGTGGTTAAACTGAGAGTTACTGTAATTGAGTTGCTGTGATTGTATTACTGTGTATGTATTGTGAAAAATGGAGAACGAACAAGACTTTAATGAACTCTTACAAGAGGTTCAGCAGCAGTTCCTCTGTTATAGTGAGAAATCTAACAAGAGATTTCAGGAATTAGAGGAACTGATTGAGTTAGCTGCTAAGAAAATGGAAATTTTGCAAAGGAGAAAGATTGCTGAACACAGAAGAAAATTGTTTGTGAATCCTTTTGCTAGCAGTGAAGGAGTGTCTCAGAAATCTAAGGCACCTCTGCATCAATTGAGGCTTAAGTTTCCAAAGTTTGAAGGAAATTCAGAAGTTCAGGAGTGGGTACAGGATTGTGAGCACTATTTTGAGATCTTTTCAATTCTTGAAGGCAAGAAGGTGCCTATAGCTGGTATGCATCTAGAAGGAATAGCTAAAAGTTGGTTCCAAACTTACATTGCTGAGAAGAGTAGCTGGAAATGGAAGGAGTTTTGTGAACAGTTTGTAGCCAGGTTTGGAGTATGGGAGCAGAGCCTGATCTATACAAGTTTCAAGCAGCTTCAGCAAACTACCACTGTGGAACTCTACTATGCTCAATTTGAGAAATTCAAGTCACAATTAGTAGAGGAAGTACCTACTCTTACCGAGGAGTTTTTTGTTGAGAGTTTCATAGGTGGGTTTGAAAGGATCAGCAAAAGAAACTTTGAGATTGCTTAACCCTAGTACTATGGAACAAGCATATAAACTTGCCAGAGGTTGTCAAGAACCTGTCTATGATGAAGAGGCCACATCATTACAGGATTGTCTCTATGACAGTGAACCTGTCTATGATGAAGATAAAGAACTAGAGGAGGTCCAAGAGTGCTGGCCAGAGAAGAAATTCATCTTAGAAGCCTTAGACGGAGGAGGTCCAAAGTCTCTTAATTCCTTACCCTCTGAGGTCTGTACTAGTGAACAATCAGAAGATGGTGATGATCTATTATACACACAAGCGCTACCGAAGAACTACAGTCCATCACAGAAAATGATACCTACTAAGTTTGGAGATGGACTAGATACTGGATTATGTCATGCACTTGATGGTTTCCAGCATCCTTGTAATCAAGTATGCCTAGCCATAATGTCAAAAGAGGATCCTGACATATTGGATCCTACAAGCATCTTGAACTACAATCAAAGTAAGGATGTTCCTTGCAGAGATAGTATAGCAGCTGCAAATCATTCTGGTTTCAAATCATTCTGGTTTGGAAGAGAAGTCCAGCCATCTTGACAAGCAAAAAATGATTATCTTTGATCCTGGTGGTTATGTGCACAAATCAAAAGGGGTTAATGATGAAATTGATAGAGTTGTTAGTGAGATCAACCACCAGTATGTTGGTTTTGATTATGTAATGGCTGTGAGGAAGGTACTACCCAAGTTCATGGTGTTGCAACAAGTTGGACAACGTAGGAGATTTGAAGAACATGATGCTTCAAGGGAAAGGGTTATGTTAACCATCTTTGATCCAGGTGGAAGGAAGTTTATTAAAGGCTATGGCACCTTTGAACAGCCATTAACAAAGTCACTTAAAAAAGGTAACTTCCATTGGAAGGAGGAGGCTACTAGGGCTTTCAATGAGCTGAAGCAGGCCATGATAAGCACATCAGTCCTTAAATTTCCAGATTATACTAAGGAATTTACCGAGGAAACAGATGTATCCAATACTGGTATAGGGGTTGTACTAACTCAGGATGGCCATCCAATTGCCTATTTCAGTAAGGCTCTAGGGGTCAGAGGTCAAGCTATGTCAACCTATGAAAAAGAGTTGATGGCAGTGGTGACAGTAGTTAAGAAATGGACTCCCTATCTTATGGATAAACATTTTTTCATTAAGACTGACCACTATGCTTTGAAGTTTCTAACGGAGCAGAAAGTGAGTAATCTACTTCAGCAAAAGTGGATCAGCAAGTTCCTTGTGTACAACTATACTATTGTTTACTGGAAGGGCTCAGAAAATGTTGTGGCTGATGCTCTCAGTAGAAAGTATGAAGAAGCAGATTCAGGGCAAGGAGAAGGGCCAGCACACTTGATTCCTGATTTCTTTGACTTTGATGAAAATTTATCTATTTTTTATAGTTATAATTAGAATTAATTGGTCGTTCCTATCCAATAATCTACTAGTACCGGCTCACTATTCACTCGTATTACTTAGTAAGGGCAGCAGAGTCATTTTACTATTCTGTTATGAGTTGTCATAGTCTGAGTAGTATATATAGGTGATATCAGTTGTAATCTAAAATATGAATGAAATGATATGAAAATGGGATGTTTCCCACCACTTCTCTCTTTCTCTCTCTATTCTGTTATCTTCTCTCTCCTAGGGTTTCTCTCTCTAGAAAACCTACCTTTCTCTATCTCTATACTCTGACTCTGTGCTTCTCATCTCCTTGCTATCTCCCTATTTCTGCCAATTCTCTGCATTTCTGTGTTCTATTCTCTATTCTCTGCCTATATCCTATCTGATTTCTCTCTATCTTATCTTAATATAGCTGTTCTCTCTTCTATAAACACTAAAAATACCAAAAATAGCAACAAAACATTGCCAGGATTCATCAGATCCTGACAAGTTTCAAGATTAATCAAGCACTTGGCTATTCATGAGCAATAGCAACAGAATCCGGTAATTGTGGGCGACTGAAGTGACACAATGAAGCATACATACGCTATCAACAAAGTTAGCTATGACAATATTAAATGTGATACCATTCTGAGGAGATCATGGGTTGTAATAAGCCAAAATTTTCGTTCTTGTTTATAATTATCATACTATTCCTGATTCTACAGTTGCTCTTTGTCTAATCCTTTACAAGTTGCAGTTAGTTTCTGCGAGGTACAATACCAAGCAAGGGTAGTTAGTTTCTGCTTGGTACAATTGAATCTTGCCAGGAGCTACACCAACAGTTTAAGTTTATGTGGGACAAGGATGATTATGGGGTAAGAGTATCATATCTAAGAGGCTACACATAATTGGTCACACGAGTTATTCAGTAGCTAGAGAAGAGTTTGTAGGAGAAGCCAATGAGTTCCCTAGATGTATGCTGTATCATGACTTTAATTAAGCATGAACTTTATTTTTTCTTCATGGAAGAAGCATGTAGTAAAACATTTACAAGATGACATATTTGATAATCTACCATTTCTCTATTCAAATATTTCCCCTCCTTTTTCTCATCTCTATCTCCAATTAAATTCTAATATAAAAGCATTTAATTGAGTATACATTCAGAAAGCTTATTTAATGGAAAAATATACATTCAGACTCTTGTATAAGCATTTAATAAGTAACTTCTATCATCACCTGAATATGTTTGTATGTTCTCTCTTTACATATAAACTATGAACATCTCTAAAATTTTATCAAATTCGTAGTTTCTATCAAGAACTTATCCACAACATCTTAAATCTGAATATATTACATTACAATTTTTAAACAATACAATAACAAATTGAATGTACACATTCGGCTGACAAACGAAACTGTTTAAGCAAGAAAAAACCCGAGGGCATTTACTTACTGGCAATTGCATAGGAGTATGCACTTCACCATATCTTCAAACAATGTCGGAGACCTAAACAGTCTCCCAAAGCCCTTTTTCTTTGCCTCAATATACATCTCCTGGAACTCCCTCACATTTTGCTCCTCTTCTTTACTCAGTCGCAGCATTCGCCTCACTTGATCCTAAAAAATACATTAAGTAAATCAAGCCAAGTTAAAAATAAAAAAGGTGTTCATAGTTGCAACCAGTGTGGAAGAAAAGAAGTACTCCATACAACAATCCCTTAATGTAATTATTAGTTAGTCAACTAATCAGCAAAATCAAAGTTGTTAGAATTACAGACTTCTGATAGGAATCCCACTTATAGTCCAACACTCCAACCACACAGCCATACTGAGACTTGTGCTATTTAGAGCCAGACAACTATAAATAGTTATAGTTTTGCTATTTGCGCAATTTCTGAAGTGATTGTATACAGTAAGCGACTAAAGAGAGAACTACATATCAAAACTTCTATGAGTAAAGTAACGTAGTCAAAATATGCTTTTCCTATAGCAACACAATTCATATCTATGTACTTTGTTATCCAGACTCGGCAAGAAGTGTCCAACATGTCCACGTGTCGGACTCAGCAAATAATTAAAAAAATGTACATGTTTTTGGCATAAAATGATAATTTGTCCGAGTGTCGTACTTGAGTGAAAAATCAAGAGTCGGGGATAACATGATCCCACAAAATACAGAATCGTTGTCATTACACAAAAACAAAGTGCAAAACACTAGTGCTACCACAGTTCTAAAATGGATGTGAAACCACTTTATTCTTTGAGCTTAATTGGATCATATATTATTTGGACAAATTTTTCTACACGAACACGTGAATGCAGATATAAAAACAATGATATAGAGTTGTGAAATAACCTGAAGTGATTGTTGGTGGTGATCGGAAAGAAACTCGACATCGAAAACACGTACACGAAGAGCATTAGGAGTGTCTTGAGGATGCGATATCTGCACAATAATTGACGGGGAATTATAATCTCCGTGGCTACTAAGACGCAATGGACGCTCTAGGGTTTTTGAGTGTGGGTCCCACTTGTTCGGAGCCATCAT
The DNA here is from genome assembly GCA_037693485.1 of Kitagawia praeruptora. Lineage (NCBI taxonomy): Eukaryota > Viridiplantae > Streptophyta > Magnoliopsida > Apiales > Apiaceae > Kitagawia > Kitagawia praeruptora. The sequence continues at coordinate 118,955,025 of CM075351.1, read as the reverse complement.
GAATAGTCCGTGACTACACACTGCGTTTTCTAGGTTGAAATTAGCGCCCACGAGTTCGCCGATCGGGACCCATATTGTTATGTTTTTGCGGCCGTGGTCGGGGGCGCGTGGGCGCGTGTCAGTTGTTTCCATTTCCTTACAGTGGTACAAGAACTTGGCAACTTGATGGCAAAAAAAAAAAAAGAACTTGGCAACTTCATAGCACATCCTTCCCTCTTTTACCTTTTATTGGAGAAGAGAATTGTTTTTTGTTTCTGTCATTTTTATTTTGAAAAAATAAATTGGTTTCGGAAATTTTCAAACCGAACCTAAATCGAATGTTACAAAAATCGATCCAGATTGAACTTATTTTGAACGGATTGATTAGGTTTGATTATGGTTTAATATCAAAATATTAAAAAAGTTGTATTTACTCATTAAATTAAAATGAATAATTTTAGGGGTGAAAAACCAAAATACCCACAAATTAAATCAATCTACCCAAAATGTCTACCGGCGCTCAAGTCCGCCTTTTTTACCGACGAACCACGCATTACACATAGGGCTGCACAAAGGTCCAAAACCGGACCGGACCGGACCGACCCGGACCGGACCAAAGACCGGATTTTATTGAATTCATGGACCGGGGATCGGTCATAACCGGTCTTGGGACCGGACCGGACCGGAAAAACTCGGTCCGGACCGGTATGGACCGGTTAGTTAATATTTTATAAAAAAAATTAATTTTTTAAATTTAATTTTCATCCTTTGTTGATATTTAAATTACTTGGTAAGTTAATTTAAATTTAAAAATAAGTAAATGTCATATTATTTGTAAAGTAACATTAATTTGTAAACGTAATTATAAATTGTATATAGTATGAAATATGAAATTTAATCATATATATTATAGTGTTTATATATACTATTTCATAAATTTATTATTTACCAATTTGGATCATTAAATATGTTATGTGTTAATAGTTAATCATTAAACTATATAATTTAAAAGACAAGATAGTGTAAAATTAACTATATATATAAAATCAGGTCCGATCAGGTCCGGACCGGGTGTTTTCAGGGTTTGGACCGGACCGGACCAAAGACCGGATTTTTTTGATTTTATGGATCAGGGACCGGACCGGTTATATTCGGTCCGGTCCGGTCCTTGGACCGATAGACCCGGTCCGGTCTAATTTACCGGTCCAGACCGGAAAGTTGTGCAGCCCTAATTACACACATGCGTGGTTTGTATACGCATGTTACAGATGCGCACAGGACAATATACGCATGTATATGCGTACATTGTGTTAATTCATTTTACTGCAAACGTGAACATAGTTTCGGATACGCATGTTCAACATGCGTGAAGGGTGATACGCATGTTGAACATGCGTATATGCAACTGTTCATCGTCTCTACTCAACCAACGTCGGAGTGTTTTTTCGACTAAATCTTCGATCCATTCGTTCGTTCTTTTCAGGCATCCAGCATTGGCATGCTATACACCAAAATCATCGCCTTCTCACGATCTACAAGCCTATGTTCTTCGTTTTTTGTTTATTTCCCCGGATTTAAAAGCCCCATTTCGAACCAATTTTCCGATTTGCTTTTCCGACTATCTCATACACGCCCCTGCGGGGCCAAAACACAACATGTGAATGGGGAAAAGGTAGAAGTTAGTCAGGACATCATTTTCATGCCCTCAGATGTGGTGGAGGTTGCCTGAAAATGGTGAACGAAGTCTGGCGATATTGATGCGATTTTCCGTTCAGTTAAGCACCGGAGTAGTAATTGTAATAATGACGTCATTGCGCATGTTGGACATGCGTTACCTCGGATACGCATTTTCAAAATGCGTATCATAGGCAACGCATGCGCATTCCGTGGGCAAAAAGGGCGGTCTCTCGCGCTTACGGGTATTTTGGGCACTTGGACTCCAAAAGTGATGTATTTTGGTCATTCTTTCTAATTTTAGATGTTATTTTAATCTGTATTTAACAAAATATTCAATTAAAATATAAAATTAAATTTACATAAATATAAATAATTTTAGATGCTATTCTTATTTTGTTACGAAACAAATAAACTTATTTTATTTTCAAAAAAAATATTATTTTAGTTAAAAAGAAAAACGAACTGTTAATTATTAACAAAAAGTAAATAAAATAAGGACGTAAATGAAAAAGGGTGAAGGCCCAAAATAATCAAAATTAAATATTGTTTGCCCAAAATACTGATTTCCAAATCTTTGGCCCTAAATACCGACTGGTCACGGAGTTTCGTGTAGCGTATTCAGGTAATACGGAGTACCGTCCACCGTATTACGCTAATACGGAGTACCGTCCACCGTATTACTCTGATACGGAGTACCGTCCACCGCGACAAGTGCTGATACGGAAGACTGTCCACCGTGATACACTTAGTACTATATCCAGACCATCTTTATTGTTTGTCTTTGTCTTCAAATCCAATCATTCAAAGCAGTTGGGTTCAGGTGCTCAAAATGGATGAAAGAACTGGGGAGGAATTGACGTATATACAGTGCATCACTGGAACTTACGTAGAGACGGTTCCAAACCCCCTATACTTTGTCGTGTTGGAACATCTACAGCGGCCATATCTTCAGAATTTGGATATTATTAAAATCCAAATACGTTTCAACAATAACCTTAGAAGACAACTTTCAATACATAAATGTTGGTTAACATTCACAATCTGGACGACTTTGACGCCATCAACAGAAGGTTTTATGTGCAGATTTAAATTTCATGTAATGAATTATCTAGAGCAATTGGGTGTAATTTCAATTAACAATGTAATTAGGGCAGTTCAATATTTTTGTAATAGGTATGAAAATCATATTGTTCAAATTGATCAAAGAGAATCAATACAATTTGCCATTTATTGAATTTATGTGTACCGTTGAAAATTATATTGAACTAGTGTTTTTGTAATGCAATTTCAAAAGTTAACAGCTTCGCTACGTATTGAGGGTAATACGGAACACTGTAATCCGCAATAGGACATGATACGGATCTTTGTCAACCGTTACTAGCAAATACGAAGTACGGTAATCCGTAATAAGAAGTATTACGGAATACTATATTCCGTATTAGGTCTCGACACGGAGTGTCGTGTCGCGTATTACATCTAATACGGTGTTACGTCTAGCGTGTATGGTATATGTATACGAACTCCCAGACCCGAGCAGCCACTGCCAATTACCAATCAAGTCTCCCAAATATCAAGGTAATGTTCTCTATTTGAAACCCTAGTTTAATGGCTTCAGATTATGTTTGGGGATGGTTATATATTGATGGGAACATTATATATGATGCTGCAATTGGAAGTACATATGATAGAGATGTGATTGCTTTTGTCAAATTGCACTTTAATTTGAAATATGTAGAAATTCTGAATGTTTTGTATCGAAAGCTAGCTATAAATCCGGAATCGTTTAAGTTAAAGATTTTTCGTAGGTTTAAGAATCCTAGTACAAATAAGTATGGTGTTGTTTTGATTGTTGATGATGATGATGTAGAGTATATGTTTGAATCGGTTGATGATTCCGAAAGTAAACCTCGTGTGGAACTTTACATTGAAAAAGTCCCAATTGGTATGAGCACAAGTTCAGGTGATATGTTTAGATACTCGAATGTTGGTGAAAATACCTCAAGCAATCATGGTTCAAAAAGTGTCAAAGGCGGTATTGATTCTATTTCGAGTGGTAGTTCAAGTAGGACTTGGTTCATGGGTGGTGCTAGTAGTGAAGGGTCGAGAGGAACAAAAAGTGTTCAATGGGGTGTTGATTGTGTTTCTAGCACTAGTTCAAGGGGGTCAAGAGGAAACACCGAGTTAACGGATGATGATATACCTTACTATAGGTCTTTCGACGGCTCTTCAATGATTGCTTCAGATTTAGACTATGGTATGCAAAAAGCTACTGAACTTGGTAATCCGGCAGAGCTAGCTAAAGGAATGTTGTTTGAGTCGAAAGAGCAGTTGATAAATTTAATAAAGAAGGTTCATATTTCCAATCATCAAATGATAAAGGTGTTGAAATCTGATCCATTGACTTGGGATGTGGTTTGCCAACAAAATAGTGAAGGTTGTGAGTGGAAATTGAGGGCCAGAAAGAGAAAGTCACATAACTTTTTTGAAATCATGGAGATTAAGGGTCCGCATACATGTATCAATCATTCTATCTCACAAGATCATCCCAATTTGGATGCTTCACACATTGCCGATATCATCATTGACCTATTAGCTGCGGATCCTAATGTCTCAGAGAAGGTGTTAGTTGCTGCAATTACTAAGGAAGCTGGGTATGTACCAACAAGGAAAAAGGTTAGAGACGGGAAAAAAATTGCAACTATGAAGATTTATGGTTCTTGGGAGCAATCATACCAGGAGCTGTCACTATTGATGAATGTGCTACAAAGTATGGGCATTGGTGCAGTCAGCTGGTATTTCAAAGAGCATGATCTAGGAGGGCCTTTACCTCAGGTATGCAATTTGTTGAAACTATAATATATTTTGACATGCATTGATTTTAGTGCCCCTGGCGGGGCCTAAAAAAAGATTTCAATTATGTAACTTATGTTGTTTTAATATTGTGTAATTGGAAAATAGGTGGTAAGATTCAAGCGAGTCTTTTGGACATTCAAGCCTTGCGTAGATGCCTTTGTAAATTGCATTCCAGTACTCCATATTGATGGAACACATTTGTATGGCAAGTACGGAGGAGTATTACTTACTGCCACAGCAGTTGATGGCTTCAACCACCTTCTTCCAGTAGCATTTGTAATTGTTGAAGCAGAGAATGTAGCAAGCTGGACATGGTTCATGGAGAAATTGAGAAAGATGGTTGCCTTGCAGCGAAATGGAGTTTGTGTGATTTCTGATAGACATGCAGGAATCATGTCTGCTATGAAAAATCCTGACATCGGGTGGTGTGAACCATACGGCTATCACCGGTTTTGTGTTAGACACCTAGCTGCGAATTTTGCTAGTCAGTTCAAGAAGGCTAATTCGAAGGAAAGAGTGGTTGCAATGTGTAGCCAATTGACAGAGTCCAAATTCAATTTGCATTGGAATGCTTTGTTGGGAGCTATTCCTGGAGTAGATGAGTGGTTTAGTGAGATAAACCCCCAACAATCAGCTTTAGCTTGTGATGGAGGCAAGAGATTTGGTATCATGACAACAAATATGGCCGAGAGTTGGAACAATGCCATCAAAAGCTCAAGAAGACTCCCGGTCACAGCAATGGTGAAGGCCTTATATTATAAGGTGGTTAGCTACTTTGAGCAACGTCGTGAAGAGATAAAAAAGCAATCTGTTGATGGTAACGAGTTTACCAAGCATGCCAATAAAATTTTGAAAAAATGGAAAGAACGCGCAAGTGGACATCAGGTGACAAGTGTTGACCGCAACAGTTGGGTGTTTGAGGTGATAACAAAGAAGCATGGTCAGAAGGGGGGGAATAAACATGTTGGTCGTGTACGGGAACAGATTTGCACATGTAACAAGTGGCAAACGTATCACATTCCATGTTCACATGTTCTTGCTTGTTGTGCTAGTGTAGGATTGCACCACACAAGCCTTGTAAGTGAGTGGTATAAGCTAGAGAAAGCAAGGAGAGTCTATGAGGGTCACTTTGAGCCAATACCAAGCAAAAAAGAATGGCCTCCATTACTTGGGTTTCCAACAGTGATCTTTGATGTTGATGATATTCCAAAAAAAGTTGGCCGACAAAAGTCCACAAGATACAAGAACGCAATGGATTATCAAGGATCAAAAGGCAAAGGACCTTCTTCTAGTGCTCCGTAGATTGATTTCAAGTGTTATTTGAATGTATTAATCCATTATTGACGCATTAGATTTGTAATGAGTATGATGGTTGTAAACATATTGTTATTTGTTTTCTGGATCTTAAACTTATTTAAATTGTTATTGCTTGTTGTTATTGTTATTAAATTTCTGGATCTTATTAATATGAGTCTTTTATCCACCTACAGGAGATGTGTCCTGCTTAAATTGTTATTGATTACTGCATATGTAAGTAAATTCAGGATTCCTTTGAATACGGCACACTGTACTCCGTGTCACTTCTAATACGGTTTCTGGATCACCGTATTACATGTAATACGGTGAATAGAACTCCGTGATACCCTTAATACGGAACACTGACTTCAGTGACAGGCTCTAATACGGTACACGGATAACCGCGATAGGGTCTGATACGGTGGACAGATCACCGTGACACTGGCCAGAATGGGGTGGCAAATTGTTAACTGTACTCACTACCTGTACTCACACCCAAATGACACCAACTGTAAAATTTCACAGGGAAAAAAATGAGAAATAATGCACAACAACAAAAAATTACAAAAATTGAAATGAAAGACCCATACGAATTTCAAATATTGTAAACTAATATTACAAAGTCTTCTACATAAAATTTCTTCTACATAAAAATTCTTTTACATAATTGAACTGCCTTAACACTAATATCAAAATGAAGGACCCCTTCACGTTGAGCATTGAAATGAAGGACGCCTCCAGAAATGACATTTCCCTGTGCCTGCATATATATCAGAATTTCATTGATATTAGTGCCCCTGGCGGGGCCGTCTTATACGAAAATAACTTATCTATTACAACCATATAAATTATTAATGCAACATAACTCACCTATTTAATTGTCATTCAAAATCCATAATATTGCCAATCAATTTACTTCTTCTGCCTAAACAAAATAAAGAATAAAAATCACAAACAACTAAAGGAATCGATGCTCAAGATAATGCAAATAAAAGATTTAAAAAACTCACGAAGGGCGCCCCTTGAACTGATAGGCGTAAGGCTTACGAGCTCGTAACCTCATAGGATGGTCATGCTCTACAGGTGGCACCTGTGGCTGTGAGGACTGCGCTGGTGGCTGCTGCTCCTGCTCTGGTGGCTGATGATCCTAAAGTTTTCATCACGATATGCGCAAGTAGGATAATGTGATGTAAGTGTCAGTGACAAATTTAAGTCTATATATATGATGCTAGTCCAAATCAGATAAATCAAAATTTATGCAGATGTAACCAGTAAACTACTTAAAATCATGTTCCATATATATAGTTGGGCTAACTTCTGAAAATATATACCACTATACCAGAGCTCTAACAATTTTCATTTATGCAGATGACACATGTAGGTTTGCAATTTTCATTTATGTACTTAACAATATTCATTTATGTACCGAATATAAGGTTGATATAAACCCGACCCTGCCCCCACCCCTTCCCCCAAAATAAAGGCTCACAAGAGCTACGACTGAAATGATATATTTTACACCATGGAAGGATATCAGAGAAGACAATCATCTAACCGTTTTATTGATGAATGAAATAAAATCAAAGAAATCAAGGGATCATTTTTAAAGAGCACTAACCAAAACAGTACATCAAATCTTCAACTTTTATACCTATATGCAGATGACACATGTAGGAAAAGTATAACAACAAACCTGGTGCTGCTGCTCTTCCTGCTCTAGTGGCTGCTGCTGATCCAGTTGTGGCAGCTGTTGTTGTCTTGTTACATAATCAGGAAACACGTTTGGAGATTGTGTAAATAGGTGGAATGTTGGATATGACAGTGGTGGTTCATCACTAGGCCTATCGCCACCTTCGGCATCATCATCTAAATCAACACCAATCCGTGGTCCTAGCAAGCGTGGAGCTTTGACCCCGCGGCCACCTCGTTTTCTCTTTTGTTTTATCTCAACTTCCTTGGCACGCCGGTCTTCAACGGGGAAATCTTGAAAGTATCCGGATGCAAACTTCTCTTGCAGCACCTGTCTAGCATGAGCCGTAATAGCTGGTAAGTCTCCAAATCTCGCTTCCTTGTGTAATAAATCTAGGTGATCCAATAAATCCAACTGCATAAACAAAACAATTTGTATCATTACATTGCACAAATAGAGTAATACATGGCAAAACAAATATAATTATAATTACAAGTACAAATATATAGCAAAACAAGTAAGGATGAGCTTATTTGTGATTACCGTATAAGAATGGCCACCACCAATGCGAGTCAGATACCGATGAGTAATAGATGAATACCACTTGGGGTAACCCTCAGATACACCCACACCGACATCTCCAACAAAAACATGATTCTTCCTATCATCCCAAAGAGCTATATGATCACGATGCATCCAAGTCCAGTCCAAGTCTGCCTTACCCTTCAAGTTAATCTTATGAAGTTCAGGACAATAACTAGCAGAAGATGGTATATCCTGTATAATCCCAAACTGGCGCAGGCATCTGTCAGGATGATGTGGCTCCACGAAACAAAAACATATAAGAGGCCCCTTGTAACACCAAATCTCTTTGCCTTCTCTACACTGCTCTGATAGTTCGGCAAGAATCTCATCGGTGTATGGCTGCCATAAAAAGTGAGAATCGGCAAGAACATCTAACTGAACTCGGTAGGTGGAAACTGAATGTGAACCACTGTCAAGGAAGGAAAGATGAGCACACCACCTATATAATACATGAAAACATAAAAAGGGCATTAGAATTAATTCAAAGGAATTAATAAACTACTATATAGTTTGAATGCCGAAAATATCATTCAATATGTCAATAAATGTGGTAAAATTGAACATTTTTACCTCAAACCATGTGGCCCTGGACGATCACCCCAAATACGTGAGTTATCTAAAACTGGATCACGAGGAACAGGAGCCAAGGAAGGTAATCTACTCCAAGCCCACAACTGCAATAATAAAAGACATCCGGCTGCCTCCTCTGTATCTTTACGAGACGCCTTGCATAATTCCATGTAAAGGTATGCAAGAACAGCAGAACCCCAAGATAGTTTCCCACATTTAGCAAAATCCAAGAGAAGAGGAAGGTACATACAATGAACCTGATCCCCAGAATGACCGGTCAATAAGATCCCGCCAATCAGCTGCAACACGTAGGACTGTGTATAACGCGTAAGCTCAACATCAGAAGCATCATCTCGAAGGGAACCAAAAACAGAATTCAACCAAGTAAATTTCAATCTACCACCAATCAATCCGAATCTATTATCATCATCTAATGCAGAACTCTCACCCTTCTTAATCTTCTTACCCTTCTCACCCTTCTCCCCCGGCCATACACCAAAGACATCTCCAACATAACTGTCCCATCCACCTGTAACCGCAGTATAACCAGTAACTGCAGGCCCATCAATACACAACCCAAGAAGAACAGACACATCCTGTAATGATATCATGCACTCCCCGACCGGAAAGTGAAAAGTATGGGTCTCGGGTCTCCATCTCTCTATAAGAGCAGTGATCAAACCCCAATCTATCTGTATGCTTGCCAACATAGAAACTCCATCAAATTTCAATTCCTCGAGAAGGGGAACCATCCTTGGATGTAAAGAAGGGAGGCTGAAATTGTTAGGATTGCGAACTCGGGATTTCATATTGTCACCACCACCAGCCTCCCACACAACCTCTGACCTATGAGTACACTGTAAATGCAATACAGAAGGATTCCGAGGGCGAGGGTCCATAGGCAATTTATCATTATTTTGCTCCATAATCTGAAAATGAAAAAAACACACACACATTATTATAAGTCTTCACAGGAAATAATAAGTATGAAATAAACTGACATATAAGGATATCAAGTACATTCTCAAATGATAGATGGATCTGATCTCTTAAAATCTCAAAAATACAGTGTATGATACAAGTTTTATCAACTGCGCAAATAATCCATATCTCATTAAGTTTCGAGATTTTGCTGACAAAGTTTCCAAGCTCTATCCTGAGTTTCCAGTTCACAGGTCCGTATCTAGTAGTTTAGATCAGTTCTTAGAGAAGATTCATAGTAATTATAATAGAGCAGAATTACGTAACAATCTAATACTTCACTAAGATGCGGAAGTTATCAAATTGGAAAGTTATATCACCTCTAAGAACATCAAAATATGCCTCCTAAAATCAATACTTCTGCTGAATACTAAATGAAAAAATGTGGTAGGGCAGGATTTAAACCTGCAACTTAGAGGAAGGATTTAAAACTGCACCCAGCTGATTGTACTTTACACAATAACTATTAGAAGCCAGGCTTTAGTTAACAATATTCCAACCCCCCCCCCCAAAGTTTTATCTTTTCAGTCAGCCACTAACATTACATATTATAGTATGGTGCGGTAGTATGTTGCAGCTTGGGTTACAAGTTCCCTAGCTCAATTTGCATCTTAGCAGCAGGCAGTTTAGAACATACACATTTCAAACCTTCCTAAAATCAGTACATCTTTCCGGAAATTGAGCAGAATATGTGATAAAACAGGATTTAAGACTGCACCCAGCCGATTTATACCTGACAATAACCACTACAACCGGGCATTGTTAACCCTACTAACGACATCTTGCAGTGCGTATAAAAAGCTCCCGAGCTCAGTTGACATATAAGCAGGTACTTAAAAAGACAAAACATGTTTAAAGCCTCCTAAAACAATACCTTTTTTTTCCAAAATATGAATGAGGAAGGATTTGAAGCTGCACCCAACCGATTTATATTTTACACGATAACCACTATAACATTATACTAGGGCTAATTATAGTCTAAAACTCATTTCAACCCAACACTATAATAGTTACATTTGTTGTTAGTTACATTTCAATTAACAAGCTTCTTGAGAATCCTATACACCAATCTCAGTTCAGAGAATCGAAACAAAGAAACCTAGGTGCAAGGTTCATTTCAATTTGTGATTATTACTTTCATATATCAGTTCAGAGAGAATAGGAGATAAAGTATAAGATTATGGATCAATGGCAATTGTACTCGCAGCAAAAACCAATCAAGAAGAATAATACTCACAATGTATTAACTTTTTCAATTCGAGTGTGAAGAAGAATACTCACAATGTATTATGTAGAAAGGTAAATTAGAGGCTCCGTCGCCGGCTTCTGTGTCTCCGTCCGTCAGTCAGCAGTGTCTCCGTCGTCAGTCAGTTCAATTTAGGGTCTCCGTCGTCAGTCAGTTCAATTTAGAATCAAATTGTTTTGTAATTAGGGTTCCGTTATGTTTATGTGGGTAAGGTTAGTGGAGCACGACACGGTTGACGGTGCTCCGTGTTGAGTAAAGATACGGAATACGATATTCCGTAATAAGTCAGTAAAAAGGGCCCTAAATCCGCTTTTCAGTATTTTGGGCAACTTTGTCTCCAAAATGAATATTTTGGTCATTTTCTCAATGAAAAATAACTTCAAAAGTGTGAAACAATTCGAATATTGGTAAAAATTAAAGGGTGAGTGCCCTTTTTACCCATTTTTTACGTTTTTCTCACCAAAATGCCCAGATTTGGGGAGGACCGCCCTAAATACCCATCACATACGCCACTTCCATCGGCGTAAGTGGTGATGCGCTAGTCACAGAGGCGTATGCTCAAGCAATACGCCATTTATATCGGCGCAAGTAATTGACGCGTCTCTGACTCCAACGGAATCAACATCACATACGCATTCATGTACGGCGTAAGTGGTGTCACGCATTTGGAAGATGCGTGATGACGTCACTCGTCATTTTTGCTGAAATTCTACGCGAGCTCCTCCCAGCGGCGATTTTGAGGCGATTTTCGCCGGAAACGTCGAAATCCAGGCATGGTCAGTTACAGGTTAGCTTATTATATACCAATCGATTCGTCTTTCGATGATCTACACATTCATACCACTTTTATACCATTTCTTTTGCCGTATTTTCAACCCCCAAAATTGAACTCATCGTTTCTCCAGTTTTTCCGACGAGTTCGTAGAGCCCCTGCGGGGCCATATTCTTCAAAATCAGTTGGGGCAAAAGGAAGAGGAAAGTTTGCTGATTGTTGTGGTGTGTTCAAAAGTGGTGGAGGTGCTGTGGTGAGAGAGATCGACGGAGGTGATGAAATCGCCCCAAGTCGTTGTCACCGAGCTCCATTTTTTCTGATTGTTCTAGCATGCTACAGTGGGAGGGGTCACGCCGTTCCAAACGGCGTGACACGTGAGTAGTTTGGGCAGTAATTTCAGAAATGGGTATTTTGGGCAGAGGGTATGGGAAAATTGAGTATTTTGGGCATTCTTTCAAAATTAAATATCTAAACTAAATTATAAAAAATTATTAATAAAATTTGTATTAATGGTTTAGGTATTTCGGTCAGTTTGAAAATAGATATCGAATTCAACCAAAAATTTCAGATTTTTAATTACCAAAACCAAAATCAAAACAAATTATTAAAAAATCAAAAAAATCGGTTTAAACAAGTTGGATCAATCGATTTGGTTCGATTTTGAATATTTATGCTCGATCCTGCTCATTATGTATCCAAACATCCATTATAGAATTTTGGTTCTTGGTCCATTTTCCTGGTCATGGATGAATTAATGTATTTATCAAAAAATAATTATACAGTGGTTCTTTTTTTGTCAGAATATGCCGTGGTTTGATCGTAAAGACCCTGATGAATTTATTTAAGAGTAAATTGCACTTTGGTGGTTTGTACTTTAATTTTTTTGCACTCAGATAACCAAATTTTAAAAGTGAACACTTTGAAGGCTTTTGCTTAATTTTTTTACACTTATATGGCCAACTTTTAAAAGTGAACACTTTGATGACTTACCTTTTTTCTATTTAGCACTTTGATGGCCATGTTTTTTTATTTTGACGCTATTTTGATCACCAAAGTGCTAAACAAAAAAAAAAGATAAGTCATCAAAATGTTCACTTTGAAAAGTTGATCATCTAAGTGCAAAAAAATTAAACTACAGTCATCAAAGTGTCACTTTTAAAAGTTGACCATCTAAGTGCAAAAAAATTAAAGTACAAGCCACCAAAATACAATTTACTCTTTATTTAATAAGCAGATGGAACTCTACACAAACATAACAGCACATTTGCTACCTCCCGGGCGAAGTATAATTCTCGATGGCGTAACCAGGGTTTGACATTTCAAGTAATTGTAAAATCATGCAAATTTCTTTTGTTCTCATGTTACATATATTTTGGTGTGGCCGTACCTTAAAGAATTAGAAGGGATTGAATAACCCAGTTGCTGATTAAATTAACACAACAAAAACGCTGCTTTCTTTCGAATCATGTTATATACTCACCATACAACATTATAGTACAAACCGTTTATGTGCAACTATAAATTTAGATAAACAGAGGCTCAAAACGGTCATCTAACAGCCTCAGGCGCAGAGTTGCAGTATGGTGTGTGTAAGCAGACTAATTTAGTAAATGTAAGGCATAAGCTGGCAAATCCAATACCCATTAGAAGCCCCATAGTGCTCTTTCGGCTATCTAACCTTGAAGCTCTACGAAACATGCTAACGAAACACGGAAACAATCCCCCACATGCAAAGACCATTAAATGATCCAGACCACCATAATTGTCGAGCCCTGCAAGTATTGCACCTATAGCAGATGATGGGCCAACGAATCCAATCAAAGCAGCGGCTGCAAGGGACCCATACCAGCTGTCAGTTGCCCCATAAATGCAGCTAGCTACAGCAGCTCCCCGCGGAAGGCCATGAAGAGAAACAGGGAGGACCATGTGTCGACCAAGACCGTAAGCCTTAGGCGCTGCAACCCCCAATGCAAGCCCCTCAGCCATAGCATGTAGAGCTATGGCTGCACAGGATAACATTGACTGAAGAGTGAGGGTACTTACTGAAAATCCTGCTGCGGCAGATAAAGTATTCGCTGATGACCTTTTGTGACTTGTGAGTTTTAATAAACTGGAACATGAAACATGGACAAATGCAGACCCAAGGACAAGTAGGGATATAAGAGGGAAAAATCCCATTTTTGTTGCCAGAAGTAACTGCAATGGTCTCCATGCACCAAGGACGATGGCAATGCCAGAAGCCAACCCCATAAGAAGAGTGTGCTGAAGCCGGAAACCAAGAGCAAAAGCAACCAAAAGATTTCCACCAAGCAATGGACCAAGACCAAAAAGTAGTGAAACAAGGAACGCAGAAGTATCCTCGGGGCTGCAACATGAGATGTTGATTCAGTCTCACCAATTAAAATAACACAGACTCTGACTGAATTTAGCAAATGTGCAAACTTCACATATTTGGATTTACTCTCACGTATATGGCCAAACTCAACAGCATGCAGACCTATACACAAATGACTATGATGTTTCTAGCCAAGTTTGCACCAATATATCTAATGTTTTGCTATGTACAAGATGAATATGATTAATTTCTATGTTTTATGAACAAATTTGATTCACCACTCAGCATAAAGAACTAAGGGTGTGTTCACTTGGAAAGAATGGAATGGGGTAGGAATGGAATGAAAATTGTAAACAAAATTTATGAAGAAAGGGGGATGTTGGGGGAAATAATGAACAAATATGAGGGAGAAGAAGTTTTTTATGATGAAGATTGCAAGGACAATGATGAAAATTGGGAATGGAGCATTCCTTCCAAAACATGTGGGTTAGAATTCTAGTTCAAATTATTTGGAGAGGAATGAAGCAAGGAATGAAATTTATAAACACTTTCCCCAATCTTCCCCAAATAATAGTATAAATTTCATTCCATTCTCCCCTCATTCCATTCAATCCAAGTGAACATAGCCTAATAATAGCAATTATATCAGGTGAATAATAATGAATAAAATATTTGCTACAATTATAGTAAAAAATGTGAGTTCAACATCATTGCATAATGTGCACAATTTGCTAAATAGCATGAGAAAACTGGAAATCAAGTATCCACTGAATCTTACTTATAGTTTTGGCTGAAATTTTTAAATAAAGCACCCAGAGCCTCCATGAAGGCTACTGAAATTGTAGCTGCTGATGCAACTTGCGATGGGGATGATTCCTACAACATCGTACAAAATGAAATATATATTATCTTTCCACGTGAAAAAAAATAATATAGTTCTTAATATTCAGTAAAGATAATAAGAAGATAACTCAGATACTTGTAAACTAATAAATTTTCTTTTGACTAATTTTACCATGTAATAGGGGCTTCCAATCAACCTCGTCATTTAAGTCAACTAGTCAGGTTCCCACCTGTTTCCGGTTCTTTATTTAACACTAGATTTACAACTTACAACAACAGAAGGCCATCTTTCCATATCAAATAGATTATTACACTCTATCTAGCAACTAAAAGAACCAGAATCTACAAGAACTTGACATAAAATCACATTTAGTTACAAACCAATTAAGTTCTCTTCTACAATGAAGCTGGTTAAACATCGGAAAATGTTTATCGATTTAAATGGACATCATTTGTTTACTCTAGTTTTAAAATCTGTAAGGAGAAAAAACAATGACACGGATTTATGAATATGTTGTCAAATACTTTAATTATCAGATAACTCAAACTGGTGCTGCTTGTAAGATGATATAGAATGGGTCCCTTCTTATAGAACGGAAATCAAATTCTATACTTATCTAATTTTGTAGACTATGAGTGCAATTAATGTATATGATCACATAGTTTTCCCACTTTATAGTTAATAGCGTGAGAAATTGGGAGGAATAGTCGTACGAGGTAACTAGTGCAAGTATTTAAAAAAACTGAAAGTTACATATTCAAAAAGCATTTATGAAGACGTGGAACAAAGTTACTCTGCAAGAAATTCTATGTCTCATTAACTACCTTTCTTCCTCGTACTTTACTTTTTCCTCAATCTATCTAATCTTCTTCTCCACGTTTGTGGGTGCCAAACGTTCTACTCAGGAATTGTAACAAAGCGAAGTAATTGAGCTTCTACTTTTCGTATTTCAACTCTTCATCAAAAAAACCTCTGATAACTGTATAAAGTGGCAAAATCTGACACGAACCGAAACACAACTCGATCATTAAAACCATCAAGAGAAACAAAAACGTGAAAATGATGCATACACACTCGATTAGCCTGACTATGACCTGAAGCGACTTTCTTTGGGTTATCATATTCATCTGACAAAATTAAACAATATATAGAACACGAAATTGACACGTATACAAACATGACTGAAACCTGAAATTGCCTCCCTATTAACCTTTCCGGAGCATAACTCTTTAAACTTTGTTACTTAAAACCATCCACCAAAACTCCAAAACACAGAACTTTTTCAACTCCTCATTCTTTCGGTACTTTGATGGTTTCTCCACATTGCTACACCTAAAGGTAGGCATTTTAGCTCATGAGAGCATCTCCAATAGGGGTTGCCAAAAGAGTTGTCTTCTCTTGAAAAATCATCATCATATATATACATATATATATATATATACATTCTATTTTCTCTTGCTTCCATGTCACTTTGGGCAACATTTACTCAAAAAACACACCAATAGTTAGCACTTTTAATAATTACCTATGTGGTCCCATATATTACATTATAAATAATTACTCCCTCCGTCCCAGCCGGTTCTTTACAGACGGCTGGGACACGGAGACCAATATATATATATATTTAAGTAGGTAAAGTGATGAAAAGTGGGTAAAGTGGTGGAACCTATCAATATTTAATAATAGATTTGAGATGGTGGAGAAAAGTAGTGGGTGTAATAGTGTTTTTTATTATTAAATATGAGATATTGGGGGAAGGTAGTGGGTGTAATAGTGAGAAAACTTACTATTTTTGGAATGTAAAGAAATGGATGGGACGGCCCAAAATAGCAACTGTAAAGAACCTGTTGGGACGGAGGGAGTATTAGACTATAGTATTGTGGACTTGTGGTATATACTTTTTGTACTCATATATGCAATTTAAACATTTGACAAAGTTGCCAAGGGGTTTCCAAAATTTGGCAACATTGATGGGCAACCTTGCAATTCCAATAGGTTGGCAACCAAGAGTGCCATGCCACATCAACTTTGGAAACCTCTTGACAAACCCTATTGGAGATGCTCTGAGTTGCGTTGGCCAAAAGAAGTCAAAGTTTTCAACCCGAACTCCACCCAAAGATTAAATGGGTGGAAATTGCTCACCAAAAAGTGTTTGACCTGAGAGTGACCCGATTCAAATGTTAACCTAGTGTGACACCACCTAAAATGACCCGAAATGAGTGGTTACACCGGATATGAATTGTCTGGCCTATATTTATATTTTCAAATTTCAAACAAAATCTAGAAAATATTACATTATAATATTAAATAGCATATAGCTCCTTGCAAGGTCGAGTTCATAGCAATGATCAACCCAAACTTGATCCGACCTGACCCAAAATTCCCGAATCTTAAAACCTTCAACCCTAGATATTCACCCATCAAGTCATGTTAAATATTGTGACTCCTTGTTATAACCTTTATAGCATAAAAAGATAATGATCATCTTTGTTAGGCCTCGCATTCCACTTTTTTCTTTAACATCAACGAGAAGATATTTTCCTTGATTATGGCTTTAACAGGATTGAGGACGTCAAGAACATATTCCTGAGATTCTTTCCTAAACAATCCCATGACATCCTCCATAAAATGTTGAGCTTATTATGTCATTCAATCTATAAAATCATGATGCACTGATATCCTTTAATAGCGGAGACCAGTAGTATTACTCAGCGTATCAGCTTATAACAGAGAGGTATAGGGTGGTAATTCAGAAAATTAGAAATTCAGCACAAGTAATTAGGTTTTATGTTACAAGCACCTCATTTTTTCTTTGTACTTGCGTAGTATAATAATACATAATTCTGAAGACTTTAATCAAAAAACGTGTCTGTATATATATATATATATATTTATTTTTTTTATCCAAAGTGTGACCCTAACTTTTAGAGATATTTAAAGTACGACCCTAACTTTGATAGATATTAAATATCTTATATATCCTGTTCAGTCCAGGAGCACTAGAAAAGGATCTGGAAGCTCCCTTTAGATTATTTAGTAATCTTTAACAGGATGAATATGATGACAAACTGCAGACTAATGGTAGCTATATCCCTAGTGGCTACAGTGTCAAAGAATGATGATTTTGAGATAGAAAGAGACATGAGATTTTTTTTTTAAGGGTGAGACATGAGATTTAAAACACTTCGATTTAAAACACTTCAACAAATTGTCATGTATAGTGGTACTTTAATATGCAGTGCTGGACTGCTGGGCCATGGTTGGATGCCACATCATAGCATGTGTATATCTAGTTTATTTTGAAGATCTTCTTATGGTTCCCTAATAGCGTGGGTTGTATGTGCTAAAGTATTTTTATTGAAGATGCTAATAATCAGAAAAACAATTATAAATCAGGTAATTTGGTTATCTGTCAGGAACTGACATTAAAACTAGCTAGTAATAGACTAGAGCAGTAGTAGTAGTAGTAAGGGCATTAGAGTCATTTACTATTCTGGAGTTAGTGACATAGTTCAGGGTCTATAAATACCTATCTTGTTTGTATTTTCAGAAAGGATGATATATGAAAATTGGCTTTTGCCTCAAAAACTCTCTCTCTCTATAACAAACTTTCTCTCTTTCTCTCTCCTAGGGTTCTTATTCTCCTCTCATTTAACTCTGAATCTGATCTGTTTCTCACCTATTTCTTCTGATTTCTCATCTCAATCTGCTCTATTATCTGCTAATCTACCTAGTTTAGCTGTTATTTTACATTCCTAAACAGAAAACTACCAAAAATATGCCTAAAAACAAGTCAGAAACCTTGAGTTCCTGACATTATCTAAAAAGATAAAGGAGCCAAGTATGATCAATTAAATAAAAAATCAAATTTGTACGCACTATAAGAGAAATCTTTAAAAACATTAGGCAAGGTTCTTCAAGTTAATAAGTGAACTAGCACGGCATTAAGACAAAAAAAGGAACACAATGTTCGTTATATTTCTCAACTGATTGAGCTAACATAATGAATTACTTCAAGAAGACTATTCATCTTGTCAAAATTCACCATCAGTTTCGTACTGATGAAGACACAATTGGACAATGGAATAAAAGAGCAATAAGATTTCAGTAAGCAACAGGAAAACAATATTGGGATTCTGGATGACGGATGAGATTACTGCTACTGGGATTCCGGATCTATGACAGATGAGATTACTGCTGATTATGGATTTAATTTGATAAATGAAAAGATGACAATTCAAAAATAAAAACAAAAATTAACATACTAAATTAAGTTGCTGAGCAGCACAGGCAACCACAATCTACTAAAAGTGCGCAAATAAAAAAGAAGTTTAAATAACAGGAAAAGGACAAAATCGCTACTGTAATTGCTGATTTCGCTGGTCTAAGAGTTATATACTTATATAAAGGTACGTTATTCGTTCAGACTTACCTTTTTAATAACCTGCTAAAGTACAATAATTTCTAGTCATGCCGCCATAATGCAACCTTTAAGATTTTCTTACAACTTTTACCTAGCATCATCTATGAAATATCAAGATAAATACACCTAAAGTTAAGATACCTTAAATGCATCAGGAAGGACTTCAGCTATAACCATCCAGATCATACACCCAGCTGCAAATCCGGTACAAAATGGTAGGAACTTGTTAAATGTATCTGCAAATACAAATGAAGGCACTGCTACAATTGGCTGCAAAATGTTTAAAGACAATGGAAACAGAGTAAGCAGAGGTAAGGAAGGAGCTTTTGCATTGTAAGCAGGCATAACTCATAAGACAACAATTTTCATATGAATCCATGTGTAAATACTTCACAAAGATCATGATCATCAGTTATTCTGACCTTTAAAAACCGAATATATAAGATAATCAATCAACAATAGTAACAGTAAGTTATCTAATTCTATCTTCAGCTCTCAGAGTGTCGTAAACATAAGCCTCCCTAGTACTCTTTCTCTATGAGTCTGACAATATTAATCAAGCCATATCATGCGTACCAATGGTACAGAGAAACATAAATTCCATAAACACTTTGGGTCACCATCTGGTTTCATTACATTTAGAGAATTCCTATTCAAAGTTCTGTAAACAGCCAATTGCATGTCGTAAAGTCAGAATACCCATAACAATCAGCAAACAAATAGTATGATTTATTACCTGTGGCAATGATGTGATTACACTCCATAGCATTGCATTCTGTGGAGAAACGCCCCTTGATGCAAGAACCATGCTTACAGCTAAGCCCTCTGGTATATTGTGTACAGCAATAGCTAAAGTTATTAGCAGGCCTTGAGTTACACCTTTTGAACCAGCAAAGGAAACTCCAACACCAGACCCCTCACCAAATGAATGAAGCGTCATGATTCCAACAACAAGAATGACCTTAGCTGCATCAGCTCCTTTAATATCCAACATACTTACTTCACCGTACTGCTCAAGTATCTGAAAACATATGACAAGGCTACAACTTATAAGGTGCAAGATTAATGTCAAGACACCAAAAACACTACATATTAACATTTATATCCTTGTGAATTTACTGTTATGTATTCTCAGCAATTGTTAATAAGTGTAGGTTTAGTTAGCTGCTTTATTCAAGCAACAAATTTGCTTCAGTGTTTTATGTGCTGCTGAGTCCAAGTCCTTCATTGCTAAAATGACTACAGGCAGGAGAATCAAATGGTAATACCTTTAATTTGTAATGATCTTATTTATACCAAACACAAGCCCTATAGAGCACTAGAGGACCTTCAATGTCGAATAGTCAAAGTTGGATTGTGAACTAGATGGCCAATAGCATAAAATATACAAAATGCTCCTACCATAAAACTGATATTTATCTTGAAGGGTGCCATTGTATATAGTTAAATGCCAAGATGATGTGCAACCTTCAAAATTGGCATAATGATGTCTTTTAGAGAAGCATATAGTCTACTTGCCAAACATTTATGACTACAAAAAAATGGTACCCTCCATGATGGGGAACGGAAGTTTACATAAATGAGTATTTTTATACATGTTACTAATTAGTCTGAATATTTGGTGAAGAGGTAAATTGTGTATTTATATATATGCTTTTTATGTGGGGCCACGAGTTTATCAAATAAGTAGGTTATATATAAGCCCAATTGTTTAGGCCTTAGTCCATTAGATTATGTTGTTAGGGTTTTTTCCTTATCGAAGTCATGTAACCCCACATATTAGTTGAGACTTTATTATTGGAAATGTTGTTGAATTTTGATTAAGTCTCTTCATGGGCTCCGATCCATAATTATTCTCCCTTCCGCGATTTGTAAACCTATTCTTACGCAGTTGAATTTTTCAAGTTTAACTTTTTCGTTGTTATATTGTTCGTTTATTCACATATTTATTACTTACCCTCCATTTTATTGCTTGTCCTGCATCACTGCATTTACACACTGCAGCATTTATACGACATTATAAAGTACAAGAGAAAAGAGACGCATCTAAGTTCTAAGAGCTATGTTTTTAGTAGGACACATAAGCACACCAAAAATCTTTACTTATCTGCATTTTATCTGACTGGATCAATGTACATGTAGATATTATGACACAAGGGACAAAAGCAATTATAGGAAAAAAAAAGTAGGTCGCCTTATATAACAGACAGGAAGAAAGTGCTACACGAGCAATATAAAAATACAGAGATATGATTTTTGGACATGATCATTACCTTCTTACAAAGCCAGATGAAAATTGCACCTACTAATATACCTGTGACAACCAAACTGCCACTATCACCATGGTCACGACCTTCCTGTATGAGGTCAAAGCTTGCTGCCAACATAACCCCAGCAGCCATTCCATTACATATCCCTTCCCATTGAGAATCAAGCTCTACAAAGAAAAAAGGTATCGCACCCAAACCAGTGGCCGCAGCCATTGCTAGTGTAAACAAAGCAACCGTAGATATAGATACTCTACTACTCCCGCCCTTTGCAACACCAAGTTCTTCAGCACGACTTTCAGAAACATAGGAACCCTCTAAGCCTGTCCCATCAATAACGCTTGTATTTTTTAATGGTGCAGCTATTATCTTTTGGGGATTTTCAGTCCCCAAATCTTCAATGGCAGTACAATACAGGGGCACTAGGAATATTAAAAAAAACACAAAACTTTTTAAAGTTACACCCATTGTTGTCGATATGTACACCCGGAAATTTAAAACCTTTTCAAATCTGTTCAAATTTACATGTACAGTCAACCAGACTTAAAAGGCATCTATGTACTCCAAGTTCAAATCTTCTCACACAGCAATTTTCTTCCGAAGATTTGAACACCGATGCTAAATTTCGATCAAACACAGAATGTACATTCACCCACTTGATTCCAGCATCCGAAAGCTAAAAGATCACGAAATACTAAGCCTGCCCATTCATCCACTGCATTAAAAATCCAACTTTGTATAAGCACTCGAGCTAACACTAAGCCACAATCTCAAACACTCAATACATCGAACATGATAGTATACACATACATTGATCATTGCACCAACTAAACACTCACATTAAACAAGCAACAACAATAACGAATAAACCACATAACTAACTCGAAAAAAGAAAAAACCCTCTTCTTCTTCCCTTTTAAGTACCCATATCGCCTTCGTTAATTACAAAAACACAAACATCATCAAGATTGTAACTTTATTCCTTAACCTAAAACAAAAATCACAAACCCAGCTAACAAGTCAAAAGGGTACAAGCAAAATATCTAATTCGATAATATCTAAGAAAGAACAAGATCATAATTTCATCAATTTAAAGACATAAATACAAGTCTGTGTCCATCTATTAAGATGCAAATATAACCACAAATTAGGTTTTAAACAAATAATGAATTAACAAAATCTTGATTATTAAAAAAAAAAAGATAAAATCTTGATTATTACCGCCGTGAAAATGTTGTGCCGCCGCCGCCGTCGCCGTCGGTAAATGTCCTAAACGAGGCAGTCGGCTGCCGGGGATGATTGTAATAAAGCTGTTAAGAACAAAAAGGAGAGCTTGTTTTGTTTATTTTTCGTTACAAAGGAGAGAAGACTTGACTTTAATAATTCTAAATGTTAATTTTACTCTACCTATTTTTCATTATTTTAGATTACATACTCAATTTTATAATGGGCGTGTTTGGGAAAATTTAAAATAAGTTTTTATGGATTTATTCCTATTTTCCATTATTTTAGATTAGATACTCAATTTTATAATGGGCGTGTTTGGGAAAATTTAAAATAAGTTTTTATGGATTTATTTTCGGGTAAATTTTTTTTTCATATTTTGATAAAAAAAATTATACAACTATTCAATGTATGTTTGAGATTCTATAAGTTGGAAAAAAAAAATTAACTTTTTTCTGAAAAAAATTAGAAATCTCTAACTTTGTCTTAAAATAAGTTGATTATTTTGAAAATAAGTTCCCCAAACACCCAAAGTTTTTGAGCTTTCAACTTAAAAAACTCTGTTCGAAAAAATTACATACAACGTGGAAAATGTAAATGAAATAATTTTTTTTTGATAGTTAATGTAAATGAAATATTTTATCTAAAGATAAGCAGGGTTGAAAATAAATTCAAAAAATCTAATGTTTTGTAATTGTTTTTTTTATAAAAATAAGCAAATTCAAATTGTTAGGTCCGGAATAACGTAGAAGGGGGGTTGAATACGTTATTTAAAAAATATTTCGATTTTCGAGATGTGAAAAATGAGGTCAACAACTGAATCGAAATAAAACAATTGGTTCGGGAAAATATCTTTGAACTGATAAAAACCCAAGGGGTGTTACAACTTCTAATCCAACGGATTAGCTTCAAAAACTCGAACACTCCTAAGGATAGTTTAGGCACGAGGACCTTCTATCCGACACTTCCTGAAAGCGGGCTAAGCCGGCTTTCCTACTAGATGGACTGTCTAGCAGCTTACACAGAAAAGATATTTAAGAGAGAGAGAAAGTTGTGTGTTGAGGTGTGTTTTGAAATGAAATACAACAGGCCTATTTATAAATTATAGAAAGTTACTATGCTGATTAATAAAACGTAACTGATGACGTTTTTTTTTTGTTCTCCGCCTGTTGCCTCCAATTTCAACACTACTGCATTTTCAAATTCAAAGTCTTTACTTTGATTTTTTAATACATGTGGGCCCCACATGTTTCTTACTTTATGAATAGTACTTTTGGGTACTATTCATGAATAGTAACTCCGGGTACTATTCACCCGGTGTGAATAGTGATTTCGGTGAATAGTAATTCCGATTACTATTCATGTGAATAGTGATTTCGGTTACTATTCATTTTCCTCTTTATTTTTGACATCCTTAAATATTCAGCTTCTGAAATGGAGGATATCAACACTGCTCTCAATCATACCTTTTTAACAGTTTTTCTGAGTTAGATACTTCGATTCCTTTGTGAAGATGTTGACGCCTAGTGCAACTGGTCTGGTTCACAGACGACTAACATTCACTCGTGGTCTTCGTATCATGTCTTTAAGAATACTATAATCTTTTGGCCTTTCAACTGAATCATCTGTACATCTTATTCTGTCACTGAGGCTTGATCATGTTAATGAACTTCTTTCAGCGACTTGATCCTTGTTGATGCCTGTTCTTCAACTTTCACGATCCCTGTATAGAGTTAATATTATTTATCTTTTATCCTAGTTGAGTTATATATTTCCTCTATTACATATTACATTACATTATGCTTTACAATCTCCCCCTATTTGATTGTTAGGGTTTGACAAGCAAATACCTAGAGGATAACTCAACTGATACAAATAAAATACAAAGATAAATAATATTAAAGTGCATTCTGGATCATATATATACATTTTCCAGATTTCTAAAATTTAATCAAGTGCAAGACAATTGTTCCTCTAGACTGAACATATCTTCAAGTTTGCCTTGCTTTCTTTCCACATAGCACTATTACTTCCATTAGCTTTTCTTTTCCCAAAATAAAGTTAATTTGTCAAATTGTCAACATAGTTAGTCATACATTTACACTAAGTCATAGTCAGAAGATCTACAGTAGCTAACTATGATGTAATCAGTTACGTTATTGAAGTCTAAATTAGTCTATATATAGGAACGTCCAAGTACTCTTGTAATTCACAACATCAATATATACAAATCCTTTTGTGATTACTTCTTCTCTCTACTTACATAAGTATATACAATTTATCATGGTATCAGAGCAGAAGAAATCCTAGGGAAACACCACATTTACAGCAGAAGGAAAATCAAAGAAACAGCAGAAGAAAAAAAAAACTGCCCAGTTTTTTGATTTTTTTGTCCAACCCAGAACCAAACAAAACCTACATACCTGTAAAGAACAGCTGAAAACAAGACAAACCAAGAAATCGGGTCGCCAGAAACCACCTCACGCGCCGCCACGCGCCGCCTGAAACAGCCAGAAGCCGCCAGACGCGCCCACGCGCCGGCGCGTGTGACAGATTCCAGACCCTTTCCGGCGATGCTTCTTCAGAGAAAGTTGGTCGCCTCTTCTAGCTCAGCCCTTTCGTGGTAACACCTTCTCCGTTGATTACAATTGATATAAACTTTATATATATACGTATATATATACATATATCTGCCCGATTCTGATGTTACAAAGCCGCTATTTTGCAATAACGAAAGAATATATGTGTATTTGGTTTTGTGGGCTGAACTTATGTTTTGTTTAACTGGGCCTTTTTTTTTGGGTTTGCAAAAACTAAGTCAAGGCTTTTATTCTTGTCTTTTAAAATATTTGGGTAGTCAAGGAGAGTGTTGTTATTAACCGAACCTTTGTAATTTCCTTACTAAAAAATAATGGCGGAGGTTGTGAATGATTCGGTTACAAGTAAAAATACTAATCAAGGGACTGGTAAATTGGGGTTCCATAGTATCCCATTTGTAAGTCCTAAATTCGATGGGAAGAATTTCCTTGAATGGTCGAAAGCCTGCACGATGGCCCTTAAATCCCATAAATTAATGAAATATATTAATGGGAAAGCCAAGCAACCCCTGGAGACGGACACAGACTATGATGATTGGGATTCAGAAAATGCCATGGTGTGTTCATGGTTATCTAACTCCATGGAGGTAGATATTCGAAAAAGCTATATCTTCATTGATACCGCTGAAGATGTATGGAATTCTCTCACTCGGACTTATTCCTTCTCCGGGAATGTAGCTAAGCGGTTTGAGGTGAAGCGAAAGATGTGGGCATTGACTCAAGGAAGCTGCACACTAGCTCAGTATTATTCTGAGCTAACATCATTATGGAGTGAATTGGGACACTACACTATATTTGAGTGTAAAACTGCTGAAGATCAAGAAAAATATCAGAAGATGGTCACTGAAGAAAAAGTGATGAAATTTCTTGATGGATTGTCGGATGAGTATGATTCAATTAAAAATCAACTGATCGGACAAGTTCCA
Source organism: Kitagawia praeruptora (assembly GCA_037693485.1). Lineage (NCBI taxonomy): Eukaryota > Viridiplantae > Streptophyta > Magnoliopsida > Apiales > Apiaceae > Kitagawia > Kitagawia praeruptora. Next base: position 118,928,760 of record CM075351.1, on the reverse strand, counting down.
TTTCCTACTGTGGAAGAGGCCTATGGTCGTGTCAGGCTAGAGGAAAGCCGAAAGCAAAGTATGACCCCAATGGTCTCTTCTGATCGATCCGCACTCTTAACTAAAGGTGTCCAGCAATCAGAACCAGAACAACCAGAGCATGTGTCAATAGCTGTAATTGGAGAAAGATCTATTCAATGTGACTACTGCAAAAAATTAGGCCACACTCGTGAGACATGTTTTATTCTGCACCCTCATCTCAGAATTCGAGGACGAGGTGGACGTGGCCGAGGTGGTTACCGTGGTGTCTCATCTGGCAGAGGCATGAGTAGGGGTTCGTTTAATGCTCATCATACTACTTCAGAATACGAGCCTGACTCTACAACAAGGACGATGACCGCTTCAGAGCTCAACGCCTTCCGTCAATTCATGTCACAAATCAAGACCCCTTCTCCTACAGCTAATTCTGCTCATGCAGGTATATCCTGCCATCTTACTTCCGATAAATATCCAACATCTTGGATTATTGATTCAGGAGCATCAACACATATGACTGGAGATTCTAGTATTCTGGAATCATATCATGACAAAACAGGCAATATACGTGTTGCTAATGGAGATCTTGCACCTATTCATGGACAGGGCACCTCTCTTTGTCTTTCATCATCATTACCATTATCAGATGTTTTGCATGTTCCTTCTTTATCTGTAAATTTACTATCTATTCACAGTATTACTGACAACCTCAATTGTTCAGTAACCTTTTTTTCTTCCCACTGTGTATTTCAGGATCTAATGACAGGCAAGGTCCTTGGCAGTGGTAAAGTGGTCGATGGTCTCTATGTTATGGAAGGGAATTCTGTTTCTCCTTCAAATTATCAGGTGTCATCTAATTCTGTTTCTGAATCCTTGTATCAATGGCATAGACGGTTAGGTCATCCATCCTTTGGTGTTTTAACACATCTATTTCCCGCTTTAGTAAAACACTGTAATAAAGAAGATTTTTTCTGTGAACCATGTGAATTGGCTAAACATAAAAGATCAACTTATCCGCCCAGAAATAAAAGAAGTTCTACCTTGTTTTCTATTATTCATACTGATGTTTGGGGTCCATTTAGAAATTCTACACATGATGGGTATAGGTGGTTTGTTGTCTTTGTAGATTGTTATTCTCGATTAACTTGGGTTTATCTTCTGAAACAAAAAAATGAAGTTTTCGGGTGTTTTAAATCTTTTCATCACATGCTACAAACACAGTTTAATGCCTCTGTTAAAATCCTTCGAAGTGATAATGGTACTGAATATGGAGGTCCATTTACATCTTATTTGGACACATGTGGTATTATTCATCAAACTACGTGTGTTAAAACTTCTCAACAAAATGGGGTAGCCGAAAGAAAAATTGGCCACTTAACACAGGTTGCACGGTCTCTTATGCTAACCATGCATGTTCCTAAATATCTTTGGGGAGAGGCAGTCATGACTGCTGCTTATCTTATCAACCGTCTTCCTACCAAGGTTCTAAAATTCAAAACACCATTGTCATGTGTTCTTGCACCCTCTTCTCATCCACTTCCTCTTCGGGTATTTGGGAGCGTATGTTTTGCTCGTAACCATGCACCCTCTCGAGATAAGCTTGATTCTCGGGCCCTTAGATGTGTTTTCATTGGATATTCCCCCACTCAGAAAGGGTATAAATGTTACCATCCTCCCTCACGTCGGGTATTTGTCAGTTACGATGTTACTTTCTGGGAGTCCATTTCTTACTTCTCTCCCGGCTCCTCCTCTTTGCTTCAGGGGGAGATAAACAGACATAGTCTTGATAATGAAACAAATGAGTCAGATCACAGTCTCCTTGATAGTGAATCACTTCCGTTCATGAATATACCTATTCCAAACATTAGCTCAAAATCGTTGCCTACGAATAATGAGTCGGATGATTTAAATAGGTTTGGCATACCAGATTTGATTACATACTCTAGACGAAGAAATGATGATATCACCACTTTACCACATCCAGAGACCTCTGACCTCGAATCAGATCATGCAGATTCTACAGCTCCTATAACTGAGCCCGATAATGGTAGTACTCTTGATCCCACTTTGGATCTTCCTATTGCTATAAGAAAGGGTGTACGTTCTTGCACTAACCATCCTATCTCAAACTTTGTATCTTATAATGCATTATCTCCATCTTCACTTGCTTTTGTGTCATCCTTGTCTAGTGTTTCTGTTCCGCATACTTGGCAGGATGCTTTATTTGATCCTAAATGGAAAGATGCTATGATAGAGGAAATGAATGCCTTGAAACATAATGGCACTTGGGAGTTAACTCAGCTTCCCGCTGGAAGGAAGGTAGTAGGATGCAGATGGGTATTCACTGTGAAACAGAAACCTAATGGGCTGATTGATAGGTACAAAGCGAGACTTGTAGCAAAAGGGTATACTCAAACTTACGGGATTGATTATCAGGAAACTTTTGCTCCAGTAGCAAAGATGGCCTCTATCCGAGTCTTGATATCATGTGCAGCAAATCTTGGATGGGAACTTCAGCAATTGGATGTAAAAAATGCATTCTTACATGGAGACCTGAAAGAAGAGGTTTACATGGATATTCCACCGGGTTTTTCTACAGCTGCGACCACTGGGAAAATATGCAAGCTAAAGAAGACTATTTATGGGTTAAAACAGTCTCCAAGAGACTGGTTTGGCAAATTTCAGGGAGCAATGATTAAATTTAACTACAAACAGAGCAACTCAGATAACACCATGTTCGTAAAAAGACGAGATGAAAAAATTACAGTGTTGATTGTCTATGTTGATGATATTGTGATCACCGGCAACGACACCTGTGAGATTGCTAATGTCAAACGCAAGCTTGCCTCTGAATTCGAGATGAAGGACTTAGGAAAACTACGGTATTTCCTTGGTATTGAGGTCTTTAGAAATCCAGGTGGCATCTTCCTCTCACAACGGAAGTATACACTTGATCTTCTGAATGAAACAGGGATGTTGGGATGTAGACCTGCAGAATCTCCAATAGAAGCAAATCATAAACTTTGTGGAGATGCTGGTGAAATTGTCGAGAAATCCCAATATCAAAGGTTAGTTGGTCGACTAATCTACCTTGCACATACAAGGCCAGACATATCATATGCAGTGGGAATTGTTAGTAGGTATATGCATGATCCTCGTCAACCACATTTGGATGCAGTTTATATGATATTAAGGTATCTTAAGGCTGCTCCTGGAAAAGGAGTAATGTTTACTAAAAACAATCATCTCAGGGTTGAAAGCTATACAGATGCAGATTGGGCCGGATGTCAAGACGATAGACGATCTACTTCAGGATATTGCACATTTGTTGGTGGCAATTTGGTTACTTGGCGAAGCAAGAAACAACCTGTGGTGGCCTTATCTAGTGCTGAGGCAGAATATAGAGCTATGGCTAAAGGTGTACGTGAATTATTGTGGATAAGATTGTTCCTAGAAGAATTGGGACTTGCATCTGCAACTCCAATGAAGCTACATTGTGATAACAAAGCCGCTATTGCCATTGCACATAATCCAGTTCAACATGATCGGACCAAACATATCGAAATTGATCGACACTTCATAAAAGAGAAGATCAATAATGATACCATTGGTATTCACTTTGTAAGATCGGAGGACCAGATAGCTGACATATTTACCAAAGGTTTAAATCAGAAGATGCTTCATCCTCTTATTTGCAAGTTGGGCATGAGTGATATATATGCATCAACTTGAGGGGGAGTGTCAAATTGTCAACATAGTTAGTCATACATTTACACTAAGTCATAGTCAGAAGATCTACAGTAGCTAACTATGATGTAATCAGTTACGTTATTGAAGTCTAAATTAGTCTATATATAGGAACGTCCAAGTACTCTTGTAATTCACAACATCAATATATACAAATCCTTTTGTGATTACTTCTTCTCTCTACTTACATAAGTATATACAATTTATCATAATTCCGTGTCAACAACCTTTTCCGTGTCAACAACCTTTTCCTTGCCCTTACGCCTAGTAGATTTTTCTTGATCATCCACCTTCTCCCCCTCAGTTGGGTTATCCTCCAGAGTAGTAGGATGTGGAGTTGGTAAATTAGACGAAGCTGTCTTCCCCAAGGAATGAATTGCATGACTAAACTGGGCTGCCATGGAACTTAATTGAACCTGGAATGCATCATGTTGAATAAGTTGCAAATTTTTGATTTCTGCAATGGACTTACAGATATTTGACAACTCTTTCTCCATTGTTTGGACCCGTGTAAGGAGTCTGGTGTATTCCTGTCTGGTTATAGGTGCATGTGGTTGAGTAGGTTGCTCACTCGTACGTTCTGCAGGTGTTTCACTCAACACTATATATTCACTCGGTTTAATGGTTTGGGTTACACTTACATATTCTGTTGGTGTTTCCCTCAACTTTCCTCTAGAGCTTCCACCGATATGTGTACCTGCAAATGAAATCATCCTAGCCCCTTTTTCAGAGGTCACGGATGGTGCAATGAAAGTTCGTGAGCTTCCGTCCTCGCGTGAAGCGAGTTGCCGACCACTGGTAAAAAGTGGTAAATCTCGAAAGAGATCCAGAGATTTTCCCTCTGGGAGGTTAAACTTGAATCGATTAAATGGCACAAAACCCAAGTTTCCCTCGTATGTCTGTGAAGACACTTGGTTCATAAAAGAACCACCCACCAATGGATCATTCCGTAAAATGGAAGATTCACCAGCAGTTATTGAGGTAGGTAATTCCACCTCGGATGCCTGTGAAGGCATTTGATTTTTTGAAAGATCATCAACCACTCGTATGTTCCGTGAAATGGAACTCAAGATAGTTGCTCCCGTCAATTCAACCTCATTTACATTTGCACTCATTGGATAAGAAAGAATTGCTTCACTAACAGTTGTCGTTACCTCAGGTTCATTGGGTTTACTTCGTTTAGAATGAGGTAGAGCGGCTGTTGTAACTAACTCCTTATGTGGTGCTGCTGAGGCACTATCTCCCTCAATAATGTGGATGACTGGTCGTTTAAGTGACAATTGAGGTGTAGGAGTTTGTTGTGTTTGTGTTTGCATTTGTAGAATGGGCTCTTCGACCTGTGTTAGAGTCGGTGGGATTTCCTGCTCTTGGTCGGGTAAGATGGCCACTGGGGGCTGTAGAAACTGTATTTCCTGTGACACAATAGGGAATACAGAGGTTGAAATAGCAGGGATTGAAATATTACCTTGTCGTATACCTGCTCTCACTGGTCGTGGTAACAACGGAAGTGGGACAGTATTTAGATATTCAGTTAGGACTGTAGGCACATCCGTATATTTCTTTTTGCTTATGTAATTAATTACATTCGTCTTTATGGAAAAACATTCCACCTTGTGACCATTTTCCAAGCGTACCCTGTCTTCATCATTCAAAAAATCATTTACTATTAACTGTAGAAACCTTGGATATAGACATTTGACATTTTGAGTTCGAACATCTCTTGTTCCCAAGCGTTTCATTTTTAAAATGATTTGACCAAGCACTATTTTTCCAAAATTAATCCTCAAATTATTGGCGATCGCATACCCTATTATTTGAATAAATTCAGGTATTCGATCTTGATTTGTTCTATCTGAGGAAAAAACATGGTTAAGAGTGTGAAAGAAGAAATTCCAGTGCTGGGTTAGAAACGTTCTAGAAAGATTACCAGTATTGAAATTGCCATCTTGGTACCTTATAAAACGAAAGAACATTTCAATCTGTTCAGGTGTAGGATCAGAAACGAGATTTTCCATAGGAAAATGAAGAATTCGATTAACATCTCGTTCAGTGACCCTAATCGACCTACCAAATAGTCGATATGTGATTGCACACCCGTCCTGTCCAGAAGTGTTAACCGCACTGCAATATAGTTCACACAATGCATCATGGTTAAGCTGCACCTGTGTAACTAAAGCATAATGGATTAATGAATGTTCATTCAAAAATTGTGTCCAAGCCCGAAATTGCTCATCCTGAATGGTTTCGATTTGCTGAATAGAAACAGGATTAACTTTAGCAATTAAAAAGCTTCCCTGCAATGCCATTTTCAAAAACTTTGAGGAAATTCAAAAACAAGGGTTAGTGCGTATAACAAGAATATGAAATCCGCTCTAAAAACCACCAGCTAGATTGTGAGATCTTTCCGGTCAAAGCTTGAAATATTCAGCAATTCTGTGTGTATGCTATGTTTATCTGAAAATTGATGATGTTAAACACAAACAAAAACTCATCATTTATAAGGTTTCAAGTATTAGTGGGTTAGGTGTAATAGTGACAGGTTATGTTTGAAAAATAACACCGCTCAATAATTTCTCACCTAACTACCTAATTAGCCGAAAAAACATCTTATCACCGAAACCTGTCGGCCGAAAAAACATCTTATCGCCGAAACCTATCAGTCTATACACATACACATATAATACTTCTAATTATTATGGATTTAAAAATAATCACACAGTAAATCAAGAATTAATCCACAATAATCAGATAAACTCACAATTAAATAGACATAAAATTAACAAAATATCATTAATTGATATATGTCAATAAAATATTTATTTAATTATGCTACAATTAACTCAATTATTTACTAACTAATTACCATAAAATATAGCATTTATAAGCGTGGTAATTAATATAGAGATACCAAAAAAAAAATGATGACTGGATGCAAAGTAAATTCACAAGTCCTAAAAATATGGACATTTAAAATACCTGTGAATTTATAACAAATTGCAGTTATTGATTATCCAAAATTAATTAGACAGATTTAACATCCCAAGTTCACCAACTAACCTGGAGAAAGTGGATTCATCCAGTGGTTTAGTAAAGATGTCTGCAATTTGTTGATCTGTGGGAACAAAATATAATACCACAGTTCCGTTCATGACATGCTCTCGTAAGAAATGATACCTGATATCAATATGCTTAGTCCTGGTGTGTTGAACTGGATTGTTGGCAATGGCAATGGCACTCGTGTTGTCATATAGAATTGGAATTTTGTCCAACATGAGTCCATAGTCCTGAAGTTGATTCCTCATCCACAGGATCTGAGCACAACAACTACCTGCCGCAATGTATTCTGCTTCGGCTGTAGAGGTAGATACTGAGTGTTGCTTCTTGCTGTACCAAGATACCAACCTTCTTCCTAGAAACTGACAGCTTCCAGAAGTACTTTTCCGATCAATCTTACAACCTGCGAAGTCAGAATCTGTATAGCCAATTAGGTCAAAACCTGTTCCTTTAGGGTACCAAATCCCAAGATTGGGGGTTCCCTTAAGGTATCTGAAAATACGTTTAACAGCTATAAGATGTGACTCTTTAGGGTTAGCCTAGAATCTAGCACATAGACAAGTTGCAAACATAATATCTGGTCTACTAGCAGTTAAGTACAAGAGAGAGCCGATCATACCTCGATACTTCGTGATGTCAACTGACTTACCAGATTTGTCTTCATCAAGCTTGACTGCAGTTGGCATCGGGGTCTTGGCAGTAGCTGCTTCTTCCATCCCATACTTCTTCAGAAGATCCTTTATGTATTTTGATTGGCAGATGAAAATACCATCAGGCTTCTGAACAACTTGAAGTCCAAGGAAGAAGGACAACTCACCCATCATGCTCATCTCGTACCTACTCTGCATTAGCTTAGCAAATCTCTTGCATAGCAAATCATTAGTAGAGCCAAATATTATATCATCCACATATACTTGCACCAGAATTATATCATTTTTATGCTTTTTATGAAAGAGAGTTTTGTCGATGATACCTCTTGTAAAACCATTTTCAAGTAAGAACTTGGAGAGAGTATCATACCATGTTCGAGGGGGTTGCTTGAGACCATAGAGAGCTTTGAATAGAAAGTACACAAAACCTTCAAATTCCTTGTCTTCGAACCCAGGGGGTTGTTCAACATAGACTTTTTCTTCTAGATCTCCGTTCAAAAATGCACTCTTCACATCCATCTGAAAAACCTTAAAGTTGGAGTGTGTTGCTAAGAACAGCCTGATTGCTTCAAGCCTTGCAACTGGAGCATAGGTTTCATCATAATCAATTCCCTCCTCTTGAGAGTAACCCTTTGCTACCAATCGAGCCTTGTTCCTCGTAACAATTCCATTTTCATCCAGTTTATTTCTAAACACCCATCTATTGCCAATTATAGATTTATCTTTTGGTCTTGGCACCAGCTTCCAAACTTTCTGCCTTTCGAACTGATTGAGTTCTTCCTGCATTGCAGTTACCCAATCTGGATCATCAAGAGCTTCATCAACCTTTTTAGGTTCAATTTGAGATAAAAATCCTGCGAAATTGCATTCATTCTGTGTTGCTCTTCTAGTCTGTACACCCGTGTCCGGTTCACCAATGATCTGTTCAAAGGGATGCGCTCTACTCCATACCCTTTGTCTTGGCAGATTTGATCTTGATGATTCCCCAAATTCATAATTGTTTTGAGTGTGGTGACTAGTAGATCCAAAATCATTGTTTGCTCCCCCTGAGATGTTGCTTTCAGGGTTTAAAGAATCATTAGCAGCAGATGTTTCTTCACTTGATTGGGGGTCATCGTTCACTTGCTCCCCCCTCAACTTGTGCTGCTGTCTGATCTACTGGTATGGATTGAACAATAGAGTCTGAAAGATTATCAGAATATTGTAGATCAGCATTTATTTCTTCATTCTCAAATCTCAGCTGGTCATGTTCATCAAAATCTTCAAGTCCTGTTATCTTCTTATCATCAAAAGACACATGGATAGATTCCATGACCACTTTTGTTCTCAGATTGTAGACTTTGAATGCTTTTGTGGATAGTGGGTATCCGACAAAGATTCCTTCATCAGCTTTTAAATCAAATTTGAAAAGCTGTTCTGGATGAGTCTTCAGAACAAAACATTTACATCCAAATACATGAAAGTACTTCAGGTTCGGCTTCTTATTTTTCATCATATGATATGGTGTTTTACCATGCTTGTTTATGAGTGTAGCATTCTGTGTGAAACAAGCAGCTTGCACAGCTTCAGCCCAGAAGTAAGTTGGCAGCTTTGCTTCATCAAGCATGGTCCTTGCAGCTTCTATGAGAGTCTTGTTCTTTCTCTCTACTACTCCATTTTGTTGTGGAGTTCCAGGTGCAGAGAATTCTTGCTTTATTCCATTTTCTTTACAAAACTCTTCCATGGCTGCATTCTTGAACTCAGTGCCATTATCACTCCTTATGATTTTCACTGTATGCTTAGATCCTTTGTCCAGTTGTCTGACATGCTCTGTTAAGATTGATGCAGTTTCTTCTTTCTTGTGCATGAAATATACCCATGTATATCTGGTGTATTCATCAACAATAACCAAAGCATATCTTTTCTTTCCAATAGACATTACATTCACTGGACCAAATAAATCAACATGCAATAAGTGATATGGCTCAAGAATTGAGGATTCAGTCTTACTTTTGAATGAAGTTTTCCTTTGTTTTGCCTTTTGACATGAGTCACATAGGCCATCTGGAGTAAAAACTGATTTGGGCAATCCTCTCACAAGATCTTTCTTCACTAACTCATTAATGCTATTGAAATTCAGATGAGAAAGTCTCTTGTGCCAATCCCAGCTTTCTTCAATTGATGCTCTACTCAGTAGACAGATTGCAGAGCCACCAGAGTTTGTTGAAAGCTTGGCTTCATAAATGTTACCATGCCTGTATCCCTTCAGAACAACTTTTCCTGTAGATTTGCTTACAACTTCACCGTGTTCTTCAAAGAAACCCACATGATAACCTCTGTCACAGATTTGACTCACACTTAGCAGATTATGTTTGAGTCCTGAGACTAGAGCTACAGATTCAATGATGACATTCCCAAGTTTGATATTGCCATATCCCAGAGTCCTTCCTATGTTGCCATCTCCATAAAAAACACTTGGGCCAGCCTTCTCCACAAATTCTGATAGCAGGGCTTTATTTCCAGTCATGTGTCCTGAGCATCCACTGTCCAGAACAAGGATATTTTTCCTGTTACCCTGCAATCACAAAAACCACTAATGATTAGTTTTAAGGACCCAGACTTGCTTGGATCCTTTGGTCTTATTAAGTTTGTTAGCTTTTGCAGCAGAAGTCTTATCAGAGTTTGTGCTAACATTCTTTTTATCAGAATTTATACATGTAGAATCAATCTTGAATTTATTCAAAGAGGGTTTAAGTTCATAATAATCATAATACAACTTATGATACTCTTTGCATGTATAAATAGAATGCCAAATACTGCCACAGTGAAAACAAGGATTCTGTGGCTTAAACCTAACTGAACCACTCTTAACTCCTGACTTAGGAGGTATAGAGTTTATATTTTTATTCTTCCTGCAAAAAGCAGCAAGATGGTTAGGACTTCCACAGTTATAACATTTCTTCCTAGGAGCATTGGGAATAGGCATATAGTTATTGCTTTTACTGATGCCTACCTTTCCATTTCTGTTTTTCCTAGGTTCTTTTACCTTGTTTATTCTTTTTAACTCCTTCAGCTTGTGTTTAAGCTGTTTCTGAGACATTGAACTAATATCTACTGATTTGGCTTTATCCTGTTTTGGTTTGTCAGGTTTTGGTACAAATCTCACATGATTAATTTTGGGTTTTGTAGCTTTTAGTAAATACAGGTTTAGAGGTCTCAGCTTCTAGGTTGACAGTTTTCTTTTTATCAGTGTAACCTAGACCTTCTTTCCAACAATCATTGTCTATGATATCCTGAGTTTTCTTACCAGAGTTAGTCCAAATTTTAAGAATGTTTCTTTCTTTAGCAAGTTCAGATTCAAGATAAGCATGCTTTTTCAATAATTCAGTTTTAACAAAAATAGCATCATCTCTCTCTTTCTGAATTTCTAACATCTGGACTAATTCTGATTCTAGATAATCATTTCTCTTTCTAAGGTCTAGATTTTCAGATTTTATTCTTTCATTTTCTAAAGTCTGATCTCTATAGCTAACATGCAAGTTTTTAAGAAAGAGTCTTAACTCAGATATATCAGTAGTATCAAAAGCTAGAATAGAGTGAGGTACCTTGGTCTCAGTAGCTTCAGAGATACTATCAACATTTGCCATCAAGGCGTAGTTCACCTCATCTTCAGAGTCTGAAGTGTCAGCCCAGTCCTTCTTCTTTGTGATGTAAGCTTGACTTTTATCAGCTTTGGCTCTCTTGCACTCAGGTGCAAAATGTCCTTTCTCACCACAATTATAGCATGTGATCTTAGACTTGTCGACTTTCCCAGACCTGCTTTCCTTTCCCTCAGCTTTTCTGAAATTCTTCTTGTCAAAATTTGAATCTCTTCGTGTGAACTTCTTTCCCTTCCTGAAGTTCTTGTAAGCCATCTTCTTGATGCCTTTCACCATTAGGGCTGCAAGTTGTATCATCTCAGCATCACTACCATCATCATCAGAGTCTGTGAGATTGTCAGAGTTTGAGTCATCATCAGAATTTGATGACTCAGTATCAGACTTTGTAATAAGATCCTTTCCTTTGGATTGACTCTTTTTCACAGCAATTTCTTTAGAAGCTTTCTCCTCAGCTTTAAGAGCAATTGACTTGGTCTTGCTTCCATGCCTCTTGCTTCTTTGTTCCATCTCAAGCTCATGAGTCTTAAGCATTCCATAGATTTCATCAAGGGACATGTCTTCTAGATCATGATTGTCTCTGATGGTAGTGGCCTTTAAGTCCCATTTCTCAGGAAGAGCCAACAAGAATTTTAGATTGGAGTCTTCAGGATTATACTCCTTATCTACCAGTGATAGATCATTCAACAATTTCAGGAATCTGTCATATATGTCTGTTAATGACTCATCAACATTTGAGTCAAAGTGCTCGTACTCCTGTGTGAGTATTGTTCTCCTATTCTTTTTTATGGCTTTGGTTCCTTGACATCTGACTTCCAAAGCATCCCAAATCTCCTTAGCAGTTTTGCATCCAATGACCCTGTTAGACATAACATTGTCAAGGGCGTTATGTAATAAATGCCTTACTTTAGCATCTTTGCTAATAGAGGAGATATCTTCAGGAGTGTAGTCTTTCTTCTCTTTTGGAATCATTTTCTGTTCTTCTCCAGCAACTGCAACAGACAATTTTGTAGGCTTATGTGGACCATCATGGATTCTGTCTAAGTACTCTGGATCTGTAGCCTCCAGAAACATTTCCATCTTCACCTTCCATATGGGATATTCTGATGCCCTGAGTATTGGAACTCTAATTGATTCATATCTGCTTGTTGTTGGAGTTTGTGTTTTCTCTGTCATGATTGTATGGCTTTTTGTATAATAACAGAGTGGCTCAAAATGAACAGTACGGTATTTATGAACAGTACCGTATCTGTGAATAGTACCGTATTTGTGAATAGTACGTATCTGTGAATAGTACCGTATTTGTGAACAGTATCGTATCTGTGAATAGTACCGTATTTATGAATAGTGCCGTATATGTGAATAGTACCGTATCTGTGAACAGTACCGTATCTGTGAACAGTGACGTACAACACTGGATCTAATCTGTATATCGATCAACCTGCTCTGATGCCAATTGTTAGGTCCGGAATAACGTAGAAGGGGGGTTGAATACGTTATTTAAAAAATATTTCGATTTTCGAGATGTGAAAAATGAGGTCAACAACTGAATCGAAATAAAACAATTGGTTCGGGAAAATATCTTTGAACTGATAAAAACCCAAGGGGTGTTACAACTTCTAATCCAACGGATTAGCTTCAAAAACTCGAACACTCCTAAGGATAGTTTAGGCACGAGGACCTTCTATCCGACACTTCCTGAAAGCGGGCTAAGCCGGCTTTCTTACTAGATGGACTGTCTAGCAGCTTACACAGAAAAGATATTTAAGAGAGAGAGAAAGTTGTGTGTTGAAATGAAATACAACAGGCCTATTTATAGATTATAGAAAGTTACTATGCTGATTAATAAAACGTAACTGATGATGTTTTTTTTTTGTTCTCCGCCTGCTGCCTCCAGTTTCAACACTACTGCATTTTCAAATTCAAAGTCTTTACTTTGATTTTTTAATACATGTGGGCCCCACATGTTTCTTACTTTATGAATAGTACTTTTGGGTACTATTCATGAATAGTAACTCTGGGTACTATTCACCAGGTGTGAATAGTGATTTCGGTGAATAGTAATTCCGATTACTATTCATGTGAATAGTGATTTCGGTTACTATTCATTTTCCTCTTTATTTTTGACATCCTTAAATATTCAGCTTCTGAAATGGAGGATATCAACACTGCTCTCAATCATACCTTTTTAACAGTTTTTCTGAGTTAGATACTTCGATTCCTTTGTGAAGATGTTGACGCCTAGTGCAACTGGTCTGGTTCACAGACGACTAATATTCACTCGTGGTCTTCGTATCATGTCTTTAAGAATACTGTAATCTTTTGGCCTTTCAACTGAATCATCTGTACATCTTATTCTGTCACTGAGGCTTGATCATGTTAATGAACTTCTTTCAGCGACTTGATCCTTGTTGATGCCTGTTCTTCAACTTTCACGATCCCTGTATAGAGTTAATATTATTTATCTTTTATCCTAGTTGAGTTATATATTTCCTCTATTACATATTACATTACATTATGCTTTACACAAATTTTATTTTATAAATAGATATCGAGTTTAAATTCCACCATCCTCATATCGAGTTAAATTTATTTGAATAATATCTTCTAATGGGGTGAGAATGCTTATCTGTACTTATATATTTACCTGTTCAATAAAATTTTCACTTATAATTAAACTAGGAAGTAATTATCCGTACACAGAAAAGTGAATGAAACAAAAGTTTAAAAATTAATATTTGAATCTCAACTGTTTTCAAATTTTAACATCACAATTTGGTTAATCGGTTACCCAATTGTTTCCAAATCTTAAGATCATAATTTGGTTAATCGGTTACCCAAACAAATGGATTATTAAGTGATACGGTTTCTATAAAAATATATTATTTTAAATCGGTTGATATCCATCCATCCATTATATACTCCTAAATTATTAGTCAAAAAGGTCTTTCAAGACTATTTTGTAAATTACACATTTATTTCTCTATTATAATAACTTGGGTACGGACATACTCTAATCTCACATGTTACTGAACTATTTATATTTTTAAAAAATAAAATATATATTGTTTATGTAACATGTTTCCTTCAATTTTATATCAAGACTATCATATCGTACTAAAAGATATTCTTCATAAAAAATGTATCTTGAAAGTGTTTTGAAACTTTAAAGTCTACGGTTATTGCCAGTCATGGACATTCATGTTCGGTTTCAACCCAATATGATGTTATGAGTTTAGGTGATCCAAGATATATATATATGGAAAGTATTATAATTATATGTGTAGACAATTATTATATATGGTATATCTTGATCACAAAGTTGGGTAATTAGGTATCAAGAATTGTAAGGCTTTTATAACAAGTATGCTAAGTCTTGGTGGCTATATACACATAGTCATATTGTATTTGTTTGATAGTTGAATGCAAAAGAGGTGTAGTCTTAGGTATTGTTTGGGATATACTTGAGCGTTGTTTGGCTCAAGTATCGGGTTTGGGACACCATTGAGGTGTTATTGTTTTGATGTATTATTGATAACTATTTTGATTAACAATACAAGTTGGGACGTGGGTGTTCCACGTCAAATAATTATGTTTTTTTGTTTTACTTTTACTTATTGATTTGATAGAAGTAGAAGTGATACTTAAATAACATGTGACCGTGCTTTGGTGGATCTTGTTAAGCAATTGATTGGTCATATGTGTTCTATATTGTTTGTTTGTGAATCTCGGATTGTGTACTCCATTAACAAGTGGTATCAAAAGCCAAGGTTCGAGATGGATGAGGTTGAGAGAAAAATTAAGGTTTAATTGGTATGGCAGCGCATGATGAAGGATTTGTTAAAAAAAGAGGTTGTTAAAGCGGGATGAGAACAAGTTATGTGCGGTATGGATTATTCGATTCGCCCTTGAACCGTGGATCAATCATGATGATCTTGAGGAGTGGGTTCTCAAGAAAGATGTGTTTGAACTCGAGATGGAAGAAGATGAAAGAGATCATCGCAGTGGTTTCAATGGCTTGATCAAATCGGTGAACTGTTTGGGTGATAATAGGACGTTCTTCAAGAGGCCGAAGATTTATGAAAGCAAGGATCGGGGATTCAACATGTGGAAGAACACTCGTGGTGTTTGATGCACATAATTTTGTAGATGGATATACCGTTATGATGAAGAACGGTGATTTGGAGGGTCACTATACGGATTTTAGTGGCACTCAAAGATTGGAAGCGTTGGCGAATGGACGTCATTGTCTTCAATGGTTACCTTTCAATCTAATATGGGTATTGGGTTGAAGGGGACGATTGTTGGGTTTCAACCCAAGTATGATGTTATGGGCTTAGTTGATCCAAGATATATATGGGTAAGATAATAATTGTATGTGTAGACAATTATTATATATGATATATCTTGATCAGTAAGTTGGGTAATTAGGTGTCAAGAATTGGAAGGCTATATAACAAGTATGGTAAGCCTTGTAGAACAAGTATGGTAAGTCTTGGTGGCTAAGTTTTGGATGGCTATATATACATAATCATATATATTGTATTTATTTGATAGGTGAATGCTTAGAGCAATCACATCCCATCCCCCATCCCCAACCCCAAAAACTTACTAAAAATAGTAAATCCCCAAATAAAAATAGTAAATCCCCAAAATTATCAAATAGTTTCTACATCCCATTCCCCATTTTCCATTCTCATATCCCTATATTCTTTTTTATATAACTTATTTCTCTCTCTTTCACTTACAATTTTAACTATAACTACAATTAAATATATTAAAAGAGGAAAGAGAAAGATTTGGGGGCTTAAACAGTTGAACCCCATATTTGGGGACTCATTTCTTGCCCCTAAAATTAGACCCTATTTTGGGGAATGGGATGGAGTAGGAAATTAGATCAAAAATGACAAATTCCCCTAAATAATAGGGATAGGGATGGGGAATGGGATGTGAGTGCTCTTAAGAGATACTCCCTCCGTTTTTTTGATTTCTTATCATTTGCTTTTTGCACGGAGACCAAGATAGTGGATGTAATATTGTTAAAATAAATGTAGTAGTGGGTGTAATAGTAATTTTATTGTTAAAATAAGTGAAATAGTGGGTGTAATAGTGTAAAGGGTTGAAAAAGTGGAGTGAGGTAGTGGATGTAATAATGTATTTTATTGTTAAAAGTTACTATTTTTAGTAATGTAAAGAAATGGAAGGGACGGCCCAAAATAGAAAGTGTAAAGAAATAAAATGGACGGAGGGAGTATAATCCTAGGTATTGTTTGGGAGATGCTTGAGTATTGTTTGGCTCAAGTATTGGGTTTGGGACACCACAGAGGTGTTATTGTTTTGATGTATTATTGATAATCGTTTTGATTAATAATACAAGCTGGGACGTGGGTGTTTCCACGACAAATAATTATGTGTTCTTATTTTAATTTTACTTATGGATTTGATAGAAGTAGAAGTGATACTTGAATAATGTGTGACCGCATAGAAGTGATACTTGAGTAACGTGTGTCCGCGTTTTTGTAGATCTTGTTAACTAATCGATTGGTTGTATGTGCTCTATATTAGTTCTTTGTGAATCTCGGATTGTGTAGTCCCCTAACAATTCATTAGTATTGCAAGATCCAACTGGTCGGTTAAGAAGAAGTTGAGTTAATTTACATCAGTTGACTTAATTTGTTATGTTGGATACACAGTCTACACGTCAACAACTATTTCTTTCATTAATTTTATCAACAACATGATAGTTAACTAAGTGAAATGAGAAATGTTTCAAAGTTTATACAGGACAAGATTATGCAAATATTGTCTAGACACTATCTTAAAATTATATTTTCATTGTAATTTGTTATCTTAATATTTATTTTCTCTTTTAAAATATGTAATGTATCTAAATGTTAAACGTGCAATAAATGACTTATACAATAGTTAACATTGGACATAAGTACGTGTTGTGAAGTTAATAATTTCCTACATGTTGTGAATTTAATAATTTCCTAATTTGTAGTGGTATTATATTTATATACATGAAATTCGGTATTTGTTACCCCCATCTAAATTTAAATTTATAAATATAATACTTAAAATATGATGGGCAACATATTAAATGCGATTATTGTACTGTTGTAGATTTTTTTTATTAGTATAACCTTTTGTATATAGTAGTTTAGTAGGTTGCTGCATATTTGTTTTTTTTCCTATATATTTATAACAAAAACAAAATATATTTAAAATTCGTATCTAATTATAAGTTGTTAATATCCAATAATGAAGTAGTAATAAATATAAAATTATTAATAATGATGAGCTAGGCGCAATGAATATACGCTATTAAATTTGATAATTAGTAATATATATTAATGAGGGGTAATTTCGTAATTTCTAGTTGAATAAAATGACTCAAAGAACCCCTTAGAGCATCTCCAATGGTGATATGTAAAATGGTTAGCTAAAAGATACTAAAATGACGATAATGTAAAATTTTAGCTAAGGGAAGTGATGAATACTCCAACGATGTTATGTATAATTATGATAATGTAAATTATACCTGTTGTGCCCAAAATCACCATGGGCTGAATTTAGGCCCATTAAGCCCTAGGGTTCAATTCATACAAGCCAGAAGATGGATCCAGTACAAGACATGAAGATCAGATATGAAGAAATGAGTATCATACAGAGGAATGACCAAGCAACTATGAAGATCAGGAGGTTCTCGAAGGCCTGGAAGCTGATCAGATTACCAAAGGACCAGGTTCCTCCTAGCAGAAGAGTTCGAATTAGCATAGTAACAGCCACAGAGAGCATCGAGAGCGTATGAAAGCATCAAATGAGCTATCCAGCTTAACATGTTTGTTATTTGTGCAGGTACAGATACCTAAGGAGAGGTTCCTGAGCAACAGGTCCCGAAATATGGAGGTTCCTGAGCACTAGGTTCATAAGAGTAATCGACAGAACGTTCTAGAAGCTATCTAGAATAGAAACGAATTATTATTGGAGTATAATTCTAGGGCGCAGATGATCCTAGAATATCTCTGATATGCAAGAGAATTATAATGGGGTACGAACTCGAGTTCTACTCTATTTCACCAACTAGTTCGTGAAAGACTCTAAAGGAACCTGAGTCCAACACGAACTAGGCAATCGAATACAGCTATTCCAGCAGAGTCAGATTCGCATTAGAACTACGTGAGCTTGATTCCTATATAAAGGATACGTAGGCACCTTGAGGGTAAGACGAATTCAGCTCTCTAACTTTCTCTAAAGGCATCTGAGAATATTGGAGACACCCTCGAGTTCAGCTCACCCCCACAAACACAACACAAATCCTTCATTGATATAACGCCCTAGAAAATCGAGTATTTATAAATGTTTATTTAATATTAAATGTGAATTATATGATGCGAGTATTTTTGAGAAGGTCAATATATGTGATATTGTGTTTATATGTTTATATGATGACATATGTGTGACGTGTAAGCTCGTGGATTTTTATTTGTATTATTGATGATTTAAATGTATTTAAATCACGCCTTATTGATTTTCTGGGATTTTTATAAAATCACCGAAGTTGTTAAAAATCATGAAATCTCTCGTGACATTATCTTTATGATATTGTCTAGTTTTTAAAATTATTGGTAGAATTATTTTGGGTGTTTAGGTATTTTAAAATGATTTTAAGATTTATGTTGTATTTAAAGGATCAAAACTTGTAAAATCCATATTTAATTCGTTTTCGATCCAAAAAAAAAAATATTTTAAAAAAATGGGAGTATGTGTAATTTCATAAAGTCTATTTTAGAAAATTTTAAACTTAATTTTTCATTCATCATTTAATTTCGATTTTTAGAAATGAAATAAAGTACTTAGTTTTTAAATTTTCTACAGTGTAAAATTACTTACCCCTGTGATTTTTCCCCAAATTCATCTTAAATCCCTAATTGACTAATTCAGCTTGGTTTTTGTGTTGTTCTCTGGAAACATCGAGAGAATCTCTCTCAAACCTCTATAATCTCTCGACCTCTCTCTCTCCCTTCACTCTCAAAATCTCTCGACCTCTCTCTCTCCCTCCTCTCCAAAATCGCAGATACATATATATATATATATATATATATATATATATATATATATATATATATATATATATATATATAGGGATCTAGGGAAAACCTCGTTTAATGGAAAACTTAGAAAACTAAATCGAAATATAGCATATATGGTATGCAAACTAATCGTTGGGAGATGAAGAAAAATGTGATGAAATTAGATTTAAAAAAATATCACCGATTGACGGGAAAAATCAAATTAAAAATGGAGGGGATTAGGTGTGATTCTGTGTGTGAGGGTGTATTTGATTAGTGTGTGGGTGCCCCTGGCGGGGCCATTGATCTTAATACATCTAATGGCTAGGAATAGTACCTTAGTTTTCTTCAAAAAATAAGTTCTCTTTTGAGCAATTGCCTATACATACATATATATATATATATATATATATATATATATATATATATATATATATATATATATATATATATATATATATATATATATATAGGCCTTTGCTCCATACTGAACACTCTTATATAACAAACAATAAAGAACACCTTAGATCTATTAGATCCTTTGGCCCCGCTATGGGCACCCAATACAAAAAGTTGTTATTTTTTTACCCTCTATCAAGCCAGCAAAAAAAAAATTAAAAATTTTACTGTTCATGATGACGTCATCGTCATGAACAGTAACTTTTTTTATTTTTTTTTATTTTTTGAGATGATGGATGGATATAGGGTAAAAAAATAAGAACTTTTTGTATTGGGTGGCCCCGCCAGGGGCATTGGATCTATTAGATCTAAGGTGTTCTTTATTGTTTGTTATATAAGGTGTTTGTTATGGAGTGCAACTATATATATATATATATATATATATATATGGACTGGTGTGTGTGCGTAAGAATAGTTGTGTGCGGTCGTCTGGGTTCGTGGTCGACTTGTAATTGGGTGGTTGTAGGTGTGTTGATTCGTGATGTGCAGTGGATGTATCGAGGGTGTGTGTGTGTGTGTGTGCTTAGTGGGACAAGTTGTGGAGTGAGTGTGTGCGAACAGTGTGATGTGTGTGTGTATGTGCGATGGGAACTCGGTGTTGTTGCTATGGCATTGTGGGGATGGGATTGTTACTGCGTGCGTGTGTGTGAGGCGCTGGGAGCGTGCATACAGATTAGGGTGAGTGTGTTGTGCGTATGATAGTGGTGTGTGTGAGTCTTTCGCTAGGTGTGTGTATACTTGTGTGGTTAAGATCAATGGCTGGGTTTTACTAATTGTCTTCCCCTCTGTTTTTGTTGCCTCTGTGATTCCACTCTGTTGCATTGGGTTCTCTGTGAAATTGGTTTGGCTGTTCTTTGTGATTGTTCGGCTGGAAATTGGTTATGTGGTTGTTCTTGGTTCGGTTGTTTCGGTTGTGTTGCAATTTGTGGCTGTGTTACAATTTGTGTTTGGGTGTTTTACATACTCGATTTTGTTACGGTATGATGAAAAGAGAAATCAGTTGGGTTAATTTGGTTCGATTTTGATGATAGTTAATTTTTCAGATTTTAGTATGCGTGGTTGATTGGAAATTATGAAGTTATAGTTAGATAAATTGGGTATATATGATTGTCAAATGAGAGGTGGTGTTAATTTTGAATTATGTGAATGGTATATTGTACTTGGAGTTATAAAAGTTTTATTGGATGATTATTTGTGGACTTATAGTGATTAAGACAATTATTGTTGATTGTTGTCCTAAGTGGTCGTTTGACATTATTTGAGTCGATTGCATTCCGACGGGTTAGTCCATTTTACAGAGGAGGTGCTGTCAAATTTTCGTTAAGAACTATTTTGTAATTCTTATAGTAATTTGTTAAGAATTATTTGTAAATCGGTATTAATAATATGTGTTAGGTGTTTATGTGGTTTATATGATTGTACTACTCTATTTTTCGATTATGATCAATATTGAATATGTGTGTTAAGTTGTAATGCGTTATAGGACGCGTATGGGTATGATAGATCAAACAAAGAAGTTTTGGTTGGTTTGGTACTGAAGTAGCGCGTTACCATTTGTAGGTATGAGTAGGAGGCCTGGCTAAGAGCAGCGCACTTGTAGATGGAAGCGCAAGAAGGATATGGTTATTGGAAAGGACAAATGTATAAGCGAGTAGAGGACGCTGTGTAGAGAAGTAGAGATTGACGTGGAGTTAACCACGAATCGAGATGTGGAAGTGGGAACTTCGTGTACTGAGGCAAGTGTTATCGCTCCTCACTTATTGTTCAAGTGATGCAATTCTGTTCTATTTATATATCAAATGTGTCGGTTAAATTATGTTTACAAAGTGATGTTCTTCTTCAAATGATGTGCAAATATTTATATGTTCCACCTGTAGCTCAAGTGCAAATTTTCAAATGATCTTACAAATACCCTTTTTTTCAATAATATATTTTAAAACATGATACATGTTATGGATTCCTCATAAGAGTACCATTTATTTTATTTTATTTTATTTTCTTCAAAAATGTTTAAGAGACCCTCTTTTAGCACGATTACTGGTTATGACATATTTTCACCCGATGGACCCTCTTTAGGGGATGTTTTCTTCAAACTGGCCTACAATTTAATTATTTTGGAGTTATTTTACAAATGATCAATTTTTTATAACTACTTAATTCACTTATGTTGATTCAAGCTTGACAATGTGTTGGAAGATTTTATTAAATGCTTAGCACTTGACTATATCCTTGCTTTATCTTATAATCGCAGTTGTTGTTAATCGTGTTGCAAGTATTTCTTTTCACTTCTCGTTCAAGTGAAACCGTTCCTTAATTATTATAAGGATGACATTCTCACCCCATTTATTATCGATCTCGTCGACATTTATTATTAAGTGGTTCTTTATCTATTATTACCCAATTTATTGTTGATCTCGTTGACATCTAGTGTTGATGCTGTTTCTTAATTTTTTTACCCCATTTATATATCGAACTTGTCGATATCGAGGATACAATTGTTGATTCTCTTTTCATTCCACTAGTTGAGTTGTTGTACTCGAACGTGAGTTTTCCAGATTATTTGGTTGATAGAGGTTGTCGATTGTTCCGACACCTATTGCGTTGGATATAGAATTGGAATATTTTTAAAATAGATGTCCCTTCGGGGATGTGATGCCCCCAAATCCGGGGTCAGGATTTGGTGCCACAACCAATACAATTAAGTATGACTTAATTATACCGACGACCCCTCAACAAGGATCAATCTCAGGTTATAGTATGAAACAAGAATCTAAATTACAACAACTATACCTTCTTATCTGAAGCGCAGTCCATGCTGACTCTGAAATCTATTCTTTAGAAAACACCTCATCGCTCTAATTTGAATTGTCATTCGCAGATAGTCAATCTTTAACCCTAACTGAAATGGGAGGGAAAATAAAGCAAGAATGAGCCAACAATGCTCAACAAGTTAATAGTATAGTGAAACAACAATACCTTGATAATTCATTGATGAACAATATCAATGATCAATTTACTCAAGGGAGTAATTCAATTTCCATCATAGGATTAAACTTTCCATTTTCTTTAAATCATACTGATATTGACACCTAAATAAGACAGGGGATCAATTGATAACAGGATAACAATAGATATCTCAAACTGTGTAAAGCAATTGACATTTCAAGTGGTAAACTTAGTCAACGGTGTAGTTATCTTCGAAAAAGTCTTGAATAATCTCTGGTAATGACCAACCAATCCTAGAAGACTTCTCACTTCGGTAGGGGTCTTGGGTCTACTCCAATCTACTACAGCTTCAGTCTTCACAGGATCCACTCTGATTCCGCCCTTGTTTATCACATGTCCTAAAAACTGAACTTCTTCCAATCAAAATTCACACTTTGAAAATTTACCATACAACCTTTCATTTCTTAGGGTCTCCAACGCAATCCTTAGATGCTTGGCATGTTCTTCGGGGGTTCTTGGGTATATTAAGATGTCATCAATAAATACAATTATGAACTTATCTCAATATCTCTTGAATACATGATTCATCAAATCCATCAACACAGCTGGCGCATTCGTCAATCCGAAAGCCATCACTAAAACTCATAATGTCCATATCGCGTGCGAAATGCAATCTTCGGAATATCCTCTGGCTTAATCTTCAACTAGTAATATTCTGATCTTAGATCAATCTTAGAAAAATGTGAAGCTCCTTTTAGTTGATCAAACAAATCATCTATCCTCGGTAGTGGATACTTATTCATAATAGTTAACATATTTAAGCTCTCGATAATCAATGTATAATCTTATACTTCCATCTTTCTTAATAACCAACACTGGTGCTCTCCACTGGGACACATTAGGCCTTATAACTCCTTAAAAGATCTTGTAATTACATAATTAACTCCTTCGTCTCCGCAGCCTTGTCAAAGTAACCGCCTTGCCTTCATGAATGTCAAATTTCTTATCTTACTTCTCTCCTTGAAATTAAACTTCCTTATCATTTTCAATTTCTTAATCTCACCTTCTTCTGTCTACATCCAAACTGTGTATCATAATTAACCAACCAATCCTTATTCTTAATAGCCTCTTTCCTAATCATGTCGAAATTTTCTCACTTCCAAGTAATTGACAGGTTATAGTTTTGTTACTCTTATCGTAGTGTTTATAGAGAGAGACTTGATACAATCCTCGACGAAATGTCCTTGAACTTCTGATTCTAACACTCATGATTTAACTTTTTCTCCAATTAGACTTGCAACTCTCGATATTTAACTTCGTACAAATTGCAATATGCTTCCTCTTGAACTTATTCCTTCCGACAATGGAGATCTTGTTATTCTCTGCAAATTCATATCTTATGGGTGGCTACCTTGCCTTACTATTCCAATTTTAATCTTCCATATCCTACCTTTATCTTTAACTGAATTCCTTGTCGTCTATCAAAGCAATTCTTAAAATTTTCTTGATTCTTCGTCTCCTTCATCTTATTCCATCTTAGTCAAATATCCTTTATTACCAATAATCACGACTCTTTAAATTGTACTCACATAAATTGTTACCTCCAACCCAGTCATTTTACTCTTTAACCAAAACTTCACTTCCTATTGAAATTTCTTAGAAACAAACTGTCTAACTTGGCTCTACTTTTCTCAAGCTATCATGTTTTGATTCTAAAATTTATATTCAACAGTTGGTCTAAAAACAATCCAAATCTTGTGATATTCCATCTACTATATCCAAAATACAACATATAATAATCAGATATTCATAATTAATCCTTCCTCAACAACACTTTCCACTTATCAAATATCTCTACCATCACTTAACTTTCGACCTTCACCAAATCAATACTCTTATATTCTTGTCAGTTGTTCCTTATCTTTATTCAGTTTTCAATAATATTAAATCTCGTATATATATCGTCAATCCAATAATCAAACTGAATTAATGCTCAATCCCTACTGTAATATATCATCCTCTCAGACTTGCTCAACCAATTCTCCATTGACATTTATGTAACCTTGACCACTTAGGATGTCATCGTATCTACCTTCGCTACTTCCAATCACTGATAGCTTCAAAAATCATAAGGGTTTCTAGCGAAACGAATTAATAAAATGAGTAGGTATCAACATGTCTGAATATCAGTTGAATCTTGTTTAGAAGGAATTTCCATAAAAGAATTTAACCGAGAGATCAATATGATCATTGAACTTTTATCAGGTTGCATTTGTCAATTAGGCCAACCGCCCTAGTACAAAAAGATGGCCAGTCTTTAGTACTTTCATGACAAACACAATCAGTGGCATCCCACCAGACTTCCATCACAAAGATTGGATGTCCCTGAATCCCCTATATATATAGGGTTGTTCATCCCAGTTTGAATAAAAAAATGAAATATACAAGGAAAAATGAAGAGAATTCAAAAATCACAAATTTTCGTATATAAGGTGGGATCAAGTATCCTCTGAAAGATAGGGATATTTCGAAAAGAATAGAATTGTGTTTAAGTATATCTGATATACAAAGCTTCTCAAAAATCGAAGTATAATTGATCATCACATGGATGCATCAACTATTGATTAAAACAAACATTTAAGAAATTCATAATTACTCATAATCTCACTCTTATCGGCTAAGCATTAATACACTTAGTTGCCAAAACCGGCCTGACAATAATGAGTTGGGTAAATAAGAAGATCTCAATTCATTCTCGATTTTTAATCATCACTGTGCAACAAATGCTTCAGTGACAGTATAAACCGTGAATTAGTTACAACAATTCAGAATGGTAATAAGAATCGATTTCTTTTTAAAATAATTCTCTCAGACAATGGATTAAATGAGAATAATGGCTAATAGGGAATTGTTATGCCCTTACTCCAAACAACTATCGATATTCATGTTCGCATCACACTTATAGTTCTTCTCGTACTCTTTCTATACCGTTCGCATCGTAGTTAAAGTCACAGAAGGAATACTAGAAAGTATACGAAGGTCTTCAGATGACGTCTTCCAAACTTGTAACTCTGAATTTGTTGCCTCGTCCATAGCCGGTCCTTCGGATGAATCGATCTCCTACTCGCACCATATGTCGAAATACTAAATAATGAAGTCGCAACTCTCATCTTGAGATCCTAAGACGAACCTTATCTTAAATCGTTCTACCTATCGTCTAACTTAAATACTTACTCCTAATTGTCCTAACTTGTTTCAGTGACCATAACCTGTTGCTTTGATACTAACCTGTGACGCCCCCAAATCCGGGGTTAGGATTTGGTGCCACAACCAATACAATTAAGTATGACTTAATTATACCGACGACCCCTCAACAAGGATCAATCTCAGGTTATAGTATGAAATAAGAATCTAAATTACAATAACTATACCTACTTATCCGAAGTGTAGTCCATGCTGACTCTGAAATCTATTCTTTAGAAAACACCTCATCGCTCTCATTCGATTTGTCATTCGCAAATAGTCAATCTTTAACCCTAACTGAAATGGGAAGGAAAATAAAGCAAGAATGAGCCAACAATGTTCAGCAAGTTAATAGAATAGTGAAACAACAATATCTTGATAATTCATTGATGAACAATATCAATGATCAATTTACTCAAAGAAGTAATTCAATTTCCATCATAGGATTAAACTTTCCATTTTCTTTAAATCATACTGATATTGACACCTAAATAAGACAGGGATCAATGGATAACAGGATAACAATAGATATCTCAAACTGTGTAAAGCAATTGACATTTCAAGTGGTAAACCAATTTCATCTCACAGTAAATAAAAGTAACCATCATTTTAAGAAAACTGATTGGAGTTTTAAATTTTTAATAGACGATACGGGTGATCAGCCCATAAAGTCCCCATACCGGACACAGAGTCCCTCTGGACATCATTTCCTCTCATTAGGATAGCTTGGGTTCCCAAGAGGCAACACATTGGCCTATAAAAGTGTCGAACTGGACAAACCAGAACTACACAATAATACACCTAAAAAATAGACGGGACCAGCATTACCCGTCGCCCCGTCTCTCCAATCGTCAAGAATCCGTAGAAACCATTTTGACGGAGTTCCTAATAATTTATATAAAATTTTTATTTTAAAAATCATTCCACTTCATAAAACTTAGTTTATCTTCGTAAAACATTTCAACTTTTAATCTTTTCAAAACCCTTACCTCGAAGTACTTTCGACTCTCTGATAATAAATCAGCCCAGTCTAGGTAGCTTCAAGGTAGTTTTAAGAAAACAACTCATTTTTATTTGCAATGATAAAAGTCAAAGGGTTTGACTAGGTTTTCTGACATTAAAGAATCAGGGATACAAGTCTGGATCAAGAAGATATAGACTCAAGGCATTAAGGCAATTGATCAGGATTTCAAGTTTTAGGAATAAGATTAAAGGTATTTTAAATTCTTGAACCAGCAGTTAGATCATAAACAATTTCCAAGTTTCAGGGTCAACATGGGTTCGACTGACAACGGACATAGATTATTTAAAATAGTGGTTTATCCGTCAGCCAATTTAGTTTGACTCTAGAAAGCAGTATGACATATATGGTCAAGAAGCAATTAAAAAGGATCAGGCTACTTTAAAACTCCTTGTTTATAAAAGAGTTGATTATAGAATTCTAGTTATATGAATAGAATGGGCTAAACAAGATTTATGAGCAACGTGGTATAAGATAGGCATGCTTGAATCAACATGGTATATCAGTTTAAGAAAAGTAACTGCAAGTAAAGACAGAGTTACTTGCATGTACATTGATTTAAATGCAACATATGATGAATAACAGGAGCAGATTTGCTTCACTTGAACAATAAGTGAAAGATAGAAACACTTGCCTCAAGACACATAGTACTGATTCCAATATATTGATTCATTATCCTCTAAATGGCAGTCTCTACTTCCTCATATGTCGATCTCTATCAGACTACACTTATGTCTTTCTTCTATAACTCCTCAATCTTGATACCAACACGCTTGTCAACTCCAAAAGGTATCTCACTTCTAATTTTCCGATTACACACGTACTGGCTCTTATCGGCCTCCTAATGGTACCTATAAACAGGAAAAGTACTACTTTAATACACTTATAACTTCAATCGCCTAACTCTATGAAAATGCACCCTAGAAGGGGGTGAATAGGTGTAAATGGCTAACTATGTTTAACTAAAACCGATTTTAAAAATTACCAGAAACAGCTTACTGATTTCGTTTTATGCAGAGACAAATGGTATGCTGAATGCACAGATAATCAGTACAATAAAGTGCAGAAATAGTAAGCCAGATGCAAACAGTAAGTAAAGAGCAGAAAATAAATAACACAGAGACTTTTAGCCAGGTTCGACCCCTAACCCCTATGGTCTACGTCCTGGTCCCTTACCAACTTGGTAAGAGAATATATTATTGATCACTGAAATAAAACCAATTACAAGATACAATAATATATCTCCCTTAATCCCAGCTGCTGACAAATGGCTTGCTGAACACCTGTTTCTGAACCTGCTCTCTAAGCTATACTTCCCAAGTATACTTCTCTAGCAATGTTCACCAAACCCTTGTTCCTTAGCCAATATGCCCAGCAACTCAACCTTACCAATCCTGCTGACAAATAGCTTGCTGTTTGCTGTGCTGAACCAACTCTCTAAGCAATACTTCCAAAGTATCCTTCTCTAGTCTAGTTCAACCCACCCAAAACTTTAAGCCAAACTTGTACAACAAGTATTCAATACAAATTGAACAATACAATCCAAAATAAGATGTTCGAGTATTACAACTCAAGCTATAAACTCTCTTATATAATATAAGGGTATATAACAATAAAGCTCAGAGTTTATAAGAATGGTGTTTGAGAGAGATGATAGGAACGTGTATAAGCAAGTCTCAAACTTGTAGTTGTGTTTTTCTTCGTTTTTTACAAGAAAGGTTGTAAGTGAATATATATGAAAAACAAACAAACGGCTAGTTGAAGATTTGATATATAAAAAAGATTTGATTACATAAAACACTCTCCAACAGCTATATTAGTTAGAGGTTTTGAATATAAAACGTTTGAAAATGATTTTAATCTCCAACAAACTCATTTTGATATATATACGATAGTATATATATGATAAAATCAATTTCCAATAGCTATAAAAAGATATGAACGAATCTGGGCTGTTATGGAATGTTTAGACAAGTAAAAGATTGAGTAAAATCTGTTTTGAAAGGATAAGGAAAGATAAATCACAATCCCACAAAATAAAGAACAGATTTTCGAAAAAGATTTGAGCTCTATTAATTATATATACTATATATTATATAATAGAGTCCTTACATATTTAATCCTAGCCAATCTCTGATCTTTAAGCAATCTTCAAGAAATCTTCGAAATCAAACTTGATTAAGAACAGCTTCTGGAAAGTCCAAGTCAGCTTGCTGTTTTGGTTCTGGCGAGTTCATGTCAGCTTGCTGTTTTGGTTCTGGTAAGTTCAAGTCAGCTTGCTGTTTTGGTTCTGGCAAGCTGAACAGATAGATAGCTTTAAATCTTTGCCTTTCCATATCATCAACCAAGTTACCTGAGAGTATACTTATACATAGCAAACACATATATATGCATATGATACATCAAGTGATTCAATCATATAATGGTAAGCTAAATATAGTAAAACTAGTACAAGATAATCAATCAGCTTGCTGTATATAACATCAAAATCCACTAGGGTAACAATCTCCCCCTTTTTAATGATTATATACCAATATGAGATTGAGCTAAAAGCTCCCCCTTAATCATTGATCAATACTTCCTGCAAAACAAGATTAGATAGATAAACATGAAGTATTAAGATACAACCTTTGTATTCATCATCAAAACATCACGGTAACAATCTCCCCCTTTTTGATGATGACATACTTGAATACATCAGAGAGACTATGTTGCTCCCTCTAAAACAATGCTCCCCCTGATTAACATAATATCTCATCATATAATCAGGTTAGCACAATTCATCATATGCAATAAGATATAAATACGACTCATCCCTGCATGAAACATTAGTTGATAAATCCAATATATAAAATTATAGCCCTTTTATCCTCATGTATTCATGTTCTTCTCCCCCTATGACATCATCAGAAAAGGGTCAAGAAGATAAGCATATAAAAATAAAACATGTGGTAAAGCATTTAATAAGCATGAGGCTAGTTATAATTATAAAGTTGAATAAATCAAACCAGCATGCTGAAACCACATTTCCAGGATATTCATCGATAACAATTGTTCTTCTGGACTGGAAAATAGCTTGCTGATTAGACAATATACATTCCAACTGATCATAATAGTATTCTTCTTTCTTGTTTCCTGCATAATACAATACATATACATATATTTGTCCCATCTATGTACTAGAGGAATCTCGTTAGTACCACAAGAATAATATAATCATATTCAAAGAAATGTACGAGGACAA
Organism: Kitagawia praeruptora; assembly: GCA_037693485.1. Classification (NCBI taxonomy): domain Eukaryota; kingdom Viridiplantae; phylum Streptophyta; class Magnoliopsida; order Apiales; family Apiaceae; genus Kitagawia; species Kitagawia praeruptora. The sequence goes on along the minus strand of CM075351.1, from coordinate 118,898,671 downwards.
ATAACATACTTACTACTTGAGTACCCAAATTTTATTGGATCCACCATGGTTTGTTGATAGGACATAAAGAACATGTAGATCAGATTTCTTGATCCACTGTTGTATCACTTTTGGTGCTTGATTTGTAGTCCTTTGTGTTCTGCCAGACTGATAATGGTAAGCTGTTTGTCTTCTGTCATTTGCTTTCTGGTATGCTGACTGTTGTCTGACTGATCCATTCTGGTAAGCTGTTTGTCTTCTGTCATTTGCTTTCTGGTATGCTGACTGTTGTCTGACTGATCCATTCTGGTAAGCTGTTTGTCTTCTGCTATTTGCATTCTGGTATGCTGACTGTTGTCTGACTGGTCCATTCTGGTAAGCTGTTTCACTTTATGATTTACTTGAACCACACAATGTTTTTCCAGATGACCTTTTGTACCACATTTGTTGCATGTCTTCCAGGGCATAGCATAGTCATAAGGTATTCCATTCCTTCCATCATATTTGAGCACCTTATCTTTCTTGTTGAAGTTTAGACCAACACCTTCTCTGACCAAAGGTACATTTGCCTTCTTCATCATTGTTTTTAAAGTGTCTTCACCTTGAACAAAAGTTTCCATACCCTTCTTGAGATCTTTAACTTCTGTTTCTAGGAGGGTGATCACTTCAGCTTGCTGTTTGATGAGTTCAGCTTGCTGAACTCTCTTTTCAGCAGTTTTTGAGGATTCGGCTTGGCTAGATTCCTTCATCCTGTATGATTCCAATGCTTTGTCTTTTATTTTAACATTTGATCTAAGCCCTTTGATTTCATTCATCCGCTCCTTGAGTTCCTCCATTAGTACATCATTTCTTTTTAGAACCATACGATTTACTCCCTCAAGTTGAGAGACTTTTGCCTTTAGATCCATAACCATTTTATCATCATTTCTAGCTGGAGTCTTTTGGGTCATGAGATCAGAAATGATTTTCTTTAAATGAGCATTTGTCTTTTCAAACTCATCTTTTTCGGCCTTTAGTTCCATGAACTCCACAGTGCTTATATTTGTATGTTCCTGCATTGTTAGTGATCCCATAATAATATTTTCAGAAGATTTCCAGGAATGAAAAGAGTTTACCTCACTAGAATCTGATTCTGAATCAGACACATCACTATCTACAAGAACTTCTTCCGTGTTTCCTATATCATCAATGCCAACAAATGCAGAGTTTATTATCTCTTCACTTGATACTTCACCAGAAATAGCTTTTTCATCATTCGAAGTCAATTGAGCCTTTGACTTCCTTTTATCTTTCAAATCAGCACGCTGTTTTGTTGTTGTAGCTTTATAATGCATTTTTAATGTATCCCATATGTCCTTTGCTGTGCTACATGAAGAGACCATGTCATAATCTGACTCTGAAAGACCACACATTAATGTATACTTTGCTCTTCCATTATAGCCTGATTTTATCAATTCTGATTTTGAGAGATCGTCAATGTCTTTTGGCTTGCCGTCTTTGTCAAGAAAATTGAATGGACCCTTTGTAATGACTCTCCATTCAATTGCATCATCTCTGTTAAGAATCACCTTCATTCTCTGTTTCCAAGCATCATAATTTTCAATCCCATTGAGAAGTGGTGGCATGTCTAAATAATCTCCTTCTACATAAGCGGGTGCCATAGGATCTGTACTTTCCTGTTACAGAAATGTTAGTACACCAAAGCTCTGATACCAAATGAAAATGCACCCTAGAAGGGGGTGAATATGTGTAAATGGCTAACTATGTTTAACTAAAACCGATTTTAAAAATTACCAGAAATAGCTTACTGATTTCGTTTTATGCAGAGACAAATGGTATGCTGAATGCACAGATAATCAGTACAATAAAGTGCAGAAATAGTAAGCCAGATGCAAACAGTAAGTAAAGAGCAGAAAATAAATAACACAGAGACTTTTAGCCAGGTTCGACCCCTAACCCCTATGGTCTACGTCCTTGTCCCTTACCAACTTGGTAAGAGAATATATTATTGATCACTGAAATAAAACCAATTACAAGATACAATAATATATCTCCCTTAATCCCAGCTGCTGACAAATGGCTTGCTGAACACCTGTTTCTGAACCTGCTCTCTAAGCTATACTTCCCAAGTATACTTCTCTAGCAACGTTCACCAAACCCTTGTTCCTTAGCCAATATGCCCAGCAACTCAACCTTACCAATCCTGCTGACAAATAGCTTGCTGTTTGCTGTGCTGAACCAACTCTCTAAGCAATACTTCCAAAGTATCCTTCTCTAGTCTAGTTCAACCCACCCAAAACTTTAAGCCAAACTTGTACAGCAAGTATTCAATACAAATTGAACAATACAATCCAAAATAAGATGTTCGAGTATTATAACTCAAGCTATAAACTCTCTTATATAATATAAGTGTATATAACAATAAAGCTCAGAGTTTATAAGAATGGTGTTTGAGAGAGATGATAGGAACGTGTATAAGCAAGTATCAAACTTGTAGTTGTGTTTTTCTTCGTTTTTTACAAGAAAGGTTGTAAGTGAATATATATGAAAAACAAACAAACGGCTAGTTGAAGATTTGATATATCAAAAAGATTTGATTACATAAAACACTCTCCAACAGCTATATTAGTTAGAGGTTTTGAATATAAAACGTTTGAAAATGATTTTAATCTCCAACAAACTCATTTTGATATATATACGATAGTATATATATGATAAAATCAATTTCCAACAGCTATAAAAAGATATGAACGAATCTGGGCTGTTATGGAATGTTTAGACAAGTAAAAGATTGAGTAAAATCTGTTTTGAAAGGATAAGGAAAGATAAATCACAATCCCACAAAATAAAGAACAGATTTTCGAAAAAGATTTGAGCTCTATTAATTATATATACTATATATTATATAATAGAGTCCTTACATATTTAATCCTAGCCAATCTCTGATCTTTAAGCAATCTTCAAGAAATCTTCGAAATCAAACTTGATTAAGAACAGCTTCTGGAAAGTCCAAGTCAGCTTGCTGTTTTGGTTCTGGCGAGTTCATGTCAGCTTGCTGTTTTGGTTCTGGCAAGTTCAAGTCAGCTTGCTGTTTTGGTTCTGGCAAGCTGAACAGATAGATAGCTTTAAATCTTTGCCTTTCCATATCATCAACCAAGTTACCTGAGAGTATACTTATACATAGCAAACACATATATATGCATATGATACATCAAGTGATTCAATCGTATAATGGTAAGCTAAATATATTAAAACTAGTACAAGATAATCAATCAGCTTGCTGTATATAACATCAAAATCCACTAGGGTAACAATCTCCCCCTTTTTAATGATTATATACCAATATGAGATTGAGCTAAAAGCTCCCCCTTAATCATTGATCAATACTTCCTGCAAAACAAGATTAGATAGATAAACATGAAGTATTAAGATACAACCTTTGTATTCATCATCAAAACATCACGGTAACACTCTATTCTACCCAAACGTGTCTTATTATGCATTAATACTTAACATACAACATACATACCTGATATATTATCAGATCGACTTATAATCAAATAATCACTTAGACATGTAGCACGTAGGTCATGCAACTCACATAAGTCAATTAAGCACTTAGCAGATAACCTAACTCATAAGCAATCATGCTACTTTGATATACACTTCACTATTTATAATTTTGAGAAAATCGGATAGAGTCTCCTTTATAATATGGGATATCCCGTCGGAAAATATCCGACTCCAATTCACAATCAAATCCCTACAATGGATTTAATATCCACCTATAAGCCCAATGAATTTATAATATCTCACAATCCAAGATCAAACTATTTACTATTTATTATCAACAATCATTATAAATCATATCTAACAAATCATTAACATCACATAATTCTTAATAATCCGAATACATAAGTCGAAAATTAAATATCCGAATTTAAAATATTACATAACTGATAAAATAATTATTTTCGGACTCAGGGTACCATCATCGTCCCCGTCGGCTCGCCGAAGCTCATCGTCGATGGCGGCAAAATCCGGAGGTGCCCGTAAATTCTGGTTTCCATCTCGGACTCCACCAATTAAACATATAACTCATAACTGAAATCATCACAGAACCAAAATCGAATAATACCGAACAGCAACTCGGCAAGAATTTTAAAATTCTCATCAGATTCTAATTAAATCGAACCAACAAGACAAGAAACCACTGATTCCATTGCATCACAGTAGAACAACAAGCTCGTAAATAGAGAGCTTACACATATACACACACTCACTCGATATAAACACACACACACCCATCAGGTATACACACACGTACGCCACAACTCACACACTAAAGCATACTCGCACAGTAAACGAAGCACGCACACCACACGTAGACACACGCCACACACACGCAGACACACGCGCTACACACGCCGCACACACACAGCACATACAACCACGATTAACACCATAGTAGCACCTTAAACTTGAAATTGAACCACATACGGGTACCATAATACCCAAAACCAACTGTAAAGCTCGAAATTTGATGAAACCCGAAATGGGTTTGTAAAATTTTACCATAAAAACAACATGCAGGAATAGCCGCGTGTAGAGGAGAAGAAACCGAGTATGAATTCGGGCTCAGATCATTCAAACGGACTAAGAATGGATGAAATAGAGATGAGAGAGAGTGAGTGAGAGAGGGAAAACTCTAGGGGAGAGAGCAGAGAGAACAGAGTCGACCGAGAGTGACAAAGAAGTGGGGGTGGTCACCCTAAAAGAAGTTAATTTTTGGCGATTCTATTATCATCATTGTAGCTTGTAGCTAGTTTATCTAGCGGCTGTTGTTGTTGATTGCTAGTTTTCTAGCTTTATTGATGTCTTTTTCTCTGTTGTTCCGCTAGGTAGATGTGTTACTTATCGCGGGGTATGCCCCTAGAGATGTAATCTTTTGCCTATGGTATAAATTTTAATTAGCAAAAAAAAAAGAAGGAAGAGAGACCATGTCTCTTATCTGATAAAACCAAGGGCAGAATTGTAATTAACCAAAGCTGAAATTCTACTTTCTTTTTAAAACTGATTTTTAATCATTTTAAAATCGAAACAAAAATAGAAAATTAGGGGTGAAATAAGTTTTAAAGTACTAAAATAAAATTTATGAAATTACAGACTCCCCATATTTTTAAATTAACTTTAGGCCCAAAAATGAATTTTATATGAATTTTCGAAACAAAAGCTCTTTAAAAGAAATAATGCTTTTAATATTATTTAAAAATACCAAATCACACAATTAAATATCCAAACTAATTTTCATAACTCAACAATATCATAAAGATGATAATGCAAAAGATTTCATGATTTTAATCAACTCCAATGATTTTTTATGATTTTTAAAGGATTAATATTTACTTTTAATGCTCCAAAAATATAAATAAAATTCCACGAGCATATACAACATATACCAATCATCATATAATCACATAACATGATTTCACACATATCTTGATTTCACAAAAATATTCCCGTAATATAATTCACATAGTTCACATAATTTCCACATTTAACAATTAAGTAAGTATTTATAAATCGCGAAAAATTCTAGGTCGTTATAGGGGAGACCATATTAATGGTCATCAGATGTCCCTTCGGGGAGACCATATTAATGGTCAACAGATGTCCCTTCGGGGAGACCAGATTAATGGTCAAAAGTTGAGGCCAATGTGTGTCTTGGATCCAGTTAGAGGGACCTTGCCGTGTGCATTGTCTGGGGTTAGTGCGGGTCTGATCAGCCGCCTAACTCCACTGTTTTTTAATATATAAAAATCCAATTCTAATCTATACATTGAGGTTGAGTTGCTTCAAAGCTTGATTCCTTTGAAGCCTATGATGATTATCTTTGTTTATCAGAACATTCATTAGTTCTCATTGTTGATGCATTTTATTTTAGCGAGCCTGTTGCTTCATCTTGGAGTTACGATATTTAATTTCTTCAGCTGATTTCTTTCATACCATATATTGATTTTTCTTGATGATCAGAACGTATATTCTTCTTGATATTGCTATCACTGTTTACGCTTGCTGAGCATTGTTGGCTCACTCTTGCTTGTTTATTTTTCTTCAGTTAACAGAGGAGATTAGTGGACCTGGTGGTTGATGAGTTTTCTTGATCCAGCAGCGAGAGATGTCGTTTGAGTTGTTGGTTTCGTCGGGTAGAGATTTGAGCTTGTCAAAGGTTGGTTTACTAGTTCGGTAGACGAACTTAGTGGTTATCAATTTGTATAATAATGTTATTTTGAGATGGGATTGTAATAATTAAATGTGATAGTTTGTTTTCATAACCTGTAAGCGGTCTTGGGTCAGGGGTAATAACCAGGTCCCTATCAAAGGTAAGATTCGTTTACCAGTGACTTTAGGTGATAAACCTTGTTGCATTACACAGTTATCAGAATTTATTGTTATAAAGGACAACATGAATTATAACGCCATCCTTGGGAGACCAATTTTGAAGGACATGAGGGTGGTAACATCAATCTATCACCTAACTATGAAGTTTCCAACGCCAAGTGGTATTGGTATAGTTCGAGGATGCCAGTATGAGTCTAGAGAGTGCTACACTAAAGCTTTGTAACATGCTGCTAAGGCTGCTAAGTTAACTGAACCAATGGATGAGGTTCCTGATGATTTTCCAGGGAAGAATCTGGATGATATAACAGTCGATCTACGTAGTCAGCCATTAGAGGGTTTTGTGTCAGCATCATGCAGAGCAGTAAGAATTGAAGAGATCACAGAAGAGGAACCTCATGCTGAGATTCCAATTTTTCAGGGACCAGATACCCCTTACCTTTTTCTAGAAAGTGCACCCCCTATGGACAAGGATGGGGATGTGTGTATGGCAGAAGAATTAGGTGATGAAAAATCTCGAAAATTGAAGCATAGTGGAAGCAACGGAGACAGTCAACCGACATCTAAGAAAAGGAATGTCATGCATGAAGCGTATGTACCACCTACTGTGGAGGAACCTTAAGGGGATTTAGTAGCAGAGATGGATATAGACTGAGATCCTCGAATGCTAGAAACAGTGGTCAAGGCTGGGCCAGCTGGTGAGACATTGGATGTGAAGATAAATGATAAGGATGGTACAAAAGTGTTGAAGATTGGAGCTCAACTTGAACCAACTTTGAAGGAATCTCTTATTAAGTGATCATTTTGAATGAGAGTCTACCGTTCTCTCTAGAAACCCTCTCAGCCGCCACCTAAATTCAGCCAAATCTTCACCTTTTTTCATCAGATCTATACTTTTAAACCTCACAAATTCATATCCCCCTTCTAATCTTTCACCTAAACACCATATTTCTTATATATATATATATATATATACTATATTGTAATTTAAAAAATGGTTTGGTTTTCTGAGTTTTCTTTTCATGTTCGAGGTTTGGTGAGGTCTTGGGAGTTCGGTTATGTGGATCTGGAGAATGGACTAATTGAGCTCCATTCTTCTCTAAGAAATAGCATCACTCCTGGAGTGGTTTATGCTATGGAGGCCTTGGGAGATGGCTTGATCTGCGACCAGAATAGATTCGACCTCTTAGCACCTTCCTCGTTTGAAGATGTGAAAGATGTTCCCCTTTTTGGGGTTTGGGACTTTTCATCTTTGAAGTTTCGAGATCCGATTAGAGATTTCTTCGCTTGTGGATCTGTTGTGTTAGGATCTAATACAGCTTGGAAAGTCGTCTATGGTGTTGTCACACTTGATTTTGCTGGAAATTTGATCGTGGAGAACCATGTGTGGGTTGGTACTTCAGTTCGATTTGTGGGTATTTATGTTGTTAATCACCCAACGATGGAAGGGAAAACCATTATGATTGCGTCCCTCTCTGATGAGTGGGCATTGGTGAAACTGTTGGGTTGTTTTTTAACACCCTATGATGATTTGACTAAGGATGTCCATGTTTCCAGTTTACAAGGAGAATCAAGTATTGTTGATGGCCGCAAGGTGCTCGACGGAACGCTTCAACGGGGATTTTCAGACTTGGAGTTTGCTTATGGTCTTGACTCAAGGAAGGATACTACTCTCCCTGAGGGTTCTGAGGTCGACTATATCGTTGCATTTCGACTATATCCTGGATGCTTAGATCTGATAACTCTTAAAGGTGAAACTGGCGTGTTTGCTGCTGTTGACGTGTATGTCATACTCTGTTGGATGTTACATCATGTGGTTTACAGTAATGGTATGGAGGGTGTCGTTTTAGCACACTGTGTGTTTGAGGTTTTTCTTCAGACATATATAGTCAATGTTGATTTTGTCACATGTCTTCAGATGTTTGATGAAATGGTTCTCAGAAAACTTGAATGCAATGTCGAGTTCTCTTTGGTTCGTATGGTGCCTGCACTAGCTCAATGGCACAACTGGTGGCTTGTCTTGGGCGACATGCTAGCCTATGACAATCAAGGAATGAGGGGAATTTTAACGTTCCTCATTTTGCTGGAAATCGATGGTATTTGTAACTACAGATACAGAATTTATGACAATGTTCTATGGTTCGTGAAGAACTTTGATGGAAGTATTTATGATGATGGGTGTGTTAACATCACTGTTGACAGTTTGAATTTGTTCATGTGGCTGTACGCAATGCGGATGCCTGGATTGGTGAATTTCGATTGCGCAGGGGAAACTATGATGTTAGAAGCCAGCTGCTCCGCTCTGGAGTTAGGCTCACCTGCTGCTAGACAGGATTTGGTTGCCCGATGTAGGGCTTTTCGCTTGGTCAATCAATTCGGGGAAGGTCTGTTTTGGGGCAAGATTAACACCCTAGTCTCAGTTGACATGTTGGGCTGCAGGATGATGTGCCGAATGTTGACCTTGCCATTTTTGGACAAGGAAATAGGGGTGCTTGTTTTAGCCTTTGGTTGCTGGGTGTTACAGGGTAGGATTGTACATTCTTGTCCTGCAAATGTGAAGATTTTTCTTCAAAATGTGCACATTTCTATGTGCAAGCTGGTGGCAGGTTCCAAACCTGCTAGTTTAGGCTATGTTGTCACTGTGTGGCATGGACTGCCTAGAGATCTACTGTGGATTATATCATGAGATGAGGGAATTCACAGCCTCATGTCAATCGATTCTTTAAATGATTCATGTTGTGAGTTATGCACCTTTTTGCTTAGTATCACGGGATGGATGGAAGCTTTCAATGTGATGACACTGCATGCTGCAGTCTTGGTACTGATTAACAAGTGCTGGTATGGTGAGGACGAGGCTGATGTTGTGTCACTTCATACTGTTTCCAATGTTGATTGGTATTCCAAAAATGGTTTAAAGGAATCTTCTGTGATTAATGACGTTTGTGTGCTGTTTTGTCAATGTAAGAACAAGGTTTTTAAAAAAAACATGGACTTCTTCCTTGATGCAGTGAAGATTGCTGGAAATGGCACTCTCTGTGTCATTGTTGACTTTATAATGTCAAATTTCTTGATTAATTTCGCCACTGCTGGGGACTTGCTTGAAATGATTATGCTGTCAATCTGCCTGGTTGACTCCTGTTGCCGAAATGCAAGGTTCCAGTTGTGGGCGGTTGCTGGTATGAGTTTTGTGACGGTGAAGGACTATAAGTCTCTAGGAGCTTGGGAATATTGGCTGTTGTATGGTGGTATTGGCTGGGATGGAGGCCCTGAAGGTAGGGGTTTATCACGTGATTTGCCCGGCATGTCGTAGTGTTAGCTTTTAAACTAGGTTTACCTAGTTTGTTCTCATGTTGACTATTTAGTTTCTTGTTCTCAGTTGTAATGTTTGTAAGTTGATTTCGCGGGGTATGCCCCTAGACTTGTATCCGTTGTTCCTTTTGGTATAAAATTTTAATTAGCAAAAAAAAGAATCTCTTATTTCTTTTTTGAGTAAAAACCTGGATGTATTTGCATGGTGCCACGCATATATGGAAGGGATAGATCCAAAGGTTATGTGTCACAAATTGAACACTGATCCAGAAAAGAAAGGTATAAGACAGAAGCGAAGACCAGTTAGTGGAGAGAGAGCTCAAGCATTGAAAGAAGAAGTGGATAGGTTGCTGGATGCAGGTTTGGTCAAGGAATCCTTTTATCCTGTATGGTTGGCAAATCCTGTTTTGGTGAAAAAGCCTAATGGAAAGTGGAGAACCTGCGTGGACTTCACAGATCTCTATAAAGCATGCCCAAAGGACAACTTCCCACTGCCACGAATTGATCAGCTAGTAGATGCAACAACTGGACATGCTTTACTCAGCTTCATGGATGCATACTCTTTTTTTTTTTGCTAATTAAAAGTTTATACCAAACGGAACAACTGAAACAAGTCTAGGGGCATACCCCGCGAGATCAACATCCAGATATTAAAATCATCAAACTAACTAGTCTACAGCAGACTACAACAAAGCAATTGAAAAAGATAGCAAAACTACTCTGCAGCCACTACATATTATAAAGAAACCAAGCACATCAGCTTGCATCCACCAAAGAACCCACCAAGAACCCACTACAATACGAAGGCATTGCAACTGCACTTAGGTTTAAACAGAGTGACCACCCCTATTTGCTCTCCATTGCCTGATCTTGGACTTAGTCCACCCACCTGTCTTCACCTGGTCCTCATCCTGAGATGCAGAGCCTTCTTCCACCTTGTTTTTCGCATGGGAGCAGTCCAAACCATCCTCAGGAGCCGCCTTACCATGGCTGTCCTTCCCTTTCTCTGTTTCATTTCCCCCCAGGTCGTCCAGGGTGAAGTCAATGGGAGGAAGACTTGTGACAGTAGGAAATTCCTCCCAAGGGATCTCATCCCCAAGTCTTCCAATCTGCAGGTCACCTTTTCCAGGCACATCCCTTTTTGTCCTAATGTGATAATCAGATAGATCATTGCTTTTCAAAAATTCAAAAGCTTCATCAACCTCGGAGTCAATTTGCATATTCCCATCAGGGATATCATCGATCATAGTAGCCTTCTCAGTGTTTTCCGTGTTTTCCTGAGTGCAATCTCTTGAAAACCAACCTCCACCTATCTCATTAAAAGCATCAACAGACTCCTTTTGAGTATTCCCCTCTTTAAAGAATTCCTTATCATGGAACATGCCCATCTCACCTTCCCCAGGTCTTTCCCCATTCTCATAACGATCTAGACTATTCAACCCCATCCTCTTCAATGGAAGGTCAATGCCTAGGTCAATCAAATAATCCCTCATCTGAATAGCCCGGCAAACTAAGTCATGAAGCTCCGCATCCTCGACATCCTTGAAATCTCGAGCAGAAGCACTGAATTCTCTATCCCGCGACCCCTTTAACAAGGGGACCTCTAAACCCCTCGAGATAAAGAACCCCTTTAAATTTTCTAGATTACGCCTCGCCGCCACTAAAGCCTTCCGCTTCAACCCAGTATTGTAGAAAGTGTGGTCAAGCAACTCAGCTATCTCCACCTCATCTTCCATCTCATGACTAATTTGGCCATTCTCCCCCAACGAAACCGGGTAAGGAATCCCGTTCTTCCTAATGTAATTCCCTAGCTGCTTTATACAATTCAGAGCTTTTCCCAGGTCCCTCATAATTTTGATATCCGGTCTCGATTGTAACCCATTTAAGGCATCTAAATCACTCATATCAACACTCCCCCATAGCGTAGGTAACTCATGCCCATTTGCAACTATGCAATCTCTGAATAAAATCACTACATCCACAGCAACATTCAAATGCTCTTTCATTCTTATTACAGATTCACCCCATTGTGGGGTTACCCCGTCCTCCATCACTTCCTTACACAATTTCTTCCCTTTTCCTTCAGTCCGCATCCTCTCCGCACTTCCATCAATAGGCCCATCCCTTTTCCCCTTATTGCTCGTCTTCTCACTAACAGGGTTTGGAGCCTCCCCAATAGATGCAATATTTACCTTGCTTATACCATTTCCACCACCAACAGTGTCCTCCTGAGAGTCTAGAATAGTCACTACATGTGCAGCCTCTTCCTGTAACCCCATTTTATCCACCAACATCTCCTCTTCCACCGACGAAGATGAGTCCGACAAATCCACACAGATATCAACATTAACTATTTTAGATCTAGTAGGAATCTTTTGGGAAAAAACCTTACCTTCCATAAAATGGTGTTTGACCCGGCTACGGGTACGGGCTGAAACCCCAGCCACCGGCTCCAGCATAATGATTGAGCTTCTAGTTCTCGGAGCAACCCCGAGTCCAGAATTATCCAATTTCCGCCCTTTGTTGTCATCAATCCCGTCCAAAACTAACCTTCTCTTGGGTTGGGGTTTCCCAGCAGATCTTACTGGATTACCCTTCTCCGACGGTATCACTGACACCAATTCTTTCGCAAAAGACACTTTCTTCGGGCTCACTTTCGACTCAATCCTTCCGACGCAAAAGACACCCTTTTTGCCAGCATTCTTCATACTCAATCCTTCCAATTCCCTAGATTGAGTATTAATAGATGGTATCTCCGATACCAAATCAACCGCAAAGGAGACCCTTTTTGGGCTCAAAACTGGAACTAACCCCTCTTGGGTCACTGTCACATGGTTCTTAACAGGAGTCATTACAGAGTCATCCACAAACGAAACCCTCTTGCGACTCATGCTACTCGAAAGGAAAGAAGAAATATTGTGTTTAGGTGAGGGATTTGAAGGAAGAGATGGATTAGGGTGTGGAGCTTTAGAACTGATGTAGAAGATGATTAGATGTTTGAGGTTTTTAGAGAGAGAAGTTTTAGAGAGAAGGCAGAGAAATTTCGACTCTCATTTTATATTTCGAATTTTATGGATGCATACTCAGGTTATAATCAAATCCCTATGTATGAACCTGATCAAGAACATACTTCTTTTATTACTGATAGAGGTCTTTATTGCTATATGTGCATGCCATTTGGATTGATTAATGCTGGAGCTACATACCAACGGCTAGTAAACATGATGTTTAAAGAGCAAATTGGTGATACCATGGAGGTATATGTGGATGATATGCTAGTGAAGTCTAAGAGGGCTACTGATCATGTGAAGCACTTGGAAGAGATGTTTGGAATCTTGTGAAAGTACAGAATGAAGCTAAATCCTCAGAAGTGTGTGTTTGGGGTAGAATAAGGGAATTTCTAGGCTTCATGGTGAATCAGAGGTATAGAGGTAAACCCGGCCAAGATTAAAGCATTGATTGATATAAAATCACCAAGGACTATGAAGGAAGTTCAGTCTCTTACAGGAAGGGTTGCAGCTTTAAATAGATTCATCTCGAGGTCTATAGACAAGTGCCATGAGTTCTTCAAACCAATAAAGAAATGAAGTAAATTTGAATGGACAGGGGAATGTGAGATAGCATTTGGAAAGCTAAAGGAGCATTTGGGAAGCCCTCAACTTTTAGATAAGCCAGTAGATGGAGTGACATTGATGCTTTACCTAGCTGTGTCAGAATATTCTATTAGTGTAGTCTTAGTTCGAGAAGAAGATGGACAGCAAAGCCCAATCTATTATGTCAGTAAGAGGTTGCTTGATGCAGAAACGAGGTATACAGGAATGGAGAAGCTGGTTTATGCCTTAATCTTAGCTTCCAGGAAGCTACGACCTTATTTCCAAGCTCATAGGATTGAGGTAAGGACCTCGTACCCACTTAGACAGGTGATGCACAGGCCAGAAACTTTAGGAAGAATGTTGAAGTGGGCTGTGGAATTGGAGCAATTCGATATAGAGTACAAGATAATGACAACAATTAAAGCTCAAGCTTTAGCAGATTTCTTGATTGAGTTTCCACCTCATGTGGAGGTTACTGGCTAGGAGGTTCCGAGAGAGTTTGACAAAGAGCAGATAGAGGATGATAATTGTGCACCTTGGTGAACGTTGTATGTGGATGGAGCTAAAAATAGTAATGGGGCAGGAGCAGGCATAGAGCTAGTAAGTCCAGAGGGGCATAGATTGCATAGCTCGATTCACTTCGCTTTCAGAGCCACTAACAATGATGCAGAGTATGAGGCGTTGATTGCATGTCTCAAACTAGCTTTAGAGATGAAAGTCGAGAATATCAGAGTGTTTAGTGATTCGATGTTAGTATTTTGGCAGATTCGTGGTAGATTCCAAGTAAGAGGTCAACGAACAGACTTGTATTTGAGGTACTCCCAGGAGTTGCTTGCAAAGTTCAGAGAAGTGAAGTTAGATCAGATACCACGAGGAAAGAATAGTAGTTCTATTGCTGGTCTCCTTGCTGACTCTAAGAAGTTGGTTAATGATGCTAGGGGATTGTTGGCGAAGACCCAGGCTGGGTTGGTACCGAAGATGAGTCCGAAAAGGGTTACCTTCTGAGAGAACCTTGTATCGGAGATTCCTAGAGTTGGGGGTTGTATCCTTATGGGTGAACCCATTGTTAAGTTGGGGAGTCCAGTTAGTAGCCCGAAGAGGGTCTCCTTCTCTCCGGAGGTTAGGGTGTTTTACCCTAGTCTGCACGGTGCCCCTTTTACTGAGTTAGTTAAGGGGGAGCAGGTCTCGAAGAAGGTCAGTTTTTCTACGGAGGTCAAGGTTTATTACCCTTGTCTTTCTACTGGGTTAGTTAATGGGGAGCAGAATTTGTTGACTCATTCGACTCAATCCGGTGAGAGGTTGCAGCCATCTGGTTACAAGCAAATGGAGTATGATAGCGACTCTCTGGGCTCAGATGGTTGTGGGTTTCATCCTGTTGCGGTAAATGGTGAGGTTTCTCTTTGCAAAGAGGAACTTATGAAGAACGCCCGCCAACTGGTTGACGGAAGTCCTGTGAAGACCTCGGAAGCCCAGTCTCTTTCTAGGGAATTGATGGGAAAGGTGGTTGAAAAGTTGTGGCCCAGATTGTTTATGGATGATGGGTTCAATGTTGAACCTGTGTTAGAGGAACACAAGCTGCTCGATGAAAGCCGTATGTGTAATGAAGATGCTGTTTCTCAACAAATTGTTCCTCAGGTGATGGCTAAGGCTGCTGACATGGGAGAGTCTAAGCATAGGGTTATTCCCTCTGCTCATGATGATGATGGTCTTGACCCCTTGTTGAAGGGTCTGGTTCAAGATGATATGGCACACTTAAGTGTGTGGGTTACACAATGGGACTGGATGGCTGCTAAGCGCCACTTATTGGAAGCTAAGAACTATTTTAAAGTTCTTAAACTGTTTACTGAATTCATGGGGTTCAGGGTGCCCATGCTGCAGGGACAGGTGGAGGAGGTTGATGTGGTGATGAATGGAGGGGGGCAAGGTTGGGGTTAATCCCAGTTTTAAAGAAGTTGCTCTCGAGAAGATTGACAATGATCATCAAAGTTTGGAATTGAAGATGGAAGGAATGCAGTGGCCTGTGCTAATGCAGGGGTGTGAAGCTGATGTGCAGGTCAGGTGGACGAAAACTGAGATCTTGGGTCGTGGGATGCAGGACAGTCCTGCTCTTACTGATGTTTGCTAGAACCGGACAATGACTAATTGTGCTGAGATGACCATGCGAGTGGGGGATCCTTTTTGGTTTGCCACGCTGAGGAAAGGCCTGCTGATTAGAATGCTAGGATGTGAACCGAGAGGTTCCACTATCTTTATTGGCATTGTTATGACTTGTGTCTAATCTAGCATAGCTAGATGGTCTTTAAGCTGACTCGATGTAGTAATTGAGTATGTTTTGATGTTTTAGCTGGATGTTGATTCGCGGGGTATGCCCCTAGATTTGTATAAGTTGTTCCTTTTGGTATAAAATTTTAATTAGCAAAAAAAAAAAAACTAAGTTGGGCTCACAGAGAGAGTCAACATTGTTAGGAGTAATTCCACTTCAAATTCAGGAGCAACCTAGTGTCTTCAAAGAGGAGGTGATGGACATTGAATTTCCAGTTGAGGATTCTTGGATGACTCCAGTCTATAGTTACGTGGCTAAGGGGGAGGTACCTCCTAATCAGGATGAAGCAAGGAAGTTGAAGTATCATGTAGCCAAGTATATGATTTATGATGGAATTCTGTACAAACGAGGATTCAATCAGCCTTTTCTTAAGTGTGTAGCTGGAGAGTAGTGTAAATACATCCTTGGGGAGATTCATGAAGGAGTATGTGGAAATCACTCGGGGGGTACGAACTCGAGTTTTACTCTATTTCACCAACTAGTTCGTGAAAGACTCTAAAGGAACCTGAGTCCAACACGAACTAGGTAATCGAATACAACTATTCCAGCAGAGTCAATTTTTTTTTTGCTAATTAAAATTTATACCAAAAGGAACAGCAAATACAAGTCTAGGGGCATACCCCGCAAAGTCAACAAACAAACATTACAAAGCTTAGACATCAGTAAGTCACCTTACTGTCAACATAAAACTAGAGAGGATAAAGCAGAGACCACCCCTAGTCTAAAACCATAAAATAAACCTATGCCGGATTACAAAGAAGAGCTCTAAGAATTTGCATTCTTAGCATCATGACTTTGATGCTACCAAAATGGCATGAGCGGATCGAAACCCAACAGAATGAGCAAACCCACAGACACCCGAGCTGGATAGTTTGGTTCCCAAGCCAGAAACCTCTGCTATAAACAGGCCGAAGCATGATCGTCAAAACAGAATTCAACTTTAGAGCTGCACTCCCTCACATACGACTGAAAAGCAACCACAGCTAGCAAACTACACACAATTCCTTCCAAACCCCCTCCAAGTCAGTGTGATATAGCACCCAGATAGAAATCATTAGAGTCCTGCATAGTGTCAGCAAGACACTACTAGCCTCTTGCTCTGATGGCGCCAACAAGCCAACTACCACCCCACGATGATCATGCATCACATCAACATCAAGACCAAGAACCCGCTGATGGTTAGTCACCGAACCAGTTCCAGTACTCTCATAATAGAAGTCCAAAATAAACCCCATCTCGAGCAGGATTAACAAAGTAAGGCGCATTAGAACTAGGTGAGCTTGATTCCTATATAAAGGATACGTAGGCACCTTGAGGGTAAGACGAATTCAGCTCTCTAATTTTCTCAAAAGGCATCTGAGATTATTGGAGACACCCTCGAGTTCAGCTCACCCCCATAAACACAACACAAATCCTCCATTAAACAGTTGATCGTTAGCCTTACACAACTCACCGAAAACCTCACAAAAGTTGTTACGAAATCCACTCATCAACAATACCTAAGGGTTTTATTGGTTCGATAAATATATGTTAGTCACAGAGGCATGCCTGTATACATCTAATAACAAGCCTAATTGTTTGTAATGCTTTGCATTACTTACATGACCCTTTAACTAGGGGAACCTCTAGCTGTAGAGTTTCTACTTGTTTTAGTACCTGTAGTAGGCATCAAAATTCTACCTGTGCAACTGTATAAATTAGTCATGAAATAATGCTTGAAAGAAGATCAAGAGATCATGCCTCAAGCTTGGAGAACAAGGCTGTAGAAATAAACACAGTTGGATTTTGAAGAAGAAGATTTGCCTAAGTACTAATTCGAGAAGTATTTTGCTCCATTCGAGAAGTCTAGCAATCGACAAGTCAAGGATTCGATATCTATAAATACACTGATCGATATCTCTAGAAGTCAACATCATTCGATAACTCAGAGATTCGACATGTCTAATACTCTATTTGAGAACTCAAGAAGTCAACAGGTCAAAGCATCATTCGAGTTGTCTAAGAGTCAACAAGTCAAAGCTATATTCGATATCTCAAGGACTCAAGAAGCTATTCGACATCTCAAGGATTCGACAAGTCAAATGCTCTATTCGACAACTCAAGGATTCTTGAAGAAAAGACTAATTCGAGAAGTGATTCGATAAGTCAATTCAACAGTATCTGAGAACTCAGAGTTATCTAATAAGCAAATTCTAGTTCTCGAATCAATCACTTGATCACTTCTCGAATGCAGTCTTGGAAACAAAATACTGAAGTTTGTACAAGTCAGAATCCTATAGCAAGCCAAAAACACTTTCAGGACCATAGTACTGTAAAGTGCTTTTGGAAAGTCTACAAGAAGCTTAGAGAGTTGTTAACAGGAGACAAGTTGCTAAAGAAGTGGATCTGAACAAAGTTGAAGAAAGTCAAATCTCAAGCCGTTTGGATGTTACTCAAAAAGGATAGACATGTTAGAAATCAATTTTTTATGTCACCTTATTCGTAGTAAGTAGGCTGTACTCATGTTCTATAAGAGTACAACCTCACCTCTATGGCAGTGAAGTTTTTAGAAGATTTCTCAACACATATCTCTGAGAAAAACGAAGCTAAGAATACTACCATTTGTATTCACAGTTTGTAGCAAATCTTTATCTAATAAAATATTAGATTAAAGTAAGTGATCTTGTTCTAGTGTTTATATTCCGCATTTACACATTCTGAAGAACACGAACACACACTCTTGTTGCACAATCAGATTCAAATACTCAAACAATCTTTACTTAAAATTCATATTCGAAGAAAAAGTTTGAAAATACATTCACCCCCCTCTATATTTTCTTGTCGGTATATTCATACTCAACAATATAGCCAACCAAACTTGCTTATCTATATTTATGCTAAGGGCTTACAAGGTTGGAGTGTTACATTTTTTACATATTCTCCAAATAGTGACATGTAGATGCCACGTAGATTGATTTAGCTAAGGGTTTAGTACCATTGGAGATGCTCTTAGTTGCTCTATTATATAGATAATAGACTGATAAATTGGGCTAGTAGTGAGTATTCACTCATTTAATCCATACAACAAATAGTTTATATAATTGATATATTTATATGTAATCAACATAAAAAATTATAATGATGAAATAGTAATAACATCCTTTATATTCTACACTGCATCTTTAAATAATATTTTGAGTATTTAGTGTACATGTGATATGTCTCATGGTATTAAGGATCGCATTCACAAGTATATTATTGGATCAAATCATACTCTATTCAGTAAAATAAAATAAAAATTAATCTTTATGTAAATTCAACTAT
Source organism: Kitagawia praeruptora (assembly GCA_037693485.1). NCBI lineage: Eukaryota > Viridiplantae > Streptophyta > Magnoliopsida > Apiales > Apiaceae > Kitagawia > Kitagawia praeruptora. Next base: position 118,879,765 of record CM075351.1, on the reverse strand, counting down.
TGTATGTTTTTACCACTACAAGTACTTGACAAAAAAGAATATAGTTTTTTTTACAATCTAAGAGAATAATGTTTCTATGTAAGAAAATTATAATAACATGTATTAAATATTTATAATTTTGTATTTATTCATCTTAATAAAAAATAATCATATTCAATATGATGTTGAAATCTAGACTATCTTTTGTGCAACATTATTTTGATATATAAACCGATAAATTTAAAGGAGAAATTACTTAATATTGTTGTTTCCCAACAATACAAACCAGAAGATTTTAAAAGAGGGGTTGATACAATCTTGACACTTTTTTAAAAATCTTTTACTTAAATAGTTCGTAACAGCAAGTGTATTGTGCAAAATAAAGGCTCAACAATATTTAAAATTTCAGGTGGGTTTGTATGATCCACTTGAGATATATGTTGAAGAAATAATCTTTGATATTTTTACAAATACATAACTGCAATTTCAGTACTTTGCTTTTTACTAGAAATTCTAACAATTCTAATTAAAGATACTTGTGTTTCTTACTAACAACGATACTTACTATTTGAATCTTTATCGTTAAGATCTTAGTATTGCTTTTTGAATCATAGTTTTACACAAAATAATGTTATAATCTCAATTATTTTACTTTTGGTTAAGTGTTTCACAAAATTAAAAATGAAATTTGGTTTTTCAATTTTATTTGTTTTTGAAATTTATTTTGAACTTTAGTTTGTGGGATCTTTAAGTAGCTTTAAAGATTTGAAAAATAATGCAAGATCTTATAAAAAAATGATTACACAAGTTATTTTGTATTATTTTATTAGTAAAGAACATTATCAAATTTTTATATTAACATTTTTAAGTTAAAACAGAAAAGAGTTAAATTCAATTTTTTTTAAGGAAACTAACATTACCTCACACAAAAAAAACACAATATACTAAATTAAATAAAAGATGTAATAATAAAACAAGTAAAATTGTGGACCAGATGATCAAACAAACCCTAGGTACCATGGAAACTGTTCACGGTACTAGAAATCTTTCTACACGTACCGCAGAAAGTTTTTACGATGCGCATTAGATTTTTTTTTTTAATCTCAACCGTTCATTCTTCAATCCAACGATCCAGAAACCATGTGTTACTTAAAATGTCATTGGAATACGATTGCTAAGGACCGGAGCCCTCTAAATAATACTCCCTCTGTCCCATCCATTTCTTTACAATTTCCTTTTTGGGCCGTCCCACCATTTCTTTACATTACCCAAAATAGTAAATTTTAACACTATTACACCCACTACTTCACTTATTTTAACAATACTTTACACTATTTCACCCACTACTTAACTTATTTTAACAATAAAATCACTATTACACCCACTACTTCACTTATTTTAACAATAAAATCACTATTACACCCACTACCTCATTTATTTTAACAATATTACACCCACTTTACACCCACTATCCTTGACCTCCGTGCCCAGCCGCCATGTAAAGAACTGGCTGGGACGGAGGGAGTAGTGATTTTAACTAAATGTGCAAATAATTTCAAAGATGTAGGAACTTGGTGATGTCTCATTCAAAGCCACTTCATCTTTCATTTAAGAAAAATTTGGTATAATTAAATATGCATTTGTAACATATGTAATTTTTAACTGTAATTACTTTAATTGTTTGAAATTTAATTTTTCTTTTTGTTTTGATTGCTTGTAGATTGAGCAAATGTTTAATTTGTCCACCAATACAACTATCTCATGTAGGAATTGTCATGGAGTACCTATGGTTTCTACACTAAACAAAGCACTATTTCTTCGTTACGCATTATATTTTATTTTTTTTAAATCTCAGCCGTCCATTCTTCGATTCAACGATCAAGAAACCATATGTTACTTAAAATGTCCCTGTCATACGATTGCCAGGGACCGGAACCTTTTAAATAATAGTGATTTTCACTAAATGTGCTAATAACTCCAATGATGTAGGAACTTGGTGATGTCTCATTCAAAGCCACTTCATCTCTGTGATTATCACACAGATTGAAATTTTATTTTAAAGAAAATTTCATTTTTCTTTTCAATTAAAGAAAAAAATTGAGATTTCAAAATATGATAAAATTTTAAATTAAAAAAAGATATATTGAGATTTTAAAATTAAAAAGAAAGACTAAGAGTTTAAAATAAAAAATTTGATTTTTTCTAAAATACAATTTGAATTTTATATAAATTTAAAAGAAAGACTGAGAGTTTATAATAAAATAAAAATTTTTATTTAATTAAAAAAAATTGATAACTTAAAAAAATATTTCATTTTAAATAAATCCGAATTATTCTATAAACTAGAAAGAAAATATTTACATTTTAAAAGAAAAACTAATTTTCAATCCTTATTATAATTATAATATATTATAATATGTGAGTCTACCATAGTATAGAGTTCATATGCAGTAATATCTTGGGTGGTCCAAGATATATATGGGAAAGATAGTAATTGTATGTGTAGACAATTATTATATATGGTATATCTTTTTTTTTTTGCTAATTAATTTTTATATACCATAGGAAAATGATTACATCTCTGGGGGCATACCCTGCGATAAATAATACATCCGCCTAACGGAACAACAAGGATATAAAGCTAGATAAACTAGCAGTCAACATAACAAGATAAAACTAGAAAACTAGTTTAAACACATTAAATAAAATCTATGCCTGGATCATGAAATAAGAGCAACATCATATCCAAACCAGCCTTGATCTTCATGCGAACAAGCATCATGCGAATATCCACTTGCAACAAAATGGACCCTCCCCCAAACATGATACACCAGCATCCCTGTCTGAAGTTATCACTAACAACAGAATGGTCCCATCTCCCAGCGTCCTCCTTTCGCATGAAACTGTACGTCATCAACATCACACTAATGTTTCGAAGAAGCGAAACATCAACAATCCTAAGCAAAAGCTTCCTCCTTGGTTTCCCTGCATGAGTACCAACGTACCCTACAAAAGCAGTGAGTCTATTAGCAGAATCAAGGTAAACAGTTAAGTTCCCGAGCAGGAAACTTCCCATGTTATCAACATTCTCAGCTATAGAACTGCACTTCTTCACATAGGTATCTAGAGCTTCCTCCACCCATAAAGGGTCTTCAACCAATCCCTTCATCTCAAGGACATCATAACAAGCAAATAACCATGTTGCAATGTGCATTGCACACACTCTGTGAACATCCAGCTCTACACCTTGCTCCATCGCGCCCTCACCATTCAATGTCAAGTAATAACTACAATAACAACAATTAAAATAAGTGTAACCCCCTGGTTCACACCCAAGTATCCTAAGCATACTTTTTTTAGTTAAGGTGTTATTGTTTTGATGTATTATTGATAATTGTTTTGATTAATAATACGAGTTGGGATGTGGGTGTTTCCACGTCAAATATTGTGTGTGTTCATGTTTTGCTTTTACTTATTGATTTGATAGAAGTAGAAGTGATACTTGAATAGCGTGTGACCGTGCTTTGGTGGATCTTGTCAACTAATCGATTGGTTGTGTGTGCTCTGTATTGGTGATTTGTAAATCTCGGATTGTGTAAGTCCACTAACGTAACAGCAAAACCAATAGTTATAATTTAAGTGCATACTTTATTATTACCAGAAGAATAATAATAATTACAAATGACATAGTTCTCACATCTTTGTAATAAAATGGTTCCCCACACTTTAAATTAAAAAATGTAGAAGAAGCCATAAACAATCTGAGCTTTTACTTTATTAAAGCATCTACAAAGCAAATAAATATTTTATAACAAAACATTAGAATCAAAAAATAGATAAATAGTGGAACAAAGGTTAATTTTTACAAAAACAAAACAGTACATGTCACAATAGGATCGGAAGCATCAATTGATTCGGTAGAACAGAAAACCCATGAGAGTCGTTCTCTGCCTTTTCTCTAACCTCTCTCTAAAATCCTAGTTAGCCGCCTGAATCTCAAAACACTTTCCATCAAATCTGACCATATTTCCTTCACGAATCCATCTCCTCTTCCTGCTCTCACCTTTTTCTTTTAGATTTCTTATAATTAGTGCTATTATGGATGGTTTTAATTCTGATGTTGGAATCGGGGTCTTTTTGACCACGATGGAGCTCCGCTAGAATTTGGAGTGTTTGATGGGTATGAAGCCCCTTTCTTAGTTGCTGGATCTGTCTTTAAAGAAGTGGTGGGTCTCACTCACTCAAGGTTGGATGACTTAAATCATCTTGAATCTGATCCGCTTCAGGATGATATTGGTTTTGGGGATTCTCCCCTTGAGGTTTCTGACCAAGGAAAGCTTTGGTCGGAGGAATGGTTGACGAAGGAGACTTCGTTGGCGGTACCTGAGAGGTGTTTGACGTCGGGCGACGGTCGGGCGACGGTCCCACGCGAGAGTGCTATTGTTGAGTCCCGGAGTAACCGGGGAAAGGAAGATGCTGGTTGCAAGCCCATGGTTGGGATTGCTTCTGTGGCCCGTAGATCTAACAGAGTTAGTAAGGATATGAATATGCTTGGTAGTTCTACTGACATTGATTTTGCTATGGAGGATGCCACCATCCGGGATGTTGATCCGGTAGGGAAGGGGCTCAAGAAGGAAGTAAAGGGGCACCAACCCTTGGCTGGAAGAATGGAGGGAAAGAAGATGAGGACTGCTCACTCCCATGGTTTTGTTTTGGCTAACATGGGTTTTGAAGACCGCGATTCTTTCCACCTAGGGTCTTCCCGTAGGCCCATGGGGGAGGATAAGCAAGATGATGGCAAGCCTATGGCTCTGCGACCCCCTATTGGGGAGTGAGGAATGTTAAGTACTATCCCTATGGGGGAAGTACCTGGAACTATTGTTAGGGGCAGGTCTGAAACAAAACGACTATAGGAGCGTCTTAATATAGCTCTGAAAGTGATCCTTGTCCTTAGGGACTGTATTATTCAGAATGGGCATGAGGTGCCCAGGTTTTGGGGAAAGGTTGAAATGAGGGACTTAAGTGCCTCTATTGGTATGCAGATGCGGCCTGCGTTTAGGTTAATGGAGGACCTTGTTAGAGCTATGCATTGTAACAAGCAGTTGGCTGATTTTATTAGGAAGAAGGGCATTCCCGCCCCTGTTCTACTAGGGGATGAGAGCTCTGTTATTCATGGAATGAAGGAGGTTTTGGAGGAAGCTGGGCTGATAGGCCAGTCTCTCTTGGAGAGGCAACAAAAGGCAGTTGTGGCTGTAAACGAGGATATGGATTTATTGAAGATTTTTATTATTTTGTTTGGTAATGATGACTCTAATGGCTTTAAAAATGCAGGAATGGAGGCGCTTTTTTTTTTTTTTTGCTAATTAAAATTTATACCATAGGAAAAAGATTACATCTCTAGGGGCATACCCCGCGATTAGAAAACCATCTTCCTAACGGAACAACAGAGAAAAAAACAACAATAATGCTAGGTAAACTAGCAATCAACTGATAAACTAACCAAATTAAACAACTAAACAACTAAGTTGCACACATTCTGAGTAAAATACCACTAGAAGTGGTTCCTCCACAAGCTCCTGTTCCTGCACATCCTGATTGAAATTCCACTAGCAAATAGTGGCCCCTCCGCAAGCTTCCTTCCAGACTTTTCCTGTACCCCAAATCAGGGCCCGCGAAGTCATCACCAAATTTAAAACCAACATGAGCATATCCCATGTTTTCCATGACAATAACCCCTTGAAACAAAATCAGCAATATAGCCTCGGACTCGCATCGTCCCAACATGCAGAACATGTAATTTACATCAACACAGCCTACAGATCGAACATGCCAATGCCTGAGAACAATGTGGCACCATATTTCTACAAACCATAAATCAATTGCAACAGCCACAATCACCTTATCAGCTAAGATTAAAATTTGCAAAACAACCAACTCTGCAAACCCATAATTAAACCCAGACCCCGGAGTAACAAGCACCGTGACCACACCCCGGAAAGTATTCGATCATAATGGCTGAAAACTATCCCGAAGGAAAATCTGATTTTAGGCCTCCACTTCTTCATGGCACACACAACTACCACTGGTGGAAAAGCAGCATGGAAACTGACTTATCCAGAGATCCATTAGTTCTGAGAGTTGTGCAAAAAGGTCCATATGTCTTTCTTGATAAGGATGGCAAGCCAAAGGATGTTGATGATCTCACTCCGGATGAATTAATCAAACTTGGCTACAATGGAAAGGCAAGGAGTTCTCTTATGAATGGTTTGAACCAGGCTGAATATGATAAAGTATCTTCACTCAAATCAGCAAAAGAAATGTGGGATGCTTTGGAGACTTATCATGAAGGTTCGAATTCTCTAAAGAAGGTGAAATTTAGCAAGCTAATGAATGATTTTGGAAACTTCAAGCTTAATGAAGGTGAAACTATCAAGGATAGTCAAGCACGGTTTCAAGTTACTATTAAGTCACTGAAGAGGCTTGGGAAATCTATACCACAAGACGAAATCAATATGAAAGTATTGAGTGCAGTACCATTTATCTACGAAGCCAAAGTTACTGCCTTGGAATCCTCACCACTTATTGATACTATGGATCACTTGGCTGTATTTGCTGAGTTAGAGCAATTTGAAAGCAAGATAAATGGAAATCAGGTGGGAAGTTCAAGTGTTAAAGCTCCAACAGAAAAGATGAAGAATATGGCTCTCATGTTTCGTTCAAGCTTAGCAAAAAATGAGAGTCGTATTTGCTCTAACTTCTCTCTAGCCTCTCTCTAAAAAAAACCTAGCCGCCACCAAATTCAAACCTTAATCTAAACCATTTCTTCATCATATCTTCTCTGTAGCCTTCCCAAATTCACCTTCGTCTTCTAATCTTTCACCTCAAACACCATATTTCTTTATATAATTATTATATAATTATTAGTTTAATGAAGAGGGTTTCTTTTTCGGGGAACCTAGTGACCGTGATTCCTCCCCGTGCGCGAGGATCTGAAGTTTGCCATCCGGTGGGTAATCCGAGTAGGAGTCCGAAGAGGGTCTCCTTTTCGGAGAACCTTGTGACTGTGTATCCTTTGGAGGATAATTCGAAGGATGTGCTCAGGGAGGTTCCGAAGAAGGTCACTTTCTCACCGGAGGTCAGGGTTTATTACCCTAGTATTTCTACTGAGTTAGTTAATGGTGTTTCGGAGGATGGTGTTGAGTACTCTGATAACGACGATGGTGACTCGTCTAATGAGTATGTTGGGTTTGCAATCAACAGTGGGTCTGTTTCAACTTGCAATGGTCTGGTGTTGAATAAAGACTTGGCTCCTTTCATCTCGGATGTTGGAGCTGATTTAAAGGAGTTTATCTTGAATGGCAAAGATTCGATTCTGCAAAGAGCCTTGGTATATGCTTGCAAGCTGTCTGAATTTTGTCTTGCCATAAGCAAAGATTTAATTGGCAAACACCAGGTGTTGGCGGAGGTTTCGGGAATGATTGTCCTGGATCTATTTAGAATACAAGGAAAAAATGCCCCCCAGGTGTTTGTTTATTTGTCTCAGGAAGGAAGGCGAACTGGAGATTTCATGGTTGACAAGGGGGTATCTTACTCTGTTCTAATTGCTAAGCTGCTGGATGGTGGCTGCTTCAAGAAGAATGGTGTCTACCTCTCATTTGATGGTAAGAGTCTGGAATTAGTATGGGAAAATTGGGATGCATACCAACTGTTTGATAGATTATGCAGTCAAGGAAAAGGCTTCAGTGATGGTTTCAAGGCATTACTGATGGATGAGGCTAGTTATTCGGATGTGTGTAACTATGGGGTTACATTTTATTTGCATAAATATGGTTTTAATGTGTGGGAGCTCAACAATGGTGTTACCGGGAGGTTTGTAATGGATGCTGAGATGAACAAGATGGGTATGAAATGCCATGACTTAATTGATTATTTGATGTCTATGAAGTACGATGTTCTTCATATTATGAATGTTGCGTGTAGTCCTGGGTTTAGTTTCAGGACGGGGTCCTTTATGCTGTGGTTCTATGAGATTTTTAAGGGAACAAATGATGATTTATGGAGAAAATGCTGTCAATGTTATGAGGGGTTTGGCAACGTCTCTGTTGTTAGGTTGTGGTCTGTATATCAAGTTTAGGATATCGCCAACATAAACGACTTAGATGGGATAATTACTGGTTCCAGCTTGAAGGAGGTGAGATGGTTCACGTGCAATATGAAGGAGATATTGCTGAATATATGTCATGGGGCTAGATTTTTATGGCTTGTGTGGGATATGATGGATTCTTTTGGTCTGGTTCTTAATATGGGGGAGCTCAACTATGGTGCTGTATTGAAGGCCAGGGGTACTGTTCGTTTTGGTACCTTGATGAGGCTTGAAATGAGTTGGTGGGGGACCTCGAAAAGGCTCAGACAACATAAGGGGGATGCGGATGTAAGTGTTCTCGGGGTGCAGTTAATTGATGCTGGTTATGATGACTTCCTGTTGGGAAGGTTAGTGGTAGACTTTCTTTGGGTTATGTATGACAAAAGGAATGAAGTGGGCTGTTGGCCTGTGTGTAATTTCTTTCAGCCAAGGTGGGTAGACATGGACCCTTATTGGGTCATTTGTTCTATGCGTGTCAATGCAAAGGGTTTGTCCACGGATGGGGCTGCTCATACATGCTACGCAAGGGCCAGATGGGTGTTACTAATTTTTGAACCAGGCATAGATCCTTTTAGAAGTTTTAACTAGTTGTTCTAGTTCCTATGTTGCTTCTTGTTGCAAATTAGTATTTTCTAATTTGCTATGTTGTTTTTATGTTGATTTCGCGGGGTATGCCCCTAGAATTGTTTAAGTTGTTCCTTCTGGTATAAAATTTTAATTAGCAAAAAAAAAAAAAAATATGGCTCTCCATTCTAAAAACAGCAAGCCAATTGACTCTAATGGTGAATCTGATTCAGATGAGGAACTTGCACTTATTTCAAAGAAGATCAAGAGGCTGATAGAAAAGAAGAATATGATGAAAAGGGAAAGAGGTGGCTACTACAACAACAAGAAAGGCTCAAAAGACTCTAAAGAGGAAACTTGTTTCGAATGTGGCAAGCCAGGTCATTATAAAAGGGAATCTAACCAAATGAGAGTCGCTCTAACCTCTCTCTAACTTCTCTCTAGAAAACCCTAGCCGCCTCTAAATTTTTCCTTAATCTTCACCATTTCTCCATCAGATTTACACCTAAACCTGCCTAAATTCACATCTCATCCTCTTGTCTTCCACCTAAAACACCATATTTCTTACTTTATTTATATAAATTATGGATTCTTGTGTTTCGTCCCTTCCCTCTCTTAGACGAAGGGAGCCTGTTCCGGGTTTACGAACGGAAGGCCAGGTTACTATCAATTCGCTGATGGGTTTATCCCTTGGTGTGTTGAAGGGTTCTCCCACGGAGTGGGATGCATCTCCTATGTTATGGGATTTGCACTATAATCAGTGTGGAGAAGGTTCCTTGGAGTCCCGGGTGGGGATTTCAATTCATCTGATGAGTAATTGTTCTTTGAATTCTATTAATGTTGCTTTGATGTCTGCTACTGTTGACTCATTGTTACCTGCGGATGGAGAAGAGCTTGTTAATCTCTTTAACAATCGCAAGGGTATTTATTTGTTGAGTTGCTCCCTGATTTTAACTCAGAGGACAACTATGGGAAGCCCATTTTTGGGTGACTATGTTTGGAAGGCTCTGTTTGGGGGAGGTAGGAAAAATGTTGGATTACATTTGCCTATGTTTCATGGTGGCAGTGATGAGATGCCCCTTTGGCGTGATGTTCGTATGTTGGGGGTTCTCGGTGTTGGCGGACACCCTAGCTTGGGGAATGATGTTGTTAAGAATAGAGTTATCACAATTGATAACCCTGATGAGGTTTTTTTGGAAAGTTTTTATATGATTTCGTTTGGAAAAAAGGAAATGTTGGTTGCCCAGAATATGTTTGATGTTATGCCTCAGCATACTTTTGCCACTGCTGAGATTATTGAGAGAATGATAAAGTTTTTGTTGGTTGCTTACGATGGCATTGAGGATTTTTCTGCTCCTGTTATTAATGGGGATGCTACCAGAGGTCTTGAGACTACTCGGTGGACTACGACTTCCATTACAGGGAGGACTTTAGCCGTACAGCAACATTTTCTTGCTGCTCAAAGGAATGGGGAGGGTGTTAGGAATCTAGGGGCACACTATCATCTTATGTATGCGAATAGTTCTGGTGGATTGGTCACACAGTGGGGGTCTGAACTCTCTGTGTTGTTCTCAGAGCATGGCTCAGAAATTACTGTTGGTTTCTTTCGAAGGACTGAAATCTTTGCGATGCTGATAACGAAAGTAAGTTTCAAGGACGGTGTAACTCTGGTGGCAATGCCTTTTCAAAGTAGATGGGCTCTGGAAACGAGGATTAGGGTCGAGGAGACCTATTGTGGCAAGAATATTCGTCAGTCATGGTTTAGCAAGTTTCATTACAGGAAACTTGAGGGTATGGATACTATGATCTACCTAGGTGCTATTTTAGAGAACATGAATTTTGTGTTAATTGCTGGAGATTCTGCTAAGGATGTCTCTGTTCGTATGTTGATTGGTTTGGACAGGAACCTGATGTGGGATACTTTATGTGTTGAAAGAACTGATTGTCCACAGTCAGTTGTTCCAGATGTTTATTGTGATTTATGCGGCCGGGGTCTGTACTTGGGGAAAAGAGGATGTTGCAGGGAACACCAGGTGTTCTTTGGTAAAAGTTGTGATGGTGATCTCTTCTTGGAGGTGGCGACTAGCAGGTGCGGTGACTTAAACCGCATGGTTAATACAGTGCGAAAGAAGACAGATTTTAGTATGGAAACGAAAGTTGGGCTCGTTATGACTCATGTGCTTCACACTGAGTGTGATAGGTCACATTACAGATTATCTTCTCCATTAAAGGGTATTAAGTGCGAACATCCACTTGTTGTTGGAGGGGGGTACTCTGGAAATGATAAGATGCATTTTCCTAGCTCATGTAGTGGTTGCAAGCCAAAGCAGGTTTGGTTACGATGGTGTGATTTACCAATTGTTAGTAATGATGCAATGTTGGAAAACTGGATGTCAGTTAGATGGCATGGGTCCTCCGAGGTCTGGATGACATGGTCAATGCAAACGGAGTGGAATGTAATGCAGTTCTGTGGTTATGCTATTGGCAGTCCATTTAGCCAGTATGGTGGTGGTCTTGACAGCATACCATGCTATGTTCTTTCAGGCGCTAGTCTTGATGCTAATTCTCAAATTATTAGAGGTTGTTTGGTTTGGCTTAGAACAGAATTCTCAAACCTTGATAAGGTGGATTATGGCTGTCATATGGGCTTTTTTAATCAGCTGGGGGCTGGTTCTTCTAATGAAAAGTTAGCCGGTGGTGCTTTTTTGAAGGCCAACTCTCAGGTTGATGGATGTCATATGGATGGTTTTGCCGATTTACGGCTGTGTCACTACATGGTTTATCTGCCATTTCGCATTACTATGGGCTTTGTGAGACATGTGCCTAGTCTCAAGTTTCGGTTGGTTAAGGCGCCAGAATAATTTTTAGCTTAATTTCGTTGTTATTTTGACAGTAAGGTGACTTACTGATTTTATGTCTTCTGTGGTTGATGTTTTTTCTTTGTTGTTCCGCTAGGCAGATTGTTACTACTCGCGGGGTATGCCCCTAGAATTGTAATCTTTTGCTTGTGGTATAAATTTTAATTAGCAAAAAAAAAAGGTCATTATAAAAGGAACTGCTACAAACTGAAGTCAAAACAGCCTACTGTTTTCAAGGATAAGAAGAAATCAAAGGCTCTACTGACTTGGAGTGATGATGATTCAGATTCCAGTGATGACTCAAGTGAAGAAATGGTGAACTTAGCACTTGTTGGAATTGAAGATGAATCTACTCAAGGAAATTCAGAAGGAGTGTATGCTGAAACTGATTCTGAAGAGGATTCTAGTGAGGTAAACTCTTGTAATGATTACATTTCTTCAGATGATACATTGTTAGATTCACTAACCATGCAGGAACAAAATAGTGTTACAATTGAAGAACACATGGCACTAAAGGCTGAAATCAGCAAGCTGACTGATAAGAATGCCTATTTATCCAAAATGGTAAAAGATCTATTGCCAAAAATGGAAGAATGGGATTCAACTTCCTTCAGTAAAGCTACAGAGATCAAGGAACTAAATACTAAGAACAGACATTTAGAGGCTAATGTCAAGTTACTTGAAAAGAGAAACAAGACCTTGACTGAAGAAATCAAAGAGCTAAGGTCTGATGTCAAAACTAAAGCTAAAGCATTGGAATCATACAAAATGAAGGAATCTAGTCAAGCCGAATCCTCAAAAACTGCTGAAAAGAGAGTTCAGCAAGCTGAACTCATCAAACAGCAAGCTGAAGTGATCACCCTCTTAGAAACAGAAGTTAAAGATCTCAAGAAGGGCATGGAAACTTTTGTTCAAGGTGAAGACACTTTAAAAATAATGATGAAGAAGGCAAATGTACCTTTGGTCAGAGAAGGTGTTGGTCTAAACTTCAACAAGAAAGATAAGGTGCTCAAATATGATGGAAGGAATGGCATACCCTATGACTATGCTATGCTCTGGAAGACATGCAACAAATGTGGTACAAAAGGTCATCTGGAAAAACATTGTGTGGTTCAAGTAAATCATAAAGTGAAAACAGCTTACCAGAATGGACCAGTCAGGCGACAAACAGCTTACCAGAATGGACCAGACAGGAGACAAATAGCATACCAGAATGCTTCTGGCAGAAGACAAACAGCTTACCAACAGAATGATCAGTCCCCAAAAGTGGTCCAAATGTGGATCAAGAAATCTTATTTAAATGCTTTATATATTCTTCCTACTAACCAACCTGGACCCAAACCTATATGGGTACCAAAACATTGAGGTATTTTTGTTTGTTTTGTAGATGTGCCTTGCTGCTAAGGTCAAGTCAAAGCAATGGATCTTGGACAGTGGATGCACAAGACATATGTGTGGAGACAAATCTCAGTTTATGAATCTCATAATGAAAAAGGGTGGAAGAGTGACAATTGGGAATAGCAAAACTCTTCAAATCCTTGGTACCGGTTCTATTGGTAATAGTAATATTTCAATTGATAAAGTTCAATATGTCAAAGGTCTTACTTATAATTTGCTTAGTGTCACTCAATTATTTGATAATGGACATCATGTTGAATTGGGCATTGATAAAGCTATTATTACTATTGGCACTAACAAAATCCCCCTAGTTGCTAGAAGGGAAGGAAATATATATGTATTAGACTTTGATATGCAGGAAACAGCGTGCTGTTTGGCTGCAGTGGATAATGACCCATATATTTGGCATAGAAGATTGGGACATGCACACATGGATTTGCTCAAAAAGTTATCAAGCAAGAAACTAGTGAGAGGGCTGCCCAAGCTAAAGTATGTTAAAACAGAAGTCTGTTCAGCTTGCCAATTGGGAAAACAGCTTCGAAGTACTCACAAATCAAAGAAAATGGTATCTACTTCTAAACCCTTAGAGCTTCTGCATTTGGACTTATTTGGTCCAGAAGCTTACAAGAGTATTGGAGGTAAACAATATGGTTTTGTGATTGTAGATGATTATTCTAGATTTACATGGGTATTATTTCTTCGTACTAAAGATTGTGCTTTTGATGAGTTTAAGAAGCTAATCAAATTACTTGAGAACAAGTTGAATACAAGACTTGTAGGTATAAGGAGTGATAGAGGAGGTGAATTTCTCAACAAAGACTTCATTGCTTATTGTGAAAAAAGAGGAATTACACATGAATTTTCTGCACCAAGGACTCCACAACAAAATGGAGTGGTAGAAAGGAAGAACAGGTCACTACAAGCAACAGCAAGGACTCTTTTGCAAGAAAGCAAGCTCCCTAGAAGTTTTTGGGCAGAAGCAGTGAATACAGCGTGCTATTTGTTGAACAGAGTCATAATCAGGCCTATTTTGAACAAAACTCCGTATGAATTGTTGAGGAAAAAGAAGCCAAACATTAGTTACTTCAAAATCTTTGGCTCAAAGTGTTTTGTGCTCAAGACAATTGATAATGATGGTAAATTCGATGCTAAATCTTATGAAGCTATTTTTTTTTTTTTGCTAATTAAAATTTTATACCAAAAAGGAACAACTGGTACAAATCTAGGGGCATACCCCGCGAAATCAACAAACAAACATAACAAAAGTCATAACATCAGTAAGTCACCTTACTGTCAACATAACAACAAAATTAAGCTAAAGATTATTCTAGCGCCTTAAGCTAACTTAAAATGAGACTAGGCACATGTCTCACAAAGCCCATATTAATGAGAATCAGCAGATAATGCACCATGAATTGGCGCAGGTGAAAGCACAGGATTGACATCCCGGATAACATTTTGTTCATGCGAGCAGCAAGAACAGTCCACTTCCTGTACCAGAACATTGCATCTCTCCCAAAAACATCAAGCACAGCAAGCACAGCAAGCAGAGTGGCCTTTTTCCTCCACATAAAACAATACCACCTCGATGACCATGCCATACGCATCCGGTAGGCCACATCCACAAACCCACTTAGAAAAAACCTGGTTGGACTTGTCCAGGTCACCACCCCCACAATAGCTGAAAGAACACTACAACCACGGTGCTGCTTCATGACATAGTTGTTAGAACCAAAGCTACCACTTACGGAGGGCTTAGCACCTGTGAATCCATTTTGGGCCAGAACATTCGAACTGAACCACTCGTCAACAAGGAACTTCATAAAATCCCACAAAATAGGACCCAAAACGTTCATAAAATCAGGACTTTCACCTGAACAGACTATCTGAAAAACTTCCACATATTTGAGCATTCGAGTGCCCATTCGAAATGGGTGCGTTTGAAGTCCCCCCATGTGAGACAGCCACTTATCATGCACTCGTGGAAACACCAAAGTGGTGTTACTAGCCCAGCTTCGCGACCTAGCACGGTCTAGCTTACCATAAAAAACTTGAACATCAACAAGTTCACAGATGACTGAACCAAATCTAATCCAACACCCTTCCAACACTTCCATATTTTGGAGCAAAACTTCCTGGTGAAGTTCAGAGCACAACCAGATAACAATGATAACACTATCAATGCTAATCAGAATACCCCTCAGTTGGGTCCATTTCAAACCAACCTTCCAGGTTTTTAGGATGCAATAAACCAGCTTTAAAACAAACCATGATATGACCTTAGGAGTGAAATGGCTAGCAACAAGACAGTGGAATAAACCATCAGAAAGAAGATGGGCATTACCAGTTCCCCCTACAAGAAAAGAGTACGATAATATCTTACCCTGCATAAAGAAGCTCAGGAAGAGATCTGCATCTCTTATATCAATAACATCCGATCCTAAGAGGCACAGATCAGCCTCCATTTTAACCATCCAAAAGTCTCCATTGAGACTCACATGAGTAGCAGTAAAGCCATTAAGAGCGATTAGATCTCGAAAAAGAGGTCTAGCTGTCTTAACACCCATCAAATCCCTAGTAACAATGCTTGCCAGCATTCCATCGAAAACGATGATATAGGGAACCATCCTATCAGCGAACCTATAAAGGCCCGACCCTGTTTCCCACCACCTGGTATCCTTCAACAAATCTCCGACAATCCTCTCATGTCTTCTGATCTCAATCGTGTCGATCGCAAACGTAGTCACATCTCCATTTAAATCTATCGATTTTATGAAGCAAACTCCCACGTCCATGTAGTTGCCCCTTTGAGGAACATACTCAAACACAAAGCAGGTAGTCGCTAGAAAACCTGCTAAGACCCGTTGTTGCACTTTACCAAGCGCCATGCGGGCGTCAACGAAACGAATAGCACACACATCTACACGTAGATGTGGCACAACCGAAATGATTTTCCGAACAGGAAACCCCACAAGAGAAACCATTCTACGAAAAAAGAAATATATTGTGTTTTGAGTTAGAGAGGAAGTATCCCTTCTCCTAGAAACATACATAGATAAAATGAACCCCTCAACAGAGAAGTACAAAGTCATCGTGAAAGAAGCATGAGCGAAGTCCCTCTCTTTAGAGGAAACTACAAAAAACCGAGTAATAACATCAATTGCAATAACTGCAAAACCCCATCTAGAACAAACCCAGGGGTTCATATCATTCATCTCCTTGTGACACCAGATCTCCAACAAGTCAGACCCCCTTTTAAACAGAGACCAGGAGGACCTATCACAAAGCCCGTCATGAGAAAGGCCTAGAGCAAAGAAACTAGATGGAAACAAGGCCCCATCCAAGCTACAGCTGTGAATCTTTAAAAGATTCAAACCCAGACAACGGATAGAAATCTCAAAAAGATTCACCGAAACGGAAACAGATTCATCCCCCAAAGCATGAATCGAAAACAGACCCATGGAATAAATTAATAACTAAATAGTAAGAAATATGGTGTTTAAGGTGAAAGAGTAGAAGAGGAAAGGTGGATTTAGGAAGGCTAATGTGAAGATCTGATGGAGAAATGGTGTATGTTAAGGCTGAGATTAATTTTTCTTGGCTATTCTTTAACTAGTAGAGCATATAGAGTTTATAACTTAAATAAACATATAGTTGAAGAATCTATTGATGTTACTTTTCAAGAACCTAACAATAATCTGCCAAGAGATGAGGAAGAATTTGCAGGTGAAACTGATAACATACAACCTCAAGTTACTGGAAATCAGCAAGCCAACAATTCTGCTGAAATTGGAAGTCAGCAAGCCAACAACACTACTGAGAATGGAAAACAGCAAGCTGGAACTCCAAAACAGCAAGCTGAAGTAGTCAGAATCACTTCACATGAAGAAATTGCTAAACATTCTCTACCAAAGGCTACAAGGACAGTAAAGAATCATCCTCCAGAACTTGTTATTGGAAATATTTCAGATGGAATCACAACAAGGAGAGGAAAAGCAAACTTTTGTGCTTTTGCTACCTTTTTAGCTCAAGAAGAACCCAAAAATATCAAAGAAGCATTAGAAGATGAAAATTGGATCATGGCAATGCAAGATGAACTCAACCAATTCGAGAGATGTGATGTTTGGGAACTTGTAAAACCACCAGAAGATGCTTCTATCATAGGAACCAAATGGGTGTTCAAGAACAAAGTGGATGAATTTGGAACCGTTACTCGAAATAAGGCAAGGCTCGTGGCTCAAGGCTATAATCAACAAGAAGGAATTGATTTTGAAGAAACATATGCACCTGTAGCTCATTTAGAATCAATCAGAATGCTTCTTGCCTATGCATGCTACAAGAAATTCAAGTTATATCAAATGGACGTAAAAAGCGCATTTCTAAATGGCATACTGGATGAGGAAGTCTATGTCAAACAGCCTCCTAGATTCGAACATGAGAAGTTTCATGACTATGTTTACAAGCTCAAGAAGGCATTATATGGTTTAAGGCAGGCCCCTAGAGCGTGGTATGAGAGGCTTAGTAAGTTTCTTCTCAAAAATGGATTCATTCGAGGTAATATCGATCCCACATTATTTACAAAGCAAAATGGTAAAGATATTCTTGTTGTACAAATATATGTGGATGATATTGTATTCGGTGCTACTAATGAATCTATGTGTGAGTGGTTTTCTAAGTGCATGTACAATGAATTTGACATGAGCATGATGGGGGAACTCAATTATTTCTTGGGTCTCCAAATCAAGCAAACCATTGATGGTATTTATGTGCATCAATCAAAGTATACAAAGAATCTACTCAAAAGATTTGGTTATGAAGATGTCAAAGCAAAAACAACTCCTATGACTCAAAACAGCAAGCTGTTTGCAGATGAGAATGGTAAGGATGTGGATGTCAAAAGGTATAGAGGTATGATTGGAAGTTTATTATATTTAACTGCCTCAAGACCTGATATCATGTATAGTGTTTGTGTTTGTGCAAGGTTTCAATCCAACCCTAAAGAGTCTCACTTAAATGCGGTTAAGAGGATTTTTAAATATTTAAGTGGTACTATCAATCTTGGTTTGTTCTATCCTATCACAAATACTTTTGATCTCGTGGGGTATAGTGATGCAGATTATGCAGGGTCTCAAACTGATAGAAAGAGTACAAGTGGTGTTTGTACATTCCTTGGACAAAGCTTGGTTTCATGGCAAAGCAAAAAGCAAGCTTCTGTTGCTCTATCAACGGCCGAAGGAGAATATTTAGCAGCTGGTAGCTGTTGCTCTCAAATTTTATGGATGATTCAAACTCTAAGGGATTTTAATATCAAGTGTAGCAAGATTCCAATATATTGTGACAACACGAGTGCTATCAATATCTCCAAGAATCCTGTGAATCACTCAAGAACGAAGCACATTAACGTTCGCCATCATTTCTTGAGAGATAATGCAGCAAAGGGGAAGATTGAGTTGGTATTTGTCTCAACTGAAGTTCAACTAGCAGATATTTTCACAAAGCCATTGGCTGAAGAAAGATTTGCAGCCATACGAATGGAGCTTGGCATGTGTACTGTGTAGTCAGCAAGCTGACAAGCACAGAATGGGTAACGATGGCTTACCATTTGTATCTGAACAGTTTATATGCCATTACTATGATTTGATTTTTTTTCTCTATGCTTATTCCAGACCTGGACTAATATTCTTTTTGTTGAATTTTTGATGGATTAAGGGGGAGAAATTTAGGAGAACCGTTTGGTCAAGATATTCGATTTGGATGTGATTGATTATGCTTGTTTATCTTGAATCTGTTTTATATCAAAATGTACTAATATGCAGGGATTTAGGGGGAGTTCTTATTTCTCCTAAATATTTTGTAATCATCAAAAAGGGGGAGATTGATACTCCTATGGTTTTGATGATCACATTCAGCAAACTATTTGCTTGTAGTTTGATATAAAACATTGTGTTATGGTTGTACTAACTTGGTTTTGCAGGGTATATTATGTCTACTGATTGTTTACAGAGAATATACAAACAGCAAGCCATTTGGTGTTACTACAGAAACTGTTTGGCAAGCCATTTGCACTGATAGACACAAACAGCAAGCCATTTGCAAACTTCCAGAAATCCTGATATATCAAGAAAAATTTTCATGGATGTAATTCAGGAAATATATTGTGAGGTCTCTTTATTATATAATACGTATACAATATATTCTAGAGCTCAAATCTTTTCAAATATCTTTCTTTAAATTATTTTATAAAACTTATAGGAGTTTCCTTATTTAAAAGATTTTCTTTCTTCAAAATCTCCTATACGCGTTTTATATACATACGAACAGAAGGGATATGTTTTTCATCGATCTCTTTCTCTCAAACCCTCTGTCTAACGTTCACAAGAACGTTTGTAAAATCTCTAACCAATTGAACGTTGGAAATTGATTCTAATAGTTCGAATAATTGGTGATTGATTTTCTGAACGTTGGTGTAAAGCTTTATAAACCTGATTCTTGTGTTCATTCGTCACTAACAATCCAGAGAAAAACATTCAAGTACACAAGATTACAAACAACTCAGTTTTTCATTGATATATCTTTTGATTCTCTCGAGCTCTTAATATATTCTATACGTGCTATATCTTAGAGAGTTCATAGTTTCAGTTGTATTCATCTATTGATTTTATTGTTCGAATTGTAAGGTTTAGTTGTTGGACAAGTTGGCTTGGGAACTAGGGTTTGGTGATAGTTGCTAGAGAAGTATACTTGGGAAGTATAGCTTAGAGAGCAAGTTCAGAAACAGGAGTTCAGCACGCCATTTGTCAACAGTTGGGTATTAAGGGAGATATATTATTGTATCTTGTAATTGGTTTTATTTCAGTGATCAATAATATATTCTCTTACCAAGTTGGTAAGGGACCAGGACGTAGACCATAGGGGTTAGGGGTCGAACCTGGCTAAAAGTCTTTGTGTTCTTTATTTTCTGCTCTTTACTTACTGTTTGCATTTAGCTTACTGTTTATGCACTTTACTGTACTTATTATCTTTACATTCAGCATACTGTTTGCAATCAGCATACCATTTGTCTCTGCTTAAAACGAAATCAGTAAGCTGTTTCTGGTAATTTTTAAAATCGGTTTTAGTTAAACATAGTTAGCCATTTACACCTATTCACCCCCTCTAGGTGTGCATTTTCAAATCCTTGATAACGGCCCCTTCATACCTCAGAAGGAAGTAGCTGCTGCTACTGTGAATGACGAACTCATTCCGGCCCACTGGGTTGCTAAGAAGCCTTCAGAGTACACAAAGACCGAAAAGGAGAAAGTAGTTTTGGACGACTACTTACAACTCATTTTACTCGAATCTCTTACATTAGACAAAGCCATGTGTGGTAATGTCATGTGATGTACATCTGCAAAAGAGATGTGGAGTAAGATAGAGTTGCTGTTTGAAGGAAGTGAAGAGGTTCGTGAAAATCAAAGGCAAATTCTTGTATCACAATATGAAGCCTTTATGGCTAAACCAGGCGAAGAACTTACACACATGTTTGAGAGGTTCAGTAAGCTAATAGCTGAGTTACAAATTCATGAAAAGTTCTATGATAGAAAGGAGATTAACATCAAATTTCTGCTCACTCTCCCTGAGAATCTTGAGCACAAGGTCACAACCATAAGAGAAGGAAGAAACTTGAATGATGTTTCTCTTGAAACTCTTTATGGTGTGCTCAAATCATATGAACTCGAACTTTTTTAAAAGAGAGCTATTCAAACTGGAACCAAATGAAAGGTAGCAAACATGTCAGGAGCCCTTGTAGCTCATGAACCACAAGTAGCTTGTCCAAGTGAACCATCACAAAGTTCACAACCAACACAGATGCCTTCTTTGAAGATAGAAGAAGTGTTGGATGACGAGGAGAAGGTGGTTCTGCAGCTCAAAGATGTTGAAGATGAAGACTTCTACACAGTAGAAGAGATTGAAAGCATGGATAATCCAACCATGGCTTATATGGCTGAGAGATTCAAGAATATAAAGTTCAGAAGGGACAAGTCATACAAGCCACAGGGTCAATCATCTAAGTTCAACAAGGGAAGTTTTTCAAAGGTCACTAGTGGAGCCACAAGAGGAGGATACAAGACAGGGATGGTGGATAGGTCGAAGTTCAGGTGTTACAATTGCAATGAGCTAGGTCACTTTGCTACTGAGTGCAGAAGACCAAGACAGAATCAGGGAAAGGATCTGGAAATCAGTTTAAGAGGAATCAAGGAAGAGCCTATGTGGTTGAAGGAAAATGCTGGGATGAGTCTGAAGATGAAGAAGAAGAAGAGTTTGTGAACTTAGCCCTTATGGACAAATCTGATGAAGAACTTCTAGTTCATCTAACCAGGTACCATCTCTCGTTTTACTTGATATGTCTAAAATTGAGTATAAGCATACCATTGAAGATTTAAGTGTTGAGATGTTTAACATTCATGTTAGTTTATCTGCTGCTCACGAAGAAATAACTAAGTTAACTAAACAGAATGAAACTCTCAAATCTGAAAATGAAATGTTATTGCTTAGAACCAGTCCCCTAAGTTCATTAGCTCAAGAGAATGCTAGATTGAAAAATGATATTGTCTATGCTAAGGAAATAGAAGAATTTCTCAGAAATCAAATTACAGAAAATGATTTTAAACTCAAAGTATTTAGAAACTCTTTTAAGTTAGTCCAGGAATATCATGATAATCACACTCAGAATCAGAAGGCAGGAATAGGTTTCGAGTATGGTAGAAGGCATGGAAAGGCAATTGCTCTTGATGATGGTGATGCTGTCAAACCTCATATTCTCAAAAGAGTTTACAAACCGATTTTCAAAAATCTTCAAGCTGATTTTGATGAAACCTCCTTGTTCATCAAACAAGAGCTACTTGATGAAGATGAGTGCATTGACAGCACATTGAGCGAAGGAAAAGGTACTGTCAAGTCTCCCGTGACAAAAACTCTACCAAGCAATCAGACAGAATGTTCTAAAGTAGCTGACAACATGAGACAGAAACTTCAAAAGATACTGTCAAGAGAGAACCCAAGACAACAACTTTCAAACCTGCTGTCAAGACAGAGGGAAAGAAAGATACTGTCAAAGGTAGCTCGATAGCAACTTTAGAACATACTATCAAGGTAAATGTCTACAAGCCTAAGAATAGGAATGGCAAGTTAGGGATTGACAAGAAGAATGGATATAGTTATGTTAAGGATGCCCCTAGGAGCTTTGCAATAATTGTGGATCATCTCAACATTTAACTTTTGTTTGTAAGAAACCCAAACATGACAAGGTTAATGCGACCAATGTTAGTGGTAACATACATAGAACCCCATTATGCAAAGAAATATGGATGTCTGTAATAACATTGACTGTATGCCATGCAAAATTGTTGTTTTGAGTACTTATTTCAATCTGCCTATTCTGTCTACTGAAAGATGTTCCTATTTAGAAACTCCTGAGACTTCTATGCCTGCCTATATTGGTAAAAAGGCTGCTTCCACTAAGAGAAAGACCAAGTCTAACTCTAGAAAGAAGTGGATAGCAAAAGAAGTCAGACAGGAGGATTCTAGTATTGATTTAAATGTGAAGCAAAATGATATGAACAATGATGCTGTAACTGCAGGACCCAACAGAGTTTGGGTACCAGATGTAAATTAAAATCATCTGTTTTTGATGAGGATCAGGGAATGGATATGTTAATTGGTAAATTTTTATTATTATTATTCATGGAGAGATTCGAGTTGGAATTTGTGCAAGAGTTTGGTCAAGAAGCTTACTTGTACAAGAAGGAATGAAGCTTGGACAAGAAGCTGATTATTACATATAATTATAAGTAGATTTTGGCTTGCAAGTTTTTACCTTTCACTTGAAAGGGTTTTTCTTGTTTTAAGCCCAAATTGATATGGATCGCTCCACGAATAAAGAAAACAAGAAGAAAATGATATTTCAAAAGAACACGATCAATCCAGAAACGTGAATTTTGAATCTCAAATTCCTTAGATCAATCCAAAAACTAAGTAATTTGAATCTAACCTTCAAAACAATCCAGTAATTGAAGTTTAGAGGAAAGAAAAACTAATCATAGTTTATCTCAAAACAAAAGTTTATATCATCCCTTATCTCCCTTAAAACATTACATCAGATGGGTATATATAGGCTTAGACAATAACCTAAACCCAATAGGAATCCAAGAGAAATCCAACACTAGCTTGAAGATTAGCTAATATCTGAATCCATCCAGGAAACACAATTAAAAACCAAATCCAAATCGAAAATACATAAAACCGAATCCAAACAGGAAAATAAAATCCTAAGTGCTTAAAACAAGAAAAAACCTTTCAAGTGAAAGGTAAAAACTTGCAAGCCAAAATCTACTTATAATTATATGTAATAATCAGCTTCTTGTCCAAGCTTCATTCGTCTCACCTTCATTCCTTCTTGTACAAGTAAGCTTCTTGACCAAACTCTTGCACAAATTCCAACTCGAATCTCTCCATGAATAATACTAATAAATATTTACCAATTAACATATCCATTCCCTGATCCTCATCAGGTTCACTCATATCATCAGTGATTAATCCCCGATTAATCCTCTATAAGGTAACCAACCGATTCGATTTTTGAAATCCGATTAATATTGTGAATTTAATTAAAATGATATGTTTAATGCTAAATTAGAATAATATATTAAATATTATTATAATATCCGATTAATACTCCGATTAATCCTTCCGATTAATCCCCGATTACCCGATTAATCTTAAATCGGTACCTCAACCGATTTATACCGATTACCGATTTTTACAACCATCATCATCACTACTTTTTTCAGATCTTTTAAACGGAAATTTCTTTCTGGTTTGATAGAATTTGATTGTTTTTGACTTTGTGTTTGGCTCTTTGACCAGGATTGGAGGTTGTGGTTTTACAACCCCTTGGTCATTCCTATCAACCACTTGGGTTACAGAAGTAGATTTCAAAAGAGAAGTAGTTAAGGGATCAGAAAGCAATACCTGGTCAGCAGATGCTGTAGAAGTTCCAGTTGGAGTGGGTTGAACCATTTGAGATTGAATTACTTGCTCAGGGACAGATGCAGCTTGCTCAAGAGCAGGTGCTGCTTGTTCAGGTACAGGTACAAGTGGCTCTGGAACAGGTTCAGGTTGCTCAATTTCTGGTGCTGGAAGTACAGGAATTGGTTCTGCTATGACTGGAAGATTTATGAAATTTGACATGTACTGAGAAAGTGAGAAACTACCACTGGAATGTTGTTGAGAAACTGTTACTGTCTGAGTGTTCTAGCAAGAACACGTTTATTAGTAATATTTGAAGTTATACCATTAGCTTGACTGAAAGGTCTTTGGTGTTCCTCAGAAACCAAGTCATTAAATATGAGAGTCAAGAACCTGGGATAATGACAACTCACTTTCTCACCCAACTGAACATTACTAACAATAGTAATCATATGTTTTATCAAAACATCCCAAAGTAGTTTGCCTATATCAATTCTTCGATTGAACACAATTGCAAAACCAATATACTGAATAAGAGATGGTATATTAGAGAAACTGTTTTGAATACTTTTGGGATTTATGGGTGATAGCATAGAGACAACTTAACTATATTTCCCTGTACTTAGTTTTACTAAGTTGAACATACTGTCACAGCCAGAGTATGTCTTCGTATTCGAATAATTGCTGTCATGTAATAAATGTATGATTTGGGAGAAGTTCATATGTTTGTTCAAGCCTCAAGGAATGCATCCAGAAGACAGCAAGAATAAAAGTTACTGTCATGTCCCTGACAGTAATGTTACTAGAAGACAAATGTTGCAAAGTCACGACAAAGCTACATTTGACAGCAACATTGGCCGAAGCAAGAGACAGTAACATTCTCACACTTGACAGCAAGTTTGGAGCTCCGACAGCAACATTGGAGGGAGCTAGTACTGTCAACCTCTGAATATTCCTTTGACAGCAGACTCTGCGGTTAAGGTTACTGTCACCTTGAATTATTTGAATTGGGTATTTTCTCAGTCAAAGCCCGTGACAGGTTACATGTTCAAGAAACAGATTTTTTTTTGCTAATTAAAATTTTATACCAAGAAGGAACCACAAAACAAATCTAGGGGCATACCCCGCGATATCAACGTTTAGGCATTACAGACCGAATTAGTTCAAACAGAACAACAACATAAAGACTAAAACAGAAAGACTAAAACCAAGCTAAATCAAGACTAGCGGCGAAACAAGTGATCATGGGACACGGGAATGGCCTCCCCTCCCAGCACGCCACTTACGAATCTCCGATTTCTTCAGCCGAACCTTTGCTTTTCCAGTAATTGCAGGTTGGACTTCTAAAGCATTTCCAGGCAAAGGAGCATGATCTCCTAACAGTTCAGTACAGGCGCCTTCACCCGGACTATCCGACTTACTACCCCTAAGTCCAATGGCCCTTGAGGCCTCTCCATGGAGCATGACCTCCTGGTCCGGGCTAGATTGACCTTCCAATGGAGAAATTAAAGTACCCAGCCCAATGCTTTGAATAAAATCCTGCAGTTGCAGAGCGCAACTGACCGATATTGCAAGCTCCTTTGTTGTCCCACAATAAAACTTTCCAGAAGGATCTCGAAAGGGGTCACCCCCACTGATCTCCACAAAATCAGCCACTTTTGGAACACAAAACCCATTCATTCGAATATATTTTTTTAGCTTCTCAACATGAAATAGAGTCTCAATCAATAACTCCCGAACACCATCCTGGTATTCAGCTGAACTAATCTCTGAGATATAGTCATTCTTTGCCCCTGAACTTCCACCCTCCTCCTCAGTACGCAGATCAGATTGAAGAACCTTATCCGCCTTCTCCACCATCTCTTCCCTACTAAACAATTGACTCGAAAGATCAACCCCATTAGCCTGACTCATTGAGTCAGCATCGATAGTTGGACTACCAGTAACATTGGCATAATTAGAACCCTTAATACTATGCATAACAGAAATAGAACTACCATGCATTCTATCATCATAAAAGAAATTACCCTCCTCCCTTTGAGTATTGCAAGAACTACGAGTCCCGGAGGCAATCCCAGTCGGAGCAGTCTTTTCCTCAATGCTAATTTTCCTCCTCTTGCCCCTATCTCCACCAACCAAGTTCTTAGGCGTCTCAACGCACCCACTTGCTTGAGTCCTACCTGGATGAATCTCCGACACCAAGATCTCCGCAAAGGAGACTCTCTTCAGATTCAATTCCGGTATCAAACCCTTCACCGGCTTTTTAGAGCTCTCTTCCGGTTTCACCAGTGACAAACCTTTTTGGTTCATTTTAGGCTTAACCCCATCATCTATCCTCCAAATAGCTTTATCCGCACTTCTGGTTCTAGAGGCAATTCCAGAAGCCGGACCAACATATTTATTCCGATTTTGCCTCCCTGCCTCACTTCCTTTAGTGTTGCCAGAAGGAATCACCGTCACAAGGTTCTCCGAAAAGGAGACCCTTTTCGGACTCATACTCGATACCAACCCCTTCCGAGTCATCGTCGACAGAGGCCGTACATCATTAACCAACTCAGAGGGACAGTGAAAAAGGCGGGTACTAGAACTACCCATCTCCAACGGAGATCCATCCGAGAAGGAAACCTTCTTCCGATCCATACAAAAACCAAGAACAAAGAGAAGAAATTTAGTGTATGGGTGAGAGAATATGGAGGAAATATGGATTATTGAAGGTTGGAAATGTAGATCTGATGGTAATTTGTGTAAGAATAGAGATTGCTACAAGAGGGTTTCTAGAGAGAAGGAGGAGTTTCTCTCTCTAGACTCTCATTGTGACACCAAGTTTATTTCATAAAATGGGACCGTGGTTGAAAGCCTTGCTGTTGCTGCAACACACTATCGTTTGTAGCAGACCTGCAAGACTACGACAGAAGCTTAAGAGATTCACAAGACAAGGCTGGTCAATTCGAGGAGCATGTGATATCCACATCTACTAGAATTGTATTAGCTAGAAATAGGAAGAATCTAGGTTGCTTTACTTATAAGGTTTATCTTGTCAGTATAGCAATTAGGGAAAGTCACATGGGTGTGCAAATTGTAATGAGCTGCCACTTGAACACGACAGCAGCTCAACACCCCATGCGATAGGGACAACAGAGTATCTTAGTCTACTTAAATACATCTTAGATTCTTTTCTATTCATGTACGCACACGAAGCAATCTGTATCTCTTGAGATATCGAAGCTGGAGAAACTCTCTCCAGGTTGTAGCAACACTTCACATAAAATAAATAAGACATTTATTTTGTGAGAAATCTTGTTTCACTTATTGCTTGCATACATCTGCTGATAATCTATAATCTTTATTTTCGTTGTTGATTTAAAGATTCGATTTTATTAGTATTGCATTCAACCCCCCCTTCTACAATACTCCGGGACCAACAACTGGTATCAGAGCTAATAGTTTGATACACAAATCTGAAGATCATGACGAGTATTCAGAAGTCAAGTGGAATCAAGATTCCAGTCTTTGATAAAGAGAACTACAATTTCTGGAAAAGAAAGATCTTGTTATTTATCAAAGTTGCCCATCCACTGTATTTGGGAATTCTTGAGAACGGCCCCTTCATACCTCAGAAGGAAGTAGCTGCTGCTACTGTGAATGATGAAGTCATTCCAGCCCATTGGGTTGCAAAGAAGCCTTCAGAGTACACAGAGTCCGAAAAGGAGAAAGTAGTCTTGGATGACTATTTACAACTCATCTTGCTCGACTCACTTACATTAGACAAAGCCATGTGTGGTAATGTCATGGGATGCAGATCTGCAAAAGAAATGTGGAGCAAGATAGAGCTGTTGTGTGAAGGAAGTGAAGAAGTTCGCGAGAACCAAAGACAAATTCTTGTATCACAATATGAAGCCTTCATGGCGAAACCAGGCGAAGAACTTACAAACATGTTTGATAGGTTCAGTAAGCTGATAGCTGAGTTACAAATTCATGGAAAGTTCTATGATAGAAAGGAGATTAACATCAAATTTCTGCTCACCCTCCCTGAGCACCTTGAGCACAAAGTCACAGCCATAAGAGATGGAAGAAACTTGAGTGATGTCTCTCTTGAAACTCTCTATGGTGTGCTCAAATCATACGAACTCGAGCTTTTTCAAAAGAGAGCTATTCAAACTGGAACCAAAGGAAAGTTAGCAAACATGTCAAGAGCCTTCATAGCGCATGAGCCACTAGTAGCTTGTCCAACTGGACCTGGTGGTTGATGAGTTTTCTTGATCCAACAGCGAGATATTTCATTCGAGTTGTTGGTTTCGTCGGGTAGAGATTTGAGCTTGTCAAAGGTTGGTTTACTAGTTCGGTAGACGAACTTAGTGGTTATCAATTTGTATAATAATGTTATTTTGAGATGGGATTGTAATAATTAAATGTGATATTTTGTTTCATATCATAACCTGTAAGCGGTCTTGGGTCAGGGGTAATAACCAGGTCCCTATCAAAGGTAAGATACGTTTACCAGTGACTTTAGGTGATAAACCTTGTTGCATTACACTGTTATCAGAATTTATTGTTATAGAGGACAACATGAATTATAACGCCATCCTTGGGAGACCAATTTTGAAGGAGATGGGGGTGGTAACATCAATCTATCACCTAACTATGAAGTTTCCAACGCCAAGTGGTATTCGTATAGTTCGAGGATGCCAGTATGAGTCTAGAGAGTGCTACACTAAAGCTTTGCAACATGCTGCTAAGGCTGCTAAGTTACCTGAACCAATGGATGAGGTTCCTGATGATTTTCCAGGGAAGAATCTGGATGATATAACAGTCGATCTACGTAGTCAGCCATTAGAGGGTTTTGTGTCAGCATCATGCAGAGTAGTAAGAATTGAAGAGATCATAGAAGAGGAACCTCATGCTGAGATTCCAATTTTTTAGGGACCAGATACCCCTTACCTTTTTCGAGAAAGTGCACCCCCTATGGACAAGGATGGTGATGTGTGTATGGCAGAAGAATTAGGTGATGAAAAATCTCGAAAATTGAAGCATAGTGGAAGCAACGGAGACAGTCAACCGGCATCTAAGAAAAGGAATGTCATGCATGAAGCGTATGTACCACCTACTGTGGAGGAACCTTAAGGGGATTCAGTAGCAGAGATGGATATAGACTTAGATCCTCGAATTCCAGAAACAGTGATCAAGGTTGGGCCAGCTGGTGAGACATTGGATGTGAAGATAAATGATAAGGATGGTACAAAAGTGTTGAAGATTGGAGCTCAACTTGAACCAACTTTGAAGGAATCTCTTATTTCTTTTTTGAGTAAAAACCTGGATGTATTTGCATGGTGCCACGCATATATGGAAGGGATAGATCCAAAGGTTATGTGTCACAAATTGAACACTGATCCAGAAAAGAAAGGTATAAGACAGAAGCGAAGACCAGTTAGTGGAGAGAGAGCTCAAGCATTGAAAGAAGAAGTGGATAGATTGCTGGATGCAGGTTTGGTCAAGGAATCCTTTTATCCTGTATGGTTGGCAAATCCTGTTTTGGTGAAAAAGCCTAATGGAAAGTGGAGAACCTGCGTGGACTTCACAGATCTCTACAAAGCATGCCCAAAGGACAGCTTCCCACTGCCACGAATTGATCAGCTAGTAGATGCAACAACTGGACATGCTTTACTCAGCTTCATGGATGCATACTCAGGTTACAATCAAATCCCTATGTATAAACCTGATCAAGAACATACTTCTTTTATTACTGATAGAGGTCTTTATTGCTATATGTGCATGCCATTTGGATTGATTAATGCTGGAGCTACATACCAACGGCTAGTAAACATGATGTTTAAAGAGCAAATTGGTGATACCATGGAGGTATATGTGGATGATATGCGAAGCACTTGGAAGAGATGTTTGGAATCTTGTGAAAGTACAGAATGAAGCTAAATCCTCAAAAGTGTGTGTTTGGGGTAGAATAAGGGAAATTTCTTCAAAGAGGCAAACCCGGCCAAGATTAAAGCATTGATTGATATAAAATCACCAAGGATTGTGAGGGAAGTTCAGTCTCTTACAGGAAGGGTTGCAGCTTTGAATAGATTCATCTCGAGGTCTACAGACAAGTGCAAGGAGTTCTTCAAACCAATAAAGAAAGGAATTAAATTTAAATGGACAGGGGAATGTGAGATAGCATTTGGAAAGCTAAAGGAGCATTTGGGAAGCCCTCAACTTTTAGCTAAGCCAGTAGATGGAGTGACATTGATGCTTTACCTAGCTGTGTCAGAATATTCTATCAGTGCAGTCTTAGTTCGAGAAGAAGATGGACAGCAAAGCCCAATCTATTATATCAGTAAGAGTGCTTGATGCAGAAACGAGGTATACAAGAATGGAGAAGCTGGTTTATGCCTTAATCTTAGCTTTCAGGAAGCTACGACCTTATTTCCAAGCTCATAGGATTGAGGTAAGGACCTCGTACCCACTTAGACAGGTGATGCACAGGCCAGAAACTTCAGGAAGAATGTTGAAGTGGGCTGTGGAATTGGGGCAATTCGATATAGAGTACAAGCCAATGACAACAATTAAAGCTCAAGCTTTGGCAGATTTCTTGATTGAGTTTCCACCTCATGTGGAGGTTACTGGCCAGGAGGTTCCGAGAGAGTTTGACAAAGAGCAGATAGAGGGTGATAATTGTGCACCTTGGTGAACGTTGTATGTGGATGGAGCTACAAATAGTAATGGGGCAGGAGCAGGCATAGAGCTAGTAAGTCCAGAGGGGCATAGACTGCATAGCTCGATTCACTTCGCTTTCAGAGCCACTAACAATGATGCAGAGTATGAGGCGTTGATTGCATGTCTCAAACTAGCTTTAGAGATGAAAGTCGAGAATATCAGAGTGTTTAGTGATTCGATGTTAGTAGTTTGGCAGATTCATGGTGGATTCCAAGCAAGAGGTCCACGAACAGACTTGTATTTGAGGTTCTCCCAGGAGTTGCTTGCAAGAGTCGGTCTAAATTCTCTCTAACTTCTCTCTTCTCTCTTCTCTCTCTCTCTAAATTCAAATCACTTTCTTCATCAGATCAAATCAACCTCCCGAATCCCTTTCTTCACCAAATCTCCTAACTCAAACACTAAATTTCTTTCTTTTCTGTCTCTTGTCCCGTAAAAGGGTTTCTTTCATGGATGATTCCATAACGGCGGCTGATGTCACCGATAGTGTGAAGCTAACCCAGGAGGGGTTAGAACCGGTAACGAGCCCGAAAAGGGTTTCATTTGCAATTGATTTGGTATCGATTATACCATCTATTGGCTCCCGTTCCAGGAAGTTAAAAGGATTGGGTATTAATAATGAGGGTAGCTCGTCGGATCGGACCTCTAATGGCAGGAAATCTGAAGTGAGCCCGAGCCCGGAGAAAGTGTCTTTCGCGAAAGAGTTGGTGTCAGTGATACCGTTGGAGCAGGTTAAACCAGTAAGATCTGCTTGGAGACCTCAATCCAAGAGGAGGTTGGATCTGGATGGGTTTGATGACAACAAAGGGCGAAAGTTGGGTCCTGGATCTGGGGTTGCTTAGAGAACTAGAAGCTCCATTAATTTGCTGGAGTGCGAAGGTCAGTTTTTCTCTTCTCATAAGAAGATGAAGCCGGCTATTCTCAATGATATCCCGCCTATCTTGGTTGAGGAATCTTCGGATTCTACTGATTCAAGTACAGATTTTTTAATGAATGAGGAGGATGTTAATTCCGCATCCTCGGCCAAGATTTCAATTGTTGATGTGAAAAGGGTTTCCTTTGCGGATAATTTGGTATCGGAGATATCTGTTGATGGATCCAAGTATGGCTTGGATGGGTCAAGTAAATCTAATGTTGGGAAGAAGGAAACGCGTGTCTCCTTTGCAGAGAACTTGGTTTCGATTATCCCGGAGAGGTCTGGGTCTGGGGTGGCCATGCGCACCCGTAGTCTGCTCAAGCATCAATTACTTGATGGTAAGGTTTTTTCTCAAAAGAAACCTGTTAAATCTAATGTATTAAGTGTTGTTTCCCTTGTCGATTTGTCGGAGTTTTCCACTTCTACTGATGTAAAAATGGAGAATGCTATTGAGAGACAAGTCGATACTGGAAAGGAAATGATGAATGTGGGGGTCTCTCTTATTAATGATACAGTTGGAGTAGAAACGAATAGGGTTAATGAGCTCACTAAGGGGGATGACTCTAATCCTGTTATGAGGGGAAAAAATGCGGTATCCAAAGATGAGGCCTCTGAGATGTCTCCTTCGAAGGTCAAGGGGAAGAATGTATGTATTGAAACAACAAGGAAAGAGGAGACCCCATTTTGGGATGTCTCGGTTAAGAGAATGCAGGAGCGATTGGGTATTGCTGTGAATGTAGTCATAATTTTTAGAGACTGTATTGTCCAGAATGGACATGAAGTGCCCATGATTTGGGGGGATGTTGACTTGAGTGATTTGGATGTTATTAATGGTTTGCATAGGAGGCCTGATATCAAGCTTTTGAGAGACCTTGGTAGAGCTCTGAACTGCATTAAGCAACTTGGGAATTTCATTAGAAAAAATGGAATACCCCATCCGGTTATGTTAGGGGACGATGGTCAAGTCATTGAGGATTTAGAGGAGGAACTGGAGATTGCCGAGCTTCTAGACCACACTTTCTACAACACTGGGTTGAAGAGAAAGGCTTTGGTAGCAGCAAGACGCAATCTTGACAACTTAAAGATGTTTATCTCCTCTCTGGGTAAAGACATTCCGTTGGTTAAGGGGTCCCGTGATAGGGAGTTCAATGCTACTGCTAGAGGCTTCAGAGATATAGAGGAAGTGGAGCTCCATGATCTCACTTGCCGTACTATCCAACTGAGGGATTACTTGATCGAGTTAGGGGTTGTTTTGCCCAAAGCCGAGTAGATGCAATGTCCTTTTAACCCTGGGGGAGAAGCGAGGATGGGATGGAGCAATGTTGATGCGGAGAAAGGGAAAGGTCACCTGGATTGTACTCTGGGGTCTCAGTTTGGGTCCATTGGGGGTGAGGGCCTGGAGGGAAGGAATGTTGATGTCGAGAACATGCAGAAGTCTCCTTCGAAGGACTTGAACCAGGTTATGAAGGCTCACTTGGAGGGGCAGGAGGGAGGGAACATCAGAGATTTGAATGCTGAGACTACGGTTGGTATTGATATGAGGGTTCCTGATGGTTTGTTAGGCCCGAGGACTGCTTCAAGAGGAAAGGGGAAGATAGTAAGTGATGAAGGCCAGGAGCCTACTGTTCGTTGGTCAAAACCGTGGTTAAAGAAGTGGCGCCTTACTAGGGGAGGGCTTTCCTGAAGCACTTGTTTTCGTTTTAAGCTGATAGTTGTCTATGTATTAAATAGTTTGTGCTTTGCAGTTGATTGCTAGTTTATCTAGCACTATTGATGACATTTCTCTGTTGTTCCGCTAGGTAGGTGTTTTACTATTCGCGGGGTATGCCCCTAGAGTTGTATTCATTTTCCTGTGGTATAAATTTTAATTAGAAAAAAAAAAGTTTAGAGAAGTGAAGTTAGATCAGATACCACGAGGAAAGAATACCAATGCAGATGCATTAACTAAGTTGGGCTCACAGAGAGAGTCAACATTGTTAGGAGTAATTCCACTTCAAATTCAGGAGCAACCTAGTGTCTTCAAAGAGGAGGTGATGGACATTGAATTTCCAGTTGAGGATTCTTGGATGACTCCAGTCTATAGTTACGTGGCTAAGGGGGAGGTACCTCCTAATCAGGATGAAGCAAGGAAGCTGAAGTATCATGTACCCAAGTATATGATTTATGATGGAATTCTGTACAAACGAGGTTTCAATCAGCCTTTTCTTAAGTGTGTAGCTGGAGAGTAGTGTAAATGCATCCTTGAGGAGATTCATGAAGGAGTATGTGGAAATCACTCGGGGGGTACGAACTTGAGTTTTACTCTATTTCACCAACTAGTTCGTGAAAGACTTTAAAGGAACCTGAGTCCAACACGAACTAGGTAATCGAATACAGCTATTCCAGCAGAGTCAAATTTTTTTTTTTTTGCTAATTAAAATTTATACCAAAAGGAACAGCAAATATAAGTCTAGGGGCATACCCCGCGAAGTCAACAAACAAACATTACAAAGCTTAGACATCAGTAAGTCACCTTACTGTCAACATAAAACTAGAGAGGATAAAGCAGAGACCACCCCTAGTCTAAAACCATTAAATAAACCTATGCCGAATTACAAAGAAGAGCTCTAAGAATTTGCATTCTTAGCATCATGACTTTGATGCTACCCAAATGGCATGAGCGGATCGAAACCCAACAGAATGAGCAAACCCACAGACACCCGAGCTGGATAGTTTGGTTCCCAAGCCAGAAACCTCTGCTGTAAACAGGCCGAAGCATGATCGTCAAAGCAGCATCCAACTTTAGAGCTGCACTCCCTCACATACGACTGAAAAGCAACCACATCCAGCAAACTACACACAATGGCCTTCGATGAGAGTCGTTCTCTGCCTTCTCTCTAAACCCTCTCTCTAAAACCCTAGCCGTCACTAATCTCAGCCTTAACATACACCATTTCTCCATCAGATCTTCACATTAGCCTTCCTAAATCCACCTTTCCTCTTCTACTCTTTCACCTTAAACACCATATTTCTTACTATTTAGTTATTAATTTATTCCATGGGTCTGTTTTCGATTCATGCTTTGGGGGATGAATCTGTTTCCGTTTCGGTGAATCTTTTTGAGATTTCTATCCGTTGTCTGGGTTTGAATCTTTTAAAGATTCACAGCTGTAGCTTGGATGGGGCCTTGTTTCCATCTAGTTTCTTTGCTCTAGGCCTTTCTCATGACGGGCTTTGTGATAGGTCCTCCTGGTCTCTGTTTAAAAGGGGGTCTGACTTGTTGGAGATCTGGTGTCACAAGGAGATGAATGATATGAACCCATGGGTTTGTTCTAGATGGGGTTTTGCAGTTATTGCAATTGATGTTATTACTCGGTTTTTTGTAGTTTCCTCTAAAGAGAGGGACTTCGCTCATGCTTCTTTCACGATGACTTTGTACTTCTCTGTTGAGGGGTTCATTTTATCTATGTATGTTTCTAGGAGAAGGGATACTTCCTCTCTAACTCAAAACACAATATATTTCTTTTTTCGTAGAATGGTTTCTCTTGTGGGGTTTCCTGTTCGGAAAATCATTTCGGTTGTGCCACATCTACGTGTAGATGTGTGTGCTATTCGTTTCGTTGACGCCCGCAGGGCGCTTGGTAAAGTGCAACAACGGGTCTTAGCAGGTTTTCTAGCAACTACCTGCTTTGTGTTTGAGTATGTTCCTCAAAGGGGCAACTACATGGACGTGGGAGTTTGTTTCATAAAATCGATAGATTTAAATGGAGATGTGACTACGTTTGCGATCGACACGATTGAGATCAGAAGACATGAGAGGATTGTCGGAGATTTGTTGAAGGATACCAGGTGGTGGGAAACAGGGTCGGGCCTTTATAGGTTCGCTGATAGGATGGTTCCCTATATCATCGTTTTCGATGGAATGCTGGCAAGCATTGTTACTAGGGATTTGATGGGTGTTAAGATAGCTAGACCTCTTTTTCGGGATCTAATCGCTCTTAATGGCTTTACTGCTACTCATGTGAGTCTCAATGGAGACTTTTGGATGGTTAAAATGGAGGCTGATCTGTGCCTCTTAGGATCGGATGTTATTGCTATAAGAGATGCAGATCTCTTCCTAAGCTTCTTTATGCAGGGTAAGATATTATCGTACTCTTTTCTTGTAGGGGGAACGGGTAATGCCCATCTTCTTTCTGATGGTTTATTCCACTGTCTTGTTGCTAGCCATTTCACTCCTAAGGTCATATCATGGTTTGTTTTAAAGCTGGTTTATTGCATCCTAAAAACCTGGAAGGTTGGTTTGAAATGGACCCAACTGAGGGGTATTCTGA
The DNA here is from genome assembly GCA_037693485.1 of Kitagawia praeruptora. NCBI lineage: Eukaryota > Viridiplantae > Streptophyta > Magnoliopsida > Apiales > Apiaceae > Kitagawia > Kitagawia praeruptora. The sequence goes on along the minus strand of CM075351.1, from coordinate 118,843,885 downwards.
TTAGCATTGATAGTGTTATCATTGTTATCTGGTTGTTCTCTGAACTTCACCAGGAAGTTTTGCTCGAAAATATGGAAGTGTTGGAAGGGTGTTGGATTAGATTTGGTTCAGTCATCTGTGAACTTGTTGATGTTCAAGTTTTTTATGGTAAGCTAGACCGTGCTAGGTCGCGAAGCTGGGCTGGTAACACCACTTTGGTGTTTCCACGAGTGCATGATAAGTGGCTGTCTCACATGGGGGGACTTCAAACGCACCCATTTCGAATGGGCACTCGAATGCTCAAATATGTGGAAGTTTTTCAGACAGTCTGTTCAGGTGAAAGTCCTGACTTTATGAACGTTTTGGGTCCCATTTTGTGGGATTTTATGAAGTTCCTTGTTGACGAGTGGTTCAGTTCGAATGTTCTGGCCCAAAATGGATTCACAGGTGCTAAGCCCTCCGTAAGTGGTAGCTTTGGTTCTGACAACTATGTCATGAAGCAGCACCGTGGTTGTAGTGTTCTTTCAGCTATTGTGGGGGTGGTGACCTGGACAAGTCCAACCAGGTTTTTACTAAGTGGGTTTGTGGATGTGGCCTACCGGATGCGTATGGCATGGTCATCGAGGTGGTATTGTTTTATGTGGAGGAAAAAGGCCACTCTGCTTGCTGTGCTTGATGTTTTTGGGAGAGATGCAATGTTCTGGTACAGGAAGTGGACTGTTCTTGCTGCTCGCATGAACAAAATGTTATCCGAGATGTCAATCCTGTGCTTTCACCTACGCCAATTCATGGTGCATTATCTGCTGATTCTCATTAATATGGGCTTTGTGAGACATGTGCCTAGTCTCATTTTAAGTTAGCTTAAGGCGCTAGAATAATCTTTAGCTTAATTTTGTTGTTATGTTGACAGTAAGGTGACTTACTGATGTTATGACTTTTGTTATGTTTGTTTGTTGATTTCGCGGGGTATGCCCCTAGATTTGTGCCAGTTGTTCCTTTTTTGGTATAAAATTTTAATTAGCAAAAAAATAAAAAAACTACACACAATTCCTTCCAAACCCCCTCCAAGTCAGTGTGATATAGCACCTAGATAGAAATCATTAGAGTCCTGCATAGTGTCAGCAAGACACTACTAGCCTCCTGCTCTGATGGCGCCAACAAGCCAACTACCACCCCACGATGATCATGCATCACATCAACATCAAGACCAAGAACCCGCTGATGGTTAGTCACTGAACCAGTTCCAGTACTCTCATAATAGAAGTCCAAAATAAACCCCATCCCGAGCAGGATTAACAAAGTAAGGCGGATTAGAACTAGGTGAGCTTGATTCCTATATAAAGGATACGTAGGCACCTTGAGGGTAAGACGAATTCAGCTCTCTAATTTTCTCAAAAGGCATCTGAGATTATTGGAGACACCCTCGAGTTCAGCTCACCCCCACAAACACAACATAAATCCTCCATTGAACAGTTGATCGTTAGCCTTACACAACTCACCGAAAACCTCACAAAAGTTGTTACAAAATCCACTCATCAACAATACCTAAGGGTTTTATTGGTTCGACAAATATATGTTAGTTACAGAGGCATGCCTGTATACATCTAATAATAAGCCTAATTGTTTGTAATGCTTTGTATTACTTACATGACCCTTTAACTAGGGGAACCTCTAGCTGTAGAGTTTCTACTTGTTTTAGTACCTGTAGTAGGCATCAAAATTCTACCTGTGCAACTGTATAAATTAGTCATGAAATAATGCTTGAAAGAAGATCAAGAGATAAAAAAAATGAGAGTTGGTCTAAATTCTCTCTAACTTCTCTCTTCTTTCTTGCTCTAAATTCAAATCACTTTCTTCATCAGATCAAATCAGCCTCCCGAATCCCTTTCTTCACCAAATCTCCTAACTCAAACACTAAATTTCTTTCTTCCCTGTCTCATGTCATGTAAAAGGGTTTCTTTCATGGATGATTTCATAACGGTGGCTGATGTCACCGATAGTGTGAAGCTAACCCAGGAGAGGTTAGAACCGGTAACGAGCCCGAAAAGGGTTTCATTTGCAGTTGATTTGGTATCGTTTATACCATCTGTTGGCTCCCGTTCCAGGAAGTTAGAAGGATTTGGTATTAAGAATGATGGTATCTCGCCGGATCGGACCTCTAATGGCAGGAAGTCTGAAGTGAGGCCGAGCCTCAAGAAAGTGTCTTTCGCGAAAGAGTTGGTGTCAGTGATACCGTTGGAGCAGGTTAATCTAGTAAGATCTGCTTGGAGACCTCAATCCAAGAGGAGGTTGGATCTGGATGGGCTTGATGACAACAAAGGGCGAAAGTTGGGTCTTGGTATTCAAGATGCTACTCAGTATGATGATAAGGTTAGTTCTTTGAATTTGAGTTATACTAATGATGTGGATTCTGGTGATGATGAAGTAACTTCGGGGTTGGTGGCAAACCTTGTTCAACGAATAGTGGCTGATGCTGCTTGGGATGGAAATCCCAGCACATCGGCTGGGGATTTGCGTGACTCTCACCAGATTTTGGTGAAGACATGTATTGATGAGGGTTCCTATGGTGACAAAAAGGGGTTTGATAATAAGGAGACTTCCGCTGGATGTAAGGAAGGTGTTACTCTTGATGGCCTAGGTGGGTTATCTGGGGACGAAGTGGATGACTTGCAATGAAAGATGCTAGCCATTGAGAGGCATCTGACTAATATTCGGAAGTATGCTAGAGTGTTAAAGTTTTTTATCAGTTACATGGGTTTTGAGGCACCTTTGCTCAAGAGGCGGATGGAGGCAGAAATTAAAGTTGGTGGGGAATTCATGATTGACATTTCGGAATGTGGACAGGATGCGGAGCTCTGTATAGCTCTTAATGAGGTTATCCAGTTGCAGCAGTTTGTTGTTAAAGAAGGGATCGAAATTCCTGTTGAAGGCATCCCTCTTGAGGGGGGTTTTTGTGAGAATGTTCGCACTAGGGACTTTATGGTTACATTGGAAAATGAAGAGGGTACTGGGCCAGGGGATATCAAACCTCAGCAGAAGACCGTCAGGTGGAAGGATGATATCCAGTCCATAATGTGGGGAAAAATTGGAGACTCTAAGATTGTTGATGCTGACTTCACAAAGGCTCCTGATAGAGCTTACCAAATTGATGCTGAGATTGATGAAGTGTTTGACTACTTGATGAGTAGGGGACTAAATGAAGGAGTGTCTGCTATGCTGGAGGAAACTGTTGTTGAGATGCAGAGGAAGGAGGATCTGGGGGATGGTATTCCTTGGGAGGACTTTCCCATTATTAGTATCCTCCCTGCTATCGAGACGGATCACTATGCTATGGAGACTGATGAGAAGCAGGGAAGCGGTACACCTGAGAAAGGTATTTGCAGACAGGATATGACTCTTTTAAAGGACACTGTGATGCGGATGGAGGTTGACCATGATGATGGTCAGGGTTGGGACAGAATGGAGGAGAAGCGGCCCACTTTTTTTTTTTTGCTAATTAAAATTTTATACCAAAAGGAACAGCGAATACAAGCCTAGGGGCATACCCCGCGAAGTCAACAATCACATAATACAAAGATTAAAAATCAGTAAGTCACCTTACTGACAACATAAACTAGAGAGGTTATCAGTGACCATCCCTAGTCTAAAGACATCAAAATAAGTCTATGTCGGATCATAGGGAAGAGCACTAAGAATTTGCATTCTTAGCATCATGACAATGATGCTACCCGAACTACATGAGCGCATCAAAACCCAACAGAAGGAACAAGCCCACAAACACCCGAGCTGGACAGTGTAGTTCCCAAGCAAGGAACCTCTCCCGTAACCAGGTGGAAGCATAATCACCAAATCAGCGCATCCATCTTTAGCGCTGCACTCCCTCACGTACGACTGAAGAGCAGTCACAGGCAGCAACCTGCACTCAAATCCTTCCAAAACCACAACCAATTCAGCATGATATAGCACCCATCTAGAAATCATCAGAATCCTCCATGGTGACCCAAGGAACCCATGAATCAGCAAGACATCCTGCTCTAGCCCGGGCCAAATGCCCTCACAACTATCAGTTGGCATCAATAAGCCAAGAACCACACCACTATGACCATGCGTCACACAACCAATTCCAGTGCTATTAGCACACATTTCATTCGGCAATTCCAATTTCAAAACCTGCATTTTCAAATAAGACACCAGCAACCTGGCAATATCAAACAAATTATTCATCTCAAGCATACCAACACCAACAAATGGGTAATAAGTGTAACCCCCTGGTTCACACCCAAGTATCCTAAGCATACGCCTCAACACCCTTTCTGTCCCTTCCAGAACACAACCGCTACTCCTTAAATCATCGAGCAGCTTGTGTTCCTCTAACACAGGTTCAACATTGAACCCATCATCCATAAACAATTTGGGCCACAACTTTCCAACCAGCTTTCCCACCAATTCCTTAGAAAGAGACTGGGCTTCCGAGGCCTTCACAGGACTTTCGTCAACCAGTTGGCGGGCATTCTTCATAAGTTCCTCTTTGCAAAGAGAAACCTCACCATTTACCACAACAGGATGAAACCCACAACCATCCGAGCCCAGAGAGTCGCTATCGTACTCCATTTGCTTCTGCAACCTCTCACCGGATTGAGTCGCTTGAGTCAACAAATCCTGCTCCCCATTAACTAACCCAGTAGAAAGACAAGGGTAATAAACCTTGACCTCCGTCGAAAAACTGACCTTCTTCGAGACCTGCTCAACCCTAACTAACTCAGTAGAAGGGGCACCGTGCAGACTAGGGTAAAAAACCCTAACCTCCGGAGAGAAGGAGACCCTCTTCGGGCTACTAACTGGACTCCCCAACTTAACAATGGATTCACCCATAAGGATACAACCCCCAACTCTAGGAATCTCCGATACAAGGTTCTCTGAGAAGGTAACCCTTTTCGGACTCATCTTCGGTACCAACCCAGCATGGGTCTTCGCCAACAATCCCCTAGCATCATTAACCAACTCCTTAGAGTCAGCAAGGAGACCAGCAATAGAACTACTATTCTCCGACAAAGAAGCATCGGAGAAAGTAACCCTCTTCCGACTCATGAAAGAAAAAGGAAAAGAAATATAGGTGTTTATGGTGTAAGATTAGAAGAAAGAGAAGGATTAGCGATGGATTTATGGTTAGATTGATGGAAAGATGTAAGGAGAAACTGGAAGCATCTGTGTAGGAATCCAATGTTCGTTGGACCAAATCCAGGATCAAGCAATGGAGAGCGACTAGAGGCGGTCACTCCATCAGGAATTAACTATGGGTGTTTAAGCTTTTGTCTTTCGTTTCTTTGTCTTTGTTGATTGCAAAATGACTTAATGTTGTTTTGTCTCTGTTTGTTTCATGTTGGTTTTGCAGGGTATGCCCCCAGAATTCTGTAAGTTGTTCCCTTTGTGGTATAAATTTTTAATTAGCAAAAAAAAAAGAGATCATGCCTCAAGCTTGGAGAACAAGGCTGTAGAAATAAACACAGTTGGATTTTGAAGAATGAAGATTTGCCTAAGTACTATTTCGAGAAGTATTTTGCTCCATTCGAGAAGTCTAGCAATCGACAAGTCAAGGATTCGATATCTATAAATACAATGATCGATATCTCTAGAAGTCAACATCATTCGATAACTCAGAGATTCGACATGTCTAATACTCTATTTGAGAACTCAAGAAGTCAACAGGTCAAAGCATCATTCGAGTTGTCTAAGAGTCAACAAGTCAAAGCTATATTCGATATCTCAAGGACTCAAGAAGCTATTCGACATCTCAAGGATTCGACAAGTCAAATGCTCTATTCGACAACTCAAGGATTCTTAAAGAAAAGACTAATTCGAGAAGTGATTCGATAAGTCAATTCAACAGTATCTGAGAACTCAGAGTTATCTAATAAGCAAATTCTAGTTCTCGAATCAATCACTTGATCACTTCTCGAATGCAGTCTTGGACACAAAATACTGAAGTTTGTACAAGTCAGAATCTTGTAGCAAGCCAAAAACACTTTCAGGACCATAGTACTGTAAAGTGCTTTTGGAAAGTCTACAAGAAGCTTAGAGAGTTGTTAACAGGAGACAAGCTGCTAAAGAAGTGGATCTGAACAGAGTTGAAGAAAGTCAAATCTCAAGCCGTTTGGATGTTACTCAAAAAGGATAGACATGTTAGAAAGTAATTTTTTATGTCACCTTATTCGTAGTAAGTAGGCTGTACTCATGTTCTATAAGAGTACAACCTCACCTCTATGGCAATGAAGTTTTTAGAAGATTTCTCAACACATATCTCTGAGAAAAACGAAGCTAAGAATACTACCATTTGTATTCACAGTTTGTAGCAAATCTTTATCTAATAAAATATTAGATTAAAGTAAGTGATCTTATTCTAGTGTTTATATTCCGCATTTACACATTCTGAAGAACACGAACACACACTCTTGTTGCACAATCAGATTCAAATACTCAAACAATCTTTACTTAAAATTCATATTCGAAGAAAAATTTTGAAAATACATTCACCCCCTCTATATTTTCTTTGTCAGTATATTCATACTCAACAATATAGCCAACCAAACTTGATTATCTATATTTATGCTAAGGGCTTACAAGGTTGGAGTGTTACATTTCTTACATATTCTCCAAATAGTGACATGTAGATGCCACGTAGATTGATTTAGCTAAGGGTTTAGTACCATTGGAGATGCTCTTAGTTGCTCTATTATATAGATAATAGACAGATAAATTGGGCTAGTAGTGAGTATTCACTCATTTAATCCATACAACAAATAGTTTATATAATTGATATATTTATATGTAACCAACATAAAAAATTATAATGATGAAATAGTAATAACATCCTGTATATTCTACACTGCATCTTTAAATAATATTTTGAGTATTTAGTGTACATGTGATATGTCTCATGGTATTAAGGATCGCATTCACAAGTATATTATTGGATCAAATCATACTCTATTCAGTAAAATAAAATAAAATTAATCTTTATGTAAATTCAACTATTGTATGTTTTTACCACTACAAGTACTTGACAAAAAAAAACTATTGTGAAACAAATAGGAAGATAGTTTTTTTACAATCTAAGAGAATAATGTTTCTATGTAAGAAAATTATAATAACATGTATTAAATATTTATAATTTTGTATTTATTCATCTTAATAAAAAATAATCATATTCAATATGATGTTGAAATCTAGACTATCTTTTGTGCAACATTATTTTGATATATATACCGATAAATTTAAAGGAGAAATTACTTAATATTGTTGTTTCCCAACAATACATACCAGAAGATTTTAAAAGGGGGGTTGATACAATCTTGACACTTTTTTAAAAATCTTTTACTTAAATAGTTCATAACAGCAAGTGTATTGTGCAGAATAAAGGCTCAACAATATTTAAAATTTCAGGTGGGTTTGTATGATCCACTTGAGATATATGTTGAAGAAATAATCTTTGATATTTTTACAAATACATAACTGCAATTTCAGTACTTTGCTTTTTACTAGAAATTCTAACAATTCTAAGTAAAGATACTTGTGTTTCTTACTAACAACGATACTTACTATTTGAATCTTTATCGTTAAGATCTTAGTATTGCTTTTTGAATCAAAGTTTTACACAAAATAATGTTATAATCTCAATTATTTTACTATTGGTTAAGTGTTTCACAAAATTAAAAATGAAATTTGGTTTTTCAATTTTATTTGTTTTTGAAATTTATTTTGAACTTTAGTTTGTGGGATCTTTAAGTAGCTTTAAAGATTTGAAAAATAATGCAAGATCTTATAAAAAAACGATTACACAAGTTATTTTGTATTATTTTATTAGTAAAGAACATTATCAAATTTTTATATTAACATTTTGAAGTTAAAACAGAAAAGAGTTAAATTCGAATTTTTTTAAAGAAACTAATATTACCTCACAAAAAAAACACAATATACTAAATTTAATAAAAGATGTAATAATAAAACAAGTAAAATCGTGGACCAGATGATCAAACAAACCCTAGGTACCGTGGAAACTGTTCACGGTACTAGAAAGCTTTCTACACGTACCGCAAAAAGTTTTTACGATGCACATTAGAATTTTTTTTTTAATCTCAACCGTTCATTCTTCAATCCAACGATCCAGAAACCATGTGTTACTTAAAATGACATTGGAATACGATTGCTAAGGACCGGAGCCCTCTAAATAATAGTGATTTTAACTAAATGTGCAAATAATTTCAAAGATGTAGGAACTTGGTGATGTCTCATTCAAAGCCACTTCATCTTTCATTTAAGAAAAATTTGGTGTAGTTAAATATGCATTTGTAACGTATGTAATTTTTAACTGTAATTAATTTAATTGTTTGAAATTTAATTTTTCTTTTTGTTTTGATTGCATGTAGATTGAGCAAATGTTTAATTTGTCCACCAATACAACTATCTCCTGTAGGAATTGTCATGGAGTACCTGTGGTTTCTACACTAAACAAAGCACTATTTCTTCGTTACGCATTATATTTTATTTTTTTAAATCTCAGCCGTCCATTCTTCGATTCAACGATCCAGAAACCATATGTTACTTAAAATGTCCCTGGCATACGATTGCCAAGGACTGGAGCCTTTTAAATAATAGTGATTTTCACTAAATGTGCTAATAACTCCAATGATGTAGGAACTTGGTGATGTCTCATTCAAAGCCACTTCATCTCTGTGATTATCACACAGATTGAAATTTTATTTTAAAGAAAATTTCATTTTTCTTTTCAATTAAAGAAAGAAATTGAGATTTCAAAATAAGATACAATTTTAAATTAAAAAAAGATATATTGAGATTTTAAAATTAAAAAGAAAGACTAAGAGTTTAAAATAAAAAATTTGATTTTTTCTAAAATACAATTTGAATTTTATATAAATTTAAAAGAAAGACTGAGAGTTTATAATAAAATAAAATTTTTTATTTAATTAAAAAAATTGATAACTTAAAAAAAATATTTCATTTTAAATAAATCCGAATTATTCTATAAACTAGAAAGAAAATATTGACATTTTAAACGCAAGGTCTGGGAGTGTTCATGTTGCGGTAGATGCTTCTCGAACTGCTCTGCTGAATTTCCAGTTGAATCTTCCCCCTGTTCCATCCACTGAACAGTTTTTAGAGGAGAATAACTTGATCGTGATCTTGCTGTTGAAGAAAAATTCATAAAGCAAAAGTCCCGAGTTCACTGGCTTAAACATGGTGACAGAAATAACAAATACTTTTTCAATAGCTGCAAAGGAAGGTAGAACTCGAATAAGATTCTATCGCTTGAGGATGGCAATGGCACTGTTCATGTTTCTCATGAAGGTATTGCTTCTGTGGCTGTTTCTTATTTTCAAAATCTGATGGGAAAAAGTAAGAGTGTCAATCATATTCCGGAAGAGTTTGCTCTCCCAGTTCTTGATCAATCAACTGTGCATGATTTGGTTAAGCCCTTTACTTCTGCGGAGGTCTTTCTAACGCTAAAACAAATGGCAAAAGGGCGTAGCCCAGGCCCTGATGGTTTTTCGGCGGAATTTTTCTTAAGTACATGGTCTATCGTTGGGAAGGAAGTTACTGATGCCATTCTTTATTTCTTCGAAACTTCCTATCTCCCCAGAATTATTAACTCAGCTGCTATTACTTTGGTGCCCAAGGTTGCCCAACCTGTCAACATGACTCAATTTAGACCGATTTCCTGTTGTAATGTGCTTTACAAGTGTGTTGCAAAGATGCTATCTAAAAGGTTGAAGAAGGTGCTCCCTGCTATTATTTCCCCATTTCAATCAGCATTTGTGCCTCAACGATCTATGGGAGATAATATATTTCTTTGTCAAGCCCTTTGTAGAGACTACCATCTTCGAGATATTCAGCCTCTGTGTGCTATAAAATTGGATATACATAAAGCATTTGATTCCTTGAATTGGAATTTTCTATTTGAGGCCATGGAGAGAATGGGATTTCCAGACAAATTCTGTGCTTGGATTCGACAGTGTATCACCTCTTGTATGTACTCGATTAAGATTAATGGGTCACTTGAAGGGTATTTCAAAGGGGAGTCAGGTCTACGCCAAGGGGACCCGCTCTCGCCTTATCTCTTTGTGATTGCAATGGAGGTCTTAACTACTTGTATCAACTTTTCTGTCAGCAAAGAAGGAGGGTTTAAATATCATTGGCGTACTAAGGAGGTCTCCTTACGCCATCTCATCTTTGCTGATGACGTATTTTTGTTCAGCAGAGGGGATGCTTGCTCTGTTAGTACTCTTATAAGGGGTGTGCACACCTTCTCTGAAATTTTTGGATTGTCACCAAATAGCTCTAAATCAATGGTTTTCTTTGGCAATGTTCCTGAGCAGGTTAGCAATGAAATATTGCGTATAACCAACTATCAACGAGGGGAGCTTCCTATCACTTACCTGGGTGTACCACTGATTCTGGGTAGGTTTAATGCTCGAGATTGTTTGCCCCTTATGCATAAACTCAGTTCACGGATTGAAACTTGGACAAATCATTTTCTAAATCAAGGGGGAAGATTGCAGCTCATTAAAGTTGTTTTGACAGGAATTGTGGGATTTTGGAGTATGTTTCTCTTCTTGCCAAAGTACATCCTAAAAAATCTAAATGCGTTAATGTTCAAGTTCTTATGGGGTGGGTTTCAAAATATATCTGGGAAGTGTATGCACAAGGTCAGCTGGCTAGATTGCTGCAAGCCACAGGCTGAAGGTGGATTAGGCCTTCGTAACATTTTTGAGTGGAATTCAGCTGCTATTGGTTACCAGTTATGGCGAGTTATTCAGCCCCAATCAACTTCTATCTGGGTTCTTTGGTTTCATTTGTCATTCCTCAAGAGTAAACCCTTCTGGCATTGTAAGATTCCATACAAATGCTCGTGGACTGCAAGGAAAATTCTGAAATTTAGACCTCGGGCCAGAGATTTGGTGTGCTACTTGATTGGTCAAAATTCTTCTTTTTCTTTCTGGAATGATCCATGGTTTCATAACAGAGCTGTTTTAGACCGATTCTCTAGTTTGTTAATATCCCATTCTGAAATTGGTATCTCAGCAAAGGTGGGAGATGTCTTTCGTGATGGTGTCTGGTCATTACTGGTTTGAGGGATTAGTAGTTGTTGTTGTATTTTTTGTTCATGTAGGATTTCATGCTTTGCATATTAGTAGTAGTAAATTATGCATTTGTGTTTGTGTTATCTATGTTTGTTTCATATAGGACATTCTGTCTTTATGTTCGTATATTATGTGAGTTCATAATAGTTGCATTTGCACCCATACTTGATAGGAATTTTGTGTTGTTGACGCTTTTGTTTGAGAAGTGATATGCTTTGTTCTTGTGCACACACATACACTAGTAAGTTGAAGCTAGTAGACTTATTGAATGTTGTAAGTGATTAGAAGGACATGAATATGTGCAAGATGATTTAGTTTGCACGCTTTGAATACAAGTCGGTGCATTAGAGAGATTTTTACTTGGGATTGAGTATGTTTTTCCACCTAGTGAGTTTTTGAGCCTTATTGCATATTTGCAATTTATTCATTTGCTTGAGTGTCCACGGATTGTTTGCATTGCTAGCAGTTGTTTGAGGTCTTTCTTGAAACGTATGACATTATTTGACGATTAAAATGATAAAGGCAATTAGGAATAACCGCATATTTTCCCATATTACTACACCATGTTTACATGATCAATTAGTTAACCCGTTGAGCTTAATCCTATTTTTTCGGTGACATACCACATTACTTGCCTAGACCTTTTTCTTGTATTGGCCTTACATTAATTTGAACCCACATTGTTAAAGGCTAGTAGAGTGTTTAAGAGAGTAATAAGGTGTGCAAGGAGGGGTTTATTGTTGGTCTTACTTTTGGGGGAAATATTGAAAATTGGGTTTGTTTACTTGATAGTCGGCATATGTAATAAATTGTGGGATCATTGTTATTGTTATATTATTGTTTTATTTAGCTCTCGAAAAAAAAAAGAAAAAAAAAAGAAAAAAAAAAGAGAGAAAAAAAAAAGAAAAAAAAGGAAAAATATATTATGAGAGCATGTTTGTATTGTTGTGATCCTATTTCAGTCGACTAGTCGAGTGTTGTTTTAGTAAAAATTATGTGGGGGGAAAATAGGGTGTTGTGTATGATTTATTAAGGTACTTACTAGCTTTTGACACTTCACCTGTTTTGGCTTATTTGACATACCTTGTCCCTAGCCCCGTTACAACCCAAATAAAGACCTTTTGATTATCGTCATTGATGTATGTTGTGTTAAGAGTTAGATTGATACCAAATGTCAAGCATGCTTATGATTTTGTTGGAATTGAGTGATACACTTACCCTTGTTCTTGAGTGAATATTCTTTTGTGAGTGGATTGTGAGTGTTTGCTTGTTTTTGCGTATGAGATCCCGAGTTTTGTCTCAAAGATGTACTCTTGTAGGCTTAGCATGATTACTAACTTATTCTTACACTTGACGTGGACTTGTGAGAACTTATGCATGTTCATTGAGTAGACTATGTGAATACTTGCACTTTCGACACCAAGACATTGCGTACTTACTTTGATTCTTAAGTTGATATGGCATGAGAGGATTTGAAGGTATGGTAGGATATTAGTAGTAGTCATTTGCATTTTCATATTAGTTGCATTCATGCATTGCATACTTACTAAAACAAGTAACATATTAGTTGCATTCATTCATGATTACTAACTTATTCTTACACGTACACGTCAAGTGTAAGAATAAGTTAGTAATCATGAATGAATGCAACTAATATGTAAGAATAAGTTAGTACACGTCAAGTTAGTAAAACAAGAATAAGTGTCAAAAGCTAATATGTTAGTACACGTCAAATTAGTGTCAAAAGCTAGTACACGTCAAGAATAAGTTAGTACACGTCAAATTAGTGTCAAAAGCTAGTACACGTCAAGATAAGTTAGTAATCATGAATGAATGCAACTAATATGTTACTTGTTTTAGTAAGTATGCAATGCATGAATGCAACTAATATGAAAATGCAAATGACTACTACTAATATCCTATCATACCTTCAAATCCTCTCATGCCATATCAACTTAAGAATCAAAGTAAGTACGCAATGTCTTGGTGTCGAAAGTGCAAGTATTCACATAGTCTACTCAATGAACATGCATAAGTTCTCACAAGTCCACGTCAAGTGTAAGAATAAGTTAGTAATCATGCTAAGCCTACAAGAGTACATCTTTGAGACAAAACTCGGGATCTCATACGCAAAAACAAGCAAACACTCACAATCCACTCACAAAAGAATATTCACTCAAGAACAAGGGTAAGTGTATCACTCAATTCCAACAAAATCATAAGCATGCTTGACATTTGGTATCAATCTAACTCTTAACACAACATACATCAATGACGATAATCAAAAGGTCTTTATTTGGGTTGTAACGGGGCTAGGGACAAGGTATGTCAAATAAGCCAAAACAGGTGAAGTGTCAAAAGCTAGTAAGTACCTTAATAAATCATACAAAACACCCTATTTTCCCCCCACATAATTTTTACTAAAACAACACTCGACTAGTCGACTGAAATAGGATCACAACAATACAAACATGCTCTCATAATATATTTTTCCTTTTTTTTCTTTTTTTTTTCTCTCTTTTTTTTTTCTTTTTTTTTTCTTTTTTTTTTCGAGAGCTAAATAAAACAATAATATAACAATAACAATGATCCCACAATTTATTACATATGCCGACTATCAAGTAAACAAACCCAATTTTCAATATTTCCCCCAAAAGTAAGACCAACAATAAACCCCTCCTTGCACACCTTATTACTCTCTTAAACACTCTACTAGCCTTTAACAATGTGGGTTCAAATTAATGTAAGGCCAATACAAGAAAAAGGTCTAGGCAAGTAATGTGGTATGTCACCGAAAAAATAGGATTAAGCTCAACGGGTTAACTAATTGATCATGTAAACATGGTGTAGTAATATGGGAAAATATGCGGTTATTCCTAATTGCCTTTATCATTTTAATCGTCAAATAATGTCATACGTTTCAAGAAAGACCTCAAACAACTGCTAGCAATGCAAACAATCCGTGGACACTCAAGCAAATGAATAAATTGCAAATACTCCCTCTATCCCCCTTGGTTCTTTACCTTGGGGGACGTAATTCTGGCACGGATTTTAAGGTGCAATTTGCGGATAGTTTCATAACTTATTTTTTAAATTTTCTTTTTTTGTATAAAAATAGAATTGTTCTATTTTTATACAAAAAAAGAAAATTTAAAAAATAAGTTATGGAACTATACTTTTTAGGAGCCTTAAAATGCGTGTCGAGCAGTGAAAAAGAAATGTAAAGAAATGGGAGGGACAGAGGGAGTATGCAATAAGGCTCAAAAACTCACTAGGTGGAAAAATATACTCAATCCCAAGTAAAAATCTCTCTAATGCACCGACTTGTATTCAAAGCATGCAAACTAAATCATCTTGCACATATTCATGTCCTTCTAATCACTTACAACATTCAATAAGTCTACTAGCTTCAACTTACTAGTGTATGTGTGTGCACAAGAACAAAGCATATCACTTCTCAAACAAAAGCGTCAACAACACAAAATTCCTATCAAGCATGGGTGCAAATGCAACTATTATGAACTCACACAATATACGAACATAAAGACATAATGTCCTATATGAAACAAACGTAGATAACACAAACATAAATGCATAATTTACTACTACTAATATGCAAAGCATGAAATCCTACATGAACAAAAAATACAACAACTACTAATCCCTCAAACCACCCCCAAACTTAAAATATTCAATGTCCACATTGAATTGAAAGTAAATACAAGGGATAGTAGAAAACATACCTAAATAAAAATGCCGAAAAGCGTGGGTTGCCTCCCACGAAGCGCTTCTTTAACGTCAATAGCTTGACGTTACTTCCAAGCCTCCATTAAGGATGATAATAGTTGGCCTGGTCATCTCTTCGCGAGACTTCATCGTCTTCATGGCGGCACACTTTCTGCCCCTTCTCCTCGTTTGGCCTATTCGTGTAACAACTATGACATATTCCAACGCCTTCATCTGTTGACCCAAAATCTGTCAATTTGTAGAACAACACACATTCGCGGGCTTCGCTTGAATATAATGGAGGAGGGTAATTGTAAGTTGCTGAAGCCTTTGGTTCCTCAAAGAGAACTTCCTCCATTGGCTTTAATGTGCTACCTCCATCTTTAAACTCTGAGACAAGTAGAAGACCTGCGTCTTTCCCATGTTCTTTAGCCTCTTGGTACGCATATACCGATTCTTGAAATTTCTGCAGCTCAGCAGTATCTGTCCCAAATAGTGCCCTTTCCAAATCATCCACCATCCTAACATGATCAAATTCCTCACACGGCTTATGAACGCTCACCTCACCTTGGAATTTGTCTTCCTCAATTAAGCATGCAGTACCTTGCTCCAAGTCACCGTTATTCTCTGGATTTGCCTCTAGCATGAATTGTTGATTCTCTTGTTCCAAGACTCTCAAAACTTGAGCAGCTAATGTCCCCATAGATTTGATAAGCTTCTCATTATTCTCTTCAAGCATCTTAATCTCCTTCCTAATCTCCTTCAAATCATCATCTGACTGAAAAGTAGGAG
This sequence comes from Kitagawia praeruptora, assembly GCA_037693485.1. Lineage (NCBI taxonomy): Eukaryota > Viridiplantae > Streptophyta > Magnoliopsida > Apiales > Apiaceae > Kitagawia > Kitagawia praeruptora. Next base: position 118,828,232 of record CM075351.1, on the reverse strand, counting down.
TAGGTTGCTGATGTTGAAACTCTTCACTATCAAAGAAATATGACATATCTGGAACATCTTGCTGGTACTATACAAGCAAAACAAATGAGAGTCGGATATGCTCTAACCTCTCTCTAACTTCTCTCTAAAAAAAAACCTAGCCGCCTCTAAACTACATCCTCAATCTACACCATTTTTCATCAGATCTTCACAATTAGCCTTCCTAAATCCACCTCTCCTCTTCAAATCTTTCACCTAATACACCATATTTCTTATTAAATATTCTCCTTTTCCCCCTCTCACCCACCATATTTCTTATATTCTATATTTATGTCTCTGTTAGTGTTTTTTCACGAGGATTCGGTGATGATGGGCATCATCGAACTAGAACTGATGGGAGGATTATGTGTTGGATCCGTTTTTCTTTCGACATTGTATGTCAATAAGAAAGGTCTCTTCGATTTGAAATCTTACGAGATTGGTTGGTCTGGAGGCACACGGTATGTCTCCGTTCCTGATGGAAACTCCTACCCGGTTCATCTAGGGGAGTTTTTGGAGACTTTATTTATGTTTTTGGTTGGGGTTTTGTTACCTCAACTTTGGGTCGAGTCCTATATATTGGAATTGGTTCTCTATATGCGGTTGGAGCCTTTCTCAACAGGGAACAGTCGATGTGACTGCAATGTGTTTGGTTTTTTGCCAAGGAGAAGAGTTTTCACAGATTTGCATCACTCTGTGCTTGATAAGATCCATGTCACTGATTTGATTTGGGTTTTGATGGAATGGCTCGGAGAGTACATCGAGGGTGCTCTAAATGAAGTGGCAGATATGACTAACCATGGTTTGTGGTTAATTCACGATGATGATTACACTGGTTTTGTGTATTATGACAAAATTTGCAGCATCGGCTGCGACATATGTGCCTTCGACATTTGGTGCAGGGCTGGTACTCACGACGTGGAGATTTTTTTAAATGGAAGTGCTCTGTTTGAACAGAGTAAGGGTGGAGTTTTCTCGGCCTTAGTGTGGATTTGTTGGGGATTTCTCCAACTGTTCCGAAGCAAAGAATTCAGTGATGGGATTCTGAGTTTTAGTGATGTTGCCTTCATCTCTTGTGGTGAGGTTTTTGTGATTGGGCCTGGTCCTATAGGGGCCAACCAGTTTTACTCTAAGGATGGGGTCCTACAGACTGCTGAATCTACAAAGCATATGAGGGTTTATAAATGGGTGTGGGGAAACGGAAATTTGACTTCGAGCGAAGTTCAACAATGTGCAAGAGACGTGGTGCAAGAGATGAATCTGAACCTTGTGAACAACAATGTGCTGATGGTTAATGTTTTTTTGTTCAGTAATGATAGTAGTGTCCTAATGGATAAGGATGATGGGAAGTATGAGACTGCTGTGATTGAGTCTGGTTACATTATTGTGCCAGATGGGAACTACGGGTATGGTCCCTGCACAACTATGTTTGCAAGGAAGAAGCAATCGGTTGAGGAAAGAGTCACTCTCGAGAAGTCTGCTATCACCCCTAGGACTTCGTGGTACACTGTTGGACAGACTTGTTTATGGCTGAATGGATGCGGGGTTCGAATGGGCGCTCAAATGCTTAGATATGTGGACGATTTGTAGAAATGGCAAGCTGTTTTGCAGGAGATGATTCTGGAAAGATTAGCTACTATGATATGCTTAACGGGGTGGCACAGTTGGAGCCAATTTCGAAGTGTACTAACTTGGAAGAGTCTTTGGGCTGCTACTGCTGGGTTCTCTCTTGGATTCGGGACTTCTCTCGCAAGTCTAAGAGGTTGTACTTCTAAGGGACTAGTGAAGGCTGTTGATGAGGAGTACATCTCTGAGGCGACCTATATGTCCAGGGCTAGTACTCTTTTCCCTATGAATGTAAATGATGGATTCATCTATGCAGGTGAAAGTCTTGATTTTATGATCGTTTTTTGCCCCATTTTGTTGGATTATATGACTTTAATTGAGGAGAGGCTGGTCTTGAACTCCTCTGTTAAGAGGAGATATGAGAATAGAACTATTCATGAGGAGGTATTCATTTTTTATGAAGCTAGAAATGTCCACAGTGAGTTTGTCGATCTGTTTTGTCGACACTTTTCAAAGCATGCGATGTTACTGATGGATCAGGACTTCAAGGTCCATGGAAAACAGATGAGGTGGTCTCATCTGAACGATTATTTTAGTAATGTGATGTTGGGGCATTATGTGAATGTCATTCCGTGTAAGGACCAGATGGTCGACACCATGCCTAGGGGTGTTGTAACAATGATGCTGATTAAAGCCACGACAGATCATGAACGAAGTCCAAGGCAAATGAAAGATGGGAAGGATAAGATTGCTGGGACTTGTTATGCTATTGCATCAGGAACCAAACAGAAAATGTTGAGGGGGTACTTGTTACCTCTAATAATGGGGTCAATTCTGTTGCATGTTGAGGCTACGAGTCAGATTCCAGAAATGGAGGCTATGCCTCGTATGAAAGCAACAGGTGGGGCTTGGGTTTGCTGTCCATTCTCCTTATGGAGGACTTTGGAATGGGGGCTTCAAAGACAAATGGAGGATAAGAATGCATATTCTTATTTGGTTTTTAAAAATAGGAAATCAGGGAAATACCTCCCTTGTCATATGGATTTACTTGCCGATTTGCGGACGTGTCACTACATGGTTTATCTGCTACTTACTATGGGCTTTGTGAGACATGTGCCTAGTCTCAAGTTTAGGTTGCTTAAGGCGCCAGAATAATTTTTTAGCTTAATTCCGTTGTTATGTTGATTGCTAGTTTATCTAGCTCTATTGTTGTTTTTCTTTGGTGTTCCGTTAGGTAGATGTATTATTAATCGCGGGGTATGCCCCTAGAGATGTAATCATTTTCCTATGGTATAAAATTTAATTAGCAAAAAAAAAAAAAAAAAAAAACATCTTGCTGGTACTGTTGAGGATAGTATTGAAAATATGGTTGTTCCTCATAACTGACATATGGATCAACTCCTCCGTAGTAACAATATTGCGATGGATCATGAACGCCCAAACACCGCTCACATTGCTGAGGCTGTTGAATACCACCATGGTTGCTCCAGCACTGATACGTCTCATGTGCGCCCGCACATAGCTCACAAACACTAACAACCTGCTGAACTCCATAGTAATTTAGAAAATCCATCTTTAACGCCCACACTCTCTGACAAGTACCTGAAACACTACAAACAAACTAAGTAAGTAAGAAATCCGAGTCAGTGAACGCTAACGACCACTATTGACAAGCACATAAACCAAAAATAAAACACCGATGATCCCCGACAGCGGCGCCAAAAACTTGTTTACACTAAAACACGCAAGCGTACGCGGTCACAAGTAATATATAAGGTTAAGTCCAAATTCGTTCCCACAGGGATCTGGTTATGGTTTTAATTCAGTAAACGCACCGATGCAACAGTGTATGATCTTAATTCACTGCTAAGACAATTAATAAATTAAGGTTTTAACTAACTAAATTAAACTAAGAAGCAAATTAACAAAACTACGAATTAACTAACTAACAATAATTGAAATCTAATTACTTCTGCAAGAAAAAACATGGAATCCTAACTTCATTAAATACTTTGCTTAGATCTGACGCCTTTAATCACTATATGCAATGGTTATGATATCTGATCAGACAACACGAAACAAGTACACGCTACCTGTCAGCATACGTATACCAAACTACCCATACATCCACAAAAGAGATAGAAGATGAATAGACACCAATTATGCTTAGACCCTATATGTCTATAGAATTTGAAAACATAACGGTTGAAGAACAAGTTATCCATAATGATCACATAGGGCAATATAAGTATTCTCATCTCATACTACGAATCATGTTGATAAATAATCATGAACCTATGCTAGCATGGCAAGTTCTAAATCTCAAGATCCACTTTCACTTCACAAGAGATTAACAGATTAGATGTTAGCTATGCATCTAAATTCAATAAGCACAACCATACGAGGATATCAGATATACATCACACACAGATCTGTAAAGCATCAAGATACTAAAGCTCCATAAATAAATCCATTAGAATCCCATGACAACGATTAGTTCATAATTGAACCTCTCGTCATCATGGGATCTGATGAAACCATGATAAAAACAAAGTATGAAAAAGTACAAATAAACCTAAGTAATTGATATGTAATAGTTTTCTCCTAATGATGATGATCTAATTTTACAAGGGTTGGATGTGTTTATATAGGCTCTAGACATCTTGCCCAACAAGAAAATACCAAATCAGAATTATAATAGAAGTACGTTTCCTAAACTGATGCTGATTTAAAGGGAAATTCGCAGCTGTCTTTTCTTCAGATTTTCTGGAACGTTCCAGCTGCAATTGGGCCTCTGGACCACTTTAGAATGGTAGAGAATCTCGTTATCTTCGCGTGGACTGCTTACGGGCCTCAAACGGAGTTGTAGAACTCAAGATATGGCCAAAACAAAAATCCGAAATCTGGCAGAACTTTTACGCGCGCTGGCTGCGCTGGTGGAGCGCTGGCTGCGCTGTAGCTACTGTTCATAGCGCTGGCTGCGCTCCTTTGTGCGCTGGCTGCGCTCCTTTGGCTGCCGGGAGCTGATTTTGGCTGATTTTGCTCTATTTTCTTCGTTTTAACTCCGATTTTCATTCCGTTTCTTCCGGCTCTCTCATAATTTGATGTACTATTATTCTTTTAGCTCAAAACCCACCATTTAAGCATGGAAAACATTATCCCACATCCGACTCTTATTCCTGCACAAATTCACTAAAAACACATCAAAAACACCACATACTTGAGTTCAAGTCATCAATTCAAGCCGATACGAAGCATTCCAAGTGGATATAAAATCCACTTATCAATTACCCACTTCGAACTATGTGGAAATGATGGAGCTCAGAGAACAGCTTGGTGATATTCGAGTTCATAATCATGATAGCATAACTTTGGATGGTATGATTGCAAAGGATGTGTCTATCTCCTCCATTTGGCAAAGTGCTCGTATAGTAACAGGGCTTCCCCTTTGGACTAATTTGGTTTGGTATTCTTTTCCCATCCCGAAATGTAGTTTTGTTTTGTGACTTGCTTTGCAGAACCGGTTGCTCACAAAAGATCGTATGAGAGGGTTTGGCATGACTGTCAACCAGGAATGTGTGCTTTGTCACTGTAATGATGAAACAATTCAGCATCTATTCTCAGATTGCCCCTTTTATGACCGTATTAGAGATGCTTGCCCATTCCGGCTACACCCAGACTGGAGTTCTTGTCAAAATGGAGATTTCCTTGTTGAAAACCTCACGGGGATCAAGAGGCAGATGGCTGGGCTTTACTTAGCAATTGCAGTGTATCATACATGGAAGGAGAGAAACCACAGGCTTCACAATTTGGGTGCTGGACATCCATCTATGGCAATAATTCGGGTGATTAAACAGACATTAAGAGAAAAACTTTTCAATTGTAATAGTTTTAAGGCAAAAACCTGTAAAAACAAATCGTTAATTATTGCTCTTTTTTAGAAGATGTACTTGCTAAAGCTGAACTGTTTAGTTAGTTTTCATTCACTGGGGTATGCCCCTTTTAATCATGTAGCCTCGTTTTGATGTTTTATATATTACTTATTTAGCAAAAAAAAAATAGGTGAGTCTACCATAGTATAGAGTTCATATGCAGTTAACCAATCAGAAAATTATGAATTATTTTAAGATCAATCAGAACGTATTGCTAAATTTTAGACCAATCATATTATATTACGAGTTTTCCTTATTTAACGTACATAAATTTTAGACCAATTATATTATATGAAGAGTTTTTCTTATCTAATATTCCCATCATACTTTACTAACCATGGTCAGTTAATAGTTCTAATTTAAATACAATAATGATTTTATTTAACATATTCATATAATACATATTTTTTAAATAAAAAATATTTACATAAAAATCACTATTTTAACTTGAATCAATCATGATACACTATTATATATTATAAGTTAATTTTGGATAATTAAATAAAAAATGAGAGTCGTTTCTCTCTAACCTCTCTCTAGAACTCTAATTTAGCCGCCACAAAATCTAAACCTTTCTCCATCAGATCAAACTTTTCAACCTACACGAATCCATCTTCCATATCTAATCTCTCACCTTTTCACCAAATTTCTTTATTTAATACTATTATGAGTTTGAAGAGGGTTTCGTTCTCGGAGAACCTGGTGACAGTGATTCCTACTGTTTCAGTTAAGGGGAAGCAAGATTCATTGGCTCAAACCTCTGAGAGGTTGGGGACTTCTGGTTTTAACCAGATGAATAATGCTTGTGTTAATCAGAAGAGGGTCTCCTTTTCAGAAGATACTTTGTGGGAGGCGCGCAGATCTGAAGCTCACCGTCCGGTGGGTAGTCTGATTAGGAATTCGAAGAGGGTCTCCTTTTTGGAGAATCTGGTGACTGAGTATCCTTTGGAGGATGTTCGAGTAAAGAAGAGGGTCTTTTTCTCGTCGGAGGTTAGGGTTTTTTACCCTAGTTTTCTTGAGTGTTTGCACGGTGCCCGTACTACTGAGTTAGTTAAGGGGGAACAGGTTCCGAAGAAGGTCACTTTTTCGCCAGAGGTCAGGGTTTATTACCCTCGTCTTTCCGATGAGAGGTTGCAGCCTACTGGTTGCAAGCATATGGAGTTTGTTTGCGATAGCAACCTTCTAGGCTTAGATGGATGTGGGTCTCATCCTACTGTGGTAAATGGTGAGGTTTCTCTTTGCAAAGAGGAACTTATAAAGAACGACCGCCAACTGGTCGACGAAAGTCCTGTGAAGGCCTCAGAAGTCCAGTTAGCTGGCGTTAAAGATTTAGATGTTACTTCTAGTATGTTGACCAAGGACACATCTGATTTGGTAATTCATTCGGGGGGTGTTTGGAATGGTGGTCCTATTGATACGGAACCTTCTATGGTTTTGAATATTTGTGATGTGGATTCTGCTATTAAGACGGATGGTAGAAACCTCGTTTCTACTGTTGTGGGGAATATGACTTAAGAGGCGAAGGATGGTTGTTTGTTGACTGATATCACTAAAGTGGTGGGGTTTGAGAATGCAGGTAAAACTCTGTTCTCGACAACACAGAAGCATGCTATTCTGGTTGAGGATGAGGGAGTAATGCTAAAGCCCCACTCATCGGTGTTAGAGAGCCATCTGGGTAACTCTGGTTTCTGGGGGGGATCATGGAGTGGATTACTATGCCGTTAAGGTTGTTGGTAAGGGTTTTGCTGAAAATTATAATGGTGTTATTGGTAATGGTTGTACTGGTACTGTTGGTGGAATGCCGCCATTGGAGGCTGATTTGCTGCGTTTTAGCTCAGCGATTCTCACTGTTTTAGCAATTTCCAAGGATGCGGTTGAAGTTGGCATGGGTTGGGGGCTCAGTCGTTTTGTAAGGATTGGTGCCCCTGCCGTTTATGATTTGGTAATAGGACTTGGTCCTAAAGGGTGGGCGAGTAGGCCTAGCTCTATGGTAGGAATTGATATGGATATTGTCATGCCCAAGATGGGATGTTTATCAGGCTTCAAGCATTGTCCTGATGGAGTTAATAGAAGGTATTGGTTGCATGAAGATAGATGCGGCTTTTGCACTGCTGGCGTGAGCAGTTCGAAGGGGTTCTCAGGCCATTATTGGCGGACATGTCCGAGGTACTATCATGTGCAGTTTACTCAGTTGCACTTTCTTAGTGCTTGTATTGGGTTCAATTTAGGATTGGTGAAGGCACCAGATTAAGTTTGTAATAGGCTTAGTTCTATGTTTGTTGATTGTTAAATGACTTAAAGTTGTTTGGCTTTGTTGTCTGAATGTTGATATCGCGGGGTATGCCCCAAGATTTGTGTAAGTTGTTCCTTCTTGGTATAAAATTTTAATTAGAAAAAAAAAGAAGTTAATTTTGCAGAATAAATATTTATTAAATAATCACTCTTTTAATATAAAGTAAATCACAATTATATTACTATGCATTATAAATTGGTTGTCATAATATGTATCATACAATTATAGCTGATTTCGAATATTTGTAATCTAACTCAATCCGAAATTTGAAAAATTCGGATTTGTACTCAGATCTACATAATAGTTAATATGAGAAAGAGTGAAATGTGGCTTTCCCTTCTCGACCAGACAAGAGAGATATTCATTCCATTCAGGAGGGTAAGGGCAAAAATAAAATGGGCAACATAAATAATACATAAACCGAAGGGTACTAAATATTGCATAGGAATATACTGATGAGATCTAAAAAGCAAAAGCTGTCCAAAAGGAAAACACGTGCTCAGTTTAGCTGAATGTTGACTGTTTTATTTCCTGTTAGGGCTTCTAAAAATCAAGCGTGAAAATTGCCTAAGGGAATGTAAAGCATAACTGTCATCCCGGTTGAACATAAGTCTGACGCTAAACACATTAGATTGCACAAGTCTTGTAGATTTATAAAAAAAACAAACACATCAGAAGCTTCTTCTAAAAATTGTTGTTGTACATGGTCAAGGAATGAAGGCGCAATAAGGAAACCCAAGAGTGATGAGAGTCGACTTTCTCTCTAGCTTCTCTCTAAACTCTCTCTAAAAACAACCCTAACCGCCACAATTTTCAGCCTTTTCTTAACATTTATCTCATCAGATCTAAATATTTCCTTCCTGATTCCACCTTCCCTTTCAAATCTCACACCTGATACACCAAATTTCTTATATATTACTTAATTTTTAGCATTTTTCAGGGTTCTTACTAGTTCTGAGATGAGTTTAATCTCGTGGGTCTCATCACTTTCTTCTTTGCGAAGATTGAGTTGTCCAGAGTTCTCTTCTGCAGGCTTCAAAGTTGGACTAGATGTGGTGAGACCTTGGAAGGTCTTTGCCGATGAAGATGAGAAAGGTGTGTTCATCTGGGTTTGGATGGAATCGAGGTTTTACTTCAGGCCCATCGTAGTCGGGGAAGATGGGTTAACTTATGGGACTTCGGAGCTTATTCTTAATGTGTCTAATCGGTGTATGGATGCTTCGTATGTAGCTTCTTGCGATTGTAGTCGAGAAGAGGCTATTGCGAATCAAAAGGAGAGGATTGGTTATCCTTCTGTTGTTGAAGCAGATCTGGGTTCCTTGTTTGGAATTTGGAGTTTAGAGAACCAATGTTTGGGTCTCCTTTGTGTTGGGGATTCTAATACGGGGTATGGACTTGTAACGAAAGGTTTTATTCATGATTTTCCGTTGCTGGACTTTGAGAGGATTTTGGCGAATCTTCTTTTAATGATAGAAATGGGTGCTTTTAATGTACGCCATCTGTTGATGATGTTTCATGTTCTCTCAGAAAATTTTACCTATTTGGAGGTTGGCTGTTCTACGTTTGTTGAGTATACCAACAGAGCGGCCATGATGAATGTCACAGATTCAGTGAGCCCTTTGAAGATTTTGTTGAACATGGCAATGTTATGGTATGGCATGAGCATTGTTCTGGGTGGGAACCTTGATGCTCTATTTATGTTTGTTATTATGCCTCAACAGGAGTTTGTTGTATGCATAGTGAGTCATTTCTTGGTTTATGTTGTTGGGGGTTTCTCTACCTCAGAGGTCGATTTACCTCGCTTTTACTCAATGGTTGTTTTAGCAAGCGTAGTAAAGATGAAGGATGCTAGGTTGATGGTTAAATGTAGTTGGAGCCTATTTATTAAGGGATCCGGGTCGAGGTGCTTAAACACCTTAGAGCATATGGGACTCGAGGTGGTTTTGGGAACTATCTCGGGGGATTTTCAATGCTGCAAATGGCAGTGTGTATTGTGTAATATTATGGCTGCTTGCAATGATTTGCCAAGGGATTGGATTTTGCAAAGCGTAGGGCCGAGGCTTGGGACTGAGGTCAGATACTGGAGCTCTGTCTTGATTTGGCGGACACTTTATGATGTCTCCGAGTTGGGAAGATTGATAGTAAACTCGATTTGGGTTATGTGTGATCGTGGGATTGCAACCAGGTGTGATGTGGATGGGACAGTAAACGGGTTTTATTGGATTATTATGATTGTGTCTACCCCCATTGCTGGCCTTATGAGGCGACCTGCTAAGGATTGCAATGGTAGAGGGTACACTATGCTTGTTGTTGTGAGGCTGACCATTAACAATGGTGACTATGGATTTAATGTTTGGTTTTGCAAGAAAGATGTTCAAAGGGATGAGGTTGAGTGTCATGATTCCAGGGTGCTCAAGTTGTTTTTATGCGGGGAGGTGGTACATTTCTATGTTGTTGTTGGTCAATGTCGCGTATTTGACATGTGGAACCTCCGAAGTAGTATTAATGCTGAGCTCTCTAGCTTTGTCTGCTATAGCGAAGGAACCACTGTTCGGGTGGGGGTTCTCAATGGAATGACTATGCAAGACACAATCGGTTTGACAGAGTGTACTGACGTCAATATGAGGGGGTCACATTCCCCACCATTTTCAGATGGCATGTTGTGGGCGTGGGTTTTTGACACGCAGGAGAAATGGAGCAAAAGGCAAATCAGAATCTGCGACCATCAGGGGGTCCTTGGTTTAAATGCTACGAGTCAACTTGATGATAATCAATTTATGATGTCTGGCTACTTGGCTGGGATGACCTATCCAAATGGGTGTCACTGTAGTAATGCCTGGTTGGGCATTATTGATGCTATTAGGAGTGCTTCGCCTAATGAGATTTTTACTGGTTTACATTTAGCGCGCTGGAGGGGCATGAGCCTGATTCGGTTGGGTTCTTGTGTGTCAATTTGTGCCCGATTAGAGGAGGCCAGTCAAGCAGGGCCTAATTTCTGGACTACTTTATTGCAAGTGGTATTTTTAAAAATGGATTTTTGCACACTTTGTGGGAAGTTGCTGCTGTTATGCGGGAAGGGATGCAGGTGGGGACTTCAAGTGCATGGACCTGGAAGAGGTCATCAAGAAAATGGATGTTGTAGCTTGTGGAGGGACCACTTCTGGTGGTATTTTAGTCAGAATGTGTGCAACTTAGTTGCTTAGTTGTTTAGTTTGTTTAGTTTATCAGTTGATTGCTAGTTTATCTAGCATTATTGTTGTTTTTTCTTTGTTGTTCCGTTAGGTAGATGGTTTTCTAATCGCGGGGTATGCCCCTAGAGATGTAATCATTTTCCTATGGTATAAATTTTAATTAGCAAAAAAAAAAAAAAAAAGGCGCAATAAGGAGGTGCAAATATTGGGTTTCAACCCAATATGATGTTATGGGCTTGGGTGGTCCAAGATATATATGGGAAAGATAGTAATTGTATGTGTAGACAATTATTATATATGGTATATATATTTTTTTGATAAATAAAAAATATATTACTCCGAATAAACAATTACACCAACCAGGGGCATACCCCGCACCATAGAAAGCGTATTTTACTACTCGGCAACTACTAACAAATTACTTGCTACATAATTAGTACAGTAAGGTCTGTAACATTTGATCTTTCCCTGCCTTTTTCTGAAAAACAGGGCATGTGTGCTTAGCTTTTCTCGAACATTCCGCTTTACCTCTGTCATAAGTTGCTCCACTCGCTTGTGCCCAGCTTGATTGAAGATTATATTATTACGTTCCTGCCAAATAGCATGCCATGCTGCTGAGACATATAAACAGGTTATATGCTGCCGCACCTTGTCCACATTATCTTGAAGGATTTCGCCATTTAAGAGATGCTGCCAATTCCGAGATATTCTACAAGGGCTCGAATTGAGTATTTTCTCCGTGTACGCACATTGAGAGAACAAATGCTCATGTGTCTCAGCACCATGTGAACAGAGCATGCAGTTAATAGGAACTGCCATACCAAATCGCTGTATCCTGTCCCTTGTCAATAACCGCTGCCTCATTACTAGCCACATCAAGAAAGAATATTTGGGAACCATGAACTTGTGCCAGACCACACCAACCCAGTTGTAGGACTGCCCAACAGGTCTTATCGAATTCCAAATGTCCGAAAGAGAGAGATGTTTAAATTCTGAAGTGTCCCACAAGATCCGATCATTCTGGTGAATTGTAACCGTAGAGCATTTGTGGCGCAATTCGATGGCATCAACATGATCTGTAGGGCTCAACTGCCACTGTTGATTGTAATACAAATCTGAGATCTTGGCAAGAGAAGTTGACTCCATTATTGATATGATTCCCACCTGAAATTGCTGCACTAGAGGTTTCCTTTCTAACCACGGATCATGCCAAAAGTGAAAGGAGGAATTCGATCCCACTTCAAAATGAACATGCTGCCTAGCAATATCTCTAACTCCCAGAATCTTCTTTAAACACCAAGATCCCTTCGAGGGAATAGGCATAGTCCAAACAGACTTTGAACGCAACACTTCCAGGTGAACCCAAGTTATCCACAACGAGTTTGCTCTGTTAATTATACGCCAAAGCTGGTATAAAATAGCGCTGGTGTTCAAAGAAATAAGGTCTTTAATACCCATTCCACCCTCATTTTTTTGGCAAACAAACCTCAGCCCATGCTACCTTGAATTGACAGGGCCCATTCAACGTTCCACCCCATAAAAATCTTGCAAAAATACCCTGGATCTTTTTTAGAATTCCTTTCGGCAAGAACAAGTACATGCTCCAGTACCCTTGTATACCAAAAAGAACCGTATTGATTAGTTACACTCTTCCAGCTCTACTAAGAGTTTTGCATGTCCATAGACCTATATTCGTGCACAATTTTTGAATTAGCACCTCACAATCCCGAGCACACAATTTTTTTGAGATAAGTGGAATACCTAAGTATTTGACAGGAAGAGTTCCTTTCTCAAATCCAGTGAGATGAAGAGCAAAGTCTTGGATATCCACCGACATGTTACCAAAATATCACGAACTTTTACTTGGGTTTGGAATGAGACCCGAAAGCCGTGAAAATTTGGTCACACCATCAAACAGCAGTTTAATAGAAGAAGCATCGCCTTTGCAGAAAAGGAAGACATCGTCTGCGAATATAAGATGGGATATACCTGAGTGTTTAGTTTTCCAGTGAAAAGAGAAATCAGTGACCGAGGTTGATTAATTGAGGCACGCTGTAAGTACTTCCATGGCCAGCACAAACAGGTAGGGAGAGAGAGGGTCGCCTTGGAGAAGTCCCGAGGCACTTTGAAAGTAACCTTCTAATGAACCATTAATCTTGACTGACAACATAGCCGAGGTCACACACTTGTGAATCCACCCAATAAATTTATTAGGAAACCCCATGGCTCGCATTGCATTGAAGAGAAATTCCCAATTTAATAAGTCAAAGGCTTTGTGAATGTCGAGTTTAAATGACACTCTTGGAGGCCCAGAATTGAGATGATAATCACGAACAAATGATTGAGCAAGCATCATGTCATCACCAATGCGTCTACCTTTGATGAATGCAGTTTGACACGGAGAGACAAGATGGTTCATTACATTTTTCATACGCCCAGCCAGCAGTTTAGAAATGCATTTGTAAAGCGTATTGCAGTAGGAAATTGGGCGAAAGTGAGACATAGAAGAAGCCCCCATTTGTTTATGAACAAGAGCAATGGCTGTAGAGTTTATCATTCTCGGCATTTGTAAAGTATCGAAGTAGTAGAGGATTGCTCGATAAACATCATTGCCAATAATAGGCCAGGCTTGCACAAAGAATTCTGGGGTAAGGCCATCAGGGCCAGGACTTTTATTCTTCGCCATTCCTTTCATAGTTTTGTAGATGTCAGCAGTACTAAAGCATGCATTCAAGATGCTTTTGTGATTCTCTGACAAGCAATTAAACCTCAAATCAGTAGGGAAATCCTCTACTTCCTTAGCAGTACCCAGTATGGATTTGTAGAAATTAACTATAATGGTTGACACAGCTCGATGACCAAATTGTTCTGTACCTTCCTCATCTTCAAGACAAGTTATTTTGTTGGAATTCCAGCGATTCTTGCAAGAATTATGAAAAAAACGATTGTTGTTATCACCATTCTTCAACCAACAGACACGAGACTTTTGTTTTAGTAAAGTTTCTTCCTTCGACAAGGCAATGACAAGAGCAGCACTAAGTTGAGCTTCCTCAGTGAACTGAGCTTGAAATGGGTTAGCTGGCATGTTAGATTGAAAGGCTGATAATGTAGAGCGAGCTAGTTCCACTTATTCATGAAGGTTACCTCCCGCAGTGTTAAGAGCTTTGAGAGTTAGTTTAACTTTTTTGAGCTTGGAAGTTAGGACATACCATGGATCCCCACTAAGTTCATAATTCCAAACAGTCCTGACAGTAGGAAGAAACTCCTCATTATCGATTATATGCTGAAATATTTGAAAGGGCCTGAAAATTCTTTCCAGAGTAGTTCCTATACGAACAGCTGCTGGGTTGTGATCAGAAATGCCCCTTGGCAGAAACATAGCTTCAGCTAAATCAAACTTGTCTAGCCAGGCCTCGTTGACTATAACACGATCAAGCTTACGCAAAGTTAGGCTAGAAGGATTGCAGTCCCACCATGTAAAATGAGGGCCTGTAAATATGAGGTCAGTGATTCCTAGTGATGCCACACAGTCACGAAATTCGATCATACTTATAAGCTTTCGAGGAATCCTACAATTAGTGTCTTCTGCATCAAGAATAATGTTGTAATCACCAAATATACACCAAGGCTTGTCCGACACAAAATGAGTCTGAATGCTAGATAAATCACTCCATAAAGTCATGCGCTCCATATATTTGTTAAAAGCATAAACAATAGTCACAATACAAGCATCCGTATGATCCAAGCGAGAGACCATACAAGTAATATGTTGAGCAGACTTGCTTAGAACAGTAACACGCCAAAAAGAAGGATCCCATCCAAGCCAGATACGGCCATTTTCGTGGTGCTCATAATTAAAAACCCAATCTAACCGTTGGGATATAGTTGAAGAAGTAACCAAAGCATTTTCCTGTTTGACATGTGTTTCAAGGAGAGCACAAAAATTAATTTTATTATAGCTCAAAAAATCCTTTACGTAGGCCTTCTTATTTTTTAGGCCTCGTATATTGTAGGAACAAAAATCAATTAACATAAGAGGAATTAGGTTGATTGAGGGGATTGTCTCCCCTTACTTCTTTTTAACTTCTTCAATTGAGATCTGGACAGTGGTTTTTGTAAGCTCGGATTTGCCGCCCGATGTTTACCTTCTATCTCGTCTACTTTACGCAGATTCTTGAAGTTTTGTACAGGGCTAGGAGAATCATCAGAAGAAGGCGAGGGAGCAGCACCCCTTTTCCTGTTAACAGTTTGCCATCCTTCATCCTGTGTATCAACAGACTTAGTGTGCTTTGTCACTGGGGTATGCAGTGCTTCGACATGCTCTACATTATTTCCTACATGACTTTTGCTAGTTTCCTGCTCTTCATCCACCTTAACCTCTGTATTATTTTCAGGTTCCCCTCCTTCCTGTTTTTCTTTCCTAACCCACTTTCTGGTAGCATTGGGACAGGCCCCAACAAGGTGACTAATAGTGCTACAATCTTTACAGATCAAGGGCTTGTTTGGGTACGAAACAATGACCTCCTCTATCTTTTTCTCCTTAGTAACAGGGTCAATAACCTTAACTGGGATAGTATTATGTAGGTCCTTGCCCACCTTGTACTGAACTCAAATCTTAGCAAAAGGAAGAACCTCTAACTCCGAAGTTAACTCATCCGCAAACAGAGGTCGTCCAACAGCACTAGCTAGAGTGCTCATCCCTTCTTGTGTCCAATAACAATCTGGAATTTGTTCAAATTTCACCCAAAGTGGTATTATTTTTATCGAATCGACAGGAGTACCCCACGCATGCACCAACATTGGCCTATTTAAGACATACCAAGTGCCCCTAGAAAGGGCGATATTCATAGCTTGCTCATCAACAAACTTGAAGAAAAATGTACGACTATCCTTTTGTCCTATGTGTTGAAGCCCTTTTCCATCCCAGTTGTTGTGTGCAAATTCACAAACTTTGTTGAAAGAGACAGTCCCTTTGGTGAAGCTGCCTATAATGGTGGTTCTATACTTTTCATTGCCTTTAAGTAAAACATCATCTGGTGGTGACACCACAGTAGTACCCTCCGGCAACGGGATGTAGGTAAAGGTAGCCTGCCTACTGCTCTTGGTTTTTTCTTTGACAACTTGTGACCAGGTCTTTCCTTCTCCCGCATTCTTCTTCAGCTCACTCTCAGAAGGTTTAGCGTTCAAGTCTGGCAAATTAGAAGACACTTTGTCTACACCAGCAGTCTTTCCTTGCATATGTTCGTCATTAAGCTTCTCTTTCCCTTGCGAATCTTTCACTCCCGAAGCGCCAACACTGCTTTTGCCCTTGTCAACCCCCAGAGTACTACCTTGGGTATTTCTTTCAGGTTTTTTATCAAACACCTTAGGGTCACTGTGATTTGGTGAAACTTTAGTACCGTCGCCCCCTCCATTTAGGTTTCCTTTGAATATAGGCAATCCAAACTCGTCTCTCCCTACAATAAAATCCGCAGATCTGGGAAGTCCCGCATTAAAAACATCCTTAGCTTGAATTTTTCTTTTTTCAAACTCTACCATAGACAGCCCATTCGCCTCCATGAATCTTTTCATTTCTATGATTTCAATCCTTGCCGCTGCTAATTCTTTCCTTTCTTCCTTGCTAATATCAAAAGCAGCTTTAATAGCTGGATTTGCAGAGAAGTTTGACATGTACTCCTTCTCACTCTTTGAGTCCTCCTCCTCCTCAGAGCTAACTATTTCTTCCACATCCATCTTTTCCATAGAGATACCACCATACGAGCTAGGTTGTACAGACTCCATCTCATCCTCCGTTCTTGCAGAAGTAAAGTCATCCTGGACTGGATCTGTAGCTAGATGAGAAATCCCCTCTTGTTCAAGGTTATCATCGCGCAAAATTTCTTGTAGCACCGAGCTTGACACAAGAAATGGGGCACTTTGCCTACAATGTAAGCCAAACTCCAAAGCTGAGCCCTCCTGGTCCACCGAAACTCCATCAGAATCCACATTTGAATCTTGACTACCCATAGTAAAATAACGTATAAATAAGAAATATAGTGTTTAGGTTAAGGGGGAAGGAGAGAAAGTGGATTAAATGAAGGGAATATAGTCTTTGATGGTGGAGAAAGTGTGTAAGATAATAGATCCGAACTACAATAAATGGCGGCTAACTAGGGTTTTTAGTGAGAAGGAAGAGCTTCTCTCTCTAAGACTCTCATTTTTTTTGTTTTTTTTCTTTATGGTATATCTTGATCACTAAATTGGGGAATTAGGTGCCAAGAATTGGAAGGCTTGTAGAACAAGTATGGTAAGACTTTTTTTTTTGCTAAGTAGTATGGTAAGACTTGTATAACAAGTATGGTAAGTCTTGGTGGCTAAGTTGTGGATGGCTATATATACATTGTCGTACTGTATTTGTTTGATGTGTGAATACTTAAGAGATGTAGTCTTAGGTATTGTTTGGGAGATGCTTGAGCATTGTTGGCTCAAGTATCGGGGTTGGGACATCGTTAAGGTGTTATTGTTTTGATGTATTATTGATAATTGTTTTGATTAATAATACGAGTTGGGACGTGGGTGTTTCCATGTCAAATATTGTGCGTGTTCTTGTTTTGCTTTTACTTATTGATTTGATAGAAGTAGAAGTGATACTTGAATAGCGTATGACCGCGCTTTGGTAAATCTTGTCAACTAATCAATTGGTTGTGTGTGCTCTGTATTGGTGATTTGTAAAACTCGGATTGTGTAAGTCCACTAACGTAACAGCAAAACCAATAATTATAATTTAAGTGCATACTTTATTATTACCAGCAGAATAATAATAATTACAAATGACATAGTTCTCACATCTTTGTAATAAAATGGTTCCCCACACTTTAAATTAAAAAATGTAGAAGAAGCCATAAACAGTCTGAGCTTTTACTTTATTAAAGCATCTACAAAGCAAATAAATATTTTATAACAAAACATTAGAATCAAAAAATAGATAAATAGTGGAACAAAGGTTAATTTTTACAAAAACAAAACAGTACATGTCACAATAGGATCGGAAACATCAATTGATTCGGTAGAACAGAAAACCCATGAGAGTCGTTCTCTGCCTTCTCTCTAACCTCTCTCTAAAACCCTAGTTAGCCGCCTGAATCTCAAAACACTTTCCATCAAATCTGACCATATTTCCTTCACGAATCCATCTCCTCTTCCTGCTCTCACCTTTTTCTTTTAGATTTCTTATAATTAGTGCTATTATGGATGGTTTTAATTCTGATGTTGGAATCGGGGTCTTTTTGACCACGATGGAGCTCCGCTAGAATTTGGAGTGTTTGATGGGTATGAAGCCCCTTTCTTAGTTGCTGGATCTGTCTTTAAAAAAGTGGTGGGTCTCACTCACTCAAGGTTGGATGACTTAAATCATCTTGAATCTGATCCGCTTCAGGATGATATTGGTTTTGGGGATTCTCCCCTTGAGGTTTCTGACCAAGGAAAGCTTTGGTCGGAGGAATGGTTGGCGAAGGAGACTTCGTTGGCGGTACCTGAGAGGTGTTTGACGTCAGGCGACGGTCCCTCGCGAGAGTGCTATTGTTGAGTCTCGGAGTAACCGGGGAAAGGAAGATGCTGGTTGCAAGCCCATGGTTGGGATTTCTTCTATGGCCCGTAGATCTAACAGAGTTAGTAAGGATATGAATATGCTTGGTAGTTCTACTGACATTGATTTTGCTATGGAGGATGCCACCATCCGGGATGTTGATCCGGTAGGGAAGGGGCTCAAGAAAGAAGTAAAGGGGCATCAACCCTTGGCTGGAAGAATGGAGGGAAAGAAGATGAGGACTGCTCACTCCCATGGTTTTGTTTTGGCTAACATGGGTTTTGAAGACCGCGATTCTTTCCACCTAGGGTCTTCCCGTAGGCCCATGGGGGAGGATGAGCAAGATGATGGCAAGCCTATGGCTCTGCGACCCCCAATTGGGGAGTGAGGAATGTTAAGTACTATCCCTATGGGGGAAGTACCTGGAACTGTTGTTAGGGGCAGGTCTAAAACAAAACGACTACAGGAGCGTCTTAATATAGCTCTAAAAGTGATCCTTGTCTTTAGGGACTGTATTATTCAGAATGGGCATGAGGTGCCCAGGTTTTGGGGAAAGGTTGAAATGAGGGACTTAAGTGCCTTTATTGGTATGCAGATGCGGCCTGTGTTTAGGTTAATGGAGGACCTTGCTAGAGCTATGCATTGTAACAAGCAGTTGGCTGATTTTATTAGGAAGAAGGGCATTCCCGCCCCTGTTCTACTAGGGGATGAGAGCTCTGTTATTCATGGAATGAAGGAGGTTTTGGAGGAAGCTGGGCTGATAGGCCAGTCTCTCTTGGAGAGGCAGCAAAAGGCAGTTGTGGCTGCAAGCAAGGATATGGATTTATTGAAGATTTTTATTATTTCGTTTGGTAATGATGACTCTAATGGCTTTAAAAATGCAGGAATGAAGGTGCTTCTTGCCTTGCCCAGCCAACTCAAGGATTTATTAACTGATTTGGGGGTTAAAATGGGGGATTTATAGTGAAGGAAATAGATGTTGTGGTTTAATTAAAGTGCAGTACTGGTAGTGAAAGAGAAACAAAGGAGGGTGTAGAGAATGCTGAGGTTATCCTGGAGGACCTGATCAAAGGGGAAGGAAAGACGGAGATGGCCCCTGTTGGGGGACCCATGGACACTTTGACTGTTAAGTATGAGTTATTGCAGATGCTGAATTTCTCTAGTGGGAGTACTTCTGGGCTGCGGCAAAAGGATGAAAACTTGGCCAACGAGGGCTACAATGCAAGGGCTTCCTTACGTGGACATTTGCAGTACTTGAGGTCCCTGTTTGGGTTCACTGATGGTTACGACTTAATGGTTGCTGGTAAGGGTCACTCTCTGGAGAGAGACCTTAAGACTACGAATGAGAATGTTATGAGGTCCATTGTTGGGGATGCTAGTTTGCATGGCATGGGGGCAAGTTGTAGGGATGGGGGGAAGCTTGAGGGGGAGGCTTATGGCTTCCGAGACAGGGATGCAGGTAAGAAGTATGGCGGGGGTGTGCACCCATTTATTTAGCATTGCTCATTATGTGAAGTTCTAGATGGCCGTTTTGGTCTTTGATTAGGTTGCCGGTTCCTCGAACTGGGTTTGATGGTTTTGTTGATTCTGTTTAGTTTATTATGTTTGCTAGGTTACCTAGTTCTTTGTTGTTCCGTTAAGTAGATGGTTTGCTTTTCGCGGGGTATGTCCCTAGAGATGTAATCGTTTGCTTATGGTATAAAATTTTAATTAGCAAAAAAAACAACAACATTCTTTTAGTCCTTGTTCGTACTTAAAATTGTAAGATCGTGGGTGCCTAAAAATCTACTTTAAAACTTTTGCAATCAATTCTAAATCTTTCATCAAGGGTTGTGATGATCTAGATCTGTGAAAATGTCCACAATAGAGCAAATTTATGAGTTCTTTAATAGCGAATTTCAAGAGTTCTAGTGTTGCCATTGATGTAGAACAAATTTATAAGTTCTCTAATAGCGAATAGTGGGTTTTAGGGCTTTATTTCCCTCTTTGTTGGGAGTTAACAGCAGCCACGACTAATATTTCATGTTTCCACTATTTGTTTTTTATTCGTCAAAATGACCATCATCATATTCATATTAAAAAAATACTAGCTTCATTGTTGTATAAATAATAGTCGGTCTTCTTTAAATATTTCAAAATAATATATGTTTTCATATGTTTTAACTCATTCAAACAATTTTTGAATTACAAATTTGAGATAAAAATTTGTAGTCATCCAATCACAATTGATAACAACACAGGGTCGTTCCCGAGATTTCGGAGACCTAGGGGTGAAACAGAAAAATGGACCCTTAATAATAATAATAATGAAGATAAATTTTTAACATTGAGATGAGAATAAAAATAAAACTGAAAGTAAAAACCAAAATATTAAACTAAATAAGACAAAACTTTTATTTATTATTATTTTTTTTTTGCTAATTAAAAATTTATACCAAGAAGGAACAACTTACACAAATATTGGGGCATACCCCGCGAGATCAACATTCAGACAACAAAGCCAAACAACTTTAAGTCATTTAACAATCAACAAACATTGAACTAAGCCTATTACAAACTTAATCTGGTGCCTCCACCAATCCTAAATTGAACCCAATACAAGCACTAAGAAAGTGCAACTGAGTAAACTGCACATGATAGTACCTCGGACATGTCCGCCAATAAGGGCTTGAGAACCCCTTCGAACTGCTCACGCCAGCAGTGCAAAAGCCGTATCTATCTTCATGCAACCAATACCTTCTATTAACTCCATCAGGACAATGCTTGAAGCCTGAGAAACATCCCATCTTGTGCATGACAATATCCATATCAATTCCTACCATAGAGCTAGGCCTACTCGCCCACCCTTTAGGACCAAGTCCTATTACCAAATCATAAACGACAGGGGCACCAATCCTTACAAAACGACTGAGCCCCCAACCCACGCCAACTTCAACCGCATCCTTGGAAATTGCTAAAACAGTGAGAATCGCTGAGCTAAACCGCAGCAAATCAGCCTCCAATGGCGGCATTCCACCAACAGTACCAGTACAACCATTACCAATAACACTGTTATAATTTTCAGCAAAACCCTTACCAACAACCTTAACGGCAGAGTAAACCACTCCATGATCCCCCCAGAAACCAGAGTTACCCAGATGGCTCTCTAACACCGATGAGTGGGGCTTTAGCATTACTCCCTCATCCTCAACCAGAATAGCATGTTTCTGTGTTATCGAGAACAGAGTTTTACCTGCATTCTCAAACCCCACCACTTTAGTGATATCAGTCAACAAACAACCATCCTTCGCCTCTGAAGTCATACTCTCCACAACAGTAGCAACGAGGTTTCTACCATCCGCCTTAACAGCAGATTCCACATCACAAACATTCAAAACCGTAGAAGGTTCCGTATCAATAGGACCACCATTCCAAACACCCCCCGAATGAATTACCAAATCAGATGTGTCCTTGGTCAATATATTAGAAGTAACGTCTAATTCCTCATTACCAACAACATTAGCAGAAATTGAATCCATGAAATCCAACATTTTAATAGGCATATTCAAAGAATCCATACCTAAATCTTTAACGCCAGCTAACTGGACTTCTGAGGCCTTCACAGGACTTTCGTCGACCAGTTGGCGGTCGTTCTTTATAAGTTCCTCTTTGCAAAGAGAAACCTCACCATTTACCACAGTAGGATGAGACCCACATCCATCTAAGCCCAGAAGGTTGCTATCGCAAACAAACTCCATCTGCTTGCAACCAGTAGGCTGCAACTTCTCATCGGAAAGACGAGGGTAATAAACCCTGACCTCTGGTGAAAAAGTGACCTTCTTCGGAACCTGTTCCCCCTTAACTAACTCAGTAGTACGGGCACCGTGCAAACACTCAAGAAGACTAGGGTAAAAAACCCTAACCTCCGATGAGAAAAAGACCCTCTTCTTTACTCGAACATCCTCCAAAGGATACTCAATCACCAGATTCTCCGAAAAGGAGACCCTCTTCGAATTCCTAATCGGACTACCCACCGGACGGCGAGCTTCAGATCTGCGCGCTTCCCACAAAGTATCTTCTGAAAAGGAAACCCTCTTCTGATTAACACAAACATTATTCATCTGGTTAAAACCAGAAGTCCCCAACCTCTCAGAGGTTTGAGCCAATGAATCTTGCTTCCCCTTAACTGAAACAGTAGGAATCACTGTCACCAGGTTCTCCGAGAACGAAACCCTCTTCAAACTCATAATAGTATTAAATACAGAAATTTGGTGAAAAGGTGAGAGATTAGAGATGGAAGATGGATTCGTGTAGGTTGAAAAGTTAGATCTGATGGAGAAAGGTTTAGATTTTGTGGCGGCTAAATTAGGGATCTAGAGAGAGGTTAGAGAGAAACGACTCTCATTTTAGCACACTTTAGTTGTTTTTGTTGACACAAAGTCAAGACAAAACTTTTATTCCGCATAAAAACAAATGACTTAGTAATATTTATCATCATGGATAATAATAATGTCAAAATACTAAGTATAGCATGCAACTAAGATACTGAGAAACAACTTCTTCGTGCATTTTAGATGCAAAGTCGTTAATAATTGTATCAACATCAGTCTTCTGCTACATATCTTTCCCAATGCATCGTATGGCAAGGCCGTTCAATCTTTCTTGTAACATCGATTATTTTAAGTAATATTTCAGCAATTTGAACTTCAAAAAAATTCTTTCGATTGATGTAATAGTCATAGACACATATAATATGATTCGATAAACAATTGCACCATTTGGAAGAAAGTCTAAAGATTTAACACCTCGAGAATTTCAGATGCAAACATGAACTCATCTCTAATAGTTAAATCTGTTGTGGTAATAGTTCTTGAGTAAAAGAATCTAATTCAAAATCTGATGAACCACTATGAGTAAAAGTAGTTACGCGATTCCTATAATGTTCTTTTAGTTTCTCATACACCAATTGCTTCAAAAATTCTGAATCAAACATAAATTCGAAGTTAATTTTTAAATTTTTTAAAATTACATTATATGTAAATACTTAGTAAATATTTTTAAAAATTTTGGGCCCTCTAATTTTTGGGGCCTCAAACAATCATCCTTCCTTACCCTCCCGTTAGTTCCGGTCCTGCTTAGTTGTTTCATTGTTTCTTGAGTCGCTTTCTTTAGGTAATCTTATTGTCCCTTATCAATACTAATATATTAAAACCTAAACATTGAAAATTTGTCAGTTTGGTTTTCGGCATGATTATCCTAATTATTAAAATAAATAATAACAAAATATAATTAATGTCAATTAGCCGATTACCTTTTTCACATTTACTTTTATTTGAAGATATTATCTTTATAAACACCTAAAAATATCAATCGTACCATATCTTTCAATCATTAATATTTCTTTTCTAATTGAAACATGTTACCTTTTTTATTTATGTTGGGAATTATGGGTGATAGCATAGAGACAACTTAACTATATTTCCCTGTACTTAGTTTTTACTAAGTTGAACATACTGTCACAACCAGAGTATGTCTTTGTAATCGAATAATTGCTGTCATGTAATAATTGTATGATTTGGGAGAAGTTCATACATTTGTTCAAGCCTCAAGGAATACATCCAGAAGATAGCAAGAATAAAAGTTACTGTCATGTTCTTGACAGTAAGGTTACAAGAAGACAAATGTTGCAAAGTCACGACAAAGCTATATCTGACAGCGACATTGGCTGAAGCATGGGACATTAACATTCTCACACTTGACAGCAAGTCTGGAGTTCCAACAGCAACATTGGCGGGACCGGACTCGTTTGAACAGGAAAATTAATCTTGCTTCACTGAAAATGAGAGTCATTTCTCTCTAACCTCTCTCTAAAAACCTAACTTAGCCGCCACAAAATCTAATCCTTTTTCCATCAGATCTATATTTTCAACCCTCACGAATCCATCTTCCACCTCAAATCTCACACATACACACCAAATTTCTTATATTTATTTTAAATATATTATCTCTAAACATTTTGAGAATGAGTCCGAAGAGGGTCTCTTTCTCACAGGAGGTTATGGTTTTTTACCCTAATGAGCACGATGCCCTTTCTACTGAGTTAGCTAAGGGGGAGCAGGTTTCAAAGAAGGTCACTTTCTCACCGGAGGTGAGGGTTTATTACCCTCATTCTCCTGTTACGGATTTGGAATGTTGGATACCAGGTGATGATAATTTCTTTCTTGATTATATGCGAGGAGATGAAGCTCCTATGGAAGAATCGCAGGATGAGGATCATGTGTGTGATGGTCATCTAGTCCGATTTATGGTTAATTCGGTTGTTACTCCGTTTGAAGGAGTAAATGTTGCCTGGCGCAAGTAGAAGAAGTCTGGTTGTGACAGAGACTCCTTTGGGTCTAAGGATTTTCGAAAGAAGATGGATGTTGGTTGTTGTCCCAACACTGGGATGGATTCAAGAACTTGAAGCCCGTTCAACCCCCATTTGGTTGAAGGTAACATCTTTTACTCTAAGAGAAAGTTAGCTGGCGTCAAAGATTTAGGTATTGATTCTTTGAATGTGCCTACTAAAATTTCGAATTTTATGGATTCGGTTTCTGCTAATGTTGTTAGTAATGAGGAATTAGACGTTACTTCTAGTATGTTGACCAAAGACACAACTGATTTGGTAAATCATTCGGGTGGTCCTATCGATACAGACTCTTTTATGGTTTTGAATGCTTGGAATGGTGGTCCTATTGGTACGGACTCTTCTATGGATTCTGCCGTTAAGGCGGATGGTAGAAACTTTACTGTTACTGTTGTGGGGAGTATGGATTCGGTAATGAAGGATGGTTGTGTGTTGACTGATATTACTAAAATGGTGGGGTCTGAGAATGCAGGTAAAACTTTGTTCTCGACAACAAAGAAACATGCTATTCTGGTTGAGGATGAGGGAGTGCTGTTAAAGCCCCACTCGTCGGTGTTAGAGAGCCATCTGGATAACAGTTTGATCTTGGGAAGGGTTCCTCCTGACTTGGATACCACCTGTCATGGTACAAGTGGTGGTCTTTTTGAGAATCATGGGGTGGATTACTCTGCCGTTAAGGTTGTTGGTAAGGGTTTTGCTGAAAATTATAATGGTGTTATTGGTAATGGTTGTACTGGTAATGTTGTAGGCAACGTTGTTGGTGGAATACCGCCATTGGTGGCTGATCTGCTGCGTTTTAGCTCAGCAATTTTTATTGTTTTAGCAATTTCCAAGGATGCGGTTGAAGTTGGTGTGAGCGTGGGGCTCAGTCATTTTGAAAGGATTGGTGCCCCTGCCATATATGATTTCGAGATGGGATGTTTCTCAGGCTTCAAGAATTATCTTGATGAAGTTAATAGAAGGTATTGGTTGCATGAAGCTAGATGTGGCTTTTGCATTGCTGGACAGTCTAGCGTGAGAAGTTCGAAGGGGTTTTCAAGCCATTATTGGTGGATATGTACGAGATTCTACCATGTGCCGTTTACTCAGTTGCACTTTCTTAGTGCTTGTATTGGGTTCAATTTAGGATTGGTGGAGGCACCAGATTAAGTTTGTAATAGGCTTAGTTCTATGTTTGTTGATTGTAAAATGACTTAATGTTGTTTGGCTTTGTTGTCTGAATGTTGATTTTGCGGGGTATGCCCCCAGAATTGTGTAAGTTGTTCCTTCTTGGTATAAAATTTTAATTAGCAAAAAAAAAAACATTGGCAGGACCTCGTACTGTCAACTACTGAATATTCCTTTGACAGCAGACTCGGCGGTTAAGGTTACTGTCACATTGAATTATTTGATTTGGGTATTTTTTTCTCAGTCAAAGCCCGTGACAGGTTACATGTTCAAGAAACGGATTTGCTGCAACACTCTATCGTTTGTAGCAGACCTACAAAGACTACGAAAGAAGCTTAAGAGATTCACAAGACAAGGCTGGTCAATTTGAGGTGTATGTTATATCCACATCTACTAGAATTGTATTAGCTAGAAATAGAAAGAATCTAGGTTGCTTTACTTATAAGGTTTATCCTGTCTATATAGCAATTTTGGAAAGTCACATGGGTGTGCAAATTGTAATGAGCTGCCACTTGAAAACGACAGCAGCTCAACACCCCATGCGATAGAGACAACAGAGTATCTTAGTCTACTTAGATACACATCTCAGATTCTTTTCTATGTACACGAAGCAATCTTGTAATCTCAAGAGATAACGAAGCTGGAGAAACATTTTCTCTAGGTTGTAACAACACTTCACATAAGATAAATAAAACATTTATTTTGTGAGAAATCTTGTTTCACTTATTGCTTGCATACATCTACTGATAACTTATAATCTTCATCATCGTTGTTGTTTTAAAGATTGAATTTTATCAATATTGCATTCAACCCCCCCTTCTACAATACTCCGGGACCAACAACTGGTATCAGAGCATCCAGATTGATATACAAATCTGAAGATCATGACGAGTGTTCAGAAGTCAAGTGGAATCAAAATTCCAGTCTTTGATAAAGAGAACTACAATTTCTGGAAAAGAAAGATTTTGTTATTTATCAAAGCTACCCATCCACTGTACTTAGGAATCCTTGATAACGGTCCCTTCATACCTCAGAAGGAAGTAGCTGCTGCTACTGTGAATGACGAACTCATTCCGGCCCACTGGGTTGCTAAGAAGCCTTTAGAGTACACAAAGACCGAAAAGGAGAAAGTACTTTTGGATGACTACTTACAACTCATTTTACTCGATTCTCTTACATTAGACAAAGCCATGTGTGGTAATGTCAAGTGATGTACATCTGCAAAAGAGATGTGGAGTAAGATAGAGTTGCTGTTTGAAGGAAGTGAAGAGGTTCGTGAAAATCAAAGGCAAATTCTTGTATCACAATATGAAGCCTTTATGGCTAAACCAGGCGAAGAACTTACACACATGTTTGAGAGGTTCAGTAAGCTAATAGCTGAGTTACAAATTCATGAAAAGTTCTATGATAGAAAGGAGATTAACATCAAATTTCTGCTCACTCTCCCTGAGCATCTTGAGCACAAGGTCACAACCATAAGAGAAGGAAGAAACTTGAATGATGTTTCTCTTGAAACTCTTTATGGTGTGCTCAAATCATATGAACTCAAACTTTTTCAAAAGAGAGCTATTCAAACTGGAACCAAAGGAAAGGTAGCAAACATGTAAGGAGCCCTTGTAGCTCATGAACCACAAGTAGCTTGTCCAAGTGAACCATCACAAAGTTCACAACCAACACAGATGCCGTCTTTGAAGATAGAAGAGGTGTTGGATGACGAGGAGAAGGTGGTTCTGCAGCTCAAAGATATTGAAGATGAAGACTTCTACACAGTAGAAGAGATTGAAAGTATGGATAATCCAACCATGGCTTATATGGCTGAGAGATTCAAGAATATCAAGTTCAGAAGGGACAAGTCATACAAGCCACAGGGTCAATCATCTAAGTTCAACAAGGGAAGTTTTTCAAAGGTCACTGGTGGAGCCACAAGAGGAGGATACAAGACAGGGATGGTGGATAGGTCGAAGTTCAGGTGTTACAATTGCAATGAGCTAGGTCACTTTGCTACTGAGTGCAGAAGACCAAGACAGAATCAGGGAAAGGATCTGGAAATCAGTTTAAGAGGAATCAAGGAAGAGCCTATGTGGTTGAAGGAAAATGCTGGGATGGGTCTGAAGATGAAGAAGAAGAAGAGTTTGTGAACTTAGCCCTCATGGCCAAATCTGATGAAGAAGCTGCTAGTTCATCTAACCAGGTACCATCTCTCGTTTTACTTGATATGTCTAAAATTGAGTATAAGCATACCATTGAAGATTTAAGTGCTGAGATGTTTAACATTCATGTTAGTTTATCTGCTGCTCACGAAGAAATTGCTAAGTTAACTAAACAGAATGAAACTCTCAAATCTGAAAATGAAATGTTATTGCTTAGAACCAGTCCCCTAAGTTCATTAGCTCAAGAGAATACTAGATTGAAAAATGATATTGTATATGCTAAGGAAATAGAAGGAAAAAAAAAAACCAAATGAGAGTCGTATGCTCTGCCTTCTCTCTAACCTCTCTCTAAAAACCCTAGCCGCCATCTTATTTTCTTATCAGATTTACAAAGAAACCTTTCACTAATCCATCTCCCATCTCAAATCTTTCACCTACACACTATATTTCTTACTTATATTTATTATGGCTTTCTATTGTGAGTGTCCGGAGGTTGTTTCATCTACATCCGATGGATTGTTATATGAGTCTCTTTCCTCTGTTAGAGATTTGTTAAGTTCTGTGAATCTCACCACTTTTGAAGTGGCTAATGCCGTGTCTGCGAATGAAAATTCGGTTGCCTTTCTAGGGGTTCACCTCCAATTGGATCTGTTTATTTTCACTACAAATTATGGTGTTCTATGTTTTATTGATCTGGCCTCTCGGGTTGGAGCTTTTTCGTTAAAGTCTCCATCGTTTTGCAAGCGCTCAGATCAATTGTTGGTTCTGGGTTGTCTTACATCGCGTCTTCCTGCAAGACATAAGCTCGTCTCAGAGTTTGAGTTTCTGTATGGAGGAATCTCTTGTGTTGAGCTCACCGATTTCGGTGGCTTGGTTCCTATGTTGGGCACGGTTTTGCTCGATTTGGGTTCAGTTTGGTTGGAACTTTATGAGTTCAGTGTAAGCCCTCGGGATTCAATCTCGAACTTATTCTTTGTTATATGTTCATGGGTCTCGCTAGAGATTCTTGGTGATTGTAGAACACCTGATATGCTTCATATCGGTGGTTTAGACGACTTGGTTGTTTCTGCAAAGATATGGGTTTCCTCTTCTGATTTCGTATGGGATTTTGCTCCTATGGGTTACAGATGGGATGGGTCGATGATTGGTTTTATGGAGGTTAGTATTTGTGTTTGTATAACCCTCTTTGGTTTGGAGGGGAAGAATGTGGGCTCTGTTGGTGCGATTCTTAATGAATCAGTGCGCAAGATAAAAGCGGGATTCATTGCATACAAGATGTTTGATGGAAATCTGTTATGTATTGTAGAGAACAGTTTGACTCCTGATGGAGTGTTGTTTCTGTCTGAAGATGTTAAGGCTGGTGGTCCTTCTTTTTCATTATGGAGTGCCTCGGACGAGATCTCATCGATTGACCATGCCATTGTGGAATGCAGGTTTAGAGTATTGTGGGATGGAAATAGCCATGCCTTTTACAGTTTTTTTACTGGTAAAATCTTGGGAGACCTGGTTTTTGACCTTTTCTTGCCTGGGATTAAATCGAATTGTGGCATTGATGTCATTTTTGCCTCAAGCCTTCCTGGTTATCAAAGGTGGTTACTGGGTAGCAGAATTCAATTGATGTTGGGAGCTCTCCCAATATTAATTTCTTGTGATGGAACTTTGGAGATTAGCAGATGTATGTGTGAATACCAGATAGCTGGTTTGAATGGAGTTGGTAGCTGCAAAATGATTGAAGTTAAGGTGAAGTTGTTGACTCGACTGTCTCAGAGTGATACTGTTGGCTCCTTTTGGTGGTCGTTCATTGTTTGCTGGGTAGTCGGCTCTGGTCTTCAAAAAGTTTTGGGCAGGAGTTTATGGCCCATGGTGGATAGCTGCGGAAAGGTTTGCGGAAGGAGCATTTACCAGATTGTTGGGGTAGCCACTGTGAAGGTGCAAAGGCTTACAGGCAAATGCAGGTGCATAGTCCTAACTTGCACCATAATTGCTGTAATCTTGCAAGTGCTAACCATGGAAGGGTATATGGTCAAGTATGACGGCTGTCATATGGGCATTTTTAATCAGCTAGGAGCTGGTTCTCCTTCTAATGAAAAGTTAGCCGGTGGTGCTTTTTTGGAGGCCAACTCTTATGTTGATGGATGTCATATGGATGTTTTTGCCGAAATGCGGCTGTGTCACTACATGGTTTATCTGCTGCTTCTCATTACTATGGGCTTTGTGAGACATGTGCCTAGTCTCAATTTTAGGTTGTTTAAGGCGCCAGAATAATCATTAGTTTAATTTCGTTGTTATGTTGACAGTAAGGTGACTTACTGATATTATGACTTTTATTATGTTTGATCGCGGGGTATGCCCCTAGATTTGTATTAGTTGTTCCTTTTTGGTATAAAAATTTTAATTAGCAAAAAAAAAAAGAAATAGAAGAATTTTTCAGAAATCAAATTACAGAAAATGAGTTTAAACTCAAAGCATTTAGAAACTCTTTTAAGTTAGTCCAGGAATATCATGATAATCACACTCAGAATCAGAAGGTAGGAATAGGTTTCGAGTATGGTAGAAGGCATGGAAAGGCAATTGCTCTTGATGATGGTGATGCTGTCAAACCTCATATTCTCAAAAGAGTTTACAAACCGATTTTTAAAAATCTTCAAGCTGATTTTGATGAAACCTCCTTGTTCATCAAACAAGAGCTACTTGATGAAGATGAGTGCATTGACAGCACACTGAGCGAAGGAAAAGGTATTGTCAAGTCTCCCGTGACAAAAACTCTACCAAGCAATCAGACAGAATGTTCTAAAGTAGCTGACAACATGAGACAGAAACTTCAAAAGATACTGTCAAGAGAGAACCCAAGACAGCAACTTTCAAACCTGCTGTCAAGACAGAGGGAAAGAAAGATACTGTCAAAGGTAGCTCGATAGCAACTTTAGAACATACTGTCAAGGCAAAAGTCTACAAGCCTAAGAATAGGAATGGCAAGTTAGGGATTGACAAGAAGAATGGATATAGTTATGTAAAGGATGCCCCTAGGAAGCTTTGCAATAATTGTGGATCATCTCAACATTTAACATTTGTTTGAAAGAAACCCAAACAAGACAAGGTTAATGCGACCAATGTTAGTGGTAACTTACATAAAACCCCATTATGCAAAGAAATATGGATGTCTGTAATAACATTGACTGTATGCCATGCAAAATTGTTGTTATGAGTACTTGTTTTAATCTGCCTATTTTGTCTACTGAAAGATGTTCCTATTTAGAAACTGCTGAGACTTCTATGCCTGCCTATGTTGGTAAAAAGGCTGCTTCCACTAAGAGAAAGACCAAGTCTAACTCTAGAAAGAAGTGGATAGCAAAAGAAGTCAGACAGGAGGATTCTAGTATTGATTTAAATGTGAAGCAGAATGATATGAACAATGATGCTGTAACTGCAGGACCCAACAGAGTTTGGGTACCAGATGCAAATTAAAATCATCTGTTTTTGATGAGGATCAGGGAATGGATATGTTAATTGGTAAATATTTATTATTATTATTCATGGAGAGATACGAGTTGGAATTTTTGCAAGAGTTTGGTCAAGAAGCTTACTTGTACAAGAAGGAATGAAGGTGAGACGAATGAAGCTTGGATAAGAAGCTGATTATTACATATAATTATAAGTAGATTTTGGCTTGCAAGTTTTTACCTTTCACTTGAAAGGGTTTTTCTTGTTTTAAGCCCAAATTGATATGGATCGCTCCACGAATAAAGAAAACAAGAAGAAAAGGATATTTCAAAAGAACACGATCAATCCAGAAACGTGAATTTTGAATCTCAAATTCCTTAGATCAATCCAGAAACTAAGTAATTTGAATCTAACCTTCAAAACAATCCAGTAATTGAAGTTTAGAGGAAAGAAAAACTAATCATAGTTTATCTCAAAACAAAAGTTTATATCATCCCTTATCTCCCTTAAAACATTACATCAGATGGGTATATATAGGCTTAGACAATAACCTAAACCCAATAGGAATCCAAGAGAAATCCAATACTAGCTTGAAGATTAGCTAATATCTGAATCCATTCAGGAAACACAATTAAAAACCAAATCCAAATAGAAAATACATAAAACCGAATCCAAACAGGAAAATAAAATCATAAGTGCTTAAAACAAGAAAAATCCTTTCAAGTGAAAGGTAAAACCTTGCAAGCCAAAATCTACTTATAATTATATGTAATAATCAGCTTCTTGTCCAAGGTTCATTCGTCTCACCTTCATTCCTTCTTGTACAAGTAAGCTTCTTGACCAAACTCTTGCACAAATTCCAACTCGAATCTCTCCATGAATAATACTAATAAATATTTACCAATTAACATATCCATTCCCTGATCCTCATCAGGTTCACTCATATCAACAGTGATTAATCCCCGATTAATCCTCTATAATGTAACCAACCGATTCGATTTTTGAAATCCGATTAATATTTTGAATTTAATTAAAATGATATGTTTAATGGTAAATTAGAATAATATATTAAATATTATTATAATATCCGATTAATACTCCAATTAATCCTTCCAATTAATCCCCGATTACCCGATTAATCATAAATCGGTACCTCAACCGATTTATACCGACTACCGATTTTTACAACCATCATCATCACTACTTCTTTCAGATCTTTTAAACGGAAATTTCTTTCTGGTTTGATAGAATTTGATTGTTTTTGACTTTGTGTTTGGCTCTATGACCAGGATTGGAATTTGTGGTTTTACAACCCCTTGGTCATTCCTATCAACCACTTGGGTTACAGAAGTAGATTGCAAAAGAGAAGTAGTTAAGGGATCAGAAAGCAATACCTGGTCAGCAGATGCTGTAGAAGTTCCAGTTGGAGTGGGTTGAACCACTTGAGATTGAATTACTTGCTCAAGGATAGATGCAGCTTGCTCAAGAGCAGGTGCTGCTTGTTCAGGCACAGGTACAAGTGGCTCTGGAACAGGTTCAGGTTGCTCAATTTCTGGTGCTGGAAGTACAGGAATTGGTTCTGCTATGACTGGAAGATTTATGAAATTTGACATGTATTGAGAAAGTGAGAAACTACCACTGGAATGTTGTTGAGAAACTGTTGTTGTCTGAGTGTTCTAGCAAGAACACGTTTATTAGTAATATTTGAAGTTATACCATTAGCTTGACTGAAAGGTCTTTGGTGTTCCTCAGAAACCAAGTCATTAAATATGAGATTCAAGAACCTGGGATAATGACAACTCACTTTCTCACCCAACTGAACATTACTAACAATAGTAATCATACGTTTTATCAAACATCCCAAAGCAGTTTGCCTATATCAATTCTTCGATTGAATACAATTGCAAAACCAATATACTGAATAAGAGATGTTATATTAGAGAAACTGTTTTGAATACTGTTGGGATTTATGGGTGATAGCATAGAGACAACTTAACTATATTTCCCTGTACTTAGTTTTTACTAAGTTGAATATATTGTCACATCCAGAGTATGTCTTCGTATTCGAATAATTGCTGTCATGTAATAAATGTATGATTTAGAAGAAGTTCATATGTTTGTTCAAGCCTCAAGGAATGCATCCAGAAGACAACAAGAATAAAAGTTACTTTCATGTCCCTGACAGTAATGTTACTAGAAGACAAATGTTGCAAAGTCACGACAAAGCTACATTTGACAGCAACATTGGCCGAAGCAAGAGACAGTAACATTCTCACACTTGACAGCAAGTATGGAGCTCCGATTAATAGTAGAGATTGCTCCTCCTTGGTGGCTAAACTGTGCAGAAAGGTTGAATCTTGGATGGTTAGATTTCTAAACTTTGCAGGCCGTTTGATGTTAATTAAAGCAATCTTGGCAAGTATAGTTGGATATTGGAGTATGTACATTTTCCTTCCAAAAGAAATCTTAAAAAAGATCAATAGCTTGTTCTTCAAGTTTCTATGGGGTGGGTTCTATAAGGACTCGGGGAAATGTCACTATAAAGTGGGCTGGGAGGACTGCTGTAAGCCCAGAAATGAGGGGGGGTTGGGGTTAAAAAATTTATTCGAATAGAACCAGGCTGCTGTGTTGCACCAGCTCTGGCGCCTGCTCCAACCCTCACCTGACTCTCTATGGATTGCTTGGTTCCACAAGGTGCTATTGCGTAATAAAGGTTTCTTGACTGCTAAAATGCCCTACAGGTGTTGTTGGATTGCCCGAAAAATTTTCAATGCTAGGGAGCAGGCAATGGAGTTTCTCAGGTTTGAAGTGGGGGATAGTTCGAATTTCCTGTTTTGGCATGATCCTTGGCCAGACAAGAAGCCTTTGGCTCTTATCTCCCCTTCTGTTATTCAGAGTGCAGAATCGTCGAGTATGGTCAGTGTTCGGGTTTATCTGAATAATGGGGTTTGGAATCTTCCTCGATCCAACCACATGGATGTGATTGAAGTAAGGAATCGAGTTGCTTCAGTTCAATTGCACAATAGAGACTGTATTACATGGGATGGTCTTCAACCAAATCTTGTCAAGCTGGCTTCCATTTGGACATCAATTAGGGGACTGGGGCAGAGTGTGGGGTGGAGTGATGTAGTTTGGCATGCTTTCAATATCCCAAAATGTTCGTTCATCACATGGCTTGCAGTGAGGAACATGCTTCTCACTAAGGACCGTATGATCTTATTTGGCATGAACATAGACCCTACATGCACCCTATGTGGAAATGGAAGGGAGTCGATTAGCCACTTGCTAACTTCGTGCCCCTATTTCAACCTTGTTAAGAGTGTCATCCCATTCCCAGTGAGTGTCTCTTGGGCAAGCTGGCAGCAAGGGGATTTCTTTCAATGCTAGCTAAACGTAAGGCAAAAGGCGATAGCAGCTGTCTACTTAACTACTTCGGTTTATGCCATTTGGAAGGAAAGAAATTTCAGATGGCACAAGGGTGGTACAGGGCATCCGACCTCAGTCATCATCTCTAATGTGAAATCTATCGTAAGGGAGAAACTGTTCTCCTCTGCTCCATTTAAGAATTGGGACTGAAATGACCAAGCCATTGTAATGCTTATTTTCTAGCTGTTTATGCTTGTAATGGTTTCCGACTTAATGTTGATTGGCTTTTCATGTTGATTCGCGGGGTATGCCCCTAGATTATGTAAGTTGTTCCTTTGTTGGTATAAAAATATTTACTTAGCAAAAAAAAAAAAGTCTAGAGCTCCGACAGCAACATTGGCGGGAGCTAGTATTGTCAACCTCTGAATATTCCTTTGACAGCAGACTCTGCGGTTAAGGTTACTGTCACCTTGACTTATTTGAATTGGGTATTTTCTCAGTCAAAGCCCGTGACAGGTTATATGTTCAAGAAACAGATTTGCTGCAACACACTATCGTTTGTAGCAGACCTGCAAGACTACGACAGAAGCTTAAGAGATTCACAAGACAAGGCTGGTCAATTCGAGGAGCATGTGATATCCACACCTACTAGAATTGTATTAGCTAGAAATAGAAAGAATCTAGGTTGCTTTACTTAAAAGCTTTATCTTGTCTATATAGCAATTAGGGAAAGTCACATGGGTGTGCAAATTGTAATGAGCTACCACTTGAAAACGACAGCAGCTCAACACCCCATGCGATAGGGACAACAGAG
The DNA here is from genome assembly GCA_037693485.1 of Kitagawia praeruptora. NCBI lineage: Eukaryota > Viridiplantae > Streptophyta > Magnoliopsida > Apiales > Apiaceae > Kitagawia > Kitagawia praeruptora. The sequence goes on along the minus strand of CM075351.1, from coordinate 118,792,345 downwards.
TATCTTAGTCTACTTAGATACATCTTAGATTCTTTTCTATTCATGTACGCACACGAAGCAATCTGTATCTCTTGAGATATCGAAGCTGGAGAAACTCTCTCCAGGTTGTAGCAACACTTCACACAAAATAAATAAAACATTTATTTTGTGAGAAATCTTGTTTCACTTATTGCTTGCATACATCTACTGATAATCTATAATCTTTATTTTCGTTGTTGATTTAAAGATTCGATTTTATTAGTATTGCATTCAACCCCCCCTTCTGCAATACTCCAGGACCAACAACTGGTATCAGAGCTAACATTGATACACAAATCTGAAGATCATGACGAGTATTCAGAAGTCAAGTGGAATCAAGATTCCAGTCTTTGATAAAGAGAACTATAATTTCTGGAAAAGAAAGATCTTGTTATTTATCAAAGGCCCATCCACTGTATTTGGGAATTCTTGAGAACGGCCCCTTCATACCTCAGAAGGAAGTAACTGCTACTGTGAATGATGAAGTCATTCCAGCCCATTGGGTTGCAAAGAAGACTTCAGAGTACACAGAGTCCGAAAAGGAGAAAGTAGTCTTGGATGACTATTTACAACTCATCTTGCTCGACTCACTTACATTAGACAAAGCCATGTGTGGTAATGTCATGGGATGCAGATCTGCAAAAGAAATGTGGAGCAAGATAGAGCTGCTGTGTGAAGGAAGTGAAGAAGTTCGCGAGAACCAAAGACAAATTCTTGTATCATAATATGAAGCCTTCATGGCGAAACCAGGCGAAGAACTTACACACATGTTTGAAAGGTTCAGTAAGCTGATAGCTGAGTTGCAAATTCATGGAAAGTTCTATGATAGAAAGGAGATTAACACCAAATTTATGCTCACTCTCCCTGAGCACCTTGAGCATAAAGTCACAGCCATAAGAGATGGAAGAAACTTGAGTGATGTCGCTCTTGAAACTCTTTATGGTGTGCTCAAATCATACGAACTCGAGCTTTTTCAAAAGAGAGCTATTCAAACTGGAACCAAAGGAAAGTTAGCAAACATGTCAGGAGCCTTCATAGCACATGAGCCACTAGTAGCTTGTCCAAGTGAACCATCACAAAGTTCACAACCAACATAGATGCCATCTTTGAAGATTGAAGAAGTGTTGGATGACGAGGAGAATGTGGTTCTGCAGCTGAAAGATGTTGAAGATGAAGACTTCTACACAGTAGAAGAGATTGAAAGCATGGATAATCCAACCATGGCTTATATGGCTAAGAGATTCAAGAATATCAAGTTCAGAAGGTACAAGTCATACAAGCCACAGGGTCAATCATCTAAATTCAACAAGGGAAGTTTTTCAAAGCCCACTAATGGAACCACAAGAGGAGGATACAAGACAGGGTTGGTGGATAGGTCCAAGTTCAGATGTTACAATTGCAATGAGCTAGGTCATTTTGCTACTGAGTGCAGAAGACCAAGACAGAATCAAGGAAAGGGATCTGGAAATCAGTTTAAGAGGAATCAAGGGAAAGCCTATGTGGCTGAAGGAAAATGCTGGGATGATTCTGAAGATTAAGAAGAAGAGGAGTTTGTGAACTTAGCCCTCATGGCTAAATCTGATGAAGAAGCTTCAAGTTCATCAAATCAGGTACCATCTCTAGTCTTACTTGATATGTCTAAAACTGAGTATAAGCATACCATTGAGGATTTAAGTGCTGAGATGTTTAACATTCATGTTAGTTTATCTACTGCTCATGAAGAAATTACTAAGTTAACTAAACAGAATGAAACTCTAAAATCTGAAAATGAAATGTTGTTGCTAAGAACCAGTCCCCTAGATTCATTAGCTCAAGAGAATGCTAGATTGAAGAATGATATTATCTGCGCTAAGGAAATAGAAGATTTTCTCAGGAGTCAAATTGCAGAAAACGAGTTTAAACTCAAAGCTTTTAGAAACTCTTATAGGTTAGTCCAGGAATATCATGATAATCATACTGAGAATCAAAAGGTAGGAATAGTTTTCGAGTATGGTAGAAGGCATGGAAAGGCAATTGTTCTTGATGATAGTGATGCTGTCAAACCTCAAATTCTCAAAAGAGTTAACAATCCGATTTTCAAAAATCTTTAAGCTGATTTTGATGAAACCTCCTTGTTCATCAAACAAGAGCTACTTGATGAAGATGAGTACTTTGACAGCACACTGAGCAAAGGAAAAGATACTATCAAGTTCCCCATGACAGAAACTCTACCAAGCAATCAGACAGAATGTTCTAAAGTAGCTGACAACAAGGATGAGACAGAAACTTCAAAAGATACTGTCAGGAGAGAACCCAAGACAGCAACTTTCAAACCTGCTGTCACAACAGAGGCAAAGAAAGGTACTATCAAGGGTGGCTGGACAACAACTTCAGAACATACTGTCAAAGCAGATGCCTACAAGCCTAAGAATAGGAATGGTAAGTTAGGGATTGATAAGAAGAATGGATATAGTCATGTTAAAGATGCCCCTAGGAAGCTTTGCAATAATTGTGGATCATCTCATCATTTAACATTTGTTTGTAAGAAACCCAAACAGGATAAGGGTAATGCGTCCAATGTTAGTGGTAACTTACATAGAACCCCCGTTATGCAAAGAAGTATGGATGTCTGTAATAACATTGACTTTATGCCATGCAAAATTGTTGTTATGAGTACTTGCTTCAATCTACCTATTCTATCTACTGGAAGATGCTCCTATTTAGAAACTGCTGAGACTTCTGTGCCTGCCTATGTTGGTAAAAAGGCAGCTTCCACCAAGAGAAAGACTAAGTCTAAATCTAGAACCAAGTGGACAGTAAAAGAAGTCAGACAGGAGGATTCTAGTGTCGATTTAAATTTGAAACAGAATGATATGAACAATGATGCTGTAACTGCAGGACCAAACAGAGTTTGGGTACTAGATGCAAATTAAAATCATCTGTTTTGCAGGGCAAGAAACAGAAGCAAGTCATGTGGATCATCGACAATGGTTGCTCCAGGCACATGACTGGTGATATAGCCCTGCTATCACATTTTGTGGAAAAAGCCGGCCCAATCATAACTTTTGGAGACAACAGCAAAGGTTACACTGTGGGATATGGCTGTTTGGAAATTGGAAATGTTGTCATTGAAGATATTGCTCTTGTTGATGGATTGAAGCACAACCTACTCAGTGTTAGCCAGTTCAGTGACATGGGATTTAAGGTTGATTTTGATATGATGGTTTGTGATATCTATCACAAGAAAGATCGAAGCCTCTCTTTGAAAGGAGTTAGGAAAGGAAGCTTGTTTGTTGCAGATTTAAATTCTGTCAATAAAGACAAGGCTTACTGTTTTTACAGTAAAGCATCAGTTGGTGAAAGCATGCTTTGGCACAAGAAGCTCTCACATCTCAATTTCAAGAATATGAATATTTTGATGAAGAAGGATTTAGTGAGATGACTACCTCAACAGGAATTCTGTCAAGAAGGACTATGTGAGGATTGTCAAATGGGCAAATTGAAAAGATCTGTGCACAAATCAAAGCAAGTGAATACCAACACTGAGCCACTCAAATTAATTCACATGGATTTGTTTGGTCCAGTAAATGTTCAATCTCTTGCAAGGAAGAGATATGCCCTGGTACTTCTCACTAAAAACCCTAGCTAGCAAGATATGAGAGTCGACTTTCTCTCTAGCTTCTCTCTAACCTCTCTCTAGAAAACCCTATCTAGCCGCCACTTAAACCAGCCTAATCTAAACATTTTCTTCATTAGATCTATACGTTCCTTCATTAATCCATCCATCCTCTCTTATCTCCCACCTAAATCACCAAATTTCTTATATCTATTAATGGGTTCTTTTTCTGCGTTTCTTTCTTCTGTGAGAAGATTGAATGGGCTTTCGGAGTCCACTTTTGTGGACCTTAAAGATGGACTTTTATCCAAGCCTTTTAAGGAGATGGATGTTTCCATAGAGGTTAATCGTGTTTTGGTTCTCAGTTTTGGGTTGGAGGACGATGTCGAGGAGTCCTCATTCATGGTGGCTTCTAAAAATGGGGTTTCTTTCGATCTGATTTGGTTGCTAACGATTTGCAATCTTAATGGGTTTTTGCAAGGCGAGGAAGGACCCTCTACACCTTTGTGTAGATGTATGTCTGATGTTTGTCAAATTGTCTCAACTGATTCTTGAAGTTATGATGATGAGCACTGGCACAGTTCCAGTGGGGCTTGTCGAGTATGTCGTCGCTATGGTGGTGACAGCTCTGGATGAGGAAACTATTTACGACTCTTCTGAGCTTGTGGAAGTTTTGTCTTTGAGCTCAAAACTCACCATTGTAATGGTGGTTGTAGCTTTAAATGATTTTACCTCTCCCTTATTTGGGGAGAAGGGCTTCCTCTTTCTGAGATCTAAAGGGCTCCAGGTAGGTTTCGTAATGATTATCGACCTGCTCCTTCAGAGTGATTTGTTAGATGGGTTGTCGCCTCCTTGATTTCAGCCTGAGAGACAACACATTTTTGATGTTGAAACTGTCTATAGCAGCCTTTTGAGGCTTTCTGCTGTGGGACAGATTGTGACTGCGGATAGATGTTTTAGCTATGGTTGTACTGTGGATGAACTTTATATGTTCGACTTTTTGTCGCAACATATTGTGAAAAATGCATTTGATAGGGATGGAGCAATTGGCGATTTATTTGACCAATGTCAGGATTCTAGGAATATAGATGTGATCCACGACAATGGGGTTGGATGCCCTTTGTTCAAGGGTTTGCCTAGAGACAATCTCGAGATGTCGGAAGCTGTCTATACTTCCGAAACTCCGTATGAATCGAAGAGGAAGGTGCTTGGTGGCTGCTGTGAGCCAAACGAGCTTCAATGCTTGTTGCAGAAGAGTATTGATAGAAAATGCGACCTGAAGGTTAGTATGTGGAGTATTCAGGAGATTGTTGTGCAAACTTACTCTTCATGGATTATTGCTGTATGCAATTTGTATGATGGAACTACTAGTTTAGTTTCTCTCAATCGAAGGTATGGAAACCATATGGATGGTTTCGATGGAGCTCATAGATGTGGAGTGCATGATTTAATGCCTGACCATTTCTATGGGACAGAGAAGAATTCGAAAGCTGAATGGAGAAGATGGGATCGAATTTCTGCTAAGCCTTCAGGTTCTCAGTTCTATGTATGCTATAGTGTTGGGTTTCTGAATGATATGGGCATTGTCGACAGAGGCATTATTGCTCAGTGGACCAGGGATGGTACGAATGACCTGGTGAGTGATATTGCTAAGGCAGGTTTGCAGGAGGAGTGTTTGTGTCTCAGCTTTTTCTATTGGTTATCTTCTACATGGGAGGTTCATTTTAGCACGTTCATTATGCTTGTTTTGGTTTCAAAATTTAATGGGAGCAGTTTGCTCAAATGGTCATATTGTAGAGGTGCAATCAGAATGGTCCTTAAGGGACACTTTGCGACAAAGGCTAGTTGGAGTGACCTACTAAAGCAAGTCGATGTTCATACAAGTGGAGTTGCCCCGGGTGCTCAGGGAGGTGGGGTAGTTTTTCGCGTGATGGGTTCCTTTACTACTCAAGGATGCGCTGCATCAAAAAATGCAGCAGAGGTTAATCCTGCTGTGAGGCTTAGACTTAGTATAGCCTGGCCCATTTTTATTGGAGCTGTGAGCGGGATGAATCAAGTTGAACCCAAGGAGTCAAGCCTGGTGATCGTTGTTTGGCAGGAAAGGAATACAGGAGAAGTGGCCCGTGTGGACATTTGGGCTGGGATGCCAGATGGGCATATTCTTGATTGTTATGTTCAAGCTAGTGTTGAACTTAAGCTTACTAGGGGGAGGCCGGCCTGGGTGCTGCTGGAAGAATTGACTGCTAATTCTCGAATTGTTGGAGGTCGTTTGGTTTGGCTTAGAACAGAACTCTCAAACCTTGATAAGGTGGGTTATGGCTGTCATATGGGTTTTTTTTAATCACCTGGGGGCTGGTTCTTCTAATAAAAAGTTAGCCGGTGGTGCTTTTTTGAAGGCCAACTCTCAGGTTGATGGATGCCATATGGATGTTTTTGCTGACTTGCGGCTGTGTTACTACATGGTTTATCTGCTACTTCCCATTACTATGGGCTTTGTGAGACATGTGCCTAGTCTCAAGTTTAGGTTGTTTAAGGCGCCAGAATAATTTTTAGCTTAACTTCGTTGTTATGTTGACAGTAAGGTGACTTACTGATTTTATGTCCTTTGTGTTTGATGTTTTTTCTTTGTTGTCCCTCTAGGCAGATTGTTACTAATCGCGGGGTATGCCCCTAGAATTGTAATCTTTTGCTTGTGGTATAAATTTTAATTAGAAAAAAAAAAATATGCCCTGGTAATGGTGGATGACTACTCAAGGTACACTTGGGTGAAGTTTTTAGAGACAAAGGACGAAGTTGCTCAAGAAATCATTGATCACATAAGTGTTCTTGAAAGAACCCCCAATGCTCAAGTTCAATATCTGAGAAGTGACAATGGTACTGAGTTCAGAAATGCCACACTAGGAAACTTCTGCAAAGAAGAGGGCATTGTCCAACAATTCTCCACTGCCAGGACTCCACAACAAAATGGAGTTGTAGAAAGGAAGAACAGAACTCTCATCGAAGCTGCGAGAACTATGTTGAATGATTCTAAATTACCAACATACTTCTGGGCAGAAGCTATTAACACGGCTTGTTTCACACAGAATAGAACCTTGATCAACAAGACTCATGGAAACACTCCTTACTATTTGTTAACCGGAAAGAAACCTACTGTCAAGTATTTTCATGTATTTGGAAGTAAGTGTTTCATGATGATTGACAACCATAAAAGAAAAGAAAAGTTCGATGCTAAAGCTTATGAAGGCATTTTCATGGGATATTGTTTGGAGAAGACTGCCTACAGAGTCTATGTCATTGATCACAAAGTCATTGAAGAAAGTGTGAATGTCACATTTGATGAAACCAAATTCCCAGGACTGCAAGAGGATGGTCAAATGGAGCCTCTTAGATTTGAAAATCAAGGGTATTTGGAAGAAGAAGAAATTGTTGCTGATGAACCTACTGGTACTCAGGATATTGAGTTTGAAAGAAATGTTGTCAACACCAATGATGCTACCCAAACTCCAACTCAATCTCAAACTATATTAGCTAATCATCAGAATGAGAATGATTCTGGAGACGTTGAAGAACATGAAGGAGAAAACATCAATGGTGGAGAGTCAACACCTCAAAGAGGAAATGATGAAGCAGATCAAGAAAGAAGCTTGCCCAGAACCACTAAGTGGAACAGAGATCACACTAGCAATCTAATCATTGGTGATCCCACTACTGGTATAAGGATGAGAAGAAATATTCTGCTGACAACATGTTTTCATGTTTTCTATCTCAAACTGAGCCAAAGTCAATTGATGAAGCATTGTTGGATTCAGATTGGGTGATAGCTATGCAAGAAGAGCTAAATCAATTTGAGAGAAACAATATATGGAAGCTGGTCCCTAGACCCAAAGGGAAGTCAGTAGTTGACACAAAGTGGGTTTTCAGAAACAAGTTGGATGAAAGTGGAAATGTGGCAAGAAACAAGGCAAGGCTAGTAGCTAAAGGTTATTGTCAATAGGAAGGAATCGATTGTGATGAAACATTTGCCCCTGTTGCCAGACTTGAAGCTATTCGGATATTTTTAGCCTATGTTGCACACTGTAACTTCAAAGTGTTCCAAATGGATGTCAAAAGTGCCTTTCTTAATGGAGAATTAGAAGAGGAAGTGTATGTCAAACAGCCACCTGGATTTGAGGATGCTGAGTTGTATGACTTTGTCTACAAGCTATTCAAAGCACTTTATGGATTGAAGCAAGCCCCTCGAGCTTGGTATGAAACTCTATCTACTTTTCTCATTGAGAATCAATTTACAAGAGGTGTAATGGATAAGACACTATTCTACAAGCACCATGGCAAGGACATCATTCTGGTTCAGATTTATGTTGATGACATAATCTTTGGTTCCACAAATGAGAAGCTGTGTGAAAGGTTTTCATCTCTTATGAAGAGCAAGTATGAGATGAGCATGATGGGAGAACTATCATTTTTCCTAGGTCTACAAGTTCATCAAAAGGATGATGGTATCTTCATAAGCCAATCGAAATATGTCAAGGAACTTCTCAAAAAGTTCAACATGGAAGATGCATCACCTGCGAAGACACCTATCTCTACTGCAACCAAGCTGGATTTGGATCCTAAAGGAAAGAAAGTGGATTCTAGTACCTATAGAGGCATGGTGGGATCGTTGCTATACTTAACTGCTAGCAGACCAGACATCATGTTTGCTACATGTCTCTGTGCAAGGTTTCAAGCTGATCCAAAAGAATCACACTTAGTAGCAATCAAGAGAATCTTTAGATATCTCAAAGGCACTCCAAACCTAGGCCTTTGGTATCCTAAAGATACTGGATTTGACTTGGTTGGTTATTCGGATTCAGACTATGCTGGATGCAAGATTGACAGGAAAAGTACAACAGGAAGCTGTCAATTTCTAGGTGGAAGATTAGTGTCATGGTTTAGCAAGAAGCAGCATTTTGTATCTACTTCAACTGCAGAAGCTGAATATATCGCAGCTGGAAGTTACTGTGCTCAAATTCTTTGGATGAAAAATCAGCTAATGGATTATGGCTTGGAGTTGTCTAATATTCCTATTTATTGTGATAACACTAGTGCCATAGCTATCTCAGACAATCCAGTTCAACACTCCAGGACAAAGCACATTGCTTTCAGACATCATTTCCTAAGAGAGCATGTTGAAAGGGGAACTGTGAAGCTGATTTATATTCCAACAGAAAAGCAACTTGCAGATATTTTTACGAAGCCACTAGATGAAGCAACCTTCAACAGGTTGGTAAGTGAATTGGGAATGCTAAATCTGCGCACAGGTTACTATCAAGATTAGTGGACCGAATTAATTGGGATTTTACCTCCTCGATTTACAGCCAATAAAAAGTAACTACCCACGACTTCACGTGACTGATTAATGGGCTAAGACATAGTTACTTTCCCTTTCTCAGTAAGACATTTGCTATTTTCATGTAAGCAACTGTCAAACACACAGACACACAACTCTGAACAAAACCTCTCTCTCTCTCAAAAGCAAAAATCTCTCTCCGAAGCTCAAAGCAAGAAATGGCACCCAAACAATCCTCTTCTCAAACAAACTTTGCTGGAATTCTCACTGCTGGAGATGCTGGTGAAGGATATAAAGGACTCGTATCCTTTATCAACAAGTCATATCTTGGTCATGCTATAACATCTACACCATCCCTAAACCTGGAAAGACTTGAAGAATTCTGGAACACTGCCTATGTTCCAGGAGGTGCAGGTAAAGACACAATACAATGCAAAATCAAAGGAATCACCTGCATCCTCACAATTAGAGGCATCAACGAAGCTTTGGGAATTGGACTGCAAGCTAAAGAATCATACAAGGAACTTTCAAGCGATGAAACCCTAAAGAAGATTTTCTTGAAAATTGGGTATTCTGGTCCTGTTCTTGAAGAGGGTACATCGAAATGGTACTCGACTGGTGAAATGGACAGAAAGCATTTGAGAAAAGAATGGAGCATGATTTTTGATGTCATGGTGAAGGTTTTCTCAACCAAAACCTCTGGATGGAATGGAATTCCCTCCTATATCAAGAAGCTTACTCACTCTCTTATCCATGGATACAAAGTGGATGTAGGAAAGTTGCTTATGAGTCAACTCAAGTCAGCTCTAAGCAGGAAGGTACATGTTTATCCTCGCTTTCTTGCTATGTGTTTGAATTCATTATGTGGTATTGATGATAATGCATCTCTCTCTATAGAATGCAATGTTTTTTTTCTAATTAAATATTTTATACCAAGAAGGAACAGCCGAAAACATTTCTAGGGGCATACCCCGCGAAATCAACATCACACATTATAAATCATCAAAAACGATTTCCTACGGAAACAACATCATAACAAGATAAACTACAGAAACATTTGGAATGAACAGTTAGGTGTGGCCACCCCTGCTAAAACGCCACTTCTTGAGCCTTGACTTGGTCCATTGGACTCTAGACTTCGAGCCATCCTCCATGTTTCCATCTACACCAGCAACCTTGTCAACCCTGTCTGTTTGTTGCACACTCTCACTATCCAGGTTTAAACCAGCTTCTAGAACAAGTCTCTCAGACTGACCTTCCCATGGCTTTACGTCATCTCTCAAAGTGGCTGGGGCCTTTCTTTTTGAGCAAGTTTCCCCAGTCCATCCCATCCTTGTATCAACGTCATTGACCCTGTCATCAGGAGGCTTGTCTTCCAACTGTTTCCCAGAGGCGGAACCTTGCCTTAGTTCGTGCTTATAAAAATCAATTCCCAAATCAATCAGGAAGTCCCTCAATTGGATGATACAGCAAGTGAGATCATGGAGTTCCTCCTCCTCCTTGTCCCCCTTGTCCCTCAAGCTTTTAGCACTTGCAGAGTACTCTCTATCCCTGGACCCTTTTACCACAGGGACTTCTTTGCCAATTGAGGTGATGAACATTTCCAAGCTCTCTAGATTGCGCCTTGCTGCCACCAGGGCTTTCTGCTTCAATCAAGTGTTACAAGAGGTGTGGTCTAGCAACTCTTCAATCACTAGCTCCGCTTTCCTACCCTCCTCTCCGGGTAATACAGGGATTGGAATTCCATTCATCCGCATGTAGTTTCCAAGCTGATCAATACAATTAAGAGCTTTACCCAGGTCTCTCATTAAGTTAATATCTGGCCTGTCCATTAGGCCAAAAACGACATCCAAATCACTCAAATCAACACACCCCCAAAATGTGTGGACTTTATGACCATGGTTAACAATACAATCTCGGAACGTAATCACTACATTCACCGCTATGGCCAATCTCTCATGCATCCTTCTAATTGAATCCTTCCAAACTGGGATGGCCCCTAATTCTTCTTGTTCAGTACTGAGCTGCTTTCCCTTGATCTCACTCCGAGATAGCTTAAGGGGATCCTTAGTTGTCGATACTGCTGCATTTGTGGTCACAAACTGTTCCAAATCATCCCTAATGTTAGAGTCCTCTGGAATTGAGGTCTCATCAGCATCCTCATTTAATTGCTGAAAAAGGTTTCGGACTGGTTTTCCATCCACTTGGGTAACCTGGACCCCACTCACGACCCTTTTTCTTTCTACTCTTCCCAAAGGAGTGACCACATTCTTAAGTAACATGGTTTCATCTGATTGGACCTCAGGCGAAATCACCTCAGAGTCCAATCCCTCCTCCCGACTACTCAAAGAGCCAGGGTTAGCATTCTCCCCTTCCAAAAAAGTAGGGATAGATGGATCCAATAAATCCACAACAGAAGTAACATCTACTAGCTTAGATCTAACAGGTTTCCTCTGAGAGAAAACCTTACCATCAATAAACTGGTGCTTGACCCGGCTGCGTGTGCGAGCAGCCACCCCAGACCTAGATCTCGGCGGTATAATCAAAGTCAAGTTCTCATCAAAGGAGACTCTTGACCCCCCTTCCTTCCATCATTCTTTGGACTCAAATTTTCCGGGACTTTCTTAGATCGAATACCATCAACCGGTATTTCCACTACCAAGTCTTCCGCAAAAGAAACCCTTTTCGGGTTAAACACTGGAGCCGGCCCACCATGGGTCTTGCTACCATCATTCTTAATACCCAATCCTTCTAACTTCCTGGAACGGGAGCCAACAAATGGTATAATCGAAACCAAATCAACTGCAAAAGAAACCCTTTTCGGGCTCGTTACCGGTTCTAACCCCTCCTGGGTTAGCTTCACACTATCGGTGACATCAGCCGCCGTTATGGAAACATCCATGAAAGAAACCCTTTTACGGGACATGAGACAGAAAAGAAAGAAATTTAGTGTTTGAGTTAGGAGATTTGGTGAAGAAAGGGATTCGGGAGGCTGATTTGATCTGATGAAGAAAGTGATTTGAATTTAGAGAGAGAGAGAAGAGAGAAGTTAGAGAGAATTTAGACCGACTCTCATTTGATTATAGAATGCAATGTTTTGAAAAGAAATACACACTTCACTCAATTCACAAAATTCAAATGCACATATTCCACTCTGTTTCACCAAGCACATGGCTGATCAAGAGCCTCATCTTGACGTAGCACTACCCTCTGGGTATGTCGTCTTCTCCCTTGAGAATGAAGCTGAATTAGGTCCAAATTCAGTTAACCCACATTCTACTGCATACATTCCTATTAGATCCTCTAGACAACCAAAGACCACAAAAACAACTTTGCAAGAATCCAAGAAAAGACCCTTGGAAACTGGTGTTGGTAGTAGTTCTGAGAATGTTGAGGGAGAAACTGCACATGATGCAGCAAATAAGGATGTTACTGAAATGTTGAATAGGTAATCGAGGACTAATGAGAGTCGCTCTGTTCTCTCTCCTAAAAACCTAGCCGCCATCATTTCTAAGCCTAAATCTTCACCTTTTCTCCACCAAATCCATACTAAATCCTACCTAAATCCATATTTCCTCTTCTATTCTTCCACCGTAAACACAATATTTCTTATAGATATATAATTTTTTTTTTTGCTAATTAAAATTTATACCACAGGCAAAAGATTACATCTCTAGGGACATACCCCGCGATAAGTAACACATCTACCTAGCGGAACAATAGAGGAAAAAAACATCGATAATGCTAGATAAACTAGCAATCAACAACAACATAACAAAATTCTAAACAACAAAATAATAGCTATGCCATGTGCATTCCAGAAAGCACTGCAGCACCATAGCCAACAGGTCCATATTTCAATACTGCATAAACACTGCAGTCCTCCTCCAAAGTCTGAAAAAACCCAACCTGCATCCCATCGAGGCCATCATGATCATGGGATAAACCATAGTAGCCACCCCTTTTCATTCTCCATTGCTTAAGCTTGGACTTTGTCCACCCGGCCGGGGTTTTTATGCCTTCACCATTAGTGTGGACATCATCATTGTCACGCTCATCCTCAGACCCCTGCACCATTGGAGCCTCCCACTGAACTGCATCCTCCTCCATAAAGTGTGCACACTCCTGCCTTAAGATACCACTCTCCACAAGGTAGGCCCTCCCCACAACAAGCATACACAAAACAAATCTGATGGTTAACCCAAAGGCCTGGCTACCTAGAGTAGCAACACTTCGCTCATGCCATGTGTTTCCAACGAACATGAACACTACCTCAACAATAGGATGTGTCCATCTAACTTCAGAACCAAGCGTACACAAAATCCAAATAACCCAATTACCCTTTGCATTCCCGTATTCACAAACCGGGACATCATAGCAACTAACAACTAGTGCAGACTTTAATCTAGTAAAACAATTACCAGAAAGAATCGTGAAAGAAACAAGCAAACCAATATCCTCCAAACCAAGGGATTGCCACCATCAATCTCCACTATCGGGTTTAGAGCAAATCCTCCATCCTCTATCGTCTCAATAAAGACAGAGCCCTCTGTTCGGAATAAACCATCACAACCAGTGGTTACACTCAGAGCTTTCGCCATCGGAGCCATCAAGTTAACATCTCTATGAGACATATGAACAAACACCTGGTCAATGTTCTCTAAATTGAAAAACATCTCTGACCGGAGCACATAAGATGCTAAATTGAACCCCATCCAATTCAATAACTGCCAACCAACAGGCAGCTGATTTCCAACCTCCGAAGTACCCATATGGGTACCACTTTCCAAAGAAAATTGAATATAATCCAAAAAGATTATATTACCACATGAATAACTACTACCCATATCCGAATCAAAGGACACATCCATTAACGCAAACACCTTTGCATCTCTACCATTGAACCCATAGGACTGCAAGCCCATCATGGGAACAAAGCCACCAGAAATGGTAAGCTCAATACGAGTGATCTCTCCATTCATAACCCTCTCACTAGTACCCTTCAAATCCAGAAGAGATGGAGGAGGAGCACAAACCGCCCCATCTGAATCATACGAAGACTTATCAAACCCATATCTTGGGATTTCTGTCTCCAAAACCGCCGCAAAAGTTACCCTTTTCGGACTCACAGCCCCAGCAACTGGAGATTCTTGCTTCCCTTCAACTGATACAATAGAACGGAGAGGAATCTCTGTCACAAGGTTCTCCGAAAAAGAAACCCTCTTCCCCACAGCAGTTACCACTGAGTGGGCGACCTGAGAACACGCACGAAACCGAGAATCTATGAAAGGAATCACTGATTCAAGATTTTCCGAAAAGGAAACCCTTTTTGGAACCATAATCAAACTAAGTGAAAAGAAATATAGTGTATAGGTGGGGGATAAGAGAGAGGAGATGGATTTAGGAAGGGAAATTATAGATCTGATGAAGAAAATGATTAGATTAAGCTGAAATTAAGTGGCGGCTGCAAAGGTTTCTAGAGAGAAGGAAGAGTTTCTCTCTCTAGACTCTCATTTCCAGGGTTATGTTTTTGTTTGTAATGTTTAGTTATAGATATATAATTTTATTTGTTCTAAATGGGTCTGATGGTTCTTTTGGATTACGATCCATCTGGGTATCTTGTTAAAGATATGATTTCAGTGCGTGTGTGTTCCTTTGGAGCTGAGATGGGCTTCATCTCTGGGGTTTTATTCAAGGCGACTTTTTTGAGGGGGATTATCCATGTTGTTCGAGTGTGCCCTGTTGTTGGCCACTTCTGAGAGATTGAGCATGAACTCAATCTTCATCATGTCTCTCTTCATACTCAGGAGAAGCTTCGCGCTTTGCTGGGTGTTGCTGTGATTGCTCTCCCCTCTGATGAAGTGGGCGAACCGTTTCTCGATGTTGATGTAAACAAGGATTTACACATCTTTGATGTTGTATATGTGCGAGATAGTTCCACTAGTTTTGGTGACCTTGTATTATCGGATTTCTCTGATATGAAAGGTGTTACATATGCTATTGGAAAGGGATTAGACCTGGATTCCAAGTGGGATCTATTTTAATTGTATGATTTGGGGAATGGAATTCTTCATTACAAGGTGGTTCTGATTGAAGATGGCAACGTGTTTGTTGCATTGCCTGAAAGAATTATTGTTTCGTTCAGTGAATGCTGGGCTACTACTGGTATTGTCATGATAAAGGGCTCTATATGTTTCTATGATGTGCGAGCTCGTGCAGATGTAAATGGAAGTTTAAAAAATTTTCATGTTGAGACTCAAGTTGAGTCTGTTCATCGGACTGACTACCACCTGTTTGATATGTTGTCGCAGACCGTAGTGTATGCAAACACTGTCAAGATAGGAATTGTTATAATTCCAAAAGCTATTGGGGTATTGCATCCGCTTCGACTAATGTTGCTTTTAGAACATGTTTTCAAAGTCCATGTTGGTTCGACATTGTTTGTTGATATAATGAGTTTCCGGCCTGATGAAACCCATGTTTGGGTTTGCGATATTCTGATGATTATGGGGATGGTAAGCTGGGAATCTAATGTGGTGTAGAGAGACTTACTTGAGTCTGGCCTCGCAGAAGCTCCGATCGATTTTATCAAAGGTGAGGTAATTTCTAATTGGTGGGGAACTATTACTAAATTGCTGTTATTTGAGTATGTTGCCTTCTATTTTATTGATGGTCGACAAGGACTGTTGGAAAGTTTCACTTTACTTGTTTCAAATGTTTTTGTTCTGGGGTCTTTGACTCGGAATTTGTGGTCATTTTATGTGAAATGTCGGCTCGCTAGAGTTGAACTGCAAGTTTATGACAGCAGGTATCAATTGCGACAAGCGGATTATGCTTTGTTGATATGTATTAGTGAGTGCTTTGACACCCATGATCTTATGGTTGGGCCTATATCAAGCAGCTGCAACAGGATAGGACAACGCAATGTTGTGGCGGAGTACCATGATGTACTCAGGAGGCCAAAGTTGGGTCTTCTTATCTCTAGGGATAATAATAACATCATTGTTGTTGTTGTTGAGTATGATGGGGTCTGCCATACTGCTCAGGTGGAGGCTTACACCGACAAGATGCGCGTCCAGATTTGGTTGATCATTTATGATGGAGATAACTTGAGGAGGGTGTACCCCTCTCTTATTGGTGATTATGATGTCTTTGTAGACCTGTCCTGGATCATCTGTGATTGTGGGAATGTGCAGTGGTTTTTGCATAAGGTTGTGCCGGAAGGTATTTTGGACTGGGATTTAATTCCTATCTTGGTGGTCGTGTTTATTTACACTGAAAGCTCACGGCAGGGGCGCAAGGTTGCGACAACTGGTATACAGGTGGGTCTGGAGATTCAATTGCTTTGGCTTGCAAAGGACAATGTGGGTGTTTATTGTATTTCTTGCAGCCTGTCAATGAGAGTAGCTCTTGCCATTGATGTTGTGACTTATGAGTCTAAATGGCCACCCTGGTGGAATCTGTATAATGATGATAGTACACTGATCTTAGTGGGCTCAAGCAACGGATGCCAAGACACTTTTGCCTGGTCTTGTATTTTGATGTCTTTCTTCAATAGGGGCTGGATGGTCAATGTTGTTCCGGATTGGTGGTTTCAAGTTGCTCATGGTCATGATGACCTTGTAGTTATGTTGTAGGATGTGCACGTGGTTCTTGAATAGTTTTTAAAGCTGTTTTAACTAGTTCTTTGTAGACTAGTTTAATTATTATGTTGTTGTTCTGATTGGACAAGTTATATTTGTAATGTTTAAACGTTGATTTCGCGGGGTATGCCCCTAGAATTGTATCCGTTGTTCCTTTTGGTATAAATTTTTAATTAGCAAAAAAAAAAAGGATGTTAGTGAAAGTGAACCTATAGTGGTTCCTCTTGAGCCTAAGAAGAAGAGAGCTAAGAGGGCCAAAGCCACTGTCAACCACCCCACAGTCTCACAAAAGGCTGTGGAGAGTAAAAGGGAATCAAACACATCCATAGGTGCTTCTTCTCAACAAGAAGTATCTATTGAAGCTGGCCTGTCTCCCAAGGCATCCTATAAAGAGTCAGCACAACCTCATGTACTCACTCATGAGGAGCCTACACTTGCAGAAATGCACACAGAGATAGGGCACAGTGAGGGTCATGAAACTTCTACTCTTTTTTTTTTTTTTGCTAATTAAGATTTTATACCAAAGGAACAGCATAAACACGTCTAGGGGCATTCCCCGCGAAAACAACAAACAGTCATTACAAATGAAATTTGTTCGATCAGGGGCATACCCCACAGAGTCATCTATCTACTAAAACAGAGCCAAAATTGGCAATCAACTAAAGAAAGAAAAAACAAAGGACTAAGCAGCCATGATTAAGTCCTGCTGGAGTGCCCACCTCGGGTTGCTCTCCATTGCTTGATCTTGGATTTGGTCCAGCGAACTTTCGTGGCCTTCTCATTACTAGGAATTCCCATATCATGATCAAAGGTGGCCTGCTCCTTTTCCATCCGGTCCGTAGCATGATCAACGTTCAGGTTCTCCTCCACCTGCTCTACACCAGGGGCCACCATGTCTCTGTTCATCTTGTCCTTGACACCCTCAGCATCAACTTCCATCGGATCTGCCTCAGAACCCTCTCCCGCAGCCTCAGTACATTTCTGCATCACACGAAACTCCATAGAAATATCCCCTAAGTTATCCAGCAGCTTATGAATAGGAGAGTTGTGAGTCCCCCTGCCTGTGGCATCTTTAAACATAGCAGTATCTATGGTATCAATAGATGGGAGGATGCTAACATTTGGGAATTCCTCCCATGGGATGTCATTATCACCAACACCAGACCCAGTGCTGTCAATCACCATAGCGGATATGCCATCATGTAAGTCCTGACCCTTCAAAAATTCAAAAGCCTCATCAACCTCATGTTCAATTTCCTTTAACAGAATCTCCTTTGTCACAGAAGCACCCTGGCCTCTTCCTAAAACACCCAGCCCTGAAGAACCATCAAATAAGCACACATCCATTGGGTTGTCATTGGATACAAATTCATCCATCCATGTTAACCTGTTTATGTCAGGCTTAGCAGTAAAGTCATCACCTTTCACCCGATGTTCCAAATTAGTCTTCAGTCTTTCCCTGGGATCCCCATTATCAAGAAAAAACACATCCAAAGGAATGCCATCTGCCGGAATCTCAATCCCATTTTTGATCGTAAAGTCTTGCAACTGGACAATACTATTGAAAGTCTCACAAAGGTCCCCATCCGGGAGAAACTCAGATAGATCAACCAGAAATTTACCCGACAGATTAACCACGGGCTCCCTATTTGCGCTCAGCTCTGGAACCTCATACCCCATAAATTCAATAAACATCTGTAGAACTCTTAAATAGTTCCTAGCCTTAAAGAAAAACTGGTTAGCATCCACCTTATCCCAATCCGAGTCTCCAGCCTTGGAATTTGCAGCATCTGAACCAACAGGACCCTTCGCGACAAGGAAGTTCCTGTCGCTAATCTCATTAATAACACCAGAAGGCAAATGAGCACTAGGTTTAGGTGAAACCACAGTTTTGGGAGCAAACAGGTTCAAGCCCATGATCAGATCCTCATGATTAGGGTCATTATTTGGCTCATTACTCTTAGTATTCTTATCCCAGAATGCATTAGTCACTATTTTTTGGACAAGCGACTTCACCATACCTGAAATGACTTCCTCATCATCAGAATCTACATCGTTAACATGGCTAAGATTCCCCGGAGCCTCCTCCTTTCCTGGTTCCTCAGTAGCCTCCTCCTTTCCTGAGGCCTCAGTAGCATCTTTGGTGCTGTTTCCTTTCAGCATTCCAACATCATTAACATTATTACTTTCATTTTCATGAGACCAAGAGTCAACCAGAAGGCCCTTACCCGCAAGTTAACCCTGTGGAACAACCAAAAATCTCTTCTAAACCATCACCTTCTTTATTCTCTAATCCATCATTTGTTTCTTCTCAACAACCTAGAGAAGGGGACAGTCCAATCCCTTCAGGTTTTGATCATCAATCTCCAGTCATGGATGAGCCCCCATCAAGTGGTCCACAAGAACCCATTTCTCAAAGTGAAATGGACACCACTCACTCAAACACTGAGCTAGATCAGGATGGTACTCTGCCAGAAAATGAAACAGCCAACATCTTGGTCGAACTTCAAAGAGCAACTGACCTTCCGGAAGTTGCTGTCACAACCTCAGTTGCTGTCAAAGACACCACAAAAGTTGTTGTCAACCCACCTGTGGACAGTAACATTTTGGGTAAAGATGCTATCGCCTCTACACAACTTGATCATGATACTGTCATTGTTGAAGATGCTTCAGATGATGATCAACTTACTATCTCTACTTTGAAGGTAAAATCTAAACTTTCTACTTCTTCAACTAAAATGCATGAAAGTACTGCTCATACCCATGCATCTAGGATGAGTGAGGGAGTGAAAAGAAAAAGAGAGATAAAAGAAAAGAGAGGTGGGCATAAAAATGAGAGGCAGTCAAACGAGCTGGCAAAAGGTGAGGGACTTGAGCATGTCCAGAGTGAACTTGAGGGATCCCCACACACAAAGGCACTAGGCCTTTAGAGTCATTCTGTGAGGAGTGATGAGATCACTCAGTAAAACAATGAGTGTGTGAGAAACTCCATAGCCTCCTTGCCCCAGTCTCTTCCTTTATATCCAAAAAGGTTGAGAACTGGTGGTCCTTCTAAACAAGCTGAATCAAGGTTGAAATCCCTTGAGGGCAGATGTGCATCCATGGAAGCTAAACTTGATGCTCTGTCCACTATGGCAGCTACTGGTTATGCTGATATTCAACAAACTCTTCACTCATTCTCTGCCATCCTTAGTGCTGCCAACTCAACTAAGGGGGAGAAAGTGGTAGATCAGAATGAGGGTGAGGGAGAGAAAGTGGTAGATCAAAATGAAGCAAACCTGGTAGAGAAGGAGAAACAAGGTGAAGCTGCAAGTGAGAGGGAGCCTACAAGTGAGGGGGAGCAAGTTTTGGAAGAAAAAGATAGAGATGAAAGTGAGGGGGAGCAAGAGAAAGAAGAAAGAAACTTTGGTGAAGAATTGAAGGCAACAAGAGATGGTGAATTATTTGAAGCAGAAATAGATGGTGAGGCAGTATTGTTATCCAAGGAAGTGTTGGAGCAATTAAAGGGGACTCAAAAGTCTAAAAGAACAGTATTGCCTCCACTGAAAATCAATGAGCCAAATCCTAAGGAAGTCGAAGCTCCATTCCAGAAGTTGCAGAAGGAATGAAGAGAAAAAGAAATTCAAAATGCTCTGGGTAAAGGCAAAGGCAAAATGCCTGAGTATATGGACATATCTGCTGGCATATCTACTGGAACTACTTGGTCAGATGGAAGTGAATACGCCCTTGAAGATGCAGAATTGATGATGGTTGATCACATGGAGAGTACTTTGAATAACAAAGATGAAGATTTCAGTAAGTTGGTGGATAAATCAATTAGTGAAGCAGGGGGAGCTTTTACAAAATTGACATCAACACTGAAGAGCAAAGTAATAAGTATCTCTGTGAGAATCAACTTGGAAAGAAGATGGGCTGTTCAGGTTTATTTGAGAAACCGTTTGACCATATTCATCACAATGCAATTTTTACAAAGTTTGCATGCTAGAGTACTCCAAGTCCTTGGAACCCTGGTAGTCAGAAATTCAACAACCTTTAATGATAGTCTGATAGCACAAATTAAAAGGATGGTTGAAGACAAACTCCCTGAGGTGATTCAAAATCCTTATGATGTGTGTTTCAAAAGGATCACAAAGACAGGAGCTAGAAGGTTGGATTTCTTAACATTGGATAAAGTCTCAGGACTAAGCACTGAAACAATCATGATAGTGCTGAAGAAACTTCTCAAATCCAGTATCACAAGTGAAAAGGTTAAAGATGTCAAAGATATTCATAGACTGTTAGCAAAAAGAGATGAGGAAATTAGCTTAATCATAAAGAAGCTGATCTCTGATGCTAATGCCAAGATGGGAGGAAGCTGCAACTATGATGATACTTTGGATGATGATGAGGATGAAATTGGAGGAAGTGGTGAACCTGGAAGATTTAGGAGTTCTAGAAAAGAAGCATCTGAGAATGTTGCTACACAAACTCAGATGGATGCTACCCAAGAAGAGCAAGAAACTCCCAGTACTGAAAAGAAAGATCCTGTCTAGGAAAAAAGGGAGTTAGAAATTTGTGAAGCCTTGGAGGCAAGTATCTTGAGATTACCTGTTGAATGCTTTAATGCTGAAAAAGATACTGTCAACAAGGATACTGTCAAATTGGTTGAAGATACCCAAGTGAAAGATGTTGTCAAGAGCCAAATAGTAGAAGCTATCAAAGTTGCTGTCATGAAAGATGCTGTCAAGAGCCAAATAGTCGAAGCTGTCAAAGTTGCTGTCATGAAAGATGCTATCAAAGATCAACTTGAAGAAACTGTCGAAGTACGAAAGCTTGTCAAGAATTTCACATCTAACAGAAGGAAGACAAGAGCCCAAGCCTATCGTACAACCAAGATAAAAGGGAAGACAGTTGCAGCAGCAAAGAAAAAGAAGCATGGAGCAGTTTTGACAGAGAAGCCCATTGATAAGAGAAAAGTAAATAGTTTTGAACTATTGAAAAATTCAATTGATGGGAGCATATCATATGTCTCGGTGGAACTGGACCCAGTCAACAAAAAGGTACGAAAGTATGATCTTAAGGACTGTGAAACTACATGTATAACTGTAGAACCAGACTTCACTATGGAGATAGTCTCAAATGTGGTAGGCATGCGTGATCTCTCATGCAATAAGGTAAAGGTAAGGAGAAGAACTGATTTCTTCATTTTGGAAAGGATGATCACTCTCATGGAAACAAACCAAGATGTTTCCTGCAATATCTTAGAGCATGTCAAAGAATACCATGCTCAAAGATATACTGAATTCTATGAGCAGTATGGTGATTGGAGAGCACATGATAATGCAGACCTTGAAGTTAGTTCTGATGGGGAACCAATGCCTGATGTGGACCTTATAGCAGCACATCGTCCTTTTTCAAAGGCTGGCATGGCTGAATATGAAGCAGAACAAGCTTATCAGGCTGCTAAAGCTAAATCATCCCAATCCACCAAACCTACCAAACCTGCCACATCTGCCAAACAAAGTGCTGAAGACCTAGAAGCTCAACTGAAGGAAAGTTACAAGAAACTCAACAAGCTATTCAGTGAGGAAGCAGGTTATCAGCCCTGTGTATTGGATAATCCTCTGAGAATCAAGGATGACAAGCCAGAAATCTATGTTGATAGTTTTCACAAGCTGAGGACTAATATACTGAAGGATCTCTACTGGAAAGTTGTTGGATCTATTCATAAGCTCGAAATGCTAGTTGCTTGGGAGCTAGAGGAAATATTTGATCAGAGGAGAGATGAAGATCCAAAGCTAGACAGAAAAAGGAGAAAATCCTTAAATGCTTTTCCTGGAAGGAGGTTCAAATTCATCCAAGGAATTCTGAAGTTCAGAACATACACGTATGATTTTGAAACTTGGTTTGATGTAAAAGATGCTAAAGTATTTACTTCTCGAGTGATACAAGGGTACATTGAAGACATTGAAGATGATGCCAGATCACCAAAAGAAAAAGCTTTAGTTGAAGACCTCAGAAAAGCAAGAAATGAAGCTCTCAGAAGAGAGGGAAAAATCTGAACAATTGGATACTACCAAAATCAGGCTAAGTTAAACTCTGATTTGCTCATTCAATAGGAGCAATTGATTTGCAGTAAATTCATAAGCTTCATGTTCTAGATTTTTCTTTAACATTTATCAGTTATAGTGTTTCAGCTATTCTGATCTATGTTAGTTAAGTTGTCAGTACGTTTTGATTGTAAATTGTTATTATTGTCCATAAAAACAAATTGGGGGAGATTATTGGGATTTATGGGTGATAGCATAGAGACAACTTAACTATATTTCCATGTACTTAGTTTTTACTAAGTTGAACATACTGTCACAGCTAGAGTATGTCTTCGTATTTGAATAATTGCTGTCATGTAATAAATGTATGATTTGGGAGAAGTTCATATGTTTGTTCAAGCCTCAAGGAATGCATCCAGAAGACAGCAAGAATAAAAGTTACTGTCATGTCCCTGACAGTAAAGTTACAAGAAAAAAAAATGAGAGTCGTTCTCTGCCTTCTCTCTAACCTCTCTCTCTCTAAAACCCTTCTTAGCCGCCTTTAATTCTAACACAAATTCCCATCAGATCTATACAATCGACCTTCATAATTCCATCTTCCATCTCGAATCTCCCACCTATACACTATATTTCTTATTTTATATATATTATCTCTAAAAGTTTTGAAAATGAGTCCGAAGAGGGTCTCTTTTTCGCCGGAGGTTAGGGTTTTTTACCCTAATGCGTACGATGCCCTTTCTACTGAGTTAGCTAAGGGGGAGCAGGTTTCGAAGAAGGTCACTTTCTCGCCGGAGATCAGGGTTTATTACCCTCGTTCTCTTGATGCGGATTTGAAATGTCGGATATCAGGTGTTGATATTATCTCTCTTGATTATATGCGAGGAGATGATGCTCCTATGGGAGAATCGGAGGCTGAGGATCATTTGTATGATGGTCATCCAGTCCGATTTTTGGGTAATTCGGTTGTTAGTCTCCCAATAATGAAAGAGGATGATAAGAATACAAAGGAGGCTATTCTTATGCCTACTGCTCGTAATATGAATGAGAACGAAACCGATGGCTGTAAAGTGTTTGATGGTTTGTCGGTGAGAGCTTTTAATTGCTCTGTTGGTATAAAGATGAACCGGCGAAGTGCCCTGTATTTTGTTAATCTCATAAACGAAGAACATATGTTTGCTATTATGCTTCTAAGAGATTGGAGAGCTTTGCTTGGGAATGGTTACTTTGAAGGGATTTCGATGGATTCTCTCTCCCTTCTACTGCAATCTGGGGGTATGATTCCTAGATTTGGCTTGTTAAAAATGGCCTTTGCTAGTGATGACAATGATGTCTATGGCAGGGCTGGTGTTTCTTTAGTTGAACTATTAAAGGGTGGGGATGTTTCCCTCTTTTCGGTTGATAAGGGGGTACTTGACTCTATCCAAAATGATGAGCTGCGTGAAGGTGAGGGTTTCATTTTTAGCGATCCAATTAGGTTTTGGTATGCTGATATGCTATTAGACTTTCCAATAGATGTATTCTATGTTTTTTATGGATGTGATATCCTAGTAAGGCGAATTGGAGTTTGCCCAGCTGGTTTCTCTTGGATTTTTTCAAGTATTTGTACTTGTTGGGAGGCTGGTTTGATATGCCGATTCGAGGAGTATTCAAACAGAGAGGCCAATGATTTGCTCTCTGTTTTCTTGAAGTCTGATTTCATTGCTAGGTGCGATGTTCTTAAGTGGAAGTTTGTCAATTTCTTCAATGTGTTTGACTGTATAACCCATCCAGGGTATGTCAAATTTGCTGGTTTGGAAGTTGTTTCTAGGGGACCAGTTAGAGATTTAGTGTCTTCTAATCTGGTGTTTACAATGAGGGTTGTTATTAGCTCCTGGTTTGCTATTGGCTCCCAGGTGGACTTTGATGGAGAGTTGGTAAGCGGCTGCGAGCTGTATGGTTGGTGTAGTGTTCTCTGGTGTATATCTCAGGAATGTGTTTATCCGACTACAAAGGATCAGTCTATTCTTTCAGACTGTTACCAGATGGTGATCTGCCATATGTTTAAGGTTATTTTAAATGTGTTTTATTCCTTTGATGGCATTATGGCATGTGCCCCAGGAAGGTTGAATTCGGATGGATTGATGTTGTCAATCGTTTGCTTCGTGGAAAGTATAGGCTGCGGGATTTCTGCTTTACGGGGAAGTTGTGTGTGGCAGTCTTGCCGATAATTTCTGAGGATGACATTATGATGGGTCTGTACCCTCCATTGTTCGAAGACTGCTGGTTTGTTTAGGGTGGTTTTCACGATAGTCTTGGCATGGATGCAGGAGATATTGTCGATAGTCTCCCCTGGGACATGGATGCTGACAACTTGGTTGTCCACATGCATATTTGCAGTCCATGTAATGGTTGCACTGTGTCCTTACAGAAGGAGTGGTATGATGTGCAGAGACTCTCGCCTACAGATGTGATGCCTCCTCGGCATAGTTATGTTTGTTTAAATTTCAGTTATGAACTTGTGTTAAGCTAGGATAACTAGCCTATTATGTTGTTTATGTTGACAGTAAGGTAACTTACTATTTTTAGCTTTTGTTGTTTCCGTGGGGTATGCCCCTAGGTCTGTTCTGTTGTTCCTTCGTGGTATAAAATTTTAATTAGCAAAAAAAAAAGTAATGTTACAAGAAGACAAATGTTGCAAAGTCACGACAAAGCTACATTTGACAGCAACATTGGCCGAAGCAAGAGACAGTAACATTTTCACACTTGACAGCAAGTCTGGAGCTCCGACAGCAACATTGGCGGGAGCTAGTACTGTCAACCTCTGAATATTCCTTTGACAGCAGACTCTGAGGTTAAGGTTACTGTCACCTTGAATTATTTGAATTGGGTATTTTCTCAGTCAAAGCTCGTGACAGGTTACATGTTCAAGAAACAGATTTGCTGCAACACACTATCGTTTGTAGCAGACCTGCAAGACTACAATAGAAGCTTAAGAGATTCACAAGACAAGGCTGGTCAATTCGAGGAGCATGTGATATCCACATCTACTAGAATTGTATTAGCTAGAAATAGAAAGAATCTAGGTTGCTTTACTTATAAGGTTTATCCTGTCTGTATAGCAATTAGGGAAAGTCACATGAGTGTGCAAATTGTAATGAGCTGCCACTTGAAAACGACAACAGCTCAACACCCCATGCGATAAGGACAACAGGGTATCTTAGTCTACTTAGATACATCTTAGATTCTTTTCTATTCATGTACGCACACGAAACAATCTGTATCTCTTGAGATATCGAAGCTGGAGAAACTCTCTCCAGGTTGTAGCAACGCTTCACACAAAATAAATAAAACATTTATTTTGTGAGAAATCTTGTTTCACTTATTGCTTGCATACATCTACTGATAATCTATAATCTTTATTTTCGTTGTTGATTTAAAGATTCAATTTTATCAGTATTTCATTCAACCCCCCTTCTGCAATACTCCGGGACCAACAAATACAGTTGGCAAAAACTTTAATCAAGGTGTCAAACAAGACATACCATTCAGCTACCAATCCCTTTTTAGACATCTCACTTAAATCCAACTCACCTTGATATTGATATTGAATCCCATTAAAGAACTGAGTGAGTTCAATATTAGTAAGAAGGTTAACTTGATTATCTATTGGAAAATTTAATACCCTTTTGAACACTGATTCATCCACCAAATATTGTTTATCGAAAATCGTAAAAGAAAAAGAATTTGAGTCTTCTGAGATAACAGTAATAGCGCAAAATAAGCGCAAGGGTTCAATATTTAGAGGGTGTTTGGCTTAACTTAAAAATTGTTACTTATCACTTAAAGTGCTACTTACTCACTTTAAGTGAAAAGTGATATTTTTCACTTAAAGTTAGGTGTATCTGTTTGGCTAATTCCACTTAAAGTAAATTTATTTTTAAAAAATTAATTAAAAAAAAAGAAATTTATATTTTTTTGAAAGTATAAAATACAAATATATGCAAAGAATACAATACAAGTTAAAAGGTGACTCAAATACATAAAAATTGATATACGAAAAAAAATAAGTGGAAAAAAAGTACCTCCAAGCTACTTTTTTTTTTTGAACTAAAACTAACTTTAAGTGGAAAAAAAAAAGGTTAGACAAACACCTCATAATCACTTTAAGTGGGAAAAAAAATAATAAAAGGGGGGCCAAACATGCTCTTAATGGAGCATCTAGAGAGATAGCACTACTAATGAATGGATGCTCGTTTACAAAACGAATCCAAGGCTTGAATTTCTCAACATGAATTTCTCAACAGGGCATTTATTCGGATTATAAAACCAACAAAATTATATAAAACCAACAAAATTATGCTTGATAAGCTCAAAATTATCAGCCATAATTTTGACCTCAAAAACAACACTAAAATGCAGCAAATTTCAATTAAATTCGAATTTTAGAATTTATAAATTAATTAAAAATTCGAATACTCCAGATCTTAACCGAAAAATCTCAAATTTTAGTATGTTAATCTCCTCAATCACACGAACACAGAGGTATTTTTAGATTTCCAAACAAAAATCCCAAACTCAAGAAATCTGAAGAAGTTAAAACTGTTTTTCAGAATCGATTTCACTGATTTCTCGATCAAAACTCGTGTTTGAACAATCAAAATGAAAGGTATGAAGCGAATAGAGTGATTGTGATGTCAGATTACGATTTGATTGAATTAGTTTTGACGATGGGTGATCAAAAAAAAAAATGGGCAGCACTTCCCTGTGTTGTGCGTGTATGTATCCGTATGTAACAGAGAGTACTTATAGCCTTAAAACTCGTGAGTTGTGTTGGAAATAGTTACTAGAAAGAGTTAGAAAAGAAAAACCTATATATACAACTCTGACTCTTACTGGGCTAATTAGACTCTCAGTATTATTAATACACACCCGGACTCTTTCTAGAGTAAATATCCTAACCTGACTCTTTCTAGAGTTAAAATAAAAGGCTCGCGGTCACTGCCAGTGACCTGTTACACAACATATGGTTTGAGCACCGTTGGATCAGTGACCTGTTACACAACATATGGTTTGAGCACCGTTGGATCATTCAACGGTCCTGATTTAAAAAAAAAAATTACACCGTACCGCAGAAACTTTCCGTGGTACGGAGTAATTACAAAACTGCCTCCTGTTTTCATATAAAAAATCTACTGTTCACCGTACCGCGGAAAGTTTCTGCGGTACGTGAATAGTGGGGGTATTTATGTAATTTCTCCGTACCGCGGAAAGTTTCTGCGGTACGGTGTAATTTTTTTTTTAAATCAGGACCGTTGGATCAACGATCCAACGGTCCTGGAACAATATGTTATGAAACAATTCTAAGGCAAATGTTTGCCATAGAACGGACCCCAAAATAAAATACAATAGAAAGAGTTACCATCTTGACTCTTTGTGGAATAAAAAGAAATTCTAATTCTTAATAGATTTAAAATAAAACTGATTCTTTATAGAATAAAACTGACTCTTTATAAAATATAAAGACAAACTCCTTATAGAATAAAAATATGTCAAAACTTTTGAATTAGAGTCGATTTAATAAAAATCAAAATATTAGAGTAAATTACATACTAACAAAAATAAATATTTATACAACTAGACTTAATTTAATACAAAAATTAATTTTAATTTACATGCTAATTATTCTATTAATAATAATATAATTTATAATACTACAAAAATAGTAAAAATATTAACACAAGTAATAAGTAGTCATCTTATTAGAGTTGAAAAATAAATAAAAGGACAAGCACTACAAAATATTAAATAACATTAATATTTACAATAATACGGATAAGATATGATCATTTACTAATAGACTAACTAACTAATAGAAAATATCAAAAATACCATAGGATGTCCTTTTAACGAAAATAAGACAATAATAATAAAAGGACAAACACTACAAATTAACACATATAATATTAACTATTTACATACATATTTATAGTAAATTAATAAATCTATATATTTTCTAATAAAATAACTTCCTAATAGAAAATTATTTAGGAGAAAAATATGACTTATTAAATCATTATAAATATTCAAAAGTGACTTTAAAATAATGAAATTTTCAACAAAAATAGGTTTCTCACAAATTACAACTTGAAAAATTTGAGAAAAATATTTTTAGAGAAACTAAATTATTCTAAAATAAAAGAAGTAAGTAGGGATATATTAAGAAGATAATGGCAATGGTTTGAGAATTAATCAAGCAAGAAGGTAAGTTGATAAAATAATTATACAAGTGATTCTAATAATAATTGTTAACAAAATAATCAATTATAAATTATTAAAGAGCAAACATCAGATATTAACCAATTTAATTACTAGGACTATTTAACATACCCAATTCACCAACAATTCTGGTGAATGTGGATTAATCAAGAGACTTAGTAAAAATATATGCTGTTTGTTCTTTCGTGGGTACAAAATGTAACTCCACGGTACCATTCATGACATGCTCTCGAATAAAATGATACCTGATGTCGATGTGCTTGGTCCTCGTATGCTACACAGGATTGTTGGAGATTGTTATGGCACTTGTATTGTCACACAAGATTGGAATATTGTCAAATACAAAGCCATAGTCACATAGCTGATTCCTAATCCACAAGATCTGAGCACAACAGCTTCCAGCAGCTATATATTATATCGTCCACATAGACTTGGACTAGTATTGTATCATTCTTATGTTTCTTTGTAAAGAGAGTTTTGTCTATGACACCTATAACAAACCATTTTCAAGTAGAAATTCAGAGAGAGTGTCATACCATTTCCTTGGCGCTTGCTTAAGATCATAAATAGCCTTGAAGAGAAAGTAGACATAGTTCAAAAATTCTGGATCTTCAAAGCCAGGGGTTGTTCTACATATACCACTTCATCTAGCTTACCATTCAGAAAAGCACTCTTGACATCCATTTGATAAACTTTAAAGTTTGAGAATGCTGCGAAAGCCAAGAATATTCTGATAGCCTCAAGTCTTGCCACTGGAGCATAGGTCTCATCATAATCAACGCCTTTAGCTTGTGAGTAACCCTTTGCTACCAGTCTTGCTTTATTTCTCGTCACTGTGCCATCTTCATCTAGCTTATTTCTGAATACCCACCTAGTATCAACCACTTTCTTGTCCTTAGGTCTGGGTACCAGCTTCCATACTTCTTGTTGTTTGAATTGATTGAGTTCATCTTGGCAATCACCCAATCAGGATCAGAAAGAGCTTCCTCAGTTTTTTTAGGTTCCATTTCAGACAGAAACCCCGAATAATTACATTGATTCTGATAAGCCTTCCTAGTTTTTACACCAACATCTGGATCACCAATGATTAGCTCAAAGGGATGAGCTCTATTCCAAACAGTCTGTCTGGGAAGGTTAGATCTTGATGATTCACCTTGATCTTCATTGTGATGTTGTGTATGACCAGTTGATCCTTCATTGTCTCCCCCTGAGTTGTTGCCAGGTTGACTCGATGATTGTTCAGGAGTGTCGGGGGTATCTTCAATATTATCATTCTTTTCATCACCATTACCCTGATCATCATCATCATTATCATTATCATTGTTGTCATTACCATCAGCAACAACATCAGGTGGATTGTCACCATCTGAATCTGGATCTGTCATGTCATCAAAAGATAGCTTTTCAACTGATCCTCAGTTTGGATACTAGGAAGTTTAGTGTCATCAAATGTTACATTGACACTTTCGAGCATTTTTTGTTGATCAATCACGTACACCCTGTAAGCTCTTCTTTTATAACCAATAAAAATTGCTTCACGTGCTTTGGCCTCGAATTTTCCACCTTGATCATCTCCTTATTTAAGTATAAAACATTTTGCTCTAAATACATGAAAATATTTGAGTGTTGGTTAATTTTCAATCATTGCTTCATAGGGGGTCTTCCTTTTTTTTTTTTGCTAATTAGAATATAAACCATAGGCAAAAGATTAAACCTCTAGGGGTATACCCCGCGATTAGTAACACGTCTACCTAACGGAACAACAACGAGAAAACATTAAAAAAGCTAGATAAACTAGCAGTCAACAGCAACAAAACACAAGCACAGAAACATTTGGATTGAAAAGTTAGGTGTGGACACCCCTGCTAAGACGCCACTTTTTGAGCCTCGACTTTGTCCATTGGACTCTAGACTTCGAGCCATCCTTCATGTTTCCATCTACACCAGCAACCTTGTCAACCCTGTCTGTTTGTTGCACACTCTCACTATCCAGGTTTAAACCAGCTTCTAGAATAAGTCTCTCAGACTGACCTTCCCATGGCTTTGCGCCATCTCTCAAAGTGGCTGGGGCCTTTCTTTTTGAGCCAGTATCCCCAGTCCATCCCATCCTTGTATCAATGTCATTGACCCTGTCATCAGGAGGCTTGTCTTCCAACTGTTTCCCAGAGGCGGAACCTTGCCTTAGATCGTGCTTATAAAAATCAATTCCCAAATCAATCAGGAAGTCCCTCAATTGGAAAAAGGGCCTTGTTACTTAAAAATGAGAGTCGTATGCTCTAGCTTCTCTCTAACCTCTCTCTAAAAACCTAGCCGCCACAAAATCTAAACCTTAATCTACACCATTTCTACATCAGATCTTCTCAATAGCCTTCCCTAATTCACCTTTCCTCTTCTAATCTTTCACCTCAAACACCATATTTCTTACTATATAATTATTTTCTTAATGAAGAGGGTTTTCTTTACGGAGAACTTAGTGACTGTGATTCCTTCCCGTGCAAGAGGATCTGAAGCTTGCCTTCATGTGGGTAGTCTCATTAGGAGTCCGAAGAGGGTCTCCTTTTCGGAGAACCTTGTGACTGTGTATCCTTTGGAGGATGTCCGAGTAAAAAAGGACAGTGAGAGACAAAGGGACGATGACTGCCAGTATGAGATGCAGACTCGGGAGGGGCCGGTTCCGGGCCCGAGTTCGAAAAAGGTTTCTTTCGCGAAGAATTTGGTGACGTTGATACCATTGGAGCGGGGAAATCGAGTAAATGTTGCCCAGGGATCCCAAAAGAGGGTGAAACTGGATAAGGATGATCCTTTGGTAATGGAATCGAGGGCCCAGCAGGACGGGCTTAGTGTGGGTGCTCGGAGTGGCCTTTTTTCAGGAAAGGGGAAGATCGAAACTTTTATAAGGGGGATGTAACACCCCCAGATCCAGGGTCAGGGATCTGGTCGTTACGGTCTCAATATTCAACCACAAAATCAACATAATTTAAATTACAACCTTGTGACCCAAAACCACAACATAAAACACACCCGTTATAGTCCCAGAGATGAAATCAGAGTAATCGTCAATATTATTAATCACAAGTTTGAGTTCTTACAACCCAAAGAATTACAATTTTACAATTACATGCTCTTTGCCATCCATTGGTATATGCCATATATATAAATACATTTGATGCACAAATACTAATAAATAGCCTACCAGAGGCTGCATCCTTAGCAATGGTAGCTATGACCTCAGCGGTTAATCCTCTGACGGCTGACACCTGCCTATGCTGAGCACGCCTTGCGCGGCCATTTGATCTAGCTGTTGTTGTGATATAAATAAATAAAGCAAGGGTGAGCAATAGCCCACCAAAAATATAATTGAACAGTGATAATATATAACAGTCCAAAATATCTTTGAAACCATATGCCATGCATTAACGATGTAGTACCAATATAAGGTTTGAGATGAAGTTACAAGGTAACTCAAAATATATTTGTTTTGAATAAATATCTGCTATGTCAAAAATGAGCCAGATATTATCAACTTTTCATAATAGAGGAACTTGCAGGAAGAATATTGCAATTCCAATTCAAACACTTTTCAAACCTGCCAATAATGATAAGGTTGCAGGAAATTTCCAACATTGAGAGATGAACTAATACTGGAGTTTGACGCGCCAGGAGACATAGCATTTACACGATGATCAGTCGCATGTTATGCTCCCCACCTCTTGTTTATTACATGTAGAAGGAAGCACCGATGGATTTACTTGTCTACCGCCCTCTGGAACCCCCCGGCCAACGGTTGGGCCATTTGCTGGACCGGCGCCACTGGGTCACTTACGCATCTCCTAGTTCATTTCACATCCATAACTTTAAAACGTAAAGTTCCTCCCCCTTTCCCCAAGTATATTACTTGTTGATAGGACTCTACAAAGTAGTCGTATCTATTTGGAAAGGAAAAATCACCAATATTTCCCAAGCTGATGCTTGTTAATGGATATAAACTTGTTCCATCAATTCTTACCCCTCGAGCGTTGAGGAGGTAACCAAAAAGATTCATATCGATGTTTGAAAGAATCAAGATGTGAGTAACAAGATAGTTTAGCAAGAATAGGACCGGGCAGTCCAATAAATAACATATCTCAAGTGAGGTCCCCTTATATATGTTTGGAAGTTGAGCGAGTATTTAAATCTTCTTTAAGATAGATTTAAATGAAAATAAAGTTTGGGAATCTCCCCTTGATAAGAATAGTCATAAAATACTCCGAAATATTTTACACCTTATCTGAAGGTGATAGATAATCTTTGAATAATATGAATCATCATAAAAAGAACTCAAAAGAATTTAATTAAATATTCCAAGAATATTTATTAGGTCAATGATAATTATGGAATATTATTGAATCATAATATTGCTCGTAAGTAATCCTCGAATGAATATATAGAATTATTTATTAAATAAATCTCTTCTTAAATGAATATTTAAAATAATATTCATTGAATAAATAAACTTAAATAAATATTTAAAATAATATTTACTGAATAAATCAAACCTTAAATGAATATTTGAAAATAATATTCATTTAACAAATAACACTCCAAATGAATATCCAAATAATATTCATTAAACAAATAATATTCTAAATGAATATCCAAAATAATATTCATTTAACCAATAATATTTTAAATGAATATCCAAAATAATATTCATTTAACAAATAATATTCTAAATGAATATCCGAATAATATTCATTTAGTAATCAAAACTTTAAAGGAATATTCGAAGTAATATTCTTTGAGTAAATAGAACTTCCAATGAATATTTTAAAATAATATTCATTAAGTAAATCAAACCTTAAACGAATATTCGAAAGTAATATTCATTAAATAAATAAAGATCAAATGAATATTCCAAATAATAATAAGTAAGCCAAATGAATATTTGGGAATGATATTCGTCAACCAAATAACTCTAATGAATATTCAAAATAATATTCATTAACTAAATAACTCCAATGAATGATCAAAATAATATTCATTAAATAAATGACATTCTAAATGAATATTAAAATAATATTCATTAAATATTCCTTCACTGAGGTAATACTCAAATAACGTTCCTCGAAAGATTCGTAATCGAATAAAAATCCTCGAAATAATAAATTTGTCGCTGGGATCCCTCCGGGTTTCCACGACTATTTATATATTACAAAATATCGACTCCTGGTCTATATTTGAAGTATGAATGTCATACGCCCTTCGCTAAGGGTCTTAACCAAACAATCCGGCTTATAACTGATATTTCATATATAGTCTATAAGCCGATAACAATTCAGGGAACAAGTAATTCAATATTAACTTGAAAGTAGGCATGCATTCTATGGCATATGTATAAAACAATCATCATATATATTATCACAACAACAGTTCCAAGTATTGGAAACTTGCCTGGGAATCGAGTGCGGGTAGGGGTAATGTGTCCCGGGTCAGCTCGACGATCTATAAACAATCAGAATATTTAAGGTTAATCACTTAACGCTTCTTAAAAGGCTAAGTATAAACTCCACTTAAATCGAAACATGTTTTCGAGTTATCTCGTTACGTCTCTTTTAGTGTAACTCTTTTTATCACTGATACGATCCGACATTCGTTCGTTATCAAGACATGTCATCGTGCTTATACTTAGTATATACTTAAGTCGTACAAGTTCTAAGGTCGGTCGTTTACGAATCAAGATTATACCTCGAGTTTTATCGCCCGTTTTCTAAGTTATAACCAAAGTCGTACTTTTAAGGGGTTCGTTCGCGTTTAACCTCGATTCGAACATTTTTATAAAATCGAAAAACGATCCATTCGACATGTGGTTTCCTCCCACACCTTCCTTTTTACCTCTAATATTTAATTACCAAGATTCGTCACTGCGATACATATTTTACACGGTTCAATTTCAATTACGAATTCGCATTCTCGGTTTCGAACCACTTTTACGAATTTAATCATAACTCCTAAACCGTAAGTCCGTTTCATGCGATCTTTATATCAAAACGAAGCTTGTAACATGATCTAGCTAATCATGGCATAAGTCGAAGCTATACAGTGAGTTACATGTTCTGTCCAGTTTGTGTTCTTAAGGTTAATGAAATTTCGGCATTACGACGGCTATAAATCGAACGTTCCAAAAATTACTACAATCAAACCAAGCCACACCGGGCATCCATAACACTTATACACATGGTTCTTATCTCAAAAAGTCCAGGAACACCATGCCTTACTACCATATGCATCATATTACATAAATCACTAAACCACTAACTAAACATGCTTATAACATCACCATAATCATAACTACACTAAGATCATCAAGAACAAGCATATACCCAAAGTAAGATCTAGGGTTCATGAGGTTTATACCTTCCTTGGAGAGTGTTAAAGCCCTTGCTAAGCCTTGTATAGTCCATGTCTATCCTTAACCAAGCTTCCAAGAAATCAAGAAAACCAAGATTTGTTCTTGAAAACACTATTCACCCTCCTCTTAAATCATTTATTTGAAAGTGGAAAAAGATGAGTTTGAAGCTAGGATTTTTAGGAGATCACTTTTATGAAATATAGGACTCACAATAAAAATTACAAGATCAAACAATGGTGGGAAGATGGATTTTGCTCTCTGAATTTCTTTAAAAGACGAATGGCTTGGAAATGGGAGAGATGAGGTTTCTTTTGCTTGGCTTGCTTGGTAATCTTGCATAAAGTAAGTATTTTAGATAATATCTATGATAAAGCCACTTTATTAAAGTGCTTGGTCATGGATGATGTAGTTTAAAGGGACAAGTGTTAATCTTTTGATGGTTTAAGGCTAACCAAGTGGTTGGTTGTCTAAGTGTTTGGTTTAATCTCCAATCATGCTAGTTACTTGAGTAACTATGTAGTTACTAGATATTTATCACTTGCACATGCATGCATCTTGCTCTCTACTTGCTCTTTTGTCCGTTTATTGCTCAATTCGTTGACCGTTCGGAGGAATAACTCAAGGATTTCTAGTTAGGGCTTTACCGGAAACCTTCTTAATATTTATAATACTAATCTCCATCTTTCTTAATACTTCTCGAATTTAAATTCCTTAAATATTAAATATTAAATCCTTAATCTATCAGTGTCTAGGGAAAATCTCGGAGAAAATGAAAGTGCTGTTTTTCAGAATCCGACAATCTTTACATACACTTATTTTCCCCTCGGATCACTAATACGAACTCAGAAATTCATTCCGGGTACTTCTGTATAGCGTCGTCTCATAATATTCTTATTTCCATCAAAAACACTATTCATCACTTGTTCTCTTTTTAGTCCTGGTACTTAGAAAATATCTTTGTGCTTCCTCGAGCGTTCCTTAACTCTTTTTACGGAACCGCTGGACTTATAATAGATATTGATTTGGATGACACAAGAATAATCTTTCTTGGAATAATATAACTTATATCCTTAGGAGATAGATTATTCTTATTTAAGCTATCAACCAAAAGTATTCTTCATGACATATGATCATTTAAATCTATACCCATTCACATTCTTTGTTAATACCTTGTAGTCGGAGTCACTGTTCATTCTTTCATCAATATATAAAAAGTTTTAATTCTACCGAAAATTCGGGTTCTTACAGGGGATGACACCGGACTCCATGAGTTCAAAAAGGGGGCTGGAGGTGTCGGAAAGGACCTTCATCAAGAAGAAAGTTACTTTCAATGATTTGGTTATTGAAATTAATGATTTAAATAATGAGATGTCCGATTCAATTCCAAAGGAAGCTACTGTCTTTTCTGTTGGTGCTAATGTGGATTTGGAAGTCAACTCCTTTTTGGTGGATGAAGGAATGGATTTGCCAAATTTGGTTGAAAATGTGGCTGGCCGAAAGGCTTGCCTTAGGAAGTTTACTCTTACTGTGGAGGTTGTCAAGCCTGCGAGGAAATCGGTGAAGTGGAAGGATAATATCCAGGTTATTATTGATCAAGAGGATGATAGTCAGGTCAATGAGAAGTTGGTTATGGATGAGGAGGTAGACCAAAAGCTGAAGGAAAAGGGCATTGAAGCCGTTCAGTACTTCAGGAGTAGGGGTTGTGTTCTGGAAGGGACAAGAAGGGTGTTGAGGCGTATGCTTAGGATACTTGGGTGTGAACCAGGAGGTTACACTTATTTCAATTATTGTTATTGGGGTAGCTTCTTGACATTGTATTGTGAGGGCATCATGATACAAGATGTAGAGCTGGATGCTCACAATGTGTGTGCTATGCGCACTGCAAAGTTGGTATTTGCTTGTTATGCTGTCCTTGACAGTACGGGTCTGGCTGAAGACCCTTTAGGAATGGCGAATGCTTTAAAACCAGTCATGGTGATTGTGGTAGTATACTCTGAAAATTCGCAGCAGGGGCGAAAGTTTGTTACAATAGATGATGAAGGGAGGACTCTGCTCTACGATGTTCAAATTGTGGGAGACTGCGGGGTTTATGCAGTATTGCAGACTGGAATGTTCATGGCAAGTTTCTAGTTTTTAGGATTCTGATTGTGATTCTGATTGTGTTTGTGCTCAGCTGTTGTTGATTGCTAGTTTTCTAGCATTATTGATGTTTTTCTCTGTTGTTCCTTTAGGTAGATGGTTTTATTTTCGCGGGGTATGCCCCTAGAGATGTAATTGTTTGCCTGTGGTATAAATTTTAATTAGCAAAAAAAAAGGAAGTCCCTCAATTGGATGATACAACAAGTGAGCTCATGGAGTTCCTCCTCCTCCTTGTCCCCCTTGTCCCTCAAACTTTTAGCACTTGCAGAGTACTCTCTATCCCTGGACCCTTTTACCACAGGGACTTCTTTGCCAATTGAGGTGATGAACATTTCCAAGCTCTCTAGATTGTGCCTTGCTGCCACCAGGGCTTTCTGCTTCAAACTAGTGTTATAGGAGGTGTGGTCTAGCAACTCTTCAATCACTAGCTCCGCTTTCCTACCCTCCTCTCCGGGTAATACAGGGATTGGAATTCCATTCATCCGCATGTAGTTTCCAAGCTGATCATACAATTAAGAGCTTTACCCAGGTCTCTCATTAAGTTAATATCTGGCCTGTCCATTAGGCCAAAAACGGCATCCAAATCACTCAAATCAACACACCCCCAAAAAGTGGGGACTTTATGATCATGGTTAACAATACAGTCTCGGAAAGTAATGACTACATTCACCGCTATGGCCAATCTCTCCTGCATCCTTCTAATTGAATCATTCCAAACTGGGATGGCCCCTAATTCTTCTTGTTCAGTACTGAGCTGCTTTCCCTTGATCTCACTCCGAGACAGCTTAAGGGGATCCTTAGTTGTCGACACTGCTGCATTTGTGGTCACAACCTGTTCCAAATCATCCCTAATGCTAGAGTCCTCTGGAATTGAGGCCTCATCAGCACCCTCATTTGATTGCTGAATTCGGACTGGTTTTCCATCCACTTGGGTAACCTGGACCCCACTCACGACCCCTTTTCTTTCAACTCCTCCCAAAGGAGTGACCACATTCTTAAGTAATATGGTTTCATCTGATTGGACCTCAGGCGAAATCACCTCAGAGTCCAATCCCTCCTCCCGACTACTCAAAGAGCCAGGGTTAGCATTCTCCCCTTCCAAATAAGTAGGGATGGATGGATCCAATAAATCCACAACAGAAGTAACATCTGCTAGCTTAGATCTAACAGGTTTCCTCTGAGAGAAAACCTTACCATCAATAAACTGGTGCTTGACCCGGCTGCGTGTGCGAGCAACCACCCCAGACCTAGATCTCGGCGGTAT
Source organism: Kitagawia praeruptora (assembly GCA_037693485.1). Taxonomy (NCBI): domain Eukaryota; kingdom Viridiplantae; phylum Streptophyta; class Magnoliopsida; order Apiales; family Apiaceae; genus Kitagawia; species Kitagawia praeruptora. Next base: position 118,753,685 of record CM075351.1, on the reverse strand, counting down.
AATCAAAGTCAAGTTCTCAGCAAAGGAGACTCTTGACCCCCCCTTCCCCCCTTCCTTCCATCATTCTTTGGACTCAAATTTTCTGGGACTTTCTTAGATCGAATACCATCAACCGGTATTTCCACTACCAAGTCTTCCGCAAAAGAAACCCTTTTCGGGCTCAACACTGGAGCCGGCCCACCATAGGTCTTGCTGCCATCATTCTTAATACCCAATCCTTCTAACTTCCTGGACCAGGAGCCAACAGATGGTATAATCGATACCAAATCAACTGCAAATGAAACCCTTTTCGGGCTCGTTACCGGTTCTAACCCCTTCTGGGTTAGCTTCACACTATCGGTGACATCAGCCACCGTAATGGAAACATCCATGAAAGAAACCCTTTTACGGGACATGAGACAGAAAAGAAAGAAATTTAGTGTTTGAGTTAGGAGATTTGGTGACGAAAGGGATTCGTGAGGCTGATTTGATCTGATGAAGAAAGTGATTTGAATTTAGAGAGAGAGAGAAGAGAGAAGTTAGAGAGAAATTAGATCGACTCTCATCCTTTGGTACAACGAGCGATATATATATATAGGGGGTCTTCATCAAGTCTTTGTTGATAAGAGTTCGATTCTGGGTATAGCATGCAGTGTAACACCCCTAGATCCGGGGTCGGAGATCCAATCTGTCACCTTGTCCTTAATTCCTATTTTAATTAACATTATTCTTAATCTTCATTTTAACATGCTGTGACTCCTCAATCAAACATAACATTCACAGATTATAGGCTCAAAGATGAAATTAAGTCATTACTAAGTTATTACAACCATCTTGAAATAGTTATTATAAACCCAAATTGTCATAATCTTAAAAGTTCAACTTAAAAGGGATTACCATCTAAGGTAGCATTTGTGGCCAAAAAGCGATTTGGTTTTCAGGAACTTACACAAGTCATGCTTGTAAATAAACCTAACCAATCTAAGCTGTAAGCCTATCCAACTTAGTCTGCTCACCTGTGGTATTGCTACTGGGTGCGGCCTCGGCACCTACCTCGTAAATAGTCACCCATACTGCTGACCGGTTAGCACGCTTTTGCGGAGGGTTTGCCTTGTTCTTGCCATGCTTATCTGTTGTTGTGTGGTGGTATATATAAAAAAGTAAAGCAAGAATGAGCAAATATAGCTCAGCCATAAAATAATAGTTTTCAAAGTACTTTTGTTAATGTAAACCATAAGGCATATCGTATACTGCTATTATATCATCATTAGACATTTTCATTCTTTATCCAGAATATAACGAGGAATTTCTGTGATACTTTGAATAGTTCATCATTCTGTCAACACTATCGGTAATTGAGAACCTAGGCTTTCCAGTACCAATATACCGTGCCTCTACTTTTCTACTAGTAGAAGAATGACGTTCCCTTATCGGGTTGTACCCTGACCGCATATGGGCCTTAATGGTTGGACTTCGCCTGAGAGCGATGTCCCCTCTTCCTCCAATCCTTTAAAGAATCGTATTTATCATAGGAACAAAATTTAATCAAGTTTCCCAAGCACAAAGCTTGGCGACTGGTTTGGTAACCTTTAATAGCTGTACTTCCAGGAATAATTGAGGAAGTAACTCTGATGTGTGGGTTGACTTTAGTCAACAGATTTCGATTACTAAGAATCGCATCATTAAACATAACTTGGGAGTTGGTCGGAGTTTTATAGTGCTTAGTCAAAATTGAGACCCTCCTTACTAGGTAGGGTGTATTTCTTATTGATAGCTGATACGGGCTAAAAGTAAGCCCTAGAGACACATTTAATGTGGCATTAATTAGACCTCGAATAGTCCAAACGTGGGGCCCACCAGATGGGCCCAAACCCTATTTATAATATTAATTTCGTAATTAATATTAAAGGTAATAAACAGCTCAGCAAATAAGAGTCAAACAAGGATATTACTCTTGCCTGACTTAGCCTCCAAGATACATATTTCAACATGGAAACTGGTTCCTACATACTAGGATCTGGAACCTTCTTTTAGGCGGTGACTTGCCCACCAAGTCACCTAACCCTACTACGATTCTAAGGCTTCTCAGCCTATATAAAAGGTCTAACCCCACATTCTCAGAACTACGTCTTGGCTTGATTCTCAATACTAGATACGTAGGCACTCTGTGAGGACCGATTAGTCCCGAACATGGAAACAACCATTAAAGCTCGAAGCTCAACCACCCTAGCATTAATTACAAATCGTAACCTAGTTTTTATTCCACAATATTTGGCACCGTCTGTGGGAAAAAGACATCAACCATGGTTCAAACACGAAGGACACCAACAATTACTGAGCCTCTGCCACTCAGTTCTGCACCGCCCACTACGGATCCGGCGCCCTAGACGATCGGGGCGATTGTTCAACATCAAGTTTCTCAACCTCTAGGGATAACTTCCCATGTTGAGAGTATGTTACCTCCGATCATCCACACAAATCAAGGGACCAATCCTCTTTAGGTGGTGGTTTCTCCCTTGGTTGTCGATCCTAACAACCCCCCACATGGGGTCCAGATCCATACTACGGATCTCCCCGTGAACACCAAATTCTAGGAACCCTAGCCGCCTCCAAATTCTAGCCTATTCTACACCTTTTTCTCCACCAGATCCAAGCTTCAACCAGCCTGAATTCATCTCTCCTCTTCTAATCTCTCACCTTTTTCACCATATTTCTTATTATATATAATTTATGTCTTTGAATGTTTCTATGGCATTTGCTACTCCTGGGTTTTTAGACTTAGGGGTTGGGTTGATGGGTCTCATTTGTAATGAGATTACTGATTTGGTTTCGGGTGCTGCGTTTAACAAAGATTTCTTGAAGGAATCTTTTACTTGTGTTAACAGTGTTGAGTCTCTGCTAACTTTTGATTGCAGTTGGTTTTTGACCATCTCAAACTGTGGATGTCTTCCCTCTGTGGTAAAAGCGGAGGATTATAGCCCATATCTGGTAAAGGGCGACAAGGTGAGGGGGGGCCTTCTATGGCGAAGGCTTCCTTTCTGTTTTAACAGAGCTTGGCCAGAGTCTTTCAAAGGTCTCGGTGCACACTGAACTCAACCTGCAGTTCGGTGATGATAATGAAAGATGTACCATTTCAGGTTGCTTGTTATTCCTGAAGGGTTTCGAGAAGAAGGTTGGTTTTTTCTAGTTTTGCAAGGTTTTGGGTACGTATGCCCTGTTTTTAGACAGGACAAAAGGTATTTTTCTTGCCCTTCAGGTGTTTGATAGTTTGTCTCAGAAGGGTAAGTATGTGGAAACCTACACAGTAGGGTAAGTATGCAAGGTATAGGTTTGTTGATGGTGGCTCTGGCCCCATTTTTGTCCAACAACAGCTAGCTGTTATTGCATCTTCAATATGTGTTATTTTCGACACCTTTCGAAGGGACGGAATCGTGAACCTCGACCTACAGGGGTTTGAGGGTTTTAATCAGTATGTTGATGGTGTTTTATGCACTATTTCTAGTCGGGAAGTCAGGTCTGTTGGTTCCCCGAATGTGGGTGGGGAACGAATGATGCAAAGCAACATTTTGGCATCTCAAAATCCTGGAAATGATTTGCTTAATGCTCTGATATTGGGGTTTTCTGTTGCTGCATTTAACAGCAAGGGAGGAAAAGGATTGGCATTCAAGGTGTTTGACAAAAGGTCACAGAGGTTCGATTCGTTGGTTATGCTGACGAATGTCATCCTCTTTAAAAAGGATACTTATGTGATGTCTGTTATAGACGATCTGTGTACAATTTTCATGATGAGGGTTTTGACCTTGGTTGGATGCTCTGTTAAAGAGTTGGAGAAGTCATATTCTGGAAGTCGGAAGCAAGTTGGGGCTGGAAGAAAGGAATTTCTTGATGACCAGCCTATGTTTGATGCGAGATTGAAGAGGCATTGGATGGTCTACAGACACAAAGTGCAAGATTATGACATGATTACGTGGTTTTTGATGTTGACCAATCTTTATGATTGGTATGTTCTTGCGACTAAGGACTGGTGTATGCGATTGCACCGTGTATGGTGCAAAGGAGGTAACATTTTGTATGGTAATCTTGTTGTGAAGCAGTTTACAATTGAGGGAGATGACTACTGCAAATCACAGGCTTTGATCAAAGGATTAGAGTTAGTCGCTCTGATGTAGTTGAATGCTCATTCTAGTGGAGGCTTCTGAAATTTTCGCGCTTGGAAAGAGACGACTTGGTTAGATAATACGACCATTTATGGGAGGACTTCTGTGATTCATCATAGTTTGAAGGGGGTTATTATTATTCTCTTAATTGATAATCATTGTGATGGTGTGTGTTACAAGATGAATGGAATGGGCCAACCTTGCGGGCAAGCTCGCACCCATTCAGCTCAGGTGGGGAGCATTGTGCTATGGGATTACCTGATCTACTTAGTAGATGGGTATACTAGTGATATGTGTAATGGAGCCATTTGGCTTGAGGTGGTTAAGAACGTGACAGGTCCTGGGAATAATTGGATTTCAATCGAATGGATGTTCATAGTAGTAGGAACTCAGTCAAGTCTTTTTCGACTTGGTCTGATTTCGGAACAGGAGAGCGGGTTTCAAACGCTTTACTTAGAAAGTTGTTGCTGGGTTATTGATAGGAAACACAGGGTGATGGGAATGATCTATTTCCTAATGAGTTTTGGCAAGACGCTGTTAGAACGGATCTTGTTTCGAGGTCATCTTGTTCGAACAGGAGATGCTCTGCATTTTGATAATCGCAGAAAGGTGGGACATTTTAAAACTGTGATTATGAGACTTGATGGAAAGGAGGGCTGTGGCTGGAAGGTTAATGAAGAGATCCATGAGAATTCAATGGGGCTATACCTGGATGCAAGTGGGCATCAGAATGCTCGTATGGAGGCACAAGATTAAATCTGTTTTATAGGCTTTATTTTAAATGATGTTTTTAAACTAGTTTAATTCTAGTTTAACTAGTTTGTAGTGTTGCATCGTTGCTGTTTATGATGTTCTGACTTTTATTGTTAGTTGGTGATTTCGCGGGGTATGCCCCTAGATTTGTATCAGTTGTTCCTTTTGGTATAAAATTTTAATTAGCAAAAAAAAAAACACCAACCCAATGTATGGGCTGCCTAACTACCCTCCTACTCAAGGAGCTGGACCTAGTGGCCACGCCTTGTAGATCCGAGATCGAGAGTATGTTGACTACTCTGGCCCCTATACTGATGATTCATCGTCTGATGAGGATGATCGTGATGAAGCCCCGAGGAGGCGACGTGCTAGCAGAGAACCAAGAAGAAGAACACAAACCGTCCATGACGGACCTCCTTTGACAGCCGCTGAGAGGATCAGGGCTCATGAGGCCGAGATCTTAAGGTTGAAGGACGATATTGCAAGAGAACAAGCTAGGTTAAATCAAACTCAACCTCCTCCAACATCAGGACCGATTCCCTTTATAGATCTGGAGAGGTCTTCAAGAAGGCAGAGAAGGGCTGATGCCCCAACTGGAAGAACAACGAGGGTGGAAACCCCCAAGAGCAGCCCCAAGGATCTGATGCCACTTGGGGATCCTGATGATCCCACGCCCCCGTTTACTGAGGAGGTGATGAATGCTCGTATCTCAAAGAAGTTCAAGATGCCGACAATTAAAGCTTATGATGGAACGGGTGATCCCGCAAACCACGTTAGGACATTCTCAAATGCACTGCTATTGCAGCCTGCAAGTGACGCTTTGAAGTGCAGGGCATTCCCTCAAACTTTGTCGGGCATGGCTCAAAGATGGTATAGCCGGCTGCCTGCAAACTCAATTGGCTCCTTTAAGGATTTAAGTGCTGCTTTCGTTAGTCAGTTTATCAGCGGAAGAGTTCATGAGAAAAGTTCTGCATCCCTTATGTATGTGGTACAAGTGAAGAACGAAAATCTGAGAGACTACCTTAAGAGGTTCACCAAGGAGACTTTGAACATCACTGATCTGGAAAATAAGGTGGCAATGGTAGCCTTGGAGCATGGCACCACCGACCTATTCTTTAAAAGGTTGTTGGCGAAGCATCCTCCCGAGAATATGGCTGAGCTCCAGCGAAGGGCTGACAAGTATATCAAGGCTGAGGATAGTATAAAGAAGGAGGCCACAGTAAGCAATGGCCGAGGTAACAATGATACAAAGAAGAGAAAGCAGGTTCAGGAGTATGATGCTAGGGACAAGTATCCCCGTACTAGCAAAGATTTTGAATCAGCACTAAAAAAGAATCTTGGACCAAGGTTTTCTGACTATGCAAGGTTGAATGCTCCTAGGAGTCAAATTCTGCTAGAGATTGAGAAGGATAAGGACTTTCGATGGCCGAAGCCACTCAGGGGTGATCCCGCAAAGAGAGACAAGGAACAGTACTGTAGGTTCCACCGAGATGTGGGGCATGATACAGATGATTGTAGGCAGTTGAAGGATGAGATTGAGTTCTTGATCCGCAAAGGAAAGTTGAATAAATTTACAAAGGGTGAAGATCGTGGAACCCAAAGAAGGGACTATGATAGAAGAGACAGTGACAGAAGGGATCATGATCGTGATCGTAACACACAGCCCCGAGGGCCAGTTATCAACATGATCTGGGGAGGCCCGACAGCGGCCGGTACAACTCGAAATTCACGAAAGGCCTATGCCAGAGAAGTGATGCACATTATAGGAGAGGCCCCGAAGCGTGCTAGAACTGAAATTGCAATCGATTTTGATGATTCTGATCTTAAAGGGGTGAAGTTCCCCCATGACGCCCCGTTGGTCATAACCCCTGTGATTGGGAACTCGGAAGTGAAGCGAGTCTTGATAGACAATGGAGCTTCTGTTGATATTTTGTTTCATGAGGCATTTATAAAGATGGGGTACACCGACTCTCAGTTGACCCCAATCAACATGCCAATTTACGGATTTAATGGAGTTGAGTCGAAGGTTGAAGAACTATTCAGTTACCCATGACTATTGGGCAAGAACCTAAGGAGGCTACCCAGATGCTAAATTTTCTGGTGATTAAGGAATCCTCGACTTATAATGCAATCCTGGGAAGGACTGGACTTCATGCGTTCAAGGTTGTTGCCTCTACTTATCATATGAAGATTAAGTTTCCAACCCGAAACGGAGTTGGAGAACAGAAGGGCGACCAGAAGATGGCAAGGAGTTGTTATGTATCTGCTTTAAGAGCTGATGGAGTCGGGGGGCAGGTACTCCCGATTGAAGACATGGATGTCCGCGGTGATGATGAACACCGAGGGAAACCAGCTGAGGATTTAGTTCCTATCCCTCTAGAGCCGGGCAACCCTGAGAAAGTAACTTATGTGGGAGCATCTTTGAAAGAGCCCCTGAAGGGTAAGTTGATAGCATTCTTGAAAGAAAATAGTGATGTGTTTGCTTGGACTGCAGCTGACATGCCAGGGATTGATCCCCAACTCATAACTCACAAGTTGAATGTTGATCCTGGGCGGAAGACAATAAAGCAGAAGAAGAGAAATTTTGCTCCTGAAAGGCAGGAGGCCATTAAACAAGAAGTTGACAAGCTCTTAGAGGCTGGGTTTATTGAAGAAATTTACTTTCCCGAATGGTTAGCAAACCCTGTAATGGTCAAGAAAGCGAATGGGAAGTGGAAGATGTGTATAGACTTCACTGATTTGAATGATGCATGTCCGAAGGATTGATTTCCCCTGCCAAGGATTGATATGTTGATAGATGCCACAGCTGGACATGAGATGTTGAGCTTCATGGATGGGTTCAGCGGCTACAATCAGATTAAAATGCACAAGGATGACATCCCAAAGGTATCTTTAATAACTGACTTTGGTGTTTTCTGCTATCTTGTTATGGCTTTTGGTCTAAAGAATGCAGGAGCTACTTACCAACGACTGGTGAATAAGATATTCGCCCATCTGATTGGAAAAACCATGGAGGTCTATGTTGATGACATGTTAGTCAAGAGCCTACTCAAGGCAGATCACATTAAGCACCTCAGAGAGGCATTTGAAGTGCTGAGGCACCACAAGATGATGTTGAATCCAGCCAAGTGTGCTTTTGGCGTTGGATCTAGAAAGTTTTTGGGTTTGATGGTTTCGAAAAGAGGCATAGAGGCCAATCCCGACAAGATCAAAGCAATCTTAGACATGGAACCACCCCGTTCTGTGAGGGACGTACAGAAGTTAATCGGCAGAGTGGCCGCTCTAGGGAGATTCATCTCCAGGTCTGGTGATAAGTGCTTGCCTTTCTTTCAAGCATTGAAGAAGGTGAAAATTTTTGAATGGACTGATAAAAGCCAAGAGGCCTTTGAACAGTTGAAGAAGTTCATGGAGGGATCTGTGGACAACACTTGGGGGGCAGAGCCCTAGCTCACAAGATCATTCGTATAGGATTCTATTGGCCAGAGATGTTGGCTGATGCAAAAGATTATGTCAAGAGGTGTGAGAGGTGCCAAAAGCACGCTCCGATTGAAAGGCAGCCGCCTGAGATGTTGACCTCGATCAGCTCCCCTATTCCGTTTGCAATGTGGGGAATGGATATACTTGGTCCTTTTCCCGTAGCATCTGCACAAAGAAAGTTTTTGATAGTAGCCATCGACTACTTCACTAAATGGATTGAGGCCAAACCTCTAGCCAAGATAACCACCAAGAAAGTTGCCCAGTTCTTCTGGGAGAACGTGATCTGCAGATATGGAATCCCGTGAATCCTTGTGACGGATAATGGGACGCAATTCAACAATGAAGAATTCAAGAAGTACTGTGAGGAAAATGCTATTGATCTTCGTTTCACTTCAGTAGCACACCCGCAAGCTAATGGACAAGCTGAAGTAGCCAATCGGATAATCCTTGATGGACTGAAGAAAAGGGTCGAATGCTCAAGGAACACCTGGGTGGATGAGTTACTGCCTATACTTTGGGCATATCGTACCACTTGCAAAGTGACAACTGGAGCAACCCCGTTTTTGTTTGCTTATGGAGCCGAGGTAGTTGTGCCCCTGGAGATCATGCATGCATCACCTCGAGTTGAGGCGTACGAGCAAGAGACTAATGAAGAAGGCATGAGGCTTGCCCTAGACCTAATTGATGAGGTTAGGGATGAAGGAAATGCCCGGAATGCGGAGCATCAGAAGAGAGCATCCTTCCACTACAACCGAAGGGTTAAGGAGAGGTTCTTTCGGCAAGGCGACCTGGTTCTAAGGAAGATAGAAGCTTCTGGAGTTGGTCAGAAGGGAAAGCTAGCCCCTAATTGGGAAGGGCCCGTATCGAGTCAAGAAGATGCTAGGATGAGGATCCTACAAGTTGGAGACCTTGGATGGGAACGAGGTACCCCGTACTTGGCATGCCTTGAACTTCAAGATTTACTATGTTTAAGCTGCCCTTTCAAGGATGTTGCTTTTTATCTATCTATTAGGAGAAGTAGAAATAAGGATCGATGAAACCATTTCAGGGCTTAACGCCCCGAGTAGGACAATAATAAGTTATGTAAGGGCTGAGCCCATTTCGAATTATTAATGCAAGTTTGTTTTCCTTCAATGATTCTGTGATTTTGTTTATGTACCAAGCACCTGTTGAGTGTAAGTCTAGAAAGACCAAGTACCGAAAGCAAGTAAACAGACAAATGAGGAAAACAAGTGCATAAATAAAGACCCCAAAGGGCCGACAGTTAAGTTACATCACTTAAGCAAATAAAAGTTTGATCCCGAAGGACCTTGGTTGAAAGCTAGAAATATAAAGCCACACGCGGCTAATAAGGCCATGCAAGGCCACAAACCAACTCCAGCTACTCCTCTGCAGACTCCTCTTCGCCGCTCTCCTCTTCCCCGCTCTCCTTCCCCGAGTCTTCACCGGAGTCATTACCAGGCTCGACCACCACCATAGGCTGAACCGAAGCAACTCCGGCCCCTTCTTCTTCAGAGGATGAATCAGAAGAAGAACTGCCCTCGTTTCGGATCAGTCTCTTGCAAGGGATTGGCTGTCGAACCACTCCAACTTTCCTTGCGGGCGGGGGTTTCTTCCCGCGAGAGCGAGAAGAGGATGAGTCTTGGCTAGCAACTTGGACAACTCCCTTAGAGTTGGATCCAGAACGTCGATGACTGCCTTTGGAGCCGGATCCTGATGTCTAAGGAACAACTTTAGTTCCCGAACCAGAAGCTAGATTAGCCGGGTTGACACTCCAGTTAGGGCAAGGAAAATCAGCCGGGTTGACAACAGAAGGATGCCTATGGTTCACAGCGTTGATGGCCTTATCCCAACCAATAGACATGTTGAAGGGACACATCTCATCATCATGGTCATTGATGAACTTAAGAAAATCTTGGGACCTATGATAGGCCTGGATCACCCTATCAACATCAGATTGCTATATCGGTTGTATGGGCAGTAATATTGAAGGCCAGGGGTACTGTTCATTTTGGTACCTTGATGAGGCTTGAAATGAGTTGGTGGGGGACCTCGAAAAGGCTCAGACAACATAAGGGGGATGCGGATGTAAGTGTTCTTGGGGTGTAGTTAATTGATGCTGGTTATGATGACTTCCTGTTGGGAAGGTTAGTGGTAGATTTTCTTTGGATTATGTATGACAAAAGGAATGAAGTGGGCTGTTGGCCTGTGTGTAATTTCTTTCAGCCAAGGTGGGTAGACATGGACCCTTATTGGGTCATTTGTTTTTTGCGTGTCAATGCGAAGGGTTTGTTCACGGATGGGGGTGCTCATACATGCTACGCAAGGGCCAGATGGGTGTTACTAATTTTTGAACCAGGCATAGATCCTTTTAGAAGTTTTAACTAGTTGTTCTAGTTCCTATGTTGCTTCTTGTTGCAAATTAGTATTTTCTAATTTGCTATGTTGTTTTTATGTTGATTTCGCGGGGTATGCCCCTAGAATTGTTTAAGTTGTTCCTTCTGGTAAAAAATTTAATTAGCAAAAAAAAAAACATCAGATGCCTTCTTTCGGGCTAAAGAAGAAAGTTGTTTACGGGTGGATGCAGCATTAGCTTCGGCACGAACAACTTGGGAGTGCAGATCTTCAATCTCTTCCTTGAACCTTGCAGAGTCATTCTTCAAGCTAATATTCTCATCCCTAAAAGACCGGCCTTGAGTTGAGACAGTTTGAAAGTAAGCATTTACCTGCAATAAGGAAATGGGTGAGCTACAAGGAATACACAAAGTCGAAATCAATAACAGTATCGAACTTAACAGAGGGAATTTCATACCTGATACAAGGCTTGAGCGCCCATAAGCTGAGACTCATCCATTTTGTCACCCGCGTGCATAGTCACTTGATCGGGAGGAGTGATTGAAAGCTTGGACCAGTCTAGAGCTAGTTGAGGGCTCCCAAAGACCGAGTCTTGTTCACATATACCTCAAGGAGGTATGAAAGGAGTCCTGACATCCCAATCAGCGTTCCGGGATCGTTTCCCGCCTTGAGAGCAGCGCTCCAAGAAGTTAGGGATATGAGGCTTAGTAGGATTCAGTAGTTCCTCAGCCTTCTTCTTCATCCTTTTAGTCACAGTCGGCTGGTTTTGAGGACGACTATCAATCTCCTCGGCAACTGAAATACAAAGAGAAAAATATCGGGATAAGAACAAACAGAGTTCATAATAAGCTCAAGTAAGAAAGTTACCCTCAATGGAAAGAAAGCTAAGGCCAGCCTCAATAAGATTCTTTTCATTCAGAAAAGTTTTATAGTGTGTACGGCCGTCGTCAGCAAGAAGCCTATCTCGATCCCACAATTCTGAGTCACTAAGATCACACATGAAATGTGAACTATCTTCCACGGGTCCAAATCTCTTCACAAAGAAGTTGCCCTAGTCACCACCTTTCCACTCAAGAACTACAAACTCCCTTTCCCAGAAATGCTGTGAATCTGGAAAGGAGAAGGGATTCACTATGTGTGGAAGTTTAGCTCGGCGCTGAAGGCTAACCCATCCTTTTTTGGAGTCGGAAGAGTTTCTGGCCCCGAAGATACTTCGAAACAATGTAGTAGTCGGAAGAATCTCCAATTGGCGACACCTTATTCAGAAAATAGAAATGTACCTCCAAGCGTTGGGATACAACTGACAAGGGTGGATTTGATACTCCGCCAGCAATCTAATGATAAAATTATCAACCGGGAATCTGAACCCAGCATCTAAGGCACCCCAGTGAACGCAAATCCTTTCAGGATGCCAGTTGCATGTTCTATCTGATGGGTTTGGAAGACGAACCTTAATGGCACTTGGAAAGTGGTATGTCTCCCTTATTTCTTGGGCATCTCGTTCCGACAACTTACTCGGACTGTTAAAAGAATCTAAGCTGGCACAGTTTGGGAATGCTTCCCTCATAATGTTTAGAAGATCTAGCAAGGATTCAAATCTATGTTCAACATATGAAGGAGGTTTGATTTGTTCTTTACCTTTGGTGGTCCTCATTTTACTCCTCTTCGCCATAGCTTCCATCATGGAGACATGGGGAGCCATTGGGCGATCACCTTCCGACATCTTGATCTTGAAGCTGAAACTTGATCTTGAAGCTTGAATTTGATCTTGCAACTTGAAGGCTAGAGAACTTAAGAATATGAGAGCTTTGAAATGAAGAAGTGAAGTGAAATGAAGGTTGCTCCTCCTCTTTTATAGAAAAAGCATGACCTGCTACATCAGGTTGAACTTCAGCTTGGTTCGCATTTACAGGTCATCTATCGTTTAAAGATGAAAAAAAAGGACAGAAATTATCCGCGATATACAGAAAGAATCGTTATAATTCATATATGCTAGAGAAGAAATAGCTGATATATTTGCTGAACAGATGATTGCGCTTAAGAAGTTAAGTAACGAGTTCAGCCTTAAGCACAAGATTAGCAGTGCTAATCATAAATTAAGGAGTAATATCGTTAGAAGTCACGAATGACCAAACTGACGACTTGTGATCAAGTTCAAGGTTCTTGATCCTTAGGATCACGGATGATTTTAGATCCTAGATCCCTGACGACTTAAGATCAAGGTCAAGATTCTTGATCCTTAAGACAACGAAGTCACGAATGACCAAAATAATGACTTGAGATCAAGATCGAGATTCTTGATCCTCAAGACCACGGATGATTTTCAGGTCCGGGCATTTTAGCCAACCACGAAGTGGCCAACCATGACACCCGGAGGGCCGTAGCCGACCACGAGGTGGCCGACCACGAAGCAGCCGACCACCACCCCGAGGGAGCAGCAGCCGACCACCATGCAGCCGACCACGGCGCCTCGAGGAGCTCCGGCCGACCACCACACGACCGATCACCACACGGCCGATCACCGTGTCTTCGGACCCTCTGGTCGATCATGAGCTAGCCGACCACGAGCTAGCCCTTGATCCGACCGATCACGGGTTAGTTCGTGGTCCTAGAACTTGAATTTTTCAGTGAACCTCGGTTGGTTTTCAGTGCTGAAACGAGGTCAAAACTTGAATTTTTCAGTGAATCTCGGATGATTTCCAGTGCTAAAACGAGGTTAATATTAGCACAGATTAGTGTCGATTAGCACCGTTTAGTGCCGTTTAAGCACTGTTTAGTGCCTATTGGCACAGATTAGTGCTGATTAGCACCGTTTAGTGCCATTTAAGCACTGTTTGGTGCCTATTAGCACAGATTAGTGTCGATTAGCACCGTTTAGTGCCATTTAAGCACTGTTTAGTGCCTATTAGCATAGATTAGTGCCGATTAGCACCGTTTAGTGCCGTTTAAGCACTGTTTAGTGCCTGTTAGCACAGATTAGTGCCGATTAGCACTGTTTAGCGCCGATTAGTGCCGTTAGTGCCAGTTCATGCCATTTAACGTTGTTTAACACTGTTTAAATGTTGTTTAAGCTGATTAGCGCTGTGTAGTGCCGTTTATCACCATTTAGTGTCGTTCAACATCGCCATAAATGCGTCGGTCGCTCCACGCTTTACATTAAGATGATATTGTTGAAAATACTCACGTAAGAGCAATGAACCCTGACCCAAGTCTCGAATAAGGCCGTTATAACTTCAAGGAAAAGCTGATCAGTTTTCCTAGAAGTTGGGGGGCAAATGATATGGGCTAAAAGTAAGCCCTAGAGACACATTTAATGTGGCATTAATTAGACCTCGAATAGTCCAAATGTGGGGCCCACCAGATGGGCCCAAACCCTATTTATAATATTAATTTCGTAATTAATATTAAGGGTAATAAACAGCTCAGCAAATAAGGGTCAAACAAGGATATTACTTTTGCCTGACTTAGCCTCCAAGATACATATTTCAACATGGAAACTGGTTCCTACATACTAGGATCTGGAACCTTCTTCTAGGCGGTGACTTGCCCACCAAGTCACCTAACCCTACTACGATTCTAAGGCTTCTCAGCCTATATAAAGGGTCTGACCCCTCATTCTCAGAACTACGTCTTGGCTTGATTCTCAATACGAGATACGTAGGCACTCTATGAGGACCTATTAGTCCCGAACACGGAAACAACCATTAAAGCTCGAAGCTCAACCACCGTAGCATTAATTACAAATCGTAACCTAGTTTTTATTCCACAACAATAGCGAAGGGAGAAAACATTAATACTGGCTCCCGAAACCTTGGGTTCCCGAGTTTTGATAATTTTGGGCGAGGTAGCGATACTTTTCGATGAGTGAAGCTATAGTCAGTGAAGAAATGGGAACCCGTACTATTTTTAGATAATTTTCTGACGATCAGAAAATATTAAAACAATTTTTAAAGTCTTAAATAACTTTTTAAATAAATAATATGATTTTTAAATCATCCTGGAATATTTAATAAATATTCAACTAATATTTATTAAATAAATAATCAATTTAGAATATTCAATAAATATTTAAATAATATTTATTAAATAAATAATCATTCATACTATTCTCGAATGAAAATAATATTCAACTTATTAATAAATATTCATATAATATTTATTAATATCATCAAAGGGATTATTAATCTGAAAATATCTAATTTATAATTATTGGAATATTTTAAAAACGAAATATACGTCATATAACAACTTCAGTGACTTCCAGTTTTTTATGTCCTTAACCGGACGAAATATCTCCGACTCCCTTACTAAAAAAGGGTATTATCGTAACCTACTTGGAACTTATAACACATCATCGTATAAATATTTATATGAGGCTATGCATTCGTACTAACAAACAGGTTTATAAATCGACGTAAATAAACCATACATCTCATGCTAATTCATAAAATACTTTTAAGCAATTTATAGCATTTATACCACAACAACAACAGTTTGAAAATACTTGAAGTACAAGTTTCGTAAACTTGCCTGATAGTGTCGGAATAGGCTGGGCTCTGTCTCTAGTGTGATGATCTATAACAACCAATGAGGTTCGGTTAGTTCGTCAAACAATCCCGTCGAATCGACTATACACGTAAAGACACAACTTCGTAACGATACATCCTTACTACGTATTTGGCTTATTATAAGTCCATGATATCCTTTAACCACTTTCGATAATTATTAGTTTCATAACGAATTTCGTTTAAGGTCATTTTCAACGAAACTAAAGTTCGTCACGTTTCGTCCCCTAAAAGGGTTTTTCACTTGCACAACTTCGATTCGAAAAATTCTATAAAATCGAAAAATACACTTTTTTGTGAAATTCTTTTTCTCGCGTCTTCATAACTGTCCAAGGAATGTTTCTTCCAATTTTAAAAATAAAAAACATCTTTTTGACAGATCAATTATTGCTCTAAAGATAGCTTGTTTCTGCAGTTGGTTTCTCGTGCGCATTCTTGACTTAAACATTTTTGTAAAATCGAAATTTTCTTTTCTTGATCCAAAATGTTTACAGGAGCTTAACAACTGGTCAAGTTACTCCTCATAAAATTTTTCATACCATTATACCATTCGAAAGTGCCTCGTTTAATTCCGCAAGTTAAGTAGTTTCTTGTGAACTAGTCGTTTTAACCGGTTTTACTAAAACGAGTGTATCTCAAAATACATAAATCGTATGAACATAATCTTGGTGTCAAAACAAACTAGAAAACAAATCCTACTGGTTTATGGCCAAAAATTTTCAAGTAAAACATTTGTTCATCTCGGTACATTCTGCACAAAAGGGCTGATGGAATTTCGGCATTATAACGGCTATAAACCGAACATTTTCAAATCCCATATTAACTTAAAAATTTAGAAACTTAAGATGGGTGTGAGAAGTTATACCTTCCTTGGAATCTTAAGAACCTTGAACAAGCTTGGTTATCCTTGGTTTGGCCTTGCTTAGTCTCTAGGAAGCTAAAACTTAATAATCTAAACAAGAGATTACAAGAATGCTACTATTCATCACCATCTTCCTCAATTTTTATCACCTAGTAAACCATGGAATTAAATCATGGGAAAATTATCTTACCTCTTTCTCACCTTAAGGAAGCCTTGGGAATTTTCTTGTGATTTTAGAGCAAGTGGAGATGGGACCTAGAATTTTGAATTCTTCATTGTTTCTTGTTTTGCCGAATGGAAGAAAACAAGGGGGGTTTCTTTTGCTTATCTAGCTTTTTGTGTGAATGATATAATGATAGTACACGTATCTATACTTCTACTTGCTGCATTACTTTGTCAAATGAAGGCCATACCTTACCTTTATTAAAGCCACTTTATGCCACCTTTGGTGGAACTTGTTTCTAAATTGAATAGTACCTAGTTAGGTTGGTTTGGTTAGCTTGTAACTACTACTTACTCTCTTGGTTACTAGCATGTCAACATGCATGTATTTGCATGGAAGTAGTAGCATCCTTAATATTTTCCATAATTATTTCTGAGTTACAAAAATAATTCCTTAGAAATACTTTCGGTGGAAAAATTTCTTCGAGTAGTCTTTAACCTTCCAACCCCTTAAATCTTTGTGGGTTTGTCTCATGAAAGTTTCATCTTATACTCCCCTTGGTCTTGACATAATTCTATTATTGAGCGCTACCTCATAGAATATATGAATTTTATATTTTGGGATTCTTCGATTTCTGGCGGCATTTGCATACACTTATTTCGTTTCTAAAATCGTAAAACGAACTCGATTTCCAAATTTACATAATATATAAGTGGTAAATGGAAGTCACTTTTCATAAGTTCGAAATTACTATTCAATCATGTCGTTTACGATAGTACCAAAATCAGGGTTCTTACAACCTTCCCCCCTTAAAAGGATTCCGTCCCGGAATCAGGTTGAAAATAAATGGGGGTACTTCTCTTGCATTGCACTTTCCAGCTCCCAGGTGGATTCCTCTACATTATGATTCTGCCACAAAACTCTGACTAGTCTGACCACCTTGTTCCTGAGTACTTGCTCCTTATGGTCCATAATTTCCACTAGTTGCTCTATATAAGACAAGTCTGGCTATAGATCTACATGCTCATATTCCACCACATGCTTGGCGTCGGGGTTGTATTTCCTCAACATAGATACGTGGAACACGTTCTGTACTTGTTGTAGACTTGGAGGTAAGGCTAACTCATAAGCCCCCTGTCCAATCCGCCTTAATATCTCGAACGGTCCAATGTACCTCGGACTCAATTTTCCCTTCTTCCCAAACCTCATCAGTCCTTTCCAGGGAGATACCTTAAGCAGCACCATGTCTCCTACTTCATATTCTCTATCCTTCCGAGCTACGTGGGCATACTTAAGTTGTCTATCTTGGGCTGCTGCTAGTCTTCCACTGATTAGGACTATCACATCTCTTGTCTATTGTACCAGTTCAGGTCCTAATATCTTCATTTCCCCAACTTCTTCCCAACATAAGGGAGAACGACATTTTTTACTATAAAGGGCTTTATACGGGGGCATACCTATACTTCAGTGATAACTGTTGTTATAAGTAAATTCAATCAGCGGTAAGTGCTCTTCCCAACTTCCCTTGAAATCCAACACGCATACCCTTAGCATGTCCTCTAAGGACTGAATTGTTCGTTTTGTAAGAAGACACCCCTAGATGAGAGTCGTTTTCTCCTCCTTCTCTCTAACCTCTCTCTAAAAACCTTCAGCCACCACCATTTTCTTGCTAAATCTAAACCTTTTTTACATCAGATCCATAATCTCCCTTCCCTAATCCACCTTCCCCTTCTTATCTCCCACCTTATCCACTATACTTCTTATTTATTTAAAATTATTTGGGTTTTATTTAATATGTTCGCTTATTTCGATCTTTTCTTCAGTTAGAAGATTGTTGTGGTTTTCCGAAGCCACTGTTGTGGATTTGGGAGAGGGACTTGAGAGCCTTGCAAGCTCTTTGCTAAGGTCTTCGAAGGTCTTTGCAGATGATGAACAGCTAGCTGGTTTAGAAACCCAGTTGAAGTTGTTGCTGGTTTTTCACACATCTGATGGTGTATGTAAACCTAAACCCACCATTGCAATGGTGGGTAAAGCTGTTCTCTCGGGTGCCTTGTCAAGGGGATTGATTTCTTCTGGGTCTGCTGTTGGGTTGTTTCCCTCTATTCTCTTGTTTGGTGGGATGCTGGCAAGCATCGTGACTAGGGATGTCATGGGTGTTGAGACAAGTAGGTTTCTTGTTCTTCTGAGTTTCGAAGGGAACATTCAGGAGATGCAAATGGAGGCTGTCTTGTGCTTTTTAGGATTGGAAGACTACGTCCCGATGTTTGGGTCAGAGATTTCAATGGATCTTAAGGGAAAGATCTTACCCTATCTTATGCTTGTTGCGGGTGACAGTCTTACCCACCTTCTGTTTGATGGGTTGTCTCAACGACCTGTTGACGGTTTTTTCACTGCTATGTTCAAACCAGGGAAACAGCCAACGGCGATTTCAAGTTCTTGCCTAAATTGGGAGGCTCGGCTGCCTCAGTTTACTTTGAATGATGAAGATTTTGGATTTATTCTGGTGTGTTGCAGGTTTAAAACCTGGAAGGTTGCTCTGTTTTTGAACAACTATAATGATTCGATCCTGAGATGTACAAGATGTGTGTACACTTCGAATGAAAGCTATTTGCTTTACGACAATGGTGCAATTTTTCAAGTCGTTCTGGTTTCTGTTAGGGGCCAAGAGGTTGTGGGTCGATTGTTTGGGTGTTTTGTCGAACGGGTTTTGTTTGATGCTATGTTGCAAGATATGGAAAGACTGGGCGGCCTGTCTATTAGGGTGGTTCTTTACACTAAGTCTACAGGGACTGTTGGTAATATGGCTCTGTATAATATGCTTAGGTGGATAGCTATGGTATGCTCGGGAAATTTGCAGGTTTTGCCGAGGTCCATATTGGTTTTACGATTGATTTTGTCTAACAAAGACGATGCGAACTGGAACTACCATGAGGCTATTTGCGGGGCTGCATCTGGGGATGCCCGGGAAGGCTTAATTTGTGTTGAGATCGGTAACCATGTTGCTCATGATCCAAAGAAAGTGTGGCGCCTGGAGTTCAGCTTGGTAAATCAGCTTGAAGTAATGGGTGTGGTTTTCAACAAGAATATGATGTGGGTTAATTTAGGTGGTGGAAGAACTGACTGCCTTAAGGCTTTTGATTCTGGAGCTTCTTTTTTTGAAGCTTGTTGTAAGCTATGTGGACGGGGTCTGAACTGTGTGAAAGCTACAAACGCCGTGAGTCAGGATTGTGGAATGCTCAGGGTGGTGCATATAAGCAAATTTGGGAAGCACGCCATGACAAGCATTAATGCTTGTCATATCAATGTGAAGTTTGTTAACGTTGCAGTGCAGGCCTCCACTGCAGTTGGCATGAAAGTTAAGACTGGTGAAGCTAAGACGGATTACTTTGTAATTGTGTCGAATGGGTTGGACAGGAAGTTGCTGTCTATTGTTTCTGGAGCTCCTGATAATGAATGCTGCTGCATTTTTGGCGGCTGGGGACTGAGCTGGGTGTGTGCCACTCAGGATTTAAGTGCGGTGAGTATCAGCAAAGTCGAGAAGCATGCCACGATGGGTGTTAATGCTTCGTGTCTTGCCAATGTGAACTCTGCAGGGATTATCTTCGAATGGATGATTCACAAGGATGTTGCAACAGGGGAGTTCACTCTAGCTGATTTCATTCCTTGGGCTAATCTGGATGCTGATGTTGGGACGCTGATGATAATGATGGTGTTTAATTCTCTAGGACTGGAGCCTGGAAGTTCAACTGTTATGTTACTTGGCATAGTTATTCTCCTGTATTTAAGCTAGTCTAACTAGCTCCCTTTTATGTAGATTGCTAGTTTTTCTAGCTTTATTGATGTTTTTCTTTGTTGTTCCATTAGGTAGATGTGTTACTAAATCGCGGGGTATGCCCCTAGAGATGTAATCATTTCCCTATGGTATAAATTTTAATTAGCAAAAGAAAAAAGGACTGAATTGTTCTTTCACTTTGTCCGTCAGTCTGGGGGTGGTACGCAGTACTCATGTTTAGCTTGGTTCCCACATAGTCTTGAAAGCTCCTCCAGAACCTGGAGTTAAACCTCGGGTCTCTATCGGATACAATGGTCACGGGAACTCCATGTCGTACCACAATTTCCCTTATATAGATGTCTACTAATCTATCGACAGTGTACCTCTCGTTGATTGGGAGAAAGTGGGCGGACTTGGTCAACCTATCGACGATTACCCATATCGCATCGTGGTTAGTCTTGGTCCTTGGGAGTCTTACTACAAAATCCATGGCTAGGTGCTCCCACTTCCATTCTGGAATCTCTTGGGGTTGAAGTAGTCCACTAGGTCGCTGGTGTTCTGCCTTTAATCGTTGACAAGTCAAACATCTATTCACCCATTCTGTCACATCTTTCTTCATGTTGGGCCACCAATAGTATTCCTTCAAATCTCCATACATCTTCGTGGTACCTGGGTGCACAAGGTACCTTGAGTTATGTCCTTCATATAAGATTTCATCCTTTAATTCCTGAACATTTGGGACCCAAATTCTTGTTCCATATCTCATGATACCTCCTGCATCTCTTTCGCACTTAATTTCCTCCCCGGTCAATATCTCTTCCTCTAAGTTCTTTTCCTCTTCCATCTTTTGCTCTTGGCATATTCGAATCTTTTCCAATAACAGAGGCTGGATTTGAATTCCCATTAACACTTCTTGGATACTTCCTGATTTCTTAAACTCCATTTCCAGCTTCTCCATTTCTTTTATCAATTCTTCTGCTGAAGTCATCATCTTGAGTCTTTCCTTCCTACTAAGGGCATCGGCCACCACATTGGCCTTTCCTGGATGATAACGAATCTCACAGTCGTAATCCTTGATTAACTCTAGCCATCTTCTCTGTCTCATATTCAATTCTTTCTGGGTAAAGATGTACTTGAGGCTTTTATGATCTATGTAAATTTCACACTTTTCTCCATATAGATAATGCCTCCATATCTTTAATGCAAAGACTATCGCGGCTAGCTCTAAATCATGGGTAGGGTATCTTATTTCATACTCCTTCAACTATCGGGAAGCATATGCAATCACCTTACCGTGCTGCATGAGCACGCAACCTAGTCCTTTATGCGATGCATCAATATATAGATCACAAAGTCCCCCTTATCATCTGGCAGTGCCAGCACTGGGGCGGTCATTAATCTTTTCTTTAGCTCTTGAAAGCTCTCTTCACATTTCTCATTCCATACAAACTTTTCAGTCTTTCTGGTGAGTCGGGTCAATGGGGCTGCCAGCTTGGCAAAGTCTTGTACAAACCTTCAATAATACCCGGCTAGTGCCACGAAACTTTTTTTTTTTGCTAATTAAAATTTTATACCAAAGGCAAATGATTACAAATCTAGGGGCATACCCCGCGAAAATAAATCATCGTCCCCCCGGAACAACAAAGATCAACTAAACAGTTCTACAAAAGTAACCAGCTAGCAAAATGTCCAAGACGGACCAACAACATGGATACAATCCAGTCAACATAAACAGAACTAGAAAAAACCTAGCTTAACTGTTGAGACATGTAGGCATATGGATGATGATAACAAATACCACACGATAGAAAATGAATCAAGGAATCGAAGTTGATAAACAAATCAGGGAACTAACTAAAATGCAGATCATCAAATAGCAATATCTTAAGAATGGAATTCTGCATGCAGTTAGGAATTATTTCTATAACAAGCCTAGAGATGCTGAAATCAGATATCAGTAATCAACAGAGAGTTTGCTGTAACCATGCAAGGAAGTTCGAGAAATCAAGGAAAGAAGAGTTCGAGAAGTCATTCGAGAACTCTACACAAAGGGTCTATTCGAGAAGTCCTAGTTCGAGAAGTCAGAATGTTCTATTCGAGAAGTCTGCAACATACACTAATCGAGAACTCTTAAAAAGAGTTATTCGAGAAGTCATTCGAGAACTCTTAAATGAACTATTCGAGAAGTCTTCATTCGAGAACTCAAGATTTATATGTTCGAGAACTTAACCTATTACCAGAGTTCTCTAAAGGAACATATCGAATGAAGATTAAACCCAGAATTACTTTGTAACCCGTGACTTATAGACAGTGATTAATTACACAAAGGATGTTACGAGTAGGGAGTCAAATTGTAGATATTTGAAGGCTCAAACTCTTCCAAGTGAAAGGTGAAATCAGTCATTATTTATCCGACTTCAAGGGCAACAATAAGAGTGGAAACAACCTCCAACATGATTACATTTCTACTGAAAGATTCAAAGGATATCTTGATGAATGCATAAGGACAGTCGTTATATCTGGGAAGTTCAAGCACAGCTCAATAAGCAGAAAAGCTTATTGACTTTCAAAAGGATTATCTTTTGATCAAAGCTACTTTCAGAGACAAAGATCCAAAGCAAAAAGATCTTTTGCATAAAGCATCACGTGGGCTTGGAAGCTAAGTCATCTCAAGAACTTAGTAACTTTTGAAGAAAGAAATATACACTGACTTGAAGCATGCTGGGATTGTCCAAATCAAGAAAAGAAGACTTTCAAGATAATTCCAGAAATGGCTACCACTTCGAGCATGTGTGTTTGACAAGTTATACCAGAAATGTATCATCACATTTCATGTAACTTTTACTTGTCTTCATATAGTTTTAAATAAGCTGTATGAGAAGCATAGTTTTGTGTAGAGAAGAAAACACTGATCACAAGGCTGATAGCTTAAGGTTTTCTTGTAAACACAAAAACTTTGTAATTCGCAGCTCTGTATTCTTACGTAGAGAATTATCTTCAAATACAACCATCAGGTGGATTAAGCTATCAAGCCAACCCACCTGAGATTTTTTATATTTCGTGTTGTATGTATGTTAAATAATTTATCTATCTTGTTTTACCTTTTTGTTCTTATAACTATTTAGTCTAAACCTCATCAATTCGAAAGAATTTAGTTGAGATTGTATTCAAACCCCCCTTCTACAATCTCATGGTGCTTAATTGGGAAATAACAATTGGTATCAGAGCAAGCTTCTAGCATACAAGAAGTCTAAAGATCACCACCATGAGATTGAAGGATACAGTCGTCAAAATACCAATCCTCGACAAAGACAATTACTTTCACTGGAAAGTAAAGATGCATCTACATCTCTTGTCCATCGATGAAGGTTATGTAAACTACATAGAGAAAGGTCCTCATATTCCTATGAAGGCTAACACTACAGTTGGAGAAGCATCTGGAACTGGAGTTACTGGAAGGCCTATTCCCAAACTGCCAGCAGAATTCACAGATGGAGACAAAGAGGAGGTCCAAAAGGATAAGAAGACCATGAATATTTTGTTCAATGGTATTGATCAAGACATGTTCGACAATGTCATCAACTGCACCACTGCCAAGCAAGTGTGGGACACCATTCGAACACTCTGTGAAGGGACTGAGCAAGTTAGAGAGAATAAGAAACAACTCCTCATACAACAGTATGAACATTTTCACTTCAACTCAGGTGAAAGCTTAACTGCTGTAAGGGGAGATGGAACTCCAATAAAATTCTGGCTATCAAAGACAGAAGAGGTGATCTTCAGCATGGCCACAGTAATGTTGCATCAATAGCAGTTGATTACTTTGAACAACTGCTTGGGTCTGAGACTAGTGTTCAAAGTCTGCCTGATTCTCTAGAATTACCTTCTCTTTCTGTTGACCAGGGTCTGAGTTTGGTAGAAAATGTGACAGGTGAAGAAATCTACAACACGTTAAAAAGTATGGCCAAGTCAAAATCTCTTGGACCGGATGGTTTTACGGTAGAATTTTACATAGCAGCATGGAGCATAGTGGGGAAAGACGTGGTCAATTGTGTCATGTATTTCTTTTCTGATCTCAAATTGCCAAGATTTGTCAATGCCACTGCCTTAGCTCTAATTCCTAAATCTAATGCAGCTTCCTCAATGAGTGACTACAGACCTATTGCCTGCTGTAACGTCATTTATAAGGTAATTTCTAAGCTCCTTGCGAACAGATTAAAATCAGTCATGGGAAGTATTATCTCTCCTTATCAAGCTGCCTTTGTCCCTGGGAGACGAATGGGAGATAACATTTTCATTGCTCAGTCACTGTGTCGTGATTATCACCTGGATAATGGCCCTCCTCAGTGCATGATCAAGTTAGATATAAAAAAAGCTTTTGATAGCTTAAATTGGAGCTTTTTATTTGCTGTTCTAACAAAGATGGGGTTCCCGGATACTTTTGTTGAATGGATTAAGCTATGTGTCACTACTCCCTCTTACTCTATCAAACTCAATGGCTCTCTTGAAGGGTTTTTTCATGGTAAATCTGGGCTAAGACAGGGGGATCCCCTCTCTCCGTACCTATTTGTTATTGCAATGGAGGTGTTTTCAGCATGTCTAAATTATACCTCTGCAGCTCCTGGGTTTGATTTTCATCGATTGGCAGCTGAAGAAAAAATTACTCATCTTACCTTTGCAGATGATATTCTTATGTTCTGCAAAGGTACTGAATTCTCTATCAAATGTTTGCAGCAGGGGGTGCAATTATTTTCTAACTTCTCTGGTCTTAAGCCCAACCCTTCGAAGTGTGAAATTTTCTTTAGTAGAGTTCCCCTTCGAGTCATCCAAAGAATTCTTGCAGTCACTGGTTACACCTGGGGAGAACTTCCAGTTCGATATTTGGGCCTTCCTCTCATATCCACAAAGCTGAAAACGTCTGATATTCAACCTTTGGTTTTCAAAATTTGTGAGAAAATTCATTGCTGGGCCTCGATTTGTTTGAGTCTTGCAGGTCGGTTGCAACTTTTAAAATCTATCCTGTATGGCATTCTGGGTTTTTGGATTTCTCACCTGTTCCTTCAAAAAGGTATGTTAAAGCACATTCAAGCCATTTTTGCGAAATTCCTTTGGAGTGGAAAAATTAATGCCAAATGCATGCACAAAGTGGCCTGGAAGGATGTTTGTTATCCAAAACAGGAAGGTGGGTTAGGTCTAAAGGATCTAGTCGTGTTGAACAAAGCCTCTATCATCTTCCAACTTTGGAGAATCATCCAGCCTACTTCAAGCTCTCTTTGGGTTAAATGGTTCAAAAGCACTGTCTTGAAACGGAAAGGATTCTGGACTGCAGATATTAATTCTGGAATCTCCTGGGCAACTCGTAAAATTCTGAAGGTTCGAGATGAGGTCGGAAATTTCATTAAGTATCATGTAGGGTATAACAGCTCCTTTCTATTGTGGCATGATCCCTGGACATCACATCGGCCTTTGCTATCTATGCTGGATAACATAATTGTTTCTATAGTAGAGTCTCATAACTTGGCTCAAGTTAGCTCTATTATTAGGAATAATCAGTGGTTTCTTCATCCTTCAAACCACATGTTTGCAATGGATTTTAGGAATTTGGTGACAAGCATTCCCCTTCATCAGAATGATTATATTACTTGGGATGATTGGAAGGCTTACAAGGTTAAAATATCGACTATATGGGATTCTATTAGTCCCTCAGGAGTTAATCATGTTTGGTTGAAAGCAGTGTGGCACCCTCTCTCAATTCCTAAATGCTCTGTAACTCTTTGGCTAGCTTTCAAGAACAGGTTGTTAACCAAAGACCGTATGAACAGGTTTGGCATGGCTACGGATCCTCTTTGTGTTCTGTGTAAAAGATCTAATGAAAGTATTCATCATATTCTTGTTGACTGCCAGTACACGACTGACATTTTGAGGAACAGTCCATCTCCGGTGCCTAATGAATGGGTTCAGAATTTACAAGATATGGCGAATAACTTGAAAAGCCAAGTTCTCTTTCTTTACCTGGGAGTAGCGGTTCACAGCATCTGGAAAGAGAGGAACAACAGAATTCATGGTTCAACTCCTATAGCATCCTGCATCCTGCTGCAAAAAGTAAAATCAATTGTTCGAGACAAAGTCTTCAGCTGCAAAAGGTTCCAACAAGCCGCCCGTCGAGATATAGACCTCATCAGTTCACTTTACTAAATTAGTCTCGTGTAATTTTCTTGATGTTCTAGCTGTTGCTTTGCATTAGGTGCCTCTAGTAATTTTACGAAGGTTTTTTGATGAGTAGAGGGCATGTCCTCTTTCTCTTTCTAGGGTTCCCCTAGCTCCTTGTATCTCCTTTTCTTGTTTATAAAATTCTAATTTAGCAAAAAAAAAAAAAAAAGCTTAACTGATATATTTAGCAAGTTTCAAAAACTGTTAAATGGGTTAAAGTTGTATGGAAGAGTCTATGAAACCAAAGACTCCAACCTAAAATTTCTGAGGTCTTGACCCAAAGAATGGAAGCCAGTGACAGTCTCATTGAGGAATTCTCAAGACTACAAAGACTATACACTTGAGAGACTGTATGGAATCCTAAAGACCTATGAGCTCGAGCTGCAACAAGATGAAGAAGTCGAGTAGAGCCAGAAGAAATGTGGGAATGTAGCTTTGGTGGCCAATATTCCATCCAACCAAGATGGAGAGAAGATGAAGGATGTGGAAGCTACATCAAGTGAAAGAACTTGTGAAGGTGGAACTGGAACTAGCAAAGGCAGAAGCAAGATGATTGAAGAACTTGATGCACTGAGTGAGGATGAATCAGAAGATCTAGATGAATATTTGCCATTTTTGTCAAAGAGAATTTCCAAGTTAAGATTCAAGAAGAATCCAGCTGGAACCGGGCAATTCAAGAAAAGCTATCAACCAAACAAGGATGTGGTTGAAAGGTCAAAGATCAAATGCTATAGTTGTGGAATTACTGGTCATTTTGCCAATGAGTGTAGAAAATCCAAGGAGAGAGCATTTGTATCAAGAGATGATGATTGGGTAGCTGGAGGAAACTCAGATGCAGAAGAAGAGTTTGTCAACCTTTTTTTTTTTTTGCTAATTAAAATTTTATACCAAAAGGAACAACAAGATACAATTCTAGGGGCATACCCCGCGAAATCAACATTTTAAACAATACAAATTCGAAATAATAAAACTAGCTAGAAACTAGTTTAACAACATAAGATCAGAAATAAACCACAAAAGACTATGCCATGAAATAAGTGCTAATGGGTCCCCAATCAGGCATATAAAGCATAGCAATCGATTAACAGTAGGCTGTCAATTCTTCCAGTAGCACCAGGGCCTGCCTCCCCCTAGCCTCCACCTTTTGGACTTTTCTTTGATCCTGGCAAACAAGCTTCCATACACCATCGTCAACAATGGTGTCCCAGTGAGCCAAAACCGTGGCTAAGAACTCCCAACACCTGGTTACATATAAACGAACTAGACCAACACACTAGTTGTCCTCGGCCCAACATCACGTAGCAAGTACTCCAGCCACTTGCGCCCTACAATTCCAGAGGAACTAAGCCATGAATTGAGAACATAGCAGATAGGCCTGACCTTCCGCTGCGTAGCCATCTTCCCACCTTCAAGCATTCTTTGAGCAAGCAAACATGCTACACCATTACTTACATACACAACATCAAGGAAGTGAGAGACACCTCCCATTAACAACTCCAATCGCGCCCCTAAATCAACAGGTTGTTCATTGACAATGACTTTCCAGAGAGAGTCATCTTCAAACACTACATCATAAATTCCAACAAGGCCCCAAGCATTGCCATCATTGCACCTAATAAAATAGAACTCCCAGTCGGTGTGCAGAGTCAAACAATTAGTAGACATCGCGAGAATGTAATGGTAAATACAGCCATAATGCCATACAAAACTCATGGTTGTGCTTTTCATAAACACAGAAAGACATTTGAACTCTGAAAACACAGTCTCCACTTTTAAGGTATGCATGAAAAGAGCACACTCTACATTCTCATGAGCACAATAATCCCTAGAAAGGCATCCCACTACCCTTTCCATAGCTAGCGACTCATCAGACATAATCACATTTGGAATAACCAGAATCTCATCCTCTGGAATCCTTACATTATTTGGCTTAGCAAAAGAAACCTCCCACACAAGGAAAAAATCAGTCGAATAGGAATGAGAGTCGTATATGCTCTAACCTCTCTCTAACTTCTCTCTCTAAAATTCCTAGCCTCCTCTAAATTTTAACCTTAATCTACACCATTTCTCCACCAGATCTTCACAATAGCCTACCCAAATCCACCTTTCCTCTTCTAATCTTCACCTCAAACACCATATTTCTTACTTTATATTTATTTTTTAAATGGGTACTTCTTCCATAGTTCGAAGGGTACTTATTCTGTTATGGTAGGAGGTTGTGCCTCGGGTCTATGTTAACAATGGTGATTTCTTTACTGAAATCGTTATTGTTGGATTCTCTACACAAGGTGGTCTTTTCATCTTGAAGTTTACTGGGGTTCCTTCATTTTCGCATAAGTGGAGGGGTTGTCTCCCAGATTTGATTACCCACAAGGGTACGTTGGTGAAGAGGGTTTCGCGAGAGACTCTTGAAACTATTGATGTAAGTTGTGTGGATCTTCGAGGCGATTTACACATCTTTGATATTGTATATATGCTAGATGGTTTCACCAGTTCCGGTGACCTTGTATTATCGGATCTCTCTGATAAGAAAGGTGTTACATATGCTGTTGGAAAGGGATTACACCTGGATTCCAAGTGTGATTTATTTTCGTTGTATGATTTGTGGAATGGAATGCTTCATTCCAAGGTGGTTCTGATTGAAGATGGCAAAGTGTTTGTTGAATTGCCTGAAAGAATTATTGGTCCTTTTATTGGTTCTTTTATTGCTAAATCTGGCCAGGTTTTTGGGAATGCTAAATTCCTGGTGGATTATATGCTTGTCACTGGGACAAGATTGTTTGCCTCGGGGAAATTCCTTGATGAGGAATGGTTAGTCCTGTGCGTTTGTAGCAGGGATGGCTTTCATGGTGGTGGCATTTCTGATGTTAGGGATGTCTACAAGATGTTTGATGTTTTGCTTCTTCGAAAATTGATGAAGCATTGTGTAGTGATCTCTAAAGAGTGTGGAATCTCTGCTATATCTCATGATGATATAAGGACCTGGTTGATGGGTACTCAAAGCCAGATTTCTGGTATACATGTTTCGGGTTTCAGGAAGCATACGAGGGTCGTAGAGACTGAGAATAACATTTGGGTTCTCTATAAAAGGCGCGGCTGGAAAGTCAATGAAGATGTTAGACCTGCAAGTAATGTGGTTTGGCTTGTGAAGTGTGCTTTTGTTTCTGATGGGGTGAGTTTCTCTATGACTCTCTTCAGGTGCTGGGATGAACTCCTGGATGGATTAAGAAGACTGATTAGGGACATTAGTCATGATGTTCTTGGAGTGTGTAGTGTTGCAATATTCGAGCATGTTTTTGTCTCGTGTCACGACTGTGTTTGCAGAAGTGATGTGGTGTTGATGATGGGAATTTTCAGGTTGAGAATTAAGGCAGGAGACACAATGGTCATTATGGTTGATACTAGATACGATAGATTGTTTGGTAGACTGTCTGCCTACTGGAATGCAAATTTGAATGCTGCTATGGTATTGATCCAGATGATGGTGATGGCGAAGGACTGTTGCTCTATTGCCTCTCTTGAGTGCGATGGGGCCTTTGCCGTTTTGGTGCAGATTGAGTCATGGTACATGTATCATGTTAGCAATCTCGGGATGGGAGCTTATAGTAAATTAGTTTATGTTTGCCTGATGGAGTTCTTGATGCGAGTAGCTCCTGGGACAAGGATTGCCACTTGCTGGATGCTGAATGGTGAAGTTGATGACATGGGTCGTGAACTGTGTTTGGCCATCTTTAATCAGCTGAGGGTTGGTTCTCCTTCCAAGGAAAAGTTAGCCGGTGAGGTGCTTTTTTGGAGGCCAGCTCTTATGTTGAGGAGGGGGGTATCTTTGGATGAAATAAGGCTGCTGAAATGGGTTTGTCGTGGCAGATTTTGGAAGAAGTTTACTCAGTTGCACTCCCTAGTGCTCGAACTGGGTCCAATCAGATTGTTAGAGGCTCCAGACTACATGGTTTATCTTCTGCTTCTCATTACTATGGGCTTTGTGAGACATGTGCCTAGTCTCAATTTTAGGTTGTTTAAGGCGCCAGAATAATCTTTAGCTTATTTTCGTTGTTATGTTGACAGTAAGGCGACTTACTGATGTTATGACTTTTGTTATGTTTGATCGCGGGGTATGCCCCTAGATTTGTATTAGTTGTTCCTTTTTGGTATAAAATTTTAATTAGCAAAAAAAAAAATCAGTCGAATAGTCCTTGACCACACCGTGCGCTCCTTTATCAGCCCGAAGGACGACTTGCAAGCATATCATATCTTCCAGAAAGGGACAACAATGATCAAACTGCACCACTCTTGTTTCAACACAAAAATCACACCCAAGTGAAGAAACATCACTTTCAACCAAAGTCATAGCTGGGTGGAGCATCTCATCAAATAGGGCGTGACCCTGAGTCTCCACTCTCAAAGAAAAACCCCATTCTAGCTCATATTCAACCATTTGTAGGTCCTCCAAGCTAACCTTGCAATCAACAGGCCAAATTAGGTACCTCGTACATCGAGATATCATGTCAGCAATTACCTCATCAATCAACAATTGAAGTAGAGTAGCATCAATCTCTTTAAGGAACAACTCCTGTAACAAGGATCCTTTTACCGAACTACCAACAAAATCAGATACTCGGCTAGGCATATTATCAAACAGATAGAAGTCACGAGGTACAAGCAACCTTTTGGTTACAGAGATGTGCATACAACCCACCCCCACCATCATACTCAGATCGAAAGACCCACTAAGAAGCAGACCTTCAAACATTGCCAGGTTTACTCCAGTCCTCTGAAGTTTAGACAAATTGGTCAAAGATCCATTCCGTCTGTACCTCAGAAGAGCAGAACCTGATCCTGCTTGTTCCGCGAGAACCTTGCCACCAAGGTCACCATGACTAACATCAACGCATTCCACATCCAACCCTAAGTTAGATGACGGAACCCATATCTTTGCAGAAACATCTATATAAAATAGATCAGATTTTTCACAATCACCAAGAGTCTCTAGTGAAACCCTTAAACAAACAACAAGACTTCCCAACAAAGTAGGCGCTAACAGGTCAAAGCCATTCCGTTCGCAGATCAAGCCATCTCCCAAGGCCTCCATAGCATAAACCACTACGAGAGTGATGCTATTTGTCAGAGAAGAATGGAACACTGCTGGTCCATTCTCCAGATCCACAGAACCGAACTGCCAAGACCTCACCAAAAAATGGACAAAAATAAAGGAATTTTTGGGTTGAGGGTGAGAGATAAGAAAGGGGAAGGTGGATTTAGGAAGGAGAAATTTAGATCTAATGGATTGAAGGTGTAGATTGGGCTGAAAAAACATGGCGGCTAGAAGAAATTTAGGGTTTTTAGTGAGAGGTTAAAGAGAGGTCAGAGAGAATACGACTCTCATAGGATTCTTTGCTCCCTTGGGTTCTAATTGTTTTGGACCAGGTTTCCAACAAGGCCCTGTTTGTCAACCTTGCACTCATGGCAAACGGAAACGATGAAGAAACTAGTTCAGCAAGTAACCAGGTATACTCTACAAATCTAACTAAGCTTTCCAAAGATGAATGTGATAATGTTATCAATGAAATGTCTAATGAATTGTACAACATGCATGTTACATTGAAATCTCTTAACAAAGAAAATAGCAAGATTAAAGATCTGAATGCTAGGTTAGGAGATAGGAATACTCTGTTAGAAACTCAATTAATTGATTTTGAGACAATGAGAAGAGATTACCAGGAAATAAAAGACAAGTTACTTGAGGCATTGGATAGGAAAGATTGTTTAAAAGAACAGTTGAAAAAGGAACAGGACTTTTTTTTTTGCTAATTAAAATTTTATACCAACAAAGGAACAACTAATACAAATCTAGGGGCATACCCCGCAAAATCAACATTTTAAACACTACAAAGTCATAAACAGTAAGTAACCTTACTATCAACAAAAACGACTACCAGAATAAACTAGAAACCAGTCATACACCTATA
Source organism: Kitagawia praeruptora (assembly GCA_037693485.1). Lineage (NCBI taxonomy): Eukaryota > Viridiplantae > Streptophyta > Magnoliopsida > Apiales > Apiaceae > Kitagawia > Kitagawia praeruptora. The sequence goes on along the minus strand of CM075351.1, from coordinate 118,721,426 downwards.
AAAATCTGATAGCACAGGATTTTCATCCCGGATAACATTTCCTTCATGCAAGCAACAAAAATAGCAGCCTTTACCCCAGAGTAAAGCTTCCCTACATCCTCCACTTCCTCGCCTTTCCTGGACACCAACAGGACAATAAGCCATGATTGCTCTAGGCTATCAACGATCCCCTACATCATTGAGTCTAGCAGAATGCAATCTGCGCAATAACCTAGCAGAATGCAAATTCTGCGCTCTCCTTCAAACACCTGGTAGCTTCCCACAAACCAACTAGTCTTTAATCATGTACTATCTCCTGAACCAATAGAGCAGTGCCGTGACTGCCCTCAACATGTATCCACTGCATCAGCAAGAAAACCAAAACAACCTCCCTCCTCAGCATGAGAGTTGGCCTCCAAAAAAGCACCTCACCGACTAACTTTTCATTGGAAGGAGAACCAGCCCCCAGCTGATGAGAAATGCCCATATGACATCCATCATACTTGACCATGTACCCTACCTTGGTTTCCTTGATCAACCACGCTACACAAACACTACAATCGGTAGAGACTACCTTCATAACAATGCCACCATCTAGCTGGCCAGCTGCATCATTTTCATCAAGAGATAGAGAACACATGTTTCTCTTCTTCATCAACAAACCAGGCATATCCCTCACTGGTTGACAAACAAACATCATCATAATCCTACAATTCCGGGCTATCGAACCAGAACTCATGTCAATAGCACAATCAGGAAAACGACTGAAGTCATTTTCCAACTCACCATCTCTACCAATCAGATTATCACCATAGTGCTCTCTCAGAATAGGATTCATTATATGCCAAGCCTCAGCAATCCCGTAGCTCAGAAATAAGTAGCCCCAACAACATTCTGCCATTAACAATATGGCTGGAACAAGGAGTCTCGAAAACCCGTAACTAACAAGATACTTCTGGACTCTAGAAGTAAGTCCTATCAGATCAACATTTAGTGGTGACATCTCACCCACTTGCAAGAATAGCATTTGCAGAGTTGCTCTAGCCAGTGCATCGAAGGCTACAACATCGGCCTCAGCCCGGTGACAAACAACCAACATCTTGCCTTGTATAGAAGGAGGGATGAAACCAGCCCCTTCATTTACAACAGATATTTGTTCCTTGCAAACAAGATCCTCGAATTTCCTTTACAGAACGTCATTGAAGACCCTTCCCATGTGATTCACCCTGCTTGTATCATGCTCAATCATAGAGCCAACAATATCCCACTTCAATACAACTCTCATTGCAGCTTTGGAGTCGAACCCCAAACCCATAGAAACATCTCCTTTCACTTTCATATCACCGTACACACCAGGCACGATGAGAACTTTGTTAGTGCTCCACATTAAAACTACAAGAACTCGTTAAAACATTTTGTCAAACACCAGGTGGGTATCAACAATAACAGTTTCTTTTCTTTTTTCTTTTTTTTTTTTTTTGCTAATTAAGATTTTATACCAATAAGGAAACAACTTAGTACAAATCTAGGGGCATACCCCGCGAAATCAACACTTAAACATAACAAAAGTCATAACATCAGTAAGTCACCTTACTGTCAACATAACAACGAAATTAAGCTAAAAATATTCTGGCGCCTTAAACAAACTTAAATTGAGACTAGGCACATGTCTCACAAAGCCCATGGTATTGAGAACCAGCAGATAAAGCACCATGAAGTGGTGCAAGTGCATTCCAACAACAGGCGTCGCCCTATCATGACACGAAGCAACTGTCTGCAAGCACCCGGCCCAGTCACCAGCATAAAAAATATTACAGTCTGCCTCCACCATGTGAACAGACTTAACATCCCACAGCCGCAAGGTTGTTTTCACAACTTCCTGTCTTGCTACTAAAAAAACCCCAGTGTCCACTTCAATCATTCCTCCATGAATAAACGGAAAAACATTCGAATACCAAGTATTCATATACCAGGGCCTACACACCCTTAGCATTTCTGCACAGCTGCCATACTGAACACCAATCTTCATCTTATAAGAACATGAGTCCCATGAAAAGACTCCTGCGTTGATTTGTCCATTCGTGTTGAATGGCCCAGCACCAAGTAAAAATAATGCACTCTGAGATGCATTCGCATTAGGCTGATAAACAGGCCTAAAACCCACTACACCAGACACAGACATAGACTTTATCTTGTGCATATCAACACTATACAACATTCGTTTCCACCATACCACATGACCTGGTTGCAAACAAGGCTCATACGCCAAGTCACCAACTCCACCATTTAACATCTTCGCCCTTGAGAAAAGGAGAACATTCTGCATACCTCCTGGATAGTCAACATGATGATTAATCATAGAACCCAGCTTGTCGTACTCATTCAGTACCGAGCAGACATGCTCTACTCCCGACTTATTCGATTTCCGAGCATTCATAACATTAAAAACCACCTCAAGAGAATCAAAATATCCACAACTCTTTGAAACCATCAATTCAGAGTCTAAACCCACTCTACGCGTCTCAACAATGATTCCTGGTCTGCAAGGTTTTCCAATCATGTTCCTACAAGCCCACCTCGCATTGTCCCATCGACCCACACCCTTTATACAACCAACAGCAAAAAAGTTGAATGCCACACTACTATTTAAGAAAAAGACCTGAGTAGCAGCTACATTACCCAAGTCTGTTGTCTCATTCCCATAACTCATTACAGCCACATCTAAGCACATAGATGTAATTAACAGTTGAGCACCGCGCACCTTTCGTTTCAATAGAGCACAGCTCCTAAAATGACGCAAACCCGCACCATACACAGCCCTGGTAACATTCACCACGTCTTGAAAACTATTAATTCGAAACAATCCAGCATACAAATGGTGGTTGTTAGAGATCCCAACCACCCTCTGAAATTGGGGCATACAACTTCCAGTCATCAAGAAATATGACTCATACGAAATGAGACCCATTATCTGAATTCCTTGGAACACTTGTATTCCAGAATTTCCTACTCTTTCAATCAATGCGTCAAATAGTTGGCAAGTCTCCCTCACACTACTAGGTATTTCTGTTCTGATTCAATAGCCTTGATTGTTAGTGTATGCTGACTCCTGTTGGAGTTTTTGCGATGTAAGTTCCCAGGGGTATGCCCCTGTTTCCTCTTGTAGCTCCGTTGGGTGTTTTTAATTCAAATATTTAATTAGCAAAAAAAAAAAAAAAGAACTGCCATCATGAAATGCATTCCATTCCACAAACCATATGACCGCAATAAATCCCGAATGGAATCAAAGTCTAGGCTAAGGCCACTGAAACTTGAGAAACCATCCAGAACACATACAACATCGAAGATGTGTAAAACACCTCCCACTAATAGCTTCGACCATGATCTAAAACTAACCAGGAAAGCCTCACAGTACCTTCCGAAGTCAAGATCGAAAATCTTCCAAACAAAGGAGCCCATTTCCAGAATATGCAAAACATTATCCTTCTCCAAACCCGAAATGGAATTCCCTTCACTGTTAGCCTCATTATGACAGTCCATATCCACTTCCTCCACCTCCTGGACAACACTTCCCTTGTTAAATTCATCAAACCATAAAGAATTAGCAGCCGGAACAACTTTAGACCTGCACTCCTTCACATATGTACCACAAGCATCCACCACCTCCAACATTATCCAGACATAGGTCGACTGGTATCCAGGACACAAAAGTCTGACCATAGGAGCCAAGGAGCCCTCTTTAGCAACAGTTGAAGAAGCGTGCTCAGAGAAATCCAACAAACCTTTATGAAACAATTTGACAAACACATAGTGGACATAAAACCTCTCAACGTCATCTGAGGTCAAAGTACACTCAGAGCTATCATCGAACACCTTGTACTCCTCAAGAAGGACCCATCGTTCAATAGACTTAGGCCACATCTTGTCACAAGATATACCATTCATCGTGGCCAGCATTTTGCCAAGCACTATGCGAGCTGCATCTCCTTGCAGAGCATAATCAGTATCAACAACCATAATTGTTAAATTGAAACCCACCAATATCAACAAAGATCTCTCAAAAGAGAAGCGCGCAACCATCACGAATAGAACCCAAGAGATGAAACCCATCTCTGTGTCGAGGGTAGCATTCCCTTCACTAACATGGCCCTTGAAGCCAGCCTCTATACCCGAAGACCCAGGTGGAGTAAATCCCTGAAAAATCACTGATTCAGCAGAATCAATCATCAAAACAAAGTAAGTAATCAAAGAGCGATTACTCTTCAGAAGAAGCGAATCTCCCAACTGATTCTCCATAGAACCCACCAGACAATAAACCCAAACAAACGAGTCCATTATAACAAAGACAAGAAATAATAATTATAAGAAATATAGATGATTATGGTGATAGATTGAAGAAGAGATGGATTAGTGAAGGTTTATTTAGTCAGATTTGATGGAGAATGGTTTAGATTAGTTTAGATTCAGTGGCGGCTTGCTAGGGTTCCTAGAGAGAAAACGACTCTCATTTAGGGGTTTAACAAAATTATAACAGTTTCTTCTTTACCATAGAGAGGTGCAAGCACATCAATACACAAATATAACACAACCGGAAGAGATCCATTAAGAATGAACCCTTTCCCAACCTCTCCAACAGGCCCGAAGTTGGTTTCCACATGATTTTACAGGGATGTCCCTTCTCAAAAATATTACATTGAAAAACCACTTTCCTGAGAAGTGCGTAGTCAAACTGAAAGGAACCCAAGAGATGAAGCCCATCTCAGCATCAAAGGAGACAACGAAAAACCCCCCTCTTGATTCATGACATTGTTGACCGAGATGTGATTCTCACTAGCAACGAGTATCCCCAAGTCAAAACCAGACCACCCAACCGAGTAAATGGCCTGAAACCCCATCTTCAAAGAACAATTACTCATCAAATTAAGAGAAATCCCCAACAGATTCTCCAACAAACCGAAAACCCCAACAAAAAAACCCAAAACAACAAAGATAATATAAATAATAAGAAATATAGGTGTTTAAGGTGAAAGATTAGAGGAGGGAGATGGATTAGTGGTGGATTTATGGTCAGATATGATGGAAAAAGGTTTAGAATTAGGAAAATTTTGTGGCGGCTAATAAGGGTTTTTAGAGAGAGGTTAGAGAGAAGGTAGAGAAAACGACTCTCATCTTGAAAAAGGAACAGGACTTAATTGCTAAGTGGAAATGATCAAAGGCTAAAACTGAAGAAATTTGCAATAGGCAAGGAATTGATTCTTTCTGCAAAATAGCTGAAGCAAAGTTGAAAGTTGATGAGGAAGTTGCATCAGACAGTGACTCATTGGATGATGGTTGTCCAAAGGAGTTGAAACCTGTTAGTAATGAAACACTGATTAAATTGCATTAGAAGTATGGCCCTGTCAGCAAAAATTTTGTGTTGGGAGAGTGTAGCAAAACCAAGTCAGTTGAACAAGAAAACATAGGTCACTTATCTATCAAGAGATTGAAGGATAAGTTAGAAAAAACTGAACCTAAGGCTAATGCTAATAAGAAGAATAGGAATGGCAAGGTAGGAATTAACAAACACAGTAACTACACACTTGCTAAGTATGCTCCCACAAAGGAATGTGTGAACTGTGGTAGTGTTAATCACTTATCTGCCAACTGTAAATGTGTTAAGAATGCTTCTGTGCCTAGTATGCCTAAGTCAGTACCTGTGCCTGCCATGAATGCTATGTCAAATATGTTTGTTCAGCCTGCTCATGCATCTAGTCATTATGCTGACATGCCATTCATGCATAATCCATATTACAATGCTTATAATATGACACAATTGCCATGGATGATGAATAAAATGTTTGCACAGACTATGCCAAATTGCACATCTAGTTATAATACATATGAGCAAATAAAACAATCTTTTTTTCAGAGACCTACACCAAGAGTTAAGATTGATTTAACTCAATCAGAACCCTTGGGTGGTAAGGGCTTGAAAAATAAGAAAAAGGCTACCAAGGAAGGACCCAAGGAAACTTGGGTACCAAAATCAACTTGATTTGATTTTGATGTGTGTAGGGAGATAGAATGAATCTCTGGTACTTGGATAGTGGCTGTTCTAGGCACATGACTGGAGATTCTACCCTGCTCACTAAGTTTGAGGAGAGAGCTGACCCTAGCATTACCTTTGGAGACAACAACAAAGGATATACTAGAGGATATGGCTTGATTTCACAAGGAAATGTTGTCATTGAAGAAGTAGCACTGGTTGATGGACTCAAGCACAACTTGTTGAGTATTAGTCAACTATGTGATAAAAATCAAAATGTGTGGTTCACATCTGAAGCTTGTGTTGTTTTCAAGAAGAACAACAACAAGGTAGTGATGACAGGTAATAGAAAAGGAAATGTGTACATTGCTGAATTCAACTCAACAAGTGCCAACTCTGCTACATGCCTCTTCAGCAAGGCAAGCATGGATGAAGGATGGCTTTGGCACAAGAGACTGTCACACTTGAATTTTAAAGCCATGAATGAATTGGTCAAGAAGGATTTGGTTAGAGGCATCCCAAAATTGGATTTCTCCAAGCATGGACTATGTGATGCCTGCTAGAAAGGGAAGCAAAGAAAAACCTCTTTTAAATCTAAGTCAGTATCTTCAATCGATCAATACTTATAGCTTCTACACATGGATCTATTTGGACCAGTCAATGTATTGTCGATAGCTAACAAGAAATACTGTTTTGTGATTGTGGATGATTTCTCCAAGTTCACTTAGACCTTCTTTCTTCATTCGAAAGATGAGGCAGGTGAAATCATTATCAAGCATGTCAAGACAATCAACAACAATCCAATCTTCAAAGTAAGAAGGATAAGAAGCGACAATGGAACTGAGTTTAAGAATTCTGTGCTAAGAAAATTCTATGAAGAAGAAGGAATTACTCAACTACTCGGAGGTCCAAAGGGGGAGTGGTGAGTTGGAGAAGGAAGGTAATGAGGTGGAGGAGTTTGTGACCCCAGTTGGGAAGCAAGGCGAGGAGGTTCAAAGTGGGGATTCAAAGCAGAGAGATGAAGAGGGCTGGACGGAAGTTTCAAACAAACGCAAGCCGGTGGTCTAGCCAGGTATCTCTACTGGCACTCCATCACCCCAGGGCTTTAAAAATGTGGTGGTAGATGAGGTAGCACGTAAGCAAGGAAGTAAGAAAGCGAAATCAAAAGGCATTAAACGTGTGAAGTGGGGCTCTGGGGGCCCTCCTTCAAAGTCATAATTCTACTTTCTATGACTATTTTTTGTTCTTACAATGTCCGTGGCCTCAACAATAAGGTCAATTTTGTCAAGGATTTCATTTCTGCAAATAATATATCCTTGATTAGTATTTTGGAGACTCACGTGCAAAAGGACATTGCTAAGATTATCTCGAGAAAGATTAACCCCAGGTTCGAGTGGTTGTTCAATTATGAGCACCATGCAGGTGGCCGAATCTGGCTTGGGTGTAACCCTGTTTTTTGTAAGGTTGTAGTGCTAGCCTCTAGTGCTCAGCATATCACCTGCTCGATCACCTTATTGCAGTCTAATATCAATTTTGGTGTTTCCTTTGTTTATGGTTCGAATGATGACATTGAAAGGAGGCTCCTTTGGGCGGACTTGTCGCGTCTGTCGTCAGTTTTGTCAAATGATGCCTGGGCTATATCTGGGGATCTCAATACATGCCTGCGTACTGAGGAGAAACAAGGAGGTAACACTCATTGGTCCAGTGACATGACAATCTTTAAGGATTTTGTTAGGGCTCTGGGTATTACTGATCTTCGTAGTAGAGGGAATGTGTTCACCTGGTGGGACTGAAACATTCATCAACCTAAATTTAGGAAGCTGGATAGAGTAATGGTAAACTCGCATTGGCACAATGTCTTCCCCTGTTCGTTCACAGATTTTTTGCCTAGAGGGCTGTCGGACCATTGTCCGACCTTGACTCTATTAGGACTGGATCGCCCTTTGACCAAGAAACCCTTCCAATTTTTCAACCATCTCATCAATGATCCTGGGTTTCTCCCTTTGATAGAAGAAGCATGGGCTGGAAATGACTCGGGGAACCCCTGGTATGCACTCACCTCTAAACTGAAAAGGGTTAAGCAAGCCATCAAAGGGTTTAACCCACTACGCCATAAACGCACATACGCAACCCCCATTTTCAGTTGCGTAAGGCCTGAAAAGCGTTGCATAAGGTCTTACGCAACGCTTTTGGGGCGTTACCAATACTGGCGTTGCGTAAGACCCCTAACGCAACGCTTTTCCAAACTATTGCAACACTTCGAAAAGCATTGCATAAGAGGCCTTATGCAACACCAAAAGCATGCAAACGCAACACTTCATGGGGTTGCATAAGATGTTTCAGCCATGTCAGCATGCTGACATGGAAGCAATGTGCCACGTCAGCATGCTGACATGGAAGCAAGGTGCCACGTCATCATGCTGACATGTCATTAGTGTGGCCCACAAGTGCCACGTCACAAATGGGGGGCATGCCACGGCATCAATGGGGCCCACCAAGGTGCCACGTCAGCACTGGGGCCTACATGCCACGTCAACAGTGGGCCCACATGCCATGTTAGCAATGGGAACCCACATGCCACGTCAACAGTGGGGTCCACTATCTAACGCAACGCTATTTGAATCTAATGCAACACTAATTTTTTTTTAAGCAACACCATTCTTTTCAAATGCAACACCATTCTTTTTTATTTCAACACTTAAACTGTGATAGTGCAACATCAAATAAGTCAAATGCAACAGTTTATTATAAAAAAATTGAATTGACTGCTTTGTTTATACATAAAAACATGCTATCCAAATCAAACCACATTCATTTCGAGTCCAAAACAACTAATACAAAGACAAAAGTTGAAAGCAGGTGTGAGGTCTGTTCACTTCATTTTGCCGCATTTCAGCAACAGATTTGCAACGACATTCATTCCCAGGGCGAATCACATCACCATAAACAGCCATCTCAATTACATCCAGCTCCCTATCTGCAATTTCAAGTTGCATGTACAGTTATGATCACAAAGAAAAAACTTTCAAACATGTATCCAAGTTTTAGATCTCGGCTATAGAGTTGTTAGTTAATGTTCCTTACCTGTATTTGCAAGAATAATTGTCATTAGTTTACTAGAGATGAGTGTATACACTTAGCAAAAAAAAAAGATGAATGTATACTAATGCAGTTTATAGTTCTTAAAAGATACCACAGGCTGTAAAAAATGCACCAGAATAATGTGGAGAATAAGGTGTATGCCCAACTTATCTTAACTTCAAGTTGAACAGTTTGCCTTCGAAAAAAATAAGTTTAAACTTATAGTAGTACCCCAAAAGTTGCATGATCTGAACTTTCATGTAACATTTCTATATTACTCTCCTTTGGCATATTTATAGAGTAACTTCCAAGTATGACAAAGATGTATGTTTATGAGTTAAGACTACTCCATTCTCGTCACTATCAAGCATACTGCATGCATACAAGATATTATGATGCAGCTGATCTAAAAATAAATTTCTGTATCAAGTACAACAAGTTCATCCGTGATCTAAAAATGACAAGTACAATAAGACTGATACAAAAATAATTTATTAATTTATTATTATTATTAATGCAGCTGATCTTTTTCTAATCTCCAAACTAATACACAATTTTTGTATTAATCCTTATAACCATTCACAGCAGGTACAAACTTTTACAAAATGCCATATGATCTAAAAATTATTTTATTTTTTTAGTGAAACTAAACTGATATTGCTGATTTCAATATCTATGGACCAAATGCATGGACATTGTAGTTTGTGCAATAAGTCTGAGAAAGACCTTTGGTCTGGAAACTAAAGGTGATGTCCCTTATACTTACAGGATTAAAGCGACGAGATTCCTTCTGGCGGAGCTTCAAGCTTTCCTTCTTAAGTTTTGCTTTTTCCTTGTAAGATTTCAAGTGTTCCTTGATAAGAAAAAAAACAAACTATATCATGATCCCCTACATATATAGCGAACATGGAGGCTAATTTCTAAACTGTCACTCACATCTTCTTCCCTGGAAGGCGCTGAATTACGGAATATCAGAGCTGTTAACTCCATTGCCTCATCTGGAAAGTCCATGCGAAATCTAAATCCCATTTCCGCAGGGGTAGACAAAAGTGCCACGTGATCACCCTACAATTGACATCCTAGCTATTGAAGAGGTACTTTAATATATATTACAAACCAAACAGCAGAAATCTGGGTTTAAGGAATTGTTAATGCTCAAATAAACAACAAGTTGCTTTAAAAAATGATTAAATAAAGCCGAACTTAAGTCCCGAACTATGGCCTAATGTTGATCCACAATCGGTTTTCGATTTTTATTTCAATTCATCCTACACAAACATAATAACATGAAAAGTTATCACATATAACATGGAAACATTATAAACAACACTAACTTTTTTGCAGGTGATGCATGTTACCTCATTAAGCATTCTGTGCAGCTCATCTCTAGCTTCAACTACACGATCTCGATCATTGCTATCAACCACAAAAATGAGGCCCTGAGTATTTTGAAAGTAATGTCTCCACAAAGGACGGATTTACAAGTACAGTATCCAGTTGATCAATAAGTTTAATTAACAGTTGATCAATAAGTTTAATTAACAGGCAAGTACTATACCCCAATTAATTGTTGCATGTACTGTCTTGTATGACCCAACTAAACTTTTATACAATATGTATGAACAATTTTATGGGCTAACCTATGATGTAAAACTGTAAAAGCTTAGTTGGTTCCATTCCAAAGAGTAAAATAAACTACTTAATCATGAGGTTGAAAAGATATCACTGAAAAATACCATCCATTGCTTGACTAATTGAATCATAATCCATAAATGTTCGAGTCGCTCTGTTTTGGGAAGTCTGCATAAGAATAATGGTGTGCGTGAAAAGATATGTATTCTTCGAAAACGGGCGCACAACAACAAAAAAACAAAGCCTGAAAAGAGATTAGATTTACATTAGTAATAAAATTCAGATTTCTATTAGCAAAACAAAAACTCAGATTTCTATTAGCAAAACAAATCATGAAAAATCTAAACATAGTAAAATAAAATACAGTATTGCCTTCAACAATTTGGTTAAGGAAGAGAAAGGCTGGAGAAGCTGTGAATGACCATGATATAAGCTCTGGTGAAGTAAACATGGATTGGGATAAATTGGTTAAGGAAGCAGCAGCAACTTCTGCTGTGCTAGGTGGAGCACGTTGTGCTAAAAAGCGTTTCATTGGGGTTAGACAAAGGCCATCAGGACGATGGGTGGCTGAAATAAAGGATACGATTCAGAAGATTAGAGTGTGGCTGGGAACGTATGATACTGTCGAAGAAGCAGCAAGAGCTTATGATGAAGCTGCTTGCTTGCTTCGCGAGGCTAATACCCGCACAAACTTCTGGCCTTGTTCGCAGACCTCATCTTCAGCTCCTGCCCTTCCAGCAAAAATTTCGAACATTCTTCTTCACAGGCTCAAAGCCAGAAATAACTCTTTAGCTTCCTCATCTAACTCTTCTGTACCTGTGAACCATGAAGAGAAGGTTCAGCAAGAATATGAAGAGGAGGTGGCTGAATTTTCAGATACTCTATTCACTGATTTTCTAAATGATATAGAAGATTATGTCCCCAATGACGAATTGCTCAACAATGCTAGTGCAAGTGCTATTGAACATACAAACACTATCGAGTACACTAACGCTAGCTACGACTCATATTTAACAGATCAAAACTTTAATGGGGGGAGAGACCTTGATTTGGTCCATGATTGGATTGATCACTCAGATCAGTCCTCAGGTGGGCAGTGCTCAAGTGGTGAGGAAATTGTTGAAGGCAATATTGTGGTGAGGAAATCATATATGTATATATAAATACCTGGAGAAGATTGACGACAAGAACCCTTTAAAATACACAATATTGTGTACTTACCCGACCCAAAAGCAGCTCTGCTAATACACAACCAACATACCAAATATCAATTGCGGTAGTAAATTTTGTAGCCCCGAAGATCAATTCTAGTGCTTTATAATACCTTGAGCAGATGTACGATATATTTGGCTCACCCGGAATCTATGTCTCCCCTTCTCTCTCTCTCTATCTCCATCTATAACTCTCCGCTTGTCAATAACACAAAACTGATATAAAGTAAATATAACCCAAATTAGACCAACACACAAAATCCAAAACATAAATTGGATCTCTAATTAGTCACAGACCAAAACCTAAATTAGATAGAGGTATTTGACCAAAATAAAATCCCAAATTAAAAGCCCCAAACTGAAAAAATTAAAAAATGAGTGGAGAGTAAACAATAAGATCAAAAAAAATATGTACTTAATTTACCCATTCGTAGTTGTAGTTGTGAGAGAGAAGTATGAGCTGAGAGAGAAGTTTAGTTGGAGAGTGAGAGAAATAGGTGTATGCGGCGGAAGAGGTTGAGATGGTAAAGTAGGTTACAAAATTTTCATTTAGGGGGGAAATTTTCCGCCTTTTTTTCACCTCCAAATATGTGTGATAGCTTTATTGATTCCAGTGCTCGTCACTTATCTAAGTTAAAAGTTAACATGATATATGTATTTATATTAGTAAGTATTTATATCAATTTTAAAACTAAGAAATAGATCATAATTTAATTTTAATTATAAAACAAAGAATATGTTACGTACTTGTATAGATACTTAAATTTATAATATTTTATATATCTAACTTTGTATAGACTAGTTAAATAAATGTTCGACTTTGACCGGTTTGACCGTTATAAAACCAAACCAAATACATGTAGGAATTTTTTTTGAAAAATTCCCGCGTCACTAAAATCGTTATATATTGACATCCATGCGATTGGAACGTCGAAAAAATATTTTAAAAAAATAGATTCATCATTCGGGACAAGACTTGTTACGGATTATTGTTTCTATTTTTTAAAAAATATTTCTGAACGATCCAACCGTATGGATGTCAATATATATCTAATATAATAATATTCCCCAAGTTTCAGAAAATAAAAAATTAATTTGATTGGAGATCTTAGTAGATCACTACTATTTTCAATATGACTCGTAACTAGTGCTTTGTTACGGTTTATTGTTTCTATTTTTAAAAAAATATTTTTGAACGATCCAACTGTACGGATGTCAATATATATCTAATATAATGATATTCCCCAAGTTTTAGAAAATAAAAAATTAATTTGATTGGATATCTTAGTAGATCGCTACTATTTTCAATATGACTCGTAATTAGTGCTTTGTTACGGATTATTGTTTCTATTTTTAAAAAAATATTTTTGAACGATCCAATCGTACGGATGTCAATATATATCTAATATAATGATATTCCCCAAGTTTCAGAAAATAAAAAATTAGTTTGATTGGAGATCTTAGTAGATCACTACTATTTTCAATATGACTCGTAACTAGTGCTTTGTTACGGATTATTGTTTCTTTTTTTAAAAAAATAAATAAATATCTAATGCAACACTTCAAACAGCAAATGCAACACTACTGATACCTAATGCAACACTTCTGCCACGTCAGCAAATGCCACGTCAGCATTAGTGGGTCCCACTTCTGCCACGTCAGCAATTGTGGGTCCCACAATTGCCACGTAAGCATGATGGGCCTCCTTCCACGTCACCCTTGTGGGTCCCATACTGCCACGTCAGCAGTGGTGGTCCCACATCTGCCACATCATATTTTTTTAAAAATATATAAATTTATCTAATGCAACACTTCAAACAACAAATGCAACACTACAGGTATCTAATGCAACGCTTTCTGCCATGTCAGCAAATGCCACGTCAGCAAAGGTGGGCCCCACTTCTGCCATGTCAGCAATTGTGGGTCCCACAATTGCCACGTCAGCATGATGGGCCTCCTGCCACGTCACCCTTGTGGGTCCCACACTGCCACATCAGCAGTTGTGGGGCCCACATCTGCCACGTCATATCAATATAATCTTAATGTCTGCTAGTATTACATTTCGGAAAATTACTACTATTGCCCTTCATTTTTTTAATCTTCTTTATTTCTTTGATGTCCTTTTTTGTCATTACACAGGAAAATTACTACTATTGTCCTTCATTTTTTTAATCTCCTTTATTTCTTTAATGTCCTTTTTTGTCATTACACAACATTTGGAGTGACCCAATTTAGATTGGATCGGCCCAAATCAAAACCTCTACTATTTGTCATTACTTTGGAGCAACCCAAATTAGATTGGATCGACCCAAATCTAAACCTCTACTATCATCCTTCATTTTTTTATCTTCTTTATTTCTTTGTTCAAATAAATTATATATTATATAATTTATATTATATATTATATTTTTATATTTTTATATTATTTGAAGTAATTATTATTATATACTTATGTTTGCGTAATCAATAATTTTTGTATTCATAAAATCTAAATTGAATCTTTCGTCGATTAACTATATTGATGATTTTTTGTTTTGTAAATTTATTATATATATTTAACAAATATATATAATTTTTTGTATAAGTATCATAGGTGGTTAATTTTGTTTTTTAATATATTTTCTTTATTTCTTTGATCTTATTTTTAAAAAATAAAAAAGAGTTTTTTAATTATGGAGCCAAAACATGAACAAAATAACTAAATAATATCTTTATTCATAATTTTCAATATACACGGCATCATCTATTATCATTGTTTTGAAAATTTCGGATTTAGTCGACAAAAACACCGTCTGGTTACAATAAAAAATTAATCGATATAATAATGAAAGATAACGATGTCCTTTTTTGTCATTACACAGGAAAATTACTACTATTGTCCTTCATTTTTTTAATCTCCTTTATTTCTTTGATGTCCTTTTTTGTCATTACACAACATTTGGAGTGACCCAATTTAGATTGGATCGGCCCAAATCAAAACCTCTACTATTTGTCATTACTTTGGAGCAACCCAAATTAGATTGGATCGACCCAAATCTAAACCTCTACTATTATCCTTCATTTTTTTTATCTTCTTTATTTCTTTGTTCAAATAAATTATATATTATATAATTTATATTATATATTATACATTATATTTTTATATTATTTGAAGTAATTATTATTATATACTTATGTTTGCGTAATCAATAATTTTTGTATTCATAAAATCTAAATTGAATCTTTCGTCGATTAACTATATTGATGATTTTTTGTTTTGTAAATTTATTATATATATTTAACAAATATATATAATTTTTTGTATAAGTATCCTAGGTGGTTAATTTTGTTTTTTAATATTTTTTCTTTATTTCTTTGATCTTATTTTTAAAAAATAAAAAAGAGTTTTTTAATTATGGAGCCAAAACATGAACAAAATAACTAAATAATATCTTTATTCATAATTTTCAATATACACGGCATTGTCTATTATCATTGTTTTGAAAATTTCGGATTTAGTCGACAAAAACACCGTCTGGTTACAATAAAAAATTAATCGATATAATTATTCATAATTTTCAATATACACGGCATTGTCTATTATCATTGTTTTGAAAATTTCGGATTTAGTCGACAAAAACACCGTCTGGTTACAATAAAAAATTAATCGATATAATAATGAAAGATAACTTAATATTATTAATTATTTAAATTTAACACACTTATTTATTTCTTTGATTTTTTGATGTCCTTTTTTGTCATTACACAGCATTTGGAGCGACCCAGTTTAGATTGGATCGACCCAAATCAAAACCTCTACTATTTTTTGTCATTACATAGCATTTGGAACGACTCAATTTAGATTGGATCGACCCAAATCTAAACATCTGCTATTATCCTTCATTTTTTTAATCTTCTTTATTTCTTTGATGTCCCTAAAAGATGTTTACTTATAATTGATATGATATTACCTATTATAAATACCTAAAATATCATATTTTCCAATCAATAATTTTTTTTTCTCTCTAATCAGCATTTGGAGCGACTCAAATCTAAACCTCTACTATTATCCTTCATTTTTTTATCAATAAATTTTTTCTCTCTAATCAGCATTTGGAGCGACCCAATTGGATCAACCCAATCTAAACCTCTACTATTATCCTTCATTTTTTTATTAATAATAATTAATGATATTTAGCTGATTGTCTTTTTCAATTAAAAGATGTTTACTTATAATTGATGATATTACCTTTTATAAATACATAAAATATCATATCTTCCAATGAATAATTTTTTTCTCTCTAATTAAAACACGTTGACTTTTAATTTAAAACATAATATTGCAATAATTAATACATACACAAAAATATGACATCATATCTTCTAACCACTAATAAAATATAATAAAAATTCGTATACAACGGATAATATCCATTAGATTTTTAGTTAAAAATTAGAACTATTAGATCTAATGATTAAATTTATTACATGATTAAATTTATTTACTAAATACATACCCAAAAATATGACTTCATATCTTCTAATCACTAACAAAATATAATAAAAATTCGTATACAACGAATAATATCCGTTAGATTTTTATTTAAAAATTAGAACTGTTAGATCTAAAGATTAAATATATTACATAATTAAATTTATTTACTAAAATTTCAAGGTTCAAATTTTTATAAATACCTAAAATATCATATCTTCCAATCAATAATTTTTTTTCTCTCTAATTAAAACACGTTGAATTTTAATTTAAAACATAATATTGCAATGATTAATACATACACAAAAATATGACATCATATCTTCTAACCACTAACAAAATATAATAAAAATTATTATACAACGAATAATATCCGTTAGATTTTTAGTTAAAAATTAGAACTGTTATATCTAATGATTAAATTTATTTACAAAATACATACCCAAAAATATGACATCATATATTCTAACCACTAACAAAATATAATAAAAATTTGTATACAACGAATAATATCCGTTAGATTTTTAGTTAAAAATTAGAACTGTTAGATCTAATGATTAATATATTACATGATTAAATTTATTACTAAAATTTCAAGGTTCGAATTTTTATAAATACCTAAAATATCATATATTTCAATCAGTAATTTTTTCTCTCTAATTAAAACACTTTGACTTTTAATTTAAAACATAATATTGCAGTAATTAATACATACCCAAAAATATGACATCATATATATCTTCTAACCACTAACAAAATATAATAAAAATTCGTGTACAACGAATAATATCCGTTAAATTTTTAGTTAAAAATTAGAACCGTTAGATCTAATGATTAAATTTATTATATGATTAAATTTATTTACTTAATACATACCCAAAAATATGACATCATATATTCTAACCACTAACAAAATATAATAAAATTCGTATACAACGAATAATATCCGTTAGATTTTTAGTTAAAAATTAGAACAGTTAGATCTAATGATTAAATATATTACATGATTAAATTTATTTACTAAAATTTCCAGGTTCGAATTTTTATAAATACCTAAAATATCATATATTTCAATCAGTAATTTTTTTCTCTCTAATTAAAACACTTTGAGTTTTAATTTAAAACATAATATTGCACTAATTAATACATACCCAAAAATATGACATCATATCTTCTAACCACTAACAAAATATAATAAAAATTCTTATACAACGAATAATATCCGTTAAATTTTTAGTTAAAAATTAGAACCGTTAGATCTAATGATTAAATATATTATATGATTAAATTTATTTACTAAATACATACCCAAAAATATGACATTATATCTTCTAACCAATAACAAAATATAATAAAATTCGTATACAACGAATAATATCCGTTAGATTTTTAGTTAAAAATTAAAACTGTTAGATCTAATGATTAAATATATTACATGATTAAATTTATTTACTAAAATTTCAAGGTTCGAATTCCGTCAGCGATACTATTATCCTTCATTTTCTTAATCTTCTTTATTTCTTTGATGTCCCTTTTTACCATTACACAGCATTTGGAGCGATCCAATTTAGATTGGATCGACCCAAATCTAAACATATACTATTTGTTGTCATTACACAACATTTGGAGTAACCCAATTGGATCGACCCAAATCTAAATCTCTATTATTATCCTTTATTTTTTTTATCTTTCTTTATTTCTTTGATGCTCCTTTTTGTCATTACCCAAATCTATCTATGTCATTTTTCACCTTCAAGTCCAAGCCGCTCAAATCTTCACACTGATGGATTTTGAATCATGTTTGCACTTTTCAGATTGAAAGCTGGGGTTTTCACCAAATTAACATGTCAACCCCCTGAAGTAGGGACGGGTCATATATTTTTGGTTCCGGTATTTAATTTGGCCTTAAAAGTTAAGTTTTTATTGATTTCACAATATCAAAAATTAGACATGATAATATTTGTTTGGTTTTGATTTTGATTTGGCATTTAAGAATTAAAGTTTTAATCAATTACCCGATGTTATAATAATATACAGGACACCAGAAGGGTACCTTTAAAATATTCACTTTATATTTAAATTTAAATAAAAATATGTGGACAATCAGTTACAACCAATCATGATGTCACGTTACTTGCACCATGTTATTTGTAAATAATCTTGGGACTCAGTTTGATATATCTAGCATTATAGACATTATTTTGTTTTCAAGCAAGTTTATGTTATTTATGAATTTGTTCAACTTAAGGTTCATGGGGTAGACATGCTACGTACCAGAAGGTCTTATGGAATAACATACTTTTTATCGGATGTCTCCGAAGGGACTATGGAATAGCATACTTAAAAGCTCAGACCCACGGCACAAGCCTCGCCCTCTGGGTCAGGCAACATTGCTCTTATTTATGCTCTAAATATCTTCTTTACTCGCGTTCAATTTCACTTCATATATGATCTCATATTTAGCACTAACTTTTCCCTCTTTTAGTTTAGTTGGCTTTTTGAGAGAGAATATGTAGTGAAAAATGTGATTGTTATAATTTGTAATCATACATTATTTGAAGATAAAAGTGAATAAGTGAGCTTCTTGTGGATACCTGTGTTTTTGGTAAACAATATTATCCTTCATTTTTTTAATCTTCTTTATTTCTTTAATGCCCCTTTTTGTCATTACACGACATTTGGAACGACCCAATTTACATTGAAACAAAAAATTCTATTATGATATTGTACTTATTTTCAGTAATGATGTAGTATTACGATTGTACCTCCAGCCTTTTTCTTCTCCTCCAGCTACATAATTTTAAATATTGAAAACAAAATACAATACAAGAAGAAGTTTACATTTATAAATATAGATTACAAGCAGAGAGAGATGTTTAGTTATAGATAGACTACATAGCCACAACATAAGTGATAAAAAGAAAGATGTTAGTTACAGATAGACTACATAGCAGCAACATAAGTGATAAAAAGAAAGATGGTCTACATGATGATCAAGCTAATAAAGTATTGAAGTAATTAACAAGCCTGAACCACAGAAGCAACTTCCATTTTATAGGTACTGTTTATCATAACGTGGGTAATGGGTTTATGTATTCACATTAATTTTATTTTTGGTCATCCCTCTAAGTTGATCAAGAAAAAATTAACAACCCATCAAAATAAGTAGTTTAAAAATATATTCAAATTCAAATTATTATATTCGTTTCAATAAGAACATACTTTTAATATAATAAAGTCAATAAAATAAAAATTCTAACAATTTCAGAAAGCGAGAGCCATGGTGAAAGACCTTAATTTGAATATAAACTATAAGTCTACTAGAATATTTATCTGATATTTTGACTTGCTTAATTAATTGTATAATTTACTTATTTTTAATAAAAGAATCTATATTGATAATATATATACACTGTATTTTCATACATGAATTTACTAATACAGTTTAATGGTCACGCTTTAGTGAGAATGAGAACAGTGAGAACACACATATTCACTACATTTCAAGCTATTTTAAAGGGCCCCGCTAGGGGTATCTTAACAAAAAAAGTCTTATAATTCTACCCTCTATCTATTCATAAAAAAAAATTAACAAAAAAAAATTAAAATGAGAACAGTGAGAACACACATATTCACTACATTTCAAGTTTTTTTAAAGGGCCCCGCTAGGGGCATCTTCACAAAAAAGTTTTATAATTCTACCCTCTATCCATTCATAAAAAAAATTAACAAAAAAAATTAAAAAATTGCTTGAAATGTGGTCTCATTGTTCTCCAACATTTACATATTATATTAACTATGATGTCTCATAGTTAATACAATATGCTCTTGATGTTATATGAGGTTTAATGTTTTGGAGTCATTGGGGTGAAGTGATTATCATTTCCGCATTTGAATAATGAAAACAATTTATTATTGTTTTCCATTAGAGAACAATATTTGTAAAAATATTAATTACTCTTTTATTGCAGATTTTGATGGATTAAATAAATTTTCAACATTGTTAAAATACAATTGTATGCTACTTTTTTATATAAATTTTATCATATCATTATTTTATTAAATACTTATATAAATATATAGAATATCTTTTTAAGAATTGATTATTTATAGAATTACATACAATATCTTTTTAAGAAATCAATCAAATTTGTTAAATTTTTGGAATTGTCGATTTAAATTAAATAAGATGTTTTAAGAAATCAATCAAATTTGTTAAATTTTTGGTATTATCATTTTAAATTAAATGAATACCGTGTACGAAGTACGGGCAAAATGCTAGTTTTTTAAAAAAATATGAATATATCTAATGCAACACTTCAAAGAGCAAACGCAACACTACTGGTATCTAATGCAACGTTTTTTGCCACGTCAGCAAATGCCACGTCAGCAAAGGTGGGCCCCACTTCTGCCATGTCAGCAAATGTGGGTCCCGCATGTGCCACGTCAGCAAATGCCACGTCAGCACATGTGGGTCCCACTCCTGCCACGTCACCATTTATAAAAATAAAAAATTATCTAACGCAACGCCATCAGTTAGTGTTGCATAATGTGAAACACTGTGGGTAATACGCAACGCAAATCTATATCTAACGCAACACCAATTGAGCTCAGTTGCAAAAGACCCAAAACTTCTATCTAACGAAACGCTTTCTGTGCAACGCTTTGTAAAAAGGGTTGCGTATGCTCACTTATGGCGTAGTGACCGCTCTTCAGGGAATTTGCACCAAAAGGTGAATGAAACTAGGAATGAGCTGATGACGTTTCAGAAGGGGCTACCTTTGCTGCCATCCGTGGCTCAATATGAGGAAGAGAAGAGATTGATTGATGCATACTCAAAAGCTCTTCATGCAGAGGAGTGCTTCCTTAAACAGAAATCTAGAGTTCACTGGCTTAAGAGTGGTGACAACAACAACAAGTATTTCTTTAACGTATGTAGGGGAAGATGGAATGTGAACAAAGTCCTATCCTTGAATGACTTAAATGGGGATCCAGTCACTTCTCATGAGGGCATGGCTTCGATAGCTGTGGATTACTACAAGAATTTGCTTGGGCAAGCTGGGGTGGTTGATCAACTGCCAGAGGATCTACGGCTGCCAAAGTTAACTAATAATCAGGCTAGCTTAATCACAAGGCCTTTTACGGAGAATGATGTTCTTATTACTCTGAAGCGGATGGGTAAGAACAAAAGCCCGGGTCCTGATGGATTCACAGTGGAGTTCTTTTTACCTACCTGGCACATTGTTGGCACAGATGTCTCTAGAGGTATTCTTCACTTCTTTGAATCACTTGCTTTGCCTAGAGTTATTAATGCAGCTGCTATATGTTTAGTCCCAAAGCATGCTAATCCTTCCGAAATGAAACAATTTCGTCCTATATCATGTTGTAATGTGCTCTACAAATGCATCTCTAAAATGATTGCTGCGAGACTCAAAGCTGTCATGCCTTCATTGATATCTCAGCATCAGTCTGCTTTTGTTGCCCGAAGATCCATTGGAGATAACATTTTTCTGGCCCAGGCCTTATGCAAGGGTTATAACGGGTGGTCAGGTCAGCCTCGTTGTGCTATAAAGCTAGACATCCACAAGGCTTTTGACTCCCTTAACTGGAACTTCATCTTCTTGGTGCTTGGTAGAATGGGTTTCCCTCAAGGATTTATTGATTGGGACAAAGTCTGCATAACCACCACAATGTTCTCGGTGAAACTTAATGGTAGCCTGGAAGGGTTTTTCAAAGGTGAATCGGGATTGAGACAAGGGGATCCTATATCGCCCTATCTCTTTGTTATGGCCATGGAAGCTCTCACAGCCTGTCTGAACTCGGTAACGGTGGGCTCTGACTTCAAATATCACTGGAGAACTAAGGAGGTGAATCTGCATCATATTATTTTTGCAGATGATGTTTTTCTATTCAGTCATGGTGATGCAAGGTCAGTTGCTAAACTCATGGAAGGAGTGAAGTTATTCTCAAGCTGCTCTAACTTGGTCCCTAGTCAAGAGAAATCTGTGTGTTTCTTCGCAAATGTTTCGGAGTCAATTGCTGCGAACATTCTCACAATCACTGGTTTTCAAAGAGGTTCCTTGCCCATTACTTATTTAGGCCTGCCCCTCATCACAGGTAAGCTTAATAGTAGAGATTGCTCCTCCTTGGTGGCTAAACTGTGCAGAAAGGTTGAATCTTGGATGGTTAGATTTCTAAACTTTACAGGCCGTTAGATGTTAATTAAAGCAATCATGGCAAGTATAGTTGGTTATTGGAGTATGTACATTTTCCTTCCAAAAGCAATCTTAAAAAAGATCAATAGCTTGTTCTTCAAGTTTCTATGGGGTGGGTTCTATAAGGACTCGGGGAAATGTCACTATAAAGTGGGCTGGGAGGACTGTTGTAAGCCTAGAAATGAGGGGGGTTGGGGTTAAAAAATTTATTCGAATGGAACCAGGCTGCTGTGTTGCATCAGCTCTGGCGCCTGCTCCAACCCTCACCTGACTCTCTATGGATTGCTTGGTTCCACAAGGTGCTATTGCGTAATAAAGGTTTCTGGACTGCTAAAATGCCCTACAAGTGTTGTTGGATTGCCCGAAAAATTTTCAATGCTATGGAGCAGGCAATGGAGTTTCTCAGGTTTGAAATGGGGGATAGTTCGAATTTCTTGTTTTGGCATGATCCTTGGGCAGGCAAGAAGCCATTGGCTCTTATCTCCCCTTCTGTTATTCAGAATGCAGAATCGTCGAGTATGGTCAGTGTTCGGGACTACCTGAATAATGGGGTTTGGAATCCTCCTCGATCTAACCACATGGATGTGATTGAAGTAAGGAATCGAGTTGCTCCAGTTCAATTGCACAATAGAGACTGTATTACATGGGATGCTCTTCAACCAAATCTTGTCAAGCTGGCTTCCATTCGGACGTCAATTAGGGGTCTGGGGCAGAGTGTGGGGTGGAGTGATGTAGTTTGGCATGCTTTCAATATCCCAAAATGTTCGTTCATCACATGGCTTGCAGTGAGGAACAGGCTTCTCACAAAGGACCGTATGATCCTTTTTGGAATGAACGTAGACCCTACATGCTCCCTATGTGGAAATGGAAGGGAGTCAATTAGTCACTTGCTAACTTCATGCCCCTATTTCAATCTTGTTAAGAGTGTCATTCCATTCCCAGTGAGTGTCTCTTGGGCAAGCTGGCAGCAAGGGGAGTTCTTTCAATGCTAGCTAAACGCAAAGCAAAAGGCGATAGCAGCTGTCTATTTAACTACTTCGGTTTATGCCATTTGGAAGGAAAGAAATTTCAGGTTGCACAAGGGTGGTACAGGGCATCCGACCTTAGTCATCATCTCTAATGTGAAATCTTCCGTTAGGGAGAAACTGTTCTCCTCTGCTCCATTTAAGAATTGGGTCCGAAATGACCAAGCCATTGTAATGCTTATTTTCTAGTTGTTTTGCTTGTTGGTTTCTGACTTAATGTTGTTTGGTTTTTCATGCTGATTCGCGGGGTATGCCCCTAGATTTTGTATGTGGTTCCTTTGTTGGTATAAAAATATTTACTTAGCAAAAAAAAAGGAATTACTCAAGAATTCTCTGCATCAAGAACACCTCAACAAAATGGTGTGGTGGAGAGAAAGAACGGAACTCTTATTGAAGCTGCAAGAACTATGCTTGAAGAATCAAAGTTGCCAACATATTTCTGGGCCAAAGCTGTTAATACTGCATGCTATACTCAGAACATATCTTTGATCAACTAAGCAAAAGGCATGACACCTTACCAATTATTCAAAGGCAAGAAGCCAACAATTAACTTTCTGCACGTCTTTGGATGCAAATGTTTTGTATTGAAGAATTATGGTGAGAACCTTAGGAAATTTGATTCAAAGGCAGATGAAGCTATATTTGTTGGATACTCAGCTGGAAAATCGTACAGAATCTACAACCTAAGACTTAACATTGTCATGGAATCCATACATGTTGTCTTCGACGACAAGAAAATATCTGGTCTTGTAGATAAAGGTTTTCATGAGTCATTCTCATTCGAGAATGAGACATGTAGTAAAGCAAGTGAAGATGATGATGAAGAAAGGATAACGATGAGTGTGGAGAACAGACATGGACCATCAGGTGAAGTGCAAAATGGACCAACTGAAGAAGAGCAACTCACACCATCTGTTGAAGAACACATTGGAACATCAGTTGAGAATCAAAGAGAAAAATCTGTTGACAACTCTGTTAGAACTCCACTCAACACGAGGTCCATACATTCAGGGGGAGTTTCTCACAGTCAACACTCAACAACGAATCAAAATGTTCAACATCAAGAGAATGAAGTAACTTCATCAAGATCAAGCTTGCCACCACAAAGAAAATGGACTAGGGATCACCCATTTGAGCTGATAATTGGTGATTCCAATGCAAAAGTCCAAACTAAAAGAGCAACTCAAGAAGAATGCTTGTACAGTAGCTTTCTTTCTAAAGAAGAATCAAAGAAGGTCGAAGATGCTCTTCTAGATTCAAACTGGGTTCTAGCAATGCAAGAGGAGCTAAACCAGTTTGAAAGAAATAAAGTATGGAAACTTGTACCCAAGCCAAAAGACAAATCAGTGATTGACACTAAGTAGGTATTCAAGAACAAGATGGATGAAAATGGTATAGTCACAAGGAATAAAGCAAGACTAGTTGCTAAAGGCTACTATCAAGAAGAGGGAATTGACTTTGAAGAAACCTTTGCACCAGTGGCAAGGTTAGAAGCAATCAGAATCTTCCTAGCCTATGCAGCTCATGCCAATTTCAAAGTCTATCAAATGGATGTCAAGAGTGCATTTCTAAATGGTGTTCTGGAGGAGGAGGTGTATGTGAATCAACCTCCTGGTTTTGATGATCCAAACTTCCCAGAATATGTCTAATATTTGCTCAAAGCACTCTATGGCCTGAAGCAAGCACCTAGAGCCTGGTATGACACTCTTTCACAGTTTCTCATTGAGAATCACTTCACAAGAGGTACTGTAGATAAGACTCTCTTTTATAGATCCGTCAATGGCTCTATGTTACTTGTCCAAATTTATGTAGATGATATAATATTTGGGTCTACAGATGAGAAGCTTTGCAAAAGGTTTGCCAAACTTATGCAAAGTAAATATGAGATGAGTATGATGGGTGAATTAACTTATTTCCTTGGTTTACAAGTTAAACAAGTAAATGAGGGAATTTTCATAAGTCAAACAAAATACATTTTTGATCTATTAAAAAGGTTTGACTTAGCAGAATGTTCTTCTGCAAAAACATCCATGGCCACTGCCACTAAGCTTGAACTGAATACTAAGGAAAAGAAGGTGGACATTTCAAGCTATAGAGGCATGGTTGGATCACTCTTATATTTGACTGCTAGTAGACCTGATATTATGTTTTTTTTTTTGTTAAATGAAATATATATATCACCCAAAAAAGGAGCTACAAAGAAAACAGGGGCATACCCCAAACCAATAAACAGTTACACACCTCCGAGGGTCCACATGACCATGCACAAGAAAACAACTAAATCACTAGACAAATCAGAACAGAAGTAGTACAAGAGATGGTTCCTTTTGAACCCACCTTTTGAAAGAGGAACATGAGAATAGCTTCTCCCGAACAAGACCTTTGACATGAAGGCTAAGCACATGAGTCGCGTTTCCAAGCCCTGTATTGTGGATTCTGTGGTTTCGTTCCTTCCAAATGCTGTATATACATGTAGAGCCTTTAGCTGGTCAGTAAGGTGACAGTTAAAGAAGTCCCCTTGCTGCCACCTCACCCAATCAGCATTTACGTGAAAAGGCATCACATTACTCAAGAGGTTGAAAAACGGACATCGAGTGAATAAATGGCTTACAGACTCCATGTCATTTCTACACAGAACACATGTTTGATCCACCCTCATGCCAAAAGATATCATTCGTTCCTTGGTAAGCAACCTGTTCTTGATTGCAAGCCAAGATATAAAGGAGCATTTCAGGATATTGAAAGAGTTCCACACTACATCGCCCCAATTAGCAGCCTGACCAGTGTCTCGAATAGATGCCCAAGTGGTTGTCAACTTCACAAGCTTTGGCTGGAGTCCGTCCCAAGTAATTCTATCACATCTGTGAATTTGCGTTTGAGTTGCTCTCCTTCTAACTTCCACGACATCCATGTGGTTTGATTGAGGGAGCCTTCAAGCCCCACTTTGTAGATAAGATCTAATAGGAACCATGCTAGAAGATTCTGCATTAGTGATCACCGAGGAGGAAATGTGAGCCAAGGGTTTCTTATTAGCCCAAGGGTCATGCCAGAAAAGAAACTCGGAAGCTTCTCCAACATTATAATTAACATAAGACAAGGCTTGAGGCCTAGCATTGAAGATTTTCCTAGCTATCCAACAACATCTATACGGCATAGTTACTGTCCATAATGCTTTACGACGAAGCAAAATTCTGTGAAACCAGGCAATCCATAGGGAATCAGTAGTAGGTTGGAGCAGGCGCCATAGCTGATGCAAAATAGCAGCTTGGTTCCATTTGAATATATTTTTAATCCCCAACCCACCCTCAGTCTTTGGCCTACAACAATCCTCCCATATTACCTTGTAATGGCACCTTCCTGATTCTTTATAGAACCCACCCCAAAGAAACTTAAAGAAAAGGCTATTGATCTTCTTTAAAACTGCCTTGGGGAGAAAAATGTATATACTCCAAAACCCTACAATGCTTGCCATGACAGCTTTACGGAGCATTAGACGACCAGCAAAGTTAAGAAATCTTGCCATCCAAGTTTCCACCCGCTTGCACAGTTTAGCCACTAAAGAGGTGAAGTCCCTGATATTAAGTTTGCCTGTTATGAGGGGCAGACCCAAGTAGGTTATGGGAAGAGTGCCTCTAAGATATTATGTTTCCTACATGTTTATGTGCTAGATTCCAAGCTGATCCTAAGGAATCTCATTTAGTAGCTATTAAAATGATTTTCAGGTATCTCAAGGGGACACCAAACCTTGGCATTTGGTACCCTAGAGATTCTGGTTTTAATCTAATAGGCTATTCAGATGAAGACTATGCAGGATGCAAAATGGACAGGAAAAGTACCACAGGCACCTGTCAATTTCTAGGAAACAAGCTGGTCTCTTGGTTCAGTAAGAAGCAGAATTCAGTTTCAACTTCAACAGCAGAAGCTGAGTATATTGCTGCAGGAAGCTGTTGTGCACAGATCCTATGGATGAGAAATCAACTGCTTGACTATGGAGTTAAGGTTGAGAAAATTCCAATTTTCTGTGACAACACCATTGCAATTGCAATTTCTGAGAATCCAGTGCAACACTCAAGAACCAAGCACATAGACATCAGATACCATTTCATCAGAGAGCATGTGATGGAAGGTACTGTGGAACTACATTTTGTTCCAAGTGAGAAACAATTAGCAGATATTTTTACTAAAGCTCTGGATGAAGCAACCTTCTCAAGGTTGGTAAGTGAGCTTGGTATGTTGAATTTCTCATAATCTTCAATATCTTTTAAAAATTGTTGCAACCAGTGAATTTCGTTCTCTGGATTTTATTTGGTTATTTGATTATTTGCATGATTGTTCTGGAGATGTCGAACACTTAATTTACTAGAGATATCGAATGAATACTTGTAACTATTTGAGTTGTCGAATGGATATTATGCTTGAGATATCGATCAACTATTTTTCTAGAGATATCGAACTAGTCTTTCTAACTAGAGATATCGACTAGTCAAAATGTTGATAGATATCGAATCAATAAATGTTCAGACAAGTCGAATGGTTGATGTTTGAGATATCGAGTAGTTTAATTAATTGTTGATATTATTTAATTGTTTTATCCTGTGTCCAGAATACTCGAATGCATTGTGTGCTCTGTACTCTAAAATTATTTGTCTTGTTTTGATTAGACTCGAGCTGTCAGACTTAAATGATTTTTGAACAAATAGCACACATAATATTTTACTTTTTATCTTTTCTAAATGAACTGTCAGGATTAGTATGGGACACCATGTATCTCTTTTGCATGAGTTAATGTGTATTAAAGAGGTGTGACCTTTGCTTAACCTTGCACCCGCTTATCTCCTAGATATTAAGTCGTGTCTTTAGGACTTTTGGGCTTATAAATAGGAAGGGGTAGACATCATTTAGACATACTCTTAACTAAACAAAACCCTTTTCTCCTTTCTTCTCACAAAATGACTAAGAGCATCCTTAAGGTTTCTGTCGAAGAGTTCGAGGCTATGCCGTTTGATAGTTGCATAATTTTGCATATTTTTACCCATATGCTTGTCTTCGCATTTTTAATTAGTTAATTGTCTTATTTCAGGAATTTGTAAAGAAATAAAGAAATAAAGAAAGGGGGAGAAAAGATGATTAAAAGGAGCAAAAAAGGGAAAAAAAGAGGAAGAAAAAGAGAAAGAAGGGAAAAGAAGGAAGAAGAAAAGGCAAAAAGAAAAGAAAATGAAGATTACCCTTCTACCCCTAAAACCCTACCTTGTGCCTATTTAAGCATCCTATTCTCATCCCTTAGCCCCCAACTTAGTTTTACCCTAGTTTTTTAATTTAGTTGTAGTAGTAGCCTCCCTTTATTGTTTTCTAGATCTAGCATTTCATTTCAAGTTGTAAACACTTTTCATATTAATGCAAGCTTAGTTCCTTCTCTACTTTTATTGTATTTTTCATCCTTCTTTAGATTCGATCTATCTTTCTAGCATTTGACTCCTTTTAAAAATAAATTTTAATGGTGGGTTTGATGTTTAGATTAACTTTTACATGTTATTGGGTTATGATAACTTTCTAAAACTCACAAATCCTTGAATTTGGGGTTGTGAAAGGAGCCCTCTAGTTTATTTTTAATGCCTTGTCTTTATGTTCATGGAATGATTGTTGATTTGGTTTGAGCCCCTTTAAATTTCAATTTTATTGTGGGTTTGGTGATTTGAAATTGTAAATCTAATTTTAGTGTTTGATTTGATGTGTTAGTATAATGGATTTGATAAATTAGAGCTTGATTTTGGCTTGTGTTAAAATTTCTAGATCTACTTAAAATGCTTATTGTGTCTTTTAACTTTCCGGCTATGTATACCGTATCCGGTGAGAACTCATACCTTTGTTTTGTTTACGGACTTCGTTTTATGTGAATTTTCATTGCTTTATGTGGTTTCAACATCCGATTTATAATCTATCTTTCTGACCCAATTCCATTTGCTTACCAGTATCGTCACTTAAGCTCTGTTCACTTTTCACTTGTTTATTAAAACATTTATTTGTTCTCTGCTTTCCATCTCCGTGCATGTCCAATAATGTTAATTAAATTGTTTGTTTAATTAACGCTAGTTATTGAGTGGATATTCTTTCTAGATTTCAATTGCTAAATTTTCTCCATTTTTATGATCCGATAGATTTCAAGACACAATCTCATTTATAAGTCCATTTGCTCTCCTTCATCATGTTAATCTTAAATGTCATGTTTAATCATTAATAATCATCTTGGTAGTCATTATTTTCCTAAGTAGTTAATTCTTAAGCCCATTATGATTTTTAATAACCACTTTAATTAAAGTTAATCATTGCCATTTAGCTTGTTACGTTCCTACTACTACTCTTAACTTTATAGTATAGATTTTGGTTTAGGCCCATTTAGTTCATGGCCCATTTCTAAATTAGCATTACAAGTCCTGTCCATTTATATGCTTTTGTCACATGTCTTGTGTACACCTGTATTATGTTTTTCTAATTTTAGTTTAATATAATATATTACGTAATCAATTAGCAAAAAAAATATATTACGTAATCATTGCTTCCGTTCCGTGTTAGTTTTAGCTGTTTTCTGTTAGAATGCATATTTAGGGGTCGTTTGGGAAATCTTATTTTTGAGAAATAAGTTACTTATTTTGGAAAAAAGTTAGGAAATATGTACTTTTTTCTGAAATAAGTAACTTATTTTTGCAAGATAACGAATATTGAACTCCCCATACACATTTTTCTCTAAAAAAAAGTATGTAAATACAAAATTTTTCCGAAATAAGTTACTTATAAGTTGGGCAGCGGATTTGCCAAACAGGCCCTTAATTACGCAGTTAGGACTTGCATTTTCCTCCATAATTCGATTCTGCATGTGTATTATTTTCGTTTATTCGTTGTTTTTATTTTTTTTTTCCTTAAATTAGATTAAGTAAAATCCATCTCGAAGTTAATGGTCCTAATTCGCCTAAATTAGAAATTAAGGAAACGCGAAAAATATATAGTCTTTGTAGATCGAATCTCAAATATTAAAACGATGATCGTGCGCTTGCGATATGCAATTAAATGTTTATTTTTAGCACATCACCGTTCTATGCCAAGGTGATGGCCCTCCAGGAGAAGATTGATGAGCTTCTCGCCGAGGAGGAGAAGTCCCTCGCTGCCATGCGGGTAGCGTTGGAGGTTCTCCGAGCTCGTAATCGAGGAGACTCTGTTGAAGACCCAGCCAAGGCCGCCTAGTTGGTGTAGGTGGGGGGGGGTCATAGTTTGTTTTGTTTTGTTTTGTTTTATTTCAATGGTCTTTTTGACCATTCTTGTAATTTTTTTTAATGAAATGAAGTTCCAATCTATCTTTATCTTGTTGATTTTATAACGTTAATCTACCTGCATGACTCTTTGGATCGACTTGTTAGATTATGTTTCGACTTGAACTTAACGCTTAGACAAGATTAAGTTGGATTGTGCCTGAATCATCTAAGTTGTCATAATAACCTAATCTCTGCAAATTAGTGTTCTTAATTCAACTTATGCATGTCTCTGATCTCTTTGTGATTTGGCACACATTTCATTGCGTTATCTGTAATCTAATCAGGCTGTTTTTGGTTTCCTCTGAATCAGACTGAATAGATATGATAACTGAAACATTATTCATGATGATTTTAATTCTAAGTTCACATTACCATCTAACCCTACCCGTGAGCTTTAACAGCTACACAGTTGCATATTTTTGTGTCTAACCTGCAGTAATCTATGAGACTCAAACTGACAACAGAGGATGATGATGATAAAGTGATGGTGTTCACACAGTAAACTTGGTGATTGCATCAACCAGGTTCTATAATTCTGTCATGTGCCATGTGTAACATACTTAGAATTAGAGATCAATTAAGAACAACTGGTCTATACTCTGTTTTAAAACAGAACTTATTAGTTAACTCTAAACACATTAATAATTAATTCATATTGCTGCTGACCAAACTCATGCTTCAGATTGACTAACTATGGCATTAAGTTTAAAGTACAATATTATTGCAGATACTTAAATGAATATCCATGATTAGCTCTGCAAACTTGTTTTTTTTTCTTAAGTACAGCTACAAGCACAATGTCAATTTGAACAATCAAGTTATCAAGTCAAGTAGTGCTCTGCATTTCTTAAGAGACTAAACCTTCATGTGGAGAAGGCTCTTACAGCAGTTCACTTAGCTAAGGTATTGAGTTCTCTTTCATCAGCATTTTTTTTCTTTAAGTCCTAAATCTTTGCTTTCATTTGCTGAAATGAGAATTGCTGGAATGTCCACCAGATTCTCTACCCAATCAGCACCTCATATGTTTCTACAGTTTCTCAACAAGCTGTAGTTGACAATACTTGCAAATCTTAACTTGAGGGGAGTGTTCAGGAGGAAAGTGAGGGTGAGGGAAGTGGTGAACATCAAGAAACCACAAGAACAAGGAAAGTAAGGGTGTGTAAAACCAGCCTAACCATCCTATGTCTTCCCAACAAGGCATAGAGATTAAAAAGGACAACCACTTTTCTAGTTTTAGTCTCTCAACAGACTTTAACTATTGAATCAAGTTCCTAACCAGAAACACACTCCGTGAGGGTAAGGGACACAAATGTGCAACCTAGTCTACTTGTCATCTAGAAAGGAGTTAGTTCAAGTTGCATTGACACAGGGGGAACACACACAAGTTACTCTTAACTATTTCTCAAATTCAGGTTGATGAATCTTCTATAAATGAGAGGATTCAACCCCATTTATGGATACCTAATTTGCTAATTGAAACACTTCAATACAACTCTACACACTCTTGATTCTTCATCTTACTTCGTAGGGTATGCCCTTGTCTTTGTATCCGTCGTTCCCTTTGGTATAAAACTTTAATTAGCAAAAAAAAAACACTCACTCTTAGTTCACTAAACTTTCTCTACAAGCAGCTTACTGAACTACCATCTCTGTTTGAAACGACAATGCTTAAACCTCATTCTTCACACTCTATATGGAATCTCATGGTTTCTCTTTAGGACTGAGGGAAGGGAGTGAAAAACAGGAGGGGCTTGGTTACTCCAGGGCAAAAGGTGAGGTGTGTAAAAGAGTGGTCTCCTATTCCTTCCAGGAGAGCAAAAGGAGAGGATGAGTACCCCTTTAGGAAGGGAAGGTGAGTTGTGAGAAGTGAGCCAGGATGAGCTCTTGATGCAAAAATAGAGAGATTAGAGAGACCAATATTTTTTTTCTCACTTTGCTTCTTATTCCTCTGATTTTACTGAGGTACTACATCACTTTATTTATCTTTCTTTTTGCTGATAACAAAAAAGGGGGTGAAGTTACTGTGTGGATTATAGTTGCTATGTTGCTATGTGAGGGAATCAGATTTTTCTTTCTTAGTTGCTATGTTGCTATGTGAGGGAATCAGATTTTTCTATCTTATTCCTTCCTACTCAACAAAGGGGGAGAAGTACTTCGACCAAGGGGGAGAAGGGTATTACCTTCAGACCAATCAGCATATGAAGAAACAAAGAAACAGAACAAACTCTCAAGATAAATGCTATACTTAGGGGGAGCAGTTCTTAGTACTCAAGTGAAGTTAGTACAACTCAGATACTGTGTCAAGGAAGCTTGATCAAAATTTTCTGTCCTAATGAAAGAAGAATCTGAAGAATGGTTTTTGTTATCATCATTCTCTGGATTTATGCCTCTCTTTCTCGGAGTCATAAATAGGGGAGATTGTTGAGACATACAGGCATATGGATGATGATAACAAATACCACAAGACAGAAAGTGAATCAAGGAATCGAAGCTGATAAACTGATAGAGTGTATTATATATATAATTTATAGGATTTTATTCCCACATTTATAGTACTTTGTGAATAATCGTGTGGATTTAATTAGTTTTTGATGAGTTTGTCGCAGGAAATAAAGAATTGCTAAGTTGGAAGGAGTTTAATGATTTTTAATGATTTTACATAGTTTTTAGCGCAAAAGAATTATTTGGTGAACTTCCGAGAAGAGTTGATGAAATCTTGGTTCAATGTTTGAGATTTCGGGATTAAATGGAGAGCTCGGCAGATTTGCAGAGGCGCAGCAGCGCTTCCAAGGTGCAACAACGCTTGCATCTTACTGTCCGAGCACACACAAATCAGAAGAAACTGCAGATTAGGCGAGGCGCTACAACGCAAGAAAGGGCGCTACAGCGCGAGGCTGTTGCTGTCCAGGAAACTCCAAGGCGCTATAGCACCTGTTTAGTACTAAGGCACAGCGCTGCAGCGCTTGTGTGGAAGATTTTCAGCAAAAATCCAATTTCGACTTTTATGATAATTTTAATTAGCAACACCAAATTATCATAAAAGTCGAAATTGGATTTTTACTGAAAATCTTCCGCACAAGCGCTGCAACGCTGTGCCTTAGTACAAAACAGGCGCTATAGCGCCTTGGAGTTTCCTGGACAGCAACAGCCTCGCGCTGTAGCGCCCTTTCTTGCGCTGTAGCGCCTCGCCTAATCTGTAGTTTCTTCTGATTTGTGCGTGCTCGGACAGTAAGATGCAAGCGCTGTTGCGCCTTGGCAGCGCTGCTGCACCTCTACAAATCTGCCGAGCTCTCCATTTAATCCCGAAATCTCAAACAATGAACCAAGATTTCATCAACTCTTCTCAGAAGTTCACCAAATAATTCTTTTGCGCTAAAAACTCCGTAAAATCATTAAAAATCATTAAACTCCTTCCAACTTAAAATGAGAGTCGCTAGAGAGAGAAACACTCTCCCTTCTCTCTAAAACCCTAATAGCCGCCTCTAAAATTTAGCCATCTCTGCACCTATTTTCCATCTGATCTACATAACTAACCTTCACGAATTCATCTTCTCTTCCTCTCTACCCCTATCCACCATATTACTTATTCATATATTTTATTTGTACTTTATCGATTTTGTTCTTCGGAGATGGGTTTCAGTTTCATGGTGTTGGAACTCCCCTATCTTGTTCTTAAGCTGTCCACTTCGGTTGTGGATGTTGCAGTTGGGCTCAGCCCTTTCGTTGATTATGAGCTGGGTTTTTTGGGGTGGAAACCTTTTAAGTGTCAATCCATAGACCTGTTGGTTTATTTGATTATTGTTCTGAAGGGTTATCCCTTTCTGTTGAGCGATTTTTATCATGGGTTGTTGATTGAAGGGGAGTCCTTCGTCTTCAGTCCCGATGTTTGCTTTGAAATTATGTTTGTTGAGGCTACTGTTCGAAGTGCCTTTATTATTGGGATGAGGATCTTTGTTGCTAAAGAAAACTTCATCCTGATGAATGGTGTGGTGTCCCTTGTTGGTGCCAAGATTAATGGTGTTATTGGAGATAGTGAGGCTCGCCATCTGTTTGGCGAAAAGACTGAAAGAGTTGGAAAATCTGTTGTAAAAGCCAATACTTTTGCGATGGATAACAACCCATTCAAGATTGGAATCAATGTTGATTTTGTTGTGCGTACTTTTGGTAAATGCAATTTGTTTGCTGATACGTCTAGTCTAGATGTTTTCTCGATTGAGAATAAATTGAATGGCGACTTCGATGCTTCACTGGTTCCATGTCATTCCTTTACTAGAACATTGGGATGGGTTTGTGGGAACCATGTGGCTGGAATCTGTCGAAGTAGAATGCTTGTGGTATCCCTTTTACATGAAGCAGGGCTTTTGAGCGATGTTAGCTTTGATGTTTGGCCTGTTGATGGCTCTAATGAAACAAAGAGGGGATATAGTTTGCAGGCTGTCTTTTGGCAAGCTATATGGAAAACATGGGAAAGAACTAGTGTTGAGCAGAACAATGAAAGTTGTGGTGCCATCAGTCTTTTTGATAGAGACATGAATTTATGGCTTTCTGCTAGCAGAGGTGGTTGGGCTGTGAATATGCGTCGAAGGTGTGAGATTCAGGGCTTTAATGCTCAAAAGATAGCTAATGTACAGGTGATTTTAATGGAAGTAAATTGCAAGGGGCAAGGCAGTTTAGGGGATTATGACATGGTGGACTCTGAAATGGGAACAGTTCAGGAGACTGTGTACATACAGGGGGCTTGGTTGTTCAGGGGGATGGATGTTGAATCTGCGATTAGTCTGATTATGACCTGTGAAGTCACTGTTTCTCGTGATTTTGTGATGTTTAAATTTGTGTCAAGACAGAGTAGTTACCATATTGTAACTATTGCGGATTACAATGTCATGGAGTCGAATGGTTTGAACAAGAAGCTGTTGTGGTTTCTTCTTTGTGTTGCAGAATTGATAAGCCAAGGCCTATCGATTTTGTTGACAGAATTGATAGCTCTGACAATGCGAGCTCCTTCGTCCTATGCAACTGGGCTTTGTACACCGTGAAGGGGTTTAAGTGTTCTCTTGGAATAATGAAAATGATGAACCAGCGTAGTGTCTGGTATTTTACAGAATTTGTGTTGTTGGGGATTGGAAGTTTATTACTTGTCGGGATGCACATGGTGACAATACATGGCGTATTGTTTTGGTTTGCCAAGATGTGGGTGAATACTGCCGTGATGCAGTGTTACTCGGGAGGTCCATGGCATAGTTGTTGATTTTGCTTAGGTTCGTGTTATGTTGTTGTTGATAGTTTTAACTGGCATTATTGATGATTTTTCTTTGTTGTTCCGCTAGGTAGATGTGTTACTAATCGCGGGGTATGCCCCTTGAAATGTAATCTTTTGCCTGTGGTATAAATTTTAATTAGCAAAAAAAAAAAAAAAACTCCTTCCAACTTAGCAATTCTTTATTTCCTGCGACAAACTCATCAAAAACTAATTAAATCCACACGATTATTCATAAAGTACTATAAATGTGGGAATAAAATCCTATAAATTATATATAAAATACACTACGCCATAGATGACTTTACACAACACTTTTGCAAGGTGTTGCCGTTTGAAAAAGTGATGCCGTAGCTATTTTCATCCTTACCTACTACAACACCTAGTATTTGTGTTAGCGTAGACATGAAAAGTGTTGCCGTAGATGTTGTATATATCTATTTTCAACCTTGCCTATTACAACATCGAGTCCTTGTGTTACCTTAGACATGATAAAATGTTGGCGTAGATGTTGTATATAGTTAATTAAAAATAAATTAAATAATTATTTACATAGAAGTGATAATAATTCTTAAAATATAATTTATTTATTATATTGGAATTTGAATTGGAATGAATGATATTTTTTTGTAAAGTAATGTGTTTTTCAATAATTTTAAAATTAGCAAATTTAAAAATTATATGTTTTTTAAGAAATTATATGTATTAAAAATAATTTACAATAAATAACACTTTACATAAAAAATAAAAAACGGTGTGAAAATGAATTTATTTATATTGAAAATATTAAATTAAATAGGAATGAATGATGATTTTTTTGAATAATTTTAAAATGAACAAATTTGTAAAAATATGTTTTCAAAAATGAAATAATTATAAAACTTGTATAAAAATATTTAAAAAAATAAAGACAGCACACCAAACAGTAATTTTCTTACCAAACAATAATTACCAAATATAAAATTAAAATAGTAATTTTCTTACCAAACAGTTTTTTATAAATTAAAGAGATATATACAAATTAACCAAATATAAAATTAAAATAGTAATTTTCTTACCAAACAGTTTTTTATAAATTAAAGAGATATATACAAATTAACTTACTTTCTAGGAGATATAAATTAAGATTAAAATTATCAAACAGTTTTCTTTATAAATAAAAAATAAACTTTTAAATAAATATTTTAAAATATAATTCTAATATTTATGAGATCATAGGGCACCACACCAGCAGCTTGCACGGATACAAATGAAAAAAATGAAAAGTGTTGAGCGGCAAAAACACCGCTCTTTTAATATTTGGCTTTAACAAAAAGCCGCTCATTCTTTCTCACATTCATAAAGCCTCATTTCTCAGCTCTCCCTCTCTTGCTCCACAAATTGCTCTTCGATTGACTGCTAAAAATGACTTCAATTGATTGCTCTTGGATCAATTACTCATCGATTTGGGCCTTCTCTGATTTAGGGCTTCATCGGATTTGGCAAATTCTTTGATTTAGGGCTTCTTCAATTTGGGTTTAAATTGGTTTCTTTATTGTTCGATTTAAGTCTTCTTCTTTGATATAATTGTTCAATGATTGTTCATTGTCTCTTGTTTCAGGGGCGATTGTGCAAAAAGTCTATTCCGTGTTTAAGCATAACACTATTTGATAGTTACTAATATTTGGCTTTGACAAGTTTATTTTGAAGAAAGAAGACAGACGCTATGTTATGTTGAGTCACTGAATTTCTATAAAATTTTCTATGATATTTGTGCTGTTAGTACTGGATTTCCAAACTATATTTCATTGTCTCCGTTATTCTTACTAGTTTTTTATTATAACAAATTATGTCTTTGCGCAATATTTTGTGGTGGTTATATAGTTTTGTTTACAGATAGTTTGTAAAGTTTTAATATGTTTGATTAAGAATAACTAATGTTTTATTTGTGGTTGACTGCTGAATCTTTACTTAATTCTGTCTTTTGTATGGACGGGATTTGCCGAAGCAGAACTGGTTCAGTTTTAGTCAGGTGATACGGAGGAGTAATATATTCTCCCAACTTGTAAGTTGTATCACTGCAATTTGTATGTAATAGCCAACATTTGCTATACTTGCAGGAAGACATTATTTCTCTCTTCTCCCTAGTTTTTTAATGATACCAACTAAATGTGTCTAGATCTAACATTGGTTTAGTTAAGGTTGATTTTTACATCATGAAATGAATGTTAATTTTTAAACTGCTGATACAAGCCACAGGAACTTAATTACAGTAAAACATAGCCTCACTATAAACCATCTCCATCTAGAGCACTTTAGCTCTCTTTTGAAATTTTCCTTAAGTTTTTTTTTTGCTAATTAAAATTTTATACCATAAGGAACAAACATAAAACACGTCTAGGGGCATACCCCGCGAAACAACAAATAACCATTACATGGAATTTGTTCCAAAAGGGGCATACCCCGCAGATTCAACAATAAACTAAAACAGAGGCAAATATAAAGACA
The DNA here is from genome assembly GCA_037693485.1 of Kitagawia praeruptora. Classification (NCBI taxonomy): domain Eukaryota; kingdom Viridiplantae; phylum Streptophyta; class Magnoliopsida; order Apiales; family Apiaceae; genus Kitagawia; species Kitagawia praeruptora. The sequence continues at coordinate 118,682,739 of CM075351.1, read as the reverse complement.
CTTGCCAATCAACATTCGGATTAAGAAAATAAGCTAAATATTATCCTGGCGCCTTAGACAACCTAAACTTGAGACTAGGCACATGTCTCACAAAGCCCATAGAAAGCAGATAGATCATGCAGTTACACATCTGTAAGTCGGCAAAACCGTCTATATGGAATCCATCAACCTGAGAATTGGCCTTCAAAAAAGCACCACCAGCTAACTTTTTATTAGAAGGACCAGCTTCCAACTGATTAAAACCCATATGACAGTTACAAATCAGCTTCTGTATAAGGAACCTCATTTTAAGATTACCTTGCCCTTGCCTCGCCCATGATCAGCAAACGCCTCCACTACAGGGCTGTGGAGGCTTTTAGCAACAAGAGTCCCATTTTCATCAACACAATGCACTTTAGCATCCATTACCCAGTCTTCTTCATCATCATCATCTTCAACCAGCATGCCATAACCATCCGCAAAACCAAACAACATGCTCAAGTAATGCATGTGCCCACGCAGGGAGTCTTTTGTACTCTTGTTGAGACCATCCATAGACAGAGCTTTCTTTACCTTGCCAACCTCACTCAAGGCTTCAACCATTTCAACCAGATCATATTTTACTACCGAAGAATCCATATCGCCACCCAAGCGGCCAATTGCACTTACCTCCGCACGCTCACCGTTCTGTCCCATGTCGGGAGTGTTTCCAGATGTGCTTCTCAAGCTCACCTCCACAGAAATTTCCCTGACTATAGCCGGAACCATTGAGCTATGACAGCTACTCCCCAACTCAGTGAAAAGGGGAAGGCTTTGACCAACTCCATCACCTTCGCATCCGATAGTATTCTTCTCTTTATGATCAAGGGAGATAAAGAAAATCTTTAAACTACCCGAATCCATTCCTGATTTAGCAACCACCAGATTCCTCTGTCCATCCCAAAGAGATTGTTCTATTAGGCCAGCATCCTTTAGTTCCTTCCTCATGCCTTGGATAAGAAGCTCATCATCACCCAGCAAGATAGGTGGAGGAATTTCCTTCTTCCGAATGAAGCCACTCAGTTGTTTAATAGAATGCAAAGCTCTAGCACGGTCTGCCATCGTTCTTAGCACTGGCTGGTCCTGCAGGGCGTTGGTGGCCCTCATAGTTATCGTCCCCCAAAAGCTGGGGACCTCATGACCATTCCATAAAATACAATCCCTCAAAAGCACAATTACTTTCAGCGCAACATTTAATTTCTCCTGAAGTTCTGTCGATTCCGACCAAACCCTAACAGGCATTCCAGTGATCCCCTTCTCCAGAGCTTCCGACACTTTGCCAAGAATGGGAGCAGAACCATTGTCCTCCACCTCCTCTATACTATCCTTGCCTTTCCCAGTTACAAGAGAGGCATTCTCATCAAAACCGTAACCATCAACATCTTTATTTCCCAACCCAACCTGAGACTCATCAGATTCCTTCATACTCATAACCAAATCTTGAGTATGACCAATTACCAGACACCTATCTGGCGTGTTCATCATCTCGTTCTCCAGATAGATTTTCTTTCTCTGTCCGGAGTCATTCATCGAACTTTGGGTGCTCAGTAGAGAGCCCCTAGAAGAAACATCATCGTGAGACGAACCTGCGCCCATCTTCATCTGGAGAACATATGAACCAGGCATGCCCGTCGTACTGTTATCCAAAGGGACCTCCTTTTGGGACAAAGATTCACCCTTTAATCCCTGGGCAACATCTTCATGAACCGGATCTGAGTCCAGACACCTAGCTCCGTCCACCGTAGGAAGACCCGTCAACTCTCGGAATACAGATCCAACAACTAAGAAAGGGGAGAGATCCCCATCCACTACTCCAAATTCAAGGGGAACACCATCCTGGTCAACAGGGCATCTAGTGGAAAACCCATCATGGTACGAACCAGCCATCGAGGAATAAGAAATTTGGGGGGTGAGGGGGACAAAGAGAGATGTGAGATCGCGAGTGGATTTGGATTGAGCTGATGACAAAGTGAATTAGAAAAGCGGCGGCTATTAGGGTTAAGAGAAAAGTTAGAGAGAGGTTAGAGAGAAGGAAGAGAAACCGACTCTCATCTTTTTCAAGAAGTAAATTTTCCTTAAGTTATTGCACCTACATATATTCTTGGTTTCCTTACTTTTTAAGTATATTGGTTTTTGTAGACTGTTTTCTTCCTGTGGTTTGCTTTATCAGGTTGGCTATTCCGCACTATAATATTTGCAACATGGGTACTGCAATTTTATGCAATTATTTTTGGTTACTATCACGCTATTGAACAATATATGTATTCTTCGGCAAATATTGGTACTAGTTTCATAGTATATATTACTGGAAGGCCCCTTTAAATCAGATTTGACTTGTTAATTTACAATATTTAAAAGTAATATTACAAACAGTTGTTGGAGCAGAATAGACAGTACATCCAGGAGCCAACCACTGTGGAGTTGTCCAAGAAGTTGTTGTACACTTGTCTTGCCAGGTTATACTTCATTTACGTACCCCTATACTGTGCTCTGGTGCTTTAGTTTTTTGTTCCCTTTGTGTTTGTGGGATCATGTATATGTAGGTTGTTCCAAATTTTAAGTATCCATAGAATCAAAACCTGCCTATATGTGAACCTCTATAAATGTGTTGCAACTTGAAGTTATATATCATGGTGTATCACATCTAACATAATCAATCGATTTACCCAAGTTAGAATGTCCATAGAATCAGCCTACCAATATGTGAACCTCTATAAATGTGTCGCAACTTGAAATAAATACTTTATAAATGAGTTTTATAAGCCCTAATATTTTGGGTTATATACTAATGTGTGCTATTCCAGTTTGCATGAATTTACCATGGTGATCACAAGATCAATGTCTGGATTAAGAATGAAACACCTAAAGTGTGAGTTTTACACCATTTTTGTTATTTCAAATATCTCATCTGAATACAAAGTTTCCGGCTGAGACTTATTATGATTTAGGGATCCCAACTATAAGTGGCAGGGGAAGTGGGGAAACTGCTACTATAAAATAGATGCCACAAAAAGTGATATAATATACTATGATACTTGTTTCGAATTGATGTAACTTCCTCACCCTTCAATGTTTTTTGCTCAGTCTAATCTATGGTGGACCATTGCCTTCATAGTATGCATGTCTTTCTTAGTTTCCTCAGTATGTTAGAAGCTATAGAAAAACCTTTCACTTGTGGTATCTGACCAACAATCTTTTTGCTGTCAATACAATCTGTGTTGCCTCATAGTATACATGTTGGTTCCTTAAAGTTAATAAATCATGTTATTCTGAACTATTTAATTGATTAATGGAATTAGATAGTTTTGATTAGTCTGTAATTTGTACGAGTCCATTTATGATGCAGGATCAGTACAAATTCTATTTGATTGCAAAGTTTATTAACAATGCAAATTATATTTTATAATAGAAATTCTGTAATCTGAAATGTAACGTACGCCATTGTATCAATCAATATTATTCCTATTAGTATTACTCTTCCCCTAATGATGTAGGTGGTTGCTGTAAGGTATTCAAAAACCGACCTTCCAGAAATGGAGAAGAAAAAGCAAGTACCTGCTCTCTGCTGTCACTTAAATTGACCAAAATTTTTGCTAATAAGATTGTATTGAGGAACTGGAAGCAAAGATCAGTAAGGTGCAAGCTGAAGTAGATGCCAAGGTGGATGAAAGGGTAAAAAATGAAGTAGATGCCAAGGTAAATAAGAAGCTCCAGGAGAACTTGACATTGATTTAGGGGATCTTTGTGCGACCATTTCTAGTGACAATGAAGATTGTATGCCAATCACCGAACGCACTAGCTCTTAGTTAGATAACTAAGTTATGATGTTAGTATGATACTAGCTCTTAGTTAGATATCTAAGCTATGATCTTAGTTAGTATTTGATGTTTATGATGTTTTGGTACTAGCTAGTTATGGTATTTTGTGATGTGGTTGATCAAATGTACTGAATTATGTTAGTATGTTGGGGTTGAATTGGAAAAAAAGTTGTAAGTACTAATGTACTGGAAAAGCATATGTATAAAATGCACATTTTTATTTTGCATTAAAAAGGTGTTGCAGTAGCTCTATATAGTGTTGCAGTATTGTATGATAAATGTTGTAATAGACTAATAAGGTGTTGAAATAGCTATGACAAAGGTGTTGCAATAGCTATAAAAAAAGTGTTGCCACCTGTCGGTGGGCCCCACCTGTTAGTGGGTCCAGCCACGTGTCAGTGGGGTCCAGCCACGTGTCAGTGGGTCAAGCCACGTGTCAATGGGGTCCATCCACGTGTCAATGGGTCCTGCCACGTGTCAGTGGCCATTTACACCAAATGTGCATCCTACGGCAACATATTTTATCATGTTGCTGTAGGTGTAAAAGTGTTGCTATTGACCCTACGCCAACATCGAAAAAGCTAACACCCGAAAAGTGTTGCCGTAGATATTTTTTTGGCTACGGCAACAGTTTTTGGGCCTTTGGCAACAGTTTTGATGTGTTGCCGAAGGCTATCTATGGCGTAGTGATACACTCTATCAAATATCCCCACACTTAGCACTTTGCGCGTCCTCGTGCAAAACTAATATAATAACTATACTAACTAATTAGTACCACTTCCGTAGGTGATCACGGTTGCATTTGGCATATGCAACAAGCCCTTTAAACCCCTAGGTAGCCCTAGTGGACGAGTAAGGTCTCATGAGGATTTATAGTGAATATACCAACAAAATTCATCTAGCTCATGCAAAAGATCACACATCAACACAACACCACACACACCCGTCCTCTCATGTCACATCAACTTAAGAATCAAAATGAAAATGCAATGCCTTGGTGTCTAAAGTGCAAGTATCCACATAGTCTACTCAAAGAAGATGCATAAGATCATAGAAATTCATGTCAAATGCAAGAATAGGTTGGTAAACATGCTAAGCACACAAGAGCACATCTTTAAGACAAAATCTGGGATCTCCTATGCCAAAAGCAAAAACTCACTGTTCACTCACAAAAAATATTCACTCAAAACAAAGGGTAAGTGTTTCACTCAACTCCAACAATATCATAAACATGCTTCGTCCTTGTTATCAATCTAACTCTTAACACAACATACATCATTGATGACAATCAAAAGGTCTTTGTTCAGGTTGTAACGGGGCTAGGGACAAAGAACCAAGCTACAAGTAATGAGAGTCCTCCGTTCTCTCTCCTAACCCTTTTAGCCGCCACTGATAATTGCCTCTAATCTACACCATTTCTCCATCAAATCTACACTATAGCCTTCCTAAATCCACCTTCATCTCCTAATCTTCCACCTAAAACTCTATATTTCTTATAGTTATATATATTTCTTCTATTTTCGATATAATGATATATTTCATTGCTATGAGAGATGTTAAGGAGACGGTTGTGTCTTCTCGAGTCAACTGTTTGTGGGATTCTTTGAGGAAGGTTCTAATGGATCTGTCCTACAATGGTTTGATGCACTCGCCCGATGTCTATGCAAAGAAACGGGCTTGTTCGAGTATGCGCTCTTTGTTGATTTCTCTTCAGTGGGGAATTGGTTGGGTTGGAAAATCTATGGGTCTGTTGGGTGTTCTCCCATCGAGCTCTATACTCACCATTTCAATGGTGATTAAAACCGATGGCGTCGTTTTCTTGGAAGGGATGTTGACGAACAGGGTTTCAAAGGTTTTGATGACGGATGAGGTTGTGAAAAATCTTACTTTCTCCCTATGGTCTGAAGATGTCAATGATGGAGATGGTTTCACCCGATGTGGCTGGATGGACTCGATAGATTCCATGACTGTTTATAGGTCTTCTGATGAGATTCACTTCCCCTGCAAACCCATTGATGATGGGGTTTTTATTTGGATTATAGTCGACTTCTCTAATGTGTTTGATACTTTGCCTCAACGAGGAGCTGTCATCTATACTGTGTTCAGTTTGATGGATGGGTCGGATGGGTTTCCTTCCCAATTTCATGGTATGCTTCATCTTATTCTGGAAGTTCAGAGTGGAGATTATTGTGATTTATTTGTCAATTATGTGTGTGCACTGTTGAGCGCATTACCTTCAAGCACTCTTCGATTTAAGGAGTTGAGTGAGCATGGTTTTCAGTTTGGCCAAACAACGACTTTGTTCGTGTGGTTAAATGTGTTGCAGATTTCTCAATTATGGTTGCTGTTGTTGAAGTGTGATTGTAGTGGAGGTTTTCCAGGGTGTTGGAACGACAATTTGAGGACAAAGAGGGAAGAGGTCGAGGAAATCTCTTGTGGCATTAAAGTAAATAAACTTTTGGGGGGAATATTCGGCAGCTTTGATTTTAGGGTCTGCGTTTCTAGCGATTTCTACATAATGGTGCTTGGAATGGTTCAAGGTATTGACTCTAGGGGCAGTTCGGATTTTGATTTGATGGGTTTGACTATTGAAAGGAGGTCAGGTATGGCTTCTGATTGCATCTTGTTTGATGGTAAGTCTTTTAGACACCTTTTGCTGATGACGACCTGTTTGGCGGTGACCCGTATGTCTCTGAAGATGACTATGTGTCATACTGGGAAAGGGGAGGCCTATTGGTCGATTCTAGATGAACTTAGTCGTATTCCACTGATTGGATTCTTGGAAATGCAAAGGGGGGATACCGTCTTTGGCAACCATGTATTCATACATCTTCAAGAGGATGTGAGTCCTTTTGTTGGATGTCATTTGGCGTGGAGGTTGCTCTGGGTGACCTACAGAGCTCATGGTAATGTTGTTATTCTTTTCGTTAGAAGTGGTGAAGATGGTTCTCGAGAGATGCGGTTCTGTAAGGGAGTTGACACTGACTGTTGTGTAGCTAATTGCAGTGTTCTGAAGATGGTTGAATCCAGCAGGGATACCATGGTTTGTTACATCATGATTGTTAGGGTGATTATGGTTATCACTGTGTATGAAGTTTCTGATTGTAGAATGTTGACTCATTTGATAACGGGTATTATTTCTGAGGAGGATGCGGCCCTCCTGGAGTTGATGGGTGGGGCGTATGTTGTGATTTCTTGCAATAAGATGGAAGCAAACGATGGAGACTGCAATCCAGAAGGTGATGCTGCTGGTCAGATTTCGAGGGACTACAATGATGCAGGGGTTTGGGGTTGCATGGGCTACTGGCATTTGCGCATGGGATGTCCAGTTTGTAATATGAAGTTTGCAGGTCATGGGAAACAGAACAGTTCGGTTCTCAAGGAGTATGGTCATGCGGGTGAGGTTAATCAAGATGCTGGTAAAACGGAGTTGGAAGCAACGGAGGGTGATCAGGGGGTAAATTCAACAGGAAGTTTGTTGGCTAAGGGTGCTTGTTATGATGTCCCCGTGTTGAACAGGTTGTTCGTGGACCTGTCTCGGGTGAATTGTGATTTAGTCATAATGACTATGAATGTATTTTGTATGACTTTGGCTGATGAGAACAATTGTGGTACCCCTTATGGGTCTATTGATTGGTATGGTTTGGTTAGTCAATTTTTTAAGGTGGAGCCTTTTATGGTTGGTCAAAAATGGGTGAAAAGAGGAATGGTTAGCGTTAAAGCTTCATGCCGTATAGCTGGGATTGCTGTAGTTCTGCAGGGCTGCCCTGGACGATGTTGCTTACTAGTTACAATGCTTGGATGTGGACCGGGTGGTCCCTTTATTACTTGTTCTTGGCATAGGTCTCATTGTGAGGGTTTAAACTAGATTAATTCTAGTTCTATTTGTATGTTGATTGTATAGTGTCTTTATGATGCTATGACATTTGTTTGTTTTGCATGTTGACTTCGCGGGGTATGCCCCTAGATGTGTATTAAGCTGTTCCTTTATGGTATAAAATTTTAATTAGCAAAAAAAAAACGGGGCTAGGGACAAGGTATGTCAAGGAAGCCAAAGAAGGTTAAGTCAAAAGCTAGTACCCGACAATGAAATTCAAACAACTCCTTTACTTATTAAAACCAATAAATACTTCCCCACACTTGAACTTTTATCATAGTCCAATAAACACCTTATTTAGTCAAATCAAAATAGGATCACAAAAGATAAGTATGCTCTCATATTTATTTTTCTTTATTTTTCTTTTGTTTTTTTTTTCAAGAGAGCTAAATAATAACAAGAACAATGATCCAAGAGATTTCAAACTTCGACTAACAAGCTAACAACCAAACCCCAAATATTCCCAAAAATTATGATCATCAATAAAAACCCCCCTTTTTGCACACCTTATCACTCCCTTACGAACAATACTAGCCTTTGACAATTTTAGGATCAAAAATTACTGTAAGGCCAATACAAGAAAAGGATATAGGCAATGGTGTGTCACCGAAAGAATAAGATTAAGCTCAAAGGGTTAACTAATTGATCATGTATAAATGGTTTGGAATTATGGGAAATATGAGGGTTATACCTAATTGCCTTTATCATCTTATCATCAATTAATGTCATGCATCTCAAGAAAGACCTCAAGCAAGTGCTTTCAATGCAAGCGACAAGTAGACACTCAAGCAAACGAATAATCATGCAAAAGATATGCATTATAAGCTCAAAACTCACTTGGTGTGACAAAGCATAATCAATCCCAAAGTAACAGTCTCTCTAATGCACCTTTTTTTTTTTGCTAATTAAAAGAATTATATCACTAAGAAGCTATTACATTTCTAGGGGCATACCCCGCGATATATAAAAGCTAACCAAATGACACAACCAGGACATCTAGCTGAACTAGACTACTACCACCTTCCATCTACAAGAACACCAAATGGTCCACAAACAAACCCAAACCAAATCACTAGAGATCTAGAAAAGAAGCATAACATGCAATGGGTCCTTTTGAACCCACTTTTTAAAGGAAGAGCACGAAAACAATTACTTCACATTCGAGATTAGAACAGTCGTAGGATGCTCCTGGCCAACATTGTGTATTCTGAAATTCCTCTCCTTCCATATACTGTAGACACATGTTGTTAGATAAACCCCCGCAATGGCTTTCAGCTTTGCATTTAGCGTACCCATGAAAAAATCCCCTTGTTGCCATTTAACCCAATCTGCATTGACCTGAACTGGAATGACACTCTTTACAAGACCAACAAATGGATAGGAGGTTAAAATATGCCCAATCGATTCATCCTCTATTCTGCATAAATGGCATAAAGGGTCTACATCCATACCAAAATGAATCATACGGTCGCGAGAGAGTAATCTATTTTTAACAGCAAGCCAAGTAATAAAGGAGCATTTTGGAACGTTAAAAGTATTCCAAACTAATTCACTCCATCCCACAGCATTGCTAACTTCCCGAATAGAAGACCAAATACTCGTCAGTATAACTAGCTTAGGTTGCAGCCCATTCCAGGTGATGTAGTCGATCCTGTGAATTTGGATTGTCGTCACCCTGCTTCGCAGCTGAATAACATCCATGTGGTTTGACCATGGCAGGTTCCATACCCCATCATTGCAATAGGTGCCAATACGCAGTAGGCTAGATGATTCAGCATTAGATATAACATATGGGGAGATAAGAGCCAAAGGTTTCTTGTTGGCCCAAGGGTCATGCCAGAAAAGAAACTCAGAGTTCTGACCTACTTTCCAAGCAAGGAATTCCCACTACGCCATAGATGGCCTATAGCAACCCCCAAACTGTGTTACCATAGACCCCTGTTTGAAGTTACCATAGGCCAAAATAGGGCTATGGTAACACTTCAGCTGTGTTAGGTTCTCAGCAGTAACTACAGATATCTAAGGTAACATCAAAACATAGCCTAAGGTAACATAGCAAATGTGGTTACCAAAAACCTCTATAGCAACATCTTAAACACTCTATAGTAATATAGTTTGTGTGTTACAATAGATGTTACAATTTTGCACAGGGGTAACTGTTGGGCCCACATCTGTGTGGGACCACACAATCTATTGTAACACCCTCTTTTACCAATTGTACACATTGTGTGTTACAAAATTAAAATCATTTAGAACTAATTTTTGTAACAAAAAAAATATAAATTATGACATTTAAACATTAAATTTTCCATTAAAAGAAATCAAGAACCAATTTAATTACATTGATCAATAACCTCATCCAACATCATTACAATAAAATCATCTAGTAGTAAACCAACCAAATCATCCAAAAATATCTATCAACACTCTAATGAACAAAAAATAAAACGTACAAGTACTAGAGCTAATAACATGGTAAATTTCAAAAGCCATAGCAATGGTTTCTATGTCGCATTGGCCAACAATAACACAGGTTCCCCATATTACTGTAAGAAGCATTACGGTGGATCCAGCTAGCAACCCCATGCCAACCATGCAACCTGACTTTGAGCAGTGTTGACACTTCTAGATAATCCAGAGACTGAAAAGTTACAAAATTGATCAGATAAAATGAAAAATTAAACTGATGAATACCACAATAGTTTCCAAATTTTTAATAGAATCACAGAGGCATGCCAAGCATGGTCCTTTGACTTTGCTGTTGTACCTGTTGGAAACGCTGTAAACAATGTAACTCTCCAGAATTGAAGGATACGCTTTCTATAACCCTGGAGTAACTCTCCAAAATGGACTGTCCAACATCCTACAAATGATAAATTTAAACTTCTTTTAAGTTCACCAAGTAAACAATGTAGATCTACATGAAACTTTCCAATATATCAGTTGTTCCATAATGAAGCATACATGTTTCACAAGTTTAGCGATACAATTACGATCAAACATACTGGATTTAGATATTATTTACCAAGATTATGTAGAAATTATTCAGGGATTTTGAGATGTTGAAACATCAGGTATATGTTCAAAATTCATCAGGTATATGTTGAAACATCATGTATATGTTGAAACAATCATAGCTCCACACAAGAAACATCAGGTATATGTTCAAAATTCACGTACCTTAAAACAGCGACACAAAAGAAACTGAGTAGTCATGAGCTTGAATATTGTAGGTCCTGAGTCGTCCCACCTGCAATGTATTGTAGGTCCTGAATCGTCCCACCTGCAATGTTTTGTAATGAGGTTATATATGTGCTCAAATAGACATGACCTTAATATATCAAGTCATGTTTCCCAAGCAAAATTTTAATTAACCAAGTTATTTAGCAATCAACGTCCCAAACAAGTACTAACACCGAATCTATAATTTTTCTTGTTTGCCTAATATGTAGTCCCTTCAGTTAAGCGTAATAGATGAATTTAGCCTTTGTTAATCAGAACATCTCTGCTCATCAATTCATCTCACCCAAGTGCTAGAAGGCCTTTCACCTTAAGCCGTTAACATTATACGACAACACCTTAATATGATTTGTATCAGCATTAAGAGTAGGCTTCCTCATAGTTCGGGGATACAAGAAAATCCATAAATCCTTAACTCTAATTCTTTAAATGCTACTGAAAAGCTCAACTCAGGTATGCTGAGTAGTGTGATAAAGAATATGTACCTGCCACAGAAAAGTACGGCATATGGGTAAGCAGCTTCTACATAGAAAGAAAATTGGTAAGTTAACAAAGTTTAACTTTCAGGCTAAAGGTTGAAAAATGTATATAACTTGAATCAAATGCAAAGTCAGCCAGAACTTTATCATAGTGTTATCATCTAGCAAAACAAAACTAGGTAATTGCACCAGCTGATGACCATTGGTTACCATGTATTTAGCATCGACAAATGGATCATTGACTGCTACAACATCAATATCATCTCTAAAAGTTGCTACTCGTAACACCAGCCTTCCGATTCTTCCAAAACCTGAAAAATACAAGTACTTTCAAGAATCTAATTATACTGTACATATTGAGACCTCTAACATTTATCCTTGAGAATTAAAGAATCTAAGGGGATACCTCTAACATATTTAGCAGACAGGCTGAATTACCAGGCAACAGGCTGAATTGTTGAATATGATCGCTTCGACAAGAAGTCTGTGCAACAGGCTGAATTGTTTTAACTGCGGATCCATAATGTTAGACATTACTTCTAGCAGTTCAAGGAATTCTATAGCCTGTCAAGAAAGAATACACATGCATTTTAATAAAAATGCAGAATCACATATATAAAATTTCACTATCAAAATAACGAGTACTCACCCAGTCAACCAGGCATCCTTTGTCCTTGCAGTATGGAGGTCTTCCGCTAATTATTTCTAATAAAAGTACTCCGCTAATTATTGATTTCCAACTTTCAAAATCAACTAGCTGCAACAAGAGATTGTTATCAAATAAAATCCCTAAAGGTGCTTTATGAAGCAGTAAAATACTTAATTAAAAGTATAATTAAGTATAGTCTTATCTGTAGTGAAATTTCAAATCCTGTAATGTCCTTAACAGAGTGTTGAGCAGCAGACTACTAAGATTATTAAATAGATGGACACGTACTGATACACTAGACCATAATAAAATTGATATTGATAACCACAGATGAACATACCTGTATTAGACCCTTTACTCGCCACACATTATGTTTCAAAACAACTAGTCCATCATGTCCATCATAAACTCCTACGAAAGTACCATAGGGGCCTGACTCGTGCAAGCTCAAGCAGCCTGATTCAAGCTGACTCTGATCCTCTAGTAAATTGTTGGATTAAACTATAAAATTGAGAATAAAAAACAGAGAAATGCAAACATTGAGAAACAAATTCTAACATTCATATATCGGAATATTAACACTAACAAAAGAATACAAACAACGAATGGATGTATATGTAACTAGTTACTTATAATCAATCCACAAGAAGAGAGAGCCACTAAATCATACCGCCTCAATCTGTTAAAAAAAGATAAATTAACACTCAAAAACTGAAACTTTAAAATCAAGTTGAAAAGTACTTACTAATTGCAAGAAAACACAGCTAGTAATTGGAGATAATCAATGTATTTGGGCATAAACTGAAGCTAGGGTTCAGGTAATTGAAAATCTGGGTTCACCCATAGGGTTTGTGTAAATTAAAAACGTGTCAGAGAGAGGGTCAAGAGTGAGACTGAGATTTTAGAGATTTGAGAGTTAGGGTTCTAAAATTCAAGAGAGATGTGAGTGAAAGGGTCGAGAGAGAGAGGGACAAGTGTGAGATGTGAGAGAGGGTCAAGAATGAGACTAAGATTTGAGAGATTTCAGAGTTACAGTTTTAAGATGAGAGAGAGAGAGATGAGTGAGAGAGAGATGAGGGTCTGAAAATATTTGGGGGAAAATATGTTCTAATGTGGAAAAATGATTTAGGGTAAATGTTTCTAAGGCGGGCAATACAATTCTAATTTTTTATTTTGCCGCTCGTGTTTTTTTTTTTTGCCAAGTTGTCGCTCGCGTGTTTTGCCGCTCTACAGTATAATATTTACTTTCTTTTTTTTATTTTGTAAATATTATCAATTTATTTTAATTTCTTGAAATTAAAATATAATTAACAAATTTATTATTTTCATAATTTTGTAATAATTCACAACTTATACATAACTTAGTTTTCTTTATTAAATTTTTAATTAATTTAACTAAAATTTAATAATGTTTGGATATTACTTTATTTTAAAACCTTTTTATTTGAAATTTATAAACAAAATTTAATACTTATGAAAAATCAATAATTTAATTATTTGATGGAATATTACGTTTTAAAATGATTATTTCAATGATTTTGTTAAAATTAATTATTTTAAAGTCAAATAATTATTAAATCATTAATTTTAAATTAAATAAAAATATTGTTAATGAATACTCTATGGTAACACGGCTCATGGTGTTAGCCCATTGTAACACCTTTTATAACTAAAGTAACATACTTTTATGCCTATGGTAACACCACAATCAAAAGGTTGCGATAGGTCAAAATTTTCATAGCTATGGTAACCCCCATAGTGGTAACACCCATGCCAAAAGGTTGCTATAGGCCATCTATGGCGTAGTGTCCATTGCATGGGCTCTCGCATTGAAAATCTTGTGGGCAATCCAACAGCAGCTATAAGGAATTTTAGTAGTCCAGAAGGCTTTGTTGCGTAACAACACTTTATGAAACCAAGCAATCCAAAGAGAGTCAGCTGAGGGTTGGAGCAGGCGCCAAAGCTGGTGTAAAAAAGCTGCATGGTTCCATTCGAAAAGGTTTTTGATCCCCAACCCTCCTTCTGCCTTAGGTTTACAGCAATCCTCCCACCCTACTTTGTAGTGACACCTTCCAGATTCTTTGTAGAACCCTCCCCAAAGGAACTTAAAGAAAAGACTGTTAATCTTCTTTAAGATTGCCTTGGGCAGGAAGATATACATGCTCCAGTAGCCCACTAGACTTGCCATGATAGCCTTGATCAACATTAACCGCCCAACAAAGTTCAAGAATCTTACCATCCAGGAATCCACTTGACCACATAGCTTTGCCACCAAAGAGGAACAATCTCGACTTCTAAGTTTCCCAGTAATGAGTGGCAACCCTAGATAAGTGATAGGGAGGGAGCCTCTCTGGAAACCAGTGACCTTAAGAATATCCCCCATTATCCTGTCACAAACATTAGCAAAGAAACAAAGAGACTTTCCTTGACTGGGAACTAGGTTGGAACATCTCGAGAACAGTTTGACTCCTTCCATAAGCCTAGTCACAGAGGTTGCATCTCCATGACTAAACAAGAACACATCATCTACAAAGATGATATGATGCAGGTTCACCTCTTTAGTTCTCCAATGATATTTAAAATCCATGCCCTCTGTAGATTTTCCCAAACACGCAGTGAGAGCTTCCATGGCCATAACAAAGAGGTAGGGGAAATGGGGTCACCCTGTCTTAGGCCAGATTCACCTTTAAAGAAACCCTCCAAACTACCATTAATCTTTATCGAGAACATTGTGGAGGTGACACAAATTCTGACCCATTCAAAAAACTTTGGAGGAAAACCCATTCTAATAAGGACTTGGAAGATGAAGGACCAGTTCAATGAGTCAAAAGCTTTATGAATATCAAGCTTGATTGCACAGCGGGGTTGACCTGAGTTCCTTTCATAACCCTTGCATAAGGCCTGAGCCAGAAAGATGTTGTCACCAATTGATCTACGAGCTACAAAAGCCGATTGATGCACTGAGATTAAAGATGGCATAATCGCTTTGAGTCTAGAAGCAATCATCTTGGAGATGCTTTTATAGAGAACATTGCAACAAGAGATGGGACAAAAGTGTTGCATCTGCGAAGGGTTAGCATGCTTTGGCACCAAACAAATAGAAGCTGCATTTATGATTTTAGGCATTACAAGGGAGTCAAAAAAGTAAAGAATACCTTTAGTTACATCATTACCAATAATGTGCCAAGTAGCTAAATAGAATTCCACAGAAAACCCATCAGGGCCTGGACTCTTATTTTTGCCCATCTTCTTTAAAGTGCAAAGAACATCACTCTCCCCAAAAGGCCGACTGATTGTGCTAGCCTGAGTCTCAGTCAGCTTTGGCAAAGGAATATCCTCAGGAAGTTGCTCCACATCACTTCTTTGACCAAGCAGGTTTTTGTAGTAGTTCACAGCTACCGAAGCCATGTCCTCATGAGTAGTTACCAAATCACCAGAGGGAGTCATAAGTGAAAGCACCTTGTTCATATTCCATCTTCCTCTGCAAGCATTGAAAAAGTACTTGTTGTTGTTGTCCCCATTCTTGAGCCAGTGTACCCTAGACTTTTGCTTCAGAAAACACTCCTCTTTAGAAAGAGCCTGGGAGTAGGCATCAATTAACCTTTTCTCTTCCTCAAATTGAGTAGGGGTCGGAGACACTGGGAGCCCTTTCTGGAAGAGCAACAGCTGGTTCCGGGTATCATCAACCACCTGATGCATATTCCCCTTGGATCTATTTAAACCTTTGATGGCCAGCTTTACCCTTTTAAGCTTAGAAGTGAGCACAAACCAAGGGTCTCATATCACTGGGTCAGCCCACACATTTTCAACTAAAGGGAGAAAATCAGGGTCATCAATGAGATGATTAAAGAACTGGAAAGGCTTCTTTACTACTGGACGATTCAAACCTAGGTAAGTCAAAGCTGGGCTATGATCTGAGAGCCCTCTAGGCAAGAAATTAGTGGATGAGCAGGGGAACACATTATGCCAGTGGGCATTCACCATAACCCTATCCAATTTCCTGTATTTCGGGTGATGAATGTTGCAATCCCACCATGTGAGAACATTTCCGGTGCTTCGGAGGTCAGTAATACCCGTAGCACGAACAAAATAGACAGTCTCTCCCCTAATCTTAGCAGATAGAGGAGAGGAGAAGAAATCCCCTTGTCGCCACCTAGCCCAGTCATCATTAACTCGATAGGGAATGACATTGGTCAATAGTCTAAAGTAAGGGCAACCCGTAAAAACTTCTATTACTGATAATGAGAGCCTAATGAGAGTCACTCTATTCTCTCTCTAAAAATCCCTAGCCGCCACCAAAACTTAGCCTAATCTACACCATTTCTCCATCAGATCTTCACTCACGCCTTCCTAAATCCACCTTATTTCTTCTAATCTTTCCCCTAAAACACCATATTTCTTACTATATTTATATTTTAATCTATGTTTTGTATTCTGGTTTCTTCGTATGTTTTTTAATCGGCTATGATGTCGGGTTCTCTGGTGTGTACTTTGGGTCATGTTGATATGGGTTACTGTGAGACGGAGATGTATACTCCGATCTATACCTCGTACGAGATGGGCTCTAGGTTTTCAGGATTCTTTCCTGGTGGTGATGATGTGTTCTTCCGGATTTCTCTCCGGCGAAGTGATTTGGTCCTTGCTAAATTTGAGCAGAGAAGTGTTAAGATGATGTTTATCTTTGCTATTGAAAAGGTTCTTGGGTGCTCTGTGCCAGACCTTACCAAAGGAATCAAGGGGTGTTACCCAAAAGATGTAATGGAAATTGTAGTTTACTGTATGTATACCTTTCTTGGGAAGCATATATATTTCGATTTGTTGCGTCCATTGAAGACAGTTTCGGTTTTCAGATGATCGATTCTAATGGTTCTTTGCGGTGATGGTTACTCTCTATCTTTGGGTATGGGAGTTAAGAAGACGCGTAGTGAGGTTTGCTTGATACAGTATGATAGAAACAAGATAATAACCTGATCAACTCTTATTAATAACAAGAAAAGATCAAATGTTAATTCCAGAAAGCTAGCCAACAAGAAGAGCAGCTTTGAAGAACATAACAAACAAGGAGCTACAGACTTGGAGAATAAGAAAAGAGGTTTTTGGTTACATCTCAGATGAGCCAAATGTCCTATCACATAGACTATAAATACTAGGGACATGAAATTGAAATGATAGCTAAAAGTAAATGAAATGCTACTGAAATTGAGGAGAGCACACAATGGGAATAATTCCAAATGAGAGAGTGGTCCCCATTTGTAACCAACCACAGCTCAGTCCTCACTATGTTTCCCCATAGGTTCTTTTAGCCACTTTTCTGCATTTCCTTAGCCATGTCATCGGTTTTGTCAACATTCCTTTGGTCCCCCTTCTGATTATGTGTCGACTTGTCGTTCATCATAACACTCTTTGTATCAATGCCTCCCCCATATGATGATCCTTGACCCCAAGGATCAAATTGCAAAAATTTCTGCATTATTACAGATGCATCCTCCCATGTGGATTCTTCCATCGAATAGTTTTCCCACTAAACTAACCATTGCACTACAGCAACGTTGTTCCTTTTGATACTTCGAATCTCCAAAACTTTCTTAGGTTTCTTCAGCTACATACTATCAGAATCATATGTTTGGGAAATAGAATCATCTAGGACTGTAGGTACTGGTCCTTGATGTTTCTTAAGGAGTGAAACATGGAAGGTGGAGTGAATTTTTGAATGTGAAGGTAGCTTCAAAGAATAAGCCACTTCCCCCACCTTTTTCACTATTTGATATGGACCAAAATATTTGGTTGCAAGCTTGGGGTATGGTCTGTTATCAACTGAGGATTGCTTGTACGGTTGCAACTTGAGATACACCCATTCACCCACTTCAAAACTTCTTTCTGACCTCCTTCTGTTAGCCAGTTGCTGCATCCTATTCTGAGCTCTACATAAGTTGTACTTGAGTATAGTAATTGTCTGTTCTCTCTGTTGTAGGCTTCTATCCACCGTCTCTACTGCAGTTGATCCGTGAATGTAAGGTCTATGGATTGGAGGAGGAATTCCATAAACTACTTCAAAAGGAGTCTTCTGAATGGCAGTATGAAAGTTGGAATTGTACCAAAATTCCGCTAGAGGCAACCACTGTGACCATTCCAGAGGTTTTTCATGGCACATACACCTCAAATACCCCTCCACACACCTGTTCAGAACTTCAGATTGACCATCTGTCTGGGGATGATAGGCTGATGACATTTTCTGCTTGACCCCTTGTAGTCTCATTAGCTCAGTCCAAAAATTGCTTATAAATATTTTATCCCTGTCTGACACTATGGATTGAGGAGATCCATGCAGTTTATACACCTGATCCATGTAGATTTGAGCTACCTTGATGGCAGAGAAAGGGTGTGATAGGGCCATAAAGTGAGCGTATTTACAGTCATACAATGAGAGTCAACTTTCTCTCTAGCTTCTCTCTAACCTCTCTCTAAAAACCCTACCTAGCCGCCACTATTTTTCAGCCTTATCTTCACCATTTTCCACCAGATCTTCACATAAGCCTTCCTAAATTCACCTTTCCTCTTCTAATCTTCCACCCTTTTCTCCATATTTCTTACTATATTACTATTAATCTTATTGAATGGGTACTTCTTCCATTTTTGGAAGGGTATTTTTTATTTTATGTTCTGAGGTTGAACCTCGTATTTGTGTTACCAACGTTGTTGAGATGGGTTCTTTGGTTCTGAAATTTTGTGAGTTTCAAACCAAAGATCTGTTGTTAACTTTGTTTACTATGTTGAGGGGCTATCCTTTCCTGTCCCGCGAAGAACCACTACGGTCGTTGATTGAAGGGGATTTCTTCGTTCTTAATCATGATGTTTGTGTCGAAGCTCTGTTTGTTGATGCTTCGTATGGAGGATTCACTACTGTTGAGAGCACTATGTGTTCTAATCGATCTTGTAATCGATTTATGCGAGGTCTTGGGACCTTTGACAAGGCTTTTGCCTCTTTCCTCGATGTTAAGTTCGTGAGTCATCTTTTGGAAGCGGAGGGGAGTCCTACTTCAATCGGTGCTATGGATGAGCACCACATGTATGACATTTTGTCTAAACAAAATGTTTTAAGCAGGCTGTGGACTATCTATGTAGATATCCACATTATGGGATGTATGGTACATCAAAGCTGCAGAAGTGGGACTTGCTTTCAAGATGGCTTCCATGGTCAGGTTGTCATGAATAAACCTTTTGGTTTTCTGAAGAATGACACGTTTGAGATGATGTTTCTCTGTGCGAATTTAAGAACAGGGAGGTCAAATGGTAAGGATGATTGTATTGTTTGTACCAAAAATGAGGTCGTCGCTGATGGTGGTAAAGTGTTTGATGTTTTGTCCGTGAGAGGTTCTAACTGTTCTGTTGGAATAATGGTGAATAGGCGAAGTGTCTTTGCTAAGCCCAGAGATGAAGAACACTTGTTTGTTCTTGTGCTCTATAGAAGTGGGACTGTGAACGTTCATTCAGGTTTAGTCAATTCGGGGGATTTTTGGCCCCAGTGTTTGGTTTGCTCGGGGTGCAAAGGTGTTATGTGGTCTACACCTGGTCACTCATTTTGTTACGAGGGAGTTTCTCCATGCCTTATAGTTGATGAATGGGACCAGGATGGTTTTAACGAGTTTCGTTTTTCATGTGATGTGGAGCAGGTGACGATTTGGAAGTTAATGCAGAGAATGCGAGGCGAATGTGGCCTCAATATGATTCTCATGAATGGGATGGGTTATTTGGAGCTGGATTATAACCTATTGTCGAAGGTTGGCAATTCTGATGAGTTCGCTGAGCATGAAGAATGGAGTTGGTCTGATCGCCAACTTCTTGTTATCTTGTTTAAGAGAAAGTGTGAGTATGGGATTGGTTTTCAGAGCAGCAGGTTCTGCATAAATCCTTTTTATGTCTTTTCTAAGAATGGAGTTCTGTTGAGGAATAAACTTAATGATGCTTGCATTATTAATCTTAATGTATTGGGTTTCGGTGGTTCGAAGCATTATCTAGGGTTGGTGTCAAGGAGCTGTGTTGTTGCTCTTGGTGCACGGAGTTGTGATGCTGGAAATGGGCATGCTGGGATTCCCAGGGCATCTGATGCTTGGTGCATTAAAGATGTTTGCCTGGTTCAAATGGTTTGCTTTCCCTTCTGCCGTGGTCTATCCATTTCTTATGGACTGGGGCTTTTGTTTGTTAATATGAGATGGTCGAGCTGGGTGTCTTCTGTGCTTACAACTAGAGATCTCCGCTATATTAGCAGGAAGAATGAAGCAAAGATGGTTGTGTATTATGGTGGTGATATGGGTTTTATTAATCAGCTGGGGGCTGGTTCTTCTTCTAATGAAAAGTTAGCCGGTGGTGCTTTTCTGGAGGCCAACTCTCATGTTGATGGATGTCATATGGATGCTTTTGCCGAAATGCGGCTGTGTCACCACATGGTTTATCTGCTGCTTCTCGTTACTATGGGCTTTGTGAGACATGTGCCTAGTCTCAATTTTGGTTGTTTAAGGCGCCAGAATAATCTTTAGCTTATTTTCGTTGTCATGTTGACAGTAAGGTGACTAGCTGTTTGCTAGTTTATCTAGCATTATTGTTGTCTTTTCTTTGTTGTTCCGTTAGGTAGATGGTTTTCTAATCGCGGGGCATGCCCCTAGAGATGTAATCATTTTCCTATGGTATAAATTTTAATTAGCAAAAAAAAAAAAGTGAGCGTATTTACTCAACCTATCTATGACCACCATAATTACTTCCTTCCCTTGTGATTTTGGTAGGCCCTCTATGAAGTCCATTGTAATTTCCTCCCAAATAGTGCTTGGAATAGGCAATGGTTGGAGCAAGCCTGGGTAAGCACTCAAATCTGCTTTGCATTTTTGGCAAGTGATGCAATGCTTGACAAAAGTGATTACAGAATTTTTGAGTTTGGGCCAATAGAACAAGGTTTGTATGTTTCTGGTGGTAACTTCAATTCCAGAATGACCACCTTGGGGAGAAGCATGCATCCATGTCAATATAAATTGCCTCAATTCTTGATTAGAACCTACCACCAGCTTCCCTTTCCTCGTGAGTATGTCCTGTTGCCATTTATAATGGGGGTGGGTTGTGGGATCTCTCTGAATATCTTGAATGATTTTCTGCCATTATTGTTCCTCCCTCCACTGGTGTTTTAGCTTGTCCATCAAATCAGATTGTATAGATGAGACAGTCAAGGCAAGTAACTGAGCGCAAGGGATTCTGGATAGGGCATCTGCAACATTATTCTCAGTCCCCTTTTTATATTCCACTGTAAAGTCAAAACCAGCTAATTTTGACAACCATTTTTGTTGAAATGGTGTCCCCAACTTGTGATCCAAGATGTACTTAATACTTTGTTGATCAGTCCTGATAATAAAAGGATGCATCATTAAGTAATGCTGCCATTTTTGCACAGCAAAGACCACTGCCAGTAATTCTTTTTTTTTGCTAATTAAATTTTATACCATAAAGGAACTACGGATACAATTCTAGGGGCATACCCCGCGAAATCAACAGTCAATCATTACAACTAAAAAATAGGGAAACAAACCTAGTCAACATAACAAGAACAGCACTAGGTAAGACCTAGCTTAACAATTGCTACCACTAATGCCTGCTTAGCATCAAGTCTTTTATTAACCACCTTCGGGCCACAATCCAAACCCAAGTCAATCCAGTAGCTATCATTTCAATACGGATAGCTCTTCCTTCAAAGAGATCCAGTAGTCCATAGGCGATATACACCTCATTCCGCTTGGGCAATAGGTAGGAAGTGCCTCCAAGAACCCCTGCCAAATCCCCCACGTCATGGCTACCTAAACAACCGCAATTCATCTGAACAAAATACAACGCTCGGCCAGACAAGCCTACACCATTCTCAGCCCAAAATTCAGAGCCTTCGTAACCACTGCCAGTAATTCTCGTTCATAGGCTGATAACAAAGCATTTTTTGTAGAGAATGCTTTACTTATAAAGGCAATTGGGTGCCCTTCCTGCATCAGTACTGCACCCATTCCCAAACCTGATGCATCAATTTCTATCAAGAAGGGTTTGGAGAAGTTTGGTAGAGCCAAAACTGGTGGGTTAACCATCATTTGTTTTAATTCTTGAAAGGCCCTCTCAGCTACATCATCCCATTTAAATGCTTCCTTCTTTAACAAGTTGGTGAGGGGTCTACAAATCTGACCGTATCCTTGTATAAATCTTCTATAGTAGCCCGTAAGTCCCAAGAAGCCCCTTAGCTGCTTCAAATTTTTGGGAGATGGCCAATCACTTATAGCTTGCACCTTTGCAGGTTCTGTGCTCACCCCTAGGTCAGAGATTACATGGCCCAAGTAGTGTATTTCAGTAACTCCAAATGAGCACTTCTTGAAGTTAGCATGAAGTGAATTTTTCTGCATCAACTCTAAAACTTCTTTCACATGTACCAAGTGTTCAGACCATGATTTGCTATAAACTAGTATATCGTCAAAAAAGACTAATACACTCTTCCTCAATAAGGGTTTAAATACATCATTCATAAGTGCTTGAAAGGTAGAAGGTGCATTTGTTAACCCAAACGGCATCACTAAGTATTCAAAATGGCCAAAATGCGTTTTGAATGCCGTTTTGTAAACATCTGAAGCATGCATTCTCACTTGGTGATAACCAGATTTCAAGTCTATTTTGGAGAAGAATTTTGTACCTTGTAACTCATCCAGCAGCTCCTCAATTATGGGGATGGGAAATTTATCCTTTATGGTTGCCTTGTTGAGACTTCTGTAATCTACACACATTCGCCAACCTCCGTCCTTCTTTTTAACCAATACAACTGGTGCAGCAAAAGGACTATTGCTGGGTCTGATCACCCCTTGCTCTAGCAATTCGTGTACCATGGCCTCAATGACATTCTTCTGTATGGCAGGGTATCAGTATGGTCTTAAGTTAACAGCATCTGTACCATCTTTAAGGGGAATTTGGTGATCAAAATGTGGCCTGCAAGGAGGTAGCTCTTTGGGTTCTTGGAACACATCATTATAGTCACTCAGTAGGGCTTGCAGATCACCATTATTGAGCTGCTATTCAGTTTGCAGAGTAGAAACCTGAGGTGAATTTCCCACTGCACAGGGGATGACTTGCAGCATTGATAGCTCTCCTGAACTGTTGACTAGTTTGTCCAACTGTTTGGATTGAATCCCTTTAATTTTCTTAGTTTGGATCCCCCTGAGCTTCACCTTACTTCCCTTATATGTGAATTGCATAGTCAGATTCGAGAAATCCCAAATTACAGGTCCTAACTGAGAAAACCAGTGAATACCCAACACCATGTCACTACCACTGAGTGGTAAAAGTAGAACATCAGCTTCAAATTCTACCCCATGTATCCTCCATCTGAACTTTCTTATCATGCTATCACATTTGAGTTGATTGCCATCTGCTACTTTCACCCACATGGGTTGAATAACCTCCACCTTGCAATCCAATTTAAGGGCCCTGCTCACATCTAAAAAATTATGAGTACTTCCACTATCTAGCAATATCTGCAAATCTTTCTTGCCATGGTGACCAGTGACTCTCATTGTCTGAAACGTAGTAATACCATCCATTGCTTGCACAGAAATTTGTGCACACTCAGTCTCAGCTTCTGGTTCTTTTTCTACATTACATTCTTGATATTCTTCCTCTTCATCATCCTCCATTTCAATGTGATAAAGCTGGGGTTTCTTGCCCTTGCATTTATGACCTGGTGTATATCGCTCATCACACCAAAAGCACATATTCTTGGCCCGTTTTTCATTGAATTCCTCAGGGGTTAATGTCTTTCTGTTAGGATTATGTAGAGTGGTATTGGGCTTGGAAAAGTTTGGTTTCGGT
Organism: Kitagawia praeruptora; assembly: GCA_037693485.1. Lineage (NCBI taxonomy): Eukaryota > Viridiplantae > Streptophyta > Magnoliopsida > Apiales > Apiaceae > Kitagawia > Kitagawia praeruptora. The sequence continues at coordinate 118,658,787 of CM075351.1, read as the reverse complement.
ACATTTGTACCGATTGGTTTAGTGACTGGGGTGGGCAATAGAGGTGTTTTGTAGTTGGGTTTGTTCTTCTTGACCCTCTGTGCAGCTTCTTGCAACTTGGCTAGACACAAGGCTTGTTGAACAGATTTTGGGCAAAACATACGCACAACCAGTTGTATTTCCTCATCCAAACCCCCTAAATAGCAACTCAGTAAATGCTCCTCAGATAGTTGTAACCTGCCTGTTAAAGCATCAAACATATCGTGGTACTCTTGTACAGTTCCAGTTTGTTTAAGAGCCTTTAATTCAGCCATAGGATCATCATAAAGCTCACCATATCGAAAAGTAATCTCTTCTGTATACTTAGCCCACGTTGGTAGTTTATTTTGGCACTTCTTCATGAAGTTTTGATGCCACAACAGAGCTCTTCCTTCTAAATGAATGGCCGCCAATCTGACTCGTTGTGGATCTTCAATATCATCAAGTTGAAAAAACTGGTTACACTTATAAAGCCATGACCTAAGATCTGTCCCCTCAAATCCAGGAAACTCTACCTTGGTCATCCTAGAGGCAAAGTTATGATTTTTATGTGGAACCTCTGTAGATCTATCTGGGTTCTCATTTCCCCCTGTTGTTCTAGATGACCCAGGTGTACCATCACTAGAAACTAGTTTATTAATTTGCATAGAAAGACCCACAATCAAATCATTCAAAGCAGAGATGGACTTAGCATTTTGATTAATGTTCTGAGCATTAGCAGAACAAGAGTCAAGTAAACGTTGATTCTGTACCTCTAAGAGACTTCGAACAGTTACCTCTAAACGTTGGAGGTCATTACCTTCGTCATCTGAGTGTTCTGCAGGTCTATTTCCTGTTTTACGAGAAGCCATATGTCCAAGGAGCGCTTAGCTCTGATACCAGTGATACAGTATGATAGAAACAAGATAATAACCTGATCAACTCTTATTAATAACAAGAAAAGATCAAATGTTAATTCCAGAAAGCTAGCCAACAAGAAGAGCAGCTTTGAAGAACATAACAAACAAGGAGCTACAGACTTGGAGAATAAGAAAAGAGGTTTTTGGTTACATCTCAGATGAGCTAAATGTCCTATCACATAGACTATAAATACTAGGGACATGAAATTGAAATGATAGCTAAAAGTAAATGAAATGCTACTGAAATTGAGGAGAGCACACAATGGGAATAATTCCAAATGAGAGAGTGGTCCCCATTTGTAACCAACCACAGCTCAGTCCTCACTATGTTTCCCCATAGGTTCTTTTAGCCACTTTTCTGCATTTCCTTAGCCATGTCATCGGTTTTGTCAACATTCCTTTGGTCCCCCTTCTGATTATGTGTCGACTTGTCATTCATCATAACACTCTTTGTATCATTGCTTAAGCTACTCTTGCTTAGGAGGGGATGACTTTAAAGGAGTTGTAGGGGTTTTGGTTGACATTGGTTTTTCAATCAAACCATTAAAAACCAAATTCGTAATGTTGATTGTTCATCAATCAAAGATGAGTACCTGTTATGATTTTCAGGTTGGTTATGGAAGGGTGACTGGAATGGATCTGATGAGGGTATTTCATAAAAGAATTGTTGGGCTGTTGGGATATATGTGCTGCTTTGAAGAGCAAGAAAAGAGATGCTATTATGAACGCAATCTGTTGACGAAACTACTGGCTTCGACTTTCTCAAACATATGTGTGAAGTCCATGTGTTTATTGTGTTGTCGCACCTTGTTGGGGCTATGAATGTTTGCTCGCAAGATAAGAAGGAGGTACGGTTTGCTTTCGCTGCAATTGGTGGCATCAGCATCCCCTTCTTGGTTGGTGAGGTTACAAAAGGCGCTGTTAGCGACCCCTTTGATGTTGATCCTTATTTTTTCGAGGATACGATTTATGTGAGCTCTCCTATCGGAGGCTCTTTAGATGTTGACTGCCAAGTGTTTATGCGTGAGGAATTCAAAGTTGAAGAGGTAATGCCGGTCCTCTCCACGAATGATTTCGGCATATTTGGTGAAGCAAGACAAGTTCTTGGTTTGTTTGAGGTTACTCGATCTTTGGTAGATCTGGATGGTTTTTTGGTGGGGTTTTTGTCCCTTGGAAATAGAATTGTTGCTGGTATGAACATTAGTTGTGGTGATGCTATGATTTATGTTGACAATCGATTGTTCGATAGTGTGGTACACCGAAAAATACTTGCTTGCAGTTTAGCTTTAAGCTATAGAGACGGTCCAGAGTCCTTAGGGACTATCATCTTGGCACTCGCTAAGTTCAACAATGTTGGGTTTTTTCAAGGAGTTTATTGTGCAGATTATGTTCGGTTTGGTTATTATGAAAATTTGTCTGATAAGGGTACGCATAGGAGGATGGAAAATTTGACCGGCCCACTGATTCATCAATGGGTTTGGTTTCTGGATTATGGTGTGTTCAGTTCGGTCCAGGTCCATTTGGAGCCCAGCGGATATACTTTGGAGTTGTGCTTTACGGCTGTTAGTCGTGGTTTGAGTTTGCATGGGCTAGGAATTAGCATGTTTCTGGATCTCACTTCTGGTGTTGGGAAATGTTCTTATAGGAACATAATGGAAGGAGTGAGGGATGTCGAGGTAGTGAAGGCCAACTCTCTGTTGCAGGGCGCTCATGTTTGGGCTTACCATGTGCTAGTGTTGCCTATGAAGAAGATGCTGCTTACCAGTTTACAATGCTTGGATGTGGACCGGGTGGTCCCTTTACTATTCGTACTTGGCATAGGTCTCATTGTGAGGTTTTAAACTAGTTTAAATCTAGTTCTATTTTTATGTTGATTGTATAGTGTCTTTATGATGCTATGACATTTGTTTGGTTTACATGTTGACTTCGCGGGGTATGCCCCTAGATGTGTATCAAGTTGTTCCTTTATGGTATAAAATTTAATTAGCAAAAAAAAAAGTGAGGTTATGCTGCAGCGAAGTGATGGAGCAGGTAATATGTTATGCAGAAGAGGCTAGCTTCACCACCTTCCAAAAAACAGGGTTCCACCCCAGCCATATCCGGCCACCCGCATGGTGTTCATAGTTGAACAACCATTGAAACCTCGGGTTAATCCCCGAAGAGATAATCTTAGCAACGTCCTTATGCACATGCGTCTCCAAAATACTAATCAAGGATAGTTTATTTGCATATATAAAATCCTTGACAAAATCAACCTTATTGTTGAGGCCCCGGACGTTGTAAGAACAAAAAACAGACATAAATCTGAGTTAATAATTAGAAGTGGGGCCCCTTGACCCCCACTTCGCCTTTTTTAGCCCCTTAGACTTTGCCCTTTTGCTACCTTGTTTACGGGACGCTTCACCTTTCCGAGCTACTTCATCCACTATTACAATTTTGAAACTATGCGGAGAAGGAGTTCCAGTAGACACACTAGGAGAGTTTACTGGCTTCCTCTTTTTTACCTCAGTCCAACCACCCCCATCTCCGTGAGAGGATTCTTCCACAATTGGACCACAAGATCCTTGCTTTGCGATAGGCGTGAGGTAGTCAAGCTTACACTCAGCCCCCTTATCATCATCTCCCCCAATCCCAGTAATCTCACCTTCTTCCAACACCACCTCTTTGCCCTTTAAACCCGCCTCCACCTCTTGACTCTGCGAACTTTCCTTCACCCCTGCCTCAGAGTGAGCATCCACTGATTTGCTCTTAGGATTCTCCTTTCCATTAGCCTCTGCTTTTGCACCCTTACCCTCATTACCCTGCCTTCTTGCCCAGTCCCTAGGAGCCAACGAGCAAACATTGATTAGGTGCCCCATAGAGTTGCAGTGGGAACACAATAAGGGCTTGTTGAAATAAGAAACTTTGACCTCCACTCTAGTTTTATCAAAATCCAGCACAGGTATAGTGCTAGGGAGCGGATCACCAACTTTGTATTGGACACACATTTTAGCAAAAGGCAGGATTTCCAACTGCGAAGTAAGAGAATCAGCACCCAAGGGAACACCAATGAAACTCGCAATACGGCTCAACCCTTCTTGAGTCCAGTAACAGTCAGGCATATTGCTAAATTTTTTTTACTAATTGAAATGTATTTATGACAAAAAATGTACATAATCTTCCTCCCCCGGAACAGCCCCAATCCGTAACAACAAGAGGGCGTTGATCAAAGTACCAGGTGCCTTTTGAGAGGGCAGCATTCTTGTCATTAAAGGAGCAGAATTTGAAAATGTAGGTTGACTCATTTCGCTGAAAGACAGCGTCAAGGCCCTTTTTCCAAATTAGCTGCGCTATTTCCTTCACACGTCTGAACGACAATGTGGCTTTTGTGAATTTACCCACAATACAGCACTTGTATTTATCAACTCCTTTTTTTTTTTGCTAATTAGAATTTATACCATAGGCAAATAAATTACATCTCTAGGGGCATACCCCGCGATAAGTAAACCATCCACCTAACGGAACAACAGAAAATAAAATCATGCTAGCACAAAGCTAGCAACCAAGTTCAATAATAGATTAAACCAAAAGCATGAAAATAAAACTAAGACCTTTACGGCCTCAACAACTCCTTTTTGCAACACCTCACAAGGTGGTTCAACCATGGTGGCCCCTGCCAGAGGGGGAACCTACTCAAAGGTAATGCCTTTCAAAGGGCCCGGAGCAGTTTTCAACACCGAAGTCCAAGACTTCTTCTCCCCCTTCACCTCATTGGGGTCTTGCTTCCTGTCAGCATTCTCCTGGTCTATCTTACTTTCCACACCTTTAACTAACCTTGAGGATTCGCCTATTGTCAGGTTGGCACTCCTGTTCTTAAAGATACTCTTCAAAATAGGGGTCTCCTTCACATCCTGCTCATTGCCCCCATTTCTCCTACCAGAACCATGTGAGAAAATAGGGAGGCCAAACTCATCCCTACCAGTAATGAAGCTGAGAGGGTTGTTTAACCAAACATTAAACTCAGCCTGGGCAGTGAGGTTCTCCTTTTCCATCTCAGCCATCGACAGGCCCTTAGATTTAAGAAAGTCATTTACCTCCATGAGTTTCAACCTCAGTCTTATCAACTCTTTTCTGTCATTCTTATTAGTAGCTGCTACAGCGGTAGCTACTTTACTGATTGTCACTCGTTCCATAGCATCTCTCGCATCCTCATGATATACCTCTACCTCCTCATCACCAGAAGAATCCACCTCCTTCACAATAGGAGTACCCCCTGAGCTACTAGGGATTGTCTCCTCGGCTGTCGCTAAAATCGGAAAGTCCTCCACCTTTTGACGAGCTAGCATTTCATTAAAACTGTCATCACTCATATCTTGCATATACTCCGGTAGACCAAATTGCATATAGACCAAATTGCCTTGCACATATTCATGTCATTCTAATCATTTAGCACATTCAATAAGTCTACTAGTTTCTACTTGCTAGTGTACGTGTGTGCACAAGGACATCACATATCACTTCTCAATCAAAAGCATCCATAAACATAAGATTTCTAAGCATGCATGAGTGCATTTACGTAAGTAATCTTCACATGGCTAGAATTATATTTGGTATTTTTCAATTTTTAAATTTTTTTTATACAATGTAATTCTACAAAGATACAATTACACAACGACTACTACTTACCCCTAAAATCGCCCCCAAACTTGAAGAATTCAATGTCCTCAGTGAAGGCAATAAAAGGGATAACAAGGAACATACCTAGTCGTCGTCAGGGCCACCCTCCTCAGGTGGTGTATCCGGAGGTGGATAGACGGTGTGCTCTCCATCAACATATTTTTTCACGATCTCTCCCAAGAATTTATAAGCTTCTTCTTCGGCTTCGTTCATCAATCCTTCTTTTCTGTCTGGAGCGAACTTTAAGATTGCAACAACGATCTTTGACAATTTTTCTTGTGAGACAAACTTACAAAGAAATTTAATAAGCAAGTCTTCCCATGTAGTAATGGAATTTGAGGGTAGCGAAAATAACCAATTTTTAGCTCTATTCCTTAGAGAGAAAGGGAATAATCGAAGCCGAATGACCTCATCAGAAACTCCATCACAATCGATAGAATCACAAATCTTTAAAAAGTTTTCAATATGAGCATCAGGATCTTCAACAGACAATCCACCAAACTGAATTCCACCAATTGATTTCATTGTTGAAGGCTTCATATCAACATTAGTGACATGTAGACCTCTCACCAAAATTGCTGGAGGCGTAGAGAGGTAATTATCAGCCTTCATAACTTGATCTCCACACAAATTCTTCACCATAAGAACTGCATCATTATTCTTTTCAAGATCACTTTCCTTCATAGAAGGACTGTTCAAAGAGTTGGAAAATTTAAATTCCATTTTCTCATCTCCAACTTCGAAAGAAATTTTCCCTCGCATCTCTCTCTAGAATTATGCTATCCCTTCTCTCTAGGATAGAACCCTAATTTTAAAGCCGCCTCCTTTCTACAAACCTTTTTTGCATCAGATCTACACACTCAACCTTCAAAAATTCACCTTTTCTTCTCCTCTCTACACCTAAACACTAAATTTCTTATTATTATAATTACTATATTATTATTTATTAGCTTAACAATGGTGAGTCAAGGTTTAGAATGTGATTCCGAAGGTGTTCCAGCCTATATGCAAGATGTTATTGGAGACGATGAAATGGAGCAGATTAAATCTAGGCGCGAGGTTGAGGATTACCCGATCTTGAAGGGTTTTCCGAGCAACTCCGGTGGTATTCCGTTGGAAAAAGAAGTAGAGACATCTCTATCTTCAGATGAAGATATTCTCTCTTATGAGGATGATAGAGCTAAAATGGAAAGAGAGACTGTTCACAGAGCTACACAAATGGCTTTTAGAGAAAACAAGGCAGAAAGAGACGAGCTTATCGCTTTAAGGCACAAAATGATGGATTTACGGAGGGCTTTGGAGAAAAAGGGCATTTCTTTAGCTGAGCTTGAGAAGGAATCTTTGGAAGAAAAGGCTGCTTTCAATACTGGTTGCCCAAATCCCCTGGGATTTATTACGGGGAGAGACGAATTTGGTTTACCCATTTTCTCTAAGACTGCTGGCTATGCATCCAAGGTGTTTGATAGGAGTACTGAGACTGCAAATCGAAATGAAAAAGTAGGTACTGTGCCATCTGAACCTAGTGCCTCGGGTACCAAAAATTGCCAAGGGAAGGAAATACCCAACGTTGAGAACTCTCAGGGGCAAGGAAAGTTAGGAACTGAAGAAGTGGTTATAGACAAAGAAGTTAAACGAGATTTTCTGGGTAACTCTAAAGTGCAGCAAGACGAAGGTACAAGGGAAGGCACTAAAGAGGATCTAAAAGCCAAGGGTGATTCAAAAGTTTCTGGAACTACCCCTGTTTCTCATAAGAAAACATGGTCTAATGTTGTTAAAGAGCCTCCGCCCCATGTAGAGAATGTTACTTTTGACTATTGTCCATCACCTGATGGTTCAAGTGTCGTGACCCCTCCTGAAGAAGTGCTGAAAAAAGGGGTAGATAAGTTTAAGCAATGTATTGTTGGTACTTTTACCAAACGTGCTCTTCCTTTCTCAAAGGTTGTAGAATGTGCTCATGCTGAATGGGATAAGAAGGACCAGCGCTAGTATATTTTTAAATTTCGGTCTGAAGTGGAAATGAATGAAGTTTTGGCAAGAGGCACGTGGTATTTTGGAAGCACACCTATTGTCCTATATGTGTGGGGAATTAAACTTGGATCTGATGTAGTTGAAAGCAATCCAGTATGGATAAAAATTAGTAATTTGCCAGACTATTATTGGACTAGGGAAGCGCTAAGCTGTGTTGCAAGTTCGATCGGTCCACCACTTTGTGCTGATAAGTTAACTTCTCAGTTAAATCCTCTACCGTTTGCCAGAATGTGCGTTTCTTACAAAATTGGTGAACCTCTCCCAGATAAACTTAAGGTGGCTGTAATTGATCCCTTGACTGGAAAATTGTCTAAGACTGAAACTGCTGAGGTGGATATTAATTATCTTTCAAAACCCCTTGTTTGTACGAGTTGTAAGTCTTTGGGACATTTGGTAGGTGCTTGTCCAGCTGTGAAAAGGGTATGGGTGAAAAAGAAAGATTTAGAAGCTCAGGAAACTACTCGGGATGGAGATAAAGAAAGGGTGAACACTAGAGGTGAAGAAGATGTGAAGATTGGGCATGAAGATATGGAAAAGACCTCAACTAACAGTCCAGAGAGGTTTGCTGAGCCTGTAAGCCACGGGAACACAAAAGGATAGTCTGAGAATAAACTTGCAGATACAAAAGATACAAATGACTCAGCAAATGATGGAATCTGGCAGACTGTTAAATCAAAGAAAATGAAGGGAGGAAGTGCAGAAAAGAAAAGCCATACAGACCCTGGTAACTCTTCGTCCACTCCTATTTTCAATTCGGTTGCTAGAGTTCTATCTAAGAACATGACCAATAGAGTTAAACGGTCTTCGGGGCTTGGCCTCAAGGCCTCCAAATAAGATATCTTTGTCTTTATGACTTTTTGTTCCTACAATGTGAGGGGTTTGAATAATAAGTTGTCTTTTATTAAAGACTTTCTCAGCTTTAACAAGTTGGGTCTTTTTGCCCTCCTGGAAACACATGTTAAAAAGGAAGCGGCCGATTCGGTCTCAAGATATCTTTCTAGTATGCACAACTGGCACTACAACTACAATTCTCATTACAATGGCAGGATTTGGATAGGATGGGATCCATATAAATGGCACCTACAACCTCTTATTACTCATGCTCAACATATAACTTGTAAAGTCACTTGCTTGGAGTCTCAGACCTGTTTCTTTATCTCATTTGTTTATGCTTTCAATACCCATGTCTCTAGAAGGGGTCTTTGGCATAGTCTTACAGAGTTTGAGGAATCTTTTGTTCAGGATGCTCATCTCCCATGGGTACGTTTGGGGGACTTTAATGTCTGTTTGAACTCGGATGAAATCAAAGGAGGTGTAATCACTTTTTCTACAGGTATGAGAGAATTTAGAGAATTTGTGAATGACTTGGGCCTTACTGATCTCAATTACACAGGACAACATCTAACCTGGTGGGATAGCAGTAGGAGTTACCCAGTTCAGAAGAAGCTTGATAGGGTGATGGTCAATGACATCTGGTTAGAGCAATTAACTCTCTCTACTGCAAAATTTCCTCCTCGAGGGCTCTCTGACCACTGTCAGGCTATGGTCAATTTAAACTTCTCGGTTGATAGAACATATAATCCTTTTCAAGTTTTCCAGCATGTTATAAATCATCCTGATTTCCTATCTTCTGTTCGTTCAACATGGAGTGAATCTGCTGAGGGGGATCCTTGGTTTATCCTAACATCGAAATTAAGGAAGGTCAAGCAAGTACTGAAATCTCTGAATGTTGTAAAAGGAAATCTCCATGAGAACGTTGTCTCTGCAAGAGATGCATTGCTTCGTTTCCAGGAATCCGTGAATAACCCTTCAACTGCTGACTTCATTCAAGAAGGAGTCCTGTGTAGCAAGCTTAGTGAAGCCCTTAGCCAAGAAGAAATATTCCTAAAGCAAAAATCTCGTATTACATGGCTGAAATCAGGGGATGGAAACAATAGCTTCTTTTTCAAATCCTGCAAAGGTCGTTGGAATGTCAATAAAATCTTGGCTCTAGATGATGATCAAGGCACCACTCACCGCTCTCATCGAGACATTGCCCGTATTGCAGTGGATTATTATCCAAACCTTTTGGGTACTGCCTCTAACACCTCTGACTTTGACCCTAATGTCACATTGCCTACTGTTTCTGAAGATCAGAGAAATTTGCTTTCTATGCCATTCAGCAAGGAGGAGGTTCTCAGTGTGATCAAACAAATGGCTAAACAGAAAAGCCCTGGACCTGATGGTTTTACCTCTGAGTTTTATATAGCAGCGTGGGAGATTGTGGGTGATGATGTAGTGGTTGCTATTCTATACTAGTATGTTGTTGCCCGCTACGCTTCGGCTTCATTATTTTTTAATATTTTATTATTTTTGAGTCATTGTGCTATATTAAATACAAAATTAAAAATCAATTAATATTTTATTATTTTTGAATCATTGTGCTATATTCAATAAAAAATTGAAAATCAATTTGTTGCGTGTTTTTTACTTAGAACGACCTCGATATGATATATATGTTCGACACGTATATATATTCAATTCCATACAGTAAATTCTCCTAAAGTTAATTGTAGGAACATTTTTCTCTAATTAAAATAACCTGCTATATTTTAAATAGAATAATATTTCATAATTTATATTAGAAAGATAGAATATTTTAGTTTGAATGAAATTTATACACATGTATATTAATTAAAATAACCTACTATATTTTCAATAGAATTATATTTCATAGGAATAATTTTTATGTCAACGATATTTCAATTCAATGATTAAAAAATAATTTAAAAAAATAGTACTATTTTTGTCTTTAAAGTACTTTTTTTGGTCGTTATATATGTTTCAATAAAAGAAAACAATTCAAATTTTCAAGTACATGAGTTCTGTCATTCATAAGGTGGCAAAGAGTGAAAATGATTATCAACCACTTGATAATACGAAAAAAAAGAGTGTAATATAATTTAGTCAATTCTCTGCTTCAGAGTTCAGGGCAATATAATTTATCTATAATGCTAAAACATAATAATACATAAAAAATTGAAAATCAGTTTCCATATATCATATTGCAAGGAGAACATCAACCAAATTAGCACTGTGAGTTCCCAAAGTGACAGGCGGAACAATTTAAGTATTAGGCCACTAAAACAAATGCATTATTCGAATTTATTATGTAAACGCACGTAAAATGCAATTTAACTCAAGTGAACATTTGGTTGTCAATTGTAAAAGCACGTCAAAACAACTGCTTGGTTCGAAAAAACTCAAGTGAATTAGATTTTTTATTTAAAATCTAAAGTAAATAATTTATATTATAAATTTGTACTATCCCCCAGTCACAGGGATGGGAAGCACAGAATGTGCCCATTAAAAATGACAAAATTTGTCCTGGTAATATGTCTCATACCAAATTCGTGCAAGTGTGTGGAACATAAAGTAGGAAGATGATCAATCAAATTTGAGGTCTTTGATCTGCTTATGCAAGAAATTTAAATACCTTATCATATATTCGGATGCCCTGTACCCAAACTTTGCCTCAACACAATTGACAATTTGGCCAACCACAATAGACTAAAAAATTGAAGTGCTTTATCATACTTATCTTCAATTACTCCAAAACTACCATGACCAAATTTATAACCCCATTTCCCAAACCAAGTGGTTCCATATGCAACCCCACGAAGCAATCTAAGGTCCAACGCTTTCTTCCTTGAATAATCATGCAACCAAACTTTTCTGCAATCCACAAGAAACTACAGAACCATGAACACTATAACTAACAATCATAAGATATATTCACTATACCAAATCAAAAATATTATCCATTACAACGTGCAGATTTGGAGACCATTAATTATCCATGCTAAATTTTCATTGAGAAGTTTAAAATAATACCTCACAACCCCTGATGACAACTGTTGCTACTTGGCAATTTTGGCATTAATCTAGGCCTTAGAGTCACAATGCATGTATCTGGAAATACAGTAAATTGATACACCGATACATGTCTAAATTGATTTTTCAAAATCTCAGCACTCATTTTTGTGCACTTTTATGCACAAAGTCCTTATAATACATCTAAAAGCTGGAGACTCGAGGAAACTCAACCAGTATGTGATACTAAATACAATAAGGCATCATAAACAATGCGTAATAAGCTTGCATTAAGGATTCCTTAAGCAAGAGTAGTTTAAAATTTATCTATAAATGCTTTATTGCAACCAGTGTATTTTCTCCAGGAATAACAAAGATCATATTCACTGAATAACCATCAAGTAGCAAATCCACTGTATTATCTAAATCTATGTTTTCCAACTGAAAAGGTTCAAATTGACATTTTTAAGCCAACTCTGTATTATCTAAATCTATGTTTTCCAACTGAAAAGGTTCAAATTGACATTTTTAAGCCAACTCAGTAGATCCCGTCAAAGTTGAACAGTCAAATGACCCTGAGAAGTGTATAAGTCATATTTGCGGGATAACAAATTCTCAATGTACACTGAAGTTGAACAGTCAAATGACCCTGAGAAGTGTATAGGTCATATTTGCGGGATAGCAAATTCTCAATGTACACTGTTTGAAAGTCCAACTGACTCAGCGCAATCGAGCTTAGGCTAATACTAATACTGCTAGGAAAGTACATGATTATATTCATAATGAGTTTAGTATAGCCAAAAATAAATTCCATGTAGTTTTATGAGATGACTATTGGGAGATTCCCATAACGTAAAAGGACATGTATAGATGTATCCATAAATTGTAAAAAAAAAAAAGAGAACAAATAAAGCAGGTGAACTTCACGAAATAGAAATATCAATATCTACAGAGCTAATATATCAAGTTAGTATAGTACCTCTGTATTTATGGATGATGTCAGTCCCCATAAAAAATCCTTAATTTTGGAGTCCTCTGATGTTATCATAACCTTTTGGGAGTCTTCCTCCGTAAACTGCAGGAGACAAATGCTTCACCATGTTACGAAATTATTACTGAGATATATCAAAGGAAAAATAGCGGTTATAAGTTTTACAGTTGTATTGTCAAAAGTTTTATAATAAGACCAACTAATCCCAACCAGTAGCAACAATTTCAGACTTGAATGCTGGTGCACCGCCTGCATAAGCATCAACACCACCAGCAGCAAATTCATTGCCCGGGTAAGCATCGACACTAGGAGCAGCAAATTCATTGCCCGAGTAACCAGAATATGTAGAATCACCAGGGTTAGTACCAAAATAATCAGAATATGTGTAATCTGCAGGACCATTGCTTGCATTATAATCATTGTAGCCTGCGGAATCCGCAGGACCGTTGCTTGCATTATTATCAGTATAGCCACTGTCATAATTATTGAAGCTGCTGCCACTGCCATAAGTACTGTAGTTGCTGCTACCAATGTCATAATTTTTTGATGAACTTCTGAAGTCATGACCCCCAAACTTGCTACCTCCACGACATGAACGGCCATTACCATAAGTTGAGGATGTCTCTGCATCTTGAGTAAGCCAGGAAGGAACTTGTTGATTGGATTCTTGCATCAACTGAGTAAGTGCCTTAGCTAGAGGGGAATTTTTCTCACTGAAGAATGCTGTTGCCAGTCCAGACTTGCCAGCTCTGCCTGTTCTTCCAATTCTATGAACATAATCATCTGTGTCCTTAGGCAAATCAAAGTTGATAACATGGGTGACATGGGGAACATCTAGACCTCTTGCAGCAACATCAGTAGCTACCAAGATAGGAGTTGAACCATTTTTGAATGATCTTAGTGCCCGATCTCTTTCCTAAGTTCATTCAAAAAATTATATTGATTTACACAGGAAAAAAAATCATGCATCATAAAACTGGATATATAAAGAACCTATATATAACATATTCGTCGTACATCTAACTACATTATCCTGGCTCAACTTCCATTTACAGAGGCAATGGAAAAGAACTTAGAGCAATAAAAAAAAGGCAAGAAATTCAAGAGAAGAAACAAATAATAGAGCAACAAATATTGCATTCTTATTCTATGTAGCTACAACATGTAATTTGTGTTGAAACCATCAAGAACCAAAGTGGGTGCATGAGAATCCAGTGTATACATAACAGAAAGGAAGTAAACATACATGACTTGTTACCATTTGGACTTTGTCACCATGAATTGCTGTAGCTGGGTAACCATTCCTGCACAACCAGTGTTCAAGCACATCTGCTCCCCTTTTTGTCTCCACAAAAACTAATGTCAAAGCAAGCTGCACAAAGGACACACATTAAAACATTGGTCAGCCACAACACATGTTGATTTTAATCAAGTGCATGATAAAGTCTAATCTATTTCCCAGTCAAATTTCTTAATGCTAGGATTGTGAAGATGGTAAAAAACCATCATCGAGGAATGTTTGGCACGGTGTAAGGTATCATACTGATAATGATTTCCTTGACAAAGGCTAAGAAATGCCTGCCATGTATCGAAGAACTCACTCTCAAGAATCTCATCTTTATCCTTGGTATCCATAGGCACACCTTCAATCGCAACCTGAAATATTTTTGTTTAACCCAACTCTATCAGGACAGTGACAAATTGAACGGGCATGAATTACAAAGAGAAAACAGAACCACAACAGAAAAGTTGACAACCACAAAGAACTTACCGGATATAGCATATGCGAGTCTCTTTGATTACTAATAGGATGTCTATCAGACTATCACGCTCCTCCAATTTTTGTTCAACTTCATAACACCTATACGACACAATTAGATAATTAAGAAATATAATCAGAAAAAGAATGCAGAATTTTTAATCTAAGTTCCTGCAAGTTCTTTAATTAAAACAGCTCGACTCAAGTCACCAAAAGATAATAATCTCTAACAGACCGAGCCATGTAATCAATCATGTTCCATAACACCATGTGCTGCTATTCTTTTTTCACGTGATCTCAAGAATCACAAACATATAGTGAATTAGTTATTAAATGTTACCATAAATGGTTTGTATTGAAACTACAACCATGCTTTAGGCATCAGCAATTCATGCAACGAAAGTCAAAAGCAACAGCAGGCTTGGAATGTGGCATCAAGCCCTGACCCTATAGTACACTCAATGATTTACTGAGCATGTTAGTGTAAAACTGAACAACTCAATCGCAGCTTAGTTAAGTTGGCCACACAATCATAGGTTACTTAGCCACAGTGACTTCTTAAATTAAAATACCCCCTTGGAAGAGTCAATCTGCATATTTGTATTGACGTGACTATTGCAAGCTTATAAACATCTACCAGCACTTACAACACCATAAATCAAATACAGAAACAAAACCCCAAGGGTGTGTTCACTTGGAAAGAATGGAATGGGGTAGGAATGGAATGAAAATTGTAAACAAAATTTTTGAAGAAAGAGGGATGTTGGGGGAAATATTGAAGGGAGAAGAAGTTTTTTATGATGAAGATTGCAAGGAAAATGATGAAGATTGGGAATGGAGCATTACTTCCAAAACATGTGGGTTAGAATTCTAGTTCAAATTATTTGGAGAGGAATGAAGCAAAGAATGAAATTTATAAACACTTTCCCCAATCTCCCAAAAAAATAGTATAAATATCATTCCATTCTCCCCTCATTCCATTCAATCCAAGTGAACATAGCCCAAATTCAATCATAAACTGATGAGTCCCAGATAATCAGATTAAATAAAAACAGAGACATAAATCAAGCCATTTTAATACAGCACTTGCAACATCATAAATCGACAAAAACTCAAACACAATGTATATACTTCAATTACATGCATATAAACACATGATCATATCCAGAAAACAACACATCAAAAAACTCATCTCAGAAAACCGCTTTACGCAAACAAAAATCTTCAAAAACCCAAAAATTGACAAACATATAGAGGATATAAGAATCAACAAACATATTTAAATCATCTATAAAAACATTTTAGCACACACTCATCCCAAAATTCTCACACCTTTTATCAAACAGTTATACTACATTAAATCATAATTATACTGAACGACCATCATCACCACACCACATTGGGCATACATATAAAAGAAATTAGCATATTGAAGAGTGGGTTGAATGAACTAACCATTTCAATTAGTCGAACTACAAACATCGAATTGAAATCGTCCAAATAATTTGATGAACAACCTGCAAATCGAATACAAAAGTGAGAAGAAAATTTAACATAAATACAACAATTCGAAAGCATTGAAACTTTATATACAATATATATTGATATATAAGTAGAAGAAAAGTTGAGAGAAGAGCAGAGAGAAACTTTTTAGAAATGATTTTGAATTTGAAAAAAGAGATAAGAAAGATAAGAGATGAAAGAACCTCTTTCATCACTCTCAGATCTGTTTTGAGTTTTTGAATTTCAAAATAACACATATGAAAGAGCACAACTATTGTTAATGACAAAATATAGATTCAGACAAAGAGAAGTTTGAATATTGTGTGGCTTGCAAAGAACGAAAGAAGAAAATGAGTGTAATGGTTGTACATAAGTACCTTAATTCACGCCTCTGGTTCGATCATTCCGGGAAAGTGACAAAATTGGAATAGATCAGCAGCTGGTGGTGGGTTAAGACTACAGCTCACATGCTCTGGTTGGTTTCAAAATATCCTATTTGAAGTTATCTGTGCTGCTTCTGCAAGTTTGTGTCTCTTTCCTTATTTATCATTTTTGTCTTCAAAGAATTAAATAATGCTTTGTCATTATTTATCAATAATATGATCTGAGATTGACTTGATGGCATTTGTAAGTAATTTTAATACAACTTTAAGGGTAGGGGGTGTAAAAAGACATGAAATTTGGCAACAGGATTTATGATATAGTAGATTTCTTCGACAGTCTTCACTTGCCCCGTATTATAAACTCCACTGCAATTGCTCTTGTCCCTAAAGTTGCAAACCCTTCTCTTATGACGCACTTCAGGCCAATTTCGTGCTGCAACACCTTATACAAATGTATTTCAAAGCTGCTTGCAATGAGAATGAAGAAAATTATGCCAAGCATTATTTCTAACACGCAGTCTGCTTTTATTCCGGGAAGAATTATAGGAGACAATATTATGTTAGCTCAAGCCCTTTGCAAAGACTATCATCGAAATGAAGGGCCACCTCGCTGTGCTTTCAAGCTTGATATACATAAAGCTTTTGATATGATGAATTGGGACTTTATATTTATTGTCATGGAAAGAATGCAGTTTCCTCGAATCTTCATTGACTGGGTCCGAAAGTGTATCACCAGTTGTATGTTCTCAGTTAAGGTTAATGGGTCATTAGAGGGTTTCTTCAAGAGCAACTCGGGGCTCCGTCAAGGAGACCCATTATCCCCCTATCTGTTTGTGCTTGAAATGGAGGTGCTATCATCTTATCTGAAACATGACCTAGAACGGGACCCTTCTTTTTCTTATCACTGGCGAACAAAGAAGCTGAAGATTTCTCATATTATTTTCGCTGATGAATTTTTTTTTTTTTTTTTGCTAATTAAAATTTTATACCAAAAAAGGAACAACTAATACAAATCTAGGGGCATACCCCGCGATCAAACATAAAAAAAGTCATAACATCAGTAAGTTATCTTACTTTCAACATAACAACGAAAAAACTAAAGATTATTCTGGTGCCTTAAACAACCTAAGATTGAGAGACTAGGCACATGTCTCACAAAGCCCATAGTAATGAGAAGTAGCAGATAACCCATGTAGTGACGCAAATGCATTCCAACAGCAAACCTCTTGGTCATCAACCAACAACTTGCGGCTAGACATGCACAAGGTTCCGTGTGCAATTCAACTGCGCACACCTGCAACACCCAGCTACCAAAAGCTGTTTTGAACACACCCTTAGTCCTGTACAGACCAAGCAATGTCCTTGTTCGATGCATCATCCTATAGCCAAGCATGTCGACGATGGCAAAACCCACCTTCATTTTCTTCACCAAACTTCCCCTCTTAAGAACATCAAATAAAACCATCATACACAAACTCTTTACCAGAAGAAGACCCACATGTATGCTTGATGTAGCAACTCTTCGCCCCTGCTGATGGTATAAACGCATCACAACATAACAAATTCTGCTAATCTTTGAACCAGCAGCCATACGAATATTCCACCAGGATAGGCATTTTGATTCATTTGTAACAACATCAGTTGTCAACCCATTTGTATCATCCACAGTGACCGGCCAACTGCAAATCAAGGGAATGCCCGCCATGCTAACAGCTTCAAACATCGCATCACCTTCAATGGGAGTCCAACATTGCCAAAAAGAAAATTTCATAATTGGCACAAGTCTTCGAAGCTTCACAATTACCTCTGCATCCTCAAAACCATGAGAACGCATCTCATTAACTTCCCCAGAATTATAACAGTAGTAGAAAAATGCCATTCTAGAATCTGAATCACTAAGAGGCATAACCTCAAACATCTGAAGTGCAGGAACTGCAAACCAATTCTTTGCGATTCTCTGAGGAAAACCGTCAAACACCTGGTGAGCCTTCCCATCATTGGTATACAATATAATTGTACCAAAAGCATCACTAAAGTCAACAACAGCAAAAAAACCAAACACCCTCCAAAGCATTTGGACTCTTCTAAATAAACTTAACCTCAACCTTTCAATTAAGTCATCATTCCAACAGAAGTTAGATCTTGGAGTAGATACATCTAAACACGGCCATATACCATGGTTCAAACACCCAACTCTTAAGAAGGGCAGTAGAACAAAATCCAAATTCATTCGAGGAGTTCGGTGAGACAAATCATCAAACATTTTGTGACCTTTGACACCATTATTGAGTGAGTTGTAAGCCATAGGAACAGCCTTAACCCCTTCAATACCGTCGCAACAAAGGGCCATTAAAATCGATCCCCTGAATACCGAAGTCTTCAGAAGATTCAACACATCTAGATCTGAAGACTTCCCGTCAGAGGAAGCCATTCGAACTGGCCAAGATAGATCAAGTACCACCATTTTGTTGTTCTTCGAGAGACTCGACAAATTGAAAGATGTACGTTTCCCGTATAAGGTAGACATACCATCTTCAATTTCCATTACACAGCTTGAGTGAAACACCCCAACTGTTTTGGAAGGGTCTGAAATAAAGATCCAAGGAACCCTCCCAGCAACATAGAAAAAAACTCCATGACCGAGGTCTAAGAGCTTTAAACACACCGATTGGGTCAACACCCCACAATAAAACGAACCAAGAAACTCCATCGGAGATAAACGGAACAACCTCTAGAGACATAAATAGAAAGGAACTATATATAATTTAAGAAATATGGTGTGTAGGTGAAGGAGTAGAGATGGAAGATGGATTAATGAATGGCTGCTATGTAGATCTGATGAGAAAAGTGTGTAAGATTAATGGCGGTTGAAAGAAGAGAGGCTAGAGAGAGGTTAGAGAGAAACGACTCTCATTAATCCTCCCTTTTGAATTTGGAGTTCTGATGACATTTTCTTATTCTACAAAGGTGATTCAAGCTCAGTATCTGCTCTACTAAACTCGCTAAATCGTTTCTCTGGGGTTTCTGGACTTCATGTAAACCCAGAAAAAAGTATGTGTTTCTTCTGTAATGTCCCTTCTACAGTTATGCAGCACACTCTGAATATTTCAGGATTCCAGCAGGGTACTCTGCCAATAAAATATCTGGGTTTACCACTTATTACTTCAAGACTAACAGCAATGGACTGTGCTCCTTTAATTCAAAGACTTTGCTCTAAAATGGACTCATGGACTTCTAGATACCTGAGATACACTGGCAGGCTGCAGCTTTTAAAATCAGTTTTGTTGAATATTCAAGGGTATTGGTCTGCTTATATTTTCTTGCCTAAAGGGGTTCTAAAACAAATTCAATCATATTTTGCATGATATCTTTGGGGTGGAAAATATCACGGAAGTTATCAACACAAAGTTGCATGGTCAGATTGTTGTCTTAAGAAAGATGATGGAGGGCTTGGCCTTCGTGACTTGTTTGAATGGAACAGAGCATCAATTTTGTATCAGATTTGGCGTATTGAGACTCCAATGCCCTCAGATTTATGGCTTCTTTGGATTCACAATTGCTTGTTCAAAAACAAAGCATTTTGGAGTGCACAAATTCCTTACAAGTGCCCTTCGAACGTCCGGAAAATCTTAAATATGAGATCTGAGGCCCTGCAATTTATCTCGTTTCAAATTGGAAGAAACTCGGTGTTATACGAGCTAACTGGGCGATGCATTCTTTCTGCATATGTTATTATACGAGCGCAGTGCCTTTGAGTGGTGCTGGAATTGTTTGCTGCGATGTTTGTGCTTGGAACCTAACGCACAAGGATGATATGAGGATGGACAGGGGAGGTCACTCCTGCATAGTTTTTTTCATGGCATAGTCTTTATCTTAGTTGTTTTTAATTTGGTTGATTGTAAAATGACTTAAATGTCGTTTAGCTCTGTTTAACAATGTTGATTTCGTGGGGTATGCCCCTAGATTTGTGTAAGTTGTTCCTTTTTTGGTATAAAATTTAATTAGCAAAAAAAAAAAACTTGGTGTTTAAACTTTGGCATGACCCTTGGCTGTTGAAACCTTCCCTGGCAAGTCGAATGGGAAATGATATTATTTCAATCATGGAATCTACTAACCTTGCGCAGATCTGCACTTTTATTAGATAGGGACATTGGTCAGCATCACGCACGAACCATGTGAAGGCAATTGAGCTTCGACATTTGTTGGAATCTTGTAGTATAGTAGCAGAGGATGCTGTTCTGTGGAATAATCAAAAGATTGTCACAATGTCTGTTGTCTGGGACAATTTGAGGCGACATGCGACCCCCCCACTATGACTACCTGTTCTCTGGCATAAATTTCACATTCCAAAGTGTGCATTCTTCACTTGGTTAACACTAAAAGATAGATTATTGACCAAAGAAAAAATGGCAACTTTTGGAATGCAGGTAAACACTTCATGTGTTCTGTGTCAAAACCAACCAGAAAATGCAGTGCATCTGTTCTCTTCCTGCCCATACTCTGTTACTATTCTACATGCTAGTCCTATTCAACTGCATATGCAATGGGATCGTTGGATGCAAGGTGAGTTCTTTCGTAATCATAACACAAATCTCAAGAAGCTCATTGGTTATTTATATTTCTCGACTGCTGTGTATTGGATTTGGCTTGAACGAAATAATCGAGTGCACAACAATGGCCGAGCAAAGAATGCAGCAGACCTGATTGGTTGTATCAAGCATATGGTGAGGGAAAAGTTATTCACTTGCAAGGACTTTAGAAGAAACGCAGTGAAGGATCCATTTCCAAGTACACTTTTGTATTAGAATTCATAGCCAGTCTACTTGTATTGAGATATGTATTTGTTGAAGTGTAGCCAGTTGTTTCGCTAGCTTTTTATTTGCGCGGGGTATGCCCCTAGACTTGTATTTTTTCTCTTTCTTAATATATTTTTTCAATTAGCAAAAAAAAAAAAAAAAAAAAGAAAACTTTTGCTCCAGCTGTAGCCAAGAAAGGTCTCCCAAGAATAATAGAATTTTGTGCATCTTCCTCCATCTCCATGACAACAAAATCACATGGAATAAAAAACTTTCCGACCTTAACAGGGACATCTTCAAGTACACCAAGAGGATATTTCACACTTCTATCTGCCAATTGTAGAGATATACGTGTGGATTTTAATTTACCCATCTGAAGCTTGTTACAAATCGATAAGGGCATAAGACTACCACTTGCTCCAAGATCACATAAAGCTCTCTTGATCTCCAAATTCCCAAGTTTCACAGGAATAGAGTAGCTACCTAGATCAGCTAGCTTTTTAGGAAGATTGTTTTGTAAGACGGCACTGCACTCCTCCGTTAATGAGATAGAAGAACTTTCTTCAATCTTTCGTTTGTTTAACAATAATTCCCTAAGAAACTTCCCGTAACTAGGTAACTGTGTTAGTAGACAGTTGGGGGCAAAGGAGCAAACAATTGCTGAACTATTTTTCAACACAACTATCTACCATGTTTGGAAGGAACGTAACTACCTCATGCACAACTCTGGCCCTGGAAATCCAACCTCTGTTGTTAGTAGTGAGATCAGGCGCATGGTGCGCGAGAAATTGTTCTCTTATAGCCTATTTAAGATTTGGGTTCGGAAAGACCCGACCATCATCTTAATAACCATGTAAAAGAATAGGTCTGGTACATCCGTCGTAGTTGAGTAGGGTTTACCTTCTTATTCTTTGTATCATGTTATGTTGTTTGCTGTAATGGTTGGATGTTGATTCGCGGGGTATGCCCCTAGATTTGTATCAGTTGTTCCTTTTGGTATAAATTTTTAATTAGCAAAAAAAAAAAAACTTCCGGTAAGAAGGCATCTCCTTGATAGCATCTAGAAAAGGAATATTAAGCTCCAGCTTTTTCAAGATATCCATAAACTTTAAAAACTTCTCACCAAGCCTAGCTTGCACCAACCTTTGAGGAAAAGGAACAGGTGGCACGTATGGTCTGATTGGAACTACAACAGGGTCCTTCTTTTCTTCTATCAATTCTTGTACATCCACATTTTTAGATTGAATTTTCTCCCCGTCTCCAACGTTCAAATTATCATTACTCATCTTCATCTCCGGCCCTTACAATTCCTTGCCACTTCTTAAAGTTATAGCATTCACATGAGCTCTATGTGGTTGTTCAGTTTGACCAGGAAGTTGACCTAAAGACTTGTTAAGTTGATTCAACTGTTGAGCAATTTGAGTGATTGTATTTTCCATCAACTTGTTATGAGCCTTTATCTCATTGATACTTGAGTCAAATTCCTCATTCTTCTTCACTTGGGTAGAGATAAATCCTTCCAAAAGATTCTCCAAGTTGGATTTTTGCAGCTGAGCTGGTTGAAAACCTAGCGGCTGAGAAAAATTATTTTGTGGTAGCTTGAGCCTTGTTATTCCTGTAGGAAAAATTGGGATGATCTCTCCACCCTGGATTGTACGTGTTGGAGTAAGGATTATATTGTGGCCTTTGATTTTGATTGTAAAGAGCATTTGCTTGCTCCATTGCCATTCCAGAAGGATTGTATTGACAAGCAAGTTTGGTGTGTCCAACAACACCACATATGTCACATGAAGCAACAGTAGATGAAGTGCTTCTGGCATCCAATTGCTCAATCTTTTTTACCATAGCCTGCATAGTGGTATTCAACATGGTTAGAGCATCATCATACTTACCACCCTTCTTAGGATGATTTCGAACACTGTATGGATAATTATCATTAGATGCTATCTCGTCTAACAAAGCTTCCGCATCCTCAGTACTCTTCTTCATAATAGAACCACCAGAAGAAGCATCTACAAAGTTTCGGAACTCTTGTGTCAACCCATTGTAGAACGTTAGGATCAACAACCAGTCAGGAATTCCATGGTGAGGGCATTGTCTTTGAAGTCGCTTAAATTTTCTCCAAGCATCATGAAGTGACTCGTCATCATCTTGACGAAAATTAGATATCTCATTCCTGAGCTTAGAAGTCTTCTTCTGACTGAAGAATTTTAGTAGAAAAGCCTTCACAAGACTATCCCAAGTAGTGAACGTTTTTGGTCCTTTATCCTTCAACCAATCTTTTGCTGCATCTCGAAGAGAGAATGGAAATAATCGCGGCTTTATAGCATCATCACTAACATTAGTCACCTTTATTGTATCACACTTTTCAAGAAAACTCTCAAGATGATCAACAGGATTTTCAGTGGACAATCCTGCGAAAGAATCATTGGAGATGAATTGGATGAACTGAGGCTTGAGTTCAAAGTGTGTAGTTGTAACTGTTGGTCTGATAATACTGGAGAGTACGCCTGTAGCATCTGGCATACCATGCTCCCTGAGAGCTTTAGCTGTTGTTTCACCCATAAGTTCCTTGTCTTTGTTTTTCCTTCGCTTGCCTTCTTGCTGTAGCTTCAATTTCAGGATCAATAGCAATTAAATTTTCAGTACCTAATGTAACGCCCCGATTTCCCAATACTGAAAATATACTTTTTATAATAAAATAGACTTGGATACAGGGGAATTTTTTTTTTGAAAATTTTGACATGAAGTATTCGTAAATCTGACTATCCACCTGTAATTCAACCCAAACCAAATTCCAATTTGAAAAATACAATAAACCTTAATACACCAACGATTCCTCACCGAGGATCGATTCCAGGTTATGGTATGAAACAAGAATCTAAATTATACAAATTATTACAACTTCTGTTTCTGATCCGAATACCAAAATTACTATACCATCTAATTTGTAACTTAATCTCAATCCGTGCTTACCCGCTATGGCGTCGAATTCTACCCTGAATATACTGCCTCATAGCTCTCGTATGATTTGCACGCTGTAGACATCCTTCTTTAATCCTAACTGAAAGGTTAGTGAAAAAAAATAAAACAAGAGTGAGCCAAAAACGCTCAGCAAGTATATAGTATAGTGAAACAACAATATTACAATGATTCTTTTTTTTTTTTTTTGCTAATTAAAATTTTATACCAAAGAGGAACAACATACAATATTCTAGGGGCATTCCCCGCGAAATCAACAAACAAACATACAAAGGAAAACAAACATTAAGTTAGTTCCCAATCAACAAACATAGAATATAGAAGCATAGAAAACCAAGGGACTATGCCATGAAAAGATCTAAGCAGGGGCGACATCCCCTGTACACCCTGACTCCGCCTTTGTGCGCCCAGTCCAGGTCCCAATTGGTCCGTCCATTCTTCCAACCTTGAGGAGCTCATAAACATTGGCATAGATACAAATTGCATTAAGCAACTCAATGGCGAATCCCACAGTTCTGCACTCAACAGAGTCATCAATGTAAATGTTTATCCTCCCGTATGGGGAATGGAAAGCAGACCCCTTCCCAAAAGCCAGCATCACTTTGTTCGAAACCTCCTGCGGCATGGAAGATGTGCAAAAAATCGAACACTGACAAGCAGTCTTCCTCGTAAAACTATCCCGCCGGATAGCACCATACCTTGACAAAACAGAGCTGTCATCGTCCTTGACTACACCAATTCGAGGGCCCCCATTTCCAATCCACGTGCGCATCTTCTCGCTCCTTATTACAACAAGCAAGAACTCCATTTTCTGCATAAAATTTCTTTGCATCACTTCATGACATCCTACCAGATGGCCATCCTTCCTTGTCACCACACACACAAAAGTGCAATTGTGAAAAGCAAGACCTTTCACAAAAACCTGGAGAACAGACGAAAACTTGACGTTGAAATCAAATTTCCTGAAAAACATTTGATCAATCATCTGATGATTTTTTACGAAATCGACATTATCCAAAGAGACTGAGACTCCAATGCCCCCAGTACCGGAGTTAACATCTCTGAGCTTCCATAAACCCTGTTGGGACAAACTGCCCCCCTCAATCCTGTTATTCTTAAAACAAAGAATCACCATTTTTAACCATTGACAAACGTCTGATAAGTAACAATCAGCAGATAAATGCTCACCATCTAAAACCAACAGATCAAACCATTTAGAAAGCTCCAAAGAAATGGAACAAATCCTGTCCTTCCCTCGGGTCTCCATTAACAAACATTGGATATGTTTATAACTCTGAAACAGAACATAGGTCTTCAACAAGCTCCCATCACAAGATTCACTCTGGGAGGTCGGCCAGGCAAAACGTGCATTCAAAGAACCACTAATACCAATCGGAATTAATCGAAGAACCAGTCTTCGTGGTAATTCCTCCAACAGATTTGACTCTCCCTCCATCGAAAACCAAAGAGAGGGCGAGACACCCTTGCAACCTAGACTATCCCTTATCACAACAATCATCCCGATACAAAAAATCGCAATGATCAACTCCAGAATTAAGTCATTGGAACTCCTATCAAATATCTGGCTTGCAATCCCTGTCACGAGCAGAGATCGGCTCACATCCTTTTGAAAACCAATAGTTGTGAGAATTAAGTAGTATCTCAAAACTTGTTGAAGCATACTGTCAAACACCATGAGTGCATCATTATACAGATGCAACAATCGCATCCTATGCAGTGTCAACATACCTTTGGCTATGAACTTCAGAAGAGCTATTTTAATGAAATCGAAGGACAGATCTCCGAGGTCAAAGAATAGCCCACCATCATCAAGAATAGATTTTCCTGATTCCTCCAATTCTTGAAGAGAGATAATAGGGATATCCCTTCCCAAGACAACATATGGGTAACAAACCCCAACAGGAGCCAACACTTCACTGTCCGTCTTTGCTCGGACATCCTCCACATGATATACAGTCACCAAGTTCTCCGAAAAAGAGACCCTCTTCGGACTCCTAATCGGACTACCCACCGGAAGGCAATCTGCAGAACCTCTCACACGGGGAGGAATCACAGTCTCCAAATTCTCCGAAAAAGAGACCCTCTTCGGACTCCTAATCGGACTACCCACAGGAAAGCAATCTGCAGAACCTCTCACACGGGGAGGAATCACAGTCACCAAGCTCTCAGAAAAAGAAACTCTCTTCATTAAATAATAATTATATAGTAAGAAATATAGTGTTTGAGGTGAGAGATTAGAAGAGGAAATTTGAATTAGGGAAGGCTAATGAGAAGATCTGATGAAGAAATGGTGTAGATTAAGGTTTAGATTTTGTGGCGGATGATTCATTGATGAACAATATCAATGACCAACTTATCTCAAGTAAAATAATTCGATTCCCATCATAGAATTAAACTTTCATTTCTTTCATCTTTGAAACATACTTTTCATAAAACCTTTTTAAAAACATTTAAATTGATTGGAGTCTTTCCTTTAACATCGGACAATACGGGTGATCAGTCACGTAAAGTCCCCCTTTCCTTTGAAATTGGGTTCCCAATTAGGCAACACATTGGCCTTTAATGCTGGACTAGGAGAACCACCCCTAGCCTCTTGCGCTAAATAAAAGTGCTGGACTAGGGGAACCACCCCTAGCCTCTTACGCTTCTCTAATCTATAAAACCTTTAAAAACATTTTAAAACATTTTTCAGTCCTTAAACTCACTGGCAAAAGACCAGCCCAGTATAAGGAAATTTTAAAATCATCTTTAATTAATAAACCATTTTTCTTTTATGAGCATTGATAAATGATGGAGGGTCATGGGAGCAATTGATGTAAGAAAGCAAGCAGCAAGGTGAACATATTGAACTAAGCATGACACAGTTAAGCCAGACAGAATAATAACTCAATAAGACATAATTAACAAATTAAGGAACAGCACTATCATTAAGATTCCAGAATTGAACAACAATTTATAAGGGAATCTTATAATAAAGGAATATGAAGCTCAAAAGAACAGAATTATATATCCACAAGGAAAACAACAATAATTTAAGGAACAAAACAATTGTCAAGATTTTATAAATTCACAACCATTTATAAGGAATCATGGAATAGGGAAAATCTGAATTCAAGAGAAGATTTAAGAAATTCTCAATTACTCAAGTCTCACTCTTGTCGACTAAGCATTTACATGCATTAGCTGCCAAAACCGGCCTGACAATAATGAGTTGAGCAAGTTAGAAGATCTCAAGTCATTCTCGGTTTTAACCATCATTGAGCAACACATGCTCCAACGACAATTTAAACCTCGAATTAATTGGTACAATAATTCGCAGTGAAAATAATCTTAAAAGAATCCACACCTGAAACAATAGGTGGAGAGAATAACAATTGAAAATAATCTGAGAATAATTAATTACATATTAATTGAAGGGAATGTTACTTAAACCAAATCAAGGGGTACAGATACTAGTAAAACGATTTAGAAAGCAACCTTACAATTAACAGAACATGCTCGCACCATTCAGACTAATATGAAAAATATAGATGATGGCAAGAAAGGATTCACCAGAACATATAAACAATACAAGAAGGTTCACATCACTTGATCAATAAGTGAGGGTAGAATACTTGCCTCCATACATGAAGTTTCCAATTCCAATATATCGATCTTTTTTCACTTTACATTAGTCTCTCCTTCTTTACACATTGACCTTTCTTCGATCATACTTCCATCTTTCCTTTATCATTTGTCAGCTTCTACTCGAGCACACTCGCTCACTCCGATAATCGTCCTCCTTCTCAAAATTCCATCTACGCATGCACTGCCTCTTAGTCGGCCTCCTATTCGTACCTATATACATGTAAAATATTATTTCAGTACGCTTACAACCTTAACCGTCTAATTCGGCTCTACCCAAACGTGTCCTATACGCTTTACAATTTAATATATACAACACGTATAAATCAAATTCTCTAAATAATAATATATAACCACATAAATCACATAACACTTAGCACTTATGATTAACTTACACTTATACCTTTTAACACGTATATCATATCCATTTACTAATAATCCATATCAATTTACTATATAATTTACAAAATAATTCTAACAAAATTTAGACAGCACCTCCTTTATATGGATATACTACCAGTCGGAACACAGCCGACACAATTCAAGCAATAATCAATACCCATTAATATTATACTTTAATCTTCCAAATCAACCATGAAATTAAAAATCAACATATAATAAAATTATATCCGAAAAGAATTTGTTTCGTAATTTAACTAGTTTTATTTACAAAAATTTAATAAAATTTCAGCATGACCCGTTTGTAAATACAACCAGCCAAAGACAAACTAAATTATACTCAACAGCAATCCAACTCAACAACCAGCAAAATTTGAAACTCAAAACAAGAATCAAGACACAAACACAAAATTATACTAATCAAAATTCGATAAAAATTCCGAGACTTAACACTATTCGGACACAACCAATTAACTCATACAAAATTTTTAGAACCGAAATTCATCACGAAAATCGAATCAGGTCAAAACAGAACTGAAATCAAACACAAGAATTTGAAACCCAACTTGGTTTCAACTATACACGCGCGACAATTACCAACCCAGCAACATACAAACACAATATGCTCGAAATTGAACTTACAACAGAAAAAGGAATTGATGGTTTCAGTCATTTCTCGGATGGATCACAGAGAACCAAACCCACACATAAGCCACGCACACACACAGCTGCTGCGACACACACCTCTCACACACACGCACGCACCCGAGATACACATACACTCCAGTGGGTATACACACACATCCACAGTACTGTTAGATGAAGAGGGGAGGGGGAGAGATTGTCCACATAATCCAGCCTTCAAACCAGCACAAAACCGTACATATATATACACACTACACTCGCACCCATCTTTGTACACTCTCTGATTCGCATCAACAAAACCACCACACACAGGGCTGAGCACGCAGAGAGGAGAGGGAAAGAGAGGAGAAAAAAAACAAGGGAGGATTGAAGAGAGATTGAAAAGAGAGAGATGGTAGAGAGACTCGAGAGATAAAAAATGAGAGAGAAAGAGTCGAGAGTTTTAGAGATTAAAACAGAACGTGTAAGAACAATCTGGACATTGCTAGTGCTGGGTTTCAAGATATAAAAAAATAAGAACATTTTAAATAAGTTATAAATAACGAAAATCTATTTAAAACAATTAATTATCTTTTTAAAATTCAATATAAAATAGAAAATGGGGTAGAAAAATAAACTTTTCATTTTTAAAATAAAGAGTGTAAAGTTACAAACATCCACATATTTTAAAAATATTTTTAGGATCAAGAATGAATTAAATATGAATTTTATAAGTTTTGATCCCTTAAATACAATAAAACTCTTAAAATCATTTTAAAATACCAAAACACCAAAATTAATACACCCAATAATTTTAAAAACTAACTAAATATACAAAGATAATATTACAAAAGATTTCGTGTGTTTTAATAACTCCGTTGATTTTATAAAAATTTTGAAGATCAATAATGTATAATTTAAATAGATTTTTATTCATAAAAAAAATACAAATAAAAATACAAGGACTCATCCAGCACACATAAATCATCATATAAACATGTAAACACTATGTCACATATATTTAACCTTCTAAAAAAATCACACTGTATAATCCACATTTAATATTAAATATTAATATCTATAATTATGAAATTTTCTAAGGTGTTATATCCTTCCCCCCTTAATAGGATTCTGTCCTCAGAATCGACCGTAGAAAAACATATGACGGAATTCTCAAACATTTCTCTTTCAATTTCCATGTCATTCTTTCATTCTAGAATTTCTTTATATAATTTCATATCTCGCTAGGCTCGTCTTGTAAGCCCGTTGATTCCAACATAAACTTAAACATTTGGTTTACTTGTGTCGTTAATTCTAGATACGGATCATTCGCACATGAAAATCCTTTTCTACTGAAAATCGGAAATGCTCTATTCGCATAATGGACTATGTCCTGAACACAATGCCTCCACTACTGACCCAATCATCCATAATAATTTATTCATATATAATACTAAAACAAAGTCCGCCTTGACTTGTGGCAAACATCTATAAACGAAGAAATCTGTCTTGACTTGAAATAAACAGATAAATAATTAAATCTTTAAAACTAAATCCACGCGACTAACCATTGATACCACTTCCACACTCCTACTCATAACCATACTCATCCTTTCTTTGTCCATCCGGTTGCACTGACACTGGGACGGTTTTCAATCTCTTCACTGACTCTTGAAAGCTTTCTCCACCTTTATCCCTTCGTTTCCTGATTGGTAGGCTTGTCCACTACTGGAGCTATCTTGGTAAAATCTTTGACAACCTTCGATAATCCTTAGCTGGTACTTCAAAGTTTTCGATCTCTGCTGGCGCCTTAGGCCTTTCCCGATTCATTACTGCTTCGTCGTCACGGCATTCACTTCGATCCTCTCGTCATATCCTGAAAATTATAGTTCTTCCAATTGCAAAGCTCGTACTTAGAAATCGTATATATGCTCTTCTCATGTCTTTGTCATCTGCTTCTTAACCAAAATCAGTCTCTCCGCATTATCGAATATTGTACGTGTGTTGTCAATCCACTGCGTAATCTAACTTGATATTCAATCTATGCTTTAACCTCAATTTCTCAAACATATCATTAAATTCTAAATCGACAAACATCATCATCTTTACTACTTTCAATCACTGGTCGCTTTAGGAAACATAAGGATTTATAACAAAAAGAATCATTGAAATAGATAGGTGTTAACTTGTATGAATATGACTGAGTTTTGTTTGATAAGAATTTTGTAAAAGAATTTAACCGAGAGATCAATATGATCATTGAACTATTATCAGGTTGCATTTGTCACTTAGGTCAACCGCCATAGCACAAGAAGGGGGCCAGCCTTCTGTACTTTCATGACAAACACAATCAGTGGCGTCCCACCAGACTTCTATCACATAGATAAGATGTCCCTGAATCCCCTATATACATAGGGTTGTTCATCCCAGTTTGAATAAGGAAGGTTAAGTATTCAGAGATAAACAAAAAGAATTCAAAAGTTTCAATAGTTTATATATACAATGTTGAATAAGGAATAACAAACATTTGGGGAAAACAAAAAGAATTCAAGGGTCTCAATAATTTATATGCATCATGTTAAACCAAGTGATCCCTTGGAAAAATAGAGGTATCTCTGAAAAATAGGAACGTTTTTAAATGAATCTGAAAAAGTCGTCATCAATTGAAATTTAGCTGATTATCAAAGGTGATGGGGTATTATCAAGATAAGAAGAAACAAAAAGAAAGGTTGAATCTCCTTAATCAATAAATTAAATGAAATAAATGGCTAGTAATGAATAACCACGCCATTCCTCCAACACATGCCAGTAACCACATTCACACCTTGATTACCAACTTTGGCACTTTCTATATCGCTCGCGGGGTAACTAAAATCACAAAAGAAACTCTAAAAGGTACACGAGGGTCTACACGTAGCGTTTCCCAAGCTGATAGCTCCAGTCATCTAATTAGCGTATGTTGTTCCGAATTATCTGCCTCGTCCTAAATTGAGTCTCCGGATGAATCGAATTTCTGCTCGCGCGATATGTCGAAATACCAAAAAACGTCGCAACAGTCGTCCTAATATCTTAAGGCGAATCTTAACCTAAATCGTCCTATCTAACGTCCCAATTAAATACCTATACCTAATCATCCTAACTTGTTTCAGTGACCATAACCTGTCGCTCTGATACCAACCTGTAACGCCCCGATTTCCCAATACTGAAAATATACTTTTTATAATAAAATAGACTTGGATGCAGGGGAATTTTTTTTTTGAAAATTTCGACATGAAGTATTCGTAAATCTGACTATCCACCTGTAATTCAACCCAAACCAAATTCCAATTTGAAAAATACAATAAACCTTAATACACCAACGATTCCTCACCGAGGATCGATTCCAGGTTATGGTATGAAACAAGAATCTAAATTATACAAATTATTACAACTTCTATTTCTGATCCGAATACCAAAATTACTATACCATCTAATTTGTAACTTAATCTCAATCCATGCTTACCCGCTCTGGCGTCGAATTCTACCCTGAATATACTGCCTCATAGCTCTCGTATGATTTGCACGCTGTATACATCCTTCTTTAATCCTAACTGAAAGGTTAGTGAAAAAAAATAAAACAAGAGTGAGCCAAAAACGCTCAGCAAGTATATAGTATAGTGAAACAACAATATTACAATGATTCATTGATGAACAATATCAATGACCAACTTATCTCAAGTAAAATAATTCGATTCCCATCATAGAATTAAACTTTCATTTCTTTCATCTTTGAAACATACTTTTCATAAAACCTTTTTAAAAACATTTAAATTGATTGGAGTCTTTCCTTTAACATCGGACAATACGGGTGATCAGTCACGTAAAGTCCCCCTTTCCTTTGAAATTGGGTTCCCAATTAGGCAACACATTGGCCTTTAATGCTGGACTAGGAGAACCACCCCTAGCCTCTTGCGCTAAATAAAAGTGCTGGACTAGGGGAACCACCCCTAGCCTCTTACGCTTCTCCAATCTATAAAACCTTTAAAAACATTTTAAAACATTTTTCAGTCCTTAAACTCACTGGCAAAAGACCAGCCCAGTATAAGGAAATTTTAAAATCATCTTTAATTAATAAACCATTTTTCTTTTATGAGCATTGATAAATGATGGAGGGTCATGGGAGCAATTGATGTAAGAAAGCAAGCAGCAAGGTGAACATATTGAACTAAGCATGACACAGTTAAGCCAGACAGAATAATAACTCAATAAGACATAATTAACAAATTAAGGAACAGCACTATCATTAAGATTCTAGAATTGAACAACAATTTATAAGGGAATCTTATAATAAAGGAATATGAAGCTCAACAGAACAGAATTATATATCCACAAGGAAAACAACAATAATTTAAGGAACAAAACAATTGTCAAGATTTTATAAATTCACAACCATTTATAAGGAATCATGGAATAGGGAAAATCTGAATTCAAGAGAAGATTTAAGAAATTCTCAATTACTCAAGTCTCCCTCTTGTCGACTAAGAATTTACATGCATTAGCTGCCAAAACCGGCCTGACAATAATGAGTTGAGCAAGTTAGAAGATCTCAAGTCATTCTCGGTTTTAACCATCATTGAGCAACACATGCTCCAACGACAATTTAAACCTCGAATTAATTGGTACAATAATTCGCAGTGAAAATAATCTTAAAAGAATCCACACCTGAAACAATAGGTGGAGAGAATAACAATTGAAAATAATCTGAGAATAATTAATTACATATTAATTGAAGGGAATGTTACTTAAACCTAATCAAGGGGTACAGATACTAGTAAAACGATTTAGAAAGCAACCTTACAATTAACAGAACATGCTCGCACCATTCAGACTAATATGAAAAATATAGATGATGGCAAGAAAGGATTCACCAGAACATATAAACAATACAAGAAGGTTCACATCACTTGATCAATAAGTGAGGGTAGAATACTTGCCTCCATACATGAAGTTTCCAATTCCAATATATCGATCTTTTTTCACTTTACATTAGTCTCTCCTTCTTTACACATTGACCTTTCTTCGATCATACTTCCATCTTTCCTTTATCATTTGTCAGCTTCTACTCGAGCACACTCGCTCACTCCGATAATCGTCCTCCTTCTCAAAATTCCATCTACGCATGCACTGCCTCTTAGTCGGCCTCCTATTCGTACCTAT
Source organism: Kitagawia praeruptora (assembly GCA_037693485.1). Classification (NCBI taxonomy): domain Eukaryota; kingdom Viridiplantae; phylum Streptophyta; class Magnoliopsida; order Apiales; family Apiaceae; genus Kitagawia; species Kitagawia praeruptora. The sequence continues at coordinate 118,625,056 of CM075351.1, read as the reverse complement.
ATACATGTAAAATATTATTTCAGTACGCTTACAACCTTAACCGTCTAATTCGGCTCTACCCAAACGTGTCCTATACGCTTTACAATTTAATATATACAACACGTATAAATCAAATTCTCTAAATAATAATATATAACCACATAAATCACATAACACTTAGCACTTATGATTAACTTACACTTATACCTTTTAACACGTATATCATATCCATTTACTAATAATCCATATCAATTTACTATATAATTTACAAAATAATTCTAACAAAATTTAGACATCACCTCCTTTATATGGATATACTACCAGTCGGAACACAGCCGACACAATTCAAGCAATAATCAATACCCATTAATATTATACTTTAATCTTCCAAATCAACCATGAAATTAAAAATCAACATATAATAAAATTATATCCGAAAAGAATTTGTTTCGTAATTTAACTAGTTTTATTTACAAAAATTTAATAAAATTTCAGCATGACCCGTTTGTAAATACAACCAGCCAAAGACAAACTAAATTATACTCAACAGCAATCCAACTCAACAACCAGCAAAATTTGAAACTCAAAACAAGAATCAAGACACAAACACAAAATTATACTAATCAAAATTCGATAAAAATTCCGAGACTTAACACTATTCGGACACAACCAATTAACTCATACAAAATTTTTAGAACCGAAATTCATCACGAAAATCGAATCAGGTCAAAACAGAACTGAAATCAAACACAAGAATTTGAAACCCAACTTGGTTTCAACTATACACGCGCGACAATTACCAACCCAGCAACATACAAACACAATATGCTCGAAATTGAACTTACAACAGAAAAAGGAATTGATGGTTTCAGTCATTTCTCGGATGGATCTCAGAGAACCAAACCCACACATAAGCCACGCACACACACAGCTGCTGCGACACACACCTCTCACACACACGCACGCACCCGAGATACACATACACTCCAGTGGGTATACACACACATCCACAGTACTGTTAGATGAAGAGGGGAGGGGGAGAGATTGTCCACATAATCCAGCCTTCAAACCAGCACAAAACCGTACATATATATACACACTACACTCGCACCCATCTTTGTACACTCTCTGATTCGCATCAATAAAACCACCACACACAGGGCTGAGCACGCAGAGAGGAGAGGGAAAGAGAGGAGAAAAAAAACAAGGGAGGATTGAAGAGAGATTGAAAAGAGAGAGATGGTAGAGAGACTCGAGAGATAAAAAATGAGAGAGAAAGAGTCGAGAGTTTTAGAGATTAAAACAGAACGTGTAAGAACAATCTGGACATTGCTAGTGCTGGGTTTCAAGATATAAAAAAATAAGAACATTTTAAATAAGTTACAAATAACGAAAATCTATTTAAAACAATTAATTATCTTTTTAAAATTCAATATAAAATAGAAAATGGGGTAGAAAAATAAACTTTTCATTTTTAAAATAAAGAGTGTAAAGTTACAAACATCCACATATTTTAAAAATATTTTTAGGATCAAGAATGAATTAAATATGAATTTTATAAGTTTTGATCCCTTAAATACAATAAAACTCTTAAAATCATTTTAAAATACCAAAACACCAAAATTAATACACCCAATAATTTTAAAAACTAACTAAATATACAAAGATAATATTACAAAAGATTTCGTGTGTTTTAATAACTCCGTTGATTTTATAAAAATTTTGAAGATCAATAATGTATAATTTAATTAGATTTTTATTCATAAAAAAAAATACAAATAAAAATACAAGGACTCATCCAGCACACATAAATCATCATATAAACATGTAAACACTATGTCACATATATTTAACCTTCTAAAAAAATCACACCGTATAATCCACATTTAATATTAAATATTAATATCTATAATTATGAAATTTTCTAAGGTGTTATACCTAAACTTCGAGTGTGCATGCAACAAGAGAACTAGAAACGATGATAAAATAACAAGGGAATAATAGCTGAAGCACCACAACTAAAATACTTAGCTAAATTAACTCCAAAAAGTAACTTATCTAACACTGCTTTGTCCCCGACAGCGGCGCCAAAAATTTGACAAGGCCGTCGCGTGCCTATCAAATAATAATATCTAACAAATCCTTCTAACTATGTAGTAGGGTAAGTCAGAGTCGATCCCACAGAGATAAACGTATCAATCACCAGTTATTTCTAATTTAATTCGGCTAAGCAAGTAACACAATAAATTTTGAGAAATTATTAAACTAATTTTATGCTAAAGAGAATTGTGTTTATATTAATCAAATATTAAAAATATCCAGAATTAAGTATCCCCACTAGCAAGAATTAATGCAATCGTGAATTTCCTCCCCAATTAATCAGATATATTACTCAAAAGGAAAGATCCGACCTATAAATACCAATAACCCCTCTCGAGTATTAGTGGCTTCTCTTAAATACAATCAATCCTATTCTCATGGTATCATGTAATTTAGAGACATTAATCTCAGCACCCTAATTTCCTAACAATCCATTCTACCTATTCTCATGGAGAATTTCATGTTCTTATTGGATAAATCACAACCATCTAAATCCAACTCTCGTTGATAATTAGATATTTGTTCAAACAATACACATAATTACGTCTGATTTGTAATTGTTAATTAAAACAACTCAATAAGAAAGAGCAATTAAACATTCAATTTGGGGGAATTGGATATTCACACATCAATCATAACTAGGGTTCTACTTAACCCTAGATTAATAATCTACTCACTCATAATTGAATTAACAAAACAAGAATTATAAGATGAACACATAATTGTAAGAATAGAGAAAAAAACCTTTAATCTTCAAGGAAAATAAAAGTTCTCCAAAAATCTCCCAAACGATATTTACAAAATTGTAGTGTGTACAATAGTTTTTCCTCACTAAAAACTATACCTAGATGTGTTTATATAGTGCCCAAGGACTTAAGTAATTGCCTTAAATAAGGAGACCCAGCTGTTGCTAATTAAAATTATCATAAAAGTCGAAATTGGATTTTTGCTGAAAATCTTCCGCACAAGAGTTGCAGCGTTGTGCCTTAGTACAAAACAGGCACTATAGCACCTTGGAGTTTCCTGGATAGCAACAGCCTCGCGCTGTAGCGCCCTTTCTTGCGTTGTAGCGCCTCGCCTAATCTGCAGTTTCTTCTGATTTGTGCGTGCTCGGACAGTAAGATGCAAGCGCTGTTGCGCCTTGGCAGCGCTGCTGCGCCTCTGCAAATCTGCCGAGCTCTCCATTTAATCCCGAAATCTCAAACAATGAACCAACATTTCATCAACTCTTCTCGGAAGTTCACCAAATAATTCTTTTGCGCTACAAACTCCGTAAAATCATTAAACTCCTTCCAACTTAGCAATTCTTTATTTCCTGCGACAAACTCATCAAAAACTAATTAAATTCACACGATTATTCACAAAGTACTATAAATGTGGGAATAAAATCCTATAAATTATATATAAAATACACTCTATCTTAAACAAATCAGGGAACTAACTAAAATGCAAATCATCAAATAGCAATATCTTAAGAATGGAATTCTGCATGCAGTTAGAAATTATTTCTGTAACAAGCCTGGAGATGCTAAAATCATATATCAGTAATCAAAAGAGAGTTTGCTGTAACCATGCAAGGAAGTTCGAGAAATCAAGGAAAGAAGAGTTGGAGAAGTCATTCGAGAACTCTACACAAAGGGTCTATTCGAGAAGTCCTAGTTCAAGAAGTCAGAATATTCTATTCGAGAAGTCTGCAACATACACTAATCGAGAACTCTTAAAAAGAGTTATTCGAGAACTCTTAAAGGAACTATTCGAGAAGTCTTCATTCAAAAACTCAAGATTTATATGTTCAAGAACTTAACCTGTTACCAGAGTTCTCTAAAGGAACATATCGAATGAAGATTAAACCCAGAATTACTTTGCAACCCATGACTTATAGACAGTGATTAATTACACAAAGGATGTCACGAGTAGGGAGTCAAATTGTAGATATTTGAAGGCTTAAACTCTTCCAAGTGAAAGGTGAAATCAGTCACTGTTTATCCGACTTCAAGGGCAACAATAAGAGTGGAAGCAACCTCCAACATGATTACATTTCTACTGAAAGATTCAAAGGATATCTTGACGAAGGCATAAGGATCGGTCGTTATATCTGGGAAGTTCAAGCACAGCTCAATAAGCAGAAAAGCTTATTGACTTTCAAAAGGATTATCTTTTGATCAAAGCTACTTTCAGAGACAAAGATCCAAAGCAAAAAGATCTTTTGCATAAAGCATCATGTGGGCTTGGAAGCTAAGTCATCTCAAGAACTTAGTAACTTTTGAAGAAAGAAACATACACTGAATTGAAGCATGCTGGGATTGTCCAAATCAAGAAAAGAAGACTTTCAAGATAATTCCAGAAATGCCTACCACTTCGAGCATGTGTGTGTGACAAGTTATACCAGAAATGTATAATCACATTTCATGTAACTTTTACTTGTCTTCATATAGTTTTAAATAAGCTGCTTGAGAAGCATAGTTTTGTGTAGAGAAGAAAACACTGATCACAAGGCTGATAGCTTAAGGTTTTTTCGTAAACACAAAAACTTTGTAATTCGCAGCTGTGTATTCTTACGCAGAGAATTATCTTCAAATACAACCATCAGGTGGATTAAGCTATCAAGTCGACCCACCTGAGATTTTTTATATCTCGTGTTGTATGTATGTTAGATAATTTATCTATCTTGTTTTACCTTTTTGTTCTTATAACAATTTAGTCTAAACCACTAGTACTAAAAAAATGAGAGTCGTTTTCTCTGCCTTCTCTCTAACCTCTCTCTAAAACCTAGAAAGCCGCCACAAAATTCTCCCTTTTTACACCATTTTCATCAGATCTAAAATATATCCATCACTAATCCATCCCTTCTACTCATCTCTAACCTTCCACTATATTTCTTATATGTTTTTAATTACTTTAATTCGTAGATTTGAGGTTTTGTCTGAGATGGACTTCATCTCTTGTGGTTTTCTCAAGCTGATTTCGCACACCTCTGTTGGGTGGTCGTTATTGGTATCGATGGGTTTCTTCAAGCCGACTTCAGGCCTCTCTGCTGAGCAGGCGTTTGTGAAATTGATGGATTCCAATTCAGCATCTTATGATGGTTTGAGGAGGATTACCCTTGTTGTCCGAGTGTGCTCTGATTTTGGCCACCTCGGAGAGATTGAGAATGAGCTCAAACTTTATCATGACTCTCTTCATGTTCAGGAGAAGGCCCACGCGTTGTCCGAGTGTGCTCTGATTTTGGCCACCTCGGAGAGATTGAGAATGAGCTCAATCTTTATCATGACTCTCTTCATGTTCAGGAGAAGGCCCACGCGTACACTTTTAGGTTTGTAGAGGGCTGTTTGGGGAATGTAAACAAGGAGCACCAGGTGTTTGATGGAAGTCTGGTGTGTATTGTTATGAGCAATGTGAGAACTGATGGTGTTATGCATCGTTCTAGATGGTCTGAACAGCAAAATGGTATGGCTTCTTATAGAGCTACTAATGCTGGGTTCTTTGCTACTGGATATGGTGCTAGTCTGGGTGAGAAAGTCCGCATCTTTCATGCGATTTTCAGAGATTATGAATGTTGTGTTTATGTGCGTGATGCTCCTCATGCGGGTATTCATGATGACCACCAGGTGTTTGACGTTTGGCTTCTTCGACTCTCTATGTTTGCTTCGGCGACAGAACAGGGCTTCAAGAGTTTCATTACCCTTGTTTGTTTTCCTGATGAGACTTTGTTTAGTGTAATGGTGTCCTGTGGGGGATTTAATGATGGATCGTCCATGTTGTCATGGAGGATAAGCCACTTTGAGTCGGCTAGTAATGGGTCCTATGCATCTGATGGAGATTTTCTAATTGAATTTTTCTGGGTTGCGGCTGGGAAGAGGGTTGCTTACGTTGTTCTAAATGCTATGTTGCTCGAAGGAGGTTGTTGCAACCTTCCGTTTATGGTAGCGTTATGTTACTGATGGATACCGAGATCCAGCAGCAGGCTGGTATCTATGTCTTTGTGGTAAAATTTTCGGCCTTAATATGCAGGGCTGTTGACGCCTTAATCTTTAGTCGAACTGCCAATGGTTTTAGTTGTGAGGATGATGGCATCAGTTGGTTTTCTCGAACTGATAAGTTTTTTAAAAGTGTGATAATGGTCATGGGAGATATGAGTTCTTTTGTTTCATCAAAATGTGTTTTCCCAAATGATGCAGACTTTGGTGCTGGGTTGTGTGGCACTCCGTTGGAAGAAATGTTGATTGAGTGCAAGAGACTTGGGTTGCAACTAAGCAGGCTGTGGACTATCTATGCAGATATCCATATTATGGGATGTATGGTAAATCAAAGATGCAATCGTGTGACTTGCTTTCAAGCTGGCTTCCCGGAGTTAAGGGACTTTAATGGGGCTACAACTGTAGTTGTAATAGGTAATGCTGACCTTGGTGCCCAGGTGGTCTTTAATACAGGGATTGGATGTGCTCGTGCAATGGGGAGGGGAGGGTTTCTTGCTACGGAACCAAATTGTCCAGTTTGGGACTTAGTCATGAGCAAGATGAGAGCAGTGTTGGTTTGTGCTATGCTGTTGGGACCACTTGTCGCTAGTGGTATTTTTTATAATGTTTGGAGAAATGGAATGCAACTTCGCCACTGTATGGTGGGTTTTTGCTAAGTCTGTTGGAGGCGCCAGTTACCTAGCTTTAGTCTAGCCTAGCTAGTTTTGTTGTTGACTTGATTTTTAATTGAGTATGCTTTGATGTATTTTGATGTATTAGTTGGATGTTGCTTTCGCGGAGTATGCCCCTGGAATTGTATCAAGCTGTTCCTTTTGGTATAAATTTTTAATTAGCAAAAAAAAAAAGAATTTTTGAGTCTGTCGCTGTCCTTTGAATATGACCTCTTTCTTTCCTGACACCTTTATCCTAACTTTCTTGCTCTTGCAATCAATCTGGGCACCATTACATGCCAACAAATCCATTCCTAAGATGACATCGAATCTGCCTAACTTAAACGGAATTAGGTCTGCCCGAAAGTGGTGACCTCCTATTACTATATTGCAGTTAGGATATATCTGGTTTACAGGAACCACTTCGTGGTTAGCTATCTTTACCATTAGTCGTTCCTTTAACATTTCGGGTTTCAAGTTCAATTTGCATGCAAAATCTCGTGATATAAAAGACTTAGTAGCTCCAGAATCAAACAAAGTATTTGCACTCAAGGTATTAAGGGAAAGGGTACCTGCGATGACATCCTCATCCCTCACTGCATCATGTACGGTCATGTTGAAAGTCCTAGCGGTGGGTGGTCGATTGGATGCAGTACCGCTCATCCTTGATCATGTCGATTTCAGTTTAGGGCAGTCTTTCTTCCAGTGGTCCGTACCTCCACACTAGTAACATTTCATGAGTGATTTCCTCTGGGGCGATTGTTGGAATAGTGTCCGGCCTGTCCACAATTAAAACATGTCGTCGTACCCTGGAGTCATACCCCTGAATGTTTCTTTCCACAAGTCTTACAATTAAGTAGGGGAGGGCGCGACTGTCCTAATGTAGGTGCCCTAGTTGGTCCACCTACTTGGCCAAAACTCTTGCTCTCTGCCCTGTTAAACCCTGTACTCTTGGCTGGCTGGGACACCGTTCCCCTAACCAACTTGCTGGGGAAACTCCCACTTGCAGCACCACCACTTCGACTTTCAAACTTCCTTTTCTTCATGATCTTGTCCTTCTAGAACTGCTCACTTCCTGCCTCTACAATCGACGCCTTCTGTACTAGAGTGGCGTAATCCGTAATTTCCAACACCGAGACACGGTTTTGAATCCTCTATTTCAATCCTTGTTGAAACCTCTTTGTCTTTTTAATTTCAGTGTTCACATAATCTGGAACGAATCTTGACAGCTCAGTGAATCTTGCTTCATATTCAGCTACCGTCATATTGTCCTGTTCAAGCTCTAGGAACTTGAGTTCCATCTGGGTCTCCATAAATCTCGGAAAGTACTTTTCCAAGAATAACTCTGTGAATCTGTCCCATGTAACCACTCCAGCTGGTTCCATATTTTTTTTTTGGCCTTCCACCAGTAGTTGGCCTCTCCCTTAAGTAGGTACGTAGTAAAGATGGTTTTCTGGGCTTCCTCAGTGCCCATAATCTCAAAGGTCTTCTCCATCTCCTTCAACCAAGCCCTTGCCTCAAAGGGGTCTGCTGTCCCCTGGAATTCTGGGGGTTTAAGTGACTTAAATGCCATAAAGGCATTGGCTATTGCGTTGTTAGGGTCGCGGGGTGGTGGCCGTGGCTGGCGTTCCAGATTTTGCCTCATCAGGCGCATAAATTGTTCCATAGGGTCCTCCTCGGGATCATCATCTCTCTCTCTCTCTCTCTCTCTCCTGCTGAGGGTCAGTCTCTGTCTCAATATTCGGCTCATAAATAGCTCTCAGAAGGGCATCATCGTGTCGCTGCTCATAATCCTCAGGCAGCTCTACACCCTGCGGGTATCTACATAAAAAGGGAAAAATGTTACTATCCTTGAGGTTCTGATAAGTAGTTCCCTTATTGGGTTTTAAGGTTGTTATGGCTATGTCCAATAGCCCAACCATTTTTCGGTAAGGGTTTGAGTCCTTAAACCTTCCTATCGTCTCTAAGATTATAACCTAAGGCTCTGATACCATTTCTATAACACCCCTAGATCCGGGGTCGGAGATCCAGGCTATCACCCTGTCCTTAATTCCCATTTTAATTAACATTATTCTTAATCTTCATTTTAACATGTTGTGACCCCTCAATCAAACATAACATTCATATATTATAGGCTCAAAGACGAAATTAAGTCATTAGTAAGTTATTACAACCATCTTGAAATAGTTATTATAAACCCAAATTGTCATAATCTTAACTTAAAAGGGATTACCATCTAAGGCGGCATTTACGACCAAAAAGCGATTTAGTTTTCACGAACTTACACATGTCATGTTTGTAAATAAACATAACCAATCTAAGCTGTAAGCCTATCCAACTTAGTCTGCTCACATGTGGTAATGCTACTGGGTGCGGCCTCGGCACCTGCCTCGTAAATAGTCTCCTATACTGCTGACCGGTTAGCACGCTTTTGCGGAGGGTCTGCCTTGTTCTTGCCATGCTTATCTGTTGTTGTGTGGTGGTATATATATAAAAGTAAAGCAAGAGTGAGCAAATATAGCTCAGCCATAAAATAATAGTTTTCAAAGTACTTTTGTTAACGTAAACCATAAGGCATATCGTATACTGCATTATTTTTTTTTTTTTTTTTTTGCTAATTAAAATTTTATACCAATAAAGGAACAGCTATTACAATTCTAGGGGCATACCCCGCGAAATCAACAATCAACATAATAAAAGACATAACATCAGTAAGTCACCTTACTGTCAACATAACAACGAAATTAAGCTAAAGATCATTCTGGCGCCTTAAGCAAACTTAAATTGAGACTAGGCACATGTCTCACAAAGCCCATAGTAATGAGAATCAGCAGATAATGCCCCATGAAGTGGCGCAAGTGCATTCCAACAGCAGGCATCTCCCTATCATGACACGAAGCAACTGTCTCCAAGCACCCGGCCCAGTCATCAGCATTATCCCATCTATCAACATACCGGCATAGAAGACAAGTCTCAATTGTCCAGACCATAACACCTCTTTCTTGTACCACCATTATAATCCCCATGTCCCAAAAGATAGTATCATCAATATCTCCTGCATCATTGATGATCAGCCTCATTGCAACTTGCAACTTCACCAAACCCGGTTGCACCAAACCCTTAGAATCTCGGTTCTTAAGCCACAACAGAGCAAACACACGGCAACAGAGCTCCACACTGCTCCCCCTTATCTGCTGATTCCTCCTCCTTTTCAATCCAAAACCCCCTTTGAAAGGCCCACTATCATCATCAGCAAACCTAGCTAAAATACCTGGGCCTCTAAAGCCGTTGAAAAAGTTCCCCATTGTTGCCTGAGACTTCTCCAAGTCATGGCTCACATTCTCAGCAGAGTTTCCAAACCCCCCCTCTATTGAGTCCACGGTCTTCTGCCTTAATAAAACAAACCAGGATAAACCAACAAACCAGCTAGCATTGATACTAGTCGTGCTCTCTGCATTCCAAGAAAGGCAATCCTTCATAGAAACCATACTTCCGACATTCTTAGAATCCATGTATTTCATGTCACTTAGAAGGCCCTCTCCTTCAAGACTGCCATCCAAAATAGTACCAACATTCACCAGCATAGGCAAATTACTCTTCGTAGCCCACAACATAGCACAAAGCATAGCCCACACCCTATCACAAAACTTAGTCCAAGCATCCTTATCAATCGAATTTTGACCAGCAGCTGTCAACAAAAGGCACCTGCCTTTCTTGCACATACAACTTGAGACATATAGAAATTGCACAAACATTGGAGCATTATCCAATGGATTATCATCGCTCACAATAAACAACCCAGAGCAGTAATCCTTTGGCATACAATCCGTAGAGATGAACTCTACATATTTACAACTGTCACCAAATAAAAGCCCCTGCTTCGGCGCTAGAATAGCACACCCTAGCTCAAACACTATGTGTGTCACCACACAATGTTTTCCTTCCCAGATAAGAAAAACTTCATAACAGAGCACCTCTCCTTTAGTCGTTAGCTCCCAGAACTCAACCATGCACCAAGGATACTCCTTATTGGGGAGGAGGACTACCCCCAACAGTTTTAACCCTTTCCGCGATTGCAACAATTCATCAAACATGTTTTAACCCTTTCCGCGATTGCAACAATTCATATACTGCATTATATCATCATTAGACATTTTCATTCTTTATCCAGAATATAACGAGGAATTTCTGTGATACTTTGAATAGTTCATCATTTTGTCAACACTATCGGTAATTGAGCACTTAGGCTTTCATTACAGTGTTGCAGTACAATTCCAATTGGAAGAATGGGATTATGCTGGAGCCTCTTCCACGATATCTGGTGATCAGCCAATATACCGTGCCTCTGCTTTTCTACTAGTAGAAAGACGATGTTCCCTTATCGGGTTGCACCCTGACCGCATATGGGCCTTAATGGTTGGACTTCGCCCGAGAGCGATGTCCCCTCTTCCTCCAATCCCTTAAAGAATCGTATTTATCATAGGAACAGAATTTAATCCAGTTTCCCAAGCACAAAGCTTGGCGACTGGTTTGGTAACCTTTAATAGCTATACTTCCAGGAATAATTGAGGAAGTAACTCTGATGTGTGGGTTGACTTTAGTCAACAGATTTCGATTACTAAGAATCGCATCATTAAACATAACTTGGGAGTTGGTCGGAGTTTTAGAGTGCTTAGTCAAAATTGAGACCCTCCTTACTAGGTAGGGTGTATTTCTTATTGATAGCGAAGGGAGAAAACATTAATACTAGCTCCCAAAACCCTGGGTTCCCGAGTTTTGATAATTTTGGGCGAGGTAGCGATACTTTTCGATGAGTGAAGCTATAGTCAGTGAAGAAATGGGAACCCGTACTATTTTTAGATAATTTTTCGATGATCAGAAAATATTAAAACAATTTTTAAAGTCTTAAATAACTTTTAAAATAAATAATATGATTTTTAAATCATCCTGGAATATTTAATAAATATTCAAATAATATTTATTAAATAAATAATCAATTTAGAATATTCAATAAATTTTTAAATAATATTTATTAAATAAATAATCATTCATACTATTCTCGAATGAAAATAATATTCAACTTATTAATAAATATTCAAATAATATTTATTAATATCATCAAAGGGATTTTGAATCCGAAAATATCCAATTTATAATTATTGGAATATTTTTAAAACGAAATATACGTTATATAACAACTCCGGTGACTTCCGGATTTTTATGTCCTTAACCGGACGAAATATCTCTGACTCCCTTACTAAAAAAGGGTATTATCGTAACCTACTTGGAACTTATAACACATCATCGTATAAAAATTTATATGAGTCTATGCATCCGTACTAACAAACAGGTTTATAAATCGACGTAAATAAACCATACATCTCATGCTGATTCGTAAAATACTTTTAAGCTATTTATAGCATTTATACCACAACAACAGTTTGGAAATACTTGAAGTACAAGTTTCGTAAACATGCCTGATAGTGTTGGAATAGGCTGGGCTCTGTCTCTAGTGTGATGATCTAGATCTATAACAAACAATGAGGTTCGGTTAGTTCGTCAAACAATCCCGTCGAATCGACTATACACGTAAAGACACAACTTCGTAACGATACATCCTTACTACGCATTTGAATTATTATAAGTCCATGATATCCTTTAACCACTTTTGATAATTATTGGCGTTGAGTATTGAATACGACTAAAGAATACAGAGGGGGGTGAATGGATTCTTGAACTTTTCTTGTTCTTGAATATGGTTGAGATATGTATCAAGATATGTGTTATGTGTAATAACCCTAACCTTAGAAATGCTACAATGATTAAATGGATAGTAAATTTTGAGAATTTAGGGAAATGGTATGTAGGTACCCTATGAGTGAAACAGAAAATGAGTAAACAGAAACCATATTAGTGATGTACGATGAAAATAAGTGACTCGAAACGATGACGGATTTCAGAAATTCCTAAGTGTGGATTTTAAGAATTTTGGATTTCAATTGCGAATCTATGGAATATGATATTAAGGAGTACGGAAATATTAAAGGGTTTATATCTTGAGGAAATAATGAAGTTAGGTAAGCCAAGGGATTATCAAGTCAAAGAAATGCCAATGGAATTTGGATTTTTAAACGATTTCAAAACCACTTGGATAACATGGTATATTCGAAACAAATCATAATTAGACGAGTATGGGAACAAAACAACCAAGATTAGTGATACAACAAGGATACATATTAGATTGAGAGCAACCAAAGTGATTTGAATTTACTTAAGAAAAACCAAAGAAATGAGATTAAAGGATAATTATGACAACATCTTCCACTAACACTTAATCAAGGGCAACTTAGTCATTTCACATGAGGATTATCTATAACCTTCCACAAGTATCTCTAAAACTCTAGAATTTTCAAGATTTGTTCAAGATAAGATCAAAGAAACCAAGAACAATCTCTCCCCCTCCATTTCTTGCAATTCGGCCAAAACAGTAACAACTCAGTAAAACGAGCATAACTCCTTCGTTTCTCAGCCAAATTTTGCGTTCTATAGCTTTTTAGAAAGCCTATGAGATAATCTACAACTCTTATTTCATAAGATTCGTCCATAAAAGCAAGGTAAGGGGCTCGTGTTTCATGTCCTTTCAGCTGGGTTATGGAAACTCCGAAAATTCTAAGTATGTTCTTGATGTTTCTTGTTAGTTTAAGGTGTTACAAGGTTATATCAAGGCTTCTCAAGGACTACAAGCCTTTGTTAAGAGTGTTCAAGCTTCAAGGAAGGTATGGAGTTCATGAACCTTTAGTATTATCTAGAGTTTATGATGATTTATAGTTAGTTTAGTAGTTAAGTGTATATTAAGCATGAAATCATGATTATGTGTATGTTATAAGTGATTGATTGAATATGGAAGTGTTGTGAGAGATTGAAACCATGGTTGGTATGATGACCACATGGTGTAGGGTTAGGTATGTGTGTTGGATGTTGGATTTGGAGAAGTTATAAGATGGAAAGTAAGAAAATATAGCCGTTATAATGTCCGATTTTAGTTAGACCTATAGATGCTCTGTTATTGAGACCAATACTGGTAGGGTTAGGTTTTTGCCCATAGTACCAACTGACCATGAGAGGATAGAGCTTAGTTCATAGATCGTTTTGATATAAAGTACGCTAAAATCTGATGAACGGTTTAGGAGAAAAGTGAATTTTAGTGAAAGACGTTCGAAAACCGAGAAAACGTAATTGTGTCAACTTTGAGGCTATAATTGACATACTTAAACATTTTTAAAAATTATAAAATTTTGGGAGGATATAGTACGGTGATCAGAGAAGCATTACCCACTGATCTTGGGTGAAAATTCGAATTTATTAATTTATGAGAATTTTTACAGCCGAGAGTGGTTGTTAAGAAAATGGTGTAAATCGCTAAAACTTTGATTGAGTCTAAGAATGGTTAAGTTCTTGGAACTTCTGGAGTATGAATGATACGGTATTATTATATAAGGGTTAGGAGATTAAGTGGAATATATTCTAACGATGATCCTTTTCGTGTCTATATAATGCAGGACGAACCACGGGTCATTCCTCTGGGATTTAGAGATCGAGGCAAGAATTCTTCTATCTTTACTTTGAAAAATTATTTATCTTCAAAGAAAAATGATTTCATGGAATATATATGTGATTCTATTATTACTATATTGTTAAGAATTTGTTTTCCTGATTTTTGGAAATTAAAGGGAGATGTATATGAATATGAGTATGGATATGGATTAAAGGGAGCAAGATTTCTTTTATCCTTATTTTAATAAACTGTTTATGTTCAAAGGAAATGGTTTTGGTGGATATATTCCCTGTTTATTGAGATTTTTGAATATGGATTATGGATATGGATACGAATATGAATAGAACGAATATACTTTATGTTTTAAAGGGATATGAAAGAATGGTATCAGTTGTTATCTAGAGTTATATGTTTATAATATTATGTTAAAAATATTCTTTTTAAATAATTGTGATTTAATAAATATTATTTGATTATTATTTAATACTTTTAAAATAGATGGAATATTTTATGTATATAAGAGCGTATTTGATTTCATTGAATACAGAGGAGATGTTTGAGTCATAATCAAAGTATTATGACATATATATTTTTAAAGGTGATGATAAATTGAAATGGAAATGATATATGTGAATGGAAATGTGAAAAAAAATGTGAATGGATATGTGAATGTAAATGGAAATGGAAAAATGGAAAATGTGGAATGATGTTTTATAAATGGAATAACGGTTTGAAAAAGGGGGATTGCAACAGTATGCGTAAGAGGCTGTGTGGGAGTTGCACATTCTGGCACCCAATATTGTGTAAGAGGCTGTGTGGGAGTTGCACAGTCCGGCACCCAGTAGTGCGTAAGAGGCTGTGTGGGAGTTGCACAGTTCGGCACCCAATATTTTATTACGGCCCAAGAGCTGCCAAAGGAGGATGTAGCAGGTGGCCTTCCTCCAGGGATGTTTGACATTCCTTCTACTAGTAGTAAACAGAGAGCAGGTACGGTCAGGCGACTGATCATCGTCCTACGTATCTGGCGCTAGCAGAATCCCCAAAACTTAAAAGAAAGAATTGATGATGGTTTTCAGATTTGTATACTGAAAAAGGAAAATGGTATGAAATGATGGAATTGTTTTTACAGTAAGAAGAGAAACTGATATTATATTATATTAGAAGAGGAACTGATATTAGAATGCTATATATTTCTTTTAGTATGAAAATATTTGGAAGGAGTATTTATCAAATAAAAAAAAAATTCTTTTCATAATAATTATGATTTGTCTTCTGTTTATTATATATATATATATATATATATATATATATATATATATATATATATATATAGTTTCCTTGATGCTAGTTTACAAAATTTATCTTTTCTGAGCTATTATAGCTCACTCTTGCTATTTATTTATATAACAGCTAGATTAGGTGTCGAAACGTCGCAGTACAACCCGGAAGAGGGTAAAGGGGAAGTCTACCTTATGAGAAAGTATCGACACCTGTTCTCAAGATAGTATATACTTATATATGGGTGTAATAGATGGTATTCTGGGATTGTAATAATAGTTTATCTTTAACTGCTATCATTGATGGATGTTGTTCTCTGAGCATATGACTGGTGTGTGTGATGATATTATTGTGGGGTCATTTGTGTGAGTATTAAATAGTATAAAAAAAAAGATCAAGAGATATTGTTAATAAAGGGAAATTGGAGCGTGATGACCTGGATTCCTGACCCCGGATCTGGGGCTGTCACATTATGTGTGTGCAGAGATATAAGTGCGGATTATGAATAACACAAGGCACGATATCACTTTAATCTAATATTTTATTAGATAAAGATTTGCTACAACCTGTGAATACAAATGGTAGTATTCTCAGCTTCGTTTTTCTCAGAGAGATGTATCTTTAGAATGTATGTGAAAAACTTAACTACTCGAGAAGTGAGTTTGTATTCTTATAGAACATGAATACAACCTACTACAAATAAGATAGCCAAACAAATTTACTTTCTAGTGTGTCTATCCTTTTTGAGTAAGCATCCAAACGGCTACAGATTTGACTTTGTAAAACTCTGTTCAGATCCACTTCTTTAGCTACTTTGTCTCTTGTACATCTCTCCAAGCTTCTTTGTAGGCTTTCCAAAGTACGTTACAGATTGTGGTCCATAAAGTGCTTTAGCTTGTTGCATGTTTCTGACTTGTACAATTTCTCCAGTATTTTGTCTCCAAGACTGTATTCGAGAAGTAACTAAGTGATTGATTCGAGAACTAGAATTGACTTGATCGATAACTCTGAGTTCTCGAATACTGTATAATTATCATATTGATCACTTCTCGAATTAGTCTTTTCTCCAGGAATCCTTGAGTTGTCGAATAGAGCAATTGACTTGTCGAATCCCTGAGATGTCGAATAGCTTCCTGAGTCCTTGAGATATCGAATGAAACTTTGACTTGTTTCACTACTAAAAATCTGTTAATAGACATCATACCTTTTAACATCGATTAAAATAAAACTAATGTTAAAAATCTTTTTTACATCATCTACAATAAAACCGATGTCTTTGTATTATATAACATTAGTATTTTGTTTAACTGATGTTAAAGATTCCCCAAAAAAATTTAAAAACCCGCCCATTTTCCCCCCTTTAACCAAATTTTCTATCCCAAAAACATAAAACTCCCCCCTTAATCAAAATTTTCTATCTCAAAAACATTAAAACTCCCCCCTTAACCAAAATTCCCCCCCTCAGCTCAAAACTCAAAAACATAAAACAAAAAAACATAACAACTAAAAACTTAAAATCATAACACACAGCCACTCCCCCCTCAAGAACCCTAGCTGCTGCTGTGACCCCCTCAAGAACATAAATCGAAGCAATCTTGAAGCAATTAGTGAGCAACCTCGGAAGGGTAAGAAAATCGAACCTTTATTGAACCTCAAACTCGCGTAGAAAATCGAACTCGAAGCAAATCAAAATCTTTCGATTTCGATTCGTGTAAGCTTGAGCTTGATTTGTTTGATTTGTTAGCTGTAATTCGTGTAAGCAAATTGAATGTAATTTGTATAATTTCTCTCTCGACTTCACATTTTCGGTCGACACTTAAAGTTGTTCTCTCTCTCTCACACACACACAAACATACGAATCTGCTGTCTCTCTCCCTCTCACTCAAAGCCAGCCATTACTAGGAGGGTTGTTCAGACTGAAACACCTGTTATGGTCAGGTACAATTTATTTTTGTGTGTGTGTATGTTTGGAAAATACCCAATTTGGTTTTATTTGTGTTTTTTTGTGTTTGCAGACACAAGAATTGATCTGTGGTGTAAAAGATTCAATGTTCCGGGCTCAGGTATGTTTATTATTCCTAAATCTACAAACTTTGTTTATGCACTTGGGCTTTTTATTAGGATAGATTTGATATATGGACTTTTATATGTGATTAGTCTGTTGAGCCTTGTATGAATTTGTTATTGACAATGCCTGTGATACCAATCATATCTGTGGGTTGAAATTGTTATGTATTATGAAAGTCAAAACCTTTCACTTGTTTGCACTAAAGGTAACTGAACCGCATAGCTCTAGCTTATTCTTTTTTAGTATACGGATGCTAAGTATGCTCATAATATAGTTATGTGACGACAATATTTTGTAAACATAATTTCTGTTTGACCAACATTGAGATATTTAATCATTGATTAGACAAGTAGCAGATAAAATTGTATCGTACCCTGTGATTATTGCTTGCTGGTGTCGAACCTTATGTACCATGTACACTCTATTACTACACCTGAAATCATCCTTCCTAATAGGTAAAATAGGTAAAATAACTAGCTAGGGTGCTGAAGTTATTTCAGTTTGAGGGGATTGAGGATGCTTTAACTAGCTCCCGTGGCTCCACTAAGACTCTTGGGAATTTTGTCATCAAACGCAGAGCCTGAGTATGAAAAATAGGTAAAATAATTAGCACATTATTGAACTTTGACCTTAATATATATCAAATGTTGATACTCAGAAGAGAAAAAGCGTTGTCAATGTTGAGGATGATGCAGCTGCCACCAATAAAGCATTGTCAATGTTTGTTGTTTAATATTGTGATATATAAGTATGTTACTATGGTATACAAAAATAGATTTTTATGGACTGCTTCCCCTGTAAATTTACATGATGAGAATTTGCTCGTACATCACTCTGTTCTCTTGATTTAGGGAAGGCTGTGAACCAGAGCTTGGTGTTGTTGTAACAGGTGACATATATTACTTTATCAAAGTCTAATTGTGCACACTCTGTTGGCTGATATACTATACTTACAGGATCAACGGCGTCTTGGAGCAATAGTTGTTCCAAACAAGGAAGAGGTTATAGCTGCAACAAGAACTTTATCAGAAAGCGACACATCTGAACTCAGTAAGGAAAAGATGACTAGTCTTATATATGCAGAGATAAAGAAGTGGTGAGATTTGTTAGTTTTCTGGTTATGTTTTTGTGTACTTGGGTGATCGTTTCTAGTTCTCCAGTTTTTTGAATCTGTAGAAATGAACAGCTTTCTATATTAATGTTGGGAAGCATTAATATAACAACTTTCTATATTAATGTTTGAAGCATTAATATAACAGCTTTTTATATTAACAGCTTTCTAGAGTAAATTGAAACTTCAAATAAACAGATGTTTCTTTGTTTAGTTATTATCTAACATGATTTTAATTCTAATATACAAGTATGTAAATGTTTTTCCTCTTTTTTCTTTTTGTTAGTAGGGTCAACGGGATATGTGGCTACAGAAAAGGGGTACTTGTAATTGTATCCTGTCAGAAACTATTCTACCTTGATGCACTATAAATGCCTTAAAACATAATAATAGAACAATAAAGTCACATTTTCATTTTGGATTTCCTTGTTTTTATCAGATATCATGCAACTTGGTTTTGGTATATCATGAACCCCAAGCAACAAAAACATGTTGAAAATAGCTTGTCACACTTTAAGGAAGGACAACATTCGTGATTGAGCCATAAATGTCCATGATACTGGATACTAACCTCAAGCATTTTACTTTTGTGAACCTACACACCGTACAAAAAACTGTACATATGAAAGAAATCATGGAGCTTCAAAAATTGTATATGTCCTTTTACAAGAAATAAATTATGCAAGATGGGGATGTCATAGTTATTCATCTGCAATTAAGGTGCTGTACTAAAATAAATAATGATTAGCAAGAATACCAGTGCTTCCTGAAGAAATCGATCTTTTAAAAAGTGCAGTGCCTCATGTAGTCGATTTCAGTCTGTTGCACTATTATCTTTAGATGCATAGTGTATACCTTCATATGGATTGTTAGTGATCCTTTTCTCATTACATTTATTGTTGATATGCTCCATGTTCACGATATCTTTTATTTGTTGTATCTTTAAATCTTTAATTTGTTTCAGGAGTCCCTGGTATAACTGAAGTGGGAAAGAAGAAGATCTTACTATTGAAGGGCCGAAAAGAAGAAATCTCGCACGTAAGTGATGCAGTACTACTGCAGCCTCCTTTGTCGTTTATAAGTTACTAAAGGGCAACTTAACAATGTATGTTGGTGTTTGATTCTTATTAAATGCCAAACTTACTCATCATAGAAGGTCTTTACCGATGGAAGTAATATCACAATAATAAGAGAGTTGATTAGGTTGCCTGATTTGTGGTTTTACTCTAGAAAAATATTTGCTATTTTGTTTATAAACATTTAGGAAGCATGCCAACAGTAGGCAACTATAAAGCTCTTGTTGATCTTATGCAACAGTAGGGTAGCCTAGTAGGTTGCAATAATTTGCAATTTTGCATGGTTCTCTTTCTACGTGTTGTTTTACTTTTCAAAAGTTTAGTACTACTATATTTTTAAGATATCTTTACTATTTATTTATTTGATTTGATTTGATGGTTCGTTCCTCGTTAGATCCTTAAGTGAAGATGTGCGAATTTGCTTTTACTTGATTTATTGGGCTTAATCCTGTTAATTATTGTAACCTTAAAAAAATGAAGGTGTATGTTTTATTTTCTTATTATTTACATGATATTTCTGCAATTGCAAATAGTTATGATTATGCATGCATTTAAATCTTTGGGTAGCACGACTAGATCTTCGACAAATTGGAAGTTATTGTATTCCGTATATGCATGCCTAATTGTTAAACTTGGGATGAACAACAGCATGTGCCAGACTATGGATGCAATGGGTGAATGGTTAGTTGAAGATCTAGTTCGGGTTCAGTAATGCTATTTGTGCATGGTTGTTGCTGTTGTTTTTAAACAAGTTCTGCTGCTTGTTTCTCAGAGGACAGGTCTCACAACATTTTATACATGTTAATTGGATTTATAATGTCACTTCACGTTTTATTTGCTGTAGGCTGTAGCCAATAACAAGTACAGTATTCATGCTTTTATTTATCCTACTTTTGAATGTGGTTCACAGATCATGTAAAGTTAGTACTATTAAGTGCTCCCAAAAACACAGATTTCTTTTTCAAAATTTGGTCATATAGCGATTTACTTGCTTCTATTTATCCTGTCTGAGCAGTTGAAGGATTTGCTGACTTCTGATTTTGTAGGCGGTGATACTTGTTAAAAAATCTTTGGTATCATGCGGATGCTATTTTGTGCTGCTCGTTAAAGGTTTGGAACTAGCCACTACATGCGACTTTTTACAATCAGATACAATATGTTCTGTTCAGAATGTATACACATATTTATTTTCTGTATTGCAGTCGTTGACAGTCTTCATATTTGTTGTGTGATAAAGTTCCCGATGATAGGTAGTAAAAACAAAAAATTTTAATTCTCTATGTGGTGATGGGTAATAAACAAACTAGTGCAAATGTTTTTGTTACACAAGTTTGTATGATGATTGAATCTTCTTTAATTATTATTAGGGATTTGCCTACTTGCTGTGTGGGATCTGCATGTCAACAATGGGAAGCCATGTTTCATTTGAACAAGCCATAGCTTGGAAAGTCTTGTGAGCATCTATGTATATTGATTGGTTAGTGAAATACTTGGTTTAGATCATGGAAATACTTAGTTTTGATTATGTAATGTACAACTTTGCCATTTACTGATTTTAAGTGTAGCCATTGATGTATATACTTAATTTTTATTGATAATGATAATCGAGTTGTGGTTATTTTGATGCCTTATTTGAGTTTTGATTTTTCTTTGGTATATAGATGAATACAACACGGTAAATGATATATACATATATTAGAAGTCTTAAACATCAGTTGAAAATGTGACAAAAAAAAAAAAAAAAAAAAAAAAAAAAAAACATCAGTTGAAAACGATGTCTGATGGACCTCAGACATTGGTTTTAAAAATATGTAACCAATGCAATAGGTATCTTCAGCATCGTCTAAAACCGATGTCTATGATCACATTATACATCGGTTTTCTTTATATTTACCGATGTTAATAAAGGATTAGACATCAATATTTGGAATATTCTATGTTTGCTATATGTTAAATAACATCAAAGACCTTTAATGTAACAATTCAAAAGTGAACCTCATGCAGAAATATTTATAAAACTGATGTAGTATATGCTAATAGACATCGGCCAGAAACCGATGTCTAAAGTTTTGACTTTAGACATCACCGACAAAGACATCGATCAGAATTTTACAAAGACATCGGCCAGAAACCGATGTCTATTAGCGTTTTTTTAGTAGTGTTGACCCTTAGAGAACTTGAATGCCACTTTGACTTGTTGACTTCTTGAGTTCTCGAATAGAGTATTAGAAATGTCGAATCTCTGAGTTATCGAATGACACTTTGACTTGTTTACTTTCAGAGATGTCAAACAGTGTCTTTACAGATATCGAATCCTTGACTTGTCGAATGCAAAACTTCTCGTATAGAACAAAACACTTCTCGAATTGGTACTTAGGCAAACTTTCATTCTCCAAAATCTAACTGTGTTTATTTTGACAGCCTTGTTCCTCAAGCTTGAGGCATGAACCTTGGAACTTCTCTCAAGTATTATTCTCGGACTTTTAAGTACAATTACACAGATAGAAATTGATGCCTATTGCAAGTACTAAACAAGTAGAAACTCTACAACTAGAGGTTCCTTCAGTTAAGAGGACATGTAAGTAATGCAAAGCATTACAAACAATTAGGCTTGTTATTAGATGTATTCAGGCATGCCTCTGTGACGAACATTTGGTTTCGTAACGACTTTCGTTAAAGGTCATTTTCAACGAAACTAAAGTTCGTCACGTTTCGTCCCCTAAAAGGGTTTTTCACTTGCGCAACTTTGATACGAAAAATTCTATAAAATTGAAAAATACACTTTTTCATGAAATACTTTTTCTTGCGTCTTCATAACTGTCTAAGAAATTTTTCTTCGAATTTTCATAATAAAAAACATCTTTTTGACAGATCAATTATTGCTCTAAAGATAGCTTGTTTCTGCAGTTGGTTTCTCTTGCACATTCTTGACTAAAACATTTTTGTAAAATCGAAATTTTCTTTTCTTGGTCCAAAAGTTTTACAGGAGCGTAACAACTGGTCAGGTTACTCATCATAAAGTTTTTCATACCATTATACCATTCGAAAGTGCCTCGTTTAATTCCGCAAGGTAAGTAATTTCTTGCGAACTAGTCGTTTTAACCGGTTTTACTAAAACGAGTGTATCTCAAAATCAATAAATCGTATGAACATAATCTTGGTGTCGAAACAAACTAGAAAACAAATCCTACTGGTTTATGGCCAAAAATGTGCAAGGAAAATATTTGTTCATCTCGGTACATTCTGCACAAAAGGGCTAATGGAATTTCGACATTATAACGACTATAAACCCAACATTTTCAAATTCCATGTTAACTTAAAAACTTAGAAACTTAAGATGGATGTGAGAAGTTATACCTTCCTTGGAGTCTTAATAACCTTGAACAAACTTGGTTATCCTTGGTTTGGCCTTGCTTAGTCTCTAGGAAGCTAAAAATTAATAATCTAAACAAGAGATTACAAGAATGTTACTATTCATCACCATCTTCCTCAATTTTATCACCTAGTAAACCATGGAATTAAATCATGGGAAAATTATCTTACCTCTTTCTCACCTTAAAGAAGCCTTGGGAATTTTCTTGTGATTTTAGAGTAAGTGGAGATGGGATCTAGAATTTTGAATTCTTCATTGTTTCTTGTTTTGCCGAATGGAAGAAAACAAGGGGGGTTTCTTTTGCTTGTCTAGCTTTTTGTGTGAATGATATAATGATAGTACACGTATCTATACTTCTACTTGCTGCCTTACTTTGTCAAATGAAGGTCATACCTTACCTTTATTAAAGCCACTTTATGCCACCTTTGGTGGAACTTGTTTCTAAATTGAATAGTACCTAGTTAGGTTGTTTTGGTTAGCTTGTAACTACTACCTACTCTCTTGGTTACTAGCATGTCAACTTGCATGTATTTAGATGGAAGTAGTAGCATCCTTAATATTTTCCATAATTATTTCTAAGTTACAAAAATAATTCCTTAGAAATACATTCGGTGGAAAAATTTCTTCGAGTAGTCTTTAACCTTCCAAGTTCCAACCCCTTAAATCTTTGTGGGTTTGTCTCATGAAGTTTTCATCTTATACTCCTTTGATCTTGACATAATTCTCTTATTGATCGCTACCTCGTAGAATATATGAATATTATATTTCGGGATTCTTCGATTTCTGGCGGCATTTGCATACACTTATTTCGTTTCTAAAATCGTAAAACGAACTCGGTTTCCAAGTTTACATAATATATAACTGGGAAATGGAAGTCACTTTTCATAAGTTCGAAATTACTATTCATTCATGTCATTTACGATAGTACAAAAATTAGGGTTCTTACATGCAGTGTTGATAGCTTCAGCCCAAAGTACAATGGAAGCCTTGATTTACTTAACATGGTACGTGCAGCTTCAATCAAGATTCTATTCTTTCTTTCTACTACCCCATTTTGCTGAGGAGTTTTTGGGGCTGAGTACTGTCTGGTTATACCCTTTTCAGTGTAGAAGTCATTTAGAACTGCATTCTTGAATTCAGTTCCATTGTCTGACCTTATAGCTCTCACTGGATACTTAGAATCCAGCTCAATCAACTTGATGTGATCAATCACCAGTTGTGGAGTCTCATATTTGGAGTTTAGGAACAAGACCCAAGTGTACTTTGAAAAGTCATCAACAATCACGAGACCATATCTTTTCTTTGACATAGACATCACATTAACCGGACCAAACAGATCCATATGTAGTAATTGTAGAGGTTCAGTTATTGATGATGTGTTAGTGCTCCTGTGAGTTACCCTTTTTAACTTGCCTTTTTGACAGGCATCACATAGTCCTTCCTGAGTGAATTCCATAGAAGGCAAACCTCTCACCAACTCTCTTTTGACCAGAGAATTCATTGTTTTGAAATTTAGGTGAGAAAGTTTCTTGTGCCATAGCCAACTTTCATCTGTAGATGCTTTAGAATAGAAGCAATTTATTTCTTCAGTGCTTACAGTGTTCATGTTGGCCATGTACAAGTTGCCTTTCCTAACTCCCGTAAGAGATGGTTGTTGATATCTTTTGTGTGAGATCGGACAATTCTTCTTGTTGTAGTAGACCTGAAATCCCTTGTCACAGAATTGACTGATACTTAGCAGATTATGCTCAAGTCCTTTCATAAAAGACACTTCCTCAATGATAACATTTCCAGCTTCCAATCTACCGTATCCATCAGTTTTACCTTTGCTGTTATCTCCAAAGGTAACCACTGGGCCGGCTTTCTCAACCACATTTGTTAGCAGGGTTCTGTCTCTAGTCATATGCCTTGAACATCCACTGTCCAATATCCAGGTCAGTCGATCAACCTGTTTCACACCCTGCAATGACAAATAGGTTAAACTTTCTTCGGAACCCAAATCTGATTGGTTCTAGAATACTTAAAGAATTGGCCTTTGTCAGGCAAAACAACATTTTTAACCTTAACATCAATTTCACCATTAATCAATAAACATTTAACCCTATAAACATATTTGACAATCTTTTGTTTTATATTGGGTATCCATGTTTCTTTAGCAGCAATAACACTTGTTTCATTGACTGGACATTTGACCTTGTAAACAGCCTTAGTAAAAGTTTGTTTAGGCTTTGGTACAGATGTCTCTCTCCTATCATGAGGAGGACTAGTAGTCTTTGATCTAACATATTTATTTTTATTCATGTGTTATCGAGGAGTAGTCTTATTAGCACATGCATGATTACCATTAAAGTAAGCAGACATGACATTAAAAGCACAAGACATATAATTGACAATACCACATGCTTTATGAGAAGAATCAATGATAGGCGTAGTATGCATGTTAGACATGTTATTGTTCTTTTTCAACTTATTACCACCTAACCCAGTTTTAGAAGAACTGGTTGACTCAATAACCTTAACTGGATCCTTAGAAACAACCATTTTAGATTTACCATTTTTGGTTGTAGGTGCCTTAACTGATTTATCATTATCAAGGACTATGCCATTAACAATGTACTCATTTCGCATCTCTTCCTTGATAACCATAGAAAGCATATTAGGTGGTTCTGCAACAGACTTTCTAAAGAGAGGATCTTCAACATTCTTGAGCACATGTGGTATACGCCTTTCTTTAGCACTAACAAGGTTAGGGGTATTTATGCCTAACATTCTAATAGCTTCGTTGTAACCAAACCCTATTCCTACGGTTTGCTCAACAGGTTGTCTGTTGAAAAATTCTTTAGACACTTTACAAGAATTAAAGCAAGCCCTAACCTTGGTTTCAAATTCAGCAATTTTAGCAAGTTGTTTAGACACTACTTCTAATATGGATTTTTCTCTTTTGTTAAGTAGTACTATTTCCTCTTTTTGCTTATCTTGATTAACATGCACCTTTTTTAGTTCCAACACTTCATTTTCAAGATCAGTGTTCAAAAGAATTAGTCTAGCAATTTCTTTCTGTGCATTAACCAAGGAACCACCTAACTGATGAACCAACTCAGAGTCAGTAAGTTTTACCTGAGATTTAGAATCAGTGGTCATGTCACCATTTGCCATCAGCGCAAGATTACCAAATTCTTCATCTTCGCTATCTATGTCATCCCAGCTTTTACCAGCAGCCACATAGGCTTTTCCAGCCTTCTTCTTTTCAGGAGCATAATCTCTCTTCTGGGCTTGTTTGGGTTTTTGATACTCAGTGGCAAAGTGTCCAAGTTCATTGCAATTATAACACCGAATTTTGTTTCTATCAACAGTCCCAGTTTTGTAGCCACCTCTGCTATTGGAGGATGAAGAACCTCCTCTCTGGAATATGTTGTTAGACTTAAACTTGGGATTTCTCCTGAATCTATGGTTGCCAAATTGTCTCACCATGAGTTCCATGGATTCATCCTCCAATTGATCCAATTCTTCTAATGAGTAAAACTCACTTCCATCCTGAGTAGCTGGTGTCTAACCATGTTCCACTTCAGTCTGCTCCTTGTCTGAGCCGTAAGGTCGAACAACATTAGCTTCCACTTCCTTAGGAGCCTCAACCACTAGAGCTGTAGAAGAACGTGCCACTGTACCTTTACCATGAATTTCTTTCTGTTGAACTTGCTCTAACTCATAGGTTTTCAAAATACCGAAGAGTCTTTCAAGAGTAATTTGATTCATGTCTTTGGATTCTCTAATGGCTATTATCCTGTGTTCTAGGTGAGTAGGCATAGTTAGTAAGAACTTTCGGTTAATCTCCTTTTGTGTATAGTTCTTGCCATGGATTTGCAAGTTGTTGATTATTTTATTATACCTTTCAAACACTTCTTGAATGCCTTCATTAGGGCCAGCTCTGAAGTGTTCATATTCAGAGGTTAGGATCTCAAGTCTGTTCTCCCTGACTTCATCCGTTCCTTCATTGATGGTTTCAATAGTTTCCCACATGTGTTTAGCAATTTTACAATTCATCACATGGCTATACATCACAGCATCCAGGGAATCTATTAGGATGAGTCTTAAGTTTTTATCTAATCCAGCATCCTCTTTTTCATCAGGTGTAAAGGAAGCAAGGTCCTTTTCATAGGCTCTAGCAGGAATTACAACTTCTCCTTTAGCAACAGCTTCTCTTCATAGACAATAGGAGTTTTAGGTCCATTTTTCAAAACACCCAAATATTTGGAATTTGTAACATCTAGAAACAACTCCATTTTATTCTTCCACGTATCATAGTCATCTTTGTCAAAGATAGGTATCTTCACAATGGCTTTCGAAGTCATGATGAATTTTTAAGTGAGTTAAAAATTCGAGCTTGATTTTTAATTGAATAAAGATAGGATCTTGATTTGTATATCAATCAAACGGCTCTGATACCAATTGTTAGGTCCAATATGTTTGTAGAAGGGGGGGTTGAATACAAACGTAACTGTTTTATCGAAATTTGTCTGGTAATTTTAAGTTCAATTCAAGACAAATTCATGCAGAATTAAATGAAACAAAATTCAAGTTGAATATAAAATTATATTATTACAAATACAGTACAGAGTATTATCAAGTTAATAAAAACTAATTAGAAAATTCGACATGAACTTTTCTAATTTAGTTAATAAAAAAAACAAGATATGAACTAGGAAACTTAGTTCGTTAGTAGCAAGAGAATCACAAATAATTAAGTTCTAATGGATACAATTTTTGAAACAGGGAACTTAAGAATTTATGGCAATTTAATTCTTCTTGGTTGAGCTTTAAAGATAAGAGAAATGAGAGGTTTTGTTCTTCTGTGTCCTTAAGTCTGTATGTCTCGTGTGTCTCTTAATGAGCCGCATGTTGTTAATATTTATATAACATCTCTGAAGCTTCTATCTATTCTATCAACACATAACACTGGAAAGAGTCAGGCTGACTCTTTCTAGTATACTCAGGAAATTCGGAAAGAGTCAAGATGACTCTTTCTAGTGTTAACAGAAATTTCAGAAAGGGTCAGCTTTAGTAATCTCGGAAAGAGTCAGACAGGCTTGGCAAGAGTCAGCTTCAACCTTCAGCAAGAGTCAGCATTTGAACTGGAAAGAGTCAGCATTAAAGCACTCTTGAAATAGTAAGAAATAACCAGAAAGAGTCAGCAATAACTCTAGCAAGAGTTAGACTAAATAAGAGTTATATATAACTCTTTTTAGCTTAAATTTTAACACTTTGACTTAATTAATAATTCTAATGTCAATTAACTTAATATAATTAATTTATTGAATAAATTAATTCTAGTAGAATTAATTTATCAAATAAATCAAAATTTTAGTTAATTAATAAAAGAATTATTATGAATTCTTGATAGCCAAAAACTCTTCTGAACCACTGTAAATTATAAAGAGCAACCACTGAATAATTTGATGAAGCTTGATGCACTGTCTGGTTCATAAGCTACTATCTTCAATGATTGTTCTTCATTCTTGACTTTAATATGTGGTTCTTTTTCTCTTCTCATCTCTATTCAAATTTTTTGTATTGATACTGTCTTCACAAAATCCTCTGTCACTTTAGATAAATCCACTTGCTTCAATACCACACTGAGGCTTGATCAGTAAACTGAATCTTCTTCCAGTGTAAAACATCAAAACTATAGATCGAGTTTCTTCTTTTCTTCTGACAGATAATACCATTTGACAGATTCCTGAGACAGTTAATATTATTTACTTATTACAATCTAATCTAACTTGACTTGAATCCTCGAACTACAAATAGGCTATGTCATATGCCTTTCAACAAAAAGAGTTGATATCTTGGGTCAAGATCAAGATTCAAACTAAAATCCTAAATCCTAGATCTAGGATCAAGGATCAACCTGGAATCCTGGATTAGGGATAGGATACAGGATGTAAGTCTTGAAGACCAAACTTGGCTAAGGAAGCCAACTAAACTATGTTAAGAAGAAACCCAGAATCCTGCATCCTAGGCTAGGATACAGGATGTAAGCCTTAACGGCCAAGCACAGCTTATACAACTAAATTTGAATTCTAAATCTTGAATAAAGAATCAAAGGTCAAGAGTTGAGAATCAAATCGAGATCTTAAATTCTAAAATAAGAAATCAAGTCACTAGATGAAGCCCTTGGAGGCCAAAGAAGCCATGAGCCTATCAAATTCATCATAGGTTCATGGAAACCAAGAACATGAGTGGATTCTATGTTTAGGATCTAGAAACCAACCTTGGTTCCAAGATTTAAAACCAAGAAGCAAGAAGTATTATGAACAAAAGCTTTCAAGAAAAACTTCAAAAAAATTCGGGCCTCCTAGTCGACCAGGACCGATCGACCAGGCTCTTGGGAGGCTCAGCCGACCAGGACCCTGGGAGGCTCAGCCAACCAGGATGCATCCTAGTCCCCAGGTCCCGCGAGCCCTGATTCAAGATTTTGTCAAATCGTCTACGTTTCCGTACTTCAACTGCAGAAAGTCACGTTTGGCTCCAACTTGCTCCCAAGAGCAAGAACAACCAACCAATGCCTTATAAGGCCTTATGACCAAATTTGGTCACCCAAGCCTCGACTGGCAGTTCTCGGCCGCCATTTTAGTTTTGCTCCCATAAGCTTGAACTTGTTCCGAAAAGCTTAATCTTGCTCCAACTAGCTCCCAAGAGCAAGTGTGGCATTCAAGAATCAAGTTGAAATCCTGAATCATGAACCAACTTGGTTAAGTTAACAATCTAGAATAAAAAACAAGCTTGGTTTCTAGATTAAGAGCTAAGGATTGAAGGGAGGATACCAAGTCGTAATCCAGGGTGACTCGTGTTTACAGGTTTAATAACAAAGAACTCCGAAAAAAAGATGAATAACTCGAATGAGAAGCATCAAAATAACGATTCTTTTGAAAACAAAACAAAAGAAACGAAAGAAAATATAGGCTGAAACGGCACAACCAGTTCAATGATTAATGCTAATCATACTTTTTTTTTAAAATTTTGGCTTATAGCCTTTTACAATGAGTATCTGTTCATTGACAAATCTCGTGGTAAGCGAGTATCGAATCCAAAACCTCTGGGTCGACTAGAGGTAAGCTCAACCAACTGAGCTACCTCAACTTGCTTTGCTAATCATACTTAGAAAGCTAAGAAAGCTAATTGATTATCCTAATTATGGATTAGGATGTTAATCACCTTTTCCAAAGTAAAAAAGCTTGGATTATAAATCCAAGGTTGAAAATCAGCATAGAATCATGAATTCTAGTCCAAGGTTCAAGCAATAGAGGAAAATCCTTGATCAAGGATCAAGAAATATAAGAAAATCCTAGGCCTTCAAGGACAAAGGTTAAGAATCCTACTCTTAAAAATTAAAGAGTGACAAGAAGCCAACCAAGTTCAAAGCCTAGACCTTGAATCAAGGAATCAAGGGTCAAGGGTGTGTTTAGAATCAAGAATTTAAAGACAAGAAGCCAAGTCCCCAAATGAAGTCCGTGGAGGCCTATGAAGTCATGAAAGCCATAAAACTCACTCAAGGTTAAAGAAACCAAGGAGAATGATGCATTCTAAATCCAAGATCAAGCATTCAACCTTGATCCCTAAACTAAAGATCAAGAAATTCAAGAATAAAAAGTTATATATAAACAAAAAAAAATGGCTCGGCCGACCAAGCCATGGGAGGCCTTTGGGCTACCAGGCCCTGGGAGGGCCTCAGCCAACTAGGCTTGGCCGACCAGCCACAGCCGGTCATTGGTTTAGAAAAACGTCAACCAACTCTTGTTGGTTTAGCACCGTTTTAGCATTGCTTAAGACCGTTTAACACGCATGAAACGCTTTAAGTTGACTATGCCTTGGAAGTTCCCCAGCCGACCAGGCTTGGCCGACCAGCCATAGCTTGTCGTCGTTTTAAAAAAACGTTAGTCAGCTCTTGCTAGCATAACACTGTTTTAATATCATTTAGCATCGTTTAACACCAATGGAAGGCCTTAAGCCGACCATACTTGGCCGACCAGGCCTTGGGAGGGCCACAAATGACCAGGCTTGGTCCACCAGCTGTAATCGGTCGTCATTTTAGAAAAACAGCAGTCGGCTCTTACTGGTATAGCACCATTTTAGCGTCGTTAGCGCCGTTTAACACCCATGGAAGGCCTTAGGCCGAACAGGCCTTGGGAAGGCCTCCACCGACCAAGCTTGGCTGACCAGCCACAGTCGATCGCCGTTTCAGAAAAACATCAGCTGGCTCTTGCTGGGTTAGCACCGTTTTAGCGTAATTTAGCGGCGTTCAGTGTCGTTAGCGTCGTTTAACACCGTTTAACGTCGTTTAGCACTATTTAGTGTCTTTTAGTACCGTTTAGCATCGTTTAACACTGTTTAAACGTCGTTTAGCGTTGTTAAGTGCCTTCTAGCACCGTTTAGCGTCGTTTAACACCGTTTAAACGCCATTTAGCGCAATTTAGTGTCGTTTAACGCCGTTTAATGCCATTTAGCATCCTTTAACACCGTTTAAACGTCATTCAACACCTTTTGGTGACGTTTAGTTGAATATATTTTTATTCAACTTGATATGGGTTAAAAATATACCCTAAAGACATAATTAATATCGCATTATTTAGACCTAATTTGGTTCAAATAACGAAGCCCAGTAAAGAGACCTGAATCCCTAGCTCGACCTTAAATTCGTTGTACTTGGGTCAAGGATGAGGCTTGTACCGGGAATGCCTGATACAAGGCCCGGTTCTGGATCCTTGATCTGAGATAGAGAAATCAACAAGAAAACTGAATCCTTGATTGGAATGATCTAAAACCACTGACCTAGGAGGAGACTTGGCCCCCAAGTGTAATAACCTTACTTTAAATCTAAGACTCACAATGCATACATAAAGGATCTGACCTCTCATTCTCAGAAAAACGTTTTTTGGGCAAAGATCAATACATCATCGATATTTCAGGCTTAATCCTCGAATAAGGATATACAAGCCACTCGAATAAGGACATACAAGTCACTACGTCCTTGGTATACCCTATCCTCCATAGTCTTGAGGGCATCATCAGAAACTACGTTTTGACTTGATTTTCAACATACCATTGAGATACTTAAATATTTTGTAAAACTCAAAACATAAATACAACAATTAAAGTTTGAAACTCTAAACTCTTTCGTTAAATACTCATAAATCCTAACTGTTATTTCAATCCTAATTTTTATACCATTGAACACAACTCTAACAAGAACTATATATAACCCATATGCATTGTATAATAGTATTTCCATTGTTACAAAAATCGGCCGATTTTTGAAAAATCACCGATAAATCGGACAAAAATCGGTCAAAATTATGGAACCGATTTGGCCTCGCCGATAAATCACCGATTTTTCAACCGAATCAACCAATAAATCGTAAATCAGTACCTCAACCGAATAGTTCCGATTTCTGAAATTTGCAATACTGAGTATTCCATACAAACACGAAAGAAATTAGGAGTACAAAATTAAAAAATGGAGTACATTTTACCACAAAGAAAGTCTACACGACATGACGACAGTGAGAAAAATTTAAGAAAGTAGGTCCCACGTGTAACTGCAACAGTATCTTATATGCAGCTCATTTTGTCGTCTCCCTCCTGCCTACCCTTCACACCACAGTGCACAGTAGCTGTACCCTACTAATTTTAACTAAAATGCACCATGGAATCTTATCCTACGCCACCACATCTTTCTGTACAGGACTTGCCACGCAACCCCTTTAATATCTTTTTCTCTCTACATTTAATAGTAGTGTAAGAAGAAGACATCACTTAAGATTGTGTAATACTAGTATCTCTTACAAGTACTCTTTGATCACTTTACAAACCATTGATCTTTATACATACGTACACACACACTATATATATATATATAAAAGAGAGATTATGAAACGGGTAACTTTTTGGTCCTTAGAAATGTGATCTTTATGGAAGTGATATAGATTTTGAAGAAGATTTGTTGTTTTTGTTGGTGGAATTGGTGTTGAAAGGAGTAGTGGAATGGCAGAGTCAGGGACTAATGAAGTTACTGTTAATGAGTCAAAGGTATGTTAGTTCTCGATTTTGTTGTAATGTTTGTAAGTTTTGATTGTTGGGTTTTTTGTTATATTTGGATTTGGTATATGGGTTTTTGAGGTTTTGATTTTCTTGGTTTAAAGTTTTGATCTTTAGGTTGATTTTAGGGGTTTTGATTGTTATTTGCATATAATTGTTGATGCTTAGGGTCCGTTTGGATTGGAGGTTGAGAAGGGTTGGGTTGGGCCGGGTTCAAATTTAAAAATTCGTTTTTGAGAAAATTTTAAAACTAAAATATTGAATTTTGGTAATTTACGAAAGAATTAAAATAATATTACATATTAAATCCAAAATCCAACACTATACTTTTAAAAAAATTTAAAAAATGAATTTTTAAATTTGAACCCGACCCAACCCATCCCTTCTCAACCCTCAATCCAAACGGACCCTTAAGCTTGAATAAGTGTAGTTTGAGAACTTGTTGATAGACTAGTGTAGAACTTGTTGATTATCTAATGCATTGAAAATTACTCCATATAACTTGCTTTTGTAATTAAAGATATATATCTAGTCAGTTCTAATAGGTATTCTGTTTTCAGTTATGTTGTTAGGAAGGTTGAATCCTTTTAATCTTGTGTAGGGTTTGGAGATTTTTAGTTTCGAAGCTTTTACAGTAGCTTTCAGGTTTTGATATAGGTCAGGGTCTATATTGCTCCTGCTTATATTTTTTCTTTTCTTCTAGCTAGTTTGAACTTTGAAGTTTTTTTTTTTTTTTTTTTTGCTAAATAGTTTGAAGTTACCTATGAGGAAAGATAAAGTTTTAAGGAAAGTAGACTGATTTGTTCTTCTTAGTTTGTTCCTTTTTTCCGGGAAAGTGTCAATCACAATTTTGCAGTAACACAGTTTCCATTTTAGATCTTCTGGGATATCTATTATATGAAAAAGTAGATTGTAAAATTTACTATTTATAGGTGCAGGTTATCATGAGATTATACAAATTTTCAGTTTTAAACTGTGCTTTGTGTATAGATGGTGGTTCCACTCAATACATGGATCCTCATCTCCAATTTCAAGTTGGCATACAATCTTCTTCGTCGACCTGATGGGACTTTCAACCGCCATTTGGCCGAGTTTCTTGACAGGAAGGTCCCGTCTATCCTGAATCCTGTGAATGGTGTTTTCTCTTTCGATATGATTATTGACCGTCCAACGAGCCTGCTTACACGAATCTATCGACCAGCAGAAGCTGCAGAAGAAGCACCTAGGTTTGGTGATCTTGAGAAGCCCTTGAGCTCTGATATTGTCCCTGTCATAATCTTTTTCCATGGTGGAAGTTTTGCACATTCCTCTTCAAACAGTGCTATCTATGACAGTCTATGTCGACGTTTTGTAGGCCTTTGTAATGCTGTTGTGATCTCAGTAAATTATCGACGTGCTCCCGAGGACCCTTACCCTTGTGCCTATGATGATGGCTGGACTGCTCTTAGGTGGGTTCATTCAAAGACGTGGCTTCAAAGTCGGGACTCCAAAGTTCATATATTCTTAGCTGGTGATAGCTCTGGTGGTAATATTGTTCACAATGTTGCTTTGAAAGCAGCAGAATCAGGAATTGAAGTGATCGGGAATATATTACTCAATCCAATGTTTGGCGGGGAAGAGAGAACTGAATCAGAGAAGCGACTAGACGGGAAATACTTTGTCACTGTTAGAGACCGAGATTGGTATTGGAGAGCATTTCTTCCTGAAGGAGAAGATAGGGATCATCCTGCATGCAATCCTTTTGGTCCTAAAGCTACAAGCATTGTTGGGATAAGGTTCCCAAAAAGTCTTGTTGTCGTGGCTGGTTTGGACCTTGTTCAGGATTGGCAGTTAGCTTATGCAGAAGGGCTCAAGAAGGCTGACCACAAGGTTAAACTTCTATATTTGGAGAAGGCAACAATAGGGTTTTACTTGTTGCCCAACAATGACCACTTTTACACCGTGATGGATGAGATACAAAACTTTGTGTGTTCCGACTGTTCAATAGATCAACTGAATACAGGCACCAGTACTTCAGAAGCCTGATCTAATGCTTTAAGTAATTTTTTTCCAACTAGTTGAAGTTTTTTAAGTTGTCCTTCTGTTACTAATTACTATGTTGATCCTAGCTCCACCTGGATCGTGCTTTCCAATGGGATACATCTGATAGGAGGAGATGTTTGGTTGTTAATCTCACAGACGTAGTTCATCATCTGGATGTATCTGCATCTGTGTATTATTGGCACCCATGTGTTTGAACTTCTGTCTTTGTAGTTTCTAAAGATACTGTTGTGTAATAGCTACGTTGTATTGTCTGACTTCTTTCCCCGAAGGAGAGGAAGACAGAAACGTATTGATAAAGTTCCCGTGCCAAAGGATGGCGCCTGGATATGTCTATATGCTAATTCCATTTATTGTATTGATTAACCTATCTTATGTTGTACATATTATCAGACTTATATACGTGTCTGTAAACAGGTTGTGTTCCACCAGGATCATCTTTCATTATTATTCCCCATTATATTACTCCGTATATGTTTACTCAATTTGAATACTTCTGATTATTCATGGTTAATTGAAGACGATAACAATGGAATTGAGGAGCTATGTTATTTTTATCTGGCCGCCACTTGCAACAACTGATCGAGTTTCTTGATGAATTCTGTCATTTTTTCTCTATGATTTGCACAAATGATCGGCTGTGCTTCAAGTCTGCCATTACTGAAAAACTTGCACAGGTGGATTCTTAGATTATTCAATTTCCGTGACTCCAGTTTTAAATAAATTTGGAAAGAACATGTTCCAGCACTATATATATTGCATTTTTACATTTTGTCCTTCATAAGTTCTTGGATTCAATATGGCACACCATTTTGTTAAAGATGCTATTTGGCGCAATAGTTAAATGTTTAGTTGTTAAATCACGGGTTTGAACCCCCTAAACCAGCCTCTTTATGGATAATATTGCGAATATTGGGACATTCTTGGCACCAGCTAAATGCAGGATCCTTGTGCACTAGTTAATACTCCCTCCGTCCCAAGTGTTTGTTTACGTTTGCTTTTAGCACGGAGACCAAGGTATCCAATTAAAATAAGTGAAGTAGTGGGTGTAATAGTAATTTTATTGTTAAAATAAGTGAAGTAGTGGGTGTAATAGTGTAAAGTATTGTTAAAATAAGTGAAGTAGTGGGTGTAATAGTGTAAAGTATTGTTAAAATAAGTGAAGTAGTGAGTGTAATAGTGTTAAAACTTACTATTTTAAGAAACGTAAAGAATTGGTTGGGACGTCCCAAAAAGGAAAGTGTAAACAATTGGTTGGGACAGAGGGAGTATATCTTTATATTGGTGGTTGTAGATGAGTGGTGCACGGAAGTCACTGGAGCAAAGAGAGATGCTCCCTCCGTCCCACTAATTTTGTCACTTTAACCAAATTTTGGTCAATTTGACCAATTTTGTAATGAGAATTACTTATATTATATGATAATTATATTTTTAAAAAAATTATTATCACAAAGTACACTTATCATATTACAATATCGAACTTTTAAATTTATGAAAGCATAAATAATTAAATTATTATTTAAGGTCAAAGTTTTATCAATTTGACCAAGAAAGTCAAATGAGGACAAAATAAGTGGGACGGAGGGAATACAAAATTTGTCTTATTTTGGAAGGAGGGAAACCAAGTGAATAGTGGTTGAAGATTTAGATTTTATCGATAGGGGACCATTTGTAATGCTTTGAATGCTGGATATGCTTTCTAATTGGTAGTACTAGTAGTAGAATATTTGAATCATTTGCAATGCAACAGCTAAGCTTTGGACAGCAACATAATGCTTTCAGAGCTGTTCAAAGGACTTTTAAAGCAAGGAGATAACAGGGTCAGCCACTCCCCTGGCTGCTATTCAGTTGCTTGTCCTCTATTCTGTCTCTACATTATTGTTATAATTTGTTTATGATGATAAAATTTTAATTGTGGGGCTTGTTTTATATACTCCCTCCGTGTCTCATGATGCTTTTCTCATTTGATATGTCGGGATTATTCATAACATGAAACAAATTACTAATTTACGTCAAATATATAAGACCAAATATAGTCATGAGTGATCTTGTTGGATTCGTATTTATGAGTACTTTAATACAATGAAATTTTTATATTTAAAACTAATACAAAATTAAAGATATTAATGATTAAAAGTGTGTGTTGGCAAACGTGTCCAAAGAAAATGAGAAAAGTTTTTAGAGATTGAGGGAGTATTTTATAAGTCAGCATATATGTCTAAAAAATTGAGTGTATGTTTGGGGTTTCTTAAAATAAGTAGCTTATGACTTATAAGCACTTATGTCATATAAGTGATATGTAAAGCAGTCAGCAGAGTGTTTGGTAAATCAGAACTTATAATCAGTAGACTGTTTGGGTAAATCAGAACTTATAAGTTAACTTTTTATATAATTTTCAAAATATTTGTTTTTTTTATATATAACAATGGATATTGTTATGCCCAAAATTCGGTTCGGGTATTCTAAAATGGATCCGGGTCAGATACGGGTTCAATTTGGAGATTTTCAGGATAAATTAGGATTTTAATAAAGATTTACAGAAGGAGGACGCGCCCGCACCTCTCGTACGTGGAGGGCGCGCCCTGTGAGACATAAAAGCGGTTAGAAAGGATGTTTGTTAGTTTTACAAGAAATTAGATCGCGCCCTCTCCTTCCCTACAAGGAGGGCGCGCCCTTGGTGATAAAATTATGTTGAAGATTTCTACTAAAGCTGGTTTTCAAAGGATTATTGAAGAATTCCCTCCTGTCGTATCTCATGAGGGGGATGTCCGTCGCAGAAGGCCTCCAGGGGTATGCCTGGATATGAGGACCCATCTTAGACACAAAGGACGCGCCCTAAGGTGGAAAGATGGGAACTTTCTGGTGTGTGCTTTGGGAGCTCTGTTCCTGTAGCCAATGGGCGCGCTCTCATTGGGTAACTTTGGAGTAATCCTGCACTTTGCACCCAAAAGCTCTGGATCACATGTCCTGCTATCTGGTGGTCGGGTGCTTCTCATTCGGGGGACATGGATGCGTTCTGTACTTGGGGTAAACCATGACTATACCTGCATCCTTGAAATCAAGAAATAGCTGGGACTAGTCCTCGACGGGGGAAGTTTCCTTATCTGTGAAGTCTTGAGATCTTGGATGAGCCTTGGGCCTTTTGTGGTTAGGCCTCATAGTAGAACACTCTGGAAGCTAGTTCGTCAATCCAAGCCCATTTGGGTTTCTTGATCTTTAAGAACTACGTGGGCTTGATCCTCTATAAATATAGAGGTATGTAGGCAAATTGAGGGGGATGGAAGTGAAGAGCTCTAAGAGCCACCACCAAAACCCTCTCAATCTCAGCCCCCAATTCATCACAACCACCACACTCCGGCGACTTTTCCGGCGAAGAACCACTGTCATAGATCTTGATTCCGGCGACAGACCTCAAATTTTGTTGTTACCAAATTCCTCCGTCACCAAATTGGCGCTAGAAGGAGGGGTGCTGATCAAGATCATAATCCAAGGAGGATGGATTTCTCACCACGATGAAGGTTCTTATGAAGCGACAAGCAAGATCTAAGGAATAGCCCTCGATAGGGTTGCAGATCTGCAGCAACGGAGAAGATCCAAGGATGGCGATTACTAGCAGGGGGTCGAACAAGATCCGAAGGCGATTGTGATGTCAAAGATGGTTCTAGAACTGATTTTCAGGCTGTTGTTGCAAAAAGATGGTTCCGGTTATGCTCGAAAGCGGTGATTTCCGATCAGCAGCTTTGAACTAAGTTTTTCATGGGGAGATTCCGAATATGATTCAAGAAGGATGTTCCAAGAAAGAGGCGCAATTATCGAGACCTCTTCCTCATCATTAGGACGCGCCCTCACTATCAGGATGCATCCTCAAAAAATCTCAGGGCACGCCCTAAGGGTGGTATCCAAGGTTTAGATGATTTCCAACAAGTTCTGGGAGAATTCAATGACTAAACACGCCCTCATCTCCAGGATGCCTCCTCCAGGTTACGACTTTCATCATGGTTTGAAAGATATGGTCTCAAGTATGGCTTAATTGATGATGGGTCATCGATCTTGGAGTTAAAATATATGAAAATTCGTATGTATTGGGCTGCATGTGCTACCTACACTGTTTGGGTCATATCTTGAGTTCTAGAAGTCTAATTTGGACAATTTTACAACCCACACAAAGCTTATTAAATTTTCGCTAACCCTAAGGTGTTACAATCTAAAAAATTTGGCTGGAATCAGTCTGAAACTAGAGAGAAAAGACAATTACAAATTTTCAATGAAGAATTCTATTTGGTTTAGGAAATTAACCTATTGGTAATTGGTTTAGGATGAAATCCACATCCTATTCCGAGGAGGTATGGTGAAAGTTGACACATGAGAAAGTTGGGATGCAAACACATGGAGATGGAGCCTTACGCATATGAGATATGATTATCAGGAGTTGCATCTTTATCTCAAAGGTGCCTACCAGTATTCTACCTTCAAGTGGAGAAGCAAACAAAAAGGCCTGAACAACCTAATTTTATAAGGAGCAGCATATTCATCTCTCATTTTCTCTCAAGACGCATCCCCAGGTCTTTAAAGGAGGGCTACCATATAAGAGAAAAGTTTCAAATATGTTTGAGAGAAATGCCTCCCTCTGACAGGGCGCGCTCACGGGAAGGTCACGTCAATAGAAGCCTCAAAGATTTTCAGAAAAGGCACAACATCTCTTATCAAGGGCGCACTTCCAGGACACGTCACAGGGTGCACCCATGGAAGATGATATAAAAGAGAAAGCAGCAAATGGTGAGTTTCGCTAATTCAAGCAAAGCATGCCTCAGAAGACTATTAAGAAGCGCGCCTTCCCCTGACTGGGCGCGCCTCTAGGTAATATACAACCTCTATATTATTTTGCTTTATATGTTTTTTGCATGTATAAAGCTACAGGGGTTTGCCTGGCCAGGAAAAAGAGAACTTGGAATCGTGATCCATAGTGTGTGCCCCCTGGTTACAGGTCGAGGCCCCTTGGACACGAGAGAGTCCTTCATTGAGATTTCATTGGAAGATAATAAAGCCAAACAATGTCATTCCTACTTCTAGAGAGAAATAGTCCTTGACCTGTTGTTAAGGGCGCGCCCTCTAGAGAGAGAGGCCCTACAACTGTTCTCATGATTTCTCATAGAATAGCTAGTGGAAGATAGGATGGGAATCCTCAACCCCAGGGAAATGCTCTACATTAGGACTCATCTCCAAGAAAGTAAACGACTTCAAGGAATTCTCCCCCAAAGGACCTTTCTGGCTAGGGTGCGCCCTCAAGGAAAGATGCAAATGCTCAAGCGGACTCCAATATTTACAAGGATAATTTATTGCTCGGACTCTAGAAGGAAAGAAGCTGTTGAGTTGCGGCCCCATGAATCTTAGAGCGCCCCTTGATAGACAGGTTGAGGCCCCAAGGTCATGAGCGAGCCCCTCTACACAAGAATGACATTCATCCGGACTAGAAGAGACTTTGTCGTTGCCCTCGTCTTCATAGGGCGCGCCCTAAGAAACAGGGCGCGTCATCAGCAACTCCAACGGCTCTCTCTTAAAATTCCCCTCTTGGGATGCCTTGTTAAGAGAAGATCTGTGATGCCCCCAAATCCGAGGTCAAAGATTCAGGTCGTCACATCACCATCCAACCATATCATACCTGTATTAACTTTACAACTCAACAATACATACATCCAGACCTCAATCTTACGCACATACAAGTTAGAGCCTCAGAAACGATAACCAAAAGTAACACTAAATATTACCATTCATCTGTACAATCCAGAATCTTACGCACTTCCACTTATACAACTACACTTGAAGACGAGTCTTACTATTACAGTTGAAAACCTATCAGACTTACTCTGCATTATTTATCCGGAACTAAGTCATCTCGGGATAAATCTTCTACTCCTCTTCTGCTGGTACGGAGTTAACTGATCAAATTCTTCTCCTTCTGAAAAGTTTTTATAAAGCAAGAATGAGCTACATAATGCTCAGCAAGTTCGCCATTTTGAAAAATAATAATGTGGTTTATTTCGAAAACGTTCCCAACTGTATGGGTATATATCTCAGATTTCAAAACATAATTCGACAATATATATGTCCGAGTTTGAATAAAACATTTATACTCGCTAAGGAGCTTTAAGAATAACATATGAAACCTTTATAAGGTTCCCATTTCAATATATCTCAGGTTTGAAAATATATACATATTAGTATATCATTTTCGGCAAAACACTCTACGGTTAACATACTGTACAGGAATACATTATTGCAAAACCTCTTTCCTTCCATTAGCTTAGAAGGTTTCTCATTCAAAAACATTTCATTCTTTGGAATAATTGCAAGAGTGCACTAACACGTGCCAATCTTTATAGAAAATCTTGCAGTTCTAGATACTGCACGATGTCAATATTTTTCTTATCAAAACCACACTATCGGCAACTTGGCACTTAGGCCCAAGAAGCAGTGTTTGAGTATTTTTCCAAAGTGGAGGATGGGACTTGAAGAAAACATAAAAACCTGACGAGGATTGACGATGATCAGTCGCCACATCCAAGTCCAATAATCCGCGGGTCTTCTCTACCGGTAGAAGGATAGAAACTACATCCGTAACTACCCTCGG
Source organism: Kitagawia praeruptora (assembly GCA_037693485.1). Lineage (NCBI taxonomy): Eukaryota > Viridiplantae > Streptophyta > Magnoliopsida > Apiales > Apiaceae > Kitagawia > Kitagawia praeruptora. The sequence goes on along the minus strand of CM075351.1, from coordinate 118,583,129 downwards.
GTGAAAACTACATCCGTAATCACCCTCGATGAAAACTACATCCGTAATCATCCTTCGGCAACACCTGGGCCGGAACAATAATTGATGGACCGCCTGGCTCACGGCCGCTTACACATCCCGGGAATCGTTCGTCAACGATTCCCACACCTGCCAGAGTCCCCTTTTTCTTTTCTTTTCAAAAATCATTTTGATAGAAAATTCGAGTAGTTGAAGTTCGACCTCAGTCGACCGATAATTCTTGAAAAATGTACAAGAAGCAAAACCTGACCGGGGGTTTTCGAAAATGTTTTGGGTTCGAAAGAGTTCGAGTTTGAAAACGATAAAGGTATCTTGGATTAGTTTTGTCTTTAAAATAATGAACAATAATGGATTAGTTTTGTCTTTAAAATAATGAACAATAATTAATAAATAATATTTTGAGATTTAATATAAACAATTAATAAAATAGTTATTTAATTAAAATAAGCTTTTAATCCAAGATAGATATTTTTGAGTATTTTTAACAATGTAAAAATAATAAATACTTAAGTATACGATACTTCCCGAATGTCTCTACGGGTTTTCGCAATTTAATCACGATACAATAATATACCGCTCCCCGGTCAATAGTATATTTGGACCACTACGACCTCTATTGCTAGAGTCGTTGTCCGAAGAAAACACTTTCATTCTAAGTTCAAGGGTGTACAAACACATATGCATAAGTCTCAAACTTCAACATAATCTCGTAAAGCTTAAGCATATAATACGTTTGGAAGCTATAAACACAACAGTGATAATCCTTATATTTCTGGAAACTACATGAAATTATCTTTCTAACCATATGCATTAGGCCCTCGGGAGACAAGATTTAGAGGTTCAAAACCTTCCTACAAGACAGTACATGCTCCCAGAATTTCTCACAACACTCATTCTTTCTTAAACATTCAAGAACTCATGTTATACATCACATCTACCATCAAAACCACCAAGATCCATATCCATAACATTCATAAGACTACATACCCTAACTACAAGCTTAAAAATCACATCAACAACATATAACCTCAAGATTTTCATCATCCATAACTCATATAACCAAGATATGCACTAAAACTTTTAGATCTAACATTATAACCCATAAACAATCCATAACTAAGAGGGGTTAGAGTTTTATACCTTCCTTGATGTGTGTAATAGCTTTCTAAACCTTGTATAATCCTTGTATAGCCTTGGGTAAGCTTGGATGATCAAAAGAAATGAAGAAAACAAGGTTAGTAGTTCGGAGTTATGAGAACCCGACTGAAAGATCATGGAAAACGAGGCCCTTACCGAGCTTTTCTGATCGAGGCTTCTAAATTAAAGTTGTAGAGCATCTTCTCAGCTTTCCAACAAGCTAAAGAACGCAATATTTGGTTGAGAAATGAAGGCTCTATGGTCGTTTTACTGGGCTGCTATTTGCCATGGCCGGGAGCAGAAATATTTGTGATGTTTTTGTGTTTTGTTTGATGTGTGGTTTGAATTATGAGATGTATTATTGATATGTATTGATATGTATATCACTCACATGTCTCCACCCTAGTCTAGTAGCCTAGGTTCAAGCCATGCCCTAGTGTCCCCCTAAAGCATGGTGTAGTCTCCTAGGTACCATTCACCTAGTTGCCTTTTTTTTTACTTTTTAGTTTGCTTTCCTAACTAGCTACTTGCTTGGTACTTGCATGTAATATCTCCCTTATTTTATTTCTCCACCAATGTTTATCACTTAATCCTTAATCCATAACGTATCTTAAATAAACTCCTCGTAATAACATTTTGTCGCATAGAGATTTCCTTCGTAATTCCTTAAGTACTTAATTGTGTAAATTCCTTAAATATCCATAACTCCTTGTCATGGTCTCTTAAAATCTCCTAATACTCTAATAACTCTCAAATCCCACGTCTTTATGAATCTTAATGGCAGTAGGCCTTTTGCCTTCAACAATCTTCCATTTTTCTTACACGGTGAATATAACAACATAAATTTTTTAGATAATCAATACCATTACACAATGTAGGTGACTCAAAAGGTCCCTAATTCACAATGTCATAAGCTTTTACATATTAAAATATTACAAAAATCAGGGTTCTTACAGCCTCCCCTCCTTAAAAGGATTCCGTCCCGGAATCAGGTTGAAAACAATTGAAGGTACTTTTCACGCATCGCGATTTCTAGTTCCCATGTTGATTCCTCGATATTCTGGTTCCTCCACAAAACTCTCAGTAGCTTGACAACCTTGTTCCTCAGCACTTGTTCTTTTCTATCTATGATTTCCACGGGTTTCTCCACATAGGTCAAATCTGGTTGTAGGTCTACCTGGTCGTACTCTATCACGTGCCGAAAGTCGGTGTGGTAGGGTCGTAACATAGACACATGAAACACATTATGAATTTGCTGCAGCTTGAGGGCAAGGCTAACTCGTAGGCTAACTTCCCAATACGCCTCAAAATCTCAAAAGGTCCAATAAACCTCAGACTTAGCTTCCCTTTCTTACCAAACTGCATCAATCCTTTCTAGGGGATACCTTTAGCACCACGAAATCTCCCACCTCATACTCCTTTGATATCTCATAAAATTTGACCATTCGAAATAATAGGTTTCGTAAAAACTAATGACTTTTACATACACTCGTCTGCACCGTAAAGACGTAATATCAATTTGAAATCTTCATTTAATAATTCGTACATATCGTGATTGCAAAAATTTCTCATCCACCCATAAAATTACTATTCATCCAGGTTTTGAATATTCACGAAAATTAGGGTTATTGCAGTCTCCTCTCCTTAAAAGGATTCTATCTTAAGAACCTAAGGAAAATAGTTGTGGATATAATTCCAACTTTACCCTCTCCAACTCTCAGGTTGACACTTCAACCCTTCTGTTCTCTCACCTTAGTCTCACCAACGCTTTAATGTTGTTTTTCGACGCATGCTCTCCTCGACCTGTATTCCTTATCGGTTGTTCTATGAATGAAAATTTCCATCCCCCTACTTATACGTTCCTCTTCTACCTTGTTCATAGTATCCGTGTTGAGTCCTTGTATCGCTGGCCCGTGAATACTTTGTGGTCGTGTTTTATAATCTGAGACAACGTCAATACGCACGGTATTCCTCATATTCCTTGGCTTGATTAGCACACATGTGTTGCCTCCCGTCAGCCATTACCACTTGTTATGGATACTGTATAGTCTTCGGTATACGTCGAACCAGTTCAGCTACTATATCCCTCGTTCATTGACTTCTTCGTAACGCAAGAAAAGCGAAACTTCTTCTTTCGCAGTATGCTTTACAAGAGATGGACTTGCGTTCGCATGGTGACGATCGTGATAACAACGTTCATTTCATGGACAAGTTTTTATTCTCGACTGCCCCGTGAAATCTAAGGCACGACACTAAATATAAATTCGATCGTCTGGATAATTCTTCGTCCCTTAAGTCTTTATCTGGCGTAATCGCTGCAGAAGTTTTATATTGCACCACCATCTCTTCCGTATATAAATCGATAATCTTCTAAATGGAAAGTCCCTCGTAGGTAAATCACTTGGTTCAATAATTATAAATCAACTAGGGCCATCTCTTGGCTCGGTCTTCGATGACCTACTTATGAAATCCATTATAATTCTGTCCACGTTCAAGATTTTCTATAGGCGGAATTAATCCACTAGATCTCTTTCATTCTGCTTTCGACATGTCGCGTTTGTACTTAATAGTTTGCCAATACTATTCTTCATACCCGTTTGCCAAACATTCTCTTAATTCTCTATACATCTTTGTCCTTCCCCATAATTTAATCATTTTCCTCTAACATTATTCTTTATTGTATATACTCTATTTTCTTGGTCAATACTGACTAAATTCCAATTTCGAATAATCCCTTCTATAGGTATCGGCCACCACACTGGCCTTTCCTGGGTAATAACAAATTTCTCCATTATACTCCTTGTTCAGTTCCACCATCTTTTCTTCTCTATGTTTAGTTCCTAATGTGAAGGTATCCTTATGGCTGTTGTGGTAAAAACCTTAACACTTTTTCTCATAAGGTTAACATCTCAGTTTTCTACGTGAACACTATCACGGCTAATCCCGAATCACAATTAGTATATCTTATCCCGTAACCTTTATGTTGTTTAGAAGTATAGGCTATCATCCCCTTTCTACTGCATCAGCACACCTCTTAAACTCTTGAAAGATGCATCATCGTGACTCTCAAAGTCCTCTTTTTATCAACAAGTATGGCTAACAACGAGGTTGTTGCTAATATCTCATTTCATCCCAAAACTTTGTTCATTAATCCATAAAGGCTTCTGACTCATTAGTCCACTCAGACGATACTACCATAATTTTATAACGTTTATATTAGTGTGAAATGCCAACTTTGGCATAGTACAGAGGTCGATCTTGAGTTGGTGAAACCCGCTTTTCAACCTTATCTTTGAAAAATAACTACGCATTTTAACCGGTCAACAATTCCTACATTTCCGGGTAGGGGTATCGATTTTCGATGGTATATGTAAGATGTCATACGCTCGTCCTCTTTCATAACTGGCGCCAATCAGCCCGAGGCCCGCATGTTGCTGCGATTCCCAAGAAACTTGATTAGGTGGTAATCTCGAAGGATCATTGGGATATATCCATGCATCTATTTGCTATTAGGGGCCTTTTAAACTTTATGTCTCTCTATGTGCATCAATCTCTTTAAGCTAAGTAAAGCTTCACATTCTTGCCACGATATTTCTTCCTTTCTTGTCTGTCTCACTTCCATGTTAGTTTCCTCTAAGGATATGTCTTACATCGCAATCAATTTGCATTTTTTTTTTGGATCAGGAAAAGGATGGGTAACTCCATAATTCATTAATATAACATCCCGACAACGGTTGGTAGGAGCATGCTCCCAACCTCCTCATCATTTCTTATAACCTTCCTCACACTAATATTGAAGGTCCTTGTGGTATGCCCCGACATGTTATTCCTACTTTAAATAATTACTCGGCATATAACGCTCTGGTTGCACAATTACAACATTTGGTTTTTGATCTCATATTGGTGCAACGGTTCACAATTGTACCTCCCGTTCACCTTAGAGTAATCACTTTTGAAAGGAATGGTTTCAAAATAACAAGGTCCAATAGATAATTTCAATAAGAATTCCACATTGGATGTTCCAAGAATGTTGATGGTTCCAAATACTAGGAGTCTCGATTTTTTTGGAGATGTAAGGATGGACAGAAAGAATACAACAAGGTTTATTCCTTCATGTCCTGATAATTTTGTAATGTGATTTCATAGAGAATGTTGCACGAGGGCAATGATTGTTGGATACAAAAGTCATAAAGATGGTCTTTATACAATTCTTACATCTGGGGAATATTTTTTTTTTTCTTGAAAATTAGAGGATCTAAAAAGTCCCATTGATAAAGGTCAACCGATCGAAAGAAATTCTACTCTATGACAATAAAAATGAAGCAGTTTATCATTCAAGTAATCTATGGTTTCAAATGAATCTTCATTATATGAATGAAAGAACAGAATATTCAAGTGATATAAAGTCTGATACGAAGATGGGTAGAACTCAAGTTGAGTGGGCGACCTCACTAGGTCTCAATCAAGTTATTCGTCAAAAATTTCATTATCATACTTTACCACATGCAAAATGCATTGAGGAATTGCTGAATGAATTAAATTGGGAGTTGGACCAGTGAAACAATAACTAGTCCTTTTCAAGAAACACCAGCAACTAGCTAGACAAAATTTGCTAGTTCACATGTTTGAGACACCACCACTAGCTAGGACAATTAGCTAGATGTTCTTCACAACATTACAATTTTGACTAGTTAGAACAATCAACTAGTCATTCATATTGACATATCGACTAGCCAGTTTCAATTGGCTAGAACGGAATTTCAACATCGTAGCCACTGAAGAACTTTAGGCTACTCGGACAATGAATGGAATTAAGAAGTTATTAAGTTTGAAAAAAGAAAACTATAACATTTGAAGAGAATGTTCTAGGTATCGGAACAATCGATAACCTCTCATCAAATATTACTTACCAGTGAAACGGTCCACCCAAGGGTGCCTCCGTACACATGATTTATCAGATCCTACAGTAGAATTAAATTCAGAATACCAATATCAAAATGATATCCTTACTATGATTTCAAAGTACGACGCACAATCTCATTTTGAATAGAAGAAAGGATTCATGAGGAATATCTAGATGTTAGATCATCCCTGTTCTCAGCAAGTTGATAAATATTTATGGGCTCGACTGAAGAGTGCAAGTATGAAAGAAGTAGTCAAATATCAATATTCGTTTAGGAATATTCATTGATTAATTAAGGAAACAATTATTGAACATTCCTTGGATAATTGAAAGGAAGTGTAAATAGTCCTGAGCAGAACGAAATAATTATAAACTTCAAATAGAATATTCGGGGATCAAATAAGATACTTTGGATGAGTCCCAGTTTAGAGAAAGTATATCACTGGTGGTTATTCCACAAGTTTGAAGTAGAAAGCTAGAAGGATTACCTGATATAAACTAATCGAGGTAACATGGTTAATGAAAAGTTTAAAATGAAGTAGTGCAACAGCCGGTAGTTACCAAAATAAGTTAATCATTCGTGCATCTCATTATCACCACTATGAGGTAACTCCATCTCTTCGTCTTCGTAATACAAGACACCAACTAGTGTGTCTCTCAACCATCATCTTAAAGTCAATTATCGAGATAGGGTTTCACAAATACATCTATCATCTTCGTGCTTTATCTTGAAGACCAAGATTCACATCATTCCGAGGACACCTGCTAAGTCCATAGGGTCCTACTTCATGCCTTCCGACAAGAATCACGAGTGGCCAGTTCCCCCTGGGAACAGATCAAAGAGATCTCTCAGGCATCTCAGTGCAGTCCATAGGTTCAGTGGTGGGTGTGTGCATGTGAACATATACCAAAAATATTGAGGTCTACAATACATATATACGTAGTCCCTGATAACATCTTTATCAAAGGATCCCACTCTAGACCCATTGGTCTTTTCTTTTGATAGACTCTGAGATCACTGTATCGCTCGTTGTAACCCTATTCAACTTCACTTGAGTCCCTTTGTTAATTCTACTTGTTTGTTCACTAAGTTGAACTACCATGCTCTAGCGTCCGAATCATGCGTGGAATTACCTAGCACGCTCGTCTTATGATAACATTCTCGTATAACACATGTAAAATTCGCCATCAAGAGTAATGAAATCCACAACGGCATAGTAACCACCTTTCAGGTAAACCCGTTACTTATCGAAAATTGGATCTTATAGCCAAAGTAAAAGACTTTCATTATTCCAAGTACTAAGTACCCTTAATTATGTAAGGAAGTCTAAACTTATCGATTCTTAAATTGCCGCCTCCTTATAGGCAAACTCTGAAGGACTACGGGCAACAAAATTTATGCCAGCCAAGTCATCCAATCATATTGGCAGTATCGTCTCTTCCTCAACTACTCTTGAGGTTTCGCTCTGCTTCCTATATCATTACCTATGATAGGTCATGTACGACTCTCAAACCTCTATTCATCATTCTGAAGGTCTCTAAGGATTCTATCGACCCTAGTATAATACCTCCAGTAAACACTCCAGTCCATTCTACTCACCGGTACCTCTTCCGGTAGTCCAATAATAAGTTTACTATGATCTCTTATGTCATTCTCCTACTTAGACTTAACTCTCAACACTTCTCGTTTCTGAGTACTGTAACTTATCTCTCTGATACCATTTCTGTGATGCCCCCAAATCCGAGGTCAAAGATTCAGGTCGTCACATCACCATCCAACCATATCATACCTGTATTAACTTTACAACTCAACAATACATACATCCAGACCTCAATCTTACGCACATACAAGTTAGAGCCTCAGAAACGATAACCAAAAGTAACACTAAATATTACCATTCATCTGTACAATCCAGAATCTTACGCACTTCCACTTATACAACTACACTTGAAGACGAGTCTTACTATTACAGTTGAAAACCTATCAGACTTACTCTGCATTATTTATCCGGAACTAAGTCATCTCGGGATAAATCTTCTACTCCTCTTCTGCTGGTACGGAGTTAACTGATCAAATTCTTCTCCTTCTGAAAAGTTTTTATAAAGCAAGAATGAGCTACATAATGCTCAGCAAGTTCGCCATTTTGAAAAATAATAATGTGGTTTATTTCGAAAACGTTCCCAACTGTATGGGTATATATCTCAGATTTCAAAACATAATTCGACAATATATATGTCCGAGTTTGAATAAAACATTTATACTCGCTAAGGAGCTTTAAGAATAACATATGAAACCTTTATAAGGTTCCCATTTCAATATATCTCAGGTTTGAAAATATATACATATTAGTATATCATTTTCGGCAAAACACTCTACGGTTAACATACTGTACAGGAATACATTATTGCAAAACCTCTTTCCTTCCATTAGCTTAGAAGGTTTCTCATTCAAAAACATTTCATTCTTTGGAATAATTGCAAGAGTGCACTAACACGTGCCAATCTTTATAGAAAATCTTGCAGTTCTAGATACTGCACGATGTCAATATTTTTCTTATCAAAACCACACTATCGGCAACTTGGCACTTAGGCCCAAGAAGCAGTGTTTGAGTATTTTTCCAAAGTGGAGGATGGGACTTGAAGAAAACATAAAAACCTGACGAGGATTGACGATGATCAGTCGCCACATCCAAGTCCAATAATCCGCGGGTCTTCTCTACCGGTAGAAGGATAGAAACTACATCCGTAACTACCCTCGGGTGAAAACTACATCCGTAATCACCCTCGATGAAAACTACATCCGTAATCATCCTTCGGCAACACCTGGGCCGGAACAATAATTGATGGACCGCCTGGCTCACGGCCGCTTACACATCCCGGGAATCGTTCGTCAACGATTCCCACACCTGCCAGAGTCCCCTTTTTCTTTTCTTTTCAAAAATCATTTTGATAGAAAATTCGAGTAGTTGAAGTTCGACCTCAGTCGACCGATAATTCTTGAAAAATGTACAAGAAGCAAAACCTGACCGGGGGTTTTCGAAAATGTTTTGGGTTCGAAAGAGTTCGAGTTTGAAAACGATAAAGGTATCTTGGATTAGTTTTGTCTTTAAAATAATGAACAATAATGGATTAGTTTTGTCTTTAAAATAATGAACAATAATTAATAAATAATATTTTGAGATTTAATATAAACAATTAATAAAATAGTTATTTAATTAAAATAAGCTTTTAATCCAAGATAGATATTTTTGAGTATTTTTAACAATGTAAAAATAATAAATACTTAAGTATACGATACTTCCCGAATGTCTCTACGGGTTTTCGCAATTTAATCACGATACAATAATATACCGCTCCCCGGTCAATAGTATATTTGGACCACTACGACCTCTATTGCTAGAGTCGTTGTCCGAAGAAAACACTTTCATTCTAAGTTCAAGGGTGTACAAACACATATGCATAAGTCTCAAACTTCAACATAATCTCGTAAAGCTTAAGCATATAATACGTTTGGAAGCTATAAACACAACAGTGATAATCCTTATATTTCTGGAAACTACATGAAATTATCTTTCTAACCATATGCATTAGGCCCTCGGGAGACAAGATTTAGAGGTTCAAAACCTTCCTACAAGACAGTACATGCTCCCAGAATTTCTCACAACACTCATTCTTTCTTAAACATTCAAGAACTCATGTTATACATCACATCTACCATCAAAACCACCAAGATCCATATCCATAACATTCATAAGACTACATACCCTAACTACAAGCTTAAAAATCACATCAACAACATATAACCTCAAGATTTTCATCATCCATAACTCATATAACCAAGATATGCACTAAAACTTTTAGATCTAACATTATAACCCATAAACAATCCATAACTAAGAGGGGTTAGAGTTTTATACCTTCCTTGATGTGTGTAATAGCTTTCTAAACCTTGTATAATCCTTGTATAGCCTTGGGTAAGCTTGGATGATCAAAAGAAATGAAGAAAACAAGGTTAGTAGTTCGGAGTTATGAGAACCCGACTGAAAGATCATGGAAAACGAGGCCCTTACCGAGCTTTTCTGATCGAGGCTTCTAAATTAAAGTTGTAGAGCATCTTCTCAGCTTTCCAACAAGCTAAAGAACGCAAGATTTGGTTGAGAAATGAAGGCTCTATGGTCGTTTTACTGGGCTGCTATTTGCCATGGCCGGGAGCAGAAATATTTGTGATGTTTTTGTGTTTTGTTTGATGTGTGGTTTGAATTATGAGATGTATTATTGATATGTATTGATATGTATATCACTCACATGTCTCCACCCTAGTCTAGTAGCCTAGGTTCAAGCCATGCCCTAGTGTCCCCCTAAAGCATGGTGTAGTCTCCTAGGTACCATTCACCTAGTTGCCTTTTTTTTTACTTTTTAGTTTGCTTTCCTAACTAGCTACTTGCTTGGTACTTGCATGTAATATCTCCCTTATTTTATTTCTCCACCAATGTTTATCACTTAATCCTTAATCCATAACGTATCTTAAATAAACTCCTCGTAATAACATTTTGTCGCATAGAGATTTCCTTCGTAATTCCTTAAGTACTTAATTGTGTAAATTCCTTAAATATCCATAACTCCTTGTCATGGTCTCTTAAAATCTCCTAATACTCTAATAACTCTCAAATCCCACGTCTTTATGAATCTTAATGGCAGTAGGCCTTTTGCCTTCAACAATCTTCCATTTTTCTTACACGGTGAATATAACAACATAAATTTTTTAGATAATCAATACCATTACACAATGTAGGTGACTCAAAAGGTCCCTAATTCACAATGTCATAAGCTTTTACATATTAAAATATTACAAAAATCAGGGTTCTTACAAGATCCTTCAAGGAATAATATACTGACGCTGGGGGGTAGTACTGATGCACCTCCCCTTTAATGGATGCCTCTTCGTGAGATGCCCTTTAATGGATACCTCCTAGTGAGATGCCTCTTCATGAGATGCCCTTCATAGGATGCCTCCTAGTGAGATAGCTCACATTGAGATGCCCCTTCATGGGATGAGATTTGGAATAGCTCGTGACCGGAGAGTGCTCACTACCGCTTTGTAAAACGTTTTAGGGTGAGGTTTATGACCCCACTATCAATAGGATGCTCTGGTTCCTCGTTATACCAGTAATTGATCGAAGTAGGGTGATGCCTGAATAGTAGACTACAAGGTAAATTAATTACCTCCTAGTCTAGGGGGGTAGTCCATGTACACTTTCCCTAGTCTTAGTTGAGTGAAATTTTCAACTTTTTCAAGAATGCAAGATTGTGCCGGTAGGACGCGCCATGCACGGGGTCTTTTGGAGGATTGAAAGCATTTGCCTTGGTAGAAGTCTCCTCCATGTTTGAGTAAGAATTGTTCATGTCCTCACCTTTGTCTTTAGTCGGTGGAGTTGGGATTTCGGTCAATCGCAAAAGTCTTCCCTTTTTTGAGGATGCGCCCTTCATCTCAACAGCCTTTTGAAGCCCAGTGCAATCCTCTTAGATTTGATGGTTGCAGCTTCCCGAACTCTAAAGTCATCAATCCACTTGATAGTATCTTGGTCAAAGGAAGCTCTTAAGGAGGGGGGGATGTGCAAGATAGGAGGTTTCAACTGGTGACTCCTTGAAGGATGGATTATTTTGAAGAGGGAGCCCCTGTTGTTGAACATCCTATGGAGAAGTTCGTGATTGTAGGATGCCGGCTGTTCAGGAGAAGGCGACCCCTCACCCACATTGGTCAGGGCGCGCCCTCAGCGAAATCTAACGTGATAGAGAGGCTTGCTAGAGAAAATAGAGATTTTGCTAGCTTAAAGGAACGCCTAGGTATAAGGCTTAATGATGACAATTTAAGAATGGTACTCCTTGAGCATGAGAAGAAGGAAAAGCACTTGGAATCGAGGCTCCGTGATCCACAGCGCGCGCCCCCTGATTACGGGTTGAGGCCCCTTGGATATGAACAAGCTCCTCCTCAAGGTGATGCTGAAGAAGAAGTAGCCGAGACCATGGAGAATGGAGGTTGGAGAAGTATAAAGGAGAGAGGCAATTTCACAACAAAGAGGATGCGTCCTCAGGAGATAGATCTCCATGTATCACTCGAATTGCTTCTAGTACTTGTAGTGCAGTGAGGTCGAGGGCGCGCCCTCCTTTGAAAGGAAAGCATCATGGAGGTTCTCAGGGGAATCCACGACCTCAGGGGAATCCACAGATTGAAGAAAATCCACAAGCTCAAGGTCAAAAGGAACAAACTCAGACTCAAGAGGTAATTCTCACACAACTTCAATCCGGAGCTCCAGGAAATGCTCAGACGACAACTCAACCTTCACCCTTGGGGGGTACTCAAACAACTATGCCACCAAATGTTCAAATATTCCAGTTGTGGGGATTTTTAATGTCGATGAATTGGAAGAGGCTTTTTTCTCACTTGGATGGAGAAATGATATATGTTACCACACAAGCTCCTTCTCCGTTTTCAGTAGAGGTTAGAGACTACAGGATATAGATCTACGACCAATAATCTACGCTTTCATGGAAATGCAGACCCTGTGAAATTCTTAGGACGTTTTGATATTGAGACGGATGTCTATCAGGTGACCGCATTGGCAAGATGTCGCTTGCTAGTAGCAACTTTTAGGGAAAATGCTCAACAATGGTTTCAAAAGCTTGGACTAGGGATGATAATTTCTTGGGAGACAATGAGAACTTTATTTTGTAGTAACTTTCAGGCAACCGTAAACAAAAGGAAGGAGAAAGCTTGCAATCTTGTTTCAAGAGGTTTAAGGCAGAATCCACCTTAGTCAAGGGAGGAATAGATGAGACACTCAAGAGTTTCTTGATAGCTACACTAAAGGAAGGAACATATTTCTAGAAGCATCTCCAAGGAAGAGACTCGGCTACTTTGGTCGCTGTGTTTGCATAAGCTGAATCTTTCAAAATTGTTGAGCAATCTTTGGCAGACAATTGGAAAATAGATGAACAGGGAAATTCCAAAGGGAAGACTAATAAGAGAAGGATAGGTCTGTGAGTCATGTTCACTGTGTTGGGATTGGTGCTAATCGGGTGAATTCCACTGAAGATGGAAGAAGTTGGGGACCTCCTGATACTTACATTTATTATAGGAGGCCAAATGGTTATACTCTCCTAGCGGTTTTAATTAAACACATCTTCGAGGTGAACAAGAACAAAGGATTTTTTCGGAAACTAGAGTCTCTATCTACTTGGCAAAGCAAAGACAAGAAGAAGTATTGCAAGTATCACGAGTCTACAGGGCACAACACTTACGAGTTGAAGAATGAATCATAAGGATCAAGGAAGGATACTTGACCGACTGGATTTTCAGGGAAGTCAAGAAGCATAAGGTGTTAGGCCGAATACACAATGATAATCAAGAGTGTATGAAAGAATAATAAGTAACACGTGTATAAACAATTAAAAACTGTTTGTATTCGAACTCCTCTCTTAGTTATGTAAATTATCATAGAGAGCTGCTTAGGTTACAATGAATGATAACTTCGTTGTTCTATCCCCTTCTAGGGTTAACCTAACTGTATTTATAAGACATACAGCTACGGTACAATCATAAATTGATACTCCTATAATTAAGCTATACAATTGATATCAATTACGATTGCTACACGTCTTCTAAGTCAACTCAATCTCTTTGATAGCTATCCAATCTTCAAAGATATTGCTTCCATATTTATCTTCAATCACTGTTGACTTGTATACGCTTCCGCTAGACAGAGTTTAACAAACTCTGTTGCGCTTCTAATCATTAGCGTTTGTGCTTCCATTCATCAGCGTTTAACCAAACTCTGACTGCTTCCAGCTAAACTCTGATTATTCACTGTTACACGTAAACACTGAAATCATTAACATCAATTATATTTAACAATCTCCCCAACTTGTTCATTACCAATAATGTACAAGTTAATAGCAATAATTGATGATGTCAAAATAAAACAAATAAATACAGTGTTTAACAAGTAATCAGAGTTTACATTTCTACTTAACAAAAATTATAGAAAATAAGAAATACTTACAGACCATTATCTATCTAATTTCTTGAACATCTGGTGTTGTTCTCAGATAGTCTATAAGCAATCTCCTCTCTGCATTTTCAAGCTCCCTTTGCATAATCTCTTTAATCTCTCTCAATTGAGGATCACTCTCATCAGTCTGATAGATAGCAGATCTCAGATCATAAATTTTGTTTCTCCTCATATCATTTCTCAGTCGAATGAACTGTGCCTTTTCTGATTCTGAATTAAAATCCAACACAGTAATCCCCAGATCTGTCCTCAACTTTGCACTGTCTTCTGCATTTCAACAAGATTTCCATGATAATCTCTGTACTTCGGAACATACACACCTTTGTACTTTTCTTCTTTATACTCTTGTCTTCTTTAACTACCTTTTCTTTCATCTTCATTTTAGCTTCCTCTTCTGTTGGTCTTCTTATTGAATAAGATAAGCTCTGACTAGCACCAACATTCTCTTTGATAGAGATGCCTTTAAGAACAGGCTTAGAAACTTCCACTGTTTTCTTCACTTTGCAAGATTTCAAAGCCTTTTGATATTCTTTTTGTAATTTCTTCTCTTCAGCTTGAATATCTGCAAATGTAACTCCTTCCTCATTTTCTTCAAGAAACACTTTCACATCTAGTTCCTCATCATTCTGTGGATTTTCAGAGAATTGTAAATTCTTGATCTTCGAAGTACTCTGAACATCAGTGTTTGTTCCACCAGACATTGCAATTGCCTGTTTTCCAGAATGAGCAATTGACTTCCCATATCTCAATCGCCTGCCTTGATCATCAGCTCCTCCATCTCCAGCATCATCCTTTTTAGACAGAGTTTGAGATTGCTTGCAACTGGATTTAGCAACTCTCTCCCCCTTTTTGACATCATCAGGAATCAGAATGGAGGTAATCAATTCCAGTGAAGAAGAAATGGAATCAATTTTATCAGACATTACAAACTGATTTTGTTCAACCTTTCCCAGCCTCTCAAAAAGAATTTCTTGAGCTTTAGTAAATTTTTGACTCCTGAGCTTAGATTCTCTCTCCATAGTCATGTCTCGAATCTGAATCTCAGTTTTTAAATCAGTGATTTCCTTTTGAGTATCAGCAAATCTCCCATCCAGAGTTTTGACTTGAACCACTGTGGCCTTTAAACAGGAAAGAAGCTCTGGATTGGAAATTTTCTTAGCAGTTTGTTGCACAAACTTTGCTGCTCTCCCTCTAGGAAAAATAAAATCTTCCTTGTACCAATTTTCAGAAAATTTAGCAAGAAACTCCGCTTCAACTTCATGTGCATTAGAGGGATGAGAGAATGGTGCATGCTTTGCATCAGTTTGCACAGGGGCACTTTGAGAAGAATCAGATTCTGCACTCTCTTCAGCTTCAACATGAGCACTTTCTTCAATATCAGTATCTTTTTCAGCAGCATCATGTGCACTTTCTTTAATGTCAACATTTGCACCAGGAGCATGTGCAAGCGAACTTGCTCAGTGATAGACTCTACATTATTCTCAGCAAAAACTTCTTCAACATTCTCTGCAATCTCCACGGAACAGAGGTCGATCAGCCACACATCTGAAAATGGAAGTGAAACGCATGCTAAGGGAGAAAGTGACATCTAATGTTTCTTTTCAAAAGGCAGCTTTGAAGGATAGGACTTTAATTATGGCATTATATTAATTTTTCTGTTATACCTGGGACATGATAGTTGATTAGTTTTTTTTTTTTTTTTGCTAATTAAATTTTTATACCACGAAGGAACAGCAGAATACATTTCTAGGGGCATACCCCGCGAAAGCAACAACTACAAAGCATCAAATCAATTTCCTAAGGAAATAGCATCATAACAAGAACAATATTCTACAGAAATGCTATGCCAGTTTCGTACAGTCTGTATAATAAATTCTAACGATAATAGAATTTATCCACCAAGCTTGCATAACATCACTCACTACCAACTCAATGCTCACATTAGTCCAAACTTTCATCTCAGATGATCCACCAGCAACAGAGATCTTCACTGCATTTTGAAACTTGGAAAGAACCATATTCCTGTTCCATAACTCAACATTTAAACCCAGCACTAAAGGCGCCTTGGGCCCGTTCTTTGCAGCAGTGCAAATATCCTTCCTACATCCAGCATACTGCGTCTGGGCCAAAACAAGTCCAGTCTTCAAGAATCTATGCACGAAAGAGTACAAAACAGCTACGCCTAGGGTAGGCCCCTTTAATATCATGTCAATATGGACAATGTCCCGGTGTTTAAGAAATTGCAACATAGCTTGGTATGCTGTCAAGAACACCTTCACACTAGCAAAAAAGCAACAAAAAGCTTTCCTTGGGCAGACATCACGCCCGATTTTAGAGATACCCACTTTAGCAATTCCAGTCATTAAAATCCTAGGTGTAACTAAACAAGTTAACACCCACTTCATAAAATGGTTATGCCCATTCTCCCTTTCGGAAGCTAACATAGCTTTGAAATCCATGGAAAACCTGTTCCGCCACTTTCCAGCAATCACACATGACCTATCATCACCCCTGTTTAGCCACATACGAGGCAAAGTATGGTTCAGCAAACCATCTAACACCTGAACATAATCAAGCATGCCAGAGTCAATTGAAACCCTGTTCCCATTTAACGCTTCTGATTTCCCAGACGGACCTTCGAGTAGATGTTCCGAACACACCCTGGTGACCCTGGCCAAAGACTGAGGCCTCCAGGATTCCAAACTCAGCCCCACATCATAGTTAAGCATTGGATCCACCCGACATCTATCAGCAACAAGCCTGTATGCTATCATGTCAACATCACATTCACTGGCATAAACAATGCCCTCCCGAACATGGTGCCATACATGGCACCCTTCAAACATAACTTTCACGATTTGCATCAATAAAAAATGCTTAGCATTCATTTTCAAAGGTATAGTTTCAGACATCTCATTTTCATTATCCAGGGCACAAACCTTCCACATGTTGTCGTAGTCTATGAGAATACCCTCCTGAAGGTTCTCATCAGGTGGAGAGACCGGAGTCTCAACCGTAAGCAATGCACCATTCAACCCCATCTGAACAGTGACTCCAAGCCCTGTTCGCTTCATCCTGCATACTTCCATTTCTGCAGAATTTAAAAGCCTTATAAGAGGCTCAACATCCAACAACTTGCGGGCTTGAATGATCAGCCGCACAAAGTCTTTAAATCTTTGAGGAAATACCTCGAACACTTGAAGTGCCAGTCTTCCACTATCCTTTCTGGTCCCCTCTGGTTGTAACATCCAAAATGTTAGGACGAACCCATTGTTAACCCTGCATATCCGATGATAGAATCCCTTCTCAATGCTACCCTCAGACATTAGGTAGGCATTCTCCTGATCAACTGTACGAGATCTACACTCAACCTCAACACTGTTAGTTGAGATAGCATTCCGACCATTCAACGGAAACCCTCTCTCACCCACAGCAAAAACCCAAAGGATAACTGGAAATTGGACATGCTCCCCAAGAATGGTACCGTATCGAACACCGTTAATAAACCCAGAGAACCCTCCATCAATCATTGAAAGGAGTGTCTCATCAGACCTAAGGATTAGAAAATCCTTCAACACATAGAAAGAAAGCCGCAATGATTTAATGGAATTCTCAACCTTAAACAAAGGTCTCCTACCCAAAGAACCCAACCCAAAATAACGATGTAGTAACATCTCATCCATAAAAGAAGGTCTCCTTGTGAGGAATAGTTTCGTGAGAATCCTGGCAAGGATTTCATCTTTACTAACAAAGTACGCAAGACCCATAGCCATACACCCTTCATAGGAAGCAAAAGCCGTTGTGGTTGTACACACCACTGGCACACCGAGAGGAAAATTTGAAGGACCAGAACTAGATGGAACCAGGTGCCCATCCACACAATAGTTGCAATTCATCACAGTAATCAGCAAAACGAGAGATCCATCCTCGTATTGCAAATTCATGACAAAATAAAGACCGAAGATGGGTCCCATCTTTGTATTCACGTTGAGATACCACGAGATAGAGTTCTCGTCACTAACCTGACTCATAAAGCTCGCCTCTAAACCCAGAGATCCAGGAGAAGTAGAGCTCAGATAGATAATAGGGGAAAGGGATTCAACTCCCTTCGCAGCCAGAACCTCGTCAGACACATCCATCAAAACGCTAGTAGTAGTAATCGAGAAACGATTACTCTCCGGAAGAAGAGAAGATCCCAACTGAATCTTCAAAGGATTCATCGATCTTCGAAAAGAAGAAAGACTCAAAGAACCCATCACAGAATAATAACTTAGAAATAAAATAGTACGTATAATTAAGAAATATGGTGTATAGGTGGGAGGATAGAGGAGGGAGATGGATTATTTGAAGGGGAGAAGTATAGATCTGATGAAAAAGTGTAAGAAAAGCTGGAAAAAAGTGGCGGCTAATAGGGTTTTTAGAGAGAGGTTAGAGAGAAGGTAGAGAAACGACTCTCATTTCATATAGTTGATTAGTTTGTAGCTCTTTGTGAGTTTTGTTCCCCGTGGGGTATGCCCCTAGACCTTGTAATTTCTGTTTCTATTATACTTAAATTTAGCAAAAAAAAAAAATCTCTTCCTCAACTGCAATAGACTTTGCTATTTCAATATTCTCTGCAATCACATGCTCAGAGATTATATCCTTAGCCTGATCAACTTCTTCACCTTCTTCAATAATATGGTGAGCATCAGACATTAGCTCAGTGTGAGTTGCAACTGTCTCATCAAGAACCAATGTGGGTTGATAAGCTACACCTGTGGCTTCAGAATTGATAATTGGTGAAGATAGAGGAACTTCAAAATCATCAGAGATTGGCATGAATGTTTCAACAAACTTATCCATTTTAGCAAAACCACCCCTGATTTCTATAGGAATCTGTGCATCCTCAGTGACTTTGATAGATTCTTGAGCAATGGTACCTCAACAGCAGGTATTTCCTGAGAAACTACCTCTGGAGCTTTAACATTCATTTCTTCATCAGAGTCAGAGATGACCAACTTCCTTCTTTTATAGGTCTACACCTCAACAGCTACCTCTTCTCCATCAGAGGTTGACTCTTCCTCTACATCAACAATTGATGGTGATGGAGACCTATTCGCTCTCTCCTTTTTCTTTTTTCTGGCCCTCTTAGCCCTTACAGAGCTATGCCTAGAATTAAGAGCAGTATGCTTGGTTCTTCCCCCACGTTTGGGTTTGGATGGTTGTTGGTCAGGTTGAGGTTGAGTAGGAGACTGAGGTTATGGTTGAGGTTCAGTGTTTAGTGTAGTATTAGGTTGAGTAGATGAAGGTTTAGTTTGTGTTGTAGTTGAAGTTTGAGCAGTGTTTGTAGGTATGGATGTCTGTGGTATAGGTTGTTGTGGTTCTTGTGGTTGGAGAAGATGGTTTTGAAGTGCCAGAGGTAAGAACAAATTAGGTAAATGAATCTTTTGTGCATCCTTACTAGTCATGTCAGAGAAAATTCTTTTGGTGACTCGAAAAGGTTGAATTATATCCTTAACAGCAATAGGAACAGTAGGAACACAAGCAGAGAATAATAATTGACAAAATCGAGCATAATAAACAGTAGTAGGAGACTCTGACAACCATTCCCCCAAATTCATTAGTACAAGTCTACCAAAATCAAAATTACCTCCATAAAGAAGAGCATATCCAATTTGAAGACTATCAGTAGGAATAACATCCCAATTTGTGGTTTTCTTGGCAAACGCCCTTGTTATGCAGTCGAAAAAGAAATTCCATTCCTTTCGTAGAGCTGGCCTCTTCACTTGACCAATTCGTTCCAGAGATTCCATATACCCAATTCTTTGCAGCATCTGTTTTAGATTATCCTCACCAACAATGCTATATGAGTTGTGTGTTTCAAACCCCAGCGCCTCGCTGACAGTAGTTGGAGTGATAACAAACTCATTGTCTTCATATGTGAAAATAATTGATGGAGTTCCAGACTCTCCACCATCATCATAAGCAGAGTTTCTCCAGAAAGAAGCGATCTGATAACCAGAGAGTGTTGATGGTCCAACCAGAGCTTTTCCGATCTCTGAATCACCAAAGAAGTTTTGAATCAGATGAAACGCTTCAGGAACCTTCTCAGCGTTCAAAGGTGCTGCATAATTGTTAGGAACGAAGAGTAATCCATGAACGTTAAAAGATTTGGTGGCCATTTGAAAGAAGTTGAGAAGAAAAGATGCGAGAAAATAGTATGTATGCAAAGTGTTTGTGAAAAAGCGTGAATGAAAAACCAAAGAGACTTTGTGTAGATGAGTAGAAAGTAAATATGAACGGTTAAGAAAAGTGATAAGGTTAATAATTAAAAATTAAAAACCAATCGTTTTACTTAATAAAACATGCTACAGTCTCTTGGTCAATGTGTGAGTGGGGGGACACGTGTTGCATAGGCAGCGGAACAGATATGCATGCACAGTAACTATAGCAATTATTACTGCTACTATCTCGCCTATTCTCAAGACACTTTTACACTACAGTACCCACGTACAGTTGGCACTCATTAATTCCAAATTTCAAAAACTCTCATAACCCATCTATGTAATATGTCTGAAATAAAATATACCTTAGAGTATTAGACAAAAATTCATCAGCGTTTGTCAATTCTCCATCTTTATTTTCATAATCTTCTCAAAGACTGCACAGTGGTGAGTGTGTGTGTGTATAAAGCAGAGTTTACCGACTTCAATTTTTAGAGCATCTAATACTTCATAAAATCCATAAAATAAATCAGTAAGTACTGGTTGCACAAACTCTCATAGTAAACACTGATTGTCTGATGAACACTAAACTCTGTAGTAACACGTCATGATATACAGAAACTTCTAAACCCCCTTTATAACTAATTTAATAATAATAATAATATATATATATATAATTTATTTATTTATTTTTAAATATATATATATAACTCCAGTAATCAGAGGTTGGACCTAGTCACCAAAAATCCTATAATTTTAGCACTTATCTTTTTTATAAGTTCCTGGGTCATCCTAGTCTTTGACTAGTCACCAAAAATTAAAGAATTTTAGCACTTACTGAGTACTAGCAAGTTCCTGGGTCATCCTAGTCTTTTGACTAGTCACCAAATATTAAAAAAAAATTAGCCCTTACTACTAGTAAGTTCCTGGGTCGTCCTAGATACAACATAATCTCAAAGGAGTTGTAAATAGACTATATTTAACTATTGTTGGGGTGAACCAAAAAAAATTATCAGAGTTAAACTAACAGAGTTTAGGGGTCATCAGTCATCAGACATTAGTCATGAGAGGCAATGCACACAGTATATACAGACTCAGAGTTTAGGATAAATAAACTAAGAGATGCTATAAATATGAAACAGTATCATGCTGTGTTAGATTTCTACACAGTCTCAGATTAGATCACAAAAACTTGGAAGGATTCATGATTAATGACTGAGAATCATGCTTCACACATATTTCTTCATCGGTGTTTATGTTCAGACAATAACATTATCAGAGTTTATCAGAGTTTATCCAATATTCCAATAGAGTGACCTACTGAGTATCAACAGTGTCTAACCACATAAAGGTATACAAATCATAGAACACATAATCACAAAAACATGAAAAGCATATTATTATGAAAAACAAATTTTATCTAACCAGTATCTCTAGTCAAAACTAGAGATCATCCCTAGCTCATTTACCAGCCTTATAAACATAGCTTCACTCAATGGCTTAGTGAAAATGTCTGCAAGCTGTTGTTCTGTAGACACAAAATGAAGTTCAATGTTCCCTTCTTCCACATGTTCTCTGATAAAGTGATACCTTATGCTGATGTGCTTGGTCATAGAATGCTGTACTGGATTACTTGTCATGGCAATAGCACTTTGGTTATCACAGTAAATAGGAATTTTACTGTACCTCAATCCATAATCCAGTATTTGATTCTTCATCCAGAGAATCTGTGCACAACAGCTCCCAACTGCAATATATTCTGTCTCAGCTGTAGATGTAGAAATCGATTTCTGTTTCTTGCTATACCAAGAAACCAGTCTGTCACCTAGAAATTGACAGCTTCCACTGGTGCTTTTTCTGTCTATCTTACAGCCTGCAAAATCTGCATCAGTGTATCCAATTAAGTAACTTGAAATCTGATTCTCTTGGATACCACAGCCCCAAAGTAATAGTCCCTTTGAGATACTTGAAAATTCTCTTTACTGCTGATAGATGTGGTTCTCTAGGGTCTGCCTGAAACCTTGCACAAAGACAGGTTGCATACATGATATCAGGTCTACTTGCTGTAAGATAAAGAAGAGACCCTATCATGCCTCTGTAATTTGTCATATCTACTGATACTCCTGTATCTTTGTCCAATTTTGTTGCTGTTGCCTTGGGAGTTATTGCAGATGAACAGTCAAGCATGCCAAATTTCTTGAGAAGATTTCTTGTATATTTTGCTTGATTTATGAAAATTCCATCATCTGTTTGCTTCACTTGTAAGCCTAGAAAATAACTAAGCTCTCCCATCATACTCATTTGATACCTGGACTGCATGAGCTTAGCAAATTTCTTACAGAGTTTGTCATTACTAGACCCAATAATTATGTCATCTACATATATCTGAACTAAAAGCAGATCACTTCCAGAGTTAAAATAAAACAAAGTTTTATCAAGAGACATCAAGGAAGGTATAAACCTCAACCTTAACTGAAAATATACTTTTTATAATGAGAGACGTCTAGAGAGAGAAACCCTCTCCCTTCTCTCTAGAATTTCTTAGCCGCCACTTTATTCAGCCGATTCTACACCATTTTCCATTAGATCTACACTTCTAACCCACACAAATCCACTTTCCCCTTCTTATCTTCCACCTATACACCATATTTCTTTTTTATATCTATCTTTTATTTAATTACTATTATTGATGGGGTTTCAAGGATTCGCTTCTCCTGGGGTTCTGGGATTAGAGGTGGTTTGCGTGGGTCAAGTTCGAGTGAAGAAATTTGTCTTGGTTGTTGGGGAGGAGATTAATTTAGGTTTGTCAAAAACCCTTAATCTAGTGTTCCCATTGTTGGGTTTGAATGGTTCGATGCAGATTTGGTTGGAAAAATCCACTTTTGTGGGTTTCTCTCTTCGTGTATATGTTGAGAAAGTTGAGTCTCTGGTCTTCAAGAGGGAGGGTTTTCGTCTAGCCTTGAATGAAGGGGACGTCTCTTTCCCAGATCTGGAAGAGGTGTACTCGTGTGATGAAGATGAGCACAACCTATTCGCTGCATTTCTTGGTCTTTTGAGGTTAGGCAATGTAATATTTCTCATTGAAGAAGTGTTTAATATTGTTGTTTCTTTCTGCAAAGGGGTTCATGAGAAGAGCACCAGCCATCTGATTGATGGGAGACATGTGAGGGTTTCAGAAATGCTTTTAATTTCTGATAGTCAAATTGATGATTGGCGAAATCAAATTGAAAATAGTCAAATTGTGGTTGGTGTGATGCTTCATCGATTCTGTTTTGAGATGAATGTAAGCAGAGTGACTATGGTGATTGTCGTTGCAAGGGATTTAGTCTATGTTCTCAGGACGAATGAAACTGATTTGGACTCTTTGGGCTTCTTAGTTTGTTCTAATGTCGTTCCGATGGAGTGTGTTAAGGTTGCGGGATTTCAAATCCTGGTGATTTTAGGGGTACTTATTAGAGGGTTTGGAATGGCCCAGCTCTTCGAGTACAGTTGCAATGTAGATGTGACAGCGACACCTCAGGTGTTTGCTGTGTTATCACACAGATTCTTTACAGAAACTGATGAGCATTGTATAGGCTGTGTTAAAGGTTTCTATGTGGGAATTGTAAGATTTGGAAGAGCTTTGCTGTGTAATGGGTTTCTATGCAGCCTTTGTCGCCGGAATTATTGATGCTATACCTAGTTTGTTAAACCTAGTACAGGGACTCGAAATATTGCAGTGCTTATAATGGAGCAGAATTTCAATGATTGTGAAATGCAGATGTGCCTTTTATGGCACCATTTGTGGAAGGGCATCTTTCTTATGACTTGCCTAATTGCGCTCCAGCTGGTTGGAATTAGAGATAATGGCGATGCCTACCTGCTTCATGAGGCTGTTCATGAGGGGGCAGGTGCTCAAGGTCTTTTCGAGTGTTTTACTATTGTTATGCAGGAGCCTAAGGGCTATGTCTCTCATAAATTGGATGGCTGTTTGCTTCTGTGGAGCATGGAAATTCCTATTATGCATGTAGATGCATTTGGGCATGTTTATTTGTACCAGGACTTGGGTATGCTTCGGATAACTGAGGTGATTGAGCACGTTCTTATGGAAATTTCTGTTCACATGGCGGTGGACGGTTATAAAATGAGAAATAGTAACCTGTTATGGGTTATATTTTATGTTGGAAGAACTGACTGCTCAATGTCAATTGTTTCTGGAGACTTTGTTATTAAGACTTATTGTGAGTTATGCGGATGGGGCCTGTACTGGTCGAAAGCTAAGGACGTCGTGAGTAAGGAATGTGGCATGCTGACTGAGGGGCATATTGTCAAAGTTCGGAAGTACTTCATGTTAGGTGGTCAAGCGGCTTGCCATGAAGTTTGTATGGCTTGGTGTTTCGATGGGAAGTTGGGTTCTATGATGTGCACATTGTTTCTCCTCCTCCTCAAGGACAGGGAGTGCAAAAGAAGGGGTTTTCAAAAATCCACATGGAAGCAGGGGAGGTCCTTCCTACAGATAATAATTATTGGCGTAGATCTTTATTTTGTCTAGCTAGGTTTTACTAGCTACTTGTATGCTTGTAGACTAGTATAGTTTTTAAGCTATCTAGTGTAGTGTCTTAATGTTGTTAATGTCTGAATGCTGATTTCGCGGGGTATGCCCCTAGATTTATGTAAGTTGTTCCTTTTTTGGTATAAAATTTAATTAGCAAAAAAAAACAAAGCTTTATCAATTGCACCTCTGTTAAATCCACTCTCTAAAAGAAATTGAGCAAGTGTTTCATACCATGCTCTTGGTGCCTGCTTAAGTCCATAAAGTGCCTTGTCCAGCCTGTAGACATAATCTGGATATTTGGGATCCACAAAACCTGGTGGTTGTTCAACAAACACCTCTTCTTCAAGCTTTCCATTCAGAAAAGCACTTTTCATCCATTTGAAATACTCTGAATTTCTTGTGAGAAGCATATGCTAGAAAAATTCTTATTGCTTCCAATCTTACAACTGGAGCAAAAGTTTCATCATAGTCTATTCCTTCCTGTTGTGAATAGCCTTTTGCTACAAGCCTTGCCTTGTTTCTAGGAATAACTCCATCACTGTCAGTTTTATTTCTGAAAACCCATTTTGTACCAACAACAGATCAATCTTTGGGTCTTGGCACAAGAGTCCAAACTTCATTTCTTTCAAATTCATTCAACTCTTCCTGCATTACTGTTATCCAGTCAGCATCTTGAAGAGCTTCTTCTACCTTCTTTGGTTCAGTTTTAGACAAAAATGCATTGAACAGACATTCACTTGCAGTAGCACTTCTTGTCCTTACTCTTGCATCTGGATCACCAATAATCAAATCAGGAGTATGTGATTTTGTCCATTTCCTAGCAGAAGGCAAATGGCTTCTTTCAGCATGTGATCCTCCCCCTTGATCCATGCTTTTCTGATTTTGTTGTTGACTTTCTTCATTCTCTGAGGCTCCCCCTGAATTTGACTACTCAGAGTCATAATTTGAATTCTCAAATTTTGAGTCATCAGAGTTTGATTCAGATTTTTCAGTTGACTCACTATCAGTGTTTGAGTCATTATTTTGATCATGCTCCCCCTCAACTGGTTCTTCTCTTAGATTGGGATGAGGAATTTCTTCAGTATTTACCAGTAGAGGATCAGAGTCTGCTTCAACAGAGTCTGCTTCAACAGAGTCGGTCAGATCAGTTTCATAAGAGTTTACTTCAACAGAGATTAAATCTTCATTTTCAAAGTGCAGTTGATCATGTTCATCTACATCTTAAAGTCCAGTTATTTTCTTGTCATCAAATGACACATGAATAGACTCCATAATAACCTTGGTTCTCAGATTATAAACTATGAATGCCGTAGTTGACAGTGGATAGCCAACAAAAATTCCTTCATCGGCTTTTAATTCAAATTTTGTCAACTGTTCAAGATGAGTTTTCATCACAAAGCACTTGCATCCAAAAATATGAAAATATTTCAGGTTTGGCTTCTTTTCTCTCACCATTTCATATGGTGTTTTTCCATGCTTGTTGATCAGAGTGGCATTCTGAGTAAAACAAGCAATCTGAACAGCTTCTGCCCAGAAATAGGTTGGCAGCTTTGCTTCATCAAGCATAGTTCTGGCAGCTTCTATCAAGGTTCTGTTCTTTCTTTCAACTACACCATTTTGCTGTGGTGTACCAGGTGCAGAAAACTCTTGCTTAAACACCTCTGTTTTTGTAAAATTCTTCCATTGTTGCATTTCTGAATTCAGTTCCATTATCACTTCTTATTATCTTGACTTTGTGTTTTGATCCTTTGTCCAGTTGCTTTACATGCTCCATCAGAGTTAATGCAGTTTCATCCTTCTTTGCTAGAAAATACACCCATGTATATCTGGTGTGTTCATCAACAATGACCAAAGCATATTTCTTTCTTCCAATAGACATCACATTTACTGGTCCAAAAAGATCAACATGTAGAAGATGATAAGGATCAATAATTGAAGATTCAGTCTTGCTCTTGAAAGATGACTTCCTTTGTTTGGCCTTTTGACAGGAATCACATAGGCCATCAGCATTTAATAATGATTTTGGTAGCCCTCTAACAAGATTCTTTCTAATCAGCTCATTGATGTTGTTGAGATTCAAATGAGAAAGTTTCTTATGCCACTTCTAACTCTCTTCACTGGACATTTTTGTTGATAGACACACTGCTTTTCCATCAGAGTTTGTTGACAACTTTATTTCATAGATGTTATTGTGCCAGTCTCCAACTAGAACAACTTTCCATGTAGATTTACTGATGATTTCACAATATTCAGGCTGAAAATCTACATGATATCCTCTGCCACAGATTTGACTCACAGATAGCAAATCATGCTTGAGTCCTGGAACCAGAGCTACATTTGTGATGATGACATTTCCAAGATTGATATTGCCATATCCCAGAGTACATCCTATGTTGCCATCTCCATAGGAAACTTTTGGGCCAGCCTTCTCCACATACTCTGATAGCAGGGCTTTATTTCCAGTCATATGTCCTGAACATCCACTGTCCACGACTAGGATACTCTCCCTGTTGCCCTGCAATCACAACCAATCACTGAAGATTAGATTTAAGGATCCAGACTTTCTTGGATCCTTTGGCTTTCTTTGCTTTGTTAGCTTTAGCAGCAGAATGCATATTATCAGAGTTTAAGCTAACTTTATCAGTGTTTGTACTTGAAGAATTAACCTTAACCCATTTCAAATTTGGCTTAAGCTCATAGTAATTATGATAAATAGCATGATAGTTTTTGCAAGTATAAATTGAATGCTAAGTACTTTCACAGTGTTTGCATAAAGTCTGTGGTCTAGTTTAAAATTAACTTTCTTTACTTCAGACTTAGAAGATAAAGAATTAATGTTTTTGTTTTTCCTGCAAAAACTAGCAAGATGGTTAGTGCTACCACAGTTATGACATGTCTTTTTTGGAGCAAAAGTAGCAAGCATTGGATAATTACCTTGAGAAATGCCTACTTTACCATTCCTATTCTTTCTAGACACTTTCTGTTTCTTAACAGATTTTAACTCCTTAAGCTTATGCTTGAGTTGTTTATCTGTCATTAAACCAATATTAACCTGTTTAACACTAGTTTTTACTGGTTCTCTTTTAACAGCTTGTTTTCCACCTTCAAACCTAGGTTCACTTATTCCATTAACAAATGTTCCAAATTTCTTAGGTGGGAGTAGTGGTCTAATCTTGATTTTATTCTGAAACCTAAGTTCATCTTCCTCAGAATAACCTAGACCAACAGTGTCAGATTGAAAAACCTCTTGAGTGTCTTTTCCAGAATCAGTCCAAGTTTTAATTATGTGATTTGCCTTTTTCAACTCAAATTCTAGTTGCTTATATTTTCCTAGCAAATCATGTTCTAGATAGACAACATCATCTCTTTCTTTCTGAACTTGTTGCATGTTTTCAAGTTTCTCTTCAACAATTTTATTTCTCTCTTTAAGTTCAGAATTTTCAGATTTGATTCTCTCATTTTCTAAAGTCTGATCCCTATAACTGATATGCAAAGCCTTAAGATAGATTCTTAATTCAGTTATATTATCAGTATTATAGGCATAGGTAGTCAGAGGTACCTTGTTTTCAGAATCAGAAGGAGTCTCACTGGTTGCCATGAAAGCATAGTTAACTTCCTCATCTGAGTCTAAAGTGTTTGCCCAATCTCTGCCTTTGGTGAAAAGTGCCTTCTCACTTTTACCCTTCTTGCACTCAGGAGCATAGTGACCCATCTCCTTACACTTATAGCATTGAATTCCAGACTTTTCCTTCTTTCTAGATTTAGAATCCTTTTTCTCAGACTTTCTGAAACTTCTTCTGTCAGAACTTGAATCTCTTGAAAACTTGTTTCCCTTTTTGAACTTTTTGAAACCCATCTTCTTAAAAGTTTTCACCATCAAGACAACCATTTTTCTCATTTCTTCTTCATCATCCTCAAAATCAGAAGATTCATCAGTGTTTGAATCATCATCAGAAATTGATGATTCACTTTCAGACTGTATGACCAAGGCTTTTCCTTTAGTCTTCTTCCTTGATGCTTCCTTCCTCAAAGGTTTATCCTCAGCCTTTAGAGCAACAGATTTTGCCTTTTTATTTGATCTTTTGTTTCTCTGCTCCATTTCCAATTCATGAGTTTT
The DNA here is from genome assembly GCA_037693485.1 of Kitagawia praeruptora. Taxonomy (NCBI): domain Eukaryota; kingdom Viridiplantae; phylum Streptophyta; class Magnoliopsida; order Apiales; family Apiaceae; genus Kitagawia; species Kitagawia praeruptora. Next base: position 118,554,148 of record CM075351.1, on the reverse strand, counting down.
GATCAGCCCATAGATTTCATCAATCTCAGTATCAGCAAGATCATAGTTATCTCTTATGGTGGTTGTTTTCACATCCCACTTTTTAGGTAGAGAAAGAAGAAACTTGAGATTTGAGTCTTCTAGATCATATTCTTTGTTTACCAATGACAAATCATTGAGCAGTTTACAGAATCTGTCAAATGTTTCTGTCATGGTTTCTTCAGATTTAGCCTCAAAGTGCTCATACTCCTGTGTGAGTATGTTTCTTCTATTCTTCTTGATAGCAGCAGTTCCTTGACATCTAACCTCAAAGGCATCCCAGATCTCTTTTTCAGTGGTGCAATTAATCACTTTGTTAGACATAACATTGTCTAAGGCACTATGAAGTAGATGCCTAACCTTTGCATCCTTTGCAATAGATGAAAGATCTTCAGGAGTCATATCTTTCTTCTCCTTTGGAACTGTTTTAGCCTCTTGTCCAGCAGTAGCAACAGATAACTTAGTAGGTTTATGAGGACCTTCATAAATCCTGTCAAGATATTCTGGATCTGTAGCCTCCAGAAACATAGTCATCTTAACCTTCCAGATTGCGTAGTCTGCTGGCCTAAGAATAGGAACCCTAATGGTTTCATAACGACTCACAGTAATAGGAGCCTTCTCAGAACCTGTTGGAGGAGGAATCTCTGCCATTGATTATCTTTGTGTTTGGATCTTAAACTGTATTAAAGTAACAGATTGGCTCTGATACCACTTGTTAGGCCGAATACACAATGATAATCAAGAGTGTATGAAAGAATAATAAGTAACACGTGTATAAACAATTAAAAACTGTTTGTATTCGAACTCCTCTCTCAATGATGTAAATTATCACAGAGAGCTGCTTAGGTTATAATGAATGATAACTTCGTTGTTCGATCCCCTTCTAGGGTTAACCTAACTGTATTTATAAGACATACATCTCCGGTACAATCATAAATTGATACTCTTATAATTAAGCTATACAATTGATATCAATTATGATTGCTACTCGTCTTCTAAGTCAACTCAATCTCTTTGATAACTATCCAATCTTCAAAGATATTGCTTCTATATTTATCTTCAATTAATCTTCAATCACTGTTGACTTGTATACGCTTCCGCCAAACAGAGTTTAACAAACTCTGTTGTGCTTCCAATCATCAGCGTTTGCGCTTCCATTCGTCAGCGTTTAACCAAACTCTGACTGCTTCCAGCTAAACTCTGATTATTCACTATTACACTTAAACACTGAAATCATTAACATTATTTATATTTAACATGAGGAAAATCCTAAGAAGAATAACGGAGAGCGCGCCCTCCATGGTGATGATAAGCTCGAAGAGAAAAAGTTTGTCAAGGAAGGAAGTATTCATACTATCTTTGGGGGACATCACCTGGGGGTGGTAGCAATCATGCTATGGAAAGATATGCCAGGGAAGCAAGGTATAAACCTCTTACAAATGTGAATATCTTGGAGCTTAGGTCACCTAAATTGTTCAAGGGAGAATGAGCTAATATCACTTTCACCGAAGAAGAAGCTAGGTGGGTACACCATCCTCATAATGATGCTTTGGTAGTAACAATCCAGATCGGTTCAAAGAATGTACATCGGGTTTTCGTTGACAATGGAAGTTCAGTGAACATTTTATACTACAGCACTTACAAGAAGTTGGGACTCCTGGATAAAGATATGATTCAATACAACGGATGGATCTATGGATTTTCAGGCGAGTCAGTGAAAGTCATGGGAGCTATTAAGCTACCAGTGAACCTTGGGGAGGGAGTTCTCTCTGTAACCCAAATGATGGACTTTATGATTCTGAATGTGGAATCATCACATAATGCTTTGGTAGGACGTCCCTTATTAAAAGAAATGAAGGTTGTGACTTCTATCTACCATCTTGCAATAAAATTTCCAACACCCAACGGAGTATGAACTATTCGAGGATCCCAGCATGATTCGAGGGATTGTTATCACAAGGCAATCAAAGGGTTTAGAAGACAACGAGATGGGGGGGCGCGCCCTCAGTGAAAGTACAAGAATCATGAGCATCGCCCCGGGAGAGGTCAAAGTTCATTATCTTGTTCCTTATGGGGAATTGCATAAGGAAAATGCCTCAGTTCTTGGTGATCATCAAGAAGGGATTCTGGAAGAGATTTAGGAAGATTCGGAGGACGTCATCTCCATCAATCTTAGAGGTGAACAAGTTGAAGGTAGGCGGATGTTGCTTGAAGGCTTGGTGCACACCCTTGTTGAGGAAGACTTCCCTCTTAAAGAGGATGCGCCATCCAATGATGAAGCATCGATTGAAGATCCTCGAAGCTTTGATTTCGATTTTGGTCCGAGAACACCGCAGCCGGTTGAGAAGACTGGTCCTGCAGAGGACTTAATTTCAATAATGGTGAATGAAAAGGATACGAATAAGGTATTGATCCAAAAGTTATGTGCTATCATCTTAATATAGATCCTACCAAGAAAGGTATTCGCCAGAAACGTCGACCAGTAAGTGGAGAGAGAGCTATAGTGTTGAAGGAAGAGGTGGACAGAGTATTAAACGTGGGCTTGTTTAAAGAGTCCTACTACCAAAGTGGTTAGCTAACTCGGTTTTCGTTAAATGGGAAAGGGAGGACTTGTACGCGAGCACACTTCTTTCATCACAGATAGAGGATTATACCGTTACATTGGAATGCCCTTTGGCTTGATTAATGCAGAAGGAACTTGAGAAGACCATGGAAGTGTATATGGATGATAGCTGAAGGGGTCCGTACGTCTTAATATCATAAGGCGCGCCCTCGGTAAATATATATATTTAGTTTTAGTGCGAGCCCTGTGAGAGGTTTACACTTGTGCGTAATATTTCTTGTTTCTTATGCCGAGTAAGCTCATGTAAGCTTAGAGATATGGTGCATTTGTGTTATTCCTCTGCGAAGAAGTTAAAACTAGAGTTGTCCAGGAGATAAAATTTTGGATTGAAGAAATTAAGGACGCGCCCTCTGTATAGAATCTTGAAGATAAGAAGATTGAGGACGCGCCATGGAGAAGAAAAGCTACAAAAATTTTGGTGTTGCTTAAGATTGGAATTCCATGCTTCATCTTTGATTTTACATGAAATTTTTGGGTAGTTGTTATGCCCAAAATTCGGTTCGGGTATTCTAAAATGGATCCGGGTCAGATACGGGTTCAATTTGGGGATTTTCAGGATAAATTAGGGTTTTGATAAAGATTTACAGAAGGAGGACACGCCCGCACCTCTCGTACGTGGAGGGCGCGCCCTGTGAGACATAAAAGCGGTCAGAAAGGATGTTTGTTAGTTTTACAAGAAATTAGACCGCGACCTCTCCTTCCCTACAAGGAGGGCGCGCCCTTGGAGATAAAATTATGTTGAAGATTTTTACTAAAGTTAGTTTTCAAAGGATTATTGAAGAATTCCCTCTTGTCGTATCTCAGGAGGGGGATGTCCGTCGCAGAAGGCCTCCAGGGGTATACATGTCCTGCTATCTGGTGGGTGCTTCTCATTCAGGGGACAGGGATGCGTTCTGCACTTGGGGTAGACCATGGTTATACCTGCATCCTTGAAATCAAAAAATAGCTGGTAGCGGATAGGACTAGTCCTCGACGGGGGAAGTTTCCTTATCTGTGAAGTCTTGAGATCTTGGATGAGCCTTGGGCCTTTTGTGGTTAGGCCTCATAGTAGAACATTCCGGAAGCTAGTTTGTCAATCCAAGCCCATTTGGGTTTCTTGCTCTCTAAGAACTATGTGGGCTTGATCCTCGATAAATATAGAGGTACGTAGGCAAATTGAGGGGGATGGAAGCGAAGAGCTCTAAGAGCCACCACCAATACCCTCTCAATCTCAGTCCCGAATTCATCACAGCCACCACACTCCGGCAATTTATCCGGCGAAGAACCACTGTCATAGATCTTAATTCCGGCGACAGACCTCAAATTTTGTTGTTACCAAATTCCTCCGTCAATAGATATCAATGGATAGATCTCGATGAATAGGGAAATTTGATATATACATATCAATTTTCTAATGAATGGATCGAGAGATATATGGTTTTGAAGATTTGAAGGATATTATATATTGCGTATATATCGAGAATAAGTTATAAGTTATAAGTTCAATGTTAAGGATTCTTAACATTCAACTTATGGGTTTATAAGTTATAAGTTGAAACTTATTTTGGCAAACACCCCCATAAATGCTTATGGGCTTATAAGCCATAAGCTCACAGTAATATGGGGAAACAAACAGGCCCTGAATAAGTTCGAGCTTATGTTGTGCATGTTTGGTTTAGCTTATTGTAGGCAACTTATGGCTTATAAGCCTATAAGGACTTATGAAACTTATGAAGGGTGTTTGCCTACCCAACTTATTAGCTCAACTTATGACTTATATGTTGATAAGTTGAATGTTAGAAATCCTAACATTCAACTTTTAACTTATTCTTATTTCTCGATACACGCAATATATAATATCTTTTAAATCTTCAAAATCATATATCTTTTGATCCGTTAATTAAAAAATTGATATGTATATATCAAATTTCTTTACTCATCGAGATCTATCCATTGACATCCATTGATATATATTGAAGGCTTAATGACCTTTTGGCCCTTCAAGTATGCGCAGTTATACCCATAAAGCCCTATGGTTTAAAGTCGTTTCTTTTTGCCCCTCCAACTTCAGAAATATATCTTTTAGCCACTTTACCGTCGTCTTTTTGACACAAAACCGTCGCCTTTTAAAGGTCAAAGACGACGGTTTGTGAAACTGTTCAATTTTATTAAGTATACTGCATATATTAAATATTTGCAGTATATTTGATATATGGTTCATTAACATAACTTTATTGTTATGGTTGTTTTAGTGATCTTTCAGCTTTCTTGGGTGAGAAGAACTATAAAAAGAAGATGGATGGAGGCAGAATCTTGGATTTTGTAGAGGAATCAACAACAAGAATCTTGGATTTTCCAATCTCTATGTTAACGATGTATTTTTGTAGGGCACTCTTTTCCCCCCCTGAGTTTTTGTCCCATAGGGTTTTACTCTTGCGGGGTTTTAACGAGACCTTATTTGGTGGGTTTTCTTTTCAGACATTAAAGTTATATTGTCTAAGTGTCCGGAAGCAACTTGCGTGTTTTTCGGTTAGATGATTAACTTTCTTGAATGAAAGAAACTCTTTCTCCGGTTATACGGATATTGTACTTTGATGCAATTCATTAATTCAATTCATTAATTAAAAAGTTATTTTTGACAAAAAAAAAAGGATGACGGTTTGTGGCTAAAAGGTTCATTTTTGAAGTTGGAGGGGCGAAAAAGAACGACTTTAAACCTTAGGGCTTTATGGGTATAACTGCGCAAACTTGAAGGGCCAAAAGGTCATTAAGCCTATATTAAAAAAACAAATATTTTGAAAATAATAAAAAAAATTAACTTATAAGTTCTGATTTACCAAACACTCTACTGATTTATAAGTTTTGATTTACCAAACACTCTACTGACTTATAATTTCTAATCTACTTATCATTTATATGACACTTATGCTTATAAGTCATAAGCTACTCATTTTAAGGTAAGGCATGTATCAATAAGTTCTTTCCCAAGCAATCAATAAGTTCTTGCAATGCCTGAGGTCATAAGTTACGCAATAAAATCCTGAAATCTTGCAAGGCAATGACAGTTTATACCTGAGATTTTGACCTAACATATTATGTTTACCAATGTACACTTTTATTCGTTAATATCTTTAATTTCGTATTAGTATTGAATATAAAAACTTCACTGTATTAAAGTACTCATAAATACGAATCCAACAAGATCACTCATGACTATATTTTGTTTTATAGATTAGATGTAAATTAGTAATTTGTCTCTTGTTATGAACAGTCCCGACATTCTAAACGAGAAGAATAAAAAGGGACAGAGGGAGTACTAAACAGACCCCAAAGGACGAAAATATTCTAAAGTATCCATATCAACATAAATTGAATGTTTAAACATATGCTTTACTGAATTAATGATGGCTGACTGATTTAAGTATAATTTTATACTAATCGTAGAACTGTAGAAGTTATTTTCACTTAAGAATTAAGATGATTGATGAAAAGTGGCGGAACCAGCATTTCAAAACATCGGAACTGAATGAAATATCATCAATATTTTGATGCTAGCGGGGGCTCAATAATAAACTTTTACTTATTTTTAACTAAAATTCGGGATAAGGAAAAAATTTCTCTACTAAAATTTTCGATGTAGCCGGGATTTCAGCATAAGTTCACCTCCCCTCTGCTTTGCCCCTATGGATGATGAATGATACAGGAGACCTAGTATAACTGGATTAACTTCAACCGTATTTACATAACTAGTCGATAAAGCCGTGCTTCGCGGCGACGTTACAATATTTTTAAAAAAATTCAATACATTTACGTTATATTATAATATTAATATTAAAATTTAATAATTAAATAATATTCTCTAATGAATCGATTTATTGTTAAACATGATTCTTTCGATTGAGCCGCTCTCTCGATAAAACCGAAATCCCAACTTTAACATATATTATAAAGACTTTATAATAATTTTTATCCATAAAATCGAACCGTAAAAATAAAAAAAATATGACATCAATATCAAATTCTAATAGCTAATATAATCTTTTTTAGTGAGCCGTCATCCCGTTAAATACGTTTCGAGCCGCTCTTATTTGGAATCGAAATTCTAACTTCATTATATAAAGAAAGAGAGTAAACTCCAATTTTTATATTTTTAAACTTACAGCTTCCGCATGGGAATGTCTTTCTATTATGTTAACATATCTAAAAAAATTAAATATGAAGACTTTTCGTTACGGAAATAATATTTAATTTATGGATATATTTTTCTAATGCAAGTATAATTAACTTGTATAACAAAGTTAAAATAAAGGAATTCTAAGAAAAAAAATATAAAGTTTTAAAAATTATATAAGATATCTCCACCGTACTCGTATTCTACTTCCAATAAAACATTTTATTATATGTATTCCTTATATATTCAAATATCTTTTATACGGTCTTCTCTGATGAACCGCTTTCTTGTTAAACACGGTTGTTACTATTGATCCGCTCTCTCGTTAAAACCAAAAACCTAACTTTTACATATATCACTTGTATGATAATGTTTATCCATAAAAATCAAATTCTAAAAATAAAATAAATTTTTTTTTTTTGCTAATTAAAATTTATACCATAGGAAAAGATTACATCTCTAGGGGCATATCCCGCGATAAGTAACACATCTACCTAGCGGAACAACAGATAAAAAAAACATCGATAAAGCTAGATAAACTAGCAATCAACAACAACAGAACACTACCACAATCCTAAAAAAACTATGCCATAGACATTCCAAAAAGCACTGCAGCACTGCAGCAAGCAGGTCCATACTTCCAATCAGTCATCAATACTGCATAAACACTACAGTCCTCCTCAAAAGTCATATAAAACCCCATGACTTGAACATTGCACAGCAATTGGGACATTCCGAGCTTGAAACAAATAGTGCTAAACACGTAGCAGAACAACTCCAGGCACCAGTCGCCTAAGTCGAAGCAAATGACATTTTCGAAATCTCTACCATTAATAGAAAGTGGTCTTGCAGAACGACAAATTACCACAACGCCTTTGTAACCAGAATTTGATCTGGTTTCTGCCACCCTCACTGTCCGCACCGTAAACACTGCACCTGTTCTAGGCAAATAAAATAAAATTTATAACACCAATATGATATTTTAATAGCTAATACAATCTTTTATAGTGAGTCGTCTTCCCGTTAAGCACGTTTCCAGCCGCTCTCATTTGAGATCGAAATTCCAACTTCATTACATTTTATTGATGATACTTATCTTACACAACAACTTACTCCTTAAAATCAAAACCTAAAAAATAGAGTGAATTCCAGTTTATACTTATTCTAGACTTTCTAAATATTATGGAGTTTTAGAAAATAAAAACTCATATTATTTTCTCTTTATATTATAGATACTTCTGTATTTATTTAGGATTCCTACATGACAATGTTCTTTTATTATGTTAATACATCAATTATTTTATTTTTAAAAAACAGTGACTTTTTTATGACAATAGTATTGAATTTATGAATAAATTTTCCTAATAGAAGTATAATTAAGTTATATAAAAAAGTATAATTTAAGAAGATCGTATTTCTTATAAAATATTTAATTATATGTATGCTCTATATATTCAAACACCTATTCTACTTCTAATAGAACTTTTATTTATATGTTTTTTCTATAAATTAGAACGCTTATTCTCTATAAATTCAAACTTCTACTCTACTTCCAATATAACTTTTAATCATATGCGTTATAAATACTTATTCTACTTCGAGTAGAACTTCTAATCATATGTCTTCCCTATAAATTCGAACTATTCTCCTCTATAAATTCGAACACCTATTCTATTTCCAATATGTTAAATGATATTTTTCTACTTCTAATAGAACTTTTATTTATACGTTTTTTTTTATAAATTCGAACTCATATTCTCTATAAATTCGAACTCCTATTCTACTTGCAATAGAACTTTTAATCATATGCATTATAAATACTTATTCTATTTCCAATAGAACTTCTAATCATATGTCTTCCCTATAAATTCGAACACCTATTCTACTTCTAATATATTAAATGATATTTTTATATTTATTAGTGTTTAAAATTCTAAAATTCTAGAAAATTTGAAAAATAAATTGAGACGATTTTTTAGCGCCACTTAAACTTCCGTGTATCCTCCTTTATATATATATATATATATTGATACTTATAACACAACATACAACTACGTACATGTTGGCTTTTATGCGAGAGTGAATAGGTAGTTGCAGGGGAAATTATAATTATAAGGGACAAATGACAATTTTATTTAACAAAAAAAAAAGACATATGACAAACCTATATTTTTAACTATTAAAAAGTTAAGTTTAGTTATGGAAAAGGTGAGTCACAATATATGACTCCTCCTAGCTACTTTTCTTAAAATTAAGTAATATTTAAATTTTGTGTACACAACATGTTCAGGATGGAGTAAACTTGTTTATCCTATCTCGACAGTGTACTACAACATCGGGCTATGTCGCTATGTCAAAAAAGAGGAATCAACATAAAGATAGCAAGCAATTTATGTGATTATAGATATTGTACCTCTATGGGAAAGAAAAATTGCTACTCGACCCTTTAAAGGAAAATCAAATGTCAGAATTTGCCTCCACGTTGCTAATGTCACACATTTTGTAAGATAAAAACTCGTGAACCTGTGAATTGAAAACAGATAAAAAGCAAAGAAAGAATTTAAAACAACAAACTAATATACAAAAATCGTAACGTAAACATGAAAAACATAAATACAAGGATTTTTCAAAAAGATAAGCATGGATCATAATACAAACACGTAACAACATCAATATATATTACTGAAAAACAAAGAAATAAAGAATTTATATTTATATGTGTATCCTATAAATTCGAATTCTTCTTTTCTATAAATTCAAACACTTATTCTACTTCTAATATTCTAATATGTCAAATGCTATAAAAGAAATAAAGAATTTATATTTATATGTGTATCCTATAAATTCGAATTCTTCTTTTTTATAAATTCAAACACTTATTCTACTTCTAATATTTTAATATGTCAAATGCTATTTTCTATTTATTAGTATATAAAATCCAAAAATTCTAAACAATTAGAAAATAGATTGAGACGATCCTAGAGCGTCACCTAAGCTCCCGCGTATCCTCCTTTATATATATACTAGTTGACTAAGCCGCGCTTCGCGGCGGCCTAGTAATATATTTTTAAAATTTCAAAATATATATTTAAGAAAGAAATCGAAAAGAAGATATTTATAAATAAATTAATAAACACAATATTGTACAAATTTTAGTATATATAGACAACTAAATAAACTACATACTTATTTTTTATGTTGATTTTGTATCACGTTTTTTAAACCGACATTTGTTGTAATAAATACATATAAGACATGTTTCTCGGCGTAAAGTTTTTAAAAATAAAAACTATTTAAGAAAAAATCAAAAAGAAAATATCTATAAATAAATTAGTGAACACAATATTGTACAAATTTTTTTTATGTATAGACAACAAAATAAACCATATACTTTTTTTTACGTCGATTGTGTGTCACGTTTTCTTAGGCCGACAACCGTTGTAATAAATACATAGAGATAAAAAAAAAAGATTTGATTGAATTAATTAAAAGAAGACGTTGGAATATTATTATCAACAATAATGAGAAGATAATAACGACAAATTAACTATTAACAATAAATAAATTAATAGAGAGGGAATGGTAAAAGTCGAAACCTTTTGTGCCAAGTTTCTTAAGTGCTTCTAATTCTCAAACAGAGAAAGATCTTTTTATTCTTGTTCACACTATAGGTGTCTATCTACCGAGATCACTAACAAAAAAAATACAAAATACAAAATCAAAGCAAAGAACAAACAATGATTACTAATAATCCATAATTATAACTAAAATCATAACAAATCATAAATTTAAAAATAAAAAGAAGAAAACAAATATTAAATCAAAAAATTCAAACCTTAAAAACCAACAAAAAACACCCTAAAAATCTCAAAACAAATCAGTGGAGCACACACATAGCCATGTTCTTTGAAAATTAAACAAAATAAGAGTGAATAAAAAAACTAAAAAAAGTAAACGAAGACAAAAGCAAACAGAAGCAAGAAAAAGTGTTACAAAATGGTGATAAAATTTGATCATTAGAAGCGATGATTGTATATATATAAATATGTAAATTTCTTTTCTATTTCAAATATGTAAATTTGAATTTTTTTTTTTTTTTTTTGCTAATTAAAAATTTTATACCAAAGGAAAACAACTAGAACATAACTAGGGGCGTACCCCGCGAGACAACATCCAAACTTCAACTACAATACAACATGATACAAAGAATAAGAAGGTAAACCCTACTCAACATCTCGGATGTACCTAACCTATTCTTTTACATGATAAATAAGATGATGGTCGGGTCTTTACGAACCCAAACCTTAAACAAGCTACATGAGAACAGTTTCTCGCGCACCATACGCCTAATCTCTTTGCTGACCACTGAGGTTGGATGGCCAGGTCCAGGGTTGTGCATGCGGTAGTTACGCTCCTTCCAGACATGGTAGATAGCTGTGCTAAAAAACAGTTGGGCAATTAATTCCTCCTTAGCCCCCAGATGAGTATTAACGCAATTGCCTAACTGACATTTGGACCAGTTCCTCGTGAAACGCCATGGCATAGACCTGCTAATAAGATCAAAGAATGGGCAAGCAGTGAAAATGTGGCTAACCGATTCAGCATCCACCCCACACAAGACACATTTCGGGTCAACCTGCATTCCGAACATAAGCATTCTATCCTTCGTGAGAAGCCTGTTCATTATGGCTAACCATGTGATGAATGAGCATTTCGGGATATTGAATTTCCCCCAGACCATGTTCAACCAGTGGACATGAGTTCCAGTTTCCCGCATGGAGGACCAAATAGTAGTTAATTTGACATTCTTTACTAACATTCCATCCCACGTAATAGAATCAGACTTATGAATTTGAATTTGTTGCACCATCCGTCTAATTTCAATCACATCATTATGGTTCGAAGATGGCAGGTCCCAAATCCCATTTCAGAGGTAGACATTGATACTGACTGCACTCGTGGACTCAGCTGTAGAGATAATGGATGGGGAGATATCCAGAATAGGCTTCTTATGGACCCAGGGATCATGCCAGAAGAGAAAATCAGAGTTTTCTCCTATGTTATAGTGTAAATGCTGAAGAGCTCGCGGCCTCGCCTTAAATAATTTCCTTACAATCCAACATGAGCGATGTGGCATTGAGGAAGTCCAGAATTCCTTCTTTGCCAGCAAGGCTTTATGGAACCATGCTATCCAAAGGGAGTTAGAGGTGGGTTGCAAGATACGCCACAGCTGATAAAGAATGGCAGCTTCATTCCATTCAAAAAGATTGCGAATGCCAAGACCGCCTTCCGCTTTCGGTTTACAGCACTCCTCCCATCCTACTTTATACTGACATTTCCCATCCGGCTTGTAGAAACCTCCCCAAAGAAAAATGAAAAGTAGAGCATTAATCTTTTTTAGAATTCACTTCGGAAGGAAAAGAAACATACTCCAATATCCCACAATACTGACCAGAATAGCTTTGATCAGTTGGAGACGACCTGCAAAATTAAGAAATCTAGTTGTCCACAGCTCCACTTTACTGCACAATCTACTGATCAGAGTCAGGCAGTCATTCTTGTTGAGCTTGCCCGTAATGAGAGGAAGCCCCAGGTAGGAGATAGGCATATGACCTCTTTGGAATCCTGAGTGAGTAAGAATAGCATCAACCACATCCTGTCTAACATTGGCAAAGAAGCAAGTAGTCTTGGAAATGTTTGGCTTTAGGTTCGAACAACTTGAGAAGAGCTTGATCCCATCTAGCAGAGCTGAGACTGACCTAAGATCACCATGACTAAACAGGAACACATCATCAGCAAAAATAATGTGATTCAGTTTTACCTCCTTTGTTCTCCAGTGGAATTTGAAATTAGGATCTCTAGTCATCTTATCCAGACAGGCTAAGAGAGCCTCCATGGCAATCACGAACAGATAAGGGGATAATGGATCCCCCTGCCTCAGGCCAGACTCCCCTTTGAAAAAACCTTCCAAACTGCCATTCAACTTTACAGAAAACATTGTGGAAGTGATACATTTCTCCAGCCACTTGATGTACTGATTGGGAAACCGCATTTTGTCCATGATTTTAAACAGGAATTTCCAGTTTAGGGAGTCAAAAGCCTTATGTATGTCCAGCTTTATAGCACATCGGGGCTGACCTGAGTTGCCATTATAATCCTTGCATAAAGCTTGAGCAAGGAAAATATTGTCACCAATGGATCTTCTAGCTACAAAAGCAGACTGTACAGGAGAAATGATGGAGGGAAGGACAGCTTTAAGCCTCTTGGCCAACATAGAAGAAATGTATTTATACAGTACATTACAACAAGAGATGGGCCTAAAGTGTTGCATTTCAGAGGGGTTAGCCTGTTTAGGAACTAAACATATGGAAGCAGCATTTATTACTCTAGGCAAGTGCAGGGTATTAAAGAAATACATGATACCTTTAGTCACATCGTTTCCTACCAAATGCCAAACAGACAAGTAAAATTCAACTGTGAACCCATCCGGCCCAGGGCTCTTGTTCTTAGCCATTCTTTTTAATGTGCTCAGCACTTCACTTTCAGAAAAAGGGGCAGCCATAATATTAACCTGGGAATCAGAGAGAGAGGGAAGAGGGATGTCAGTAGGAAAATCTGCTACCTCAGATGTTTTCCCCAAAATATTTTTATAGAAATCCGTGGCCACTTTAGCCATATCAGCATGAGAAGAGTGAGAGACCCCCTCCGAGTCTCGAAGAGAGGTAATCTTGTTAGTGTTCCAGTTCCTTCTACACGAGTTATAGAAAAACTTACTGTTGCCATCTCCAAGTTTTAACCACTGAATTCTGGATTTCTGCTTTAAAAACTGTTCCTCTAGCCTTAAAGCTGCTGAATAATTCTCAATAAAATCCTTTTCCTCTTCAAAGTATGCAGCAGTGGGGTTAGCAGGCATTGTATCCTGGAACTGAGATAGAGCATCCCGAGACAGGATCACTAGTTGGTGAATGTCCCCCATCTTTCTGTTTAGGTCCTTTAGAGCCACCTTTACATTCTTGAGCTTCGAGGTTAAAATAAACCAAGGATTTCCCTCTACCTCTAAAGACCATGCTTTCTCCACTGAGTCCAAAAAGTCTGGATTATCAATGAGGTGATTAAAAAACTGAAAAGGCTTCACTCCAGATGTGAAACTAGTACCAAGTGAAGTAATAGCAGGGCAATGATCAGATAAACCCCGAGAGATGAACTCCACCGTGGAGCAAGGGAACACTGAATGCCAGTCAGGATTTACTAACACTCGATCCAACTTTCTAAACTTTGGCTGAGAAATATTGCTATCCCACCATGTGAAGAAGTGGCCTGAATACCGAAGATCAGTGAGCCCATTAGCCAGCAAAAACTGTTTAAACTCCTCCATTCCAGTAGTCCAGTCTAAAACTCCTCCTTGTTTTTCATCAACGCTAATGTAAGAGTTGAAGTCACCACATAAAACCCAGGCTGAAGCATTCAAACCATACGCTATTCCTGCCAAATCAGACCATAGAGGTCTACGATCAATCGTATCATTAAAACCATACACAAAAGAGATAACAAAGTTTATGTTGCTCTCAATAAGGGTGGCAGAGCATGTGATATGCTGAGAGGAAGAAGCAATAACCAAAATTTTCCATATAGAGGGGTTCCACCCCAGCCATATACGGCCTCCCGGATGATGATCATAATTAAAACACCACTGAAACCGTGGATTAATGGTCCGAGAGATAATCCTAGCAACGTCAGTTTGGACATGAGTTTCCAAAAGACCTACCAGGGACAATTTGTTTTTAAAGATAAAGTCCCTGATAAAACCAACTTTATTATTGAGGCCTCTAACGTTGTATGAACAAAAAATAGTCATATAAGAATTATGACCTAGAGGAAGGGGTACGCCCCCCCTACCTCCTCTTTTTACTTTCTTGTATGGCTTAGGAGTTCTAGAGCCATGCTTCATTGCCACCTCATCAACCACAATATTCTGAAACTGCTGAAGAGTGGTGACATCCGGAGATATACTTGGCGATGTCACTGGCTTCCTCTTTGAGCGAACCTCATCATAAATTCCATATTCCCTTCTTTTACTTCCACCTTCCCTTGTTCCCCAAACCTAAACACTATATTTCTTATATTTATTTTATTTCTTTTTCGGTCAGTTTTCCCATGGTGAGTCAAGATTCGCACTGTGACTCTGAATCTGGCTTGCCTGGCTATATGCAGGATATGGAGGATGATAAGTTTCAGGAAATGCTCGCACGAAGAGAAGTGGAGGACTTTCCAGCTCTAGTAGTGCCTACTACCCTAGAGGGAGGTGCCTCAGCTGGGAAGATATGTGAGACACCCTCGGATGAGGATGAAGCTTCTTATGAGACCGCTAGAGATGCGATAGAGAGAGAAACGATGCACATGGTAGCAAAGGGTGTGGCTGCGAACAACAAGTATGAAAGAGAGGATCTTATAAAGCTCCGCAACCAAATGATGGATATTCATAGCTTTCTTGCCAAGAAGGGTTTTTCGGTGAGTGAAGTTGAAAAAGAAATCTTGAAGGATAAGGAGAGATTTAATGCAGGGTTAGTTAGCCCAGTGCGTTTCATTGATGGTAGGGATGAGATGGGTCTTCCCATTTTTTTTAGCAAGGAAATACCCAAGAGCATGGCTGCCAATGAGAAGGGGGTGGGAGTGGTTAAAGGAATTCTAAAGAATGCTCCATCTGGGGGTTTGGAAAGGGGTGAAAGCTCGAAGAGTAAATAGGAACCTGTTGCAGATAAAGTAAGCAATGAGAACACCAAAAATGGGGAGAAGAATGAGAAGACTGAAATGGGGTCAAAAGGAGCTAAATCCTGGTCTTCAGTTTTAAGAGCGGCCCCGGGACCTTTCAAGGAGGTGAAATTTGATTACGTGCCTCCAACTGAAGGATCAGATGTTGTATCCCCCCAGAGGATGTCCTCAAGAAAGGTGCGGAAAAATTCAAATGTTGCATTGTGGGTCAATTTACCAAAGGAACTTTACCGTTTAAGAGAGTTAAGGAGGTGGCTTTTTCAGCTTGGAGGAGAGGCCTCACCATGGTCTCTCAGCGTAATGAGTCTACATATGTTTTTAGGTTTAACTCTTCCAATGAGAAAAATGCGGTTCTTAGCAAAGGTACGTGGTACTTTGATAAAAGGCCTTTGGTCCTAACTGATTGGGGTTTTACTGTGCGCTCAGAACCTGTTACCTCAATGCCATTATGGGTTAAGCTGGCCAATCTACCAGATTGTTACTGGACGCAGGAGGGTCTTGGACGTGTTGCTAGTGCCATTGGCAAGTCCCTGGGGGCAGATGCCCTTTCATCTGAGCTAGAAATCCTGCCATTTGCTAAAATGTGTGTTCAGTATGAAGTAGGGGATCCATTACCACCAACCCTCAAAGTGGTGGACCTGGATGGTTCTATAGTGGAGGTTAAAGTCACATACATTAATAAGCCAATGGTGTGCATCCACTGTAAATCACTTGGCCACACCATTAGTGAATTTTTCTTCCGTACAAATTCAAAAACCTTTTCTATTTCGAACATGTTAATATTAGGAAAAGGAAGTTCTGAAATATAAATTTCTCTTTCTATTTCGAATAAACATATTTTACTTCTTATTTCCTACAAATTCGAAAACCTTTTATATTTCGAAGATGTTGATGTTAATGTTAAAAAAGAAAATTTTGAAGAATGAATAAAAAAAAACTACTATAAAAGAGAATACACGAAGATAAAAGAAAATAGAAGAAAGAAAAAGAGTTACAAATATGGTGAAAATTTTAAACGTTATCAAAAGTTGTGTGTAATCACCTGGCATGTATTTTTGCCAGTCTGTTACAAAATTGTTCCAGATTGCATGACATAAGCGACCTTGGTTAAATACATGGTAAATTTAAAATATAGATAATGTGCATGCGTTACAAAAAAAGTGTTGGTCCCGGAGTATTGCAGAAGGGGGGGTTGAATGCAATACTGATAAAATCGAATCTTTAAATCAACAACGAAGATAAAGATTATAGATTATCAGTAGATGTATGCAAGCAATAAGTGATAAGCGCTTAGGTAAAATGAATTTGGCTTGTATTGTGTTTGATGAATTGTCGCTACCGCGAAATAGGCTAAATCTGTTGGGGGTAGTTCTTCTTCTCATAAAGGAGTCTCTCTGGCCGTCTATGGTCATCTGGGAGCTAATGCCTAAGGTAGAGGTGCTCTGCAATGGAGCTTTAATGAATAGTTCTGTGAGAGAAAGATGCGTGTTCGATGCTCTGGAAAGGGCACAGTTATGGTGGGTGGAAAGAACTTGTGGATGCTCTCGAACTGGTAGTTCTGGGTTATGCATCCGAGGCGATGTTGTTGAAGCAATGCATATTGAAGCTTGGTTTTCTGTGATGCCAAACTTTGTGTCGAGACAGGGTGGTTTCAATTTCGTGGGAACTTATTTGAATTGCATTCGTGTTGTTCGAAGACTTCTGTCTATTCATTTTGGAGCCTCTGTTAAAGAGGATTGCTACGGTTGCGATCGGGATTTGAACTGGGTGAGTGGAAATGTTGGTGTGCGGCAGGTTTTGACCTGCTATTTGATTACATCGCTTTGTATCAGGTGTAGTTTGTTGGGTGTGGTGAGCACAAGCAATAGTAAGAATCATGGCCTGACTGGTCATTTGGTTACTTGTCTCACCACTGTGTGTTCTGCAGGGACCATTTGTACATGGATGCTGCGCAAGGATGGTGCATCGGGTCCTGTAGCTTCTTGGGCCTTTTGGGTTGTTGTGGTTTGGAATTTAATGAAGAAGTTGTGCTCTGCATCGCCCTCTGTTGGTGAGGAAAAGACTAATGCCGTTGCTCCAATCTATGTGCAATTTTGGTCTGACTCGAGTTGTAAGATAGGCAGGGTTGCTACACGGATTTGCGTGGAGCTTGGTGCTAATTCTCGAATTGTTGGAGATTGCTGTCATATGTACTTTCTTAATCAGCTGGGGGCTAGTTCTTCTAATAAAAAGTTAGCCGGTGGTGCTTTTTTGAAGGCCAACTCTCAGGTTGATGGATGCCATATGGATGGTTTTACAGTTTTTCGGCTGTGTCACTGCATGATTTATATGCTGCTTCTCATTACTATGGGCTTTGTGAGACATGTGCCTAGTCTCAAGTTTAGGTTGTTTAAGGCGCCAGAATAATTTTTAGCTTTTTTCGCTGTTATGTTGACAGTAAGGTGACTTACTGATTCTATGTCTTTGTTGTTTCTTTGTTGTTCCGCTAGGCAGATTGTTACTAATTGCGGGGTATGCCCCTAGAATTGTAATCTTTTGCTTGTGGTATAAATCTTAATTAGCAAAAAAAAAAAAAAAGCAATAAGTGAAACAAGATTTCTCACAAAATAAATGTTTTATTTATTTTGTGTGAAGTGTTGCTACAACCTGGAGAGAGTGTTTCTCCAGCTTCGATATCTCAAGAGATACAAATTGATTCGTGTGCATACATGAATATAAAAGAATCTAAGATGTATGGTATACTAAGATACTCTGTTATCTCTATCGCATGGGGTGTTGAGCTGCTGTCGTTTTCAAGTGGCAGCTCATTACAATTTGCACACCCATGTGACTTTCCCAAATTGCTATACAGACAGGATAAACCTTATAAGTAAAGCAACCTAGATTTTTTCTATTTCTAGCTAATACAATTTTAGTAGATGTGGATATTACATACTCCTCGAATTGACCAGCCTTGTCTTGTGAATCTCTTAAGCTTCTGTCGTAGTCTTGCAGGTCTGCTACAAACGATAGTGTGTTGTAGCAAATCTGTTTCTTGAACATGTAACCTGTCACGGGCTTTGACTGAGAAAATACCCAATTCAAATAATTCAAGGTGACATTAACCTTAACCGTAGAGTCTGCTGTCAAAGGAATATTCAGTGGGTGACAGTACGAGCTCCCGCCAATGTTGCTGTCGGAACTCCAGACTTGTTGTCAAGTGTGAGAATATCACTGTCTCTTGCTTCAGCCAATGTTGCTGTCAGATATAGCTTTGTCGTGACTTTGCAACATTTGTCTTCTTGTAACTTTACTGTCAAGAACATGACAATAACTTTTATTCTTGCTGTCTTCTGGATGTATTCCTTGAGGCTTGAACAAATGTATGAACTTCTCCCAAATCATACAATTATTACATGACAGCAATTATTCGAATACGAAGACATACTCTGGCTGTGACAGTATGTTCAACTTAGTAAAAACTAAGTACAGGGAAATATAGTTAAGTTGTCTATATGCCAACAATCTCCTCCAATTTGTTTTTATGGACAATAACAACAAATTTACAATCAAAACGTGCTGACAACTTAACTAACATAGATCAGAATAGATGAAATACCATATCTGATAAATGTTAAAGAAAAATCTAGAACATGAAGCTTATGAATTAACTGCAAATCAATTGCTCCTATTGAATGAGCAAATCAGAGTCTAACTTAGCTTGATTTTGGCAGTCTCCAGTTGTTCAGATTTTTCCCTCTCTTCTGAGAGCTTCATGTCTTGCTTTTCTGAGGTCTTCAACTAAAGCCTTTTTCTTCTGGTGATCTGGCATCATCTTCAATGTCTTCAATGTACCCTTGTATCACTCGAGAAGTAAATAATTCAGCATCTTTTAGATCAAACCAAGTTTCAAAATCATACGTGTATGTTCTGTACTTCAGAATTCCTTGGATGAACTTGAACCTCCTTCCAGGAAAAGAATTTAAGGATTCTCTTCTTTTTCTGTCTAGTTTTGGATCTTCATCTCTCCTTTGATCAAATATTACTTCTAGTTCCCAAGCAACTAGCATTTCGAGCTTATGAACAGATCCAACAACTTTCCAGTAGAGATCCTTCAGTATACTAGTCCTCAGCTTGTGAAAACTATCAACATAGATTTCTTGCTTGTCATCCTTGATTCTCATAGGATTATCCAGTACACATGGCTGATAACCTGCTTCCTCACTGAATAGCTTGTTGAGTTTCTTGTAGCTTTCCTTCAGTTGAGCTTCTAGGTCTTCAGCACTTTGTTTGGCAGATGTGGCAGGTTTGGTGGGTTTGGTAGATTGGGATGATTTAGCTTTAGCAGCCTGATAAGCTTGTTCTGCTTCATATTCAGCCATGCCAGCCTTTGTAAAAGGACGATGTGCTTCTGTAAGGTTCACATCAGGCATTGGTTCCCCATCAGAACTGACTTCAAGGTCTGCATCATCATGTGATCTCCAGTCACCATACTTCTCATAGAATTCAGCATATCTTTGAGCATAGTATTCTTTGACATGCTCTAAGATACTGCTGGAAACATCTTGGTCTATTTCCATGAGAGTGATCATCCTTTCCAAAATGAAGAAATCAATTCTTCTCCTTACCTTTACCATTTTTCATGAGAGATCACGCATTCCTACCACATGTGAAACTATCTACATAGTGAAGTCTGGTTCTACAGTTTTACATGTAGTTCCACAGTCCTTGAGATCATACTTGCTTACGTTTTTGTTGACTGGGTCCAGTTCCACTGAGACAGATGTAATGCTCCCATCAATTGACTTTTTCAATAGTTCAAAACTATTTATTTTTCTCTTATTAATGGGCTTCTCTGTCGAAACTGCTCCATGCTTCTTTTTCTTTGCTGCTGCAACTGTCTTCCCTTTTATCTTGGTTGTACGATAGGCTCGTGCTCTTATCTTTCTTCTGTTAGATGAGAAATTCTTGACAAGCTTTCGTACCTTGATAGTTTCTTCAAGTTGACCCTTGACAGCATCTTTCATGACAGCAACTTTGACAGCTTCGACCGTTTGGCTCTTGACAGTATCTTTCACTTGGGTGTCTTCAGCCAATCTGACAATATCCTTGTTGACAGTATCTTTTTCAGCATTAAAGCATTCAACTACCAGTCTCAAGATACTTGCCTCCAAGGCTTCAAAAAATTCTAACTCCCCTTCATCATTGACAACATCTTTCTTTTCAGTACTGGGAGTTTCTTGCTCTTCTTGGGTAGCATCCATCTGAGTTTGTGTAGCAACATTCTCAGATGCTTCTCTCCTAGAACTCCTGACTTTTTCAGGTTCACCACTTCCTCCAATTTCATCCTCATCATCATCCAGAGTATCATCATAGTAGTAACTTCCTCCCATCTTGGCATTAGCATCAGAGATCAGCTTCTTTATGATTGAGCTAAATTCCTCATCTCTTTTTGCTAACAGCCTATGAATATCTTTGACAGCTTTAATTTTATCACTGGTGATACTGGATTTGAGAAGTTTCTTCAACACTGTCATGATTGTTTCAGTGCTTAGTCCTGAGACTCTATCCAATGGTAAGAAATCCAGCCTTCTTGCTCCTGTCTTTGTGATCCTTCTGAAACATACACCATAAGGATTTTGAATCACCTCAGGGAGTTTATCTTCAACCATCCTTTTAGTTTGTGTTATCAGACTATCATTGAAGGTTGTTGAATTTTTGACTACCATGGTTCCAAGGACTTGGAGTACTCTAGCATGCAAACTTTGTAAAAGTTGCATTGTGATGAATATGGTCAAACGGTTCTTCAAATAAACCTGAACAACCCACCTTCTTTCCAAGTTGATTCTCACAGAGATACTTATTACTTTGCTCTTCAGTGTTGATGCCAATTTTGTAAAAGCTCCCCCTGCTTCACTAATTGATTCATCCACCAACTTTTTTTTTTTTGCTAATTAAAATTTTATACCATAGAAGGAACAACATACACCATCTGGGGGCATACCCCGCAAATCAGCAATAAAACAGAGTTAAAACAGACTTAAGCTGTTTACAATCAACAAAATAAGCAAATCATTATCAAAAAAACACAGCCCTACAAAACATAAATCAGGAGTGGCCACCCCTATTCAGGCGCCATTTCTTCAGCTTCCCCTTTGCCCAGCAGACTCTGGTCCCCTTGGTCTCCTCCATACCTGCACTTCCATTATTCACACCTTGATTCCCAGGTGTCTCCACTTTTGCTGAGCACACCTCAGGAGCCCCATCGCCATTTAGGCCAGCATCCTTAAAGAATTCCTTGCTTTGGAAAGTGCCAATCATTCCGTCCCATGGCATTGCATTATCTCCTGGCCTAAGAGAGGTAGGGCTCCATTGTTGGTCAGCCTTAGGCATCCTGGCCTCCTTAGCCTCCTCCATGTTCTCCGCCACTTGCTCAGAGTCAACATGCACAGTAACATCCCCAACAAGACGAAACAAAGGCCCCAAATACTGCATCCTGCTAATATTATGTTCCTTGGCATTGTTTCCCCCCCTCCCAGTTCCTTGAAGGGTATTGCATCCCTACCCCCAAAAATCGGACTATATTGCTGCTCAGTAGTTGGCAGATCAATTCCCAAGTCAATCAGGTAGTCCCTCAATTGGATAGATCGACAGGTTAAATCATGAAGCTCCATTTCCTCAAAATCTCGTAACCCACGAGCAGAGGCACTGAAATCCCTATCTCGGGACCCTTTAACCAAAGGGATTTCTTTACCCAGAGAGGCGATGAACATCCTAAGGTTATCCAAATTACGCCTCGCTGGCCCCAAAGCCTTCCTCTTCAACTCGGAGTTGTAGGATGTGTGGTCTAAAAGACCCACTATCTCCGCCTCTTCTTCCATGTCCGAAAGAATCTGGTCATCCTCCCCTAGCACCTGAAGAGGGATTCTGTTCTTCCTAATGTAGTTCCCAAGCTGCCTAATACAATTCAGGGCTATACCCAAATCTCTCAAAATCTTTACATCCTGCCTTCTTTGCAATCCATTTAAAGTATCCAGATCTCTCATGTCAACATTCCCCCAGATCGTAGGCACCTCGTGCCCATTGTGAACAATGCAGTCTCTGAAGAGAATAACTACCTTCACAGCAATAGCCAACCATTTCTGCATTCGCTTTACAGATATATTACAACTAGGAATCTCTTCTTCTTTTTTCATTTCATTACACCGGGTCTTCCCCTTTCCATTAGCATCCGTATGATTCATCTCAGCAATCTCAACATTAGGCCCAGCATTAGGCCCAACATTATCACTGACTCCACCAAAGTCCATAAGTCAATGACCTTATACAAGTCATTCCCGACCCCCTCAGCATCACCCATTCGAGCTTCAGACATAGGCACATCAATGGGTAGACCTTCCCCTTTACTAGTCAAGTCAGTTTCCTCTTCTGGGGAGGACTCCGACAGATCAACAAAGGGAGTAACACAATGACCCCCATCTACTTTATTAATACTAGTAGGTTTCGTTTGGGAAAAAACCTTACCATCAATTAAATGATGCATGACCCTGCTACGGGTGCGAGCAGCCACCCTAGACTCTGGAATCATCGTGACTAGGTTGTCAGCAAAGGAGACCCTCGCGACCCTCTTTTTGCCATCATTCTTCGTACTCAATCCTTCCAATTTCCTAGATCGAATATCAATAGATGGTATCTCCGATACCAAATCAACCGCAAACGAGACCCTTTTTGGGCTCAAAACTGGATCTAACCCCTCCCGGGTCATCACCACATGATTCTTAACAGAAGCCGCCATCACAGAGTCATCCACAAATGAAACCCTCTTACGACTCATGCTAACCGACAAGAAATAGAAGAAATATGGTGTTTAGGTGGGAGATTATAAGGGGGAGATGGATTAGGATGTGGAACTTTAGATCTGATGGAGAAGATGCTTAGATTGTTTGAGATTTTTAGAGAGAAGTTCTAGAGAGAAGGCAGAGAAAATTCGACTCTCATTTTTTGCTTTTTAAAGTAAGGTAGAGAAAATTCGATTCATCCACCAACTTACTGAACTCTTCATCTTTGTTGTTCAAGGTACTCTCCATGTGATCAACCATCATCAATTCTGCATCTTCAAGGGCATATTCACTTCCATCTGACCAAGTAGTTCCAGTAGACATGTTCACATACTCAGGCATTTTGCCTTTGTCTTTACCCAGAGCATTTTGAATTTCTTTTTCTCTCCATTCCTTCTGCAACTTCTGGAATGGAGCTTCGACTTCCTCAGGATTTGGCTCATTGATTTTTAGTGGAGGCAATACTATTCTTTTAGACTTTTGAGTCCCCTTTACTTGCTCCAACACTTCCTTGGATAACAATACTACCTCACCATCTATTTTTTTTTTTTTTTGCTAATTAAAAAATTTTATACCAAAAGGAAACTAGTACAAAATTAGGGTCATACCCCGCGAGACAACATCCAAACTACAACTACAATCCAACATGATACAAAGAATAAGAAGGTAAACCCTACTCAACATCTCGGATGTACCTAACCTATTCTTTTACATGATAAATAAGATGATGGTCGGGTCTTTACGGACCCAAACCTTAAACAAGCTACATGAGAACAGTTTCTCGCGCACCATACGCCTTATCTCACTGCTGACCACTGAGGTTGGATGGCCAGGTCCAGGGTTGTGCATGCGGTAGTTACGCTCCTTCCAGACATGGTAGATAGCTGTGCTAAAAAACAGTTGAGCGATTAATTCCTCCTTAGCCCCCAGCTGTGTGTTAACACAATTGCCTAACTGACAGTTGGACCAGTTCCGCGTGAAACGCCATGGCATAGACCTGCTAATAAGATCAAAGAATGGGCAAGCAGTGAAAATGTGGCTAATCGATTCAGCATCCACCCCACACAAGACACATTTTGGGTCAACCTGCATTCCGAACATAAGCATTCTATCCTTCGTGAGAATCCTGTTCTTTATGGCTAACCATGTGATGAACGAGCATTTCGGGATATTGAATTTCCCCCAGACCATGTTCAACCACTGGACATGAGTTCCAGTTTCCCGCATGGAGGACCAAATAGTAGTTAGTTTGACATTCTTTGCTAACATTCCATCCCACGTAATAGAATCAGACTTAAGAATTTGAATTTGTTGCACCACCCGTCTAATTTCAATCACATCATTATGGTTCGAAGATGGCAGGTCCCAAATCCCATTTCGGAGGTAGACATTGATACTGACTGCACTCGTGGACTCAGCTGTAGATATAATGGATGGGGAGATATCCAGAAGAGGCTTCTTATTGACCCAGGGATCATGCCAGAAGAGAAAATCAGAGTTTTCTCCGATGTTATAGTGTAAATGCTGAAGAGCTCGCGGCCTCGCCTTGAATAATTTCCTTACAATCCAACATGAGCGATGTGGCATTGAGGCAGTCCAGAATTCCTTCTTTGCCAGCAAGGCTTTATGGAACCATGCTATCCAAAGGGAGTTAGAGGTGGGTTGTAAGATACGCCATAGCTGATAAAGAATAGCAGCTTCATTCCATTCAAAAAGATTGCGAATGCCAAGACCGCCTTCCGCTTTCGGTTTACAGCACTCCTCCCATCCTACTTTATACTGACATTTCCCATCCGGCTTGTAGAAACCTCCCCAAAGAAACTTGAATAATAGGGCATTAATCTTTTTAAGAATTCCTTTGGGAAGGAAAAGAAACATACTCCAATATCCCACAATGCTGACCAGAATAGCTTTGATCAGTTGGAGACGACCTGCAAAATTAAGAAATCTAGTTGTCCACAGTTCCACTTTGCTGCACAATCTACTGATCAGAGTCTGGCAGTCATTCTTGTTAAGCTTGCCCGTAATGAGAGGAAGCCCCAGGTAGGTGATAGGCATATGACCTCTTTGGAACCCTGAGTGAGTAAGAATAGCATCAACCACATCCTGTCTAACATTGGCAAAGAAGCAAGTGGTCTTGGAAATGTTTGGCTTTAGGTTCGAACAGCTTGAGAAGAGCTTGATCCCATCTAGCAGAGCTGAGACTGACCCAAGATCGCCATGACTAAACAGAAACACATCATCAGCAAAAATAATGTGATTCAGTTTTACTTCCTTTGTTCTCCAATGGAATTTCAAATTAGGATCTGTAGTCATCTTATCCAGACAGGCTGAGAGAGCCTCCATGGCAATCACGAACAGATAAGGGGATAGTGGATCCCCCTGCCTCAGGCCAGACTCCCCTTTGAAAAAACCTTCCAAACTGCCATTCAACTTTACAGAGAACATTGTGGAAGTGATACATTTCTCCAGCCACTTGATGTACTGATTGGGAAACCGAATTTTATCCATGATTTTAAACAGGAATTTCCAGTTTAGGGAGTCAAAAGCCTTATGAATGTCCAGCTTTATAGCACATCTGGGCTGACCTGAATTGCCATTATAATCCTTGCACAAAGCTTGAGCAAGGAAAATATTGTCACCAATGGATCTCCTAGCTACAAAATCAGACTGTACTGGAGAAATGATGGAGGGAAGGACAGCTTTGAGCCTCTTTGCTAACATAGAAGAAATGCATTTATACAGTACATTTCAACAAGAGATGGGCCTAAAGTGTTGCATTTCAGAGGGGTTAGCCTGTTTAGGAACTAAACATATGGAAGCAACATTTATTACTCTAGGCAAGTGCAGTGTATTAAAGAAATACATGATACCTTTAGTCACATCGTTTCCTACCAAGTGCCAAACAGACAAGTAAAATTCAACTGTGAACCCATCTGGCCCAGGGCTCTTGTTCTTAGCCATTCTTTTTAATGTGCTCAGCACTTCACTTTCAGAAAAAGGGGCAGCCATAAGATTAGCCTGGGAATCAGAGAGAGAGGGAAGAGGGATGTCATTAGGAAAATCTGCTACCTCAGATGTTTTCCCCAAAATATTTTTATAGAAATCTGTGGCCACTTTAGCCATATCAGCATGAGAGGAGTGAGAGACCCCCTCCGAGTCCCGAAGAGAAGTTATCTTGTTAGTGTTCCAGTTCCCTCTGCACGAGTTATAGAAAAACTTACTGTTGCCATCTCCAAGTTTTAACCACTGAATTCTGGATTTCTGCTTTAAAAACTGTTCCTCTAGCCTTATAGCTGCTGAATAATTCTCAATAAAATCCTTTTCTTCTTCAAAGTATGCAGCAGAGGGGTTAGCAGGCATTGTATCCTGGAACTGAGATAGAGCATCCCGAGACAGGATCACTAGTTGGTGAATGTCCCCCATCTTTCTGTTTAGGTCCTTTAGAGCCACCTTTACATTCTTGAGCTTCGAGGTTAAAATAAACCAAGGATTTCCCTCTACCTCTAAAGACCATGCTTTCTCCACTGAGTCCAAAAAGTCTGGATTGTCAATGAGGTGGTTAAAAAACTGAAAAGGCTTCGCTCCAGAGGAGAAACTAGTACCAAGTGAAGTGATAGCAGGGCAATGATCAGATAAACCCCGAGAGATGAACTCCACCGTGGAGCAAGGGAACACTGAATGCTAGTCAGGATTTACTAACACTCGATCCAACTTTCTGAACTTTGGCTGAGAAATATTGCTATCCCACCATGTGAAGAAGTGGCCTGAATACCGAAGATCAGTGAGCCCATTGGCCAGCAAAAATTGTTTAAACTCCTCCATTCCAGTAGTCCAGTCTAAAACTCCTCCTTGTTTTTCATCAACGCTAATGCAAGAGTTGAAGTCACCACATAAAGCCCAGGCTGAAGCATTCAAACCATGCGCTATTCCTGCCAAATCAGACCATAGAGGTCTACGGTCAACCGTATCATTAAAACCATACACAAAAGAGATAACAAAGCTTTCACCTCCTTAACTCTCTTAAACGGTAAAGTTCCTTTGGTAAATTGACCCACAATGCAACATTTGAATTTTTCCGCACCTTTCTTGAGGACATCCTCTGGGGGGGATACAACATCTGATCCTTCAGTTGGAGGCACGTAATCAAATTTCACCTCCTTGAAAGGTCCCGGGGCCGCTCTTAAAACTGAAGACCAGGATTTAGCTCCTTTTGACCCCATTTCAGTCTTCTCATTCTTCTCCCCATTTTTGGTGTTCTCATTGCTTACTTTGTCTGCAACAGGTTCCTGTTTACTCTTCGAGCTTTCACCCCTTTCCAAACCCCCAGATGGAGCATTCTTTAGAATTCCTTTAACCACTCCCACCCCCTTCTCATTGGCAGCCATGCTCTTAGGTAATTCCTTGCTAGAAAAAATGGGAAGACCCATCTCATCCCTACCATCAATGAAACGCACTGGGCTAACTAACCCTGCATTAAATCTCTCCTTATCCTTCAAGATTTCTTTTTCAACTTCACTCACCGAAAAACCCTTCTTGGCAAGAAAGCTATGAATATCCATCATTTGGTTGCGGAGCTTTATAAGATCCTCTCTTTCATACTTGTTGTTCGCAGCCACACCCTTTGCTACCATGTGCACCGTTTCTCTCTCTATCGCATCCCTAGCGGTCTCATAAGAGGCTTCATCCTCTTCCGAGGGCGTCTCACATATCTTCTCAGCTGAGGCACCTCCCTCTAGGGTCGTAGGTACTACTAGAGCTGGAAAGTCCTCCACTTCTTTTCGTGCAAACATTTCCTGAAACTTATCATCCTCCATATCCTGCATATAGCCAGGCAAGCCAGATTCAGAGTCACAATGCGAATCTTGGCTCACCATGGGAGAACTAACCGAAAAAGAAATAAAATAAGTATAAGAAATATAGTGTTTAGGCTTGGGGAACAAGGGAAGGTGGAAGTAAATGAAGGGAATATGGAATTTATGATGAGGAAAGTGTGTAAGAGATTAGATCTGAAGAATTTAAAGATGGCGGCTAGGGTTAGGGTTTAGAAAGAAGGAGGAGCTTCTCTCTCTAGGACTCTCATTTTCCTCACCATCTATTTCTCCTTCAAATAATTCACCATCTTCTGCTGCCTTTAGTTCTTCACCAAAGTTTCTTTCTTCTTTCTCTTGCTCCCCCTCACTTTCATCTCCATCTTCTTCATCCAAATCTTGATCCCCCTCACTTGTTGACTCCCCCTCACTTATAGCTCCACCTTGTTTCTCCTTCTCTATCAGGTTTGCTTCATTCTGATTTACCACTTTCTCTCCCTTACCTTCATTCTGATCTACCATTTTCTCCCCCTTAGTTGAGTTGGCAGCACTAAGGATGGCAGAGAATGAGAGAAGAGTTTGTTGAATATCAGCAAAACCAGTAGCTACCATAGTGGATAGAGCATCAAGTTTAGCTTCCATGGATGCACATCTGCCCTCAAGGGCTTTCAACCTTGATTCAGCTTGTTTAGAAGGACCACCAGTGCTCAACCTTTTTTGATATAAAGGAAGAAACTGGGGCAAGGAGGCTATGGAGTTTCTCACACACTCATTATTTTTCTGTGTGATCTCATCACTCCTCACAGAATGACTCTCAAGGCCTAGTGCCTTTGTGTGTGGGGTTCCCTCAAGTTCACTCTGGACATGCTCAAGTCCCTCACCTTTTGCCAGCTCGTTTGGCTGCCTCTCATTTTTATGCTCACCTCTCTTTTCTTTTATCTCTTTTTTTCTTTTCACTCCCTCACTCATCCTAGATGCATGGGTATGAGCAGTACTTGCATGCATTTTACTTGAAAAAGTAGAAAGTTTAGATTGCACCTTCAAAGCAGAGATAGTTAGTTGATCATCATCTGAAGCATCTTCAACAATTACAATATCATGATCAAGCTTTGCAGAGGTGACAGCATCTTTACCCAAAATGTTACTGTCCACAGGTGGGTTGACAGCAACTTTTATGGTGTCTTTGACAGCAGCTGAGGCTGTGACAACAACTTCCTAAGGGTTAGTTGCTCTTTAGAGTTCGACCAAGATGTTGGCTAGAGTTCGACCAAGATGTTGGCTGTTTCATTTTCTGGCAGAGTACCATCTTGATCTAGCTCAGTGTTTGAGTGAGTGGTGTCCATTTCACTTTGAGAAATGGGTTCTTGTGGACCACTTGATGGGGGCTCATCCATGACTTGAGATGGATGATCAAAACCTGAAGGGATTGGACTATCCCCTTCTATAGGTTGTTGAGAAGAAACAATTGATGGATTAGAGAATAAAGAAGATGATGGTTTAGAAGAGATTTTTGGCTGTTCCACAGGGGAAACTTGTGGAACATCAAGAATAGAAGTTTCATGACCCTCACTGTGCCCTATCTCTGTGTGCATTTCTGCAAGTGTAGGCTCCTCATGAGTGAGTACATGAGGTTGTTCTAACTCTTTACAGGATGCCTTGGGAGACAGGCCAGCTTCAATAGATACTTCTTGTTGAGAAGAAGCACCTAGGGATGTGTTTGATTCCCTTTTATCCTCCACAGCCTTTTGTGAGACTGTGGGGTGGCTGACAGTGGCTTTGGCCCTCTTAGCTCTCTTCTTCTTAGGCTCAAGAGGAACCATTGTGGGTTCACTTTCACTAACATCCTTATTTATTTTTTTTGCTAATTAAAATTTATACCCAAAAGGAACAACTGATACATTTCTAGGGGCATACCCCGCGAAATCAACAACCAACTAAAACAGCTAATCATAAAATTACTCAATTAACAAATCGAGTCAGCCTAAAAACCCAACCAGCTAGATCAAGTGTTTACATGAAATTAAACACGAATATCATAAAAATGCCATAGGCATCCCGTCCCACGCTCTCCTGGCAATGCACAAAACCATCAATGAATCTTGGACTTCGATTCCCTGCCATCCTTTTATCCTCCTTGTTCCTGGACACCAATTGGACAGCGAGCCATGATTGCACAAGGTCATCAACGATTCCTTGCAGCATTAAGTCTATCAGAAGACCTCCTCGAAGGCACTCTCCATTAGCTACCTGGTAGCTTCCCACAAAACCAAAAAAACAAGCCCGGAAATCCTTGCATCGATCACTGACAATCCCCAGACTCATAGCTCGGTAAAGATTCCTCCTGAGTAACCCGCCCATGTAAGCATCCAAGATGCTAAGATACCCCAGGAGACCAGGCATCAGATGTGTGACCATTACCCCACCTTCTACAGTCGAATTCACAAGCTCAGTTCGTAGCGACTGTGTGCGAGCCAAACTTTCCAACTTTGCATACCCAAAGTTATATCCAAATTCATAGCTGCTTGCAACACAATAACTGCCTCTTTCTCCCGAAACCAACAGCCATCCACTATGCTTTAAACCACCAAACACATGGTTGTCATTACAAAAAAACACGTTCACAACCCTTTCATTCATCAAGACGAAAATTATCTGGTTACTCTGAATCACCAAATCAACAAAATTATCCCCTCTATCAGACACACCTTTAAACAGTTGGCAAGCTTTAAAAGAACCTAGCCCCAATTCCCCCCAGAACGTGTTGTCCTCCCAATCTATCACAATAATCATAATCAGCTCGAGAGAATCACAGCTAGTATCCTCCCCCTTGTCATCAAAGCATCAATAGCAACCTCGCCTAATAATCCCCACTTAGATTGAGGCTTACCAATCCATGTGCCAAAACGAGGAGATGTGCCCCGAATTAAGATAAAACCATCTTCTCCATCGAAAGTAAAACCATCGAACACCTTCTTAAAGACATGACACAAATCAATCATATCCCCATTAGTCTTATCCCCATCGCTACCCCCCCACTCCAAAAGAGTTATGGTTTTAGCTGCAACTATAACACTTTGTTGAGACAAAGTGTCAAACAGTTGGAGAACACAAAATCCCCGTCTACCAAAATCCACCAAGACTTCCGGCAGGCCTACCAAAAATCTATTAAAAGATCGAATAGAGCAAAAAATGCTCTCAACATTAGTGATTCGTCCATACAAAGTCTCAACGAAGCAAACATCGTGACTGAATATGAAGAACTCCCCTTTAATTCCTTTTACAACAAAGGGGTATACAACCATCTTCTTAGGTTTCACAAGAACCATCTCGTGAAACCATCCTTGATCGACCACAATCACAGCATCAGCAGGCACAGATTTAGTCAGAACCAGAACCCCATCCAAAATGAAACCCAGCCATTTCATCGAATTGTTAGGAAGACAGAAGGCTCCTCCAATAACATCATTCACCAAAAGGATCTTAAGACAAATTCTTCCCCGCAGAAGAGTCCCAAAATAATCATACATGCGATTATCTAAGAACTTTACCTTGAGAATAACCATACCAGGGAAGAAAGTATCAACCCCCTCCTCAGTCCAGAGCCTTGAATCATCGGGTAAGAGACCACGACAACGAAATCCAATCCTATCATCAGATAGAATTGAACAATAACAAGACAACTCATCTACGACATCTACCCCAGAAAGAGGCTTCAAAGAGGTCACCAATACATAACTTGGGTAACAAAACCCAACTACTATGTTATATTCTGGGAAATCAAACCCAAGAACCTTCACAGCTGTAGAGATGAACTCCCACCACCGTCGCCTTAGATCTTCGGTCACACCTAAATGGACCACTCCCATCATTGCATCGAACCCATAATCTCCATCAAAGGAAAAGAAGACAACATCAGAGTTCATATAATCAAAAAACATACTAAATAAAATAAGAAATATGGTGTGTAGGTGAAAGATTAGAGAAGAAAGATGGATTTATGAAGGATAATAGTGTAGATCTGATGGAAAGAGGTGAAGATTGAAGACAGCTGAAGAAGAAAATTAGGGATTCTAGAGAGAGGGGAGAGCGTTTCTCTCTCTAGACGACTCTTTTTTTTTGCGGTCCACTAACATCCTTATTTGTTGCATCATGTGCAGTTTCTCCCTCAACATTCTCAGAACTACTACCAACACCAGTTTCCAAGGGTCTTTTCTTGGATTCTTGCAAAGTTGTTTTTGTGGTCTTTGGTTGTTCAGAGGATCTGATAGGAATGTATGGAGTAGAATGTGGGTTAACTGAATTTGGGTCTATCTCAAGGAAGAAGACAACATACCCAGAGGGTAGTGCTACATCAAGATGAGGCTCTTGATCAGCCATGTGCATGCTGAAACAGAGTGGAATAAGTGCATTTGAATTTTTGTGAATTGAGTGATGTGTGTGTATTTCTTTTCAAAATATTGCATTCTATAGTGAGAGATGCATTATCATCAATACCACATAATGAATTCAAACACATAGTAAGAAAGCGAGGATAAACATGTACCTTCCTGCTTAGAGCTGACTTGAGTTGACTCATAAGCAACTTTCCTACATCCACTTTGTATCCATGGATAAGAGAGTGAGTAAGCTTCTTGATATAGGAGGAAATTCCATTCCATCCAGAGGTTTTGGTTGAGAAAACCTTCACCATGACATAAAAAATCATGCTCCATTCTTTCCTCAAATTCTTTCTGTCCATTTCACCAGTCGAGTACCATTTTGATGTACCCTCTTCAAGAACAGGACCAGAATACCCAACTTCTTTAGGGTTTCATCACTTGCAAGTTCCTTGTATGATTCTTTAACTTGCAGTCCATTTCCCAAAGCTTCGTTGATGCCTTTGATTCTGAGGATACAGGTAACTCCTTTAATTTTGAATTGAATGGTGTCTTTACCTGCACCTCCTGGAACATCGGCAGTGTTCCAGAATTCTTCAAGTCTTTCTAGGTTCAAGGATGGTGTAGATGTTATAGCATGACCCAGATAGGACTTGTTGATAAAGGATATGAGTCCTTTAAATCCTTCACCAGCATCTCCAGCAGTGAGAATACCAGCAAAGTTAGTTTGAGAAGAGGATTGTTTGGGTGCCATTTCTTGCTTTGAGCTTTGGAGAGAGATGATTGCCTTTTGAGAGAGAGATGTTCTGTTGAAAGTTGTGTGTTTGACAATTGCTTACATGAAAATAGCAAATGTCTTACTGAGAAAGGGAAAGTAACTATGTCTTAGCCCATTAATCAGTCACGTGGTGTCGTGGGTAGTTACTTTTTAGTGGCTGTAAATCGTGGAGGTAAAATCCCAATTAATTCGGTCCACTAATCTTGATAGTAACCTGTGCGCTGTAACAAATTCATTAGTAATTTTGAGAGGATGACAGCAGGTTTTGCTTGACAGTAACATCGTCGCAAGAACATACTGTCATCATTAAGCAATTTATACAATTTCCTTTAAATTTCATGTCAAGGACTTTTTCCATTGTGTCGTGTAAGAAACTTGCTGTCAAGGCACATCGTGACAGCATCTTCACTTATTGACACCAACTTAAGCGGAAATAATTTATGTCATGAATTTTAATCGACTTTGCCTATTGCTTAAGCGAAAATTACCAAATAGCATTTTAATCGATTTAGGCACATATTTGTTAGTTTTAACACACATTCACAAACATCCATACACATAAGCAATCAAACAGACAACCATTTGTAGATGGCTAATGGTAAAGAAGATGAATAGCATGCAAAACACTGGGAAGATGAAACGATGAACTTTTTATTAAAAAAAAATACAAAAGTAGTTCTTAAGAACTAAACATCATTTCTTATTAAGCTCTCCAAGAGCTTCCACCAGCAGCTGCTCAACAACTTTTGTTATCTCCTCCTCCTTCGTGATCCCTTTAGAATCTAGATAAGCCTGAAGCTTATCGAAGAATGGATCAAGGGGGTGCTCAGCCGCAGCAGCCTCCTCTTGTGGCTTGGACACACCGGATGTTGACATTTCTTCTACCTTCCTCTTACTCATATTTACTCTAGAGTTCTTAGTGTGTTAAGTGAGAACAAAGGGTTTAGCCTTGGTCTTATTTATAACACAATAAGTGACTCTACAGCTCCCAACTGCCTCTTTTTAATGAAGTAATTAACTTTTAAATTAAAAAGACTGACAAATATGCCCGGGGTCATTTCAAATGACACGAATACTTATCACTAAGCAGGCGTATGAAATAAGTTAATGTCACGTGACTACTCATTACAACAATTAAAACAGACATGTGATTTGAATTTAGCATAGTCATAACAAACATGTTGTCAAATAAACAAGTAGCACATAGGACAGTAACTTTTCATGACAGTAACATTGAAAGTTAAGGTCACAAGCTGCAATTTTCAACCACATTGAAAATGTAAAAACTAGTAGGTTAACATACCAGATTTAGCATTCCCAATTCACTTACCAACCTGTTGAAGGTTGCTTCATCTAGTGGCTTCGTAAAAATATCTACAAGTTGCTTTTCTGTTGGAACATAAATCAGCTTCACAGTTCCCTTTTCAACATGCTCTCTTAGGAAATGATGTCTGATATCAATGTGCTTTGTCCTGGAGTGTTGAACTGGATTATCTGAGATTGCTATGGCACTAGTGTTATCACAATAAATAGGAATATTGGACAACTCTAAACCATAATCCATTAGCTGATTTTTCATCCAAAGAATTTGAGCACAGCAACTTCTAGCTGCAATATATTCAGCTTCTGCAGTTGAAGTAGATATAGAATGCTGCTTCTTGCTAAACCATGACATTAATCTTCCACCAAGAAATTGATAGCTTCCTGTTGTACTTTTCCTGTCAATTTTGCATCCAGCATAGTTTGAATCCGAATAACCAACCAAATCAAATCCAATATCTTTAGGATACCAAAGGCCTAGGTTTGGAGTACCTTTGAGATATCTAAAGATTCTCTTGATTGCTACTAAGTGTGATTCTTTTGGATCAGCTTGAAACCTTGCATAGAGACATGTAGCAAACATAATGTCTAGTCTGCTAGCAGTTAGGTATAGCAATGATTCTACCATGCCTCTGTAGGTACTAGAATCCACTTTCTTTCCTTTAAGATCCAAATCCAGTTTGGTTGCGGTAGAGATAGGTGTCTTGGTAGGTGATGCATCTTCCATGTTGAACTTTTTGAGAAGTTCTTTGACATATTTCGATTGGCTTATGAAGATGCCATCATCCTTTTGATGAATTTGTAGACCTAGGAAAAATGACAGTTCTCCCATCATGCTCATCTCATACTTGCTCTTCATAAGAGATGAAAACTTTTCACACAGCTTCTCATTTCTAGAACCAAAGATCATGTCATCAACATAAATCTAAACCAGAATGATGTCCTTGCCATGGTGCTTGTAGAACAGTGTCTTATCTACTACACCTCTTGGAAATTGATTCTCAATGAGAAAAGTAGAGAGAGTTTCATACCAAGCTCTAGGGGTTTGCTTCAATCCATAAAGTGCTTTGAACAGCTTGTAGACGAAGTCATACAACTCAGCATCCTCGAATCCAGGTGGCTGTTCAACATACACTTCCTCTTCTAATTCTCCATTAAGAAAGGCACTTTTGACATCCATTTGGAACACTTTGAAGTTACATTGTGCAGCATAGGCTAAAAATATCTGAATAGCTTCAAGTCTGGCAACAGGTGCAAATGTTTCATCATAATCGATCCCTTCCTATTGACAGTAACCTTTAGCTACTAGCCTTGCCTTGTTTCTTGTCACATTTCCACTTTCATCCAACTTGTTTCTGAAAACCCACTTTGTGTCAACTACTGACTTCCCTTTGGGTCTAGGGACCAGCTTCCATACACTATTTCTCTCAAATTGGTTTAGCTCTTCTTGCATGGCTATCACCCAATCTGAATCCAACAATGCTTCATCAATTGACTTTGGCTCAGTTTGAGATAGGAAACATGAAAACATGTTGTCAGCAGAAACATTTCTTCTTGTCCTTATACAGTTTGAGATTGGGCTGGAGTTTGAGTAGCATCATTGGTGTTGACAGCATTTCTTTCAAACTCAATATCCTGAGTACCAGTAGGTTCATCAACAACAATTTCTTCTTCTTCCAAATACCCTTTTTTCAAATCTAAGAGGCTCCATTTGACCATACTCTTGCAGTCCTGAGAATTTGGTTTCATCAAATGTGACATTCACACTTTCTTCAATGACTTTGTGATCAATGACATAGACTTTGTAGGTAGTCCTTTCCAATCCATATCCCATAAAAATACCTTCATAAGCTTTAGCATCGAACTTTCTTTTCCTTTCATGGTTGTCAATCATCATGAAACACTTACTTCCAAATACATGAAAGTACTTGACAGTAGGTTTCTTTCCTGTTAACAGATAGTAAGGAGTGTTTCCATGAGTCTTGTTGATCATGGTTCTGTTATGTGTGTAGCAAGCTGTATTAATAGCTTCGGCCCAGAAGTATGTTGGTAATTTAGAATCATTCAACATAGTTCTCGCAGCTTCGATGAGAGTTCTGTTCTTCCTTTCTACAACTCCATTTTGTTGTGGTGTCCTGGCAGTGGAGAATTGGTGGACAATGTCTTCTTCTTTGTAGAAGTTTCCTAATGTGGTATTTCTGAACTCAGTACCATTGTCACTTCTCAGATATTGAACTTGAGCATTGGGGGTTCTTTCAAGAACTCTTATGTGATCAATGATTTCTTGAGCAGCTTCATCCTTAGTCTCTAAAAACTTCACCCAAGTGTACCTTGAGTAGTCATCCACCATTACCAGGGCATATCTCTTTCTTGCAAGAGATTAAACATTTACTGGACCAAACAAATCCATGTGAATTAATTTGAGTGGCTCAGTGTTGGTATTTACTTGCTTTGCTTTGTGCACAGATCTCTTCAATTTGCCCATTTAACAATCCTCACATAGTCCTTCTTGACAGAATTCCTGTTGAGGTAGTCCTCTCACCAAATCCTTCTTCATCAGAATATTCATATTCTTGAAATTGAGGTGTGAGAGCTTCTTGTGCCAAAGCGTTCTTTCACCAACTGATGCTTTACTGTAAAAACAGTAAGCCTTGTCTTTATTGACAGAACTTAAGTCTGCAACAAACAAGCTTCCTTTCCTGACTCCTTTCAAAGAGAGGCTTCGATCTTTCTTGTGATAGATATTACAAACCATCATATCAAAATCAACCTTGAATCCCCTGTCACTTAACTGGTTGACACTGTGTAGGTTGTGCTTCAATCCATCAACAAGAGAAATATCTTCAATGACAACATTTCCAATTTCCTTCAGTATGTGCACTATAACATAGGAGAAAACTCTGACTTTCTATTCTGGCATGATCCTTGGGTCCATAATAAGCCCCTTCTGGATATGGCCCCTTCCATTGTATCTACAGCTGAGTCCACTAGTTCAGTCACTATTAATGTCTACCTTCGAAATGGGATTTGGGACTTACCATCTTCGAACCATAATGATGTGATTGAAATTAGACGGATGGTGCAGCATGTTCAAATCCATAAGTCTGATTCGAGCATGGTCTCAAGTTGTTTATGCCAGAAGAGCAGGCTCCATTTGTGGATAAGTGCTGGATGGGTGCCTAAGGGTGTTGATGCGAGGCAGGAGGGTCAGAACAAGGAAGCTATAGCCATGGGTGCTTGGGATGATTGTCATAGTGGACCATGTTTGGTCATGAAGAAGCTTACTCTCGGCATAGTTTTTTAACTTATGATTAATCTAGTTTGCTATGTAGACTCTATTATGACTTAATGTTGTGTAGTTTATTCGGATGTTGATTTCGCGGGGTATGCCCCTAGATTTGTATCATGTTGTTCCTTTTGGTATAAAATTTTAATTAGCAAAAAAAAAAAAAAAGTCTGATTCCATTCTGTGGGATGGAATGCTTCCAAAGCATGTCAAATTGTCCACTATTTGGTCCTCCATGCGGGTGAAAGGAAGCTATGTCCAGTGGCTAAACATGGTCTGGGGCAAATTCAATATCCCGAAATGCTCATTCATCACATGGTTGGCCATCAAAAACAGGCTCCTCACGAAGGATAGAATGCTTCTGTTCGGAATGCAGGTTGATCAAAAATGTGTCTTGTGTGGGGTGGATGATGAATCCATTAGCCACATCTTCACTGCTTGCCCATACTTTGATATTATTAGCAGGTCGATGCCATTTCGTTTCTCTCGAAACTGGTCCAATTGTCAGTCAGGCAACTGCACGGTTAATCAGCTACGGGCAAAGGAGGAACCAATTGCCCATCTGTTTTTTAGCACAGCTATTTATCATATTTGGAAAGAGCGTAACTACCGCATGCACAACCATGGTCCTGGCCACCCTACATCAGTGGTC
The DNA here is from genome assembly GCA_037693485.1 of Kitagawia praeruptora. Taxonomy (NCBI): domain Eukaryota; kingdom Viridiplantae; phylum Streptophyta; class Magnoliopsida; order Apiales; family Apiaceae; genus Kitagawia; species Kitagawia praeruptora. Next base: position 118,515,548 of record CM075351.1, on the reverse strand, counting down.
AGTGGGGAGATAAGGCGTATGGTGCGTGAGAAACTATTCTCATGTAACTTGTTTAAGGGTTGGGTTCGGCAAGACCCGACCATCCTCTTATTTATCATGTAAAAGAATAGGCTAGGTACATCTGTAACGTTGAGTAGGATTTACCTCCTTATTCTTGTATCATGTTGATTAGTTGTTTTAGCATGGATGTTGTCTCGCGGGGTATGCCCCTAGATATGTATTATCTGTTCCCTTTGGTATAAATTCTTTTAACTAGCAAAAAAAAAAAAACATTTCCAATTTCCAAACAGCCATAACCCACAGTGTAACCTTTGCTGTTATCTCCAAAAGTTATGATTGGGCCGGCTTTCTCCACAAAATGTGATAGCAGGGCTATATCACCAGTCATGTGCCTGGAGCATCCACTATCGATGATCCACATGACCTGTTTCTATTTCTTGCCCTGCAAAACAGATGATTTTAATTTGCATCTGGTACCCAAACTCTGTTGGGTCCTGGAGTTACAGCATCATTGTTCATATCATTCTACTTCACATTTAAATCAACACTAGAATCCTCATGTTTGACTTCTTTTGCTGTCCACTTGGTTCTAGAGTTAGACTTGGTCTTTCTCTTAGTGGAAGCTACCTTTTTACCAACATAGGCTGGCACAAAAGTCTCAACAGTTTCTAAGTAGGAGCATCTTTTAGTAGACAGAATAGGCAGATTGAAACAAGTACTCATAACAACAATTTTGCATGGCATACAGTCAATGTTATTACAGACATCCATACTTCTTTGCATAATGGGTGTTCTATTTAAGTTACCACTAACATTGGACGCATTAGCCTTATCCTGTTTGGGTTTCTTACAAACAAATGTTAAATGAAGAGATGATCCACAATTATTGCAAAGCTTCCTAGGGGCATCCTTAACATGACTATATCCATTCTTCTTATCAATCCCTAACTTGCCATTCCTATTCTTAGGCTTGCAGACATTTGCCTTGACAGTATGTTCTGAAGTTGCTGTCGAGCCACCCTTGACAATACCTTTCTTTGCCTTTGTCTTGACAGCAGGTTTGAAAGTTGTTGTCTTGGGTTCTCTCTTGACAGTATCTTTTGAAGTTTCTGTCTCATCCTTGTTGTCAGCTACTTTAGAACATTCTGTCTGATTGCTTTGTAGAGTTTCTATCACGGGAAACTTGACAGTATCTTTTCCTTTGCTCAGTGTACTGTCAATGCACTCATCTTCATCAAGTAGCTCTTGTTTGATGAACAAGGAAGTTTCATCAAAATCAGCTTGAAGATTTTTAATAATCGGATTGGAAACTCTTTTGAGAATTTGAGGTTTGACATCATCACTATCATCAAGAGCAATTGCCTTACCATGCCTTCTACCATACTCGAAACCTATTCCCACCTTCTGATTCTTAGTGTGATTATTATGATATTCCTGGACTAACTTAGAAGAGTTTCTAAAAGCTTTGAGTTTAAACTCGTTTTCTGCAATTTGACTCCTGAGAAATTCTTCTATTTCCTTAGCACAGACAATATCATTATTCAATCTAGCATTCTCTTGAGCTAATGAATCTAGGGGACTGGTTCTTAGCAACAACATTTCATTTTCAGATTTGAGAGCTTCTGTAACACCCCTAGATCCAGGGTCAGAGATCCAGGCTGTCACTATATCCTTAATTCTCATTTTAATAAACATTACTTTCAATCTTCCTTTTAGCATGCTGTGACCCCTCAGTCAAACATAACATTTACAGATTATAGGCTCAGAAACGAAATTAAAATGTTACTGAGTTATTACAACCATCTTGAAATAGATATTACAAACCCAAATTGTTATAATCTTAAAAGTTCAACTTAACAGGATTACCATCTAAGGCGGCATCTACAGCTACAATACGGTTTGATTTTCAGAAGCTTACACAAGTCATGCTTGTAAATAAACCTATCCAACTTAGTCTGCTCACCTATGGTAATGCTACTGGGTGCGGCCTCGGCACCTGCCTCGTAAATAGTCTCCTATACTGCTGACCGTTTAGCACGCTTTTGTGGGGGGTCTGCCTTGTTCTTGCCATGCTTATCTGTTGTTGTGTGGTAGTATATATAAAAGAAAAGCAAGAGTGAGCAATATAGCTCAGCCATATAATAATAGTTTTCAAAGTACTTTTGTTAACGTAAACCATATGACATATCATATACTGATATTGTATCATCATTAAACATTTTCATTCTTTATCAAGAAATATAACAAAGAATTTCTGAGGTACTTTGAATAGTTCATCATTCTGTCAACACTATCGGTAATTGAGCACCTAGGCTTTCATTACAGTGTTACAGTACAATTCCAATTGGAAGAATGGGATTATGCTGGAGCCTCTTCCACGATATTTGGTGATCAGCCAATATACCGTGCCTCTGCTTCTCTACTAGTAGAAGGACGACGTTCCCTTATCGGGTTGCACCCTGACCGCATATGGGCCTTATTATTTGGACTACGCCCGAAGGCGATGTCCCCTCTTCCTCCAATCCCTTTGAGAATTCTATGCATCGTAGGAACAAAATTTAATTCAGTTTCCCCCAAGCATAAAGCTTGACGACTGGTTTGATAATCATTACTAACTTTACTTCCATGAGTAATTGAGAAAGTAACTCTGATGTGTGGGTTGACTTTAGTCAACAGATTTCGATTACTAACAATCGCTTCATCAAACATAACTTGGGAGTTGGTCGGAGTTTTGAGTGTTTAGTCAAACCTGAGCCCCTCCTTACTAGGTAGGGTGCATTTCTTGTTGGTAGCGAAGGGAGAAAATAATTAATACTAGCTCCCAAAACCTTGGGTTCCCGAGTTTTGATAAGTTTGAGCGAGGTAGCGATACTTTTCGATGAGTTAAGCTATAGTCAGTGAAGAAATGGGAACCCGCTCTATTTTTAAATACTTTTTCGACGATCAGAAAATATTTAAAATAATTTTTAAAGTTTTAAATAACTTTTGAAATAAATAATATGATTTGTAAATCATCCTGGAATATTATAAACATCATCAAGGATCTATAAGACCAGTGTTAACATCCATTTATCACTATCCAAAATTTTACCCATAATTATAAAGCTTAAAACATCACAATCCCCTTAAACATGTACATACTTGCATCAACCTTTCAAATCAACTTATAGCTCATAAAGTTTAAGGTGGGTGTGAGTGTTTTACCTTCCTTGGAGTCTTAACAACCTTAACCAAGCTTGACTTTCCTTAAAAACACCTTAGATAGCTTTAACAACCTTTAATCTTCAAGACCTAAACAACCAAGTTTAAAATTTTCGTAGTCAGCATTACCACTCTTGAAAGAACTGGAGAAACGAGGGTCTTACCTTGATTTTCTGGACGAGGCTTCTAAAGAGGAGTTGTAGAGCATCTCAATACCTTTCCAAAAAGCTATAGAACACAAAATTTCATTGAGAAATGAGGGAGTTATGGCAGGTTGAAGTGGCTGCTCTGTTTTTGGCCTAAAATAGAGAAAATGGAGGGGGAGAGCTTTTGCTATCTTTTCTTATGTAATTGATAAAATAATATGTATAATTGATATATATCAATCATACTTTAGCACTTATCAATTACCCAAGGTAATCTCCAAAGTAATTTTGCAAAAGAAAGGTAATTGGCAATTTGTCCCAAAAATGGTATACAATGCTTGGTTTAAATAATCATAACTTGACTTATTTGATTAACATCCAATGCTCCTTGCCTTGCATGGCTTGCATGGCTATTACATGGTAAATTGCAGGTATATTACTCACCTATTAATCAACCAATGCTTACCATTTAATTCCATATGCAAGTTTAGAGATTTTCTTGTAAAAGCGTTTCGTCGCGTAGAAATTTCTTTCATCGTTCTTGAACATTTGCCTTTGAAATTCTTCTAATAAATTACATAATTTCTTGCCTTGGTATTTAACTTAGCTTAAAGATTTTCTTAACCTCAATATCCCATATTTATACCAATATTTAATAAAAATGAAAATCTACGTAATCTGACAGTTTCAACATTCCCTTTCTTCTTGGTACAACGATACTTTATCCATAAAAGTATAAATACTTCTTCATTCATATTATATGATCTTAAAAACTTTACATAACCTCCACCAATCACCGTTTATGATCATTTTAAAAATATTACAAAAACCTGGGTTCTTACAACCTTCCCTCCTTAAAAGGATTCCGTCCCGGAATCATTTCTAGAACAGATGGGGGTACTTCTCTTGCATGGCGCTTTCCAATTCCCAAGTTGATTCCTCGACATTGTGATTAGTCCACAAAACTCTTACCAGGCTGATGGTCTTGTTTCTGAGTACTTGCTCTTTCCGGTCTATGATTTCCACCGGTCTTTCGACGTAGGACAAATCTGGCTGTAAATCTACATGCTCATGTTCCACTATATGTTTGGCATTGTGATTGTACTTCCTCAGCATAGACACATGGAAAACGTTATGTACTTGCTGCAGACTTAGAGGTAAGGCTAACTCGTAAGCCACTTGTCCAATCCGCCTTAATATCTCGAAAGGTCCGATGTATCTCGGACTCAACTTCCCTTTCTTCCCAAACCTCATCAGTCCTTTCCAGGGAGATACCTTTAGCAGCACCATATCTCCTACTTCATATTCTCTATCCTTCCGAGATAAGTCGGCATACTTATGTTGTCTGTCTTGGGCTGCTGCCAGTCTTCCCCTGATTAGAACTATCACATCTTGTGTCTGTTGTACCAGTTCAGGTCCTAATATCTTCCTCTCACCAACTTCTTCCCAACATAAGGGAGAACGACATTTCCGGCCATAGAGGGCTTCATATGGGGGCATTCCGATACTCGAGTGATAACTGTTGTTATAAGAAAACTCAATTAATGGTAAGTGCTCTTCCCAACTTCCCTTGAAATCCATAACACACACTCTCAGCATGTCCTCTAAGGTCTGAATTGTTCTTTCACTTTGTCCGTCAGTCTGGGGGTGGTATGCAGTACTCATATTTAGCTTGGTTCCCACACAATCTTGAAAACTCCTCCAGAACCTGGAGTTAAACCTTGGGTCTCTATCGGACACAATGGTCACGGGAACTCCATGTCGTACCACAATTTCTCTTATATAGATGTCTACTAATTTATCGACAGTGTACCTCTCGTTGATTGGGAGAAAGTGGGCGGACTTAGTCAACCTATCGACGATTACCCATATCGCATCGTGGTTAGTCTTGGTCCTTGGAGTCCTACTACAAAATCCATGGCTAGGTGCTCCCACTTCCATTCTGGAATCTCTATGGGTTGCAGTAGTCCACTAGGTCGTTGGTGTTCTGTCTTTACCCGTTGGCAGGTCAAACATCTATTTACCCATTCTGTCACATCCTTCTTCATGTTGGGCCACCAATAGTATTCTTTCAAATCTCTATACATCTTCGTGGTACCTGGGTGCACAGAGTACCTTGAGTTATGTCCTTCATATAGGATTTCATCCTTTAGTTCCTGAACATTTGGGACCCAAATTCTCGTTGCATATCTCATGATTCCTCCTGCATCTCTTTCACACTTAATTTCCTCCCCGGTCAATATCTCTTCCTCCGAGTTCTTTTCCTCTTCCATCTTTTGCTCTTGGCACATTCGAATCTTTTCCAATAATGGAGGCTGGATCTGAATTCCCATTAACACTTCTTGGCTACTTCTCAATGTCTTAACTTCGATTTCTAGCTTCTCCATTTCTTTTATCAATTCTTCTGCTGAAGTCATCATCTTGAGCCTTTCCTTCCTGCTAAGGCCGTCGGCCACCACATTGGCCTTTCCTGGATGATAACGAATCTCACAATCGTAATCCTTGATTAACTCTAGCCATCTTCTCTGTCTCATATTCAATTCTTTCTGGGTAAAGATGTACTTGAGGCTTTTATGATCTGTGTAAATTTCACACTTTTCTCCATATAGGTAATGCCTCCATATCTTTAATGCGAAGACTATCGCGGCTAGCTCTAAATCATGGGTAGGGTATCTTACTTCATACTCCTTTAACTGTCGGGAAGCATATGCAATCACCTTACCGTGCTGCATGAGCACGCAACCTAGTCCTTTATGCGATGCATCACTATAGATCACAAAGTCCCCCTTTTCATCTGGTAGTGCTAGCACTGGGGCGGTCATTAATCTTTTCTTTAGCTCTTGAAAGCTCTCGTCACATTTCACATTCCATACAAACTTTTCAGTCTTTCTGGTGAGTCGGGTCAATGGGGCTGCCTGTTTGGCAAAGTCTTGCACAAATCTCCTATAATACCCGGCTAGTCCCACGAAACTTCTTACTTCGGTCGGGGTGGTCGGTCTTTCCCATTTTGATATTGCCTCTATTTTGGCAGGGTCAACTAGTACTCCTTCACTACTAACCACATGACCTAAGAATTGCACTTCTTTCAGCCAAAATTCGCATTTCGAAAATTTGGCATACAACTTTTCTTCCCTCAAGATTCCTAGGACTATCCTCAAGTGTTCTGCATGTTCTTCCTCCGTCTTAGAATAAATCAAGATATCGTCAATGAAAACTATGATGCACTTGTCTAGGTATTGTTTGAATACTCGGTTCATCAAGTCCATGAATGTCGTGGGGGCGTTAGTCAATCCAAAGGACATCACTAGAAACTCATAATTGCTCTGATACCATTTTTGTAACACCCCTAGATCCAGGGTCTATCTTCAAAAAGTGAACTGCTCCCTTTAGTTGGTCAAAAAGGTCGTCAATCCTAGGCAAGGGGTACTTGTTCTTAATGGTTAACTTATTCAGCTCTCTGTAGTCTATACATAGCCTCATACTACCATCCTTTTTCTTTACAAACAACACTGGGGCACCCCATGGGGACACACTTGGTCTTATCATGCCCTTATCCAACAGTTCTTGCAACTGGGTGGCCAGTTCTTTCATCTCAACGGGGGCCAATCGATAGGGGGCTTTAGAAACTGGTGCGGTTCCTGGTGCTAATTCTATCGTAAACTCGATTTCCCTATCGGGTGGTAACCAAGGAAGGTCTTCTGGAAACACATCTTCAAATTCCCTGACAATTGGAATGTCCTTCAGTTCAGGGTTTCTTGCTTCGTGTCTAATACATAAGCTAAGTAGGCCTCGCTGCCCTTTCGTACTAACTTTTTCGCTTGAGCAACAGTCAAGAATTTTTGAGTCTGTCGCTGTCCTTTGAATATGACCTCTTTCTTTACTGACACCTTTATCCTAACTTTCTTGCTCTTGCAATCAATCTGGGCACCATTACTTGCCAACCAATCCATCCCTAAAATGACATCGAATCCGCCTAACTTAAACGGAATTAGGTCTGCCCGAAAGTGGTGACCTCCTATTACTATATCGCAGTTAGGATATATCTGGCTTACAGGAACCACTTCGTGGTTAGCTATCTCTACCATTAGCCGTTCCTTTAACATTTCTGCTTTCAAGTTCAGTTTACATGCAAAATCTTGCGATATAAAAGATTTGGTAGCTCCAAAATCAAACAAAGTATTAGCACTCAAGGTGTCAAGGGAAAGGGTACCTGCGATGACATCCTCATCCCTTACTGCATCCTGCACTGTCATGTTGAAAGTCCTAGCGGTGGGTGGTCGGTTGGATGCAGTACCGCTCATCCTTGATCCTGTCGGTTTCAATTTAGGGCAATCTTTCTTCCAGTGGTCTGTACCTCCACACTGGTAACATTTCATGAGCGCATTCCTCTGGGGGAAATTGTTGGAATAGTGTCCAATCTGTCCACATTTAAAACATGTCGTCGTACCCTGAAGACATACCCCTGAATGTTTCTTTCCACAAGTCTTACAGTTACGTAGGGGAGGGTGCGACTGTCCTGATATGGGTGCCCTGGTTGATCCACCTCCTTGGCCAACACTCTTGCTTTCTGCTCTGTTAAACCCCGTGCTTTTGGCTGGCTGGGACACCGTTCCTCTAACAAACTTGCTGGAGAAACTCCCACTTGCAACACCACTACTTCGACTTTCAAACTTCCTTTTCTTCATGATCTTGTCCTTCTGGGACTGCTCACTTCCTGCCTCTACAATCGATGCCTTCTGTACTAGAGTGGCGTAATCCGTAATTTCTAACACCGCGATGCGGTTCTGAATCCACTGTTTCAATCCTTGTTGAAACCTCCTTGCCTTCTTAATTTCAGTGTTTACATACTCTGGCATGAACCTTGACAGCTCCGTGAACCTAGCCTCATATTCGGCTACAGTCAGATTCTCCTGTTTAAGCTCTAGGAACTTGAGTTCCATCTGGGTCTCCATAAACCTCGGAAAGTACTTTTCCAAGAATAACTCTGTGAATCTATCCCATGTAACCACTCCAGCTGGTTCCATATTTTTCTTGGCCTCCCACCAGTAGTTGGCCTCTCCCTTAAGCAGGTATGTAGCAAAGATGGTTTTCTGGGCTTCCTCAGTGCCCATAATCTCAAAGGTCTTCTCCATCTCCTTCAACCAGGCCCTGGCCTCAACGGGGTCTGCTATCCCATGGAATTCTGGGGGTTTAAGTGATTTAAAGGCCTTAAAGGCATTGGCGACTACATTGTTGGGGCCGCGGGGTGGTGGCTGTGGCCGTGGCTGGCGCTCCAGATTTTGCCTCATCAGATGCATAAATTGTTCCATTGGGTCCTCTTCTTCTTCCTCATAATCCTCATCGTCGAACTCATTGTACTCATCTTCCTCATCCACCTGTTCTGGGTGACGACGTTCCTCTTCCCTATGTTGGTTACTACCATGAGTGGCGGACTCGGCAGGGTGAGTTCTTGTGTTTCTCTTTGGTGGCATTTTTCTGAAAGTATACATGTATATAAAAATTCTGTTAGGGTTTCCTCATTTTTCTTAATCTGGTTTTCTATGATTGGCACCTCGAAGGTGTAATCTTTTATAGGTATATATGCATCTTATAAATAGCTGTCAAACAATCATGGCATCATATATGTAACAATTTAAATGGAAACAGTTGCTAAAATCGAACGAAATTCACGTCATAATACTGCTAGTGACTTCTGAGAGTCAAAGTTTCAAGTAAAACATAACACTGAAATATATAAAAAGTACATCCAAAGCCAGCTATCATGTCTTCCTATCCAGAGGAAATATACTACGTGACTGACATCACTACCAAAAGTAAAACTAATACAACATCCCCATGTACTCGAAGACTGAACTAGTCAACCATCCATCAATCTGTGTGAAAGCCTATCGCCTCCCTAACTCGGCGCATAGTCCTCAAAAGGACTCTCTCTGCATCACTCCGGTGGATCCTCCTACTGTGGCGGGAACGTGGAAGTGTTCTGAGTCGGGTGTGAGCCCTCCTCTCAATCTTTAGTACTGCCCGCCTCATCCGTCTAACTCTGGAGTCTCTCCCCTGGGAGTATAGCCTCGCTCGTCTCTCCTCAGCTAGCTGGAACCTCAGCTCCGCTACTCGGGCCTCCGCTGCCACCAGATCGGTGGTCATCCGGGTCACCATCCAATCGTACTCAGTGGATCTAACAACCTGTATGGAAGGACTAACCGTCTCGCTCTCCGCGGCAACCTCAGTTTCGGCATCCTCTGGTATAGGCTCCTCAGAGTCACCCTCCAAATCTGTGTCCCAATGATATCCAATAGGGGATGAATCCTCTCTGAGAGGAGGGGAATGCATAGGAATATCAGTCCACACCACCTCCTCATCCTCAGGCTCCTCTCCGGATGCGGGGTCAGCTGGAACATCGTCCACGGGGTCCTCCTCTGGATCCTCCTCTGGATCCTCTTCTGGCTCATCTGAGTCCAATGGGTCCTCTATGGGCATAGGGTCATCAGCTCTAGGATCCTCCTCCTGGACTATCTCTCTCTCTCCCTCCTGTTGAGGGTCAGTCTCTGTCTCATCATCAGGCTCATCTACAGCTCTCAGAAGGGCATCATCGTGTCGCTGCTCGGAACCCTCAGGTAGCTCTACATCCTCGGGTGTCTAAACAAAAAGGGAAAAATGTTACTATCCTTGAGGTTCTGATAAATAGTTCCCTTATTAGCTTAAGGTTGTTAGGGCTATGTCTATTAGCCCGACAATGTTTCGATAAGGATTTGAGTCCTTAAACCTTCCTATCGTCTCTGAGATTATAACCTATTTCTCTGATACCATTTTTGTAACACCCCTAGATCCAGGGTCGGAGATCCAGGCTGTCACTATATCCTTAATTCTCATTTTAATAAACATTACTTTCAATCTTCCTTTTAGCATGCTGTGACCCCTCAGTCAAACATAACATTTATAGATTATAGGCTCAGAAACGAAATTAAAATGTTACTGAGTTATTACAACCATCTTGAAATAGATATTACAAACCCAAATTGTTATAATCTTAAAAGTTCAACTTAACAGGATTACCATCTAAGGCGGCATCTACAGCTACAATACGGTTTGATTTTCAGAAGCTTACACAAGTCATGCTTGTAAATAAACCTATCCAACTTAGTCTGCTCACCTGTGGAAATGCTACTGGGTGCGGCCTCGGCACCTGCCTCGTAAATAGTCTCTTATACTGCTGACCGTTTAGCACGCTTTTGTGGGAGGTCTGCCTTGTTCTTGCCATGCTTATCTGTTGTTGTGTGGTAGTATATATAAAAGAAAAGCAAGAGTGAGCAATATAGCTCAGCCATATAATAATAGTTTTCAAAGTACTTTTGTTAACGTAAACCATATGACATATCATATACTGATATTGTATCATCATTAAACATTTTCATTCTTTATCAAGAAATATAACAAAGAATTTCTGAGGTACTTTGAATAGTTCATCATTCTGTCAACACTATCGGTAATTGAGCACCTAGGCTTTCATTACAGTGTTGCAGTACAATTCCAATTGGAAGAATGGGATTATGCTGGAGCCTCTTCCACGATATTTGGTGATCAGCCAATATACCGTGCCTCTGCTTCTCTACTAGTAGAAGGACGACGTTCCCTTATCGGGTTGCACCCTGACCGCATATGGGCCTTATTATTTGGACTACGCCCGAAGGCGATGTCCCCTCTTCCTCCAATCCCTTTGAGAATTCTATGCATCGTAGGAACAAAATTTAATTCAGTTTCCCCCAAGCATAAAGCTTGACGACTGGTTTGATAATCATTACTAACTTTACTTCCATGAGTAATTGAGAAAGTAACTCTGATGTGTGGGTTGACTTTAGTCAACAGATTTCGATTACTAAGAATCGCTTCATCAAACATAACTTGGGAGTTGGTCGGAGTTTTGAGTGTTTAGTCAAACCTGAGCCCCTCCTTACTAGGTAGGGTGCATTTCTTGTTGGTAGCGAAGGGAGAAAATAATTAATACTAGCTCCCAAAACCTTGGGTTCCCGAGTTTTGATAAGTTTGAGCGAGGTAGCGATACTTTTCGATGAGTGAAGCTATAGTCAGTGAAGAAATGGGAACCCGCTCTATTTTTAAATACTTTTTCGACGATCAGAAAATATTTAAAATAATTTTTAAAGTTTTAAATAACTTTTGAAATAAATAATATGATTTGTAAATCATCCTGGAATATTTAATAAATATTCAAATAATATTTATTAAATAAATAATCAGCTTAGAATATTTAATAAATATTTAAATAATATTTATTAAATAAATAAACCTTCAGACTATTCTCAATATGAAAATAATATTCAAATTATTAATAAATATTCAAATAATATTTATTAATATCATCAAAGGAATTTTAATCCGAAAATATCCAATTTATATTTATTGGAATATTTTAAAAATATATGTCATATAACCCTTCCGGTGACTTCCGGTTTTTATGTCCTCATCCGGACGAAATATCTCCGACTCCCTTATTAAGAAAAGGTATTATCATACTCTACTGGAAACTTGTAACACATCATCGTATACATATATATACAAGAGTCTATGCATACGTACATACTTAACAGGTTTATAAATCCCTGTAAACAACCATATATCATATGTTGATTCGCAAAAATACTAACAAACAGTTCATAGCATTTATACCACAACAACAACAGTTTGAAAATATTTGAAATACAAGTTTCGAAAACTTGCCTGATAGTGTCGGAATAGTCTGGGTCCTGTCTCTAGTGTGATGATCTATAATAATCAATACGGTTCGGTTAGTTCGTTAAACGATCCCGTCAAATCGACTATTCACGTAAAAACACAACTTCGTAACGATACATCCTTATTACACGTTTGGCTTATTATAAGTCCATGATATTCTTTAACCACTTTTGGATAATTATTGGTCTCGCAACGACTTTCGTTAAAGGTCATTTTCAACGAAACTAAAGTTCGTCAATTCGTCCCCTAAAAGGGTTTTTCACTTGCGCAACTATGATTCGAAAAATTCTATAAAATTGAAAAATAAACTTTTTCATGAAATTCTTTTTCTCACTTCTTCTTAACTGTCCAGAGGATTTTTCATCCAAATTTCATAATTAAGAACATCTTTTTGCTAGCTCAATTGTTGCTCTAAATATAGCTTCTTTCTGCAGTGGTTTCTCATGCGCATTCTTGACTTAAACATTTCTATAAAATCGAAAATTAAGCCTTTTGTCTTCAAATTTTTACAGGGATTTAACAACTGACTAACTTACCCCCTATAAAAATTTCATAATCACAGACCATTTTTAAAGGGCTCGTTTGACTTGGTAAAGTCAGTTCATCTTAACGATTCGTCCGTTTTAACCGGTTTCACTAAAACGAGCATATCTCATAAATCGTAAATCGTAATCACATGATCTTGGTGTCAAAACAAACTAAAAAATAAGTCCTACTGGTTTATGGCCAAAAACTTACCAAGAAAATATTTGTTGAATTCGGTATTAACTGCTCAAATGATCTAATGAAATTTCGACCTTATAACGACTATAAACCGAACATTTCCAAATTCCATGAACTCCATCTAACCACTTAATTCAACCATACACCATCAAGATCATATAAACATCATCAAGGATCTATAAGACCAGTGGTAACATCCATTTATCACTATCCAAAATTTTACCCATACTTATAAAGCTTAAAACATCACAATCCCCTTAAACATGTACATACTTGCATCAACCTTTCAAATCAACTTATAGCTCATAAAGTTTAAGGTGGGTGTGAGTGTTTTACCTTCCTTGGAGTTTTAACAACCTTAACCAAGCTTGACTTTCCTTAAAAATACCTTAGATAGCTTTAACAACCTTTAATCTTCAAGACCTAAACAACCAAGTTTAAAATTTTCGTAGTCAGCATTACCACTCTTGAAAGAACTGGAGAAACGAGGGTCTTACCTTGATTTTCTGGACGAGGCTTCTAAAGAGGAGTTGTAGAGCATCTCAATACCTTTCCAAAAAGCTATAGAACACAAAATTTCATTGAGAAATGAGGGAGTTATGGCAGGTTGAAGTTGCTGCTCTGTTTTAGGCCGAAAATAGAGAAAATGGAGGGGGAGAGCTTTTGCTATCTTTTCTTATGTAATTGATAAAATGATATGTATAATTGATATATATCAATCATACTTCAGCACTTATCAATTACCCAAGGTAATCTCCAATGTAATTTTGCAAAAGAAAGGTAATTGGCAATTTGTCCCAAAAATGGTATACAATGCTTGGTTTAAATAATCATAACTTGACTTATTTGATTAACATCCAATGCTCCTTGCCTTGCATGGCTTGCATGGCTATTACATGGTAAATTGCAGGTATATTACTCACCTATTAATCAACCAATGCTTACCATTTAATTCCATATGCAAGTTTAGAGATTTTCTTGTAAAAGCGTTTCGTCGCGTAGAAATTTCTTTCATCGTTCTTGAACATTTGCCTTTGAAATTCTTCTAATAAATTACATAATTTCTTGCCTTGGTATTTAACTTAGCTTAAAGATTTTCTTAACCTCAATATCCCATATTTATACCAATATTTAATAAAAATGAAAATCTACGTAATCTGACAGTTTCTACATTCCCTTTCTTCTTGGTACAACGATACTTTATCCATAAAAGTATAAATACTTCTTCATTCATATAATATGATCTTAAAAACTTTACATAACCTCCACCAATCACCGTTTATGGTCATTTTAAAAATATTACAAAAACCTGGGTTCTTACAGCTTCATTCTGTTTAGTTAACTTAGTAATTTCTTCGTGAGCAGCAGATAAACTAACATGAATGTTAAACATCTCATCACTTAAATTTTAAATGGTATGCTTATACTCAGTTTTAGACATATCAAGTAAGACTAGAGATGGTACCTGATTTGATGAACTTGAAGCTTCTTCATCAGATTTAGCCATGAGGGCTAAGTTCACAAACTCCTCTTCTTCTTCATCTTCAGAATCATCCCAGCATTTTCCTTCAGCCACATAGGCTTTCCCTTGATTTCTCTTAAACTGATTTCCAGATCCTTTTCCTTGATTCTGTCTTGGTCTTCTACACTTAGTAGCAAAATGACCTAGCTCATTGCAGTTGTAACATCTGAACTTCGAACCATCCACCAACCCTGTCTTGTATCCTCCTCTTTTTTTTTTTGCTAATTAAAATTTTATACAAAAAGGAACAACTTACACAATTCTAGGGGCATACCCCGCGAAATCAACAACTCAAATACAAAAGACATAACACCAATAGGTCACTAACAGTCAACATAGAGTTACTAATCTAGTCTACAAAAAGAACTAGATTAAATACATTACAATGAGGTCATATCAATGCCAAGAAATTAATTTAAAAAACTCCTGGTCCGCACCCCAGGATCTCGAGCAAAAGCATCCACCTTGAATTCCCATCCAGAGCACATACCATAATCTACAAGAATGGCTACCAGCTCTACCAGCCTTGTCATCCAAGTCAATCCTGGAGTCATAGTCTAGGTCTGCGTAACACCTGACCAGCCCTTCCATGACAATAGCTTCCAATTCTTCACACAAGAGCCAGAAGCATCCACCACCCAAACCAGGTCTTCAACCAATCCCTTCCACTCAGGGACATCGTAACAAGCAGATATCCATTCCCGCTCTCCCATTGTCTTTGAAACCCAATAGCGAATTAAAGCAAATCACAACCCATGTCTTTCACCAAACAACACCCCACAGCTCTGTTTTCCCCACCTTGCATGGACAATGCCAAGGCCTAAGATACCCGAAACATGTTTCCTGAGCTTTAAACCTGTTAAAACAGGACCAACAACATTCAAGATTATCCAAACACTATCTACTTTCCTCCAAGTATGGTTCATTTGGTTCCAACCAGCCCCCAAATTATTCCTCACATAAGCCAATAGCTTGATCCTCCCCTCATCAACATTAGCCTCAACATCGTGCTTCTCCATATGGTCAGAAATCCCCAAAACTACAGGACCACCATTACCTATAACATCACCTCTACCTGATTGGTTTTCCATCTCAGTCAAGGGAAGGTTTGACCCTGTCCCTTGTCCTGAATCAAATCTATTGGTTCCTTGGTCAACAAATTGGCATTAACCTCGAATTCCTTGTTACCAACAACATTATCAGAAATTAAATCCATAAAATCAGGAACCTCAATAGTCAAATCATTACCTACACCATTAGGCCCAGGAAAATGCTTCTTAGAAAAGATAGACTTACCATCAACCAAATTTAGGTTGAGCGAGCTTCGGGAACGAGCAGCAATCCCAGATCTCAGGTTGTTAGCATCACCCAACTTCCCAGAGCAACCCTTGTGCAAACTAATTTCATCATTACAAACTGACCCCAACCTCACCAAAGGCTGGTTTTGTGAATCTTTCCCCTTCGAAACCGACTCAGAAGGATGGGTTCTGAAGGAACGAACATGAAGACGAACTCCATAACAATGAGGTTCCGACGAAATCTCTCCAGAAGAGTACCCTTCAACCAAAGGTAGGTTGAGCGAGCTTCGAGCTCTTGAAGCAGTCCCAATAACGGGAAAGCAACCAACATCCATCTTCTTTCGGAAAACTTTAGACCCAATGGTGTCTCTATCGTAAACAGAAGGGGGATAATAAACCCTCACCTCCGGCGAGAAAGACACCTTCTTCGAGCCCCGATCCCCCTTAACTATCTCCATAGAAAGGGCACTGTGAAAGCACTCAGAAAGACAAGGGGAATAAACCCTAACCTCCGACGAGAAGGAGACCTTCTTCGGACTCATAATCAAACTTAAGAAAAGAAATTTAGTGTATAGGGGTGAGATTAGAGATGAAAGATGGATTAATGAAGGTTGAAAGTGTAGATCTGATGGAAAATTGTGTGAGAATACAGGCGGCTACAAAAAGGTTTCTAGAGAGAAGGAGGAGCTTCTCTCTCTAGACTCTCATTTAGTCCAAAAAAATATTATCTACTAGGTCTGTCAAACAACTGCAAGACCACCCCAGCCAGGAAACCCCCCCAAACTGAGAGTATCCTCCTCTTGTGGCTCCACCAGTGGCCTTTGAAAAACTTCTCTTGTTGAACTTAGATGATTGACCCTGTGGCTTGTATGACTTGTCCCTTCTGAACTTGATATTCTTGAATCTCTTAGCCATATAAGCCATGGTTGGATTATCCATGCTTTCAATCTCTTTTACTGTGTAGAAGTCTTCATCTTCAACATCTTTCAGCTGCAGAACCACCTTCTCCTCGTCATCCAACACCTCCTTAATCTTCAAAGATGACATCTGTGTTGGTTGTG
Organism: Kitagawia praeruptora; assembly: GCA_037693485.1. Taxonomy (NCBI): domain Eukaryota; kingdom Viridiplantae; phylum Streptophyta; class Magnoliopsida; order Apiales; family Apiaceae; genus Kitagawia; species Kitagawia praeruptora. Next base: position 118,498,849 of record CM075351.1, on the reverse strand, counting down.
AACTTTGTGATGGTTCACTTGGACAAGCTACTTGTGGTTCATGAGCTATGAGGGCTCCTGACATGTTTGCTAACTTTCCTTTGGTTCCAGTTTGAATAGCTCTCTTTTGAAAAAGCTCGAGTTCGTATGATTTGAGCACACCATAGAGAGTTTCAAGAGAGACATCACTCAAGTTTCTTCCCTCTCTTTTGGCTGTTACTTTGTGCTCAAGATGCTCAGGGAGAGTGAGCAGAAATTTGATGTTAATCTCCTTTCTATCATAGAACTTCCCATGAATTTGTAACTCAACTATTAGCTTACTGAACCTCTCAAACATGTGTCTTCTAACTGTGCATTTGTGGCCAGTATGTCATACTCTTCTTGTTGTAAATCCAGTGCCTTATTCATGTCAAATGTAGTGATAGTGATACCCTTTCCTTGAATTTTGCAGTAGACTACATATGAGGTTATAGCATTCTCAAGAGCAATGACTTCCACGGTGGCAGTCCTCCAAAACTGTTCTAGTAGGTCCAGATACAGAGTTGGGTTGGCTGAAAGAGCATTCTTGATATATGATTCAGACATCCAGCGAACAAAGCACTTGAAGTTCGCATTTGGTGCTTCCACATCATTTGTTATAGCAATGAAATTGGTCTGAGTGGGTATGGTGAGTTGAGTGTTTGCCATTTGTATAGAGAGAGAAAGAGAATGAAGATTGAAGAAGAAATGTAGTTAGGGTTTTCAGAGGTTTTGGGAGTTTAGATGCTTGAGAACTCGAATGAAATGAATCGAATAGATGTGAAATTGTATAAGTATGAAGTACTCGAATTGTCGATTAGATGTGTATGTTTTGTATCGACAAGTCAAGCATTCGAGAAGTAGAAAACAACTATTCGATAAGTCAAGAAAGGCTTATTCGATAACTCAAAGCAGGTTGAAAACGCACAGCTGGCAGCTATCTAACTTAGAATAAATTCTAAATTAGGTAAAATATATTTTTATGAGTAATTCTGAATGTTGGATAAAAATCCAAAATCGGTTAAGATTCAGCGAGAATTCAGCCTTTTCAAATGATTCGAGAACTCAAATATAGTATTCGAGAACTCAGTCAATAGAGAACTAAAACACTATATTCGAGAAGTCAAGAATACCTCTATTCGATAACTCGAAAAGACTCTATTCGAGAACTCGAGAGTGCTCTAATGAGACTTGTTAGAGATGTCGAATAGTGAATCACTCGAGAAGTCTGACTTATCAAAATGTACTCATTACTCACAAAAACTAATTTTCACTATCTTTTTAAAAAAAAAATTACCAGCCATATTCATTTAAGAATATTCTAGCAAATTAAACAGTGATTTTCTCAAAATTTCATAGAAATTTCAAGTTGACAAAATATGATTTTTCAATATATGCAGCAGATTTGAAATATTTATAAATCATACTTCATCCAACACTTACTCCAAAAATATTGAGAATTTAGATAAAGTAAGTGTTTACTGCTGCAACAATCTAGATGTTGTATTCACTTAGCCAGAATCTGAAGAATTCAGCATTCCAATCTCACTAACCAACCTTATGAAGGTGGCTTCATCTAATGGCTTAGTGAATATATCAGCTAGTTGTTTATTTGTAGAAACATAATGCAACTCAATGGTTCCATTGGTTGCATGTTCTCTTATGAAATGATATCTGATGTCAATGTGCTTTGTTCTAGAATGATTGACAGGATTGGCAAATATAGAGATTGCACTTGTGTTATCACACATGATTGGAATTCTTTCCAACACAAGTCCATAATCTCTAAGTTGATTTCTAATCCAAAGTACTTGAGCACTGCAACTTCCAGCAGCTATGTATTCAGCCTCAGCTGTAGAAGTTGACACAGATTGTTGTTTCTTGCTATACCAAGAGACTAACCTTTGTCCAAGAAACTGGTAGCTACCTGAGGTGCTTTTTCTATCCACTCTGCATCCAGCATAATCAACATCAGAATAACCAACCAGATTGAACCCTCTGTCCTTAGGGTACCATAGACCCAAGTTTGGAGTGCCCTTCAGATATTTAAAGATCCTTTTTATAGCAATCAAATATGATTCTTTTGGATTTGATTGAATCCTTGCACACAAGCATGTAGCAAACATGATGTCTGGCCTACTTGCAGTGAGATAGAGTAGAGAACCAACCATGCCTCTGTAGACTGAGATATCTACTTTCTTGCCTTTAGCATCTTCATCCAATTTAGTGGCAGTGGCCATGGGTGTCTTTGCAGGTGAGCAATCTTCCAAGTCAAACTTCTTCAATAAATCCTTGATGTACTTGGTCTGACTGATAAAGATACCATCCTTCCATTGACTGACTTGCAACCCAAGAAAGAATGTCAACTCTCCCATCATACTCATCTCATATCTGCTCTGCATGAGTTTAGAAAATTTCTCACACAGATTCTCATTTGTAGAACCAAAAATGATATCATCCACATAGATCTGAACTAGGATAAGATCATCACCATGCTTCTTGTAAAATAGTGTCTTGTCCAATGTGCCTCTAGTGAATTGATTTTCAAGAAGAAATTGTGATAGAGTATCATACCATGCCCTTGGAGCCTGCTTAAGTCCATACAATGCCTTCAGCAATTTGTAGACAAATTCTGGAAAGTGTGGATCCTCAAAGCCAGGTGGTTGTTGCACATAGACTTCTTCTTCCAATTCTCCATTCAGAAATGCACTCTTGACATCCATTTGATAACCTTTAAAGTTTGAATGAGCAACAAATGCCAAGAATATTCTGATGGCTTCCAATCTAGCAACAGGGGCAAATGTCTCATCATAATCAATGCCTTCCTTTTGAAAGTATCCTTTTGCAACCAACCTTGCTTTGTTTCTTACTATTACACCATCTTCATCCATCTTATTCTTCAGAACCCATTTTGTTCCAACAATGGTTCTATTATTTGGTGCAGGCACAAGTTCCCATACTTTGTTCCTTTCAAATTGATTCAGCTCCTCTTGCATGGCAATAATCCAATCTGGATCTAACAGTGCATCATCAAGTTTCTTAGGCTCCACCTGAGATAGGAAACAACCATAAAGACACCCATTCTGAGTTGCTCTCCTAGTCCTTACTCCTGCATTAGGATCTCCAATGATTTGCTCTGCAGTGTGTGATCTATCCCATTTCCTTGAGTGCTCAGCCTGATTTCTCATTCTTGATGTTGCTTCATCATCCAAATCATTATCCTGATTTCCTCCCCCTTTGAGCTTGCCACTACTCACAGGTGTGTCTTGGATGCTAGTTTCTCCACTATTGATTGGCACAAATTCTTCTCTTGTATTATCATTCACTTGAGTCTGTTGAACTTGAGTTTCAACTTTAGTTTCAAACTCTTCATCAGAATCATCTAGATTATCAAACCTTAATGGATCTTTATCTTCATCATTGGCTTCTTCTAGTCCAGGTAGTTTGATGTCATCAAATGTCACATCTGTGCTTTCCATAATTTTCTTTTGACTGATGACATAAACTTTGTATGCAATTCTTTCCATAGAGTAGCCAAGAAAAATTCCTTCAAGAAAAAAATGAGAGTCGTCTAGAGAGAGAAACACTTTACCTTCTCTCTAGAAACCCTTTTCAGCCGCCACTTTCCAGCCAAATCTTAACAATTTCTTCATCAGATCTATACTTTCCCTACCTAAATCCACCCTCTTCTCTTTCCATTTACCCTAATCACCAAATTTCTTATATCATATATATTACTAATGACTTTGTTTTTTGAGTTCATTTCTCCTGTTTGTAGTTTGGTGAGGTTATCGGATTCCAATGGTGTGGATCTGGTGGATGACCGGATTGTATCCTATTCTTCTCTGAAGAATATCATCACTCTTAGAGTGGGTTATGTAGCTCTTGAAGACTCGGTGTTGATGTTGGGCATCATTTATAGGGACTCATTGGGAGAACCATGTACTGGTTTTGTCTCATGAAGTCGTTTCTTCATCTTGTTTATGGAAGAGGATGAAGGGAGTCTGGTTGTAGGATCTCTTCTGCAAGAGTTGGTTGCATCCTTGGATGTGTTTAGTGGGCTCTCGCTCACTTTTCATGCTCTCTTGGTGTGGGGTGATGATTCCCATTTCGATGATGAGGCTGTTACGAGTAAACCCTCTAGTTTTTGGATGGGCTTTCGAGAGTCTCTCTCGGACTTGTGTCTTGTTGTTGGTAGGAGAGTTTCGCTTGAGATGTATGGTTTTATTCCAATGAGTTCGGCCTCTATTTTCGAAGATGGGTCTGTCTTCAATTCGTTGAATCGTTTGAAGATTCCTAAATGTTGTTTCGACGGGATGCTTGTTCCATCTCTCTCTGGTTCTTTGGAGACTTCTCTCCTTTTCAAGAAGTCGGTTACTACTGAAGATTTTGGTCACTCATCTCATGATGAGACTGCTGTATACACCTGCCAGGTGTTCGAGGGTTTTCCTCATACAAATGCGGTGATTGGTTTTGATGTAATGAGCGTGATTATTAAGGGCCTGGACCTTCAGATTTTGAGGAATACTTTGCTTGGATATCGTATGATGGATATACCCCTTTCTTTTGAGATTGGGTTTGATGTGTCTGATGATAAGAGAGATTTGGTTTTGTATTTGTATGCCTTGCAGATAAGGGTGGTAGGCGTCCTCTTTCGCGAAAGGGATCCCTACATGTTGGATGAGACCACTGATGGGTCTACAAAGATTATGGGTCCAACTGAGTCTCAAGTTGCTGAGAGGGATTTCTGCTCTTTGGCTCTGTTCAATCTGTCAATACAGCGCTTCTCGGTTAAGAGGGTGATTTTAAAATCGATGGGTCTTGACCTAACAACTTATGTTGTTATGAGAACGAATATCGCTGTGGACCGAATTGATTTTAGTATCTTCGGTATGACAGAGAAGAATTTTGAGGTTGTCTCGCGGACATGTGCTATCTTTGCTGTTGATCTTTCACATTTCATTGTGAGCAATGATCTTACGACTATAAGGAATGATGGGGTTTATCCAACTGGATTCTACTCAGTCCTGGCACTTCTTAAAGGTGCCTCTCGGTGTTTTATGGATTCTTCCTTTCACGGGAAGCATTACTATGTCCTTCATGGAGACAATGATGATCTTGTTAATGGTCACAAGATGTCTGATGTAATAGTCAAGTTCAATTGTCGCGCAGTGACGCATTGGGAGCTGTCCACCTGGATTGGGGGGATAGTTACGATGCTGTGGGATAATGTCATCAGCATGAAGTCGTCTTTTAAGGAGGTCTCCTGCTGTTCGTTTCATTATTTCTGGTCTATTCGCTTGAAGGAGGATGATTACCATGGTTTGGAGGTTCCGGAGGCCAATTGTGTTGTTCGACAGTTGGGGTCAGTCAGCATTGTCAAGTGTGGTAAAGTGGTGCAAATGTGGATACTGCCAATCTTGGAAATCTCCTTTTGGTGGAGAAGAAATGTTCTATTGCATAAAGATGTTAATATGGTGGATGTTTTCAAAGTGGGACTCGTGCGGGAGCTTTGGTCAACATGGACTAAAAATGTTTTTTATTGTGCCTTCTTGGGAGTCGTGGGGAGCTCTGTTTGTGGATGCAAGCCATTGTTAACATGGACTTGCATGGGGACTACAATTTGTAATCAGTGCAGAGTGATTGGAGCTGGTGTGTCACAGCAACTTGAAATTAGCAGTGACGAGACATGGAGTGTATCTCTGTTAGATGGTCTTCGGGTTTTTGCAAAAGAAATGGTCAAGCATGATGGCTTTCATCTGGGCATTTTTAATCAACTGGGGGCTGGTTCTCCTTCCAATGAAAAGTTAGCCGGTGGTGCTTTTTTGGAGGCCAACTCTCATATTGATGGATGTCATATGGAGCAGCTGGTTGGTAAAGGTCAGGAAAAGACTGGTGGTATTGGTGAAGAAATTGGCTTGTTGAGGCGAGAGGACTCCACCCTTTCGGGTAAGGAGGTTTTTTCAAAGCATTTCCAGGACGCTCATGTTTGGGCTTACCATGTGCTACTGTTGCCTATGAAGATGCAATGCTTGGATGTGGACCGGGTGGTCCCTTTACTATTCGTACTTGGCATAGGTCTCATTGTGAGGTTTTAAACTAGATTAATTCTAGTTCTATCTATATGTTGATTGTATAGTGTCTTTATGATACTATGACATTTGTTTGATTTGCATGTTGACTTCGCGGGGTATGCCCCTAGATGTGTATTTATTTGTTCCTTTATGGTATAAAATTTTAATTAGCAAAAAAAAAAAAAAAAAAAAATTCCTTCAAATGCTTTTGCATCAAACTTTCCAACATATTCAGAATTATCCTTCAATACAAAGCATTTGCTTCCAAAAGTATGAACATACTTTAGAATGGGCTTCTTTCCAGTCATCAAGTTGTAAGGTGTCTTTCCAGTGTTTTTGTTGATGAGGGTTCTGTTCTGGATATAGCATGCAGTGCTTACAGCCTCAGCCCAAAAACATGTAGGCATCTTTGCATCAAGTAACATTGTTCTAGCAGCCTCAATTAGAGTTCTATTCTTCCTCTCAACAACTCCATTTTGTTTTTTTTGCTAATTAAGATTTATACCACAAGCAAAAGATTACAATTCTAGGGGCATACCCCGCGATTAGTAACAATCTGCCTAGCGGAACAACAAAGAAACAACAAAGACATAGAATCAGTAAGTCACCTTACTGTCAACATAACAGCGAAAAAAGCTAAAACTTATTCTGGCGCCTTAAACAACCTAAACTTGAGACTAGGCACATGTCTCACAAAGCCCATAGTAATGAGAAACAGCATATAAATCATGCAGTGACACAGCCGAAAAACGGTAAAACCATCCATATGGCATCCATCAACCTGAGAGTTGGCCTTCAAAAAAGCACCACCGGCTAACTTTTTATTAGAAGAACTAGCCCCCAGCTGATTAAGAAAGTACATATGACAGCAATCTCCAACAATTCGAGAATTAGCACCAAGCTCCACGCAAATCCGTGTAGCAACCCTGCCTATCTTACAACTCGAGTCAGACCAAAATTGCACATAGATTGGAGCAACGGCATTAGTCTTTTCCTCACCAACAGAGGGCGATGCAGAGCACAACTTCTTCATTAAATTCCAAACCACAACAACCCAAAAGGCCCAAGAAGCTACAGGACCCGATGCACCATCCTTGCGCAGCATCCATGTACAAATGGTCCCTGCAGAACACACAGTGGCGAGACAAGTAACCAAATGACCAGTCAGGCCATGATTCTTACTATTGCTTGTGCTCACCACACCCAACAAACTACACCTGATACAAAGCGATGTAATCAAATAGCAGGTCAAAACCTGCCACACACCAACATTTCCACTCACCCAGTTCAAATCCCGATCGCAACCGTAGCAATCCTCTTTAACAGAGGCTCCAAAATGAATAGACAGAAGTCTTCGAACAACACGAATGCAATTCAAATAAGTTCCCACAAAATTGAAACCACCCTGTCTCGACACAAAGTTTGGCATCACAGAAAACCAAGCTTCAATATGCATTGCTTCAACAACATCGCCTCGGATGCATAACCCAGAACTACCAGTTCGAGAGCATCCACAAGTTCTTTCCACCCACCATAACTGTGCCCTTTCCAGAGCATCGAACACGCATCTTTCTCTCACAGAACTATTCATTAAAGCTCCATTGCAGAGCACCTCTACCTTAGGCATTAGCTCCCAGATGACCATAGACGGCCAGAGAGACTCCTTTATGAGAAGAAGAACTACCCCCAACAGATTTAGCCTATTTCGCGGTAGCGACAATTCATCAAACACAATACAAGCCAAATTCATTTTACCTAAGCGCTTATGTAACTGGCTTCCTCGAATAATAAGCTTCAAGAATCCAAGCATTAAGGTGTGACTGAAATCATCAAGAGAAAAGGAACGCAAGTTCATCAGAATTATCAACAAACAAGGCACATCCCTGAGTGTTTGATAATTATCAAACATCACCATCATAAACATACAAATTCGGGTAGGACCTGTCGATCCAAAACTCAGATCGATAGTGAACCCCATCATACTACAATCAGTATCCAGCGCAACACCAACAAGTATGATGGACATTGTCCTAGTTTCAATAGTAACTCCGCTCTGAACAACAAGGACAAAGTAGAGCCCTACACACCTGAGGGTAAGCCTACCTTTAAAAGAAGTCAAAGAACACACAGGGCTATCATCACACATAATGATGGGGAGAAGCATCCCAACAGTGAGCCCAGTGTAGATCGAGGCATCATTGAATCCCTCCAACAATTCCCCCAACTGAACAAAACCATCAGCTTCACCAGCCATATCAATGGCAGCATTTGAACTCGAAGAGGAAACCCTCAACGAAACAGAGTTAGAAGTAATCCAAGAATGATTACTCTTCACAAAAGGAGAAACTCCCCACTGATTCCCCGCATAACCCACACAACTGGAAAGCCAGGATATAGAGCCCATTATAACCAAGACAAGAAGTAAGCTATAAGAAATATAGGTGTTTAAGGTGAAGGATAGGAGAAGGAGATGGATTAATGAAGGTTTATTGGTCAGATCTGGTGGAAAAAGGTTTAGAATTTCTGACGGCTAGGTTAGTTTAGAAGAGAGAGAAGAGAGAAAATGACTCTCATTTTCTCCTATCTTAGTTTACAACTCCATTTTGTTGTGGAGTCCTTGGAGCTGAGAATTGCTGAGAAATACCATTCTCTTTACAGAATGCTTCAAGTATGGCATTTCTGAACTCTGTTCCATTATCACTTCTCAGTGCAATCACACTTGCATTGTTGGCCTTTGCTTCCTTGTCAACTTTCTATATATGTTCAATGATTACTTGTGGAGCCTCATCTTTTGATGCCAGAAATTCCACCCATGTATACCTTGTAAAGTCATCAACCATCACCAAGGCATACTTCTTTCTTCCTAGTGAAATAATATTGACAGGCCCAAACAAATCCATATGAATGAGTTGTAGGGGCTTGGTTATTGATGTCACTGTCTTTGACTTGTGGCTTGATCTTTTCATCTTTCCTTTTTGACAAGCCTCACACACTCCTTCTTGACAGAATTCAAGTGTGGGCATGCCTCTCACTAACTCTCTTTTGACTAGAGAATTAATGGCTTTGAAGTTCAGGTGTGATAGTTTCTTGTGCCACAGCCAACAATCTTCATTTGATGCTTTTGAGTAAAAGCAACAAATTTTGTCCTTGTTTGCAGAATCCATATTGGCTTCCTTTCCTTACTCCAGATAGAGCAAAATCACCAGTCTTCTTGTGGGTGATCAAACATTCATCTTTGTCAAAATCCACCTTGAATCCTCTATCAGTAAACTGACCAACACTTAGCAGATTATGCTTGAGTCCCTTGACCAGTGCTACATCTTCAATGATGACATTTCCAACTTTTAACTTGCCATATCCCAATGTGTTACCCATGCTGTCATCTCCAAAAGCAACCATTGGGCCAGCCTTTTCCTCATACTGTGATAGCAGGGCCATATCACCAGTCATATGATTTGAGCATCCACTGTCCAAAATCCACATGACCATCTTTTGACTTTCTTTGCCCTGCAAACACAAAGGTATTACTTCTCCTTTGGTACCCAAACAAGTTTGGGTCCATGTGACTTAGAAACAGTTTTATCATAAACAACATGCTTATCAACTTTCTTGGTGTTAGCTTCTTGTCACTGTTAGAAGTCTTAGAGCCTGAGGCCTCAGACTTAGGTGACAAAGGTACCTTCCTAGCTTTAGGAGGACTTGAAGACTTTGACCTTGTGTAGTGTGTGTGAGAATTGTGACTGATACAACCATCAATGAATTACCTTCTCAAATTGAAACAACTAGTCATAACATTCATATTGCATGGCATACAGTCAAATTTATCATAAAATGGTGCATCTCTATGTCTTAGAGGCACAGAACAATCATAGAAAGGTTTAGACACATTACCAGCAGGTTTCTTGCATACATGAGTAAAATGATTGGTACTGAAACAGTTCTGACAAGTTTTCCTAGGGGCATTAGGCATATAAGCATAGTTGTTATCTTTGTTAATCCCTAACTTGCCATTTCTGTTCTGTTTCTTCTTAGTCACTTTCTTCTCTGATTAACTCTTCCCAGCTGAAACAAACTTAACAAACTTCTTGGGTCTTATCCTATCACCTATTGGCTCCTTGGTCTTTGACTTGACACTCTCACTCTTAGAGGATGCTTGTTGTTCATTGGATTATGCCTCATCCTCATCATTCAACATTTGCTTGATGAGTAAGGCATCCTCATCAATTTCAAATGTTGATTCTTTAAAAATAGGAGTCTCAGTCTTTTTCAAATGCGAGGCACTTCCCTATGAACAACTGTATCATCTTCAATGACAGCATAGCCTTTTCTCTGTTTAAGAGTGCCATAATCAAGTCCAATAGCAGCCTTGGGATTAGCTTCAATTTTCTCACAGTAGGATTGCACTAGACCAGATGATTTCTTGAAAGTTTTCAGTTTGAATTCATTTTCAGCTAATTCATCCCTAAGAGCCTTTTCAACCTGACTAGCACACAAAACCTTATTCTGTAGATATTCAACTTCTTTCTTAAGGTTTTCTACTTGCATAGCAGTTAGCTCAAGTTCCTCATTCTTTTTTATTAACATTTCATTTCTAGTAGACAGTTTAGTAATCTCTTCATTAGCAACAGTCATACTAGTATGAATGTTAAACATCTCAACAGATAGTTGTTCAATCATGCATTTATACTCTGAAACAGACATGTCTATAGTAGTGAGAGATGGTACCTGAGGGTCTGATGGAGATGTGTCCTCCTTGGAATTGGCCATCAAGTCATAATTGCAAAATTCTTGTTCCTCTCCATCACTATCAGAATCATCCCAACACTTCCCTTCAGCTATGTAGCCCTTACCTTGTGTCTGCTTTTTCATAAGGGCCTCATACTTAGCTTCGAGCTCAAGATAATCTATATCCTTCTTTTCAGGCTTCTTGCATTCACTGGCAAAATGCCCTAGGTCATTGCACCTATAACACCTTACAGATGACCTATCCACATGGCTGGTTTTGAACTTATTCTTGTTTGGTTTCACAGGTGCCTTGTTCCTGTTGAATGAATGGTTTTGGGTTTGAAGGGTTGATTCCTCTTAAATCTGATGTTTGGAAATTTTCTGGCCATGAAAGCATATGAAGTGTTTTCCATCCCATCTAGTTCTTCAAGAGTATAGAACTCATCTTCCTCCTTCTCCTCACCAGGTTCACTTACTTCAGCTTCAGTTTCTTCATCTTCTACTACCTCCTCTATCCTCAATTGGCTTGTAGATGCTTCTAGGTTTTAAATAAATTTGTTGACAATCAGGGCACATGATGTGTTTATCATTCTGCCTTGGTTGGCTTGTATAGTCCTTTTCTGAAGCAACTCAAGCTCATGAGTTTTTAAAACCCCATAGAGCACATCATATGTAACTTTGTTCAAATCTCTCTCCCTTAGAGAAATGACCCTTTTCTCTAGTTTGGTGAAGATAGCAGAAACTTCATGTTCAATTCCTTGGTGATGTAAACCTTGCCATTCATCTGCAACTCAGTAACTAGCTTGTGAAATCTCTCAAACATCTCAGCGATGCTTTCCTTGGACTGTGCCATGAAAGCTTCATATTGTGTGACCAATATCTGTTTCTTGTTTTCTCTGACCTCATCAGTTCCTTCACATAACACCTCAATGTGATCCCAAATTTCTTTGGCAGTGGTACATGAAGCAATGTTTGCAAACATTGACATGTCCATGGAATCTATAATCAGCAACATGAGGTGACTGTCAAAGGCAACCATGTCCTTTTCTGATTCTGTCCATTTGGATGGATCCTTAGCCACATAAGATCTTGGAATAGTAGTGGTTCCAACAGTCTTTTCAGGAATCTCCTGTTGGGGAACAAATGGACCATTCTTGAGAATCTCAGGATACAATTGATGAGATGCTTTGATGAACAACTGCATCTTTATCTTCCAGAGGTTATAATTCTCTTTGTCAAACTTAGGGACTTTCACCGTTCCTATAGTCTTTGGTGTATTTGAACTCATGATCGTTTTTCTGTTTTTGAATAAATAGCCCGCTCTGATACCACTTGTTGAGTATGGAATACAGTAAAAGAATACAGGGGGGTGAATGGATTCTTGAACTTTTCTTTGTTGAGTCTGTGTAGCATATAAGTGTTTGTGTGTGCAAAGATGTAGGTGCGGATAAAGAACAACACAAGTCACAATATCACTTTAATCTAATGTATTATTAGATAAAGGTTGCTACAATCTGTGAATACAAATAGTAGTATTCTCAGCTTCGTTTTTCTCAGAGAGATATTGCTTACAATGAATATGAAAAACTTGACTCTCTAAAAGTTAATTGCTAAGGAAGCGAAGCTGTATCCTTATAGAGCATGGATACAACCTACTTACTACAAATAAGGTAGCTAAACAAATTACTTTCTAGTCTGTCTATCCTTTTTGAGTAAGTGTCCAAACGGTTACAGATTTGACTTTGCAAAGCCTGTTCAGATCCACTTCTTTAGCCCCTTGTCTCTTCTATATCTCTCCAAGCTTCTTTGTAGGCTTTCCAGAACACGTTACAGATTGAGATCTATAAAGTGCATTGGCTTGTTGCAGGTTTCTGACTTGTACAATTTCTCCAGTGTTTTGTCTCCAAGAGTGTATTCGAGAAGTGACTAAGTAAGTGATTCGAGAACTAGAATTGACTTGATCGATAACTCTGAGTTCTCGAATACTGTTATATTGACATATCGAACCACTTCTCGAATAGCTCTTTTCTCTGGGAATCCTTGAGTTCTCGAATAGAGCATTGTGACTTGTCGAATCCCTGAGATCTCGAATAGCTTTCTGAGTCCTTGAGATATCGAATGGAACTTTGACTTGTTGACTCTTTGAGAACTCGAATACCAGTTTGACTTGTTGACTTCTTGAGTTCTCGAATAGAGTATTAGACATATCGAATCTCTGAGATATCGAATGAGATATCGAACAGTGTATTCAGAGATATCGAATAGTGTCTTGAGATATCGAATCCCTGACTTCTCGAATGCTGGACTTCTCGAATAGACAAAACTACTTCTCGAATTGGTACTTAGGCAAATTCTTCACTTTCTTCAAATCCCAACTGTGATTATTTGACAGTCTTTATCTTCTTGCTTGAGGCATGAACCTTGGAACTTCTTTCAAGCATTATTCTTGACTTTATAAGTACAGTTATACAACTAGGATTTGGTGCCTATTACAAGTACAAAACAAGTAGAGACTCTACAACTAGAGGTTCCCTCAGTTAAGAGGTCATGTAAGTAATGCAAAGCATTACAAACAATTAGGTTTGTTATTAGATGTAGACAGGCATGCCTCTGTGACTAACATTTCTTATTTTTAAAAACGTATCAAAATATTATGTAACCCACCAAGATTCTCTTATTATTTTTAAATTAATTTAAATAATAATAATTTAATAGATATCTATATTATATATATTTTTTGAAACTTTTGATATTATTCAAAGTACTGTATTATTTCTATTTTAAAAAATATTTTAAACTTTTGGTATTTTTCGAATTTAAAAAATAAATGTATTTAAATACATCAAAAGATTATCTTATGTGTATTCGAAACAGTAACAGAATCTCGGTGTATTATATGATTTTTTTTATATATAAGTTCATTTAAAAAAATGTATAATTTCTCTTTTTAAAAGCGTATAAAAAATTATGTAATCCACTGTTAGGTATATTTGAAACACGTAAGAGAATCTTCTTATACTCCTTCCTTTATTCAATATTTAAGGTGTTCCTTAAATATTCGATAAAATGTTTTTAGAAGGATAATTTCAACACCTTATATGCTTAGCTCATTTTCAAATTTAGCATATATCTTTTAAAATTTGAATTTAGATCTTTCAAATTGGAATTATAATGTAACCTCCATATAAAAATATGTCGGTCAAAATACAATAAATCTTTAATTTATGATTTCATTAAATTGTTATCTATTTCAAAAAAAAACTTATACTAATATTCTTAGATTACATAATATTTTATACATTTTAAAAAAAGGAAACTATACATTTCTTTAAAAATTAAGTTACACATAAAATATCATATAATACATCAAGATTCATTTATGTGTTTCAAATCATTATATCAGTTTATTTTATTTTATTATCAATTTATTTCCTTTTATTATCTTTTTAAAATTCATTCGAGAATTATTTTAGAAGATATGCTATAAAAAAAAATTTCTTTAAATTTTCTTAAATGTTCGAATTGAGTAGAATCTTAATATAAATATCTAATAAAACAATATTACAATTTTAAATCAATTAACAAATACCTAAGAGAATCTTAATATATTACATAATATTGTAAGATTCCAAATCAAATTTTAACTTAAAAACTTAGATTCCATTAATTGTTTTATATCAACATATTAATTATTTTAATTTATCCTCAAATTTTTTGATCAAAAAAATTGTGGATTGTAAGATTCCATTAGGTACTTTGTAACAATGTGTTAATTATTCTATTTACTCCTATAATTTTTTTCTCAAAAAATTTATAAATTGCAAGATTCTCCTAGGTGTTGACAATTAAGAAAATCTAAAGACTTATTTTTAGATTCTATAAAACACTTAAGAAAATCTAAGTAAATACATATTAAAAACATTTATTTATATATATAATTTCTTATTATCTATTTTAGTACTAATATCAATTTTTTTTAGTAATCCTTTATTTTTTGACCTTTTGAGTATTTTTAATAGCATTATTTAAGTTTTCGGTCTATGATTGACTTTTTGGATATGAATGCTTATCTTTAAAAAAAAATCTACTTATTAATATTTAGAAAGATATTCAAGATTTCGTTAAGTGTTTTGGTAAAATCTACTTATTCAGTTTGATCAATAAATATTTACCAAAACACTTAAGGAATCTCACATTGACAACATGTATTAAAAACAATTTAATAAATTTCATTACATGTCTAAAAATTGCAAAAAATGAAATAAATTTTCCAAATTTTTTTAAAAAATATATGAGTACTTTTTGTTAAAAAATATTCGCCAAGTGTTTCAATAAATATTTTTTAATTATGACGGACAATTCAAATAATTATTTTGAAGATTCCGTTAATACTTACAAATTCTTATAAAATTCTGTTAAAAAATATTTATCAAATCACTTTTAGGAATATCACATTGACAATGTGCATTATATACAATTTAATGATTTCACCATATATCTAAAAATTACAAAAAAAATGAAATGTTTTTTCTGAAGGAATATTTAGAAGGATATGAGAACTTATTAATATTTTTAAGAATACTGAAGATTCTGTTAAGTGATTCGATAAAAGTATACTTGTTTTTTTAAAATTTAATCAATAAATATTTATCAAAACACTCAGGGAATCTCACATTTTCGATGTGTATTATAAAATATTTTAACGAATTTCACTATAAGTCTAAAAACTACAAAAAAATGAAATCTATTTTACAAAAAAAAAATTAAAAAAATATGAATAGTTTTTTTAAAAATAGTCGTCAAGTGTTTCAAAGTGCTTTTTAATTGTGACATATCTATCAAATAATTATTTTGAAGATTCCTTTAACTGTGTTGATAAAATATTTAACTTTTTTAAAAATTTGGTCGATAAAATATTTATCAAAACATTTTTAAGAATCTTAGTCTATTTTTCTAAATATAATAGAATACTTATTGAAACAATATAAAGAATCTTTTAATTATCAAAACACTTTTAAGAATCTTAGTCTAATATTCTAAATATAATAGAATACTTATTGAAACACTATAAAGAACAATTTCAATTAATGGATGCTCAAATTATGGAAAGTAAATGTTACATTAACGGATTAGATTTTAATGTAAGGAAATTATTATTGACTAAGTTATACTGAATTACTTAATTTGATCATGTAATTTATATATCAAGGTTAAGATAAGAAAATAGAATATTTACATTTTTTGAATTTTTTCATGTATAGTAATAAATCTTAATTTGATCTGACTAATGAGTCCACGAGAAAGACAACATTTGAAGATCGGAAAAACCAACGCTGTCTTGGGGGCTTCATCTTTTTGTCAGTCTTGTTTCGAATAGTTCATTTTTTTGTCAGTCTTGTTCCGGATAGTTCAGTATAAATAAAAGGTCTTGGTTAGCCAAAACTCAGGTTATAAGATAATTAGTTTTGATCTCCATCATATTCGTCGCTTATTGCTTAAAGAACAGCTGAGAACATGTAATATGGCCAAGTTAAGCAACAACAGGAGTTTCTTGTGCATTTTGATTATATTTTCTCTCCTCTAAATTTATTACATTAAATAATCGACGGAATCATATATGGCAAGTATGTAATTGATAGATAACAAAATCTTATTAACTCATTAAATTTGGTACTGATTTTTGAAAGATACATATATTAAATGATGAAATATAAAGTATTTTTGAACTTACAAATACTACCCTTATAGTATAAAATAATTAATATAGCAATTGATATGTATAAGATCTGGGCCATAGAATTAGAAAGAAATGAATGGTAAAGATCATGGTTCTCTGGTTCTCTTGCTAAGAAAGGTTCTCTTTTGAACCTCCTCCTATATATATATATATATATATATATATATATATATATATATATATATATATATATAGGATCTTGTTCTAATAGAAACTAACTTAGAATAGAAACTAGAAACTAAACCTAAATTAAATATTTCAAGCTAATCTAATGACCAAATTAGGGGTACCCCAATACAAAAAACGTTTAAAATTCTTGGCTCTATTCAACAAAAATATAAAAAAAAACTAAAAAAAATAAAAAAAAAATACTGTTCACGTGATGACGTGGCACGTGAACAGTAATTTTTTTTTTTAATATTTTTGTTGAATAGAGCCAAAAAATTTATAAGTTTTTTGTGAAGGTGCCCCTAGCGGGGCCATTAAAATAAATGAAATATAATTTATTTAGTGTAGGTTTCTAGTTTCTATTCTAAGTTTGGTTTCTATTTGAACGCTAGCCTATATATATATAGGGTTGGACTCCATAACAAACACCTTATATAACAAAAAATAAAGAACACCTTAGATCTAATAGATCCAATGCCCCTGGCGGGGCCACCCAATACAAAAAGTTCTTATTTTTTTACCTTCTATCCATCCATCATCTCAAAAAAAAAAAAAAGTTATTGTTCATGATGATGACGTCATCAGTGACGTCATCATGAATAGTAAACTTTTAATTTATTTATTTTTTGCTGGCTTGATAGAGGGTAAAAAAATAACAACTCTTTGTATTGGGTGCCCCTGGCGGGGTCAAAGGATCTAATAGATCTAAGGTGTTCTTTATTGTTTGTTATATAAGAGTGTTCTGTATGGAGCAAAGGCCTATATATATATATATATATAGTCTCACTCTATGGAGAACCATCTTATGTGGAGAACCGTGGAGTACCACTTAAAATGCATTAAAATTGCCCTTTATATAAGGCCCCTGGCGCCTGGCGGGGCCCTTCACATAAAAGTCTTATAATTCTACCCTCTATCCATTCATAAAAAAAAATTTTAAAAAAAAATTTAAAAAATGTTGCCACGTCATCATTTTTTGAAATTTTTTTTTGAAAAAATTTTTGTGATTTTGTTTTTATAAATAAATAGAGGATAGAATTATAAGACTTTTTTGTGAAGATGCCCCTGCGGGGCTCTTATATATAAAGCAATTTTAATGCATTTTAAGTGGTTCTCTACGGTTGTTTACGTAAGATGGTTCTCCATGAAATAATGACCTATATATATATATATATATATATATATATATATATATTAAAAAGGAGCTAGTATATATAATAGACTAGCGTTCTACCCGTGCTACGCACCGACCGATAAATTGTATTAATAAATTAATATAAATATATTATTTTAATTTTTATTTAGAAAAATATATAGGTTATTGGAATATTAATAAACGTAAGTATAAAATAATTATCCGTGAATTCATACCAATTGAATTAATATTAATATTATGAATCAATCATCAAAAAAATACAACACCCGTTGAAAAGTTCAAAATCCATCTATATTGTTTTTTTTAAATTTATCTTTCATTTTATTTCTCTCTTTATTAGAGAATATTTCTACGTATCATGTTAACAAATTTTTCACTCATATTCTGAGAATTCGGTATATTTATTAAATATTGAATCCTTAAAATATTTATTATATTAATTTATTGAAAATATTTGTATGATCGTGGTTACTTTTTCGATTACATATTAAATATGTGTAGAAACTTAATCGTCACGACTCCAATAAATCATTAGAATGTCTATCAAAAAAAGGTTGCATGTTTCAGCAAAATGAGAAAGGATATCTACTGTGCAAGATATATGAAACGAACGTAGTTATAACAATAGAAAATTTCATCTAATCTAGTTTGCTATGTGATTGTTCAATATCATTTTTATAAATTATAAGTCCTTTTTATTAATGAATTGATTTACAATAAAAAAATATCAACTAACCAAACAAATTCAATATCGCGCTCTTGGAGTAACATATACGGAGTAATTGTTAGATTTTATGGTTATCGGCCTTAGCTTATTTATAAAGACAACTTAAAATGTGCATTTTCAGTTTGGAAGTTTGTATTTTGGTTTTTTATTCTTTTCTAGTAAAACATGGAATAACAAATTTTAGTTTTCTTTTATTCTTAAAATAAGACATAAGAAAATGAGTATCAGCTATCTTTTGTTAATTTGATAAACTTGTGAAAATAAGCCACTGTCCATAAAATTGAAATCAAGTGTGTAATATATAAACACATAATCACATTGTTATATATGTGTCCTTGTAATTCAGATTTTGGGTTAAATAACATGAAATTCATTTTCCTTTAACAGTGAATATATTTTTCCTACATATATAAGAAGAAATTCATGTCATGTATTTTAGGGTCTTGAACGAAAATGACATGATATTAAATCGTGTACCCAAAATTAGAACACAAAATGACACTAAATTACACAATTTTTTCTTGTACACGAAATGAAATGAAATACGCGAATAGAAAAAATATAACAATTATATAAAATATTACTATGTATCCAAGTTATGTAAATATATAATTATATGTCTTAGAACAACATTGAGATGTTACAAAACAAAACTAAGAGTAACTTGCATGGGTAAAGTCTTCCCAACAAAATGAAACCTTTCTTTTTATTTTTTTCTTATTTCTCATTAACAAATATCTCTCTTTGTGTAGAATCTTTCTACCAAGTTATTTAGTTTTCTTAGCCTTTTTTTTATGCTTTGTTGATATAAAAATATATAGTTAACCAACTAAGCAAATTCAATATATGCTCTTAGGTTAAGATATGGGAATTGATACTATTACTTTAATTCAAGAATAAAAAACTGAAAAAGGAACTCTTTTATTAAAAACAATATATAATTTTAAGTGTATCAACCTTTTTATTTATCATTATTAATAATTTTATAACAAAAACCGTAGTTGTTGCTCTCTCTCTCCCCCTTTCCCAAAAGATGCTAACTAAAGTTTAGAAGTTGATATCAGTTTTTTAAGTTTCTTTTAAAAAAAATATATTGATTTTTCTTTATTTTTCAATATAAATATCATTGAGAGTCTAGTACCCCGTTGCCCGTTGGTGGATTTTATTTACCAAAATATTAGATTTTGTACTAACTCCTTGTAAATGATAAGTTTATTTTCTTTTCCTTGATTTTACTTTGACTTTCACTAAATATCTCTCTTTACTGAGAGCTAATATCCTGTTCGTGGATTTTGTCTACCCATATATTAAATTTTGTTATATTAATTCATTGATTTGGATAGTATAGAATCATAGTTCTGGTCGGTCTTTGAGTACGTTATGACAAATCAGATATACACATTTCTCACGTTTATAACAAATTGTTAGATTATCTCGCCGAAAACACTGTATAATTTAGTGAAATAAGCTAGAGACGTACCATAATTGAAGATCTGTTCAATGATTGGATAAAAAAAATTAGTGATATAATTTACTATGTTTTTGTTCAATTTTAATTATTTTTGTAGATGTTGTATGCCCTTTTATTGATGATTTTTGCATGTTTAATTATTTTTGTGTATGAAATATGTCCTTTTACTGCTGAATTAATTATCAATAAATAAATAGTGATTTATAAGAAAATTTGTGTTAAATTGACCAAATATATTATGGAAATATTCACTAACAATATTTTCATTGACTCTGTAATGTATTTTTTTTATTGATAATTTATACAACAAATAATGTAAAGTACTATTTAAGAATATACTCCCTCCGTCCTACAATACAAGTCTCTTTTGAGAGAATTTTTTTTCCCATAATACATGTCAATTTTCAATTTTCAATGTAAATTTGTGATAATTTTCCTAAACTACCCTTTTTGAAAATTGTATAGCAATTAATGAGGAATGACCAAGAGTATAAAATAGCTCATGTTTTTAAAAGTCAATGCATTTATAATGGGCATAAGAGGAAATATATCATCTAAGTATATTTTTGAGCTTATAAAAAAATCAAATTTTTGAAGGTATGGATTTTATTCAAGTTATTTAAAATATATAATGATATATCGTGATTGATTTCAAATTAAAATTGTGATTTTCTAATAAATATTTTTTGATTTAAAAAATAGGTATTTATGGATATCTTTAATAAAATCATTATTGTATTTAAATTAGAAGTTTTAACTAACTATGGTTAAAGAGGTAGGGTGAGATTGTAAATAAGGAAAGGTCTAAATTTTAGGAATTGGCTCTGATTGGTCCTAAAATAATTCCTTGAGTCTTATTGGTTAACTAACGTGTGGTAGACTCGGGTATGATAATAAAGGATAGATATTTATAATTTGAATTCAAGTAGATGATATTTTACTTAGCAAAAAAAAAAAAGTAGATGGTATTTGAATGGACAAGTTACCCGAGTTCTGTATACAAACTCTAATTGTACCTATCAACCTATGGACCAAATAATACGAAAATTCTGAACTTTGGCCCAATAATTAAAGCCCCTTTAATACAAGAGGTCAGCTCTTGTCTCTTGGGCTGTAGATTTGATCCCGATTATCCGGTATCTAGGTTTATATTCGTATTCGAAAATACGATACATGTTTCAGATTTATTTTATAAAGGATCCAAACTTGGGGGACAAATTAAATTCGAATAAAATATGATCCCGGATATGAGCACCCATATACCCGCTCGTATTAAGTCTCATGTTTAATGATCCATATTCGGTTTAAACCAGAATCTGAATTATATTTTTATTTCATTATATTTTCAACTGGAGAACATATTATAATAATTTAATAATATTTATAAATTTAAATTTTCATAAAATACGAGTTATCCACCCGAGTATTTATCATCAAATACTTAATAGATCAATTATTTAAGTTTTTAATTCGTGTATTATATTTTTATAATTTTATATTTATTTTAGAATAAATGACTATTTATATAATTCAAATAAAAATGATACATAATGTTAGTGGATTATATTTGACTCGTATTCGATGGATCACAAACTATTCGGTTAGAAAAAAGAAAATACGATACTTTCATATTCGGTTTGGATTCGAACCTCGGTACTCGGGATCGGTTTAAATCCGAATAAAATAATTCCGGACTCAAATTTGGACACGATAAAAATAAATTAATCCGATACTTGAGTAAAGGGGTGTCCGGTTCTACCCGGATCATTTTTCAGCCCTACTTGTCTCTATATTTGAAGCTATAACTAACAGTTAAAACTTCAAACTCATAACGTGAATTGCACACTTGCCTGCACATTGTTCCTTCTAAATATAAAACCCCGAGATTTTACTTGAAAAAATTCGAAATTTAAGAGCAAAATAAGTATTTTTTTTTTTTTGGAACTTTAACACGCTCCATATAGTCAGAAAATATGAAATTGCATAATACTAATGATTTAGATTGTTTCTATTAGGAACAAGACTGGTGTTTTTTTTTCGAATTTTAACATGTTCTGTTTGGTCAAAAAATGAAATTGCATAAGAATTGATGAAATTCAAGCAAATTTGTTGCTGAGTTCCTCGATAGACAATTGTGTCGACCTATTGTAAATGAGCAAAAACAAGGGAACCTTTTCATCCTGTTCATAAATTAGCTACATAGTTTTCAATTACTCAGAATTTATCAAACTTAGCGGGTTCTTTTCTCGGAGACCTCTAAAATTGACCCCATTTGCTTATTCGTACATAGAGTTTAACTATAATTTCAATAATCGTTACTAGCAACAGACTACAAGCATCAGCAAAACACCAGATATATCAGTGAACTCAAAGTGAGCTTAACATATTGGTCGGGTTTATATTAAATGCTCAGGCCCGTGTTTCAAACTTTTTAGTCGAGCTGAACTCTTTAGTGTTTGGCTCGATTACACGACTAGACTCACCATAACTCAAACAATTGCAATGATCTAGTAATCGCCATATTAGCTTCCTGCAGACACGACAACAATTTTGGCTCACACCCTCCAAGAAAACCACATTGGTAACACGCATGTTTTATAGTTTCTTTAGCTTCATTACAAAGTAATGTCCAGATTCTACTTCTGCCAGCTGAACTAGCCTCATCACTAAACAATACAAAAACCTTGACCCCATAAAAGCACAAATGTACCAATCAAAACAACAGATGCCATTCAGGCAAGACTGCAAATAATAGAAGTTTTGAAAACTGCTCCAATCTTAATAATAAACAGAGTTAAAGGACATGCAAGTGAGAAAAAAAAAATTACGGAAGTGAGAAAGTATTTCCAACACAACAGAGTTACAACATATGGCAGTAATCAAGATATCTCATCAAAAAAAAATAAATGCAACTAGATCACCCCTGCAAGATCAACTGAATCACTTGAATACCATCAGCACGTGTATTCAGTAAATAAAATGAGTTTTTTTATTGCTACAGTAAATGAACTGAGTTCAATAAACGAACAGATGAGTTCCTCCCAGCTGCTGGAGGATTCATTAAAATAAACAGATGAAAAAAACGTAGATAGCAGCTTTTGTTTTCAGTTCCGAACTTAGATAAATTTGAAACTGGAGAGAACATGAAGGCTACCAATGAATACTACGGAGTAATCATTTAACAAGCAATATATGTCTGGAAATAAGCTACAGCTACACATATCAACCACTTAAAAAAGGGTTTTCATTTTCCAATTAATTCTATTCCAAGCATCAATCCTATTAGCTAAACTAGCAATAGGAACTAATATGTTTCCAATTAATATATGCAGTAACTAGATCATCCTTGCAAAATCGACTAAAATCAATTTAATGTCATCGACATGTGTCTAATATATTCAACCATTCACCGGGCTCCTAAAGATAAATGACAAACAGGGATGCATATAAGGGGAATCTCTTGCATAAGGTCAACGAAAAGGTTTAGTGCATATAATATCGTCTCTAGAATTGATAATGATATAGTCCTAATTTTAGTTTCAATAAATGAGACTAAAAGTAACTTATCTAAAAAAACAGAATCAACATTGTGAAAAATATACTCCGTATCAAGTTTGAATGTGGCAATTTGGTGAAAGTTTCCAAGAAGCTCAAAGTCTGGGTGGTGTGTCAAGAAGGGGGGGGCATTGAAGTCCTGGAGATGTCAAAACAACATGACACATGCTAGAAGCAACAAATTCCGATGAAGTACTAAAGGAGCAGAGGCCAGCTGATCTGCTGCCAATTCCCCATGGCATACAAGATACTAAGTAACACAAGTGGTTCCTGATTCAATATCAACTATTTGTACTTATTGATAACCTTTTAGATTTCTTTCCCTAGTCCGAAAAATCCCAAAACGAGAACAAAGCAAGAGAGCAAGAAAACAAAAAGTAAATGGCAAGCATGCACACACTCATGGGCCCACATAATATATATGTGTAAGACTTTGAATTAAGGTAGTTCATAAAAGTTCTTTGTAGTTTAACACACATTTCTTCCGACATCTAAAGTAGCCAGGTACATAACATATATACCCTATTGCAATCCTGTCTTAAACCAGTGCATTTCTAAATTCTAACTAACGATAGCACATGAGTACATAAGCATAACAACAGAAAATATTAGCATACCCTACAAAATATTAGCAAGACAAAGCATAAAACAACTTGATGTTTATTATCAAGAAGCACTTCAGCATCACAAGAATGTGACACAAAGTACTTTAGCTTCTTCGTAGTAAAGCTTGATAAAGGACAAAGATAACATCAGTTTCCCCAGCAGGTTAAAACTTTTTTGTCATGTCATGTCATAACACTAACTTTCAGATTCAGATGACAAATATAAAGGAAATGATTGTCAGACCAAAACTAGTGTCTTGTGGCGTATGCAACAGAGGCTGCAGCAAAGATTGTTGCAGAAGTTAACACAGTCCAAAAGCTTGTTTTGTGCGCAGCAGCTTCAGAGTGCTCCAAGGACTCCAGCTTCCTCTTCATGTCTTCTACTGCACTCTCACGACTCTTGATAGCATCCTTAATTGTGTCGATCTCTGCAACATATGTTTTAAACTCTTCTCCAGCCTTCACTTGCTTGACAGTCCCATTTCCGTCTTTGGTCTTGGAAACCAATGTCACAGTGTTCCTCAACAAGTTAATTATTTTCTCGGAGTTGGCATTAGCTAGACCTACTTTAGCTTGTGCATTTTCAAGTTCTTTTTGAGTCTCTGCAAGTTCCTTTTTCAACACTGATTGACGATTTTCCAATTCTTTCTTTTGTTCATATAGGCTGCTCTTTTGATTCTTGATTTTTTCAGTCATTTTGGTGCTTTCCTCAATACTCTGTTCTTTCTCCTTAATCTTTTCCATCAACTCCTTTGTACGACTAGCTTCCTGTTTCAAACCCTTCATAGCCTCATCCCTTTCAGTCGTAATTCGACTAACTTCATCCTTATATCGACCAACTTCAGAATCCAACCCTTTTACTTTCGCCTTCTCAGCCATACTAGTCTCTTCCAACAAACAAATAGTCTCCTTAAGATTAGTAACTTGCAATTTCAACTCACGAATCTCACCCTCCTGTTTCTCTTTAGCTATCTCAACAACACTTTTCGCTTTCAAAATCTCCTCAACGCTACTCTTCAATCCATCAGACTGCTTCAAAGCCTCATCCAATTTCTTCTCAATCAAACCCTTCTGATCAACCAAACTCTCTAAACTCTTCCCCAACTTACAAATCTCCACACACAACTCCTTCACCTTAGCTTCCCCTTCACCACATTTCTCCTCCAAAACACAAACATTCCCACGCAACTTCTCCTCCTCCTTCCTCAAACTCAACACAACATCATTCAACCTACTCACATCATTCTCCAACTCACTTATCTTTTCCGCTTTCAAGTCCCTCTCAACCACAACACCCGCCATTTCTCGAATCTTCTCATCAACCTCCCCTCTCAACCCCTCAGCCACCTTATTCAAGTCCAAAACACTCTTCTCAATCAAACTCTTCTCCCTCGAAACCACATCAAGTCTCCTCCCTTTCTCCTCAATTTCCCCAACCAATCTCTCACACTTACCCCTCAAGTCCTTAACCTCATCTCGCGCACCTCTTTCCCTCTCCTCCACCTCACCAATCCTCACCTTCAACCCTCTATTCTCCTCAACCACACCATCAATCTCCCTCCTCAACTCACCTCTCTCGCATCTCGAAGAAACCCTCTCGCTTTCAATCTCCGTCAGAACACCACTCATCTCTCTCCTCAACCCCTCAATCTCAACCTCTCTCTCCCTCTTCACCTCCTCAACCTCTCTCTTCTCCTCCACAACCCTCACAATCTCTCTCTCCAAACCTCCCAATCTCTCCTCAAAATCTTTCTTAATCTCTCCCACTTGAACCCCAACAAAGACAAACATCAAATCTCTCTCAATCTCTCCCACCAAATCACACTCATTCTTCTCCATTTCAACCCTCTTTACCTCACTCTCCAACAACCCAATTGACTCTTTAAGTGAATCAACCTGTTGACGCCTCTCAACAGTCTCTTTAACAAGCATAGAATTGAGTGATTTCAAGCTCTCAAGCTTCTCAGATGCCTCATCAGATTGATGGGTTTTCTCACCGTTTTGGGTTGTTTGATCTTGATGGGAAGTCTTCTTTTTGGCCATTGAGAAATGGGTTTGGCTTAGATTTTTAAGTTTGTTTTGTAGATGTGTGGCGGACACAAAATGTGAAAGGAGAGGTTTAGGGTTTGTGATGTGTCTATATATATTTTTGTGTGTAGAGATAAGCAGATAGCAGTCCACAGCGTTTCGAATTCAAATTATGTGACCATCTCGCGGTTCGAGGATTTTTTAATTAATATTTAATTCAATTCAGTTTCTTGAATAAATAGTAAAATCTTGTTAAATTAATATTCGATATCACGATAAATTAGTATTTTTAATGTAAATTTTTTATTTTAATATAATAGCAAAAATATAAAATTTATCTTGATTCATTAATAATTTCTATATGTTGTTGGAGGAATTTCGTAACAATACGAAATCGGAGGTGTGCTGGAATTGCAGAGCGATTATGTATGAACTAGGGTACTTTGCCCGCGCTACGCGAGCTACATATACTTGTATTATTTTCATTATTTTTATGAAATGAATTAAGTGTAGCAAAAAATTGAATATCATTTTTTTCTTTCGTAAAAAACTAATGGATCGAAAATATAAATATATATATATATAATCATTTTTTTGATAATCATTAATTTTTTACTTTTTTATTTAATCAAACTGATTTGAACTATTCCCTATTCTCCAAATTTATTTAGATAAAGATATTTTTATATATAAAAATTATAAGATTACACAAATTACATAAAGAAAACTTGATATTAAAAGGAAAAAAAATCGGTATCTCAATATCAAAATGAAACTAATATAATGGTAAAATGCAAATTATTGATGACAGATTACAAAATCTCTTCAAAGGAAACTCAAGGCGAAAACTTAATAGTAGTCTAGAATTCTAACCAAAATTTATTCATCTAAAAAAACTGGAAAATCTTAGAAACATGCATGATTCAATTTGCAAGGAAAATATCGAACACCATAGATCATTGATCATTGCGTGAAAATGTATCATTTCTTCATATTTTCCATGGACTATTAGCAAACCTACAAAACAATCATGATATTTACTTTGATAAATGGATCGTCCAAATTTTGATAAAGATTGAATCATGTTTTCTCGGAAAAAATAGTATTACCTTTCCCTCATGATCGAGACAGACTCATGTTCATGGTTAAAATAGAACTTCGTAGCTTGAGTAGTGATGCACTTGACTATAGCTGAAAATATAATATGAAAATTTTAGAGTACGTAGGATATAGGACAACTAACACAACATTTACTATTGTCTAACAAACAAATGATCAAACTAACCCTTATATTGA
Source organism: Kitagawia praeruptora (assembly GCA_037693485.1). NCBI lineage: Eukaryota > Viridiplantae > Streptophyta > Magnoliopsida > Apiales > Apiaceae > Kitagawia > Kitagawia praeruptora. The sequence continues at coordinate 118,471,310 of CM075351.1, read as the reverse complement.
TAAACTCTAACACTTGTTATTATGGCAACTCTGGGAATTTGCTGCTCTGCTACAAACAGTTGCTCAACTGCTGGTATCATATCTCCAAAAACATTCACTTCATTCCCGTACATGCATAAATGTCTTAATTAAAATAGATTTTACTTGTATCAATCCAACAAATATATCAAAATTGCATAAAAATTTAATCCACCTCCCATCAGTCAACACCAAATTCAGTAGTTGCAGATTGCCATTCCGTGTAGGTATGACTCGAATCTCATCACGATGTTGTATGACTCCAATTATATCTGTAGTTAAAGTCATTTGACATATTAGGATTCAAAAACACATTGATGTAATATATATTAAAATCTTAAGAAGTGACAACAGAAAATTTACCAATAGTAGTTGAAGGAGGATAATTTGTTACATGTGAATCTACATAATAGTGTAAATCATCCAAATGAACAAATTCAAATTTGTTACTTGGAATGTTCAAGTCGGCGCCAAGAATTCTTTCAACAGATGTGTAATTAGTAAAACTAAAAATTATTCTTATAAATTTTGATTACAAAACTTACATTGTGATTCTGGAAAAAAGGACTTTAAAGAGTGGTCTCTGTTCTGTTATGTGTTGTTGGAGTTTTTATTCTTTAGAGGGTTCATACGTCCATAATCTATTTACATGATTTCAGGAATATGATTAGGATAATAACTTGATGAGTATCAGCATAACAAACTCTTTTAATGATAAGATCCCATGAATTACTATTTTTTTTGGAAAAAAGAGATTGTTAAAATTGAAATTGTAATCTAGTGATATCAATTTCTAACTGAAAATCTAACCTTATTATAATCAGCAATACAGACAGTAATTACAAACTATCAACTATGAACTATATGTCTAAATCATTATACGTATTTGCGATTGTCAATTAGTAGATATTATACGTCATAACAATAACAATTATTACGTTTTCCAAATATAATGCTTATATATTCATTGATCCCCATTTTAAAGGAAAGCTTATTTATGTAAATAATTGTAATAACCGTGAATTTTATTAATGTTAATGTCGAGCTCTCTCAGAATAAATTTGGTAAACTCGATTTTATTTAATTTTAAGGTTGCATGCAAATATTTATTTGAGTGCAATGCTACCTGTTTATTTATTGTGATTTATAATTTATTATTATTAATATTATTATTATTATTATTATTATTATTACTAGTATTATCTTCTTATTATTTTAAAACTAGAAAGTCAATAGCAAATGAGAATTTTATTTGATTAAGATTAATTGTCAAGTGGGGTGTATGAATTGAGCCCAATAGGTGTGTAGCCCATTAAGAGCCCAAGTGGGGGAATGGAATTTACTAAATAAAATGATGAGAAGAGAGAGTTATCTCCCTCATTCTTGTACACAACCGAACAAAAGAAAACAAAACACTCTCTCTCTCTCTCTTTTACAAGCCATTAAAACTCCACCTTCAAAATCCTTTACCTACTAAAATACTAGCTTGATCATACATGCATTTATATATTTGTGTAGCTTTTTAAACACTCTTTAATTTGATATCCATATTCAAGAGGTTTTGAGAAAGTGATTTCTAAGGATCAAAGCTCTAAAAGTGATTTTTTTTAAAGAGGGTATGAATTACACCTTCAAAAACAACTTTATTTTCTTTGTTATAATTGATTTTATTGAAATTGTGAGTTAGAAATTTTATTTTAGAGAAAGGGTTATGTGTGTAAATGAATTTTGTTGATTTATTTGTGGTGGGGGGGGTTGAGATTTTATTGGGTGTTGTTTATTTTGTGAATAAATGAGTTGTGGTAGGTAAATATAGATAAAATGTGTAATAATAGTGAATGATTGAAATGGGTTTGTTTGGTGGGGGAGTCGGAGGTTGCATGTCGGAAGAAGGGCGGCGGCGTCCCGGCGGTGGCGTCGGGGTGAAAGCAGGAGAAGGGGTCGAAGGAGAGATTGAGGGGGGAGATGGAGTTCGAGAGAGAGGGAGATGAGAACAGAGAGAGAAGCGGACGGAGGGAGAGAGTGAAGACGAGGGAGAGAGGTGAGAGATCGCCGGAAAAAGAGAGAAAAGAGAGAGTGAGGGCGGAGAGAATGAGGGATTGAGAGAGAGGGAGGTCGAGTGATCGAGAGATTAAGAAAGAGAGATAGATAGCGAGAGATTGAGAGATTGAGAGAGAGAGAGAGAAGAAAGAGAGATAGTGCAGAGAGAGAGAGAGAGAACAGAGAGTCGGAGATGGAGGGAAGCCGCCGGCGCCGCCATGGCGTCCGGCCGGCGACCGGAGGAGGGTGATGACGGTGGTGTCAGTTATTATTATCATCAATTAATTATTAATTTTGGGGTTAGTTGATTTATTAAGAAATTGAATGATAAATATGATTAATGGTGTTAATTAGTTGGTTTATATAATAATAATAAATTAGAGAACAAATATTTTGATTGGATTAAAAAGAATAATAATAAAAAAAGGTGTGTTGTAAAATGCTTTATGAAGGACTTAATTGTGAATTGTTAAAAAGAGAATAATAATGGGATATTTAAATTGGGAGGTTAATTAAAAATAGAATTGTTTGATAAAATACCTTTTGGTTAAAAAAATAGAAATAATAAGTATGGATTAAGTCTTGAATAAAAAATGGATCCTTGCATCATTTAAAGGGCAAGATAGAGATTATTATTGTTTCCCTAAAATAGACTTAATCAAATTGAGAATTCTAGATTTTTAATAGAGGCTTTATTATAAGAGTTAAATAAATATAGAGATGTGATCAATTGTTAAAATTTATTTAAGAATAATTAGAGACCTTTGTAAGCAATATTTTCCCTTGCGATAAATAGAGCGAGACTTTCACGTATAATTTTATTCTATTTTTTTTGGTACGAGGTTATAAAACCCGATTTATTATAAATAATAGGAAAAGCGAATAAAGCCTCCATTTTAAATATAATATTTTGAGAATGATGCGTTAGTAAAATATCAAGGTTTCGAGTATATTTTAAATTATATTTTTGGCAATTACTTGATTACCGATGACATGATTACCGAGTTATTTTGACATTGCGTGATTAATTTCTACCAGAGTACTAATCATTTTGATAATTTATTATAGAGATTCTTTCTGAGAATTGAGATTTTCGCTCGCGGGTAACGCTTTTTAATTATTCGGTACTTTTAGCGTCGAGACAGAGGCAAGTTCATTCCTACCCTAACTCTCGGAAACTTTGATTTCTGTTCGTATTATTTCATTTCTTGATTATTTTCGAGCTATCAATTATGAGATTTATTTGCTACTCCTTATGATGCAATAATTTCTTTTTGAGTATTATTTTCTCGTTAAATATTACGTTATTGATAATTTAGTTTACTTGCGAATTATACTCCCTATAAGCGTAGAGGCAAATTCGTTGCTATCGGGTCGATCTCATTAATTCGAGACGACTATTATTTTGATTCAGTGAAACTAATCTCATTTGTTCGAGATAGTTAAATTTATTCTTTTCAGTTGAATTTATTGTACAAATTCAACAATAATTTATTGATTATCTTTTAGTTGATTCATCTTTCGAATCAACCGATACGAGTTATAAAATGTGGATCGTTAGAAGGTTATTCATTGATCAAGTAGAAATATTCTATTTTAACATTCATCCATTTGGAGTATTATAATTATTCGAGTAGTACTACTTGTTCAGTATGACTCATTATGTTTTATTTTAAGACTATTCTCATTATTTCGAGATAGTTGCCTTTCTTGTCAAAGGTTGGCACTTTGTTCGTGTCAATCAATTAAAACAGATTTATTGAGAGTTACATCAGTCCATTGTTCGGATTGGTGGTACATTGAGTAAAACTGGCAGTCCACCAGATCAATTAAAAATTTTCCTATGAAGTTTATATCAAAGTATCAGTTCATGAAATGTTCGGGAATTCTGTATTCTACTGGTCAATTTTGGGAAAGAGACCCATTATAGAGAAAGAGAGACTCGTGAACCATTTTAAGGACACGAGAATATTTAGGCACTATGATGCCAGGGTTGATATAATCACCCATTATGATGCTAGCATTCATACTATATATTATATTCGTTGATATCGTATTGTAGCCGTGATCGGGCGAAGTGCGGTGTCATTGGAGGACGGTATTCCCGGTCGGATAGTTGATCGCCCTGTCGAGATACCGAAAGGATGGAAGACCAGTTATTCAATTATCTTGAGTCATCAGAGTTTCACCAAATGAGTCTTTTGAGTATCTATTTTCGAGATGAGTCTTTTGAGTATCTATTTTCGAGATGAGTCTTTTGAGTACCTATTTTTGAGATGAGTCTTGAGTCAAAGTGTCAGATTTCTGATATCCGATTTTCATTTAAATTTAGAGTATTTCTTTCGATAAATCTTATTATATTTATATACCGAGCAAGGAGAGAATTTGTTGAGCACCATAGTTGCTCACTCTTGCTTTACAACATTTTTTCAGCTGTCAAGAAAGAAAGATGTGAGACGTCCAGCCAAGGATCCAGAGGCAAGGGGAAAAGCTCCAAGCTATGCTGACAACGACTAGAATGACCAGCTGGAACCCTTTTTGCTTTTCTACCTTTATAGACTTTTACAAGATATTATTCTGAGATGTAATAATCGTATTATAATAAAGTGTGAGACCGATCTTGGATCTGTGGAGTGGGACTGTTCCGCTCCGTTGTAATAAAGATTTTATTATTATTGAGCTAACGTGTGTTGCAGGATGCTGAGATCTGATATGATGACCCGGGTCCCCCGACAGGGCGGATTTGGGGGCGTTACAACGTTGGTATCAGAGCGTTAGTTATATTTTTAGGAAACGTACGAGCCTAGAATTATAACACGACGTGAGAGTTTAGAGATATAATACGATGTTGAGATTTTAGCACTAAGTGCTTTATACCCTTATATATATCTATACGCATATCTAGTCGACTAGAACCTGGTTGTGACCAAAACTCTTTGTACTTTTGTAGATGTCTACTTTAGGACCAGAGGATTTCTGCTCAATTAGAGATATATCTCCTACACCTTGTCCGAACGGACCCCTAGTTCTCAATTAATTTAAGATAGGATGCCTAAGTTTCCATTATTATTAAGATTGGATGATATCTTACAGAGCTTCCACATATTGTAGATATGTGGTCAATATGTGTTCCAAGTTCGAGACTAAACTCTTTCACGATTTCGTGATCGACATTAGTTCTTTTTTTTTTCTAAAGATATACCCTATAGATTGAGATGATTCCCTATGATAATGTGTTTTTCGTACATCCCCTCTTAGGGATTTTCTTCCCTGACGAGCTACCGGAGTCTGTAAGTGTCGCTTTTGCTCGAGAATCGATACTTGTTCCAAAGAGCTTATTTGGTGCTGGAAAATCATTCTATAAATAACTCCCTTAGCAATGATTATCAATAATTTTTATCATTTTTTTTTTGCTAATTAAGTTTTTATACCAAAAGGAAACAACTGATACAAATCAAGGGGCATACCCCGCGAAGTCAACAACCAAACATTACATAACCCTTAAAAAGGACAGCAACAGAGCTACTAAACTAGACTAAACTAGTTTAAACATATCCGAATAGCAGTATGCCTTGAGTTAACAATTTGTAGGAGAGAGATTTTAATCTGGTGCCGCCAACAACCCTGGTTTGAAAACAACCCAAGCGCTATGAACATGCATACGCGCAAATCCCACATAGGTTCCCTGGTACATAAACAGCACTATGGGCTTAAGCTCCTTCCTGCCACATTTAGCTTTGCGCCTAGGCAACCGCTTTTTCCTTAACTTCCCCTTATAAGCGTTGAGAAATGCAAGGGGCCAATCAGTACTGTTCGTACCCGGCAGCAACATATCCTCTTTATCCTGCAGTGCTTCCTCAACAGAGGTCTCGCAATTAATAAACTGTTCTAGTTTAGGCCTTGCCGTTGCAAGCTCATCGCTCTGTTTATCAATATACCAATCCACATCTGCAATGTCCATCCTCTGCGTTTGAGCACGAGCCCAAGCAACCTTCCAAACTTCATGGATATTCAAATCCTTGTTCCCCTGATATAACTCATCAATGACATCTCTTTTGGGAATTTCATCGAACACCTTCAAGGCATCAATAACTACCCCCCCGAACTAGGTAGAACTACCTTCTCCATCCTTTTGGGATAATACATAGACACTTCAAAGAGGCCAAGACTCCCGGGAGTTTTTGTCTCCAGTAAATAGGTCGCACCCTCAATAGGATTCGCCTCCTCAACTAAATATTGATTTTCAGCTCCCAACGCACCTATTTCGCAAGACAGAGGGTCCATCAGTGCCGAAAATCCCACTTCAAGGTTATTTTTAGCATTATCCAGAATGGTTCCTTCTTCAGATTGAGCCATCAAAAAGCCTTTATCCTTCAGGAAGGTTTCCATTTCCATGATATTTCTCCGCAAAGTTATTAATTCAATTCTTTCAAGTTCACTAAGGGGCTCATCCTCAGGAGGAGAGCGACCATCATTTGTCATTCCTGAGACTAAACCCAAGGATTTGTCTACTAAGGAATTACCAGCACACAACTCCAATGAGTTCTCATCTAAAGATGCCGATCTCATCGAAACCAAAGTTACAGGACTCGGAGAACCAAAATCCCTGCAAAAATCCTGAGAACATGTCATAGATATTATAAATAAGAAATTTAGATATAAAGGTGGAAGATTAAGAGAGGAGAGGTGGGTTTAGGAAGGATATTGTAGATCTGATGGAGAAATTGTGAAGAAAAGCTAAGTTTTTGAGGCGGCTAGGGTTCCAGAGAGAGAGACTAAGCGACTCTCATTTTTTCACGTCCGTGGCTATTTTTTTTATAATAATTTTTATCATTCGAGTTTACTCAAGCAATTTGATTCTATCCTGTTTGAAAATGACCTATATTGTTTAGAAGTTAATTTACCCAGCATTACGTATATTCATAAATACAAACCCTTTCTTATCCCTTCCTATATTTGACACCCTTTATGATACTGAGATGAACAACCCTACATATATAGGGGAAGACTATCTGTCCTTGTGATAGAGGTCTGGTGGGACGCCACCGGTTGTGCTATTGTTTGTCATGAGTGTTTGTCATAAGAGTACTAAAGGCTGGCCACCTTGGGTACTATGGCAGTTATCCTAGTGACATGCAATGTACAAATGTTCGATGACCATATTGATCTCGCAGTTAATCCTTTCGTAAAAGATTCTCACTATCAAGAGTTGATCATACCCATGTTATTGCTTCACCTTATTATGCTTTGAATTATTCTTTTCCTTTCAAAGTTCTAATTAAACCTGAAATGATTAGTGATTCGAAATTTCAAGAGTGTATACTGGAATTTGGGAGTGATGAAACTTCTCTTTCGAAAATAAGAATTTCAGCAAATCAAGTTTAAGTACTGATCAGAAATAGACCATCACGCTAGTTCTCCTGTTTAGATCTTCAAAACTCATAGCATCTCGTAGTTTTGTATTGAAGTTCTATGAATACGAGTTGAATAAGGAGCAAATGTTGAAACCAAATTTTCCAAAATGAGAAATGAAGCGAGGTCACTTACGGTATGTGTTAGATGATCGAAGAGTAATAATTTACATTTTCCTATCCTTTAGTTTAACTATACTAGTTAAAGGATGACGTAACTTTTGGAAGTATGGAAATTTATTGTATGAGAATTTTTATAGGATCTTGAGCCTTTTTCATATCAGAACTCAGCGAAGATACTATGAATTAGTTTGGATCGACCTTTTCCCAACAAATTAAAAGTCGAGTATTGCTACGAATGTTAATCAGGTATCAGTGTGGTTGATAACTACATAGTATTAGTATTTTCAATGGAATTATGACATCAAGATTTACTATATGGAATTGAATAGGAGATGATACGCACAAGGTATAGACAAAGGTATTTAGAGTCATATCTAGTGAAAACGTTCAAGAACTCATTGTGACTTATTCTATATATACATACCTAACACCTATTTCATTGTCTCCATATAACTTGTTGGTGATTCTTCCAACACTTAAATCATGTCTTGTCGGGTTTTGAAAGTTTAACCCTGAGTATGACAATAATTTTACCTATTTAAACATACCTGTCCATTGGTACAATGTTTTAGAGAGATGTCGTTAAGGTGAAATATTTGAATAACCACTCAGCCTAGACCTGAGGGAACCCCAAGTGAGAATACCTTAAGATCATGAACTAGACGTAATTATAATTTAAACCAAAACTAAGGGTGATTCCTTGAAACTGTTTTCTAATTTTCTTTAAAAAAAAAACTACGAGAAGAAATTCATCATATGATTGAGAAACTCAATGACCATTGATTCTGAAGAGACAAGAGCATGGTTGAGAGAAATAGAGAAGATTCTTGAGATTGTTTGTGTTGAATATGATAGGAAGACCATCGTTACTATGAATATATTGAAGAATGAATTAAAGTATTAGTGAAAGGTAAATGAGAATTATTAAGGCACAATGATAGTGTTGTGAGCTAAAATATTAAGGGGTACTTTGCTAAGTATTTAGACAATCGTACGAGGATCAAGTTCCTTAATATTGAAGTAAAAAGGAAATATTAGTTATAGTATTCGAAACTAAGTGAACTGGACTCTTTAGATTTGTCTTAACATGAAGATACCAATGAGACTGTAGCTAGATATTTTTATAAGGATTACAAGCATGGTTTAAACCAAGTCACTATTTAAAAAGATATCTACTACACCCAATCGGTTTAGAGAGTAGTAATAGAGATAAATGAGAAAGAATTATATCTCAATGATTATAATGGTAATGAAAGTGAAATTGAGAATATATTTGGTAATAAAAGGGTTGACTTTAGAATGTGGCAAAAAAGCTGCCTGAATAAAGGAAAGAGAGAATCATGTATAATGAAAACATAAATGCTAAAAGAGAATATCTGAGGAAGTTCAAACTATACGGGAAGTTTCATTAGATGGAAGTTGACCACCTGAAAAAGATAATAAGATGCGTGGGAGCGAGTTGTACCCGAAGGATAAGGACGGAAAGAAGAGGAGATTTCAGAGTAGTGGAAGCAACTTTGGGGAGAAGTTTGATCATCGGGGCGAGAAGAAATCTTTTGTGAAGGGAAAGGATAAAAGCACTGATACTAGAAGAGTTGGGAACAATGACACTAGAGGAAGCATCCAGAGATTTAAATCCTCGCAGATAGTTAATGTCATGCTCGAAAGATCACCTCTGCTAGAATGCAAGAGATGCGGAAAGAAACACCCTGGACCCTGTCATCAAGCCAGCATGAATTGTTATAATTGTGGACAGAAAGGTCATTATACTTCTAATTGCAAGGATAAATCTGTCGCCTGTTTCAACTGTGGAAAGAAAGGTCACGTGTCCTGAGAATACAGACATCCTTCAAAGGAGAATCCAGTGCCTCGACTCACATCACCTCCTAACAACAAGCCGATAGCATGAACTTTCAACATGACTGTAAGATATGCCATGGACGACAGCGATGTGATCGCAGGTACGCTTCTAGTAAATTCTGAGAATGCGTGTGTTCTAGTTGATTCCGGAGCCACCAAATCTTTTATTTCTGAGAACTTCATGAATAAGCTGAATCTTGAGTCTGTACCCTTAGAGGGAATTCTGAGCATAGAAGTAGCTAATCAGGAATTCATTCTAGTGAACCGATGGTGCCCGAATTATTCTATAGAGATACAGGGACAACGTTTTGACGTAGGCCTCATTCCTTTTAAGCTAGGGGAATTCGATGTAATCCTAGGGATGGATTGGTTAGCACATTACGATGCCCAAGTAAATTGTCGTCGAAAGAGAGTTAGCTTAAGTGGACCTAATGATTTAAGAATTCCGTTTCATGGATGGAAACCGACTATGGATTTTCTACAAATAATTCAAACTAAAAGATTACTTCGACGAGGATGTCTATCCTATCTGGCTCATGTGATAGATAACAAGAAACAGACCCCTACAATCGATGGGATTCCAGTAGTTAATCATTTAAAGATGTTTTCCCCGATGAGTTGCCTGATCTACCAATAGATCGAGAGATAGAATTTACAATTGATCTAGCACTAAGATCCGCGCCCATCTCAAAAGTGCCTTACAGGATGACACCAGTGGAAATGAAGGAATTGGTAACACAGCAACAAGAGCTACTTGATAGAGGTGTAATGAGACCAAGTGTGTTCCCGTGGGAAGCTCCAGTGTTGTTCGTGAAAAAGAAGGACCGATCTATGCGACTATGTATTGATTATCGTGAACTGAACAAGATGACCATCAAGAACAGATACCCTCTACCTCGAATTGACGATCTGTTTGACCAACTTAAGGGAGCTACGCATTTTTTGAAGATCGACTTGAGATGCGGATATCATCAACTGAAGATCAATCCTGAGGATATTCCTAAGACTGCCTTTAGAACCTGATATGGGCATTATGAGTTCTTAGTTAGGTCGTTTGGATTGACGAATGCTCCAGCTGCTTTTATGGATTTAATGAATCGTGTGTTCAAGAAGTGCTTGGATAAGTTTGTGATTGTATTTATTGATGACATTCCGATGTACTCGAAGTCTCCTGAGGAACATGCTGAACACCTTCGTTTGGTTCTAGAAGCCTTGAGGAAGGAAAAGTTGTATGCGAAATTTTCAAAGTGCGAATTCTGGCTGAAAGAAGTTCAAAATTTTTAGGGCATATTGTGAGCGGTGAAGGAATTTTTGTAGACCCCGCCAAGATAAAAGCCGTAGCAGATTGGGAGAGACCCAAGGCCCCAACAGAGGTTAGAAGTTTCCTTGGACTGGTCGGATATTACCGCAGATTTGTGAAGGATTTCTCAAAGATAGCTATGCCATTGACTCGACTTACCAGAAAGAGTGAAAAGTTTGAGTGGACCTCCAAATGCGAAGACATTTTCCAAGAATTGAAGAATAGGTGGACTTCTGCCCCAGTTTTGACTTTACCCGACGAGAAAGGCGATTTCGTGATTTTCAGCGACGCTTCTCGCAAGGGATTAGGATGCGTACCGATGCAACACGGGAAAGTAATAGCTTACGCCTATCGACAACTGAAGGAATATGAGACCCGCTACCCTACTCACGATTTAAAACTTTCTGGTATTGTATTTGCACTCAAGATTTGGAGACATTACCTGTATTGGGAGAAATACGAGATTTATACGGATCACAAGAGCTTAAAGTACATATCCACGCAGAAGGAATTGAACATGAGACAGAGAAGATGGTTGGAATTAATCAAGGATTATGACTATACGATAAACTATCACCCGGGAAAGGCTAATGTTGTAGCTGATGCTTTAAGTAGAAAGGAAAGACTCAACTTGTGGACAACCTCAGAAGAATTAATCAGAGAATTCGAGAAAATGGAGTTAGAAGTCAAGGACCCAGTCCAAAATAATAAAAGAGCGTATACCATTCATTTTCAACCAGAGTTGTTAGAGAAGGTTCGTCGATGTCAGGAACAAGTGATGAAAGTAAGAAGATCATAATTGACAGGAGATGAGTTTTTGAGTTAAGAGATGATAAGAGAAATAAACTATTTGCTTCGAGAATTTGGATTCCTAATGTTACAGAGCCGAAGAAAGAAATCATGAGCGAAGCGCATAACTTGAGATATTCTATACACCCAGGGAGCATAAAAATGTATCAAGACATCAAGCGGAATTATTGGTGGCCTAATATGAAGAGAGACTGCAGAGTGTGTAAGCAAGTGTTTGACCTGTCAGAAAGTGAAAATAGAACATCAACGACCAAGTGGATTACTTCAACCATTAGAGATTCCAGAGTTGAAATGGGAGCACATCACAATGGATTTTGTAGTAGGTTTACCTCGAACTAAAGCGAATTATGATGCCATATGAGTCATAATTGACAGACTCATAAAGTCCGCACATTCTCTTTCGATCAGTGAAAGGTATTCAGTGGAAAGACTAGTAGGTTTGTATTTGAAAGAAGTGGTTGTTCGTCATGGAGTGTCTGTGTCAATTGTGTCAGACAGAGATGCTCGCTTTACTTCTAGATTCTGGGAGAGTTTTCAGGGTTGCCTAGGTCCCAACTGAAACTGGGCACAGCCTACCATCCGCAAACAGATGGATAGAGCGAAAGGACAATTCAGACAATAGAAGATATGCTACGAGCCTGCGCCTTGGATTTTAAGGGAAGTTGGGATGATCATCTGCCGTTTGTTGAGTTTGCCTACAATAACAGTTATCACTTCAGTATTGGTATGGCCCCATATGAAGCTTTATATAGAAGAAAGTGTAGATCTCCACTGTGATGGGATGAAGTCAGTGAAAGAAGAACACTAGGGCCAGAAATGGTCCATCAGACAAAGCAGTTCCTAGAGAAGATTCAGAAGAGATTAGCTGTAGCTCAGGACCGTCAGAGAAAGTATGCAGATCTAAAAAGAAAGGATAAGTCGTTTGAGATAGGAGATAAAGTGTTGTTGAATATTTCCTCATGGAAAGGGGTGACGAGATTCGGGAAGAAAGAGAAGCTGAGTCCTACGTATATCGGACCATTTGAGATTCTTAAGAAGGTCGGAGCCGTATCATATCAACTAGCCTTACAGCCAGATCTTCAGCACGTTCATGCTGTATTCCACGTATCAATATTGAGAGCCTATCATCCTGACCACCGACACGTATTAGAGTATGAACCCATCGATGTCAAAGCTAACCTGACCTACGTAGAGCAACCAGTGGAAGTTGTAGACTACAAAGTGCATGAGTTGCGAAATAAGAAAATAAATTTAGTAAAAGCAATTTGGAGAAACCGTCAAATCGAGGAAACCACTTGGGAACTTGAGAAAGAAATGCGTTCTAATTATCCCGAGTTGTTTGGCCATTATTATGGATCCCGAGGACGGAATCCTTATAAGGAGGGGATACTGTAATAACCGTGAATTTTATTAATGTTAATGTCGAGCTCTCTCGGAATAAATTTGGTAAACTCGATTTTATTTAATTTTAAGGTTGCATGCAAATATTTATTTGAGTGCAATGCTACCTGTTTATTTATTGTGATTTATAATTTATTATTATTAATATTATTATCATTATTATTACTAGTATTATCTTCTTATTATTTTAAAACTAGAAAGTCAATAGCAAATGAGAATTTTATTTGATTAAGATTAATTGTCAAGTGGGGTGTATGAATTGAGCCCAATAGGTGTGTAGCCCATTAAGAGCCCAAGTGGGGGAATGGAATTTAGTAAATAAAATGATGAGAAGAGAGAGTTATCTCCCTCATTCTTGTACACAACCGAACAAAAGAAAACAAAACACTCTCTCTCTCTCTCTCTTTTACAAGCCATTAAAACTCCACCTTCAAAATCCTTTACCTACTAAAATACTAGCTTGATCATACATGCATTTATATATTTGTGTAGCTTTTTAAACACTCTTTAATTTGATATCCATATTCAAGAGGTTTTGAGAAAGTGATTTCTAAGGATCAAAGCTCTAAAAGTGATTTTTTTTAAAGAGGGTATGAATTACACCTTCAAAAACAACTTTATTTTCTTTGTTATAATTGATTTTATTGAAATTGTGAGTTAGAAATTTTATTTTAGAGAAAGGGTTATGTGTGTAAATGAATTTTGTTAATTTATTTGTGGTGGGGGGGTTGAGATTTTATTGGGTGTTGTTTATTTTGTGAATAAATGAGTTGTGGTAGGTAAATATAGATAAAATGTGTAATAATAGTGAATGATTGAAATGGGTTTGTTTGGTGGGGGAGTCGGAGGTTGCATGTCGGAAGAAGGGCGGCGGCGTCCCGGCGGTGGCGTCGGGGTGAAAGCAGGAGAAGGGGTCGAAGGAGAGATTGAGGGGGGAGATGGAGTTCGAGAGAGAGGGAGATGAGAACAGAGAGAGAAGCGGACGGAGGGAGAGAGTGAAGACGAGGGAGAGAGGTGAGAGATCGCCGGAAAAAGAGAGAAAAGAGAGAGTGAGGGCGGAGAGAATGAGGGATTGAGAGAGAGGGAGGTCGAGTGATCGAGAGATTGAGAAAGAGAGATAGATAGCGAGAGATTGAGAGATTGAGAGAGAGAGAGAAGAAAGAGAGATAGTGCAGAGAGAGAGAGAGCAGAGAGAGAGAGAACAGAGAGTCGGAGATGGAGGGAAGCCGCCGGCGCCGCCATGGCGTCCGGCCGGCGACCGGAGGAGGGTGATGACGGTGGTGTCAGTTATTATTATCATCAATTAATTATTAATTTTGGGGTTAGTTGATTTATTAAGAAATTGAATGATAAATATGATTAATGGTGTTAATTAGTTGGTTTATATAATAATAATAAATTAGAGAACAAATATTTTGATTGGATTAAAAAGAATAATAATAAAAAAAAGGTGTGTTGTAAAATGCTTTATGAAGGACTTAATTGTGAATTGTTAAAAAGAGAATAATAATGGGATATTTAAATTGGGAGGTTAATTAAAAATAGAATTGTTTGATAAAATACCTTTTGGTTAAAAAAATAGAAATAATAAGTATGGATTAAGTCTTGAATAAAAAATGGATCCTTGCATCATTTAAAGGGCAAGATAGAGATTATTATTGTTTCCATAAAATAGACTTAATCAAATTGAGAATTCTAGATTTTTAATAGAGGCTTTATTATAAGAGTTAAATAAATATAGAGATGTGATCAATTGTTAAAATTTATTTAAGAATAATTAGAGACCTTTGTAAGCAATATTTTCCCTTGCGGATAAATAGAGCGAGACTTTCACGTATAATTTTATTCTATTTTTTTGGTACGAGGTTATAAAACCCGATTTATTATAAATAATAGGAAAAGCGAATAAAGCCTCCATTTTAAATATAATATTTTGAGAATGATGCGTTAGTAAAATATCAAGGTTTCGAGTATATTTTAAATTATATTTTCGGCAATTACTTGATTACCGATGACATGATTACCGAGTTATTTTGACATTGCGTGATTAATTTCTACCAGAGTACTAATCATTTTGATAATTTATTATAGAGATTCTTTCTGAGAATTGAGATTTTCGCTCGCGGGTAACGCTTTTTATTTATTCGGTACTTTTAGCGTCGAGAAAGAGGCAAGTTCATTCCTACCCTAACTCTCGGAAACTTTGTATTTCTGTTCGTATTATTTCATTTCTTGATTATTTTCGAGCTATCAATTATGAGATTTATTTGCTGCTCCTTATGATGCAATAATTTCTTTTTGAGTATTATTTTCTCGTTAAATATTACGTTATTGATAATTTAGTTTACTTGCGAATTATACTCCCTATAAGCGTAGAGGCAAATTCGTTGCTATCGGGTCGATCTCATTAATTCGAGACGACTATTATTTTGATTCAGTGAAACTAATCTCATTTGTTCGAGATAGTTAAATTTATTCTTTTCAGTTGAATTTATTGTACAAATTCAACAATAATTTATTGATTATCTTTTAGTTGATTCATCTTTCGAATCAACCGATACGAGTTATAAAATGTGGATCGTTAGAAGGTTATTCATTGATCAAGTAGAAATATTCTATTTTAACATTCATCCATTTGGAGTATTATAATTATTCGAGTAGTACTACTTGTTCAGTACGACTCATTATGTTTTATTTTAAGACTATTCTCATTATTTCGAGATAGTTGCCTTTCTTGTCAAAGGTTGGCACTTTGTTTGTGTCAATCAATTTAAACCGATTTATTGAGAGTTACATCAGTCCATTGTTCGGATTGGTGGTACATTGAGTAAAACTGGCAGTCCGCCAGATCAATTAAATATTTTCCTATGAAGTTTATATCAAAGTATCAGTTCATGAAATGTTCGGGAATTCTGTATTCTACTGGTCAATTTTGGGAAAGAGGCCCATTATAGAGAAAGAGAGACTCGTGAACCGTTTTAAGGACACGAGAATATTTAGGCACTATGATGCCAGGGTTGATATAATCACCCATTATGATGCTAGCATTCATACTATATATTATATTCGTTGATATCGTATTGTAGCCGTGATCGGGCGAAGTGCGGTGTCATTGGAGGATGGTATTCCCGGTCGGATAGTTGATCGCCCCGCCGAGATACCGAAAGGATGGAAGACCAGTTATTCAATTATCTTGAGTCATCAGAGTTTCACCAAATGAGTCTTTTGAGTATCTATTTTCGAAATGAGTCTTTTGAGTATCTATTTTCGAGATGAGTCTTTTGAGTACCTATTTTCGAGATGAGTCTTGAGTCAAAGTGTCAGATTTCTGATATCCGATTTTCATTTAAATTTAGAGTATTTCTTTCGATAAATCTTATTATATTTATATACCGAGCAAGGAGAGAATTTGTTGAGCACCATAGTTGCTCACTCTTGCTTTATAACATTTTTTCAGCTGTCAAGAAAGAAAGATGTGAGACGTCCAGCCAAGGATCCAGAGGCAAGGGGAAAAGCTCCAAGCTATGCTGACAAGGACTAGAATGACCAGCTGGAACCCTTTTTGCTTTTCTACCTTTATAGACTTTTACAAGATATTATTCGGAGATGTAATAATCGTATTATAATAAAGTGTGAGTCCGATCTTGGATCTGTGGTGTGGGACTGTTCCGCTCCGTTGTAATAAAGATTTTTTTATTATTGAGCTAACGTGTGTTGCAGGATGCTGAGATCTGATGTGACGACCCGGGTCCCCCGACAGGGCGGATTTGGGGGCGTTACAATAATGGACTAATTCAAAAATTATAATTAAAATTGTCTAAACATTATGTTTTAACACTAAAATTTATAATTTAAAAAATATTATAATTAATATCATTTGGCAATTTTTGTAATTGCGAGCACCACGATTAAAACTGGGTGTCCCGCACCGGTGTCTTAGCTGGTTAAGTCCATAACCTTTGGCGATTACCACCCCGAGATCCCAGTTTCTATTCCAGATGAGGGCATGGAGATGAGCGGGACACCCAGGTTTAATCGTGGTGCACGCAAGCTGGCCCGAATACCTGGTAAAATATATACTTAAAAAATAGGAAAAAAAATTATAAATTTAAAAAAAAATACAATTACAAAAATTTTGTAATTTTTGTAATTATACATATGTTTTTGGTTTAAAAAATTAATAAAAGTTATGTCATCCGTAATGTTTGGTGTTTAAATTAATAGCCGGTTACGTAAGTAATATAATAAGATGTTTTATTAAAAACAATTAGGAGACACGATTGTTATAAAATCACTATATTTCTATCCAAAACTTATTTTTAAAAAAACATTTTTATACATGTAGCGAACAGAATTTTAATTTTCTTCTATTGTATATTGGTGTTGTATACCATATACGTAGCAATACCAAACTGGTTTAGAGTTTGTTAATTTTTTATTGATTTATCTGTGATTTGTAAAAGCGAAATAAGATATTTTATTAAACAAAAAATAGGTGACACGATTGTTATAAGATAACTATATTTTCATCCAAAACTTCTTTTCATAAAAATGTTTTTATAAATGTAGCGAAAATATTTTTCTTTTTCATATATAGTATCTTGGTGTTGTATACCCTATACGTACTGGTCTTGAGTTTGTTAATTTTTTTTTTTATAAAATTGCGAAATATATCAAACTTCATTTTAACAACAAAGAATTCGAATTTCAATACTTCGTAACATAATTATAATATTTTAATCAACCGTTGAACGTATTAATTTTGATAAGCATTATAACCATAAGTAACAGGTCTTGCTTCAAACTAATTTAAGAAAAAAAAAAACCATTTTTCGAAATAATTTAAAATCCTTTGATAAAAATTGAACTAAAATACAATTTTTTAAACTTTAATTATTAATATTTTACATTTTATTACAAAAATAAAAAGGTTATTGCCAAATCAATGCCGAAAATAGGGAATATAATAACAACAACATAAATTTAAAAAAATATTATTAACTTATTATTTTAATTTTACAGTAACAAAATTTTTAACATCAATAGTTGTTGTCGTAAATGCTGAAATTTAGTCTCAACATCAATAGTTGTTGTCGTAACATCAGTTTATTTTTGATGTTAACATTCTTAGAAATAAACTAAAACTTAATGTAAATCATTTTCGATAAAAGGAAAAATTATGAATCAAATAAGTTTCATTAAAGAATATTTATTATGTACATCCTAATATAATAAGCAGTATATAATTCAGGTAATTTCATATATAATTTAGAGATCCTGATACTTAAATGATGTATATTATTAAAAATTCAAATTAAAAACAGTTGACTTTTGTATTTTGGGAAAAAAAGAATTAAAATTATTATCATTGCCTGCTAGTATTTAATGACAATTAATGATATAGTTGACAAATTTAAGAGGAGAAATAAAAAAAAAGTAACTCCTACTTAGGACTTTTAACATACATAGGCAATTTATATACTACTCCATCCAAAAGAAGAGGTGAAGAGTTATAACCAAACTTAAGCTCTTGCATGCAGTTTTACCCCGATAAGGAGTGACGGAACAACGAAGCTTCGATAAAAGATAGTTGGTATTGATCATCGATTATGGTGGTAAAAGTTTGTTCTTTTGCAATTAGGATTAGGGTTTTATTAATCTGAATTTCTACAAACTGCTACTATGTATATGTAATTGATATTTGGGTATGTTCATATGCATGCTATTGCTTATTCTTAATGACACTCTTCTGTAGTAAGTAATATGACATGATTTAGTTTAACAGAACATGTTTATTAAAGTTAGTATTACTAATTCTTCATTAATCTGGATGTACTTTGAATAACATTTAAATTGAGTACTTTGCTTATGGGATTGAAAACACAACTTAGAAGATAAGGAGTTTAGATTATTTTGTTCTAATTTAATGAAACTTCTATGTTTTTCTAATAATATGTACGCAGGAAAAAAATACATCAACACGATTGGAATCCAACAACGCAAAATTAGGTAAAATAATTCTTACTCAATATAATACAGTGTATTTACATTGATATAATAGGTTTCTATAACAATTTGTTGTTCAAACAGGACACGGAAAGATAGTGTCAAGTTTCCTTTCTGCAAACAATCAAGAAGGAATTTTTGGAACATTTGTAAGTGTTAATCTACTCTAATTTTTAAATTTCCGAATGTGTTGTAATTGGTTCATTTTCATATCTAAAAATTTTAGACTTTATATAAGTTATTGGTTTTACAGAGAATTCCTAAATCGTTCAATGAAGAGTTTGGAAGGCAAATGCCGTCAGATTTAATCTTACACTGCAACTCACTGATATGGAAAGGAAAATACGATCAGAAATCCATGTTAATTTACGGAATGAGAAGATTCATGAGGCTTTACGGAGTCAAGATTTACAATCTACTTCAATTTGAATATTACGGCGAAAATCAGTTTGTTATTAAAATCTTCAAGGATACAGCAGTTGAATGCAACTATCAAACAAAGAGTCTAGAAGATTTTTTACATACTGAAGATTTAGATAATTGGAGAAAGGAGAAATTTGTACTTGATAGTTTATCGTTAGAGTATGAGAAAGTGTCTGCACTTTGGATGTTCAATGCGTTGCACAACTATGCTGGCTATTTTCAAATTAAGATAAGCAGTTTGGATATTGATCCAAATCAGAACAATCTGGTAAACAATGCTTCCATTTATTGTATATACATAATAGTTGGAGCATGTCTAATTTTCCAAAAAATATTTAATTGAAACTTTTTTATTATAAAACAGATATTGCAGGAGGGGCTGGATAAGTTATACAGAAATTGGAAAGATGGATGTAAAGTAGAATTGATGTTTGTCGCTAGACGCTGGGAAGTTAAAGTTGAGTGGAAATATGAAAGATGCACACTTGGAGTTGGATGGCAGGAGTTTGCAAAGGACACAGAATTGGAGACTGGTGATACATTGGTTCTGTTTACATTAAACTCAAATGTGGAAAACTTGGTAAATGTCTGCATATTTAAAGGGGAAGACAGAATTGTTGGCTTTTGGGAAGGTAAAATATTTACTTAAAATGCTTTATATAAATCTGACAATAATCTAATCTTGCTTCTACTAACTGATTCAGAAAATATGGAATCCAATAAGTCATTTTTCAAAGTAATCTTTGAGGATTCTCTGGAAGAAGGGATGCTGGTATACTACTCTATTATTTACATTTATTTTAATATGATATGTTCTTTAAATTTCTGAGAACAATTTAATAGTTGTCTCTAAAAAGTTGAATAACATTGTTTTTCTTATTATAAAAAAGGTTGTTCCTAAATTAATTAAGGAAACATATGGTGAAACACTGAGTGATCTGAACCAAGTTGAAATTGCTGGTGAACGGAGATACATCTTTTTTAGTATTCTTGGAGGCTATTTGGCTAATATTGGTAAAATATTAGATGTCTTCCATTTGTGTCAAAGAGAGACTATTATTTTCTCATTGGATGGAAATATTTTGCACGCTCGTGTTTACGAAGCAGATGGTACAGAGATAGATTACTTGAAACGTGTTAATGGCTGTTTAAAGAAAGAATCCAGTAATTGGATTTGGGCTATTGATTGGAGTGACAATTCGGGTAATAAAAATAACACACCAAAATTTATTCTCTGATATTTGTTTTTGATATCGCTGACATTTAACTATATTACCAGATAAAGTAAATGGAAAAATAATTAGCAAAAAAAAAAGTAAATGGAAATGGCGCTGCTGATCATGATATTGATAAGCAAAATAACTTAATTGTTGGAAGCAATAAGGTATGTGTCAATAGTACACTACTAACACTGTTTAAAGATCGAATTAAAGTTCTAACTATGTGTGAAAAAAATAGTAATGATTATTGTAAAATCAGCTATAAGGAATCATGTATTTAGTACCTCTGTTTTTAATTCTTTTGTACAACTCTGTTTTTATGATACCTATGTTCTTTTCTTAGAACATAGCTATATTGAATTATAGTATATGAAAAGCAGCTATAATTAAAAATGTAGTTAATTCTATTATGATACCTATGTTTTTTTATTGGAATCATATCAAAATTAATCAAACACTACGTTTTATTTTAGTACGTTAAAGTACTTGTAACTTGATTACTAATTTGATTAGTAAATTATTCTACTACTGGTCAAAAAATTGTCAATATCTTAATTATTAACATTCTTTTGGTTTTTATTTAATAATTGTAGATGGATGTGGATATTGGTAATTTCCAACAATTCATCATTGTTGTAAGAGCAGATAATTGTGAAAGCACAACAATTGTAAGTACCCCATTAATGATATGAAGTTTAGATTCAGGTTATTTGTTTGGATTATGTATAATTCTCCAAAAATGAACTCATGCTAATTTATGTTTCCGCTGATTTATAATAACAATGTTTTTAAATAAAATCTGACCTGCTTATTTTATTTCTTTACTTCACTTTTGGGAATTTCTTAATTTCCTTTCATAAATTACCAGAAAAAATCATTTCAGCATACGGTCATGCAATACCTCAGAACGTTAGTTTCAAATTCCGAACAGGAAGAGAAACACAGGTTCAATACAATGTTTCAAGTGGAAGTTGTGTTGATCTGATTTGTTTCAGAAAGGCGCTTATAAGGTGTTGTGCAAGCTTTATTGTATTTAACTACAATGGCAAAAGAGTTTTTTCAATTAATATCTTGAACGACGATGGAACAGAAGCAGAAAATGTCCCAATGCGAAATAGTTCAATGAATCCATTATACAATCGAGGTAAAATACTCAGGTAGTTCCTGTTCATTCATTAGCTATGAAGCTAACTGTTTTTCAATGATTTTTATAAATAAAAATAGAGGAATTGGATGGAAATTTCTATCTTTTGATGTTGGTGCTGGCTATCATGCAGGAGAATTTGTAAGTACTTGAAAATGTTAAAAAGTCTAAAACATATTACAATTTTAATGTTCTAAATGGTCTGGTAAATTGTTGATTGTTTGTTTTTCTATATATATAGTGTTAGTGTGTTCCATTTTGCAACTGATGATACATGAAGTTTAATACAACAAATAATTTTGTTTAAACAGGAAATACCAGAAAATTTTGTGAAGAAATTTGGGCATGTTATTCCTAGTGACGTTAAAGTCATTCTGCAAAATGGCGCATTTATTAATGCTTTTTATTCTAAAACAAACCGAAAATTGATAGGCCTGATGGATATAATTGAGTCGAATTATTTTGAGAAAAAAGACACGTTGATGTTTACATATCATGGAGATGGAATATTTGATATAGTGGTATTTGATAAGACGAAGGTCGAGAAATTGCTTCCAAATACAACAACTGCAAGAGGTGAAATATACAAATATGGTGGTATAATTAAATTCTTAGATGTTTTGTCATTTATAGCATTATAAAAGTATTTACAAATGTTGACACATGATTAATTGTTTAGCCTCCCAACTACATCACCTCTTTGCCTAAGCTTCCATTTACCAGTTTTTGGTACCCATGTGAAGTGGCTAGGAAATTCAGAATAGGTAAAATTACGTGAATATGGCAATTCCTTATCAGCTATGAACCAAGCTTCTAATTTACTTCTCTTCGATGTGGCCGTTTCACAAACCTTTTCCAAATCAACAGTACTTTGGAAATTTAGGAATTTTTCACCAGGAAGGTGAATTGGTAAACGATCAACACTTGGCCACCGATTGTGAATGTCAAAAGAAAAAATTCTCCATGAAGCTTCAGATGCACAGACATATCTTCCATCCAAAAAATTTTTGACCTCATCTAGGCTCTTGGACTTGTTTTTTAAATGATCAACAGATGAATTTGTTGACTTTCTTTTTAACATCATCGTAGCAGTGTCATGTCCTTTCAAACAGTATTTGAAAAGGTACTTTAAAGATCTTGAACTATTGCAAATTTCTAAATTGATGTGACACTGAAACCGTACCAAGAGATCTCGGTTGAAGGGGACAACATACTGATTATCAAGGTTTACACCTTTTTTCTTGATAACTCTACCGGTCCTACGTCTACGATAAACCGGAAATCCACTATCATAAAAAAATGTATGTCCATTAAATCTGCCAAAAGAAAAAATAAACATTAGTTATGATAATATAACAACATTTATATGATTAAAATATAACTACATTATCTGTAAAAGGTATACCTTTTTGGAAAATGCCGCATACATTTTCCTTTAACCATGCATGGAGAGTACGTACAATCCTTACCACATGGACCATGAATCATGTAGTTCTTTACAGCATGATATGCTATTGGATCAGTCTCCCGATCAGGAATTTCAGTGGAAACTAACTGATCGATCATATCAATAGTATTTGGTCTATCATCCGGATGTAACCAAATTAACATGTGTACATGTGGCAACCCACGCTTTTGAAATTCAATAACATGCATCACTATGGGAAAAAAGGAATAAAAAATAAAATCAAAATTATTGTTTAATACTAATTCCATAAATACATTCGTGCTTAAAATTTCCAAGAAAGATAAAACAATTAAGATTTATACATTACCTCCTATGCATCTACCAAAGTAATGTTTCTTCTTGATTAAATCAAGGAGTTGGTCAAGCTTCAACTTAAACACTCTTGAAACAATATCCCGAGCATCAACAACGTCAACGTTAGGCAATAAATCAATCATTTTTTGAATTTCAGGCCATTTAGTATTACATGTCATTGTAAGAAATAAGGAAGGATGACCAATAGCACGACATATAGCCAATGAATCTTTAAAATATTGTGTCATGTAACGTTGCGATCCAGTAAAAGAAGCAGGCAAAATAACAGCTTTACCAACATGAGTAGGGTCATTGTCTCCTTTCCGTATGGCATCACGTACGGAATGATATAGATCTGCTCGAATAGTAGTCTGATGATTTGAAACCCAATCCAATCTATACTGTTTAATAGCAGTAAAAGCATCGACAATGTATTGTTGCCATAAACGGCCAGCCTGGTGAAGAGATATTCCTGTAAATATACATTATATTGAAATATTAGTGATACAATATTAACAGGTAGTTAAATAAAAGAAATCACCTCGGAAAATGTATTCAAAGTTACCTTCTGAAGTGCGTATCATAATCTTATAACAGTAGTACTCCCTTAAAGAAACAGCTTGCCTTTGCTTAGAATCAGGATCAAGGTCTTCATCATTTAATTTTGTCTCATCCCGCCTTTTATTATTTCTCAGAGGTATATGAATGTGATATCCTTCATTACCTGACGGAAATAAGAGTGGATACTGGAACTGCATAAAATGAGGATCTGTTTCATATATTCTCTTTAATCCTTCTTGTTTAGAATTCACAACAATATCTCTAAAGCCACCTGTGTCAGTATCATCGCTTACAGTAAATGCAGCAACCTCATTAGATGGTCCAATAGGATTTGGTCGACCGCTGGATGACATTGATGATATAAGAACCAATTTAAACTCATCAATGTCACGATTTTCAAACCGATCTCTAGCCATGCGAAAGGCACGAACTAACTCATTTTTCAGGTCTAACATTGCTAACAGTTCTTCTACAATATCTGGATCAACATTTTCAGTAGAACCACCTAAGGCATTAATTCGATTTTCAACCTCATTCTCTGTATCGTATATGTATAACTGACAGAATTTAGGAGTTGATCCGTCATGAGGGACTAAACTACCCAAAAGATGATAATTCTGACCTTGTAATCTGAAGCAATATGGACCTCTACCTCTGTTGATTTTATTATCAACCTTTCCTCCTGAAGATGTAAAAGAAAACATGCAATTGTACACTCTAATGTTCTGTTTAAAGTGTTTGGATTTCTCATGTTGACCACTTAGAAGAGAAGCAAGTGGTTCTGGAATTGGTGGATCTTTATCAAGATGGACTTGACCATTTCTGCAACAAAGAGAGAATGTTGGGTCTTTTCTCGTGCATGATTTATTGTTACGCTCCTCATTCCACATACGTGATCCACACTTTGAGCAATTTTTATTTGGACCACCAATATCCATATATCCACTCCACAAATTGGGATTGGTACTGTAGTCCACTGAATCATCGCAATCCATTTCATCATTACCACCTTGAATCTCTAAATCAGTATGTTCTACAAAAATTATTAAATCCAACATTGATGTTAAAGTAGTA
This sequence comes from Kitagawia praeruptora, assembly GCA_037693485.1. Taxonomy (NCBI): domain Eukaryota; kingdom Viridiplantae; phylum Streptophyta; class Magnoliopsida; order Apiales; family Apiaceae; genus Kitagawia; species Kitagawia praeruptora. The sequence continues at coordinate 118,446,157 of CM075351.1, read as the reverse complement.
TAAAAATCATATTTTCTGATGTTAAAGTAAGATAAAAATTACCTCTGTCCAGATCATCATTTCCTGTAGTATAAGCTGCATCTGCCAAATTGAAGTCTGATTCGAGATTTTTCTTTCCAGATGATGACTCAGGAAGATCATTATGTTTATTTTGAATATTAGTAGTATGTTGATTATACTGATTCAACAATCCATGCTCATATATCTTATTATTCAAATAAGAATTTTTTGTAACACTCATGTCATCCTTTCCACTTGAACATTGTGCAAGCACTTTGATCTCAGCTGTTATACATAAGCATAATAAACACATAATAATTTAAAGTAAAATGTCTTAGGTAAGATGTGTAATCTTACAAAAATTCTTATTGATGTTAGGACCTCTGAATCTCTGTTTTACAACTTTAAAAACACATAATGAAAATAATACACAGATTAAAACACATAATCATTTTTAAATTGTCAGTGAGCAAAAACAAATACTAAGCATTTTTTTACCTTTAGACGTAGGTGGCGTAGGCAAAATTCTTGAAGCATAGTTTACTACCGACACATTGTTAATTCCCTCATTTCCATGTGAGATATTAGGATGTACATTTTCTGCATTTCGACTTCGTATGCTACGCTTCAAATCTATGCAAATAAAGGATCGAACAAAGCATTCTATTAATGGAAAGAGTGACAATGTGTTTTGAAAAACTATTCATGAATCAAACTACCTGTCATTGAAGTACTTCCACAGGTTAGTGTCTTTTTCCCATGAAATATATTTGTTCCAAGAGGAGTTGCAAAATAAACTAAAAATATTAAGTTAGAAAGGATGCATACATGTAGAATACCTCAATCAGGTAGATATCTGAACAATTGTTTTACCTATAAACATAGGTGAATCTGAAGAAATGTTTGTTGCATAGGTTTCTCCAAGTCCAATTATTTTAGGATTTCGTACATTTTCTTTGGAACTCATATTTGACTGAAACTTTCTGGAATCACCTAAAACAGTCTCAACATTTTCACCGCAAACAATACGATTGATGCCTATGAAACAAAACATAAATCAATAGAGCAATAATGTATCATGACTATAAATTTTGGTGTGTGCTTAATCATACCTGTAGATTTTGGTGTGTGCTTATTTATGTTTGACTGATTACTATCCATATTTCCTGCTAAATCCATATTTATATTGCATTGTTTGGATTGTCCTAGAAACGTCTTCATATTCTGGCCACGAATCCTACGTTTCATACCTACAAACATATTATATATAAAATTTAAAAAGGTATAATCAAAATGTACAACGCAAATTGTGGATTCAATTACAGAAATCCTATGAAGCAAAACATGCATGAGTATAGCCGTTTTGGAGAATGATTCGTATATGATTGAATAAACCTGTAGATTTAGGTGTGTTAATATGTATGTTTGTCTTTGTTTGTCCGATATAAGTTGGCTGAATACGTCCTCCTAAATCCTTTGTCACATTGCGTTGTTTGGATGGTCCTAGTACCGTCTCCATATTCTGACCACGAATCCTACGTTTCGTACCTAGCAACATATTATCAAGATCATATATGTTTTAATATAATACATTCACTATATCACGACAAAATCAGTTTGGTTATTTGAGTTTCCTAAGTTATAATATTTCTCAGCAAACCTGTGACATTAGAAGATCCAGGAGTGGTGTTCATAGAACAAAGATTTGAATGAAGCAATATGGAATCACCTGAAACATACATTCAAGGCATTTTGGCCAAATTAACTATGTTTCAATCCTGAAAAAAAAAGAGACATCGATAGAGCAATAACGAATCAACAATATATATTAATTGTACATTACCAATGGAGAGTGGAGTTTGTCCATCGCTAATTTCCTGACTACCATGTGAGTTACCAATCAAAATAGGAGTTACTACACCATTAACTCCATCAGTTCCATGTGAGATATTAGGGTGTACATTTTCAGCATTTCGATTACGAATTCTACGCTTCAAATCTATGTACATTACGAAATCAACATCAATACAATGTAATAATATGAATTTTGTTATGAAAAATGATTCATAAATAAACCAACCTGGTAGTGAAGTTCTGGAAGAGGTTTGGTGCGAGGACATGTTTGAATCTAGCATAAAAAATGACCTTCTCTTCTATTCAAAAATCAAGAAACAGATTAGGAACAAAAACACATCAAAAAAATATACCATTTTGATTCATCTTTAATGATTTCTTGAACCAAATGTGATGAAAACGATGAGATGATTCTGTTGCATCTAAAATTTGAAGATTTAGGTCGAGTTATTTTGAAAATAATGATATGATTCTGTTGCATAAATTAAGGATCAGTTAGTTAGCATATTAATGTAGAGATATTGTAGATATTTAAAAAATAATGGGTTACTAAATGGATTATCCATGGGTCATGATAAATATATGAGGATGCAGTATAAAAATTAGGAGTTGGGTAAATTTTTTTGCCCAATGGGTAAAATGCTAAATGGGCAATAGCATGCATTAAGAATATGTTGATATGTGGTTGTTTTTAGGGGATTTAGGGTTTATGAAAAAATAGGGGGCTGGACTTGGCAGGTGTCTCAATGTGTCTCGTGTATCGGATCCCATATGTCAAGATGCCTACGTACCTATGTTTATATAGGATCAAGCCCACATAGTTCTGTGTAATTGATTTGTGTCTATCCCATAGAGACTTTAGGGATAAACTTCGTTAATCTGGGTGATTACTGATTTTATCTGATTTAATCTTATCGTTGTGATATCTTCCTGATTTGAAGAATATCGTTTGGAGATATATTTTTTTTTTTTGCTAATTAAAATTTATACCATAGGAAAATGATTACATCTCTAGGGGCATACCCCGCGATAAGTAACACATCTACCTAGCGGAACAACAAAGATAAAACATTAATAATGCTAGATAAACTAGCAATCAACAACATCAAAACACAAACACAATAACAATTCTAGATAACCATTAAATTAATCCCGATTAAAATACCACCAGGAAATAAGTGGTCCCTCCTTCTTGGGCATGGCCAACATAAAGCATCCAGGTTTATGCACAAGGCCACCTCCACCTTCAACCCATTGGTGCATAACAAGCACCATCCAAGTTCCCTGCATTGCATCGCATCTAATTGACAAACGCATATAGAAGTTCATGCCAAAATCACGAACAGTAATCGTGGCAACCCCATCGCTAACCGCAAAGAACTGAATGCCCTGGGGTACAAACAACTCCGAATCATAGGCCATCCCTTTAACACCTGCATCCTGAATACCACTAGAAGAACCCACAAGCTGACAAGCAATGACCATCCTAACTCTACGAATCCCCTTAACACTGGATTGCAGAGACAAAAGAGACGCCTCGCCCATCCAGGATTCCTTACTCCTCACCCTGATGTGCACACGCAGCATACATGACCACTACCTCCTGAGTTTGAATAACAAATTTAAGCAAACCAACTTTCTAACCTACCAGACCCTATTGCTACCATCCAGTAGCAAATTTCCTATACCTTCTCTGTTGGCTTCCTCTATTTGCAACACAACATTCATACAAATGGTTTTAAAACCACCTAAACTGCCATCACACCTGGTAAACTCTAGTTGAGAGAGTCTCCTCTTATCATTCAAGACAATAAATGGCCTAAGCCAGGTCTGCATCAGGATTCTTCGCATCTCCATTCCGAAAACCCATATCACACCACCATCTCGGCAGATCACCATTTCCAAACCAATCACAGCATCACAATGAAACACAATTTCAAGCATAAACATTTTAGTAAACACATGACAAACATCTCCAGACATGGTGGAGGCTGCTTCGACATTCGTATAAGAGGTGCTGCTCTCACGAACAGGACTATCCTCCAGAATGTATTTCATCAATACCCACAACATAGTCATAAAGAAGTCTTGTAAAACAAAAACCACCTGAACAACAACTCCTTTACCATGTCTACTAAAGTAGCACCCAGCATTATCTCTGCTTCGGAAATTCCAGATGTCAATACTTTCGACTTGAGCATCCTGAAACCTTAAAACTCGACCTCATCCCAAAAAACCTCATTATCCGTATCAGTCATGTTAGTGTAGGTGCCCTAGAGGCAATACATTGTTTCTCGAATAAATCTTATATCATTTGATTATTAAATAAATGTATTTATTATGACTCTAATTACTGCGATATTTGTTAGCATAATAAATGTCCTTAGAATAATGATACACATTATATAGTTTAAGTTTACAACTTGAATTTGAGATTATATAATATATATATCATATTCTTAAAGGTCCCTAGTCGAGTATTATTATACAGGACAATAATAATACATAAATAGACTAGTATGTTTTTGACTGATAACCACATCTCATTGGTTATAAGTATGGAGATACTAAAGTCAATACATAGGTACATGTAGGGTACTTGGTACTGGACAGACCCACCGTAAGATTCTTCATGTTAATTAAGTCATAAGAAAGACTCACAATGATAATGGTGTAATGATCCTTTGACTTGAGATCATTATATTTCTATACGAGGATAATATACTTTGACTACATTAAAAGTTACCTTTGACCGGGTAATGATAAAAGTGGACATCGGGTATATTGTGAATCGTATGAGAAATATGAATGATAGATAAAGGATTTAACCCTCCTATCAGATAGGAGAGATATTATTGGCCTCTTGATTGAGTGAGACTATAAAATGCATGGCCGTGCTCAAATAATGATTTGTTATTAATAGTCTACTCACGGATCAAGTAAACCCGGATTAAATTATGAAGAGGATGACAATAAACATACCTCGAGTTTAATCTATAATATTTGGTTAAAGGGATTATATTACACGGGAACATTAATCACAAAAGGTTTATCGAATCACGATTTAATTATTATTTAATTGGGTGGCAGTGATGTATTACTAGATACCGCTCATTGTTTATAATTTTATTGGAGAATAAAATTATTGCCAAAATAAATAATAACCTACAGGGTCACACACATAGAACATTTTAAAGGAAAAATTAATTTAAATTATGAATTTAAATTAATTAATGATAAGTTGGATTTTATTATATTAATTAAGTCGGACTTAATTAAGCTATAACAAAATACAAAAATATATGAGATATGATTTTAATAATTAAGTTTGACTTAATTATTATTTATTTGAATAATAGAATTAGATTTTATTATTTAAATAAATCATATTTGGGTTAGGTTTTTGACAAGGGTTTTTGGCTTTATATTATCCTATATATAAAGATATGGGGAAAAGGATTTTGTACGTGAAAATCAGTAGAGCCGCATCCCAAAAACCAAAACCCTAAAAACTAGATCTCTTATTATCATTGGAGGCTAGTACCTCCCTTCCGAACAAGAATCGTTCTTGGAGTGTTCGTGTGGATACCGTAGAGGAGGCTTCGAGGAGGAGCGTTCAGAATCGTGAAAGCTAGGATCTCCTTTTTGACATCCAATACGTAAAGCTTCGAAAAAGGTAAATATATTCTTACTACCATGATTATCTAGCATTAAACATGGATCCCGGGCTTGGAATTCGATTTAATTTTACAGTTTCCGTTGCGTTTTGATGCTCGAATTCCAACAATGGCATCAGAGCTACATGTTTAATGGATAATCTGGTTAATACATGATGTATACGATCTGTTTTATGGATTAAAAGTTCTGAATTTTTTTTCTCCCGAAGAACCCTAGCGAACTGCATGGCTTTTATCGATCTGCATGCTTTATTTTCTCCTGTTTTGTTACGTTAAGATGATCTGTTATGTGTTAATGGGATTAAAACGTAATACTAACATCTAAAATCAGTAGCAGTCGACTCAGATTATCAGACTGGTGGTTCATGCATACGAATATAGACATACGTGTTTATATATATATTATCTTCTCGGAATTGCATGCTTCTGTTTTATTCGGTTTTGTTTGTTTATATGATCTGTTGCAACTTGTTGTGTTTTATTAAGAATGAAACGAGACCTAAATCATCGAGAAACCAGTTGATTCAGTTGTGTAGTTCATGCATACCACGTATATATACATACGTGTTTGTATATAAAAATGTCTACTAGGTTTTGTTTTTAAAACCTTCAAGAATCGATATATATACATGCTGTGATGTTACTACGTGTAATCGTGTGTCTCTATAATCAGTCTGGATGCAAAATCGCGTTCTATATGAATCAATAGATCGAACTGAGTCTTCTGGAAAATCTGCAGAAAATTGCATGTACAGGTGATGCGCATACTCAGTATGCGCATCTGCTAGGTTTCTGCCATACACGCATACGTGGAATGCGTGTCTGATAGAATTAACAGAATAGGTCATATGCGCATACTGGAAATGCGTATCTTCTGTTTTTAATATTTAAAAAAAAAAAAAATTCAGCCAGGTTTTGCATGCTAAGATTAAATAATAAATGTTAATGTTTAACTTGAAGTATGCAAAATTTTATTAATTAGTAATTTTGATTACTAAGTTAATATTTAAATTAATTTTATTATTTATGATTTGATCATATTTAATTTATGTTGTATAAAATTGTGTTTATAAAATATGTGATGCTCTTAATTGCTATGTGAGCATGATGCATGGTTATGGCCCCAAGACCTAGTTTTCAATTTATTTTAATTAATTTTAATTTATGGTTTGTAATAATTAAAATACGACTTGCATGTCGTTTTTCTTTTTGTAATTATTTTATCTCGAATGCAACTCGAGTTCTTTTGTAAAATGTTTCAAGAGGAGCTTGGAGGCAATCAAGGCAGCTTTGGAAGCGAAGCAAGAGATTTTGTAATAATTAGTTATTACCACCATAGATTGACCTTGATTTTTCCATTAGCTTGGAAAAATCGCATAGGATTGGGCCATAACCATAGCATATTAATTTAGGTGATGCACTTTACATATGATGCATGTGTAGAGTAACAAATGTATGCATGTTTTAATTAGATTAATGATGTATGCATGTATTAGATAGGTCACCCATGCCATGCTTGCCATGCTAAACAAGATAAAATCTGTAACGATTCGAGATTTTAAAATGAACAAACGATCATGAGATTTCTGTGTTTATGAAACACAGAATTAAATACGAATTTTCAATTATTTAGATATGGGGAGATTTTGTCAAAAACAGGTTTTACCTGTAAGGAAGTTGGGTATTAAGTGAGGCCACTTGTGACTCCTCCAACAACCTGGAAATCAAACTATTGATGAATATTGATTTGAAGTATTTAATTCAAGGAAAAATTGGGAATCGCTTTATGATGGGATCATGGTCGTTTTAATTTTGAAACCCCTTAACAAAATATTAATTTTTAATCGGATGCTTTCCAATGAATGAACACTCATTGAATCCTAGATCGATAAGGGGAATGACTGCCAGTGGCAGGGGACTCCTGTCTATCGTGGTGAGATGTGACGAATATAAGCGGTTATATTCGACCGTTGAATCATTGGGTTTAACTTAACTGAGTCGTCATAATAAGGTGAAAATAAACGGTTATATTCAATTATTATGAACTTAGAAGCATAGAGTTTGGTTCAAAATCTATTAGATAGACAAGAACAATTGTTGTTCACCAAACTATCCAAGAATTATATATGATATAATTGACAACTGTTGTCTACCTAAATAATCATGTTTTAAGGACTACTAGTGGTTGACTTAGGATATGACGAAATATGGATCTTGGCTCACTAGAAAGATTTATGGGATATTCTTTTCGATTTAATAGTAAGGGCTATTAATTTGATAAAAATAGTGGGAGATATATTATGAATATATCATAATCATTTGAACATAATAATGATAACTCAGACAATCTAATGTTTATTATGTGCTTTTAACATTGTAGATACTGAATAATGACAAACAACACAAACTCTCTACCCGTTCGATCAATCCTTGAGAAGGATAGATTGAAGGAGGATCTGAAGAAGAAGAAGGCTCAACAAGCTTCTACTTAAGGAATATATGTTATAGAAGTCAATCTGTCTACTTCTACATCTTGGGTATTGGATACTGGATGTGCTTCTCACATTTGTATAAATGTGAAGGAACTGCAGAGAAGTAGGACTTTGGCTAAAGGAGAAGTGGACCTACTGTTGTGGAATAAAAACTAGGTTATGATTATGACGGCTAGGGTTTGTGAGCTTCAAGCTTTAATGGCTGCTTCTGCGTTCGAGACTAAACGGTCCTCACAGAATGCCTACGTATCTCTGTATTAGAGAATCAAGCCAAGAAAACGTAGTTCTGAGAATGAGGGGTCAGACCCTTTATATAGGCTGAGAAGCCTAGGAATTATGGTAGGAGTAGGTGACTTGGTGGGCAAGCCACCGCCTTGAGGAAGGTTCTAGACCCCTTCCTTGTAGGAGTCAGTTTCCATGTTGGAATATGTATCTTGGAGGCTAAGTCAGGCAAGAGTAATATCCTTGTTTGACTCTTATTTGCTGAGCTGTTTATTACCCCTAATATTAATTACGAAATTAATATTATAGTTAGGGTTTGGGCCCATCTGGTGGGCCCCACGTTTGGACCATTCTAGGTCTAATAAATGCCACATTAAATGTGTCTTTAGGGCTTACTTTCAGCCCATATCATTTGCCCCCCAACTTCTAGGAAAACTGATCAGGTTTTCCTTGAAGTTATAACGGCTTTATTCGAGACTTTGGTCGGGGTTTATTGCTCTTACGCGAGTATTTTCAACAATATCATCTTAATGTAAAGCGTGGAGCGACCGACGCATTTACGACGATGTTGAACGACACTAATCAGTGTTAAACGGCACTACACAGCGCTAATCAGCCTTAAACAATGTTTAAACAGTGTTAAACAATGTTAAGTGGCATAAAATGGCACTAACGGCACTAATCGGTGCTAAACAGTGCTAACCGGCACTAATCTGTGCTAACATGCACTAAACAGTGCTTAAACAGCACTAAACGGTGCTAATCGGCACTAATCTGTGCTAATAGGCACTAAACAGTGCTTAAACAGCACTAAACGGTGCTAATCTCGACCTCTTTTTATCATTAACAATCATCCGAGATTCGCTGAAAAAGTCGAGATTTAGGTTTAAAAAGTTCACTGAAAAAGTAGGGATCCAGGACCAAGAACTGAACCTGGACCGGGGGGATCCAGGTTCAGAAGCTGGTCGGCTGGACCCCCTGAAAATGACCTGGTCGGCCGGAAGCTGGTCGGCTGGGACCTGGTCGGCCAGAAGCTGGTCGGCTGGGACCTGGTTGGCCAGAAGCTGGTCGGCTGGCCCTCCTCCAGGGGAGCTGGTCGGCCGGGACCTGGTTGGCTGAAATTCCTCTTCTAGGGCTAACTAGTCAGTAGTTGGCCTAAAAAACTTGAACTTAGACTCCTTCTTGATTTTAATAGAGAGTGTGGATCCAGGATCAGAAACCATCCATGGTCCTAAGGATCCAGAATCTTGATCTTGATTACGAATCGTCAGTTTGGTCGTTTGTGACTTCATGGCTAACTTTGGCCTTCATGACTCATCTTGGCCTTCATGGCTAACCTTGGCCTCTCTTTAACATTGATAATCATCTGATATTCGCTGAAAAAGTCGAGAACCATGTCCGAAATCATTTGCTGAAAAAGTTGGGATCCAGGACCAAGAACTGAACCTGGACCGGGGGGATCCAGGTTCAGAAGCTGGTCGGCTGAACCCCCTCAAAACAACCTGGTCGGCCGGGACCTGGTCTTCCGGGACCTGGTCGGCTGATCCTCCTTAAAAAGAGCTGATCGGCCGGGACCTGGTCTTCCGGGACCTGGTCGGCTGATCCTCCTTAAAAAGAGCTGATCGGCCGGGACCTGGTCTTCCGGGACCTGGTCGGCTGATCCTCCTTAAAAAGAGCTGATCGGCCGGGACCTGGTCTTCCGGGACCTGGTCGGCTGAGACCCCTAGTGCGTCGCGGTCGATTGCTTCTTGGCTAGCTGGTTGACCCGGACGTGAAAATTATTCGTGATCTTGCGGATCAAGAACCTTGATCTGAATCTCAAGTCACTATTTTGGTCATTCATGACTTTGTTATCTTAAGGATCAAGAAACTTGACCTTGATCTTAAACTTTTATCATGGATCTAGGATCTAAAACTGTCCGTGATCCTAAGGATCAAGAATCTTGATCTTGATCACGAGTCGTCAGCTTGGTCATTCGTGACTTCATGGCTAACCTTGGCCTTAATGGCTAATCTTGGCCTTCATGGCTAACCTTGGCCTCCCTTTAGCATTGGCAATAATCCGAGATTTGCTGAAAAAGTCGAGATTTAGGTTTGAAAACTATTCAAAGTTCACTGAAAAAGTTGGGATCCAGGACCAAGTACTGAACCTAGACCGGTCGGATCCAGGTTCAGGAGCTGGTCGGCTGGACCTCCTTAAAAGGAGCTGGTCGGCCAAGACCTGGTCGGCCGGGGTCTCCAAGACTATAGAAAACTCAGAGATCTTCGCGTGGACAGTAAGATCGTCCAAATCTGATACCCGGAGCTAAAGATATGGCCCAAACAACGTCAACAGTCCGTGTAGGACTGAAAATCAGTCTTGGTCGGCTGGACCCCCTTAAAAGGAGCTGGTCGGCCAAGACCTGGTCGGCCGGGGTCTCCAAGACTATAGAAAACTCAGAGATCTTCGCGTGGACAGTAAGATCGTCCAAATCTGATACCCGGAGCTAAAGATATGGCCCAAACAACGTCAACAGTCCGTGTAGGACTGAAAATCAGTCTTGGTCGGCTGGACCCCCTTAAAAGGAGCTGGTCGGCCAAGACCTGGTCGGCCGGGGTCTCCAAGACTATAGAAAACTCAGAGATCTTCGCATGGACAGTAAGATCGTCCAAATCTGATACCCGGAGCTCAAGATATGGCCCAAACAGTGTCAACAGTCCGTGTAGGACTGAAAATCAGTCTTGGTCGGCTGACGCCCTCCTCGGAGCTTGGTCTTGAACCTTGAGTTCATTCATGGTTGTTGGTTATCATCAACCCTTGTCTCTCATCCTTGTGATGAAGTTCTTTAGTTCTTACCTCATCTTTGTTTCTCATGGAGGAGGTCTTCCTTCTCGGTTGATCATTCAGGTAGTTCACTTGCTCCTTAGCACTTGACTTTAGGCCTGGTATGCCTTTGTTGGTTTTCAACCCTTTAGCTTGATTCTAGGTTTCCAACCTTATTTTCTTATGCTCATATAACCTTTCTTAGGTCTCAACTTGATTGACAACTCTTGGTTCGAGTCCTTAAACTCAAACGACAAGCTCGATTGGAGGCAGACAGCCTTGTTGGCCATCGAGGCTTAATTAATGTTGTGTTGAGATTTGAAGTTCAAGGATTCAATCCTTAATCTTTGGAATGTGTTCATCATCCCAGATTTCCAACCTGTAGAATCCTCGTCCTGGTGTCTTCCTGACTCGATACGACCCTTCCCAATTGGGGGATAGTCTTCCCTTCTGGCCAACTCTGGAGGCCTCTATCTTCCTCAGAGTCAAGTTGTCTTGTCGAAAGAACTTCTCCTTAACCCTTTGGTCGCAGTGGAAAGATGCTTTCTTCTGACGCTCTGCGTTTCTAGCATTCGCTTCATCCCTAACCTCGTCAATCAGATCGAGGGCGAGCCTCGCGCCTTTTTCATTGGTCTCGTGATCATATGCTTCCACTCTTGGCGATGCATGTGTAATCTCTAGGGGGCACAACTGCCTTGGCTCCATAAGCCAGCAAAAACGGGGTTGCTTCAGTTATCACTTCGTAGGTGGTGTGGTATACCCAAAGTATAGGCAGCAACTCATCCACCTAAGTGTTTCTTGATCGTCCGACCCTCTTCTTCAGTCCATCAAGGATAATTCAATTTGCTACCTCAGCTTGTCCATTAGCCTCAGGGTGAGCTACTGAAGAAAAGCGAAGTTCAATAACATTCTCCTTGCAGTACTTCTTAAACTCTTCATTGTTGAATTTTGTCCCATTATCCGTCACAAGGATTCGGGGGATTCCCTATCTGCAGATGATGCTCTCCCAAAAGAACTGGGAAATTTGTTTGGTGGTTATCTTGGCTAAGGGCTTAGCCTCAATCCACTTAGTGAAGTAGTCGATGGCCACTATCATAAACTTCCTTTGTGCCGAAGCCATAGGGAAAGGACCTAGTATGTCCATTCCCCACATTGCAAACGAGATGGGAGAATTGATCGAAGTTAACATCTCAGGCGGCTGCCTTACAATTGGAGCGTGCTTTTGACATCTGTCACACTTCTTGACATAATTCTGCTCATCGGCCAACATCTCTGGCCAATAGAATCCCAGTCGTGTGATCTTGTGAGCTAGGGCTCTGCCCCCCAAGTGTTGCCCACATATCCCTTCATGAACTTCCTCCAAGGCTTCTCTTGCCCCTTGGGGCCTCAAGCACTTCAGGTACGGGACGACAAACGATCTTTTGTAGAGGATGCCTTCAATCAAGGCGTATCTCAATGCCCTCACTGACAGCTTTCGTGCCTCCAAGGCATTGTCAGGGAGCCAGCCTGTCTCGAGGTGAGCTTTGATAGGGTCAATCCAGCAACCTCCCATATCAATCGGTGCTATCAACTTAGAATTGATGGTCGGGGCCTTCAAGACTTGGAAGTAAACACTCCCTGCATAGTTCTCAATTTCAGAAGAAGCAAATTTAGACAAGGCATCGGCCTTAGCGTTCTCCTCTCTCGGAATGTGTTCCACATAGCATTCCTCAAACTGAGTCATAACAGCTTTCACGACTCTCAGGTATTTTGCCATAGTCTCATCATTGGCTTCAAACTCGCCATTCACTTGCGAGACCACCAGTCTTGAATCTCCACACACTTTGAGGTTCTTGACCCTCATGACTCTAGCTAAGCCCAATCCAGCTATCAATGCCTCATACTCAGCTTCATTGTTGGTAGTAGGAAAATCCAACTTCAAAGCATACTCAACTGTGAACCCATCGGGGCTTTGCAGAACTAAACCTGCATGGCTTGATTTTGTTTTTGATGCTCCATCAAAATAGAGCACCCAATATTCCTTCTGACCAGTTACAAGTTCCTCATCTTTATCTCCACTCTCAGTGGTAGTTACTATCTCCTGCCCCCCGACTTCTTGGTTGTTAATGGTGCATTCAACCACGAAGTCAGCCAATGCCTGAGCCTTGACGGCTGTCCGAGGCTTATACTTGATATCAAACTCTCCAAGTTATATGGCCCACTTGATTAGCTTTCCACTGGCCTTAGGGCTATGCAATATGTTCCTCAGTTGCTGGTCCGTCCGGACTTCAATTTTGTGAGCCTGGAAGTACGATCGTAGCTTCCTCGAGGCCGTTATCAATGCCAAGGCAAACTTCTCGATGGTAGAGTAATTTAACTCAGCCCCATGCAACACCTTGCTTACGTAGTAGATGGGTTTCTGAACCTTGCTTTCTTCTCGAACGAGAACGGTACTCAGTGCTTGCTCAGATACTGCCAAGTATAGGTAGAGAGTCTCTCCGGGACTAGTTTAGCCAACAACGGGGCTTCGGCCATGTACTTCTTCAATTGTTCAAAGACCTCCTGGCTCTAAGGTGTCCACTCAAAATTTTTCACTTTCTTCAATGCTTGAAAGAACGACAAACATTTATCACCAGATTTGGAGATGAATCTCCCCAAGGCCGCAAATCGGCCTGTCAACTTCTACACATCTCTTATAGAGCGTGGTGGCTTCATGTATAAGATCTCCTTGATCTTGTCATGGTTGGCCTCAATGCCTCTTTTTGAAACCATCAGTCCTAAAAACTTCCCAGATCCAATGCCAAAGGCACACTTGGCTGGATTCAACATCATCTTGTGGTGCCTCAGCACTTCAAATGCATCTCCGAGGTGTTTAATATGATCTGCCGTGAATAGGCTCTTGACTAACATATCATCAATATAGACCTCCATGGTTTTTCCAATTAGATGGGCAAATATTTTATTCACCAATCGTTGGTAAGTAGCTCCTGTATTCTTTAGCACAAATGCCATAGCAAGATAACAGAAAACACCAAAGTCGGTTATGAAAGATACCTTAGGGATGTCGTCCTTATGCATCTTGATCTGGTTGTATCCACTGAAACCATCCATGAAACTCAGCATCTCGTGCCCAACTGTGGCATCTATCAACGTATCTATCCTTGGTAGAGGGAAACAATCCTTAGGACATGCATCATTCAAGTCAGTGAAGTCTATACACATCCTCCACTTCCCATTTGCCTTCTTGACCATCACAGGGTTAGCCAACCACTTGAGGAACTGAATCTCTTCAATAAACCCAGCTTATAAGAGCATGCCAACTTCTTGTTTAATGGCCTCTTGCCTTTCTGGAGCGAAATTCCTCTTCTTCTGCTTTAATGTCGTTCATTTAGGATCGACATTCAATTTGTGAGTTATGAGCTGGGGATCAATCCCTGGCATATCAATTGTTGTCCAAGCAAACACATCACTATCCTCTTGTAAGAATGCTGTCAACTTGCCCTTCAAGGGGTTCCTTCAATTGGCTTTCGGGCTATGCAATATGTTTCTTCAACGGGTGGTCCATCAGGACTTCAACGTTTGTCTTGGTTCCATCATTTTTTTTTGTTTTTCTTGATTCTAGGTCAAGGATTCAAGGTTGATTCCTCGATTTAGATTTCCAATTAAACAATCATGTGGGCTTCTCGCCTTTTAAACTCTTTAAAACGAGAGTTTGCTTGAACTTCTTGATCATTGTTTAAGGTTCTCTATTGGTCTTCTACCTTAGATTCTCCATCCAAGTCATTTTTGAAAACATTAAAAAGTGGCTAGTCTTTAGCCTCCACAGCCTTGCATGGCTTTGATTGCCAGATGTCTTTTATCCCGGATCCTTCAAGGAATTGAAACACTTATTTGGTTGTGTTGTAACCTAACTCTCGACCCTTCAGAGTTTTATTTATGCGTTTGTTTGCTTCCATTTGTATATTCTTTTATTTTCGGTACTTGGTCATCTTTGACTTACACACATCAGGTGCTTGGTACATAAATAGAATCATAGAACGAAAAGCAAACTTGCATTAATAACATAAATGGGTTCAACCTTTATATAGAGTACTACTGTCCTACTCAGAGCGACATGCTCTGCATGGTTTCATCGAACCTTATTTCTACTTCTACTAGATAAATATGAAGCTAAGTCCAACTTTGCAAGACTAGGCCTGCATGGCTTGATTTTGTTTTTGATGCTCCATCAAAATAGAGCACCTACTACTCCTTCTAGTCTCCTCATTCTTCTTCTGAAGTTCACTTTCTTCTTGGGGTACTATCTCTTGCCCCCGACTTCTTGGTTGCCAATGTTACATTCAACCACGAAGTCAGTTGATGCCTTAGCCTTGATGGCTGTTCGAGGCTTATGTGTGATGTCCTCTTCTGGACTTTCTTTGTGTTCCTTATCACTGCGGATGTCCATGTCTTCAATCGGAAGGACCTGCCCCCCGACTCCGTCAGGCCTTAACGCGGCTACATAACAGCTTCGTGCCATCTTTTGATTGCCTTTATGTTCTCCAACACCATTCTGGGTTGGGAACTTGATCTTCATATGATAAGTTGAGGCAACAGCCTTGAATGCATGAAGTCCAGCCCTTCCGAGGATAACGTTATACGTTGAAACCGCCTTGATTACCAGGAAGTTCAACATCTGAGTGGCCTTCTTGGGCTCCTGTCCAATAGTCATAGGCAATTGAATAGTCCCTTCAACTTTAGATCCTACGCCATTAAATCCATATATAGGCATGTTATTTGGGGTCAACTGAGAATCATTGTAACCCATCTTCACAAATGCATCATGAAATAGAACGTCAACGGAAGCTCCATTATTTATCAAGACTCGCTTCACTTCTGAGTTTCCAATTACAGGAGTTATGACCAACGGGTCGTCATGGGGGAACTTCACCCCTTCAAGATCAGAATCATCAAAACCAAGTGTGATTTCAGTCCTAGCCCGCTTCGGGGCCTCTCCCACGATGTGTATCACTTCTCTGGCGTACGCCTTTCGAGAGTTTCGAGTTGTACCGGCCGCTGTCGGGCCTCCCCAGATCATATTGATAACTGGCCCTCGGGGCTGTGTGTTACGAGCACGATCGTCATCCCTTCTGTTATAATCTCTAATTCGATTAACACGATCTTCACCCTTAGTGAAGTTGCTCAATTTCCCTCTACGGATCAAGAACTCGATCTCATCTTCGAGTTGCTTGCAATCATCTGTATCATGCCCCACATCGCGGTGGAATCTACAGTACTGACCCTTGTTTCTCTTTGCGGGATCACCCCTAAGTGGCTTCGGCCATCGAAAATCTTTGTCTTTCTCAATATCTAACAAGATCTGACTCCTAGGAGCATTCAATCTTGCATAGTCGTTGAATCTTGGTCCCAAACTCTTCTTCGGTTCTTCTTAGGGGCATAGTCGGAGTCCTCGCTAGTTCGGGGATACTTGTCCCTAGCATCATACTCCAGGTCATCATACTCCTGGTCTTGCTTTCGCTTCTTGAAGTCGTTGTTACCTCCTCCCTCACTTACTGTGGCTTCTTTCTTCATGCTATCTTCAGCTTTAATGTACTTGTCAGCCCTTCGTTGGAGCTCAGCCATGTTTTCAGGAGGATGCTTCGCCAATGACCTTTTAAAGAATAGATCA
Source organism: Kitagawia praeruptora (assembly GCA_037693485.1). Lineage (NCBI taxonomy): Eukaryota > Viridiplantae > Streptophyta > Magnoliopsida > Apiales > Apiaceae > Kitagawia > Kitagawia praeruptora. Next base: position 118,429,462 of record CM075351.1, on the reverse strand, counting down.
GTGGTTCCGTGTTCCAGGGCTACCATGGCCACCTTATTCTCCAGATCAGTGATGTTCAAAGTCTCCTTGGTGAACCTCTTAAGGTAGTCTCTCAGATTTTCGTTCTTCCCTTGTACCACATACATAAGGGATGCAGAACTTTTCTCATGAACTCTCCCGCTAATGAATTGGCTGACAAAAGCGGCGCTCAACTCCTTAAAAGAGCCAATCGAATTCGTAGGTAGGTGGCTATACCATCTTTGAGCCATGCCCGACAGGGTTTGAGGGAACGCCCTACACTTCAAGGCGTCGCTTGCAGGCTGCAACAGCAGTGCATTTGAGAACGTCCTAACATGGTTTGCGGGATAACCCGTTCCATCATAAGCCTTAATTGTCGGCATCTTGAACTTCTTTGAGATACGAGCATTCATCACCTCCTCAGTAAACGGGGGTGTGGGATCATCAGGATCCCCAAGTGGCATCAGATCCTTGGGGTTGCTCTTGGGGGTTTCCACCCTTGTTGTTTTTCCAGTTGGGGCATCAACCCTTCTTTGCCTTCTTGAAGGCCTTTCCAAATCTATAAAGGGAATCGGTCCTGATGTTGGAGGAGGTTGAGTCTGATTTGACCTAGCTTGTTCTCTTGCCATATCTTCCTTTAATCTTAAAATCTCGGCTTCATAAGCCTTGATTCTTTCCGCAGTTGTAGACGGGGGTCCATCATAGACAGTTTGATGACTCCTCCGGGGTTCTCTGCTAGCACGTCGCCTTCTTGGGGCTTCATCACGATCAACATCAGTTGATGAATCGTCAGTATAGGGGCCAGAGTAATCAAGATACACTCGATCTCGGATCTGCAAGGCATGACCACTGGGTCCAGGAGGGTAGTTAGGCAGGCCATACATCGGGTTAGTACTCACGGGGAGATCCGTAGTATGGATCTGTACCCCTGGTGGTGGGTAACTGGGATCAACTAGAGGAGAGACCAGCGTCTGGAGGGAGCTGGTTCCTTGACCTGGGTGAACGACCATAGGTAACGTTCTCTCGACATGGGGATTCGTCCCTGGAGGTTGAGAAACCTGAGTTTGAGTGATCGCCCCTGTGGTTGGGGGTACTTGTTCAGTGACAGGCGGAGCAGAGCTTAGAGGTAGAGCCTCGGTAGCGATTGGCTCGGTAGTGCTTGGTGCTGTTCTTCGTGTTTGAACCATGGTTGATGTCTTTTTCCCACAGACGGCGCCAAATGTTGTGGAATAAAAACTAGGTTATGATTATGACGGCTAGGGTTTGTGAGCTTCAAGCTTTAATGGCTGCTTCTGCGTTCGAGACTAAACGGTCCTCACAGAATGCCTACGTATCTCTGTATTAGAGAATCAAGCCAAGAAAACGTAGTTCTGAGAATGAGGGGTCAGACCCTTTATATAGGCTGAGAAGCCTAGGAATTATGGTAGGAGTAGGTGACTTGGTGGGCAAGCCACCGCCTTGAGGAAGGTTCTAGACCCCTTCCTTGTAGGAGTCAGTTTCCATGTTGGAATATGTATCTTGGAGGCTAAGTCAGGCAAGAGTAATATCCTTGTTTGACTCTTATTTGCTGAGCTGTTTATTACCCCTAATATTAATTACGAAATTAATATTATAGTTAGGGTTTGGGCCCATCTGGTGGGCCCCACGTTTGGACCATTCTAGGTCTAATAAATGCCACATTAAATGTGTCTTTAGGGCTTACTTTCAGCCCATATCACCTACGAGTAGGCAATGGAGCAAGAGTTGCTGCTTTAGCCGTAGGAACTTATTATCTATCTTTGCCCTCTGGGCTTGTTTTAGAACTTGAAGACTGTTATTACGTGCCTGCGATTCGCAGAAATATTATTTCTGTTTCTTGTTTGGACAAGAAAGGTTTTTCGTTTATAATAAAGAACAATAGTTGCTCTTTTGCTTTAAATGATTTAACCTATGGTGTTGCGCATTTATTTAATGGTTTATATGTTCTTGATTTAGATAATCCTGTCTGTAACATAGAAAACAAACGACTTAAAGTTAATGACTCAAATCAAACATACCTCTGGCATTGTCGTCTAGGTCATATAAATGAGAAACGCATATCCAAATTACATAAGGATGGATACTTGGATAAGTTTGATTTTGAATCATACGAAAAATGCGAATCTTGTTTGCTTGGTAAGATGACTAAAGCCCCTTTTACTGGTAAGGGTCAAAGGGCCACTGAACGTTTGGAGCTAATACATAGTGATGTATGTGGCCCAATGCGTGTGATGGCTAGAGGAGGCTACTACTACTTCATAACATTTACTCATGACTTCAGTAGATATGGATATGTGTATCTTATAAAGAATAAATCTGATTCTTTTGAAAAATTCAAAGAATACAAGGCTGAAGTAGAGAAGCAAATAGGCGGAGGTGCAAGTATTAAAATCTTACGATCCGATCGTGGGGGTGAATACTTAAGCACCGAATTTAAAGAGTATTTAAAAGAGTGTGGTATTGTATCACAACTCACTCCGCTAGGTACACCTCAATGGAACGGAGTTTCAGAGAGGAGAAATCGTACCCTGTTAGACATGGTACGATCGATGATGAGTCATGCAGATCTTCCAATAAGTTTCTGGGGTTATGCTCTAGAAACAGCGGCTTTTACACTTAACCATGTTCCAACCAAGAAGGTTCAAAAGACTCCATATGAGATATGGGAGAAGAAACGGTCAAGCATGAACTTTATGAAAGTTTGGGGATGCAAGGCGTTTGTAAAACGTCAAGTATCTGACAAGCTTGGACCTAAATCCGAAGAGTGCAATTTTGTGGGATACCCTAAAGAAACAAAGGCGTATTATTTTTATAGTCCTTCTGAGCAGAAAGTGTTCATTGCTCGAGATGCTATCTTCATGGAAAAGGATTTTGTTTCCAAAAGAGACAGTGGGAGAACTATAGATCTTGATGAAGATCGAGAACCACAAAATAGCATTGAACCTGAGGTGGAACAAGAGCAGAATAACGATAATTCTCAAGAAACACAGGTTGTTCGTAGATCTGGTAGAATTCGCCATGAGCCAGAGAGATATGGATTTCTTATGACTCAATGTGGGGATTTGATGCTCATAGATGAAGATGAGCCTATCACATATCAAGATGCTATGAACAGTCCAGACTCTAAGAGATGGCTTGAAGCCATGAAATCCGAGATGGATTCCATGTACGAAAACCAAGTTTGGGATTTGGTTGATCCACCTGAAGGGGTAAAACTCGTAGGGTGCAAGTGGGTTTTCAAGAAGAAAACTGACATGGAAGGAAATGTTCAGACCTATAAAGCAAGACTGGTTGCGAAAGGGTTCAAACAAATTCATGGTATTGACTATGATGAAACTTTCTCACCAGTTGCCATGGTCAAGTCCATACGGATTTTGCTTGCAATTGCAGCATTCCATGATTACGAAATCTGGCAAATGGATGTCAAAACAGCTTTCCTTAATGGGAGCCTTGAAGAGGATGTGTACATGACACAACCTGAAGGTTTTGTTGATCCAAGGAATGTTGGCAAGGTATGTAAATTACGTCGATCCATTTATGGATTGAAGCAAGCCTCTAGGAGATGGAATATTCGTTTTGATGAAACAGTCAAGGAGTATGGCTTTATTCAAAACAAGGATGAACCTTGTGTTTACAAGAAGGTTAGTGGGAGCCATGTGGCATTCATAGTACTGTATGTTGATGACATACTAGTAATGGGGAATGACATACCTTCTCTAAAGGCTGTTAAGACTTGGTTAGGGAGCAATTTCTCTATGAAAGACTTAGGAGAGGCAACCTACATTCTAGGAATGATGATCTACAGAGATAGATCTAAAAGGATGATCGGTCTAAGTCAGAGTACATACATTGATAAGGTTTTGCATCGTTTTGGTATGCAAAATGCTAAAAGGGGATATGTCCCTGTGTCTCAAGGAATAATGATTTCTAAAGACCAGTGTCCGAAATCATTAGATGAGAAGGACCACATGAATAAAGTTCCATATGCATCAACAATTGGATTTATCATGTATGTAATGGTATGTACTCGCCCCGATGTTTCGTATGCTTTGAGCATGACGAGCAGATACCAGTCTAATCCAGGTGAAGTTCACTGGACGGCAGTCAAGAATATTCTAAATTACCTGAAAAGGACTAAAGATTCATTCTTGGTGTATGGAGGAGAGGAGAAACTGGTTGTAAAGGGTTACACCGATGCAAGTTTCCAAACAGACAGGGATGATACTGTATCTCAGTCTGGTTTTGTGTTTTGTCTAAATGGAGGTGCTGTAAGCTGGAAGAGTTCAAAGCAAGAAACAGTAGCTGATTCTACAATGGAGGCTGAGTACATTGCAGCTTGTGAAGCGGCTAAGGAGGCAGTTTGGATTCGAAAATTCATTTCTGATTTGGAAGTGGTTCCATCGATTGCAGATCCAATTGATCTATACCGCGATAATAATGGGGCCATCGCACAGGCTAGAGAGCCTAGATCGCACTCCCGATCCAAACATATACTCAGAAGATATCACCTCATACGAGAGATTAATGAAAGGGGTGAAATACATATATGTAAAGTGCATACAAATGATAACATTGCAGACCCACTGACCAAAGGCCTGTCGTAGCAGAAGCACGACGGTCACACTAGTTCCATGGGTATTAGATACATGGGTGATTGGCTCTAGTGCAAGTGGGAGATTGTTAGTGTAGGTGCCCTAGAGGTAATACATTGTTTCTCGAATAAATCTTATACCATTTGATTATTAAATAAATGTATTTATTATGACTCTAATTACTACGATATTTGTTAGCATAATAAATGTCCTTAGAATAATGATACACATTATATAGTTTAAGTTTACAACTTGAATTTGAGATTATATAATATATATCATATTCTTAAAGGTCCCTAGTCGAGTATTATTATACAGGACAATAATAATACATAAATAGACTAGTATGTTTTTGACTGATAACCACATCTCATTGGTTATAAGTATGGAGATACTAAAGTCAATGCATAGGTACATGTAGGGTACATGGTACTGGACAGACCCACCGTGAGATTCTTCATGTTAATTAAGTCATAAGAAAGACTCATAGTGATAATGGTGTAATGATCATTTGACTTGAGATCATTATATTTCTATACGAGGATAATATACTTTGACTACATTAAAAGTTACCTTTGACCGGGTAATGATAAAAATGGACATCGGGTATATTGTGAATCGTATGAGAAATATGAATGATAGATAAAGGATTTAACCCTCCTATCAGATATGAGAGATATTATTGGCCTCTTGATTGAGTGAGACTATAAAATGCATGGCCGTGCACAAATAATGATTTGTTATTAATAGTCTACTCATGGATCAAGTAAACCCGGATTAAATTATGAAGAGGATGACAATAAACATGCCTCGAGTTTAATCTATAATATTTGGTTAAAGGGATTATATTACACGGGAACATTAATCACAAAAGGTTTATCGAATCACGATTTAATTATTATTTAATTGGGTGGCAATGATGTATTACTAGATACCGCTCATTGTTTATAATTTTATTGGAGAATAAAATTATTGCCAAAATAAATAATAACCTAAAGGGTCACACACATAGAACATTTTAAAGGAAGAATTAATTTAAATTATGAATTTAAATTAATTAATGATAAGTTGGATTTTATTATATTAATTAAGTGGGACTTAATTAAGCTATAATAAAATACAAAGATATATGAGATATGATTTTAATAATTAAGTTTGACTTAATTATTATTTATTTGAATAATAGAATTAGATTTTATTATTTAAATAAATCATATTTGGGCTAGGTTTTTGACAAGGGTTTTTGGCTTTATATTATCCTATATATAAAGATATGAGGAAAAGGATTTTGTACGTGAAAATCAGTAGAGCCGCATCCCAAAAACCAAAACCCTAAAAACTAGATCTCTTATTTTCATTGGAGGCTAGTACCTCCCTTCCGAACAAGAATCGTTCTTGGAGTGTTCGTGTGGATACCGTAGAGGAGGCTTCGAGGAGGAGCGTTCAGAATCGTGAAAGCTAGGATCTCCTTTTTGACATCCAATACGTAAAGCTTCGAAAAAGGTAAATATATTCTTACTACCATGATTATCTAGCATTAAACATGGATCCCGGGCTTGGAATTCGATTTAATTTTACAGTTTCCGTTGCGTTTTGATGCTCGAATTCCAACAAGTCAACCCCATAGTAGTATCAATCGAATCGTAGCTAGTATTAAATGCCAGCACAGCAGTAGTTCTTTCAGGCAACCCATCAACCACTTCGACCTCTCGGACCATCTCACACCAAGGCTCGACCTCTTGATACATTCCAGCAAAACCCGGGCCAACCTTACCCCTAATACCAACTAGCAGCAACATTAATGCCTCACATTCTAGAGAATAGCAATTCTCATTTCCAGAGGCGTTGATACTCCCTAGGAAAATCATACCCTTAAGGTACAAATCAGCATATCTGTCAAAAACTCTGTTAGGCATTCCATCAAACAGATAGATGCCTTCAACAAGAAAATCAATAAAATCGTTGTGTGACCTGGCTAAACCGTCCAAATCAATCACGCAGACCCCATCGAGCTCAACAACAAACCCATCATACTGCATTTGTCGATTAGCCGCCTTTTCAAAGACAACAACCTCCCACAATAAGGTGGATCGAATCCACTGCAGCAAGAACGGACTACCTGCTCCAAACACCACCACGTCGGTGATTTTTTGATAGGTTGAATGACCACCACAACCCGGCCCTTTCAACATCACCAAAGAAAAACTGTACCAGGAAATATTCAAACGAATCTCACGAAAAAACAAACCCGTAAGAACCATACCGAAGCAAAGGAAAAAACTAATATCTTATAAGAAATATGAATAAGGTGAAAGAAGAGAGAAGGAGTGGATTTAAGAAGGATTAATTGAAATCTGATGGAGAAATGGTGTTGAAGGATTAAGGTTTAGATGCGGCTAGGGTTTGGAGCTAGAGAGAAAAAGACGACTCTCATTTGGGTTTTTTTTTGGAGATATTTTCCGTTATTGATTGATTGAGATTGATTCTTTCCTCATTTCAGAGAGAGGATAAAACTTAGTGGTTAAGCAATAATTATTAATCTGAATTAATAATTAGTAAATATTAGAAATTTGGGAGATTATTAGACATGCCAAAATTATGGCATAACAACTAGCCCCCAGTTCTTCAGTGTAGCTTGCTGCAGTGGAGAACTAAGAATTCTTCAAGCTTTCAAATTTCTTGAGTCGCTGAAAAAACTAAAAATAGATGATTAGAAAAACATTTAGAGCACCACTGTGCTCGTTAGGCGTATGCGGATGCAAGTGTGATAACATGCAATGACCAGTGTAAGATATATATTTGCCAAGGTTTTCAAATGTGCGAGCATAAATAATATTTTTGAAATCCACTGCGATCCTTGTTGTCAAGTTAGGACCTTGGCGTTTGTATATATCCCGAACTGGCATACACGCTTTTCAAGTGCCTGATGCAACCATGTAAGGATGTGTCTTCGTTTGTGACAAGACTGTTAATAAGAGATGTAGATGTAGATGTAGTTCTGGAGAACTAGTTTGCATAGGGATGCCTCCACCCATTCGATATAGAGAGATCTCATGGGACTTCAATAAAGATAGTTTGCATAGGGATGCCTCCACCCATTCGATATAGCGATATCTCATGGGCCTTCAATAATCCAGAGGGTGCTGCACTTTACTAAGCATGTTGCATTGCGAGATTTATAGCTTGTCCAAGCTACCCTACTTAACAATTTAGTTCGCAAGTTTGAATTTATTTTGACATATATGTACTATCGTGACGATATATGAAAAATATTTTACAAATCCATACGCAATAATAAATATGCTCTTTTAAGAATGTCGCGATATTTATTTTCTTCGAAAATAATGCTCCTTTTTGTAGAAAATCTTTTACAAAATTATGCGTCTCGTATATGTATTTTTTTCATTTGAAACATGCAGCTCGTACGGGATTGTAAAATAAATCCACAATCAATCAACATAAATATCCGCAATTCATCAACATAAATATCTCGTACGATATTTTCTAAATCGCAATAATTTTACAAACATAAAAATAGATAGCTCGCACGAATTTTTTGAATAATAAATATTTTTCTTGAAAAATATTTAAAAACATGATAATTATGCATGCATGGCATAACAATTATTTTGCAGAAAAATAAAAAGATTAGATCGAAAACTTATCTTTATTTATTGAAATCGAGCCGACTGATTTTCGAGTCGCATGTCACTGCTGCGTTTCTTCTCGTTGTCAGCTACTTTTTTTTTACCGGTGTTTTTTTTATTCCAGCCCGCGCTTTGATTCAACTGCTTCAATTTTTTTTTATTCTTGCTGGTACCATGAATAGAACACATCCTCGAGGACTGTTTTGCTTTCGTGCTTCTTTCCTATATGCTGCTCCCGTTGCATTTTCTTCAAGCAGGCCCCATCACTTTCTATATGATCTTGCCACCATTTTCATATTCCTCTGTTCCTGTACCGATAGGCTAATTTTTTTGTTGTTAGCCTTTAATAGCCCACTGATGCTGCCACTGTGTCGATGCGTCGTCGACCATATTTTGTGCTCCAAAATTGCAGTCGCCTACCCAGTGTGTATCGATAAAACCATAACCCCCTAAAAATGATATTCGTTTGTCCTCCACAAACGAAAAGAGGCCCCTCCTTCTAGCGCCAAATGTTGTTGGAGGAATTTCGTAACAATACGAAATCGGAGGTGTGCTGGAATTATAGAGCGATTGTGTATGAATATGTGGTTGTTTTTTAGGGGATTTAGGGTTTATGAAAAAATAGGGGGCTGGACTTGGCAGGTGTCTCAATGTGTCTCGTGTATCGGATCCCATATGCCAAGATGCATACGTACCTATGTTTATATAGGATCAAGCTCATGTAGTTCTGTGTAATTGATTTGTGTCTATTCCATAGAGACTTTAGGGATAAACTTCGTTAATATGGGTGATTACTGATTTTATCTGATTTAATCTTATCGTTGTGATATCTTCCTGATTTGAATAATATCGTTTGGAGATATTTTCCATTATTGATTGATTGAGATTGATTCTTTCCTCATTTTAGAGAGAGGATAAAATTTAGTGGTTAAAAAATAATTATTAATCTGAATTATTAATTAGTAAATATAAGATATTTGGGAGATTATTAGACATGCCAAAATTATGGCATAACACTATAAATTAATAAAATTTGTTGGTCTCAACAATATTAATTTATAAAAATTTTACTGTAGGTGATTCACATTTTGGCTTGATTTATTTCTATACCTGACATTCATTTACTTTCGAAAATAAATACCTTTTCAATGGGTAAAAATGCAAGATACAATTTCACAATTATGATCTTTCCCTGCCACGTATTTGGTTAATATATTGATTTATGATGAATGTGATCGTGTCCATTCTATTGATTGTAATTGGATTAATCAACATGTTATGATAGTTTCCAGAATGAAAAAATGTTAGCTAAATAAAAAAATATCACATGTTTTTTTAATATTTTTTTAAATAATTAGATTTATAAATCTTGCAACGAATATACATTCTATATAATTTTAAGGATGAGGAACCTGGATGGATTATAATCATTTTGGTTGTGCCACGTACATTATATTTCACAATTTAAATTTCTCATTTTTCTAATTTAACACCTGTCACATTATTTTGACAACATTTTTGAAATTTGTTTTGGTTCATATCATTACTTTTGGACAAGTAATGGTAGCGAGCACAAAAACAAAAATGTTATCAAAATATGGTGATAATTTTGGAAACATTTTTATCACTTCTCGTGCACAATTTGTTGCCCATTTATCTCGGGGTGAGGATCCTCCGTCTCCTTATTCGTGCCCCCTTCAGTATCCCTTGTATAAAAAAGGTGCTCCTGACGGGATCCATTGTAGTAAAAATGGAAATAAAATATTTTTCTTAAAATGGGTCCTGCTAGGGACACTTTTTAATACAAAGGATACTGAACATAGAAGGGGACAGAGGATGCGGGCTCTTTATCTCGTGCATATATAAACTAGATTATTTTCACTTGTACTTATTTGTTACTCTCTTCGTCTCATAATACATGTCTTTTTTAATTTTTAATTGATCAATTTTATATGTATTATAATTTTATTGAAAAAAATATTATATATATATGTTGTGGAATAAAAACTAGGTTATGATTATGACGGCTAGGGTTTGTGAGCTTCGAGCTTTAATGGTGGCTGCTCTTGCTATCGGGACTAGTCGATCCTCGCAAGATGCCTACGTACCTTGATGAATATCAAGAATCAAGCCAAAACGTAGTTCTAGATTTGCCTACGTGGCTTGATGCGCCCTCGTGGCGTAGTAACGTAGTGGCTTGTACGTCCTTATTCGAGGATTAAGCCTAAAACGCAAATGATGTATGGAGCTGTGCCCCAAAAACCGTTGTTCTGAGATGAGGGGTCTGACCCTTTATATAGGCTGAGAAGCCTTAGAATCGTAGTAGGGTTAGGTGACTTGGTGGGCAAGTCACCGCCTCAAGGAAGGTTCTAGACTCCTTCCTTGTAGGAGTCAGTTTCCATTGTTGGAATATGTATCTTGGAGGCTAAGTCAGGCAAGAGTAATATCCTTGATTGACTCTTATTTGCTGAGCTGTTTATTACCCCTAATATTAATTACGAAATTAATATTATAGATAGGGATTGGGCCCATCTGGTGGGCCCCACGTTTGGACCATTCCGGGTCTAATTAATGCCACATTAAATGTGTCTTTAGGGCTTACTTTTAGACCATATCATTTGCCCCCCAACTTCTAGGAAAACTGATCAGGTTTTCCTTGAAGTTATAACGGCCTTATTCGAGACTTGGGTCAGGGTTTATTACTCTTACGTGAGTATTTTCAACAATATCATCTTAATGTAAAGCGTGGAGCGACCGACGCATTTACGACGATGTTGAACGACACTAAACGGTGTTAAATGGCACTAGACAGCGCTAATAAGCCTTAAACAACGTTTAAACAGCGTTAAACAATGTTAAATGGCATAAAATGGCACTAACGGCACTAATCGGCGCTAAACAGTGCTAACCGGCACTAATCTGTGCTAACAGGCACTAAACAGTGCTTAAACAGCACTAAACGGTGCTAATCGGCACTAAACTGTGCTAATCTCGACCTCTTTTTATCATTAACAATCATCCGAGATTCGCTGAAAAAGTCGAGATTTAGGCTTAAAAAGTTCACTGAAAAAGTAGGGATCCAGGACCAAGAACTGAACCTAGACCGGCTGGATCCAGGTTCAGAAGTTGGTCGGCTGAACCCCCTTCAATAAGCTGGTCGGCCGGGACCTGGTCCTCCGGGACCTGGTCGGCTGGATCCAGGACCAAGAACTGAACCTAGACCGGCTGGATCCAGGTTCAGAAGTTGGTCGGCTGAACCCCCTTCAAATAAGCTGGTCGGCCGGGACCTGGTCCTCCGGGACCTGGTCGGCTGGATCCAGGACCAAGAACTGAACCTAGACCGGCTGGATCCAGGTTCAGAAGTTGGTCGGCTGAACCCCCTTCAAATAAGCTGGTCGGCCGGGACCTGGTCAACTGGACCTCCTCCGGGGGAGCTGGTCGGCCGGGACCTGGTCGGCTGAGGCCCCTAGTGCGTCGCGGTCGATTGCTTCTCGGCTAGCTGGTCGACCCGGACGTGAAAATCATTCGTGGTCTTGAGGATCAAGAACCTTGATCTTGATCTCAAGTCACTATTTTGGTCATTCATGACTTTGTTGTCTCAAGGATCAAGAAACTTGATCTTGATCTCGAGTCGTCAGTGATCTTAGGATCTAAATCCATCCGTGAACCTAAGGATCAAGAATCTTGATCTTGATCACAAATCATCAGTTTGGTCATTCGTGACTTCATGGCTAACCTTGGCCTTCATGGCTAACCTTGGCCTTCATGGCTAATCTTGGCCTTCATGGCTAACCTTGGCCTTCATGGCTAATCTTTCGTGTTTCTCATCCTAGGATTCGAGGTTGATGTTCTCAGGTTCAACGTCGGTGTTCTGGATCAAAGACCCAGGATCCTAAGTTGATTTTTCAATTTCCAAATCGAGGTATCAACCTTTCTTATTAGCTTTCCTAATAAGTGTTCTTAATCAACTACCAACACATTTATCAAGTTGGGGGTGTTCCGGACCACCAATCGCGAGGTTTCAGGTCTATATGAGGTGTTTGCCATGCCTTGAAAGGTTTCATGAACCTTTAATTTGAATGACTTGTTTCTTAGTCCTCGTGACCTTTCGGGCCTTAACTTGTTTGCTGAATCCTTGGTTTTAAGGTTATCACCAACCCATGATTCTCATTCTAAGATGTTGAACTTGAGATGAGGTTCTTTAGTTCTTGCCCCCCTTGTTCCATATGTGGGAGGTCTTACTTCTCGTTCGATCGTTCAGGAAGTCCACTTTCTCCTTAGCGCCTCAGGAATGGTATGTCTTGGTTGGTTTTCAATCCTTTATCTTGATTCTAGGTTTCCAACCTTTCTCTGATACTCATAGAACTTTGCTTAGGTTTTAACTTGACCGACGTCTCTTAGTTCAATGCTTTGAATCCACACAACAAGCTTGATTGGAGGCGGACAGCCTTGTTGGCCATCAAGGCTCAATTAATGTTGGGTTGAGATTTGAAGTTCAAGGCTTCAATCCTTAATCTTGGAATGTGTTCATCATCCCAGATTTCCAACCTGTAGAATCCTCGTCCTGGTGTCTTCCTGACTCGATACGACCCTTCCCAATTGGGGGATAGTCTTCCCTTCTGGCCAACTCTGGCTTCATCCTTAACCTCGTCAATCAGATCGAGGGCGAGCCTCACGCCTTCTTCATTGGTCTCGGGATCATATGCTTCCACTCTTGATGATGCATGTGTAATCTCTAGGGGGCACAACTGCCTTGGCTCCATAAGCCAGCAAAAACGGGGCTCCTACAGTTATTACTTCGTAGGTGGTGTAGTATGCCCAAAGTATAGGCAGCAACCCATCCACCCAAGTGTTTCTTGAGCGTTCGACCCTCTTCTTCAGTCCATCAAGGATAATTCAATTTGCTACCTCAGCTTGTCCATTAGTCTCAGGGTGAGCTACTGAAGTAAAGCGAAGTTCAATAACATTCTCCTTGCAATACTTCTTAAACTCTTCATTGTTGAATTTTGTCCCATTATCCGTCACAAGGATTCGGGGAATTCCATACCTGCAAATAACGTTCTTCCAAAAGAACTGGGCAACTTGTTTGGTAGTTATCTTGGCTAGAGGTTTAGACTCAATCCACTTGGTGAAGTAGTCGATAGCCACTATCAGAAACTTTCTTTGTGCTGAAGCCATAGAGAAAGGACCAAGTATGTCCATCCCCCACATTGCAAACGGAATAGGAGAGTTAATCGAAGTTAACATCTCAGGCCAATAGAATCCTAATCGCGTGATCTTGTGAGCTAGGGCTCTGCCCCCCAAGTGTTGCCCACAGATCCCTTCATGAACTTCTTCCAATGCTTCTTTTGCCTCTTGGGGCCTCAAACACTTCAAGTATGGGATAACAAACGATCTCTTATATAAGATGCCTTCGATCAAGGCATATCTCAATGCTCTTACTGACAGCTTTCGTGCCTCCAGGTCATTGTCAGGGAGCCATCCAGTTTCGAGGTGAGCTTTGATAGGATCAATCCAGCAACCTCCCACATCAATCGGTGCTACCAACTTAGAGTTGATAGTCGAGGCCTTCAAGACCTGGAAGTAAACACTTCCTGCATAGTTCTCAATTTCAGAAGAAGCAAATTTAGACAAGGCATCGGCCTTAACATTCTCCTCTCTCGGAATGTGTTCAACATAGCATTCCTCAAACTGAGTCATAACAGCTTTCACGACTCTCAGGTATTTTGCCATAGTCTCATCTTTGGCCTCAAACTCGCTATTCACTTGCGAGACTACCAGTCTTGAATCTCCACACACTTTGAGGTTTTTGACCCTCATGACTCTAGCTAAGCCCAATCCGGCTATTAATGCTTCATACTCAACCTCATTGTTGGTAGTAGGAAAATCCAACTTCAACTCATACTCAACTGTGAACCCATCGGGGCTTTGCAAAACCAAACCAGCGCCACTAGATTTTGTTTTTGATGCTCCGACAAAATAGAGCACCTAATATTCCTTCTGATCAGCTACAAGTTCTTCATCTTTATCTCCATTCTCAAGGGTGGTTATTATCTCCTGCCCCCGACTTCTTGGTTGTCAATGGTACATTCAACCACGAAGTAAGCCAATGCCTGAGCCTTAATGGCTGTCCGAGGCTTGTATGTGATGTCAAATTCTCCAAGTTCGATTGCCCACTTGATTAGCCTTCCACTGGCTTTAGGGCTGTGCAAAATATTTCTCAACTGCTGGTCCGTCAGGACTTCAATCTTATGCGACTGAAAGTACGGTCGTAGCTTCCTTGAAGTTGTTATCAATGCCAAAGCAAACTTCTCAATGGGAGAGTAATTTAACTCAGCCCCGTGCAACACCTTGCTCACATAGTAGATGGGCTTCTGAACCTTGCTCTCTTCGAATGAGAACAGCACCTAATGCTTGTTCGGATACCGCCAGGTATAGATAAAGAGTCTCCCCAGGACTTGGTTTGGCCAACAACGGGGCTTCAGCCATGTACTTCTTCAGCTGTTCAAAGGCCTCTTGGCTCTCAGAAGTCCATTCAAAATTTTTCACTTTCTTCAATGCTTGAAAGAACGGCAAACATTTATCACCAGATTTGGAGATGAATCTCCCTAAGGCCGCAACTCGGCCTGTCAACTTTTACACATCTCTTATAGAGCGTGGTGGCTCCATGTCTAAGATCTCCTTGATCTTGTCAGGTTTGGCCTCAATGCCTCTTTTTGAAAGCATCAGTCCTAAAAACTTCCCAGATCCAACGCCAAAGGCACACTTGGCTGGATTCAACATCATCTTGTGGTGCCTCAGCACTTCAAATGCATCTCCGAGGTGCTTAATATGATCTGCCGTGAATAGGCTCTTGACTAACATATCATCAACATAGACCTCCATGGTTTTTCCAATTAGATGGGCAAATATTTTATCCACCAATCGTTGGTAAGTAACTCCTACATTCTTTAGCACAAATGCCATAGCAAGATAACA
Organism: Kitagawia praeruptora; assembly: GCA_037693485.1. Lineage (NCBI taxonomy): Eukaryota > Viridiplantae > Streptophyta > Magnoliopsida > Apiales > Apiaceae > Kitagawia > Kitagawia praeruptora. The sequence continues at coordinate 118,414,230 of CM075351.1, read as the reverse complement.
GAAAACACCAAAGTCGGTTATGAAAGATACCTCAGGGATGTCGTCCTTATGCCTCTTGATCTGGTTGTATCCACTGAAACCATCCACGAAACTCAGCATCTCGTGTCCAGCTGTGGCATCTATCAACATGTCGATCCTTGGCAGGGGAAAACAATCCTTTGGGCATGCATCATTCAAATCAGTGAAATCTATACACATCTTCCACTTTCCATTTGCCTTCTTGACCAGCACAAGGTTAGCTAACCATTCGGGAAACTGAATCTCTTCAATAAACCCAGCCTCTAGGAACTTATCAACTTCTTTCTTAATGGCCTCTTGCCTCTCAGGAGCAAAATTTTTTTTCTTCTGCTTTATTGTCTTCCGTTCAGGATCAACATTCAGCTTGTGAGTTATGAGTTGGGGATCAATCCCTGGCATATCAGCTGCTGTCCAAGCAAACACATCGCCATTCTCTTGTAAGAATGATGTCAACCTGCCCTTCAAGGGTTCCTTCAGAGAAGCTTCACTATATGTAATCTTTTCAACGGTGGAGTAGTTTAACAAGGGAGTTAAAGGCACTTTGGCTTAGCCCTTCAAGGGAACAAGGGCATCATACCTTGCTCAGAGATATGAATACAAGTTTCAAAGTTAGTTGCCGAACCTTCTTGGTTTTCTTGGACCCCCTGGTCCTAATCAAAGATGCCCCTGGACTTCCTGATCCTTGGTTGAGATTCAAGGTCTGTTGTTAACCTTGCATGGCTTAAGTGGTCATATGTGGCGTAATTGTTCATCTTGTCTTGTATCCAGGGTCATTCAAGGACTAAAACTCTTATTTGGTTATGTTGTAACCTAACACTCGACCCTTCAGGGTTTTTATCTATGCATTTATTTGTTTCCATTCGTGTATTCTTTTATTTTCGGTACTTGGTCATCTTTGACTTGCACACATCAGGTGCTTGGCACACAAATAAAATTATAGAATGAATATAAATATGAAGTTAAGTCCTAATAGGATAACTTAAACCCCTCGGGGCTTTAGGCCTTCATTGCTTGATTTCATTTTTGATGCTCCATCAAAATAGAGCACCTACTACTCCTTCTAGTCTCATCATTCTTCTTCTGAAGTTCACTTTCTTCTTGGGGTACTATCTCCTGCCCCCCGACTTCTTGGTTGCCAATGTTACATTCAATCACGAAGTCAGTTGACGCCTTAGCCTTGATGGCTGTTCGAGGCTTACGTGTGATGTCCTCTTCTGGACTTTCTTGGTGTTCCTTATCACTGCGGATGTCCGTGTCTTCAATCGGAAGGACCTGCCCCTGACTCCATCAGGCCTTAATGCGGCTACATAACAGCTCCTGGCCATTTTCTGGTCACCTTTTTGTTCTCCTACACCATTCCCGGTTGGAAACTTGATCTTCATGTGATAGGTTGAGGCCACAGCCTTAAATGCATGAAGCCCAGTCCTTCCAAGGATGGCATTGTAAGTCGAAGACGCTTTGATAACCAAAAAGTTCAGCATCTGTGAGTTCTTCATTGGCTTCTGTCCGATCGTAACGGGCAATTGAATAGTTCCCTCAACTTTAGACTCTACTCCGCTGAATCCATATATAGGCATGTTAGATGGGGTCAACTGAGAGTCACTGTATCTCATCTTCATGAATGTATCATGGAACAAAATGTCGACTGAAGCTCCATTGTCTATCAAGACTCGCTTCACCTCTGAATTTCCAATCATGGGGGTTATGACCAACGGGTCATCGTGGGGGAACTTTACCCCCTTCAAGGTCTGAATCATCAAATCCGATTATTACCTCGATCTTTGCACGCTTTGGTGCCTCTCCAACAATATGCATCACCTCTCGGGCATAAGCCTTCCGAGAGTTCCTAGTTGTCCCGGTCGTAGTCGGGTCTCCTGAGATCATGTTGATTACTAGCCCCCGGGGCTGTGGGTTGCGATCTTGATCGTCATCCCTTCCATTATGTTCTCTTCTTTGATTACCATGATCTTCACCCTTAGTGAAGTGTCTCATTTTCCCTCTACGGATCAAGAACTCGATCTCATCTTTAGTTGCTTGCAATCATCTGTATCATGCCCCACATCGCGGTGGAATCTTCAGTACTGATCCTTGTTTCTCTTTGCGGGATCACCCCTAAGTGGCTTTGGCCATCGAAAATCTTTGTCTTTCTCAATATCTAACAAGATCTGACTCCTAGGAGCATTCAGTCTTGCATAGTCGTTGAATCTTGGTCCCAAACTCTTCTTCAGTGGTGATTCAGAATCCTTGCTAGTCCGGGGATACTTGTCCCTAGCATCATACTCTCGTTCTTGCTTTCGTTTGTTAAAGTCGTTGGAGCCCTTGCCATTGCCTCCAACAGCTTCTTTTTTCATACTATCCTCTGCCTTGATGTACTTGTCGGCCCTTCGTTGGAGCTCGGCCATGTTCTCAGGAGGATGCTTTGCCAAAGACCTCTTGAAGAAAGGATCAGTGGTTCCGTGTTCCAAGGCTACCATGGCCACCTTGTTCTCTAAATCAGTGATATTCTTTTTTTTTTTTTTGCTAATTAAATTTTTATACCACGAAGGAACAGCAGAATACATTTCTAGGGGCATACCCCGCGAAAGCAACAACTACAAAGCATCAAATCAATTTCCTAAGGAAATAGCATCATAACAAGAACAATATTCTACAGAAATGCTATGCCAGTTTCGTACAGTCTGTATAATAAATTCTAACGATAATAGAATTTATCCACCAAGCTTGCATAACATCACTCACTACCAACTCAATGCTCACATTAGTCCAAACTTTCATCTCAGATGATCCACCAGCAACAGAGATCTTCACTGCATTTTGAAACTTGGAAAGAACCATATTCCTGTTCCATAACTCAACATTTAAACCCAGCACTAAAGGCGCCTTGGGCCCGTTCTTTGCAGCAGTGCAAATATCCTTCCTACATCCAGCATACTGCGTCTGGGCCAAAACAAGTCCAGTCTTCAAGAATCTATGCACGAAAGAGTACAAAACAGCTACGCCTAGGGTAGGCCCCTTTAATATCATGTCAATATGGACAATGTCCCGGTGTTTAAGAAATTGCAACATAGCTTGGTATGCTGTCAAGAACACCTTCACACTAGCAACAAAAAGCTTTCCTTGGGCAGACATCACGCCCGATTTTAGAGATACCCACTTTAGCAATTCCAGTCATTAAAATCCTAGGTGTAACTAAACAAGTTAACACCCACTTCATAAAATGGTTATGCCCATTCTCCCTTTCGGAAGCTAACATAGCTTTGAAATCCATGGAAAACCTGTTCCGCCACTTTCCAACAATCACACATGACCTATCATCACCCCTGTTTAGCCACATACGAGGCAAAGTATGGTTCAGAAAACCATCTAACACCTGAACATAATCAAGCATGCCAGAGTCAATTGAAACCCTGTTCCCATTTAACGCTTCTGATTTCCCAGACGGACCTTCGAGTAGATGTTCCGAACACACCCTGGTGACCCTGGCCAAAGACTGAGGCCTCCAGGATTCCAAACTCAGCCCCACATCATAGTTAAGCATTGGATCCACCCGACATCTATCAGCAACAAGCCTGTATGCTATCATGTCAACATCACATTCACTGGCATAAACAATGCCCTCCCGAACATGGTGCCATACATGGCACCCTTCAAACATAACTTTCACGATTTGCATCAATAAAAAATGCTTAGCATTCATTTTCAAAGGTATAGTTTCAGACATCTCATTTTCATTATCCAGGGCACAAACCTTCCACATGTTGTCGTAGTCTATGAGAATACCCTCCTGAAGGTTCTCATCAGGTGGAGAGACCGGAGTCTCAACCGTAAGCAATGCACCATTCAACCCCATCTGAACAGTGACTCCAAGCCCTGTTCGCTTCATCCTGCATACTTCCATTTCTGCAGAATTTAAAAGCCTTATAAGAGGCTCAACATCCAACAACTTGCGGGCTTGAATGATCAGCCGCACAAAGTCTTTAAATCTTTGAGGAAATACCTCGAACACTTGAAGTGCCAGTCTTCCACTATCCTTTCTGGTCCCCTCTGGTTGTAACATCCAAAATGTTAGGACGAACCCATTGTTAACCCTGCATATCCGATGATAGAATCCCTTCTCAATGCTACCCTCAGACATTAGGTAGGCATTCTCCTGATCAACTGTACGAGATCTACACTCAACCTCAACACTGTTAGTTGAGATAGCATTCCGACCATTCAACGGAAACCCTCTCTCACCCACAGCAAAAACCCAAAGGACAACTGGAAATTGGACATGCTCCCCAAGAATGGTACCGTATCGAACACCGTTAATAAACCCAGAGAACCCTCCATCAATCATTGAAAGGAGTGTCTCATCAGACCTAAGGATTAGAAAATCCTTCAACACATAGAAAGAAAGCCGCAATGATTTAATGGAATTCTCAACCTTAAACAAAGGTCTCCTACCCAAAGAACCCAACCCAAAATAACGATGTAGTAACATCTCATCCATAAAAGAAGGTCTCCTTGTGAGGAATAGTTTCGTGAGAATCCTGGCAAGGATTTCATCTTTACTAACAAAGTACGCAAGACCCATAGCCATACACCCTTCATAGGAAGCAAAAGCCGTTGTGGTTGTACACACCACTGGCACACCGAGAGGAAAATTTGAAGGACCAGAACTAGATGGAACCAGGTGCCCATCCACACAATAGTTGCAATTCATCACAGTAATCAGCAAAACGAGAGATCCATCCTCGTATTGCAAATTCATGACAAAATAAAGACCGAAGATGGGTCCCATCTTTGTATTCACGTTGAGATACCACGAGATAGAGTTCTCGTCACTAACCTGACTCATAAAGCTCGCCTCTAAACCCAGAGATCCAGGAGAAGTAGAGCTCAGATAGATAATAGGGGAAAGGGATTCAACTCCCTTCGCAGCCAGAACCTCGTCAGACACATCCATCAAAACGCTAGTAGTAGTAATCGAGAAACGATTACTCTCCGAAAGAAGAGAAGATCCCAACTGAATCTTCAAAGGATTCATCGATCTTCGAAAAGAAGAAAGACTCAAAGAACCCATCACAGAATAATAACTTAGAAATAAAATAGTACGTATAATTAAGAAATATGGTGTATAGGTGGGAGGATAGAGGAGGGAGATGGATTATTTGAAGGGGAGAAGTATAGATCTGATGAAAAAGTGTAAGAAAAGCTGGAAAAAAGTGGCGGCTAATAGGGTTTTTAGAGAGAGGTTAGAGAGAAGGTAGAGAAACGACTCTCATTTCATAAATCAGTGATATTCAATGTCTCCTTGGTGAACCTCTTAAGATAATCTCTTAGATTCTCATTCTTCCCTTATACCACATACATGAGAGATGCAGAACTTTTCTCATGAATTCTTCCGCTGATAAATTGACTCACAAAGGCAGCGCTTAACTCCTTAAAAGAGCCAATCGAATTTGCAGGTAAGCGGCTGTACCATCTTTGAGCCATACCCGACAGGGTTTGAGGGAACGCCCTACACTTCAAGGCGTCACTTGCAGGCTGCAACAACAGTGCGTTTGAAAACGTCCTGACGTGATTTGCGGGATCACCCGTTCCGTCATAAGCCTTAATAGTTGGCATCTTGAACTTCTTGGAGATACGAGCATTCATTACCTCCTCAGTAAACGGGGGTGTGGGGTCATCCGGATCTCCTAGTGGCATCAAATCTTTGGGGTTACTCCTGGGAGTTTCTACCCTGGCCGTTTTATCAGATTGGGTATCAACCCTTCTTTGCCTCCTCGGAGGTCTTTCCAAATCAACAAAAGGGATCCCCCCTGAAGTTGGAGGAGGTCCATTCTTGTTCAACCTCGCTTGTTCCCTTGCCATATCTTCCTTTAATTTTAAGATCTCGGCCTCATAAGCCTTGATTCTCTCAGCAGCTGTCAAAGGGGGTCCATCATGGATAGTTTGGGTTCTCCTTCTTGGCTCTCTACTAGCACGTCGCCTCCTCGGGGCTTCATCACGATCATCATCAGACGATGTATCGTCAGTATAGGGGCCAGAGTAGTCAGCATACTCTCGATCTCGGATCTGCAAGGCATGGCCAGGTCCAGGACCTTGAGTAGACGGAGGGTAGTTAGGCAGACCATACATCGGGTTGGTATTCATGGGGAGATCCGTAGTATGGATCTGTACCCCCGATGGTAACGGGCGATTGGGATCAACCAGAGGAGAAACCACCATCTGAAGAGAGCTGGTTTCTTGGCCTGGATGGACGACCATGGGTAACGTTCTCTCATCATGGGGATTCGTCCCTGGAGGTTGAGAAACTTGAATTTGGGTGATCGTCCCTGTTGTTGGGGGTACTTGCTCAGAGGCAGGTGTAGCAGAGCTTAGGGGCAGAGCCTCAGTAGCGATTGGTAAAGCCTCGGTAGAGCTTGGTGCAGTTCTTCGTGTGTGAACCATGGTTGATGTTTTCTTCCCACAGACGGCGCCAAATGTTGTGGAATAAAAACTAGGTTATGATTATGACGGCTAGGGTTTGTGAGCTTCGAGCTTTAATGGTGGCTGCTCTTGCTATCGGGACTAGTCGATCCTCGCAAGATGCCTACGTACCTTGATGAATATCAAGAATCAAGCCAAAACGTAGTTCTAGATTTGCCTACGTGGCTTGATGCGCCCTCGTGGCGTAGTAACGTAGTGGCTTGTACGTCCTTATTCGAGGATTAAGCCTAAAACGCAAATGATGTATGGAGCTGTGCCCCAAAAACCGTTGTTCTGAGATGAGGGGTCTGACCCTTTATATAGGCTGAGAAGCCTTAGAATCGTAGTAGGGTTAGGTGACTTGGTGGGCAAGTCACCGCCTCAAGGAAGGATCTAGACTCCTTCCTTGTAGGAGTCAGTTTCCATTGTTGGAATATGTATCTTGGAGGCTAAGTCAGGCAAGAGTAATATCCTTGATTGACTCTTATTTGCTGAGCTGTTTATTACCCCTAATATTAATTACGAAATTAATATTATAGATAGGGATTGGGCCCATCTGGTGGGCCCCACGTTTGGACCATTCCGGGTCTAATTAATGCCACATTAAATGTGTCTTTAGGGCTTACTTTTAGCCCATATCAATATATATATTTGAAAAGTAAATTTGATATATTTTAAAATATAAATTTCAATTTCTTAAAATGATAATTGAATAATTTTTAATGTCTAATCAAAGATTGGTCGATTTGGCTACTAAATATTTAAAAAGGAGCTTTTAAATTTGGACGGAGGGAGTATTCTTTTGAATAAAAAGAAAAGTATTGTGATAATTTTGAATAATCAAAAAAGGAGCTTTTAAATTTGAAAGTATTCTAAACAGAATTTTTAAAATGTGGTAAAAAGGATCATGAAAATTGAAAATGAGACATTTGGACCATCACCCCCAAATATTAGGTGTCACATTTTTTTGGTGTTAATATATACGCATAACAGCCCGTGCAAGGTATGAGCCTCTATTTTAACTTATAGTTTTCACAATTTATACATATTTATAAACCTGCAACGTAGGTGAAGTCATAAAAATTGCTTTCAACTACCAAAGATGTAATAGAGTGACGGAAGAACTTTCAACTTTGTACCTCTTATAGTCTTTCAAAAACATATGACATTTGCTGGAAAACTGCTTTAAAATCCTTCCGAGTCTTGAATCTTAGGCAGGATATTTGACATGAGTGCACACCATTTCCGTGGTCGCACAATATGTAGTATAAACTCTTGGCTTCAAGATATTATTTCCTGCATTGACTTACAATTCACGAGAGAGTCACTATGTTGCCCAAACCTAAGCAATACGAAGTGATAGAGGCTGACACATGCTATTACATTAATGATACTGAAAATGCAAGACATTAATTCCTTCAATGTTCATATTTTCAACATGTTTTATAATTGAGTGCTGAAGGACAAGGAGTATCATTTATCCCGCAATGGGATAGAAGGAACATGCAACTAACCATTTTACATGCAACTAATCTTGGTAAATTAACATTTGCAACTAATCTTGGTAAATTAACATTTGCCTTGCCAAATGTTTCGAGTTGGTTACTTGGTTAGTTTATGGCGAGAGCGAAACAATGAATATCATAATAGGGAATCTCATAGTGTAGGGAACAACCCTACTTAATGTCTTAGCATTATCAATTGTATATTACTCTCTTCTAAATGGTTTGAGCTCTATAGTGCTAAGTCTCCAATATTATAAACTGGACACGAAATACTTAAATTTTAAAGAGTCTTTGTTGTTTTAGTTTAGAGGCTTGTCTCTATTCTATTGAGGTGCTATCCTCCTTCATTTTTAAATTTCATTTTTATTTACAGTGCACAAATATTATAGAAAAATATCAGATTATATGTACACGTTGTGGAATTGGAGAAATATATATACCCGAAATTGCTAAGTTTATAAAATATGTGAATGGAAGGAGAGCCTTCTATGTAATTTCTGAAAATCCATAACATAGTATTAATCACCGAAACCACGTCGACTCAAAATATCTGGCAAGGTAATTAATTTACATCATTAAAAGTCATGTGTATTTCGTATATTTGTAGTACATCTATGTGTTCCTAGGTTGAAGCTACAGAAGCAACTCCACCAAAATAGTATAGAATGGATTATAATATCCCTTCCGTCTAACAGGGATGCGATTTGATTACTTTCTCCTTTTATATGTTCATAAGGTTATTATCAATAATTAAACAGAGGATATCTTGTTCTAGAACAGTAAAATTAGCGAAAACTTGCCAACAAACAATCTTTTATTTAACAAGACTGCACATATAGATATCATCAAGAAACACATGGCAGCAAGCATAGATAACCACTCATGTACATATTTTATGTAATAACCCTAACTTTAGCAATGCTATAGTAATCACATGAATAGTAAATTTTGGGGATTTAGAGAAATTGTATGTAGGTACTCTATAATGGAAACTGAAAATGAATAAACAGAAACCATATTAGTGTTGTACATTGAAATTAAGTGACTCGAAATGACGATAGATTTCAGAAATTCCTGAATATGGATTTTGAGGATTTTGATTTCGAATAAGCTTCTATTGGATATTAAGGAGCATGGAGATATTAAAGGAATTATATATTGAGGAATTAGAAGATTTAGGTTAAACCAAGGGATTATTAAGTGAAGGAAATACCAAAGGAATTTGGATTTGTAAATGATTTCAGAACCACTGAGATAATGAGGTATATTCGGAACGAACCACAATTAGACGAGCATGGAAACCAAGCAACCAAGATTAGTAATATAATAAGGATACATACCACATTATTATTTACCAATGTGATTGGTATTTTACTTAAAAAATTAAGAAATTAGGAGATTAGATCATCCAAGTGACATCACCATCCATTAACACATGTTTTAAGGGGCAAATTAGTACTTTTGCAAGGTTTAACCACAAATATCTTTCCAAGCTTCCACAAGACACTAGAATTAGCAAGATTAAGCCAAGATAAGATCAAAACAAAACACAAAAATCTCTCCCCTCTCCACTTCATTCCATTCGGCAAAAGCTAGAAAAAAAGAAGAAAATAAAATCCAAAACCCTAGCTAACATCAATATTAAATCAAGAGAAAAATCATGGAGCTTCTTGGAGGATAGATTAAGACAAGAACAAAGTTTCATAGCCATCAAGCATCATTTTCATAGGTAATAAAATCTCCAAAGTTGATGGATGAATAGTGGTGAATAGTGTTTTCTAAGAACTAACTTTGTTTTTATGATTCCTTTAGTTGATTCAAGCTATTATAAGGTTGTTTAAGGTTATCCCAAGGCTTGTTAAGGGTTGTTAAAGCTTCAAGAAGGTATAATCCCAAGGCCCGCTAGTATTACTTTACTTATATGATAGATTATAGAAAGTTTAGTGATTAAAGTTATGTTTCATGATGATCCATGTGTTTGTAAGTGATTAAAGTTGGATATGGAAGGAGTATGTGCTTGTAACCATGGTTGGTAAGATGACCACATGGTGTAGGTGATGGTGTATAAGGTGGATGATTGATTTGGAGGAGTTTAATTTTTGGAAAGTATGAAAATATAGCCGTTATAATGTCCGATTTTCGTTAGACCAAGTAAATGCCCTTTTTTTGGACACTATACCCGTACGGTACCTTACTGTCCAGACCCCCAAGTGACCATGATGAGATAGAGCATGTTTCATTGATCGTTTTGATATGAAGTGCGTTAAAATATGATGAACGGTTTAGGAGAAAAGTCAGTTTTAGTGAAAGACGTTCAAAAATCGAGAAAACGTAGTTGTACCAACTTTGAGGCTATAACTACCATACTTAGACATTTTTAAAAATTATAAAATTTTGGGATATTGTAGTAAGGTAGTCAAAGAGTCGTTACCAGTTGACCTTGTAGAAAAATTCGAAATCTTTATTTTCTGAGAATTTTTATAGTCAAGTGTGGTTGTTAAGGGAAATGGTGAAAACCCCTGAAACTTCGATTGAGTTTATAAATGGTTAAGTTCTTGAACCTTTGGGGTAATAGTGATACGTTAAACATATATTAAAGTGTCAAGGGTATTGTTATACAAGAGTGAGGTGAGTAAGAGATGTGGTATTCTAACGACGGTCCTTTTTGTGTTTACAGAAACTCCGGGAGAGCCACGAGCCATACTTCCAGGATACGGAGATCGAGGCAAGATTTCTTTCACCCTTACTTTGGAAAACTATTTTATTTTCAAAGTAAAATGATTTCATGGAATATATATGTTTTTCTACGTTTGCTATATTGCTAAGGATTTATTTCCTGATTTTGAGAAGTAAAGGAAGATGGATATAGCGAATATACTTTATGTTCTAAAGAGATATGAAAGAGAATGGTATCAGTTGTTATCTAGGGCTATATGGGTTATAATATTCTGTTGATTATAATCTTTAAGTAGTTGTGATTTAATAAATATTATTTGATTATTATTTAATACTTTTAAATAAGATGGAATATCTTATGTATATAAAGGCATATTTGACTTTATTAATTATAGAAAAGATGTAAGAGTCATAATTTAAGTGTTATGACGTATGATTTAAAAAGGGTGATGATATATGATAAAGGGAAATGGATACGTTATATGTGAGTGGAAAATGTGAAATGGTATTTGATAATGGAAAAATGATTTGAAAAAGGGGGATTGCAACAGTAAGCGTAAGAGGCTGTGTGGTAGTGGCACAGTCCAGCATCCAATATTTATTCTGGCCCAAGAGTGCCGAGGGAGGATGTAGTGGTGGACCTTCCTCCTGGGGGATGGTGGAGAACCTACCTCCGTCTACCGGTAGTAAAAGGGACGGGTACGGAGGGCGACTGATCATCGTCCTTACGTATTCGGCAACAGTGGAAATCCCCAACGTTTTCTTTAAAGGAAAGAATTAATAAGGGTTTTCAGATGGTATATTGAAAAGGGAAAATTGTATGAAAGTATGGAATTACTTTACAGTTAAAAGAGAAACTGAGTTTATATTTTTTTATATATAATTGTCGTATAAAAAAAAGGAATTCAAAGATTATATTGAAAGATTTTACTCAAAGGTTATATTATCTGGGATATTATACTGAGATGATGTATAGTTTATTATTTTGTTTTAGAAGAGAAACTGATATTATAGCATCATATATTCCTTTCCTTATAATAGTAATTGGATGATGTATTATTAAATAAGAATTTTATTCTTCTTAAGGTTTATAGTTGGTTTCTTTTTTTTTTTTTTTTTTGCTAGTTAAAAGAATTTATACCAAAGGGAACAGATAATACATATCTAGGGGCATACCCCGCGAGACAACATCCATGCTAAAACAACTAATCAACATGATACAAGAATAAGGAGGTAAATCCTACTCAACGTTACAGATGTACCTAGCCTATTCTTTTACATGATAAATTAGAGGATGGTCGGGTCTTGCCGAACCCAACCCTTAAACAAGTTACATGAGAATAGTTTCTCACGCACCATACGCCTTATCTCCCCACTGACCACTGATGTAGGGTGGCCAGGACCATGGTTGTGCATGCGGTAGTTACGCTCTTTCCAAATATGATAAATAGCTGTGCTAAAAAACAGATGGGCAATTGGTTCCTCCTTTGCCCGTAGCTGATTAACCGTGCAGTTGCCTGACTGACAATTGGACCAGTTTCGAGAGAAACGAAATGGCATCGACCTGCTAATAATATCAAAGTATGGGCAAGCAGTGAAGATGTGGCTAATGGATTCATCATCCACCCCACACAAGACACATTTTTGATCAACCTGCATTCCGAACAGAAGCATTCTATCCTTCGTGAGGAGCCTGTTTTTGATGGCCAACCATGTGATGAATGAGCATTTCGGAATATTGAATTTGCCCCAGACCATGTTTAGCCACTGGACATAGCTTCCTTTCACCCGAATGGAGGACCAAATAGTGGACAATTTGACATGCTTTGGAAGCATTCCATCCCACAGAATGGAATCAGACTTATGGATTTGAACATGCTGCACCATCCGTCTAATTTCAATCACATCATTATGGTTCGAAGATGGTAAGTCCCAAATCCCATTTCGAAGGTAGACATTAATAGTGACTGAACTAGTGGACTCAGCTGTAGATACAATGGAAGGGGCCATATCCAGAAGGGGCTTATTATGGACCCAAGGATCATGCCAGAATAGAAAGTCAGAGTTTTCTCCTATGTTATAGTGCACATACTGAAGGGCACGCTGCCTCGCCTTGAACAGTTTCCTTACAATCCAACATGAGCGATATGGCATTTTGGAAGTCCAGAATTCCTTCTTTGCCAGCAGAGCTTTATGGAACCATGCTATCCATAGAGAGTTAGATGTGGGCTGAATGATGCGCCACAGCTGAAAAAGGATGGCTTCTTCATTCCATTCAAAAATATTCCGAATGCCTAGACCCCCTTCTGCTTTTGGTTTGCAACACTCCTCCCATCCAACTTTATATTGACACTTCCCATCTGGCTTGTAGAAACCTCCCCATAGGAACTTGAAAAATAGAGCATTGATCTTTTTTAGGATCCCTTTCGGAAGGAAGAGAAACATACTCCAGTACCCCACAATGCTGACCAGAATGGCTTTGATTAGTTGGAGACGCCCTGCAAAGTTAAGGAATCTAGTTGTCCACATTTCCATTTTGCTGCACAGTCTAGTAATCAGTGTCTGGCAATCATTCTTGTTAAGCTTTCCTGTGATAAGAGGGAGCCCCAGGTAAGTGATGGGCATATGACCTCTTTGGAACCCTGAGTGAGAAAGAATAGCATCAGTCACGTCTTGCCTAACATTAGCAAAGAAGCATGTAGTTTTGGAGATGTTTGGCTTCAAATTCGAACAGTTTGAGAAAAGCTTGATCCCATCCAGGAGAGCCGAGACTGAACCCAAATCACCATGACTAAACAGGAAAACATCATCGGCAAATATAATGTGATTTAGCTTTACTTCCTTAGTTCTCCAATGGAATTTGAAGTTGGAGTCCACAGTCTTCTTATCCAGGCATGCTGAGAGAGCCTCCATGACAATCACGAACAGATAAGGGGATAGAGGATCCCCCTGCCTGAGGCCAGATTCCCCTTTGAAAAACCCTTCCAAACTGCCATTCAACTTTACAGAAAACATTGTTGAAGTGATACATTTTTCCAGCCACTTAATGTACTGAGTAGGAAACCTCATTTTTCCCATGATTGCAAACAGAAAATTCCAGTTTAGGGAGTCAAAAGCCTTATGAATGTCTAGTTTTATAGCACATCGAGGCTGGCCTGAATTACCATTATAGTCCTTGCATAATGCTTGAGCAAGGAAAATATTGTCACCAATGGATCTCCTAGCTACAAAAGCAGATTGTACCGGGGAAATGATGGAGGGAAGCACAGCTTTAAGCCTCTTGGCTAGCATAGAAGAGATGCTTTTATATAGTACATTACAACAGGAGATTGGTCTAAAATGTTGCATTTCAGATGGGTTGGGTTGTTTAGGAACTAAACAAATGGAAGCAGCATTTATTACTCTAGGCAAGTGCAATGTGTTAAAGAAATGCATGATACCTTTAGTCACATCGTTTCCTACCAAGTGCCAAACCGCCAAATAGAATTCAACAGTGAAACCATCCGGCCCAGGGCTCTTGTTCTTAGCCATTCTTTTCAATGTGCTCAGCACTTCACTCTCAGAAAATGGTGCAGCCATAAGGTTGACCTGGGAATCAGAGAGAGAAGGTAGAGGAATATCATTAGGAAAATCTGCTACCTCAGATGATTACATATATTTTTATATCTGTTTGAATTTTGATTTTTAGTTACGAGATTATCTTGCTGAGCTATTATAGCTCACCCTTGCTACTTATTTATATAACAGCTAGGTATGCCGATACTACGCAGAACGCCCCGCAAGAGGGTAGGGGGAAGGCGACCTTCTGAGAGCGCATTGGCACTGATTCCTGAGGTAGCGTAGAGACATACGGGTTCTGGTAGTCTTATGTATAATTAAGTTTGTAAGAATGTAAGGAACTTTTGATTGTTGAAATGCTTCATGTCGAAGTATTATTCAACAATGTATTTAAGCTTGATCCTGGTTTGAATAATATCTCTAAACTCTAAACTCTTAATATTGTAGGTGTTGTTCCATGAGCATATGACTGGTGTGTGTGTGTATTATTGCGGGGTCAATTGCATAAGTATTAATTGTTATAAAAAAAAGACCCAAGAGATATTGATATTGAATGGAAATTGGACCGTGATGGCCAGGATTCCTGACCCCGGATCTGGGGCTGTCACATTTTACATATAGATATTACTTATATTACAGACTCTTGTATTGGCCTTTCAAATTGAACTTCAACTTCAAATTGTGTAGATAGAAGCGGAATTCCCATTGGTCGTCCACACGGGTCTCTAACCAGAAAATGCTTCCACTCTCAAGCTATAACAAACACACAAATTTGATTGGACCTAAAATTTTCTTCGACATAAAAAGAAGATAGAACATTGTCTATTGTATATGTTGATTCGAAAACTAACTACGCAAGCGTACGTGGTCACAAGTAATATAATAAGATCGATCCCACGAAGACTTGGTGTTTGTTAAAAAATAGTGCTTATGCAACGACGCATGATTAAACAACAAACTTCTTGAATAAATATAAAAGGGAGTTTTGTTTTATTATTCTAACTGATTTATCAAAATAATAATACTAAATAATTCAAACTACTTGATTTAATTAAACGAGATTTTATATGTGAGAAAAACATGGGATTCTAATTTCTTTTTTTCTAATTAAAATTTTATACCAAAAAGAACAACAGATACATTTCTAGGGGCATACCCCGCGAAATCAACAACAACTAAAACATCAAAACATACTCAATCAACCAATCAAGTCAACATAAAATCCTAACATAGCCGCCACTAAATCAAATCCTTTCTTCATCAGATCTATATTTTCAACTCTCACGAATCCATCTTCCACCTTAAATCTCACACATATGCACCAAATTTCTTATATTTATTTTATATTTATTATCTCTAAACGTTTTGAAAATGAGTCCGAAGAGGGTCTCTTTTTCGCCGGAGGTTAGGGTTCTTTACCCTAATGCGTACGATTCCCTTTCTGAGTTAGCTAAGGGGGAGCAAGTTTCGAAGAAGGTCACTTTCTCGCCGGAGGTCAGTGTTTATTACCCTCGTTCTCTTGATGCCGATTTTGAATGTCGGATATCAGGTGTTGATATTATCTCTCTTGATTATATGCGAGGAGATGATGCTCCTATGGGAGAATCGGAGGCTGAGGATCATTTGTATGATGGTCATCCAGTCCGATTTGTGGGTGATTCGGTTGTTACTCTCCCAATAATGAAAGAGGATGATAAGAATACCAAGGAGGCTATTCTTCTGCCTACTGCTCGTAATACGAATGAGGACGAAACCGATGGCTGTAAAGTGTTTGATGGTTTGACCGTGAGAGCTTTTAATTGCTCTGTTGGTATAAAGATGAACCAGCGAAGTGCTCTGTATTTTTGTTAATCTCAGAAACGAAGAACGTATGTTTGCTATTATGCTTCTAAGAGATTGGAGAGCTTTGCTTGTGAATGGTTACTTTGAAGGCATTTCGATGGATTCTCTCTCCCTTCTTCTGCAATCTGGGGGTATGTTTCCTAGATTTGGTTTGTCAAAAATGGCCTTTGCTAGTGATGGCAATGATGTCTATGGCAGGGCTGGTGTTTCTTTAGTTGAACTGTTAATGGGTGGGGATGTTTCCCTCTTTTCGGTTGATAAGGGGGTACTTGACTCTGTGCAAAATGATGAGCTGTGTGATGTCCAAGTAAGGCGAATTGGAGTTTGCCCAGCTGGTTTCTCTTGGATTTTTCAAGTAGTACTTGTTGGAAAGTTGGTTTGATATGCCGATTCGAGGAGTATTCAAACAGAGAGGCCAATGATTTGCTCTCTGTTTTCTGGAAGTCTAATTTCATTGCTAGGTGTGATGTTCTTAAGTGGAAATTTGTCAATTTCTTCAATGTGTTTGACTGTATGACCCATCCAGGGTATGTCAAATTTGCTGGTTTGGAAGTTGCTTCTAGGGGACCAGTTAGAGATTCAGTGTCTTCTAATCTGGTGTTTACAATGAGGGTTGTTATTGGCTCCTGGTTTGCTATTGGCTCCTAGGTGGACTTTGATGCAGAGTTGGTAAGAGGTTGCGAGCTGTATGGCTGGTGTAGTGTCCTGCCGATAATTTCTGAGGATGACATTATGATGGGTCTGTACCCTCCATTGTTCGAAGACTGCTGGTTTGTTGAGGGTGGTTTTCATGATAGTCTTGGCATGGATGCAGGAGATATTGACGATAGTCTCCCCTGGGACATGGATGCTGACAACTTGGTTGATTAGATGCATATTTGCAGTAATGCTGACAACTTGTACAGAGACTCTCGCCTACAGATGTGATGCCTCCTCGGCATAGTTATGTTTGTTTAAATTTCAGTTATGAACTTGTGTTAAGCTAGGATAACTAGCTTATTATGTTGTTTATGTTGACAGTAAGGTAACTTACTATTTTTAGCTTTTGTTGATTCCGCGGGGTATGCCCCTAGGTCTGTTCTGTTGTTCCTTCGTGGTATAAAATTTTAATTAGCAAAAAAAAAAATCCTAACAAGTCTACATATAATCAAAGCTATGCCAAGCAAATAATACAATAATATGAACCTTCAGATTCACATCCAAGCATACTCAGCAACATTTTCTTCAATTGTTGCCTAGTAGCAGCCCTATTATCCCATGCTGAACCCGCAAGACAGAAGCAACTCCCTTGGGTCCCGAGCAGAAGCAGTTCCATTGTAAGCATAAGGCAGACCATACCTTCATCAAACTTCAGACAGTTGTGCTGGCCAGTTAGGTTCCCGAGCAGGAAACCTCCCCTGTTTCCAACACACTCACCTTTAGAACTCCATTTCTTCATGGAAGAAGAAACAACATCCACCCAAACAGGGTCTACTCCCAAGCTCTTCCACTCAAGGACATCGTAACGAGCAAGCAACATCATCCCATGTCTTTCATCAAACAACTATATTTTCCCCACCTTGCAATTCCGGAAACAACAACAACATCACCACCTAGACTAGAAGTCCCAAAAACTCTTAAACAGTTAATATCACTAATTGCATAACCATCGTGGTTGTCACCACCAACAAAGTCATCCACTCTATTGCAATACTCTCCAAAAAGGTGAGTAGAATAGAGTGTCTTCTTCAGAGATATACCCCAAGTCGCATTGTGAACAGAAGGAATGAAAGCCTCTTCATGACAATTAAAAAATCCTTGTCCAATCTGAACATTGGATTCCTCAACAAGGCAATTCAACATAGACAAAGACTGAAAGTCCTCAAAACACTATCTAGTCTCATCATGAATAAACACAAGCTTAGTTCCTATTAAAACAGGACCAGAATCATTTATATTTATGCGAACACCGTTCGCAATGCTTGAACTAAAACAACTGCCAATATTCACATTCCTCCAGATTTCATTGAACTGGTTCCAAACAACCACCAGTTTATTCCTCACACAATCCATTTGCTTGATATCCCATTGTTTTCGGTGAACTGTCCCCCTAAACAACCCATCGTCACAACCTCGTCTAGAAGTCCCATTGTCCTTCAAATGCTTGCAATCTACAAATGCCACCAGGCAGTTAACCTCGACATACCCTTCCACTTTCTTAAATCGCATAATCAGCCGACTATAACACCTCTGCATTTCTTGTAAACCCACCCAAGATGGGTCAACTATTTTGCACATAGAAGACAAAATGCACATTTCTACTCCGTTCCAAGTCCCCATTTCAATACCTCTCCATCTGGTAGTCGAGCAATAGCATCCACAACACCCGTGAGCATATTCCCCATGACAAACCCAAAAAACATTTGTACCCCTCATAGGCTTTGACACCACTTGAGGTAGACCTTCGATCTTCAACCCAGTAGTTTCCGCATTCGCATAGGGACTTTCGTCAACCAGTTGGCGGGCGTTCTTCATAAGTTCCTCTTTGCAAAGAGAAACCTCACCATTTACCACAAAAGGGTGAGACCCACAGCCATCTGAGCCCAGAAAGTCGCTATCGCAAACATACTCAATCTGCTTTCAACCAGTCGGCTGCAAACTCTCACCGGACTGAGTCGACAAATCCTGCTCCCCATTTATAACGACCTATAATTTTTCGCAATTTATAAATGCTTAGTTAATTGTTAAATGTGGAAATTATGTGAATTATCTGATAGATAAATTTTTGTGATATCAATATATGTGTGAAAGCATGTTTATGTGATTCTATGATGACTGATATGTGTCATATATGATTGTGGAATTTTATTTATATTTTTAGAACATTAAAACTATTTTTAAAGTGCATTTTCAATCTTTCGAAAATCATATAAAATCATTGGAGAAGATTTAAATCATGAAATCTTTTGCATTATCATCTTTGAGATGTGATTTAGTTTTTAAAATTAGTGTGGATATTTAATTATGTGTCTTAGTATTTTAAAATGATTTAAAAAGCTTTATTTCTTTTTAAGAACCTTTATTTCGAAAATTCTTATAAATTTCATGTTTGAGCCAAATATTATTTTAAATATATGGGGAGGTCTGTAATTTCCTAAATTTTATTTACAAATTTTAAAAGTTATTTTCCCCCAAACGTTTTAATTTATTTCGATTTTTCTTTTTAAAGGCAAATAAATCAATTTTTATTTTTATTGCTAAATCAGATTCTATAATTTGCAAATGATGATTTTACCCTTCAATATTTTGCATGTGTGACACATGTCACATGATGGAGGACTCAAAGAGGTGAGTCACCTCTAGAGTGTGTGCATGTGTGACATGTGTCCACCAATTGAATAAAAAGAAAAAGAAATCAATCAAAACTCTCATTCTCACATTCTATCATTTTGATCCTCTTCACTCTTTTGTTCTCTCTTCTCCCCCTAAACCACCGAATCATCATCTCCCTCCCACCAAGGCACCAACCCAATTTCTTCACCTTTTTCCATCATTCCATTATTAGTTTCATGTAAAAGAGTATTTGGACAAGAATTTTCGGTTTCGATTTTTCATATAAGGAGTTATTCAAATTCAAAGCACAAAATAATCAAGTCTCTCATCTCTTTTATCATTCCCGAATTAAGGGTATAGATCAAGATCCTTAAAAATTATTTTACCTCATTTTTGTTTCGGATTAAATGAATGGTTTAACTAAAATCTGATTTTTATTGAACACATGAATCTGTTTAAGTTAAAAAAATTCGTAGAGGACTCATTATTTATCCGATTGTTTTGATTACAGTGTCATTGGAAAGATAATTCAATTATCTTCAACTTTCGTGTTTTAAGTTTTCTGAGATTCTGCTTGCATGTATGTGTTTTTGTGCGATTTGTAGAACCTGTCTATTTGATTTCAGAATTCTGATCGTTGAACTTTGAAAATTCGTAGTTAATTCAATATTAATCGGAATGTTTTGATTTTAGATTTTCTGGAAAGATAATTTAATTATCTACAACTTTCATTCTTTAAGTTTTCTTAGATTTTGCTTTCAAATATGAGTTTTTCAGAAGTTTATGTAACCAGCGATATTGACTTCGGGATTTTGATCCCTGAATTTTGAAAAATCGTAGTTAATAGAAGATTTGTTCAAAAATTATGAGTCTTACCATTCTGGAAAGGTCTCGGAATTTTGTATAACTTTTATGTTTTACACTTTTTCATTTGAGTCCATATTTATTCTGAACATTGGTAATCTTTCGAACTAGTCAGGGCTATGAAAAAAATATTCTGTTTTGACAAGTCCAAATTCTAATTGTTTCTAAATTTATTACTTCGTCGTTTTTGATGTTTTTTTTATGTAAATTGAAGTTAGTAGTTGTGTTAAAATAGATTGTTGTGATGATATTGAACCATTGTTGCCTTAAGTGGCTGTTTCAGTGTATTTGAGTCGGTTGTATTCCGACGGGCTAGTCCTCTTTACAAAGGAAACTCTGCCCAATTTTCGTCAGAATTATAAGTATTAAAACCTATAGTATATTCTTATATGTCGATTACAAGTCAAGATGACCTTATATGTTAAGTGCTTAAGTGACTTATATGAATTGCATGCCTTAACTGCTATATGTTAAGTGCTTATTTGAATAGCGACAAGTATGTGATATATATATTAAGTGGTGATGCGATATAGGAATCGTTTGGGTAGATTAGGATGAGTCGTATTAGGAGTATAGTGTGTTAAGAAAGTGATTATGGCTTATGTAGATTTGAAGGACGTAGGCCCTAGCGATAAAGGAAAGGCTAAGATTGAGTACCAGTAGGCTGAGCTGTTTGCTGTTGCATACTACCGAAGGCAAGTAATTCTGTCTCTTCTTGAAAGTTCATAATCATGAGATTGTTATACCATGTTGAGCCATGTTTATATATCCTACTTTCATATGCTTATGCCATAACCCTGATACCTATTGTTAAATTCTTTTTAACTGCTTCTTGACCTTATATGCCATACTACTTTCCAAAGTCAAACCTAATTGACTGACCGATAAACCACTGTTAAAAGTTAACCTATGTTCGTGACCCGGATACCCTATGTCGATTTTAAATACTTATCAAAACTCATTTTTGACTTCAACCCTGTTTTACAAACTTGATTTCTTTTATCAAAGATTCTAAAACCTTATGACTTGATCAAATGTTTTCAAACTAAGACTTATCCTATATCTTTGACCTTTGATTTGAAATGCTCCCTTATACCCTAATCGAAGCCTTGATTCCATCTGAGCTTATGTCTTGTTGATTCAGACTTGTACCTCTATTCCTTGATGTCAGAATACTGAGTCAAACCCTTTGACTTTTATCATTACAAATCAAAATGAAATGTTTTCTAAAAAAATGATTTGAAGCTACTTAGACTGGGCTGATCTGTTATCAGTGAGTCGAAGGTACTTCAGGGTAAAGGTTTTTGAAAGGATTTGAGTACTAAAATGTTTTCAAGATTTTAAAATGTTTTCAAAAGTGTTTTCCGAAAGAGATTTTGTAAAAGTGTTAGGAATTCCGTCAAAAATATTTTTATATATGGATTCCTGACGATTGGAGAGACGGGGCGAACGGGTAATGCTGGTTCCGTCTGGTTATGTATTACAGTGTAGTTCTGGTTTGTCCAGTTTGACACTTTTATTTATAGGCCAATGTGTTGCCTCTTGGGAACCCAAGTAATCCTAATGAAATGATTGATACCCAGAAGGACTTTGTGTCCGATATGGGGGGACTTTATGGGCTGATCACCCATTCTGTCTTGTTAAAAAGGGATATAAAACCTCCAATCAGTTTTTATCAAATTGATGATTACTTTTACTTTACTGTGAAATTAAATTGTTTTACCACTTGAAATGTCAATTGCTTTACACAGATTTTGAAATATCTACTGTTGCTTTATTTATCAAATTATGCCAAGTCATTATCAAATGCCAGTATTGTTTTATTATCTCCAGCATATCTATTACTATCCTCTTATCAGTTGATCCTCTGTCAAGTCCATATACCAGGATCATTGTTATTACTTTCAGATAGCTATGCCATATTCTTTCCTACTGTCACCCTTTCAGGTTTTAGTTGAGATCATGATTTACTTGCTGAGCGTTAGCTCATTATTATTTTATCTAACCTTTTGACAGTAACTTAAGAATCATGGTCCATACTATCTAAACCGTAAGGAAGCGCACCTATCGTGGTCCCAAGTTGGTCCAGTTTCAGATAGCTCCCGAGGTAGATGCAATAACAGCTCAGTGAGGATGTTCTAATGGTTTGGTTGATAAGATAGTTGTGAGAACGAGTTTGTTAAGAATTTGAATTTAAGGTTTGTAATAATAATTTGATTATGGTTTGTAATAATAAGTAGTTAGACGATGGCTTGCTTGTTTCATACCATTACATGTGAAAGATCTTGGATAGTAGAGTTGGGGCTAGTCAGCATGCTATATCTATATTTATATATTTTTTAGGTTGTTTGTATCTAGAGTGTGTTAGTGACCCTCCGATCTAGGCCCCGGGTCGGGAGGGCGTGACAGGTTGGTATCAGAGCGACGAGTTTTGGTCACTGAAACAAGCCAGGAAATTTAGGATCACTAATAAAAAGAAGTAGAGACAACTAGGATTCAAGAGTGATAGATGTTAGGGAGTGACTATAGGTTTAGGTTTTTCCTTCGCGATAGATTTCTAGGATTAACCTAGCTTGACCCGTTTATATTCTGCGTGTATATATATGATTATCAGGACATGGATATTGCCTTTGATGAGGTCTGTAGGCTTTCCAGTTTGATTGGTTGGATGGTGGAGGTTCGCGAGACCCGAGGTTCTCGTGATTAGAATTGTTGTTGTGGTGATGGTATGGGTGGGACATTTGGTGGAGCCCACTAGTTTAATTATGATTACTACTGGTCTAGGATGTTTTCCTATTTCTAGTAGATGGATATTTTCAATATTTCAGCCTTGTTGTAGGAAGGTTTGAATACCCCTAACTCTGGATGTTGGTTTATCATCGTCTTCGAGACGTATGTTATTCGTATACCCCTGTGTCCACTGCTTTACTTATCGCTTTTACATATCGTCTTTACCTACCGTATTTCCATACTTATTAACCTATTCATATAAACCCTGTTGCGTTACGTTATAACTTTACCCATATCATGTTGATTTAATCGGAACCGATCGTCTATTGGTACCAGATGGAGGAACCTTGTTTTCTTTTGAATATGTCTACTTGTTGTTTACCAAATGTTTACCTTCTTATCAGAAAGATGCCTCCCAGACGAAGATCTACTACCAACAATGATAACCAAGACCAGCAAAACCAAGATAACCCAACAATGGCCCAAATGTTTCAACTTCTACAACAACAAACTGCCGCTTTTATTCAGCACCAACAACACCAAGCCGCCCAACCTGTTGTCATCTTTAAGTCTTTTCAAGCTATTCATCCACCTGAATTCAAAGGTACCCTGAACCCCGTAGAAGCTAAATCGTGGCTGATTGATATCGATAAATCGTTTTCTTTAGTCGGAGTTGAGGAATGGAAGAAAGTGGAGTTTGCTAGTTTTTATTTGAGAACAGAGGCCAACTTTTGGTGGGAATCAGTAAGAGCTACTGAAGGAGAAGTGATTGCTTGGCCCAGGTTTGTAGAGCTGTTTAATGAGAAGTATTTACCAGGATATCTTCAGGATAAGTTGGAGGTTCAGTTTCTATAGTTGAAGTAAGAGAATATGACTGTGGCTGAGTATGAAGCCAAGTTCACAGAGTTGTCCCGATTTGCACCTCAGTTTGTAGGTAATGAAGCCAGTAAGTCGAAAAAGTTTCAACATGGATTGAAACCGTGGTTGAGGAGTAGAGTGGATGCATTTGAGCTAAGGACTTATACTGCCGTGGTTTAGAAGGCCATGGTGATTGAAGGAGAAAGTGATTTTAACCAGAAGGAGAAGGCTGGAAAGAAGAGAAAGTTTGAGAAAGTTGAAAAGAGTCAGAAGACTGAAGGTCAGAAGAGTTTTCAGAATAAATGAAGATTTAGAAATAGACAAGGAGGAAATAGAAATTTTCAGAGGTTCAAGAGTGACGGAGGACAAGACCGTAGACCCCAAGGAGTGAACCCTCAGGTTGTAGCGAGACCCATACTACCAGATTGCAAGATTTGTGGAAGAAAGCACCCGTGTATCTGCAATAAGCCTAACATTGTTTGTTTTAAGTGTCAGAAGAAGGGACACTATGCTCATGAATGTCCAGAGGTGAAGTTAGTAGGAGTCACTTGTTATAAATGTGGAAAGGTGGAACATATGGCCCGTAGTTGCAAGGAGCCTGTCCAGACTTCGAAAGTAATGAGGATTACTGCACCACCAGCACCCCAGCGAGCACCGTATCAAGCATCCCAACTTAGAGCTCGTACTTTCAACATGTTTGTCAATGAAGCTATGAATGATGTCGACGTGGTTGCAGGTACGCTTCCTGTCAACTCTTTTGAAGCTAAAGTATTAATTGATTCAGGAGCTACTAGATCTTTTATATCTGAAAGATTTCGTGCTAAGTTGCACTGTGAGATTCGTCCGTTAGAGAAGGCGTTAGTAGTAGAAGTTGCTAATCAGGATAAGATTTCCGTAGACCGGGAGTGTCCTCATTGTAATATTGAAATTGGAGGACTTCTTTTCTATGCGGATCTATTACCATTTAAGTTGGGAGAATTTGATGTTATTTTAGGAATGGATTGGTTGACTAAGTGCGATGCGCAGATTGAGTGTAAGAAAAAGCAAGTTAAGTTGTATACAGATGGTGGTAGTGAAGTGATATTTCAAGGACAGAAGCAACATAAGAGATTTCTAACGTTTATGCAAGCGAAGAGATTGTTAAATCGAGGATGTGAAGCTTATTTAGCCCATGTGGTTAATACAGAGAAGCAAACCCCTAGGATGGAAGATATTCCCGTTGTGAATGAGTTCCCTGACGTATTTCCTGACAAATTGCCTGAATTACCTCTAGATAGAGAGATTGAGTTTCCGATTGAGTTAGCACCAGGAACCGAGCCAGTATCTAAAGCACCTTATAGGATGGCACCTGCTGAGATGAAGGAGTTAGCAACTCAATTGCAAGATTTATTGGACAAAGGAGTTATAAGGCCAAGTATGTCCCCGTGGGGAGCACCAGTTTTATTTGTGAAGAAGAAAGATGGAAGCATGAGGCTTTGTATTGATTATAGGGAATTAAACAAGTTGACTATCAAGAATAAGTATCCACTGCCAAGGATTGATGATTTGTTTGACCAATTGAAGGATGCTGCTTACTTTTCTAAGATCGATTTGAGATCAGGTTATCACCAAATGAAGGTTAAGCCAGAAGATATTCCAAAGATTGCTTTTCGCACGCGATATGGACATTATGAATTTCTAGTAATGGCTTTCGAATTGATGAATGCGCCAGAGGTGTTTATGGATTTGATGAACAGAGTCTTCAAGAGATATTTGGATAAGTTTATAATTGTATTTATTGATGACATCCTTATATACTCGAGAAACCCGGAAGAGCATGCCGAACATTTGAGAATCGCATTGGAAACCCTGAGGAAGGAAAGATTATATGCAAAATTTTCTAAGTGTGAGTTTTTTTTTGCTAATTAAGATTTTATACCAAGAAGGAACAACTTACACAATTTTGGGGGTATACCCCGCAAATCAACATTCAGACAACAAAGCCAAACAACATTAAGTAATTTGACAATCAACAAACATAGAACTAAGCCTATTACAAACTTAATCTGGTGCCTCCACCAATCCTAAATTGAACCCAATACAAGCACTACGAAAGTGCAACTGAGTAAACTGCACATGGTAACACCAATACCTTCTATTGACTCCATCAAGACAATGCTTGAAGCCTGAGAAACATCCCATCTCGGAATCATAAACGGCAGGGGCACCGCTCCTTTCAAAATGACTGAGCCCAACGCCCACTCCAACTTCAACCGCATCCTTGGAAATTGCTAAAACAATAACATTCGCTGAGCTAAAACGCAGCAGATCAGGCTCCCATGGCGGTATTCCACCAACAACATTACCAGTACAACCATTACCAATAACACCATTGTAATTTTCAGCAGAACCCTTACCAACAACCTTAACGGCAGAGTAATCCACCCCATGATTCTCAAAAAGACCACCACTTGTACCATGACAGGTGGTATCCAAGTCAGGAGGAAGCCTTCCCAAGATCAAACCATCCGCCTTGACGGCAGAATCCATAGAAGAAACCGTACCACTAGGACCACCATTCCAAGCATTCAAAACCATAGAAGAGTCCACATCATAAACATTCAAAACCATAGAAGAGTCCGTATCAATAGGACCACCCGAATGATTTACCAGATCAGTTGTGTCTTTGGTCAACATACTAGAAGTAACGTCTAATTCCTCATAACTAACAACATTAGCAGAAACTGAGTCCATAAAATTCGAAATTTTAGTAGGCACATTCAGAGGATCAATGCCTAAATCTTTGATGCCAGCTAACTTTCCCATAAAGTAAAAGATGTTACCTTCAACCAAAAGGGGGTTTAGCGGGCTTCGAGTTCTTGAATCCATCCCAGTGTTGGGACAACAACCAACATCCATCTTCTTTCGGAAATCCTTAGACCCAAAGGAGTCTCTATCACAAACAGACTGCCTCTGCTTGCGCCAAGCAACATTTACTCCTTCAAACGGAGTAACAACCGAATTAATCATAAATCGGGCTGGATGACCATCACACACATGATCCTCCTCCTGCGATTCTTCCATAGGAGCTTCATCTCCTCGCATATAATCAAGAAAGAAATTATCATCACCTGGTATCCAACATTCCACATCCGTAACATGAGAACAAGGGTAATAAACCCTCACCTCCGGCGAGAAAGTGACCTTCTTTGCAACCTGCTCCCCCTTAGCTAACTCAGTAGAAAGGGCATCATGCTCATTAGGGTAAAAAACCCTAACCTCCGGTGAGAAAGATACCCTCTTCGGATTCATTCTCAAATGAGTGTTACCCACAGATGGGCGACCACTAGATCTCCCAGATTCCAAGATCGAGCCTTCATCCTTATCCAGTTTCACCCTCATTTGGGATCCCTGGGCAACATTCACTCGATTTCCCCGCTCCAATGGTATCAATGTCACCAAATTCTTCACGAAAGAAACCTTTTTCGGACTCGGGCTTAGAGCCAGCCCCTCCCGAGTTTGCGTCACGTAGTCATCATCCCTATCAGTGTTACCCACAAAGGGGCAAACACTCAATCTCTCAGAATCCAACAACGAGTCATCCAGAAAGGAAACCCTTTCCCGAGACATTTGAGTGAACAAAGAAGAGAAATTTAGGTGAGAGAAAAGAAAGAGATGATTTCAGGAAGGCTGATTTAGATCTAGTGGAGAAATTGTTTAGATTTTAGATTTTAGAGAGAGAAAGAAGAGAGAAGCTAGAGAGAAAACCCGACTCTCATTTTGTCCCTTCCAGAACACAACCTTCTAAGTGTGAGTTTTGGTTGCAAGAAGTGCAATTTTTTGGACGTGTGATTAGCAAAGAAGGAATTAGAGTGGATCCTGCAAAGATTGAAGCTGTGGTTAGTTGGAGTAGACCGAGAACTCCTACTGAAGTGAGAAGTCTCTTAGGATTGGCAGGTTATTACCGGAGATTTGTTCAAGATTTTTCGAAGATAGCTTCGCCATTGACTAGGTTAACGCGGAAGAATGAGAAGTTTGTTTGGAGTGATAAATGTGAGGAAAGTTTCCAAGAATTGAAGAAAAGATTAGTTTCCGTGCCAGTGTTAGTATTGCCAGACGATAAGGGAGATTTTGTAATATATAGTGATGCTTCGCACAAAGGATTAGGATGTGTTTTGATGCAACACGGAAATGTTATTGCGTACGCTTCGAGACAGCTTAAGTCGCACGAGCAAAAGTATCCGACGCATGATTTGGAGTTGGATGCGATCGTATTTGCATTAAAGATTTGGAGACATTATTTGTACGGAGAGAAGTGTGAAATTTTCACCGATCATAAGAGTTTGAAGTATATCTTTACCCAGAAAGAATTGAACATGAGGCAAAGAAGATGGTTGGAATTGATTAAAGATTATGATTGTACGATAAGTTACCATCCAGGAAAAGCGAATGTAGTAGCTGATGCGTTGAGTAGAAAGGAGAGGTTAAACACGTTGACGATGCCTAAGGAGTTATTTCAAGAATTTGAGAAGTTAAGTCTGGAAGTTTATGATTCAAAGGATGCTGATGACTTTCTGAGTACGATGACATTTCAACTGGAGTTGTTAGAGAAGATTCGAAGATTTCAGGAAGAAGTAATGAGTTGTGAAATGAATACATTGACCGGAGAAGATGTTTGTACACAGAAAGATGATCAAGGTATTTAAAGATTTGGAAAGAGGATATGGATTCCCAATGTGGAAGAGTTGAAGAATGAAATTCTGAGTGAATCCCATAGTTCGAGATATTCTATTCACCCTGGAAGTACAAAGATGTACCGAGATTTAAAAGAGAACTTTTGGTGGCCGGATATGAAGGGAGAAATTGCCGAATGGATAAGTAAGTGTTATACCTGTCAGAGAATTAAAGCAGAACATCAGAAGCCAAGTGGATTGTTACAACCGTTAGATATTCCTGAGTGGAAGTGGGGGCACCTGATAGTGTTAGTGCTCTAGAGACAATGTAATTGTGCTTTTAGGATAAACTATTTTGTTATTCAGTGATTATGTTATATCGATTATTCAACAATGATTTATTATGTCTTTATTTATTGCGATATAAATATTAGAACAATAAATGTCCTTGGAATATGTAACATGTATTCTATATCTTTAAGTATGTGACTTAAAAATGAGATTATAAGAATAGTGTTAATATTCCTAAATATCCCTAATCGAGCATTATTAATATGGGACAATTATAATGCATAAAGATTAGTATGTTTGTTGACTGATGACCACATCTCATTGGTCATAGGTATAGTGATACTAAAGTCAAGAACATAGGTGCATGTAATATTCTACATGGCACTGGATTGACCCACAGTGAGTTTTTACATGTTGATAATGTCATTAGAAAGACTCACAGTGATAATGGTGTAATGATCCTTAGACTTGAGATCATTATATTTCTATACGAGGATTAATATACTTTGACTACATTAAAAGTTACCTTTGACCGGGTGATGATAAAAATGTACATCGGGTATATTATGAGACGTATGAGAAATATGAATGATAGATAAAGGATTTAACCATCCTATTATTAGGAGAGATATTATTGGCCTCTTGATTGAGTGAGACTATGAAAATGCATGGCCATGCTCAAATATTGATTTGTTTTTTAATAGTCTACTCATTGATCAAGGAAACCCGGATTAAACATTGATGAGGATGACTAATAACATGCCTCGAGTTTAATCTATAATATATATGGTTAAAGGGATTATATTACACGGAAACATTAATCATGAAAGGTTTAATTGGATCACCAATTATTATTATTACTTGGGTAGCAATGATGTATTACTAGATGCCGCTCATTGTTTATAATTTTATTATTGGATATTAAAATTATAGCCAACGTAATAATAACCTAAAGGGTTACACAATACGAACGTTTAAAAGGAGTTTTAATTTAAATTTCGAATTTAAATTAATTAATGATAAAATTTGAAATTGGTTATTTAATTAATTAAGTTGGACTTAGTTAATTAGATTTCGAATTTAAATCATTAAAACCCAAATCAGTTTGGTTTTAGTAGAAGCCCAAACCGATTAGGGTTAAGCCCAGCTCATTCTTTTTTTTTTGCTAATTAAAATTTATACCATAGGCA
This sequence comes from Kitagawia praeruptora, assembly GCA_037693485.1. Lineage (NCBI taxonomy): Eukaryota > Viridiplantae > Streptophyta > Magnoliopsida > Apiales > Apiaceae > Kitagawia > Kitagawia praeruptora. The sequence continues at coordinate 118,384,281 of CM075351.1, read as the reverse complement.
AATGATTACATCTCTAGGGGCATACCCCGCGATTAGTATCACATCTACCTAACGGAACAACTAAGAAAAAACATCAATAATGCTAGATAAACTAGCAATCCACGCAGAATTCAACAACAAAACACAAACCTAATGAACACAGAAAATCTTAAAGAACAACATGAGAAAATTAACAACTATGCCATGGGCAGCCCGAGGAGGACTGCAGCAAACAGGTCCAATTGGTCACCAATCTGGACAAACATCTTGTGACATCTTGGTGCTTCATGGAGTCCAGATCCATCCACCCAACGAACAGTGGAAACCCACCCATTGAACCCGCCATCTTCACTCAAATAAATTCGAGTCCACTGCTTGATCGTGAACTTGATCCAGCTAACCAGTGCAGTCTGCGCTTCACCTTTTGTTGCCAAATCCAATGCTAGTCTACCCATGCAGCCCCCATCTTTGGCCTGACTACCATCACTCCTATTAGAGGCAGGCTTCACCTTGTGCATAACAGCATCATACAACATTAGTTTCCACTTTACCACATGACTTGGTATAGAATTCTTATTTTCCTTTAGAAGCGCGTCAACAACACCATCACTGACATGCACCCAGCAACTAACATTGACAGACCAACTCTCTTGAGTAGGTCGCACAAACAGGTCACTAGGAAGGGCCACATCGCATGGCACCAAACCATGGAGTTGCATCGCATGCGTGTCAATCTCAGAAAGTGAAACCAAACCATTTAAGATAATTCCAACATTAAAACTTGTCCCGCTTGAGAGACAGATACCAGTCAGGTACCAACATTCACAATGCCCAGCAGCACTCCAATTCAAAACCTTATACCAACCAACTAACTTGTATTTAAGCAAGTGGCCCTTCAATACAGAGTCAGAACCAATATGGTCCTCTACAAATTCTATGACCAACACAAAAAGACTTTGCGCACCTGCCTTCTTATTAACATCTCCAATTGCTAACCATGAGAAGGTCCCCTGCTCCGTCATATTATGCATTTCCATGCTCCACATAAGCAAAAAGCCATCCAACTTTTGTTTAAACAAGTGGCCATTCAAGTCATGAGAGACATAGCCCTTAGGCTCCTGCATAACAACAACAAAAAACTCGAAAAGAGCTTGAGCACCTGCCCCCTCATGAACAGCCTCATGAAGCAAGTAGGCATCTGGATTTTTCCAAAATCCAACCAGCGTGTGCGCAATTAGCCCAGTCGTAGACAGCAGATGGAAACCACCATCATCACAAAAGATGCCCTCCCACAAATGGTGCCATAAAAGGCTCATCTGCATTTCACAATCATTAAAAATCTGGTCCATAGAAAGCATTGCAATATTTCGAGTCCCTGTACTGTGTTTAGGAAACCAGGTATAACATCCATAATTCCGGCGATAAAGGCTGCATAGGAACCCTTTACATAACAAAGATCTTCCAAATCTTGCAATTCCCACATAAAAACCTTTTACACAGCCATCAGGTTCTGTAAAGAAACTGTGTGATAACACACCAAACAGCTGATGTGTTGGTGTCACATCTACATTGCAATTGTACTTGAAGAACAGGGTCATTCCAACCCTTCTAATAAGTACCCCTGCAATCACCAGGATTTGGAATCCCGCAACCTTAACACACTCCATCAGAACATTAGAACAAACTAAGAAGCCCAAATCAGTTTCATTCTTTTTGAAACCATAAGCTAGATCCTCAGCAACGACAATCACCATAGTCACTCTGCTTAGATACACCTCAAAACAGAATCCTTGACTATCATCAATTTGATTTCGCCGATCATCAATTAAACTATCAGAAAATAAAAGCATTTCTGAAACCCTCATGTGTCTCCCACCAATCAGGTGGTTGGTGCTCTTCTCATGAACCCCTTTGAAAAAAGAGACAACAATCACTTCTTCAATGAGAATTATTACATTGCCTAACCTCAAAAGACCCAGCAATGCAGCGAACAAGTTGTGCTCATCTTCATCACACGAGTACACCTCTTCCAGATCTGGAAAAAAGACATCCCTCATTCAAGGCTGGACGAAAACCCTCCCTCTTGAAGACGAGAGATTCAACTTTCTCAACATATACACGAAGAGAGAAACCCACAGAAGCGGATTTTCCCAACCAAATCTGCATCGAACCATTCAAACCCAACAATGGGAACACTAGGTTAGAGGTTGTTGACAAACCTAAAATAATCTCCTCCCCAACAACCAAGACGGGTTTCCTCACTCGAACTTGACCCACGCAAACAACTAGATCCGAAAACCCAAGAAGAGGAGACTCATTTTCCTTCAAGAACAACTCTTGAAACAAGATCCCCTTTTCCGAGATACGACTCCATGAAAAGAGAGCAGGCCCTCCTAACAATTCCAGATCAGAGAAACCCATCATCAACATCGGGCCCTCATGAAGAAATGCAAATAATATAGACATATCAAAATATATTTTATAAGAAATATGGTGTATAAGTGGGGGATTCGAGATTGAAGATGAATTTAGGATGGTTGATTGTATAGATCTGATGGAATTTGTGTAAGAATTAAAAGGCGGCTATGTTTTTTTAGAGAGAAGTTAGAGAGAGGTTAGAGCATATTCGACTCTCATTTGACACACTGTTACGTGTTGCTAATCTTTGATTGGAAACAGGGTGGTTCAGCCCAGCTCATTCTCTCTTATAAATACATAGAGATGTATTGCTTTAGGGTGAGAGACTTTGCCAAAATCGTTTTTTAGCAAATACCCTAGCAGCTCTACATCAAGAGAGGCTAGAGAGAGAGAGAGAAAAAGAGGGCAGATTACGGCTAGTACCAACTCCGGAGATTGTGGAGACAACCGTGAGTTCGTGTGGATTGATTAGCGAAGCAGATCTCACGAAGAGGGCTGTGTGGTGATCGTTCTTGGACCTCCATCTGTCAACCGAATCGGAAAGCTTTTAAAAGGTACAGATTCTGTTCTCCATAATCAACATGTCTTATACACGGATCCTAGGGTTAGGTTTCGGTTTTTTATTGTTTATTATCGTTTTTCCGTTGCGTTTGTTGCCCCGAAACCTATCAATGGCATCAGAGCTACGTGTATAAGAGGTTGGTTTGGTTACGTGTTTACTGTATTATTACGAGTATGCATGTTTGATGAATTTGCCATGATACAGTTATGTTATATGTGTGATATAATGAATCTGTATATTCTGATATGATGATGCTAGCATGTTTAGAATCTGCCATGACTCATATGTATGCGATCGGTTAATGATATGTATGCTGCTTGGTTTGTATGATGTTATAAACTGTCGGATGGATGTTATTGGATATGATCCGTATACAGGGATTAGGGTTATGTGTATGCTGATACATGTTTTATGGTAACTGGAATTAAGGTCGCATGTATACTGATTTATGCTTCTGGAATCGAATTCTGGTAAGGATTTGCTTGTATTCTGGTAAGGATTTCCGTATACAGGGATTTGCTTAAGGTCGATCCGCGTGGTTAGGGCTTGTGACAAATTTTGGCTTGTGACATATGCTTTATTCATGTGATATATTTTGATATGATGTTCTTAAGTGTTAATTGAGCATGATGATTGGTTATGGCCTTGAGACCCATAGGTTAGTGGTTTTAATTATTGTGGTTTGGTTTTATAAATACGACTTGCATGTCGTTTTCTTGGTGCTTTGTAATTGTTCATCTCGAATGTAACTCGAGTTCTTATGTAAGTACATTAGTATAGTTATGTTTTATATTCTATGTAATAAGAAGATCATTGGAAGCATGCAATGAAGGATCAATGGAGATGAAGGTTGATGACACAAAGAAGACATGTATTTATGAAGACCAACTATGTAATAATTTAGTTTTATTAACCACCATAGATTGACCTAGATTTTTCCATTAGCTTGGAAAGATCATATAGGATTGGGCCATAACCAAGCACGATTTTACATTCATGCACTTTACATATGATGATATGTATGCGTAATGATAGATATGCATGCTTAATTAGATTAAGTAGAATGTATGTATGTATTAGATACATCACCCATGCCATGCCTGCTTAAATAAGATAAAATCTGTAACGACTCGAGATTTTAAAATTTACTATAACGACTATGAGATTTCTGTATTTAATGAAATACGAAATTAAATACGAATTTTCAATTATTTCGATATGGGGAGATTTTGTCAAAAACGGGTCATACCTGTAAGGAAGTTGGATATTAAGTGAGGCCGCATGTGACTCTTCCAACAACCTGGAAATCAAACCATTGGTGAATATTGATTTGAAGTATTTAATTCAAGGAAAAATTGGGAATCTTTTTATGATGGGATCATGGTCGTTTTAAATAAACCCCTAACAGAATATTAAGTTTAAGATGCCTTCCAAATGGGAAACACTCGTCAAGACCTAGATCGACAAAGGGTAGGTGCGCCAAAGCGGAGTACCCTCGTTTATCGTGGTAAGGCGCGATCGAGTAAGTTAGTGATACTCAAATGTTAGACCTTTGGGTTTGACTTAACTAAGTGACCACAATAGGATTGTGAACTTAGAGGCATAGAGTTTGGTAAGATTTACTGGATGAATAGGAACAAATGTTGTTCTACCAAACTATCCAAGAGTTATATATGATATAATTGACAAATGTTGTCTACCTAAATAATCATTTTAAGGAGAAAAGCAAAAGCTGACCTTAAAAGGGATGAAATATGGATCTTGGGTCACTAGAAAGGTTTAGAGAAACTTTTCCGAATTGATAGGTAGGGCTGTTAATTTGATAAAATAGGGGGAGATATATATTATGAATATATATGAATAATCAGTTGAACATAATTTAACAATTCCGTAGACTAATTATTTTATGCATTTTAACATTGTAGATATTCGAAATGGCAAACAACACAAACAACACTTTCTCTGTGCGATCAGTCCTTGAGAAGGACAAGCTTACAGGATCAAACTTCCTTGACTGGTCTAGGAATTTGAGAATTGTTCTCATGCAGGAAAAGAAATCTTATGTGATTGATATTCCTCCACCGACAGCCCCTGCTGCTAATGCCACTCAAGCTCAACCAAATGCTTATCAGAAGCATATTGATGATGCTACTGATGTGGCTTGTCTTATGCTTGCTACTATGGATGCTGAGCTTCAGATGTAGCATTTTGATATGAATGCTTATACTATGTTTGAACATCTTTCGACGATGTTTCAATCACAGGCTAGTGTGGAAAAGTTCAATACAAGCAAAGCACTCTTCTCGTGCAAGCAGGGCAACGGACCAGTCGGACCACATGTTCTAAAGATGATTGGGTATTGTGATTACCTTTCTCGTTTGGGTTTCCCGCTTCAGCGAGAGGCTCAAGTCGATATAATCTTGCAATCTTTGAACAGCGACTATACTCAGTTCATTATGACTTTTAATATGACTGAGCAAGATAAGACTCCTATGGAATTGTTGGCCATGCTGAGGACCACTGAAGCAAATATGGTCAAGGCACCTGAGAAAGCTCCCATAATGATGGTGGGCAAGAAAGGTGCTAAGGGAAAAGGGAAATGGAAAGGCAAGAAAAAGGTAGCATCAAAAGATCTTGGTCCTTCTAAGCCCTCTTTCAAAAAGGCTAAAAAGCTGAAGGGAGATGTCGTACAGGCTGACAAAGGTGAATGTCACTATTGCAAGAAGCCTGGTCACTGGAAGAGAAACTGTCCTGTTTACTTGGAGGATCTGAAGAAGGAAAAGGCTGAGCAAGCTTCTACTTCAGGTATTTATGTTATAGAAGTCAATCTGTCTATTTCTACATCTTGGGTATTGGATACTGGATGTGCTTCTCACATTTGTATAAATGTGCAGGAACTGCAGAGAAGTAGGACTTTGGCTAAGGGAGAAGTTGACCTACGCGTTGGCAATGGAGCAAAGGTTGCTGCTTTAGCTGTAGGGACTTATCATTTATCGTTGCCCACAGGGCTCATTTTAGAACTTGAGAACTGTTTTTACGTGCCTGCGATTTGCAGAAACATTATTTCCGTTTCTTGTTTGGACAAGATTGGTTTTTCTTTCTCAATTCAGAACAATAGTTGTTCCTTTTCATTGAATAATGTTACCTATGGGGTTGCACGTTTGTTTAATGGTTTATATGTTCTTGATCTTGATAGTTCTGTCTATAACATAAATAACAAACGTCTTAAAAGAAATGACTCAAATCATACATACCTCTGGCACTGTCGTTTAGGCCATATAAATGAGAATCGCATTTCCAAGTTACATAAGGATGGATAGTTGGACAAGTTTGATTTCGAATCATACGAGGAATGTGAACCATGTCTCATTGGCAAAATGACTAAAGCTCCTTTTACCGGTCAAGGTGAGAGGGCCACCAAACGATTGGAACTGATACATAGTGATGTATGTGGTCCAATGCGTACGATGGCAAGAGGTGGCTATTACTATTTCATAACCTTTACTGATGATTTTAGTAGATACGGATATGTGTATCTTTTGAAGAACAAATCCAAATCGTTTGAAAAATTCAAAGAGTATAAGGCTGAAATAGAGAAGCAAAAGAGCGAAAGTATTAAAACTCTACGATCTGATCGTGGGGGAGAATACTTAAGCTTAGAATTTAAGAATTTCTTAAAGGAGTGTGGTATCGTATCACAACTCACTCCTCCTGGAACACCACAATGGAATGGGGTGTCTGAAAGGAGAAATCGTACCTTGTTGGACATGGTGCGATCGATGATGAGTCATGCGGATCTTCCAATTATTTTCTGGGGTTATGCCCTAGAGACGGCTGCACAAACACTAAACCGTGTTCCTTCAAAATCGGTTCAAAAGACACCATATGAGTTATGGACTGAAAAACGTAATAGCATTTCATTTATGAAAGTTTAGGGATGTGAAGCGTTTGTGAAACGTTTGATCTCTGATAAGCTAGGACTGAAATCAGACAAATGTAATTTTGTAGGATACCCATTGGAAACTAAAGGGTATTATTTCTATAAACCTTCTGAGAACAAAGTGTTTGTTGCTCGAACGATTGTATTTCTAGAGAGAGAACTGCTTTCTAAGAAAAACAGTGGGAGGACAATAGATCTCGATGAGGATCGAGAACTACAAGATGTTGTTGAACCAGAGATGGAACATGAGCAGAATGAGACTCAAGATGTTGAGAACAATACTGCTCAAGAAACACAGGTCGTTCGTAGATCAAGTAGGATTCGCCATGAGCCAGAGAGATATTATGGATTTCTCCTGACTCAAAGTGGCGATGTGATGCTTGTAGATAATGATGAGCCTCTCACCTACAAGGATGCTATGAATAGTCCAGATTCTGAGAGATGGCTGGAAGCCATGAAATCTGAGATGGATTCCATGTATGAAAACAAAGTATGGACTTTGGTTTCACCACCTGATGGGGTTAAACCCATAGAATGCAAGTGGGTTTTCAAGAAGAAAACTAACATGGATGGAAATTTACAGACCTACAAAGCAAGACTGGTGGCGAAAGGTTTCAAGCAAATTTATGGTATAGACTATGATGAAACTTTCTCACCGGTAGCTATGGTCAAATCCATCAGGATTTTTCTTGCGATAGCGGCTTATTATGACTATGAAATCTGGCAAATGGATGTCAAGACTGCTTTCCTAAATGGAAGCTTAGAAGAGGATGTGTACATGACACAACCTGAGGGTTTTGTCGATCCAAAGTTTGCTAGAATGGTTTGTAAGTTGATACGATCTATTTATGGATTGAAGCAGGCCTCAAGGAGGTGGAACATCCGTTTTGATGAAACAGTCAAAGATTTTGGCTTCATACAAAATGGGGATGAGCCGTGTGTTTACAAGAAGGTTAGTGGGAGCCATGTGGCATTCCTAGTATTATATGTGGATGACATATTACTAATAGGGAATGACATTCCTTCTCTACAGGCTGTGAAGACTTGGTTGGGAAAAAGTTTCTCGATGAAAGACTTAGGCGATGCTACCTATATCTTAGGGATCAGGATCTATAGAGATAGATCTAAAAGATTAATCGGCCTAAGTCAGAGTACATACATTGACAAAGTGTTGCATCGTTTTGGAATGCAAGAGGCAAAGAGGGGCTTTGTCCCGGTGTCTCATGGGATAGTGATCTCAAAGGAAAACTGTCCTAAATCATCAGATGATAAGGACCGTATGAGTAAAAGTACCATATGCTTCGGCAATTGGTTCTAAAATGTATGCGATGATATGTACTCGTCCTGATGTCTCATATGCTTTAAGCATGACGAGCAGGTACCAGTCAAATCCTGGTGAGGGTCACTGGACAGCTGTCAAGAATATTCTTAAGTACCTTAAACGGACTAAAGATTCGTTCTTGATATACGAAGGAGATGAGAAGCTGGTTGTAAAAGGTTACACTGATGCTAGTTTCCAGACAGATAGGGATGATTCTGTGTCCCAGTCTGGATTCGTGTTTTGTCTAAATGGAGGTGCTGTAAGCTGGAAAAGTTCGAAGCAAGAGACAGTAGCTGATTCTACAATGGAAGCTGAGTATATTGCTGCCAGTGAAGCAGCCAAAGAGGCTGTTTGGATTCGAAAATTTATTTCGGGACTTGGTTTGGTTCCGTCGATCGCAGATCCAGTTGATCTGTATTGCGATAACAATGGAGCTATTGTGCAGGCAAAGGAACCGAGGTCCCATTCCAAAGCAAAGCATATACTTAGGAGATATCACCTTCTTCGAGAGATAAACGAGAGAGGAGATATACATATATGTAAAGTGCATACTAATGATAATGTTGCGGACCAACTGACCAAAGCTTTGTCGCAGTAGTAGCACGAAGGTCACACTAGTTCCATGGGTATTAGATACATAGGCGATTGGCTCTAGTGCAAGTGGGAGATTGATAGTGTTAGTGCTCTAGAGACAATGTAATTGTGCTTTTAGGATAAACTATTTTGTTATTCAGTGATTATGTTATATCGATTATTCAACAATGATTTATTATGTCTTTATTTACTGCGATATAAATATCAGAACAATAAATGTCCTTGGAATATGTAACATGTATTCTATATCTTTAAGTATGTGACTTAAAAATGAGATTATAAGAATAGTGTTAATATTCCTAAATATCCCTAATCGAGATTTATTAATATGGGACAATTATAATGCATAAAGATTAGTATGTTTGTTGACTGATGACCACATCTCATTGGTCATAGGTATAGTGATACTAAAGTCAAGAACATAGGTGCATGTAATATTCTACATGGCACTGGATTGACCCACAGTGAGTTTCTACATGTTGATAATGTCATTAGAAAGACTCACAGTGATAATGGTGTAATGATCCTTAGACTTGAGATCATTATATTTCTATACGAGGATTAATATACTTTGACTACATTAAAAGTTACCTTTGACCGGGTGATGATAAAAATGTACATCGGGTATATTATGAGACGTATGAGAAATATGAATGATAGATAAAGGATTTAACCCTCCTATTATTAGGAGAGATATTATTGGCCTCTTGATTGATTGAGACTATGAAAATGCATGGCCATGCTCAAATATTGATTTGTTTTTTAATAGTCTACTCATTGATCAAGGAAACCCGGATTAAACATTGATGAGGATGACTAATAACATGCCTCGAGTTTAATCTATAATATATATGGTTAAAGGGATTATATTACATGGAAACATTAATCATGAAAGGTTTAATTGGATCACCAATTATTATTATTACTTGGGTAGCAATGATGTATTACTAGATGCCGCTCATTGTTTATAATTTTATTATTGGATATTAAAATTATAGCCAACGTAATAATAACCTAAAGGGTTACACAATAAGAACGTTTAAAAGGAGTTTTAATTTAAATTTTGAATTTAAATTAATTAATGATAAAATTCGAAATTGGTTATTTAATTAATTAAGTTGGACTTAGTTAATTAGATTTCGAATTTAAATCATTAAAACCCAAATTAGTTTGGTTTTAGTAGAAGCCCAAACCGATTAGGGTTAAGCCCAACTCATTCTCTCTTATAAATACATAGAGATGTATTGCTTTAGGGTGAGAGACTTTGCCAAAATCGTTTTTTAGCAAATACCCTAGCAGCTCTACATCAAGAGAGGCTAGAGAGAGAGAAAGAAAGAGGGTAGATTACGGCTAGTACCAACTCCGGAGATTGTGGAGACAATCGTGCGTTAGTGTGGACTGATTAGCGAAGCAGATCTCACGAAGAGGGCTGTGTGGTGATCGTTCTTGGACCTCCATCTGTTAACCGAATCGGAAAGCTTTTAAAAGGTACAGATTCTGTTCTCCATAATCAACATGTCTTATACACGGATCCTAGGGTTAGGTTTCGGTTTTTTATTGTTTATTATCGTTTTTCCGTTGCGTTTGTTGCCCCGAAACCTATCAATGGCATCAGAGCTACGTGTATAAGAGGTTGGTTTGGTTACGTGTTTATTGTATTATTACGAGTATGCATGTTTGATGAATCTGCCATGATACAGTTATGTTATATGTGTGATATAATGAATCTGTATATTCTGATATGATGATGCTAGCATGTTTAGAATCTGCCATGACTTATATGATGATGCAACACGGAACTGTTATTGCGTACGCTTCGAGACAGCTTAAGTTGCACGAGCAAAAGTATCCGACGCATGATTTGGAGTTGGCTGCGATCGTATTTGCATTAAAGATTTGGAGACATTATTTGTACGGAGAGAAGTGTGAAATTTTCACCGATCATAAGAGTTTGAAGTATATCTTTACCCAGAAAGAATTGAACATGAGGCAAAGAAGATGGTTGGAATTGATTAAAGATTATGATTGTACGATAAGTTACCATCCAGGAAAAGCGAATGTAGTAGCTGATGCGTTGAGTAGAAATGAGAGGTTAAACACATTGACGATGCCTAAGGAGTTATTTCAAGAATTTGAGAAGTTAAGTCTGGAAGTTTATGATTCAAAGGATGCTGATGACTTTCTGAGTACGATGACATTTCAACCGGAGTTGTTAGAGAAGATTCGAAGATGTCAGGAAGAAGTAATGAGTTGTGAAATGAATACATTGACCGGAGAAGATGTTTGTACACAGAAAGATGATCAAGGTATTTAAAGATTTGGAAAGAGGATATGGATTCCCAATGTGGAAGAGTTGAAGAATGAAATTCTGAGTGAATCCCATAGTTCGAGATATTCTATTCACCCTGGAAGTACAAAGATGTACCGAGATTTAAAAGAGAACTTTTGGTGGCCGGATATGAAGGGAGAAATTGCCGAATGGATAAGTAAGTGTTATACCTGTCAGAGAATTAAAGCAGAACATCAGAAGCCAAGTGGATTGTTACAACCGTTAGATATTCCTGAGTGGAAGTGGGAGCACCTTGCCATGGATTTCGTAGTTGGATTACCAAATACTAAGGCGAATCACGATGCGATTGGTGTTATTATTGACCGATTGACGAAGTCTGCACATCTCTTACCGATTAACGAAAGGTTTTCATTAGACAAGTTAGTACATTTTTATTTAAAGGAGATAGTGTCACGTCATGGAGTTCCTATTTCGATAGTGTCTGATCGAGACCCGCGATTTAATTCAAGATATTGGAAGCAATTTCAAGAGTGTCTAGGAACCCAACTCAAGATGAGTACCGCTTATCATCCGCAGACGGACGAACAAAGTGAAAGGACTATTCAGACAATAGAAGATATGTTAAGAGCTTGTGCATTAGATTTTAAAGGAAGTTGGGATGAGCATTTACCGTTGGTTGAGTTTTCATATAACAATAGTTACCGCGCGAGTATTAGAATGCCCCCGTATGAAGCTTTGTATGGAAGGAAGTGTAGATCGCCAGTGTATTGGGAAGAAGTTGGTGAGAGAAAAATTTTAGGACCAGAGCTGCTTCAGCAGACAAAGGAGAAGGTTGAAGTTATTCAAAAAAGATTGATTACTGCCCAGGATCGTCAGAGAAAGTATGCTGATCTGAAAAGAAAAGACATGAGTTTTGAGATAGGAGATCAAGTATTGTTGAAAGTATCACCATGGAAAGGAGTTACGAGATTCGGAAAGAAAGGAAAGTTGAGTCCTAGGTATATAGGACCATTCGAGATTTTGAAGCAAGTTGGAAAGGTTGCTTACGAATTAGCGTTGCCACCACATATGCACCATATTCATAATGTGTTCCACGTATCTATGCTTAAGAAGTACAATCCTGATGCGAGTCACGTAATTGAGTATGAGCCTATCGAGATTCAGCCAGATTTATCTTATGAGGAGCAACTAGTAGAGATTCAGGATAGAAGTGATAGAAAGCTAAGAAATAAAGTTGTTAGATTGGTTAAAGTTTTGTGGAGGAATCCTATAGTCGAAGATTCGACTTGGGAGCTTGAAAGCGAGATGCTTGCCAAGTATCCTCATCTGTTTACTTAGGTGAGATTCTGGGGACAGAATCCTTTTAAGGGGGGAAGGCTATAACGACCTATAATTTATCGCAATTTATAAATGCTTAGTTAATTGTTAAATGTGGAAATTATGTGAATTATGTGATAGATAAATTTTTGTGATATCAATATATGTGTGAAAGCATGTTTATGTGATTCTATGATGACTAATATGTGTCATATATGATTGTGGAATTTTATTTATATTTTTAGAACATTAAAACTATTTTTAAAGTGCATTTTCAATCTTTCGAAAATCATATAAAATCATTGGAGACGATTTAAATCATGAAATCTTTTGCATTATCATCTTTGAGATGTGATTTAGTTTTTAAAATTAGTGTGGATATTTAATTATGTGTCTTAATATTTTAAAATGATTTAAAAAGCTTTATTTCTTTTAAAGAACCTTTATTTCGAAAATTCTTATAAATTTCATTTTTGAGCCAAATATTATTTTAAATATATGGGGAGGTCTGTAATTTCCTAAATTTTATTTACAAATTTTAAAAGTTATTTTCCCCCAAACTTTTTAATTTATTTCGATTTTTCTTTTTAAAGGCAAATAAATCAATTTTTATTGCTAAATCAGATTCTATAATTTGCAAATGATGATTTTACCCTTCAATATTTTGCATGTGTGACACATGTCACATGATGGAAGACTCAAAGAGGTGAGTCACCTCTAGAGTGTGTGCATGTGTGACATGTGTCCACCAATTGAATAAAAAGAAAAAGAAATCAATCAAAACTCTCATTCTCACATTCTATCATTTTGATCCTCTTCACTCTTTTGTTCTCTCTTCTCCCCCTAAACCACTGAATCATCATCTCCCTCCCACCAAGGCACCAACCCAATTTCTTCACCTTTTTCCATCATTCCATTATTAGTTTCATGTAAAAGAGTATTTGGACAAGAATTTTCGGTTTCGGTTTTTCATATAAGGAGTTATTCAAATTCAAAGCACAAAATAATCAAGTCTCTCATCTCTTTTATCATTCCCGAATTAAGGGTATAGATCAAGATCCTTAAAAATTATTTTATCTCATTTTTGTTTCGGATTAATGAATGGTTTAACTAAAATCTGATTTTTATTGAACACATGAATCTATTTAAGTTAAAAAAATTCGTAGAGGACTCATTATTTATCGGATTATTTTGATTCCAGTGTCATTGAAAAGATAATTCAATTATCTTCAACTTTCGTGTTTTAAGTTTTCTGAGATTCTGCTTGAATGTATGTGTTTTTGTGCGATTTGTAGAACCTGTCTATTTGATTTCAGAATTCTGATTGTTGAACTTTGAAAATTCATAGTTAATTCAATATTAATCGGAATGTTTTGATTCTAGATTTTCTGTAAATATAATTTAATTATCTACAACTTTCATTCTTTAAGTTTTCTTAGATTTTGCTTTCAAATATGAGTTTTTCAGAAGTTTATGTAACCAGCGATTTTAACTTCGGGATTTTGATCCCTGAACTTTGAAAAATCGTAGTTAATAGAATATTTGTTCAAAAATTATGAGTCTTACCATTCTGGAAAGGTCTCGGAATTTTGTATAACTTTTATGTTTTACACTTTTTCATTTGAGTCCATATTTATACTGAACATTGGTAATCTTTCGAACTAGTCAGGGCTGTGAAAAAAATATTCTGTTTTGACAAGTCCACATTCTAATTGTTTCTAAATTTATTACTTCGTCATTTTTTATGTTTTTTTTATCATTTCAGAAATCTCTTTAAGTTGTCTATGTAAATTGAAGTTAGTAGTTGTGTTAAAATAGATTGTTGTGATGATATTGAACCATTGTTGCCTTAAGTGGCTGTTTCAGTGTATTTGAGTCGGTTGTATTCCGACGGGCTAGTCCTCTTTACAAAGGAAACTCTGCCAAATTTTCGTCAGAATTATAAGTATTAAAACCTATAGTATATTCTTATATGTCGATTACAAGTCAAGATGACCTTATATGTTAAGTGCTTAAGTGACTTATATGAATTGCATGCCTTAACTGCTATATGTTAAGTGCTTATTTGAATAACGACAAGTATGTGATATATATATTAAGTGGTGATGCGATATAGGAATCGTTTGGGTAGATTAGGATGAGTCGTATTAGGAGTATAGTGTGCTAAGAAAGTGATTATGGCTTATGTAGATTTGAAGGACGTAGGCCCTAGCGATAAAGGAAAGGCTAAGATTGAGTACCAGTAGGCTGAGCTGTTTGCTGTTGCATACTACCGAAGGCAAGTAATTCTGTCTCTTCTTGAAAGTTCATAATCATGAGATTGTTATACCATGTTGAGCCATGTTTATATATCCTGCTTTCATATGCTTATGCCATAACCCTGATACCTGTTGTTAAATTCTTTTTAACTGCTTCTTGACCTTATATGCCATACTGCTTTCCAAAGTCAAACCTAATTGACTGACCGATAAACCACTATTAAAAGTTAACCTATGTCCGTGACCCGGACACCCTATGTCGATTTTAAAATACTTATCAAAACTCATTTTTGACTTCAACCCTGTTTTACAAACTTGATTTCTTTTATCAAAGATTCTAAAACCTTATGACTTGATCAAATGTTTTCAAACTAAGACTTATCCTATATCTTTGACCTTTGATTTGAAATGCTCCCTTATACCCTGATCGAAGCCTTGATTCCATTTGAGCCTATGTCTTGTTGATTCGGACTTGTACCTCTATTCCTTGATGTCAGAATACTGAGTCAAACCCTTTGACTTTTATCATTACAAATCAAAATGAAATGTTTTCTAAAAAAAATGCTTTGAAGCTACTTAGACTGGGCAGATCTGTTATCAGTGAGTCGAAGGTACTTCAGGGTAAAGGTTTTTGAAAGGATTTGAGTACTAAAATGTTTTCAAGATTTTAAAATGTTTTCAAAAGTGTTTTCCGAAAGAGATTTTGTAAAAGTGTTAGGAATTTCGTCAAAAATGTTTTTATATACGGATTCCTGACGATTGGAGAGATGGGGCGAACGGGTAATGCTGGTTCCGTCTGGTTATGTATTACAGTGTAGTTCTGGTTTGTCCAGTTCGACACTTTTATTTATAGGCCAATGTGTTGCCTCTTGGGAACCCAAGTAATCCTAATGAAAGGATTGATACCCAGAGGGACTTTGTGTCTGATATGGGGGGACTTTATGGGCTGATCACCCATTCTGTCTTGTTAAAAAGGGATATAAAACCTCCAATCAGTTTTTATCAAAGTGATGATTACTTTTACTTTACTGTGAAATTAAATTGTTTTACCACTTGAAATGTCAATTGCTTTACACAGATTTTGAAATATCTACTGTTGCTTTATTTATCAAATTATGCCAAGTCATTATCAAATGCCAGTATTGTTTTATTATCTCCAGCATATCTATTGCTATCCTCTTATCAGTTGATCCTCTGTCAAGTCCATATACCAGGATCATTGTTATTACTTTCAGAGAGCTATGCCATATTCTTTCCTACTGTCACCCTTTCAGTTTTTAGTTGAGATCATGATTTACTTGCTGAGCGTTAGCTCATTATTATTTTATCTAACCTTTTGACAGTAACTTAAGAATCATGGTCCGTACTATCTAAACCGTAAGGAAGCGCACCTATCGTGGTCCCAAGTTGGTCCAGTTTCAGATAGCTCCCGAGGTAGATGCAATAACAGCTCAGTGAGGATGTTCTAGTGGTTTGGTTGATAAGATAGTTGTGAGAACGAGTTTGTTAAGAATTTGAATTTAAGGTTTGTAATAATAATTTGATTATGGTTTGTAATAATAAGTAGTTAGACGATGGCTTGCTTGTTTCATACCATTACCTGTGAAAGATCTTGGATAGTAGAGTTGGGGCTAGTCAGCATCTATATCTATATTTATATATTTTTTAGGTTGTTTGTATCAAGAGTGTGTTAGTGACCCTCCAATCTAGGCCCCGGGTCGGCAGGGCGTGACACCCTTAACTAACCCAGTAGAAAGACGAGGGTAATAAACCCTGACCTCCGGCGAAAAAGTGACCTTCTTCGAAACCTGCTCCCCCTTAACTAACTCAGCAGAAGGGGCACCGTGTAGACAATCAAGAAGACTAGGGTAAAAAACCCTAACCTCCGGCGAGAAAGAGACCCTCTTCGGACTCATTCTCAAAACTTTTAGAGATATTATATATAAATTAAGAAATATGGTGTATAGGTGGGAGATTTGAGATGGAAGATGGAATTATGAAGGTCGATTGTATAGATCTGATGGAGAAGTTGTTTAGATTTTAAGAATTTTAGAGAGAAGTTTTTAGAGAGAAGGCAGAGAGAACACGACTCTCATGTGGGGGACTTTGGTGTGTAATGATCTCGTTACTCTAATTTCATTACTTATTTCATTTAGAATTGATGCCTTAATTCAAAGTGATTTGATAATTACGAAAGCTAGCCGGGAACACGAAACTAACATAAGCACCTTTTAGCCTTAACTTATATCAAACCACACGAACATCCACTTAAAAAGATAGAAGTTGTGTGGATACCGTTTATGTTTAGACCCTATATGTCTATATGATTTGAAAACATAATTGGTTTACGAATAAATTCCTTTATTATGGCTACATAGGGCGATGTGATCCTAAACCCTACCACTTATCGTAAATGTACATAACAATTACGAACCTATGCTAACATGGCAAATTCTAAATTCCTAAATCCACTTTCGCATTCATTAGGAATTAATAATTTAGACGTTAGCTACGCATCTAATAAATTAAGCGCAACCATATTAGGCAATCTAAATTTTAATCATAATACAAATTATTAAGGCATCGAATTTCTAAATTTCGTAAATAAATCCATTAGAACCCCATGATGTCAATTAGTTCATAATCGAACGAATCGTCATCATAGGATTAAATGAAAACATGGTATAAAATTGCATGAATTAAATATAAATTACAAGAGCTTAGAAAATAGAACCGAAATAGCTTCCAATGAAAGAGAAGAGCACTCCAAAATAATCCCCTTACAATCTTCAACCAAAATAGAACTTATACTAAATTTACAGAAAATTAATGTGTATGAAATAAAACTGAAAATACAAAAGAAGCAACTGAATTTTTATGGAATACTAGAGAGAATTCAGTTGAGAGGTGATATAAAACTTATGGAAAACACTCCTATTTATAGGAGAAATTAGCCCACATTTGCAGAAAACACCGGAGTCAGCGGCTGGTGGCTCATGTAAGAACCCAGATTTTTGGTAGAATTAAAACTTTTCTTATTAAGAATAAGTATATACGTGAATAGTGTTTGTCATGCGTGAATAGTAATTTATGGATGAATAGTGATTTTGAGGACTAAGAAACTTTTCATGCCACTCTATGTACGAGATAGGGTATGGATATTTCAAAGTCATATTAGTGATTTACAGAGCGAATAAGTGTATGTAAAGACGATCGGAATTCAGAAATTCCAGTGTGTATTCTGGTGTAATATTTGACCGGGCAGTGAATTATATATTATTATATTCAAGAAATGAGATATTAATTTTGAGGAATTAAGGATTTAATATGTTAGGATTTTATTATATTCGATTTGAAGATTTAGAACGAAAACCACTGAGATAGTGAAATGAACGTTCTAGAAACCGCAGAGACTTTACAACGAGATTAAGCGATTGAGCGAACGAATCATGGATTAAGGATATGGGATATTAAGAGTCCAAGTAATGATATATTATGAGAGGGAAAGAGGATTGAGAATAAACTCCTAGAATTGAGAAATGGAAAATGCTTGAGAAATCGGGCGAACGCTTTCTGAGATAAAGAGAAATAAACAAGGAATGTTGGAGTTAATATTCGTTCGAGGTATTGTGCCATATTAGGGCATTAATATGCAACGTATAAGTGGTAACATATTTATTTTATTCAATAAACGACAAGGAAATCAAAGCGGTGGAAATGAAAACAAAACCAAGGGACTTAAGTGCAAGAAACAAGAGATAAGGACTTAGGTGCAAAAGGAGGAAGGACTTGGTTGCATTTTAAGTGGATAAGAATCCAAGGGAACCAATGGGAGTGTGATAGCTAGCAAGGATAAGGATGCATCCAAAATATCTAGATATATATTACATGTATAAGCATTATTCGTCAAAACGTGTATTTTCAGGACACGCTAGCCTGCCTGGGATTATTTTGCCCAGGACCGGCTGACCAGCCCCATGGTCAACACCGGCAGGTAAATCATGCTAACCGTGCGATAAGACCCAGTGGCCGGGCACTTAAGCGATACGCTCAGTAATCCACGGTTACCTTCGTCAAACCTTCCACTGTCTCTCCAACACGGCTACACGCAGGGGGCGGGTGAGGTTCGAACCCGTGACCCTTTGGATCAACGCATGACCTCGTTTCCACTGAGGCAGCTCTCAGCATTATTGGAGATAAAGAACAAAAAGCAAAAACAAGAAACTCCATTTTCTCTCCATTCTGCCCAGCTTGGTAATTTAGGCATAACTCCTTCATTACTCAATGAAATTTTGTGTTCTATATCTCTTTGGAAAGGTATTGAGATGTGCTACAACTCTTCTTTAGAAGCCTCATCCAGAAAAGCAAGGTAAAGGCCTCGTTTTTCCAGTTCTTTCAACTGATGAATAGTAACTCCGAATTACTAACTTTGTTTTCTTCATTTCTTTTGATCATCCAAGCTTACCCAAGGCTATGCAAGGACTATAAAAGGTTTATAAAGCTATTACACACATCAAGGAAGGAAACCATCTTTTGAAACCCTAGCTTTTACTTTGAGTTTTAGTGGTTTTGTGAGTTATAAAGCTTTGATGCATGTTTAGGACCTTAGATTTATGATTGGGCTTGATTGATTGTCACAAATGGTATCCTAGTAGCATAAGCAGTGGATACCCTTTTTCTAATGTTAAATTTGAGGTATTAGTTGTTTGGAGTGGATGGTATGATATTTGGAGTATTTGGATTATTCGATTTATAGCCGTCATAATGACGAATTGTTGTTGATGCTTAAAACAGTAGGCACCCGAGACACATACCTTCTGTAAATGTTGAACCACTGCCTAGAACTTGTAGATCATGTTTCATAGATCATTTTGGCGAAATCCTTGTAGCATTTTGATTTACGGTTTAGGAGAAATGGCCAAATTCGTAAAAGTAATTCGATCGCGTAAGTGCTAAGTTCATGACTTCAATTGAACCCCTTAATGGTATGATTTTGGTGGCAAATCGATTTTATTAAATACTAGATATCATAAGGGGTATGTATGCGAAGGAATCACCTCAAAAGAGTAAACAGTGGATTTTATAGAAAAGTTTAAGCCGAGGTCGCGTAAGTGAAAACCACTGAAAACGAGACTTAGAAACCAACGTTCTAAATGGTTAAGTATAACTTAGTATTGCGGATGGATTTTTAACTAAAATTATGACGTAAGTATTTGACGACCAACATGGACTTAGTATGACGCTAGAGCGAGCAAGTAATGCTTTGGTTGTGTTTGTTGTATGTTTACACCTTGAGTTAAGAATGGTTATCCAGGGGATTAACGGTATGTTCTTATTTGACTCTGTCTAGATGGACCGACATCGTCGCGAGCCCTATCGTATCTCAAGTACCAGGCAAGTGTTCTAAACCATACTTTGTAGTATTGGTTCTATATTCCTGTTTTGCCATGTATAGAGTTATACAGTTTTGCGGTAATTGCTTATAATGCCATATATATAAAGTTGGCCTTCTGCTTTACATATAAGTTTGGGATGAGTTATTATGAACCAGTGTATCTTGTAGCTCTAAGTATAAGAGCATACTTACTGTGTTCGACTCTAAACCAGGAGTCAGTATTTTGATATATATGAATAGTCGTGGAAACCCGGAGGGATTCCAGCGGCAAAATGCTATGTATTTTGAGGAATGTTATTTAGTATCATTATTATAATTTCAAAAAGTATTTATTACTTGGTAAAGATTCGAGGATTGTTATTTGAGTATTATCTAACTTGAGGAATATTAACCAAATATTATTTCATTAAGAGTATTATTGAATATTTTACGATATATGATGCAAGGTATATGCATAGTTGTTTTGACTTAATATATTATCATACTTGAGGTGTGATTTTTAATTAGACGACTTGTGGACTAGAGGTGATCTAGTAGCTATAAGCCGGGTTTATAATTGCCCTTAATATAGGGCATATGTTTCGACTAATTTGTTACGAACCGCGAGGCGGTATATCGTATATGTATTACAATTATTTTCGGAATACAAATGAGAGTCTAGAGAGAGAAGCTCCTCCTTCTCACTAGAATCTCTTTTAGCCGCCCTTAATTCTTACACAAATTTCCATTAGATCTATACAATCAACCTTCATAAATTCATTTCCATCTCTAATCCCACACCTATACACCAAATTTCTTATTATTATAAGTTAATTTTTCACTGGTTTTGATTATGAGTCCGAAGAGGGTTTCCTTCTCGGAGGATCTGGTGTTTATTTCGGCTTCCAAAGAGGTAGAATGCCACAAAGGTGGCCTTGGCATCTCTGGGTCGAAGAGGGTTTCCTTTGCGGAAATCTTAATTTCGGATATGCCTTGTTTGAGAGGCTGTTTGAGTGCTTGTTCGCATGATTCCCTTAATGGTAAAGGGAAGGATGTTGCTTTCATGAGTCGGAAGAGGGTTTCTTTCATGGAAGGAACCTTGCCGGAATCGAGTAGATCTAAAACTGGTCTCTTTGCTTGTACCGATGAGATGGTTCAAGTTTTGAAGGAACCCTTGACGAAGATCCAGGAGGGGTTGGTATCGACTATGAGTCCGAAAAGGGTCTCCTTTGCGGATAACCTGGTGTCAGAAATTACTAATGATGGTGGTTATCTTCGTATGTATTCGCCCACCTCTGTCTCAATGGAAGGAAAGCATGGTCCTTCGGAGCAGGGCAAGACTCGTAAGAGAGTCTCTTTCTCTGAGGATATCCTGGTGTCGGAGATTCCTTTTGATGGTGGTTATCTCCGTATGTGTTCTCCCACCACTGTTTCAATGAAAGGAAAGCATGGTCCTATGGATGGTAATCTTTTCTACTCTAAGAAACAAAGGTCTGGGTTTAATGATATAGTTAATTTCAATATGTTGATCAAGGAGGTCTCTGGTTTAGTAAAGGAGAAGGGGCATCCTAGTCCTTCCCTTGAGAAATTGGGACCTGTTAATGTTATGGATAAGGATGGTCCTTTTGTTGATACATCTGATCTATTGGATTCTGCTGTTAAGGAAGTTGGTAAAGATGGAATGGAGGCTACAGAGGAGGAGGCTATAATCAGAAATGTTTTATGTCCTGATTATGGGGATCATCGTGATGACAATCTGAATGGCATATGCACTGCGATTCAGCAAGCTACAGAGCTGGATGTTTTCAGATTGCGTGTAATGCGCATTGCAATATGGGTATTTGCTTATTATGATGTCCTTCAGATGGAGGAATTGGTTGAAGACCCCTTTTGGGTGGTGGATGCTTTTGGTACTCATGTTAAGGAGTACAGTTCTGGAGCTAAATGTGTTGATAACAGGGGAGGTTTCCTGCTCGGGAACTTAACTGTCCAATGCAGAGGTCTGGTCTGCCTTAATGCTGCTAAAAGTCTTGCTACTTGTGTTGGGTACCTTGGTACTCCTGATGGGAAACCTAGGAGGAAGCTTTTGCTTCGGATTATGGGATGTGAACCAGGAGGTTGTACATGTTTTATGATGCTTAGTGTTTATTCTGGTAGTTGTTTAGGTTGATAGTAAGGTGACTTACTGATGTTATGACTCTGTAATGGTTAAAATGTTGATTTCGCGGGGTATGCCCCTAGATTTGTATTAGCTGTTCCTTTGTTGGTATAAAATTTTAATTAGCAAAAAAAAAAAAAAAATATTTTCGGAGTATTATTTATTTAGTAAATAATATTCGAGGATTATAATTACATGGAAAATATCGTTTCAAATATTTATTTAAAGTATGATTTCATAATCATACGTGAGTTATTTATTTAAATGAATCTTAATTCAAATTTTCATTTTGAAGGTTTCTAGTAATCTTTAGATGACTATTTACTTAATGAATATTATTCTAAATATTCATTTAAAGTTTTCTTTATTATTAATAAGGGTTGTTTATTTGACGAACATTATTATATTATTTTGGATATTCATTTAAATACTTTATCATTATTATTAAGGGCTATTTAATTGATGACTATTATTTCGAATATTCATTTAAAGGGAATGAATATTATTTCGGATATTCATTTAAAGGTTTCCAATAATCATTAATAATTATCTAATTACTAAATATTATTATGGAATATTCATTTCAAGATTTAGTTGTGATTATTTTACTTAAAAATATTGTTTATGCAGATATGAGTTAATAAATATTATTGGAATAATTAATTAATACTTTCAAGAATATAGTGAATAACTCAGGTCACTTAAAAGCATATTTGACTTCAATAATCATGAAGTATATCTCTGAGATATAGTAAAAGTATCTTGAATACTTTTGATCTTCTGGGTTTTCCCTAGATAACGTTGAGCACCTAATCTATGTTGCTTAACAACGATTTTCCAAAAGTATTATAAGGTTTCCCTGATGATCTTAAATCAAATCCTAGCCTGCAATGGCGTCGCTTTCCTTCAAAACTGGGAAACCCTATTTGAGAAATTCTATTTTACCTGACTTCTGAGTCACGAAAAATGTCGAGAGCTTATTTTGAGCTCAGTTATTATGAGTTAGGTGACTCTGGCTACTTCCTCAACACTCGAGGAGTAGGATTGCTGTAACAAGTGTTAATCCATTAACGAGCTACTGCTCGGGAAATATTGGTAAATTTTCCTTTCCAATTAGATACAACTACTTTGTGGAGTTGTATCAACGAGTTATTACTCGGGGAAAAGGAGGACGAACTTTACGTTTCAGAGTCATGGATTTTACTCGAACTAGGAGTATGTGTGTATGAGGCTGTGAATCAGTTCATCACTGATAATCATGTAAGAGGCCGTGGGACGGTCCATCATTATTAAAAGGGGTCCGAGTTGCGCCGGTCCCGACTATGCCCAACCGTTGACGGGAGATCAAGAGGGCGGTAGACAAGTAAATCCGTCAGTTCTTCCATCTACATGTAGAGAAACAAAATTTGGAGATGCACAACTTATGATTGATCATCGTAAGGTTGTGACATCTGGCGCGAGATACTCCAGTATTAGTTCATCATCCAAATTTGGATATTTCCTGCAACACGTATTGAAGAAACTTCTTTCAGGTTGACGGGTAGCTCCCGCAACATGTATTGAAGAGACTTCTTTCAGGTTGGCAGGGCTTTGAAAAGTGTTCAAAACTGACGTTACAATAAATCACCTTGTAACTTCATCTTTTATCTTATATTTTATGACTCTGTTGATACCTTACATAACATGAGTTGTGCTAAGAAGGTTGTTGTCGAAAAGGTTATATTGGTCTACTTTGAACCTCATCTTTTTATAATATACTGGAACTTGTTCATTTCAAAGTAGAGGTTGATTTCAAAAGATGATATTGATTTCCCTTATCATTCAAATCATATTGAAAACTTGTTCATCTCACACTTGATAAAGATTACAGATATATTATGAAAGATGATATACATATATTGATTTTCTGCTTATCTTCTTTTAATAGCAGATATTTTGACGGAAAGGTTATTAATGTGATTATGAACTTATCTTGTTCATTTAATGATTATTTTAATCATTATACTTTCCCTATTGAGATTTTTGGGCACATATATTTCATGGTTGATAGTAAGTATCTGTGGTATTTCGAAAACCCCAAGTATATGATGGGATATTTTGTGAACTCTATTAACCGCTTGCTGAGCAATTCTTTCGCTCATACTTGTTTGTTTTATATACTAGCCTTTCAGAAAGAGGTAAACGGATGAGGATTATCTGCATAGCTCGGAAGAAGCAGGCAGACTACCCTTATGACGAAGACATGATCTACAACATCTATAGCTGGAGTAAGTTACATGTAGGTTTATTAATGTGTAATATATATCACATTGTATAGAGTAAAACTAGTTGCTTGTATACTTCTCAACGAAGCTATACTAGCGGGATAAGATTTGTAAGACACGGTGTAATTTGATTCAATGGATGTAATGAAGTGAGTAATGTAAAGACTTTAGTTCTTGTTTCTAACCCTATAACCTATAAGATGCTTGGTAGTTGAGGTCTTAATGATGTATTTCAGTTATTCAATGATTACAGGTGGATTAAGGTTGTTAAACAGGTGAATTGTTAATGAGAATTTCCGCGTGACGACCAAATCCCTGACCCCGGATTTGGGGCTGTTACAGCTCACGCAGTTTGTTTGCCTAACTTTTGCTTTTCAAACTCAATTGTTTACAACAAGTTACGTTCTAACATTTTGTTTTTTAACGGGCTCCGTAGAAATGCTTTTTAACCCGCACAATTTATAATCTTTAATTAATAAATAATTAAATTAATTCAGAAATTATAAAAATAAATATCTAATATTATTAGATATTTATAAATATAATTTTCTAAATAAATAAAATATTTATTAATATAAATATATCCTTAAGTCCTGAAAAAATGGCACTGGACAGTAGCGGTGGGCGGCGGTTTAGCTGGCTTCCTAACTTCTTTCTTTTTCTTTTTCAAACTCTTTGTAAAGCAAATCATTACTTTAAATGACCTGCATAATTCAACATAAACCGGGGCTTGTTTTGTCCTATATGAACGGGCTCCGTAGAAATGCTTTTTTAACCCGCACAACTATAATATTTAATTAATAAATAATTATTTTAATCCAGAAATTATAAAAATAAATATATAATATTATTAGATATTCATAAATATAATTTTCTAAATAAATACAATATTTATTAATATAAATATATCCTTACGCTCTAAGCTGCGGTCTTTTGACGGTCTGAAACCGGACTCCTTTTCCTCAACAAAAAATATATCAATTCCAACCGGGATTCCAGCTTTAAGAATATATCACTTTCCATCTTTTTGTGACCATTCTATTTCCTCTTTGCTCGTCAAGGTGTAAGCTACGGTCTCTTGAGGATCTGAAACCGGACTCCTTTTGCTTAGAAACAGATACAATAATTCCAACCGGGGTTTCAACATTAAGAATGTATCACTCAGAATTTCTTTATGATAATTCCTTTTCCTCGTAGTCAATCCAGTTGATAATAAGATCATTTTGATTAAATGATTTAGCACTTCTGTTGCTTGCACAATGATTTTTTTTATAACAGTCTTGACTTTCTCAGACCTTGCGCTCTCTTGGCAACTCTTAATTCCGAATTGAGGCAAAAATCCATCGTTTTTAGCCTTTTATCGCCACGATACCTAAAGTTGCGAGTTCTGCATAACCAAGAATGAAACAACATAAACGAATTAAAAGATACAACATACTTAAGGATAAGCCACCAATCTAGGTCCAATTAGTGCATAATAAGTGGATATAAAATCCACTTATCACACCCCCAAACTTAAACCGATGCTTGTCCTCAAGCGAAAATAGACTCGACTACCTCTAAATGCATGAATGCAACCGATGCAAGGATCCATAGGCAAAGCAATAACCAATTTAGCAGAGTGCCTCAGAGAATGTGATAATTCCAAATAGAGATCGACTAAATACCCGCATGTTAACATTTACAAGCTCAGAAACGTGCGTGTGTGCTTAGCTCACCAGATATACTCACTATACTAGTTTAGAAACATAGCCTATTCTTTGACCAAACAATCACAAGTTTGTAAATAAAATGAACGTTAAACACTTAATAACTCAGAGACACCTTCATACTTATTCAAGTTTACCAAGGATTCAACATGCTTTAATTAGATCATTCAACTGCTATATATACAAAACTATGCTACTTATGCTTATTTGACCGTGCAATGGTTGAGGTCCATAAAGATTTATGCACTAATACTCTTGTAGCGAGCATTGGGTTGATGGATCCCAGATCGAGAAAGTCTTAGGTCACTAGGCACAAAATTCCCTAGAACTTAATTGCTCGAGTATTAATGAGCCCAACCGCAGTCAATTATGCCCATATACACTCATATCAACCTTTTTTTTTCTTTTTTTTTGTCTTAGTCTTTTTTTTATTCTTATTTTTTTTAAGAATGAGTGCAATTTGCTCCATCTCATTCCACCCCTAGACTACTCATAATATGAATATGAGCGGCTACTAGCCTTTGACGCCTAACCTTATTAATTTTCTTAACTACTACACTTTTAGCAAGCAATCCTTGGTTTCCCCCAAACTTATATTTTAGTGCTCTTATGCTTTTAAGGGAATATAGAACATTCTAAATATAAACAAGTGATTATTCTTAACAAAACAACCAAAATGTTCCAGAACTAGTTCAAGAGCAATCGATGAGACTCTATTAAGAATGTGTTTCTGTAGCATGCAAGTCAATTCATAAGTACTTAAATCAGCCCTATATTCATCATTATCACACTCAAATTTATCATTGGCTAATAAACGGAACCACCAAGCGCTACGGGATCAAGGAAAATATGCTATGCAACTAATCATGAATATGCAATTTTTTTTAAACATGATATAATATGAATTATATGAAATTATACTAGCATGGTATATTATGAACTACATGAAACTATGTGTAATACTATGACTCGATTAATCAATTATCCTAAATCACCCCCAAACTTAAAATATTCAATGTCCTCATTGAAGGTATAGATAAAGGATAAAAGAGAACTCCCCTAACTATCAGCATCGTCACCCTCCTCGGGATGGTGAATCAAGTGGTGAAAAACTGCATGAGCTCCAAACTACAACCAGTCTACCTCAAAAGAAATTCATTTTGCGAAGCAAGCTCCTGTAATTTGTCAATGACCTGCAAACTTGACATAATACTAAATAAAATAAAACTTAAAATAAAAACATTAAACCTATGGTTGCCTCCCATGAAGCGCTTATTTATTGTCGCTAGCTTGACGATTCTGCTGCTTGATCATGTTTTTTTTTGCTAATTAAAATTTATACCATAGGGAAATGATTACATCTCTAGGGGCATACCCCGCGATTAAAATTTATACCATAGGGAAATGATTACATCTCCATGGCATTTTGTGTTGGTTAGGATTGTGTTTGTGTTCTGTTGTTGTTGATTGCTAGTTTATCTAGCATTATTGATGTTTTTTTCTCAGTTGTTCCGCTAGGTAGATGTATTACTTATCGCGGGGTATGCCCCTAGAGATGTAATCTTTTGTCTGTGGTATAAATTTTAATTAGCAAAAAAAAAAACAACAGTAATGCTAGATAAACTAGCAATCAACTGATAAACTAAACAAACTAAACAACTAAGTTGCACACATTCTGACTAAAATACCACTAGAAGTGGTCCCTCCACAAGCTCCTGTTCCCGCACATCCATACATTACCCGCACAGTAATCACCACGATTGCAATACTCACCAGAGGGGTGAGCAGAATATTCAGAAGAATAGCAGGACATCCCATGTGCACAAGACAGTAGCCAAAGCAGATAAGAGGCAACAAAAAACCCCCACGACACTTTCTTTTCAGTACTTGTCCGAATATCGCAACAAGACTTACCAACAGCAATCTCATACTTCTTTCATAAGCTGATACACGCTTGTTCTCCTGACCTGCCTTGGCCTTAACTATCCCCAGTCCAACAGCTCCAAGGATCGGTCTCCCCCTGTTCACCCTCCATTGCTTCCAGAATACCAGCCTTTCGATCAGTCCAGGCCCGCATCCCATGACCCTCATCATGCAATCCCTGCTAAGCAAAACCACTCGTGCACGAGCAACAACAGACCTGAGCTGAGAAGATATGTGAGACACCCTCGGATGAGGATGAAGCTTCTTATGAGACCGCTAGAGATGCGATAGAGAGAGAAACGATTCACATGGTAGCAAAGGGTGTGGCTGCGAACAACAAATATGAAAGAGAGGATCTTATAAAGCTCCGCAACCAAATGATGGATATTCATAGCTTTCTTGCCAAAAAGGGTTTTTCGGTGAGTGAAGTTGAAAAAGAAATTTTGAAGGATAAGAAGAGATTTAATGCAGGGTTAGTTAGCCCAGTGCGTTTCATTGATGGTAGGGATGAGATGGGTCTTCCCATTTTTTCTAGCAAGGAAATACCTAAGAACATGGCTGCCAATGAGAAGGGGGCGGGAGTGGTTAAAGGAATCCTAAAGAATGCTCCATCTGGGGGTCTGGAAAGGGGTGAAAGCTCGAAGAGTAAACATGAACCTGTTGTAGACAAAGTGAGCAATGAGAACACCAAAAATGGGGAGAAGAATGAGAAGACCGAAATGGGGTCAAAAGGAACTAAATCCTGGTCTTCAGTTTTAAGAACGGCCCCGGGCCCTTTCAAGGAAGTGAAATTTGATTACGTGCCTCCAACTAAAGGATCAGATGTTGTATCCCCCCCAGAGGATGTCCTCAAGAAAGGTGCGGGAAAATTCAAATGTTGCATTGTGGGTCAATTTACAAAAGGAACTTTACCGTTTAAGAGAGTTAAGGAGGTGGCTTTTTCAGCTTGGAGGAGAGGCCTCACCATGGTCTCTCAGCGTAATGAATCTACATATGTTTTTAGGTTCAACTCTTCCAATGAGAAAAATGCAGTTCTAAGCAAAGGTACGTGGTACTTTGATAAAAGGCCTTTGGTCCTAACTGATTGGGGTTTCACTGTGCGCTCAGAACCTGTTACCTCAATGCCGTTATGGGTTAAACTGGCCAATCTACCAGATTGTTACTGGACGTAGGAGGGTCTGGGCCGTGTTGCTAGTGCCATTGGCAAGCCCCTAGGGGCAGATGCCCTTACATCTGAGCTAGAAATCCTGCCATTTGCTAAAATGTGTGTTCAGTATGAAGTAGGGGATCCATTACCACCAACCCTCAAAGTGGTGGACCTGGATGGTTCTATAGTGGAGATTAAAGTCACATACATTAATAAGCCAATGGTGTGCAACCACTGTAAATCACTTGGCCACACCATTAGTGTTTGCCCGGTGGCTTCTAGGGAATGGGCGGCAGGGGGCTCAATCCATACAAAAGGGGATCCAACTGGCCAAAATGGCAAAGGAAAGGATAAAGTGGACCAAATTGGTAAGGTCAATGAAGTTCAACAACAAAAAGTGGTGGTCGAGCAAAAGGAAGTGGCTTTAGAGGAGGAGGACAGTCACATGAGGGGAGCAGACGGGGATGAGCATATCCAAAACCACCAGGTAGATGTTACAGAAGAGGAAGTAGATAAGGGGTGGACGGAGGTTCGCTCAAAGAGGAAGCCAGTGACATCGCCAAGCATATCTCCGGATGCTACCACTCTTCAGCAGTTTCAGAATATTGTGGTTAATGAGGTGGCAATGAAGCATGGCTCTAGAACTCCAAAGCCATACAAGAAAGTAAAAAGAGGAGGCAGGGGGGGTCGTACCCCTTCCTCTAGGTCATAAATCTTATATGACTATTTTTTGTTCCTACAACGTTAGAGGCCTCAATAATAAAGTTGGTTTTATCAGGGACTTTATCTCTAAAAACAAACTGTCCCTGGTAGGTCTATTGGAAACTCATGTCCAAACTGACGTTGCTAGGATTATCTCTCGGGCCATAAATCCACGGTTTCAGTGGTGTTTTAATTGTGATCATCATCCGGGAGGCCGTATATGGCTGGGGTGGAACCCCTCTATATGGAATATTTTGGTTATTGCTTCTTCTTCTCAGCATATCACATGCTCTGTCACCCTTATTGAGACTAACACAAACTTCGTTATCTCTTTTGTGTACGGTCTTAATGAAGCGATTGACCGCAGACCACTATGGTCTGATTTGACAGGAATAGCGCATGGTTTGAATGCTACAGCCTGGGCATTATATGGTGACTTCAACTTTTGTATTAGCATTGATGAAAAGCAAGGAGGAGTTTTAGATTGGACTACTGGAATGGAGGAGTTTAAACAGTTTTTGCTTGCCAATGGGCTCACTGATCTTCGGTATTCAGGCCACTTCTTCACGTGGTGGGATAGCAATATTTCTCAGCCAAAGTTCAGAAAGTTGGATCGAGTGTTAGTAAATCCTGATTAGCATTCAGTGTTCCCTTGCTCCACGATGGAGTTCATCTCTCGGGGTTTATCTGATCATTGCCCTGCTATTACTTCGCTTGGAACTAGTTTCTCCTCTGGGGCGAAGCCTTTCCAATTTTTTAATCACCTCATTGATAACCCAGAATTTTTGGATACAGTGGCGAAAGCATGGTCTTTGGAGGTAGAGGGAAATCCTTGGTTTATTTTATCCTCGAAGCTCAAGAATGTAAAGTTGGCTCTAAAGGACCTAAACAAAAACGTGGGGGACATTCACCAACTAGTGATCTTATCTCGGGATGCTCTATCTCAGTTTCAGAATGCAATGCCTGCTAACCCCACTGCTGCATACTTTGAAGAAGAAAAGGATTTTATTGAGAACTATTCAGCAGCTTTAAGGCTAGAGGAACAGTTTTTAAAACAGAAATCCAGAATTCAGTGGTTAAAACTTGGAGATGGCAACAATAAGTTTTTCTATAACTCTTGCAGAGGGAACTGGAATACTAACAAGATTAATTCTCTTCGGGACACGGAGGGGGTTTCACACTCTTCGCATGCTGATATGGCTAAAGTGGCCACGGAATTTTATAAAAAATTTTGGGAAAAACATCTGAGGTAGCAGATTTTCCTAATGACATCCCTCTTCCCTCTCTCTCTGATTCCCAGTTTAATCATATGGCTGCCCCTTTTTCTGAAAGTGAAGTGCTGAGCACCTTAAAAAGAATGGCTAAGAACAAGAGCCCTGGGCCAGATGGGTTCACAGTCGAATTTTACTTGGCTGTTTGGCATTTGGTAGGAAACGATGTGACTAAAGGTATCATGTATTTCTTTAATACCCTACACTTGCCTAGAGTAATAAATGCTGCTTCCATATGTTTTTTTTTTGCTAATTAAAAATTTTATACCAAAGGAAAACAACTAGAACATAACTAGGGGCATACCCCGCGAGACAACATCCAAACTCCAACTACAATACAACATGTTACAAAGAATAAGAAGGTAAACCCTACTCAACATCTCGGATGTACCTAACCTATTCTTTTACATGATAAATAAGATGATGGTCGGGTCTTTACGAACCCAAACCTTAAACAAGCTACATGAGAACAGTTTCTCGCGCACCATACGCCTAATCTCTTTGCTGACCACTGAGGTTGGATGGCCAGGTCCAGGGTTGTGCATGCGGTAGTTACGCTCCTTCCGGACATGGTAGATAGCTGTGCTAAAAAACAGTTGGGCAATTAATTCCTCCTTAGCCCCCAGATGAGTATTAACGCAATTGCCTAACTGACAGTTGGACCACTTCCTCGTGAAACGCCATGGCATAGACCTGCTAATAAGATCAAAGAATGGGCAAGCAGTGAAAATGTGGCTAACCGATTCAGCATCCACCCCACACAAGACACATTTCGGGTCAACCTGCATTCCGAACATAAGCATTCTATCCTTCGTGAGAAGCCTGTTCTTTATGGCTAACCATGTGATGAATGAGCATTTCGGGATATTGAATTTCCCCCAGACCATGTTCATCCAGTGGACATGAGTTCCAGTTTCCCGCATGGAGGACCAAATAGTAGTTAATTTGACATTCTTTACTAACATTCCATCCCATGTAATAGAATCAGACTTATGAATTTGAATTTGTTGCACCATCCGTCTAATTTCAATCACATCATTATGGTTCGAAGATGGCAGGTCCCAAATCCCATTTCAGAGGTAGACATTGATACTGACTGCACTCGTGGACTCAGCTGTAGAGATAATGGATGGGGAGATATCCAGAAGAGGCTTCTTATGGACCCAGGGATCATGCCAGAAGAGAAAATCAGAGTTTTCTCCTATGTTATAGTGTAAATGCTGAAGAGCTCGCGGCCTCGCCTTAAATAATTTCCTTACAATCCAACATGAGCGATGTGGCATTGAGGAAGTCCAGAATTCCTTCTTTGCCAGCAAGGCTTTATGGAACCATGCTATCCAAAGGGAGTTAGAGGTGGGTTGCAAGATACGCCACAGCTGATAAAGAATGGCAGCTTCATTCCATTCAAAAAGATTGCGAATGCCAAGACCGCCTTCCGCTTTCGGTTTACAGCACTCCTCCCATCCTACTTTATACTGACATTTCCCATCCGGCTTGTAGAAACCTCCCCAAAGAAACTTGAAAAGTAGAGCATTAATCTTTTTTAGAATTCCCTTCGGAAGGAAAAGAAACATACTCCAATATCCCACAATACTGACCAGAATAGCTTTGATCAGTTGGAGACGACCTGCAAAATTAAGAAATCTAGTTGTCCACAGCTCCACTTTACTGCACAATCTACTGATCAGAGTCAGGCAGTCATTCTTGTTGAGCTTGCCCGTAATGAGAGGAAGCCCCAGGTAGGAGATAGGCATATGACCTCTTTGGAATCCTGAGTGAGTAAGAATAGCATCAACCACATCCTGTCTAACATTGGCAAAGAAGCAAGTAGTCTTGGAAATGTTTGGCTTTAGGTTCGAACAACTTGAGAAGAGCTTGATCCCATCTAGCAGAGCTGAGACTGACCTAAGATCACCATGACTAAACAGGAACACATCATCAGCAAAAATAATGTGATTCAGTTTTACCTCCTTTGTTCTCCAGTGGAATTTGAAATTAGGATCTCTAGTCATCTTATCCAGACAGGCTGAGAGAGCCTCCATGGCAATCACGAACAGATAAGGGGATAATGGATCCCCCTGCCTCAGGCCAGACTCCCCTTTGAAAAAACCTTCCAAACTGCCATTCAACTTTACAGAAAACATTGTGTAAGTGATACATTTCTCCAGCCACTTGATGTACTGATTGGGAAACCGCATTTTGTCCATGATTTTAGACAGGAATTTCCAGTTTAGGGAGTCAAAAGCCTTATGTATGTCCAGCTTTATAGCACATCGGGGCTAACCTGAGTTGCCATTATAATCCTTGCATAAAGCTTGAGCAAGGAAAATATTGTCACCAATGGATCTCCTAGCTACAAAAGCAGACTGTACTGGAGAAATGATGGAGGGAAGGACAACTTTGAGCCTCTTGGCCAACATAGAAGAAATGCATTTATACAGTACATTACAACAAGAGATGGGCCTAAAGTGTTGCATTTCAGAGGGGTTAGCCTGTTTAGGAACTAAACATATGGAAGCAGCATTTATTACTCTAGGCAAGTGCAGGGTATTAAAGAAATACATGATACCTTTAGTCACATCGTTTCCTACCAAATGCCAAACAGACAAGTAAAATTCAACTGTGAACCCATCCGGCCCAGGGCTCTTGTTCTTAGCCATTCTTTTTAATGTGCTCAGCACTTCACTTTCAGAAAAAGGGGCAGCCATAATATTAACCTGGGAATCAGAGAGAGAGGGAAGAGGGATGTCAGTAGGAAAATCTGCTACCTCAGATGTTTTCCCCAAAATATTTTTATAGAAATCCGTGGCCACTTTAGCCATATTAGCATGAGAAGAGTGAGAGACCCCCTCCGAGTCTCGAAGAGAGGTAATCTTGTTAGTGTTCCAGTTCCCTCTGCACGAGTTATAGAAAAACTTACTGTTGCCATCTCCAAGTTTTAACCACTGAATTCTGGATTTCTGCTTTAAAAACTGTTCCTCTAGCCTTAAAGCTGCTGAATAATTCTCAATAAAATCCTTTTCCTCTTCAAAGTATGCAGCAGTGGGGTTAGCAGGCATTGTATCCTGGAACTGAGATAGAGCATCCCGAGACAGGATCACTAGTTGGTGAATGTCCCCCATCTTTCTGTTTAGGTCCTTTAGAGCCACCTTTACAATCTTGAGCTTCGAGGTTAAAATAAACCAAGGATTTCCCTCTACCTCTAAAGACCATGCTTTCTCCACTGAGTCCAAAAAGTCTGGATTATCAATAAGGTGATTAAAAAACTGAAAAGGCTTCACTCCAGATGTGAACCTAGTACCAAGTGAAGTAATAGCAGGGCAATGATCAGATAAACCCCGAGAGATGAACTCCACCGTGGAGCAAGGGAACACTGAATGCCAGTCAGGATTTACTAACACTCGATCCAACTTTCTAAACTTTGGCTGAGAAATATTGCTATCCCACCATGTGAAGAAGTGGCCTGAATACCGAAGATCAGTGAGCCCATTAGCCAGCAAAAACTGTTTAAACTCCTCCATTCCAGTAGTCCAGTCTAAAACTCCTCCTTGTTTTTCATCAACGCTAATGCAAGAGTTGAAGTCACCACATAAAGCCCAGGCTGAAGCATTCAAACCATGCGCTATTCCTGCCAAATCAGACCATAGAGGTCTACGATCAATCGTATCATTAAAACCATACACAAAAGAGATAACAAAGTTTATGTTGCTCTCAATAAGGGTGGCAGAGCATGTGATATGCTGAGAGGAAGAAGCAATAACCAAAATTTTCCATATAGAGGGGTTCCACCCCAGCCATATACGGCCTCCCGGATGATGATCATAATTAAAACACCACTGAAACCGTGGATTAATGGTCCGAGAGATAATCCTAGCAACGTCAGTTTGGACATGAGTTTCCAAAAGACCTACCAGGGACAATTTGTTTTTAAAGATAAAGTCCCTGATAAAACCAACTTTATTATTGAGGCCTCTAACGTTGTAGGAACAAAAAATAGTCATATAAGAATTATGACCTAGAGGAAGGGGTACGCCCCCCCTACCTCCTCTTTTTACTTTCTTGTATGGCTTAGGAGTTCTAGATCCATGCTTCATTGCCACCTCATCAACCACAATATTCTGAAACTGCTGAAGAGTGGTGACATCCGGAGATATACTTGGCGATGTCACTAGCTTCCTCTTTGAGCGAACCTCCGTCCACCCCTTATCTACTTCCTCTTCTGTAACATCTACCTGGTGGTTAAGGGTTTTCTCATCCCCATCTGCTCCCCTCATGTGACTGTCCTCCTCCTCTAAAGCCCCTTCCTTTTGCTCGACCACCACTTTTTTTTTGTTGAACTTCATTAACCTTACCAAATTGGTCCACTTTATCCTTTCCTTTGCCATTTTGGCCAGTTGGATCCCCTTTTGTATGGATTGAGCCCCCTGCCGCCCATTCCCTAGAAGCCACCGGGCAAACACTAATGGTGTGGCCAAGTGATTTACAGTGGTTGCACACCATTGGCTTATTAATGTATGTGACTTTAATCTCCACTATAGAACCATCCAGGTCCACCACTTTGAGGGTTGGTGGTAATGGATCCCCTACTTCATACTGAACACACATTTTAGCAAATGGCAGGATTTCTAGCTCAGATGTAAGGGCATCTGCCCCTAGGGGCTTGCCAATGGCACTAGCAACACGTCCCAGACCCTCCTGCGTCCAGTAACAATCTGGTAGATTGGCCAGCTTAACCCATAATGGCATTGAGGTAACAGGTTCTGAGCGCACAGTAAAACCCCAATCAGTTAGGACCAAAGGCCTTTTATCAAAGTACCACGTACCTTTGCTAAGAACCGCATTTTTCTCATTGGAAGAGTTAAACCTAAAAACATATGTAGACTCATTACGCTGAGAGACCATGGTGAGGCCTCTCCTCCAAGCTGAAAAAGCCACCTCCTTAACTCTGTTAAACGGTAAAGTTCCTTTGGTAAATTGACCCACAATGTAACATTCGAATTTTTCCACACCTTTCTTGAGGACATCCTCTGGGGGGGATACAACATCTGATCCTTCAGTTGGAGGCACGTAATCAAATTTCACCTCCTTGAAAGGTCCCGGGGCCGCTCTTAAAACTGAAGACCAGGATTTAGCTCCTTTTGACCCCATTTCAGTCTTCTCATTCTTCTCCCCATTTTTGGTGTTCTCATTGCTTACTTTATCTGCAACAGGTTCCTGTTTACTCTTCGAGCTTTCACCCCTTTCCAAACCCCCAGATGGAGCATTCTTTAGAATTCCTTTAACCACTCCCACCCCCTTCTCATTGGCAGCCATGCTCTTGGGTATTTCCTTGCTAGAAAAAATGGGAAGACCCATCTCATCCCTACCATCAATGAAACGCACTGGGCTAAATAACCCTGCATTAAATCTCTCCTTATCCTTCAAGATTTCTTTTTCAACTTCACTCACCGAAAAACCCTTCTTGGCAAGAAAGCTCTGAATATCCATCATTTGGTTGCGGAGCTTTATAAGATCCTCTCTTTCATACTTGTTGTTCGCAGCCACACCCTTTGCTACCATGTGCATCGTTTCTCTCTCTATCGCATCTCTAGCGGTCACATAAGAAGCTTCATCCTCATCCGAGGGTGTCTCACATATCTTCCCAGCTGAGGCACCTCCCTCTAGGGTAGTAGGCACTACTAGAGCGGGAAAGTCCTCCACTTCTCTTCGTGCGAGCATTTCCTGAAACTTATCATCCTCCATATCCTGCATATAGCCAGGCAAGCCAGATTCAGAGTCACAGTGCGAATCTTGACTCACCATGGGAAAACTGACCGAAAAAGAAATAAAATAAGTATAAGAAATATAGTGTTTAGGTTTGGGGAACAAGGGAAGGTGGAAGTAAAAGAAGGGAATATGGAATCTATGATGAGGAAAGTGTGTAAGAGATTAGATCTGAAGAATTTAAAGATGGCGGCTAGGGTTAGGGGTTAGAGAGAAGGAGGAGCTTCTCTCTCTAAGACTCTCATTTTTTTCTATGGTGGTGCTGCTTCCATATGTTTAGTTCCTAAACAGGCTAACCCCTCTGAAATACAACACTTTAGACCCATCTCTTGTTGTAATGTACTGTATAAATGCATTTCATCTATGTTGGCCAAGAAGCTCAAAGCTGTTCTTCCCTCCATCATTTCTCCAGTACAGTCTGCTTTTGTAGCTAAGAGATCCATTGGAGACAATATTTTCCTTGCCCAAGCTTTATGCAAGGATTATAATGCCAACTCAGGTCAGCCCCGATGTGCTATAAAGCTGGACATTCATAAGGCTTTTGACTCCCTAAACTGGAAATTCCTGTTTAAAATCATGGAAAAAATGCGGTTTCCCCACCAGTACATCAAGTGGTTGGAGAAATGTACCACCTCCACAATGTTTTCTGTAAAGTTGAATGGCAGTTTGGAAGGTTTTTTCAAAGGGGAGTCTGGCCTGAGGCAGGGGGATCCCCTATCCCCTTATCTGTTCGTGATTGCCATGGAGGCTCTCTCAGCCTGTCTGGGTAAGATGACCAGAGATCCTAATTTCAAATTCCATTGGAGAACAAAGGAGGTAAAACTGAATCACATTATTTTTGCTGATGATGTGTTCCTGTTTAGTCATGGTGATCTTAGGTCAGTCTCAGCTCTGCTAGATCAAGTTCTTCTCAAGTTGTTCGAACCTAAAGCCAAACATTTCCAAGACTACTTGCTTCATTGCCAATGTTAGACAGGATGTGGTTGATGCTATTCTTACTCACTCAGGGTTCCAAAGAGGTCATATGCCTATCACCTACCTGGGGCTACCTCTCATTACGGGCAAGCTCAACAAGAATGACTGCCAGATGATCAGTAGACTGTGCAGCAAAGTGGAGTTGTGGACAACTAGATTTCTTAATTTTGCAGGCCGTCTCCAACTGATCAAAGCTATGCTGGTCAGTATTGTGGGATATTGGAGTATGTTCCTTTTCCTTCCGAAAGGAATTCTTAAGAAGATTAATGCTCTATTATTCAAGTTTCTTTGGGGAGGTTTCTACAAGCCGGATGGGAAATGTCAGTATAAAGTAGGATGGGAGGAGTGCTGTAAACCGAAAGCGGAAGGCGGTCTTGGCATTCGAAACCTTTTTGAATGGAATGAAGCTGCCATTCTATACCAGCTGTGGCGTATCTTACAGCCCACCTCTAACTCTCTTTGGATAGCATGGTTCCATAAAGCCTTGCTGGCAAAGAAGGAATTCTGGACTTCCTCAATGCCATATCGCTCATGTTGGATTGTAAGGAAATTATTCAGGGCTAGGCCGCGAGCTCTTCAGCATTTACAATATAACATAGGCGAGAACTCTGATTTTCTCTTCTGGCATGATCCCTGGGTCCAAAAGAAGCCTCTTCTGGCTATCTCTCCGTCCATTATCTCTACAGCTGAGTCCACAAGTGCAGTCAGTATCAATGTCTACCTCCGAAATGGGATTTGGAACTTGCCATCTTCGAACCATAATGATGTGATTGAAATTAGACGGGTGGTGCAACAAATTCAAATTCATAAGTCTGATTCCATTACATGGGATGGAATGTTAGCAAAGAATGTCAAATTAACTACAATTTGGTCCTCCATTCGGGAAACTGGAACTCATGTCCAGTGGTTGAACATGGTATGGGGGAAATTCAATATCCCGAAGTGCTCATTCATCACTTGGTTAGCCATAAAGAACAGGCTTCTCACGAAGGATAGAATGCTTATGTTTGGAATGCAGGTTGACCCAAAATGTGTCTTATGTGGGGTGGATGATGAATCGGTTAGCCACATTTTCACTGCTTGCCCATTCTTTGATCTTATTAGCAGGTCTATGCCAATGCGTTTCACGCGGAACTGGTCCAACTGTCAGCTAGGCAATTGCGTTAATACACAGTTGGGGGCAAAGGAGCAATCAATTGCTCAACTGATTTTTAGCACAGCTATCTACCATGTCTGGAAGGAGCGTAACTACCGCATGCACAACCCTGGGCCTGGCCATCCAACCTCAGTGGTCAGCAGTGAGATAAGGCGTATGGTGCGCGAGAAACTATTCTCATGTAGCTTGTTTAAGGTTTGGGTTCGGAAAGACCCGACCATCATCTTACTTATCATGTAAAAGAATAGGTTAGGTACATCCGGGATGTTGAGTAGGGTTTACCTTCTTATTCTTTGTATCATGTTGTATTGTAGTTGTAGTTTGGATGTTGTCTCGCGGGGTATGCCCCTAGTTGTGTACTAGTTGTTTCCTTTGGTATAAATTTTTAATTAGCAAAAAAAAAAACAACAGACCTGAGGAAATTGCACACCCTAGCCTGTATCATTATCTCCACTTCAAAATCATCCAGAGCCAGGACATTAGCTCCACCTGCTTTGACATAAAGTGTATCAACACAAACACTTCCCTTCGGAGAGACAACAAAATGAATCGCAATAATAACCCCACACGAGGGATCATTCGTGTGCAAGCACTGCAACCTAGGAAGATCCAAACGTGTGCAAACACAAACGCACACCCCCACATCAATTCTCCAACAAATACAAACATCAAGCTTATTGATGGTTTCTTCATTTTCAGAGAGAAGCAATTCCTCCATCATCCACACCAAACCCCCGACTTGGTTGACCACGAGGCTCACCTCGTCCCTATAGTCCCTAGGACGTTTGTCAACTATAGTAGTTGCATTATTACACAAAGCATACTTCAAAAGTCGTCGTAACATTGGAGACCATACGCGAACAGCTT
The DNA here is from genome assembly GCA_037693485.1 of Kitagawia praeruptora. Lineage (NCBI taxonomy): Eukaryota > Viridiplantae > Streptophyta > Magnoliopsida > Apiales > Apiaceae > Kitagawia > Kitagawia praeruptora. Next base: position 118,344,293 of record CM075351.1, on the reverse strand, counting down.
CAAATCGCATACTGAATGCCTTCGTCAAAAAAGAGAAGGCTGTGAATGCCTTCGCATACTGAATGTTCAAAGCCAGAACCAACACCTTCTTATCTAAACCCTCATGGATAAACAAGCTGCCAAAAATTATACACTTTCCAATTTGCAAGAACTCCATTGAAATCATTGTGATCCCATAGAAAGGGCTTAGCCCAGTTGCTACATCCACCATCAAAGCAGACGGCATCTTGAAACTAAAGTTAATTGCCAAACCGTGTTCTGGGAGCAGAATAGGAGTACCAAACCTCAGCTGTGTGACCATGACCACATAATCTACAATCAAAGTCGACCATAAAACATCACCCACATGCTTAGTCGAGGTTCTCGCTAGCATAAACTGCATGGACACTAACGACTTGTAACCACAAGACTTCCTCAGCAGCCATTCACTTTGCTTCAAGACACCGAACATATAGATGTCATAACAAATACCAACCATTCTCATAGTTTGGAGCGTAATCTCGTTCTCAACACTTTCGTTCATCAATAAGAAAATTATCATAATTTCCTCAAAAACTTGAGTTACCATACCTTGTCCACAAGTCACGCTTACCATATAGAATCCCTTTGCAAAGCTTCCAACAATACGGGATCTGCATTCACCCACTAATCCAATCCCAGTGCCGCATCGACCACCGTACTCAAGTGGTCTCGTGCCATCATAAGATGCTAAAGAGATACCCAACAATTTCAGAAGCGACTCCTTAACAAAGAAGTGCAAAGACAGCTCTTCAACCATCAAGTTGAACCACATGACCAAGGTTTGCCTTGCCTGAGTCCAAGAATTCAAACAAGAAACCAGCTTGCATTTCAAACCGAGACAAATCTCGTCAACCAAAATCACCAGAGAAAATCTCTTATGAAGTCTCAAAAACCATGTCTCCATGAGGTCCATGGTCCCTACCCTCTTGACAATACTCCTCAACAAACACTGAGAATTATCATCAAACACATGGTAGGCAATCTTTGTGCAGACCTTACTACACAAAGAAACAGTGTCAAAGACTAAATTATCAATGAACAACATTGAGTTGTCACATCCATTGATGGACAAACCGATAATCTCAGAGAGACGAAGAACTTTTATCACGGAAAGACACATCCTTGCCAATAAACTTCCACCGTACAGAGTAACATCAATACCAATACAACCATCTTTGACCTCCATCAAACCCATCCAAATATCTCTCAACAGAATACCCATCACATCTCTACTAGAAACGTCAGCGAACACAAGAGGGGTGTACCCAGCAACATTTGTTACCTCAAGGAACTGCTTGATCATGTTAGGGCAAGAATAGCAGTGACTTCCTCACGGTTCACCGTACCGCCGAAGTAATGTTTCAATCGTTGTCCATTCACTTTAAACGGATTATCAGGGAACCTGTCATAGATCTCGACGGTGCCGTGTGGAAAAACTTTTTTTTACGGTGAATGGACCCGACCATCTAGACTTGAGCTTTCTGGCAAAAGTTTGAGTCTAGAGTTGTACAAAAGGACTGATTGACCTGGTTCAAATGATTTATGTACCAGCTTCCTATCATGCCATCGTTTTACCTTTTCCTTGTACATTTTTGAGTTCTTATATGCTTGCGAACGGAATTCCTCAAGCTCATTCAATTGCAGCATTCGCTTTTCACCTGTAGCTTTCATATCAAAATTTAATTTCTTTAAGGCCTAGTAGGCCTTGTGTTCTAGCTCAGCCAGAAGATGACAAGCCTTTCCATAAACCAACTGAAATGGCGACATTCCGAATGGAGTCTTGTATGCTGTCCTGTATGCCCACACAACTTCTTCTAATTTCAGCGACCAATCTTTCCTGGACGGATTAACCACTTTTTCTAGGATCCGCTTGATCTCCCGATTGGAAACTTCTGCTTGTCCATTTGTTTGGGGATGATAGGTAGTAGCAACACGATGAGTTATACGATATTTGGCCATGAGTGCTGTGAACTGCCGATTACAGAAATGAGACCCTTCATCGCTGATTATTGCTCGTGGTGTTCCAAAGCGTGTGAATATATTTTTTGTGTAGAACGTTTAACACCACTTTAGCATCGTTTGTAGGCAGAGCTTTGACTTCTACCCACTTGGACACATAGTCCACCGCTAGCAGAATGTACTGGTTGTTGCATGATGAGACAAATGGTCCCATGAAGTCTATCCCCCAAACATCAAAGATTTCCACTTCCAGGATCATGTTGAGGGGCATCTCATTCCTTTTGGAAATATTTCCCACTCGTTGACACCTAGCATTTCAATACAAAGTGATGCGCATCTTTGAACAATGTTGGCCAGAAGAAACCTGCTTGTAGCACTCGGGCAGCTGTCCTTTCCCCACCATAATGACCTCCATACGTGGTGGAATAACAATCCTGCCAAACACCCTCTATCTCGTTGTAGGGTATGCAATTTCTGATCATCCTGTCTGCACATTGTCTGAACAAGAATGGCTCATCCCAATGATACCATTTTACGTCATGCAGAAACTTCTTTCGCTAGACTAACAAAAATTCGGAAGGGATGATATTGCTCACTAAGTAGTTTACCATATCTGCAAACCATGGCTCTTTCCTTGCACCACAAACAGCTACTCATCTGGAAAGTATTCATTAATTAGAGTATTATCCCTATTAGCTCTTCCATGATCTTCCAGCCGTGATAAATGGCCTGCCACTTGATTTTCTGTTCCCTTCCTATCTTTAATTTCTAGCTCAAATTCCTACAGCAAAAGAATCCATCGAATTAGATGCGGCTTTGCATCTTTCTTTGAGATCAAGTATCTAATGGCTGCATGGTCTGTGTAAACTGTAACTTTCGTGCCAAGTAGATATGATCTGAATTTGTCAAACCCATAGACGACTGCAAGAAGATCCTTCTCAGTGGTGGTGTAATTCAGCTGGCATCCGTGAGGGTCTTACTAGCATAGTATACCACGTGGAACACATTACTCTTCCGTTGGCCCAAAACAACTCCCACCGCGAAATCACTGGCGTCACACATCATCTCAAATGCAATGTCCCAATTAGGTGCAGTAATGATGGGTGCAGTAGTCAGCTTTTCTTTCAAGTACTCAAATGCAGCCAAACAATCTTCATCAAACTTGAAAGGGTTGTCTTTCTCCAACAAATTGCATAAAGGCTTAGAAATTTTGGAGAAGTCTTGTATGAATCGCCGATAGAACCCTGCATGTCCAAGAAAGCTACGTATTCCCTTGACTAAGATTGGAGGAGGAAGTCTTTCAATAGTCTCCACTTTAGCCTTGTCCACTTCAAGTCCCTTGCTAGATACCTTATACCCGAGAATAATTCTCTCTTGCACCATGAAATGACATTTTTCCCTATTGAGCACCAAATTGGTCTCAACACATCGTTTCAGCACCAGAGTCAGATTATTCAAAGCCTCATCATAAGAAGTTCCAAAAACTGAAAAATCATCCATGAAAACCTCCACATTTATTCCAATCATGTAAGAGAATATGGCCATCATGATGAGAGTCGTCTTTTCTCTCTAGCTCTTAACCCTAGCCGCCATTTCTTTAAACCGAATCTTTACCAGCTTCCATTAGATCTACACTATTAACCCTCACAAATTCATCTTCTCCTTCTAATCCTCCACCCAAACACCATATTTCTTATATATATATTATCTTTTTAATTATCGTCAACGATGTTTGTTCAGGGCTTTCCTTCACCTGGATTTTCGGGTTTAGGAACTGTCTATGTGGGTGTTGACCCAATCGGTGTGTTTGAAGCTCTTAGACCTCGGTCATGGAGTTTTTTCTTTGTTGCTGGGAGGGTTCCTGGGATCTTTATTTCAAACCCTTCCAAGACAGTTGGGGTGTTTTACTCAAGCTGTGTAATGGAAATTGAAGATGGTATGTCTACCTTATACGGGAAACGTACATCTTTCGATTTGTCGAGTCTCTCGAAGCACAACAAAATGGGTTTGGTTTCTGTTTTCGGGAAGGGATCCTCTTTCGTCTCGGCGATTCCTGTGGAGCTCCCTAAACGTAGTTTGGATGGGGTTCTAGTCTCATCTACTTCTGGTTCTTTGGAGTTAATTCTCTCTGTGCCTGTTCGGTGTTCTGAAGTTACGATTTTAGTGTGTAGTGAATGCTTCTGGGAAGTGGTTATTGAGAAACTTTTGGAGGAAGCTGGATACGTCTTCGTTGTTGTAGAAGATCTGGGTTTTGGGATCTGTTGTATGGGTCCTGTTTATGTGGAGAGCCCTCATTCAGGTTATGCAGGTAGATACCTCCGATTTGGTGGTTTTTGGATGGAATTGCTGGATGCTTGCAAGATGTTTGACGAATGTCCTGATTCAAAAAAGGAACTACATGATGAGGTGCGGTTCCTTACCTGTATGGTTGATGGGTACTTTATGTTTAATATGGGGCTTCATCGAAATTACTACTGTATTGCAAATTTGGTGTGTGTCTTTGAGAGGGATTTATCCCCTGTTATCATGATGAATGAGGGCTTCTTAGTTCTGATTAATGTGGAGCTCACTGGTGTGGGTCTCCAATTCCTTAGAGAGATTAATGCTATGGATGCTGGAATGCACCAGTTCAAAGCGTTTGGCTGCAGAGAAATTGTGACTTTGGTTGATTGGTCTCACAGTTATATTGTTGATGGTGAGCAATATACTGGAAGTGCAGATGAGATAAACGTCCTTAAGGGGTTTTCTCTCGGAAGTGCAATGCAGGACATTAAGCAAAAGTTTTTTGTCAACCTGCAAGATTTTGGGCCTTACCAATTTGATGGTAATCTCTGGACGAGATGTAAAAAATTGGGAACTAATCCGCTAAGTAGATACTTGCGCAGTTTTAGCTATGTGATTATCTCCTGTCGACGGTTTGGAGTGCTGACAACGGAACAAAGTTCCAATGTGAATGATATTTCGATTGCTATGTCTCCGTGGTTTGCTCACACCTCTAGTAGAGGAAATCATGTTACTGATGATGAGTTCAGCGCTCTGGACTCCAAACGAGCTCTATTTCAGTTATATGATTTGTGGAAGGGAATGTTTCATTCCCAGCTGTTTATGATGGAAGATGTTAAAATGGTTGATGAACTGCCTATAAGAACTATGGTTCTTGTTCTTCCTAGCTGTGCTAATCAGGCTAGGCAGTTATTCAGAGAAATGACTGAAGGAGTTTGGAAATCGGGAATGCAGAAGTTGGATCAGGTTGCGTATGGGTCATCCACCTTGATGATTGATAGCAGGATGCTCCAATTTCAGAGGAAGGTTGCCTTGTTTAATTACTGCCATATGTTTGCTGGTTTATTTGCAGCCGCGAAGAAGTCTGCGATAAGAATCTGTACTCTCATGGAACAGTCCGAATGGGTGCTGAGCTTTAGTTTGGGTTGCAATTGTGATCAGTTGTCAACCCAGTTGGTGATAATTGAAGTTCTGATTCTTTTAGTTGGGACTGTAATGAGTTCTGAGAATGAGCTCATAGCTCTGGTTGTCTCTGTTGGTTTTCAGACAATGCTTGTTACTCTTTGGGCAAGTTCGTTCTTAGATGTTGACCACCAAGTGGTAGTTCAATACTTGATGCGTGAGGAAAATTGTGCTTTACGTTGGGCCCGACCAAGCGAACTGATAATGAACAGTGCAGATGGTGCTGTTGTTGGAACGCATTTGCATAATTACATGGTGCACTATCTGCTGATTCTCATCACTGTGGGCTATGTGAGACATGTGCCTAGTCTCAATTTTAGGTTGTTTAAGGCGCCAGAATAATCTCTAGCTTAATTTTGTTTAGTTTGTTTATGTTGACAGTAGGGTGACTTACTGTTTTAATGACTCTTGTTAAATGTTGATTCGCGGGGTATGCCCCTAGACTTGTATTAGCTGTTCCTTTTTGGTATAAAATTTTAATTAGCAAAAAAAAAAAAAAGAATATGGCCATCATGCATCTCTGAAAGGTAGCAGGTGCACCACAGAGCCCGAAACACTACACCATAAACAGCCTACGGTAACATAAAAAAAATGTTATAGCAGGTACATTATATGTTACCTTATACCCATAAAGTAGCTAAGGTAACATTTTCCTGGTGATAGCTCTCAGCATATTGCCTTAGGTGTCTAAGGTAACATTTTTGATCCCTAAGGTAACATGCAATTTTATGTTACCTTAGCTTGCTATGGCAACAAAAAGTGAGGGCTATGACAACTTAATATAATGTTACCTTAGAGGCCTAGATTTTTTAAAAAAAAAGTGGGCCCCACTGTGGCCCCACTATAGACCCCACCGTGGGCCCCATAGTGGACCCCACCGTGGGCCCCACCGTGGGCCCCAAAGGCCACATTTGTTGGCAACATTTTTGGACCTAGAGTAATATTTTTTTTGTTGCATTAGCTTTTATATAGCAACATTTCCATTACCTAAGGTAACATCTTTTGTAGAAAAAAATTAACAACACTGCACACAAATATTATGCATCCCAAATAAATATTTCCAAATCCAACACATTACAATCCAAAACAAGTACCAACTACATAATCCACACCAGGTCACCAGCCACTACAAAATCCACCAACTAGTACATAATCCACCAACTACATTACTACTAAAGTCTCCAACTCAAAGCATCATAATTCACCATCATAAAATTAACCAACTACTAGAGACTAGTTCACGATGATCATAAGTACTAATAGTATTAGCAGAATACTATAAAGTTAAAACATAGAGATGCCATTGTGGCATACTAGAAGCTACTGCCACCAGTCATAGGCGTACCATCATCCTTGTCACTAGAAATAGTCGCACACAAATCCTCAAGATCAACTGTGATGTCTGGGTTGGCTTCGGCTAGTTTTTGAAGAGCCAATGCGAGATTCTGTTTCACCTTCTTGTTCACCTGCTCATCCACTAATGCTTGGACTTGCTTAACCTTCTCCTCAACTTCATCAGCAAGGCTTTGCCTTATCTTGGCTGTCAGATCTTGCACGTACGTGTCTGTTGGAACATTAGAACTGGAACCTACTGATGGCTTTACACATCTCCCTAAGAGCCAAGTTGGACCATGTGATTTTCCATCTGAAAGTAGTTCACCAACAGCATCTCCAACATTGAGTTTGTCATTAATCTTTTCCTACCAAATAAAACCGCATGAATATATGAGATTAAATATAAAATACAGAAAAAAAATAAGAGTCCTAGAGAGAGAAGCTCCTCCTTCTTTCTAAAATCCTATTCAGCCGTCGTCTTTATTGCCTAGATCTACATTCTTACACACATTCTCCATCATTAAAGACCAAATTCCCTTCATTTAATCCATTTCTTCTTCTTTCCCTCACCTAAAACATATATATATATATATATATATTATTATTTCTAGTAGGTTTCTTGGTCCCATGGTCAGTCAAGATTCTAACTGTGATTCGGAGTCAGGGTTGCCTGGTTATATGCAAGACATGGATGATGGTAAGTTTACTGAGTTGCTTGCTCGTAGAGAGGTTGAGGCTTTTCCAATACTGACGGCGCCAGATCAGGTGGAGAAAAATAGTACGGGGGGAATTGGTATTGAGGCAATGAAGGACTCCTCTGATGAGGAAGAGGTCCACCATGAGGATGCACGAGATGCAATGGAGAGGGAAGCTATCCACCAAGTAGCAAAGGCGGTGTCTGCTATGAATAAGAATGAAAGGAATGAGCTCATAAGTTTAAGATTGAAATTGGCAGAGGTAAGTGAGTATCTTAAGGCTAATGGTCTCTCCTTGGCTGAAATGGAGAAGGGAAACCTTACAGCTCAGGCTGCGTTTAATGTGGGCCTTCCAAACCCCTCTCCTTCATTACTAGAAGAGATGAGTTTGGGCTGCCTATCTTTGCATCCAAAAAGGAGGATGCGAAGGATGTATCGGGGGTGCAAGGGATTGATAGACTCAGGAGTAGAAGTGATCTCAGAGAGCAACTTGGAAGTTAAGGAAAGTGAGAAAAAATCTTGGACCTCAGTGCTGAAATCTTCCCCGGGACCTGCACAAGGTGTTGTTTTTGAGTACATCCCTCCTCCTCAGGGTACTTTCGTTGTGGATCCACCACAAGAAGTATTGCAGAAAGGGGCTGAAAAGTTTAAACATTGCATAGTTGGAAAGTTTACAAAAGCGCCTCTGGCTTTTCGAAGGGTAAAGGAGATAGCTCAGTTAATATGGAATGGGGGCTTATCTCGGTCTCACAAAGAAATGAGGCAACTTATGTTTTTAAATTTAGTTCGCTAAATGACAAGAATGCGGCGCTCTCTAAGGGTACGTGGTACTTTGATCAGAGGCCTATGGTTGTTACAGATTGGGGATACTCCGGGGGTGCAACTCCCATTTCTACTTTGCCTTTATGGGTGAAATTTAGTAACTTGCCTGACTGCTATTGGACACAAGAGGGGCTAAGTAGGGTGGCTAGTGCCATTGGAGTGCCACTAGGTACAGATACTCTCATGTCTCAACTTGAAATTTTACCTTTGCAAAGATGTGTGTTCAGTACAAGATTGGTGATCCATTACCGTCTACTGTTCCAGTCATTGATATTGATAAATCCACTGTTGAAGTCAAGGTCTCGTACCTTAATAAGCCATTACTGTGCTCTCACTGCAACTCTCTAGGCCACCTAATTAATGTATGTCCATTGGCTATTGGTATCTGGACTCGTAAGCCTAGGTCTGGTGTCAATGGTGAAACCGGTTCGAAAGGGGATAAGCCTATAGCCCATGTTGTAGAAAGTGATGAGAGGGCTGGATCTAAAGGCAAAGGAGTGGTTATTGAGGAGGTTGAATCTGTTCAGAGGGTTGAAGCTGATAAGGAGAATTAGCAGAGGGATGAGCTGGTTTTGTCTCCCTTGTCTGAGAAAAAGACTTCGGATGAGATTGGGAATCCTGAGACTATTGAGACGAAAGACACTGGTGATGAAGAGGGTTGGACTGAGGTAAAGAATAAAAGGAAGCCGGTAGCCTCGCCTAGTCTTTCTCTAGGAACTCCGTCTCCTCAGAGTTTCAAAAACATTGTGGTGGATGAAATGGAGCGTAAGCAGAGTAACAAAAGAGGGAAGTCTAATGGGATTAAACGAGCGAAGTGGGGGTCGGGTGGCCCTCCTTCGAAATCCTAGCTCAGTTCTTAATGATTGATTTTTGTTCTTACAACATCCGTGGGCTTAACAATAAAGTGGATTTTATCAAGGACTTTATTTTGTCTAATAAGTTATCCTTGATTAGCATTTTGGAGACTCACGTGCAGAAGGATGTTGCTAAGATTATCTCCAAGGAGATTAGCCCGCGTTTCAAGTGGTGTTTTAATTATGATTACCATGCGGGTGGCCGTATTTGGCTAGGGTGGAATCCTGATTTTTGGAAATTTTTGGTGATGACAGCTTCGGCCCAGCATATCACTTGCTTGATTACCTCCATGTCTTCGAACCTCATCTTTGTTGCTTCGTTTGTCTATGGGTCTAATGATGATTCTGAAAGGAGGTGTTTGTGGTCGGATTTAGTGAATGTCTCTAGAGGTCTCTCTAATAAGCCTTGGGTCATTACTGGTGACTTCAATTCTTGCCTTAGATTGACTGAAAAACAGGGTGGGAACACTAATTGGACTGTTGACATGACAGATTTTAAGGACTTGGTTCTTTCTTTGGGAATAACTGACCTCCGTAGTGTTGGCAAATTCATGACTTGGTGGGATTGTAATATTCACCAGCCTAAATTCAGGAAGCTAGACCGTGTCTTGGTCAATTCAGAATGGCACAAACATTTCCCTTGCTCATACTCTGAGTTTCGTGTGAGAGGGCTCTCTGACCATTGCCTGGCTGTAACGTTTTTGGGGTTAGACCGTTCGAGGATTCCAAAGCCCTTTCAATTCTTTAATCACCTCATTGCTAACCCTGGATTCCTTCCCACGGTTGAGAGAGAATGGTTACCTCAGGTTTCTGGTAACCCTTGGCTCATTCTCTCGACTAAGTTGAAAAGGACTAAATTTGCATTGAAAGAGCTTAACAAGTCCATTGGTAATTTGCAACAGTTATTAAAGGACACTAGAAATGCTTTGCTGGTGTTCCAAAATGGGCTCCCTCCTTCTCCATCCCCTAATGATTTTCAGGAGGAGGGTAGACTTTCCGAAGCATACTCTAATGCTCTTCACTTGGAGGAGTGCTTCTTAAAGCAAAAGTCTAGTGTGCAATGGCTGAAAAGTGGTGACAACAACAACAACAAATTCTTCTTTAATGCTTACAGAGGAAGATGGAATGTGAATAAGGTCCTATATTTACAAACTCAATCTGGGGAGACAGTCACAGCCCATGAAGATATGTCGAAGGTGGCTGTAGATTATTTCAAGAATTTGTTGGGTATTAGAAAGGTGGTTGCTCCCTTTCCTGATGACATCTCTTTGCCTAAATTGAGTGAAGCCCAAGAGAGATTGCTCAGCACTCCGTTTTGTGAGAATGACATTCTGAAAACTTTAAAGAGAATGGGGAAAAACAAGAGCCCTAGTCCATTATGGAGAATGACATCTCTGTCACCCTTATTGAGAGTAACACAAACTTTGTTACAAAGTTTAATTAGCAAAAAAAAAAACACAAACTTTGTTATCTCGTTTGTATACGGTTTTAATGAAGCGATTGATCGCATGCCATTATGGAATGATTTAGCAGGCATAGCGAATGGTTTAAATGATGCGGCCTGGGTCTTACGTGGTGACTTCAACTCTTGCATTAGCATTGATGAAAAGCAGGGAGGAGTCCTAGACTGGACTACTGGAATGGATGAGTTCAAACAGTTTTTGCTTGCAAATGGTCTCACTGATCTTTGGTATTCGGGCCACTTCTTCACTTGGTGGGATAGCAATACTACGCAGCCAAAGTTCAGAAAGTTGGACCGAGTGTTAGTCAACTCAAATTGGCATTCCTTGTTCCCTTGTTCCTCTGTGGAATTCATCTCTCGGGGTTTATCTGATCATTGCCCTGCAATCACTTCGCTTGGAACTAGTTTCTCCTCCGGGGTGAAGCCCTTCCAATTTTTTAATCACCTAATTGAGAATCCAGATTTTTTGGAAACTGTGGTGAAAGCTTGGTCTGTGGAGGTAGAGGGAAACCCTTGGTTTATTTTGACCTCTAAGCTCAAAAATGTAAAGTTGGCTCTTAAGGGCCTAAACAAAAGGGTGGGGGACATCCATCAGTTAGTGATTTTATCTCGGGATGCTCTATCTCAGTTTCAGAGTGAAATGCCTGCAAACCCCACTGCTGCATATTTTGAAGAAGAAAAGGAGTTTATTGAGAACTATTCAGCAGCCTTAAGATTGGAGGAGCAGTTTTTAAAGCAGAAATCCAGGATTCAGTGGTTAAAACTTGGAGATGGCAATAGTAAGTTTTTCTATAACTCATGCAGAGGGAACTGGAATACAAATAAGATTATTTCTCTTCGGGACTCGGAGGGAGTTTCCCACTCTTCGCATGCTGATATGGCTACGGTGGCGACAGATTTCTACAAAGACATTTTGGGGAAAAAGTCTGAGGTAGCTGATTTTCCAAATGACATCCCTCTTCCCTCTCTCTCAGATTCCCAGCACAATCATGTGGCTGCCCCTTTCTCTGAAAGTGAAGTGCGGAACACCCTAAAAAAAATGGCAAAGAACAAAAGTCCTGGACGGGATAGGTTCACTGTTGAATTCTACTTGGCTGTTTGGCATGTGGTGGGAAACGATGTGACAAAAGGTATCATGTATTTCTTTAATACCCTGCACTTGCCTAGAGTAATAAATGCTGCTACTATCTGCCTAGTTCCTAAGCAGGCTAACCCATCTAAAATGCAACACTTTAGGCCCATCTCTTGTTGTAACCTACTGTATAAATGTATTTCCTCTATGCTGGCCAAGAGGCTTAAAGCTGTTCTTCCATCCATCATATCTCCGGTGCAGTCTGCTTTTGTAGCAAAGAGATCCATTGGTGACAATATCTTTCTTGCTCAAGCTTTATGCAAAGACTATAATGGCAACTCAGGTCAACCCCGCTGTGCTATAAAGTTGGACATCCATAAGGCCTTTGATTCCCTAAACTGGAAGTTCCTGTTTAAGATTCTCGAAAGAATGAGATTTCCCCACCAGTTCATTAAGTGGCTGGAGAAATGCATCACCTCCACAATGTTCTCTGTAAAGTTAAATGGCAGTCTCGAGGGTTTTTTCAAAGGTGAGTCTGGCCTGAGGCAGGGCGACCCCCTATCCCCTTATCTGTTTGTGATAGCCATGGAGGCTCTCTCAGCTTGTCTGGGCAAGGTGACCAGGGATCCTAATTTTAAATTCCATTGGAGAATAAAGGAGGTAAACCTGAACCATATTATTTTTGCTAATGATGTGTTCCTATTTAGTCATGGTGATCTTAGTTCAGTCTCAGCACTTTTGGATGGGATAAAGCTCTTCTCAAACTGTTCTAACCTCAAGCCTAATCTTTCAAAGACTACTTGTTTCTTTGCCAATGTTAGACAGGAAGTTGTTGATGATATTCTTGCTTATTCGGGGTTCCAAAGAGGTCATATGCCTATCACCTACTTGGGTTTACCTCTCATTACGGGCAAGCTAAGCAAAAATGATTGCCAGACTCTGATCACCAGACTATGTAGCAAATTGGAGTTGTGGACAACTAGATTTCTAAATTTTGCAGGCCGCCTACAACTGATCAAAGCTATTTTGGTCAGTATTGTGGGTTATTGGAGTATGTTCTTATTTCTTCCTAAAGGAATTCTTAAGAAGATTAATGCTCTTTTCTTCAAGTTCCTTTGGGGAGGATTTTACAAGCCAGATGGGAAATGTCAGTATAAAGTAGGGTGGGAGGAATGCTGTAAACCAAAAGCGGAAGGTGGTCTTGGGATTCGAAACTTATTTGAATGGAATGATGCTGCCATTCTCTTTGGATAGCATGGTTCCATAAAGTCCTGCTGTGGAAGAAGGAATTCTGGACTGCCTCAATGCCATATCGCTGTTGTTGGATTGTAAGGAAATTATTCAAGGCTAGGAAGCTGGCCTTGCAGCACTTGCACTACAATATAGGAGAGAACTCTAGCTTTCTCTTCTGGCATGATCCCTGGGTCCAAAAGAAGCCTCTTCTGGCCATCTCCCCCTCCATTATTTCAACAGCCGAGTCCACAAGTTCAGTAAGTATCAACGACTACCTTAGAAATGGGACTTGGGATTTCCCATCTTCGAACCATAACGATGTCATTGAAATTAGACGGGCGGTTCAGCAAGTCCAGATAAATAAATCTGATTCCATTACTTGGGATGGAATGTCAGCAAAGAATGTTAAATTATCTTCTATTTGGTCTTCTATTCGGGGTACTGGAAATCAAGTCCAGTGGTTGGAAATGGTATGGGGGAAATTCAATATCCCGAAATGCTCGTTTGTAACTTGGTTGGCCATAAAGAACAGGCTCCTCACGAAGGATAGAATGCTCTTGTTTAGAATGCAAGTAGACCCAAAATGTGTCCTATGTGGGGTGGATGATGAGACGGTCAGTCACATTTTCACTGACTGCCCGTTTTTCGATCTAATTAGCAGGTCCATGCCAATGCGCTTCACTCGGAATTGGTCTAACTGTCAAACTAGGCAACTGTGTTAGTAGACAGTTGGGGGCAAAAGAGCAAACAATTGCTCAATTGTTTTTCAGCACAACTATCTATCATGTCTGGAAGGAACGTAACTATCGCATGCACAACTCTGGTCCTGGCAATCCAACCTCTGTTGTTAGTAGTGAGATCAGGCGCATTATGCGCGAGAAATTGTTCTCCTATAGCCTGTTTAAGATTTGGGTTCGGAAAGACCCGACCATCATCTTTTTTACCATGTAAAAGAATAGGTCTGGTACATCCGTGTTGAGTAGGGTTTACCTTCTTATTCTTTGTATCCTGTTATGTTGTTGATGTAATGTTTGGATGTTGATTCGCGGGGTATGCTCCTAGATTTGTATCAGTTGTTCCTTTGGTATAAATTTTAATTAGCAAAAAAAAAAAGGGCATCGTAACAAACAAATACCCACGTTGTAGTGCGCATAGCACACACCTTGTGAACATCCAGCTCTATACATTGACAATTCAATGTCAAGTAGCTACCACGATAACAATAATTGAAATAAGTGTAACCTCCTGGTTCACACCCAAGTATCCTAAGCATACGCCTCAACACCCTTCCTGTCCCTTCCAGAACAGAACCACTACTCCTGAAGTACTGAAAGGCTTCAATGCCCTTTTCCTTCAACTTTTGAACCACCGCCTCATCCATAACCAACTTCTTATTGACCTGACAATCATGATCAATAATAATCTGGATATTATCCTTCCATTTCACCGATTTCCTCGTAGGCTTAACAACCTCCACATTAAGAGTAACCTTCCTAAGGCAAGCCTTTCGGCAAGCCACATTTTCACCCAAATTTGGCAAATCCATTCTTTCATCCACCAAATAGGAATTGACTTCCAAATCCACATTAGCACCAACAATAAAGTCAGTTGCTTCCTTTGAAATTGAATCGGACATTTCATTATTTAAATCTTTAATTTCAATAACCAAATCGTTGAAAGTAACTTTCTTCTTGATGAAGGTCCTCTCCGACACCTCCAGCCCATCTTGGGGACCCGATGTACCATACTCCGTACATTCTGTCCCAAACTTCAATCTCTTAGTCACACGAAAAAACCTCTCTCTTCCAGGAGAGGAGTGTGCACCCATCCTTTGAGCATCCTTCATATTAATTGATGCCGTAACCAATTGCTCCGAAAAGGAAACCATTTTTGAATTCATGGAATCCGGTGTCATCCCCCTCATAAAAGTTTCGATCTTCCCCTTTCCTGAAGAAAGGCCACTCTGAGAACCCACACTAAGCTCATCCTGCTGAGCCCTCAATTCCATTACCAAAGGATCATCCTTATCCAGTTTCACCCTCTTTTGGGATCCCTGGGCAACATTTACTCGATTTCACCGCTCCGATGGTATCAAAGTCACCAAATTCTTCGCGAAAGAAACCCTTTTCGGACTCGGGCTCGGAACCGGCCCCTCCCGAGTCTGCATCTCGTACTTGCAGTCATCGTCCCTATCAGTGTTACCCACAAAGGGGTAGACACTCAATCTCTCAGATTCCAACAACGAGTCACAGATTCAACATATGTCTAAAACAAGTTAGACATTAGAATGTAAGCTTTGAAAAAATTGTGTACTGGCTACAAACTAAATATGTGACTCAGTTGCTGCAATTTTTTACTGAATTTGTTTTGCTAATTTATATTAACACATTTATTCTAGCATGTACTACAACTATAATTTAACCCGGCCCTAGTTAATTGCCATGCTAAAATATCAACTTGTGGGAAATGTTTTTTTTTTTGCTAATTAAAATTTTATACCAAAAGGAACAACAAAAAACAAATCTAGGGGCATACCCCGCGATATCACCAGTTCATCAAGCATAGAACAAACATACAGTAATTACCATACTGTCAACATAATAAGCTAGATAAGTAACAAAGAAACCCTAAACAAATTCCAGCAATTAAAAGACCTCAGGAATGTCCTCCCCGAGTTAGCCTCCACTTCTTTAGCATTGGTTTAGACCAACGGACTTCCTGACCATCCGTCCCATCATTACCAACCAAATGCTCTTTCACGCTTGCACCCACAATAGCATCACTGTAAGCCACACCCTGAGCCTTGACTTCCTTCCCATCCCCTTCATTGACGTGCTTCTTTCCTACCCCCACTGGTTCTTTTACGCCAATGAACCCAAATGGAATACCCAGAAAATGCAAATGGTCATTCCGTGCGTTATTCAATTCTGCTATTTCCTTAGTCATAACTGCAACATTACTTGGCCCCAACCAATGAGAGCTACCCTTAGGCTTCCATCCAGCCCTAGCAGTTGAGACCATCCTCTCAGGCCCATCATCTTTAGCCAAGGGACTATCCATGCTCTCCTCGAATCCATCTTCTTCGCATGCTCCACCTTGGTAAAGTCAATACCAAGTTCAATCAAGAAATCCCTCAATTAGATTGAACGACACGTTAAGTCATGAAGCTCTATGTCCTCACTGCCTTTTAAATCTCTAGAACTAGCTCTAAACTCCCTGTCCCGGGACCCCATGACCGAAGGAACCTCCTTCCCAATAGAGATGATAAACAACATTAAATTGGCAAGGTTTTGCCTTGCTGCAACAATCGCCTTCCTCTTCAGTTCCAAGTTTAAAAAAGAATGGTCTAACAGACCCGCAATCTCTAACTCCTCCTTCATGTCCTAAATGATCTAACCATCATCCCCCTTCAAGACAGGGTGAGCGATGTCATTTCTACGAATAAAGTTTCCAAGCTGCGTGATGCAGTTTAGAGCTCTACCAAGGTCTCTCAATAGCTTTAAATCAGGTCTCCTTTGCAGACCAAAAAAACCATTTAAATCACTCATGTCTACATTCCCCCAAATCGTAGGCACCTCATACCCATTTTGGACAATGCAATCCCTAAAGAGAATAACAACATTCATAGCCACAGCTAGACGCTCCTGCATTCGCCGAATAGAGTCGCCCTAAACAGGTTGGACTTCATTCCCACTAAAATCAGAGCAAATGCTCTTCCCCTTATCCCTACCTCCTAGAGGTAATTCACACTCTACAGTCCTATCGGTGTCAGTAACAGAGGAATCCACTTCCTTATCCTTTGTAACATCATTTAACCCAATATCATTCATATCAATATCCTGAACAGTAGTCAGACTATCAGGCATTACCATGGAACTGGAGATCTCCAAACCATCATCATTCACCAATCGACACACAAGGCCATCATCAATTGGAACCTTGTCCAACGATGTGGAATTAACATCCTCATCACCAGCAACATAGTCCGGATTTGAATCCAAAGTATCCGAAACCAAGATAGGAGAAATATCAATATCAAGGACAGACTTCTTCTTCTTTTGAGAAAAGAAAAACTTACCTTCACACACCCACAGGTTAATGGAGCTTCTGGTTCTCGAGGTAACCCCTGAGCCAGATCCCACCGTCAAACCCTTCTTGCCATCATCCCTCTCCAGTTTTAACCTCTTTTTGGATTGAGATCCCTGGGCAACATTTACTCGATTACCCCGCTCCGATGGTATCACCGACACCAGATTCTCCGCAAAGGAAACTTTTTTCGGACTCGGGCTCGAAACCAACCCCTCCCGAGTCTGCATCTCATACTTCCGGTCATTATAAGTCAAATCAGTGTTACCCACAGATGGGCGACCACTAGATCTCCCAGATTCCAACAACGAGTCTTCCAGAAAAGTAACCCTTTTCCGAGACATTATAGCGAACAAAGAAAGGAAAGAAAAGAAATTTAGGTGGGCGAAAAGGAAGAGATGGATTCAGGCAGGCTGAGTTAGATCTGATGGAGAATTTGTTTAGATTTTAGAGTCGACATATAATTTATGACTAACTGAATTTTTCTTGGCTCTCGCCTACAAAAAAAAAAAAGAAATAGCAGTTTATATAAATATAAGATGACCTTCAGTGCTTAAAGTTTCAAGTATATATACCTGAACACTCTCGTCATTCCAGTACTCCAAGAGCATTTTGAACCTCTCGACTGGAATTTCATCTGGCCTATTTTCTAGCCTTTGTTCATCATTTTCATAGGCTGTATAATGCGCCGCCTTAATTCGACTCTTATACCCCTTCCAAAGTGCATGAATTGTCAGCCCCACCCACTTTTCCAATTCCTAAGGAATAATATAGCGAGCCTTGAAAAGAATCAATTAATCAATGACAATAAATAAATCATTTTTTAGTCTATTGCATGTGTCACTATAATTAATTAAAACAGAACCTTTAAGGTAAATTATTGCTCATAAAATGAGGTACTGATCTCAATTTTTGGACTATGAGAGTCGGTCTAAATTCTCTCTAACTTCTCTCTTCTTTCTCTCTCTAAATTCAAATCACTTTCTTCATCAGATCAAATCAGCCTCCCAAACCCATTTCTTCACCTAATCTCCTAACTCAAACATTAAATTTCTTTCTTTCATGTCTCATGTCCCGTAATAGGGTTTCTTTCTTGGATGATTCCATATCGGCGGCTGTTGTCACCGATAGTGTGAACCTAACCCAAGAGGGGTTAGAACCGGTAACGAGCCCGAAAAGGGTTTCATTTGCAGTTGATTTGGTATCGTATATACCATCTGTTGGCTCCCATTCCAGGAAGTTAGAAGGATTGGGTATTAAGAATGATGGTAGCTTACTGGATCGGACCTCTAATGGCAGGAAGTCGGAAATGAGCCCGAGCCCGAAGAAAGTGTCTTTTGCGACAGATTTGGTGTCAGTGATACCGTTGGAGCAGGTTAATCCAGTAAGATCTGCTTGGAGACCTCAATCCAAGAGGAGGAGGTTGGATCTGGATGGGTTTGATGACAACAAAGGGCGAAAGTTGGGTCCTGGTATTCAAGATGCTATTCAGTATGATGAGAAGGTTAGTTCTTTGAATTTGAGTTATACTAATGATGTGGATTCTGGTGATGATGAAGTAACTTCGGGGTTGGTGGCAAACCTTGTTCAACGAATAGTGGCTGAGGCTGCTTCGGATGGAAATCCCAACACATCGGCTGGGGATTCGCGTGATTCTCACCAGATTTTGGTGAAGACATGTATGGATGAGGGTTCCTATGGTGACAAAAAGGGGGTTGATAATAAGGAGACTTCCACTGGATGTAACGAAGGCGCTATTCTTGATGGCCTACGTGGGTTATCTGGGGACGAAGTGGATGACTTGCAATGGAAGATGTTGGCCACTGAGAGGCATTTGTCTGATATTCGGAAGTATGCTAGAGTGTTAAAGTTTTTTATCAGTTACATGGGTTTTAAGGAGCCGTTGCTCAAGAGGCGGATGAAGACAAAAATTAAAGTTGTTGGGGATTTCATGATTGACATTTCGGAATGTGGACAGGATGAGGAGCTCTGTATAGCTCTTAATGAGGTTATCCAGTTGCAGCAATTTGTTGTTAAAGAAGGGATCGAAATCCCTGTTGAAGGAATCCCTCTTGAGGGGGTTTTTTGTGAGAATGTGCGCACTAGGGACTTTATGGTCACCTTGGAAAAGGAAGAGGGTACTGGGCCAGGGGATATCAAACCTCAGCAGAAGACCGTCAGGTGGAAGGATGATATCCAGTCCATAATGTGGGGGAAAATTGGAGACTATGAGGTTGTTGATGCTGACTTCAAAAAGGCTCCGGATAGAGCTTACCAAATTGATGCTGAGATTGATGAAGCATTTGACTACTTAATGAGTAGGGGACCAAATGAAGGAGTGTCTGCTACGCTGGAGGACACTGTTGCTGAGATGCAGAGGAAGGAGGATCTGGGGGATGGTATTCCTTGGGAAGACTTTCCCACTGTTAGTATCCTCCCTGCTTTCGAGACGGATTGCTATGCTATGGAGACTGATGAGAAGCAGGGAAGCGGTAGACCTGAGAAAGGTATTTGCAGACAGGATATGACTCTTTTAAAGGACACTGTGATGCGGATGGAGGTTGACCATGATGATGGTCAGGGTTCGGACAGAATGGAGGAGAAGCGGGCCACTTCTGGTCTTTGTAAGGAGAAGCTGGAAGCATCTGTGCAGGAATCAAATGTTCGTTGGACCAAATCCAGCCTCAAGCAATGGAGAGCGACTAGAGGTGGTCACTCCATCAGGAATTAATTATGGGTCTTTAAGCTTTTGTCTTTTGTTTCTTTGTCTTTGTTGATTGTAAAATGACTTAATGTTGTTTTGTCTCTGTTTGTTTCATGTTGTTTTGGAGGGGTATGCCCCCAGATTTCTGTAAGTTGTTCCCTTTGTGGTATAAAATTTTAATTAGCAAAAAAAAAAAAAAAAAAAATTATTGCTCATAAATTACCTTGCAATAATTCCACATAGTCTTCTTCAAGTTCTCAGGAATGTGACGCCAAGTTACATAAGTAAGCGGCACACATCGCTTTGCTAATGTTCCCAGAAAGTTACTTAGCTCAGATAATACTTTGTCATTATAATCAATGGGTTGGGTAAATTCATTCATCCATAATTCATTCATCCCAATGACAATTCTCTTGTCCAAGCTTCTCGTATGAACATTATCCATCCTCGTTTTTCCTCTCAGCCTTTTAGGAACTACAACTGCAATTGATCAGTGTTAATTGAGAAAGTAATCCTTCTCTGTTCCTCTAACAGTGGTATTTTTTTAACTTTTGCAAGTCAAAATTATACATAATTGACTCCTATTTTTTAAAATTTAAAACTATACCTAATAGTCAATCACATGTATTTTTTGATTATATTTTTTTCATAATGTTTATGTCTACCAACAATATCTTCTTCATAAAAAAACTTAAGCAAGATATGATAACCTTCAAGATATGATAAAAAAAAGAGTAGATATATAAAGAGCAGATAATTCAAATTCATAAAAAAACTTAAGCAAGATATGATAACCTTCTTGATCACCGCCTTCTTCAATATCTTCTTCATTTTTAGGCAAATTTCTTTCCTCGACAGTCCTCTTACTTGCAATTGCAGCTACCTCCTGAATAGCTTTTTCCTTTGCAACTTGTTCCTGTTGACGTTTCCGCATAGCGATAAAAGCAGCCATTGAATCGTTGCCATCAAGTGGTTGTGGTTGGGGTAGCTCTGGTAACTCAATGTTAGGAGCTGCAGATTCAGCAGGTTGTACAGGTGGACATGTCTCTTCCTTTTTGCTTGCCTCCTCAGATGCAGGATTTTTGGATGCAGCATTGGCTCGGGATCGTGTTGTTGCTCCACGTCCCATAAGAAGCTTTTTGTTATCCACTTTCTTTGCTTTCTGAAAAATACATTTGATTAGATACCATATACTGACTTCCATTTATCTCTACGATAAGATACTAAAAGAAAGAATCTGTATGACCCACCTTCGGTGGAGTAACTGATACATCACCTTCGCTACCATTCTCTTTTCCTGGATCATAATCCTCATCACCTCCGTTACACATCTTTTCATTATCTTTTCCTTTCTGTTTGGGATTGCTTAATCCAGCTGACAGTGCAGGCAAATTGAGAGACACATAATACTCATTATTCTGTTTGACTCTTATAGCTCTTTGCTTTTCATACTCTGTAAGAGGTGGTGGAGGGGGTATGATGGTAGACTGCATGACAGTGCATAAACATGGGTTAGTTCTACATTAAACATGGCTTAAACATGGCTTAAAATTAAACAATATTATATACAAAACTACTGCGAATTACAAAAAATATTCGATAATTACTTACAAAACTATTTTCTCCCATGTTTTCATCGTTGTGTGGTGGATTCTGTAAATCCAACTTCCTCTTAGCAGCAGTTGGAAACTTTTGACTCACAATTGGATCATTAGCTTGTTGTAGTTTATTCAACCGTGGCGACTTCCGAGTACCTCCCTGTTCCAGCTTCTTTGTGCTTCTTGTCTCAGTCTTACCCATCTCTGTTGTTTTTTTTGATCTTTTGTTGCTGTTGTAGTTGGTGAGTTGTTACAAACTTGCGCTTGACTTGTTTTTTAGCTACAAAATGCAGTAATAGTTAAATAGAGTTTAAGTATAAGAATGCAAATAAAAACATATGCCCACATTCATCTTATAAAAATTTTGTGAAACATTACCAGCAAGTAGATTATGCCTTGGCCTTACAACCACATGGGGCTGCATCTGTTTCACCGGCTCAACATTATAGTCAACAATGTTGTCGATGTACAAATCAATATGGTCACAACTCTGAACTTCTGCAACTAATTTGAACAGGTCCGAATCATTTTTCACCAACTTCCAGTCCCCCAACTTATCTTTACAGTAAATTCCACCAATTTCTAGATACTGAAATGTGTCTTTATCGATGCCATTCATAACAAACTCTTTCCCACCAGCATAACATGTACTCTGGAATTTTGCACTCGTAGCCGGGTCAAGCATCATTTAATTGATGGTAAGGTTTTTTCCCAAAAGAAACCTGTTAGATCAAATAAAGTAGATGTTGATTGCTGTGTTGATTCCTTTGTTGATTTGTTGAAACCCTCCACTTTGATGGAAGAGGAGATGGCTATTGTTTCGACCAGTCAAAGGGGAGGTCTAGCAACTGATGTGATTATGTTTGAGACCCAGATGAATGATGCCGATGGTGCTGGAAATGATTTGAAGAAGGCAAATGATTCAGCAAAAGGGGATATTTCTATTCCAATTATGGACTTGGGTAGAGATAGTGAAAAGGTTAGCAATAGTGGGGAAAATGGTGGGCCTACTGCTGAGGCTGCTGAGATGATTCGCTCTGAAGACAAGGGAAAGAAATTGTGTAATGAAGTGAAAGAAGAAGAAGAGATTCCATGTTGGGATGAATCAGTCAAAAGAATGCAAGAGCGTTTGGCTATTGCTGTGAATGTAGTCATTATTTTCAGAGACTGCATTGTCCAAAATGGGCATGTGGTGCCCGTGATTTGGGGGAATGTTGACATGAGTGATTTAGATGTTATAAATGGCTTGCAAAGGAGACCGTATAATAAGCTTATGAGAGACTTGGGTAAAGCTATGAACTGCATTAAGCAGCTTGGGAGTTAACTACATTAGGAAGATTGGAATCCCTCACCCGGTGTTTGGGGAGGATGGCCAGATTATTCAAGAAATAGAAGAAGAGTTTGAGATAGTAGGGTTGTTAGACCACACCTTCTACAACACTGAGTTGAAGAGTAAGGCTCTGGTGGCAGCGAGGCGTAACTTAGATAACTTATAGATGTTCATTACCTTGATGGGTAAAGAAGTTCCTTTGGTTAAGGGGTCCCGTGATAGGGAATTCAGTGCCTCTTCTTGTGACTTAAGAGATATTGTGGAAGCGGAGCTTCATGATTTAACATGCCATACTATCCAACTGAGGAACTACCTGATTAATTTGAGGATTCATTCACAAACGACTGAGCAACTACAAAGTCCTCTTCCTTGAGGGAAGGCTGCAAAATCTACCAAGGAATGGGGGATGGGGGGAACAGTGATACTCTTTCTAAAGGAGAGAATTTAGTTTCGTCAGGAGATGGCGCTATGCCATGGGAAGAGCAAGGGTTTAAAAAAGCAAGGGAGCCAATACAGGGTAACATGCAGTACTTGGGGCCTCTGTTCGGGTTTGTTGGGGATGTGGGGCTCAAGGCTAGGAATGTTGATACCGAGCAAATGCAGGAGAACCTAAAATAGAATCAAGGTGGGGAAGGCATGGAGGAGGTCAAGGGGGCTAGCGTTCGCTGGACTAAAGCCAGGATCAAGCAATTGCGTCTTCGTAAGGGTGGTCAGTCATGATCTGGCAGGGCTGCTTAAATGCTTTGTTTCTATGTTTGTTGATTGTAAAATGACTTAATGTTGTTTTGACTCTATTTGTCCGTCTGTTTATTCGCGGGGTATGCCCCTAGATTGTGTTTATTGTTCCTTTATGGTATGAAATTTTAATTAGCAAAAAAAAACATGTACTCTGGAATTCTCCCTGGTGGTGAAATGTAAGATGAAAGATTTTCCCCATCCTATACACAAAAAAATTGAAATAAGAACATTAGAAGAGCATAGTAAGAAGTAAGAACATAGTTGCTGCAAGTAAAAATTGAAATGTAAGATGAAATATTTTCCCCATCCTTCACTGGTGTAAGATGAAACATTAGAAGTAAGGATCAAACACTGAATTAGAAGGATTACAAATACTTAATTAGAAAGCAATCACTTAGAAGCATTCTAGTAAAAATTAATACATAAAAGGCCACTTAAAACAATTCAATTAGAAAACTAGGCAGGATCGTTGACTTTGCCGGCCGGGTTGGGGACTTTTCTTGCTGGGACATCATCCCTACACCAAAGAGTCTCTCATTGACTTGATTTTCCATTTCTGCACCAATGTGTATGTTATTGGTCTGCATCATTTCTGCACCAAAGCTTTACTATTTTTACAGTAAAGCATCAGTTGGTGAAGCATGCTTTGGCACAAGAAGCTCTTACATCTCAATTTCAAGAATATGAATATTCTGATTAAGAAGGAATTGGTGAGAGGACTACCTCAACAAGAATTCTGTCAAGAAGGATTCTGTGAGGATTGTCAAATGGGTAAATTGAAAAGATCTGTGCACAAGTGGAAGCAAGTGAATACCAACACTAAGCCACTCAAATTGATTCACGTGGATTTGTTTGGCCCAGTAAATGTTCAATCTCTTGCCAGAAAGAGATATGCCCTGGTAATGGTGGATGACTAATCAAGGTACACTTGGGTGAAGTTTTTGGAGTCGAAGGATGAAGCTGCTCAAGAAATCATTGATCACATAAGAGTTCTTGATAGAACCCCAAAAGCAAAAGTTCAATATCTAAGAAGTGATATTTCTTTATTCTCCATCGGTCGGTGAGTATGAGTCGTAAGAGGGTTACATTCGTGGATGATACCATGATGGCACCTACTGTTACGGATCTAGTGAGGATGACCCAGGAGGGGTTGGAACCAGTTAGGAGCCCGAAAAGGGTTTCTTTTGCAGCGATTTGGTATCGGAGATACCATCTATTGATACTCGATCTAAGAAGGTTGAAGGATTGAGTATGAAGAATGATGGGAAAAAAGGGGAAGTAAGGGTCTCTTTTGATGACAACCTAGTCACGATCATTCCAAGGAGTTCTGAATACGGGGTGGCTGCTCGCACCCGTAGCCGGGTCAAACATCATATAATTGATGGTAAGGTTTTCTCCCTAACGAAACCTGTTAAATCAAATACTGTGGATGTGGATTGTTATGCTACTCCATTTGTCGATTTGTTGGAGCCCTCTATGGAGGAGGAATTGCCTATTCATTCGGCTAGTCAAAGGGAAGGTCTAGTAACTGATGAGAGTTTGTATGAGGCCCAGATAGGTGGTGCTGCTGGGGTTGGGAATGAATTGGAAAAGGATTATGCTTCCACAAAAGGGGATTCCTCTGTTCCGGTTATGGACTGGGGTAGAGAGAGTGGAAAGACTATGAATTCTGGGGAAAATGCTGGGTCCTCTGTCGGGGATACTTATATGGTCAGGATGAAAGACAAGGGCAAGGTGGTCTGTAATGACGCGATAGAAGTAGAAGCAACCCCATGTAGGGATGTTTCAGTAAAGCGATGGCAAGAGCGCCTAGCTATTGCTATGAATGTAATCATTATCATGAGAGACAACATTGTCCAGAGTGGACATGAGGTGCCTACGATTTGGGGGACTGTTGACATGAGTGATTTAGATTTTATAAATAGCTTGCAAAGGAGACCAGATATAAAGCTTTTGAGAGACTTGGGTATAGCTCTGAATTGCATTAAGCAACTTGGGACCTATATTCGAAAGAATGGAATCTCGCTCCTGGTTCTTGGGGAGGATGACCAAATTATTCAAGACATGGAAGAGGAGGTGGAGATAGCGGGGCTATTAGACCACACCCTATTCAACTCCGAGTTGAAGAGGAAGGCGCTGGTGGCAGCGAGGCATAACCTAGAAAATTTGAAGTTGTTCATTAGCTCGATAGGTAAAGAAATCCCTTTGGTTAAAGGGTCACATGATAGGGAATTCAGTGCCTCTGCTCGTGGTCTAAGAGGATTTCAGGAAGTGGAGCTCCATGACTTAATTTGCCGATCCATTCAATTGAGGGATTACCTGATTGATTTGGGGATTGATCTATTGACTGAGCCAAAGCAGAGCCCACTTGCTAAAGGTAAGGATGCAAAACCATCCAAGGATCCTTCCAAGGATCTATGGGTGGGGGGGAGCAGCACAAAGGAGCCAATTCAGGGTAACATACAGTATTTGGGGCCTCTGTTTAGTCTTGTCGGAGATGTGACTGTGCATGTTGATACAGAGCAAATGCAGGAGAATCCCAAGCAGGACTCGAACCAAAAGGAGTTTCAAGGCGAGAAAGGCATGGATGAGGACAAGGAGGTCACAGCTCGACGGACTAAGACAAGGATTAAGCGTTGCCATCTTCGTACGGGAGATCAACCAAGACCTGGCAGGACCATGTAAATTTTGTTGCAGATTTAGCTGGCTGACCTGACTTTATGGTTTAGTATGTTGATGTTTTAGCTGGTTGTTGACTCGTGGGGTACGCCCCTAGATTAGTAGTAAGTTGACTACGCGGGGTATGCCCCTAGAAGTGTTTTAAGTTGTTCCTTTTGGTATAAAATTTTAATTAGCAAAAAAAAAAAAGATAATGGCACTGAGTTCAAAAATGCCACACTAGGAAACTTCTGCAAGGAAGAAGGCATTGTCCAACAATTCTCCACTGCAAGGACACCACAACAAAATGGAGTTGTAGAAAGGAAAAACAGAACTCTCATTGAAGCTGCGAGAACTATGTTGAATGATTCTAAATTACCAACATATTTCTGGGTAGAAGCTATCAACACAGCTTGCTACACACAGAACAGAACCTTGATCAACAAGACTCATGGAAACACTCCTTACTATCTGTTAACTGGAAAGAAACTTGCTGTCAAATATTTTCATGTATTTGGAAGTAAGTGTTTCGTGATGATTGACAACCAAGAAAGAAAAGGAAAGTTTGATGCTAAAGCTTATGAAGGCATTTTCATGGGATATGGATTAGAAAGGACTGCCTACCGAGTCTATGTCATTGATCACGAAGTCATTGAAAAAAGTGTAAATGCCACATTTGATGAAACCAAATATTCAGGATTGCAAGAGGATGGTAAAATGGAGCCTCTTAGATTTGAAAATCAAGGGTACTTGGAAGAAGAAGAAATTGTTGCTGAAGAACCTACTTGTACTCAGACTATTGAGTTTGAAGAAAATGCTATCAATACTAATGATGCTACTCAAACTCCAGCTCAATCTCAAACTATAACAGCTAATCATCAGAATGAGAATGATTTTGGAGATGTTGAAGAACATGAAGGAGAAAACATCACTGGTGGAGAATCAACCCCTCAAAGAGGAGCTGAACAAGCAGATCAAGAAAGAAGCTTGCCTAGATCTACCAAGTGGAATAGAGATCACACTAGCAATCTAATCATTGGTGATCCCACTACTGGTATAAGGACAAGAAGGAATGTTTCTGTTGACAACATGTTTTCTTGTTTCCTATCTCAAACTGAGCCAAAGTCAATTAATGAAGCATTATTGGATTCGGATTGGGTGATAGCTATGCAAGAAGAGCTCAACCAATTTGATAGAAACAATGTATGGAAGCTGGTCCCTAGACCTAAAGGGAAGTCAGTTCTTGACACAAAGTGGGTTTTTAGAAACAAGTTGGATGAAAGTGGAAATATGACAAGAAACAAAGCAAGGCTAGTAGCTAAAGGTTATTGTCAACAGGAAGGGATTGATTATGATGAGACATTTGCACCTGTTGCCAGACTTGAAGCTATCAGGATATTTCTAGCCTATGCTGTACATTGTAACTTCAAGGTGTTCCAAATGGATGTCAAAAGTGCCTTTCTTAATGGAGAATTAGAGGAGGAAGTGTATGTTGAACAGCCACCTGGATTTGAAGATGCTGAATTGTATGACTTTGTCTACAAGTTGTTCAAAGCACTTTATGGATTGAAGCAAACCCCCAGAGCTTGGTATGAAACTCTCTCTACTTTTCTTATTGAGAATCAATTTACAAGAGGTGTAGTGGATAAGATATTGTTCTACAAGCATCTTGGCGAAGACATCATTCTGGTACAGATTTATGTTGACGACATAATCTTTGGTTCTACAAATGAGAAGCTGTGTGAAAAGTTTTCATCTCTTATGAGGAACAAATATGAGATGAGTATGATGGGAGAACTATCATCTTTCTAGGTCTACAAATTCATCAAAAGGATGATGGTATCTTCATTTATCAAGAAAAATATGTCAAGGAACTTCTCAAAAAGTTCAACTTGGAAGATGCATCACCTGCCAAGACACCCATCTCTATTGCAACCAAACTGGATTTGGATCCTAAAGGAAAGAAAGTGGACTCTAGTATTTACAGTGGCATGGTTGGATCTTTGCTAAATCTAACTGCTAGCATACCAGACATCATGTTTGCTACATGTCTTTGTGCAAGGTTTCAGGCTGATCCAAAAGAGTCACACTTGATCGCAATCAAAAGAATCTTTAGATATCTCAAAGGCACTCTAAGCCTAGGCCTTTGGTATCCTAAAGATACTAGATTTGATCTGATAGGATATTCTGATTCAGACTATGCTGGATGCAAAATTGACAGAAAAAGCACAACAGGAAGCTATCAATTTCTTGGTGGAAGATTAATGTCATGGTTTAGCAAGAAGCAGCATTCTGTATCTACTTCAACTGCAGAAGCTGAATACATTGGAGCTGGAAGTTGCTGTGCTCAAATTCTTTGGATGAAGAATCAACTACTAGATTATGGTTTAGAGTTGTCCATTATTCCTATTTATTGTGATAACACTAGTGCCATAACCATCTCAGACAACCCAGTTCAACACTCCAGGACAGAGCACATAGACATCAGACATCATTTCATTAGAGAGCATGTTGAAAAGGAACTGTGAAGCTGGTTTATGTCCCAATAGAAAAGCAACTTGCAGATATCTTCACGAAGCCACTGGATGAAGCAACCATCAATAGGTTGGTAAGTGAATTGGGAATGCTAAATCTGGTATGTTAACTTACTAGTTTTTACATTTTCAATGTGGTAAAATGCAGCTTGTGACCGTAGCTTTCAATGTTACTGTCATGAGAAGTTATTGTCTTTTTTTTTTTTTTTTCTAATTAAAATTTATACCATAGGCAAAAGATTACATCTCTAGGGGCATACCCCGCGATAAGTAACACATCTACCTAGCGGAACAACAGATAAAAAGACATCAATAAAGCTAGATAAACTAGCGATCAACAACAACAGAACACTAACACAATCCTAAAAAACTAGTATGCCATAAACATTCCAGGAAGCTCTGCAGCATTGCAGCAAATAGGACCATACTTCCAATCAATCATCAATACTGCATAAACACTGCAGTCCTCCTCAAAAGTCATATAAAACCCCCCGACTTGATTGACAACATGATGTCTAAAGATTCTTTTGATTGCGATCAAGTGTAACACATCTTTAGATGTCTTTGTGCTACTTGTTTGACAACATGTTTGCATTGACTATGCTAAATTCAAATTACATGCCTGTTTTAACTTATGTAATGAGTAGTCACGTGACATTAACTTAAACCATACGCGTGCGGATTTTGGACAAAATGAAAGTCCTAGAGAGAGAAGCTCCTCCTTCTTTCTAAAAAAACCCTAGCCAGCCGCCTTATTTTTATTGCCTAGATCTAATCTATTACACACTTTCTCCAGCATTAAAACCTCAATTCCCATCATTTAGCTCACGTTTTCTTCTCCCCCTAACCTAAACACTATATTTCTTACTATACTATATTATTTATTATAGTACAGTGTTCTTATGGTGAGTCAAGATTCTGATTGTGATTCCGAGTCTGGGTTGCCTGGATATATGCAGGACATGGATGATGATAAGTTTAATGAGATGCTTGCTCGTAGAGAGGTTGAAGATTTTCCTCTTTTGGTGGCCCCTAGTTCTCTTGATGGGGGTATTTTAGTTGAGAAGATGGTTGAGGAATCCTCTGGTGAGGATGATGTTGGTTATGAGGATGATAGAGCTGCAATAGAGAGAGAAACAGTTAATAGAGTTACAAGGGCTGTGGCTGCTGACAACAAATATGAAAGGGAGACTGTTGTAAGCCCAGAAATGAGGGGGGGTTGGGGTTAAAAAATTTATTCGAATGGAACCAGGCTGCTGTGTTGCATCAACTCTGGCGCCTGCTCCAACCATCACCTGACTCTCTATGGATTGCTTGGTTCCACAAGGTGCTATTGCGTAATAAAGGTTTCTGGACTGCTAAAATGCCCTACAAGTGTTGTTGGATTGCCCGGAAAATTTTCAATGCTAGGGAGCAGGCAATGGAGTTTCTCAGGTTTGAAGTGGGGGATAGTTCGAATTTCTTGTTTTGGCATGATCCTTGGGCAGACAAGAATCCATTGGCTCTTATCTCCCCTTCTATTATTCAGAATGCAGAATCGTCGAGTATGGTCAGTGTTCGGGTCTATCTGAATAATGGGGTTTGGAATCCTCCTCGATCCAACCACATGGATGTGATTGAAGTAAGGAATCGAGTTGCTTCAGTTCAATTGCACAATAGAGACTGTATTACATGGGATGGTCTTCAACCAAATCTTGTCAAGCTAGGTTCCATTTGGTCGTCAATTAGGGGTCTGGGGCAGAGTGTGGGGTGGAGTGATGTAGTTTGGCATGCTTTCAATATCCCAAAATGTTCGTTCATCACATGGCTTGTAGTGAGGAACAAGCTTCTCACAAAGGACTGTATGATCCTTTTTGGAATGAACGTAGACCCTACATGCTCCCTATGTGGAAATGGAAGGGAGTCAATTAGTCACTTGCTAACTTCATGCCCCTACTTCAATCTTGTTAAGAGTGTCATTCCATTCCCAGTGAGTGTCTCTTGGGCAAGCTGGCAGCAAGGGGAGTTCTTTCAATGCCAGCTAAACGCAAAGCAAAAGGCGATAGCAGCTGTCTATTTAACTTCTTCGGTTTATGCCATTTGGAAGGAAAGAAATTTCAGGTTGCACAAGGGTGGTACAGGGCATCCGACCTCAGCCATCATCTCTAATGTGAAATCTTCCGTTAGGGAGAAACTGTTCGCCTCTGCTCCATTTAAGAATTGGGTCCGAAATGACCAAGCCATTGTAATGCTAATTTTCTAGCTGTTTGCTTGTTGGTTTCTGACTTAATGTTGTTTGGTTTTTCATGCTGATTCGCGGGGTATGCCCCTAGATTTTGTATGTGGTTTCTTTGTTGGTATAAAAATATTTACTTAGCAAAAAAAAAACAAATATGAAAGGGAGGACCTTGTAAAACTCAGGACTCAAATGATGGAAATTAATAATTTCTTAGCAAAGAAGGGATTCTCTATAGTTGAGGTTGAAAAGGAAATTCTCAAAGATAAGGAGAAGTTTAATGCAGGGCTTGTAAGCCCTCTGCGTTTCATTGAGGGAAGAGATGATATGGGTCTCCCCATTTTTTCAAACAAGGTCAGCCAGGAGAACTCGGCTACCAGTGGCAAAGGGGTTAGCACATTAAAAGGAAATCTTAAGAACTCTAGTTTGGTGGTTTTGGAAAAAGGTAAAAGTTCAGGCAAAATGAAGAACCCAGCAGGAGATGAGGCTAGAAAATACATAAGTGAGAATGAAGGGAAGACTGAGCAGGTTGCTAATGGGAAGAAGGGTGTTGATAATGGTAAATCCTGGTCTTCAGTGTTGAAAACCCCTCCTGGACCCTTTAAAGAGGTGAAATTTGACTATGTCCCTCCTCCGGCAGGTTCGGATGTTGTAACCCCCCCTGAGGAAGTTCTCAAGAAAGGAGCAGATAAATTTAAATGTTGTATTGTGGGTCAATATACCAAAGGAACTTTGTCGTTCCGAAAGGTGAAAGAGGTGGCACATTCTGCGTGGAAAAGGGGGCTCATTATGGTCTCACAGCGAAATGAATCCACATTTGTCTTCAAGTTTAATTCCATTAATGAAAAGAATGCAGTGATCAGTAAAGGTACGTGGTATTTTGACCAACGACCATTAGTTCTAACTGATTGGGGTACTAATGTGGATGCTGAACCTATCTCTTCAATGCCGTTATGGATTAAATTGTATAACCTGCTTGACTATTTTTTTTTTGCTAATTTAAAAGTTTATACCACAGGCAAAAGATTACATGTCTAGGGGCATACCCCGCGAGAAGTAATGCATCTACCTAGCGGAACAACAAATGGAACAAGATTACAATATTGCCGAAACAACGCCGACCACCGTGATTACTAATCTAACTGCTACTCAGCTCTAAAATAGGTGCAGCACAAGAGATGGTTCTTTTTGAACCCACTTTTTAAAAGCAGTACATGAAAATAATTTCTCGCGAGCTGAAGTCTTAACATGCAGGCTAATCACCGAAGTTGGATGCCCAGGCCCCGGGTTGTGCACCCTGAAATTCCTCTCCTTCCAAACACTATAGATACACATCGTAAGATAAACCCCTGCTATCCTCTTTAGCTTTTCAGACAGGGAAGAAGAGAAGAAATCCCCTTGTTGCCACCTAGTCCAGTCAACATTAACCTGGAAGGGAACCACATTGCTCAGAAGTCTAAAGTACGGGCAACTTGTGAATAAATGACTTATGGTTTCCACCCCATTTCCACACATAACACACAATTGGTCTACACCCATACCAAAAGAGATCATACAATCCTTAGTAAGCAATCTGTTCTTGATAGCAAGCCAAGAGATGAAAGAGCATTTCGGGACATTGAAAGAATTCCACAGCAGATCAACCCAGCCTGTAGGCTGGCCCTTGTCACGGAAAGAGTTCCAGATTGTTGATAGCTTAACCAGTTTTGGTTGGATGCCATCCCAAGTGATACTGTCACACTCGTTAATTTGAACTTGAGTTGCTCGTCTACGAACTTCCATAACATCCATGTGGTTCGATCGCTGCAACCTCCAAGCTCCCTCATGGAGATAAGAGCTAAGAGGAGCCATGTTAGAAGACTCCGCATTAGAAACCACCTCTTGTGAAATGAGAGCCAGTGGCTTTTTATCAGCCCAAGGGTGATGCCAAAAGAGGAAACTTGACGTTCGTCCAACCTTATAGTGAAGGAAGCCTAAAGCCTGGGGTCTAGCATTGAGAATTTTCCGAGCAATCCAATAGCACCTATAAGGCAAATTAGATGTCCAAAAAGCTTTGTTTCTGAGAAGCACTCTGTGAAACCAAGCTATCCATAATGAGTCGGAAGTAGGTTGGAGCAGGCGCCATAGCTGGTGTAAAATAGCTGCATGGTTCCATTCAAATAGATTCTTAATCCCCAACCCACCCTCATCTTTAGGCTTGCAACAATCCTCTCAACCTACCTTGTAATGACACCTTACCGATTCTTTGTAAAACCCTCCCCATTAGAACTTAAACTTAAGGCTATTAATTCTTTTTAAGACTGACTTTGGGAGGAAAATGTACATACTCCAGTATCCCACAATGCTTGCCATCATAGCTTTAATGAGCAACAAGCGGCCAGCAAAGTTAAGAAACCTTACAGTCCAGGTTTCCACACGTTTACAAAGTTTGGCCACCAAGACATTGCAATCCCTGCTGTTAAGTTTGCCAGTAATAAGAGGTAAGCCCAAATAGGAGATTGGGAGAGTAACACTCTGAAACCCAGTAACCTCCAAGATTTGCTCAACAACATCAGTTCTAACATTTGCAAAGAAGCATACCGACTTGGCTCGGTTAGGGACCAAGTTAGAGAGCCCAGAGAATTGGGTTATCCCTTCCATGAGCCTAGAGACCGAATGGACATCTCCATGACTAAACAAAAAACATCATCTGCGAAAATAATGTGGTGAAGACTCACCTCCTTAGTTCTCCAGTGAAATTTAAAGTTTGAATTATCAACTGACTTGTTCAAAGATGCAGTAAGAGCCTCCATTGCCAAGACAAAGAGGTAAGGCGATAAGGGGTCTCCTTGCCTCAAGCCAGATTTCCCTTTGAAGAACCCCTCCAAACTTCCATTTAGTTTTACAGAGAACATTGTGGTAGTTATACAGATCCTGACCCAGTGTACAAATTTTGGGGGGAACCCCATCCTTTCTTCTTCTTTTTTTTTTTGATAAATAAAATATATTAAAGATTAAAAGAGAACATAATCTAGGGGCATACCCCGCAAAAAAACAACAAAAGCTCGAAGGCTACATCAACATCACCAACTCACACCATCTAGAAAAGATTAACTAGCCAACTAATATAATAAAGGAATGAGGGATGGGTCCCTAGCAACTAGCCTTTTAAAACTATTACAAGTAAAAAGCTTTTCTCTCAACATATTTTTGATTTGAATCAGCAACGTAGTAGTGGGCCTTGATTTCCCAGAATTATGTATTCTTCGATTCCGCTCTTGCCATATACAGTAAATCACTATCGAAACGAAAAGCCATCCCACATGTTTCTGAATATTACTGAGTCTTCCACGTATAAAGTTTCCATCCTGCCAATCTGTCCAAGACAAGTTAATCGGAACAGGGCTTTGCATAAGAACAAGATTTGAGTAGGGACACGAAGTGAACAAATGTTCACTTGTCTCATCATTGCAGCTGCATAGCACACATTGAACCCTGACATCTTCTATCAGAAATAAAATATTTAATACGAGCTAGATTAGTAGATTCAGCAATTGAAATAATAGAGTCTCCAAATTGCACAATCAGATGTCTATTGTTTAACCAAGGATCATGCCACATAAGAAATTCAGAATTAGCACCTACATCAAAAGAAATGTACCTACGAGCCAAATCCCTAAGGTTTAAGATTTGTCTCACAGCCCACGAACATTTAGAAGGGATAGGAGAAGTCCAGAATGCTTTGTTCTTAAACAAACATTTGTGAACCAACTGAATCCAAAGAGAGGGAGTAGTAGGGAGAGAAAGTCTCCAGATTTGAAATAAAGTGGCTGCCTTATTTCGCTCCTGCAAATCACTGATGCCCAGACCCCCTTCCATCTTAGGCAGACAACAGTCAGACCAGGCTACTTTATGATGGCAGCTAGCATTATTTTTCCTCCCCAAAGAAATTTAGCGAAGCAAGATTGAATTTTAGATAAAACACCCTTAGGCAAAAATAAGTAAGTGGCCCAAAAACCTTGAATTCCAACCAAAACAGACTTGAGAAGTTGTAATCTACCAGAGAATCGCAAGAAGCGAGTGGTCCAAAGCTCAATCTTTAAACAGAGTCTTTGAACAAGAGATGAACAGTCCTGAGCTTTAAGAGATGTGGTTATGAGAGGCAGGCCCAAATACTTAATAGGAAGATTGCCTTGATTAAACCCAGTACTATCAAGAGCATATTGAATCACTTCAGCAGAGACGTTACAAAAAAAGAATTCACTTTTCGCAACATTAGGTCGAAGTCCTGAAACCTCCGAAAATCTTTTGACTGAGTGATTAATGGCCATAATAGAATCTTTGTCCCCTTTGCAAAACAGAAACAAATCATCAGCAAATATCAGGTGACTAAGTTTAATCTCTTTCGTCCGCCAATGAAAAGTAAAGGAAGGATTTCACTGAAGATCATGCTCAATATACGTAGAAAAAACCTCCATACCTATAGCAAAAAGATAGGGCGAAAGAGGGTCGCCCTGTCGCAATCCCGATTTGCTTTGAAAATAGCCCTCAATGGACCCATTAATTTTCATAGAAACCATACATTTAGTAATACAAGTTCGGACCCAGTTGAGGAATCTAGCAGGAAATCTCATTTTCTCCATAACATGAAAAATAAAGTCCCAATTCAATGAGTCGAACGCTTTATGGATATCCAACTTTAGAGCACATCTAGGAGCACCAGTAGGCTTATGATAGTCCCTACAGAGGGCTTGAGCCAACATTATATTATCCCCAATACTACGATAGGGAATAAACGTAGTTTGATTATAAGAGATAAGAGAGGGAAGCACCTGTCGTAACCTGGTAGCTAAAAGCTTGGCTATACATTTATACAGAGAATTGCAACACGAGATAGGTCGATAATGCATAAGATTAGAAGCATTAGTCACCTTAGGAATCAGAGTAATAGCTACTGAGTTGATGCATCGAGGCAAGTGCAGAGAATCGAAGAAGAATAAAATTACAGCAGTCACATCCTTCCCACAATATCCCACGCTGCTAAGTAAAACTCTGGAGAGAAGCCATCAGGGCCTGAACTTTTGCCTTTAGCCATATGCTTGAAAGAATCAAAAACTTCTTCCTGGGTAAAGTCTTGAGTGAGAAAATCCTGATGAGTTGAATTCAGAGAAGGCAGATTCACAGTAGGGTCTAAAGGACTGACATAGGATTTCTCCCCTAAAAGAGATTGATAGTAATCAATTGCAATCTTGGAAATATCCTTGTGAGAAGTATAAGAATTGCCCTCAGCATCCTCCAACAATAAGATTTTATTAGAATTCCACCTGCCCTTACAAGAGTTAAAGAAAAACTTGTTATTGCCATCTCCTAATTTGAGCCATTTAACTCGAGCTTTTTGCTTCAAAAAAATCTCCTCTTTAGTCAAAGCTTCCACCAGAACAGCACCAAGTCTTGCTTCTTCCTCAAAATGCAACAAATTATGATGGGGAGGCATGCTTTCTTGATATAGAGATAGAGAGTTGCGGGCGTTAAGCACTGCTTCATGTAAATTCCCCACTTCTTTTATTGAGCTTAATTAACTCAGCTTTCACCCTCCTTAGTTTTGAAGTTAACACAAACCAGGGATCACCAATAACAGGTTCAGACCATGCATTAGAGACTGTGTCCAGAAATTTCGAATTAGCAATTATGTGATCAAAAACTTGAAAAGGTTTATGAAGATGTTCTAGAGGCAAACCCATCTCAACCATCACAGGAGAATGGTCTGAAAGACCTCTAGGAAGAATCCTAGCATGAGAAAGCATAAAAGAATTCAACCAGCCAGTATTGACAAGAGCATGATCCAATTTTTTGAATATAGGTTTAGTTTTACTGCTGTCCCACCATGTAAATATATTACCAGAGAATCTGAGGTCTGTAGAGTCAATATCTTCAAGAAAATCTTTGAACTCTTGCATACCAGGAGTGAACCGAAGACACCCTCCACTAATTTCATTAATATTGACACAGATATTAAAATCACCCAAAAGACACCAGGGTGAGGTGATGCCATTAGTAGTAATGCTGCTCTGAAAATTAGATAAGTCCTTCCAAAGCAGCCTTCTTTCCTCAGGAGTATTTAGAGCATAAATGAACGAGACAAAAAACTGAACATTAGTGCCAAGATTCAGAATAGAGCAAGAAAGCCTACCCAAATACGGCCATTATAATGGCAATCATAGTTAAACAACCAAGAAAAAGTAGGAGAGACAGAAGACGAAACGAAGTTCGCAAAGTCTTTATGGACATGAGTTTCTAAAAGCGCTACCACGCCAATATTCTTATTGCTAATGAAATCCTTTACATAGGATATCTTATTATTCAGCCCCCTTACATTATAGGAGCATAAAGGCATTAAAAAATTAGAGAGGAGGTGGGGATTTCCCCGATGACCGTTTGGCCCTCTTATCTTTGTCTTTTTGCAACGACTTGGCAAGAGAATTAAACAGAGGAAGTTTTACCTCCGCATTACCTCGAATTCCACTGATTACTGGATTAGTAGCATTAACCTTTGATTTTTTGGACTTAACAGTGGTCCATTCTTGTTCTACCTCAACTCTCTTGGCCCTGACTTCTGCAGTAGATGGATCAGTTATTTTAGCTTTAGCTTTGTTGACATCTTTATTGACTGCATTCTCCACAATCAAAGGTTCATTAGATTGTTTTTGATTCTCCTCAGAATGATCAACCACCACAATAGGATCAGACTCCTTGGCTTGGGGCATTGGGGAGCCAGTTTCAGGTCTGGCTGGATTCGATTGAGGTTTAGCTGGAGGCACTTCTTGAGGTCTTGGTTTTCGAACCCAATGCCTTGTTGCTTTGGGGCAGGCCCCCATTATGTGACCCAAACATTTGCAAGCAGTGCAGACAAGAGGTTTTATAGGATAAGTAACTTTGACTTCCTCCACATGCTTAGTATCTGATTTAGGATCAAGAACCTCCACCTCAATTTTGGAGGGGAGTTCATCGCCAATTTTGTAGTCTACACATAACTTCGCAAAGGGCAGTATCTCCAATTTTGAAGTAAGTTCATCCGCTGAGAGAGGATTACCAATAGCACTCCCAAGAAAACTCAGACCCTCTCTAGTCCAATTGCTATCTGGCATGTTTTCAAATTTTACCCAAAGAGGCATACTCGATTTCTCCCCCCACATTCGAACCCCAAGCCTGAACAATCATGGGTTTATTTTCTAAATACCATGTGCCTCGAGCAAGAGCAGCATTCATCGTAGCAAGAGAGTCAAATTTGAAGACATAGGTACGAGGATCTTTTTGAGAAATATGGACAAGTCCATGTTCATCCCACAATTTATGAGCGAATGAAGCCACTTTGTGATACGGAGGAATGCCACGCGTGAACGTGCCTATCATACAAGTTTTAAACTTCTCATTACCTTTTTTAAGAACTTCAATAGGAGGGGAAACCACTTTTGAACCTGCAGGCATAGGAAGGTAATCAAAAGTGAGGTTGTTGCAGGGAGGTGGATCCTTCTTTAGCACCTGAGACCATGACTTCTTGAGACTACCCTCACTATCCTTTAAATTATCAGCAACTGGTATTTCAACGCCCTTATCATCTTTATTCCCAGAGATAGATCCTCTCACATTAGAATCTTTCATTACAGAGTCCGATCTGTCCACAAAAACATTTTCACTTTGATTCTTCTTCTCGACTTCACCAACTTTTATGCCTTTACGAGGTGAGCCTCGTTCAGACATTTTCTCAAACACCTTGCCCTCAATGTTTCCGCAGTGTTCTTGAAAATAGGAAGACCAAATTCATCACGACCACAAACAATTCGAGTTAGATCTGGCAGCCCAGCATTAAAATCTTTATCCTTAAGAAGCGAATCCTTTTCAAAATCCGCCATTGAGAGTCCTTTCCTTTCTAAATACCACTGGAGGTCCATCATTTTGTTCTTGAGAGCTATAAGCTCCTCTCTGTCTTGCCTATTTTCTCTTGAATGCCATTTGAGTGGCTCGATGTACAGTCTCTCGTTCTAGCTTCGCTCTGTCATCCTCAAAAGCAAGCTCTTCTACTTCTTCCGAAGAATTATCTACCACTGCGTTCTTACTCAAAGCTAACCCACCTGAGCTACTAGGAAAACCCAAAGGAATCGGGTAGTCCTCCACCTCTCGCCTTGAAATGACCTCGTCCAAATCATCATCTCCAGGAGTGTCTTGCATATAGCCTAGAACACCATCAGAATCGCAAAACAAACCTTGGCTAACCATTATGAACTAATAAATATATATATCTAATTCTGAAACTGAGATAGAGCAAAGAATGAGAGTCTTAGAGAGAGAAGCTCCTCCTTCTTTCTAAAACCCCTAACCCTAGCCGCCATATTCTAATCTTCAGATCTATTCTCTAACACACTTTCCTCATCATTAATTCCACATTCCCTTCATTTACTTCCACCTTCTCTTGTTCCCCAAACCTAAACACTATATTTCTTACTTACCTATTCTTCTTTTTCGGTCAGTTCTTCCATGGTGAGTCAAGGTTCGAATTGTGACTCTGAATCTGGTATACCTGGCTATATGCAGGATATGGAGGATGATAAGTTTCAGGAAATGCTTGCACGAAGAGAAGTGGAGGACTTCCCAGCTCTAGTAGTGCCTTCCACCCTACAGGGAGGTGCCTCAGCTGAGAAGATTTGTGAGACACCCTCAGATGAGGATGAAGCTTCATATGAGACTGCTAGAGATGCGATAGAAAGAGAAACGATACACATGGTAGCAAAGGGTGTGGCTACGAACAATAAGTATGAAAGAGAGGATCTTATAAAGCTCCGCAACCAAATGATGGATATACATAGCTTTCTTGCCAAGAAGGGTTTTTCGGTGAGTGAAGTTGAAAAAGAAATCTTGAAGGATAAGGAGAGATTTAATGCAGGGTTAGTTAGCCCAGTGCGTTTCATGAATGGTAGGGATGAGATGGGTCTTCCCATCTTCTCTAGCAAGGAAATACCTAAGAGCATGGCTGCCAATGAGAAGGGGGTGGGAGCTGTTAAAGGAATCCTAAAAAATGCTCCACCTGGGGGATTTGAAAGGGGTGAAAGCTCGAAGAGTAAACAGGAAACAGGCAAACAGGAACCTCTTACAGATAAAGTAAGCAATGAGAGCATCAAAAATGGGGAGAAGGATGAGAAGACTGAAATGGGGCCAAAAGGAACAAAGTCCTGGTCTTCAGTTTTAAAAGCAGCCCCGGGCCCTGTCAAGGAAGTGAAATTTGATTATGTGCCTCCAACTGAAGGATCAGATGTTGTGTCCCCCCCAGAGGATGTCCTCAAGAAAGGTGCGGAAAAATTCAAATGTTGCATTGTGGGTAAATTTACCAAAGGGACTTTACCGTTTAAAAGAGTTAAGGAGGTGGCTTTTTCAGCCTGGAGGAGAGGCCTCACCATGGTCTCTCAGCGTAATGAGTCTACCTATGTCTTTAGATTCAACTCTTCCAATGAAAAGAATGCGGTTCTCAGTAAAGGTACGTGGTACTTTGATAAAAGGCCTCTGGTCTTAACTGATTGGGGTTTCAACGAGCGCTCAGAATCTGTTACCTCGATGCCGTTATGGGTTAAGCTGGCCAATTTACCAGATTGTTACTGGACGCAAGAGGGACTAGGCCGTGTTGCTAGTGCCATTGGCAAACCCCTAGGGGCAGACGCCCTTACATCTGAGCTAGAAATCCTACCCTTTGCTAAAATGTGTGTGCAGTATGAAATAGGGGATCCATTACCACCAGCCCTCAAAGTGGTGGACCTGGATGGTTCTATAGTTGAGGTTAAAGTCACATACATTAATAAGCCAATGGTATGCAGCCACTGTAAATCACTTGGCCACACCATTAGTGTTTGCCCGGTGGCTTCTAGAGAATGGGCGGTAGGGGGTTCAATCAATACAAAAGGGGCTCCAACTGGCCAAACTGACAAAGGAAAAGATAAAGTAGACCAAATTGGAAAGGAAAATGAAGTTCAACAACAGAAGGTGGTGGTTGAGCAGAAGGAAGGGGCTTTAGAGAAGGAAGACTGTCACATGAGGAGTACAGATGGGGACAAGCAAACCCCCAACCACCAGGTACATGTTACAGAAGAGGATGTAGACAAGGAGTGGACGGAGGTTCGCTCAAAAAGAAAGCCAGTGACATCGCCAAGTATATCTCCGGATGTCACCACTATTCAGCCGTTTCAGAACATTGTGGTCGATGAGGTAGCAATGAAGCATGGCTCGAGAACTCCAAAGCCATACAAGAAAGTAAAAAGAGGGGGTAGGGGGGGTCGTACCCCTTCCTCTAGGTCATAATTCTAATATGACTATTTTTTGTTCCTACAACGTTAGAGGCCTTAACAATAAAGTTGGTTTTATCAGGGATTTTATCTTTAAAAACAAATTGTCCCTGGTAGGTCTATTGGAAACTCATGTCCAAACTAACGTTGCTAGGATTATCTCTCGGGCCATAAATCCACGGTTTCAGTGGTGTTTTAACTATGATCATCATTCGGGAGGCCGTATATGGCTGGGGTGGAACCCCTCTATATGGAAAATTTTGGTTCTTGCTTCTTCTTCTCAGCATATCACATGCTCTGTCACCCTTATTGAGAGCAACACAAGTTTTGTTATCTCTTTTGTGTACGGTTTTAATGATATGATTGACCGTAGACCTCTATGGTCTGATTTGGCAGGAATAGCGCAGGGTTTGAATGCCACAGCCTGGGCTTTATGTGGTCACTTCAACTCTTGTATTAGCATTGATGAAAAGCAAGGAGGATCTTTAGATTAGACTACTGGAATGGAGGAGTTTAAACAGTTTTTGCTTGCCAATGGGCTCACTGATATCCGGTATTCAGGCCACTTCTTCACATGGTGGGATAGCAATATTTCTCAGCCAAAGTTCAGAAAGTTAGATCGAGTGTTAGTAAACCCGGAATGGCATTCGGTGTTCCCTTGCTCTACGGTGGAGTTCATCTCTCGGGGTTTATCTGATCATTGCCCTGCTATTACTTCACTTGGCACTAGTTTCACCTCTGGAGCGAAGCCCTTTCAATTTTTTAATCACCTCATTGATAATCCAGACTTTTTGGGCTCAGTAGAGAAAGCATGGTCTTTAGAGGTCGAGGGGAATCCTTGGTTTATCCTAACATCGAAACTCAAGAATGTAAAGGTGGCTCTAAAGGAACTAAACAGAAAGATGGGGGATATTCACAACCTAGTGATCCTGTCTCGGGATGCACTATCTCAGTTCCAGGACTCAATGCCTGCTAATCCCACTGCCGCATACTTTGAAGAAGAAAAGGAATTTATTGAGAACTATTCAGCAGCTTTAAGGCTAGAGGAACAGTTTTTAAAGCAAAAATCCAGAATTCAGTGGTTAAAACTTGGAGATGGCAACAGTAAGTTTTTCTATAATTCTTGCAGAGGGAACTGGAACACTAACAAGATTACTTCTCTTAGCGACTCGGAGGGAGTCTCTCACTCTTCACATGCTGACATGGCTAAAGTGGCAACGGATTTCTATAAAAATATTCTGGGGAAAACATCTGAGGTAGCAGATTTTCCTAATGATATCCCTCTACCCTCTCTCTCTGATTCCCAGGTTAATCTTATGGCTGCCCCTTTTTCTGAAAGTGAAGTATTGAGCACATTAAAAAGAATGGCTAAGAACAAGAGCCCTGGTCCGGATGGGTTCACAGTTGAATTTTACTTGGCTGTTTGGCACTTGGTAGGAAACGATGTGACTAAAGGTATCATGTATTTCTTTAATACATTGCACTTGCCTAGAGTAATAAATGCTGCTTCCATATGTTTAGTTCCTAAACAGGCTAACCCCTCTGAAATGCAACACTTTAGGCCAATCTCCTGTTGTAATGTACTGTATAAATGCATTTCTTCTATGCTAGCCAAGAGGCTAAAAGCTGTCCTTCCCTCCATCATTTCCCCAGTACAGTCTGCTTTTGTAGCTAGGAGATCCATTGGTGACAATATCTTCCTTGCTCAAGCCTTATGCAAGGACTATAATGGCAATTCAGGTCAGCCTCGATGTGATATAAAGCTAGACATTCATAAGGCTTTTGACTCCCTAAACTGGAAATTCCTGTTTACAATCATGGGAAAAATGCAGTTTCCCAATCAGTACATTAAGTGGCTGGAGAAATGTATTACTTCCACAATGTTTTCTGTAAAGTTGAATGGCAGTTTGGATGGGTTTTTCAAAGGGGAGTCTGGCCTG
This sequence comes from Kitagawia praeruptora, assembly GCA_037693485.1. Taxonomy (NCBI): domain Eukaryota; kingdom Viridiplantae; phylum Streptophyta; class Magnoliopsida; order Apiales; family Apiaceae; genus Kitagawia; species Kitagawia praeruptora. The sequence goes on along the minus strand of CM075351.1, from coordinate 118,301,268 downwards.
AGGCAGGGGGATCCCCTATCCCCTTATCTGTTCGTGATTGCCATGGAGGCTCTTTCAGCATGTCTGGATAGGAAGACCACTGATCCTAACTTCAAATTCCATTGGAGAACTAAGGAAGTAAAACTAAATCACATTATTTTTGCTGATGATGTGTTCCTGTTTAGTCATGGTGATCTTAGGTCAGTCTCAGCTCTGCTAGATGGGATCAAGCTCTTCTCAAACTTTTCGAACCTAAAGCCAAACATCTCCAAGACTACATGCTTCTTTGCTAATGTTAGACAGGATGTTACTGATGCTATTCTAACTCACTCAGGGTTCCAAAGAGGTCATATGCCTATCACCTACCTGGGGCTTCCTCTAATCACAGGTAAGCTCAACAAGAATGACTGCCAGACTCTGATTAGTAGATTGTGCAGCAAAGTGGAGCTGTGGACAACTAGATTTCTTAATTTTACAGGGCGTCTCCAACTGATCAAAGCTATACTGGTCAGTATTGTGGGATATTGGAGTATGTTCCTCTTCCTTCCGAAAGGAATTCTTAAAAAGATCAATGCCCTATTATTCAAGTTCCTTTGGGGAGGTTTCTACAAGCCGGATGGGAAGTGTCAGTATAAAGTAGGATGGGAGGACTGCTGCAAACCGAAAGCGGAGGGGGGTCTTGGCATCCGAAATCTTTTTGAATGGAATGAAGCTGCCATTCTTTATCAGCTGTGGCGCATCATACAGCCCACCTCTAACTCTCTCTGGATAGCATGGTTCCATAAAGCCTTGCTGGCAAAGAAGGAATTCTGGACTTCCACAATGCCATATCGCTCATGTTGGATTGTAAGGAAATTGTTCAAGGAGAGGCCGCGAGCTCTTCAATATGTACACTATAACATAGGAGAAAACTCTGATTTTCTCTTCTGGCATGATCCCTGGGTCCACAAAAAGCCTCTTCTGGATATTTCCCCGTCCATTATATCTACAGCTGAGTCCACGAGTGCAGTCAGTATCAATGTCTACCTCCGAAATGGGACTTGGGAATTACCATCTTCGAACCATAATGATGTGATTGAAATTAGACGGATGGTGCAACATATTCAAATTCATAAGTCTGATTCCATCACGTGGGATGGAATGTTACCAAAGAATGTCAAAATGTCCACTATCTGGTCCTCCATGCGGGAAAAGGGAAGTTATGTTCAGTGGTTAAACATGGTCTGGGGAAAATTCAATATCTCGAAATGCTCATTCATCACATGGTTAGCCATCAAAAACAGGCTTCTCACGAAGGATAGAATGCTTATGTTCGGAATGCAGGTTGATCCAAAATGTGTCTTGTGTGGGGTGGATGATGAATCGGTTAGCCACATTTTCACTACTTGCCCATTCTTTGATATTATTAGCAGGTCTATGCCATTCCGTTTCACGAGGAACTGGTCCAACTGTCAGTGAGGCAATTGCATTGCTACTCAGCTAGGGGCAAAGGAGGAATCAATTGCTCAACTGTTTTTTAGCACAGCTATCTACCATGTCTGGAAGGAGCGTAATTACCGCATGCACAACCATGGGCCTGGCCACCCAACCTCAGTGGTCAGCAGTGAGATAAGGCGTATGGTGCGCGAGAAACTGTTCTCATGTAACTTGTTTAAGGTTTGGGTTCGCAAGGACCCGACCATCCTCTTATTTATCATGTAAAAGAATAGGTTAGGTACATCTGAAATGTTGAGTAGGGTTTACCTTCTTATTCTTTGTATCATGTTGATTTGTAGTATTAGCATGGATGTTGTCTCGCGGGGTATGCCCCTAGTTATGTATTAGCTGTTCCTTTGGTATAAATTTTTAATTAGCAAAAAAAAAAAATATATATATATATCTATAAGAAATATCGTGTTTAGGTTAATAGAGAAAGAAAAAAGATGGATTTATGAAGGATAGGTATGTAGATCTGATGGCCAAAAGGTGTAAGAAAAAAGCGGCTAAGAAAATTAGGGTTCTATCCTAGAGAGAAGGGAGAGCAAAATTCTAGAGAGAGAAATCCTTTGTCCAGTTGCTTTACATGCTCCATCTTTTTAGGTAATCCCATCCTTTCCATAACTGCAAAGATGAAACTCCAGTTAAGCGAGTCAAAAGCTTTGTGGATGTCCAGTTTTCTAGCACACCGGGGCTGACCATCATTACAATTATAGCCTTTGCACAAGGATTGGGCTAAGAAGATATTGTCACCAATTGATCTCCCTGCCACAAATGCGGATTGATGTCTTGATATCAGGGAAGGCATTACAGACTTTAGCCTGGAAGCTAGCATTTTAGAAATGCATTTATAGATGACATTGCAACAAGAAATAGGACGGAAGTGCTGCATTTGGGTAGGACTGTCCCGCTTTGGAACCAAACATATAGAGGCCGCATTAATTATTCTAGGCATAACAAGTGACTCAAAGAAAAAGAGGATACCTCTTATGACATCTGGTCCCACAATATGCCATGTGGCTAAGAAGAATTCTACCGTAAATCCATCAGGACCAGGGCTCTTGTTTTTTGCCATCCTCTTTAAGGTTTTCAGAATATCATTCTCACAGAACGGAGTACTCAGTAATCTCTCTTGAGCTTCATTTAATTTTGGCAGAGAGATGTCATCAGGAAAAGGACCAACCTCCTCACGATGACCCAACATATTTTTGAAATAATCAACAGCAACCTTAGACATATCTTCATGGGTTGTGACTGTCTCCCCAGTTAGAGTTTCCAATGATAGAACCTTATTCACGTTCTATCTTCCTCTGCATGCATTAAAGAAAAATTTGTTATTGCTGTCACCACTTTTCAGCCATTGCACTCTAGACTTTTGTTTCAAGAAGCATTCCTCCAGGCGAAGAGCTTTTGAATAAGCTTCAATAAGTCTACTCTCTTCCTGGAAATGAGCAGGGGAGGGAGAAGGAGGGAGCCCATTTTAGAAACTCAACAAAGCATTTCTAGAGTCCTTTACTGACTGCTGCAAATCTCCAATGGATTTGTTAAGCTCTTTCAAAGCAAGTTTAGTCCTTTTTAACTTAGTCGAGAGGATGAGCCAAGGGTTACCAGAGACCTGAGAAGACCATTCTTTCTCAACCGTGGAGAGGAATCCAGGTTTGGCAATGAGGTGATTAAAAAATTGGAAGGGCTTTGGATTCTTGGGACGATCCAACCCCAAAAAAGTTACAGCCGGGCAGTGGTCAGAGAGCCCTCTAGCACGGAACTCAGAGAAAGAGCAAGGGAAATGATTGTGCCATTCTGCATTGACCAAGACTCGATCTAGCTTTCTAAATTTAGGCTGGTGGATGTTACAATCCCACCATGTCATGAAGTTCCCAACACTACGCAGGTCCGTTATTTCCAAAGAAAGAACAAAGCCCTTAAAATCTGTCATGTCAGCAGTCCAGTTTTCATTTCCACCCTGTTTCTCCGACAATCGAAGGCAAGAATTGGAGTCACCAGTAATGACCCAAGGCGTATTAGAAAGACCCCTAAAGACATTCACTAAATCCGACCACAAACTTCTCCTTTCAATATCATCATTAGACCCGTATATAAACGATGCAACAAAACTGAGGTTAGAAGGCATGGCAGTAATCAAGCATGTGATATGCTGGGCCAAAGATGCCAGAACCAATACATTCCAAAAATCAGGGTTCCACCCTGGCCAAATTCGGCCACCCGCATGGTGATCATAGTTAAAACACCACTTGAAACGCGGGCTAATCTCCTTGGAGATAATCTTAGCAACATCCTTTTGCACGTGAGTCTCCAAAATGCTAATCAAGGATAACTTATAGACAGAATAAAGTCCTTGAGAAAATCCACTTTATTATTAAGCCCACGGATGTTGTAAGAACAAAAATTAGTCATTAAGAACTGAACTAGGATTTCGAAGGAGGGCCACCAGACCCCCCACTTCACTCGTTTGATCCCTTTTGACTTCCCTCTTTTGTTACCTTGCTTACGATCTACCTCATCCACCACAACATTCTTGAAACTCTCTCTCTATCGCATCTCTAGCGGTCTCATAAGAAGCTTCATCCTCATCCGAGGGTATCCCACTTATCTTCTCAGCTAAGACACCTCCCTCTAGGGCATTAGGCACTACTAGAGCTGGGAAATCCTCAACTTCTCTTCGTGCAAGCATTTCCTGAAACTTATCATCCTCCATATCCTGCATATAGCCAGGTAAGCCAGATTCAGAGTCGCAATTCGAATTTTGACTCACCATGGGAGTACTGACCGAAAATTAGTAAAATAGGTATAAGAAATATGGTGTTTAGGTTTAGGGAACAAGAGAAGGTGGAGTAAATGAGGGGAATATGGAATTTATGATGAGGAAAGTGTGTAAGAGATTAGATCTGAAGTTTTAAATTTGGCGGCTGGCTAGGGTTTGTGTTTTAGAAAGAAGGAGGAGCTTCTCTCTCTAGGACCTTATAAAGCTGCGAACAACAAATATGAAAGAGAGGACCTTATAAAGCTCCGCAACAAAATGATGGATATTCATAGCTTTCTTGCCAAGAAGGGTTTTTCGGTGAGTGAAGTTGAAAAAGAAATTTTGAAAGATAAGGAGAGGTTTAATGCAGGGTTAGTTAGCCCAGTGCGTTTCATTGATGGTAGAGATGAGATGGGTCTTCCCATTTTTTCTAACAAGGAAATACCTAAGAACATGGCTGCCAACGAGAAGGGGGCGGGAGTGGTTAAAGGAATCCTAAAGAATGTTACATCTGGGGGTTTAGAAAGGGGTGAAAGCTCGAAGAGTAAACATGAACCTGTTGCAGACAAAGTAAGCAATGAGAACACCAAAAATGGGGGGAAGAATGAGAAGACCGAAATGGGGTCAAAAGGAACTAAATCCTGGTCATCAGTGTTAAGAACGGCCCCGGGCCCTTTCAAGGAAGTGAAATTTGATTACGTGCCTCCAACTGAAGGTTCAGATGTTGTATCCCCCCCAGAGGATGTCCTTAAGAAAGGTGCGGAAAAATTCAAATGTTGCATTGTGGGTCAATTTACCAAAGGAACTTTACCATTTAAGAGAGTTAAGGAGGTGGCTTTTTCAGCTTGGAGGAGAGGCCTCACCATGGTCTCTCAGCGAAATGAATCTACATATGTTTTTAGGTTCAACTCTACCAATGAGAAAAATGCAGTTCTAAGCAAAGGTACGTGGTATTTCGATAAAAGGCCTTTGGTCCTAACTGATTGGGGTTTTACTGTGCGCTCAAAACCTATTACCTCAATGCCGTTATGGGTTAAACTGGCCAATCTCCCAGATTGTTACTGGACTCAGGAGGTTCTGGGTCGCGTTGCTAGTGCCATTGGCAAGCCCCTGGGGGCAGATGCCCTTACCTTTGAGCTAGAAATCCTGCCATTTGCTAAAATGTGTGTGTAGTATGAAGTAGGGGATCCCTTACCGCCCACCCTCAAAGTGGTGGACCTGGATGGTTCTATAGTAGAGGTTAAAGTCACATATATTAATAAGCCAATGGTCTGCAGCCACTGTAAATCACTTGGCCATACCCTTAGTGTTTGCCCGGTGGCTTCTAGGGAATGGGCTACAGGGGGCTCAATTCATACAAAAGTGGATTCAACTGGCCAAAGTGACAAAGGAAAGGATAAAGTGGACCAAAATGGTAAAGCCAATGAAGTGCAACAACAAAAAGTGGTGGTCGAGCAAAAGGAAGTGGCTTTAGATGAGGAGGGCAGTCACACGATGGTAGCAGACGGGGATGAAAATATCCATAACCACCAGGTAGATGTTACAGAAGTGGAAGTAGATAAGGGATGGACGGAGGTTCGCTCAAAGAGGAAGCCAGTGACATCGCCAAGCATATCTCCAGATGCTTCCACTATTCAGCAGTTTCAGAATATTGTGGTTGATGAGGTGGCAATGAAGCATGGCTCTAGAACTCCAAAGCCATATAAGAAAGTTAAAAGAGGAGGCAGGGGGGGTCGTACCCCTTCCTCTAGGTCATAAATCTTATATGACTATTTTTTGTTCCTACAACGTTAGAGGCCTCAATAATAAAGTTGGTTTTATCATGGACTTTATCTCTAATAACAAATTGTCCCTGGTAGGTCTATTGGAAACTCATGTCCAAACTGACGTTGCTAGGATTATCTCCCGGGCCCTAAATCCAGGGTTTTAGTGGTGTTTTAATTATGATCATCATCCGGGAGGCCGTATATGGCTGGGGTGGAACCCTTCTATATGGAATATTTTGGTTATTGCTTCTTCTTCTCAGCATATCACATGCTCTGTCACCCTTATTGAGAGCAACACAAACTTTGTTATCTCATTTGTGTACGGTCTTAATGAAGCGTTTGATCGCAGGCCATTATGGTCTGATTTTGCAGGAATAGTGCATGGTTTGAATACTAGAGCCTGGGCATTATGTGGTGATTTCAACTCTTGCATTAGCATTGATGAAAAGCAAGGAGGAGTTTTAGACTGGACTACTGGAATGGAGGAATTTAAACAGTTTTTGCTTGCTAATGGCCTCACTGATCTTCGGTATTCGGGCCACTTCTTCACGTGGTGGGATAGCAATACTTCACAGCCAAAGTTCAGAAAGTTGGATCGAGTGTTAGTCAATCCTGATTGGTATTCAGTGTTCCCTTGCTCCACGGTGGAGTTCATCTCTCGGGGTTTATCTGATCATTGGCCTGCAATTACTTCGCTTGGAACTAGTTTCTCCTCTGGGGCGAAGCCTTTCCAATTTTTTAATCACCTCATTGAGAACCCAGACTTTATGGACACAGTGGCGAAAGCTTGGTCTATGGAGGTAGAGGGAAATCCTTGGTTTATTTTGACATCTAAGCTAAAAAATGTAAAGTTGGCTCTTAAGGACCTAAACAATAAGGACCTAAACAAAAAGGTGGGGGACATCCACCAGTTAGTGATCTTATCTCGGGATGCTCTATCTCAGTTTCAGAGTGCAATGCATGCTAATCCCACTGCTGCATACTATGAAGAAGAAAAGGAGTTTATTGAGAACTATTCAGCAGCTTTAAGGCTAGAGGAATAGTTTTTAAAACAGAAATCCAGGATACAGTGGTTAAAACTTGGAGATGGCAATAGTAAGTTTTTCTATAACTCTTGCAGAGGGAACTGGAATACTAATAAGATTACTTCTCTTCGGGACACGGAGGGGGTTTCACACTCTTCGCATGCTGATATGGCTAAAGTGGCCACGGAATTTTATAAAAATATTTTGGGAAAAACATCTGAGGTAGTAGATTTCCCAAATGACATCCCTCGTCCCTCTCTCTCTGATTCCCAGTTTAATCATATGGCTGCCCCTTTTTCTGAAAGTGAAGTGCTGAGCACCTTAAAAAGAATGGCAAAGAACAAGAGTCCTGGACCAGACGGGTTCACTGTTGAATTTTACTTGGCTGTTTGGCATGTGGTAGGGAACGATGTGACTAAAGGTATCATGTATTTCTTTAATACCCTGCACTTGCCTAGAGTAATAAATGCTGCTTCCATATGTTTAGTTCCTAAACAGGCTAACCCCTCTGAAATGCAACACTTTAGGCCCATCTCTTGTTGTAATGTTCTGTATAAATGCATTTCATCTATGTTGGCTAAGAGGCTCAAAGCTGTCCTTCCATCCATCATTTCTCTGGTGCAGTCTGCTTTTGTAGCTAAGAGATCCATTGGTGACAATATTTTCCTTGCCTAAGCTTTATGCAAAGATTATAATGGCAACTCAGGTCAGCCCCGATGTGCTATAAAGCTGGACATTCATAAGGCATTTGATTCCCTAAACTGGAAATTCCTGTTTCAAATCCTGGAAAGAATGCGATTTCCCCACCAGTACATCAAGTGGCTGGAGAAATGTATCACCTCCACAATGTTTTCTGTAAAGTTAAATGGTAGTTTGGAAGGTTTTTTCAAAGGGGAGTCTGGCTTGAGGCAGGGGGATCCCCTATCCCCTTATCTGTTCGTGATTGCCATGGAGGCTCTCTCAGCCTGTCTGGGAAAGATGACCAGGGATCCTAATTTCAAATTCCATTGGAGAACAAAGGAGGTAAACCTGAATCACATTATTTTTGCTGATGATGTGTTCTTATTCAGTCATGGTGATCTTAGGTCAGTCTCAGCTCTGCTAGATGGGATCAAGCTCTTCTCAAGTTGTTCGAACCTTAAGCCAAATATTTCCAAGACAACCTGCTTCTTTGCCAATGTTCGACAGGAAGTTGTTGATGATATTCTTGCTCATTCAGGGTTCCAAAGAGGTCATATGCCTATCACCTACCTGGGGCTACCTCTCATTACGGGCAAGCTAAACAAGAATGATTGCTAGACTCTAATCAGTAGACTGTGTAGCAAATTGGAGCTGTGGACAACTAGATTTCTTAATTTTGCAGGCCGCCTCCAACTGATCAAAGCTATTCTGGTCAGTATTGTGGGATATTGGAGTATGTTCCTTTTTCTTCCTAAAGGAATTCTTAGGAAGATTAATGCTCTATTCTTCAAGTTTCTTTGGGGAGGATTCTACAAGCCGGATGGGAAATGTCAATATAAAGTAGGATGGGAGGAGTGCTGTAAACCGAAAGCGGAAGGCGGTCTTGGCATTCGAAACCTTTTTGAATGGAATGAAGCTGCCATTCTCTACCAGCTGTGGCGTATCTTATAGCCCACCTCTAGCTCTCTTTGGATAGCATGGTTCCATAAAGCCCTGCTGTCAAAGAAGGAATTCTGGACTTCCTCAATGCCATATCGCTCATGTTAGATTGTAAGGAAATTATTCAAGGCTAGGCCGCGAGCTCTGCAGCATTTACACTATAACATAGGAGAGAATTCTGATTTTCTCTTCTGGCATGATCCCTGGGTTCAAAAGAAGCCTCTACTGGCTATCTCTCCGTCCATTATCTCTACAGCTGAGTCCACGAGTGCAGTCAGTATCAATGTCTACCTCCGAAATGGGATTTGGGACTTGCCATCTTCGAATCATAACGATGTCATTGAAATTAGACGGGTGGTGCAACAAATCCACATTCATAAATCTGATTCCATTACGTGGGATGGAATGACAGCAAAGAATGTCAAATTATCTACCATTTGGTCCTCCATTCGGGGAACTGGAACTCCTGTCCAGTGGTTGGACATGGTATGGGGGAAATTCAATATCCCGAAATGCTCATTTATCACTTGGTTAGCCATAAAGAACAGGCTTCTCACGAAGGATAGAATGCTTATGTTTGGAATGCAGGTCGACCCAAAATGTGTCCTATGTGGGGTGGATGATGAAACGGTTAGCCACATTTTCACTGCTTGCCCATTCTTTGATCTTATTAGCAGGTCTATGCCAATGCGTTTCACGCGGAATTGGTCCAATTGTCAGCTAGGCAATTGCGTTAATAGACAGCTGGGGGAAAAGGAGCAAACAATTGCTCAACTGTTTTTTAGCACAGCTATCTACCATGTCTGGAAGGAACGTAACTATCGCATGCACAACCCTGGCCCTGGCAATCCAACCTCAGTGGTTAGTAGTGAGATAAGGCGTATGGTGCGCGAGAAATTGTTCTCATGTAGCTTGTTTAAGGTTTGGGTTCGGAAAGACCCGACCAGCATCTTACTTATCATGTAAAAGAATAGGTTAGGTACACCCGGGATGTTGAGTAGGGTTTACCTTCTTATTCTTTGTATCATGCTATGTTGTGGTTGTAATATTTTGGATGTTGTTTCGCGGGGTATGCCCCTAGATTTGTACTAGTTGTTTCCTTTGGTATAAAATTTTAATTAACAAAAAAAAACATTCTTGAAACTCTGAGGAGACGGCGTTCCTGTAGATAGGCTAGGCGAAGCGACTGGCTTCCTTTTATTCTTTACCTCAGTCCAACCCTCTTCCTCTACAGGGGCTTTCTTCTCACTAATCTCTGGTTTCCTATTCTCATCAGAAGTCTTTTTATCAGACAATGGGGACAAGAAATTGTCTAACTCTTCCATTTGCCTATTCTCCTTACCAACCACTTCAACCTCCTCAACAACTTCAACACTACACCATATATGGCCTATTGCAACACCGATATGTATAAGTGTTACAAAAAGTGTTACAATAGACACAAAACTTGGTAGTCTATTGCAATATTTTTAAAAGTATTGCAAGAAATACCAAAAGTGTTGCAAGCAAAATGATAATTTTGAAATTTTATAACAAATGCAACACTTTACGAAAAACGTTACAATAGACGAAATGGTTTCAGTCAAAATTGTAGGCGGGAGTTTAGTTTTTTCGTTGGGCGGGATATTCCCCCCTTTATTAAAAATTTCCCCCAAATAAAACATTTCCCCCTTAGAATTTTTTTCATTCCCCCCAAAGTATTTCCCCCTTTTAGTGTATCTCCCTCGACCCTCTCTCTCACTCTTTCTCTCCGCTCTCTCACTCTTTCTCTCCTCTCTCTCAAAAAACACTCACCCACATAAAATCAAAACCCTAGCTTTTCTTTAGAACCCTAGCTTTTTTTTCAAAACACACACACCCATAGAAATCGACACCCTAGGTCCAAATGAGGTCGACCCGATTTCAATTACATAAAACCTTAACTTTTGTTTGCGTGGAAATCGATCGATTTGCATTAGTTAAGCGAAATCGAAGCTTAAATCTTGTTATTCACTTCAATTCTTAGCTCTGTGTTCTTACAATTAGTATGTGATTTCAAATTACTTTCAATTTATAGTAATTTCAATTTTTGATTTTTAATTGAGCTTTTGCTTACAGATTGGAGCTCGATTCGGCAAACATTAATAAGGAGATTGATTCATCGATTAGTAAGTGACAAGAATCTACAATTATTAACTTATTATCGACGGTTTTTGAATTAGTAATTGATTCTTAAGTTGTATTGCTTGGTTTTTGTTTTTTTTTTTGCTAATTAAAATTTTATACCACAAAGGAACAGCTAATACATATCTAGGGGCATACCCCGCGAAATCAACATTACAACAAAGCAAAAGTCAGAACAGCAGTAAGTCACCTTACTGTCAACATAAACAACCTAAACCAGTTTAAACTAGTTTAAAAACATCAAAAGATCTATGCCTGGGTCATATATCGGAGTACACCAGCAAATATACTGCATCATTACAGAACACAAAATCCATCCACAGAACAGCATTCCTAAAAGAGGACTCCATCCGCAAGGTTCCACTAAACGAACGCAAGGTTCCACCAAATTAATACTTAACAATAAGACTCCAAATATCGAGCACTCGACTTTGGGCAGCAAAGCAACGAAATCATTCACTTCCCCAGAAAATAGGAAAGACAACTTTCGGATCCTGAATACATCCTGGCACCAATTATTACCAGAAGTAATTTGTCCAATTCGCCATAAAACCATGATTAGAGATTGTGGTTTGTGACATACACCTGACCACAGGAGCACAACAATTTGTATGAGGCGGCTTCATGGACCACATCCACAACCACACCCCTAAATCCATTACCAACCATCGCATTCGAAACCGTAACAACACGAGTCACTGTAGACAACTTATAAGCTATCATCTCAGTCAACACCCCATGAAACGCAAGATCAATCCTACACATTCCAAACAATAAGATAGGTTGGAAACCCAGCCAACTATAACTTCTCTGCATCCCTCGATACCCAACCCAAGTTGAGTCAACGGTCCTGTATCCAACAAGAATCACACTGATATCTCTCCAGCTGCTGATCGAGCATAAGCATTCCCAGCACTTGGTGACACAATTTCCATGATAAACCCAACCAACATTTGCACTCTCCCCTTGGGGCGAACCATCAAATACAAGAATGGTTTTCAACCCAATTGCATCCACCACATCCATAGAGTTTTCGAAAACTCTTTCAGTCGTTACATCAAACATATGGTGTTTATTCAAAGAACTGCCCGCCATAAGCGCTTTCTTTGTGAAACCAGCCTTATTGGCGAGAGCTCGACAATCCACCATACTGACTCCAGACCAAGAGTCTCTGCACACTTTCGATTCTAGGGATGGAACCACGTAAATCCTCCTTAAATTAACATTGTCACCCAAAGTGCGCTGATTGGTAAAAGAATCAATCCCAATAAGCTCAGAGATGATGCCCTGACTGAATAAAGCAAGACCAGATCCCGGATTCTGAAGAGGCATAACCTCAAACACCTTAGGTGCGGAATCACCTATGCCCATGTCTTTTCCAAGGAAGACACTAGACTCACCAGTAGTAAACACCTCCTTAAGAGGGTGAACGTTCGCAGCCTCTACGGAAACACCACCAAGTTCATTCAAACAAGTGCAATACATGTTCTCATCATTTTCTTTTAATCTTTCCAAATCACTATCATCCCTTACCTCCTTCAGATCCAAGAGAGATAGAACCATTGTATTCTTCGGATACCCCACTTGGGCCACCACATCATTAACCTGGATTATGAACTCTTCAACACCAAAGACCCATAGCCCAGCAATAAACCCACCTGGAAAAGTAGGCTCAACAAATAAATCGTCATAATAAACGCCTTGACTAAGATCGGAAATCTCCTCTCCAGTCAACAACCAAAGACGAATAGCATGCCACAAGAAAGGATGACCCTTCAACCGGAAAATCAAAGAAACCACTGGATCTTTGGTATGAAACTCAAGCAGTTCCCGATCCAAAGAATCCATCTCAGAACCAAACATAAAAGTTTAGAAGAATAATAATATAATTATAAGAAATATATGTGTTTAAGGTGGAAGGGAAGAGAAGGCTGGAATAGTGAAGGAAATATGGTCGGTTTTGATGGAGAAATTGTTTAGATCTGGTTAAAATTAAGGCGGCTAGGGCTGAAAGCTAGAGAGAAAAAGAGACGACTCTCATTTTTTTTTCTAATTCTATTAATGCTCTATTCTTTTGCTTGGTTTTTGTTTGTATTTGTTTGTTGGTGTTTGTATTTGTGTTTTTATGTTCATATATGTATTTGCCTTCTTTATGTGCAGATTAGTTATTTGAAGGTTTCACTTTGTGTAAGGTAATTTTCTTGTTCTTCCGTGTTATTGTTTGTTAATTGTGCCCTAATTTTTTTGTTTATTTGGTGTTAATTGTTAGTGGGTTTTTTGTTAATTAATGGAACCTTGTTATAATTTGTGTACTTAGCTTTAATTCATGTTAATTGCCTAGAAATGATATTTAGGTGTAATTTTTTGCCAAGTTTGTGTTTAATTCACATACTAATATGCTTTTATGATTTTATATGTTGTTATCTGCTCAAGGATTTCACAAGAATGTTGGATGAACACGTACTTATGATACAGTGATAAGTTAATTTCTCTTATGAAAATTCTATAATAGAAAGTCTAGTAGGGAGACAAGTATCAAAGATATTTAGCAAGCACTTACTTGCCAAAATCATTTCCAGATGGCTCATCTGAAGGACCAGATTCTCTTGTATTAGAACTAGTGCAACTTGGACTATTAGTCTCTCAGCATTTATAATTTTAATAAAAAAATAAGGATTTCCTAGAGAAGAAATTTGTGTTTCCATTATTGATTTAGTGGAGTATTGACATAATGACATGCATATCCAAAAATCGTGTTACATCTAAGGAAGTATCATTAGGCTTCTTTAAAACAGTTACTACATGACATTAGGTTACATTTGATTCTTCTACCTCTGCAGATTTTAAATCTCAGCTACTAGCTAACAAGGAGAAGCCTGCTATCATTAATGTCAATATAGGTACCTATATTTTCCCTTCATGGATGTTAATCGTATCAAACTCGTCTATAAAAACATTTCATTAAATCTAATTATTTATTGTCATTGTATTGCAGGAACTGTCAAAGGGGCTGTTGATGACCTTGATCTTGTCATAGACACACACACACACACACACACCTATCCATCTCTCTAGATGCATGTTCTTTTATATACTCCCGTGCACTAAGTTCTGAGAAGGTATCCAGCTTTCCTATATAGCACAGTACTTGGTGAGATGGATGCCTGGATCATTTGTCTTTTTTTTCTTCAGGGAGGTCGTTACACCATTAATGATATACACTATGTTGCAGAAGATAAGCGGCATTGTTCTATTGTGTCTTACACCATCGTATTTTTGATATTTCAATACTCACTATATTGTTATGTTCCTGGGTTTGTAGCTTGTTCCTACGGGGGACACATAATTTGCAAAAGATGCTGCATTTGGATATAAATGTTCAAACCTTTGTGAGGTCTGTAGTTAATGGGTCTTATAATCTGAAACCTAAATTTGCTTGAGAATATTCTATTTTACTACATATTGTACACAATGAAAGTCATTCTATGTGTCTAAGAACATTATTGCTTTATTTTTCTTCTGCAAATGTCTTTGTAGGAAACATGGCTACAACATCTTTAAGTGCACTTATGTGCTTCCTGTTGGTCATTTTTTTAATAGATTTTACTCCCTGTTTCTATTAAAGACTATACCTTGCATGAGCCTTATTTCTTGTAAGGTGTAACAGCTCGCATTAAAACATTCTGGACTCTTGCTATTTGTAGGAATGAACCAGGCTGGCTTGGCCGAATGCATTGTCCGAGCTGTCAATTCCTGCCATCCATATCTATAACGTGTACTTTATGAGAGGTATTAATAATTTAAATTACTTTTTATTGGAGGAAGAACATTTCTTTTATTCAATTTTTTTGTGAATGTCTGATATCGGATACCAGTCTGTGCCGTAAATTTATGCTTTGACCAGCATCATATTGACCGGTGGAAGTACATTGTTTCCTGGTTTATGCTTCACTGGTTTTGTTAAACTGCAGAGAAAGGGAGTTGCGGCCTCTTGTCCCAGAATTATCAAGTGAAGATATCATTCTCTCCTAGTAAAAAAAGTATATATGCTTCACTGTTTTTCCTAAGTATGATTACAAGTGTAATTGCCTACTCCTCTGTAATATGTCTTGTCCAATCTCTACTCATCTCCAATGTTGCTTGTCCAATCTTTGCTGAGATACGAGTAAAAATTCCTTGTTGCAATTAAATACTAATTTTGTATCTATTTTAAGAAAATAATAGTACTAACAGTTGTATAGTGCTACAATCTTCTCTATTTAAAACATATATTTATAACCTTTCTATTTTTAGTCAATAAAAGAAGAATTTATTATGTATTGTACTTATATTTTCTGTGAAATACTCACTGCATTCTTTTTTGGATTTAATAACATTATTATTTGACAGTGGATGCATGTGTAGACAAACTTATGGAGTTAGTGTTCACAACTTTTCTGCAAAGCTAAGATGCAAGTACATATCCCTTGGGCAATAAAATCTAATATAAGTGTGTCTGCAGATTAAGAGCGGGACTCAATTCACTGCTAGAAGCTTCAGGAGGGAAGAGAATATTTGTTAATGATCTCGTAATTAAGGTAATATTTATTAATGATACTGTGCAAACTTTCCAGGCCTTAAGAGGAAGCAAATAAGAGAATGTTTCAAATGTCTTGATTTATATTGAATTTTTTAAATAAAGTAGCACTAGCTTGTTTACGTACTTCTATTTAGGGTGGTTAGTGTGCTGAATTGCTAAATCATTAACAAACTGCACTTCTGCAGGTTGAAGGAAAGAAGCAAGCTGCGGCAGATGTCTTATTTAATTATTCATCGTTTTCAATGACCTGTATTGGAAACCAAGTGCGACCTTGTGACTTGAGGATGCATCTGATGAAGGTAACTTTGTTTTATATTATATCAGTTGTCACTTATATGTTACCATTTTCATCTAATAATATGTAGTCACTCTATAACTAGAGATACCTTGAGGATAGGCAAGTTGTTAGTAAGGACAAAATAGGCAATAGGCTTGCAACAATAGCAACTATATCATATTCTTGTATCACAATTTACCAGTTAGTTACATGGTCCTAAATGATGAAATATTTCACGGGAAATTCCAGCATTAGAAGCCATTTGGGCATTTGATGAATTGTCCTTTTGCAGAAACTCATGTACTAGGATATCAACTGGTCTCCAGTGCGACTATTAGTTAATTTGGCAGTTTGATAATATTGATTAGCTGGCTTGCTGTTTATGATTAGATACAACCTTAAAAAATTTGGTTTTGGTTTTTAATGCAGATTGGTAAAACAAAAGTATTTTTAAGGGCTGGTCAGATGGCAGAGCTTGATGCTCGCAGAACTGAGGTCTTAGGAAGATCAGCTAGCATTATCCAGAGAAAAATTCGTTCATACATGGCTCGAAAAAGCTTTATTTTGTTGCGTCGGTCTGTGTTGCAGATCCAATCTGTGTGCAGAGGTACATCTTACATGATTATGCGGGATATGTATTAACTTTTGACAATTACAGTGTGCACCTCCTAAACACTTTTCCCTCCTCAAATTTTCAGGAGAACTTGCTCGTCATATTTACGGTAGCATGCGGAGAGAAACTTCAAGTATAAGAATCCAAAGAAATCTGCGCATGCATCTTGCTAGAAAAGCTTATAAAAATATGATAACCTGTGTTATTTTAGCAAACATAGAGACGTACTTTTGGTGTAAGTCGACTTGTGTGTTTCGACTTTAGACTATGCGTTTAATGTTTGGCCTTCATTATTGACGTGTTTGTTGGACATTAATGAAATGTCATTTCTGGTTTGGTTGGACATTAATGAAATGTCATTTCTGGTTTGGTGTATGCTTTCATGCATGGATATTGAAATTTCAAACAGGACATTGCAATGTGAACTAATAAAAATGTTTCAAATAAGTGTTGCCAATAAAATTTAAAAGTATTACAATAGTAATTAAAATGTTGCAGAGAAATGTTGCAAAAATATCAAAAAGTATTGCAAAAGGTTCCAAAATGTTGCATATAAATGTTGCAAAAAAAACCGAAAGTATTGCAAAATGCATAATTATGTTGCAAAAATATGTTGCAATAAACTCACTTTGTAACATTTTTAAGTCAATTAATGTTGCAAAAAAGTGTTGCATTCGTCTGTTGTAACATATTCAAAATGTTGCTAAAACATGCAAAAGTGTTACAACAAACTACACAAAACTCTTTTTGTAATACTTTGAAAAGCGTTGCAATAAACACAAAAAGCGTTACTATAGAAGGCTATTGCCACGCCGGCAAATGCAACACTGACTTTTAGCAAAAGTGTTGCATAAACATCTATTGTAACACTTTTGGAGCCTAATGTTACACTTTTTTGGTGTTGCAACAGCCCATATTTGGTGTAGTGCAACCTCCTCAACTACCACTTCTTTACCTTTAGATATGACCTTCCCATCACTTTCCGTAACATGGGCTTTAGGTTGGTCCCCTTTCGAACTAGATTCACCATTCGCACCAGACCGAGGCTTACGCGTCCAGTTACCAATTGCCAGAGGACAAACATTAATTAAGTGACCCAGGGAGTTGCAATGAGAGCACACCAATGGCTTATTGAGGTACGAGACCTTGACTTCTACAGTGGACTTATCAATATCAATGACAGGAATGGTAAAGGGTAATGGGTCACCAATTTTGTATTGAACACACATCTTGGCAAAAGGTAAGATTTCAAGTTGAGAAGTGAGCATATCAGCACCCAACGGCACTCCAATAGCACTAGCAACCCTGCTTAGCCCCTCTTGCGTCCAATAGCAGTCAGGCAAGTTACTAAATTTGACCCATAACGGCAAAGTAGAAATGGGAGTTGCACCCCCCGAGCATCCCCAATCTGTAACAACCAAAGGCCTTTGATCAAAGTACCAAGTACAGAACTTCCCAACTACACAAAATTTAAACTTTTCAGCCACTTTCTGCAGAACTTCCTGAGGTGGATCCACAACCGAGGAACCTTGAGGAGGAGGGACGTATTCAAAAACAACACCCTTAGTAGGTCCCGGGGACGATTTCAGCACTGAGGTCTATGATTTTTTCTCACTTTCCTTAGCGTCCAGCTTGTTCTCTGGAATCACCTCTGATTCTGAGTCTTTCTTCACCCCTGATGTTTCTCCTTTAGATGACGACATTCCCTATTTTTGGGAATACTTTTCAGGACCGGCTTATCATTTCCATTCACCCCCGGTACACCCTTTGCTTCCTCCTTTTTGGAGGAGAAGATAGGCAGCCCAAACTCATCTCTTCCAGTAATGAAGGAAAGGGGATTATGAATGCCCACATTAAACTCAGCCTGAGCTGTAAGGTTGCCCTTCTCCATTTCAGTCAAAGAAAGACCATTAGCCTTAAGATACTCACATACCTCTGCCAATTTCAATCTTAATCTTATGAGTTCATTCCTTTCATTCTTATTATTAGCAGACACCGCCTTAGCTACTTGGTGGATAGTTTCCCTCTCCATTGCATCTCGTGCATCCTCATGGTACACCTCTTCCTCATCAGAATAGCCTTTCATTGCTTCTATACCAATTCCCTCGGAACTACTATGCTCCACCAGAACTGGCGCCGTCAGTATTGGGAAATCCTCGACCTTTCTACGAGCAAGCATCTCATTAAACTTATCGTCATCCATATCCTGCATATAACCAGGCAAACCTTTCTCAGAGTCGCAATTGGAGTCTTGACTCACCATTAATCCAAGAAAACTACTAGAAATAAAGTATATATATAAGAAATATGGTGTTTAGGTTAAGGGAAGAAGAAGAAATGGATGAAATGAAGGGGATTTAGTCTTTAATGATGGGGAATGTGTGTAAGAATGTAGATCTAGGAAATAAAAAAGGCGGCTAACTAGGGTTTTCTAGTGAGAAGATGAAGCTTCTCTCTCTAAGACTCTCATCTCAGTCCAAAATCATGCTGACTGTTATTGGACCCAAGAGGGTCTAAGCTGTGTAGCTAGTGTCATTGGTGATCCTTTCGGAGCTGATGCACTTACATCTCAGCTCGAAATTCTGCCGTTTGCAAAAATGTGTGTAAGATACAAAGTGGGTGATCCTCTTCCACATACCATTAAAGTGGTGGACTTGGATAACACTAAGGTGGAGGTGAAAGTAACATATCTTAATAAGCCCATGGTTTGCACTCATTGTAACTCTCTTGGCCATATCTTAAATGTATGTCCGGTTGCTAGAAGATAATGGACTAGAGGGGGCACTAAAGGAATGGGTGATGTAGTGGGTGAAACTTCTAATACTGAGAAAGGTAAGAACAAGGTGGACCAAAATGAGGACCAGGCAGCTGGGGTGGAAATAAGGGAAGAAGTAGGTGAAAAGAAAGAGGGGGAAAGCAGCAAGGAGGTGAATGAAGTGGATAAGATAGCGGAGATCCCTGGCTCTACATCTGCTGTTCCTAATGTAGTTGAGGATATGGAACACTCAAGCCCTATGGCAGATAACATGGTGGAGGGTGTTTAGGAGGGTTCGACTGAGATAAAGGCTAAGAGGAAATCGTTGGCTTCTCCAACCATTTCGCTTGATTCTCCCTCCCCTCAACAGTTTAAAAATATTGTAGTGGATGAGGTTGCAACGAAACACGGATCTAGGAATCCTAAGCCACATAAAAAGGTTAAGAGAGGGGGGAGATCCTCCTTCTCTAGGTCATAATTTTGTTCACTATGACTATTTTTTGTTCCTACAACGTTCGAGGCCTAAATAATAAAGTTGCTTTTATCAAGGATTTTTTTTTTGCTAATTAAAATTTTATACCAAGGGAACAACTGATACAATTCTAGGGGCATACCCCACGAATGCAACAAAACAACATTACAAACCAAATCAACAAAGCAAATTAGATGAACTAATTTGCGACAACGAGCAACAGGCTGCTTCTACAAAGGAGAAACTAGAAAAAACAAGCTTAAAAACATTAAGAAAGATCTATGCCTGGTTCATAAAAATAACTATGCCTACAGGGCATCAAATCCTTGGGGCCGCCATCCAACCCAACAGCATAACCATTACAATGCATCATTTCATAATGCACTGACCACCAAGTCCACCAGCATGATAAAAGAGGATCCCATCCAAATTTGTCAACAGTACGCATACCATTATTATAGCAAATAAAATCGAAAACATTATCAGACAACAACATAATAACAACCAAGTGGTGATCACCACTGCTCGTCTCCAGGCATGTAACCAGCTGGTACATAAGTCGAACTATAATCTTCAAGCTTCCAGCAATGGTAGCCGCAACATCCTTTGATAAGTCATTAACCGACCCCTGTTTTTGGGGAGTCCCCTCCAGCACGTTTCTTCCAGACTGAACCTTTATAGCACACTCAGATGGGTTAAAACCCTTCTCAACAGCCACATTACCCAATGACCCATTACTACTAACATCCCTGAGCAGATGCGTCTTCCTTAGCTTCCGGATCTTAGCACAACAAATCAAGACATCAACAAGGCAACAAAAGTTGTCTTTAATCAGATTCCACCAAAGTGGACCATTCGATTCAATCAGATTCCTATTTATCAACACCATTGATATCCTTTTGGCATCAACCAAAAGGCCAACATCTCCAACAAAATACTCATAGACAGCAATCAACATTTTATGACCACTTGAATTAAATTCAATATCAGTATCATTGTACCGAAAGCGAGACAGTTTCTGAAACCTCCTTTCATGTTTCTGAAAAACAATAACACCGTTGCCTTCTCTCATTGACTGAGACAATTTGACAAACAAATAGTGGGCAGAATACCACTCAACTCCATCAGAGGTCAATGTATACCATACAGTACACATAGGACTTTCATCAAGCAGCTTGTGTTCCTCAAACACAAGTTCAACATTGCTAGAGATTCCAACTCCATCATTGAACCCATCAGCCAAATACAATTTGGGCCACAACTTTCCAACCATCTTGGCCATCAAACCCTGACGGACTAATCGTACCATCAGCAATTCACTATTCATGTAACACCCCCAGATCCGGGGTCCGGGATCGGGTCGTTACGGTCTTATTCTTCCATGATTGATACTTTACTTGAATCCACCATAAATAAATCACATGTTGTGACCCCACAATAATCCACTCACACACACACACACAGTTATAGTCCCAGAGATGAAATTGAAATAAGTCTCACATTACGGATTTACGAATAAAAGTTATTACAAACCAAAAGGATAACAACATAAGTTTAAGAGTTTTGCCGTTGATTAACATTATTGATACATATAATTAAACTGGTAAACCAAAGGCTGCTGATCTATGCTACCTCATCAATGGTAGCGATGATATCAGCGGGTAGTCCTGTGGGTCGGGTAACCTGCTTGCGCCGAGTGCGCCTGACGCGAGTCATGTGACCTAGCTGTTGTTGTGACAATATAAATAAGCAAGGGTGAGCAATAGCCCACCAACAATAATATAACTGAGCGGTAATATATATGACAGTTCAAAGATATATTTTTGAAATCATATGCCATGCATTTGCGAAAATAGTGCCAGTTTAATATAAAGGATGAAGTTACGAGGTAACTCAACAGGTATATATTTCGTGGAAGCATATGCTATGCCAAAATAAGCAAAATAGCATCATTTTCATAAAATAGGAACTTGAAGAAAGAGATTGCAATTCCAGTTCCAAAATAAGCACTATTCCAGTTCTGTGGTTATGCTATCTTTGGCAGTCCACTTAGCCAGTATGGTGGTGGTCTTGACAGCATACCATGCTATGTTCTTTCAGGCGCTAGTCTTGATGCTAATTCTCGAATTGTTGGAGGTCGTTTGGTTTGGCTTAGAACAGAATTCTCAAACCTTGTTTGTGCTAACATTATGATGGATAGGTTTGACAACAAATGGTTGATGAGACGCATGCAGGGCTTTGAGAAGTATTTTGCAATGGTTTGTAGGCGCATGGAGCTGACCATTTCTGGGGGTCAGGTGGTAATGTGGAATACATCCTGTAAAGGTTACACTTCCAGATTTAGGAGCCAGCTGTGTAATGACGCCTGCCTCCTTAAGGCAAGCATGGTGAATGGTCATTGCAAGGCTGAAGACTTGCACATGGATGATGTAGTGAAGATTGGTAAAGTGAACTCTATGCAGGGGGTCGGCCCAGATATGGAGAAGTGTTTGTAGATGAGGATTTTGAGAATGGAGGTCTCGCATGAGAGAATGCAAGTGGGTATCAGTATGCTCGCATGGAGACACAAGATTAATCCCTTATAGGCAATTTTAATCTTTGTTTTTAAAACTAGTTTAAACTAGTTTCTTTATCATGTTGCTTATGATGTTATGACTTTATCATTTGGCCTTTGTAATGGCTGAATGTTGACTTCGCGGGGTATGCCCCTAAATGTGTATCATGTTGTTCCTCTTGGTATAAAATTTTAATTAGCAAAAAAAAAACTCTACCAACCATGATATTGTTGCAGAAAATTTTCAACATTGAGTGATGAACTAATACTGGAGTTTGACGCGCCAGGAGACATAGCATTTACACGATGATCAGTCGCATGTTATGCTCCCCACCTCTTGTTTACTACATGTAGAAGGAAGCACCGACAGATTTACTTGTCTACCGCCCTCTGGAACCCCCTCGGCCAACGGTTGGGCCATTTGCTGGACCGGTGCCACTGGGTCACTTACGCATCTCCTAGTTCATTTCACATCCATAACTTTGAAATGTAAAGTTCGTCCCCCTTTCCCCAAGTATAATACTTGTTGATAAGACTCCACAAAGCAGTCGTATCTTTAACGGTCCCAAAATCCGGGGTACAGATTTGGGGCCACCAACCAAAATCAACATATCATTAAGTTGGACATAAACATTAAATAAACTGATAAAACATTAAACCCCTTTAACCAAGATCGCATATAGGTTATGGTGTGAAACAAACTATCGAATTACTTTATTACAACTCAATCTCAGAATAAAAATAGTATACAATTCTGTGAATATACAAAACCACTATCTAACTACGTATCCAACCTTGGCAATTTTCCCAAACCACTATTTGACAAAGTCCACAACTCGAACGTCTCTTTTCGCTGCCCAGAGATTAATACCATCTGTCCACTTACTAGGTTTACTAAACTTCTCTCTTAACTGGAGAAAACAAACAAAAGCAAGAGTGAGCCAACAATGCTCAGCAAATAAAGTGATAACAATTTCAATATCAAAACAATTCTGATAACAAAGGAATTTCAACTCATACTATGAAAGAATCTGCGATATTACTTTTAAGTTGCCACGAGGGCCAATACTTCACCATTAATGAGGTGCAACTGGAACTAGAACAGAATAAAGTTTTGTTCAACCAAAATAAGCATTATAGACTTCAAGGGAATCAAGCTTTAACAATTCAATAATGATACTCAAAATTCAAGGTCAAATGATAACCATTCAATAATAATACTTGGAACTCATGGTCAAGCGATAAGAATCAATGCTCAACTGGATACTCAATTTATAGATTAGAATTGGATTTTTCATTTCGACGCAACGAGTTAAAGTGGATGATCAGTCACACTAAAACTCCGGATATACTCTCTTGGTATATCCAAATACTCAACTGGATCCAAGGCCCCTTTTGGCCTATAACATAATACTCATACTCTGACTGGCGTCCTCAGTCCTGAAAACATTTTCATTTAATAAAAACATTTCCAATTCTATCTTTAATACTCAGGTCAGGTGTCGGGACAATCGACCACCCTTGATTTCCAACGACTGGAACTCACGTCCAGAATAACAACTTATGATTAAGAATTAATAAGAAACGACATCATCGTCTGGTATCGACAAGTTCGATACCACATAGGGGAATTTATAAAGAACGTCAATTTATAAGGGTATCAACAAGATCGATACGAATACTTCGAATTATAACCACAACAGATTATGCAAAGAGATATTTCATTTGAGCAAGAATGGGGATATAATTTGCAATAAGATTCCAACAATGAAATTCTAGATTAAAGCAACAACATGGTCAAGTACCGCCATTTAATAAAATTTATACACATTGGAGAATTTGAGCTTCCATAAGTGGATAAAATAGATTAGAACAATAATTGTAAAACAGTTTCAATAGGGAAGGGTTTAGATCAGCACAGGGAACATTGTCTGAGTGGAAGTCCATTGATAAAAATATACAAGATCAGGCATTGTGCCAGCGGGTTTTCATAAAAGTTAAGAGAAACTTAGATGTTCTTGTTTAGAAAATTTCTTTGGAGTATTTTACGAAAATAGAAGTAATGGCATTCCATTGTCAAAATGTGAAAGGGGTTATTTACAAGATTCCTTGTAAAACCGACATGTGAATTATGGGTAGGGAAAGTAAACAGCATCACGCTAATTTGAAGGAGTTTACATGTCATCTTTCAACTATACTTGACCAAATCATTTAAATACGATAAATAAACTAAATTGCATCACTTGAACAATAAGTGAATAGCAATAACACTTGCCTCGATTTACGGAGTTCCTGATCCTACCATGGATCATTAACTCAATTTCACATCAGTCCTTACTGGTAATTTGCTACTTCACGTCCATACCCTCGTCGACTTCGCTAATTACCCTTTTTTCCCAATTTCCGCTTATCCTTGCACTACTCTCGGACAGGTCTCTTACTCGCGCCTTTACCAATTCAAGTACCGTTTCAGTGTCAAATCAAGCAAAATCTTATTTTCTCTATTCTACCCATACGCGTCCTATAGCGCTTATCCATATATCACATATATACATATCCAATTATATTCATAGAATAGTTCTAGTATAATCAACTAGATCAAATAAGCATCTAACACATATATCCTCTTAACACTTGAATACTATCCAGGCATCCACTTTATAGCAAAAATCACACTTCAACTTTCACGCCAACTATTACACATCCATTTATACTTTCGAAAATCATATACTTTGAAATCAAATAAATTAAATAGATTTTAAATAGATTGCAGGGGATTTTTAGAAAATTTCGGCATGAAGTATTCGTTTATCGGACTATGGGCACAGCCCCTCAAATACAATTCAACCCTGCTTTAGCAAAAATAAAGTTGCCTCAACTTGCAGCAACATAAAAATAAACAAGTAAGAAAAGTACCCGCCCAGACATGCGGCACCTAGCACATAATAATTTACATTAACACTACTACTTACGCTACACCAATGATCGTATTTCTCACGCATTTTAATGATACACGTGACAATCAATCATTGATGTTCGTAAGCCCTAGGGAACAACCCCTAGCACTAACTATTACTTACGCTATATCAATGATCACATCACTTAAGTATATTAATTATACTCGTGATAGTTAATCATGGATATTCGTAAGCCCGAGGAACTAGTTGAAGAGAATTACACAAGTCCTTAAATATTGACATTTAAGACTTGTGACCTCGTTACAACTCCTCGCAGATAAACACATAATAAAATGAATCTAACAATTAATCTTTGATATAAATCACATTTTAAAACCATACAAATAGCTCACCACCACATATAATTTACCACCAAATACTCGACAAGTAAGATATCCAACAATTACTATAACTTGACTTCATACATTTAGTACATAAACATTTATAGCTCGATAAAACCATATATCTCAATATATCATTCATCAATTAATAATTAACCACTACTAGCCCGAACACATAATCGGGTCCACAATTAGCCTCAACAATTAATGACTAACAATTAACAATTAATAATAATCAAAACATATTGTTCAACTCGAAATAAATCCCACATTTATACTTAATCACCACGATACTAAGTAGCTATATTCTCCGAATTAATCACGGAATTACAACAATGATATTGCAATTTAAACTAATTAAATTACAACTACTACATAATTAAATCACAATTAAACTACCACAATCACAATAATTTATATACTTTCCGAATTTAACCTACAAGAATCCAAAACAATTACCTCAAAATTTACAACTAATTAAATACGAAAAATTAAATAGATAAAGTGCGAGGTTATACCTTCCGAATTCATCAATCTCTCGCAACAATTTCTCTCTCTCTTCTCTCTCTCTCTCCCTCTCTCTCTCTCTCACTCTCTCTCAGCCCTCTCCCCCTTCATTGCTGCTGTTCTCACACTACCACCGGACTCCGGCCGGACCTCTAGCTGCCGTCCGCCGCTGCTACTCGTCGGCACCGCCCCGACGCCGGCCACCCCCGCTGCACACACGCACACATATATATACACACACACACACACACGAATTACACCCCACACACACACAGTTACACACGCATATACATACATATACACACATATATATATCTCAATTAAATCCCCAATCTCTCTTCTTCTTCTTCCCCTTTTCTCTCTTTCTTCTTCTCTTTTTTTTTTCCTCTCCCCCCGGTTCTGGAATTCTCTCGACAGTTTTTTTTTTTTTTTTTTTGCTAATTAAAATTTTATACCATAAAGGAACAACTTGATACACATCTAGGGGCATACCCCGCGCAAACAAACAAATGTCATAGCATCATAGAGACACTATACAATCAACATACAGATAGAACTAGATTTAAACTAGTTTACAACCTCATAATGAGACCTATGCCAAGAACGAATAGAAAAGGGACCACCCGGTCCACATCCAAGCATTGTAACCTGGTAAGCAGCATTAAACAACCTAAACTTGAGACTAGGCACATGTCTCACAAAGCCCATAGAAAGTAGCAGATAAACCATGCATTGACACAGCCGCAAATCGGCAAAACCATCCATATGGCATCCATCAACCTGAGAGTTGGCCTTCAAAAAAGCACCACCGGCTAACTTTTTATTAGAAGAACCAGCTCCCAGCTGATTAAGAAAACCCCTATGAAGAACAACCTCCTTAAAATCGCCATTCAAATCAAACAGTTGAGGATCCACAGTCCCAACTACACTGCAATACTCGTATAGCAAACCAAACCTTCCGGTTCGCATCCTCGAAGTGCTAGCATCAGCTTCTTCATCAGTCTCCCCCCAGCAGCGTCCACTCCATTTCGCTGTTCTCCAAGGACTTGCCTGCTCACCCCATTTAAATCTATTATTTTTGTACCCAATGAAAATTACCACTTGCAACAAAGTGGTCCCTCCCCCTGCAACCAACGCAATACATGAATAGACCACAAACCAACTCAACCCGTTGATGAAGCAACTAACATTCAACCACTTCCATCTGCTGCAATTGCCACTCGTGGCCTCTGCGCACCGCCTCTGCCTTGCTGTGCTCACCGTAGTTTGCATCCATATATTCAATTGTGAAAAGGCACAATCTCTTCGCGCTTCTCTTAGCGTACTTACAATCCAGAATTGCACTGCATTTCTTCTACGACATCCACTCAGCGTAGCACAATCGAGGTCATTGGAATGGGCATAAATACACCCACAACTTCTGTTCATACCAGGATAGAGCATGCTATAGCTCAAATCCTCACCTCTAACCAGGCCTGGAGGAATCGCATCAACCATTTCATTGCAAGTCACAGCAGGACACAAGGCGTACAGGGCGTAACCAGTGTACCCTGCATTCTTTCCAAGGCCCATTAATTTAAAACCATCATGCCCCAAGACAGAGTCATACAGCGCAAATTTCCAAGTTCCGGTGTGCAAAGCACCCGCCATATCCTGCACCCTTGGGCCAACAGCAATGGGATGAATCATTGAGAACATTCCAGTATAGTCATCTACAGACCGAGACAATTTCTTTACTGCAAAATCACAAACTATTGCCAATTTTACCAACAGCTTCCCTTGCAAACTACATCGATAAAACAACCAAGGCCTCGACGTCCTCAGTCCACTTCTAGCAGAAAACGTCAACATTGGAACAAAACCATTGAAATAGAGAATCGCTGCAAACTTTGCTTGCAATCGCGAAATCACCAGAGTTCGATAAAAACCCTCAGAGCCCCCAACAGAAACCAAATCTCTCCCTACCAACTGGAAAAACATCCAGAGAACAACCTTGTATAGCATTCCCCAAGTGAGAATGACGAAAAAGAATCCATCATCCCAAACATTCATGATACCATGGGAGTCCAACATAAACAAACCCATCTTAAAGAACAAATCCAGCCTGAGCACCACTAACAGGCTATAAGCAGAACCATTCACCACTTCAAATCCCATTATGTTGTTTATGCAGTCAACAAAGACCCACAATCCATGCACAAAGTCACCACTAATGGCAAGCATACCCTTCGCATCTTCACTCTGTTCCAAAGAGACAGAGTAGAGCCCCACTCGCAGAAGGGTGAGATCCTTGCATTGAAGAAACAAATCGCCAGACACTTGGTAAACATTACTAACATCGAAGATGGACTTCTCTAAACCCCCAGGGCCAAAAGCAACAATCATCGCCTCCCGTTTAGCCGTGGAGAAGAGAAGAGGAAGGTGAAATTAGGAAGGATTAAGATTGGATCTGGTGGGAAAAGGTGTAGATTGGCTTAGAAATTGTGGTGGCTGGATAGGGTTTTCAGAGAGAAGTTAGAGAGAAGGCAGAGTTTGTGGTGTTATTGGGCTTGGCCCAATATAATTATATGACTACACCTTATACGGGCCCAAATACAACTCTTCTCATTCGTTTTTAAAACTAATACGTAACTTTCATAAATCGAAATTAAATAGAAAGTTCGGAAAATTAAAAAAAAAAACATTTTTGAACTGTGCAAATGAGAGTCCTCCGTTCTCTCTCCTAACCTAACAGCCGCCACAAAATTCATCCAAATCTTACACTTTGTCCATCAGATCTGCATATTCAACCTTCATAAATCCTTCTTCCATCTCAAATCCCCCATCTATACACCAAATTTCTTATTTTATATATATTATCGTTAATAGTTTTGGAAATGAGCCCGAAGAGGGTTTCTTTCTCACCGGAGGTTAGGGTGTTTTACCCTAGTCTTCTTGAGTGTCCTCACGGTGCCCTTTCTACTGAGTTAGTTAAGGGGGAGTAGGTTTCGAAGAAGGTTACTTTCTCGCCGGAGGTCAGGGTTTATTACCCTCGTCTTTCTGATGAGTCAATTAATGGGGAGCATGAGTTGTCGACTCAGTCCGGTGAGAGGATGCAGCCAACTGGTTGCACGCAGATGGAGACTATTTGTGATAGAGACTTTCTGGGCTTAGATGGCTATGGGTCTCGTCCAGATCTTGATATGGACTGCACGAGGTCTGGTATTGAGGATCAGACTATGACTGTGGATGTGAGTTCTATAGTGGAGGAGCTCCTTCTAGTTGACATTTTGTCTTAACAAAATGTGAAAGATGATCACCCTAAGATGAAAGGGGAAACCCTTGTGGATTTGGCCCTCACTACAGAGTGGTCGCCTTTGAAATTCGTTGGCTTTATGCTTACAAACTGTGGGGAAACCGAGTCTGGTTTGCAGGAAGTGTTGTTTATAATTGATGCACACATGGTGTTTGATAAAATGTTCCAATGGGGTTCTGTGGATTTGGGGCAGGATTGTGAGTTGTTGGGCTATTATCTCAACACAAAGAATGTTTTTCTTGATGAATGCCAGGTGGATGTTGGGATTGAAGTGCCGGTTATTGTATGCTATAAAAAGTGGGCTGTTACTGGTATCTTGTCACTTTTGGAGGGTTTTGAGAACAAGGTTGACCTTTTCGCTACTATTAAGGATTCCGGGAAGTATGCTGTGTATGGCATATTGTTTGTTGTTGACCCTGTTTCGGGGATTAACCAGGGTGACAATATGACTGGAAGTGGTGTTATGATTCAGGATATTATCGAGATGGATGTGAGCAGGTTATGTAATACTCATTTGATAAGGCAATGTTGCTGGGCTATTAGTTTCGTGGTGACACAAATGGATGGCATAGTTTGGGAAATGTGGGTGGTTTTCACTAGTTTGGAAAGTCATACCTTGAAGGAAGACAAGGTCCATGTTAATGGTTTGAAGGATGAGTGGTCTAAAAAGAGTTGTGGAGTTCTATTGATGAACGGTTTCAGATTGAAAATTCTGCTTGGGCAGATTGATGTGGTCGACAATGCGTTGGATATGGACTATAGTAGGATTGGTCACTATTGCTCTGTTTCTCGGATTGTTCCATGGTGCTTGTTGCCAGCTGCTGGGAGAAGTCATACTGCCTTGGGCTCATTTTGGGTTGTGAGTGATGTTACTCAAGCTTCCTGGGCGGAAGTTGGGTCAGATGACAAGGGAGAGCTGGGTTTGTTAAGGTGGGATTTGCTGATTTGGTCTTGGTGCGGAATGCGTTCTGTTGTTCTTAATGAGAGAGGGTGGTGCCTGATATTGGTGGATAAATTCTATGTGTTAGAATTTATTATGTAGATTTTATGAATTTAGCATAGCTTTGTTATGTCCTGGGTCCTAATCTAGTTTTCAACTAGTTCTTGCTTGTAGTTGGTTTGTGAGCTAGTTTTATCTAGTTGCTTTGTTGTTTCGCTTGGTTAGCGTTTATCTTTCGCGGGGTATACCCCTAGATTTGTAATCGTTCTCCAATGGTATAAAATTTTAATTAGCAAAAAAAAAAAAAGTTCGGAAAATTAAACTTTTCATTTTTAAAATAAAGAATATAAAATTACGAGCACACACATATATTTAAAATATTTTTCGGATCAAAAATGAATTAAATATGAATTTTACAAGTTTTGATCCTTAAATACGATAAAACTCTTAAAATCATTTTAAAATACCAAAACATCCAAATTAATTCACCCAACCATTTTAAAAACTAAATAATATTGTAAAAATAATATTACAAAAGATTTCATGATTTTTAATTCCTCCGATAATTTTATAAAATTTACAGAGGATCCAAAAACACATGATTTAAATATACTTAAATCCTCAAAAATACAAATAAAAATATACTGACCTTCACGGCTCATACTAATCATCATATAATCACACAAACATAACTTCACACATATTCCACTTTCCAGCAATACTCACATAATAATATTCATAATTTATATAAAATAAATTATTCGAAATTCAAAATTTTCTAGGGCATTATATCCTTCCCCCCTTAATAGGATTCTGTCCTCAGAATCAACGCTAAGGACACCATTAACAATTTTTCTCAAACATCTTACTTCCACCCCCAGGTTGTATCTTTCAACCTCTAGGATTCCATAATACTAACTCATTCATTAATAAGCTCATTCTGCGAGCCCTCCAATTCCGAAAAACTTTAAACTTTAACTTTCGAGTCTTTTCAACTTTAGACGCTTAACTCACGGGAAATATCTTTCCCCGACAATCAATATAACTTTTCGCATAATGATCTATACCTTGTGTTAGAACTATATCGCCAAGATAATCCTTCGCAATAATACTATCGTGCTTTTTGCCTAAATTTACCACGATCTACGCTTGGTATCATTCCCACGCTTTACTTATAACCACACGATTTTAAATAGAACTTTGAGAAAGAATCTCCTGAAATTCTCTGATCGCTTCCACACCGCTTTCAAGTACTATGCCGATCGAGAAGGGAATAATTAAAAGTTTCTTCTTGTCTTTAATCCCATATTCTTACCGAATACCCATTCTGGGAACTTAACATCATTTCGTTCATTCTCAGTCGCATCCTTGCAATCAAATATTATAATTAACATACACGTTCTTAGACGTACATCGAACATACTTCAACTCGCACTCGATTTTCACTCTTACAAAATATTCTGGTTTGCTAAGTCTTGTGAAGAACATAGCCTCGATTATTTTCAGCTTTGATAACTAATATACTTGTCGCCTTATCTGTGACTTCACTTAATACAATCACAAGATCGAAATATCCAATTTGTTACCAATTCTTCTGCCATCACAACTTCACTTAATACTAATCACGAAACAATTCTTCAATGATTTCCAATAACTCCTGCTTTAATCAACATGAATCTTCCACTTAACCTGCATCGCCACTTATTTACATCTCCCAAAATGAACCTTCCTCAGATAAAATTTTTGAGAAAAGAATATTAAGAAATCCTCAATCATTCTTACTCCTTACGCGCAACGTTACTTGAGAAGGGAATAATCGGAAAATTTCTATCCATCCTTCATCTCATTGTTTTACCATGCAACCATTTCGAACTAATAACCATTCTCCTTAAATCATATATATCTTATTCATAATACGCTAATCCATTCCGTCTGGAGTCAACTTCAATCCTTCACTCTGCATACTTGACGAGTCCTCGGATTTGACTCTACCGATTACAACTTCGGCATTTACCACCACTCACATTGAGATTCTGCAGACTTGGAACCTTTCAAGGCCATTCTCCATTGGATTGCATACGCTTCACTAACCTTCGAACATCTTGATTCGTGATCTACTGTCATATCAAATTCTTCGTCCGATTACTGTTTGAAATCTTATTCATTGAAATATGCTTTACTTAATCATCTCCTTTCTGCTACCTTCTTCTTATACAAAACAACTTCTTCTTTTTTTTTTTTTGCTAATTTTATATAAAACAACTTCATTCCTTTAATATCACCATTTCTGGATCTGTTTGGTTGGTAAGACTTCTATATCCGCTTTCGACTTCAAACATCATTTTCACATTTCTTAAGATCAAAATCTCCCCTTCATTAATAGGAAATAAATCTAATCCTGAATCATATTTGACTATCTTTATAGTCATCACATCCATTTCCTGATAACTTACTTTATAATCGTATTGAATTTCTCGATTCTTGATAATTATAACAGTAGTCTTATTACTCTCTTCATAATTCCACTAAGATTGATGTGATACTATTCCTGGCAAAATTCCCGTCTTTCCAAGCTCATAACACATAGCTTTAACTTCTGACGCTGCTACTTGTCACCACACTGCCTCTCTGGTTACAGCCACAACTTCCTACCTTTATTTTAATAAAATCTCTAGGGATCCTACTCCCGAAATCTTATTTTCTAATCATGGGATCTCGTTAATCCCTCATAATTCTCATTATATAGGCATCTACGGTGCCCTTGCTCTTCTAACTCCAAATCTTCGGGATTCCACATTCTTCCCTTAACTAATTTATATCTTCTGTTTAATCGCTTTTTGGAACTTTATGGTTTCTCTATCTTCCTTCTTATTGACATTTTATTCCATCTGGGTCCACTTCCACCATCCTTGATACCGTGACTTTCTACACTAGCTTACATAAGTTATTTACTCCACATATTCACCTTACCCCTCATTCAGTCTTGGTTCTTCTTGTTAATTCTTACAAACCTTTTCATTCTACTTTATTCTATTTATATAAGTCATCCTTTTTTACTCTAAAATCTTATGTCTAAAGACAGATTCAAAAATTCAAAATCTGATGACATTATGTTTACTACTTCTGCCATACCAAAGATGTTTACAAATAATCTTTCTTCAGCCTTGTACAACTTATATCCAATATCTCCATTTCCATTCTCTTTTCGCCCTCTAACAACATTTACAACCATGGGTTCTTATTTACTGCCCCTTTTTCCTTTCTCCAACTCTCATTAGCCTCAGTCCTTGTTCATGGTTTCGCGAATCGGTACTTATTCCAACTTGACATAACACATCCGTCTTAACCACCAAATTCTTGAACTTACATAACCAGTTCTTCGTCAGCATAATTGTAGTTACATCACTTAAGACGTCGTCGCGTCTAACTTCGTATCCCGTTATCATTAGAAATTTTGAAATTATCAAATCCCCGATAAAGGAGGTCAACGAAATGAATGGGGTATCAATATGAATATATACTGAGTTTGTTTGACAAAACTTTTTAGAAAGGACTTCAACCGAGAGATCAATATGATCTTGGAACTATTTTTAGGTTGCATTTGTCACTTGGTTAACCACCATAGTACATAAGGATGGCCAGTCCTTAGTACTTTCGTGACAAACACAATCAGTGGCATCCCACCGGACTTCTATCACAAAGATGAAATGTCCCTGAATTCCCTATCTGTATAGGTTGTTCATCTCAGCTGAAATAGAGAAATCAAGTATTTTTTTTTTTGCTAATTAAAATTTTATATCACGAAGGAAACAACTTAAACAGACCTAGGGGCATACCCCGCGGAATCAGCAAAAGCTAAAAAACAGTAAGTTACCCTACTGTCAACAAAAACAACATAAAAGCTAGTTATCCTAGCTTAACACAAGTTTATAACTGAAATTAAAAAACAAAATAACTATGCCAAGGAGGCATCATAACTCCAAGCGCAAATCTCTGCACATCAGACCACTCCTTCTGAAAGGACATATTGTAAGCATTACATGAACTGCAATAATGCATCTGGATAACTAAGTTGTCAGTGTCCTCGTCAATATCTCTGAAAACAACAGCAGGCACCTGGAGTGCATCTGCAATCTCAATACTCCCATGACTGCTCCTGATAGGCTGTCCAATATTGCAGGAACCATACCCAGCAGTGCACACATAACAACTACTAGCAATATCCAGGGCTGAGAAACCACTGGACTATAAACCGTTGCTACCATACCACTTAGCATGGCACATCACCTGGACTTGACAAAAACCAACAACCAGGTCCAGAACTATTAAGCCAATTTCAAACACCATCATATAAATCCCCATGAGAAAAGTGAGGCCAAATCCCACCAAACCTAGCCTCCTATCAATAACCCAGGAGCAGGAAAACCCATCTGTTTCCTTCACAACAGGCATCACCAAGGTACCATGACTTGAACTATCACATAAGCCATACCTCTGTTTCACTATGGACCCCGCAGAACACACCCATAAAGGGTCTTCAACCAATCCCTTCATCTCAAGGACATCATAACAAGCAAATAACCATGTTGCAATGCGCATTGCACACACTCTGTGAACATCCAGCTCTACACCTTGCTCCATCGCGCCCTCACCATTCAATGTCGAGTAATAACTACAATAACAACAATTAAAATAAGTATAACCCCCTGGTTCACACCCAAGAATCCTAAGCATATGCCTCAACATCCTTTCTGTCCCTTCCAGAACATAATCGCTACTCCTTAAATACTCAAAGGCTTCATCAATGTCCTTTTCATTCAGCTTGTGACCCACCTCCTCATCCATAACCAACTTCTTATTGACCTGACTATCATTAACAATAGTCACTTCTTGATCAATAATAACCTGGACATTATCCTTCCACTTCACTGATTTCTTCACAGGTTTGACAACCTCCACATTAAGTGTAGACTTCCTAAGGCAAGCCTTTTGGCAAACCACTAGATTCTCTTTAGGCCAGTCATTTTCACCCAAAATTGGAAAGTGAACTCCCTCATCCATCAAAGAGGAATTGACTCCCAAATCCACATTAGCACTAACAGAAATGTCAGTTGCTTCCGATGAATCGGACATTTCATTATTGAAATCTTTAATTTCAACAACCAAATCGTTAAAAGTAACTTTCTTCTTGGAGTAGTAGATCTTACCTTCAAGCGAGCTACACGTCCTAGAAGCAAACCCAGTTGTGGGGGTGAAGGCCCTCTCCGCCACCTCCAGCCCATCTTTGAGACCAGAAGTACCAAACTCCGTACACTCCGTCTCAAACTTCAATCTCTTAGCCACCTGAAAGAAGGGTTTAAACTTCTCCCTGGCAGGAGAGAAGCCACTCTGTGTACACACCCTGAGCACACCCTTCGGATTATCCTCCAAAGGATACACAGTCACAAGGTTCTCCGAAAAGGAGACCCTCTTCGGACTCCTAATCGGATTACCCACCGGATGGCAAACTTCAGATCCTCGCGCACGGGGAGGAATCACGGTCACTAGGTTCACCGAAAAGGAAACCTTCTTCATTAAACTAATAATTATATAATAATTATATAAAGAAATATGGTGTTTGAGGTGAAAGATTAGAAGAGGAAGGTGAATTTGGGAAGGCTAAAGAGAAGATTTGATGAGGAAATGGTTTAGATTTATGTTTGAATTTGGTGGCGGCTAGGTTTTTTAGAGAGAGGTTAGAGAGAAGTTAGAGCAAATACGACTCTCATCTTTTTTATTGGTATTGATTAGAAATCAAGTATTCATGAAAATGGAGAGGATTCAAGAGTTTCAAAAATCTTTCTGTAAAGATGGATCAAGTATCATCTGGAAATCTAAATATTTATAAAAGAATGGAAATGAATTCGAATAAATTTGATGTACGAAACTCATCATCGATTGATGGGTATTAGACTTTTCAACTGTAGCATCAACTACTGATTAGGCAAACATTTAAGAAATTCTTAATTATTCAGTCTCACTCTTGTCGACTAAGCACCACTATACTTAGCTGCCAAACCGGCCTGACAATAATGAGTTGAATAAATAAGATCTCAATTCATTCTCGATTTTTGAACCGTCACTGCGCAACGAATGCCTCAGCAACGATGCTAACCGGGAATTAATTTACGACAATTCAAAGAAAGAATAGGAAATTTCTTCAGGTAATAACTTTGAACAAATCAATAATTAGGGGTGCACAATTACGATTAACCTTCAATCCTTGCTAATACTCGCTTCTCACTTCGCATTCTTAACCTTCTCGTACTATCTCCGAAACGTTTACATCGAAACTAATCTCGTAGGATGTCCTAAATTCTACGCGAAAATCTCGAAATAACGTCTCCCAAACTGATAACTCCAGCTGCCCACTTAGCTTAGGCCGCTTCAGGTTCATTGTTTTACTAATAGCTCGATTCTTAAACGATTCAAACTTCTACTCGCGCGATATGCTGAAAGACCAATTAACGTCGCAACGCTTGCCGAAGTATCCTAACACGATCCTTATCCTAAACCATTCTACCCGACATCTATCCTATACACGTACCCTAACCTTCCTATTTGTTTCAGTGACCATAACCTGTAGCTCAGATACCAACTTGTAACGGTCCCAAAATCCGGGGTACAGATTTGGGGCCACCAACCAAAATCAACATATCATTAACTTGGACATAAACATTAAATAAACTGATAAAACATTAAACCCCTTTAACCAAGATCGCATAGAGGTTATGGTGTGAAACAAACTATCGAATTACTTTATTACAACTCAATCTCAGAATAAATATAGTATACAATTCTGTGAATATACAAAACCACTATCTAACTACGTATCCAACCTTGGCAATTTTCCCAAACCACTATTTGACGAAGTCCACAACTCGAACGTCTCTTTTCGCTGCCCGGAGATTAATACCATCTGTCCACTTACTAGGTTTACTAAACTTCTCTCTTAACTGGAGAAAACAAACAAAAGTAAGAGTGAGCCAACAATGCTCAGCAAGTGCATAAAGTGATAACAATTTTAGTATCAAAACAATTCCGATAACAAAGGAATTTCAACTCATACTGTGAAAGAATCTGCGATATTACTTTTATGTTGCCACGAGGGCCAATACTTCACCATTAATGAGGTGCAACAGGAACTAGAACAGAATAAAGTTTTGTTCAACCAAAATAAGCATTATAGACTTCAAGGGAATCAAGCTTTAACAATTCAATAATGATACTCAAAATTCAAGGTCAAATGATAACCATTCAATAATAATACTTGGAACTCATGGTCAAGCGATAAGAATCAATGCTCAACTGGATACTAAATTTATAGATTAGAATTGGATTTTTCATTTCGACGCAACGAGTTAAAGTGGATGATCAGTCACACTAAAACTCCGGATATACTTTCTTGGTATATCCAAATACTAAACTGGATCCAAGGCCCCTTTTGGCCTATAACATAATACTCATACTCTGACTGGCATCCTCAGTCCTGAAAACTTTTTCATTTAATAAAAACATTTCCAATTCTATCTTTAATACTCAGGTCAGGTGTCGGGACAATCGACCACCCTTGATTTCCAACGACTGGAACTCACGTCCAGAGTAACAACTTATGATTAGGAATTAATAAGAAACGACATCATCGTCTGGTATCGACAAGTTCGATACCACATAGGGGAATTTATAAAGAACGTCAATTTATAAGGGTATCAACAAGATCGATACGAATACTTCGAATTATAACCACAACAGATTATGCAAAGAGATATTTCATTTGAGCAAGAATGGGGATATAATTTGCAATAAGATTCCAACAATGAAATTCTAGATTAAAGCAACAACATGGTCAAGTACCGGCATTTAATAAAATTTATACACACTGGAGAATTTGAGCTTCCATAAGTGGAGAAAACAGATTAGAACAATAATTGTAAAACAGTTTCAATAGGGAAGGGTTTAGATCAGCACAGGGAACATTGTCTGAGTGGAAGTCCATTGATAAAAATATACTAAATCAGGCATTGTGCCAGCGGGTTTTCATAAAAGTTAAGAGAAACTTAGATGTTCTTGCTTCCAATGGCGGAAGGGAACAATGTTTGTTAATGGATCTTGGTCTATTAATGGGTTTAGGAGGCAGGGCTTTGAATAAGCTTTCCATCTGTGGGAAGGTTTATTTGGATTCGGGTAGTAGGTTTTCTACCTCTGGGTGTATAATCTTTTACGATTACAATCACCCTCCATTGAAAGGAGTTTCTCCTTTGAGACGAATGTTGTCCCACCTCTCTGAGATGGTGATGGTTGATTTCGAACCCTCTGACGAGTCATGGAGGATCTTGCTAGATTCTTTGGGTCTTAGGCTGTTTGAATATCTCCCAAGATCTGGGTCTTATTTGGGAATACCCGATAAGAAGGTTTTAACCAGGTGCTATTATGTTACTGCTGCTATGCTGTGCGTAGAGATTGATGGTTTTGATGGAGATGGCCACTATGGTCGCAAGGTGTTTGGTTATTTGCCTAGTCTGATGGACGAGGATGTTATTGAGAGTGCCACTCTCTCTGGAGATGTTATAGAAGCAAGACAGGGTGTTGTGAGAACAACCCTGTATGTTGATGACTTAATGGATGTTATGGGTCTAACTCAGAAATTTTTTGATGCCAAGCCGAGGAGGCACGCTTATCAACTCATTGCTGGTGTTGATTTGGTTTATAGGAGAGTGTTAGGAATGGAATTAAAGAAATTTCAAAGGGAGATTGTCTTTGGAATGGGGATTCGATGCTCCTTGTCAAATCCTGGATCAATTGTTGATTCTAATGGAAAGTTGAGCACCTCGCAACTGGTGATTGTTGTCAGAGGTGTTGGGGGACTTAAAGCCACTGGTCAGAATGTTGCATTGCAGGTTGAGGAAGTCGTAAATATTGGAAAAGGCTTCAGCGATGGGTTTCAGCAGTCCAAAATGAGGAGTGAGGTTAGTATTTCTCATATGCGAAAATGTGGGACTACATTTCATGTGTGTAAATGTGGTATTAATGTGTGGGAACTCACCTATGGAGTTATTGTGAGGTTAGGGATGCAATGTTATGACTCCTTTGATTACTTGATGTTTATGAAGTGCGCTGTTCTTCATATTAGGATTTCTGCATGTAGTCCTGTTTATAGTTTCAGAACGGGGTCCATTATGGGAATAATTGATGATTTTGTGGGGTCCTTTGTTCGAGTGTTCTATCGCTTTGCTTGGGAGGTGGAAATGAAGCTGGGTTTCTATAGGTGCAGTTTGAAGGAGGTGTTGCTGATTTTGCCCCAGGGGGTTAGGATGGTTATAGATATATTTTACTACATCTCTTCGAATGTAGTATACATGTGGAATACAATTGAGGGTTTTGTTTATTTGGATGGAACCATTAGATGCTCCGCTTCTGATGAGGATACAAAGGCTGGAGGTTTCCTGATGGAAGAGGGAAGTGATGACGCCATCCTGGATTGGGCGGATTTTATTTTGCTGGACACTTTTCCTTTTGTTCAGTATGGTATAAGATTAATGTTTTCTCTGCTTGTTAGCAGCTATGCGATCCTGGAGATGGTAAAGATGGTTGTAGACCTGGTTTGGGTTATTTGTAATCATGGGAACACACAGCAGGGCCGAAGTGTTGCTATTGCGGATGCTCATGTGGTGTCAAGGGAGGCCTCTTTCCTCTCACAGAATGGGCTAATGGAGACTGGTATTTCAGATACGCGCATGGAGCAGCCCTTCTGTGTGGGCCAGGTGGAAATGTTGAAAGCTTCTTCTACGCACGGCTTGGTTTCATCAAGTTATTGGCACAAGGGTGGGTCTCCTGCTTGGGGAGCAAACTGCCCAGCTCAGGTGGTCGAGGATGTGGCTCGAAGAGGATATGTTGTGTACTTTTGTTATGTAAGCCTCCTAGGATGTGAGCTTGTAGGCTCACCCTATCTTAATATGTATTTGGCATTGGTGTGTTCTTGTGTTTAAGCTAGTTTTACTAGTTTCCTTTTATGTAGACCTGCCCAGGTGGGTTATTGTAATGACTTTTGTTGACTTCGCGGGGTATGCCCCTAGATTTGTATAAGTTGTTCCTTCGTGGTATAAAATTTTAATTAGCAAAAAAAAAAACTTAGATGTTCTTGTTTAGAAAATTTCTTAGGAGTATTTAACGAAAATAGATGTAATGGCATTCCATTGTCAAAATGTGAAAAGGGTTATTTACAAGATTCTTTGTAAAACCGACATGTGAATTATGGGTAGGGAAAGTAAACAGCATCACGCTAATTTGAAGGAGTTTACATGTCATCTTTCAACTATACTTGACCAAATCATTTAAATACGATAAATAAACTAAATTGCATCACTTGAACAATAAGTGAATAGCAATAACACTTGCCTCGATGTACGGAGTTCCTGATCCTACCATGGATCCTTAACTCAATTTCACATCAGTCCTTACTGGTAATTTGCTACTTCACGTCCATACCCTTGTCGACTTCGCTAATTACCCTTTTGTTCCAATTTCCGCTTATCCTTGCACTGCTCTCGGACAGGTCTCCAATTCAAGTACCATTTCAGTGTCAAATCAAGCAAAATCTTATTTGCTCTATTCTACCCATACGCGTCCAATAGCGCTTATCCATATATCACATATATACATATCCAATTATATTCATAGAATAGTTCTAGTATAATCAACTAGATCAAATAAGCATCTAACACATATATCCTCTTAACACTTGAATACTATCCAGGCATCCACTTTATAGCAAAAATCACACTTCAACTTTCACGCCAACTATTACACATCCATTTATACTTTCGAAAATCATATACTTTGAAATCAAATAAATTAAATAGATTTTGAATAGATTGTAGGGGATTTTTAGAAAATTTCGGCATGAAGTATTCGTTTATCGGACTATGGGCACAGCCCCTCAAATACAATTCAACCCTGCTTTAGCAAAAATAAAGTTGCCTCAACTTGCAGCAACATAAAAATAAACAAGTAAGAAAAGTACCCGCCCAGACATGCGGCACCTAGCACATAATAATTTACATTAACACTACTACTTACGCTACACCAATGATCGTATTTCTCACGCATTTTAATGATACACGTGACAATCAATCATTGATGTTCGTAAGCCCTAGGGAACAACCCCTAGCACTAACTATTACTTACGCTATATCAATGATCACATCACTTAAGTATATTAATTATACTCGTGATAGTTAATCATGGATATTCGTAAGCCCGAGGAACTAGTTGAAGAGAATTACACAAGTCCTTAAATATTGACATTTAAGACTTGTGACCTCGTTACAACTCCTCGCAGATAAACACATAATAAAATGAATCTAACAATTAATCTTTGATATAAATCACATTTTAAAACCATACAAATAGCTCACCACCACATATAATTTACCACCAAATACTCGACAAGTAAGATATCCAATAATTACTATAACTTGACTTCATACATTTAGTACATAAACATTTATAGCTCGATAAAACCATATATCTCAATATATCATTCATCAATTAATAATTAACCACTACTAGCCCGAACACATAATCGGGTCCACAATTAGCCTCAACAATTAATGACTAACAATTAACAATTAATAATAATCAAAACATATTGTTCAACTCGAAATAAATCCCACATTTATACTTAATCACCACGATACTAAGTAGCTATATTCTCCGAATTAATCACGGAATTACAACAATGATATTGCAATTTAAACTAATTAAATTACAACTACTACATAATTAAATCACAATTAAACTACCACAATCACAATAATTTATATACTTTCCGAATTTAACCTACAAGAATCCAAAACAATTACCTCAAAATTTACAACTAATTAAATACGAAAAATTAAATAGATAAAGTGCGAGGTTATACCTTCCGAATTCATCAATCTCTCGCAACAATTTCTCTCTCTCTTCTCTCTCTCTCTCCCTCTCTCTCTCTCTCACTCTCTCTCAGCCCTCTCCCCCTTCATTGCTGCTGTTCTCACACTACCACCGGACTCCGGCCGGACCTCTAGCTGCCGTCCGCCGCTGCTACTCGTCGGCACCGCCCCGACGCCGGCCACCCCCGCTGCACACACGCACACACACATATATATATATATACACACACACACACACGAATTACACCCCACACACACACAGTTACACACGCATATACATACATATACACACATATATATATCTCAATTAAATCCCCAATCTCTCTTCTTCTTCTTCCCCTTTTCTCTCTTTCTTCTTCTCTCTTTTTTTTCCTCTCCCCCCGGTTCTGGAATTCTCTCGACAGTTGTGTTCGTGTTTGTGGTGTTATTGGGCTTGGCCCAATATAATTATATGACTACACCTTATCCGGGCCCAAATACAACTCTTCTCATTCGCTTTTAAAACTAATACGTAACTTTCATAAATCGAAATTAAATAGAAAGTTCGGAAAATTAAACTTTTCTTTTTTAAAATAAAGAATATAAAATTACGAGCACACACATATTTTTAAAATATTTTTCGGATAAAAAATGAATTAAATATGAATTTTACAAGTTTGATCCTTAAATACGATAAAACTCTTAAAATCATTTTAAAATACCGAAACATCCAAATTAATTCACCCAACCATTTTAAAAACTAAATAATATTGTAAAAATAATATTACAAAAGATTTCATGATTTTTAATTCCTCCGATAATTTTATAAAATTTACAGAGGATCCAAAAACACATGATTTAAATATACTTAAATCCTCAAAAATACAAATAAAAATTTACTAACCTTCACGGCTCATACTAATCATCATATAATCACACAAACATAACTTCACACTTATTCCACTTTCCAACAATACTCACATAATAATATTCATAATTTATATAAAATAAATTATTCGAAATTCGAAATTTTCTAGGGCGTTATAGTATCTAATTGGAAAGGAAAATTCACCAATATTTCCCAAGCTGCTGCATGGATATCAACTTGTTCCAACATTCTTACCCCTCGAATAATGAGTGGGTACACACAATACCATGAATAATAGCAACCAAGTTGCGAGTGAAACGAATAATTTATGACCGGGCAGTCACAAGATAAATAAGATTCCTCAAGTAAGGTTCCCTTACAATAGAATCGAAGGAAGAATGGAATTACTGAGAACCTTCCGTGATAATATAATAATATTAATAAGACTCTGTAATAATTTATTTAATGTTCGAAGGTCGATGATACTATGTGAATGAAGTAAATTATCTTTGAAACGGGTTAGAATAATTAAATAAATATTCTAAGTCATAGATATTGGAAAAGTGTTACTCGGGGTAATCTTTGAATAAATATTCAGAATAATATTCATTGAACAAATAATGAATATTCAAATTAATAACAATGTTTAATGATGGAGTAATCATCAAATGGTTATTTGAGATAATATTTATTGAATCAATAATGAATATTCAACTTAATAATATTTATCGAAGAAATGATTATCGAATGAATATTTGAAATTATGTTCAATAATTGAATCGACTTTAAATAAATGTCGAAGATAATATTCATTGTCTCAAGGGAATATTCAAAATAATAATTGCCGAATAACGGGAGTTCGAATCAATGTTCAACTAATATTTATAAAATAAATAGAGATTGAACGAATATTCGAAATAATATTCATTTAAATAAATAAGGCTCGAATGAATATTAAAATAATATTCGTTAAATAAATAAACTCGAATGAATATTCAAAATAATATCTATTGAGTAAATAATAGTGAATATCTTTAAGTAAATAACTTAACTAAGGGTTCAAAATAATATTCGAATATTAAATCGACTTTAGATGAATATTAAAGATAATGTTCATCGAATAAATAAATATCTGAGGAATAATCTGAATAATATTTATCAAATAATCTCAAGGCAATATTCCAATAATATTCGCCAGATAGTAAATGGGAAATATTTACTTAATTATTTTCCTCTGAAAATAATATCAATATATCAAGAAATAACGACTCCCGGTCTATAATCAAAGAATGAGATTCAATTGCCCTTCGCTTAAGGGTCTTTACAATATCCGGCTTATAACTGATATATTATCTACCTAGCTTATAAGCCAATATTTAAATCAAGGAACAAGTATATCATTACGACTTTGAAAGTAGGCATGCATGCTATGGCATATGTACTGTAACAGAAAACTTATATATATATATATATATATATATATATATATATATATATATATATATATTCACAACAACAGCCTTTAAGAAGGATTTGAACTTGCCTGGGAATCGAGTGCGGGTAGGGGTAATGGTAGCGTGTCCCGGTTCAGCCTGATGATCTATAAATAGCCAAGGCATTCGGGATTAATCATTTAACACTTTACAAAGGTTAAATATAAACTCTACTTAAGTCGAAGCACGTTTTCGAATCATCTCTTTATACACCTCTTAGTGTAACTCTTTTATCATCGATGCGGTTCGACATATGTTCGCTATTATGACACATCATCATACCCACACTTGATACATACTTAAGCCATGTAAGTTTTAAGATCGATCATTTACGAATCAAGATTGTACCACGAGTTTTATCGCCCGTTTTCTAAGTTATTTACCAAAGTCATAATCAAGCATGCTTTTAGGGGTTCGTTCGCGTTTAACCTTGATTCGAACATTTTTATAAAATCGGAAAACGATCCTTTTGACATGAGGTCTTCTCCCACACCTTCCTTTTTATCTCTATTATTTAATTATCAAAATATACCACTGATTTCGTAATATTAAAGGGATCCAATTTCAGTTACGAACTTTCGTT
Organism: Kitagawia praeruptora; assembly: GCA_037693485.1. Lineage (NCBI taxonomy): Eukaryota > Viridiplantae > Streptophyta > Magnoliopsida > Apiales > Apiaceae > Kitagawia > Kitagawia praeruptora. Next base: position 118,256,296 of record CM075351.1, on the reverse strand, counting down.
TACGGTTTCGAACCACTTTTACGAATTTAATCATAACTCCTAAACCGTAAGTCCATTTCATACGAACTTTATATCAAAACGAAGCTTATAACATAATCTAGCTTATCATGGCAAAAATAGAAGCTAAACAGTGAGTTACATCTACTGTCCAGTTCGTGTTCTTAATGTTAACGAAAATTTGGCATTACAACGGCTATAAATCGAACGTTCCAAAATTCATATCAATCAACCCAAGCCACACCGGGCATCCAAACAACTTATACACATGATATTCATCTTAACAAGTCCAAGAACACATCTCTTGATCATAATCATCATGCATAAAATCAACCATAAAATCATGCCCCTGATCGAACAAATTTCATTTGTAATGCCTCTTTAGTTGATTGCCAATTTTGGCTCTGTTTTAGTAGATAGATGACTCTGTGGGGTATGCCCCTGATCGAACAAATTTCATTTGTAATGACTGTTTGTTGTTTTCGCGGGGTATGCCCCTAGACGTGTTTATGCTGTTCCTTTGGTATAAAATCTTAATTAGCAAAAAAAAAAAAAAAACAACATAACTTATACTAAATCCATCATGAACATGCAAAATCTCAAAGTAAGGCCTAGGGTTTCAAGTGATGATTACTTTCTTAGAGTGTTTTAGAGCCTTACTAAGCCTTGATCTATCCTTGTGTGGCCTTATAGTAGCTAGATCAACCATAAGAATCAAAGAAAACAATGTTAGTTCTTGAAAAACACTATTCACCCTCACCTTGGAGGATTTATTTGAAAATGGAAAAAGATGAGATTGAAGATAGGATTTTGAGGAGATCATTTTTATGAAATGTAAGACTCACCATAAAAATTACAAGATCAAATGATGGTTGAAGGTAGGATTTTGATTCTTGAATTTCAAGAATAGCCGAATGAAGAGGAATGGAGAGAAAGTGAGTTTGCTTTGCTTGATTGATTTTCAATAATGCATAAAGTGATGTTTCTAAGATAATATCTCATCTAAAACACCTTTATTAAAGTGATGATGCATGGAATGATGTGTTTAGCAAGCCAAGTGTTGAGATTGTGGTGGTTTAAGGCTAACTTGTAGTTAGATTGCTAAGTACTTAGTTGATTCACTTGATTCTAGTTACTCTTGTAACTATATTGGTTACTAGATATTTTCTAGTAGCTTATGCATGAATCTTGCTCCCTCTGCTTGTTTCTTTGTCCGTTTACTGCTCAATTTTTTTTTTTGCTAATTAAAATATTATACCATAAAGGAACAACTGATACACATCTAGGGGCATACCCCGCGAAGTCAACAAGCAAATGAAACAAATGTCATAGCATCATAAAGACACTATACAATCAACATACAAAGAACTAGATTAATCTAATTTAAATCCACAACATGAGATCCATGCCAAGCACGAATAAAAAGTGACCACCCGGTCCCCATCCAAGAATTGTAACTGGCTCCATATTCACGTTGTATGACCCTGAGTCATTACATGACAATTTAACCTCCATAGCACACAGAAAGCTTCCCCCACAGATTCGTCCATTTGGCTTTGAAAGGACCAGCAACAGGAATATGAAAGCCCAAGAAGGAGGGGCATCCATCCTTATGATCTCAACCGAAAAATCACCCAGGGCGGGGACACTTTGCGAGCAATGTTCTTCCCCCTTCTGGTCCAGAACCCTGTTCTTGTGCGCAGCAGGAGCACTGTAACTAGGCTGCAAAATTCGAGCATTCAAGGTGCAAGAAACAAACTGCAATGCCAGACTCGGTATGCACTTAAACGACCAGACAACATCCATCACATTGGCTGTAGATGGGCTTTCGATTTCACATAGAGTGCAGTTTCCCACCTTTCCGTGACTTTCATCACTAACCCAACAGGTAAAGTACCTAGCTGCCGATAGTTTCAAAGTCGAAGGTTCCACTCCCACCAAACCTTCGTTGCACACACCAGGAGTACTTGTCATATATGCAACAAAATGTTCAACATAACTTGCAATACTATGCACCAAACCCTCGAACAGCTGTAGAGCCGCTGTCTTCTCTGCATCGCAAACCTGGCGACCAGTTACATCTGCAAGAACCAGGATTTGAAATCCCACACCCAAACTATACTCCCTATAGAAGCAGCTCCCAATCTGGGGCAAACCCAGCCCAATCTCCAAACAATTATCCGCATATGGGAATAAGCCCAAAGTTAAGTCCCCAGTGTTACCAAAACCAACAAGAACGCTGTCCTCACACACAACGTACCATAAATGGTTCGTCAGAACATGACAATCATTACCAAATCCAACAGTCATATTGCTTATAGGTAATAGAGCATTTTCATTGAAACGGGCACAAACCTTTCCCCCGTTGACACCATTCTTCATTTGGATAGACCCAACCTGACTATCCTGAGATCTACATTCAGGCCAATTCTCACACCCGATTGCATTAGCACGGTCGCAATACACCCATAGCAGGATAACAACAAACCGGTCAATCATTTGGACTTTTTTTTTTTTTGCTAATTAATTTTTATACCATAGGAAATGATTACATCTCTAGGGGCATTCCCCGCGATTAATAAACATTTACCTAACGGAACAACAAAGAAAAATCGTCAATAAAGCTAGATAAACTAGCAGTCAACATAACAAGATAAAGACATAGAAACTAAGCAATAGATCTAAAACTGGGCATAAAACCAGAACTATGCCAAACCGGCATCCCATCTCACACAATGCTGTCTCTAGACAACTATACTCCTGGCGAAACATGCAAATGGATCAGGAGTGGTCACCCCTAGACAGGCGCGGTTTCTTCACCCTCCTCTTTGTCCAGCAGAATCTGGTCCCCTTGATCTCCTCCGTACCTGCATTTCCTTGAATCACAGCTTGGTTCCCAGCTGCCTCCATTTTTGCTGAGTTCAACTCCGGACCCCCATCTCCATTTAGGCCAGCCTCCTTTAAAACTTCCTTGCTAGTGCCAATCCTTCCATCCCCCGGCATTGCATTATCTCCTAACCTGGCAGCGGTAGTGCTCCATTGCTGATCACCCTTAGGGATCCTGGCCTTGTCCATGCTCTCCGCCACCTGCTTAGGATCAATATGCACAGTAACGTCCCCCACAAGACGAAACAAAGGCCCCAAATACTGCATCCTGCTAGAAGTTTCCTCCATGGCATTGTTTCCCCTTACTTCCAGTTCCTTGAAGGGGATTGCATCTCTACCCTCAAAATTTGGACTAAATTTTTGCTCAGCTGATGGCAACTCAATACCCAGGTCAATCAGGTAGTCCCTCAATTGGATAGATCTACATGTTAAATCATGGAGCTCCAATTCCTCCAAATCTCGTAGCTCACAAGCAGAGGCTCTGAATTCCCTATCTCGGGACCCTTTGACCAAGGGGATATCTAAACCAAGAGAGGCGATGAAACTCCTAAGGTTTTCCAAGTTACGCCTCGCAGCCACCAAAACCATCCTCTTCAACTCGGAGTTGAAGGATGAGTGGTCTAGAAGACCCACTATCTCCGCCTCTTCGTCCATGTCCGAAAGGATCTGGTCATCCTCCCCTAGCACCTGAAGAAGGATATTATTCTTCCTGATGTAATTCCCCAGCTGCCTAATACAGTTCAGGGCAGTACCTAAATCTCTCAAAATCTTTACATCCTGCCTTTTTTGCAATCCATTTAAAGCATCTAGTTCACTCATGTTAACATTCCCCCAGATCGTAGGTATCTCATGCCCATTGTGGACAATGCAGTCTCTGAAGAGTATGACTACTTTCGCAGCAATAGCCAACCGCTTTTGCATTCGCTTTATAGATATATTCCAACTAGGAATCTCCTCATCATTTTCCATTTCATTACACTTAGTCTTTCCCTTTCCATTAGCATCCGTCCGACTTATCTCATCAACTTCAACATTAGGCCCCACATTACCAACATTGTCCCTGTGTCCACCAATCGGGGTAGAGAGATCCCCTTTTGATGAATCAATGACCTTATTCAAGCCATTCTCAACCCCCTCAGTGTCATTCGTTCCTTCAGACAGAGGCACATCAAGGACTATTCTTTCCCCTTTTCTAGTCAAGTCATTAGCTATTTCCTCTTCCAGGGAGGACTCCGACAGATCAACAAGGGGAGTAACACAGTGACCCCCATCTACTTTATTAAAACTAGGAGGTTTCATTTGAGAGAAAACCTTACCATCAATTAAGTGATGTACGACCCTGCTACGGGTTCGAGCAGCCACTCCTGACTCTTGGATCATCGTGACTAGATTGTCAGCAAAAGAGACCCTCGCGACCCTCTTTTTGTCATCATTCTTCGTACTCGGTCCTTCCATCTTCCTGGATCGAGTATCAATAGATGGTATCACAGATACCAAATCAGCCGCAAACGAGACCCTTTTTGGGCTCAACACTGGATCCAACCCCTCCTGGGTCATCACCACACGATTCTTTACAGAGGCCGCCATCACAGAATCATCCACAAATGAAACCCTCTTACGACTCATGCTAACCAACAAGAAAAAAGAAATATGGTGTTTAGGTGAGGGATTAGAAGGGGAAGATGGATTAGGATGTGAAGCTTTAGATCTGATGAAGAAGATGCTTAGATTGTTTCAGATTTTTTAGAAAGAGTTTTTAGAGAGAAGGCAGAGAAAATACGACTCTCATCCTTCAGTTCAATCATTTGGACTTCAAAAGAAGTACATTTTCCAGGACCACACATCCACAAATTTTTAGCATAACAGCAAGGGGCCTCAGTTGCACTAATGCAAACTATGTCGATAAAACCCCTTTTACAATTTGTGACACTTAACAAGCAATCAGTGTCACCCACACTGACTAAACCCCCATCAAGGTTTCCAATTTTCCAATCCATCGAAAGCCAAACCAGAATAGGAATACTAGCCTGCATCACCTGTAGCGAGTGTGCCGAGACATTTCGCTGAGACAGAGAGTCAAACACCCGGCTATTCCTAAGTCGAAACACCCAGTAGATGACATCCGATGCGTCGCAAAGAAAGAAGGAGTTGACCCCTCCCTCAGTCAAAAAACATATGTCTCCCTGCACATCCTCTGAAATGAAAAAGAACCGAAGCAAAATAGCATGGCTGTTCTTTGTGAGAGCCAAAATGGGAGTCTCACAAGACTCTAGATCAAACATTTGAAAATCAACGCAATCCATAGCAGACTGATCCTCCTTACGTGTATTGATCATGTCTATCCCATTTCTCAAATAGGACAGGAAGTCACCCATATCAACAATCGACGACTTGCAGTTCTTAAAGAACTGTAGTCTGGCCAAGCTTATCAAATCATTAAAGAACAACTGCAGAGATTCGCGCGAACGAATAAACACTGTAAATCTTGTCCCACAAATTCGAGACATGATGATGACATAGCTTTCAAACTTTCTATGAGTCATTCCATCAAACAACTGGAGACCATTAGCAACATAAATAATGGCTCCTCTGTTGAATGGGTTGTTTGCAGAAACAGTGACAACCAAAGCACCACCAAACCCATTAAAAACATCTCCTCCTACGCCAGGAGAGATCTCAACCACGGCTATCCAAGGAGGAGAAACTTCATTGTTGTTGTAGCATGAGTGAACAGCTCTAGACTTAAAAATGGTTTGACCAAAAATGAGAGTCGGTTTCTCTCTTCCTTCTCTCTAACTTCCTCTCTCTAAAACCTAAGCAATTTCTTCATCAGATCTATACAATCAGCCCTCATAAATCCATCTTGCTTCTCAAATCCCCCACCTATACACCAAATTTCTTAGTTTATAGATTATTTTCTAGTCCGATTATGAGTTCGAAGAGGGTTTCGTTCTCGCCGGAGGTTAAGGTCTATTACCCTCGTTTGCTCCCAGATTCGCTTACTAGTAAGGGGTCGTTGGGCGAGAAGGTCTTGAAGAAGGTCTCCTTCGCGGAGGAGGTTAGGGTTTATTACCCTGATGATTGTGAAAATTCAGATCTGTTTTATAAAGGGTCTACTGATGAGCAGGCTATTAAAGGGTCTACTGATGATATTATCTCTTTTGATTTTATGCGAGGAGTTACTCCTATGGAAAAATCGGAGGCAGAGGATCACGTGTGTGATGTTCATCCAGCCCGATTTATGGGTAATATTGTTATTACTCACCCAAATGTAGAAGGGGAAACCCTTATGGCTCAAAAGGAGGCTACAGTTGATGATGTGTCTATGCAGAACCGTTCTTTTGCGGCGGTCAGGTCTGGTTGGGGGAAGGGAAGTAACAACCTTTTTCTAGTAGGGACTAGAGAGGATGTAACCTCTGTTATTGGATTACGTGTTGGCATGAATCCTCGGATGGTGGGGTTTTTTGTTGCTACATCGACTTTGGCATTGAAGATGTTTGACAAAAAATCTCAGAGGAGTGATTCGCTGGAAAAGCTGACGAATGGTATCTTTCTCAAAAAAGATGCATATGTGATGCTTAAGGATCCTTTTGAGGATATGAAATATGATGTCCCTAAGAAGGAATTACTTGATAAATATCTGGTGTTGGTTGAGCCAGTTGAGGTGTTGTTTTCTGCTCATGGAATATGGTGCGATGCTCTTACTCGCGGATGTGTTGTTGGGTACTTTGGGTACTTAATGCTTGCTAAGATGTCCAAGCATAACCTTGGAGTTTTTCAGTGGAATATAGTCATTGATAATGGCTGGCAGTTTAGTCTTAAGACCTACCATTTGGTGCTTGATGGAGGTTGCAAGGAGTTTTATGCTTTTATAGTAGGGAATGATTCAGTTGGTGCAACTTCGTTTTGCAACCTGAGGAATTCTGGAGGATTAACAAGGGCTGTGGCGGATGGGGCCTGCAATAAAGATGAAGCCACCATTCAGGTGAAGGTTTTCAAGGAGGAGAAGATGCACGTAATGCTTGACTTTCAGTGGACGAATTTGATGGTAGAATGTGAGATGATGGTAACACAACGGGGGTCTGGTCTCTCTATTTTGTTCTCAGATTGTGGTTTGGTAAGCAGCAACATGGATGCTGGTTTCTTTTGTAGAGGTATCGACATTTGGTGTCACTATAGTAGGACTTGCTGCATTGACAGGTTATACAGGAGGGCCCTTCGGACATGGCTGGGATGGTTAGTTGAAGACCCTATGAGGGGTAAATTTCGTGGCTATTATCCTGGCATAGGTTTAGCTCTTGTGGTTTAAGCTAGTTCTAACTAGTCTCTCTTATTTGGTTGTTGTTCATTCTGGACAAGTTTCTGTTGTTGACTGCTAGTTTTTCTAGCATTATTGATATTTTTTCTTTGTTGTTCCGCTAGGTAGATGTATTACTAATCGCGGGGTATGCCCCTAGAGATGTAATCTTTTCCGGTGGTATAAAAATTTAATTAGCAAAAAAAAAACAGCTCTAGACTTCTTCATAGCTCCCTTATCAACAGATCTGGGCGAACATATCCCGAACCGTTTCATAAAGTCACACAGTCGGGTAACATCAGTGGTAGCAACCATTACCGCATAATGTTTGGACACAAGTCCAACTCTAAGATCCACGAAAGTGGACTCCGAAAGGGAAGACAAGCTTCCATCAGAAGAGACAAACCTAGGGTAAGAAACCCCCAAACCACCGACAGAAGTAAAGGATCCCATCTCAGGAAACCTCCGAAAGAAAACCATAATAAATATACTTAAGAAATAAAGAAATATAGTGTGAAAGTGAAGGATTTAGAGATGGAAAATGGATTAGTGATGGTTTGCTATGTAGATCTGATGAAAAAAGGTGAAAGATTGATGGCGGCTAGAATTTTTAGAGAGAAGGCAGAGCAAAAACGACTCTCATTTCACTCGTCCCCTGTGTACTTATTTTACTGCTCAATTCATTGATCGTTCGAGGGAATAACTCATTTGTTTCTAGTTAGGGTTTTACCGAAAACCTTCTTAATATTTATAATAACATTCTCCATCTTTCTTAATACTTCTCGAATTTAATTTCCTTAAATCCCTTTAATAATTCCTTAAGTCTTGCAGTGTCCAGGGAATTCTCGGAGAAAATAAAAGTGCTATTTTTCTGAATCCGACAGCTTTTACATACACTTAATTTCTTCCTGGATCGCTAATACGAACTCAGATTTCCGTTCTGAATACTTCTATATAGCGTCGTCTAATAATATTCCCATCTTTACCAAAATCACTATTCACACTTTATTATTTCTTTAATTCCTTATAATTATTAAAAATGCCCTGGTCCTCTTTCGGGCGTTCCTTAACCCTTTTACGGAACCACTGGACTAATAACAGATATTGATTTGGATGAAACAAGAATAACCTTTCTTGGAATAATATAACTTATATCCCTAGAAGATAGATTATTCTTATATATGCTGTCAACCAAAAGCATTCTTCATGACATAAAAATATTTGAATTTGAATCCATCTCATTCATTCAAATAGACATTCGTTACATCGCAGTCATAACCACTATTCACTCCTATATTATTACATAATAAAAAGTTTTAATTCTATCAAAAATCTGGGTTCTTACAGTCTCCCCTCCTTAAAAGGATTCCGTCCCGAAATCAGTTTGAAAACAAATGGGGGTACTTTTCCATCATTGCACTTTCTAGCTCCCAGGTTGATTCTTCTATGTTGTGGTTCTGCCACAAAACTCTGACAAGCTTGATGACCTTGTTTCGGAGCACTTGATCTTTTCTGTCTATGATTTCCACAGGTTGCTCTACATAAGTCAAGTCTGGTTGCATGTCCACGTGCTCATATTCCACTATGTGCTTGGCATCTGGGTTATACTTCCTCAACACTGAGACATGGAACACATTGTGCACTTGCTGCAGGTTCGTGGGTAATGCCAGTTCATAAGCTAGCCCCCCCAATACGTCTTAAGATCTCAAATGGTCCAATATATCTAGGGCTCAGCTTCCCTTTCTTTCCAAACCTCATTAAACCTTTCCAAGGATATACCTTCAGGAACACTAGGTCTCCCACTTCATATTCTTTTCCTTTCCGAGCTAAGTCGGCATATTTCTTTTGTCGATCCTGGGCTGCTACCAGCCGTCCTCTGATTAGATCCACTGCATCTTTTGTCCGTTGGACCATCTCAGGTCCAAGCATCTTTCGCTCTCCAACTTCATCCCAATATAGGGGAGATCAGCATTTCCTTCCATAAAGGGCCTCGTAAGGCGGCATTCCTATGCTTGAATGAAAGCTATTGTTGTAGGAGAATTCAATCAATGGCAAGTGATAATCCCAATTTCCTTTAAAGTCTATAGCACAGACTCTCAACATATCTTCTAGTGTCTGGATGGTCCTTTCACTTTGCCCGTCCGTTTGGGGATGGTAAGCCGTGCTCATGTTTATCCTGGTTCCTACACATTCTTGAAAGCTCCTCCAAAATCTGGAGTTGAATCTAGGATCTCGATCGGATACTATGGGGACTGGGACTCCATGTCGCGCCACTATCTCTTTTAGGTAGATATCTACCAGCCCGTCGACCGTATACCTTTCGTTGATCGGAAGAAAGTGAGCTGACTTAGTTAGTCGGTCTATAATCACCCATATATTGTCATGATTTGCTTTGGTCCTTGGTAAGCCTACTACGAAGTCCATAGCTATATGTTCCCATTTCCATTCGGGAATCTCCAAGGGGTGTAGAAGTCCACTGGGCCTCTGGTGCTCTGCTTTCAATTTCTGGCAGGTCAAGCATTTACTTTTTTTTTTTTGCTAATTAAAATTTTATACCATAAAGGAACAACTTGATACACATCTAGGGGCATACCCCGCGAAGTCGACATGCAAACCAAACAAATGTCATCGCATCATAAAGACACTATACAATCAACATACAAAAGAACTAGATTTAAACTAGTTTAAAACCTCACAATGAGACCTATGCCAAGTACGAATATTAAAGGGACCACCCGGTCTCCTAGGTTCTCTATCCCGAGCATAAACGATGCATAATGAATTACAGGACTTCTCAACCCGCAAGTTGAGCCACCCCAGCTTCCCAAAATAACAAATACAAGTAGACAGGCCAACAAGGCAGCATACCATCCTCCAACTCTACCATCTGCATGATAATCAACGAAATGATTTACCCATTGCCAATGGAACACCAAATAGCAGGTCTCTTTTCCCGCAGTAATATTCACTTTCAAATCTGCACCTACAGTGACAACCATAACCACCGTAGCAACCATTTGGCACCAAGCAATGGGATCCATGCTGGATTCTGTCTTCTTCAGAACTGCGTAAACACTGTGGTTAACATCACTGCAGTCAGCTGCAAAGCTTCTACGGAACCTCGCCTGACGAAGACCATCTTCAACCCTTCTATCAAATAGAACAACATCTGTCCCCCAAATATACACCCTATTCCTCTTTAAGAAGGCAGCAATAACCCAGCAGGACATTCTCTCAAGCACTAATCGTGCCTCCACAAGAATCTTTCCCCAACAGAGAAACCCTTCGGTGCAGAGCACCTCAGCATTAGTGAGTTCCCAGAAATCACTAACTAGGGAGTAAACATTACCAGCATCATTTCTGTGACGGCAAAAGTCGAGTAAACGATTTTGACCAACAACAACAAAGGGATTAATTACTCCCCCATATATGAAGGAACCCAACTTAAGCACGCTGAAAATATTCCTACACCGAATTGAATTAATTCCATTTTGCCATAAGGCAATGTCAAACTCTACCTGACCGACCTCACATACAGCAGTCAACCTGCGGTTTGAGTTTGCACTCTCCTTCAAAATCTCATAAATCTTGTCAATCCTAGCGCTCTGATAAAAACCCAACCCATAAGACCAAACAGCAATCAACAAGACAAAACCATCTTGGAGGAGTATCCTCATGGTCAAGCCCTCACCATCAATAGATCTTCCATATGAACGAGCTGAGATTCTACAATCACACCCAATATCATCCACCACATCCAAATTGTATCCTTCTTTAGTTTCCGTGATGGACTTTGTCAAGTTTAGAACTATAGTTCTGAGAACACTGTCGGAAGCACTTATCCCTGTATAAAACAGGACACTAGTAGCAAATCCACAGTGAGCCTTCAAGATGAGAGATTGCAGAAGTAGCTTAACATCAACCATGTTGCAAGGCAGGTCTATATCACCTAAAAGCTTGTAGTTTTGACTACCACAAGTTCTCGTGGACAAGGACCCCCAGACACCAACCATAAATTGATCCTCAAAGGATAGACCAATCCGGGATTGAGAGGTAGAAACCCCTTCTTTAGCATGGGACCGTGGATTTCCAACAAAATCAGCAGAAAATGCAGCATGCACCGAGTCATCCTCGCATTGAATAGACCCCAGGACTATTGCATCAAAATCTCTTTGATCTTTCAAAACAAGATTCCAAGCTACGACTTGCGCTTTAGTACATAGCCCTTTCCGAAGCAAAGTACATTCTAATTTCATTTCCTTTACAACAGATTTACCCAACTCTTGAATAAGCATAACATCAAACAGAAACGGTGCATCAACATCATTAGCCTCCCAGCTACCCCTCTCGCCCTTGAAATACACCTCGAGCAATCTCATAAGCATAGAGAGAGTCTCTAATAACCCCTCTTGAATCAAACCATCATGAACTGGAAAGGAGTTCGTAACGGGTACAAAGACCCAAATCCCAATTCCAGACCAACCATCCAAAGTAGTAATCTCATAAAATTCCAAAAAGAAGGAACCTCTTTTGTCCACAAGCAAAGTCGAAACAACGATAAGATTGGCACCATACCAATTGTGATGAGCGTCACCAGGCCTCGTAGAAGAAGCCTTCTTTACACCTCGACCACAGCATAGATCCGAAACTTTGGCAACCCAAATTCCTCTCCTCGAATCAGCATGAACTTCTAAAATTAAATCCATCGAATCCAATAACACCCACCCAACAAAGGGGTGCGAAATCAACTTGGAAGGAACCGAAGAGATGAAGTCCCTCCCAAACGAAACCACAAATCTACGAAATAAAGTAATTAATATCATATAAGAAATATAGTGGAAGGTTAGAGATGAATAGAAGGGATGGATTACTGATGGTTATAATTTAGATCTAATGAAAATGGTGTAGAAAGGGAGAATTTAGTGGCGGCTATCTAGGGTTTTTAGAGAGAGGTTAGAGAGAAGGCAGAGAAAACGACTTTCATTTTATTTGGTCAAGCATTTACTTACCCACTCTGTAATGTCCTTTTTCATGTTGGGCCACCAATAGTACTCTTTCAAATCCCTATACATCTTGGTACTACCTGGGTGCACTGAGTACCTTGAGTTGTGGGCCTCATATAAAATTTCATCCTTTAGTTCCTGATCATTTGGGACCCATATCCTCCACATGCATCTCATGATCCCTTCTTTATCTTTTTCACACTTGATTTCTTCACCAATCATTAACTCCTCAGTCGAGTTCTTTTCTGCTTCCATCATTCGCTCTTGGCATAGCCTAATCTTTTCCAACAATAGAGGCTGGATTCTAATTTCCATCAACTTCTCTTGACCTTCTTCAGGTATCTTAATCTCAATTTCCAATTTCTCAAAGTCTTTTATCATTTCTTCCTCCGTAGTTATCATTTTGAGCTTCTCTTTCCTACTAAGAGCGTCAGCCACCACATTAGCTTTGCCCGGGTGATAACGAATCTCACAGTCGTAATCCTTGATTAGCTCTAGCCATCTCCTCTGGCGCATGTTAAGCTCTTTCTGCGTAAAAATGTATTTGAGGCTCTTATGGTCAGTGTAAATCTCACACTTCTCTCCATACAAGTAGTGCCTCCAAATCTTTAAGGCAAAAACAATTGCTGCTAATTCCAGATCATGGGTGGGGTATCAGATCTCGTAATCCTTCAATTGCCTTGACGCATATGCTATCACCTTACCGTGCTGCATAAGCACGCATCCCAATCCTTTATGCGAAGCATCACTGTAAATCACAAAATCTCATTTTCCATCAGGCAACGCCAATACTGGGGCCGTTACCAACCTCTTCTTCAGCTCTTGAAAACTATTCTCGCATTTTTCATTCCATTCAAATTTCTTAGTTTTACGGGTAAGTCGAGTAAGGGGGCTGCAATCTTTGCAAAATCTTGAACAAATCGTCTATAGTATCCTGCCAACCCTATGAAACTCCTTACCTCTGTTGGAGTGGTTGGTCGCTCCCAATTCGAAATTGCCTCTATCTTGGAGGGGTCAACTAGCACTCCTTCTCTGTTGATTACGTGCCCTAAAAATTGTACCTCATTTTTCCATAACTCACACTTTGAGAATTTGGCATATAATTGCTCCTTCCGGAGTGTCTCTAAGGTTATCCTCAAATGTTCAGCGTGTTCTTCCTCTATCTTTGAGTAGATCATAATATCATCGATAAAAACTATAACAAACTGGTCCAAATATTCCTTGAACACTCTATTCATTAAATCCATGAAAGCTGCTGAGGCGTTGGTCAATCCAAACGACATCACCAAGAACTCATAATGCCCATACCTAGTACGGAAGGAAGTCTTTAGAATATCTTCAGGTTTAATTTTTAGTTGATGATATCCAGTTCTCAAGTCAATCTTGGAGAAATACACAGCTCCTCTTAGCTGGTCAAACAAATCATCAATTCTGGGTAACGGGTACTTATTCTTGATGGTTAGCTTTTTCAACTCTCGATAGTCGATGCATAACCTCATACTCCCGTCCTTTTTCTTAACAAACAACACTAGTGCGCCCCAAGGCGACACACTGGGTCTTATCATACCCTTATCCAATAATTCCTGCAATTGTTTTGCTAGCTCTTTCATTTCTACTGGTGCTAATCGGTACGAAGCCTTGGAAACTGGCGCCGTCCCCGGGGCTAATTTGATAGCAAACTCAATTACTCTATCCGGTGGTAGTCCGGGAAGATCTTGAGGAAATACGTCTTCAATTCCAGAACACAACCCCTACTCCTGAAGTACTGAACGGCTAGAAAATTAGTTTTGCTTAAAAAAAACAAATGAGAGTCGGATATGCTCTAACCTCTCTCTAACTTCTCTCTAAAAAAAAACCTAGCCGCCTCTAAACTACATCCTCAATCTACACCATTTTTCATCAGATCTTCACAATTAGCCTTCCTAAATCCACCTCTCCTCTTCAAATCTTTCACCTAATACACCATATTTCTTATTAAATATTCTCCTTTTCCCCCTCTCACCCACCATATTTCTTATATTCTATATTTATGTCTCTGTTAGTGTTTTTTCACGAGGATTCGGTGATGATGGGCATCATCGAACTAGAACTGATGGGAGGATTATGTGTTGGATCCGTTTCTCTTTCGACATTGTATGTCAATAAGAAGGGTCTCTTCGATTTGAAATCTTACGAGATTGGTTGGTCTGGAGGCACACGGTATGTCTCCGTTCCTGATGGAAACTCCTACCCGGTTCATCTAGGGGAGTTTTTGGAGACTTTATTTATGTTTTTGGTTGGGGTTTTGTTACCTCAACTTTGGGTCGAGTCCTATATATTGGAATTGGTTCTCTATATGCGGTTGGAGCCTTTCTTTTTTTTTTTTTTTTTTTTGCTAAATTAGAATTTTATAAACAAGAAAAGGAGATACAAGGAGCTAGGGGAACCCTAGAAAGAGAAAGAGGACATGCCCTCTACTCATAAAAAAACCTTCGTAAAATTACTAGAGGCACCTAATGCAAAGCAACAGCTAGAACATCAAGAAAATTACACGAGACTAATTTAGTAAAGTGAACTGATGAGGTCTATATCTCGACGGGCGGCTTGTTGGAACCTTTTGCAGCTGAAGACTTTGTCTCGAACAATTGATTTTACTTTTTGCAGCAGGATGCAGGATGCTATAGGAGTTGAACCATGAATTCTGTTGTTCCTCTCTTTCCAGCAGGGAACAGTCGATGTGACTGCAATGTGTTTGGTTTTTTGCCAAGGAGAAGAGTTTTCACAGATTTGCATCACTCTGTGGTTGATAAGATCCATGTCACTGATTTGATTTGGGTTTTGATGGAATGGCTCGGAGAGTACATCGAGGGTGCTCTAAATGAAGTGGCAGATATGACTAACCATGGTTTGTGGTTAATTCACGATGATGATTACACTGGTTTTGTGTATTATGACAAAATTTGCAGCATCGGCTGCGACATATGTGCCTTCGACATTTGGTGCAGGGCTGGTACTCACGACGTGGAGATTTTTTTAAATGGAAGTGCTCTGTTTGAACAGAGTAAGGGTGGAGTTTTCTCGGCCTTAGTGTGGATTTGTTGGGGATTTCTCCAACTGTTCCGAAGCAAAGAATTCAGTGATGGGATTCTGAGTTTTAGTGATGTTGCCTTCATCTCTTGTGGTGAGGTTTTTGTGATTGGGCCTAGTCCTATAGGGGCCAACCAGTTTTACTCTAAGGATGGGGTCCTACAGACTGCTGAATCTACAAAGCATATGAGGGTTTATAAATGGGTGTGGGGAAACGGAAATTTGACTTCGAGCGAAGTTCAACAATGTGCAAGAGACGTGGTGCAAGAGATGAATCTGAACCTTGTGAACAACAATGTGCTGATGGTTAATGTTTTTTTGTTCAGTAATGATAGTAGTGTCCTCATGGATGAGGATGATGGGAAGTATGAGACTGCTTTGATTGAGTCTGGTTACATTATTGTGGCAGATGGGAACTACGGGTATGGTCCCTGCACAACTATGTTTGCAAGGAAGAAGCAATCGGTTGAGGAAAGAGTCACTCTCGAGAAGTCTGCTATCACCCCTAGGACTTCGTGGTACACTGTTGGACAGACTTGTTTATGGCTGAATGGATGCGGGGTTCGAATGGGCGCTCAAATGCTTAGATATGTGGACGATTTGTAGAAATGGCAAGCTGTTTTGCAGGAGATGATTCTGGAAAGATTAGCTACTATGATATGCTTAACGGGGTGGCACAATTGGAGCCAATTTCGAAGTGTACTAACTTGGAAGAGTCTTTGGGCTGCTACTGCTGGGTTCTCTCTTGGATTCGGGACTTCTCTCGCAAGTCTAAGAGGTTGTACTTCTAAGGGACTAGTGAAGGCTGTTGATGAGGAGTACATCTCTGAGGCGACCTATATGTCCAGGGCTAGTACTCTTTTCCCTATGAATGTAAATGATGGATTCATCTATGCAGGTGAAAGTCTTGATTTTATGATCATTTTTGGCCCCATTTTGTTGGATTATATGACTTTAATTGAGGAGAGGCTGGTCTTGAACTCCTCTGTTAAGAGGAGATATGAGAATAGAACTATTCATGAGGAGGTATTCGTTTTTTATGAAGCTAGAAATGTCCACAGTGAGTTTATCGATCTGTTTTGTCGACACTTTTCAAAGCATGCGATGTTGCTGATGGATCAGGACTTCAAGGTCCATGGAAAACAGATGAGGTGGTCTCATCTGAACGATTATTTTAGTAATGTGATGTTGGGGCATTATGTGAATGTCATTCCGTGTAAGGACCAGATGGTCGACACCATGCCTAGGGGTGTTGTAACAATGATGCTGATTAAAGCCACGACAGATCATGAACGAAGTCCAAGGCAAATGAAAGATGGGAATGATAAGATTGCTGGGACTTGTTATGTTATTGCATCAGGAACCAAACAGAAAATGTTGAGGGGGTACTTGTTACCTCTAATAATGGGGTCAATTCTGTTGCATGTTGAGGCTACGAGTCAGATTCCAGAAGTGGAGGCTATGCCTCGTATGAAAGCAACAGGTGGGGCTTGGGTTTGCTGTCCATTCTCCTTATGGAGGACTTTGGAATGGGGGCTGCAAAGACAAATGGAGGATAAGAATGCATATTCTTATTTGGTTTTTAAAAATAGGAAATCAGGGAAATACCTCCCTTGTCATATGGATTTACTTGCCGATTTGCGGACGTGTCACTACATGGTTTATCTGCTACTTACTATGGGCTTTGTGAGACATGTGCCTAGTCTCAAGTTTAGGTTGCTTAAGGCGCCAGAATAATTTTTTAGCTTAATTCCGTTGTTATGTTAATTGCTAGTTTATCTAGCTCTATTGTTGTTTTTCTTTGGTGTTCCGTTAGGTAGATGTATTATTAATCGCGGGGTATGCCCCTAGAGATGTAATCATTTTCCTATGGTATAAAATTTAATTAGCAAAAAAAAAAAAAAAACTATCGGAATGTCTTGTATCTTGGGCGCCTCTTTCTGGGTGTCTATAACGTAAGCCAAATAAGCTTCGTTCCCTTTTCGTAGCAGTCTCTTTGTCTGTGCCATGGTCAGAATGGTTTGGGTCTGTCGTAGCCCGTTAAACACTATTTCCTTCTTCCCTGGGGTTTTCAACTTAACCTTTTTCCCTTTACAATCTATTTGCGCATTATTACGAGACAATCAGTCCATACCCAAAATAACATCGAATTCCCCTAGCTTAAAAGGAATCAAATCAACACAGAAGGATTGTCCTCCTATTTCTTTTTTTTTTTGCTAATTAAAATTTTATACCAAGAAGGAACAACTTACACAAATCTGGGGGCATACCCCGCGAGATCAACATTCAGACAACAAAGCCAAACAACATTAAGTCATTTTACAATCAACAAACATAGAACTAAGCCTATTACAAACTTAATCTGGTGCCTCCACCAATCCTAAATTGAACCTTCCAAATAGGCAGTTCATAGGCCACCCAGACTGCACGAACTGCACACCCTCCAAGTCCAGGAATGGCTCAACATTTCCCTTCGAAATCACCATCTTAGCCGCAAGCAGGCTGGGTTCCCGTATCGCTACTCCGCATAAAGCCAACCTCTTCCAACTACACATAGTCCCTATGAAAACCTTCGCTGGGATGGCCTCCATGGTAGTAACCATTACATTTCCTACCTTTTTGACATCCCTAGAATCCGCCACATCAGCCAATTTCCCCCCTCCCCGTTTCTGCAAACTCAGGTCAGAGAGAGCTCCAGTGGGTGTCTCCTCTTGAAAGGGATCCAACCCATTCCTACTAATAAAATCCTGCAGTAGAAGATCACAACCAAACAGGCTCACTAGCTCCGGGGGCCTCCTACCATGAAACCTTCCCACCTCATCCTTGAAAGGGTCATGACCACTGATCATAGTAAATTCCTTAACAGCAGGAATTTTTAAGCCCCTATTGTCAATGTCATTCTTCAGCTTATCAATATAAACCAAGGTCTCGATCAAAAGATCTCGAAGACCATCCCTATACTTAGTAGTACCAACCTCTTGATTAGGAGCGAACCCCTCTATCCCCTCATCCTTATCTCCCCTTACCAGGACAACATCCTCCCTAGCAGTAGCAAGACCTGTTACCTTAGTATCTTGTTGCTTCTTCCTTCCCTTCATGAGCCCCAAATCTACCGTGCCATCATTATGAGCACTAGTAACCACCAAACCATCACAAATGGTTTGCCCCACCCCAAGGGGACTCTCCATAACAGAGACACTAACAACCCTATAACCTTTACCAGAATTATAAAGGCCCAAAGAATTAACTTCTAATTCCTCAGTACCCGCGTCCTTAGATAGATCCTTAATTGAGTCAGGTAACTCGATAGGTACCTCAGTATCAGTACTAACGAAACTATGAGACATTCTTTTAGAAAAATAGAACTTACTCTCAACCAGTTGAAGGTTGCGCAAGCTACAAGCCCTTGAACGTAGACAATCACTATCACTAGGAATCACCGACACCAGGTTCTCCACAAAAGAAACCCTTTTCGGCCTCATAGTCGATACCAACCCCTCCCGGGTCTTCTTCGACATCCCCTTCAAAACTTGAGCAAACTCAGTGGTACAAGCAAAAAACTTACCTTCAGACAATCGGAGGTTGCGAGAGCTACGAGCCCTTAAGCCAGCCTCCAAATCAATGATTTCACAATCCCTCTTTCCACAAACATTCGTCTTCTGAATAAGGCCAACCATGGACCCCGAACTGTCCTTATCATGACCATACTCCATTTGTTTGACACCCAATTTCCTCTCGGGTCGACCCGACTCCAACAAAGCATCCTTAGAAAAAGATACCCTCTTCCGACTCATTGTCTGAGTCAATAGTTCTTGCTTCCCCACAATAGTTATCACTGAGGGGACGTCATGAGAACACGCACGAAGACGAGAATCTAAATTAGGGATCACCGATACAAGGTTCTCCGAAAACGAAACCCTTTTCGAACTCATAATCGAACTAAATTAAATAAGAAATATGGTGTTATAGGTGGGAGATAAGAGAGAGGAGGTGGATTTAGGAAGGGAATGTATAGATCTGATGAAGAAGTTGTTTAGATTGAGCTGAAAAATTAAGTGGCGGCTACTAAATTCTAGAGAGAATGAGGAGTTTCTCTCTCTAGACGATATGATGGAAATTCTTTGTAGCCTTCAATTTTGATTATCCTCCTATTTCTACTTTGCAATTGGGGTGAATCTGATTAACTGGAACGACTTCTTGATTAGATATCTCTACTTGCAAGGATTCCCTTAGTGGTTGGTTTTTAAGTTTCAATTTATGTGCAAAATCTCTAGATATAAAAGACTTAGTTGCTCCAGAATCAAACAAAACATTTGCACTGACTGAATTGAGGGAAAATGTACCTGCTATCACATCAGTGTCCCTCACGGCATCTTCCACTGTCATGTTAAAAGTTCTAGCAGTTGGTGGCCTATTGGAGGCAGCTTTACTTGCCCATGAGGCTGCTGGTTTGTTCGTTGGGCAATCCTTCCTCATGTGCCCTGGACGTCCGCACTGGAAAAAGGTATTGCTCTTACTAGCAGTAGGATTAACCGCGGTACACTTGTTGGAGTAGTGACCCACTCGTCCACACTTATAACAGATAGACTGCTTCTGATTGCATACTCTAGGGTGCCTTTTCCCAGAAGTTGTGCACTCTGGTAGTGGAGGTCTGGAAAGGTGAGAACGGGACACTCCTAACTGCTGGCCGCCCTGGCTCACAGTTGCACTCACAGATTGTTTAAACCCTACACCCCTCCCAGGTAGGGAAACTGCTCTTCGGTTGAACCTATTCGGAGGTCTTCCCCCTGCGGAACCTCCGCCCATGCTGGCATGCTTTCTCTTTAATCCCCCTTTCTCTCTTTCTCTCTGTGCCTGATCACTACCTGCTTCCACAATGGTTGCCTTTTGCACCAAGGTGGCATAATCAGTAATCTCTAAAACTGCCACTCTGTTCTGAATCCACTGTTTCAGTCCTTGCTGAAACATGTTAGCTTTCTTTTCTTCAGTGTCCATAAACTCTGGTACAAACCTTGATAACTCAGTAAACTTGGCTTCATAATCAGCCACTGTCATGTTGTTCTGCTTCAGCTCCAAAAACTTAATCTCCGTCTGGGTTTTCATAAACCTTGGAAAGTACTTCTCAAGAAACAACTGTTTAAACCTATCCCAGGTGATTATAGCATCTGCCTCCATATTCTTCTTGGCTTCCCACCAATAATTTGCCTCTCCCTTGAGTAAGTAGGTAGCAAAGACAGTCTTCTGGGCCTCATCAATGCTTAAAATCTCAAAAGATTTCTCCATTTCCTTGATCCATGCCCTTTCCTCAATAGGATCAGCCGATCCGTGAAACTCTGGGGGTTTGAGGGACTTTAAGGCTCGGAAAGAAGTGGCCACATTGGTATTGTTTCCTTGGGGTGGTTGGGGATATTGGTTCAAATTCTGCCTGAGCAGATCCATAAATTGTCCCATGGGGTTTCCGCCCTGGTTCTCCCCCTGATGCTCGACTTCGGTTTCCCCTTCTTCTACTTCCTCTTCGAACTCCGCAGTATAGAAAGTTTCATCCCCCATCCCATACTGGGAATCCTCCTGTTCATTGTAATCTTGATCCTGTTCTTCATTATACTCAAAGTTTTCCTCAGGTTGATTGTGACTTTCTTGGTCAGTAGACTCGTGGGGGTTAGCCCTGGTACCCATTCTTCTCGGAGGCATTTTACTGAAAAGTTGGACAATATACATTAGGTTTATTTACCTAATTTAGAGGGTTTCTCCTCACAATATCGATGCATAATTGGATTTAGGATCCCACAGTTCTATATATCATGGCAGATTTAATCGAAAGCAGTCTATGCATATATAATAGAACAAGCTAATGAATTGCGTCGTAGAGGTATTGAAGTGACTGAAAGGGAACTAAATATATACCAGGTACCAAATGGTACAATATCCGACATACAACAACAGTTTTATAAAGTACAACCATCCGAATAATAACTAGTCAAAAGTGAAATAAGATGTCTATCCGTCTAGTCTGCAACAGGAAACTACATGCTGAAAAAATCCCTACCAAAAATCGGAGCTACTATGCCGTACAATACTAGACAACTAGACCAATACATCACTATCACTGCAGTCAGCCACGACGGTGGACCAAAGCTCGCACCCTCCTCATAGCAAGGCGAAATATCTCCTCTGCATCAGCCCTGGATACCATGCCGAGACCATCACTGGGTAACTATCGCACCCTCATACGAGCCCTAAGCCCTATGTCGGTCACCTGCCTGTATATCTCTCTAGCTCTGGCACGCCTACCACCCAGGTGCCTCAACCGGGCCTCTCTCTCCGCTGCTAGCTCTCTGCGGGACTCTGCTAGCCTGGCCTCAGCCACGGCTACCTCAGTAGTAAGTCTGGCCACAACATAGTGGTGTACACATGCTGGGACTCCCTCAGTCGGAACATGGGGTGGAGGGGCTGGATCTGCTGGAAGGGCAGCCTCTGCCTGCTACGGCTCTGGTGTCAGCTTCTCGAACTCATCAGAAAATGGGCTCCCATGAAGTAGTGGTGGGGTAGGGGCTCTCTCACCAGAGAGGGGTGGCACACTAAGTCCGGAACTCCCTACTACGTCATCTACGGGCTCATCAACATCTCCCTCCGCACCATCATCTACAGTCATCACCTGCTCCGTGGTCATGTCAGTATCCTCCCCCAAAGTCCTAATCTCAGATACAACCCAGAAATCCTCCCCCTCAGCAACTAACTCAGCGTCCTGCCCTTCCTGGACCTCCTCCGGGTCCTCCTCCTCAGACTCAATGACATCAGTATCAGCGTCAACCTTGACCTCAGGGTCCTCCTCCTCTGACTCATCAGCCGGCAAGTGCTCAAAATAGGGGTCTCTGGTCCTGAACATCTCCTCGTCATGCTGTCTCGCAGATGCCTCCTGGGCAGCCATGTCACTCGCCTACACAAGACGAACTATATTACTATCATGATACTTAAAAGTTCCCATAAGGGTTTTAGGTGAACTTGGCAAGAGTTCTTATTATATTAGTGAATTTATTATTATATAACGTCGCATCATCTCTTGGGATATATAACTCTCGCTCTGATACCATTTTTGTAACACCCCCAGATCCGGGATCCGGGGTCCGGGATCGGGTCGTTACGGTCTTATTCTTCCATGATTGATACTTTACTTGAATCCACCATAAATAAATCACATGCTGTGACCCCATAATAATCCACTCACACACACACACAGTTATAGTCCCAGAGATGATATTGAAATAAGTCTTACATTACGGATTTACGAATAAAAGTTATTACAAACCAAAAGGATAACAACATAAGTTTAAGAGTTTTGCCGTTGATTAACATTATTGATACATATAATTAAACTGGTAAACCAAAGGCTGCTGATCTATGCTACCTCAGCAATGGCAGCGATGATATAAGCGGGTAGTCTTGTGGGTCAGGTAACCTGCTTGCGCCGAGTGTGCCTGATGCGAGTCATGTGACCTAGCTATTGTTGTGACAATATAAATAAGCAAGGGTGAGCAATAGCCCACCAACAATAATATAACTGGAGCTAACATTCCCATAAAAAAAACAATTGAGAGTCGTTTTCTCTCTAGACAACCCTAGGCAGCCGACACAAAAATCTTCAGCTCTGCACCCAAAAATCATCAGATCTACATACTTCTTCCATGAATCCACCTTCTCTCTCTCACCTCTCACCTTTATACATATTTCTTATAAGATATATTTAGGTTCCGCTCCTCCGTTGCAGGATTTCTCTTTGTTCTTGAGAGATGGGCCTTCTTTTCAGGTCGTTACTCCGCTGGTACTTGTTATCGGGGAGCTTACTAGGCTATCGGATGTTGCGAACGGTCTTAGGACCTTTCTCAAGGTTACTTCCTCTCCTATTTTTGGGGAGAAGGGCCTGCTAGTTCTTTTAATAGCAGGTGGGGTGCTTTACCCAAGATGGGATGGAGGATTGTTGAGTTTTTTTACTCTTTCGGATGGGGATTTGGATGATGCCCTTTCATCTTTGTTGAAGTTTTCAAAGGTTTACACCGGTGAAGGCTTGCACTATGATCGAATTGGCCTCGGCTATACATCATCACTCACAGAGAGGGAAGATGTGTGCAGCGCTAAAGAGGAGTTTTTTCGATCTGGTGGTTTGTTGATGAAATCGATGGATTTCATGTTCGATTGGATTGATGTTAAGATATACCTCTCTCTTAGACTCATAAAAGATGGGTACAGCTTCTTGGGTTTAAAGAGCTATGATGACTCTGTCTGCAAGGTGTTTGACAAATGTCCTGACTCTAAGATATGCGAGGTTCAGGGGGGTGGTTTTGTTAACACCCTTGTTAATGAGGACTGCTCTACTCAGCAAACTGGTATGATGCTCCTGTTCAGAATGGAAGACTTGATGCCCAGGGTGGGGGTTCTAGTTGGGAACTTTCAGGCCAAAAAAGGCATGATTATGTGGTTCGATTGGACTGCTATGTTGCACAAGGGGACCTCATTTGTCCTCACAGAACAGAGTGATGATGTCCGTGGTGTGGTGAAGGATACAGATTTTGGACGATTTCATGACTGTGGTATGTGTAGATTTGTGATGACGATTTCTTGTCAATCTATGAGGTTTGGGCCTTGTTCGTCGACAAGCTCTCTTTATGCTGGGGATTTCAATTATCCATTGAGAATTGGAAGAGATATTAAGGTGGCGGACCAGGAACCGAGTGTCATTGAGATGGCCTATGCAATGGGGTTTACTCATCACATTAATTTTTCCATTTTAGGTTGGTCTGGTTCATATAGCAGGTTTGTCAAAAATCTGGTGGGCACAACAATGTTGGTGTTCAATTTATTTGAATGCATCTGGTGGATGAAGGGCATACTGTGTCCTTTGAAGGATATTGTCATGGACTCTGTTGAGTATGGGATTGTGGGATATTCTCGAAATGTGAACTACGGGGTCACGCATCCGTATTATTACTACTGTCATTATGCACATTGCGATTGGTACTTTGTTGTTTTTTTTTTTTGCTAATTAATATTTTATACCAAAAGGAACAGCAGAAACAAATCTAGGGGCATACCCCGCGATATCAACGTTTGAACATTACAAACATAAATAGGCCAAAAACCACAACATAAACTAAACCGAAGCTACATCAAAGAAGCTAGAAAATCATAATCTAAGATCATGGAGGTCGCGAATGGCCTCCCCAGCCAGCACGCCATTTCCGAATGTCAGATTTCCTAAATCGAACCTTGGTTGGACCAGAAGATGGGACCAAAGTTTCACTTGGATTTGGTGACCCCGAGAGATTCCCAGGCAAGAGGGCAAGGTCTTCCACAGGCATGATACAGGCGCTTTTAGTGGCTGCCTCCAAACTGGTTTCCGGATTCCCATTTTCTGTAAGACCTTTGTTATTGAGCGATGTCTCCCCCTTTTCCAGGCTAGAGTGGCCTTCCTTAGGATTAGGAGCACCCAGGCCATTGCTAAAAATAAAATCTTGCAGCTGCAAAGCGCAGCTTACCGTAATTGCCAGCTCTTTAGTTGCCCCGCAAAAAAACTTTCCAGAAGCATCTCTGAAAGGGTCACTGTCACTAAGCTCCACAAAATCAGACACTTTAGGGACAGAAAGCCCATTTGATCGAATATGGTCTTTTAGCATTTCAACATGAAACAGAGTCTGAATCAATAACTTTTTTTTTTTTTGCTAAATAAAAAATTTTATTGCTCAAAAGAGACAAAAACAAGAGGACCAGGGGTAGACCCCGAAGGAAGCTAAAACATAGCCTACACAAAAGGCTAAGCTACACTAAAAACAACTAAGCACTAAGTACAACAAAAACAGAAACAGGCCCTAAAAGAGTAATAAAGTTAAGGTGGGATCCTTTTTAGTCTGAATCAATAACTCCCGAACACCATCTTGATATTCCTCCGAGTGGACCTCAGTATAAACCGTGTCAGACCTCAAACCAGATAGATGGCTAGTATCCAACTTTGCTACCATCTTATCCCCAGTCAATTTAAGGTTATTGTCAATGACCCCAGTCTTTTCCGGTTGATACGAATGGTCAATGACATTAACCTGGGTCATAACGTCCCCATCCTTGACTTGACTCAAAACATCAGCAACATTACCCTGATTACAGTCCTTAACGATTCTAGACCTAACCTCCACACCCATAATACCCTCCCTGACCACATTGATCCCGGGATTAAAGCCATGACTCACAGAATTATCATATTTTTTAGTAGAGGAAGGAAACGTACTCTCCCCTCTTTGGGTATGACATGAATTACGAGTCCTGGATGCAATCCCAGCAGGAGCTTCCTTTTCCTTCATGCTTACCTTTCGCCTTTTGTCCCGATATCCGCAAGCCGAGTTCCTAGGGTTAATGACCCTAGTTTCCTCAATTCGCACATTATCCACAGCGCCTCCTTTTGTTTGAGACCTACCAGGGTTATCTCTGTTACCAAAATTTCCGCAAACGACACCCTTTTCGGGCTTACACCCAAACTCAGACCTTCCTTAGATCTAAGAGAGCCCTTTTCAGGTTTCAACACCTGCAGACCCTCTTGGGTTGTGCTAGTCTTAGGACCACCATCCATCCTGCAAGTAGTCTTTATACCTCCTCTGGTTCTAGAGGCAATTCCCATTTCAATTCCAATCTCTGGATAATCATCCTGGTTCCGGTTCCTCCTCCCTGCAAGACGCCCAGTAGTGCTACCAGAAGGAATCACCGAGACCAGTTTCTCCGAAAAGGTAACCTTTTTCGGACTCATTGGCGAGTCTAACCCATCCTAGGTCTTGGTCATCAGACCATTAACATCATTTACCAATTCAGTGGTAAAATCAAGAAGGCGAGCATTAAAGCTACCTCTCTCCGAAGGAGAGCAATCGGAGAAAGAAACCTTCTTCCGACTCATACTGACAAGAGAAGAAGAAGAAGAAATTTTTGGAAAGGAGAGGGAGTTAGAGAAAGAAATTTTTGTGTATAGGTGAGTGATTTAGAGAAGGAAAGTGGATTATTGAAGGTTGATTGAGTAGATCTGATGGAAAATGTTTAGATGTTAGAGAGAGAAAGAAGAGAGAAGCTAGAGAAAACCGACTCTCATTTTGTTCCTGATGTTGGTACTTTGTTGTTGCTACACTCCAATGTAGGTCAGGGTGTTTTTCGAACCATGGGAAATGCTGTCAACAAGGCGATGGCAGATTACATAATGAGAATTAATTCGGGCGATGAAGGAATTCACAGCCAATTGTCAATTAATTTTGAAGTTGAGGATTTTTATCCTAACATTATGACCCCGAAGGCAAATGCAAACTCAGAGGTGGAAGACTACAGTTTGTTTGTAGTGGTTGGTGATGTTAGGATGTTGCCTACTATGGTCGGTTGTTTGCTTGGACCGCATTATGGGTTTGTGGTTTTTGCCAAGGCTTGTGTTTCCATGATGATAAAGTTGATACCAAAGACGGACATGGAGTTTGTCATGTCGCTACGCAAAAGCGAATTTGTCAGGATGTCCATGGCATCGTTGTTACTTTTGTTTAGATTCGTGTTATGTTGTTGTTGATTGCTAGTTTATCTAGCACTATTGATGTTGTTTTCTTAGTTGTTCCGCTAGGTAGATGTGTTACTAATCGCGGGGTATGCCCCTAGAGATGTAATCTTTTGCCGGTGGTATAAAATTTTAATTAGCAAAAAAAAATAATAATATAACTGAGCGGTAATATATATGACAGTTCAAAGATATATTTTTGAAATCATATGCCATGCATTTGCGAAAATAGTGCCAGTTTAATATAAAGGATGAAGTTACAAGGTAACTCAACAGGTACATATTTCGTGGAAGCATATGCTATGCCAAAATAAGCAAAATATCATCATTTTCATAGAATAGGAACTTGCAAGAAAGAGATTGCAATTCCAGTTTCAAATACTTTTCAACTCTGCCAACCATGATAGTGTTGCAGAAAATTTCCAACATTGAGTGATGAACTAATACTGGAGTTTGACGCGCCAGGAGACATAACATTTACACGATGATCAGTCGCATGTTATGCTCCCCACCTCTTGTTTACTACATGTAGAAGGAAGCACCGACGGATTTACTTGTCTACCGCCCCCTGGAACCCCCTCGGCCAACGGTTTGGCCATTTGCTGGACCGGCGCCACTGGGTCACTTACGCATCTCCTAGTTCATTTCACATCCATAACTTTGAAACGTAAAGTTCGTCCCCCTTTCCCCAAGTATAATACTTGTTGATAAGACTCCACAAAGCAGTCGTATCTAATTGGAAAGGAAAATTCACCAATATTTCCCAAGCTGCTGCTTGTTAATGGATATCAACTTGTTCCAACATTCTTACTGGTAGTTGACATTAGCCTCCATTCTTCATTCCATATCATAAATCAACTCCCAAAAACTAACGGAGCTACACCCTTAATCTCAATTCTTCAACTAAAAATCGTTAAACTCCTTCCAACTTGGTAATTCTTTATTTCCTGCGACAAACTCATCAAAAACTAATTAAATCCACACGATTATTCACAAAAGCACCGTAAATGCGGGAATAAAATCCTAAAAAGTATATATAAAATACACTCTATCACTTACCCCTTGAATAATGAGTGGGTACACACAATACCTGAAAATGCACACCTAGAGGGGGGTGAATAGGTGTAAATGGCTAACTATATTTAACTAAGTCTAATTTTAAAAATTACCAGAAACAGCTTACTGATTTCGTTTTATGCAGAGACAAATGGTATGCTGAATGCACAGATAACAAGTACAGTAAAGTGCAGAAATAGTAAGCTAAATGCAAGCAGTAAGTAAAGAGCAGAAAATAAAGAACACAGAGACTTTAGCCAGGTTCGACCCCTAACCCCTATGGTCTACGTCCTGGTCCCTTACCAACTTGATAAGAGAATATATTATTGATCACTGAAATAAAACCAATTACAGATACAATAATATATCTCCCTTAATACCCAGCTGCTGACAAATGGCGTGCTGAACTCCTGTTTCTGAACTTGCTCTCTAAGCTATACTTCCCAAGTATACTTCTCTAGCAACGATCACCAAACCATAGTTCCCAAGCCAACTTGTCCAACAACTAAACCTTACAATTCGAACAATACAATCAATAGATGAATACAACTCAAACTATGAACTCTCTAAGATATAGTACGTATGAATATATTAAGAGCTCGAGAGAATCAAAAGAATATAGCAATGAAAACCGAGTTGTTTTTAATCTTGTGTGCTTGAATGTTTTTCTCTGGATTATTAGAAACGAATGAACACAAGAATCAGGTTTATAAAGCTTCACACCAACGTTCAGAAAATCAATCACCAATTATTCGAACGATTTGAAATCAATTTCCAACGTTCAATTGGTTAGAGATTTTACAAACGTTCTTGTGAACGTTAGACAGAAGGTTTGAGAGAAAGAGATCGATGAAAACTTAACCTTCTGATTTGTATAGATATAAAAACGTGTATAGGAGATTTTGAAGAAAGAAAATCTTTTAAATAACGAAACTCCTATAAGTTTTATAAAATAATTTAAAGAAAGATATTTGAAAAGATTTGAGCTCTAGAATATATTGTGTACGTATTATATAATAAAGAATCCTCACAATATATTTCCTGAAATAAATCCATGAGAATTTGTCTTGATGTTTATCTTCAGGATTTCTGGCAGTTTGCAAATGGCTTGTTGTTTGTGTCTGTCAGTGCAAATGGCTTGCCAAACTGTCTCTGTTGTAACACCAAATGGCTTGCTGTTTATATATTCTCTGTAAACAATTAGTAGACTTAATATACCCTGCAAAACCAAGTTAGTACAACTATAACACAATGTTTTATATCAAACTACAAGCAAATAGCTTGCTGAATGTGATCATCAAAACCATAGGAGTATCAATCTCCCCCTTTTTGATGATTACACAATATTTAGGAGAAATAAGAACTCCCCCTAAATCCCTGCATGTTAGAACATTTTGATATAAAACAGATTCAAGATAAACAAGCATAATAATCATATCCACATCGAATATCTTGACCAAACAAGCAATTAAGTTCTCCTAAATTTCTCCCCCTTAATCTATCAAAAAAACCATCAAAAAGACTATTAGTCCAGGTCTGGAATAAGCATAAAGAATTAACATTTTAACAGTTAAATCAAGATAATGGCATATAAACAATTCAGATACAAATGGTAAGCCAACGTTACCCATTCTGTGCTTGTTAGCTTGCTGACTACACAGTACACATGCCAAGCTCCATTCGTATGGCTGCAAATCTTTCTTCAGCCAATGGCTTTGTGAAAATATCTGCCAGTTGAACTTCAGTTGAGACAAATACCAACTCAATCTTGCCCTTTGCTGCATTATCTCTCAAGAAATGATGACGAACGTCAATATGCTTTGTTCTTGAGTGATTCACAGGATTCTTGGAGATATTGATAGCAGTCGTGTTGTCACAATATATTGGAATCTTGCCACACTTGATATTAAAATCCCTTAGAGTTTGAATCATCCATAAAATTTGAGAGCAACAGCTTCCAACTGCTAAATATTCTCCTTCGGCCGTTGATAGAGCAACAGAAGCTTGCTTTTTGCTTTTCCATGAAACCAAGCTTTGTCCAAGAAATGTACAAACACCACGTGTACTCTTTCTATTAGTTTGAGACCCTGCATAATCTCCATCACTATACCCCACGAGATCAAAAGTATTTGTGATAGGATAGAACAAACCAAGATTGATAGTACCACTTAAATATTTAAAAATCCTTTTAACTGCATTTAAGTGAGACTCTTTAGGGTTGGATTGAAACCTTGCACAAACACAAACACTATACATGATATCAGGTCTTAAGGCTGTTAAATATAATAGACTTCCAATCATACCTCTATACCTTTTGACATCCACATCCTTACCATTCTCATCTGCAAACAGCTTGCTGCTTTGAGTCATAGGAGTTGTTTTTGCTTTGACATCTTCAAAACCAAATCTTTTGAGCAGATTCTTTGTATACTTGGATTGATGCACATAAATACCATCATTGGTTTGCTTGATTTGGAGACCCAAGAAATAGTTGAGTTCCCCCATCATGCTCATGTCAAATTCATTGTACATGCACTTAGAAAACCACTCACACATAGATTCATTAGTAGAACCGAATACAATATCATCCACATATATTTGTACAACAAGAATATCTTTACCATTTTGCTTTGTAAATAATGTTGGATCGATATTACCTCGAGTAAATCCATTTTTGAGAAGAAACTTACTAAGCCTCTCATACCACGCTCTAGGAGCCTGCCTTAAACCATATAATGCCTTCTTGAGCTTGTAAACATAATCATGAAACTTCTCATGTTCGAATCCAGGAGGCTGTTTGACATAGACTTCCTCATTCAGCACGCCATTTAGAAATGCACTTTTCACGTCCATTTGATATAACTTGAATTTCTTGTAGCATGCATAAGCAATAAGCATTCTGATTGATTCTAAACGAGCAACAGGAGCATATGTTTCATCAAAATCAATTCCTTCTTGTTGATTATAGCCTTGAGCCACGAGCCTTGCCTTATTTCGAGTGACTGTTCCAAACTCATCCTCTTTGTTCTTGAGCACCCATTTGGTTCCTATGATTGAAGCATCTTCTGGTGGTTTTACAAGTTCCCAAACATCACATCTCTCGAATTGATTAAGTTCCTCTTGCATTGCCATGATCCAATTTTCATCTTCTAATGCTTCCTTGAAATTTTTGGGTTCTTCTTGAGCTAAAAAGGCAGCATAAGCACAAAAGTTTGCTTTTCCTCTCCTTGTTGTGATTCCATCTGAGATATTTCCAATGACAAGTTCTGGAGGATGATTCTTTACTGTCCTTGTAGCCTTTGGTAGAGAATGTTGAGTAATTTCTTCATGTGAAGTGAATCTGACCACTTCAGCTTGCTGATTTGGAGTTCCAGCTTGCTGTTTTCCATTCTCAGTAGTGTTGTTGGCTTGCTGACTTCCAGTTTCAGCAGAATTGTTGGCTTGCTGATTTCCAGTAACTTGAGGTTGTATGTTATCAGTTTCACCTGCAAATTCTTCCTCATCGCTTGGCAGATCATTGTTATGTTCTTGAAAAGTAACATCAATAGATTCTTCAACTATATGTTTATTTAAGTTATAAACTCTATAAGCTCTATTAGTTAAAGAATAGCCAAGAAAAATAGCTTCATAAGATTTAGCATCAAATTTACCATCATTATCAATTGTCTTGAGCACAAAATACTTTGAGCCAAAGATTTTGAAGTAACTAATGTTTGGCTTCTTTTTCCTCAACAATTCATACGGAGTTTTGTTCAAAATAGGCCTGATTATGACTCTGTTCAACACATAGCACGCTGTATTCACTGCTTCTGCCCAAAAACTTCTAGGCAGCTTGCTTTCTTGCAATAGAGTCCTTGCTGTTGTAGTGCCCTGTTCTTCCTTTCTACCACTCCGTTTTGCTATGGAGTCCTTGGTGCAGAAAATTCATATGTAATTCCTCTTTTTTCACAATAATCAATGAAGTCTTTGTTGAGAAATTCACCTCCTCTATCACTCCTTATACCTACAAGCTTTGTATTCAGCTTGTTCTCAAGTAATTTGATTAGCTTCTTAAACTCATCAAAAGCACAATCTTTAGAGCGAAGAAATAATACCCATGTAAATCTAGAATAATCATCTACAATCACAAAACCATATTGTTTACCTCCAATACTCTTGTAAGCTTCTGGACCAAATAAGTCCAAATACAGAAGCTCTAAGGGTTTAGAAGTAGATACCATTTTCTTTGATTAGTGAGTACTTCGAAGCTGTTTTCCCAATTGGCAAGCTGAACTGACTTCTGTTTTGACATACTTTAACTTGGGCAGCCCTCTCACTAGCTTCTTGCTTGATAACTTTCTGAGCAAATCCATGTGTGCATGTCCCAATCTTCTATGCCAAATATATGGGTCATTATCTACTGCAGCCAAACAGCATGCTGTTTCCTGTATATCAAAGTCTAATACATATATATTTCCTTCCCTTCTAGCAACTAGGGGGATTTTGTTAGTACCAATAATAATAGCTTTATCAATGCCTAATTCAACATGATGTCCATCATCAAATAATTGAGTAACACTCAGCAAATTATAAGAAAGACCTTTGACATATTGAACTTTATCGATTGAAATATTACTATTACCAATAGAACCGGTACCAAGGATTTGAAGAGTTTTGCTATTTCCAATTGTCACTCTTCCACCCTTTTTCATTTTGAGGTTCATAAACTGAGATTTGTCTCCACACATATGTCTTGTGCATCCATTATCCAAGATCCATTGCTTTGACTTGACCTTAGCAGCAAGGCACATCTACAAAACAAACAAAAATAACTCAATGTTTTGGTACCCATATAGGTTTGGGTCCAGGTTGGTTAGTAGCAAGAATATATAAAGCATTTAAATCAGATTTTTTGATCCACATTTGGACCACTTTTGGGGACTGATTTTGCTTGTTATCATTCTGTTGGTACGCTGTTTGTCTCCTGCTATTTGCATTCTGGTATGTTGTTTGTCTCCTGTCTGGTCTATTCTGGTAAGCTGTTTGTCGCCTGACTGGTCCATTCTGGTAAGATGTTTTCACTTTATGATTTACTTGAACCACACAATGTTTTTCCATATGACCTTTTGTACCACATTTGTTGCATGTCTTCCTGGGCATAGCATAGTCATAGGGTATGCCATTCCTTCCATCATATTTGAGCACCTTATCTTTCTTGTTGAAGTTTAGACCAACACCTTCTCTGACCAAAGGTACATTTGCCTTCTTCATCATTGTTTTTAAAGTGTCTTCACCTTGAACAAAAGTTTCCATGCCCTTCTTGAGATCTTTAACTTCTGTTTCTAGGAGGGTGATCACTTCAGCTTGCTGTTTGATGAGTTCAGCTTGCTGAACTCTCTTTTCAGCAGTTTTTGAGGATTCGGCTTGACTAGATTCCTTCATTTTGTATGATTCCAATGCTTTAGCTTTAGTTTTGACATCAGACCTTAGCTCTTTGATTTCTTCAGTCAAGGTCTTGTTTCTCTTTTCAAGTAACTTGACATTAGCCTCTAAATGTCTGTTCTTAGTATTTAGTTCCTTGATCTCTGTAGCTTTACTGAATGAAGTTGAATCCCATTCTTCCATTTTTGGCAACAGAACTTTTACCATTTTGGATAAATAGGCATTCTTATCAGTCAGCTTGCTGATTTCAGCCTTTAGTGCCATGTGTTCTTCAATTGTAACACTATTTTGTTCCTGCATGGTTAGTGAATCTAACAAAGTATCATCTGAAGAAATATAATCATTAAAAGAGTTTACCTCACTCTGATCCTCTTCAGAATCAGTTTCAGCATACACTCCTTCTGAATTTCCAAGAACAGATTCATCTTCCATTCCAACAAGTGCTAAGTTCACCATCTCTTCACTTGAGTCATTACTGGAATCTGAATCATCATCACTCCAAGTCAGTAGAGCCTTTGATTTCTTCTTGTCCTTGAAAACAGTAGGCTGTTTTGACTTTAGTTTGTAGCAGTTCCTTTTATAATGCTCTGGCTTGCCACATTCGAAACAAGTTTCATCCTTAGAGTCTTTTGAGCCTTTCTTGTTGTTGTAGAAACCACCTCTTTCCCTTTTCATCATATTTTTCTTTTCTTTCAGCCTCTTTTTTTTTTTGCTAATTAAAAGTTTATACCAAAAGGAACAACGGATACACTTCTAGGGGCATACCCCGCGAAATCAACAACAAAATAAGTCCAAACAGGACAACAACAGAATAACTAAATAAGTCGACATAAGAACTAGTTAAAAACTAGTTTTAACAACACAAATTCAAATATAAGTTGCGCATATCGTGACTAAATTACCACTAGAAATTAAGTGGTCCCTCCAAAAGATCCCAGTGAAACCACCTGGGCTTCTAAATTCGTTGTGAGAATCCCCCATTTCCACCTGAAATTTCTCCAAGTCATGCCACATTTTCACGCCCGAATATCCAGGCCTTCCCTCACTTGAATCTACCATCTCCTGCCCCAACAGAAAGGCACACCAGGACAAGCCAACCGACCAACTAGAAATAATACTAGTCGAGCTCTTCACATTCCAAGGATGACAAACCTTGTGCACAACTCCTACTTCATCAGAGTGCATTGCAACCGCAATAACCGTTCTGTACTCGAACACGTCCTGAACCACCCCGCTGCCCAAATCCTGGCCAACCCTTCCTTTACCCAATTCAGCAAACCTCAACCCGATGTGAACAGGTTGATTCCCTAGCCAGGATCCTCCCCCATAAATAGTCTGAATAATGGCCGCCAAACCAGCACACTCGACTTTAGGACTATAGTCCCTCACATAGGTCCATAAAGTAGACTTACTAGTTCGTGAGTGACCACATAAAGCCCCTACTCTGCTATCCCCCTTGACATCACGAAACTTTGCCTTGTCCAGAACATCGGACACACAACTTCCTCTCTCAGAACTGCTTACAAACATTTCCAGCTGCAAATAGCTAGTAGTTTGGACAGCTTTCTTAACATATAAGGGCCCCTGCTCCATCAATGTGTGCCACCACAATTTGCCCTTCCCAGCTAAGAAAAGCTTCGTTGCAGAGCACCTCAAAGTGCTTTTGAATCCGGCTTCCTCGAACAAAAAACTTCAAGAAAGCAAGCATTGATTTGTTACTGAATGTTTGAAAAACAATCATCGTCATCATAAAGTTACAGGTTAGGGTAGAACTTGTCAACCCGAAACTCATGTCAATAGTAAACCCCATCAAGCTACAATCGATATCTAGCATACCGCCGTTAACCTCCATTTTGCTCTCAACCAGAATGTTGACTTTATTCAGGGTAGTAAAGCACAGGCTCATTGTGCTTACCATTGAGTCAAGTTGGTACCATCGATAATGGACTCCATTAATAAAGCCAAGCGAATAGCTGCTAACAGACCTCACGCTGCAGCTTCCACCCGCAACAGCACAAAGCCGTTCACTTTGATTCATAGGACCATAGCATACCTCGGCTATGCCCACCCTCATTGAATTGAGCCTAGACTGGGAAACTTCAGTCAAACGCCGAAGGACCATCCGGGAGCTAACAAACCCCCCTGCAATCTTTGTAAAAGATTTAGAAACAGCCACCAAATTAAAAGACACAATGCTTTTAACAAATCCCATGTTAGCACCCTCAAAAGGCGCAAGAAGGCCTCTCCCCAGTTCCGAAATAAACTCAGCAAAGCTGGTATACCCTCGATGAGAAAAGCCGTTAGACAACTTGTATACTAAAGTACGCTGACCATTAACACCAAACATTAAGTACCCATCTACACATCTGCGAAACCGGTGGGTAGATAGCACTTTAGCAATAGTATCTTCACCTAGTAAATCATGCTTAGAGTTAGACTTCAAGTCAGAACCCATGACAAACATCCCATGTTTCAGAGGTCCAACACCAACACCATCACTCCATACTTCGTTCGCATCTACAAACCACAAGGGAGTATGTCCGAGGCCAATACAATCCTGTGGCAAGACGTTACCAGCATCAACCTTCAAAGGCCACACCATGTCTTCAGAGTTGAACTCCGAAAAACTCAATTTTTGCAGCGAAAAAAGAGGCACAGTTAGCAAACCTGGTATAGCTAACCTAGCTATACTAGTCCCCTTGACAGATAAACCACAAAATAAAATATCTCTAGACGAGTCTGAGAATTGCGAAACACACTTGTAGCTTAAACCCACATTCTTAGTAATCAAGGAGCGATTACGAATCATATGGAAAGAATTCATTAGAGCAGACTTTCCAAACGCATTGAGGCCTTTGTCTAATTGAAAATCCCCAAAGAAAGGTCTGGGCACATCATTAAGCATATAGTGTTCAGCAACACTATTGAGAATGATCCTCTTAGTAGGAGGTCGCTTTCTACGAACAATGATCTCCCCATCCACGATAATAATCAACACAAAGTCATACTTTGAGTCAGACCAAGCATCAAACAGCTTGTAATCGCATTCATCTTCGTTCATAAAGTCGAATAGGCAAAGCCAGAAGTGACTTTCAACACAACACAGACCTCCATAACGAATTTGCCCCTCTCCATTACTACAAACATCTTCCACACCTTCAATCGAGGTAGGATCTAAATGTTCAAAACCATTCTAGACGCAGAGCATGCCATTTCCAAAGACGAGGTCACATCTTACACATCTGCTCACCAGAAAATACACATCTTTCAGAGTCATAAACCCAAACACCTGGTGCTCATCCCCATGTTTTAGCTTCGACCCATCTTCGAACAAATCTTCGTATCGAATGTGACCATCTCCATCCTTCTTTGCTCGGACAACTACCCCTTGTCTTTCACTATCCTTCTTTGCTCGGACATCCTCCAAAGGATATACAGTCACCAAGTTCTCCGAAAAGGAGACCCTCTTCGGACTCCTAATCGGACTACCCACCGGAAGGCAATCTGCAGAACCTCTCACACGGGGAGGAATTACAGTCTCCAAGTTCTCCGAAAAAGAGACCCTCTTCGGACTCCTAATCGGACTACCCACAGGAAGGCAATCTGCAGAACCTCTCACACGGGGAGGAATCACAGTCACCAAGTTTTCAGAAAATGAAACTCTCTTCATTAAATAATAATTATATAGTAAGAAATATAGTGTTTTAGGTGAGGGATTAGAAGAGGATATGGATTTGTGCAGGCTAAAGAGAAGATCTGATGAATAAATGGTGAAGATTAAGGATTCAATTTTTGGCGGCTAGGTTTTTTTAGAGAGAAGATAGAGAGAGGTTAGAGCATACGACTCTCATTTTCTTTCTATCAGCCTCTTGATCTTCTTTGAAATAAGTGCAAGTTCCTCATCTGAATCAGATTCACCATCAGAGTCAATTGGCTTGCTGTTTTTAGAATGGAGAGCCATATTCTTCATCTTTTCTGTTGGAGCTTTAACACTTGAACTTCCCACCTGATTTCCATTTATCTTGCTTTCAAATTGCTCTAGCTCAGCAAATACAGCCAAGTGATCCATAGTATCAATAAGTGGTGAGGATTCCAAGGCAGTAACTTTGGCTTCGTAGATAAATGGTACTGCACTTAAGACCTTCATATTGATTTCATCTTGTGGTATAGATTTTCCAAGCCTCTTCAGTGAGTTAATAGTAACTTGAAACTGTGCTTGACTATCCTTGATAGTTTCACCTTCATTAAGCTTGAAGTTTCCAAAGTCATTCATTAGCTTGCTAAGTTTCACCTTCTTTAGAGATTTCGAACCTTCATGATAAGTCTCCAAAGCATCCCACATTTCTTTTGCTGATTTGAGTGAAGATACTTTATCATATTCAGCCTGGTTCAAACCATTCATAAGAGACCTCCTTGCCTTTCCATTGTAGCCAAGTTTGATTAATTCATCCGGAGTGAGATCATCAACATCCTTTGGCTTGCCATCCTTATCAAGAAAGACATGTGGACCTTTTTGCACAACTCTCAGAACTAATGGATCTCTGGATAAGTGAGTTTCCATGCTGCTTTTCCACCAGTGGTAGTTGTGTGTGCCATGAAGAAGTGTAGGCCTAAAATCAGATTTTCCTTCGGGATAGTTTTCAGCCATTATGATCGAATAATTTCCTGTTACAGAATTGTTAGTATACCAAAGCTCTGATACCAAATGAAAATGCACACCTAGATGGGGGTTGAATAGGTGTAAATGGCTAACTATATTTAACTAAGTCTGATTTTAAAAATTACCAGAAACAGCTTACTGATTTCGTTTTATACAGAGACAAATGGTATGCTGAATGCACAGATAACAAGTACAGTAAAGTGCAGAAACAGTAAGCTAAATGCAAGCAGTAAGTAAAGAGCAGAAAATAAAGAACACAGAGACTTTTAGCCAGGTTCGACCCCTAACCCCTATGGTCTACGTCCTGGTCCCTTACCAACTTGGTAAGAGAATATATTATTGATCACTGAAATAAAACCAATTACAAGATACAATAATATATCTCCCTTAATACCCAGCTGTTGACAAATGGCGTGCTAAACTCCTGTTTCTGAACTTGCTCTCTAAGCTATACTTCCCAAGTATACTTCTCTAGCAACGATCACCAAACCCTAGTTCCCAAGCCAACTTGTCCAACAACTAAACCTTACAATTCGAACAATACAATCAATAGATGAATACAACTCAAACTATGAACTCTCTAAGATATAGTACGTATGAATATATTAAGAGCTCGAGAGAATCAAAAGAATGAAGCAATAAAAACCGAGTTGTTTTTAATCTTGTGTGCTTGAATGTTTTTCTCTGGATTGTTAGAAACGAATGAACACAAGAATCAGGTTTATAAAGCTTCACACCAACGTTCAGAAAATCAATCACCAATTATTCGAACGATTTGAAATCAATTTCCAACGTTCAATTGGTTAGAGATTTTACAAACGTTCTTGTGAACGTTAGACAGAAGGTTTGAGAGAAAGAGATCGATGAAAACTTAACCTTCTGATTTGTATAGATATAAAAACGT
Source organism: Kitagawia praeruptora (assembly GCA_037693485.1). Lineage (NCBI taxonomy): Eukaryota > Viridiplantae > Streptophyta > Magnoliopsida > Apiales > Apiaceae > Kitagawia > Kitagawia praeruptora. The sequence goes on along the minus strand of CM075351.1, from coordinate 118,217,443 downwards.
GTATAGGAGATTTTGAAGAAAGAAAATCTTTTAAATAAGGAAACTCCTATAAGTTTTATAAAATAATTTAAAGAAAGATATTTGAAAAGATTTGAGCTCTAGAATATATTGTGTACGTATTATATAATAAAGAATCCTCACAATATATTTCCTGAAATAAATCCATGAGAATTTGTCTTGATATTATCTTCAGGATTTCTGGCAGTTTACAAATGGCTTGCTGTTTGTGTCTGTCAGTGCAAATGGCTTGCCAAACTGTCTCTGTTGTAACACCAAATGGCTTGCTATTTATATATTCTCTGTAAACAATTAGTAGACTTAATATACCCTGCAAAACCAAGTTAGTACAACCATAACACAATGTTTTATATCAAACTACAAGCAAATAGCTTGCTGAATGTGATCATCAAAACCATAGGAGTATCAATACCATGAATAATAGCAACCAAGTTGCGAGTGAAACGGATAATTTATGACAGGGTAGGGCAAGAAAGAGAGTCGCCAAAAAAAATAACCAAATGAGAGTCGCTCTAACCTCTCTCTAACTTCTCTCTAGAAAACCCTAGCCGCCTCTAAATTTTTCCTTAATCTTCACCATTTCTCCATCAGATTTACACCTAAACCTGCCTAAATTCACATCTCATCCTCTTGTCTTCCACCTAAAACACCATATTTCTTACTTTATTTATATAAATTATGGATTCTTGTGTTTCGTCCCTTCCCTCTCTTAGACGAAGGGAGCCTGTTCCGGGTTTACGAACGGAAGGCCAGGTTACTATCAATTCGCTGATGGGTTTATCCCTTGGTGTGTTGAAGGGTTCTCCCACGGAGTGGGATGCGTCTCCTATGTTATGGGCTTTGCACTATAATCAGTGTGGAGAAGGTTCCTTGGAGTCCCGGGTGGGGATTTCAATTTATCTGATGAGTAATTGTTCTTTGAATTCTATTAATGTTGCTTTGATGTCTGCTACTATTGACTCATTGTTACCAGCGGATGGAGAAGAGCTTGTTAATCTCTTTAACAATCGCAAGGGTATTTATTTGTTGAGTTGCTCCCTGATTTTAACTCAGAGGACAACTATGGGAAGCCCATTTTTGGGTGACTATGTTTGGAAGGCTCTGTTTGGGGGAGGTAGGAAAAATGTTGGATTACATTTGCCTATGTTTCATGGTGGCAGTGATGAGATGCCCCTTTGGCGTGATGTTCGTATGTTGGGGGTTCTCGGTGTTGGCGGACACCCTAGCTTGGGGAATGATGTTGTTAAGAATAGAGTTATCACAATTGATAACCCTGATGAGGTTTTTTTGGAAAGTTTTTATATGATTTCGTTTGGAAAAAAGGAAATGCTGGTTGCCCAGAATATGTTTGATGTTATGCCTCAGCATACTTTTGCCACTGCTGAGATTATTGAGAGAATGATAAAGTTTTTGTTGGTTGCTTACGATGGCATTGAGGATTTTTCTGCTCCTGTTATTAATGGGGATGCTACCAGAGGTCTTGAGACTACTTGGTGGACTACGACTTCCATTACAGGGAGGACTTTAGCCGTACAGCAACATTTTCTTGCTGCTCAAAGGAATGGGGAGGGTGTTAGGAATCTAGGGGCACACTATCATCTTATGTATGCGAATAGTTCTGGTGGATTGGTCACACAGTGGGGGTCTGAACTCTCTGTGTTGTTCTCAGAGCATGGCTCAGAAATTACTGTTGGTTTCTTTCGAAGGACTGAAATCTTTGCGATGCTGATAACGAAAGTAAGTTTCAAGGACGGTGTAACTCTGGTGGCAATGCCTTTTCAAAGTAGATGGGCTCTGGAAACGAGGATTAGGGTCGAGGAGACCTATTGTGGCAAGAATATTCGTCAGTCACGGTTTAGCAAGTTTCATTACAGGAAACTTGAGGGTATGGATACTATGATCTACCTGGGTGCTATTTTAGAGAACATGAATTTTGTGTTAATTGCTGGAGATGATGTCTCTGTTCGTATGTTGATTGGTTTGGACAGGAACCTGATGTGGGATACTTTATGTGTTGAAAGAACTATTGTCCGCAGTCAGTTGTTCCAGATGTTTATTGTGATTTATGCGGCCGGGGTCTGTACTTGGGGAAAAGAGGATGTTGCAGGGAACACCAGGTGTTCTTTGGTAAAAGTTGTGATGGTGATCTCTTCTTGGAGGTGGCGACTAGCAGGTGCGGTGACTTAAACCGCATGGTTAATACAGTGCGAAAGAAGACATATTTTAGTATGGAAACGAAAGTTGGGCTCGTTATGACTCATGTGCTTCACACAGAGTGTGATGGGTCACATTACAGATTATCTTCTCCATTAAAGGGTATTAAGTGCGAACATCCACTTGTTGTTGGAGGGGGGTACTCTGGAAATGATAAGATGCATTTTCCTAGCTCATGTAGTGGTTGCAAGCCAAAGCAGGTTTGGTTACGATGGTGTGAATTACCAATTGTTAGTAATGATGCAATGTTGGAAAACTGGATGTCAGTTAGATGGCATGGGTCCTCCGAGGTCTGGATGACATGGTCAATGCAAACGAAGTGGAATGTAATGCAGTTCTGTGGTTATGCTATTGGCAGTCCATTTAGCCAGTATGGTGGTGGTCTTGACAGCATACCATGCTATGTTCTTTCAGGCGCTAGTCTTGATGCTAATTCTCAAATTGTTGGAGGTTGTTTGGTTTGGCTTAGAACAGAATTCTCAAACCTTGATAAGGTGGATTATGGCTGTCATATGGGCTTTTTTAATCAGCTGGGGGCTGGTTCTTCTAATGAAAAGTTTGCCGGTGGTGCTTTTTTGAAGGCCAACTCTCAGGTTGATGGATGTCATATGGATGGTTTTGCCGATTTGCGGCTGTGTCACTACATGGTTTATCTGCCATTTCGCATTACTATGGGCTTTGTGAGACATGTGCCTAGTCTCAAGTTTCGGTTGTTTAAGGCGCCAGAATAATTTTTAGCTTAATTTCGTTGTTATGTTGACAGTAAGGTGACTTTCTGATTTTATGTCTTCTGTGGTTGATGTTTTTTCTTTGTTGTTCCGCTAGGCAGATTGTTACTACTCGCGGGGTATGCCCCTAGAATTGTAATCTTTTGCTTGTGGTATAAATTTTAATTAGCAAAAAAAAAAATTTATGACAGGGCAGTCACAAGATAAATAACATTCCTCAAGTAAGGTTCCCTTACAATAGAATCGAAGGAAGAATGGAATTACTGAGAACCTTCCTTGATAATATAATAACATTAATAAGACTCTGTAATAATTTATATAATGTTCGAAGGTCGATGATACTATGTGAATGAAGTAAATTATCTTTGAAAAGGGTCAGAAGAATTAAATAAATATTCCAAGAATTTTCATTAAGTCATAGATATTGGAAAAGTGTTACTCGGGGTAATCTTTGAATAAATATTCAGAATGATATTCATTAAACAAATAATGAATATTCAAATTAATAACAATGTTTAATGATGGAGTAATCATCAAATGGTTATTTGAGATAATATTTATTGAATCAATAATGAATATTCAACTCAAGAAGGATACTTATTGATGAAATAATTATCGACTGAATATTTGAGACAATATTCATTGAATAAATAATGAATATTCAACTTAATAATATTTATCGAAGAAATGATTATCGAATGAATATTTGAAATTATGTTCAATAATTGAATCGACTTTAAATAAATGTCGAAGATAATATTCATTGTCTCAAGGGAATATTCAAAATAATAATTGCCGAATAACGGGAGTTCGAATCAATGTTCAACTAATATTTATAAAATAAATAGAGATTGAACGAATATTCGAAATAATATTCATTTAAATAAATAAGGCTCGAATGAATATTAAAATAATAATCGTTAAATAAATAAACTCGAATGAATATTCAAAATAATATCTATTGAGTAAATAATAGTGAATATCTTTAAGTAAATAACTTAACTGAGGGTTCGAAATAATATTCGAATATTAAATCAACTTTAGATGAATATTAAAGATAATGTTCATCGAATAAATAAATATCTGAGGAATAATCCGAATAATATTTTTCAAATAATCTCAAGGCAATATTCCAATAATATTCGCCATATAGTAAATGGGAAATATTTACTAAATTATTTTCCTCTGAAAATAATATCAATATATCAAGAAATAACGACTCCCGGTCTATAATCAAAGAATGAGATTCAATTGCCCTTCGCTTAAGGGTCTTTACAATATCCGGCTTATAACTGATATATTATCTACCTAACTTATAAGCCAACATTTAAATCAAGGAACAAGCATATCATTACGACTTTGAAAGTAGGCATGCATGCTATGGCATATGTACTGTAACAGAAAACATATATATATATATATTCACAACAACAGCCTTTAAGAAGGATTTGAACTTGCCTGGGAATCGAGTGCGGGTAGGGGTAGTGGTAGCGTGTCCCGGTTCAGCCTGATGATCTATAAATAGCCAAGGCATTCGGGATTAATCACTTAACACTTTACAAAGGTTAAATATAAACTCTACTTAAGTCGAAGCACGTTTTCGAATAATCTCTTTATACACCTCTTAGTGTAACTCTTTTATCATCGATGCGGTTCGACATATGTTCGCTATTATGACACATCATCATACCCACACTTGATACATACTTAAGCCATGTAAGTTTTAAGATCGATCATTTACGAATCAAGATTGTACCACGAGTTTTATCGCCTGTTTTCTAAGTTATTTACCAAAGTCATAATCAAGCATGCTTTTAGGGGTTCGTTCGCGTTTAACCTTGATTTGAACATTTTTATAAAATCGGAAAACGATCCTTTTGACATGAGGTTTTCTCCCACACCTTCCTTTTTATCTCTATTATTTAATTATCAAAATATACCACTGATTTCGTAATATTAAAGGGATCCAATTTCAGTTACGAACTTTCGTTTACGGTTTCGAACCACTTTTACGAATTTAATCATAACTCCTAAACCGTAAGTCCATTTCATACGAACTTTATATCAAAACGAAGCTTATAACATAATCTAGCTTATCATGGCAAAAATCGAAGCTAAACAGTGAGTTACTTCTACTGTCCAGTTCGTGTTCTTAATGTTAACGAAATTTTAGCATTACAACGGCTATAAATCGAACGTTCCAAAATTCATATCAATCAACCCAAGCCACACCGGGCATCCAAACAACTTATACACATGATATTCATTTAACAAGTCCAAGAACACATCTCTTGATCATAATCATCATGCATAAAATCAACCATAAGATCATGCTAACATGCTTATAATCATACCAACAACATAACTTATACTAAATCCATCATGAACATGCAAAATCTCAAAGTAAGGCCTAGGGTTTCAAGTGATGATTACCTTCTTAGAGTGTTTTAGAGCCTTACTAAGCCTTGATCTATCCTTGTGTGGCCTTATAGTAGCTAGATCAACCATAAGAATCAAAGAAAACAATGTTAGTTCTTGAAAAACACTATTCTCCCTCACCTTGGAGGATTTATTTGAAAATGGAAAAAGATGAGATTGAAGATAGGATTTTGAGGAGATCATTTTTATGAAATGTAAGACTCACCATAAAAATTACAAGATCAAATGATGGTTGAAGGTAGGATTTTGATTCTTGAATTTCAAGAATAGCCGAATGAAGAGGAATGGAGAGAAAGTGAGTTTGCTTTGCTTGGTTCATTTTCAATAATGCATAAAGTGATGTTTCTAAGATAATATTTCATTTAAAACACCTTTATTAAAGTGATGATGCATGGAATGATGTGTTTAGCAAGCCAAGTGTTGAGATTGTGGTGGTTTAAGGCTAACTTGTAGTTAGATTGCTAAGTACTTAGTTGATTCACTTGATTCTAGTTACTCTTGTAACTATATTGGTTACTAGATATTTTCTAGTAGCTTATGTATGACTCTTGCTCCCTCTGCTTGTTTCTTTGTCCATTTACTGCTCAATTCATTGATCGTTCGAGGGAATAACTCATTCGTTTCTAGTTAGGATTTTACCGAAAACCTTCTTAATATTTATAATAACATTCTCCATCTTTCTTAATACTTCTCGAATTTAATTTCCTTAAATCCTTTTAATAATTCCTTAAGTCTTGCAGTGTCTAGGTAAATTCTCGAAGAAAATAAAAGTGCTATTTTTCTGAATCCGACAGCTTTTACATACACTTAATTTCTTCCTGGATCGCTGATACGAACTCAGATTTCCGTTCTGAATACTTCTATATAGCGTCGTCTAATAATATTCCCATCTTTACCAACATCACTATTCACACTTTATTATTTCTTTTATTCCTTATAATTATTAAAAATGCCCTGGTCCTCTTTCGGGCGTTCCTTAACCCTTTTACGGAACCACTGGACTAATAACAGATATTGATTTGGATGACACAAGAATAACCTTTCTTGGAATAATATAACTTATATCCCTAGAAGATAGATTATTCTTATCTATGCTGTCAACCAAAAGCATTCTTCATGACAAAACAAAGACTATCATGAGAGTCGTATTCTCTCTGCCTTCTCTCTAACCTCTCTCAAAAAACCCTAACAGCCGCCTCTCCCTTTAAAACTCTTTGTCATCAGATCTATTCTACACCATCACGAATCCATCTTCCCTCTCTGTCCCTTCACATCCCCCCAAATTTCTTCGTCTTATTTCTAGTTTGGACGGTTCTAACCACGATGTGGTTTCTCCTAGGAGTCCCGTGGATCAGGATGGAGCTCCACTTGAATTTGGAGTGGTTGATGGGGCACAGCCCCCCTTCTTAGTTGTTGGCTCTGTATTCAGAGAGTTGTTGGGTCTTCCTATGTTGGATGAAACTAGGCATCTGGATAGTGTTACTGATGTCAAAGGAAAAGGTTGTATGGATGTAGCAGCAATGGATTCGGGATCTACTCCCATCTTGAAGGGGGCATCTCCTGCAAAGCCTGCTAGGTGTGGGTCCTTCTCGTCAGGACTTCAGGAGAGATTGAATATTGCTTTGAAAGTTTTTGTGGTTCTTAGGGATTGCATTGTTCTGAATGGACATGAGGTGCCCAGTTTCTGGGGGAAGATTGATATGAGATGTAAGAACCCAAAATTTCGGTAGAATTAAAACTTTTCCTATTATGATGAAGTGCATCAATGAATAGTGATTTTGAGGATTAAGAAAATTTTTCATGCCACCTATGTACGAGACGTAGTGTGGATATTCCGAAGTTATACTAGTAATCTACGGAGTAAATAAGTGTATGTAAATGCGATCGGAATTCAGAAATTCCAAATTCTATTTTCGTGTAATATTTGACCGAGCAGTGAATTATATATCAGTAATATCAAGAAATGAGATATTTAATTTGAGGAATTGAGGAGTTAATATTTTGGAATTTTATTATAAGTGATTTGAGAATTTGGAACGAAAACCACTGAGGAAGTGAAACAAACGTTCTAGAAACCGCTGAAACCTTACAACGAGATTAAGCGATCAAGCGAGCGAATCATGAATTGAGAATAGTAAATATTAGAAGTCCAAGGAAGGATATATTATGAAAGGAAAATGGAATTGAGAATAAAATCCTAGAGTTAAAGGAAATGAGAACAATTGAGAAATCGCGAGAATTTTTTTCTGAGATAAAGAGAAAATACAAAGAAAATTGGACACAACGATTATTTGAGGTATTGGGCCACACTATTACAATGAAGTGCAACATATAAGTTGTAACATATTGATTTAGTAAATATACAAGAAGGGAAGCCCCTTGGTGCAAATAAGAAAAGGAATGAATGACTTGGAAACAATATGTATAGCAAGGGACTTGCATGCAATTATGGATGGATAAAGGTAATCCAAATGAACCAATGAGGAGATGACACCACATGGCAAGAAGATAAGATGCATCCAAGTAAAAATATCAAGCATTATTGATCACTTTATCACTTTAAACAAAACAAAACAAACACCAAATACTCCATTCTGCCCAGCAGGAAAGGAGCTCACTAAAAAGGGCCTAGAGACTTCATTACTCAATGAAATTTTTTGTTCTTTATATGGTTAGAAAGCTGTGAAGACGCTCTACCACTTTCATTCAGGAGCCTCGACCAGGAAACGAGTGAAAGGGCTTCGTTTCGGCTGATCTTTGGGGCGTGTTTTTCCAGTCAGGAAACTCACTTCCATGTTCTTGATTTCTTTGGTGAGATTGAAGATGGTGAGCATAGAGTAAGGCTTCCCCAAGGTTAACCAAGCTTGTTTGAGATTGTAAGAACATCAAGAAGGTATAAAAACCCTAACCCCTCTTGGCCATGTAGTAATTGTGATGTTTAATGTTAGATCCATGGTTATTAGTGTGAATCTTGGACATATAAGTTATGGATGATGTAGACCTTGAGTTTAAGTGTTGTGGTTGTGATTTTTTGGCTTGTGGTTAGTGTATGTATCTCCATGTATGTTATAAAGTATGATCTTGGTGATTTAGATGTTGGTTGTGATGTGGATGTAAGATTCTTGGTTGGTTTAGTGATATAAGCATGCTGAGTTTTTCCCAGGAACTTGTACTGTCTTGTAGGAGGGTTTTGAACCCCCAAATCTTTTCCCCTGAAGTCCTAATGTATATTGTTGGAAAGGTATTTGAATGTAGTTTCCCGAAATATAAGGTTCATGACTAGGTGATGTACAGATTTTGAGTTATGGCCTGAGAAGTGAAATGTGTTTCTGGATTCCGGACTGCACTAAGTGGTCCCCTTGTGAACCTTGTTTGAACCCCTAAAAATTTATGTAGGATCATGGAAAAATTAGAGAAGCTAGTAAATGCAGTGGGGAAGGCTACCCAAAAAGAATTGGATTAAAATATGTATTTTTCAATTTTATAAAAATGTTGAAGTAAAATCCGCGCAAGTGAAAAACCACTTAGGGGATTAGTTTAAAGTAGTTTTAAGAATGTTCACTTGAGTTTCGAGTTTGAGGAATAGATTTTAGTCGAATGGGTAACGAAAGTGATGATGTGACGACATGATCATATGAGAGGGTTAGTGGTCACAAGTGGAATCATTAAGTTGGTCTTACGATTTTTTTTAAAACCTTATGATTAAGTAGCGTTGTTAAGGTATTAACGTACAAATATTAATTATGTATAGATTTCCATTCCACTTCGCGAGCCGACCACCCCAACCTCACCAAGGCAAGTTTTCCAACCCTAAGTATTTATTTTCAAAAGATTATATTCTTGATTTTACCTATGCAAGTTTACTTTTCAAAACTTATATATAAGGATTTTCACTGTTGTGTTTATAGCTTCCAAACGTATTATATGCTTATGCTTTACGAGATTATGTTGAAGTTTGAGATATATGCATATGTGTTTGTACACCCTTGAACTTAGAATGAAAGTGTTTTCTTCGGACAACGACTCTAGCAATAGAGGTCGTAGCGGTCCAAATATACTATTGACCGGGGAGCGGTATATTGTTGTATCGTGATTAAATTGCGAAAACCCGAAGAGTCATGCGGGAAGTATCGTATACCTAAGTAATTATTATTTTTACGTTGTTAAAAATACTCAAAAATATCTATCTTGGATTAAAAGCTTATTTTAATTAAACAATTATTTTATTAATTGTTTATATTAAATCTCAAAATATTATTTATTAATTAGCGTTCATTATTTTAAAGACAAAACTAATCCAAGATACCTTTAGCGTTTTCAAACTCGAACTCTTTCGAACTCAAAACATTTTCGAAAACCCCCGTTCAGGTTTTGTTTCTTGTACGTTTTTCAAGAATTATCGATCGACTGAGGTCGAACTTCAACTACTCGAATTTTCTATCAAAATGATTTTTGAAAAGAAAATAAAAAGGGGACTCAGGCAGGTGTGGGAATCGTTGACGAACGATTCCCGGGATGTGTAAGCGGCCGTGAGCCAGGCGGTCCATCAATTATTATTCCGGCCCAAGTGTTGCCGAAGGATGATTACGAATGTAGTTTTCATCGAGGGTGATTACGGATGTAGTTTTCACCCAAGGATAGTTATGGATGTAGTTTCTATCCTTCTACTAGTAGAGAAGACCCGCGGATTGTTGGACTTGGTTGTGGCGACTGATCATCGTCAATCCTTGTCAGGTTTTTATGTTTTCTTCCAGTCCCATCCTCCACTTTGGAAAAATACTCAAACACTGCTTCTTAGGCCTAAGTGCCAAGTTGCCGATAGTGTAGTTTTTGATAAGAAAAATATTGACATCGTGCAGTATCTAGAACTGCAAGATTTTCTATAAAGATTGGCACGTGTTAGTGCACTCTTGCAATTATTTCAAAGAATGAAATGTTTTTGAATGAGAAACCTTCTAAGCTAATGGAAGGAAAGAGGTTTTTCAATAATGTATTCCCTGTACAGTATGTTAACCGTAGAGTGTTTTGCCGAAAATGATATACTCATATGTATATATTTTCAAACTTGAGGTATATTGAAACGGAAACCTTATAAAGGATTCATATGTTATTCTTAAAGCTCCTTAGTGAGTATAAATGTTTTATTCAAAATCGGACATATACATTGTCCAATTATGTTTTGAAATCTGAGATATATACCCATATAGTTGGGAATGTTTTCGAAATAAACCACATTATTATTTTACAAAATGGTGAACTTGCTGAGCATTATGTAGCTCATTCTTGCTTTATAAAAACTTTTCAGAAAGAGAAGAATTTGATCAGTTAACTCCGTACCAGCAGAAGAGGAGTAGAAGATTTACCCCTGAGATGATTTAGTTCCTGATAAATACTACAGAGTAAGTCTGGTAGGTTTTCAACTGTAATAGTAAGACTTGTCTTCAAGTGTAGTTGTATAAATGGAAGTGCGCAAGATTCTAGAATGTACAGATGAATTGTAATAATTAGCGTTACTTTTGATTATCGTTTCTGAGGCTCTAACTTGTTTGTGCTTAAGATTGAGGTCTGGATGGATGTATTGTTGAGTTGTAAAGTTAATACAGGTATGATATGGTTGGATGGTGATGTGATGACCTGAATCTTTGACCTCGGATTTGGGGGCGTCACATGAGAGGTTTAAATGCCGACAACGAAGGATGAAGTGTTTAGAATGATGGCCGACCGTGCTAGATCTGTGCACGGTATCAAGCAATTAACTGGATTTATCCGAAAATGGAAAATTCCCACTCCTATTCTTCTAGGGGATGATGAGGTTCTTATTCAAGGTATGAGGGAGGAGCTCAAGGAGGCGGGACTGTCGAACCAGACCTGTTTAGAAGATGAGGAAGGGGAAACGCTGGTGGCGGTTTCTCAGGGGATGAATGTAGATAACGTGAAGATTTTCATTGTCTCCCTTGGTAAAAAGGGTCAAATTTCCAAGAATGCGGGTGATAAAGGTCGGAATGCAGGTGAAAAAAGGTCGGAATGTTCTTAGGGTCGCCAAACTTTGCCATCCCAACTCAGGGATGTTCTAGTTGGGATGGGAAACCATGGTAATGGGTTTTTGGCTAATACTGTAGTTAAGGTTATTGATGTAGAGGTGAGTTTAAAGAGCGCATCTGGTACTGTTCTAGAGATTGATCAGAATGAGGACCTTGAGGAGGTGAGTGCGCATGGGCGTTCTGGTGGCCCCATGGATTCTCTGACTATGAAGTATGAGTTGGTGCAGGTTTTTGAAGTCCTGGATGGAGTTGTGGAGGAAGCCCTGGATATGAAGAGTTATTTCAAGAGTGTGAGAGATTCCATTCGTGGGCACATGCATTATTTGGGCATGTTGTTTGGGTTTGCTAATGGTTATGGCATAATGGTTGATGATGTTGAGATAGGAAATGAAAGGGATCCTGTGTAGGGGATAGGCAAGCAGACAGGGATCAAGAATTCCAATAAATTGGATGCAGAGCTGCATCAGGTTGGGACATTTGTGCCTATTGCAGAGACAAGCCTTCGCAATGTGGAGATGCTGGACTACCATAGAAGCGAACAAGGCGATGACACCTGAGATGCTCCTTTTGTGAAGGCTTTGCGACCGTGAGGGTCGTAGTTTCTATGTAGCTTGTTCTTGAACTTGGTTAATTTTTCTGTGTGTTTTTTATCATGCTGTTCCGTTAGGTGAATATTTTACTTATCGCGGGGTATGCCCCTAGAGATGTATTTCGTTTGCCTATGGTATAAACTTAATTAGCAAAAAAAAAAAGCATTCTTCATGACATAAAAATATTTGAATCTGAATCCATCTCATTCATTCAAATAGACATTCGTTACATCGCAGTCACAACCACTATTCACTCCTATATTATTACATAATAAAAAGTTTTAATTCTATCAAAAATCTGGGTTCTTACAATTCACCAGACCAATCAATGATACCAGAAACTTTAGGACCCTTAAAGGCTCCAGAAAACCTACCATAGAACGAGACACAAGACACTAGACTTCCGAGGCCTTCACAGGACTTTTTTTTTTTTTTTTGCTAATTAAAGTTTTATACCAAAAAGGAACAACTGGCACAAATCTAGGGGCATACCCCGCGAAATCAACAAACAAACATAACAAAAGTCATAACATCAGTAAGTCACCTTACTGTCAACATAACAACAAAATTAAGCTAAAGATTATTCTAGCGCCTTAAGCTAACTTAAAATGAGACTAGGCACATGTCTCACAAAGCCTATATTAATGAGAATCAACAGATAATGCACCATGAATTGGCGCAGGTGAAAGCACAGGATTGACATCCCCGGTTTTTTTTCCATCAGACTAACAATCCCCCACAAAAAAAAATCGGAATGAGAGTCGTATGCTCTAACTTCTCTCTAACCTCTCTCTAAAAGCCTAGCCGCCACAAAATCTTTACCTTAATCTACACAATTTCTTCATCAGATCGCCTCATTAGCCTTCCTTAATTCACCTTTCCTCTTCTAATCTCTCACCTCAAACACCATATTTCTTACTATATAATTATTTTATAATGAAAAGGGTTTCGTTTTCGGAGAGCTTAGTGTCTGTGATCCCTCCCTGTGCGAGAGGATCTGAAGCTTGCCTTCATGTGGATAGTCCGATTAGGAGTCCGAAGAGGGTCTCTTTTTCAGAGAACCTTGTGACGGTGTTTCCCTTGGAGGATGGCCGAGTTAAAAAGGATAGTGAAAGACAAGGGGTTGCTGCCTCGGTATCGGTGATACCATTGGAGCGGGAGAAACGAGTCAATGTTGCCCAGGGATCCCAATTAAGGGTGAAGCTGGATAATGATGAAAGTGGGAGGAGCTTGGTGGTGGGATCTGTCTCGGAGGTGGCACCGAGAACCAGAAGCATCATTGAGGGGATACCGCCTTCCCAGTGTAAGGGGTGGGATCTTGGCACTGCCGACGGCTCAAGAACGGGGTTTGAGGCGCGCACTGGCAGTTTGGTAAAGCACCAACTGATTGATGGTAAGTTTTTCTCTCAAAAGAATCCTCCTAAAATTATTGTGGAAGCTGATTCGTTTGTTCAGCTACCGGTTTCGATTTTGGGATCTGTAAATGAAAGTGACAATGGAGGGGAGGTCATTTCTGATTTTATTGTTGGAACTGACCTCGTAAATGTTGAGGGCTCTTTCTTTTTTTTTTCTTTTTTTTTTTTTTTTTTTTGCTAAATAATGTTGAGGGCTCTTTCAACCATAATTTACCTGTTCTTACTAATGACTCTGGGTTGGTCACACCCATAGTCGAGGGGAAGGATCAGTTTTCTCCAGATGAGGCTGTTCTGATTAGCCTGAACGCTATGGCAACTGGTGATGGGTCAATGACTCATGAGAAGGATGGGGACCTGAGTGTTCAGAAAGCTAATGATGGTGTTGAGTTCAATGGACACTTAGCTCTTGTTGCTACTGTGGAGAAATAGGGTCTGAAGAGTACGGATCCCGGAAAGGATGACTTTGGGACGTTGAGTCGTACAAGAGATGATATCCCGGAAGATGCGGTTCTTATATCTTGCTTGGAGGACCTAATCAACAGAATTGTAAAGGATGTCTATAATTTGGCTGACCTTGATAAAAAGGGGCAACCCGGTTCGAGACTCAATGTTGATTATTCTTGGATGAATGATAAGGCGAAGGGGATTTCTCCACGTTCTTCTAATGTTGATGCTGTCCACGTGGAGTCTGTTCAGACTGAGACGGGTGGGTTTAAACGGAAAGAGCTGGCTAGTAGGGCTCATCTGCTGGAAGCACAGAACTACATTGAAGTACTTAAACGTTTCATTGAGTATATGGGTTATGAGGTGCCTGTGTTAAAGGGGCATAAAGAATTGAATCTGGTGTCGGGCAATTTTCTTATTGATATTTCAGACTGTGAGAATGATGAGGAGCTATGTGTAGCTCTTAACAATGTGGTTCAGTTACAGAACTTTATCATAATGGAAGGAATTGAAATCCCTCCTGAAGGGGTCCCGTCGGAGGTAAGTTTCGTCGAAGACAACGGTAAGAAGGAGCAGAGACAAAGAGCTCTCTCGGGTAGTGATGGTGGCATTGTTATGCCTCAGAAGAAGAAAATCAGATGGGAGGAGGCTGCCCATAACAAGATGACTGCGAAGATGGAAGTGGGTAATAATCCAAACTTGATGGAAGATCCTGATGGCACCAACAGTATTGATGCAGAGATTGATGAGGCCTTTAATTATCTGATCGAAAATGGTCTAAAGGAGGATATGCCTGTTATGCGTGTGGCGGAACTAGTGGATGATATTCCTTGGGAGGATCTCCCTACTGTCAGTATCCTACCTTCTATTGATGCGAGTTCTCTAACTATGAAGAATCATGGCTGTGGAAAGATGAAGGAGGATCGAGTGACTACTGGGCTTGGCAATGGTGGGTTTCCCATCATGACAATTGACAAGGGGCATACAAACCTGAATACATGGCAGATGGAGGCTGCCCCTAAAGCTGATTTTGCTGCTGGCAGGAAGGAGGAGGAGTGGGATGCTGGGGACCATGACAATGGAAAGCTGGAAGGCAACGGGCATGTTAAAAAGGTTCGCTGGACTAAATCCAGGATCAAGCAATGGAGAGCGACTAGAGGAGGTCACTCCAAAAAGATTTAATCATGGATGTTTAAGCTTTTGTTCTATTTCCTTACCTGTTGACTGTAAAATGACTTAATGTCGTTATGGCTTTGTTATTTGAATGTTGATATCGCGGGGTATGCCCCTAGATTTGTGTAAGTTGTTCCTTTTTTTGGTATAAATTTTAATTAGCAAAAAAAAAAAAAGGATTGACATCCCGGATAACATTTTGTTCATGCGAGCAGCAAGAACAGTCCACTTCCTGTACCAGAACATTGCATCTCTCCCAAAAACATCAAGCACAGCAAGCAGAGTGGCCTTTTTCCTCCACATAAAACAATACCACCTCGATGACCATGCCATACGCATCCGGTAGGCCACATCCACAAACCCACTTAGTAAAAACCTGGTTGGACTTGTCCAGGTCACCACCCCCACAATAGCTGAAAGAACACTACAACCACGGTGCTGCTTCATGACATAGTTGTCAGAACCAAAGCTACCACTTACGGAGGGCTTAGCACCTGTGAATCCATTTTGGGCCAGAACATTCGAACTGAACCACTCGTCAACAAGGAACTTCATAAAATCCCACAAAATGGGACCTAAAACGTTCATAAAGTCAGGACTTTCACCTGAACAGACTGTCTGAAAAACTTCCACATATTTGAGCATTCGAGTGCCCATTCGAAATGGGTGCGTTTGAAGTCCCCCCATGTGAGACAGCCACTTATCATGCACTCGTGGAAACACCAAAGTGGTGTTACCAGCCCAGCTTCGCGACCTAGCACGGTCTAGCTTACCATAAAAAACTTGAACATCAATAAGTTCACAGATGACTGAACCAAATATAATCCAACACCCTTCCAACACTTCCATATTTTGGAGCAAAACTTCCTGGTGAAGTTCAGAGCACAACCAGATAACAATGATAACACTATCAATGCTAATCAGAATACCCCTCAGTTGGGTCCATTTCAAACCAACCTTCCAGGTTTTTAGGATGCAATAAATCAGCTTTAAAACAAACCATGATATGACCTTAGGAGTGAAATGGCTAGCAACAAGACAGTGGAATAAACCATCAGAAAGAAGATGGGCATTACAAGTTCCCCCTACAAGAAAAGAGTACGATAATATCTTACCCTGCATAAAGAAGCTCAGGAAGAGATCTGCATCTCTTATAGCAATAACATCCGATCCTAAGAGGCACAGATCAGCCTCCATTTTAACCATCCAAAAGTCTCCATTGAGACTCACATGAGTAGCAGTAAAGCCATTAAGAGC
The DNA here is from genome assembly GCA_037693485.1 of Kitagawia praeruptora. Lineage (NCBI taxonomy): Eukaryota > Viridiplantae > Streptophyta > Magnoliopsida > Apiales > Apiaceae > Kitagawia > Kitagawia praeruptora. The sequence continues at coordinate 118,201,124 of CM075351.1, read as the reverse complement.
GATTAGATCCCGAAAAAGAGGTCTAGTTGTCTTAACACCCATCAAATCCCTAGTAACAATGCTTGCCAGCATTCCATCGAAAACGATGATATAGGGAACCATCCTATCAGCGAACCTATAAAGGCCCGACCCTGTTTCCCACCACCTGGTATCCTTCAACAAATCTCCGACAATCCTCTCATGTCTTCTGATCTCAATCGTGTCGATCGCAAACGTAGTCACATCTCCATTTAAATCTATCGATTTTATGAAGCAAACTCCCACGTCCATGTAGTTGCCCCTTTGAGGAACATACTCAAACACAAAGCAGGTAGTTGCTAGAAAACCTGCTAAGACCCGTTGTTGCACTTTACCAAGCGCCCTGCGGGCGTCAACGAAACGAATAGCACACACATCTACACGTAGATGTGGCACAACCGAAATGATTTTCCGAACAGGAAACCCCACAAGAGAAACCATTCTACGAAAAAATAAATATATTGTGTTTTGAGTTAGAGAGGAAGTATCCCTTCTCCTAGAAACATACATAGATAAAATGAACCCCTCAACAGAGAAGTACAAAGTCATCGTGAAAGAAGCATGAGCGAAGTCCCTCTCTTTAGAGGAAACTACAAAAAATCGAGTAATAACATCAATTGCAATAACTGCAAAACCCCATCTAGAACAAACCCAGGGGTTCATATCATTCATCTCCTTGTGACACCAGATCTCCAACAAGTCAGACCCCCTTTTAAACAGAGACCAGGAGGACCTATCACAAAGCCCGTCATGAGAAAGGCCTAGAGCAAAGAAACTAGATGGAAACAAGGCCCCATCCAAGCTACAGCTGTGAATCTTTAAAAGATTCAAACCCAGACAACGGATAGAAATCTCAAAAAGATTCACCAAAACGGAAACAGATTCATCCCCCAAAGCATGAATCGAAAACAGACCCATGGAATAAATTAATAACTAAATAGTAAGAAATATGGTGTTTAAGGTGAAAGAGTAGAAGAGGAAAGGTGGATTTAGGAAGGCTAATGTGAAGATTTGATGGAGAAATGGTGTATGTTAAGGCTGAGATTAGTGACGGCTAGGGTTTTAGAGAGAGAGTTTAGAGAGAAGGCAGAGAACGACTCTCATCGAACACTGCTATGTTTTTTGTTGCCTTCACAGGACTTTCGTCAACCAGTTGGCGGGCGTTCTTCATAAGTTCCTATTTGCAAAGAGAAACCTCACCATTTACCACAAAAGGATGAGACCCACAACCATCTAAGCCCAAAAAGTTGCTATCGCAAACATACTCCATCTGCTTGCAACTAGTAGGCTGCAACCTCTCACCGGACTGAGTCAACTGAATCGATAAATCCTGCTCCCCATTAACTAACCCAGTAGAAAGACGAGGGTAATAAACCCTGACCTCCGGCGAAAAAGTGACCTTCTTCGAAACCTTCTCCCCCTTAACTAACTCAGTAGAAGGGGCACCGTGTAGACACTCAAGAAGACTAGGGTAAAAAACCCTAACCTCCGGCGAGAAAGAGTCCCTCTTCGGACTCATTCTCAAAACTTTTAGAGATAATATATATAAAATAAGAAATATGGTGTATAGGTGGGAGATTTGAGATGGAAGATGGAATTATGAAGGTCGATTGTATAGATCTGATGGGAATTTTTTTAGAATTAAAGGCAGCTAAGAAGGGTTTTAGAGAGAGAGGTTAGAGAGAAGGCAGAGAACGACTCTCATTGTCTGTTTGCCTGATTGTTATTGGACTCGATGTAACTGAGTGTTATGGGTTACTTCCAGTTCTTTTGAACGTTATTTTTATCAAGGATTTTATTTCTAATAACAAAATCTCCTTGATAGGTCTTATGGAAACTAATGTTCAAAAGGACGTTGCTAGGATTATTTCACGAAATCTTAATCCACGGTTTCAGTGATGTTATAATTATGATTTTCATCCGGGAGGTCGTATTTGGCTTGGGTGGAACCCTACTTTTTGGAATGTTACTATGCTAGCCTCTTCTGCTCAGCACATAACTTGCTCTGTTACCTATGTTTCTTGTAACAAGAGTTTCTTTATATCTTTTGTCTATGGGTTCAACGAGGCTATTGATCGTAGGCCTTTTTGGGCTGATTTAGCTAGAACTGCTGTCGGATTAAATGATGAAGCTTGGATTCTTTGTGGGGATTTCAACTCCTGTATAAGTATTGAAGAGAAACAAGGGGGTTCCACTGACTGGACCACAGGTATGATGGAATTTAAGCATTTCTTGCTTGCTAATGGTCTTACTGATCTTAGAAATACAGGGCATTTTTTCACTTGGTGGGACAACAACCCTAACAGTCCTAAGTTCAGGAAACTGGATCGTGTGTTGATCAATGCACACTGGCATAACCTTTTTCCTTGCTCTAATGCTGAGTTTATGTCCCGGGGTTTATCTGATCATTGCCCAGCTATTGTTTCCCTTGGGGTTCTTCATGATTCTAGATCTAACCGTTCCAATTTTTTAATCATCTCATTGAAGATCCTCGGTTTCTTAAGCTAGTGGAAGATGCCTGGTCCACTGAGGTGGGGATGACCCATGGTTCATTGTTACTACGAAACTAAAGAGAGTTAAGTATGCTTTGAAGAATCTCAACAAAGAAGTGGGTGACATTCACCAATTGGTTATCACATCAAGGAATGCTATGATAAATTTTTAGGATAGTATGGCTGCTTGTCCTACTGTTGCTCAGTTTCAAGAAGAAAAGGAGTATGTTGAGAACTATTCGAAAGCTCTTCTCTTGGAGGAGCAATTCCTCAAGCAGAAATCTAGAGTACAATGGCTTAAACATGGTGATGGTAATAGCAAATTCTTTTATAATTCTTGTAGAGGCAATTGGAATACAAACAAGATTCTTTCTCTTTGAGACTCAGGGGGTGTTGAGCACAATTCCCATGCAGCTATGGCTCAGGTTGCCACTGACTTCTATAAAGAAATTTTAGGAAGGATGAATAATGTTATTGATTTCCCTGAGGACATTGAGCTTCCTTCGTTGACTGATTCTCAAGCAAGCGTCATGGTCACTCCTTTTTCTGAAGGGGAGGTGTTTAACACTCTGAAGAAGATGGCAAAAAACAAAAGTCCGGGACCTGATGGGTTCACTATTGAGTTCTAGCTTGTAGTCTGGCATATAGTTGGTCATGATGTGACTAAGGGCATCCTGAATTTTTTTAATTCATTGCAGTTGCCTAGGATCATACATGCAGCCTCCATCTGCCTGGTTCCGAAGCAGCCTAATCCATCTTAGATGCAACACTTTCGTCCTATATCCTGTTGCAATGTCCTATACAAATGCATCTCCAAAATGCTGGCAAAAAGGCTTAAAGCAGTCTTACCTTCGCTAATATCCCTAGCTCAGTCTGCTTTTGTGGCTAACAGGTCTATTGGTGACAACATTTTCCTAGCCCAAGCATTGTGTAAGGATTACAATTGCAATTCGGGTCAACCTAGGTGTGCAATAAAACTGGATATCCACAAGGCCTTTGACTCTTTAAAATTGGAAGTTTTTATTCATGGTCTTAAGGAGAATAAGGTTTCCGCATCATTTCATTCTGTGGTTGGAAAATGTATTACTTCCACAATGTTCTCTGTTAAACGACAAAGCACTAGTTTTTTTTTTAAAACGCTGCATAGGAAAAAAATGAGAGTCCTAGAGAGAGAAGCTCCTCCTTCTTTCTAAAACCCCTAAACCTAGCCGCCATTTTCTAATCTTCAGATCTATTCTCTAAAACACTTTCCCCACCATTAACTACTCATTCCCTTCATTTACTTCCACCTTCTCCTGTCCCCCAAACCTAAACACTATATTTCTTTCCTTCCCTTTTGGTTTTTTCTTTTCGGTCAGTTCCCATGGTGAGTCAAGGTTCTAATTGTGACTCCGAATCTGGTTTACCTGGTTATATGCAGGATATGGAGGATGATAAATTCCAGGAAATGCTTGCAAGAAGAGAAGTAGAGGACTTTCCAGCCTTAGTTGTACCTTCCACCCTTCAGGGAGGTACCTCAGCTGAAAAGATTTGTGAGACAACCTCAGATGAGGAGGAAGCTTCATATGAGACGGCTAGAGATGCGATAGAAAGAGAAACGATAAACATGGTAGCAAAGGGTGTGGCTGCGAACAATAAGTATGAGAGAGAGGACCTCATAAAGCTACGCAACCAAATGATGGATATCCATAGTTTCCTTGCCAAGAAGGGTTTTTCGGTGAGTGAAGTTGAGAAAGAAATCTTGAAGGATAAGGAGAGGTTTAATGCAGGGTTAGTAAGCCCAGTGCGTTTCATTGATGGTAGGGATGAGATGGGTCTTCCCATATTCACTAGCAAGGAAGTACCTAAGAGCACGGTTGCCAGTGATAAGGGGGTGGGAGCTGTTAAAGGAATTCTAAAAAATGCCACACCAGGGGGCCTGGAAAGGGGTGAAAGCTCAAAGAGTCAACAGGAAACAAACAAACAAGAACCTCTTGCAGATAAAGTAAGCAAGGAGAACACCAAAAATGGGGAGAAGGGTGAGAAAGGTGCAAAGTCCTGGTCTTCAGTCTTAAGAGCGGCCCCGGGACCTGTCAAGGAAGTAAAATTTGACTACGTGCCCCCATTGGAAGGATCAGATGTTGTGTCCCCCCCAGAGGATGTCCTCATGAAAGGTGCAGAAAAATTCAAATGTTGCATTGTGGGTAAATTTACCAAAGGGACTTTACCGTTTAAGAGAGTAAAGGAGGTGGCGTTTTCAGCCTGGAGGAGAGGCCTCACCATGGTTTCTCAGCGTAATGAGTCTACCTATGTCTTTAGGTTCAATTCTTCCAATGAAAAAAATGCAGTTCTAAGCAAAGGTACATGGTACTTTGATAAAAGGCCCCTGGTATTAACTGATTGGGGTTTCAACGACCGCTCTGAATCTGTTACTTCTATGCCTTATGGGTAAAGTTAGCCAATCTCCCGGATTTTTAATGGACACAGGAGGGATTGGGCCGTGTTGCTAGTGCCATTGGTAAGCCCCTAGGGGCAGACGCCCTAACCTCTGAGCTTGAAATTCTTCCATTTGCTAAAATGTGCGTGCAGTATGAAGTAGGGGATCCATTACCACCAACCCTCAAAGTGGTGGACCTGGATGGCTCTATAGTTGAGGTTAAAGTCTCATACATTAATAAGCCAATGGTGTGTAGCCACTGTAAATCTCTTGGCCACACCATTAGTGTTTGCCCGGTGGCTTCTAGACAATGGGCGGCAGGGGGGTCAATCCATACTAAAGGGGCTCCATCTAGCCAAAACGACAAGGGAAAAGAGAAGGTGGACGAAAGTGGTAAGGTAGATGAATGTCACCAAAAGAAGGTGGAGGTGGAGTTGAAGGAAGGGGTTTTAGAGGGGGAAACAAGTCAAAAAAAGGTTGAGGTGGAGCTGAAGGAAGGGGTTTTAGAGAAGGAAGCAAGCCACATCAACACCCACCAGGTAGATGTCAAAGAAGGGGATGTAGACACTGAGTGGACGGAGGTTCGTTCTAAGCGAAAGCCAGTGACATCGCCTAGTATTTCTCCAGAAGTTTCCAATCTTCAGCCGTTTCAGAACATTGTGGTTGATGAGGTAGCTATGAAACATGGCTCGAGAACTCCAAAGCCATACAAGAAAGTTAAAAGAGGGGGTAGGGGGGGTCGTACCCCTTCCTCTAGGTCATAAATCTGTTATGACTATTTTTTGTTCCTACAACGTTAGAGGCCTTAATAATAAAGTTGGTTTTATCAGGGACTTGATTTTCAAAAATAAACTGTCCCTGGTAGGTCTTTTGGAAACTCATGTCCAAACTGACGTTGCTAGGATTACCTCTCGGTCCATTAATCCACGTTTTCAGTGGTGCTTTAATTATGATCATCATCCGGGAGACCGTATTTGGCTGGGGTGGAACCCCTCCATATGGAAAATTTTGGTTCTTGCTTCCTCTTCTCAGCATATCACATGCTCTGTTACCCTTCTTGAGAGCAATACAAGTTTTGTTATCTCTTTTGTGTATGGCCTTAACGATGTGATTGACCGTAGACCACTATGGTCTGATTTGGCGGGAATAGCGCAGGGTTTAAATGGCACAGCATGGGCTCTATGTGGTGACTTCAACTCGTGTATTAGTATTGATGAAAAACAAGGAGGGTCCCTAGATTGGACTGCTGGAATGGAGGAGTTTAAACAGTTCTTACTTGCCAATGGCCTCACTGATCTCCGGTACTCGGGCCACTTCTTCACATGGTGGGATAGCAATATCTCTCAGCCAAAATTCAGAAAATTAGACCGTGTGTTGGTAAACCCTGAATGGCATTCAGTGTTCCCTTGCTCGACAGTGGAATTCTTGTCTCGGGGCTTATCTGATCATTGCCCTGCTATTACTTCACTTGGCACTAGTTTCTCCTCTGGAGCGAAGCCCTTTCAATTTTTTAATCACCTTATTGATAATCCAGACTTCCTGGAAACAGTGGAGAAAGCATGGGCCTTAGAGGTTGAGGGGAATCCTTGGTTCATCCTAACATCGAAGCTCAAGAATGTAAAGGTGGATCTAAAGGATCTAAACAGAAAGATGGGGGATATTCACAGCCTAGTGATCCAGTCTCGGGACGCTCTCTCTCAGTTCCAGGAATCCATGCCTGCTAACCCAACTGCTGCTTATTTTGAGGAAGAAAAGGAATTTATTGAGAATTATTCAGCGGCTCTAAGGCTAGAGGAGCAGTTTTTAAAGCAAAAGTCAAGAATTCAGTGGCTTAAGCTTGGAGATGGCAACAGCAAGTTTTTCTATAATTCTTGCAGAGGGCACTGGAACACAAACAAGATCACTACCCTCACTGACTCGGAGGGAGTCTCACACTCTTCACATGCAGACATGGCTAAAGTTGCAACGGATTTCTATAAAAATATCCTGGCCAAATCATCTGAGGTAGCAGATTTTCCTAATGATATTCCTCTACCTTCTCTCTCTGATTCCCAGGTCAACCTTATGGCTGCACCATTTTCTGAGAGTGAAGTGCTGAGCACATTGAAAAGAATGGCTAAGAACAAGAGCCCTGGGCCGGATGGTTTCACTGTTGAATTCTATTTGGCGGTTTGGCACTTGGTAGGAAACGATGTGACTAAAGGTATCATGCATTTCTTTAACACATTGCACTTGCCTAGAGTAATAAATGCTGCTTCCATTTGTTTAGTTCCTAAACAACCCAACCCATCTGAAATGCAACATTTTAGACCAATCTCCTGTTGTAATGTACTATATAAATGCATCTCTTCTATGCTAGCCAAGAGGCTTAAAGCTGTGCTTCCCTCCATCATTTCCCCGGTACAATCTGCTTTTGTAGCTAGGAGATCCATTGGTGACAATATTTTCCTTGCTCAAGCATTATGCAAGGACTATAATGGTAATTCAGGCCAGCCTCGATGTGCTATAAAACTAGACATTCATAAGGCTTTTGACTCCCTAAACTGGAATTTTCTGTTTGCAATCATGGGAAAAATGAGGTTTCCTACTCAGTACATTAAGTGGCTGGAAAAATGTATCACTTCAACAATGTTTTCTGTAAAGTTGAATGGCAGTTTGGAAGGGTTTTTCAAAGGGGAATCTGGCCTCAGGCAGGGGGATCCTCTATCCCCTTATCTGTTCGTGATTGTCATGGAGGCTCTCTCAGCATGCCTGGATAAGAAGACTGTGGACTCCAACTTCAAATTCCATTGGAGAACTAAGGAAGTAAAGCTAAATCACATTATATTTGCCGATGATGTTTTCCTGTTTAGTCATGGTGATTTGGGTTCAGTCTCGGCTCTCCTGGATTGGATCAAGCTTTTCTCAAACTGTTCGAATTTGAAGCCAAACATCTCCAAAACTACATGCTTCTTTGCTAATGTTAGGCAAGACGTGACTGATGCTATTCTTTCTCACTCAGGGTTCCAAAGAGGTCATATGCCCATCACTTACCTGGGGCTCCCTCTTATCACAGGAAAGCTTAACAAGAATGATTGCCAGACACTGATTACTAGACTGTGCAGCAAAATGGAAATGTGGACAACTAGATTCCTTAACTTTGCAGGGCGTCTCCAACTAATCAAAGCCATTCTGGTCAGCATTGTGGGGTACTGGAGTATGTTTCTCTTCCTTCCGAAAGGGATCCTAAAAAAGATCAATGCTCTATTTTTCAAGTTCCTATGGGGAGGTTTCTACAAGCCAGATGGGAAGTGTCAATATAAAGTTGGATGGGAGGAGTGTTGCAAACCAAAAGCAGAAGGGGGTCTAGGCATTCGGAATATTTTTGAATGGAATGAAGCAGCCATCCTTTTTCAGCTGTGGCGCATCATTCAGCCCACATCTAAATCTCTATGGATAGCATGGTTCCATAAAGCTCTGCTGGCAAAGAAGGAATTCTGGACTTCCAAAATGCCATATCGCTCATGTTGGATTGTAAGGAAACTGTTCAAGGCGAGGCAGCGTGCCCTTCAGTATGTGCACTATAACATAGGAGAAAACTCTGACTTTCTATTCTGGCATGATCCTTGGGTCCATAATAAGCCCCTTCTGGATATGGCCCCTTCCATTGTATCTACAGCTGAGTCCACTAGTTCAGTCACTATTAATGTCTACCTTCGAAATGGGATTTGGGACTTACCATCTTCGAACCATAATGATGTGATTGAAATTAGACGGATGGTGTAGCATGTTCAAATCCATAAGTCTGATTCCATTCTGTGGGATGGAATGCTTCCAAAGCATGTCAAATTGTCCACTATGTCCAGTGGCTAAACATGGTCTGGGGCAAATTCAATATCCCGAAATGCTCATTCATCACATGGTTGGCCATCAAAAACAGGCTCCTCACGAAGGATAGAATGCTTCTGTTCGGAATGCAGGTTGATAAAAAATGTGTCTTGTGTGGGGTGGATGATGAATCCATTAGCCACATCTTCACTGCTTGCCCATACTTTGATATTATTAGCAGGTCGATGCCATTTCGTTTCTCTCGAAACTGGTCCAATTGTCAGTCAGGCAACTGCACGGTTAATCAGCTACGGGCAAAGGAGGAACCAATTGCCCATCTGTTTTTTAGCACAGCTATTTATCATATTTGGAAAGAGCGTAACTACCGCATGCACAACCATGGTCCTGGCCACCCTACATCAGTGGTCAGTGGGGAGATAAGGCGTATGGTGCGTGAGAAACTATTCTCATGTAACTTGTTTAAGGGTTGGGTTCGGCAAAACCCGACCATCCTCTTATTTATCATGTAAAAGAATAGGCTAGGTACATCTGTAACGTTGAGTAGGATTTACCTCCTTATTCTTGTATCATGTTGATTAGTTGTTTTAGCATGGATGTTGTCTCGCGGGGTATGCCCCTAGATATGTATTATCTGTTCCCTTTGGTATAAATTCTTTTAACTAGCAAAAAAAAAAAAAAAAAAGCACTAGTTTTTTTTTTGCTAATTAAAATTTATACCACAGGAAAATAATTACAACTCTAGGGGCATACCCCGCGAATAGTAAAACACCTACCTAGCGGAACAACAGAGAAATGTCATCAATAGTGCTAGATAAACTAGCAATCAACTTTAAACCACAAACTATTTAATACATAGACAACTATCAGCTTAAAACGAAAACAAGTGCTTTAGGAAAGCCCTCCCCTAGTAAGGCGCCACTTCTTTAACCGCGGTTTTGACCAACGAACAGTACGCTCCTTTTTTTTTTTGCTAATTAAAATTTTATACCAAAAGGAACAGCGAATACAAGTCTAGGGGCATACCCCGCGAAGTCAACAATCACATAATACAAAGATTAAAAATTAGTAAATCACCTTACTGACAACATAAACTAGCGAGGTTATCAATGACCACCCCTAGTCTAAAGACATCAAAATAAGTCTATGTCGGATCATAGGGAAGAGCACTAAGAATTTGCATTCTTAGCATCATGACAATGATGCTACCCGAACTACATGAGCGCATCAAAACCCAACAGAAATAACAAGCCCACAAACACCCGAGCTGGACAGTGTGGTTCCCAAGCAAGGAACCTCTCCCGTAACAGTACGCTCCTGGCCTTCATCACTTACTATCTTCCCCTTTCCTCTTGAAGCAGTCCTCATCCCTAACAAACCATCAGGAACCCCCATATCATTACCAACCGTAGCCTCAGCATTCAAATCTCTGATGCTCCCTCCCTCCTGCCCCTCCAAGTGAGCCTTCATAACCTGGTTCAAGTCCTTCGAAGGAGACTTCTGCATGTTCTCGACATCAACATTCCTTCCCTTCAGGCCCTCACCCCCCAACGGACCCAAACTGAGACCCCAGAGTATAATCCAGGTGACCTTCCCATGTCTCCGCATCAGCGTTGCTCCATCCCATCCTCGCTTCCCCCCTAGGGTTAATAGGACATTGCATCTGCTCGGCTTTGGACAAAACACTAGTTACTAGTACTACTTAGAATAGTAGTGATCTACTAAGATCTCCAACCAAATTAATTGTTCGCGAACAGCTCGAGCTCAGATCGAGCTCGGCTCGGCTCGAGGCTGTTCGTGAACAACTCGAGTTCGGCTCGGTTCGTTAAGAAATCAGCTCGGTTCGTTAAGATCAAAACTCGGCTCGGTTCGTTAAGGTCAAAGCTCAGCTCGTTCGATCAAAGCTCGGCTCGGCTCGGTTCGTGAACAACCCTAATTGGAGTAGATTTGTAACAAAAATTGTCGACAATGAGATGGAGGAGAGAAAAAATAAAAAAGTAATATATGTGATGATGTGGTAGAAGTTACCAACTAAGTTGGCAACTGTGTTGGTAACCTCTATTAAAGATGCTCTAACTGTTGAGCCTAAAAAACATTTCATAACTTGGATTCCCCGCTAATTCAGTTTTTAAAAATGGAGTTTAAAGGGAAATATCGTGCTTTATAAATTTTGCTGATGTACATCTGGTTTAGTCAAAACAATGCCAACCTTGTTTGCCAAGAAGGGCTACATTAAAATCCCGCAAATTTCTGAACCTCATTCTACCTCTTGATTTCGGTTTGTACATTCTTTCCTAACTCATCCACTGATTTTCCTTTTATTTGCTAACTTCCACCAAAATTTACACATTATCTATTCCATGTCTTTGCACATCTCCATGGGTAATAGAAACACACTCGTAGAATAGTTTGGTAAAGCTTGTGCAATTGTTTTCAATAAGATTTCCTTTCCTGACTATGATAAAATCTTACCGTCAAAGTTTTGAAGTCTTTTGCGGACTCTATCATTAAGATAATCCAAAATCACTGATTTCTTTCTACCTATAATATTAGGTAAGCCAAGTAAGATAGGGAGACAATGGATCCCCCTGTCTAAGTCCTTGCTCGGGAGAAATATTTCCAAATTCCTGACCATCATGGACAATTTGATGATGAACAGAAGTTGCACATGCCATAATCAAGCTGACCAAGTGACCAGTTTATTCTCAAACCCCATTTTCACATGGGAGAAGAATAAAACCCCGTTTGTATGAAAAAAAATTAGTAGGAAAAAGATTAAAATCCCATATGGCTCTTAGGCTCTAAAAGTTATGCGCCACATACAAGATTCGACTGCTCTATTGAGGACAAGGTTAGGGCAATAAAGAGAGTGCATCAAATTAGAGAATTCGAAAGTGTCATAATGTGGGAGATATAAAGTAAGTAACTTTTTCCAAAATGAGACCTTCAATCTGAAAGCTTATGTGTTGCATTGTCACAGACAAACAAGATTCAGCAGGATCTATCATGTTAAATGATTTTATAATGAAACTAAAGAAGAGCCTAACAGATAACTATGTTCTCATTACATCATTGACTATTGTAATGAGTAGGCAGTAAGGTAGTTGAGCTAACCTGGACTATTGTACCTATTAGGCAGTAAGGTAGTTGAGCTAACCTGGACTATTGTACCTATTAGGCAGTAAGGTAGTTGAGCTAACCTGGACTTTCTTTACCAGTCTTGGTGTATAAATAGATCCATCTGATCATGTAATTAAACCAACCAATACTTGTCTTCTTCTCTCTTAGTTCTACTGTATGTTCAGTCTTCTCTTATGGTATCAGAGCTAGACAGCCTTACAGCTCACTAAATCGGTCCTCATTTATTTCTACTATAACACAACTCACTGCAACACAGCAAGCACCTGTCACCATGACAACAAAATCTGATTCCTCAGCAAATACAAATACAGAAACCACACATGATTCCCCAACTTCAGAAAAAACAATTATTCAGGTGAATGCACCAACTCACCTCCCTACAAAATTAACCCAGATGAATTTCCTGGTGTGGCGTACTCAACTCCAGTCAACACTAATTGGATTGGGTGTCCTAGGTTATCTTGATGGCACAATCATTGCCCCTAACAAACAACAAGAAGATGGAAAATTTAATCCGGCCTTTTCAATCTGGAATCGCCAAGACAAGATTATTTTGAGTGCTATGCTCGGAAGCTGTCATGAAACAATTCAACCGTTGATTTCTACCGCTGAGCTGCCCCCCAGGCCCGGGGTTGGTACTGAAGTGTTTATCCCGGGGCTTCGTCTTCCGTAGTTGTGCGTAAACGTACGCATATGAATATATATAATATTCTCTATATGCATCTTTGGACTTCTTCTCTTTTTTTTTGTTTTTTTTTTGTTTGAAAAATGACAGCTGTTACCCACTATCTCCGGGTTTTGGAGATAGTGGGCCGATTTTTGGGCCGCCACGCGTCCATGGCGTTTGGAATTCAGGGTTTGCCTATAAATAGTGGCTGCCTCCCCTCATTCTTTCTTTTACGCGTTTTTGATTTGCTGCCGTTACTCTGCCTCTCTGAAGACCAGTGCTCCGGGCTATCGGTTTTTCTTGCTTTCTCCATTCCGGCCTTTCTACTCTTTGTAAGTCCTCTTTATCCGGACTCTTGTCAATTTTACCATTTTTCTTTTCCGGGGTCCTGGTAGTTCCATAGGTTGCCCTTTGGTAGCTTCTTACGTTTATTCTATCATTGTGTTGGGTAGCCCGGGGTAGAGTCCTTGTATGGTTAGGAGACGTGTGACTGCAAATCGAGTGTTAATCCCTCTCTCCGAGCCCAGTACCTCCGGCGCTAGCGTTAGCTCTTCAGATAGTAGTGTAGAGTTGATAGATCTAGAGTGGTGTATAATGGGGAAGAAGAAGAGTAGTTTGCCCGTACTTAGTAGTGTTGCGACGAAGGATATGGGCCCGGGGTATAGCCTCAGTGAGCCGGATGGTAGTTGGGGCCATAGTAAGTATTATTTCGTAAGGAGGGACCCGGGGATCCCCCAAGCTTTCTTCTTCAGGGATCTCAGCACGGAGTTCGCTCAGAATCCAGATGTGGCCGAAATGATTAGGTATGATGAGGCTTTTCTGGATTCCAAATTCGGGGATAAACCGGGTTCTGGGATGGATGTCGGTCCATTTCGGAGTAAGTATGTAAAAGAGCCGGTCGACTGGGACCCCATTTTCCGGGCCACATTCCACTTGGATAACGATGTAGAGTGGAGATGGCCAGAGCCCGGTGAGAAGATTTACCACAGGCCGGAGGGCGGCTGGGTCGGAGTGTGGTTGGAGCACCTAAGGTCGGGGTATGGGCCTAGGTGTCACCAGTTTGTTAAATCTCTATGCTTGTTTGAGTATGGGATTCCCGTCACCCAGCTGACCCCGAACGCGGTGAAATGGATCTCGTATTTTCTTGGGTGCTGTGAGAAAGCCGGGGTGCTGCCCACTTTCAAACTTTTTCACCATGTCTTCCAATTGGTGCACTCCAATAATATACCAATGTTCGAGTTTAGGTTCCGGGGTAAAGCATGTGGGTATCCTTCCTCGGCGTCGAAGCCTCTGGTCATGCTCCCCACTTTGAAGGGTTGGAACGGGGAGTTTGTCTTCCTCCAGGGCGTTGATATCCGGTTCATGCCCACCTTTAAGGAGGAGCCTCTTGCCATGAATTTTGAGGTTTTCGATCTTCAGGATGCGGCAATGGACCGGGTTCATGCTTTTTGCCGGGGTCTCGGAAGGCAGGTTGTAAGAACCCAGATTTTTGGGTAGAATTAAAACTTTTTATTATGTATTGATGAATAGTGGTTACAACTAGAATGTAATACTGGTTTTAATGAATGAATAATGAAAGGATATATATTCCAAGGTTATATGGCCTGAAGGATGCTATTGGGTGATAACTTAGATTAGAATAATCTATCTCCTAGAAAGTTAAGATAAGATTCCCTAGAGAGAAATAGATACCCTCATGTCATCCAAATCAATATCTATTATAAGCCCAGCGGTTCCGTAAAAAGGTTAAGGAACACTCGAGGGTGAACCAGGTTCATTTTCCTAATTATAGGAATTAAATAAAAATAAGTGATGAATAGTGATTTTGGTGGAATTTGGAATATTATTATAATAATGTTATACCCGGTATTCGGAACGGATTTTTGAGTTCGTATTAGTGATCCAGGAGGAAAATAAGTGTATGTAAAAGCTGTCGGATTCAGAAAAAGAGCACTTTTATTTTCTCCGAGATTTCCCTGGACACTGCAAGACTTAAGGATTTATAAAAGAGAATTAAGGAATTTAAATTCGAGAAGTATTAAGAAAGATGAGGAATAGTAGTATAAATATTAAGAAGGTTTTCGGTAAAACCCTAACTAGAAACGAATGAGTTAGTCCCTCGAACGAGCAACGAATTGAGCAATAACCGGACAAAGAACAAACAGAGGATCAAGATGCATGCATGTACAAGGAGATAAGACCAAGTAACTAAGTAGTTACATGAGCAACTAGTATACTTAGCAAACATAACCAAGTACTTAGCTTCTTGTCATCATCTTACCATTACAAACCAACACTTGTCCATTTAATTACATCATGCATGACCTAGAACTTTATTAAAGCTACTTTATGGACAAGATATTATCCAAAGACATTCAATAATTCACTTTAGATAAGATGAGAGCAAGATCAAAGCCAAGCAAACACCACCTCTCCCCCATTTTTCCAGCAGTTTACATTTTCCAGGGCAGGGGTCTTTGCAATTTTTTTTCACCTAGATCTACTCATCTAAAAATCATGAAAAACTTCATGGAGCTTCTACACATCAAGGTGAAGTTGGGGATTTAATTTCATAATTTTTGAAGATCGTTTGGATGGGTAAATAAATTCGAGAAGTTCACTGTTTTTCCCCCAAAACCAAGGCACTTCGAATTTTGGAGTTTTAAGATTTCAAAATCCACCTTCCAACCATTGTTTGATCTCCAAATTTTTATGGTGAGTCCTATATTTCATAAAAATGATCTCCTAGAAATCTTAGCTTCAAACTCCATGTTTTCCATTTTCAAATAAATCCTCAAAGATGAGGGTGAATAGTGTTTTCAAGAAACTAACTTTGATTTCTTGGTTTCTTTGGATGATTTAAGCTTTGTTAAAGCCATACAAGGACTATATAAGGGTTATTATAGCTTGTACACTCTCCAAGGAAGGTATAATTCTTAAGAACCCAAGATCTTACTTTGAGTTTTATATATGTTCTTGATGGTTTTAGATTAGTTAAGATTGTGGTGTTGTTATATGCATAAAAGCATGATTATGTAGTTAGTAGTGATGATTTAAGAGTTTTGATGATTATGATGGTTAATTGAAACCTTCTTGGACTGGTTAAGATGAAAACCATGTATAGTATGCCCGGTGTGGCTTGGATTGATTGTTATGAATTTTAGAACGTTCGATTTATAGCCGTCGTAATACCGAATTTTCGTTAGACTATTAAACACCGAGCATCACAGTAGCTATAACTCACTGTACAGCTTCATGTTCTGCCATGATAGGATAGATTATGTTGCAAGCTTCGTTTTGATATAAAGATCGCATGAAATGGACTTACGGTTTAGGAGTTATGATTAAATTCGTAAAAGTGGTTCGAAATCGTAAACGAAAGTTCGTAATTGAAATTGATTCCCTTAAATGTCATTTAATCAGTGGCGAATCTTATTAATTAAATATTAGAGGTAAAAAGGAAGGTGTGGGAGAAAACCACATGTCGAATGGATCGTTTTCCGATTTTATAAAAATGTTTGAATCGAGGTTAAACGCGAACGAACCCCTTAAAGGTATGACTTTGGTTATAACTTAGAAAACGGGCGATAACACTCAAGGTATAATCTTGATTCGTAAACGACCAACCTTAGAACTTATACGACTTAAGTATATACCAAGTATAAGCATGATGACATGTCTTGATAACGAACGAATGTCGGATCGTATCGGTGATAAAAAGAGTTACACTAAAAGAGACGTAACGAGATAACTCGAAAACATGTTTCGATTTAAGTGGAGTTTATACTTAGCCTTTTAATAAGCGTTAAGTGGTTAATCTTAAATATTCTGATTGTTTATAGATTGTCGAGCTGACCCGGGACACATTACCCCTACCCGCACTCGATTCTCAGGCAAGTTTCCAATACTTGGAACTGTTGTTGTGATAATATATATGATGATTGTTTTATACATATGCCATAGCATGCATGCCTACTTTCAAGTTAATATTGAATTACTTGTTCCCTGAATTGATATCGGCTTATAGACTATATATGAAATATCAGTTATAAGCCGGATTGTTTGGTTAAGACCCTTAGCGAAGGGCGTATGATATTCATACTTCAAATATAGACCGGGAGTCGATGTTTTGTAATATATAAATAGTCGTGGAAACCCGGAGGGATCCCAGCGACAAATTTATTACTTCGAGGATTTTTATTCGATTACGAATCTTTCGAGGAACGTTATTTGAGTATTACCTCAGTGAAGGAATATTCAATGAATATTATTTTAATATTCATTTAGAATGTCATTTATTTAATGAATATTATTTTGATCATTCATTGGAGTTATTTAGTTAATGAATATTATTTTGAATATTCATTAGAGTTATTTGGTTGACGAATATCATTCCCAAATATTCATTTGGCTTACTTATTATTATTTGGAATATTCATTTGATCTTTATTTATTTAATGAATATTACTTTCGAATATTCATTTAAGGTTTGATTTACTTAATGAATATTATTTTAAAATATTCATTGGAAGTTCTATTTACTCAAGGAATATTACTTCGATTATTCCTTTAAAGTTTTGATTACTAAATGAATATTATTCGGATATTCATTTAGAATATTATTTGTTAAATGAATATTATTCGGATATTCATTTAGAATATTATTTGTTAAATGAATATTATTTTGGGGTATTCATTTAGAATATTATTTGTTAAATGAATATTATTTTGGGATATTCATTTAGAATATTATTTGTTTAATGAATATTATTTGGATATTCATTTGGAATGTTAATTGTTAAATGAATATTATTTTCAAATATTCATTTAAGGTTTGATTTATTCAGTAAATATTATTTTAAATATTTATTTAAGTTTATTTATTCAATGAATATTATCTTAAATATTCATTAAGAAGAGATTTATTTAATAAATAATTCTATATTCATTCGAGGATTACTTACGAGCAATATATTGATTTAATAATATTCCGTAATTATTATTGACTTAATAAATATTCTTGGAATATTTAATAAAATTCTTTTGAATTCTTTTTGTAATGATTTATATTATTCAAAGGTTATCCTTCACCTTCAGATATTATGTAAAATATTTCGGAGTCTTTTATGACTATTTTATCAAGGGGAGGTTCCCAAAACTTTATTTTCATTTAAATCTATCTTATAAGAAGATTTAAATACTCGCTCAACTTCCAAAAATTATATAAGGGGACCTCACTTGGAGATGTTATTTATTGGACTGCCCGGTCCTATACTTGCTAAAACTATCTTGTCACTCACATCTTGATTTTTTCAAGCATCGATATGAGTCTTTTGGTTACCTCCTCAACGCTCGAGGGGTATGATTGATGTAACAAGTTTATATCCATTAACAAGCATCAGCTTGGGAAATATTGGTGAATTTTCCTTTCCAATTAGATACGACTACTTTGTGGAGTCCTATCAACAAGTGTTACACTTGGGGAAAAGGGGAACGAACTTTACGTTTCAGAGTCATGGATGATATTCGAACTAGGAGA
The DNA here is from genome assembly GCA_037693485.1 of Kitagawia praeruptora. Classification (NCBI taxonomy): domain Eukaryota; kingdom Viridiplantae; phylum Streptophyta; class Magnoliopsida; order Apiales; family Apiaceae; genus Kitagawia; species Kitagawia praeruptora. The sequence continues at coordinate 118,183,026 of CM075351.1, read as the reverse complement.
CGCGTAAGTGGCCGAGTGGCACCGGTCCAGCAATAGCCCAACCGTTGGCTGAGGAGTTCCAGAGGGCGGTAGATAAGTAATTCCGTCGGAGCTACCTTCTACATGTAGAGAACGACTGATGAGATGCATGACATACGACTGATCATCGTAAACGTCAGGGCATCTGGCGCGGCAATGCTCCCGTATTAGTTCATCTTCTAAAAGTGAGAAATTTCTGCAACACTGTTGGTGTTGGCAAGGTGAAAAGTGTTGAAACCGGAATTGCAATATTTTCCTGCAAGTTCCTCTTTTATGATAATTGAGAATATCTTGCTTATCTTTTGCATAGCAGACATTTATTCAAAACAAATATATTTTTGAGTTACCTTGTAACTTCATCTCATACCTTATATTGGTACTACATCGTTAATGCATGGCATATGGTTTCAAAGATATTTTGGACTGTTATATATTATCACTGTTCAATTATATTTCTGGCGGGCTATTGCTCACCCTTGCTTTATTTATTTATATCACAACAACAGCTAGATCAGATGGCCGCGCAAGGCGCACGTAGCGTAAGCAGGTGACAACCGTCAGAGGTTTACCGCTAAGGTCTTGGCTACCTTTGTTGAGGATGCAACTACTGGTAGGCTAGTTGTTAGCAATTGAGCCTCAAATGTATTTATATTATGGTATCTATCAATGGATGGCAAAGAGTATGTAATTGTACAATTGTAATTCTTTGGGTTGTAAGAACTCAAACTTGTGATTAATAATATTGTTGGTTACTCTGATTTCATCTCTGGGACTATAACGGGTGTGTTTTATGTTGTTGTTTTGGGTCACAAGGTTGTAATTTAAATTATGTTAGTTTTGTGGTTGGATATTGAGACCGTAACGACCAGATCCCTGACCCTGGATCTGGGGGTGTTACAGAAATGGTATCAGAGAGAGCGTTATAAATCCCAGAGATGACGTGACGTTAAAACAATAAATTCATTAAGATAATAAGAACTCTTGCCAAGTTCATAGTCAGACTACATAATGTAGTATTGACATATAAAACCCTTATGGGAACCCTAAAGTATCATGATAGTAACTTAGCTCGTTCTTGTATCGACTAGTAAGGCGACAGACCTTGGGGATTACGAGCAGTAACATAATGATGCTTGTTTTGATGTTGAAGATCGGATGATGGATTCGATAGAGCACCCTACTGAGGGCCCGGTTGAGGTCCCAGCAGAAGAAGGAAATATTCATAAGTATAAGGAGTTTACACTTCAGGAAATGAGGGCTACAGCCAGAGAGACTGTAAGAGTTAAGGTATAGTGCTCAGAGAAGTGAGCTTAAAGAATTGAGATATTATTAAGAGAATTAAAGAAGCATATTGGAGTCATAGCCGGACTACCGGATGAAGTGCCAGCAAGTAAGATGGATTTGAGGAATTACTCAAGATCTTATGTAAGGATAGATAAGAATCCTTGGAGACTTTCAGATTAATGAGAAAGGAATTAGAATGATGCATGATTATCAAAGACAATGATCTCAGAACCTACAAGAGGAGAAGACCAGTGAGTCTGTGATAAATTAGTAATAAGGCTATCATCAGGAACCAATTATAAGTTCAGTTTAATTCAGTGAAATGATGAACCAGAAACATTAGTTGCATGTGATTCAGAAGAATATTAAATTCTTTCTTTTCCTTGAATGGATTATGGTAGTTACCTTAAGTTTATTCTGACACTGAATCATAAATGGATTGAGTAAGGCAAGCAGTGGTTGAGATGAAATTGAGAATGCTTTTAGATGAAACCTGAATGAACAGGTGTAGGCCATGTTCTCGAAGTGAGGGTTTTGGCAAAATAAAGTCCAGACAGTAGGACATATGAGCAATAGGAAGTAGTGATTGATTGACCCCACCAAATTAAAGACAGTTTCAAATGGAGATTGGCCAACCACACCGGCAAAGGTGAGAAATTTCATAAGATTCACAAAGTATTATCAAAGATTTGTTCAGGACTTTACAAAGATTGCAATCCCGTAACCCGACTTATTTGTAAGACTAAAAGTTTGAATGGACAAGCTAAATAGGGGAAAATCTCCCTGGAGTTAAAGATAAAAAACTGGTGATGACCCAGCATTGGCGTTACCTAATGGAAGAAGGAGAATTTTGGAATATACTAGGATGCACCTCGTACAGGTTTAGGTGTTGTGCTTGTGCAACATGACAACATAATTTCGAATACATTTAGACAGCGCAGTTCATCGGATTCGGATGGCCTTGGTAGTGCCAATGTTGAGGAACGACTAACCCCGACGGTAGTGTTCCTTCTGGGACTAGTTGTTAAGAAGACTGGTATTTGGTAGTATCGACTAATAGGACGGATATGTATCGGGAAGATGTGGCATGTTACTAGTGGGTGAAAAGATTAACTGAAATTTTTCCAAATTCTGGAAAGGAATTCAACGAATTTTGGCAAACCTTGTCTTTCTGATTATCAAAAGACGTCATTGAAGAGAGTGGAAACTGGAGCGAACCTTGTGGATTGGGTAAAGTAGCCGCTATACAGGTGGGTAGACATACCCCGATTATTACAGTTGAATGTAGGGATAAAATTATGAAGTTGAATGTAATTAAGAAACAAGCCGGACTGAGAAATTCTGGGATTGACTTAAATGAAAAGGTTGTTATGCCAGAAATGTTAAGCTTTTGTGACACGTGAAATTGATAAGAGTAACTAGAAGAAAAGTAAGGGTGACCGGAGATGGTACCGAGGAGTCGATTGAGACTTATATGGAGTGAAGTTTTTGAAAAGATCAAAAGGTATCAAGTAGAAGGCAATATGCCAGCAATTGCTAGAAAAGTAATGCTATTAGCCGACCCCTAAGCTCACATATTTAGCATGGCCAGATGGGGGCCAAGTCACTAAGGATTATCAAGTGACTGAACCAGCAACGTAAGGACAAAGCGGGGTGCTTCTAATCAAGTGCCAACCGTGAGGGCTTTTGATATAAATTGAATTGAGATACAGGATGATGGATTTTATATATACCATGGACGTATTAGGATTGAGGGTAGTGACCACTGAAAAGTTACGAAGATTGCCAAAGTCAGTGCAGTATGATGCATAAATGTTATCTGAAGCTTAGTGTCCTCAAAAAGAGCATTAGACACTAAGAGATTCACGTTGAACACGACCAATATCTTCCAGAACATCCTTGCTACCATTACCAAGTTCTGTAAGAAAGAGCAGATAGACATGTGTTGTCTTTTGGAAGGTCATATAGACTAACATTCGTTTGAAAGAAGAGGTTAGCATTAGTCTACCTATAGACTATCAAGATGAGAATGATTAAAAGAGACCCTTATTAAGGATATATGATTGAATTGCCAAGTACAGGATATAAGTATTCCTTGAAACTAGAATTGAGTATAGAATGTCCATATATTAAGACGAACCCTGGGGGATGCACAAAGGATAGCATCACCCCTAACAATAGGCACTGTGAAATCAGATGATATAAGTTGAATCGACCAAGGTATCAATAACCTGTAAGGATTTGTGGAAAGGAATCTCAAAAAGTACATAGACAGAATTGTTATAAAATTGACTAATGATGTTTGATATACCCTGTAACCAGGAGATGCAGGAGGAATGATGAGGATGGCCTAAGAAACCTTATAAGGGAAGTGCTAATATTCTAAACTTCAAACGGGAAGTTTGGTAAGGAATGTATGACATAGTAACAATAAGGCCAGATGAAGCATGTGTGAAACCATGTAAAAGTATGGATTGAACCAATAAGGTTGAGATTATCCTAAAAAAAAAAAAAAAAAAAAACAAGAAGGGAGTTAAGTAAGGAAATATCCTAGGTATGATTTGGAGTACCTGTAGTCAAGATCGCACTAGAAAGGTGGAAGCAATGACTTTTGGAAAAGACTGATAGATGCTTTCTCTCATTCAGCAGAATTTAAGGGAGAATGCTTCCACCCTGAGTTGGAATAGATCCAGAAAACATTGATCTCAAGAAATTATTATAATCAGGAAAGGCCAACGAGGTGACCGACACTTTAAGTATAGGGGAGTAGGCATAAATGCTCAGACCAAAGAAATAGAATGATAATGTAAGGACCTTGATGGTCATAATGTGGTAGAGGAAGTTACATTCCGTCTGATGATTGTGCGAGGATCAATTATAAGGATAGTTTAAGTAAAGATTCGATTCTTGATGTTCCCGGTAGCACATTACCGACATTAGGAGGTTCTACGACAGACCAGACCAAATTCCCCAAGAGACTCGCCTTTTCTTTGGAAAGAGAGAGGGGAGGTTAAGTAACAATGAATTGGTAGTAAATGACCAGAAACAGAGATGGTACAAATACTGATAAGCCAAATGGCACGATGATGAATGACAAGCAAGTTATGTTGGTGTATTTCTGTGCAAACAAGATAGAGAATTATGAGATTGGAAAGCGATTAAGCAAACCGCTAAGCTTTTAGTCTTCTACCGGAGATATATGATTAATAATCTCACCAGCCTGTTCCAGCTGCGATGCTGGAAGCTTTCCTGCAATTTTATCTGCTTCATGTAATATCTACGTCAAGTTCAGGAAGCATTCCCTATGGATAGGGAATAGTGATTATTTTGTTTTCCTAGAGGATCTTGAATTGACAATTATGATGCTTAGTTGTTAAAGCACTAAGTAAACGATAAGCGATGGTGATCCTTCTGAGAAATTAGGTGGTAATGACTGTGGAAATGTCGAAGTGAATCTAAGTTAGAGAAATCATCCAGGTTTATTTCGGATGGTGTAATTTCTGGATCGACGGGATATTTGAAATGAAGAATTAGGTTATGATGGTTCATAAAATGATTATAGTAGAAATAAAGACAAGAGACTGATAGAGATGGAAATAGAATTGGGAATTAATAAGAGAGTCAGATAGGCAGACTCATGAGAAGCTCCAGTAATGAAGCGAGGATAGTATGGAATTGGCAAGGTAAGGGTATTGGCCAAAACGGAAAGTTGGAATTAGGAGCATGAATGACATACAAATTGTTTGGAAAATCCGAGGAAATATGGAATAGTTTGATTGAGTAATAAAAGAGACTCATGGAATGAGAAAGTGAAATCTAGATGGTTGAACAAAGGAAAGTTTGACCACAAACGTGCCACGTATATTGAATAAAGGTAACACGCGTTTCCCTAATAAGGTGATGGTGGAGTTCAATAACAGAAGTGAATGAGAACTAGATGATAAGATGGATGTGATTGATAAAGAAAAGAATGGGAAATAATTATGGAATGTGAAGCAAGAAATGTTATGAATGGATTGATGAATGGGTTTTTCCTAACGAGCACTCGGAATGACAACCTGATAGTGTTAGAATTATGAGTATGAAAGAACCAGTGTCGGGTCGTGAAATGTGAGTAATAATAATGTCAAGCGGGAAATCCAAGATTTAACCTGAGAGGTTGAAGGATTTTCCAAAAAGTAAGTGGTGCTAATATCAAGCAAGAGTATAGGTCCATAGAATGATGGACAGAATAGCAGGGACATGTGATATGTGAGATTACGAAAAAGTGGAATTTGAGACGAATATGATTATTTCTCTTCTCTAATAAACCTCTATAGTTCAGAGGTAAATTCTAAGTATGATATTTTGACAATCATGAAAACTTTCATATATGATTCTTTGAAATTCGTTCTTTTCTTCTCCCTTATTTATCTTCTTCTAAATTGAGAAGAACAACCCTTTAAGGAGGGGAGGTAATACTATGTGACTCTCTGTCTGTGTGATAGGAGTCTAAGTGGAATGCCATTAATTGTTTAATTGCTTGTCAAGTACTAAAGGCTGGCCCCCTTTTGTACTAACTATGCAATATAACAAATGTTCATTGATCACAGTGGTCTCTCGAAAAAATTTTCCACCTAAATATATATACATCGAGATTGCGAAGATTAAAGCGATTAGGAATTGCAAAATTACGAGTGAGGTTATCTCCGGACTTCGTAGCGCGTTAGTGATACCGAAGTCACTGCACGTACCAATAAGGTTAATAGTATAAGAACGGACAAGAGCGTATACCGGATGATGTGTTGTGCGAAAGTATCAACGAATTGGTAGAACGGATAAGGGTGTATTGTAACACCAGTATGAGATGCTTTAGAAAGATTGGAGTCTGTAAGGATCGACCAGAGAATTGGAAAGTGAAATAACCAACAAATACCCAATTGTCTTCTACCTGATTCCGGGACGGAATCCTTTTAAGGAGGGGAGACTGTAAGAACCCAGATTTTTGGGTAGAATTAAAACTTTTTATTATGTATTGATGAATAGTGGTTACAACTAGAATGTAATACTGGTTTTAATGAATGAATAATGAAAGGATATATATTCCAAGGTTATATGGCCTGAAGGATGCTATTGGGTGATAACTTAGATTAGAATAATCTATCTCCTAGAAAGTTAAGATAAGATTCCCTAGAGAGAAATAGATACCCTCATGTCATCCAAATCAATATCTATTATAAGCCCAGCGGTTCCGTAAAAAGGTTAAGGAACACTCGAGGGTGAACCAGGTTCATTTTCCTAATTATAGGAATTAAATAAAAATAAGTGATGAATAGTGATTTTGGTGGAATTTGGAATATTATTATAATAATGTTATACCCGGTATTCGGAACGGATTTTTGAGTTCGTATTAGTGATCCAGGAGGAAAATAAGTGTATGTAAAAGCTGTCGGATTCAGAAAAAGAGCACTTTTATTTTCTCCGAGATTTCCCTGGACACTGCAAGACTTAAGGATTTATAAAAGAGAATTAAGGAATTTAAATTCGAGAAGTATTAAGAAAGATGAGGAATAGTAGTATAAATATTAAGAAGGTTTTCGGTAAAACCCTAACTAGAAACGAATGAGTTAGTCCCTCGAACGAGCAACGAATTGAGCAATAACCGGACAAAGAACAAACAGAGGATCAAGATGCATGCATGTACAAGGAGATAAGACCAAGTAACTAAGTAGTTACATGAGCAACTAGTATACTTAGCAAACATAACCAAGTACTTAGCTTCTTGTCATCATCTTACCATTACAAACCAAAACTTGTCCATTTAATTACATCATGCATGACCTAGAACTTTATTAAAGCTACTTTATGGACAAGATATTATCCAAAGACATTCAATAATTCACTTTAGATAAGATGAGAGCAAGATCAAAGCCAAGCAAACACCACCTCTCCCCCATTTTTCCAGCAGTTTGCATTTTCCAGGGCAGGGGTCTTTGCAATTTTTTTCACCTAGATCTACTCATCTAAAAATCATGAACAAATTCATGGAGCTTCTACACATCAAGGTGAAGTTGGGGATTTAATTTCATAATTTTTGAAGATCGTTTGGATGGGTAAATAAATTCGAGAAGTTCACTGTTTTTCCCCCAAAACCAAGGCACTTCGAATTTTGGAGTTTTAAGATTTCAAAATCCACCTTCCAACCATTGTTTGATCTCCAAATTTTTATGGTGAGTCCTATATTTCATAAAAATGATCTCCTAGAAATCTTAGCTTCAAACTCCATGTTTTCCATTTTCAAATAAATCCTCAAAGATGAGGGTGAATAATAGTGTTTTCAAGAAACTAACTTTGATTTCTTGGTTTCTTTGGATGATTTAAGCTTTGTTAAAGCCATACAAGGACTATATAAGGGTTATTATAGCTTGTACACTCTCCAAGGAAGGTATAATTCTTAAGAACCCAAGATCTTACTTTGAGTTTTATATATGTTCTTGATGGTTTTAGATTAGTTAAGATTGTGGTGTTGCTATATGCATAAAAGCATGATTATGTAGTTAGTAGTGATGATTTAAGAGTTTTGATGATTATGATGGTTAATTGAAACCTTCTTGGACTGGTTAAGATGAAAACCATGTATAGTATGCCCGGTGTGGCTTGGATTGATTGTTATGAATTTTAGAACGTTCGATTTATAGCCGTCGTAATACCGAATTTTCGTTAGACTATTAAACACCGAGCATCACAGTAGCTATAACTCACTGTACAGCTTCATGTTCTGCCATGATAGGATAGATTATGTTGCAAGCTTCGTTTTGATATAAAGATCGCATGAAATGGACTTACGGTTTAGGAGTTATGATTAAATTCGTAAAAGTGGTTCGAAATCGTAAACGAAAGTTCGTAATTGAAATTGATTCCCTTAAATGTCGTTTAATCAGTGGCGAATCTTATTAATTAAATATTATAGGTAAAAAGGAAGGTGTGGGAGAAAACCACATGTCGAATGGATCGTTTTCCGATTTTATAAAAATGTTTGAATCGAGGTTAAACGCGAACGAACCCCTTAAAGGTATGACTTTGGTTATAACTTAGAAAACGGGCGATAACACTCAAGGTATAATCTTGATTCGTAAACGACCAACCTTAGAACTTATACGACTTAAGTATATACCAAGTATAAGCATGATGACATGTCTTGATAACGAACGAATGTCGGATCGTATCGGTGATAAAAAGAGTTACACTAAAAGAGACGTAACGAGATAACTCGAAAACATGTTTCGATTTAAGTGGAGTTTATACTTAGCCTTTTAATAAGTGTTAAGTGGTTAATCTTAAATATTCTGATTGTTTATAGATTGTCGAGCTGACCCGGGACACATTACCCCTACCCGCACTCGATTCTCAGGCAAGTTTCCAATACTTGGAACTGTTGTTGTGATAATATATATGATGATTGTTTTATACATATGCCATAGCATGCATGCCTACTTTCAAGTTAATATTGAATTACTTGTTCCCTGAATTGATATCGGCTTATAGACTATATATGAAATATCAGTTATAAGCCGGATTGTTTGGTTAAGACCCTTAGCGAAGGGCGTATGATATTCATACTTCAAATATAGACCGGGAGTCGATGTTTTGTAATATATAAATAGTCGTGGAAACCCGGAGGGATCCCAGCGACAAATTTATTACTTCGAGGATTTTTATTCGATTACGAATCTTTCGAGGAACGTTATTTGAGTATTACCTCAGTGAAGGAATATTCAATGAATATTATTTTAATATTCATTTAGAATGTCATTTATTTAATGAATATTATTTTGATCATTCATTGGAGTTATTTAGTTAATGAATATTATTTTGAATATTCATTAGAGTTATTTGGTTGATGAATATCATTCCCAAATATTCATTTGGCTTACTTATTATTATTTGGAATATTCATTTGATCTTTATTTATTTAATGAATATTACTTTCGAATATTCATTTAAGGTTTGATTTACTTAATGAATATTATTTTAAAATATTCATTGGAAGTTCTATTTACTCAAGGAATATTACTTCGATTATTCCTTTAAAGTTTTGATTACTAAATGAATATTATTCGGATATTCATTTAGAATATTATTTGTTAAATGAATATTATTCGGATATTCATTTAGAATATTATTTGTTAAATGAATATTATTTTGGGGTATTCATTTAGAATATTATTTGTTAAATGAATATTATTTTGGGATATTCATTTAGAATATTATTTGTTTAATGAATATTATTTGGATATTCATTTGGAATGTTAATTGTTAAATGAATATTATTTTCAAATATTAATTTAAGGTTTGATTTATTCAGTAAATATTATTTTAAATATTTATTTAAGTTTATTTATTCAATGAATATTATCTTAAATATTCATTAAGAAGAGATTTATTTAATAAATAATTCTATATTCATTCGAGGATTACTTACGAGCAATATATTGATTTAATAATATTCCGTAATTATTATTGACTTAATAAATATTCTTGGAATATTTAATAAAATTCTTTTGAATTCTTTTTGTAATGATTTATATTATTCAAAGGTTATCCTTCACCTTCAGATATTATGTAAAATATTTCGGAGTCTTTTATGACTATTTTATCAAGGGGAGGTTCCCAAAACTTTATTTTCATTTAAATCTATCTTATAAGAAGATTTAAATACTCGCTCAACTTCCAAAAATTATATAAGGGGACCTCACTTGGAGATGTTATTTATTGGACTGCCCGGTCCTATACTTGCTAAAACTATCTTGTCACTCACATCTTGATTCTTTCAAGCATCGATATGAGTCTTTTGGTTACCTCCTCAACGCTCGAGGGGTATGATTGATGTAACAAGTTTATATCCATTAACAAGCATCAGCTTGGGAAATATTGGTGAATTTTCCTTTCCAATTAGATACGACTACTTTGTGGAGTCCTATCAACAAGTGTTACACTTGGGGAAAAGGGGAACGAACTTTACGTTTCAGAGTCATGGATGATATTCGAACTAGGAGACGCGTAAGTGGCCGAGTGGCACCGGTCCAGCAATAGCCCAACCGTTGGCTGAGGAGTTCCAGAGGGCGGTAGATAAGTAATTCCGTCGGAGCTACCTTCTACATGTAGAGAACGACTGATGAGATGCATGACATACGACTGATCATCGTAAACGTCAGGGCATCTGGCGCGGCAATGCTCCCGTATTAGTTCATCTTCTAAAAGTGAGAAATTTCTGCAACACTGTTGGTGTTGGCAAGGTGAAAAAGTGTTGAAACCGGAATTGCAATATTTTCCTGCAAGTTCCTCTTTTATGATAATTGAGAATATCTTGCTTATCTTTTGCATAGCAGACATTTATTCAAAACAAATATATTTTTGAGTTACCTTGTAACTTCATCTCATACCTTATATTGGTACTACATCGTTAATGCATGGCATATGGTTTCAAAGATATTTTGGACTGTTATATATTATCACTGTTCAATTATATTTCTGGTGGGCTATTGCTCACCCTTGCTTTATTTATTTATATCACAACAACAGCTAGATCAGATGGCCGCGCAAGGCGCACGTAGCGTAAGCAGGTGACAACCGTCAGAGGTTTACCGCTAAGGTCTTGGCTACCTTTGTTGAGGATGCAACTACTGGTAGGCTAGTTGTTAGCAATTGAGCCTCAAATGTATTTATATTATGGTATCTATCAATGGATGGCAAAGAGTATGTAATTGTACAATTGTAATTCTTTGGGTTGTAAGAACTCAAACTTGTGATTAATAATATTGTTGGTTACTCTGATTTCATCTCTGGGACTATAACGGGTGTGTTTTATGTTGTTGTTTTGGGTCACAAGGTTGTAATTTAAATTATGTTGGTTTTGTGGTTGGATATTGAGACCGTAACGACCAGATCCCTGACCCTGGATCTGGGGGTGTTACACAGGTGACTCGGGATGACCTTATGAGTCATCAGTATCTGTTTGAGATAGGATGTAAGTCCGGGTTGTATGTTGCTTGTACTTTTGCTCTTAATGTTTCCTTTTACTCCGGACTAATGTTTTGTTTTCATGATTTCAGGCCTTCCCGGATACAGCCCGGAGTTCGAGAAAGTTGTGCAGATGGGCAAGGCAAGCAAAGCTCTCGGTGATGCTCTCCGGGGTATTGGTCACGTTCGTGACAATACCAAGGCTCCTGGAGATGCTAGCGGCTCCCAGGCCCATCAAGAGGGGGCTTCTGAGAATAGGGCCCCTTACCCCGAGCCTGCGGACCCGGAGGCCGGGGTTGAAGATTCTAGCTTGATAGCAAGGAAGAGGCCGAGGGTGACCTCGGCTCGGACCGAGCTGTTCGGGACTATGCTCTCCGACTGTGAGGTAGTGCAGGAAGGTTCGGCTGCTGGGGGTCCGAAGAACTTTCGTCCTCACGAGCCGGCTCCCGTGTCCCCGGAGGAAAGAAATTTCATTGGCTTCCTAGCTGACCTCCCTAGCAAGTCGGAGTGGGAGGAGATGAGTAAATCTACCTCCACCGAGTTGCTGCAGAAGATGATGGGGGTCTTCGGCCAGGTATAAGCTTCTCCGGGCTCTTTCTATCTTTGCTTATTGATTCTAAATTTTTCTAACTTGCGTTCCTACCTTCGTAGCTTGGGGTCCGGGTTGCTGGAGCTGCTGCTAAAGCATGCAGGGAAGTGAAGGAGGCCCAAGTTGCCTTAAGCTCGGCCTCGGAGAAAGAGAAGGAGATTGCTGAGCTGAAGCAGCAGCTTGAGGAGCTGAGGGAGCGGACGGATGCCCGGATTGAGAAATTTAAGGGCGGCATCAAGCAAGCCGTTGACGAGAGGGACGCGGCCAAGGCTAAGCTGGTTGATTACAAGGCTGAGGTGAAGAGGCTCCGGGATGAGCTGAAGGCCAAGAAGTCCGAGGAGCAGGTTATTTCCGAATTCCGGGAGTCAGAGGCTTACGATGATGATCTGGCAGCCGTGGCGTCCAAAAAGATCCATCGTTGCTGGGTCATCTCTGAAAAGATGATAAAGACTGCTCCTGAGACCGCTACCTAGGACAACTTCATTACGGAGTATCTTGCTGCCGAGGATGCCTTGGCCCGGGGTGAAGGCGAGCCTAAAGCTTTCGGTGCTCCTGATTCCTCCCCTCCTCCTGAAGCTTGATTCATCATATTGGCTGTGTCCATATCTCGGGCTATGCCCTTGTAATCTTTTAATGCTCTGTTGTATAACTTTGAATTTTTCTGTTGTATAACTTCCGGGTGTTTCGGGCTGTTGGTCAGCTCGGCCCGTTTCGTTTTATGTTTGTAATATTTTGTGTTTGTTCGTCATATATTTTGGGTTTTTCCATGCTCAGTTGCTGTTGTCTGTTTATAATTTGTACTGCCCCCCACTCTTTAATTCGGGTATCCCGGATTGAGGAGTGGTGGTTTGTCCCGGGGCTGTTTCTTACTTGGAAAGGATGAAAACTTTTCCAAGTAGGGATTGGGTGCCTATGGCTTTCCGGGCCAAAGCATTGCTAAGGTCCCGGGCTTTGGCCTACTTTTTTTTTTTTTTTTTTTTTGCTAATTAAAATTTTTATACCAAAAGGAACAACTGATACAAATCTAGGGGCATACCCCGCGAAATCAACTATCCAAATACAAAGTCATAACACCAATAGGTCACTGAACAATCAACATAAAGAAGTTAATCTAGTCTACATGGACTAGACTAGACTAAACTAATACTAAACCAAGTCCAGATCGCCTCCATCTGGATGGTCCAAACATGTGGAGAATATCCTGTACCGGCAACAGGGGTCCCAGCCACAAACATCACAACAAGTTTTATTTTTAAAAACTCCAAATTCAGTCGACATAAGACTAACAATTCGTCCAACAGCATTGACTAATCCATTCCACAATACCTTGCCATGATAGCAGGTCTCGGTACCTATTTTGTAAACTGCCACTACCTTGGATATAGCAGTAAACAAAATAGCTGCAGCAACATCAAGCCCCACAATTCCGCATTCAACAAAGTCAGTTATTTCAAAGCATAACCTCCAATCGTTCAAAACTCGAACATCCTGAATAAATCGTATAGATATTTCAACATCTTTGCTATCAACTAAGATAACAACCACCAAAGTAAGCCCCCTTACATGGACCATCTCTTCAGTACCATAATCCTGGCATGTCATACTAATCCTTTGAAAATGGATCACCAGCAGCAAACTATCCTACCATATACTAACAAACCTTGACCAAACCGAGTTCGTGCCAAAGTCTTCGTTATTCACCACACCAATTACCGTTTCAAGGGTGCTAAACTCACTGCCCACAAACAGGGCAAAGACGTTCCTGAAGCCATGAGCTACAATGCAAAGACTCACTCCTTGGCGAAACATTATTCCAACCATCCGGTCATTAAACCCACTACCTGCCTCAGTAGAAAAATCCAAAACAGGACTGTCCTGGCCCTTACAATCCTCCCCAGTTATGTTAGAACCAAACCGAGACTGCAACCCGACTTCCTTAATAAATAGGACAAGCCTATTATCCCAAAGAAATGACCATAAGTCACTAGAAAAAACAAGCTCAATTCCTTCAGAATTAGGAGATCGCAACAACAAACCAGCGAAAATACATTGACTTCTATTCATCTCGACCATACCATATATCCCCTTCAAACCTTGGATGAAAACCAAACCCATCTTAATCGGGGAATGCTTCCCAATAAGGGGCAGCCCTTCTAAAGGCCCAGGAGCTCCCCTTGAACGCAATCCAAACTTCAGCAGCTCCCATAAAACAATGTCCCAGTGCTGGCACTCTTTCGGAACCACCATAGTGTCACTTAAGTGAACTGAGGTTGTAACCACAACCCCAGAACTACTCTCCCTACATTCGACAGCTCTCGCGGGCTGTTCTCTACAACATCGAGAATACATATCTCCATGATTGTCAGCAAGAAGAATGTCAATACTCCTCTTCAGTTTCATACTCAATCTCGCACTAATCCACAAGCCCTCAAACATAGCATCAACATACTGGTATCTCTTTTTAGTGAGCATCCCACCATCCGCCTTCCAGTTCACACCACTTCATATGCAGAAATCGAAATCAACAGCTTCTACAAACATAGGCCAATTCCGTCCAGAATTTGCTATATTTCTAAGCGCCATTCCATCAAACACCTTGCAACCATCCCTTAGAATGCTATCAACCACCTTGCATCCATCCCTACTAATGCCATAGCAAGGCATAGCCATGTCCCACTTCTCCTCAGCACCCAAAGGTTTGAAAAGAGTCAGCATATCGAACCTTAAAATAGGAGAAACTCCTATCTCCCTGATAACAAAGTATTGAACGAGGCCAGTAAGGACATTATCAGTGTGCATTATTAACAAACCTGCGAAAACCCGCTTGAGCATTCTATCAAACACCATACAGGCATCAACAAGCATCACCTCCTTACCAAGAAAAGGAAAACCCTCATCTTCAAGAAAGTGAAAGAGCTCTTTCTCCTCAAGGGAGAAATAGGGAGGAACCCTGCGCAAAGTCAAAATACTCTTTTCAGCTGGCAAATCCGGAGTAATCCCATTACTCGCAGCCACCATGGATAAATACTCCCCGACAACAAGTACCGGCGGAGTACAAACCTGAATGGGAAACCCATCACTTAAGAACTGAGAAACAATCCCTAAAAGAGGCAAAGAAGCATCTCTCATAGAGTTAAGAAAACTCTGCGATAAATCAGTTCTTGTACCATCATAAGTTGTCAGAATGAAACCCATCGATTTCGGTAGTGACTCCTCCGAACAAGATAAAACCCGCCCATCAGAGAAAAAAGTACCCATTCAATAAAGTAATATAATATAGTAAGAAATATGGTGTTTTTGGTGAAGGATTAGAAGAGGAAATATGAATTTAGGTTGGCTAGAGTTAAGATCTGGTGGAGAAATGGAGTAGATTAAGGTAATAATTTAGTGGCGGCTAGGTTTTTAGAGAGAGGTTAGAGCAAATCCGACTCTCATCTGGTTTTGTTTTGTGCTTTGGCCTACTTGGAAAGGATGAAAACTTTTCCAAGTAGGGATTTTGATGCCTATGGCTTCCCGGGCCAAAGCATTGCTAAGGTCCCGGGCTTTGGCCTACTTGGAAAGGATGAAAACTTTTCCAAGTAGGTATTTTGATGCCTATGGCTTCCCGGGCCAAAGCATTGCTAAGGTCCCGGGCTTTGGCCTACTTGGAAAGGATGAAAACTTTTCCAAGTAGGTATTTTGATGCCTATGGCTTCCCGGGCCAAAGCATTGCTAAGGTCTCGGGCTTTGGCCCACTTGGAAAGGATGAAAACTTTTCCAAGTAGGGATTTTGGTGCCTATGGCTTCCCGGGCCAAAGCATTGCTAAGGTCCCGGGCTTTGGCCTACTTGGAAAGGATGAAAACTTTTCCAAATAGGTATTTTGATGCCTATGGCTTCCCGGGCCAAAGCATTGCTAAGGTCCCGGGCTTTGGCCTACTTGGAAAGGATGAAAACTTTTCCAAGTAGGTATTGGTAATAATTGTAAGATTGAAGTGCCAGGTAAGAACTAGAACTCTTTTTCATTGATATCAAAGCGGTTACATGATTTCCAAGTACAATTCCCAAACTATGCCCATATATGGGCTAAAGCTATTGTCTTTTACTGGTAGTACTTTCTTAGTCTGAGGCCGTGCCAGGTGTTGGGGACTTCCGTGTTGTCCATGTGGCTGAGCTTGTAGGTTCCGGGGCGAAGTACTTCCTTAACCCTGTAGGGACCTTCCCACTTAGGCATAAGCTTTCCTGTGTTAGTGGGGTCTGAAGCTTCGGCGTCCCGGAGTACCAGATCCCCGATTTGGAAGTTTTTGACCCTTGACTTCTTCCCGAAGTACTCTCTAGTTTTCTCTTTATACTTCTCCATTCTTTGTACTGCTTTGTCCCGGACCTCATCAACTAGTTCCAGATTAACTCGTAACCCATCTTCATTTGCATCTTCATCAAAGTTGATTGCTCTGTGGGAGGGAGAACCTACTTCAATTGGCAACATTGCTTCGGTTCCATAAGCTAGTTTAAACGGGGTTTCTCCTGTTCCGGACCTCGGGCTAGTTCTGTATGCCCACAGCACATTTGGTAGTTCTTCGGGCCATTTGTTCTTGCTCTCCTTCAGCCTCTTCTCAATTCCCCTTAGCAGAATTCTGTTTGTCACTTCGACTTGCCCATTTCCCTGGGGATAGGCTACTGAGGATTTCTTGTGTTTGATTCCCCTTTCCTTCAAGTAATTTTCAAAATTGGAGCCGACGAACTGGGGACCATTATCTGAGACCAGGACCCTGGGAAGGCCGAACCGCATTAGTATGTTGTCCATGAACTTGATGCAGTCTTGTTGATTTATGGTCCTCATTGCCTTTGCTTCGGCCCACTTAGTCATGTAGTCAATGGCTACAAGAAGGTACCTCAGATCACCCTTGGCCCGGGGGAAAGGCCCTACTATATCGATGCCCCACACAGCAAAGGGGATGGGTGATAGAACTGAAGATGGCAGGACCGGGCTTTGCCTTGGTATATTGCTGAACAGTTGGCAGTTTCTGCACTTCTTGACGAATTCTACTGCATCTGAGTGGATTGTTGGCCAGTAGTAACCTTGCCTTATGATTTTGTATGCGAGGGCCTTTGCGGACATGTGGTCCCCACAAATCCCTTCGTGCACTTCTTGTAAACAGTAATTAGCTTCTTCCGGGCCTACGCACTTCAGTATTGGGGATGAGAAGGTTCGGCGATAGAGCTGGTTGTCTTCTATGAAGTATTTTGAAGCCTTGTTTTTCAACCTTCTGGCCTCATTCTTATCTTCGGGCAATTTCCCTTTTTCCAAGTAGAGGATGAAAGGGGTCATCCAGTTCGGGGTGCCGTCTATCTCCATTACCACTTCTTGGTTGATGGCCGGGGTTTCCAATTCTTCGAAGTAGACCAAACTGCCTTGTTCGGCTGAGTTCTGGACTGGCTTGGATAGCTCATCGGCTTCGGAATTTTCTTCTCTGTTGACCTGGTTGACTTGGTACTCCGGAATGGTGGCTAAGTAGCTCTTGACAAGTGCTTGGTATTGGGCTAGCTTTTGATCTTTGGCTATGTATTCGCCTTTGGTTTGCCATACCACGATTTATGAGTCACTATAGATGTCCAGGTTTTTGATTTGCAGAGTTCGTGCTAACCTTAGCCCGGCTAGGAGAGCTTCATATTCGGCTTGGTTGTTGGTTGCCAGGAATTTGAATGTTATGGCCTGTTTGATTTGGAAGTCTTCCGGGCTTTTCATTATTATTCCTACCCCGGACCTGTCAGCTGTTGAGGATCCATCTACATGGAGAGTCCATGATCCCGGGGCTCGGTTCTGGTTTGTCACATTTTCAGCTACTTTGGTAGCTTGCTGCGGTTCTGGGAAGGAGCACTCTACTATGAAATCTGCCAAAGCTTGTGCCTTGATGGCTGTCCGGGGTACGAATGTCAAGTGGAATTGGCTTAGCTCAATTGCCCAATTTATCAATCTGCCTGATGCGTCCGGCTTATAGATTATCCTTCGTAGTGGCTGATCGGTTACAACCTTGATTTCTCTGCCTTGGAAATAGTGTCTGAGTTTCCTTGAGGCCGTGACTAAGGCAAAGGCAAACTTCTCCAGATTGGGGTATCTTGTTTCTGCATCTTTCAAGACTTGGCTGATGTAGTACACCGGCCATTGGTTTCCCTCGACTTCCCGGACTAGGGCCGCGACCACAGCTAGGGGCCCGGCGGAGAGGTATAGATGTAGGGGTTCCCCGGTTTCAGGCTTCGTTAAGAGGGGTGGTGATGATAGATATTGTTTGATGTTGTCAAGAGCTTGCTGGCACTCAGGGCTCCAAGTGATTTCTTTCTTGTTGCTGGCCCCCTTGAGCAAGTTGAAGAAGGGCAAACACTTTTCTGCCAACTTGGATATGAATCTTCTTAGGGCTGCCAATGATCCGGCTAACTTCTGAATGTCTTTCTGAGTCCGGGGTGGTTGCATTTCCAAGATGGCCCTTATCTTCTCCGGATTAGCCTCAATCCCTCTTTGGCTGATCATGAAGCCTAGAAATTTTCCTGCTGCCACCCCAAAGGTGCACTTCTCCGGATTTAGCTTCATCTCATTTTTTCTAAGGTTTTCAAAACATTCCCGTAGATCGGGGACATGCTCCTTGACGGTTTTAGACTTGGCAATGATGTCGTCGACATAGGACTCCAGATTTCGGCCAATTTGGTCCTTGAAGACTTCCACCATGGCTCTTTGATATGTAGCTCCGGCATTCCGGAGTCCAAAGGGCATGAACTTATAAGCGTAGACAACTCTGTGAGTGATGAATGCAGTTTTGGCTATATCTGCGGGATTCATCTTGATTTGGTTGTACCCGGAGAAAGCGTCCATAAAGCTGAGCATCACATGTCCGGCAGTGGCGTCGATGAGCTGGTCTATACTTGGTAATGGATATGGGTCTTTGGGGCAGGCTTCATTCAGGTCCGTGTAATCGACACACATCCTCCATTTTCCACTAGGCTTTTTGACTAGAACCACGTTGGCTAGCCACTCCGGGTATTTGACCTCGCAAATAATATCTGCCTTAAGTAGTTTGTCCACTTCCTCGTCTATAGCTCTCTGCCTCTCCGGGGCGAAGTTCCTTCTTTTCTGTTTCACAGGTTTTCTTCTAGGATCAACATCTAGGCTATGCATGGCAAGGGATTCTCGGAGCCCGGGCATGTCAGATGGACTCCAAGCAAAAACATCAGCATATTCCCGGAGTAGTTGGATTAGTTCTTGCCTGAAGGCAGCTTCTAGACCGGTTCCGATCTTGACTTTTCTTTCTGAGTTTCCTGGGATGAGCTCGATTGTCTCAATTTCTACGGCGGGTTCTAGCTTGGCTTGATCTTTCACCAGGGATGACTTCTGGACCCGGGCCTGAGAGTTTGAGGCTAGATATTCCCGGGCCTCGGATGTACCTGGTTCCTGGTTCGGGGCACTTGTTGTTTCAATGTTTTGTACCTCCTTTCCGGGGTTCTTGAAAGTTGTGGCTCTGTGTTTCTTTCTGCTTAAATTCTTCTGATAGGAGGAGGCTTTCCTCTTATTCTCCGGGTCTGTTTCTGCCATGACTAGGGCTTGGCCATAACATCGGCTAGCTGTTTCGGTATCGCCCTTCACCTCTCCAACCCCGGAGGTCGTTGGAAATTTGAATTTAAGGTGCGGGGTTGAGGTTATGGCTCGGATTTTGGTCAAGGCTGGGCGCCCGAGGATCACATTGTAGGAGGAAGGAATATTGATCACGTAGAATTTGACCATATGGGTTATCTGCTTCGGGGCGGTGCCGAACTGGACCGGCAAGTAAAGGGTTCCTTGGATGGGGACCAAGTTGTGGCCGAAGCCGTATAGCGGGTCTTCCCTGCATTCGTTCATTCTGACACTACCGAGCTGCATTCTATCCATGGTGTGTTTGAACAATACGTTGACAGAGGAGCCATTGTCAACAAGGATTCTTTTTACCTCATTTTCAGCGATGTCTAAGGTCACCACTAGGGCTTCATTGTGGTCAGGATCCACTCCTTCAAAATCAGCATTACTGAAAGATATGATTTGTTCTGGGGCCGAGTCTATCATCATTACCTCATCTCCGGAGCCCGGACTTTCCGGAGGGGAATTGGATCCTCCCAATACCACGTGCACCACATGTTTAGTCTTCTGAGCCCCGGATCCATCTCCCCTCTCCGTGGTTCTCCGAGCTAGGTATTGGCCCATGTTTCCTTTCTTGACCTGGTCTTCGATGAAGAACTTGAGGGAGACACAACTTTCTGTCTCGTGGCCATGGGTTGCATGATAGTCGCAGTGCTTGTTCCGGGACCTGTTCTCCGGGGCTGATACCAGAGGTTTGGGAGGATAAAAGAAGGGTTTGTTCCAAACTTCTTTTAATATTTCGGCTCTGGGCCGGTTCAGGGGTGTCCAGTCTGGTTCCGGCCTCGGCTCGGCTCTCCCCGGTCTCGGGGGCTTGGCTTCGGATTTGGCTCGGGAGGAGTTATCTTTGTCCGGGGTCGTTAGTTGATGACTTGGGATGTAGTTGTATTGCTTGTTGGGTTTAAACTTCTTGTCTGGGTTGTGATCATTTCTAGAGCGATCATCTTTACTTCTTCCCGAGGAGGTGCCCTGCCGGGTCATCCTCATTGCTTGTAGGATATCAGTTTCTTTGATGAATTTGGCGGCCATAGAATAGGCTGCAGCCAGGCTCTGGGGCTCTTTGTTTACCAATTCAATCACATAGCGTTCGCTACACTCCGGGTCTAGGTTCTTTCGGAAAATGCTCAAGGCTTCTCTTTCATCCAGATTCGTGACTTGATTTATGGCTTCTTGGAACCGTTTCATGAAAGCTGAAAGTGTTTCGTTGTCATGTTGCCTAATTGTTTCAAGGTGGCACATGTGATATTCTGGGGTTTTATTGGCTCGGAACCTGCGGAGGAAAGCCTCCCTGAACTCCTTCCAGCTGTGTATGCTCCGGGAAGGGATCCGGCTGAACCATCTCTGAGCCGCTCCTTTTAGTGTGGAGGCAAAGAACCTGCACTTGGTTAGGTCGTTATAGAAGTATATCAGGGCTATTTGCTCAAAGTAGTTGAGGTGTTCTTCCGGGTCCTCCAACCCATTAAAGGAGTCAAAGTTGTAGTGCTTGAGGTTCTTTTGCCGGGGCATGGCTTCAAGAGAGCGGCTAAAAGGGGTGAGTGTGTCTTGGATCTCAAACCCGTAGTCATTGTTTACTTTCCTCTGTAGCTCCTGGATCATCTGAACCAGGTTGCTGGGACGTTCTTCATCATCTGAGATAATCTCCGGGCTTACCTCTCTCCGGGTTCTTTTGGATTTGGATTTCCTCATTCTTTCCTCCTCTTCCTGGAGCCTTCTTTGGATTCTGTGCTCCAACTTAGCTTGTTCCTCTTGTCTTATTTTTTCCCGGAGTCTTTCCATCCGTTTTAGCTCGTCAGCCTCATCATCTCTGACCTTACTCCGGGTTGGATGGTCCCTTTGGTTTCTTTGGTCTTGATTCCCGAGGCGAGCAAAGACCGAGGCTCGTGAGTTGTGGGAGTTGGCTGATCCCTCGGAGTTTCCCCCCTGGTCGGGTTCAGGTTCCGGATGGGGGCGATTTCGGTAAGCCCGGATTGCTTCGGCTAGTTCCGCCGGGGTTAAATTCTCCATCTGGGCAGAGTCAAGGGGTACGTCGGTATACTTGTACCGGTTCACTTCGACTGTGACCCGAGCATCATTCGGACCGATCCCGAGCCTCTCCTGGACCGGGACCTGGTTTTGCGGGATGGGCTCCGGGATCGGATCCAGGGGTTCTTCTCTCGGGGCGATGTTTGCTGGGCGATGGGTGGATTTGCTTGGTCGAGGCATGGCTTTCGGTTTTAGGTAGTTCGGGTTGTTTCAGTTCGGCTGTTGGTTCGGGGTTCTAGAGTTCGGAGGTTCAACCCCTCCTTCTAGCGCCAATGATAACTCTGAATCTTGATCGGGTACTTCCTCGCCAACTCCTGCCTCGGAAGTGGTGTAGCTGTAGTGGGGTATCTGCAAAACAACACCGGAGGGGGGGTTTGGCCCCGAGGTGCCTCCGGCGTGAGAATAAGAGTTGGCTTTGGAAGGTAATAATCAAGTAGAGTATCACAAAGTAATAAATGTGTGTAGGTGTGTCATAATGGCTAACCCCTAAACCCTATTTACTAGGGGTATTTATAGCCGGCCTAGGGTTTAGGGGTAGGTTACCTTCACCCCTGACCGTTGGATCTGGGGGACGAGCCGCTGAACTTCCGGGATGTAGGGCACGTGGCTTTGTCTGGTGTGACCATTGACTGGAGTGTGGCCATGTTGTGGTGGGCACGATCTGGCACGTGTCTTCCCTTGTCTTCTAGTGTTGATCAACGTCACAAATAGGAGTGTGAGCTGAGGTGGGATGCCACGTATACCGAGTGCTACAAATCAGGGGGTCCCCTAGTCCGGGGCGGGGACCACGCCACGTGGTGGTGGCCCCGGGCCCGGGGTCCACTACTCTGGGCTGGGCCATTCTTATTCTCATGAGTTGGTTTACTTATTGTTTTGAGCTTCTTATTGGGCCTTGGCTGTTTATGGCATATCAATAATGACAACTTTTTTTTCGCTAATCTATATAATAACAACTTTGATTGGTTACATAAATATTTTCAATTATATAAGTTCCCAATTCCACATTTTTATTTTTTATTTTATTGATAGTATAAGATGTTAAGTAATGATTTGTTAAAGCTAAGTGATCAGCCAGTTCAGCGGATCAAGCACACATGGCATCTGTATAGCATCATTATGCACATGGATGGCTCTGCTTAGAACTTCAAGTTTAAGGAAATTTTAGTCTAATCATGTAAGATTATACTAATAGAATCAATGTGTGATTCTAGTTTATCCACATGGGGGGAGTACGAAATCCATATAACTCACAGGCTAACGTGTTGTGTAACATTTTTTTAAGGGCATGTGTTGTGTAATACGAGTCAGATTCGCTTGCCTTTATTTCATCGTTTTTAAATGAGTTGAACGGTATTCAAATTTAATACTACCTCCGTCCCATTTTATATGAGCTAGTTTGACTTTCACGGAGATTAAGAAAAGATAGTAAAAAAGAGTATAATTAGTTGAATAGTGGGTAAAGTGGTGGGACCTATTAATATTTAATAAAAGATTTGAGATAGTGGAGTAAAGTAATGGGTGTAATAGTGATAATAATAAAATTGAGATAGTGGAGGAAAGTAGTGGGTGTAATAGTGTTTTATGTTGTAAAAAGTTTACTATTTTTGGAAAGTTTTATAAGTTCATTGTTTTTGGGACATCCCAAAAAGGAAAGAGGGTCACATAAAATGGGACGGAGGGAGTAATCATGTCTAGTTAATCAATTGGCGATTTCATCGAATTGTATTAATCTTAATATCCTGAAATGCAGTTTAAGTTCTCTGCTATGTAAAATCATGGTTCGGTGACATGCCTTTGCCGTTTACTAAGCCAAACTTGTTTGAATCCTCCGCGATGTAAAATAAGGTTCAGTGACATGCCTTCACCGTTTATTAACCCAATTTTGCTCGCAAACAGTCTAATTTTAGTAGGGTATTTCGTGTTGACATTAATGATTCATGGTTGAATGTTGATGGCCAGGTAAAAAATGAAATTCAATGATTATAATTTTTTTGCAAGGGAAATGCTTAACCATAGCAAATATTTTCATATTTTCAATATTTACTTTTTGTTCTTTAATTGATTTTTGGTTTTTCAATGCTCATTCACATCATTAATTTCATTTCCCAAGTAATAATAGTGGACTTCCCTGCATTTACATTAATTTTCATCCATAAAAACATCCCAAATTGTTAAATAATTCTATTGAGATTCGTGCAAAATTGATGTAGTAAGTGCAAAATTGATATATTAAATGCTTTTATCCACTTATTTAATCCTTAACCATAGTCTTAAGGGCTATATTTAGCATTACCCTTTTTGTAATTACAAGAGAAGACAATCTGAATTGCATACTGTGAACACACTCGCACACAACCCACAATATTTGTTTTTCACAACATTTGAACTATCAAAAAAAAAAATTTGTTTTTCGCAACGTTTGAACTCCCAGTCTCCCACATAACTCCAGTAAATTGGAGTGATTAAGATAGTGCTAGATCAAGGTCAAAACGTTTAAAATCTCAATAATGGAGCGAGTGAGATACCTCTGGATAAAAATACTTTTGGTAATATAATTTTAGACTTAATTGCACTTAAATGACCTGAACTATTTTGGTTTTGCAGTAAAATGACTTAATTATAAAAGTTATCAGATGAGTAGCCGAACTTTTATTTTTTTAACAATTAAATGCATTCCGTCAGCTAAGTTAGACGACATTATATATTTGAATGATTTATTTTAATAAAGGGGGCATTAACGTAAAAGGCCATAGATACATACACCTGATCTCTCATTCAAACCCGCCACACCTCTCCCTCCTTCCCCTGCATCAGCCGCCCCGCTAACAATACACTCCATCAAACCGCTCCTGGTGTTAGTCATTAATGGTCGGCTTAATTAGTAACTCCGTCAATGTCCCACAGCCATCACAACCATCCTCCTCCTTCTAAATCTACCTCACCCCCTTTTTCCTTCTCCCCTTTCAAGAAACTCACCAACAGCCGCCATCAAATCCACATCCCTTCTTCCTCTCCTGCGATCGACCCACCTCCCCCGCCGTTCCCACCGCCTGCAAACCTCCAGCCGCCGCCTCCTCTTTCATTCAACTTAATCTTCCCCCGTTTATTCCCCACGCCACCACTGCTCCTTACCTCGCTCTCGCGCAACCCACCTCTACCTCTCACGTTTTCCTTCCGATCACCCCCCCCCCCCAACAGCCCTTGGGGAAATGCAATAGAGACATCCAGAACTGGCAACTCGAAATAAGAAGTCCTTTACTTATTACTATCATCCCTCTCTAGCTAACTACCTG
Organism: Kitagawia praeruptora; assembly: GCA_037693485.1. Taxonomy (NCBI): domain Eukaryota; kingdom Viridiplantae; phylum Streptophyta; class Magnoliopsida; order Apiales; family Apiaceae; genus Kitagawia; species Kitagawia praeruptora. Next base: position 118,158,187 of record CM075351.1, on the reverse strand, counting down.
TAATTAACTTGATGGACTTGTTATCAATAATAATTTCCAAATCATATCTATACTAATATATAATAAGCAAAGAGGGGTATAATTTGGTTGTTTGGTTCAACCATCTAAAAGAATACTGATCGTTAGATATTTAGTAAATAGATGATAGCCACTAGATTTAATAATAAGGAATATTCTATATTTAAATACCTTTTCTAAAGATTCAAGGTTCGAATCCCATCAACAACAAATTTACATTAAGATTTTATATTATTAGTTCTAATCAATACATATCACTTATTAAATAACTATTATTATTACTAATATTTTATTAATTAATATTACAAAATTAAGTTATATTCATAATAAATTATTATACTCTATTTTATTTAATCATAATAATTTTACAAGCATTTAAAAGTAACTCGTGCTTTGCACGGGCTATAAGCTAGTAACTATAAAATCCTAATGTGGCCTAGCAAAGTAAACACCATCTGTGCTTTAATTATTAAGACTCAAACTTCAAATAGGCATTTAAATTTGGGGGTTTAGTTCAGCGGACTGCTACGAGTTATGGTGTGTGTATGTATATTCTAGTTGCCTTCCCCTGTTCTTGTTGCGTTTCTGTGTGTTGGTATAAAGAACCGTGTGTGTGTGTAAATCGTTCAGTGTGTGCGTGCGTGGGTACAGTGTGCAGCTGAGTCTTGTGTTGTGTTTCGTGGGATTGCTGCGGCTGTGATACAGATTGTGTGTGTGGTTATATGTCAATACAGAGTTAGGGGCTGGGTAATAGAAGATGGAGGATACGTAGGTGATTTAATTGTATGATGTGAAGTGGGTGTGAGTCATTTTGATGTCTCGGAGATTTGTGCAGTGGTATGGGACGGACTTGGTCGAGGGTGTCCGTGAGATTATGTTTAGGCAGGTGTCTGTGGGTATGAGTGAAGACGAGGGATGGTGATTAAAAGGAAATATAGGCTTGAGGTATAAGCAGTGTTCCAGAAATCGCTAGGCGGTCCAGGGTGGTTGGGGTACCGCCTAACGCCTAATCGGGTAGGCGGAGATTAATCGGACGGATTAATCGGAGCATTAATCGGATATTATAATAATATTTAATATATTAGTCTAATTTACAGTTAAACATATCATTTTAAATAAATTAACAGGATTAATTGGATTTCAAAAATCGAATCGGTTGGTTACCTTACGGAAGATTAATCGGGGATTAATCGGTTGAATCGGGGATTTTTAGAACACTGGGTATCAGTAAAAGGCAAAAAAAGAGCATTTATAGAACAAAAAGAGAAGTGTAATTGGAGTTCAATTGATGTATGCTACTCCGTATATGTTTTAAGTTGTAATTGGAGTTCAATTGATGTATGCTACTCCGTATATGTTTTAAGTTTCAAGCTATTCAATTGGGGTTATATACACCCAGATGTGCATGAAAGAGTGTTGTAATCCAAACAGACAAAAATACCCTCCAACAATATAGCGTCGTTAGACAAACTTGACGAAATTCAATAAAGTGTTAAAATAAAAGTAGTTAAGTTATTCAAATGGCAAGTTTAATAATTGGATTATTTTTGTGTAAAAAAATTATAATTGAGGCCATCATGCTACAATTAAGTCATAATTTTACTACGCAAGACAAGCAATTTAAGATATGCAAAGATGGGCACCTAATTTTGTAAAACAAAGAAGTGATGTTTACTAGGACAATTAATGAGTCCAATAAAAAATTGAGGGCTTTATTGAAATTCTCTTTCACGGCTCATACATAGGGAATATCACAATACAATGCTAAACTCAAAGCTCAAAAGATTATAAAAGCCCCTGAATAAACGAACTCAACCCATCCATAAGCAGAAACATTACAATGAGACAAAACATAATTCCATCAAATGATAATGCTTCGTTATAATTTTACTGCACAGGAATCGATCCACCAGCAGCCACAAGTTGTTGCTCTAGCTACAATTTTCGAACAAGTGCATGTATTAGAATAACTTCTACAATTCTACATGCTTTCATCCTATACTATATATAAAGTATATGTGTATACACACAAAATTAGTCCTTTTTCAATATATATAAAGTACCTTGAACAAGGTTTCAAGCTTGTTCTTCACCAAAAAGTACTCATTCTTCACCTGTTGTAAGCATTTCAAACACCTGCACATATATAAGTTGTAGAATTTCAGTATCCTTAAATGTAAAGCATTTTTGTCGTAGACATACGCCTGTCAGAGTTCTGTTAGTTAACCATTCTAGCTTGGTATATAAAGAGACCAGCTCTTTTCTTTTTTTAAATAAATACATGGAAATATATATATAGGGTTGGACTCCATAGCAAACACCTTATATAACAAACAACAAAGAACACCTCATATCTAATAGATCCATTGCCCCTGGCGGGCCCACCCAATACAAAAAGTTCTTATTTTTTTAGGCTCTATCCATCCAGCAAAAAAAAAAAAAAAAAAAAATTTTTGAAAATTTACTGTTCATCGATGACGTCACTGATGACGTCAGATGACGTCATCAGTGAACAGTAAATTTTCAAAATTTATTTATTATTTTTTTTTTTGCTGGATGGATAGAGCCTAAAAAAATAAGAACTTTTTGTATTGGGTGCCCCTGGCGGGGCCAATGGATCTATTGGAATAAATGATTGTATAGTGTTCTTTATTGTTTGTTATATAAGAGTGTTCTTTATGGAGCAAAGGCCTATATATATATATATATTTATATTTATATGTAGGCCAGAGAGTCTATGCACGAGCTATGATACTCCGACTCGGCAGTTCCGGCGGCCGTACCGGTGTCGACACGACACGACCCGGGACGCGACGCGGGATACGTGCCGGATTCGTGTGCGTGAAATCGGATTCGTCGTTGCCGTCATCGGGAAAATTTTGAAGCTCGCCGGAAGAAGAAGTAAGTACACGGGAAGAAGGAGAAGAAGAATAGAGCAAAAGAAAGTACACAGCAAAAGCAAAAAGGAGAAGAAGAATAGAGAAAAAGAAAAAGAAAAAGAAAGACCCACTTGTATACAAATGTATCTGGACTGTGCTTTGTCCACATTCACTTTTTTTGTTTAATAATTTGTTGACCCACTTGTACCTTTTTTTTAATTATTATGTGTTTATCATGATGCAGATTGCACTATGTCTTGAACATTTGAAATAGGATTCTGGATTAATATTTATTCCATAGTAAATTTACAAAGACCGTTTAATTTATTAATATTAATATTAATATTTATTTATATTAATATTAATATTAATATTTATTTAAAGTATTTGCCGTGTCCCCGTACCCGTGTCCAAATTTTGGACGGTGTCCCCGTGTCCTAAAATTTCAGAATTTTCGAACCCGACACTCGGATCCGTGTCGTGTCCGACACTCCGTACCCGAGTCCGAGTGACTTAGTGCACGAGCACAAGGATGCAAATATGTGTGTTTGCGTATGCAGGTGACTCTCTTCATATAATTCTGGAATGACAAAATGAGAATTATATTATACGAAGATAAAACAAACAAAACTTAAACATACCCTTCTGTATTCTGTTGATCGCAATAATTGCGGAAGATGATGCATGCCCTCTGAACTCTTTGTGCTCCAATGCTGACAAAAAAGATTGACAGATGTGCATCCGGTAAACGGTAAACGTAAAAGAGGGCAACACGGATAAGTTAGAACAATCTCTATCTTCTAATAAAAGTTATCGGTAACCAGTAAGTGGTGGCTGGTATGCACATGCTTACAGTTCAATAGTTCGTGTAATCAATCAAGATTCAAGATTCGAGTCAATCTCTTAGAAGTACGGTTCCTTACTGCTAATGTCCAATAATAAAGCCTCCAACATCAAGTCGAAAATCTTTTAACAGGTAGAGTGTGCTTGAAAACAGTACTAATAACTTACCTATATCTAACATAACTTGTTAACTTCCCAGTATAATTTGGTAACTGGTGCTTTTTAAAATCGATAAGACTCACAAAACATGCAACACTTTCAAGATCAATTAAAAAACTATCTAATCTGTGATCTGTACTTAACATTTCTGAGGAAACTGAACAAATGCTTAACGAGCACTCAACTGCACCAAAGTTTTAGCATTTAAAGGGTTCCTGAATCCGGCAACATACTTAAGTTTATTAGAGCAGACACAGAAATGACATCAATCATGATAGAACAAGTGACTGGAGACCAAAAAAACATAAAAGGACCAAAATCGAGACAGATTAGAGAATTTTTGGCCAGAACATGTTTGCCCACACAAATTCACAATAGAAAAATATCCCAAATGGGCATATATAAAATTAATTTACCTGGAGCTGCTACCTTTCAGCTGATGAACATGGGCATCAACCCTTTTGAAGTCCACAATTTGATGATTCCTGTTAATTGTGACAATACAAAAAACCCGGACAAGGTAATAAAAGTCAATTTCATAGATAAATTAACAAGATCAATATACAACACACATCCAACAACGTCCACACACAAACACAATGACATACACACATCATATACGAAAGAGGCAGGATAATGATTCTTACAAAGTTGTAGTTAAATCATTGAGAAGCCTCTGTGAATCTTCGAAAAATAGGGACACAACTTCAACCACAAAATCAGGGTTGCTCTCATCTTGCAGCTGCTGAAGCTGTGTGAACTGACCATCCAAAATTGCCTATTTTTTGTAACAACAAAATCCGACAATCAAATTTAGTATAAAAGGAAAAATCCCACAAATCAGAAGTCAAAACCCAGAAAATAACATCAATCAGTAAGCTTGAAAAATTAACACACAGTAAAAAAACCCAAAACAACATTTTTATCAGAAAGAGTTAAAATACACAAATATGGTACAAAATACAATCGCCCAGAATAAAATTCTATCATCAAGAAACACACACATATATACACGCACAAACTAAAGAAAGTGAAGAGAAATAAGATAAAAGAAACCTCATTGTACAAAGAAGTAGTGTAATCAAGTAATTGTCTTTGCAACTGAACTACACCAGCCATTTTTTATGTCTGAATTATTTGCAGATCTTTGTATAGTTTGATTTATGAAATGGGGAGTTCTGTAAGATCTTCTTGTGCTTTTATGCTTTTATCCCACACCCACACCCACACCCTGTGTTCTCATAATCGGATCGGGCTTGGAACCGAAGTCCTACCGATTATTGGTTCGATCGGTTCAAGATTAGTGGTTCAACCGATGTGACATCATAATAATTATGTAATATATAATTATATATATTTAATTATATAAATATATAATAGAGTAAATTGCAGAAAAGTAGCTTGAACTAAAATTTTTTTGCAGAATGATGACCAATGTATTAAAGTGAACATTTTGGGGGCCGAACAAAATATTTTAAACAATAAAATGGCTCCGCTCAGCCTAGCCTTAACACAGTCAAGTCTGTTAGGGGTATTTTTGTCAGTTCACAATTTAATTTTAAAGCTGCAATTCCTTCTCTCCCGTTGCTTCACAGCTCCTCAACCCACACCTCCGTTCTTCTATACCGTCAAGTGTGTATATATGCACGTGTGTGTGTGTTCGTAAGTGTATCTATTCCACAGACTTCTTGTTTTCTGAACTCGGTAAAACCTTATATCTTTCAGATTACTTGATCGTGATCAAGTTGTTGATGAAGAAGCCACTTTGGATGAAGAAGAAGAGGATGGATTTTTGAAGGCCTTTAAGGTTTATTTTCCTTTATTTTTTTTGTTAATTATATTAATTGTATTCAGGTCAGAACTATTTTTTGTTATAATCAAATCCGAGCTGTCCCCAGGAACGTTCTAAAAATTAAACCGTATACTTTTTAATAGTTTCAATAAAATCTCATGGACTATTTCTTTAGGGGTACAACCAATTAAATTATGCAGTGTGAGATATTTGATCCCATTAGTTGCTGTACTACTGAATATATTATTGTTTGTCAATATGTCGCGGAGCCAGAAAGATGAGGTTGAATTGCTGGGCGTCCATGGTGCCTTGATCTGATGAGGGGTCAGTTGACACCTTTCATGCCTTATGGGATGTTAGGTATTGCCTAATGGATGTCTAAATTGACTGAATCTTGACCCAAATAAAAAGAAGAAAAGAAGTGAAATACCTAAAGTTTCCAAAACTTGGCCCTTTTTTCCATGAAGTTGTAAAGGAGGTCGAGATGATAAATGGAGGATTAGATGATTTGCTTTTGTAGTTTCATCTGGTATCCTCATTTGCGTGTCTTTTGTGGTCGGTCTTCCTGTAGGCTTAAACTGATTTGTTTGAGATTGAGACTTCGATATTGACTTTGGTGGATTATGAATAAATGAGGATTGATAGTATATTCTTTCTCATCCAAAACAATTATTTGTATTCTTCACAGTATGACATATCATGTTATATAATGATTAAGTTTTGGTAGTATTATATACTCCCTCTGTCCCTCTTGATTCTTTACACTTTCCTTTTTGGGACGTCCCACCATTTCTTTACATTACTATAAATAGTAACTATTATATATTATAAAAAGAAACTTATTAGTATTTTATTGATCGTATATATATTATACGGAGTATCTATTTGATTATACTACTATTAATCAAAGTATACGTATATCATTATTAACCCACTGACCCACGCACCCACTTGCCCCATCCACCCAAAAATTCACTTTACCTTTCTTTATCTCCTCTGTCGCGAGTTCATCTAAAAACCCTAGTCAAAATTCAATCTCCCCTAATTTGTTAATGGAGTCACAATTGCTCAACGATTCAGCCCCAATTTCTTCTCCCTCTCCTTCACCATCTCCTCATCCTCCTCCCTCTTCTTCACCATGTCCTCCTCCTCCTCCATCTTCTTCACCAGTCCCTCCGATTGTGGAAGATTATCTCGATCAAATCGTTGAAGATACGCCTGATAGAGTAAAAAAGCAAGTCGTGAAGCCAAAGAAGACCACTTTAAGACCGCTAAAATTACATTTCGAAGAAAACCCATCTGGATTGCTGCAAATTTATCTCCCCAAATTCAAGTAAAATTTCTTTACGATTTATCTTTACGATTTGCTGCAAATTTGTTTAAGTTTTTTTTTATTTCTGTAAAATTTTATGTAAGTTCTTTACGATTTATCTTTACGATTTGCTGCAAATTTGTTTTTTCGGCTTAAACATACATAAATCCTGCATATAACAGAGCTTTAAATCCTGCATATAAATCCTGGATATGTAAACAGAGATTTTATGATTTCGGTAAAATTTGCAAGTAGTTGTGTTGCAAGCTTTAAAAAAACAGAGCTTTAGGTAGCTTACATTAGCTTTGAGGATACAGACATAGACTAACCAGACAACTAGCTAGGTTAGTATACATACATAGCATCAAAACATCAGATGTAAAACATACAAAAGATTTACTGCCTACATACAAAAGTTTACTGCATAACATACAAAAGCTTACTGCATAACATACAAAAGATTTAGGTCATCCCGTTTAATGCCTTTTCCACAACGTCTAGTGGAGCAGTCATTTGAGTTGGTAGTTGTCCAAGTCGCTTGAGCCTTTTCTTCCCAATATGAGGGAGCTTGTAAGTGTTATTGCCACCATGCTTTAGTATTTCGGTCATACAATTCATAAGCGATAACCAAACGTAATTTAAAGTAGAAGGACTGACTTCGTCATATGCTTCAATCACTGCATTAACTAGCTCACGAACTGTTTTAGGAGATTTTTCATGTTGTATTCCTTGAATGATTCTAAAGAAACCCAAATCATTGATATTGAGATCCGGACTATTAGCCGGTTGATTAGCCAATGTTATGTTAAATCCATCAGATTTTGCCGCTTTGATGAACTCTTCATCGATATCACTGATATGAGGTCTAGCATTATCTTGTTGTATGATGATATGATTGTCGTCTAGTGGCCATTTGGCTTTAATAGCCGGGATAATTTTTTCGAGTAAACATTCTTTAACCACTACTTTTGTGATACTTTCTATGGGTTTTAGTTCCATAACACCTCTTGGTCTATTCTTACTTGCTCTAACCGCTGCCTCTTCTATAGTGAATGGAAAGATTCCTATTTTTCCATCAAAGATACAAATACCATCTTTGTCATACCTAGGTCTTGCAACTGCACTCATAAACATAACTTTGGTTATAAATCTTTTGGACTTGCAAGTTCTATGAGGTTCCGGTTCGTTTGGCAATAGGTAGTATTTTTGTGAAGTTCTAGTCATATAGAACCACTTCTCATCTATGTGTACTATAGAAAACATGCCTACATAGGTTGGGTTTGTATGAAGTGTTGAGCCTAAAATATGTTTTAAAACAAACCTAACCCTTGCTTCCATATTTGCCTCTGTTAAATAAGGTTTTAAAGGACTTGAATGAGGCTTAATTTTGCCTTTTTGAATCATTCTATGCACAGTAGATTTACCTGCATTTAGTTGACAAGCTAATGTCCTAATATTGGTTCTTAGGCGCAAAGGAATGGAACTTACCTTTTCCAAATCAAAGACATATTTGTGGATGCCACCTTTATACTTTCTGTCCACATTAGGCTGCTCACCATCTTTGATTGCTTGTTTAACAGTTTTCCATATGGTGCTAATTGTCATCCTGCTAACTCCATAATCAGTGCTAAGTGTTTTCATGAATCCCCTGTTGAACTTGTTATTGTTGTAGTTTAATGTTAGCCTGTGAGCAATGTCACTTTTTTCTGAATTTGTCAATCTTCTCTTATTCTTTGCAGTGCCCCCAAAAGCTGATGATATTGGGTTATTTGCAGAAGTGTTGAAGTGCTCACCATCACCATCTCCTCCTAAATCTGGAAATATGGAACCAGTTGCCATTTTTGTAAATGTACTATAATGTGTAAAGTAGATTAGGAGGTATAAAGTGGTTTATTTATAGTAAGTGGGTGTAAGTGTGGAGTTAAATTTGTGGTGGGAAATGCAAATCTTTTGTAATTTGGCAACTCCTGTACTTTAATTTAGGCGGGTGAATTTTTATACCTTCCCTCCAAACCTATAAAGATCTTGTACAGTTAATCTCCTGTATATATGTACTATCTTTAAATAATGTTTTACTTGGGCACTTTGATTATTTATTCTTATTCATTGGTCTTTGTGCAAAACTGAAATGTAAAGATTCTCGGGGGACAGAGGGAGTAATATGTAAGTCTGTAGCTATGTAATTATGTATGCATTCAGGTCCACAACCACCGTGGGTTGGACGAGCCACCAGGATAGCCGCAACCTTTCATTGCGGCAGGATGGACGCAACCTTTCATTGCGGCAGTATTATAAAATAGTACTGCCGCAACCTTTCATTGCGTCAGTATTATTAGTTGTTTAATTAAAAAAAATAGCATTATTTTGGATTTGAACTCTTGACCTTTTAGAAATTATACAAACATTTTGCCGCACCACCAACTTGTACTCTTGTAATTTAAGAAAAATTAGCTTACATATTATTTTACATTATTAATTTGATATATATTTATTTATAAAATTAATAAAAACTAGTAAATTAAAACAAACTTTTTCCATTTTTTTGGATTCGAACTCTTGACCTTTTCCAAATAAAACAAACATTTTGCTATTCCATCAACTTGTACTCTTGCAAGTTTAGGCAAAATTATCTTACATATTATTTTACATTATTATAATGTGATATATATTTATAAAATTAATAAAAAATAGTAAATTAATAGATAATAACATATAAAATGTGTATAGACCGGTTAATGAACATGGGAATGACTTCCAACCATGAGACATTTAAATTATTAATTAATTAATTTTTAAAACAAATTTAGAAAAAAAAAAGTTATGTATTGTCAAAACTTGAAAATAATGATAAAATATATTATTATAATCTTAAAAATGAAAAAAATAGCATAAAACATTAATATAAGTTAAAATGAATGAAAGAGTTAAGAAAAAATTTAAATTAAATATTTTAAATAGAAAAATTAACAAAAAATGTTACCATCCTGATTCATTTTTCAACAGTTATCTAAGATTGAGATGTACATGTCATTCCATCATTATTTAAACTACATAACATGTAAAAAATATCCATAATACATTATTAAAGATACTTTAAAGTTAAAATTAATATATTTTATTATTTTGATGCATATTTGAAGATTTAAAAATTAAATAAAAAAAAAATCTACTATTACTGCCGCAATGATACATTGCGGTAGTTTTTGCTGCCGCAATGTTTCATTGCGGCTCAGAAAAATTTTAAAACATTAATTATGGTTGGTGGTTGGTAATAAATGAACCATCCGCCGCAGTGATTCATTGCGGCAGTTGGCATTTAAGGCTTCCTGCCGCAATGAGAAATTGCGGTAGGCGTGAAATCTGTTTCCTTTAAGGTTACAGAATTTGTCTTCTTTTTCACTTTCCTTTTTTCCAAACAGCAGAAATCAAGGGTTTGGAAGCTCAAAAATTCATCCAAAATTAAGGTTAGTGCTCTATTCAATGGCTTCATTTTTATTCAGCTCTTCTAGTTCATCTAGTGAACGTGATGGTGATGATTATGTTACGCCGCCCGTTAAAAAAAATCATGTTTCTCGTAAATTATTCGTTGATGATGTAGATATTGATAATTATTATAGTAGTGTTCATAAACGTAGAGTGAATTACAATGTTCATAAAAATAAAATGAATGTTGATGATGTTGGTGGGGAAAAAAATGATGGTGAAAAGGGTAAAAACAAGATAATTATTAGTGATGGTGATGATGAAAAAGATGAGAAATTTGGGATGGGAAAAAATGATGATGAAGGAGATGAGGATATTAGGATGGAAAAAATTGATAATGAGGAGGATGTTAGGATGGGAAAAAATGTTGATGATGAGGATGTTAGGATGAGAAAAAATGATAATGATGAGGATATTGGAAACCAAAATTTTGATTTTACATTTGCGGATGTTAATAAGGTTGTGCCTTGTCCAACTGCAAATACATGTCAATACCCCTAATCATGATGGATATTCATGGCATACGGAAAAAATATCAAGCCAAAACGAATGTATGATTCAAGATACATACCCCAAGCATTTCTCTTAAGTTATCAGGAATAACACCACTTATACTACCAAACTTCACAAGTCCACCCGCCACTGGGGTAAATTCTGAATCAGGAGTAGTGGTTTTATCCTGCCATTCGATGAAGATACAAAAATCATATACACATTTCAAATACAATACGTCACAAAGTTGAGTCAAAGTTAAAGATTATTACATCAAGGTTGACACTAGGAGGGATGGGGTGGTCTGATAAAGGTGTTACCATGTGTGTAGAAGGAGAAGGAGCAACTGTAGTCTGAACCTGTATCGGCTGTGAAGGAGGAGGGCTAACCTGCAACCACAATGTGATAAAAACATGAATAACATATTCATGCTGTTGGTATATAAGAAAGGAAATCACAAATAAGAGAGATTAGTACCTCAATATGAGCATCAGGGGGGACAGACTGTGAAGGAGGAGGGCTAGATCCCAGGGTCGGCTGTGTAACAGGAGGAGCAGCTGCTGTAGTCTCAACTGTAGTCTCAAGCTGTATAAGTTGTGAAGGAGGAGGGCTAACCTGCAACCGCAATGTGATAAAAACATTTTAGACCTTCATTTCTCTATTTCTTGCATTTTAGACCTTTACTTCTCTATTTCTTGCATTTTAGACCTTTATTTCTATAATTTCGCATTTTAGACCTTTATTTCTCTATTTCTTGCATTTTAGACCTTTATTTCTATAATTTCGCATTTTAGACCTTTATTTCTCTATTTCTTGCATTTTATAATCTTATTTCTATAATTTTGCATTTAAGACCTTTATTTCTCTATTTCTTGCATTTTAGACTTTTTTTTCTCTATTTCTTGCATTTTATAACCTTATTTCTATAATTTTGCATTTTAGACCTTTATTTCTATAATTATGCATTTTATACCTTTATTTCTCTATTTCTTGCATTTTAGACTTTTTTTTCTCTATTTCTTGCATTTTATAACCTTATTTCTATAATTTCGCATTTTAGACCTTTATTTCTCTATTTCTTGCATTTTATAACCTTAGTTATATAATTTTGCATTTTAGACCTTTATTTCTCTATTTCTTGCATTTTAGACCTTTATTTCTCTATTTCTTGCATTTTAGACCCTTATTTCTCTATTTCTTGCATTTTATAACCTTATTTCTATAATTTTGCATTTTAGACCTTTTTTTTTCTATTTCTTGCATTTTATAACTTTACTTCTCTATTTCTTGCATTTTAGACCTTTACTTCTCTATTTCCCCCCGATAAAGACCTGTATGGTGGTGGGGGTTAACCCTCCTCCCATCTACCGGCTCAGCCCAAGCCAATGCCCTCGGCCAAACAAAATCCATACGAGGTGCTATCAGAGGTGCCCCAGGCAACAACCTCTCGTAAGACCAAAGCTGCAAAAGCATGGTGCACCCACTAATAGCTTTGGCACTCTTCTGAGCAGCCTTGGCCAAACCCCTGAACAAATAGCTCAAAACCGCAGCTCCCCAGGCATACTCCTTAATCTCATGCGCATTCTGGATTAACTGTAAATACCTGCAAAAATTCAGGAAATGCAAATTAAGGTAAGAATTCAATAATTGGAGAAATTAAGGATGAACATGCAAGAAATGTGAAATTTAAGGCATAAAATGCAAGAATAAGATAAATTTAAGCATAAATTGCAAGGACTAGAGAGAGAAATGAAGTCAAGAAGTACCTAGGATGCACGGTGTCTCTATTCGATGAAGGAAACAACACACCCCCAATGAGGTAAAAAAGATAAGCCCGGGTGTACATAAGGTCATCATGCTCGATAAACTCGGGAGAAGGCTTCTCCGGTTTCTTTTTATACATTTCCCTCAACCTATGAAGCTTCACCCCACCTAAATTGCAAAGAAATAAAAATTTAAGGTATAATATGCAAGAATTAAACAAATAAAGGATTAAAATGCAAGAAATTAGAATTTATGGGCTAAAATGCAATAACTAGATAATTATCTTCCTAAATTGCAAAGAAATGATAATTTAATGTATAACATGAAAGAATTAAACAAATTAAGGACTAAAATGCAAGAAATTAGAATTCTTGGGCTAAAATGCAATAAGTAGATAATTATCTTCCTAAATTGCAAAGAAATGATAATTTAATGTATAACATGCAAGAATTAAACAAATAAAGAATTAAAATGCAAGAAATTAGAATTTATGGGCTAAAATGCAATAACTAGATAATTATCTTCCTAAATTGCAAAGAAATGAAAATTTAATGTATAACATACAAGAATTAAACATGTTAAGGACTAAAATGCAAGAAATTAGGATTTATGGACTAAAATTCAAACCTTTTTTATACATAGCTCTGCGTTCGATCTCAGTCAACCTCAAATCATGCCACCGTCTTAGCCAATATGGAAGCGGTGCGGAAAGCTCCGAATGAGTAACAGCACGACCACGAACAGGCAATCCCAATATCATGTAAACATCCTCTAGAGTGATGGTGATCTCACCAAATGGGAAATGAAAGGTGTTGGTCTCTGGCCTAAACCTCTCCACCAACGCCATGATCAATCGGATGTCGTTCTGGGGAATCGAGCGTGGGTTAGTAAACGCTCGGAAACCCCAGTCTGACAGCAAACTAACCTGGGTGTCATCAAATACCCAATCGTCGAGGTTGGCTGTCAACTGGTAGACATCCAACTTCTCCCGCTCACCCCCCTGCCATATGTGACTGCTAATATGATCATCCTGCATGGTCAAGAGGGACCTATCGAGAGGCCCGCACTGTATATCCATAGCATCTGCAATGTGCAAGATCAAAGAAATAAGGCACATTTCATAAACATGTACCAAAATTGGCTAAAATTATCATTCCATTAAGACATATTTAAAACAAGAATAAATTAACACCGAATATAATTTATCAAATAAAATGCAGTACTAATATGTTAATTAATCAAAATTCGAATTAATAAATCATATTAATTCATAATTTCGAATTTTAAACTCAAAAATTCAAATTAATAATTCAGAAAAATTCGAATTAAAATTTCCACAACTCATAAAAAAAATTATAATTATAATTTCATAATTATAAACCCTAATAATTCGAATTAATTCATAGTTTTAATAAAAATTCGAATAATAATTCGAAACCTAATTCTAAATTGGGCATTTCGAGCTAATTCAACCTAATTAAAGATGAGAAACCCTAATTTCAACTCAATTGAGGGTAAAAGCCCTAATTTCAAACTAATGCAAACCAAAAATGGGTAAAATTCGAACTATGAACCCTAATAATTCGATTTAATTCATGATTTTAACTAAAATGAAGCAAATAAACACCACCCACAGTTAAAAACGAATCAAACCATGTACATATAATCGTCAGTAGCAATGTATATAGTAGTGCATGTGTGTATGTATAACTACGTGCGTGTGTGTGTAAGTGTCAATTAGAAGATACCTTGAGGAGGAAGATGGCCTGACATTCGCAGCTCTGTGTGTAAATCGCCCGGAATCGCCCGGAATCGCCTGAAATCGCCTGAAATCGCCTGAAATCGCCTGAGCTCTGTGGTTAATCGGGTCGCGGCAGCCGCAATGGGTGATTGTATAAGTCTCCTATCCGCATTGTATCATTGCGGTAATAATTTAAGGGTAAAAAAGTAATTCCATATTTTTATGTATCCGCATTGTATCATTGCGGCAATGATATAAGGGTAAACAAGTAATTTCAGATTTTCATTTATCCGCTATGTATTATTGCGGCAGCAAATTGGAGGGTGAAAACGTAATTTCATATATTTACTTGTTTCTATATTTCAAATTAACAGCTTTTATTAATTTATTATTTTTATTACTTTTATTAAATATAAAACTATAATAATTTATTTAAAATTTTATGTAATAATTCAAATTTTATAAACATTTTTATATTTTATAATGTATTAATTTACCAATTTTTTTAATTTTGATAAATAATAAAAATAAAAGTATTAAAACGTAAAATAATATTTAAGGACCTGAGAGCGACTCCTGCCGCAAACGTTCATTGCGGCCCATACCTACCGCAAGTTTTCATTGCGGCATCCCTATAATTTTTTTAAGTTTTCCTGCCGCAAGTGTTCATTGCGGCAGTTCACGAGTTGGTGGTTGTGGGCCTTTTTTCAACCAACGGTGGCTGTGGAAGGGCACCCATTATGTATTAACGTATATATACACATATATATGTAATTGGCATTTTTGAAGGTAACACCTTGTTTGCCATTTATCGCCTAAGTGGGAGTCGTATTGCCTAGGCAATAACTAAGTCTGTTCTCTGGCACCCAGAGAAGGAATTGCAGTTTTAAAATTAAATTGTGAACTGACAAAAATACCCCTAACAGACTTGACGGTGTTAAGGCTAGGCTGAGCGGAGCCATTTTATTGCTTAAAATATTTTGTTCGGCCCCCAAAATGTTCACTTTAATACATTGGCCATCATTCTGCAAAAAATTTTTAGTTCAAGCCACTTTTCTACAATTTACTCAATATAATATAATCTGAAAATTATGAATAAATTTTATAAAAAAAGGGAGAAGTAATTAACAAGGGAGTACAATTATATATCAGGAGGGGTAAATGAATCTTAGGCTATGTTTGGTTCAAGAGAGGGGAAGGGAGGGGAGGGATTTTAATGGAGGGGAGGGGAAGGGAGGGAATGGAAAGGGGAGGGTTTTAATAATATTTATGTTTGGTTCATAGGAAGGGAAGGGAGGGGAAGGGATTCATTTTTTGTTTGGTATAAGAGGGGAAGGAAGGGTTTTATGATTAAATTACTTTTATAACCTTATATATGCAAAAAGAATTTAAATTAAAAATACACATGTAAGGGTATTTTTGTCAAATAAATGTTGCCCCTCCCCTCCCCTCCAAAAAACCCCAAATTGGAGGGTGATAAAATCAAACAAAAACTCCCCTCCAATCCAATCCCCTCCCCAATTTTGAACCAAACATCATTTTATATTTCATACCCCTCCTCTCCCTTCCCCTCCCCTCCTTTTTCCTCCAACCAAACAAGGGCTTAAGGATTGATGTAATCAAATTCTAAAGCAAAGCTTGTCAGACCGGTTTTTTTCTCATAAATTTACAATTATTTCATGATGATTTAACAAAACAAATTATTTATATCACATTAAGATGAGGATAATATAATGAAAAACCGGTTTAAATAAATAGTACTCCCTCTGTCTCTAAATGATATTCTCGTTTAGAATGTCGGTCCTGTTCATAACAAGAGACAAATTACTAATTTACGTATAATCTATAAATCCAAATATAGTCATGAGTGATCTTGTTGGATTCGTATTTATAAGTATTTTAATACAATGAAGTTTTTATATTTAATACTAATACGAAACTGAAAATATTAACAATCAAAAGTGTGCATTGGCAAACATGTCCAACTCAAATGGGAAAAGTATTTAGAGACGGAGGGAGTACAAAAAGTACATTCAACCGATTAATGATTGAACACATGTTTGTTAAAGTTATGCTACATCCTGAACATTCTGATTAGTAAATTTGATAAGCAAGCGGTTTTTTCTCATAAACCGGTTTTTTTCTCACAAACCGGTTTTTTCAAACCTCATAAATCGGTTTTTTTTCAATAAACCGGCCACCGGGCCGGTCCGGTCCGGTTTTAAAAACAGAACCCACACCTCGGAGAAGTGCTATGTGTTGTCTAGATTTGGTTTGGTGACTTCTATACGTACATACCCGTGTGTATGTATAATTTAAAGGAAAAAGTTAATTGTGATTGATTAGGGTGAAGGACAAAAGTACTCCCTAACCAGAATATCGGGCAAAAGGCAAAAGTATCAGCGAATTACACATTTTGAGAGTGCTTAACATTTGTTATGTATTTTCAAAATGTGTAACATAAATTTTTTTTTTAATTTTTTTTTATGAAAGGAGTAATTCAATTCATAAAAGTCATACGACATCTACAAGAATGATCGAAACGATCAAACATAGAACAGGATGATACGCCTGTCTTCATAAAATGAAATAAATTAGCAGTGTGAAAAAAAGTGATATTTCTATAGATACTTGCTCTACGCCCAATGTCTTCTCCATAGTCCATTTGAGCTATCAACCACAAATGCAATTCGTATCAAGCTATTATCCTTGAATTCGAACCAACTCTCACAAAAAAGAAGAGAAAATCACCCTCTCACCAAGGAGAGATCACAGCCAAACAAAATGAAATAACAACCTAGAAATCCAAACTACAAATACAAACTAAAACAAGCAATCCTTAGACCCGGAGCGAACCACAAAAACAAGAGAAACCGAATCGAAAATCCACCCGCTTGAATCGAAGAAGAAGGACAACGGAAGCTCTGATGGTTTTAGATCTAAGACGAGACGAAAAACCGAAATTCAATTGAATCTCAAGGTATTTTTTATTTGAGTAGATCGACTCAAAACCAAGATAGATCTAAGAAATAAATTCTAAGATGCTTGGCTTTGGTTAAATTTTTATTGAAAATAAAAGAACAAAAACAAAGAAAAGAGGGATTAGATGATTGGGGGAAGATTAGAGAATGGATGGATGGAGGAAAGAGAGATGGCCGATGGGTAGATATGAAGAAGGGGGGGCTAAGAAAAGGGGAGAAGGAGGGGAGGGAGGGGCGAAAAAAAAGGGGGGAGGGGGCGGCTGCTGCTAGGTTTAGAGAGAGTCGATTCTCATGTGTTACTCCCACTACATAATTTTTTTTTTATTATGCATTTTTTCAGAGAGTAATACAATTTGTTACCCATTTGCGAGATACATAATAGGGTATTACGCATTTTTCATTGGGGTAATATGTATTAATTTTTTTTCCTAAATATATATTTAAAAATACTATTAAAAAATGTATAATTAAAAAACGTATTAATTTCGTTATTCGAATATTTCTAAAACCCAAAATGAAAAAGTTGAATCCCAAAAGTTAATCGTTGAACCCCTAATAGAATATAGATAAATTTAAAAATTATATTTTAAAAAATGAATATTTTAATTAGTCCGGTGACCTGATTTTTGAACGCTAACGCGTTTAAAAATCAAGATAAATTAGGGTTTTGGGTCTAGGGTTGTTTAACCTAAGTCCGTATACGTTTTATTCGTCATTACGAATATTTTTAAAACCCAAAATGGAATTGTTGAACCCGTAAGGGAATAAAGATAAATTTTTAATTAAAAAATTTAATATTTTTAAACCCCAAAATATTGGAACCCGTTGAACCCCTTATTATTTTAATATAAAATAGCTAAACATTATTATTTTAATAAAATAAAACAACAATACAAAAAAAATCCGATAATTAACAACTATAGAGAGAAAATCCATTTTGTTGCTAAATTTTGGTACCCACTGGCCACTACCCGATGGTTAGCAAACTATACTATTGATGTAGAATAAAAAATAGGGTATATTTATCGCGTATTGAATGCTAGGGTTGGGGGAGCTTCGAGCTTTAATGGCTGATCAAGTGTTTCGTGACCTAACTCGGGTCCTCACAAGATGCCTACGTATCTTGCATATATCAAGAATCAAGCCAATAAACGTAGTTCTGTTTGTGAAGGAGCAGGTCCTTATATAGGCCTCGGGGGCCTTGGAATTAGGGTTTGGTATCTTGCTGGACAAGATACCCGTTTTAGATAGAATTCTGGATCCTTCCATGAGGAAGGCTGATTCATATTGGACTCATATGACTTGGGGGCTACTCTTTGAAGGAATTGGTTCCCCTTTGGACTCAATAACGGAGTCTTTTTATTAGCTGATTTATCAACTACGAATTTATTATTTAATTAGGGTTTTGGGCCTCATTAATGGGCTTTAACCTTGGACCAATCTAGGTTTATTTAATGCCACATTAAATGTGTCTTTAGGGCTTATTTTCGGCCCATATCAACTATTTTCTTATTTTTTTTGATACCCCACCTCCTCACTATGGTTACTTATCTATATTATTATATTTTATATTACGCATTCCATACATGCGTAACAGAGTCTTTTTTTGTATTACGCATCTGCTACGTGCATAATAGGTGTCAATTTTTGTTTTTTGT
Source organism: Kitagawia praeruptora (assembly GCA_037693485.1). Taxonomy (NCBI): domain Eukaryota; kingdom Viridiplantae; phylum Streptophyta; class Magnoliopsida; order Apiales; family Apiaceae; genus Kitagawia; species Kitagawia praeruptora. The sequence continues at coordinate 118,139,065 of CM075351.1, read as the reverse complement.
ATTACGCATTCGGGAAATGCGTAATGAGCTGGTAATTCTGACCACCCATCCTGAAATTCGTTATTTTGGTAAAAAAAATTTAAAAATTTGTGGTAAAAATGTCATTTTTTCGATTGATTATTAGTAAAAGTTTGGCTTTTAATATAAACTAGCTTCGTTACCCTTGCAAGACACGGGGATATTCTAGCTTTATTGTGAAATTTTGTTTTTTATTATTTGTGATCATGAATATTCTTCAATTTGTTGCAATGTTACCTAAATATAGATTAACTTACTCTTTTTTCAAGTGCTCTCGCTTTCTAACAGGTTGTGTCCAAAATATTCTAATATCCATTCAATTAGTCATATAGTTCAATGATTTTAGCTATAAATTTAAATTCATTATACTTAGAAATGGATGTCACAGTTTCGATTCTGGAAAATGTGAAGATTAACTAACGTTTTCATAGCATTTAACTTTAGGGGGATTTCAGAGTTAAATCATAGAAAATTGGAAGGCATAAATGTGAAATGATATTAAATAAAATGTGGAATATTGTGATATTTTGGATTTTAGTAGTTCGAATTTGTAGCCGTGAACACCTTTCAATTTGTAGCGGTGTAGCCTAAATATAGCTTAGCAACTCTCTTCTCGAGAGCTTCATTTTCAACATGAATTGTCTAAGATTTATAATATCTATTAAAATAGTCATCTAATTCAATGTTTTCAGTTGTGAATTTAAATTCACTTTATTCAGAACTGAGAATCTAAATCTGATTACTCGCTATAAACTTTTAAATAGTATATTTTATTACAAATTAGACTAATACATTAAATACTATTATTACTAAAATATATATGTTTATTATTCTTGTTATTCCCAAGCTTAATTCCTAATCGTGAACACAATCGTTTAGTTCTGATTCTCAAGTTTTATAAGTATTTCTATACAATTATTATTCATATATTGGCGTAATTATATAATAATTTACCTGTTGTGGAATAAAAACTAGGTTACGAATTGTATTTAATGCTAGGGTTAGGGAGCTTCGTGCTTTAATGGATGTTTCCTTGTTCGGGACTAATCGGTCCTCACAGAGTGCTTACGTATCTCGTATTGAGAATCAAGCCAAAACGTAGTTCTGAGAATGAGGGGTCAGACCCTTTATATAGGCTGAGAAGCCCTAGAATCGTAGTAGAATTAGGTGACTTGGTGGGCAAGTCACCGCCTTGAGGAAGGTTCTAGACTCCTTCCTTGTACGAGTCAGTTCCTATATCGAATTATGTGCCTTGCAGGTTAAGCTTGGTAAGAGTAATATCCTTATCTGACTCTTATTGTTGAGCTGGTTATTACCCCTAATATTAATTACGAAATTAATATTGTAAATAGGGTTTGGGCCCATCTGGTGGGCCCCACATTTTGACCATATTGGGTCCATTTAATGCCACATTAAATGTGTCTTTAGGGCTTACTTTTAGCCCATATCATTTGCCCCCCAACTTCTAGGAAAACTGATCAGGTTTTCCTTGAAGTTTTAACGGCCTTTCCGAGACTTGGGTCAGGGTTTATTGCTCTTACGCGAGTACTTTCAACAATATCATCTTAATGTAAAGCGTGGAGCGACCGACGCATTTACGACGATGTTGAGCAACACTAAACGGTGTTAAACGGCACTACACAGTGCTAATCAGCCTTAAACAACGTTTAAACAGTGTTAAAAGATGTTAAACGGCATAAAATGGCACTAACGGCACTAATCGGCGCTAACCTGTGCTAATCGGCATTAATCTGTGCTTAAACGGAACTAATCTGTGCTAATCGGCACTAATCTGTGCTTAAACGGCACTAATCTGTGCTAATCGGCACTAATTTGTGCTTAAACGGCACTAATCTGTGCTAATCGGCATTAATCTGTGCTTAAACGGCACTAATCTTGTGTTAATCGACACTAATCTGTGCTTAAACGGCACTAATCTGTGCTAATCGGCACTAATCTGTGCTTAAACGGCACTAATCTATGCTAATCGGCACTAATCTGTGCTAATATTAATCTCGTTTCAGTACTAAAAATCATCCGAAATTCGCTGAAAAAGTCGAGATCTAGGTCTGAAAACTATCCGAGGTTTGCTGAAAAAGTCGGGTTCTGGGACCACAAACTACCCGTGATCGGTCGGATCAACGGGTAGCTCGTGGTCGGCTAGCCCGTGATTGGCCAGAGGACCTCACTTCACCGTGGTCGGCCGGAGGGCTTTAACACACGGAGGTCGGCTGGTTGGTGATCGGCTGGCGCTCCCCGCGTACGGTGGTCGGCCACCTCGTGGTCGGCCACCTCGTGGTCGGCCGTTGCTCCTTCAAGGGTGGTGGTCGGCTGCTTCGTGGTCGGCCACTCCGTGGTCGGCTGCGGCCCTCCGGGTGTCGTGGTCGGCCACTTCGTGGTTGGTTAGGAAACCCGGACCTGAAACTCCTTCGTGATCTTGATCTCAAGTCATTCGTCTTCTTAAGGATCAAGATTCTTGATCTTGATATCAAGTCATTCGTCATCCTAAGGATCAAGATTCTTGATCTTGATTCTCAAGTTATTCGTCATCTTAAGGATCAAGATTCTTGATCTTGATCTCAAGTCATTCGTCATCCTAAGGATCAAGATTCTTGATCTTGATTCTCAAGTTATTCGTCATCTTAAGGATCAAGATTCTTGATCTTGATCTCAAGTCATTGTTTTGGTCATTCGTGACTTCTAACGATATTACTCCTTAATTAGCATTGATAATCTTGCACTTATGGCTGATCTCCTTAATTAACTCCTTAAGCGTAATTAGCCTTTCAAAGGTCATTCGTTTTGCAACTTTAGCAATTATATCAGCTGTTTCTTCTAAGTTCGTATGAATTATAACGATCCTTTCTGTATAAAACGAGTAGGTCTTGTCCTTTTTTCATCTTTAAATGATAGATGACCTATAAACGCGAATCAAGCTGAACTCTGACCTGAAACAGCAGGTCATGCTTCTTCTATAAAAGAAGAGTGGTGGCCTTCATTTCATTCACTTCTTCATTTCAAGTTTTCAAGTTCTTAAGCTCTGCAGATTTCTAGTCCCAATCGGGGATCAAGTTTCTAGATCAAGATGTCAGAAGATAGCCGCCTAGTTGCTCCCCCAATCTCTATGATGGAAGCATTCGCCAAGAGAAGCAAGATGAGGACATCAAAAGGTAAAGAAAAAATAAAACCCCCTTCATATGTTGAGCCTAAATTTGAATCTTTACTAGATCTGCTAAACATCATGAGGGATGCGTTTCCAAATAGCGCAAGCTTAGATTCATTTTATAGTCCTTGCAAATTAAAGGAGAAAGATGTCGAAGAGATCAGGAGAACATACTATTTCCCAGATGCTATAAAGGTTCGTCTTCCAAGTCTAACTGACAGAACTTGCAACTGGCATCCTGAGAGGATTTGTGTTCCCAGGGGTGCCCTAGAAGCTGGATTCAGATTCCCGGTTGATGATTTTATCATCAAATTGTTGGCGGAGTATCAAATTCACCCTTGTCAATTGTATCCCAATGCCTGGAGGTACATCATTATTTTCATAATAAGGTGCCGTCAACTAAAAATTCAATTGTCTACTACAATGTTTCGGAGTATTTTCGGGGCCAGAAACTCCACTGATTGCAAAAAAGGAAAGATCAGCCTTCAACACCGAGCCAAACTCCCGCACATGGTGAATCCCTTTTCTTTTCCAGATTCTCAACATTTCTGGGAAAGAGAGTTTGTAATCCTTGAGTGGAAAGGTGGTGATTGGGGCAACTACTTTGTGAAGAGATTTGGACACGTGGAAGATAGTTCACATTTCGTGTGTGAACTTACGGTTTCGGAGTTACTAGATCGAGATAAGCTCCTAGCTGATGATGGTTGTACCCATTATAAGACTTTTCTGAATGAAAAGAATCTTGTTGAGACTGGCCTTAGCTTTCTTTCCATTGAGGGTAATTTTCTTACTTAGCCATATTATGACCTTTGTTTGTTCTTATTCCGATGTTTTTCTTGTTGCATTCCAGCTGCTGAGGAGATTGACAGTCGTCCTCAGAACCAACCGACTGTGACTCAAAGGATGAAGAAAAAGGCTGTAGAGTTACTGAATCCCACTAAGTCTAGAATCCCTCACTTCTTGGAAGGCTGCTCCCAGGGTGGAAAAAGATCCCGAAATGCTGACGGGGTTACCAGGACCCCTTTTATACCGTCATGGGGTATATGTGAACAAGACTCGATTTGTGGGAGTCCTGATCTAGCTCTAGACTGGTCCAAGCTTTCAATCACTCCTCCCGATAGGGTGACTTTACATGCCGGGGACAAGATGAATGAAAATCAACTTCTGGGCGCTCAAGCCTTATATCAGGTATGGCACTCCTTTTAGTAAGTTCAGTGTGATTTAGCCTTTACAAATTTCTCATGCCTTATCAATATCTTCGTTGCAGGCTAATGCCTACTTCCAGGCTATTTCTGCCCAAGGCCTGGCTTTCAGGGATGAGAATATATCCTTGACGACTGATTCAGCAAGGTTCCAGGAAGAGATTGATGATCTACATTCTCAGGTTACCCGCGCCGAAGCAAATGCCTTATCCACCCGAAAGCAACTTGCTTCTTTAGCTCGAAAGAGAATGGATGATGCTAACAAAGTGATTAAAGCCTACCATAAGTTTGAAGAGTTTCTGAGATTCATAGATGATCATGACGATGAGGTGCGCCCCTACAACATGTTTGTTGGTTTGGGATAAGGCGATAAATGTTGTGAGCCAAAGGCATCCTTCTGTTGTTAACCCGGCTGATTTTCCTTGCCCTAACTGGGGGTTGACACCCGGTTAACCTAGCTTCTGGTTCGGGAACTAAAGTTGTTCCTCAGACATCAGGATCCGGCTCCAAGGGCAGTCATCGACGTTCTGGATCCAACTCTAAGGGAGCTATCCCAGTTGCTAGCCAGGACTCATCCTCTTCTGGTTCTCGTGGAAAGAAACCCCCGCCCGCAAGGAAAGTTGGAGTGGTTCGACAACCAATCCCTGGCAAGAGATTGATCCGAAACGAGGGCAGTTCTTCTTCTGATTCATCCTCTGAAGAAGAAGGGGCCGGAGTTGCTGTGGTTCAGCCTATGGTGGTGGCCGAGCCTGACAATGACTCCGGTGAAGACTCGGAGGAGGAGAGCGGGGAAGAGGAGAGCGGCGAAGAGGAGTCCGCAGAGGAGTAGCTGGAGTTGGTTTGTGGCCTTGCATGGCCTTATTAGCCGCTTGTGGCTTTACTTTATCAGCTATTTATTTAGCGTCCTTCGGGACTTAAACTCTGATTTCGTTGTGTTGTAACCTTAACTTGAATTGTGGCCCTTCGGGGCGTTTTATTTATGTATTTGTTTCCCTTATTCGTATGTTCATTTATTTTCGGTACTTGGCCTTTCTAGGCTTACACTCAGTAGGTGCTCGGTACATAAATAAAACATAGAATCCTTGAACGGAAAACAAACTTGTATTAATAACTCAGAATGGGGTTCAACCCTTACATAACTTTTTATTGTCCTACTCGGGGCGTCAAGCCCTGAAATGGTCTCATCGAACCTTATTTCTACTTCTCTTAATAAATAGATAATGAGCTAAGTCCTTACAAGGATAGCTTATACATAATAAACTTTAAGGTTCAAAGCATGCCAAGTACGGGGCACCTCAACCCCGTCCAAGGTCTCCAACTTGTATGATCCTCGTCCCAACGTCTTCTTGACTCGATACGGCCCTTCCCAGTTAGGGGCTAGTTTTCCCTTCTGGCCAACTCCAGAAGCCTCGATCTTCCTTAGAACTAAGTCGCCTTGCTGGAAAACCTTTCCTTAACCCTGTGGTTGTAATAAAAGGATGCTTTCTTTTGATGCTCCGCATTTCTAGCATTTGCCTCGTCCCTGACTTCATCAATCAGGTCTAGGGCGAGTCTCATGCCCTCTTCATTAGTCTCTGGTTCAAATGCCTCAACTCGAGGTGACGTATGCATAATCTTTAGTGGCACAACTGCCTCGACTCCATAAGCCAGCAGAAACGGGGTTGCTCCGGTGGTTACCTTATAAGTAGTGCGATAAGCCCAGAGTATAGGCAGCAACTCATCCACCCAGGTGTTCCTTGAGCGTTCGACCCTTTTCTTTAGTCCATCAAGGATGATTCGATTGGCTACCTCGGCCTGTCCATTAGCTTGCGGGTGTGCTACTGAAGTAAATCGAAGCTCAATAGTGTTTTCCTCACAGTACTTCTTGAACTCCTCATTGTTAAATTGCGTCCCATTATCCGTCACAAGGATTCGCGGGATTCCATACCTACAAATTATGTTCTCCCAAAAGAACTGGCAACTTGTTTGGTGGTTATCTTGGCTAGAGGCTTAGCCTCGATCCACTTGGTGAAGTAGTCAATGGCGACTATCAGAAACTTCCTTTGTGCTGAAGCCATAGGGAAATGACCAAGTATGTCCATCCCCCACATTGCAAATGGGATTGGAGAGCTGACTGACGTTAACATCTCAGGCGGCTGCCTTACAATGGGAGCATGCTTTTGGCATCTGTCACACTTCTTAACATAATTCTGCGCATCGGCCAACATCTCTGGCCAATAGAATCCCAATCACGTGATCTTGTGGGCTAGGGCTCTGCCCCCCAAGTCTTGCCCACAGATCCCTTCATGAACCTCTTCCAATGCTTCTTTTGCCTCTTGGGGCCTTAAACACTTCAAATAAGGGATGACAAACGATCTTTTGTACAGGATGCCTTCGATCAGGGCATATCTCAATGCTCTCACTGACAGTTTTCGTGCCTCCAAGGCATTGTCAGGGAGCCAACCTGTTTCCAGGTGAGCTTTAATAGGATCTATCCAACAGCTTCCTATATCAATTGGTGCCACCAACTTAGAGTTGACAATCGGGGCCTTCAAGACCTGGAAGTAAACACTCCCTGCATAGTTCTCGATTTCAGAAGAAGCAAATTTAGACAAGGCATCGGCCTTAACGTTCTATTCTCTCGGAACAAACTGAGTCATAACAGCTTTCACGACTCTCAGGTATTTTGCCATAGTCTCATCCTTGGCCTCAAACTCGCCATTCACTTGCGAGACTACCAGTCTTGAATCTCCACACACTTTGAGGTTCTTGACCCTCATGACTCTAGCCAAACCCAATCCGGCTATCAATGCCTCATACTCAGCTTCATTGTTGGTAGTAGGAAAATCCAACTTCAAAGCATATTCAACTGTGAACCCATCGGGGCTTTGCAAAACCAAACCTGCACCACTAGATTTTGTTTTTGATGCTCCATCAAAATAGAGCACCCAATATTCTTTCTGATCAGCCATCAGTCCTTCATCTTTATCTCCATTCTCAGGCGTGGTTATCATCTCCTGCCCCCCGACTTCTTGGTTGTTAATGGTGCATTCAACCACGAAGTCAGCCAATGCCTGAGCCTTGATGGCTGTCCGAGGCTTATACTTGATATCAAACTCCCCAAGCTCTATGGCCCATTTGATTAGTCTTCCGTTGGCCTTTGGGCTATGCAATATGTTCCTTAACTACTGGTCCGTCAGGACTTCAATTTTGTGCGACTGGAAGTATGGTCGTAGCTTCCTTGAGGCCGTTACCAAAGCCAATGCAAACTTCTCTATGGTTGAGTAATTCAACTCAGCTCCATGCAAAACCTTGCTCACATAGTAGATAGGTCTCTGAACCTTGTTCTCCTCTTTAATGAGGACGGCACTCAATGTCTGTCCAGATACTGCTAGGTACAGATAAAGAGTCTCTCCGGGACTTGGCTTGGCCAACAGCGGGGCTTCGGCCATGTACTTCTTCAATTGTTCAAAGGCCTCTTGGCTTTTATCAGTCCATTCAAAAATTTTCACCTTCTTTAGCGCTTGAAAGAAAGGCAAGCACTTATCACCAGACTTGGAGATGAATCTCCCTAGAGCGGCCACCCTGCCAGTTAACTTCTGTACGTCCCTCACAGAACGGGGTGGTTCCATGTCTAAGATTGCTTTGATCTTGTCGGGGTTGGCCTCTATGCCTCTTTTCGAAACCATCAAACCCAAAAACTTCCCAGATCCAACGCCAAAAGCACACTTGGCTGGATTCAACATCATCTTGTGGTGCCTCAGCACTTCGAATGCCTCTCTGAGGTGCTTAATGTGATCTGGCTTGAGTAGGCTCTTGACTAGCATGTCATCAACATAGACCTCCATGGCTTTTCCAATCAGATGGGCGAATATCTTATTCACCAGCCGTTGGTAAGTAGCTCCTGCATTCTTTAGACCAAAAGCCATAACAAGATAGCAGAAAAAACTAAAGTCAGTTATGAAAGATACCTTAGGGATGTCCTCCTTGTGCATCTTAATCTGATTGTAGCCGCTGAAACCATCCATGAAGCTCAACATCTCATGTCCAGCTGTGGCATCTATCAACATATCAATCCTTGGCAGGGAAAACAATCCTTCGGAGATGCATCATTCAAATCAGTGAAGTCTATACACATCCTCCACTTCCCATTTGCTTTCTTGACCATTACAGGGTTTGCTAACCATTCGGGAAATTGAATTTCTTCAATAAACCCAGCCTCTAAGAGCTTGTCAACTTCTTGTTTAATGGCCTCCTGCCTTTCAGGAGCAAAATTTCTCTTCTTCTGCTTTATTGTCTTCCGCCCAAGACCAACATTCAACTTGTGAGTTATGAGTTGGGGATCAATCCCTGGCATGTCAGCTGCAGTCCAAGCACACACGTCACTATTTTCTTGCAAGAAGGCCGTCAATTTGCCCTTCAAGGGTTCCTTTAGTGAAGCTCCTATATAAGTAACTTTCTCAGGGTCGCCCAACTCTAGAGGTATGGGGACCAAATCTTCTGCTAGCTTCCCTCGGTGTTCATCATCACCACGGACATCCATGTCTTCAATTGGGAGTACCTGCCCCCCGACTCCATCAGCTCTCAATGCGGACACATAACAACTTCTTACCATTTTCTGGTCGCCCTTTTGTTCTCCGACACCGTTCCGGGTTGGAAACTTGATTTTCATATGGTAGGTTGAGGCTACAGCCTTGAACGCATGAAGTCCAGTCCTTCCAAGGATTGCATTATAAGTCGAGGATGCCTTAATTACCAGAAAATTCAGCATCTGGGTAGCCTCCTTAGGTTCTTGCCCAATAGTCATGGGTAACTGAATAGTTCCTTCAACTTTGGACTCTACCCCATTAAATCCGTAGATTGGCATATTGGTTGGGGTAAGCTGAGAGTCGGTGTATCCCATCTTTACAAATGCATCATGAAACAGAATATCAATGGAAGCTCCATTGTCTATCAAGACTCGCTTCACTTCTGAGTTCCCAATCACAGGGGTTATAACCAATGGGTCATCATAGGGGAACTTCACCCCTTTAAGATCAGAATCATCAAAACCAATTACGATTTCAGTTCTAGCACGCTTCGGGGCCTCTCCCACGATGTGCATCACCTCTATGGCATATGCCTTTCGAGAGTTTCGAGTTGTACCGGCCGCTGTCGGACCTCCCCAAATCATGTTGATAACTGGCCCTCGGGGCTGCATGTTACGATCACGACCATTATCTCTTCTGTTATTGTCTCTCCTATCGTAGTCCCTTCTTTGGGTTCCACGATCTTCACCCTTAGTGAATTTATTCAACTTTCCCTTGCGGATCAAGAATTAAATCTCATCCTTCAACTGCCTAAAATCATCTGTATCATGCCCCACATCTCGGTGGAACCTACAGTATTGCTCCTTATCTCTCTTTGCGGGGTCACCCTTGAGTGGCTTCGGTCATCGAAAATCCTTATCTTTCTCAATCTCTAGCAAGATTTGACTCCTAGGAGCATTCAACCTTGCATAGTCAAAAAACCTCGGTCCAAAACTCTTTTTTGGTACTGATTCAGAGTCTTTGCTAGTACGGGGATACTTGTCCCTAGCATCATACTCCTGATCCTGCTTCCTCTTCTTTATGTGACTGTTACCTCAACCATTGCTCACTGTGGCCTCCTTCTTTATACTATCCTCAGCCTTGATATACTTGTCAGCCCTTCGCTGGAGCTCAGCCATATTCTCAGGAGGATGCTTCGCCAATGACCTTTTAAAGTATAGGTCGGTGGTGCCATGCTCCAAGGCTACCATTGCCACCTTATTTTCCAGATCGGTGATGTTCAAAGTCACCTCTTAAGGTAGTCTCTCAAATTCTCATTCTTTCCTTGCACCACATACATAAGAGATGCAGAACTTTTCTCATGCACTCTCTTGCTGATAAACTGGCTAACAAAGGCAGCACTTAACTCTTTAAAAGAGGCGATCGAGTTTGCAGGCAACCGGCTGTACCATCTTTGAGCCATACCCGACAGGGTTTGAGGGAACGCCCTACACTTCAAAGCGTCACTTGCAGGCTGTAACAACAGTGCGTTTGAGAATGTTCTAACGTGGTTTGCGGGATCACCCGTCCCATCATAAGCTTTAATTGTCGGCATCTTGAACTTCTTCGAGATACGAGCATTCATCACCTCCTTAGTAAACGGGGGTGTGGGATCGTCAGGATCCCCAAGTGGCATCAGATCCTTGGGGTTGCTCTTGGGGGTTTCCACCCTTGTTGTTCTTCCAGTTGGGGCATCAGCCCTTCTTTGCCTTCTTGAAGACCTCTCCAGATCTATAAAGGGAATCGGTCCTGATGTTGGAGGAGGTTGAGTTTGATTCAGCCTAGCTTGTTCCCTTGCAATATCTTCCTTTATCCTTAGAATCTCAGCCTCATGAGCCTTTATTCTCTCAGCAGCTGTCAATGGAGGTCCATCATGGATAGTTTGTGTTCTCCTTCTTGGTTCCCTACTAGCACGTCGCCTTCTCGGGGCTTCATCACGATCATCATCATCAAACGATGAATCCTCAGTATAGGGGCCGGAGTAGTCATAGTATTCTTGATCTCGGATCTGCAAGGCGTGGCCACTAGGTCCAGCTCCTTGAGGAGGAGGGTAGTTAGGCAGCCCATACATTGGGTTGGTGTTCACGGGGAGATCCGTAGTATGGATCTGGACCTCATGTGGGGGGTTGTTAGGATCGACAACCAAGGGAGAAACCACCACCTGAAGAGGATTGGTACCTTGATTTGTGTGGATGATCGGAGGTAACGTACTCTCAACATGGGACGTTGTCCCTAGAGGTTGAGAAACTTGATGTTGAACAATCGCCCAGGTCGTCGGAGGCACCGGATCCGTGGTGGGCGGAGCAGAACTAAGTGGCAGAGGCTCGGTAATTGTCGGTGTCCTTCGTGTTTGAACCATGGTTGATGTCTTCTTCCCACATACGGTGCCAAATGTTGTGGAATAAAAACTAGGTTACGAATTGTATTTAATGCTAGGGTTAGGGAGCTTCGTGCTTTAATGGCTATTTCCGTGTTCGGGACTAGGTCCTCACAGAGTGCCTACGTATCTCGTATTGAGAATCAAGCCAAAACGTAGTTCTGAGAATGAGGGGTCAGACCCTTTATATAGGCTGAGAAGCCCTAGAATCGTAGTAGAATTAGGTGACTTGGTGGGCAAGTCACCGCCTTGAGGAAGGTTCTAGACTCCTTCCTTGTAGGAGTCAGTTCCCATATCGAATTCTGTGCCTTGGAGGCTAAGCTTGGTAAGAGGAATATCCTTATCTGACTCTTATTGTTGAGCTGGTTATTACCCCTAATATTAATTACGAAATTAATATTGTAAATAGGGTTTGGGCTCATCTGGTGGGCCCCATGTTTTGACCATATTGGGTCCATTTAATGCCACATTAAATGTGTCTTTAGGGCTTACTTTTAGCCCATATCATTACCCAAGAATTTTAATCTAAATATATGCACCAATATAAATTATTAAAAGTTAATGGCTATTATTAGTTTGTTGTAATTAATTACGTAATATTAAAGTAGATATTAAATAATCATATTGAATATAAGTTTATTAAATGATATAATTTTGCCAAGAATAAAATGTGACATGTTATGGTATATATACAGAGTATCTAAGTTCACTACATATCATGTATCACCAATTTATACTAAACACATATATTAGACCGTAGCACAAGAGACGTAACATATAAAATATCTTAGAAATTAAAATACCAAATATTTTTCATCCATCACGCGTCTTAGCATATTTATGATTTACAACACAAGTGATTGGTTAGCCCAGTGGTAAGGTGATGTGCGTATGATTGGAAAGACTTAGGTTCGATTCTCTACAACAACAACTTTTTGGAAAAAGACTAAATGGATTAAAATGCAGGGCTAAAATAGTAACTTTGCAAGGAATAAAATGTGACATGTTGTGGTATTATATCAGGCTAAAATAGTAACTTTGCAAGGAATAAAATGTGACATGTTGTGGTATTATATATATAATAGATTCCAAAAATAATTAAAAGTTTTTGTGTTTTCATGTGAAAATCATTACTTCATTTCACTCCATGTGCCAACTCCATCGCATTTAATAATAATACATTTTTCTTGTGAACAAAAAATCAATAATATATTTATAAAATAAATAATTGCTTATACCGTTAAAGAAATACTATATATCATTCATTAAAATGTTAAAATACATAATTATTATACATATAATACAATATAATAAAATTTCGATAAATGAATAATTAATAAATTAATGAGCAACTAGCATCTAGTTCTTTTAAAAAAAATAAAATTAATCTCTAATAACTATATTAAGAATATTAAATTCCAATACCATTACCATATTAGATTCCAACACAAACCTACAGTTTACTTTTTTTATAAAAATATCTTTTTAAAATTTAGTATAAATTATGATCATCAATTTGTAATTTTAAAGTAAAGCCATTCTTTAAAAATTTAGGATAAATTTTGACTATCAATTATAAATTTCAAATTACTAAACCAATTTGATCAGCAAAATGCAAGCAACTATAAATGTGGGGAGTTTGAAAATTTAATTTTTATATCCATCTAGCATTGGAAAAGTTCTTTAATAGTTATATTTAAATCAGTCTATATTTTAGCAAAAAAAAAAAGTCTGAGTATATAGTCACATTCATCTCGCTATTTTTGATTAAATTTTGTCAAACTGTAATAGTGATGCATAAATTATTTGTGAATTTTACCCTCTACCATCACAGGAGTCACAAATTCGCATTATGCAATTATCACAAGCGGCATTCCATCTTGTTCACTACATGGACAATGTTATGCCCAGATATAACCTCGTCCTAGAATGGAGATCTCGCCCTCCGAATGGATTGAAGGTGAGGGGCCTAATTCTTAAGGGAAAAACACGCCCATTGGGCTTGGCCCATAAAAAGAGATATCATCCTTTCAGGAAGGTGCATCCGAGACAAAGGGAATCGCCCTCAACAAGGATCTCGCCTTCTCATACACAAATGGGGAATTTCCCCTAATTATTCTCTGAAGAGTATTATGAGTTATGAACTATAATCTAGGTCCTCGATTACAAGCAATTAAGAAGAGGTCTAGCATGAGACCTCGCCCTAAATACAGATTGGGATCTCGCCCCTTAGGCAATCTCAGGACTGTCCAAATAAGCTATTTTATCTCCGTGGCCCAAGGTGAGCGTTGACTTCGATAATCTCGGGTCAGTAGCTTAGCCATTACGCTCCGAGAAAGTAGCTAGGCTTTAGGGTCTGTAATAATTGTCAAAGGCGGTGGCCTCAATCCAATGGACTTCCTAAATAAGGAAACCTAGCCCATTACGATTACTTGTTCTCCAAGAACTACGTTTGGCTTGATCCCTATAAATAGGGTACGTAGGCACATTGTATGGTACGATGTAAACTCTTGCGAAAAAGAGAGAATACAACATTCGATCTAAATTGCAGTAATCACATCATACAATCTCAGCCATCCCCAAATCATAAACCCTAACCCTAATCGTTCAACGCCAATCACCACCATCAACCACCACTATAATTCCAGCAACCCTCCCCGAATTTGTTTTCCCAAATTCCTCTGTTAACAAGTGGCGCTAGAAAGAGGGGCATTTGACATCTTAGGAGGAAGGATGTCCCAGTCAAACCGTGAGCGTGTTGGAAATCAGCGTGTGGAAGAGGTTAGGACCAGAGAAAATCTGCCTCCGTCGCCGCCAAGGAATAATTCTGTCGCAAGGAACTCTGGGATAGGGAGTCCCGATCATACAGGAGGTTCGCACCGAAGGTCGGTAACGCCTAGGATGCCTGATAGATGACCGATTCCACGGATAGGAGGAGACCCCCCCCGTTCTGATGAGTAATACTGAGCTTTTCGAAGAGTCTCGCCTGAATCGGTTGGGGCGACACCCAAACCATGGCTAGGAGGCGAGCTATCGGACACCAGTCGGAGATCGACGCATTGGTAGAGAACCTGACATGAATCACCAACGTAGCCTACACAGGGAGATTCCTTTTGAAGGGGATGTTCAAATCATTGGGGAGATTGGAGGAAATTAAAGGTTCCGAGCTGTCACTCCCAGAGCTTTAACTTTTGGTGATCCGTATGTTGAACTCCCTCCGGATAGAGAGGACCCCCGACAGTCAAGTCAAACAGAAAGGGTTCGAGCTGGCAGTCAGAGAATCTTGGAGCAAGGAAGGCACCGCTCTCATCATGAGAACGAAGTTTTGGGGGGCTCTGACCCTGCGGCATTCACGATGGTTCGAGCTAGAAACCATAATCCTCAAATAAGAACCCAAAACCATTACAGCTTAAGGCATGTGGGAAAAGGGGAAAGGTCCTCGCCCTCGTAATACTAGGCGTGCTTAAAGCTAGATATAGAATGTCTAGCCTAAAGGACATGAATATTCTAGGAAGTCTATGTAATTATTACTAGGAAATAATAAAAATAATATTCGGAAGGGTAAGGATAAAAAGGGGGGTACCTGTTTGTAGGAGAAGTCGCCCTTGGGAAAAGGAAATTGCCTGAGAAATATGACCTCGCCCGAAGAAGATTCAAGTCTCGCCCTTCCAATAAAAAATCAAGCAAAATTTTGTGAGCCTCCGAAAATAAGATGAAAAAAATGGAAAGAAGTTTGAGGTGTATATATAGTGGTAACCGGCGTGGGACACGTGGCAAGCTCCGGCTGGGTGGAAACATAAATCAAGGCGTGACAATTTTCAGCAGAAACGATTCGAATTATTTCTTGAAAAATTAATTATTCTAGGGCTTGTCAAAATTCTGGGATTCAAGTTACAATTGATGGAGATTAGTTTCTTTTATAAATAAATATTACAAGAAACTGGGGGGTAGTTGTTATGCCCAGATATAACCTCGCCCTAGAATGGAGACCTCGCCCTCCGAATGGATTGAAGGTGAGGGGCCTAATTCTTAAGGGAAAAACACACCCATTGGGCTTGGCCCTTAAGAAGAGATATCATCCTTTCAGGAAGGTGCATCCGAGACAAAGGGAATCGCCCTCAACAAGGATCTCGCCTTCTCATACACAAATGGGGAATTTCCCCTAATTATTCTCTGAAGAGTATTATGAGTTATGGACTATAATCTAGGTCCTCGATTACAAGCAATTAAGAAGAGGTCTAGCATGAGACCTCGCCCTAAATACAGATTGGGATCTCGCCCCTTAGGCAATCTCAGGACTGTCCAAATAAGCTATTTTATCTCCGTGGCCCAAGGTGAGCGTTGACTTCGATAATCTCGGGTCAGTAGCTTAGCCATTACGCTCCGAGAAAGTAGCAGGGCTTTAGGGTCTGTAATAATTGTCAAAGGCGGTGGCCTCAATCCAATGGGCTTCCTAAATAAGGAAACCTAGCCCATTACGATTACTTGTTCTCCAAGAACTACGTTTGGCTTGATCCCTATAAATAGGGTACATAGGCACATTATATGGTACGATGCAAACCCTTGCGAAAAAGAGAGAATACAACATTCGATCTAAATTGCAATAATCACATCATACAATCTCAGCTATCCCCAAATCATAAACCCTAACCCTAATAGTTCAATGCCAATCACCACCATCAACCACCACTATAATTCCAGCAACCCTCCCCGAATTTGTTTTCCCAAATTCCTCCGTTAACAGACAATTATTTGTTAAAGACAAATATAAACCTTTACCACTTCATAAGCTATTAGCAAGCAAAGCAAATATACCATCAGAATGAGGTTCTTTTTCATATTTTCTCTGTTTATGTCTGTAATAAACACTTTTACGTTGTTACACACTTACACAAGTCACAACAAAGAACCTACTATTCACCCAAATTAAAGGATCAAGAATTTGTAATACGTACTATGTACTTTTTTTGTTTTTCTGCGGCTAAGCTGAGTTTTATATATATATATATATATATATATATATAAGAATGCGTCTGATATATCACATCAATCAGTTGTTGAGCATCTTTTCCCAAATTACCTTTCTATAAAGAACAAGCAAAAATAAAGGATAACAGAACAGTTGCAGGCTTGGAGCTTCAGGAAACCAATGCATATCAACCTGCCACACAAACACCCAAAGGCCAAAGCATGTCATCGCTATCCGCCTCTTCCTCGGGAAATCACTTTGTGATCGATGACTAGTGTTGTTGTCAGTTACATGTTCATTTTGTCATTACCTTAATCAATCTTGAAAATTATGTTATGAATTCGAGCCGGCAGTCAAGTTATTTCGTTAGTACTACTTAACGACATCTATTTAATTATAATTAAGACAAGCTCAATTAATTAAATATCCAATTTCGAATTTAAGAATTTAAATTCGTAATTTAAATTAAAACTCCTTTTAAACGTTCTTATTGTGTAACCCTTTAGGTTATTACGTTGGCAATAATTTTAATATCCAATAATAAAATTATAAACAATGAGCGGCATCTAGTAATACATCATTGCTACCCGAGTAATAATAATAATTGGTGATCCAATTAAACCTTTCGTGACTAATGTTTCCGTGTAATATAATCTCTTTAACCAAATATTATAGATTAAACTCGAGGCATGTCATTAGTCATCCTCTTCAACATTTAATCCGGATTTCCTTGATCAATGAGTAGACTATTAAAACAAATCAATATTTTAGCATGGCCATGCATTTTCATAGTCTCACTCAATCAAGAGACCAATAATATCTCTCCTAATAATAGGAGGGTTAAATCCTTTATCTATCATTCATATTTCTCATACGACTCATAATATACCCGATGTACACTTTTATCATCACCCGGTCAAAGGTAACTTTTAATGTAGTAAAAGTATATTAATCCTCGTATATAAATATAATGATCTCAAGTCTAAGGATCATTACACCATTATCACCGTGAGTCTTTCTAATGACATTATCAACATATAGAATCTCACCGTGGGTTAATCCAGTGCCATGTATAAAATTACATGCACCTATGTTCTTGACTTTAGTATCACTATACCTATGACCAATGAGATGTGGTCATCCGTCAACAAACATACTAATCTTTATGCATTATAATTATCCCAAATTAATAATGCTCGATTAGGGATATCTAGGAATATAAACACTATTCATATAATCTCATTTTTAAGTCACATACTTAAAGATATAGAATACATGTTCTATATTCCAAGGACATTTATTACTCTAGCATTTATATCGTAGTAAATTAAGACATTGGAGTATTGTGGTCAGTATTGTGGGATATTGTCAGTATTGTGAGATATTGGAGTATGTTTCTTTTCCTTCCGAAAGGAATTCTTAAAAAGATTAATGCTCTATTATTCAAGTTTCTTTGGGGAGGTTTCTACAAGCCGGATGGGAAATGTCAGTATAAAGTAGGATGGGAGGAGTGCTGTAAACCGAAAGCGGAAGGCCGTCTTGGCATTCGCAATCTTTTTGAATGGAATGAAGCTGCCATTCTTTATCAGCTGTGGCATATCTTACAACCCACCTCTAACTCCCTTTGGATAGCATGGTTCCATAAAGCCTTGCTGGAAAAGAAGGAATTCTGGACTTCCTCAATGCCACATCGCTCATGTTGGATTGTAAGGAAATTATTCAAGGCGAGGCCGCGAGCTCTTCAGCATTTACACTATAACATAGGAGAAAACACTGATTTTCTCTTCTGGCATGATCCCTGGGTCCAAAAGAAGCCTCTTCTGGATATCTCCCTATCCATTATATCTACAGCTGAGTCCACGAGTGCAGTTAGTATCAATGTCTACCTCCGAAATGGGATTTGGGACCTGCCATCTTCGAACCATAATGATGTGATTGAAATTAGACGGGTGGTGCAGCAAATTCAAATTCATAAGTCTGATTCTATTACGTGGGATGGAATGTTAGCAAAGAATGTCAAACTAACTACTATTTGGTCCTCCATGCGGGAAACTGGAAATCATGTCCAGTGGTTGAACATGGTCTGGGGGAAATTCAATATCCCGAAATTCTCATTCATCACATGGTTAGCCATAAAGAACAGGCTTCTCACGAAGGATAGAATGCTTATGTTCGGAATGCAGGTTGACCCAAAATGTGTCTTGTGTGGGGTGAATGCTGAATCGGTTAGCCACATTTTCACTGCTTGCCCATTCTTTGAACTTATTAGCAGGTCTATGCCATGGCGTTTCACGCGGAACTGGTCCAACTGTCAGCTAGGCAATTGCGTTGATACACAGCTGGGGGCAAAGGAGGAATTAATTGCCCAACTGTTTTTTAGCACAGCTATCTACCATGTCTGGAAGGAGCGTAACTACCGCATGCACAACCCTGGACCTGGCCATCCAACCTCAGTGGTCAGCAGGGAGATAAGGCGTATGGTGCGCGAGAAACTGTTCTCATGTAGCTTGTTTAAGGTTTGGGTTCGTAAAGACCCGACCATCATCTTGTTTATCATGTAAAAGAATAGGTTAGGTACATCCGAGATGTTGAGTAGGGTTTACCTTCTTATTCTTTGTATCATGTTGTACTGTAGTTGTAGTTTTGGATGTTGTCTCGCGGGGTATGCCCCTAGTTATGTACTAGTTGTTTCCTTTTGGAATAAAATTTTTTAATTAGCAAAAAAAAAATAAAATTAAGACATAATAAATTAATGTAGAATAATTAGTAGAACATAATCATTAAATAACAAAATAGTCTTTCCTAGAAGCACAACTACATTGTCTCTAGGGCACTAACACTATCACTCTCCCACTTGCACTAGAGCAATAGCCCATGTATCTAATACACATGGAACTAGTGTGACCTTCGTGCTTCTGCTGCGACAAAGCCTTAGTCAGTGGGTCCGCAACATTATCATTAGTATGCACTTTACATATATGTATATCTCCTCCCTCGTTTATCTCTTGAAGAAGGTGATATCTCCTAAGTATATGCTTTGCCTTGGAATGGGACCTTGGTTCCTTAGCCTGCGCAATGGATTCATTGTTATCCCAATACAGATCAACTGGATCCGCGATCGATGGAACCACACCAAGTCCTGTAATAAACTTCCAAATCCAAACAACCTCTTTGGATGCTTCACTAGAAGCAATATACTTAGCTTCCATTGTAGAATTAGCTACTGTCTCTTGCTTTGAACTTTTCAAGCTTACAATACCTCCATCTAGACAAAACACGAATCCAGACTGGGACACAGAATCGTCCCTATCTGTCTGGAAACTAGCATCAATGTAACCTCTTACAACCAGCTTCTCATCTCCTCCATATATCAAGAATACATCTTTAGTCCATTTAAGGCACTTAAAAATATTCTTGACAGCTGTCCAGTGACCCTCACCTGGATTAGACTGGTATATGCTCGTCATGCTCAAAGCATACGAGACATCAGGATGAGTACATATCATTGCATACATTGTAGAACCAATTGCCGAAGCATATGGTACTTTACTCATACGGTTCTTTATCATCTGATGATTTAGGAAAGTTTTCCTTTGAGATCACTATCCCCATGAGACACTGGGAAATATCCTTTATTTGCCTCTTGCATCCCAAAACGATGCAACACCTTGTCAATGTATGTACTCTTACTTAAGCCGATTAATCTTTTAGATCTATCTCTATAGATCCTGATCCCTAAGATATAGGTAGCATCGCCTAAGTCCTTCATAGAGAAACTTTTTCCCAACCAAGTCTTCACAACCTGTAGAGAAGGAATGTCATTCCCTATTAGTAATTTGTCATCTACATATAATACTAGGAATGCCACATGACTCCCACTAACCTTTTTGTAAACACACGGCTCATCCTCATTTTGTATGAAGCCAAACTCATTGACTATTTCATCAAAACGGATGTTCCATCTTCTAGAGGCCTGATTTAATCCATAAATGGATTTTCGCAACTTACAAACCATTCTAGCAAACCTCGAATCGACAAAACCCTGAGGTTATGTCATGTACACATCCTCTTCTAAGCTCCCATTTAAGAAAGCGGTCTTGACATCCATTTGTCAGATCTCATAGTCATAATAAGCTGCTATCGCAAGCAAAATCCTGATGGATTTGACCCTAACTACTGGTGAGAAAGTTTCATCATAGTCAATACCATGAATTTGCTTGAAACCTTTCACCACTAGTCTTGCTTTGTAGGTCTATAAATTTCCATCCATGTCAGTTTTCTTCTTGAAAACCCACTTGCACTCTATGGGTTTTACCCCATCAGGTGGTTCAACCAAAGTCCATACTTGGTTTTCATACATGGAATCCATCTCAGATTTCATGGCCTCTAGCCATCTCTCAGAATCTGGACTATTCATAGCATCCTTGTAGGTGAGAGGCTCATCATTATATACAATCATCACATCGCCACATTGAGTCAGGAGAAATTCATAATATCTCTCTGGCTCATGGCGAATCCTACTAGATCTACGAACGACCTGTGTTTCTTGAGCAGTATTGTTCTCAACATCTTGAGTCTCATTCTGCTCATGTTCCAACTCTGGTTCAACATTATTTTATAGTTCTCGATCCTCATCGAGATCTATTGTCCTCCCACTATTTTTCTTAGAAATCAGTTCTTTCTCTAGAAACACAGTCGTTCGAGCAGCAAACACTTTGTTCTCAGAAGGTTTATAGAAATAATACCCTTTAGTTTCTAATGGGTATCCTACAAAATTACATTTATTTGATTTCGGTCCTAGCTTATCAGAGACCAAGCGTTTCACAAACGCTTCACATCCCCAAACTTTCATACATGACACGATATTACGTTTATTAGTCCATATCACATATGGTGTCTTTTGAACCAATTTTGAAGGAACTCGGTTTAGTGTTTGTGCAGCCGTCTCTAGGGCATAACCCCAGAAACTGATTGGAAGATCCGCATGACTCATCTTCGACCGTACCATGTCCAACAAGGTACGATTTTTCCTTTCAGATACCCCATTCCATTGTGGTGTTCCAGGAGAAGTGAGTTGTGATACGATACCACACTCCTTTAGAAAATTCTTAAATTCCAAGCTTAAGTATTCTCCCCCACGATCAGATCGTAGAGTTTTAATACTTTCGCCTATTTGCTTTTCAACTTCAGCCTTATACTCTTTGAATTTTTCAAATGATTCGGATATGTTCTTCAAAAGATGCACATATCCGTATCTACTAAAATCATCAGTAAAGGTTATGAAATAATAAAAGCCACCTCTTGCCATCGTACGTACTGGACCACATACATCACTATGTATCAATTCCAATCGTTGGTGGCCCTCTCACCTTGACCGGTAAAAGGTGCTTTAGTCATTTTGCTAATGAGACACGGTTCGCATTCTTCGTATGATTCAAAATCAAACTTATCCAAGTATCCATCCCTATGTAATTTGGAAATGCGATTCTCATTTATAAGGCCTAAACGACAGTGCCAGAGGTATGTTTGATTTGAGTCATTTGTCTTAAGACGTTTATTACTTATATTATAGACTGGAGTATAAAGATCAAGAACATATAAACCATTAAACAAACGTGCAACCCCATAGGTAACATTATTCAATGAAAACGAACAACCATGGTTCTGAATCAAAAACGAAAAGCCAATCTTGTCCAAACAAGAAACGAAAATAATGTTTCTACAAATCGCAAGCACGTAATAACAGTTCTCAAGTTCTAAAATAAGCCCGGTGGGCAACGATAAATAATAAGTCCCTACAGCTAAAGTATCAACCTTTGCTCCATTGCCAACATGTAGGTCAACTTTTCCTTTCGCCAAAGTTCTACTTCTTTGAAGTTCTTGCACATTTATACAAATGTGGGAACCATATCCAGTATCTAATACCCATGATGTAGAAGTAGACAAATTGACTTCTATAACATAAATACCTGAATCAGAAATCTGAACAACATTCAGTTTCTTTAGATCCTCCAAATAATTTTGACAATTTCTCTTTCTTTCACCTTGTTTACACGCATATAAGGCCTTGCTTGTATCAAATCTCTCTTGACGAGCCTGTCCTTCAAACATACGTTTAAGGTGCTCGATCATGATATAAGAATCAAAATTCTCATGTTGTTTCTGCAGCTCAGGACTCATAGTCGCAAGCATCAAACAGGTGACATCGGTGTCATCATCCAAATGCTTCTGATAAGCATTTCGTTGAGCCTCCGTTGCACCTTCAGGGAGAGGTCCAGGGCGAGGAATATCTATAACATAGAGCTTTCGCTCTTGCCTGAGGACAATCCTCATATTCCTTTGCCAATCTAGGGAGTTAGTTCCTGTCAACTTGTCCTTCTCAAGGACTGATCATACAGAGAAGTTATTTGAGTTGTTTGCCATTTCGAATATCTACAATGTTAAAATTGCATAAAATAATTAGTCTACGGATTTGTTAAATTATGTTCAAGTGATTATTCATATATATTCACAATATATATCTCCCACTATTTTTATCAAATTAATAGCCCTACCTATCAATTCAGAAAAGTTCTAAACCTTTCTAGTGAGCCAAGATCCATATTTCATCACTTTTAAGGTCATGTTTGGCTTTTCTCCTTAAAATAATAATTTAGGTAGACAACATTTGTCAATTATATCATATATAACTCTTGGATAGTTTGGTAGAACAACATTTGTTCCTATTTATCCAATAAATCTTACCAAACACTATGCCTCTAAGTTCACAATCCTATTGTGGTCACTTAGTTAAGTCGAACTCAAAGGTCTAACAGTTGAGTATCACTAACTTACTCGATCGCGCCTTACCACGATAAACGAGGGTACTCTGCTTTGGCGCACCTACCCTTTGTCGATCTAGGTCTTGACGAGTGTTTCCCATTTGGAAGGCATCTTAAACTTAATATTTTTTTACGTAGGGGTTTTTAATTAAAACGACCATGATCCCATCATAAAGAGATTCCCAATTTTTCCTTGAATTAAATACTTCAAATCAATATTCACCAATGGTTTGATTTCTAGGTTGTTGGAGGAGTCACAAGTGGCCTCACTTAATAACCAACTTCCTTACAGGTATGACCCGTTTCTGACAAAATCTCCCCATTTCGAAATAATTGAAAATTCGTATTTAATTCCGTGTTTCATAAACACAAAAATCTCATAGTCGTTATTGTTTAATTATAAAATCTCAAGTCGTTACAGATTTTATCTTGTTTAAGCAGGCATGGCATGGGTGTCGTATTGAATAAATACATGATTAATCTAATTAAACATGCATCTTTATCTCTACACATACATTGTATCGCATACATTCATATATATGTAAAGTGCATAAATTAAACGTGTTTGGTTATGGCCCATCCTATGTGATCTTTTCAAGCCAATGAAAAGATCAAGGTCAATCTATGGTGGTTAACAAAATACAATTTAAATACATGTCTTCTCCATTGCATCTTCGTGGGGAATCGCCTCCTTGCTTCCTTGTTCTTCTTGTCTTCTTTAATAGTTACATTGAATAATTGAAAAACATGCTACACTAATAAACTTACAAGATGAACTCGAGTTACATTCGAGATTTATTAATTACAAGGAATAACGACATGCAAGTCGTATTTAGAAACCAAACCATAAAATCAAAACCACTATCCTATTGGTCTTAGGGCCATATATAACCAATCACCATGCTCATATAACAATTAAGAACATGTAACCATATCATATATTTTGCGAAAACCATTTGTAGCAAAACAACAAGAAAATGTTTCTCTCTCTAGAATTTTTCTCTCCCTTCTCTCTAGGATAGAACCCTAAAGTTATTGCAGCCGCCTTCTTTCTACACCCTTTTTTCATCAGATCTGAATCATTTACCTCCATAAAACCATCCTTTCTTCTTATTCTTAAACCTAAACACTATATTTCTTACAAATATTTACTAGTTTCTATCTACTATGGTTAGCCAAGGATCTCACTGCGATGAGGACTTTCTTCCAGGTTATATGCAAGAAGATGTGTTCGAAGATGAAGACCTTTCTGAGGTGAAATCGAGACGTGAGGTTGAAGATTATCCAATCTTGTTAGGCTTCCCAAACAGTTATGTTCTGAAAGAGCCATATGAGCAGATTGATGTGGAGAACACTGCTAATGCGGAACCAAATGAAGATGCTAGACTTAATGGAGAGTCTAAATCCCCTGTTTCTATGAGCGAAGAGATTCCCTCTCCCAGATCTGCTCGAAAGTTGGTTGATGAGCGAGGAAAGAGAACTTTTGACTAAAACTCAAGCTGTTTTGTCCAAATTTGAAAAAGAAGAATTATTTAAATCTAGATCTCGTATAAATGATTTAAATAATTTTTTGTTGAGACATGGTTTTAAATTAGGTGAGGTGGATGATTTTCTTCGGAAAGATGGATTTGCTAAGCCAATTCCATAAAGAGATGATGATGGTCTTCCAATACTTGGAAAACTCAAAGCGAATCTTGAAGTTTTACAGAGTAAAACCTCTCTCAAACCTGTGCGTTGTATTGGTGGTAGCTCAGGTGTAAAAGATGGCATGGGCAATGAGAAAATTGAAACACAAAATGTGAGACATGAGGAAGGCAATAAAGAAAGTGGTGAGCAGATAAAGAAAACAAAATCCTGGGCTGAAGTTACGCAATCAAAGAAGGTCAACCCTGTGGCAACCCAATTTGAATTTTCTCCACCTCCTACTAGGTCGATTATGGTGGATCCTCCTGATGACCTTTTGCAAGAGGGCTTTGAGAAATTGAAACTATGTATTACAGGCTACTTCTCAAAGAAAACCATTCCGTTTCACTTACTTTACTCGGAAGCCAGGAAAGCGTGGGACAAGAGTGGTCTTCTTAAGGTGTCGCAGAAAGATGAACGCATCTCTGTTTTTGATTCAGATCTATAGAAGATAAACACAAAATTCTCACTAGGGGAACTTGGTACTTCGGTCATCAACCTATGTTTGTGGTGGATTGTTGACCAAAATCGGTTAAGGACTATAAAGTCTCTAAAATGCTGACATGGATTAAGCTTTCAAATATCCCTGATTGCTACTAGAGTCGTGACTTACTTAGTCATCTCGCTAGTGTTATTGGTAAGCCCCTATTCTCTGATGCTCTTACTGCTCAATTAGATATTCTTCCTTTTGCTCGGTTTTGTGTAGAATATACTATAGGTTCGCCTCTCCTGATTTTATTGATGCAATGGTTCCGGACCCCGTCACTGGAGGAAAACGAATTGTAAAAGTAGTAGTTCATTATCAATCAAAGCCACAAACTTGTTCAGCTTGTCATTCTTTGGGGCATGTTGATGTGGTTTGTCCTTTCAAACCTGCTTTGGTGAAGAAAACAGAACAACATAATCAGGTTATTCCAGAACCCGTATCTACTATTGAAACATAGTCGAGTCCAATTGAAGTAGCTCAAAGCCCTATTGTTCCAGCATCGATTGCTCCAACTGCGACAGTCTCAGCATCGATTCCTAGTATTTTTCCTGAATCGGCATTATCTAGTGGCAATATTCAATCTGAGCAGACTCCAGCCCCTGATGATCAGGGATGGCAAACGGTTACCAAGCACAAGGCCAGATAGAGATCAGAATCTCCTTCTTCAGATGTTTTGCCAACTCCAAAAATTCTTTTAAGACATTGAAACGAGTGTATGAAGTGGATCTAAAGTTTGATCAAGGGCCTTCTCAAGTAAAAAAGAAACTATCAAACAGAGAACGTAAGAAATTGAGGAGATCGTCGGGGATGAGCTCCCCCGACACCAACTAATTTTATGATAGATTTCTTCTGTTCCTTTAACGTAAGAGGTTTGAATAAAAAGTAAACCTACGTTAAGGACTTTTTGGTTAGTAACAGGGTTTCCTTTGTTGCTCTTTTGGAGACGCGTGTTCAAGAACGAAACGCAGCAGTTGTCTCTTCTTTTGTGGCTCCAAGTTTCACATGGAGTTTCAACTATAACCATCACTCAAAAAAAGAAGAAAACGATTATTAAATGAGAGTCTACCGTTCTCTCTAGAAACCCTCTTAGCCGCCACCTATATTCCGCCAAATCTTCACCTTTTTTCATCAGATCTATACTTTTAATCCTCACAAATTCATATCCCCCTTCTAATCTTCCAACTAAACACCAAATTTTTTTATATATATACTATCTTGTATTTTTAAATGGTTTTGTTTTATGAGTTTTCTTTTCATGTTCGAGGTTTGGTGAGGTCTTGGAAGTTCGGTTATGCGGATCTGGAGAATGGACTAGTTGTGTTCCATTCTTCTCTGAAAAATAGCATCACTCTTGGAGTGGTTTTTGCTATGGAGGCCTTGGGAGATGGCTTGATCTGCGACCGGAATGGATCCGACCTTTTAGCGCCTACTTCGTTTGAAGATGTGAAAGTTGTTAAGCTATCAGAGGTTCAGGAGAAGGATATGAGTGTTGTTTTTTTTTTTTTTGCTAATTAAAATTTTATACCAAAAAAGGAACAACTTATACAAATCTAGGGGCATACCCCGCGATCAACCATAACAGAAGTCATAACATCAGTAAGTCACCTTACTGTCAACATAACAACGAGAAAAAACTAAAGATTATTCTGGCGCCTTAAACAGCCTAAAATTGAGACTAGGCACATGTCTCACAAAGCCCATAGTGATCAGAAGCAGCAGATGAACCATGTAGTGACGCAAATGCATTCCAACAGCAAACCTCTTCCTGACATGATATGGAGCAACCGACACCCCCCTTCTCAACATGAGAGTTGGCCTCCCAAAAAGCACCTCATCGGCTAACTTTTCCTTGGAAGGAGAACCAACCTCCAGCTGATTAAAGATGCCCTCCGGAGTGATCACCACCTGAACATTATAGCAGTACACAGCTCCCCTTCGGAGATTCCAAATGTCAACAACTCGACATTGGCAAATAGCAGATAATATAGTCAACAAAGTGACCTCAACAACCTCACAAGCAACAGCGAGCCTCGCAATTCCAGAGACATTTTGTCCATTCGGAGTGAATGAACCAGCAACAAACAATATGCTATCCACACTCTTCTGCCCAAACAAAACTGACCAGCTAGCATGAACACTAGTTGTGCTCCCTACATTCCAAGAAAGGCAATCCTTCACAGTAGCCATACTTCCGTCATTCTTCAGATCACTTAGAAGACCGTCATCCAAACTAGTACCATCATACACCAGCATAGGCCAAATGCTCTTCGTAGCCCATAACATGGCAGAAAGCATGACCCACAATATAGCACAAAACATAATCCAAACATCCCTATCAATACCAACAACTGTCAACAATTGGCGCCAGCCTTCCTTGCGCATACAACTTTGCACAAAAATTGGAGCATCATCCAATGAGAAAACATAGCAAACAGTAAACAACCTATAGCAGTACTCCTTTGGTATCTCAACACCATCAGTAGAGATTAACTCCACAAAATTACCACTATCACCATCAAAGTTGCTAGTTGTTCTAAGAACCTCCTCAACATAGAAGAGCCTCTGCTTCGGCACTAGAGTACCACAGCATTGCTCAAGCACTATGAGTATCTCCGCAAAGTTTTCTTCCCAGGAAGGGAGAACTCCGTTACAAATCACCTCTCCGTTGGACGTTATGGGGAGGAGGATTACCCCCAACAGATTTAGCATTTTGCGCGATAGCGACAATTCATTAAACCTGCTGAAAGCCAACTTCATTACACCAAAAAACTTACACATCAAATTCAAACCCAGCCGCCACCAAATTCAAACCTAAATCTAAACCATTTCCTCATCAAATCTTCTCTTTAGCCTTCCCAAATTCACCTTCCTCTTCTAATCTTTCACCTCAAACACCATATTTCTTTATATAATTATTAGTTTAATGAAGAAGGTTTCCTTTTCGGAGAACCTAGTGACCGTGATTCCTCCCCGTGTACGAGGATCTGAGGTTTGCCATCCGGTGGGTAACCCGATTAGGAGTCCGAAGAGGGTCTCCTTTTTGGAGAACCTTGTGACTGTGTATCCTTTGGAGGATAATCCGACGGGTGTGCTCAGGGTGTGTGCACAGAGTGGCTCTTCTCCTGGAAGGGAGAAGTTTAAACCCTTGTTTCAGGTGGCTAAGAGATTGAAGTTTGAGACGGAGTGTACGGAGTTTGGTACTTCTGGTCTCAAAGATGGGCTGGAGGTTGCGGAGAGGGCCTTCACCCCCACAACTGGGTTTGCTTCTAGGACGTGTAGCCCGCTTGAAGGTAAGATCTACTACTCCAAGAAGAAAGTTACATTTAACGATTTGGTTGTTGAAATTAAAGATTTCAATAATGAAATGTTCGATTCATCGGAAGCAACTGACATTTCTGTTAGTGCTAATGTGGATTTGGGAGTCAATTCCTCTTTGATGGATGAGGGAGTTGACTTTCCAATTTTGGGTGAAAATGACTGGCCTAGAGAGAATCTAGTGGTTTGCCGAAAGGCTTGCCTTAGAAAGTCTACACTTAATGTGGAGGTTGTCAAACCTGTGAAGAAATCATTGAAGTGGAAGGATAATGTCCAGGTTATTATTGATCAAGAAGTGACTATTGGTAATGATAGTCAGGTCAATAAGAAGTTGATTATGGATGAGGAGGTGGGTCACAAGCTGAATGAAAAGGACATTGATGAAGCCTTTGAGTATTTAAAGAGTAGAGGTTGTGTTCTGGAAGGGACAGAAAGGATGTTGAGGCATATGCTTAGGATACTTGGGTGTGAACCAGGGGGTTACACTTATTTTAATTGTTGTTATTGTAGTTATTACTCGACATTGAATGGTGAGGGCGCGATGGAGCAAGGTGTAGAGCTGGATGTTCACAGAGTGTGTGCAATGCGCATTGCAACATGGTTATTTGCTTGTTATGATGTCCTTGAGATGAAGGGATTGGTTGAAGACCCTTTATGGGTGTGTTCTTCGGGGTCCATAGTGAAACAGAGGTATGGCTTATTTGTTGTTGGTGATAGTTCAAGTCATGGTACCTTGGTGATGCCTGTTGTGAAGGAAACAGATGGTTTTTTCTGCTCCTGGGTTATTGATAGGAGGCTAGGTTTGGTGGGATTTGGCCTCACTTTTCTCATGGGGATTTATATGATGGTGTTTGAAATTGGCTTAATAGTTCTAGACCTGGTTGTTAGTTTTTGTCAAGTCCAGGTGATGTGCCATGCTAAGTGGTATGGTAGCAGCGGTTTAGAGTCCAGTGGTGTGGTGATTGTGTTCTCAGCCCTGGATATTGCTAGTAGTTGTTATGTGTGCACTGCTGGGTATGGTTCCTGCAATATTGGACGGCCTATCAGGAGCAGTCATGGGAGTATTGAGAATGCAGATGCCCTCCAGGTGCCTGCTGTTGTTTTCAGAGATATTGACGAGGACACTGACAACTTAGTTGTCCAGATGCATAATTGCAATTCATGTAATGCTTACAATATGTCCTTACTGAAGGAGTGGTCTGATGTGCAGAGATTTGCGCTTGGAGTTATGATGCCTCCTTGGCATAGTTATTTTGTTTTTTAATTTCAGTTATGAACCTGTGTTAAGCTAGGATAACTAGCTTTTAGATCACTAGTAACTCAAGTGTGAGACTTAATGGACCAAAATGTTTCTCTCTCTAGAAATTTCCTCTCCCTTCTCTCTAGGTTAGAACCCTAGATCTAGCCGCCTATTCTTTAAACCCTTTCATCAGTAATTATACAGCCTTCATAAATCCAACTCCCCTTTTAGTCTCTAACCTAAACACGATATTTCTTATACTATATATATTTATTAGTCCATTATGGTTAGTCAAGGTTCCTATTGTGACTCTGATGGTATTCCAGGTTATATGCAAGATGCTCCTGGTGAGGATGATTTGGATGAGGTCGTTTCAAGGCGTGAGGTGGAGGACTACCCGATTCCATTGGGCTTTCCTTCTAGCTCAGGTGGGATAGCTTATGATAAGGCTATGGCAGAAGCTTCCTCGGATGACGAAGAGCTTGCTTTAGAGGATGACAGAGCTAAGCTAGAGCGTGAGACTGTGCACAAAGCCACTCAAATGGCATTTAGAGAAAATAAGCAAGATAGGGAAGAGCTTATCGCTCTAAAAATCAAAATGATAGAATTTCAGAGGTACTTAGAAAGGAAAGGACTCTCTATGGCGGATTTCGACAAAGAAAGGATAGAGCTCGCGGATAGCTTTAACACGGGGCTCCCTGGTAATTCGCAATTTGTCCTAGGTAGGGACGAGTATGGTCTTCCTATCTTCAAGAAACCCTGTTTTGGCGAGGGTATATCGGGCTCGAAAAACTCTCTGGGGAAAGAGGCCCAGGTTGCAGATAAGGTGTTTGACAAAAAGCCTGAGTCAGTGGAAATAGTAAATGACGGTTTGGGAGTTAATAATGATAAAAAGAGTTCTTATGACAAAGGAACCACTGGAGTTGAGAAGGTGTCTGAGATCGAAAATGGGGCCTCTGAGGTTAAGAAGTCCTGGGCTAATGTTATTAAATCAGACCCTCCTAAAGCTTGTGAATTGCAGTTTGACTATTGCCCTCTTCCTGAGGGTTCAGATGTGGTGGAGCCTTCTGATGAAATTCTTCTTAAAGGTATCGACAAATATAAGTCTTGTATTGTAGGCAACTTCACGAGGGGTTCGTTTCCTTTTCAAAAAGTTAAAAGTTTAGCTAATGCAGCTTGGGGTAAAAGAGGTTTAGTAGATGTTTTTCAAAAGAGTAGTTCACTGTTTATATTTAAGTTTTCCACTATTTCAGCAAAAACTGCTATTTTGAGCCAGGGCACTTGGTACTTTGATAAGAAGCCGCTCGTTTTAACGGATTGGGGGGCTGTTCCAGGAGAGAATAAGGTTACTGAAATCCCTCTCTAGTTCAATCTTTCTAATGTTCCTGATTGTTACTGGACAAAGGAGGGTATGGAGAGGCTTGCTAGTGTCATTGGGAGGCCATTAAGTGCTGACACCCTTACGTCTCAGTTGAATATTCTTCCGTTTGCTCGGATGTGTGTCAAATATAAGGTTGGTGATCCGCTGCCAGATAAATTTAAGGCAGTTGAAATTAATCCTGTCACTCGAGCTAAGAACATTGTTGAAGTAAAGGTCTCTTACCAGCATAAACCCAAGGTCTGTTCAGGTTGTAATTCGTTGGGACATATTGTCTCAGCTTGCCCTGCTACTATAAAAAAATGGGTTCGTAGAGTTCCGACTCAGCAGGGTAATGAGGAAAATTCAGGTGGTGTAAACACAGAGTCAGAGGTGTCCAAGGAGAAAAACATAGAGCCAGAGGTGGCCAAGGAGAAAAACATAGAGCCAGAGGTGACTAAGGAATATTCAGGTGGAGTTAGCACTGAGCAACATTTGGAGCCACATTTGGGTGAGCAACAGTTAGAGGTGCCCAAGGAGATCAATGATGTATCTTTGAAGGGCCAAACGGAGAAGAGCCATCCAGAAGATGCTGGTTGGACAACAGTTACTAGGAAAGGGAGGAAGCCTGATTGCTTAGACAGTGAAGCCTCGGCATCACCAGTAAAGATATTCAAGGGTCTAAGAAGAGTTGATGAAATTGATAAAAAGAGAGGTATTAACCTGGTTTCGTCACAACTACCTGTGAACTTTGGCTCTTTGCCTAGATCCAAGCAGAAACGTATTAATAATGGCATGGGGAGATCCCCCTGCTCCCCTCAATAACTCATGATTATTGACTATTGTGCTTATAATGTTCGAGGGCTGCACAATAAACTAGCCTTCGTGAAAGACTTCATTAGTTCTAATAAAATTTCACTAGTGGCTCTTCTGGAAACGCATGTTAAGGAAGAGAATGCAAGGTTTATGTCATCCTTAGTAGCTC
This sequence comes from Kitagawia praeruptora, assembly GCA_037693485.1. Taxonomy (NCBI): domain Eukaryota; kingdom Viridiplantae; phylum Streptophyta; class Magnoliopsida; order Apiales; family Apiaceae; genus Kitagawia; species Kitagawia praeruptora. Next base: position 118,106,901 of record CM075351.1, on the reverse strand, counting down.
CTAGATTTTCTTGGCTATTTAATTATGATCACCATTACAATGGTCGTATCTGGTTTGGTTGGGATCCGTTGGAATGGAATGTTAGTTTACTATGTTCTTCTGACCAGCATATTACGTGTAAAGTGGCTAGAGCTGACAAATCAGATTGCTGCACTATCTCGATGGTTTATGCTCACAACACTACTGAAGCGAGAAGACCCCTGTGGGCTGATTTACTAAGTATTAATGAATCTCTAGATTTGCAATTTGGGAGCTGGTGTCTTATGGGTGACTTTAATACTTTCTTGTTCCCGTCTGAAACTAGTGGTGCAATGCCTAGACGTCTCAATGGTATCAATGAGTTTCGTACATGTACAAACCAACTGGGAATTACTGACTTGCACTTCTCTGGGCCTCTTTTTACCTGGAGGGATTGTAACCTGGATAATCTTACGTTGAGGAAGCTTGACAGAGTTTTAGTCAATGACTTATGGTTGCAAAATTATCCTCTATCTACTGCTCAATTCCTCCCTCGAGGATTGTCAGATCATAGCCCTGCAACAGTGAATTTGGGCTCAGTTCGTGAGAGAATCTTCAAGCCTTTTCAAGTATTTCAACATCTGCTGGATAGTGACAAGTTTATGCCGTCTGTACAGTCTGCTTGGTCATCTCAGGTTCAAGGGGACCCTTGGTTCATCCTCACTTCGAAATTAAAGCTGGTAAAAAAAGCTCTTAAAGCAATGAATATTAGTCATGGGAATTTGCATGATAGAGTCCATCAGTCCAAGCTTGATCTGACTAACTGGCAAAGTAGTATGAGTTCTAACCCTTCTATTGACGATCTTCTAGAGGAGAAAAGGCTTAGTGATTTACTTGCTAAAGATTTTCTGAATGAGGAGAAGTTCTTGAAACAAAAATCTCGGGTTCATTGGCTTAAATATGGAGATGGTAACAATAAATATTTCTTTAACTCTTGCAAGGGGAGATGGAATCGGAATAAAATTCTTTGTATTGAGGATTCTAATGGTGTCTCCTGTTCGTCTCATTGTGACATATCTTCTGTAGCAGTGAGTTATTTTCAGTCCTTGATGGGTAGTCATAGAGAGGCTCACCAGTTTCCCTCAGACCTGCATATTCCTACCATTGATGACCGGGATTCGCAGGCTCTGGTAGCCCCTTTTAACGCCCTGGAGGTTTTCAAAGCATTCAAATCAATGGCGAAGTGTAAAAGTCCAGGTCCTGATGGCTTTACTCCTGAGTTCTTCCTTGCAGCATGGAGTGTCATTGGTAATGACGTAGTGGCTGGTATTTTGCATTTCTTTAACACCTTTTATATGCCCCGTATAGTGAACTCATCTGCTATAGCTTTAGTCCCAAAGGTGGCTAACCCGTCCCAAATGAGCCATTTCAGGCCAATCTCTTGTTGTAACACTCTCTACAAGTGTGTAGCTAAATTATTAGCATCTCGTATGAAAATGGTAATGTGTAAGATTATCTCTCCTTGTCAAACTGCTTTTGTTCCGGGACGACGCATAGGTGACAACATCATGTTAGCTCAATCTTTATGTCGCGACTACCACCTCAATCAAGGTAGTCCCCGAGTTGCAATTAAAATGGATATTCGCAAGGCATTTGATACTCTCAATTGGGATTTCCTGTTTGAAGCAATGGCTGCTATGAAGTTTCCTGAGAAATTTGTGAAGTGGGTAAGAACCTGTGTCACGACGTGCATGTTGTCAGTCAAAATAAATGGATCTTTGGAGGGGTATTTTAAGGCAGAATCTGGCCTAAGGCAGGGCGACCCTCTATCGCCGTACCTGTTTGTAATTGCCATTGAGGTTCTTACTGCCTATCTCAACCAAGCCACTAAAGCTAATGGCTTCTCTTTTCACTGGAGGACTAAATCTGCTGGTATCTCTCATTTAGTATTTGCGGATGATCTTTTCCTCTTCTGCAAGGGAGACATCAACTCAATTAAGATTTTGGTGGATGGATTTTCTAAGTTCTCTGATGCTTCAGGTCTGGTTCCTAACAGGAGTAAATGTCTATGCTTCTTTGGTAATGTTTCTTTGGATGTTCAGGAATTTACGATTCAATATACTGGGTTTTCTAGAGGATCTCTTCCTGTTAACTACCTGGGCCTTCCCCTGGTCTCTGGGAAGCTGCGAAAAAGTGACTGTGAGGTTCTTATATCGAGACTTTGCAGTAGAATTGAAGTATGGACTAGTATCTTCCTTAACCAGGCAGGAAGGGTCCAACTATTAAAATCGGTTCTATTTGCTATTCAAGGGTACTGGGCTACTTACATCTTTCTCCCAAAGAGTGTGCTAAAGAAAATTCAGAGCATCTTTGCTCATTATCTATGGGGGTCTTCGGTTAACGGTCCCTGTATTTTCAAGGTTGCTTGGACTGATTGTTGCTATCCGAAGTCTGAAGGAGGGCTAGGGTTCAAGGATATGGTGGAGTGGAATGAGGCTGCAGTCTTGTTTCAAATTTGGCGTATTATTAATAAAGAGAATTCTCTTTGGATTTCATGGTTATACTCCTGTTTTCTTAACTCTAAACCTTTCTGGAGTATGAATATTCCGTCAAAGGTATCTTGGAGTCTTAAGAAAATCCTAAAGTACCGTAATAAGGCCCTGCCTTATCTATCTTATCACATAGGGACTGATTCTAATTTTCTGCTATGGCATGACCCTTGGCATAATGGTAGATCGGTTGTGAGTCTGCTGGGTATTAACGCAGTTTCTGTTATGGAATCGACTAATATGGCTCGCATTGGTACTATAATTAGCAGCAGGAGTTGGCAACGATTGATATCAAATCATGTTTTAGCTATGGACTTCCGTCAAATTTGTGCTGCTCTTTCTTGTCACCAGGTGGATGAGATTCTTTGGGATGGCACTAAAGCTAAATTTGTAAAGTTAGCAGTTATTTGGAACACAATTCGCAGGTCTCAAGCTTCTCCTCCTTGGGTCAAGATGATATGGCACAGCTTTGCGGTCCCAAAATTCTCTGTAATGTTGTGGTTAATTATGAAGGGTAGACTTCTTACGAGAGACCGTATGCTCCGTTTTGGCATGACAGTTGATCCTACTTGCATAATGTGTACTCAGCATGTTGAATCGCATGGTCATCTGTTCTCTGAATGTATATATATTAGAGCAATCCTGCAAAACTGGTCCCTTCCTTTGAACCTGGATTGGCAGCAGATAATCAGAGGCAACATTGTTGGTGCGGGAGTTGATGGCACTCGTAGCATGGTTACTTATCTTTTTTTGGCAGCTGCCTTTCATGCAGTTTGGTTAGAACGAAATAGCAGATATCACATCTCAGGACATGCAGTTCCAGCTACTCAATTGCTTAGAGATATTAAAAGTAAAGTGAGGGAGAAGCTTAGCACTGTGGCTGCTTTTCAGAAGAAGGCTAAAAAGGATCCCACCTTAACTTTATTACTCTTTTAGGGCCTGTTTCTGTTTTTGTTGTACTTAGTGCTTAGTTGTTTTTAGTGTAGCTTAGCCTTTTGTGTAGGCTATGTTTTAGCTTCCTTCGGGGTCTACCCCTGGTCCTCTTGTTTTTGTCTCTTTTGAGCAATAAAATTTTTTATTTAGCAAAAAAAAAAAAAAAAAAAAAACTAGCTTTTATGTTGTTTGTTGACAGTCGGGTAACTTACTGTTTTTAGCTTTTGCTGATTCCGCGGGGTATGCCCCTAGGTCTGTTTAAGTTGTTTCCTTCGTGATATAAAATTTTAATTAGCAAAAAAAAAAAAAAACTTACACATCTTAGAACACAAGATCTTCGCCTTTATCCACGAACAAGGCATATCCCTCATTAGACAAACAGTCATCATCAGCAGCCGTCTTCCAAACACAAAGTGTCCATTTTCAACCACATCCAGATTCCCGAAAAAACAGAGATGGAACACGACTAGATCCATCAGGCTGACTTCCGGAACACCCAGACCAATCTGTACAACTCTTGCATCTACAACAGGGAGAAATACTTCCGTAAACACAAGGGAATAGTCTTCCCATTCCACAAAAGCCAAAGTTAAGCTCTTCCTCAAACTGAAAACTGGATGAAACATATCATCAAACAGTTTGTGGCCTTTAGTCACAACTCTCAAAGTCTGAGTAAAACCCAACACTGCATCACATTCGCACATCTACAAGTCCTCCTTGACAACCTTGCAGTCAACGAACTGAAATAAACACCACCAACATCGAGACATAGCAGTAAACTTTTCGATTGTATCGCCACATCCCTTCTTCCATGGGAAACGGTTGATAGCAATACATCCACCAATCTTGCTCTTAGTACCATCAAACAGGTCATTACCTTCTCCACACTGATTAGTGTGCAAATCCCATAACATAGGAGACATATCCCTCCCCGTGAGAGAACCCTCCAACACACCAAGGGATAAACCCATCAGCGAATTGATAAAAAACCGGCCTTCGCTTCGTAAAACCGACGGTACCCTTCCTCTAGGAGAGGGAATGGACGGAGCACAAGAATCCATAAATGTAACGAAATCTTGAGCACAATCCAACTGTGAATCAAACATGAGGACCGAACCACGGCCTCCTAACTCAACAAACCCCTTAAATGAGGTTCGAAATCTCTGAAAAACCGTAGTCGTAAGCGAGCTTACCACCAAGTCGTCACAGAACAAGAACCAATGTTCCCTTCCGCCATAGGAGGAGAAGAACAAAACAAAGGAACCCATAAATAAATTTATAATATAAATTAAGAAATATGGTGTTTTAGGCGAGAGATGAGAAGCGGAAGGTGAAAATATGGAGGATTAAGTTTGGATCTGGTGGAAAAAAGGTGTAGATTTGGCTTAGAATTTGTGGCGGCTGGAAAGGGTTTTAGAGAGAAGTTAGAGAGAAGGCAGAGAAACGACTCTCATCGGGCAGCCATTTGTTTGATGGAATGCCACATCGAGTCTCTTTGAAATGTATGTTTGCTGGGCCTCTAAGGTCAAAGCTTCATGACAGTGGTGGGGTGATGAGCCTAATGGCTTCTGATGTGATGCTTCAACGAGCATACTGTTCGCCTGCGGTGTATGTAAACCGAGCGAATATGGTGAATGTCTTTGAAAGGGATTTTTTCTCTATTACTGATACGGGATTTCAAATTCTGGTATTTAAAGAGGTAGTTCTTAAGGATGATGGAATACACCAGTTCTACAAGTCTGGTTGTAGAGTCCTTGCTGCTTTTGTGAAGGAGCATTTCGACAATGACCACCATTTGTTCGATGTTATGCCTCTGAGCCTCTTATGCTGCATTGAGCATAATGATAATAGTTCTAATGAGGATAATAGGACAATGCTTTCCATTGAGTATGAACTGTTTGATGATTGGGGACTAGTTGCTTTCGATTTGTTTTTGCAATTCGGAAGTTTTGGTATGGCTCAACGATGGGGTGCGTACTCTGGTGGAAGCGTTGTTGCTTATGATTTTTGTTACCTTTCCCAGGTAACTGAGGTGATTGTTCCTATCTCTATGGGAACTAATGGTGACTGCATTGTCACTGTTGGTATGGGAACTAATAGTGGCTTCAATGTCACTGTTCGTATGGTAATTATGTTGGACAGGAACCGGATGTGGGTTATTCTTTGGGTTGAAAGAAATGACTTAGTTCTAGAGCTAGGTGGTTTGCCTCCATCTCTTCTGAACTTGAATGATGGGAAATTTATGGTAAATGAAGGAGAGTTTACTACTGCAGCTATGTTGTGTGAGGAGCATGTCTTGAAAATAGATGAGCTGAATAGATGCTGGGTCCGGATGGACACTCGATTTCTTAATTATGGTTTTACGGAGATGGTGGGAACTAGTTCCGCTGCAAACATGAATATGATTATTGGGAATGTTTTCGACATTTCTTTTGTTTTTGATGCGGTGTGCATTAAAATGGCTTGCTGGTCCCAAGAGGTCTCCACCGGAGAGTGTCAATTGAGGTGCCACCACTCTGCTTATGAGCACTGGAGGTGGGAGGGCATTATTTGCAGGACAAAAAAGTCGGGTCTGTACCACAACTTGGTTTATGAGAACAGTTTGCTCAAATGGTTTCACTACAGAGGTAGCAGATGTGATAAAAATCTTGTTAGATTGGAGAGGGTGTTAGGCGAAACAGTTGGGATGCTTCGACTAGCTGGCAAGCTAGACGCAGAGTTATTTATGCTTAATGAGGGAGGCATCGAGTGGGAGGATCTTCGAGATGCAGAGACCTCGTTCAAGCTGATGGTGACATCAAAAGTGTACTGCTCGGGGTTTTTGTGCTTTGTTTCTACAATGGGTGTTGCTCCTTCTTCCATGCAATTTCTGTTTGTCTCAAGTGGTATGTGGCAAGCAGGTAGGATGCAATTATTGATAGTTGCTGACATTCAAATGATAGTTAGAGATGCCTGGACTTGGTCACCAGTTGTAACAATTGCCTTATGACGATTTCCACACAGGTGCGATGAATGGGTCAAAGTTCAGGACAATTTTGTGTGGATCAAGCCTTTGCTTGATAAGAGAATGAGTTTGATTTTGGTGCAAAGAATCATTAGTGGATATGATTGGGGCCCCCCGACCATGTATAATGAGGATTAGGTTTGTTGCAAGAGATGTCAAGGCTGTTGGTTTCGATTTTCGAATGGAGGGGGCTACTAAGGCCCATAATGTTCTGGTCTGTTGCGGGGTGTTCGCACGGGTAACAAATGGGTTCTGCTTGTCATTAATTGAGAGTTTTGCTCATTGGTATTCAGGTTGCATTGCCTTCTCTGCAAAGCTTGTGGAGTGGCCACTCCCGTGGATCTACTTGTTAGCATTGTTTCTGCTCTCGAGTCATATTCTAGGTCCCATGTGAGCAGGGCTGGGTATTTTTGGTACAATACGGAGAGGCTGGGCATCGCAGGTATCATGGTTAATGCTGATGATTGGGCCAGATGCTTGGTGTTAGTTGCTCCGTATCATGTCAGGAAGAGGTTTGTTGTTGGAATGCATTTGCGTCACTACATGGTTTATCTTCTGCTTCTCATTACTATGGGCTTTGTGAGACATGTGCCTAGTCTCAATTTTAGGTTGTTTAAGGCGCCAGAATAATCTTTAGCTTATTTTCGTGGTTTTTTTTTTGCTAATTAAATTTTATACCAAAAGGAACAACTGATACAATTCTAGGGGCATACCCCGCGAATTCAACTAAACGCCATTACAAACCCGATAGCCAACTAGTTCATATAGAACAAATGCATAGCAACTATGCAAGTCCATAGAAAACAACTAGTTAAACTAGCCTAAAAAAACAAAGCAACACAATGCCAAGAGTTAGATTGTTCGGGGCCAAACGTGACCCACTGAAACTCATCACAAGCCAACCTGCCCAACAGCAACAACATTTAACAATATAATAACAACCCCCAAAATAAGAATCCGCGTTCTTATCATCCCATTGACCTTGCAGCCCTCGCTTTGTTTTCCTTTTATCCAACCATGATGCGTCAGTATGATGCCCCTGAGGACCATATCTCCTATCATCATATTCCCCTTCTGTTCCAACCTCACATAGCAACCACGACCAGTTCCTCTGTGCGCTTCCAACCTCACCCAACTTTTCCATCTCAAAACCATCATAATCACCAATAAACACTGCAAACATTAGACAAGGATGCAGTGCAGGAAACACCTCCCTTAAACTGCCATCATTAAGAATGATGAACCAAACATGGACAAACATCTTCATCTCAGCGTAAGCCTTCACCTGAACAGCAAAATTATTCACATCCCCAGAGATTATTAAACCCAACATAGGCATCCAGAATACATCTCGATACTGAACCATACCCCGTAAAACAATGCCAACCACCATTTCGGAACACATCTTAATCATCTCGTTAAGAGAATGCATGGTCAAACAGCTGTAAAACATGTCCTCTACGTTATCTTCTCCCTTGACTCCCATTAAGACCAAAAGAGGCGAATGTATGAGAACCATTCCATGCTTCAAGTAACCCACATGGATCACCTCACCAATCATCTGGATAAAGATATCTCCAACAAGGAAGACCTGCAATCCAACAGTAAAGCCGCGTGCAAGCTGAACCAACAACCGCCGGATAGATTCATCCCGAACCAGGGAAGAGAAACCCTTCAACACAATACCACAATCTGTTACTAAAATCAAATTGTTGCTAACTGCATTTAGTTCCAACAGATCCACAATCTGTTCAATATTACACAAATCACACTTGCGATTTCACACAAAATCAAGCACAGGCACCTCGGTTGTCTGAAGCATACCAGAAACCGACACAACAGATCTAGTAAAGACCCAATAGAACATATCATCTAACACATGGTGGATGTTAACGACGTCAACAGAAGCTATAGCATTCTTTAAACCAAAGTGCTGGTGTAAAAATTCTTGTCCAATTGCATCTTCCGATAACCCAACAACAATTCCTTCGAAAGACAGGATCGCATCCCAAAGTTGTGCCGAACAACGAATGGACATCCATCGCATACTACAGCTGCTGAGTTACAACTGCCCTTCCATGAGAACACAGCTTACAATCCCAGTCGCCTCTAGTCGCAGAATAACCAAACCAAAAGGGATTAATCTCCATTTCTTCCAGCTAAGCGAATCAACGAATAATTCGTGAACATTTGCATTCACGATCTCCTCAAAAATGAGGCCTCCATCAATTAAAGTACTACTCGTAGTACCACAACTCAAAGATACAGCTATGTATCCATCACGCATAACGTATTGTAAAAACCCAAGTCGGCCATTATCAAAGAGATCACCAACAGTGCCCACTTGCATCACCGGGACACCGAAAGAAATCCCAACCCCAACAATAATCTCAGAGTAAAAGGATTTCACCTTGTCTTCCTTTACCAGATCTGGGCTAACACCCTTCTCTTTAACCACAAAATGAAGTAACCCACAATTCTTGAAGGCCATAACCCAACTGCAGACATAATCAACTGGGTTAATCCCAACGCTGCTAACGTAATGAAGAGACTCCTCCAAGGAATCTATCATCAAGAAGAAGTTCACTTCAACAACTAAAGCCCATAACCCAACCAGAAATCCATCTGGAACCGTAATCTCAGCAGACAAATCTTCGAAACAAACATCGTTACTGATGACGAAGAGCTCCCCTCCAATCAATGACCGGAGTAATTCAATTCGTATCATGAAAGGATGATCCGTCAACACAAAAGACGGAGCAACCAACAAATAAATACCCTTGCGATTGTTAAAGAGATTAACAAGCTCTTCTCCATCCGCTGGTAACATTGAGTCAACAATAGCAGACATCAAAGCAACATTAATAAAATTCAAAGAACGATTACTCATCAGATGAATTAAAATCCCCACCCGGGACTCCAAGGAACCTATCGAATAGAGAAACCGCATTATAGAGCTCATTACAATAAAGATAAATAATATAAGAAATATAGGCGACTATGGTGAAGGAAAGAAGAGAGAGATGGATTAGTGAAGGTTTGTGATTATAATTGATGAAGAAAGGGTTCAGATCTGGTTGATTTAGGTGGCGGCTAAGGTAGGGTTTTAGAGAGAGGATAGAGAGTTATGTTGACAGTAAGGTGACTTACTGATGTTATGACTTTTGTTATGTTTTATCGCGGGGTATGCCCCTAGATTTGTATTAGTTGTTCCTTTTTGGTATAAAATTCTAATTAGCAAAAAAAAAACTATAACCATCACTCGAATGGTCGAATCTGGATGGGTTGGGACCACACCAGCTGGGATGTAAATATTGTGGACTCATTGTCTCAATTTATTCACTGTCAAGTGAAAAATTTGGTGAATAATACTATGTTTCTAGCAACTTTTGTTTACGGATTAAATGTTGTTGAAGAACGTCGTCCTCTGTGGAATGCTATCATTAACTTTTCAAACTCTATTGAGATGCCTTGGGTGTTATTAGGGGACTTTAATGCTATTCTTGCTTTAGAGGAAAACTCAGGGGGTGTTGGTACTTGGAACAATGGAATGACTGATTTTCTGGAAGGCAATGTCGATGGGGGCTTGGTTGATCCTCACAGTACTGGAGAATTCTTTACTTGGTGGAATAAAAGCCACACTGATCCTATTTACCGTAAAATTGATCGTGTTTTGGTAAATGACCATTGGTTGAACTGCTTCTCAAATGCTTCCTGCACTGTTCTACCGCGTGGTCTTTCTGATCATTGGCCTATTTTGGTGAACACAGGTTTTACTATTCCTAGAAGGAAAAAAACTTTTCTCTATTTTGACTTTCTCTCGTCCTTACCAAATTTCCATGAGGTTGTTCAAGAGGCCTGGAAAGTGCAAATTACGGGTAACCCTTGGTATGTTTTTACAATGAAACTCAAGCAAGTCAAGCAAGGGCTTATTAGCTTAAACCGGAGCAATGGCAGGCTCAGTGATAAAGTTTTGACTGCAAAGACCGCTCTCCTTCATTTTCAGAGCACTATTTCTGTTCCTCACTCTCTTGAGGATTTTCAGCATGAAAAAAAGCTTATTTCAAACCTTGAACAAGTGTTAGCTCAGGAAGAGAGTCTTCTAAAGCAAAAATCCAGGGTCAACTGGATTAAAACAGGTGATAGCAACTCGAGATACTTTCATAATCACTGCAAGAATAGATGGAACTCAAACAAGATTCTCACTCTTCTAACTAAATCTGGATAAGGAATGAGAGTCTAGAGAGAGAAACTCCTCCTTCTCTCTAGAAACCCTCTTGTTGCAACCTTTATTCTTACACAATTTCCCATCAGATCTGCAATTCCAACCCGCACTAATCCATATTTCCTCCATATTCTCTCACCCATACACTAAATTTCTTCTTTTTTTTGTTTTCTTGGTTACCTGTATGGATCGAAAGAATCTCCATCGGAGATGGGTACTTTTCACTGTTCCTCTGAGATGGCCAATGTTTTGCGGCCTTTGTCGACGATGACTCGGAATGGGTTGGCACCGAGTATGAGCCCGAAAAGGGTCTCCTTTTCGGAGAATCTTGTGACGGTGATTCCTTCTGACAACACTAAAGGAAGTGTGGCAGGGAGGAAAAATCGGAATGAATATGTTGATCCATTTGGGATTGCCTCTAGAACCAGAAGTGCGAATAAAGCTATTTGGAGGCTAAATGATGGGGTTCAGCCTAAAATGAACCAAAACGGACTGTCAATGGTGTCGCCGGAAGAAAGTTCTAAAAAGCCGGTGAAGGGTTTGAGGCCGAATCTGTCCCTGAAGAAAGTCTCCTTTGCAGAGATTTTGGAGTCGGAGATTCTTCCAGGTAGGACTCAAGCTTCTGGGTGCACTGAGACGCCTAAGCACTTGGCTGGTGGAGTCAGAGCCAAGCGGAGGAAATTCAGCACTGGGGATAAGCCTGAGCCTGCTATGACTGGGATTGCCTCAAGGACTCGGAGTTCTGGCAACTCTCAAACGGAAGAGGGTAATTCCTTTTATGGTAATAGAATGCATGGTAGTTCTATTTCCGTTGTGCATAGTATTAAGGGATCTTATTATGCCAATGTTGCTGATAGTCTAGCTATCGATGCTGGCGCAATGAGTCAGGCTAATGGGGTTGATCGTTCCAGTCAATTGTTAAGTAGGGAAGAGATGGCAGAGAAGGCGGATAAGACCCCTCACTCTGTTTTGTGTTCTAAGGAGGGAGGGGGAAGTTCAGGGGCAAAGAATGACTATATTTCTGAGATTAGTACGGTTGAATACCAGGACGGTGTTCGGGAGCTACTGATTGAGACTCTGTTTCATGTTGAGAAGCTAAAAAACCATATTCGAATGAACGGGTTTTGTGTTCCAAAAGTGGCTGATTTTGTGGAGATCAGTGGGGGTGACCCCTTTCGAGACTCTTCTGGAAAGTTTTATTGTGGGACAACAAAGGAGCTTGCAATATCGGTTAGCTGCGCTCTGCAACTGCAGGATTTTATTCAAAGCAACGGGCTGGGTGCTTCACTCTCTCCATTGGAAGGTCAATCTAGGCCGGACCAGGAGGTCATGCTTCAAGGAGAGGCCTCTCAGGCCGTTGGTTCTAGGGGAAGTAAGTCGGATAGTCCGGCTGAAGGTGCCTGCGCTGAGAAGTTAGGAGATCATGCTCCTATGCCAAATCATGCCGTAGAAATCCAACATGCATCTGATGGGAAAGCAAAAGTTCGGCTGAAGAAATCGGAGATTCGTAAGTGGCGTGCTGGGAGGGGAGGCCACTCCCGTGTCCCATGATCATTTGTTTAACCGCTAGTCCTTGGTACTAGTCTTTGTTTTAGACTTTATGTTGTTGTTTATGTTGTTGTTCTGTCTGAACTAATTTGGGCTGTAATGCCTAATCGTTGATATCGCGGGGTATGCCCCTAGATTTGTATTGTGGTTCCTTCTTGGTATAAAAATTTAATTAGCAAAAAAAAAAAAAAGATTCTCACTCTTATAGATGAGAATGGCACGACTCAGAGCACCCTAGACAGCATTGCAAATGTAGCCACTGATTATTTTAAAAAATTGTTGGGAACATCTCATGAAGTGATTAATATTCCTGATGACCTCCCCCTCCCTAGGATTTCAGAAATGCAATCTCGATTTGTGTCTATGCCCTTCTCCCGGAGTGAGGTTTTTTCCACCGTCCAAAAAATGGCCAAATCGAAAAGCCTAGGACCTGATGGGTAGGGGAGAGCAAACCCCGGTTCGGTTCAGTTTTTGGGTAAAACCGGAACCGAAACCGGAAGTCCTCGGTTTTAAAAATTGAAAACCGGAATCGCAACCGAACCATCGGTTTCGGTTTTAAAACCTCGGTTCGATTTGTATCGGTTCGGTTTCGGTTTTAAAACCGAATAAAATGAAAATAAGATTTTTGTGCTAGGGAACACTGACACTACACCTTTCATGGTTGGGCAATAATAGTAGAAATTAGTTTAGAAGTAGAAATTAGTACAATGTCTGCTGATCCTCTGTGTGCATCAGTGATCAAAATTACCAAAGTATCTGCTTATTGTAATTCATTTATTTCCTTGGTTATATAAACTTTAATGGTCCATCTGTGCAGCTGCTGGGATGGCTGGTTGCTACACCCATCATATTTGTGACATCCTATGTGCTGTTTTTTCCCTGCTTTAAGATCTTGGTTCACAAGTTTAGTACCATTCCTTCAAGCCCAAAGACATAATAGCAAAACCTCCTAAGTATGATTATGATCTAAATATTGTAAACAACCTGCCCACAACTTAAAGTAATAGCAACTGGATCATCAAAGTATTTAAATTGGCCCCAATTATTTTTTATTTCATTGCTTCTTTACTTTCCAAATATATATATGTGAATGTGTTTAATTTTAAATATCTATAAAAAATATAAATATTTATTTATTTATATAAATAATCGGTTCGGTTTTGGGTTTTTTCGGTTCGGTTTGAACATAAAACCGGAACCGGAACCGAAAGTCTTGGTTTTTAAAAATCAAAAACCGCAACCGACGGTTTGGTTTCGGTTCGATTTTGACCGGTTTCGGTTTGGTTTCGTTTCGGTTCGGTTTTTTGCTCACCCCTACTGATGGGTTCCCAGTAGAATTTTTCCTTTCGACTTGGGACATTACCGGGAATGACTTCACGAATGCAGTTATGTATTTCTTTGACTCTCTCCACATGCCTCGTATTGTCAACTCGACGGCAATTTCTCTCTGCCTAAATGCTCTTCTCCTTCAGAAATGAGTCAATTTAGACCTATATCTTGTTGCAACACAGTGTACAAGTGCATTTCTAAAATGTTGCGGGCCGTATCAAGAAGATCCTTCCTTCTCCGATCTCTCTAAACCAGACTACCTTCATTCAAAATCGTATTATTGGCGATAATGTTCTGCTCGTCGAAGCATTGTGCAGAGGTTATAATTCTTATTCCAGACAACCTCGTTGTGCTATGAAACTAGACTTACATAAAGCGTTTGACAGCCTCAATTGGGATTTTGTTTTGAACACCTTGAGAAAAATGCTTTTTCCTGAGAACTTTATTAAATGGATAGAAAGCTGCATCACTACAGCATGGTTCTCTGTTAAAGTCAATGGGAGTTTATAGGGTTACTTTCAAGGAAAATCAGGGTTACGACATGCAGATCCCATATCCCCTACCTTTTTGTCATTGCCATGGAGGTGTTATCTTCTATTCTCAAGGAGAAGACGGCATCCCCTCAATTTTCCTACCACTGGTTGACTAAAACAGAAAAGATTTCTCATATCCTGTTTGGTGATGACATTTTATTGTTTTGTAAAGGTGACCTGGATTCTATAAACACTCTTCTTGATGCAATGGATGCTTTCTCTGATATGTCTAATTTGAGAGTGAATCCAAGCAAATGTACTATGCTCTTTTCTAATGTTCCTATTGGCACTATTAATTCTTCCTTGCAGCGTACGGGATTATCCTGGGGAGAGTTACCTATTAAATTCTTAGGTCTCCCTCTTTGCTTCAAAGATAAATTCTGAGCATTGTCAACCTCTTATCAACCAATTATATTCGAGGGTTCTTCACTGGACCTCTAAAACGCTGTCTCAAGTAGGAAGATTAGAGCTAGTCAGATCAGTGCTTTTGCAGTCCAAAGTTACTGGGTAATGTATATTTTCTTGCCGATAGGGGTTTTAAAATCCATCCAATCCATAATGTCCAGATTCTTGTGGGGTGGAACATCTTCGAGATGTCTTTTTAAATTGGCGTTGGTGGATTGCTACTATCCAAAAAATGAAGGAGGCCTGAACATTTAAAATCTAGATGATTGGCATCACGCTACAATTTTATTCCAACTCTGGAGAATTGTTTCGAATCAGGGCACTTCATTGTGGCTAAAATGGTTTCACATCTCTTTTTTGAAGTCTCGTCCTTTCTGGACTCTCCCTATCCCTAAAAAATGTCGTTGGAGCATTCGCAAAATTATGAAGGCTCGTCCTAATGCTTTAATCCATATACAGTACAAGGTTGGAGCTGATTCTTTTTTTTTTTTGCTAATTAAAATTTTATACCAAAAGGAACAACATGATACAATTCTAGGGGCATACCCCGCGAAATCAACAACAGCTATTACAACAACCAGTAATAGCCAACAACTAGTTCAAATCAATAAACTGGATAAAATAGAGCAAAAGCACGTCTACATGGAAGGAAGCTAGCTAAAAACTAGCTTAAACTGAAGACATAGCTCGCCTAAAATGCTAGAAAACTATGCCAACTGGCATCACATCTCGCAAGTAACTTCCACCTAGTGGGCCCACTTTCCTGTCAATTAACGTGTAGATGTCCCCACTGACCAATCCTCCTGCATTGACCATGCCATCTCTTCCCTTGTAGACCCCGGCCACCAACTGGTCTTCACCAACACATTTGCAGTATTCGCAATGTTGAGCCACATCAAACAACACCCAAAAAGTCCCCTCCTGCATAGTGAGCATTTCAACCCCTGTTGTAAGAGCTATCAAAATATTACCAGCAGCGAAACCTGGTCCACATGGTTGACTAATTCCATTAATCTCTAACTTATAATGGCCATTCGAGATATGGCATTCATAAGCAGGCCCATTAGTCTCCTCCGCGACATTCACAATACCATGGTAAATGAAGCACAAGTCATCTCCAGGCATTTCGCTTTTGCGCGTCAACCTGATAAACTCCTTGCCCTTCATCGACACTTCCATTGCAACAGGCTGATCACAACCCCTCAAGGTTTCCCCCACCAGCAAAAGGTGTCTCAGAGTAAAAACATATGAAGCTCCAGCTCCCAAGAGGCATACGCCATCTCCATCAGATTGCTAGGAGCGAAGAACAGCCTCAACACCCCTTATAACAGACTTCAAAACCAGACTCCATACAAGTTTCCAAAACACTCTGTAGCTGATTCTTCTTTCTTCATGTGGCATGATCCCTGGTTGCAAGGTAACATCATTTCTCATGCCTTGGGTACCCAGGTAATATCTCCAGTAGAATGTACTAGTAATGCTAGAGTTCGTGACATGTGATCGGATCTGAGTGGAATCTCCCCCCCCCCTCTAATCACCATCTCATGATTGAGCTCCGTTCTCTTATTAGCCAAGTCCAAATTGGAACTCGTGACATGATTCAGTGGAATAACCAAAGTAACATCAAAATTTCTGATGTGTGGTCCTCTATTCGTAGCGTGGGCTCTGAGGTTCCTTGGTATGATCTTGTTTGGCACAACCTCATGATTCCAAAATATGCTTTTTTAATGTGGCTTATTGTGAAGAATAGACTGTTCACTAGAGACAGAATGTCAACGTTTGGCATCCAAACTTCTCTAAACTACCTTCTTTGTGCTAATGACAATGAATCTGTCCAGCATCTGTTCTTCAACTGCTCATTCTCGCAAGTGAACATCAATGCCTGCCCTGAATCTGTTCCGAGACATTGGTTAACTGGTTCGATTTTCTTTGAAAGAATGAGAGGTAATTCTGCTGAAATCCAGCTAAGTAGGCTATTCATCTCAGTAGCAGCCTATAGCATTTGGATTGAACGTAATGCTCGACTCCACCTTCAACAACAATCTGATCCTTTATGCATCCTAACGAATGTCAAAAGAACTGTAATAGAAAAAATCTCCACCTGTGGGAGATTTAAAAAATTGATTTCTAGAGATAGTAGTATTATTACTCTTCTCTACTAATGTAGGTTTTCTCCTTTGATTGTTGAGAGTTGGAGTTTGTTCCTTCCTCTCTTGATGATCTAGAGTTTTCTCTAGCTTGTAGTTTTTTTCTTTGTTAATATAATTATTACTTAGCAAAAAAAAAACCATATCATATTTCAGATGATCCAATCAAAGAAATCATATAACGCAAAAATCAGAAAATCATAATCAAATTCTGAAAATAATGAATCGCCGTTTTCAGGCACTAAACGGCGTCAAACGCCTTACAGACGATTTGATGATAGCTTTGCTATCTGTTTTGTTCAGACGCTCGTTTTCAGTCAAAAAACACATATCATTTGCAAAAATCGGACACTGGACATAGATTTCACCAAATCTGCGCATCGTATACAGAAATCGTATCGTATACAATCCCCATATCAAGAACAAACATAAATCATATATATATCAGTATATATATAGATTATGTAATCATCGTATGATCATCTCAATCATCATTAACATACAGTTTATACATATATATATATATATATATCAAAATCAACGCATCACACATGACAATCATCAAACATGATCATATATATATATCAAAACTGTAACATACAACCGAATTAAAATGTTTTTGCAAGTAGCTCTGATGCCATTGAAGGGTTTCGAGCATCAAACGCAACGGAATTAAACGCGAAAAAGAATAAAAATCGAAACCCTACCGCAGGATCCATGCAAAAAACATGATATTTAATTCGGAGTTAGATGAGTACCTTAAAAAGCTTTACAAATTGATGACAGATGGAGGTCCAAAACAATCACCACGCAGCACTCTTCGAGATCTATGTTGCAAAAGTAGTCCACACGAACGTTTGATCTTCCAACGATCACCGGAGTCGGTACTAGCTGAAGAACCTACCTCTCTCTCTCTCTCTCTCTCTTGCCTCTCACACATTTTTCTCTAAAAACGAATTGCAAAAGTCTATCCCTGAACAATACATCATAATGTATTTATAGGGAAGAGAGATTGGGCTAAATCCTAAATCGAATTGGGCTTCTCCAAACCCATTCTGATTTGGTTTTAATATTAAATTCAAATTCTATTTAATTATAATTAAGACCAGCTCAATTAATTAAATATCCAATTTCAAATTTAAGAATTTAATTTAAATTTGTAATTTAAATTAAAACTCCTTTTAAACGTTCTTATTGTGTAACCCTTTAGGTTATTATTACGTTGGCAATAATTTTAATATCCAATAATAAAATTATAAACAATGAACGGCATCTAGTAATACATCATTGCTACCAAAGTAATAATAAAAATTGGTGATTCAATTAAACCTTTCGTGACTAATGTTTCCGTGTAATATAATCCCTTTAACCAAATATTATAGATTAAACTCGAGGCATATCATTAGTCATCCTCTTCAACGTTTAATCCGGATTTCCTTGATCAATGAGTAGACTATTAAAACAAATCAATATTTTAGCATGGCCATGCATTTTCATAGTCTCAATCAATCAAGAGGCCAATAATATCTCTCCTAATAATATGAGGGTTGAATCCTTTATCTATCAATCATATTTCTCATACGACTCATAATATACCCGATGTACACTTTTATCATCACCCGGTCAAAGGTAACTTTTAATGTAATCAAAGTATATTAATCCTCGTATATAAATATAATGATCTCAAGTCTAAGGATCATTACACCATTATCACCGTGAGTCTTTCTAATGACATTATCAACATATAGAACCTCACCGTGGGTTAATCCAGTGCTATGTATAAAATTACATGCACCTATGTTCTTGACTTTAGTATCACTATACCTATGACCAATGAGATGTGGTCATCAGTCAACAAACATACTAATCTTTATGCATTATAATTGTCCCAAATTAATAATGCTCGATTAGGGATATCTAGGAATATAAACACTATTCATATAATCTCATTTTTAAGTCACATACTTAAAGATATAGAATACATGTTCTATATTCCAAGGACATTTATTACTCTAACATTTATATCGCAGTAAATTAAGACATAATAAATTAATGTAGAATAATCATTTGGACATAATCATTAAATAACAAAATAGTCTTTCCTAGAAGCACAACTACATTGTCTCTAGGGCACTAACACTATCAATTCAACCCCTATAATCCCAGTCACTAAACCAGCTACTGAAGGGTTTCGAAAACTCTCCTTAGCAGAGATTACTGAGAAGAAGCAAAAGGGCCTCTGTTTTCATTGTGACCAGAAATTTACACCTGGTCATGACTGTAGAAAGAAGAAAATGTTCATGATTATGGAAGATGAGCCTGGATCTGATGAAGTTTCTGAAGTGGATATTCCAATAATGTGGGAGGAGCAATGTCCAGTAATTAATCCTACTGAACCTACAGATGAAGCTAAGGTTTCTATACATGTCATGTCTGGCACTGAGGGGGCTTGCACCTTAAAGGTACAAGGTACACTAAAGGGGAACACCATCAATATTTTAATTGACAGTGGATCAACTCATAATTTTATATCCCAACACTTGATCAAGAAGCTAAACTTATCTTCTCAACCCTACTCCCCCTATTCTATCATTGTGGCTAATGGTGACAAGTTGCAATGTGAATCTATGTTGGATGACATACACTAGGTGATGGAAGGTACTGAATTTTCAGATTCAATGCACATCATTCCCTTAGGGGGTTATGATATGATTCTAGGGGTTCAATGGATGGCCAAGGTAAGCCCTATCACCTTTGATTATCACACTGAAAGCATTACAATCAAGTGACAAGGCAAAGACGTCAAACTACATCAAACAGAACAGTCAGCAAGAGTACAAGTAGTTCTGGATCACTTCAAGCTTAAGCCACATAAAGCAGAAGCCTATTTTCTAATTCAGCTATCTGCAGTGGAGCTAGACCACTTGCAGACTAATCAAATACCAGAGAATATTGCTCAAGTCATTAGCTCTTATGCTGATATTTTTGTTGAACCTACTCAGTTACCACCAAGGAGGACACAAGACCACCACATACCCCTAACTCCAGGTAGTAAACCAATTAATTCCCACCCTTACAGATGTCCTTTAGCTCACAGAGAAGAGATAGAGAAATTAACAAGAGAAATGCTGGAGGCTGGTGTCATTAGAACAAGTACATCTCCATTCTCTTCCCATGTACTACTGGTGAGGAAAAAAGATCACACATGGAGATTGGTTGTTGATTACAGAGCCCTTAATTCCATCATTGTGAAAAATAAGTTCCCCATACCTGTGATTGAGGAGCTGCTAGCTGAGTTGAAAGGAAGCAAAGTATACACCAAACTTGATTTAAGGAGTGGTTACCACCAGATCAGATTACATGAAGAGGACATGTACAAGACAGCCTTCAAGACTCACCAAGGTCAATTTGAATTTCTGGTAATGCCATTTGGCCTCACCAATGCCCCAGCATCCTTCCAATCATTAATGAATGAGATATTCTCTAATTTTCTTCGAAAGTTTGTACTTGTATTTTTTGATGACATACTAGTTTGTAGTTCTAGTATTGAGAAGTACAGCAAGCATTTACAACTGGTTTTTGACAAACTGAGGGACCACAAGTTGTTGGTGAAAAGGAACAAATGTGCTTTAGCTCAACCTCAAGTAGAATACTTGGGCCATATAATCTCTTATGAAGGAGTGGCAGCTGATAGGAGTAAGATACAAGATATGCTTGATTGGCCAATTCCTAAGACCATAAAAGCTCTAAGAGGTTTCCTCGGGTTGTGTGGCTACTACAGAAGGTTTGTTCAAAAATATGTGGTCATTTGCAGACCCCTGACTGATTTATTAAAGAAGGGGAATTTTGATTGGAATGAAGATGCAAATCAAGCCTTCAAAACCCTCAAAACAACCCACACTCAGACACCTATACTAGCCTTACCAGATTTCTCAAAACCTCTAATATTGGAGACAGATGCTTGTAAAGGGGGAATAGGTGCTGTCATGATGCAAGATGGCAGGCCTATAGCTTTTCTGAGCAAGACACTTAGCAAGAAGCACCTGGGCCTCTCAACCTATGAGAAGGAGCTATTGGCAAATCATTATGGCCACTTAGAAATGGAGAGCATATCTGTTAGGGCATCACTTCATAGTCAGGACTGATCATGAAGCCCTTAAGTATATTATGGAGCAAAAAGTAACTACAATCTTACAGCAAAAGTGTCTCTCTAAGTTACTTGGATTTGATTACTCAGTACAGTACAAAAGAGGATAGGACAACATTGTTGCTGATCCATTATCAAGAGTACATGAAGACAGTAGCTTGATGCACATGTCATCCAGCCCATGTGGAAGCAGGAACTGCAAGCCAGCATTGAGGGAGATCCAGTGGCTCAGAAATGGGTGGCTCAACTGACTATAAATCTTGATAATGCTGAAGGGTACTCCTTCCAAAATGGAGAACTCAAGAAAGATGGCAGGTTCTATGTTGGGGCTAGCACTGAGCTGAGATTGAAAATATGTGAGACAATACACAACAGCAGTGAAGGGGGGCACTCAGGCATTGCTGCCTCAATAAAAAGGGCTAAAAGATTGTTTTTTTGGCCTACCCTCAAATCTGACTTAACCAAGGTGGTGAAAGAATGTGAGGTTTGTCAAAGACAACTAGATTTCTTAATTTTGCAGGGCGTCTCCAACTGATCAAAGCCATACTGGTCAGTATTGTGGGATACTGGAGTATGTTTCTCTTCCTTCCGAAAGGAATCCTAAAAAAGATCAATGCTCTATTTTTCAAGTTCCTTTGGGGAGGTTTCTACAAACCGGATGGGAAGTGTCAGTATAAAGTTGGATGGGAGGAGTGTTGCAAACCAAAAGCGGAAGGGGGTCTTGGCATTCGAAATCTTTTTGAATGGAATGAAGCAGCCATTCTTTATCAGCTGTGGCGCATCATTCAGCCCACCTCTAACTCTCTCTGGATAGCTTGGTTCCATAAAGCTTTGCTGGCAAAGAAGGAATTCTGGACTTCTAAAATGCCATATCGCTCATGTTGGATTGTAAGGAAATTGTTCAAGGCGAGGCCGCGTGCCCTTCAGTATGTACACTATAACATAGGAGAAAACTCTGATTTCCTCTTCTGGCATGATCCCTGGGTCCAAAAAAAACCCCTTCTGGATATTGCCCCATCCATTGTATCTACAGCTGAGTCCACTAGTACAGTCAGTATCAATGTCTACCTCCGAAATGGGACTTGGGACTTGCCATCTTCGAACCATAATGATGTGATTGAAATTAGACGGCTGGTGCAACACATTCAAATCCATAAGTCTGATTCCATTATGTGGGATGGAATGCTTCCAAAGAATGTCAAATTGTCCACTATTTGG
The DNA here is from genome assembly GCA_037693485.1 of Kitagawia praeruptora. Taxonomy (NCBI): domain Eukaryota; kingdom Viridiplantae; phylum Streptophyta; class Magnoliopsida; order Apiales; family Apiaceae; genus Kitagawia; species Kitagawia praeruptora. Next base: position 118,084,905 of record CM075351.1, on the reverse strand, counting down.
TCCTCCATGCGGGTAAAGGGAAGTTATGTTCAGTGGTTTAACATGGTCTGGGGAAAATTCAATATCGCGAAGTGCTCATTCATCACATGGTTAGCCATCAAAAACAGGCTTCTCACGAAGGATAGAATGCTTCTGTTCGGAATGCAGGTTGATCAAAAATGTGTCTTGTGTGGGGTGGATGATGAATCGGTTAGCCACATTTTCACTGCTTGCCCATACTTTGATATTATTAGCAGGTCTATGCCATTCCATTTCTATCGTAACTGGTCCAATTGTCAGTCAGGCAACTGCACTGCTACTCAGCTAGGGGCTAAGGAGGAATCAATTGCCCAACTGTTTTTTAGCACAGCTATTTACCATGTCCGGAAGGAGCGTAACTACCGCATGCACAACCATGGGCCTGGCCACCCAACATCAGTGGTCAGCATTGAGATAAGACGTATGGTGCGCGAGAAACTGTTCTCTTGTAACTTGTTTAAGGGTTGGGTTCGAAATGACCCGACCATCCTCTTATTTATCATGTAAAAGAATAGGCTAGGTACATCTGAAATGTTGAGTAGGGTTTACCTTCTTATTCTTTGTATCATGTTGATTTGTAGTTATAGCATGGATGTTGTCTCGCAGGGTATGCCCCTAGATATGTATTAGCTGTTTCCTTTGGTATAAAATTTTTTAATTAGCAAAAAAAAAAAAAAAAAAACAAGACAGAAAGAATTCACCCACCTAGATTGCTCCAACCCATTGCTATCCCAGGAGCAGCTTGGGAAGTCATCTCTATGGACTTCGTGGAAGGACTACCTACATCTAAAGGTAAAGATTCAATTTTGGTCATAGTTGACAAACTTACTAAGTATTGCCATTTGATCCCTCTTAGTCATCCATATACTGCAAATACGATTGCTCAACTAGTCATTGATAATGTGGTCAAGCTACATGGGGTGCCCACAGCCATAATCTCAGATAGAGATCCCATTTTTATCAGTTTATTCTAGATAGAATTGTTTGCAGCTCTAGGAACAAAACTGAAGTTGAGCACTGCCTATTATCCACAGATAGATGGGCAAACAGAGCGTGTCAATCAGTGCATAGAGATGTTTCTAAGGTGCAATGCTGGGCACAAACCAACTTCTTGGGCTAGCTGGATATCTCTAGCAGAGTGGTGGTATAATACCAGCCACCACACAGCTTTGGGAATGTCTCCCTACCAAGCACTATATTCTGTTGTCCCTCCTTCAGTCAATTATCATTATACCAGGATTGCTGATGCTCAGGTTAATGATCTTCTAAGAGATAGGTTTACAAACCAGCAGTTAATCAAGGACAACTTGTTGAAGGCTCAAGAGCGAATGTGCTGGTACGCTAATAAGAAGAGAACTAAAAGATCATTTCAGGTGGGAGGGGAGGTTTTCCTCAAACTACAGCCTTATAGACAGCAATCCGTAAGTGAAAGAAGGAACCACAAGCTGTCAACCAAGTATTATGGTCCGTATATCATCACTGAAAAGATAGGACAAGTTGCTTATAAGCTGGCCTTGCCTACTTAATCGAGGATCCACAACGTGTTTCACGTTTCTCAGCTGAAAGGTAAGATTGGCACTCGAAAGGTGGTTCAAACCACTCTACCAACTGCCAGTGACACAGGGGTAATTGAGCCACAACCAATTGCAGTACTGGATAGAAGATTGGTGAAGAGAGGTAATAGGCCAGCAACCTTAGTATTGGTACAGTGGGAAAATGGCACTAGGGAGGAAGCTACGTGGGAGTACTGGGACAAGCTACATGCTAAATTTCCACAATTCCATTCTTGAGGACAAGAATGTGCTGAAGAGGAGGCCATTGTTATGAATTCGAGCTGGCAGTCAAGTTATTTCGTTAGTACTACTGAACGACATCGTTTAGAATAAACAATTGAATAGTTGTGGAGAGTATTAAACTATTTACTCGTTGGTTCAGTGGTAGTGGTAGTGGTAGTTATTAAGTCTTCAATAGTAGAAGGGTAGGCAGTTATGTATTTGGGACTGGTATTTAAGGTGACATTATGTTGGAGAATCATTATCGATGTAATGAAACTTCTTTTCTTTTGATTATTTTTATCTGTCTTGTCTTTTACTTTCTTTTAATATCAGAAAACCCTAAAAATAGTACTCCCTCCGTCCCTCTCATTTCTTTACAATTTTTTTCAGTGCTTGATACGTATTTTAAGGCTCCTAAAAAATATAGTTCCATAACATATTTTTAAAATTTTCTTTTTTTGTAAAAAAATAGAACAATTCTATTTTTATACAAAAAAAAGAAAATTTTAAAAATAAATTACGAAACTATTCACAAAATGTACCTTAAAATCTGTGCCAGAATTACGTCCCCCGAGGTAAAGAACCAAGGGGGACAGAGGGAGTAACAAATTATGCCAAAAATCTAGCTGGTCGTGCATATCTTCAAGAATGTTTATTGTAACGAGTGTTCCTGGAAAAATTATTATTAAGGGTCTTTGTAATGTGTGTCAAGGGCACACATTAGTCACTTACTTTTTTATGAGTTGGCTTCTTTTTATTAGTGGGGTTTTTTGTGCATACTGTGAGGTCCATTATCATTAATAAATAAGAGTCAATTAAAATTTGATAACTCATGCCCGTGGACACACATTAGAAAAACCCTATTACTAATACTTACGAATACTCCCTCCGTCCCTCTCATTTGTTTACAAATGAGTTGGGTACGGAGATTAAGAAAAAATGCAAAATACTGGAGAAAAGTAAGAAAAGTGAGTAAAGTGGTGGAATCAATCAATATTTTATTTTATGTAATATAAAGTAAGTTTAGTAAAATGCAAAATAGGTCCCTCTCATTTGTTTACAAATGAGTTGGGTACGGTGTAACGCCCCGAGTTCTCAATACTGAAAATATTCTTTTTATAATAAAATAGACTTTGATACAGGGAAATTTTAGAAAATTCTAGCATGAAGTATTCGTAAATCGGACTATCCACATTTATTTCAACCCAAACCAAATTCCAATTTAATAATTACAAATAAAATTTAATACACCAACGATTCCTCACCGAGGATCGATTCTAGGTTTTGGTATGAAACAAGAATATAATCAATACAATTTATTACAACTTCTATCTCTGCTCTAAAACAAAATTCTATGCCATCTAATTCGTAGCTCAATCTCAATAGGTGCTTACCCGCTCTAGCTCCGAAATCTATCCTGTATAGAATGCCTCATCGCTCTCATTCGTAAGAATAAATGTAGTAGATCATCCTTAAACCTAACTGCAAAGGGTTAGGTAAAACAAAGCAAGAATGAGCCAAAGAACGCTCAGCAAGTTAATTATATAGTGAAACAACAATATCTCAATAATTCATTGATGAACAATATCAATAATCAGTTAATCTCAAGGAAAGAATTCAATTTCCATCATAGGATAAACTTTCCATTTTCATCAAATCATAAATTTCATGAAAACATTCCTTTCTTAAAACCATTCCATTATTAAAACATATTTTCCATAAAACCCTTTTTAAAATCATTTATGTTGATTGGAGTTTTTTCACGACTACGGACAATACGGGTGATCAGCCACGTAAAGTCCCCAGCCCGGACACTCAATCCGTCTGGACATAAATTGGGTTCCCAATTAGGCAACACATTGGCCCATAAAGGTGTTGGACTGGTCCCACCAGAGCTACAGCACAAAAATAAATCATGCTGGACCGACATCACCCGGCCTCTTACGCCTCCAATCTGAAAGAATCCGTGGAAAACATTTTAACGTAATTTCCCCACATCAAATCTTTACAACATTTCACTTTTAAATCCTTCATACTCACTGATAACAGATCAGCCCAGTATAAGGAATTAAAAAAAACATCTTTGATTAATTAAGTCATTTTCATTTTTAATTATATAAGACTGAGGGTCAAGGAAGCAATTGATATGAGGTATTATAAACATCAAAGCAATAAGATTGAACCAATCAGGGTATAGTTCAGCAAAATAGAATCATATATCAACAAGGAAACATGATAAATTGAATAACTGAGCAGTTATATAACCGTAACCGTCTAACTCTATTCTACCCGAACGCGTCCTAATATGCTTTAAAATTTTAACAAAAATCAAATTCTTGAGATAGTAATACATATATAACCACATAAACATTTAACACGTACTATTAACTTACACTTATACCCTTTAACACGTATATTATATTAATTTATAATTAAATCTTATCAATTTACTATACAAATTACAAGATAATTCTAACAATATTTGGACACCACCTCCTTTATATTATTACATTATCCGTCGAAATATAATCGACTCAACCATTCCATCCAATACTCTTCAATCACATAACAAATAACTACTCAATATTCAATACCTACCACCTAACAGATATCCCACACAGCATTACATCACAATTTATACAAATTTCAAAACCACATTTATACCAGGTACCTTCATTCAAGCCACGACCGTACTATGATCAAGCAAGGATAAAATCCTTAATTCATTACTCCCTCCGTCCCACCAGATTATATACAATTTTTTTTATTGTCTGGCACGCATTTTAAGGCTCCTGTAAAATATAGTTCCATAACTTATTTTTAATTTTTTTTTTTGTATAAAAATTTAACATACCTATTTTTATACAAAAAAAGAAAATTTAAAAAATAAATTATGGAACTATCATTAAAATGCACCTTAAAATGCGTGCCACACCCCTCCCCCAATGTATAGTTTCTGCTGGGACAGAGGGAATATGATTTTGAGTGAAAATCTACAACCATTGTCTACAACACTAATCACATAATTCAAACTACAACTTTCAAATTGAGTTATTCCCATTAATAACTCAAAATTTGATCACCAATACCCAAAAATCCATAATTTTCAAAATAGAATTCAGAATTATTCTAATGAACTAAACCACATACAAGTATTACTTCCCGATTATTAGCTCGTTGAAGGTGGCTTCACAATTATACACCCGCTCGCACACCCCAAACCAGTACACACCCTTTTCGCAAACACAGGGCACACCGCACAACATCCTTCTCTCTCTTGTTATTTCCTTTAATAATTCAGCGTTTCTTGCTTTGCACCTACTCACTTACACAACCACAATATATAAATACACATCACAGCAATCAAGCCACATACACCAAAGGGACATACTACTACTACTTTTACTCTTTCTCCCTTGCTCCTGGCCTTCATCATTCTCACCACCTCTGCCCCTTCGAACTACAGGCTACCAAAAACACACACAAGACACCCCGAACACCACACCTGCACTACCTCCCATTCATTAAACCCCATCTCCACCTTCGATTACTACTGCTCCAAAAAAAACACCACAACCCCGTTTCTCTTTTTCATTCTTTTCCACCTAAATCCCCATACTCTAATTTAAGTACAACTCCATCGAATTACCAGGTTCCACCAAACAGCAGAACATACACATATACACAACTCGCTAATTACCACACACACGCATAGCTAACTATACACACATCATACCTTTATACCCATCCACACTCACTGCACCCAACGGCGCCTACACCACTCCTCACTTTCACCCATACCCATAACTGTTACCCGCCTAAACATAACCTCGCGGACACCCTCAACTAAGTCCGAACCCCATACCTCTACATCAACAACCGGGACATCATAGTACACACCATAACGTAATTAACAAATTCGAATCGAACTGATACAAAGAAACAATTAGAAACTTTCGCAGAAATCAATTAACTCTGTACATCATAGGCGGCCAACGAGTTTCGCAACTTACTAACACTGAACTACAACAGCAATCAAACCATTACCATGTCAAGCTCTTGACTCAACCATATATACACGCTACACAATACACACTCGCAGCACCTACCAACCAAACATCACCGCAGTAGTGTTACCCAGTTGATTCGAACTCGTACAAGGAAAAAAGGAGTTGTTGTGAAGTGTTGGGAATTTTACACTAAACACAACAATGAGGCAGTGATATATATTAAACAAGAACAGGCATGAAACCAATCAACAGAAACAAATCACGAAGGCAACACAAGAATATAATTAGAGACTGTAATTAACGAGAAAAGTAAGAACAAACTTATCTCCCACAGAAGATATTAGCAATACTGATCAGAGAGAGAAGAACAGCTGAGTCACCAAGCCCTTCGAGAAGACTTGGCTGTTCTTGAAGAGATTATTGCCCCACTTACGCTGTGTTGGGTTGCTGCAATAACACTTCCAGGATAAAACAGCTCCAATCAATGTGTTCACAGATACACCAGAGATCAACGATGACCAGCACCTCAGTTCGCCTAAGAATTATGTAAATAATCTGTTTGTGTCGAGAGAGAACAGAGAAGAAGAACGAACAAGGGTTTTCCTTAACGTATATACTTCTTAATGTTATATCTTTGATATATATATAATACCCAGAAAATAAAACTTAAGAGATATGCCTTAAAAGGAAAGTAAATATTCTGATTTAATTTCATTAACTGCATCAGTATTTATTTTTCAGTTACAACTGCGTCAGGATCTGGCCATCAGTAGCATCAGGATTTGATGTCCGTTAGGATCAGGATTCAGTGCTCGTCAGGAACTGATATCCATCAGGATTTAGTCCATCAGTATCTGATGTCTGACTAAGTCCATCAGGATTTGTTCCAAGTACTGATCCAGTCCAGGATTTTATCCAATACTGATCCATCCATTTCCAGTACTGCTATAACAAATAAATCTGAAACCTGTTAAAATAAATCAATATTCCAGGTAATAAAATTCCTCGACCGGGTCACCTCGCGTACGCGAGACGCCGAGACATTCGCCCAAATCGCCCTTCGACCCGACCCGAGTCTTGTCGTGACGTGGCGTGGCGTGGCGTGGCGTGGCGAGGCGGGCGGCGGCGGTGCGCGTGTGTGTGTGTGCGCGAGGCTCACACTACAACCATGCACACCCACATGCCTTAGTAGTTATACACTACACTTGCACATGGAGCTATATAAAGCCACCAACCTCTCATTACCAATTCTATGTGGGACTCAAGCTATTTCTACTAACTAACCCACATAACCCATTTCAAGCAAGCAACTTCAACTCAATTTATTTATGGATTCCACTAAGAAAATGTCTTAGATCCAAACATGAAAGTTTAAGTCCTTATAACAAGGAAAAACCTTCACTTGTTAGTTTCCGGAAATTACATCAAGAACATATTATAAATATGCCTCAAACTTTCCATTTTCTAACAATCCCCCACGAATCCATACAGAAATGCATATCGATTCTCAACATGACTTGTTTTTTCAGAGTAGGTACCCTTCCGGGTTTGAACCCTCCTAAGTCCTCTACTTCGATGGCTACCGGATTCGGATGGAATATTTCACCTTGAATCTTTATCCGTTTGGTGTAACCACACTCCATAGACGACGACAAGTCAAAGGCTATGGTACTAATCTACGGCTTTGAGACGTTAATGGTCCTATCTCGATCCTGTTCGTCGAATGCTTCAAGGAATAACCCTTTCCTCTAATTGCGACCACACAATTACATTCGCTTAGCTGGGCATCTCCAGAGATGTACTGCTAGCATCTCGTCATATGACTTGACCCCATTCAGAGTTCAAATAACTCTTGCTATTCTGGCAGTGACAGTACCTTTTCGGTTTACAGGGGATAGACTCCAGATACGTAAGTATCAATCTATATAATTTAAGGTACAACCAATTCACCCTTACAACTTGTTATTACCACATTGAATACACTTTCGAGGGATCTCCTCTCATGTGTATTGGGTTCCCGCTGTAGATGAATCATTATGATCTATCAGTCCCATCCCCAACCTAGACTTAAGGACTACAGCATGCTCAAGCCCTTTAGTCAAAGGATCAGCTAGGTTTTCTTGAGTTCCAATAAACTCAACAGCTATGATCCTGTCAGACATTAGACCCCTTATAGACTTTAGTCTAACTTGGATATGTCTCTTTGCTTTCACATTGTACTTCTTGCTGTTTATCTTGTCGATAGTTGTACGGCTATCACAATGAACAGAAAAAGCAGGAAGTGGACAACTTACTACAGGTAATATTGACATCAGTCCATGTAACCATTCAGCCTCAGTCCCCGTGGCATCTAATGCACACAACTCAGCCTCAAAGGTAGACCGAGTTATAATAGTCTGTCTAGAAGACTTCCAAGATACTGCTCCACCCGCTAGGGTAAACAGGTATCCAATCACTCCATTGGAACCAGACTTCTTAGCTATCCAACTTGCATCACTATATCCCTCTAGCACTCCAGGAAACCTCCTGTAATGCAAACCAAGATATTTGGTGCCTTTTAGATATCTAAGCACTCTATCAAAAGCATCCCAATGAGTCTTATTTGGACAGCTTGTATATCTTGCTAACTTAGACACTGAATATGAAATATCCGGCCTAGTTCCATTAACAAGATACTGCAAACTCCCAATAATCTGAGAATACCTTAACTGAGACACAGGTACTCCTGAACTATTCTTGACAAGAGCAATTTTAGGATCATACGGAGTACTTGCAATTCTATAATTTGAATAACCATACTTCTCAAGTATAGATTTCTCTATATAATGAGATTGTGACAAGGTTATTCCATCAGTTGACTGAGTCAACTTGATTCCAAGAATCATACTAGCCTCTCCCATATCCTTCATTTCAAAGTGCCTTTTCAAGAAACTTTTTGTCTCGTTAATAATCTCAATATTGGTTCCAAACAACAAAATATCATCCACATACAGGCACACAATAATACATTCATTTCCTTTAACCATGTAATAGACACACTTGTCACTTTCATTAACTACAAATTCTGATTCTAAAATAGTTTCATCAAACTTTTTATGCCAGTCTCTTGGAGCTTGTTTTAAGCCATATATAGACTTGATTAACTTACATACTTTCCTCTCATTACCAGAGGCAACAAATCCCTCAGGCTGATCCATATAAATCTCTTCTTCAAGTTCACCATGAAGAAAAGCTGTCTTTACATCCATTTGATGGATGATAAGACCATGTACAGAAGCCAATGCTATAAGCATTCGGATTGTTGTCATTCTAGCAACTGGAGAGTATGTGTCAAAGTAATCAATGCCTTCCTTTTGCTTAAAACCCTTAGCTACTAGCCTTGCCTTATACTTATCTATTGAGCCATCAGGATTCATCTTCCTTTTGAAGACCCAATTACATCCTATAGTAGAACACCTAGGAGGTAGATCAACCAACTCCCATGTTCCATTAGAAACAATAGAGTCAATTTCACTTTTTACAGCACCTTTCCAGTACCTAGATTCTGAAGAATCCATGGCCTGTCGAAAAGTTAAAGGTTCATCCTCTCGAAAAGTTAAAGGTTCATCCTCGATATTGTAAGTGATAAAATCACTTCCAAAATCCTTGACTACCTTAGCACGCTTACTCCTTCTAGGTTCCTCTACTTCATCAGGAATAGAGCTAATATCAGGATCTGCCCCCACATTTGTCATCCTTTCCACATGATCAGGAATGGACCTCGATGTGTGAGTGGGATCATCATCAGGAATATCCTGAGGTATACTAGTCTTCATAGGGAACACATCCTCAAAGAATGTTGCATCACGAAATTCAACTATAGTGTTAGCCACTATTCCGTCTATGTCAGATTTTAATACTAAAAATCTCATAGCCGTAGTGGTTTCAATATAGCCTAGAAAGATGCAATCAACAGTTTTCGGACCTAGTTTCTTTCTCTTGTGTTCAGGGACAAGTACCTTTGCAAGGCACCCCCACACACGAAGATATTTTAAACTAGTCCTTTTCTCTGTCCATAATTCATAAGGTGTCTTGTCCATATGTTTCAGAGGAACTCTATTCAGAATATGGCAAGCCGTATTCAGAGCTTCTCCCCACATGTACTTAGGCAACCCAGAATTAATCAACATACTATTGATCATATCCTTAAAGGTTTTGCTCTTTCGTTCTGCCACTCCATTAGACTCAGGTGTGTATGGTGGAGTTACCTCATGAACTATACCATTGCTTTTGCAAAATTCATTAAACAAGTTACTCGTATACTCACCACCTCTATCTGATCTCAAACGTTTAAGTACTTTACCAGTTTGTGTTTCAGCTTCAGTTTTGAACATAATGAATTTATCTAGTGCTTCATCTTTATGCTTAAGCAAATAAACATAACAATATCTACTACAATCATCTATAAAGGTAATGAAATATCTATTATGTTCCTTGGTCAAAACACCACCAAATTCACATATGTCAGTGTGCACTAAATCTAACACATTCGAATCCCTAACCACATTATGAAAGGGTTTCCTAGTTTGTTTAGCAGTCACACATACTTGACATTTAGATTTCTTATCAATGGCATGTTTTGGAATCAACTCTAAGTTCATCATATTCTTTAGAGCACCAAAATTCAAGTGACCAAGACGTGCGTGCCACAAATCAGAAGATTCAACACAATTAACAGAAGGAGCAACATTATTATTAATAAAACTGCCCAAAACAGGCTCAACATTTATTAAAAATAATCCATCCGACAAGTAACCTTTGCCAAAAAATACACCAGTATGTGTAATAACTACTTTATTACACTTCAAAGAAACTTCAAAACCATTCTTAACTAAACAACTTCCACTTATTATATTTCTACGAATATTAGGAACATGGTGCACTCTAGTGAGGGATAGAACACGCCCAGAAGCTAACTTCAGGTCCACGTTTCCTATTCCAAGTACTTGAGCTACACTCGCATTCCCCATCGTCATAGTCATTCCATGAGTCTGTTGATAAGATACAAACAGAGTAATATCAGTACAAATATGTACATTAGCTCCAGTATCAATCAACCATTCATGAGACGAATAAGTGGAAAGAAGTACAGGGTTGTAGGTTACATACCCGTTGTCAGTTTCAGAAGCAATAGCCTCACCAACAACCATGTTAACCGTAGGCCCACCAGTGGTTCCAAGCACAGTGTTAGCTTGTGCTCCCACAACAGGTTTCTTAGCTTTCTTTTCAGGAAAGTCCTTGCTCCAATGACCAACCTGTCCACAAGACCAACATGGTTTGTTTGCCTTTGGTTTCTTAGCCTTGTTCTTTTACCTAGACTTAGTGTTTTCCTTCTTAGTGACAGACTTTCTTTTCTGTCCTATAGTCACTACATTCACCTTCGAACTCCCAGCATGTTCAGTAGGCATCACATGTCCTTGCTTGGACTTGTGTTGCTCCTGCACAGAGATGTCCAACATCAGGTTTGTCCAAGTGATCTCTCCTTTCTGTCTTTTCAGGGAGAGTGCAAACTCTTCCCAAGACTTAGGGAGCTTTTCAATCACAGACATAACCTGAAACTTTTCAGGAAGGTCCATACTAGACTCCTTCAAAGCATGAACCAACATCTCAAACTCATGCACCTACTCAGTCATGGACTTAGTATCCACCAGTTTAAAGTCAAGGAACCTAGCCACAGAATACTTTTCCAATCCTTGCGAATCAGTATTATGTGTCTGGTCAAGCTTCTCCCATAAGAGCTTAGCAGTGTAAGAGTCAGATGAATAAACATCAAACAGAGTGTTCGCCAAAGCTGCCAGAATTGCAGCCCTAGCCACCCCATCCTTTTCCTCCCACATGGTATAAGCTTTAATAGTTTCAGCTTTCTCCTTAACCACAATTGGTTTCTCATACTACACCACTAACCATAGACCCTTTACCGTTAACCACAGTTTCATCTTTTTCTGCCAACGAGAAAAACCAACACCCCCACCGAATTTATCAGGCATACCTGACATATCGATAGGTTGTGGGAAACGGTACGTAGTCCAATCAATGGTAGGTACAGTAACAGTAGACCCAGAGCCAGTCTCAACAACATGAGTTTCCGTTTCGTTAACCATCTTGTTAATTAACAATATATAACACAATTAATCTCTTCAAGATTGTTGGGAATTTTATATTAAACACAACAATGAGGCAGTGATATATATTAAACAAGAACAGGCATGAAACCAATCAACAGAAACAAATCACGAAGGCAACACAAGAATATAATTAGAGACTATAATTAACGAGAAAAGTAAGAACAAACTTATCTCCCACAGAAGCTATTAGCAATACTGATCAGAGAGAGAAGAACAGCTGAGTCACCAAGCCCTTCGAGAAGACTTGGCTGTTTTTGAAGAGATTATTGCCCCACTTACGCTGTGTTGGGTTGCTGCAATAACACTTCCAGGATAAAACAGCTCCGATCAATGTGTTCACAGATACACCAGAGATCAACGACGACCAGCACCTCAGTTCGCCTAAGAATTATGTAAATAATCTGTTTGTGTCGAGAGAGAACAGAGAAGAAGAACGAACAAGGGTTTTCCTTAACGTATATACTTCTTAATGTTATATCTTTGATATATATATAATACCCAAAAAATAAAACTTAAGAGATATGCCTTAAAAGGAAAGTAAATATTCTGATTTAATTTCATTAACTGCATCAGTATTTATTTTTCAGTTACAACTGCGTCAGGATCTGGCCATCAGTAGCATCAGGATTTGATGTCCGTTAGGATCAGGATTCAGTGCTCGTCAGGAACTGATATCCATCAGGATTTAGTCCATCAGTATCTGATGTCTGACTAAGTCCATCAGGATTTGTTCCAAGTACTGATCCAGTCCAGGATTTTATCCAATACTGATCCATCCATTTCCAGTACTGCTATAACAAATAAATCTGAAACCTGTTAAAATAAATCAATATTCCAGGTAATAAAATTCCTCGCCCAGGTCGACTCGCGTACGCGAGACGCCGAGACATTTTCCCAAATCGCCCTTCGACCCGAGTCGAGTCGTGTCGTGTCGTGACGTGGCGTGGCATGGCGTGGCGAGGCGGGCGGCGGCGGTGCCTGTGTGTGTGTGTGCGCGAGGCTCACACTACAACCATGCACACCCACATGCCTTAGTAGTTATACACTACACTTGCACATGGAGCTATATAAAGCCACCAACCTCTCATTACCAATTCTATGTGGGACTCAAGCTATTTCAACTAACTAACCCACATAACCCATTTCAAGCAAGCAACTTCAACTCAATTTATTTATGGATTCCACTAAGAAAATGTCTTAGATCCAAACATGAAAATTTAAGTCCTTATAACAAGGAAAAACCTTCACTTGTTAGTTTCCGGAAATTACATCAAGAACATATTATAAATATGCCTCAAACTTTCCATTTTCTAACATGAAGAACCCACTCACAAGGAGACACACACAGTAGCCATACATACCCGGAACAACACACACACTTCAACGATTCACACACGGCTGGTTGAGAGAAGAAAGGAGGAGGGAGGGGTTTTCCAGAGAAAAATTCGAGTGAGAGTGAGAGAGGTTCTGTGAGGGAGAAGATTGAGGGAGATTGCGCGTGAGAGAGAGAGAGAGAGAGGGCTGGAAGTCTCTAGAGAAAACTCGAGAGGTCCAAATGAAAAACAGAACAAGCTGACTGATTTGGGAATTTTTACTGTCAATTTAGGGATTTAGAAAACTTGGGCAATTTCTTAATTACATAAATCTGAAAATAAAAAGAAAAATTTAATTTGAATAAATTTATAAATCGAATTTTAAATGAAAAATAATGAAAAATAAAACTTTTCGTTTTTAAAATAAAGAGTACAAAATTAACAATGCCCACATATTTTTAAAATAATTTTAGGATAAAAAACGAATTAAATATGAATTTTACAAGATAAGATCCTTTAAATGAAATAATACTCGTAAAATCATTTTAAAATACTTAAACACCCAAAATAATTCTCCCAATAATTTTAAAAACTAAATAATTACACAAAGATAATATTACAAATGATTTCATAATTTTTATCAACTCCAATAATTTTATAAAAAATTTTAAAGATCAATAATGCATGATTTAAACCTATTTAAATCGTCCAAATTTCAAATAAAAATATACGGACCCACATTTCACATATGCATCATCATATAAGCACGTAAACATGATGTCACCTATATTTAATCCTAAAAATTTCACTTCATATAATCCTCATTTAATATTAAATAAGAATAATAATAATAATGAAATTTCTAAGACGTTATATACGGAGGTTAAGAAAAAATGCAAAATAGTGGAGAAAAGTAAGAAAAGTGAGTGGATTTTGTGTACGCTTGGTTCTGAAGTTAGATGGACACATCCTATTGTTGAGGTAGTGTTCATGTTCGTTGGAAACACATGGCATGAGCGAAGTGTTGCTACTCTAGGTAGCCAGGCCTTTGGGTTAACCATCAGATTTGTTTTATGTATGCTTGTTGTGGGGAGGGCCCACCTTGTGGAGAGTGGTATCTTAAGGCAGGAGTGTGCACACTTTATGGAGGAGGATGCAGTTCAGTGGGAGGCTCCAATGGTGCAGGGGTCTGAGGATGAGCGTGACAATGATGATGTCCACACTAATGGTGAAGGCATAAAAACCCCGGCCGGCTGGAAAAAGTCCAAGCTTAAGCAATGGAGAATGAAAAGGGGTGGCTACTATGGTTTATCCCATGATCATGATGGCCTCGATGGGATGCAGGTTGGGTTTTTTCAGACTTTGGAGGAGGACTGCAGTGTTTATGCAGTATTGAAATATGGACCTGTTGGCTGTGGTGCTGCAGTGCTTTCTGGAATGCACATGGCATAGCTATTATTTTGTTGTTTAGAATTTTGTTATGTTGTTGTTGATTGCTAGTTTATCTAGCATTATCGATGTTTTTTTCCTCTGTTGTTCCGCTAGGTAGATGTGTTACTTACCGCGGGGTATGCCCCTAGAGATGTAATCTTTTGCCTGTGATATAAATTTTAATTAGCAAAAAAAAAAAAGTAAGAAAAGTGAGTAAAGTGGTGTGATCAATCAATATTTTATGTAATATAAAGTAAGTTTAGTAAAATGCAAAATAGTGGAGAAAAGTGAGTAAAGTGGTGGGACCAATCAATATTTTATGTAATAAAAAGTGAGTTTAGTGGAGGAAAGTAGTGAGTGTAATTAATTTTCATATTATAAAACTTTACTATTTTGGATAAATATTGGAATGTAAAGAATTGAGAGGGATATCCACAAAGGAAAGTGTAAAGAAATGAGAGGGACAAATGGAGTAACAAATTTGCTATTATTCTGGTTACATTAAGAGGATCAACATAAAATTTATAATATAAATTTACAAACTGTTTTTGTTATATAAGTTCGACAATGAAAATATAATTAAAATTTTGTTCAATACACATAATTTAATTCTTCAATATCCTTCTCCAATATCCTTCCTTCTCGTACCAAAATTGGTATAAAAATATGAAATTTTATGGTTTTAATATAAGTTTGTTGAATTGTAGTTGAAAATTAATATTTTATAATTCTCACTATCCTTTTGTAGTTCACTAATACTGATATAAAAATATGAAAAATAATTAATTTAATTTAATTTTCTCAATCATACAATGTAAATTATTTTATATATTTGGACTGAACACATGTCTAACAATTTTTCAACATTATACATCAATTGAACACTCAGTTTTTCATAAAAAAATGTTACAATCATGTTTTTAATAAATTAGAAAATGATATAAATACTAGAATTTTACCCGTGCTACGCACCGAATGTACAATTCTAAAAAATATTAAATAATTACCAAAAAAATATATAAGTATCAAAAAAATAAATGATTAAATGTAATTATTTCGATTGTAATGTTGATCTCTACTATTTCATCAATTTATTATCTACTGATTTAGTTTGTTAAATTGTGATGTATTTAAATATTTAATATCTATATTATATAATTTAAGAAATAAAGTAATATAAAACAATTACATACACAAAACTCGATTTGATCCGGATTTTTTCCGTGTTTGGACTAGACATGATAGAAAATCGGATTTTTTTGAAGGCCCGAAACCGGACCGCCGCTTATATACGATCCGGTCCGGGTCTTGGACTGATAGATGATAAGTGAATTTTATATCCACTTGGAGCGTTTCATATCGGCTTAAATTGATTCACTTGGCCTCAAGTTTGTTGTAGTTTTGATGTGTTTTGTTTAAGTGTGCATGATTGTAGAAATGTCGATTAGGGTTGAAGTTTTCGTCATTTTTGGAGTAATTTGTGCAATGGAATGGAAAATGGAGTTTTGTTTTAAGCTCTCATGAAGATTCTAAGTCAAGGGAATTGAAGATGGAAGCATTTGCAAAAAGAAACGGAAGAAGCGGAGTCAAAACGAAGAAGAAAAGAAAAAAAAATAGGAAATCCGCCAAGTTCCTAAGCCGCGGCTTAGCAGGGGTATGCCGCGGATTAGAAAGGTATGCCGCGGCTTAGCAAACATTCTGGAAAATCCGATTTTTGGCCTAAAAATTCTGTACTTCTTTCCTGTTTTGAATTTAATATGTAATTTTGGTATTTTCATGTTGGACAGGACTTCTGGGGCCTATAAAAACACATTGTATCATTGTAATTCACATCTATTACATATCATAATGTAGAAACACAAGGGAGAAAAGGAGAGAGAGATTCAACGCTCGTGACAAGCAACGGATCTAGATCTACTTCATCTTTTTGTATTCTTTTTAGGCGATACTCCGGATTTTAGATTTGTTTTCTCAACTCTTTATTTTAATATTATTGCTACTTTCATTAAATATTTGTTTAATATCATGTTTTCATCAATTCCCATGGTGACGAACGGTTCAATTATGAACTAATTGTTGTCATGGGATTCTAACGGATTTATCTATGGAGCTTTAGTATCTTGATGCTTAAAAGATCTGTGTGTGGTGTATAATTGATATCCTTGTATGGTTGTGCTTCATGTGTTTAGATGCATAGCGAACATCTAATTTGTTAATCTCTTGTGAAGTGAAAGTGGATCTTGAGATTTAGGACTTGCCATGCTAGCATAGGTTCATGATTGTTTATCAATATGATTCGTAGCGTAAGATGAAAATACTTATACTACCCTATGTGATCAATATGGATAATTTGCTCTTCAACCGTTATGTTTTCAAATTCTATAGACATATAAGGTCTAAGCATAATTGGTGTCTATTCATCTTCTATCTCTTTTGTGGATGTATGGATAGTTTGGTATACGTATGCTGAAAGGTAGCGTGTACTTGTTTCGTGTTGTCCGATCAGATATCATAACCATTGCATATAGTGATTAAAGGCGTCAGATCTAAGCGAAGTATTTAATGAAGTTAGGATCCCATGTTTAATTCATATAAGTAAATCAGTTTAAATCTCATTAGTTAATTAATTCTTAGTTTTGTTAATTTGCATCTTAGTTTAATTATAGTTAATCAAAACCCAAAATTGTTACTTGCCTTAGCAGTGAATAAAAACCATACATTGTTGCATAGGTGCATTATCTGAATTGAAACCTAAACCAGATCTCTATGGGAACGAACTCAACTTAATTCTATATTACTTTTGACCACGTACGCTTGCGTGATTTTGTGTTAACTAGTTTTTGGCACCGCTGTCGGGGCTCATCGGTGTTTTATTTTAGTTTATGTGCTTGTCATCAGTGGTCGTTAGAATTCACTGACTCAGATTAGTTACTTACCTATCTTGTTTAGTTCGTTGTGTTTCAGGTACTTGATTGTTTGAAAACGGCAGGCGAGGAGTTGCCATGGTTGGCATATTCGAGGACATCCATGCCTCAGCAATGTGAGCAGTGTTTGGGCATTCAAGAGACCTCACAATATTGTTACTACGAAGGAGTTGATCCATATGTCACCTATGAGGAACAACCATATTTTTAATACCATCCTCAACAGTACCAGCAAGATGTTCCAAATATGTCATATTTATTTATTTATTTTTTATTTTTTGCTAATTAAAATTTTATACCAAAAAAGGAACAACTTATACAAATCTAGGGGCATACCCCGCGATCAACCATAACAGAAGTCATAACATCAGTAAGTCACCTTACTGTCAACATAACAACGAGAAAAAACTAAAGATTATTCTGGCGCCTTAAACAGCCTAAAATTGAGACTAGGCACATGTCTCACAAAGCCCATAGTGATCAGAAGCAGCAGATGAACCATGTAGTGACGCAAATGCATTCCAACAGCAAACTTCTTCCTGACATGATATGGAGCAACCGACACCCCCCTTCTCAACATGAGAGTTGGCCTCCCAAAAAGCACCTCATCGGCTAACTTTTCCTTGGAAGGAGAACCAACCTCCAGCTGATTAAAGATGCCCTCCGGAGTGATCACCACCTGAACATTATAGCAGTACACAGCTCCCCTTCGGAGATTCCAAATGTCAACAACTCGACATTGGCAAACAGCAGATAATATAGTCAACAAAGTGACCTCAACAACCTCACAAGCAACAGCGAACCTCGCAATTCCAGAGACATTTTGTCCATTCGGAGTGAATGAACCAGTAACAAACAATATGCTATCCACACTCTTCTGCCCAAACAAAACTGACCAGCTAGCATGAACACTAGTTGTGCTCCCTACATTCCAAGAAAGGCAATCCTTCACAGTAGCCATACTTCCGTCATTCTTCAAATCCATATGATTCAGATCACTTAGAAGACCGTCATCCAAACTAGTACCATCATACACCAACATAGGCCAAATGCTCTTCGTAGCCCATAACATGGCAGAAAGCATGACCCACAATATAGCACAAAACATAATCCAAACATCCCTATCAATACCAACAACTGTCAACAATTGGCGCCAGCCTTCCTTGCGCATACAACTTTGCACAAAAATTGGAGCATCATCCAATGAGAAAACATAGCAAACAGTAAACAACCCATAACAATACTCCTTTGGTATCTCAACACCATCAGTAGAGATTAACTCCACAAAATTACCACTATCACCATCAAATTTGCTAGTTGTTCTAAGAACCTCCTCAACATAGAAGAGCCTCTGCTTTGGCACTAGAGTACCACAGCATTGCTCAAGCACTATGAGTATCTCCGCAAAGTTTTCTTCCCAGGAAGGGAGAACTCCGTTACAAATCACCTCTCCCTTGGACGTTATGGGGAGGAGGATTACCCCCCAACAGATTTAGCATTTTGCACGATAGCGGCAATTCATTAAACCTGCTGAAAGCCAACTTCATTACACCAAAAAACTTACACATCTTAGAACACAAGATCTTCGCCTTTATCCACGAACAAGGCATGTCCCTCATTAGACAAACAGTCATCATCAGCAGCCGTCTTCCAAACACAAAGTATCCATTTTCAACCACATCCAGATTCCCGGAAAAACAGAGATGGAACACGACTAGATCCATCAGGCTGACTTCCGGAACACCCAGACCAATCTGTACAATTCTTGCATCTACAACAGGGAGAAATACTTCCGTAAACACAAGGGAATAGTCTTCCCATTCCACAAAAGCCAAAGTTAAGCTCTTCCTCAAACTGAAAACTGGATGAAACATATCATCAAACAGTTTGTGGCCTTTAGTCACAACTCTCAAAGTCTGAGTAAAACCCAACACTGCATCACATTCGGCCATCTGCAAGTCCTCCTTGACAACCTTGCAGTCAACGAACTGAAATAACCACCACCAACATCGAGACATAGTAGTAAATTTTTCGATTATATCGCCACATCCCTTCTTCCATGGGAAACGGTCGATAGCAATACATCCACCAATCTTGCTCTTAGTACCATCAAACAGGTCATTACCTTCTCCACACTGATTAGTGTGCAAATCCCATAACATAGGAGACATATCCCTCCCCGTGAGAGAACCCTCCAACACACCAAGGGATAAACCCATCAGCGAATTGATAAAAAACCGGCCTTCGCTTCGTAAAACCGACGGTACCCTTCCTCTAGGAAAGGGAATGGGCGGAGCACAAGAATCCATAAATGTAACGAAATCTTGAGCACAGTCCAACTGTGAATCAAACATGAGGACCGAACCACGGCCTCCTAACTCAACAAACCCCTTAAATGAGGTTCGAAATCTCTAAAAAACCGTAGTCGTAAGCGAGCTTACCACCAAGTCGTCACAGAACAAGAACCAATGTTCCCTTCCGCCATAGGAGGAGAAGAACAAAACAAAGGAACCCATAAATAAATTTATAATATAAATTAAGAAATATGGTGTTTTAGGCGAGAGATGAGAAGAGGAAGGTGAAAATATGGAGGATTAAGTTTGGATCTGGTGGAAAAAAGGTGTAGATTTGGCTTAGAATTTGTGGCGGCTGGAAAGGGTTTTAGAGAGAAGTTAGAGAGAAGGCAGAGAAACGACTTGGTAGTGAAGAGTTTCAACATCAGCAACCTACTCCTACTTTTCAGTCAGATGAGGTTGATGTTATGGAGGAGATTAGGATTCTTGTAGAGAGTAATGAGGAGTCTATCAAATCTTTGGAGACACTAGTTGCTCAAGTTCTGAGTGCCTTGGAACAAGAGAAACAGAAATTCGTACTAGAGGTGATTCCAGAAAATAACGGTGACTTGGAGCAAGGTACTGCATGCATAATTGAGGAAGATAAATTTCAAGGTGAGGTGAGCGTTCGCAAGCCATGTGAGGAATTTGATCATGCTAGTATGGTGGATGATTTGGAAAGGGCACTATTTGGGACAGACACTGGTGAGGTACACAAATTTCAATAATTGGTATGTGCGTACCAAGAGGCTGATGAACATGGGAAAGATGCAGGTCTTCTTCTTGTCTCAGAGTATAAAGATGGAGGTAGCGCATTAGAGCCAATGGAGGAAGTTCTCTTTGAGGAACCAAAGGCTTCAGCAACTTACATTTACCCTCCTCCATTATATTCAAGCGAAGCCCGCGAATGTGTATTGTTCTACAAATTGACAGATTTTGGGTCAACAGATGAAGGCATTGTAATAGGACATAGTTGTTATACGAATAGGCCAAGCGAGGAGAAGGGGCAGAAAGTGTGCCGCCGTAATGACGATGAAGTCTCACGAAGAGATGACCAGGCCAACTATTATCATCCTTAATGGAGGCTTGGACGTAGTCAAGCTAATTGACTCTAAACAAGCGCTTTTTTTTTTTTGCTAATTAAACAAGCGCTTCTTGGGAGGCAACGCAAGCCGTGGTGTATACTCTTTGTACTATTTTCATTCAAAAAAAAAAAAAAAGCACCCGCCAAGCTTCTATCCAGGAGAGTATGTTGTAGTACTTTTGTTTTGATTCAAAAAAAAAATCTCAACATAAACTAACCTATGCCGCAGCCTACCCTCCCCGCTGTCCAGGTTTTGTTTTGCACGAGTAAATGTGTTTTAACACATATAATTTTTAAAACCTACATTTTTTCTTATATGTTCTACATCTCCTATATCCTAAATCTATTCTAATATCAATTTTAAACCCTCCCAATCCCATCTCATATCATATCCTAACTAATAATCTCTATACACCCATCTATATATACACCTATATACACACAAATTCAAAACCCATTCCAATTATCTCCAACAACATTCAATTTGAAAGCTTCAAGATTCAAGTTTGGGGGATTTTCATTGCAAGATTCACCTCTTCGATTCGTGTTGGGTATATTTCTTCCTTAAATCTTGTTTATTACGAATTTGTGTTCTTGTAAATTTGGGGATTTTGTGGTGTTCATGTTTTTTTTTTTGCTAATTAAAATTTTATACCAAAGGAAAATGATTACATCTCTAGGGGCATACCCCGCGATAAATAATACATCTGCCTAACAGAACAACATGGAAAAAACAACAATAAAGCTAGATAAACTAGCAGTCGACAAACCACGGTCCACAAGACCTGGAAGAAAACAACAACTACAGCAAATGAACTAGAACAGCATAAGAACAAGGGTTGGGTCTTCTCGGGCCCATTTTTTAAAGGAAGAACAAGTAAAAAGTTTTTCCTTCACAATGGCTTTTACATTCGAAATGAGCACGGTAGAGGGATGTCCTGGGCCAGTATTATGGCTTCTGAAATTTCTCTCCTTCCATAAACTGTAAACACATGTTGTCAGGTAAGTACCAGCAATGGCCTTAAGCTTTGCATTAAGAGGACATCTAAAGAAATCACCCCGCTGCCAGCAAGCCCAATCTGCATGGAGTGGAAAGGGAATGACTCTCATTACTAGGGAGGAAAAAGGACAAGTAGTGAGCAGGTGACTAATTGACTCAACATCTGTTCCACAAAGAGTGCACACAGGATCAACATTCATGCCAAAGAGGACCATACGCTCCTTAGTGAGCAGCCTATCTCTAACTGCAAGCCAAGTGACAAAAGAGCACTTTGGGATGTTGAGAGAATTCCACACTAGGTCGCTCCAATCAGCAGGTTGACCCATGTCACGAATAGAGGCCCAAATAGATGCCAGTTTGACAAGCTTTGGCTGGAGTCCATCCCAAGTGATGCAATCCCTGTCATGAAGTTGTACCATACTAGCCCTGTTTCTGACTTCAATGACATCCATGTGATTAGATTGAGGGAGATGCCACACCCCATTGCTAAGATACGTCCCAATACTAACCATACTAGATGATTCAGCCGTAGAGATCAAAGAAGGAGAGACAAGAGCCAGGGGCTTTTTATTTGCCCATGGATCATGCCAAAAAAGAAAATTAGAGTTCACTCCAACTTCAAAACTAAGAAAGTTCATTGCCTGGTGCCTAGCATTAAAAATTTTCCTTGCAATCCAACTACACCTGTACAGCATCTTTGCAGTCCAGAAACCCTTATTACGAATCAGCACCTTATGAAACCAAGAAATCCAAAGAGAGTCAGCAGAGGGTTGGAGTAGGCGCCAGAGCTGATGTAACACAGCTGCCTGGTTCCATTCAAAAGGGTTTTTAATCCCCAACCCCCCCTCACTTTTTGGTTTACAACAATCTTCCCAGCCTACTTTGTAGTGACACCTACCCGATTCTTTATAGAATCCTCCCCAAAGGAATTTAAAGAACAAACTGTTGATCTTCTTTAAGATAGCCTTGGGAAGAAAGATATACATGCTCCAGTAGCCAACAATACTAGCCATGATCGCTTTAATCAGCATCAAGCGGCCAGCAAAATTGAGAAATCTCACCATCCACGATTCCACCTTCTTGCAATGCTTGGCCACCAAGGAGGAGCAGTCCCTGCTATTTAGTTTACCAGTAATGAGAGGCAACCCTAGGTACGTGATAGGAAAGGAGCCTCTTTGAAAGCCAGTAGCCCGAAGGATATTCTCCACCACATTCTCTCTGACATTCGCAAAAAAGCACACTGACTTATCAATACTAGGAACCAGGTTAGAACAGTTGGAGAACATAGGAACCCCCTCCATAAGAGTAGCAACTGAAGATTCATCACCATGACTGAATAGGAAAACGTCATCAGCAAAGATAATGTGGTGCAGGTTGACTTGCTTTGTTCGCCAATGGAATTTGAAATCAGAACCATCAATAGATTTGTTTAGACATGCTGTAAAGACTTCCATGGCCATCACAAAAAGATAAGGAGAGATGGGGTCTCCCTGTCTCAAGCCCGATTTGCCCTTGAAAAAACCCTCCAAACTACCATTTAGCTTTACAGAGAACATCGTGGAGGTGATACACACCTTAACCCAATCAATAAACCTTCGAGGGAATCCCATTTTGTGAAGAACTTGGAATATAAAACTCCAATTCAAAGAGTCAAAGGCCTTGTGGATGTCAAGTTTGATTGCACATCGAGCCTGGCCAGAATTCCGGTTGTAACCTTTGCAAAGGGCTTGGGCCAGAAAAATGTTATCACCAATGGACCTTTTGGCCACAAAAGCAGACTGGTTTGGAGAAATCAAACTGGGCATAACCCCCTTGAGTCTAGCAGCAATCATCTTAGAGATACACTTATAAAGCACATTGCAACAAGATATGGGGCGAAAGTGTTGCATCTGGGATGGGTTTTGGTGCTTTGGAACCAGGCAAATTGAAGCAGCATTAATAATCTTAGGCATAATAAGGGAATCAAAGAAATACAGAATACCTCTTGTGACATCAGGGCCCACAATGTGCCAGGTGGCCAAATAGAACTCCACCGAAAAACCATCAGGACCAGGGCTTTTGTTTTTGCCCATCTTTTTTAAAGTGGTAAACACATCAGCCTCCGTGAATGGCCGATCAATTAGGCCAGCCTGAATTTCATTCAGCTTAGGAATATGCAAATCCGCAGGGAGTTGGCGAACCACACTTTGTTGGCCAAGCAAGTTTTTGTAGTAGCCCACCGCTATAGAGGCCATCCCCTCATGAGATGTTACAGGATCACCATTCGAGTCACTAAGAGACACCACCTTATTCACATTCCACCTTCCTCTACAGGCATTGAAAAAGAATTTGTTATTGTTATCCCCATTCTTAAGCCAGTTAACCCTCGACTTTTGCTTGAGGAAACATTCCTCCAAATGCAGAGCTTTGGTGAAGGCATCAATCAATCTCTTTTCTTCCTCAAACTGAGCCAAGGACGGATGGCCTAAGAGGAAGCCCTTTTTGAAATCTCAACAGATCCTGTCTAGTGTCATTCACCACCTGATGAAGATTTCCCACCAAGGTGTTAAGCCCTTTAATTGCCAGCTTTACTCTCTTTAACTTTGAGGTTAGAATAAACCAGGGATCACCGGATACCTGGTCCTCCCATGCCTGCTGGACCAAAGGAATGAACCTCTGATCATTAATTAAATAGTTGAAAAACTGAAAAGGTTTCTTGACCACGGGACGCTCCAAACCTAGGGTAGTCAGAGCAGGGCAATGGTCTGAAAGCCCTCTAGGTAAGAAGTCTGTGTAGGAGGAGGGAAACACATTATGCCAGGCAGCATTTACCAGAACTCTATCCAACTTTCTATATTTCGGATTGTGGATGTTGCAATCCCACCAGGTAAGCACATTTCCAGTACTTCGGAGGTCCGTGATGCCTAAAGCACGCACAAAATCCTTAAAGTCAGTCATATCCATGGTCCATTGAGTGTTACCTCCAAGTTTCTCCTCTATTTGAAGACAGGTATTAAGATCCCCAGAAATTACCCATGCATCATTTGTCAAAGTCCTCGAGGCATGAGACAAGTCGGACCAAAGAATTCTCCTCTCAATGTCATCATTCGAGCCATAAACAAAAGAGACAACAAAGCTAATGTTGTGCTGCAGCAATAGAACTGTGCACGTGATATGCTGGGCACTAGAGGCTAGCACCGTAACCTTCCAAAAATCAGGGTTCCACCCAAGCCAAATACGGCCACCCGCATGGTGCTCATAATTGAACAACCATTGGAAATGCGGGTTAATCTCCTTAGAGATAATCTTAGCAACGTCCTTTCGCACATGAGTTTCCAAAATACTGATTAAGGATATTTTATTAGCAGAAATGAAATCCTTGACAAAGTCAACCTTATTGTTGAGCCCACGAACGTTGTAAGAACAAAAAATAGTCATTAAAAACTGAGTTAAGACTTCGAAGGAGGGCCCCCAGACCCCCACTTCGCTCTTTTGACACCCTTAGACTTCCCTTTCTTACCACCTTGCTTCCTAGCTACTTCATCTACTACCACATGCTTAAACCCCTGAGGGGATGGAGTACCAGTAGAGATACCCGGTGAGTTGACTGGCTTGCGCTTATTTTTCACTACTGTCCAACCCTCCCCATCAACAGGGTTTGTGACTAAGCCAGCGGTGTCATCCTGCCCTTGCTTTGCAACAGGAGTCAGAGATACATCCCTGCCACCCGAACTTGAATCACCCTCAACTTCTTATTGTCCAGAGTTGCTATCTTCCACAACCACACCTTTGCCATTATCTGACTCCCTCTTTGTAGATCCAAGGTTTGTCTCTAGGTTCTCTGAATTCATTTCTGGCTTGAGCTCCGTTTTTCCAGAATTTCGTGCCCAATCCCTCGGTGCAGATGGGCAAGCACCGATAGAATGTCCAAGGGAGTTACAATGGGCACAAATTAAGGGTTTATTAACGTAAGAAACCTTAACTTCCACATTAGATTTATCGTAATCCACCGCAGGTATAACTGCTGGAAGGGGGTCACCAATCTTATACTGCACACACATTTTTGCAAAGGGGAGAATTTCCAGCTCTGAAGTTAGAGCATCAGCACCAAGTGGGACACCTATGACACTTGCTATTCGACTCAGCCCCTCTTGAGTCCAGTAGCAGTCAGGAAGATTGGAAAATTTAACCCACAGAGGCATAGTCGATACAGTAGTACCAGCACCTGAACAGCCCCAATCTGTAACCACAAGGGGACGTTGATCAAAGTACCAAGTCCCTTTAGATAGAGAAGCATTCTTATCATTTAAGGAGCTGAACTTAAAAATATAAGTAGACTCATTTCGCTGCGATACAGAAACCAAGCCTTTCTTCCAAATTAACTGAGCAATTTCCTTCACTCTTCTGAATGGCAGGGTGCCCTTTGTGAATTTTCCCACAACACAACATTTAAATTTCTCAGCTCCTTTCTGCAAAATCTCATCAGAAGGTTGGACTATGCTAGATCCCTCTGGAAGAGGCACATAATCAAAGCTGATTCCCTTATGAGGTCCCGGGGCCTCTTTCAACACCGAACTCCACGATTTCTTCTCAGTGTTGGCCTCATCCTGCCCTAGCCCTTCCGACTTATCCTTCACTACACCTGAAGACTCACCTTTAGACAAGTTAGCATTCCCATTTTTAAGAATACTCTTAAGAGTAGGCTAGTTTGTACAGTATTCTTTCTCTCCTCTTTTTCCCTCTGAAAGATAGGAAGGCCAAATTCATCTCTGCAAGTTATAATGTTGAGTGGGCTGCATAACCCAACATTAAACTCAGCCTGAGCAGTTAGGTTTGCCTTTTCCATTTCCGCTATAGACAATCCTTTGGACTTAAGGAACACCTCAACCTCCGCTAATTTCTTGCGTAATCTTATCATTTCCTCTCTTTCATTTTTGCTAGTAGCTGCCATTGCAGTAACCACTCTACTGATTATAACCCTCTCCATAGCATCTCTAAAATCCTCATGGTGAACCTCCTCATCATCAGAAGAGGCCCTCATCACCTTGGTACCAGTGCCCCCCGAGTTGCTTGGCTCCACCGAATGCGCCGCCGACAAGATTGGGAAATCCTCCGCCTCTCTACGAGCGAGCATCTCATTAAACTCATCATCATCCATGTCCTGCATATACCCCGGCATACCAGATTCAGAATCACAATTGGATTCTTAACTCACCATTAAAACTAGTAATCGAATATATATATATATAAGAAATTTAGTGTTTAGGTTAAGGGGGAAGGAGAATATGGAGTAAATGAAGGGGATTTGGTCTTTATTGATGGAGAATGTGTGTAAGAGAATAGATCTGTGCTAAAATTAAATGGCGGCTAGCTAGGGTTTTTAGTGAGAAGGAAGAGCTTCTCTCTCTAGGACTCTCATTTCATAGAGTTTTTTGAGATACTAGATTAGTGTTGTGTTCATGTTATTTGGGGGTTTTTATGTGAAATTGCTTGGTTCGTTGTTATTAGTAGATTTTGGTGATATTGTTGAGTTGGGTAGTGATTGTTATGGCTCCAAAGCGTCATAGAGGTAGTACTAGTGCTCGTCCAAGCTCGGATGAGGATTCTAGTGGAGATAATGTGGAGAAGGTTTTGTCGGTAGAAGCCGAAAAGGAGTATGATAAATTGATGGAAAGACCGGTTGCTAAGGAGAGAGGGTTTTTACCGGTTGCTCATTCGGATTTGGTTCGTATGATTAGGGGGCAACGATTTGAAGTATTGTGTGAGACACCTTCTTCGATTCCTTTGGGCGTTATTCGCGAGTTCTATGCTAACGCTAAGGTGGAGCAAAATAGTTTTTCTGTTGTTCGTGGTATAAGGGTGGATTATCGGCCGGATGCTATCCGTTCGATTTTGAACCAACCACCTAAGTCGAGGGGGGTACGAGATTGGGCAAAGAAGACTCGAGATGATGTGGATTTAGATGCTCTTGTAGCGGCGATCTGTGAGCCGGGTACTGTTTGGAAGTTGAGACCGGACACCGATGAGCGTACTACTTTTCCTGCTAAAGCTTTGAACAAGTTTGCATGGGCGTGGAACTTGTTTATTTTTTCTAACATTCTGCCTTCGACAAATCCAAATGATGTGACTGTGGAGAGAGCCATTATTCTGTGGGGTATTCTTCAGGGCAAGTATGTCGATTTGGGCTATTTGGTGAATCAGAACATTTGTAGGTTCTTGAGTGGGGGTGCAAAACCAGCAATTCCGCATGCTTCTATTGTAGCTAGCTTATGTTGGGATGTTGGTGTTCGTTGGGATGCTGATGAGCCATTACAAATGCCGACTACTGCTATTGTTGATGCAACTATTGACCGGTTGGGCGATTGGCCGGGCGGTGTTCCACATCCAAGAGGATTAGGTTATATTGTTGGTGATGCTGATGCTGGTGGTCAAGGAGCGGGCGCTCCACCACAGGTTCCTCGTGTGCCTAGAACGGCCAGAGCAGGTCCGTCCAGTGGAGATATTGATAGGACGGGGCTTAATGATACTCAGTTCAGACGATTGACGAGGCATATTGATGCCATGCACGACATCAACCGCCGATATGCTGATGATATGACTGCGGCATTGAGCTCTATTTTTCCGTCTACGGGTAGTGCAGTTCAGTGGCCTATCTTTGGTGCACTTGCTCAGTATACTCCACCTGATTCACCCGAGGAGGGTGATGATTCTGATGAGTATGTATGTTTTCTGCTATCCCTCGTATTTACTTCCATTCAATGCGGACATTGAATATTTTAAGTCTGGGGGTGGTTTGGGGGATAAGTAGTTGTTTGTTATATCATGTGTTCATATAGATATCATGTTTTGCATAGTAGTAGTAATTCATGCATGCTTGTTCGTATTATTTATGTGTGTTTCATATAGGACATTCTGTTTTCATGGAATGCATATTTCATGATCCCTTAGGACGAGCTAATTCTGATTGATAGGTCGATGTCTAATTGAGTGTTGTAATGATGAATAGAGGGTTGATTTATAGTTTCTAGGAATTGACTTGCATGTTACGGGAACAAAATTTTTACACAGCCTCGTCGTTTGCTTTTGAGCTAGGTTGAGGTCATGCTTGTTTGGTTGTTTTAGATTTAATCACCTGTTTATATTTAGAATTTTCGTTATTCCCTTGATGGCGTAGGAGCACTAAAGTCTAAGTTTGGGGGGAAACAGAGATTTCATGCTAGTTGTAATATTTGTTAATAATGGCTAGGTGTCAAATGGCTAGTAGCCGGCTCATATTTATATGAGTAGTTTATGGTTGGAAATGAGAATTCTCATTCCAGATTGTATGAAAAAAAAAAAGAGAAAAAAAAGGAAAAAAAAGAGTCAAAAGTTCAATTGTTAAATGCAAAATTACCAACGAGTGAGCTCTTTAATACTCGAGTAATTAAGTCTGAGGGGACTTAGTCCTAGTAACCTAAAGCCCTTGTGGTTTGGGATTGCTGACCTAACACTCGCTACATGGGTCTCATTCATTGCACGGTTAAATAAGCATGCGTATTGTATATAGTATTATGTGTCGTAGTGTAGTAATAAAGCATGAATTCCTAGCTAACTTGAATGAGGATGGAGGTGTTCCTAGGTTATGAAGTGTCTACAGTCTATTCTATTTATAAACCTGTGATTGTCTTGACGAAGAATAGGTATGATTTTTGATCTAGTTTTGGGAGTATTTCTGATGAGCATAGCACAGACGCACGTTTCTGTTCATGTATTGTTAAAGTACGGGGACTTAGTCGAGCTCTATTTGGATTTAGTTGCATTCTTTGAGATATTTGCTTGTTAGTTGGTTTTGGTTAGTTTAAAGGGGATCTTTGCATTTTCATATTAGTTGCATTCATGCATTGCATTGTTTTTGCAATGTTTAGTTAGATGGATTTTGTGGGTACATTCGCTATAGGCCCTCACGAGACCTTACTCATCCACTAGGGCTGCCTAGGGGTTTAAAGGGCTTGTTGCATATGCCAAATGCAACCGTGATCACCTACGGAAGTGGTACTAGTTAGTTAGTTAGTTTTTAATTGTTTATGCTTGAGGACAAGCATCGGTTTAAGTTTGGGGGTGTGATAAGTGGATTTTATATCCATTTGGAGCGTTCCATATCGTCTTAAATTGATTCACTTGGCCTCAAGTTTGTTGTAGTTTTGATGTGTTTTGTTTAAGTGTGCAGGATTGTAGAAATGTCGATTAGGGTTGAAGTTTCCGTCGTTTTTGGAGTAATTTGTGCAATGGAATGGAAAATGGAGTTTTGTTTTAAGCTCTCATGAAGATTCTAAGTCAAGGGAATTGAAGATGGAAGCATTTGCAAAAAGAAACGGAAGAAGCGGAGTCAAAACGAAGAAGAAAAGGGAAAAAAATAGGAAATCAGCCAAGTTCCTAAGCCGCGGCTTAGCAAACATTCTGGAAAATCCGATTTTTGGCCTAAAAATTCTGTACTTCTTTCCTGTTTCAAATTTAATATGTAATTTTGGTATTTTCTTATTGGACAAGACTTCTTGTTGGTATCATTGTAATTCACATCTATTACATGTCATAATGTAGAAACACAAGGGAGAAAAGGAAAGAGAGATTCAATGCTCGTGACAAGCAACGTATCTAGATCTACTTCCTCTTTTGTATTCTTTTTAGGCGATACTCCGGATTTTAGATTTGTTTTCTCAACTCTTTATTTTAATATTATTGCTACTTTCATTAAATATTTGTTTAATATCATGTTTTCATCAATTCCCATGGTGACGAACGGTTCAATTATGAACTAATTGTTGTCATGGGATTCTAACGGATTTATCTATGGAGCTTTAGTATCTTGATGCTTAAAAGATCTGTGTGTGGTGTATAATTGATATCCTTGTATGGTTGTGCTTCATGTGTTTAGATGCATCGCGAACATCTAATTTGTTAATCTCTTGTGAAGTGAAAGTGGATCTTGAGATTTAGGACTTGCCATGCTAGCATAGGTTCATGATTGTTTATCAATATGATTCGTAGCGTAAGATGAAAATACTTATACTACCCTATGTGATCAATATGGATAATTTGCTCTTCAACCGTTATGTTTTCAAATTCTATAGACATATAGGGTCTAAGCATAATTGGTGTCTATTCATCTTCTATCTCTTTTATGGATGTATGGATAGTTTGGTATATGTATGCTGACAGGTAGCGTGTACTTGTTTTGTGTTGTCCGATCAGATATCATAACCATTGCATATAGTGATTAAAGGCATCAGATCTAAGCGAAGTATTTAATGAAGTTAGGATCCCATGTTTATTCTCATATAAGTAAATCAGTTTAAAGTACTTTATAGAGAGTACATATTCCATTAATAACATATCGTTGTTTGCCTTGTTTGCGTATGTTATGGTGGCCTGTCAATAAAGTTAGTGAAAAATTTATTTTCCAAAAAATTAAAAATAAATTCACCTTATATTCTCGGATAGGCAGTGACAATCATTTACTATGGCATGAAACATTCGTATTTAGGATCAACCAACAATTATGTAAATTTATAAATTATAAGAAAAGACTAAAATTGAACATCTTTTGAGGGAGTAAGCAGTGGTAATGTTTATTCTCTTAGCAGGTTATTTAATTTCGTGACTTGAGCTTTATAGAGTATCTATGTTAAAGTTGAATATCAATGTATAGAAATGATTTTGGAGAATATAGATGGGTGGTTTTTATAACTACTCTGACAACAAAAAAATTGTGGCATAATATGTACTCAACACACGAACAAATATATTAATATAAGTATTATTAAGTTGAGAAAAGTTATATGCTTTAATTTGGAACATGCATGTGTGTGTGAATAAGTGTGTAGGTATTTTTGTTAGTAAGAAAATCAAAAGTAGATACATTAAGTGATTAATTCTTACAAAAAAAAACAGCATCATTCATAAACATTAACTTTTCTAAATCTAAGAATTTAAATTGCCAAAATACAAACACTTCGTAGATATATAACTAAGGTAGTCATACTTAGTTTGAGGAAGGAATAAGGATGCTCAACGGGGTGTGATATAATCTCAAAAAAATAGAGACATTGATTTTTTGCAGTAGATTTGTCTGTTAGACTCACAACAGACCATAAACAAAATTTACAATGATATAGT
This sequence comes from Kitagawia praeruptora, assembly GCA_037693485.1. Taxonomy (NCBI): domain Eukaryota; kingdom Viridiplantae; phylum Streptophyta; class Magnoliopsida; order Apiales; family Apiaceae; genus Kitagawia; species Kitagawia praeruptora. The sequence continues at coordinate 118,052,722 of CM075351.1, read as the reverse complement.
TTCAAATTATTTTAATTTGTCAAGTTAATGCATATATTTCCTATACATCAATTTGATTAGCTTATAAAAGATGGAAGTTAAAAAGGATAGAAGCGGAGAAAAATATGAGACATGAAAAAATAAAAAAATTATAAATTTTGAAATAATAAATTAATTAAATATATCTTTGAAATTAACATTTTTTTTAGACCTGTATCACATCAAATTTATATATATTTAACTAATTGTACATCTAATTTAATATTATATCTATTGCGAACTTATTAAGTAATTGTCTTTACATTCCCGGATTTCATTTAATTAATGGTAAACCACAAATTAAATTTAAGGACAAATATTTAAAATGCTAATAATGAAAAAAATGGTTGGTTCTGATTTTGAAAGATTATTATAAAACGTTTATTTAACTATTAGTAAATCTAATTTAATGTAAATTTTAATGTGGACTTACTAATTAATTGACTTTACACTCTTGGATTTTTTACCTAACAGGAAACTACAAAACAAATTTAAGGACAAATAATCAAAATGATAATTATAGAAAAACGAATGGGTTTGATTTAAAATGGTAATTGTATTAAAAAAAATGGTTCAAAATAAATGACAATTAATGGTTTTAAAATTGTTTCTGTACCTTTTGTCATTGATTCGTGTTGTAAATTCAAGATGCCTTTTAAATGGTTATGGTCATTCATGTTGTACCTTTGAATATTAAGTTGGTGAAATAACAATATATATAATATTAAAGTCATTAGCAATTAAGTTGCTGAATGAAAAAGATTTTTTATTGATGTATCGAAGAGAAAAACTATTGAATACATTTTCATTGAATGTGACTTGTGTGTTTTTCTCAAGAATCAACTTCCAAGGGTCTAGAAAAATTATGCTTCAGAGGAATCGAGAAACTGATCTTATAAGGGCATTGACCCCTTCCAGAAAGGCCATATGAGAAAAACTATATCGTAGTTTTAAATATATGGATAATGATACAATATACATACTAGTGATCGTGAAGGTAAGTTATGAATGATAACATTGTCAACCCAACATTGTAAAAAAATATTTATCTATAGGCACGCCTAATAATGTAAATAAATCGGTGTAATGTGACCAGGATTGATGCCTACAATTCAGTAAGTCGTAGAATTATTGAATCTGACCACTGAATATTCTAATGGGAAGTAACCTTGGGAGGATTTGGAATGGGATGATGAAAACCTAATTCGTATTCAATTCTCTTTTTGTCATAATCGTTTTTCTGTTAAGTTTATTGGACAATTAAAACACAAAACATACGATACTTATATATAATCGAAATCAAAAATAATGTATCCAAGTATAGTCTGTCATTTAATAAAAAGATACAAAGTAGTACCTTGACCGAAATTGATATGATTTAAGCAGGATGAGAATTGATGTAGACGCTTAGTTCATCAAAGTTGGTTTGGTCTAATGGGGAATATGAAAGATACAATTATATATTAGTAATCATGAAGGTAAGTTATGAATGATAACATTGCCAACCCAACATTGTAAAAAAATATTTATCTATAGGCACGCCTAATAATGTAAACAAATCGGTGTAATGTGGTAAGAATTGATGCCTACAATTCAGTAAGTCGTAGAATTATTGAAGCTGGCCACTGAATATTCTAATGGGAAATAACCTTGGGAGGATTTGGAATGGGGATGATGAAAACCTAAATCGTTTTCAATTCTTTTTTTGTCATAATCGTGTTTCTGTTGAGTTTATTGGATAATTAAAACACAAAACATATGATACTTATATATAATCGAAATCAAAAATAATGTATCCAAGTATAGTCTGTCATTTAATGAAAAGAAACAAAGTAGTACCTTGACCGAAATTGATATGATTTAAGCAGGATGTGAATTGATGCAGATGCTTAGTTCATCAAAGTTGGATAGGTTTGATGGGGAATAGGAAATAAGTGGCTTAGATTTTTTATTTTTTTTTTGCTAATTAAAATTTATACCATAGGCAAAAGATTACATGTCTAGGGGCATACCCCGCGAATAGTAATACATCTACCTAGTGGAACAACTATGAAAAAACATCCATAATGCTAGATAAACTAGCAATCAACAACAACAAAACCACAGTACAAACAACAACTATGCCATGAACATCCCAAGTAGCACTGCAGCATTGCAGCAACAAGTCCATATATCTAGACATACTGTCCGACAGCAGATGGTGAAGACCTTAAACCCATTTGCCCGCAGCAGGTGGCAAAAAACCCCATAGTAGCACTCCTTTGGCCTCTTAGTCATGTGGGCCAAGCCCTCATCTACAATGGTAATAGCCTTTCAAAGGGTATCGTCAATACAGAAGTTCATAGCTGAAATAAACACAAAGAAAAGGATGCCAGAAGGCATCACAGCTCGCTTTCTCCAGGTCTTTTGAACACCACCGCCAAACCATGCAGTGAAGCATTTTCTCCATAAGATCTCACCAGCAGTGTGCATGCTAAAGACACTACCAACCTGGTAAGATTTAAGGCTCTCCACCAACTTTCCCATCATAAAGTCACCATTAACCGAATTGCAGCGGTGATCATTGCTGCACGCTCCATGTGGAGAGGACTTGTGCAGAAGCTCTACATACTTCACAATGGCAAGGCCCGGAGCTTTAACAATCCGCATTCCGCAGTCCTGACATGAGCTAACCCACCAAACTGTGCCATTTCCCATTTTATAATCTGCCACCATTATGTGGGCAAGACGACATGCCATAGTACGAAACATGCTCTGTCTCCAAACAAAGCCACAAGCTACCGAGCGAGAAACCTCCACACTGTCAATTCCGGTGCAAGACCCAGAGCTTCTAAGATTCATCATCAGATTATTAATCCCACAAATACCGCGGGAATACCTTAACTTAAACATATAGACATATCTCATAAAGTAATCAACCCAAACATTAACAACCATTCTGCACCTTATATTCCAGCCGACACTAGAACTTAAGGTCAACACCCTGTTATGCACATTCGTATTTTCGAGGGTAGGCCAACCCTTTACCATCATAAACAGAGCACAAATGGTAGCACCCAGTACCACCAGTACACATTGCATTCTACCATTCTCTGCATTAAAAACAGAACTTTCACTTAAAATCTCAGCAGCGCACTTGTGCTCTGAGTCAGGGCATTCATCGAACACCTGGCGAATATGCACAAACTCAGTCTTTAAGAAGACTCCAACATTATCAGCAGTCCGATGAGTTGCTACCAGGCTCCTGGTCCCGACTTTGAACAGGCATTTATCGACATTGACCATTAGAACGGAGATAAAGACCATCTCCAACAACCGCGAAATAGTTGTGAAGATGATAATAAAACCCCCAACTTTTGCAGCGCATGTCATGTCCATGTCCACCACCTGTAAATCTCCATCAAGACTCACAAGCGTCTCTTGAGCAACACTTATCAAAATCAGAGAGACATTGCTTTCAATCACCTCAACTAAGGGAGAAAGAGCCATCTCGGCACGGTACCCAACCATGAAATCCATTAACAGATCGCTAAACCCAATAACATTAACAATGTCACAACCAGTCAATACATCAAACAGCTGGTCATCACCATAAAACCCTCCATTATCAACAACTTCCACACTGTTGATAGAAAGATCTTTATACTCATTAACTGAGTCAACATCAGCATTAACAGAGAAATTTCCATCCTCCAAAAAACCCCCCTTCTTCTCATAGAAGAAAGATACGCACATATCAAGCAGAGAGCGATATCACTTTCCCTACCTCCAAGAGGACTGACAACCCAGATCTTAACCACATCAGCAATAGAGTCATTGTTAATCAAGAAAGGTGCACGCACCAATCCACCATTGTGGGTCTCAAAAGAAACAAAGACATCAGTAGGAATGCAGTGATACGCTCTTTGGTGGTCAACACAACCCACGAGCCCAAAATGCAGAGAAACCAGGACAACACCCAGTTTTACCCGTTGTCTGTGCAAACTCACCCAGTCATGGAAGAATTCGCAATAGCAAGACCCTTCCCTTCTATCAGGAAGAAAAGCACCATGGGACTTGACATCATCAACATCTATTGAGGAACTGGTCCAAGAGAACACGCCTCCTTCCGGCTCCTTCAACGCAACAACATCAGAGATGAACCCATCACTCAAAAAGAGTAAAGCTTCATCAAAGCTAATCGATCTCTTACGACCAATTATCACCTTGGTTTTGCGAATCTGCAAAGATTCGACTAAATCATTGAAGAATGAGATTCCAATAAAAAGAAACCGTTCAAACAAACATGACTCCAAAGAAACAGATTTAAACATAATAATATAAGAAATATGGTGTTTAGGTGAGGGGATAGAGAGGGAAGATGGATTTATGTAGGATGAGTATAGATCTGATGAAAACATGTGTTAGATTTGGTAGAGATTTAATGGCGGCTAGAAAAGAAAAGAGGGTTTCTAGAGAGAAGGCAGAGCGAATCTCTCACTAGACGACTCTCATTTTTTAAAAGTGGCTTAGATTTCTTGTAATGATGAGGTGGATGTAAAATCCATCTCACAAGTTAGAATTCTGAAACGTGCAGTTCATGACAGAGTTGCTTGGGTGCATACAAAGGATGGTTGTTACTCTGTAAAATTTGGGTACCATGTCTTGCAGGAAAGTAATTTGGCCCAGGTTCGAGAAGCCCAATCAGTAGGCTGGAAAAGATTGTGGAATTTGAAAATTCCACCGAAAATGAATTTTTTTCTGTGGTGTTTCTATCGTAACAATGTTCTTGTCCGTGTTATTTTACAAAGGAGATGCAATGGTATGCCTATTATATGTTCAATGTGTAATATTGATGTGGAGCATGTGCTTCACGTGTTCTTTCACTGTGAATATGTTGGAAATATTAACTAATACAGCAACATAGAGGCAGTTATATAACGTATTTAACATGCCAAGGCCAAGAAAACAATTAATAAAACAAAACACGAAAGTAGAAAGCATGCATATCAATGACTGTAAAAACAAAGGAAAGATAGAAGACATTCCAGTAGCCATAGCTATAGCAGTATATTAAACAAATAAGAGAACAGCTGAGTCGTCAGGCCTTGCTCGAAGTCCTGACTGCTCTTGAAGGGATAATCGCCCCCACTTACACTGTGTCAAGATGCTGGCTATATTCTTCCAGGATAAAACAACTCCGAGTTATATGATAACAGCAACCAGATAACTCAACTTCGACTAGCACCTCAGTCGCCAGAAAAACTATGAGTGGAGTACTGTAGAGCAGAGAGTATAGAGAGAATAGAGAATGTATGGTGTGGTACATGAAAACCAGCAACTTAGCTCTCTATTTATAGGAGAGGCTAAGTGTAACTGATGCCACCCAATAATATTGTAACTACCGATTTACATTTAATAAAATGAAACAGCTGATTTAATAAAATCAAAACGGTTGTAACATCTGATTTGATTTAATAAATTGTATCAGTTACGCTATATATATTTATTCACACATTTCAGTTTTTTATTTTAATTAATCGGAATATATATATATATATATATATATATATATATATATATATATATATATATATATATATATATATATATAGGCTAGTGGTCAAATAGAAACCAATCTTAGAATAGAAACTAGAAACCAACACTAAATAAATTATATTTCATTCATTCTAATGGCCCCGCCAGAGGCACCTTCACAAAAAGTGTTTAAAATTATTGGCTCCATCCAGCAAAAAAAAAAAAAAAAAATACTGTTCACGCTGACGTCACTGCCACGTCAGCAGTGAACAGTAATTTTTTTTTTTTTTTTTTTTTGCTGGATGGAGCCAATAATTTTATGAACTTTTTGTATTGGGGTACCCCTAATTTGGTCATTAGATTAGCTTGAAATATTTAATTTATGTTTAGTTTCTAGTTTCTATTCTAATTTAGTTTCTATTAGAACAAGACCCTATATATATATATATATATATATATATATATATATATATATATATATATATTATCAAATTCTGTTCAGGACAGGACCCAACATCAGGATCTGAACTATCAGGATTTTCGTCCATCAGGATCTGATGTCCATCAGTATTTGGCCCATCAGTATTAGATGTCTGACCAGTTCCACATGATTTATTCCAAGTACTGATCCCAATTAATATATATATTCTAATTAAAATATTAATTAAACACGTAAATAAATCCCTCGCCCAGGTCGCCTCGCGTACGCGAGACGCCGAGACATTCGCCTAAATTGCCCTTCGACCGAGCCGACCGTCGTCCATCAGGATCTGATGTCCATCAGTATTTGGCCCATCAGTATTAGATGTCTGACCAGTTCCACATGATTTATTCCAAGTACTGATCCCAATTAATATATATATTCTAATTAAAATATTAATTAAACACGTAAATAAATCCCTCGCCCAGGTCGCCTCGCGTACGCGAGACGCCGAGACATTCGCCTAAATTGCCCTTCGACCGAGCCGACCCGAGTCGAGTCGCGTCGAGACGACACGTGACGAGGTGGGCGGCGGCGCGTGCGCGTGTGTGTGTGTGTGTGCGCGTGAAGCACACAGTAACACCATGCACCATCATACACCTTAGTAGTTGTACACTACCCATGTGTGTGATTCTATATAAAGCCAACAACCCCCTTTATTTATTTCAATGTGGGACAAATACACATTCTCATTTTCAAGCTCTTTCAAGCTACCCACTTCAACTCTATTTCTCTATGGATTTCACTAAGAAAATTACTTAGACCCATATACGAAAATTTAAGTCCTCATAGCAAGGAACAATTTCCAATCGTTAAAATCCGGAATTAACATCAAGAACATAAAATAATTATGCTCTAAAAACTCCATTTTCTAACAATCCCCCACAAATCCATACAGGAATGCTTCAGGTTTTCCATCATGACTTGGTTTTCAAAGTCGGTACCCTTCCGGGTTTGAACCCTCCTGAGTCCCTTACTTCGATGGCTACCGGATTCAGATGGAATGTTTCACCTTGAATCTTAATCTGTTTGGTGTAACCATGTTCCATAGATGACGACAAGTCAAAGGCTATGGTGCCAATCTACGGCTTTGAGATATTAATGGTCTTGTCTCGATCCTATTCGTCGAATGCTTCAAGGAATAACCCTTTCCTCTAATTGCGACCACACAATTACATTCGCTTAGCTGGGCATCTCCAGAGATGTACTGCTACCATCTCGTCGAATGACTTGACCCCATTCACAGTTATAATAACTTTTGCTACTAGCAGTGTCAGTACCTTCTAGGTTTCCAGGGGATAGACTCAGATACATCAGTATTATCTATGTAGCAAAGGTACTACCAATTCATCCTTACAGCTTGTTATTACCATATTGAATACACTTCAAGGGATCTCCTCTCATATGCATTGGGTTCCCACTTATGATGAACTTTGACGGGTTGACAGCCCCATCCCCAACCTTGACTTAAGGACCACTACAGGTTCCAGTCCTTTAGTTAAAGGATCAGCTATATTATTCTGAGTTCCTATGAACTCTACAGCTATAATCCTATCAGACACTAAACCCCTTATAGACTTTAGTCTAACTTGGATGTGCCTCTTTATTTTAGCATTATACTTTTTACTGCTAATCTTGTCGATAGTTGTTTTACTATCACAATGAATAGCCAACGCAAGAAGCGGTCAGCTTACCACAGGTATCGCGGACATAAGTCCGTGTAACCATTCAGCCTCCGTTCCCGTGACATCAAGCGCACACAACTCAGCCTCAAAAGTAGACCGAGTTACTATAGTCTGTTTGGTCGACTTCCAGGATATTGCTCCACCTGCTAAGGTGAACACGTATCCAGTCACTCCATTGGAACCAGACTTCTTAGCTATCCAACTTGCATCAGTGTACCCCTCAAGCACACCAGGAAATCTCCTATAGTGTAAACTAAGGTACATTGTGCCTTTCAGATATCTAAGTACTCTATCAAGAGCATCCCAATGAGTTCTGTTTGGACAGCTTGTATATCTAGCCAACTTAGACACAAAGTATGAAATATCTGGTCTAGTACAGTTAGCAAGATATTGCAGGCTCCCTATAATCTGAGAATACCTTAACTGAGACACAGGTACTCCTCAAGTATTCTTAACAAGGGCAACTTTAGGATCATAGGGTGTACTAGCGATTCTACTATGTGAATAACCATATTTCTCAAGTATAGATTTCTCTATATAATGAGACTGTGATAAAGTTATTCCCTCAATTGACTGTGTCAGCTTGAGACCAAGAATCACAATAGCCTCGCCCATATCCTTCATTTCAAAATGCCTTCTCAAGAAGGCTTTTGTCTCGTATCGACTACATATGCTAAATAAGCTTCACATCCTTGCTTCAATAACCTCTTAGCTGGTTGGGTAGCTTGGTGTTGTTGGTGTTGAACAAAAGCAGTAGTTTGTTGTTGAAGTAATTGGAACATCTGGGCCATAGTAGGGTTGTCTTGGTCTTGTTGATCTTGGTTATCATTATTGTTAGTAGGTCTTCTTTTGGGAGGCATATTTCTGATAAGAAGGTAAATAGTTTGGTAAACAAAAAGTAAGTGTATATATTCAAAAGGAAAAGGGTTCCTCCGTCTGATACCAATAGACGATCGATTCCAACAATCAATATGATATGGGTACAGTTGAAAATTTATGCACCAGTTTTTATACGAACGGAGCGATATGTATGGAAATACAATATGTAAAGATAATATGGAAAAGCGATAAGTAAAGCGATGAACACCTCATATACGAATAAATACGCGTCTCTCGGACGATAATAAACCAATATAAGGTTAAGGGTATTCAACCCTTCTACAACAGAACTGAAAGAAAACGACTAAAACAACAACAATTCGTCTACTAGCAATAGGAAAACTGGAAAAATATCCTATACTAGTAGTACTCAGGCTGAAACTAGTGGGCTCCACCAAATGTCCCACTCACCACCTGCTCCACAGCAACCATCCCTAGTCATGAGAATGTTGGGTCTCACCATGCTCACACATCATCCATGCAATCAAGCCCGAAAGTCGGCAAAGCTCATCATAAGCAGGCCTAGACAGGGGAACCTCAAGAAAGCATTGTTGGGTGATCCTCTGGGCTAACTCAATACGACTATCCCAATCAATCGTAGATAAGTCAACCTGACGCTGCGCCTCATCCTTCATCTGCTTGATCAATGCCGAAAGCTCATCCTTCCTGCTCGTCAAATTCTCACAAGTACAGACTATCTCAGCGTAGGTGTGCAAAGGTGCAACCTCGGGAAGTGAGTAGGGTCCGGTAGATGACTCGCCATGCTCGGTGACAAAAGGGGTCACGACTGATACTGGGACAGAAACAGGCACGGGGACAAAGACAGGCTCAGATACAGGCTCGGTGATAGGGGCAGGGATGTCGGCACGGGCCGTGAGACTCTTAACCTCAGAATCGGATACTAGCACATCGGACTCCGTCTCATCATCAACATCAGACATCACCTCGGAAGGATCAGACTCCTCGGAAAAGCTACCAGAATCGGAAGGTAGGGGAGGTGCATCGTCGGCAAGATCCATGTCCTGATAATCATATATATATATATATATATATACACGCAGAATATAAAACAAGTTAAACTAGGTTAGTCCTAAAATCTAGCGCGAAAAGAAAACCTAAACCTATAATCACTCCCTAACATCTATCACTCCTGAAACCTAATTGTATCAACTTCTTTTATTAATGATCCTAAATTCCTGGCTTGTTTCAGTGACCAAAACCTATCGCTTTGATACCAACCTGTGACGCCTCCCGACCAGGGGCCCAGATCGGAGGGTCACTGACACACATCTAGATGCACACAACCTAATATAACAATATAAATATAACATGCTGACTGGCCCCTACATACTATCCAAGATCAATCACAGGTAATGGTATGAAACAAGCAAGTAATTATGACTCACTAGAATGAGAGTCTAGAGAGAGAAGCTCCTCCTTCTCACTAGAAACCCTAATTAGTTTTTTCTCGCACATATTTCCATTAAATCTATACAATTAACCTTCGCAAATCCATCTTCCATCTCTAATCTCTCACCTATACACCAAATTTCTTTCTTTTTAGTTACTGTATAATCATGAGTAGGAAGAGGGTTTCCTTTCTGGAGGAAACTCTGTCGGAGGCTGGACGTTATAAGGATTGTCTTCTTGCTTGTACCACTGATGTGGTCAAAGATCTTTAGAGGTCTATGATGATGCCCATGGAGGGGATGGTTTCGAAGTTGAGTCCGAAAAAGGTTTCTTTTGCGGAAAAGCTTGTGTCGGTGATTCCTACCGGTAATACCAAGGGAGGTGTTGCGGGGAGGAGGATTCGGGACCAATTTGAATGCACAGTTTCTGGAGTTGCCTCTAGAACTAGAAGCTCGGACAAGGCTAATCGGATGGTGGATGAGGGTGTAAAGCCTAGCATATCCCAGGAAGGTCTATCATCAGAGTTAAATCTGAAAAAAATGTCCTTTGCGGAGAACTTGGTGTCGGTGTTACCTCCTCGTAGGACTCGAGTCAGTGAGGGACGGTTGGTTAAAAAGAAGGAGGCTGGGTGTGTTGCTGAACCTGGAACTAATAGACGGTTGAGGAGCTACCAATTGATTAGGGATGTTAATAGTCTTAATGGGGACCCTGCCCTGTTAGGGAAAACCACTAATCGAACTATGGATGCTTGTATTGATGGGGTTCCTAAGGACTCGGTTGGTGAAGATAGGGGCAAAAGGAGAAAGGTAAGCATTGAGAAAATGTTAGCTCCGACGGGGATTGCTTCCAGGACTCGCAGCTCTTGCAATGCCCAAAGTGAGGAGGGTAATTTCTTTTACTCTATTAGAAAGCATAGTAAATTTGTTTGTGTTACTCATAATTTCCATTAATCCCATGAATGATGTGGTTAATGAGGGTATGGTGGAGTTGGATGTTAGTTCTGACGGCTCTCATAAGGGCTATGATCGTGTTAATGCTGTTGATAATATGAGTCAAGTTAATGTTACTGATACTTTGAGTCAGGTTAATGTGGCTGATAGAATTGGTCATTATAAGGGGTCTGATAAGACAAAGGTTGTTGTCAATAATCTCATGATGATGGGTGAGAAGGTGGAGGAGAAATCGGCTGATGTTTTTGGAACTGGCTTTGGTGCCGAGATGGATGGTGGGAGAATAGGGACTAAGTATGCTATTTCCTCGGAGATTAGTTCGGTTGAATACCAGGATGGTGTCGTGAACTATTGATTGAGACTCTATTTCATGTTGAGATGCTTAAAAATCACATTCGATCGAATGGGTTGAGTGTTCCTAAAGTGGATGATTTTGTGGAGATTAGTGGTGGTGACCCCTTTAGAGATGCATCTGGAAGATTTTATTATGGGGCAACTAAGGAGCTTGCATTAACGGTTAGTTGTGCTTTGCAGCTGCAGGATTTTCTCCATAGAAATGGGTTGGATGTTCCCACTAAGGAGACTCCTTCGGGAGATTACTCCAGCCCTGGTATGCAGAAACAAGGGGAGGAATCGCTTCATGAGGAGGGAATGCAGGGCACTAGAAGTAATGAAACGACGATGGATGCAACTGTTGAGGGCTCCTGTTCCGTGCCATTGAAAGACCCTGCAGGAAGGGTTCGTTTGAAGAAGTCTGAGATTCGCAAGTGACGTGCTGGCAGGGGAGGCCATTCCCGTATCCATTGATTCCAGTTTATGTGTTAATTCTTCCTGTTTGCTAGCTTGGGTCGTATGAACTAGTGGTTTTTTAGTTTCTTCTAATGTTGTTCCGTTTGGACAGTTTCTGTTTGTAATGTTTGAACGTTGATTTCGCGGGGTACGCCCCTAGACTTGTTTTCACTGTTCCTTTTGGTATAAAATTTAATTAGCAAAAAAAAAAAATAAGCAAGCCATCATCTAACTAAGTTATTAATATTACAAACCTGAATTCAAAATATTATCATTACAACCCAAGTTCTCAAAGTACTATTGCTAGTTCTCACAACTAACTTAAGATCTCTTCACTGAGCTGTTATTGCATCTACCTCGGGAGCTACGTGGAAATGAACCAAGTCGGGTTCATGAAAAGTGCGCTTCTTCGCGGTTTGCATAGTACGGACCATGATGCTTATTTTACTGCCAAAAGGTTAGACACAGAATAATAATGAGCCAATGCTCAACAAGTAACTAAGATCTCAATTGAACAACATAATATAATATTTCAGAAGATGATAGTAAATTAAAGTATAGCATGGTCATCCGAAAGTGATAGCAAGGGTCCTGGTATGGTGGCTGACATAAAGGTTACCGATAACAGGATAGCAATATATAAACTTCACGATTATGTGGAACAAAAGATATTTCCAATGGTAAACCAATTTCATTTTCTAATTGAATAAAGAATTCACAAATTTAAGAAAATTGATTGGAGTTTTATTTCACCTTACAGACAATACGGGTGATCAGCCCATAAAGTCCCCATACCGGACACAAAGTCCCTCTGGACATCAATTCCTTTCATTAGGATAACTTGGGTTTCCAAGAGGCAACACATTGGCCTATAAAAGTGTCGAACTGGACAGACCAGAACTACACAGAGAATACACCTCAAAAATTGACGATACTGGCATTACCCGTTGTCCCGTCTCTTCAATCGTCAGGAATCCGTAGAAACCATTTAGACGGAGTTCCTACTATAATTTATAAAACTTTTCATTTTAAAACCATTCCAATTTATAAAACTTAATTTATCTTCATAAAACATTTCGACTCTTAACCTTTCCAAAATCCTTACCTCGAAGTACTTTCGACTCTCTGTTAACAGATCAGCCCAGTCTAGGTATCTCCAAGGTAGTTTTTAAGAAAACAACCCATTTTGATTTGCAATGATGAAAGTCAAAGGGTTTGACTTTCTAACATTAAAGGATCAAGATACAAGACTGGATCAAGATGATATAGACTCAGGTTATCAAGGCAATTGATCAGGATTTCCAAGTTTCAAGTTCAACATGGGTTATTTAAAACAGGGTTTATCTGTCGGCCAATTTAATTTGACTTTAGAAAACAGTATGGCATATATGGTCAAGAAGCAATTAAAAAGAATCAGGCTATAAAGGATTTGTGTTCAACATGGTATAAGATAGGCATGCTCAATAAGATATATCAATAAGGAATAGAAACTGCAAGTAAAGACAGAGTTACTTGCCTCCGGTAGAATGCAACAGCTCAGCTCAATCTACTGAAACTCAACCTTAGCTCTCCCTTTATTGCTAGGGCCTACATCCTTCGTATCTACATAAACCATAATCACTACTTTAGAATACTATACCACTTAATCGTCTCGTCTTAATCTACCCAAACGATTCCTATCTCGCATCGATACTTAGCATATAACATACGTACCTGATGTTATTTATCATATCGACTCGAAATTCACTAATCACTTAAGCATATAGCACATAGTATATAGATCATGCAATTCGCATAAGCCACTTAGCACTTAACAGATAAACATAACTCATAAACAATCATGCTATTTATTAAACACTTTACTTTTTATATTCTAACGAAAATTGGACAGAGTCTCCTTTATAATATGGACTAATTTCCGTCGGAAAACACCCGACTCCAACTTCACAATCAAGTACCTACGATGAATTTAAGATCCACCTACAAGCCCAATGGATTTATAACCTCATATCATTTCATAAATATCTCATAATTCGAATTAACCCTCTAATTCACATAATTCCTATTTTGAAACCAAGAAATTCGAATAATTCACATATTTTACATAATGCTTCGAAAATTCAGAATATTCTTATAAAAATTCGAGTAGTTTACTAGAAATTTAACGAACCAAATCATTCGATTTTTACCATATAATTCGAATATAATTAATCAAGATCTATAACACTAATTTTACCATATGCATGCTCACACACACACACACATATATATATATATATATTGTTAGAAAATGGAAAGTTTGAGGCATATTTATAATATGTTCTTGATGTAATTTCCAGAAACTAACAAGTGAAGGTTGTTCCTTGATATGAGGACTTAAACTTTCATGTTTGGATCTAAGACATTTTCTTAGTGGAATCCATAGATAAATTGAGTTGAAGTTGCTTGCTTGAAATGGGTTATGTGGGTTAGTTAGTTGAAATAACTTGAGTCCCACATAGAATTGGTAATGAAAGGTTGGTGGCTTTATATAGCTCCATGTGCAAGTGTAGTGTATAACTACTAAGGCATGTGGGGGTGCATGGTTGTAGTGTGAGCCTCGCGCACACACACACACGCGCGCCGCCGCCGCACGCCACGCCACGCCACGACACGGGTCGGGTCGGGTCGGGTCGAAGGGCGATTTGGGCAAATGTCTCGGCGTCTCGCGTACGCGAGGCGACCTGGGCGAGGAATTTTATTACCTGGAATATTGATTTATTTTAACAGAACATCAGATTTTATATGTTACTACTGTTGTATCAGTACTTGGATTATTGAGCTGATCAGACATCAAATCCTGATGGACAGACTCTGAACATAACCCAATACTGATGAGCATCAGATCCTGACGGACTAAAATCCTGATGGGTCAGATACTGATGATGACCAATACTGATGGATCTCAGATCCTGACGATGGTTAAATCCTGATGCAGCTGTAACTGAAAAATAAATACTGATTCAGTTAATGAAATTAAATCAGAATATTTACTTTCCTTTTAATGCATAACTCTTACGTTTTATTTTTGGGTATTATATATATCGAAGATATAACGTTAAGAAGATAGACGTTAAGGAAAACCCTTGTTGTTCTTCTTCTCTGTTCTCTCACGATACATATAGCAGAAATACATAGTTCTTAGGCGAACTGAGGTGCTAGTCGCTGTTGATCTCTCCGCTTCTGTGACCGGTTTGATCTGAGCTGTTTTATCCTGGAAGTGTTATTGCAGCAACCCAACACAGCGTAAGTGGGGCAATAATCTCTTCAAGAACAGCCAAGTCTTCTCGTAGGGCTTGGTGACTCAGCTGTTCTTCTCTCTCTGATCAGTATTGCTAATAGCTTCTGTGAGAGATAAGTGTTTCTTACTTTTCTTGTTAATTACAGTTACTGATTATATTCTTGTCTTGCCTTCGTGAATTGTTTTGTTAATTGGTTTTATGCCTGTTCTTGTTTAATATATATCACTGCCTCATTGTTGTGTTTAGTGTAAATATTCCCAACAATCTTGAAGAGATTATTTGTGTTATATATTGTTAATTAACAAGATGGTTAACGAAACTGAAACTCCTGTTGTTGAGACTAGTTCTGGGTCTGGTGTTACTGTACCCACCATTGATTGGACTACGTACCGTTTCCCACAGCCTATCGATATGTCAGGTATGCCTGATAAATTCGGTGGGGGTGTTGGTTTTTCTCGTTGGCAGAAAAAGATGAAACTGTGGTTAACGGTAAAGGGTCTATGGCCGGTGGTGCAGTATGAGAAACCAATTGTGGTTAAGGAGAAAGCTGAAACTGTTAAGGCTTATACCATGTGGGAGGAAAAGGATGGGGTGGCTAGGGCTGCAATTCTGGCAGCTTTGGCGAACACTCTATTCGATGTTTATTCATCTGACTCCTACACTGCTAAGCTCTTATGGGAAAAGCTTGACCAGACACATAATACTGATTCGCAAGGATTGGAAAAGTATTCTGTGGCTAGGTTCCTTGACTTTAAACTGGTGGATACGAAATCCATGACTGAGCAAGTGCATGAGTTTGAGATGTTGGTTCATGCTTTGAAGGAGTCTGGTATGGACTTACCTGAAAAGTTTCAGGTTATGTCTGTGATTGAAAAGCTCCCTAAGTCTTGGGAAGAATTTGCTCTCTCCCTGAAAAGACAGAAAGGAGAGATCACTTGGACAAACCTGATGTTGGACATCTCTGTGCAGGAGCAACACAAGTCCAAGCAAGGACATGTGATGCCTACTGAACATGCTGGGAGTTCGAAGGTGAATGTAGTGACTGTAGGACAGAAAAGAAAGTCTGTCACTAAGAAGGAAAACAATAAGTCTAAGGACAAGAACAAGGCTAAGAAACCAAAGGCAAACAAACCATGTTGGTCTTGTGGACAGGTTGGTCATTGGAGCAAGGACTGTCCTGAAAAGAAAGCTAAGAAACCTATTGTGGGAGCACAAGCTAACACTGTGCTTGCAACCACTGGTGGGTCTATGGTTAACATGGTTGTTGGTGAAGCTGTTGCTTCTGAAACTGACAACGGGTATGTGACCTACAACCCTGTACTTCTTTCCACTTATTCGTCTCATGAATGGTTGATTGATACTGGAGCTAATGTACATATTTGTACTGATGTAACTCTATTTGTATCTTATCAACAGACTCATGGAATGACGGTGACGATGGGGAATGCTAGTGCAGCTCAAGTACTTGGAATAGGAAACGTGGACCTGAAGTTCGCTTCTAGGCGTGTTCTATCCCTCACTAGAGTGCACCATGTTCCTGTTATTCGTAGAAATATAATAAGTGGAAGTTGTTTAGTTAAGAATGGTTTTGAAGTTTCTTTGAAATGTAATAAAGTAGTTATTACAAATACTGGTGTATTCTTTGGCAAAGGTTACTTGTCAGATGGATTATTCTTAATAAATGTTGAGCCTGTCTTGGGCAGTTTTATTAATAATAATGTTGCTCCTTCTGTTAATTGTGTTGAATCATCTGATTTGTGGCACGCACGTCTTGGTCACTTGAATTTTGGTGCTCTAAAGAATATGATGAACTTAGAGTTGATTCCAAAACATGCCATTGATAAGAAATCTAAATGTCAAGTATGTGTGACTGCTAAACAAACTAGGAAACCCTTTCATAATGTGGTTAGGGATTCGAATGTGTTAGATTTAGTGCACACTGACATATGTGAATTTGGTGGTGTTTTGACCAAGGAACATAATAGATATTTCATTACCTTTATAGATGATTGTAGTAGATATTGTTATGTTTATTTGCTTAAACATAAAGATGAAGCACTAGATAAATTCATTATGTTCAAAACTGAAGCTGAAACACAAACTGGTAAAGTACTTAAACGTTTGAGATCAGATAGAGGTGGTGAGTATATGAGTAACTCGTTTAATGAATTTTGCAAGAGCAATGGTATAGTTCATGAGGTAACTCCACCATACACACCTGAGTCTAATGGGGTGGCAGAACGAAAGAACAGAACATTTAAGGATATGATCAATAGTATGTTGATTAATTCTGGGTTGCCTAAGTACATGTGGGGAGAAGCTCTGAATACGGCTTGCCATATTCTGAATAGAGTTCCTCTGAAACATATGGACAAGACACCTAATGAATTATGGACAGAGAAAAGGACTAGTTTAAAATATCTTCGTGTGTGGGGGTGCCTTGCAAAGGTACTTGTCCCTGAACACAAGAGAAAGAAACTAGGGCCGAAAACTGTTGATTGCATCTTTCTGGGCTATAGGGAAACCACTACAGCTATGAGATTTTTAGTAATAAAATCTGACATAGATGGAATAGTGGCTAATTCCATAGTTGAATTTCGTGATGCAACATTCTTGAGGATGTGTTCCCTATGAAGACTGGTATACCTCAGGATATTCCTGATGATGATCCCACTCACACATCGAGGTCCATTCCTGATCATGTGGAAAGGATGACAAATGTGGGGGCAGATCCTGATAGTAGCTCTATTCCTGATGAAGTAGAGGAACCTAGAAGGAGTAAGCGTGCTAAGGTAGTCAAGGATTTTGGAAGTGATTTTATCACTTACAATATCGAGGATGAACCTTTAACTTTCAGACAGGCCATGGATTCTTCAGAATCTAGGTATTGGAAAGGTGCTGTAAAGAGTGAAATTGACTCTATTGTTTCTAATGGAACATGGGAGTTGGTTGATCTACCTCCTGGGTGTTCTACTATAGGATGTAAATGGGTATTCAAAAGGAAGATGAATCCTGATGGCTCAATAGATAAGTATAAGGCTAGGCTGGTAGCTAAGGGCTTTAAGCAAAAAGAAGGCATTGATTACTTTGACACATACTCTCCAGTTGCTAGAATGACAACAATCCGTATGCTTATAGCATTGGCTTCTGTACATGGTCTTATCATCCATCAAATGGATGTAAAGACAGCTTTTCTTCATGGTGAACTTGAAGAAGAGATTTATATGGATCAGCCTGAGGGATTTGTTGCCTCTGGAAATGAAAGGAAAGTATGTAAGTTAATCAAGTCTATATATGGCTTAAAACAAGCTCCTAGAGACTGGCATAAAAAGTTTGATGAAACTGTTTTAGAATCAGAATTTGTAGTTAATGAAAGTGACAAGTGTGTCTATTACATGGTTAAAGGAAATGAATGTATTATTGTGTGCCTGTATGTGGATGATATTTTGTTGTTTGAAACCAATATTGAGATTATTAACGAGACAAAAAGGTTCTTGAAAAGGCATTTTGAAATGAAGGATATGGGAGAGGCTAGTGTGATTCTTGGAATCAAGTTGACTCAGTCAACTGATGGAATAACCTTGTCACAATCTCATTATATAGAGAAATCTATACTTGAGAAGTATGGTTATTCAAATTGTAGAATCACAAGTACTCCGTATGATCCTAAAATTGCCCTTGTCAAGAATAGTTCAGGAGTACCTGTGTCTCAGTTAAGGTATTCTCAGATTATTGGGAGTTTGCAGTATCTTGCTAATGGTACTAGGCCGGATATTTCATATTCAGTGTCTAAGTTAGCAAGATATACAAGCTGTCCAAACAAGACTCATTGGGATGCTCTTGATAGAGTGCTTAGATATCTAAAAGGCACCATATATCTTGGTCTGCATTACAGGAGGTTTCCTGGAGTGCTAGAGGGATATAGTGATGCAAGTTGGATAGCTAAGAAGTCTGGTTCCAATGGAGTGACTGGATACCTGTTTACCCTTGCGGGTGGAGCAGTATCTTGGAAGTCTTCTAGACAGACTGTTATAACTCGGTCTACCTTTGAGGCTGAGTTGTGTGCATTAGATGCCACGGGGACTGAGGCTGAATGGTTACATGGACTTATGTCAATGTTACCTGTAGTAAGTCGTCCACTTCCTGCTTTTGCTGTTCATTGTGATAGCCGTACAACTATCGACAAGATAAATAGCAAGAAGTATAATGTGAAAACAAAGAGACATATCCAAGTTAGACTGAAGTCTATAAGGGGTTTAATGTCTGAAAGGATTATTGCTGTTGAGTTTATTGGAACTCAAGAAAACCTAGCTGATCCTTTGACTAAAGGGCTTGAGCATGCTGTAGTCCTTAAGTCTAGGTTGGGGATGGGACTGATAGCCCATTGTAATTCATCTACAGCGGGAACCCAATACACATGAGAGGAGATCCCTCGAAAGTGTATTCAATGTGGTAATAACAAGTTGTAAGGGTGAATTGGTTGTACCTTTAATTATATAGATTGATACTTACGTATCTGGAGTCTATCCCCTGTAAACCTATAAGGTACTGTCACTGCCAGAATAGCAAGAGTTATTTGAACTCTGAATGGGGTCAAGTCATTTGACGAGATGCTAGCAGTACATCTCCGGAGATGCCCAGCTAAGCGAATGTAATTGTGTGGTCGCAATTAGAGGAAAGGGTTATTCCTTGAAGCATTCGACGAACAGGATCGAGACATGACCATTAACGTCTCAAAGCCGTAGATTGGCACCATAGCCTTTGACTTGTCGTCGTCTATGGAGTGTGGTTACACCAAACGGATAAAGATTCAAGGTGAAACATTCCATCTGAATCCGGTAGCCATCGAAGTAGAGGACTTAGGAGGGTTCAAACCCGGAAGGGTACCTACTCTGAAAAACAAGTCATGATAAAGATAGATATGTATTTGCATTTCTGTATGGATTCGTGGGGGATTGTTAGAAAATGGAAAGTTTGAGGCATATTTATAATATGTTCTTGATGTAATTTCCAGAAACTAACAAGTGAAGGTTGTTCCTTGATATGAGGACTTAAACTTTCATGTTTGGATCTAAGACATTTTCTTAGTGGAATCCATAGATAAATTGAGTTGAAGTTGCTTGCTTGAAATGGGTTATGTGGGTTAGTTAGTTGAAATAACTTGAGTCCCACATAGAATTGGTAATGAAAGGTTGGTGGCTTTATATAGCTCCATGTGCAAGTGTAGTGTATAACTACTAAGGCATGTGGGGGTGCATGGTTGTAGTGTGAGCCTCGCGCACACACACACACGCGCGCCGCCGCCGCACGCCACGCCACGCCACGACACGGGTCGGGTCGGGTCGGGTCGAAGGGCGATTTGGGCAAATGTCTCGGCGTCTCGCGTACGCGAGGCGACCTGGGCGAGGAATTTTATTACCTGGAATATTGATTTATTTTAACAGAACATCAGATTTTATATGTTACTACTGTTGTATCAGTACTTGGATTATTGAGCTGATCAGACATCAAATCCTGATGGACAGACTCTGAACATAACCCAATACTGATGAGCATCAGATCCTGACGGACTAAAATCCTGATGGGTCAGATACTGATGATGACCAATACTGATGGATCTCAGATCCTGACGATGGTTAAATCCTGATGCAGCTGTAACTGAAAAATAAATACTGATTCAGTTAATGAAATTAAATCAGAATATTTACTTTCCTTTTAATGCATAACTCTTACGTTTTATTTTTGGGTATTATATATATCGAAGATATAACGTTAAGAAGATAGACGTTAAGGAAAACCCTTGTTGTTCTTCTTCTCTGTTCTCTCACGATACATATAGCAGAAATACATAGTTCTTAGGCGAACTGAGGTGCTAGTCGCTGTTGATCTCTCCGCTTCTGTGACCGGTTTGATCTGAGCTGTTTTATCCTGGAAGTGTTATTGCAGCAACCCAACACAACGTAAGTGGGGCAATAATCTCTCCAAGAACAGCCAAGTCTTCTCGTAGGGCTTGGTGACTCAGCTGTTCTTCTCTCTCTGATCAGTATTGCTAATAGCTTCTGTGAGAGATAAGTGTTTCTTACTTTTCTTGTTAATTACAGTTACTGATTATATTCTTGTCTTGCCTTCGTGAATTGTTTTGTTAATTGGTTTTATGCCTGTTCTTGTTTAATATATATCACTGCCTCATTGTTGTGTTTAGTGTAAATATTCCCAACATATATATATATATACATATTCGAATTCTTACAATATAATCACAAAGGATCTCATTTCGAACTTCTATCAAATCAAATCATCACATAGAAATACTGAATCGAAAATAAGCATTTAACGAAACAAACATATGGGGTTATCATTGTAATAACATCGAAAATTCACACAAGCAAACAATATTCGACATGCATTCATCAAAACGAAATTAACAAAATTAATTAGGCTCAGTCTTAACATCACAGCCTTACCACCGGCTCACCGGAGTTCATAGCCGGTGGGGTAGAAGTAGGAGGTCCCCAAATTTTGTTTGGACTTCCTCCACGACCTTTGCAAGCACACAACCAACACCATATCCGACTGAAAAAAAAAAGAACTCGACTACCCAACTCGGAACCGAAGTGAAACCAAAAAGGGTTTCGAAATTATTCATCATAAAAACAACATGCATCCACAGAAATGGATAGAGGGCAGAAAATCAGTCACAAATATGGTATTGGATCATGAAAACAGTTTAGAATCGATCAGATATAGAGGACAGAGAGACTCGAGTGAGGACAAGAGAGAGAGACCTGCTCTCGACAACCCACAAAGAAGAAGAAGCAGTGAAAATGAAATGGGAAGGGGGCGGTGGTGATGTTATAGTGCTAGGGGTAAAACAGTCATTTGCCAAATGCTAATTACTTTTCTGAAAATCAACTCTTTTAATCACTGTTAATTCGATATAAAATAGGAAATGGGGAGAAAATATTTTATAAAAATTCTTAATACAAAGATCATAAAATTAGAAGCATCCCCATATTTTTAAAATAATATTTGGATAAAAAATGAATTTTACACGAATTTTCGAAATAAAAGCTCTCTAATAGAAATAATGTTTTTTAAATCATTTTAAAAATACTAAAACTCACAATTAAATATCCACACTAATTTTTATAACTCAAAAATATCACAAAGATGATAATGCAAAAGATCTCATGATTTAAATCAACTCCAATGATTTTATATGAATTTTAAAGGATTAAAAATGCATTTTAAAAATACTTTTAATGCTCCAAAAATATAATTAAAATTCCACGATCATATATGACATATACCAATCATCATATAATCACATAATCATGTTTTCACACATAACTTGACTTCATACAAATGTACTCATCATATATTCCACTTACTTTCACATTCAGCAATTAAATAAGCATTTAAATATTGCGAAAAATTCTAGGTCGTTAATTATATTTAACTTTGGTGTAGACACACTTGTCACTATCATTAATATCATAACTGAACGATACTATATGTAACGTCCCCAAATCTGGGGTCAGGGATATGGGTCGCTACTGCGAAAAACCTTAATAATCAAACAATCACCTGCCAATATTTAATCTAAAACATGACATCCAACCCCAACCTAACAAGATCTTTTCAGGTTATAGACTAGAAAACAAGAAATCCAAAACATAAAAAAAATAACTTCTTTTATTAACTCACAATTCTTAGTACAAAAATCTCTTATACAATCTAATGCTGTTGGTATCACCTTGATATAAGGTATACAACGGCCACAATATTCTAATACAACAAATAATACAACATAAGAATATGAAAAGCCTACCAATCTAACTAACATCTAGTAGACTATCTCAAAAGACAGAATCGCTTTGAGCCAAAACCATCTTGATCCAATTCCTTCTCTGCTTCGAGCTAAACTAAGTCATCCACATCAATTATCTATCTCTGTAAAATAAAATTTAAACAAAAGCAAGAATTAGGGTTGTCAAAAAAATCCGAAAAATCTGATATCCGACCAAAAAATCCGATACCGAATCCGAAAAAAATGGATAATATCCGTATTCGAAAGAAAACGGATATTATTCGTATCCGAAAATAGCGGATAGGCACATCCGTATCCGAAATATATATATATATATATATATATATATTGTTGGTTATTTTCGGATACCCTTTGAACTTAACGTATTGTAATCAGGCTAAATTGTTGGTTATTTTGTTGACATTTGTTTTGAGTTTTTAACTCTATTACTATGCTTGAATGGGAAAAAAATGTTTTTTTTTTATTTTTTTATATGATTCGGATATTTGAAGATATTCGGATTTTTTAAAAAATCTCAAAATTCAGATATTATCCGTATCCGGATAACATCCGTCGGATTCGAATTCGGATATAACTTTTTAATATCCGTCGGATTCAGATACGGATTCGGATATGGATTTCGAATTCCGAATTCGAATTCGGATATAGGCAGATCCGTATCCGAAATATCTGTTTGACAGTCCTAGCAAGAATGAGCGAAAGAAGTGCTCAGCAAGTATATAATAGAGTATACTAATATACTTTTAGAAAAACTTTGAAGGTTTTAAAATCCAACTTGTGGATGATACCATTTTTAAAATATTTGTAGCAAAGATTTTCTAAATAGGAAAGAGGTTAACAGCATTCAATAAGAAATTCACCTCGATAATTAGCAAAAAAAAAAAAAGAAATTCACCTCGACAGCTTTATAAAAGGATTTTGGTATTTAACTCAACAATTTTTATAGCGACTTTCGATAAAAACTTTGAATAACTGAGCGACAGATGCTTCACCAACTAAGAGACAACATACAAGAAATTCCTAATTATTCATAATCTCACTCTTGTCGACTAAGCACTTACATACTTAGCTACCAAACCGGCCTGACAATAATGAGTTCCTGAATAAATAAGAAGATCTCAATTCATTCTCGATTTTTAACCGTCACTGTGCAACAAATGCTCCAGCGACAATCTGAATCTCGAATTAATATAGAAAAATTCAATAAAAGATTCGACATTTGATTCTCAACAATAAAATATGATTTTTCAGAAGGAATTACCATCAAAGATTGGAACTACGATAAGACGCTACGAGCTAAGCTGGGTGATCAGCCCACGATAGAGCTCCGAACCCGTATATCCAATACGAGTTCTCAAATGTGAAGGATCCTTAGGCACACACAGGCCTTAATATAAATATGAAAGGGGGGACCGACGCCTCGGTCAAAAAGGGCGTTCCAATATGATAAGGATATTCAAACGAAATGGATTCACATTCCCAACAGATATTAAAGCGTATCATAATCATGAAAGAAATGTAAAACAGTTTTTATAGGGGTAAAGAGCAATTGTAAACTTTCATAACACAATGGATAAAATCACATGCTTGCGATAAGTTGAAAGCAGTTATAAAACTGGTTAAATGACTTGAGCAATTTCTCGCAAATTTACAAGATTAAATAAAGCATTTGTAGAATTCTTGTTTTTAAGAAAGCATAATATTTTAAAAGCATGCATACTCTGAACGAAGGAGTACAGTTAGTAGACTTGCCTTAGGTCCTAGCTAATAAATAGGCTTGACGATTTAGAAAGAACATTCCTTCGTCTGCCTCGCGTGTCCAATCCTCTGATTTGATCCTCGTTCGATTCGATGCACTTGCGATTGCCACCAGTCTGATTCACCACGATCGAGTCCACACGTCGATTCTATAGTTAACACAAGACGATGCTTCAGTCTTCGGAATAAACATACGATCTACCAACGATAGTACGCACACTCTAACATGTTTAACTTAATCACAAATATTACTATAAAACACTTCCCGGTGTATATAACACCTTACCCACCAAATCAACCAATCAATATACACTTAACAACTTTATAATAAATAAGGCTTTATGCCCGACAATCATTAAATCATAAATCAACTCAAATTCAATATCGACTATCCTTATAGTCGATAACACTTAATCATGTGAATCGATCCTCTGAAAACTGGAACTGTCTTCAATGGACGCAACAAATCGAAATATATATGCTTCCCAAGAAAGGTATACATACAGTAAACTACAATTTCCATTACATCTTTTGGGTAACACCCCTTGATTCCTTTGGTAAGGTCTGGCACAGAGCACCCAAGAACCTTTCCAGCAGCAAAGATAAACATCATCTTAACACTTCTCTGCTCAAATTTAGCAAGGACCAAATCACTTCGCCGGAGAGAAATCCGGAAGAACACATCATCACCACCAGGAAAGAATCCTGAAAACCTAGAGCCCATCTCGTACGAGGTATAGATCGGAGTATACATCTCCGTCTCACAGTAACCCATATCAACATGACCCAAAGTACAAACCAGAGAACCCGACATTATAGCCGATTGAAAAACATACGAAGAAACCAGAATACAAAACATAGATTAAAATATAAATATAGTAAGAAATATGGTGTTTTAGGGGAAAGAATAGAAGAAATAAGGTGGATTTAAGAAGGCGTGAGTGAAGATCTGATGGGGAAATGGTGTAGATTAGGCTAAGTTTTGGTGGCGGCTAGGGATTTTTAGAGAGAGAATAGAGCGACTCTCATTAGGCTAAGTTTCTAACTAGGTATGAGTATCCTGCAAAACTTAAGAAGATTCTATCTTTGGGTATGGGAGTTAAGAAGACGCGTAGTGAGGTTTGCTCAAGCTACTCTTGCTTAGGAGGGGATGACTTTAAAGGAGTTGTAGGGGTTTTGGTTGACATTGGTTTTTCAATCAAACCATTAAAAACCAAATTCGTAATGTTGATTGTTCATCAATCAAAGATGAGTACCTGTTATGATTTTCAGGTTGGTTATGGAAGGGTGACTGGAATGGATCTGATGAGGGTATTTCATAAAAGAATTGTTGGGCTGTTGGGATATATGTGCTGCTTTGAAGAGCAAGAAAAGAGATGCTATTATGAACACAATCTGTTTGACGAAACTACTAGCTTAGACTTTCTCAAACATATGTGTGAAGTCCATGTGTTTATTGTGTTGTCGCACCTTGTTGGGGCTATGAATGTTTGCTCGCAAGATAAGAAGGAGGTACGGTTTGCTTTCGCTGCAATTGGTGGCATCTGCATCCCCTTCTTGGTTGGTGAGGTTACAAAAGGCGCTGTTAGCGACCCCTTTGATGTTGATCCTTATTTTTTCGAGGATACGATTTATGTGAGCTCTCCTATCGGAGGCTCTTTAGATGTTGACTGCCAAGTGTTTATGCGTGAGGAATTCAAAGTTGAAGAGGTAATGCTGGTCCTCTCCACGAATGATTTCGGCATATTTGGTGAAGCAAGCCAAGTTCTTGGTTTGTTTGAGGTTACTCGATCTTTGGTAGATCTGAATGGTTTTTTGGTGGGGTTTTTGTCCCTTGGAAATAGAATTGTTGCTGGCGTGAACATTAGTTGTGGTGATGCTATGATTTATGTTGACAATCGATTGTTCGATAGTGTGGTACACCGAAAAATACTTGCTTGCAGTTTAGCTTTAAGCTATAGAGACGGTCCAGAGTCCTTAGGGACTATCATCTTGGCACTCGCTAAGTTCAACAATGTTGGGTTTTTTCAAGGAGTTTATTGTGCAGATTATGTTCGGTTTGGTTATTGTGAAAATTTGTCTAATAAGGGTACGCATAGGAGGATGGAAAATTTGACCGGCCCACTGATTCATCAATGGGTTTGGTTTCTGGATTATGGTGTGTTCAGTTCGGTCCAGATCCATTTGGAGCCCAGCGGATCTACTTTGGAGTTGTGCTTTGCGGCTGTTAGTCGTGGTTTGAGTTTGCATGGGCTAGGAATTAGCATGTTTCTGGATCTTACTTCTGGTGTTGGGAAATGTTCTTATAGGAACATAATGGAAGGAGTGAGGGATGTCGAGGTAGTGAAGGCCAACTCTCTGTTGCAGGGCGCTCATGTTTGGGCTTACCATGTGCCAGTGTTGCCTATGAAGAAGATGCTGCTTACCAGTTTACAATTCTTGGATGTGGACCGGGTGGTCCCTTTACTATTCGTACTTGGCATAGGTCTCATTGTGAGGTTTTAAACTAGTTTAAATCTAGTTCTATTTGTATGTTGATTGTATAGTGTCTTTATGATGCTATGACATTTGTTTGGTTTGCATGTTGACTTCGCGGGGTATGCCCCTAGATGTGTATCAAGTTGTTCCTTTATGGTATAAAATTTAATTAGCAAAAAAAAACACTTAATCATGTGAACATATATTCGTATATCTAGCATGCATACAACCTTCTAATCACATAACACATAACGCAATTAACATTTCCGATTCATAATAACGATCATATATGAGAGATGTGCCGGTTTAAACATCAAAAGAAATTATTTTCATTTTTAGAAATTTCGGCGGCATCTTCTTTGTATTATGGCGTTACTAATCGGAATTTAACCGACACAAAAAACAACCAAGTCAACTTATAACATAATCAAGCATTCAACTTACTATTATAGTTATTCGACATTACTTACAACCATACTTGCAACCACAATTCACAATGCACCAAAATGACTATTACACTAAACAATCTGCTATGACCAGCCTGGAAATATATCCAATTTAAACTATCAAGATGACCTTAAATTAAAAAGTACAGAACAGGAAACTCGAAGGAAATCCCGAGACCTTTCCAGAATGGTAAGGCTCGTTAAAAACAGATAAGTAACGAATTCAGAAATAAATAAAATGTAAACTGCTAAAACAGACTCAGTACCCATGCGCACAAGTATTTTGAAGTTTAACTTATCAAGACCACAGAATTTGACAACGAAATGCAAATGAAAAACGTAGAGTTCGAAAAGAGCTTTCCAAATTGATATTACTCAGAATTTTCACATAAAGACTCAATTAACTACGAATTTTTGAAATCGACACTCTCAATCAACCAAACAATTCTGATCAGTTACTAAAATGCAGAAAACAGGGGTTTGCAATTGTAATTTCAGAAAACACATACTCTCTCCGTCCCTTTTTAGTTGGCACATTTTCAAAACACACATATATTAAGAAAGCTTTAATTATATAATTTGTTTCCATATTTACCCTTAATCTTAACATTAAATGATGAGTTAAGAGTGTGTATATTAAATATAATGTCAAATATTGGTATTAGAAATAAAGGGGTATATATGGAAAAATTGGTAAAAAAATGTATTGGAACAAGGAATGTGACAGCTAATTAGGAATAATTTTTTTTTGCAAATGTGCCAACTAAAAAGGGACGGAGGGAGTAAAACAAAATTTGTAGACAACTGAAATACCTTTCTAAAGACTCTAAAATCAACCCCATCCGATCATTTTTCAATTTTATATTAATTTTATACGGATTCAGGCAGCTAGTATAACTTATTTGATCAAGTAAATACTCTCTTAACACATATCACTTAGCAATAACATAACAACTTTATTAAATCTGAAAAATTAAGAAACTTAACAAGATTTAACATGCAATCCAATTTCTTTTCACAATTAAGCCTTATTAATTACTCCCAAGAACACGTATACATACAACATAATTTCCCCCATTAAAATCTAACCACACACCTTCAAATACTCTTATATATTAACTTTAACAAATCTGAATTTTTATAAAACTATCCCAAAATTGACATGTAACTTAATTCCTTTCACAAAAATATCAACAACATCATCCTATTACTAACCCATATCAAAATCATGATTTACAAAGTTACAATTCAAAACCCTTAACAAGAAATTAACATACAATACCTCCAAACTCAATTTAAATGCTGACCCATCACTAATTAACATCAAATAAACCTTTTATCATACTTGCATGAAAGTTTTTAAATCCCTCCTTGATACATACATACATACACCGAATATATATACACACAAATACATCTCCACACTCCAAAATAATCACAACCCAACCTTATTTAACATATAATTTACAAGAACTAAGCAAAAACTTACACAATTAAAAGAGATTAATACAAAAATTGAAAAGGAAGAAGAAGGGGGAAAGAACTCACGCAGAGAGAGAAGAAGAGAGGAGAGGGATCGGTGGAAATGAAAAAGAAAAGGGGGAGAAGGGTTTTGACACTAGCAATGGTAACATGGGCATTTCACCTCTCCATTAAAACATTAAAAATTTTCTATTTGCTATTTAAAATAAAATAAGCGCGTTTAATAAAAATTCTGAAATTTGATTCTCTGAAATAAAATTTACCCAATAAGGTTCACACACATATTTTTAAAATATTTTTGGGACTTGTAATTAAAAAGATATGAATTTTACAAGAAATAGTCTTTAAAAAGAAACATCCTTGCTAAAATCATTTAAAAATCCAAAAAGCCCAAAATAAATCAAACTCTTATTTTTATAACCAAGAGTATATAATCAGGAACACATACGTACCAAAAGTATATTTTTTACGACTTGTAATTATTAAACTATAGATTTTACAAGATAATTTATCTAAAAAGAAATCCATGCTTTAAAAATCTCTAAAAATTATTGGAGCCCAAATAAAATAAACTTGCATTTTTAAAACGTTTCTAAATATTGAAGAAACACTATGAAAGAGATTTCATGATTTTGCGATGCTCCAAGATTTTTAAAAAAATTAAACAGTTCTTTAAACTACCATTTAAATGGAATAAAAATTCATATAAGCATATTTAATCATACCGACTATACATATAAGTCACATATACATATCAATTTAATTCAAATAACTCCCATAATCACTTAGGCAGTTAAGTCACATTGACTTAATTCACAAAATTTAAAACAAACCCATCTTCCACTTAATCATACACAAACATCATTTAATCACATAAATGCTCCACTATGGAATACATATTATAAAATAATATTTAACTATTCTCTTCTCTCATCACACCTATCGGTTGACATAAAATAATAATAAATTTTTAATTTGAAAATTCGGGTTGTTACACTATAGTTTCATCAAATTTTTTATGTCAATCCCTGGGAGCTTGTTTCAAGCCATAGATGGATTTGATCAACTTACATACTTTCCTTTCGTTACCAGATGCAACAAATCCCTCAGGCTGATCCATATAAATCTCTTCTTCAAGCACACCATGAAGAAAAGCTATCTTTACATCCATTTGATGGATGATAAGACCATGTACGGACGCCAATGCTACAAACATTCGAATTGTTGTCATTTTAGCTACTGGAGAGTATGTGTCAAAGTAATCAATGCCCTCATTTTGCTTAAAACCCTTAGCTACCAGTCTAGCTTTGTACTTATCTATTGAGCCGTCAGGGTTCAATCTCCTTTTAAAGATCCATCTGCTCCCGATAGTAGAACATCCAGGAGGGAGATCAACTAACTCCCATGTTCCGTTCGAAACAATAGAGTCAATTTCACTCTTTACATCGCCCTTCCAGTGCCTAGACTCTGAAGAATCTATAGCTTGTCGGAAAGTTAAAGGTTCGTCCTCGACATTGTAAGTGACAAAATCACTTCCAAAATCCTTGACTACCTTTGCACGCTTACTCCTTCGTGGTTCCTCTACCTCCTTAGGAGTAGAGCTACTACTAGTTCTGCCCCCACATTTGTCATCTTTTCCACATGATCAGGAATAGAACTTGATGTGTGAGTAGGATCTTCATTAGAAGTATCTTGAGGCATACCAGTCTTCACAGGGTAAACATCCTCAAAGAATGTAGCATCACGAAACTCAACTATTGTGTTTGCCACTATACCATCTATGTCAGATTTTAATACTAAAAATCTCATAGTTATAGTGGTGTCAAGATAGCCCAGAAAGATACAATCAACAGTCTTCGGACCTAGTTTCTTTCTCTTCTGTTTAGGGACAAGTACCTTGGCAAGGCACCCCAACACACGAAGATACTTAAGACTAGTCTTTTTGCCCTTCCATAACTCATAGGGTGTCTTATCCATGTGTTTTAGAGGGACTCTATTCAGAATATGGCAAGCCGTATTCAGAGGCTCTCCCCACATGTATTTAGGCAACCCAGAATTAATAAGCATACTATTAATCATATCTTTAAATGTTCTGTTCTTTTACTCAGCAAACCCATTAGACTCAGGTGTGTATGGTGGGGTAACTTCATTAACTATTCCATTGCTTGCACAAAATTCATTAAAGGAGTTACTCGTATACTCACCACCTCTATTAGATCTCAACCTTTTAAGTACCTTACTAGTTTGTTTTTCTACTTCAGTTTTATTTATAATGAATTTACTAAGTGCTTCATCCTTATGTCTAAGTAAATAAACATAACAGTATCTACTACTATCATATGTAAAGGTAATGAAGTATCTAAACTGGTCCTTAGTCAACACACCACCAAATTCACAAATATCGGTGTGTACTAAATCTAACAAGTCTGAATCCCTAACAATATTATGAAAAGGCTTCCTTATTTGTTTAGCAGACACACATACTTGACATTTAGAATTCTTTTCTATAGTGTGTTTTGGAATCAACTCTAATTTCATCATATTTTTAAGAGCACAAAAATTTAAGTGACCAAGTCTAGCATGCCATAAATTTGAAGATTCAACACAGTTAATATAAGGAGTAATATTATTAATCAAGGCACCCAACATGGGCTCAACATTTATTACAAATAAACCATTTGACAAGTAACCCTTGCCAAAAAATGTACCAGTATGAATAAGAACTACTTTATTACATTTGAGAGAGACTTCAAAACCATTAGCTACTAAACAGCTGCCACTTATTATATTTCTACGCATGTTGGGAACATGATGCACTCTCGTCAGGGATAGAACACGACCCGAAGGAAACTTCAGGTCCACGTTTCCTATTCCATGTACCTGAGCGGCACTTGCGTTCCCCATCGTCACTATCAAGCTATGATTCTGTTGATAAGATACAAATAAACTAATGTCAGCACAAATATGCACATTAGCTCCAGTATCAATCAACGATTCATTTAACAGATAAGTGGAAAATAGTACAGGGTTGTAGGTAACATACCGGTCCACGTTGGTTTCAGAAGCCAAAGCCCCACCAACAACCATGTTCGCTACAGGCCCACTTGAGGTTCCAAGCACAACATTCGCTTGAGCTATCGCCTCGGCTTTCTTCGCTTTCTTTGTAGGGCAGTCCTTACTCCAGTGCCCAACCTGCCCACAAGACCAACATGGTTTGTTTGCCTTTGGTTTCTTGGCCTTATCCTTGTCATTCTTAGGTTTTATTACTATTACCCTTCTTAGAGACAGCATTCCTTTTCTGTCCTACAGTTGCTACATTCACCTTCGAGCTTCCGTGCTCAGTTGGCATCACATGTCCCTGTTTGAACTTGTGTTGTTCTTGCACCGAGATGTCCAGCATAAGGTTGGTCCTGGTGATCTCTCCTTTCTGTCTGTTCAGGGAGAGAGAGAACTATTCCCAAGACTTTGGGAGCTTTTCAAGCACACTCATCACCTTAAACTTTTCAGTGGAGGTCCATTCCGGACTCCTTCAAAGCATGCACTATCATCTCGAACTCATGCACTTGCTCAGTCATGGACTTATTGTCCACCAGATTGAAATCAAGGAACCTAGCCACAAAATGCTTTTCCAGACCTTGTGAGTCAGTATTATGTGTCTAGTCTAGCTTCTCCCATAAGAGATTTGCGGTGTAGGCATCAGAGGAGTACACATCAAACAAGGTGTTCGTTAGAGCAGCCAAAATGGTCGCCCTAGCCACCCCATCCTTTTCAGCCCACTTCGCAAAACCCTTAACTGATTCAGCCTTCTCTTGATCCACAACCGGCTTCTCATATTCCACAACAGGCCATAAACCCTTTATAGTTAACCACAACTTCATCCTTTTCTGCAAACGAGAAAAGCCAACGCCCAATTGAATTTCTCCGGCAAGCCAGTTAATTCAACGGGTTGTGGAAAACTGTAAGTGGTCCAATCTATGACCCCAGCAGATGCAACCGAACTACCACTAACAGGAACTTCACTCTCGTTAACCATTATGCTAAATACTATATAACAGATTATCTCTCCAAGAATGTTGGAAATATTAACTAATACAGCAACATAGAGGCAGTTATATAACGTATTTAACAAGACAAGGCCAAGCAAATAATTAACGAAAGAAAACACGAAGGTAGAAAGCATGCATATCAGTAACTGTAAAAACAAAGGAAAGACAGAAGACATACCAGTAGCCATAGCTATAGCAGTATATTAAACAAATAAGAGAACAGCTGAGTCGTCAGGCCTTGCTCGAAGTCCTGACTGCTCTTGAAGAGATAATCGCCCCCACTTACACTGTGTGAGGATGCTGGCTATATTCTTCCAGGATAAAACAGCTCCGAGTTATATGATCACAGCAACCTGATAACTCAACTTCGACTAGCACCTCAGTCGCCAGAAAAACTTTAAGTGGAGTACTGTATATAGAGGGAGAGCAGAGAGTATAGAGAGAATAGAGAATGTATGGTGTGGTACATGAAAACCAGCAACTTAGCTCTCTATTTATAGGAGAGGCTAAGTGTAACTAATGCCACCCAATTAATATTGTAACTGCCGATTAACATTTAATAAAATGAAACGGCTGATTTAATAAAATCAAAACGGTTGTAACGTCTGATTTGATTTAATAAATCGTATCGGTTACGCTATATATATTTATTCACACATTTCAGTTTTTATTTTAATTAATCCGAATATATATATATATATTATCAAATTCTGTTCAGGACATGACCCAACATCAGGATCTGGTCTATCAAGATTTTCGTCCGTCAGGATCTGATGTCCAACAGTATTTGATCATCATCAAGATCTGGTACCGTCAGGATTTTATCCATCAAGACTTGGTCCATCAGTTATATATATATATTTATTATAATTAAAATATTAATTAAACACATAAATAAATCCCTCGCCCAGGTCGTCTCGCGTACGCGAGACGCCGAGACATTCGCCCAAATCACCCTTCGACCGACCCGACCCGAGTCGAGTCGAGACGAGACGTGGCGTGGCATAGCGAGGCGGGCGGCGGCGCGCGCGCGCGCGTGTGTGTGTGCGCGTGAAGCACACAGTAACACCATGCACCATCATACACCTTAGTAGTTGTACACTACCCATGTGTGTGATTCTATATAAAGCCAACAACCCCCTTTATTTATTTCAATGTGGGACAAATACACATTCTCATTTTCAAACTCTTTCAAGCTACCCACTTCAACTCTATTTCTCTATGGATTTCGCTAAGAAAATTACTTAGACTAATATACGAAAATTTAAGTCCTCATAGCAAGGAACAATTTTCAATCGTTAAAATCCGGAATTAACATCAAGAACATAAAATAATAATGCTCTAAAAACTCCATTTTCTTACAAAATTTGCTACATTTTGTTGGCAACATATGGGAGTTCAATATGACATATGACATGTGGGACATAGAAGACGCTTCAATATGGCTGTTGGAAAAACTCAATTCTGAACCCTATGATAAACTAAGATTGATTGCAATGACATTATGGGGTATCTATTTTTTAGAAACAAGAAGGTCTGGGAGAACAAGGCGGTAACGTTAGAATTTGCTATGGAATGGAGTTTAAGGCAGCTAACGGATTGGAGTGAAGCTTGTAGTAAATTGCACCAGAAGGAGTAAAAGGGAGTAATCATCGAGGTAATGACAGATGGGTGGTACCAGAGATTGGTACCTTGAAGCTTAACGTTGATGCTTCGATAGTAGAAGACTCTCCGTATTTCTCGGTTGGCATGGTCTTGCGTAATCATAGAGTTACTTATCTGGGGGGAAAGGTGATTAGATTTGCGGAAGCAGTAAATGTGCTAGAGGCAGAGACAATTGGTATTGATGAAGCATTGTAGTGGATAAGCTCTAGGACAGGAAAAAAGGATTTGTATTGAGTCTGATTCACTAAGTGCAGTACCGGCCATAAAGAATCAGTCTGTATATCAGCTAAAAATCGGCCATACTCTTGATGCTTGCAGTTTGAAGTTGAATTCCAGACCTAATGTTAGTGTTAAACATGTGAGAAGGTTAGCCAATAGGACAGCCCACTTAGTGGCTCGTATTCCTTGTGAGCTAAATTGCTGTATTGATCTAGTTTCCCTCTACGGAATGTGTTGGAGACTTTAATGTATGATGCTTTGAATTGAGTAATGAGATTTAGTTTTCTTCAAAAAAAATGTCATTAATAATTGTTTAATGGTCATCAAAGAGAATTCTACAGGATTTTTAATGTAACAGGAGTTTGGGAAATTTTAGTTCTCATAATAATAATTAAAAATTTTCATTCTGAAAAAAATAATTATTTTTATAATCATCCTATTTTTTGGAAAAAATTATTATTTAACTTTATTTTATTTGGTACGTCCCTCATATTTAACACAAGTAGTCAAATGATCGTCTCAACTTTTAAAAATAGAATTACAGATCACTATCAGCTATACAAATTCTAGAAGATCACACCAACTTTCAATCCTTATACCAAAGCCAAAATCGTTACATATCCATTAGAATATCCATTAGATTTTTCATTAATATGAACATTGAAGTCACCCATCATGTACCAAATTTCATCATTTGATATTATTATCACCCATCACAAGTACTTTTTCCCATATATACCACTCAAACCAATACACGATGCATATGTGCTTACGTTATTAACAACCTTTACATTGATAACTCATTTAATCATCACAGTCATATCAAAGAATCTATTCACCTCCATCACACTTCCAACCCCACACTGTCCTTCATCCGCGTACTTACATAATGCCAACTCTATTCCTTGTGTTCACAATTCATGAATACCGCAATTCAAAACCATTAGCTTTCATTGTCTTATCGTCATTCCACATAGTTTTTTGAGTACAAACCACGTCCCCTATATTTTCTTTAACATATCTACAAGCTCCAAAAACTTTTTAGTGAGGGTTCCTACATTCAGAGTACCTATACCCTTAAGTTTATAGGTGGTCTCCCTACTATCTCACCTACCTCTTCCTCTCAATGTAGTGCCACTTGAAGTAACCATGATCTCTAAATTACTCCATTCATTAAAAAAGCAATAAAACAGAACTAATAGTAACAACTTATATGAACAACTAATAAGCATCTAAATAAACACAACAAGATACACAAATGATCAAGAACAAAGAAAAAAATATTAGATAAAAAACTGATAGCACCATTCGTAAGTCACTTATATTCCTTCGCGCATCGAACTAGTCAATATATCAAAATTTTTACACTTGTTTTTATTCGATTACATGGCAGCTGTGCATCAACAATTTCAAGTAGTTGATGAGAGACAATGCAGTAATAGTTACGTTAACACCAAATACAACAATGTCAAACATAAATATGTACATGTGCTTGACATGATATATTCCTCTTTCAAAGTTACACATAAAAAGAATCTACACCAAATAATTCGTGTGGATGTGCCTTCATTGTCGGAAATTCAGTAAACTTCTGTGTAAAATTTAATAATTTGTTTGAAATTTGTATTAATAGAGTAAATAGGAAAGTTATTGAATCAAGTTGGGAGGAAAGATCGGAAATGAAGAAATGAAAAAGACATTTACTTTGTTGTTACTCGAAAAAATGAAACCAAGTGACAACAAATTAGAGTATGTTATCATTATTCATGTAAAAAAATAAGTTAGATAAAGAAATACCAAATAGGATAGTAAATAATGTTGGACATTCAAGAACGTTCATGTGGCCCATAAAGACGTAATTCACGTGAAATTCTTCATGTTTGACAATTTTAGAAAGTTATGACAATTGAATTTGAGATTACATATATCGATTTAAGGTCTTACTTTCTTGGAGTCGAGATGAAGCAAAGCAAATACGAGATTTACATATTACAAAAAAAATGTGAAACATATTTCAAGAAAGTTCAAAATGGAAGAACGCAAGCCAACGATGAGCACACCAACAGAAGAAAGCATAGAGTTAAGAATTGATTCAATGAGAGAATCGATGAATCTGACATTGTTCAAAGTTTAAATGAATGTATGCACTTGAATTATTGTGTAGGTACATGCACTTGGATTATTGTGTAGGTACTTGGACTAGCTGATGCTAAATCACTTTATTGCAACTAAAAGAATTTTAAGATACATTAAAGGTACAATTGATCATGGATTGTTTAAATGAATTCTATAAATTCAAAAATAGTTGGCCACTTACACAATGATTATGATGATTTTTTCGATGATTATAAAAGTATTTCGGGGATATGCTTTTCATGTCGGTCCATTGATATTTTCTTGGTCCTCTAAAAAGTAAGAGACAATTGCTCTCTTAATTATGTGAGACGAAATATATGGTAGCAACATGTGCATGTCTGTGACTAGAAAACATATTGTGCGAGTTAAAACTTCCAAAGGAAGATTCAACTACAATCTACGTGGATAAATAATTTGTTATCTCACTCGTGAAAAAGCCAATGTCACAATGTCAAAGTTATTTATAACATGATTAATATATTTATTAATTTCGACTTAAAATTTTAGTTTGTATACTTTGATTGAATATGAGTAGTATGAACGAATCATTAACTGTATTCAAAGTAAGAATAATAACTATCTAATAAATAAAGTTTATTTAGCCATTTAGCTGAGAATAAATTTAATTAACATATATTATTCAAATATGTAGTTGTAGAGAATCAACCTAGACTTATGATATAAGTGTATGATAAATAAATTTCATTTTATATATGTAATTATAAAGCATTGAATTCAAAATGTTAGGGGATTACACAAATACAAAATTCACAACCACCAATTCAGAGCACATACGAAACCATACGATTAGTTGACAAGTTCAATTAATGTGTAGACACGTCTTAATAAATATTACTGGTACATAATACCAAGTGTAATGTGGAAACAACCACTTCCCAACTTGTATTGTTATCAATAACTAGCTTATAGCCCGTGAAACGCACGACTTCTTTTCTAATATCTATAATTATATTAATTTTTTATAATATTT
This sequence comes from Kitagawia praeruptora, assembly GCA_037693485.1. Taxonomy (NCBI): domain Eukaryota; kingdom Viridiplantae; phylum Streptophyta; class Magnoliopsida; order Apiales; family Apiaceae; genus Kitagawia; species Kitagawia praeruptora. The sequence goes on along the minus strand of CM075351.1, from coordinate 118,014,660 downwards.
ATATGTTATTAATTTACATATCAAATTGTTGTTAAAAAATTGATATTTGTGCTCTATCTTGAATTCTTGAAATTTGATTTGGACGATTTTACACCCACATGATATTAACAAAATATTCTTTTAATTTATTGATGGTTTACCAATTATTTTTCAACTAAAACTACGCAGAAATAAAAGAGAGAAGAAATTGACAATTTTTTATGTTAAAAATTATGTTCGAATTATGAAATCTACTTATACTTCATTTTGATTATCAAAATGTCCTTCTTATTATTTGAAGATAATTCTACTAAGAACCAAATATAGTTTTAATAATAAGTGTAAGAGTGTTTTTGTCCAAAACTTTGGTAGTCGGGTCTTCAGTACGACAAAATAAATAAGAACCGTTAGATCATAAAATAAATAGATGAAAAATGATGGATCTAGCATAGTAAATATTTTATTTTTTAACATGTAAACTAAAAAGTGTATTTATATTGAAATACGAAAAAGTGTGCGTCAATAATTTAAATCATATAATTTGGTTTTCTACATTGAATAGGATGATTAATGTAGGTCTTCTACACTAAATAGGATTAATATAAAAATCATAATTATACGTTCTCTTGATATTCTGGGTGTTTCCATTTTGATAATATTTGTTAAATAATCACTAAATTAAAGATAATTTTGTGAGCTTCGTGTGAACCGTAAAATCATCCAAATCTGATTTCTAGATCTCAAGATAGAGCCCAAATAGTAAATATGACCTTTTTTAATATTAATAAAAAAATAAATAAAATTCAATTGTATCCTTTTTTAATTATATCCTTTTCATATTAAAATTTCATTTTCAAATTCAATTCTAATACAAACTTTTTTAATTGTATCCTTTTTAGATTATAATTTTTTTAATATGCTATAAACTTGATCGTCTATTTTGAAAAATATTATATTCAACAGTTGGGATTATTTTAGTAGTGTAGTGACCAAACCAAAGTTATGGATATGATATCTCTTATGCTTATTATATATAAGGATATAATGCTTAAACCTAACAATACTCAAGCATCCACTCTCTAGCCATACTTACGTCTACGATCAAACATAATAATATGATTATGTATATAGTCATCTCAAACTTAATCACCAAAATTTCCCATATTTAATTTATTGTACAACACTTCCTATATTTGTTATACAAATCTTTCTTTTATTGGCACATAATTACTTAATTTTGACATTTTGTGATCGATACATACCATGTCCATACATAATAATTATCTATACATACAATTATTACACAACCCATATTTGTCTTTAATCACCCAAACACATACCAAGTTGAAATCTAACACGAGATTGGAATGAAACCAAAAAATTGAAACTAAATAAATAAATCTTGTTGAGCATTGTTTAAATATGTAATTATAGAGAGGCTTTTGCTCAAATACAAACCACTCTTAAAATGAGAACTACAAACCAACACCAAATATATTATATTTCATTTATTCTAAGGGCCCCGCCTGGGGCACCTTCACAAAAAAGTCTTATAATTCAACCCTCTATTCATTCATCAAAAAAAAAAAACTGCTGCCACGTTATCATTTTTTTAAAAAAAAATTAATTTAATTTTTTTTCGATGAATGGATAGAGGGTAGAATTGTAAGACTTTTTCGTATTGGGGTATCCCTAGTTTGGTCATTACATTAGCTTAAATGTTGGATTGAAATTTGGTTTTAGGTTTGTATTCTAAGGAGATTTGTATTGGAGTAGCCCATTGTAGAGAAATAACAAATATAGTTAATAAGTATTATTTAAATATGTAGATGTGGAGAATTGAATCTGAAATTAGGACCAAAGTTTATAATAAATAAATCTTATTTAATTATTCAGTAATAGAGAATGGAATCCGATATAAGGGTGACACAATGAAATAAATAAATAAATTTTGTTAAGACCGTGTTTGGAAGTTAAAGGTATGTGAAAAAATTAAAGGATCGAACCACAACAAAGATTTGGCTAGATGAATCTTTTAATATTGGTGTTTGGTGGTTAATCCCAATTCTCTAATTTTGAATTATCTACGTGATTAGTCTTTTCAATTAGAGGAACCGAACTCGAGTTTGGAATGAAATCATTTTATTTAATTATATTGTATATATAATGATAGCCAAAATTTGATACTTATCATCTATTTTTTTATTGCAACTTTGGGAAGCAATGTTGGCATCAGGTTGGTCTTTACTTTGATATGAGTGTGGTAGAAGATGCTCCATGTTGGCTGATAGACAAGCTCAGCTAAGAATCCATTGATTTACTTATCAAAATAGCTACAACCTTGTGGGGGATCTGGTATTTCAAAAATAGAAAGGTTTGGGAAGGCTAGATGGTAGCGATGGAATGGAGTTATGAGAGAGCTGCAGAATGGCAAATAGCTAAGGGTAAGCAGAAAGTTAGTACAAGTGTTAGTGTTCCGAGTGCTCATGTTAATGATCAAAGGTGGAGTGCTCCTTGTGTTGGCAAGCTGAAGATAAATGTTGATGCACAGTTAGGAAGGGAGGATTCATCTTTCTCTGTGGGTATGTCCTATGTCCTCGGGAATCATATGTGCATTTTCTTGAGAAGAAAAATGATCAGAGTTGTTGGAAAACGTTTTAGTAGCTGAAGGCGAGGCAGTGGGAGTTGACGAAACACTTGTGCTAGTTCTCTTCATCTGCAGGATGTTAGTATCGAGAGTGATTCTCCTCGCATAGTGCAAGCCTTGCAGAAAAACAAGCCAAGTTATTTGAAATGTGGAAACACAATTGGAAGTTGCAGGTTAAAGCTTAGAAGCAGGAATGGTTTTTCTATAAATCATGTAAGAAAGCAAGCAAATCAAGCTGCTCATTTGATGGCTAGAGCTCCTTGTATGCTCAATAGCTTCAATGAAACATGCCTTTTCAGATTTTGTATTAAAAACAACATAACCTCAAATAACTCCCGAGAACATCCACAGGGCCATTTTTCTCTTGCTGATATTACATGCTAATTTTACCCTCAATTATCACATTAATAATCAAATCAATTACAAATTTACATAACTATCACCAACAAAAAATTTTCCCATCTTGTTGAATACATGACATGATAATTTCGACAGATACTAAATCAAATACTTTATAAATCAAAGAAATCATACATCATAATGAGCTCCTTTTTCATCTTTTCTCTATTTACCTTTTTTTTTAACTATCGATAATAAACACTGAATTTTGTTACACGACAAAGAACCTGTTCACTGAAATCAAATGATCAAGAATTTGTAATATACACTATGTACATAGGAATTAGAAGAGACTTTTTCTTTCTTTGTTCCTACGGCTAAGCTGGGTTTTGTACAAGAACATGTCGGATCACATCAATTAGTTGAGCATCTTTTTCCAGAAAGCAATAGCTGGCATTTTTTTATCAGACAGATTACCTTTCTACAAAGAGCAAGCACAAATAAAGGGTAGTAGAACAGATGCAGCTACAGGAAGCCAATACATATCAACCTGCCACAAGAAAAACCAAATGTAAAGTTCATTAGGGTGTAGCAAAATCAAAAGACAATAAATGGAGCTTCAGGTGCTCTAAACAGAGCATGTTCCTTATAACTACACACCTTCCTCAGAAAAAGCAAATACACCCCCAAGCATGTCATCACTATCCGCTTCTTCCTCAGAAATCGCTTTGTGAGAATGACTAGCGCTGTTGTCAACATCAGTTATATGTTCAGTTAATTCATTACCTTGATCAAGGTTTTTTGATTTACAGTAACCTTCTTGAAAATAGTGTCCAAAATCTAGTTGGTCCTGCATATCTTCATGCACTAGCTCTTCATCAAGAATGTTCATACTTAGATCAGAACGGTTGGAGCTTGTGTTTGAAACATCACCCGTCACAACACTGCTCGAAGAAAGAACCTCTTGGGCAATATTTCCAACAGAAGGTGAAGTCTTGTTGGAATAGCTAGTATAATTATTAACATAATCTTCTTCAAAAGCAGAGAGTATAGTTGTAGATAGCGCAGGAGAAAGTGAGGTATCAACTCCACCAATGTAGTTTTGCTTCGGTAGAAAACTAGGCTCTTCAGCCACATCAATCTCATTTGAGATTGGGCCAAAGGAAGGATAAGATTTTATTGTAGTCCTATACTCTCGTTTTAAAAGACCCGTTTCTGAACTTTGTGGCCCTGATTGAAGATTCGTCAAGTATAATTAATGCATTAAAGTTAAAGGTAGACAGAACTATAAACTTGCATGTAACAAGATACAGGAGATTGCGTACCAGTGTCTGAATTATCAACTGAACTAGGTGTCACCGATTGCGCATGGGAGCAGGCATTATCCAAGTACTTCTCTTTACCATCATCACTGAAAGAAGATGAAGGTCGATATCTACCTTTGCTGAGGTCCCTGCAGGAATTCATCAATAAAATCCACTATTCACATGTATAGCAAATAATTCAGAAAATTCACTTGAAGCTCTGAGTTATTTAGGAATGGATGAGGGAAAACCAATAACTGGTAATATCTGCAAACATGCTGATCATCTCAAGCCCTAACGACAATCGATACTAGAATAATATTGTGTTAACATCTCCCATTTCATGCAAAAACAAAAAGGAAAGGAAACACATCCTGAAGTTCAATACTAGTACCCACTACAACTCCTGTTTTAGGAAAAAAACAGAAGGAAAAGCAGAATACAACCTGAACTTCAATATTATTACCCCTCCAAGAATAGAAGAATTTACGAAAGGATCAAATGTAAGGTGCTTGATTTCCATGATAATTACATATTTGAAAATATTAGAACAACCTTTCAACAATAATGAATCAACGACACAGATACTTCGGAGAAAATGTGCCATACTTCCGAAATATCTTTTTGTCAACTTTTTTAATAAAAAGACTTAACTGAAAAAAATGAAAGCATCAATATAGCTTTAAAAATCACCCATCTCAAATATATTTGAAAAGTCAAATACAGAGTGACAACATGTAATACCTACAGACTACATTTACAGTATCTCGTAAGAAAAGCGATGAAGCAAAAGTCTAGAAAGCTTCAAATTCATGGCATGCTATAGAAAATTTAAATCCAAATGCAACTACAAGGTTATGTTTGCCTATACGGATTACAATACAGGGACTATCAACTACTTATTCATGTTTATCATAGAGGCTATTTTTAATCACTTTGTATTCATTTCGGTTAAAGGATTTATCGAAGTGAAAATAGTAAATAGTCCCCAAATAAACATTACTTGTAAACAGACATAGCGTAAAATGACAAAAGTTCTGTGCAACTTAACCTCCCCCATATGACGTCATAACTACATGTTGGATCACTTTCAGAAATTATAGAAGGCGTATAATATACATGCAACGTAAATCGAATACCTGCATACGCCTATTGAAACATATAAATTTGTCAAATAGATCACATATAATAGCACTGAATAAATTAGTAAAACAAAACTCCATAAACCAAATTGCCCAACAGAGGATTTTTCTTTTCTTTTTTAACAGCAATTAGGCAATTACTATATACATGTGTATATATATCATTAAAATTATCCAATTAAACTGAAAATCCTATATAGAAAACTCCATCTTGAGCTCTATCAAATAACTGCACTATATCATGACAGCTATTAATGATATTGATCTCGATTAATCAATTTACAATGAAAGATAAGAAGTAATAAACTGCAAGCACTTGAAAATAAACTGCGTCCCCACTAAGACAATGTTATAGGAAAGAGTCGTTACTCATCGGTGTCAAAAGTTAACAGAAAGCTCATAGAGCAAGTAGAGTGGCAATTCAAGCAGTGTCTAGTGACTACTCGAGAGATCAAAACCTTACAGCACCTTTTTTAAATACGCATTATGGCACACCAAACAGAAGTCACTTAAGCTTATAGACATTGGTGCTCTTTGGTATGTAGGAAATCAATTATTTCCTAGAGAATTAAAAAAAAAAAAAAGTGGTAACGGCTACAAGAGCAGACGAAAGGTAATGAAACAAAGAAGTGGAAGGGAGATATCTGTGCATGCATTTCCAGTAAACAAAACCAAACATACCAAGTGAATCAGTTTCTAGAGACATTTCAGACAGTATAATCACAGAGATTATCCATAAACCTAATTGTATTTAACATTTCTTATATAAAATTCTTGAAAACTATTCAAAAGTTACTCAAAAATTCCAGGAAAGAAATGACTAGACTGGATGAATGTTACTATTCTAGTTATAAATAGGTGCAACTTATGTACACCATTGAATACTAGAAATAAAAATTTGGATGAACATAACTAACATCAGTTCAAAACTATGATAAACTTGTACACTTAATTTTATTGTATTACACCACACCAAAAGTTTTCACCACTTTTTTGAGAATGTTAAGCAAAAACAATTTTGAAACACTCAATTTCACCCAGATTTACATATACATTTTGGAAAACCATTTATATAACATACATGATCCTTCCACACTAAATTTTACGATTTTGGTCTACATAATCTATATAGTTTTCAAGTCCTATAATTAAATTATAATCGAAGATATTATTACTTAATATTTCATAACAGTTACCTATAAGAAAATTAATTGCCAACTTTCTTTAACTTCAATCTTCCCTAAAAGGTATAGAAGTTACAACTACTAATGCTATAGTTTATTCAGACAGGACCCATACAGATGTAAAGATCTTATGACTAAAAAGTTGTGTGGGATAGATAGTGAATTTGACTATTACTATCCCCTACCTGCCCTAATTCTCTCCTTTGTAGTAAAACTTGTATAAGATAAGCACAGAAGTTTTATTGATTATTAACAATAGCAGTAACATGAATGCCTTCAAATATTCTTTGCCACAATAATTCTCAAGTTGCAATGTCTATCTGACATTTGTTAAATTCTTCAAAAAAGAAAAACGAACAGTTTACAGTGTCCTCTTAACTCTTAAGGCTTCCATGGTATAACAATAGGTATTGAAAATGCCGTTGATTCGTCATCCACACTGCTCTTTAAAGTACAAAAACGTCATGTCTAGGAGGATGTCAATATAAGAGCGTAGAGACAGAAGTATCTCAGTCTAAATATCCCTATACTCATTGTCATTTTGAGGTATATCCCACTACTTCAAATGTGGGCTCAAAAGTTTATTTCATGGAAGGCTATTAACTCGGTAAATAATCTTAAGACGTGAGCATTTGTGTATGCATCTTTACCTTCTCTCAGCCCATTCAGAATGGATTTTGTGGAAATGGTCAATGACGGGCAATAGCTCCTTCCTCCTAATTAAAATCTCCCGAGCAAGTAGCTTTTCAATTTCAATTTCCCCGTCATTACGATTTAACCTCTGTCGCTCTCCTTCAAATGGCGGAGGACTCAGTGCATAAACATAAACCTAATTCAAAGCAAAAAGGATAAAAAAACGTATATATGAACAAAAATAATTCTAGACGAACAGTAAATATTAGAGCATCATGCATTTATCCTGAATATCTACCTGAGACTTCTGCCAAATTGGTTCTCTGCCAGATCTCATCTGCACCTCTGCATTAGAAAGATACCAAGGAAAGCGATCAAGGTGTTTCACCATATCCTTCACTGTAGTACCGTCATCTTCACAATCAGAAGCATCCATAAGTTTCTCCCCAGCATCTTGTCTACCACGAACACTTCCACCTACAGATTCCTCTCTTTCAGGCCAATCTCCTCTTCGGCAGACATCCCACCATTGAACAGGCCCGACTTTTACCTTTAAATCCTCATCCTGTACCTGCCCTAATGAATTAGTCTCATTTCTTAAAGAAGATTCACCTACATCTCCAGCCATATAAGGCAACAGTTCATACTGAATTACGCTTCCGGAAGGAGTATAAACCATCAGATGTTCCAGTGCATTTATGTTTAATGTCGTGGACTGTAACTTGCCTACAGAACTATGAAATGTGGCAGCAACAACACCAGACGGAGCTGAAAGCTTTCCTGCAGCTGATGAAGCAGCATTGCTTACAGAATTAAGCCAACCTGAATTCTTTATCCTGCTCACCACAGAAAGGGTGATAGGAGGGGGTGGTGGAGAGTAAGACTGCTTCAGCATGTATGACGAAGTAGACCACCACGGCACAGAAAGAACAGGAAATAAAATGGGTCCACTGAGATTAAAATTTTGTAATTGAAGACCAGTCTCACCACCAAAAGGGGATAGAACAAAGATATGACCAGTCCCTCTGGATGAAACAATAGCTATCCATTGACTATAAGGACTAAAACAAATATCTTGAATCACCTGAAGCATTAATCAGAAGTACAAATTTATACCATAGATATAAACCAACATCTACTAACAAATTGGTATTGACTCAGAAATGGAAGAATCTTACTGCCGATGTTATGCCACGATGGAGCTTGTAAAGGTGCACATGAGAAGAATTCCAATCATAGTTATGAGTTCCAGATCCATTCCGTAAGCAGGAAGGCATGATTCGAAAAATATTTATATTGTTACCATGTATAGATGCAGTAACCAAAAGAGTCCCACTCGGGTCAAAACAAAGGGCAGAGAGAGGACTGGTGTGCGCCCTAAACTGTGATACAACAGCCTTGGACACAAAATCCTTGATGACAACCTATAAATAGAAGAAAGTTCAGAATACTTCTACAATTTTGAAAATCAGAAAAATAACAGATAAATTCTTAATAAAGTTTCCATGTACTGCTGCCTGTAAACAGAACCTTGTCAAAGGGAAAATCTATTTCATCAAGGAATTTGTATGTATGAGCGTTTACCATGAAATGAAAGCATCATATAAATTTCTTAAATGAAGATTTCAACATTTAACAATATTTGCAACAACCAGATGAATATTTGAGTTAAGAGCAGGACTTACAGTTCCGGCAGTATCTATGTCACCTGAATGAGCTGCAGTCCGACCTACTTTCCAAATTGAGCTCGAAGGCACTGGAGAGCTAGAACCATCAGGAAGAAGCTCATGACAGTATTTTGACCACGTTCGGTACCCGATGTCTCCTAAATTAATCAGCCCTGTAGCTAATTGCTTACTAGATTCCATCGCATACCGAGCCACCAGATTCCCGTTGCTGGGTGAAGTAGATGGGCTAACACCTGGAGATGGACTCAGGCTCTGTGGACTTAGGCGTCCCGTGTTTGATAATAACGGATTATTGGAAGCATATGCTAACCATCTAGGTCCAACAGCCATGGGGCCGTAGCCAATATTGACTCCACTATGTCCTTGGCCTCCCAAGTGAGGAACAGGATAAGTGAGCACACTGAACATACTTTCTAGAGTAAGAGCATCGAAACAATAAATCTGCAGCATGTAGAGAGACAATAGTCAACATAACGGTTGTAGACTAATTTTACATATAAAAAGTAAATACTACATGCTCTGAACAGATACCAGTTTGAAAGTGCTAGGAAAAATTAAAAAGTGGCCTTCAAAAAGGTCAGGTCATGCAGCAAATCCCTAGAGTAAGAGAAAATGAAACCAAAGGAAAATAAAGCTTGTTGTTATGAGACCAAATATTCTTCATATGAGCGAATGATAAATAACTGGCAGCAGTGTAGCAACTTCATATTCCAGGCTTCTAAAAACTTAACAAATCTTAATTAAAACGTATTTTTGATATTCAATTTTAAAGAAGACTTTTGATGTCCAAAATTTTGCCATTTTTATAATCCATAATGCACTGTAAGCAGCATGGAGGGCAAGACCTATAATTTACAAATTTTAGCATCTAATACTTGTATCTATTAACAAAGCCAAATAGAAAATCATAAAACGATTAAATGAACAGGCTTACTTGTGCAGCCAGACCAACAGCCACTATTTTTGAGCTACATCTAACCATATACACAGCTGACCGGAATCTCAAAACATGGACATAACTGTGAGATCTTAACGAGTAAAATCGGACAGCTGTTGGGGACTGCATAACCGCTCCAACATGAGGCTCGCAATTTTCCCTGAATGAAGAATCCCTGCCATTCTGTAAAGAACCTGAACTTCTTGCCTCTTCACTTGCCACAACCAGGAGCAATGGATGCGAATCCATGAATCCTTCACGACCATCACACTTTGCAGGAATTGGTTGCATCTGCAAGAATGTGACAGCATCGTCTCGGCGAGAAACCAACTCAGTGACATTGGAAGCATCTTCAAAATCAAGGACCTGAAATCCATTTGAATAGCCAAGCAGCAGGAGAGTTTTACCTACTGAAGGACCAAGTTCTAATCGATCAAAGCAAGCACATAACACCTGTCAACAAGAAGAATGGTGCTCAAGTAAGTATTCGTGGTAGATTGTTGAACATTAGCGGTTGCTAAATGAAAGAGGATTTTTAATCACCAAGTTTTGCAAATAATTGAAAGGAGAAACAAGCCAAGATCCAAAATAAAACACGATACATGTTTAGCAAGTTATGATGTTGGTACCTTAAATAAAGAAAGCAGAAAGGTTATTATGTGCACCTAAGAATTAAGCCCTAAGTAACTCTATACAGGCATCACGCTGCTTCTGCCGCATCGAAGTGGTTGACAGGGGCAAAAGCAGATGGAAAAGGAACCCTGCTTCCAATATTTATATCAGAAGGGAACCAGACTTAGAGGGAGTAAAATGACCTCCACTTGCACTCCAAACACGTGATAGAAGGCATGTACAAAAAAGCCCTAAAAAATATTCGAGTAACTACAGATAAACATCATATTCCTTTTAATGATTTCACTCGTTTCCACGCATATCTCTGCAAATCCCTCGCCTTCAAATTAGAACTTTCAAGCACACTACTAGAAGTCATATTTTATTTTCACTCCTTTTACTTTCCTCGGCATACGTTCCTAAATAAACTACGTAGCTAGGCTTCAGGCATTTTTTCAGACTCATTACCTACAACGTCATCCATTAATCCAACTAGTGAAGGTAAACATATATGTTCTGAACTTCTAGTGCAATTCGATCCATGTGCAGCTTTTCCTCATTCCTGAAGAATGATATTATCTTTATAGTCCAGACTGAGATTACGTTTGTCTTGCATGATGTTTGAGTCCACATATGTGTGCGTGTTTTGATCTTGAATTGGTCTTCTGAGATATGAAAATGGAATTACTGACCTTACATGCACTTCTAATTAATATAGTACGCTATTATTTGTTCTACTTTATCATTCATCAAATTGTCCATCTGAATGCTCACACTTAAGCAGGCAATCATTTTCAGAAAGGATCACTTTTTTTATCTGTCCTGAACTATGTCGTATTATAAAAGAACCCATAGAAAAGACATGAATTGTTTCCATGTACCTCTGCCATTAAATCAGCACAACGTTGAACAGCTACAGATAATATGAATTTTTAAATGCAGGAATAAGATTCTAAGGCCTTTCCATCATGATGGAATTAAATTCTAGTCTAGTAACAAAAATTGAATTATTAAATGAAATCACTATTGGGAATCCCCATTCCGGGGCATATTTTTCCTGAACTAACTATATTTTATATAAGATCTTGCTGCAAAATACTAGCATGATACATCCCAGCTCCATGCAGTTAATATCTATAGACAGCTAACTGAGAGAAGCTATTCAAAACAAATGGTAATATTAAATCATGGAGGTTTCTAAATACAAGACAAAAATACGTAAAAAACAGCAAATGTGGGAAACTATTTAAAAAGAACAGCACAAAGAAGATTTATATCTATATATAAATATATGAATAAACTTTAAACACAGAGTTACATTGAGTACCACTGGCTTGAGTAGGAATTTGTAATAAGTACGAAGTAAAATCATTTGGTTGAAAATGTTCGATATGTGTAATAAAGCTTTTTTAAAAAAATAAGCAAATAAGGAAAGGACAAATTGTGTAATCTATCTCGTACTATTGTTGAAAAAACACATTGTGTCACCAATATTAGAAACATTGAGTCTCACACTCAGATCCAGTTTGTTTCTGACACCACCCAATTTCATTTCGGGCAACATAGTCCTAGACAATCATCCAAATATCTAACTGATGCAACTAAACTTCTTCTGTAGACAATATTATTTTGCCATCTCCATTTTACTAGAAAAATGCAACTTTTAGCATCAATATAAAGAAACCTAAATCAGCACATTCCTACCCAAGTAGAGCTGTAAAAACCCAAACAAGCAGTGCTCCAGGTAAAATTAGGCTAAACGACAAAACACCTCAGACATGTATATTAAAGCGGCTTGTGACTTAACAGAGAAGTTATTGTACATTACGAACTGGGTGTAACCAAGAGGTGGTTATATATGGAACCTAAGAAGCACAAATGGTTCTAATAATTAAAAAGAAAAGTCGAATTAGAAAGGCAAACATTCACATTGCCTATTAAACCACAGCAATAAACATTTTCCACTACCTAGTTCAGGCTATATGTTCAATCCAACCTAAAATTAGTAAAGTTTCATTCAAAAAAAAACTATCAAAGTCAAGACTTTATTCAACATCATATACAAACACACACTAATCATCCGCACACAATCTATCCAAAAAACATCTAAGGTTATTAAATTATCAGGTTCCAAGATTCTAAAATTATTAAGTCCAATGATCAAAACATATATCCATAACTTATCTATCGAGAATTGCCGATATTCTTAAATTATCGAGTTCAAAGATACACATAGACATAATATACATAACTTATCAAGTAGTACCAATATCCTTAATTTATCGAGTTGAAAGATTCTTCGAATTTATCCAGATTCTACTGAATATAACAACTTGATCATGTACACACAAAAAAAGAGAGTAAAAAAAAAGAAAAGACCTGGTCTTTCTTGAGATCATCAGAGTCACCGGCAATAGAACCAGCAACAGAAGCACTAGCAGACCGGACATTAGACGACACCGTTTTGATGCAAGAAGAAATTAGTTTAAAAGAATTAGGCAAAAATCCATTACTATTATTATTATTCTCGCTCTTTTTCTTATTATTACTATTTTGGTTTCTCCTCATAATTCAAAAGTCACCGGAAAGTATCGCCGCTGTCACGCGCCGCCGAGAGATCGGAGAAACAGAAACAAGTACGATTGAGCATTTAAATACGAGGATTACAGCGGTGTTTGATTGTGTGTGTGTTTTTGTTGTACAGTTGTGTTGGGTGTTTGTTTGGGTTTGACCTCAACTCCAAGAGACGGTTCTTGTTTCTATCGATACGCATGTACTGTATGTATCTATTTATACAACCAACATACGTGACATTTTTTTTTTAAGTGAACATACATGACATTAAGGCAATATAGATTTTTGGTTAATGCTAAACAAGGACTATGGTTAAACATTAATGTAAGTGGATAAATGTATTTAAAATGTAAATTTTGTACTACTTAATACATCAAGTTTGCACGAATTTTAATACAATTATTTAGGAATTTGGGATGTTTTTATTAGTGGAAATTAATGTGAATGCAGGGGGTCCACTATTATTACTTGGAAAATTAAATTAATGTTGTAAAAGAGCATTGAAAAACCAAAAATCAATTAAATAACTAAAGTCAATGTTGACAATATGAGAATATTCAATGCTTAAACATAACCTTTAGGGCTATGATTAGCATTTCCCTAGATTTTTAATGAAAAAATGATAAGAATAACCTGTTTTTAGAAGTAATGTGACGAAAATAGCCGATTCTGGAAAGATGCGCAAAAATGATCGATGGGATATGCATTTTCGAAATGGGTATTCTTGGATACGCATTTGGAAAATGCGTATCCTTCTATACCATTTCGGAAATGCGTATCCTTCACAAAAAAAAATAAAAATTAAGTGGTGGAACAGAAAAGAAGACTGGTGGAAACAAAGAATGGTGGAAACAAAAATAAAATAAAAAAAGATGACCGGTGGAAAAGAAGAAGACTGGTGGAAACAAAGAATGGTGGAAACAAAAATAAAATAAAAAAAGATGACAGGTGGAAAAGAAGAATGGTGGAAACAAAAATAAAACCAAAAAACTAAGTGGTGGAACAGATTGGTGGAAAAGAAAATAAAACCAAAAAATTTGCATAACTAATATTTTAATTAAAATATTAAATTTAAAAAATACAATTTTATTTAAATTTAGGGGTTCAACAATTAACTTTTGGGGTTCTACGTTTCCATTTTGGGTTTAGAAATATTCGGAACGACGAATAAACCGTATACGAACTTATCCTGATTTTTAAACGCGTCAGGCCACCGGATTCAATTTTTTAATAAAATTTTTAAATTCGATTTTTTAGAAATCAGGCTGGTGGACCCCGTAAGAAAAACATTATTTTTAAAAAATAAGTCTGTCAAACTAAAATAATTTTAGTTTAATATAAGTGGTGGAACAGAAAAGAAGACTGGTGGAAACAAAAATAAAACCAAAAAAGATGATTGGTGGAAAAGAAAAATGGTGTAAACAAAAATAAAACCAAAAAACTAAGTGGTGGAACAGATTGGTGGAAAAGAAAATAAAACCAAAAAATTTGCATAATTAATATTGTAATTAAAATATTAAAATTTAAAAAATACAATTTAAATTAAATTTAGGGGTTCAACAATTAACTTTTGGGGTTCTAAGTTTCCATTTTGGGTTTAGAATTATTCGGAATGACGAATAAACCGTATACGAACTTAGGGTTTAGGGTTGTTTACAACCCTAAATCCTAGACCCTAAACCCTAACTTATCCTGCTTTTAAAACGCGTTAGCGTTTAAAAATCAGGTCGCCGGATTCAATTTTTTAATAAAATTTTTAAATTCGATTTTTTAAAAATCCGGCTGGTGGACCCCGTAAGAAAAAAATTATTTTAAAAAAATCAGTCTGTCAAACTAAAATAATTTTAGTTTAATATAAATTTTTTAGAATTAAAAAAAAATGTAAAGGATACGCATTTAATAAATGCGTATCCCAAGATACTCATTTGGTAAATACGTAATCGAGTCTGATTTTTTTTTTTAAAAAAAGTAAAGGATACGCATTTGCCAAATGCGTATTTCTGAATACCCATTTGGCAAATGCGTATCTCATCGGTCATTTTTGCGCACTTTTTTAAAAATGGTCATTTTGTTACTTTTCCCAGAAAACAGCTATTTTTGTCTTTCACCCATTTTTAATTTTATTTAATTTATTTTAAACTACAAACTCATTATATTGTATATTTATTTATTACTAGCATTCATGCACGTGCTACGCACACGGGTCTTTTTTGTTTTTAATTTTGTTTACTTAATTAATTAAACAATTAACCATCGACACTCCTCGACTATCAAAATTACATGTCCATAGAAATATTGTCATTAAATAAAAAGAGATAATATTACAACCATTATGTTATTTATTATTCTCTCTACTATTTTAACCAACAATTTCACAACGTGCGTGCGATAGTAATGTTGAGCTAGTACTTCCATCCGATCTAAAGTTGAGTACGTATTTGATTTGAAAACAAACAAAACTTAAATTTTAAAATTTAAACCAAATATCCTTGGTACTTGGACAAAAAATTCACAATAAAACAATAATAAAAATCCATGATAATCAAAGCATAGAACAATAGAAACAATTCAAATGAAGTATCGATAACCAACTCCAAATAACAAATATGTCAGATCACAAATATTTTTTTACCAGAAATTAAAGATTGCATAACACATTTAATGAAAGCATAGGAAAACCTTGTCTAGAAAAAAATTGCATCATTGTTTTGAATTTTTGTATTTCAAAATTTTATTTTTGCATTATATGAATTTGTAAATAGTTGCTAACCACTCTTTCAAATATCGATCGAATAAATAAAAAAATACTCCTCCTAGAATAAAATTCATTTTTTGCTCCATTCTTAAATTTGTATATTTTTTATATTTATAACATATCTACTTTTTGTTAATTAAACTATTTATAAATTTACTACACTCAAGTATTTAGAGTAATCTTTAATTCGACAGAAATAATGTGGCATATTTTAATGATTTACATTACACACAATTACAAATATTTAAATCACATATTGCTCTTACTAATTAAAAGATAAGTTATTTTATTTAACTTAATATACTTATTATATAATATATTTTGCTAATATATATTATTAAATTTGTAAAATATACCAAATTTTTATTTGAATAATAAATATCACGTACTTAATATCATACATAAAAAAATATAGTTTTAAATAACAGAATTGTTAAATTATATAATGTTAAAAGTTGCTCAGCATCGACTTACGACGATGCCTATACTTTTCATGTAATTTTAAAAAAAAAATAACATTTTAATAGGACATCAATTAAAATTGGAATGACACAGTGAAACAAATTTAAAAAATTTCTCCTCATAGTGAAGTAAAAACTTATAACTTTTATATAATGAATCATTATATCTAATATTTTAAATAATACACGATCAAAATTATATCATATTTTATTTGATAATATAATTTATATAATTAAAGTATTAAAAAACAATAGTGAATTACATGGTTTATAAGATATTAGTTTAAAAGATTTTTTTTCACAAACAAAATTTCTAAACTATTACATTACATACAATTACAAAATATTTAAATCTTCACTCTTCGTAACTTAAAAAAAGTTCTTTTAATTAATTGAATATACATATTTATATAATACATTTTTCTAATATATATAATTAAATTTGTTTAAATGTACCCGGCTTTCATTAGAATAATAAATATCACATACGTAATATCATACGTAATAAATTTAGTTTTAAAAAACAGGATTTTTAAATTATATAATGGTAAAAGTTGCTCAGCGTCGCCTCACGGCAACACCTCGACGCGTTTATATTACCGAAAAAACACATATACTTGAATTTAGTAGAGTATTTTGATTGTTTATTATCTAATTAACGTGTTAAATTGACGAAAAAATCATTTGTGTGGTATTTAATTAATCTTATATATTACTCTCTCCGTACCTCTCAATTCTTTACGTTTGGCCCAGAGTTTAGACTCATTTTAACACGCATTATTTAATATTTTAATATATATTCAAAAAAGAAAATTTTTAAAAAATAAATTTTAAAACTATACTTTATGTACACCTTAAAAAAATCCACATTTTGACTGAATATCCATTTAAATTATAAAATCTTATACCCCACCTATACCATACGTGTCATAATTAATATTATTTATAAAAATTTTATTGAATAAACATCTCCAACTTCCATCATGTAATTATATAATGGGTATGGATTCAACTAAAAAAATTACATATATAATATGTATTTCTTAAGGAAAAATGCATACCGGAGTAATGAGTACATAATTTATTTTAATTTCATATTTGTAATTATATATATTTTTTAAAATGACCCATATGTTCTCACTATAAATCTATAAATAATTTGTATCTCAAAAAGTTAGAAATTAAAATATATTCTTTGTATATATTTTCAATTTACATATATATATATATATATACAACTATAAAGTATTATTGGAATACTAAGATAACAATAGATAAATAAATAAATAAATAAATAAATAAATAAAGCATTTATAAATACTAATTATAAATAAGCTCAATTCACATAATTTGAAAACATGTTTGTATTTTTTTAAAATTACATTAGTTTAAAAAGGATACATTCAATTTAGATAAACAAAAGTAACTCTTACCACTCTTATTTACCTTTATATTTGAAATTAATATAAACTTGCTAAAATATTAAGATAAAAAAGTAAATTAAAAATAGGTTATTGTAAGTAATTGTAACATTTTTTAACATTATCATGCCTTTAATAAAAATAACATAAAAGAAGTTTGTTTGGCAACTACTATTATTTTGAAACAAAAACAAATCATGTCTTAAGAACCAAAAAAAATTACATATTATAAAAATTATAAGTCAATAATTTTAATGGGAACAACTACATAAAAGAGTTTTTTTCCAAATCATAACATAAACAACAAAAATGGATGAAAACCAAGAGTATTACGTAATTTATAACAATATAGAACTCTTAAAAAAACTTAAAAAAATGATTCACCTATAAATTTAAACAAACTACTAACCATTGAAATATCCCTTATCCACTGTTGTACTTGGAGCTTACTTATTTTTTTGCTGTAACAGGAACTAACTGACTACGGGTCTAGTTGCAAAGAATTGTCTCCACTATCAACCACTGAAGAAGAGTTTGGTTGAAATTAGTACGTAAATCAGTCATCAACCTATATTTATCCGAAATTTAGATTGTTAGAAAGATATACCAGGAACATCAAGTTCTTCAGGCTTTTCAGCCACCACATCTTTTAGTTGGCAGCGTTTTCAAGACTCTAAACATTATAAACTGCCATAGTATTAGCATGTACTTCAAATGTTTTCCTAACCTTGAAAACATATATTAATTTCAATACTAAACATATGATTATTACCTTCCATAGGTCTTTATCTGAATACAATCCAATTGGATGAATATTGCTCCTGACTGTTCCTTGAAATAATAGAACACTAATAATCCTGAAACGGGACCTAAGATCATGCAGGCCAAGCTAGCATATGTCAAAGCCATCAATTATTATTTTGTCATCAGAAGGCTCCACCAACTTAAAGGGAACTTTAATAAGAATTGACTTCCACTTCCACTTGAATATCTTACCTTCAAGGAACACCACCAGAAAACTTATAACTTGGAGTGTAAAACGGGCTACGCTAAGTTAATAAAATAGTTAATGTAAATGCAAATCTGAAATGTTAAGTGAAGGAATTGTAGCACAACGATATCAACGTAATTGGGGTATTATTTGAGGAGGAAATGTGCATATATGGGGATCAGTCTTGGTCGTCCAATATTTTTTCTTTCGAAAATAGAATAGCATGTATACATTTAGCAAAAAAAAAATATAACTTGCCTGATTCATTAACCTTTATATTATGCTTTCTACATTTTCCATTATCACCTGGATCAGTTAACATAGTCATACTTAGAACAATGGTCTACTGAATAGTTGTGGATTTGTCATAGAACAATGGTCTATTGACAGTTGCGCGTCAACTATCTCCTTGACCTATTCTTAATCGTCAAATATTTAATTATACATTTTTCCCAAAAAACTTTCTCGGCATCGCCTCGCGGCGACACCTCGACTTATAATCCTAAAGTCAATACTTTGTTCTTATGTGACTTCAATTAAATAATATAATATTATGAAAAGTAAATAATTTGAATTTAGTATAAGTATATTAAGAAATGTAAACAAAGATAAGTTGTTGTAAAAAATAATTATATGTAAGAAAATCTTAATTGTAATATTATATACAGAACGATTTCTCGTTGTCACGTATAAATGTTAAGAAAGATATATTAATTATATATAAAAAATGTTAAATTTATATAAGTGTTACACATAATAATTACTTAAATTTAATTTATATATAGAATATAATTATTTTAAGGAAAAATAAGAAAAAAAACAAATGTTTTAGGTTATAAAAGTTAAAGCCAAAATTCTATACCACTTTGCCTACTTGTAGATTTCAATCTTACATATGATTCTTTGTCTTTCTCAATTATCTGCCAATTTTCTCCACAAAAATCGACACAAACCAAACTTGCTTACGGCTTAATAATACCTTTGTAAAATAGTAGTATTCGATGAGGTCTTTTAATAGTTTATATATTGAAGTAATGTTGAATTACCCTTTTGATTTAATATATTTTAATATCTCCTTTAAAAAATAAACAATGTCCTGTCCTAATAAGATTTGAAATTTAATATTGATTTAATTCATTTTATCATTTATTGTAATATTTACAATAAATTTCTTATTTGTCACATTATTTATTCAAATTTCTAATTTCTATCTGAATTTTAAAAAGATTTTAATAAAATTGATTTTGCCTATATATAAGTTACATATATTTTTTCCCTTTCAATTTTATATTTACAATGAGTAACATTATTTATAAAATAATATGAATATTGAATTATATGCCCAAAACCAAGTAACTAAAATTAAAAGACTAAAATAACATAACATAACAAAATAAATGAAGACCTATGCCTAAAATTAACCATCTACAACCTTAAGGGACTATAATTATGTTTAATTAAGTTCCAACTTACTTTAATTTAAAATGAACACATACTCTTAAAATTAAAATTTAAAATTTAAAATTATGAGCCGATGAGGTAGTTAATGTGGTAAAAAGTCCGTTCGATTCTCGCTCAGCCCGAAATTTGTTAGAACATGTACTTATTTATTTGTAATGCATTTAAGTCTAATATTAAAAAAAAAATTAACATTTTATATGCTTTCTTTTAATATGAAATATTCCTACAGGCTGGCACCACTATGCTTTTCTTCATCTTCATTGTATGCCTCTTGTGCAGCTTGCTCTTTTTGATGCATCTCATCTTAAATACTGATGCATCATGGAGGATTGTTCCTTCACATTCATCCAGCTCTATGTCTGTAACAGGCCCTCAAGATCCCTAGGAAATTTACATTGAAGTGAATATAGAGCAGTGCTTGGTCATTGGCAGTCATTGATTCCCTTAAATTGATCATGCTTGATAACTTTTCCTGGTTCGGATTTAATGAGAAGCTACCTGTCATCCAGGTGAGTCGACATAAATTGGAAGCCACAAAGTCACTACACCATAAAAGGCCTACGGCAACGCCCAAAAAGTGTTGCTGTAGGTCCAAAATATGTTGCTGTAGGCCCAAAAAACCCCAAAGGCAACATTTTGGTGATGTTGCTATTTTTGCCGTTGCCTTTGGGGTCAGTGGCAACATTCTTATTCTCTATGGCAACATCAGTTTTAATGTTGACATAGACCTATTATAGCAACATTATTATTAGTCTTTGGCAACCTAATATTATGTTGCCTTTGTGTTATACATTTTTTTTTAAAATAGTGAATCCCACCGATGGGGCCAACTTTTGGGACCCACTATGGAGCCCACTTTAATGCCAACACAAATTTTTGCCTATAGCAACATTTTCTAGCAACATTTCTTTACATTAATTTTCATTTTTGCCAACACTTGGTAGTATCAATGGCAACACTTTTTTATATTTTCAACAAAAAATCATAAATATGAAAATTGAAAATATGTATTCCCTAGATAACCAAATAACCACAACCAACTAGGAGAGTACAATCATAATAATCCATACTACATAATCCATCTTCAATACAATCACAACCAACCCAAATTAACTACAATCATCAACCAACTAGGAAAGTACCACCAAATACAATATTCAACAAACTAGTTAACATGCAATGTTTTAATACTAGCTTTTGATATTGTCATAAACTAAAAGCTTGTCTACAACCTCTGTTGTAATTGGCACCGTTGAATTCTGCATCAGCCCAGAACAAGTTTGCTACTGTGTATATTGTATATTTACCCATGAAAACTTGTGTATATTGGTTGTCTCATCTTTCCCGGTGAGGCGACGTTCATTTCCTTCACCATATATAGGCAACAATGTGTTGTGCGTGCTTGGTCTCAAGTTTCCCGATGGCCTTTTTGATTAACTCAAAACCTCCTTCATTCCTCATAGATTTGGTGTTGAAATAATACTCAACATGTCATGCAAAAGTAGTTGTGGAAGTGAGATGGCATTAAGGAACCCAAATTTACTCCATCTTACCTGTAGTTTGCGTGAGCACCTGCACCGTTCCAATCCCACTGTTGAAAAAAGAATGTACTCAATTGACTTTGAATAATAGTACTAAATGGATTTCCTAGTGTCAGTTAAAACAACATGAAGGAAGAACACATTGACGAGCCATAGTTCATATCATTCTTTTTCTTGGCAGTTGGAAGTAAAACTAGAAAATGTCAAAACTACTGTTTAATTTTGGGTAACATGTGATAATGACAACTTACTGGAATAGGCTTGGGATCAAATGAAACAACCACCCCTGCAATCTCGGTGATCCTCTGCGAAACATTTATTAAATTTCGATGTGGTCAACGGAATATGAAAATTTCCCGTTTGCTCTTTACATTATTTTTCATGAAAAAGAACATGGGAATACCTCTACAATGTAACGGGTTACCCATAGTTCATCTCCTGCTGAAATACTAACAGACGGGCCGACTTGAAATTCCCACTATGAAACAGGAAGAAGAAAGTCGTCAGTTTAATTTGTGTACATTGAATAGATGAGAACTACCAAATATAAATAAAAGAAGAAATAACATTGTCAAACGTTCTACATACTTGTCCTGGTGAGATCATTTGAGATACTGAACAACCAATACAAGGATGCCAAGTAAACTTGAATGACAATGTACAACTGACATTCTATGTGCTTAATAAGAACTAGAATCCTACTTTATAGTAACAATATTTTAATATCAAAAAATACAGTAACAACTGATTGAGTGACAATTCAGAAGTAAAATTGAGCTCACCAGCCTCAGGATACGATTTTGTGCACGAGATTTCTTTGCTTCATGTGCAGGTTCCCTGAATAGTTGGGTGAGATCCGCTTGATCAGAAGAGGAATGCTCTGTGATCCATCTAAATGCTGCTAATGCAGATTCGAGGGTGCTACTGAACTCTTTTTGTAGCTGCATGGAGACTTAAATGAAATATGAAAATAATTATTAATTAAACTTTGAGAAAGGTGTAAACATTAGGACGCTTATTAGGGTGCTGCTTGGATCTCACAATTTTTCCTACAAGCTTCTACTAACAAATTTTGCTTTACCAAGCTTCCATTTCTGTCCCATTATAATAAAGTGGAATGAAGATTGCACAACAACATTAACCAACAATCTGGATTAAAGCAAGATTAATATATACTCTAAAGGACAAACAAGTAATAGTTCAACATTTTGGGTCTAGAAGAAGTTCTGCTTAGTGTTTGCAAGTCTTAGATAGGACAACAGCTAATACCAATGTCATGGTCAAGTATGAAGCATAATTGATAGAGATTGCATAAAGAAGAAGTTAGAGAAAGACCACAGAAGTAGTAAAGCCAGTCAATTTCATTCAGAAATTTGAAGAATAAATAAAGCCAAAGCACCTGCAACCTTAGATATGCAAATATTGGAGTCTCCATCAGATTTACTAATTTGTCCAGCTGAACCAAGAACTTAGAACTTGACACTGACATCCTCTTCATCCAAAGACTGGGCGACAGAACTTACATGTTGATAAGCCTGTAGATAAATGCCAACCATAGAGCATCAGTACCGTGAACATTAAATGATCAGAACAGTGACACACATAATTACATAAACAGGAAATATGGAATGCTAAAAGTTCTCAGCTCTTGCCTGAGATAATAAACAAAGACTAATTATTACCATGGGTGAATGGCACCATGAAGCATACAAGGCAAGAAATAAGTCTGTTCCAGCCGAATTCACCAAAGATTTTCTGAGTAGATCTCGAAGGTCAGACAACTCAGATGAAGTAAGCAAAATCAAATTCAAAGCATGTAACACAATTCGAAAATGCAAAACTGTGTCACCTAAGCATCATAGGGAAAAAAATTAAAGCAATTTAAATGACATTGAGACAATTAATTAGTACAAGTACTGGGTGGTTTTGGTTTTGGCTGATAAGTAACTTAACACAATATATTGCAAGTAATAGGGTCTTCAGTTTTTCTGGATAAGTAACTTCGTATGTAATGTACTATATACACCAACTAAAGGAATTAGACTAGAGATTTATAACTCTAAAAAACGTATATCACAGCATATAAGTCTCTATGTAATTCTACAACCTGAACCATAATAGATGCAAATTCCAGGTCAGATTCACCATCGAGTATAGTGGAAAGCTCACGGTAAACTATTTCAGCATCCAAAAGTACAAAAAGTCGGCGAATAATCAAAGCACCGCGTCTCAGAGAGAGAGAGAGAGAGAGAGAGAGAGAGAGAGAGAGATCTATGCCTAGATCAAAAAAATCCCAAATCGGACCAAATCAAGGCAAGCCAAATCGAAGCAATCAGAGTGAATAAGCAACCAGTTGAGTCCTGAAATAAAGAGAGAGAACCAATTAATTAAAACTAAAGAGCAATTAATGAAAATCAAATGAATAAGAAATCCTAACTCAAACCAAAAAAAACCCTAATTGAAGAAGAAGTAATTCAAACGGAAGCTTCAAATCGATCTTCAAATCGATTGAACGGGAGAGATAGATTGTGAGAGAGAGACGACATCTAAGAGAGAGAGAGAGGGGGAGAGAGAATGAAATCGGAAGGGAGAGGAAGATTCGTAACTTGAGAAAAATGAGAGTCCTAGAGAGAGAAGCTCCTCCTTCTTTCTAAAAACCCTAGATCTAGCCGCAATAATTTCTTAATCCACCGGAATTATATTGCCCCGAAAAATGAGAGTCTACCGTTCTCTCTAGAAACCCTCTTAGCCGCCACATAAATTCAGCCAAATCTTCACCTTTTTTCATCAGATCTATACCTTTAAACTTCACAAATTCATATCCCCCTTCTAATCTTCCACCTAAACACCATACTTCTTATATATATACTATCTTATAATTTTTAATATGGTTTTGTGTTCTGAGTTTTCTTTTCATGTTCGAGGTTTGGTGAGGTCTTGGAAGTTCGGTTATGTGGATCTGGAGAATGGACTTGTTGAATTCCGTTCTTCTCTGAGAAATAGCGTCACTCTTGGAGTGGTTTATGCTATGGAGGCCTTGGGAGATGGCTTAATCTGCGACCGGAATGGACTCGACCTCTTACCGACTACCTCATTTGAAGATGTGAAAGATGCGCCATCTGGGTCTCTCACCAAAGATGAAGTTATATCGTTGATTCCAAATTCTATCATTGTCAAGAGTTTTGTCTTTTGTGATGGCCATCGTCCTTCTGATGATGCGCCTTTTGATTCGTCTCAAGCTGATGTGGGTTCTACCTCACTCGATAGGGGAATGATTTCTACGGCATCTTGTCATGGAACGCTTTCCATGGCTCCGGTATCTTTGATAAGTCTGGTGAATAATGAATTGTGGATGGTTCGTCCTATGGGCTTAGTTCGACAGGATTTAATGGTTTGTCCCATGGCCGGATAGTTGTGGGCTAAGTTGTATTTAGATGATGGATCCATGGTTAGAGATGGATTCCTTCACAAGGTTGCAGTTGGGTTTGACGAACACAAGGTGTTTGATGATAGTTCAATGTGTGCCGGCAGGTATAAATTGACCTACGATGAAGTGGAGCGGTCCTCTGTCCACTATATGTTTGTCAATATGTTTGTTGGGCTCACCTATCTCAGTCCTGGGGTCCTTCATTCAGCGGTGTTCTTCATTAAGAACGGTTCCTTGGGGATGGTTGATTCTGATGAATCTTCATATATTGGGGATGGAGTTAAATCTGTTTTTCCTGATTTATTCATGAGTCAAGGTAGTGATGGGGTAAAAATAGTGGCATTTAACCTTGATGCAAAGCTGGATCTCTTACCTTGTCTTTCTCTCGACAAGGCTCTTGAGTCTACTTTGGTTAAAGATGTTATTAATAGGATGATTGTTGCGTTTTTGCCCTGGGAATGGGAAGAGTGGAGACACTCTTTGTTTAAAGAATGCTTGTTGGATTGTCGAACTCCTGTCAATGAGTTTGGGTTTGTAATCATAAGGGGAAAGACGGTGGTGTGCAGGTTTTTGTACAAACACCATATGCTTGCTAGATTGATTGATAGAGATTTCGAATACTCTATGGTTTTGGAAACTAAAGGGTGCAATTCTAATGTTTATTGGCTTTGTCATGATGAGTGTGTCGCCATATGCTGGAGCTGTTTAGGCTTATTGAGCAGTTGGAATATGGCCTTATCTTGGGATGGTTTTTTAGTCCAAGGGAGTTGTAGTTGGCAGATTGAGAAAGGTGGGTTGTCTGCACTGATAGGTTGCAGGTCGACTCCCATTTTTAGAGCTGAAGTTGTTTACTTCAATGTTTGCGAGAATTGTCTTCGCATTGGGGATGCCTGCAGGACTCATTGTCAGGCTGGTTTTACTCAGGGGGAGAAAGCTGGGAGTCTAGCTCTTAGTTTAAATGTTGCCCTGCTCAAGGTGAACATGCAAAAAGGTTTTTTCACGAACTGTGACAATGTGGGGAAGGTATGTATCATTGTTAATGAAATTTTACTTTTGAAGATGAGTGTTGAGCAGGTTTCTCTGCATGCGAGCATTATGATTGAGGGGTTTGGAAGTGATCATCATGTTGACAGCTTTTATGATAACGTTGGTGATTTAGATGGCACTGGTTTGATTGATTCTACTACTGATGAGGATTTCAAGGATGGGCAAGCTATGCCAGCTTGTTACTTTAGCAATGGTGGTTCGAACATTGTTGGTTTAGGCGCCTATGGGGTGACTAGCACTGTAGGAGAAATGGAACAGGGTTGTGTCCAGAAATGGAATACTATCCTATTTACCTTGGGTTGTAGTTCGCTTGTTTGGACTGGTCAGCTAATGCCAGGGCGGCTGATGTGTCAATTTGGAGTCGGAATAGAAATGAGGAGTCCTGGCAACCTTACGAACAAGGTGCACAATGCTGGGAAAGGAAATTGCAGACCTAAGTCCAGTGTTGCGACCAATGGATGTCTCGACTGCCTTTTGATTGACAATTTGAAATGTTTTGATGAAAAGTTGGGTATTGTGGTGTGCACAATGTTTCTCCACCTCCTCAAGGGCATGGAGTAAAAAAAGGGCATGGAGTGCAAAAGCAGGGGTTTTCAAAACCCCACATGGAAGTAGGGGAGGTCCTTCCTGCAGAAAATAATTATTGGCATAGATTTTATCTTGTTTAGCTAGTTTTATCTAGCTATTTGTAGGCCTGCAGACTAGTATTCTAGTGTAGTGTCTTATTGCTGTTAATGTCTGAATGATGATTTCGTGGGGTATGCCCCTAGATTTGTGTAAGTTATTCCCTTTGTGGTATAAAATTTAATTAGCAAAAAAAAAAAAGAAATCGGAAGGGAGAGACAGATTGTGTTAGAGGGAGAGAGAGAGAAAGAGTGCTGAGACCTGAGAGAGAGTGGGAGCGAGAATGAAATGAGAGAGAGGGAAAGTTTCAATTATTTTGTCTAAGTGAAATATGAAAACTTGAAAAGTGCTACTCTTTTGCCGCTCTTATATTTCAGCTGCCATTTGCAATTAATTGTGAGTTTTTAATTTTTTTTAAATAATTATTTATTTTATATTTAATAAAACTATGTTAATATTTTTAAAAATAGAATTATCATTTATTTGATAGATTTTATATTTTTTCTAAAATTCTTTTATTACATTTTTTTATAAATCAATTATTTTATTTGGAACAATAATTAAATTATTAATTAAGCATTCAATTCTTTTTTTTTTTGCTAAAAACATTCAATTCTTTTTATATAGTCTGAAATAATATATTCAAATATTTTTAATCATATATGACAATATTTTTATTTTAATGATATATTTAAATTTATTTAGAAAAAAAATCATTTTAAAATTTTTGTTTAATAATATTTAATGAACATCAAACTAAAATTATTCATCTTAAAACATTTTAACCTTTATAATGAAATATTCAATTCTACGGACATATTCTAGATTTTTATAAAATCTTCTTGCTTTAATTTTTATCTAAATAAAGTAAATTTCATGTGAAAAAAGTAAAAAAAAAAATAGTAGAAAATATAAAATTTTGTTCATTACAAAATTATGGCAACACAATTTCATATCTAAGGCAACATGTAAACACTTTTATTCTATGCAAACATATTTTTGTTACCTAAGGCAACATAAAAATGATAATGTTGTAATAGCCAAAAACGTGCATGGCAAAGGCAACATATCCAAAGGCAACATAGACTCTAAATGTGGTCGTAGGCCTTTTATGGTGTAGTGAGTGCTTCACTAAGAGACGATGAATGTTCAATAAACAGATAATCACCTTTCCTCATAAACCCGGGGTACTCCTTTTAATGCAAGAAAAACACTCTGTCTTTGGTAACTGTGTCAGGCGCTTCGTCAGCTTCTCCAGCTTCTCCATGGAACGCAATCTTCTGTCCACTTTGCATACCCTTCTCCCTAACAACTTCTATAGTTTTCTTCTCCTGCACAGCCTTCTGAACTTTACACTGAGGGCAGCGATCGAAACTGAATGAGCAGAAGATGCAGCAATTTTGTATGATAGACTTACTAAACATTGGATGGCTCGACTTTCAGGTTGCAAGTATGCTAACATATTGTCAAATAAAATATAAAATATATCCTTCAGTCTAGTTGGATTGTAAAATCCTGCTGTTAATCTAGTTGATTTCCTTCAGTCTGTTGTTTTCGGTAATGCGAATTGTGTTTGTACTCTGGATATGTATATATGTACGAAATAATAATGTACTCTGCAAGAATACAGGCTTGGATCGAAAATTACATATTGTTACTTTGTCATGAAATTCTGATCCTTAATATGCTTAAGATACACTCACACATGTGCTTGCTTGCACTTATATCCAAGTTCAATCTTTCTACACTATCATTCGAGTTTAAAACATGGCAAAAGCAGCAGTTCTTTTGGTTGAGGTTGACTAAGGTATGTTTATTTTTCTTTTTTCACTTCAATCATCACAACTCAAAAGTCCACCAAGATGGATTATGGTCAAGGCTTGAACGATAGTGTTTGATGGATTATGGTGAAGATTCCATTGGGATTGTTTCCCCAAATACGACGATAGAAATAGGAGGATAGAATTGTAACTTAACACTGAATAAAATCATTCACAAAGGTGTATGTTGCTATATTAGATATATAATAGATAATAGATTTGGTTGTTAGACACTTTATTATACATATATGCTCATGGACATATCTATAAAATCTTAAGTCCTCATTTTCATGATATAATATTCGAAACTCTGAGTAATTTATTAAAGAACGAACAATCCCGGAGATAAAATTTATCGCCAAGAACAAAAAATATTTCTTTTTTTATAATTATAAAAATTAAATAATTTATACTATATTATTATAAGCAAATGAAAGATCTTTTGTAGTTTGTAGTTTGGTTAACCAAACTATTCACAACCATTAGATTTTCAATTCAAATAGATCATGATCGTTAGATACAAAATACTAAAAGTTGTTATATACAGAGGTTTAAAGTTCGATTCCTGCCAACAACATATTAATTTATATTTAATACTAAAAATTATTATATACAAAGATTTAAGGTTCGAATTATTCCAATAACATATTAAAATTAATATTTATAATATTATATTATACTATAAACAAATTATAAAAAAATTAAAGGTTCGATTCCCGCCAACAACATATCAATTTAGATTTAATACTAAAATTTATTATACACAAATATTTAGGGTTCGAATTCTTCCAATAACATATTAAAATTAAAATTTATAATATCATACTACACTATAAATAAATTAAAAAAAATTAAAAGTAATCTGTGCTTTGCACGGATTATAAGCTAGTATATATTATAATCAGGGGCGGATCTACAGCCTCAGTAGTGGGGGGACGTGCCCCCAGTCAAATTTTGATTCAAGTAGTTAATATATCAGTAATTCATTTGGTGCCACGAGTAATTATAGGTGGATGCCCCCATTAAAATTCAGTTTAAAATAAAAGAAAGAACTAAGAAAGAAGGAACATGTTATTACAATGCATTTTTGATGATTAAATATAGTGAAAAGTAAGTATAAAATATATTTTTTATATTATTTTTAATAAAATATGTTATATTTTTATTTTTTTTATTCAAATATTTATATGGTGCCCCCGGTGAACAAATGTTCTAGGTCCGCCACTGATTATAATAACCGAAATCCATTTAGATTGTTCCAAAATTTAAAGTAGTGTTTCTTTGTTTAAGGAAAGATGATAAGATGTTAAAATATTTTGTGAATTTTTTTAAGAATACTAAAATTTTTATTTTTTTATATATTTAACATCTTAGATAATATAAAACCCATAAACTATCATATTTTGAGATTAGAAAATTAATATTTTAATATGATTATAGATGAACCTACTAATTTATTACTTGTATAGTAATATAGTATTGGAGCTATACATCTTTAATCTTTAACATTATAATAGTACAAACTTTTATTTTATTTTAAAGTTAAAATTCACCCAAAGAAAATAAGGGAACACACCATGATTCCATGAAATAAGTACGGTTACCCTTGGAAAGAAAACCAAGGATGAAGTTATTACTGCTAAAAGTTTCACAACAGTAATAACCAAATTACAATTCCATTCTACATTTAATATCTTCAAACGGTTGCTTTAATGTTTAAAATCGCTGCACTTAGATATCTGCTACACAAACATCTGCTATACAAACGTTCATCTTTTTCTAAGATTAAAACATGTCTCTTTCTTCCGAGTTACCTCCATTGCGTATGCCAATCATTGGACTCTGGAATTTTTACGCTACAATACACATGCCATTGTGACCTATCTAGTACAGTATTATGCCTGGCATAAGTCAATCTATGTTAGATCCCTATAACATCCTTCTATTGTCTTTACCAAGGTAATCAACTACTATTCAATGAAACATCATCCTAATCTTTGGTTGTTTCAGTGATGGTGACTCTTTAGTGTTGAGCAAGCTACAAATTCTCGATATATTTCTAAACTCTGCAAGTCATGATGGTGGGCTCTGAAAAAGCTGCTTTGACATAGCTGCATTGGTTAGCATTAGTTTGCGGATTCATAGTAATAAGGATAATGTCATTGTTCAGAATTTATCATTCTCAAAAATAAAAATTCACGTTTGATCATAAATCAGACATGTTTGTTTGCCAAATGGTAAGTTGCAACATTCTTTGGAAGCCAGGGAACTTTACCTAGTCTGATCCAACTTAATTTGTCCTCACCTCCCAGAAAAGACATACATGTGACTATGACATGAATTTGTGTGCTTTGTTCTTCTTCCCAGGCTTTAAGTGACAGCTTCCATAACGGCTAACCCTATTAAATATAAAATTTTGAAGTGTAAATAGATGGTATAACCTAGCATACTCTTTCCTAAAAAGTAATATGTCAATCATACTATTTATTTGGAAAAAAACCAATAAACTGCATATGCAAAGATCCCAAAACATATGCAATAACACAAAACTCGTACTTTTTGATACATATGCAAAAACACATAACATATTTATCCTTCATTACCGTATATCAAAGGAAGTCCCGTCGAATTGCTATAAATCAATATAAACATAATATGTGTGAAACTTTAATAAATTAAAAACTAATAAAATTTGATAACGAAAATAACACTATGTTTAACATCAATTTTATAAAAGAAATATAGCTTAACTACTTATATATAAATTTTGTTAACTTACTCAGGAGCAAGCCCAACTGCAGACAAAACATTGGCAAAGATCTTTGAGTTGAAGCAAAAAATATTATATAAAACAAACGTATTTATGAGTATGTATAATCAAGTAATTATCAATATAAATGTGACTCAATTATTATGTTGAAGAACCTTGTGGTTTCAATTGCCATCCAGCAGGCCCATATTCTACGCACAAAACACCTCTTTATTACTCTGTTAGTCACAATGTGCCTGAAACACCTCCAACCAAATGTAAAAGATAGACTCACATTAAAAAGTAGTTATAAAGCTTACAAATTGGAAGAAACTAAAGAACAACGCAAAATTGAATTGTATTTTCCTATAAAAATCAACTAATTGCAAGAAAAAAAAATGCCACTATGCACAAATTTAGGTGTATAGTTTGGAGGTTGCAGACAGAATAGTTCAACCAAGATTAGGATGAAGTGTGTAAAGTGGACCGTGATTGCCAAGACATTCTTAGAAGAGATTACCATGGAAGAAAGGACGATATAGGAAATCAACCTTTGATATGAAATATATATATATAGGCATCACATCACTCATGAGTTAAAAAACTATAATTAGGAGGCTGTTAAGGAAAAAGAAAGGTTCCACTACAAATAATACAACAAAAAAAAATTCAATCACTCATAAATGAATATCTACTTAATAGGACATTGGATTAAAATGACACTGTAAAATCTTATATGAGGAGTTAACCTCCATACCTAAATTTTCATGTCAAATTTTTCAGGCAAAAACACATAGAATCATTGGACTTAATGAATAGAATTACCTTGATTAGTTAATTAAGTGATGAACTACTTGCAATTTAGTAATTGTGTGTAAACTAATTAGATATAACCAAACTACCTGTATATAAATCGGCTTGGAAAAGCTAGGTTAGCATACCTGTATAATAAGATGAAAAAAAATGAAACTTTAAATTGCAAGTATACATGTCTTTTAGACTTTGACGTTGAAGGAGCATTGGAACCTGAATTGGAATAATGAAACTTATTAAATAAAATTGTTAGACATGATTCATACTGTATTAACGCATCAAATAAAACTCTAATTAGAAAGCAAGCCGATATTTTAGATGAAGGCAACTGAAAAGTAAGCTCACTTTTAGGTAATACTGTAGGATTCACTTATAAAACAGACTTCGGCCTACTTTCCTTGATATCTAATACACAGGACATTGTACATTTAAAGACATTAGCCGTGAGAACTTTTGGTGATCCAAAAGAGTGACAGGAATTTTATGACAATCATGAGAAAATATAAATCAGACTTATCATACCTGACAAACTAACATTACATAATCTCCTTGCTGAAGGCGATGAGACGGATTGGTATGTCAAAATTCTTTACTTTGTGCTGTAAAATAAGTGTTTGTCAAAAGATGCCAATATATGGGACATAAAAGGATAAACATAAGATAAAATGGGCAATAAAGCATTATCGTAAGATACCTGAGATGCTGGAAGTTGCAAAATGAGGCAAGAGATTCGATGCTGGTATCCGTGTGACTCCTAATTGTATAGATAATAGATGATTAACCTAATTGTGACTATGGTCCTTTGATTGCATGAAAGTGTTGTTTTTTATTCCATTTCCGTTAGGTGTATAAGGTGATCGATTTGGATAGACGGGAATATTCTCATTTTCATCCAAGTATGAATTTTGGTACTTGTGTACTTGCTGCATTAGGCAAACATCCACTTATTATTATAAACTTGGAAAACTGTTTAATATATAAAATATAAACTTGACAAATGTAAATTACAAATTAGTATTATTTATACATTATTCATGCAAAACTCTTACCTCTTTCAGGAAATATATCTTTTCATGGTTTTATCTCCAGATATGCTTGAAATTTTTTCACTTCAATCATAACAACTCAAAACTCCATTTATGCAGAATTTAGTAAATTTTAGTAAACCATGCACTGTACCTTGAGCTGATCACATGGTGGAGCTCTGTGCATCTATAAATCCCAACAGTTATAGTTATGGGTATTTATTCAATGGCAGTATAAAAACAGAGCAGCCAAATACTTCTTACTTGAAGGAATCCATCAGGTTCTTCCCACCAACAATGGGCTAAGACAGGAACCAATCTACAAACAGTGTAATGCTTATTTACGACACATAATTTTTACAAAATTGGGTCAAGTACTTAACAATACCTGGTCTGCGCAAACCAAGATCTTCTAAATCTGGAACTAACATTGTGATGTCTCTATTTTTATCACCGCCTGATTATGTTAAAAATGATTTAACGCCAGAAATCGTTGGTGATCTGGGGAAAAAACTTCCGCTATTATGGCGGTCTACCAGATTCAAAGATTTCCACGAATGTTTTATTTTGCCTGCATTAGGCGTGCCATGAGAAAGTGTTCACAAATTATAATTAATTATTTATAGTTAAGTATTTATAGTTGTCAAAAAAGGATCAATACCATGAGATTAAACCAAAATATTTATAGTTGTCAGGTTTAATAAGACACAGATCCAATTAATTCAGAACAATTAGAGCAAGTAAATAGAAGATACAATTTGTACTATCCAAAATTCATACCACCAAAAACGTATTTGTCATTAACATTATTGTGAAATGCCAATCGCTTTAAACATAGAGTGACTTGAGAAAATATTTTAGAAACAGAATGAAAACAATACCTGAAAATATCATGGACCATTACTCGCGACACTAACATTTTGATTATTTAGTTTAACATTATCTAATCCAAAATCTGCATGCTTTGTAATCCCAACCAGGAATCCAATATTTGAATCTTCCAATTTCACCTGAGGCCTGCACAGTATAAATTTTGAAGCTATAAGTAATTACACGAATGATATAACAACAAAACCGTAGAAACACAATATTAATATTAATATCTGCCAGGCTCGATGATCCTTGCGCGCATTCTTCCCTTGGCCTCGGTATATGCCAATTCATACCAAATGGAGCTTGATGAAGTGTTCCCAAATCGATGACCCATAACATGCATCTAAGTGAAGAAAATATGGGTACAGGGTCTTAATGGTTATTGATAGACTAATACTCAGAAACTTCACAAATTACACAATTACCAAAATCTCTATAATTTAATGTCCTAACCTTGCTTACAGGTTCCAACTATGATGTATAATGGAATAAAAAAATTAAATTTGCATATGCAAAACTTAAAAGGCTGTGTTAAAACAAATTTTGCAGAACTACTTGAACTGCATTTACTATTTCTCAAGGTTAATTGTTATATGTGGAGGGAAGCTCAAAAGAGGCATGTCATTTCTTTCAATACCACTGTACTATCCAATCAGGTACTTGTAGCAACAACCAAAATATTAAAAGTTAATCAGTTTAGCAAGTCTGAAAATCAAGTAGAATCAGTTAATCAGTATTGATTCACCATTAGTTACATTGAGTAAGCCAGCCACAGTTGAGAAATCAAATGGATTTGCCGGCATCCCAGTTCCTGGAGCAGAACTGCTATCCTTTGCACAGATTAGATTGCATATCTACTGATCTTGATCCAAATGCCTTCTCAGTTGGGCCACTCTATCCATCTGAGATCGATCAAAACTTTAAAAATCAAACAATACCACAGTAACGTAAGAGATCAGCAAATAACATAAACCAAAACCACATCATAATCAACATTTAAGCATAATATACAATTATACTACACCTTAATCAACATTTAAGCATAATTAAGGGTATAATACATACCTGTGTCCTCCATCGGAATGACCGGCGTGGATAATGATGTTTTAGGTCATCGTGAAAACGTTTGTGCAGGATAAGCTATTTATTTTGAAAATTAATTAAGTACAGTATACAAATCATTTCTATAGAAAATTTATATTGCAAATATTAAGTAACATAAAGACATACTGATAACATAAACCTATATGCCAAACTTTTTTGAATTGTCTGCTTGCTTCCCGTTTGTCCTGGCCATGACATTCTCCATAGTTTGATCTGATCAACATAAAAGGATAATATGTTTTATCAATTCAAAATAAAAAAAAAACAATGAATTCTTTAACAAACAAATGAGAAATAATTACCTTGAAAATTATGAGGGACATTCTCCTTTAGTGTGTTACAATGCATAGAATCTGGAATACTGATTCAAGTAAGTCCGAAAGATTTTCTTGAACCGGATATTAAAAAAATGAGAGTCGCTTAGTCTCTCTCTCTGGAACCCTAGCCGCCTAAAAAACTTAGCTTTTCTTCACAATTTCTCCATCAGATCTACAATATCCTTCCTAAACCCACCTCTCCTCTCTTAATCTTCCACCTTTTCTCTAAATTTCTTATTTATAATATCTATGACATGTTCTCAGGATTTTTGCGGGGATTTTGGTTCTCCGAGTCCTGCAACTTTGGTTTCGATGAGATCGGCATCTTTAGATGAGAACTCATTGGAGTTGTGTGCTGGTAATTCCTTGGTAGACAAATCCTTGGGTTTAGTCTCAGGAATGACAAATGATGGTCGCTCTCCTCCTGAGGATGAGCCCCTTAGTGAACTTGAAAGAATTGAATTAATAACTTTGCGGAGAAATATCATGGAAATGGAAAACTTCCTGAAGGATAAAGGCTTTTTGATGGCTCAATCTGAAGAAGGAACCATTCTGGATAATGCTAAAAATAACCTTGAAGTGGGATTTTCGGCACTGATGGACCCTCTGTCTTGCGAAATAGGTGCGTTGGGAGCTGAAAATCAATATTTAGTTGAGGAGGCGAATCCTATTGAGGGTGCGACCTATTTACTGGAGACAAAAACTCCCGGGAATCTTGGCCTCTTTGAAGTGTCTATGTATTATCCCAAAAGGATGGAGAAGGTAGTTCTACCTAGTTCGGAGGGGGTAGTTATTGATGCCTTGAAGGTGTTCGATGAAATTTCCAAAAGAGATGTCATTGATGAGTTATATCAGGGGCACAAGGATTTGAATATCCATGAAGTTTGGACGGTTGCTTGGGCTCGTGCTCAAACGCAGAGGATGGACATGGCAGATGTGGATTGGTATATTGATAAACAGAGCGATGAGCTTGCAACGGCAAGGCCTAAACTAGAACAGTTTACTAATTGCGAGACCTCTGTTGAGGAAGCACTGCAGGATAAAGAGGATATGTTGCTGCCGGGTACGAACAATACTGATTGGCCCCTTGCATTTCTCAACGCTCATAAGGGGAAGTTAAGGAAAAAGCGGTTGCCTAGGCGCAAAGCTAAATGTGGCAGGAAGGAGCTTAAGCCCATAGTGCTGTTTATGTACCAGGGAACCTATGTGGGATTTGCACGTATGCATGTTCATAGCGCTTGGGTTGTTTTCAAACCAGGGTTGTTGGCGGCACCAGATAAAAATCTCTCTCCTACAAATTGTTAAATCAAGGCATAGTGCTATTCGGATATGTGTAAACTAGTTTAGTCTAGTTTAGTAGCTCTGTTGCTGTCCTTTTTAAGGGTTATGTAATGTTTGGTTGTTGACTTCGCGGGGTATGCCCCTTGATTTGTATCAGTTGTTTCCTTTTGGTATAAAAACTTAATTAGCAAAAAAAAAAAATGCATAGAATCTGAATATATGATTGGACACTTGATAATAAGCTTGAAAAAATATAACAACATAACACTTGGTAGGCGAATTTATTAAGAAAATGTTACCTGCACAAATATCAAGTTTCTCAAAACTTGTTCAAGCATTTCATCAAACATGTTACCTGCACAAATATCAAGGATTCTTTTCATCAAGTTTCTCAAAACTTGTTCAAGCATTTCATCAAACAACTTACCTGCACAGGGAAACTAATCACATAATGAGGATGAATAACATTAGTGTATATCACATAATCACATTAAAATTAGAGAAATGCGTCTAAAAACCCAAAATATCATTACACATACATAATAAAGAGGTAGTATTTAAAGAAACAAAATAAATTTTATGATTTATTATAAAATATAGAGGTAGCACGGGCATGTATTATAGACGCTGGTATTGATTCTTGGCATAGGAACCTCCGCCACGCCTCCTCTGGTCTAATATCCAATAATTCAAATTTTATGATGAATGCAAATACATACGACACGAACAAAATAAATGATATGAACTTACTCTCCGTAAACCCAGTGGATGATTGTATTGATTCAACCGGATTTAGCAGAACGGATCGATGAGCAAAGATGAAGATTGTATTGATTCAACCGGATTTAGCAGAACGAATTGATGAGTAAAGATGGAGATCAATGTTCGCTGATAATAAAAAATAAAGATTCAAAAAATGTAACAAATTGCCATAAAAAAAGGAATGATTTGGTGGCACAATATGTGAAAATGGATGAGATAAGGTCTGGGATTGATTTTGAAATTCAAACCTATAACAACTTGCCATATAAAAATGAATGAATCAAATAATGCCTCAATATATGCAAATATATGAATTTGATTGATTGGGTTGTATTATATGGATCCGGGTCAAGTAATATCCATCAAATGTGTTTGTAATGTAAAATATAATAGGAGATGAGATGGGTAATATCCATGAGAAAATGGGTAATAAAGTTGGGTAAAAAAAAATGGAGCCGGGTCAAGTAGTGTGGAAAAAACAAAGGAAAACCCATTGGATAGTATCCATGGGATATGTGCATATTTTGGAATTAAGATATATAGATATATAATAAGATTAAGAGAGATAATAAGAAATATTATTATAAATTAGGTTAAGAGTTCGATTTTTACTAAGCTTATAAATAAATTTAGTAAAAATAGGAGGTATATTTTTCAATAGTGTTATAATATTATAAACATTAATAACAATAATATATTTTTTCTTCGTATAAACGGATCATGAAATTATGCAAACAAAATTTTACTAAAAATTAGAGCATAACCTAAATCCTAACGTAAGTAATACTCTTTTTTTTTTTTTGCTAAATCTAACGTAAGTAATACTCCCTCCGTCCCTCTAGGTAGTTTACATTGGAAATGGGCACGGAGACCAAGAAAATGTATAAAAAATGAGTAAAGTTAGATGAAAAGTGGGTAAAGTGGTGGGACCTATCAATATTTAATAATAGATTTGAGATAGTGGAGGAAAGTAGTGGGTGTCATAGTGTTTTTTATTATTAAATATGTGATAGTGGGGAAAAGTAGTGGGTGTAATAGTGAAATAAACTTACTATTTATGGTATGTAAAGAAATGAGAGGGACACCCCAAAATAGTAACCGTAAAGAAATGAGAGGGACGGAGGGAGTAACTAAGAATAATAGTAATAGTACTAGTAGTATCAAGCCTCTTGTAAACAAAAAATTTGAACTCCTAAACACTGCTTGATGATTGATATGGGTTAAAAATAAGTTCTAAAGACATATTTAATGATACATTAAATAAACTCAGTTTGGTTCAAATACGAAGCCTACTAATGAGGTCCAAAACCCTAATTCAATATTAAATTCATAATTAATATTGAAGGTGATTAACAACTCAGCAATAAGAGTCAAATAAGGATATTACTCCTACAAGAAGTAGCCTCCAAGGCACCGAATTCAATATGGAAATAGACTCCTACCTTGCAGGAGTCTAGAACCTTCCTCAAGGTGGTGACTTGTCCATCAAGTCTCCTAACCCTACTCTAAATCTAAGGCTCCCAACGCCTATATAAGGATCTGACCCTGTTAGTCACAAAGGCATGCCTGTATTCATCTAATAACAAGCCTAATTGTTTGTAATGCTTTGCAATACTTACATGACCCTTTAAGTAGGGGAACCTCTAGTTGTAGAGTTTCTACTTGTTGTAGTACTTATAATAGGCATCAAATTCTATCTGTGTAACTCTAATTAAAGTCAGAGAATAATGCTTGCAAGAAGTTCCAAGGTTCATGCCTCAAGCTTGAAGAACAAGACTGTCAAAATAAACACAGTTGGAATTTGAAGAATGAAGATTTGCCTAAGTACCAATTCGAGAAGTGTTTTGCTCTATCGAGAAGTCTAGCATTCGACAAGTCAAGAATTCGATATCTATAAAGACACTGTTCGACATCTCTGAAAGTCAACAAGTCAAAGTGTCATTCGATAACTCAGAGATTCGACATGTCTATTACTTTATTCGAGAAGTCAAGAAGTCAACAAGTCAAAGTGGTATTCGAGTTCTCTAGGAGTCAACAAGTCAAAGTTGTATTCGATATCTCAAAGACTCCGAATGCTATTCGATATCTTAGGGATTTGATAAGTTAAACGCTCTATTCCTGAAGAAAAGAGCTATTCGAGAAGTGATTCGATATGTCAGCTTTGCACTATTCGAGAACTCAGAGTTATCTATCAAGCCAATTCTAGTTCTCGAATCAATCACTAAGTCACTTCTCGAATACAATCTTGGAGACAAAACACTGGAGAGATTGTACAAGTCAGAAACCTGCAACAAGCCAAAGCACTTTATGGACCACAAAGTGTAAGGTACTTTGGAAAGCCTACAAAGAAGCTTAAAGAGATGTACAAGAGAAAAAGAGCTAAAGAAGTGGATCTGAACAGAACTTGTAGCCGTTTGGATGCTTACTCAAATAGGATAGACATACTAGAAAGTAATTTATCCTGCAACCTTATTTGTAGTAAGTAGGTTGTATTCATGTTCTATAAGAATACATCCTCACTTCCTTAGCTAAGAGTTTTTTTGAAGATACACATTTAGAACATACATCTCTCTGAGAAAGAAGCTGAGAATACGAACTTGTGTTCTCAGGTTGTAGCAACATTTTGATCTAATAAAATATTAGATTAAAGTGAGTACTATGTTGTTGTGTCTTATATTTCCGCACTCATATTTTGTTTAAGCACAAAAACATATACTTTACAACATACACCACTAAGCAGATTTGAAGTAAAGTTTGAGAATCCATTCACCCCCCCTCTGTATTGTCTTTGGTATATTCAATACTCAACAAGTGGTATCAAAGTAGACTGTTTATTCAAAAACAGTAAACGATCATGAATACACCAAAGATTACAGGAACGGTGAAGGTCCCTAAGTTCGACAAAGAGAATTACAACCTCTGGAAGATTAAAATGTTGTTGTTCATCAAAGATGCTAATCCTCTATATCCTGATATCCTCAAGAATGGTCCCTTTGTTCCGCAACAAGAGATCCTTGAAAAGACAGTTGGAACCACAACCATTCCAAGATCTTATGTGGCCAAGGAACCATCCAAATGGACGGACTCAGAGAAAGATAAGGTTGCCCTGGATAGTCATCTCATGCTGCTAATAATAGATTTCTATGGAGATGTCAATGTTTGCCAATATAGCCTCATGCAAATCAGCAAAAGAGATGTGGGATCACATTGAGGTATTGTGTGAAGGGACAGAGGAGGTTAGAGAAAACAAGAAACAGATATTGGTCACCAAGTCTGAAGCTTTCATGGCACAGCCCAAGGAAAGCATTACTGATATGTTTGAAAGGTTTCACAAACTGGTGACTGAGCTACAGATGAATGGGAAGGTTTACAGCACTAAGGAGTTGAACATGAAGTTTATATTGTCTTCTCCAAACCACCTAGAGCAGAGGGTCATTTCTCTAAGGGAAAGAGATTTGAACAAAATCACATATGTTATGCTCTATGGGGTTTTAAAGACTCATGAGCTTGAGTTGCTTCAGAAGAGGGTTATCCAAGCCAACCAAGGCAGAATGATAAACACATCATGTGCCTTGATTGTCAACAAATCTGTTCAAGACCTAGAAGCATCTACAAGTCAGCTGAGGATAGAGGAGATAGTAGATGATGAAGAAAATGAAGGTGAAGTGACTGAACCTGTTGAGGAGAAGGAAGAAGAAGAGTTCTATACTCTTGAAGAGCTAGATGGCATAGAAAACACTTCATATGCTTTCATGGACAGAAAATTTCCAAACATCAGATTAAAGAGGAACCAACCCTTCAAACCTAGACCCCAAAACCATTCATTCAACAAGAGCAAGACACTTGTGAAAGGAACCAAGAATAAAATCAAAACCAGCCATGTAGATAGGTCATCTGTAAGGTGTTATAGATGCAATGACCTAGGGCATTTTGCCAGTGAATGCAAGAAGCCTAAAAAGAAGGATAAGGAGTTTCTAGAGCTTGAAGCTAAGTATGAGGCCCTTCTTCAAAAACAAACACAAGGCAAGGCCTATATAGCTGAAGGGAAGTGTTGGGATGACTTTGATAGTGATGGAGAAGAGCAAGAATTTTGCAACTATGCCTTGATGGCTGATTCCAAGGATGAACAATCTCTATCTGACTCTCAGGTACCATCTCTCACTACCATGGATATGTCTGTTTCTGAATATAACTACATGGTTAACAACTGTCCATTGAAATGTTTAATATTCATACTAGTATGACTGCTGCTAATGAAGAGATTGCTAAACTGTCAACTAGGAATGAATTGTTAAACAAGAAGAATGAGGAACTTGAGCTAACTTCTATGCAAGTAGATAACCTTAAGAAAGAAGTTGAATATCTACAGAATAAGGTTCTATGTGCTAATCAGGTTGAGAAGGCTCTTAGGGATGAACTAGCTGAAAATGAATTCAACCTGAAAACCTTTTTTTTTTTTTTTTTGCTAATTAAAATTTATACCATAGGAAAATGATTACATCTCAAGGGGCATACCCCGCGATAAGTAACACCTACCTAACGGAACGACAAAGAGAAAACATTAAAAATGCTAGATATACTAGCAATCAACAACTAAATAAAACCTAGGCTACTAAAACCTAGTCTGCATACAAACAACCAACTGGATAAAACTACCTATCACCAATTATTTTCCTCCTGGGGTGACCACCCCTGCTTCCTTGCACCATGCCCTTGTGAAAGGGGAGAGACAGTCTGCATACCAAAACCATCATGCAATTGGTCCACGCGC
Organism: Kitagawia praeruptora; assembly: GCA_037693485.1. Classification (NCBI taxonomy): domain Eukaryota; kingdom Viridiplantae; phylum Streptophyta; class Magnoliopsida; order Apiales; family Apiaceae; genus Kitagawia; species Kitagawia praeruptora. The sequence continues at coordinate 117,972,378 of CM075351.1, read as the reverse complement.
GCGGGATCATAGGCCTCAACAGCCCAACCCATTTCAACAATATCCTTAGCCTCCTGAATACATCTTGGCACCGCATAAACTCAGCTAGCCTGCAAAGTTGGTCAATCATGTACCAATAAGCCCATCCCACATAACTCATTGACAATAGGACAGAGTAAACCTGAAGTCCTAGGTTCAGAGTAATACACAAACAGGATACTAAACACAACATCATAGTCCCCTGCATCATTGAATTCCATCCTATAACAACCATCATAAAAGTCCCACCAGCTGGGCCTTGAGTCACTTTAATATAATCCACATATGTAGTTCTACTGGCCATAATCAGACCCACAAGCTCTACTTCCCATTGTATAGTGAAAATCTTGATGACCTCAACCTTTCTAGCAATCTTCCTCTTGAGTAGATCAAACATAGCACAGCCAACTCGAGGTTCGACAACAACATTCCTGAAAGAATCGCAACGAAAACTAGCACCCATTTGGGACACCACAACCTGTTCCGAATAGAACGAAACACAACAATAACCAAGCATCCTGGACTCACAAATGCGAACATTTCGATGATAACTCGTCTCAAAAGAGCAGCAGCCATAGGAGCTTCCCACCATACATGGCACAATGCACACAAAATGCTTTAACAGCATCACATTAGACAAAGTTGAAAAAAGAAAACCAACAACCTGAAAACTTTGATCAATTCGTCTATTAAACACAACAAAGGACCAGAAATCTCCTTGAATATTCTCCAAATTCAAAAGAAACTGGACTAAACCAGCATTGTCAATCTCGAAAGAGCCTTTTGCCATAGACATCAAATAATCAGCGAAGACATAACCAAAGTTGGGGCACTCCAGCCCTATCTTAATCATCCCAACATCCAAACTCTCATCATTGTACAATACCAAACCATGCCCAGCCTTACGCACATGATACCCTGTGTGATATACATTACCGGAATGAACACTCACCCCCAACTTGACATTCACAGAATTAGAACCCTCATTATTCCATGATATCTCCATAACATATAGCATATACCAGCTTGTAACGAGCTCCTCTTTCGCTAGCACCAAGTTTTCCATCATAGGGATGTTAATCCCACTGATTGCAGCTAATACAAAACGCACCCCCATCATAGCAAGTGCACACACATCAAACCCCTTAAGGGAAACACCTCTCCATTCACCAACCAGAGGTAGTCTCTTTTCCAAATAAAAAACCTGACTAGGCATATTAGCAAACAGGTTGTGGTCATATCTCTCTTTATTAGGCCAAAGCCCAAATAAATCATATCCATAATCAACAATAGAGGAAAACCCCCTTTGAAGCATTTTGTCGAACACCAGACGCGCATTATCAAGAAAGGATTCATCTTCTTTAACAAAGAAGAGCGCAAACATAGCGACACCAAAACCCAACAAAGTGACCAAACAAAGAGAGTCCTTGTACAGGCTGAACTCTTTCCCAAACTCTCCAAAGTGGCCCAATTCAGAACACACTCGGACAACATGGATAATCCAACTCATACCATCATAAGATGCTGAGTTGGAACTCATCAAATTCATAAAAGCCTTCTCAATAGAAAGGCCCGAATCCAGCTTGAAGAAAACCCAAGAGATGAGACCCATCTCAACTCCACAAGAACACATGTGAACTGCATTCTCATCTTTAGCGAGAGAACCATGAGGATTAAAATCTAGAAAAACCTTCGAAAACATTAAGAACAGAATATATAAATATAACTATAAGAAATATGGTGTTTTAGGTGAAAGATCAGAAGAGGAAATGTGGATTTAGGTAGGTTGAAGTGTGGATTTGATGGAGAAAAGGTGAAGAAAGGATTAGTTTTGAGGCGGCTAGGGTTTTTTGCTAGAGAGAACGACTCTCATTGGTGTTCAAACGAGTCCGAATTGAAGTTTTTCCCTGAAAATCTTTAAGAACTCCTCTAGTCTATTGCAGTCTTACCATGAGAGAAACCAATCTAAACCCAAGGCTGTCATTGGACTTGACTATGGCACTCTTAAACAAAGGAAAAGCTATGCTGTTATTGAAGATGACATAGTTGTTCAGGAGGAAGTGCCTCACATTTTGAAAAATACCGAGTCTCCAATTTTTAAAGAACCAACATTTGAAATTGATGAGGATGCCTTACTCATTAAGCAAATGTTGAATGATGAGGATGACGCACAGTCTAGTGAACAACCAACATTCTCTAAAAGTGAGAGTGTCAAGTCAAAAGCCAAGGAGCTAGTAGGTGGTAGACCTAGACCTGAGAAGTTTGTTTCAGCTGGGAATAATGAATCTGAAAAGAAAGTGGCTAATAAGAAACAAAACATGAATGACAAGTTAGGGATAAACAAGAATAACAATTATGCTTATGTGCCAAATGCCCCTAGGAAAGTTTGTCAAAACTGTTTTAGTACTAATCACTTAACACATACATGCAAGAAACCAAGTGGTAGTGTAGCTAAGCCATTCTATGATTGCTCTGTGCCTTTAAGACATAGAGATTCTATAACGACCTAGAATTTTCGCAATTTATAAATGCTTAGTTAATTGTTAAATGTGGAAATTCTGTGAATTATGTGATAGATTAATTTTTTTGAAATCAAGATATGTGTGAAATCATGTTTACGTGATTACATGATAATTGGTATGTATCCGTGGAATTTTATTTATATTTTTAAAGCATTAAAACTATTTTTAAAGTGCATTTTTAATCTTTCGAAAATCATATAAAATCATTGGAGTAAATTTAAATCATGAAATCTTTTGCATTATCATCTTTGCGATATGATTTAGTTTTTAAATTAGTGTGAGTATTTAATTGTGTCATTTAGTATTTTAAAATGATTTAAAAAGCATTATTTCTTTTAAAGAACCTTTATTTCGATAATTCGTAGAAAATTCATTTTTGAGCCCAAAATTATTTTAAAAATATGCGGAGTCTTGTAATTTCATAAACGTTATTTTAAAATTTTACAATTTATTTTTATCTTAATTTTCCAATTTATTTCGATTTTTAATTGATTAAAAACGTTTTGTAAAAAAGAAATAAAAATTTCAGTTTGGCAATTTATTGTCTTGCCCCTAAGTGTATATAACACCACCACCCACTTCATTTTCTTCTCATGTACACGAGTTGCAACTGCTGGGTACTCTCTTCCACCACCTCTTCATTTCTTTTTCGATTTTCAAGCTCAAATCATGTTAATATCTCTGTTTTAATTATCTAAATCATGCTCTTTAATCTATTTGATAGTTGGTTCGAGTTTTATGGAATTGTTTATGTATATACGAATCGGTTGCATGTATATATATATACTCGATCCTTACATGCAAGCCTTGTTTGAGTGATCTTGAGTCTTCAAACTGTTAATCGTTACTAAAAATAAAGTTTTCATCAAGTTTGGTATTGTTTTCGAACCATCCGACAAAACCCTCTTTCCCGGCCATTTTTTTCGGCAAGTGGGAGGTTGGAGATGAATGTTTCGTGCTAGTGTAAGTTGATTGAATGATATATATGATGGGTCACGTTCTATGGAGAACCACACTAAACTGAGAACCGGAGAACTCTAATAAGTTCAGTAGCGAAACTTTAAGTTCAGTTTCGGAACTTTAAGTTCAGTAACAGAATATTTGTTGAAAAAAGTAAGTTCAGTCGTAGAACTTTGTAGAAAAATAAGTTCGATTGTAGAACTTTTAATGTCATGTGGAAAACTTTGGAAAAAAAGCAAGTTCAATTGTAAAAATTTTAATTTCATGTGCATAAATTTGAAATTCAATAGCAGGACACTATATTTTTATTACGAAACAAAATAGGTTCTACAGTAGGATCCAATGGTTCTCCGGTTCTCTTTTAGATAATGGTTCTCATTTGAATCAACCCCTATATATGATTTTCTAGATTAGTACAAATTAATTTCGAATTTTATGTAATTATTTCAAATTATTCAAATTTTTGTAAATTATTAGTATGGTAATTAAATAATAATCTTGATGATTGTTTGATAAGTGTAATTTTCGGAATTTATAAAGATTAATGATTCGAATTGTTATGGTTTAATAGAGATTAATTCGAATTTTTAATCATTAAATGGGAATTATTTAAATTTTATAGTTTAGAGATAATAATGAGAAATTCATTTTGTGATTATATGTTGAATGAATACTGATTAGCATGTAAGTGAGATTTATAGAATTGTTATAATTTGAATTTCTTGATTTAAATTAGAAGTTGTATGATTTTAGTGATTTATGTGTAATAAGAGTTAAAGTACTATTTAGTGATGTGATTGTTATTATCGGATGAAAGTAGTATGATTATGAATTGATATGAGATATATAATCCATTGGGCTTGTAGATGGATTTATAATCCATCGAATTGATTTGGTTGTGTTTTGAGTCGGATACTTCCGACGGGATAGTCCTATAAACAGAGAAAACTCTGCCCGAATTTCGTTAAGATTTTAAGTCATAAAGTTTAAATATAAGACTATAAGCTATTTACAAATCAAACTAATGTCACGTGTTAAATGTTTTTTTTTTTTTTGCTAATTAAAAGTTTATACCAAAAGGAACAACATGATACACGTCTAGGGGCATACCCCGCGAAGTCAACAATTAGCCATTACAAAGGCCAAATGATAAAGTCATAACAACATAAACAACATGATAGAGAAACTAGTTTAAACTAGTTTTTTAAAAACAACGATTAAAATTGCCTATAAAGGATCAATCTTGTGTCTCCATGCGAGCATACAATACCCACTTGCATCCATGCGACCTGAATTCATCCTTAAAAATCGAACCACAGACTTCGATCGAGCCATGAACGGTCAGGCCATCTGAAATCCCCTGCATCTTTAAGTCATCCTTTAACCTTGAAAAGAAACTCATACAAACACTAATAAAGTGTAGATGCACATATGCAAGAGCTGCCAGCATAGAATCGCTAATAAAACTCATTATAAGCCAATTTCCAATCCAGTTTTTACCAGCGAATGGCGCCAAGATGAGCCTATTCCCGAGAAACATAATTTGCACAAAAATGGTAAAAACCCCATAGCAAACATGGAGGTTCATCTGGATAGTAGTCAAGCACTTAGTGCCAACCACTGCACCCATTGTGTCCCACGCCACTGCACAAATCCTGCTATTCATCTCCACCTCCAAGAAGAGAGTACCATCACAACTACTACCAAAAAACACATGGTGTTCCCTGCAACATCCTCTTTTAACATACTTCCTTTCACATATCATACCTCCGCATAATTCACAATAAACTTCAGTGTCATAAACGCCTGAGTTCGCACCCCGTGGCTGCGCCGTACCAACCCTTCTGGATTGCAAGCGTCTTTCAACAACATGGATGAGAATTAGACCCCGCCCACAAAGATTGCAACAAGCTTTAAACTCAAAAGCTCCAGAATTTGGAACTTGCCCTATCTTAAAATAGAGAGTATTCGTTGCCCCATTTTCCTCATTAGTAACATCAATTACATCTAACTTGCCACCATCATTAACCCATGGCCCAAACGCATCAATAATATCATCATAGGGAATTAAATCCCCATCAGCATCATGAGCAAAAACCATGAATGTAGCACATTCCAACTCCGAGAGAACAGCGCCCGCTACTCTGTGAGGCCTAACATTATTCTGATTGCGACCATGCCATTCACACACATGGTAAGCCATCAGAGAATCAACAGCAATATCCATATCAGGAAAACAATTTGCCAACAGCAGTTGGTAAAGAACCCCATAGCAGTAGTCGTTAGACTTCACAGTCACCTGGCCACCTGTTGTTGCAACCCTTCGCCCCTGCTGCGAGTTACCAGTACATACTAACACTACCACCATGATAAGATTGAAATCCCAACCTCCACCTTGGCTTAACAAAGCCAAAATGAATCCCATCTTGCTACCACAACTTTTAACATATCCATAGCACTGAATCCACTTTAAAAGCAAGGGTCTGCACCCCAAAACAATTGCGTTAAGACATTGTTTAACTTGTAAACCAGGATTCCAAGCTAGGAGCTCAGAGCATTCTGTGGTCAACACCATAACAGAAAAAATACCCATCTTTTGACAAAGCATTTCATCAAACAGTATATGTGCACCATTGCAAACATACACCCCAAGATTTCTTGTTCTAGGAACAGCTTGGACCCTTAATAGAAAAGGTTTAACGTTACTTCCTAGTCCTCCACCAGATCTGGCCGGCACCTGAGATAACATATGATTCCTCATTTTCTTGACCACCATAATTGCAAACCTGCAAATCAACCATTGTTGAAGCACGCCACCAACTGCAGCCACCACAGCCTCCATTTGAGCCATCAAACCATCAGCTTCATCCACAACCTTCAGACTAAAAACCCCAAGGATTCTTGCCGTCGGTGAATAGATCAACTCTTCAATAGGATTTACATGCTAAAGTGACTTATGTGCTTTCATGCTATAGATGCTACTTGGTTATGTGCTTATCTGATCTGATTGAATTGCGTAATAAGAATGTGATTCGTATTTTAAGTGGTAATGCGACATAGGAATCGTTTGGGTAGATTAGGATGAGTCGTATTAGGAATATAGGGTACTAAGAGAGTGAGTATGGTTTATGTAGATTTGAAGGACGTAGGCCCATTTCTAAGAGAGTGAGTTATTCACTTGCAAGGACTTTAGAAGAAACGCAGTGAAGGATCCATTTCTAAGTACACTTTTGGATTAGAATTCATAGCCAGTCTTCTTGTTTTGAGATATGTATTTGTTGAAGTGTAGCCAGTTGTTTCGCTAGCTTCTTATTTGCGCGGGGTATGCCCCTAGACTTGTTTTTTTCTCTTTCTTAATATATTTTTTCAATTAGCAAAAAAAAAAAAGGACGTAGGCCCTAGCGATAAAGGAAAGGCTAAAGTTGAGTATCAGTGACTGAGCTGAGCTGTTGCATACTACCAAAGGCAAGTAATTCTGTCTCTTCTTGAAAGTTTATATTCTTGAAACTGTTATACCATGTTGAACCATGTTTATATATCTTGCTTTCGTATGCTATGCCATACCTTTGCATGAACCCTGATACCTATTGTTCACTTTACTGTATAACTGCACACTACCCTAAATCAGACTGATTCTTTTTAATTGCTTCTTGACCATATATGCCCTACTGCTTTCCAGAGTCAAGTCAAATTGACTGATAGATAAACCAATATTATAGTTAACCTATGTCCGTGACCCGAATATCCTGTGTTGATTTTAAAATACTTTTCAAATATCATGTTGCCCGAAACACTATTTTACAAACTGGATGTAACACCCCTAGATCCGGGGTCGGAGATCCAGGCTGTCACTCTATCCTTAATTCCCATTTTAATAAACATTATTTTTAATCTTCATTTCATCTTGCTGTGACCCCTCAATCAAACATAACATTTATTGATTATAGGCTTAGAGACGAAATTAAAACGTTACTAAGTTATTACAACCATCTTGAAATAGTTATTACAAACCCAAATTGTCATAATCTTAAAAGTTCGACATAAAAAGGATTACCATCTAAGGCGGCATCTACGGCCAAAATGCGGTTTGGTTTTCAGAAACTTATACAAGTCATGCTTGTAACTAACTAGACCTAACCAACCTAAGCTGTAAACCTATCCAACTTAGTGTGCTCACCTCTGGTGATGCTACTGGGTGCGGCCTCGGCACCTGCCTCGTAAATAGTCTCCTATACTACTGACCGGTTAGCACACTTTTGCGGGGGGTCTGCCTTGTTCTTGCCATTCTTATCTGTTGTTGTGTGGTGGTATATATAAAAGAAAAACAAGAGTGAGGAATACAGCTCAGCCATGTAATAATAGTTTTCAAAGTACTTTTGTTAACGTAAACCATATGACATATCGTATACTGATATTGTATCATCATTAAACATTTTCATTCTTTATCCAGAAATATAACGAAGAATTTCTGAGGTACTTTGAATAGTTCATCATTCTGTCAACACTATCGGTAACTGAGCACCTAGGCTTTTCATTACAGTGTTGCAATACAATTCTAGTTGGAAGAATGGGATTATGATGGAGCCTCTTCCACGATATCTGGTGATCAACCAATATACCGTGCCTCTGCTTCTCTACTAGTAGAAGGACGACGTTACCTTATCGGGTTGCACCCTGACCGCATATGGGCCTTATTATTTGGACTACGCCCGAAGGCGATGTCCCATCTTCCTCCAATCCCTTAGAGAATTCTATGCATCGTAGGAACAGAATTTAATTCAGTTTCCCCCAAGCACAAAGCTTGATGCCTGGTTTAATAATCATTACTAACTTTACTTCCATGAGTAATTGAGGAAATAACTCTGATGTGTGGGTTGACTTTAGTCAACGGAATTTGATTACTAAGAATTGCATCATCAAACATAATTTGGGAGTTGGTCGGAGTTTTTAAGTGTTTAGTCAAATCTGAGCCCCTCCTTAGTAGGTAGGGTGCATTTCTTATTGTTAGCGAAGAGAGAAAATAATTAATACTGGCTCCCAAAACCTTGGGTTCCCGAATTTTGATAAGTTGAGCAAGATAGAGATAATTTTTGATGAGTGAAGCTATAGTCAGTGAAGAAAAGGGAACCCGTACTATTTTTAAATAATTTTTCGACAATCAGAAATTATTTAAAATAATTTTTAAAGTCTTAAATGATTTTTAAATCATCCTGGAATATTTAATAAATATTCAAATAATATTTATTAAATAAATAAATAAACCTTCAGACTATTCTCAATATGAAAATAATATTCAAATTATTAATAAATATTCAAAAAATATTTATTAATATTTTCAAAGGAATTTTCAATCCGAAAATATCCAATTTATATTTATTGGAATATTTTAAAAAATATACGTCATATAACCCTTCCGGTGACTTCCGGGTTTTATGTCCTTATTCGGACGAAATATCTCTGACTCCCTTACTAAGAAAAGGTATTATCATACCCTACTGGGAACTTGTAACACATCATCGTATACATATATATAAGAGTCTATGCATACGTACATAGTTAACAGGTTTATAAATTCCCGTAAATAACCATACATCATATGTTGATTCACAAAAATACTATCAAGTAGTTCATAGCATTTATACCACAACAACAACAGTTTGAAAATATTTGAAATACAAGTTTTGAAAACTTGCCTGATCGTGTCGGAATAGTCTGGGCTCTGTCTCTAGTGTGATGATCTATAACAACCAATAAGGTTCGGTTAGTTCATTAAACTATCCCGTCGAACCAACTATTCATATAAAGACACAATTTCGTAACGATACATCCTTACTACACGTTTGGCTTATTATAAGTCCATGATATCCTTTAACCACTTTTGATAATTAATGATCTCATAACGACTTTCGTTAAAGGTCATTTTTAATGAACTAAAGTTCGTCCCCTAAAAGGGTTTTTCACTTGCGTAACTTTGATTCGAAAAATTCTATAAAATCGAAAAATAAACTTTTTAATGAAATTCTTTTTCTCACTTCTTCTTAACTGTCCATAGGAATTTTCATCCAAATTTCATAATTAAGAACATCTTTTTGCTAGCTCAATTGTTGCTCTAAACATAGCTTCTTTCTGCAGTGGTTTCTCATGTGCATTCTTGACTTAAACATTTCTATAAAATCGAAAATTTCATATTTCTACTCCAAATTTATATGGGATCTTAAGCACTGACCAGGTTACTCATAAAATTTTCATAATCACAGACCATTTTTAAAGGGCTCGTTTGGCTTTATAAAGTCAGTCCATCTTAACGATTCGTCCATTTTAACCGGTTTCACTAAAACGAGCATATCTCATAAATCGTAAATCGTAATCACATGAACTTGGCGTCAAAACAAACTACAAAACAATTCCTACTGATTTATGGCCAAAAACGTGCCAAGAAAACATTTGTTCATTTCGACATTATAACGGCTATAAACCGAACATTTCCAAATTCCATGAACTCTATCTAACCACTTAATTCAACCAAAAACCATCAAGATCATAAAAACATCATCAATGGTTTATAATACCAGTAGTAACATCCATTTATCACTATCCAAAACTTTACCCATACTTATAAAGCTTAAAACATCACAATCCCCTTAAACATGTACATACATGCATCAACCTTTCAAATCAACTTATAACTCCTAAAGTTTAAGGTGGGTGTGAGTGTTTTACCTTCCTTGGAGTCTTAATAACCTTAACCAAGCTTGACTTTCTGTAAAAAAAACACCTTAGATAGCTTTAACAACCTTTAACCTTCAAGACCTAAAAAACCAAGTTTAAAATTTTCGGAGTCAGCATGACCTCGCTTGAAAGAACTGGATAAACGAGGGTCTTACCTTTCTTATCTGAACGAGGCTCCTGAATAAGAGTTGTAGAGTATCTCAGTACCTTTCCAACAAGCTAAAGAAGGAAATTTTCTACTAAGAAATGAAGGAGATACGGAATTTTTAGTGTGCTCCTCTATGCCTTGGCCGAAATGGAGAGTTCTTGGGGTTTTGCTTGCTTGAATCTTGGCTACTACTTGTTTGAAATGGTTGTAATGCCTTCTATCATAACTTAGCTAGTCCTTTAGCAAATAAATCAATTACCCATAACATAATAATTATAGTGAATTACTTTTGCTAATGGTAATGGACCTTGTGTCCTTAATTGCCAAGTTGACTTCCTTGATTGCCAATTAGCTTCCTTGTATTCTCTTCCACTAACTAATGGTATAATACACCACTTAAAACTATAATTCATTGTATGCATATATGTATTTAATTTATTTACTCTACATCATACTATTCTCGCGTATTCCCGGTACCATATTTATTCCTTAATTTTCATGTTAATCTTCAATAATCCTTAAAATGTTTTTGGTTCAACATTCTAATTTCTTTATCCTAGTACTTTGGTTGCATGGTCCTTTTCAAATTATATAACTCTTCGGCTTGTCATAGTACTCTTATTTATCGATACCTCATGAAATGTAGGTCGTTCGTTAGGATTCTTCGAATTTCGACGACTTTTACATACACTTATTTCGCTTAAGGAATCATAATATGAACTCAAATCTTAAATATTCATCATACATAAGTGGTGGTTAGAATCATTCTCCTAAAGTAATGAAATTACTATTCATTCGGGACATTTTACAATAGTACAAAAATTCAGGTTCTTACAACCTTCCCCCCTTAAAAGGATTCCGTCCCGGAATCAGGTAGAAAATAATTGGGGGTACTTCTCTTGCATTGCACTTTCCAGCTCCCAGGTGGATTCCTCTATGTTATGATTCTGCCACAAAACTTTGACTAATCTGACCACCTTGTTCCTAAGTACTTGCTCCTTGTGGTCCATGATTTCCACTGGTTGCTCTATATAAGACAAGTCTGGCTGTAGATCCACATGCTCATATTCCACCACATGCTTGGCATCGGGGTTATATTTCCTCAACATAGACACATGGAACACGTTTTGTACTTGCTTTAGACTTGGGGGTAAGGCTAACTCGTAAGCCACCTTTCCAATCTGCCTTAAAATCTCGAAAGGTCTGATGTATCTCGGGCTCAACTTTCCTTTCTTCCCAAACCTCATCAGTCCTTTCCAGGGAGATACATTTAGCAACACCATGTCTCCTACTTCATATTCTCTATCCTTCCGAGCTAAGTCGGCATACTTACGTTGTCTGTCTTGGACTGCTGCCAGTCTTCCCCTGATTAGAACTATCACATCTCTTGTCTGTTGTACTAGTTCAGGTCCTAATATCTTCCTTTCACCAACTTCTTCCCAACATAAGGGAGAACGACATTTACGGCCATAGAGGGCTTCATATGGGGGCATTCCTATACTTGAGTGATAACTGTTGTTATAAGCAAACTCAATCAATGGTAAGTGCTCTTCCTAACTTCCCTTGAAATCCATAACACACACTCTCAGCATGTCCTCTAAGGTCTGAATTGTTCTTTCATTTTGTCCGTCAGTCTGGGGGTGGTACGCAGTACTCATGTTTAGCTTGGCTCCCACACAGTCTTGAAAGCTCCTCCAGAACCTGGAGTTAAACCTCGGGTCTCTATCGGATACAATGGTCACGGGAACTCCATGTCGTACCACAATTTTCCTTATATAGATGTCTACTAATCCATCGACAGTGTACCTCTCGTTGATTGGGAGAAAGTGTGCGGACTTGGTCAACCTATCGACGATTACCCATATCGCATCGTGGTTAGTCTTGGTCCTTGGGAGTCCTACTACAAAATCCATGGCTAGGTGCTCCCACTTCCATTCTGGAATCTCTAAGGGTTGCAGTAACCCACTAGGTCGCTGATGTTCTACCTTTACCCGTTGGCAGGTTAAACATTTATTCACCCATTCTGTCACATCCTTCTTCATGTTGGGCCACCAATAGTATTCATTCAAATCTCTATACATCTTCGTGGTACCTGGGTGCACAAAGTACCTTGAGTTATGTCCTTCATATAGGATTTCATCCTTTAGTTCCTGAACATTTGGGACCCAAATTCTCGTTGCATATCTCATGATTCCTCCTGCATCTCTTTCGCACTTAATTTCCTCCCCGGTCAATATCTCTTCCTCCGAGTTCTTTTCCTCTTCCATCTTTTGCTCTTGGCACATTCGAATCTTTTCCAATAACGGAGGCTGGATTTGAATTCCCATTAACACTTCTTGGCTACTTCTCGATGTCTTAACTTCGATTTCTAGCTTCTCCATTTCCTTTATCAATTCTTCTGCCGAAGTCATCATCTTGAGCCTTTCCTTCCTGCTAAGGGCATCGGCCACCACATTGGCGGCCTTTCCTGGATGATAACGAATCTCACAATCGTAATCCTTGATTAACTCTAGCCATCTTCTCTGTCTCATTTTCAATTCTTTCTGGGTAAAGATGTACTTGAGGCTTTTATGATCTGTGTAAATTTCACACTTTTCTCCATATAGGTAATGCCTCCATATCTTCAATGCGAAGACTATCGCGGCTAGCTCTAAATCATGGGTAGGGTATCTTGCTTCATACTCCTGTAACTATCGGGAAGCATATGCAATCACCTTACCGTGCTGCATGAGCACGCAACCTAGTCCTTTATGCGATGCATCACTATAGATCACAAAGTCCCCCTTATCATCTGGTAGTGTCAGCTCTGGGGCGGTCATTAATCTTTTCTTTAGTTCTTGGAAGCTCTCTTCACATTTCTCATTCCATATAAACTTTTTAGTCTTTCTGGTGAGTCGGGTCAATGGGGCTGCCAGCTTGGCAAAGTCTTGTACAAACCTCCTATAATACCCGGCTAGTCCCACGAAACTTCTTACTTCGGTCTGGGTGGTCGGTCTTTCCCATTTTGATATTGCCTCTATTTTGGCAGGGTCAACTAGTACTCCTTCACTACTAACAACATGATCTAAGAATTGCACTTCTTTCAGCCAAAATTCGCATTTCGAAAATTTGGCATACAACTTTTCTTCCCTCAAGATTCCTAGGACTATCCTCAAGTGTTCTACATGTTTTTCCTCAATCTTAGAATAAATCAAGATATCGTCAATGAAAACTATGACGCACTTGTCTAGGTATTGTTTGAATACTCGGTTCATCAAGTCCATGAATGTCGCGGGGGCGTTAGTCAATCCGAAGGACATCACTAGAAACTCATAATGGTCGTACCTAGTGCGAAAAGCAGTCTTGGGTATATCTTCCGGTTTGATCTTTAACTGATGGTACCCTGTTCTCAGGTCTATCTTCGAAAAGTGAACTGCTCCCTTGAGTTGGTCAAAAAGGTCGTCAATCCTAGGCAAGGGGTACTTGTTCTTAATAGTTAACTTATTCAACTCTCTATAGTCTATACATAGCCTCATACTACCATCCTTTTTCTTTACAAACAACACCGGGGCACCCCACGGGGACACACTTGGTCTTATCATGCCCTTGTGCAACAGTTCTTGCAACTGAGTGGCCAGTTCTTTCATTTCAACGGGGGCCAATCGATAGGGGGCTTTAGAAACTGGTGCAGTTCCTGGTGCTAATTCCATCGCAAACTCGATTTCCCTATCGGGTGGTAACCCAGGAAGGTCTTCTGGAAACACATCTTCAAATTCCCTGACAACTGGAATGTCCTTCAGTTCAGGGTTTCTTTGCTTCGTGTCTAATACATAAGTTAAGTAGGCCTCGCTGCCCTTTTGTACTAACTTTTTGGCTTGAGCAACAGTCAAGAATTTTTGAGTCTGTCGCTGTCCTTTGAATATGACCTTTTTCTTTCCTGACACCTTTATCCTAACTTTCTTGCTCTTGCAATCAATCTGGGCACCATTACTTGCCAACCAATCCATTCCTAAAATGACATCGAATCCGCCTAACTTAAACGGAATTAGGTCTGTCCGAAAGTGGTGACCTCCTATTACTATATCGTAGTTAGGATATATCTGGTTTACAAGAACCACTTCGTGGTTAGCTATCTCTACCGTTAGCCGTTCCTTTAACATTTCTGGTTTCAAGTTCAGTTTACATGCAAAATCTTGCGATCTAAAGGATTTGGTAGCTCCAGAATCAAACAAAGTATTTGCACTCAAGGGGTTAAGGGAAAGGGTGCCTGCGATGACATCCTCAACCCTTACTGCATCCTGCATTGTCATGTTGAAAGTCCTAGCGATTTAGCAAAAAAAAAATGTTGAAAGTCCTAGCGGTGGGTGGTCGGTTGGATGCAGTACCGCTCATCCTTGATCCTGTCGGTTTCAGTTTAGGGCAGTCTTTCTTCCAGTGGTCCGTGCCTCCACACTGATAGCATTTCATGAGTGAGTTCCTCTGGGGGCAATTGTTGGCATAGTGTCCGGTCTGTCCACACTTAAAACATGTCGTCGTACCCTGGAGACATACCCCTGAATGTTTCTTACCACAAGTCTTACAGTTGGGTAGGGGAGGGCACAACTGTCCTGATATGGGTGCCCTGGTTGATCCACCTCCTTGGCCAACACTCTTGCTTTCTGCTCTGTTAAACCCTGTGCTTTTGGCTGACTGGGACACCGTTCCCCTAACAAACTTGCTGGAGAAATTCCCACTTGCAGCACCACCACTTTGACTTTCAAACTTCCTTTTCTTCATGATCTTGTCCTTCTGAGACTGCTCACTTCCTGGTTCTCCTTCAAAGGAAAAGTTAGCCGGTGAGGTGCTTTTTTGGAGGCCAACTCTCATGTTGAGAAGGGGGTGTCGGTGGCTCCGTATCATGTCAGGAAGAGGTTTGCTATTGGAATGCATTTGCGTCACTACATGATTTATCTGCAGCTTCTCATTACTATGGGCTTTGTGAGACATGTGCCTAGTCTCAATTTTAGGTTGCTTAAGGCGCCAGAATAATCTTTAGTTTTTCTCATTGTTATGTTGACAGTAAGGTGACTTACTGATGTTATGTCTTCTGTTATGGTTGATCGCGGGGTATGCCCCTAGATTTGTATAAGTTGTTCCTTTTTGGTATAAAATTTTAATTAGCAAAAAAAAAAAAAATCGATGCCTTCTGTACTAGAGTGACGTAATCCGTAATTTCTAACACCACGATGCGGTTCTGAATCCACTATTTCAATCCTTGTTGAAACCTCCTTGCCTTCTTAATTTCAATGTTCACATACTCTGGCACGAACCTTGACAGCTCAGTGAACCTAGCCTCATATTCGGCTACAGTCAGATTCTCCTGTTTAAGCTCTAGGAACTTGAGTTCCATCTGGGTCTCCATAAATCTCGGAAAGTACTTTTCCAAGAATAACTCTGTGAATCTGTCCCATGCAACCACTCCAGCTGGTTCCATATTCTTCTTGGCCTCCCACCAATAGTTGGCCTCTCCCTGAAGCAGATATGTAGCAAAGATGGTCTTCTGGGCTTCCTCAGTGCCCATAATCTCAAAGGTTTTCTCCATCTCTTTCAACCAAGCCCTGGCCTCAACGGGATCTGCTGTCCCATGGAATTCTGGGGGTTTAAGTGACTTAAAGGCCTTAAAGGCATTGGCGACTGCATTGTTGGGGCCGCGGGGTGGTGGCTGTGGCCATGGCTGGCGTTCTAGATTTTGTCTCATCAGGCGCATAAATTGTTCCATTGGGTCCTCTTCTTCTTCCTCATAATCCTCATCGTCGAACTCATTGTACTCATCTTCCCCATCCACCTGTTCTAGGTGACGGCGTTCCTCTTCCCGATGTTGGTTACTACCATGAGTGGCGGACTCGGCAGGGTGAGTTCTTGTGTTTCTCCTTGGTGGCATTTATCTGAAAGTTTCTTAATCTGGTTTTCTATGATTGGCACCTCGAAGGTGTAATCTTTTACAGGTATATATGCATCTTATAAATAGCTGTCAAATGATCATGGCATCATATATGTAACAATTTAAACGGAAACAGTTGTTAAAATCGAACAAAATTTATGTCATAATACTGCTAGTGACTTCTGAGAGTCAAAGTTTCAAGTACCATAAAAATGAAATATATAAAAAGTACATCCAAAGCCAGCTAACATGTCTTTCTATCCGAGGGAAAGTACTACGTGATCAACATCACTACCAAAAGTAAAGCTACTACCACCTCCCTCTGTACTAGAAGGTTGAACTGGTCATCCATCTATCCATCACTCTGCATGAAAGCGTATCGCCTGCCTAACTCGGCTCATAGCCCTAGAAAGGACTCTCTCAGTATCGCTCCTGCTGTGGCGGGAACGTGGAAGTGCTCTGAGTCGGGTGTGAGCCCTCCTCCCAATCTCTAGTACTGTCTGCCTCATCCGTCTAGCTCTGGAGTCTCTCCCCTGGGGGTATAGTCTCGCTCGTCTCTCTGCAGCTAGCTGGAACCTCAGCTCAGCTACTCGGGCCTCCGCTTCCACCAGATCGGCGGTCATCCGGGTCACCATCCAGTCGTACTCAGTGGATCTAACAACCTGTATGGGAGGACTAACCGGCTCGCTCTCCGGGGAAACCTCAGTCTCGGCATCCTCTGGTATAGGTTCCTCAGAGTCACCCTCTAAATCTATGTCCCAATGATATCCACTAGGGGATGAATCCTCTATGAGGGAAGGGGAATGCATAGGGATATCAGTCCACACCACCTCCTCATCCTCAGGCTCCTCTCCGGGGGGGTCAGCTGGAACATCGTCTAGGGGGTCCTCCTCTGGGTCCTCCTCTAGATCCTCCTCTGGATCACTCTCTGGCTCATCTGAGTCCACTGGGTCCTCTACAGGCATAGGGTCATCAGCTCTGGGATCCTCCTCTTGGAGTATCTCTCTTTCTCTCCCTCCTGCTGAGGGTCAATCTCTGTCTCAACATCAGGCTCCTCTACAGCTCTTAGAAGAGCATCCTCATGTCGCTGCTCGAAACTCTCAGGTAGCTCTACGTCCTCATCCAATGATATCCACTAGGGGATGAATCCATTATGAGGGAAGGGGAATGCATAGGGATATCAGTCCACACCACCTCCTCATCCTCAGGCTCCTCTCCGGGTGCGGGGTCAGCTGGAACATCGTCCAGGGGGTCCTCCTCTGGATCACTCTCTAGCTCATCTGAGTCCACTAGGTCCTCTACAGGCATTGGGTCATCAGCTCTGGGATCCTCCTCCTGGACTCTCTCTCTCTCCCTCCTGCTGAGGGTCAATCTCTGTCTCAACATCAGGCTCCTCTACAGCTCTTAGAAGAGCATCCTCATGTCACTGCTCGAAACTCTCAGGTAGCTCTACGTCCTCGAGTATCTACATAAAAAGAGGAAAATGTTACTATCCTTGAGGTTCTGATAAGTAGTTCCATTATTGGCTTAAGGTTGTCAGGGCTATGTCTACTAGCCCGACCATGTTTCGGTAAGGGTTTGAGTCCTTAAACCTTCCTATCGTCTCTGAGATTATAACCTAATGCTCTGATACCATTTCTGTAACACCCCTAGATCCGGGGTCGGAGATCCAGGCTGTCACTCTATCCTTAATTCCCATTTTAATAAACATTATTCTTAATCTTCATTTCATCATGTTGTGAACCCTCAATCAAACATAACATTTACATATTATAGGCTCAGAGACGAAATTAAAACGTTACTAAGTTATTACAACCATCTTGAAATAGTTATTACAAACCCAAATTGTCATAATCTTAAAAGTTCGACATAAAAAGGATTACCATCTAAGGCAGCTTCTACGGCCAAAATGCGGTTTGGTTTTCAGAAACTTATACAAGTCATGCTTGTAACTAGACCTAACCAACCTAAGCTGTAAACCTATCCAACTTAGTCTGCTCACCTCTGGTGATGCTACTGGGTGCGGCTTCGGCACCTGCCTCGTAAATAGTCTCCTATACAGCTGACCGGTTAGCACGTTTTTGCGGGGGGTCTGCCTTGTTCTTGCCATGCTTATCTATTGTTGTGTGGTAGTATATATAAAAGAAAAATAAGAGTGAGCAATACAGCTCAGCCATATAATAATAGTTTTCAAAGTACTTTTGTTAATGTAAACCATATGACATATCGTATACTGATATTGTATCATCATCAATCATTTTCATTCTTTATCCAGAAATATAACGAAGAATTTTTCAGGTACTTTGAATAGTTCATCATTCTGTCAACACTATCGGTAACTGAGCACCTAGGCTTTCATTAAAGTGTTGCAATACAATTCCAATTGGAAGAATGGGATTATGATGGAGCCTCTTCCACGATATCTGGTGATCAGCCAATATACTGTGCCTCTGCTTCTTTACTAGTAGAAGGACGACGTTCCCTTATCGGGTTGCACCCTTACCGCATATGGGCCTTATTATTTGGACTACGCCCGAAGGCGATGTCCCCTCTTCCTCCAATCCCTTAGAGAATTCTATACATCGTAGGAACATAATTTAATTCAGTTTCCCCCAAGCACAAAGCTTGACGCCTGGTTTAATAATCATTACTAACTTTACTCCCATGAGTAATTGAGGAAGTAACTCTGATGTGTGGGTTGACTTTAGTCAACGGAATTTGATTACTAAGAATCGCATCATCAAACATAATTTGGGAGTTGGTCGGAGTTTTTAAGTGTTTAGTCAAACCTGAGCCCCTCCTTAGTAGGTAGGGTGCATTTCTTATTGGTAGCGAAGGGAGAAAATAATTAATACTGGCTCCCAAAACCTTGGGTTCCCGAATTTTGATATGTTGAGCGAGATAGCGATACTTTTTGATGAGTGAAGCTATAGTCAGTGAAGAAATGGGAACCCTTACTATTTTTAAATAATTTTCCGACAATCAGAAAATATTTAAAATAATTTTTAAAGTCTTAAATTATTTTTAAGTAATTCACATGATTTTTAAATCATCCTGGAATATTTAATAAATATTCAAATAATATTTATTAAATAAATAATTAGCTTGGAATATTTAATAAATATTTGAATAATATTTATTAAATAAATAAACCTTCAGACTATTCTCAATATGAAAATAATATTCAAATTATTAATAAATATTTAAATAATATTTATTAATATTTTCAAAGGAATTTTCAATCCGAAAATATCCAATTTATATTTATTGGAATATTTTAAAAAATATACGTCATATAACCCTTCCGGTGACTTCCGGGTTTTATGTCCTTATCCGGACGAAATATCTCCGACTCCCTTACTAAGAAAAGGTATTATCATACCCTACTGGGAACTTGTAACACATCATCGTATACATATATATAAGAGTCTATGCATACGTACATACTTAACAGGTTTATAAATCCCCGTAAATAACCATACATCATATGCTGATTCGCAAAAATACTATCACGCAATTCATAGCATTTATACCACAACAACAGTTTGAAAATACTTGAAATACAAGTTTTGAAAACTTGCATGATCGTGTCGGAATAGTCTGGGCTCTGTCTCTAGTGCGATGATCTATAACAACCAATAAGGTTCAGTTAGTTCATTAAACTATCACATCTCGGTCAACAATGTCATGAATCAAGAGGGGGGTTTTTTTATTATAAAAAAAAAAAAAAAACCCTAGTTAGCCGCCATTTATTGTAGTTCAGATATATTCTCTTACACACTTTCTCCACCATTAAAGTCTGTATTCCCTTCATTTAATCCTCTTTCTCTCCTTCCCCCCTAACCTAAACACTATATTTCTTATTTATACGTTATTTTACTATGGGTAGTCAAGATTCAAATATGGATTCTGATGGAGTTCCGGTGGACCAGGAGGGCTCAGCTTTGGAGTTTGGCTACAAGAAATTTCGCGCGATGACAACATTGAACAAGAGGGGATTTCTCATCTAGCTACAGATCCAGTCCAGGATGACTTTACTTTTGCAAGAACGGAGGATGAGATGGAGTCTGTACTACCTAGCTCGTCTGGTGGTATCTCTATGGAAAAGATAGATGTGGAAGAAATAGTTAGCTCTGAGGAGGAGGAGGACTCAAAGAGTGAGAAGGAGTACATGTCAAAAAACTTCTCTGCAAATCCAGCTATTAAAGCTGCTTTTGATATTAGCAAGGAAGAAAGGAAAGAATTAGCAGCGGGAAGGATTGAAATCATAGAGATGAAAAGATTCATGGAGGCGAATGGGCTGACTATGGTAGAGTTTGAAAAAAGAAAAATTCAAGCTAAGGATAATTTTAATGCGGGACTTCCCAGATCTACGGATTTTATTGTAGGAAGAGACGAGTTTGGATTGCCTATATTCAAAGGAAACCCAAATGGAGGGGGCGATGGTACTAAAGTTCCACCAAATCATAGTGACCCCAAGGTGTTTAATAATAAACCTGAAAGAAATACCCAAGGTAGTACTCTGGGGGTTGACAAGGGCAAAAGCAGTGTTGGCGCTTCGGGAGTGAAAGATTCGCAAGGGAAAGAGAAGCTTAATGATGAACATATGCAATGAAAGACTGCTGGTGTAGACAAAGTGTCTTCTAATTTGCCAGACTCGAACGCTAAACCTTCTGAGAGTGAGCTGAAGAAGAATACGGGAGAAGGAAAGACCTGGTCAGAGGTTGTCAAAGAAAAAACCAAGAGCAGTAGGCAGGTTACCTTTACCTACATCCCGTTGCCGGAGGGTACTACTGTGGTGTCACCACCAGATGATGTTTTACTTAAAGGCAATGAAAAGTATAGAACCACCATTGTAGGCAGCTTCACCAAAGGGACTGTCTCTTTCAACAAAGTCTGTGAATTTGCACA
This sequence comes from Kitagawia praeruptora, assembly GCA_037693485.1. NCBI lineage: Eukaryota > Viridiplantae > Streptophyta > Magnoliopsida > Apiales > Apiaceae > Kitagawia > Kitagawia praeruptora. Next base: position 117,951,191 of record CM075351.1, on the reverse strand, counting down.
CAACAACTGGGATGGAAAAGGGCTTCAACATATAGGGCAAAAGGATAGTCGTACATTTTTCTTCAAGTTTGTTGATGAGCAAGCTATGAATATCGCCCTTTCTAGGGGCACCTGGCATGTCTTAAATAGGCCAATGTTGGTACATGCGTGGTGTACTCCTGTCGATTCGATAAAAACAATACCACTTTGGGTGAAATTTGAACAAATTCCAGATTGTTATTGGACACAAGAAGGGATGAGCACTCTAGCTAGTGCTGTTGGACGACCTCTGTTTGCGGATGAGTTAACTTCGGAGTTGGAGGTTCTTCCTTATGCTAAGATTTGTGTTCAGTACAAGGTGGGCAAGGACCTGCCTAATACTATCCAGTTAAGGTTATTGACCCTGTTACTAAGGAGAAAAAGATAGAGGAGGTCATTGTTTCGTACCCAAACAAGCCCTTGATCTGTAAAGCTTGCAGCACTATTGGTCACCTTGTTGGGGCCTGTCCCAATGCTACCAAAAAGTGGGTTAGGAAAGAAAAGCAGGAAGGAAAGCTGGAAGGAGGGGAACCTGAAAATAATACAGAGGTTAAGGTGGATGAAGAGCAGGAAACTAGCAAAAGTCATGTAGGAAATAATGCAGAGCATGTCGAAGCACTACATACCCCAGTGACAAAGCACACTAAGTCTGTTGATACACAGGATGAAGGATGGCAAACTGTTAACAGGAAAAGGGGTGCTGCTCCTTCGCCTTCTTCCGATGATTCTCCTAGCCCTGTACAAAACTTCAAGAATCTGCGTAAAGTAGACGAGATAGAAGGTAAACATCGGGCGGCAAATCCGAGCTTACAAAAACCACTGTCCAGATCTCAATTGAAGAAGTTAAAAAGAAGTAAGGGGAGACAATCCCCTCAATCAACCTAATTTCTCTTATGTTGATTGATTTTTGTTCCTACAATATACGAGGCCTAAAAAATAAGAAGGCCTACGTAAAGGATTTTTTGAGCTATAATAAAATTAATTTTTGTGCTCTCCTTGAAACGCATGTCAAACAGGAAAATGCTTTGGTTACTTCTTCAACTATATCCCAACGGTTTGATTGGGTTTTTAATTATGAGCACCACGAAAATGGCCATCTGGCTTGGTTGGGATCCTTCTTTTTGGCGTGTTACTGTTTTAAGCAAGTCTGCTCAACATATTACTTGTATGGTCTCTCGCTTGGATCATACGGATGCTTGTATTGTGACTATTGTTTATGCTTTTAACACATATATGGAGCGCAGGCCTTTATGGAGTGATTTATCTAGCATCCAGACTCACTTTGTGTCGGACAAGCCTTGGTGTATATTGGGTGATTACAACATTATTCTCGATGCAGAAGACACTAATGGTAGGATTCCTCGAAAGCTTATAAGTATGATTGAATTTCGTGATTGTGTGGCATCACTAGGAATCACTGACCTCAAGTTTACAGGCCCTCATTTTACATGGTGGGACTGCAATCTTTCTAGCCCAACTTTGCGTAAGCTTGATCGTGTTATGGTCAACGAGGCCTGGCTAGACAAGTTTGATTTAGCTGAAGCTATGTTTCTGCCAAGGGGCATTTCTGATCACAACCCAGCAGCTGTTCGTTTAGGAACTACCCAGGAAAGAATTTTCAGGCCCTTTCAAATATTTCAGCATATAATCGATAATGAGGAGTTTCTTCCTACTATCAGGACTGTTTGGAATTATGAACTTAGTGGGGATCCATGGTATGTCCTAACTTCCAAGCTCAAAAAAGTTAAACTAGCTCTCAAAGCTCTTAACACTGCGGGAGGTAACCTTCATGAACAAGGAACTAGCTCGCTCTGCATTATCAGCCTTTCAAACTAACATGCCAGCTAACCCATCTCAAGCTCAGTTCGCTGAGGAAGCTCAACTTAGTGTTGCTCTTGTCTTTGCCTTGTCGAAGGAGGAAACTTTACTAAAGCAAAAGTCTCGTGTCTATTGGTTGAAGAATGGTGATAACAACAAGCGTTTTTCCATAATTCTTGCAAGAATCGCTGGAATTCCAACAAAATAACTTGTCTTGAAGATGAGGAAGGTACATAACAATTTGGTCATCGTGCTGTGTCAACCATTGCAGTTAATTTCTACAAATCCATGCTGGGTACTGCAAAGGAAGTAGAGGATTTCCCTACTGATTTGAGGTTTAATTGCTTGTCAGAGAATCACAAAAGCATCTTGAATGCAAGCTTTAGTACTGCTGACATCTACAAAACTATGAAAGGAATGGCGAAGAACAAAAGTCCTGGCCCCGATGGCCTTACCCCAGAATTCTTTGTGCAAGCCTGGCCTATTATTGGCAATGATATTACTCGAGCAATCCTCTACTACTTCGATACTTTACAAATGCCGAGAATGGTAAACTCTACAGCCATTGCTCTTGTTCCTAAACAAATGGGGGCTTCTTCCATGTCTCACTTTCGCCCAATTTCCTGCTGCAACACGCTTTACAAATGCATTTCTAAACTGCTGGCTGGGCGTATGAAAAATGTAATGAACCATCTTGTCTCTCCGTGTCAAACTGCATTCATCAAAGGTAGACGCATTGGTGATAACATGATGCTTGCTCAATCACTTGTTCGTGATTATCATCTCAATTCTGGGCCTCCAAGAGTGGCATTTAAACTCGACATTCACAAAGCCTTTGACTCATTAAATTGGGAATTTCTCTTCAATGCAATGCAAGCCATGGGGTTTCCTAATAAATTTGTTGGGTGGATTCACAAGTGTGTCACCTCGGCTATGTTGTCAGTCAAGATTAATGGTTCGTTAGAAGGTTACTTTCAAAGTGCCTCGGGACTTCGCCAAGGCGACCCTCTCTCTCCTTACCTATTTGTGCTGGCCATGGAAGTACTTACAGCGTGCCTCAATCAATCAACCTCGGCCACTGATTTCTCATTTCACTGGAAAACTAAACACTCAGGTATATCCCATCTTATATTCGCAGACGATGTCTTCCTTTTCTGCAAAGGCGATGCTTCTTCTATTAAACTGCTTTTTGATGGTGTGACCAAATTTTCACGGATTTCGGGTCTCATTCCAAACCCAAGTAAAAGTTCGTGCTATTTTGGTAACGTGTCGGTGGATATCCAAGACTTTGCTCTTCATCTCACTGGATTTGAGAAAGGAACTCTTCCTGTCAAATACTTAGGTGTTCCACTTATCTCAAAAAAATTGTGTGCTCGGGATTGTGAGGTGCTAATTCAAAAACTGTGCACGAATATAGGTCTATGGACATGCAAAACTCTTAGCAGAGCTGGAAGAGTGCAATTAATCAATATGGTTCTTTTTGGTATACAAGGGTACTGGAGCATGTACTTGTTCTTGCCGAAAGGAATTCTAAAAAAGATCCAGGGTATTTTTGCAAGATTTTTATGGGGTGGCACGTTGAATTGGCCCTGTCAATTCAAGGTAGCTTGGGCTGAGGTTTGTTTGCCGAAAAATGAGGGTAGAATGGGTATTATTAAGGACCTTATTTCTTGGAACACCAGCGCTATTCTATTCCAGCTTTGGCGTATAATTAACAGAGCAAACTCGTTGTGGATAACTTGGGTTCACCTGGAAGTGTTGCGTTCAAAGTCTGTTTGGACTATGCATATTCCCTCGAAGGGATCTTGGTGTTTAAAGGAGATTCTGGGAGTTAGAGACATTGCTAGGCAGCATGTTCATTTCGAGGTGGGATCGATTTCCTCCTTTCACTTTTGGCATGATCCGTGGTTAGAAAGGAAACCTCTAGTGCAGCAATTTCGGGTGGGAATCATATCAATAATGGAATCAACTTCTCTTGCCAAGATCTCAGATTTGTATTTCAATCAACATTGGCAGTTGAGCCCTACAAATCATGTTGATGCCATCGAATTGCGACACAAATGCTCTACGGTTACAATTCACCAGAATGATCAGATCTTGTGGGATACTTCAGACTTTAAACATCTCTCTCTTTCGGACATTTGGAATACGATAAGACCTGTTGGGCAGTCCTACAACTGCGTTGGTGCGGTCTGGCACAAGTTCATGGTTCCAAAATATTCTTTCTTGATGTGGCTAGTAATGAGGCAGCGGTTATTGACAAGGGACAGGATGCAGCAATTTGGTATGGCAGTTCCTATTAACTACATGCTTTGTTCGCATGGTGCTGAGACACATGAGCATTTGTTCTCTCAATGTGCGTACACGGAGAAAATACTCAATTCGAGCCCTTGTAAAATATCTCGGAATTGGCAACATCTCTTAAATGGCGAAATCCTTCAAGATAATGTGGACAAGGTGCGGCAGCATATAACCTGTTTATATGTCTCAGCAGCATGGCATGCTATTTGGCAGGAACGTAATAATAGAATCTTCAATCAAGCTGGGCACAAGCGAGTGGAGCAACTTACGACAGAGGTAAAGCGGAATGTTCGAGAAAAGCTAAGCACATGCCCTGTTTTTCAAAAAAAGGCAGGGAAAGATCAAATGTTACAGACCTTACTGTACTAATTATGTTGCAAGTAATTTGTTAGTAGTTGCTGAGCAGTAAAATACGCTTTCTATGGTGCGGGGTATGCCCCTGGTTGATGTAATTGTTTATTCGGAGTAATATATTTTTTATTTATCAAAAAAAAAGAGGGGGGGGTTTCGTTGTCTCCTTTGATTCTGAGATGGGCTTCATCTCTTGGGTCTTTCAGTTTGACTACGCACTTCTCAGGTAAGTGGTTTTTCAATGTAATATTTTTTAGAAGGGACATCCCTGTAAATCATGTGGAAACCAACTTCGGGCCTGTTGGAGAGGTTTGGAAAGGGTTCATTCTTGATGGATCTCTTCCGGTTGTGTTACATTTGTGTGTTGATGTGCTTGCACCTCTCTATGGTAAAGAAGAAACTATTATTGTTGATACCCACCTGGTGTTTGACAAAATGTTTCAACGAGTTCTTGTAGTTTTATTGTGGAGCACTAACAAAGTTCTCATCGTGCCTGGTGTGTACAGTGATATCATAGTGAAAGGAGATGTTTCTATGGGTTTGGGGTTCGACTCCAAAGCTGTAATGAGAGTTGTATTGAAGTGGGATATTGCTGGCTCTATGATTAAGCATGATACAAGCAGGGTGAATCACATGGGAAGGGTCTTCAATGACGTTCTGCAAAAGAAATTCGAGGATCTTGTTTGCAAGGAACAAATATCTGTTGTAAATGAAGGTGCTGGTTTCATCCCTCCTTCTATACAAGGCAAGATGTTGGTTGTTTGTCACCGGGCTGAGGCCGATGTTGTAGCCTTCGATGCACTGGCTAGAGCAACTCTGCAAATGCTATTCTTGCAAGTTATGGGTGAGATGTCACCACTAAATGTTGATCTGATAGGACTTACTTCTGGAGTCCAGAAGTATCTTGTTAGTTACGGGTTTTCGAGACTCCTTGTTCCAGTCATATTGTTAATGGCAGGATGTTGATGGGGCTGCTTATTTCAGAGCTACGGGATTGCTGAGGCTTGGCCTATAATGAATACTATTCTGAGAGATCACTATGGTGATAATCTGATTGGCAGAGATGGTGAGTTGGAAAATGACTTCAGTCGTTTTCCTGATTGTGCTATTGACATGAGTTCTGGTTCGATAGCCCAGAATTGTAGGATTATGATGATGTTTGATTGTCAACCAGTGAGGGATATGCGTGGTTTGTTGATGAAGAAGAGGAACATGTGTTCTCTTTCTCTTGATGAAAATCAAGCAGCTGGCCAGCTAGATGGTGGCAATGTTATGAAGGTAGTCTCTACCGATTGTAGTGTTTGTGTAGCGTGGTTGATAAAGGAAACCAAGGCAGGGTACATGGTCAAGTATGATGGATGTCATATGGGCATTTCTCATCAGCTGGGGGCTGGTTCTCCTTCCAATGAAAAGTTAGCCGGTGAGGTGCTTTTTTGGAGGCCAACTCTCATGTTGAGGAGGGAGGTTGTTTTGGTTTTTTTGCTGATGCAGTGGATACATGTTGAGGGCAGTCACGGCACTGCTCTATTGGTTCAGGAGATAGTACATGATTTAAAGACTAGTTGGTTTGTGGGAAGCTACCAGGTGTTTGATGGAGAGCGCAGAATTTGCATTCTGCTAGGTTATTGCGCAGATTACATTCTGCTAGACTCAATGATGCAGGGGATCGTTGATAGCCTAGAGCAATCATGGCTTATTGTCCAGTTGGTGTCCAGGAAAGGCGAGGAAGTGGAGGATGCAGGGAAGCTTTACTCCGGGGTAAAGGCTGCTGTTTTTGTTGATTGCATGAACGAAATGTTATCCGGGATGAAAATCCTGTGCTATCAGATTTTTTTTTTTGCTAATTAAAGTTTTATACCAAAGGGAACAACTGATACAAAGACAAGGGGCATACCCCACGAAGTCAACATGATACAAAGAATAAGAAGGTAAACCCTACTCAACTACAACGGATATACCAGACCTATTCTTTTACATGAGAAATAAGATGATGGTCGGGTCTTTCCGAACCCAAATCTTAAACATGCTACAAGAGAACAATTTCTCGCGCACCATGCGCCTTGGTTTGAAATGGTTGTAATGCCTTCTATCAGTCCAAATCTGATAGGTGTATGACTGGTTTCTAGTTTATTCTGGTAGTTGTTTTTGTTGACAATAAGGTTACTTACTGTTTATGACTTTGTAGTGTTTAATTGTTGATTTCGCGGGGTATGCCCCTAGATTTGTATTAGCTGTTCCTTTGTTGGTATAAAATTTTAATTAGCAAAAAAAAAAAACTATCCCGTCGAACCAACTATTCATATAAAGACACAACTTTGTAACGATACATCCTTACTACACGTTTGGCTTATTATAAGTCCATGATATCCTTTAACCACTTTTGATAATTAATGGTCTCATAACGACTTTCGTTAAAGGTCATTTTTAACGAACTAAAGTTCGTCCCCTAAAAGGGTTTTTCACTTGCGCAACTTTGATTCAAAAAATTCTATAAAATCGAAAAATAAATTTTTTCATGAAATTCTTTTTCTCACTTCTTCTTAACTGTCCAGAGGATTGTTCCTCCAAATTTCATAATTAAGAACATCTTTTTGCTAGCTCAATTATTGCTCTAAACATAGCTTCTTTCTGGAGTGGTTTCTCATGCACATTCTTGACTTAAAAATTTATATAAAATCGAAAATTTCGTATTTCTACTCCAAATTTATATGGGATCTTAAGCACTGACCAGGTTACTCCTCATAAAATTTTCATAATCACATACCATTTTTAAAGGGCTCGTTTGGCTTTATAAAGTCAGTCCATCTTAACAATTCGTCCGTTTTTACCGGTTTCACTAAAACGAGCATATCTCATAAACCGTAAATCGTAATCACATGATCTTGGCGTCAAAACAAACTACAAAACAATTCCTACTGATTTATGGCTAAAAACTTGCCAAGAAAGCGTTTGTTCATTTCGGCATTAACTGCTCAAGTAATCTAATGAAATTTCGACATTATAACGGCTATATACCGAACATTTCCAAATTCCATGAACTCCATCTAACCACTTAATTCAACCACAAACCATCAAGATCATATAAACATCATCAAGGGTTTATAATACCAGTGGTAACATCCATTTATCACTATCCAAAACTTTACCCATACTTATAAAGCTTAAAATATCACAATCCCCTTAAACATGTACATACTTACATCAACCTTTCAAATCAACTTATAACTCCTAAAGTTTAAGGTGGGTGTGAGTGTTTTACCTTCCTTGGAGTCTTAACAACCTTAACCAAGCTTGACTTTCTGTAAAAACACCTTAGATAGCTTTAACAACCTTTAACCTTCAAGACCTAAACAACCAAGTTTAAAATTTTCGGAGTCAGCATGACCTCTCTTGAAAGAACTGGAAAAACGAGGGTCTTACCTTACTTATCTGAACGAGGCTCCTGAATAAGAGTTGTAGAGTATCTCAGTACCTTTCCAACAAGCTAAAGAACGAAATTTTCTACTAAGAAATGAAGGAGATACGGAATTTTTAGTGTGCTCCTCTATGCCTTGGCCGAAATGGAGAGTTCTTGGGGTTTTGCTTGCTTCAATCTTGGCTACTACTTGTTTGAAATGGTTGTAATGCCTTCTATCATAACTTAGCTGGTCCTTTAGAAAATAAATCAATTACCCATAACATAATAATTATAGTGAATTACTTTTGCTAATGGTAATGGACCTTGTGTCCTTAATTGCCAAGTTGACTTCCTTGATTGCCAATTAGCTTCCTTGTATTCTCTTCCACTAACTAATGGTATAATACACCACTTAATACTATAATTCATTGTATGCATATATGTATTTAATTTATTTACTCTACATCATACTATTCTCGCGTATTCCCGGTACCATATTTATTCCTTAATTTCAATGTTAATCTTCAATAATCCTTAAAATGTTTTTGGTTCAACATTCTAATTTCTTTATCATAGTACTTTGGTTGCATGGTCCTTTTCAAATTATATAACTCTTCGGCTTGTCATAGTACTCTTATTTATCGATACCTCATGAAATGTAGGTCGTTAGGATTCTTCGAATCCCGACGACTTTTACATACACTTATTTCGCTTAAGGAATCATAATATGAACTCAAATCTTAAATATTCATCATACATAAGTGGTGGTTGGAATCATTCTCCTAAAGTAATGAAATTACTATTCATTCGGGACATTTTACAATAGTACAAAAATCCGGGTTCTTACACTGGAAGTCTTTTATCAATGATTCTTAAACCTGTTAAATTGTTCAAATGTTTTCAAACTAAGACTTAATCCTTCTGGCTTAAACACTGTTTTACAAACCTGATATCCTTTATCAGAGACTTTTAAACCTTACAACTTGATCAATGATTTTAAAACTAAAGACGTATTTTATATCTTTGACCTTTGACTTGAATTGTTCCCGTGTACCCTGATCAAAGCCTTGATTGCAATTGAGTCTATATCTTATTGATCCAGACTTGTACCTCTATACCTTGATGTCAGGCTATCTAGTCAAACCCTTTGACTTTTATCATTTCAAATTAAAATGAAAGGTTTTCTTAAAAATGCTTTGAAACTACTTAGACTGGGCTGATATATTACCAGTGAGTCTCGCACTACAAGACCAAGGAGTAAACCCTCAGGCTGTAGCGAGACCCGCACTACAAGACTGCTAGATTTGTGGAAGAAAGCACCCGAGTATTTGCAATAAGCCCAACATTGTTTGTTTTAAGTGCCAGAAGAAGGGACATTATGCTCATGAGTATCCAGAGGTGAAGTTAGTGGGAGTCACTTGTTATAAATGTGGAAAGGTGGGACATATGGCTCGTAGCTGTAAGGAGCCTGTCCAGACTTCAAAAGTGTTAAGGATTACCACATCGCCAGCACCCCAGCGAGCACCATATCAAGCACCCCAACCTAGAGCTCGTACTTTCTACATGTCTGTCAAGGAAGCTATCAATGATGTCGATGTGGTTGCAGGTACGCTGCCTGTCAACTCTTTTGAAGCTAAATTATTAATTGATTCAGGAGCTACTAGATCTTTTATATCTGAACTATTTCTTGATAAGTTGCACTGTGAGATTCGCCAGTTAGAAAAGGCGTTAGTAGTAGAAGTTGCTAATTAGTATAAGATTTCTATAGACCGAGAGTGTCCGAATTGTAACATTGAGATTGGTGGATTTCTTTTCTATGCGGATCTATTACCTTTTAAGTTGGGAAAATTTGATGTTATTTTAGGAATGGATTGGTTGACCGCGTGTGATGCGCAGATTGAATGTAAGAAGAAGCAAGTGAAATTGTATACCGAAGATGGTAGTGAAGTGATATTTCAAGGACAGAAACAAGATAAGAGATTTCTGACGTTTATGCAAGCGAAGCGATTATTGAAGCAAGGATGTGAAGCTTGTTTAGCCCATGTAGTTGATACGGAGAACCAAGCCCATAGGATGGAAGATATTCCAGTTGTGAATGAGTTCCCTGATGTATTTCCTGATGAATTGCCCGGATTACCTCCAGATAGAGAGATTGAGTTTCCGATTGATTTAACACCAGGAACCGAGCCAGTATCTAAGGCACCTTATAGAATGGCACCTACTGAGATGAAGGAGTTAGCGACTCAACTACAAGATTTATTGGATAAAGGAGTCATAAGGCTAAATGTGTCCCCGTGGGGAGCACCAGTGTTATTTGTGAAGAAGAAGGATGAAAGTATGAGATTGTGTATTGATTACAGAGAACTTAACAAGTTGACTATCGAGAATAAGTACCCATTCCAAGGATTGATGACTTGTTTGACCAGTTGAAGGATGCTGCTTATTTTTCTAAGGTCGATTTAAGATCAGGTTATCACCAATTGAAGATTAAGCCAGAAGATATTCTGAAGATTGCTTTTCGCACGAGATATGGACATTATGAGTTTCTAGTGATGGCTTTCGGATTGACGAATGCGCCAGTTGTGTTTATGGATTTGATGAATAGAGTGTTCAAGAGATATTTGGATAAATTCGTAATTGTATTTATTGATGACATCCTTATATACTCGAGACACCCCGAAGAGCATGCCGAACATTTAAGAATTGCATTAGAAACCCTGGGAAAGGAAAGATTATATGCTAAGTTTCTAAGTGTGAGTTTTGGTTGCAAGAAGTGCAATTCCTAGGACATGTGATTAGTAACGAAGGGGTCAGAGTGGATCCTGCGAAGATTGAAGCTGTGGTGAGTTGGAGTAGACCGAGAACTCCTACGGAAGTGAGAAGTTTCTTAGGATTGGCTGGTTATTACCGAAGATTTGTTCAAGACTTTTCGAAGATTGCCACGCCGTTGACGAAGTTGACCAGAAAGAATGAAAAGTTTATTTGGAGTGATAAGTGTGAGGAAAGTTTCCAAGAGTTAAAGAAGAGATTAGTTTCCGCGTCAGTGCTAGTATTGCTAGATGATAAATGAGATTTTATTATTTACAGTGATACTTCAACAAAGCATTAGGATACGTTTTGATGTAGCACGGAAATGTTATTGCGTACGCTTTGAGACAATTTAAGCCGCACAAGCAAAAGTATCCGATGCACGATTTGAAGTTGGTTGCGATTGTGTTTGCGCTGAAGATTTGGAGACATTACTTGTACGGAGAGAGGTGTGAAATTTTCACCGATCATAAGAGTTTGAAGTATATTTTTACTCAGAAGGAGTTAAATATAAGATAGAGAAGATGGTTGGAGTTGATTAAGGATTATGATTACACGATAAGTTACCATCCAGGAAAAGCGAATGTTGTAGCTGATGCGTTAAGTAGGAAGGAGAGATTAAACACTTTGACTATGCCTAAGGAGTTATTTCGAGAATTTGAGAAGCTAAGTTTAGAAGTTTATGAGTCAAAAGATGTTGATGAGATTCTGAGTACGATGACGTTTCAACTGGAGTTGTTAGAAAAGATTCGAAGAGGTCAGGAGAGAGTAATGAGTTGTGAGATAAATGCATTGACTGGAGAAGAAATTTGCACACAGAAAGATGATCAAGGTATTTTGAGATTTGGAAAGAGAATATGGATTCCTAATGTGGAAGAATTGAAGAATGAGATTTTGAGTGAAGCCCATAGTTCAAGATATTCTATTCACCCTGGAAGTACGAAGATGTACCGAGATTTGAAGGAGAAATTTTGGTGGCCAGATATGAAGCGAGAAATTGCCGAATGGATAAGCAAGTGTTTTACGTGTCAGAGAATTAAAGCTGAACATCAGAAGCCAAGTGGATTATTACAACCTTTAGATATTCTTGAGTGGAAGTGGGAGCACCTTGCCGAAGACTAAGGCGAATCATGATGCGATTTGGGTTATTATTGACCGATTGACGAAATCTGCACACTTCTTACCGATTAACGAAAGGTTTTCATTAGACAAGCTAGTGCATTTGTATTTGAAGGAGATAGTATCACGTCATGGAGTTCTTGTTTCGATAGTGTTTGATCGAGACCGGCAATTTAATTCGAGATTTCGGAAGCAATTTCAAGAATGTTTAGGAACCCAATTGAAAATGAGTACAGCTTACCATCCACAAACGGACGAACAGAGTAAAGAACAATTCAGACGATAGAAGATATGTTAAGAGCTTGTGCTTTGCATTTCAAAGGAAGTTGGAATGCATTTGTCATTAGTTGAATTTTCATATAATAATAGTTATCACGCGAGTATTGGAATGCCCCCGTATGAAGCTTTGGTGAGAGGAAAATTTTAGGACTAGAGTTGCTCCAACAGACGAAGGATAAGGTAGAAGTTATTCAGAAGAGATTGATTATTGCCCAGGATCGTCAGAGAAAGTATGCTGATTTGAAAAGGAAGGATATGAGTTTTGAGATAGGAGATCAAGTATTGTTGAAAGTGTCGCCGTGGAAAGGAGTTACGAGATTTGGTAAGAAAGGAAAGTTGAGTCCAACGTATGTAGGACCATTCGAGATCTTGAAGCGAGTCGGAAAAGTTGCTTACGAATTAGCGTTGCCACCACATATGCACCATATTCATAATGTGTTCCACGTATCTATGCTTAAGAAGTACAATCCAGATGCGAGTCATGTAATTGAGTATGAGCCTATCGAGGTTCACCCAGATTTATCTTACGAAGATCAACCGGTAGAAATTCAAGATAGAAGTGATAGAAAGCTCAGGAATAAAGTTGTTAGATTGATTAAAGTTTTGTGGAGGAATCCTAGAGTCGAAGAGTCGACTTGGGAGCTTGAAAGCGAGATGCTTGCCAAGTATCCTCATCTGTTTACTTAGGTGAGATTCTGGGGACAGAATCCTTTTAAGGGGGGAGGCTATAACGACCTAGAATTTTTCGCAATTTATAAATGCTTAGTTAATTGTTAAATGTGGAAATTCTGTGAATTGGTGATAGATAAATTTTTATGAAATCAAGATATGTGTGAAATCATGTTTATGAGATTACATGATAATTGGTATGTGTCGTATGTGTCCGTGGAATTTTATTTATATTTTTAAAGCATTAAAACTATTTTTAAAGTGCATTTTTAATCTTTCGAAAATCATATAAAATCATTGGAGTCGATTTAAATCATGAAATATTTTGCATTATTATCTTTGTGATATGATTTAGATTTTAAAATTAGTGTGAGTATTTAATTGTGTCATTTAGTATTTTAAAATGATTTAAAAAACAAAATTTCTTTTAAAGAGCCTTTATTTCGATAATTCGTAGAAAATTCATTTTTGAGCCCAAAATTATTTTAAAAATACGGGGAGCCTTGTAATTTCATAAACGTTTTTTTAAATTTTAATTTTTTTTTTAATCTTAATTTTCCAATTTATTTCAATTTTTAATTGATTAAAAACGTTTTGTAAAAAGGAAATAGAAATTTCAGTTTGGCAATTTATTGTCTTGCCCCTGAGTGTATAACACCACCGCCCACTTCATTTTCTTCTCTTGTACACGAGTTGCAACTGCTGGGTACTCTCTTCCACCTCCTCTTCATTTCTTTTTCGATTTTCAAGCTCAAATCAGGTTAATATCTATGTTTTAATTATCTAAATCATGCTCTTTAATATATTTGATAGTTGGTTCGAGTTTTATGGAATTGTTTATGTATATACGAATCGGTTGCATGTATATATATACTCGATCCTTACATGCAAGCCTTGTTTGAGTGATCTTGAGTCTTCAAACTGTTAATCGTTACTAAAAATAAAGTTTTCATCAAGTTTGGTATTGTTTTCGAACCATCCGACAAAACCCTCTTTTCCGGCGATGTTTTCCCGGCGAGTGGGAGGTCGGAGATGAATGTTTGATGGCTGTATAGTAGTCTTAGATCATATAAGTGTTAAATGATAGCTTGAAGTGATTGCATGCAAGAGGTTTTGCATTTCCGAATTTTTATGTTTAATTATATAAAATTGTATGCTTCTTTTTTATGATTAAAGATTGTTCTTGATGATTTCATTCTAGTGTAAGTTGATTGAATGAAATATATGATTTTCTGGATTTGTACAAATTAATTTCGAATTTTATGTAATTATTTTGAATTATTCAAATTTTTGTAAATTATTAATATGGTAATTAAACAATAATCTTGATGATTGTTTGATAAGTGTAATTTTCGGAATTTATAAAGATTAATAATTCGAACTCTTGATCTACATGTGAATCGTATGATTTTTATGGATTAATAGAGATTAATTCGAATTTTTAATCATTAATTGGAATTATTTAAATTTTATAATTTAGAGATAATAATGAGAAATTCATTTTGTGATTATATGTTAAATGAATACTGATTAGCATGTAATTTGAATTATTTAAATCGTATGATTTACAGAATTATTGTGATTATATGTTAAATTAGAAGTTTTTTTTTTTTGCTAATTAAAATTTATACCATAGGCAAACGATTACATCTCTAGGGGCATACCCCGCGATTAGAAACACATCTACCTTTTTTTTTTTTTTTGCTAATTAAAATTTTATACCACAAAGGAACAGCTAATACATATCTAGGGGCATACCCCGCGAAATCAACATTACAACAAAGCAAAAGTCAGAACAGCAGTAAGTCACCTTACTGTCAACATAAACAACCTAAACCAGTTTAAACTAGTTTAAAAACATCAAAAGATCTATGCCTGGGTCATATATCGGAGTACACCAGCAAATATACTGCATCATTACAGAACACAAAATCCATCCACAGAACAGCATTCCTAAAAGAGGACTCCATCCGCAAGGTTCCACTAAACGAACGCAAGGCTCCACCAAATTAATACTTAACAATAAGACTCCAAATATCGAGCACTCGACTTTGGGCAGCAAAGCAACGAAATCATTCACTTCCCCAGAAAATAGGAAAGACAACTTTCGGATCCTGAATACATCCTGGCACCAATTATTACCAGAAGTAATTTGTCCAATTCGCCATAAAACCATGATTAGAGATTGTGGTTTGTGACATACACCTGACCACAGGAGCACAACAATTTGTATGAGGCGGCTTCATGGACCACATCCACAACCACACCCCTAAATCCATTACCAACCATCGCATTCGAAACCGTAACAGAAACACATCTACCTAACGGAACAACAAAGAAAAAACATCAATAATGCTAGATAAACTAGCAATCAACATAGAATTCAACAGCAACATATCACAAACCTAAATCAACACAGAAAATCGTAAGGAACAACATCACAAAATTAACAACTCCCGAGCAGCACTGCAGCAGACAGGTCCATATTTCCAATCCTTTTGTCCGACAACAAATGGGGAAGACTGAAACCATTTGCCCGCAGCAGATGGTAAAACCCCATAGCGGCACTCCTTTGGCTTCTAAAAATAACCTTCAAAAGAACTGGAAGTAACCCATAGCACTCAGTTACATCATCCAGACTTTTCCAAACCAACCTCGCATGGTTCCCCATATGCACATTAGTAGCCTCCCAGGTGCATACCTCACTATCATGGCCAACACCCCAGTGTCCAGCAAACACCAGTCTCGGTTATCCTGATCAGCATTGTATTCCAAGCACTCCAATCCCTTACAAAGATTTCCTGGGCATTTAACCCGCCCATCCTTTGAGATATCAAGCCACTCCCATTTGTGCACAACCGCCCGAGCAAGCAAGACATACCATCTAATTCCAAAAGAATTAAAAAGCATCAGCTTTGCACCCACTTTGTTGTTCCCCATGTCATGGAGATCCTTACCTTTCCGCTTACCATAGTTAAACCCATTTCCTTTGCAACTGAACTTTCCGCTAGGTCCTTACACTCTCATAGTGGTTACCCCAACAAGCTTCTGGTAGTCACATTTGAGAGCAAACTTCTTTACCTGGATACCTACCTCTTCATTTTCGTGCCCCAAACCATGCATATCCTCTGTATTTTCAGAACTTGCTGCTTTCACATATCTTTCAGACCTCCCTGAAACATCATTGTGCCCAAAAGGGCTAATTCCCCCTCTTTCCATGGCCCCCGTTCCTACCCTACCAACATCTATATCAGCAGGATCCAACATAGCAACACTGACACTATTGACATTACCCCCCTCAATAGGGCTTTCAATATCTAAAACAATAACATTACCTCACTCAATAGGACTCTCAATATCTAAGATAATAACGTGACTAGAACGATTCTCCAATTTAGCCAATCCATTAGACAACATAATGGAATTAACTTCTAATTCCTCACTACTTAAATCCATTGCAGGTAAAGAATCCAGCACAATGGGCACATTTATAGTCTCACTATCAAGACACCTAGCAGATTTGTTCTTTGAATAAAAAAACTTACCTTCAATCAATTGGAGATTGCACCCAACATCCCTCTTCCTCAGGCCAACCTGGGACTCAACGGTGTCGCTATCCTTCTTTACTCGAGCATCCTTCAAAGGAAACTCAGTCACAAGGTTCTCCGAAAAAGAGACCCTCTTCGGACTCCTAATCGGACTACCCACAAGAAAGCGTGTTTCAGATCTGCACGTCCCCCACAAAGTGTCCTCCGAAAAGGAAACCCTCTTCCGACTCACACGAACATTATTCACCTGGTTAAAACCAGAAGTCCCCAACCTCTCAGAGGTTTGAGCCAATGATTCTTGCTTCCCCTTAACTGATACAGTAGAAAGGGCACTCTATGAACACGCACGGAGAGGAATCTCCATCACAAGGTTCTCCGAAAAGAGTACCCTCTTCGAACTCATAACAGGACTAAAAAATTGATAAGAAATTTGGTGTATAGGTGAGGGATTAGAGATGGAAAATGGATTTACGAAGGTTGATTGTATTGATCTGATGAAAATATGTGCGAGAATTAGTGGCGGCTAAATAAGGGTTTCTAGAGAGAAGGAGGAGAATCTCTCTCTAGACTCTCATCTCTAGCCCCAATGAGGTTTTAGTAAATTAGAAGTTATATGATTTTAGTGATTTATGTGTGATAAGAGTTAAAGTACTATTTAGTGACGTGATTGTTATTATCGGATGAAAGTAATATGATTATGAATTGATATGAGATATATAATCCATTGGGCTTGTAGATGGATTTATAATCCATCGAATTGATTTGGTTGTGTTTTGAGTCGGATACTTCCGACGAGATAGTCCTATAAACAGAGGAAACTCTGCCCGAATTTCGTTAGGATTTTAAGTCATAAAGTTTAAATATAAGACTATAAGCTATTTACAAATCAAACTAATGTTACGTGTTAAATGTTAAAGTGACTTATGTGCTTTCATGCTATAGATGCTATCGTTAGGATTTTAAGTCATAAAGTTTAAATATAAGACTATAAGCTATTTACAAATCAAACTAATGTTACGTGTTAAATGTTAAAGTGACTTATGTGCTTTCATGCTATAGATGCTACTTGGTTATGTGCTTATCTGATCTTATTGAATTACGTAATAAGAATGTGATTCATATTTTAAGTGGTAATGTGACATAGGAATCGTTTGGGTAGATTAGGATGAGTCGTATTAGGAATATAGGGTACTAAGAGAGTGATTATGGTTATGTAGATTTGAAGGACGTAGGCCCTAGCGATAAATGAAAGGCTAAAGTTGAGTATCAGTGACTGAGCTGAGCTGTTGCATACTACCAAAGGCAAGTAATTCTGTCTCTTCGTGAAAGTTCATATTCTTGAAATGTTGAACCATGTTTATATATCCTGATTTCGTATGCTATGCCATACCTTTGCATGAACCCTGATACCTATTGTTCACTTTACTGTACAACTACACACTACCCTAAATCATACTAATTCTTTTTAATTGCTTCTTGACCATATATGCCCTATTGCTTTCCAGAGTCAAGTCAAATTGACTGACAGATAAACCACTGTTATAGTTAACCTATGTTCGTGACCCAAATACCTTGTGTTGATTTTAAAATACTTTTCAAATATCATGTTGCCCTAAACACTATTTTAAAAACTGGAAGTCTTTTATCAATGATTCTTAAACCTGTTAAATTGTTCAAATGTTTTCAAACTAAGACTTAATCCTTTTTTGCTTAAACACTGTTTTACAAACCTGATATCCTTTATCAGAGACTTTTAAACCTTACAACTTGATCAATGATTTTAAAACTAAAGACGTATTTTATATCTTTGACCTTTGACTTGAATTGTTCTCGTGTACCCTGATCAAAGCCTTGATTCCAATTGAGTCTATATCTTATTGATCCAGACTTGTACCTCTATACCTTGATGTTAGGCTATCTAGTCAAACCCTTTGACTTTTATCATTTCAAATTAAATGAAAGATTTTCTTAAGAATGCTTTGAAGCTACTTAGACTGGGCTGATATGTTATCAGTGAGTCGAATGTACTTCAGGGTAAAGGTTTTTAAAAGGATTTAAGTATTAAAATGTTTTCCCGATTTCGTAATGATTTCCAAAACATTTTTATAAAGATTTTGTAAAAGTGTTGGGAATACCGTCAAAAGTGTTTTTATATACGGATTCCTAACGATTGGAGAGACGGGGCGAACGGGTAATGCTGGTTCCGTCTGGTTGTGTATTACAGTGTAGTTCTGGTCTGTCCAGTTCAGCACTTTTTATTTATAGGCCAATGTGTGCCTCTTGGGAACCCAAGCAATCCTAATGAGAGGATTAATACCCAGAGGGACTTTGTGTCCGATATGGGGGGACTTTATGGGCTGATCACCCATTCTGTCTTGTTAATAGTGATATGAAACCTCCAATCAATTTTATTAAAGTGATGATTACTTTTACTTTACTGTAAAATGAAATTGGTTTACCGCTCGAAATGTTAATTGCTTTACACAGATTTTGAAATATCTTTTTTTTTGCTAATTAAAATTTTATACCAAGAAGGAACAACTTACACAAATCTGGGGGCATACCCCGCGAGATCAACATTCAGACAACAAAGCCAAACAACATTAAGTCATTTTACAATCAACAAACATAGAACTCTGACTCAAACGGTGGTTCTGAAGCTCTTGGACCTCGGTTGGGGACCTTCATCATCTATGTTGCTGGGAGGATACCTGGGATTTTTATTCCAGAACTTACCTTAATAGTTGGGGTAATGGAAATCGAAGTTGGTGTTGCTACCTTTTTTGATTTGTCGGGTCTCTCGATGTTCGTCATTTGCAGGGGACCGAGTCTTATGGTCCTTACATGTGGGGAGTACTCCTTGTTTCGGGATCTCTCTATTCGTTTGTATGTTGAGGAGGTTGAACCTCACAATTGGAATAGGAGTTTTGGAATCTCTGTACATCTTTTTGTGCGAGATATACTTCTGATTCTCGAGAGTGTTGGGTTTCATCAAGATCTGATTGAGGAACAAGACTTTTTCCTGGATTTGATAGGGGCGGGTTCTTGTGATGAGGATATTGCGCCCAAGCTGTTTGTTGGTTTGCTTGAAATGCAAAGGGTGTCTCTGGAGGCTCGACCTTGTTATAAGCTTGGTCTGTTTTGCTTCGGTGCTCAGGAATTGGAGGGAGAATGGTTAGCTACTACTTCGTTTGATGTGGAAGATTTTAAGACTTGTTGCTGTGTTTTGTCGAAGCACTTCAAGGAGTTCAAGGGCTCTATGAAGGTTATTAGATTGTTTGAAAATGTGAGTGCCCTGCTACATTTGCGAGATGGGCTTGTGATTCATTTGCGAGATGGGGTTGCGGACGGGATCACCAGTCGTGGTGATGATCATACTTGTCATGTCGTGAACAGCTATGCTGTTTCATCTTGTTTTCTACTGAATTTGGAGAAATTCAAAGAAGATTGCAGGTCTTCAAATGAGAGAGGAGTCTTTTTCATTGTTCTTTCTTGTAATGAGAAAGAAGGTGGGTTTATTAGTCTCGATGGAAATGAGGTTTTCTCCTTATCTGGTCTGGAGCAAAATGAAGCACAAGGTCTATTTAAGGTTGTTATCGATGCTGATCACTTGTTTAATTTAGAGTACAAGGTTGCAAATTGTTGGTTCTTGACTGGTTGTTAGGTCCGTTAAGATTGTAGAAGGGGGGGTTGAATACAATCTATATCTTTTTTTATCGAAATTTGTCCGTTATATAAAATTCAGTTTAGACAAATTTGAGCGGAATTAATTGAAACAAAATTCAAGTTAAATATAACGATATATTAAACTTGATGGTTGTTACAAAATCAGTACAGAGTATTATCACGTTAATAAAAACTAATTAGAAAATTCGACATGAACTTTTCTAATTTAGTTAATAAAAATCGAGATAAGAACTAGGAAACTTAATTCGCTAGTAATACAAGAGTCACAAATAATTAAGTTCTATCGGATCAAATATTACAAATGAGTTGAACTTAATTTTCTGTGAATTAAATGAGATAGTCAGTAGCTCTTAAAGATGAGAGATGTAATGTTTTGTTCTTCAGTCTTTAATTTTCTTGTCTCGTGTGTATTTCTGTGAATGTGGGCTACTGTCTCTTTTGTAGTTAACATCTTCAAAATATCTCCTGTCTCTTTTTTTCTTCAACAGACTATCCACAGACTGTTTTTAAAGGCTTGCAGACTATCCAGGGGACACATAGACTACCGGTGTGACTATCTGTCTTGCTTCAGACTACCGGTGTGACTTTCCTTCTTCATCAGACTACCGGTGTGACTATCAACACTCTACAGACAACCGGTGTGACTATCAATTCTTGGCAGACTACCGGTGTGACTATTCTTCTTGGCAGACTACCGAATTCTTTAGCAGACTATCTCCTAGACTATCTCAAATAGTCTTTTAATAATAAAACCATAGTCTTAAAACACTTCTGATAGTCTTTCAGCAATCTATATTAATTCTAAATTAATTAATTCAATAATTAACTTAATAAATAAATTAATTCTTGAAGAATTAATTTATTAATTAAGTTAACTAAATACTTTAAATTAATTAATAGAGAATTAACATAATTCATTTGATAGTCTAATCTTCACTTTTAAACCACTGAAATAAATAAAGAACCTCCACTGAATATTTGTTGACGCTCAATGCACGGTCTGGTTCATGAACGACTAACTTCAACTTCTGTTCTTCATTTTGACTTTAAGCTGTGGTCAATTTCTTCTGACAACTTTCTTCAAATATTCTGTACTGATACTGTCTCTTATCACTTTTAGAAATCTCTGTCCTTCTGAATTAAATCCATGACTTTGAATACCACACTGAGGCTTGATCAGTAGACTGAACTTCTTCCAGTGTAAAATATCAAAACTATAGATTGACTTGTAGATTTGTTCCTTCTGATAGATAGCATCTTCTGAGATTTCTGTGACAGTTAATGTTATTTACTTATTACAATCTACTTTAAGTTGAGTTGGATCCTCGAACTACAAATAGGCTGAGTCATATGCCTTTCAATCTCCCCCTATTTGTTTGTTATAAATTAACAAGCAAATTCCTAGAGGATAACTCAACTAACTCAACTTAAACTAGTAAATGATAAAACATTAATAGCAAGTAAATAATGAAAAAGTTCTGGTATTTATAACAATTTCCAGATTCAAACATAAAGATAAATACAAGATAGATGATCCTCTAGCCTGATCATATTAAACATTATCCTATCTTGATCTATCTAACTCTAAAGATATTACATGTAGAGTTGTTCTTCATTTCCGACTGTCTTCCTTCCTTATTTCTCCATCTTCTGGATCATCCATTTCTGGCAGATTTTTGTGCAGTTCTGCATCAACTAGCAACTCTCTTCTTGATTAGAATCCTGTAGGACGAACAAGAGGAATTCCAAGTGCCTAATGGGTCTTTCTATTCCAGGTTTTCGATTGGGCAGTTGTGAAGATATCCCTAATGGGTCTTTCTAAAGTGTCCTCCCAATTTGCTGTTAATTTATATGAGAGAATCGCATGGCTGGGTGTGGTTGGGGACTGCTTTGAGAATGACCGGTTTCGGTTTGTTCTCATGAGGATTCTTATTGTTTCTTCTAGAGCTCAAATCTGTAGGCGAAACCACCGATTTTTTCGTGAAGGTTTTGAAAACATAGAGACTTTGGTGTGTGTCAATGATGGTGGTCTATTCTCTGTTTTCAAGGAGAATAGAATCGATTGTGTTACCCTCATGGAGTTCATTATGTCTGTGGCCGATGTGTCGCACTGGCATATTGCAAAATGTGTTGAGCAAATTATTGGCTGGGTTGTTGAGAAGAGATTCTTAAAGGGTTTCTCTTATTACTCTGATGGGGATCTTGTCTGCTTTGGTGTTGCTAGGCAAGACGTCAAGGTTGTTAATCTGGAAACTGATGGGTTCTGCCATTTTGATGTCATTCTCTATATGAGGATTGTAATTCTGGGAGAAGATCCGCTTTATGGTTGTCATCGGATGAATGAGGACCAGAGTCTTAGCAATGGGATTTGGGGGTTTAAAGATGGTGTTGAGGAGCAGGATGGCCAGCATGATGTGGTCGTGTTAGTGCTTGAGTTTTTCAATGGTTTTTGGAAGCATGGGTTCATTTGGGTTAACTTCGATGTGAGCATCATTGATGAGGGAGGCACAGTTCTGTTGCGATACCCTATTATTTTCCGGAGATGTGGCCTATGCATCCCTGCAATCTGGAATGGTATGTACAAGTTGACAGGCAAATGGTGCCATGGTTGGAGCATTTGGAAGTGCATGGAGATTCTGCTGGGGCTAGAATGGCAACTTAGGGTGCAGGGTGGTATGAAGAAGGATGGTAAAGACGAATTCTGTAGGTTTCAGAATTGTGAGGACTGGGTATTATTATCTAGGCATTTAAATGAGGGGAGGCTTCAAAATGTTTGGTTTCTGTTGAATGAAGGGCTGCTCCCTTGTTCTTGGTCACATGTGAGCAGGGCTGGGCATGTTTGGTACAATACGGAGGGGCTGGGCAACACCGGTATCATGGCTGGTGACTGGGCCAGATGTTTGGAGTTAGTTTCTTCGTATCATGTTCGGGAGATGTCTGCTGTTGGAACGCATTTGCATAATTACATGGTGCACTATCTGCTGTTTCTCATTACTGTGGGCTATGTGAGACATGTGCCTAGTCTCAATTTTAGGTTGTTTAAGGTGCCAAAATAATATTTAGCTTAATTTCGTTGTTATGTTGACAGTAAGGTGACTACTGATGTTATGACTTTTGTTATGTTTGACTGTTGATCTCGCGGGGTATGCCCCTAGATTTGTATTAGCTGTTCCTTTTATGGTATAAAATTTTAATTAGCAAAAAAAAAGAGGAATTCCAAGTGCCTTTCTCAACTGACCTTTGAACTTCTCATAATCCTTGAAAAAATTGACTTCTGCATAGGATTTAATACGATCAGCAATTTCTAACTTCTCTTTAGTAGAAAATCCTTGATTTCTCAGAACATGTTCAATATAGACCAGCTGCTTGGCAGAGTGTGTGAACAATTCCTCATTCTCAAGATTGATTGTATGAAGCACCTCACCTTTAAGGAATTTCAATTGTCTAGGCAATTCAACTATTTCAGGACCAGCTCTTTCAGCAAACTCTTTGAATTTCTCATGAAGTAGTACACCCAACTCAGAAGAAGTTCTTACCTTTGGCCTAAGAACCCAGATTTCTGTCAATGATTTGTCATAGAAGAACTGAATTGAAACTCTTTGTGTTCCAAACTCATGACAATCAACAAATATTAAAAGCTCATCTGTTTTCGTTTCACCTGCAGTTGTTATTCTCACAACTTCTGTTCTTAGAGCTCTCATGTACATATCGTGTGTTGGGTTAAGCTCTTTGAGTCTTTCAAAGATAGAAAGAAGTCGTCTATCATCATTATCAAGAGATTGATGTGAGTCTATCATTCGTTGAGCACGATCCCATTTCTCACCACTCTTAAACTTGACGTATAACTTTCTCTCTTGAGTTTTAAGTACATGTTCTCGTTGCCTTGCTTCTGCTTCCTCTTTTTGAAGTCTTTCTTTGTGTGCAAGCATATCTAGTGTTCTCTGAAGCTTTTCATCTCGCAGTTTGAGATTTGCTTCTTGCCTTTCAGCTTCTAATTCAGCTTTAAAATCCAGTTTTGCTTGCTCAGCTTCATATTCAGGGTCAACTGGCACTTCATCTTCCCAGCTGCTAAAATCTGGTTCTGGTATTTTTTCACCCTCATCAGAGAACTTTAGATCAGCAAAAACATCAAAGTTGTCTGGTTCACCTGAGTAGTAATACCCTTCAGTGTCTTCTGCACTCTTCTGAGAATCTGCTATCTTCTTCCCCTTATCTCTTCCTTGTTCACTAGTTCCCTCTCTTGGCTTCTCCCCCTTAGTTGAGGAATCCTCTACCGAAGTGTGAAATGCACCATCTCCAGGGTCACGCTCATCACCATCTCCACCTGTTTCTACAAAGAATTCCCTTTCTTCTGCTGTGGGTGTGTGAGTTCTGCTGATCATGTTGAACAAATATTTGATCCCCTTACCTTGTTGTGCATTCTGCCTTTCAATCACATCAAGACGGCGTTCAGTAGACAACTGACTCTTGATTAATGCTGTTTGAAGATTTTCAACTTTGTCGGAGATTACAGAAATAAGTTTATCTTGAGTCACAGTAACCTCTCCAGCATCATCAAGTGCCCGTTCAAAAGATAATTCGAGAGTGTTGAACTTGTTTGTGTAAGTTGTCTTCATCTTGGTGATGTCATTCTTTATCACAGCAAGCTGATTTTTGACAGAGGTAGATGAAAAAGACCGTTCATCCACTTGTGCTCGAAGTAATTTTGCTTCAGCTTTACTGGCCTCAAGTTCCTTTTCTAGAGCTTTAATCTTTTCTTCCAATGAACGAGTGTATGTGTCAGTGTGTGCACTCACCTGAATATCACTCTGAGTTTCACTCATCTGACGTGCATGTGTTTCACTCAGTTTAGTGGTGTTCCTCACATCACTCCTCACTAATTCCTTAGCTGCTCCAGAAAGTGTACCTGCAGATAAAATCACCCTAGCCTCCTCTTGGAAGGTCAGTGGTGGTGCAATGGGAGTTCGCAAATCCCTTTCCTCAGTCATTTCTGTCATCTCATTTGAAATTGATGTCTGAATTTCTTCAGTGACAGAAAGATCGAGTTGCCTTCCACTTTCTCCAGTTGAAACTGCGAGTGGAAAATCCCTTGAGGGAGCCAGGAATGTTCCTCCTGGGAGGGGAGATGATGACTCTATTATTTGTGGCTGAGAGTCAAGATTTCCCTCATTAACCTGTGAAGGCTCTTCTACCGTGACTATGGTAGGCACTGTTTCAGTAACAACCCTATTGTGCTCTCCTTGCTCATTGTCCCTAGCCACATCAGATTCTACAGTTATGTTTTCCCCCATTGTGAGTAATAGGGGTGTGCTTGACTCTGTACAAGGTGCCATGGCTGACTGGCGAATTTCAATGGACTCATCCTGTTGAGAGAATGGTTCCAGTAACTGTTCATGTGCCATTTCAGTGTCCATATCCTTTTGGGAGGATATGGATGGGCTGACAGTTGCCTCAATTAGTAAGTTTCTTCGCTTCTTTAGTGGAGGCAGAGCTGTGGGATCACTCATATCACTACTTCTTACATTACGTCTTTTCACTGTTAATTTACTTCTGGATTTGGGTTTAGAGATTTTAGATGACACTGTGTTTGGCTCTAAGACTTGGGATAGAAGTTGTGGTTCTACAACCTCTTGGTCTAACCTATCAGCCACTTGGGCTCCAGAAGTAGTTTCAGGGAAAGATAATACCTGTTCAGTAGCAGATGCAGAAATCCCAGCAATAGTGAGTTGAGCCACTTGAAGTTGATGTTCAGGTACAGGAGCAATTGCTGCTTCTTGTTCTGGTTGCTCAGGAACATACTCAGGTTGCTGTTGTGGTGGTTGTTCTTGTATGATTGGCAGTTCTATGAAGTTGGACATATACTGAGTAATGACCACTGGAACATTTGTATACTTCTTCATTGTTGCTAACCTGGTGAAAAATTTTTTATGTGTTTTTCCTGAAGCTTCAGTACGAGAGTTAGCAAACAATCTTTGATGAACATCAGAAACAACATGATTAAATATGAGATTTAAAAACCTTGGATAGTAACAATCAGCTTTACTACCCAAATCATGATCGTTCTTGGCAGTTGTGAGACGATTTACTATGGCATCAAAAATCAATTTACCAAAATTAACCCTTTGATTATTAGCAACTGCATAACCAATTCTCTGAAGCAAAGTAGAAATATTGTGAAAATTATTCTTTTTAGTGTTAGCAAACACCTTAGCAATTGTGTCAAAGAAATAATCCCACTCAGCCATGAAGTTACTTTTAGATAACTTAGAAAGATCAACTTCTCCTTGATAATGGATGTCATTGAAAAATTGTGTCAGTACTGCTTCAGATGGAAGATCAACAAAGTCATTTGTTGGAAGTCGTAGAACGGTGTTAACAGTTGAGTCATTCACAACATAAGGTGTGTCTCCCACAGTAAAAGTAAAAGATGTTGAGTCCGAGGAGAGAACAAATGTAGAACACATTGCCAACAGTGAATCAACTTTTAAAGGAGCATCGAGAATCAAGGCATGACGAATAAGAGAATGCTCATTTAAAAATCGAATCCACGGTTTAACCCTCTCGAGAGTACAATTATCGGGATTAAAATGACCAACAAAATTATGATTTATTATCTCCATATTACCAGCCATTTTAATTAAATTTAAACACCTTGAAAATTTCAGATTTTAGCAAATTAATGAATTAAACTGAATTATTTCGAATTAATAATTAATTAAAAATTCGAAAAATTTCAAAGTTCTTTAAAAATTTTGAAGAATTCACACAATGATCTAGATACACACATGAACACTCAGATAATTTTAGTTTTCGAAAAATCAACACCAAAATCCTTGAATTTCAGATCGTATTTTCGATTTTAGGAAAACAAAACTATCAAGAACTCGACCAAATCGTGAAATTAAACCACCAAAACAAAGATAATCGTATAGAGAATCGTTGGACGTCCTTCGTTTGTGATTGCAGTGAGATTTGAGACGAAAATTTGCCAGAGTTTCGACTCAATAAGTCGTGTATATCGTGTGTATATATCGACAGTACTCGGTGACTTAACACGCGAGTTTAGACTAACAATAAGACTAACGATAGTCTCAAGACAACTCTGTATATATATACTAACGATAGTCTAAACGGTAGTCTGAAATAGAATTAACAAAAGAATTAGACTATGGACTAATAGACTATGCCTGATAGTCTATCTGATAGTCTAATTAGACTAAAATAGATGTCTAGACTAAACTATTTAAACTATTTAGACTAACAATACCGATAGTCTAAAATAAATAAAAGAAAATTAACTACAACAGACTATTGTTGGATAGTCTGACAGATAGTCTAAAAGAGCTAATTAAACAACTACAGACTATTAATTTACAATACAGACTATTAATTAAAGATAAAATAGACTAAGAGACAATTAGAGACTAACTATGTAGACTATAGACTATAAGTATAGACTATTAATTTACAATAATAATAACAACAACACACAAATATTAGGTCCTATATCGATTCGATCTACCAGAGTGAAGTTGAAAACTCTAAGTCAGGGAAGATTTTCGAGTTAGTGACTAACTCGAACTTCAACTCGAAATTCGACTTAGTTTTTCGAGTTAGTGACTAACTCGAACTTCAACTCGAAAATCACCATCTCGAACTGCATCTCGAAACTGACTATCTCGAAGTTCGACTTAGGATTCGAGTTACCAGTGATCTTCAAAATTTTCGAGATAACATCTATCTCGAACTATATCTCGAAGTTCGAGATGAGGACCAATATAACTATTCTAACAATCAATATTAACAGAATATGTACCAGATTATTTACATGAAAACAAAACATTAATAATAGAAAGACAAACACTACAAAATATTAAGTATTAATAATTTACATAAATATTCATGGTAAATTAATAAATCTATATATTTTCTAATAAAATAACTTTCTAATAGAAAATTATTTAAAAAGAAAATATGATTTATTTAACCATCATAAATATAATTTTTCAAGAAAAATAAGTTTCTCATAAATTACAACTTGTAAAATTTGAGAAAAATATTTTTAAGGAAAAAGAATTATTTTAACATTGAAAAGAAGTAAGTAGGGATATATTAAAATGATAATGGCAATGATTTGAACATTCACAAGTAACAAGGTAAGTTGATAAAATAATTATACAAGTGATTTTAATCAACAAATATTAACAAGATAATCACTTGCAAATTATTCAAGATCAAACCTCAGATATTAACTAGTTTAATTACTAGGACTATTTAACATACCCAATTCACCAACAATTCTGGTGAATGTGGATTCGTCAAGAGACTTAGTAAAAATATCTGCTGTTTGTTCTTCCGTGGGTACAAAATGTAACTCCACGGTACCATTCATGACATGCTCTCGGATAAAATGATACCTGATGTCAATGTGCTTGGTCCTCGTATGCTGCACAGGATTGTTGGAGATTGCTATGGCACTTGTATTGTCACACAGAATTGGAATATTGTCAAGTACAAAGCCATAGTCACGTAGCTGATTCCTAATCCACAAGATTTGAGCACAACAGCTTCCAGCAGCTATATATTCTGCTTCAGCTGTTGAGTTGGAAACTGTTTGTTGTTTCTTGCTGTACCAGGAGACCAACCTACCACCTAGGAATTGACAACTTCCAGAGGTGCTTTTTCTATCTACAACACTTCCTGCATAATCTGAATCTGTATATCCAACAAGGTTAAAACCAGATTCTTTAGGGTACCAAATACCTAAGTTAGGTGTACCCTTAAGATATCTCAAGATTCGTTTAACAGCAATGAGATGCACATCTCTAGGATCCGCTTGGAACCTTGCACACAAGCATGTAGCATACATAATATCAGGTCTACTTGCAGTAAGGTAAAGTAATGAACCTATCATACCTCTGTAGCTTGTGATATCTACCTTAGCAGAATTTTCACAAGCTCCAAATTTCACAGCTGTTGATGATGGTGTTCTTGCTGAAGATGAGTCCTCCATTTGATATTTCTTGAGGAGCTCTCTGACATACTTGGATTGACAAATAAAAATTCCATCTGTCCTTTGACTTACTTGTAATCCAAGAAAGAACTTCAGCTCACCCATCAGGCTCATCTCAAATTTACCCTGCATTAGCTTAGCAAATTTCTTGCACAGAAGATCATTAGTAGACCCAAATATTATATCGTCCACATAGACTTGGACTAATATAGTATCATTCTTATGTTTCTTAGTAAAGAGAGTTTTGTCTATGACACCTCTAACAAATCCATTTTCAAGTAAAAATTCAGAAAGAGTGTCATACCATTTCCTTGGAGCTTGCTTAAGACCATAAATTGCCTTGAAGAGAAAGTAGACAAAATCCAAGAATTCTGGATCTTCAAAGCCAGGGGGTTGTTCTACATATACCTCTTCATCCAGCTTGCCATTCAGGAAGGCACTCTTGACATCCATTTGATAAACTTTGAAGTTTGAATGTGCTGCGAATGCCAAGAATATCCTTATAGCCTCAAGTCTAGCCACTGGTGCATAGGTTTCATCATAATCTATTCCTTCAGCTTGGGAATAACCTTTAGCAACCAGTCTTGCTTTGTTTCTAGTTACAATGCCATCTTCATCAAGTTTGTTTCTGAATACCCACCTGGTATCAACTACTTTCCTGTCTTTAGGTCTGGGTACCAGCTTCCATACTTCTTGTTGTTTGAATTGATTGAGTTCATCTTGCATAGCAATCACCCAATCAGGATCAGAGAGAGCTTCTTCTGTTTTCTTAGGTTCTATTGCAGACAGAAACCCAGAATAATTGCATTGATTTTGATAGCTCCTTCTAGTTTTTACACCAACATCTGGATCACCAACGATTAACTCAAAAGGATGAGCTCTATTCCACACAGTCTGTCTGGGAAGATTTGACCTTGATGATTCGCCTTGATCTTCATTATGATGTTGAGTATGACCAGCTGATCCTTCATCACCTCCCCCTGAGTTGTTGCCAGTTTGACTAGATGAATGTTCAGGAGTGTCAGTGGTATCTCCAGTCTGATCATTGTTTCCACCACCACCACCCTGATCATTATCATCATTATTACTGTTATCATTAGCAGCAACATCAGGTTGGTTGTCACCATCTGAATCGGAGTCTGTCATATCATCGAAAGATAACTTTTCAGATGAATCCTCCGTTTGGATACTAGGAAGTTTGGTGTCATCAAATGATACATTGACACTTTCAAGCATTGTCTGATGATCAATCACATACACCTTGTAAGCTCTTCTTGAATAACCAATGAAAATTGCTTCATGTGCTTTGGCCTCAAATTTACCACCACGATCATCTCCATCTTTGAGCACAAAGCATTTTGCTCCAAATACATGAAAGTACTTGAGTGTTGGTCTCTTTTCATACATAATTTCATAGGGTGTCTTCATCAAGTCTTTGTTGATTAAAGTTCGATTCTGGGTGTAACATGCAGTGTTAACAGCTTCAGCCCAAAAGTACAAAGGAAGCTTTGCTTCACTTAACATAGTACGTGCAGCTTCAATTAAGGTTCTATTCTTTCTTTCTACTACCCCATTTTGCTGAGGAGTTCTTGGGGCTGAGTACTGTCTTGTTATTCCCTTTTCAGTACAAAAATCATTTAGAACTGCATTCTTAAATTCGGTTCCATTGTCTGACCTTATTGCTCTAACTGGTTTCTTGTACTCCATTTCAATCAACTTGATGTGATCAATCACTAGCTGTGGAGTTTCATCTTTGGAATTCAGAAATAAAACCCATGTGTACTTTGAGTAGTCATCAACAATCACGAGAGCATATCTTTTCTTTGACATAGACATCACATTTACTGGACCGAACAGATCCATGTGCAACAGTTGTAGAGGTTCAGTTATTGATGATGTATCAGTGCTCCTGTGAGTTGCTGTTTTCAATTTGCCTTTTTGACAGGCATCACAGAGTCCTTCTTGAGTGAATTCCATTGAAGGTAAACCTCTCACCAGTTCTCTTTTAACTAGAGAATTCATTGTCTTGAAATTAAGGTGGGAGAGTTTCTTGTGCCATAGCCAACTTTCATCTGTAGATGCTTTAGAATAAAAGCAGTTGATTTCTTCAGTGCTTCCAGTGTTCATATTGGCCACGTACAGATTTCCTTTTCTGACTCCTGTAAGAGATGGTTGTTCATGTCTCTTGTGTGAGATTAGACAATTCTTCTTGTTGAAGTAAGCCTCGAATCCCTTGTCACAGAATTGACTGACACTTAACAAATTGTGCTCAAGTCCTTTCACAAAAGACACTTCATCAATGATAACATTTCCAGCTTCCAATCTGCCATATCCATCAGTTGTACCTATGCTGTTATCTCCAAAGGTAACCACTGGGCCGGCTTTCTCAACCACATTTGTCAGCAGGGATCTATCTCCAGTCATATGCCTTGAACATCCACTGTCCAAGATCCAGGTCACTCGATCATCCTGTTTCACACCCTGCAATGACAAATAGATTAAACCTTCTTCGGAACCCAAACCTGATTGGGTCCAGAGTACTTAAAGAATTGGCCTTTGTCAGGCAAAACAACATTTTTAACATTGACACCATCTTCACCACTAACCAACATACATTTAACCCTATAAACAGATTTGACAATCTTCTGTTTTATCTTGGGTATCCATGTTTCTTTAGCAGCAATGACATTTGTTTCACTGACTGGACATTTGACCTTGTAAACAGCCTTACCAAAAGTCTGTTTAGGCTTTGATACAAATGTCTCTCTCCTATCTTGAGGAGGACTAGCAGTCTTTGATCTAACATTTTTATTCTTATTCATGTGTTGTCGAGGAGCAGTCTTACTAGCACATGCTTGATTACCACTAAAGTAAGCAGACATTACATTAAAAGCACAAGACATACAATTGACAACACCACATGCTTTATGATAAATATCAATGGTAGGCATGGTATGCATGTTAGACATGTTATTGTTCTTTTTCAACTTATCACCACTTAACCCAGTTTTAGATGAACTCGTTGGATAAACAACCTTAACTGGTTTCTTAACAGATTTAACATTATCAAGGACTATGCCATTTGCACTGTCCTTATTACGCATCTCTTCTTGAATAATGATAGAAGTGAAGTTTGGAGGTTCTGCAATCGACTTCTTAAAGAGCGGATCTTCAACTTTCTTAAGCACATGTGGTATACCCCTCTCTTTAGCACTAACAAGGTTAGGGGTATTTATGCCTAACAAACCAACAGCTTCGTTATAACCAAACCCTATTCCTACAGTTCGTTCTATAGCTTGTTTATTGAAATGCTCTTTAGAAAGTTTAACAGAATTAAAGCAAGCACTAACCTTGGTTTCAAGTTCAGCAATTTTAGAAAGTTGTTTAGTCACTACTTCTAGAATGGATTTCTCTCTTCTATTAAGTCGTGCTATTTCCTCTTTTTGTTGATCTTGATTAACATGCACCTTTTTTAGTTCTAACACTTCATTTTCAAGTTCATTGTTTAACAGATTTAATCTAGCAATGTGTTTTTGTGCATTAGCCAAGGAACCTCCGAACTGACGAACCAACTCAGAGTCAGTAAGTTTTACCTGTGGTTTAGGATCAGTGAGCATGTCACCATTTGCCATTAGTGCAAGATTTCCAAATTCTTCATCTTCACTATCTGTGTCATCCCAGCTTTTACCAGCAGCCACATAGGCTTTTCCAGGTTTCTTCTTTTCAGGAACATAATCTCTCTTCTGGGCTTGTTTAGGTTTCTGACACTCAGTGGCAAAGTGTCCAAGTTCATTGCAATTATAACAACGAATTTTGCTTCTATCAACAGTTCCAGTTTTGTAGCCACCTCTGCTACTGGAGGATGAGGAACCTCCTCTCTGGAATCTGTTATTAGACTTGAACTTGAACTTAGGATTTCTCCTGAATCTAAAGTTGCCAAACTGTCTCACCATGAGTGCCATGGATTCATCCTCCAACTGATCCAATTCTTCTAATGAGTAAAACTCACTTCCATCCTGAGTAGCTGGTGTCTGACCATGTTCCACTTCAGTCTGCTCCTTGTCTGAGCTGTAAGGTCGAACAACCTTAGCTTCCACTTCCTTAGGAGCCTCAACCACTAATGCTGTAGATGAACTTGTAACTCTACCTTTACCATGAATCTCTTTCTATTGGACTTGTTCCAACTCATAGGTTTTTAAAACACCGAAGAGTTTTTCAAGACTAACTTTATTCAAGTCACGAGATTCTCTTATGGCTGTTATCCTGTGTTCCAGGTGAGTCGGCATAGTCAGTAAGAACTTCAGATTAATCTCCTTCTGTGTATAGTTCTTGCCATGGATTTGCAAGTTGTTGATTATTTTATTATACCTTTCAAACACTTCTTGAATGCCTTCATTAGAGCCAGCTCTGAAGTGTTCATACTCAGAAGTTAAGATTTGAAGTCTGTTCTCCCTGACTTCATCAGTTCCTTCATTAATGGTTTCAATAGTTTCCCACATGTGTTTGGCAGTTTTACAATTCATCACATGGCTATACATCACAGCATCCAGGGAATCTATTAGAATGAGTCTGAGGTTTTTATCAAGCCCTGCATCCTCCTTTTCCTCAGGTGTATAGGTAGCAGGGCCTTTTTCATAAGACTTAGCAGGAATCACAATTTTACCCTCAGCTTCAACTTCATCTTCATAGACCATAGGAGTTTTAGGTCCGGTTTTCAAAACAACCAAATATTTGACATTTGTACATTCCAGAAACAACTCCATCTTATTCTTCCACATATCATAATTATTTTTGTCAAAGATGGGTATCTTAACAATGGCTTTAGAAGTCATGATGAATTTTTAAGAGAGTTAAAAATTCGAGCTTGATTTTTAATTGAATAAGAATAGGATCTTGATTTGTATATCAATCAAACGGCTCGAATACCAATTGTTAGGTCCGTTAAGATTGTAGAAGGGGGGGTTGAATACAATCTATATCTTTTTTTATCGAAATTTGTCCGTTATATAAAATTCAGTTTAGACAAATTTGAGCGGAATTAATTGAAACAAAATTCAAGTTAAATATAACGATATATTAAACTTGATGGTTGTTACAAAATCAGTACAGAGTATTATCACGTTAATAAAAACTAATTAGAAAATTCGACATGAACTTTTCTAATTTAGTTAATAAAAATCGAGATAAGAACTAGGAAACTTAATTCGCTAGTAATACAAGAGTCACAAATAATTAAGTTCTATCGGATCAAATATTACAAATGAGTTGAACTTAATTTTCTGTGAATTAAATGAGATAGTCAGTAGCTCTTAAAGATGAGAGATGTAATGTTTTGTTCTTCAGTCTTTAATTTTCTTGTCTCGTGTGTATTTCTGTGAATGTGGGCTACTGTCTCTTTTGTAGTTAACATCTTCAAAATATCTCCTGTCTCTTTTTTTCTTCAACAGACTATCCACAGACTGTTTTTAAAGGCTTGCAGACTATCCAGGGGACACATAGACTACCGGTGTGACTATCTGTCTTGCTTCAGACTACCGGTGTGACTTTCCTTCTTCATCAGACTACCGGTGTGACTATCAACACTCTACAGACAACCGGTGTGACTATCAATTCTTGGCAGACTACCGGTGTGACTATTCTTCTTGGCAGACTACCGAATTCTTTAGCAGACTATCTCCTAGACTATCTCAAATAGTCTTTTAATAATAAAACCATAGTCTTAAAACACTTCTGATAGTCTTTCAGCAATCTATATTAATTCTAAATTAATTAATTCAATAATTAACTTAATAAATAAATTAATTCTTGAAGAATTAATTTATTAATTAAGTTAACTAAATACTTTAAATTAATTAATAGAGAATTAACATAATTCATTTGATAGTCTAATCTTCACTTTTAAACCACTGAAATAAATAAAGAACCTCCACTGAATATTTGTTGACGCTCAATGCACGGTCTGGTTCATGAACGACTAACTTCAACTTCTGTTCTTCATTTTGACTTTAAGCTGTGGTCAATTTCTTCTGACAACTTTCTTCAAATATTCTGTACTGATACTGTCTCTTGTCACTTTTAGAAATCTCTGTCCTTCTGAATTAAATCCATGACTTTGAATACCACACTGAGGCTTGATCAGTAGACTGAACTTCTTCCAGTGTAAAATATCAAAACTATAGATTGACTTGTAGATTTGTTCCTTCTGATAGATAGCATCTTCTGAGATTTCTGTGACAGTTAATGTTATTTACTTATTACAATCTACTTTAAGTTGAGTTGGATCCTCGAACTACAAATAGGCTGAGTCATATGCCTTTCACTGGTGTTAGACGCAGGAGAGGGCCAGGTGGTTTGGTCTTATTATGTGGGGTGTTTGATGTTCTTCTTCTTCGAAGCACTAGTGTGACGTTGATCCCGAACCAAGGAGATGCAAAGGAGGACAAAGACATGGGGGAATTGTCTGTTGATGTAGCCCAGAACGGGGTTGATTTTCATGATCATGGATCTGCCTGTGCACCTAGAGTTAATGCTGGGATATGTTATCATGGGGAAGTGGAAAACTTTATTTTGGTTACTGACCAAATTCGAGGGTGTCTAACTAGCATGGATCTCACGGAGAAGCGTCTGAACATTCCTGTTCTTGTGTTCATAGCAGGTGGAGGTGTCGCTGACACCGAGTGTGTCGAGATTGAGATGGGTTTTGTGTATGATAGTGCTGAGGAAGCAAAGGAAGAGATAGGCATCTCAGCCTATGAATTGCGTTATATTGGAATAATGAAATTGATGAACCAGCGTAGTGTCTGGTATTTTGCAGAATTTGTGTTGTTGGGGATTGGAAGTTTATTACTGGTCGGGATGCACATGGTGACAATACATGGCGTATTGTTTTGGTTTGCCAAGATGTGGGTGAATACTGCCGTGGTGCAGTGCTACTCGGGAGGTCCATGGCATAGTTGTTGATTTTGCTTAGGTTCGTGTTATGTTGTTGTTGATTGCTAGTTTTAACTGGCATTATTGTTGATTTTTCTTTGTTGTTCCGCTAGGTAGATGTGTTACTAATCGCGGGGTATGCCCCTTGAAATGTAATCTTTTGCCTGTGGTATAAATTTTAATTAGCAAAAAAAAAAAATGAACGTAGAAGTAATCAAGAGCCGATTACGTTTCAAATGAAGCGAATACGACTTGGAAAAAGTCCATCAATAAAAACCACAGAAGTGGTCTCCGAGACAAAATCCATAAATAATAATAAGAAATTTGGTGAATAAGGTGAAAGATAAGAGAGGAAAGATGGATTCGGGAAGGAAATGAATAGATCTGATGAAGAAAATGTTTAGATTTAGCGCCTGAAAGGGAATCTAGAGAGAAGTTTTAGAGAGAGGTTAGAGAGAAGCTAGAGAGAAAGTCGACTCTCATTTTCCTTAGTTATGATTATTCGATTGGATTTGCAGGGTAAATGAAGTTTTGTGCATACTTTAGTCGGATTATGCGTAGTGAAGATTTATGTGTCTAGTATATGAATGGTTGTAATTGTAAGTTAGATTTGAAGTTGGAAATAGATAGAAGGATTGATCGACTGATTGTCAATTGGGTTGGTGGTATTCCGACGGGTTATGTTGTATTACAGAGGAGGTGTTGTCCGATTTTTTTGTTAGAATTATTTTATAAATTCTTGTAGTAATTTAATAAGAATTATTTGCAAATCAATTTGATACACGTGTTTATGTGGTTTGTCTGGTTGTATTAAATTATTTTATGAGTATAACCAGTATGTGCTATGTGTAAAGCGTTATAGGACACGTATGGGTAGATTAGAACAATCGGTAAGGTTTTGGTTGGTTTGGTACTGAAGTAGTTCTTTACCTTGTATAGGTACGAGTAGGAGACCCGGCCAAGAGCGGTGCACGGGTAAATGGAATTTCGAGCAGGAATATATTTATTAAAGTCGATGAGTGTATTGACATGAAGATTGACTAGTCTTAAAGAAAGACGGATGTATGATCAAGTTGAGGTCAACGTGTAAAAAAGTAGAAGCTGTGTAAAGCGAGTGACAGATCGAGATGTTGAAAGTGGAAACTTCGTGTATTGAGGCAAGTATCATTACTCCTCACTTATCGTTCAAGTGATGTATATTTGTGTCGGGCATTTATAAAAATTATTCTATCAAATCATGTTTACAAAATGAAGTCCCTTGCATATGTGCACTGCCTATCATTTAGATGTGAACCCTTTTAAAAGATTCGCAAAGACGTTTTCTTTTAAAAGATATTTTAAATCGGGGTATGTTATTGGATTCCTCAGGAGACTACCCTTTCTTCTATTTTATTTTCTTCAAAAGTGTTCAAGAGATGTTCTAAAACAGAGAAAATCTAAGATTTTAAATCCTTATTAAATCTTTAGCATGATTCCTAATTACAACATATTTTCACTGATGGACCCTCTTTAGGGGATATTTTCTTCAAACTGATTTACAATTAATTATTCTAGTATTATTTTACAAATGTTTATTTTGAACCACTTAACTTACCCAATTGGGTCCAAACTTGACTATATCCTTGTTTTACCGTATATCCTCAGTTGTTGTTAATCATGTTGTCAGTAAATTGTTTGTTCGATTCATTTAATGATGTTATGACCCCAATTATTCGTATTGAGCTTGTCGATATTTTTTTTTGTTTTTATTGTTTATTCCATTATTACCCCAATTAGTTGGTCGAACTCGTCGACACCTATTGACATTGTTGTTCTTCATTTACACCCCATTTATATATCGAACTTGTCGATATCGAGGATAGAATTGTTGATTCTCTTTTCATTCCACTAGTTGAGTTGTTGTGCTGGAACGTGAATTTTCCTGATTGTTTGGTTGATAGCGGTTATCGATTGTTCCGACACCTATTGCGTTGGATATCGAATTGGAATGTTTTTAAAACAGATGTCCCTTCGGGGAGACCATATTAATGGTCAACAGATGTCCCTTCGGGGAGACCAGATTAATGGTCAGAAGTTAAGGCCAATGTGTGCCATGGATCCATTATAGGACATTGCTGTGTGCGTTTGTCCGGGGTTAGTGCTGACTGATCAGCAGCCTAACCTTGTATTTTTTTTAAGATATATAAAAATCCAATTCTAATCTACACATTGAGTTAAATTGCTTTAAAGCCTGATTCCTTTGAAGCCTATGATGATTATCTTTATTTATCAGAACTTTTATCAGTTCTCATTGTTGATGCCTTTATCCTAATGGAGCACTGTTGGCTCATCTTTTTATAGGAAATTTAATTTCTTCAGCTATTTTCTTTCACAGCATATGATGATTATTTTTGTTGTTCAGAACTCATAATTGTTCTTGACATTGATTTATAGTTACATACGCTTGCTGAGCATTGTTGGCTCACACTTGCATTGTTGTTTATTTTTCTCCAGTTATGAGAGAAGATTAGTGGACCTTGGGGTCAGTTGAGTTTTCCTGTTCTAGCAGCGAGAGGTGATATCCGAGTGGTTGACTTCGTCGGGTAGTGGATTTGATTTTGTCAAAGGTTGGTTGACTTGTTCAACATATAGACTTAGTTTGTTATCAATTTGTATAACTATTTTATTCTGAGGTTGGATTGTAATAATTAAATTTGGTAGTTTGTTTCATACCATAACCTGTAAGCGATCTTGGTTCAGGGGTATTCATTATTATATTATGTTTATATCCAGGTATGTGTTGTGTGGTTTGAGGTTAGTGGTCCCAAATCTATACCCGGATTATGGGATGTCACAGTTGGTATCAGAGCTACAGGTTATGGTCACTGAAATAGTTAAGATGGGTGGGTATACGTTTGTGAGACGGACGTTAGATAGAACAATTTAGGATAAGGTCCGCCTTAGGATATTCAGACGAGTATTGTGACGTTGTACGGTCCTTCGACATATCATGCGAGTAGAAGTTCGATTTGTTTGAAGACTAGTGGACGAGCGAGACAAATAATCCAGAACCGCATAAGCTAATTGGGCAGTTGGAGCTACCAGTTTGGAAGACATTATTTTGAGACGTTCACGTACCTTCTAGAACTTTTCTATGAATCCAGTTATGACGTGAACATTTTAGAGAGAGTACAAGAAGACTAGAAATAAGATGTGGAAAGCGATTTTTGGCATGAGTTGGAAGTGAGGGCATAGTTGCACGCTACTAGCCATTGATCTCGGTTAAGTTTTAATTGATTTCCCATTTGGGATTGGAATTGATTTTTGTTGTTGCCTGGAATTGTTGAAAAAGAATTCACGGTTTATATCGTCGCTGAAGCATTTGTTATGCAGTGTCATGTTAGAATCGAGAATGAATTGAGATCTTCTTATTTATTCAACTCATTATCGTCAGGCCGGGTTTGGCAGCTAGGTATATTAGTACTTAGCCGACAAGAGTGAGATTATGAATAATTATGAATTTCTTGAATATTTGTTTAATCGATAGTTGATCCATACCTTTGGTGATCAACTATACTTCTATTGATTACTTGAATTTAATCATATTCTTTCAAGAAATATCCTTATTTTCGGAAGACATTTGGTCCAACTCTATACATGAGAATTGTTTTTTGTGACTTTTGAATTCTTTCTATTTTCCCTGAATACTTGATTTTTTTTTATTCAAACTGAGATGAACAACCTATGTATATAGGGGATTCAGGGACATTTTATCTCTGTGATAGAAGTCTGGTGGGACGCCACTGATTGTGTTTGTCATGAAAGTACTAAAGACTGGCCATCTTTTTGTACAAGGGCGGTTGACCTAAGTGACAAATACGACCTGATAACAGTTCGAAGATCATATTGATCTCTCGGTTAAATCCTTTTACAAAAATTTTGATCAAACAAAATCCATTGTACATTCATATTGATACCTATTCATTCTATTGATTTCCTTGTCGGAAAAACCTTGATGATTTTGGTTTACCAGTGATGAAGAGCCGCGAAGATACACGCGACGACATTTTTAGTTGTTGAAGCTGCGATTACGTGGCTAAGAATTGAGTAAGCAAGATTGAGAAGTTGATGTTAAAATAGAGATTGAGTATCAAATTCGATTAAATATTGGATTGAAGAACACATGTACAAGATTCGAGATTAATGAAAATTGAGTTAAGAAAGGAGCATGTATCAAGGGCACAAGATTGAGGATTTATTAAAGATTAAAAAGAGAATGATGATGAAACCTTAGGCAGCCGCCACTAATATCATCCATTCTTCACCCAAAATCCATCAGATCTATATACCACCACCACGAATCCACCTTCTTTCTCTCACCTCTTACCTTTACACATATTTCTTATAAGATATATTTAGATTTGGCTCATATTTGGGAGGTTTTCTCACAGTTCTTGAGGGATGGGTCGTCCTTTCAGACTACTTCTCCGATGTTTCTGGTTATCGGGGAGGTTTTTTTCATGGTGGCTTCCAGAAAAAGGGTTTTTTCCGTTTTGTTCTGGGTGCGAGGGAATTGCAGACTTGATGGGGTTTTGCAAGTTCTTATCAAAGCATGGGGGTGTTTTACCCAAGATGTGAAATGGAAATGGAAATTCGAAGTTGTTCTTTGGAACTCTCGTAATGATTTGTTTCAAGAGGGACTCTTCAAGTTTATGGCATCGATGACCTCTCCGGATTCTAATCTGGGTAGTTTATTATTTTACTATTTGGAGGTTCAACCTCGAATTTGCGATAGCATTGTTGTTAGCTTTGCACAATTTCATGTGGGTAATGGTCTTCTGACCTTCAAGAATGATGGGGTGTATACTTTAGGCTTCTACCCAGATCTGAGAAGTGCTCTTCTAGAGAGGTATGATTGGGTTTCGATTGATGATGGGTTTTTCGCTGTTGGTGGAAACCTCATACTGGTGATACAAGAGGATTTGTTGAGGGAAAGATTTGGTTGTACGCCTTCACTCCTTTTAGATTTGGAAGGTTATAAGTATGGAAAGGCCTCGGTTCAAAGGTCTGATGGGGCTTCTAGGACTGGGACCTTGGCTCCTGGATATGTTATTACTCTTAGTCCTGAGGATTGCACCTTTGCTGGGATCTTGAAGGAACTTGAGCGATGTGGCTCCTTGTTGGAGGCTGGTCCTCTTTTAGCGGTGTGTGACACCGCAAATTTAGTCTGCATCGGCGATGGCAGGGATGAGATTAGAAATGTTGAACTTCTAACTGCAAAGGCTGCCCGCTGTGGTTTTGAGGATAGTTTGTCCTTGATCAATTATGTGGTTGTTATTGGGCCATTTTGTTTGGTTCTAATGAAAATCGATAAATGGCATATTCATAAGGAGGATTCTGTTCTCTTTGTGCTTAATATGACTCGGAGGAGTATCTCAAAGAGGGGATTTTATGCTACTCATTGCAACAGGGGTGATGATTTTAAGATTGGTAACGACTATGGAGCTGGTGATGTACACCAAGTGTTTGATGTTATGTCTAAACGACTAATGGAGCAAAGTTTCGAGGTTAATGGTAAACTGAGTTTATGGTCTCAGCTGAATGATAGTTTTCTAACTATGTTTAATGTGATGTTGTGGAAGCAATATGTGAGAAATGTGCCATGTATGGTGCGTCTTTTAAAGGAACAATACATGGAGGTTATTTTGACTGATTTCTTAGTCCTCTATGTCCAATCAGTCCTGGTTGGGGTTTGTTTGCAATGGATTAACCTGGTTAGTCCTTATGGCCAAAACTTTGTTAGTATTGGGGATTTGGTGCTCTTGAATAATGAGGCAAAGAAGGAGGGTGGCCTGGAGCCTTTTCATGAAGAGACTCTCGTTGGAGCTGTTATGGAAACCCAGGGGAAGGGTAATTTAGCTTGTGAGAATGGCAGCAAGGATGATGAGGAAATTGATGCTACCTTTAATGTTAGGAGGAAGGTTACTGTTGTTAGTGACGCACTTCTGTTTGAGAGTGGAGATTTACGGAGAAGTGATTGTGTGCATGCTTGTAAGTATGACTATGTGAAGAGCAGTACTGCTGGAACTACGATGGATTCTATGATAGCTGATTTGGAGATGGCCGAAGGGTTTAGGTCTCCTGCTGGGAATTGCCATGAGATTAATGATGGTTTTGCTTTTATCTATCATGTATGTCCTGTGTACATCTTGATGGTAGTATCAGTTTGTCTTCTAGTGAGAAGGAATGCCACACCTATTTTGACTGCAAGTCATAATTTGTTTTTCCAAATACCAAACTTGCGGTGTGTTGTAAAAACGGGTAAGACAGAGGTTATGGCTGATGGTTCTAGAATGAAGGGGTCTGCTAAGGACTACAATGAGTTGGGCTATTGGGTATTTGCTCAGGTGACAAATGATGGGTTCTGCTTGTTTTTAAATGAGACTTATGCTCATTTTGTTATCCATGTTGTTGTTGTTGTGAGAATCAACCGCAGTCCTAGATGCTGCTGCGGTTACGATTGGGATCAGAACTGGCGTAAAAATGAAGGTGGGCGACAGGTTCATGCCTGCTATATTCTTTGTATCAGGTGTGTGGTGATTACATGTCTCGCCACTGGAGTTGGTGAATGGAATGCATGGTCTCTGCTGCTTCTCACTATGGGCTTTGTGAGACATGTGCCTAGTCTCAAGTTTAGTTAAGGCGCCAGAATAATCTCTAGCTTAATTTCGTTGGTTTGTTGACTGTTAGTTTATCTAGCTTTATTGTTGTTTTTTTTTCCTTGTTGTTCCGTTAGGCGGATGTATTATTTATCGCGGGGTATGCCCCTAGAGATATAATCATTTTCCTATGGTATAAAATTTAATTAGTAAAAAAAAAAAAAGATGGTTGGTATGAGAGGTTTATTATTGATGAAAGATTGTTTTGGACACCTGTTTAATTTTGAGGATAGTAAATGGATTATCATAAGATTTTGAATGTTTTGAAACCCATTGTTGATGATAAGATTTTAGAACCATAGAAGGATAACTTGAATAAAGTAGAATGAAACAAGATAGATGTGTTTGTGAGAACTATCAAAAGGAAATGAAATTTGAATAAGAAAGTAAGACAGAGAAGTATGAAAGTTTCAGAAGCATTTTAATGGATGACATGTGATTTAGTTAAGGGAAGAATGTGAAATTCCGAAGATTTGGAGCTGGAAGAGTGAGGGCACAGTAGTTGACCACAGAATGAGAATTAGCATAGATAAACAAGACCCTATGGTCAGAAGATAGGACTTTTTGCCAGGGATTGTATCATATCAGCCTTAGTGGAACCTATGATGAAAGTAACAAGACTATTTTCTTTAATTACTAGGAAGCCAGAAATTCAACATGATTATGAATGAAGTTAGTAAGAATTGGATTGTGATGATAGTAAAGAGAGTTAGGTGTGATTTAGGATTTGACTGATTTCTTAACAACGAAGTACGAGCAAATTGTGAGGACGAAATGAGAGTCGTCTAGAGAGAGAAACGCTCTCCCTTCTCTCTAGAATCCCTTCTTCTTGCTTCTAGCCGCCACAAATCTAACACCTTTTTACCATCAGATCTAACCAAATTTCCTTCGTATTCCATCCTCCATCTCTGATCCCTCACCTATACACCATATTTCTTATATTATATATATTTTTATTTGTGACTATGTCTCCAGAGGGTGATTTGTTCACTTCTGATAGAGACTTTGGGTTTGGTTTTCTGTTGGGTGTTGACCCATTAAATTGGTTTGAAGCTCTAGACCTAGGGTCGTGGAACTTCATATTTACAGGTTGGAAGGTTCTTGGGATCTCTATTCCAGACCTTATCAAAGCAGTTGGGGTTTTTTACTCACGCTGTGCAATGAAAATTGAAGCTGGTATGTCTACCTTTTACGGGAAGGCCACCGTTTTCGATTTGTCGAGTTTCTCGAACATCAGTTTAATGAAGTGGGCTTCGACTTTAAGTGGTTTCAGTAGGGGTTATCGGACTGGATGTCTTATTTACATCCCTTGTGTTTTTCTCGAGCCTGAGATAAGACCCATCTCTTGGGTTAATTTCAAGATGACTTTAATGTTTGAATCGTATAGACGACTGTTGTCTTGTGGATCTCATTTAGACTCATTCGCGAGGAGCGTCACTGCACCTGATGGAAGTCATGTATTTAAAGCTTGTTTCTTGAAGTTTGTGTTTTCTACCCGTCTCGAGACCATGGTGAACTCTGTTGATGGGATGGAGAATGTTGTTGGCGAACTAGGTGTGCGTTTCGCAGCCCAGATGCAGAATGTTGGCTTCTCTGAAACCAATGGTAAAGGAAGCATCGGCTTTGTTACTAAGGGGTTTGGGACTCGTTCTTTCAAAGATGTCTTGAATTCCTTGAATTCCTGGTTGATCTACTCATTCCTTCTCCTTGGGATGATGGGTAGGCCTATATGGGTGGGCTCTTGTAGTAAGAACACCGGGAATGATGAGGGATGCAAGCCAATAGGTCCAAGCTCGGATGTACTCCAACTGTTTGTTCAT
The DNA here is from genome assembly GCA_037693485.1 of Kitagawia praeruptora. NCBI lineage: Eukaryota > Viridiplantae > Streptophyta > Magnoliopsida > Apiales > Apiaceae > Kitagawia > Kitagawia praeruptora. The sequence goes on along the minus strand of CM075351.1, from coordinate 117,906,735 downwards.
CTGACTGAATATGGTTTGTTGTTCAAAAGGAATTGTGGAGCTGGAAGTACTTACATGGTGCTGGTATCCTCGAAGTTGAGGGAGTCTTTAATGATTCTCTACAAAGATGCGATTATACACGTCGGAAACCTGAACGTTATTGTGACTAGATATGGTAATCTAAGAGCTAGATACAAGGTTTTTGATGGAATGACACATCGAAACTTGGCATTTTCTTGCATTTGGAGTGCTGATGCTGGGATATGTACAACGAGGAGGTTCCATAGTGTTATGTACGAGGGCCTGTGGGATATTGTAAGGGGTGTTGGGGTAAGGATGGACCAGGCTGCTGTGTTGATCCTTGGCCATAAGGCTGTCTTTGCAGAGTTTCACCTTGGGGTTGGATCGGTTCGACCATTATTAATCGGAAAGATTCATAGTCTGATTCTGAGGTTGGTGTGGAGCCTTGGCATCCGGTGTCAACTGCGCATTCAGTTCATAAGGAAGGTAAGTTTCGTGAGAATTAGTTTTGGGGTTGTGGGTACAACCTCATCCCAGATGATGGATATGCTGCCTCATGAAGGGATGAAGCCTGGGGACCATTTGAATGCTCAGTCCCTTGAGACTCTTACCTATGGAAAGGGCCGGGAGCTGTTGAAAGCTTTAAGTTGTGCTCCGCGTAAAGAACTATTTCGTTCAGATATGCAGGAGGTGGGTTCTATTGTTCTTTTGCAGGGGTATGTGCTTACTGCGCACCAAAGCCATTCTTATGGTTTGCTAGATGGTTTTCTTAAGCATGATGTTGTGAATACGGTTTGCAAGGAAGAGGGGACGGAAGAGGGCTCTGCCCGGGTTTTTGTCATTAAGAAAGGTTATGTTTTGTTGGCTACTTTTCGGCTTTTGAGGATGAGTGCTAAGCAGGTTCTCTTCATGCAAACTGTTAGCGTTAGATCAAAGGAATCCCATCTGTGGCAGGTGCGGAATGTTGAATACAGCTTTGTTGTTTGCAATGCTGATTGGTTTTTAAAGAATGGTTTGAAGCCATCGTCTATGACTATTGCCTTATGGGCGCCGAATTGTCAATGCAAGCGCAATATGATGGGTGTGGATGACACCAAATGTATCAGCTTTGATTATAGCCTATATGTTTATGATATTACTGCGGATGGGGGCTCGCTTGAAATGATGCAATCCCTATCTGTCCACCCTGTTTATGGGAAGAGCTCTTTCGAGTTGGTTAGCGACATCCCTAGACAGTTCTGGGAATGTTTTGATGTTGACTACATGGTTACTTGCTGTAATGTGTTTGTACTTCTCGTAAGAAAGGTGGTTCTGGTTATCACTGTATGGCAAGAGTTTGATTGTATTCTTTCCGTAGCGACTAATGAGGAGGACTCCACCCAGATTCATTCGGTGGATTATCCTGCATATGTTAGCAGTCTAATTGCCACTCAGGTCTTTCAAACTGAGTTTGTTGTTAGCCGTTATTGTGCTGAACCTACGAGTTGTGAACTGTTGCAGGGAACTGTGAAGGTACAGCTTGCGTACCAGTACCGCACTGAAAGAAGAGTAGTTGGTGTGGGAGCCAAGGTGGAGGTGAGTGGTGTTGTGTTCACCATTGTGGTAGGCCCTGGCGGGTCACGCCTAAATCCTGGACAGGATCATGGAAATATTTGCTGGCAGGTGCAGTTGTTGGATAGTATTTTGGGATGTGAACCGGGAGGTTACACATTTTATGATCTATGTTATCATTTTCGATTAATTCTGAATTGTAGTGTTAAGTAGCCAGGGTGCTATTTTGTTGTCTTTAAGATAGGTTTTTTTCTAGACTTGGCTTGATGTATTGATACTTTGTTGAATTCGCGGGGTATGCCCCTAGAATTGTTTAAGCTGTTCCTTTTGGTATAAAATTTTAATTAGCAAAAAAAAAAATTGTGAGGACAAGAAAGTGAGACATTGATTTTCAAGAGATGTAAAAGTGGTGTTTGAGGTCGGAAGCAGATATAGGAGTCTTAACGATCAAGCAGACCAAGAAATGATTATACCAAGTTTATGAAGTTGTTTTGCACAAAAGGCAGATATCAGAAAGGAAACGGTTAAGTCAAAGTCGATTTCAATAATTAAGATTTTCGAATAAATATATTTTTATGCATTACCAAGATTGTCACCAGGTAAAAATGTAGAGTTGTTTGTTATTTATATATGTATTTTTTAAAAAAATAGAATTAGTTTTGAGGAGTTCAATATTGAATGACATCAATGGAAATGTTGGAGCTAACAAATTGATTAAAGGATTTTCGCAAGAAATGGAGTAGTAATACTCAGTGTATCTCAGAATGATGCGCTAGTACTGTTCATGAAGAAAACGCTCTCCAAGATACAGCGACTTACAAGAAGGATGAGAGTCGTATTTTCTCTGCCTTCTCTCTAAAAACTCTTTCTAAAAAATCTGAAACAATCTAAGCATCTTCTTTATCAGATCTAAAGCTTCACATCCTAATCCATCTTCCCCTTCTAATCCCTCACCTAAACACCATATTTCTTTTTTCTTGTTGGTTAGCATGAGTCGTAAGAGGGTTTCATTTGTGGATGATTCTGTGATGGCGGCCTCTGTAAAGAATCGTGTGGTGATGACCCAAGAGGGGTTGGATCTAGTGTTGAGCCCAAAAAGGGTCTCGTTTGCGGCTGATTTGGTATCTGTGATACCATCTATTGATACTCGATCCAGGAAGATGGAAGGACCGAGTACGAAGAATGATGACAAAAAGAGGGCCGCGAGGGTCTCTTTTGCTGACAATCTAGTCACGATGATCCCAGAGTCAGGAGTGGCTGCTCGAACCCGTAGCAGGGTCGTACATCACTTAATTGATGGTAAGGTTTTCTCTCAAATGAAACCTCCTAGTTTTAATAAAGTAGAGGGGGGTCACTGTGTTACTCCCCTTGTTGATCTGTCGGAGTCCTCCCTGGAAGAGGAAATAGCTAATGACTTGACTAGAAAAGGGGAAAGAATAGTCCTTGATGTGCCTCTGTTTGAAGGAACGAATGACACTGAGGGGGTTGAGAATGGCTTGAATAAGGTCATTGATTCATCAAAAGGGGATCTCTCTACCCCGATTGGTGGACACAGGGACAATGTTGGTAATGTGGGGCCTAATGTTGAAGTTGATGAGATAAGTCGGACGGATGCTAATGGAAAGGGAAAGACTAAGTGTAATGAAATGGAAAATGATGGTGAGATTCCTAGTTGGAATATATCTATAAAGCGAATGCAAAAGCGGTTGGCTATTGCTGCGAAAGTAGTCATACTCTTCAGAGACTGCATTGTACACAATGGGCATGAGATACCTACGATCTGGGGGAATGTTAACATGAGTGAACTGGATGCTTTAAATGGATTGCAAAAAAGGCAGGATGTAAAGATTTTGAGAGATCTGGGTATTTCCCTGAACTGTATTAGGCAGCTGGGGAATTACATCAGGAAGAATGATATCCTTCTTTAGGTGCTAGGGGAGGATGACCAGATCCTTTCGGACATGGACGAAGAGGCGGAGATAGTGGGTCTTCTAGACCACTCATCCTTCAACTCCGAGTTGAAGAGGAAGGTTTTGGTGGCTGCGAGGCGTAACTTGGAAAACCTTAGGAGTTTCATCGCCTTTCTTGGTTTAGATATCCCCTTGGTTAAAGGGTCCCGAGATAGGGAATTCAGAGCCTCTGCTTGTGAGCTACGAGATTTGGAGGAATTGGAGCTCCATGATTTAACATGTAGATCTATCCAATTGAGGGACTACCTGATTGACCTGGGTATTGAGTTGCCATCAGCTGAGCAAAAATTTAGTCCGAATTTTGAGGGTAGAGATGCAATCCCCTTCAAGGAACTGGAAGTAAGGGGAAACAATTCCATGGAGGAAACTTCTAGCAGGATGCAGTATTTGGGGCCTTTGTTTCGTCTTGTGGGGGACGTTACTGTGCATATTGATCCTGAGCAGGTGGCGGAGAGCATGGACAAGGCCAGGATCCCTAAGGGTGATCAGCAATGGAGCACTACCGCTGCCAGGTTAGGAGATAATGCAATGCCGGGGGATGGAAGGATTGGCACTAGCAAGGAAGTTTTAAAGGAGGCTGGCCTAAATGGAGATGGGGGTCCGGAGTTGAACTCAGCAAAAATGGAGGCAGCTGGGAACCAAGCTGTGATTCAAGGAAATGCAGGTACGGAGGAGATCAAGGGGACCAGATTCTGCTGGACAAAGAGGAGGGTGAAGAAACCGCGCCTGTCTAGGGGTGACCACTCCTGATCCATTTGCATGTTTCGCCAGGAGTATAGTTGTCTAGAGACAGCATTGTGTGAGATGGGATGCCGGTTTGGCATAGTTCTGGTTTTATGCCCAGTTTTAGATCTATTGCTTAGTTTCTATGTCTTTATCTTGTTATGTTGACTGCTAGTTTATCTAGCTTTATTGACGATTTTTCTTTGTTGTTCCGTTAGGTAAATGTTTATTAATCGCGGGGAATGCCCCTAGAGATGTAATCATTTCCTATGGTATAAAAATTAATTAGCAAAAAAAAAATAGTACTGTTCATGAAGAGGAGAAAGATAAATTGAAGTATACATTGATCTTTAAAAATAGAATAAGTGGACCCGTAGTCATGAGGAACTTTGTTTTTATCAAGGTTGAATGAGTTGTTTAATCAATTGAAAGGTGGATGTTTTGTCTAAAGTTGATTTACGAATGGATTATGACCATTGAAGATAGAAACCCTAAGATATTTTTTGAAGCAGCATTTTGAATTGATATGAATACGGTGAATTGTTGGTGATGGTGTTTGATTGAACGAGAGCATTTACCGCTTTATTGGTACAATGAATAAGATTTCAAACAGAATGACTTTAAGAAGTTCCAAGAAAAGGAAGAAGATTTTGCACAAGAATTTGAATGTGAATTTTGAATGAGTAGGAACCTAATTTCAAGACATGTGGTTGGAAATGATGAGGATCAAAGTGAATTTGTGAAGATGAAACAGTAATGAAATGGGAAGAACCCAAAAGGCTAGCAGAGGTCGGAAGTTTTGTGAGTAACTAGGACTACTGAAGATTATCGAAGATTTTATCCAAATAGCTACAATAGTAATCAATTTTACCAGAGAGAGAATAAAAGGTTTTGAATGGACAATGAAGTGTGAAGAAAGTTTCTAAGAGTTGAGAAGTCGGATGTGGAAGTTTGAATGCATAGTCTACAACGAAGATGATTCATATTATGTTATTTCAGAGTGAGTTATCATGGAATTAAGAGGTGCCGAGATGAAGTGACAAACCAAAATGGGAATGAATTGACGGAAAATAATTTTTTTTTTTTTTTTTTTTTTTTGCTAATTAAATTTTTATACCACGAAGGAACAGCAGAATACATTTCTAGGGGCATACCCCGCGAAAGCAACAACTACAAAGCATCAAATCAATTTCCTAAGGAAATAGCATCATAACAAGAACAATATTCTACAGAAATGCTATGCCAGTTTCGTACAGTCTGTATAATAAATTCTAACGATAATAGAATTTATCCACCAAGCTTGCATAACATCACTCACTACCAACTCAATGCTCACATTAGTCCAAACTTTCATCTCAGATGATCCACCAGCAACAGAGATCTTCACTGCATTTTGAAACTTGGAAAGAACCATATTCCTGTTCCATAACTCAACATTTAAACCCAGCACTAAAGGCGCCTTGGGCCCGTTCTTTGCAGCAGTGCAAATATCCTTCCTACATCCAGCATACTGCGTCTGGGCCAAAACAAGTCCAGTCTTCAAGAATCTATGCACGAAAGAGTACAAAACAGCTACGCCTAGGGTAGGCCCCTTTAATATCATGTCAATATGGACAATGTCCCGGTGTTTAAGAAATTGCAACATAGCTTGGTATGCTGTCAAGAACACCTTCACACTAGCAAAAAAGCAACAAAAAGCTTTCCTTGGGCAGACATCACGCCCGATTTTAGAGATACCCACTTTAGCAATTCCAGTCATTAAAATCCTAGGTGTAACTAAACAAGTTAACACCCACTTCATAAAATGGTTATGCCCATTCTCCCTTTCGGAAGCTAACATAGCTTTGAAATCCATGGAAAACCTGTTCCGCCACTTTCCAGCAATCACACATGACCTATCATCACCCCTGTTTAGCCACATACGAGGCAAAGTATGGTTCAGCAAACCATCTAACACCTGAACATAATCAAGCATGCCAGAGTCAATTGAAACCCTGTTCCCATTTAACGCTTCTGATTTCCCAGACGGACCTTCGAGTAGATGTTCCGAACACACCCTGGTGACCCTGGCCAAAGACTGAGGCCTCCAGGATTCCAAACTCAGCCCCACATCATAGTTAAGCATTGGATCCACCCGACATCTATCAGCAACAAGCCTGTATGCTATCATGTCAACATCACATTCACTGGCATAAACAATGCCCTCCCGAACATGGTGCCATACATGGCACCCTTCAAACATAACTTTCACGATTTGCATCAATAAAAAATGCTTAGCATTCATTTTCAAAGGTATAGTTTCAGACATCTCATTTTCATTATCCAGGGCACAAACCTTCCACATGTTGTCGTAGTCTATGAGAATACCCTCCTGAAGGTTCTCATCAGGTGGAGAGACCGGAGTCTCAACCGTAAGCAATGCACCATTCAACCCCATCTGAACAGTGGCTCCAAGCCCTGTTCGCTTCATCCTGCATACTTCCATTTCTGCAGAATTTAAAAGCCTTATAAGAGGCTCAACATCCAACAACTTGCGGGCTTGAATGATCAGCCGCACAAAGTCTTTAAATCTTTGAGGAAATACCTCGAACACTTGAAGTGCCAGTCTTCCACTATCCTTTCTGGTCCCCTCTGGTTGTAACATCCAAAATGTTAGGACGAACCCATTGTTAACCCTGCATATCCGATGATAGAATCCCTTCTCAATGCTACCCTCAGACATTAGGTAGGCATTCTCCTGATCAACTGTACGAGATCTACACTCAACCTCAACACTGTTAGTTGAGATAGCATTCCGACCATTCAACGGAAACCCTCTCTCACCCACAGCAAAAACCCAAAGGACAACTGGAAATTGGACATGCTCCCCAAGAATGGTACCGTATCGAACACCGTTAATAAACCCAGAGAACCCTCCATCAATCATTGAAAGGAGTGTCTCATCAGACCTATGGATTAGAAAACCCTTCAACACATAGAAAGAAAGCCGCAATGATTCAATGGAATTCTTAACCTTAAACAAAGGTCTCCTACCCAAAGAACCCAACCCAAAATAACGATTTAGTAACATCTCATCCATAAAAGAAGGTCTCCTTGTGAGGAATAGTTTCGTGAGAATCCTGGCAAGGATTTCATCTTTACTAACAAAGTACGCAAGACCCATAGCCATACACCCTTCATAGGAAGCAAAAGCCGTTGTGGTTGTACACACCACTGGCACACCGAGAGGAAAATTTGAAGGACCAGAACTAGATGGAACCAGGTGCCCATCCACACAATAGTTGCAATTCATCACAGTAATCAGCAAAACGAGAGATCCATCCTCGTATTGCAAATTCATGACAAAATAAAGACCGAAGATGGGTCCCATCTTTGTATTCACGTTGAGATACCACGAGATAGAGTTCTCGTCACTAACCTGACTCATAAAGCTCGCCTCTAAACCCAGAGATCCAGGAGAAGTAGAGCTCATTTCATAAGTGGCGGCTAATAGGGTTTTTAGAGAGAGGTTAGAGAGAAGGTAGAGAAACGACTCTCATTTCATAAGACAATTCACTGAGTTAACCTCTCCTTTTAAACCTTAGAATCTATATCCATGACGGAAAAGAATTGATTAGTCAGGAGGGAAGTGGTGAACATGTATTTGTTCGTAACAGTTCAAAATGCAAGCGATGGATGAATGTCATGATTTTAGCGTTAAACATTAAAGTTGTAATGCACAGAGTCAAATTTGAGGACTTGTTGAGCATATAGAACAATGTTTCAAGAGTTGAGTTCAGAGGACCCTGGATAGTGAAGTTTAAACGATTTTCGAGGATCGTGAATTAAATGTTAAAGACGATGTATGATTGATGTGACGTACGTTAAGTCGAATTTTCTTGTTAATGAAAGTTAGAGTTTGATGGGAATTATTGGAGTGAAAGTGTTTTGTGATTGGTATCAAGGGGGCTGTGACCCCGGGATAATGATGTTACAAACTAGTTATTTTTAAAATTTAATTCTTGTTTGGATTATGTTGAAGTCAAGGTTATGGAGCGTGTTAATTTTCAAAACTGTAAATTTCAAGGATAAAACATTTCGGAGATATTTTATTTCAGAAATTTTAACAAACCAAAATGTTTTTATAAGAGTGAGAAATTAAGTTGTTAATCGAATTATGTTTGACGTGTATCTAATGACGTATGTGTTTGATTGTAGTATTCGATTTCAAGAACACGATCGAGAACAGATGATATGAGGTTTGGTTGACAGATTGGAATCAAGGTATCCTGGATTTATTTAATTACATGTTTACTGCAAGTCAAGTCAGGATTAGCATGGTGTATGATTAAACTGAGATTGTGAATGCGTGGAGTATAAAGATGAATTGGTTATGAATGGTTGGGTTGGTATTTGAAATGATTACGCAGGGAATAGTCCATTATACGAAGAAGTCATGCCCGATTTTCTATAGATCGGGCATTCATTTAAGAATAAGAGTAATCATCACTTTGCACCCCTTATCTTTGGACGCTTTTTTAATTTGGTCTCAAACTATGTTTATTGACAGATTGCACCTCTACGGTTTCAAACTCGCTTCAGTTTGCATCCTTTTGACCAAATTTCGTCCACTTTGACCGCTACTATAAGGATGAGCGAGGGTAAAAATACAAAGATTTATTCAAGAAACAGTCAATTTACCTTTGATTAGCCTAATAGTAGCGGTCAAAGTGGACAAAATTTGATCAAAAGGTTGCAAATTGAAACGATTTTGAAACCATAGAGGTGCAATCTGCCAAAAAATATAGTTTGAGACCAAATTGAAAAAGTGCCCAAGAATAAGGGGTGCAAAATGCTAATTACTCTAAGAATAATAAATGTTATGAATTAACGAAATTTGTAAAGGTAAGGTTTAAGTTTATTTTGGAGTTTGAGGGCTTAAAGGATAAGCCTATCGATGTATATATGAGTTGTTATGAGGAGTCCTAGAGCTGAGAGTACAACCTAGGAAATTGGAGATAATTCTTATCGCGGGGTTTGCCCTTAGAGATGTAATCTTTTGCCTGTGGTATAAATTTTAATTAGCAAAAAAGAAAGGAAATTGGAGATAAGTGTTAAGAGGAATCGTTATTTTTGCTCTTAGGATTGATTCTGAGGACAAGATCCTTTTAAGGGGGGAAGGATATAACGACCTAGAAAATTGCGCTTTTATAAATGCTTATTTAATATTAATTGTGGATTTTATGATTTGAATATTTTTTAGGAGGTCAATATATGTGATATTGTGTTTGTATGTTTACATGATGATTTGTGTATGGAGGATAAGGTTGTGCATTTGTATTTGTATTATTGATGATTTAAATGTATTTAAATCATGCATTATTGATCTTCTAAAAATTTTATAAAATCATCGGAGTTGTTAAAAATCACGAAATCTTTTGTGATATCATCTTTATGATATTATTGAGTTTTCAAAAATATTGGAAGAATTATTTTGGGTGTTTAAATATTTTATAATGATTTTTCGATTTATGTTGCATTTAAAGGATCAAAACTTACAAAATTCATATTTAATTCAATTTTTATCCTATAAATATTTTAAAAATATGCAAGTGCTTGTAATTTCATGTTTTTGATTTTAAAATTTTAAAATTTAAATTTTCAAATATTTCCCATTTAATTTCGATTTTAGTAGTGATTTAAATGAGTTTTTGTTTGTTGAGCATTGTTAAATTAATTGCCCCTTATCTCTTAACATTCTCAAAACTGCTTTATTTTGGGCCTCGGTCTCTCCAGACATTTCTCGAGTCTCTCCCTCTCTCTATCTACCATCTCTCTCGCCAAATCTCTCTATCTCGGTTGTGTGGCTGTCTCTCCCCACTTACCCTCTGTTGTCCGACCCCTGTATGTTTAGTAGCTGTATAGAGTTATTTGTGTGGCTCTAATTCAATTGTCGCAGTGAGTTCTGGTGTGTGGGTGTAGAGGTGTGCGTGTGTGTGTGTGCGTGTTCATTGTTGAACAGAGTGCTGGTGTGTGTGCGAATCACTTAGGTGTGTGTGTATTGGGTCGAGTGGTGGGTGTGAGTGTCATGAATTGCTGGCCAGATTGGAGTATCTGTTGGTAGTTGGGCGCGAGTTTAGGCTGCGTTTACAATGGCAGTGTGTGTAAACTGTGTGTGAACAGCTGGGCACGGGTGAGTAGTGTTGAGGTTCGATTTGTGCAAGGTGGGGGTGTTGTTGTTTCGTTATGATTCTGTAGTTGTGCGTGTGTGTTGGGTGTTTATATGTATGCTTCACCAAGTAAGTATGAGTCCTGATAGAGTGTGGTTGTGAATGATTTATTGTAAACTTCCATTTCCCCTGGTGCGAGTTCTGTCTAATTGGTATCATTGATGTGTAAAGTTTGGCCGTATATATATTCTTCTTGTGGCAGGGCTATGTGAAGTTGGGGGTTTTGGTATCAATTAGTTCGATTATAGCTGTGTTGCTGCTACTGAGTATGTGTGCGTGGGTTGTTGCAAATCTGTTGGAGCACTCCTCCAAATCTCCATTTGGTCTTGTGTAAGCTCGATGTCAAGCTTTTTTTTTTTTTTTTGCTAATTAGAATATATACCATAGGCAAAAGATTACACCTCTAGGGGTATACCCCGCGATTAGTAACACGTCTACCTAACGGAACAACAACGAGAAAACATTAAAAAAGCTAGATAAACTAGCAGTCAACAGCAACAAAACACAAGCACAGAAACATTTGGATTGAAAAGTTAGGTGTGGCCACCCCTGCTAAGACGCCACTTCTTGAGCCTCGACTTGGTCCATTGGACTCTAGACTTCGAGCCATCCTCCATGTTTCCATCTACACTCGCAACCTTGTCAACCCTGTCTGTTTGTTGCATACTCTCACTATCCAGGTTTAAACCAGCTTCTAGAATAAGTCTCTCAGACTGACCTTCCCATGGCTTTGCGCCATCTCTCAAAGTGTCTGGGGCCTTTCTTTTTGAGCCAGTATCCCCAGTCCATCCCATCCTTGTATCAATGTCATTGACCCTGTCATCAGGAGGCTTGTCTTCCAACTGTTTCCCAGAGGCGGAACCTTGCCTTAGATCGTGCTTATAAAAATCAATTCCCAAATCAATCAGGAAGTCCCTCAATTGGATGATACAGCAAGTGAGCTCATGGAGTTCCTCCTCCTCCTTGTCCCCCTTGTCCCTCAAACTTTTAGCACTTGCAGAGTACTCTCTATCCCTGGACCCTTTTACCACAGGGACTTCTTTGCCAATTGAGGTGATGAACATTTCCAAGCTCTCTAGATTGCGCCTTACTGCCACCAGGGCTTTCTGCTTCAAACCAGTGTTACAGGAGGTGTGGTCAAGCAACTCTTCAATCACTAGATCCGCTTTCCTACCCTCCTCTCCGGGTAATACAGGGATTGGAATTCCATTCATCCGTATGTAGTTTCCAAGCTGATCAATACAATTAAGAGCTTTACCCAGGTCTCTCATTAAGTTAATATCTGGCCTGTCCATTAGGCCAAAAACGGCATCCAAATCACTCAAATCAACACACCCCCAAAAAGTGGGGACTTTATGACCATGGTTAACAATACAGTCTCGGAAAGTAATGACTACATTCACCGCTATGGCCAATCTCTCCTGCATCCTTCTAATTGAATCATTCCAAACTGGGATGGCCCCTAATTCTTCTTGTTCTGTACTGAGCTGCTTTCCCTTGATCTCACTCCGAGACAGCTTAAGGGGATCCTTAGTTGTCGACACTGCTGCATTTGTGGTCACAACCTGTTCCAAATCATCCCTAATGCTAGAGTCCTCTGGAATTGAGGCCTCATTAGCACCCTCATTTGATTGCTGAATTCGGACTGGTTTTCCATCCACTTGGGTAACCTGGACCCCACTCACGACCCCTTTTCTTTCAACTCCTCCCAAAGGAGTGACCACATTCTTAAGTAACATGGTTTCATCTGATTGGACTTCAGGCGAAATCACCTCAGAGTCCAATCCCTCCTCCCGACTACTCAAAGAGCCAGGGTTAGCATTCTCCCCTTCCAAATAAGTAGGGATGGATGGATCCAATAAATCCACAACAGAAGTAACATATACTAGCTTAGATCTAACAGGTTTCCTCTGAGAGAAAACCTTACCATCAATAAACTGGTGCTTGACCCGGCTGCGTGTGCGAGCAGCCACCCCAGACCTAGATCTCGGCAAAGGAGACTCTTGACCCCCCTTCCTTCCATCATTCTTTGGACTCAAATTTTCCGGGACTTTCTTAGATCGAATACCATCAACCGGTATTTCCACTACCAAGTCTTCCGCAAAAGAAACCCTTTTCGGGCTCAACATTGGAGCCGGCCCACCATGGGTCTTGCTACCATCATTCTTAATACCCAATCCTTCTAACTTCCTGGACCGGGAGCCAACAGATGGTATAATCGATACCAAATCAACTGCAAATGAAACCCTTTTCGGGCTCGTTACCGGTTCTAACCCCTTATGGGTTAGCTTCACACTATCGGTGACATCAGCCGCCATTATGGAAACATCCATGAAAGAAACCCTTTTACGGGACATGAGATAGAAAAGAAAGAAATTTAGTGTTTGAGTTAGGAGATTTGGTGACGAAAGGGATTCGTGAGGCTGATTTGATCTGATGAAGAAAGTGATTTGAATTTAGAGAGAGAGAGAAGAGAGAAGTTAGAGAGAAATTAAACCGACTCTCATCTTTTTTTTTTTGCAGCTTAGATTACTCTGCCGTTAGCTCGATGTCAAGCTTTTTTTTTTTTTTTTTTTTTTTTTTTTGCTAATTAAAATTTATACCACAAGCAAAAGATTACAATTCTAGGGGCATACCCCGCGATTAGTAACAATCTGCCTAGCGGAACCACAAAGAAAACACATCAAACACAAAAGACATAAAAACAGTAAGTCATCTTACCGTCAACATAAAACGAATTAAGCTAAAGATTAACCTGGCGCCTTAAACAACCTAAACTTGAGACTAGGCACATGTCTCACAAAGCCCATAGAAAGTAGCAGATAAACCATGCAGTGACACAACTGTAAGTCGGCAAAACCATCCGTATGGAATCCATCAACCTGAGAGTTGGCCTTCAAAAAAGCACCACCGGCTAACTTTTTATTAGAAGAACCAGCCCCCAACTGATTAAAAGGATCCATATGACAGCCACAAATCAGCTTCTGTATAAGGAACATCATTTTAAGATTACCTTGCCCTTGCCTCGTCCACGGTCAGCAAACGCCTCCACGCCAGGGCTGTGGAGGCTTGTAGCAACAGTAGTCCCATTTCCATTAACACGATGCGCTCCAACATAATGCGCTTTAGCATCCATCTCCCACTCTCCTTCATCATCATCGTCTTCAACCAGCATGCCATAACCATCTGCAAAACCAAACAACATGCCCAAGTAATGCATGTGTCCACGCAGGGAGTCCTTTGTACTTTTGTTGAAACCATCCATAGCCAGAGCTTTCTTTACCTTGCCAGCCTCACCCGAAGCTTCAACCACTTGAACCAGATCATATTTTACTGCCAAAGAATCCATATCGCCATCAGAGCGACCAATCGCACTTACCTCCGCAAGCTCGTCGTTCTGCCCCATCTCGGGAGTGTTACCAGTTGTGCTCTTTAAGCTCACCTCAACAGAGATTTCCTTGACTATACCCGAAACCATTGAGCTATGATAACTACTCCCCAACTCAGTTAGAAAACCCTCAAGTTGGAGTGGGAGGCTTTGGCCAACTCCATCACCTGCACAGCCGAAAGTATTCTTTCCCTTATGATCAAGGGAGATAAAGAAAATCTTCAAACTACCAGAATCCATTCCTGGTCTAGCAACTACCAGATTCCTCTGTCCATCCCAAAGAGATTGTTCCAATAGCCCAGCATCCTTTAGTTCCTCCCTCATGCCTTGAAGAAGAAGGTCGTCATCACCCAGCAGAATAGGTGGGGGAATTTCCTGCTTCCGGATGAAGCCACTCAATTGTTTAATACAATGCAAAGCTCTAGCACGGTCTGCTATCGTTCTTAGCACATGCTGGTCCTACAGGTCGTTGATGGCCCTCATAGTTATCGTCCCCCAAAAACTGGGGACCTCATGACCATTCCACATAATACACTCCCTCAAAAGCACAATTACTTTCAACGCAACGTTTAATTTCTCCTGGAGTTTTGTCGATTCCGACCAATTTCTGACAGGCATTCCAGTGATCCCTTTCTCCGAAGCTTCCGGCACATTGCCAAGAATGGGAGCAGAACCATTGTCCGCCACCTCCTCTATACTATCCTTGTCTTTCCCAGTTGCAACAACAAGGGTCTGCCTTGCCTCCTTAACAGATCTACCAGAAAGAGAGGCATTCTCATCAAAACAGTAGCCACTAACATCTTTATTTCCCAACCCAAATTGAGACTCATCAGATTCCTTCATACTCTTGGCCATCTCTGGAGTGTGACCAATTACCAAACCCGTATCAGGCGTGTTCATCATATCGTTCTCCAAAGAGATTTTCTTTCTCTGTCCGGAGTCATTCATCAAACTTTGGGTGCTCAATAGAGAGCCCCTAGGAGAAACATCATCGTGAGACGGACCTGCGCCCATCTCCATCTGGATGCGACTTTCCTTCATATACGACCCAGGCATGGCCGTTATACTGTTATCCAAGGGAACCTCCTTTTGGGACAAAGATTCACCCTTTAATCCCTGGGCAACACCTTCCAGAACCGAATCTGAGTCCAGACGCCTAGCTCCGTCCACCGTAGGAAGACCCGTCAGCTCTCGGAATACAGATCCAACAACTAAGAAAGGGGGCTGAGCCCCATCCACTATTCCAAATTCAAGGGGGGCACCATCCTGGTCGACAGGGCATCTGGTTGAAAAACCATCATGGTTAAAACCAGCCATCGAAGAAAAGGGATAAGAAATTTAGGGGGTGAGGGGGACGAAGAGAGATGTGAGATCGTGAGTGGATTTGAATTGATCTGATGACAAAGTGTATTAGAATAAGCGGCGGCTATTAGGGTTAAGAGAAAAGTTAGAGAGAGGTTAGAGAGAAGTTAAGCTTGGTACTGTTTCTGTGTTGTTTGGCCGATTATGTGGCTGCGTTGTGCTTGGGTTGTCTGGATTGCTACGTTTTGTGCTAATTGAAGTTGTTATATGTGTTAATAACTAACTAAACAGATTTATGTGTTGGTCATTGTGATTCTAGTTCGAATTCTTATATTATTAATTAATAAAGATTATCCAAATTTGAGATATATATAGATTATTAATCGTTAATGATCATGTTTTGATGATTGTTGAATTATTTATTATTGTAATAATGATATGTATGTGTGTTTATACGATTTAGTTGATTTCTTTCGGATTACTAAATAGTGAATTTGATGTGAATTAAAGTTATAAGAACTGTTAATTGTATATTGACATGATTTGATGATTGTTAGTTGTTAACCAGTGAATAGATGTACTGTATGTGATATTTAGTCTAATAAATTAATTTTTAGATCTTAGTTATGATTATTCGATTGGATTTGCAGGGTAAATGAAGTTTTGTGCATACTTTAGTCGGATTATGCGTAGTGAAGATTTATGTGTCTAGTATATGAATGGTTGTAATTGTAAGTTAGATTTGAAGTTGGAAATAGATAGAAGGATTGATCGACTGATTGTCAATTGGGTTGGTGGTATTCCGACGGGTTATGTGGTATTACAGAGGAGGTGCTATCCGATTTTTTTTTAAAATTATTTTATAAATTCTTGTAGTAATTTTATAAGAATTATTTGCAAATCAATTTGATACACGTGTTTATGTGGTTTGTCTGGTTGTATTAAATTATTTTATGAGTATAACCAGTATGTGCTATGTGTAAAGCGTTATAGGACACGTATGGGTAGATTAGAACAATCGGTAAGGTTTTTTTTTTCTAATTAAAATTTTATACAAAAAAAAACAACTATTACAAGTCTAGGGGCATACCCCGCGAATCAACATTTAACAAGAGTCATTAAAACAGTAAGTCACCCTACTGTCAACATAAACAAACTAAACAAAAAAATTGGATACAATGAGAGTCGATCTAAATTCTCTCTAGCTTCTCTCTATTTTCTCTCTCTAAAATCTAAACAAATTCTCCATCAGATCTAACTTAGCCTGCCTGAATCCATCTCTTCCTTTTCGCCACCTAAATTTCTTTCTTTCCTTTCTTTGTTCGCTATAATGTCTCGGAAAAGGGTTACTTTTCTGGAAGACTCGTTCTTGGAATCTGGGAGATCTAGTGGTCGCCCATATATGGATAGATCCAATTCTGTTGTGGATGGACTCAACCGTGAGTTGGGATCTTACCGGTGTCCAGCGGACCACGATGGTGCTCCGCTTGAATTTGGAGTGTTCGATGGGCATGAAACCCCATTCTTAGTAGCTGGATCTGTCTTTAAAGAGCTGGTGGGTTGTTCGAACCCAAGGTTGGATGATGCAAGCCATCTTGAAACGGATCCGTTGCAGGATGGCTTTTGGATGGGCGGATCGCCTCTTGACTCTGTCGACCAAAGGAGGATAGGTTTGGTGGAATCGTTAGCTAAGGAGTCCTCTTTGGAGAACTCTAAAATGGTGGAGCCTTTAAGGTGTTTGCAGCCTGGCCTTAGTCAGGGACTAGCCACTTCTGAGATGGTTATCGATGTGTCCCAGTGCAGCCTGGGGAAACAAGATGTTGGTTGCAACCCCTCTGTGGGGCCTGTTTCTTTGATTCATAGCTCAGTCAGAGTTATTGAGCCAATCAATGTGCTGGGCAGATATATGGCTACCAAGGATGTTGAATGTATTGATGGTGTGTGTAGTGAAAGGGATGTTAACCCTTTGAAGGTCATGACTGAAAGGGATGTTAACCCTTTGGGTTCAAGGCTTAAGCAGGAAGTGGGAGGGCTTCTAACTCAGGGTGACCCCAAGAAGAACAATATTGTCATGGAAAACTCTATTGTCATGGATGTGGCTGCAGTTGAAGCGGGATCTAGGAAGAGGATCCAACCTCTAGCCAAAGGCATGGAATCTGGTAAGAATTTCGACTCTGATAATGTTGCCTCTTCTGAGGATTGTCAAATGTTGAGTGCAGACCCGACGAGGGTAGTCACTAGGGTGAGATTGAATATAGCTTTGAAAGTTATCATGGTTCTTAGGGACTGTATTATGAGGAATGGGCATGAGGTTCCCAGCTTCTGGGGAAAGATAGCTATGAGAGCTTTGAATGCCTCAAATGATTTACAGGATTTACCTGTCATTAGGATGATGGAGGATCTTGCTAAAGCTTTGCAATGTATAAAACAATTGAGTGGTTTCATTCGGGATAGGAAAATTCCCCAACCTGTTCTTTTAGGGGATGAGGGAGTTCTCCTACATGGCATGAGGGAGGATTTAAAGGATGCTGGGTTGTTGGACCAGTTCTATCTGAGTGGGGAAGGAGGAACGATGGTGGCTGTTAGTCAGGGGAAGGATGTGGATAGTTTGAAGATTTTCATTATCTCCTTCGATAATGTTTCTAGAAATGCAGGAAAGGAGGTTATTCAGGCATTGCCAGCCAAACTTAGGGACTTTCTTGATGAGGGTGGTCTTGGCCAAATGGGCGCTATTGTAGTGATGGAAATCGATGCGGAGGTGGGATTGAAAAGCACCTCTGGGTTTGAAGGAGAGAATGATCAAGATGAGGAGTTTGAGGAGGTGAGTGCGCAAGGCCGCTCTGGTGGACCTATGGACTCTTTGACGGTGAAGTATGATTTGGTGCAGGTGATTGAAGTTTCGGGTGAGGGTGCTGAGAAAGCCCTGGCTATGGGGGGTTTTATCCCTAACACGAGGGCTTCTATGCGTGGACATATGCACTATCTGGGAATGATGTTTGGTTTTGCTGATGGTTACGGTCTGATGATTGATGATGATGAGGAGGGAAGCGAAGATGAATTGCACATCTCTGTTATAGATGCTAAGGTGCAACTAGCTGGGATTGCCCATGTACACGCTGTTGAGAGAAGACTCCACTGTCCTGATGTGGAGGCGTTTGACTATCATGGAAAGGATGCAGGCATTGATGCTATGTAAGATGGAGGGAAGAGCACCTGAGATGCTCATGTTGTGAAAGTTTCCAGGCCGTTAAGGTCTTGGTTTTATGTAGCTTGTTCCTTGAATTTGGTTTTGTTTTATTGTCTTTAGTTTTTGCTATTCCGTTAGGTGGATTTATTACCAATCGCGGGGTATGCCCCTAGAGATGTAATCTGTTTGCCTATGGTATAAATTTTAATTAGCGAAAAGAAAAAAAAACAAACTAAACAAAATAATACCTAACTGTTCAGAACACAAACATCTTAGCTATGCCGAAATGGCATCCCATCTCGCATTTTGCCAGGACATCTTTACAGGTCGAAACAGACCTTGGCCCACCAGTTGCAATACCCCATCTTCGATTCCACCTTGTTACAAAACCAAGCAAGCAAACAGTCATGCCTCTTCGTTGGTACACACCTGCTCCGAATCCCTGCTCCTTTGAACAATTCTTGCGAGTACTAACCATACAGGTAACCTCTAAACCTTTATTAGAAAATGTCAACATGTCTTGATCAAAGCCCATAGTAACATCATGAGTAGTCCCCATGAATCCAATAGCGCCGTTCTTCGCATGATGAAAAATCACAACAAGAAGGTGATCACAAGTCACGTCCCTCCAACTAGCAGTAGTCTCAAAGTGCCATTTGAGCAAACTGCTCTCAACAACCATGTCGATGAGGCTGTTGTAGTAATCATCAAAATGAGACACACTTCCTGTCCCGCATATAGTGTACACGCCAGCAGACTCCATTTGACATACTCTAATGGGGACCTCATGAATTATTATGTATAGCCCATTTAAGTAGTGACCACAATAGCAATAATTAAAATAAGTGTAACCCCCTGGTTCACACCCAAGTATCCTAAGCATACGCCTCAACATCCGTTCTGTCCCTTCCAGAACACAACCACTACTCCTTAGATACTCAAAGGCTTCATCTATGTCCTTTCTATTCAGCTTGTGATCCACCTCCTCGTCCATAACCAACTTCTTTTTACCCTGACTATCATCAACCCCAGTAGTCACCTCTTGATCAATAATAACCTGGATATTATCCTTCCACTTCACCGATTTCTTCACAGACATTAAAACCCCCACATTAAGTGTAGACTTCCTAAGGCAAGCCAGCTGATTCTCTCTAGACCATTCATTTTCACCCAAAATTGGAAAATCGATTCTCTCATTCAACAAAGAGGAATTGACTTCCAAATCCACATTATCATTAACAATAATGTTAGTTGCTTCCGTTGAATCGGACATCTCATTATGGAAATTGTTAATTATAAAAACCGAATCACTAAAAGTAACTTTCTTCTTGGAGTAGCAGATCATACCTTTAAGAGAGCTACTCGTCCTAGAATCAATCCCAGTTGTGGGATTGAAGGTCCACTCCAGCACCTCCAGCCCATCTTTGAGACCAGATGTACCATACTCCGTACATTCCATCTCAAACTTCAATCTCTTAGCCACCTGAAACAAGGGTTTAATCTTCTCCCTTCCAGGAGAGGAGCCACTCCGTGTACACGCCCTAGAAACACCCTTCGAATTAATCGATGTCGTAACCAACTGTTCCGAAAAAGAAACCATTTTTGAACTCATGGAGTTCAATATCGTCCCCCTCATAGAAGTTTCCATCTTCCCCTTTCCTGAAGAAAGGCCACTTTGAGAACACACACTAAGCCCACCCTGTTGGGCCCTCGATTCCATTACCAAAGGCTCCGAAAAGGAAACTCTTTTCAAACTCATAATCAAATAGCAAATAAACAGAAATTTGGTGTACAGGTGGGGGATTTTGAGAAGGAGAATGGATTTATGAAGGATGATTGTAGAGATCTGATGGAAATGTGTAAGAATTAGAGGCGGCTAAAAGAGCTTCTAGAGAGAAGGAGGAGCTTCTCTCTCAGCATCTCCCTATTCGAAACGTGGCGCTTGTGCCTATTCGAAATGTGGCGCTTGTGTTTGGAACTCCTTTTGGAAGTTCTGTTCGGGAAAATGGAAGAGGAAATGAATGTTGGGTTAAAACGGGCAAAGTTATTCTTGTTCATGGTGATATCCAGGTGTTTGATGGTGTGGTTTGGATTTCGTATTTTGAGCTTGAATCAATTTTTCAAGGAGAGTTTTTTTTACAAAGTGGATGATTTAGATGTGGTTTGGGATGGAGATATGATTGTTCAAATACTCGGCTTTGACTGCCAGATATTTGTCAATTTGTTTGATCGAAGTTTCGTTATCCATGTGGAACGGGATTCAATCCCAAATGCTGTTGAGTTTGCCATCGCTAGGACAACCTCTCTGAAGATGAGGAGGAAGCATCGTGCTGCCTGGGATTCCTATCATGTTTATTTGGCTACTGGCAACGAGAAATGTATTAGAATCATGAGCGATGGGGTTTTTACTGTTGCAACCAACGAGATTGAGGAGCATCTCGGAATGTTGAGTAGAAGAAGTCGGGTCAAGCGGATAGGTCCTCTGTTTGTCTGGAATTTAGATGCGAAAATTGATGATGATGCAGGGACATCCAAGAATGTTTCGGGGTTGTTCGTCAAGATGGATGTCCAATTCATTGGGCAACTGAACAAATGGCGTATTGTTGAGCAACATTGTGTATGGCACGATGATGCTAGAGTTTTTAATAACTCTGTTAATGGAGCTGGTCTTGGGAATATTGGGTATTTTCTTTTAACCCATTTTAGAACAGGTACAATTGGTGAAGGGATTGATTTTATTAGAACTGGTTACAATGTGGAAGCTTTTAATGGAAAATGCTTGTGCAAACAGCTGTTTGTGTATCAGCTGTTTCTTCGTGGAGTGGGAGCTCGTAGCGTGCAACTTCTCGGTTTGGAGGTGGTAATGACAAGGTGGGGTTCCTCAAAATGCAGTGGTCGAGCAATGTGGAGGAAGACAGATTATAGCTGGCTTATCATTTGTATGATAGTGTTGGCTTATCATGTGCATGACAGAGCTGGGTTGAATGGAGGTCTCGCGCAAGAGGACCAACTGGGTGATGATTATTTTGATTTCCTCGTGATGATTCATGAACAAGATGCGAGCAGTGTTGGATTTGTGCTATGCTATTGGGACCACTTTGTTACTGGTGGTATATTTTCAGACAAGAATAGACGCACTATGTGATCTAGGGTATTTAACTAGGTTTTTCTAGTTCTCTTATGCAGATTTGAATAGTTGCCCTGGTGGCTTTTGTTTGTCTAGGATGATGGTATTTGTAATGTTTGGATGTTGACTTCGCGGGGTATGCCCCTAGATTTGTAACTGTTGTTCCTTTTGGTATAAAATCTTAATTAGCAAAAAAAAAAAGGAAATAAAGGTGCGCCTTGTTACAAGTCCCGGAGCTTTTAGCTCAAGTGGTAAGCGCTTGATCCTGAAAACTGGTATCAGAGCCAAGGTCGCGTGTTCGAGTCCCACGGAGTGCATTTTTTTTTTTGCTAATTAAATTTTATACCATAAAGGAACAACTTCTACAAATCTAGGGGCATACCCCGCGAAGTCAACATTTTAAAACTAATTAAACTAGTTTAAATAAACTAGTTTAAAAACAACAATAAAGAACTAAGCCTGGATTACATGATTAATCTGGAGCCTCCAACAATCTAGGATTGAACCCAGTTCGAGCACTGAAAGGTGCAACTGAGTAAACTTTCTTCCAAAGTCTGCTAACAGAAACCCAATTCGATAGCCATATTTCGTCAACACCATCCATATGACATCCATCAACATGAGAGTTGGCCTCCAAAAAAGCACCACCGGCTAACTTTTTGGAAGGAGAACCAGTCTTTAACATGTTGACAGGGGCACCACCACACTGGCTTACCAAACAAGAGTTGAAGCCCAGAATACTACCACAACTTATGACATCAGAACTGCACATGCTAGACCATCCAACAGAATCATTGTGTCTTAAACTAAAGGCAGGTCTACAACCAGCATCGTACTTCAAAAGCATCAGATAATCAATTAAACCATGGCATTGCATCACCAAAACAAAGCTGATGCAAAGCATCCCCCTCTTGTTCAGCCCAACAACCATTACATTCCTTAAGATAACACCATAGTTGAGCTTCTCCCCAATAAGACTAACAGCCTCAATCTTCACTCTGCTTGCGTGAGCAAAGAATCGTGAAAACACAAATGAAACCTTTGCCAAAGACAAAGCTCCTGAAGTAATACCTAGCAAAGGCATGCTGTACAGCCATTGTACCCCAAACAGGGACTTGTTAGTGCTGGCAGATGCTGGGGGGGGATTGTTGGGGTGTCCAGCATCTCCCTATTCGAAACGTGGCGCTTGTACTTGGCTAAGCATAAGGAAATAAAGTTGCACCTTGTTACAAGTCCCGGGGCTTTTAGCTCAAGTGGTAAGCGCTTGATCCTGAAAACTGGTATCAGAGCCAAGGTCGCGTGTTCGAGTCCCACGGAGTGCATTTTATGCCAAAGGCATGCTGTACAGCCATTGTACCCCAAACAGGGACTTGTTAGTTCTGGCAGATGCTGGGGGAGATTGTTGGGGTGTCCAGCATCTCCCTATTCGAAACGTGGCGCTTGTGCCTGGCTAAGCATAAGGAAATAAAGTTGTGCCTTGTTACAAGTCCCGGGGCTTTTAGCTCAAGTGGTAAGCGCTTGATCCTGAAAACTGGTTTGGTACTGAAGTAGTTCTTTACCTTGTATAGGTACGAGTAGGAGACCCGGCCAAGAGCGGTGCACGGGTAAATGGAATTTCAAGCAAGAATATATTTATCAAAGTCGATGAGTGTATTGACAAGAAGATTGACGAGTCTTAAGGAAAGACGGATGTATGATCGAGTTGAGGTCAACGTGTAAAGAAGTAGAAGCTGTGTAAAGCGAGTGACAGATCGAGATGTTGAAAGTGGAAACTTCGTGTATTGAAATGGATTATGCCTTCGATTATTGCTTGTAATCAGTCTGCTTTTGTTCCAAATCGTAGCATTGGTGACAATATTATGTTGGCGCAGGCTTTATGTAAAGACTACCATTTGCAATCTGGTCCTTCAAGATGTGCAATAAAGTTAGATTTAAAAAAAGCATTTGATTCTTTGAATTGGGATTTCTTGTTTGAGGTCTTAAGGCGAATGGAGTTTCCTTCTCCGTTTATCACCTGGTTGCAGCAATGTATTACTACGAGTATGATATCTATTAAAGTGAATGGTTCACTTGAGGGTTTTTTCAACAGTAAGTCAGGGCTGCGGCAAGGGGATCCCCTGTCCCCCTACTTGTTTGTTATCGCTATGCAAGCTCTAACCTGCTACTTGAACTATGATCTCAGTCATGACAGTAATTTCAAGTTTCATTGGCGAACAAAAGAGTTAGAGCTTTCTCATCTCATTTTTGCAGACGATCTCTTCCTTTTCTGCAATGGAGACAAGCATTCAATCTCTGCTCTTCTGAGATCTGTTAATCGTTTCTCAGCAGCTTCTGGTTTGCATCCTAATCCTGATAAAAGTTCTTTTTTTTCAGTAATGTTGCTTCTGATGTAATTCAGCATGCTATTCTAACTTCAGGATTTCAGATTGGGTCTCTCCCTATTAAATATTTGGGCTTGCCTTTGATTTGTTCTAGCCTTTATAAAGCAGATTGTGTGCCACTTGTTCAAAAGCTCTGCGAAAAAATTGATTCCTGGACAGTGCGTTTTCTTAGATTGGGTGGTAGGCTTCAACTACTTAATTCTATTTTGTTCAACATCCAAGGATATTGGGCTACCTATATGTTTTTACCTAAGGGGGTTCTGAAGCAAATACAAACATATCTTGCTAATTTCCTTTGGGGGGGGTAAATATAACTCTCCAGCTCAACACAAAGTGGCATGGCAGGACTGTTGTCTCCCTAAGATAGAAGGTGGGCTAGGTGTTCGTGACTTGTTTTCTTGGAATCGTGCTGCTGTCCTTTATCAAATCTGGCGTTTCACCCAGCCAAGTAAAGACTCAGTATGGATTCTTTGGCTTCATAACTGTATGTTCAAAAGTAAGCCATTCTGGACTTTAAAAATCCCTTATAAGTGTTCATGGAGTGTTCGTAAAATGCTTAACTCTAGAGAAGACGCCTTGCAGTTCCTGAAGTATAAAATTGGCAATAACTCCTCATTCCTTCTTTGGCATGATCCGTGGTTAATTAATAAGCCTCTCATCAATCACCTGGGCAGAGATATCGTTCACATTTGCGAATCTTCGAATCTTGCAACAGTTAGCTCTATTATTTTGAATGGTGTTTGGGATCCTTGCCCAACTAACCATATGTTAGCTATGGAGTTTAGACGCCTTCTTTTGCAGAGCAACATTTCGAGAACTGACGATACTACTTGGGATGGAGTAAAACCTGTTAAACTTTCAGTCATTTGGAACTCTATTCGTCAAAGTGCCAATCCTCCTCCCTGGATTAAAGCTATTTGGCATACCTTAGCAATCAAAAATTATGCTGTGTATCTTTGGCTTGCGTGTCGGGGCAGATTGCTAACCAAGGATAGGATGACCATGTTTGGCTTTAATGTTGATGAGAGATGCGTTTTGTGTTATAACGCCAGAGAAACAGCTGAGCATCTCTTCACCTCGTGTGCTTATAGTTCTCCAATTCTTCGGGGCTGTCCTTGTAATATTTCTTATTCCTGGACGGACTGGCTGCAAGGTAATATTGTTCAAGGGCAGGTTTCTAATACCTGGAAAAACTTGGCTTATCTATACATCTCGGTTGTAGTTTATAATGTTTGGAAAGAGAGAAACAATCGTATCCACCATAATGGTAGAGCAAGAGTGGCCTGCCAACAACTGCAAGCTGTTAAAAGCATAGTTAGAGATAGAGTCTTCTCTTCTGCCTTGTTAAGGAAAAAGATTTCTAAAGATCCCAGCCTTAGCCTTCTTTTGTATTAATTTTTTGTGAAATGCCGTTTGTTATCTAGTTTCTTTCTAGTACTAGTCTTGCTTGGAGCCTGTTCTAAGCTTGCTTCCTGGGGTGTGCTCCTTGAAATCTTGTATATTCTTTTAGTCTAATATATCTTTCACTTATCAAAGAAAAAAAAAGATTCGCAAAGACGTTTTTTTTAAAGATATTTTAAATCGGGGTATGTTATTGGATTCCTCAGGAGACTACCCTTTATTTTATTTTATTTTCTTCAAAAGTGTTCAAGAGATGTTCTAAAACAGAGAAAATCTAAGATTTTAAATCCTTATTAAATCTTTAGCATGATTCCTAATTACAACATATTTTCACTGATGGACCCTCTTTAGGGGATATTTTCTTCAAACTGATTTACAATTAATTATTCTAGTATTATTTTACAAATGCTCATTTTGAACACTTAATTACCCAATTGGGTCCAAACTTGACTATATCCTTGTTTTACCGTATATCCTCAGTTGTTGTTAATCATGTTGTCAGTAAATTATTTGTTCGATTCATTTAATGATGTTATGACCCCAATTATTCGTATTGAGCTTGTCGATATTTTTTTTTGTTTTTATTGTTTATTCCATTATTACCCCAATTAGTTGGTCGAACTCGTCGACACCTATTGACATTGTTGTTCTTCATTTACACCCCATTTATATATCGAACTTGTCGATATCGAGGATAAAATTGTTGATTCTCTTTTCATTCCACTAGTTGAGTTGTTGTGCTGGAACGTGAGTTTTCCAGATTGTTTGGTTGATAGAGGTTGTCGATTGTTCCGACACCTATTGCATTGGATATAGAATTTTTTTTTTTTGCTAAGTAAAATTAAATACCACTAGAAAAAGATTACAATTCTAGGGGCATACCTCGCGAAAAGCAAAACATCCCCTCAGCGGAACAGCAAAGATATGCTAGATATGCTAGCAAACAACATCAAAGGAAATACATAACGATCAATACAAATAAATTAGCTTGGTCAAATATCACCCAACTGCTAATAGAGAAGTAGCACCAGCGACGGATCTTTCTGAGCCCACCTTTGGAATGAAGCACAGGAGAATAGCTTCTCCCGGACCGTGGTCTTAACAATCAAGCTAAGTGCAATAGTTGGATGTCCAGGCCCTGGGTTGTGCACTCTATGGTTCCTCTCCTTCCATGCATTGTAGATACAAGTTGTAAGATAAACCCCTGCTATCCTCTTCAACTTTCCAGAAAGGCCTAATGAGAAGAAATCACCTTGCTGCCACCTTGTCCAATCAACATTAACACTGAAAGAACATCAGAAAAACTAAATAATGAGAGTCCTAGAGAGAGAAGCTCCTCCTTCTTTCTAACCCCTAACCCTAGCCAGCCGCCATTTTTATTATCTCCAGATCTTATCTCTTACACACTTTCCTCATCATAAATTCCATATTCCCTTCATTTACTTCCACCTTCCCTTGTTCCCCAAACCTAAACACTATATTTCTTATACTTATTTTATTTCTTTTTCCGTCAGTTCTCCCATGGTGAGTCAAGATTCGCATTGTGACTCTGAATCTGGCTTGCCTGGCTATATGCAGGATATGGAGGATGATAAGTTTCAGGAAATGCTCGCACGAAGAGAAGTGGAGGACTTTCCAGCTCTAGTAGTGCCTACTACCCTAGAGGGAGGTGCCTCAGCTGAGAAGTTATGTGAGACACCCTCGGATGAGGATGAAGCTTCTTATGAGACCGCTAGAGATGCGATAGAGAGAGAAACGATGCACATGGTAGCAAAGGGTGTGGCTGCGAACAACAAGTATGAAAGAGAGGATCTTATAAAGCTCCGCAACCAAATGATGGATATTCATAGCTTTCTTGCCAAGAAGGGTTTTTCGGTGAGTGAAGTTGAAAAAGAAATCTTGAAGGATAAGGAGAGATTTAATGCAGGGTTAGTTAGCCCAGTGCGTTTCATTGATGGTAGGGATGAGATGGGTCTTCCCATTTTTTCTAGCAAGGAAATACCTAAGAGCATGGCTGCCAATGAGAAGGGGGTGGGAGTGGTTAAAGGAATTCTAAAGAATGCTCCATCTGGGGGTTTGGAAAGGGGTGAAAGCTCGAAGAGTAAACAGGAACCTGTTGCAGACAAAGTAAGCAATGAGAACACCAAAAATGGGGAGAAGAATGAGAAGACTGAAATGGGGTCAAAAGGAACTAAATTCTGGTCTTCAGTTTTAAGAGCGGCCCCGGGCCCTTTCAAGGAAGTGAAATTTGATTACGTGCCTCCAACTGAAGGATCAGATGTTGTATCCCCCCAGAGGATGTCCTCAAGAAAGGTGCGGAAAAATTCAAATGTTGCATTGTGGGTCAATTTACCAAAGGAACTTTACCGTTTAAGAGAGTTAAGGAGGTGGCTTTTTCAGCTTGGAGGAGAGGCCTCACCATGGTCTCTCAGCGGAATGAGTCTACATATGTTTTTAGGTTCAACTCTTCCAATGAGAAAAATGCGGTCCTAAGCAAAGGTACGTGGTATTTTGATAAAAGGCCTTTGGTCCTAACTGATTGGGGTTTCACTGTGCGCTCAGAACCTGTTACCTCAATGCCGTTATGGGTTAAGCTGGCCAATCTACCAGATTGTTACTGGACGCAGGAAGGTCTGGGCCGTGTTGCTAGTGCCATTGGCAAGCCACTAGGGGCAGATGCCCTTACATCTGAGCTAGAAATCCTGCCATTTGCTAAAATGTGTGTGCAGTATGAAGTAGGGGATCCATTACCACCAACCCTCAAAGTGGTGGACCTGGATGGTTCTATAGTAGAGGTTAAAGTCACATACATTAATAAGCCAATGGTGTGCAACCACTGTAAATCACTTGGCCACACCATTAGTGTGTGCCCGGTGGCTTCTAGGGAATGGGCGGCAGGGGGCTCAATCAATACAAAAGGGGATTCAACTGGCCAAAATGGCAAAGGAAAGGATAAAGTGGACCAAATTGGTAAGGTCAATGAAGTTCAACAACAAAAAGTGGTGGTCGAGGAAAAGGAAGGGGCTTTAGAGGAGGAGGACAGTCACATGAGGGGAGCAGATGGGGATGAGAAAACCCTTAACCACCAGGTAGATGTTACAGAAGAGGAAGTAGATAAGGGGTGGACGGAGGTTCGCTCAAAGAGGAAGCCAGTGACATCGCCAAGTATATCTCCGGATGTCACCACTCTCCAGCAGTTTCAGAATATTGTGGTTGATGAGGTGGCAATGAAGCATGGCTCTAGAACTCCTAAGCCATACAAGAAAGTAAAAAGAGGAGGTAGGGGGGGTCGTACCCCTTCCTCTAGGTCATAAATCTTATATGACTATTTTTTGTTCCTACAACGTTAGAGGCCTCAATAATAAAGTTGGTTTTATCAGGGACTTTATCTCTAAAAACAAATTGTCCCTGGTAGGTCTATTGGAAACTCATGTCCAATCTGACGTTGCTAGGATTATCTCTCGGACCATAAATCCACGGTTTCAGTGGTGTTTTAATTATGATCATCATCCGGGAGGCCGTATATGGCTGGGGTGGAACCCCTCTATATGGAATATTTTGGTTATTGCTTCTTCTTCTCAGCATATCACATGCTCTGTCACCCTTATTGAGAGCAACACAAGCTTTGTTATCTCTTTTGTATACGGTTTTAATGATACGATTGACCGTAGACCTCTACGGTCTGATTTGGCAGGAATAGCGCATGGTTTGAATGCTTCAGCCTGGGCTTTATGTGGTGACTTCAACTCTTGCATTAGCGTTGATGAAGAACAAGGAGGAGTTTTAGACTGGACTACTGGAATAGAGGAGTTTAAACAGTTTTTGCTGGCCAATGGGCTCACTGATCTTCGGTATTCAGGCCACTTCTTCACATGGTGGGATAGCAATATTTCTCAGCCAAAGTTCAGAAAGTTGGATCGAGTGTTAGTAAATCCTGACTGGCATTCAGTGTTCCCTTCCTCCACGGTGGAGTTCATCTCTCGGGGTTTATCTGATCATTGTCCTGCTATTACTTCACTTGGTACTAGTTTCTCCTCTGGAGCGAAGCCTTTTCAATTTTTTAATCACCTCATTGATAATCCAGACTTTTTGGACTCAGTGGAGAAAGCATGGTCTTTAGAGGTAGAGGGAAATCCTTGGTTTATTTTAACCTCGAAGCTCAAGAATGTAAAGGTGGCTCTAAAGGACCTAAACAGAAAGATGGGGGACATTCACCAACTAGTGATCCTGTCTCGGGATGCTCTATCTCAGTTCCAGGATTCAATGCCTGCTAACCCCACTGCTACATACTTTGAAGAAGAAAAGGATTTTATTGAGAACTATACAGCAGCTTTAAGGCTTGAGGAACAGTTTTTAAAGCAGAAATCCAGAATTCAGTGGTTAAAACTTGGAGATGGCAACAGTAAGTTTTTCTATAACTCTTGCAGAGGGAACTGGAACACTAACAAGATTACTTCTCTTCGGGACTCGGAGGGGGTTTCACACTCTTCGCATGCTGATATGGCTAAAGTGGCCACGGATTTCTATAAAAATATTTTGGGAAAGACATCTGAGGTAGCAGATTTTCCTAATGACATCCCTCTTCCCTCTCTCTCTGATTCCCAGGTTAATCTTATGGCTGCCCCTTTTTCTGAAAGTGAAGTGCTGAGCACATTAAAAAGAATGGCTAAGAACAAGAGCCCTGGGCCAGATGGGTTCACAGTTGAATTCTACTTGGCTGTTTGGCATTTGGTAGGTAACGATGTGACTAAAGGTATCATGTATTTCTTTAATACCCTGCACTTGCCTAGAGTAATAAATGCTGCTTCCATATGTTTAGTTCCTAAACAGGCTAACCCCTCTGAAATGCAACACTTTAGGCCCATCTCTTGTTGTAATGTACTGTATAAATGCATTTCTTCTATGTTGGCCAAGAGGCTCAAAGCTGTCCTTCCCTCCATCATTTCTCCAGCACAGTCTGCTTTTGTAGCTAGGAGATCCATTGGTGACAATATTTTCCTTGCTCAAGCTTTATGCAAGGATTATAATGGCAACTCAGGTCAGCCCCGATGTGCTATAAAGCTGGACATACATAAGGCTTTTGACTCCCTAAACTGGAAATTCCTGTTTACAATCATGGATAAAATGCGGTTTCCCAATCAGTACATCAAGTGGCTGGAGAAATGTATCACTTCCACAATGTTTTCTGTAAAGTTGAATGGCAGTTTGGAAGGTTTTTTCAAAGGGGAGTCTGGCCTGAGGCAGGGGGATCCCCTATCCCCTTATCTATTCGTGATTGCCATGGAGGCTCTCTCAGCCTGTCTGGATAAGATGACTAGAGATCCTAATTTCAAATTCCATTGGAGAACAAAGGAAGTAAAACTGAATCACATTATTTTTGCTGATGATGTGTTCCTGTTTAGTCATGGTGATCTTAGGTCAGTCTCAGCTCTGCTAGATGGGATCAAGCTCTTCTCAAGCTGTTCGAACCTAAAGCCAAACATTTCCAAGACTATTTGCTTCTTTGCCAATGTTAGACAGGATGTGGTTGATGCTATTCTTACTCACTCAGGGTTCCAAAGAGGTCATATGCCTATCACCTACCTGGGGCTTCCTCTCATTACGGGCAAGCTCAACAAGAATGACTGCCAGACTCTGATCAGTAGATTGTGCAGCAAAGTGGAGCTATGGACAACTAGATTTCTTAATTTCGCAGGCCGTCTCCAACTGATCAAAGCTATACTGGTCAGTATTGTGGGATATTGGAGTATGTTTCTTTTCCTTCCGAAAGGAATTCTTAAAAAGATTAATGCTCTATTATTCAAGTTTCTTTGGGGAGGTTTCTACAAGTCGGATGGGAAATGTCAGTATAAAGTAGGATGGGAGGAGTGCTGTAAACCGAAAGCGGAAGGCGGTCTTGGCATTCGAAATCTTTTTGAATGGAATGAAGCTGCCATTCTTTATCAGCTGTGGCGTATCTTACAGCCCACCACTAACTCTCTTTGGATAGCATGGTTCCATAAAGCCTTGCTGGCAAAGAAGGAATTCTGGACTGCCTCGATGCCACATCGCTCATGTTGGATTGTAAGGAAATTATTCAAGGCGAGGCCGCGAGCTCTTCAGCATTTACACTATAACATTGGAGAAAACTCTGATTTTCTCTGGCATGATCCCTGGGTCCATAAGAAGCCTCTTCTGGATATCTCCCCATCCATTATATCTACAGCTGAGTCCACGAGTGCAGTCAGTATCAATGTCTACCTCCGAAATGGGATTTGGGACCTGCCATCTTCGAACCATAATGATGTGATTGAAATTAGACGGGTGGTGCAGCAAATTCAAATTCATAAGTCTGATTCCATTACGTGGGATGGAATGTTAGCAAAGAATGTCAAATTAACTACTATTTGGTCCTCCATGCGGGAAACTGGAACTCATGTCCAGTGGTTGAACATGGTCTGGGGGAAATTCAATATCCCGAAATGCTCATTCATCACATGGCTAGCCATAAAGAACCGGCTTCTCACGAAGGATAGAATGCTTATGTTCGGAATGCAGGTTGACCCAAAATGTGTCTTGTGTGGGGTGGATGATGAATCGGTTAGCCACATTTTCACTGCTTGCCCATTCTTTGATCTTATTAGCAGGTCTATGCCATTGCGCTTCACGCGGAACTGGTCCAACTGTCAGCTAGGCAATTGCGTTAATACACAGCTGGGGGCAAAGGAGGAATCAATTGTTCAACTGTTTTTTAGCACAGCTATCTACCATGTCTGGAAGGAGCGTAACTACCGCATGCACAACCCTGGGCCTGGCCATCCAACCTCAGTGGTCAGCAGTGAGATAAGGCGTATGGTGCGCGAGAAACTGTTCTCATGTAGCTTGTTTAAGGTTTGGGTTCGTAAAGACCCGACCATCATCTTATTTATCATGTAAAAGAATAGGTTAGGTACATCCGAGATGTTGAGTAGGGTTTACCTTCTTATTCTTTGTATCATGTTGTTTTGTAGTTGTAGCTTGGATGTTGTCTCGCGGGGTATGCCCCTAGTTATGTACTAGTTGTTTCCTTTGGTATAAATTTTTAATTAGCAAAAAAAAAAAACATTAACACTGAAAGGAATTACGCTACTTAATAGCCTAAAATACGGGCAATTCATAAACAGATGGCCTATAGTTTCTATCCCATTCCCACAAAGTACACAACTAGGATCCACCTCCATACCAAAGGAAATCATGCGATCTCTAGTAAGTAACCTGTTCCGCATAGCAAGCCAAGTAATGAAGGCACACTTTGGGATATTGAAAGTGTTCCACACCATTTCTCCCCAGCATACAGGTTGACCATTGTCCCGAATAGAAGCCCATATCGATGCCAGCTTAACCAACTTTGCCTTCTGACCATCCCAAGTAATACCATCATTGTCATGAATTTGCACTTGGGTCACACGCCGTCGAACCTCAATGACATCCATGTGGTTGGATTGAGGAGGCCTCCAAACTCCATTGTGGAGATAAGTGCTAATGGGAGCCAGGCCAGTAGACTCAGCATTTGATATAACAAAAGGCGAGATAAAAGCTAGAGGCTTCTTATCAGCCCAAGGATCCTGTCAGAAGAGAAACCTAGAAGAACGGCCCACCCTATATCCAACGAGAGGCAAGGCTTGTTGTCTAGCATTGAGAATCTTTCGAGCAATCCAACAACATTTATAGGGCATGACAGCAGTCCAGAAAGCTTTATTACGGAGTAACACATTATGAAACCAGGCAATCCAAAGAGAATCACGAGTGGGTTGGAGCAGGCGCCAAAGCTGATGCAAAACAGCTGCTTGGTTCCATTCGAAAATATTTTTGATCCCCAACCCTCCCTCCGTTTTCGGTTTGCAACAATCCTCCCAACTGACCTTGTAATGACACCTCCCTGATTCCTTGTAGAAGCCTCCCCATAAGAATTTAAACAAGAGTCTATTGATCGCCTTAAGGACTGACTTGGGAAGGAAAATGTACATGACGTTTGAGAAATATTTAAAAATGTTTCTCTCTCTAGAAATTTGCTCTCCCTTCTCCCTAGGTTAGAACCCTAATTATTGTAGCCGCCATAGCTTCTCTTTCGTAGATCTATCTTCCCACACCCTTTCTTATCATTAGTAAATATATCCCTTCACTAATCCACCTTCTCGTCCTTCGTATCTCTCACCTAAAATAGTATATTTCTTATAATAGTATTATACCTTTATTATCGTGTTCCTGTCTTTTATAATGGTTAGTCAAGGATCTCACTGTGATTCAGATGGTCTCCCTGCTTATATGCAGGATGTTGTTGATGATGTGGTCAGTAACAAGTATGATGAGGAATGTGATTTTAAGGGGGAAACTCCTATTCTGGTGCCTCCTTCTGTTCTTCAAGAAATCTTGAGAAATGACAAGCCTGAGATTGTGGAAACTCATGTAGAATCAGACCCGTTGGTTAAGATGGGTGCTAAAACTGGATTTGTGGGGGAATGGGTAAGAAATGGGACCCTAGATGCTATTCCGATTGCTGTTTCAGAAGATGGAACCTCTGATGATGAAGAGCATCGATTTGAAAGTGATATGGAAGCCATAGAGAGGAATACTGTCAATCATGTAGCTGCGGCAGCATTCCGGATTAACAAAGATGATCGAAATGAATTAATTAATTTGCGGAACAAAATAATGGAGATAAAAGGTGTTTTAGCGAAGAAAGGGTTGTCTTGGGCTGAGTTAGAGAAGGAGGCTCACTCTGAGCAAGCAGCATTTAATGTTGGATTACAGCACCCTGCGAGTTTCATTACAGGGAGAGATGAATACGGTTTACCCATTTTTAAGAAGAAAGTGGATAATATGGGCAGTGCACCTAAGGTGTTTTTGGAAATGTCTGAACCAGATGAGGGGGTTTCTGGTGTTAAAAACTCGCAAGGCAAGGAGAAATCGCAAGTAGAGGGTGTTCAAGAAGCCGTGAAGCCTCCATTGAAGTCTTGGGTGAATGTTATCAAGTCAGACCCTGTCACAGCTAGCAACTTAAAGTTTGAGTACTACCCTTTGCCTAAAGGAGTCGAGGTTGTGGCACCTCCTGATGATGTCTTATTGAAAGGAGCAGAGAAATATAAATGTTGCATTATTGGGCAATTTACACGAGGTACTCTCCCTTTTCAAAAGGTCCAGAGTATTGCTAGGATAGCGTGGGGGAAGAAGGGCTTAACTGAGGTCTATCAAAAGAGTAGCTCCATGTTTGTCTATAAATTTAACTCTGTTGAGGGGAAAAATGATGTGCTGAGCCAAGGCACTTGGTACTTTGATAAGCGACCTGTACTTGTCTCAAATTGGGGAACGGTGGCGGGTGTGGATAAAATCACTGAAATGCCATTATGGATTAAGTTGTCCAACATCCCAGACTGTTATTGGATGGAGGAAGGGTTAGGTCGGCTTGCGAGTGTGGTAGGAAGGCCCGTTGGTGCGGATGCTCTAACTGCAAAGCTCAATATATTGCTATATGCTAAGCTATGTGTTCAGTATAAGGTGGGAGATCCACTTCCCGATAAAATTAAAGCTGTTGACATCAATCTGGTTACTCGAGAGAAAAAGGTTGTTGAAGTGGAGGTGGCTTATCAACAAAAACCTAAGGTTTGCACTGGTTGCAAATCTCTTGGACACTTGGTGTCTACGTGCCCTGCTACTGCCAGGAAGTGGGTTATGAAGGAAAGACTGAACAAGAAGGAGGATAGTCAAAACAATAAGGAAGACCACATTGTTGAGGAGGATAACAAGAATGTGAATAATAATAATACGAAGACAGCAGTAGAAGCTAATGTAGGAGTTGCTAATAATGAGGTGCCAAGCAAACAAGATAATGAAGCTGCTGACACTAAGGGGGTCTCAGAGAAAGGTTGTGATGAAGAGATGGAAAGGACAATAATTAAAAAGAAAGGCAAAGCTAGTGTAGGCCAGGACAGTGATGATTCTCCTGTGCCAGTTAACCTGTTTAAAGGGCTTAGGCGTGTGGATGAAATTGACAAGAAGAGAGGTATCAACTTGGTATCCCCTCAACTCCCAGTAAATTTTGGTTCTATGTCTCGATCAAGCAAGAAAAGGGTGAAAAAAGCTGCGGGGAAATCTCCCCAAAACCACCATTAACCTCTGTTTATGGATTTTTGCTCGTATAATGTACGAGGGCTGCACAATAAAACTTCCTTTGTGAAGGATTTCCTTAGTATTAATAAAATTAATCTCGTTGCTCTATTAGAAACTCATGTGAAGGTGGATAATGCTAGCTATATATCTGCTTGGATTGCCCCTCGATTCAAATGGATTTTTAACTATGATTTTCACAATAATGGAAGGATTTGGTTGGGGTGGGATCCCATTGAATGGAATGTTAGTCTTGTTAGTGCTACAGCTCAGCTCATCACATGTAGAGTCTCGAGATTGGATGGTTCTGATACAGCCACTATATCAATGGTCTATGCATTCAATACGAAGGTGGAAAGGAGGGCGTTGTGGACTGATTTGGAGAGGGTTAAGGGTAGCTTATGCACTGGTATGTTTGATGCCTGGTGTGTTATGGGTGACTTTAACATTTTTTTGTCCTCTTCGGAAACTAATAAGCCTTTACCTAGAAGAATGGATGGCATCTATGATTTTCGGAGCTGTCTTACGCAATTGGGGATCACAGACTTAAAATTCACAGGGCCAGTCTTTACGTGGTGGGATTGTAATATCAGTAACCCCACTATGCGGAAATTGGATCGTGTACTGGTTAATGATAAATGGCTGCAAACGTTTGGGATGTCTATAGCTGCTTTCTTGCCTAGAGGACTGTCAGATCATAATCCTGCTATAGTTCGACTTGGTTCGAATCGTGTCAAATATTTTAAGCCTTTTCAAGTTTTTCAGCACCTCATTGATCACGAGATGTTTATTCCTACAGTTAGAGAAGCTTGGAATTTAAATGTGCAAGGTGATCCTTGGTATTGCCTGACTATGAAGTTAAAGAATGTTAAAAGGAGCCTCAAGCTTTTAAATGTTACTCATGGCAACCTGCATAATCGAGTTCGGCAAGCTCAGGCAGAGTTATCAGATTTTCAAAGCAGAATGGGTCTAAATCCCCCTGACTCAGAGCTTATTGAAGAATGTAGACTATGTGAGATAGTGGCTTTAGAGCTTAACAATGAGGAAAAATTGTTAAAGTAGAAATCAAGGGTGCATTGGCTGAAATATGGAGATGGTAACAATAGATTTTTCTTTAATTCTAGTAAAGGCAGATGGAACACGAACAAAATTCTTAGCATTGAAGATGAGAACGGTGAGGTGCATACAAATCACTCTGCCATCTCTACTGTGGCTGTGGATTACTTTAAATCAATCCTGGGTCGCTCTACAGTGATGAATCAATTTCCGGAGGATTTAACTGTCAATACCATTCCAGAAAGTATGATTCAGAGGCTTATTTCTCCTTTTACTAGGGCAGAAGTGCATAATACTCTTAAGAAGATGGCTAAAGGTAAAAGTCCTGGCCCTGACGGTCTTACACCGGAATTCTTCTTGCACACTTGGGATATTCTGGGTAATGAAGTAACAGAGTGTATTCTTTATTTCTTTGAGTCTCAGCACATACCTCGTATTGTCAACTCTGCGGCCATTTCATTAGTGCCTAAAATTGCTAACCCCTCACAAATGGGGCACTTTAGACCCATTTCTTGCTGTAACACTTTATACAAATGTATATTTAAAATGCTTGCGGCAAGAATGAAGCTGGTTATGCGGAAGCTTATCTCTCCTTGTTAGACAGCCTTTGTTCCAAGACGTAGGATTGGTGACAATGTCTTGCTAGCACAGTCATTATGTCGTGATTATCACCTGAATGCTGGAGCACCTCGTATAGCCATCAAGATGGACATCAGGAAGGCATTTGATACCCTTAATTGGGAATTCTTATTTAATGCTATGCTTGCCATGAAATTTCCTGTGAAATTTGTAAATTGGGTCAAGGTCTGTGTTACTTCGGGAATGTTGTCAGTCAAAGTAAATGGGTCATTGGAGGGGTATTTTAAAGCAGAATCGGGGTTGCGTCAGGGTGACCCTATCTCCCCGTATCTTTTTGTCATTGCCATGGAGATTCTATCAGCCTGCATAAGCCAAGCAACTTCATCTCCGGATTTTACATTTCACTGGCACACTAAGGAAGCTGGTATTACTCACTTAACCTTTGCTGATGCCTTATTCCTATTTTGTAAGGGAGACATTGACTCAATTAAGTTGCTCATGAGTGGGGTGCATAAATTTTCAAGTATTTCAGGCTTGTCACCTAATCCTGCTAAGTGCTTGTGTTTCTTTGGAAATGTTCCCAGTGTGGTTCAAGATTTCACTTTGAGTTATACGGGATTCTCAAGGGGATCTCTTCCTGTCTCATATTTGGGGCTCCCCTTAGTTCCTGGAAAACTCCGTTATAGAGATTGTGAGCCTCTAATCTCTAGACTCTGTGGTAAAGTAGAGCTTTGGACAAGCATTTTCTTAAACCAAGCTGGTCGAATCCAACTAATAAAGGCTGTCTTATATGGAATTCAAGGTTATTGGTCGACCTATCTGTTTCTTCCGAAAGGGGTGATAAAGAAAGTTCAGAGCATTTTGGCTAGGTTTCTTTGGGTGCATCGTTGACTGGTCCATGTACTTTTAAGGTGGCCTGGGAGGACTGTTGTTATCCGAAGGTGGAGGGTGGTCTTGGTTTTAAAGATTTAATCACATGGAATGATGCTGCAATTATGTATCAGGTATGGCGAATTATTGTTAAAGATGATTCGCTTTGGGTCAATTGGCTATACTCGTGTTTCCTGGAGCACAAACCCTTTTGGAATATGAATATCCCATCCAAATCATCTTGGAGCTTGAAGAAGATTTTCAAAGGCCGCAGCAAGGTACTCCCTTACATATCGTATCAAATAGGTGCTAATTCTAACTTCCTTCTTTGGTATGACCCCTGGGTTAATGGGAAAACAATTGTGGATCTCTTAGGCACTAGTATAGTGTCTATTTTGGAGTCTACGATAATGGCAAAAATTGGTGAGATTTGTAGTAGTAAAATTTGGCAGTCGATTGTATCTAATCACGTCCTTGCCATGGAATTTCGTAGTATCTGTGCAAATATTGTTTGTCAACAGTCGTATGCAATTCTCTGGAACGGGATTAATGCAAAGAAGGTCTGTTTATCAGTTGTCTGGGATTCTATAAGGCGAACCAAGACTCCACCTGCATGGATAGGATTGATTTGGCATGGATTTTCAGTTCCCAAGTATTCGGTGATGATGTGGATTATCTTAAAGGAGAGGCTCCTAACTCGAGATCGTATGTTGAGGTTTGGAATGTCGGTTAATCCAGTTTGTATTATGTGTATGAGCTATGCTGAAACTCATAAGCATATCTTCTGTGAGTGTGCCTTTGCTAGAACCATTTTTCGAGCTTGGCCGGTCCAACTTAATATTTGCTGGCAGAGTATTGGGCAAGGTAATCTAGTTCCTACAGGTACAGATCAGAATAGGAAGTTGGCCTCGTATCTTTACGTTTCCATGGCCTGGCATGCTATTTGGCTTGAAAGGAACTACAGGCATCATAACGTGGGTCAAGTTAATTCTGCCAGAAGATTAATTCAAGAAGTAAAAAGGAGAGTGAGAGAGAAGCTGTGCACTGTTGTCTCATTCCAAAAGGCTGCCCATCGGGATCCCACATTACCTTCCATTTTATTCTAGCTTAATAGTTCATATTATCTATGTTAACTATTGACCATTGTGAACTGTTATAGTTTATGCCAATCAGTTGGTTTTTTGTGATTGAGGTATGCCTCTCTTAAGCTTGTAATTGTCTCCTTGAGCAATAAAATTTTTTTATTTAGCAAAAAAAAAAGAAAATGTACATGCTCCAATATCCCACAATACTAACCATGATAGCTTTGATGAGCAGTAAGAGACCAGCAAAGTTTAAAAACCTCACCATCCAGGATTCCACACGCTTGCAAAACTTTGCCACTAGGGTATTGCAATCCATGCTGTTAAGTTTGCCAGTGATAAGAGGAAGACCCAGATAGGAGACTGGAAGAGTGCCTCTCTGAAAGCCTGTTACCATTAGAATGTTCGCAGCAACATCAGGACTCACATTTCCAAAAAAACAGACCGATTTGGCTTGGTTTGGGACCAAGTTAGAGAGGCCCGAAAATTGATGAATCCCTTCCATGAGTTTCGAAACCGATTGAACATCCCCATGACAGAACAAAAATACATCATCTGCAAAGATGATATGATGCAGATTCACCTCCTTAGTTCTCCAATGAAATTTGAAATTCGTGCCTACAACTGACTTGTTAAGGCAGGCAGTGAGAGCTTCCATGGCAATAATAAAGATGTAAGGAGAGAGGGGGTCGCCTTGCCTTAACCCCGATTCCCCTTTAAAGAATCCCTCTAAACTTTTTTTTTTTTTTTTTTTGCTAATTAAGATTTTATACCAAAGGAACAGCATAAACACGTCTAGGGGCATACCCCGCGAAGACAACAAACAGTCATTACAAATGAAATTTGTTCGATCAGGGGCATACCCCACAGAGTCAACTATCTACTAAAACAGAGCCAATAATTGGCAATCAACAAAAGAGAAATAGAGAACAGAGGATTAAGCAGCCATTATTAAATCCTGCTGGAGTGCCCACCTCGGGTTGCTCTCCATTGCTTGATCTTGGATTTGGTCCAACGAACTTTCGAGGCCTTCTCATTATTAAGCGTTCTCATATCATGATGAAAGGTAGCCTGCTCCTTCTCCATCCGGTCACTAGCATGATCAAAGTTCAGGTTCTCCTCCACCTGCTCAACAACAGTGGCCACCATGTCTCTGTTCATCTCGTCCTTGACACCCTCAGCATCAACTTCCATCGGAGCTGTCTCAGAAGCCACTCCCGCAACCTCAGTACATTTCTGCGCCAAATGGAACTCCATACTAATATCCCCTAAGTT
Organism: Kitagawia praeruptora; assembly: GCA_037693485.1. Classification (NCBI taxonomy): domain Eukaryota; kingdom Viridiplantae; phylum Streptophyta; class Magnoliopsida; order Apiales; family Apiaceae; genus Kitagawia; species Kitagawia praeruptora. The sequence continues at coordinate 117,866,512 of CM075351.1, read as the reverse complement.
ATGCATAGGAGAGTTGTGAGTTCCCCTGTCCGTGACATCTTTGAACATAAAAGTATCCGTGGTATCAATAGTGGGAAGGGTGCTAACATTTGGGAATTCCTCCCACGGGATGTCATCCCCATTCCTTCCCGCATGCAGAATGGTCTTATCAGTAGCACCAACACCAGACCCAGTACTGTCAATCACCATAGCGGAGATGTCATCATGCAGGTCCTTCCCCTTCAAAAATTCAAAAGCCTCATCAACCTCGTGATCAATTTCCTTTAACAGAATCTCCTTTATCTCAGGAGCACCCTGGCCTCTTCCAAGGACACCCAACCTTGAAGAACCATCAAATAAGCACACACCCATTGGGTTCTCATTAGATACATAGTCATCCTTCCATGTTAACCTGTGCTTGTCAGGCTTAGCAGAATAATCATCACCCGTCACCCGATGCTCCAATTTAGTCTCCAGTCTTTCCCTGGGTTCCCCATTATCAAGAAAAAACACATCCAAAGGAATGCCATCTGCCGGAATCTCAATCCCGTTGTTTATCGTAAATTCTTGCAACTGGATAATACTATTAAAAGTCTCACAAAGATCCCCATCCGGAAGAAACTCAGATAGATCAACCAGAAATTTACCCGACAAATTATCCAAGGGTTCCCTATTTGCGCTCAGCTCTGGGACCTCATACCCCATAAATTCAATAAACATCTGAAGAACTTTTAAATAGTTCCTAGCCTTAATAAAAAACTGGGTAGCATCCACCTTATCACAGTCCAAGTCTCCAGCCTTGGAATTTGCAGCATCTGAACCAACAGGACCATTCGAGACAAGTAGGTTCCTGTCTCTAAACTCATTAAAAGCACCAGAAGGCAAATGAGCACTAGGTTTAGGAGAAACCACAGCTTTGGAAGCAAAAAGGTTCAATCCCCTGATCAGATCCTCATGATCAGAATCAACATTTGGCTCAGTACTCGTAGGATTCTTATCCCAGAAGGCATTAGTCACTATTTTTTGGACAAGCGACGTCACCATACCTGAAATGACTTCCTCATCGCCAGAATCTACATCATTTACATGGCTAAGATTCCCCGGAGAAATAGGGCTCAAACAGCCAAGAGCCTCCTTCTTTCCAGGGGCCTCAGTAGCATCTTTGGTGCTGTTTCCTTTCAGCATTCCAACATCATAAACATTATTACTTTCATTTTCGTGGAACTCTCGAGAGTCAACCAGAAGACCCTCACCCTGGTTAGAGCCCATCCCCAACCCCGCGATGGAGTTACCAGCCAGATTCCTACTAGGGCTCAATGAGAAACCGGAGGAATCCTCCCCCACATTCTCCCAATTCTTAACAGATCTAGAATTCCAAGAATCAGATAACTCAAAAAGAGAATCTACACCGAATTCAATAGGTCTAACATTATCCTTTTGGGAGAAAAACTTACCATCAATCGCTTGGTGCTTGACCAGACTACGAGTGCGCATAGCAGTCCCAGATCTAGGTCCCTCGACAACACATGTGTTCCCACCTATGCTCCCCTTCATGTCACCACTAGACACAGCCAGTCTAGGGTTTGCATCAGCCTCAATTCCCAAAACATTCCTGGAACAGGGGCCAACAGATGGTATAATCGATACCAAATCAACTGCAAATGAAACCCTTTTCGGGGTCACTGCCGGTTCTAACTCCATCTGAGTTAGTTTCACACTATCGGTGACATCAGCCGCCATTGTGGAGACATCCATGAAGGAAACCCTTTTATGGGACATGAAAACAGAAAAGAAATTTTTAGATAGAGTTAGGAGGAATGGGGAGGAAAGGAATTCGGATGGCTGATTTGATCCGATGAAGAAAGTGATTTGAGTTTAGAGAGAGAAAGAAGAGAGAAGGTAGAGAGAAAGTTAGACGACTCTCATCCTCAATCCCTCTAAACTTCCATTTAGCTTTACTGAGAACATAGTTGTAGAGATGCAAACTCTAACCCAGTCAATAAATTTATGAGGAAGGCCCATCCGTTCCATAACCGCAAAGACAAAACTCCAATTAAGCGAGTCAAAAGCTTTATGAATGTCAAGTTTTATAGCACAACGGGGCGGCCCATCATTTTGATTATATCCCTTACATAAAGCTTGGGCCAAGAAGATGCTATCACCAAATGACCTTCCTGCTACAAAAGCAGTTTGGTGCTTGGAGATCAATGAAGGCATAACAGACTTCAACCTTGCCGCTAACATCTTAGAAATGCATTTATAAAGAACATTGCAACATGAGATAGGCCGAAAGTGCTGCATTTGAGAAGGGTTTTCCTGCTTTGGGACCAAACAAATCGAGGCCGCATTAATAATTCTAGGCATAGCAAGAGAATCAAAGAAATAAAGGATACCTCTTGTTACATCAGGCCCCACAATGTGCCAAGTAGCTAGGTAGAATTCCACCGTAAACCCATCAGGTCTTGGACTCTTGTTTTTCCCCATTCTTTTCAAAGTATTCAGAATATCACTCTCTCTAAACGGGGCGGTAAGCAGCGTCGACTGGGCCTCGTCTACTACAGGCAAAGAAATTTCTTCAGGAAAATGAGTAACCTCCCCTCTATTGCCCAACAATTTTTTGTAATAGTCAACAGCCACCTTAGACATATCCGCGTGGTCTGTGACTGTCTCACCATTCTGTGTTTGTAAGGATAGGATTTTGTTAACATTCCATCTTCCTCTGCATGCATTAAAGAAATACCTGTTATTACTATCCCCACTCTTCAACCACTGAACTCTGGACTTTTACTTCAAAAAACACTCTTCCAAATGAAGGGCTTTAGAATAGGCATCCATGAGATTACGCTCTTCCTCAAAATAAGCAGGGGAAGGAGAAGGAGGAATGGCAACAAATCGTTTCCTGCATTCTTGACCATCCGTTGCAAATCTCCTAGAGATCTATTAAGCCCATTAATCGCCACTTTTACCCTTTTAAGCTTCGAAGTGAGCACCTGCCATGGATTTACCAGGTCGGAATAAGACCAAGCAGACTCAACCACCGAAAGAAAAGTAGGGTTTTCAATAAGGTGGTTGAAAAATTGAAAAGGTTTCGGGACCTTAGGCCGGTCCAACCCCAGAAACGTTAGCGTCGGGCAATGATCTGACAACCCTCTAGCACGGAAATCAGTAAAAGAACAGGGAAACCTATTGTGCCACTCAGCATTAACTAGGACACGATCCAGTTTCCTAAACTTCGGATGATGCACATTACAGTCCCACCATGTCAAGAAATTCCCAACACTTCGAAGATCAGAAATTCCCAAAGAGAGAATGAAATCTTTAAACTCTGTCATATCAGAGGTCCAGCTCTCATTACCACCTTGTTTCTCCGACAATCTAAGGCAAGTGTTAAAGTCTCCAGAAATTACCCAAGGATTATTAGAAAGACCTCGAGATACATTATTTAACTCAGACCACAATCTTCTCCGATCGGTGTCCCAATTATATCCATAAATAAACGAAGCAACAAAACTCAAATTCGAAGGCAAGCAAGTAAGCGAACAAGTGGGTTTGAGGAAGAAAAAAAGCCCATCAGAAACTAATGAGAGTCGTATGCTCTGCCTTCTCTCTAAAAAATCCCTAGCCGCCATTAATCTTGCACCTTTTTTCCATCAGATCTATACTATTAAACCTCACTAATTCATCTTCCTCTTCTAATCTTCCACCTAAAACACCATATTCTTATATATATATATTCAATCTTGTTTTTTACTGTTAGCGATGGATTTTCAGGGATTTCCTTCACCTAGGTCTTTGGGTTTGGGGGCTGTCTGTGTGGATCTAGTCTGAAATGAGAAAACTGTTCCGATTTTTGGAGAAGAGATTATGGAAGTTTCCTTAAAAGAAGCTCATAAACTCGTGTTCAGGCCGTTGGGTTTGAAATGTCTGTTGGGTTTGAAGCTGTTTCTGGCGACGTCGGAAGGGGCGTGTATCGGTACAAAGGTGGTGTTTGGAGAAGGTGTGCTCATCTCCTCAAAAGGAACGTCAATGAATCGGATGGGGCTTCTTAGTCACAAAGTTCGATTTATGGATTTTAGCCTTAAGAATGTGATAGGAGGTCTGTTTTGGGACTCTTTTTCCATTATTGTTGAGCTTAGTGCACTCCGGATGATGGGTCTGGGTGTTGTTGAGGCTTTGAAGAATGATTTTGTTGAAGCAAACCATCTATTTGATGGAATGCCTCAACGAGCTTCTTTATTTGATGATGTTTTAGTTTCTCTGATGTCGTTACTGGACCTTATTTCGCAGAGCGACTTGGGTTTAGAGGTCCCCTGTTTAGAGCTTAGCGCACTCCGGATGATGGGTCTGGGTTTAGACACTAATATGAATCATGTTAATGGTATTGTGTTCACCAATTTGATGGATATCACTATAGTGTACGCAAGGATTGTATTGGGGTTTTTTAGCTCCTGGATTTTTAGCTGGAGGCATGGAATGTAGAGTAATGGGCTCACTTTCTTCAAGGTGCTAGATATGGAAGGGTTCGAACTGAACGTTTTTGCTCAGTTTCAACGTTCTTTGCTTGACAAATGCAGTCTGACCTTGCTTTTGGAAGGTCTGGAAAGAGATGTGGGTGTTGTACTTGAGTGCGCGCCTCATAATCTAGTGAAGAGGGGTGCTCTGCATAAATGCAATGTTATTTTGAGGTTAATTGTGTGTGGTGTTTTTTACATTGTTGATGGTGATTTCCAGTTTGCTGATAATCTGCTCAGCACTCTTGCTGACAGTAAGCGAGGTATTTCTTACGTTAGAGGAGATGGCTTTGTCTTAAATCGGAGTACAACTCCTCGATTTAATTCATGGAATGATAAGCTTCGTTCTAAGCGGAGTTTGATTGATGTTGATGCATTGGTGGCAACTCGGGTGGAGGATTCTAGCTGTGACTCTTTCGAGCTTCTTGAGGAAGAGTTATTTGTGATTGTTGACATGATTAATATGATTCAGGGAAACCAGATTTTGCCATTGTTGGGTCAATCTTCTTTAGAATCTTTCATCTTGTTGAAGGAAAGTGTCGAGAATGACAACCATATGTTCGCTGTCTCGAAGCAAAGTTATGTGAAGCCTATAAGGAAGGCTTGCTGTGAAAAGCTGTTAATGTCGATTAAGTTTATGCTTACTGGAACTCCGATTGCTCAAGTCAAAAGAATGGAGCCTGTTGGTGCTTTCAAATGGTCGAGCTCGACTGCTGAATGGGTAGTCATGGACACACATCAGAGGGCTGGTTTCTTCTCCGAGCTGGGTTTGACATTAAGTAGTTTGGATGCTGTTTTGGATCGAGACTTGGATAGTTGCTGTAACTGTAGTAGTCCCTATTGTTTTATGGGAAGCTATGATGGAGAGTGCCTTCGAGGAGGTGTCTTTATTGGTTCAGTGCAAGCGCGAGATGGGATGCCTTTTGGCATAATTATGATATTTGTGTTTAATTTCATGAATTATGTGGACCCGGGAGGTCCTACTGCCATTAGACGATCGGCATAGGTTGCTAGTTTTTAGTTGTTCTAGATTATGTGGACAGTATGGTGACTTACTGATGTTATGACTTTTGTATTGGTGGATGTTGACTTCGCGGGGTATGCCCCTAGATGTGTATTTGTTGTTCCTTTGGTATAAAATTTTAATTAGCAAAAAAAAAAAAGTAAGCGAACAAGTGATATGCTGAGCAGAGGAGGCAATCACCACAACTTCCAAAAATCTGGGTTCCACCCACGCCAAATACGACCACCCGCATGGTGATCATAGTTAAAACACCACTCAAAACGCGGGTTAATCTCCTTGGAGATAATCTTAGCAACATCCCCTGAACATGCGTTTCCAAAATGCTAATCAAAGATAGCTTATTAGTCAAAATAAATTTTTTGACAAAATCAACCTTGTTGTTGAGGCCACGGATGTTGTAAGAACAAAAATCAATCATTGGAAAACTGAGTTAAGACTTCGAAGGAGGGCCCCCAGACCCCCACTTCGCACGTTTGATCCCCTTTGATATTGCTTTTTTACTGCTCTATTTACTGCTCTGTTTACGATCAACCTCATCACACACAACATTCTTGAATCCCTGGGGAGAAGGGGTTCCAGCAGAAAGACTGGGAGAAGCGATTGGTTTCCTCTTGTTCTTGACCTCAGTCCAACCCTCATTCTCTACATTAATCTCTCCCATCAAACTACTCTCTGCTTTGCTCTCCTCCGCAGTTTTCTTCTCAGTAGGGGTAGACAAAGTATGCTCCTGAGTTGTATCCCCAACCTCAACCTTCTCCCCTGCTACTTCCTTACCTTCGCGTTTGGTTTGAGGATCATTATCATCCACATTATGATTCTCCCCCTTGTGACTAGGTTCCCCACTCTCTCCAGCACGAGGCCTACGAGTCCAGTCACTGACTGCCAAAGGGCAAACATTGATCAAATGCCCCAGAGAATTATAGTGGGAGCACAACAATGGCTTGTTAAGATAAGCAATCTTGACCTCTACTATAGATTTGTCAATGTCAACAACAGGGATAGAGGAAGGTAACGGGTCACCAATTTTATATTGAACACACATCTTGGCAAAGGGCAAAATCTCAAGCTGCGAAGTGAGTGAGTCTGCTTCCAACGGAACTCCAATAGCACTAGCCACACGGCTCAGCCCCTCTTGGGTCCAATAACAATCAGGCAAGTTGCTAAACTTGACCCAAAGTGGCATAGAGGAGATAGGCGTAACACCCACTGAGCATCCCCAATCCGCGACCACCATAGGCCTCTAGTCAAAATACCATGTGCCTTTTGAAAGGACTGCATTTTTGTCGTTCATCGATATAAATTTAAACACATAGGTTGCCTCATTCCGTTGTGAGACAGAAATGAGACCCCTTTTCCAAATTAACTGAGCTATTTCTTTAACCCTTCTAAAAGCCACATGCGCTTTTGTAAATTTGCCAACTACACAAAATCTGAACTTATCAGCCCCTTTCTGCAACACCTCTTGGGGGGGTTCTACCACCTTAGAACCTTCCGGAGGAGGAACATAATCAAATACTACTCCCTTTGCTGGCCCTGGAGAGGACTTAAGCACCGAAGACCAGGATTTTTTCTCCCCTGTGGGAACAGCATCCACCTTACCCCCTTGGGACAACCCCTCCTTGGAATCTTTTACCACCCCTGAAGATTCGCCTTTCGACTGATTGATACTTTTATTTTTGAGAATACTCTTTAAGGAAGGAGTATTAAGTCCAGCCCCCTCACCATTCTCTCCTCCTGAGTTCTTTAAAACAGATGCAGTTTTATCAGCCACCTCACTCTTCCCATCTCCCTTATGAGAGGAGAAAATAGGTAACCCAAACTCATCTCTACCAGTGATTACCTTAAAGGGGGTAGACAAACCCACATTAAAGTCCGCCTGTGCCTTAAGGTTTCCCCTCTCCATGTCTGCCAATGAAAGCCCATTTGCTTCAAGATAACTACAGACCTCCATCATTTTCAGTTTGAGCTTAATGAGCTCATCCCTATCATTCTTGTTAGTAGCAGATACAGCCTTGGCCACACGACTAATAGCATCTCTCTCCATTGCATCTCTCACGTTTTCGTGATACACCTCCTCCTCATCTGAAGATTCCTTTGTTGTTCCAGTACCCTTTCCTCCCGAGGAACCAGGGTCCGCCATCTCCACCGTTGTCAGGATCAGAAAGTCCTCAACCTCTCTTCGAGCAAGCATCTCCTGAAACTTATAATCATCCATGTCCTGCATATACCCTGGTAGCCTAGACTCAGAATCACAGTTAGAGTCTTGACTCACCATGGAACACTACACGAAAATAATAATACTATATATATAAGAAATATGGTGTTTAGGTTAAGGGAAGAAGAGAAAGTGGATTAAATGATGGGAATATAGTCTTTAGTGCTGGAGAATGTGTGTAAGAGATTAGATCTGGGCAATAATAAGTGGCGGCTAACTAGGGTTTTAGTGAGAAGGAAGAGCTTCTCTCTCTAAGACTCTCATTTCGGAGTTCTCTTGGATATAGAATTGGAATGTTTTTAAAACAGATGTCCCTTCGGGTAGACCATATTAATGGTCAACAGATGTCCCTTCGGGGAGACCAGATTAATGGTCAGAAGTTACGGCCAATGTGTGCCATGGATCCATTATAGGACATTGTTGTGTGCATTTGTCCGGGGTTAGTGCTGACTGATCAGCAGCCTAACCTTGTATTTTTTTAAGATATATAAAAATCCAATTCTAATCTACACATTGAGTTAAACTGCTTTAAAGCCTGATTCCTTTGAAGCCTATGATGATTATCTTTATTTATCAGAACTTTTATCAGTTCTCATTGTTGACGCCTTTGTCCTAATGGAGCACTATTGGCTCATCTTTTTATACGATATTTAATTTCTTCAGCTGTTTTTTTTTGCTAATTAAAAAAATTTATATCACTAAGAAGCTTTTTTTTTTTTGCTAATTAAATTTTATACCAAAGGAAAATGATTACATCTCTAGGGGCATACCCGCGATAAATAATGCATCTGCCTAACAGGACAACATGGAAAAAAACAACAATAAAGCTAGATAAACTAGCAGTCAACAAACCACAGTCCACAAGACCTGGAAGAAAACAACAACTATAGCAAATGAACTAGAACAGCATTAGAACAAGGGTTGGGTCTTCTCGGGCCCATTTTTTAAAGGAAGAACAAGTAAAAAGTTTTTCCTTCACAATGGCTTTTACATTCGAAATGAGCACGGTAGAGGGATGTCCTGGGCCAGTATTATGGCTTCTGAAATTTCTCTCCTTCCACAAACTGTAAACACATGTCGTCAGGTAAGTACCAGCAATGGCCTTAAGCTTTGCATTAAGAGGACATGTAAAGAAATCACCCCGCTGCCAGCAAGCCCAATCCGCATGGAGTGGAAAGGGAATGACTCTCATTACTAGGGAGGAAAAAGGGCAAGTAGTGAGCAGGTGACTAATTGACTCAACATCTGTTCCACAAAGAGTGCACATAGGATCAACATTCATGCCAAAAAGGACCATACGCTCCTTAGTGAGCAGCCTATTCTTCACTGCAAGCCAAGTAACAAAAGAGCACTTTGGGATGTTGAGAGAATTCCACACTAGGTCGCTCCAATCAGCAGATTGACCCAAGTCACGAATAGAGGCCCAAATAGATGCCAGTTTGACAAGCTTTGGCTGGAGTCCATCCCAAGTGATGCAATCCCTATCATGAAGTTGAACCATACTAGCCCTGTTCCTGACTTCAATGACATCCATGTGATTTGATTGAGGGAGATGCCATACCCCATTGCTAAGATACGTCCCAATACTAACCATACTAGATGATTCAGCCGTGGAGATCACAGAAGGAGAGACAAGAGCCAGGGGCTTTTTATTTGCCCATGGATCATGCCAAAAAAGAAAATTAGAGTTCACTCCAACTTCAAACCTAAAAAGTTCATCGCCTGGTGCCTAGCATTAAAAATTTTCCTTACAATCCAACTACACCTGTACGGCATCTTTGCAGTCCAGAAACCCTTATTACGAATCAGCACCTTATGAAACCAAGAAATCCAAAGAGAGACAATAGAGGGTTGGAGCAGGCGCCAGAGCTGATGTAACACAGCTGCCTGGTTCCATTCAAAGAGGTTTTTAATCCCCAACCCCCCCCTCACTTTTTGGTTTACAACAATCTTCCCAGCCAACTTTGTAGTGACACCTACCCGATTCTTTATAGAATCCTCCCCAAAGGAATTTAAAGAACAAACTGTTGATCTTCTTTAAGATAGCCTTGGGAAGAAATATATACATGCTCCAGTAGCCAACAATACTAGCCATGATCGCTTTAATCAGCATCAAGCGGCCTGCAAAATTGAGAAATCTCACCATCCACGATTCCACCTTCTTGCAAAGCTTGGCCACCAAGGATGAGTAGTCCCTACTATTTAGTTTACCAGTAATGAGAGGCAACCCTAGGTACGTGATAGGAAAGGAGCCTCTTTGAAAGCCAGTAGTCCGAAGGATATTCTCCACCACATTCTCTCTGACATTCGCAAAAAAGCAAACTGACTTATCAATATTAGGAACCAGGTTAGAACAGTTGGAGAACATAGAAACCCCCTCCATAAGAGTAGCAACTGAAGATTCATCACCATGACTGAATAGGAAAACGTCATCAGCAAAGATAATATGGTGCAGGTTGACTTGCTTTGTTCGCCAATGGAATTTGAAATCAGAACCATCAATAAAATTGTTTAGACATGCTGTAAAGACTTCCATGGCCATCATAAAATGATAGGGAGAGATGGGGTCTCCCTGTCTTAAGCCCGATTTGCCCTTGAAAAAACCCTCCAAACTACCATTTAACTTTACAGAGAACATCGTGGCGGTGATACACACCTTAACCCAATCAATAAACCTTGGAGGGAATCCCATTTTGTGAAGAACTTGGAATATAAAACTCTAATTCAAATAGTCAAAGGCCTTGTGGATGTCAAGTTTGATTGCACATCGAGCCTGGCCAGAATTCTGGTTGTAACCTTTGCAAAGGGCTTGAGCCAGAAAAATGTTATCACCAATGGACCTTTTGGCCACAAAAGCAGACTGGTTTGGAGAAATCAAACTGGGCATAACCCCCTTGAGTCTAGCCGCAATCATCTTAGAGATACACTTATAAAGCACATTGCAACAAGATATGGGGCGAAAGTGTTGCATCTGGGATGGGTTTTGGTGCTTTGGAACCAGGCAAATTGAAGCAGCATTAATAATCTTAGGCATAACAAGGGAATCAAAGAAATACAGAATACCTCTTGTGACATCAGGTCCCATAATGTGCCAGGTGGCAAAATAGAACTCCACCGAGAAACCATCAGGACCAGGGCTTTTATTTTTGCCCATCTTTTTTAAAGTGGTAAACACATCAGCCTCCGTGAACGGCCGATCAATTAGGCAAGCCTGATTTTCATTCAGCTTAGGAATATGCAAATCCGCTGGGAGTTGGCGAACCTCACTTTGTTGGCCAAGCAAGTTTTTGTAGTAGTCCACCGCTATAGAGGCCATCCCCTCATGAGATGTTACAGGATCACCATTCGAGTCACTAAGAGACACCACCTTATTCACATTCCACCTTCCTCTACAGGCATTGAAAAAGAATTTGTTATTGTTATCCCCATTCTTAAGCCAGTTAACCCTCGACTTTTGCTTGAGGAAACATTCCTCCAAATGCAGAGCTTTGGTGAAGGCATCAATCAATTTTTTTTTTTTTTTGCTAATTAAAAATTTTTATACCAAAGGAAACAACTAGTACATAACTAGGGGCATACCCCGCGATACAACATCCAAACTACAACTACAATACAACATGATACAAAGAATAAGAAGGTAAACCCTACTCAACATCTCGGATGTACCTAACCTATTCTTTTACATGATAAATAAGATGATGGTCGGGTCTTTACGAACCCAAACCTTAAACAAGCTACATGAGAACAGTTTCTCGCGCACCATACGCCTAATCTCATTGCTGACCACTGAGGTTGGATGGCCAGGTCCAGGGTTGTGCATGCGGTAGTTACGCTCCTTCCAGACATGGTAGATAGCTGTGCTAAAAAACAGTTGGGCAATTAATTCCTCCTTTGCCCCCAGATGTGAATTAACGCAATTGCCTAACTGACAGTTGGACCAGTTCCTCGTGAAACGCCATGGCATAGACCTGCTAATAAGATCAAAGAATGGGCAAGCAGTGAAGATGTGGCTAACCGATTCAGCATCCACCCCACACAAGACACATTTCGGGTCAACCTGCATTCCAAACATAAGCATTCTATCCTTCGTGAGAAGCCTGTTCTTTATGGCTAACCATGTGATGAATGAGCATTTCGGGATATTGAATTTCCCCCAGACCATGTTCAACCACTGGACATGAGTTCCAGTTTCCCGCATGGAGGACCAAATGGTAGTTAATTTGACATTCTTTGCTAACATTCCATCCCACGTAATAGAATCAGACTTATGAATTTGAATTTGTTGCACCATCCGTCTAATTTCAATCACATCATTATGGTTCGAAGATGGCAGGTCCCAAATCCCATTTCGGAGGTAGACATTGATACTGACTACACTCGTGGACTCAGCTGTAGATATAATGGATGGGGAGATATCCAGAAGAGGCTTCTTATGGACCCAGGGATCATGCCAAAAGAGAAAATCAGAGTTTTCTCCTATGTTATAGTGTAAATGCTGAAGAGCTCGCGGCCTCGCCTTGAATAATTTCCTTACAATCCAACATGAGCGATGTGGCATTGAGGAAGTCCAGAATTCCTTCTTTGCCAGCAATGCTTTATGGAACCATGCTATCCAAAGGGAGTTAGAGGTGGGTTGCAAGATACGCCACAGCTGATAAAGAATGGCAGCTTCATTCCATTCAAAAAGATTGCGAAGGTAGCCTGTTTGTGAGAGAGGGTTTATCTCTGTCTCTTGTTCGTGGAGAATACATCGGGTTTTCTGATGTGGTGTTTCAGTTTGATGATAGTCATCTGTTCGACCTGTGTTCTGCCCAGACTGATTGTGGGTTTCTATGCTGCCATGATAAGGGGGTTCTTGGAGGCACTACCTGCCTATCTATGAATATAAACAGGGGTGAGGTCCTGGTTGACTCCCAGTTGTTTGTGAAAATGTCTCTTACAAACGTTTTGACTAAACGCTTGCGGGTGCTTGAGGAAAAGGGTGGGGATGTCAACAAGACTCTGGTCTATTTGCATACTCCTATCCGTGGTCAGATGATTGCCTATAAATGCATCTCTTGCGATTTTGTTAGTGTTCAGCACCACATAGGGGGGTCTATCCTTATTGTCATGGCCATGTTAGTCATGAAAGATGCTTTTGGCATGAAGTCTGGGCACAAAGGCGTTAATGATTGGTCGCCTCGTGGTAAACCAGAGATGTGGGGAATGGAGATGATGCACATTGCGCACCAGTGGATCGAAACTGGCGGTTGTTTTAGGTTCAAACAGATTTCTGTCAATCAGAGGTACTTGTGGCCAAGCGTCACAGGATGTACTATGTTGGGCTCGACTGAGTGGAATGACGTGTGTACTGTTTATGGATTTCTGGATCAACTTCTGGAGAATTATGTGTTGTTCATTGGATTAGTTGGTGTGCAGCCTAGCAGTGGTGGTTTTTTAACTATTCAACTGGGGAGTTTACGGTGGAATGATCTCTTTGAAAGAAGAGTTGTTTGTGTTGAAGCGTTGGCTTCTGATTTGCTCTATGCTGCTCGAAAGAGCTATAATGTTGAAGTAAGTGGCTGTGTGCCAGACATGTTACTAACTATTGTTTGGCGGAAAAGAGACAAGCTCTCATTTAGCTGCGCGAGGCTAGTTCTCTTTGTGCATTGTGTAAGCGACTTTGTGATCGAAGGTTTGCTTAATTTAAAGGGGATTCACATTGGTATGTGTGGAATTATAAGGTTGTTTAATACGGTTGCTACTGGGTTCTTTCTTTTCGATCAGGAAACTAATAGATGGAAGGGTCAACGAGTTCCGGTTGTCTCTAGTGGGCCTGTGCTCTCTGCTCACTCATGTTGTAACAGACTTGAGTTTTATATAGGGAACTGGTGGAAAATTGTTGGCGCTGAGGAGAGGAAGTTGATAATGCATGCTATTGCTGGTGCAATGCGCACCGGAGCTTGGGTTTTCGCGTTGTTTAACTTGGTTTTAGGACAGGGTCTTGTGGAGGTGGCTGGGTAAAATTGCAGGGTCCAAGGTTATTGTGTTGGAAGGCGAGTCAGGTATTATGCAGACTGGGGTTTCGACCCCAGGATTTACTTGGATGATAATGTTGGTCGAGATGGTAAATTTTCCTGCAGATTATGGTATGTGCTCTGGAAGGGAATTCAAAGTGGATGCTTTTGTTTGGGTCCCTGGGGTGTGAACCAGGAGCATCTTATAATATTCTATTGGCATTATCTCTGATCCTGTTTTTTAAACTAGGTTTTAACTTAGTTTAGTTTCTCTGTTGTTGTTCTGTTTGGAGAAGTTCTGTTTGTAATGATTGGTTGTTGATTTCGCGGGGTATGCCCCTAGATTTGTATCCGTTGTTCCTTTTGGAATAAAATTTTAATTAGCAAAAAAAAAAAAAGATTGCGAATGCCAAGACCGCCTTCCGCTTTCGGTTTACAGCACTCCTCCCATCCTACTTTATACTGACATTTCCCATCCGGCTTGTAGAAACCTCCCCAAAGAAACTTGAAAAGTAGAGCATTAATCTTTTTTAGAATTCCTTTCGGAAGGAAAAGAAACATACTCCAATATCCCACAATACTGACCAGAATAGCTTTGATCAGTTGGAGACGACCTGCAAAATTAAGAAATCTAGTTGTCCACAGCTCCACTTCACTGCACAATCTACTGATCAGAGTCTGGCAGTCATTCTTGTTGAGCTTGCCCGTAATGAGAGGAAGCCCCAGGTAGGAGATAGGCATATGACCTCTTTGGAACCCTGAGTGAGTAAGAATAGCATCCACCACATCCAGTCTAACATTGGCAAAGAAGCAAGTAGTCTTGGAAATGTTTGGCTTTAGGTTCGAACAACTTGAGAAGAGCTTGATCCCATCTAGCAGAGCTAAGACTGACCTAAGATCACCATGACTAAACAGGAACACATCATCAGCAAAAATAATGTGATTCAGTTTTACTTCCTTTGTTCTCCAGTGGAATTTGAAATTAGGATCTCTAGTCATCTTATCCAGACAGGCTGAGAGAGCCTCCATGGCAATCACGAAATTCTACTGCTGAGGGAGCTCGACTGCTGAATGGGTGGTCATGGACACACATCAGAGGGCTGGTTTCTTCTCCGAGCTGGGTTTGACATTAAGTAGTTTGGATGCTGTTTTGGATCGAGACTTGGATAGTTGCTGTAACTGTAGTAGTCCCTATTGTTTTATGGGAAGCTATGATGGAGAGTGCCTTCGAGGAGGTGTCTTTATTGGTTCAGTGCAAGCGCGAGATGGGATGCCTTTTGGCATAATTATGATATTTTTGTTTAATTTCATGAATTATGTGGACCCGGGAGGTCCTACTTCCATTAGACGATCGGCATAGGTTGCTAGTTTTTAGTTGTTCTAGATTATGTGGACAGTAAGGTGACTTACTGATGTTATGACTTTTGTATTGGTGGATGTTGACTTCGCGGGGTATGCCCCTAGATGTGTATTTGTTGTTCCTTTGGTTTGAGGATCATTATCATCCACATTATGATTCTCCCCCTTGTGACTAGGTTCCCCACTCTCTCCAGCACGAGGCCTACGAGTCCAGTCACTGACTGCCAAAGGGCAAACATTGATCAAATGCCCCAGAGAATTACAGTGGGAGCACAACAATGGCTTGTTAAGATAAGCAATCTTGACCTCTACTATAGATTTGTCAATGTCAACAACAGGGATAGAGGAAGGTAACGGGTCACCAATTTTATATTGAACACACATCTTGGCAAAGGGCAAAATCTCAAGCTGCGAAGTGAGTGAGTCTGCTTCCAACGGAACTCCAATAGCACTAGCCACACGGCTCAGCCCCTCTTGGGTCCAATAACAATCAGGCAAGTTGCTAAACTTGACCCAAAGTGGCATAGAGGAGATAGGCGTAACACCCACTGAGCATCCCCAATCCGCGACCACCATAGGCCTCTAGTCAAAATACCATGTGCCTTTTGAAAGGACTGCATTTTTGTCGTTCATCGATATAAATTTAAACACATAGGTTGCCTCATTCCGTTGTGAGACAGAAATGAGACCCCTTTTCCAAATTAACTGAGCTATTTCTTTAACCCTTCTAAAAGCCACATGCGCTTTTGTAAATTTGCCAACTACACAAAATCTGAACTTATCAGCCCCTTTCTGCAACACCTCTTGGGGGGGTTCTACCACCTTAGAACCTTCCGGAGGAGGAACATAATCAAATACTACTCCCTTTGCTGGCCCTGGAGAGGACTTAAGCACCGAAGACCAGGATTTTTTCTCCCCTGTGGGAACAGCATCCACCTTACCCCCTTGGGACAACCCCTCCTTGGAATCTTTTACCACCCCTGAAGATTCGCCTTTCGACTGATTGATACTTTTATTTTTGAGAATACTCTTTAAGGAAGGAGTATTAAGTCCAGCCCCCTCACCCTTCTCTCCTCCTGAGTTCTTTAAAACAGATGCAGTTTTATCAGCCACCTCACTCTTCCCATCTCCCTTATGAGAGGAGAAAATAGGTAACCCAAACTCATCTCTACCAGTGATTACC
This sequence comes from Kitagawia praeruptora, assembly GCA_037693485.1. Taxonomy (NCBI): domain Eukaryota; kingdom Viridiplantae; phylum Streptophyta; class Magnoliopsida; order Apiales; family Apiaceae; genus Kitagawia; species Kitagawia praeruptora. The sequence continues at coordinate 117,850,245 of CM075351.1, read as the reverse complement.
TTAAAGGGGGTAGACAAACCCACATTAAAGTCCGCCTGTGCCTTAAGGTTTCCCCTCTCCATGTCTGCCAATGAAAGCCCATTTGCTTCAAGATAACTATAGACCTCCATCATTTTCAGTTTGAGCTTAATGAGCTCATCCCTATCATTCTTGTTAGTAGCAGATACAGCCTTGGCCACAAGACTAATAGCATCTCTCTCCATTGCATCTCTCACGTTTTCGTGATACACCTCCTCCTCATCTGAAGATTCCTTTGTTGTTCCAGTACCCTTTCCTCCCGAGGAACCAGGGTCCGCCATCTCCACCGTTGTCAGGATCAGAAAGTCCTCAACCTCTCTTCGAGCAAGCATCTCCTGAAACTTATAATCATCCATGTCCTGCATATACCCTGGTAGCCCAGACTCAGAATCACAGTTAGAGTCTTGACTCACCATGGAACACTACACGAAAATAATAATACTATATATATAAGAAATATGGTGTTTAGGTTAAGGGAAGAAGAGAAAGTGGATTAAATGATGGGAATATAGTCTTTAGTGCTGGAGAATGTGTGTAAGAGATTAGATCTGGGCAATAATAAGTGGCGGCTAACTAGGGTTTTAGTGAGAAGGAAGAGCTTCTCTCTCTAAGACTCTCATTTCGGAGTTCTCTTGGATATAGAATTGGAATGTTTTTAAAACAGATGTCCCTTCGGGTAGACCATATTAATGGTCAACAGATGTCCCTTCGGGGAGACCAGATTAATGGTCAGAAGTTAAGGCCAATGTGTGCCATGGATCCATTATAGGACATTGTTGTGTGCATTTGTCCGGGGTTAGTGCTGACTGATCAGCAGCCTAACCTTGTATTTTTTTTAAGATATATAAAAATCCAATTCTAATCTACACATTGAGTTAAACTGCTTTAAAGCCTGATTCCTTTGAAGCCTATGATGATTATCTTTATTTATCAGAACTTTTATCAGTTCTCATTGTTGACGCCTTTGTCCTAATGGAGCACTATTGGCTCATCTTTTTATACGATATTTAATTTCTTCAGCTGTTTTTTTTTTTGCTAATTAAAAAAATTTATATCACTAAGAAGCTTTTTTTTTTTTTGCTAATTAAATTTTATACCAAAGGAAAATGATTACATCTCTAGGGGCATACCCGCGATAAATAATGCATCTGCCTAACAGGACAACATGGAAAAAAACAACAATAAAGCTAGATAAACTAGCAGTCAACAAACCACAGTCCACAAGACCTGGAAGAAAACAACAACTGTAGCAAATGAACTAGAACAGCATTAGAACAAGGGTTGGGTCTTCTCGGGCCCATTTTTTAAAGGAAGAACAAGTAAAAAGTTTTTCCTTCACAATGGCTTTTACATTCGAAATGAGCACGGTAGAGGGATGTCCTGGGCCAGTATTATGGCTTCTGAAATTTCTCTCCTTCCACAAACTGTAAACACATGTCGTCAGGTAAGTACCATCAATGGCCTTAAGCTTTGCATTAAGAGGACATGTAAAGAAATCACCCCGCTGCCAGCAAGCCCAATCCGCATGGAGTGGAAAGGGAATGACTCTCATTACTAGGGAGGAAAAAGGGCAAGTAGTGAGCAGGTGACTAATTGACTCAACATCTGTTCCACAAAGAGTGCACATAGGATCAACATTCATGCCAAAAAGGACCATACGCTCCTTAGTGAGCAGCCTATTCTTCACTGCAAGCCAAGTAACAAAAGAGCACTTTGGGATGTTGAGAGAATTCCACACTAGGTCGCTCCAATCAGCAGATTGACCCAAGTCACGAATAGAGGCCCAAATAGATGCCAGTTTGACAAGCTTTGGCTGGAGTCCATCCCAAGTGATGCAATCCCTATCATGAAGTTGAACCATACTAGCCCTGTTCCTGACTTCAATGACATCCATGTGATTTGATTGAGGGAGATGCCATACCCCATTGCTAAGATACGTCCCAATACTAACCATACTAGATGATTCAGCCGTGGAGATCACAGAAGGAGAGACAAGAGCCAGGGGCTTTTTATTTGCCCATGGATCATGCCAAAAAAGAAAATTAGAGTTCACTCCAACTTCAAACCTAAGAAAGTTCATCGCCTGGTGCCTAGCATTAAAAATTTTCCTTACAATCCAACTACACCTGTACGGCATCTTTGCAGTCCAGAAACCCTTATTACGAATCAGCACCTTATGAAACCAAGAAATCCAAAGAGAGACAACAGAGGGTTGGAGCAGGCGCCAGAGCTGATGTAACACAGCTGCCTGGTTCCATTCAAAGAGGTTTTTAATCCCCAACCCCCCCTCACTTTTTGGTTTACAACAATCTTCCCAGCCAACTTTGGAGTGACACCTACCCGATTCTTTATAGAATCCTCCCCAAAGGAATTTAAAGAACAAACTGTTGATCTTCTTTAAGATAGCCTTGGGAAGAAATATATACATGCTCCAGTAGCCAACAATACTAGCCATGATCGCTTTAATCAGCATCAAGCGGCCTGCAAAATTGAGAAATCTCACCATCCACGATTCCACCTTCTTGCAAAGCTTGGCCACCAAGGATGAGTAGTCCCTACTATTTAGTTTACCAGTAATGAGAGGCAACCCTAGGTACGTGATAGGAAAGGAGCCTCTTTGAAAGCCAGTAGTCCGAAGGATATTCTCCACCACATTCTCTCTGACATTCGCAAAAAAGCAAACTGACTTATCAATATTAGGAACCAGGTTAGAACAGTTGGAGAACATAGAAACCCCCTCCATAAGAGTAGCAACTGAAGATTCATCACCATGACTGAATAGGAAAACGTCATCAGCAAAGATAATATGGTGCAGGTTGACTTGCTTTGTTCGCCAATGGAATTTGAAATCAGAACCATCAATAAAATTGTTTAGACATGCTGTAAAGACTTCCATGGCCATCATAAAATGATAGGGAGAGATGGGGTCTCCCTGTCTTAAGCCCGATTTGCCCTTGAAAAAACCCTCCAAACTACCATTTAACTTTACAGAGAACATCGTGGCGGTGATACACACCTTAACCCAATCAATAAACCTTGGAGGGAATCCCATTTTGTAAAGAACTTGGAATATAAAACTCCAATTCAAAGAGTCAAAGGCCTTGTGGATGTCAAGTTTGATTGCACATCGAGCCTGGCCAGAATTCTGGTTGTAACCTTTGCAAAGGGCTTGAGCCAGAAAAATGTTATCACCAATGGACCTTTTGGCCACAAAAGCAGACTGGTTTGGAGAAATCAAACTGGGCATAACCCCCTTGAGTCTAGCCGCAATCATCTTAGAGATACACTTATAAAGCACATTGCAACAAGATATGGGGCGAAAGTGTTGCATCTGGGATGGGTTTTGGTGCTTTGGAACCAGGCAAATTGAAGCAGCATTAATAATCTTAGGCATAACAAGGGAATCAAAGAAATACAGAATACCTCTTGTGACATCAGGTCCCATAATGTGCCAGGTGGCAAAATAGAACTCCACCGAGAAACCATCAGGACCAGGGCTTTTATTTTTGCCCATCTTTTTTAAAGTGGTAAACACATCAGCCTCCGTGAACGGCCGATCAATTAGGCAAGCCTGATTTTCATTCAGCTTAGGAATATGCAAATCCGCTGGGAGTTGGCGAACCTCACTTTGTTGGCCAAGCAAGTTTTTGTAGTAGTCCACCGCTATAGAGGCCATCCCCTCATGAGATGTTACAGGATCACCATTCGAGTCACTAAGAGACACCACCTTATTCACATTCCACCTTCCTCTACAGGCATTGAAAAAGAATTTGTTATTGTTATCCCCATTCTTAAGCCAGTTAACCCTCGACTTTTGCTTGAGGAAACATTCCTCCAAATGCAGAGCTTTGGTGAAGGCATCAATCAATTTTTTTTTTTTTTGCTAATTAAAAATTTTTATACCAAAGGAAACAACTAGTACATAACTAGGGGCATACCCCGCGATACAACATCCAAACTACAACTACAATACAACATGATACAAAGAATAAGAAGGTAAACCCTACTCAACATCTCGGATGTACCTAACCTATTCTTTTACATGATAAATAAGATGATGGTCGGGTCTTTACGAACCCAAACCTTAAACAAGCTACATGAGAACAGTTTCTCGCGCACCATACGCCTAATCTCATTGCTGACCACTGAGGTTGGATGGCCAGGTCCAGGGTTGTGCATGCGGTAGTTACGCTCCTTCCAGACATGGTAGATAGCTGTGCTAAAAAACAGTTGGGCAATTAATTCCTCCTTTGCCCCCAGATGTGAATTAACGCAATTGCCTAACTGACAGTTGGACCAGTTCCTCGTGAAACGCCATGGCATAGACCTGCTAATAAGATCAAAGAATGGGCAAGCAGTGAAGATGTGGCTAACCGATTCAGCATCCACCCCACACAAGACAAATTTCGGGTCAACCTGCATTCCGAACATAAGCATTCTATCCTTCGTGAGAAGCCTGTTCTTTATGGCTAACCATGTGATGAATGAGCATTTCGGGATATTGAATTTCCCCCAGACCATGTTCAACCACTGGACATGAGTTCCAGTTTCCCGCATGGAGGACCAAATGGTAGTTAATTTGACATTCTTTGCTAACATTCCATCCCACGTAATAGAATCAGACTTATGAATTTGAATTTGTTGCACCATCCGTCTAATTTCAATCACATCATTATGGTTCGAAGATGGCAGGTCCCAAATCCCATTTCGGAGGTAGACATTGATACTGACTACACTCGTGGACTCAGCTGTAGATATAATGGATGGGGAGATATCCAGAAGAGGCTTCTTATGGACCCAGGGATCATGCCAAAAGAGAAAATCAGAGTTTTCTCCTATGTTATAGTGTAAATGCTGAAGAGCTCGCGGCCTCGCCTTGAATAATTTCCTTACAATCCAACATGAGCGATGTGGCATTGAGGAAGTCCAGAATTCCTTCTTTGCCAGCAATGCTTTATGGAACCATGCTATCCAAAGGGAGTTAGAGGTGGGTTGCAAGATACGCCACAGCTGATAAAGAATGGCAGCTTCATTCCATTCAAAAAGATTGCGAAGGTAGCCTGTTTGTGAGAGAGGGTTTATCTCTGTCTCTTGTTCGTGGAGAATACATCGGGTTTTCTGATGTGGTGTTTCAGTTTGATGATAGTCATCTGTTCGACCTGTGTTCTGCCCAGACTGATTGTGGGTTTCTATGCTGCCATGATAAGGGGGTTCTTGGAGGCACTACCTGCCTATCTATGAATATAAACAGGGGTGAGGTCCTGGTTGACTCCCAGTTGTTTGTGAAAATGTCTCTTACAAACGTTTTGACTAAACGCTTGCGGGTGCTTGAGGAAAAGGGTGGGGATGTCAACAAGACTCTGGTCTATTTGCATACTCCTATCCGTGGTCAGATGATTGCCTATAAATGCATCTCTTGCGATTTTGTTAGTGTTCAGCACCACATAGGGGGGTCTATCCTTATTGTCATGGCCATGTTAGTCATGAAAGATGCTTTTGGCATGAAGTCTGGGCACAAAGGCGTTAATGATTGGTCGCCTCGTGGTAAACCAGAGATGTGGGGAATGGAGATGATGCACATTGCGCACCAGTGGATCGAAACTGGCGGTTGTTTTAGGTTCAAACAGATTTCTGTCAATCAGAGGTACTTGTGGCCAAGCGTCACAGGATGTACTATGTTGGGCTCGACTGAGTGGAATGACGTGTGTACTGTTTATGGATTTCTGGATCAACTTCTGGAGAATTATGTGTTGTTCATTGGATTAGTTGGTGTGCAGCCTAGCAGTGGTGGTTTTTTAACTATTCAACTGGGGAGTTTACGGTGGAATGATCTCTTTGAAAGAAGAGTTGTTTGTGTTGAAGCGTTGGCTTCTGATTTGCTCTATGCTGCTCGAAAGAGCTATAATGTTGAAGTAAGTGGCTGTGTGCCAGACATGTAAACTATTGTTTGGCGGAAAAGAGACAAGCTCTCATTTAGCTGCGCGAGGCTAGTTCTCTTTGTGCATTGTGTAAGCGACTTTGTGATCGAAGGTTTGCTTAATTTAAAGGGGATTCACATTGGTATGTGTGGAATTATAAGGTTGTTTAATACGGTTGCTACTGGGTTCTTTCTTTTCGATCAGGAAACTAATAGATGGAAGGGTCAACGAGTTCCGGTTGTCTCTAGTGGGCCTGTGCTCTCTGCTCACTCATGTTGTAACAGACTTGAGTTTTATATAGGGAACTGGTGGAAAATTGTTGGCGCTGAGGAGAGGAAGTTGATAATGCATGCTATTGCTGGTGCAATGCGCACCGGAGCTTGGGTTTTCGCGTTGTTTAACTTGGTTTTAGGACAGGGTCTTGTGGAGGTGGCTGGGTAAAATTGCAGGGTCCAAGGTTATTGTGTTGGAAGGCGGGTCAGGTATTATGCAGACTGGGGTTTCGACCCCAGGATTTACTTGGATGATAATGTTGGTCGAGATGGTAAATTTTCCTGCAGATTATGGTATGTGCTCTGGAAGGGAATTCAAAGTGGATGCTTTTGTTTGGGTCCCTGGGGTGTGAACCAGGAGCATCTTATAATATTCTATTGGCATTATCTCTGATCCTGTTTTTTAAACTAGGTTTTAACTTTTTTTTTTTTTGCTAATTAAAATTTTATACCAAAAAGGAACAGCTAATACAAGTCTAGGGGCATACCCCGCGAATCAACATTTAACAAGAGTCATTAAAACAGTAAGTCACCCTACTGTCAACATAAACAAACTAAACAAAATTAAGCTAGAGATTATTCTGGCGCCTTAAACAACCTAAAATTGAGACTAGGCACATGTCTCACATAGCCCACAGTGATGAGAATCAGCAGATAGTGCACCATGTAATTATGCAAATGCGTTCCAACAACAGCACCATCTGCACTGTTCATTATCAGTTCGCTTGGTCGGGCCCAACGTAAAGCACAATTTTCCTCACGCATCAAGTATTGAACTACCACTTGGTGGTCAACATCTAAGAACGAACTTGCCCAAAGAGTAACAAGCATTGTCTGAAAACCAACAGAGACAACCAGAGCTATGAGCTCATTCTCAGAACTCATTACAGTCCCAACTAAAAGAATCAGAACTTCAATTATCACCAACTGGGTTGACAACTGATCACAATTGCAACCCAAACTAAAGCTCAGCACCCATTCGGACTGTTCCATGAGAGTACAGATTCTTATCGCAGACTTCTTCGCGGCTGCAAATAAACCAGCAAACATATGGCAGTAATTAAACAAGGCAACCTTCCTCTGAAATTGGAGCATCCTTCTATCAATCATCAAGGTGGATGACCCATACGCAACCTGATCCAACTTCTGCATTCCCGATTTCCAAACTCCTTCAGTCATTTCTCTGAATAACTGCCTAGCCTGATTAGCACAGCTAGGAAGAAAAAGAACCATAGTTCTTATAGGCAGTTCATCAACCATTTTAACATCTTCCATCATAAACAGCTGGGAATGAAACATTCCCTTCCACAAATCATATAACTGAAATAGAGCTCGTTTGGAGTCCAGAGCGCTGAACTCATCATCAGTAACATGATTTCCTCTACTAGAGGTGTGAGCAAACCACGGAGACATAGCAATCGAAATATCATTCACATTGGAACTTTGTTCCGTTGTCAGCACTCCAAACCGTCGACAGGAGATAATCACATAGCTAAAACTGCGCAAGTATCTACTTAGCGGATTAGTTCCCAATTTTTTACATCTCGTCCAGAGATTACCATCAAATTGGTAAGGCCCAAAATCTTGCAGGTTGACAAAAAACTTTTGCTTAATGTCCTGCATTGCACTTCCGAGAGAAAACCCCTTAAGGACGTTTATCTCATCTGCACTTCCAGTATATTGCTCACCATCAACAATATAACTGTGAGACCAATCAACCAAAGTCACAATTTCTCTGCAGCCAAACGCTTTGAACTGGTGCATTCCAGCATCCATAGCATTAATCTCTCTAAGGAATTGGAGACCCACACCAGTGAGCTCCACATTAATCAGAACTAAGAAGCCCTCATTCATCATGATAACAGGGGATAAATCCCTCTCAAAGACACACACCAAATTTGCAATACAGTAGTAATTTCGATGAAGCCCCATATTAAACACAAAGTACCCATCAACCATACAGGTAAGGAACCGCACCTCATCATGTAGTTCCTTTTTTGAATCAGGACATTCGTCAAACATCTTGTAAGCATCCAGCAATTCCATCCAAAAACCACCAAATCGGAGGTATCTACCTGCATAACCTGAATGAGGGCTCTCCACATAAACAGGACCCATACAACAGATCCCAAAACCCAGATCTTCTACAACAACGAAGACGTATCCAGCTTCCTCCAAAAGTTTCTCAATAACCACTTCCCAGAAGCATTCACTACACACTAAAATCGTAACTTCAGAACACCGAACAGGCACAGAGAGAATTAACTCCAAAGAACCAGAAGTAGATGAGACTAGAACCCCATCCAAACTACGTTTAGGGAGCTCCACAGGAATCGCCGAGACGAAAGAGGATCCCTTCCCGAAAACAGAAACCAAACCCATTTTGTTGTGCTTCGAGAGACTCGACAAATCGAAAGATGTACGTTTCCCGTATAAGGTAGACATACCATCTTCAATTTCCATTACACAGCTTGAGTAAAACACCCCAACTGTCTTGGAAGGGTTTGAAATAAAGATCCCAGGAACCCTCCCAGCAACAAAGAAAAAACTCCATGACCGAGGTCTAAGAGCTTCAAACACACCGATTGGGTCAACACCCACATAGACAGTTCCTAAACCCGAAAATCCAGGTGAAGGAAAGCCCTGAACAAACATCGTTGACGATAATTAAAAAGATAATATATATATAAGAAATATGGTGTTTGGGTGGAGGATTAGAAGGAGAAGATGAATTTGTGAGGGTTAATAGTGTAGATCTAATGGAAGCTGGTAAAGATTCGGTTTAAAGAAATGGCGGCTAGGGTTAAGAGCTAGAGAGAAAAGACGACTCTCAAAGGTTAGGATTTTTTACCCTAGTCTTCTTATCAAATGAACCTTGTTGCGTAACTAGGTTTTAACTTAGTTTAGTTTCTCTGTTGTTGTTCTGTTTGGAGAAGTTCTGTTTGTAATGATTGGTTGTTGATTTCGCGGGGTATACCCCTAGATTTGTATCCGTTGTTCCTTTTGGAATAAAATTTTAATTAGCAAAAAAAAAAAAAAAAAAAGATTGCGAATGCCAAGACCGCCTTCCGCTTTCGGTTTACAGCACTCCTCCCATCCTACTTTATACTGACATTTCCCATCCGGCTTGTAGAAACCTCCCCAAAGAAACTTGAAAAGTAGAGCATTAATCTTTTTTAGAATTCCTTTCGGAAGGAAAAGAAACATACTCCAATATCCCACAATACTGACCAGAATAGCTTTGATCAGTTGGAGACGACCTGCAAAATTAAGAAATCTAGTTGTCCACAGCTCCACTTTACTGCACAATCTACTGATCAGAGTCTGGCAGTCATTCTTGTTGAGCTTGCCCGTAACGAGAGGAAGCCCCAGGTAGGAGATAGGCATATGACCTCTTTGGAACCCTGAGTGAGTAAGAATAGCATCCACCACATCCTGTCTAACATTGGCAAAGAAGCAAGTAGTCTTGGAAATGTTTGGCTTTAGGTTCGAACAACTTGAGAAGAGCTTGATCCCATCTAGCAGAGCTGAGACTGACCTAAGATCACCATGACTAAACAGGAACACATCATCAGCAAAAATAATGTGATTAAGTTTTACTTCCTTTGTTCTCCAGTGGAATTTGAAATTAGGATCTCTAGTCATCTTATCCAGACAGGCTGAGAGAGCCTCCATGGCAATCACGAACAGATAGGGGGATAATGGATCCCCCTGCCTCAGGCCAGACTCCCCTTTGAAAAAACCTTCCAAACTACCATTCAACTTTACAGAAAACATTGTGGAAGTGATACATTTCTCCAGCCACTTAATGTACTGATTGGGAAACCGCATTTTGTCCATGATTTTAAACAGGAATTTCCAGTTTAGGGAGTCAAAAGCCTTATGTATGTCCAGCTTTATAGCACATCAGGGCTGACCTGAGTTGCCATTATAATCCTTGCATAAAGCTTGAGCAAGGAAAATATTGTCACCAATGGATCTCCTAGCTACAAAAGCAGACTGTACTGGAGAAATGATGGAGGGAAGGACAGCTTTGAGCCTCTTGGCCAACATAGAAGAAATGCATTTATACAGTACATTACAACAAGAGATGGGCCTAAAGTGTTGCATTTCAGAGGGGTTAGCCTGTTTAGGAACTAAACATATGGAAACAGCATTTATTACTCTAGGCAAGTGCAGGGTATTAAAGAAATACATGATACCTTTAGTGACATCGTTTCCTACCAAATGCCAAACAGACAAGTAAAATTCAACTGTGAACCCATCTGGCCCAGGGCTCTTGTTCTTAGCCATTCTTTTTAATGTGCTCAGCACTTCACTTTCAGAAAAAGGGGCAGCCATAATATTAACCTGGGAATCAGAGAGAGAGGGAAGAGGGATGTCATTAGGAAAATCTGCTACCTCAGATGTTTTCCCCAAAATATTTTTATAGAAATCCGTGGCCACTTTAGCCATATCAGCATGAGAAGAGTGAGAGACCCCCTCCGAGTCCCGAAGAGAGGTAATCTTGTTAATGTTCCAGTTCCCTCTGCACGAGTTATAGAAAAACTTACTGTTGCCATCTCCAAGTTTTAACCACTGAATTCTGGATTTCTGCTTTAAAAACTGTTCCTCTAGCCTTAAAGCTGCTATATAATTCTCAATAAAATCCTTTTCTTCTTCAAAGTATGCAGCAGTGGGGTTAGCAGGCATTGTATCCTGGAACTGAGATAGAGCATCCCGAGACAGGATCACTAGTTGGTGAATGTCCCCCATCTTTCTGTTTAGGTCCTTTAGAGCCACCTTTACATTCTTGAGCTTCGAGGTTAAAATAAACCAAGGATTTCCCTCTACCTCTAAAGACCATGCTTTCTCCACTGAGTCCAAAAAGTCTGGATTATCAATGAGGTGATTAAAAAACTGAAAAGGCTTCACTCCAGATGTGAAACTAGTACCAAGTGAAGTAATAGCAGGGCAATGATCAGATAAACCCCGAGAGATGAACTCCACCGTGGAGCAAGGGAACACTGAATGCCAGTCAGGATTTACTAACACTCGATCCAACTTTCTAAACTTTGGCTGAGAAATATTGCTATCCCACCATGTGAAGAAGTGGCCTGAATACCGAAGATCAGTGAGCCCATTGGCCAGCAAAAACTGTTTAAACTCCTCCATTCCAGTAGTCCAGTCTAAAACTCCTCCTTGTTTTTCATCAACGCTAATGCAAGAGTTGAAGTCACCACATAAAGCCCAGGCTGAAGCATTCAAACCATGCGCTATTCCTGCCAAATCAGACCATAGAGGTCTACGGTCAATCGTATCATTAAAACCATACACAAAAGAGATAACAAAGCTTATGTTGCTCTCAATAAGGGTGGCAGAGCATGTGATATGCTGAGAGGAAGAAGCAATAACCAAAATTTTCCATATAGAGGGGTTCCACCCCAGCCATATACGGCCTCCCGGATGATGATCATAATTAAAACACCACTGAAACCGTGGATTAATGGTCCGAGAGATAATCCTAGCAACTTCAGTTTGGACATGAGTTTCCAAAAGACCTACCAGGGACAATTTGTTTTTAAAGATAAAGTCCCTGATAAAACCAACTTTATTATTGAGGCCTCTAACGTTGTAGGAACAAAAAATAGTCATATAAGAATTATGACCTAGAGGAAGGGGTACGACCCCCCTACCTCCTCTTTTTACTTTCTTGTATGGCTTAGGAGTTCTAGAGCCATGCTTCATTGCCACCTCATCAACCACAATATTCTGAAACTGCTGAAGAGTGGTGACATCCGGAGATATACTTGGCGATGTCACTGGCTTCCTCTTTGAGCGAACCTCCGTCCACCCCTTATCTACTTCCTCTCCTGTAATATCTACCTGGTGGTTAAGGGTTTGCTCATCCCCATCTGCTCCCCTTATGTGACTGTCCTCCTCCTCTAAAGCCCCTTCCTTTTGCTCGACCACCTGTTTTTGTTGTTGAACTTCATTAACCTTACCAAATTGGTCCACTTTATCCTTTCCTTTGCCATTTTGGCCAGTTGGATCCCCTTTTGTATGGATTGAGCCCCCTGCCGCCCATTCCCTTGAAGCCACCGGGCAAACACTAATGGTGTGGCCAAGTGATTTACAGTGGTTGCACACCATTGGCTTATTAATGTATGTGACTCTAACCTCCACTATAGAACCATCCAGGTCCACCACTTTGAGGGTTGGTGGTAATGGATCCCCTACTTCATACTGTACACACATTTTAGCAAATGGCAGGATTTCTAGCTCAGATGTAAGGGCATCTGCCCCCAGAGGCTTGCCAATGGCACTAGCAACACGGCCCAGACCCTCCTGCGTCCAGTAACAATCTGGTAGATTGGCCAGCTTAACCCATAACGACATTGAGGTAACAGGTTCTGAGCGCACAGTAAAACCCCAATCAGTTAGGACCAAAGGCCTTTTATCAAAGTACCACGTACCTTTGCTAAGAACCGCATTTTTCTCATTGGAAGAGTTAAACCTAAAAACATATGTAGACTCATTACGCTGAGAGACCATGGTGAGGCCTCTCCTCCAAGGTGAAAAAGCCACCTCCTTAACTCTTTTTTTTTTTTTTTTGCTAATTAAAATTTTATACCAAAAGGAACAGCGGAAACCATTCTAGGGGCATACCCCGCGAAATCAACATCAAATCATTACAAAATCAACCTAAACAATTCGACCTAGACCGGCCGAAATCATACAATCAATAAACATAGCTCCAATTCATAACTCGCCTAAAGCTCTAGAAAAAACCTATGCCAAATTGGCATCACATCTCGCATGGAGCTTTCACCTAGTGGGCCCACTTTCCTGTCAATTAACAAAGTGAAACTGTCTCCACGGACCAATCCATTTGCATTGACCATGCCATCCCTTCCCTGGCAGACGGCAGCCACAAAACTGGTCTTCATCACCATTTTTGCAAGACCCACGTTGTTTGGCCACGACATGTGGCACCCAAGAAGTCCCTTCCTGCGGAGTAAACAATCCAGCCCATGACCACTCAAAATATGGTATGTATAATCAAGCCCATTTGTCATGTAGTGCCAACCATCCCCAGGCAATTCACTTTTACGTGACATCATGAAAGTAACTTCATCTCCCATGTGGCATACGCCATCCCCCTCTATTTGCTTGAAGCATAGCACAATCATCCTAAATGCTGTACCCCAGAAGACAAACTTCAAAAACAGACTCAAAGAGAGCTTAAAAATCCAAACAAGCTTCCAGGACAATCTGTAGCTTAGTCCCTCGAAACACAAAGAAGTATTGTAAAGTAACGCGTTTAGGAAAGCATTCGCATTAGATTGACACACAGGCCTAATGATCATTCCACTAACATTCACCAATTCATCGCAGATGCTCAAATTACCCTTGATTTTATAAACCCAAAAGCCCATACCAAATTGTTGCTTTGATACAATTACAATATCTATTGGGATATCGTCCAGAATGCTCCCCTCAGGAACAACGACACTCACATCCCTATCGTCTACAGTGCGACACACTGAGCCAGTGCAGAGCACCTTGACCATACGCATCAACATCCTTTCCTTCCTGGCTGCAACAACCCTTGTATAAATAGATCTGCTAATACCCATCATCCAGGCATCCTTTGCAAGTTGGGGCATTCTATCGAACACTACAAAGACATTTCTCTTACCAGATTTATCAATCTTCGATTCCATATGATGGAGTAGCATAGAGCCATCTCTCACTGAAACATGCTTGCGCACATTCCCCTTAACATCAATGGGGATTTCTCTAATAGAGACACCTTCCAAAGCAAGTACCGAGCAAGTAAGTGGGCACCCAGTCAAGAGTAGACCCTTGTAACTACAGATTCGGCCAAATCTTGTTGTGTCGAGGCTCATGTCCATATGAATATCTCCTTTAAGAAGCCCAAAGAGAACTTCCATGCTTTCCGAAATCAAAAAATCTAGAAGTCGTTGAAACATTATGTCAAATACCACACGGGCACCAGCACTAATGGGTACTTCTTTCACAACCCATTTCCGAATTACACATATAATGGCTGTGAAGATGTCTACACGACCCACCTCCACCTCTGTGCTGAGATCGGAGAACCCATCCCGTCTGTACCTTGGAAGGGTAACACCTGCTCCCTCTTGAACCACTAGAACCTTGCCTCCAAGGTCAACATGACTATCATCAACGATTTCCACATTCAACTCGGATGAGGAAACCCATTTCTTTGTAAAACCATCTATATAAAATAGATCAGAATTTTCACTCTCCCCCTCTACCATGAAAGGAAGATACCCACGATTCTCGAAAATCGGAAACCCCCTGTGTACAGGGCCTTGAACAATCCCTCTTTCACTATCCTTTTTGACTCGGGCATCCTCCAAGGGAAACACCGTCACAAGGTTCTCCGAAAAGGAGACCCTCTTCGGATTCCTAATCGGACTACCCACCGGAGGGCAATCTGCAGAACCTCTCACACGGGGAGGAATCACAGTCTCCAAGATCTCCGAAAAGGAGACCCTCTTCGGACTCCCAATCGGACTACCCACAGGAAAGCAATCTGCGGAACCTCTCACACGGGGAGGAATCACAGTCACCAAGTTCTCAGAAAAAGAAACTCTCTTCATTAAATAATAATTATATAGTAAGAAATATAGTGATTGAGGTGAGAGAAGGGAGAAGGAGATGGATTTAGGAGTTGAAACTTTAGATCTGATGGAGAAGATGTTTAGAGTTTGGAGATTTTTAGAGAGAGGTTTTTAGAGAGAAGGCAGAGAGAATACGACTCTCATTTTTTATTCCAGGGTTTTAGTTGTTTGTTGAGTAGGAAAACAGGGTGAAAAAACAGGGTGAACATGAAAAACGCCACCTCCTTAACTCTCTTAAACGGTAATGTTCCTTTGGTAAATTGACCCACAATGCAACATTTGAATTTTTCCGCACCTTTCTTGAGGACATCCTCTGGGGGGGATACAACATCTGATCCTTCAGTTGGAGGCACGTAATCAAATTTCACCTCCTTCAAAGGTCCCGGGGCCGCTCTTAAAACTGAAGACCAGGATTTAGCTCCTTTTGACCCCATTTCAGTCTTTTCATTCTTCTCCCCATTTTTGGTGTTCTCATTGCTTACTTTATCTGCAACAGGTTCCTGTTTACTCTTCGAGCTTTCACCCCTTTCCAAACCCCCAGATGGAGCATTCTTTAGAATTCCTTTAACCACTCCCACCCCCTTCTCATTGGCAGCCATGCTCTTGGTATTTCCTTGCTAGAAAAAATGGGAAGACCCATCTCGTCCCTACCATCAATGAAACGCACTGGGCTAACTAACCCTGCATTAAATCTCTCCTTATCCTTCAAGATTTCTTTTTCAACTTCACTCACCGAAAAACCCTTCTTGGCAAGAAAGCTATGAATATCCATCATTTGGTTGCGGAGCTTTATAAGATCCTCTCTTTCATACTTGTTGTTCGCAGCCACACCCTTTGCTACCATGTGCATCGTTTCTCTCTCTATCGCATCTCTAGCGGTCTCATAAGAAGCTTCATCCTCATCCGAGGGTGTCTCACATATCTTCCCAGCTGAGGCACCTCCCTCTAGGGTAGTAGGCACTACTAGAGCTGGAAAGTCCTCCACTTCTCTTCGTGCGAGCATTTCCTGAAACTTTTCATCCTCCATATCCTGCATATAGCCAGGCAAGCCAGATTCAGAGTCATAGTGCGAATCTTGACTCACCATGGGAAAACTGACCGAAAAGAAATAAAATAAGTATAAGAAATATGGTGTTTAGGTTTGGGGAACAAGGGAAGGTGGAAGTAAATGAAGGGAATATGGAATTTATGATGAGGAAAGTGTGTAAGAGATTAGATCTGAAGAATTTAAAGATGGCGGCTAGGGTTAGGGGTTAGAGAAAAGGAGGAGCTTCTCTCTCTAAGACTCTCATTTTTTGGTTTTTTCAGAATTGTACAGTAGTTGTTTCTGGTGTAACTATTCAATCAATTTCTTTTCCTCCTCAAACTAAGCCAAGGACGGCCTAAGAGGAAGCCCTTTTTGAAATCTCAACAGTTCCTGCCTAGTGTCATTCACCACCTGATGAAGATTTCCCACCGAGGTGTTTAACCCTTTAATTGCCAACTTTACTCTCTTTAACTTTGAGGTTAGAATAAACCAGGGATCACCGGATACCTGATCCTCCCATGCCTGCTGGACCAAAGGAATGAACCTCTGATCACTAATCAAATAGTTGAAAAACTGAAAAGGTTTCTTGACCACGGGACGCTCCAAACCTAGGGTAGTCAGAGCAGGGCAATGGTCTGAAAGCCCTCTAGGTAAGAAGTCTGTGTAGGAGGAGGGAAACACATTATGCCAGGCAGCATGTACCAGAACTCTATCCAACTTTCTATATTTCGGATTGTGGATGTTGCAATCCCACCAGGTAAGCACATTTCCAGTACTTCGGAGGTCCGTGATGCCTAAAGCACGCACAAAATCCTTAAAGTCAGTCATATCCATGGTCCATTGAGTGTTACCTCCAATTTTCTCCTCTGTTCGAAGACAGGTATTAAGATCCCCAGAAATTACCCAAGCATCATTTGTCAAAGTCCTCGAGGCCTGAGACAAGTCGGACCAAAGAATTCTCCTCTCAATGTCATCATTCGAGCCATAAACAAAAGAGACAACAAAGCTAATGTTGTGCTGCAGCAATAGAACTGTGCATGTGATATGCTGGGCACTAGAGGCTAGCACCGTAACCTTCCAAAAATCAGGGTTCCACCCAAGCCAAATACGGCCACCCGCATGGTGCTCATAATTGAACAACCATTGGAAACGCGGGTTAATCTCCTTAGAGATAATCTTATCAACGTCCTTTCGCACATGAGTCTCCAAAATACTGATCAAGGATATTTTATTAGCAGAAATGAAATCCTTGACAAAGTCAACCTTATTGTTGTGCCCACGAACGTTGTAAGAACAAAAAACAGTCATTAAAAACTGAGTTAAGACTTCGAAGGAGGGCCCCCAGACCCCCACTTCGCTCTTTTGACACCCTTGGACTTCCCTTTCTTTCCACTTTGCTTCCTAGCTACTTCATCTACTACCACATGCTTAAACCCCTGAGGGGATGGAGTACCAGTAGAGATACCCGGGGAGTTTACTGGCTTGCGCTTGTTTTTCACTACTGTCCAACCCTCCCCATCAACAGGGTTAGTGACTAAGCCAGCGTTGTCATCCTGCCCTAGCTTTGCAATAGGAGTCAGAGATACATCCCTGCCACCCGAACTCGAATCACCCTCAACTTCTTGTTAACCAGAGTTGCTATCTTCCACAACCACACCTTTGCCCTTATCTGATCCAAGGTTTGTCTCTAGGTTCTCTGAATTCATTTCTGGCTTGAGCTCCGTTTTCCCAGAATTTCGTGCCCAATCCCTCGGTGCAGATGGGCAAGCACCGATAAGATGCCCAAGGGAGTTAAAATGGGCACAAATTAAGGGTTTATTAACGTAAGAAACCTTAACTTCCATATTAGATTTATCGTAATCCACCGCAGGAATAACTGCTGGAAGGGGGTCACCAATCTTATACTGCACACACATTTTTGCAAAGGGGAGAATTTCCAGCTCTGAAGTTAGAGCATCAGCACCAAGTGGGACACCTATGACACTTGCTATTCGACTCAGCCCCTCTTGAGTCCAGTAGCAGTCAGGTAGATTGGAAAATTTAACCCACAGAGACATAGTCGATACAATAGTACCCGCACCTGAACAGCCCCAATCTGTAACCACAAGGGGACGTTGATCAAAGTACCAAGTCCCTTTAGATAGAGAAGCATTCTTATCATTTAAGGAGCTGAACTTTTTTTTTTTTTGCTAATTAAAAGTAATGAAATTATGTTGATGTTTGGATTCGAACCATTGACCTTCTCCTCTTAAACTCATGTCATAACCAACTATGCTACACTTCATTCTTTAAGGAGCTGAACTTAAAAATATAAGTAGACTCATTTCGCTGCGAAACAGAAACCAAGCCTTTCTTCCAAATTAATTGAGCAATTTCCTTCACTCTTCTGAATGGCAGGGTGCCCTTTGTGAATTTCCCCACAACACAACATTTAAATTTCTCAGCTCCTTTCTGCAAAATCTCATCAGGAGGTTGGACTATGTTAGATCCCTCTGGAAGAAGCACATAATCAATGCTGATTCCCTTATGAGGTCCCGGGGCCTCTTTCAACACCGAACTCCATGATTTCTTTTCAGTGTTGGCCTCATCCTGCCCTAGCCCTTCCGACGTATCCTTCACTACACCTGAAGACTCACCTTTAGACAAGTTAGCATTCCCATTTTTAAGAATACTCTTTAGAGTGGGCGTAGTTTGCACAGTATTCTTTCTCTCCTCTTTTTCCTTCTGAAAGATAGGAAGGCCAAATTCATCTCTGCCAGTTATAATGTTGAGTGGGCTGCATAACCCAACATTAAACTCAACCTGAGCAGTTAGGTTTGCCTTTTCCATTTCCGCTATAGACAATCCTTTGGACTTTAGGAACACCTCAACCTCCGCTAATTTCTTGCGTAATCTTATCATTTCCTCTCTTTCATTTTTGCTAGTAGCTGCCATTGCAGTCGCTACTCTACTGATTGTAATCCTCTCCATAGCATCTCTAAAATCCTCATGGTGAACCTCCTCATCATCAGAAGTGGCCCTCATCACCTTGGTACCAGTGCCCCCCGAGTTGCTTGGCTCCACCGAATGCGCCGCCGACAAGATTGGGAAATCTTCCGCCTCTCTACGAGCGAGCATCTCATTAAATTCATCATCATCCATGTCCTGCATATACCCCGGCATACCAGACTCAGAATCACAGTTGGATTCTTGACTCACCATTAAACTACTAATCGAATAAATATATAAATATAAGAAATTTAGTGTTTAGGTTAAGAGGGAAGGAGAATATGGAGTAAATGAAGGGGATTTGGTCTTTACTGATGAAGAATGTGTGTAAGAGAATAGATCTGTGCTAAAATTAAATGGCGGCTAGCTAGGGTTTTTAGTGAGAAGGAAGAGCTTCTCTCTCTAAGACTCTCATTTTGTCCTTAGTTCACTAAGAAGCTATTACATTTCTAGGGGCATACCCCGCGATATATAAAAGCTAACCAAATGACACAACCAGGAAATCTAGTTAAACTAGACTACTACCACCTTCCATCTACAAGAACACCAAAAAGGTCCACATAAACAAACCCAAACCAAACCACTAGGGTTCTAGAAAAGAAGCATAACAAGCAATGGGTCCTTTTTGAACCCACTTTTTAAAGGAAGAGCATGAAAACAATTTCTCCCTCACATAGGACTTAACATTCGAGATTAGAACATTCGTAGGATGCTCCTGGCCAGCATTGTGTATTCTGAAATTCCTCTCCTTCCATATACTGTAGACACATGTTGTTAGATAAACCCCCGCAATGGCTTTCAGCTTTGCATTTAGCGGACCCAAGAAAAAATCCCCTTGCTGCCATTTAACCCAATCTGCATTGACCTGAACTGGGATGACACTCTTTACAAGACCAACATATGGACAGGAGGTTAATATATGCCCAAACTATTCATCCTCTAGGCAATCCAACAGCAGCTATAAGGCATTTTAGTAGTCCAGAAGGCTTTATTGCGTAACAACACTTTATGAAACCAAGCAATCCAAAGAGAGTCAGTTGAGGGTTGGAGCAGGCGCCAAAGCTGGTATTTTCTTTCACAGCATATGATGATTATTTTTGTTGTTCAGAACTCATAATTGTTCTTGACATTGATTTATAGTTTTTTTTTTGCTAATTAAAATTTTATACCAAAAGGAACAACAAGATACAATTCTAGGGGCATACCCCGCGAAATCAACATTTTAAACAATACAAATTCGAAATAATAAAACTAGCAAGAAACTAGTTTAACAACATAAGATCAGAAATAAACCACAAAAGACTATGCCATGAAATAAGTGCTAATGGATCCCCAATCAGGCATATAAAGCATAGCAATCGATTGACAGTAGGGTGTCAATTCTTCCAGTAGCACCAGGGCCTGCCTCCCCCTAGCCTCCATCTTGTAGACTTTTCTTTGATCCTGGAAAACAAGCTTCCATACACCATCGTCAACAATGGCGTCCCAGTGAGCCAAAACCGTGGCTAAGAACTCCCAACACCTGGTTACATATAAACGAACTAGACCAACCCTAGTTGTCCTCGGCCCAACATCAAGCAGCAAGTACTCCAGCCACTTGCGCCCTACAATTCCAGAGGAACTAAGCCATGAATTGAGAACATAGTAGATAGGCCTGACCTTCCGCTGCGTAGCCATCTTCCCACCATCAAGCATTCTTTGAGCAAGCAAACATGCTACATCATTACTTACATACCCAACATCAAGGAAGTGAGAGACACCTCCCATTAACAACTCCAATCGCGCCCCTAAATCAACAGGCTGTTCATTGACAATGACTTTCCAGAGAGAGTCATCTTCAAACACTACATCATAAATTCCAACAAGGCCCCAAGCATTGCCATCATTGCACCTAATAAAATAGAACTCCCAGTCGGTGTGCAGAGTCAAACAATCAGTAGACATCGCGAGAATGTAATGGTAAATACAGCCATAATGCCATACAAAACTCATGGTTGTGCTTTTCATAAACACAGAAAGACATTTGAACTCTGAAAACACAGTCTCCATTTTTAAAGTATGCATGAAAAGAGCACACTCTACATTCTCATGAGCACAATAATCCCTAGAAAGGCATCCCACTACCCTTTCCATAGCTAGCGACTCATCAGACATAATCACATTTGGAATAACCAGAATCTCATCCTCTGGAATCCTTACATTATTTGGCTTAGCAAAAGAAACCTCCCACACAAGGAAAAAATCAGTCGAATAGTCCTTGACCACACCGTGCGCTCCTTTGTCAGCCCGAAGGACGACTTGCAAGCATATCATATCTTCCAGAAAGGGACAACAATGATCAAACTGCACCACTCTTGTTTCAACACAAAAATCACACCCAAGTGAAGAAACATCACTTTCAACCAAAGTCATAGCTGGGTGGAGCATCTCATCAAATAGGGCGTGACCCTGAGTCTCCACTCTCAAAGAAAAACCCCATTCTAGCTCATATTCAACCATTTGTAGGTCCTCCAAGCTAACCTTGCAATCAACAGGCCAAATTAGATACCTCGTACATCGAGATATCATGCCAGCAATTACCTCATCAAACAACAATTGAAGCAGAGTAGCATCAATCTCTATAAGGAACAACTCCTGTAACAAGGATCCTTTTACCGAACTACCAACAACTCGGCTAGGCATATTATCAAACAGATAGAAGTCACGAGGTACAAGCAACCTTCTGGTTACAGAGATGTGCATACAGCCCACCCCCACCATCATACTCAGATCGAAAGACCCACTAAGAAGCAGACCTTCAAACATTGCCAGGTTTACTCCAGTCCTCCGAAGTTTAGACAAATTGGTCAAAGATCCATTCCGTCTGTACCTCAGAAGAGCAGAACTTGCTCCCGCTTGTTCCGCGAGAACCTTGCCACCAAGGTCACCATGACTAACATCAACGCATTCCACATCCAACCTTAAGTTAGATGAAGGAACCCATATCTTTGCAGAAACATCTATATAAAATAGATCAGATTTTTCACAATCACCAAGAGTCTCTAGCGAAACCCTTAAACAAACAACAAGACTTCCCAACAAAGTAGGCGCTAACAGGTCAAAGCCATTCCGTTCGCAGATCAAGCCATCTCCCAAGGCCTCTATAGCATAAACCACTACGAGAGTGATGCTATTTGTCAGAGAAGAATGGAACACTACTGGTCCATTCTCCAGATCCACAGAACCGAACTGCCAAGACCTCACCAAAAAACGGACAAAAATAAAGGAATTTTTGGGTTGAGGGTGAGAGATAAGAAAGGGGAAGGTGGATTTAGGAAGGAGAAATTTAGATCTAATGGATTGAAGGTGTAGATTGGGCTGAAAAAACATGGCGGCTAGAAGAAATTTAGGGTTTTTAGTGAGAGGTTAGAGAGAGGTCAGAGAGAATACGACTCTCATTTGTTATGTTGACAGTGACATTGATTTATAGTTACATACGCTTGCTGAGCATTGTTGGCTCACACTTGCATTGTTGTTTATTTTTCTCCAGTTATGAGAGAAGATTAGTGGACCTTGGGTTCAGTTGAGTTTTCCTGTTCCAGCAGCGAGAGGTGATATCCGAGTGGTTGACTTCGTCGGGTAGTGGATTTGATTTGTCAAAGGTTGGTTGACTAGTTCAACATATAGACTTAGTTTGTTATCAATTTGTATAACTATTTTATTCTGAGGTTGGATTGTAATAATTAAATTTGGTAGTTTGTTTCATACCATAACCTATAAGCGGTCTTGGTTCAGGGGTATTCATTATTATATTATGTTCATATCCAGGTATGTGTTGTGTGGTTTGTGGTTAGTGGTCCCAAATCTATACCCCGGATTATGGGATGTCACATGCGTGGTGATTGCTTTGGACCTCCATCTGTCATCAATTTGTTAAAGCTTCGTTTTAAGGTAAACGTTCATAACTACGAATTAAACGTCTTGTTCTGCATGGATCCTGCAATTGGGTTTTGATTTTATTGTTTTAATTATTGTTTTCCGCTGCGTTTGATGCTCAAAACCCTTCATTTGAAAGACGCTACCTGTAGATCTTCGTGTACCTTTTAGAATTCCTTTTGCGACTTTAGTTAACTGGCGAACGCTATACATAGTACGAAAGGACTATAAACAAGATGCGAAATGCGATTACTGGCATGGATTGGAGTAAGGGCGTGGTTATTCACTACTAGCCGTTGATTTCATTTAATTTATTGTCTAAGGAGATTTAACCTTCGTTTTTGTCCTTCTCTAATTTGTTTGTACCATATCACCTTCGATAAATTATACTTCAATTGATGATGAGCTTTATACATCAGATTCACTTCAAACACATTCTTATTCATTCAAAGACAACAGAGATGTCATCAGGAAAAGGAGCAACCTCCTCTCGATGGCCCAACATATTCTTGAAATAATCAACAGCCACCTTTGACATATCATCATGGGCTGTGACTGTCTCCCCAGTTTGAGTTTCCAATGATAGAACCTTATTCACATTCCATCTTCCTCTGCATGCATTAAAGAAAAATTTGTTATTGCTGTCACCACTTTTCAGCCATTGCACTCTAGACTTTTGCTTCAAGAAGCATTCCTCCAAGTGAAGGGCTTTAGAATATGCTTCAGTAAGTCTACTCTCCTCCTGAAAATCAGCAGGGGTGGGAGAAGGAGGGAGCCCATTCTGGAAAATCAACAGAGCATTTCTAGAGTCCTTTACCAACTGTTGCAAATTTTCAATGGATTTGTTTAGCTCTTTCAAAGCAAGTTTAGTCCTTTTTAACTTAGTCGAGAGAATGACCTAAGGGTTACCAAAAACCTGAGGAGACCATTCTTTCTCAACCGTCGAGAGAAATCCAGGGTTAGCAATGAGGTGATTAAAAGATTGGAATGGCTTTGGAGTCATAGGACGATCCAACCCCAAAAACGTTACAGCCGGGTAGTGGTTAGAGAGCCCCCTAGCAGGAAACTCAGAGTAGGAGCAAGACCAAGACACGGTCTAGCTTTTTTTTTTTTTTTTCTAATTAGAATTTATACCATAGGCAAATAAATTACATCTCTAGGGGCATACCCCGCGATAAGTAAACCATCCACCTAACGGAACAACAGAAAATAAAAACATGCTAGCACAAAGCCAGCAACCAAGTTCAATAACAGATTAAACCAAAAGCATGAAAATAAAACTAAGACCTTTACAGCCTCAACAACTTCATCAAACGAGCAGCTCAGAGGCGCTCTACTTTGTCTTAGATTTCCTGGCCCTTGCCACGTCCATGATCACCAAACGCCTCCACGCCAGGGCAGTGGAGACTTGTATCAGCAATAGTCCCATCATCCTCAACATGGTGCGCTTTAGCATCCATCTCCCACTCTTCATCGTCCTCATCATCTTCAACCAGCATGCCATAACCTTCAGCAAAGCCAAACAACATACCCATGTAATGCATGTGACACGGTCTAGCTTTCTGAATTTAGGCTGGTGATTGTTACAATCCCACCATGTCATGATTTTCCCAACACTACGAAGGTCGGTTATTCCCAAAAAAAGAATAAAGTCCTTAAAATTTGTCATGTCAGCAGTCCAATTTGCATTTCCAACTTGTTTCTCCGTCAATCTAAGGCAAGAATTGAAGTCACCAGTAATGACCCAAGGCTTATTAGAAAGGCCCCTAGAGACATTCACTAAATCCGACCACAGACTCCTCCTTTCAGTATCATCATTAGACCCATACACAAACGATGCAACAAAACTGAGGTTCGAAGACATGGAAGTAATCAAGCATGTGATATGCTGGGCCGAAGCTGTCAAAACCATTAGCTCTAAAAGTCAGACTTCTTACAAGAGACCGAATGGTAAATTTCGGTATGAATGTTGACACCACATGCATTCTTTTTTTTTTTCGCTAAAATTTTTTGCATTAAAAGAGAAAACGAAAAAAAAAACAGGGAGGGAGCTAAAACTCCAAAACCGGGGCATACCCCAGGAAAACAAGAGCCTACATAAAACTATTCAATCCAATTTGCTAAGCTTGGAGAACTAATACATTCTTTTTCAAACCACTTTGAAGACATAAGTCTGCATTTCATCAACTGAGTACACACGTGGGCCAAATGATTTGGAGTGTTGCATTCCTCTGTATGATACCTATTGTTTCTTTCCTTCCAGATTGTGTAACATGCAGTTTAAAAGAGCAATACTTTTATAGTTGCTTGAATATCCTTGTCATGAAAGTGATTAAGATCCTGACACCACCGAGACCAACAAGTGGGGAGAGGAGCAATTTTCCCTCTAGAGACAAGGCTGGGAATGTGTTGCATATATGGGCATTCCAAAAAAAGATGGTTTACAGTCTCCTTTCCGCTAATGCAGAAATAACATGAATCATCTTGCGTGACTCCAAAATGCTTAAGTTTCGAGAGAGTGGTGACACGATTTTTTTTTTTTTTTTTGCTAATTAAAATTTTATACCCAAAAGGGAACGGCTTAAAAACACTTCTAGGGGCATACCCCGCGAGTCAAACAGTCCAGAAAAACAAATGCCTAAACAACTAGGACATTTGAGAGTCAACAAACCTAATAACAAACATCATAACATAACATAACCATCCTAGATGAACTAGGAATTAGGACAGTTAACAACTATGCCATGAATAAAGTCCAGAAAGAGTGGTCTCCCCACCAACTCCTGAAATGCTCAACACATCATCCCTGATCATCAACATTGTGCAGAATTTTGAAACGAAACAAACCCCAAGAAAACCATCTGGGCAAACCCACGTAGATGTAGACACTGAACCCATCACCTGGTGTCTTCCGTTGCATCTACCTAGCAAATCAAAAAACCCCCTATCCGAGTCACTTTTATAAGCAGCAATAACACCAGTATCCAGAACAGGATGCTCATCCTTCATGCCGTCGACATTGATGTTGTCAAACCCAGCATACCAACAAAAGCGGATGCTTTTCCAAAAGCCATCCATGCTTCTACCAGAATTCACCATGAAATGTAGCTCATCACCACCATTCACCCATAACGGGGTTACAACAAACATGTCCATCACAAAACAATCACCTTTGTCTAAAAGCCGACGAAAGGCGTGACGACATATCCGCAGAATTCTTTCATAATGGCATAAAGCTTCAAATGCAAGAATGATAACAATGACAATCACATACTGGTAGCATTTGTTAAGAGATCTGACCCATAATACAGACTGAAAGTCTATCAGCACAGTAGGCCAAAAACCCGACCCTGTTTCCTGCAACCTGGTATTCATCGCCAAATCATCAGAAGTAATCAGAAGAACCAAACCCTCGAGTTTCCTTTCATGAAACTTGCTTGACCGTAGGTACCACAAATCAACAGCAGTCCAGGCAAGCATCTGCCTTGCATCCATATCACTGTTCCCATTCTTGCTCTCAGAGTAGAGCACATTTTGAGTTCCAATAAAACTGAACACAGTGAAATCTAAAGTCTCGCTGCTAATAACCTGACTGAAAGTCATCGAATACATACACCATATCAGTGTACCAAACATTTGACTACAATCAATAACAGCATGTCTTCTCAACAATCGTAACCTCAATGCACAGCTCATACCTTTAGTACAATCCATATTCCGGTTATCGAAATTGGAATAAACGATTAACCTTTGAGCATATATACCCCAGGACATCCATTTGCCACAACTAGCAATGGTCATCATGTTTCGCAAACCACAGTACAGTGGTACCACCTGGGTACCTTGAGCATTAGGAGTATGAGTCTCCATATCAGTAGCCAAGAGCTTTCCCAAGTCCCGCACAGCTTTACAAAGAAACCCAACGACAATAAACACTGCATAATTAACCAGTGTAAGAACGAATATCAACCCCTGTCCAAAATGATGCAGGACAAGCTCCTGATCCTTGTAATAATAATGTGAAGGACACTTCTAAAGATGCCAATGTTGTATGCTCTGAGGCTCCACCCATAAGTTCTGAAACTAGCATCTATTTGGGCCTCTATTCGTGACATGGGTCAACCTGCTGATTGGAGTGACCTAGTGTGGAATTCTCTCAACACCCCAAAGTGCTCTTTTGTCACTTGGCTTGCAGTTAGAGATAGGCTGCTCACTAAGGAGCGTATGGTCCTTTTTGGCATGAATGTTGATCCTGTGTGCACTCTTTGTGGAACAGATGTTGAGTCAATTAGTCACCTGCTCACTACTTGTCCTTTTTCCTCCCTAGTAATGAGAGTCATTCCCTTTCCACTCCATGCGGATTGGGCTTGCTGGCAGCGGGGTGATTTCTTTAGATGTCCTCTTAATGCAAAGCTTAAGGCCATTGCTGGTACTTACCTGACGACATGTGTTTACAGTTTGTGGAAGGAGAGAAATTTCAGAAGCCATAATATTGGCCCAGGACATCCCTCTACCGTGCTCATCTCGAATGTAAAAGCCATTGTGAAGGAAAAACTTTTTACTTGTTCTTCCTTTAAAAAATGGGCCCGAGAAGACCCAACCCTTGTTCTTATGCTGTTCTAGTTCATTTGCTGTAGTTGTTTTCTTCCAGGTCTTGTGGACCGTGGTTTGTTGACTGCTAGTTTTTTTTTTGCTAATTAATATTTTATACCAAAAGGAACAGCAATTACAATCCTCCTGTAGATGCAAAGCCTCATTTGCCCATTTTCAACTCGCTGTCTAGAACTTTTTCGAAGAACAAGGGGAAGCGTACAAGAAGATCTGGGGGGAGGACGCCCCCTTCAAGGAAAAAATAATTTTTGTGATATGATTTTTTGTTCCTATAACGTGCGAGGGCTGAATAATAAGGTGTCCTATATCAAGGATTTCCTGTGCATTAATAAAATTGGCCTCTGTGCCCTGTTGGAGACGCATGTTAAAGAGGAAATGGCCAAGTCTATCTCTACTAGACTTTCTCCTAGGTTTCAATGGCTCTATAATTATCTAAACCACCACAATGGCCGCTTATGGGTGGGATGGGATCCGGGCAAGTGGACTGTTGTCCCCTTAATCATTCACACCCAGCATATCACCTACTCTATCTCTAGTGTGGATGGCAGCACTTCTTTTGTTGTGTCTTTTGTGTATGCGTTGAATACTCCTGTTGAGCGGAAACCTCTATGGTCTAGCCTCGTGGATTTCTATAGTCATTCTGTTCGAAGTACCACTACTCTGTGGGTGCTCTCTGGCGATTTTAATGTTTGTCTAGACCTGACTGAAATGAGTGGTGGTTCCAATAGTCTTAATACAGGTATGCGTGACTTCAAAGACTTTGTGGATTCTCTTGCTTTAACTGATTTGAGATATTCTGGTAATTTTTTAACCTGGTGGGACTCAAACGTTCATAACCCTACTTTCAAGAAGCTTGACAGAGTCATAGTTAATGAGGCACGGCTGGACAGTTTCCAATTGTCTGTTGCCCAATTCCCCCAGCGAGGGCTGTCAGATCACTCCCCTGCAATGATTCATTTGGGCATTACTGAAGATAAAATTCACAAACCCTTCCAAATTTTTCAGCATATCATCGAACACAAGGATTTTGTTCATGTTGTTTCAGAGGCCTGGGCTGTGGATGTTACTGGTGATCCCTGGTACATTCTAACTACTAAACTAAAGTCTGTGAAATCAGCTCTAATTAAGCTTAATAATGATGGTGGTAACCTTCATACCAAAGTGGTTCTAGCTCATGATGCTCTCTTCGCTTTTCAAGAATGTATGCCTTCTGTCCCTTCTCAAACTGTTTTCGAGGAAGAGGCTAGGTTAAGTAAAAACCTTATTCAAGCTCTTAAAAATGAGGAAAAAAAAATGAGAGTCGTATGCTCTAACTTCTCTCTAACCTCTCTCTAAAAACCTAGCCGCCACAAAATCTAACCTTAATCTATTCAATTTCTTCATCAGATCTTCTCTTTAGCCTTCCCTAATTCACCTTTCCTCTTCTAATCTCTCACCTCAAACACCATATTTCTTACTTTGAATTATTTTCTAATGAAGAGGGTTTCTTTTTCGGAGAACTTAGTGACTGTGATTCCTCCCCGTGCGAGAGGATCTGAAGCTTGCCTTCCTGTGGATAGGTCGATAAGGAGTCTGAAGAAGGTCTCTTTTTTGGAGAACCTTGTGACGGTGTTTCCCTTGGAGGATGCTGATTTAGTGTTGGATGGGGAAATTGCTGATGTTAGTTCTGTTGACCTTGGAAGAAAGGTTCAGGGGGAACAAGATGGTGCAGGCGACATGAATCCGGCACCGTTTGCAGAATTTTTTAATCCTGCCATTGATGTTTCGCCAAAGTCTAACAAGCTCGCTTGTGGAGTTGATGGTGACAAGCTTGCTATTTGCAGAAGCTTTGATTATGGCATTTGGGTCTTCGTTGCTTATGAAGGTTCTCTCATGGTGTTAGGAGATGCGAACGATATTGCTGAGTATAATATGATGGGGCCTGAAGTCGATTCGAGTTCCGGTCTAACAAAAGTTGCAGACAACATGTATGATGGTAGATCTCAAGGACAATATTTGTTGACGGAGCCTGCATCGACGGGGATTCGTATGCTTCTGAAGAGGGTGTTGAAGGAAAAGATATGGTCTATCCTTCAATCGAATTTTAGGGGTGTTGTGCTGATTGGAGACATAACGTCTAGACAGGTTGGAGAGGTTATTCTGTCCAGGATGGTGATCTCGGTGAATTTTGGATCCCATGAAAACAACAGGGAAGATGGTCACATCATTAATGTGAGCAAGGTGGGTGATTTTGAAATTAGCTCTAATGGGGCTAATGTGGGTGTATTGATGGAGAAGGGCCTTTTAAATGATTGCGGGATTAGTAGCAGTCGTGATGGGGTTTCCTTGTTAGAGGTGGAGGAGATGACAATTGGGTACGGTTCCATTGTTTGCAGTGTTTGTGCTGTGAGAAAAATGGTAGAGTCAAGCTTGGGAACTAAAGCAGGGCTCATATTGGCTTATGGGGTTGACGAGGAGTGCGATGGGCTACATGCTAGATTGCGAGTTCATGCTCTGAATGCCCGTAAATTTCAGATGACTTATGTGTATATAAGCGTTGGTTTGAATGGTGATGTGCGTTTGATAAGGCATTTGATGGTTATTGTTGAATGGGGTGATTGCGGTATGATACGGGCTCTGATTAGAGGAATTGAGTCACGAGCAGAGGATGTTGAGCAGCGAGATGAAGCAGCTTTAGACCGCAAAATGCTGGTTGTATTTATGCAGCGGGTCAAGATGAACTTCTTGACTGTCATATGGGGGTATAGTTCCGAGAGCAATATTATGCATACTGTTCTGATGGGAAATGGATTGATTACCAGGAAGAACACCATGGTATGGGCTGTTTCTAGCTGGAAGGTTTGGACTCACCTGCTATATATCGATATGGGGGTATAGTTCCGAGAGCAATATTGTGTATACTTTTCTGAAGGTTTGTAAGATTACTGTAGGAACCTTAAACGAATCGCTTGACTATGATAACAGAGTTGTGTTTATTCAAATCTCTGGTCTTTGGCTTGGTAAGCCTGAAAGGGGCAAGCACAGCAGAAAGGAGCTTTCCTTTGATAAGGTACAGTACAATACGAGACGATGGAATGCAACTTGACGCAGTTGTAACTATTGGCGGTCCCCTGTTTGTGGAGGACATGTATGCAAATTGTATTACTGTAACTGATGTAATACGCTTTGACAAGGGATGCTTAAGTGGGTTTTTCCTCATGTACGGGGAAGTTATTAATTGCCATGATACGGTTGCCCACAGTCGATTATTGGGGTTTTGGAGTTGTCCTACTCCAACGGATTTAGGTCATGATTGGCAGTTTATGGCCAGTAATTCTGAGATGGATGGTATGCAAACAACAAAGCTGCTTCCAGGAAATTGGGATGTGAACCATATTGGAGAGGACCTTAATTGCGATTCTTCAAGGAATGGGGTGGGCAAGACTAGGAATAAATTTGATGTGGACCTTGAGCAATCTGTAAAGTGTTATCTTCATATGGCATATTTGGAAGGCATGCAGACTCAAGGGCATGGAGTGCAAACAGGGGAGGCCTCTCCTGCAGCAGTTATTTATTGGCGAAGAGTCTTAATTTGGTTTAGCTAGTTTATCTAGCTATTTATTTGCATGCAGACTAGGCTTGTTTTAAGCTATCTAGTATTTTGCTGTTTGTAGCGTGTCTGTTATGACCGCTGTATTTTCTGGATGTTGACTTCGCGGGGTATGCCCCTAGACGTGTATTTGTTGTTCCTTTTGGTATAAATTTTTAATTATCAAAAAAAAAATGAGGAAATGCTGCTCCAATAGAAATCTCGGGTAACATGGCTGCAATTAGGAGATGGTAACAATGCGTATTTCTTTAAATCTTGCAAGAACAGGTGGAATGTAAACAAGATTTTGTCGTTAGATGATGACAATGGTTCTACTGTAAGGGGTCATAAGAGCATCTCGAAGGTAGCAGTGGATTATTTCGAGTCTGTACTTGGCTGTGATGTTGCTACCGATTCTTTTGATAATGCAGTAGAGTTGCCTATACTCTCTCAATCTCACCAATCGTTCCTTGAAATGGATTTCTCTCGAGAGGAGGTCTGCAAAGTTTTTAAGCACCTGGCCAAAAAGAAAAGCCCTGGTCCAGATGGGTTTACCTCAGAATTCTTTGTAGCTGCTTGGGACATTGTTGGGAAAGAGGTAACGGATGCTGTTCTTTATTTCTTTCGCACCTTGCATCTTCCTCGCATTATTAACTCCTCTGCTATAGCTCTTGTTCCTAAGGTGGACTGTCCTTCTCACATCTCTCATTTTAGGCCTATTTCATGTTGTAATACTCTGTATAAAGCAATTTCTAAATTGCTTGCTTCTCGAATTAAAGGTCTTTTGCCTAGTCTTATATCTAATGCTCAATCAGCTTTCATCCCTGGACGGAAAATTGGTGATAACATCATGTTAGCGCAGGCTATTTGCAGAGATTACCACCTTAACTCAGGTTCACCGAGATGTGCTTTTAAGCTTGATTTATTTTTTTTTGCTAATTAAAATTTTATACCAACAAAGGAACAGCTAATACAAATCTAGGGGCATACCCCGCGAAATCAACATTTTAACCATTATAGAGTCATAACATCAGTAAGTCACCTTACTATCAACCTAAACAACTACCAGAATAAACACTAAGCCTCATAAAACATGTACAACCTCCTGGTTCACATCCCATAATCCGAAGCAAAAGCTTCCTCCTAGGTTTCCCATCAGGAGTACCAAGGTACCCAACACAAGTAGCAAGACTTTTAGCAGCATTAAGGCAGACCAGACCTCTGCATTGGACAGTTAAGTTCCCGAGCAGGAAACCTCCCCTGTTATCAACACATTTAGCTCCAGAACTACACTCCTTAACATGAGTACCAAAAGCATCCACCACCCAAAATGGGTCTTCAACAAATTCCTCCATCTGAAGGACATCATAATAAGCAAATACCCATATTGCAATGCGCATTACACGCAGTCTGAAAACATCCAGCTCTATAGCTTGCTGAATCGCAGTGCATATGCCATTCAGATTGTCATCACGATGATCCCCATAATCAGGACATAAAACATTTCTGATTATAGCCTCCTCCTCTGTAGCCTCCATTCCATCTTTACCAACTTCCTTAACAGCAGAATCCAATAGATCAGATGTACCAACAAAAGGACCATCCTTATCCATAACATTAACAGGTCCCAATTTCTCAAGGGAAGGACTAGTATGCCCCTTCTCCTTTACTAAACCAGAGGCCTCCTTGATCAACATATTGGAATTAACTATATCATTAAACCCAGACCTTTGTTTCTTAGAGTAGAAAAGATTACCATCCATAGGACCATGCTTTCCTTTCATTGAAACAGTGGTGGGAGAACACATACGGAGATAACCACCATCAAAAGGAATCTCCGACACCAGGGTATCCTCAGAGAAAGAGACTCTCTTACGAGTCTTACCCTGCTCCGAAGGACCATGCTTTCCTTCCATTGAGACAGAGGTGGGCGAATAAATACGGAGATAACCACCATCATTAGTAATTTCTGACACCAGGTTATCCGCAAAGGAGACCCTTTTCGGACTCATAGTCGATACCAACCCCTCCTGGATCTTCGTCAAGGGTTCCTTCAAAACTTGAACCATCTCATCGGTACAAGCAAAGAGACCAGTTTTAGATCTACTCGTTTCCGGCAAGGTTCCTTCCATGAAAGAAACCCTCTTCTGACTCATGAAAGCAACATCCTTCCCTTTACCATTAAGGGAATCATCCGAACAAGCACTCAAACAGCCTCTCAAACAAGGCATATCCGAAATTAAGATTTCCGCAAAGGAAACCCTCTTCGACCCAGAGATGCCAAGGCCACCTTTGTGGCATTCTACCTCTTTGGAAGCCGAAATAAACACCAGATCCTCCGAGAAGGAAACCCTCTTCGGACTCATAATCAAAAACAGTGAAAAATTAACTTATAATAATAAGAAATTTGGTGTATAGGTGTGGGATTAGAGATGGAAATGAATTTATGAAGGTTGATTGTATAGATCTAATGGAAATTTGTGTAAGAATTAAGGGCGGCTAAAAGAGATTCTAGTGAGAAGGAGGAGCTTCTCTCTCTAGACTCTCATTGGTTGTGTGCAAGTCTACTTTTTTAAGCTTGATTTACACAAGGCTTTTGATTCAATGAGCTGGTCTTTCATATTTGATAATGCACAGAATGGGTTTCCCTGTGAAGTTCATGTCTTGGATTAAAAAATGCATCACTTCTTGCATGATTTCTGTCAAGGTAATGGTTCTCTTGAAGGGTTTTTTCCTGCTAAGAAGGGACTCCAGCAAGGGGATCCCCTATCCCCATATCTCTTCGTGATTGGCATGGAGGTCCTATCTTCATACCTCGCCCATGACTTGTCTGCAAATGCTAATTTCTCCTATCATTGGAGAACAAAGGAGCTCAAATTGTCTCATCTGATTTTTACAGATGACATCATGTTGTTCTGCAAGGGGAATCACTCCTCTACTTTAGCTATCTTCAATTCGATGGCTCATTTCTTTGCAATTTCTGGGCTCCAGCCCAATGCTAGTAAAAGTCACTGTTTCCTCTGCAATGTCCCTCAAGAAGATTCGTCTCTGATTATTCGTGACACTGGCATTAATATTGGGGCTTTACCCATCAAGTATCTTGGTCTTCCATTAATCACTAGTCGCCTTCGTGCAGTAGACTGTCATGGATTAGTCCACAAAATCTGCTCCAGAATGGATTCTTGGATGACAAAGGGTTTGAGACTATCTGCGAGGCTGCAATTAATTAAATCAGTTCTATCTAATATTCAGGGGTTCTGGTCTTCCTATCTATTCTTACCTAAGGGTGTTCTCAAATGCATTCAATCCTACTTTGCAAAATTTTTGTGGGGGAGCCATTATGATGCTTCTTGCCACCATAAAGTGTCATGGGCGGACTGTTGTTTACCAAAAGCTGAAGGTGGCCTCGGTATTCGTGATCTCTTTGAGTGGAATAAGGCAGCCATCCTGTATCAAATCTGGCGTGTTTCCACTCCGTCGACCACCTCTCTTTGGATCCTGTGGTTGCATCAATGTCTCTTTATAAACAAACACTTCTGGACATCGGGGTTTCCGTATGCCTGCCCTTGGTCTGTGAGGAAAATGCTTAACCATAAGCATGAGGCATGCAACTTCTTATCTCATGATATAGGCCAGAACTCTAATCTATCTCTTTGGCATGATCCATGGATCAACGCTAGACCTATTATTGAGCAGCTGGGGCCAGAAATAATTTCCATTGTTGAATCGACTAGTTCAGCTAGAATTCACTCTTTCATCTCTAATGGGAGTTGGGCCTTACCCAGATCAAATCATGTACTAGCAATGGATCTTAGACATTTGATTGGTAACAGAACTATTGGTGTTGAAGACCTGGTCAGATGGGATGGCTCAAAGAAAGTGAGCCTATCACTTGTATGGCAGTCAATCCGTAGACGAGGCACTCCCCCGCCATGGCTCTGTGCGATATGGCACCGGTTTGCAATTCCCAAGTGTGCTATATTCTCTTGGCTTGCCCTGCGTAGTCGCCTTCTCACTAAAGATAGGATGGCAACCTTTGGTTTTCGTATTGACCCTAAATGTGTGCTATGCAATAGTGCAGATGAGACCCATGAGCATCTGTTCTCTTCATATTTGGTCTCTCAAGCCCTTCTAAGGAGTTGTGCAGTTCCCCTTAACTGGTGTGGGCGGACTGGATTGACGGTGTTTTCTTTCAAGGGAATCACACTATGCTCAACAAACTCATTGGCTTCTTGCACCTTTCTGTGGTAATTTATATGGTTTGGCAGGAGCGTAACAATAGAATTCACCAGTCGGAGAAACCTCGTAGCACAAGGAAGTTAGAAGGTATGGTTCGAGAGAAATTGCATGATTGCAGCTACTTCAAGAAAAAAGCTGCTAAGGATCCTACAATCCTGTTACTGCTCTATTGATTTGGTCTGGATGCTCGCTTAGTGTTGCTTTTGTTTGTTTCCTAGGAATTTAGAATTCTTGTTGTTTTTCTATAGTTAAGTAAGCTTCTTATTCTAGTTTACTAAATTATAGTATATGCTCGGTTTATCTCGTGGGGTATGCCCCTAGATTTGTATCGTTTTCCTTTTAATATAATTTTCATTTAGCAAAAAAAAAGAAAAAAAAAGAGACCAACCTGATGGGGATAATATAGCAGAAACTGTGATCGAGCTATGTAATCCAGTTTACCGAATGATAGGGTCATTCAAGCCTGTGCAGATAGGGGACCTGTTATACCACGGATCAAACCAAAATGATGTTCTTTGGCCATTACCGATAGAGTATGAGATGTGTTATAGATGGTTTCGGAGAGGTTCTCAGATGAGGAGAATTCCTTGGAGGCTTTTTCTTATGGTGTTCGCTCCCAAAGAGTCCAATCTTTGGGGGCTGGAGTTAATGATACCTTTACTACTGGGTCTAGTTTGAAAGGGTGTCTTCTAAGAGTAAAAACTGGGACATTGATCTCCATGGTGTTTCGGGAGTTGAGGCTGCTGCGAGCCCTAGGGTGGCTCCGCCTACTGGTGACACAAAGGGGAACATAGGTGGGAACACTTGCGTTGCCGAGGGATCTAGATCTGGGATTGCTATGCGCACTCGTAGTTTGGTCAAGCACCAAGAAATTGATGGTAAGTTTTTCTACCAAAAGAAGAATGTTAGACCTATTGAATTAGGTGTAGATTCTCTTTTTGAGTTATCCGATTCTTTGAATTCTAGATCTGTTAAGGATTGGGAAAATGTGGGGGAGGTTACCTCTGGTTTTTCATTGAGCCCTAGAAGGGAACTGGCTGGTAGCTCCATCCTTGGGATGGGTGATAACTAGGGTGAGGGCTTTCTGGTTGGCTCTCAAGAGTGTAAAGAAAACGATAATGTATTTGATGTTGGAGTGATAAAAGGAAAAAGCACTAAAGATGTTACTGAGGTCCCTGAAAAGGAGGAGGTTCTGAGTCCTATTTTTCCGGGGAATCTTAGTCATGTAAATTATGTAGATTCTGGAGATGAGGAAGTCATTTCAGGTATGGTGACGTCACTTGTCTAAAGAATAGTGACTGATGCCTTTTGGGATGGGAATCCTAAGAGTAATGAGACAAATGTTGACTCTAATCAGGGGGATCTGATCATGGGGTTGAACCTGACTGCTTTCAAAGCTGAGGTTTCTCCTCATCCTGTCTTGGTTGGTCTTGTCGATAAAGATACTGATAATTCTGTGGTAGAAGACTCGGATTGGGATAAGGTGGCTGCTAATCAGTTTTTAGCTAAGGCTAGGAACTATTTAAAAGTTCTGCAGATGTTTATTGATTTTATGGGGTATGAGGTCCCAGTGCTGAGCACAAAAAGGGAATCTTTGGCTAATTTTTCGGGTAAATTTTTGGTTGATTTCTCTGAATTTCTTCAGGATGAGGAGCTTTGCGAGACTTTTAATTGCATTGTCCAGTTGCAAGACTTTATGGTCAAAAAGGGGATTGAGATACCAGCTGATGGCATTCCTTTGGATGTATTTTTTGATGAAAATGGGGACCCCAGGGAAAGACTGGTGACTAATTTGGAGCATAGAGTGAAAGCTAATGACATTACTGCAAAGCCTGACGAGAACAGGGTTACATGGAAGGATGACTTTGTATCCACTGAGAACCTGATAGGTGTGTGCTTGATTGATGGTTCTTCAGGTTTGGGTGTCTCTGGAAGAGGCCAGAGTGCTTCTGTGATAAAGGAGATTTCGGCAAAGGAAATTGAAAATGAGGTTGATGAGGCTTTCGAATTTTTGAAGGGGAATGACTTACATGCTGACATCTCTGCTATGGAGATTGACAGCACTGGGTCTGGTGTTGGTGCTAATGATAAGGCCAAATTGAATGAGGGAAGGAATGGGGATGACATCCCGTGGGAGGACTTCCCAAATGTTAGCACTCTCCCTTCTATTGATAACATGGATAGTGTTCTGTTCAAAGATGGTACTGTCAGGGGAATTCACAACTCCCCTGCGCATAAGCTGCTGGATAGCCTAGGGGGTCTTAGTATGGAGATTGATGTGGTGCAGAAAGGTATTGAGGTTGTGGGAGTGACTTTTGAGGAAGCTCCTATTGAAGTTGATGCTAAGGGTGTCAAGGACAAGATGGACAGAGATTTGGTGGCTCCTGTTGTTTTTTTTTTTTTTTTTGCTAATTAAAATTTTATACCATTAAAGGAACTACTAGTACAAATCTAGGGGCATACCCCGCGAAATCAACAATCAAACACAGCCAAAGTCATAACATCAGTAAGTCACCTTACTATCAACATAGCAACGAAATTAAGCTAAAGATTATTCTAGCGCCTTAAACAAACTAAAATTGAGACTAGGCACATGTCTCACAAAGCCCATAGTAATGAGAATCACCAGATAATGCACCATGAAGTGGCGCAAATGCATTCCAACAGCAGACATATCAACAAAACAACTGCCAAAACCCACTTTGAAGGGTCCGCTATCAACAATCCCAGCTACAGCGTGGGAGTCCCCTGATGTCATGTGAGACTTTGCCTTGTCATGCCACAATTCCGCAACGGAATTTCCCAACGTCCCCTCCATTATATTCCAAGACAGGAACACCTTCACTGTATCCATACTTCTGACCTTATAGTCGCTATGAAGGCCCACTCCTTCAGGGCTGTCAGCCAACCCAGAGCTCTCATTCTTCGCAGCCCACATCATAGCACAAAACATCGTCCACAGCATAGGACAGAACATAGGATTACCACTTGAGACAAGCGGTTGGACAATAAATGGATCAACATCCAAAGAGCGAACATAACAAACTTTACAACCAAGTTTGCTAGCTGTTCGAAGAACCTTCTCAACCGAAAGAAGCCCCTGCTCCGACATGAGAGGAGAACCTGCACCCCTGCTTGCTCTCCATTGCCTTATCATCCAGCCAACTGTGATTCCACTATGGATCAAAGCTGTCAAACTGAACAGCAACACCATAGGTATTGCATTCTGCATCTCACTCTTGACAGCACCATACCTTGTCAAATTCCACTCCAAGAAATCACAAGCACATTTGGCAATCAAAGTACGTTCACCCTGAACATGATGAGACAGAGTAGTCCAGAACATCGCCCTCGTATAACCGGTAAAACCCACCTTCCAGACAACCTTTACTCCTTTGAGTTTTCCATCGAAACACACTCTCCCATCATTTCCCAGAATTCCTGAGGCAGATTGGACAGATTGTCCAAAATCTAACCATCTATCATTCAAGTCTAAGTCCTCCATAATCAGTGCCCCCTCGATAATCGTTTGAGGAATGTCATCCCAACAAGCCGACACCATAGCTGCATAGTGCTCTAAGCCATCCAAGCACTTGCGCCCTGCCTCAAACCACTCCCATCCATTCTCCGAGGATTTAAAAAGCACACCTTTGGTACTCATATCAGATATAAGCAACATAAAGACTTCAATGTGCATTACATCAGCAATGCCAAATCTGTACTCATAAACATCTGCAATTCCACTGTTAAACCTCGGAATGCAAATCCCTCGAACACCATTAAAATACTTTGGTGTCAACCTTTGAACAAACTTCTCAAATCGAATGAGAAGAATCAGGCCTGACATACTACCCTGCGACACCCAGCCGCCCAAGTCCATGTTGATGTTGGCAACCCCAGCCCCCATCTCCGTAACAGATTCAACACAGAGAATAACTTCACAAACCTCAACAACTAAAGTGCTCTTCTCGCCCAAGTACTGACCTGTCATGGTCTTATACCAATTGACATAAGCACATTTATCACATCCCATTACACCCATTTTGCATTTTGCAACATGATTCATGTTCTCAATAACCCGAATCAGCCACACGCTGTCCATACCACCACCTGGGAGTCCCTTAAGACCCAAAATCCAGAACTGATGCAAATGTGGGAGCACATTTCGCTGAGACAATAAGTCAAATACCTGCCATTCATAGAGAATGAACCCATAGTGTGAGACCTTTACTAACTGAATCAATCCCATCATTCCTTTGACTACAAAAGACGTCGCATTCACATATCTGAATAATACATCCAACCAGTCCAAGCAAATTCGAATAATACTTCCCAAGAAAGCATCCGAAGAGCCCATCGACGCCATGGAATAACAGAAGATCCTGGGTAAAACACCCCCAACAATTACCGACACTTGCAGTTCATAAAGAGCTGCTTACCGGGCGAATCCATCAGAACATGGCAGGACAGATCCATCAGAAACTTCCTCAAACAAATGACTTGAGAAGACACAACCGTCTCCTTAACATCTCTCATCACAGAGAAGGACATAATAAAATCGAAAATAGAAGAAAGAAATATAACTATAAGAAATATAGTGTTTTAGGTGAAAGATTAGGAGATGAAGGTGGATTTAGGAAGGCTATGGTGTAGATTTGATGGAGAAATGGTGTAGAATAAAGGCAAATTTCAGTGGCGGCTATTAGGGTTAGGAGAGAGAACGGAGGACTCTCATTAGGTTTTTTTTCCTGTGGCTCCTGTTGTTGATCAGGTGGCGATGAACCTGAATGTTGATCATGCTAATGACAGGATGGATAAGGATCAGCCTTTCTATGATCATGATATTGGCACGCTCAATGAGAAGGCCACAAAAGTTCGTTGGTCTAAATCCAAGATCAAGCAGTGGAGAGCAACTCGAGGAGGGCACTCCAACAAGACTTAAAAATGGCTGCTTAATCCTTTGTTTTTCTTACTTCTTCTGTTATGTTGATTGCCAAGTGACTTTTTGTTGTTTGGCTCTGATTTAGCTAATTGTTGACTCTGCGGGGTATGCCCCTGATTGGACAAATTTCGTTTGTAGTTGTTTTCGCGGGGTATGCCCCTAGACGTGTTTATGTTGTTCCTTATGGTATAAAAATTTAATTAGCAAAAAAAAAAGAGTATGAGATGTGTTGAATAGCAACATTTCTAAGACCAAGAACTTTGTTCAAGATCCAAGAGCAGTGGCGTGGCTTCGATATGATCCAAAAAGAGGATTGTTTTATGATTGTCGTCTTAACCCACTCCGCCCATAGGGATTTGAAGACGGGTTTATGATTTCAATAAGGTGGTTGAGGATTAGCGCTTTATTCCATTCTGCAGCATCCTTGAGACCAAGCCCCCCTTCTTCTTTTGGAAGAGTGACAATATTCCAAGCAATTTTTGCTTTGATACGACCAGGTTTGTGCCCATTCCAAAGAAAACGTGACAAAGTGGCTTGAATGCGGTTAATAATCCATTTCGGAAGCATGAAGTGAGTGCACCAGAATGGAGCCCGTGGAGATGCCATAATTTTCCAAAATCCAGCTCTTTAAACCTTTTATGGTTGGATAAATAGCATACGCTTTTGAGAGGATTTGCTTCTAGCTTCTCTCTAACCTCTCTCTAAAACTCTTATTGCCGCCTCTAAATCCAGCTTAATCTTAGTCAATATTCATCATATCTAAACCCCCCTCCTTCACGAATCCATCTCTTTTCTCTTTCCTTCCACCTAAACACCATATTTCTTATATCTATATTTTTTCTCTTAGTTCTAGTATGTTAAATCTTTTCTTGGAGATGTGTTCGTTAGATCGGGTTTCTCATATGGGATCTTTCCTTTCCAATGATTTGGTTAGTTATTTGGAGGTTCGGAAAGTCACGGTGCTGTTTGTGACGGTCTTTAAGAGATCGATTGGCTGGGAAGAGACTTTAGTCTTATTGGATGATGGGTTCATCTCGGACAGCGCTGCTGTTTTGAGGGTGAGGTCTATGGTGCTGGATCTGACTGGGGTGAACTCATATATCTTAGAGATGGTTTACCAAGAGGGTTCTTTGTCGAAAGATGTTTATCCTTACCATCTGTGTTTTCTTGTGAATTCAGATGGTGTTGGCGACACGGGCCTATGCTGGGTAGTGTTTTCTCCCTTTCAATGTAAGGGAGAGATTAAACTGCTGATAGGGAGCCCATTTTGGACTTCTTGGATGA
Organism: Kitagawia praeruptora; assembly: GCA_037693485.1. NCBI lineage: Eukaryota > Viridiplantae > Streptophyta > Magnoliopsida > Apiales > Apiaceae > Kitagawia > Kitagawia praeruptora. The sequence goes on along the minus strand of CM075351.1, from coordinate 117,808,809 downwards.
TTCTATTGATGACCCAGAACCTGTTTGATGAAAGGTCACAACGAAATTTTTTACCTTTAAAGGTGAAGGATTTTCCTCTTGGATCAATGAGTATGGTTCTCTGTTTTGACCAGGGCCGGATTGTTGGATTCAGTTTCGATGCTTGCCTTTTTAAGGCATTATCTACGCTTGGGTTTATTATTGAGCTAAGGGACAGGATCCTTGTCCGCTGTATGCAGAATAGTCATTTCAAGGCTGCTATGATTTCTTGCAAGAGGAACGAGGGGAATGATGGGAGCTGCAAACCAGATTATACATCCTGGGTTGCTCTATTCAGGCTGGTGGGATGCTTTAAGTCAAGAGATACTATAATAGTAGTTGATACAGGTGTTGAATGTGGCGTTTGCTTTGATTTTCTTTTGGAACTTGCCGATTTTAATGGTATTTTCCTCAGAAAATGGTCTACTAGTACTGCTGGTTCATGTCCTTATGTGTTGAAGATTGGTGTTCAGTATGGCTGCTGTGCAGAAATGCTAAAGGCGTGCAGCCCCTGGTATATGAATACTTGGTATTCGAATGTTTTTCCGTTTATTCATGGAAGAATGATTGAAGTGGACACTGGGATTTTTTTAGCGGCAAGACAGGAAGTTGTGAAAACAACCTTGTGCCTGTGGGATGTTAAGTCTGTTCACATGGTGGTGGCAGACTATAATATTATATTTGCTGGTGACTGGGCCGGGTGCTTGCAGACAGTTGCTTCGTGTCATGATAGGGAGATGTCTGCTGTTGGAATGCATTTGCACCACTTCATGGTGCATTATCTGCTGGTTCTCATTTCTATGGGCTTTGTGAGACATGTGCCTAGTCTCAATTTTAGTTTGTTTAAGGCGCTAGAATAATCTTTAGCTTAATTTCGTTGTTATGTTGATAGTAAGGTGACTTATTGATGTTATGACTTTTGTTATGTTTGATTGTTGATTCCGCGGGGTATGCCCCTAGATTTGTACTAAGTTGTTCCTTTATTGGTATAAAATTTTAATTAGCAAAAAAAAACACTTGTTTATTCCACCAGGTGTGATAAGGACCAGAACTACGCACATCCGATAGACCATTTTGAACAATAAAATCTCTGAAGTTTTGCATATCTTGAGTTCACCAATCTCTACCACCAGAAGATTCATTAAGATGCTGAATAGTATTAAAGTCACCCAGCAAGGCCCAAGGGTGATTCTGAGTATATAAAGAAGCTAGCTCCGACCATAATTTAAATCTATCTACTTGAGAATTTGAAGCATATATGAAGGTAAACAAAAAAATTTCTTGGGAAGCAATAAGTGTGGCCTTACAGTGAATAAATTGAGCCGATTTACACTCTACAAAAACATTCCAAATGTTCGGATTCCATCCTAACCAAATTCGACCTTTCGGGTGAAAAAAGTAGTTTGCATCCCACATCCAGAAATTGTGGATATTTCTAAAACTGGCAGAGGCTTTATTTTCTTTAATTTTGGTCTCTAGTATACCAGCCATAGAGATATTGTTACCCACCAAAAAAGAGTGAAGGTCAGCTTTTTTGAAGCTTTTATTGAGACCTCGAACATTAATGGCACACACTTTCACCATAATAATCATTGGGAGGGAGAGTTCTTGGGGCTAAGCCCCTTATTCCTTTTATTTTTCTTGTTTGTCACCAATTGGAAACCTTCCTGATCCATCTTGTTTTTTGTACCCGTTATAGCGCTTGGATTACCAGATGATGGGTTAAGAATACCTTTCAATTTTGCCACCTCGTCAATAAGTTTCACTTTAGTGCTGAGACCATGAGTAGGGATAGGTGGAGTGATGTTATCTGGGGATTGTTGAGCATGAAGAGGTGTTGAGGCAGGTGTTGTATACGATTTCTGAGGTGGGCTAGTAGGTGTAGCATTTGAGGGAATATCATTGCCAGGGATAAAGTTCAGGTTGGGGGGTGAGGTGAAAGGAGTTTCTTTGGATGAGGTTGATGAGAGAGGTTGGTGATTTTTTGGGACCCAAGAAGAAGAGGTGGAAGGTCGAATGGAAGATAGAGGGCAGTTGGCATGGGAATGGCCAAAAACTTTGCACGTTGGACATTGAGAAGGTTTGTTGAAATATTCAATCTTAGATTGAATGATTGATTCTGTTTCTCCATCACTGTTCAAGACAGCAACATCAAGCATATTAGGAAGAGATTTATCAGCTGACACTTCTACTAAAACCTTTGCATATGGCATTGGTTCCAACTTTGCCGTTATAGGGTCTAACTGAAGAGGGTTACCTATGCCACTTGCAACATAGCACATCCCTTTTGCTGACGTCCAGTAAGTGAAAGGTATGTTATGGATTTTGACCCATTTCGGAAGTTTTTTTAAACCTTCTTTCTCTAGTTTTTTCCCCTCATACCAAGGTTGAAGAACAACCTGATTACGCTTGAAGTACCAAGGCCCAGATGCCAAAATTTTGTTCTTATCCAGTTCACTGTTAAATTTGAATACATAGAAGCCTTTTTGAACTCCATAAAGTTTGACAAACCCAAGATGAAGCCATAACCTTTTTGCTTCCTCTTCGACAAGTTTAAATGGTAGGTTTTGACCAATGAAATAACCCATTAAACTGCTATTCCAGTCTTTCTGACTTGATAAAAGAAATTCCTTTGGAGGCCGAATGACTGGATTGCCATCCTTAGAGTTCGAAGGAGGAAAATACTCTAGCTTGCTAGAGTTATCAGAATCTTGAACTATTTTAGACCACGAGGGGGTAACCTTTGGGTCATCGTAATCCTTGTCTCTTGAGTGAACAGATTTTTCATTTTGTTTACTCTCCAGGTCTGGAGTTTTTCTTCGAGGCGTTCTGTCAAGCACCTTGTCAACAATATCAACACCACTCTGTTGCGAATTTTTTGATGGGCCTATGTCACCTGAGTTTTGTTTACTCCTAAAAATTCCTTTAATTGGAGTTTTGTCTTTGCGGTTATGGAACGGATGGGCCTTCCTCATAAATTTATTGACTGGGTTAGAGTTAGCATCTCTACAACTATGTTCTCAGTAAAGCTAAATGCAAGTTTAGAGGGATTCTTTAAAGGGGAATCGGGATTAAGGCAAGGCGACCCCCTCTCTCCTTACATCTTTGTTATGGCCATGGAAGCTCTCACTGCCTGCATTAACAAGTCAGTTGTAGGCACGAATTTCAAATTTCATTGGAGAACTAAGGAGGTGAATCTGCATCATATCATCTTTGCAGATGATGTTTTTTTGTTCTGTCATGGGGATGCTCAATCGGTTTCGAAACTCATGGAAGGGATTCATCAATTTTCGGGCCTCTCTAACTTGGTCCCAAACCAAGCCAAATTGGTTTTTTTTTTTGGAAATGTGAGTCCTGATGTTGCTGAGAACATTCTAATGGTAACAGGTTTTCAGAGAGGCACTCTTCCAGTCTCCTATCTGGGTCTTTTTTTTTTTGCTAATTAAAATTTTATACCATAAAGGAACAACTGATACACTTCTAGGGGCAAACCCCGCGAAGACAACATGCAAACAAAACAAAAGTCATAGCATCAAAAAGACACTATACAATCACCATACAAAGAAACTAGCTTAAAGTAAAAGACTATGCCAAGAAATAAGTGCTAATGGATCCTCTAGCAGGCATATAAAGCATATCAATCAATTGATAGTAGGCTGTCAATTCTTCCAGCAGCACTATGGCCTGCCTCCACCTTGCCTTCACCTTGTAGGCATTAATTCCCTTTGTACAAAAAGCACGTTGAGCCTTAAAAAAGATAACAAAACAAGTTACAGCTCGCTTAGCCACCACAACAATCACATGGAAGAAAACCCCGTAGATCCCAGTTCTTGGGCAACCAAAAGCTCCATAATCAAACAGGTCCACGGCAACAGACTTTACCCGGCACTGAATGGATCTTTGCCTGCCAACCATCTCAGAATTACTGGTGAAACAGTTCACATTATTAGCCCCCGTTGGCAGGACAGTTCCAACATTATTTCTGAGACTCCAAAAGCCAAACAATCTGCTTTGGCCATCAGCGGCACAGCAATTAAAAACTTCTTCATAAATGAAGAAAATCCCCCTTAAACATCCCTCATCAAACCATATTCCATTGGTTAAACCATGTTTATTGATAAACATCTTTCCATTTAAGTAGTGACCATAATAGCAATAATTAAAGTAAGTGTAACCCCCTGGTTCACACCCAAGTATCCTAAGCATACGCCTCAACATCCGTTCTGTCCCTTCCAGAACACACCCACTACTCCTTAGATACTCAAAGGCTTCATCTATGTCCTTTCCATTCAGCTTGTGACCCACCTCCTCGTCCGTAATCAACTTCTTTTTGCCCTGACTATCATCAACCCCAGTAGTCACCTCTTGATCAATAAAAACCTGGATCTTATCCTTCCACTTCACCGATTTATTCACAAACATTAAACCCTCCACATTAAGTGTAGACTTCCTTAGGCAAGCCAGCTGATTCTCTCTAGACCAGACATTTTCACCCAGAATTGGAAAATCAATTCTCTCATTCAACAAAGAGGAATTGACTTTAAGTTGAACAACAAGAGAAAAAATGAGAGTCCTAGAGAGAGAAGCTCCTCCTTCTTTCTAAAACCCCTAACCCTAGCCGCCATATTCTAATCTTCAGATCTATTCTCTAACACACTTTCCTCAACATTAATTCCACATTCCCTTCATTTACTTCCACCTTCTCTTGTTCCCCAAACCTAAACACTATATTTCTTACTTACCTATTCTTCTTTTTCGGTCAGTTCTTCCATGGTGAGTCAAGGTTCGAATTGTGACTCTGAATCTGGTATACCTGGCTATATGCAGGATATGGAGGATGATAAGTTTCAGGAAATGCTTGCACGAAGAGAAGTGGAGGACTTCCCAGCTCTAGTAGTGCCTTCCACCCTACAGGGAGGTGCCTCAGCTGAGAAGATTTGTGAGACACCCTCAGATGAGGATGAAGCTTCATATGAGACTGCTAGAGATGCGATAGAAAGAGAAACGATACACATGGTAGCAAAGGGTGTGGCTGCGAACAATAAGTATGAAAGAGAGGATCTTATAAAGCTCCGCAACCAAATGATGGATATCCATAGCTTTCTTGCCAAGAAGGGTTTTTCGGTGAGTGAAGTTGAAAAAGAAATCTTGAAGGATAAGGAGAGATTTAATGCAGGGTTAGTTAGCCCAGTGCGTTTCATGGATGGTAGGGATGAGATGGGTCTTCCCATCTTCTCTAGCAAGGAAATACCTAAGAGCATGGCTGCCAATGAGAAGGGGGTGGGAGCTGTTAAAGGAATCCTAAAAAATGCTCCACCTGGGGGATTGGAAAGGGGTGAAAGCTCGAAGAGTAAACAGGAAACAGGCAAACAGGAACCTCTTACAGATAAAGTAAGCAATGAGAGCACCAAAAATGGGGAGAAGGATGAGAAGACTGAAATGGGGTCAAAAGGAACAAAGTCCTGGTCTTCAGTTTTAAAAGCAGCCCCGGGCCCTGTCAAGGAAGTGAAATTTGATTATGTGCCTCCAACTGAAGGATCAGATGTTGTGTCCCCCCCAGAGGATGTCCTCAAGAAAGGTGCGGAAAAATTCAAATGTTGCATTGTGGGTAAATTTACCAAAGGGACTTTACCGTTTAAAAGAGTTAAGGAGGTGGCTTTTTCAGCCTGGAGGAGAGGCCTCACCATGGTCTCTCAGCGTAATGAGTCTACCTATGTCTTTAGGTTCAACTCTTCCAATGAAAAGAATGCGTTTCTCAGCAAAGGTACGTGGTACTTTGATAAAAGGCCTCTGGTCTTAACTGATTGGGGTTTCAACGAGCGCTCAGAATCTGTTACCTCGATGCCGTTATGGGTTAAGCTGGCCAATTTACCAGATTGTTACTGGACGCAAGAGGGACTAGGCCGTGTTGCTAGTGCCATTGGCAAGCCCCTAGGGGCAGACGCCCTTACATCTGAGCTAGAAATCCTACCCTTTGCTAAAATGTGTGTGCAGTATGAAGTAGGGGATCCATTACCACCAGCCCTCAAAGTGGTGGACCTGGATGGTTCTATAGTTGAGGTTAAAGTCACATACATTAATAAGCCAATGGTATGCAGCCACTGTAAATCACTTGGCCACACCATTAGTGTTTGCCCGGTGGCTTCTAGAGAATGGGCGGCAGGGGATTCAATCAATACAAAAGGGGCTCCAACTGGCCAAAATGACAAAGGAAAAGATAAAGTAGACCAAATTGGAAAGGAAAATGAAGTTCAACAACAAAAGGTGGTAGTTGAGCAGAAGGAAGGGGCTTTAGAGAAGGAAGACTGTCACATGAGGAGTATAGATGGGGACAAGCAAACCCCCAACCACCAGGTACATGTTACAGAAGAGGATGTAGACAAGGAGTGGACGGAGGTTCGCTCAAAAAGAAAGCCACTGACATCGCCAAGTATATCTCCGGATGTCACCACTCTTCAACCGTTTCAGAACATTGTGGTCGATGAGGTAGCAATGAAGCATGGCTCGAGAACTCCAAAGCCATACAAGAAAGTAAAAAGAGGAGGTAGGGGGGGTCGTACCCCTTCCTCTAGGTCATAATTATAATATGACTATTTTTTGTTCCTACAACGTTAGAGGCCTTAACAATAAAGTTGGTTTTATCTGGGATTTTATCTTTAAAAACAAATTGTCCCTGGTAGGTCTATTGGAAACTCATGTCCAAACTGACGTTGCTAGGATTATCTCTCGGACCATAAATCCACGGTTTCAGTGGTGTTTTAACTATGATCATCATCCGGGAGGCCGTATATGGCTGGGGTGGAACCCCTCTATATGGAAAATTTTGGTTCTTGCTTCTTCTTCTCAGCATATCACATGCTCTGTCACCCTTATTGAGAGCAACACAAGTTTTGTTATCTCTTTTGTGTACGGTTTTAATGATATGATTGACCGTAGACCTCTATGGTCTGATTTGGCAGGAATAGCGCAGGGTTTGAATGCTACAGCCTGGGCTTTATGTGGTGACTTCAACTCTTGTATTAGCATTGATGAAAAGCAAGGAGGATCTTTAGATTGGACTACTGGAATGGAGGAGTTTAAACAGTTTTTGCTTGCCAATGGGCTCACTGATCTCCGGTATTCAGGCCACTTCTTCACATGGTGGGATAGCAATATTTCTCAGCCAAAGTTCAGAAAGTTAGATTGAGTGTTAGTAAACCCGGAATGGCATTCGGTGTTCCCTTGCTCTACCGTGGAGTTCATCTCTCGGGGTTTATCTGATCATTGCCCTGCTATTACTTCACTTGGCACTAGTTTCACCTCTGGAGCGAAGCCCTTTCAATTTTTTAATCACCTCATTGATAATCCAGACTTTTTGGGCTCAGTAGAGAAAGCATGGTCTTTAGAGGTCGAGGGGAATCCTTGGTTTATCCTAACATCGAAACTCAAGAATGTAAAGGTAGCTCTAAAGGAACTAAACAGAAAGATGGGGGATATCCACAACCTAGTGATCCTGTCTCGGGATGCACTATCTCAGTTCCAGGACTCAATGCCTGCTAATCCCACTGCCGCATACTTTGAAGAAGAAAAGGAATTTATTGAGAACTATTCAGCAGCTTTAAGGCTAGAGGAACAGTTTTTAAAGCAAAAATCCAGAATTCAGTGGTTAAAACTTGGAGATGGCAACAGTAAGTTTTTCTATAATTCTTGCAGAGGGAACTGGAACACTAACAAGATTACTTCTCTTAGCGACTCGGAGGGAGTCTCTCACTCTTCACATGCTGACATGGCTAAAGTGGCAACGGATTTCTATAAAAATATTCTGGGGAAAACATCTGAGGTAGCAGATTTTCCTAATGATATCCCTCTACCCTCTCTCTCTGATTCCCAGGTTAATCTTATGGCTGCCCCTTTTTCTGAAAGTGAAGTATTGAGCACATTAAAAAGAATGGCTAAGAACAAGAGCCCTGGTCCGGATGGGTTCACAGTTGAATTTTACTTGGCTGTTTGGCACTTGGTAGGAAACGATGTGACTAAAGGTATCATGTATTTCTTTAATACATTGCACTGCTTCCATATGTTTAGTTCCTAAACAGGCTAACCCCTCTGAAATGCAACACTTTAGGCCAATCTCCTGTTGTAATGTACTGTATAAATGTATTTCTTCTATGCTAGCCAAGAGGCTAAAAGCTGTCCTTCCCTCCATCATTTCCCCAGTACAGTCTGCTTTTGTAGCTAGGAGATCCATTGGTGACAATATCTTCCTTGCTCAAGCCTTATGCAAGGACTATAATGGCAATTCAGGTCAGCCTCGATGTGCTATAAAGCTAGACATTCATAAGGCTTTTGACTCCCTAAACTGGAAATTCCTGTTTACAATCATGGGAAAAATGCGGTTTCCCAATCAGTACATTAAGTGGCTGGAGAAATGTATTACTTCCACAATGTTTTCTGTAAAGTTGAACGGCAGTTTGGAAGGGTTTTTCAAAGGGGAGTCTGGCCTGAGGCAGGGGATCCCCTATCCCCTTATCTATTCGTGATTGCCATGGAGGCTCTTTCAGCATGTCTGGATAGGAAGACCACTGATCCTAACTTCAAATTCCATTGGAGAACTAAGGAAGTAAAACTAAATCACATTATTTTTGCTGATGATGTGTTCCTGTTTAGTCATGGTGATCTTAGGTCAGTCTCAGCTCTGCTAGATGGGATCAAGCTCTTCTCAAACTGTTCGAACCTAAAGCCAAACATCTCCAAGACTACATGCTTCTTTGCTAATGTTAGACAGGATGTTACTGATGCTATTCTTACTCACTCAGGGTTCCAAAGAGGCCATATGCCTATCACCTACCTAGGGCTTCCTCTTATCACAGGCAAGCTCAACAAGAATGACTGCCAGACTCTGATTAGTAGATTATGCAGCAAAGTGGAGCTGTGGACAACTAGATTTCTTAATTTTGCAGGGCGTCTCCAACTGATCAAAGCTATACTGGTCAGTATTGTGGGATATTGGAGTATGTTCCTCTTCCTTCCGAAAGGAATTCTTAAAAAGATCAATGCCCTATTATTCAAGTTCCTTTGGGGAGGTTTCTACAAGCCGGATGGGAAGTGTCAGTATAAAGTAGGATGGGAGGACTGCTGCAAACCGAAAGCGGAGGGGGGTCTTGGCATTCGAAATCTTTTTGAATGGAATGAAGCTGCCATTCTTTATCAGCTGTGGCGCATCATACAGCCCACCTCTAACTCTCTCTGGATAGCATGGTTCCATAAAGCCTTGCTGGCAAAGAAGGAATTCTGGACTTCCACAATGCCATATCGCTCATGTTGGATTGTAAGGAAATTGTTCAAGGCGAGGCCGCGAGCTCTTCAATATGTACACTATAACATAGGAGAAAACTCTGATTTTCTCTTCTGGCATGATCCCTGGGTCCACAAAAAGCCTCTTCTGGATATTTCCCCATCCATTATATCTACAGCTGAGTCCACGAGTGCAGTCAGTATCAATGTCTACCTCCGAAATGGGACTTGGGACTTACCATCTTCGAACCATAATGATGTGATTGAAATTAGACGGATGGTGCAACATATTCAAATTCATAAGTCTGATTCCATTACGTGGGATGGAATGTTACCAAAGAATGTCAAAATGTCCACTATCTGGTCCTCCATGCGGGAAAAGGGAAGTTATGTTCAGTGGTTAAACATGGTCTGGGGAAAATTCAATATCTCGAAATGCTCATTCATCACATGGTTAGCCATCAAAAACAGGCTTCTCACGAAGGATAGAATGCTTATGTTCGGAATGCAGGTTGATCCAAAATGTGTCTTGTGTGGGGTGGATGATGAATCGGTTAGCCACATTTTCACTGCTTGCCCATTCTTTGATATTATTAGCAGGTCTATGCCATTCTGTTTCTCGAGGAACTGGTCCAACTGTCAGTCAGGCAATGGCATTGCTACTCAGCTAGGGGCAAAGGAGGAATCAATTGCTCAACTGTTTTTTAGCACAGCTATCTACCATGTCTGGAAGGAGCGTAATTACCGCATGCACAACCATGGGCCTGGCCACCCAACCTCAGTGGTCAGCAGTGAGATAAGGCGTATGGTGCGCGAGAAACTGTTCTCATGTAACTTGTTTAAGGTTTGGGTTCGAAAGGACCCGACCATCCTCTTATTTATCATGTAAAAGAATAGGTTAGGTACATCTGAAATGTTGAGTAGGGTTTACCTTCTTATTCTTTGTATCATGTTGATTTGTAGTATTAGCATGGATGTTGTGTCGCGGGGTATGCCCCTAGTCATGTATTAGCTGTTCCTTTGGTATAAATTTTTTAATTAGCAAAAAAAAAAAAAAAAAGAGGAATTGACTTTAAGAGAGCTACCCGTCCTAGAATCAATCCCAGTTGTGGGATTGAAGGTCCACTCCAGCACCTCCAGCCCATCTATGAGACCAGATGTACCATACTCCGTACACTCCATCTCAAACTTCAAACTCTTATCCACCTGAAACAAGGGTTTAATCTTCTCCCTTCCAGGAGAGGAGCCACTTCGTGTACACGCCCTAGAAACACCCTTCGAATCAATCGATGCCGTAACCAACGGTTCCGAAAAGGAAACCCTTTTTGAACTCATGGAGTTCAATATCGTCCCCCTCATAGTAGTTTCCATCTTCCCCTTTTCTGAAGAAAGGCCACTCTGAGAACACACACTAAGCCCACCCTGTTGGGCCCTCGATTCCATTACCAAAGGATAAAGAGCACACACTTTTTTTTTTTTTTTGCTAATTAATATTTTATACCAAAAGGAACAGCAATTACAAATCTAGGGGCATACCCCGCGAAGTCAACAATAAATCATTACAAAATGCATAGAAACAGTAAGTCACCTTACTGTCAACATAACCTAAAAAACTAGACTAATAAAAACGAAAGCCTAAGCCAGCATCATTCTTCTGTGTGGTGACCCGAACCAGGTCCCTGGCATAAAAAACCTTACCAGCAGCCACTTTCCACCTAACTGGAACACCTCCTGCATTGACTTCACATCACCAAATTCCTCGTTATCCGCCTTGTGCAAAACAACGGCCTTGTAATGACCATTCTTCACACAACAGACACGAGACCTGTTTCCTAAATCAATAATGAGGCCAAGCATAACTATTGCCTTAAAAAGGCAAGCATCGATACGAAACCCGACATTCTGACCCTGATTCCAGAAAAAACCAGCCTTTAAACCTCTGGAAATAGAAGAACATGGATATAAACCAAGAAGACTCGGCATAGTTCCCATTGGTATCATGGTAACATCACAATCAGAGATGGTGGCCTTCCACACAGGATTAGAGTTCCAAATCTCCACTTTTCTAACATCACAATCCTTTCCAGCATGAGGGTCAATAAGAGCCCAAGCTATCCTGGTCCTCACTTGCATACCACAAGCTACTGAATTATCATCTATACTGCAATTATCGTTTCCATCAGGTCTCACAACCCTAGCATTGCAATGGGCTGACCTATTGCCAATGCTTGACATATACAGGTCAAGCTTCTCCTCTGCGCATAAACCCAAAACATGGCACCTGCTGAGGCAGATTCCTTGTAAACCGTTCTCAGCCACACTGCAATTTCCATCAGATGAATACAAATTCCGAACCCTTAAACCCAGATCACACATTATTTTGTCCATAAACCCAACTGCTAACAGTTCCACAACTTTCTCCATGTCCGAGTTGAGCCCATAACATAAACCAAAGGTCTCTAAACCATCTTGCAGGTTCAGAAAAACCAACAAATTAGAACCAAAACTGTTTATAAAAACAAACGAGGACTTAAAATCATCAGAAACCTGATTGAAATTCTCCTTGTTGAATAAGAAATAAATTCCAGATTTATCAATCCCATCATAAACACTCATAAAAAAAGTGAACACGTCCCGACCTTCCCCTTTGAATATGAATCCAACACTTAAATTCACCAATAAAATCACAGCAGATATTCACATTTGATCGAAAATGCAGATCTTGTCAACAGCAAAGACCCACCAATCAAATACATAGCATAACCCAACATTGTTAGCATAACTCAAAGATTCTCTTACAGAATCTTTATGAATCACAACAATATAAGTCAAATCAGAATTCGCACCTCTAAAAAGCAAGGAAGGCACGCACATCATTTTGCAAAACTGCAACATTACCCTCTTCTTATGAGTAACACCATTAAGCGTAGAAGATAAATTGAAACCCATTAGTTTCAACAACATACACATAACCTCATTGTTTTCACAAACCTGAGGTTCAGCCTCCAACCAGACTAAGATGAAACTTCCCAAGATAGCCAAAGATCCCATCTCAAATCCATTCATTTCGTCAAACAGTTGGCGAGCCTCTCTATCACGAATAACAAGCTGATCTTTGACATATTTATCTTTCAGAGACAAATTGACAAACACCTGGAGGTCAAGAACCCTAGTTCTGTCTAAATACAGGGCAACCATACCCAAGACCATGAATAACCCGCACTGCAGCTTTAAACCCACCAAGAAGAACCAGCTACCAGAAATAGCGCACTTTGACAAACATGACTCCAAACCGCCAGCTAAGATCGGTGTACACAACGACCTTAGAATTATCCAATAGGTACCCAGAACGACTCTGGTCAATCCCTGTTGAAACGGAAATCGAGCCAACACCATAGGAGGCTCTCCGTACTCTTGTCAAAATGTAAACCCAACCCGAGCAAACAGTCCAAGCAAAATGTTCTGAGGACCCACAACAAACCAATAAACCCATCGAATTCAAAGAAAATTCGAAGAAAGGGTTGAACCCATCATCTATATCCACCACAAAAGAGGGCGAAATACGAATCAAAGAAGGGATTTCCATGAAACACATGAAATAAAACCCAACCCAGGAACACAGACACTAAGGAAATAATTTAAGTATATAAATAAGAAATATGATGGGAGAGTGATAGAGAGGAAGAGAAGATGAATTAGTGAAGGTTATAATAACAGATCTGATGAAAAATGTGTAGAAATGGCTTAATTTTAGTGACGGCTAGGAGATTGGCTAAGGGTTTCTAGAGAGAAGGGAGAGCGTTTCTCTCTCTAGACGACTCTCATTTTTTTACAATTCCAAAGTGTAAAGAGCACACACTTCCGAGGCCTTCACAGGACTTACGTCAACCAGGTGGCGGGCGTTCTTCAGAAGTTCCTCTTTGCAAAGAGAAACCTCACCATTTACCACAAAAGGATGAGACCCACAACCATCTGAGCCCAGAAAGTCGCTATCGCAAATGTACTCCTTCTGCTTGCATCCAGTTGGCTGCAACCTCTCACCGGACTAAGTCGACTGAGTCGACAAATCTTGCTCCCCATTAACTCACCCAGTAGAACGACGAGGGTAATAAACCCTGACCTCCGGTGAAAAAGTAACCTTCTTCGAAACCTGCTCCCCCTTAACTAACTCAGTAGAAGGGGCACCGTGCAGACACTCCAGAAAACTAGGATAGAAAACCCTAACCTCCGGCGAGAAAGAGACCCTCTTCGGACTCATTCTCAAAACTTTAGAGATAAAATATATAAAATAAGAAATATGGTGTATAGGTGGGAGATTTGAGATGGAAGATGGAATTATGAAGGTCGATTGTATAGATCTGATGGAGAAATTGTTTAGAATTTTTGAATTTTAGAGAGAAGTTTTTAGAGAGAGGGTCTTCCTCTTATCACTGGCAAACTCAACAACATGGATTGCAATACCCTAGTGGGAAAGTTATGCAAGCGTGTGGAATCCTGGATGGTGAGGTTTTTAAACTTTGCTGGTCGATTACTGCTCATCAAAGCTATCATGGTAAGTATTGTGGGATATTGGAGCATGTACATTTTCCTTCCCAAGTCAGTCCATAAGGCGATCAATAGACTCTTGTTCAAATTCTTATGGGGAGGCTTCTACAAGGAATCAGGGAGGTGTCATTACAAGGTCAGTTGGGAGGATTGTTGCAAACCGAAAACGGAGGGAGAACCAAGCAGCTATTTTGCTTCAGCTTTGGCGCCTGCTCCAACCCACTCGGGATTCTCTTTGGATTGCCTGGTTTCATAATGTCTTACTCCGTAATAAAGCTTTCTGGACTGCTGCCATGCCCTATAAATGTTGTTGGATTGCTCGAAAGATTCTTAATGCTAGACAACAAGCCTTGCCTCTCGTTGGATATAGGGTGGGCCGTTCATCTAGGTTTCTTTTCTGGCAGGATCCTTGGGCTGATAAGAAGCCTCTAGCTTTTATCTCGCCTTTTGTTATATCAAATGCTGAGTCTACTGGCCTGGCTCCCATTAGCACTTACCTACATAATGGAGTTTGGAGGCCTCCTCAATCCAACCACATGGATGTCATTGAGGTTCTACGGCGTGTGATGCAAGTGCAAATTCATGACAACGATGGTATTACTTGGGATGGTCAGAAGGCAAAGTTGGTTAAGCTGGCATCGATATGGGCTTCTATTCGAGATAATGGCCAACCTGTATGCTGGGGAGAAATGGTGTGGAACACTTTCAATATCCTAAAGTGTGCCTTCATTACTTGGCTTGCTATGCGGAACAGGTTACTTACTAGAGATCGCATGATCTCCTTTGGTATGGAGGTGGATCCTAGTTGTGTACTTTGTGGGAATGGGATAGAAACTATAGGCCATCTGTTTATGAATTGCCCGTATTTCAAGCTGTTAAGTAGCGTGATTCCTTTCAGTGTTAATGTTGATTGGACAAGGTGGCAGCAAGGTGATTTCTTCTCATTAGGCCTTTCTGGAAAGTTGAAGAGGATAGCGGGGGTTTATCTTACAACTTGTATCTACAACGTATGGAAGGAGAGGAACCATAGAGTGCACAACCCAGGGCCTGGACATCCAACTATTGCACTTAGCTTGATTGTTAAGACCACGGTCAGGGAGAAGCTGTTCTCATGTGCTTCATTCCAAAGGTGGGCTCGGAAAGATCCGTCGCTGGTGCTACTTCTCTATTAGCAGTTGGATGGCGGCTCGAAGGTGGAGGCTGAAGGATTTGATGCCAGTAGGCATAGTTAATTTTATGGACCAGGCATAGATCTCATTTGATGGTTTTAAACTAGTTTTCTAGTTTCTCCTTTGTAGAAGCAGCTTGTTGCTTGTTGTTGCAATTTAGTTCATCTAATTGGCTTAGCTGATTTGGTTTGTAATGTTGTTTGTTGAATTCGCGGGGTATGCCCCTAGAATTGTATCAATCGTTCCCTTGGGTATAAAATTTTAATTAGCAAAAAAAAAAAATGGTAATCCATACTCATCCCTTCCAGTAATGATATCTGATGCCCTTGGAAACCCGGAATTAAAACCATCCCTTTTCTGAATCTTATATTTATCAAACGCTGCCATAGACAACCCGTTTGTTTCGAAGAAACTTTGCATCTCTAATATTTGGGTTCTTGCCTCCAACAACTCCCTTCTTTCATTTTTGCTGAAATCATAAGCAGCTGCAATAGCTGGGTTTGCGGAGAAGTTTTTTGTCATATATTCTTTTTCACTTTTTTTGTCCTCCTCTTCTTCTTCTTCAATGTTAAATCCCTCCTCAGTTTCCACCGTCTCTAGAGGGATACCTCCGTAAGTGCTATCCTTAGGTTGAGGTGGCTCAACCTCCATTCCTACAGAAACCAAGTCGTCATGAACTGGGTCGGATGCCAGGTGCGAGAACTCCCCTTCCTCAGAGGGCTCACGCATGATTTCTTGAAAAACAGAGCTAGAAACAAGAAAATGAGCACTAATATTGCTATGCAAGCCATATTGCAAGGGGGAACCCTCGTGGTCGACCGGAACTCCATCAGAGTTTACATTTGAAACTGGACTAGCCATTAGTAGGATAATATAGTTATAAGAAATATAGTGTTTAGGTGTAAGATTAAGAAGGGGAATATGGATTTATGAAGGTTAAAAGTTTAGATCTGATGCTAAAGTGGTGTAGAGAATAGGCGGCTGCAATTATTTAAGGTTCTAATCTAGAGAGAAGGGAGAGGAAATTTCTAGAGAGAGAAACATTATTTCTTTTCTAAAATTCCCCTCACCACATGCATTCTTTGTAAATGTAATATGGAAACCACTGAGCATATATTCACTACTTGCCCTTATGCTAATCTGATTTTAAGACATTGCACAGTTCCAATCTCAATGCACTGGTCCGATTGGCAGAATGGTTCGTTCTTTCTTGGAAGAATCTCAAACACTTGCAAGCTCATTGGATGGTTGTACATTTCAGTGATGGTTTATCTTATTTGGCAGGAGCGAAATAGATGAATACATAATAGTGGGCAAGCAAGACCTACTATTCAATTGACTGTGCTAATTAAATCAATGATGCGAGACAAATTGTTTACGAATTAAGTACCGAGAGGAGAGAGACTCGAGAGAGAAAATGGAGAGAACAGATGAGAGAGATCAATGAAGTGGGGAGAAGAAGAGGCAATCGCCTCTTGTCTAAAATGACAGGGGCAAAAACGTAATTTCACAATTACAATTTACTTTCCTGAAAATCCTGATTTTAAATCTCTATTAAATCGAAATAAAATAAGAAATGGGGAGAAAATATTTTATAAAAATTTCTAAAATAAAGATCACGAATTTAGAAGCACCCCCATATTTTTAAAATAATATTTGGATCAAAAATGAATTTTATATGAATTTTCGAAATAAAGGCTCTTTAATATAAATAATGCTTTTTAAATCATTTTAAAATACCAATTCACATAATTAAATATTCACTTTAATTTTTATAACTCAACAATATCATAAAGATGATAATGCAAAAGACCTCATGATTAAAATCAACTCCAATGATTTTATATGAATTTTAAAAGATTAAAAATGCACTTTAAAAATACTTTTGATACTCCAAAAATATAAATAAAATTCCATGAGCACATATGACATATACCAAACATAATATAATCACATAATCATGTTTTCACGCATAACTTGACTTCACAAAAATGTACTCATCATATATTTCACATAACTTCCACATTTAACAATTAAATAAGCATTTAAATATCGCGAAAATTTCTAGGTCGTTATAGTATTGGAGAAAAAAGGAATTTCTATGGCTGCTTTGGAGAAGGAATTGTTAGAACGAGATGCAGAGTTTAATTCAGGGTTGCCCAGCGCCTTTAAAATTGTAGTGGGAAGAGACGAATTTGGCTTGCTAATTTTTAAAGATAGCGCAAGGGAAAATAAGGATGGTGCTTACAAGAGTGGGACAAACGGTGATGCTGCAAGATTTATAGATGGGCGTGATGAATTTGGGCTACCTAAATTCATTTCCCCTGTCAAAGAAACTTTTAATAGTGGTGCGGGTAACGTGTTCGACAAAATGTCTGATAAAGGAAATGTGGGTGTTACTGGAGGTAAAGATGAATCTGGTAAGATTAAGCAAAATGAAGAGAAAGGTGCAAAAGAAATACCAGTCAATACTAGTATAAGATCAAATGGGGAAAATGATGCTAATGTAGGTATCTCAGGTGTCAAGAACTCACAAGGCAAAGATGTGACAGCCCGGGAATCCGGTGTCACTAACTAGTAACATGCATTGACATATAATATAAATTAGAATGACACTCTCACAAGGCAGGATCTTTTCACAAGTTTTGGCTTTTAAAACAAGAATCTAAATTCAATTATTACAAACCTTAATAACACTAATCCAAAAATCTATCTGATTACATTACCAATAGCAAATTTTAGAAATTACAAAACGCTTATAACCAGCTGTCCTCCCAGGGTTCCCACGAGTCATCAATCTTCCTAGCTGAAAAGTTAGAGGATAAAACAAGGGTGAGCCAAAAATTTGCTCAGCAAGTGATAGTTTTGAACAGTCAATTATAAAATAGATAATATTTCTAAAACATTGATAATGAAGCAGATATCTTTCAACCAAAAAAAAACTTTAATCAAAGGACAGGTATTTTAAATCTAAAAATCTTTCATCGCGGAATGGATATTTTATTCAAAACTTTTATTCAAGCGAAATTTAGACTAATGTCTCAAATTATAGATAGTTGGAATTATTAATATTTTTCTCAAAGTCTAAGTTGGTGATCAGCCACTTAGACCCGGAACCTCTACACTATGCTTTGGTTCCTAAATAAATTATTAATCCGGATTCAATTAGAAAGCACTTATTGCCATTGGCTTTAAAAAATGCTGGGTCGGCGTCACCCGGTCCTCTTACGCTAATCTGGCGACAACTTAGGCATGTTTCTCAATAATGCTGGGCCGGCGTCACCCGGTCCTCTTACGCTAATCTGGCGACATCTTAGGCCAATATATTAAGGTGCTGGGCCGGCGTCAACCGGTCCTCTTACGCTAATTTGACGACATCTTAGGCCTATTTCCAACTTCTATATGAAAATAAGGAATTACTATGTAAAATACTTTTGTCACTGATCATCTGTGTATATCTCATATTACACACATATATATACTCAAACGGTGTTTTCTTTCAAGGGAATCACACTATGCTCAACAAACTCATTGGCTTCTTGCACCTTTCTGTGGTAATTTATATGGTTTGGCAGGAGCGTAACAATAGAATTCACCAGTCGGAGAAACCTCGTAGCACAAGGCAGTTAGAAGGTATGGTCAAGCGTATGGTTCGAGAGAAATTGCACGATTGCAGCTATTTCAAGAAAAAAGCTGCTAAGGATCCTACGATCCTGTTACTGCTCTATTGATTTGGTCTGGATGCTCGCTTAGTGTTGCTTCTGTTTGTTTCCTAGGCATTTAGAATTCTTATTGTTTTTCTATAGTTTAGTAAGCTTCTTGTTAGTTTACTAAATTATAGTATATGCTCGGTTTATCTCGCGGGGTATGCCCCTAGATTTGTATCATTTTCCTTTTAATATAATTTTCAATTAGCAAAAAAATATATATATATATACTCAATTTCATCACTGGTGTATATCTCCCATTTAAGAATACACTTTTGCTATATCAACATTATCATAATCATCATTTCTAAATCTTTAATTCATAAGCTCAGATTGAAGATGGAAATTCCCTATATCTAAAAGTATAGGGTTGTAGTTATTTGAGCAATAAATTTGTAAACTAGCAATACACCTGAGGTAAAAACAATCATATCTGGTTTGATAATTTTATATATACCGCAGTTAAGAAACAAGTCACTTGAACAATAAGTGAGGGTATAGATACTTGCAATAAAACTTTGAGAATAACACTATTTCTCAAATTCAGGTTGAGAAATCTTTGAGATAGTAAGAAAATGAGAGTCCTAGAGAGAGAAACTCCTCCTTCTTTCTAAAAAAACCCTAGCAGCCATAGCTATTATTACTTAGATCTACTTATTAATCCACCTTTCTTTCACCCTTTTCCATCTTTATTATATATTAAACCTTCGTAAAATCACCTTCTTCTCTGTCTCTAGCACCATTCCATATTTCTTACTTATTTTACCTATTTTTTTCTGTTGCCTTAACTATGGTCAGCCAAGGTTCTTGTTGTGATTCAGATGGGGTTCCTCACTATATGCAAGAGGGTGGTGTTAATGATGTTGACTCAGTTGATTCATATCAGAATGATAAGGAGGAAACTCCTATCTTGGTTGCTGGGTCTGTGTTAAGAGAGATGTATGCTGGGCGAGATGCTGATGTGGAGCCCTCTCACTTGGAATCGGAGCCGCTGTGTAATGTTAGGGAGAGCTCTCTTGGTAATATTCCTGTTGCTGTTACAGATGATGAGGATGCCTCAAGTGACAATGGGGTGGCCTGTGGTGGTGTTACTACTGGTGAGGTTAACCCAGTTCACAAAGCATTTTTTGCTATTAATCGTATGGAGAGAATGGAATTATTAGCCTTGAGAAAAAAGATGCTTGAAATGCAGAATTATCTGGTGAAAAATGGTTTGTCTATGGCACAGTTTGATAAAGATACTTTGAAGGAGAAGGCAGAATTTAATGCTGGACTGAATGACCCTAATAATTTTATTACGGGCAGGGACGAGTATGTGCTTCCAATATTCAAGAATAGGGCTTCGTTTGGTGAAGGCGGTGTCTCTGGTGTTAAGGATGTCAGTGGTAAGGAGAAGTCACTGGGTGATGATAAAGTGTTTGAAGAATCGCCTCAGAGGAAATAGGCTAGAGGAGATAAAGTGTTTGATGATTTGCCCCAGAAGAGACAGGCAAGTGATTTCGTTGTAAACGAGAACCAAGATTGTGGTCCTGGTACTAAAGATGTTCCTGGTAGTTCGAAGCAAGGAGAGGGTGAGAATCTGAATTCTAAAGCTAATTCTTGGTCCCAGGTTGTCAAGAATGCCCCTGCTGTCAATAAACCTCTGAAGTTTGATTATATTCCTCTCCCGGAAGGTGAGAAAGGTGTCTCTCCTCCTGTTGAAGTTCTTAAAGAAGGTAATGCTAAATTTAAAAATTGTGTGGGGGGTTCTTTCTCGAAGCCCCCTGCCATTTGGCCGTGTCTCAGCTTTTGCGCACAGAGTTTGGAAGCATCGAGGTCTCATCTCTGTATCGCAAAAAGATGACTCCACTTTCTTTTTTAAATTTGCGAATGAGTATGAAGTTAACACTGTTCTTTCGCAAGGTACATGGTACATTGATAAGTCACCTATGTTAGTTTATCGTTGGGGTACGAACATCCGTTCTGAGCCAGTCAAAAGTATCCCACTGTGGGTCAAGTTTGAGAAGATACCTGAATGTTATTGGACCCAAAAGGGCATGAGCTCGCTCGCTAGTGCCATTGGTAAGCCCCTGTTTGCTGATGTTCTCACTTCTAAATTGGATATGTTGCCGTTTGCCAAAATCTGTGTTGAATATACTATTGGTAATGAACTTCCTAGTAAGCTTGACGTTCCTGATCTCAACCCTGTAACTGAAGAAACTAGCATTGCTACGGTCTTGGTCAGCTATCCTTTTAAGCCTTTTTTTTTTTTGCTAATTAAAATTTATACCATAGGCAAAAAGATTACATCTCTAGGGGCAAACCCCACGATAAGTAAGCCATCCACCTAACGGAACGACAGGTGCTTGCCCTAGGCCACATTGCAGGTGCTTGCCCTGTTACTACTCGTCACTGGGTTCCTAAAGTGGTTGTTGCTAATCCTTCTGATGATGTTGGTACTTCTGTTCCTCCTGTTGCAACTTTTATCCCTCCTGTTACTAATGCCACCACTGATGATAAATCTCCATTAGAAACTCCACTGGCCCCAGCTAAATCTCCTTCTGTCCCAGTGGTCACCCCTGCAGGTAAGTCTGAATATGATTGGCAAGAAGTACCAAAGAAGAGATCATTTAGTCCTGCCTATGATGCTTACTCTGATGAGTCTCCGGTCCCTCTTAATACCTTTAAGAACCTGTCTCAATTGGATGAAATTGATGCTAAGAGAGCTGCTATGTCTACTCTATCCAAATCGCAGCTTAAAAAACTTAAAAAGGCTTCTCAGAAATTGGGGGTTACTCCCCAACTACCCTCTTAATCTTATGATTGTAGATATCTGCTCCTTTAACATTAGGGGTCTTAACAATAAGAAGACCTTTGTTAAGGATTTTTTGACTATAAATAAACCAAGCATAGTGGCTTTGCTGGAAACTCATGTAAAGAAAGAGTCCTCACCTTTTATTTCTTCTTCTCTATGTTCGAGGTACAGTTGGTACTTTAATTACAATCATCATCACAATGGTCGAATATGGCTAGGAGTTGACCTTACTATATGGAATGTTACTGTTCTGCATGATTCTGCTCAACATGTTACTATAACTGCTAGGAGGTGTGCAACGGGTGAAGTGGTTATTCTATCCTTTATTTATGGTTTCAATACGGTAGTGGAAAGACAAAGACTGTGGGATGATCTCTTGTCAATAAAAGATAGATTTGTGGGTGCTAATGGGGTATGGTGTCTTACGGGTGATTTTAACATTTGCTTGGGTCCTCAAGAAACTAGTAATGGGGCACACTGGAATTCAGGTATGATGGATTTTCATAACTTCATTTCTCAAGCAGGTCTTGCTGATTTAAGGTGTTCAGGTCCGCTGTTTACGTGGTGGGATAGCAACATTCTCTCTCCCAATTATAAAAAACTAGATCGATGTTTAGTTAATGGTGGTTGGTTGGGCAGTTTTGGCTTGTCTCAAGCCCGAATTCTTAATCGGGGTTTGTCTGACCATTGTCCTATAGCAATTTCCCTGGGTATTGAAGTGGAAAAGATATGCAGGCCGTTTCAATTTTTTAACCACCTAATTGATCATCCTTCGTTTCTAGATGAGGTTCGTAATGCTTGGGTAGACATTGTCGTGGGTAACCCTTGGTATGTGCTTACCTCTAAGCTTAAGAGATTAAAGGCTGCAATGAGACGTCTAAATCATGCTATTGGTAACTTGTCTTCTTTGGTCAAAGATGCCCGTGATGCTCTTAGTATTTTTCAAGCCTCGCTCCCGACTATGCCCTCTCCAGCTCAGCTTATTGAGGAAGAAAAACTCATCAAAGATTATAGGCATGCTCTTGCCCAGGAGGAATCCCTCTTTAAGCAAAAATCTCGTGTGACATGGTTGAAAAGTGGTGATTCTAATAACAAATTCTTTTTTAATGCTTGCCGCAACAGATGGAATCTTAACAAAATTCTCTCCTTGAATGATGATTATGGCAACGTTCACACGTCTCATACTAGTATCTCAAATACGGCTGTGAATTTTATTTATTTTTTGCTAATTAAAAGTTTATACCAAAAGGAACACAATGATACATTTCTAGGGGCATACCCCGCGAAATCAACAACCTAAAAAAAACAGAGGACATAAAAACAATGCCCTACATTAACCAAGACAAAGGCTAGCCCACTTGCCTAGCAACAACAAACAAACTAAAACCTAATTAGACTTGCTAACAACACAAAGCAAATTGAGACTAGGCACATGTCTCACATAGCCCACAGTAATGAGAATCTTAATGTACTCAAAAGGTTCCATAATTCCAAAGCTACTCTTTAGGTCGTATCTCCCTCGAACACACCAAGGAGCCTCCCAGGCGCATGCCTCACTAGCATGACCAACAGTAAGTAACCTGACTCTTGAATTAGTGTCCCCACAAACCAACACCAAAGCTGTGAACCCCCAACACATGGAGTCATACTCAAGAATTGGACCATTCCCTATTACATTGAGTGTCCTCAAATGTAAGAAGTGATCCCAGCACTCCAATCGCTTGCTCCCTACAATAATCATAATGGTCCCTGGCCAAGCTCTAGCAGAAAAACCCACTCCGCTGTGACCCGACCTCCCCATCTTCTGAGATGGCTTTAACAATCGATAGGACACCCAGAGAATTAACATCCAACTGTCCCAACCACAACCAGTGAATCCATTGATGTATGTCTTCACATGTTTAGACCATAGAGCCCCCATCCATCTACCAGCAGTTGGGGTAAACACCCTGGTCCTCCAAGGAGGCATTTCCAACTAAACTTCATAAGATTTGGAACTAAGTTCCTTTGACATCACTGAAACAAACTCTGTCCTTGTACTTTGTTTAAAAAACCAAGTACAGCCACTATAATTCCTGCTAGAGAAAATGAGATCACAGTGACATTTGCAACCCCACAGCCAACCTCTTCCCATTGAATCAAATCTCACATATTGAATAAAATCGCCCGACTCATTATCAGAGTAACAGGCCTCCAAGAAGCCCTCCCCATAGAACTGGTTCTTTCCCACCGTAAAAACCTCAACCATACTGCTCTTCATTGAAATGACAATAGCATAAACTAGCGACATAGCCACTCTCTTAGTATACATCTCACATGTTCTGCGAATCATTACAGTGAACAGAAGGTATTCTTATCTCTGCAATCCCTAACATTAAAAGCAAATCCATCTAAGCCACTATCAGCCTCCTTTTGATCCAACATAATATTAACCGAACAAGGGTAAAATCCCATCCATAGAAAGAAACCCCTAAACTCTGGGAATTTAGACAATCGTCGCTGGAAGAAAAACAGGCAGGTGCCCGTCCCCTCGTACTGCTTGTCTCAATTAGTCACCTTCTCGATCACAACCTCCACCATATTCTGCTGGAAATAAGAGTCCAAAAACGGACCTCCTATCACATCCATGTGATTGAAATCCATACAGCAAACCATCAATCTGGTGAGACAAAACAGAGTCGTAACCAAATCTGGGCCCATAACCGAAGTCACAACGCCCACCCCAGATTGAGCGACGAAATCCATTCCTTTAATGAAATCAACATGAAACAAATTCACACCCTTTTCACAGTGCCAAGAGCATCCAGGAGAAGTGAACACACATGTAGTACCTCTCAAGGTCGTGCTAACAAATGGTTGACACTCAAACTCAGAAAGGTTCCCATAGAAAGACCCCTTCAATACATATTCAAGGGTGAAACCGACCCAGCCTATGCCCCCTTTAAACTCTGTCACAACAACAAAGTAAATACCAGCATTGAGCCCAACCGTTAAATCCATTAACAAATTTCCAGAACCCACAATGTCCCACTCAGGCAATCCATCAAGCAGCTGGCGGTCATCACATAAAAACCCTCCATCCTTGATAGAGAAGTCATTATACTCATTAAATGAGTCAACATCAACAATATCGGAGAGATTACAAACAACAATTCTGTTGGTAAAATCGTCCAATCCATGGCGACAGAGTGAGATTAAAAAACCCCCCTCCAAAAAACCCATCTGAGAAAAACCCAAACCCATTTTCCTAATAGTACCAGCAACCAACATATGGCGACCATGGCACATACCATCAACCCTTCCCAGCAGGAGAGGGAGACGAACTCTAGAGGAAGCACGGCTTCCGGAGTGGCTCACATCCCAGATCGCAGTTGGGGAACCCGTCCCAGCCGACTGTAAATCATACAGAGAAACCATAATAAAATTATATAAGAAATTAGGTGAAAAAAGGTGGGAGATTAGAGATGAAATGGATTCGTGAAGGTTAGGAATATAGATCTGATGGAAAAAAGGCTCAGAATATGTGGCGGCTATGATAGGGTTTTTAGAAAGAGAAGTTAGAGAGAAGGCAGAGGACGACTCTCATTTGTATATTCAGTTTCGGCTGTGAATTTTTTCTCTTCTCTATTGGGTCAGTCTGCTACTGTTGAATCAATCCCTGATGATATAGTCTTGCCCCAACTTTCAGCTAGTGTCTGTGATGAGCTTACTGCCCCTTTCACTAATCTTGATGTGTGGAATGCAATCAAATCTATGCCCAGTAATAAATGCCCTGGGCCAGATGGGTTTATAGCTGAATTCTTCAAGGCTACTTGGAGCATTACAGGGCCTGACGTTTGTAAAGGTGTGCTTTTCTATTTTAATTCTTTGAAGCTCCCTCGTATTGTGAATTCTACTGCATTGGCTCTGGTCCCTAAGCAACTCCCAGCCACGGTGATGTCTGATTTTCGCCCCATTGCTTGCTGTAAGCTGCTTTATAAGTGTATTACAAAAATGCTTTCATTGCGTTTGAAAAAGGTTATGCCTTCACTAATTTCCCCCTCACAGTCTGCATTCATTCCTAAGGGACTGATTGGTGATAATATTCTCCTTGCTCAAGCCCTCTTCAAGAACTACCATCTTAGTAGTGGGCAGCCCCGTTGTGCTTTCAAATTGGATATAAAAAAGGCATTTGATACTCTTAACTGGCAGTTTCTTGCTAGTGCTCTACATCGTATGGGTTTCCCTAGCCTTTTCATTGACTGGGTTATGACATGCCTTCGAACTTGCATGATCTCAGTTAAAGTGAATGGATCTCTTGAGGGCTACTTTAAGGCTAGTTCTGGGTTGCGCCAAGGGGACCCCATGTCCCCATTCCTCTTTGTTCTAGCGATGGAAGTTCTTTCTTCATGTCTTAAGAAAGAGGAAGCTAATTCTGAGTTCAAGTATCATTATCAAACAAAAAGCCTGGCCATTACCCATTTAATTTTTGCTGACGATGTGCTGCTTTTTTGTCATGGTGACAAAGTCTCTGTAGATCTGCTTCTCAAGGGTGTTCATGATTTTAGTGCTTGCTCGGGTTTGAATATTAATAAAGATAAAAGTCTGAGTTTTTTTCTCCAATGTGGATACAGATACTAGTGCTTTTGTTTCTTCTCAGTACGGTTTTCAGCAGGGGTCGCTTCCATTCAAATACTTTTTTTTTGCTAATTAAGAGTATTTATACCAAAGGAAACAGCTAATACATATCTAGGGGCATACCCCGCGAGACAACATCCATGCTATAACTAGAAATCAACATGATACAAAGAATAAGAAGGTAAACCCTACTCAACGTTTCAGATGTACCTAGCCTATTCTTTTACATGATAAACAAGAGGATGGTCGGGTCATTGCGAACCCAACCCTTAAATAAGTTACATGAGAACAGTTTCTCGCGCACCATACGACTTATCTCACTGCTGACCACTGATGTTGGGTGGCCAGGACCATGGTTGTGCATGCGGTAGTTACGCTCCTTCCAGACATGATAAATAGCAGTGCTAAAAAACAGTTGGGCAATTGATTCCTCCTTTGCCCCTAGCTGAGTAGCAGTGCAGTTGCCTCACTGGCAGTTGGACCAGTTGCGAGAGAAACGAAATGGCATAGACATGCTAATGATATCAAAGTATGGGCAAGCAGTGAAAATGTGGCTAACCGATTCATCATCCACCCCACACAAGACACATTTTTTATCAACCTGCATTCCGAACAGAACCATTCTATCCTTCGTGAGGAGCCTGTTTTTGATGGCTAACCATGTGATGACTTGGGCCTCCCTCTCATTTCATCAAAGCTCACTTTTAGAGATTGCACTCCACTTCTAATGAGAATTGCTGGGAAAATAGATAGCTTGGTGAATAAATTACTGAATCATGCAAGTCGCCTGCAACTATTAAAGGTAGTCTTATTCGGAATCCAAGGATATTGGTCGAATCATCTTTTCTTGCCAAAAGCAGTGCTAAAGAGATTGCAGTCCTTACTGGTTAATTTTCTGTGGAGTGGTGCATCTATGCCAAAAAAGCAAGTCAAAGTTTCATGGCATGATTGCTGTTTTACAAAAGATGAGGGTGGTCTTGGCATTCGTGACTTATGTGAAAGGAACAGATCTGCTTTTCTTTTTTTTTTTGCTAATTAAAATTTTATACCATAAAGGAACAACTGATACACTTCTAGGGGCATACCCCGCGAAGACAGCATGCAAACAAAACAAAAGTCATAGCATCAAAAAGACACTATACAATCACCATACAAAGAAACTAGTTTAAACTAAAAGACTATGCCATGAAATAAGTGCTAATGGATCCTCTAGCAGGCATATAAAGCATATCAATCAATTGACAGTAGGCTGTCAATTCTTCCAGCAGCACTATGGCCTGCCTCCACCTTGCCTTCACCTTGTAGGCATTAATTCCCTCTGTACAAAAAGTATGCTGAGCCTTAAAAAAGATAATAAAACAAGTTACAGCTCGCTTAGCCACCACAGCAATCACATGGAAGTAAACCCCGTAGATCCCAGTTCTTGGGTAACCAAAAGCTCCATAATCAAACAGGTCCACGGCAATAGACTTTACCCGGCACTGAATGGTTCTTTGCCTGCCAACCATCTCAGAATTACTGGCAAAATAGTTCACATTATTAGCCCCCGTTGGCAGGACAGTTCCAACATAATTTCTGAGACTCCAAAAGCCAGACAATCGGCTTTGGCCATCAGCAGCACAGCAATTAAAAACTTCTTCATAAATGAAGAAAATCTCCCTTAAACATCCCTCATCAAAACATATTCCATTGGTTAAACCATGTTTATTGATAAACATCTTTCCATTTAAGTAGTGACCATAATAGCAATAATTAAAGTAAGTGTAACCCCCTGGTTCACACCCAAGTATCCTAAGCATACGCCTCAACATCCGTTCTGTCCCTTCCAGAACACAACCACTACTCCTTAGATACTCAAAGGCTTCATCTATGTCCTTTCCATTCAGCTTGTGACCCACCTCCTCGTCCGTAACCAACTTCTTTTTGCCCTGACTATCATCAACCCCAGTATTCACCTCTTGATCAATAATAACCTGGATTTTATCCTTCCACTTCACCGATTTCTTCACAAACATTAAAACCTCCACATTAAGTGTAGACTTCCTTAGGCAAGCCAGCTGATTCTCTCTAGACCAGTCATTTTCACCCAGAAATGGAAAATCAATTCTCTCATTCAACAAAGAGGAATTGACTTTAAGAGAGCTACCCGTCCTAGAATCAATCCCAGTTGTGGGATTGAAGGTCCACTCCAGCACCTCCAGCCCATCTTTGAGACCAGATGTACCATACTCCGTACACTCCGTCTCAAACTTCAATCTCTTATCCACCTGAAACAAGGGTTTAATCTTCTCCCTTCCAGGAGAGGAGCCACTCCGTGTACACGCCCTAGAAACACCCATCGAATTAATCGATGCCGTAACCAACGGTTCCGAAAAGGAAACCCTTTTTGAACTCATGGAGTTCAATATCGTCCCCCTCATAGTAGTTTCCATCTTCCCCTTTCCTGAAGAAAGGCCACTCTGAGAACACACATTAAGCCCACCATGCTGGGCCCTCGATTCCATTACCAAAGGATAAAGAGCACTCACTTTTTTTTCTTTTTTTTTTTGCTAATTAAGATTTTATACCACGAAGGAACATCATACATAATTCTGGGGCATACCCCGCGAAATCAACAATAAAACAGAGTCAAAACAACATTAAGTCATTTTACAATCAACAAACTACGCAAGAACAAAAGATAAGAGATTTTAATCTGGTGCCGCCAACAACCCTGGTTTGAAAACAACCCAAGCGCTATGAACATGCATACGCGCAAATCCCACATAGGTTCCCTGGTACATAAACAGCGCTATGGGCTTAAGCTCCTTCCTGCCACATTTAGCTTTACGCCTAGGCAACCGCTTTTTCCTTAACTTCCCCTTATGAGCATTGAGAAATGCAAGGGGCCAATCAGTACTGATCGTACCCGGCAGCAACATAACCTCTTTATCCTGCAGTGCTTCCTCAACAGAAGTCTCGCAATTAGTAAACTGTTCTAGTTTAGGCCTTGCCGTTGCAAGCTCATCACTCTGTTTATCAATATACCAATCCACATCTGCCATGTCCATCCTCTGCGTTTGAGCACGAGTCCAAGCAACCTTCCAAACTTCATAGATATTCAAATCCTTGTTCCCCTGATATAACTCATCAATGACATCTCTTTTGGGAATTTCATCGAACACCTTCAAGGCATCAATAACTACCCCCTCCGTACTAGGTAGAACTACCTTCTCCATCCTTTTGGGATAGTACATAGACACTTCAAAGAAGTCAAGACTCCTGGGAGTTCTTGTCTCCAGTAAATAGGTCGCACCCTCAATAGGATTCGCCTCCTCAACTAAATATTGATTTTCAGCTCCCAACGCACCTGTTTCGCAAGACAGAGGGTCCATTAGTGCCGAAAATCCCACTTCAAGGGTATTTTTAGCATTATCCAGAATGGTTCCTTCTTCAGATTGAGCCATCAAAAAGCCTTTTTCCTTCAGGAAGTTTTCCATTTCCATCATTTTTCTCCGCAAAGTTATTAATTCAATTCTTTCAAGTTCACTGAGGGGCTCATCCTCAGGAGGAGAGCGACCATCATTTGTCATTCCTGAGACTAAATCCAAGGATTTGTCTACCAAGGAATTACCAGCACACAACTCCAATGAGTTCTCATCTAAAGATGCCGATCTCATCGAAACCAAAGTTACAGGACTCGGAGAACCAAAATCCCCGCAAAAATCCTGAGAACATGTCATAGATATTATATATAAGAAATTTAGAGATAAAGGTGGAGGATTATGAGAGGAGCGGTGGGATTAGGAAGGATATTGTAGATCTGATGGAGAAATTGTGAAGAAAAGCTAAGTTTATGAGGCGGCTAGGGTTCCAGAGAGAGAGAGATTAAGCGACTCTCATTTTTTTAAAGAGCACTCACTTCCGAGGCCTTCACAGGACTTACGTCAACCAGTTGGCGGGCGTTCTTTAGAAGTTCCTCTTTGCAAAGAGAAACCTCACCATTTACCATAAAGGATGAGACCCACAACCATCTGAGCCCAGAAAGTCGCTATCGCAACCGTACTCCATCTACTTGCATCCAGTTGGCTGCAACTCTCACCGGACTGAGTCGACTGAGTCGTCAAATCCTGCTCCCCATTAACTAACCCAGTAGAAAGATGAGGGTAATAAACCCTGACCTCCGGTGAAAAACTAACCTTCTTCGAAACCTGCTCCCCCTTAACTAACTCAGTAGAAGGGGCACCGTGCAGACACTCAAGAAAACTAGGATAGAAAACCCTAACCTCCGGCGAGAAAGAGACCCTCTTCGGACTCATTCTCAAAACTTTTAGAGATAAAATATATAAAATAAGAAATATGGTGTATAGGTGGGAGATTTGAGATGGAAAGAATCGTCGCGTTTGGTATGGGCTCTGAACTTCAATGTCTGCTATGCAATAATGCCATTGAGTCGAATGAACATTTGTTCAGTTACTACACTTACACCAAAGAAGTACTTCGAAACGCTGGCTTCTACTTCACTTGCAATTGGACTAGCTTCCTCAATGGCCAGTTCTTATTGGGTCGGTGTACGCAAATGATGAAACTCCTGTCTTATTTATACCTTTCTGCGGTTGTTTATTATCTGTGGAAAGAACGAAACAAGCGACTTCAAAATCCAGGCCACAATATGTCTCCGGTTGTGCTAAAATCCCTTATCAAGCGACTAGTGAGGGAAAAGGTTTTCACCACAAACAATTTCAACGAGCAGCTTCTAAAGATGCAGATTTAGTAGTAGCTCTATATTAGTTGTAATTGGTGTAGCTTCTAGCCAAGAGATTTTTTTCTCTCTTTTGTTGATCATTGATGATGTAGTTTGTCTTCTACGCGGGGTATACCCCTAGATTTTGTACCTCTTTTTTGCTTAATACATACTTAATTTAGCAAAAAAAAAAACTTTGAGAATAACCAACTCATCAGCCATAGTTGCACAAAATATTTCACTTGAAAGAGAAGTGAGGGTAGAACACTTGCATGGTTGGATGGTTGGAGTAGTAGCACTGGACCACAAAAAGGAAACCCTAGTGTAACCGATCGTCTAACTCTGATGTATTAGTACTATGAAACCCTAAAATATAAAATTAATGCCACGTTAGTCGTCTGATTAGTTGCATTAACTAATATAACTAACGACTTGATCCCTAAAATCTACCCTTTCGTTACTCGTTATTAATATTATAATTATGGAAAAGTGATAAGCAATTGAATAACACTCAGACCAACATGCCAGCACATAATTTAATTAAAAGCAAAATTACACTATATTATACCAATCATACCTTCTAGCAATTAACACATAATTGAATTCAAATATCTTTTAGCAAAATATCTGATTTCTCATTGCATAATTAAAATATCCTTTTAAAACTAATTTACCTAAATTAATTAGATCATCAATTAAAGAAAATAATAATAATAATAATAATAATAATAATAATAATAATAATAATAAATTAATTAAAGACAAATTTTCTTTTTACTAAAAATTTAACCATACACATTACTACAAATATTGCATACAAGGTAATTATTTAAAGACTAATGTCTCGGTAAGGACTACATCTATATTCAATCTATCTATATATATTATAATGCCAGGAGATCAGAAATGCACCAGAAACGTTTTAAATATTTTTCTTGAATTTTCAATTTTTCATTTTTTTATTAAAAATATGTTCTTGCATTAAATAACTCTTAATGACCTTTTAATTAGTCATTAATTACACCTATTAAATCTATATAAAATTTACTTTATTTCACATTTTTAAAAATTTAGAAAACTTTGTTTGAGCATATAACTATTATTTCAACATTATGTATATATATAATTATAATTAAGTGTATTTTTAGGTAAAATAATGACCGAAAATTGTTTATATCGCATTCTTTTTCATTCCCTATAAGACTACATTAATTTCTTTTCGAACGATCGTAAGTAGTAAATATAATCTTAACTTCTCAAACAATTTTGATTATAATTCATTTAGAAATCGTAATAAATTATGAAAATATATAGATCTTCGCTTAACATTTGAAATTTGTATAAAAAAATACAAACTATTATTATTTTTGCACATTAATAAATTATACATGGAGTATGACCAAACCGATTAAATTGAACCAACCAAACTATTTTTTCAGCGGATTAATGGATAAAAAAATTACGCCTGTTGTTCATTATATTGTGTCGAAATAAATTAATATTCTAATTAAATAAATTCTTACTCTAATATTGAATATTTTTGTGATGGGAGGGGTGTCGGCTTTAAAAAATGTTATTCTATTTAATATTTATAATTTTAATCGGAAAGATTACGTTCGTATTGTCATTGCTAATTTTTATGCTTATTCTATTTTTAAGATTATCAAAATTTTATTTATACGATGAGAGTAGTTTTCTAATTAATAATTTATATAAATTGTTTTAAATCAATTTTTTAGGAAATTCTTAAGAGATCAATAAATTTTTAAAAATAATAAAAATTATTTTATCTAACTTCAATATTTTCAAATATAAGTTTATAAACCGCGCGAAGCGGGGATTACAATGCCTGGAGATCGGAAAGTTAATAGAAGCGTTCAAAATGGCTTTCTTGAATTTTGGTTTTTTTATTTTTTTATTAAAATTATTTTCATGCATTAAACAGCTCTTAATGATATATTAATTAGTAATTAATTATACCTAATAAATATATAATTATTTAATTTAATTTAATTTAATTAAACAATTATAAAACTTTATTTGAGCATTATATTTATTATTTTAATAGTAAAAGTAATTACATTTATATTTAAGCTTATTTTTTAGGTAAAATGACGACTGAAAATTATTTACATTGCGCCTTTTTTATTTTCTGTCGAATAACACTCCAATTTTTTTTCGAATAGTTGTAATACAGACGACCCTTAACTTCTCAAGCAATCTTCAATATTAGTAATTATGATTGTAATAAATTATAGAAGTATATAAATTTTCGCTTAACACCTATAATAAAAATAATACAAAGAGTTTTTATTTTTACACATGAATAAATTACACATGGGTTATGACCAAAGCAATTTAATTGAAAAACCCCAACTTTATTGATAGATTAAATAGTTAAAAAAGTTATATACCCGTTGTTCATTATGTTTTGTTGAAATAAATTAACATTCTAATTAAATAAATTCTTACACTACTATTGAACATGTATGTTATGAGAGGGGGGTCGGCTTTAAAAAGTTTTATTATATACAATATTTTTAACCTTTGGTTACGTTTGTATTATAATTGTTACTTTTTATGTTTATGATATTTTTGAAATTATGAAAATTTTAGATATATAAAGAGAGTATTTTCAAACTTATAATTCAAGTAAATTATTTTGATTCAATTTTTTGTAAAAAAATTTAATAGAGCAATAAATTTTTAAATATAAATCATATATTTTCAATATTTTAAAATAAAATTTATGAACCGCGCGAAGCGCGGATAAGTTTCCTAGTATACCTAATATTAGTCACAACAATATACAAATAACAATATTTATATTACCCACTACTTTACAGGTAACAAACAAAACTTGACTAGCATCACAATCCCTGAAAATTGAAAGATTCACATCCTGCCCAGAGCTTTATGACCAACAAGCAATCTTAAAATAAACAACTTACAAATGTGCCATCTTACCATAAAACACAAAATTGATACACCAACTTGAAAATCAAAGCTCACATTTAAATATAACTCATGTATAAAATTTAAAAAAAAACAAAATTGTAATACTAGTTTCAAAAACAAAACTCAACACATATACCCAATAACAAAGTATACTTAATCACCTAATTCATTGATGATTTATTCTTGTTTTGTAAAGGTGATATTGACTCTGTAAAACTGATCATGAATGGCGTGATGAAGTTTTCTAGCATCTCTGGTTTACTTCCAAATCCTGCAAAATGTATGTGTTTTTTTGGCAATGTTCCCAGTGAAGTTCAGAACTTTACATTGCAATTTACTGGTTATTCTAGAGGTACTCTACCTGTTTCGTATCTAGGCCTTCCTTTGGTTTCAGGAAAACTAAGATACAGAGATTGTGAACCTCTCATCACGCGCCTGTGTGGTAGAATAGAGCTTTGGACAAGTAAATTCCTTAATCAAGCTGGGCGCATTCTTTTAATAAAGGCTGTGCTTTATGGTATCCAGGGTTATTGGTCAACATATCTTTTTCTTCCGAAAGGGGTGCTAAAGCATATTCAGAGGATTTTAGCTAGATATCTATGGGGTGGGTCCTTGAATGGTCCTTGTATTTTTAAAATAGCGTGGGCTGACTGTTGCTACCCGAAATCTGAAGGTGGTCTTGGCTTTAGAGATTTGTTTACTTGGAACGATGCTGCAATAATGTATAAGGTGTGGAGGATTGTTACTAAAGCAGATTCTTTGTGGATTAAATGGCTATATTCCTGCTTCTTACAGCATAGGCCATTCTGGAGTATGAAGATCCCATCAAAATCGTCTTGGAGTCTCAAGAAAATTTTTAAAGGTCGTAGCAAGGCTCTTCCTTTTTTATCTTATAAAATAGGTGTTAATTCTAATCACCTCCTTTGGCATGACCCTTGGCATAATGGGAAAACGCTGGTGGATCTTTTGAGTCCTAGCATTATTTCAATATTGGAGTCTACGCATATGGCCAAAGTGGGTGTGATATTCAGTAATCGAGTTTGGCAGACTATTGTTTCCAACCATGTTCTTGCAATAGACTTTCGTAGCATTTGTGCCACCGTTGAATGTCAACAGGAGGACAACATTTTCTGGAATGGAATCTCTGCGAACAAAGTTGGCCTTCCAGTGGTCTGGGACACAATTCGGCGTGTTAAAAATCCTCCACCTTGGATAGATATGGTATGGCATTCATGTGCAGTCCCAAAGTACTCTGTGATGCTGAGGATAATACTAAAGGAAAGACTGTTAACTCGTGATCGTATGTAGAGATTTGGAATGGCAGTTAACCCAATATGTGTCATGTGTATGAACTCTGTGGAAACGCATAAGCATCTCTTTAGTGAATGTGACTATGTAAAATCTATCTTTCGAGCTTGGCCAGTTCAGGTTGATTTTAGTTGGCAGAATCTTAGCCAAGGCACGCTTGTTGGGGGTCGAATAGAAAGCATCAAGAAAATGGCAACCTACTTATTTCTTGCAACAACATATCATGCTATTTGGATGGAGAGGAATCACAGAACTCACAATGTGGGGCGTGCTATACCAACTGGGAGATTGACTAGAGATGTAAAAAGAAGAGTTAGAGACAAACTTTGCACGGTTGGCTATTTTCAAAGATCTGTTCGAAGGGATCCCACACTACCTTCATTACTATACTAGTTAATTTAGTTTTGTCCTAGATTTATGTCGACTAGCCTAGTTGCTTGTGTAGGTCTGTTTTGTTTTTGATTGGGGTATGCCTCTCTTTTCTTGTCTTTGTTTCTTTGGAGCAATAAAATTTTTTATTTAGCAAAAAAAAAAAGGCTATTGGGCTATGTACTTATTTCTGCCAAAAGGTATTCTCAAGCAGGTTCAACAAGCTTACTTAGCTAACTTTTTCTGGGGGGAAAGCATCAATCCACAGCTCAACACAAAGTTGCTTGGAGAGACTGTTGCTTAAAGAAAGAGGAGGGAGGCCTAGGTATTCGAGACATATTTGAATGGAATAGGGCCTCTATTCTTTATCAGATCTGGCGATTGACTCAGCCAAGTGGTGATTCTATTTGGATTTTGTGGTTGCACAACTGTTTGTTCAAGAATAAACCATTATGGACTTCAAAAATTCCATATAAATGCTCTTGGAGTATTCGAAAGCTTCTAAATTATAGGCAAGATGCTCTTCAGTTTATACAGTTTAAAGTTGGGATGCACTCTACCTTCTACCTGTGGCATGATCCCTGGTTGCTAAACAAACCTCTAATTGAACACTTTGGCAATCAAGTCATCTCTACTGCAGAGTCAACTAGCCTGGCTCGGGTGGGATCTATTATTTCTAATGTAGTCTGGGCTCCTAGTCGATCTAATCACATGATGATTATCGAGCTCAGGGACATGCTTGGAAGCTGCAGTATCTCTTCATCTGATGACACCACTTGGGCTGGAGTCAAGCCTGTAAAATTGTCAGTTGTGTGGAACTCTATTTGTAGAGCAGCCTTACCTCCTCCATGGCAGGAAGCTATTTATCACCAGCTAGCAATTAAGAACTGTTCTCTCTTCCTATGGCTAGCCCTTAGGGGAAGACTGTTTTCTAAAGATAGGATGAGGCAATTCGGCCTTAATGTTGATATGACCTGTGTCCTTTGTCATAATAATGAGGAAAATGCTGCTCACCTCTTCACTTTGTGTCCATTTGTCCAGAATATTATCCAAGGCTCTCATGTTGCGCTCTCAAGGGACTGGAACGAATGGCTTAATGGGAGATTTTTCGTTGGAAACCACCCTAGCTGGCTGAGTAATATAGGGCATCTTTATATCTCAGTATTGGTGTACAATATATGGCGAGAACGTAACAATAGAGTGCATATGACCAACAGGCCATCCTTGTCTCCACAGCTGCTAGCTAGCACGAAGCGTATGGTGAGGGAAAGAGTCTACTCTTCCGCTTTAGTCAAAAAACAGATTTCAAGGAATCCTAGACTTAGTCTATTACTGTACTAGATCTGCTTATGCTTCTATAAAAGCAGGTTGATTTTTGTCATTGATATTCTAGCTCTTTAGCGAGCTGCAGCTTTTTTGTTTCCCTGGGGTTTGCCCCTTGCAAACTTGTATATTCTTCTTTTCTTTATAAAATACTCTCAATTAGCA
This sequence comes from Kitagawia praeruptora, assembly GCA_037693485.1. Lineage (NCBI taxonomy): Eukaryota > Viridiplantae > Streptophyta > Magnoliopsida > Apiales > Apiaceae > Kitagawia > Kitagawia praeruptora. Next base: position 117,771,840 of record CM075351.1, on the reverse strand, counting down.
AAAAAAAAAAAACTTGCAAGCCAAAATCTACTTAATAAATTATAGATAATAATCAGCTTCTTGTCCAAGCTTCATTCGTCTCACCTTGATTCCTTCTTGTCCAAGTAAACTTCTTGACCAAACTCTTGCACAAATTCCAACTCGAATATCTCCATGAATAATAATAATAAATATTTACCAATTAGCATATCCATTCCCTGATCCTCATCATTCTCCTCTCCTTTGAAGAAAACTCGTCCTCGAGTTTTAAAGTATTTAAGAATAAGCACACAACGAGATAATTTCTTGTAGAACTCAAAAGCATCAAATTTTAACCCCATGACCAACATCTTTGGAAGCAACCTAAAAAGAACAAGATATATTGAAGAACCAGGTGTTTCCAACAAGTTGTCAATGCCTAGAAAATAAATGTGTTCCATCGTAATGATGTTATTCTCAACTTTCACAACATCGACAATTGCAATCACATTCTCTACCTCATCCTTCTCTTTAATGTCACTACAAATAACTTGTAGAGGTTCACTTACATGATTCTCTTCTACAATCAAAACATGCTCATATTCCTCATGCTTCTCTGTTATTGCTTGCTTGGTAACTAGTTCCTTCGTTTCAATAGAATTTTTTGTAGTCTCAACATGTAACACCCTACAATCAACAATCAAATCAACAACATTCTCCATAACAACAATTTCTTCCTTTTTTGCATCATTCTCTGTAATAGCAATTTCTTCCTCTTTTGCATCATTCTCCATAATATCAACTTCTTCCTCTTTTGCATCATTCTCCATAAGAACAACTTCTTCTTTTTGAGTTCCTCTTGAAAGTTCAAACCCTTGAAAAGAAGACTTCAATTTCTCCTCTTGTTCCTCTGGTTGATGAGATTCAAATTTCAAAGCTAGATTGCGAACATCATTAAACGAGATATATGGACTTGATTTTTTTTTGCTAAATAAATTATATTCCAACGGCAAACAACTACACTTCTGGGGGCATACCCCGCGAAAATTGTCGACCAACCGGAACAACAAAGAACAACTAAAACAGTTCTACAAATAAGAAGCTAGCAAACTGCTAATGCACTACCCAACTAAAACGACATAAAACCAACATTACCACAGGCCAACAAATTGACAGCTGCTAAAAGAGAAACAGAACAAGGGACGGATCTTTCCGAACCCACTTTTGAAAGGAAGCACAAATGAACATTTTCTCCCTCAAGAGAAAAAAAGAATGAGAGTCGAATTTTCTCTGCCTTCTCTCTAGAACTTCTCTCTAAAAATCTCAAACAATCTAAGCATCTTCTCCATCAGATCTAAAGTTCCACATCCTAATCCATCTCCCCCTTCTAATCTCCCACCTAAACACCATATTTCTTCTATTTCTTGTCGGTTAGCATGAGTCGTAAGAGGGTTTCGTTTGTGGATGACTCTGTGATGGCGGCTTATATTAAGAATCATGTGGTGATGACCCAGGAGGGGTTAGATCCAGTTTTGAGCCCAAAAAGGGTCTCGTTTGCGGCTGATTTGGTATCGGAGATACCATCTATTGATATTCGATCTAGGAAATTGGAAGGATTGAGTACGAAGAATGATGGCAAAAAGAGGGTCGCGAGGGTCTCCTTTGCTGACAACCTAGTCACGATGATTCTAGAGTCTGGGGTGGCTGCTCGCACCCGTAGCAGGGTCAGGCATCACTTAATTGATGGTAAGGTTTTTTCCCAAATGAAACCTACTAGTATTAATAAAGTAGATGGGGGTCATTGTGTTACTCCCTTTGTTGATCTGTCGGAGTCCTCCCCGGAAGAGGAAACTGACTCGACTAGTAAAGGGGAAGGTCTAGCCATTGATGTGCCTATGTCTGAAGCTCGAATGGGTGATGTTGAGGGGGTCGGGAATGACTTGTATAAGGTCATTGATTCATCAAAAGGGGATCTCTCTGTCCCGGTTATGGACTTTGGTGGAGTCAGTGATAATGTTGGGCCTAATGCTGGGCCTAATGTTGAGATTGCTGAGATGAATCAGACGGATGCTAAGGGAAAGGGGAAGACCCGGTGTAATGAAATGAAAAAAAGAAGAAGAGATTCCTAGTTGGAATATATTTGTAAAGCGAATGCAGAAACGGTTGGCTATTGCTGTGAAGGTAGTCATTCTCTTCTGAGACTGCATTGTTCACAATGGGCACGAGGTGCCTACGATCTGGGGGAATGTTGACATGAGAGATCTGGATACTTTAAATGGATTTCAAAGAAGGCATGATTTAAAGATTTTGAGAGATTTGGGTATAGCCCTGAATTGTATTAGGCAGCTTGGGAATTACATTAGGAAGAACAGAATCCCTCTTCAGGTGCTAGGGGAGGATAGTGGGTCTTTTAGACCACACATCCTACAACTCTAAGTTGAAGAGGAAGGCTTTGGGGCCAGCGAGGCGTAATTTGGATAACCTTAGGATGTTCATCGCCTCTCTGGGTAAAGAAATCCCTTTGGTTAAAGGGTCCCGAGATAGGGATTTCAGTGCCTCTGCTCGTGGGTTACGAGATTTTGAGGAAATGGAGCTTCATGATTTAACCTGTCGATCTATCCAATTGAGGGACTACCTGATTGACTTGGGAATTGATCTGCCAACAGCTGAGCAGCAATATAGTCCGATTTTTGGGGGTAGGGATGCAATACCCTTCAAGGAACTGGGAGAGGGGGGAAACAATGCCAAGGAACATAATATTAGCAGGATGCAATATTTGGGGCCTTTGTTTCGTCTTGTTGGGGATGTTACTGTGCATGTTGACTCTGAGCAAGTGGCGGAGAACATGGAGGAGGCTAAGGAAGCCAGGATACCTAAGGCTGACCAACAATGGAGCCCTACCTCTCCCAGGCTAGGAGATAATGCAATGCCATGGGACGGAATAATTGGCACTTTCCAAAGCAAGGAATTCTTTAAGGATGCTGGCCTAAATGGCGATGGGGTCCTGAGGTGTGCTCAGCAAATGTGGAGACACCTGGGAATCAAGGTGTGAATAAAGGAAGTGCAGGTATGGAGGAGACCAAGGGGACCAGAGTCTGCTGGGCAAAGGGGAGGCTGAAGAAATGGCCCCTGAATAGGGGTGGCCACTCCTGATTTATGTTTTGTAGGGCTGTGTTTTTTTGATAATGATTTGCTTATTTTGTTGATTGTAAATAGCTTAAGTCTGTTTTAACTCTGTTTTATTGCTGATTTGCGGGGTATGCCCCCAGATGGTGTATGTTGTTCCTTCTATGGTATAAAATTCTAATTAGCAAAAAAAAAACATTTTCTCCCTCACTGTGGATTTGATGGTCAAGCTAAGCACAGTTGTTGGGTGCCCAGGCCCTGCGTTGTGCATTCTAAAGTTCCTTTCCTTCCAGACATTATAAATGCACGTTGTAAGGTAGACCCCCGCTATTCTCTTCAACTTTCCAGAAAGATTAGAAGAGAAAAAACCTCCTTGCTGCCACCTTGTCCAATCAATGTTCACCTGGAAAGGGATTACATTACCCAAGAACCTAAAATATGGGCAAGCCGTAAACAGGTGGCTTATAGATTCCACTCCATTTCCACACAGCACACAAGAGGGATCCACCTCCATACCAAACGAAATCATACGATCTCTAGTAAGTAACCTGTTTTTTTTTTTTTGCTAATTAAGTAACCTGTTTCTCACAGCAAGCCAAGTAATGAAGGTACATTTCGGAATATTGAACGAGTTCCACACCACTTCTCCCCAGCTTACAGGTTGACCAATATTCCGAATAGAGTTCCATATAGTTGCTAGCTTTACCAATTTAGTCTGCATGCCATTCCAAGTAATGTTGTCAGTCCGGTGAATTTGGACTTGGGATGCTCTTCTTCGAACACCTATGACATCCATGTGGTTAGACTGGGGAAGTCTCCACACTCCATCTTGGAGGTAAAAGCTGATAGGGGCCATGGCAGTGGACTCAGCATTAGAGATTACAAAGGACGAGATGAATGCCAGAGGTTTCTTATCAGCCCAGGGGTCCTGCCAGAAGAGAAATCTAGAGTTTCGCCCCACGTCATACCCAACAAATTGCAATGCCTGTTGTCTAGCATTAAAAATCTTTCAAGCAATCCAACAACACCTATAGGGCATTGTAGCAGTCCAGAAGGCTTTGTTTCGTAACAGTACATTATGAAACCAGGCTATCCAAAGAGAGTCTGAAGTGGGTTGGAGCAGGCGCCAAAGCTGGTGCAAAACAGCTGCCTGGTTCCATTCAAAAATGTTTTTGATCCCCAGACCACCCTCATTTTTAGTCTTGCAACAATCCTCCCAGGACACCTTGTAGTGGCATCGACCTGATTCCTTTTTTTTTTTTTTTTGCTAATTAAAAATTTATACCAAAGGAAACAACTAGTACACAACTAGGGGCATACCCCGCGAGACAACATCCAAACTATAACTACAATACAACATGATACAAAGAATAAGAAGGTAAACCCTACTCAACATCCCGGATGTACCTAACCTATTCTTTTACATGATAAGTAAGATGATGGTCGGGTAATTAGCAAAAAAAAAAAAAAAAGATGATGGTCGGGTCTTTCCGAACCCAAACCTTAAACAAGCTACATGAGAACAGTTTCTCGTGCACCATACGCCTTATCTCACTGCTGACCACTGAGGTTGGATGGCCAGGCCCAGGGTTGTGCATGCGGTAGTTACGCTCCTTCCAGACATGGTAGATATCTGTGCTAAAAATCAATTGAGCAATTGATTGCTCCTTTGCCCCCAGCTGTGTATTAACGCAATTGCCTAGCTGACAGTTGGACCAGTTCCGCGTGAAACGCATTGGCATAGACCTGCTAATAAGATCAAAGAATGGGCAAGCAGTGAAAATGTGGCTAACCGATTCATCATCCACCCCACATAAGACAGATTTTGGGTCAACCTGCATTCCAAACATAAGCATTCTATCCTTCGTGAGAAGCCTGTTCTTTATGGCTAACCAAGTGATGAATGAGCACTTCGGGATATTGAATTTCCCCCATACCATGTTCAACCACTGGACATGAGTTCCAGTTTCCCGAATGGAGGACCAAATTGTAGTTAATTTGACATTCTTTGCTAACATTCCATCCCATGTAATGGAATCAGACTTATGAATTTGAATTTGTTGCACCACCCGTCTAATTTCAATCACATCATTATGGTTCGAAGATGGCAAGTTCCAAATCCCATTTCGGAGGTAGACATTGATACTGACTGCACTCGTGGACTCAGCTGTAGAGATAATGGACGGAGAGATAGCCAGAAGAGGCTTCTTTTGGACCCAGGGATCATGCCAGAAGAGAAAATCAGAGTTCTCGCCTATGTTATAGTGTAAATGCTGAAGAGCTCGCGGCCTAGCCTTGAATAATTTCCTTACAATCCAACATGAGCGATATGGCATTGAGGAAGTCCAGAATTCCTTCTTTGCCAGCAAGGCTTTATGGAACCATGCTATCCAAAGAGAGTTAGAGGTGGGCTGTAAGATACGCCACAGCTGGTATAGAATGGCAGCTTCATTCCATTCAAAAAGGTTTCGAATGCCAAGACCGCCTTCCGCTTTCGGTTTACAGCACTCCTCCCATCCTACTTTATACTGACATTTCCCATCCGGCTTGTAGAAACCTCCCCAAATAAACTTGAATAATAGAGCATTAATCTTCTTAAGAATTCCTTTCGGAAGGAAAAGGAACATACTCCAATATCCCACAATACTGACCAGTATAGCTTTGATCAGTTGGAGACGGCCTGCAAAATTAAGAAATCTAGTTGTCCACAACTCCACTTTGCTGCACAGTCTACTGATCAGAGTCTGGCAGTCATTCTTGTTGAGCTTGCCCGTAATGAGAGGTAGCCCCAGGTAGGTGATAGGCATATGACCTCTTTGGAACCCTGAGTGAGTAAGAATAGCATCAACCACATCGTGTCTAACATTGGCAAAGAAGCAAGTAGTCTTGGAAATGTTTGGCTTTAGGTTCGAACAACTTGAGAAGAGCTTGATCCCATCTAGCAGAGCTGAGACTGACCTAAGATCACCATGACTAAACAGGAACACATCATCAGCAAAAATAATGTGATTCAGTTTTACCTCCTTTGTTCTCCAATGGAATTTGAAATTAGGATCTCTGGTCATCTTACCCAGACAGGCTGAGAGAGCCTCCATGGTAATCACGAACAGATAAGGGGATAGGGGATCCCCCTGCCTCAGGCCAGACTCCCCTTTGAAAAAACCTTCCAAACTGCCATTCAACTTTACAGAAAACATTGTGGAGGTGATACATTTCTCCAGCCAATTGATGTACTGGTGGGGAAACCGCATTTTTTCCATGATTTTAAACAGGAATTTCCAGTTTAGGGAGTCAAAAGCCTTATGAATGTCCAGCTTTATAGCACATCGGGGCTGACCTGAGTTGCCATTATAATCCTTGCATAAAGCTTGGGCAAGGAAAATATTGTCTCCAATGGATCTCTTAGCTACAAAAGCAGACTGTACTGGAGAAATGATGGAGGGAAGAACAGCTTTGAGCCTCTTGGCCAACATAGATGAAATGCATTTATACAGTACATTACAACAAGAGATGGGTCTAAAGTGTTGCATTTCAGAGGGGTTAGCCTATTTAGGAACTAAACATATGGAAGCAGCATTTATTACTCTAGGCAAGTGTAGGGTATTAAAGAAATACATGATACCTTTAGTCACATCGTTTCCTACCAAATGCCAAACAGCCAAGTAAAATTCGACTGTGAACCCATCTGGCCCAGGGCTCTTGTTCTTAGCCATTCTTTTTAAGGTGCTCAGCACTTCACTTTCAAAAAAAGGGGCAGCCATATGATTAAACTGGGAATCAGAGAGAGAGGGAAGAGGGATGTCATTAGGAAAATCTGCTACCTCAGATGTTTTTCCCAAAATATTTTTATAAAATTCCGTGGCCACTTTAGCCATATCAGCATGCGAAGAGTGTGAAACCCCCTCCGTGTCCCGAAGAGAAGTAATCTTATTAGTATTCCAGTTCCCTCTGCAAGAGTTATAGAAAAACTTATTGTTGCCATCTCCAAGTTTTAACCACTGAATTCTGGATTTCTGTTTTAAAAACTGTTCCTCTAGCATTAAAGATGCTGAATAGTTCTCAATAAAATCCTTTTCTTCTTTAAAGTATGCAGCAGTGGGGTTAGCAGGCATTGCATTCTGAAACTGAGATAGAGCATCCCGAGATAAGATCACTAGTTGGTGAATGTCCCCCACCTTTTTGTTTAGGTCCTTTAGAGCCAACTTTACATTCTTGAGCTTCGAGGATAAAATAAACCAAGGATTTCCCTCTACCTCCAAAGACCATGCTTTCGCCACTGTATCCAAAAAGTCTGGGTTATCAATGAGGTGATTAAAAAATTGGAAAGGCTTCGCCCCAGAGGAGAAACTAGTTCCAAGCGAAGTAATAGCAGGGCAATGATCAGATAAACCCCGAGAGATGAACTCCACCGTGGAGCAAGGGAACACTGAATGCCAATCAGGATTTACTAACACTCGATCCAACTTTCTGAACTTTGGCTGAGAAATATTGCTATCCCACCACGTGAAGAAGTGGCCTGAATACCGAAGATCAGTGAGCCCATTGGCAAGCAAAAACTGTTTAAACTCCTCCATTCTAGTAGTTCAGTCTAAAACTCCTCCTTGTTTTTCATCAATGCTAATGCAAGAGTTGAAGTCACCACATAATGCCCAGGCTGTAGCATTCAAACCATGCGCTATTCCTGCCAAATCAGACCATAGTGGTCTGCGGTCAATCGCTTCATTAAGACCGTACACAAAAGAGATAACGAAGTTTGTGTTGCTCTCAATAAGGGTGACAAAGCATGTGATATGCTGAGAAGAAGAAGCAATAACCAAAATATTCCATATAGAGGGGTTCCACCCCAACCATATACGGCCTCCCGGATGATGATCATAATTAAAACACCACTGAAACCGTGGATTTATGGCCCGAGAGATAATCCTAGCAACGTCAGTTTGGACATGAGTTTCCAATAGACCTACCAGGGACAGTTTATTTTTAGAGATAAAGTCCCTGATAAAACCAACTTTATTATTGAGGCCTCTAACGTTGTAGGAACAAAAAATAGTCATATAAGATTTATGACCTAGAGGAAGGGGTACGACCCCCCCTGCCTCCTCTTTTTACTTTCTTGTATGGCTTTGGAGTTCTAGAGCCATGCTTCATTGCCACCTCATCAACCACAATATTCTGAAACTGCTGAAGAGTGGTAGCATCCGGAGATATGCTTGGCGATGTCACTGGCTTCCTCTTTGAGCGAACCTCCGTCCACCCCTTATCTACTTCCTCTTCTGTAACATCTACCTGGTGGTTTTGGATATGCTCATCCCCGTCTGCTCCCCTCATGTGACTGTCCTCCTCCTCTAAAGCCACTTCCTTTTGCTCGACCACCACTTTTTGTTGTTGAACTTCATTGACCTTACCAATTTGGTCCACTTTATCCTTTCCTTTGCCACTTTGGCCAGTTGAATCCCCTTTTGTATGGATTGAGCCCCCTGCCGCCCATTCCCTGGAAGCCACCGGGCAAACACTAATGGTGTGGCCAAGTGATTTACAGTGGTTGCACACCATTGGCTTATTAATATATGTGACTTTAACCTCTACTATAGAACCATCCAGGTCCACCACTTTGAGGGTTGGCGGTAATGGATCCCCTACTTCATACTGCACACACATTTTAGCAAATGGCAGGATTTCTAGCTCAGATGTAAGGGCATCTGCCCCTAGGGGCTTGCCAATGGCACTAGCAACACGACCCAGACCCTCCTGCGTCCAGTAACAATCTGGTAGATTGGCCAGTTTAACCCATAACGGCATTGAGGTAACAGGTTCTGAGCGCACAATGAAACCCCAATCAGTTAGGACCAAAGGCCTTTTATCAAAGTACCACGTACCTTTGCTTAGAACTGCATTTTTCTCATTGGAAGAGTTGAACCTAAAAACATATGTAGATTCATTACGCTGAGAGACCATGGTGAGGCCTCTCCTCCAAGCTGAAAAAGCCACCTCCTTAACTCTCTTAAACGGTAAAGTTCCTTTGGTAAATTGACCCACAATGCAACATTTGAATTTTTCCGCACCTTTCTTGAGGACATCCTCTGGGGGGGATACAACATCTGATCCTTCAGTTGGAGGCACGTAATCAAATTTCACTTCCTTGAAAGGGCCCGGGGCCGTTCTTAAAACTGAAGACCAGGATTTAGTTCCTTTTGACCCCATTTCGGTCTTCTCATTCTTCTCCCCATTTTTGGTGTTCTCATTGCTTACTTTGTCTGCAACAGGTTCATGTTTACTCTTCGAGCTTTCACCCCTTTCCAGACCCCCAGATGGAGCATTCTTTAGGATTCCTTTAACCACTCCCGCCCCCTTCTCGTTGGCAGCCATGTTCTTAGGTATTTCCTTGCTAGAAAAAATTGGAAGACCCATCTCATCCCTACCATCAATGAAACGCACTGGGCTAACTAACCCTGCATTAAATCTCTCCTTATCCTTCAAAATTTCTTTTTCAACTTCACTCACCGAAAAACCCTTCTTGGCAAGAAAGCTATGAATATCCATCATTTGGTTGCGGAGCTTTATAAGATCCTCTCTTTCATATTTGTTGTTCGCAGCCACACCCTTTGCTACCATGTGAATCGTTTCTCTCTCTATCGCATCTCTAGCGGTCTCATAAGAAGCTTCATCCTCATCCGAGGGTGTCTCACATATCTTCTCAGCTGAGGCACCTCCCTCTAGGGTAGTAGGCACTACTAGAGCTGGAAAGTCCTCCACTTCTCTTCGTGCGAGCATTTCCTGAAACTTATCATCCTCCATATCCTGCATATAGCCAGGCAAGCCAGATTCAGAGTCACAATGCGAATCTTGACTCACCATGGGATAACTGACCGAAAAAGAAATAAAATAAGTATAAGAAATATAGTGTTTAGGTTTGGGGAACAAGGGAAGATGGAAGTAAATGAAGGGAATATGGAATTTATGATGAGGAAAGTGTGTAAGAGATTAGATCTGGAGATATTAAAAATGGCGGCTGGCTAGGGTTAGGGGTTAGAAAGAAGGAGGAGCTTCTCTCTCTAGGACTCTTATCCAAAAAAGTTCTCTACATCGACCTGATTCCTTATAGAACCCTCCCCATAAAAATTTAAACAAAAGACTATTGATCGCCTTAAGGACTGACTTGGGAAGGAAAATGTACATGCTCCAGTATCCCACAATACAAACCATGATTACTTTGATTAGAATCAAACGACCAGCAAAATTCCTGAACTAACTTAGAAGAGAGTGGCAAATGAGAGTCGGATGCGCTCTAACCTCTCTCTTCAAACCATACCCGCCACAAACTTTTAATCTTAATCTACACCATTTCTTCAGCAGATCTTCACTCTAGCCTTCCTAAATTCACTTTCCCTCTTCTAATCTTTCACCTAAAACACCATATTTCTTACTTTATACTTATTAATTTATTGAATGGGTACTTCTTCCATTGATGGAAGGGTATTTATTTTGTTAAGGTTGGAGGTTGAACCTCGTGTAGATTTCGATCTGCTGGCTCCTGCAAAGGCCGGGTCCCTTGATTTGGGTATGGGGGATAGGTTTATGTGTGGCGATATAATCGTTTTGGATTATATACGCTCATATGTGCGAGGAGTTGCTCCTTTGTTTGGGAGGAGATACTCTTATCATGTTTGGTTTATGGGTATTTATGTTGCTCGAGATAAGATGGAAGGGGAAACTCTTATGGATTCGGCCCTCTTTGTAGAATGGTTGTTGTTGGGTTTTAAGTTCTTGTCGCTGGTTCTGAAGGGTTATTTCAAGATTCGGTTGAGACAACCCTTCAATCGAGATATCTCTCCTTGTGTGTACGTTGTAGAGGTCGTTCCTAGTGATTGTGTCTATAGTGTTGGAGTCCTGGTACATTTCCATGTACGAGGTGTCAGGAGAGAGGGGGATGTGCATCTTGTACACAACCTGTCTGTTCAAGGGTTTAAACCAAAGAGGTCAGGGGCTTTCTCTATGTTTGACTTAAGTACTGTCAAGGATCAGCTTGATGGTTCTGATTTGGGAGGCATCCTATGCTTCTCTAATGTTGTTTCTGAGCGGGTTGGTTCCACTATATTGGGAATCTATGTTCAGAAAGGTAGTACATATGCTGATGGAGAGGGCATAGTCCTGGATTCCAATCGAGTTATAGTTCAGCTGTAATGTGGAAGGGAATGTTTCATACCCAGCTGCTTCTGATAGATGATGTTCAAGTGTTTGATGAATTGCTTGCTCGTACTATTTTTTTTTTTTTTTTGCTAATTAAAATTTAATACCAAAAAGGAACAACTTATACAAATCTAGGGGCATACCCCGCGATCGACCATAACAGAAGTCATAACATCAGTAAGTCACCTTACTGTCAACATAACAACGAGAAAACAAAAGATTATTCTGGCACCTTAAACAACCTAAAATTGAGACTAGGCACATGTCTCACAAAGCCCATAGTAATGAGAAGCAACAGATAAACCATGTAGTGACGCAAATGCATTCCAACAGCAAACCTCTTCCTGACATGATACGGAGCAACCGACACCCCCCTTCTCAACATGAGAGTTGGCCTCCAAAAAAGCACCTCATCGGCTAACTTTTCCAAGCCTCCAGCTGATTAAAGATGCCCTCCGGAGAGATCACCACCTGAACAGTATAGCAATACACAGCTCCCCTTCGGAGATTCCAAATGTCAACTACTCGACATTGGCAAACAGCAGATAACATAGTCAACAAAGTGACCTCCATAACCTCACAAGCAGCAGCGAGCCCCGCAATTCCATACATAAAAAACCCCGCTTGTACCATCAAGAGTTCAACTATAAAAGAACAAATGAGAGTCGTTTCCCTGCCTTCTCTCTAACCTCTCTCTAAAAACCCTAGTTAGCCGCTTTTAATTCTAGCACAATTTTCCATCAGATCTTTTCAATCGACCTTCATAATTCCATCTTCCATCTCAAATCTCCCACCTATACACTAAATTTCTTATTATATATATATATTATCTCTAATAGTCATGGGTTCTTTTGTTTCGGTTCTTTATTTGGTGGGTTCCTTAGAGAACCAGGATATTGATGCTATGCTGCTTCAATTCTTGGATTTAGCAGGCCTGCATATGTGTGAGGATGGGGTGAGATCCTTCCCTGTTGGTTTGTTGAATGCAGGAAGGGATAATCATGGGTCTCTTGACTACAACAATTTGCTTGATGAGGTAATGGATGGCACGTTATCTAGATGTACGAGATGTCTATTTTGGACTGCTGATTGCGAGGTTTTCTTGGGGGCCCTGCAAATAGTGGAGTATGCTTCAGATCGGGGTTTTACTCAGAATTTGAGAGTTGAGTATGCCGCTTCTTTTGTTCCGCCTCTTAACAAGGATTAGAGCAATGATGCTAGCTTCAAAGTTAGTATGTATGGTGAAAGCTACTTGGAAAGGGAGTATCTCTCCCTCTTTAGAGCTTTGGTCAAAATGTTGATAGAGGTGCTTTGCCTCTTTCAGATTATAGATTTGTCAATGGATGTGTTTGACATCTCAATGATATACAATGATATGGTAGGTTTTCGCATCTCTGTTGCGAGAGCAAGGAATGTCTACCAAGTGCTTGATGATTTTTCTCTTAGGCTGCTGGCTATCATCTTAATTGGGGACAGGGAAGAGCATCCCAATTTAGGAGATAAGCAATGCTTGATATTTCATTTTCTGCATTTGAAACATGAGGTATGGTTGTTGGAGAGAAGTGTCAACATGGTTGAGACCATTGCTCTTGTGGATCACTCGCTAGTGCATTTAATTGTTGCGACACGGTGTTCAAGACTTTATCAGGTGGCTCTGTTCAACGTGCTCCGTCTTGTTCTGAATTATCGGGTGGCTGATTTTGAAATGTTTTATGGGGCTGCCAAGGGATGGTGCTATAGGTACCATGACAGTGTAGGAGTTCGAGGTCATTTCGTGCTTTATGACCTTGTAAAAGCAACAGGGAATGGTAGGGAAGGGCGGATGTGGCATTTGAAGCCAGGGAATGAAATGGGAATGGTATTCCTGTTTAGGACGAGTGCTTTTGGTTTGGAATACAACAAAGCATTGACTGGAGAGTGCTTGTTTCCAACTGCTAGAGTTGGAGTGATTCTTGCTGATTATCACTGTCTTATGAGGTCCAGTTGTCGCAGCAAGGGTGATGACTTTATGACAACAGATATAACAGTTCACAAACTGTCTACTGCTGTGTTTAAGCGACGGATTCAGCAGAGTTTCCAGGTTGGTGGTTTTTCAACTAAGTCTGATGTGATGCTATTGAAGAATTTTGTATGCATTGTGTCATGTATGGTGGGAACGTTTGGGCGTTCTTATGGAAATGGAAAACTGATTGTTACTCAGACCTCAAGAACTGAGGTTATACAGTCCAAAATGGTGGAAATGCTGGTCATGCAATGGAGGTTTGATCTCTTTGTTTTAATTCCAGAGCATGGTTTCTTTAGAAGTTGGTGTCACTATTGTAGTGGTAGGGTTATGAATGTTGTGGAGGAACCAAGTGGTTATGACTATGTACTGAATGGTGATCCCTTCTTTGAAGGTAGGGTCAGTACTATAGTGTTTGCACTTCAACAAAACTGGGTTTTGTGCAATGATGATTGGCGGCAAGCCAATCATATTCGGTTTTCAACCTGGTCTTATGATAACAGACTTGGGAAGATGGTTGGTTTAGGTTCACAAGTGGGCCTAGTGCTCCTGAAGAATGGCATGTTTTATGGTGTTATATCTGGTATTTGTTTATCAAGGGAATGGAGACTTGCGTCTTTAATGGTTGGACGTTATGAGTTCAGGTTTTTATTAAATTTTATTGTTGGGACTGGGATGCCAAATGAGTGCTGCTTCAAGATTCTTTATCAACTGCTGCTGCTGGAAAACATTTGGCTGGTAGATTCCGTTGTTAGAGATAAGGTTGCCTCGGAGTTGATCTATTCTAAAATCATAGTTTTTGTTCAAGATGTTGATGGGGATTTAATCCTCTTTGATTCTATCCTTGATACGGTCGGGCCATGTGTTAATGACGAAGGAAAGAGGGAGGTGAAAGGTTCTTGGTACAAGGCCATTCCTGTTGGTGGTTCGCAGCCTGTGGGGTTGGTAGGATTGTGCTGTGGGCACAAGACACCACTAGTGTTTGCATGGAGATCAAGGCCAGTTTGGGCCCTAATTTTAGAACTAGGCATAAATCTCAATTGATGTTTTAAACTAGGTTTTCTAGTTTCTCTTATGTAGAAGCATTCTGTTGCTTGTTGCAAATTAGTTTCACTAATTTGCTTTGCTGTTGTTTTGTTGATTTCGCGGGGTATGCCCCTAGATTTGTATAAGTTGTTCCCTCGGGTATAAAATTTTAATTAGCAAAAAAAAAAAAAAAAAAGAGTTCAACTATCAACCAACAGCTAGCGGCCCGACATGCACAAGGTTCCGCAACAGTGCACACCCGCAACATCGAGCTACCAAGAGCTGCTATAAACACACCCTTAGTCCTGTGCAGACCAAGCAAAGTCCATGTTCGATGGGCTTCCTGTGCTCGGTCAGGGTCACAAGGAATAGTTGCCTGGTGGGAGCCATTAAAGGATGTAACTCCAATGTTTCTAAGTGGATGCTAGCTAGATGGCATGGATCGTCCAGGAGTACCGGGTCAATGCAATATTGTTTTGCTAGAGATGTGATGCCATTGTGGCGTAGTTATGATGTTTTGTTTATTTTCCTTTATGAACATGTTCCTCGGCTAGGTTAACTAGCTTCCTTTAGGTTGTTTTGTTGGTTTGTTTTGTTGTTGTCCTTTCTGGACAAATTTAGTTGTAATGACTGTTTGTTGACTACGCGGGGTATGCCCCTAGAAGTGTTTTAAGTTGTTCCTTTTGGTATAAAATTTTAATTAGCAAAAAAAAAAGTCCATGTTCGATGCATCATCCTACAGCCAAGCATGTCGACCATGGCAAAACTCACCCTCATTTTCTTCACCAAACTGCCCCCCAGAAGAACATCAAATAAAACTATCATACACAAACTCTTTACCAGAAGAAGACCCACATGTATGCTTGACGTAGACAGTCCTGCGGGAGGATACTAAATGTGATTCTTTCGAGCTTGGTTTGGAAGTTTCAAATGGGTGGGATCTGGATGCGTATGTGGACAAGTCTGCAATAGGAATGGGTTTAAGTCATCTGTTGAGATGTGCTCACCTGAAACAGACTAGATGGATGTTGAGCTTGTGTACGGGTTGCAACTTTTTGAAGCTTGGTCCGGAGACTTGTAGTGCTCAGTAGGCATTGTTTGTGACAAATGTTGGTCTGATTTTTTTTTTTTTGCTAATTAAAATTTTATACCAATGGAAAACGATTACAAATCTAGGGGCATACCCCGCGAAAGATAAACGCCAGCCATCGGAACAACAAAGGCACTAGTTAAACTAGTTTACAAAGGAACAATGACAAGCAAATAGTCAAGTCTACATAAAAGGAAACTAGTTAAAAAACTAGTTTTAGACCCAAGACATATCTATGCTATGCCAGTTTCATAAAATCTGCATAATAAATTCTAACAATAGAATTTATCCACCAAGATTGAGTAACATCACTCACTTTCTAGAAAGAGCTCAAGGCCGTTTCCTTCACAAGAACCCAACAACAAAACCTACAAAGACCTGAATCGCTTCGAATCAATTTCCTCCCATCAGCTAGCAACATACAGCGTGAAGCAACAGAAATATAGCAATAGTAAATAGTAAAAAGACTAAAAATGAGAGTCGTATTTGCTCTAACTTCTCTCTAACCTCTCTCTAAAAAACCTAGCCGCCACCAAATTCAAACCTAAATCTAAACCATTTCCTCATCAAATCTTCTCTTTAGCCTTCCCAAATTCACCTTCCTCTTCTAATCTTTCACCTCAAACACCATATTTCTTTATATAATTATTATATAATTACTAGTTTAATGAAGAAGGTTTCCTTTTCGGAGAACCTAGTGACCGTGATTCCTCCCCGTGCGCGAGGATCTGAAGTTTGCCATCCGGTGGGTAATCCGATTAGGAGTCCGAAGAGGGTCTCCTTTTCGGAGAACCTTGTGACTGTGTATCCTTTGGAGGATAATCCGAAGGGTGTGCTCAGGGTGTGTACACAGAGTGGCTTCTCTCCTGCAAGGGAGAAGTTTAAACCCTTGTTTCAGGTGGCTAAGAGATTGAAGTTTGAGACGGAGTGTACGGAGTTTGGTACTTCTGGTCTCAAAGATGGGCTGGAGGTGGCGGAGAGGGCCTTCACCCCCACAACTGGGTTTGCTTCTAGGACGTGTAGCTCGCTTGAAGGAAAGATCTACTACTCCAAGAAGAAAGTTACTTTTAACGATTTGGTTGTTGAAATTAAAGATTTCAGTAATGAAATGTCCGATTCATCGGAAGCAACTGACATTTCTGTTAGTGCTAATGTGGATTTGGGAGTCAATTCCTCTTTGATGGATGAGGGAGTTGACTTTCCAATTTTGGGTGAAAATGACTGGCCTAGAGAGAATCTAGTGGTTTGCCAAAAGGCTTGCCTTAGGAAGTCTACACTTAATGTGGAGGTTGTCAAACCTGTGAAGAAATCAGTGAAGTGGAAGGATAATGTCCAGGTTATTATTGATCAAGAAGTGACTATTGTTAATGATAGTCAGGTCAATAAGAAGTTGGTTATGGATGAGGAGGTGGGTCACAAGCTGAATGAAAAGGACATTGATGAAGCCTTTGAGTATTTAAGGAGTAGCGATTATGTTCTGGAAGGGACAAAAAGGATGTTGAGGCATATGCTTAGGATTCTTGGGTGTGAACCAGGGGGTTACACTTATTTTAATTGTTGTTATTGTAGTTATTACTCGAGATTGAATGGTGAGGGCGCGATGGAGCAAGTTGTAGAGCTGGATGTTCACAGAGTGTGTGCAATGCGCATTGCAACATGGTTATTTGCTTGTTATGATGTCCTTGAGATGAAGGGATTGGTTGAAGACCCTTTATGGGTGTGTTCTGCGGGGTCCATAGTGAAACAGAGGTATGGCTTATGTGATAGTTCAAGTCATGGTACCTTGGTGATGCCTGTTGTGAAGGAAACAGATGGTTTTTTCTGCTCCTGGGTTATTGATAGGAGGCTAGGTTTGGTGGGATTTGGCCTCACTTTTCTCATGGGGATTTATATGATGCTGTTTGAAATTGGCTTAATAGTTCTGGACCTGGTTGTTGGTTTTTGTCAAGTCCAGGTGATGTGCCATGCTAAGTGGTATGGTAGCAACGGTTTAAAGTCCAGTGGTTTCTCAGCCCTGGATATTGCTAGTAGTTGTTATGTGTGCACTGCTGGGTATGGTTCCTGCAATATTGGACGGCCTATCAGGAGCAGTCATGGGAGTATTGAGATTGCAGATGCACTCCAGGTGCCTGCTGTTGTTTTCAGAGATATATTTTTTTTTTTTGCTAATTAAAATTTTATACCAAAAAAGGAACAGCTATTACAATTCTAGGGGCATACCCCGCGAAATCAACAATCAACATAACAAAAGTCATAACATCAGTAAGTCACCTTACTGTCAACATAACAGCGAAAATAAGCTAAAGATCATTCTGGCGCCTTAAGCAAACTTAAATTGAGACTAGGCACATGTCTCACAAAGCCCATAGTAATGAGAATCAGCAGATAATGCACCATGAAGTGGCGCAAGTGCATTCCAACAGCAGTCATCTCCCTATCATGACCCGAAGCAACTGTCTCCAAGCACCTGGCCCAGTCATCAGCATTATCCCATTTAACAACATACCAGCATAGAAGACAAATCTCAATTGTCCAGACCATAACACCTCTTTCTTGTACCACCATTATAATCCCCATGTCCCAAAAGATAGTATCATCAATAGGACAAATCTCAATTGTCCAAACCATCAAGTCTTTCAGCCCCCACCTTCGGGCCACCATCCAAACCATCTTCCAATTGCCAACATGAGCAAAAACCGAGTGCCCATGCTTTTCCACCTCTTCCATAGTATCCACTTCCTTGGAACCCACATCAAGTTCTAGCACATTTGTTGATATTAAAGCATGACCAACAATGCCTGTAGCCCACCAAGCAACATATGCCTTACCTGTTTTTACAACACACCGCAAGTTTGGTATTTGGAAAATCAAATTATGGCTTGCAGTCAAAACAGGTGTGGCATTCCTTCTCACTAGAAGACAAACTGATACTACCATCAAGATGTACACAGGACACACATGGTAGATAAAAGCAAAACCATCATTAATCATTCCGCTTAAGCGCAGCAACAAAACAAACACCTTGCGCTTTTCCGACGTTTTCCTTGCAACATATGAAACACCAGCTCCCAGGCAAGGTCTATCCTCCTCAAGACCAGAAGTCATACCCGTGTTTAGAAAACAGGTTGGGAAACGGGTCATAAACTCAACTGGAACAAATATGTTGCTTCCATAAACAGTGACTTTTCTGTCCCTCAAATTTCCTTTTCTTATTCTCTCGACCTATTTGAGTTTGTTCACTTTCAGCTTCTATAATAGATGCTTTTTGAACCACTACAACATAATTAGTTAGCTCAAATGGTGCCACTCCTTCCGTAGCCATGGTTTCAATCCTTGTTGGAACCTTTTTGCTCGTTGTTCCTCAGTACGTACAAATTCTGGAACAAACCTAGACAGTTCAGTAAATTTAGTTTCATACTCTGCCACTGTTAGATTGTCCTGGTCTAACTCCAAAATTTTTATTTCCATTTGGTTTTCTAGATACCTAGGGGAATACTTCTCTAGAAACACTCTAGTAAAATGCTCCCAGGTTATCATTCCCGCTCCCTCTAGACTCTTCTTGGCCTCCCACCAATAATTTGCCTCTCCCTTCAGGAGATAGGCAGCAAAAAGGGTCTTTTGTTCCTCATCTACCCTCAAGATTTCAAAAGCTTTCTCCATTTCTTTCAGCCATGTTCTGGCTACTACGGGGTTAGCAGTTCCCTCAAACTCTGGGGGCTTTAATGACTTAAAGGCACGAAATGAATTGGCTATCTGGTTCGGGGGAACAGGTGGTTGTTGGGGATTCTGTGGATTAGCTAAAGTCTGCCTTAGTAGGTCCATAAATTGGTTTAAGAGATTACCTCCCTGATTTCCTTGTTGGCCAGTTGATTCTTCTTCTTCTTCATGATTTGGTTCGTCCCGAGCATTTTCATTCTGTCTATTTTGACTTTCTTTATCTCTCTCATTTTCCCTTTCATTCACTCTATTATTACGTCTACCCATTTTTCTATCAATAACAATATTCTCCGTTAATTACCCAAATTTAGGGTACAATATTTATCATCCCCATATACAATAATTATATCACTATTTACTCATTTATATAACCACATTCTCATATTCAAGCAATTAATATCAAGTTATAATACCATTTATACAAAACATATAAACTTACTACCTTTAACACGATGACCTTTAACATGATAACCTTTTCATTTAAGTCAATCACCTTATGTACATCAATATTTTCGAATCTCAACATTTAGTATCAAAATACGTTAAAAATTAGGCAAAATACATAAACTATATTAATTCACATAAATATTTTACAACTTGTGGATAACATCCTTCACTACTAGTTAATATATACATCATAAGGTACAAGGTTCGAAACCCCAAAAGCATATCCGTACATACTAATCCACTATAGCAAAAGTACTACTAACCGTACTCTAATCAGACTGGGATTAAGACAGTAAACTAAACTAATCCCCAAAATGACATCAGCAAGATGACTATAGTCTGATTAGTGACTACTACTACTATCCCCGGCTCACGGCAACCCTGCTCTAATAACATCCCTGATCTGAACCACCATAGACGTGACAACCTCTACTCCCTCAGCTCTCCATGCTAGATCTCCTCTCTCTACTAACAACCTCCTCAGAGTACCAAGTGCTCGCAGCTCAATGCTAATCAATCCCAAAGATACACCATTTGGACATCTATCGATACAAAGAATAAGAAGGTAAACCCAAAAATGAGAGTCGTATGCTCTAACCTCTCTCTAACTTCTCTCTAAAAAACCTAGCCGCCATAAAATTGAATCCTTAATCTTTAATCTTCACCATTTCTTCATCAGATCTTCTCTTTAGCCTACACAAATCCATACCCTCTTCTAATCTCTCACCTCAAACACTATATTTCTTACTATATAATTATTATTTAATGAAGAGAGTTTCCTTTTCTGAGAACTTGGTGACTGTGATTCCTCCCCGTGTGAGAGGTTCTGCAGATTGCCTTCCTGTGGGTAGTCCGATTAGGAGTCCGAAGAGGGTCTCTTTTTCGGAGAACTTGGAGACTGTGATTCCTCCCCGTGCGAGAGGTTCTGCAGATTGCCGTCCGGTGGGTAGTCCGATTAGGAGTCCGAAGAGGGTCTCTTTTTCGGAGAACTTGGTGACTGTATATCCTTTGGAGGATGTCCGAGCAAAGAAGGACAGTGAAAGACAAGGGGTAGTTGACCGGGGTAATGATGACCTATTTGGTAGTCCCACATCGAAGAGTTTCTTGGGGTCTCCAATGGAGTATTTCGATGGTGGTGGAATACCCAGCTCAGTTCTCTTAAAGATTGCTGTTCGTATGTGTTTGAATGAGAAGGAAATTAGTTCTTCTGTTCTAAATTGTGACGAGGTGGATGGGATTTGCCTTGTTCTTGCCGAAGGGGCAGGCACGAACCCCAGTCAAGTGCTCGATGTGGCCAGGATGAGTAGCTCGGTTAGCAAGATGTTTAATGTGGCAGGAAGTCGGTATAAAGTCCGGCTTCTGGGTTTGGTCTCCTTCTATGAAGGTAGCCTGTTTGTGAGAGAGGGTTTATCTCTGTCTCTTGTTCGTGGAGAATACATCGGGTTTTCTGATGTGGTGTTTCAGTTTGATGATAGTCATCTGTTCGACCTGTGTTCTGGCCAGACTGATTGTGGGTTTTTATGTTGCCATGATAAGGGGGTTCTTGGAGGCACTACCTGCCTATCTATGAATATAAACAGGGGTGAGGTCCTGGTTGACTCCCAGTTGTTTGTGAAAATGTCTCTTACAAACGTTTTGACTAAACGCTTGCGGGTGCTTGAGGAAAAGGGTGGGGATGTCAACAAGACTCTGGTCTATTTGCATACTCCTATCCGTGGTCAGATGATTGCCTATAAATGCATCTCTTGTGATTTTGTTAGTGTTCAGCACCACATAGGGGGGTCTATCCTTATTGTCATGGCCATGTTAGTCATGAAAGATGCTTTTGGCATGAAGTCTGGGCACAAAGGCGTTAATGATTGGTCGCCTCGTGGTAAACCAGAGATGTGGGGAATGGAGATGATGCACATTGCGCACCAGTGGATCGAAACTGGCGGTTGTTTTAGGTTCAAACAGATTTCTGTCAATCAGAGGTACTTGTGGCCAAGCGTCACAGGATGTACAATGTTGGGCTCGACTGAGTGGAATGACGTGTGTATTGTTTATGGATTTCTGGATCAACTTCTGGAGAATTATGTGTTGTTCATTGGATTAGTTGGTGTGCAGCCTAGCAGTGGTGGTTTTTTAACTATTCAACTGGGGAGTTTACGGTGGAATGATCTCTTTGAAAGAAGAGTTGTTTGTGTTGAAGCGTTGGCTTCTGATTTGCTCTATGCTGCTCGAAAGAGCTATAATGTTGAAGTAAGTGGCTGTGTGCCAGACATGTTACTAACTATTGTTTGGCGGAAAAGAGACAAGCTCTCATTTAGCTGCGCGAGGCTAGTTCTCTTTGTGCATTGTGTAAGCGACTTTGTGATCGAAGGTTTGCTTAATTTAAAGGGGATTCACATTGGTATGTGTGGAATTATAAGGTTGTTTAATACGGTTGCTACTAGGTTCTTTCTTTTCGATCAGGAAACTAATAGATGGAAGGGTCAACGAGTTCCGGTTGTCTCTAGTGGGCCTGTGCTCTCTGCTCACTCATGTTGTAACAGACTTGAGTTTTATATAGAGAACTGGAGGAAAATTGTTGGCGCTGAGGAGAGGAAGTTGATAATGCATGCTACTGCTGGTGCAATGCGCACCGGAGCTTGGGTTTTCGCGTTGTTTAACTTGGTTTTAGGACAGGGTCTTGTGGAGGTGGCTGGGTACAATTGCAGGGTCCAAGGTTATTGTGTTGGAAGGCGGGTCAGGTATTATGCAGACTGGGGCTTCGACCCCAGGATTTACTTGGATGATAATGTTGGTCGAGATGGTAAATTTTCCTGCAGATTATGGTATGTGCTCTGGAAGGGAATTCAAAGTGGATGCTTTTGTTTGGGTCCCTGGGGTGTGAACCAGGAGCATCTTATAATATTCTATTGGCATTGTCTCTGATCCTGTTTTTTAAACTAGGTTTTAACTTAGTTTAGTTTCTCTGTTGTTGTTCTGTTTGGACAAGTTCTGTTTGTAATGATTGGTTGTTGATTTCGCGGGGTATGCCCCTAGATTTGTATCCGTTGTTCCTTTTGGAATAAAATTTTAATTAGCAAAAAAAAAAAAGATACACCATCTGGAATAACACCTCCTCTACCTCCAGCTAACCTCTGCAAAAGTGTATCTATCATCCTACGAGACTCCTCTAGCTGACCCTGCAAGATATGGTAGTCTGACTATAAAGTCACATAGACCGGATCACCTGCAAGTATAGGTACCTCCTGTGGGGGTGCAGCTACTGGTGATGGTGCAGCTACAGGTGAAGGTGCAACTGTTGGTGGAGGTGAAGGAACTGACTCTGTATCTGCATCCTCTAAAGGATCCTCCTCCTTCTCTGAATGGAAACCAAACTGTCCTAGGGGAGTGAACTGCTCTATTGGATCATCAAAAGGATCCGGACTCGATGTAGGGGATGGAACAGGTGAGAGCACGGGAACAGGTGGAATAGGAGTAGGAATCATGTGGATATCTCTCCACTCAGGCTCCTCCTCAGCTATCACTGATAATCTAGGCCTCTTACGCACTGGCATATCTCCCTCTGGAACCTCTGATCTAACTCGGGAAGGACCTGCCTCATCGGATCCTACAAATGGTCTCCCAGTGTATGGTACTATAGCCACAACATCTCTCGCTCTGCGCTCGCGTGCCTCCCTGAACATCTCTCTGTACTCATAGCCCGTCCTGGCTCTCGCTCTCATCCTCAAATCTGATATAGTATCGTCTGGAGTCTCGACACCTGGGTGCACTAAGTCTGTAAGCTCCCGCTCTGACATCTCTAGCCCCTCTCGTGTACGACTCGGCTCACCGGTCTCCATCTCCTCTCCCTATAATAATATAAATAACTTTTATTAGTAATAATCCATAAAATTTTGAACATTACTTAAAATAAATGCTACCTTCGATAAATCACCCTTGAACTCGATGTGAATTCACAATTTATATTATTACTGATATATTTATTATTATTATTATTGTTCCTGAGCATTATGACTCTTAGCTCTTATACCAACTGTGACAGCCCCAGATCCGGGGTCAGGAATCCAGGCCATCACACTCACCTTCCACTTATTAGCACTATCATTTTTTTTATTATTACTATATAACAACATTATATTCTTGACAATTGAGATAGAAATACTTGCTAATACTCACGCAATAGACCCCACACTATAACATTACACACCAGTCATATGCTCAGAGAACAACATTCATAATAATAACAGTTTAGAGTTAAAGGAGTTATTACAATCCCAGAATCTTACTTAAGTACATTGCTGAATATTACTTCGAGAGGAAGCATTTCAACAACCAAAAGTTTAGTTCTCAAACTTACACACTTAATACACATAAGTCTACCATTAACCAGATCTGCCTATCAACTACCTCAGGGATAGGCGCCAACACTCTCTCAAAAGGTCTTCTTTCCCTTACCCTCTTGCGGGGTGTAGTGCGGAGTATCGGCATTTGACCTAGCTGTTATATACATAAGTAGCAAGAGTGAGCTATAATAGCTCAGCAAGATACATTTTTATAGGTTTCTACATGCCGGATGGGAAATGTCAGTATAAAGTAGGATGGGAGGAGTGCTGTAAACCGAAAGCGGAAGGCGGTCTTGGCATTCGAAATCTTTTTGAATGGAATGAAGCTGCCATTCTTTATCAGCTGTGGCGTATCTTACAGCCCACCTCTAACTCTCTTTGGATAGCATGGTTCCATAAAGCCTTGCTGGCAAAGAAGGAATTCTGGACTGCCTCGATGCCACATCGCTCATGTTGGATTGTAAGGAAATTATTCAAGGCGAGGCCGCGAGCTCTTCAGCATTTACACTATAACATTGGAGAAAACATAAAAAAAATGAGAGTCGCTTAGTCTCTCTCTCTGGAACCCTAGCCGCCTCAAAAACTTAGCTTTTTCTTCACAATTTCTCCATCAGATCTACAATATCCTTCCTAAACCCACCTCTCCTCTCTTAATCTTCCACCTTTATCTCTAAATTTCTTATTTATAATATCTATGACATGTTCTCAGGATTTTTGCGGGGATTTTGGTTCTCCGAGTCCTGTAACTTTGGTTTCGATGAGATCGGCATCTTTAGATGAGAACTCATTGGAGTTGTGTGCTGGTAATTCCTTGGTAGACAAATCCTTGGGTTTAGTCTCAGGAATGACAAATGATGGTCGCTCTCCTCCTGAGGATGAGCCCCTTAGTGAACTTGAAAGAATTGAATTAATAACTTTGCGGAGAAATATCATGGAAATGGAAAACTTCCTGAAGGATAAAGGCTTTTTGATGGCTCAATCTGAAGAAGGAACCATTCTGGATAATGCTAAAAATAACCTTGAAGTGGGATTTTCGGCACTGATGGACCCTCTGTCTTGCGAAACAGGTGCGTTGGGAGCAGAAAATCAATATTTAGTTGAGGAGGCGAATCCTATTGAGGGTGCGACCTATTTACTGGAGACAAGAACTCCCGGGAGTCTTGGCTTCTTTGAAGTGTCTATGTATTATCCCAAAAGGATGGAGAAGGTAGTTCTACCTAGTACGGAGGGGGTAGTTATTGATGCCTTGAAGGTGTTCGATGAAATTCCCAAAAGAGATGTCATTGATGAGTTATATCAGGGGAACAAGGATTTGAATATCTATGAAGTTTGGAAGGTTGCTTGGGCTCGTGCTCAAACGCAGAGGATGGACATGGCAGATGTGGATTGGTATATTGATAAACAGAGCGATGAGCTTGCAACGGCAAGGCCTAAACTAGAACAGTTTACTAATTGCGAGACCTCTGTTGAGGAAGCACTGCAGGATAAAGAGGATATGTTGCTGCCGGGTACGAACAGTACTGATTGGCCCCTTGCATTTCTCAACGCTCATAAGGGGAAATTAAGGAAAAAGCGGTTGCCTAGGCGCAAAGCTAAATGTGGCAGGAAGGAGCTTAAGCCCATAGTGCTGTTTATGTACCAGGGCACCTATGTGGGATTTGCGCGTATGCATGTTCATAGCGCTTGGGTTGTTTTCAAACCAGGGTTGTTGGCGGCACCAGATTAAAATCTCTCTCCTACAAATTGTTAAATTAAGGCATAGTGCTATTCGGATATGTTTAAACTAGTTTAGTCTAGTTTAGTAGCTCTGTTGCTGTCCTTTTTAAGGATTATGTAATGTTTGGTTGTTGACTTCGCGGGGTATGCCCCTTGATTTGTATCAGTTGTTTCCTTTTGGTATAAAAACTTAATTAGCAAAAAAAAAAAAAACATTGGAGAAAACTCTGATTTTCTCTTCTAGCATGATCCCTGGGTCCATAAGAAGCCTCTTCTGGATATCTCCCCATCCATTATATCTACAGCTGAGTCCACGAGTGCAGTCAGTATCAATGTCTACCTCCGAAATGGGATTTGGGACCTGCCATCTTCGAACCATAATGATGTAATTGAAATTAGACGGGTGGTGCAGCAAATTCAAATTCATAAGTCTGATTCCATTACGTGGGATGGAATGTTAGCAAAGAATGTCAAATTAACTACTATTTGGTCCTCCATGCGGGAAACTGGAACTCATGTCCAGTGGTTGAACATGGTCTGGGGGAAATTCAATATCCCGAAATGCTCATTCATCACATGGCTAGCCATAAAGAACAGGCTTCTCATGAAGGATAGAATGCTTATGTTCGGAATGCAGGTTGACCCAAAATGTGTCTTGTGTGGGGTGGATGATGAATCGGTTAGCCACATTTTCACTGCTTGCCCATTCTTTGATCTTATTAGCAGGTCTATGCCATTGCGCTTCACGCGGAACTGGTCCAACTGTCAGCTAGGCAATTGCGTTAATACACAGCTGGGGGCAAAGGAGGAATCAATTGGTCAACTGTTTTTTAGCACAGCTATCTACCATGTCTAGAAGCAGCGTAACTACCGCATGCACAACCCTGGGCCTGGCCATCCAACCTCAGTGGTCAGCAGTGAGATAAGGCGTATGGTGCGCGAGAAACTGTTCTCATGTAGCTTGTTTAAGGTTTGGGTTCGTAAAGACCCGACCATCATCTTATTTATCATGTAAAAGAATAGGTTAGGTACATCCGAGATGTTGAGTAGGGTTTACCTTCTTATTCTTTGTATCATGTTGTTTTGTAGTTGTAGCTTGGATGTTGTCTCGCGGGGTATGCCCCTAGTTATGTACTAGTTGTTTCCTTTGGTATAAATTTTTAATTAGCAAAAAAAAAACACACATATATACATATTTATTTATTAAATAATATATATACTAATAAACGGAAAATCCATCATAATTTTTTTTGCTAATTAAAATTTTATACCAAAAGGAACAACTTGATACAATTCTAGGGGCATACCCCGCGAAATCAACAACTAAACCAACTAAACCATCATAACATACTCAATTAGCAAATTGAGTCAACAACCAGACTAAGCTAGACTATATTTAAACTGGCACCGCTAAACAAATTAAAAATGAGACCAAACACAAGTCTCTCAAAAGCCATAGTACAATCACCCAAAACGGGTCTATAACCAATCTGTCCATCCCAAAGGCAGCATAACAAACACCTTTAAACAATAGTCGACAATAAACGCGACCACCTATCCATAATAAACTTTCCGCACCGCAGAAAGCCTCAATAAAATCAGCCACAAACCAGTTGGTCCTCCATTCAAACCAGTTTCGGCTCACTGCAATATTACAAAAAGTAAAGCCCATAAAATCCACCAGTATAGCAAAAATCCATATGAGATCAACATAACTTCCAAGCCTCCAGCCATCAACATCCTGGGCCAAAGCCCAATTCGCACCAACAGCCCGAAACTCTGACCACTGGGATACCGCATCAAACATATGGACGGCAGTGTCAGGAATAGAAAAAGGCAAAGCACAAGACCTGCCCTGTCTCAAACCAGAGTGCACCAACACAAAAATCCAATCATCCGAGTGAAAAATCACCCCTTGAATAGCACGAGAATATCCTTTTTTAAACATTTCAACATAACTCATAAAAAAACCAACCAGAATAATCATTCTCCACCTTTTAGTCCAGCCGATTCTGGAATCATTAGCGAACAAACTCTTAACATCTCGCATAGGCATAGCACAACTGGAGGCGCTCCGCATCAGCACACAATGCGTTCTGCCATTTCCAGTTTTAAGAGTTACACTCATAAAGACGACATCACAATTGTGCCCAGAACAATCATCAAACATCTGTCGAGCCTGCTCAATCAAGACCCCAACATTATCATCCAGCCATAGCAAACTAGTCCCGTCTTGAAAATAAATCAAGCGAGAAACCTTCACTAATATAGCAAAACCATCAGCCATCTCTACACGAACATTAGTACCCATCATCCCATCCGAATGGCTATCATAAATTTGGTACATAGCCCCCTGCTGTTCGTCCCCCAGGACTTGGGTAACTAGAATTACCCCCTGCATAGTATCAACCTCCATACTACTAGCACTTGTATTCTCCTTCTTGGCTTCTCCAGCGGAAGCCTTCACTCCATGAACCTTATAAAACACCCCAGAGGTCGCTGAATGGCTTCTTAAAACATGAAATACAGCACCCTGCAAGTGCAAAGTAGAAATGGCTATATCGAAGACTCTATCAGTCTTTCCATCAAACACATGGCGTTCATCCAAAGAAATACCCACCATAGACATTTCCTTTATGCTGGGAACCCCAAACCCAAAACAAAGAGCAGGATAATCCCACAACAAACCGCATGGTAAAACCATCTTCATCCAAAGAAGGCTTAGTGGAGAAATAAGCCTAGACAATCCATAGATGAAGCCTAGGCAGAGGAACGCCATTCTGGAACCCATACATCTAGGAGGCATAACCTCATACACATGGGGTTCAATAACAAGTATGCCCTTTTCTTTCCCGAAAAGGTCACTAGTCACAACAATAACCATCTCCCTGATAGTATGAACTTGAAAAACGTTCCTGTCATCATAGATTACGAGAAGGCTTCCAAAATCGCTACATTTCCCCTTAATCCCCCTTGAAAATAGAAGAGGTGAAGATAGGAGATCCTTTCTATTCTTTAGGTAACCCACTTGGGACACCTCAACATTCATCAGGATGAATCTCTCTTCATCAATGAAGATCCACATCCCAACAATAAAGCCGCCTGAAATAGCAGACTCAACATACAAATCCTTGTCTTCAATTACGAGATCTGGGCTAAAACTCTCCCTTTCCATAAAAGGAAGAAAGCCACAGATTCTGAGGTTCGAAAAACCACCACATACAGAGAATTGCACAATACAATCTTCGCTAGATTGCAAAATACAATCAAGAGAAACCCTTGAACAAATACCAGGACATAAATCCGAGAAAAAATCTCGAAAGCCCATCGAAATAGTAATACTATAAGAAATATAGGTGTATATGGTGACAGATGAGAAGAGAAAGATGGATTAGTGAAGGTTTTTTGGACAGATTTGATGAAGAAAATGCTTAGATTTGGTTAAAATCAGAGGCGGCTAGCTAGGGTTTCTAGAGAGAAAAAACGACTCTCATTTTTGGGCTCTTCCTAGATCAAATCACTCCTGGGTTATTGACTTGCGTCGTTTAGTTGGAAATCATCCTATTGCAGTTGAGGATTCGTTGTCTTGGGATAATATTGATGCTAAGCATGTGTCTCACTTTGAAATCTGGAACACAATCAGGGCTACTAGTTCTCCTCTTCCCTGGGTTGAGGCAGTTTGGAACACTCTTGCTGTCCCTAAATAAAATCCATCATAATTATTAAGAAAAGAATTTATTTCTCATTTATTTGACACACCAACTATTTATCTTTATAAGAAAAGAAGTCTAAAACCATATAATATCAGTTTCTCTTCTAATATAATATAATATCAATTTTTCTTCTAACCATAAAATAATTCCATAATTTCATACCATTTTTCACTTTTTAGTATATAAAATTGTAACCATTATCAATTCTTTCTTTAAATACTTTGGGGATATCTGCAGTCGCCTGATACGTTAGGACGATGATCAGTCGCCTGATCGTACGTGCTCCCTATTTACTACTAGTAGAAGGAATGATCCAACCTGGTCATCATCCCTGGAGGAAGGCCACCTGCTACATCCCTCTTCGGCAACTATTGGGCCGTAATAAAATTTTGAGTGCCGGACTGTGCCACACACACAGCCTCTTACGCTTACTGTTGCAATCCCCCTTTTTATCAAATCGTTATTCCATTTATAAAACATCATTCCATATTTTCCATTTCCATTTCCATATATCATTCACACATATCATTTCCATTCTCTTATATCATTTCCATTCTCATATATCATTTCCATTCTCATATATCATTATACTTTGATTATAACTCAGACATCTCCTTCATATTTAATAAAGTCAAATATGCTCTTATATACAAAATATTTCAACTATTTTTAAAAGTATTAAATAAAAATCAAATAATATTTATTAAATCACAAATGTTTAAAGATTATCTTTAACATAATATCATAAACCATATGACCCTAGATAACAACTGATACCATTCTCTTTCATATCCCTTTAGATCATAGAGTATATTCGCTATTTCCATAATCATATCCATATCCAATAATCTCAACAAACAGGGAATATATCCCTAACCATATCATCATATAAGATTCATATATTATCTAGCAAAACCACTTTTCTTTAAACATAAACAATTTATCAAAATAAGGGTAAAAGAAATCTTGCCTCGATCTCTAAATCCCAGAGGTATGACCCGGTGTTCGTCCTGAGTTTCTATAAAACGAAAAGGATCATTATTAGCATATGTCCCATTATCAAGGTATGTCAATATCTTATACACTTAATTGATATTTGAGTCTTAAAGACTTTTAAGTCGACCATTAACTCGAAAAAATAATCCTTTATCCGTTTAAGGGGTATTCCATGAACATCCTTAATATAAACATTTTTATAAAATTGAAAAATTATTCGTTCGACATAAGACCTTCTCCTATACCTTCCTTATTACCTCTATTATTTAATTATCAAGATTTGTAACGGAATCACTTAGGTTAAGGGTGATCAATTCAAGTTACGAACTCACACTTACACTTTCAAACCACTTTTACGGTTTTGGTCATATCTCCTAAACCGTTCATCAGATTCTTACGTACTTTATATCAAAACGATATATGAAACAAGATTTATCCTATTATGACCAGTTGGTATACCCTACTAACTTTGACAGATTCAGGTTGCCCTGTTTTTATCAAGTAATTACTATTTTAACGAAAATCGGGCATTATAACGGCTATACTTTCATACTTTCCAAATTTTTCACATCTCCAAACTCATCCTCCAACACATATATAAATCCATATACCATGTGGTCATCATACCAATCATGGATTTCAACACACAATACTTCCATAATCCATAAAAACACTTTTAAACACATATATGATCATGATTTCATCACTTATAACAACTTAACCACTAACACAACCAATATTCATCATAAACTCAAGAGGGGTGAGGATGTTATACCTTCTTTGAAGCTTTAACACTCTTAATATATGCTTGTAGTCCTTAATACACCTTGATACAACCTTAATACACCTTAATCTTTCAAAACAAAACATGAAATTCATATGAGTTACTATTCATTACTATTCATCTAGCAACTTTGATGATTTTATTATCTTACCAAATGATGCTTGTTTGCTATGAAACTTGGTGCTTGTCTTTATATATCCTCAAGTAACCTCCATGAATTTTCCCTTGAGTTTTAATGGCTTGAAACTAGGGTTTGGATTTTTCTTTTTTCTTCCTTTTTCCTTGAAATAGCCGAATGGTGTAGATGGAGGAGAAGAGAGATTTGTGTGGTTGGCTAATCTTATCTTAATCTTTGTAGATATTTTACATGGTTTATAAGATAATTATCAAGTGATTTCTAGATAATCTTTGGAAGTGGTAGTGGAAAATGATGTAGGAAATGATGTCATTTGTTGGATGATCACATGGTTTTTGGTTTTTGATTTTCTAATTAGTGTTTTAATGATTTTGGTTATTGGTAATGTAGTGTATATCCTTGTTATGATATTAATCTTGGTTGTTTAGTCTCCATATTCGTCTAATTACGATTTGTTTCGAATATACCTCATTTTCCAAGTGGTTCTAAATTGTTTAACAATCCAAATTCCTCTGGCATTCCCTTGTCTTAATAATCCCCTGGTTTAATCTAATTCCACATAATTTCTCAATATAATTAATCCTTGTTAAATCTCCATACTCCTTAATATCCAATACAATAATGCTCAATCGAAATCAAACATCTTAAAAATCTATATTCAGGAATTTCTTTTTTTTGCTAATTAAAATTTATACCATAGGCAAATGATACATCTCTAGGGGCATACCCCGCGATTAGAAACACATCTACCTAACGGAACAACAAAGAAAAAACATAAATAATGCTAGATAAACTAGCAATCAACTAGAATTCGACGACAACATATCACAAACCTAATCAACACAGAAAATCTAAGGAACAACATCACAAAATTAACAACTCCCGAGCAGCACTACAGCAAATAGGTCCATATTTCCAATCCTTTTGTCCGACAGCAAATGGGGAAGACTGAAACCATTTGCCCGTAGCAGATGGTAAAACCCCATAGCGGCACTCCTTTGGCTTCTAAAATAACCTTCAAACGAACTGGAAGTAACCCATAGCACTCAGTTACATCATCCAGACTTTTCCAAACCAACCTCGCATGGTTCCCCATATGCACATTAGTAGCCTCCCAGGTGCATACCTCACTATCATGGCCAACACCCCCAGTGTCCAGCAAACACCAGTCTCGGTTATCCTGATCAGCATTGTGTTCCAAGCACTCCAATCGCTTGCAAAGATTTCCTGGGCATTTAACCCGCCCATCCTTTGAGATATCAACCCACTCCCTTTTGTGCACAACCGCCCGAGCAAGCAAGACATACCATCTAATTCCAAAAGAATTAAAAAGCATCTGCTTTGCACCAACTTTGTTGTTCCCCATGTCATGGAGATCCTGACCTTTCCGCTTACCATAGTTAGACCCATTTCCTTTGCAACTGAACTTTCCGCTAGGTCCTTGCACTCTCATAGTGGTTACCCCAACAAGCTTCTGGTAGTCACATTTGAGAGCAAACCTCTTTGCCTGGATACCTACCTCTTCATTGTCGCGCCCCAAACCATGCATATCCTCTATTTTTTCAGAACTTGCTGCTTTCACATATCTTTCAGACCTCCCTAAAACATCATTGTGCCCAAAAGAGTGGGGAACAGTGCAAAGGAGCCAATTCAGGGCAACATGCAGTATTTGGGGCATCTGTTTGGTCTTGTTGGGGATGTGACTGTGAATTTTGATACTGAGCAAATGCCGGAGATCCATCCAGATGAGGGGGGCATGGAGGAGGCCAAGGAGGCCAGAGTTTGCAGGACAAAGGCGAGGATCAAGCATGGACGCCTCAGTAAAGCACCAGATTAAGATTAATTTTAAGTTTGTAATAGACTTGGTTCTATGTTTGTTGATTATCAAATGACTTAAAGTTGTTTAGCTCTATTGTCTGAATGTTGATTCCGCGGGGTATGCCCCCAGATTTGTGTAAGCTGTTCCTTCGTGGTATAAATATTTAATTAGCAAAAAAAACATTTATCGATGACCATATATAACAAGTAAGTCACATAACTTTACATACTATCCGACACTTGCAATTAGCAATTAATCGACAACTAACCCGAATATATTATCCGACAATTAATAATTAACAATTAACAACCATAAGGCCCGAGCATACAACCGACTCACAATTAATCCAAATAATTATAAATAACAATCATACTCCTCCGAATTAAATCTCGAAAATTTATCTAACCACGAAGATTAACACATTAATCTCACAAATTAATCTAATTTAATTACAACAATAACCTCGCAATTTAAACTAACTAGATTACAACCATTAAACAATATATCGAAATTCACAATTAATCTAATACGAAAACCAAATAATTTACAACACGAAAATATACCATTTTCGTTTTCGATCGGACCCACCGGAAAATCAAGCCACCGAAAATCTCCCAATCTCTCTCTCTTCTCCCTCTCTCTCCTGCCATCTCTCTCTCCCCCCCCCCTCTCTCTCTCTCTCAAACATCACCACCACTGCTGCCTTAAAGCTCGCAACCACCACCCTCGCGCGCCTCCTCATCCGCGCACAGCTGCCCGCCGTCGCCCCGACGCCGATCTCCACCCTGTCGCTTTCCACAGCACCACCACTGCCCAGCCTCTCCCCCTCTTAACATACACACACACACACACGTATGTATACATATATATATATATATATATATCTATAATCAAACCCCCAAATCTCATCTTCTTTTTCCCCCTTTTTCTTTCTCTCTCCCAATGTGTTTTATTTGTGTGTGTTTTTGTGCGGCTGCTGGTGTGTGTATTGTATGTATACATGTGTGCTGTGTTGTGTTTTAACCCTAATGGGCTCAAGCCTAATACTATTGAAAAGTAATACATTTAATTACTACATACCTTAAATAATATTTTAAACTAATAACTCTAATTTGTAAAAAAATAAAATTTCTAGCATAATTAAATACTAGAATGTTTTTAATGATTTTTGGAGAAAGAAATAGAATTAAATCTAAATTTCTAGATTAATACACATTTTACAAATTGTTAATAATCTATAAAAACAATTCATAAAAATAATAATTGTGATTCATAAATCACAATTTACAGTGCTTTATAAAAATACTACAAACACTATTGTTTTAGTAAAACCTCGAATTCTTGATTTTTTTTATTTTAATCGAGTAATTTCTACAAATCCTCAAATAATTAAAATAATCATTTATCAAGGATTTTAAAATCTCCAAATTATTCAGTAATTTAAAATAAAATCTCTACTAAATAATTTCACACTCCAAAAATTAAATCTTTGCCCAAATAAACTATTGACTCGAGGTATCTACTTGGTCTATATAATTTTAAAAAGGAGGACCAGGTTCCACTTAACCGAAAATAATTAAATAATTAAATAAAAAAAATCCTCCTCATTTTAGGAAAACATTATTATTATTGAAATAATAATAAAATCATTTCTTGAAAAATCCGGGTTATTATAGTCTACCCTCCTTAAAAGGATTCCGTCCACGGAATCATCTAAGGCCACTACTGGGATTCCTTAACTCTTTCATCATCAACACTTATCATGCCAATCTAGAGGTAGTGTCCATTCGTAAACAACTTCTCTGAAACCTCAATCCAACCATAGGATCCCTATTTGACACAATTATTACTAGAGTCTTACCATGTTATTCCTTTCACACACATATCTTGACCAACTTTCGATTATCATACTATCCTTGAGAGAGAGAGTTTACTGATTCTATCCGCATAACATCCTTGTGAGAGAGAATGCACTACTTCCATTAACATAATATCATTGAGAGAGAAAGAATTAACTAAGTCTATTGATACGTCACTGATATTCTATTCGTCTTGGGATTCGCTCTTGCTCTTGGCGATTCCGTTTGAATATAATTTCTATCAACGAATTTGACTTATTCGACCTGGTTGGCATCCCCTTCAAATTTTTTTGAGATAACAAGAATTATGAAGCTTTGAAAATATAGCTGTCATATCAAGGCTATTGCCACACATTGATGATCATAAGGTTATGAGTGCTAAGAAAGTTTTTTTTTTGCTAATTAAAATTTTATACCCAAGGGAACAACTTATACAATTCTAGGGGCATACCCCGCGAATTCGACAAACGACATTACAAGTAATTTGCAACAACAGCAACAGAATGCTTCTACATAGGAGAAAACTAGAAAACTAGTTTAAAACATCAAAAGATCTATGCCTGGTTCATAAAATAATAGGCCAACCCGGCCTTGATCTCCATGCGCATACCATTGGTGACCTGTGCCCAAAGCATCCTCTGCATCCACCACTTCATTATACATGTTCTTAAAACACTAATCCTCATAGTGAGTACAACTAGCATTAGCCAGTTCACAGCTCTCAGCAAAATGGGCCAGGCTAAAAAACTAAGCCTCACATCATTATCAACGTCTACTACATCTAAAATAGTAGCACATCCTTGAGCAGTAAGTATACCCATCAGGCGAGTAACTCCCACAACATCTCCTGGAGTAACCGGACTAACTACTCCGATCCTCACTTGCTCAAAAGCTGCCTTTAAGCCATTCTTGGCATACCTCACATTTTTGCAAACACCATTTCCATACCCTACATTAGGCACCTGGTACCTAATGTTACATTGACTACGCATTCCAAATTCAGTTCCCAGATGGCAGATTAACAACCATCCTGACTTCACGAAGCCCAAACCATTAATTCCAACCCAAACCTTGTCACCAGCTAGCAGAACTTTGACTATTCTTGCCTCTTCTATGTCACACACCACCATTCCATACAAACAGCTTCCTTTGTTCCTAGAAACAATGAGCTCACCCATAAATCGTTCCCCGCTGCTCCATAGAGCTTGTGCAAGCTGCAATACAAGCGAAGCAGTGCCCCAACAAGCAAGAGAAGTCCAAACATTGAAACCAGCAACATCATTCCAATTCAATCGAGTCAATAGCATCACCTTAGTTACAAGGTTCCCAAAAATTATAACAAACACTTTGTAGTTACAATCAAGGCCACGCTTCAAGATTGGCCACACAAGGGCACACTTCAAGAGTGGCCTAGACGCTTCATCAGACATATTGCACTCATCGTCAAAGGAACACCCCTGTTCACAATCTGCAAAGCAATTCATCACAGTCAGTAGCACTCGATACCTCCAACTCATTGAGCCCATCAACCCATCAACTACAAATAACCAGTTGTTCATAGAGATGTCCGCACAATCCACCTCTACTGCCATACTTAAATCGAAGGACCCACCAAAAAATGGACCTTCAAACTGCACCGGATTCATGTCAATCATCCAAAGAATGAACAAATAGTGTTTCGCCTGAACCTTGCCTCCAATGTCGACATATTTAACAACAACGATTTCCCCATCAAACACTAAAAAGGGGGCAGCATAGTTGACAAATCCTTGATAAGTCAAAAAAACAAACACATCAGGTATGAACCACTGAAAAACCCCACATTTTCGTCTAGACATATCATCAGGCATTAGATACATAGAGTGCCCAGCAACACAATCTTGAATAATCACCTGGTGTTCATCAGGTAAATCGTACCATATGAAACTCTGCTCAATTTGTCGTCTAAACATAGCATCAAACACCTGGTGGGCTTCACTGACACCATAGTCGTCATCAACTTTCAAGTCATCACCCCTGATACACAGGCGAGCAACGTAGATTCCCCTTTCAAGGACACTCCTCCAAGTCGTAACCTTCTCATGAATATGCCTAAAAACATATCTCAGCAAACCTAAACAGATAGGTTCAATAACATACACAAAATCAAGTAAGAACATAATATTCTCACAAACCCAGCTGACAGCCTTTGCAACAGCATTATTTAAACCCAACATCGCCTCATTTGATGAGCGACTCTCATTTGGATCGGAAAAAATACCCAACATGATCATAAGAACTCACGTTGCGTGTCACAGTTAAGACATTACTAAAGGTAATTAGCCTTCTTGTATTTCACAACTCACAAGTGATGGCGTCCCATCAGACTTCTATCACATAGACAGATAGTCCTTGTGGCCCCTATATGTATAGGTTTGTTCGTCTCAGTGGAAGTTGAGAAGTATGAAAGTAATTCAAAGTCAAGTTAATAATTATCGTATTTTGACAATTAATTCTCAAAGGGACACCTTGGAATTGAATTGAACGAATTCCAAAGGTGTGATTTCCAAAGAAAAGGATAACCAGAAAGATACTGGTATTCAACAAGCAAGTGGTGCTATACCACCATAAAATCATCCACTATTGAAGGAAAGTGGAAGTTTGAAATAACACCATTCGATAGGGCTTCAGAATCTGAAGGTAGGAATAATGACAACTTCTGGCACAATCGAAATTAAATATGGCTTAATGTAAGTTTTAAAGAATAACTTTGAAGAGGGAATATATACTTTATTAAAATTTTCTCTTGGAGAGATGTCAAGATAGGTCATAGATTAGGGAGATAATCAAAATAATTTACGCACGAGGCGTCAAATAATTCACAGATTAAGGAGGTAATAAACATAATTTGCAAATGGGGAGATGTCAAATAATTCAGATTGGGGAGGTAATCAAAATGATTCCCGAATGGGGATGGTACTGCCAAGGTCTCTACGGATGCCTTTTTATATCGGCTCCTCTGACGGATAATCGTTCGATTCTAACGCTTTTCTTTTCCACGCACACCCTAAGGTGCTCGATCACCGACGTCATCGTCGACTCGTAATAGATGCTAAAGATTCAACCATCGGTGTTTACAATCATAAGGAGTTCTATTCGACTCGGCGCAAGCATCTCACGCAAGCGTTCTCTTCTATAAGAAGACTTCGATACCAGTGCCGCCCCTAGCACGACGAATTCCACATGTCGAATGGACGATATTTCGGAACATTGCTGGAAAATACATACTTAGATCCAGTCACCATTATAACCATCTTTATACCACCTATTCATGTCCTCATGACAATTCCATGTGCTACTTAAGCTTATCTCTCTTTGGCATAACAGCCTTCGCACTAGTCTTTCCCAGACTTTCTCAGTCCGTCTTGGTTCTTAAAACATTTTATCTTTATTGACCAATTTCATCTTCACCATTTTACTTCTATAATCAATTGAAACAATCGATGTCTCTCCACCAATCCCTTCATAATATTACCTCAAACTCTATTAAGCTCGAGAGGGTTTAAACATCCGCAGCTTCGACTAATAATCATTCATAGTGATCTTGTTTTACTTCCTTTTTCGGAATTTTAACAACATGAGTACGTTCTCAACACATCCTTGCCACAATACTAGATGCCAACTATCATCCTTCATCATCATATTGAGATTTCCTATAATTCGGAGAATACATAACTGTTTCAATGAATCCCCTAAAATAATCTTAAATTCATACCTCGGGCGATCTATGCCCCTGCCAACCAATACTTGTCTCTGAGGATCCTTTAGTTGACATCCACAACCACCCAAGGTGGGGTCCATCTCAACATATTCCTCATTATAACATTCCAATCTTAACTTAATCATTGGCACTATATCCAATAGTCCAACATGAACTCTACATGAGTTCTGACGTTCTCACATAACTATACACACTCATACTCACTCTCATTTCTAGTTTACTATAACCTAAGCTCTGATACCATTTATGTAACACCCCCAAATCCGGGATCAAGGATTTGGTCGTTACGCGGAGATCCTCAATGTCAATTCACCTGTTAATAGCATTAACCACCTGTAATCACTCAATAACGGAATTACAACTTTTGAGACCCCAACCACCAAGCATCTTTTTAGGTTATAGGGCTAGAAACAAGAATTCCATCACTTACATTTCTCATTACATCCATTCAGTTACATCGCACTATGTCTTACAATTCTTATACTACTAGTATAGCTTCGTTGGGAAGTATACCAGCAACTAGTACTACTCAGTACAAAGTAATATATATTACACATTAATGTACCTACATATAACTTATTCCAGCTATAGCTTTTTTGGATCATCTCATCTTCATAAGGGCGTACTGATTGCTTCTTCTGAGCCATGCAGATAAGCCTCAACCGTCTACCTTCCTCTGAAAGGTTAATATTTGAAAACAAACAAGTATGAACGAAAGGATTGCCCAGCAAGTTACTAATAGAACTGAACAATGTATATACCAATACACACAAGGGTATTCAGTGTCTAACGATATCTAATATCATTTCTGAAACATTTATAACTATGGAACTTCAATAAGGGAAGTATGACATTTAAAATAACATCAAATGAACAAGCTGACATCATAATAACCATAGTAAGCTTCATACCTTAGCAAAATGGTATAAGTTATAGTCTCAATAACCTTTAAGAAAACTCTTCAAAATATGTAGTTCAATATACTGCTACTACAATTGTTTTCGTCAAACAGAAACCAAACCATGAAAAAATCCCCTTTTTAGTATTTCACAAGTCTGAAAGTATATACATATAAGTATATCATTTTTATCACAACACCCTACAGTTAAATATTATGTATGAGATATAACTTCTTTAACCACTTGATAAGTTTAAGACTCAGAGATAACTGATAGTAAGAGAGTCAAGGTTTTTGAAACGAACCATTTATAAGGTACCAAATCAATACTTCTCAAACTTGAAAATATTTATGTATATGTATATCATTTTCGTCAAAACACTTGACAGATCAAGATACTGTACCTCAGCAATATAATAACAGTTCTAAAACATCTTTGAAACCATATGCCATGCATTGACGAACATAGTGCTAGTATATCGTAAAAGATGAAGTTATAAGGTAGTTCAATATAACCTTTCTATAAAATATCTGCTATAAAGAATATAAGCAGAATATCAACATATAACTTAAAAGATGAAGTTATAAGGTGATCCAATATCAAAAATCTCTTTATCACAACTCATGTTATGTAAGGTATCAACAGAGTCATCAATTATAAGATAAAGGATGAAGTTACAAGGTAACTCAAATTATATTTTCCGTGGGAATATCTGCTATGCCAAAGATAAGCAAGATATTATCATTTATCATAAAAGAGGAACTTGCAGGAAAGATATTGCAATTCCAGTTTCAAACACTTTTTAACCCTGCCATCACAGATGGTGTGGCAGAAGATTTCCAATTTTGAAAGATGAACTAATACGGGAGCATTGCCGCGCCAGATGCCCTGACGTTTACGATGATCAGTCGTATGTCATGCATCTCATCAGTCATTCTCTACATGTAGAAGGTAGCTCCGACGGATTTACTTGTCTACCACCCTCCGGAACTCCTCAGCCAACGGTTGGGCTATTGCTGGACCGGCGCCACTCGGCCACTTACGCGTCTCCTAGTTCAATTAACATCCATCACTGTGAAACGTAAAGTTCGTTCCCCTTTCCCCAAGTATGATACTTGTTGATAAGACTCCACAAAGTAGTCGTATCTAGTTGGAAAGGAAAATTCACCAATATTTCCCAAGCTGCTACTTGTTAATGGATACCAACTTGTTCCAATAATCTTACACCTCGAATGATGAGTGGGTACACCAGATTCAATGACTCATAGCAACCCAGTTGCAAATGAAAAGAATAGTTTCAAAGAAATTATGACCAAGAAGTCATCAAGATAAATAACGTTACTCAAGTAAGGTTCCCTTATAATTTAACGGATAGAATTGAATAAATAATGGAATCTTATGAACCTTTCTTGATAATAGTATCAATAATAAGACTCCGAAATAATTTACATAATATTTGGAGGTCGAAAATAGCATTTGAATGAAGTAAATCATTTTTAAAACTAGTTAAAAGAATTAGCTAAATATTCAAGGAATATTTCTTAAGCCATAAATACTTAAGGAATATTTATTAACTCATAATTAATTAAAGAATATTTTTAACCAAAAATATATTTCTCATAATAATCCTCGAATGAATATATAAAAATATTCACTAAGTAAATAAATAAATTCTTAAATGAATATTCGAAATAATATTCATTTAATAAAATAACTGAAATGAATATTCAAAATAATATTCATTAAAGAAAAAAAATGGGAAAACCTTTATCCAATATTTTCCTTAGAAAATAATCACAAGATATACGGAAATACCGACTCCCGGTCTATATTAAAGGAATGTAAGTCATACGCCCTTCACTAAGGGCCTTTGCAAAACCCGACTTCTAACTAATATCTCATATCTAGCTTATAAGCCAATTAGCAAATCGTAATCAAGTATCATAATATACTTTCGAAAATAGTTATGCCTTCCAATAGCATAATTAACAGAAATAATATTCATATGGTATTTCTCGACTGAGATAGTACTCAAATAACACACCTCGAAAGATATAGTAAGCAAATACAGTTCCTCGAATGATACCATATTAAAATAACAATCCTCAAATGGTTTCAAAGTAATTAATGTTTATAAATAACATTCCTCAAATCAATCATAATCTGCCGCTGAAATCCCTCCGGGTTTCCACGACTATTTCTAAAACGGAAAATACTGACTCCCGATTTAGAGTCAAAACAATGGATATGCTCTTATATCTAGAGCTACAAGGTATACCGGTTTATAAATTACTTAACTCAAAAGATCGCATATACTCCGAAGGTCAACTTTATTTTAACCGAAAAAATAAGATTATCGCAAAACTGTGTAACAATGTACCTGGCACTGCAGTATCATACAATAATATTTCAAAGTATAGGTTTTGATACTTGCATAGATCGAATCAAACTATAATATTTTAATAACTATGAAAGTCTTTAAATAACCTCCCAATAACATTTTATACCCTTTAAAACACTTAAGGTATTTAATAAATAAATACATAATATTTATTGAATAAAATATTCAATAGCCCTTATTAAAAGAATATTTAAATTAATAATCGTTAATAAAGTGAATATTCAAATAATTTTTACTACTAATATCGAAATATGTAATAACCTCAAAAGACCCAAATGTAACTCTTGGAAAATTTCTAATCAAAACCAAGACATTAACTCTCCGGCAATTCCCGGACTTTAAGTACTTTATCAAAATGATTACCACTGACTCTCGGTCAATAAGGAGTAAATCCTACATATGAAAATCCTTTTTAAATGAATATGATAAATAATATTCATTAAATTAAATAACTCTTCCAAATAGCATACATCAATATCCTTCTAGATATTCTTAATCGAAAATATCCCAAGTATAATATTTGCAATATTCTATAAACAAGATACCGATTAAGGAGAGGTGAGTCATAATTTATCAGTCTCCATCGACAAAATTATAAGTCATGGAATTTTGACAATTGACATAAGCAGAATTTAATAACATTAGCAAAACCCAAAAATATACTGGTTTTGATGAGGAAGCACATGGTTGGAAAACTTGCAATTATGGATTTAACTCTAATCCACACATTTCATATATTTCAAAATACAGATACTCTGAACGATAGAGTATGCATAAATAAACTTGCCTCTAGTCCTTAGCAGAAAACAGAACCCGCGAATAAATCCTTCGCAACTCGTCCAAGCATTTCCATGGAGGTAGTTTACCTTTCTTTATGCGACGCCTCGATCTTCCCTTTTTTATGTACGTCGCTCCAACCTCGTATCTCGAGTTGACACAACGCAGAATTATCACTAAGTCACCTAAAGTCAAACTATAGGTGTCCTTCCTATAGCTGACTACTCAAATACCGATTAATGCACATAACACATTTAGTAAAGAAAATGAAATGAAAAGATTCCCCTTTATAAAGTGGACATCCCCAGGTGCTAAACACACCTCAATCATTTAATAGACTTAAACCAACTTAATATATAGATAATCATCAAATTAGCACATAATCCTCGAAACAACAATTCACCTCCAAAATAATTCACTTAGCACATATTCACGTAAACAATTAACATCTACTTCATGCCTCTAGACCATTGATATTAAATAAGTTAAATAAATTTAATTGCAGGGGATTTTCAGAAAATTTCGGCATGAGGTATTCGTTTATCGGACTATTCCCTATTTTTCAATTCACAATCCAACTGTGCAATTACCCATGAAAATCAAGCTGCCTCAGTTTGCTGCAACATAAAAGTAAACAAGTACAGAAAGTACCCGCCCAGACATGCGGCACCTAGCACATAAGAAATTCTGTCTCGACATGCAGTAAACACATAATAATTTATATTAGCATTAACTACTACTTACGCTACATCAATAATCGTATTACTCACGCATTTTAATGATACACGTGACAATCAATTATTGATATTCGTAAGCCCTAGGGAACAACCCCTTGCATTAACTATTACTTACGCTATATCAATGATCATATCACTTGAGCATATTAATTATACTGGTGACAATCAATCATTGATATTCGTAAGCCCGAGGATCTAGTCGAAGAGAATTACACAAGTCCTTAAATACTGACATTTAGAACTTATGATCTCTTTACGACTCCTCGCAGTTAAACTAATAACATATAACATTCATAATTAGTAAGGCCATCAAATACTACGACTCGCTTTATACCATTTAGCATATAAGCAATTAGCCATTCATATAATTACACCTCCTATAAC
This sequence comes from Kitagawia praeruptora, assembly GCA_037693485.1. NCBI lineage: Eukaryota > Viridiplantae > Streptophyta > Magnoliopsida > Apiales > Apiaceae > Kitagawia > Kitagawia praeruptora. Next base: position 117,727,972 of record CM075351.1, on the reverse strand, counting down.
AATAACCATTACAATTAGCAATTCAACTTTCTACCTGAACCATTATCGATAATCATTTAACCAATTGTAAACAAATACCAAGTAATTGACAGATGTGACATCCGACAAATTCTATGACTCGACTTATAGCACTTAGCACGTAAACATTTATCGATGACCATATATAACAAGTAAGTCACATAACTTTACATACTATCCGACACTAGCAATTAGCAATTAATGGACAACTAACCCGAATATATTATCCAACAATTAATAATTAACAATTAACAACCATAAGGCCCGAGCATACAACCGGCTCATAATTAATCCAAATAATTATAAATAACAATCATACTCCTCCGAATTAAATCTCGGAAATTTATCTAACCACGAAGATTAACACAATAATCTCACAAATTAATCTAATTTAATTACAACAATAACCTCGCAATTTAAACTAACTAAATTACAACCATTAAACAATATATCGAAATTCACAATTAATCTAATACGAAAACCAAATAATTTAAAACACGAAAATATACCATTTTCGTTTTCGATCGGACCCGCCGGAAAATCAAGCCACCGAAAATCTCTCCATCTCTCTCTCTCTTCTCCCTCTTTCTCGTGCCATCTCTCTCTCTCTCTCTCTCTCTCTCTCTCTCTCTATCAAACATCACCACCACTGCTGCCTTAAAGCTCGCAGCCACCACCCTCGCGCGCCTCCTCCTCCCCATCGCGGCTCCACAGCACTACCACTGCCCAGCCTCTCCCCCTCTTAACACACAGACACACACACACGTATGTATACATATATATATATATATATATATATATATATGATATGGGCTAAAAGTAAGCCCTATGGACACATTTAATGTGGCATTAATTAGACCTAGAATGGTCCAAACGTGGGGCCCACCAGATAGGCCCAAATCATAATTATTATATTAATTTCGTAATTAATATTAAGGGTAATGAACAGCTCACCCAATAAGAGTTAAACAAGGATACAACCCTTGCCTGACTTAGCCTCCAAGATACATACTTCAACATGGAAACTGATTCATACATGGAAGGAGACTAGAACCTTCTTCTAGTCGATGACTTGCCCACCAAGTCACCTAACCCTACTACGATTTTAGGGCTTCTCAGCCTATATAAAGGGTCTGACCCCTCATTCTCAGAACTACGTTTTCTTGGCTTGATTCTCTAATACAGAGATACGTAAGCATTTTGTGAGGACCGATCAGTCTCGAACGCAGAAGCAACCATTAGAGCACGAAGCTCCCGAACCCTAGCCGTCATAATCATAACCTACTTTTTATTTCACAACATTTGGCACCGTCTGTGGGAAACCAACATCAACCATGGTTAACACACGAAGGACACCAGCAATTACAGAGCCAATCGCAACCGAGGCTCTACCTCTTAGCTCTGCTCCGGCCCTCATTGAACAAGTACCTCCAGCATCCGGGACTATCGTTCCGTATCAAGTTTCTCAACCCCTAGGGACGACATCCCATGTTGAGAGTACGCTACCTCCGATCGTCCACACAAATCCAGGGACTAACCCCCTCCAGGTGGGGATTTCTTCCTTGATTGTAGACCCCAACAACCCTCCACGAGGGGTTCAGATCCACACTACGGATCTCCCCATAAGCACCAATCCGATGTACGGGCTGCCTAACTACCCTCCTACCCAAGGAGCTGGATCAAGTGGTCATGCCCTGTATATTAGAGATCGAGATTACCGCGATTTTTCTGGTCCTTATACGGATGAATCATCTTCTGACGATGATTACGAGCGTGATGAAGCTCCAAGGAGGCGACGTGCAAGTAAAGAACCTCGAGGAAGAACTCAAACTACTCACGATGGACTCCCTTCAACAACTACTGAGAGGATTAAGGCTTATGAAGCCGAGATCTTAAGATTAAAGGAAGATATGGCCAGAGAACAAGCCAGATCAGATCAAAATTTAGCAAAAAAAAAAAAACAAGCCAGATCAAATCAGACTTTACCCCCTCCAACATCAGGACCGATTCCCTTTATAGATCTGGAGAGGCCTTCGAGAAGGCAAAGAAGGGCTACCGCCCCAACTGGAAGAACAACGAGGGTGAAAACCCCCAAGAGCAACCCCAAGGATCTGATGCCACTTGGGGACCCTGATGATCCCACACCCCCGTTTACTGAAGACGTTATGAATGCTCGTATCTCAAAGAAGTTTAAGATGCCAACAATTAAAGCTTATGATGGAATGGGTGATCCTGCAAACCACGTTAGAACATTCTCAAACGCTCTGCTGTTGCAGCCTGCAAGCGACGCTTTGAAGTGTAGGGCATTCCCTCAAACTTTATCAGGCATGGCTCAAAGATGGTATAGTCGGCTTCCTGCAAACTCGATTGGTTCTTTTAAAGAGTTGAGTGCTGCTTTCATTAGTCAGTTTATCAGCGGAAGAACGCATGAGAAAAGCTCTGCATCTCTTATGTATGTGGTACAAGGGAAGAACGAAAGTCTGAGAGACTATCTTAAGAGGTTCACCAAGGAGACTCTGAACATCACTGATCTGGACAATAAGGTTGCAATGGTAGCCTTGGAGCATGGTACCACCGACCTATACTTTAAAAGGTCATTGGCGAAGCATCCTCCTGAGAATATGGCTGATCTCCAGCGAAGGGCTGATAAGTACATCAAGGCCGAAGATAGCACGAAGAAGGAAGTCACATTAGGCAATGGTCGGGGGAACAATGATACAAAAAAGCGCAAGCAAGAGCAGGAGTACGATGCTAGGGACAAGTATCCCCGAACTAGCAAAGACTCTGATTCGCCACCAAAAAAGAGCTTGGGACCAAGGTTCTCTGACTATGCAAGGTTAAATGCCCCTAGAAGTCAAATCTTGCTGGAGATCGAGAAGGATAAGGACTTCTGATGGCCGAAGCCACTCAGGGGAGACCCCGCAAAAAGGAACAAGGATCAATATTGTCGGTTCCACCGAGATGTGGGGCATGATACAGATGATTGTAGGCAGTTAAAGGATGAGATCGAATTTCTGATCCGCAAAAGAAAACTGAGTAACTTCACCAAGGGTGAAGATCGTGGAACCCAAAGAAGGGACTACGAGAGGAGAAACAATGATAGAAGGGATAATGATCGTGACCGTAACACGCAGCCCCAAGGGCCAATTATCAACATGATCTGGGGAGGCCCGACAGCGGCCGGTACAACTCGAAACTCTCGAAAGGCATACGCAAGGGAGGTGATGCACATCGTGGGAGAGGCCCCGAAGCGTGCTAGAACTGAAATCGTAATTGGTTTCGATGACTCTGATCTTGAAGGGGTGAAATTCCCCCATGATGACCCATTAGTTATAACCCCTGTGATTGGGAACTCGGATGTAAAGCGAGTCTTGATAGACAATGGAGCTTCTGTTGACATTCTGTTTCATGATGCTTTTGTGAAGATGGGATATACTGATTCTCAGCTGACTCCGACTAACATGCCCATTTATGGATTCAATGGAGTTGAGTCCAAGGTGGAGGGTACTATCCAGTTACCCATGACAATCGGGCAAGAACCTAAGGAAGCTACTCAAATGTTGAATTTTCTGGTAATTAAGGCAGCCTCGACTTATAACGCAATCCTGGGAAGGACTGGACTTCATGCGTTTAAGGCTGTTGCCTCAACATATCACATGAAGATTAAGTTTCCAACCCGAAATGGGGTCGGAGAACCAAAAGGCGACCAGAAGATGGCAAGAAGTTGTTATGTATCTGCCCTAAGAGCTGATGGAGTCGGGGGGCAGGTACTCCCGATTGAAGACATGGATGTCCGTAGTGATGATGAACATCGAGGAAAGCCAGCAGAGGATTTAATCCCCGTCCCTCTAGAGCTGGGCGACCCGAAAAAGGTTGCATACATAGGAGCATCTCTGAAGGAACCCCTGAAGGGCGAATTGACAGTGTTCTTACAAGAGAATAGCGATGTGTTTGCTTGGACAGCAGCGGATATGCCAGGAATTGACCCCCAACTTATAACTCATAGGTTGAAGTCGATCCTGAATGGAAGAAAATAAAGCAGAAAAAGAGGAATTTCGCTCCTGAAAGGCAAGAGGCCATTAAGCAAGAAGTTGACAAACTATTGGAAGCTGGGTTTGTTGAAGAAATTCAATTCCCCGAATGGTTAGCTAACCCTGTGATGGTCAAAAAGGCGAATGGAAAGTGGAGGATGTGTATAGACTTCACTGATCTGAATGATGCATGTCCAAAAGATTGTTTTCCTCTGCCTAGAATTGATATGTTGATAGATGCCACCGTTGGACATGAAATGTTGAGCTTCATGGATGGTTTCAGCGGATACAATCAGATTAAGATGCACAAGGAGGACATCCCTAAGGTATCTTTCATAACTGATTTTGGTGTTTTCTGCTATCTTGTTATGGCTTTTGGATTAAAGAATGCAGGGGCTACTTACCAACGGCTGGTGAATAAGATATTTGCCCATCTAATTGGAAAAACCATGGAGGTCTATGTTGATGACATGTTAGTCAAGAGCCTCCTCAAGGCAGATCACATAAGGCACCTCAGAGAGGCATTTGAAGTGCTAAGGCACCATAAGATGATGCTAAATCTAGCCAAGTGTGCTTTTGGTGTTGGATCGGGAAAATTTTTGGGGCTGATGGTTTCCAAGAGAGGCATAGAGGCCAACCCGGACAAGATTAAGGCTATTCTGGATATGGAGTCACCCCGCTCAATACGAGATGTACAGAAATTAACTGGCCGAGTTGCGGCCCTAGGGAGATTCATCTCCAAATCTGGTGACAAATGCTTGCCTTTCTTTCAGGCATTAAAGAAGGTGAAAAATTTTGAGTGGACCACAGAGAGCCAAGAGGCCTTTGAGCAGTTGAAGAAATACATGGCTGAAGCCCCGTTGTTGGACAAACCTAGTCTTGGGGAGATTCTTTACTTATATCTGGCGATATCCGAACAGGCATTGAGTGCTGTTCTTGTCAAAGAAGAAAAGAAAGTTCAGAAACCCATCTACTACGTGAGTAAGGTATTGCATGGGGCAGAGTTAAATTACTCTCCCATTGAGAAGTTTGCTTTGGCACTGATTACTGTCTCAAGGAAATTGCGACCATACTTCCAGGCCCACAAGATCGAAGTCTTGACAGACCAACAATTGAGAAGCATATTGCACAGTCCAAAAGCAAGTGGAAGATTGATCAAATAGGCCATAGAGCTTGGAGAGTTTGATATCAAATATAAGCCTCGAACGGCCATCAAGGCTCAGGCATTGGCTGACTTCGTGGTTGAATGCACCATTGACAACCAAAAAGTCGGGGGGCAGGAGATGATAACCACCCCTGAGATCGAAGGTAAAGATGAAGGACTGATAGCTGACCAGAAAGAGTATTGGGTGCTCTATTTTGATGGAGCATCAAAAACAAAATCTAGTGGTGCAGGTTTGGTTTTGCAAAGCCCCGATGGGTTCACAGTTGAATATGCTTTGAAGTTGGACTTTCCGACAACCAACAATGAAGCTGAGTATGAGGCATTAATAGCCGGATTGGGATTGGCCAGAGTCATGAGGGTCAAAAACCTCAAAGTGTGTGGAGATTCAAGATTGGTAGTCTCGCAAGTGAATGGTGAATTTGAGGCCAAGGATGAAACTATGGCAAAATACCTCAGAGTCGTGAAAGCTGTTATGACTCAGTTTGATGAATGCTATGTGGAGCATATCCCAAGAGAAGAAAACGTTAAGGCCGATGCCCTCTCCAAGTTTGCTTCTTCCGAGATAGAGAATTATGCAGGAAGTGTTTACTTCCAGGTCTTGAAAGCCCCTACTGTCAACTCTAAGTTGGTAGCACCAATCGATGTTGGAAGCTGTTGGATAGATCCTATTAAAGCTCATTTGGAAACCGGATGGCTCCCTGACAATGCCTTGGAGGCACGAAAATTGTCAGTAAGAGCATTGAGGTATGCCTTGATTGAAGGCATCTTATACAAGAGATCGTTTGTCATTCCCTACTTGAAGTGCTTAAGGCCCCAAGAGGCAAGAGAAGCATTAGAGGAAGTTCATGAAGGGATATGTGGGCAACACTTGGGGGGCAGAGCCCTAGCTCACAAGATCACTCGACTAGGATTCTATTGGCCGGAGATGTTGGCCGATGCACAGAATTACGTCAAGAAATGTGACAGATGTCAGAAGCACGCTCCAATTGTAAGGCAGCCGCCTGAGATGTTAACGTCAGTCAGCTCTCCCATTCCGTTTGCAATGTGGGGGATGGACATTCTTGGTCCTTTTCCTATGGCTTCAGCACAAAGGAAGTTTTTGATAGTCGCCATTGACTACTTCACCAAGTGGATTGTTGAGGCTAAGCCTTTAGCAAAGATAACCACCAAGCAAGTTTCCCAGTTCTTTTGGGAGAACATAATCTGCAGATATGGCATCTCGCGAATCCTTGTGACGGATAATGGGACACAGTTCAACAATGAGGAGTTTAAAAAGTATTGTGAAGAGAATGCTATTGAGCTTCGTTTTACTTTAGTAGCACACCCGCAAGCAAATGGACAGGCTGAGGTCGCCAATCGTATCATCCTTGATGGACTAAAGAAAAGGGTCGAACGCTCGAGAAATACTTGGGTGGATGAGTTGCTGCCTATACTCTGGGCTTATCGCACTACTTGTAAGGTGACTACCGGAGCAACCCCGTTTCTGCTAGCTTATGGAGCTGAGGCAGTTGTGCCACTAGAGATCATGCATGCTTCACCTCGAATTGAGGCATTTGAACCTGAGACTAATGAAGAAGGCATGAGGCTCGCCCTAGATCTGATTGATGAAGTCAGGGACGAGGCAAACGCCAGAGATGCGGAGCATCAAAAGAAAGCATCCTTCTATTACAACCACAGGGTTAAGGAAAGGTTCTTTCAGCAAGGTGACTTAGTTCTTAGGAAGATCGAGGCTTCTGGAGTTGGCCAGAAGGGAAAGCTAGCCCCAAACTGGGAAGGGCCGTATCGAGTTAGGAAGACATTGGGACGAGGATCATATAAGTTGGAGACCTTGGACGGGGTTGAGGTGCCCCGTACTTGGCATGCCCTGAACCTCAAGATTTATTATATTTAAGCTACCTCTGCAACGACGTAGCTTTTTATTTATCTAGTAGGAGAAGTAGAAATAAGGTTCGATGAAACCATTCCAGGGATTAATGCCCCGTGTAGGATAATAATAGTTTATGTAAGGGTTGAACCCGTTTCAAGTTATTAATGCAAGTTTGTTTTCTATTTGTGATTGTTTATTTACCAAGCACCTGATGAGTGTAAGTCAAAGATGACCAAGTAACGAAAATAAATAATACACAAGTGAAAATAAAACAAGTGCATAAATAAAGTACCCCTGAAGGGCCAAAGTCGAACTTAGATTACAGCACCAAATAAAAAGTTAAGTCCCTAAGGACCTTGATTGAAAAGCAGAAAAGATAAAGCCACATGTGGCTAACAAGGCCATGCAAGGCCACTTACTCCTCGGAGGATTCTCCTATCAATTCATCGTCTTCCTCCTCGTTTCCCTCCTCCTCGTCTCCATCTTCATCATCATTTTCTTCCTCCTCCCCGGAGCCTTCTTCTTCTTCTTCAACTGCCATCGGCTGAGTCTCACCTTTCTTTGCCACCACTCCTTCATCGTCAGAGGTTTCTGTTGAAGAGCTCGGTCTTGTTCGAAGAGCTTTCCCAGGGAAAGATTGCCTGGCGGCTGCTTCCCTCTTCGACATTCTTCCTTCAGCAGAGCGGGAAGAAGCTGAGCCCGAATTGACAACTTGAGTACACTTCCTTAGCCCAGAGCCGGAAGGCCTACGAGAACCCCCAGAGCCTGATGCTTGGGCCACATGACTTCCACCATCAACACCCCAGTTAGGGCAATGGAAGTCTGTCGGGTTAACCACTTTAGGATACCTGTGGCTGACAGCGCCAATGGCCTTGTCCCATCCAACGGACATATTGAAGGGCCGCATTTCATCGTCATGCTTGTCCATGAACTCATAAAATTCCTCCGACCTATGATAGGCATCAATTACTTTACCAGCCTGGGAAGATCTTTTCTTGGCCAAAGAGCGGAGACTCTTTTGAAGAGATTGGCAGTTAGCTTCAGCTCGAATGGCTCTGGAGTTCAAGTCTTGGATCACCTCGTTCAGCTTGGCTTTCTCGCTCTTTAATGTTACATTCTCATCCCGATGGGCTCGACCTTGGCGAGTCGCAGACTGAAGATAAGCATTAACCTGCGATAAGGAAGTTAGTAAGACAGCCATAAAGTGAACAAAGAATGTAAGTATACAAGTTGCTACCTGATATAGACCCTGGGCCCCAAGGCACTCGGCTTCGTCGATTGTGTCCCCCGCAGTCGCGGTCAGGACATCAGGAGGGGTGATAGAAAGTCTTGACCAAGCCACGGCCAAGGAAGAACTCCCAAAAACAGAATCTTGATCGCAGATACCCCAATCCGGAGTAAAGGGGGTTCAAACACCTTCGCCAGCGTTCCTGTATCTCTTTCCCCCTTGGCAACTTTCCTCCAGGAATTGAGGAACTTCTCGGCATGGAGGATTCACTAGAGCTTCGGCCTTCTTTATCATCCGCCTAGTGATAGTTGGCTGATTTGCAGGACGATTGTCAATCTCCTCAGCAGCTGAAAGATGAAGAGAAAACATTGGAATAAGAACAAACATAGTTCATAATGAAGTAATGAAGGAAAAATTACCCTCAAAAGAAAGATTGCTGAGGCCAGCTTCAATAAGCTTCTTCTCAGTTAGAATAGTCCTATAGTGGGTGCGACCATCGTCAGCAAGAAGCCTGTCTCGGTCTAACAATTCTTGGGAGTTAAGATCACACACGAAGTGTGAGCTATCATGTACAAACCCGAATCTTTTGACAAAGAAGTGACCCCAGTCACCGCCTTCCCACTCCAAGACAACGAAGTCCCTTTCCCACAAATGATGAGAGTCCGGGAAGGAGAAAGAGTTTACTATATGAGGAAGGCCACTTCTAAGTTGAAAGCCAATCCATCCCGGCTTAGCATCAGAGGAGTTCTTCACTACAAAGATACTTCGAAACATAGTTGTACTCCAAGGGATTTCCAACTCGTGGCATCTCAACAAGAAGATGATTAAAAATCTCCAAGAGTTGGGATATAGCTGGCAGGGGTGTATTTGAAGTTCTGCTAAGAACCTGATGATGAATGTGTGAACAGGGAACCTAAATCCCGCCTCCAATGCTCCTTTCATTACGCATATCCTTTCGGGGTGCTAGTTGCAGGTTCTGTCCCATGGATTTGGGAGGCATACCCTGACTGCACTCGGAAAGCCGAAAGTGTTCCTGATCTTCTCAACATCCTTTTTCCTTAATTTAGAAGGACTACTAAAAGCAACTAAGTTTGAGCTGTTGGGAAACGATTCTCCCATAGTGCTGAGCAAATCTAACGTTGACTCAAACCGACGTTCAATATATTTAGGAGGCATGAGTTTTAGCTTACCTTTCATTGTTCGCGCCATGCTCCTTTTTCTGAAAGCCTCCTCCATGGAGAGTTGGGGGGCAGCAGCTTGCTTGTCAGCCATCTTTAACCTTGAATCTTGAAGCTTGAAGCTTGAACTTGGAAGCTTGAAAACTAGAGAACTCAAGAGCTTTAGAACTTAAGAAAGTTTGAGAAATGAAGAAGTGAAGAGAAATGAAGGATGCTCCCCTCCTTTTATAAGGAAAAGGTGACCTGTAATCTCAGGTTGAAATACAGCTCGGTTCGCGTTTACAGGTCAAGTATCGTTAAAATACGAAAAAGGAGCAAAAGCTATCTGTTATGAACGGAAAGAGTCGTTAAAACTCATGATATGTTGGGAGAAAAACGAAGAATTTAAATGAATAGTCGGCAAAATATTCTACCAAAGCAGTCAGATGAGCTTTAAAAGCTAAGTATGCTTAAGAAAAGTTTAATGGGAAGATTAATACTAAGCACTGGATTAGTGATGTGAATCAAGGTACTATATAAAACCTCAAATAGAGCCATGAATGGCCAACATTGATTCCATATCGATGATCGATATCGGTATGCGAAAGTAATTAGTTCTAGCCATGAATGGCCAAACATTGATTCCATATCGATGGTCGAAGCCGGTAGGCAAAAATTGAAAATCACTAATAGTGACCAAGTTGGTTCCAGGTCGATGGTTGATGTCGGTACGTGAAGATCAAAATCACTGATAGAGATTGAGCCAACCACTGTAACAAAGAAAAAAAAAAAAAAAAATCAGCCGACCCCGACCGGGCACCCAGCCGACCGGCTTCCCCGGGCATGCTCCAGCCGACCGGAACCCACCGTCGGTATGGGTACGTCCCGGCCGACCGAGCCTCCAGCCGACCGCCCCTCCGGGAATGCCTCGGCCGACCGTGGTCGACGGTCGGTGCGGGTTTTTTGTGTTTCGTTTCAAAAAAAAAATAATAATAATAATAATAGCCGAGCAAGGTACCAGCCGACCGGCCCTCCGGGAGCACTCCGGCCGACCGGCGTCAACTGTCGACACGGGCTCACACCAGCCGACCGAAGAACCAGCCGACCGGCCCTCCGGGAGTGCTTCGGCCGACCGGGGTCGACGGTCGGTGCGGGTTTTTTCTTGTTCCGTCAAAAAAAAATAAAAAATATTTAGCCGATCCCGACCGGGCTCCCAGCCGACCGGCTTCCCCGGGCATGCTCCAGCCGACCGGAACCCACCGTCGGTACGGGTACGCCCCGGCCGACCGAGCCTCCAGCCGACCGCCCATCCGGGAATGCCCCGGCCGACCGGCGTCGACGGTCGGTACGGGTTTTTTCTCGGATGACCCGTGGCGATGCTCGAGTCGGGTTTGCAATTTTTTATTTTTTATTTTTCTTATTTTGTACTGAGGGAAAGTGAAAACCAAGTTTGAAGTTAGTGCCGATTAGTGCCGTTTAGCGCTGTTTAGTGCCAGTTAGCACCAATTAGTGCCGATAGTGCCGTTTTATGCCAATTGACATCGTTTAACATTGTTTAAACGTTGTTTGAGGCTGAGTAGCGCTGTGTAGTGCCGTTTAACACCGCTTAGTGTCGTTCAACATTGTCGTAAATGCGTCGGTCGCTCCACGCTTTACATTAAGATGATATTGTTGAAAATACTCGCTTAAGAGTAATAAACCCTGACCCAAGTCTCGAATAAGGCCGTTAAAACTTCAAGGAAAACCTGATCAGTTTTCCTAGAAGTTGGGGGGCAAATGATATGGGCTAAAAGTAAGCCCTATGGACACATTTAATGTGGCATTAATTAGACCTAGAATGGTCCAAACGTGGGGCCCACCAGATAGGCCCAAATCATAATTATTATATTAATTTCGTAATTAATATTAAGGGTAATGAACAGCTCACCCAATAAGAGTTAAACAAGGATACAACCCTTGCCTGACTTAGCCTCCAAGATACATACTTCAACATGGAAACTGATTCATACATGGAAGGAGACTAGAACCTTCTTCTAGTCGGTGACTTGCCCACCAAGTCACCTAACCCTACTACGATTTTAGGGCTTCTCAGCCTATATAAAGGGTCTGACCCCTCATTCTCAGAACTACGTTTTCTTGGCTTGATTCTCTAATACAGAGATACGAAGGCATTCTGTGAGGACCGATCAGTCTCGAACGCAGAAGCAGCCATTAGAGCACGAAGCTCCCGAACCCTAGCCGTCATAATCATAACCTACTTTTTATTCCACAACAATATATATATATATCTATAATCAAACCCCCAAATCTCATCTTCTTTTCCCCCCCCTTTTTCTTTCTCTTTCTTTCTCTCTCCCGATGTATTTTATTTATGTGTGTTTTTGTGCGGCTGCTGGTGTGTGTATTGTATGTATACATGTGTGCTGTGTTGTGTTTTAACCCTAATGGGCTCAAGCCCAACACTATTTAAAAGCAATACATTTAATTACTACATATCTTAAATAATATTTTAAACTAATAACTCTAATTCGTAAAAAAATAAAATTTCTAGCATAATTAAAAACTAGAATGTTTTTAATGATTTTTGGAGAAAGAAATAGAATTAAATCTAAATTTTCTAAATTAATACACATTTTACAAATTGTTAATGATCTATAAAAACAATTCAAAAAAATAATAATTGTGATTCATAAATCACAATTTACAGTGCTTTATAAAAATACTACAAACACTATTGTTTTAGTAAAACCTCGAATTCTCGATTTTTTTATATTAATCGAGTAATTTCTACAAATCCTCAAATAATTAAAATAATCATTTATCAAGGATTTTAAAATCTCCAAATTATTCAGTAATTTAAAATAAAATCTCTACTGAATAATTCCACACACCAAAAATTAAATCTTTGCCCAAATAAACTATTGACTCGAGGTATCTACTCGGTCAATATAATTTTAAAAAGGAGGACCGGGTTCCACTTAACCGAAAATAATTAAATAATTAAATAAAAAAAAATCCTCCTCATTTTAGGAAAACATTATTATTATTGAAATAATAATAAAATCATTTCTTGAAAAATCCGGGTTATTACATTACTGAACCTTTCAAACATGTGAGTTTGTTCTTCACTTGGTTTGGCCATAAAAGCTTCATATTGTGATACAAGGATTTGCCTTTGATTTTCTCGGACCTCTTTACTTCCTTCACACAGCAGCTCTATCTTACTCCACATCTCTTTTGCAGATGAACACCCCATGACATTACCACACATGACTTAGTCTAGTGTAAGAGAATCAAGTAAGATAAGTTGTAAGTAGTCATCCAAGGCTACTTTCACCTTTTCGGTCTCTCTGTACTCTGAAGGCTTCTTATCAACCTAGTGGGCTGGAATGACTTCGTCATTTACAGTAGCAGCAGCTACTTCCTTCTGAGGTATGAAGGGGCCGTTCTCAAGGATTCCCATGTACAGTGGATGGGCAGCTTTGATAAATAACAAAATCTTTCTTTTCCAGAAATTGTAGTTCTCTTTATCAAAGACTGGAATCTTGATACCACTTGACTTCTGAACACTCGTCATGATCTTCAGATTTGTATATCAATCTGGATGCTCTGATACCAGTTGTTGGTCCCGGAGTATTGTAGAGGGGGGGTTGAATGCAATACTGATAAAATCGAATCTTTAAAATCAACAACAATAATAAAGATTATAGATTATCAATTGAGATATGCAAACGTAAGTGGAACAAGATTTCTCACAAAATAAATGTTTTATTTATCTTGTGAAGTGGTGCTACAACCTAGAAAAAGAATTCTCCAGCTGCGAACTTCTTGAGAGATACAAGTTGTTTCGTTGTTGTTGCATACAGAAAAGAAATTAGAGACATGTATCTAAGTAGACTAAGATATTATGTTGCCCCTTTCACATGGGGTGTTGAGCTACTGTCGTTTTCAAGTGGTAGCTCATTACAATTTGCACACCCATGTGACTTTCCTAAATTGCTATACAGATAGTGTTAACGTTACAAGTAAAGCAACCTAGATTCTTTCTATTTCTAGCTAATACAATTCTAGTAGATGTGGATATATCATACTCTTTGAATTGACCAGCCTTGTATTGTTATCTCTCAAGCTTCTGTCGTAGTCTTTGAAGGTCTGCTACAAACGATTGAGTGTTGCAGCAAATCTGTTTCTTGAACATATAACCTGTCACGGGCTTTGACTGAGAAAAGTACTCAAATCAAATAATCCAGTGTGACAGTAACTTTAACCGCCAAGTCTGTTGTCGAAGGAATATTCAGATGTTGACAGTACGAGCTCCCGCCAATGTTGTTGTCGGAACTCCAGACTTGCTGTCAAGTGTGAGAATGTTACTGTCCCATGCTTCAGCCAATGTTGCTGTCAGATATAGTTTTGTCGTGACTTTGCAACATTTGTCTTCTTGTAACCTTACTGTCAAGAGTGTGACAGTAACTTTTATTCTTGCTGACTTCTAGATGTATTCCTTGAGGCTTGAACAAATGTATGAACTTCTCCCAAGACATACAATTATTACACGACAGCAATTATTTGATTACAAGAACATCATACTCTGGCTGTGATAGTATGTTCTACTTAGTAAAAACTAAGTACAGGGAAATATAGTTAAGTTGTCTCTATGCTATCACTTATAAATCCCAACATCTGATACCACTTGTTAGGTTAGGGGACTTACACAATTCGAGATTCACCAACCACCAATACCGAGCACACACATAACCAATCGATAAATTGACAAGATCCACCAAAGCGCGGTCACACGTTATTCAAGTATCACTTCTACTTCTATCAACAATAAGTAAAAGCAAAAGAAGAACACACACAATATTTGACGTGGAAAAACCCATGCCCCAAACTTGTATTATTAATCCCATCAATAATCAATAATACATCAAAACAATAACACCTTAACGGTGTCCCAACCCCGATACTTGAGCCAACAATGCTCAAGCATCTTCCAAACAATACTTAAAACTACATCTCTTAAGCTTTCACATTTTCAAACAAATACAATATGACTATGTATATATATACAGGCATACAAAACTTAGTCACCAAGATTTACCATACTTGTTCTATAGGTCTTACCATACTTGTTATATAAGTCTTCCAATTTTTGGCATCTAATTTCTCAACTTAGTGATTAAGACATACCATATATAATAATTGTCTACACATATAATTATTATCTACCCATATATATTTTGAACCACCCAAATCCATACCATATCGGGTTGAAACCCACCATAAGGTTTTTGAGATACAAATTGTAGATTGATTAATAAAGAAGAGATGATGAAACGAGATATTATTTTATAAAATGTATATACTGTATGTGCTTCTACTATCCACAGCAAGAAATCTACTCCGTAATATATAGAAGCGCACACAATTATGTAAGTATTCAATATTTTAATAATTACTTTATACAACTAAAAATCAAAAGCAACGTGCGTAGGGAGTCTTTCAACTTTATATTAAAAAAACAGATAATTTAACTCACTTTCTTAAAATTTCTTTATAATCTAATCGTGTTCCGTGGAAATAGAATTCTTGGTAGATTAAAATAAGTAAAAGCCATCATTGTTAAACTCAATCGATAAACAAACATTAAGTATTAAATAACTCATGTGAGATTATTAAATTGTAGTCCTTACATGTACAAATTTGACCTAAAAAAAAGTGATAAAACTTTCAAACATCATCAACAGCATCCTTTAGTAGCGCCATCACTACTGAACCTCCAATTGCATGCTAAAACTTGTATGATCGTTATTATTATTATTATTATTATTATTATTATTATTATTATTATTATTATTATTATTATTATTATTATTATTATTATTATTAATTTTCTTTATAGTTGAGCGGTGAGCAAATTATATATAACTCAATAATAATATATATTGTTCGGGGCCATTTGTTAACTCTGAAACAAAATATCTGAATGATTTAAATTTCTGGATGGTAATAATTTCTGGATTGTTAATTTTTTTGGATGTTTGATATTTTCTTTTATAAAATAAGTGGATTAAACATCAAAATAAGTTTGATTAATATTTTACTTATATCAAAGAAATTCACAAAAATATCATTGTCAAAAAAAATTAAAGCTTTTAAGTTTTATATTTTATTTTATCAATATAAGCAAATACCAAATTAAAGTCGATTAACTATTTATTTTTTATTTTTTAGACTTATTTCTATGTATAGAATATAATTATACAATATATGTGTGGTAAATAACAAAATTTATAAAGTATAAACTTCAAAAATAAAAATAAAAAGGTGTTACTGTAGCTTGATGAATAATAATAATTTTGAATGGTTCAACAAGAATTTTAATCATGAGTCATCTAGATAATTTTTAGGTATCTTTCATGAACTTTACTAATTAACCAAACAAAGTGAACAGGCCCATCAATCTCGTCCAGAAATTTTGGTATTGTTCTTGAATTATCAAATGAGTCCTTCGTTTGAAATTGAATCTGCACGAATTTGTTTTAGATGCATTTAACAAATTTTCATATTAATGAAATTAACCCGCTACTTTAGATATTAGAGAATTATTTTTATTTTCTTGATGTGGTATTTGGATTGACAATTTCAAAGAATATTGTATTTATTTACTTATAAAATGTAGTATATTATCTTAATTGTAAAAATAATGCACGTTCCAAGCTGCTTAGTTAGATTGTTGGCGACAAGACGCCATCGGCTATAAATAGAAAACACGTACAGACGTACATAATGAGCCATGAAATTACAGAAGAATCTGAATACTCTCTCTGTACCATCCATTTCTTTACAATTTCCTTTTTGGGCCGTCCCACCATTTCTTTAAATTACTCAAAATAGTAAATTTTAACACTATTACACCCACTACTTCACTTATTTTAATAATACTTTACACTATTTCACCCACTACTTAACTTATTTTAACAATAAAATCACTATTACACCCACTACTTCACTTATTTTAACAATAAAATCACTATTTCACCCACTACTTCATTTATTTTAACAATATTACACTCACTTTACACCCATTATTCTTGACCTCCGTGCCCAGCCGTCATGTAAAGAACTGGCCGGGACGGAGGGAGTATCTGATAAGCTAGTGTGTGTATATAAAATAATAATTATGAATAATTTGGCAATCATGAATCTGCTTTTTAGACAAAAGAATTTCGATGAGTGGAAGAGTTGTTGGGACCTATGTACATTGTATATCACCCTCTGAGTTTTTATTATTTATACTAATATCTCTTAACCAAACACCTTACACTGCCCTATACTCCTAGTGTTGAATTATTTAGGGATATTCTCTTTGGCATTCTTATATAATTGGTTTTTGTCAATGGCCATTACATTAGTGTCTTCTATTCATAGTGTATTTGTACTTTTGGTTTTCCATCAAATATCACTCTATCAACAAAAATATTAGTATTTGAAATTCTCAATGGTAGCCTTGATGGAATAATGAAGGGTATCAATGAAAAAAAAATACCATTAGCAAAAATCAAAATTACAAGAGTGTTATTGAGAATTTCCCTATTATTAATTACTATTATATTGCTTGATTGAACATATGTCTTAGTAGCTTAATTTCTATTGGTACTTTTTATTTGATACTCCCTCCGTCCCTTAATTTTCTTCTCGTTTGGGGAAAAACACGGGTTTTAAAAAAAATGGTTTTTAAAGAATAGTGGGTGAAATAGTGGGTATTGAATATTGTTTTTAAGAATTAGTGGGTGGAATAGGGGTCCGGATCCTCTGTCCCCTTCCTCCGTGTCCCCCTTGTGTCCCCTGCTCTTTTTAGTACAAAAAGAGTGCCCCTGCGGGGCCCATTTTAATAAATAATAAAAATGGGCTCCACAAGAGCATTTTTTTTGTATTAAAAACAACAGGGGACACAAAGGAGACACAAAGGAAGGGGACAGAGGATCCCAGCTCGTGGAATAGTGGGTACTTAATATTATTTTAAGGAGTAGTGGGTGGAGTAGTGAGTATTGAATATAGTTATTTTATAGCCTAAAATAGAAATGGGAAGAGTTTTTTGAATGTCCCGATAATGAAAGTGAGAAGAGTTTTAAGGGACAGAGGAAGTATGATTTTAAAGGTCCATCGAGTTTCAAAGCACAGTAAAAACTGTTAGGCCAGTGTGATTGGGTTGAAACTCCATTTCTCAACAACGGTACAACGAAGTTTATGTTTTGGAAAACTATTTTTCGGAATAAGTCAATTTATTTTAAGATAAAGTTAGAGATTACTACTTTCCCATTTATTTTCCAACTTAATTTTGCAACTTATTGAATCTCAAACATACATTAAATACTTGTATAAATACAAATTATCAAAATATAAAAATTTTACCCGAAAATAAGTCCATAAGTCCTTACAATAAGGTTAGCCGAACAGGTACATTGGCCCTGTTTGGCTGAACTGATAAGTTGGCTTATTGGACTTTAAGTCCAGTCCAACTTATTTACAAGTGTTTGCCTACCAACTTATTTTAATGACTTATGATCTTATAAGTTCATAAGTTGAAAGTTAGAAAGTCCCAACTTTTTTCCAGCTTATTAACTTATTTGTACTATTCCTAAATCCCTTCGTTTTTAATTTGTTTTTTCCCGTTAATCGATGATATTTTTTTCAAATCTAGCTTCACCATATTTTTCTCCATCTCTCAACAATCATTTTGCATACCATATGTGCTATATTTCGACACGATTTAAAAAAATTATATTAAAAATATGTGTTCTACAGTAAACTTATAATTTCCGATTTACCAAACACTTTACTAACTTATAATTTCTGATTTACTTATCATTTATAATCAACTTATTAACTTAAAGCAATAAGTTAGTTTTTTTAAACTATCCCAAACGGCCCCATTATAAAATCTTGAGTTAGTAATGATTTCCGGTGAGGGAGTGATCTCCTTCTCGGTAATAAAAGAGTAAATTACAGATTTATGTTTGAATTTTACTTGATTTTACATTTTGATAACTGAATTTTCAAATTTGCAATGTATTGATCAAACATTACTTTTACATTTCAAAATGATGATTAGAGCCATTTTTTTGAAAAAAAAAATATTCAAATAAGGGTTTCATGTGCTTGAGGTTGACCTCAGGTAAAACCCTGAGGTTAAAACAATTCTCATACAAATTGATGGGTATTTATGTAAATTACTGAATAAAAACATAGATAGTTACAAAAATGCCCCTGCGGGGCCCCTAATTTTATAGTACAAATCTCAGGGGAGATTCCTGAGGACAACCTCAGGCCCATTTTTCTCTTCAAATAATGGCTTTTAGCCATCATTTTGAAACGTAAAAGTAATGTCTGACCATCATATTATAAATTTCAAATTCCGGTCATCAAAATGTAAAATTGGATAAAATTCAGCCACCACACTATTCACTCGTAATAAAATTTGTAACGGTTTTTTCGTAATTAAGAATATTTAGATACCAAATTTTTGGAAAAAATTACAAAAATAACCACTTTTTTAGAAAATTAACAAAATTAACTATTCTGAAAAAAGTGACCAATTTTAGCTTTTTGGATACTCCACTTGGGTATCCCGAATACTGGATAAAGGATACTCCACTGACAAAAGGGTATCCCATATGCTAGATACTCCATTGACAGTTGGGTATCTCATATAAAAATGGATACTGCACTGATAGTTGGGTATTCCATGGATTAAAATTGGCCAAAATTTTGAAAACGGTTATTTTTGAATATTTTGTATAAGAAAAAGGTTAAAGTTGGCGTTCACCAAAATTTTTTAAAGTAAGAAATTTATGTAAAGTTCAGATTTACTGAAAATCTTACTTTTCAAAAAAATGCAAAACTACACTACTCCTTTCCAAAAATCTATATATATTAATATAATCAAAATTGTTTAAAACAATTCGTCGAAAAGAAATAAGCATTATTTCTGCTTTCTTCTGGGGAGGTCTCCTACTGTACGTGTGTGTGTATATTTTTTTATAAACAAACCTCTTCCGCGCTAAAAAAAAATGACCTCATATTCGATTTGTACTGAGGGAGGAATATTAAATTAAACCATCACATTCTCCTTTCATTTTCACCATTTTCCTGGTTTGTGGATCAAGGGAAAGCTACAAAATATTTACCGACAAAGAGAGTGCCGCCAATAATGCAATCTACTAGCTGCTTACTTTATTCGCTGCTGCTATTTAAAGTTTCGCGACTGATCCAAGATAACTATTGCACCGGCGGCTAACACTTCTGACTCTGTACATACAAATAAAAACGTTTTAGGCGTTATAAAGACTCGAATCTGCTAGCCATAACTAGGGCTGCCAAAATCGGACCCGATCATTCAACTTGACACGAATTCGACCCGCAAAATATGAATTTGGGTTGGAGTTTTTCGGGTTCAGGTTGATTTCGAATTGACCCAAAATTGACCCGAAAAATTGGGTCATTTTCGGGTTGATTTCGAGTTACCCGAAACTGATCCGAAATTAAATTCGAAACTGACCCAAAATTACCCGAATGTATGTATATATATAGTATAAAATGTTATATATTATAAAAAGTACTAATATTTAAATTATATATGTATTATCTAGAGAATTTGTCAAGAATACCAACTTTAGAGTAGTTTATTGCAAATATACCACCTTCTTACCTTTATTGCAAATATACGGTTTTGAAAAATTAAATTTAATCAATTTGCAATAATACGGACAACTTCCCAACCACTTTCTCTCTCTCACTTCATTCAGTTTTCCTCTTTAACGTCTTCTCTCTCTCTCTCTCATCTACCGATCTCTCCTTGGCGGAGCTCTCATCTACCGTTCTCTCCTTGGCGAGCTGCTTATCTCATTTCAGTTGGTTGTTGTTACTATCTCCATATTTCGTATTACAGAGGTGATTTTCATATCATTGATCTATATCCTAATTTTAATTGAGTTGCATGCTTAATTTCGATATTTGGGGGTTTCATTCTTTGTTATAAAACCCTAAATGTTTGAATTCTATAGTCTTCTGTTACAATCGAGTTATATAAGTGTTTTATGTATTATGTTTTTATATTGTAATCGGTGTTAAGCATTGTATTGTTTGTTCACAGCTACTATGGTTCATACGAGATTTTCATCTGCTTCTCCTTCTATATCGGAAGGCCCTGTATCGCGTAAACTTAAGTTTTCTCCACATAATGTCAAGGGGAAAAAGCTGAAAAAATCACCAGTCAAGCTGAAAAAATCACCAGTCAAGCTGAAAAAATCACCAGTCAAGCTTAAGAAATCTACCAAATTTATGTGTGAGACTGAGCTTTTTGCACCTCCTCAGGTACAAAGTTTTGTAAAACTATTGCCTAATATGTTTACATTGTTTAGTGCTTTTGTATTAATGTGAGTAAATATTGATTGAGCTTAAAGCTTACTTGCCCATATATATGAATTTATGATATTCTTTGTATGCTCTAAAAAATCATTTTATATTCATGTTAAACTGTGAATATATTAAAACAAGTAGCCTAGTTTACATAGTTTACTGTTTTCTTATTAAGTTTACTACACATTGTGATAAACTGTGTTGTTGGTTTCATGTGTATAATGAGCCTATGTAGTGTTTTACATTACTGTCTATATTGAGCCGGTTGAGTGTTTACAGTTACAATATGTAACACAATATGGATATAGTTACTGTCTTTGTATTGCATATCTCATGGTTAAATTTCCAATGCAACAACCTAGTCGTTGCCTATCCTGCTGGTCTTTCTCGTTTCGTGTTATGTGTTTATGTTTATTTACGTTAAAATTATTTACATATTTAGTTACATGAATACATTTTGTGTCTTTCTTTCAACCTTATTGTTTCAATTCAACTAATGATATTCATGTTTCTTTTGCATAGGGAATGGTTTATGATATCCCTGTTCAGAATCATTAGTCTGCTAAGATTACGACCCTTAACAAGTATGAGCCCATTACAGATCTGATGGCGTTGTTGTCCAAAGAACAGCTCACTACTTTATCTCATTCTTGCTTTGGGCATTTCCTGAATATGCCGCATTTCAAGATCCAGCATCAACTTATTCACAATCTTCTCATTAGGCAACTGAAGCAACCTAATCCGAATGAGCTCTGGCTTGGTTTAGGTGGTATTAAAATGAAATTTGGACTAGAAGAATTTGCTACTGTCACCGGGCTTCTATGTGTTGGGACATCTGATAAAATGCGGTTTTCAAAGTCTGAGAACTCTATTGTAACTGCCTACTATGAAGGTAATAATTTTGTTGCCAAATCTGCACTTAAGAATACAGTTTTTGGCAAAAAGTGGAAGACTGATGGTGATGCAGTGAAGCTTGCAAAGTTATATTTATTGCATCACTTCCTTCTTACGTCAAACACTGACTGTCAAATTCCGAAAGGTGATCTTGATCTCGTAGATAGTGACGGATTTGATAAATTTCCATGGGGCAAAGAAGTTTTCAAGCTAACGATAGATTCATTGAAACATCATGCAAAGACTACTTCTAAGGATAATTACTACAGACTTATTGGGTTTCCTTATGCCCTCCAAGTGTGGTTTTATGAGTGTTGTCCTTACATGAATGGGAAGTACTGTGACCGTATCCGTGGTTCTATACCATGTGTTTTGAACTGGACAAGCGACTACACTGCTAAATTTAGAGAAGTATATACCTCTCTGTCATTGGATGCTAAAGAAGTATGGTTTATTATTATTCTTTTCCTTTTTCATTTTGTTTACAGTTTATTTTGCAAAAAAACCTAATTTTTTGGTGGTTGCTTTCACTTGTAGTTGCAACTTACAAAGTTTACTCCAAGTGCAACGGAACTTAAAGCCCTTCACTTGAAGGAGTTGTCTGTGAAACCTTCTGTTGTGGCTGTTGGTTGCAATGAAATTTCGACCAATGACAGTGATGATGATTTTGTCTCCCCTGCTCTCCCCCCCCCCCCGCTTACTCGCGCTGCTGCTTCATCAGTTCCATCTAAAGATAAGGTTTCATTGACTAAAATACAAATCCAGATGCGAAAACTTGAAGCAAGTCAAAGGAAATTAAAAAATGAGGTTAAGGATCTGAAATGTATAGTGAATGATCACCGCACTTATTTTGGTTTAGAATTGTCAAAGCTTCGAGACACATTGCTGACGAAGGTATATATCTGCTTTATTTTTATCTGGTTTAAAAGATGGTTTTTTAATTTTCCCTCTCCATGCTCAACCCAATCATTGATTATGTGTGTGCAGGTTCCAGTTGGGAATGATGCATGCGATAAAGTAAACAGTGAAGCCAATGATGAAGCGAACCAGTTTGATAATGTTTTAGGGGAGGAGGAGGTTTGAATACTATTCTGTTCTTTTTAAAATTTGATTGCTACTGTATATTTTATTTAGTAATCTTTTTATGCTTTGGAATTGTGTTTAAATTTTTTTTTTACACCAACATAGGTTTCACCAAGGATTGTTGAAGATATAACAAATTCTCCAAATGTAGTTGAAACTTGTGCAACTGATGCTGTTGGTGTTGGAAATGACCAAGAATATGATAACGAACCAATTCTCAGTGGTGATTTTTCACCAGAAACAATGGAAAAAGTTGAATCTTTTGTTAAGGGATTTGATAATGATTCAAATCAGGAAAGAACGAATTTGGTAATTTTTTATAACTATTTTGCTTTTACTTTTATTTCTTTGCCAATTTTTAGACACTCTTTTTTTGATGTGCACTCATGTGATACAGGTTGCAGATGTTGAATATGAGTTACAAAAGATTGCAGCAGTTGCAACTAATGGTGAAAAGGTTGCTGAAACAGCTGAAGATGTCATAAAAGAATTTGTAACAACTCCAGATATGATGGCAAGTGCTGAAGCCTATGTACTACAGGTACCTTTTCACTTCTCCAGTTTTGAGTGATTTTAATGTCCTGGTTATAAACTTGTTTCTGGTGCCCTGTTTTTAGTTATTTTTGTACCATATTCTACTTTACCATAACCAATAATTCACATATGATTACGTTTGCTTTTAGTCCTATGTGTTTACTTATAACCAAACAATCACCTCGAAAATTGAAAATGTATTTAGTAGAATAGGCCCAGCAGGGGCACTGATGTAATTACAATGTTCATCTAGCTCAAAAGTAGTTACATATTTTGTTGAATCAAGTTGCTTGTTTGGTTGAAAGGGTTGCAGTTAGTTGCAGTTTTGGTTGAACATAGTTGAATAGTGGGTTAAGTTTAGTTGCGTACTTAGTTGTTTTTAATTTGCATTATTTGTGGACAAATATGCACCTATGCAATAGGTTTCTTTATGTTTTTGGGGTTTAGTATTACAAAGCTTATGTACTACAGGTAGCACGTGAGATTAGTGAGGACACTGTTCCCAGTGACACAATGGTTGAAATGGGAAATGCGTTAAAAAACTCTATGGATGTTGAGATGAAAGATGCAGGAGGGGTAAATTTCATTTTATTTCTACAAATTTGATTGATTTTATTGTCCTTTTTTAAAAACTTGTTTTTCGTGCCCTTTTTTAAAAATTGTTGTACCATATCCATACTCTAATTTGCTAAAAAAACATTCCTGTTTTTTAGGACAAGTCGAAAGCTATTGTCTTACTTGATGTTGAAAGTGGTCCGAGTGGCTTGGTCAAGGTGACTCCTGCTTTGCCAAAAAGAGGGGTCAAGCTCCCTGCGTATTTGTGTTCGCCATTCTTGCAACACTTTGGATCTAGTGCACAAGAAACCACTGAGCCTACTCCCATCAACAATGTTAAAGGCATTACTCCACTGGATAGTGATATTGGGAACTTGCCAACTATGGAACAAAGTTCAGATTATTACATTTGGCTAGAGAAAGGACTTTCCATGAAGGCAACCAAGTATATGTTTACATACTTGAACAAATATATATAAATTCATATTCCCCCCCTAACTTGGTTGCATATGTATTTACTAGTTTTATTATGTTTGCTGTTAGGAAAAAGTTTTATTCAAAAGAAGACAACGAGATCAGTCCTCCCATGAAGTTCGGCTGTGAGATATTATCTGAGAAAACTTGGTTTCACACCATTGAGTATGGTAGCAACGATTTATCCATCTCTGTAAGTTTTACCGTTAATTTTTCAGTTGTTTTGATTTGTTTAGTTCTATGTCTTATCGTTGTTTAGTTGTTTTTATGTCATAAGCAGTTAAGATTTGTTGTTAATTTTTTGCATGTAAACTTGTTATGTCAAGTAACTGTTCAAATTTTTATTTTGTAGCATGTCAATGCATTTTTCTATTATTTGAGGAAGATGTCGAAGTCCCGTGATGACTGTCAGATAAAGTTTACTACATCTGACTGCAAACTTCAGAAAGCAATTGCTTCTTTTTATGCTGATGTTTCAGAATCTGATAATATCCAAAGTAAGCTCACTGTAAAACGGGGTATTTTAGATGATTTTAATGGAGTTGCGCTGCCTTTTAGTACTCCTTGGTACATGGTTGATTATGTCTTTGTCCCAATTTGGTTGGAGCAGAAAAAATATTGGGTTCTTGCTGTTATAAATTTAAAACAAAGGCATATACGTGTATGGAATACAGTAGATTGTGATGGTATTTCATCGATTGCGAGGAACGCACTGCTGCCACTGTCCAAGATACTACCTCATTACTTGCTCCTTACTGAATTTTACTCGAGGGCCGATATCAATTTCTCAGGCAAAAGCTATGCGGACAAACCTAAAACTGATTGTTTCAAAACGACAATGCACAATGTTTATAGTTGTGAAAAATCAGTGTGAGTATTTACATTATGTGTAATTTATAGTTTATCAGTTTTGATAATGTTCTCAAGTTTATGATTGTTTTTATGTTATTTCATACAGTGATAGTGGAGTAGCTATGCTCGCAATTGCTGAGTATCTTGTTTTGTATAAGGAATTCCAGAAAGATTCCTTTGACATTGCTGGTTATAGATCGAGGATTTCATTTTCATTTTATGCTTATGGAATGGCAAAGCTGATATATTCATATGAAAGCGAGCATGAGTACTTTGATGATGGACGTGGAGATGCTGTGGCAAAAAGGACAAGGGCTGGAAGGGTTCAGACAAGGAAAAGAAATCTGGGAAATGCTTGTCCAAACAGGAAGAAGGAAAAGAAGGGCTAGGCTTTATTATTTCTATCAGTTGCACTAAAATTGTTCTTGTGTTACTCTGTACTTATTTGTCTGTGCTAAACTTTGAATTTATCCAGACATATTAATACTCTAGTTGAAGGAAGCATTAACTGTTTTAAAAAAATTGTTTGTTGCAGCTTGTTTTGGTGTTTCCCATAGCCAATACTTCACATATAATTTTCATTTCATTTTAACTCTATGTGCTTCCTTATAACCAAACAAGCGTCTCAAAAATGTGAAAATGTATTTAGTTGAATAGGCCCCGCAGGGGCACCGTTGTATTACAACGTTAAAATATATTAAAATTAGTTGTATATTTTTGTTGAATTAAGTTGCTAATTTAGTTGAAAGGGTTGCATTTAGTTGCAAACTTGGTTGAACATAGTTGCAAAATGGTGTGCGTGTAGTTACAAGGTTAGTAGGGGGTTAGTAATTTTCGAGAGTTACAAGTAGTTGTGTTTTGGTTTGAAAATAGTTGTCAATTCAATTGTTTGGGTGTTTGGGATAAAGGGTTTGCGTTTAAGGGTAAAAACTAGTTGCATTTTTGGTTGAAACTAGTTACAGAATGTACAAAAATAAGTTGCATATTGGGTTGAAACTAGTTACAGAATGTACAAAAATAAGTTGCATATTGGGTTGAAACTAGTTACATGCTCCCTAACATTAAGATAAATATTTAATTAAAACCCCTGCACAAAGCTTTCGGAAAAAATATAAATATTAAAAATTATATCCCAAACCAATATCATTTATATACAACTCCAACTTATGGCAAATGTGCTTATAAAAAAACAATTAAACATTCATTCGTGGATTTCTACAAGTCCTCCTGTTATGTCCATTTTGTTTGCATTTACTACATTTTACTAGTTTCAATGTCTTTGCATTTTTCTCCCAAAAAACTTTGCATCTTCTTTTTTTTGGCCTGCCAACTCGAATTCTTCCTTATGGTGGATGTACTATCACTGATTTGACAGTTTCAGGTACTTCCCAGGTGTCTTTGTTCCCAACTGGATAGACAATTTCTTTATAAGCTGCAAGCATAGCTTCTTTCTTGTAATAAGGCGAACAATAGTCATATGGATCGAGGTTACATTTCTGAAAAACAGCAATAGCATGGGCACATGGAATTTGATCCATTTGGAACCTGCAATATTTAGAAAATCATAAATACAACATATTAAATACAGTACCATGGACATTGACACAGATAGCTTCATAATAATAAGTAGTTGCACAAACCTTTTGCATGTGCAACTTCTCGCACTAAGATCAACTACATTCTTCCTGTCACCCGTAAGGACTTCAAATAAGATGTGATTTGTTGGGTGCACCTATTAATTTGTTCCCTGGTTAGTCATGCAGATGCAAAAAATAATAAAGGAAAGTCACATATAAAAGTCTGAAGAATTTACGGTTAAATCCAAAGACAACAGGTAGCTTTTCTTGAGAAGGTCTTCATATTTACTAGTCAATATTGTGCAGGTTGCAGTTGCTTCATTCCTGTTTCTCCAACTCCATTTTTGTATCAAACCTCGCAGACTTTCCAACAACGTACATATAGGTAGCTCTCTGATGGACATAGTTACAGAATTTAAAGACTCCGCAACATTAGATGTCATGTTTGAGTATCTATTATTCTGTGAATAAACCTTCGCCCACTTCTCATAACCAACCTCTTCTAAAAACACATATACTCTACTATCAACTTTCTGTAGTTCTTTCATGTGATACTCAAATTTTTTCACAGTATAAGCATTTGCAGCAGCGAAGAACGCATCTTTTATCTTCTTCAAATTTTTTTTATACTTACTTTTAATGTTGCCAAGTAGATGAAAGATGCAAAAAACATTTGCTACCTCGTGATAAACTTTATTTGCTCCTTTTATGATGCTTTCATGACGATCAGATACTATAACCATATCCTCTCTTCTGCCATAAGCTTTTCTAAATTTCTGAAAAAACCATTCCCATGATAAATCATTCTCTGAATCAACAACAGCAAATGCTAATGGAAAAATTTTCCCACCTGCATCTTGAGTTGCTGCAACCAACAATGTACATCCGTATGTTGATTTTAAAAAAGTTCCATCGACGACAACAACTGGAAGGCAGCAGTTCCAACCTTTTATCGACAAATGCAATGCAACAAAAACATAGAGGAAACGATTATTTCCAGTCAGCTGAAGTTCAATTATCGATCCTGGATTTGTAGTGTGGAGCATATGCAAATAACTATATAGTTCAGTAAATGAATCAGTTGCATTTCCTCTCATAATTTCCAGGGCTTTCTCTTTAGATCTCCAAGCTTTATTGTACTTCACTTCCACATTATAATCATGCTTCATATCTCTAATTATATCTGCAACACTATACTTTGTTTGATATTTGTGAATTTGTTCTTGATAACATTTGCAATAACACTTGTGGTTGCTTGCCGTTTATCATTAAACCTTATCTCAAGAGAACAAGTATGAGTGTTGAACAACCTTCGAACAATAAACTGACTTGTGTTCCCGTTACTCGAAGCACGCAACGACCATTTGCAACTCTGATCAAGGCATTTAACAAAATATTCCTTTTTGCAAGACTTCTGAACTTTATACTGAAAATTGTTCTTGATTGCATAGTGACTGAGAACCATCTGCAATGTCTCTTTATCTTTATATTTCTGATGCACTGATATCTCTCGACTGTGGTGGTTGTTGACTACGTCGCATTTGTCAATTTCTATTATCTCATAATCTGTAGTTGCTTCAGGTGACATGTCAACCATTTGTCGAGAAATTTGTTCAGCAAAATCAACATAATCTTCAATAATCTCTTTACTTGCCCCATCACTGTTGTTATCAGACATATTAGATGAGACCCTTTCTGCACTTTCAACTTCCAAACCAACATAATCAGCTGATGTTAATCCACTGCGATTTGCATTTGAAGATAATTGCATATTTGTTTTTTCTATTGTGAGACATAGAGGATAGATAGTGAAGTCTGCTTCTTTCTTTTTCATCTCAATGTAGAAGCTTACATGCTGATCATCAACAATTTTCAAAGGTGGATAACCATCTTTGACTTGATATTCTATTTTAACACATGTTGACTCTGGTTGCAGCTTCAGTTCATTACATATCATTGACTCTAAGTTGACATAGTTGCAATTGATTGGCACAAGGAAACCAAATACCTGAAAATTTATATATCTCAAATTCTCATCCCACTGCCCACTGTGTTGTACTATAATAGCAATATTATCCATTCCTCCAAAAAAAAAATTATAAACACATTTCAAACTGAAAACAATTGAAAACAACTCAATAAACTCAATATACATGATGATGATGATGAACAATTTTGTACTGATATCAACTGAAAACAACTTATCATAAATATCATTTCACATTAAAATTTATATATAATAGGCCCCGCAGGGGCATCATTACGAATTCAATATAGACGATGGTCTGCAACTGCATTTACTACTGAAATCAACTGAAAACAACTCATAGCAACTTATCACAAAGTTGCTGCAACAGTTGCAACAGTTGAAACCATGGTTGCAAATGTTGCAACCATGGTTGAAACTGTTGCAACTTATAGAAATAAACAAAATTCACAAATAAACTATTTAAATTCAGTAAAGCATAAATTGTATTGATTCTTTTTGCTCAATTTGTACAATATGTCTCTCATATCTAGAATAAAAATATTGAACTGCCCTAATTACATTGTTAATTAAAATCACTCCCAACTGATTTAGATAATTCATTACATGAAACCTAAATCTAGATCTAAAACCCTCAGCCGATGGTGTCAAAGTTGTCCAGAAAGTAAAATTTATCCAGCATTTGTGGATTCTTAGAGATCTTCGGAGGTTACTGTTAAAACGAATCTGGATTTCTATAATATCCAGATTCATGTTAAATGGTCTTTGTAGATGCCTTACTACCGTGAAATATATAGGATTTGGAACATCCCAAATGAATATTCCACTAATGCACTGAGAGAAAGTTAATTCTTCCCCAGTTCTTTCATCCATATTTTCAAAGAGTCCTGCAATGTAAAACAAAACCCTACTCACAATGCTATTATTTCTGCAATAACTAGGACTATTTAAAACAAGTCAAGTTGATACATACAACCCGACATAAGCTACGCAACCTATATGACACTGCCAAATTCTATTTCTTAGCAAAATCAACTCAAAACTACTCACAACAACCACTCCTGCAGAATTGCAATCATCCTAAATCAAGGATTTTAGAAAAAATCAAATATCCAACCGACATAAGGTACGCAACCTACATGACACTGCCAAATTCTATTTCTTACCAAAATCAACTCAAAACTACTCACAACCACCACTCCTCCAGAATTGCAATCATCCTAAATCAAGAATTTCAGAAAAGTTCAAATATCCAACCGACATAAGATACGTAACATACATGACACTGTACAATTCTATTTCTGACCAAAATCAACTTAATACTAATCACAACAGCCACTTTTACATAATTCCAATCATACTAAATCAATCCTCTTAGAAAATTCAAATATGTTAACATTAGCTACGAAATATAAATAATGCTGAGCAACTCAATTTCATACTGAAATCAACTTAAAACAACTCACAACAACCTCTTTTACAGAATTCCAATCTTACTAAATCAAACGTTTAAAAAATTTCAAAAAATTTGTGGACATTACCTACGCAATATACATGATGTTGAGCACCTCAATTTTGTCCTGAAATCAACTTCAAACAACTCATAGCAACGTCTGCTAAACAATTCGAAGCATCCTAAATCAAATTTTCAGAAAAATTCAAAATGTACTTCACATCATCTACACATTATACATGATGTTGAGCACTTCGATTTCGTAGTGAAATCAACTGAAAACAACTGACATCAACCTCTCCTAAACAGATCCATACATAGTTACTCAATGTTTTCAGAAAAATTCAAAAAGTACTCCAAATTAGATACACAATCATATAACAAATGAATCTATATTAAACTTAAACTAAAACTATACAGATCCAATCGAATTCAGAAACAGCAAAACTAAATATAACAATTCAATCCAGGTTCACAAATTTTGCAACTAAATATAACAAAATTTCATAAAAAATTAGGATAGAAAGCTTCGAATAGTTGATTAGAACATACCTTGTCACTAATTAGGAGAAAATCGTAGTCAGAGTTGAATCAATTAGGAGAAAATCGTAGTCAGAGTTGAATCAATTAGTTTTGATGTCGAGGGAAAAACGGTTTTAGTTGATAAAGAAGTAAATAGCAACAGGAATAACGAACCCAGCTACTTTAACGTATTTTTGCAAATTTTAAGGAAAAGTCGGTATAATTACAATTAAAATAGTATTTTTGCAAATACCTTCTTTTAAAAAAAGTAAAATTGCAAAAATTTACTTTTATCAATTTATTTATCAAAAAAGCTCTATTATCTATTGTTAAATTAATAAATATTTTATTTTAATATAATTCTAAATTAATTTATAAGAACAAAATAATATTTATTTATTTATTATTTCAAATATATATTTATTAATGAATTACTATTATTTTAGGTTGGGTCAGGTACTCTGGGTCGGGTTCGGGTTGGATATTCCAACCCATCAAAATTTCGGGTCGGGTTCGGGTTGGATCAACTTTCTGATCCGAGTCTATCAACCCGACCCGTACCCGATCCAATACCCGAAATTGCCAACCCTAGCCATAATATTGATATATATTCTTTTAAAAATGTAAGTTATTAGAAATCTATAAATCTTATACTATTCAATATTAATTTCGGTATTGCTATTTGATCTTTTGCATACAATTTAATTTGATTTTAATAATTTTAATTTTTATATTTATAATTATGATATGTTACATGTTTATTTATGAAAATAATTATTTTAACTGCACAATTAAATCACTTTAGATTTGTATAAGAAATTACATTACCGTTATACAATTTGAAACCGAATCAATATATACATAGATCATTACTCCATGAAAAATATACTTATATAAAAAATAATAAAAAAATACTATAGAAAACTTACATAAAATCGTTTTTAAATGCTAATTTTCAAATCAAAATGGTTTTTTATGAAAAAAAAATAGAATCTAATAAAAAATTAGGATCAACTATAATATGATTACACATAATTTTTTTGTTACAAAAATGTATATAAATTTCTATAATGGATTCTATAATGGATTTTATGTAACATTTGATTCTTAAATTTAGATGAAATTCTACATTAGATTCGATATGTTAAGGTTAATTGTTGTTAAAATTTGTAATTTTTAACATAACAATATAAGGTATTTTTTCAACAGTGCAACTCTATGTATATGTATTATAATTTATTAATTTTAGATTTTCTTTTCTTATTTCTTTTTAAGTAATTTAAGGTAGTTTTAGTAGGTCCTTCATAGTCTACCATGCCAAAAGTATGTGGCAGAAACAGATGTATTATTGAGCCTATATTTTATACTCTCTCTTACTCTTAAAACATTTCCTGTTTTCCTTTTTGAATTGTTTAAAATACTTTTCTCTTTTCTATTTTAAGTCATATAAAAATAATATTCAATATCCACTATTCTATCCACTACTCCTTAAAAAAATATTCAATACCCACTACTCCACCCACTACTTTTTAAAAACAATACGGAGTATTCAATACCCATTACTCCATCTACTATTTCTTAAAAATAATATTCAATACCCACTATACCATAAAAATAATATTTAATATTTATTATTCCATAAAAAAGCAATATTTATTATCTACTATCTTAAAATCTGTATTTTTAACCAAACGAGCAATGTTTTAAAAGACGGAGGGAGTAGTACATATACCACTTGTTTGCGAGAGAAGTGGTGGGTTACAGTCGGAGTTGTACTAGATATTTTCGATGTTGATAAATTATTGTTTTCTTTGTTGAAGAAAGTTAAAGATTGTTGGTCAATTAAAGTGAGTATCCAGGATCTCAAGTAACAAGCCAGACGTTAAGACATAATAAAATATAAGTCAGGAGTATTATTGTAAATATAGGAGGATAGTTTTTATTATTACAAAATGCCACTTATCATTTATATTAAAAATCAATATAATTTCAGGTAAGTGTCCTGAAACCAATCTCAGGACCATTTTCTCTATAAAAAAAAAAAAAATAATATTATTGAGTTAAAATTTATACAAATATGAAAGTGAAAGATGCTTAATCATTTGAATTTGAGCAATATCTTAAGAATAAATTGCAAAATGGTGACTAAATTTTATTTACATATAGATGGTTGTAATTTGAAATTTGCAATCCGTTGATCATATATTATTTTTGCGTTTCAAAAGCATGATTACGGATTACTTTTTCGAACTATTTTTTCTTAAAAACAAGTGATCCTTAACTACTCTTTCAAAATGTAAAACAATGTCCAACCAATATATTATCAATTTCAATTTCCGACTATGCAAATGTGAATTAAATTCAACCATAACATGTAATTTACTCATATCTTAATTCTTTATACTTGAGAAAGAGAATTTGGCACATGGAAGGTTGAAATCTGGTTGGCTTGGCAGGAGAAAAGAGAGTAATTAGAATCGACAGAATTGAGTGGATACCCTCTGCAAACACGAGCGTATATATGTATGATTAAATGGATAATAAAATTAAATGATATCATAAGGTATGTATGCATTTAGTTTATTCTAGATATTTTATCTAGCCATAGCCTTTTAGCCTTTTAGGTTATATATATATAAATAAATATAATGTGCGTAAATGGGGGAGAACATGGTTGCAAGATACAAACTACCAATACTAGGATGTCTTGCCCGCCGCACGGGATGATAAATTTATTTTTATTTATGATTTTGTTTATATAAAGAAATTAAATGAAAATGTTAAAAAAAAGTTTGTATACTGTTTTTTGTAGTAAAGTTGATATTAAAAATGGTTATACTTTTTCTTAAAATTATGTTGTAACATTTTGCGGATCCTTTGAATCAGAAATTGCACTTAATTTCTCCGTTCCACATGAAGTGGCTCATTTAATTTTTTAGTTTTTCAAATTTTTGAATTATGATTAAAAGTTATATATTTTATATAATTAAAATTAATTACATTGAATTATGATTAAAAGTTATATATTTTATATAATTAAAATTAATTACAAAATATATAAACTTTAATTATCAATCAAAATTGATTAAGTTTGAACGTTAAAAAATTAAATAGGTCATTTTAATTAGGACGAAGAAAGTACCATTTTCAGATTTTTTTTTATTTTTTATTTTAAGACATTTGACTTTGTACATGTGTTGGACAAATTATAAATCACTAATAAAATTATCTATTTTAGTTACTTACAAATTCAAAAAAGAATTTTTTTTTGTCAAAAAAGTATTTTAATAATGAATAAAAATATTATTTCTTTTAATAAATTGAATCCAAAGATTTGTAACAAATGTCACATTTAAATTATCTCAAAGAAAACATGTATTTGTGGTTCTATTTTCTCTTTAATTATTTTTAACATGGAAAATGTTAAAGCTCACGAAATCGTTCCAGAAAAATTACCTTTTTACTTAGCACTTTATTCCTTAATTGACATTACACTTATTTTCAATTTCTTCAAGAATTTTTCTTTTCTTTTAATAAAAAGAATTATTAATTTATATATAAATTGTATTAAAATACCATATTCGAGAATATCTTCTATGGATTTTGTATTGAATAATTTTATTTTTTTTGAAGCGTTGTACTTAATACATATTATCTCATTGGAAAAATGTATTCATAATAATTACTGAATTTTTTTTTTGAAAAATACTTTGTTGGTAAGAGTATATTACTAAAAATGGTGTTATTTGATAATTTTTTTTACTGAATGGTATCTAATAAAAATTTAAAAAGATTGTTTATATGTGATGACTCCTCGGCATGGCCTTCGGCCATACCTCGTTTCTCAAGAATATAAAATCATAAAAAACAACTATATTCGAATATGACACTTTCACCCACAATCATACTTTTCTGCCACTCTCACACAACATAGTACTGATATATACTCCTATCTACATGGACATAGACTACATGACATTCAAATATTATTGACTTCCGAGCTTTATAAACTACTTACATTTAACAATAGAATTTGAGTTCAAATTTTGATTTTCAAAACACCCGACACAAATTATAAACAATGTATAAATCATATGGAGTCTTTAAGAAAGCACATGGCTAAAGATCCTAAAACTTCTGCAACTTCACCGATCACCCTAACTACTTCATATACGCATATCATTGCTATGGCTAGCACAATTTACTAACATTCCTTCTTACCAGATGTTTCATATCTAGCCTCCTATTAACTTTTTTCATATGCAAGATCTTCAAATTGTGTCCACTAAATTTTCCATTTTTAAAAGTGGAGTCAGCCATCACTGTCCCCCCGGAAGACTCCATTTGATGTATTGGATGTGGACATGTCTATTCCAAGGATACCTTTGGAAGCCATTGTAAAAAAATAGAGGAACTGACACCAACTGCAATTCGAAACATGAACTGCATAATGAGGTAGCACAAAGTCAAAAACATATGCAAGTAGCTAATGGTAAAATTATCATATACTTCAAAGGCAGGATTTATAAATAAAGAACATTTACGCTTTTAAAAGGTTAGGATAAACACGAAAGAATGAGAAAAATGAAATCTAAACTATATACAAAGAATTATCATAGAGGATAATGTATGCATATTGGACAGAGTATTACCATAAAGGACGACGCTCCATATAATGGAAGGCTGTTATAATTCATCGCATTTGCTATGTGAAAGGTTCAACTGGAATCTTTCAGTATAAAACAAATTTGTTATAATAAGTTTAAACACTTTAAAGCAGTATAACACAACCAAATTTGTTATCATATGAACTGGATTCATATGAAGGCAATTTAACATTAACTCCCAACCAAATCAGAGCAAGTAAATACACATTGTTAACCAAATAAAAAAAACCATATAGTAACACGTAAAGCATAGTGTTCGATTACAAATCGATGCAAACTAATAATACAAATTTGATGCAATCTAATAAAAACTCTGAAGGAATCTAATTCCAAGTCACTCGTGCATTTTATCAAGCAGTTTGTGGGATTAAATCATAGACATAAAGTTACAAAATCATCCAGGTGCATTTTATCGAACTGTTGGTGGGATTGAAATCATAAACATAAACTTAACAAATCAGTCACTCGTGCATTTATCAAACACTTGGTAGGATCAAAATTACAAACATAACGCAACTTTCAAGTCATATATCTATGCAATTAACCAAAACCAAAAACAACGATTGTAAGTTAATATATGTATTTACAAAAAAAAAACAGAATAACTTAACTCTTCTTTATCGTTCGTTATGACATCTATTCTCTAATCTTGTACAAATATCATCCTGAAACAATCCAAAACATCACTAGTGAATATAGGATTGAACAAAAATTTTCAATTTTGAAAATTATTAAGAGTATGATGTATAAAGAGGAGAGGATAGAGGAAAGAAAGCAATTTGACATTTAAACATATACGTGGGGATGGGGGAGAGATTTGAATTTCAAAATTAAAGAAAGAAGATCAGATAGATGAGATGTTCACGTGGCTGTA
This sequence comes from Kitagawia praeruptora, assembly GCA_037693485.1. Lineage (NCBI taxonomy): Eukaryota > Viridiplantae > Streptophyta > Magnoliopsida > Apiales > Apiaceae > Kitagawia > Kitagawia praeruptora. The sequence continues at coordinate 117,691,613 of CM075351.1, read as the reverse complement.
ACTTTTAGATTATATAAAAGTCATTGTATGCATCTACGTATATACATCAAACACGTATGTATGCAGGTATAATACAATAAAGTGATGGCAAAATACTGTAATAATACCAAAAATAGGAGGACATTTTCATCATTGAACAGCTCAAAAGCCTTTAGGCAATATATATTAAAGTGATAATCTTTGGTAATATATCTTTAAACTTAATATGAATATGAAAACAGTTTAGTAAGAAATGAAATGTAAAGACCAATATAAAAATGATTTCTGGTTATTATGATAGCAAGGACAGAGTTATTTTCCTATTATTGTAATAGCAATACAAACTGATTGAAGGAACTAATGATTTGTATTGAATATTATACATGCACCAGTGATTGCATAAAAGTAGTAAAAGATTTTCCACTATATGCAGTAGCATATTGAACATCTTTAAACTGATGTAGCTATCTAGCTGACACTTAAAAATAACTTAAGAATCAAGTAGATATCGGTTCAATTGTTCCGTTAGTCATATTAACGTTTAATTTGAATACTTCAGCTCTGCAACTAATGTGTAATAAATTTGATCAACAACATAACAATAATATACCTCCAAATAGGTTAAAAGTAAATCTCATAGGATTGTACAATTATCCAGGAGGAACTCTTTTCCGATAATGCTTTTCAGTTTCTTTCTCGCTTAGCTTTTGGCTCTCATCAGTATCCTATAACCAAGTGAAGGGTATTTTCCATGATTATTTCTAAACGAAACATAAATTTGCTTCAATTTCATATGTGCATAATAATATTTGCACATAAACATGTAGGAACTTTCAACCATATTTGTATTAACAAAATGCAGTAGTGTTTGTCCAAATGAAAAGCAAGAGGATTTCAAAAATTGAAACTTCAACCTAGGCAGAATTTAAGTAAAATATCTTAGGTTAACATACTATCAACTTGGATACATCTAGATGTCTAAGCACATCTAGATGTCTAAGCACGAAGTCTTAGATAATGTTATAAAATAGGACTGAATACTGGTTAATCAGTGCAATAATAAGTTATACAGTAGAAATAATCTTGGATCAATAACTTCAAACCACGCTACTCAACTAAATATAGGCAAACACGGACCTTTAAAATTGAACAAAACTTCCAAAGTCAACTAAGCAATTTTCAAGTCTTAAAGCCATCCAATTAACAAAATACATAATTAATCTTGACAATGATTTACAGAAAGCCAATTATCAGAACACAATTTTGATAAACATTATGCAAAAACCATGAAGTTACCTAATTCAAGAAGTCCGCAGCTTGGGAGGCCAAATCAACAATAATTGTAACCAATCTTATCAAAACAAAACTTCCCGATAATCAGTTGTAACATTGGGTATGATAATGACACTAAATTTTTATATAACAAAACACTCAATAGAATAATATTTTCCAATCAAATAGGCTCTGAAATAAGAAAATCAAAATCACTTATAACATTAATGTATATAAGTGACACAATCCTACAGATGCAATTAGGATAAACTTTGGTGCTTAGTAAAGTGTAAAAAGAGTTAAAGCTGAAAATGACTTTGTAATATTTCTTGCAAAATTTAATCAAACCGTTGGAGTAAAAGAATCACATAAATTCAGAAAGGTACCTCTAAAAATTTTGTAGGTCTTTCTTTCGATATCAAATTATCAACTATCATAATAGTTGGTATAAATTCCCAAACATGCACAAAGTACGTACATACGTAGATCAGCACAAATACATACACACATAATCCAAAGTAATTAACTTTCTCCAATCACAAATTATTCAACTGAAATACACACCTTCTTTGTTTGAAACTCATTATTAAATCAAAGATTGAACTATCGTAATCAATCTTAAATCTCAATCCTCCATAATTAATATATATATATATATTCAACATTATATGAGTAATACAATCTTAAATCCAAAATTTTCATTTGATATCATCTACACCCTACAAAGCATATCATGTTGTTAAATTACAAACATATCAATCGAAATACTTAAGCAATTGAGAAAGATACCTCTTCAAGTCTTTCTTCTTCCATGTTTGATATAAAATCAAAAAGTGAATCGTTAGAATATTAGATTTCAAATGTTAACGCTGCACAAAGAACAAACATAATTAGTTTCGATTTCAATTCAATTAAGTACACATGATTTATCATATCTTTAAACACTTAAAAGAAATTAAAACTCATTCAGAGTTATAATCAAACACTTGGTGTATAAACGTATATATGATGCAAGTTGGGAATTTGGGAATATAAAAAATACCTCAAACACATTTTTATGCAATTGAAAAGAATGATTTTTCATGTTGTTTGTATGGAAGAAACATTTGCAGAAAGAAGAAAAACTTAGTACACATAAAGATATAAAACATATAAAATAGAAAGGTTGAATGAAAAACTATACATGAATAAATTGTGATCTAGTACAAAGAAAGAGAGGGAGAAAAGTGTATACATGAATTGGAGTTTTGTACACAAATGGGAGTTGTTTGTATCGGGCATAAAATTTTGAATTCAAAATTTGAATTTGGGACAGCTTTGCAGGGAAGCTAAAAGCTAGAGGTTTACATTTGAAATTCATACATTACGTATGTTTATGTTTATATATATAATACATACCTATGCACAAATAATATGTATAATACCATAAAGTATTGACAAAATACTGTAATTATGTAAAAAGTGGAAGGGCATTTTAGTCATTGAACAGCAAAAAAGCCTTCAGGCAATATATATTAAGGTGATAGGCGTGGTCGTATCTGACTAGGTGACGGATACAGATTTAGTACAACTACTATTCGAATAATGATTTAGATAAGTTATTTAATTTTCCAAATATATACCACAATTTTGGCATGTCTTAATCTATTTTAGTTTTAGAATAATAAAGCCGAGTGTCTCTATGTTCGAAAGTTAAAAAAAATGGCGGGATGCCTTCTTAGTAAAGGACAAAACTATTGAAAATACATTATCTTTTATACGGTAATGGAGCTTCTGGTGTTGATGTTCGTCGTATAACAGCCTTCTCTTGTTTTGTACGTTCATCATTTGTATGTCTAACTCAGGACTTATGATCATGATGCTGATAACTTTAATCCGCCCAAGAGATATTTGATTATCCAATCTTAATAAAATTATGAAGCTCATAATTTGATATTTTCTTTCCTATCCATCTTTTTCTTAACTTCGGGACAGTTGAATTTGTTGCGGTAGCGAGTAAGTTATACATTTCATTTTCTGATTTGCATATTTTGAAACTATTTTTGATGGTGCTGGCGACTACGTACGACTTACATATGCATATTTTATAATTTCATTTTTCACAAATTTCAATTTCATTCCGACTCTCAGATTGCTTCCTGCTAAGAGATAATTAGTGAATCTTTGAAGCTGTCGATGTTGTGCTTGGTCGGATTGAGCAGTGTGGTTATGTTATTGCGTGAATATATAGTACTCACTTCGCAAAGGTTGCAGATATGCTAATTGTTACGACTGGATTTCTACCATGTAACGGTTCGGCCGTCGGACCTGCAGAAGAAGAATACGAGGGTTTGGCCCCCCGATTCACCTCCGGTGTGAGAATAAGTTTGTCGGTTTTTGGTAAGGTAATTAGAACGTAGAGAATTTGTGTTTTTTTGTGTGTAAAGTTGTGAATGAATGATAATTCAAACCTGACCAAACATATCCTTTACTCCTCAGGCGGTTACCGAAGAGTGGGCGACGTGGGGTGTCGTATCCCACGTTATGGGGAGTCCATAACCGCATGACTGTTGCTGACCAATGGACCGACTATCAATGGGCTTCATTCGGCTGGGCCGACAATTCGTCCCTGGATCTTCGGTTAAGCCCATTTAGGTAATGGGCCTCCAACATGTCCCTGGGCTTCGTTCGGAGTTATTCTCAGGATGGAGGCCAAAGTCGGGGCCCATCTTCGGAATTCGCTCTTCGGACGTCTCCTTCGGATAAGGATGACATCGTGTATCGATGAGACGTCTCATGAGGAGGCGTGTCCCTTTAAAGATGACAAGTGTCTAATCTCGAGATCTGCGCTTTAATCTCCACCATTGAATTTGAAACGACCCTTGTCCAAACGTCGTGTCCCTGTACTTAAGCCTCCTAAAACCCATTCATTTTCACTTTTATGCTTACAATATCACACAATTCTCATAGCAGGAATCTTCTTCCCCAAAGCTTTTCGTGAACAACAATTGGGAACGTCGTTCCATTTCCGACCATTCCAAGTCCTCCGATTCCGGTAGCAGTTCATCTTCAGGGAAACTATCCCAGTATCTTCCGAAAAGGAAACCCTCTTCTGATTAACATGAGCATTATTCATCTGGTTAAAACTAGAAGTCCCTAACCTCTCAGAGGTTTGAGCCAATGAATCTTGCTTCCCCTTAACTGAAACAGTAGGAACCACTATCACCAGGTTCTCCGAAAATGAAACCCACTTCAAACTCATAATAGTATAAAATAAAGAAATTTGGTGAAAAGGTGAGAGATTAGATATGGAAGATGGATTCGTGAAGGTTGAGAAGTTAGATCTGATGGAGAAAGGTTTAGATTTTGTGGCGGCTAAATTAGGTTTTAGAGAGAGGTTAGAGAGAAACGACTCTCATTGTTGTACAATGTTATATCAAGTTGCTGATCAACAAGAATAGGATTTTAAGATTTCAAATAATGTCAAGGCAAGTTGAAGAAAGTTAATCATTTTGGATTCTTGGGAGTTGGGATTCTGTTTAGTATCTTGGTTAAGTCAAGAAAAGTTAATCAAGAATCAAGAAAGCTAGTATGAAAGGGTTTTAAGTAACATGGTCAGTGTAATTGAAGTGAAAGGGTATAGTTATGAATCTAGTTAAGTAAATGAATTGCAAAGTTTTGTTATTGGTTAACAAGTCAAATTAAGTTCAAGGGTTATATAATCAATCACAAGGTACGCAACAATAATAAAGTCGAAAGAGCATGGTACTAGTTTGTGACAATTTAACAATCCAATATCTCATGGCATTCATCATATGGTAACAACAAGATTAGGGTAGTATACTTGCCTTAATTCACGAGATTGCACTTAGATAGCTTCCTCTCCAATCGGCTCCTTGCCAGGTCTCCTACTCGGACCTATAATAATATAAGCAATATCTTATTTTCCCCTCACTGTTTACATATCACAAAACAACCTAATAGTGCTAACGCCCCATCGATAACCTTATAATTATACACACATATGCCTTTATATACACATAGCCACGTAAGTCACATAGTACGTCAAGTTACATAACATACAATGTAGTATAGCATAGTACTATAATGACACTATGACTAAAATTAGAGATGTGCCTTAGGGTTTTGAAAATCCTACTTATACATTTTTTTAGAAATTTCGGCGGCATCTCCTTTGTATAGTCGTCATACCATACCGGATTATAACCAGCCCAAGCAATCAAATTACACTCACAATGCATCCCACTCCATCAGTAAACCACTACTACTAACCACTAAGAAATTCACAATCAACTTACTATCTCCAAGACGATTTACTTACAAATTATGCTATACACTTAGTTTTTTTTTGCTAATTAATATTTTATACCAAAAGGAACAGCAGAAAACAAATCTAGGGGCATACCCCGCGATATCAACGTTTAGACATTACAAACAGAAATAGTCCAACCAGGACCACAACATAAACTAAACCCAAGCTACATCAAAGAGGACTGAAACCCATAATATAAAATCATGGGGGTCGAGAATGACCTCCCCTGCCAGCACGCCACTTCCGAATCTCAGATTTCCTTAACCGAACCTTTGTTGTACCAGTAGATGGAACCATAGTCTCATTTGGAAGAGGAGATCCCGAGGCATTCCCAGGCAAGAGGGCAAGGCCTTCCAAAGGCATAATACAAGCGCCTTTAGTAGTTGCATCCAAACTGTTTTCCTTATTCTCATTGCCTTTAAATCCCTTGTCATGAAGCGATGCCTCCACTGCTCAGGGCTAGAGTGGCCTCCCGTAGGAGAAATAGGAGCACCCAGCCCATTTCTTTGAATAAAATCCTGCAGCTGCAAAGCGCAACTTATCGAAATTGCAAGCTCTTTAGTTGCCCTGCAAAAAAACTTCCCAGAAGCATCTCTAAATGGGTCACCATCACTTATCTCCACAAGATCAAACACTTTAGGAACAGAAAACCCATTTGACCGAATATGGTTTTTAATCATCTCAACATGAAACATAGTCTCAATCAATAACTCCCGAACACCATCCTGGTATTCCTCCGAACGAATCTCAGAGATATAAGCATTCTCGGACCTCAAACTCCCACCATCCTCCTCTATACCAGATAGAAGGACATTATCCAACTTTTCCTCCATCTTTTCTCCAGTCATTTTGAGATTATTATCAATGACTCCAGGCTTTGTCGGTCCTCTAAGTTGACACGAATGGTCAATCACATTAACATGGCTCATAGCGTCACCATCCTTAACTTGACTCATAATATCAGCAACATTGGCACTATTACAACCCTTAAAGATTCCAGGACTAACATCCAAATCTATAATACCCTCCCTGACCACATTCATCCTGGGATTATGCCCATTACACACAAAATTATCATGTTTACTAACAGAGGAACAGAACTTACTCACCCCTCTTTGGGAATGGCATGAGCTACGAGTCCTGGAAGCAATCCCAGTGGGAGCTACCTTTTCCTTCATGCTTACCTTTCGCCTTTTTCCCCGATCTCCACCAGCCGAGTTCTTAGGGACTCCACCAAGACAATCGCCCCTAGTTCCCTCAAATCGCATAGAACACCCAGAGCTCCTCAACCTTCTAGAGGTTCCAGATTCCACAGCGTCCTCCTTTGTTTTTGACCTACCAGGAGTTATCTCCGACACCAAATTCTTCGCAAAGGAAACCCTTTTCGGACTGAATTCCGATCTCAGACCTTCCTTAGATCTAATAGAGCTCCCTTCAGGTTTCACCACATGCATACCTTCTTGGGTTATGCTAGGCTTAATACCATCATCCATCCTGCAATTAGTCTTAATACCGCTTCTGGTTCTAGCAGCAACTCCAAAAGCTGGACAAACATACTGGTTCCGATTCCTCCTCCCTGCATCACATCCATTAGTACTACCAGAAGGAATCACCGACACCAGTCTCTCCGAAAAAGTAACCCTTTTCGGACTCATAGTCGAGACCAACCCATCCCGGGCCTTAGTCAACTCAGTGGTACATTCAAGGAGGCGAGCATTTGAGCTACCAATCTCCGAAGGAGAGACATCGGAGAAAGAAACCTTCTTCCGATTCATACTGACAAGAATTATAGGTGTTTTAGGTGAAAGAGAAGAAGAAAAAGATGGATTAGTGAAGGATTTTTAGACAAATTGATGGAGGAATGTTTAGAATTTGAGGCGGCTAGCTAGGGTTTTTAGAGAGAAGTTAGAGAGAAGGCAGAGAAACGACTCTCATCTTTTTTCGAAATGGGCGAATCCTACCAAGACTCCACTTAGTTAAATTCATACAACGATTATATCATGTAAACAATTAGGTCAAGTAACACATATGATTAAACAATTAATTCTCAGGCACAAACACAATCTTCCCGCAATCTCTCTTCTCTTCCTCTCGGCTTCTCCCTCACTCTCTCTCGGCCTCTCTCTCTCATTCAATCTCTCTCTCTCTCGGCTTCTCCCTCTCCCTCTCTTTCTCTTCTCCCTCTCGGTCTCTCTCCCTCTCTATCAATCTCTCTCTCGGCTTCCCTCTTTCTCATCACCATCACTCACAAAACCCACAACAATTACTTACACAAATACTTACACACATATTTTTTTATTAACAATTCAATAAATCAACAACCCACCATTGCTAACTTATAAATTCACACTAAAATCAGTTTGTGATCTCAACCCATCAATTTTCATATCATGTAACATCAAAATCTCATCTCTTTTTAATTTAAAAGCTACTTACAATCATCAAATACCAATACCCATATGTTTTCATCTTAATAATTCAAAAAATTCAAACCCATCAACAAAATCAACTTAAAAACTTGTAAAAACTAACATGCAATTATATTACACTTAACAATCATATAAAATCATCAAATAAACACATGCATGTAAACCCTTGGCTCACTTTCGATCATGGCCGAAGGTTTTGGGTTATCCGGAGAGCCCGAAATTCGTGGGTCTCTACCACGGAGTAATAGCCAACCAAAATCACCCACAAAACTCACCTTGATGCTTGATTTTCGAAAAACCCTAATTAAAAATTTTGATAAAAATGAAATCCAAGAACATAGGGTTGTAGAGGATTGAAAGGAAAGTATTTTGATAACTAATATTGTAAGGTTTAATGGAGAAATTATCTTGAACTAGTGCTTGAGTATCAATGGAGGTTGAGGGAATTTTGAGAGAAAAGAGAGAGAAGAGACACGGAGAAAGAGACCGGGGGGGGGGGTTTGGTTGTGGAAAAAGAAAAGAAAAGGGGTGGGTGGGTTTTGTATAGTCACACACACATCACACAATAAAATCATATTTTAATGATACACCTTTTATTAAATAAAAGACTTACAAAAATCCTAATTACAATCTATTTTGGATTTAAAAATAATTTATTGACACATAAATTTAAAATATAAAATTCTCTTCCTCAATATATTTTTGAAACATTTTTAAAATTATTTTATAAAGATATTTGGATTTTACAAGTTTTCATATTTTAAAAAAATAATAAATAGAAAAATCATTATAAAATATTTTAATTCGAAAATAAGTTAAACCTTTATTTTTAAAACATTTCTAAATACCTAAAGATAATAAAACAAGATATTTCATGATTTTTACTAACTCCAAGAATTTTACGAAAATGTTTAAGCGAATTAAAAATCATATTTTAATATTTTAAAGATATGCGAAATTTAATATAATTTCACGTCAACACATTTAGCAATTATAAACATAGTACATGTCTACAATCATATAATCATATAATGACTCATCAGTTAAAGCACATAATAATATGTTTACTTCCAAATAATATAATTTATAGAGTACGAAATTCCCAGATATTACATTCCTCTTCTTCTGTTTCACAGGCTGGGCACCGGGCTTGACATTAAGGCAATGTTTTGCGACCGATGGATCCAACCCTGGCTTGTCTTCGGGTCCCCAAGCAAACACGTCATGGAACTCTCTAATGACTTTCTCCTTTAATTAGCTCAGGCTCCATGTTCTTTCCAATTTGAATCATCTTACCAGACTGACCCACATATAATTCAACTTCTTCGGTTTCAGCAGCCGGCTCAGCAATCGGGCTTGACAAATCAGGCCCAAACTTTTCCAGTTCACTGTTCAGCAACTGATGGCTACCTCCAGCTTCGTTCTCCTTTCTCTTTCTTTTTTCGGCTTTTGTTATCTCAACATCTTTATCTTTCTCTAGGTCTTCCAACATGATAATTCTTGCGGCCTTCTGGTCGCCTCTCATCTCTCCAATCCCATGTTCGGTCGGAAATTTCAACTTCAGGTGTGGGATGAGGACACAGCTTGAAACAACGACAAAGCCGGTCTTCTCAAGATTCCATTGTACGGGCTGTCCACCCAAACAACATAAAATTTCGCTTCTCTGGCCACCGTGTATGGTGCCTTCCCTAGCAGAATAGACAGCGTGATTGTCCCTTCATTTGTTCCTCGTGGCACGGCTCGGGCTGATTTTCGAAGCCATAGAGTGGTGCCTCGTGGCACGGCTCCAGTTGTTCGCCCCCAAGATTCATTTTACTATATGCCCGGTGATGCCGAATATTAACCGAACTCCCTTCATCGACCAGCACTTTCCAAATCTTGTTCTCCCCAATTACTGGGTTGATAACAAGTGGGTCTTCGTGCGGCCATATCACATCCTCAAAATCATCCTCCGTAAAGGAGATAGGTAATGGATGCTTAGCTGCACTTGACTGATATAGGATGTAAATTTGCCTGGCATACTTCTTTCGGGCTATCTTGCTATCTCGGTCCAGTATGGTTCCTCTGGATATTGTCCTGACTTCGCCCCGATACTTTTCTGACCCTTCGGCATCTCTAGAATCTCTCTTCTTTTCTTTGTCATCAAGCTTATCTCTCAGATCCCCAACAAACTTGGTCAATTTTCCATCTTCTATCATTTTCTCAATTAATTTCTTCAAGTGGTAGCATTCGTCAGTGTTATGACCATTATCCTGATGATAGTCACAATACTTGTTCTCGTTCCTTCTGTTTTCAAGGGTCTTTAGCCTGGCCGGTCGAACGAAACCAGGCTTACCCTTTATCTCGTGGAGAATCTTCGAGATAGGTGTGTTAAGTGGTGTGAACACGGTACTATCTCTATCTCTCCTTCGTTCGGCCCCCTTATCAGACCTTGTGTCATTCAGTCTACTTTTAACATCACCCCGACCCCTTCGGTCATCCCTTCTATCATTTCTTTTATCATCTCTATCGTTCCTTTTACTATATTTATACCCCCCAATAGATTCTAACTTTCTTCTAATTGCTTCACCCCGCAGATAAATATCATTCAAGTTCTTAGGAGGTACATCGTAAAGAGAAGACCGAAGTTCATTAATGAGAAGCTCATTAATGGTGGAGGCATTCACCTCAAGTTTATTACAATACATCACAATTATTTATATAGCACATCCCTAATTCTCATTAATGGAAATTAACATATTAAGAGAACTCTCCCTATTTACTAATAATACAATAAAGACAATTCTCCATATTTTCTCACAATAATATATATTAACATATATCTCAGTAAATTGCTTTTCTCGTTAAATAATGTGAGAGTATCTGGTACAAAACTACAAATGATGATGGAATGTTTCACTTACACAACACTACTGTTTAATACTCCTTCCGTCCCAATTTGTTAGACCCTATTTGACTTTCACGGAAATTAAGAAAATTCTATTTAACTTGCTAGGTGGTAGGTAACATGTGGTTGGGTGTGAAAGTGGGTGTATAAAAAATGGGTAAAGTAGGAAAGTAGTGGGGGTAGTAATAGTATTTATTTAATAAAAAGGAGTTATAAAATAGAGAAGTGGTGGGTATAATAGTGAAAAGTATGTTAAAAAATAGTAAGTTTAGTAGATTCATTCTTTTTGGGACGTCCTAAAAAGGAATGAGTGTCATACAAAATGGGACGGAGGGAGTATAAACAACTATTAAACGTGGAAATAGTGCTGGGCTCTGGTCAAAGCAGTATAGCATGTGATTGAAGCTAATAATTCTTTGTGCTTAGATTATTTAATCGAATGTGATATGATGTTCAATTGTATCTATATAAGTACCCCTGAACTGCTTCTAATTTCCCAATCATAATCATCAAACACTTCACAAATTTATCAATAAAATATATACCAAGTATCCGAAATCTCGTCAAAATGTGTTCTCAAATCCTCTCGGATTCGGATTTTGCAGTACTCGAATCAATTCGTCAACATCTTTTGGAAGATGCTGTTAATTTCGAATCTTGGAATCCAAGCGATCATCCCGTTTATGAACGAAATCTTAGCTTTGGTAGTACTGACAGTAGCACGGACTCTGTGGTCAGTGAGGATTATACTTCGGAATGGATCGACATGTTGAGGACTGAGGAAACAAAGCAAGAGTTGGTACAGGCACTTTCACCTAAGAAGCAGCCGGAGTGGAAGCGATACCGAGGTGTTAGGAGGCGTCCGTGGGGGAAGTTTGCAGCAGAGATTAGAAATCCAGCCAAAAGGGGAGCAAGAATATGGTTGGGAACGTATGACACACCGGAGGATGCAGCATTGGCTTATGACAAAGCTGCTTTCAAGATTCGTGGCGCACGGGCTAAGGTTAATTTTCCAAACTTACTTAGACCAAGCTTGAGCGAAAATTCAAATGCCACTACCAACAAATCAACTTCGCTGTCTGAATCATCTTTTTCTTCCTCATCATCAGAAGATGGTTCCAGGAAGAATACGAGCACTTATATCGATAGTCCCATGGAAGACTTCGAAGATATTTTCACATTAACAGATGAAGATTTATTCTTAATAAAGCCTCTATAAGAAAGATAAATAAAAGTAACTCTGGAATTCTTTGCTTTCGCTTAAGCCAAGTTCTGATGGCACATCCAATTAACAGAGAGTGTGAAAAATGTTAAACTGCTATCTTGTTTTATGTGTGATGGATTCCCCAACTGATTTTAACCATTGATAACATCCTCCAAGGCTCCAACCATCTACTGCGGGCCTGCGGCCATGCATTGTGTTGTTACGTATATTAAAATATGTACAATACTTGCATAGGATGCATGGCGAATCACCAGGCAGCTATAAAAATTTGTACTTGTCGGAATACTTGTACAAAATAAGTTATTTCTAATTCAACACGTATTCTTGTTGGTACTGTCAAAACCACATTTGTGTTGTGATTGTTATTGATCATCCAGACGTCCAGATAGCACTTTGTTTACTTCGACAGAATCATAGTTTTGTTTTTGTCACGAATTATTTTGCAACTAGAGGTGAAAACAGAAAACTCCGATGGAATGAAAATAAAAAGTAAATATGCGTTTGAATATATATACTTCTTGGTGGTTTACCACTAAACTAGTAGTGCTAGATGAAGACTACTCATGCAAAAAAAAAAAAACGAAATAAATTAATTTGCATCTGCTACATGAAATAATTATCAGTGCTGTATAATAATGCACATAACATAGGTTTTGTTTAATCAATGAGGGTGGTTAGAGGCCTCCCCAACCAATCTGTGCCTCTGTCCATTTTGGTTATGTTTCTAGTTGTTTAAAGGTTACTTCTTATAAGGGGTCTCGACCTCTGCCAGTGTATAGGTGTGCCTGTCACTACAAGTGTACAGGAAACAGGCCTTAACCGATCGGTTGTAAACCAACCGGCGCAAAACAGGGCTTGTATCCGACACCGGTACCTATAAAGTCAGTCAATTTCTCTAGCTTTGCAACCGGCCATTCCTACAGTCATGTGTGATCAATTCCATAGCTGAATCTTCATATTAGTTTGAGCGCAATGGGCAGGCCAGAGAGAGCAAGAAGTATGTAGGATCTGGGGCCTATAATGACAAAGAAACTAACTGTTCCAACATCATTTATAACTGGGACAGAAGTAGAATACTTTTAATTGAACCAAAAATTCCAGCACTAACAAGAATCTTGTCGATTGTAGTTTAGATGTCTCGATTATTATACTCGTAGTGTGATGACATAAAAGTTAAAACCGCTGACGTCTCTACCAATTCCTCGACATGTGCATTTCATCTTGACTATAATCAGCCAACTTAGAGGGCACCACACAATTAAACTACTATACTAACTTAAGTCTACTTTAAATATTCACAAATCGATTGTTCTTTGGTCAATTCCTTCTGAATGGTGGGAGTTGTACTCCCTCCGTCTCATAATATGTTTCCCGTTTGTAAAAACACGTTTGCTAACGCACACTTTCAATCGTTAATATCTTGAATTTTGTATTAGTACTAAATATGAAAATTTCACTGTATTAAAATACTCATAAATACGAATCCAACAAGATCACTCATGATTATATTTTATCTTATAAATTATGCGTAATTCAATCCCTTATAATGAATAGTAAAAAAGTCAAATTGGGAAACATAATTAGGCACAGAGGGAGTATCACTTAATAGGAACATAAAATCGGTTGTGGGTTTGGACTGATTGAGGTGATTGTCTGTTGAGGAAAAATTCCTTAATTAATAAAAATTGCAAATGCACGGTTATACGTGAGTACAAAGTAGGAAGGGCTGTCAAACGGATAATTCGGATACGGATATGCCTATATCCATATTTGTATCCGAAATTGTCGGATTCAGATACGAACAATATCCGCTTTGTTTCGGATACGGATAATATCCGCTTTTTCTCGGATACGAATGCAGATATTTCGGACGGATATCGGATTTTTCAGATTTTTTTGACGCGTATTGATGATTTAAAAACAAAATTTTTTTCATTTAGAAAAAATAAAACTGTGAACGTCGTACTAAATATATAATTTTATTATCTTTAAAATATAAAATTCAAATGAAATTTTTATATATGTCTATAATATTGATACAATTATATAAAATTTGTATAAATGTATTATTTAATTAATAAACACACATAAACACTACATGCTAATAGAAAAAAAAAATTTAAATTATATAATTTAAAGATTATATATATTCCATTTCGGATTCGGATACTCCGGATTCAGATACGGATAAAATCCGCTTTATTTCGGATACGGATAATATCCGCTTTTTCTCGGATACGAATGCAGATATTTCAGACGAATATCGGATTTTTCGGATTTTTTTGACAGCCCGTAATCATAAAAATGTGAATAAATCTTTAATTTACAAAAATAATTGAACTAACACTAATAACAAAAATATTTAAAGGACAAATTTCATCAAATATATATGAAAGGTGTTTAAAATATTTATTTTTATTAACAATCAAACACATAAATATTCGGAATAAAGATAATCAATAATTTCAAATCAAATAACATTCAAAAATCACAATAACAACTTTGTATAATTGTCACCAACTAAATCAATCTTTAAAATTCTTATGGATCCTAATTAAACGAAGTCCCAACCTTATTTGTGTGGCTCGTATGAAATTACTCACATAGATCTGATATTAATTAATTAAACAAATACATCATAATAAAGCACATACATCAACAAAATTCATTTATTTAAGCTAACTAAATCCGTCCCTTAGATAGAGACTCTAGTTAAGTATCATCAAAACAATCATAATATAAATAAAAAAAAAACTCATACCAAATGTGAAGACGAACTCAACCTTTATCAAATACAAACTATAAGAAAGAGAAGAAGTAATAAATTTCCACACTAAATCTTTGAAATATTGAAGAAAGTGAAGAATTTTGAGTGGACTCCAGAAAGCTAAGAGGCTAAACTACAAGAGATGTGTTTTATGAGGAGAGAGGTGGAGTGTGTGAGATGCCCAGAGGTCTATTTATACAGAAAATTTACAATGGACCATTAATTACAAAATTTTCTTATTCATTTACAATGATCTTCATGATCAAGCGCTTGCTCAACGTTCCTATTCCATACGATATCTTGCTTGATCACCACGATCATCTTGACTCATCACGACGTGTCTTGCTATCTTGGTTTTAATGCATATATTCTCCAATATTCGATCAAATCGTAAAAATATTCGTAATATGTACACAAACAATAAAACACACAAACAAGCAAAAAGAAGGAAAATAAAATGCTAATTCTTTATTATAATATACTAATAAATATACAATTAAAATGTGTTATCAAATTACCCCATATCAAAACCAAGCTCGTCCTCGAGAATAAAAAAAACCTATACTCACGTCGTAGGAATCAAAAATACTTTTAGGTGTCCCAACCCGTTAAACTCGTAGACGATCTCTACAAGAAGAGTTTTGTCTCCTTAGAATTTACAAAAGATATACCCATAAAATTTTTAACTACAATGCTATTCTATATGATGATGCAAAGATCCCTAACATAATTATATAAACCTCAAAATTAACTTTGACTCCCAATTTCTTGAAATAAAACTTTAAAATGAAAAAAAATGCAACCCCGTTTCTAAGGTAATTCGAAAATATCCAAAAATGGGTGTAAAGATCAGAATATATTATAAATAGAATTGCTTGAAGCTGAGAAAGAAATACACATCCTTGTATACCTTAGTTGAGTCGAGATAAAGTAACTACTAGTCACTTGAGCGAATCGAAAGCCCTCGCTCTGTTCTCTCTCCTAAAAACCTAGCCGTCACATACCTAGCCTTAATCTACACCATTTCTTCACCAGATCAAACCTTTTCCTTCCTAAATTCATCTTCTTCTTCATATCTCTCACCTAAATCTCTATATTTCTTAGTCATATTTATTATTATAGTTTATGGGTTCTTCTGTTTCGTTTCTTTCTCCCAATGGCAGAAGGGAGCTTTGTTTGGTCCCTATCTATGGGGATTTGGAGGCTGAGGATCACGTATGTGAAGGGCATCCAGTTCGATTTATGGGTACTTCGGTTGTTACCATTCCAAAAATGAAAGGGGAAACCCTTATGGCTCAAAAGAAGGCTGTGGTCGAGATTGAAGATGGAATCTTCTCTTGTCTAGCGTTTTATTGGTCCTTGTTGGGCACTCGAGATTTTATCTTAGAGTTGTGTAATGTTGTTTGTTTAAGAGTTTCTTTTTTAGCGAGGGTTTTCTCTTCGAGTTCAAAACTCGCCATTGATGTGGTGGGTGAAGCTAATGGGTTTTTACAGTTGGGTGAATTGTTGGAGGGATTCAAGGCTTCCCCTGTTGGGATGCATCTCCCCATCATTTCGTCTAAGGTATTAATGTGTGGTGTAGAAGGTCATGTCTTGAAGGAAGACAAGGTGTTTGGTGTTTTGTATCAATGGTTGATGAGGATTCATTACCAGATGTCTTCTGGTTTTGTGGGTCTATTTAATGTTGAGAATCCCGTTTCGGGTTTTGGGGAGAAGATCTTAGAAGTGAACGAAAATTATACTCTGATGCTCTCATTGCTGGTCTTGAACGGTTCTTTCAAGATTCGGATGAGACAGTCCTTCAATATGGATATCTTTCTTCGTGTGTATGTTGAATCTAGTGATTGTGTCTACGGTGTTGGAATACTTGTACATGTTTTTGTGCGAGGTATGTTCCTGGTCTTCAAGAGGACGGAGGAAGGTTCTTGCTCGGAAGAGCTTGTTGTGACCATCCTGTTCGTAGAATTGCTTGAACCAATGAGGTTGGTGAGACTGGTTAATTTGGGCGCTCTGGGCACTAAATTAATTATCACTATGGTAGCGGTCGTAGGTTTTCTCTGCAAAGGAGTTCTTAAGGCCGGCACTCGCCGAATGGTTGATGAAAGTCCTGAGAGGCTTTCGGAGGAGGGATCGTTAAGAGTCAAGTCCTCTCGATTGATCAACGGAGATGACTGTCTTGGGGATTCCCATTGTGTCATTGCTAGTGTTGGGTCTGCCACAATATCTGAGATTGTGACCATTGAATTTAAATTAGGAACTGGTAGTTCCAAATGGTGTCTTGAATGTTGTTTTGAATTCAAGCTTCTGGTAATTCCAGCTATGTTTGATTTCATTAATAGGATTGCAACTTGCGGTTTGAGCTCACTGATTGTGATGGAATATCGTCTATTGCATCTAATTTTGGTGATGGATGTTCAAGATTGCGAAAATATGAATTTCATGGAGGTGAAGAAGTGCGTTCAAGTTCAGTTGTTATTAAATGATGATGGAAAGCTGAGGGAATCTTATCTCTTTCTGCTTACTAACACCACTGCTGGTGTGTGGAGTCACAATGAACCTTTAATGAGTCAATCTGAAACTCGGGATGGATTTAACAATAGGAATAGAATTTGCGAGGGTGTCGCGGCAACCTTTGGTACTGCTGGCCATGGCTTGATGGGTATTGATGAAGGGGAATATGATATTAATATGTTCAGGGTTGCTTTCGCAACATCTAGGCTAATGGAGATTGAGGCTGTTGTTGTTGTTACTGTCAATTGTCAAACTTCTTGGAGGTTGCAATTGGATGGGCCGGTCAGGTCATTGTGCAGATGGAACAAGTCAAGCTTTGGAAAGCAGAGGTGGATGGGAACTTGCACACCTGCCTGGAGGGTTGTTCATGCTATTCGAAAAGTGGCTGCAGGTGATGATTTGTAGCTGCAGGTCATCAAGGACTTAGGTGGGATAAAAACCACTTGTATGGGAGGCTCTGATAATGTGGGCAGCTGCGTATGCAGCTTGGAAATAAACTGGTTAGAAAATAGGAGCAATCGAGGTGTGTTTGTGTGCTCTGGATGTGATTATGGTGTTTCATGCAAAAGGCAGGAGTTTTCCTATCAATGCAGCCTGTTGGATAAGGCCAGGAAAGACTTGTGGTACTGGCGAATAAATCAGTCTGTTTTTTAAACTAGTTAATCTAGTTTTTTCTATGTTATGTTGATCCAGTTAATGTGGATTTTGTTGCTGTTGGTTTTCGAAGTATAGTTTATCTAGTATTCCTTGTTGTTCCGTTAGATTAGTGTTTATGTCTCGCGGGGTATGCCCCTAGTTATGTAATCGCTTTTCTTTGGTATAAAATTTTAATTAGCAAAAAAAAAAAAGATCCTAATTTAGATTTCCCCCTCTTTTCAGTTGAAGCCCTAATTTCCCATTCCAATTGATTGAGTAGTAATCCACACTTTTTTGTTTTCCCTCCTTTCTTTCGAGCACAACCTACACTATTGAGCAATTTAAAATTGACAAGATGCAAAATACATAAATTAATACAAAAAAACTAGCCAAAAATGCTAACAAATCCCACAAATTTAACACAAAAAACCTAATAATTAACACAAAATCCCCACTATTTTAACACTTAAATCGAACAAAAATAATGAAAATATACACTCCAACATATAATCAAATTTTTTCATATGTTTAAACATACATACAGGTATTATCCAATAAAGTCGAAAAGGTTGGGTAGTTTTTTTTTGCTAATTAGAATTTATACCATAGGCAAAAAAAATATATCTCTAGGGGCATACCCCGCGATAAGTAAACCATCCACCTAACGGAACAACAGAAAATAAAAACATGCTAGCACAAAGCCAGCAACCAAGTTCAATAACAGATTAAACCAAAAGCATGAAAATAAAACTAAGACCTTTACGGCCTCAACAACTTCATAGTTTACCTTGAATTAAAGCTCTAATTGAATTTTTTCTACAAACTTTTTCAGTTTGGGGCTTTAGGATTTTGATCTAGTCGATTTTAGGAATTTAAGGGAGATGTGAGATATGAGTGAGAGAGTGAACGAGAGAGATGGTCGAGAGAGAGGTGAGGTCGAGAAAGAGATCTTGGAGAGGGAGTTATGTTTTGTGTAATAAAAGTTTTGGTAAATGTAATGCCCCCAAATCCGGGTCAAGAGATTTGGTCGTTACACGAAAATTCTTAAATATATTCACCTATTCAATGACACCATATTCTTTGTAATTGTCCAAAATTTAAATATAACATCTATGATCCCAACTTTCCAAGATCTTTTAGGTTATAGTGCTAGAAACAAGAATCCAAATTCCATTAAATAAAACTTTTTCTTTACAACAATCTCTTTGATCAAATTTTTAAACCACTGGTATAGCTTCGATAAGAAGTATACCAGGCCAGCTATATAATCTAATACATAATAATAATAATAATAATAATAATAATAATAATAATAATAATAATTGGAGTTTAACTATATGATATAGATCTTACACTAGATCCAGACCTCCCGCGTCAAGTCATCTTCGTAATAGCATCTTGCTTCTTCTCTTTCCGAACTACGTAGGTAAGTGTCGCCAAATTAACTTACTGAAAAGTTAGAATTTCGAAACAACAAGTATGAGCGGAAGAAATGCTCAACAAGCATATAGTAAATAAGAATATTAATAGAGATCATTGCTAATAAAACAAATATCTTTTGTCAAAAGCTCCAATCACAAGATAAGCATTTTGAATCTAAAAATCTTTCACCACATAAAGGATTAAAAGGGAAGTATGAAATGAATATTCAGACTTGATAGGTTCAATGTTCTACTAGTGGGATCCCGACTAGCTAAACAATTGGTTTAGCTTTACTTCCAACAAGGAAGTATCATTAAGGAGTAATAAACTCAAAGGGTATCGACAAGTTCGATACAATAAATAAGGTGTAAATTGAATAAACAAGAATAACAATAGACGTCGACGAGCTCGACAATAAATGGGATGATACCATAATCAAAATAATTAAAAAAAATTTACTTGAATTAGAAGTGAAGGGATATAACACTTGCCTGTGCTCTGGGGTACGATACTCCAACTTCTTCCCCGTCTCTAGTTTTCTATAATCATATAAAAACTCATTTTTAGTGTACGTATACATGTATTAGGTAAATTCTAAGTTTCTACATTTTCACTTTATTTTGCCCAACATTTCACCTCCTCGGGCCTAGTTATGCTATTATTCAACCCAACTTCTGATCATCATTAAAATAACTTCTTTACACCATTATATATTACTTATGCATATCTACAACTTTTGTGTTTTAGTCGACTCGAAATTCCTCCATTAACTTAGCCAACACGGAGGGTCAAAGTAGTACCTCTAGAGTTGACTTTTCTGAGAATTACTATTCCGTGACTTACACTCCAACACTTTTAATAAATCACTGAAAGCACAATTAATTACGAAACCACTTCTAAATTCATCCATGGTATTTGTAATATTTATCATAAAAGTTCTGTTTCGAAAACACGGGTCTAGATAGGTGAATTGTATTTTCGAAGTTCAGTCGACTACGGATTTTTACTATTTGCACCTCTTTCACTAAAACGTTCATAACTCGGTAATCGTTAACTCAAATGACGTACCGTTTTCACGTACACGATCTAGAGAATGTTTAGAAGGTAGCTAACTCAAAATTTAACTTTGGTCAGAAGACTCATTTTCCAGATTTTACCAAAACAGGGCAGGTCCTTGAAATGAATAGTGTTATCCCCTAAAAGGGCTTTTCCACTTGCGCAATCTTGGCTTACGCATTTTTATAAAATCGAAAAATAATCTTTTTGACTTGAAACCTTCGCACACACTTTGCTAACTGTTCTTAGCATTTTATCACCAAATTTCACATTTTAATACGACTTTTAAGGGTCTCGGACTTAGCATCAAAGTGGTTACATTTCTGTGATAAAATCTTTCGAACCGCTCTCACTAAAACTAGCATAACTCTTAAACCGTAAACTCTTTTAATGCGATTCCTGCGACCATGTAACCTAGACAACCATATCTTTCTAATAATATGCAGTGGTGATGCTAAAAATCATTTTAATGATTCGGGTGTTAACTATTTTTATGGCTAACGAAATTTTGCCATTACGACGGCTATAACTCGGACATTTCCATTTTGTTACAATATAACCAAGCCACACCGGGCATACCATACATCCACAACCTCAACAAACACCCATAATACACCTCTAAGGTCAGTGGTGAGGCTCACATCCAACACCCAACATTTTTCATATTAAAACAAGGGAAATGCTAACCATAGCCCTAAGGGCTAAGGTTAAGGTGCCACGTGGCAGCTTCTAATTGGCTCTCCCAACTTTTTAAGTAGTTGTAATAATAATAATGTATGTGGCCCCCTGCATTCACAAAAATAAGCCAATAAAAACTCGCCACGTGGCAAAAATATTTCCTTAAACATAGCCCTAAGGGCTATGTTTAGCAGGACCCTTAAAACAAAGCCAAACAATCACTAATGTGACAGCCCCAAATCCGGGGTCATGAATCTAGGCCGTCACGGACCAATTTCCATTTATTAATATTCTTCTCTTGGCAGCTAGAGTATAAATGCATAATAAAACTCACAATAGACCCCACACATAAATATTAACACACACACCAATCATATGCTCAGAGAACAACATTCACCATAAGGACAAGTTGTCAAAAAATGAGAGTCTTAGAGAGAGAAGCTCCTCCTTCTCTCTAACCCTTAACCCTAGCCGCCATCTTTAATTCTTCAGATCTAATCTCTTACACACTTTCCTCATCATAAATTCCATTTTCCCTTCATTTACTTCCACCTTCCCTTGTTCCCCAAACCTAAACACTATATTTCTTATTCTTATTTTATTTCTTTTTCGGTCAGTTTTCCCATGGCGAGTCAAGATTCGCATTGTGACTCTGAATCTGGCTTGCCTGGCTATATGCATGATATGGAGGATGATAAGTTTCAGGAAATGCTCGCACGAAGAGAAGTGGAGGACTTTCCAGCTCTAGTCGTGCCTACTACCCTAGAGGGAGGTGCCTCAGCTGGGAAGATATGTGAGACACCCTCGGATGAGGATGAAGCTTCTTATGAGACCGCTAGAGATGCGATAGAGAGAGAAACGATGCACATGGTAGCAAAGGGTGTGGCTGCGAACAATAAGTATGAAAGAGAGGATCTTATAAAGCTCCGTAACCAAATGATGGATATTCATAGCTTTCTTGCCAAGAAGGGTTTTTCGGTGAGTGAAGTTGAAAAAGAAATCTTGAAGGATAAGGAGAGATTTAATGCAGGGTTAGTTAGCCCAGTGCGTTTCATTGATGGTAGGGATGAGATGGGTCTTCCCATTTTTTCTAGCAAGGAAATACCTAAGAGCATGGCTGCCAATGAGAAGGGGGTGGGAGTGGTTAAAGGAATTTTAAAGAATGCTCCATCTGGGGGTTTGGAAAGGGGTGAAAGCTCGAAGAGTAAACAGGAACCTGTTGCAGACAAAGTAAGCAATGAGAACACCAAAAATGGGGAGAAGAATGAGAAGACTGAAATGGGGTCTAAAGGAGCTAAATCCTGGTCTTCAGTTTTAAGAGCGGCCCCGGGACCTTTCAAGGAGGTGAAATTTGACTACGTGCCTCCAACTGAAGGATCAGATGTTGTATCCCCCCCAGAGGATGTCCTCAAGAAAGGTGCGGAAAAATTCAAATGTTGCATTGTGGGCCAATTTACCAAAGGAACTTTACCGTTTAAGAGAGTTAAGGAGGTGGCTTTTTCAGCTTGGAGGAGAGGCCTCACCATGGTCTCTCAGCGTAATGAGTCTACATATGTTTTTAGGTTCAACTCTTCCAATGAGAAAAATGCGGTTCTTAGCAAAGGTACGTGGTACTTTGATAAAAGGCCTTTGGTCCTAACTTATTGGGGTTTTACTATGCGCTCAGAACCTGTTACCTCAATGCCGTTATGGGTTAAGCTGGCCAATCTACCAGATTGTTACTGGACGCAGGAGGGTCTAGGCCGTGTTGCTGCCATTGGCAAGCCTTTGGGGGCAGATGCCCTTACATCTGAGCTAGAAATCCTGCCATTTGCTAAAATGTGTGTGCAGTACGAAGTAGGGGATCCATTACCACCAACCCTCAAAGTGGTGGACCTGGATGGTTCTATAGTGGAGGTTAGAGTCACATACATTAATAAGCCAATGGTGTGCAACCACTGTAAATCACTTGGCCACACCATTAGTGTTTGCCCGGTGGCTTCTAGGGAATGGGCGGCAGGGGGCTCAATCCATACAAAAGGGGATCCAACTGGCCAAAATGGCAAAGGAAAGGATAAAGTGGACCAAATTGGTAAGGTTAATGAAGTTCAACAACAAAAAGAGGTGGTCGAGCAAAAGAAAGGGGCTTTAGAGGAGGAGGACAGTCACATGAGGGGAGCAGATGGGGATGAACAAACCATTAACCACCAGGTAGATGTTACAGAAGAGGAAGTAGATAAGGGGTGGACGGAGGTTCGCTCAAAGAGAAAGCCAGTGACATCGCCTAGTATATCTTCGGATGTCACCACTCTTCAGCAGTTTCAGAATATTGTGGTTGATGAGGTGGCAATGAAGCATGGCTCTAGAACTCCTAAGCCATACAAGAAAGTAAAAAGAGGAGGTAGGGGGGGTCATACCCCTTCCTCTAGGTCATAATTCTTCTATGACTATTTTTTGTTCCTACAACGTTAGAGGCCTCAATAATAAAGTTGGTTTTATCAGGGACTTTATCTTTAAAAACAAATTGTCCCTGGTAGGTCTGTTGGAAACTCATGTCCAAACTGACGTTGCTAGGATTATCTCTCGGACCATTAATCCACGGTTTCAGTGGTGTTTTAATTATGATCATCATCCGGGAGGCCGTATATGGCTGGGGTGGAACCCCTCTATATGGAAAATTTTGTTTATTGCTTCTTCTTCTCAGCATATCACATGCTCTGCCACCCTTATTGAGAGCAACACAAGCTTTGTTATCTCTTTTGTGTATGGTTTTAATGATACGATTGACCGTAGACCTCTATGGTCTGATTTGGCAGGAATAGCGCATGGTTTGAATGCTTCAGCCTGGGCTTTATATGGTAACTTCAACTCTTGCATTAGCGTTGATGAAAAACAAGGAGGAGTTTTAGACTGGACTACTGGAATGGAGGAGTTTAAACAGTTTTTGCTGGCCAATGGGCTCACTGATCTTCGGTATTCAGGCCACTTCTTCACATGGTGGGATAGCAATATTTCTCAGCCAAAGTTCAGAAAGTTGGATCGAGTGTTAGTAAATCCTGAATGGCATTCAGTGTTCCCTTGCTCCACGGTGGAGTTCATCTCTCGGGGTTTATCTGATCATTGCCCTACTATTACTTCACTTGGTACTAGTTTCTCCTCTGGAGTGAAGCCTTTTCAGTTTTTAATCACCTCATTGATAATCCAGACTTTTTGGACTCAGTGGAGAAAGCATGGTCTTTAGAAGTAGAGGGAAATCCTTGGTTTATTTTAACCTCGAAGCTCAAGAATGTAAAGGTGGCTCTAAAGGACCTAAACAGAAAGATGGGGGACATTCACCAACTAGTGATCCTGTCTCGGGATGCTCTATCTCAGTTCCAGGATTCAATGCCTGCTAACCCCACTGCTGCATACTTTGAAGAAGAAAAGGATTTTATTGAGAATTATACAGCAGCTTTAAGGCTAGAGGAACAGTTTTTAAAGCAGAAATCCAGAATTCAGTGGTTAAAACTTGGAGATGGCAACAGTAAGTTCTTCTATAACTCGTGCAGAGGGAACTGGAACACAAACAAGATTACTTCTCTTCGGGACTCGGAGGGGGTTTCTCACTCCTCTCATGCTGATATGGCTAAAGTGGCCACGAATTTCTATAAAAATATTTTGGGGAAAACATCTGAGGTAGCAGATTTTCCTAATGACATCCCTCTTCCCTCTCTCTCTGATTCCCAGGTTAATATTATGGCTGCCCCTTTCTCTGAAAGTGAAGTGCTGAGCACATTAAAAAGAATGGCTAAGAACAAGAGCCCTGGGCCAGATGGGTTCACAGTGGAATTTTACTTGTCTGTTTGGCATTTGGTAGGAAACGATGTGACTAAAGGTATCATGTATTTCTTTAATACCCTGCACTTGCCTAGAGTAATAAATGCTGCTTCTATATGTTTAGTTCCTAAACAGGCTAACCCCTCTGAAATGCAACACTTTAGGCCCATCTCATGTTGTAATGTACTGTATAAATGCATTTCTTCTATGTTGGCCAAGAGGCTCAAAGCTGTCCTTCCCTCCATCATTTCTCCAGTACAGTCTGCTTTTGTAGCTAAGAGATCCATTGGTGACAATATTTTCCTTGCTCAAGCTTTATGCAAGGATTATAATGGCAACTCAGGTCAGCCCCGATGTGCTATAAAGCTGGACATACATAAGGCTTTTGACTCCCTAAACTGGAAATTCCTGTTTAAAATCATGGACAAAATGCGGTTTCCCAATCAGTACATCAAGTGGCTGGAGAAATGTATCACTTCCACAATGTTTTCTGTAAAGTTGAATGGCAGCTTGGAAGGTTTTTTCAAAGGGGAGTCTGGCTTGAGGCAGGGGGATCCATTATCCCCTTATCTGTTCGTGATTGCCATTGAGGCTCTCTCAGCCTGTCTGGATAAGATGACTAGAGATCCTAATTTCAAATTCCATTGGAGAACAAAGGAAGTAAAACTGAATCACATTACTTTTGCTGATGATGTGTTCCTGTTTAGTCATGGTGATCTTAGGTCAGTCTCAGCTCTGCTAGATGGGATCAAGCTCTTCTCAAGCTGTTCGAACCTAAAGCCAAACATTTCCAAGACTACTTGCTTCTTTGCCAATGTTAGACAGGATGTGGTTGATGCTATTCTTACTCACTCAGGGTTCCAAAGAGGTCATATGCCTATCACCTACCTGGGGCTTCCTCTCATTACGGGCAAGCTCAACAAGAATGACTGCCAGACTCTGATCAGTAGATTGTGCAGCAAAGTGGAGCTGTGGACAACTAGATTTCTTAATTTTGCAGGTCGTCTCCAACTGATCAAAGCTATTCTGGTCAGTATTGTGGGATATTGGAGTATGTTTCTTTTCCTTCCGAAAGGAATTCTTAAAAAGATTAATGCTCTATTATTCAAGTTTCTTTGGGGAGGTTTCTACAAGCCGGATGGGAAATGTCAGTATAAAGTAGGATGGGAGGAGTGCTGTAAATCGAAAGCGGAAGGCGGTCTTGGCATTCGCAATCTTTTTGAATGGAATGAAGCTGCCATTCTTTATCAGCTGTGGCGTATCTTCCAACCCACCTCTAACTCCCTTTGGATAGCATGGTTCCATAAAGCCTTGCTGGCAAAGAAGGAATTCTGGACTTCCTCAATGCCACATCGCTCATGTTGGATTGTAAGGAAATTATTCAAGGCGAGGCCGCGAGCTCTTCAGCATTTACACTATAACATAGGAGAAAACTCTGATTTTCTCTTCTGGCATGATCCCTGGGTCCAAAAGAAGCCTCTTCTGGATATCTCCCCATCCATTATATCTACAGCTGAGTCCACGAGTGCAGTTAGTATCAATGTCTACCTCCGAAATGGGATTTGGGACCTGCCATCTTCGAACCATAATGATGTGATTGAAATTAGACGGGTGGTGCATCAAATTCAAATTCATAAGTCTGATTCTATTACGTGGGATGGAATGTTATCAAAGAATGTCAAACTAACTACTATTTGGTCCTCCATGCGGGAAACTGGAACTCATGTCCAGTGGTTGAACATGGTCTGGGGGAAATTCAATATCCCGAAATGCTCATTCATCACATGGTTAGCCATAAAGAACAGGCTTCTCACGAAGGATAGAATGCTTATGTTCGGAACGCAGGTTGACCCAAAATGTGTCTTGTTTGGGGTGGATGCTGAATCGGTTAGCCACATTTTCACTGCTTGCCCATTCTTTGATCTTATTAGCAGGTCTATGCCATGGCGTTTCACGCGGAACTGGTCCAACTGTCAGCTAGGCAATTGCGTTGATACACAGCTGGGGGCAAAGGAGGAATTAATTGCCCAACTATTTTTTAGCACAGCTATCTACCATGTCTGGAAGGAGCGTAACTACTGCATGCACAACCCTGGACCTGGCCATCCAACCTCAGTGGTCAGCAGGGAGATAAGGCGTATGGTGCGCGAGAAACTGTTCTCATGTAGCTTGTTTAAGGTTTGGGTTCGTAAAGACCCGACCATCATCTTGTTTATCATGTAAAAGAATAGGTTAGGTACATCCGAGATGTTGAGTAGGGTTTACCTTCTTATTCTTTGTATCATGTTGTACTGTAGTTGTAGTTTGGATGTTGTCTCGCGGGGTATGCCCCTAGTTATGTACTAGTTGTTTCCTTTTGGTATAAAATTTTTTAATTAGCAAAAAAAAAAACAACATTCACCATAATAAAAGTTTAGAGTTAAACAGTTATTACAAACCCAGAATCATCCTTAAATACATTGTTGAATAATACTTCGACATGAAGCATTTCAACAATCAAAAGTTTCTTACATGCTTACACACTTAATTATACATAAAGCTACTAGGACCCGTTTGCCTCTACGCAACCTCAGGAATCGATGCCAGTGCGCTCTCCAAAGGTCGCCTTCCCCCTATCCTCTTGCGGGGCATTCAGCGTAGTATCGACATACCTAGCTGTTATATAAATAAGTAGCAAGAGTGAGCTATAATAGCTCAGCAAGATAACTTTTATCAACTAGCATCAAAGGAAAATAAATCATCATATATATATATATATATATATATATATAATATATTAAATAAAACAATTTCCAGTTATTATGGAAAGAATTTTATTTTCGTTCAAGACATATATTTTTCAATTATCTTTGTACGAAAGAAATATATAGTATTATTCCATCAGTCTATCTCTTCTAATATCATATAATATCAGTTTCCCCTTCTTAAATGCTATAACAATCAATATACCATCTCAGTGTACTTTTCTAGGATAATATAAAAACTTGAACAAATCTTTCGCTATCATTTTCTCATTTCCTCCATATGCAACGATTATATAATTTAACATAAAATCAGTTTCTCTTCATCTGTAACAGTAATTCCATCTTTTCATATCATTTTTCTGGTTTCAGTATAGAAATCTGAAAACCATTTTTCAATTCTTTCCTTTATAGAAAACGTTGGGGATTTCCACTGTTGCCGAATACGTAAGGACGATGATCAGTCGCCCTCCGTACCCGTCCCTTTTTACTACCGGTAGACGGAGGTAGGTTCTCCACCATCCCCCAGGAGGAAGGTTCACCACTACATCCTCCCTCGGCACTCTTGGGCCGGAATAAATATTGGATGCTGGACTGTGCCACTACCACACAGCCTCTTACGCTTACTGTTGCAATCCCCCTTTTTCAAATCATTTTTCCATTATCAAATACCATTTCACATTTTCCACTTTTCCGTTTCCATTTCCATTCGCATTTCCATTCACATTTCCATTCACATATATCATTTCCATTTCCATTTATCATCACCTTTAAAATATTTATGTCATAATACTTTGATTATGACTCAGACATCTCTTCTATATTCAATGAAATCAAATATGTTCTTGTATACATAAAGTATTCCATTTATTTTAGAAGTATTAAATAATACTCAATAATATCTGTCACAACATTTAGAAAGAATATTTTTAACATAATATTATAAATCATATAACTCTAGATAATAACTGATACCATTCCTTTATATATAACTCTAGATAACAACTGATACCATTCCTTTATATATCTTTAGATAACAACTGATACCATTCCTTCATATATAACTCTTAATCATAAGGCATGTTCACTTCATGCACAATCATCTTTATGTATATCCATATCCATCTCATACTCATATCCATATCCATATTCATATACCTCTCCTTTTAATATCAATAATCAAGGAAAACAAATTCTTAACAATATAGTAACAATAGCATCACATGTATATATATTCCATGAAATCAAGTTTCTTTGAAGATAAATAATTTCCAAGTAGGGATAGAAAAGATCTTGCCTCGGTTTCGGTATCCTGACGGTATGGCTCGTGGCTCTTCCGGAGTTTCTATAAACACAAAAGGACCGTCGTTAGAATACCACATCTCTTACTCACTACACTCTTGTATAACATTACCCTTGACACTTTAATATATGTTTAACGTATCACTATTACCCCAAAGGTTCAAGAACTTAACCATTTATAAACTCAATCGAAGTTTCAGGGGTTTTCACCATTTCCCCTAAAGACCACACTTAACTGTAAAAATTCTCAGAAAATATGAATTTCGAATTTTACCACAAGGTCAACTGGTAATGCCTCTTTGACTACCCTACTACAATATCCCAAAATTTTATAATTTTTAAAAATGTCTAAGTATGGTAGTTATAGCCTCAAAGTTAACATAATTACGGTTTTTCGGTTTTCGAACGTCTTTCACTAAAACTGACTTTTCTCCTAAACCGTTCATCAGATTTTAACGCACTTTATATCAAAACGATCTATGAACTATGCTCTATCTCATCATGGTCACTTGGGGGTCTGGACAGTAAGGTACCATATGGGTATAGGGTCCAAAAACAGGGCAGTTTCTTATTCTAACGGAAATCGGACATTATAACTGATGTACTTTCATACTTTCCAAAATCAAACTCCTCCAAATCAATCATCCACCTTATACACCATCACCTACACCATGTGGTCATCTTACCAACCATGGTTACAAGCACATACTCCTTCCATATTCAACTTTAATCACTTACAAACACATATAACATCATAATCTTAACATTTACACCACTTAATCACTAAACCAAACAATATTCATCATAAACTCAAGAAGAGTGAAGAGATTATACCTTCCTTGAAGCTTTAACAACACTTAACAAAGGCTTGTAGTCTTTGAGAAGCCTTGATATAACCTTATAACACCTTAAACTAACAAGAAACATCAAGAACATACTTAGAGATTTTCGGAGTTCTAAAACCCAGCTGAAAGAACATGAAAAACGAGGCCCTTACCTTGCTTTTCTGGACAAACCTTGTGAAATAAGAGTTGTAGATTATCTCATGGGCTTTCCAAAAAGCTATAGAACGCAAACATTGGCTGAGAAACGAAGGAGATATGCCTGTTCTAAGTCGGCTGTTACTGTTTGGCCGAATTGATGAAGAATGGAGAAGATGATGATCTTGTATGTTGGTTGTTGCTCTCTTGATGATTCTAGAGTCTTATGGAAACTTGATGAAGGTCTTGGATAATTATCTTGTGAAATTTACTAATTTGCCCTTGATTAAAGTTAGTGAAAAGTGATGTCACCTTAATGATGTCATAGAAGAGTATCTTGCAAGCTTGGTTCTTTAACCTTAAGTAAATACTAATAACCTTTGTAAATACTAATGTGGTAAACATCCTTATTATTTACTAACCTTGGTTACTTGGTTTCCATTCTCGTCTAATTGTGATTCGTTTCGAATATACCTCATTATCTCAGTGGTTCTGAAATCATTTAACAATCCAAATTCCTTTGGTATTTCCTTAACTTAATAATTCCTTAGTTTACTCTAATTCACTAATTCCTCAATATATAATTTCATTCAATATCTCCATGCTCCTTAATGTCCAATAGAAGCTTATTCGAAATCAAAATCCTCAAAATCCATATTCAGGAATTTCTGAAATCTATCTTCATTTCGAGTCACTAAATTTCATTGTACAATACTAATATGGTTTTTGTTTATTCATTTTCTGTTTCCATTATAGAGTACCTACATATCTTTTCCTTAAATCCTCAAATTTTACTATTCATGGGATCACTGTAGCATTGTTAAAGTTAGGGTTATTACAGTCTTCCCCCCTTAAAAGGATTTCGTCCCGGAATCATGTTGAAGTTGTCCATATACACCTTTTTCATCTACATCTTATAACTTCTATACCACTTTCTCCATCCTTTTTCATTCATAATATCTCTATCTTGTTTGCGAAAAATAGACCAACATAAACTTGTTTGTCATTCATCAACATGTCCTTTAGCTTATCAATATCAGTCTCTTTCATTTCTTCCCTTACCAATTTCTTCCTATATTTAACCGTTCTATTTTATCCCTTCATTCTCCTCCCTTTTTACTAGTACCTCGGCCACCACACTGGCCTTTCCTACATGGTAGTGTATCTCATTTATGGTTTATCTATATTTTGATCTCTATCATGACATAAAATATGAACACTTCAATCTTGTTATATCCTGTCTCTGTAAAATCCTCCATAAATCTGACTAGAATAAGATCCCTTGAAACAATTGTAAGAAAATACTACCTATAATATATATTTCCTGTTCGTATCTAAACAAGTCTATGGTTTACCCAAAAATACTATTACTTTCTCTCTCTGGATCAGCGTATCTTACTTCCAACTCATATAGATCATTCTTATCTATTTTGTTAACTTATTTACACCATTCATTGACCACATTGATTCCTAACCAAACATTTACACTTAAAAAGTTAAAAGAAAATGTTCACCTGCATCTATATCCGACTTTTTCAATGCTTCCCCTAAGGTCATATTGTACACTCTGGCAGTAGGTTTATTTGAAGAAGTCATACTTTGTCCCGGCGCAAATGACCCACCAGAACGGCAATCTCTAGCCATGTGTCCTAATTTCCCACACTGGTAACACTTAACGTCATTCCTAGGGTTCGCATCAACTGTTGGGCACCTGTCAGAGTAGTGCCCCTTCTGTCCACATTTATAACAAGTTACTCCCAATAGTCTACACGCTCCTGTATGCTTTCTACCACACGTATTGCACTCTGGTAATGGTGGTCTTGATTGGTTTGACTGAAATGTTCCTGAGGACTTCCCACCCTGATTCACAGTCTCACTAACAGCCTTGTTACTCCCTGACCTTCCCACAAATGGAGATTTTTGTCCTTTACCAACCTTGCTAAAGTAACTCCCTTCACTTGAACCTCCTTTCTGACCCTCAAATTTCCTTTTCTAATTCTCTCGACCTATTTGAGTCTGTTCACTCTCAGCTTCTATAATGGATGCCTTTTGAACTACCCTGAGTTAACTCAAACGGTGCCACTCTCGTCCGTAGCCATGGTTTCAATCCTTGTTGGAACCTTTTTACTCGTTGTTCTTCAGTACGCACAAATTCGGGAACAAACCTCGACAGTTCTGTAAATTTCGTTTCATACTCTGCCACTGTTAGGTTATCCTGTTTTAATTCCAGAAATTTCATCTCCATTTGGTTTTCCAAATACCTAGGGGAGTACTTTTCTAAAAACACCCTAGTGAAACGCTCCCAGGTTATCACTCCCGCTCCTTCTAGGTTTTTCTTAGCTTCCCACCAATAATTTGCCTCTCCCTTTAAGAGATAGGCTGCAAAGATTGTTTTCTGATCCTCCTCTATCCTCAATATCTCAAAAGCTTTCTCCATCTCTTTTAACCAGGCTCTGGCTACTACTGGGTTAGCAGTTCCCTCAAACTCTGGGGGCTTTAATGACTTAAAGGCACGAAATGAATTAGCTACCTGATTCGGGGGAACAGGTGGTTGTTGGGGATTCTGTGGATTAGCGACAGTCTGCCTTAGTAAGTCCATAAATTGGTTTAAGGGATCACCCCCTTGGTTTCCATGTTGGCCAGTTGATTCATCTTCTTCTTCCTCATGATCTTGTTCGTTATGAGCATTCTCATTTGGTCTATTGCCTTCCATATTTTGACTTCCTTGATCTCTCTCATTTCCTCTTCTATTTTGTCTGGTATTTGATTTTGGAGGCATGATTCTGTACATAATATTTCCATTAATTACCCAGATTTTAGGGTACATCATTCCCATATACATCATTCTCATATACACAATTATATCACTAGTTAACTCATTTATATACCATAATATTCTCAACTTAGCTTTAGCAAATAAGCGTATCACCTTTAGCACAATAACCTTTTCATTTAAGTCAATCACCTTTATACATCAATATTCTTGAATCTCAACATTTAATATCAAAATATGATAGAATTTAGACAGTATACACAAACTTCATTAATTATCTCACTTCCCTTGTTTATCCTTATTCTGACTTTTTCCTCAAAATACACCTTACTCTCAATAGTAAATCTCAATTATACCTTAAAATTCCTCATATTATTTTATACTAATCATCAAATATACCCATTTCTTTTCACGAACTTCCTTCCTCTTTTATATCGAAACGCTTCTAACTCTAATTATCTCTTATTGAAATTTCCCTTGAAATCTCGAGTTTCCTCGTATAATCATGTATACTTTAAACTTTGCTTCCATTTTTCCATCCATTAAGGAAATCTTCTATATTCGAAACAATTGATAGAATTCAAGAAACTTTGAATTGAAACGGACCCAGAAACAAGCAGGTGTCCCACAACAATTTATAAGATTAAGAACTTTAAATAACTTTTATTTGAAACAAAAGGATATTTGGGAAATCAATCTGATGGAAGAACCCGTACGTCACACAAGTGAGGGCGTCCCCTCCGACTTTCTATCACACAGACAGATCATCCTTGTGATACACATATAGGGCTGTTCCTTTTTGTTGGAGTAAGAAATATAAAGGAAAATTTAAATCATGATGATATATACCACCTTTCGAAAATAATCTTAGAGAAATATTTTGACTAAGATAGATTGAATAAAATTTTGAAATACATTCCAAAGGTACCAGAAAGTTTTGAAAAGATACCGGCCCCTTTTGAATAAGAGATGATAGATCACCTTGGAATTACTCACGAGGTTATCTAACGTACACTTCCCGATACATCAAGTATTCCCTTTCTCATATCGATCTCGTGTGCTACATAAACTTAACACTTTTGGCACAATAACCTTTATTAGCAATATTCTATAAAATTATAATCACTACTTAGAATAAACGCTTCGTTCGAGTAACACGGGTGCACTAAGTTTGTAAGTCTAACATGAGAGTCGGTTTCTCCATCTTCTCTCTAACTTCTCTCTAAAACCCTTCCAGCCGCCATGAATATTCAGCCAAATCTACACCCTAAATCCATCAGATCTATATATTTCCTTCCTAAATCCACCTTTCCCTTCCTTATCTCCCACCCTTACCCCAAAATTTCTTATAATATATTATTAATGGGTTCGGTTTCTTTGTCTCTTTCTTCTGTCCGAAGATTGATGAGTTTTATGAAGCTTTCAGTTGGGGTTTTGGAAGATGGTCTGGGCACCCTTTCAACTCAGAGGAATCTCTCCACATTCATAGTGGATACGGTCACTGAATGCTTTTCAGGCTATTTGTTGAGGTTTTCGAAGGTTTACACCAGCGAAGACTTGCACTACGATTGGATTTGTCTCGGTTTTACATCATCACCTATCTTGTATCTTGAAGGTGGGAAAGATGTTTGTAGTGCTAGAGATGGGAACTTCCGATCTGGTGGTTTGTTGATGGAATCAGTGGATCCCATGGTTTTTTATCGGCTTTATGTTGAGATTCACTTTTGTCCCAGCCTTATTGATGATGGGTATAAGGTGTTTATGTATTGTCTTGAATCTAAGATTGAATTTCTGGAGGAGCGCAATGTATTGGCTATTACGCCTCCTTTTCTTCTGGACTTGGAGGGTATGGATGGGAGCTATGAGGAGGCTGGGATCTTTGCTCTTGGCTAGGGTGTTACTATGAATCTATTGGAGGCTGCTGCTTTGGAGCCGTTTGTTGGAATTATGAGTAAAGGGTAATGGCATGGTTGCCTACCTAGTGTTTATTGGAATGCATCAATATTATTCTTGCGATCAGCCTGCTGCAATGGATGCTTTGATGAAGGGCAAGGTGTTGGTTATGTTGCCTTACAAGAATGGAGGGCTTAGTGAGGACTGGTGGTGCTATATGGGTCATGAGAATGCTGATTCTAAAGGTCATTTTGTGTCTTTTATGGATGTAGGAGAGGTGACAAATGGATTTGATTATAAGCTTCAGAATCGGTGTGGTGGTTTGCATTGTGAATGCTGGTGCATTAGTACAATTGGTTGTGCTGGTCACAACTTGAATGAAGTTAGGACTCATATTACTCATGGTAGGGCTGACCTTGAAAAGGCAGTAGGGAATGACTTGGAAGTGCAGGTGATGAACTTAAAGTTGTCGAATGACTTGAGAGGCAAAGGTGGTTTCATTATTAAAATCCTGATTGGGATGGGTTCTTTTGATTTTAAAAATGATAGCATTGGAGTTGTTACTATAGCAGACCTTCAGAGGGTTTTTGGTCTTGATGAAATGAATAGAGATTGTGGTGCGGTAGTTGCCTTGTTTTTGGCTACTGCTATCTATGAGGGTATTATGCTTGACGATTGGGGTGTAATTTTGTTTGCTGTGCACAAGGATGCTATGATATCTGGTTGCTCGAATTTGATGATTTATTTCACTCTAGGACTCAAGAGTGTTTCTCCATGTGGGATCTATGCTGGTTTTAAATTTGGTGCTCATATTTCTGATGGATTTCTACGTATCATGCGTATGCGTTTGTGCCTGGTTCAAGTGGTGTGCTTGAATCTTTGTTATCGAATGGGGTACCTGCGCTTCGCTGGTGTGAATTTGAGGTGCGAGGGTTTGGTTTGCAAGATAGGAATTTTGGGTCTTTATTCCATTCATGGTCACTACAGCAGCCTTTAAGGTATGGTTGTTGAGAGCTGCTTGCTCATATTGTTACTCTGCAGTGGGATCAATAGATGGGCCTTAATGGTCAAAGCTAAACGGGGTACTACAGGTGGTGTATCGTAGCTGGTTGTTACTAGCGAAGACTACACAGGAAATGCTCTAGCGAGAAAGCTAAGTAACCTGGAGAGTGCGATATGGGATGTTTTTTTGGAATGTTTATCCCATGACCATGTTATCCTCGATGTGATGCAGGGGTTTTGTCTGACTTTTAAGGAGGACTGCAGTGTTTATGCAGTATTGAAGACTGATTGGAATTATGGACCTGTTTGCTGCTCTGATGCAGTGCTTCCTAGAATGTCCATGGCATAGTTATTTTATGTTGTTTAGGATTGTGTTTGTGTTTTGTTGTTGTTGATTGCTAGTTTATCTAGCATTATTGATGGTTTTTCTCTGTTGTTCCGCTAGGTAGATGTGTTACTTATCGCGGGGTATGCCCCTAGAGATGTAATCTTTTGCCTGTGGTATAAATTTTAATTAGCAAAAAAAAAAAACGCTTCGTTCGATAAACCCCCCCTTGAACTCGATGTGAGTTCATATTTTATATCATTACCATTACTATCACTCTTGTTCCTGAGCAATATGACTCTAAGCTCTGATACCAAACTGTGACAGCCCCAAATCCGGGGTCATGAATCTAGGCCGTCACGGACCAATTTCCATTTATTAATATTCTTCTCTTGGCAGCTGAAGTATAAATGCATAATAAAACTCACAATAGACCCCACACATAAATATTAACACACACACCAGTCATATCCTCAAAGAACAACATTCACCATAATAAAAGTTTAGAGTTAAACAGTTATTACAAACCCAGAATCATCCTTAAATACATTGTTGAATAATACTTCGACATGAAGCATTTTAACAATCAAAAGTTTCTCACATGCTTACACAATTAATTATACATAAAGCTACCAGGACCCGTTTGCCTCTACGCAACCTCAGGAATCGATGCCAGTGCGCTCTCCAAAGGTCGCCTTCCCCCTACCCTCTTGCGGGGCATTCAGCGTAGTATCGGCATACCTAGCTGTTATATAAATAAGTAGCAAGAGTGAGCTATAATAGCTCAGCAAGATAGCTTCTATCAACTAGCATCAAAGGAAAATAAATCATCATATATATATATATATATTAAATAAAACAATTTCCAGTTATTATGGAAAGAATTTTATTTTCGTTCAAGACATATATTTTTCAATTATCTTTGTACGAAAGAAATATATAGTATTATTCCATCAGTCTATCTCTTCTAATATCATATAATATCAGTTTCCCCTTCTTAAATGCTATAACAATCAATATACCATCTCAGTGTACTTTTCTAGGATAATAAAAAAACTTGAACAAATCTTTCGCTATCATTTTCACATTTCCTCCATATGCAACGATTATATAATTTAACATAAAATCAGTTTCTCTTCATCTGTAACAGTAATTCCATCTTTTCATATCATTTTTCTGGTTTCAGTATAGAAATCTGAAAACCATTTTCCAATTCTTTCCTTTATAGAAAACGTTGGGGATTTCCACTGTTGCCGAATACGTAAGGACGATGA
Source organism: Kitagawia praeruptora (assembly GCA_037693485.1). Taxonomy (NCBI): domain Eukaryota; kingdom Viridiplantae; phylum Streptophyta; class Magnoliopsida; order Apiales; family Apiaceae; genus Kitagawia; species Kitagawia praeruptora. The sequence goes on along the minus strand of CM075351.1, from coordinate 117,654,354 downwards.
TCAGTCGCCCTACGTAGTGAAAAGTGATGTCACCTTAATGATGTCATAGAAGAGTTTCTTGCAAGTTTGGTTCTTTAACCTTAAGTAAATACTAATAACCTTTGTAAATACTAATGTGGTAAACATCCTTATTATTTACTAACCTTGGTTACTTGGTTTCCATTCTCGTCTAATTGTGATTCGTTTCGAATATACCTCATTATCTCAGTGGTTCTGAAATCATTTAACAATCCAAATTTCTTTGGTATTTCCTTAACTTAATAATTCCTTAGTTTACTCTAATTCACTAATTCCTCAATATATAATTTTCTTCAATATCTCCATGCTCCTTAGTGTCCAATAGAAGCTTATTCGAAATCAAAATCCTCAAAATCCATATTCAGGAATTTCTGAAATCTATCTACATTTCGAGTCACTAAATTTCATTGTACAATACTAATATCGTTTCTGTTTATTCATTTTCTGTTTCCATTATAGAGTACCTACATATCTTTTCCCTAAATCCTCAAATTTTACTATTCATGGGATCACTGTAGCATTGTTAAAGTTAGGGTTATTACAACTAAGTACACTAACATGAACACATCTATAAACTAACATCAAAACTTCACCAAAACTCATAAAAACTCAAAGGTGGGTTAAGGGTTTTACCTTCTTGGGAGCTCTAGCAGCACTAACAAGTGTTTAGAAACACTTAACAAGTCTTAGATAGTCTTTATAAAGCTTAAACCTTAAGATCAAAACAAGAAAACAATGTTAAGTAACTATTCTCCACTATTCATCATCATCTTGTAAAATTCATATAAAATCGAAAAATAGGATTTTGGTTATCAAATTTTTTACCACACTTTCTACTCTTCAAGGGCTTTCTTTTTTGAGTCCTAGATCATCACCAGGGGATGCTTGAATCTCGACTTATTAATTTTCTAAGGTGAGAGGTCGAATCTGCCGTGGGCAGGACAGTTTCGGTTCTTCAACTTGGAGGATGGATTTGACTAGGCTACCCTCCTTTGTTGGCCATGAAATTTTAAACGTGGGTTGTCCATACTATGAGGAAGCTATGGTTAATATTTTGTGATTTATGCATGGATAGAAGTGAAGATATGAATTTTTCGTTGGCTAGTGTTTCTGCTGGGCAGTTTGGTGCTTTCTTGGTTCTTGCTTTTCTCTCTTTTTCTCCCTTGCTCTCTTGCTTGACTAGTTGGTGATGTGTTTGTAGGATATTTGTGATGTATAATCATCTGTTAAAACTCTCCTAATATACTTGTAATGCTTGTGTGGTGTGTTGGAAATGTGGTGATGTGTAGCCTTGGTGGCTTGCTCTTGTCCATCCACCTCATTCTTCCTTTTTCTTTTTCTTTTCTTTATTTTCTTTCCACCAATTTCACTTAATATAAAACCCTAGATGATCATGCACGGTTCTCACTCTTGTTACGTATTTACTCCGTAATTTATTTTGCGTTTGCTTGATCGCTTAATCTCGTTATAAAGTTCTACCGATTTGTAGAACGCTTATTATTCTAACTCGAAGGTTTTCGTTCTAAATTATCAAATCATAATTAAAAATAAAATCCTTAAATCCTTGACATAATAATTCTCTTGCCTTGTTTGCATTGATATGCTCTTCACTGCTCGATCAAATTTTTCCATAAAAATAAAGTTTGGATTTTTTGAAATCCAATCCCGTTTACATACACTTATTTGCTTCGTAGATCGCTAATATAACTTCGAAATATCCACATCCCGTCCCGTACATACGGTAACGTGAAAAATTTCTTAATTCTCAAAATACTATCCATCCACAAAATTACTATTCACTGATGCACTTCATCATAAAATTCATAATCTTAATCCTCCTTTATAGAACAACCAATAAAGTATTTAAATAATAATAATAATAATGATAATTCATAAAATTTCGGGTTGTTATAGTAACAAATTATTTTGGTGCTAATTTTTGCCCGTCCAATGAAATAATTGAAGTCCCCCCATAAATGTTTTAGCAGTTATTATTTGTTAACGGTTACTATTGTTTCCCAACAATACAATCAAAGATTGTATAAGGGGGGGGTTGAATATAATCCTAACAAATTTTTGAACTCATTGAAAACTAACAGTTTGTAGACAATATAAGAACATAAAAATAAATACTCAACATATTTAAAATTTCAGTTGGAGTTGTATATATATATATATATATATATATATATAGTGTGTGTTGCACTCCAGGAAGAACACCAAATATGTAGAACAATAAAGAACATCATTATAACATTTCAAAACCACATATTTAATGCACCCACACACAATTAAAATGCACCCTCACAGACACTAACCCAACCCATTTTTTCCAAAAAAAAAATTCGGAAGAACAATGCTTACCACGTGGCACTGACACGTCAACACCTACCTGACGTGGCATGCCATGTGGTACTACCACGTCAGCAGGTGGTCCCCCCATTTGATGACGTGGCAGTGCCATGTGGCATGCCAGATCAACACCTGCCACGTGGCACTACCACGTGGCACTGCCACGTTATCAAATGGGGGGACCACCTGCTGCCGTGGCAGTGTCGCGTGGCGTGCCGCATGATAGGTGCTGACGTGGCAGTGCCACGTGGCAGGCACTGTTTAACCGGATTTTTTTTGATCTAGTATGTGAGGGTGCTTTTTAATTGTGTGGGTGCCCCTGGCGGGGCCGTTAGATCATAATTGATTCAATGGTTCAGATTAATTCTTTAGTGTTCTTTATTGTTCTTTATATATATATATAGTAATCTGTGTTTAAAACACAGTTGTAGTTTCATTGCTTTGCTTTACAAGAAATCCTAACTGTTCTAGCAAATGAACTTGTGTTTCTTGGTTACATAACAACTACTACACTTGGTTATATAGCCAAGTTTTACAACACCTACTAGAGACACGATATTACAATATTCTAAGTTCTGTAGGCAACTTTTTCACTCCTTACCTTTATGTGGATAAATTGGATAATTGTTTTTAATAGAATTTTTATTGAAAATATCATTAAATTTGCTTGTATAGAAAAGTAATGTTTCTTCTTCTTCTTCGAGATCTCCATTTTCTAGCTTCCATGCACTTTAAGATTCTGTGAACCCATGTGATTTGTCAGCCATGTAAAGTCACTGTCAACTGCTAAGGGTGAGATATTATCTATTGATGTGATTATCCGTTGAGGCTGATGTCCGTTGAGGGTTGATTGCTTTGCTATCCGTCGATGAGTCTTATCCGTTGATATAGATTGTTTATCCGTACGTTGATGTAGATTGTTTATCCGTTGATGTATCATTTTCACTTAAACAAAATTACAAAGCACAGTCTATTACAATTAGCTAACCTATTTTGCATAGCCGTTGACATGACTTATATAATCTATCAACTACACTCTCAACTAATACTTATCCGTTGAGTCTCTCAGTACATGTTACAAAATGACTTATCCGTTGATAATTTCCCTTTTCAACGGATACTAATAAGTTTCCTCTTCAACGGATACTGATATACATGTCATCCATTGAACAGCTACAAACTTACTTATACAAAATATGTTTTAGGTGTTTTGAATTATCATCAATAACAACATAATTCCTAATAGTTTTTATTTGTTATACGATCGAATCGTTAAACTAAATTACAAATAATTATACTAATGTTTGTTTATATGAATATACGAATGTTTTTATATATTTTATTAATGATAGGAATATTTGGCATTATATTTTTGGGTATATATTAATTATGGAAAGATAGGTAAATTTATAAAAAGTAATATGTTTTAAATTAAAAAGTAACATGTTTAAATAAGAAAACACGCATAAATGATTAGAAGATATTATAAAATTGTTATTTTTAGGTGTTTATAAAATGCACTACATTTTTAATTAATATGTTTTAAATTAAAAGCTAACGTGTTTAAATAAAACAAGTCATATAGATTGAAAGATATATTAAAATTGGTACTTTTAGGTATTTATAAAAGGTAATACCATTTAATTAAAAAGTAACATGTTTTAAATATAAAAGATAATCGACTGTTTACTATAAATTATTTTAATTATTATTTATAAATTAAAAAGGAAACGAAAACCAAAAATCAAAAACTAAAATTTTTGTTGTTTCGGTTTTAATATGATAATATAGAATATTGCAAGATTTATAATGGGTTAATTATCATATAGGTCACTTATTACACGCTAATGTATTAAACGAATCACTGGGTTTTTTTCGGTCTCATTGCAACCACTCAATACAAGAAATGTTATACATGAAATGTATAACGCTAATGTATTAAGGAGTGTAACATTTCTTGTATTGAGTGGTTTAAATGAGACCGAAAAAAACTTAGTGATCCACTTGATTCATTGATGTGTAATAAGTGACCTATATGATAATTAACCCGATTTAAAATACTTTCATTAATGTTTCATTTAATGGAATCGAAAATTTGCTAATCATCAATCCTAAATTAATAGCTAAGATTTCTAAGGGTATTAATGTAAAATAATAACAAATAATTTAATGTGACCAAATAATCAATCAATCAAAAATCAATCACATATCGTTGAAAAAATACACAAGTTGCAGGAACTTTTTTAAAAGTACGATATAACCTCATATGCAATTTAATGCAAATTTTACAATCTGAAATGCTAATGTTTCTACACAACCACATATACAATTTTAATCGTGTTTTTACAAAAAAAATTAAAAATATGAATATTTTTGATATTTTTACTAAATAAATTCTTTATTTATCTTTCTTTGATGACGTATCATTTTTGCCATCTATGCTTACAGCTCAACCTTAGCATTTAAAAAAACATGATATTTAAATTATTGTTCTATTGCTGAACAATTGAAAATATTAAAATTCATGTGCAATATAATTAAGTTATGTTATAAGGAGAAATTGGTATAACAATATTTATGGAGGTTGCTGGAATTACGGAGCAAAATATGGATATTCAGCTAAGAACACGAAGAACACGGAGGAGATTTGTGAATGTTTCTGGCTGATCTTGTTCGTTGATATTTCTGGGGTGAACTGTTTTTTTTTTTGCTAATTAAATATTTTATACCAAGAATGAACAACCGAAAATATTTCTAGGGGCATACCCCGCGAAATCAACATCACACATTACAAATCATCAAAAACGATTTCCTACGGAAACAACATCATAACAAGATAAACTACATAAACATTTGGATTGAAAAGTTAGGTGTGGTCACCCCTGCTAAGACGCCACTTCTTGAGCCTCGACTTGGTCCATTGGACTCTAGACTTCGAGCCATCCTCCATGTTTCCATCTACACCAGCAACCTTGTCAACCCTGTCTGTTTGTTGCACACTCTCACTATCCAGGTTTAAACCAGCTTCTAGAATAAGTCTCTCAGACTGACCTTCCCATGGCTTTGCGTCATCTCTCAAAGTGGCTGGGGCCTTTCTTTTTGAGCAAGTTTCCCCAGTCCATCCCATCCTTGTATCAACGTCATTGACCCTGTCATCAGGAGGCTTGTCAACTGTTTCCCAGAGGCGGAACCTTGCCTTAGTTCGTGCTTATAAAAATCAATTCCCAAATCAATCAGGAAGTCCCTCAATTGGATGATACAGCCAGTGAGATCATGGAGTTCATCCTCCTCCTTGTCCCTCAAGCTTCTAGCACTTACAGAGTACTCTCTATCCCTGGACCCTTTTACCACAGGGACTTCTTTGCCAATTGAGGTGATGAACATTTCCAAGCTCTCTAGATTGCGCCCTGCTGCCACCAGGGCTTTCTGCTTCAATCCAGTGTTACAAGAGGTGTGGTCTAGCAACTCTTCAATCACTAGGTCCGCTTTCCTACCCTCCTCTCTGGGTAATACAGGGATTGGAACGATGAATAAAAAAAAATGAGAGTCGTCTAGAGAGAGAAACGCTCTCCCTTCTCTCTAGAAACCTAATTCCTTTTCTTCTAGCCGCCACTTTTCTTCAACAATCTTTACGCCTTAATCCATCAGATTTGTACATTAACCTTCACTAATTCATCTTCTCCTTTCTTCTCCCACCCACCATATTTCTTATATTATATAATTATGTCTTTGTTATTTGGACTGGGCTCTTTTTTCGCCTCGGCGAATTGTTTGGAGGTTTCAAATCGTTGTTTGGATGGGGTTTTGATCCCATCTACTTCTGGTTATTGGGAGATTATTCTCTCTATGTCTGTTTTGGGTACAGATGTTTCAATTGTTGTGCCTCACGATTCTTTTCGGGAAGCGGTTCTTGGAAAACGAATGGTGAAGGTAGGATACCTCTCTGGTGATGTAGAAGCTGGAGGTTATCATGATGTGAACCCGCATCCAAGGTATGCACAAGTCTCTGTCCTTAAGTCCACATCGCTGGGCTTGGATGAATTTAGGCTGATTGGGCTGATGAATATAGGTTTTACAGACTTGCATCCTTTCTTCTCGGTTGTTGGAGCCGAGTTCGAAATGGATGGTATGAAAAGAGAGGAAGACTTTGGTCTTGGGCACATCCATCTGGTTGATGTCGTAGGGTTGGTAGGTGGTGGACACCAAATGCTTGATATAGTGCTTGAATGCAATGTTGATAAACTGATGTTAGGTTATCAAGTTTGTGGTAACATCGATGTTATGAGGTTGCCTTTGAAATTGATGGGTTTTGTTATGCCATCCTATGATGTTTTGAGAAAGGAGGAATGTGATTTTGGTTCCTTTGGGAAGATGGAGAAGGGGTATTCTCGTGATTACCCTCTCCAGGATTTGGCGCTGCTCTATGCTTTGAAGGGTGATACCCATTCAGATCGGGTAGTGTTACAACTTTGGGGAAATGTGCGTGCGCTTCTCTTGGTTAGAGATGATTCTTTCGATCTGGATTTGGAAGACGAGTATAAGGTCATGGACCTTAATCTTGGTAATGAAGATGAGGTTGGTTCCTTTTCTTTGGGCTGGGATACCATTGGATTAGTCTACAACAGCCATGGTCGGGGTGAGGCTACAAATGCTGGACCTCTAAAGGCTGTCCACTGGATTCTGGAGGATATTAAATCCTTGCTTGATTATGTGGTTGTTATTAGGGCCATTTATTTGATGAATGTTAAGAATTGGCATGCCCTGTTCACCAGGATGAGATATGTTTCCACACATATTCATGAGGAGGTCTTGGTTCTTTATGTGCCTATTTCGACTCGTAGGAGTATATTCAGTGATGTGTTTGATGATGTGTTACTTCGACGGATTAATCAGAGTGTCTAGATTAATGGTGAGCATGTACTTTTTTCAACTTCGTTGAATGGGAGGTTACTGAAGCATTATGTGATCACTGTGAGGTATTGTTGCGAACATTTGATGGAGAGTGTTTTGACAGTGGTTGGGTTTCTATTTCTTAGAAACGATCGAATGAAAGGTGCTAGTCGTATCAGGTGCGTGGAGGTTCTAAAGTGTCTTCACTCTATTAATTTAATGTTTAGTTGGATGGGATCCCGACTTGGTATAGCCAATGATAATGGGAATGTAGCAATGTGGAAATTTGAGCCAATGTGGTTGATGCAAGTGCCAATTCAAGGTGAACAAAGGTTGCCCTGTGTTCTCGACTTAATTATTGAAGGAGAGGGCTCTTTCATGATGACTATGGCGTCGATGGTGGGCTGCTATAGGTTTTACTTTGTTTTTTTTACTAATTAAAATTTTATACCAAGAGGAACAACCGATACAATTCTAGGGGCATACCCCGCGAAATCAACAAAAGACAACAAAAGTCATTACAGAACCCACCTGGACAGGTCTACATAATTAGAAACTACAAAACTAGCTTAACTACAATAACAGAACAGTGCCAAATAAATAATAAGATAGGATGAGCCAACAGGCTCACATCCTAGAAGTCTAAGCAGCAGAATTTCCATGAAAGCCTTTAAACAAGCTGTGCACGGGTTAACATCTACACAGGATGTATTCCACATTACCACCTGACCCACATAAATGGACAGCTCCATGCAATTCATAAAGGAGTCAAAGTAGCTTCAGTGCTGAAATCAAAGGAGTCAGAAAAACTACTCCTCGCCATTGCGAAATACTTCTCAAAGCACCCCGTGTCAAAACTAGTCATCATAAAGTTAGCGCAAACAAGGTGTGAGAGCTCTGTTCTAAGCCAGACCAACCGACCTCTAACAATTCGAGAATTAGCATCAAGACTAGCGTCTGAAAAACCATAGCTTGGTATGCTGTCAAGACCACCACCATACTGGCTAAGTGGACTGCCAAAGACAGCATAACCATAGAATTGCATAACATTCCTGTCCCACTTTTCACTCCTGAACTCCACAGGCCACATTTGTAATCCCGAACCACATCTCACCTTCAGAACAGAGCTGCTGTACAAAGCAGCCCCCTGTAGCATAGAGCTGAACACGATTTTCAATATGATCCCTCTATCGCAATCCAGATCAGTAACCACGTGTGAAACCACATCAAGCAAAGCTTCACCATCCACACGAATGCAAACAGTAATGTTGCACTCAACACTTCGTATCTTGAGTAAACCAAATCCAGCCGCTAGGCATCTGTGAACAAACGTCTGTAGCAATACCTTGTTCACTCCGACACCACAAACATAAGCATAATAAAACCCCTTTAAAGAAATTCCATCAGTGAAGCCAGCCCCATATGAGTGACTAGGACCATTTGTATCACAACACTCAGGCTCACACCAAGTCGAACCTTGTGTTCTTGCCTCCTCATCATTAAAATGAACTACCCAGCTCCATCCTTGCCAACAAGACTTAAAGTCTTTAACATCTGCCAGAGTATTTGCCTTTAGCATCATACCCTCCTTCAATAAACCCATCCTTACATTACTGAAATCATCCAGCACCTTCAACAGACAAGGCGACTTGTCCAAAAACATCGTCAACCAGCATGTCACAGAATTAGTCATCTGCAGTACTTCAAGCACTTGGCAGGCCATCCCTGGATTTTTAACAGTGCATAACAATCCTGGGCATAACGCCACAGCATTAGGCATCTTAGCAGTGCCAAACCCACCATGAGCAACTTCATCTCTTACAAGTTGCACACCACGTCGCCGAAAAACATGATGTTTTCCTGACTGCAAGCCATCAATCGTTAAAGAAATCATCAACCATCTTGTCGTCCTGGCTGCAAAACCCTTGGCATAGACGGTTCCCCATATACCCATCAGTAGGATATCCTTCTCACGAAGAGTTTTACAGGTGCAAGGCCTTGCATGAACTGTTCTAGTATCCTTTGTTCTTTGAAGCGTTTCAACAAACACTTCGAAGACATCGTTCATACTCACCAAGAATTTGAAATATAGTGGAGGCATCACACCCCATCTCTCATCCTTGTCCGATAAATCGTTTCCCGCGAGCTCCAACAAGATAAAACCATTTTTCCTCAGCCACCAAGATCTATCCACCACATTTGCGGGCTTGAATCTCATCAGAAATTCAAGATTTGAACTCAGCTTTGACTGAGACATTATATCAAACACCATATGTTCCCCTTTTTTAGACACAAGAGTATTCCAACTTAGGATACGCCTAGTGTGCCCACCTGTCTTCATACAAGACTTTGCCAAAGTCTCGAGTGCACAGGAGCAAGACTTAAAGTCGTCAACATCATAAATCAGGCCGAACCCATAGCTGAGTCGACCCTCCATTGAAACCCTCTGTGTTTCAAGCAACTCGTGACATAGGTTGGCAACCTCAGCCACCATGAAAATACACTCCCTAACAACATGAGCCAGGGGAGTAGAAGTCTGTTTGGTCGACCCATCTCTCAAGAATAGAGAGATCACCTCGGAAAGAGACAGCCCCGAACACCCGACAAACGCCGAAAATTGTTCAGGCGAAACTAAATATATCTTATAAGAAATGTACGATAAGGTGAGAGGAGAGGAAGGGAAGGTGGATTCATGAAGGTAGTATATAGAATTGATGAATTTTGGGCGTAGAAAGGTAATACAGGGATTGGAATTCCATTCATCCGCATGTAGTTTCCAAGCTGATCAATACAATTAAGAGCTTTACCCAGGTCTCTCATTAAGTTAATATCTGGCCTGTCCATTAGGCCAAAAACGACATCCAAATCACTCAAATCAACACACCCCCAAAATGTGGGGACTTTATGACCATGGTTAACAATACAATCTCGGAAAGTAATGACGACATTCACCGCTATGGCCAATCTCTCCTGCATCCTTCTAATTGAATCATTCCAAACAGGGATGGCCCCTAATTCTTCTTGTTCAGTACTGAGCTGCTTTCCCTTGATCTCACTCCGAGACAGCTTAAGGGGATCCTTAGTTGTCGACACTGCTGCATTTGTGGTCACAACCTGTTCCAAATCATCCCTAATGCTAGAGTCCTCTGGAATTGAGGTCTCATCAGCATCCTCATTTAATTGCTGAAAAAGGTTTCGGACTGGTTTTCCATCCACTTGGGTAACCTGGACCCCACTCACGACCCCTTTTCTTTCAACTCCTCCCAAAGGAGTGACCACATTCTTAAGTAACATGGTTTCATCTGATTGGACCTCAGGCGAAATTACCTCAGAGTCCAATCCCTCCTCCCGACCACTCAAAGAGCCAGGGTTAGCATTCTCCCCTTCCAAATAAGTAGGGATGGATGGATCCAATAAATCCACAACAGAAGTAACATCTACTAGCTTAGATCTAACAGGCTTCCTCTGAGAGAAAACCTTACCATCAATAAACTGGTGCTTGACCCGGCTGCGTGTGCGAGCAGCCACCCCAGACCTAGATCTCGGCGGTATAATCAAAGTCAAGTTCTCAGCAAAGGAGACTCTTGACCCCCCTTCCTTCCATCATTCTTTGGACTCAAATTCTCATTCCTAACAAGAGGCCTTCGTACCCTATTTGCAGGGAATCAAGCCACACGTAGTTCTTGGAGAAGAAGTTACCCAGACGGGTTAGGATTTCTGTGGGTCCATCTTGGCCCAAATCCATTAGACGTTTATGAGCTAATATAATTTGTCCTTTAATCCTACTCATGACTGATGGCCAATAAAGATTACCTATGGCTAACATGATGCTAGAATCACGAGGCCTCACTTGCGAGGCTAATGGAGAGCTTACGAGGCCTCGCATGCGACCTTATTGAGCTTAGTCATGCGGGGTGGTCCCAAGTTATGGAGACAATCATATTCATGTGACCTCACTAAGCTTAGCTATGAGCCTTCATATGGAGAATATCCTAGGCCACGCTGGGCCTTGTAGAGAGAGATGAGGCAGGTGCGATCCCACAGGGGACTACTAGCGAGAGCGACCCACGGCTCGTGGTCATTGTCTTCGGGTAAGAATGTTAGAATGTATTGGACTAGCTCTTGATAGTGGGTTTCGGTGACCCAATCTCCATCTTTTAGGCCCATTATAATTTGTGAACTACTATTTCAACCCACTAGGCCTGCTTAGGGCTTATGTCCCCATTAGGCCTGCTTAGGACTTATGTCAAGATTTGTGCATAACAAGTTCATACGTAAAAAATTTAATTCTGCAAAATATGTATTTTAAAATAATTGAGTTTGTGTATAGAATGTAATTTTTTCATTACGTTAAACATTTAAAATTTTTATTGAAATGCTACCAGAAATTTTGAAAATATTGCATTTGAATTTTTAAGAATTTCTAAAGTTTTGCAACTATATTTAACAGGTTTACAAATAAATTTTTAAATTCTACGTTTGAGATTGACTACATCTTGAACAGAAATCATTGCAATTTCTATGGAATCATCTATATGCATTGTTGAATATGCTTTTTTTTAAGAACAAAGGTGTTAATTCAATAATAAAAAGCCATACAACATCTACACCATTGATCGAGTCGAACAAACAGTAAATTGTAATCTCCTGTTCTCATGAAGAGACAGTTAAACGATATTTTGAAGATAATGTATATACAAATACAAGTACCCGTGGCCACTTCATGCATCCTCGTTGGATTACTGGTACCCTCTTCATCATGCTCCGATGGAGCTATCGTTTGAGTTATCGACCAGAACTGCAATCCCATACAAAATTTCATCACTAAATCAAGACCCCCGCTCATAATCAGGAAGCGAATAACAAACCCCTCACAAAGGAGAGAACCCAAACAAAAGGTGAGACTAAGTAAAACCAAACAGGAAATCGGGAAAACTCTCACCAAGAAGGGAGATTATTGAAGGAAATAAGAACAAACAAAAGAAATTAAAAGATTTGGGGCTTTCCACCGGTGAAAACCGGTTGGAAGCCCCCGACTAATTTCGGACAAGAGGAAAGGTGAGGCGGCTAGGGAGAAAAAGAGAGAGAATTAGGGTTTTTGAATCTTCGCTATCTGCTTGTCAATTTATTTTGTTAAAATCGTAATAACATAAGTTATTCTAATACCTTACATATGTTCACAACGTAATAACATAAAGGTTCCAGCTGGATAATCTAATCTTTGTCAGCATAGCCCAGAGCTTTCTCTTTCCCTTTATGCCTCTGGTTGGATGGCTCGCCTCTTTCCTTCTTGACTGCTGAATAAATGTTGTAAAGCAAGAATGAGCAACTATGGTGCTCAGCAAGTTCTCTCCTTGCTCGGTATATAGATATAATAAGATTTACCGAAATATAAACTTGAAATTTAATGAACAATCGGAAATCAGCAATTTGACATTGACTCAAGACTCATCTCGATAACAGAATACTCGAAAGGACTCATTTGGTATGTCTCTGATGACTCATGAGAAATGAATAAAATGGTCTTCCAACCTCTCGGTATCTCGACGGGGCGATCAACTATCTGACCGGGAATACCGTCCTCCTATGAGACCACACTTCGCCCGATCACGGCTACAATGCGATATCAACGAAATATAATATATATATGTATGTATGCTAGCAACATAGTGGGTTATTAAATCAACCCTGGCAACATAGTGCCTAAAATATTCTCGTGTCCGTATAACAGTACACAAGTCTCTCTTTCTCTATCATGGGCCTCTTTCCCAAAATTGACCAGTAGAATACAGAATTCCCGAACATTTAAATGAACAGATAATTTGAGATAAACTTTCCAGGAAAATATTTGTTGATCTGGCGGACTATCAGTCTTACTCAAATGTGCCACCAATCCGAACAATGGATTGATGTAAACTCTCAATAATCATATTTTATTGGTTGACACGAACAAAGTGCCAACCACTGACAAGAAAGGCAACTATCTCGAAATAATGAGAATAGTCTTGAAAATGAGATATAAATGAGTCGTACTGAACAAATAGTACACTCGAATATTTATAATACACATAATTGATGAACGTTAAAATAGAAAGTTTTTCACTTGATCAATGAGTAAACACTCTAACGATCCTAATTTTACAACACTTATTTGTTGATTCGAAAGATGAATCAACTAAAAGATAATTGAGAGAGAGAAACTCCTCATTCTCTCTAGAATTTAGTAGCCGCCACTTAATTTTTCAGCTCAATCTAAACAACTCCTTTATCAGATCTATACATTCCCTTCCTAAATCCACCTCCTCTTTCTTATCTCCCACCTATAACACCATATTTCTTATTTAATTTAGTTCGATTATGAGTTCGAAAATGGTTTCGTTTTCGGAGAACCTTGTATCGGTGATCCCTAATTTAGATTCTCGTCTTCGTGCGTGTTCTCATGACGTCCCCTCAGTGATAACTATTGTGGGGAAGCAAGAACTATTGACTCAGACAATGAGTCGGAAGAGGGTATCTTTTTCTGAGGATGCTTTGTTGGAGTCGGTCGACCGAGAGGAAATTGGGTGTCAAACAAATGGAGTATGGTCATGATAAGGACAGTTCGGGGTCTATGGTTGGCCTTATTCAGAAGACGAATGTTTGTGGAAAGAGGGATTGTGAAATCGTTGATTTGGAGGCTGGCTTGAGGGCTCGTAGCTCTCGCAACCTCCAGTTGTCTGAAGGTAAGTTTTTTGCTTGTACCACTGAGTTGGCTCAAGTTTTGAAGGGGATGTCGAAGAAGACCCGGGAGGGGTTGGTATCGACTATGAGGCCGAAAAGGTTTTTTTTTTTTTTTGCTAATTAAAATTTATACCACAGGCAAATGATTACATCTCTAGGGGCATACCCCGCGATAAGTAACACATCTACCTAGCGGAACAACAGAGAAAAAACATCAATAATGCTAGATAACCTAGCAATCAACAACAACATAACACAAATACAATCCAAACAACATTAATAAACTATGCCATGAACATTCCAAATAGCACTGCAGCACAGCTGCAAACAGGTCCATATCTCCAAACAGTCTTCAATACTGCATAAGCCCTGCAGTCCTCCTCAAAAGTCATACAAAACCCCACCATGCCCGGCATGACTCCTCCAGCGTTAGTCTTTCCTATCTCGTCCGCATGAGTCATCTCAAAAGCTAATTTCTTAACCTTGACAAAGCCATCCTTCTAACCATCCTGAAGCACATACCCCTGCGTTTGCGCGCCATACCCACTAGCCATTAAGTGGTCCCTCCTCAAGCTTCCATCTTTTCCAGAATTGAATCTCTTCCTGTACATCCATATATGACCCGCGGAGTCATCACCTGGTTTAAAACCCAACTGAGCATTTCCCACATATGCCATATCATTAACCACCCCCAGCCATATGGCTCCAGTGAACATGCTCCCCACCTGAACAAAGCAGGGCAAACCATAAGATGTACTCCCCATTAGACTATCCAAACCGTTCAAGCCAATGAAGTCGAATCCAGCATAAACCCAAGTCCCAGGGACCTCTACACGGATGCATATCATGCAACTTGCAATTCTAAAATCGCAGTAGTCAAAGAACTAGCTAATAACAGCATACTTGTGCAGAATCGCTACATTTAACAATCCGTCACAATAAGCAATATCAAAAACTTCAGAATCAATTGACTTTAGGCAGCCAGTTCTTCTAACACAAAAACTAACCAACAGAAAGGTGAAGTCCGTGTAAGTTCCCATTTTATAAGTTGTGACAACCATGTGGGCAAAAGCCAAAGAGCAAATCCTGCTCTGTCTCCAACCAGAATGCATCAGCGCACAAAGAAAAGCTATCGAGTGCTGCATATTCTTTACCATCATAAGCACATCATAACTGGTAGCGTCTTGTACCACCAGCTCACACTGCATTCTACTATTCTCTATTGTAAAAGCAGAACTTTCACTTAAAACATCATCCTCACACTTAAACCACAACCAGTTCCTCTGTGCGCTTCCATAATCACAAACGACCAAAGACAGGTCCTCAACCGACTTCACAGGACTTTCGTCAACCAGTTGGCAGGGGTTCTTCATAAGTTCCTCTTTGCAAAGAGAAACCTCACCATTTGCCACAAAGGGATGAGACCCACAACCATCTGAGCCCAGAAAGTTGCTATCGCAAACACACTCCATCTGCTTGCAACCAATAGGCTGCAACCTATCACCGGACTGAGTCGACAAATCCTTCTCCTCATTAACTAACCTAGTAGAAAGACGAGGGTAATAAACCCTGACCTCCGACGAAAAAGTGACCTTCTTCGAAACCTGCTCCCCCTTAACTAACTCAGTAGAAGGGTCACCGTGCAGACACTCAAGAAGACTAGGGTAAAAAACCCTAACCTCCGGCGAGAAAGAGACCCTCTTCGGACTCATTCTCAAAGCTTTTAGAGATAATATATATAAAATAAGAAATATGGTGTATAGGTGGGGGATTTGAGATGGAAGATGGAATTATGAAGGTCGATTGTATAGATCTGATGGGAATTTGTGTTTGAATTAAAGGCGGCTAAGAAGGGTTTTAGAGAGAGAGGTTAGAGAGAAGGCAGAGAACGACTCTCATTACTAAAGACCTCCCGAAAAGGGTTTCTTTTGCGGAGAACCTGGTGTCGGTGATCCCTAGTGATAGTGATTGTCTACGTTCAAGGGCTTGTAGCTTGCGCAACCTTCAATTGGTTGAGAGTAAGTTCTATTTTTCTAAAAGACTGTCTCATAGTTTCGTTAGTACTGATGCTGAGGTACCTATCGAGTTACCTGACTCAATTAAGGATCTATCTAAGGACGCGGGTACTGAGGAATTAGAAGTTAATTCTTTGGGCCTTTATAATTCTGGTAAAGGTTATAGGGTTGTTAGTGTCTCTGTTATGGAGAGTCCCCTTGGGGTGGGGCAAACCATTTGTGATGGTTTGGTGGATACTGGTGCTCATAATGATGGCACGGTAGATTTGGGGCTCATGATGGAAAGGAAGAAGCAACAAGATGATACTAAGGTAACATGTCTTGCTACTGCTAGGGAGGATGTTGTCCTGGTAAGGGGAGATAAGGATGAGGGGATAGAGGGGTTCGCTCCTAATCAAGAGGTTGGTACTACTAATCAAGGGGATAGGGATGGTCTTCGAGATCTTTTGATCGAGACCTTGGTTCATATTGATAAGCTAAAGATTACATTGACAATAGGGGCTTTAAAATTCCTGCTGTTAAGGAATTTACTATGATTAGTGGTCATGACCCTTTCAAGGATGAGGTGGGAAGGTTTCATGGTAGGAGGCCCCCGGAGCTGGTGAGCCTATTTGGTTGTGATCTTCTACTGCAGGATTTTATTAGTAGGAATGGGTAAGATCCCTTTCAAGAGGAGACACCCACTAGAGCTCTCTCTGACCTGAGTTTGCAGAAACGGGGAGGGGGGAAATTGGCTAATGTGGCGGATTCTAGGGATGTCAAAAAGGTAGGAAATGTAATGGTTACTAGCATGGAGGCCATCCCAGCGAAGGTTTTCATAGGGACTGTATGTAGTTGGAAGAGGTTGGCTTTATGCGGAGTAGCGATACGGGAACCCAGCCTGCTTGCGGCTAAGATGGTGATTTCGAAGGGAAATGTTGAGCCATTCCTGGACTTGGAGGGTGTGCAGTTCGTGCAGTCTGGGTGGCCTATGAACTGCCTATTTGGAAGGTTCAATTTATGATTGGTGGAGGCACCAGATTAAGTTTGTAATAGGCTTAGTTCTATGTTTGTTGATTGTAAAATGACTTAATGTTGTTTGGCTTTGTTGTCTGAATGTTGATCTCGCGGGGCATACCCCCAGATTTGTGTAAGTTGTTCCTTCTTGGTATAAAATTTTAATTAGTAAAAAAAAAAAACTAAAAGATAATCAATAAGTATTGTCGAATTTGTACAATAAATTCGACTGAAAAGTATGAATTTAACTATCTCGAACAATGAGATTAGTTTAACTGAATCAAAATAAATAGTCATCTCGAATTAATGAGATCGGCCAGATAACAACGAAGTTGCTTCTACGCTTATAAGGGATACGATTCACAAATAAACTAATTTAACAATAAAATAATATTTGGCGAGAAAATAATACTCAAAACTAAATTCTTGAAGCATAAGGTGCAATAAAATAAATCTCATAATTGATAGCTCGACATTAAATATGAATTGCAATACTACGAATAAACTACAAAATTTCAGAGATTTAGGGTAGGAATGAACTTGCCTCTGTCTCGACGTTAAACTCTATCGAATAATAAAAAGCGTTACCCGCGAGCGGATGTCTCAATTCTTAGAAAGAACTTCTATAATAATTTATCAAAATAATTTTAGTACTCGGGTAAGAAATTGATCACGTAACGTCAAAATAATTCGGTAATCTTTTTTTTTTGCTAATTAAAATTTTATACCAAAAGGGACAACAAAAACAAATCTAGGGGCATACCCCGCGACATCAACGTTTAGGCATTACAAACCGAATTAGTCCAAACAGAACAACAACATAGAAACTAAACCCAAGCTAAATCAAGACTAAGAGAGATAACCTATAAACAGAGATCATGGGGCACGGGAATGACCTCCCCTGCCAGCACGCCACTTACGAATCTCAGATTTCTTCAAACGAACCTTAGCTCTATCAGCAGAAGGATACATGATTTCATTTCGAGCACCTGAATCATTCCCAGGTAGGAGAGCAGGGTCTTCCAATGGCACATCACAGGTGCCTTCAATAGTAGAATCCGTCTTATTTCCCCTATTCCCAATGGCCTTTAATCCCTCCCCATGAAGCATTCCCTCCTGTTCAGGCCTAGAATGACCTCCCGAAGGAGAAATGTGGCCACCCAGCCCATTTTTTTGAATAAAATCCTGCAGTTGCAAAGCGCAACTAACCGATATTGCAAGCTCCTTAGTTGCCCCACAGTAAAACTTTCCAGAAGAATCTCTAAAGGGGTCACCCCCACTGATCTCCACGAAGTCAGCCACTTTTGGAACTTGAAACCCGTTCGCCTGAATATGGTTTTTAAGCATCTCAACATGAAACAGAGTCTCAATCAATAACTCCCGAACACCATCCTGGTATTCAACCGAACTAACCTCAGAGATACAGTCATTCACAGACCCTAATCTCCCTCCATCCTCCTCAGTACGCAACCCAGTCTGAAGAACCTCATCCGACTTCTCCTCCATCTTTTCCCCAATCATTCCGAGGTTACTTATAATAACCTCTGTCTCCTGGGACACTCTACATTGACTCGAAAGATCAACCACATTAACCTGACTCATAGAGTCAACATCAATAATTGGCACAATTACAACCCTTAAGATTATGCACAACACAAACAGAATTACCATGCTTTCTATCAGTGTAAACGAAATTACCCTCCTCCCTTTGAATATTGTGTGAACTACGAGTCCTGGAGGCAATCCCACGCGGATCTAGCTTTACCTTTCTCCTTTTGCCCCTATCTCCACCAACCAAGTTCTTAGGAACCCCAGCAAACCCATCCCCCATATGATCAGAGCTCCTTACTCTTCTATTAGATCCAGATTCAACAGCGCACCCAGCTACTTGAGTCCTGCCAGAAGGTATCTCCGACACCAAGTTCTCCGCAAAAGAGACCCTCTTCAAATTCAATTCCGAAATCAAACCCTTCTTAGGCCTGTTAGGACTCCCTTCAGGTTTCACCAAGAGCAAACCTGTTTGGTTCATGCTAGGCTTAACACCATCCTCCATCCTCAAATTTGTCTTATCCGCACTTCTGGTTCTAGAGGCAACTCCAGAAGCTGGACAATCATGCTGGTTCCGACTCCGCCTCCTTGCCTCACCTCCTTTAGTGTTGTCAGAAGGAATCACCGACACCAGGTTCTCCGAAAAGGAAACCCCTTTCGGACTCATATTCGAAACCAAACCCTCTCTGGTATTCATCGACAGATCCTTCACATCATTAACCAAATCCGTGGTACAATCCAGAAGGCGGGCACTTGAACAACCAATCTCCGACGGAGAGCCATCGGAGAAAGAAACCTTCTTCTGACTCATGCAAAGAACTAAAAAAGAAATTTAGTGTATAGGTGAAAGAATAGAGATGAAAGATGGGTTCGTGAAGGTTGGAATTGTAGATCTGATAGAAATTTGTGTGAGAATAAAGGCTGCCACAAGAGGGTTTCTAGTGAGAAGGAGGAGCTTCTCTCTCTAGACTCTCATCCCTCTCTCTCAGATTCCCAGCCGTTTCAATGAGTATTTCTAAAATAATTCGGTAATCATGTCTTTAATAATAAAGTAATTTTTGAAAATATAAATTGAAATCTTCTCGTACTCTTAAAATCTCGCTAACGCATTATTCGCAAAATAACATATTAAATGGAGGCTCTATTCGCTTTTCCTATTAATTTTTAATACATCGGGTTTTATAACATCGTACCAATCCAAATAAAATTTTACGTGAAAATCTCGCTCTAACTATTTGTAAGGGAATTTTCTCACAAAAGGGGTCTCTAATTTATTTCTAAATATTCGCTAACAATTAATTATTTAAATCGTACTTCCAAATTAAGTTGGCTCGTATCAAGTCTCTATAATTTTTCCTAAAAGCTCTCTATTTCAATTAAGTCCGTTTCAGAGAACTAATAATATGAGTCTCTATTTATTCTCAAAATCAAAGAATCCATTTTTATTTAATTTAAATCCATAATAATTATTTCCACTTTTAACACAAAAGTACTTCTATTAAAAACAATCCTATTTTAATTATTCTCTCAATTCCTAATTTCTTTCTCATTTTAATACTCAACCAAATAAACCATATTTCTTTTCTCCATTATAAAATCAATTGTTTTTTTTTTGCTAATTAAAATTTATACCAAAAGGAACAACTGATACAATTCCTTTTTTTTTTTTTTGCTAATTAAATTTTATACCAAAAGGAACAACAGATACAAATCTAGGGGCATACCCCGCGAAATCAGCATCCAACCATTACACTAAAGCAAACTAAACTAGTTAACAGAACTAGTCAACAGAAACTGAAACTGGGAACAACCTAGATTAACATTTAATACATATTATGCCCGGAATTAAAACCAAATAACCCAATCGGGTCTCCAAACAAACTACCCCGCAAAGTGCATCACAGCAGAACATGGCAAGAAAACCCCATCTGGCCATGCGGCTCCCACAAGATTGGCCTCTATCCATCCAATATGTGTACATGTAGTCGCATGAACACGTGCCCACCCAATGACATGTCCCATGTCTTCCATCAACCAACATCAAAGAGCTAAAATCACTAGTTGCATAACCACCTTGGTTATAACCACCAACAAAGACAACAACAATGTTGCAATACTCTCCATAAAGGTGAGCAGCATAGAGTGTCTTCTTCAGAAAAAAACCCCAAGTTGCATTATGAATAGAAAGACTAAAAGCCTCTGCATGACAATTAAAAATTCTTTGTCCAACCTGAACATTGAAGTTCAGGACAATCCATTTCTCACATGAGCACTTTAACTTAGTCGAAGACTGATAGTCCTCAAGAAACTGACCAGTCTCATCTTTCCCAATCACTAGCATCATTCCTGTCAAAACAGGGCCAGAATCGATTAAAGTTATGCAAACACAGCGGCCAAAAATGACACTCCACCAGGATTCAATGAACTGGTTCCAACCAGCCACCAGATTCCTCACACAATCCATTTGCTTAATATCCGATTGTATCCGGCGAACAGCCCCCCTAAACAAACCCTCATTACAACCTGGTCTGGAAGTCCCATAGTCCTTCCAATGCGCGCAAACTGCATAAGCCACCAAGTAGGTAACCTCAACATATTCATCCACTTTCTTAATTCGCATAAACAGCCAACTATAGCTCCTCTGCGTTTCTTGAGAACCCACCCAAGATGGGTCAACCGTTTTGCATAAGAAAGACAAAACGCACATTTCCACTCTGCTCCAAATCCCCATTACAGTACTTCTCCATCTGTCAGTCGAGCAATAGCAGCCACAACATTCGATAACAAATTCCCCATGACAACCCCGGTAAACATTTGTACCCCAAGCAAGCATTAGAACCACTCGATGCAGGCCTTCGAACACATGAATCTTCAACCCAATAGTTGCCTCATTCACTCCAAAAGCTTTTCCAACCACTAAATGACTGCCCCTCAATGAGAAAGCTCCACTGAAAATCCCTCCTGTAATCCTCTCCACTTCCAGGACCATGGGCAGACCCACGACCTCCCAATCAACATTGACATTCACACCCAAAGAAACGGATGTAGAATCAACAAGCCCCATAGGACCATAAGTCTCAGCAGTAGTGGAAAAACCCACATTAACTGGCCAGGTACAAGAAACAGACAAGGCGCCAAGCCATGTCTCCCCAAGATCAATATTCATATTCTTAAATTTCTCCTTTAAAGAACTCCTCAACACCATCAGAACAGAGGAGGAAATAAAAAAGAGGCAGAGAGCTCTCGACATCTTGAAAGTGGCACACGGTAAACCATTAAACATAGGAAATCCAACATCTAAATCGTGGACATCATCAACATCATGACACGATCTAAACATACCACCAGAAGCACTATCGCTATTACTAGCCTTTCTCACAATTTGTTGAAACAAATTATCAAACATATGGAGTTCATTCCCAGCACGGCTAATAATGATCATAATCCACCACTTGTCCTCCACATAGATGTGACCCTCATCTACAATTTTAACATGGAATCTGCACTTCATCGAGATCTCCATCCAGGTCACAAAAACTGTAACCTGTAGAGACACAATGTCATCAAAATAACTGGAATCCTCCTGGACAAAAGAACATATCTTTTCCCATAACAACCAAGGCATATCCCTCCAAACTGGACAGACAACCATCCTCATGAACATACGAAACCCCGTCAATCGAGGTTCCGTCAACAAATATTGCACTTGTGTTCCACCCTCAAACAGGTTGGCGTCTAAGTACGTTAGACCGGAACACAAGTCGACCTCTCCAAAGCTTCTGCAAACAACGAATTTATCGCCAGAGATAAATCTCGTAGTCCTAGAACCCTCAATCAAGTTTTCAATAACAAAGAAACCCTCTGAAATAAAGTTCAGGGGGGACACATCTCTCGTAGAGATAAGAAACCCTTTTTGCAAATCATTCAAAAAACCCCAACAAATTAAAGTCATCGTGGAAAGAGTCCTCCTGGATGAACATTTCTCTATCCCTTCAAAGGGGCCAAAGTCAGATCCCACTCGACAAAGAAGGAAAGTCCTTCTCAAACCATCATAGAGAGTTAAATTGAAACCCATCAGTTTCAATAAGACCCCAGAGCTGAAGCCCAAATCAGCAACAACCGAAACAGCGAAAACCCGAGATATAATAATTAATATCATATAAGAAATATAACGGAAGGTTAGAGATGAAAAGAAGTGATGGATTATTGATGGGAATATAATAGATCTGATGAAAATGGTTTAGAATAGGATGAGATTTGTGGCGGCTAGAAAAGGGTTTTTTTTAGAGAGAAGGGAGAGCGTTTCTCTCTCTAACGACTCTCATTTCGAACTCACTGCAGATAGGATCTTGTTGCTTGTTGTTGCAATTTAGTTCATCTAATTTACTGATACAATTCTAGGGGCATACCCCGCGAAATCAACATGCAAATATAACATACTCAATTAACAAATCGAGTCAACTTAAAACCAACTAATTAGACTAGACTAAAAGCATTCTGGCGCCTTTAACATCCTTATTTTGAGACTAAACACATGTCTCACAAGAGCCATAGTAATGGAAATCAGCAGATAATGCACCATGTAATGCATTCCCCATAGGGTCTTCACTAGGTGTTGGTTCCTCCTGTGACACCAGATGTCAAACCCTCGACAAAATAAACCAACATTCATGTTTTTGATTACCACATCACATTCTGAGAACAAAGCAGAACGACTAGAGAGACGCAGACCACCATTTTGGATTTTTCCTTCCTGGAAAACACATCTATAAACAAACAGCGATACACAATTCATTTGTACAAACCAAATCAGATGAAGTATCATACTACTACCATCCAAATCATACTTGTTGAAAAACACCTCCATTACTTCAAGCTTAGTAACCAAGCTGAACTTCACGAGCCACACTTTCTTTGCAGCCCCGCAAACAACCACCTTGCGGTCCCCTTTCCATTGACCTCTAGTCAGCCATAATGTGTACGAGCAGCAAACTCCAGCACTCCTGAAACTCGTAGCTTCCATAAACGAATTGACCCAGCTATATGGGGTAACAAGTACCCCCTCAACCTTTCCTTTTCAGCACCTGTTATAACATCATAACAAGACCCGGCAACAGTCTCGTACTTCCCATCATTCCTTTGCATTGGACTTCGCTTGTTCCCATGGGGAACACTCAGATTTCTACCAACATATGTCACAAGTCCAGCAGAAGCAACTGGAGCTCTACTGCCATTTCCTCTGTCAATTTCCTGGGCAAGAACTGACCCACCCGATGCAGAAGCAATCACATCCTTTACCCAATAAAGGGATCCATTAGAAAGCTTGGGAGCATCCCAACAGAAAGAGTCCCAATGTGTTGGGAACATTGTTATTGTTTCTCAACACAACCATCTCATAGGTATCATCGTAGGTATCATCATTCCCTACTTTGAAATCCCAGAAATCATTGAAAACTTCCAGAACAAAGACATGTGGACTATTGCGCCCAAGAGTCATATAGCATGCATTTTGGTTGTCATTGCGGACATCGAAACGAATTCGCAGCGCAAACCCTCCTAAAGTAACCTTGCTTAAAAACAAACAAGGCACAGAAATAGGCAAGTGCAAGTATGAGATTACCTCAAACACATGGCAGGTCGTTTCCTGTACAACTTCATCTCTGTCCTGCTGCACCACAAGACCACGAAAAGTAGTACAAACATCATTGTTTGTAGAAACCATTAACAGCTTTGTCCTCCTGGCTGCGAAAAACCTTATATAACCCTTCCCGCATATACCCATCATCAGGGTATCCTTCTCACACTGGAGCATTTCATCAAACACTCCTCCAACCAGAGTTGTGACCACCTCTGATACATCATTCATAGCCCCCAAATGCTCATCGTGAACTAAATTGGGAAAAAGAGATTCATCTCCATCCCCTATAATCAATGATTCAACAGAACCGTTCATCAAATCGGAGTTGAAAGAAAAAAAAAAAAATGGTTGAACCTGATATGAATTAACAATTTCCATATCCCTAGCTCCATAATGTCCTATAGTAGATGCAACAAGACCTTCAATGGGTGGTGATTATAAAAAAAAATAAAATAAAAAAAATGAGAGTCCTAGAGAGAGAAGCTCCTCCTTCTTTCTAAAACCCCTTAACCTAGCCGCCATTTTCTAATCTTCAGATCTATTCTCTAAAACACTTTCTCCATCATAAATTCCACATTCCCTTCATTTACTTCCACCTTCTCCTATCCCCCAAACCTAAACACTATATTTCTTTCTTTCCTTTTTTCTTTGCGGTCAGTTCCCATGGTGAGTCAAGGTTCGAATTTTGACTCTGAATCTGGTTTACCTGGCTATATGCAGGATATGGAGGATGATAAGTTTCAGGAAATGCTTGCAAGAAGAGAAGTGGAGGACTTTCCAGCCCTAGTAGTGCCTTCCACCCTACAGGGAGGTACCTCAGCTGAAAAGATCTGTGAGACACCCTCAGATGAGGAGGAAGCTTCATATGAGACTGCTAGAGATGCGATAGAGAGAGAAACGATACATATGGTAGCAAAGGGTGTGGCTGCGAACAATAAGTATGAGAGAGAGGATCTTATAAAGCTCCGCAACCAAATGATGGATATCCATAGCTTTCTTGCCAAGAAGGGTTTTTCGGTGAGTGAAGTTGAAAAAGAAATCTTGAAGGAAAAGGAGAGATTTAATGCAGGGTTAGTAAGGCCAGTGCGTTTCATTGATGGTAGGGATGAGATGGGTCTTCCCATCTTCTCTAGCAAGGAAGTACCTAAGAGCACGGCTGCCAGTGAGAAGGGGGTGGGAGCTGTTAAAGGAATCCTAAAAAATGCCCCACCTGGGGGCATGGAAAGGGGTGAAAGCTCGAAGAGTCAACAGGAAACAGGCAAACAGGAACCTCTTGCAGATAAAGTAAGCAAGGAGAGCACCAAAAATGGGGAGAAGGACGAGAAGACTGAAATGGGGTCAAAAGGCGCAAAGTCCTGGTCTTCGGTTTTAAGAGCGGCCCCGGGCCCTGTCAAGGAAGTGAAATTTGATTACGTGCCTCCAACTGAAGGATCAGATGTTGTATCCCCCCCAGAGGATGTCCTCAAGAAAGGTGCGGAAAAATTCAAATGTTGCATTGTGGGTAAATTTACCAAAGGGACTCTACCGTTTAAGAGAGTTAAGGAGGTGGCTTTTTCAGCCTGGAGGAGAGGCCTCACCATGGTCTCTCAACGTAATGAGTCCACCTATGTCTTTAGGTTCAACTCTTCCAATGAAAAGAATGCGGTTCTTAGCAAAGGTACGTGGTACTTTGATAAAAGGCCTCTGGTATTAACTGATTGGGGTTTCAACGAGCGCTCAGAATCTGTTACCTCGATGCCGTTATGGGTTAAGCTAGCCAATCTACCAGATTGTTACTGGACGCAAGAGGGACTGGGCCGTGTTGCTAGTGCCATTGGTAAGCCCCTAGGGGCAGATGCCCTTACATCTGAGCTAGAAATCCTTCCATTTGCAAAAATGTGCGTGCAGTATGAAGTGGGGGATCCATTACCACCAACCCTCAAAGTGGTGGACCTGGATGGTTCCATAGTTGAGGTTAAAGTTTCATACATTAATAAGCCAATGGTATGTAGCCACTGTAAATCACTTGGCCACACCATTAGTGTTTGCCCGGTGGCTTCTAGAGAATGGGCGGCAGGGGGTTCAATCCATTCAAAAGGG
Source organism: Kitagawia praeruptora (assembly GCA_037693485.1). NCBI lineage: Eukaryota > Viridiplantae > Streptophyta > Magnoliopsida > Apiales > Apiaceae > Kitagawia > Kitagawia praeruptora. Next base: position 117,628,098 of record CM075351.1, on the reverse strand, counting down.
GCTCCATCTGGCCAAAACAACAAAGGAAAAGATAAAGTGGACGAAATTGGTAAGGTAAATGAAGGTCATCAACAGAAGGTGGTGGTTGAGCAGAAGGAAGGGGTTTTAGAGAAGGAAGCCAGCCACATAAGCAATACAGTTGGGGACAAGCTAACCCCCAACCACCAGGTAGATGTTACAGAAGAGGATGTAGACAAGGAGTGGACGGAGGTTCGTTCTAAAAGAAAGCCAGTGACATCACCAAGTATATCTCCGGAAGTTACCAATCTTCAGCCGTTTCAGAACATTGTGGTTGATGAGATAGCAATGAAACATGGCTCGAGAACTCCAAAGCCATACAAGAAAGTAAAAAGAGGGGGTAGGGGGGGTCGTACCCCTTCCTCTAGGTCATAAATCTATTATGACTATTTTTTGTTCCTACAACGTTAGAGGCCTTAACAATAAAGTTGGTTTTATCAGGGACTTCATCTTTAAAAATAAACTGTCTCTGGTAGGTCTATTGGAAACACATGTCGAAACTGACGTTGCTAGGTTTATCTCTCGGACCATTAATCCACGGTTTCAGTGGTGCTTTAATTATGATCATCATCCGGGAGGCCGTATATGGCTGGGGTGGAATCCCTCTATATGGAAAATTTTGGTTCTTACGTCCTCTTCTCAGCATATCACATGCTCTGTTACCCTTCTTGAGAGCAACACAAGTTTTGTTATCTCTTTTGTGTATGGCCTTAATGATATGATTGACCGTAGACCTCTATGGTCTGATTTGGCAGGCATAGCGCATGGTTTGAATGGCACAGCATGGGCTCTATGTGGTGACTTCAACTCTTGTATTAGTATTGATGAAAAACAAGGAGGCTCCCTAGATTGGACTACTGGAATGGAGGAGTTTAAACAGTTCTTGCTTGCCAACGGCCTCACTGATCTCCGGTACTCAGGCCACTTCTTCACATGGTGGGATAGTAATATCTCTCAGGCAAAGTTCAGAAAGTTAGATCGTGTGTTAGTAAACCCGGAATGGCATTCAGTGTTCCCTTGCTCCACGGTGGAATTCTTGTCTCGGGGCTTATCTGACCATTGCCCTGCTATTACTTCACTTGGCACTAGTTTCTCCTCTGGAGCGAAGCCCTTTCAATTTTTTAATCACATTATTGATAATCCAGACTTTTTGGGCTTAGTGGAGAAAGCATGGTCTTTAGAGGTTGAGGGGAATCCTTGGTTTATCCTAACGTCGAAACTCAAGAATGTAAAGGTGGCTCTAAAGGAACTAAACAGAAAGATGGGGGATATTCACAATCTAGTGATCCAGTCTCGGGATGCTCTCTCTCAGTTCCAGGACTCAATGCCTGCTAACCCTACTGCTGCATACTTTGAAGAAGAAAAGGAATTTATTGAGAACTATTCAGCAGCTTTAAGGCTAGAGGAGCAGTTTTTAAAGCAGAAATCCAAAATTCAATGGCTAAAACTTGGAGATGGCAACAGTAAGTTTTTCTATAATTCTTGCAGAGGGAACTGGAACACTAACAAGATTACTACTCTCACCGACTCGGAGGGAGTCTCACACTCTTCACATGCGGACATGGCTAAAGTTGCAACGGATTTCTATAAAAATATTCTGGGGAAATCATCTGAGGTAGCAGATTTTCCTAATGATATCCCTCTACCATCTCTCTCTGATTCCCAGGTTAACCTTATGGCTGCCCCATTTTCTGAGAGTGAAGTAATGACCACATTAAAAAGAATGGCTAAGAACAAGAGCCCTGGGCCGGATGGGTTCACAGTTGAATTTTACTTGGCTGTTTGGCACCTGGTAGGAAATGATGTGACTAAAGGTATCATGTATTTCTTTAACACATTGCACTTGCCTAGAGTAATAAATGCTGCTTCCATATGTTTAGTTCCTAAACAGCCTAACCCATCTGAAATGCAACACTTTAGGCCAATCTCCTGTTGTAATGTATTGTATAAATGCATTTCTTCTATGCTAGCCAAGAGGCTAAAAGCTGTCCTTCCCTCCATCATTTCCCCGGTACAGTCTGCTTTTGTAGCTAGGAGATCCATTGGTGACAATATTTTCCTTGCTCAAGCCTTATGCAAGGACTATAATGGCAATTCAGGTCAGCCTCGATGTGCTATAAAGCTAGACATTCATAAGGCTTTTGACTCCCTAAACTGGAATTTCCTGTTTACAATCATGGGGAAAATGAGGTTTCCCAATCAGTACATTAAGTGGCTGGAAAAATGTATCACTTCCACAATGTTTTCTGTAAAGTTGAATGGTAGTTTGGAAGGGTTTTTCAGAGGGGAATCTGGCCTGAGACAGGGGGATCCTCTATCCCCTTATCTGTTCGTGATTGTCATGGAGGCTCTCTCAGCATGTCTGGATAAGAAAACTGCGGACCCTAAGTTCAAATTCCATTGGAGAACTAAGGAAGTAAAACTAAATCACATTATTTTTGCTGATGATGTACTCCTGTTTAGTCATGGTGATCTTAGGTCAGTCTCAGCTCTACTAGATGGGATCAAGCTATTCCAAAACTGTTCGAACCTAAAGCCAAACATCTCCAAGACTACATGCTTCTTTGCTAATGTTAGACAGGATGTGACTGATGCTATTCTTTCTCACTCAGGATTCCAAAGAGGTCATATGCCTATCACCTACCTGGGGCTTCCTCTTATCACAGGAAAGCTCAACAAGAATGACTGTCAGACTCTGATTAGTAGATTGTGCAGCAAAATGGAGCTGTGGACAACTAGATTTCTTAATTTTGCAGGGCGTCTCCAACTGATCAAAGCCATACTGGTCAGTATTGTGGGATACTGGAGTATGTTTCTCTTCCTTCCGAAAGGAATCCTAAAAAAGATCAATGCTCTATTTTTCAAGTTCCTTTGGGGAGGTTTCTACAAACCGGATGGGAAGTGTCAGTATAAAGTTGGATGGGAGGAGTGTTGCAAACCAAAAGCGGAAGGGGGTCTTGGCATTCGAAATCTTTTTGAATGGAATGAAGCAGCCATTCTTTATCAGCTGTGGCGCATCATTCAGCCCACCTCTAACTCTCTCTGGATAGCTTGGTTCCATAAAGCTTTGCTGGCAAAGAAGGAATTCTGGACTTCTAAAATGCCATATCGCTCATGTTGGATTGTAAGGAAATTGTTCAAGGCGAGGCCGCGTGCCCTTCAGTATGTACACTATAACATAGGAGAAAACTCTGATTTCCTCTTCTGGCATGATCCCTGGGTCCAAAAAAACCCCTTCTGGATATTGCCCCATCCATTGTATCTACAGCTGAGTCCACTAGTACAGTCAGTATCAATGTCTACCTCCGAAATGGGACTTGGGACTTGCCATCTTCGAACCATAATGATGTGATTGAAATTAGACGGCTGGTGCAACATATTCAAATCCATAAGTCTGATTCCATTATGTGGGATGGAATGCTTCCAAAGAATGTCAAATTGTCCACTATTTGGTCCTCCATGCGGGTAAAGGGAAGTTATGTTCAGTGGTTTAACATGGTCTGGGGAAAATTCAATATCGCAAAGTGCTCATTCATCACATGGTTAGCCATCAAAAACAGGCTTCTCACGAAGGATAGAATGCTTCTGTTCGGAATGCAGGTTGATCAAAAATGTGTCTTGTGTGGGGTGGATGATGAATCGGTTAGCCACATTTTCACTGCTTGCCCATACTTTGATATTATTAACAGGTCTATGCCATTCCATTTCTCTCGTAACTGGTCCAATTGTCAGTCAGGCAACTGCACTGCTACTCAGCTAGGGGCTAAGGAGGAATCAATTGCCCAACTGTTTTTTAGCACAGCTATTTACCATGTCTGGAAGGAGCGTAACTACCGCATGCACAACCATGGGCCTGGCCACCCAACATCAGTGGTCAGCAGTGAGATAAGACGTATGGTGCGCGAGAAACTGTTCTCATGTAACTTGTTTAAGGGTTGGGTTCGAAATGACCCGACCATCCTCTTATTTATCATGTAAAAGAATAGGCTAGGTACATCTGAAATGTTGAGTAGGGTTTACCTTCTTATTCTTTGTATCATGTTGATTTGTAGTTATAGCATGGATGTTGTCTCGCGGGGTATGCCCCTAGATATGTATTAGCTGTTTCCTTTGGTATAAAATTTTTTAATTAGCAAAAAAAAAAAAAAAAACATCCCTTTTAGATGGCTTATCAAGAGCATTTTGCAGGAGGTGTGTGAGTTGTTATGGCTGGATGTGTCCTATGGGTTTAACCCTCTGTGGGCAACTTCTGTGGTTGGTTTTCAATCAGAGTACAAAAGATGTAGTAGTATTCAGGGCTTCAATTCTTCTTTGGTAAGCCAGTGTGGTGGTGCTCCTGTCAACATGTTAAAGACTGGTTCTCCTTCCAAAAAGTTAGATGGTGGTGCTTTTTTGGAGGCCAACTCCCATGTTGATGGATGTCATATGGATGGTTTTGACGAAATGCAGCTGTCGAAATGGTTTTCTGATAGCGGACTTTGGAAGAAAGTTTACTCAGTTGCACCTTTTAGTGCTAGAACTGGGTCCAATCCTAGATTGTTGGAGGCTCCAGATTAATTATGTAATCCAGGCTTAGGTCCATATCGTTGTTTTTAAACTAGTTTTATTAAAACTAGTTTAATTAGTTTTAAAATGTTGACTTCGCGGGGTATGCCCCTAGATTTGTAGCAGTTGTTCCTTTATGGTATAAAATTTAATTAGCAAAAAAAAAAAGTTGGGCTCGAAATGACTCATGTGTTTGACACTGAGAGTGATGGGTCACATTGCAGATTACCATTTCAATTAAAGGGTATCAAGTGCGAGCACTTGCTTGTTGTTGTTGGAGGGAGTAATGATACAATGTTGGAAAACTGGATGTCAGTAAGATGGCATGATCAGACTTCTGTTCTTCATTCCGATGGGGGTTTGCTGTTGATGAACATGCCTTACTTTGCTCAAAGGCTTTTGTTGATGTATTTTGATGTTGCTATGGGAAGGGACTGCTTAGACGACAATGGGGTTTTTTGGACTATTGTTTCGATGAATTCAGGAGAGAACAGTGTAATGTTCTTCTATAGGAGTTGGCGTGGACTGCTTAGATTGAATATGAAAGTTGGCTTGGAAGGTTACTTAAGGGGGGCAGGTACAAGCAAGGAATTTGAGTCAAAGATGTTGATGCAGGGCAGTTTACTCATGAGATGCCCTGTTTGTCCACTCTGGTGGCGAGAGTTTCTGAAAGCCGGGATCACTGAAAATGATATTGGGCCATTCAAAATGGGTTATGTGGAAGTGTTCGTGAGTGTTGATTTTGGTTTCTATATGCCTTTTGGGGAGCTGCGTGGGTTCTTTTGGTGGATGCAAGCCTTTGTGTGCTTGGTTTTCTATTTAAACATGTACTTGGCGCAGGGTGTTTTATTTATAGACTAACTAGTTCGACTATGTAGACTTGTTTAAGTTGCTTTGTTGTAGTCCGGTAGGGAATAATCTTTGTTGATGATTTACTATTCGTGGGGTATGCCCCTAGAAGTGTAATCCTTTTTTCTTGCAATACAATCAATCAATTAGCAAAAAAAAAAAAAGAATTTCGAATTTAAATTATTAATTCAGAAATACAGTTGTTATTTAACTAAGAAAGTCTTAGTTAGATAATGATTAGAAAAACTAAATTAATATGGACTCTAATAAGGATTAGGGCTGATTTTCGTTTTTGTCTCTCCTATATAAAATATCCCTTTGTGGCTAAGAGAGGGTGGTACGTTTTATTATAAACCCTAGCTGCTAGAGAGGTAGAGAGAAAAGAGAGAAAGAAAATCGAAGTATTGTGCTAGTACACAGCATCCTCTGTTCGAGCTTCTGCGTGGATACTGATAGAGCGTAGATCGTTGCATACGGGATACGTGGTGTTCAATCAAGCTAGGATCTCCATCTGTCAACCGAATCGTAAAGCTTCTTAAGGTACAGATTCTGATCTCCATAATCAACCATAACTTATACACGGATTCTAGGGTTAGGTTTCGGATTTTATTGTATCTATCGTTTTTCGTATACATTTTTCCATTGTGCTTGTTGCCCCGAAACCTATCATTTATATCATCATTATTTTATTAATTTTTCAAATTTTAATTTAATATACCCATGCTTACGAATAATACTAATGTTTTCTTATTACAAAAAACATATACGAATTTTTAATAGATTTTAATAATAATTGGAAAATATTATGTGATATTTCGGATATCTATTAATCATTGGAAGATATTGTACTATTTGAGGTATTTATAAAGGTGATATCTTCAACTGAAAATAATGGGAAAAAGGCAATCGCTAATTACAATTAATTATATTATATTATTATTTATTTTTATAATTAGGATAATCAAACCGAAAAACATATTATTTGTAATAATTGTAAGATTAGTTTTAAATCAAAAAGGTAGCGTGTTTTAATTAGAAAGGAAATATTAATTATTGGAAGATTTTGTACTATTTTTAGGTGTTTACAAAAGGTAATATTTTCAAATAAAAGTAAACTGGAAAAAGGCTATCGCTAATTATATTTAATTATATTATATTATTAATTTTAATAATTAGCATAACCAATTCGAAAAACATATAATTTATGCGAATAATTAGGATAACCAAACCGAATATCAAACCAACAAACTTTCAATATTTCATCTTTAATATAATAGTATAGATAGCTTAAAATTCGTGCGATGCACATATTTTCTTTAATATTATATGATTTTTTCAATAATTTAAATGATTTTTTTATGATATGAATTTTGTAATTTAAATTTTTAAATGATATGATTTGATAATAATTATATATATAATGGCCTTATAATTTCTAAAACAGGAAAAAATTAGCTATAAGATAGAAAATGTAACGTGTTTTACCTAAAAATGTAATTAATTAGTTATTAAAAAAAATAGAAAATGTAACATGTTTATACCTGATATGGGCTAAAAATAATCTCTAAAGGCAAAATTAATGAAACATTAATTAGACCGAGCTTGGTCCAAATAAGAAGCCCAATAACGAGGCCCGAAACCCTAATTAAATATTAATATCGTAATTAATATTGAGGGAATTAGCAGCTCAGCAGTAAAAGTCAAATAAGAATATAACTTCTACAAGAAGTAGCCTCCAAGGCACCTAATCGTACAAGAAAACGGACTCCTACAAGATAGGACCTAGAATCTTCTCCAAGGACGTGACATGTCCACCAAGTCTCCTAACCCTTCTCTAAATCTAAGGCTTCCAACGCCTATATAAAGGGTCTAATCCCTCATTCTCTAGCAATACGGAGACACTGTGACATCCCGATTTCCAAAAATATTAATTTTGATTATTTAATTGAGAATAAGATTTATTACGATTAAATTTTGAACCGTTTTGGAGATAATGAAGAATTTAGAGATCGAATCGATAAATTGAGAATTTTGAGGAATATTTTATTTCCTTGGTTAAGGATTAAATTATTATGTCAATTATTAATTATTTGACGATGGATAATTTTTAGGATTTATTTCTGGGAAATTTGCAAGTTGACTCGTAACAACTTAAAATCCGAGATTTTTGGAGATTTGACGATTTTATTTTATTAAGTTGAGTTGTATAATTATTTTGGAAATTTTGGGGAATAACTATTTTAATAAAACAATTTCTAGTGGGATATAAAAGAGATAAAATGATGAGTAGTATTTTAAATTGGAGCAAGAATAATGTGTTAGTAGTTATTAAGTGTGTTGGGCCAAGCCCATTAAGCAAAAACAAAAGGGAACAAAACAGAGCTCAGCAAATATACATACACGATGACACAATAAAACGGGGAGAGAGAAAAATTTGGGGGAAAAGAGGAATCAGGGATTTGGAGATTTAATTGATGAGTTGAAATTGAAGGGGGAGGTCAAGTGAGATGGGGGTTCAGTTTGGTGATGAGAGGAGTGTGTGTGCTGTGTGCGTGAGTGTTGGTAGTTGTGTATGGTGGTGCGGCGGGAAGACCACCACCATGGCGGTGGTGGTGTTTACAGCAGCGACGGGGCATCACAGTAGAGAGGAGAGGGAGAGGAGATGATGTCGTGCGTGTGTATGTGTTGTATGTATGTGTTGCGTGAGTGTGTGCATTGTGTATATACTGCTTGTGTGTGTGTGTCTTTTTCAGAGGGTGTGGGAGTATTGTGTATTGGCAGTAGTGGAGGAGACCACCACTGATGGTGGTGGTGGTGGGTTGCACAGCAGCACAGAAGTGAGGGAAGAAGGAGAGAGAGAGAGAGAGAGAGAGAGAGAGAGAGGTGGGAGAGAGATTGGAAAAAAAATAATAATAAAAAAATTGGTTGCGGTTGAAATCGCCGGAGGAGCGTGTTGGGTTCGATTTTGGCACGTGTTTTTACATCGTAAATGGGTGATTTAAGTTCGTTATTTTTGAAGAAGCAATTGCGAGAAATTTTTATTATTTTCGGAGTTAATTTGAGAACTTGTTAAGTACTATAGTTGTAAAATTATGGAGATAAATTTGGGTTTTGTCAAGTATTTAAAGTTAGATTTCCGTAATTAATTCGAGAATTTGTGGATTATTGGAGTAATATTTTTGGAGTTTAAGTTTTTTAAGTTGTCGATTTTTAGTGATAAATAGTAAATGGGTTGTAAAGTAGATTTGTGAAAATTGGAATTTAGTTGTGATTGTTTGGATTGTTGTTGAGGTGTTGTGACACCGGGAAATTACATTTACGAAAAGGTCATGCCCGATTTTCTATAAAAAGAACTGTAACGTCGACTTAATAAATGTGTAAGATTTATGAGACTAGTAACCGTGATTATTAAGCGTGAACTTTATAAATTTGGATTTTTGAGGAGTAAGCTGTGTAGTAGTTGGATTATAGATTAATAAGCAATAAAAAACTTATTCATTGAGTTGTGACCTAAGAAGACGTCAGTTGAACCTCTAGAAATGGAGATTAGTAGAACTTCCAAAAATGGAAACGGTATGAAATGGAGACAGTATGAACCCCTAGATGTGTATTTGTTGTTCCTTTGGTATAAAATTTTAATTAGCAAAAAAAAAAAAAAAGGTCGGGGACCCCCAATAGTAGAACTTGATGAACTTGTCGTGTGTAGAATGCCCAGTTTTTCCTCACGTAAATTGTGAAGTTTATATTTTTATTATAAACTGTGAATTGTGAATGATGTGGATTGCTTATATGCAATATTGTGAGAATGCTTTAAGATTCAGTTTATTGTGAAATTGTGTTGACTTTCAGATTATTGTGAAATAAAACTATTTACAAAATTATTATTCAGTTTTAAAAGATGTCATATTGGTAGAACTCTGATTTCCGTGTGAGTTTATATTTTATTATAAATTGTATGGAGATGAATACTTTGGCAGAAGTCTGATTTTGGTGTGTGTTGATATTTTATTATAAACTGTGTTGTGATGATACATTGGTAGAACTCTGGTCTCGGTGTGAGTTATACTTTTTTATAAACTGTGTAGTGATAATGATTTCCAAAACTAAAATATTTTATAAAACCTCAGTGGATCACTACAAAATATACTTGCTGAGCTTTATAGCTCATTCCTTTATTTTATAAATTATCACAGGAGATACTGAAGATTTCAGAAGGATCCGTGGGGAAGTAGAAAGAAGTGATGGACCAGCAGAGCTGGTGTTTGATTTAGTAGTCGTACTTCACGTACTGAAGCCGTAGGTTAATTTAAGATTGAAGCGCTGGTTATGGGCTTTGGTCATCTATTGATGCGAGGTAAGTCAGGACAAAGTTGGCTTGTAGTTGTACAAATTACAGTACATGGTAGATAGTAGTTTTTTGTGATATAGTAAATTTTTGAATTGAAAAAGTGGTGGATAGTCTTATTTACGATTATTTCATGCCGAAATTTTAAAAAAATATATTAGCATGTTAAGCAGGTTGTGATGTAGTTTTGGCGGACCCTCGGGCCGGTTTCTTTTTAGAGGAAATCAAACCAAGGTCGGGGGCGTCACAGGTGGTATCAGAGCTATTGAGTACAAGAGTGAGATATGTATAAAGATAAAGTGTTGTATGACTGAAATTGTCAAAGAACTAAGGATTGGAAGAAGGGATGTGTAGGATTTGAAGTTTTCAAAGAATGAGATTATCAGAGCAAAGGTTTTTTCGCATGGAAAGAGAAGCTAAGATTTAGGGTCATGAGTTGGTAAGATCCTTAATAAATCAAGCATGAGGGCTCGTGTAGAGTATGTAGTGGATTATTAGATATAGTATCAAGGAGTAAGACAATAAGTATACTTATCAAGGAAATTGGTTAAGAAATTGAGGATTTTAGAGCATGAATCAATTTTGAGGATGTAGATTACTGAAATATTTTTGAGGAGTGATGGAGATCATTAAGCGATACATGTGATTTTTGGGATGTGCGAAATTGTTCGAGGATATGTAATTCGATGATAGTGCTCACTTCTTGTTTGAGGATTTAATTGTTTTATAAGACAACCTTGTAGAATTGAGCATACGATTTGACAACTTTATTATTCATTGGGAGATGTAATTTTGACATGTGACCTCGTTATTCGAGAATATATTATTCAAGGATTAGATGTGAGGAAAATCATGAGTTTTGGAATTTTATGCTAATAAGATTTTAGATAGGATATTATTGGATATACATGATGAATTCACAAATGTGTAGTAATCAGAAGAGTTTTAATATAAAGTTCATGATAATAGTTGTTGTGATTACTTTGGGGAGCAATAATTATTTTCTAGATTTTGACACGACTATGAGGATATCTTTTGGGATTTAATTTTTGTTCGGGGATAAGACGTGTAACCCTGAATGTAAGGATTTTGGGAACTAGAATATTGTTGATGACGTGATTTTTGGCAACTACGAATGGATATTGTATTCGAGAAGCGATCTTTGTTATTATGGACCTAAACTAATACTTATTTTGATGTTTGAGGATTATGAGGTTATTAGGTTAGGGACCTTCTTTGAGGTTGTAGACGATATTGGGATTTAAGATTTTTAGTATATGAGATTTTGATTGTTATGGTGATAAGAATTTGATTGAATACATAGATATAAGAACTTTTGGGGAGTATCGTTGAGACGTATATGATGGAGTCGAAAGTAAGTGCTTCGAGTGACGATGTATAGATTTCTTTAAGATTGATATTGTTACGTGAATTGAGGTTTGTATCGAGAGTTTTAGAGGTGTATAAATGGAAGGAAATTGAGAATATATTATTAAGTTAAGTTAAACTGTTGTCAGCGTATATGAAGGAGAAATGTTATTAAGTTTGGACCGAAGACGTCACAAGTGTGACATAGTTGGAAAGAAGAAAAATAGAAGGAAAAGAAACTGATAGGATGTTATATGATAATCTTGGAATATGATGACATTCGAGAATTGGTGGATTAAATTGGGATCTTGTGATTAGATTCTAAAGATACTTATTGAGAGTAACAGTGATTGATAATTTTTAAGAATATATACAGTATGAAATTTGGATATATTATGATGAGATTGATATTAGCAACTAGAGAGATAAATTGTTGTTCGAGGTTTTACCGTGCTAGTTATTGATACGAGAATTTGAGGATATAGGTTGTTGATTGAGAATGATATTAGTAGAATTAAGGAAACTTTGGGGTTCTTGAGAATTCAAGTATTTGAGGATTTATTATCTTGTTATTCGAGGATGTGATAGTATATGTCGGTCTGAGTTAGACTTCCTTTCGCCATTGATGTTCATCAATTATTTAGATAGCTATAGACATTGTTTTGTCCGCTAGTTTCAATTTCGCAGAGACTGTGGTTCCAACTCAGATAGTGACTGCTGCACCGTTTGGAAAATTTTGATGCATCGGGAGATTTCGATATATTGAAAGCCGATATCAAAAGTTGAGATATACGATAGATAGCATCACGAGTATGCTTCTTGTGTCAGGATGAGACGATTCAGCTTAGAGATTAAGAAAGATGTGAATTGACGCCAGGATTCCAGAAATGGATAGAACTGATGTTTAAAAATCTTAATAATGTGATTTTGTTGATGATTTCAAGAGCTATAAGAGGAGAGTGTCAATGACAGTAGTGATGTTTTCTTCTGTTGCGTTTATTGACTATGGGTATGTCAGTTTATAAATCATTACCTTTTGGTATCGTACAGATAGATCATGTAGAACGCGACATGTGGATGACTATAGAGTTGTGTGTTGACGACTGATGAAAGACCATATTACAAGTACTTGAGATGATTTTGAATTGTAAAGGAAATATGATGATTACGATGATAAAGTGGATATGTAATCTCAAATGGGAGATACATATAAATGATGATGAGTAAGTATATGTGTGTACTGATTTACTGTTGATTTTCGATCGTGAGTGATACCTTGATTTTTGATCGATATCTTGATTTTGAATGATAAATTTTGGATGAGAAGTGAGTATTCTTACATTGATATCGTGAATTGTTGATACTTCCTTGTTCGAAGTAATGCTTAACCGGTTGGTTAGCTGGTCGGGAACCCCACTAGTAGAACTTGTGAACCTATCATGTTTAAATACTCATTTTCTTAATCCTTGTGTGATGATTTCGATGAATTAGTGATGATATCCTTTTGAGGGTTTTTCTAATTATTCTATAAGAAGATTATGATCTATAGCTGAAATCATGTGAAGAGATTGTATTCGTGAGAAATGCTGCAGAGTAACTTTCAGGTTGGAGAGTCAACCAGGAATTGGAGTATGAACCAATTGGTGTTCAAGAGGATTTAAAATTTGAGAAAATCCCGTAGAGACTACAATTGGCAGGAGCAGATGTTAAGAATGAAGGTAATACCTTTGATGAATAGTATGTGATAGAGTCATGATGTTAAAGAAGAACTTGGAGACCAGAGGACAGCTTTGTTTTGATGATGAGACCAAGTGCGCTCAATTTCGAGGACAAAATTTTTTTAAGGGGGGAAGGATGTAACATCCCGATTTCCGAATATATTAATTCTGATTATTTTATTAGGAATAAGATTTATTACGATTAAATTTTGAACCGTTTTTGAGATAATGAAGAATTTAGAGATCGAATCGATAAATTGTGGATTTTGAGGAATATTTTATTTAATTGGTTAATGATTAAATTATTATAAAAATTATTAATTATTTGATGACGGATAATTTTTAGGATTTATTTCTGGGAAATTTGCAAGTTGACTCGTAACTACTTAAAATCCGAGATTTTTGGAGATTTGATGATTTTGTTTTATTAAGTTGTATAATTATTTTGGAAATTTTGGGGAATAATTGTTTAAAAAAATTTATTTCTAGTGGGATATAAAAGAGATAAAATGATGAGTAGTATTTTAAATTGGAGCAAGAATAATGTGTTAGTAGTTATTAAGTGTGTTGGGCCAAGCCCATTAAGCAAAAACAAAAGGGAACAAAACAGAGCTCAGCAAATATACATACACATAGACACAATAAAACGGGGAGAGAGAAAAATTTGGGGGAAAAGAGGAATTAGGGATTTGGAGATTTATTTGATGAGTTGAAATTGAAGGGGGAGGTTAAGTGATGGTAATGGGGGTTCAGTTTGGTGATGAGAGGAGTGTGTGTGCTGTGTGCGTGAGTGTTGGCAGCTGTGTATGGTGGTGCGGCGGGAAGACCACCACCATGGCGGTGGTGGTGTTTACAGCAGCGACGGGGCATCACAGTAGAGAGGAGAGGGAGAGGAGATGATGTCGTGCATGTGTATGTGCTGTATGTATGGGTTGCCTGAGTGTGTGCGCTGTGTTTATACTGCTTGTGTGTGTGTGCTGTTCAGAGGGTGTGGGTGTATTGGCAGTAGTGGAGGAGACCACCACTGATGGTGGTGGTGGTGGGTTGCGCAGCAACAGAAGTGAGGGAAGAAGGAGAGAGAGAGAGAGAGAGAGAGAGAGAGAGAGAGGTGGGAGAGAGATTGGAAAAAAAAATAATATATAAAAAAATTGGTTGCGGTTGTAATCGCCGGAGGAGCATGTTGGGTTCGATTATGGCACGTGTTTTTACATCGTAAGTGGGTGATTTAAGTTCGTTATTTTTGAAGATGCAATTGCGAGAAATTTTTAATATTTTCGGAGTTAATTTGAGAACTCGTTAAGTACTATAGTTGTAAAATTATGGAGATAAATTTGGGTTTTGTCAAGTATTTAAAGTTAGATCTCCGTAATTAATTCGGGAATTTGTGGATTATTGGAGTAATATTTTTGGAGTTTAAGTTTTTTAAGTTCTCGATTTTTAGTGATAAATAGTAAATGGGTTGTAAAGTAGATTTGTGGAAATTGGAATTTATTTGTGATTGTTTGGATTGTTGTTGAGGTGCCGTGACACCGGGAAGCTACATTTAAGAAAATATCATGCCCGATTTTCTGTAAAAAGAACGGTAACGTCGGCTTAATAAATGTGTAAGATTTATGAGACTGGTAACCGTGATTATTAAGCGTGAACTTTATGAATTTGGATTTTTGAGGAGTAAGCTATGTAGTAGTTGGATTATCGATTAATAAGCAATAAAAAACTTATTCGGTGAGTTGTGACCTAAGAAGACGTCAGTGATTTAGAAGATACTTGTGGGATCAAATCGAGCTGTAGAAATTGATCGTCCTAAGATCATATTATTTTGTGAAGATATCTGTAAAGTTATTATTTGAGAGTCATGTGATTAAGGATCGTTATTGATGCTTATTCAGGTTATCGGGAAAGTGGATTTGAGAATGGTTGGACTGCTCGGATAGCGGTGGTAGTAAGTATATCTTGCAGTGATAAATTGAGGATAATGCGTTATATTTCTGTTAACGTATATACTGTGTTTTAAATCCTATGCGTATTTTGTTTTATGCGCGTATAAATGTGTATTTGTGGATTTTAGAAGAAATCTATTTTTCAAGTAGAACAGTGTATTGGTGGAGTTTAGAAGAAATATTGATTTTGAGCTGGAAAAGTATAAATGTGAATTTATGGATTTTGAAAGAATTATATCTTTTAAATCGAAGTGTTTAAAGTGTGATTTTTTTTATATATACTATTGTGAATACTCGTTAAATTGTTTTAACTAGTATATGTTGAAATGTGATTTTGAGGAAAACTGAGCAGACTGGCATTGCTAGTGAGTCACTCCCAAAATGGGAACAGTATGAACCTCCAAAAATGGAGACAGTATGAACCTCCAGAAATGGAGATTGGTAGAACTTCCAGAAATGGAAACCGTGTGAACTTCCCGAAATAGAAAGTAAAGGCCGGGGACCCCCACTAGTAGAACTTGATGAACTTGTCATGTGTAGAATTCCCAGTTTTTCCTCACGTAAATTGTGAAGTTAATATTTTTATTATAAACTGTGAATTGTGAATGATGTGGATTGCTTATATGCAATATTGTGAGAATGCTTTAAGATTCAGTTTATTGTGAAATTGTGCTGAATTTCGGATTATTGTGAAATAAAACTATTTACAAAATTATTATTCAATTTTAAAAGATGTCATATTGGCAGAACTCTGATTTCGGTGTAAGTTTATATTTTATTATAAATTGTATGGAGATGAATCCTTTGGCAGAAGTCTGATTTTGGTGTGTGTTTATATTTTATTATAAACAGTGTTGTGATGATGCATTGGCAGAACTCTGGTTTCGGTGTGAGTTATACTTTTTTATAAACTGTGTAGTGATAATGATTTCCAAAACTAAAATATTTTATAAAACCTCAGTGGATCACTACAAAATGTACTTGCTGAGCTTTATAGCTCATTCCTTTATTTTATAAATTATCACAGGAGATACCGAAGATTTCAGAAGGATCCGTGGGAAAGTTGAAAGAAGTGATGGACCAGCAGAGCTGGTGTTTGATTTAGTAGTCGTACTTCACGTACTGAAGTCGTAGGTTAATTTAAGATTGAAGCGCTGGGTGTGGGCTTTGGTCATCTATTGATGCAAGGTAAGTCAGGACAAAGTTGGCTTGTAGTTGTACAAATTACAATACATGGTAGATAGTAGTTTTTTTTTTACTAATTAAAATTTTATACCAAAAGGAACAACTAGTACATATCTAGGGGCATACCCCACGATCAACATTCATACATGACAGAAATCATAATAGCAATAAGTCACCTTACTGCCAATAAAACAAGAAAAGAAACTAATCAAGTCAACATGACCGGAAGCTAGAAAAAAACTAGAAGAAGCACAAATCGATACTATGTATTATTAACTTCGCCCTTGGCTTCCCGCCCATCACAGATTTTCGAACCAAAACCTGTCTACCATATCCCACAGCAACCTTTTGAGAGTGACACATCACATAGTTGACCCTAGCAGGCCACAACCAATCAGTTTTAACATCAGTCATGCTGAGAAACCCCTCATTGTAGTATGCGGCACGAACTCCACTTCTGAAACGCCTAAAATCGAACAAACGACTTTGGCCAACATCACCAAGGAAAAAACCTCGACACCCGATTGAGATAAATTCAGTTTGCCTGGGAGCCGGGTCAAACTCTACAAACTCGAATTGGAATCGACCAACCCTAATAGTTAGCCCCATTGCATCATCAATTACTCCAGTTAATCTGCAATCACCCACCTGAAGTGAGATTATTTCCAACAGATAATCACAATACAAGATATTGCCTCTTTGAACTTTTGACAAGTCCACCCAACCATAGCGGTGGAAACACAAATACCAGCCCACAACAAAACTTCGCCAATCACATAAATTGAGTACATTCGAGCTTGTCCTCAAAAGACAATAGATCATAACAACAAAAGTGTCAACCAGCAGCACCCCAGTAATCCTTAAAATGCTGTCAAAAGCAAACAGCCCCTCCGAAATGTTCACTATAATCGCCCCCACAACACTGCTAGTGTCCAGCGTCAACCAATGCACAATAAGACCACCACACAAAACATACCTGGTAGGCTCCAACCAGACAGCAAGCCAAATTTTAAACCCATCTACAAGAACTAACAGAAAGCAGCTAGTCCAAACTCGCACAATACAGAGGTACGCCTCCGAATTGACAAGCACATTCGTAGAAGTTCCCAACTGCAATATGGTACCAAATGAGCGCACATCACACAAATGGGTAAAGGTACCCATCAACCTGAAGATCAGCAAAATCCTCATGAGTTGAACTGACTGAACAACAAAAAGCAGCTTCAACTCTACCAACCCTTTTCCCTCCAAGCTCATTGACGGGGACACCTGGGCACAACCATTTTTCATAACACCAGCTCCCAAAATAGAATTTCCATGAACAAACCCCTTACATGAGTTCCCTACATCCAGAACTTCATGCGAAGCAAGGTCCAGGAAGGAAACAATCAATCCATCTTCGAATCCCATAAACAAATCCTTAAAGTTTTGCTCCACATCAGCAAAATTTCTGTGGGACAAACCATCAAACACCTGAGGTACCAATGTCACAACTGCTCTGTAGATTTCAAATACCTCTTCCAGGATTTGAAATCCCGCATCTATATTGAGCTCTGTATGAATAACGAAACCGCATGCTCGTTGAAACATGACGTCAAACACAAGCTAGCCAACATCTATACAATTAGATACATTTGAGAGAACAATAAGGCTCATCACCCCATCGTTGCCACAAAGCGATGGCCTTAGAGGCACAACAACCATACATCTCAAGAGTTGCAACATCACAGTACCCAGCTCCACTCTAGTTCCAGAGGTTAACACTCCCCTCTTTGAAACGAAACCATAACCAAAACCCAACACCAACTTCTGGGAACAAACATCAAACAGATGGCAGGCCTTCCATGGAATCTTGCCGCCATCAAGCCTTAGAAGATCAGTATCAAACACATCTCCTATTCTCCTTGTTGTGGTTCTGCCGTTAACAGGAACCCCCAGATCTTGAACATAAAAGCCCCGAACGGCCATCATGCCAATAACATCTCCGCGCTAAACATCCACATTAAAATGAATCGTACCATGAAAGTGGGTAAGAACACCCAACGACCCCTCAATCGAATTAAACAACAGGACCATGGAATTTTTTGAATGGATCTTAGAAAAATCCACCACAAAAAGACCCATCACCGAATAAAGAAATAGGAAAATATATAATATAAATAAGAAATTTGGTAAAGGGGTGAGATATTAGAGATGGAAGGTGGATTTAGGAAGGTTAATTGAACAGATCTAATGAAAAAAGGTGCTAGAGATAAGGTAAATTTGTGGCGGCTACAATGGATTCTAGAGAGAGGCTAGAGAGAAGGCGGAGAAAACGACTCTCATTGAGGTTTTTCACTTCCAAGAAGGTTTTTGATTCATGGTAGATAGTAGTTGAGATGCGTTGTGTGTGGCACAATTTTTGGTGAGGTAAATTTTTGTGATATAGCTAAATTTTTGAATTGAAAAAGTGGTGGATAGTCTTATTTACGAATATTTCATGCCGAAATTTAAAAAAAATATATTAGCATGTTAAGCAGGTTGTGATGTTGTTTTGGCGGACCCTTGGGCCGGTTTCTTTTTAGAGGAAATCAAACCAAGGCCAGGGGCGTCACAGGTGGTATCAGAGCTATGGAGTAGAAGAGTGAGATATGTATAAAGATAAAGTGTTGTATGACTGAAATTGTCAAAGAACTAAGGATTGGAAGAAGGGATGTGTAGGATTTGAAGTTTTCAAGGAATGAGATTATCAGAGCAAAGGTTTTTTCGCATGGAAAGAGAAGCTAAGATTTAGGGTCATGAGTTGGTAAGATCCTTAATAAATGTTGAAGAGCATGAGGGCTCGTGTAGAGTACATGGATTATTAGATATAGTATCAAGGAGTAAGACAATAAGTATACTTATCAAGGAAATTGGTTAAGAAATTGAGGATTTTAGAGCATGAATCAATTTTGAGGATGTAGATTACTGAAATATTTTTGAGGAGTGATGGAGATCATTAAGCGATACATGTGATTTTTGGGATGTGCGAAATTGTTCGAGGATATGTAATTCGATGATAGTGCTCACTTCTTGTTTGAGGATTTAATTGTTTTATAAGACAACCTTGTAGAATTGAGCATACGATTTGACAACTAGATTATTCATTGGGAGATGTAATTTTGACATATGACCTCGTTATTCGAGAATATATTATTCAAGGATTAGATGTGAGGAAAATCATGAGTTTTGGAATTTTATGCTAATAAGATTTTAGATAGGATATTATTGGATATTCATGATGAATTCACGAATGTGTAGTAATCAAAAGAGTTTTAATATAAAGTTCATGATAATAGTTGTTGTGATTACTTTGGGGAGCAATAATTATTTTCTAGATTTTGACACGACTATGAGGATATCTTTTGGGATTTAATTTTTGTTCGGGGATAAGACGTGTAACCCTGAATGTAAGGATTTTGGGAACTAGAATACTGTTGATGAAGTGATTTTTGGCAACTACGAATGGATATTGTATTCGAGAAGCGAGCTTTGTTATTATGGACCTAGACTAATACTTATTTTGATGTTTGAGGATTATGAGGTTATTAGGTTAGGGACCTTCTTTGAGGTTGTAGACGATATTGGGATTTAAGATTTTTAGTATATGAGGTTTTGATTGTTATGGTAATAAGAATTTGATTGAATACATAGATATAAGAACTTTTGGGGAGAATCGTTGAGACGTATATGATGGAGTCGAAAGTAAGTGCTTCGAGTGACGATGTATAGATTTCTTTAAGACTGATATTGTTACGTGAATTGAGGTTTGTATCGAGAGTTTTAGAGGTGTATAAATGGAAGGAAATTGAGAATAAATTATTAAGTTAAGTTAAACTATTGTAAGCGTATATGAAGGAGAAATGTTATTAAGTTTGGACCGAAGACATCACAAGTGTGACATAGTTGGAAAGAAGAAAAATAGAAGGAAAAGAAACTGATAGGATGTTATATGATAATCTTGGAATATGATGACATTCGAGAATTGGTGGATTAAATTGGGATCTTGTGATTAGATTCTAAAGATACTTATTGAGAGTAACAGTGATTGATAATTTTTAAGAATATATACAGTATGAAATTTGGATATATTATAATGAGAATGATATTAGCAACTAGAGAGATAAATTGTTGTTCGAGGTTTTACCGTGCTAGTTATTGATACGAGAATTTGAGGATATAGGTTGTTGATTGAGGATGATATTAGTAGAATTAAGGAAACTTTGGGGTTCTTGAGAATTCAAGTATTTGAGGATTTATTATCTTGTTATTCGAGGATGTGATAGTATATGTCGGTCTGAGTTAGACTTCCTTTCTTTTTTTTTTGCTAATTAAAATTTATACCACAGGCAAACGATTACATCGCTAGGGGCATACCCCGCGAAAATAAAACCATCTACCTAAAGGAACAACAGAGAAAAAAACATCAATAATGCTAGAAAACTAGCAATCAACAACAGCAGAGCACAAACACAATCAGAATCACAATCAGAATCCTAAAACTAGAAAATTGCCATGAACATTCCAGTCTGCAATACTGCATAAACCCCGCAGTCTCCCACAATTTGAACATCGTAGAGTAGAGTCCTCCCTTCATCATCTGTTGTAACAAACTTTCGCCCCTGCTGCGAATTTTCAGAGTATACTACCACAATCACCATGACTGGGTTTAAAGCATCCGCCATTCCTATGGACTTCCTTTCGCCATTGATGTTGATCAATTATTTTTATAGCTATAGACATTGTTTTGTCCGCTAGTTTCAATTTCGCAGAGACTATGGTTCCAACTCAGATAGTGACTGCTGCACCGTTTGGAAAATTTTGATGCATCGGGAGATTTCGATATATTGAAAGCCGATATCAAAAGTTGAGATATACGATAGATAGCATCACGAGTATGCTTCTTGTGTCAGGATGAGACGATTCAGCTTAGAGATTAAGAAAGATGTGAATTGACGCTAGGATTCCAGAAATGGATAGGACTGATGTTTAAAAATCTTAATAATGTGATTTTGTTGATGATTTCAAGAGCTATAAGAGGAGAGTGTCAATGATAGTAGTGATGATTTCTTCTGTTGCGTGTATTGTTGAAGACTATGGGTATGTCAGTTTATGAATCATTACCTTTTGGTATCGTACAAATAGATCATGTAAAACGCGACATGTGGATGACTATAGAGTTGTGTGTTGACGACTGATGAAAGACCATATTACAAGTACTTGAGATGATTTTGAATTGTAAAGGAAATATGATGATTACGATGATAAAGTGGATATGTAATCTCAAATGGGAGATACATATAAATGATGATGAGTAAGTATATGTGTGTACTGATTTACTGTTGATTTTCGATCGTGAGTGATACCTTGATTTTTGATCGATATCTTGATTTTGAGTGATAAATTTTGGATGAGAAGTGAGTATTCTTACATTGATATCGTGAATTGTTGATGCTTCCTTGTTGGAAGTAATGCTTAACCGATTGGTTAGTTGATCGGGAACCCCACTAGTAGAACTTGTGAACCTATCATGTTTGAATACTCATTTTCTTAATCCTTTTGTGATAATTTCGATGAATTAGTGATGATATCCTTTTGAGGGTTTTTCTAATTATTCTAGAAGAAGATTATGATCTATAGCTGAAATCATGTGAAGAGATTGTATTCGTGAGAAATGTTGCAGAGTAACTTTCAGGTTGGAGAGTCAACCAGGAATTGGAGTATGAACCAATAGGTGTTCAAGAGGATTTAAAATTTGAGAAAATCCCGTAGAGACTATAATTGACAGGAGCAGATGTTAAGAAGGAAGGTAATACCTTTGATGAATAGTATGTGATAGAGTCATGATGTTAAAGAAGAACTTGGAGACCAGAGGACAGCTTTGTTTTGATGATGAGACCAAGTGCGCTCAATTTCGAGGACAAAATTTTTTTAAGGGGGGAAGGATGTAACATCCCAATTTCCGAAAATATTAATTCTGATTATTTTATTAGGAATAAGATTTATTACGATTAAATTTTGAATCGTTTTTGAGATAATGAAGAGTTTAGAGATCGAATCGATAAATTGTGGATTTTGAGGAATATTTTATTTAATTGGTTAAGGATTAAATTATTATGTCAATTATTAATTATTTGATGACGGATAATTTTTAGGATTTATTTCTGGGAAATTTGCAAGTGGACTCGTAACTACTTAAAATCTGAGATTTTTGGAGATTTGATGATTTTATTTTATTATGTTGTATAATTATTTTGGAAATTTTGGGGAATAATTGTTTTAATAAAACAATTTCTAGTGGGATATAAAAGAGATGAAATGATGAGTAGTATTTTAAATTGAAGCAAGAATAATGTGTTTTTTTTTTTGCTTATTAAGATTTTATACCAAGAAGGAACAACTTACACAATTCTGGGGGCATACCCCGCAAAATCAACATTCAGACAACAAAGCCAAACAACATTAAGTCATTTGACAATCAACAAACAAAGAACTAAGCCTATTACAAACTTAATCTGGTGCCTCCACCAATCCTAAATTGAACCCAATACAAGCACTACGAAAGTGCAACTGAGTAAATTGCACATGGTAATACCAATACCTTCTATAGACTCCATCAAGACAATGCTTGAAGCCTGAGAAACATCCCATCCCGAAATCATAAACGGCAGGGGCACCAATCCTTTCAAAACGTCTGAGCCCCACGCCCACACCAACTTCAACCGCATCCTTGGAAATTGCTAAAACAATAACATTCGCTGAGCTAAAACGCAGCAGATCAGGCTCCCATGGCGGTATTCCACCTACAAAGTTGCCTTCAACCAAGAGGGGGTTGAGCGGGCTTCGAGTTCTTGAATCCATCCCAGTGTTGGGACAGCAACCAACATCCATCTTCTTTCGGAAATCCTTAAAACCAAAGGAGTCTCTATCACAAACAGACTGCCTCTGCTTGCGCCAAGCAACATTTACTCCTTCAAACGGAGTAACAACCGAATTAACCATAAATCGGACTGGATGACCATCACACACATGATCCTCATCCTGCGATTCTTCCATAGGAGCTTCATCTCCTCGCATATAATCAAGAAAGAAATTATCATCACCTGGTATCCAACATTCCACATCCGTAACAGGAGAACAAGGGTAATAAACCCTCACCTCCGGCGAGAAAGTGACCTTCCTTGCAACCTGCTCCCCCTTAGCTAACTCAGTAGAAAGGGCATCATGCTCATTAACGTAAAAAACCCTAACCTCCGGTGAGAAAGATACCCTCTTCGGATTCATTCTCAAATCAGTGTTACCCACAGATGGGCGACCACTAGATCTCCCAGATTCCAAGATCGAGTCTTCATCCTTATCCAGTTTCACCCTCATTTGGGATCCCTGGGCAATATTCACTCGATTTCCCCGCTCCAATGGTATCAATGTCACCAAATTCTTCGCGAAAGAAACCTTTTTTGGACTCGGGCTTAGAGCCAGCCCCTCCCGAGTTTGTGCCACATACTTGCAGTCATCATCCCTATCAATGTTACCCACAAAGGGGCAAACACTCGATCTCTCAGAATCCAACAACGAGTCATCCAGAAAGGAAACCCTATCCCGAGACATTTGAGCGAACAAAGAAGAGAAATTTAGGTGAGAGAAAAGAAAGAGATGATTTCAGGTAGGTTGATTTGGATCTAGTGGAGAAATTATTTAGATTTTAGAGAGAGAAAGAAAGAAGAGAGAAGCTAGAGAGAAAAACCGACTCTCATCTTTATTCTGAGCAAGAATAATGTGTTAGTAGTTATTAAGTGTGTTGGGCCAAGCCCATTAAGCAAAAACAAAAGGGAACAAAACAGAGCTCATCAAATATACATACACACAGACACAATAAAACGGGGAGAGAGAAAAATTTGGGGGAAAAGAGGAATTAGGGATTTGGAGATTTATTTGATGAGTTGAAATTGAAGGGGGAGGTTAAGTGATGGTGATGGGGGTTCAGTTTGGTGATGAGAGGAGTGTGTGTGCTGTGTGCGTGAGTGTTGGCAGCTGTGTATGGTGGTGCGGTGGGAAGACCACCACCATGGCGGTGGTGGTGTTTACAGAAGCGACGGGGCATCACAGTAGAGAGGAGAGGGAGAGGAGATGATGTCGTGCGTGTGTATGTGCTGTATGTATGTGTTGCGTGAGTGTGTGCGCTGTGTATGTACTGCTTGTGTGTGTGTGTTTTTCAGAGGGTGTGGGTGTATTGTGTATTGGCAGTAGTAGAGGAGACCACCACTGATGGTGGTGGTGGTGGGTTGCGCAGCAGCAGAAGTGAGGGAAGAAGGAGAGAGAGAGAGAGAGAGGTGGGAGAGAGATTGGAAAAAAAATAATATAAAAAAAAAATTGGTTGCGGTTGTAATCGCCGGAGGAGCGTGTTGGGTTCGATTATGGCACGTGTTTTTACATCGTAAGTAGGTGATTTAAGTTCGTTATTTTTGAAGATGCAATTGCGAGAAATTTTTATTATTTTCGGAGTTAATTTGAGAACTCTTTAAGTACTATAGTTGTAAAATTATGGAGATAAATTTGGGTTTTCTCAAATATTTAAAGTTAGATCTCCGTAATTAATTCGGGAATTTGTGGATTATTGGAGTAATATTTTTGGAGTTTAAGTTTTTTAAGTTGTCAATTTTTAGTGATGAATAGTAAATGGGTTGTAAAGTAGATTTGTGGAAATTGGAATTTATTTGTGATTGTTTGCATTGTTGTTGAGGTGTTGTGACACCGGGAAGCTACATTTACGAAAATATCATGCCCGGTTTTCTGTAAAAAGAACTGTAACGTCGACTTAATAAATGTGTAAGATTTATGAGACTGGTAACCGTGATTATTAAGCGTGAACTTTATGAATTTGGATTTTTGAGGAGTAATCTGTGTAGTAGTTGGATTATCGATTAATAAGCAATAAAAAACTTATTCGGTGAGTTGTGACCTAAGAAGACATCAACGATTTTTTTATTTTTTTTTGCTAATTAAAATTTTATACCAAAAAGGAACAACTAGAACAAGTCTAGGGGCATACCCCGTGAAATCAACAAACAAGCTTAGCAAAAGTCATAACAACAGTAAGTCACCTTACTGTCAACATAAGCAAATTAAACAAGAAACTATTCCTAGAATATGAACTTAAAACAATATTTCAAGAACATAGGCCATCCCTTGTTCCTATAGTAGTAGCACTTCATGAACATGGCTTCATGCTGATCAACCTGCCCTCCAATCGGTCCCTTCTTGAACACCAACTGACCAGCACGACCAACTACGTGCTGGAAACTCACAACCATCTGAATTGCACAGTCAAAGAGCCTCTTAATATCCTGCCCTGCAATTCCTCTATAGGAACTAACCAAATTCCCATCCATATGGTTAGAAAGACCCCTAAGGAGGCTCTTCTCAACTGCATATCCAAAGACCATAATGTACTCCATCATACAAGTAATAGAGCAAACTGAAAATCCCAAGAGGACCCAGACCTGTTCCAAGTAATCTGAATTACTGAACACCCAGGTGCCTAAACCAATGTCCACTCCATACTTGCGAAAACCAAAATCAACCAGAGCGTGGATCAACATGCAACCATCCGATTCTATAAAGTATAACACATCCATCGTTTTTGCCTCCTGAGTGCATAAATTGAGACTCATATGAGTATCAATACCATTAACACAACCATTAACAAGAATCCTCACTGCGATAGAAAAGGAAGCGACCCCATCCGTCTTAACTCCCATCAGATCTTGAGTAAGAATGTGAACCAGCACCCCATCGAATCCCCTCGAACCCGAGGCAACCATCAAATCCATCGACCTTTCACCTAGAGGAAAGGCGTAATCCTCAACAAACCCCAACTCATTTTCCCAAATCCTGTTGTGACAAGCACGTTGCATAACAACTCCACTCCCACTGCAATTACCATCAATTACCAGCATAATGAGGAAAGTTGAAATTCCCCTCATTCCTTGTCTCCAATCAAAATCACATGCTAGCATAGCTTGAACTTTGAAAATCCACCAGTTGTGCCATTTCATAACAACAAACAGTTGATCAACAACATAATCGGGCATGACTGCACCCACTCTAATACAGCATCCCTTCAACACTTCTGTATTCCCAGAAAGAACATCTAGACAAAGGTCTAAACACAACCGTTTAACAATGATGTCAATACCATTGTCATTTAAAATACCCCTTGGCAAGGTCCTCTTCAAAACACCCTTCCAGGTTTTTAGACTATAATACACCATCGTAGAACCAAGCATTAAAGCATTCAAATTAAAATTAAGATGAGGCGACCAGGCCCCTCCCTCCAAACCTGCTCCGTGGAGAATATTAACCAGACGGAGTGACAACCCATCAAATAGACCATTGCCCTCGACAAGCGTAGCATACAACAAGATCGTTGTCATTTTGAAGACAAGAACCCTTGTAAACAGATATCTCACCACAGAAACCTTTTCCCTATGGGGCATTCCATCAAACACATCCATGACATTGGTCTCACCTTCAAGAACTGCACTCAAAAACACATCGGACATAACCAATCCCTCAACAGCCCCTTTAACAAGGACAAAATCATACTCCGAAGAGCTGAGCATCGCATCGACTCCATAGATATGAATCAATACAAATCCAACCCAAATTTTTACCATCCTAGAGATAGTATCAATTCTAAGAACAACATTAATCCGATAGAGACCCATGAAATCTACCGATTCCATCAACAAACCACCAAGTCGGAAGTACCTATCTCTAGCACTATACGCATCCTGCCTACCTTTAAACAAGAAAAGCAAAGATGAGAGGCCAAGACTGTTCCAAACATAGTGCAAGTCTTCTCCGGTGTGAACCTTCAAAAACCTCAACAAATAGCCTATAAGGCTTTCAGTAACTGAATCCACTATGGAAATGGCAAGAATTCTTTGAGGTGGGTGGATAGCCAACCCATCCTCCAGGATCCCATCAAAAAGCTCCAAAGAACTCAACAATCTTTGTGCCGAAGAACGAGACAAAGAAAAAGAAACCATAGAACAAGAATTAAAAGAAATTATGGGATAAAGGTGGGAGATGAGAAAGGGAAAGGTGGATTTAGGAAGGAGATATTTAGATCTGATGGATTTAAGGTGTAGATTGGGTTGAAAATTCATGGCGGCTAGAAGAAATTTATGGTTTTTAGAGAGAGGTTGAGAGAAAACGACTCTCATTTAGGCGTTATCTCACAGACATCAGTGATTTAGAAGATACTTGTGGTTTCAAATCGAGCTGTAGAAATTGATCATCCTAAGATCATATTATTTTGTGAAGATATCAATAAAGTTATTATTTGAGAGTCATGTGATTAAAGATCGTTATTGATGCTTATTCAGGTTATCGGGAAAGTGGATTTGAGAATGGTTGGACTGCTCGGATAGCAGTGGTAGTAAGTATATCTTGCTGTGATAAATTGAGGATAATGCTTTATATTTCTGTTAACTTATTTATTGTGTTTTAAACCCTATGCGTATTTTGTTTTATGCGCGTATAAATGTGTATTTGTGGATTTTAGAAGAAATCTAATTTTCAAGTAGAACTGTGTATTTGTGGAGTTTAGAAGAAATAATGATTATGAGCTAGAAAAGTAGAAATGTGGATTTATGGATTTTGAAAGAAATATATCTTTTGAATCGAAGTGTTTAAAGTTTGATTTTTTTTATATATACTATTGTGAATACTCGTTAAATTGTTTTAACTAGTATATGTTGAAATGCGATTTTGAGGAAAACTGAGCAGACTAGCATTGCTAGTGAGTCACTCCCAAAATGGGAACAGTATGAACCTCCATAAATGGAGATTGGTAGAACTTCCAGAAATGGAAACTGTGTGAACTTCCCGAAATAGGAAGTAAAGGCTGGGGACCCCCACTAGTAGAACTTGATGAACTTGTCGTGTGTAGAATGCCCAGTTTTTCCTCACGTAAATTGTGAAGTTTATATTTTTTATTATAAACTATGAATTGTGAATGATGTGTATGCAATATTGTGATAATGCTTTAAGATTCAGTTCATTGTGAAATTGTGTTGAGTTTCGGATTATTGTGAAATAAAACTGTTTACAAAATTATTATTCAGTTTTAAAAGATGTTGTTAGGAATAATTGTGAATAATTCAGTTTTAAAAGATGTTGTTAGGAATAGAATTTGCAAATACTTTTTGTATATCCTGAACTTATAAAGGATTTAGCACTTTGTAAGGGATATATGTGTTAGACAGTAATCTGTAGAGTTAAGTCAGGAACAGAGAATCAAGGACTACATTTCAGAAACTGAGAGCAGATCCTGATACGACAAGTCAAATACTGATCAAATACTGATGGATGGTCAGATCCTGATGCAATGTGAAATCTTGATATCAGTTATGATACTGATGATGTCATACGGATGCTATGATATTAGTTGTATAATTGATGATGTCATTATGGATGTTGCAGAAACTGGCAAGTGCTAAAAAACAGGATCGTTGTTTTTTTTTTGCTAATTGAGATTGTATTAAGACCAAAAAGGTACATGGGCTAGGGGCATACCCCGAAATACAAGATTAGCAAGGCTGCTCAGCAAAAAGGAAATAGAAATAATAATCCTAACAAATAAAGACTAAAGGGGAGAAACTATACTACAGGCCTATCAATAAAGATAAATACTAAGGGTGGGATCTCTCTGGAGTTGCCTTTGAGCAGCTTTAATAGTGCGAACTTTTTCCCGCAACATTCTTTTAACCAAATATGTGAGCTGGTCAACATTGTGGATTGGGCCCCGTCCATGAATTCTGTCATTGCGTTCTCTCCATACTGAGAAAATCATTATTGAGATATAGAGATAAGTCAGCAGCTTTTTGAAGTTTGATACATGCCCCTGAATAAAAATCCCAGATTGCCAGTCTTGCCATGATAAGCTTATAGAAATTGAGAATCCTCGCAAAATCATGAAGGTGAAAGGGCAGTCTACAAACAAGTGATCAACTGTTTCTACGTGACTATGGCATAGAACACAATTAGTGTTGACTTGCATTCCAAATTGAAACATTCGATCTTTTGTAAGAAGACGATTTTGCATGGCCAACCACATAAATAAAGAGCATTTAGGAATAGAAAAAGCGTGCCAGATAGCAGGAAGCCAAGGAGGAGCAGCACCACGGATTCTGATAGACTGCCAGATTTGAGAGATGTTAGGGTTATCATGCTCGTTCCACAGGACCTGATCAATGTTGCCTATGGATTGGTTTGATAACAGCTGACGAAACTCTATAGCTTTAACATGATTTGTAGCATTGGTTTTCCACCGCCTATTAGCAATAATAGATCGAATGGGGGAGAGGGAAAAGGATTCTGCAATAGAGACTATATCACTTCCCAACTGGTTAATAAGAGAATCGTTCCGAATCCAGGGATCGTGCCAAAGAAGGAATGAGGAATTCCTGCCTACTCGGTATGAAATAAGATGTTTCGCCTCTGCTCTGCTCTTCATTATTTCCATTACACACCAGGCACTACGAGAAGGAAGACTAGCCGTCCAAAATGCTTTGTTCTTGAGGAGATAGTTGTGAAGCCATAAATCCAAAGGGAGTCAGCACTTGGTTTAGAGATTCTCCATATTTGATAGAAGATTGCTGATTTGTTCCAGTCATGTAAGTTGCGAATGCCCAGCTCCCCCTCAACCTTTGGGAGACAACAAATTTTCCAAGAAACCTTGTGATGACATTTGTTGTCGAAATTACCTCCCCATAAGAACTTTGCGAAGTGAGATTGCAACTTCTTCAACACACCCTTGGGAAGAAAGAGGTAGGTAGCCCAGTAGCTTTGGATACTGAATAATGTAGACTTTAGAAGTATCAAACGGCTGGAGCTCCGGAGGAACCTAGTAGTCCAGGCCTCCAAACGGTGGCAGAGTCTGTTAATCGAGTCTGTACAGTCACGAGCTTTAAGGTTGCTAGTAATTAAGGGGACACCTAGATATTTGATTGGTAGAGCCCCTCGGGAGAAACTTGACATACATAAAGTAGCTTCAATAACCTCCTCAGGAACATTGCAAAAGAAACATGAACTTTTGTCACGGTTGGGTTTGAGATTGGACACCCGAGAGAAATTAGCAAGCGAGTTGACCAGGATCGTTGTTTTGAAGAACAAGCAAGAAGATATCATGAAGGAAAGAATTTTCTATTGATGGAAACTATCAACTGGACGGCAGAACATTGTCATGTATATATTATCTTTCTGTTATTAGTTGATAGGAAGCATTATAAATACTCTCTCTATATCATTGTAAAAAGTGTAATGTTCGATTTCGTGAGGTTTGTAATCGTAAGTATACGAGAGTACAAATAGAGAGAGATTTGTATTGTCAGCAGCTACTAAAGGTATATGTACACCTTTGGTAGAGTTTATATTTGATCTTATTAATTAATACAAACAGTTTGGTTTATTCGTTTGTTCTTGTTTATTTATTCGAGCAAAAATCAGACATGATTATATAACTTGTATTCAACCCCCCCTTCTACAAGTTATTCGAGTTAACAATTGGTATCAGAGTAGGTTGATTTCGAATAATCATAAAGATCTGCAATCATGTCTGATTACAAGGATGGTAATACTAAGATTCCTATGCTCAAGAGGAACGAATATACTCTATGGGAAGTAAAGATGTTGCATCACCTGGAAGCAACAGATCCTGATTATCTTGACAGGATCAGAGATGGACCTTTTGTTCCAACAAGGGTTGTTGGACAAGCAACTATTGATGGTGAGGTTGTTCTAGAACATACAACAGAGAAGCCTAAATCTGAATGGACAGATAAGGAAAAGGAGAACGTTCTTAAAGATGCTAAAGTGAGAAACATACTGTTCAAAAGTCTTGATTCTGTTCTCACTAACTATGTTCTCTCCTGTAAGACTGCTAAGGAGATATGGGACAATTTGAAGGTTCATTGTGAAGGAACTAAACCTGTCAGGAAGAATATGAGAACACTTCTCATACAACAGTATGAATACTTTGAATCCAAGTCTGGTGAGTCACTTACTGATACATTTGATAGGTTTACAAAACTCATCAATGAGATGGCCATGCATGGTAAATATTATGACTTGGAGGATATGAATACTAAGTTCATGAAAGCCTTGCCTGATTTCTATAATGAGAAGATATCTGCAATTGAGGAAGCTAATGATCTGGATGAAATTTCATTAGAGGCAGTTTATGGAAAACTAAGGGCTTATGAACTTGACAGGCAACAGAAGAAGAGCAGGAGTGAAGGAAAGATGAAAATTGAAGCACTCACTACTCACTACTCACTACTCTGCTGAGGAGGTTTTCAAAACTCTGAACGGTATGGCTAAACACAAGAGCCCTGGGCCTGACGGCTTCCCTCCTGAGTTCTATCTGGCTACTTGGAACATAGTTGGTGCTGATATTACTCGTGCCATTATGTATTTCTTTGATTCTAATCAGCTTCCTCGTATTATTAACTCGGTTGCTATAACCTTAATTCCTAAGTCCGATAATGCATCATCTCTTGGGCAATTCAGACCTATCTCCTGCTGCAATACACTTTATAAGTGTATTACCAAATTGTTAGCTTCCAGACTGAAAAGGATTCTTCCTGCAATCATCTCGCAAAACCAATCTGCCTTTGTCCCTCATCGAAGTATAGGTGACAACATTCTACTTGCTCAGTCTATCTGTCGTGATTATCATAAAGAGGAAGGTGCTCCTAGATGTGCTTTAAAATTAGATATTCACAAAGCCTTTGATACCATGAATTGGAATTTTCTGTTTATGGCCTTGGAGAGAATGGGTTTTCCTGACAGATTCATTAAGTGGGTAAAAACGTGTATTACTAGCTGTATGATCTCGCTGAAAATCAATGGATGTAGAGAAGGGTACTTTTCGAGTAAGAAAGGGCTTCGCCAAGGCGACCCTATCTCTCCCTATCTCTTTGTGCTGGGTATGGAGGTTTTTTCATCCTATCTTAGTCATGACTTACAGCAGCGATCAGACTTCTCTTATCATTAGAGGACGAAGGAGCTCAAATTAAGTCATTTAATTTTCGCTGATGACATTTTCTTATTCTGCAAAGGCGATACCCCTTCTATATCTGCTCTTCTACACTCTGTTACTCGCTTCTCTACATCCTCGGGCCTCTATGCTAACTCTGAAAAGAGCAACTGGTTCTTCTGTAATGTTCCACAAGAAACTAAGCAACATACCTTATTATCCTCAGGATTTCAGCTGGGTGCTCTACCTATAAAGTACCTTGGTCTGCCTCTGATCACTTCTAGACTCAAAGCTCAGGATTGTGCTGCTTTGGTTCAAAGGCTTTGTTGGAAGATAGACTTATGGACGTCCAGATTTCTTCGTTACTCAGGCAGGTTACTTCTTATAAAGTCTATTCTTTATGGCATCTTTGGCTACTGGTCTACGTTTTTGTTTTTGCCCAAGAATATTATTAACAAGATTCAATCTTATTTCTCTAAGTTTCTCTGGGGAGGTAAGCATAATGCTAAATGTTACCACAAGGTCGCATGGTCCGATTGTTATCTCCCCAAGTGCGAGGGTGGTCTGGGTATCAGTGATCTTCATGATCGTAATAAAGCTGCTATTTACTTCCAAATATGGAGACTTTCTAATTATAATGATGTCTCCATCTGGATTCAATGGGTGCATAGGTGCTTACTAAAAAGCAAATCTTTCTGGGCTGCTTCAATTCCTTCTGCGAGTTCATGGGCAGTTAGACAGATTTTTAATCACAGAATGGAAGCAAGGAGATTTCTTTCATTTAATATTGGGGATTCCTCTAATTTGTTTATGTGGCAAGTTCCTTGGTTAGATAACAGATCCCTTATTTCGAGATTGGGTAGTGAAGTAGTTTCTAATGCAGAATCTACTTGTTTAGCCCGTGTTAAAGACTTCATAACTGATGGAAGATGGGTTCCCCCCCCCGTTCTAACTACCATCAGATTATAGTTCTCAGGCAATTGCTAGCAGATGTAACTATTTTCAGAAAGGATGCAGTTCTTTGGAATGGTTCGAAACAAGTGAACTTAGCACTCATTTGGAGCTCAATTAGGAGAACAGGTGCCTCTCCTCCTTGGATAGAAGCTGTTTGGCATGCCTTCGCTATTCCGAAATGTGCCTTTTTTATGTGGCTAGCTCTTAAGAGCAGACTCTTGACGAAAGACAAAATGCGGACCTTTGGAATGCAAGTTAACTTGACGTGTTTACTATGCCATTGCAATATCGAAACGGTGGAACATATTTTCACATCCTGTCCCTACACAAACCTCATTCTTTCTTGCAGCCCAGTCCCTTTAAATTGCACTTGGAATGATTGGACTTGTGGTAACTTTACTTCTGGAAATATCTCGAATTTGAAGAAGAAAATTGGCTGGCTTTTTGTCTCGGTGTCGATTTATATGATATGGCAGGAACGAAACAGAAGGCTACATGCCAAAGGGCAGCCCAGGCCGACTATTCAATTATCCATATTGATTAAAAATATGATCCGGGAGAAACTCTTTTCTTGTATAGGCTTTCAAAAGCAAATTGCTAGGGACCCATCCCTTACTCTCTTACTGTACTAGCTCTGCTAGGTTTTTGTATTTAATTTTGTAAGTGAGAGCTGCTGAGTGAGTTTTTCTTGCTTATCGCGGGGTATGCCCCTAGATTTTGTATATATTCTTTCCTTTAATCAATTTCAATTAGTAAAAAAAAAAGAAAAAGATTCTGAATCAGAGATGCAGGAACTCTTTGCTATGTCTGCTAAAGCTTTCAAGAAAAGAAGATTCAACAGGAGAACATTTAGCAAAGGACCTTTTCAAAAGAAAGAGGAGAAGAAGAGTGACAAGGGCAAAAGTACAATTGTCAAGCTTGATAAGGCCAAGAT
Organism: Kitagawia praeruptora; assembly: GCA_037693485.1. Lineage (NCBI taxonomy): Eukaryota > Viridiplantae > Streptophyta > Magnoliopsida > Apiales > Apiaceae > Kitagawia > Kitagawia praeruptora. Next base: position 117,594,179 of record CM075351.1, on the reverse strand, counting down.
CAAGTGCTTCAACTGCAGTGAGCTTGGACACTTTGCTAGTGAGTGTAAGAAGCCTAGGAATTCAGGAAAGGGTAATGCACTCATGGTCACACAGAAGGATTGGGCTGGTTCCAGTGATTCTGAAGATGAATTGGATTATGACAACATTGCATTGATGGCAAATATTTCAGACAAATCTGGATCTCCAAAGAAAACTTCTCCATCTTCTGTTAAGGTATCATTTCACTCTCTTGATTCATTTGATAGCTTAGTTTCTGATGATATTAGATCTATCCATGTTGAGTTTAAGAATCTTATGACTAATTTCAGAAATTTTTTTTTTTGCTAATTAAATTTTATACCAACAAAGGAACAACTTACACATATCTAGGGGCATACCCCACGAAATCAGCATTCAAGACATTAACAACATTAAGACACTACACTAGATAGCTTAAATACTATACTAGTCTGCAAGCATACAAGTAGCTAGTTAAAACTAGCTAAACAAAATAAAGATCTACGCCAATAATTATTTTCTGCAGGAAGGACCTCCCCTGCTTCCATGTGGAGTTTTGGAAACCCCTGCTTTTGCACTCCATGCCATTGAGGAGGAGGAGAAACATTGTGCACACCCCAAAACCCAACTTTCCATCAAAACATTTCAAATTGACAATCAAATGACAATCGAGACATCCAGTCAAATAATCATACAGACAGGTTCCTTGTAAACCAAAAACAACCACACTGCAATTATCATTAAATGGATGCGTATTCCAAACCACTAATCCCAGTTCAAAAACTGGCTTGTCCCAATAAAATAAAAAACCAACCATATTGAGGCTTTCGCCTACAATCCACTGAAGCATCCCGAAGTAATGCCTGGGCATAACATCAAGCACAGAGTGCCCCGCGACATAGCTGTGACCAATCTCCATAGGAGTAAGAGACAACACCAACACCTGGCCCTTACCAGGTATAGAACAAGAGACTATCATTTTGCAAGCAATAGCAATCTGCATTATGAGAGCGAAACCACCCAAAGTATCTATACTTTGAGTCACAAACACATGGTTGGCCGTCCCCATCACGCCCCCATCTCTTTCTTCAAAGCCCCGAAGGCATTCCCCATCAAACTTCTGATAGCTTCCCACATGACAAATAGGACAATTCTGCAAACCTTTGCATAGGCCAACAACATTCCCCTACCTCACAATCTGATAGTAATCCCTCATGAGCAAACTCAGCTGAGTGATCATGACCACACAGTCAACAATCAAACTCTCCCATTTAACTGCACCCACAAGCTCAAAAGCCAAGCATTCCAGATTTGCATACCGGTGTAGCACTGTGATGTACACCACCTCGACATCCTTGTTCATCAAACTTTGGCAGGTTGGAGCCCAGCTGCAGAAGACACCGCATAACTTAATTAAAGCATCAAGTGACATGCTACTGTCACTTACCTCATCCCGAGATAAGACCCCCAGCAGGTCACTATGTATTCTTTTTTTTTTTTGCTAAATTAAAACGTATTAAAAGACTGAAAAGTACATAATCTAGGGGCATACCCCGCGGAAAAAAAAACACAGCTAAACAACAAAACTAAAACACAAGGTCCACATGCGGGCTAATATAGTAAGGGAATGAGGGAAGGGTCTTTTGCAACTTTTTTCTGAAAACTTTTACAAGTAAAAAGTTTTTCTCGCATCATAGTTTTAATCACCACTGTAAGTTGAATTGTAGGCCTAGCTGGACCACTGTTATGAATCCTTCGGTTTCTTTCTTGCCATATAATATACACCACCACAGATATATAAAGCCACCCCATCAACTTCTGAGTATTGGTGAGATGACTTCCTGAAAGGACTCCATGTCGCCAGTCTACCCAATTGAAAGATATAGGAATAGGACTGTTCCTAAGAACCAGGTTAGTGAATGGGCAAGTCGAGAATAAGTGTTCCCCTGTTTCAATATTACCTTTGCACAAAACACACGACGTATCAACAACCATACCAAAAGCAGCCATCCTCTTTCATAAGGCTTTTGACACCTTGAATTGGCAATTTCTTTTCGAAGCCATGAGAAGAATGAATTTTCCCTCGAGATTTCTTAACTGGATAAAGACTTGTATTACCTCTTGTATGGTCTCGTTAAAAATTAATGGGTCTATAGAGGGCTACTTTAAATGCAGATCGGGGCTTCGACAAGGAGATCCGCTCTCCCCCTATCTTTTTGTTCTTGGTATGGAGGTTTTAACTGCTATTCTACGTCATGATTTGCATCGAACTGCCTCTTTCAATTATCATTGGCGTACTAAAGAGATTAAACTTAGTCACCTCATCTTTGCGGATGACTTGTTTCTTTTTTGTAAAGGGGATCGTGACTCTATTTCTACGTTGCTAAGCTCAGTAAAACGGTTCTCAGAATGTTCAGGTTTACATCCTAACCCGTTAAAAAGTGAAAGTTACTTCTGCAATGTGCCCCAAGATGTCATAGAGTTTACCTTGAGGACTTCTGGTTTTCGTCAAGGGCAACTGCCTATAAAATATTTAGGTCTACCTCTTATCACCACTACTTTAAGAGCTCGAGACTGTACTTGTCTGATTCAACGCCTATGCTCAAGAATTGAATCCTGGACTACTAGTTTTCTTCGGTTTTCTGGTCATCTGTTGCTCATAAAATCTGTATTGGCAGGAATTCAGGGTTATTGGGCAACTTATATGTTTCTTCCGAAGAATGTTCTGAATAAAATTCAATCGTACTTGGCTCGATTTCTTTGGGGAGGTAAGCTCAATGCCTCTTGTCATTTTAAAGTTGCCTGGAATGACTGTTGCTTACCAAAATCAGAGGGAGGCTTGGGTATTTCCAATGTTTTGGACCGAAATAAAGCAGCGATTATGTACCAAATCTGGCGATTGTCTTGGCCAAATCGTTCTTCCTTGTGGCTGAACTGGTTTCATAGATGTCTTCTAAAAAATAAAGCTTTTTGGACAGCCAATATTCCATCGTGCTCCTCTTGGGCTGTAAGACAAATCTTAAATCATAGAGGAGAGGCTTGCAAGCATCTCTTGTTTTCTATTGGGCATCAGTCCAGTTTTTTAATGTGGCACGATCCATGGTTGAATCATCAGCCCTTAATTGCCAGATTTGGTTCTTTTTTTTTTTTTTTTTTGCTAATTAAAATTTTATACCAAAAAGGAACAACTAATACAAATCTAGGGGCATACCCCGCGATCAAAGATAACAATAGTCATAACATCAGTAAGTCACCTTACTGTCAACATAACAACGAAAATAAGCTAAAGATTATTCTGGCGCCTTAAACAACCTAAAATTGAGACTAGGCACATGTCTCACAAAGCCCATAGTAATGAGTAGCAGCAGATTATTAGGGAGCACCCCCTTCGAGGTGCCACCAACAAAGATGATCCTCCCAACAGGGGCATACATTTTACTCACATTGTAACCCTTGACCCGAGCTACACATTCTTGACTTTGGCAAACCCCATCATTCTTGCAGTTAAGTCTAGCATCACGGTCCTCAACCTTCACTACCGTAGTAGCCCAGACCATATGCTCATGGGATCTTGTAGGTACAGACAGCTCCCAAACGAGCCTCCATAGAACATTCACAGTATACCTCCACCGGGGTCTCACCATCACTATACTGACCTCGAAAAATAACAAATCAGCAAGGCCAGACTCCTTTAACCCACCATGAATAAAATGCCTGGGCATCTCTACGTTCTTCACACTACTCGTAAGAAAACCAGGCACCCAGGAGAAATCCACAAAATTCCACCCCAGAGCACCCGCTCTGATGCACCCAACTCCATCAGACCAACGTTGATTAACATCTTCAAACCAGGAAGAAGCTACAGAATCGAGACTATTCAAAACACCGTGTTTCAAAAACTTCATGAAATGGACTGTAAACCCATGAACACCCCTGACCTTACAAGCCATGCTATTGAGCATCATCAACATCACACTCTGAACCTCATTAGGCCCCACAGACCAAACAAATCTTCGAGAAAACAAAATAGCACCAAGACTTCTCCTGGGCACATCGTCATTTATGGCAATAAAATCCTTCTTCAAGATAGGACATGCATGAAATACCTTACAAGTAAAATTTACCTGCTTCCGAAAACCCAATAGAGGAGTACAGAGGAAGTACCCGTCAACCAATTCATCTCCCAGATGGGCGATGGGGAGTTCATCTCAGATGGGCGATGGGTTCCACCTCGATCAAATCATGTACACATTATAGAGCTTAGGCATTCTCTTGCTCAAGTTCAGTTGACTCGAGAAGATGCAGTTTCTTGGCAAGGTCAGAAGCGTATAAACCTAGCTCACATCTGGAACACTATTCGACAAGTTGGTATGCCTCCTCCATGGATATCAGCTTTGTGGCATGCATACTCCATTCCAAAATGTGATTTTATTATGTCACTATGTATTCCAACATAGCCTGAACTAGTAGGCTTATAAATGCCCCTTAGAACTCTATGATTCAAAATAGAATTAATCCTCACAACCACACAAGAATCAGTGTGCAATGCATCAGTAGTGCCAATGTGAACGGTGACACCGCAAGTTCCAAATTGAGTGCATCCAGCCATTCCGAGCTCAAAAGAGTCAGTGCTTCCCATGTTCAATCTCAAAGTGCTCATCCCTCGAGCCCCTTGATTATACAACATATAGCAATTAAGATCTATCGACACTAAAACCCCGGTAGGGTCAATCATGTCCCTAAGCTGGCCTTTCGCATAATGTTTGACCATGCAAGTGGCCCAACAACAATGGATTACAACAGAGATGCTATTCCGAAGGTCACCCCTTCTACATTTAATAGCACAGAACATACTATTTGGATTACCAATATCATAAATTAGTCGCACCTTAATGAAGACGCCCAATGCCCATCCATCTTGCTTTGGATAAATCCACTTCTCCTCAATAATCAATCTAGAGCTTTGCGAACAGAAACAATCAACTAACCAGTACTTCATCATTCTCATGACAAACTTGGCTATAATAGCTTGTTGAGGCATAACCACAGACCCAAGCTTGACATCAATAGAACCATGTAATCCAGCGAAAAATATAAACATTGTGCTGACCATCAACATCTCCAAAGAGTCCACAGTAGGGTTGCGAATCAAAATAGGGTCCAAAGAACCCATCGTCTTGTCTCCATACCTCGAGCTGCAAGTAGATAGAGCCAAACCGTACAAAACAAATCTAGAATGAGAGAAACCACTCCTCCTCCGCCATAATTTAGATATTTCCAAGACAATACCCAATTCGTCCATAAGTGACTTCCCGTAAAAGGAAGCCATTCGGACTAGCCTAGATAGATCCAGTACCATCATTTTGTTGTTCTTTGAGAGACTCGACCAATCGAAAGATGCACGTTTCCCGTATAAGGTAGACATACCATCTTCAATTTCCATTACACAGCTTGAGTAAAACACCCCAAATGTTTTGGAAGGGTCTGAAATAAAGATCCCAGGAACCCTCCCAGCAACAAAGAAAGAACTCTACAACCGAGGTCTAAGAGCTTCAAACACACCGAATGGGTCAATACCCCACAATAAAAAGAAACAAGAATCTCCATCGGAGATAAACGGGACAACCTCTAGAGACATAAATAGAAAGGATATATATATAATTTAAGAAATATGGTGTGTAGGTGAAGGAGTAGAGATGGAAGATGGATTAATGGATGGTTGCTATGTAGATCTGATGAGAAAAGGGTGTAAGATTAATGGCGGCTGAAAGAAAAGGCTAGGGATTTTTAGAGAGAAGGTAGAGCGTTCCTCTCTCTAGATGACTCTCATAGGGATTTTTAAGTTTTTACTAGTGAAAGAGATGATCTTAAGGTTAAGAATGATGAATTAGTTGATAGAAATAATTTTCTTGAATCTGAGTTAATTCAAATGGAAGAATATATGTTAAGTTCTGATAAAGCTAAGCATGATTACAGTGTTATTCTTGAGGCTTATGACTATGTAAGAAAAGAACTAGAAGAATAGAGAGATATGATTAAAACTATTAACAATTCTGGTAAAAAGACTCAAGAAATCATTGAAAATCAAATTCTTGGTAAAGTTAATGGTTTAGGTTATGATATGGCTAGACAAGAAGAAAAAGTAGCTATTGTCAATGATGATAGTAAACTAGAAGCTAGCACATCTAAATCTGAAGGTAAAAAAATAGTTTCTGAACCTAAACATGTTAAATTTGTTGATTCAAAAGGTACCCCTGTTGTACACAAGAGACTTAACAATAGTAATTCAGATGAGAAAGTGTTAGAGAAACCTAAGAATGTCAATATAGGTTTTCTGTCAAAGTGTCAGTTGAAACAAAGACTAGATGGTCTTTCAGAGTCTAGCAAGATCAAGAGAAATAGAAATGGAAAAGAAGGTATCAACAAAGAAAATAATTACAAGAATGTACCTGATGCACCTAGGAAAAAAATGCTATAAGTGTAGGAATCATAATCATTTGGCCCCAGACTACAATCAAAAACCTTCTTGGAAAACTGAGTCTAGATTCCCCAAGACTCAGAAAATTCAATACCAACCACAAAAAGCTTGTTATCATTGTGGTAGTTTACTTCATTCCATTTACATGTGTAGAGAATATCATGAACTGTATTATGACTATTATTCTCTGAAATCTGAAACTCCTAGTCACAAACAGTTTGTGAAATCAGAGTCTAAGATTAACTCTGCAACAGGTAACTCCAAAGCAAAATCTTCAAAGCCTGTTGTTTCTAAATCTAGTAAGAAAGGATCCAATCAAAGTTGGGTCCTAAAAATTTCTAACTAGTTACTTTTTGTTTGCAGGGCACAGGAAAGAAGCATTCAATTATCTTGGACAGCGGATGCTCTGGACATATGACTGGAAAGAAGTCCCTGCTTACAAAGTTTGAGAGGAAAGCTGGCCCGGTAATATCTTTTGGAGATCGCAACAAAGGAGAAACTCTGGGAAATGGCTCAATTGTTTTGGGGAATGTCATCATAGAAAACGTAGCACTGGTTGAAGGCTTGAAACACACACTTTTAAGCATAAGTCAACTGGGTGATAAAGGTTACAATCAATCTTTGATAGAGAAGGATGCAAAATCTTGAATATGAATAATGGAGACATTGTTCTAACTGGTCAAAGACATGGTAACATATATGAAGCCAGCTTAAGTGACACATCTAAAGGAATTGTCAGATGTCTTTACAGCAAGGCATCAAATGATGAAAGCCGGAATTGGCACAAGAAGCTCTCACATCTCAACTTCAAGAAGCTTAATAAACTTGTTAAGCACAATCTAGTTAGAGGCCTACCTCAGGCAAATTATGTACAAGATGGACTTTGTGATGCTTGTCAGCTTGGAAAACAAAGATGAACCACTTTCAAGAGCAAGACAGAAAATTCTATTACTGAACCATTTCGCATGCTACATCTTGATCTATTTGGTCCAGTAAACATTATGTCTATCAGCAAGAAAAGATATGCTCTAGTCATAGTGGATGATTACACAAGGTTCACATGGGTATTCTTTCTACATAAGAAGGATGAAGCTCCTCAGCAAATCATTGAACTTGTCAAGAATATTCATAATAGCTCTGAGTACAAAGTCAAAGTACTTAGGAGTGATAATGGTACAAAATTTAAGAATCCTATAATGGAGGAGTATTGTGCAAACAATGGAATCACTCAACAGTTTTCTGCACCTGGAACACCTCAGCAGAATGGTGTAGTAGAAAGAAAGAACAGAACTCTCATAGAGGCAGCAAGAACCATGCTTGCAGATGCAAAGCTTCCAACCTATTTCTGGGCAGAAGCTATCAACACTACATGTTTCACTCAAAATTGTACCTTGGTAAATGGTCATGGAAAGACTCCCTATGAGATGATCAAAGGAAAGAAACCAAGTGTGAAATACTTTCACATTTTTGGATGCAAATGCTATGTCCTAAAAGTTCATCCAGAACAACTTGGGAAATTTGAAGCCAAATCGGATGAAGCAATCTTTCTAGGATATTCAACATCAAAGGCCTTCAAAGTTTATAATCTTTGAACTCACATTGTTATGGAATCAATTCATGTTGCATTTGATGACAAGAAATTTGGAATTCTACAAACTGATGAAAGCCATGACAAATTGGAATTTGAAAATCTTAAGGAATCTGAGATTCTCTCCAGTGATGATGAAGGTTCTCCTAAAGAAATGTCTATTGCTACTCAAAGGAATGCTACTGTTGAGGGGCAGCAAATCAATCAAGGACAACACAGTGTTCATCAGGAGTAGACTAGTTATTCAGAGTCTACTCCATCAGGAACTGATCCTTGAGAGACTATTGAAGGAAGATCAGGAACTTTTGAAGGAAATGAACACTCTTCTACAAGAGATACCACTAACTTTAGGGGAGAGTCTAGTAGGAGCAATCTTGATGTGGATCACTCCACGAATAAAGAAAACAAGAAGAAAAGGATATTTCAAAAGAACACGATCAATCCAGAAACGTGAACTTTGAATCTCAAATAACTTAGATCAATCCAGAAACTAAGTAATTTGAATCTAACCTTCAAAACAATCCATTAATTGAAGTTTAGAGGAAAGAAAAACTAATAATAGTTTATCTCAAAACAAAAGTTTATATCATCCATTATCTGTCTTAAAACAATACATGAGAGGGGTATATATAGGCTTAGACAATAACATAAACTCAATAGGAATCGCAGAGAAATCCAATACCAGCTTGAAGATTAGCTAATATCTGAATCCATCCAGGAAACACAATTTAAAACCAAATCCAAATAGAAAATACATAAAACCGAATCCAAACAGGAAAATAAAATCCTAAGTGCTTAAAACAAGAAAAACCCTTTCAAGTGAAAGGTAAAATTTGAATCTAACCTTCAAAACAATCCAGTAATTGAAGTTTAGAGGAAAGAAAAACTAATCATAGTTTATCTCAAAACAAAAGTTTATATCATCCATTATCTGTCTTAAAACATTACATGAGGAGGGGTATATATAGGCTTAGACAATAACCTAAACTCAATAGGAATCCAAGAGAAATCCAATACCAGCTTGAAGATTAGCTAATATCTGAATCCATCCACGAAACACAATTTAAAACCAAATCCAAATAGAAAATACATAAAACCGAATCCAAACAGGAAAATAAAATCCTAAGTGCTTAAAACAAGAAAAACCCTTTCAAGTGAAAGGTAAAAACTTGCAAGCCAAAATCTACTTAATACTTATAGATAATAATCAGCTTCTTGTCCAAGCTTCATTCGTCTCTCCTTTATTCCTTCTTGTCCAAGTAAGCTTCTTGACCCAACTCTCCCACAAATTCTAACTCGAATCCCTTCATGAATAATAATATAAAATATTTACCAATTAACATATTCATTCCCTGATCCTCATCAAATCTACCACCTGTTAGAAAATGGACAAGGGATCATACTGAAGATTTGATAATTGGTGATCCAAATAGTGGTGTTCGAACTAGAAGATCAGTTCAAAATGAATGCTTGTACAGTTGTTTTCTCTCTAAGAATGAACCTAAGAAGGTTGAAGGAGCCTTACAAGATCCTGATTGGGGGCGTTGAAACAAAACCAAATAAAAATCCAGGACTAAAAAAAAGGAACTTTTAAATGAGAGTCGTTTTTCTCTCTAGCTCTTAACCCTAGCCGCCATTCTTTCAGCCAAATCTTTACCTTTTTCCATCAGATCTACACTCCTACCCCTCACGAATCCATTTCCCTCTTCTAATCTTCCACCTTTACATCATACTTCTTATATATATACTACCTTTATTTTAATTTTCTGTTTTAGATGGGTTTCGAGGGTGTTTTTTTTCCTGGGTTTCCGAGCTTAGAGGCTGGTTGCGTGGGCCATGTTTTGGTTGTTGAGGAGGAGATTATAAATGTTTTCTTGAAGGAAACTTATAATCTTGTGTTCCCATTGTTGGATGTGAACGATTCTATGCGGATTTGGTTGGGGAAATTCGTATCACTGGATTTCTTGCTTCAAGTGTATGTTGGAAGGGTAGAACCTCGTTTCTTAATAGGTGTGATGGAACCTCTCTCTCTGATTCTTATTCTGCCCACCTTGGTGGAGGTTGTTGCTGTTGAACACAGCCCTTTGAAATTGATGATGGTGTTGTCATTGGGCATCATCGATCTGGATTTGTTGGAAGGACCATGTGCTGGTTTTGTTACTCGAAATCATTTCTTCATCTTCTTTATGAAAGAGGATGCAAGGATTTCGATAAAAGGATTCATGTTACAAGAGTTGTTCTTTAAGGGAAGGGATGTTTTTCTGCTTCAGTTCTTGGTTTTAACAGGCCTGCATAAGGTTGGGCTTAGGTCTCTATACCCTGTTCAGTACAACAGTATAGTTCTATCGAGGTGTTCTCGATTTATGGCTTTTGACCTGCAGATGGTTGAACATGATTTACAAGGGGGTTTTATTCGGTCTATGAGTGTCAATTCTAAAGGTCACAATCTGTTTGATGATATGCTTCTTTCAAGTTTCTATTTCAGGAAAAGATTAACTATGGCTAATCTTCGAAGTTTTCATTCTTTCAACTCTGATTTGATGAACGGTTCTGTTGAATCATTGATTATAGGGGATGGAGATGAATCTCTTTTTCCCAATTTAGTTCACGATGAGCATTTGGGGGCTATGAATGATGTATCAGAGGTGGTCACAACTCTGGTTGGAGGAGTGTTTGATGAAATGCTCCAGTGTGAGAAGGATACCCTGATGATGGGTATATGCGGGAAGGGTTATACAAGGTTTTTCGCAGCCAGGAGGACAAAGCTGTTAATGGTTTCTACAAACAATGATGTTTGTACTACTTTTCGTGGTCTTGTGGTGCAGCAGGACAGAGATGAAGTTGTACAGGAAACGACCTGCCATGTGTTTGAGGTAATCTCATACTTGCACTTGCCTATTTCTGTGCCTTGTTTGTTTTTAAGCAAGGTTACTTTAGGAGGGTTTGCGCTGCGAATTCGTTTCGTTGTCCGCAATGACAACCAAAGTGTATGCTATATGACTCTTGGGCGCAATAGTCCACAGGTCTTTGTTCTGGAAGTTTTCAATGATTTCTGGGATTTCAAAGTAGGGAATGATGATACCTACGATGATACCTATGAGATGGTTGTGTTGAGAAACAATAACAATGTTCATCTGGTGATGTCAAGCCCAACACATTGGGACTCTTTCTGTTGGGATGCTCCCAAGATTTCTAATGGATCCCTTTATTGGGTAAAGGATGTGATTGCTTCTGCATCGGGTGGGTCTGTTCTTGCCCAGGAAATTGACAGAGGAAATGGCAGTAGAGCTCCAGTTGCTTCTGCTGGACTTGTGACATATGTTGGTAGAAATCTGAGTGTTCCTCATGGGAACAAGCGAAGTCCAATGCAAAGGAATGATGGGAAGTACGAGACTGTTGCCGGGTCTTGTTATGATGTTATAACAGGTGCTGAAAAGGAAAGGTTGAGGGGGTACTTGTTACCCCATATAGTTGGGTTAATTCGTTTATGGAAGCTACGAGTAGGATTCAGGAGTGCTGGAGTTTGCTGCTCGTACACATTATGGTTGACTAGAGGTCAATGGAAAGGGGGCCGCAAGGTGGTTGTTTGCGGGGCTGCAAAGAAATTGTGGCTCGTGAAGTTCAACTTGGTTACTAAGCTTGAAGTAATGGAGGTGTTTTTCAACAAGTATGATTTGGATGGTAGTATGATACTTCATCTGATTTGGTTTGTACAAATGAATTGTGTATCGCTGTTTGTTTATAGATGTGTTTTCCAGGAAGGAAAAATCCAAAATGGTGGTCTGCGTCTCTCTGGTCGTTCTGCTTTGTTCTTAGGATCCTGATAGCAATTGGAAATGTCATCATTGAAAAAGTAGCAAATCACAGACAGAGGTTATCGTGTCAATTTCAATGATACTCATTTTGAAGTTATCAGCAAATCTTCAGGGAAGGTTGCATTAACTGGTCAAAGACATGGTAACATTTATGAAGCCAACATTCACACCAATACTGATAATCCAGCTACATGCCTCATCAGCAAAGCTTCTGTAGATGAAAGTTGGAATTGGCACAAGAAGCTTTCTCATCTCAACTTCAACAATATAAATGAGTTGGTTAAGAAAGACTTGGTAAGAGGATTACCAAAGGCATTGTATACTCCTGATGGACTCTGTGATGCTTGTCAGAAGGCTAAACAGAGAAGGACATCATTCAAGAGTAAATCTGAATCCTCAATTGATGAACCATATCACATGACCTTGACTTGTTTGGACCAGTGAATATTATGTCCATCAGTAAGAAAAATCCAAAATGTTGTTGATGTGGTAATCAACAACATGAATGTTGGTTTATTTTGTCGAGGGTTTGACATCTGGTGTCACAGGAGGAACCAACACCTAGTGAAGACCCTATGGGGAATGCATTACATGGTGCATTATCTGCTGATTTCCATTACTATGGCTCTTGTGAGACATGTGTTTAGTCTCAAAATAAGGATGTTAAAGGCGCCAGAATGCTTTTAGTCTAGTCTAATTAGTTGGTTTTAAGTTGACTCGATTTGTTAATTGAGTATGTTATATTTGCATGTTGATTTCGCGGGGTATGCCCCTAGAATTGTATCAGTTGTTCCTTTTGGTATAAATTTTAATTAGCAAAAAAAAAATCCTGATTGGGTAATTGCAATGCAGGAAGAGTTAAATGAGTTTGAGAGGAACAAAGTCTGGAAACTGGTACCAAGACCTAAGGATAGATCTATTGTTGGTGCAAAATGGGTTTTCAGAACCAAGCTAGATGAATCTGGTATGATTGTAGGAAACAAAGCAAGACTGGTGGCCAAGGGTTATTCTCAGGAAGAAGGAATTGACTATGATGAAACCTTTGCACCTGTAGCAAGATTGGAAGAAATCATGATGTTTCTTGCATTTGCAGCTCATTCAAAATTCAAGGTATACCAGATGGATTTAAAGAGTGCTTTTCTAAATGGCAAGCTTGATGAGGAAGTATATGTGGAGCAACCACCTGGGTTTGTTGATCCAAAGTTTCCAAATCATGTCTACAAACTTGACAATGCACCCTATGGACTAAAGCAGGCACCAAGAGCATGGTATGAGACTTTGTCTAAATCTCTTCTTGAAAATGGATTCACAAGAGGTACGATTGACAAAACTCTATTCTTTAGAAAGATTAAAAGTGAATTGCTTTTAGTTCAAGTTTATGTTGATGACATCATATTTGGTTCTACTAATGTAAAGTTGTGTGCTAAGTTTAGCAAGCTTATGCAGTCTAAGTATCAGATGAGCATGATGGGTGAGAGTTAAATTTCTTTTTAGGATTGCAAGTCAAACAAACTGAGACTGGTATTTTCATTAATCAGTCAAATTTTATCAAAGATCTTTTAAAAAGGTTTGACTTTCAAGATTGTTCAGTTGCAAAAACACCCATGGCAATAGCCACTAAACTAGACTCTGATCCTAAGGGAAAGAGTGTGGATAACACTAGTTATAGAGGCATGATAGGTTCACTGTTATATTTATCTGCAAGTAGACTAGATATAATGTTTTCTACATGTTTATGTGCTAGATTCCAAAGTGATCCTAAGGAATCTCATTTAATTGTTGTGAAGAGGATTTTTAGATATCTCAAAGGAACTCCAAATCTTGGTTTGTGGTATCCTAGAGAATCTGATTTCTCCCTAATTGGCTATTCAGACTCTGATTATGCAGGGTGTAAAATAGACAGGAAAAGCACTACAGGTACATGTCAATTCTTGGGAAACAGATTGATTTCTTGGGCAAGTAAGAAGCAACAATCAGTTTCAACCTCAACTGTAGAAGCTGAATACATTGCAACAGGCAGTTGTTGTGCACAGCTCTTTTGGATAAGAAATCAGTTGATGGATTATGGTATGACACTTAGTAATATTCCTATGTTTTGTGATAATATTAGTGCTATCAAGATTGCAGAAAATCCAGTTCAACATTCAAAGACTAAGCACATTGATGTCAGGTATTATTTTATTAGAGAACATATTGAGAATGGTATTGTGGAACTTCATTTTGTTCCTACTGACAAACAGCTTGCAGATATTCTAACTAAACCACTTGATGAGACTATATTCATTAGATTGATTAGTGAGTTAGGAATGTTAAATTTCTAGATCTTTAACCTCTGCAAAAGTAGCAAGGTATGTGTTTCAGCTTGTACACTTGATATTCTTATCAGGATCTATATTTGATAGTTAAATGCTTAAGCTGTAACATTTTACTTTGAAAAATTACAGTATGATAGACTTGTTAATAAACATCAGGATTAGGATTGCTATCAGGATGCTGATGTCATCTGGATTGTATTGTCACTATCAGGATTGTGAAATTTGTGTGTCTTACTGTTTCAAATCCTGAAGTTCATGATATTCAGTGATTCAATTCTGAAATTAGTTATGTCTATGTAATCGAGTTTTAACACAAGCATGCTGATAATTTATACATTATTCAGATCAGTCAAATAAACAGACAATAGACAAGTAGATAATAAGAAAGCTTGTATTTTCATTAATTGAAAGCTTTACATACATGAAAATGAAATACAAACATTTTTTTTTGCTAATTAAAATTTTATACCATAAGGAACAACGGAGACAATTCTAGGGGCATACCCCGCGAAATCAACAACCAAGCATTACAACTAAAAACAATGAACTAAACCTAGTCCACTAAACATAAATAACACTAGGAAAGACCTAGCTTAACATTTTCCACCACTAATGCCTGCTTAGCATCGAGTCTTTTAGCCCCCACCTTCGGGCCCCCATCCAAACTAAAGCTGCATAATGCACTAAAGTAGCTATCGTTTGACGGATAGCTCTATCTTCAAAAAGATCGCCCTTCCTCCCCAACCCATGTTGAAACCCACCATTACTCGCCTGCCCGAGCATGTAGTAAAAGCCCCGAGCATTCAGCATGGGCACACCCAACATAGAGCATCCATTGACTCTAGGCCACACATACCTCTGATTGACAGAGCCTTGTTTATGCACAAACCAATCTCCATTTTCGACCCAATGGTGCACAACAAGCACCATCTCAATTCCCTGCATTACATCGCAGCTATTTGACATTCGCAAATAAACGTTCATGCCAAACTCATCCTTCAAGACGGTCCTAGGCATGACAACTCGAATAAACCCCCTTCTGGGGTGCCTAGTAATGCAGGAACTGCATCTACAGTCAAACACGCTTGAAAAACGGGAAGCGCTTCCAAGAAACCCTGCCCAATCCCCCACGTCATAGCCACATAAACAACCACAATCAGACGAACATTCCGAGCAGTCTACATCCATCATATGTAAATCACTAGGAGGCGGACTGTGATGCCCCTAGATCCGGGGTCATGGATCCAGGTCATCACGGTCCAATTTCCATTTATCAGCAATATCTCTTTGATCTTTTTTTTTATTTAATATTATTAATACCATTTAATACTCACATAAATGACCCCACACTAATATCATCACACACACCAGTCATATGCTCAGGGAACAACATCTACAATATTAAAAGTTTAGAGTTAAAGGAGTTATTACAAACCAGGATCATACTTAAATACATTGTTGAATAATACTTCGACATGAAGCATTTTTTTTTTTTTTGCAAATTGTTCGACATGAAGCATTTCAACAATCAAAAGTTTATTACACCAGCTTACACACTTAATGTACATAATCTACCAGTACCCAACCGTCCGATAGCTAACTCGGGAATCGTTGCCAACACTCTCTCAAAAGTTCATCTTTCCCGTACCCTCTTGCGGGGTGTAGTGCGGAGTATTGGCATACCTAGCTGTTGTATACATAATAGCAAGAATTAGCTAAAATAGCTCTGCAAGATAAATTCTATCAACTAGCATCAAAGGGAAATAAACCATTATATATATATATATAATAGACAAAAACAAATTTTCAGTTATTATGGAAAGAATTTTATTTTCATTCAATATATATATACACTTTCCTATTATCTTTGTACGAAAAGAAATATATAGTATTATAATATCAGTTTCTCTTCTAATATCATATCATATCAGTTTCTTTTCTTAAATAATATAACAATCAATATACCATTTCAGTGTAATCTTTCAAGATAATATGAAAATTTGAACAAATCTCTCGCTATCATCTTCTCATTTCCTTCTTATGCAACAATTATATAAATTAATATAAAAATCAGTTTCTCTTCATCTGTAACAATAATTCCATTATTTCATATCATTTTTCTGTTTTCAGTATAGAAATCTGAAAACCATTTTCAATTCTTTCTTTCAAGTTTTGGGGATATCTGCTAGCGCCAGATATGTTAGGATGATGATCAATCGCCTAATTGTATCCGCTCTCTGTTTACTACCGGTAGATGGAATGATAATCATCCCTGGAGGAAGGCTCTTCTGCTACATCCCCCTGGAGGAAGGCTCTTCTGCTACATCCCCCTTCGGCAACTCTTGGGCCGTAATAAATATTGAGTGCTGGACTGTGCCGCACACAGCCTCTTACGCTTTATGTTGCAATCCCCTTTTTTTGTCAAAACATTATTATACATATATGTACTACCATTCGCATTCACCTTTCCATTCACAGTTCTTTTCACGTCTCCTCTTTCTTTTTTTCTTTTTTTTTTTTTTTGCTAAATAAAAATTTTTTATTGCTCCAAAGAAACAAAGACAAGATAAGAGGGGCATACCCCAATCAAAAGCAAAACAGACCTACACAAGTAACTAGGCCAGTCAACAGAAAACTAGGACAAAGCTAAAATAACTAGTATAGTAATGAAGGTAGTGTGGGATCCTTCCGGACAGCTCTTTGAAAACAGCCAACAGTGCAAAGTTTGTCTCTAACTCTTCTTTTTACATCTCTAGTCAATCTCCCAGCTGGTATAGCATGCCCCACATTGTGAGTTCTTTGATTCCTTTCCATCCAAATAGCATGATATGTTGTTGCAAGAAATAAGTAGGTTGCCATTTTTTTGATGCTTTCTATACGACCCCCAACAAGCGTGCCTTGGTTAAGATTCTGCCAACTAAAATCCACATGAACTGGCCACGCTCGAAAGATAGATTTTACATATTCACATTCACTGAAGAGATGCTTATGCGTTTCCACAGAGTTCATACACATGACACATATTGGGTTAATTGCCATCCCAAATCTCTGCATACGATCACGAGTTAACAGTCTTTCCTTTAGTATTATCCACAGCATCACAGAGTACTTTGGAACTGCACATGAATGCCAAACCATATCTATCCAAGGTGGAGGGTTTTGAGCACGCCGAATTGTGTCCCAGACCACTGGAAGACCAACTTTGTTCCCAGAGATTCCATTCCAGAAAATGCTGTCCTCCTGTTGACATTCGACAGTGGCACAAATGCTACGAAAGTCTATTGCAAGAACATGGTTGGAAACAATTGTCTGCCAAACACGATTACTGAATATCACACCCACTTTGGCCATATGTGTAGACTCCAATATTGAAATAATGCTAGGACTTAAAAGATCCACCAGAGTTTTCCCATTATGCCAAGGGTCATGCCATAGAAGGTGGTTAGAATTAACACCTATTTTATAGGATAAAAAAGGGAGAGCCTTGTTACGACCTTTAAAAATTTTCTTGAGGCTCCATGACGATTTTGATGGGATTTTCATGCTCCAGAATGGCTTATGCTGTAAGAAGCAGGAATAAAGCCATTTAATCCACAAAGAATCTGCTTTAGTAACAATCCTCCACACCTGATACAATATTGCAGCATCGTTCCAAGAAAACAAATCTCTAAAGCCAAGACCACCTTCAGATTTCGGGTAGCAACAGTCAGCCCACGCTATTTTAAAAATACAAGGACCATTCAAGGACCCACCCCATAGATATCTAGCTAAAATCCTCTGGATATGCTTTAGCACCCCTCTCGGAAGAAAAAGGTATGTTGACCAATAACCCTGAATACCATAAAGCACAGCCTTTATTAAAAGAATGCGCCCAGCTTGATTAAGGAATTTACTTGTCCAAAGCTCTATTCTACCACACAGGCGCGAGATGAGAGGTTCACAATCTCTGTATCTAAGTTTTCCTGAGACCAAAGGAAGGCCTAGATACGAAACAGGTAGGCCAGTAAATTGCAATGTAAAGTATTCTTGGAGAAGTAAAAATGAGAGTCCTAGAGAGAGAAGCTCCTCCTTCTTTCTAAAAACCCCTAAACCTAGCCGCCATTTTCTAATCTTTAGATCTATTCTCTTAAACACTTTCCCCATCATTAACTCCTCATTCCCTTCATTTACTTCCACCTTCTCTTGTCCCCCAAACCTAAACACTATATTTCTTTCTTTCCCTTTTGTTTTTTTCGGACAGTTCCCATGGTGAGTCAAGGTTCTAATTGTGACTCCGAATCTGGTTTACCTGGTTATATGCAGGATATGGAGGATGATAAGTTTCAGGAAATGCTGGCAAGAAGAGAAGTGGAGGACTTTCCAGCCTTAGTTGTACCTTCCACCCTTCAGGGAGGTACCTCAGCTGAAAATATCTGTGAGACAACCTCAGATGAGGAGGAAGCTTCATATGAGACGGCTAGAGATGCGATAGAAAGAGAAACGATTCACCTGGTAGCAAAGGGTGTGGCTGCGAACAATAAGTATGAGAGAGAGGACCTCATAAAGCTACGCAACCAAATGATGGATATCCATAGCTTCCTTGCCAAGAAGGGTTTTTCGGTGAGTGAAGTTGAGAAAGAAATCCTGAAGGATAAGGAGAGGTTTAATGCAGGGCTAGTAAGCCCAGTGCGTTTCATTGATGGTAGGGATGAGATGGGTCTTCCCATATTCACTAGCAAGGAAGTACCTAAGAGCACGGTTGCCAGTGAAAAGGAAGCGTAATGAGTCTACCTATGTCTTTAGGTTCAATTCTTCCAATGAAAAGAATGCAGTTCTAAGCAAAGGTACGTGGTACTTTGATAAAAGGCCCCTGGTATTAACTGATTGGGGTTTCAACGACCGCTCAGAATCTGTTACCTCAATGCCGTTATGGGTTAAGTTAGCCAATTTGCCGGATTGTTACTGGACACAGGAGGGGCTGGGCCGTGTTGCTAGTGCCATTGGTAAGCCCCTAGGGGCAGACGCCCTTACCTCTGAGCTCGAAATTCTTCCATTTGCTAAAATGTGCGTGCTGTATGAGGTGGGGGATCCATTACCACCAACCCTCAAAGTGGTGGACCTGGATGGCTCCATAGTTGAGGTTAAAGTCTCATACATTAATAAGCCAATGGTGTGTAGCCATTGTAAATCTCTTTGTCACACCATTAGTGTTTGCCCGGTGGCTTCTAGACAATGGGCGGCAGGGGGGTCAATCCATACTAAAGGGGCTCCATCTGGCCAAAACGACAAAGGAAAAGATAAGGTGGACGAAAGTGGTAAGGTAAATGAAGGTCACCAAAAGAAGGTGGAGGTGGAGCTGAAGGAAGGGGTTTTAGAGGAGGAAACAAGTAAAAAAAGGGTTGAGGTGGAGCTAAAGGAAGGGGCTTTAGAGAAGGAAGCAAGCCACATGACCGCTTCAGTTGGGGAAAAGCAAACCACCAACCACCAGGTAGATGTCAAAGAAGGGAATGTAAACAATGAGTGGACGGAGGTTCGTTCTAAACGAAAGCCAGTGACATCGCCTAGTATATCTCCAGAAGTCTCCAATCTTCAGCCGTTTCAGAACATTGTGGTCGATGAGGTAGCTATGAAACATGGCTCGAGAACTCCAAAGCCATACAAGAAAGTAAAAAGAGGGGGTAGGGGGGGTCGTACCCCTTCCTCTAGGTCATAAATCTGTTATGACTATTTTTTGTTCCTACAACGTTAGAGGCCTTAATAATAAAGTTGGTTTTATTAGGGACTTCATCTTCAAAAATAAACTGTCCCTGGTAGGTCTCTTGGAAACCCATGTCCAAACTGACGTTGCTAGGATTATCTCTCGGTCCATTAATCCACGTTTTCAGTGGTTCTTTAATTATGATCATCATCCGGGAGGCCGTATTTGGCTGGGGTGGAACCCCTCTATATGGAAAATTTTGGTTCTTGCTTCCTCTTCTCAGCATATCACATGCTCTGTTACCCTTCTTGAGAGCAATACAAGTTTTGTTATCTCTTTTGTGTATGGCCTTAATGATGTGATTGACCGTAGACCACTATGGTCTGATTTGGCGGGAATAGCGCAGGGTTTAAATGGCACAGCATGGGCTCTATGTGGTGACTTCAACTCGTGTATTAGTATTGATGAAAAACAAGGAGGGTCCTTAGATTGGACTGCTGGAATGGAGGAGTTTAAACAGTTCTTGCTTGCTAATGGCCTCACTGATCTCCGGTATACAGGCCACTTCTTCACATGGTGGGATAGCAATATCTCTCAGCCAAAATTCAGAAAATTAGACCGTGTGTTGGTAAACCCTGAATGGCATTCAGTGTTCTCTTGCTCGACAGTGGAATTCTTGTCTCGGGGCTTATCTGATCATTGCCCTGCTATTACTTCACTTGGCACTAGTTTCTCCTCTGGAGCGAAGCCCTTTCAATTTTTTAATCACCTTATTGATAATCCAGAATTCTTGGAAACAGTGGAGAAAGCATGGTCCTTAGAGGTTGAGGGGAATCCTTGGTTCATCCTAACATCGAAACTCAAGAATGTAAAGGTGGCTCTAAAGGAACTCAACAGAAAGATGGGGGATATTCACAGCCTAGTGATCCAGTCTCGGGACGCACTCTCTCAGTTCCAGGACTCCATGCCTGCTAACCCTAATGCTGCTTACTTTGAGGAAGAAAAGGAATTTATTGAGAACTATTCAGCGGCTTTAAGGCTAGAGGAGCAGTTTTTAAAGCAGAAATCCAGAATTCAGTGGCTTAAGCTTGGAGATGGCAACAACAAGTTTTTCTATAATTCTTGCAGAGGGCACTGGAACACTAACAAGATCACTACTCTCACTGACTCGGAGGGAGTCTCACACTCTTCACATGCAGACATGGCTAAAGTTGCAACGGATTTCTATAAAAATATTCTAGGAAAATCATCTGAGGTAGCAGATTTTCCTAATGATATTCCATTACCTTCTCTCTCTGATTCACAGGTCAACCTTATGGCTGCCTCATTTTCTGAGAATGAAGTGCTGAGCACATTAAAAAGAATGGCTAAGAACAAGAGCCCTGGGCCGGATGGTTTCACAGTTGAATTCTATTTGGCTGTTTGGCACTTGGTAGGAAATGATGTGACTAAAGGTATCATGCATTTCTTTAACACATTGCACCTGCCTAGAGTAATAAATGCTGCTTCCATTTGTTTAGTTCCTAAACAACCTAACCCATCTGAAATGCAACATTTTAGACCAATCTCCTGTTGCAATGTACTATATAAATGCATCTCTTCTATGCTAGCCAAGAGGCTTAAAGCTGTGCTTCCCTCCATCATTTCCCCGGTACAATCTGCTTTTCTAGCTAGGAGATCCATTGGTGACAATATTTTCCTTGCTCAAGCATTATGCAAGGACTATAATGGTAATTCAGGTCAGCCTCGATGTGCCATAAAGCTAGACATTCATAAGGCTTTTGACTCCCTAAACTGGAATTTTCTGTTTGCAATCATGGGGGAAATGAGGTTTCCCACTCAGTACATTAAGTGGCTGGAAAAATGTATCACTTCAACAATGTTTTCTGTAAAGTTGAATGGCAGTTTGGAAGGGTTTTTCAAAGGGGAATCTGGCCTCAGGCAGGGGGATCCTCTATCCCCTTATCTGTTCGTGATTGTCATGGAGGCTCTCTCAGCATGCCTGGATAAGAAGACTGTGGACTCTAACTTCAAATTCCATTGGAGAACTAAAGAAGTAAAGCTAAATCACATTATATTTGTCGATGATGTTTTCTTGTTTAGTCATGGTGATTTGGGGTCAGTCTCGGCTCTCCTGGATGGGATCAAGCTATTCTCAAACTGTTCGAATCTGAAGCCCAACATCTCCAAAACTACATGCTTCTTTGCTAATGTTAGACAGGATGTGACTGATGCTATTCTTTCTCACTCAGGGTTCCAAAGAGGTCATATGCCCATCACTTACCTGGGGCTCCCTCTTATCACAGGAAAGCTCAACAAGAATGATTGCCAGACACTGATTACTAGACTGTGCAGCAAAATGGAACTGTGGACAACTAGATTCCTTAATTTTGCAGGGCGTCTCCAACTGATCAAAGCCATACTGGTCAGCATTGTGGGGTACTGGAGTATGTTTCTCTTCCTTCCGAAAGGGATCCTAAAAAAGATTAATGCTCTATTTTTCAAGTTCCTCTGGGGAGGTTTCTACAAACCAGATGGGAAGTGTCAATATAAAGTTGGATGGGAGGAGTGTTGCAAACCTAAAGCAGAAGGGGGTCTTGGCATTCGGAATATTTTTGAATGGAATGAAGCAGCCATCCTTTTCCAGCTGTGGCGCATCATTCAGCCCACCTCTAACTCTCTATGGATAGCTTGGTTCCATAAAGCTTTGCTGGCAAAGAAAGAATTCTGGACCTCCAAAATGCCATATCGCTCATGTTGGATAGTAAGGAAACTGTTCAAGGCGAGGCACCGAGCCCTTCAGTATGTGCACTATAACATAGGAGAAAACTCGGACTTTCTATTCTGGCATGATCCTTGGGTCCATAATAAGCCCCTCCTGGATATTGCCCCTTCCATAGTATCTACAGCTGAGTCCACTAGTTCAGTCACTATCAATGTCTACCTCCGAAATGGGATTTGGGACTTACCATCTTCGAACCATAATGATGTGATTGAAATTAGACGGCTGGTGCAACATGTTCAAATCCACAAGTCTGATTCCATTCTATGGGATGGAATGATTCCAAAGCATGTCAAATTGTCAACTATTTGGTCCTCCATGCGGGCGAAAGGAAGCTATGTTCAGTGGTTATACATGGTTTGGGGCAAATTCAATATCCCGAAATGCTCATTCATCACATGGTTGGCCATCAAAAACAGGCTCCTCACGAAGGATAGGATGCTTTTGTTCGGAATGCAGGTTGATCAAAAATGTGTCTTGTGTGGGGTGGATGATGAATCCATTAGCCACATTTTCACTGCTTGCCCATACTTTGATATTATTAGCAGCTCTATGCCATTTCGTTTCTCTCGAAACTGGTCCAATTGTCAGTCAGGCAACTGCACGGTTAATCAGCTACGGGCAAAGGAGGAACCAATTGCCCATCTGTTTTTTAGTACAGCTATTTATCATGTCTGGAAAGAGCGTAACTACCGCATGCACAATCATGGTCCTGGCCACCCTACATCAGTGGTCAGCGGGGAGATAAGGCGTATGGTGCGTGAGAAACTGTTCTCATGTAACTTGTTTAAGGGTTGGGTTCGGAATGACCCGACCATCCTCTTATTTATCATGTAAAAGAATAGGCTAGGTACATCTGTAACGTTGAGTAGGGTTTACCTCCTTATTCTTTGTATCATGTTGATTAGTAGTTTTAGCATGGATGTTGTATCGCGGAGTATGCCCCTAGATATGTTTTAGCTGTTCCCTTTGGTATATATTCTTTTAATTAGCAAAAAAAAAAAAAAAAAATTGCAATGTAAAGTTCTGAACTTCACTTGGAACATTGCCAAAAAAACACATACATTTTGCAGGATTTGGAAGTAAACCAGAGATGCTAGAAAACTTCCTCACGCCACTCATGATCAGTTTTACAGAGTCAATATCACCTTTGCAAAACAAGAATAAATCATCAGCAAAAGTTAAGTGAGTAATACCAGCCTCTTTTGTGCGCCAATGAAACGAAAATTCAGGAGACGAGGTGGCTTGATTGAGACAAGCTGTAAGAACCTCCATGGCAATGACAAATAGATACGGGGAAATCGGATCACCCTGCCTCAACCCTGACTGTGCTTTGAAGTACCCTTCTAAGGATCCATTGACCTTAACAGATAGCATAGTCGAAGTAACACAAAGTTTAGTCCATTCTATAAACTGCACAGGAAAATTCATGGCCAACATAGCATTGAAGAGAAACTCCCAATTTAGGGTATCAAATGCTTTCCTAATGTCCATCTTAATAGCAACACGGGCAGGTCCTGAGTTGAGATGGTAGTCTTTACATAATGATTGAGCAAGTAGAATATTGTCACCAATTTTCTGCCCCGAAACAAACGCTGCCTGACGCGGAGATATGATCTTCCTCGTAACAGTTTTCATACGGGCAGCAAGCATTTTTGCTATGCACTTATACAGCGTGTTACAACATGAAATAGGTCTATAATGCCCCATGTGTGAAGGATTGGCAATCTTAGGAACCAAAGCAATAGCTGCAGAATTAATTATACGAGGAAGCTGTCTAGTTGAGAAGAAGTGCAAGATACAGTTAGTTACTTCATTACCCAAAATGCTCCAGGAGCTCAAGAAAAATTCTGGGGTAAGGCCATCAGGGCCAGGACTCTTGCTTTTGGCCATTTTCTTCAGTGTATTGTACACTTCTGATCTAGTGAAAGGAACCACCAGTTTGTGAGCCATATCATCCTGCATAACCTTAAGATTTAGATCATCAGGAAAGCACTGAACCTCCTTAGTACATCCAAGAATGGACTTGAAATAATTCACTGCTGTTGCAGATATATCTGTGTGATTTGTATGCACGCCACCATCATCATCTTAAATGCTCAAAATTTTGTTCATATTCCATCTGCCTTTTGTTGAGTTAAAGAAAAATTTATTGTTTCCATCCCCATATTTCATCCAATGAACCCTTGATTTCTGCTTTAGCAACTTTTCCTCCTTGCACAACTCATTAGCCAAAGTCGCACATAACCTCCGTTCCTCCGCGAGTTCTGCAATTGAAGGACTGGATCCCAAATTATTCTGGAAATCCTCAAGCTCAGCCCTTGCTTGAATAACACGACTATGCAAGTTCCCATGAGAGGCATTTAATTGCTTGAGCCTATTTTTTACAATCTTAAGTTTCATAGTAAGACAGTACCAAGGATCACCATTAACCTGAGCATTCCAAGCTGAGTCAACTGTGGGAAGAAAAAGCTCATGATCAATCAGATGTTGGAAAACTTGAAAAGGCTTGAAGATCTTGGTGCGATTAGAACCAACTCTCACAATCGCGGGGTTGTGATCTGAAAGACCTCTAGGCAAGAAAACAGCTGAGGATAAGTCAAAGGATTGGAGCCAAATATCATTCACAAGGACACGGTCTAACTTTCTCATAGTGGGGTCTTCCAGATTGCAATCCCACCATGTGTAAATAGGCCCAGAAAATTTGAGGTCTGTCAATCCCAGCTGAGCAAGGCAGCTACGGAATTCAGTAATGCCGTCCAATCTTCGAGGCAAAGCTTTATTAGATTCCGTAGCAGAGGCAAAGGTGTTGAAATCTCCCATGACACACCAGCTTCCAAAAGGATTAGCAATTATGTTGTCTTGAATTCGAACTAAATCTGCCCACAACGACCTCCTATCCACAGTCGTATTAAAAGCATAGACCATAGTGACAGTAGCTGGGTCAGAGCCATCTAGCCGCGAAACTTGGCAAGTGATATGTTGAGATGTAGCACACAAGAGCCTCACATTCCATTCTCTGGGATCCCACCCCACCCATATTCTGCCATTATTGTGAAAATCATAGTTGAAGAGCCATTTAAATCGAGGAGCTATCCAGTTTGAAATATAATTAGCATTGTCCACCTTCACATGAGTTTCTAACAGAGCTACCAAAGATAATTTATTTACACTAATAAAGTCCTTTGCAAAGGACATTTTATTGTGCAAACCTCGTATATTATACGAGCAAAAATCCATAATCAACGGGATTAATTATGGTTTTGGGGAGATTTCCCCGCAGCTTTTTTGATACGCTTCTTTTTTGACCTCGACATAGAGCCAGAATTTACAAGAACTTGTGGTGAGATCAGATTAATACCTCGCTTCTTATCCACTTCATCTACTCTTCTCAACCCTTTGAAGATATTTAGAGGAGCAGGGGAGTCATCACTATCTTGACCTGAATTGCTTTTCCCTTTCCTGCTGACAGTAGTCCATTCCATCTCTGTACTACACCCAGCATCTTTACATCCAACATCAGAACTACCCGTGGCTACATTCACAACATTCTCAACTGCAACATCCTCCACATTTTGCTTATCCTCACCTACAACACCCTCAACTACAACATTCACAACATTCTCAACTGCAACATCCTCCACATTTTGCTTATCCTCAACTACAACATCCTCCACATTTTGTTTATCCTGACATACAGTTTCCTTATCTCCTCTAGTTTCCTGATGTGTCTCCTTATTAACATTAACGGAACTGTCACCCACCACCGGTTTAGTTCCTAAATTATTCTGTTTATCCTTCATAACCCACTTACGAATAGAGGTAGGGCAGGTAGAGACCAAGTGACCTAAAGATTTGCAGCCTGTGCATACCTTAGGTTTTTGCTGATATGCAACATCCACTTCCACAACAGTCTTGTCTCGTGTGACTGGATTAAAGTCCATGGCCTTGATTTTGTCCAGTAACGGATCTCCCACCTTATATTGAACACATAAACGTGCAAATGGCAAAATGTTGAGCTCAGAGGTTAAAGCATCAGCCCCTAAGGGTTTACCAATCACACTAGCCAGACTACCCAAGCCTTCCTTTGTCCAATAAACATCTGGAATGTTGGACATCTTAACCCATAACGGTAGTTCAGTGATTTTATCTACACCTGCTATCGTTCCCCAATCAGAAACAAGCATAGGTCGTTTGTCAAAGTACCAAGTGCCTTGACTTAACACCGCATTTTTTCCTTCAGTTGTAGCAAATTTAAAGACAAATATGGCGTTACTTTTTTGATAAACTTTAGAAAAGGTCTTTTTGCCCCAAGCAACCCTTGCAATATTCTTTACCCTTTGGAAAGGAAGTGAACCCCTGGTGAATTGCCCCACTATACAGTTTTTAAACTTCTCAGCTCCTTTTAGTAAAATCTCCTCAGGTGGTTCCACAACCTCAACACCTGCGGGAAGGGGGTTATAATCAAACTTAATATTTTTTGCCGCAATAGGATCTGACTTTATAACATTAACCCAAGACTTCATTTTAGGCTTCTCCCCATCTCCTTGAACATCCTCTTCTTTTGATAACTCTTTACCTTGAGAGTTTTTCATGCCTGAAACCCCAACTACCGGTTCAGACATTTTAACATTCGCCTCGCCCTCCTTGTCAGACGTACATAACTTTACATTCTTCTTGAAAATCGGTAAGCCATATTCATCTCTCCCAGTGATGAATTGGGAGGAGTTCACCAAGCCCTCATTAAACTTCATCTCAGATTCTACCATTTCTTTTTCACATTCTGCCATTGACAGCCCCTTCTTTGTCATAAAACATTGTACCTCCATCATTTTCTTTCTCAAAGCAATGAGCTCCTCCCTCTCTTGCTTATTTTCTCTGAATGCCATTTGAGTGGCTCTACGCACAGTCTCACGCTCCAATTTAGCTCTGTCATCCTCATGGTCATACTCTTCCGCTTCTGAAGAGGAGTCTACCACAACCTCCTTCTCCAAAGGTATACCACCTGAGCTAATATGAAACCCCAGAGGAACCGGGTAGTCCTCCACCTCTCGCCTAGATAGAACCTCCTCAAAATCATCATCACCAGGACCATCTTGCATATAACCCGGCACTCCATCAGAATCACAATACGAACATTGGCTAACCATAATAATAATAAGTTAATAAATAGATATAAGTAAGAAATATAAGTGTTTAGGTGTAGAATGATGAGGAAAGAAAGGTGGATTCGTGAATTTTGATAAGTGATGAAAAGGTTTAGTGGTGAAGAAAATAGATCTGAAGGTATTAAAGCATAAAGTTAATGGCGGCTAGAATAGGGTTTTTAGAGAGAAGGAAGAGTTTCTCTCTCTAGGACTCTCATTTTTTTAATAATATTCAGATCCCAATTTAATTTGAGTGTTTGCGTGACGAGAATGTTTGGGTGTTTACGTCTCCTCTTTCGTTCACATATACCATCACTTATAAACATATGTCATAATACCTTGATTGTGACTCAGACATCTTCTCTGTATTTAGTGAAATCTAGTACTCTTATGTATATAATTATTCCATCTACTTTTAAAAATAGTAGATAATAGTCAATTAATACTTATTAAATCTCAATATTTAAAAAGAATATTTTTAACATAATATTATAAATCATATAACCCTAGATAACAACTGATACCATTCCTTTCATATAACCCTAGATAACATCTGATACCATTCCTTCATATTTTCTTAATCATAAGGCATGTTCACTTTATTCGTAATCATATCTATATATATCCATAATCCATATCCATCTCTCTTTAATTCCCAAAAATTCAGGAAATAAATTCTTAGCAATATAGCAACCAGAGAATAAATATACATATTCCATGAAATCATTTTACTTTGAAGATAAGTAGTTTTCCAAAGTAAGGATAGAAGAAATCTTGCCTCGATCTCTAAGTCCCAGTGGTATGACCAGTTGTTCGTCCTGAGTTTCTATAAACACGAAAAGGATCATCGTTAGAATACTACATCCCTTACTCACTTTACCTTTATATAACAATACCCTTGACACTTAATATATGATTAACATATTATTAATAACCCAAGAGTTCCAAGAACCTAACCATTTTAAACTCAATCAAAGTTTTAGTGGTTTTCACCCCCTTAACAACCACACTCGACTTTAAAAATTCTCAAAACATATAAATTTCGAATTTTCACCCAAGGTTAGTGGGTAATGCTTCTCTGATCACCCTACTATATCCCCCCAAAATTTCATAATTTTTAAGAATGTCTAAGTTTGTCAATTATAGCCTCAAAGTTGACACAATTGCATTTTCTCGGTTTCTGAACCACTTTCACTAAAACGTTCATAACTCGTTAACCATTAACTTAATTGATGCACCGTTTTCGCGTGCACGATCTAGGAAACATTTAGAACAAAACCATGTAAAGTATTTTCCAAAACCACAGAAAATCTGTCCGAAGTTACTGTTCACAGAAGGTTAGTTGATGAACAGTGATTTCGCGTAACTTTCATTAAAACTTTGATATCTCCTAAACCGTTCATCAGATTTTGACGTACTTTATATCGAAACGATCTATGAACCAAGCTCTATCCTTTCATGGTCATTTGGTGCCCTGGACAGAACCCTAC
The DNA here is from genome assembly GCA_037693485.1 of Kitagawia praeruptora. Taxonomy (NCBI): domain Eukaryota; kingdom Viridiplantae; phylum Streptophyta; class Magnoliopsida; order Apiales; family Apiaceae; genus Kitagawia; species Kitagawia praeruptora. The sequence continues at coordinate 117,564,889 of CM075351.1, read as the reverse complement.
CATACGAGTATGGGTGCCAGAAACAGGGTATCTTTTTGGTTTAACGAAAATCGGACATTATAACGGCTATATTTTCATACTTTCCATTTTATAACTCCTCCAAATCCAACATCCAACACATATACCCAACCCTACACCATGTGGTCATCATACCAACCATGGTTACAAGCTTTCACAATACTTCCATATTCAATCAATCACTTATAAACATTCATATGATCATGATTTCATGCTTAATATACACTTAACCACAAAACTAACTATATGTCATCATAAACTCAAGATAATACTAAGGGTTCATGAACTCCATACCTTTCTTGGTGCTTTAACACTTTTAACAAAGGCTTGTAGTCCTTGAGAAGCCTTGATTTAACCTTATAACACCTTAAACTAACAAGAAACATCAAGAACATACTTAGAGGACTGAAAAAGACCAAAAAAATGAGAGTCGAATGCTCTAACTTCTCTCTAACCTCTCTCTAAAAGCCTAGCCGCCACAAAATCTTTACCTTAATCTACACAATTTCTTCATCATATCTTCTCATTAACCTTCCCTAATTCACCTTTCCTCTTCTAATCTCTCACCTCAAACACTATATTTCTTACTATATAATTATTTTCTAATGAAGAGGGTTTCGTTTTCGGAAAACTTAGTGACTGTGATTCCTCCCCGTGCGAGAGGATCTGAAGCTTTCCTTCATGTGGATAGTCCAATTAGGAGTCCGAAGAGGGTCTCCTTTTCGGAGAACCTTGTGACGGTGATCCCTTTGGAGGATTGGAGATCTATGGATCGGCCTCTTGATTGTACCAATGGACTGGTTAAGAACCAGTTTCGAGTTGTGTCAAAACCCCGGGAGGATTTGATGTTGAGTATGAGTCCCAAAAAGGTGACTTTTGCGGAAAAATTGGTTACAATGATTCCCAATGATACTCATGATGAGGGGTTGCTGTCGAAGAGGATGAAGTCCGGACGCGATGTTGAGTCTGGTATGAGTAGAATCAGTAATAGAAGTTTGGACGGGGTAAGTGATAACAGCGATGTTATGGTTGTTAATGGTGTCTTCAATGTTGGTAAGATCCAAATCGGGGTCACTAGGGACGCAATTCAAGAGGGCTCCTTCAAGGGATCGAGGGGCTCATTGGGCTTGAGGTACAGAGGGCCCCCAACTGAGGATGAACTCAGACTGTTTGAGGAAATGTCTAGCATAAATGATTTCGTTAAATCGAAATATGGCTTTGAGGGAATTTGCTCAAGCGTTCTTGAATATGGCGAGGATGTCGGGGTGTTTCTCGATCATACTTTGTTTAGTATATGGCTAATTTGGGATGGTGACATTGATGTCAAGGTGTTCGCTATTTTTCACAGGTCTATGTCTGATGATATAGTTGAAATTGAGGATTCTTGTAGGAAGTGTCATGTAGTGCTATGGGATCAGGGGGGTTGCCATCCTGAAGCATTTAAAAGTTTTATGAGATTGAATGTTTTAAAGCATGATGTAATCAGGGTACATTCTCTGTTTTTTAAGGGTGCCATGTTTTGTGGTGCTATAAGTGATCAATGTTTGCCAAGGGTTAGTATGCTTGAGTTTCTGATGGCTGGAAAACAGGGCTACAAGGCTGCTCGCCTTGGTAGAAGGGGAGACCTTGATAGTGGTGACATTTCTGCGGTTAGAAATGTCTACCAAATGTACAATGTGGTTCTCAGATGCAAGACGGTGGAGCAGGGCTTCAAGGCCTATGTTGTGGTTGGAAAAGCTAGCACGGTGAATGTAGCTGAAAGTTTTAGGTGTAATCTGTTTGCTGAATTTGGGATCAATCATGGATTATGTGATGGGCTCCTTCACAAAGCTCATGGTTTTTTTCGTGGTTTTCTGAATTTGATGCTAAGAATTAAAATTCTTAGTGCGTTTCTTTATGATCTGGCATAGGTTATTTTGATGGTTTTGTTAGGCTAGAGTCATGCTTAGCCTAGCTAGTTTGGTTGTTGACTCAATTGTTAATTGAGTATGCTGTGATGTATTTTGTTGTTATTGTTGGATGTTGCTTTCGCGGGGTATGCCCCTAGAATTGTATCTAGTTGTTCCTTTTGGTATAAAATTTTAATTAGCAAAAAAAAAAAAGAACATACTTAGAGATTTTCGGAGTTCTAAAACCTAGCTGAAAGAACATGAAAAACGAGGCCCTTACCTTGATTTTCTGGACAAACCTTGTTAAATAAGAGTTGTAGATTATCTCATGGGCTTTCCAAAAAGCTATAGAACGCAAAATTTGGCTGAGAAACGAAGGAGATATGCCTATTTTTCTGGACTGCTGTCTATTTGGCCGAATTGATCTAAATGGATGAAGATGATAAGATTTTTGTGTTGGTTAACCTTGTCTAGCATAGTCTTGATGATTCTAGAGTTTTGTAGATAATCCCCCATGGTTAATGACTAATTTGCCCTTAACAGGAGTTAGTGGAAAGTGATGTCATGGATGATGTTATTATTTTTTTTTTTGCTAATTAAAAGTTTATACCAAAAGGAACAACGTGATACAAGTCTAGGGGCATACCCCGCGGAACCAACAACCTACTAATACAGAGGACATTAAATGCCTTACAGTAAACCAAGACAAAGGTTAGCCCAGTTGCCTAGCAACATCAGGGTATCTAAAAGCTAGTTAGATTTGCTAATAACACAAAAAGAGACTAGGCACATGTCTCACAAAGCCCACATTAAGCAGATAGTGCGCTGTCAATTCAGAGCATTTTCCATCGCCTTGCCAGGACATGACTGATCACCCTTTCGAAGTCTGCAGCGCTTGATCCTTGCCCTAGTCCATTGTGCCCGGGCCTACTTATCCTCTTCTATACCTTTCTCATCTTGAATCTCTCCGGGGGGCGAGTCCTGCTGGGGATCCTCCTGTATTATCTCTGGATCAACATGGATAGTCACATCCCCAACCAGACTAAACAGAGGCCCCAAATATTGCATGTTACCCTGAATCGGCACCTTTGTGCTGCTCCTTTCTTCCCTTAGCTCCTTGGAGAGGTTTGCGTCCCTTCCTCCATCTAGAAAGCTTTGCTTTGGCTCAGACATTTAGTCGATCCCCAAGTCAATCAGGTAGTCTCTCAGCTGAATGGATCGACATATTAAGTCATGAAGCTCCACTTCCTCGAGATCTCTCAAACCACGAGCAGAGGCACTGAATTCCCTGTCACGGGACCCTTTAACCAAAGGGATTTCCTTACCTATCAGGGTAATGAACCTCTTTAGTTGATCTAGATTACGCCTCGCTGCCACCAAAGCCTTCTTCTTCAGAACGGAGTTGAAAAGGGTGTGGTCTAATAGCCCCGCTATCTCTACCTCAGCTTCCATATCCTGGATAATCTGATCCTCCTCCCCAAGCACCGGAAGGGATATTCCATTCTTCCGAATATAGGTCCCAAGCTGCTTAATGTAATTTAGGGATATACCCAAGTCTCTTAAAAATTTTAAGTCAGTTCTCCGTTTCAAGCCATTTATACCATCTAAATCCCTCATGTCAACAGTCCCCCATATCGTGGGTACCTCATGACCACATTGAACAATGCAGTCTCTCATGGTTCTAATTATAGTCATAGCAATAGCTAGGTGCTTCTGCCATCGTTTTACTGAATCATCCCAAACTGGGATTTCGTCTTCTTCTGACACATCATTACACACCGCCTTGCCCTTGTCTTTCATCCTGACTAACTCCGCATCTCCTACAGAAGACCCATCATTTTCCCCAAAATTCATAATCTTGCCACTCTCTCTACCCAATCCCATAACAGAGGGATCCCCTTTTAAGGAAGCATAGTCCTTGGTCAAACACCTATCTGTTGCTAGACCTACCCTAGACAACATTTCCTCTTCCATAGAAGGCTCCGACAAATCGACAAAGGAAGCAACATGACAATCAACATCTACCATATTACTAGTGGATTTCTGTTGTGAGAAAACCTTACCATCGATTAATTGATGTTTGACCCTGCTACGAGTACGGGCAGACACCCCAGTCTTCAAGATCTCTGGAATTATCGTAACTAAGTCCTCAGCAAAAGAGACCCGCGTGACCTTCTTCTTCCCATCATTAGAAATACTTGATCTTTCCAACTCCTTAGATCGAGTATCAACCGAAGGTATCTCCGATACCAACTCCGCCGCAAATGAGACCCTTTTCGGGCTCAAGACCGGGTCTAACCCCTCCTGGGTCATCACCTCATTATCCTTTACAGAAGTCATCACCATGGGGGTATCCATAAAAGAAACCCTCTTACGACTCATGCTCGGAAGAGAAAGAGAAAAGGGAACTAAGAAAGAAATTTTGTGTATAGGTGAGAGATTAGAAGTAGAAGGTGAATTTAGGAAGGGGAAGATAGATCTGATGGAGAAAATTGTTTAGATTTTAGAGGATTTTGGAGAGAGATTTTTAGAGAGAAGGTGGAGCGACTCTCATTTTTTTTTTCCATGGATGATGTTATTGTTGGATATTCTAGAATCCTTGTTTTTGATTTTCTAAGTATTGTTTTAATGATTCTTGATTATTGGTAATATAGTGTATATCCTTGTTATAATATTAATCTTGATTGTTTAATCTCCATGTTCGTCTAATTACGATTCGTTTTGAATATACCTCATTATCCAAGTGGTTTTGAAATCGTTTAACAATCCTAATTCCCTTGGCATTTCCTTAACTTAATCACTCATTGGTTTTAACCTAATTTTAATATTTCCTCAAGATATAAATCCTTTAATATTTCTATACTCCTTCATATCACATTCCATAGAGTCTCAATTGAAATCGAAAATCCTTAAAATCCATACTCAGGAATTTCTGAAATTCGCCATCGTTTCAAGTCACTTATTTTCATTGTACGACACTAATATGGTTTCTGATTATTCATTTTCCATTTCAAATCTAGGGTACTTACATACCATTTCCCTAAATCCTCAAAATTACTATTCATTTAGGCACTGTAGCATTCTAAAAGTTAGGATTATTACAGTCTTCCCCCCTTAAAAGGATTCCGTCCCGGAATCACGTCAATGAATACCTTTCTCACATGGTGTTTCCAAATTCTCAAGTTGCTTCCTTTATCCTTTGGTTCTTCCATAACACTTTAACTCTTGAAATCATCTCATTCCTTAACACTTGCTCTTTACGATCATTAATTTTTACTAGCTTTTCCACCTAAGTTAGATTTGATGTTATATCCTCAATTTCATAATCATTCCTGAAAACCTTTGTTATTCCTAATACCACCAAAATTCCAATCATAAGGTCTCTCCATATATATCTTTATCTTGTTTGCACAAAAATACACCAATATAACTTGCTTGTCATTCATCAACATGCCATTTACTTATCAATAACAGTCATTTCATTATCTTTTTCTTGCAAATCTCCTCCTATATTCAGTCATCCTATCTTATCTCATTTCTCCTTCCTCTTTCGACTAAGGGTATCGGCCACCACATTGGCCTCCCCTGAATGGTAGTGTATCTCACTATGGTTTGTTTATATTTTGATCTCTATCATGACATAAATATTAACACCTCAATATTCCTATATCTCATCTCTGTAAAATTTTCCAGAAAATAAACTCTACTAAGATTTTTTAAAACAATTGTAAGAAAATATTGGTTATAATATATATATCTTGTTCGTACTTAAACAAGAATGTACTTTTCCTTTATCATTGAAAGATATATTCTCACACTTTCTCTCATACTCTTAATCTCCTTTCTATAGAGTTCTCTGACCCTTAACAGATATTGATTTTCCTTATCTAGATGGTCAACCTACCTACACCATCCATTGACTTAGTCGATCCCTAACCAAACATTTACACTTTAAAGGTTAAATTAGAGCGCTCCTTCAATTTCCTCCGGATACCTTATCCCATATGTCTATCACTATACACTCTTTACATCTTGCTGATCCACCTTAGTTCTTTCATGATATACTATCTACTCCACCTCTGTAATTTCCCTTTATTATTCTCATCAAAATCTTTACCTTAATTTTTACTCATTTACACCTTTTTGGATTAATCCTTTGAATAATTAACATCTTTAATCTCTCTCTGCTACTTAGGATATTAGTCACAATATTGGCCTTCCCCCATTAATAGTTATTGCACCTCGAAATCCTTCATTAATTATCCCCACTTCCTTTGTTTATCCTTATTCTGACTCTATCCTCAAAATACACCTTACTCTCAATAGTAAATCTCAATTATGCCTTAAAATTCCTCATATTTTTCTTTCTTACTAATCATCAAATATACCTATTTCTTCTCACGAATTTCCTTCCTCTCTTATATTGAAACGCTTCTAGCTCTAGTTATCTCTTATCGAAATTTCCCTTGGAATCTCCAGTTCCTTTTTATAATCACGTATACTCTAAACCTTGCTTCCATTATCCCACCCATTAATGAAATCTTCAAATTCGAAACAATTTATAGAATTTAAGAAACTTTGAATTGAAACGAACCCAGAAAAAAGCAAGGGTCCCACAACAATTTATAAAATTAAGAGTTTTAAATAACCTTTATTTGAAACAAAAGGATATTTGGGAAATCAATATGATGGAAGAACCCGTACGTCACACAAGTGAAGGCGTTCCCTCCGACTTTCTATCACACAGACAGATCGTCCTTGTGTATACATATAGGGCTGTTCCTCTTAGTTGGAGTAAGAAATATAGAGGGAAATTTAAATCATGATGATAAATACCATCTTCCGAAAATAATCTTAGAGGAATATTTTGACTAAGATAGATAAAATACATTTTTGAAACACATTTCAAGGGTACCAAAAAGTTTTGAAAAGAATGTCGGCCCTTAATGAATAATTTCCCACCGGTGGAGGAAAATTTGAAACTCAATAACATAATTTAGCAGGGCTTTAGGAAATTTGAGAATAGGTACCGTTAATAGCTTCTGCCCAATTGAAAATCCCAATAATGGAAGGTTTTCCTCAAATACCATTTATATCTTAGACTGCGTACTTTCCAAAATTTCTCAAATTTAGCACTCACCATTTATCCTTAACCTATCGTCTGATATTCCTAATTATCATCATTTACCTAGTCGTGACTTGGCTCAATACTTTCTGCCTTTATCCATAATAAAACATAACCTTCTGATCGATATACTTACGTAATATTGATCGTCTTAGCCTGACACTGCTCCGGTATCAAGGACCCTTCAAATTATACTTCTAAATTGTATATTCTAACATACCACGCATACTCACAATATTTTCTAACGTACACTTCCCGTTACCTCAAATATTCCCTTTTCTCATATCAGTCCCATGTGCTACATAAGTTTAACACTTTTAGCATAATAGCCTTTTCATTTAAATCAATCTCAGAATTTCTCAATCTGTCTTGGTCCTTAAGGTATATCTTGGCTTTACCGACAAATCTCAGTTTCACCATTTCATCTCCACAATCAATTGAGACAATCAGTGTCTGTTCACCAATCCACTTACAATATTTCTTCAGACTCCCTTAAACACAAGAAGACTTTAAATACCCTTAACTTCGGCTCACCAATCTCCTCTCCCTATACTAAAACATGAACTTTTATTAGTAATAATCTATAAAATTATAATCACTACTTAGAATAAATGCTACATTCGATATACCACCCTTGAACTCGATGGAAGTTCGCAATTTATATTATTACTGATATATTTATTATTATCACTTCTATTCCTGAGCAATATGACTTTTAGCTCTGATACCATCTGTGACGCCCCTAGATCCGGGGTCATGGATCCAGGTCATCACGGTCCAATTTCCATTTATCAGCAATATCTCTTTGATCTTTTTTTATTTAATATTATTAATACCATTTAATACTCACATAAATCACCCCACACTAATATCATCACACACACCAGTCATATGCTCAGGGAACAACATCCACAATATTAAAAGTTTAGAGTTAAAGGAGTTATTACAAACCAGGATCATACTTAAATACATTATTGAATAATACTTCGACATGAAGCATTTCAACAATCAAAAGTTTATTACACCAGCTTACACACTTAATGTACAAAATCTACCAGTACCCAACCGTCCGATAGCTACCTCGGGAATTGTTGCCAACACTCTCTCAAAAGTTCGTCTTTCCCGTACCTTCTTGCGGGGTATAGTGCGGAGTATCGGCATACCTAGCAGTTGTATACATAATAGCAAGAATGAGCTAAAATAGCTCAGCAAGATAAATTCTATCAACTAGCATCAAAGGGAAATAAACCATTATATATATATATAATAGACAAAAACAAATTTTCAGTTATTATGGAAAGAATTTTATTTTCATTCAATATATATATACACTTTCCAATTATCTTTGTACGAAAAGAAATATATAGTATTATAATATCAGTTTCTCTTCTAATATCATATCATATCAGTTTCTTTTCTTAAATAATATAACAATCAATATACAATTTCAGTGTAATCTTTCAAGATAATATGAAAACTTGAACAAATCTCTCGCTATCATCTTCTCATTTCCTTCTTATGCAACAATTATATAAACTAATATAAAAATCAGTTTCTCTTCATCTTTAACAATAATTCCATCATTTCATATCATTTTTCTGTTTTCAGTATAGAAATCTGAAAACCATTTTCAATTCTTTCTTTCAAGTTTTGGGGATATCTGCTAGCGCCAGATACGTTAGGACGATGATCAGTCGCCTAATTGTATCCGCTCTCTATTTACTACCGGTAGAAGGAATGATAATCATCCCTGGAGGAAGGCTCTTCTGCTACATCCCCCTGGAGGAAGGCTCTTCTGCTACATCCCCCTTCGGCAACTCTTGGGCCATAATAAATATTGAGTGCTGGACTGTGCCGCACATAGCCTCTTACGATTTATGTTGCAATCCCCCTTTTTTGTCAAAACATTATTATATATATATATATATATACTACCATTTCGCATTCACCTTTCCATTCACAGTTCTTTTCACGTCTCCTCTTTCATTCACATATACCATCACTTATAAACATATGTCATAATACCTTGATTGTGACTCAGACATCTTCTCTGTATTTAGTGAAATCTAGTACTCTTATGTATATAATTATTCCATCTACTTTTAAAAATAGTAGATAATAGTCAATTAATACTTATTAAATCTCAATATTTAAAAAGAATATTTTGAACATAATATTATAAATCATATAACCCTAGATAACAACTGATACCACATTAGATAACAACTGATACCATTCCTTCATATTTTCTTAATCATAAGGCATGTTCACTTTATTCGTAATCATATCTATATATCCATAATCCATATCCATCTCTCTTTAATTCCCAAAAATTCAGGAAATAAATTCTTAGCAATATAGCAACCATAGAATAACATATACATATTCCATGAAATCATTTTACTTTGAATATAAGTAGTTTTCCAAAGTAAGGATAGAAGAAATCTTCCCGCGATCTCTAAGTCCCAGTGGTATGACCCGTTGTTCGTCCTGAGTTTCTATAAACACGAAAAAGATCATCGTTAGAATACTACATCCCTTACTCACTTTACCTTTATATAACAATACCCTTGACACTTAATATATGATTAACATATTATTAATAACCCAAGAGTTCCAAGAACCTAACCATTTTAAACTCAATCAAAGTTTCAGGGTTTTTCACCATTTCCCTTGTGCTATGAAACTAGACATCCACAAAGCCTTTGATACCATGAATTGGGAATTTCTGTTCAATACTTTGTACAAAATGGGTTTTCCAACTCGCTTCACAAACTGGATTCGGACTTGCATTACGAATTGTATGATCTCTCTCAAAATCAATGGATCTCTCGAGGGGTATTTCCAGAGTAAATCTGGGCTTCGTCAGGGTGACCCCCTTTCGCCCTACCTGTTTGTTATTGGTATGGAAGTGATGTCTGCCTACCTTAATCATGACCTTCATCGAAGCTCTTCCTTCTCCTATCACTGGCGAACAGCTGAGATGAAGCTAAGTCACCTAATTTTCGCAGATGATATCTTTCTATTTTGCAAAGGAGACTCTTTATCTATCTCTGCTTTGATGAATTCAGTCAATAGATTCTCCCAGGCCTCGGGACTCTGTATGAATCGTTCAAAAAGTGACTGTTTTTTTAGTAATGTTGGCCCTGAAGTGATCCAGCAGACTATTGCCTCTACTGGCTTCAACCATGGTTCGTTTCCTATCAAATACTTGGGGCTACCCCTTATCACTTCGAAACTTAAAGTCCAAGATTGCATGATTCTGGTTCAACGCCTGTGTCACAAGATAGACTCCTGGACATCACAGTTCTTAAGACTCTCAGGAAGACTGCAGCTGATTAAATCAGTTTTAATGGGCATCCAAGGGTATTGGGCTACTTATCTCTTTCTTCCAAAGAACATTCTTTCGAAGGTTCAGTCGATATTTGCTACTTATTTATGGGGTGGATCTCGGGATTCAAAATGTCAGCATAAAGTAGCTTGGTCTGATTGTTGCCTTCCAAAGCTTGAAGGAGGTCTTGGTATAAGTGATCTCCACGAACGTAACAAAGCTGCTATTCTATTCCAGATTTGGAAACTATCGCATCCTAATTCTTCTTCTCTGTGGCATAATTGGTTTCATCGTTGTCTGTTGAAGAATAAAGCTTTCTGGACAGCTGCGATTCCCTCTAAAAGCTCATGGGCTGTGAGGCAAATTTTGAACCTGCGTGAAGAGGCGAGGAGACACATTTCTTATGAGATTGGTGATAATTCCAACTTTCTTATGTGGCATGACCCGTGGGTTGATCACAAACCCCTTATATCTCACCTGGGCAACTCTATCATTTCAATTGTCGAATCGGAAAATTTAGCTAAAGTTAATCTTTTTACTTCAGATAGAAGATGGGTGCCACCGCGATCTAATCATGTCCAAGCCATTGAACTTCGTCATCTTCTATCCTCTGTTCCAATTAGGAGGAAGGATGCAGTCCTTTGGCAAGGTAATAAAAAAGTCTCAATGGCTGTTATTTGGAATTCTATTCGTAGAAGAGGTATACAACCTCTCTGGGTGAATGAGGTTTGGCACCCATACTCTATTCCGAAGTGCGCTGTTTTCATGTGGCTTGCTCTGAAATCAAGACTATTGACTAAGGATAGAATGATTAATTTTGGTATGAATGTTGATGCCAATTGCGTTTTGTGCAATGGGGCCGTTGAAACAGCGGAGCATCTTTTCACAAGTTGCCCGTATACTAGCCTGGTTCTTGGTAGCAGCCCGGTTTGCATCAGGAAGGTGTGGTCTGTTTGGCAAAGGGGAGAATTCACGCCAGCCAATATCTCTAAAACCAAGAAATTGATGGGCTGTTTGTTCATTTCTCTAGTAATCTACTATGTCTGGCAAGAAAGAAACAATAGAGTGCACATGAAGGGAAAACCGAGGCCTACTATTCAGATGATATTCTTGTTAAAGAATATATTGCGTGAAAAGCTTTTTACTTGTAATAGCTTTAAAAAAATTGTTGCTAGGGACCCATCATTTATTCCTCTTTTGTATTAACGGGGATTTAGTCCTTTTTTTGCTTGTTCTGCCTTTTGTCATGTTTAGCTGTTAGCTCTCTTCCTTCGGGGTATGCCCTTTGATTATGTACAGTTTTTGTCATTAATGAAATCAATTTAGCAAAAAAAAAAAAACAACCACACTCGACTTTAAAAATTCTCAAAACATATAAATTTCGAATTTTCACCCAAGGTCAGTGGGTACTGCTTCTCTGATCACCCTACTATATCCTCCCAAAATTTCATAATTTTTAAGAATGTCTAAGTATGTCAATTATAGCCTCAAAGTTGACACAATTGCATTTTCTCGGTTTCTGAACCACTTTCACTAAAACATTCATAACTCGTTAACCGTTAACTTAATTGATGCACCGTTTTCGCGTGCACGATCTAGGAAACATTTAGAACAAAACCATGTAAAGTATTTTCCAAAACCACAGAAAATCTGTCCGAAGTTACTGTTCACATAAGGTTAGTTGATGAATAGTGATTTCGCGTAACTTTCATTAAAACTTTGATATCTCCTAAACCGTTCATCAGATTTTGACGTACTTTATATCAAAACGATCTATGAACCAAGCTCTATCCTTTCATGGTCAGTTGGTGCCCTGGACAGAACCCTACCGTACGAGTATGGGTGCCAAAAATAGGGTATCTTTTTGGTTTAACGAAAATCGGACATTATAACGACTATATTTTCATACTTTCCATTTTATAACTCCTCCAAATCCAACATCCAACACATATACCCAACCCTACACCATGTGGTCATCATACCAACCATGGTTACAAGCTTTCACAATACTTCCATATTCAATCAATCACTTATAAACATTCATATGATCATGATTTCATGCTTAATATACACTTAACCACAAAACTAACTATATGTCATCATAAACTCAAGATAATACTAAGGGTTCATGAACTCCATACCTTCCTTGATGCTTTAACACTCTTAACAAAGGCTTGTAGTCCTTGAGAAGCCTTGATATAACCTTATAACACCTTAAACTAACAAGAAACATCAAGAACATACTTAGAGATTTTCGGAGTTATAAAACTCAGCTGAAAGAACATGAAAAATGAGGCCTTTACCTTGCTTTTCTGGACAAACCTTGTCAAATAAGAGTTGTAGATTATCTCATGGGCTTTCGAAAAAGCTATAGAACGCAAAATTTGGCTGAGAAACGAAGGAGATATGCCTGTTTTTCTGGACCGCTGTCTATTTGGCCGAATTGATCTAAATGGATGAAGATGATAAGATTTTTGTGTTGGTTAACCTTGTCTAGCTTAGTCTTGATGATTCTAGAGTTTTGTAGATAATCCCCCATGGTTAATAACTAATTTGTCCTTAACAAGAGTTAGTGGAAAGTGATGTCATGGATGATGTTATTGTTGGATATTCTAGAATCCTTGTTTTTGATTATATTGTTGGTAATATAGTGTATATCCTATATAGTGTTTTTGATTATATACACTATATTGTTGGTAATATAGTGTATATCCTTGTTATAATATTAATCTTGGTTGTTTAATCTCCATGTTCGTCTAATTACGATTCGTTTCGAATATACCTCATTATCCAAGTGGTTTTGAAATCGTTTAACAATCCTAATTCCCTTGGCATTTCCTTAACTTAATCACTCCTTGGTTTTAACCTAATTTTAATATTTCCTCAGGATATAAATCCTTTAATATTTCTATACTCCTTCATATCACATTCCATAGAGTCTCAATTGAAATCGAAAATCCTTAAAATCCATACTCAGGAATTTCTGAAATTCGCCATCGTTTCAAGTCACTTATTTTCATTGTACGACACTAATATGGTTTCCGATTATTCATTTTCCATTTCAAATCTATGGTACTTACATACCATTTCCCTAAATCCTCAAAATTATTATTCATTTAGGCACTGTAGCATTCTAAAAGTTAGGGTTATTACACGGACAACACCCATCCTTCACTACCACAGACACCCGAGGTCCATGGCTCACCTCCTCAACTCGTAACACATCATTAGTGAGGACAACAAGTTCTCCTCGAGCAAGAGAAACCCACGCCCACCAATTGACCCAAGCACAAACTGCCAACTGAACTTCATAAACTAGCTTAGAAATCATCCCTGAGTAAGTACAAACCTCATGAAAGCCCTTCAATATAGCACACAAAAAAGTATGCTCAGCATAATCTACAATAGTACCATCCGCCAAAACAACCATCGAAGTTGTCGCTGACATAACTAATTTACAACCTTGGGTGTAGAACTGGTGCATTCCCACCACAAATCCCTCACCCAAGTTGAACACATCAGAACCCTGCCTGGCCACTCCAGAGGTGACCACAACCACATGAACTCCCTTAGTTCAAAACCTACGCTCAGACATTCCAACATATCTCATTAAAACATTGTTACCGAATACTCAGCACCAGATGGAACAACCTTTGGCACTCGCAGCCTTGTTTAACATCATGAACATGATGAAGAAATAACCTCCACCAAAGTAAAATCCATTCCCTGCTAACATAACAGACTGTCTCTGAGGACACATACTAAACACGTAGTGACCAAGTATTGAGGACAGAAACGAGCCCTCAATCTTCGAAAACCTTTGAATCCATAAGTAGTAGATACGGATATCATCAAGAATCATTAACATTAGAACCTTCTGAGGAGTGGGCAAAAAACCACCCACAGCTACGAAACCTTCTAATACAAAGAACAAACAAATCTTGCAATAAATAACTCCAGCAACGAGTTAATCCAGAGGTTACCCCCATTACCCCTATCAGTAAGGTGCTAGATTTGCGGAAATCTAGTACATCCCTAGAAATCAACCGGACTCTTTGCGAGTATAGAAGATGAAATCCATTTGAACCGAATCCCCTCTCTCCACACAAAGCCACCCCAACAGAATTACTTGTGAAAGAAAAAAGTGTTCGCTGGACACCGAAACCCAATCCTCTCCTCATGAAGATAACCCCAAAGCTAACAATCAAAATCCTGTAAGCTTTAAGACCAAACAAATCCAGCGATAACCATGACTCGCTAGAGGGTTCAAAACCTATCATCACCATCTCGGAAAGATGGGACATCATTCTTCCCAAAGGAGAAACTCCTCTCAATTGAAGGTGACTATAATCGAAAAAAATTATACCCCCAGAGGTAGATAAACTACTACCCAAATCAAGATCAAAAGGCCCACTAGGCAGCAGGTCTTTCATCGGAGCCGAAAACAAATTAACCTTCCAACAGATGGAAGGCTCGTTCAAAAACCTACCTCCTAAACCCATTAATAGACCGAGATCCATTAACGAAACAAGTGAAAGACGAAAGACTAAAATAAGTATATAGTATAAGAAATTTAGTGTTTTAGGTGTGAGATTAGGAAGGGAAGGTGGATTTAGGAAGGAAATATATAGATCTGATGAGAAAATTGCTTAGAAATGCCTGATTTTAGTGGCGGCTAAGGTTGAAAGCTAGAGAGAAAAGATGACTCTCATTTGTGATACCTATCAAACATCTTTTCGTCTAACTTCTACTGATAATTCTATTCTTGTCTAATATTTTTGGATATTGCTTCCTTTATGCATCTAAGATACAGGACAAGGAGCATCTCAAGAAATCCATTAGGGATTTGCATAGATCCATCTGCTCTTGAATTTCTTCTCAGGATGACTTGAATGAGAGCAGCTGGCACAATCCCATGTTTATTGAGGACTGATGAATAAATGAATTGCATCTCCATCAAGATCAACCTCAGACTCTACACCAAATTCTTCATCCTCAAGGTGTGAGGAGATTAGGGAGAGATCTTGTTCAACTGGTAGATGTTTTAGAAGAAACTTTTGGAAATCATTTGGGTTAATACTAACCATATTGAACTCGATGAGAAAACTCATCTCTTCTAAGTCAGAAGAAATGAATCGAAGGTTAGGGTTCATATGAATATTTGGGTTGAAAGTCATTCGAAAAGACATGGTTTACAGAGAAAAGATTGAAAGGTTTTGGAGTATGGCATAAGACGTTGGTTTCTTTTATAGAAAGACATGGGAAACTGAATAGTCATTTGGAAATTATCAATGCACTCGTTATTTTCAAGAATTGTTGAACATATCTAACCAATTGATTTTGTTCAGATTAATTGATTATTTCTTTTTCAGATAAAAGAAAATGCCACGTGGAAACTCCATTTAGTGTCTGGCATCAGGATGATATTGGTCAGGAATACAAGTGTGATTTCATCAGGATTGATGACTATTTTTAATTTTTAAATCACATTAAGATTTGTGGTTATCTTGATGAAAAGATCACATCAGGAAAGGAAGCTGATCAGTATTGATTTTTATTTTGATTTTACCCTGATTTATTTAATTGAAATCAATTTTGGATTTTATTCTCCAAAAATTGTGGGTAACTGCAGTTTTCAGGGACTGACACCTGTCAACCTACGTGTCAACGTGGGTTAATGGGTCTGAAGGATTTTTGAATATATCTTTATTTTGAGACTCTGAGACTCGTTTTTTAGGCTTGCGTTAGTTTTTTTTTTTTGCTAAGTAAAAATAAATACCACTAGAAAAAGATTACAATTCTAGGGGCATACCCCGCGAAAAGGAAAACATCCCCTCAGCGGAACAGCAAAGATATGCTAGATAAGCTAGCAAACAACATCAAAGGAAATACATAACGATCAATACGAATAAATCAGCTTGGTCAAATATCACCCAACTGCTAATAGAGAAGTAGCACCAGCGACGGATCTTTCCGAGCCCACCTTTGGAATGAAGCACAGGAGAACCGCTTCTCCCGGACCGTGGTCTTAACAATCAAGCTAAGTGCAATAGTTGGATATCCAGGCCCTGGGTTGTGTACTCTATGGTTCCTCTCCTTCCATACATTGTAGATACAAGTTGTAAGATAAACCCCCGCTATCCTCTTCAACTTTCCAGAAAGGCCAAATGAGAAGAAATCACCTTGCTGCCACCTTGTCCAATCAACATTAACACTGAAAGGAATTACACTACTTAATAGCCTAAAATACGGGCAGTTCATAAATAGATGGCCTATAGTTTCTATCCCATTCCCACAAAGTACACAACTAGGGTCCACCTCCATACCAAAGGAAATCATGCGATCTCTAGTAAGTAACCTGTTCCGCATAAATGAAGGCACACTTTGGGATATTGAAAGTGTTCCACACCATTTCTCCCCAGCAAACAAATTGACCATTGTCCCGAATAGAAGCCCATATCGATGCCAGTTTAACCAACTTTGCCTGCTGACCATCCCAAGTAATACCATCATTGTCATGAATTTGCACTTGGGTCACACGCCGTCGAACCTCAATGACATCCATGTGGTTGGATTGAGGAGGCCTCCAAACTCCATTGTGGAGATAAGTGCTAATGGGAGCCAGGCCAGTAGACTCAGCATTTGATATAACAAAAGGCGAGATAAAAGCTAGAGGCTTCTTAACAGCCCAAGGATCCTGCCAGAAGAGAAACCTAGAAGAACGGCCCATCCTATATCCAACGAGAGGCAAGGCTTGTTGTCTAGCATTGAGAATCTTTCGAGCAATCCAACAACATTTATAGGGCATGGCAGCAGTCCAGAAAGCTTTATTACGGAGCATCACATTATGAAACCAGGCAATCCAAAGAGAATCACGAGTGGGTTGGAGCAGGCGCCAAAGCTGATGCAAAACAGCTGCTTGGTTCCATTCGAAAATATTTTTGATCCCCAACCCTCCCTCCATTTTCGGTTTGCAACAATCCTCCCAACTGACCTTGTAATGACACCTCCCTGATTGCTTGTAGAAGCCTCCCCATAAGAATTTAAATAAGAGTCTATTGATCGCCTTTAGGACTGACTTGGGAAGGAAAATGTACATGCTCCAATATCCCACAATACTAACCATGATAGCTTTGATGAGCAGTAAGCGACCAGCAAAGTTTAAAAACCTTACCATCCAGGAATCCACACGCTTGCATAACTTTGCCACTAGGGTATTGCAATCCATGCTATTGAGTTTGCCAGTGATAAGAGGAAGACCCAGATAGGAGACTGGAAGAGTGCCTCTCTGAAAACCTGTTACCATTAGAATGTTCTCAGCAGCATCAGGACTCACATTTCCAAAAAAACAGACCGATTTGGCTTGGTTTTGGACCAAGTTAGAGAGGCCCAAAAATTGATGAATCCCTTCCATGAGTTTCGAAATCGATTGAGCATCCCCATGACAGAACAAAAATACATCATCTGCAAAGATGATATGATGCAGATTCACCTCCTTAGTTCTCCAATGAAATTTGAAATTCGTGCCTACAACTGACTTGTTAAGGCAGGCAGTGAGAGCTTCCATAAGATAGCTAGTTTTGGGGCTTTCGACATAAAAAAGCCTCTCCGACTTGGCTTCGCTATCGCTCATGCCTTCTCGGCCCCTCTTATGGAATTGCTAAAGAAAAAGGTGACAAAAAAAAAAGGAAGAGGCCCATCGACAAGCCTTTGCGAAAATGCGAAAATAAAGGAGACCTTAGCGAACGCCCCAGTGATGATGCTCCAATAGCAGGAAAAACAAACAATATAAATAGTCAATGCTACTAGGAGATTACCCCTTAGATTTGTTAGAACTAGCCTTTCCTTTAATGGTTGGGGGAAGCATTCCCTTATCTGGTTTGGTGAATTGAAGTTGGCCTTAGGTGTAATAGGACTCCTAGTTACTGAACGCGATCGTATACTGAGGTGCTCCCCGCCGGTTGTTGGAACGACGCGAGCCGGGCCGGGTCTCGATTCATAAAGATGAAGGGCCAAAAAGTCTAAATAGGGGGTTACAATTGTTTATTGCTTTCTTCTAATTCATATTTTCTAAAGCAAAAAAAATACTTTCGAGTTCTCAAAATCTCTAATCAATTTCAAGTTTTCTCAAGTTCTTTTCAGATCAAAAATGGCAGCTCAAAGAAGACTACCCAAATCAATACCTTTCAAGTTTGGTGAATTTGATTTTATGATGAACACTCATGTTGCAACTATCACCAACAAGGAAGGGGTGTTGACAGATTTTCACCCTATTATGGAATTTATGGCGAAAGGACCATTGAGTTATGTCTTGACAGCATCTCCACAACTCAATCAAGTAGCTGTTTCACAAGCTCGGGAGAATGCTGAGGTAATTGATTCAACTCAGAGTCAATCAGGTAAGATTGTTCTACATTTAGGACAAGACTCATTTGATATTACTGAATCTGTTGTTAATTCAGTACTTCACTTACCTGTTAGTTTGAATTTTAAGAATGTACCATCTGATGATAATGTTAGAACTATGTTATCTGAGTTAGGTTACAATGGACCTCTAGATAACATGAGCCAGTTAAATATATCTTTTCTTAGGAAAGAATGGTCTTTCTTCTTTGATCAAATTGCTAAATGTTTTTTTTTGCTAATTAAAATTTATACCATAGGCAAATGATTACATCTCTAAGAGCATACCCCGCGATTAGAAACACATCTACCTAACGGAACAACAAAGAAAAAACATCAATAATAAAACATACTTAGAGGTTTCGTAAAATGAGAGTCGTTTTCTCTCTCCCTTCTCTCTAAATCTTCTCACTAAAATCCCAAAATCTAGACAACTTCTCCATCAGATCTACACAATCGACCTTCAAAATCCACCCTCCATCTCTAATCTCTCACCTCAAACACTATATTTCTTACTATATATTTATTATTTAATGAAGAGAGTTTCATTTTCTGAGAACTTGGTGACTGTGATTCCTCCCCGTGTGAGAGGTTCTGCAGATTGCCTTCCTGTGGGTAGTCCGACTAGGAGTCCGAAGAGGGTCTCTTTTTCGGAGAACTTGGAGACTGTGATTCCTCCCCGTGTGAGAGGTTCTGCTGTTTGCCTTCCGGTGGGTAGGCCGATTAGGAGTCCGAAGAGGGTCTCTTTTTCGGAGAACTTGGTGACTGTATATCATTTGGAGGATGTCCGAGCAAAGAAGGACAGTGAAAGGCAAGGGGTAGTTGACCGAGGTTCTTTCGAGAACCAGTTGGGAAATTCATTACATCTGAAGAGTAATCTTTCTTTGATTACTTATATCAACGTTTTGAAGAATGATTCTGATGAATCATTGATCCTAAGGGATGGAGTTGTATCTCTTTTTCCTATTCTGGTTCTCGATGATAAGGGAAATACTGGCCTTATGCGACAACGAAACTTAATTTTGGACTATGGGTCTCTTGATAAAGAGAAGTCCGAGATGGATCTGTTAAGTAGTGATCTCTTTAGTTCGACTAGACTACAGTTCTCCAAGAATTGCAAGTCTACGATGGTTATTATGATGTGGAGTAAGGGTAAGAAAGCTACGCTTCATGTTGAGCGCAGGGTGTTTGTCACAGTGTCTCACCGAATCACTAACCTCATCTTATTGAGGGCTTCAGACACCTTGAGTATGGAGGGGTCTTCTGATTATGTGAGATTTGTGCACAATGCGACTGAGGATTCATGTTGTGCGTCCTTTGTATGCCAGGTGTTTGAGTTTTTGTCACAGCGACTTGTCTCAACTTGGAACGGTCGGTGTGCCTGCAAAGTATTTGGCTTTATGTCAAAGCGAGATATTGTGTATAAGGAGATCCAGGAAGCTAAATCAAAACAAGTTAACTGGGCTCTGTTTCCCAATTTTTTGTTGCTGATATGATTTGTTTCAAAGATCTGTTATGCATTTTGAGGAAATGGAAATGTATTGATGGTGTTCATAATGATTACACGGATCCTGGGTATCATGCTATAAAATGCGGAACGATTGGTTCTGGATGTGACACAGGTGCTATCGACATCTGGTGCAGGGCAGGTGTTCTTGTCATTGTAAGCCAGGTGTGCGATGTGCTTTTTTCTAGCTATTTATCGCAGCTTGGAGTGGTTGCTTTAAATGGAATTGGTCAATCTTTACTTGTTGGGGATGGAGATAAATCTCCTTCTCTTGATACTTCTCCTGGGTTTCCGGGTCTGGAGGATGGCTTCATGAACCAAGGTAGTGTTGGGAAAAGTAATTTGGGTTCTAAAGCGGAGATTATAGCAGCTTCCATCATCACAGAGGTGGGTGAAGCTGGGGGCTCTTATATGTCGATTGATTCTAAGGATTTTCTAGGCGCTGCGGCTATGTGTTTTTTTAGTGATCTGATAGATTCGCAATCCATGGTGATGGTGACTATCTTCAATGACTCTTCTGTCCTAATGTTTCAAACTGGGCCTTTGGTTCCTTCAGTGAATGTCGGTTTGGTTTTTCATGGTAAGGTCATTCCGTATTATATGATTGAAGAAGGTGATAGTCATGCACATCTACTAAGTGGTGCGATGCTAGCTTGGAACCAGAAATGGCAGTTGCAGGTGGTGATTTTGGAAAGGGTTATTGCAGCGCCCTTGAGTGCCTTGGGGGGCAGGATGTTTAAAATGGGTTTTCTTAATTGGAATGGGATTACAGAGTACTTGCATCACTCTCTGCAAGGCCAGGATGTTCAGTGGCCCTGGCTTTGCGATCAGAGGGCGCAGAATTTTCGGTTGGAAACTTTGAAATCTCTGATGATCTATTCGACTCATCTATCCCTCCTCGAGTTGTTGAGTGGGGTGTATGCTGTGATTTCTTGCAATAAAAATGACTTGAATAGTGATGCTTGTCATGATGTCTTCGTGTTGGAAAGGTTGATTATAAATTGGGTTATGTGTGACTACGGGAATACAACCAGTTGTGTCGTGGCTGGGACTGCAAACGGCTTGATTCTGATCATGGTTGATCATAATTGTGATGCACTGACTTTGATGCGACCTGCTGAGGTCTGCAATGATAGAGGGCACGCTAGTTGGATGATGACTTTCACCGAGGTGAAGAGGTTTATTGTGATGTTGATTATTAATGCGGGTGAATTTGGAATTCATGTTGGGTTTTCCAAAAGAAAAGACGGTAGGATCGGCAGTGATCATAGCAGGGACACAGGACTGCCACTTCAGATGGTCAGTTTGCAGGCGCTGCTCGATGGTGAGGAAAGGTTGCTAGGAGGGAATGTTGGGAAATTTAAGACTGGTACAGCTGCTTGTTGCGCTAGTGCAGCAGGGACTGTAAAGGACGACCTGAAGGGGTACATGTTAGTGTATGGGCCAAGCATGTGGATGCAAGGCCAGGAAAAGACTTGGGATATTGGTGAAGAAATTAGCTTGCTTAGGCGAGAGGACTCCACCCTTTCGGGTCAGGAGGTTTTTTCAAAAAATTTCCAGGGCGCTCATGTTTGGGCTTACCATGTGCTAGTGTTGACTATGAAGAAGATGCTGCTTACTAGTTTACAATGCTTGGATGTGGACCGGGTGGTCCCTTTACTATTCGTACTTGGCATAGGTCTCAATGTGAGGTTTTAAACTAGATTATTTCTAGTTCTATTTGTATGTTGATTGTATAGTGTCTTTATGATGCTATGACATTTGTTTGGTTTGCATGTTGACTTCGCGGGGTATGCCCCTAGATGTGTATTAAGTTGTTCCTTTTTGGTATAAAATTTTAATTAGCAAAAAAAAAACATCAATAATGCTAGATAAAAAACAAGCTGAAATCAAGAACAAATGAGAGTCGCTCTATTCTCTCTCTAAAAACCTAGCCACCACAAAATCTTTACCTTAATCTACACAATTTCTTCATCAGATCTTCATTTTTTCAATTAGCAAAAAAAAAAAAAAAAAAAAAATTCTTCATCAGATCTTCTCATTAGCCTTCCCTAATTCACCTTTCCTCTTCTAATCTCTCAACTCAAACACCATATTTCTTACTATATAATTATTTTCTAATGAAGAGGGTTTCATTTTCGGAATACTTAGTGACTGTGATTCCTCCCCGTGCGAGAGGATCTGAAGCTTGCCTTCATGTGGATAGTCCGATTAGGAGTCCGAAGAGGGTCTCCTTTTTGGAGAACCTTGTGACGGTGTTTCCCTTGGAGGATGCCCGAGTTAAAAAGGACAGTGAAAGACAAGGGGTTGGTGCCTCAAAGGTTTCTATAAACTGTAAGTCATCGGGTCGACCTGGTCGCCCTGGAGATTGTCTTTCGGGTGTGAGTCCGAAAAAGGTAACTTTTGCGGAGTTATTGGAGACAGAGATCCCAATTGTCTTTGATGTGATGGATTTCTTTGTTAAGAAAGGTTTTACTTATGCTGCTGGAAAGGGGTTAGTCCTCGATTCCAATCGGGATCTAATTCCGAATTATGGTTGCTGGAATGGAAAGCTGAATTCTAAGCTGGTTATAGCTGATGATATCGAGGTGTTTATGTTACATCTAGGTGTAGCTGTGCTTCTCTTTGTTAAAAAAGAACCTAGTATTGTTGATGCTAGTAAGGTGCTTGACAAAATGCTTCAACGGGGAGATGCAGATCTGGGATATGCTTGCAAGTTGTTCAATTATTGTCATGATGTTGAGTGTCGTAGTCGAATGACTGACCAAGAGAAAGTCTACCTTCTGTTTGAGGGTAGTAATGAGCAGAGTTTTTACCATAGGAGAATCAGAGTTTTTGATGTGTTTGTCATAATCTGTTGGATATTACAGCAGAGTGGATCTGCAACTGGAAAGCTTTCTACCAGTGGTAGATTTGTGAATGGTTTGAGGGTCTTTGTTTATGGCGAAAACTCCACCATGGTTATGGAGGGTAAGCAACTATGTGCTGTGTTTTACTTGGCCTGGGGAGAGCTCTCTGCGATGTGCGGAGACCATGATTTTAATGATGGAAAAGCCTTTAATGCTTTAACCCATTCGCTTGACAGCGAGAAAGTTTCGATCCTGTTATTTGGTGGGAGGTTTATCTATGTTAGCAACACGGGCTTGAAGGCTGCCAATGTTGGTTTTCATTGTGATAATGACTTGGTCTGTGCAAACGATTACCTGGTTTTTCTGGTAGTGGTTGCGTCTTCTACACACCTTGATGGTCATCAACGGTTCCATAACGATGGGGTTCTTAACTCAAAGCATTTGTTTGGCCTTTTTAAATGGCAGATCGAAGTTGGTTTCTTGTATAAGGATCAATCCATGGTTGGTGTTTGGGGAACCTCGATTGGAAGACCCTCACATGAGGGAAACCTGGCAAATTCTTTGTTGGAACAGAAGGTTTTATGCGGAGGGATGAGGGTCTCTTCTTTATGTAGTATATTTATCAGTGGAGCAGTTGTCATGGTTCTCAGCACCGTGGTTCTGAATTTTTTTTTTTTTGCTAATTAAAATTTTATACCAAGAAGGAACAACAAACATAGATCTAGGGGCATACCCCGCGAAATCAACATCCGAATAAACTACACAACATTAAGTCATAATAGAGTCTGCATATAAACAAAGACAGAAAAAGCCTAATCTAAGGCGCCCTGCCAGCATGTCCACCCCTAGTCGCTCTCCATTGCTTGATTTTGGACTTCGTCCAGCGTGCTGTTCTAGCCTGACCTTCGACCACCCCTCCCTGAACAGGAGCCTCACTGTCAGTCTCCATATGATCCTCACTGGTTGTCAAGCCTTGACTACCATCAACCTTCACAGTGTTCTCCCTAGGCTTGCTAAAAGCATCCTTTAAGACCTGACCATCCATTTCCTGGCCACCCTCTTCGACCTCCTTTTTTTTTTTTTTGCTAATTAAAATTTATACCACAGAAAAATGATTACATCTCTAGGGGCATACCCCGCGATTAGCAACACATCTACCTAGCGGAACAACAGGAAAAAACATCAATAATGCTAGATAAACTAGCAATCAACAACATAGTACAATACTAGATTAAACATAAAAAACTAGTGCCTCCAACGGTTCCGTTTTGAGTCCCATACCAGCATCCCACAACTGCTCCAGAGAGGCCATCCAACTTTGCGTAGAAAAGCGTGAACATGCACTAGCCCTTGATGCCCAGCTCCAACCAAGTCCACATGAAAGTCAGGAACAAGCCCCTGCACTTCCATGTTTCCATTAATCTGAAACCCCTCAGCAGCGTCCTGCATTTTTTCCTGCACTGCGCCTTCCGCAACAATAGCTTGAGTCTGCACCTCGTAACCAATGAGCACCCTCGCTACACCATCCCTGCACAAATCACCATCAAGCTCCTGCACTGTAGCCATTACCAGATTTCCCCCATGCGTGCAGAGCTGTCCAAGACACCATTTCTGATAGAGACATTATCAATCACGGGCAGAATACTCACAGTGGGAAAGTCATCCCATGGAATATCATCCCGAAGTCTCCCAGTCTCCTGACCACTAGGCACAGGGTGGTCTAACAGCATTGCAGCAATGCCATCATTTAGTCCATTGACTATTAGGTAATTGAACGCTTCATCAACCTCTGCATCGATCTGCTCCTTCACAGTTTCTTTCTCATTGGTTTGATTTACCATCTGCTCCCCCACATGGATGTTATTACAAGAATCCTTCAAGGTCCCATAAACCTGGCCCCCTAGGAAGGCATTCCCTGGGACAACCATTGCCATCAAACATAATCTCAAGAGGGAGTCCTTCAAGAGGAATTTCAATACCTCCACTTATCACGAAGTCCTACAATTGAAAGGTATCATTAAGAACTACACAGAGCTCTTCATTCGGGGCACATTCAGAGATGTCAATCAAAAACTTTCCAGAGCGCATAAATTGCAGGTCCTTTTTCCCCTGCAGCACTGGCACCACATACCCCATGTACTCGATAAACAATTTCAAGAGTTGCAAGTAGTTCCTAGCCTGAGTAAGCTGTTGTCGTGCCCTACTAGCATCCTCCTCCAATCCGTCATTTCCTTACCCATCATCCAATCTACTCGCTTCATAAGGAGGAGCAGCAACAGAAGTAGGAACTGGATCACTCTCAATTTTTCCATCCCAAAAGTCATTAGTGACAATTCTTGAAACTAGGTCATCCAGTAAACCCGAATTGACCTCCTTACCTCCTGAATCCTCATCTTTTGCATAACTTAAGTTCACACAGTCAATAGCATTGCGCTCCAAATTCACATCTTGGGTACCAATCTGGGCGACAACCGCAGTCATACCCAGATCATCCTTTTCTCTCGAAGCTAAAGCCTCCGCCCTTACTCGGATACACCCAATAACATTCCTGTTGAGGTCATCATTTTCGTCTTTTGGCACACCCTCCAAGACAGGCGAGGCACTCAAAGGAGCCCCAGAATGCTCCAAAACCCTATTTCCCTCCGTTGATATTGCAACATTTTGTTCACCCATAGAGGCCCCCACCTCAACACTATGAGTTACCATGATATCCCTGTAAGTCGGTTTAGGTTTGGAACCCACACCCATGACTACACCAGAAGGACCATCATCACATAAACTAGGCATCCCAGAATTAACCTCCCCCTCCTCGATACCCACATCAGTAACATATCTTGGATTCATAGAATCAGATAATTCAATAAGAGTATCATCCCCTATTTCATTCAATTTAATCAGTTTCTTTTGTGCGAAAATCTTACCTTCAATCATTTGCAGTTTAACCAAACTACGAGTGCGCGCCGCAACTCCAGATCTAGAATAAACCGCAACAGAAAAGTCCTCATCCTTCCTCTGAGTAAGATCACCCACAGAAGAATCACCCTTATGAGATTCCACATCAAGTGAAATTCCCTCATCCGAAAAGCCCTCATCAACTTTCCGGTACTTTGCCAAACACTCCATAGTCTGAGAAGAGGACAACCTCCCTCTTTGAGTACGAATGGGAAGTCGTACCCCATAAGAAATAGCTTCCATTGAGTTGCCTCCGTCCAAGAGTTCCTCTGAAACCATCCCTTGTCTTTCACTGTCCTTTTTAACTCGGGCATCCTCCAAGGGAAACACCGTCACAAGGTTCTCTGAAAAGGAGACCCTCTTCGGACTCCTAATCGAACTATCCACATGAAGACAAGCTTCAGATCCTCTCGCATGGGGAGGAATCTCAGTCACTAAGTTTTCCGAAAACGAAACCCTCTTCATTAGAAAATAATTATATAGTAAGAAATATGGTGTTTCAGGTGAGAGATTGGAAGAGGAAAGGTGAATTAGGGAAGGTTAATGAGAAGATCTGATGAAGAAATTGAGTAGATTATGGTAAAGATTTTGTGGCGGCTAGGCTTTTAGAGAGAGGTTAGAGAGAAGTTAGAGCATACGACTCTCATCTTTTTTTTTTAGTGAGTTTTTTTGTTCCCTTTTCCGTGGTTCTGAATTTGATAGAGTTCCTGAGGGATTTTAAGGAAATTTCTCACCATTCGGGACAAGTGAACTGGTTTGAATTGGGTATTTTGTTCCAAAATGTTTTTCAAAATAGTAATAGGTTTTGGTGGATTATGTGTGGTCTACTTGAAGTTGGTGGTCAAGTTAAAGTGGTAGGGACTATGTATGCGGCTTGTACACCCCAAGGTGTGATGGAGCACATGAGGTGCTGGTTTAACATTGGTAATTCAGACTCTTCTGAGTGCAGAGCGGTTGGATACATGCGAACTGGTGTTCGAGTTGATGCTGGGTTTCTGCTACGAAACTTTTTTTTTGCTAAATAATGATTTTTATTGCTGAAAAGACAAATACAAGATTAAGAGAGGTATTCCTCAATCAAAAGAAAATACAGAAACTAAAACAAGCCATCACCGCTCAACTACTAAAACAAAAAAAAAACCCCCCCACTAGTTAATATAGAATTGTTGATAAAGTGAGGTCCCTACGAGCCTTCTTTTGAAAAGAGTCCACAGTACAAAGCTTCTCTCGCACTCTTCTTTTTATATCTCTGATCAGTCTAACAGCTGGAATAGTGTGGCCCACCTTATGACTCCTATTGTTTCTTTCTAACCAAATAGCATGGAAGGCAGTTGCAATAAAAAGAAACGTAACCATTTGCCTAGTATTGTCACAACTTCCAATAATGGGATTTCCTTGACCATAACTCTGCCAGTTCAAGCTCAATGGAATATTCCAAGCTTTAAGAATTTCCTGCGTGTACTCACACTCACAAAAAAGATGCTTGTGTGTTTCCAAGCTTCGAGAACACAGGATGCAGGTTGTGTTAACTTGCATTCCAAATTTGGCCATACGGTCTTTAGTTAATAATCGCTCTTGCATAATCAACCAAAGCATAATGGAATATTTAGGAACCGTAAATCGATGCCAAACCATTTTGAGCCATAATGGAGGAATTCGAGATCTGCGTATAGTTTCCCAGACAACAGCTTGACTCATCTGCTAAACACATTTACCATCCCACAAGATTGCATCACTATCATGACAAACAATAGTAGAGCAAATACTACGAAACTCCATTGCAAGAATATGGTTAGAAACACAACGAAACTTTATTTCGAGGAGAGGATTTTCTGTCCCTAAGGGGGTGGCGGATTGCATTGTAATTGTGCTGAAAGGCTTACAAAAGAAGCTGTCGTGGTTTATTTCAAGAGTTGCAAGAATGGTCAGCATGGTGTCTTTGGATTCAGGAGATTTTGTCAATGAGTGCGGCTGCGCTTTTTGCGGCAGGGGTCGGTCATGGCGAAGGTGGCATGACCCTAATGATGGGTGCATGACAGGTGCTATGGGTAGTACATCAGATGGAGCAGAGCATTGGATTGCTATGCTGGGGAAATGGTTGCTGGATAAAAAATTGGGATGCAAACCTGGAGGTTTCGCTTGTTATGAGATTGATATTTGCACAAGGCTGGTCTGTTCCGTTGACCCCAAGTTCAACACGGGGTTTTCCTACCATGATTATGTGCTTGTGCCAAGTGGTTTGAATGCTGGTTTTGAGGGTGGGGACCTTCTAAGGGGGCATACTTTTTGCTGCTGCATATTCTATATGGTAAGGGGTATGCTCAAAAGGAATTTGAAGTTCAATGCTGTGGATGGTGAGCAGGAGAGCATGTGCATTGAAGTGGCCGTGTATGCTCGAATTGATTGTTATTCTGGGCCATATTTATTCATGGCATAGTTTGTTTAGTTTTGTGTTATGTTTTTTTTTTGCTAATTAAATTTTTATTCCAAAGGAAAACAACTGATACAATTCTAGGGGCATACCCCGCGAATTCAACAAAAGGTCCTTACAACAGCGACCTAGATAAACTAGATAAAACTAGCTTAAAAACAACAAATAGCACCCTGGCTACTTAGAAAATACACTTCAGAATATTAATTGAAATTAATAACATAGTTCTTCGAATCATGCGAGCTTGGCGCAAAAGCCACCTGCATCCCATTGCATTCACCAACCCCAACATCCCATATCTGAGATAGGCACATTAATCGTATCAAAAAAACCATTTTCCCTGTCAACTCTGCCACAGCTAGCATGAAGCACCATGAAACGACAACAATCATTCCAAACGGAATTACCAATCTGGCAACATAGTGCATTGCCCACTTCGAACTAACCCACTGCCCATAGATAGCTCTACTATCTTGAAGCCCAATATCACTGTACATAGTCCAGCAGCAACACTGTTCCATCAGTCGAGCATTACAACCCCTGCTCACATCCATCTCTGTCGCATCATGCAACACAATAGCTCTACCAGTCATGCAATCAGTGCCCGGCTCACCAAGCATCTCATCAACGTGATGCAAACAAATAGCAACAGTGGTTGTATGCTCCCCTCCATGAGAAAAATGAGTCCCAGCATTATGCACCAGGTGCACAGTGTTGTAAGGACTTTGATCAATATCCAACATCCCAATCAGGCTTATCATTTTGAGACAAACATCGTCTTTCAATTCCTTTGTTTTCGAATAAAACACCTGCATTTTCCATAACCTGAACACGAGGTATACACCATCTTTATACTGACGCATCTTTTGACCAATTATCAAAGCCACATGTCGAACAACTATAGAAGTTGCAACCTTACACAAGTCACATCCAATTTCAAATTGGCAGGCAACACTTCCCTTTAGATTCTACACATCAATTTCCCATTCCTGGCCGCAGCCCTGTTCGCAAGATATCACAGCTATGAAAACCATGAAATACCTATTCTGTCGCTTCACAGCGAAAACACATGGCCTAAACTCATCCCAGTCTAGCTGCATACCAAACATAGTATGGTCGAGCATCCCCTCAAACACTTGAACAGAACCAATAATCCATTTCATTATATTGATAATCAAATTACCCCTCAACTGGGTAATAGCAATAGAGCTATTGCCCTCAATACTGATATCTACAAAGTACCACCAGGTATTGGCACTGAGAAAGATAACAGGCTCAATAATCCCATCCCTCGCATCCCCTAATTGCAATATGCCATTTTTAACTATCATGATCTTGAAACAACCAGCGTAATCGCTTTCCCATCCATCAGTAGACACATCAATAGACCAGTGCGCACAACTTGTAACACACCATCTAATTCCAAAAGTCCCCATCACAACTCCTCCTCGATGAGCCATCGTAGCAAGCACAAAGACCGTACGTTTCTGAATTAACAAGAGCAAATCCAAAACCCAAAAGAACTTCAGTTTCAAGGAACCTCGATGAAAACCCAAACACAAACCCAGGGCACCGGTTCTATTGAAGTCCCAAGCGATAACATAACACCATTCATAAAATTCAGAAAGAACATCAGAGCATCTAAGGCAGAACAGACTTGAATGAATGTCTGCACAAGGAACAGATCCGGAAATGGCCTCAAAGCCAATCAAGTTCTTTAAGAGAGCAGCAGGGTAAAACTCACCATGAGCTCTATTTCCATTAGTGATTTTAATAACCATACCCTCCCGTTTCAAGGAGCACCACCATTTATAATCTCCAATAGATACATCGACTAGCCTAGAGAAGCAAGCAGAAAACCACCCTGTTGTGATTACCCATTATAGCATTTTATCAAACACCCAAAGGGCATCAGCTACAACAAGAGCACGCACATGAATACAGTGGTGTAACATTAACCATTCCACGCGGGTACCTCCCTGCATAACAGAGGCCTTCTCCAGATCTGGATTTCTAACGTCAGCCAAACCCATCCTATCACACTCATGAGAGCACCTAATAGCAGTACCATTCGCCCCTCCGAATACCGATATGTAGTATTCGCAAGTAACGGTGACCCATAAACCACAAACAGAGCTACTGCATACGGCGAACCTCTTCGAAATCAATGGCGACCCCTTAGCAAAGAGGTGCTGTGAAGACTTCTGAATAAGAACCCCGTGGATGGAATACATCTCGGCGTCTTTCTCATATTTAGAGCAAGGGGCGTACTCGTCCTCAATGAGGTTTAGGGAGAAGTGAATCTCAACCTTAGTATCCTTCAAGTAATCCACACAGGGGACCACATCATTCAGCTGAATAAGGGATTCTTTAGCAAAGACCCATAGTCCAGCAAGAAACCCACTAGAAATAGTAGGCTCAACAGTCAAATCTTCGTGACAAACACCATGACTGAGATTGAAGAATTCCTCTTCAATTAACAAATTGGGGAGGAACCTCGCGCAACAAAGAAAATCTGTGGTAAAGGTGGGAGATAAGTAAGGGGGAGATGGATTTAGGAAGGAGATATTTAGATCTGATGGATTTAAGGTGTAGATTGGGCTGAAAAATCATGGCGGCTAGAAGAAATTTAGGGTTTTTAGAGAGAGGTTAGAGAGAAGTTAGAGAGAAACGACTCTCATTAGATCTTTCTTTTTTTTTTTAGTTTTGTGTTATGTTGTTGTTGATTGCTAGTTTTTTTTTTTTTTTTTGCTAATTAAAATTTTATACCACAGGCAAAAGATTACATCTCTAGGGGCAAACCCCGCGATAAGAAACACATCTACCTAGCGGAACAACAGAGAAAAAAAAACATCAATAATGCTAGATTACTAGCAATCAACAACAACAGATTACAAACGCAATAAAAAACTATGCCATGGACATGCCAGAAAGTGTTGCAGCACCGCAGCAAACAGGACCATATCGCCAATCAGTCTTCAATACTGTAAAAACACTGCAGTCCTCAAAAGGCAGACAAAACCCATCCTGCAACACATCGAGAACAACATGGTCACGAAATAAACCAGAGTAGCCACCCCTTGTCAACTTGGACTTGGTCCACCAGGCCTTCAAGCCTTCACCATTAGTGTGCACAGAATGCATTCCAGCCCCATCAGTGAAACCTGTCCCGCTTGAGTGACTAACCCCATTGGTGAACCAACAATCACAGTGCTGAAGCCTACACCAAGTCGCACATAAGTGGCCATTCAAAAGATAGACACAATCCAAGCCAACAGGCTTCTCTACATGAGCACCAACAAGGCTCAAACAACCTCGAACACTTGCCTCCTCGTTAACCAGGAGGATCCCAATGATATGTCCTACCGTAGAATTCCCAAACCTCCAATCATTCAAGTAGTAACTACAATAACAACAAATAAAATAAGTGCAACCCCCTGGTTCACACCCAAGTATCCTAAGCATATGCCTCAACATCCTTTCTGTCCCTTCCAGAACACAACCGCTACTCCTTAAATACTCCAAAGCTTCATCAATGTCCTTTTCATTCAGCTTGTGACCCACCTCCTCATCCATAACCAACTTCTTTTTGACCTTACTATCATTAACAATAGTCACTTCTTGATCAATAAAAACCTGGACATTATCCTTCCACTTCACTGATTTCTTCATAGGTTTGACAACCTCCACATTAAGTGTAGACTTCCTAAGGCAATCCTTTCGGCAAACCACTAGATTCTCTCTAGGCCAGTCATTTTCACCCAAAATTGGAAAGTCAATTCCCTCATCCATTAAAGAGGAATTGACTCCCAAATCGACATTAGCACTAACAGAAATGTCAGTTGCTTCCGATGAATCGGACATTTCATTATTGAAATCTTTAATTTCAACAACCAAATCGTTAAAAGTAACTTTCTTCTTGGAGTAGTAGATCTTACCTTCAAACGAGCTACACGTCCTAGAAGCAATCCCAGTTGTGGGAGTGAAGGCCCTCCCCGACACCTCCAGCCCATCTATGAGACCAGAAGTACCAAACTCCGTACACTCCGTCTCAAACTTCAATCTCTTAGCCACCTGAAACAAGGGCTTAATCTTCTCCCTTCCAGGAGAGGAGCCACTCTGTGTACATACCCTGTGCACACCCTTCGGATTATCCTCCAAAGGATACACAGTCACAAGGTTTTCCGAAAAGGAGACCCTCTTCGGACTCCTAATCGGATTACCCACCGGATGGCAAACTTCAGATCCTCGCGCACGTGGAGGAATCACGGTCACTAGGTTCTCCGAAAAAGAAACCTTCTTCATTAAACTAATAGATAAAATTATATTTATAAGAAATATTGTGTTTTAGGTGGAAGATTGGAAGAGGAAATATGGATTTAGGAAGGATTATTGCGAATTTGGTGGAAAAAGGGTGAAGAAAAGGCTCAGATTAGATGGCGGCTAGGTTAGGTTGCTAGAGAGTAAACGACTCTCATTCCTGTTGGGTTCGCACCCCCGATAATTATCTCCTTCTCCTACATTCCATCTACTGTTGATTGCTAGTTGATCTAGCATTATTGATGTTTTTTCTTTGTTGTTCCGCTAGGTTTCACGGGGTATACCCCTAGAGATGTAATCTTTTTCCTGTTGTATAAAATTTAATTAGCAAAAAAAATAATAATAATAATAATGCTAGATAAACTAGCAATCAACATAGAATTCAACAGCAACATATCACAAACCTAATCAACATAGAAAATCTTGAGGAACAACATCACAAAATTAACAACTCCCGAGCAGCACTGCAGCACTGCAGCAGACAGGTCCATATTTCCAATCCTTTTGTCCGACAACAAATGGGGAAGACTGAAACCATTTGCCCGCAGCAGATGGTAAAACCCCATAGCGGCACTCCTTTGGCTTCTAAAAATAACCTTTAAAAGAACTGGAAGTAACCCATAGCACTCAGTTACATCATCCAGACTTTTCCAAACCAACCTCGCATGGTTCCCCATATGCACATTAGTAGCCTCCCAGGTGCATACCTCACTATCATGGCCAACACCCCCATTGTCCAGCAAACACCAGTCTCGGTTATCCTGATCAGCATTGTGTTCCAAGCACTCCAATCCCTTGCAAAGATTTCCTGGGCATTTAACCCGCCCATCCTTTGAGATATCAACCCACTCCCATTTGTGCACAACCGCCCGAGCAAGCAAGACATACCATCTAATTCCAAAAGAATTAAAAAGCATCTGTTTTGCACCCACTTTGTTGTTCCCCATGTCATGGAGATCCTGACCTTTCCGCTTACCATAGTTAAACCCATTTCCTTTGCAACTGAACTTTCCGCTAGGTCCTTGCACTCTCATAGTGGTTACCCCAACAAGCTTCTGGTAGTCACATTTGAGAGCAAACTTCTTTGCCTGGATACCTACCTCTTCATTGTCGCGCCCCAAACCATGCATATCCTCTGTATTTTCAGAACTTGCTGCTCTCACATATCTTTCAGACCTCCCTGAAACATCATTATGCCCAAAAGGGCTAATTCCCCCTCTTTCCATGGCCCCCGTTCCTACCCTACCAACATCTATATCAGCAGGATCCAACATAGCAACACTGACACTATTGACATTACCCCCCTCAATAGGGGTTTCAATATCTGAACCAATAACATTACCTCCCTCAATAGGACTCTCAATATCTGAGACAATAACGTGACTAGATCGATTCTCCAATTCATCCAATCCATTAGACAACATAATGGAATTAACTTCTAATTCCTCACTACTTAAATCCATTGCAGGTAAAGAATCCAGCACAATGGGCACATTTATAGTCTCACTATCAAGACACCTAGCAGATTTGTTCTTCGAATAAAAGAACTTACCTTCAATCAATTGGAGATTGCACCCAACATCCCTCTTCCTCAGGCAAACCTGGGACTCAACGGTGTCGCTATCCTTTTTTACTCGAGCATCCTTCAAAGGATACTCAGTCACAAGGTTCTCCGAAAAAGTGACCCTCTTCGGACTCCTAATCGGACTACCCACAAGAAAGCGTGTTTCAGATCTGCACATCCCCCACAAAGTGTCCTCCAAAAAGGAAACCCTCTTCCGACTCACACGAACATTATTCACCTGGTTAAAACCAGAACCTCTCAGAGGTTTGAGCCAATGATTCTTGCTTCCCCTTAACTGATACAGTAGAAAGGGCACTCTGTGAACACGCACGGAGAGGAATCTCCGTCACAAGGTTCTCCGAAAAGGAAACCCTCTTCGAACTCATAACAGGACTAAAAAACTGATAAGAAATTTTTTTTTTTGCTAATTAAAATTTATACCATAGGCAAACAAATTACATCTCTAGGGGCATACCCCGCGATTTGAAACCCATCCACCTAACGGAACAGCATGAGCTAAAAACATAGGAGAAACTAGATAAACTAGTTTAGACTAGTTTAAAAACATCAAAAAACAAAATAACTAAGCATAACTACTTAGCAACTAAACAAGACTATGTAACTAGCCTGGCACAAAAGAAAGAACTATGCCAACCCGGCATCTCATTTCGCATAATGCCACGTTCCTGGCAAATAACAACATAATATCCCCACTATGCCGCACATAGCAGACCTTAATCCACAACAGGTACTCAGATTGGAACCAGTCACCTTTTTCCACACTGCCATTACTCGAACCAGCAATGATGACCCTCACTTCAACAACAGAAGCTCTAGAGTCAATAGACTGTAGGCAGTCCCTTCCTCCCAAACATAAAATAACCCATAACAGTTTCTTGTTCAACCCAAACAACACAATGACATTGAAGTCTTTGTTAGTTCCCATTTTAAAACCTGCCACAAGAATGTGGACATGAATTCCCATAGTTTGAAAACTGCCCTGTTTCAAAATAGGGTGCATCATCAAAAAGATGCAGGCCACAAAGTGCAGTACATCTACCTCATCTCGGAAGTAAGACCCATAGCTTCCAACGTGTATGCTCAGATTGAGCATTCCAACATTAACAAACATTCGGCATTGAACGATACACAAAACATTAAAGCCAGTCATCCCCCCTTTGTTATCACAAACGCATCCCACCAGGCCACAGACCCAGAAAATGGTAACTACACCAAATTGGACAAAAAGTCCAAAAACTAACCATCTGCATGCATACACAGAGCTGCAGTCAACATTGTTTGAAAGATCCCTTCCATCTTTGTTCTTCGCAGTAACAACATAAATGACGAAAAGAGCATAACTCTCATTTAAAGACAACCAGAACCCATTTGTTAACCGAGCGTACTCCACCCAACAACCCAAGACATTGTAGGCCTGAGCAGACCCCTTCATTTGAAAACCATCAGTCTTGACATCCCTTGCAGCAAACTTAATCCTCATTATAAATGCCCAAAGGCCCAAGCCAAGGCTACTAATAATTCCACCAGGATGCAATGAAAATAAACTCATTTTCTCATTGAGCAAAGGAATGAGCCACACATTGGTCTTGCAACCAGCACCTGTATTGACCTTCACTTCAACCTTCTTGTTCATCCTCTTAGAGCAAAGGACTTCATAATTCTTGTAGGTCTTATCAGACCCCTGCATTCGAAAGCCATCATCCTTGAGACCCCAGCCCTGGCAATTAATTCCAGCAGGAGGCAATGAGCTCGAAATCATTTTCTCAGCAAACAAAGGCATTAAGCATACAAGTTCCTCCAGCACTTCGACAAGCACGAACCATTCAGCGCATCTAAGGAGCGGCATAACCCAACCCACAGTCCAGGAATCACCTTGTCTCATAATAGGGTTAATCAACATAACAATCAAGGCTTCAGAGTACCCTGCAACAATAAAAGCACCTCGAAAGCAAAACCAGCAACTACTATTCGTAGTGCAACCATCGGAATTGTACTCCAAAGAGTCAACTATTGACGTCTCAATCCTCGTGGACTGACCACAGCCTGAGTTGTTTGAAAAAACAATCAACATGTGACTGTCAAATTCAACAGCCCATGATAATACATACATCATTTTGGAGCCTGATATAGAACTCAGTTTGGAACCTGCTATCAGCATGTGAATAAACCATCTCACAGATTGAAGACCACCATGTCTCAAATCTGAAAAAAGCATCACAAACACACCCGAAACTTTATCAAGTTTCCCACATGGCCATTCCATCACATGACAAACCAGAACATTGAAACAATGTTCAAATCTGAAAAAACCTTCTATAATCGAGGAGTCTTCAGCCCATAGTAACTGATAGGAAAACCGGACCGAATCCCATCTCGTGGAGCAGTCCTTCCAGCCAACAATGTTAACACACCCACCATTCTGCGCATCACAAAGGGACCTATCCCAACAGATAAAAATACTTGAAAAAAGAACAAGAATCATCCTCACATCCATGTCAGAACGCGTAGCCCCTAAAGGCGCAAATAACGCACAATGCAAAGTTCTCAGCATCATTCTACCAAATAGATGGCGTGCACCATACACACCCATTCTTACAACACCATGCCTTGTATTAGATTTCCCAACACAAAGAAGACCCATACAGTGGTCCTCTGGACTCCGAGTTCCAAGCAAATAACCCAGATCTGCTTCATCAACAAACGGGTATCGAATCCTCTTCTGTTGTTTCGCAAGCACCTCTTCCCGAGAGCAGTCGCAAGAAGCAACAATCGAAGTGTCTGTACATAGTACACATACAACGAAAATACTAGATGGTACCGGGGTCCCATCCAAAATACAGTAATGAATCTCCCAAGGAGTCGCTGAAACGAGAAGAAACACATTCCCCAAAGCAGGTACCGAAACCCTTGAGAATAACTCACGCAACAAAGAAACTTCGTGGTAAAGGTGGAAGATAAGTAAAGGGGAGGTGGATTTGGGAAGGAAATATTTAGATCTGATGGAATTAAGGAGTAGATTGGGTTGAAAGATCATGGCGGCTAGAAGAAATTTATGGTTTTTAGAGAGAGGTTAGAGAGAAGCTAGAGAGAAATGACTCTCATTTTTCGCTAACTGATAAGAAATTTGGTGTATAGGTGAGGGATTAGAGATGGAAAATGGATTTACGAAGGTTGATTGTATTGATCTGATGAAAATATGTGCGAGAATTAGTGGCAGCTAATTAAGGGTTCTAGAGAGAAGGAGGAGAATCTCTCTCTAGACTCTCATTTTTTGGATAAATTGCTAAATGTTTTACTGGTAAATGTAGTTCTTTTCAGCAAATTACTTCTGTTACATCACATATTGCTTATAGTTTGATTTATGACAGAGTAATTAATATTGGTCACATTATCTTAAGTTAGATGTGTATCAAACTTGGGTCAAGAGATCAAGATAGGAAAATGGTTTATTATCACAGATTCATGCAATTGTTTATTAACCATTTTATTCCAAATGTTGAAACTAGATTTGGTAGAGAATATTATGTTTCTTCTTATGTACAGCAAAAGAGAATTTTCTCTTACATTACAAAGAAGGACAATGAAAAGAATCTAGATGAAATACCTACAATACACTATCCACATCATGTTCAGGTACTTCTAAAAACTCATCTTTCTACTCTCTACAATTCTTCTTTCTTTAGTGGTGAAATGACTCAGGAATCTCATTTGGTGGAGAACCCTCCAATGTCTACCCAAGTAGCCAAAAACATTATAGTCTCTGAAACAATTCTTAAGAACCCTTTTCGGTCGTAGTGGTTGATGAGAGTCGTATTCTCTCTGCCTTCTCTCTAAAATCTTCTCTCTAAAATTCTCAAAAATCTAAACAACTTCTCCATCAGATCTAAAGTTTCATTTCCTAAATCCATTTACCTCTCTCTTCTCTCACCGAAATACATAATTTATGTTCTTTCCTTCTGCTTTGAGCATGAGCAGAAAGAGGGTTTCTTTCTCGGAGGACTCTGTGGTGTTGACTAGGGCAGCTAGTGACAGGGATCATTTGAGAACTACCCAGGAGGGGTTGGTCCTGGTCTTGAGCCCGAAAAGGGTCTCCTTTGCGGAGAATTTGGTATCGGAGATACCCTATGACGGTCATCGATCCGAATTTGATTTGGATGGGTCAAGTAAATCAAATGTTGGGAAGAAGAAGGTGCGTGTCTCCTTTGCTGAGAATTTGGTGTCTCAGGGGAAGGGTGAGGGCATTTCTTTTGCGGCTGATTCCAAATCTGGAGTAGCGACGCGTACTCGTAGTGTGGTTACACTACAAATGAGTGAAGGTAAGTTTTTCTCACAAAAGAAACTGATTTCATCGAATGAAATAGGGGATGATACAATTATTGAATTATCTGATTCTATGAATTCAAGATATGTTAATGATGTGGGTGTCGAGGAGGGGGTTAACTTTGAGATACCTAGTTTATGGGGTGATGGTTCTTCAGATGTAGGCTTGGGTGAGGGGTCAAAACCTAACCTAACTTACAGGGATACCATGGTAACGAATGATGTCGAGGTAGGAGCCTCGATTGGTATACGAAATGTTGTAATGTCAAAAGACGAGGGAAATAGGGGTTTGGACCATACTTTCCTGGAAGGTGAGTCAAAAGACGTAACTGGATGTAACTCTGTAAGGGCTGAGGCTTTAGCCTCTAGCGAAAAGGATAGTTTGGGTGTAACTGATGGGCAGATTGGTACCCAAGATGTGAGTTCGGAGAACAAGGCTAATGATTGTGTGAACTTAAGCTATGTAAAAGATGAGGATTCGGGAGGTGAGGAAGTCCTTTCGGGCCTGGAGAACCTAGTTTCAAGAATTGTCACTGATGACTTTTGGGATGGTAAAACCAAGAGTGACCCTGTTTTCGAAGCGAATAGATTGAATGATGGGTCAGGAAATGCAGGATTGGATGAGGATGCTAGTGGGGTTCAACAGCAGATTACTCAGGCTAAGCATTACTTGCAATTATTGAAATTGTTTATCCAGTACATGGGGTATGAGGTGCCGGTGATGCAGGGGAAGAAGGACTTGCATATTATGCGCTCTGGAAAGTTTTGGACTGACATTTCTGAATGTGGCCAGGATGAAGAGCTCTGTGTAGTTCTTATTGATACTCTTCAAATGCAGGTTTTCGTGATAAATGAGGGTATTGAAATTCCTCTCGAAGGCATTCCTCTTGGGATTATTTTTGATGACAATGGTTGTCCTAGGGATAGCCTTCCTAGTGGCCAGGTTTATGGGACCTTGAAGGATACTTATAACAACATCCATGTGGGGGAGCAGA
The DNA here is from genome assembly GCA_037693485.1 of Kitagawia praeruptora. NCBI lineage: Eukaryota > Viridiplantae > Streptophyta > Magnoliopsida > Apiales > Apiaceae > Kitagawia > Kitagawia praeruptora. Next base: position 117,525,164 of record CM075351.1, on the reverse strand, counting down.
TGGTGATTCAAACCAATGGCAAAGAAGCTTTGAAGGAGCAGATTGATGCAGAGGTTGACGAAGCTTTCAATTACCTAATGGTCAATAGTCAGGCTGTGACTCAGAGTCAGGAGACTGGGAGACTTGGGGACGATATTCCATGGGATGACCTTCCCACTGTGAGTATTCTGCCCTTAATTGATAATGACTCTTTTCGCAATGGTGTCATGGACAGTTCTGCATCAATTCATGTTGGCAAGGAGGCTAAGGCGGGTGGCCAGGAAAGGGATGATCAGGTCTTAAGGATCAGGAAAGGCATGCTCAGGGAGAGCATTGTGAAGGTTGATGGTAGTCAGGGCATGACAACCAGTGTGGATCATATGGAAGCTGACAGCGAGGCTCCTGTTCAAGGAAGGGCGATTGAAGACCAGGCTAGACAAGTGCGCTGGATGAAGTCCAAAATCAAGCAATGGAGAGCGACAAGAGGTGGACATGCTGGCAAGGCGCCTTAGATTATGCGTATTTGTCTTTATTTCTATGCAGACTCTATTATGACTTAATGTTGTGTAGTTTATTCGGCTGTTGATTTCGCGGGGTATGCCCCTAGACTTGTTCTTGTTGTTCCTTCTTGGTATAAAATCTTAATTAGCAAAAAAAAAAACAATTCTTAAACCAAATTTTGATCCACAGCCTATTGTTTCAAAGAAACCGACCTCTGGTGTTTCTCAGAAGACATCAGTTGTAAGGAAGAGAAGATTTGTTGTGTCAAGTAGTAGTAGTTCTAGTGAAGATGATGATAATATATCTCTTGCTGAGAGAGCAGAATTGAAGGCTGTAATTCAACTTTCTAAGCTAGGACAAAGATATGGAGCACCTAGTCACAGTCAGGCTGCAGTCTTTCAAAAGACTGTAGTACTTAAAAAGGGAAAACATGGACTTCTACATCTTTCCTGAAGAATATGGACTTCTACATCAAAGACTTGACTTAATGAAAATGCATTTCTATGTATCAGTCAGAACGGAATTAGTCAAGAAATTTGGACTTACTAAGCATGGTGCACTTCAATCACTTCACACATACTTATTTCATAAGGATTTTATTGTTGAAGATGCTCCCGCTCAAGATGATCAAAAGGAGGTAGTAGTTAGTAGAATGCAGTCAACAGGAGATACTATTGCACCAGTGGTGAATAGTAGAATAGATCAGATCACAGTCACTGCAACACAAGAACCATCTAGTCAGAGGTTGGATGACTCAGGAATTGTAATGGCTGATGCTGAAAGGTCTTCTGTGATGACTGAGAATGCAAGTGAGATACCCTATGATATGGAAGGAATGACTTTGATTGATTTTCCTGAAGATCAAACAAATGTTGTTCAGTCAGAGTCTATCCACCTTAAGGGTGAGTCTCAGCAAACAACACTTAAAGATGGTGACATGCTAACTATGGTGTCTAATGAAGTATTACTGAAGACATCAGAGTCTAGTATAGAACCTGAAAGTGGTATACTAGAGCCTGTAGTCTCTGGAAGGAAAGAAGATGCTTGTAAGGGTTCAGAGACTATAGCAGCTCACTCCATGGTAACCTCAAGCCCCTTTCCATATGAGGAACCCTCTCTTCATGTGAGTTCAGGTATAAAAACTTCTTCTAAACCCTATTTTTCTGTAGGTCATAAGAGCACTTATCCAAATTTGAGGGATACACTTGAAAAGATAGACATAGATCCACAAATAGAGAGGTTGGCTCCTGACCCGACAAAAGGAGAGGTATAAAGAGTGTTGACTTTAGATAGTCAAAGTGAGAATGAGGGTATGGATGATCAACTCCATAGTGAGGGCGAGAAAATTAGGAAACCACCATCGTTGGATTTCTGGGATCAAGTTTTTCCTGAATCTTAGATCTGGATAGTTAATCTCGAGCAATGAGAGTCGGTTTTCTCTCTAACCTAACCTCTCTCTAAATCCCTAGCCGCCTCAAAATCTTAACACTTCCTCATCAAACCTTCCATATTGCCTTCACGAATTCATCTCTTCTCTTCTCTCTCACCATATACCCTAAATTTCTTATATATACTATGAATATGAATAGATCCAATTCTGTTGCGGATGGACCCAACCGTGAGTTGGGATCTTACCGGAGTCCAGCGGACCACGATGGTGCTCCGCTTGAATTTGGAGTGTTCGATGGGCATGAAACCCCATTCTTAGTTGCTGGATCTGTCTTTAAAGAGCTGGTGGGTATTTCGAACCCAAGGTTGGATGATGTAAGCCATCTTGAAACGGATCCGTTGCAGGATGGCTGTTGGATGGGCGGATCGCACCTACTCTCTGCTGACCAAAGGAGGATAGGTTCAGTGGAATCGTTAGCAAAGGAGTCCTCTTTGGAGAACCTTGTAAGGTGGCGCCTTCAGGGTGTTCGAGGCCTGGCCTAAGCCAGGGGTCAGCCACCTCAGAGATGGCTATTGATGTGTCCCAGAGCAGCCTGGGTAAACAAGATGTTGATTGCAACCCCTCTGTTGGGCTTGCTTCTTTGATTTGTAGCTCAGTCAGAGCTATTGAGCCAATTAATGTGCTGGATAATTTTATGGCTACCAAGGATGCTGAAGGTATTGATGATATGTGTAGTGAAAGGGATGTTAACCCTTTGAAGCTCATGACTGAAAGGAATGGTAACCCTATGGGTTCAAGGCTGAAGCAGGAAGCGATGGGGCCTCAACTCCAAGGTGACCCCATAAAGAACATCAAACCCCTGGCGAAAGGCATGGAATCTGGTAAGAATTTCGACTCTGATAATGTTGTTGCCCCTTCTGAGGATTGTCAAATGATGAGTGCAGCCCCGACAGGGGTACCCACTAGTGTGAGATTGAATATAGCTTTGAAAGTTATCTTGGTTCTAAGGGACTGTATTGTGAGGAATGGGCACGAGGTTCCCAGCTTCTGGGGAAAGATAGCTATGAGAGCATTGAATGCCTCAAATGATTTACAAGATCTACCTGTCATTAGGATGATGGAGGATCTTGCTAGAGCTTTGCACTGTATAAAACAATTAAGTGGTTTCATTCGGGATAGGAATATTCCCCTGCCTGTCCTTTTAAGGGATGAAGGAGTTCTCCTACATGGCATGAGGGAGGAACTAAAGGATGCTGGGTTGGTTGACCAGGTCTTTTTAAGTGGGAAAGGAAGAACGCTAGTGACTGTTAGTCAAGGAAAGGATGTGGCTAGTTTGAAGATTTTCATTATCTCTTTTGATAATGTTTCTAGGAATGCAGGCAAGGAGGTTATTCAAGCATTGCCAGCCAAACTCAGGGACTTTCTTGATGAGTGCGGTCTGAGCCAAATGGGCACTTGTGTGGTGATGGAAATTGATGCGGAGGTGGGATTGATTTGCACGTCTGGTTCTGACGGAGAGAATGATCAAGATGAGGAGCTTGAGGAGGTGAGTGCGATAGGCCGCTCTGGTGGACCTATGGACTCTTTGACGGTGAAGTATGATTTGGCACAGGTAATCGAAGTTTCAGGTGAGCGTAATGAGAAAGCCCTGGCTATGGGGGGTTTTATCCCTAACACGAGGGCCTCTATGCGTGGCCATATGCATTACTTGGGAATGATGTTTGGATTTGCTGATGGTTATGGTTTGATGATTGATGATGCTGAAGAGGGAAGTGAAGATGAAATGGACATCTCTGTTTCAGAGGCTAAGGTGATACCGGCTGGGACTGCCCATGTTCACCCTGGGATCAAATCCGGGACCAAGAAGTGGAGAGCTACCCGAGGAGGGGACTCCAACAAGACTTAAAAATGGCTGCTTAATTTCTTATTTTCTTAATTCTCTTTTGTTGATTGGCAAGTGACTTGGTTGTTTGGCTTTGTTTTAGCTTATTGTTGACTCTGTGGGGTATATCCCTGATTGAACAAATTCCATGTAATGGTTTTTTGGTTTTTCGCGGGGTATGCCCCTAGACGTGTTTTTGCTGTTCCTTTTGGTATAAAATTTTAATTAGCAAAAAAAAAAGTTTTTCCTGAATCTTGGTCTGATAATCTTGGTATGGATGTTGGTACTTATTCTTTTATCAAGATGTATGAGAAGAATGACTTAGCAAAGTACAATTCAAAGCCTGAAGTTAAAGCTCAGAAGCAAAAAAAAAAAAAAGGCTTGCAGGAATCATCAACAGAAGTGGTGAAAGGCTAAGACAAACTTCTACTCCACTTGTACAAGAAGAAATTCCTAATGATCCTAGTATTCCTTTGTATGTACTTCCAATATCAGCAAGAATTGAGACATCAACAGTGTCTGATCACTCTAAGGAGGAGTCAGGATTTGTAGATGTTAGTACACAGAATACTAGTGAAGGACAGGATGATCATATTTCAGCTTCAGATCAGAAAGATGAAGATGTTTGTAACTCTACTCGAGTATTATTACATGAATATCATTCTACACAGGCAACTTCTTCTACAAGACTTGAATCTAAAGATATTCCAAACACTTCCAACATTGAAGTCAATTCTGAAGTTCTACAAGACATTCAGAAATCTCAAGTTGAAATTCATCAAGACTTCAAACACTTGAAGATAACCAAGTCACTATTATGGAAAATCAAGCAGTTCTGATGAATCTCATTTGTTCTGTTACTGAATCTCTTGGAATTAATGTTGCTGATGTAAAAAAGGGGGAGATAAAAACAATTCAGAGGCAACAGACTGGGGGAGATAAACACACTGGGAGAGATAAAAGAAGAACTAAGGGTGACAGAGGTGAATCTCATCAGGGAAGTGGTAAAGGAAAAGAAACATCAAATAGTTGAATTCTTTCTTCTAATTACTAGATATTTGTCTACATCTGAAGAGGGAGGTACTTAACTTCATGATCTTAATTTAATAAATTCTATTCTGGTTGAATTTTTATATGTTTTGACATCTACAACTTAGATTTATGCTTCAGATTCTAAAGCATAAATAGGGGGAGATTGTTAGGAATAATTCATAAGTTGTGATGTTAAGAATAAAATTTGCAAATACTTCTTATATATCCTGAACTTATAAAGGATTTAGCACTTTGTATAGGATATATGTGTCAAACAGTAATCTGTAGAGTTAAGTCAGGAACAGAGCATCAAGGACTACATTTCAGGAACTGAGAGCAGATCCTGATACGACAAGTCAAATACTGATCAAATACTGATGGATGGTCAGATCCTGATGCAATGTGAAATCCTGATATCAGTTATGATACTGATGATGTCATACGGATGCTATGATATTAGTTGTATTACTGATGATGTCATTATGGATGCTACAGAAACTAGCAAGTGCTTAAAAACAGGATCGTTGTTTTGAAGAACAAGCAAGAAGATATCATGAAGGAAAGAATTTTCTATTGATGGAAACTATCAACTGGGCGGCAGAACATTGTCATGTATATTATCTTTCTGTTATTAGTTGATAAGAAGCATTATAAATACTCTCTCTATATCATTGTAAAAAGTGTAATGTTCGAGTTCGTGAGGTTTGTAATCGTAAGTATACGAGAGTATAAACAGAGAGAGATTTGTATTGTTAGCAGTTGCTAAAGGTATTTGTACACCTTTGGTAGAGTTTGTATTTGATCTTATTAATACAAACAGTTTGGTTTATTCATTTGTTCTTGTTTATTTATTCGAGCAAAAATCAGACACAATTATATAACTTGTATTCAACCCCCCCTTCTACAAGTTATTTGAGTTAAGAGGATAATACAAAAACTTGGGATGAGAGTCTAGAGAGAGATTCTCCTCCTTCTCTCTAGTAACCCTTAATTAGCCGCCTCTAATTCTCGGACATATTTTCATCAGATCTATACAATCAACCTTCGTAAATCCATTTTCCATCTCTAATCCCTCACCTAAACACCAAATTTCTTATCAGTTTTTTAGGCCTGTTATGAGTTCGAAGAGGGTTTCCTTTGCGGAAACCTTGTGACGGAGATTCCTCTCCGTGCGTGTTCACAAAGTGCCCTTGCAGGGTTGGATTCAGTTCTGAACCCGAAAAGGGTTTCTTTTGCGGTTGATTTGGTATCGGTGATACCTTCTGTTGACACTCGATCCAAGAATTTGGAAGGGTCGAGCATAAAGATTGATGGCAAGAAGGAAGACGCGCGGGTCTCCTTTGTTGAACGCCTTGTTACGATGATTCCAGAGAATCCTGGCCCTGGGGTGGCTGCTTGCACTCATAGCCGGGTCAAGCATCTTTTAACCGATGGTAAGGTTTTCTCTCAAAAGAAATCTTTTAGTCTACATGAAGTAGGAGTTGATCCATTGATTGAGTTATCGGATTTTGAGAATCTGAGATCTGTTATTGCTATGGATGATGTTGAGGAGGTTAAGACCCAAATTGTTGGTTCCTCAAACCCCTCTTTGAATGTTGAGGGTTCCCCAAACCCTAACTCGAATGCTACTGGGTTAATTGGAGGATTTCAGATCTCAAATGACGAAAGGATGGCGAATTCTGTGAATTTGGGGGACGTCTTGGGTCCTGTTGTGGATTCGGAGGATGATGAAGTCATTTCAGGGTTGGTGGCAGACCTTGTAAGAAGAATTGTGGTTGAGGCCAATTGGGATGGAAACCCTACCTTGTCTGTCCATGATTTATGTCTGGAGAAAGGGGCGTTTCATGAGGTAATGACACCGCTGGAAGAATAGTCGATTGGCGTTATGTGCAAGAATCGCTGGAAGAACAGTCATGGGCTGCAAGTCAGCAAAATGTGGACTATCTATGCAGATATCAACATTGTTGGATGCAAGTTGCATAAAAAAAGCAGATGTGGGAATTGGTGTCAAGCTAGAATGCCTGATTTAAAGGATTTTAATCGGGCTGCAATTGAGGTTGAAATTGGCGATGCTGATACTGATGTCCATGTGGACTTTGATACAGACTTGGATGTGCGTACGCAATGGGGAGGGGAGGTTTCTTGCTCGGGAACTAAACTGTCCAGTTTGAGTGCTTCAGTTTCAAGGAAATTTGCGAAAGAAGAGTCGGTCAAGAAGTTATGCTTATTGTCTGTTCTCTATGTTAGGTATCGAGGTGCTCATGCTGATGTATTGGGTGTGAACCTGATGGTTGCACTTATCTTATGAATTTGGCATAGAGTTATGCTTATGTTTTTAAACTAGCTTATAGCTAGTTTCCCTTATGTAGACTTGAATAATTGCTTTGTTCTGGTTCCCTTTGTTTCCTAGTTTGGCTAGGTTGCTATGTTGTTCCGTTTGGTTAATGTTTTCCTATCGCGGGGTATGCCCCTAGAAGTGTAAGCATTTTCCATTGGTATAAAAATTTTAATTAGTAAAAAAAAAAAGAAGGAAGGTGTATCCCTTTTTAGCCTAACTGGGTCAGAAGTGGGAGTTGCAAAGGAGAGTACAATTAAATCTGATGTTGTACATTGGAAGAAGTTGGAAACGGAGAAGCGCTTGCTGGATACCAGGAATTATGCAAAAGTGCTACAGCTCTATATTGAATACATGGGATTGGAGGTGCCTACTCTAATGAGGAGGAAGGAGACGGAGATCATAGTTGAGGGGATTTTCCTTATTGACATTTCGGACTGTGGACATGATGAGGAGCTGTGTGTAGCCCTCAACAATGTTATCCAATTACAACAGTTTACTGCTAAGGAAGGAATCGGAATTCCTTATGAAGGCATCCGGCCTGAGCTGCTTGTTAATGAGAAGGGCTACCCTAGGGATGCTCCTGCTGCCCTGGAAAATGAAACTGATCTTAATGGTGGTGAGGTAATGAAGGATGGGAAGGGCAAGGTTGCTTCTGAGTTGGAGCTACACATGAAGGACCGTGAGAAGGAGATGGGTTTTGTTCAAATTGATGCTGAGATTGATGAAGCTTTTGACTACCTGATGGGAAATAGTTCAAATGAGGGTATTGATGCAATGTCGATTGATAGTGCGGTGACTTGTACTGCTACTACGGTGCGAACTGGCTTGGGAGAGGAGCATACGGAGGATGATATCCCATGGGAGGATTTTCCTACTGTTAGTATTCTCCCTTCTATTGTCTTGGAGATTAATGTGGAGGAGCACATGGAGGTAGGCATGGAAGTGGGTCAAGTCCAAGATAAGGTTATGAGAAATGGAGAGCACGTGGAGAGACGTCAAGATAGCCATATGCAGGGTCCTAAAGTAAGATGGACTAAATCCGGGATTAGGCAGTGGAGAATGACCATGGGTGGTCATTGCATCTTGAATTAGCAATGCTGCTTTGTTTTGTTGTGTTATGTTTGTTCTGTTTATAATAGTTATTTGGCTCTGTTGACCTTCAAATGTCCTAATTGTTTAGGCATTTGTTGGGTTGAATGATGACTCACGGGGTATGCCCCTAGAAGTGTTTCTGTTGTTCCCTTGGGTATAAAATTTTAATTAGCAAAAAAAAAAGTTATTTGAGTTAACAGATGTCATATTGGCAGAACTCTGATTTCGGTGTGAGTTTATATTTTATTATAAATTGTATGGAGATGAATACTTTGGCAGAAGTCTGATTTTGGTGTGTGTTTATATTTTATTATGAACTGTGTTGTGATGATACATTGGCAGAACTCTGGTTTCGGTGTGAGTTATACTTTATTATAAATTGTGTAGTGATAATGATTTCCAAGACTAAAATATTTTATAAAACCTCAGTGGATCATTACAAAATATACTTGCTGAGCTTTATAGCTCATTCATTTACTTTATAAATTATCACAGGAGATACCGAAGATTTCAGAAGGATCCGTGGGAAAGTAGAAAGAAGTGATGGACTACCAGAGCTGGTGTTTGATTTAGTAGTCGTACTTCACGTACTGAAGTCGTAGGTTGATTTAAGATTGAAGCGCTGTGATGAGGAATAGAAGTGGAAGTAATATAGAGGTTCTATATACTTTATTCCTATCTAGTATTCAGAAAATATATTATAGGTATTAGTTAAACGAGTTCTAATTATTTAGTTTTTCTTGTTTTAAGCACTTAGGATTTTATTTTTCAAGTTGGATCAGGATTTTGATGGGTTTCCTATTTGGGTTCAGGTATTAGCTAAATTTTTTTTTGCTAATTAAAAATTTATACCAAAAAGGAACAACTGATACACATCTAGGGGCATACCCCGCGAAGTCAACAAGCAAACAAAACAAATGTCATAGCATCATAAAGACACTATACAATCAACATACAAAGAGAACTAGATTAAACTAGTTTAAACCCACAAAATGAGACCTATGCCAAGTACAAATAGTAAAAGTGACCACCCGGTCCACATCCAAGAAACGTAAACTGGCTCCATACTCATGTTGCATGACCCTGAGTCATTACATGACTTTCTAACCTCCATAGCACACGGAAGGATTCCCACAACAACAACAAATATGAAATCCCAAGGAGGGCCATCCGTCCTTATGTTCTCAACCGAAAAATCAACCAGAGCTGGGACAGTATGCGAACATAATTCTTCCCACGTCTAGTACAGAACCCTAATCGTGTTCTCAGCAGGAGCACTGTACCTAGTCTCACGGTTCCATCCTTGAAGTCTCAGCCCCAACATCTTCATCCATTCCCCAACAGCAGCATCGCCCCACTTCGCTGCTCCCCAAGTACCTTCCACTTAGGAACCAAAAATGAGAGTCGTTTTTTCTCTCTAGAAACCCTAGCTAGCCGCCTCTGATTTTAACCAAATCTAAGCCTTTTCTTCATCAAATCTATCCAAAAAACCTTCACTAATCCATCTTTCTTTTCTCATCTGTTACCATATACACCTATATTTCTTATAGTATTACTATTTCGATGGGCTTTCGAGATTTTTTCTTGGATTTATGTCCTGGTATTTGTTCAAGGGTTTCTCTTGATTGTATTGTGCAATCTAGCGAAGATTGTATTGTGCAATTCTCTGTATGTGGTGGTTTTTCGAACCTCAGAATTCGTGGCTTTCTTCCTTTTATGGAAAGGGAGAGTTTTAGCCCAAATCTCGTAATTGAAGACAAGGATTTGTATGTTGAGTCTGCTATTTCAGGCGGCTTTATTGTTGGGATGTGGATCTTCATTGATGAAGAGAGATTCATCCTGATGAATGTTGAGGTGTCCCAAGTGGGTTACCTAAAGAATAGAAAGAATCTCCTATCTTCACCTCTTCTATTTTCAAGGGGGATTAAGGGGAAAGGTAGCGATTTTGGAAGCCTTCTCGTAATCTATGATGACAGGAACGTTTTTCAAGTTCATACTATCAGGGAGATGGTTATTGTTGTGACTAGTGACCTTTTCGGGAAAGAAAAGGGCATACTTGTTATTGAACCCCATGTGTATGAGGTTATGCCTCCTAGATGTATGGGTTCCAGAATGGCGTTCCTCTTCCTAGGCTTCATCTATGGATTGTCTAGGCTTATTTCTCCACTAAGCCTTCTTTGGATGAAGATGGTTTTACCATGCGGTTTGTTGTGGGATTATCCTGCTCTTTGTTTTGGGTTTGGGTTCCCAGCATAAAGGAAATGTCTATGGTGGGTATTTCTTTGGATGAACGCCATGTGTTTGATGGAAAGACATGTGTTTGGGATTATCCTGCTCTTTGTTTTGGGTTTGGGTATTTCTTTCGTGTAGAGATGGCTGATGGTTTTGCTATAATAGTGAAGGTTTCTCGCTTGATTTATTTTCAAGACGGGACTAGTTTGCTATGGATGGATGATAATGTTGGGGTCTTGATTGAGCAAGCTCGACAGATGTTTGATGATTGTTCTGGGCACAATTGTGATGTCGTCTTTATGAGTGTAACTCTTAAAACTGGAAATGGCAGAACGCATTGTGTGCTGATGCGGAGCGCCTCCAGTTGTGCTATGCCTATGCGAGATGTTAAGAGTTTGTTCGATAATGATTCCAGAATCGGCTGGACTAAAAGGTGGAGAATGATTATTCTGGTTGGTTTTTTTTATGAGTTATGTTGAAATGTTTAAAAAAGGATATTCTCGTGCTATTCAAGGGGTGATTTTTCACTCGGATGATTGGATTTTTGTGTTGGTGCACTCTGGTTTGAGACAGGGCAGGTCTTGTGCTTTGCCTTTTTCTATTCCTGACACTGCCGTCCATATGTTTGATGCGGTATCCCAGTGGTCAGAGTTTCGGGTTGTTGGTGCGAATTGGGCTTTGGCCCAGGATGTTGATGGCTGGAGGCTTGGAAGTTATGTTGATCTCATATGGATTGTTGCTATACTGGTGGATTTTATGGGCTTTACTTTTTGTAATGTTGCAGTGAGCCGAAACTGGTTTGAAGGGAGGACCAACTGGTTTGTGGCTGATTTTATTGAGGCTTTCTGCGGTGCAGAAAGTTTATTATGGATAGGTGGTCGCGTTTATTGTCGACTATTGTTTAAAGGTGTTTGTTATGCTGCCTTTGGGATGGACAGATTGGTTATAGACCCGTTTTGGGTGATTGTACTATGGATTTTGAGAGACTTGTGTTTGGTCTTATTTTTAATTTGTTTAGCGGTGCCAGTTTAAATATAGTCTAGCTTAGTCTGGTTGTTGACTCAATTTGCTAATTGAGTATGTTATGATGGTTTAGTTGGTTTAGTTGTTGATTTCGCGTGGTATGCCCCTAGAATTGTATCAAGTTGTTCCTTTTGGTATAAAATTTTAATTAGCAAAAAAAAAAGTACCTTCCACTTCATTATCACACACCAGCCCATGCACAACATCAAACCTGTTCCGAAGCAAGGTTCCCCATCTACCAGCAACACTACCCAGTTCATACAGAGAAACCAACTCCGATCTGGCAAAAATTGTAAGCACAACATTCCTTGTAGACTCATCAATAAGACGGCTCAGGCTTCTCCATATAGCCTGCAGAAGCTTCCTCTTGTGGCTCCTTGGTGTTTCATGGAATCCAGACCCATCGACCTTCGATAAAGGAGTTCGAGTCGATAACATCACTTTAAGAACAGGAGTACCGCAAACCTCCAGAATTACCTCGATTATGTTGTATCTACAACAAACATCAACCACATGGTTTCCACACATTTGTCTCTTAATATTCAATGTTGCATCACAAGAAACATTCACAATACCCAAAATAACTTGTTCTAATATCAACGAAAAGTCAAAGACATGCCCAAAGCATGAAGCTTTAGGTTTGCAATTCTGCATCTTAAGCCCAACCACAATTGCATGAGCGATCAAAGAGTTCACAGCAGGAACACTGCATAAAGAAATAGTTGGACCACCAGCCATGGTACCTTCCAACAAGAACAACAGACTAATACAAGCCTCAATCATAATCCGCAACCAACGATCCTGAAAGTCAATTACCTGCAAATTCTTCCTCAGAACTCCTTCAAGCAACCTGTCAAGAGAGTTGCTACCATCTTGGACCATCACAAATCCATAACGATACACCACTTCATCAAAATTCAGATTTTTCTCTACAATACACCCCAGACTTCCGTCAAACATCATGTAAGCAATACATCCCGCTATCATATCACGCGTGGATCTAGCGACGAGAAAGGGATTCACCCCTTCTTTAAAAGTGAGGAGATCAGATTCTTCAAGAATCACATCCAGATTAACCGCATCACTCAAGGAGATTGGAGAAACCTTTGGCAAACACATCAGATTTGGTAAAGACCACTTAACCGTGAGGCGAGAAGTCAGCTGTAGGCAAACCCAAGAGATGAGCCCCATCTCAACATTGGCTAGAATATCCAACACCAGAGATTCAAAAAACGAACTCATCTTTGACAGCGACATTATGTCAAACACCTTATGTTCTCCTTGAATTTGAATGTCATTAAGAGAATAGCCCACTAGGGACACCACATCATTAGACTGGATTAGGGACTCTGTAACAACAAAGACCCATTGCCCAGCAATAAACCCACTAAAAATAGTAGGCTCAACAGACAAGACTTCGTAGCAAACGCCGAGACTCAAACTCACACTGAGTTCAACTAAACAATTCTTCCGGGGCGCAGGTGACCAAGTCGAAAAGACCACCAAGGTGTCCTTCCTCCGAAAGACCAAGAGGCTACTCGCAATAACCTCAGCCACCATGAATATAAACTCCCGAGCATCATGTATCAGAAGAGGCAGACCCGAACACCCGACCACCGCCGGAGAAAAAACATAAAGAAACACTCCCTTTGAATTTCTTGCCTGAAACTCAGTGAAATCCATCACCTCACGAAGTGAGGAGATCTTAGAAACCAACAGATCTTTAGTTCGAAATTCAAAGAATTTCAGAACCAAAGAACCCATCTCGAACAAGCTTAAGTATAATAAATAAGAAATTTTTAAATAAAGGGTTAAAGAAAGAAGGAGAATGGATTTGCGAGGGATTATATGGTCAGATTAATGGAAATGGGTTTAGATTTGGAAGATTTTAGGTGGCGGCTATCTAGGGTTTTTAGAGAGAAGTTAGAGAGAAGGTAGAGAAAACGACTCTCATTTCCCCCTCAGTCGGTATTAGCTAAATTCCTAGCTGATATTGAATTTATTTTAGATTCCTATCTGAATAAGGGTTGAATAAGGTTATTTATGTAGCCTATAAATACTCTTGTCTTGTAATATTTTGGAGGACGATTTTGATAATAAAATTTTGGCTATTCGGTAGCTTTGAGAATTGAATTCAGGAGTGAATTCAGAGTTTGAGTTTTGTTTCTCCATTCGGAGATTCAGAGTTAGACTTTTGTTTCTCCTTTTTTTTTTGCTGAGTAAAAATAAATACCACTAGAAAAAGATTACAATTCTAGGGGCATACCCCGCGAAAAGCAAAACATCCCCTCAGCGGAACAGCAAAGATATGCTAGATAATCTAGCAAACAACATCAAAGGAAATACATAACGATCAATACAAATAAATCAGCTTGGTCAAATATCACCCAACTGCTAATAGAGAAGTAGCACCAGCGACGGATCTTTCCGAGCCCACCTTTGGAATGAAGCACAGGAGAAAAGCTTCTCCCGGACCGTGGTCTTAACAATCAAGCTAAGTGTAATAGTTGGATGTCCAGGCCCTGGGTTGTGCACTCTATGGTTCCTCTCCTTTCATACATTGTAGATACAAGTTGTAAGATAAACCCCCGCTATCCTCTTCAACTTTCCAAAAAGGCCAAATGAGAAGAAATCACCTTGCTGCCACCTTGTCCAATCAACATTAACACTGAAAGGAATTACGCTACTTAACAGCCTAAAATACGGGCAGTTCATAAACAGATGGCCTATAGTTTCTATCCCATTCCCACAAAGTACACAACTAGGGTCCACCTCCATACCAAAGGAAATCATGCGATCACTAGTAAGTAACCTATTCCGCATAGCAAGCCAAGTAATGAAGGCACACTTTGGGATATTGAAAGTGTTCCACACCATTTCTCCCCAGCATACAGGTTGACCATTGTCTAGAATAGAAGCCCATATCGATGCCAGTTTAACCAACTTTGCCTGCTGACCATCCCAAGTAATACCATCATTGTCATGAATTTGCACTTGGGTCACATGCCGTCGAACCTCAATGACATCCATGTGGTTGGATTGAGGAGGCCTCCAAACTAATGACACCTCCCTGATTGCTTGTAGAAGCCTCCCCATAAGAATTTAAATAAGAGTCTATTGATCGCCTTTAGGACTGACTTGGGAAGGAAAATGTACATGCTCCAATATCCCACAATACTAACCATGATAGCTTTGATGAGCAGTAAGCGACCAGCAAAGTTTAAAAACCTCACCATCCAGGAATCCACACGCTTGCATAACTTTGCCACTATGGTATTGCAATCCATGCTGTTGAGTTTGCCAGTGATAAGAGGAAGACCCAGATAGGAGACTGGAAGAGTGCCTCTCTGAAAACCTGTTACCATTAGAATGTTCTCAGCAGCATCAGGACTCACATTTCCAAAAAAACAGACCGATTTGGCTTGGTTTGGGACCAAGTTAGAGAGGCCCGAAAATTGATGAATCCCTTCCATGAGTTTCGAAACCGATTGAGCATCCCCATGACAGAACAAAAATACATCATCTGCAAAGATGATATGATGCAGATTCACCTCCTTAGTTCTCCAATGAAATTTGAAATTTGTGCCTACAACTGACTTGTTAAGGCAGGCAGTGAGAGCTTCCATGGCCATAACAAAGATGTAAGGAGAGAGGGGGTCGCCTTGCCTTAACCCCGATTCCCCTTTAAAGAATCCCTCTAAACTTCCATTTAGCTTTACTGAGAACATAGTTGTAGAGATGCAAACTCTAACCCAATCAATAAATTTATGAGGAAGGCCCATCCGTTCCATAACCGCAAAGACAAAACTCCAATTAATCGAGTCAAAAGCCTTATGAATGTCAAGTTTTATAGCACAACGGGGCGGCCCATCATTTCGATTATATCCCTAACATAAAGCTTGGGCCAAGAAGATGCTATCACCAATTGACCTTCCTGCTACAAAAGCAGTTTGGTGCTTGGAAATCAATGAAGGCATTACAGACTTCAACCTTGTCGTTAACATCTTAGAAATGCATTTATAAAGAACATTGCAACATGAGATAGGCCGAAAGTGCTGCATTTGAGAAGGGTTTTCCTGCTTTGGGACCAAACAAATCAAGGCCGCATTAATAATTCTAGGCATAGCAAGCGAATCAAAGAAATAAAGGATACCTCTTGTTACATCAGGCCCCACAATGTGCCAAGTAGCTAGGTAGAATTCCACCGTAAACCCATCAGGTCCTGGACTCTTATTTTTCCCCATTCTTTTCAAAGTATTCAGAATATCACTCTCTCTAAACGGGGCGGTAAGCCGCGTCGACTGGGCCTCGTTTACTACCGGCAAAGAAATGTCTTCAGGGAAATGAGTAACCTCCCCTCTGTTGCCCAACAATTTTTTGTAATAGTCGACAGCCACCTTAGACATATCCGCGTGGTCTGTGACTGTCTCACCATTCTGAGTCTGTAAGGATAGAATTTTGTTAACATTCCATCTTCCTCTGCATGCATTAAAGAAATACCTGTTATTACTATCCCCACTCTTCAACCACTACACTCTGGACTTTTGCTTCAAAAAACACTCTTCCAAATGAAGGGCTTTAGAATAGGCATCCATGAGTTTACGCTCTTCCTCAAAATAAGCAGGGGAAGGAGAAGGAGGAATGGCATTCTGGAATGCCAACAAATCGTTTCCTGCATTCTTGACCATCTGTTGCAAATCTTCCAGAGATCTATTAAGCCCCTTAATCGCCACTTTTACCCTTTTAAGCTTCGAAGTGAGCACCTGCCATGGATTTCCCAGGTCGGAATAAGACCAAGCAGACTCAACCACCGAAAGAAAAGCAGGGTTTTCAATAAGGTGGTTGAAAAATTGAAAAGGTTTCGGGACCTTAGGCCGGTCCAACCCCAGAAACGTTAGCGCCGGGCAATGATTTGACAACCCTCTAGCACGGAAATTAGTATAAGAACAGGGAAACCTATTGTGCCACTCAGCATTAACTAGGACACGATCCAGTTTCCTAAACTTCGGATGATGAACATTACAGTCCCACCATGTCAAGAAATTCCCAACACTTCGAAGATCAGAAATTCCCAAAGAGAGGATGAAATCTTTAAACTCTGTCATATCAGAGGTCCAGCTCTCATTACCACCTTGTTTCTCCGACAATCTAAGGCAAGTGTTAAAGTCTCCAGAAATTACCCAAGGATTATTAGAAAGACCTCGAGATACATTATTTAACTCAGACCACAATCTTCTCCGATCAGTGTCCCCATTATATCCATAAATAAACGAAGCAACAAAACTCAAATTCGAAGGCATGCAAGTAAGCGAACAAGTGATATGCTGAGCAGAGGTGGCAATCACCACAACTTTCCAAAAATCTGGGTTCCACCCAAGCCAAATACGGCCACCCGCATGGTGATCATAGTTAAAACACCACTCAAAACGCGAGTTAATCTCCTTGGAGATAATCTTAGCAACATCCCTCTGAACATGCGTTTCCAAAATGCTAATCAAAGATAGCTTATTAGACAAAATAAAGTTTCTGACAAAATCAACCTTGTTGTTGAGGCCACAGATGTTGTAAGAACAAAAATCAGTCATTAGAAACTGAGTTAAGACTTCTAAGGAGGGCCCCCAGACCCCCACTTCGCACGTTTGATCCCCTTTGATATTGCTTTTTTACTGCTCTGTTTACTGCTCTGTTTACGATCAACCTCATCCACCACAACATTCTTGAATCCCTGGGGAGAAGGTGTTCCAGCAGAAAGACTGGGAGAAGCGATTGGTTTCCTCTTGTTCTTGACCTCAGTCCAACCCTCATTCTCTACATTAATCTCTCCCATCAAGCTACTCTCTGCTTTGCTCTCCTCCTCAGATTTCTTCTCAGTAGGGGTAGACAAAATATGCTCCTGAGTTGTACCCCCAACATCAACCTTCTCCCCTGCTACTTCCTTACCTTCGCGTTTGGTTTGAGGATCATTATCATCCACATTATGATTCTCCCCCTTGTGACTAGGTTCCCCACTCTCTCCAGCACGAGGCCTACGAGTCCAGTCACTGACTGCCAAAGGGCAAACATTGATCAAATGCCCCAGAGAATTACAGTGGGAGCACAACAATGGCTTGTTAAGATAAGCAATCTTGACCTCTACTATAGATTTGTCAATGTCAACAACAGGGACAGATTTGTCAATGGCAAGATTTGTCAATCTTGACCTCTACTATAGAAAGAAACCGAAGGATTCATAACAGTGGTCCAGCTAGGCCTACAATTCAGCTTACAGGGGTGATTAAAACTATGATGCGAGAAAAGCTTTTTACTTGTAAAAGTTTTCAGAAAAAAGTTGCAAAAGACCCTTCCCTCATTCCCTTACTATATTAGCCCGCATGTGGACCTTGTGTTTTAGTTTTGTTGTTTAGCTGATGCTTTTTTTTCCCGCGGGGTATGCCCCTAGATTATGTACTTTTCAGTCTTTTAATACATTTTAATTTAGCAAAAAAAAAAAACAGGGATAGAGGAAGGTAACGGGTCACCAATTTTATATTGAACACACATCTTGGCAAAGGGCAAAATCTCAAGCTGCGAAGTGAGTGAGTCTGCTCCCAACGGAACTCCAATAGCACTAGCCACACGGCTCAGCCCCTCTTGGGTCCAATAACAATCAGGCAAGTTGCTAAACTTGACCCAAAGTGGCATAGAGGAGATAGGCGTAACACCCACTGAGCATCCCCAATCCGCGACCACCATAGGCCTCTGGTCAAAATACCATGTGCCTTTTGAAAGAACTGCATTTTTGTCGTTCATCGATATAAATTTAAACACATAGGTTGCCTCATTCCGTTGTGAGACAGAAATGAGACCCCTTTTCCAAATTAACTGAGCTATTTCTTTAACCCTTCTAAAAGGCACAGGCGCTTTTGTAAATTTGCCAACTACACAAAATCTGAACTTATCAGCCCCTTTCTACAACACCTCTTGGGGGGGTTCTACTACCTTAGAACCTTCCGGAGGGGGAACATAATCAAATACTACTCCCTTTGCTGGCCCTGGAGAGGACTTAAGCACCGAAGACCAGGATTTTTTCTCCCCTGTGGGAACAACATCCACCTTACCCCCTTGGGACAACCCCTTCTTGGAATCTTTTTCCACCCCTGAAGATTCGCTTTCGACTGATTGATACTCTTGTTTTTGAGAATACTCTTTAAGGAAGGAGTATTAAGTCCAGCCCCCTCACCCTTCTCTCCTCCTGAGTTATTTAAAACAGATGCAGTTTTATCAGCCACCTCACTCTTCCCATCTCCCTTATGAGATGAGAAAATAGGTAACCCAAACTCATCTCTACCAGTGATTACCTTAAAGGGGTTAGACAAACCCACATTAAAGTCCGCCTGCGCCTTTAGGTTTCCCCTCTCCATGTCTGCCAATGAAAGCCCATTTGCTTCAAGATAACTACAGACCTCCATCATTTTCAGTTTGAGCTTAATGAGCTCATCCCTATCATTCTTGTTAGTAGCAGATACAGCCTTGGCCACACGACTAATAGCATCTCTCTCCATTGCATCTCTCACGTTTTCATGATACACCTCCTCCTCATCTGAAGATTCCTTTGTTGTTCCAGTACCATTTCCTCCCGAGGAACCAGGGTCCGCCATCTCCGCCGTTGTCAGGATCGGAAAGTCCTCAACCTCTCTTCGAGCAAGCATCTCCTGAAACTTATCATCATCCATGTCCTGCATATACCCTGGTAGCCCAGTCTCAGAATCACAATTAGAGTCTTGACTCACCATGGAACACTACACGAAAATACTAATACTATATATATAAGAAATATGGTGTTTAGGTTAAGGGAAGAAGAGAAAGTGGATTAAATGATGGGAATATAGTCTTTAGTGCTGGAGAATGTGTGTAAGAGATTAGATCTAGGCAATAATAAGTGGCGGCTAACTAGGGTTTTAGTGAGAAGGAAGAGCTTCTCTCTCTAAGACTCTCATTTCTTTTGGCTTGCAAGTTTTTTTTTTTTTCCTTCGGAGATTCAGAGTTTTGAGTTTTGTTTCTCCTTCTTTGGAGATTCAGAGTTTACTTTATATTTATCATTATTACGAGAACATCATGTTCCGTATCACGCTGGTTGATGGGAGGTAAGTTAGGACAAAGTTGGCTTGTAGTTGTACAAATTAAAGTACATAGTAGATAGTAGTTGAGATGCGTTGTGTGTGGCACAATTTTTGGTGAGGTAGACTTTTGTGATATAGTTAAATTGTTGAATTGGAAAAGAGGTGGATAGTCTTATTTACGAATATTTCATGTCAAAATTAAAAAAAAAAATTAGCATGTTAAGCAAGTTGTGATGTAGTTTTGGCGGACCCTCGGGCCGGTTTCTTTCTAGAGGAAATCAAACCGGGGTCAGGGGCATCACAGATACGTAGGCATCTTGTAAGAACCGTTTAGTCTCGAAACGCAAGAACAACCATTAAAGCCCGAAACTCACCAACCCTTGTATTTAATACATACAAACCCTAACCGCAATTTACAAACCCTCATTTTTATTCCACAACATTTGGTGTCGTCTGTGCGAAAACAACATCAACCATGGTTAACATACGGAGAACAAAAAGGTGGCCAGAAAATGGCTAGAAGCTGTTATATAGCCGCTTTAAGACCTGATGGAGTCGGGGGACTAGTCCTTCCGATTGAAGACATGGATGTCCATAATGACGGTGAACACCTAGAAAAACCAGCAGAGGATTTGGTTCCTATTCCTCTAGAACTGGGAGGCCACGATAGGGTTGCTGACTTCATCGTTGAATGTACCATAGGCAACCAAGAAGTTGGGGGGCAAGATATAGTACCCAGGAAGGAAGTGATAAAACTATGCCCGATCAGAAGGAATATTGGGTGCTCTATTTTGACGGAACGTCAAAAACAAAATCAAGAAGATTAGCTAAAAGACTAATACTTTAAAAACAAAGAAAAGTCTGGAGATTATATTCCAAGACTAAGGATTGAAGCCTTGAACTTCAAATCTCAACACAAAATTTAAGCCTTGATGGCCAACAAGGCTGTTTGCCTTCGATTGAGATTGTCGTTTGAATTCAAGACCATGATTGAAGAAGGCAATCAGTCAAATTGAAACCTAAGCAAGGTTCTATGACCATAAGAAGAAGGTTGGAATCCTAGAATCAAGATAGAAGTTTGAAAACCAACCAAGGCACACCAGACTTGAAGTCAAGTGCTGAGTAGTAAGTGAACTTCTTGAACAACCGAGAAGCAAGACCTCCTGCCATATGAAACAAGGGTGGCAAGAACTAAAGAACTTCACCACAAGTTCTACATCTTAGAATGAGAATTTTTTAGGGTTGATGATAACCTTAAAACCAAGGATTCAGCAAACAAGTTAAATCGAATGAGGTCACGAGGACTAAGAAACAATTCGTTTAAATTCAAGGTTCAGGAAACCATTCAAGGCATGGTAAACACACCCTAAAATCGAATGAGGGATTCTAATAAAAAAGGATTATTTATACCATAAGTTAAAGTTAAGAATCTCTCGTTGTCGACGTTCAAATGTTGACATTCGACGTTCAAAAGCCGACGTTCGAAGTTTAAATATTGAACTCATCAAAGAGCCTCCACAGGAAAATGTTGCCATTTTAGAAAAATGGCAGCCTAAGCCGAGCGTCATTTAAACGTCGTTTATTGTCGTTTCACACTGTTTAACGCCGTTTAACACCGTTTAAACGTCATTTAGTGTCGTAAGCACCATTTAATGTAGTTTAGTGCCGTTAGCACCGTTTTGCATCGCTTAACACCGTTTAAACGTTGTTTACCGCTGTTTAGTGTCGTTACCACTGTTTACCGCCATTTAACGTCATTTAACACCGTTTAAACGTTGTTTAATGTTGCTTAGTACCATTTAGCACCGTTTAGTATCGTTTGACGCCGTTTAAGGCTAATTTGCCCGAAAAATGAATGAACCTCGTCGTAATTGTGTAGGTCGCTCCACACTTTACAATCAAGACGATATCCGTGAAACACTAGTGTACAAAATAAACCCCGAGTCTCGAAAAAGGCAATTATAACTTCTACGAAAACTTGATCAGTTTTCCTAGAAGTTGGGGTGTAAATGATAGGCCAAAAATAATCACTAAAGACACAAATAATGATACATTAATTAGACCGAGCTTGGTCCAAATAAAGCCCATTAATGAGTCCCGAAACCCTAATTAAATATTAATTTTGTAATTAATATTGAGGGCAATTAACAGCTCGGCAATAAGAGTCAAATAAGGATATAACTTCTACAAGAAGTAGCTTCCAAGTCTCCTAACCCTCCTCTAAATCTAAGGCTTCCACTACACCATAAATGGTCTTTGCCAACACCTGAAAAAAGTGTAAAAAATCAAGAATATTGTTGCCATAAGCCAAAAATTGGTCTAAGGCTACACTTTTTCCAAATTTGGTGATGTTGGATATAGTCTTGTAGCCTTAGGTGATAAGCCAACACTTTTTTCTATTCTATGGCTACATCGTTATATATGTTGTCTTAGTTATTTATGGCAACACTTTACGTTCTAGAGCAACACCAAATACAATGTTACCATAGACTCTACTGCAACATCATTTTTTCTTACAGCAACACTATTTTATTTACACCTATTTTTTTCGGCAACACCTTTTCAGCTTTATTGCAACATCTTGTTATTGAACACTTTTGTAACATCTTTTCACTTATTCCAACATTTTTTTTATTAAACACTTTTTCACATTTTATAAACCAGTTAATAGTTTCAATTTATGTACAAAATATAAATATTAGTAAAACACTTTTCTTTATTGGCAACATCCTAATTTTTGTTACCAAAATTCATAATCATAAATCAAAATCGCACTTAAATTTTCTTTGATTAATACATAAGAAAGTAAAATACAGATATATGTCACATTAAGCACACATAGTGCAGATATTGTAGTCCTAAGCAAATTCATAGTGCATATATTTAAGCACACAAAAGATATAATATGATCTATGACTGATAACAAAACTGCAGTTTCACTTGACGTGAAGTGAACATGGACCATAAACAAAGCAGAAATCAGGCAAAAGTACAAGAGTTGTGCAAAATGTGGGGAAACGGCATGTGCTTCCTTTGCACATGCAATGACATGAGACATGGGAATTTAAATCTGATATAAAATTTAAGACAAAGAAAAAGAAAAATGTTATAAATCAAGATGGTAGGTACCAAGAACTATGCTCCCATTCCAGTAAACAAATCCAACAAAAGCCACCAACAGCATAAAATAGGGGCTAAATAAAAGTAAAAGTCGCCATTTATTATGCCAAGACGCTACAAAAATTTCCTTAATATCATCAATAAAATCTGCAATCAATATAGCCAAGAAAATTCTAGGTTATCGTTTGCAATTAAACACAACTTTATGTGGAGATTATTCTTGTCAGCACCAAGTTCAATAATATATGACTTCTAACAATGACTCGATTTGCAATTAACATATTAAACGATAAATATTAGTGAAACATCAATTAATTGCTTTATTCATATTTGTGACTCTGCAGTTCATCTTTGTGGTGCATGTCATTTTTGCTCTGAATCTTAGTGCTCTAGGTCTTGGCCTCCTGCAATCTCTTTCCACTCATCATCATGTTAGATCCAAAGGCACATGTATCCACATTAGTTTAGCAAATAATGTACAACCAAAGTAGAACTGCTCGTGTGAACTGCCCAACCTTAGTTACTCGGAAATATTACATGAGCACCCAGCTACAAAATGTGATCATAATAAAACTTTTAAATGAAACTATGTAAGTTGTGTTTCATAAACTTAGTTACTACTGTTGTATCACTAACAAAATAAAAGAACTATTTAGAAAAGGTAGACCTGATGAATAAGACGAGGAAGAGGTATTTCTGGGAGTTAAATAGTCAGAAGAATCTACAAAATTTCTCAACCTTCGCCTTCTCAAGTTTGACCAAGTAGCTGCAGTTTTTCTCAAAGCTAATTGACCATCTTTCTGAATCAATACACTAGATTCATCTGGTTGCTCACAATGTTTATCATTTTGAACTCTCCAAGTATGGTTAATAATGCCAGTGCAGGCAACAAAAAGAATCCATATAATATTTGTTTGTCGTACAAGAACAGCCAAAGCGCCAAGCTGCAGATATAAATTAACGAGCAAAAGTTAGCTCTTGGATAGCAGACAAACCCCGACAGATCAATCCTGAAATAAGTATGACCACCTGATGTTAACTTCACATATGTACTAGAAACACGTAGTACAGAAATTTAAATAAAAAAGAACAATATTACCTAAAGCTGTATTAAACAAGTCTTCACCAAAGTAAGGCAGTGAAATCATCCAATGCCCCTTTAATACATGCGATCATAGATTCATTATACCATTATGAACAGTAAAAAGTGAGCACCAGTTCTATTAACATATGGAACTAATGCAAAATGAAAGTAACAATAGCCAAATTTATAATTCAGTTACACACCTTACCTTGTGAAGGAATGGTAACAGAATCACTTTTAATTTTTATTTTTTTTGCTAATTAAAATTTTATACCATAAAGGAACAACTTGATACACATCTAGGGGTATACCCCGCGAAGTCAACATTCAAACAAAACAAATGTCATAGCATCATAGAGACACTATACAATCAACATACAAATAGAACTAGATTTAAACTAGTTTAAAACCTCACAATGAGACCTATGCCAAGTACGAATAGTAAAGGGACCACCCGGTCCACATCCAAGCATTGTAAACTGGTAAGCAGCATCTTCTTCATAGGCAACACTAGCACATAGTAAGCCCAAACATGAGCGCCCTGGAAATTCTTTGAAAAAACCTCCTGACCCGAAAGGGTGGAGTCCTCTCACCTAAATGGAATCACCACACAGGCTGTTCTAAAAGAATAGAACCAACAATTTACATGCATCACAACTTAAGGCATTGGCCTCAATTTCCAGCAGCATAATTTCTCTGTCATGTCATAAGAGACAAACCTGTTACAAGTGCTCAGCATAATCAACTCAAACACCTCATTCCAACTGCATTTGAACCGTCTACCGTCCCCATCATTGCAACTTCCCAGCTTTCCAACAGCAGCCTCCAAATTTTTCAACCCAGTCTCACAAGGTTCCACCTCATACAAAAAGCCATTCTTCGTCCTTACAATCCCATGGGAAGCATCCAATACACAAGCAGCAGTATATCGTAGACAACAAGTCCTCACAATAGAGGTCCCCCCATGTGCATAGAAATAGCATGAAAACCATGAACAGCCATGAGACCACTCAGCACTTGATACCAAGATAATAGTACCAATCAGCGGAACCATTGTACAACCTGGAAGCTTTACAAGCTGGGAAAAACCTTGCATCAGGCCTCTCAACCTATCCAGATCTTGCAAACCAAAGGGCCGAGGAGTCGACACAACATTATCAGATAAATTCACATTCATGAGCACACAGTGAAAACACAAACTAGTTCCCTCCGCTGCGTCAACATCCTGAATCACTTTTAATTTATTCTCCACATACTGATCGCTCACTTGAAAATAATATCTAGGATTGGAAACATACCTGCCAATCTGTACATAAACCAATTAATATTGTGGTTTATGCATATGAAATAAATAAGACTATTGTTCTAATTTCTCATATACCAAACCAATTACACCAAGTACTTCCTACTCTGAAGTAGAATTTGAAAATAGGGTCTCGCTCGGTTAGGTATATTTATATTACTCAATGTATAATGTATCCCTACTCCCAAGAGTGGAGAGCCTAGTAGACGAGAAATACAGACTACCAAAAAAATTACTAGAAGAAAAAACTTACATTGTTTCGCACGTAATTTGGACCAGATCCCAATATTTTTTTTTTGCTAATTAAAAATTTATACCAAAAGGAACAACATGATAGAAATCTAGGGGCATACCCCGCGAAATCAACATCCGAATAAACTACACAACATTAAGTCATAATAGAGTCTACATTGCAAACTAGATTAAACATAAGTTAAAAAACTATGCCGAGAGTAAGCTTCTTCATGACCAAACATGGTCCACTATGACAATCATCCCAAGCACCCATGGCTATAGCTTCCTTGTTCTGACCCTCCTGCCTCTCATCAACACCCTTAGGCACCCATCCAGCAGCTGTCCACAATTGGAGCCTGCTCTTCCGGCATAAACAACTTGAGACCAACAGAAGTTGCATGATTGACATCTCAATCATCCTGTGCCAGCCCCCAACAGCAGTAGTAACAACCAAAACAGTGCCATCATCCTCGATCAAATCGACAATCTTCCCTGCCTCCGGGTAGCAATCACATTCTTGAAGAAGACCTTCCTGCAAGCACACAGCAACATACCCTGTTTGCTCCATCCGAATAAGACCATCCAGACTAACCCAAGCCTTACAGGCACTAAAGTTCCCTTTAGTATCAGCACTAAAGTTCTTCCTCCTCGTACTCGAATCATCAGAACCAGGCCGGAGTTCCGTAACCCGCTCCTCACCAGGCCGGTGTTCATTAACAATCTTCTTACCAACATCACTCACTTGTTCAGAAATAAATTCAACCCTAATGGAGGGCTCATCCGAATTTACCATAGGAGAATTAACCAAATTCACCATAGGAGAATAAACACCCAAATCCAGATTATCTCTATCAATATCATCATTCAGATCCATATTACTAAAAGTAACCTTCTTCTTAGAAAAGAAGGACTTACCTTCAGTCAACTGCAGATTGCAAGAGTTGCGAGTTCCAGAAGCAATCCTAGATATGGGCAAGGAGCCACCCTCCCGCTTCCTCAGACCATCCTTCGAACCAGTGTCGCCATAATCGACACACCCTGACTCAACCAGTTCTGAACCCGGAACAAACACCTTATGTTCATCTCTGTGCTGAAACTCATTCTTTGCATCCACAGCCTTCACTCGATCATCAAAGGTTTCCCTCTCAACATTTAACCCATAGGACTGCAAGCCCATCATGGGAACAAAGCCACCAGAAATGGTAAGCTCAACACGAGTGATTTCTCCATTCATGACCCCCTCACTAGTACCCTTCAAAACCAGAAGGGATGGAGGAGGAAGAGCACAAACCGCCCCATCTAAATCATATGAAGACTTATCAAACCCAGAACTTGGGATTTCTGTCTCCAAAACCGCCGCAAAAGTTACCCTTTTCTGACTCACAGCCCCAGCAATTGGAGATTCTTGCTTCCCCTCAACTGAACGGAGAGGGATCTCTGTCACAAGGTTCTCCGAAAAAGAAACCCTCTTCCTCACAGCAGTTACCACTGAGTGGGCGACCTGAGAACACGCATGAAACCGAGAATCTGTGAAAGGAATCACCGATTCAAGATTTTCCGAAAAGGAAACCCTTTTTGGAACCATAATCAAACTAAGAGAAAAGAAATATAAATAAGAAATTTGGTGTATAGGTGGGGGATTTGAGATGGAAGATGGATTTATGAAGGCTGAATATGCAGATCTGATGGACAAAGTGTAAGATTTGGATGAATTTTGTGGCGGCTGTTAGGTTAGGAGAGAGAACGGAGGACTCTCATTTTTGTGGATTCGGAATAGATCCCAATATTTTTTCTCCATAAGCACCAAGCTCTGATCCTAATTTTTCTCCAAGATGATTTTGTTCTTTTAATCATCAACCCAAACAATGATTCAGCTCGATACTAGAACATATACTCAAGAAAAAAAATTCAGAAAGTTAATTTAAAGAGAAGCTCACATATTATCTAAACATTCACATGCCTGTTCAAGATGTGCCTTTAAAGAACGTCAATAATCGGTCCTTATCTCCATAACTTGAACTAAAGAACTTCACCACAAGTTCTACATCTTAGAATGAGAATTTTTTAGGGTTGATGATAACCTTAAAACCAAGGATTCAGCAAACAAGTTAAATCGAATGAGGTCACGAGGACTAAGAAACAATTCGTTTAAATTCAAGGTTCAGGAAACCATTCAAGGCATGGTAAACACACCCTAAAATCGAATGAGGGATTCTAATAAAAAAGGATTATTTATACCATAAGTTAAAGTTAAGAATCTCTCGTTGTCGACGTTCAAATGTTGACATTCGACGTTCAAAAGCCGACGTTCGAAGTTTAAATATTGAACTCATCAAAGAGCCTCCACAGGAAAATGTTGCCATTTTAGAAAAATGGCAGCCTAAGCCGAGCGTCATTTAAACGTCGTTTATTGTCGTTTCACACTGTTTAACGCCGTTTAACACCGTTTAAACGTCATTTAGTGCCGTAAGCACCGTTTAATGTAGTTTAGTGCCGTTAGCTCCGTTTTGCATCGCTTAACACCGTTTAAACGTTGTTTACCGATGTTTAGTGTCGTTACCACTATTTACCGCCATTTAACGTCATTTAACACCGTTTAAACGTTGTTTAATGTTGCTTAGTACCATTTAGCACCGTTTAGTATCGTTTGACGCCGTTTAAGGCTAATTTGCCCGAAAAATGAATGAACCTCGTCGTAATTGTGTAGGTCGCTCCACACTTTACAATCAAGACGATATCCGTGAAACACTAGTGTACAAAATAAACCCCGAGTCTCGAAAAAGGAAATTATAACTTCTACGAAAACTTGATCATTTTTCCTAGAAGTTGGGGTGTAAATGATAGGCCAAAAATAATCACTAAAGACAAAAATAATGATACATTAATTAGACCAAGCTTGGTCCAAATAAAGCCCATTAATGAGGCCCGAAACCCTAATTAAATATTAATTTTGTAATTAATATTGAGGGCAATTAACAGCTCGGCAATAAAAGTCAAATAAGGATATAACTTCTACAAGAAGTAGCTTCCAAGTCTCCTAACCCTCCTCTAAATCTAAGGCTTCCACTACACCATAAATGGTCTTTGCCAACACCTGAAAAAAGTGTAAAAAATCAAGAATATTGTTGCCATAAGCCAAAAATTGGTCTAAGGCTACACTTTTTCCAAATTTGGTGATGTTGGATATAGTCTTGTAGCCTTAGGTGATAAGCCAACACTTTTTTCTATTCTATGGCTACATCGTTATATATGTTGTCTTAGTTATTTATGGCAACACTTTACGTTCTAGAGCAACACCAAATACAATGTTACCATAGACTCTACTGCAACATCATTTTTTCTTACAGCAACACTATTTTATTTACACCTATTTTTTTCGGCAACACCTTTTCAGCTTTATTGCAACATCTTGTTATTGAACACTTTTGTAACATCTTTTCACTTATTCCAACATTTTTTTTATTAAACACTTTTTCACATTTTATAAACCAGTTAATAGTTTCAATTTATGTACAAAATATAAATATTAGTAAAACACTTTTCTTTATTGGCAACATCCTAATTTTTGTTACCAAAATTCATAATCATAAATCAAAATCGCACTTAAATTTTCTTTGATTAATACATAAGAAAGTAAAATACAGATATATGTCACATTAAGCACACATAGTGCAGATATTGTAGTCCTAAGCAAATTCATAGTGCATATATTTAAGCACACAAAAGATATAATATGATCTATGACTGATAACAAAACTGCAGTTTCACTTGACGTGAAGTGAACATGGACCATAAACAAAGCAGAAATCAGGCAAAAGTACAAGAGTTGTGCAAAATGTGGGGAAACGGCATGTGCTTCCTTTGCACATGCAATGACATGAGACATGGGAATTTAAATCTGATATAAAATTTAAGACAAAGAAAAAGAAAAATGTTATAAATCAAGATGGTAGGTACCAAGAACTATGCTCCCATTCCAGTAAACAAATCCAACAAAAGCCACCAACAGCATAAAATAGGGGCTAAATAAAAGTAAAAGTCGCCATTTATTATGCCAAGACGCTACAAAAATTTCCTTAATATCATCAATAAAATCTGCAATCAATATAGCCAAGAAAATTCTAGGTTATCGTTTGCAATTAAACACAACTTTATGTGGAGATTATTCTTGTCAGCACCAAGTTCAATAATATATGACTTCTAACAATGACTCGATTTGCAATTAACATATTAAACGATAAATATTAGTGAAACATCAATTAATTGCTTTATTCATATTTGTGACTCTGCAGTTCATCTTTGTGGTGCATGTCATTTTTGCTCTGAATCTTAGTGCTCTAGGTCTTGGCCTCCTGCAATCTCTTTCCACTCATCATCATGTTAGATCCAAAGGCACATGTATCCACATTAGTTTAGCAAATAATGTACAACCAAAGTAGAACTGCTCGTGTGAACTGCCCAACCTTAGTTACTCGGAAATATTACATGAGCACCCAGCTACAAAATGTGATCATAATAAAACTTTTAAATGAAACTATGTAAGTTGTGTTTCATAAACTTAGTTACTACTGTTGTATCACTAACAAAATAAAAGAACTATTTAGAAAAGGTAGACCTGATGAATAAGACGAGGAAGAGGTATTTCTGGGAGTTAAATAGTCAGAAGAATCTACAAAATTTCTCAACCTTCGCCTTCTCAAGTTTGACCAAGTAGCTGCAGTTTTTCTCAAAGCTAATTGACCATCTTTCTGAATCAATACACTAGATTCATCTGGTTGCTCACAATGTTTATCATTTTGAACTCTCCAAGTATGGTTAATAATGCCAGTGCATGCAACAAAAAGAATCCATATAATATTTGTTTGTCGTACAAGAACAGCCAAAGCGCCAAGCTGCAGATATAAATTAACGAGCAAAAGTTAGCTCTTGGATAGCAGACAAACCCCGACAGATCAATCCTGAAATAAGTATGACCACCTGATGTTAACTTCACATATGTACTAGAAACACGTAGTACAGAAATTTAAATAAAAAAGAACAATATTACCTAAAGCTGTATTAAACAAGTCTTCACCAAAGTAAGGCAGTGAAATCATCCAATGCCCCTTTAATACATGCGATCATAGATTCATTATACCATTATGAACAGTAAAAAGTGAGCACCAGTTCTATTAACATATGGAACTAATGCAAAATGAAAGTAACAATAGCCAAATTTATAATTCAGTTACACACCTTACCTTGTGAAGGAATGGTAACAGAATCACTTTTAATTTTTATTTTTTTTGCTAATTAAAATTTTATACCATAAAGGAACAACTTGATACACATCTAGGGGTATACCCCGCGAAGTCAACATTCAAACAAAACAAATGTCATAGCATCATAGAGACACTATACAATCAACATACAAATAGAACTAGATTTAAACTAGTTTAAAACCTCACAATGAGACCTATGCCAAGTACGAATAGTAAAGGGACCACCCGGTCCACATCCAAGCATTGTAAACTGGTAAGCAGCATCTTCTTCATAGGCAACACTAGCACATAGTAAGCCCAAACATGAGCGCCCTGGAAATTCTTTGAAAAAACCTCCTGACCCGAAAGGGTGGAGTCCTCTCACCTAAATGGAATCACCACACAGGCTGTTCTAAAAGAATAGAACCAACAATTTACATGCATCACAACTTAAGGCATTGGCCTCAATTTCCAGCAGCATAATTTCTCTGTCATGTCATAAGAGACAAACCTGTTACAAGTGCTCAGCATAATCAACTCAAACACCTCATTCCAACTGCATTTGAACCGTCTACCGTCCCCATCATTGCAACTTCCCAGCTTTCCAACAGCAGCCTCCAAATTTTTCAACCCAGTCTCACAAGGTTCCACCTCATACAAAAAGCCATTCTTCGTCCTTACAATCCCATGGGAAGCATCCAATACACAAGCAGCAGTATATCGTAGACAACAAGTCCTCACAATAGAGGTCCCCCCATGTGCATAGAAATAGCATGAAAACCATGAACAGCCATGAGACCACTCAGCACTTGATACCAAGATAATAGTACCAATCAGCGGAACCATTGTACAACCTGGAAGCTTTACAAGCTGGGAAAAACCTTGCATCAGGCCTCTCAACCTATCCAGATCTTGCAAACCAAAGGGCCGAGGAGTCGACACAACATTATCAGATAAATTCACATTCATGAGCACAAAGTGAAAACACAAACTAGTTCCCTCCGCTGCGTCAACATCCTGAATCACTTTTAATTTATTCTCCACATACTGATCGCTCACTTGAAAATAATATCTAGGATTGGAAACATACCTGCCAATCTGTACATAAACCAATTAATATTGTGGTTTATGCATATGAAATAAATAAGACTATTGTTCTAATTTCTCATATACCAAACCAATTACACCAAGTACTTCCTACTCTGAAGTAGAATTTGAAAATAGGGTCTCGCTCGGTTAGGTATATTTATATTACTCAATGTATAATGTATCCCTACTCCCAAGAGTGGAGAGCCTAGTAGACGAGAAATACAGACTACCAAAAAAATTACTAGAAGAAAAAACTTACATTGTTTCGCACGTAATTTGGACCAGATCCCAATATTTTTTCTCCATAAGCACCAAGCTCTGATCCTAATTTTTCTCCAAGATGATTTTGTTCTTTTAATCATCAACCCAAACAATGATTCAGCTCGATACTAGAACATATACTCAAGAAAAAAAATTCAAAAAGTTAATTTAAAGAGAAGCTCACATATTATCTAAACATTCACATGCCTGTTCAAGATGTGCCTTTAAAGAACGTCAATAATCGGTCCTTATCTCCATAACTTGAACATAAATATTATTGATTTATAATAATTTTAGTTAAGCAGGCCAAGTTCATGAAAAAAAAATGCCAGAATGTTAGCAACAAACGACTCACCAAACCAGGGGAATCATCAAGCTCTTTATTAACCTCAACCACCTTTCCAGAAACAGGGGAATTGTAGTGGCCTTAACACTTTCAACTGTACCCTATGTAACAACAGATCCTAGTTCAAGTAGTTCAACATACACTACATCCCCTAAATGATCTTGGGCATGGTCAGTGATGCCTACAGTAGCAGAACTTTCCTCAACCCTTACCCATTCGTGTGAGTCAGCATACTTCAAATCTTTCAAGACTGCAAAATTTTAACATGTCCAGTAAATCCGATTAGCAAGATCTAGGGAAATACTTAAAAACATTCCACCTTCAATTAAAATCCGACCAGAAAATAACAATAACATGATAAAATTGTTAAGGTTGCATATATGTGGCTTTCTAGTAGAATCCAACAAGACTAAAATTATACGGAACAACATAATTAAGAATAAATGACAGAATTGATGTAATTATCTACACACAAACCATACAAGTAGAACGAACCTCTAAAATCTAACAGTGAAATAGTTTACTCTTGTATCCATGAGATACATATAAAAATGTGAATGGTAAGACGTGCAATGGCACTTGTAAGCACTTCTTCGTCAAAATAACACTAAAGCACTTCTTTGTCAAAATAACACTGAAGCACTTCTTCGTCAAAATAACACTGAGACTATAATAGTTCATACTAAACATACAAACACAAAATTAGGGTTATATAAACAAACACAAAATTATGTTTATGCTACCACAAATATAAAATTAAAACAAAAACACAATCAACAAATTAAGGTTTTGTAAACAACTAAAAACATTACAGAATCCCCCAAATTTTAGGGTTTACAAAACTTAAATTAATACGAAATTATGGTTCATAAGTGAATTAATACATCTACAAATTAGGATTTTCTTTTACCTGAATAAGATCGACCGAACCACACAGCAAAGCTTCAAATTCGTACTACAAAGAGTAAGTATTTATTAGCCAAAGATACAAATATTTATTAGAGATATAGATATATAGAGAGAATGAGGGAGAGAAAGACTAGAGGTACCAATTTGTAAACGAGATGAGAGAGAACGAGATTAGAGATTGAGATGTTAACGAGAGAGAGAGTGAATGAGAACGAGAGAGAGAGAGAGAGAGAGTATGAGAGAGATGAAAGAGTGTATCGACTAATATTAGTGTATTGGCTATTTTTTCCCAAATTATTACCCTGCTGATTTCCCCCAAAAAAATTCATTTCCCCCCAAATATTTCAGTTTTCCCCCGTTCATTTTTAACATTTTTGTTAATGTCTACGGTAACATCTTTATAAGTGTTGGCTTTGTTAAGCAAAAATACTTAAGGCAACATACATTGACATGTATTGCAACATCAAGATATAATGTTGGCTTACATCAAAATTAAGCTATCTAAGGCAACATTTACATGCCAACACAGGTTTTAGATGTTGGTAAAGACCATATATGGTGTAGTGTTCCAATGCCTATATAAAGGGCGTGACCCCTCATTCTCAGAAGTACATTCGCTTGATTCTCTAGCAATACGGAGATACGTAGGCATCTTGCAAGGACCGTTTAGTCTCGAAACTTAAGAACAGCCATTAAAGCTCGAAACTCAGCAACCCTTGTACTTAATACATACAAACCTTAGCCGCAATTTACAAACCCTAGTTTTTATTCCACAACAAGACCAATAATAAATATTTAAGTAATGATAATTAAGTAAGAAAAGAGAGTTTGAAAATGAGATATTTTATTTAGAAAATATAGAAAAAATATTACTCCCTCAGTCGCGTCCATTACTTAACATTTCAAAATAGGATGTTCGGCACGCATTTTAAGGTAAATATTAAAGATAGTTGCATAACTTATATTTAAAATTTTCTTTTTTTATATAAAAATAGAACAATTCCTATTTTTATACATAAAAAGAAAATTTCAAAAATAAGTTATGGAACTATCCTTAAAATTCACCTCAAAATGCGTGTCAGAAAGTGACAAAAAAAGTGTTAAGAATTGGGTGGGACGGAGGGAGTACGTTTTAGCTGAAAAAGATAATCAACTAGTTATTAGTAATTATAATTTTATAAGTTTATTTCATTAAATAGAATGACCCATGATATTTTTGGAAAGGAAATGTTCTAGTCAGAAAAATTAGAAAAGGTAATGTGTTTTAGCTAAAAAAGGTTAACTGGTTAGTTATTAAGAACTATAATATCGTTATTTGATTTTATAAAATAGAACTACATGTTTTTACCAATAGTAAATATTTAGGTAAGGATAATTAAATGAAAAGATCAAGTTTGAAAATGAGATATTTTAGTTAGAAAATATAGAAAAGATATTATCTTTTAGCTGAAAAAGGTAATCAATTAGATTAGTAATTATAATATTTTTGGTTTATTCCATAATTAGAACGACCATTTTTTTGGAAATAGAGATTTTAGTTAGAAAAGTTTGAAAAGGTAATATGTGAAAATTGTAATTGGTTAGTTATTATTTAGGAGAGAATGAGATATTTTAGTTAGAAAATTTAGAAAAAATTTTGTCTTGTAGTTGGAAAAGGTAATCAGTTAATTATTAGTAATTAAAATATTATTATTTGATTTAATTAATCAGAACGACCATAATTTTGAAAAAAAATGAAGTTTGAAAATGAGATATTCTAGTTAGGAAAATATAGAAAAGATATTACCTTTTAGCTGCAAAATGTAATCAGTTAGTTCTTAGTGATTATAATGTTATTAGTTTATTTCATTAATTAGAACGACTATATTTTTGGAAAAAAAAAGACTTTAGTTAGAAAAGTTATAAAAGGTAATATTTGAAAAAGGTAATTGGTTATTTATTATTTAGGAGAAAATGAGATATTTTAGTTAGTAAATATAGAAATTATATTACCTTTTAGCTGACAAAATAATTAATTAATTATTAGTAATTATAATATTATTAGTTTATTTCATTAATTCGAACTACCATATTTGTGAAAAGAAGAGATTTTAGTTAGAAATGTTAGAAAAGATAATAGCTAAAAAAGGTAATTGGTTAGTTATTGTTTAGTAAAATTGTTGGGAAGAGCTACGTGTAATATTTTAAGAAAAGATTGTATTTTTCTTTTTATAATTAAGCAAAATAATTAAGGGTAATAATGTAAACAATTAAATAAGGTAAGTACCGTACGTGCTGTACAGTACCAAAACTTTTAATATTTCGTATTTTATATTATAGTATAGATAGTATAGATAGCCAATCTCATGAGCACAACAGCTACATGTTAAATATTTTGGATAATTTATATAAAATTTTGAATCTTTAACGTTGGTCAAATTTATCGAACATATGGAGGATGTAATAAACTGTACATATGAATTTTATTAATAACGCTAATTCATAGGAGTACAACATCTTATAAATTCGATAAAATTTATTTAATTATTAATTTATTTTATTTTAAGCAATAATTTTTACCAATTCCATTGGAAATGCTGTTTGAGAAAAATTGCTGATAAGACCATAAAAGCAATACTATAAAAGCAATATTCTTGTTTATTGCTTATACATCCAACCACTGAATTGGTCTTAAAATGATAAATTGTATACCATATCCATCATCGAGAATGGTCCGTGACAAACATTTGCCACGGAACTGTTACATAACAAATGGTTCCTATACCGTTGGATCGTTGATTCAACGGCTGGGGTTTAAAAAAAAATTACACCGTATCGCAGAAACTTTCCGCGATACCGGGTAATTACAAAAATACCCCCTATTTTCACATCAAAAATCTACTGTTTACCGTACAGCAGAAACTTTCTGCGGTACGTGAACAGCAAGGGCATTTTTGTAATTTCACTGTATCGCGAAAAATTTTTGCGATACGATATAATTTTTTTTTAAAATCAGGACCGTTGGATCCGAAAGCCATATGTTGTGTAACAGTTCCCTAACAAATGTTTGCTAGGGAACGGACGCCATCCAACATATGCATGATAGTTTAAGATAGCAAATGCCTAATTTTATTAATGTCGTAGGATTTTATAATGGGAATTCAACAACTATAATTTTATCTTCTTAGCACACCAGACGTGATTATTTACAGTCCTCTTTTTGACTTGTGTTCCATTTCTGACGACTCAATTATGATCGATTTTCCGTGCGTCTCTTTTTACTTTGTCCGTTTGACTAAAAACACGGGTTTTAAGAAAAATTGGGTATTGAATATTATTTGTAAGAAGTAGTGGGTATTAAATATTGTTTTTAAGGAGTAGTGGGTATTGAATATTGTTTTTTTGGAGTAGTGGGTATTGAATATTATTGTTAAGAAGTAGTGGGTGGAATAGTAGGTATTGAATATTGTTTTTTTGGAGTAGTGGGTGGAATAGTGGGTGTTGAATATTATTTGTAATGATTAGTGGGTGGAGTAGTGGGTATTGAATATTATTTTTAAGGAGTAGTGGGTGGAGTAGTGGGTATTGAATATTATTGTTTAAGACTTAAAATAGAAAGGAGAAAAGTATTTTGATAGTCCCGATTTAGTAAATGGGAAATGTTTTTAGAGACAGAGGGAGTATTGAAGTGTTAATAGATTCCTATGACTGTTGAGAAGGACCACGGTGGTTGTTGGGTGGGGATTGGGAAGAACGGCTAAAAATTACTCCCTCCGTTTTTTTGAGTTCTTTACATTTGCTTTTTGCACGGAAACCAAGATAGTGGATGTAATATTGTTAAAATAAATGAAGTAGTGGGTGTAATAGTAATTTTATTATTAAAATAAGTGAATTAGTGGGTGTAAAGGTTGAAAAGGTGGAATGAAGTAGTGGATGTAATAATGTATTTTATTGTTAAAAGTTATTATTTTTAGTAATATAAAGAAATGGAATGAATAACCCAAAATAGAAAGTATAAAAAAATGAAATGGACAGAGGAAGTAACTAGTACGTATAGTATATTATAATTTCTTGTTAGTGTTACCGCAATACTGCATATGCATACTACAGTTGAAAAATAGTAACATGTATTAATATATGCATACTTTGTGTTATGTTTTCTAAGTAAACACGCTAGTGCAAACTGCAAACATCAGTTACACTTACAGCCTGTTTGGCTAACCTTACTTAAAAGCCAAAAGCTCCTTTAAGGAGTTTTTGGTGTGTTTGTGTAACGTGGCTTTAAGTCGGCTTTAAGTTAAAAAACTGCTTTAAGTCAGAAGTTACATTTAGGTACTTTTGACTTATGACTTATGACTTATGGAGTTTTTTTTTTTTTTTCAAAATTCTTGTAAAGCTTAAATATCATGAATTTTAAATTTTTTTAAGTCAAATATCACTTTAAGTCAAAATTATTAAATTCCCATTTAACTTTAAGTAAAATTACCCAAACACATTCATTCAACTTAAAGTAAACAACTTTACTTTCTCCTTTAAGTTAAAAACACCTCCATTAAGTCAAAAGTAACTTATTTTAAGTAATCCCAAACACCCTCTTAATCTCGTTTACTTCTTCGGAGTTCCAATCCAACATTATAATATACTCTCTCCCTCCCATTTTATGTGAATTTTATTCCTTTTTAGAATGTTCCAAAAAAAAAGAACTTATTACATTTACTATTTTTTAACACTACATTTCACTATTATACATTTATACCCACTCCTTCTTTATTTTATACACCTTTTTTATTAAATAAACAACTCCAGACGTCTTGATCAGATCTGTTGTTTTACTGTTGCTCTTTTGGATTACATGCAAGAAAATGGTGATCTATTTTCATTCATACAAAAATGATTTTCTACCGTTAAATATGTCTTATATGTCGGTTAAATGGAATGCAAGGAAGCCGAGGACGATGCATTCGATTCAAGGTCCTCTACCATGTTGGTTAATTAGAAATGCCATCCAGAAAAACAGAGGTACTCCTTCCGTCCCAAAATACATGTTCCTTTAGAAAATTGAATTTGTCCCTTTTCTTCTTTCAATGCAAATTAAGGGTAATTTTCCAAAACTATCCTTAAATTTATTGTTTCTAAAATTTGACTTTTTTCAAACTTAACATTATTCTCATTTTTTAATGTATTAATTAAGGGTATTAGTTGAAAAATTTTATCCAACAAACTTTTCTCTTAATATGTGTTATTTTTAGAAAAGGAAGACGGAGAGAGTAGTATAAAATAATCTCGTAACTAGGGAACAACACGCAAATAATTAATATATTCCTCATTCAAATCTTCATTTATGAATAGAAGAATCAAAGGAAGTCAAATTTAAAATTTTACAATCATTAATAATATCATGTTAAGTAATGGATTCATTTAAAACGTTAAGCTATATTAAAACAAAGGGATACATTATATTTTAACAAAATGTGATATATAGTTAAAGTACATTAAACGTCGTCAGCTACTACCTTTTTCTTAGAAAAAAGGAAATGAAAAGTTTAAAAAAAATCAGTATTGCACGAATAATAAAGAAAGAAATATAATCCACATTTTATGAAAAGAAATACTACGTATAGTGTAAGTTTGTACTATTGACTACCGCGGAAAAGAAACCTAATTTTGACCGACAACGGGTGCAAGAAATTTGACTAGCTAGAAGATGGATTTCAGTATTTCACGAATGTTTCTTTTTTGTTCTGCCCAGGATTAATAAAACAGGCTAGTGCAACTCACACTCACTTGTTCCGATGAGTCAAATGACTACTTAAAGCCTACATTATAACGCTTGTTTTAATTCAAATTTAACTAGTTTGGCACCGCAAATCGAATGACAGTCTATCAACATGTGGTGAGAGCTGTGTGAATGTCAAGTCCACTTCATGCATTCCAGGGATTTATTATTAAATTATTTAGATTAGTTCCTCATAATGTTACTTAGACAGAATTTATAAAACAAACTAAAGGGCGAATTAATTACATACAAATAACAATACTGTTGATACCGATTTTCGTCACGGACGGGTATCATGATAACAGGTATGCTTATAAAACTATAAAATTAGGGATTTAATATCCATGGTAATTTTGGGGAAGAATTAGGGTTTATGTGTTTTTGGGGCTTCGCTTGAGAGAGTTAATTCTAAGATAGCATAGAATTTCGGATCCCCTTCTCAAGGTGCCTAGGTATCCTTTTATAAGGAATCAAGCCCATGTAGTTCTTTTAGGCCTATACTCCTATTCTTTAGGAGCAAGTCACCTAGTTATAATATTTTTCGTTTATTATATTCCCAATTGGGCTTATTTAATATGGACCGATACCCATAAGGGATCGGACTTATATCGCGTATCAACATGTCCCCAGTATTTATTGGAGGTTTCCTTCGATGAATACTTAATTAGAGTATTTTTTTTCGACAAGTGCATTTTCGAAATTCTCAAATTTTGACTATTCATGCATATGTTTATAAGATAATATTTCTAATCTTGTCACATTTTTTTTACCATCCATAGCATGTTCCTCCCTTATAAATCATTGATAACAAGAGTCATTTTTATCAACTTAAGGTTAACCTGGATGAAGTTGGATTCGTCAATCCCATGCACCAAGTTTGGGCTAACATTGTTAGCGAGAGCTTTCTACTAGCATACCGCCTTATGGCATGAGTAAGTTCAAAGCATGTGCTTCCGAGCCACAAAAATGTTAAATATAAATGTGAAATATTAACTCTGCTCGCGCACGGATGAGAGGTCGTCCGTAAGCTAAAAAAATTGTCCAAAGAATTTGCTTACCAATCACTCATCTTCCGGTTGCCAGTACCCGACTTTTTATGTACCATCATAGCTCAAAAAGCAGTTTTTCGGTTCATATATATTGGCATTATCCTGGCTCCGCCGTGATTTGTTCATACAGTTCGTAAGAAGATATCAATGGTCTAGGTTGGATCGATTTTGATCAAATTGGTCCCCTGAATACCTTATCAACTGATCAGGAAGTTAAGATACTTAGGGTTACAACTGATCAACTTTATTTTTTGTCCCCGAGTGATCGGCATTGCTGTTCCATTTTCTCCAATGGTAGCCTTACAAGAAATATAATATATTTTGGCTATCAATCGAAAAATTTCAGCTCAAAGGACATGGTGTATTTTTTCTCAAGATATGTCAGCAAAAATATTTTATGATATAGTATCTTTTATTCATGACATAAAATCTAAAGTGTGACAAGTAACACTTATCTTGAGTTTGTGCCGAAAAGTCGCTTGTATTTTATGATGTTTGAACTTGTCAGGTTGACTCAACTGTTTAGTTGATTTATTTGTACTGGAATTGACGTTGTAACTTTGTTCACTCTTTGCTCGCAACAAGCATCAAACCACTCGCGATTTTTCGTTCCAGTAACAAATTTTCCACTGCGCTCACTTGCTTTTGTATGTCTCTGCGTCATGATTTGTTTGACAGCTTGATAACCAGCATCATCCTTTTTATTCCTCTGTTTGCCAGCATATGAATTCACCACCTTGCTCACCTTTTAATAAGGAGCATTCTTTCTTGGATTTAATATAAGCTCCCTTTGCTCGATATTAGCCTTGGTAGTCTGGTGATTTGATGATGCTGCATCACAAATTCCATGTTGTACTATTGCTGCAAATTTGCAGTGAAGATGCTAAAAACCAAGAAAGAGGTTTCAGTCTTCTGCAATAATTCTGCAAGTCTGCAATAGCTCCACTTCCCAAACTTATGTTCTGAATCTGCTTCGAGTTGTTTGTTTTTATTTCTTTAAATTACACAATCCTATTTGACTGGTAACTTTTTCTTTTAATTTTATTCTATCTTCATTTGGTGCTTATAGTTCCAAGTACTGCTACCTCCAAGTTTGTTCTTATGCTGTCTTCCCCTTTTTGTGCCACCTCCACTAACCACTACCTATTGAAATCATATGATTTCTCCGTAGTGGCATCCTAAGGGCAACAGTTAGGCTCTGACGTGACAGATTGTTGTTCTTCTCACTAGTTGTTCGTATATGCTTTGTTAAATTCAGGTCCCAAGCAGCATTAATTTTCTTCTTTGCAAAATCATATTTCTCCTTGTAAGTTGTATCAGTTGTATCTGTTGTTTCTAGAGCTCCTCATTCTTC
Organism: Kitagawia praeruptora; assembly: GCA_037693485.1. Classification (NCBI taxonomy): domain Eukaryota; kingdom Viridiplantae; phylum Streptophyta; class Magnoliopsida; order Apiales; family Apiaceae; genus Kitagawia; species Kitagawia praeruptora. The sequence goes on along the minus strand of CM075351.1, from coordinate 117,483,852 downwards.
CAGCAATTGGCTTTTGATCTTTTTTTGTGTGCAAAGATTGAATTTCTTCACCTTTAATCCATCAGCCGCCACCATTTTCAGTCTTCTTCTTCACCTTTAATCCATCAGATCTCTATATTTTCCTTCCTAATCTCCCACCTTATCCACTAAATTTCTGGACATATTTTATACTTTTTTTCGTTTTTTCTCTTAGGATGAGTGTGGATCTTGGTCCACTGATTGCTTTGAGAGGGGAGTTTTTCGTTGATCCTGAAAAGGGTTCTTTGGATAGGAAACTCTATGAGTTTCAAACCAAAGATCTAATGTGTTTTTCGATCATTGGGTTGAAGGATTATCCTTTCCCGTCGCTCCGGCCGTGGTTGGAGGGGGCATTCTTTGTCCTTAGTTGCGACGTTTTGAAGCTCTGTTTCGAAACTTTGTTTGTTGAGCCTACTTTTTTAGGTGGGTTTGTTGATGGGTTGTGGATCTTTGATGAAGAAAACCACATCCTGACGAATGGTGAGGTGTCTCTTGTGGGTTACCTGGAGAACGAGGGGTTTCAGTACAGTGGCACGCGAATTCCGGGAGAAGCCTTACCATTGACATTTTTTGGTTTGGAAGATGTGCTTGTACCTCTCTTTGTTAAAGATGAATCTTTATCTGTTGATGGCTGCTTGGCTTTTGACAAAATGCCTCAATGGGTTCTCACTGGTTCGATGTTGTTCTCTCACATTGGACTTAATGAATTATTGGGTGCTGTGGAGAAGTGGGATGTTGCTGGCTTGATGCTTGAGCAAGTTCCTAAGAAGGTGAAAACGGGGGATTATTCTATTGATCTCTTATACTCTTTTTTTTGCTAATTAAAATTTATACCATAAGAAAATGATTACATCTCTAGGGGCATACCCCGCGATTAGTGACACATCTTCCTAACGGAACAACAAAGAGAAAACATCAATAATGCTAGATAAACTAGCAATCAACTAGATAGGTTAAAACACAAATGAAAGGCTATGCCATGAAATAGGCGCTGATGGGACCCCTAGTCTGGCCTGCATTCACCAACCCTAACACTTCGCGACTGAAATAGGCACATAAACATAACAAAAACCATTTTTTAAAATTTGCAGAATTAATTGACAATTGGTTGTCAATTCCTCCAACATTCAACAGTGCCATGACAGTATAACATGTAGAAGTCCTCAAATTATAACCTGTCACCACCTTGTGGCCAGAGATTCCCATGGAACAAAGAGTACCCTCCTTCCACACGGGCAGGTCCCACAAAGAGCATCCAGTGCCGAATGGCCACAAAAACCTTTGAATGACAACACCACCTTCACCAATATCGGGCATAATGCTCATATGCATTAGGATAGCATTTAGAGCATTGTCATTAATACGGACACATACCTTCCCCCCATTGTCACAGTTGTGAATAGAACCTTTTTTTTTTTTTTTGCTAATTAAAATTTATACCATAGGAAAATGATTACATCTCAAGGGGCATACCCCGTGATAAGTAACACCTACCTAACGGAACGACAAAGAGAAAACATTAAAAATGCTAGATATACTAGCAATCAACAACTAAATAAAACCTAGGCAACTAAAACCTAGTCTGCATACAAACAACCAACTGGATAAAACTAGCTATCACCAATTATTTTCCTCCTGGGGTGACCACCCCTGCTTCCTTGCACCATGCCCTTGTGAAAGGGGAGAGACAGTCTGCATACCAAAACCATCATGCAATTGGTCCACGCGCGCGGGATCATAGGCCTCAATAGCCCAACCCATTTCAACACTATCCTTAGCCTCCTGAATACATCTTGGCACCGCATAAACTCAGCTAGCCTGCAAAGTTGGTCAATCATGTACAAATAAGCCCATCCCACATAACTCATTGACAACAGGATAGAGTAAACCTGAAGTCCTAGGTTCAGAGTAATACACAAACATGATACTAAACACAACATCATAGTCCCCTGCATCATTGAATTCCATCCTATAACAACCATCATAAAAGTCCCACCAGCTGGGCCTTGAGTCACTTTAATATAATCCACATATGTAGTTCTACTGGCCATAATCAGACCCACAAGCTCTACTTCCCATCGTATAGTGAAAATCTTGATGACCTCAACCTTTCTAGCAATCTTCCTCTTGAGTAGATCAAACATAGCACAGCCAACTCGAGGTTCGACAACAACATTCCTGAAAGAATCGCAACGAAAACTAGCACCCATTTGGGACACCACAACCTGTTCCGAATAGAACGAAACACAACAATAACCAAGCATCCTGGACTCACAAATGCGAACATTTCGATGATAACTCGGCTCAAAAGAGCAGCAGCCATAGGAGCTTCCCACCATACATGGCACAATGCACACAAAATGCTTTAACAGCATCACATTAGACAAAGTTGAAAAAACAAAACCAACAACCTGAAAACTTTGATCAATTCGTCTATTAAACACAACAAAGGACCAGGATTAGAAATATCATTTTCAGAAACAAAAGAACAACATCACAAAAAAATGAGAGTCCTAGAGAGAGAAGCTCCTCCTTCTTTCTAAAACCTCTAACCCTAGCCGCCATTTTCTAACCTTCAGATCTATTCTCTAAAACACTTTCCCCATCATTTATTCCACATTCCCTTCATTTACTTCCACCTTCTCTTGTCTCCCAAACCTAAACACTATATTTCTTACTTCCCTTTTTTCTTTTTTCGGTCAGTTCTCCCATGGTGAGTCAAGGTTCGAATTGTGACTCTGATTCTGGTTTGCCTGGCTATATGCAGGATATGGAGGATGATAAGTTTCAGGAAATGCTTGCAAGAAGAGAAGTGGAGGACTTCCCAGCTCTGGTAGTGCCTTCCACCTTACAGGGCGGTACCTCAGCTGAAAAGATCTGTGAGACACCCTTAGATGAGGAGGAAGCTTCATATGAGACTGCTAGAGATGCGATAGAGAGAGAAACGATACACATGGTAGCAAAGGGTGTGGCTGCGAACAATAAGTATGAGAGAGAGGATCTTATAAAGCTCCGTAACCAAATGATGGATATCCATAGCTTTCTTGCCAAGAAGGGTTTTTCGGTGAGTGAAGTTGAAAAAGAAATCTTGAAGGATAAGGAGAGATTTAATGCAGGGTTAGTAAGCCCAGTGCGTTTCATTGAAGGTAGGGATGAGATGGGTCTTCCCATCTTCTCTAGCAAGGAAGTACCTAAGAACACGGCTGCCAGTGAAAAGGGGGTGGGAGCTGTTAAAGGAATCCTAAAAAAGGCCCCACCTGGGGGCATGGAAAGGGGTGAAAGCTCGAAGAGTCAACAGGAGACAGGCAAACAGGAACCTCCTTCAGCTAAAGTAAGCAAGGAGAGCTCCAAAAATGGGGAGAAGGATGAGAAAACTGAAATAGGGTCAAAAGGAGCAAAGTCCTGGTCTTCAGTTTTAAGAGCGGCCCCGGGCCCTGTCAAGGAAGTGAAATTTGATTACGTGCCTCCAACTGAAGGATCAGATGTGGTATCCCCCCCAGAGGATGTCCTCAAGAAAGGTGCGGAAAAATTCAAATGTTGCATTGTGGGTAAATTTACCAAAGGGACTTTGCCGTTCAGGAGAGTTAAGGAGGTGGCTTTTTCAGCCTAGAGGAGAGGCCTCACCATGGTCTCTCAGCGTAATGAGTCTACCTATGTCTTTAGGTTCAACTCTTCCAATGAAAAGAATGCGGTTCTAAGCAAGGGTATGTGGTACTTTGATAAAAGGCCTCTGGTATTAACTGATTGGGGTTTCAACGAGCGCTCAGAATCTGTTACCTCGATGCCATTATGGGTTAAACTAGCCAATCTTCCAGATTGTTACTGGACGCAAGAGGGACTGGGCCGTGTTGCTAGTGCCATTGGCAAGCCCCTAGGGGCAGACGCCCTTACATCTGAGTTAGAAATCCTTCCATTTGCAAAAATGTGCGTACAGTATGAAGTGGGGGATCCATTACCACCAGCCCTCAAAGTGGTGGACCTGGATGGTTCCATAGTTGAGGTTAAAGTCACATATATTAATAAGCCAATGGTTTGCAGCCACTGTAAATCACTTGGCCACACCATTAGTGTTTGTCCATATGTTTAGTTCCTAAACAGCCTAACCCCTCTGAAATGCAACACTTTAGGCCTATCTCTTGTTGTAATGTATTGTATAAATGCATTTCTTCTATGCTAGCCAAGAGGCTTAAAGCTGTCCTTCCCACCATCATTTCCCCAGTACAGTCTGCTTTTGTAGCTAGGAGATCCATTGGTGACAATATTTTCCTTGCTCAAGCATTATGCAAGGACTATAATGGCAACACAGGTCAGCCTCGATGTGCTATAAAGCTAGACATTCATAAGGCTTTCGACTCCCTTAACTGGAATTTCCTGTTTACAATCTTGGGGAAAATGAGGTTTCCCAATCAGTACATTCAGTGGCTGGAGAAATGTATCACTTCCACAATGTTTTCTGTAAAGTTGAATGGCAGTTTGGAAGGGTTTTTCAAAGGGGAATCTGGCCTCAGACAGGGGGATCCTCTATCCCCTTATTTGTTTGTGATTGTCATGGAGGCTCTCTCAGCATGTCTGGATAAGAAGACTGCGGATCCTAACTTCAAATTCCATTGGAGAACTAAGGAAGTAAAACTAAATCACATTATTTTTGCTGATGATGTATTCCTGTTTAGTCATGGTGATCTTAGGTCAGTCTCAGCTCTGCTAGATGGGATCAAGCTCTTCTCAAACTGTTCGAACCTCAAGCCAAACATCTCCAAGACTACATGCTTCTTTGCTAATGTTAGACAGGATGTGACTGATGCTATTCTTACTCATTCAGGGTTCCAAAGAGGTCATATGCCTATCACCTACCTGGGGCTTCCTCTTATCACAGGAAAGCTCAATAAGAATGACTGCCAGACTCTGATTAGTAGATTGTGCAGCAAAATGGAGTTGTGGACAACTAGATTTCTTAATTTTGCAGGGCGTCTCCAACTGATCAAAGCAATACTGGTCAGTATTGTGGGATACTGGAGTATGTTCCTCTTCCTTCCAAAAGGAATCCTAAAAAAAATCAATGCTCTATTCTTCAAGTTCCTTTGGGGAGGTTTCTACAAACCGGATGGGAAGTGTCAGTACAAAGTTGGATGGGAGGAGTGTTGCAAACCTAAAGCGGAAGGGGGTCTTGGCATTCGGAATCTTTTTGAATGGAATGAAGCAGCCATTCTTTATCAGCTTTGGCGCATTATTCAGCCCACCTCTAACTCTCTCTGGATAGCATGGTTCCATAAAGCTTTGCTGGCAAAGAAGGAATTCTGGACTTCTTTTTTTTTTGCTAATTAAAAGAATTTATACCAAAGGAAACAGCTAATACATATCTAGGGGCATACCCCGCGAGACAACATCCATGCTATAGCTAGTAATCAACATGATACAAAGAATAAGAAGGTAAACCCTACTCAACGTTACAGATGTACCTAGCCTATTCTTTTACATGATAAATAAGAGGATGGTCGGGTCATTCCGAACCCAACCCTTAAACAAGCTACATGAGAACAGTTTCTCACGCACCATACGTCTTATCTCACTGCTAACCACTGAAGTAGGGTGGCCAGGCCCATGGTTGTGCATACGGAAGTTACGCTCTTTCCAGACATGATAAATAGCTGTGCTAAAGAACAGTTGGGCAATTGATTCCTCCTTTGCCCCTAGCTGAGTAGCAGTGCAGTTGCCTGACTGACAATTGGACCAGTTACGAGAGAAACGAAATGGCATAGACCTGCTAATAATATCAAAGTATGGGCAAGCAGTGAGAATGTGACTAATCGATTCATCATCCACCCCACACAAGACACATTTTTTATCAACCTGCATTCCAAACAGAAGCATTCTATCCTTCGTGAGGAGCCTGTTTTTGATGGCTAACCATGTGATGAATGAGCATTTCGGGATATTGAATTTTCCCCAGACCATGTTTATCCACTGGACATAGCTTCCCTTAACCCGCATGGAGGACCAAATAGTGGACAATTTGACATGCTTTGGAAGCATTCCATCCCACAAAATGGAATCAGACTTATGGATTTGGATATGTTGCACCATCCTTCTAATTTCAATCACATCATTATGGTTCGAAGATGGTAAGTCCCAAGTCCCATTTCGGAGGTAGACATTGATACTGACTGAACTAGTGGACTCTGCTGTAGATACAATGGAAGGGGCAATATCTAGAAGGGGCTTATTTTCGACCCAAGGATCATGCCAGAAGAGAAAGTCAGAGTTTTCTCCTATGTTATAGTGTACATACTGAAGGGCTCGCGGCCTCGCCTTGAATAGTTTCCTTACAATCCAACATGAGCGATATGGCATTTTGGAAGTCCAGAATTCCTTCTTTGCCAGCAAAGCTTTATGGAACCAAGCTATCCATAGAGAGTTAGAGGTGGGCTGAATGATGCGCCACAGCTGAAAAAGAATGGCTGCTTCATTCCATTCAAAAATATTCCGAATGCCAAGACCCCCTTCTGCTTTTGGTTTGCAACACTCCTCCCATCCAACTTTATATTGACACTTCCCATCTGATTTGAAGAAACCTCCCCAGAGGAACTTGAAAAATAGAGCATTGATCTTTTTTAGGATCCCTTTCGGAAGGAATAGAAACATACTCCAGTATCCCACAATGCTGACCAGTATGGCTTTGATCAGTTGGAGACGCCCTGCAAAATTAAGAAATCTAGTTGTCCACATCTCCATTTTGCTGCACAGTCTACTAATCAGAGTCCGGCAATCATTCTTGTTGAGCTTTCCTGTGATAAGAGGGAGCCCCAGGTAGGTGATGGGCATATGACCTCTTTGAAACCCTGAGTGAGAAAGAATAGCATCAGTCACATCCTGTCTAACATTAGCAAAGAAGCAAGTAGTTTTGGAGATGTTTGGCTTTAGATTCGAACAGGTTGAGAATAGCTTGATCCCATCCAGGAGAGCCGAGACTGACCTAAGATCACCATGACTAAACAGGAAAACATCATCAGCAAAAATAATGTGATTTAGCTTTACTTCCTTAGTTCTCCAATGGAATTTGAAGTTAGGGTCTGCAGTCTTCTTATCCAGGCATGCTGAGAGAGCCTCCATGACAATCACGAACAAATAAGGGGATAGAGGATCCCCCTGTCTGAGGCCAAATTCCCCTTTGAAAAACCCTTCCAAACTGCCATTCAACTTTACAGAAAACATTGTTGAAGTGATACATTTTTCCAGCCACTTAATGTACTGAGTGGGAAACCTCATTTTCCCCATGATTGCAAACAGGAAATTCCAGTTTAGGGAGTCAAAAGCCTTATGAATGTCTTGCTTTATAGCACATCGAGGCTGACCTGAATTACCATTATAGTCCTTGCATAATGCTTGAGCAAGGAAAATATTGTCACCAATGGATCTCCTAGCTACAAAAGCAGATTGTACCGGGGAAATGATGGAGGGAAGCACAGCTTTAAGCCTCTTGGCTAGCATAGAAGAGATGCATTTATACAGTACATTACAACAGGAGATTGGTCTAAAGTGTTGCATTTCAGATGGGTTAGGCTGTTTAGGAACTAAACATATGGAAGCAGCATTTATTACTCTAGGCAAGTGCAATGTGTTAAAGAAATGCATGATACCTTTAGTCACATCGTTTCCTACCAAGTGCCAAACAGCCAAGTAGAATTCAACTGTGAACCCATCTGGCCCAGGGCTCTTGTTCTTAGCCATTCTTTTTAATGTGCTCAGTACTTCACGCTCAGAAAAAGGGGCAGCCATAAGGTTGACCTGGGAATCAGAGAGAGAAGGTAGAGGAATATCATTAGGAAAATCTGCTACCTCAGATGATTTTCCCAGAATATTTTTATAGAAATCCGTTGCAACTTTAGCCATGTCTGCATGAGAAGAGTGTGAGACTCCCTCCGAGTCGGTGAGAGTAGTAATCTTGTTAGTGTTCCAGTTCCCTCTGCAAGAATTATAGAAAAACTTACTATTGCCATCTCCAAGTTTAAGCCACTGAATTCTGGATTTCTGCTTTAAAAACTGCTCCTCTAGCCTTAAAGCTGCTGAATAATTCTCAATAAATTCCTTTTCTTCCTCAAAGTAAGCAGCAGTAGGGTTAGCAGGCATTGAGTCCTGGAACTGAGAGAGTGCATCCCGAGACTGGATTACTAGGTTGTGAATATCCCCCATCTTTCTGTTTAGTTCCTTTAGAGCCACCTTTACATTCTTGAGTTTCGATGTTAGGATGAACCAAGGATTCCCCTCAACCTCTAAGGACCATGCTTTCTCCACTGTTTCCAAGAAATCTGGATTATCAATAAGGTGATTAAAAAACTGAAAGGGCTTCGCTCCAGAGGAGAAACTAGTGCCAAGTGAAGTAACAGCAGGGCAATGATCAGATAAGCCCCGAGACATGAACTCCACCGTCGAGCAAGGGAACACTGAATGCCATTCCGGGTTTACTAACACACGATCTAATTTTCTGAATTTTGGCTGAGAGATATTGCTATCCCACCATGTGAAGAAGTGGCCTGAATACCGGAGATCAGTGAGGCCATTAGCAAGCAAGAAGTGTTTAAACTCCTCCATTCCAGCAGTCCAATCTAAGGACCCTCCTTGTTTTTCATCAATACTAATACACGAGTTGAAGTCACCACATAGAGCCCATGCTGTGCCATTCAAACCCTGCGCTATTCCCACCAAATCAGACCATAGTGGTCTACGGTCAATCATATCATTAAGGCCATACACAAAAGAGATAACAAAAGTTGCATTGCTCTCAAGAAGGGTAACAGAGCATGTGATATGCTGAGAAGAAGAAGCAAGAACCAAAATTTTCCATATAGAGGGATTCCACCCCAGCCATATACGGCCTCCCGGATGATGATCATAGTTAAAGCACCACTGAAACGGTGGATTAATGGTCCGAGAGATAATCCTAGCAACGTCAGTTTGGACATGTGTTTCCAATAGACCTACCAGGGACAGTTTATTTTTAAAGATGAAGTCCCTGATAAAACCAACTTTATTATTAAGGCCTCTAACGTTGTAGGAACAAAAAATAGTCATAATAGATTTATGACCTAGAGGAAGGGGTACGCCCCCCCCTACCCCCTCTTTTTACTTTCTTGTATGGCTTTGGAGTTCTCGAGCCATGCTTCATTGCTACCTCATCAACCACAATGTTCTGAAACGGCTGAAGATTGGAGACTTCCGGAGATATACTTGGCGATGTCACTGGCTTTCGTTTAGAACGAACCTCCGTCCACTCATTGTCTACATCCCCTTCTTTTACATCTACCTGGTGGTTGGCGGTTTGCTTGCCCCCAACAGAAGTGGTGACTTCCAAAATGCCATATCACTCATGTTGGATTGTTAGGAAATTGTTCAAGGCAAGGCCTCGAGCACTACAGTATGTGCAATATAACATAGGGGAAAACTCTGATTTTCTCTTCTGGCATGATCCGTGGGTCCAAAAAAAACCCCTTCTGGATATTGCACCATCCATTGTATCTACAGCTGAGTCCACTAGTTCAGTCAGTATCAATGTCTACCTCCGAAATGGGGCTTAGGACTTGCCATCTTCGAACCATAATGATGTGATTGAAATTAGACGAATGGTGCAACATATTCAAATTCATAAGTCTGATTCCATTATGTGGGATGGAATGCTTCCAAAGAATGTCAAATTATCCACTATTTGGTCCTCCATGCGGGAAAAGGGAAGTTATGTGCAGTGGTTAAACATGGTCTGGGGAAAATTCAATATCTCGAAATGCTCATTCATCACATGGTTGGCCATCAAAAACAGGCTTCTCACGAAGGATAGAATGCTTATGTTTGGAATGCAGGTTGACCAAAAATGTGTCTTGTGTGGGGTTGATGATGAATCGGTTAGCCACATTTTCACTGCCTGCCCATACTTTGATATTATTAGCAGGTCTATGCCATTTCGTTTCACTCGTAACTGGTCCAATTGTCAGTCAGGCAACTGCATGGTTACTCAGCTGGGGGCAAAGGAGGAATCTATTGCTCAACTGTTTTTTAGCACAGCTATTTACCATGTCTGGAAGGAGCGTAACTATCGCATGCACAACCATTGGCCTGGCCACCCAACATCAGTGGTCGGCAGTGAGATAAGACGTATGGTGCGCGAGAAACTGTTTTCATGTAACCTGTTTAAGGGGTGGGTTCGTAATGACCCGACCATCCTCCTATTTATCATGTAAAAGAATAGGCTAGGTACATCTGAAATGTTGAGTAGGGTTTACCTTCTTATTCTTTGTATCATGTTGTTTTGTAGTTTAACTTGTATGTTGTCTCGCGGGGTATGCCCCTAGATATGTATTAGCTGCTTCCTTTGGTATAAATTTTTTAATTAGCAAAAAAAAAAAAAAAAAAAACAAAGGACCAGAAATCTCCTTGAATATTCTCCAAATTCAAAAGAAACTGGACTAAACCAGCATAGGCAATCTCGAAAGAGCCTTTTGCCATAGACATCAAATAATCAGCGAAGACATAACCAAAGTTGGGGCACTCCAGCCCTATCTTAATCATCCCAACATCCAAACTCTCATCATTGTACAACACCAAACCATGCCCAGCCTTACGCACATGATACCCTGTGTGATATACATTACCGGAATGAACACTCACCCCCAACTTGACATTCACAGGATTAGAACCCTCATTATTCCATGATATCTCCATAACATATAGCATATACCAGCTTGTAACGAGCTCCTCTTTCGCTAGCACCAAGTTTTCCATCATAGGGATGTTAATCCCACTGATTGCAGCTAATACAAAACGCACCCCCATCATAGCAAGTGCACACACATCAAACCCCTTAAGGGAAACACCTCTCCATTCACCAACCAGAGGTAGTCTCTTTTCCAAATAAAAAACCTGACTAGGCATATTAGCAAACAGGTTGTGGTCATATCTCTCTTTATTAGGCCAAAGCCCAAATAAATCATATCCATAATCAACAATAGAGGAAAACCCCCTTTGAAGCATTTTGTCGAACACCAGACGCGCATTATCATGAAAGGATTCATCTTCTTTAACAAAGAAGAGTGCAAACATAGCGACACCAAAACCCAACAAAGTGACCAAACAAAGAGAGTCCTTGTACAGGCTGAACTCTTTCCCAAACTCTCCAAAGTGGCCCAATTCAGAACACACTCGGACAACATGGATAATCCAACTCATACCATCATAAGATGCTGAGTTGGAACTCATCAAATTCATAAAAGCCTTCTCAATAGAAAGGCCCGAATCCAGCTTGAAGAAAACCCAAGAGATGAGACCCATCTCAACTCCACAAGAACACATGTGAACTGCATTCTCATCTTTAGCGAGAGAACCATGAGGATTAAAATCTAGAAAAACATTCGAAAACATTAAGAACAGAATATAAAAATATAACTATAAGAAATATGGTGTTTTAGGTGAAAGATCAGATAAGGAAATGTGGATTTAGGTAGGTTGAAGTGTGGATTTGATGGAGAAAAGGTGAAGAAAGGATTAGTTTTGAGGCGGCTAGGGTTTTTTGCTAGAGAGAACGACTCTCATTAGATGGAACGTTTAGTTTTTAAGTCTTGTTGCTGTGAAATTATGATGGGTTCGTCTGAGCAACATTTAGCGGGGGGTGTCCTGCTTCATTTGCGAGATGAGATGATTGAATAGAACCTTCCATCAATCTCAAAGTAATCAGAGTAGCAATAACCTGAGTCCACCAGTAGTGTTCCCTGTCTTTGACACCATTTGCATTAATATGACGACAAGGAGCCTCAGTCATCTTGTGTACAGAAATTCCCATGGTACGAAGAGCACCATTTTCAAACGTGCTAAACCACCAATTGCTCTCGGTCCCCCGTGGATCCCCCTTTTGCAATCTCACCATGCCGAAGAAGTAAACTTCCTTATCTTGGCTTGAGACGCCAAAAACCCACAACACAATGCTTCCTCGGTGTAACACCCTCGCAAGCTGAACCTTCAAAGTAACATCACCCTGTTTAGTGTGTAGGTAGTCCCATCCCCACAATATCCACATACCAGTCGAAACTATATGACCAGGATGGCAATCTCCATCATTCCCAACAATCCCCTTGCATAACATAATAAAACACCTGTCTAACAATGACTCCCAGTAGAGCTGGAAGTCCATCTGAATCAAAAACGACCAGCATGACTCGCTAGAAGACAGGATCGCTACTAGCACCCATTCGGAAAAAGGAAACAGGTGACACAGAATCTCACCCTCCACTCTTCCCTTTGGAGAATCTCCTCGCAATATAAGGCGGATATAATCACACCCACAATGAGATCTCACGACATGAAACAGTCTCCGACGTTGACAATGAGAGGCTTTTACCACAACTGAATACCCCATACCCAATAAAGGCGATGAGTCTCTTTTGCAAATAATAACATTCATCAGCTTTCCCGTAAAAACACGCCTTTGCGACCATTTATCGAACACCTTCAAAACCGATGCAAGAACTTGAGGTGTCAAAACCTCAAGTACCCCAATGGCGAGGTCCGCAGTCAACATCCTCCTAGCATCGTGCTTGACAAACATTGCAAAAGTCCGGTGAAACATTTCATCAATCATCAGGTGACCTATGACAAAATCAACATTACCTCCATTTATGTGTGGGTTATTAGCCAAATCAATCATAGCCCCTACATACACTTTGTTTTCATCCCCTCTTAAGCAAGAGGAGATCTCGACCAAACCCACCAAAGAGAAGAGAACTGCAGTGTCTCTTGTGCAAACATCTTTTAACTTCTTCTTATTTCCTTTAACAGAAGCTTCACCACCAGCTGAAGCACCCCATTGAGAACGAACATTAAGACGGACCTCGTAAGAACTCGCTTCAAGCGAATTCTCCTCATTCGAGAAATCCTCTGAAACTATCCCTTGTCTTGCACTGTCCTTTTTAACTCGGGCATCCTCCAAGGGAAACACCGTCACAAGGTTCTCCGAAAAAGAGACCCTCTTCGGACTCCTAATCGGACTATCCACATGAAGACAAGCTTCAGATCCTCTCGCACGGGGAGGAATCACAGTCACTAAGTTTTCCGAAAATGAAACCCTCTTCATTAGAAAAATAATTATATAGTAAGAAATATGGTGTTTGAGGTGGGAGATTAGAAGAGGAAAGGTGAATTAGGGAAGGTTGATGGGAAGATCTGATGAAGAAATTGAGTAGATTATGGTAATGATTTAGTGGCGGCTAGGCTTTTAGAGAGAGGTTAGAGAGAAGTTAGAGCATACGACTCTCATTTTTTGCTTCGGAAATATTGTGTGATAAACGATCTTTGATCTCTTATACTCTTGTAAGTCTTGGTCAAGCGAGCCTCGGCGAAAGAAATTTAAGGGCCTGGTTCTTCAGATAAAGAACAATACTGATGGGAAAAGAGCTAACGGAGATGTTGTTTACTTTGAAGCTTCTTTAGAGAAGGGAAATCATGAGATGATTGCTGGAGTTTCTATAAAAGATATCAGGTTACGCGAAGCAGGTTCGAGGCTTCGGACTGCTATGAGAAGGTTGCTAGGCTTTCAGTCTACATTCTCGTCGGGACTATATGGAGTTAGCTACCAGGTTGTGGTTATTAGTGCAAGTGAGAAATTGAGGTTTTGTGGCTGTGATTATCATCAACTGTTGGGTGATGGTGCTTGTTATGGTGTCCTTATGATTGGAAGAGTGGTTGTCGACCCGTATTGGGGTATTAGTGACCAGGGGACTGCGATGGTGTACAATGGAAACATGCAGCAAGGGAGTAGTGTGGACACTACTGGTAATCAGATTGGTCATAGTTCAGAGAACAATTGTATAGACTTGTTGGCAATGATAGTAATGAGAAATGTTATTGGTATTATGTGGATTGTTGAGATGGTGTATCCATTTGTCTTAGCTCATGAAGACTTTGTGCGGTTCCTTGGCATCAGAGTTTTATCTCTGAAATGGTTTGATGTTTTGCTCAAGCGAAACATTGATGTATTTAGGTGGAAGTTAGTCGTATGCTTCAATGTGTTTGACAGTTTGACCCTTCGAGGGTTTTTTGCTGACTTTGGAGGTACTACATTGGGACCTGTTGGAGATATGATGTCTTCTATATTGATGGCTGCCACTACTACAAAGTATGCATCGAGGTTTATTATTGGCTTCTGTTCTGTTATTAGGAGGCTTGAAAGTTGGAGGCATGTGCTCTCCATGATGCTGGTGCTCGATATGGGCTTAATTGCTCAGGACCAGGGTTACATTGCTGGTTCCATGATGCAGAGTGCTTGTCACAACAGCTACAAAGTGCGTATGGTTGGGTATGTATTGGTTAGGTGCATTGTGAAGTGGTCTGTTGATGGTGGCTATGGCCCCATTTCTATTCCACAACAGATTGCTGATGGGTTTCAAGGGGATTTGGCGAGGTTGTGCAACTCCTTTTCCTTGCCATATGAGGGCGAGATGGTTGTTGTCTGTCGTGAGTCTATGGTCGACAATGTAGATTATGGCATGTTAAAGGATGATAAGTCGATGGCTAGCTGGCTGATAGTCCGCTTATGGATATCAAGGTTATTGGGTCTTTATGGAAAATGGTCTGTTTTGGAGCCCATTTTCAGGTTGGTTATGGTGCAGATCGAGAAGGACTGGAAGTATGCGATGGGCTCGTACAAAGCACATGGTACAGTTAGAGGTTCTGTGAATTCTCGAATTGTTGGAGGTCGTTTGGTTTGGCTTAGAACAGAATTCTCAAACCTTGATAAGGTGGGTTATGGCTGTCATATGGGCTTTTTTAATCAGCTGGGGGCTGGTCCTTCTAATAAAAAGTTAGCCGGTGGTGCTTTTTTGAAGGCCAACTCTCTGGTTGATGGATGCCATATGGATGTTTTTGCCGATTTGCGGCACTGTCACTACATGGTTTACCTGCTACTTCTCATTACTATGGGCTTTGTGAGACATGTGCCTAGTCTCAAGTTTAGGTTGTTTAAGGCGCCAGAATGATTTTTAGCTTAATTTCGTTGTTATGTTGACAATAAGGTGACTTACTGATTTTATGTCTTTTGTGTTTGATGTTTCTTCTTTGTTGTTCCGCTAGGCAGATTGTTACTAATCGCGGGGTATGCCCCTAGAATTGTAATCTTTTGCTTGTGGTATAAATTTTAATTAGCAAAAAAAAAAAGATTGAATTTCTCTGAGAAGCTTTGCCTTGACTTTTTTCTCGCAGGTCTCTCTCTTCTTTAATTATATTTCTTGCTGTTTGTAATCTACCCTCTGTCTTTGCCATTTTTCCTTTTTCCTTATGAATTGTATCACTGCCAATAAAAGTGTCCTTAGCACAAACTGATTTCGGCTAAGTTTTTCTTTTTATTATGAAGCATCAGTTTTTTAGGTTCGTTTAATTCTCACAAAAATTGGAGAAATTGGGTGACAACCGGTATCGATGGGAGCAGGATTCCGACTCGTTTGTGATATCTCCTGCAACCCAAAATTTGCCGGCATGTCTTGGCGGATTTTGATGCATTCACGAACTTTTGTAATTTGGCTTAATTTGCAGGCTCCCTTTAACATTGTCACTTTGGTAAGTTACTTTCGTTGTCTATAGAAATTGCCCACATAATTTACAGGCCTTTTTTTCCCCGTTGTTGTATCATCTCTCCTGCCATTGTTCTTCAACTACTGCATAGATGCATTTTTCTACATCATGCAGCTCTTATTATTAGTCTTTTATTAATCCTCAATGAAACAGAATCATTTCATCATATTTTTTCTCGCGCTTTGAGTTTTCATGCATTTTTCCAGATTCCATGCAATGGGCATCTCTGAGAAGTAACATATGTATATGTACACCTTTTCATGGCAATTCTTCGAGGTGAAAATTTGCCTTCCATTAGATGTACTCGTATTTTCTTTGACACAAAACCTCACGTGTTATAATTCTTAGCACAAAACTGATTTTGGCTAAGCTTTTCTTCCAACTGTAGGAGCTGCTGGTTGATTCAGGATCAAATGTCATGATATAAGTTCTTCCCTGCATCTTGAAATTCAGGCACTGCAGTTTGTTTTTTCTTGGGTTGTTGGTGGTCTTCGAGAACTCATCTCAAACTCGATGGTAAGAGAGTAGAGCACCATAAACTAGATTGATTTTTGTTTCACTACTTGTCATCTAATTATTGTCAATGAAGTCGTGTGACACAGGACTGACTCAGTTGAGTTACCAAATTGTTTGCACTGAGTAGAGTCACATCGTCTTACTAAATGTGTGTCAATTTCCTGTCGTTCCTGATATAAATTTAATTTTCTTCTTTCTGGTGTTTGATAATACTTTATGTTCACTTTAAGCAATCCAGACCGCCAATTCTTCAAGTATGCTTTGTTTTCACACCACCTGACCAGCATCCATTTTTCCTTTGACAAGATGTTCCTGCTACCAAAACCCATGTATGCACGGGTAATGCTCTTCAGTGAAGAGCAGTGATGACGACTTGGCTAGACGGAGATATCGAGGAGTACTGAGTTGATTTATTTCACACCTGGTAGCACCACCTTGCTCTGAAGTGAGCCACTTGAGACATATGCGAGTCATATGTTTGCATTGGTAAATCTTGATGCCTAAAATTATGGATAGCCAGCAAAAAGTCGCAGTTCCGCCAACCACTACCTACTAGCCTCTTATGATTGCACCTAAAATACAGCAACATATTTATAGTGGTGTTGTTTCTTGCAGCTTGTTTAATTATTTCTGCACCCATTTGTTTTACTTTTATCACATACAAATGCGATTTGTAGCTCTTTTAGTGCAACTGTGTAAATAAATCATTGTCTTTTTAGGAGTTTTTTTTTTTTTTTACTAATTAAAATTTATACCACAAGCAAAAGATTACAATTCTAGGGGCATACCCCGCAATTAGTAACAATCTGCCTAGCGGAACAACAAAGAAAAAACATCAAACACAAAAGACATAAAATCAGTAAGTCACCTTACTGTCAACATAACAACGAAATTAAGCTAAAAATCATTCTGGCGCCTTAAACAACCTAAACTTGAGACTAGGCACATGTGTGCTATTGCTTATCAGTTTTCTTTATCTTCATTCTCCAGGCTATTTGCTTCTTTTTTTTAAGCTCGGCACTTTCTTCTTGTCCTTCCTGTTCTCACATGTCAATGCACAAGTCAAATATTTTGTTATGCTAGCAGCTAGGTTTGCATTCTTTACGCAGGACTTGCAATTCTAATAGATATGGGCTAGCTTTAAGCTTTTGGTTTTGCAAATTCCCTTTCCTTGATAAATTTGTACCAAACATATTCCATTTTCCTAATAAAATCAATTATTCAGTAACCTATTTTCTCAGGTGTAAATATGTACTTTTTGCAATAATAGATCCATAAAGGTAAACATAAACTGAGGGATGATATATTTTGTAAAAATCGAGTCATAGAAGTATAGATCATGGATATCAGGGACAAAACAAATCATTGTTTCAAGTTCACATAAAAACATGCGTCCTCAAAGTTTTTACTCAATCTTAAATTAACTATATGGATATAATTACAACACAATCAAATTAAATAATTTTGTTTTGATGCCCAGATATTTAGAATTTATGAACAGAGGGAATAAACAAAAGTCAACGTAAACTTATCTTGTGAACTATATTTTTCATATTTTCTTCGTGCCACGCACCTCTTTTCTTTATATTCATTTTCCACTCCTCTTTATTAACAGCAGCCTCAATCTTTATTATCAATCAAACCAAAAGCAGATGCCATGCCTTTGTGCCGCATGTTATTTTGCCATGAATTATATGGATAATTTAATTGAAAATTTCTATTCGGTTCCCACAAACGGCGCCAAATGTTGATACCGATTTTCGTCACGGACGGGCATCATGATAACAGGTATTCGTATAGAGCTACAAAATTAGGGATTTAATATCCATGGCAATTTTGGGGAAGAATTAGGGTTTATGTGTGTTTGGGGCTGCGCTTGAGAGAGTTAATTCTAAGATAGCATAAAATTTCGGATCCCCTTCGGCCTTCTCAAGGTGCCTACGTATCCTTTTATAAGGAATCAAGCCCACATAGTTCTTTTAGGCCCATACTCCTATTCTTAGGAGCAAGTCACCTAGTTATAATATTTTTCCGTTTATTATATTCCCAATTGGGCTTATTTTATATGGACCGATACCCATAAGGGATCGGACTTATATCTCGTATCAACAAATACATTTAATGTTTTTATTTGTTGCTTAATTGTGTACCCATTGCATGGTTTTGTTTTTTGAATTTTAAATAATCTAATAAACTATAATGAATTGTTTTGAATTTTTTAAAGAATTCATTTTGATGATGAATTTTATACTAGTATTTTCATATTTTTTGAAAACTCGACCAAAATCTACCAGAATCAAAAAAATATTGTTTAAAATTACTTAAATACATAAAGTTATACTAAATTTTACACCAAATACTATGTAAAAAAAATAATATAACATTTAAAAGTTGATAAATTACAATCTATTGTAGTTAAAAACATTTTAAAATCTGTAAGAACCCGAATTTTTGGTAGAATTAAAACTTTTTATATATTGATGAAAGAATGAACAGTGATTCTGACTACAAGGTATTAGCATTTCTAATGAATGAATGTGAATGGGTATAGATTCTGATAAGTGGATTTTATATCCACTATTTACCTTCCGTTCGGACTTAAAACGTTTGCAAGTTCTCGAGTTTCGTTACCATTTGATATGTTTTTGTGTAAATTGTGTAGGTTGTATCGTTGAAGGCATTATGGTGCTAAAATGGTGTTATGGGTGGTGTGAAATTAATCTAGAGCTTGTGGAAGAAATTCGGAGTGGGAATAAGTCAGGTAGCAGAAGCATTTGAGCCTGTCCAGGGGACCATAGGCGCAACAGCGCGCTTTTGGGAGCTACAGCGCAGCAGGTGGGCGTTTTCCAGGGTCTAGCAGGCGCAAGAGCGCTAGTTTGGGCGCTATGGCGCGCGTCCAAGGGCTACAGCGCCTCAGGCAAGTGCAGCAGCGCTCGAGAGAGCATTTTCCAGGGATCAGGAGGCGCTGTAGCGCTCCATTTGAGGGCTATAGCGCTCGAGCGGCTTGGCATCAGAATTTTATTTCCTTAAGTCGGGTCAAATTGTGTTGGGCCTATATAATTTAGGGCATCTTTATATGTATTATCTTAGACCTAAAAACATATCTATCATTTTGTTAGAGGGTTGTTCTTCATATTATCATCTATCAACATTTCCTTTGAACAAGATTTAGAGAGGATCTTCAAGCTAGTGACAAGCAAGGAGTCCTAATCTATTTCGGATCTTTTGTATTCTTCTACACTATTTGGGGATTTATTTCTAACCCTATTTCTCTTCTTTTATTATTAATTGTTTTCTAGAATCATGTTTTCTATAGAACCCATGATGGTGAAAGGTTCATATATGAACTAATCATTATCATGGGGTTCCAATAGATTCGATTTCATAATTATTGTGTTTGACATGTAATTGATGTTGGGTGATTTTATTGTGATAATCTAATATGGTTTGGTTTAATTGATAGATGTGTAGCTAGCATCTAATTTATTAATCCTTGATGATTGCGAAAGTGGAGTCTAGGATTGAGAATATGCCATATTAGCACGAGTTCATGAAATAATTGTATTTCTTGATTAGTAGTATGATTTTACCCAATTCATATTGCCTCATGTAATTGTAAAAGATAACTTATGCTTAAACCAATTGTGTTTCCAGATTATATAGACATATATGATTTGAACGTAATGTGGTGTCCTCTTGATTTCTATCTTTTGTGGATATTAAGTGGTATGATATGGGTGTACTGAAAGGTAGCTCGTATTAGTGTCGTGTTATCTGATTAATTATCATGTTATCACCTGTGTCGATTTCTTGTGTCAACCTTTAGTGAAGTTTGATGAAATTGGAATCCCATGCCTTCTCATATTTAAGAACTTTTAATTGTTAATTTATTCTAGCTTAGTTAATAAAACTAGTTAATCAAAAACCCAATTTGATAAGTGTTCAAGCATTAAGAAGTAACCATACACCGTTGTACAAGTACTGAAATTGGCATTACACCTAGTCTCTGCGGAACGAATCTTACTTTTCACTTGCTATTTGTGATCGTGTATACTTTGCGTGTTTACGAGTCAACAGATTCCAATGATTAAATGTCATGAAGAATGCAATGGGTTGACAACCTAGATTAGAATATTCTATCTCCTAAGAAATAAGATATGGCATTCTAAAGAGGAAAGAGATATTCTTGTGTTATCCAAATCAATATCTGTTGTTAGACCAGTGGTTCCGTAAAAAGGGTTAAGGAATGTCCGAAAGAGAACAAGGACATTTTTATAAATATAAGGAATAAAGATGGAATAAAGAATGAATAGTGTTTTTGGTGGAAATAAGAATATTATGAGACGACGCTATATAGAAGTATATTCAGAACGGATTTCTGAGTTCGTATTCATGATCCAGGGGCGAGATAAGTGTATGTAAACGATATCGGATTCAGAAAAATAGCACTTTATTTTCTTCGAGATTTCCCTGGACAATGAAAGACTTAAGGATTTATTAAGAGGATTTAAGGAATTAAAATGCAAGAATTACAAAGAAGGATTGAGAATGATAGTAGAAATATTAAGAAAGTTTCCGGTAAAACCCTAACTAGAAATCCTTGAGATATTCCTCCGAACGATCAATCAAATTCAGCAATAACCAGACAAAGAAGCAAGCAGGGAGCCAAGATACATGCATGTGCTAGTGGATAAGAGCAAGTAACCAAGCTAGTTACAAAGCTAACTAGTAATCTTCGAAAAACCAACCAAGTACTTAGCCAAATCTTATCATCTACACTTCCACTTGGCTAGATGATGCATGCAATGACCTATTGATAAGTGGATTTTATATCCACTTGGAGCATTTTAAATCGGCTTAAATTGATTGTCTTGGACTCAAGTTTCTTGTAGTTTGATGTGTTTTGCTTAGTTGTGCAGATTTACAAGAATGTTGATTAAGGTTGATGCTTCTATCGTTTTTGGAGGATTAATTGATTAAAATTCGGATTTCTGAGACGGTTGCGCAGTCTACACTGTTTTGGACATATCTGGAGTTCTAGAAGTCCATTTTCTGCGATCTTACTGCCCACGCGAAGCCTGGGAAATTTTCTACAACTTGGGATAGGATTCCCACGAGCAAATTGCGCCGGGTAGGAGCAATCTGCGCGAAGAACAGACTGCTGGGCGCAAGTTGCCCCTGAAAAATTACAGTTTTTACTATTTTGGCCATATCTTGAGTTCTACAACTCCGTTTGGGGCCCGTAAGCAGTCCACACGAAGATAACGGAATTCTCTATCATTCTAAAGTGGTCCAGATGTCCAATTACTACTGGAACGGTCCTGAAAAACTGAAGAAAAGTCAGCTACGAATTTTCCTTAAAAAACAGAATCAGTTTAGGAAACGTATTTTGCAGAAATTCTATTATAATTCTGTTTTGGTATTTTCTTGCTGGGCAAGACTTCTAGAGCCTATATAAACACATCCAACCCTTGTAATTTGGATGATTAGGAGTAGAACCATTACATATCAATTACTTAGTTTTATTTGTATCTTTTCATACTTTATTTTTATCATGGTTTCATCAGATTCCATGATGACGAGAGGTTCAATTATGAGCTAATCGTTGTCATGGGATTCTAACAGATTTATTTATGGAGCTTTAGTATCTTGATGCTTTAAAGATCTATGTGTGATGTATATCTGATATCCTCGTATGGTTGTGTTTCATGTATTTAGATGCGTAGCTAACATCTAATTTGTTAATCTCTTGTGAAGTGAAAGTGGATCTTGAGATTTAGAACTTACCATGCTAGCATAGGTTCATGATTGTTTATCAACATGATTCGTAGTATGAGATGAGAATACTTATATTGCCCTATGTGATCATTATGGATAACTTGCTCTTCAACCGTTATGTTTTCAAATTCTATAGACATATAGGGTCTAAGCATAATTGGTGTCTATTCATCTTTTTTTTTTTTGCTAATTAAAATTTATACCATAGGCAAATGATTACATCTCTAGGGGCATACCCCGCGATTAGCAGCACATCTACCTAGCGGAACAACTAAGAAAAAACATCGATAAAGCTAGATAAACTAGCAGTCAACATAGAAATCAAAAACAGAGAAAATAAGCTAAATTATTCTGGCGCCTTAAACAACCTAAAATTGAGACTAGGCACATGTCTCACAAAGCCCATAGTAATGAGAAGCAGCAGAAAACCATGTAGTGACGCAAATGCATTCCAATAGCAAACCTCTTCTTGACATGATACGGAGCAACTAACACCAACCGTCTGGCCCAAACACCAGCTTGACAGTAAATTCAACCCCCACTTCCGGGCCGCCATCCGAACGTGTCTATTCATCTTCTATCTCTTTTGTGGATGTATGTTTAGTTTGGTATACGTATACTGAGAGGTAGCGTGTACTTGTTTCGTGTTGTCTGATCAGATATCATAACCATTGCATATAGTGATTAAAGGCGTCAGATCTAAGCAAAGTATTTAATGAAGTTAGGATTCCATGGTTTTTCTTGCAAGAGGTAATTAGATTTCAATTCTTGTTAGTTAGTTAATTCTTAGTTTGTTAATTTACTTCTTAGTTTAATTTAGTTAGTTAAAATCTCAATTTGTTATTTGTCTTAGCAGTGAATAATAATCATACATTGTTGCATAGTTACATCTACTGAATTAAAACCATATCCAGATCTCTGTGGGAACGAACTTGACTTCTATCTATATTACTTGTGACCACGTACGCTTGCGTGATTTAGTGCAAACACCTATTAGCTTTAATAAAGCTACTTTATGCTAGATATTATCTAAGGACATAACAATAATACAAGTTTGGATGAGAACAAAGCAAGCAACCAAGCAAAAACTCTCTCTCTCCCCCATTTCAAGCCATTCGGCTTTTTGAAGAAATTCAAGAACCAAAACCAACCTTCCCACCATTATTTGATCTCCAAACTTTTATCATAGATCCTATATTTCATAAAAATGATACCCTAGAAATCTTAGCCTCAAACACCACTTTTTCCATTTTCAATAAAATCATCAAAGTGGAGGATGAATAGTAACCTCAAGAACAAAATTCTTGGATCTTGATTTTGGTTGATGATCCAAGCTTCATGGAGGCTATACAAGGCTTACTAAGTGCATACACACTCCAAGGAAGGTATAAACTTCAAGAACCCTAGTCTTTGTTTTGAGTTTTAATGGAATTTTGGATGAGTTTTGGTGATGATGTTATTATAAACTTGTTTTTTTTTTTGCTAATTAAAATTTTATACCAACAGGAACAACGAAAACAAATCTAGGGGCATACCCCGCGAAATCAACAGTCAATAATACAGAACCAAACTCCCTCAAGTAAGTTAATACTTGAGGGAGCAGCAACCAAGACTACAAAAACTAGCTAACCGAGATTAAACATTAGAAAATAACACTGCCAAATGAGTTAAAATAAGTTGCCTCTCCCGGCCCACATTGAAAGAACAGATCCATATCCATTGAAAAAATACCACTTCCAACAAAGTGGTCCTTCCCCCATGCCAACCGCTTCCATCTGCTGCATGAAAATCAAAATTTATGTCATTCATGGCCTCAGTGCACAGCATGAGAGTTGGCCTCCAAAAAAGCACCTCGCCGGCTAACTTTTCATTGGAAGGAGAACCCGCTCCCAGCTGATTAATCAGCCGCGAAGTAACCATCTGATTTTCACACAGACCACCAGTTCTGATTCTATCTCCAAACACCACCATCTGAGCTGCCACGGCCTTGGACAACATAGCATGGGAATACATCAAGTCGGACCAGGTTACCACAAGCCCCACATCCACACCAACAGAAGTAATGAGAAAGCACTTCCTGCTCTCATCTCCTTGAATTACAAACACTCGAAATCTGATTCTTATAGCAGATCCCATTTCAGAGAGATTCAGCCTCAAAGCCATCGTAAACCTCGCCAAGGTTTCACCATTCAAAAAATAGAGTTCTAAACCTCTAAAACCCATGATAACAATCAAATACGCTTCAGAAAGAAAGATGTGCTGCCTCATCTCGATGTGTCCCTCAAAACCATCCCTAGTATTGAAACAACAATTCCCAACAAACGCATTTAGAGTCGAAATCCACTTCTGGATCATCAAACTCTTCCGTAGAAGACATACATTCATAAACTTTATCATTCTCTCATTAAGCTCAGCAAAAGCTAAAGCTTGTTGAGGCATAGCATCAGATATAATCCGGTCCTCAAGAGCCAGAAAACTACAGAAGTCAATCGAAGACTTCTTCTTGAGTAAAGCTAAATCCGCTTCAGCTTGAAACCAACCAGATGACCCAAAGTCAGACAAAAGCCTATCCACATGAGGCAAATTGACAAACACATAACACTTGACTCCATCAGAGGTTCCATCTCCATCATGGCACCTATCATCCAAATAAGATCGAACTAACATGACTACTTTTAAAGGAGTCCCTAGACGCGATGCCATAGCTTGTTTCCCTTCTGTGCGTAAGACAAACCCCACATCAACATTGAGCCCATAGGGTTCCAACCAAGCTGAGCCCGTAGTGAGCAAGACAGAACCCACCGTGGGAACAAAGCCACTAAAAACGGTAACCTCAACATAAGTGATTTCTCTATATATAACCTTAGAAGTCAAATCCAGAGAACAAATACTAGAGAAATCTCCCACAGTGATATTCTCAAAACCATCAATGGAGGCATCCTCTACCGTGACATCCTCCAAAGCAGATCCCAACCCAATAACAAGGCACCCCGACAGGATTTAATCCCGCAAACTTTGGTGAGTCATTCCATCAAATAGATGGTGCTCTACAACGCAACCAGCCTCCAAGGTCTCTTCAATACCCAGATCCAACATCTGAAGTGCAGTACGCTCACCAGCTATCACCTCATGGGTGAAAACCATCTGATTCATTAACATACCCTTTGTGAAGAACAGCACAACTTTCCTGGACATCACCATATCCTTACAAGCATCAAGCTTATTAATTTCAATCGAAAAAACACTCATCCGAGAAGAGTCAACAGGTTGAAACAAACCCATCCTCATCAAAAGATGATAACTCTTCAGAGGGAGAAAGATCCCCAAATGGTTCTCCATAGAACCCATCAGACAGAATAAACAAAACAAAAAACCCATTTAAACAAAGATAATTAAATATATATAAGAAATATAAGCGATAAAGGTGAAAGATTAGAAGAGAGAGATGGATTAGTGAAGGTGATGAGGATCAGGGAATGAATATGTTAATTGGTAAATATTTTATATTATTATTCATGAAGGGATTCGAGTTAGAATTTGTGGGAGAGTTGGGTCAAGAAGCTTACTTGGACAAGATGGAATAAAGGAAGGACGAATGAAGCTTGGACAAGAAGCTGATTATTATCTATAAGTATTAAGTAGATTTTGGCTTGCAAGTTTTTACCTTTCACTTGAAAGGGTTTTTCTTGTTTTAAGCACTTAGGATTTTATTTTCCTGTTTGGATTCGGTTTTATGTATTTTCTATTTGGATTTGGTTTTAAACTGTGTTTCCTGGATGGATTCAGATATTAGCTAATCTTCAAGCTGGTATTGGATTTCTCTTGGATTCCTATTGGGTTTAGGTTATTGTCTAAGCCTATATATACCCCTCTCATGTAATGTTTTAAGACAGATAATGGATGATATAAACTTTTGTTTTGAGATAAACTATGATTAGTTTTTCTTTCCTCTAAACTTCAATTACTGGATTGTTTTGAAGGTTAGATTCAAATTACTTAGTTTCTGGATTGATCTAAGTTATTTGAGATTCAAAGTTCACGTTTCTGGATTGATCGTGTTCTTTTGAAATATCTTTTTCTTCTTGTTTTCTTTATTCGTGGAGCGATCCACATCAATTTGGTATCAGAGCCAGGGTTTCTTCATCAATTTCTTAATTGTTGGGAGATCTAGGGTTTAACAAAAAAAAAAAGTTACTGTTCATCGGACACTATTCACGCGAACTGTTCATCGGCACTGTTCACGGGTACTGTTCATCGGCACTGTTCACGGGTACTGTTCATCCAGAATATTTTTTCTTTTTTTTTTTTCAAATCTCGATCATGGCAACAGATGAATTGGTTAAACGCTTGCTTCAAAAATTGGATGCGATGGATATACGAACGGAAAAGCTAGCTAATTCAATGGAGTCTAGGTTTGATGTGTTGGGTAAAATTCTTACAGTGAAAGGTAGAGATGAAATCTATGATCCTGGAATAGAGCTTAATTATTTTACGGGTTTGGGTAGCATTGAAGATTTTGTTGAATGGGTAAGACAAGTCGACAAGATTTCAGATTATACGGGTTGGAGTGAGACAAAAGTATTCAAGATTGCAGCGATTAAACTTACGAAAAAAGCAGGCTTATGGTTTGACAATCTTAATGCAAGAAGAGCTAGATCTGGAAAGGGGGAGATCGTGACTTGGACAGCTTTAAAGAAGGAACTTCGTACAAAATATATTCCTTATGATTATGAACTAGAGAAGTTCTTGAAGCTGACATCTTTATCTCAAGGTACTATGAGTGTTTCTGAATATACTTCTGAATTTGAAAAATTATGCTTTATTTGTGACTTAGAGGAGGAAGAAACAAAAAAAAATTGCAAGGTTTATTCGTGGATTGAATTGGCCTATTTATAAAAAGGTTAAATCAAGTCCATATATCTCGGTTAATGATGTTCGCAATCTAGCTTTCGAATTTGAATCTCATCAACCAGAGGAACAAGAGGAGAAATTGAAGTCTTCTTTTCAAGGGTTTGAACTTTCAAGAGGAACTCAAAAAGAAGAAGTTGTTCTTATGGAGAATGATGCAAAAGAGGAAGAAGATGATGTTGTGGAGAATGATGCAAAAGAGGAAGAAATTGCTATTACAGAGAATGATGCAAAAAAGGAAGAAATTGTTGTTATGGAGAATGTTGTTGATTTGATTGTTGATTGTAGGGTGTTACATGTTGAGACTACACAAAAATCTGCTGAAATGAAGGAACTAGTTACCAAGCAAGCAATAACAGAGAAGCATGAGGAATATGAGCATGTTTTGATTGTAGAAGAGAATCATGTAAGTGAACCGCTGCAAGTTATTTGTAGTGACATTAAAGAGAAGGATGAGGTAGAGAATGTGATTGCAATTGTCGATGTTGTGAAAGATGAGAATAACATGATTACGATGGAACACATTGATTTTCTAGGCATTGACAACTTGTTGGAATTCTTCAATATATCTTGTTCTTTTTAGGTTGCTTCCAAAGATATTGGTCATGGGGTTAAAATTTGATGCTTTTGAGTTCTACAAGAAATTATCTCGTTGTGTGCTTATTCTTAAATACTTTAAAACTCGAGGACGAGTTTTCTTCAAAGGAGAGGAGAATGATGAGGATCAGGGAATGAATATGTTAATTGGTAAATATTTTATATTATTATTCATGAAGGGATTCGAGTTAGAATTTGTGGGAGAGTTGGGTCAAGAAGCTTACTTGGACAAGATGGAATAAAGGAAGGACGAATGAAGCTTGGACAAGAAGCTGATTATTATCTATAAGTATTAAGTAGATTTTGGCTTGCAAGTTTTTACCTTTCACTTGAAAGGGTTTTTCTTGTTTTAAGCACTTAGGATTTTATTTTCCTGTTTGGATTCGGTTTTATGTATTTTCTATTTGGATTTGGTTTTAAACTGTGTTTCCTGGATGGATTCAGATATTAGCTAATCTTCAAGCTGGTATTGGATTTCTCTTGGATTCCTATTGGGTTTAGGTTATTGTCTAAGCCTATATATACCCCTCTCATGTAATGTTTTAAGACAGATAATGGATGATATAAACTTTTGTTTTGAGATAAACTATGATTAGTTTTTCTTTCCTCTAAACTTCAATTACTGGATTGTTTTGAAGGTTAGATTCAAATTACTTAGTTTCTGGATTGATCTAAGTTATTTGAGATTCAAAGTTCACGTTTCTGGATTGATCGTGTTCTTTTGAAATATCTTTCCTATTGGGTTTAGGTTATTGTCTAAGCCTATATATACCCCTCTCATGTAATGTTTTAAGACAGATAATGGATGATATAAACTTTTGTTTTGAGATAAACTATGATTAGTTTTTCTTTCCTCTAAACTTCAATTACTGGATTGTTTTGAAGGTTAGATTCAAATTACTTAGTTTCTGGATTGATCTAAGTTATTTGAGATTCAAAGTTCACGTTTCTGGATTGATCGTGTTCTTTTGAAATATCTTTTTCTTCTTGTTTTCTTTATTCGTGGAGCGATCCACATCAGAAGGATTTATGGTCAGAATTGATGGAGAAAGGGTTTAGATTCAGGAAATTTAGTGGCGGCTAACTAGGGTTCCTAGAGAGAAAACGACTCTCATTTAGCTTATTATAAACTTGTTTAAGTGAGTATGTAGTGGCTTTTAGTAGATCTAAGAGTTATGGTTCAAATGATGATTAAGTGATATGTTCTTGGACTTGATAAGGTGTAGATTATGCATATAAGTTGTTGGTTTGATCATGGTATGCCCGGTGTGGCTTGGTTTTGATGTAACAAATTTAGAAACTTTCGATTTATAGCCGTCATAATGCCGAAATTTTGTAAAACCTTGGAAACCGAGCATCACAGTAGATATAGCTCACTGCCTAGCTTCGTATTCTGCCATGATAAGATAGAATATGTTATAAGCTTCGTTTTGATATAAAGATGATGTGAAACGGACTTAGGGTTTAGGAGTTATGATTAAATTCGTAAAAGTGGTTCGAAACCGTAAGTATGAGTTCGTAATTGAAATTGATTCCTTTTAATGTTGTTTAATCAGTGGCGAATAATGGTAATTAAATACTAGAGGTAAAAAGGAAGGTGTGAGAGAAAACCACATGTCGAACGGATCGGTTTCCGATTTTATAAAAATGTTCGAATCAAGGTTAAGCGCGAATGAACCCTTAAAAGTACACTTGGTTAAAACTTTGGTAAATCACTTAGAAAACGAGCGATAAAACTCGAGGTATAATCTTGGTTCGTAAATGACCGACCTTAGAACTTGCACGACTTAAGTATATACCAAGGATAATTATAACGACATGTCTTATTAGCGAACAAGTGTCGGATCGTATCGGTGACAAAAAGAGTTTCACTAAAGGGTGCATATCGAGATAACTCGAAAACGTGTTTCGACTAAAGTTAAGTCTATACTTAGCCTTTTTAAAAGTATAAGTGATTAACCTCGGATACTGTGACTATTGATAGATCACCGGATTGACCCGAGGCACACTACCCCTACAGGATTACCAGGCAAGTTTCCAATACCTTGGAACTGTTGTTGTGATAATATATATGATTGTTGTTATACATATGCCATAGCATGCGTGCCTACTTTCAAGTTAATAGTATTGAATTACTTGTTCCCCTGATTTGATATTGGCCTATAAACTAGATATGAATTATCAGTTATAAGCCGGATTGTTTTGTCAAGACCCTTAGTGAAGGGCGTATGATATTCCTTCATTAAATATAGACCGGGAGTCGGTATTTTGTAATATAGAGATAGTCGTGGAAACCCGGAGGGATTCCAGTGACAGTTTATTTGAGGAATGTTATTTATGAACATTATTTATATTTCCATAAAGTATTAATTACTTGTAGATTATTCGAGGAATGTTATTTGAATATTATCTCAATCGAGAGGTACTATATGAATATTATTTTGAATATTCATTCGCATTTATTTATTTACTAAATATTATTGTAATATTCATTTGAGCTTTAATTACTTAAATGAATATTAGTTTCGAATATCCATTTAGAGTTTGATTATTCAATGAATAATTACTTTAATATATGCTTGGAAATTTTATTTATTAAATGAATATTATTTTGAATATTCATTTAAGGTTTTATGTACGTGATGATTATTATTGTAAAATATTCATTGGGAGTTCTATTTAATTAAGGAATATTATTTCGAATATTCCTTTAAAGTTTTGGTTATTAAAAAAAATATTATTTTGATATTCATTTAGCGTATTATTTATTAAATGAATATTATTTTCAAATATTCATTTAAGATTTAATTTAATTAGTGAATATTATATTAAATATTTATTTGAGTTTAATTATTTAATGAATACCATTTTAATATTCATTCAAGAAGAAATTTATTTAGTAAATAATTCTATATACTCATTCGAGGATTTATTACGAGCAATATTTTGATTTAATAATATTCCTTAATTATTATTGATTTAGTAAATATTCTTGGAATATTTATTTAAATTCTTTTTATAATGATTTATACTATTCAAAGATTATCTTTCACCTTCAGATATGGTGTAAAATATTTCGGAGTATTTTATGACTATTTTTATCAAGGGG
This sequence comes from Kitagawia praeruptora, assembly GCA_037693485.1. Classification (NCBI taxonomy): domain Eukaryota; kingdom Viridiplantae; phylum Streptophyta; class Magnoliopsida; order Apiales; family Apiaceae; genus Kitagawia; species Kitagawia praeruptora. The sequence continues at coordinate 117,453,326 of CM075351.1, read as the reverse complement.
AGGTTCCCAAACTTTATTTTCATTTAAATCTATCTTATAAGAAGATCTAAATACTCGCTCAACTTTCAAAAATATATAAGGGGACCTCACTTGAGAGATTTTATTTATTGGACTGCCCGATCATATACTTGTTAAACTATCTTGTCACTCACATCTTGATTCGTTCAAACATCGATATGAGTCTTTTGGTTACCTCCTCAACGCTCGAGGGGTAAGATTGATGGAACAAGTTTATATCCATTAACAAGCATCATCTTGGGAAATATTGGTGAATTTTCCTTTCCAATTAGATACGACTACTTTGTGGAGTCCTATCAACAAGTGTTATACTTGGGGAAAAGGGGAACGAACTTTACGTTTCAGAGTCATTGATGATATTCGAACTAGGAGACGCGTAAGTGGCCGAGTGGCGCCGGTCCAGCAATAGCCCAACCATTGGCTGAGGAGTTCCAGAGGGCGGTAGAAAAGTAAATCCGTCGGAGCTACCTTCTACATATAGAGAACTACTGATGAGATGCATGACATACGACTAATCATCGTAAACGTCAGGGCATCTGGCGCGGCAATGCTCCCGTATTAGTTCATCTTCCAAAAGTGAGAAATTTCTGCAACACTGTTGGTGTTGGCAAGGTGAAAAAGTGTTGAAACTGGAATTGCAATTTTTTTCCTGCAAGTTCCTTTTTTATGATAATTGAGAATATCTTGCTTATCTTTTATATAGCAGATATGTCCACAAGATATATATTTTGAGTTACCTTGTAACTTCATCTTTTAAGTTATACTAGCATTAATTCCGTAAATACATGGCATATCGTTTCAAAGATATTTGGACTGTTATATATTATCACTATTCAATTATATTTTTGGTGGACTATTGCTCACCCTTGCTTTATTTATTTATATCACAACAACAGTCAGATCTGATGGCCGCACAAAGCGCACTTGGTGCAAGCAGGTGACAGCCGTTGGAGGATTAACAGTTGAGATCATAGCTGCCACTGTCGATTAAGAATCTATTGGTAGGCTAGATGATTGGCTTTCAAGTATCAATGTATTTATAATATACCAATGGATGGCAAAGAGTATGTAATGGTAAAATTGTAATTCTTTGGGTTGTAAGAACTCAAACTTGTGATTAATAATATTGATGGTTACTTTGATTTCATCTCTGGGACTATAACGAGTGTGTTTTATGTTGTTGTTTTGGGTCACAAGGTTGTAATTTAAATTACGTTGGTTTTGTGGATGGATATTGTGACCGTAACGACCAGATCCCTGACCCCGGATCTGGGGGTGTTACAGAAATGGTATCAGAACGTTACGTTATAAACCCCAGAGATGATGCGACGTTAAAACAATAAATTCACTAATATAATAATAACTCTTACCAAGTTCATAGCCAGACTACTCAATGTAGTGCTGACATATAAAACCCTTATGAGAACTATTAAGTATCAGGATAGTAACTTAGCTCGTTCTTGTACCGACTAGTAAGGCGATAGACCTTTAGGCATACGAGTAGCGGCGCGATGATGCTTGATTATATGGTGACGATCGGATGGTGGATTCGATAGAGTACCCTATTGAGGACTCGGAAGAGGTTCCAGCAGAGGAGGATAATCCTGTTAGAGATAGGGAAGTTTACCTTGAGGATATGAGGGCTGCAGCCAGAGAGATTGTAAGAGTTAAGGAATAGTGCTCAGAGAAGTGAGCGTAAAGAACTGACATGTTATTAAGAGAATTAAAGAGGCATACTGGATTCATAGCAGGACTGCCCGATGAAGTACCAGCAAGTAAGATGGATTTGAAGAATTACTTGAGATCTTATATGGGGTTAGATAAGAATCCTTAGAGACTTCTAGATTGAGGGGAAAAGAGTAAGAATGATGCATATTTATCAAGGACATCGATATATGTTGGGAAGCAGAGTCCTATGAACAATTGAGATAGAGGCAAGAAGTGTCATGTCATTTGATAAATGGGTTAAGTTTGAATATTGTTAACAGTAATTCGCCATGAGAAGGCAGATTTCATAGGTTATAATTTATAAAACCACATTGAGATTGATGAGGTGGTTTATCCAGTGAGATGTCCATTTTATGAATGGATCAGCTTAGAAAGTAAAGATAGTGGAAAGCGATGGCCTGAATGGATAAAGTTACATAAGGAAGGAGGTAGTAAGCGAGACAATGATCTCGGAACCTACAAGAGGAAAAGACCAGTAAGTCAATGATAAACTTGTAATGAGACTATTGTCAGAGACTAAGTATAAGGTTATTTTAACTCAGTAGAATGATGAACCAGAAACATTGAATGCATGTGATTCAGAGGAAGATTAAATTCTTTCTTTTCCTTGAATGGATTATAGTAGTTACATTAGTTTACTCCGACGCGGAATCTTAAATGGATCGAGTAACACGATCAGTGGTAGGAGGATTACCTTCTACCACTGATCGTGTTACTCGATCCATTTAAGATTCCGCGTCGGAGTTAACTAATGTAACTACTATAATCCATGGAGCTAAAGATGAAGCTAAAGATGAAGTTGGTGACGACCCAGTGTTGGTGTTGCCTAATGGAAGAAGGAAACTTTGGGATATATTATGATGCAACTCATACAAGTATAGGTTCTGTGCTTATGTAGCACGACAGCGTAATTTCGAATACATTTGGACAACACGGTTCACCAGATTTGGATGGCCTTGGTAGTGCCAATTTTGTGGAATGACTAACTCCGACGGTAGTGTTCCTTCTGAAACTAGTTGTTAGGTAGACTGGTATTCGGTAGTGTCGACTGTTAGGACGAATATGTACCGGGAAGATGGGGCATGTTTCAGTTGAAACTTTTGATTTCCCTCCTATGGAATATATATTTGGTTTCTTTCCAATGGTTAAACTCCCGACTTTATGTCAATCATTTCGTTATTATAACTGTTTATGCACTACGCCACAAATGGCCTACGGCTACGCCCAAAAAAGTGTAATTATAGGCCAAAAAGTGTTGCTAAAAGAGCCTGAAACCACCTATGGCTACACTTTGACCAAATTTGGGAGTGTTACAAAAATGGCTGCTACCATAGGGGTCTATGCTAACACTTTTTCGATTTTTGGTAACATGGAAGAAAAGTGTAGCCGTAAACCCCTATGCTAACACTTTTCTGATCTGTGGCTACACCTTTATAAGATGTCTCTATAGATCTATGGCTACACCATTATCTTTGTAGTAACACTATTAAAAGTGTTGGTATAGACCTATGCCAACACTTTGCTAATCTTTTGCCAACACATAATGATTAATACTTTAGAGCCAATGGCTACATTTTTACAGGCTCTATACCAACATTTTAAATAAAGAAAGGCAACATGTAAAATTGAAATATAAAGATTCTCATTCAAAATATTGTCAAACATTACAATACATAAAGGCTATCCAAAAGTCATTCCAATACATAAAATCCCATCCAAAATAAATATATGTAACAAAAATTTCTAAAGTTACTTAGCATAACGTAAAATAATCTAACATTGTCATCTCCATGGGACACTTCGGATGATTTCAAGTTTCGCTATTAACGTGCATCAAAGATGTAGTTTTCAGGAAGAAAACGTGCTAGGCGATTCCCCAATACATGCTGCACTAATTTTAATCCAACAAGTGGGCTGTATATGTACTCTAGCCATATGTGAAGTACATGAGGATCCTGAACATGAGAGCGTTTAAAAAGATTAGCATAAAATACATCTACATTAATAAAGAGCAGACACAGGAACTAAATTTCATATAGAAAGAGAGTACACGCAGTTTATATAGATAAAATTTGCTAGCCATATTTGAGTAAGAAAATTATTTCCTGCCTAAATTTAGGTTACATGAACCTACAGTTGGGTAGTTCATGTTCATATTTTGATATTATTATCGCAAAATCAGAGCTACTCAGTACAGTGAAAAAAAACAAAGAAGAATAAAGCATATTACATTATTATTTAATATATAAAATTAGATGGAGAGAAGTTTCAAACTCTTCAATCAATCTGCAGTCTAAATAATGTGATTCAACATATCAATTTTCATCCAAATAATGCTTGCTTGTAGTGGTTTCACAACTACAGTAGCCATCTTATAAGATATTATTAGTGAAATATAATGTCTGGAACCTTAGAAGATGCTAGTTCTTACCGAGTTATTAAGTTGTATTAAGAAAACATCGCTTTAAGCAAGACATCGCGACTTTGAAACCTGCCATCATCGCCTATTTTTCTCTTTTCAGTCCAATGGAGATCAGGGCTATTAATACCTATGACCCGAGTTTGCTATACCCTCCAACCTTCTCGTGTAAAATAGGCAAACCTGCAAAAGTAGACAATAAAAAATAATTTTTTAGATGCTAGCACGTCATTGACATCCATATGACAAACTTAGGGACCTGCTGTGTAGAAATACCAAAATGGAACTTGTTAGGTGAATTTTTATTATATTTGAATCTTTGATAGCATTCTGAAATACAACTTCGGGAAGCAGGCAACATGACCAGATTGGAGCAATTTGAACCTGAAAAATCAAACCAGTATGCCAGCCTATCAGTTACAACAACAAACAAGTACAAATTTCGCTATAATTACAGTAAATATTTCCTGATAACCATACCTGTGCAGGAAATTAATTTCCAGACAACTAAATGCACAGGGACTAAGATTTATAGTCCGAGTAGATGTAGCCTGAAATACAAAATGGTCATTAAAAAGGGGTGCAAATCAAGATAGCACAGAATAATGATTTGAGCAACAGTTAATAATAATGGTCATTAAAAAGGGGTGCAAATCAAGATTAAAATCATATACAACATCAAGAATTAGAAAGGATAGAAGGGTACTAACATAGAAAGTTATTCTCTGGTAATCTCTTACTATATATGAATAACAAAGTCAAGAGTAAAAAAACATTTCTTGGGCCCTATATAATATCTATCAACATGCAATAAACTAAAACAAGAATTACATAACTAGAATACAACCGCCCAGAATCTTGTACACTGCTAATTTATAAATAAAGTGTGAAATTTCCGTTAGAGGAACGTCATTTGTCTATGAAAACAAAATGGAGAGCCATATAAAGCTAACCATAAGAAACCTATACAAACACTCATTACCCTTTAAAAAAACTGCAGATTCCTCAACCAAAACCACAAAAGTCTTAGAAAGTTGACCAGATCTAATCAATCACCCTCTACAAAATAATTAAATGAAAACTAATCTATATAAATTTACCCGAACTGGCATAAATAAGGAACATGCTACCTGAAATAATGAATGCGAGTCTATAGACTGGTTTTGCATATTCAACCTAATTTCAGCTAATACATCACATGAACTTTTGACGGTTGGAAAATTACCTTTTAAATGTTTTAGATTAGCTTTATTTTTCGCATCAATATCTCGGTGGCTCTGCAATTCCCTAGAAAGTGTTCTGTGCTTCAAATGAAGATCACTTATTAGCAATCTTAATGTCATAACTTCTTCTAAATTACTACTTGTATTCTGCCTGCACTGACCTGCAAAAGAGAGTAGCAAGTACTAAAGTTGATTGAAAACAATATAGTGGTCAGTGGTCACGTACGTCAAGAACAAATACATTATTTCATTACAGTTCTCTTACTGATCTTGTATGGAAAAGAAGCTGTCTTATTTTGTCCTTGCATTCTCAAATCCATTCCAGGCTAGAGAAGGTGATCCCTCAGTTCTAGTTAATAATCATATAGTTGAATATAACAAATTTCCCCCTTCAATTCATAGTTTGTATCAAAGTAAAATGTATATGTATGTACATGTATAGCTGATTTTTGCTAAAGGTTTTTGTTATAACGAGAAACTATGTCAACCAGTACATCTTGAAAATAGGCACATCCAACAAATCGGTAACTAAGAGTAATTCATAAACTGATAGTATATGAATAAAACGCTTCAAATTTATGCAGAGATGATTAGCAAAAATAAAAGTCTGGAAAAATGAAAAATATTAATAAATATAAAAAAACTCACCTACTACATCAAATTCATTTCCAGCATCTACATGTATTCCCGCACAGTTCTTGATACGTTTGGAACTTGACTCCAAATCTACGATGACCTAATGAGTCGTATCCATAAAGTCATAATACACCACTATAACTCATTACAAGAAATAGAAACCAAAAATGAGCTGGAGAGGGGGGAGAGACAGATACCTCTTCCCAAGCCTTATGAACCACATACAATGTATTATCGTAAGGTAATTGTTTATCCCTCAGTTGAATAAATTTGTTCTCAAGGGCAATACACTTGGCCTTTTGAGCTTCTAACTTCTGAACAAGCTTTAGATTTTGAAATTGAAGAACTTTCGTATCAAGCTAGAACAGAATGTCAAAAAAAGATGTTAAAACACAAAAAAATCAAGTAGCAAGCATAAATGGGGAACCCTAATGCTCTGTTCCTTTTGTTTCTTCTTTAACGTAATTCTCCATGTAAACACTGAATCACTTCTATTTCACCCAGATAAACTATCAAAGATAAAATAAAATAATAAATCTTGAACCTAAAACTAGAGCAACCAGTCCTACAATAACCAAAAACCATAAAATTTACATCTCTACACACAAATACACATCTTTATATATAAAATCAAAACATAAAACAACCATGGAATTGTTAATTATCACACAATCAAACCCTAGAATTGGTGAATTAATACACAATCAAACCCTAAAAACAACAAATTACACAAAAAAAAACACCTAAAAAGAGCTAAACAAAAGTACAAAACTCATCAACCTATCCCCTCGTCCAATGACCAGAAACCATTACACAGACACACACACAAAAACCCATAGAATTGGTAAAGTAGAACACACACCTGCACACATATCGAAATTAAAAGCTCATAAACAATAAATTCATAATCAATTACACAAATATAATGTTGGGAATATTGACTACTACAGCAACATAGAGGCAGTTATATATCGTATTTAACAAGTTCAGGCCAAGCATACAATTAGCGAAACAAAACACGAAGGTAAAACACATGCAAATCAGTAACTGATAGAACAAAGGAAGATAAGAAATCATACCAGAAGCCATAGCTATGCAGGTATCAAATAAGAAATAATCAGCTGAGTCACCAGGCCTTGCAAAGAAGTCCTGATTGTTCTCGAAGAGATAATTGCCTCCACTTACACTGTGTCAGGATGCTGGCAATATTCTTCCAGGATAAAACAGCTCCGAGTTTAGATGGTCACAGTAACCAGAAAAACTCAACTTCGACTAACACCTCAGTTCGCCAGAAAAACCTTCTGTTAGAGTACAGAATATAAAGGGAGAATAGAGTGTATAGACAGAACAGAGAATGTATGGTGTGGACAGTATGTTTAGTGTGTGTATCACAATCAGTAGCTTAGGTCTCTATTTATAGGAGAGGCCAAACGTAACTGATACCACCCAATTAATATTGTAACTCCCATTCTAATTAATTAGAATGAAACGGTCGATTTAATATAATCAAAACGGCTGTAACAGCTGATTTTATATTAAATAAATCGTAACAGTTACGTTATATATTTATCCACATTATGACTTCCAATTAATAGAATAAACACTCAGACTTTACTGTCAAAATCACGCAGAAGTTACTGTCAACAAGTCTCGACAGTATGTTTAAAGTAACTGTCAACAGTTGACAGCAACTTTGTTTCATGACAGTAAGTTTCACCTTCCTGACAGCAACCTTGTTTCATGACAGTAAGTTTTCACTTGTTTTTGACAGCAAGTTTTCACTTCCTGACAGTAACCTTGTTTCTGACAGCAAGTTTTTCACTTCCTGACAGTAACCTTGTTTCTGACAGTATGTTTATAATATTAAAATAAATCAATAATCCATGCAATAAAATTCCTCGCCCAGGTCGCCTCGCGTACGCGAGACGCCGAGACATTCGCCCAAATCGCCCTTCGACCGAGCCGACCCGACCCGAGTCGAGTCGAGTCGAGACGTGGCGTGGCGTGTCGTGGCGGGGCGGGCGGCGGCGGCGCGCGCGTGTGTGTGTGTGTGTGCGCGTGGAGCACACAGTAACACCATGCACCATCATACACCTTAGTAGTTGTACACTACCCATGTGTGTGATTCTATATAAAGCCAACAACCCCCTTTATTCATTTCAATGTGGGACAAATACACATTCTCATTTTCAAGCTCTTTCAAGCCACCAATTTCAACTCCATTTCTCTATGGGTTTCACTAAGAAAATTACTTAGACCCATATATGAAAATTTAAGTTCCCATATCAAGGAACAATTTCCAATCGTTAAAATCCGGAATTAACATCAAGAACATAAAATAATTATGCCCTAAAAACCCCATTTTCTAACAATCCCCCACAAATCCGTACAGAAATGTTTCAGGTTTTCCATCATGACTTGTTTTTCAGAGTTGGTACCCTTCCGGGTTTGAACCCTCCTAAGTCCCCTACTTCAATGATTACCGGAATCAGATGGAATGTTTCACCTTGAATCTTAATCCGTTTGGTGTAACCATGTTCCATAGACGACGACAAGTCAAAGGCTATGGTGCCAATCTACGGCTTTGAGACATTAAAGGTCTTGTCTCGATCCTGTTCGTCGAATGTTTCAAGGAATAACCCTTCCCTCTAATTGCGACCACACAATTACATTCGCTTAGCTGGGCATCTCCAGAGATGTACTGCTATCATCTCGTCAAATGACTTGACCCCATTCAGAGTTATAATAACTCTTGCTTACTAGCAGTGACAGTACCTTCTAGGTTTACAGGGGATAGACTCAGATACAACAGTATCATCTATGTAGCAAAGGTACTACCAATTCATCCTTACAGCTTGTTATTACCACATTGAATACACTTCAAGGGATCTCCTCTCATGTGTATTGGGTTCCCACTGATGATGAACTTTGATGGGTTGACAGCCCCATCCCCAACCTCGACTTAAGGACCACTGCAGGTTCCAGTCCTTTAGTTAAAGGATCAGCTATATTATTCTGAGTTCCTAAGAACTCTACAGCTATAATCCTATCAGACACTAAACCCCTTATAGACTTTAGTCTAACTTGGATGTGTCTCTTTGTTTTAGCATTATACTTTTTACTGCTAATCTTGTCGATAGTTGTTTTACTATCACAATGAATAGCAAACGCAGGAAGCGGTCTGCTTACTACAGGTATCGCGGACATAAGTCCATGTAACCATTCAGCCTCCATCCCCGTGGCATCAAGTGCACACAACTCAGCCTCAAAAGTAGACCGAGTTACTATAGTCTGTTTTGTCGACTTCCAGGATATTGCTCCACCGGCTAAGGTGAACACATATCCAGTCACTCCATTGGAACCAGACTTCTTAGCTATCCAACTTGCATCACTGTACCCCTCAAGTACACCAGGAAACCTCCTATAGTGTAAACTTAGGTACATTGTGCCTTTTAGATATCTAAGTACTCTATCAAGAGCATCCCAATGAGTTCTGTTTGGACAGCTTGTATATCTAGCCAACTTAGACACAGAGTATGAAATATCTGGTCTAGTACAGTTAGCAAGATACTGCAAACTCCCTATAATCTGAGAATACCTTAACTGAGACACAGGTACTCCTGAAGCATTCTTAACAAGGGCAACTTTAGGATCATAGGGTGTACTAGCGATTCTACACTGTGAATAACCATATTTCTCAAGTATAGATTTCTCTATATAATGAGACTGCGATAAAGTTATTCCCTCAGCTGACTGTGTCAGTTTGAGACCAAGAATCACACTAGCCTCACCCATATCCTTCATTTCAAAGTGCCTTTTCAAGAAAGCTTTTGTCTCGTTAATAATCTCAATATTGTTTCCAAACAATAGTATGTCATCTACATATAGGCACATGATGACACACTCACTACCTTTAACTTTGGTGTAGACACACTTGTCACTATCATTAATATCATAACTGAACGGCACTATAGTTTCATCAAACTTTTTATGCCAATCCCTAGGAGCTTGTTTCAAGCCATAGATGGATTTGATCAACTTACATACTTTCCTTTCGTTACCAGATGCAACAAATCCCTCAGGCTGATCCATATAAATCTCTTCTTCAAGTTCACCATGAAGAAAAGCTGTCTTTACATCCATTTGATGGATGATAAGACCATGTACGGATGCCAATGCTACAAGCATTCGGATTGTTGTCATCCTAGCTACAGGAGAGTATGTATCAAAGTAATCAATACCCTCCATTTGCTTAAAACCCTTAGCTACCAGTCTAGCTTTGTACTTATCTATTGAGCCGTCAGGATTCAACTTCCTTTTAAATATCCATCTGCACCCGATAGTAGAACACCCAGGAGGGAGATCAACTAACTCCCATGTCCCGTTAGAGACAATAGAGTCAATTTCACTCTTTACAGCGCCCTTCCAGTGTCTAGACTCTGAAGAATCCATAGCTTGTCGGAAAGTTAAAGGTTCGTCCTCGACATTGTAAGTGATAAAATCACTTCCAAAATCCTTGACTACCTTGGCACGCTTACTCCTTCGTGGTTCCTCTACCTCCTTAGGAGTAGAGCTACTACTAGGTTCCGCCCCCACATTTGTCATCTTTTCCACATGATCAGGAATAGAACTTGATGTGTGAGTAGGATCTTCATTAGAAGTATCTTGAGGCATACCAGTCTTCATAGGGTAAACATCCTCAAAGAATGTAGCATCACGAAACTCAACTATCGTGTTTGCCACTATACCATCTATGTCAGATTTTAATACTAAAAATCTCATAGCTGTAGTGGTCTCAAGATAGCCTAGAAAGATACAATCAACAGTCTTCGGACCTAGTTTCTTTCTCTTGTGTTCAGGGACAAGTACCTTAGCAAGGCACCCCCACACACGAAGATACTTAAGACTAGTCTTCTTGCTCTTCCATAACTCATAGGGTGTCTTATCCATGTGTTTCAGAGGGACTCTATTCAGAATATGGCAAGCCGTATTCAGAGCTTCTCCCCACATGTATTTAGGCAACCCAGAATTAATAAGCATACTATTAATCATATCTTTAAATGTTCTGTTCTTTCGCTCAGCAACCCCATTAGACTCAGGTGTGTATGGTGGTGTAACTTCATGAACTATACCATTGCTTGCACAAAATTCATTAAAAGCGTTACTCGTATACCTCTATCAGATCTCAACCGTTTAAGTACCTTACTAGTTTGTTTTTCTACTTCAGTTTTATATATAATGAATTTACTAAGTGCTTCATCCTTATGTCTAAGTAAATAAACATAACAGTATCTACTACTATCATCTATAAAGGTAATGAAGTATCTAAAATGGTCCTTAGTCAACACACCACCAAATTCACAAATATCAGTGTGTACTAAATCTAACAAGTCTGAATCCCTAACAATATTATGAAAAGGTTTCCTTATTTGTTTAGCAGACACACATACTTGACATTTAGAATTCTTTTCTATAGTGTGTTTTGGAATCAACTCTAAGTTTATCATATTCTTAAGAGCACCAAAATTTAAGTGACCAAGTCTAGCATGCCATAAATCAGAAGATTCAATACAATTAACAGAAGGAGTAATATTATTAATCAAACCACCCAAAATGGGTTCAGCATTTATCACAAATAAACCATTCGACAAGTAACCCTTGCCAAAAAATGTACCAGTATGAATAAGAACTACTTTATTACATTTGAGAGAAACTTCAAAGCCATTAGCTACTAAACAGCTACCACTTATTATATTTCTACGCATGTCAGGAACATGATGCACTCTCGTCAGGGATAGAACACGACCCGAAGGAAACTTCAAGTCCACGTTTCCTATTCCATGTACTTGAGCAGCACTTGCGTTCCCCATCGTCACTGTCAAGCTATGACTCTGTTGATAAGATACAAATAAACTAATGTCAGCACAAATATGCACATTAGCTCCAGTATCAATCAACCATTCATTTGACAGATAAGTGGAAAATAATACAGGGTTGTAGGTAACATACCGGTCTTCGTTGGTTTCAGAAGCCAAAGCCTCACCAACAACCATGTTCGCTACAGGCCCACTTGAGGTTCCAAGCACAGCATTCGCTTGAGCTACACCCTCGGCTTTCTTTGCTTTCTTCGTAGGGCAGTCCTTACTCCAGTGCCCAACCTGCCCACAAGACCAACATGGTTTGTTTGCCTTTGGTTTCTTGGCCTTATCCTTGTCACTCTTAGGTTTATTACTATTACCCTTCTTAGAGACAGCCTTCCTTTTCTGTCCTACAGTAGCTACATTTACCTTCGAGCTTCCATGCTCAGTTGGCATCACATGTCCCTGTTTGGACTTGTGTTGTTCTTGTACCGAGATGTCCAGCATAAGGTTGGTCCATGTGATCTCTCCTTTCTGTCTTTTCAGGGAGAGAGAGAACTCTTCCCAAGACTTTGGAAGCTTTTCAATCACACTCATCACCTTAAACTTTTCGGGGAGGTCCATTCCAGACTCCTTCAAAGCATGCACTATCATCTCGAATTCATGCACTTGCTCAGTCATGGACTTATTGTCCACCAGCTTGAAATCAAGGAACCTAGCCACAGAATACTTTTCCAGACCTTGTGAGTCAGTATTATGTGTTTGGTCCAGCTTATCCCATAAGAGTTTTGCGGTGTAGGCATCAGAGGAGTACACATCAAACAATGTGTTGGTTAGAGCAGCCAAAATTGCTGCCCTAGCAACCCCATCCTTCTCAGCCCACTTCGCATAACTCTTAACTGATTCAGCCTTCTCTTGATCCACAACCGGCTTCTCATATTCCACAACAGGCCACAGACCCTTTACAGTCAACCACAATTTCATCCTTTTCTGCCAACGAGAAAAGCCAACGCCCCCATTGAATTTCTCTGGCAAGCCAGTTAATTCAACAGGTTGTGGAAAACTGTAAGTGGTCCAATCAATGACCCCAACAGATGCAACCGAACTACCACTAGCAGGAATCTCACTCTCGTTAACCATTATGCTAAATACTATATAACAGATTATCTCTTCAAGAATGTTGGGAATATTGACTACTACAGCAACATAGAGGCAGTTATATATCGTATTTAACAAGTTCAGGCCAAGCATACAATTAGCGAAACAAAACACGAAGGTAAAACACATGCAAATCAGTAACTGATAGAACAAAGGAAGATAAGAAATCATACCAGAAGCCATAGCTATGCAGGTATCAAATAAGAAATAATCAGCTGAGTCACCAGGCCTTGCAAAGAAGTCCTGATTGTTCTCGAAGAGATAATTGCCTCCACTTACACTGTGTCAGGATGCTGGCAATATTCTTCCAGGATAAAACAGCTCCGAGTTTAGATGGTCACAGTAACCAGAAAAACTCAACTTCGACTAACACCTCAGTTCGCCAGAAAAACCTTCTGTTAGAGTACAGAATATAAAGGGAGAATAGAGTGTATAGACAGAACAGAGAATGTATGGTGTGGACAGTATGTTTAGTGTGTGTATCACAATCAGTAGCTTAGGTCTCTATTTATAGGAGAGGCCAAACGTAACTGATACCACCCAATTAATATTGTAACTCCCATTCTAATTAATTAGAATGAAACGGTCGATTTAATATAATCAAAACGGCTGTAACAGCTGATTTTATATTAAATAAATCGTAACAGTTACGTTATATATTTATCCACATTATGACTTCCAATTAATAGAATAAACACTCAGACTTTACTGTCAAAATCACGCAGAAGTTACTGTCAACAAGTCTCGACAGTATGTTTAAAGTAACTGTCAACAGTTGACAGCAACTTTGTTTCATGACAGTAAGTTTCACCTTCCTGACAGCAACCTTGTTTCATGACAGTAAGTTTTCACTTCCTGACAGCAACCTTGTTTTTGACAGCAAGTTTTCACTTCCTGACAGTAACCTTGTTTCTGACAGCAAGTTTTTCACTTCCTGACAGTAACCTTGTTTCTGACAGTATGTTTATAATATTAAAATAAATCAATAATCCATGCAATAAAATTCCTCGCCCAGGTCGCCTCGCGTACGCGAGACGCCGAGACATTCGCCCAAATCGCCCTTCGACCGAGCCGACCCGACCCGACCCGAGTCGAGTCGAGACGTGGCGTGGCGTGTCGTGGCGGGGCGGGCGGCGGCGGCGCGCGCGTGTGTGTGTGTGTGCGCGCGTGGAGCACACAGTAACACCATGCACCATCATACACCTTAGTAGTTGTACACTACCCATGTGTGTGATTCTATATAAAGCCAACAACCCCCTTTATTCATTTCAATGTGGGACAAATACACATTCTCATTTTCAAGCTCTTTCAAGCCACCAATTTCAACTCCATTTCTCTATGGGTTTCACTAAGAAAATTACTTAGACCCATATATGAAAATTTAAGTTCCCATATCAAGGAACAATTTCCAATCGTTAAAATCCGGAATTAACATCAAGAACATAAAATAATTATGCCCTAAAAACCCCATTTTCTAACATATAACACCTAAAAAGAGCCCAACAAACCTTAATTCAAATCAATTGAAGTCTAATAAAAATCACAACTTTATAGATATACATCTTTTTGTATATTTATCTTTACACTAACATATAGATAGCCCTAGAATTGGCAAACACGCACACATATAGAGAGGGAGAGGGGGGGAGAGAGAGAGAGAGAAGAAGACCTGAAGAAGAAGACCCGTAGAAACCCGAAAACCTCAATTGCTTTCAGTTGAAAGCCTAATTTACTGTGAGGAAACATGTGGAGACCGTCAACCCCAATTGTTCTAATGTGAAAAACTCGTAGAGAATCGTAATTAAAGAACCCATGGAAGAGAGTTGAGATAGTAGAGAGAGAGTTGAGTGAGTGAAAATAATTGAGCGAAGATGTGAAATAATTAGAAAAGTTAAAGACCCGCTTAATTAATTGAGTGAAAATTTTGGACAAATGAAAGACCCGCCCAGACAAAACAATTGACCCGCCTATTTTTTGTGTGATTGCTAACACTTTTTTTAAAGAGCAATGGTTACATAGATTTTGGTGTTACCATAGATACCAATTACGTCTACCGTAACACTTATTTATAACAATACTAACATTAAAAAAATGTTTAGGCTTAGATCAATTTTAAGGCATATATGGTCACACTTTTGCTTGTAACACTGAAAAAAGCGTAACTAAAGCCCATATATGGGGTAGTGATGGTTCCACCCGCTTGGATGTTCCTAGAAATATTCTTCGGGTATCGAAATGGATCTTCTTAGTGTTACCAGTGGGTGGATAGATTGACTGAAATTTCCCTGATTCTGGAAAGAACTTCAACAAATGTGGCAAACCTTGTCTTTCTGATTATTAGAAGACGTCACCGAAAAGAGTGGAAATTGGAGCGAACCCTGTGGATTGGGTAAGGTAGCCGTTATACGGGTTGGTAGACAGACCCCGATTATTACAGTTGAATGTAGGGATAAAATTATGAAGTTGAGATTTGACGGAAAAAGGGAAATGTAATTAAGAAACAAGCCGGACTGAGAAATTCTGGGATTGACTTAAATGAAAAGGTTGTTTTGCCAGAAGTGTTAAGCTTTTGTGGCACGTGGAATTAATAAGAATAGTTGAAAGAATAAAAGTAAAGGAAAGGTGACCGAAGACGGTACCGAGAAGTCGATTGAGACTTATATGGAGTAAAGTTTTGAAAAGATCAAAAGGTATCAAAGAAGAAGGCACTATGCCCGAAATTGCTAGAAAAGTAATGCTATTAGCCAACCCCTAAACTCACATATTTTATTGTGGCCAGGGGAGGCCAAGTCACAAAGGATTAGCAAGTGACTAGACCAGCAATGAAAGGACAAAGCGGGGCGTACACGAGCAAATCAGAAAAAGAAATCGAAAAATGGAGCTCGAATTGGGGCTTTTCAATCCGGAATAAATGAAAAACAAAGAATATAGGGTTGAAGATGGTGAAGAGGCGATCAATTTGGTAATGTAGTATGTGAGTGCTCGATACCTGGAGAGAGTGGACGATTGTGTCGAAGTTTTGGTCAAAAAAACGACGCCGACGCGAGCTTGGAGATGATGAACAGTAACTGCACATACGCATGTTGGACATGCGTATCTCAGGTCACGCGTGTTCAACATGCGCATCCCAAGCTGTCCAAAATTCGTGCATAATTAATTTAATTCTGTGAAGAATACTCCTATGGCAAATGCATGTCCGGACACTCCTTTCTCACATTCGTGTCCCGTGGATATTTATAACCGTCCCAAACAAAAATGAATATTTTGGACAAAATATTTTGGAAGATGGGTATTTATGGCCATCTTCTCCGATGAAACAATAACTACAAACGTGGGAATAATATTGGCATCTGGTCATAGTCAAACCAGTAGACCATGCGATGATTGAGGCTAATATTTCTTTTCCATTTCATTATCTATTTCAGTAAAGTGATATTCGTTTGCCCCGTATAAATACTGTTAGGTCCCGTAAGAGGGCTATTTTAAGCTAGAAGGGGGGGGGTTGAATAGCTTAATATCCAATTTAAAAATTATTATGGCGTTTTAAAATAATTTTCCCTTTTTAAAATTTTACCGAGTCGTTATGCAGTTTATAAGTGCAGAAATGAAAGACAAGGAAAGAAAATACCACACAGGAGATTTTATCCTGGTTTGCGATGGCGCAACCCCTAATGGATTCGCTCACCCCTACTCCAGTCCCTGAGCTCCTCTCCGGACTCGAAGTTTTCCTTTAAAAATAACTCGCTCCTTTAGTAGGCAGAGAAGCCTTTACAACCCTATAAATATTGGTCTTGATACGTATCTCCAAGATACTACCTCACAATAAATATAAAAACCCACAAGACTCGTCTTGGGTCGTAACTCCCCGTTACACCTTCAAAGTCGTTGTGAAAAACCTACACAACTTATCTTAGACAGCAACTCCCCGCTACTTCTTCAAAGTTGATGTAGAACCCTTGGTGTAGTCTTTGAATTCCTCGCTTGTGCCGGTCTTGGATCTTAGATGAAAGGTCTTGGGTCTTTCCTCTTCTTCACGGTGCAAAGGCCAGTAACTCCCCGTTAGTGCCTAGGACTTGGGTCTTAGAACAAGAATCACCTCACTTCAACTTCACCTCACTGCAAAACTTAGAAAACAATATCTACGAAACAAACCGTAATATATAGAAAGAGGTTTTGGACTACTATGTCCTAAGGTGACTATAATATTCTTACACGAATATTAATTATAATAAGTTCAATAAGCCTTTATTTTCTTATGACTTTAAGTGTATTCTTTATTCGATATAATGTAGATCGAAGAATACTTTTAATACAATACTCCGTTTGAATGAGATTTAAATATATCTCGGAGTTTGTAAATATTAATTATGTCCTTTAAGCTCGTAGGCTTATAAGGTTTATAATCGTATACTTTGGTTCGTCTTTTGTAAAGATCGAAGTATACCTAAAATTACTTTTTTTTATTGAAAATACGTCTATTTCCGAAGTAATGTATAAATCAAGTCCGTGTAAAAGCTTTATAGCTTAGGGATCTTTGATAAACAACGTCTCGTTCGATATAGTCTTGATTTAGACTATTCGTATTTATATTTAAACGAGAGTTAGAATATTACTTTAACAATTTGCACTTTTAATATTAATTTGGCCAATTAAACACCACACACAAATATAACACACACGTGCGGAAAAGTAGCTCGCTTATCTATAGGATAAAACGAGGGTCGCTATTATGCGTTAAATTAGTGCGAAAAGTAAAATCACTCACAAGTTTGAGGACGAGAAGAAAAAGTGCGGAAAGTAAAATCACTCACAAGTGTGAGGACGAGAATAAAAAGTGCGGAAAGTAAAATCACTCACAAGTGTGAGGACAAGAATAAAAAGTGCGGAAAATATATAAAAGGTTTGCGCCACGGTATTATACGTTTAAAGTAGTATCACTCACAAGTGTGAGGACTAGAAGAAAAAGTGCGGAAAATATATAAATAGAAACTTAATAACTTATTTCCCCCGGAACACGAGAGGTGATAGAAGGGAAACAAATCACGCTTTAGCACAGTTATATATATCAAAATAATAAAATATTAATGGCCAAAGTAAGTGCGTTAAAGTTTTAATTAAGGCTTTGAGATTCCTTTCCCTCGGAACACTAAGGTGATAGAAGGGAATCAAATCAAGCTCGATATAAAAATTTGACCGTCGTCAAATATAACCTCTTTTAGAGGTGTTGTAATATTTCGAACGTTGTTCGAATATTAATCCTTGTACGGATTGTTATGGTCTCGTTTCGAGATCCGATATAAAAGCTTAATAAAGAAGATAAGATGAAGGTATAGAGCTCTTATATGTATATAAAAATGGTCGGTTAAGACTCGAATAATGAAGCTAAAAATTACACTTTTGGAGATCGCCGGAAAAAGTTCCCCGGAAAAATTTGCTGGAGGTTCGGCCGGATTTTGGCTTATGGTCGAACTTAGGCAGCCCTTCGGGAGGCCGGATAGTAGTGGTAGAGGAGCTTGCTAGGTGGGAGAGAGCTTGGTTGGTTGAACTAAGCTTGATGGAACAAAAACCTTGGATATATTTAAGTATATATAAGAAAGAGAAGGTTTTTGAGATGAAGTGGGTGTAGAGAGTGTTTGGATATATTGAGAGAGCTTCCACTTCTAAATTCCCAGCACTTATTTGGCTCTTTAGATTGTTTTAAAATGGTTGGGGGAAGGGGTTTATTTATAGGAGGAGTTGGGTTGAAGGAAGGGTGATGATTTAAGTAAAAGGAGTGGTTGAGATTGAAAGCACTTGGATTGATAAGGTGGAAAGTGGTATTGTGTTTCTTTGGGGTGGTTTTGTGTTTATTCCAAGTGGGTTTGGTAAAGTAATACCAGCTGTGTTTGGGCTCTTAATAAACTGTATCAGACTCGTATCAATTAACGATTAAATACGTAACATGTTTCGTTAATTAAATACCCGATTAATACGAAAATACCCAATAAATAATCTTAAAATTATGGAGCACTTAGGAATATCATAAAATGAAATTCTGGAAGTTTTGGTAAAAAATTGTCAACGTTGACTTAGTCAAACGTGGTCAATTGTGGACCCACTGCCTCGGTTTTCATGCCCGAACCAAAATTCTCAGAAAATTACGAAACTTTTACCATGCATAGAAAATAACATTTAAGTGCCCCATCTCAAGTTTCAAGTCATTCTAGCAAGTGGAAGTATTTTATTTGGATTTAATACGATTAAATCAGGTTTCGGTTCCGAATAAAATACGATGGGTCTTTCTATGAAATAGATGCATCTTTTGACCAATGTTTCGACTAAAGTAAATACTTAGAATATATTTTCTAATATGTAAAATATATTGAGAGTGTACGAAATATTTTTGAGTATTTACAATAATTTTCTCCGAAAATAGAATAAATTTACGAAGTGGGAGAAAAATTACTTTAAATATTTCTAGCATGAGATAACAATGAGTATTAATATTCTACCACTGAATATTAATATTCTTGAGGATAAAAGTATTTTGAGTGCTAAGGCGGAATATTTTTGAATAAAAACTGATCATTTTTAAATATAGCACAAGTTCTCTAAAGAATATTTAATCCTCGAATATTCTTTGTTCGAGCCTGTCGCCTTATCAATTTTGTAACGGAGATCTAAAAAATATCAAATATCAATATTTCTTTTTCGATCTTATTGCCTTGGTGTAGAGATATATTCCATAAAAATTTAATTTTTCGCAATAATGGAATATCTCTTATAATTGAAAGATAGATAATGCTAGAATTGGCTTTTGACTTTTGACGAAATCAATTAAATTAATGATCTAGTGGAGAGGATAACTAAGTGTAATTAAATTTTAGACTTAATTGCACTTTGCACCCCTGTACTTAGGCGAAAATTCACTTTGGTGCCTACTATTCAAACAATTGCAATTTGCATCCCGATTGTTTTAATCCCGCTACAATTTGCACCCCTTTAACGATTTCAAGCTAATTTTGACCGTGATCGTTAGACAAAATGAGGGTATTTCGGTCATTATACTCTACAATAATTTTTAAAATTAAATTATTTCAATTACTTTCATATTTTTTAGATTGTTAGATTTACCAACATTTTATCTACAATTCACAGATTTTTTAAAATATAATTTATAATTCATATTTTTATAAATATTTACATTACTAAATTCTCGTAAAATATTATTTAAATATAAATACATTTGTTATAATTTTCAAAATATTATCCATAAAATTAATATCATAAATTTTAAGATTTTGTGTTTTTTTCAATTTTTTTGAAAAAAAATCAATTTTTAAATTTTGTTTCTTACTTTTTTTTTGGAAATTAATTGTTTAATATAATAATTAAAGATTGAAATACCCTTACTTTGACTAACGGTAACGGTCAAAATTAGCTTGAAATCGTTAAAGGGGTGCAAATTGTAGCGGGATTGAAACAATCGGGATGCAAATTGCAATTGTTTGAATAGTAGGCACCAAAGTGAATTTTCGCCTAAGTACAGGGGTGCAAAGTGCAATTAAATCTAAATTTTATGTTAAATCATAAAAATACCAAAATAAATAATATATCTATATCGAAGATATCCTTTCAAATACCCTTAAACTACTTCTAATTTTACATCATAATCATCTACACGCTCCAAAATTTTACGATTCTGAAATTTAGATCCTAAAATGCCATAACATGTGTTCACATATCCCCTCCCACCCCGATTTTGCAGTACTGGAATCCAATCGTCAACATCTTTTAGAGGGTAATGGCCAAAATTACCATTTTTTTAAAATTTTATTACATAAATATCAATTTTAAATTTTTTTGCCAAAAATATCAACCTATTACACATTTACGAAATGGGTAATTTTATTACGCATTTGAGAAATGGGTATCATGTAAGAATTTTAAAAAAAATGAAAAATAAAAAATTAATTCGTGTTACGCATTCCAGGAAAGCGTAACACCCCAAACTTTGGTGTGTTACGCATTCCTGGAATGCGTGACACGAATAAAAAAAATTTTAATTTTTTTTTCGTTTTTTTTTGTAATTTAAATGTATTACCCATTTGACAAATGCGTAATACTATTACCTATTTTTGAAATGCGTAATACATTGGTATTTTTGGCCAAAAAATTTAAAAGTGGTATTCTTATCAAAAAGTTTTAAAAAAATGGTAAAAATGTCATTATTTCTCTTTTAGAAGATGCCGACAATTCTGATTCCGTGAATTCATGCGAGCGTCTAGTGTATGAGCGACATCTTACCACAGTAACACAGAATCTCTGGTTAGTGAAGACCATTGATATGGGTTAAAAGTAAGCCCTAAATACACATTTAATGTGGCATTAAACGGACCCAATATGGTCAAAACGTGGGGCCCACCAAATGGGCCCAAATCCTATTTACAATATTAATTTCGTAATTAATATTAGTGGTAATTATCAGCTCAGCAATAAAAGTCAAACAAGGATATTACTCTTGCCTGACTTAGCCCCCAAGGCACATACTCCAACATGGAAACTGATTCATACATGGAAGGAGACTAGAACCTTCTTCTAGTCGGTGACTTGCCCACCAAGTAATCTAACCCTATTACGATTCTAGGGCTTCTCAGCCTTATAAGGACCTGCTCCTTCACCCCTAGAACTACGTCTTGGCTTGATTCTCAATAACGAGATACGTAGGCACTCTGTGAGGACCGATCAGTCTCGAACACGGAAACAGCTATTAAAGCTCGAAGCTCAACCACCCTTTGCATTGAATATACTTAAACCCTAGCCGCAATATTCATAACCTAGTTTTTATTCCACAACATTTGGCGCCGTCTGTGAGACGAAAACATCAACCACGGTTAACACACGAAGAACACCAGCAACTACCGACCTTATTCCACTCAGCTCCGCCCCGCCAACAACAGGCCTGGTACCCCCAACGACCGGGGCTATCGTTCCGCATCAAGTTTCTCAACCCCTAGGGACGACTTCCCATGTTGAGAGTACGTTACCTCCGATCGTCCACACAAATACAGGGACTAATCCCTTACAGATGGTGGTTTCTCCCTTGATTATAGATCCCAACGACCCTCCACAAGGAGTCCAGATCCACACTACGGATCTCCCCGTGAATACCAATCCGATGTATGGACTGCCTAACTACCCTCCTACTCAAGGAGCTGGATCAAGTGGTCATGCCCTGTATATCCGAGATCGAGATTATCGCGATTTTTCCGGTCCTTATACGGATGAGTCATCTTCTGACGATGATTACGATCGTGATGAAGCTCCAAGGAGGCGACGTGCAAGTAAAGAACCTCGAGGAAGAACTCAAACTACTCACGATGGACTCCCTTCAACAACTACTGAGAGGATAAAGGCTTATGAAGCCGAGATCTTAAGGTTAAAGGAAGATATGGCAAGAGAACAAGCCAGGTCAAATCAGACTTTACCCCCTCCAACATCAGGACCGATTCCCTTTATAGACTTGGAGAGGCCTTCAAGAAGGCAAAGAAGGGATGCCGCCCCAACTGGAAGAACAACGAGGGTGGAAACCCCCAAGAGCAACCCCAAGGATCTGATGCCACTTGGGGATCCTGATGATCCCACACCCCCATTTACTGAGGAGGTGATGAATGCTCGTATCTCAAAGAAGTTTAAGATGCCGACAATTAAAGCTTATGATGGAATGGGTGATCCCGCAAACCACGTTAGGACATTCTCAAACGCTTTGCTGTTGCAGCCTGCAAGTGACGCTTTGAAGTGTAGGGCATTCCCTCAAACTCTATCAGGTATGGCTCAAAGATGGTATAGTCGGCTGCCCGCGAACTCAATTGGTTCCTTTAAGGAGTTGAGTGCTGCTTTCATTAGTCAGTTTATCAGCGAAAGAGCGCATGAGAAAAGTTCTGCATCTCTTATGTATGTGGTACAAGGGAAGAACGAAAGTCTGAGAGACTATCTTAAGAGGTTGATAAGTGGATTTATATCCACTTGGAGCATTCTAAATCGGCTTAAATTGATTGTCTTGGACTCAAGTTTCTGGTAGTTTTGATGTGTTTTGCTTAGTTGTGCAGATTTACGAGAAGGTTGACTAAGGTGGATGCTTCTATTAATTTTTGGGAATTAATTGATCAAAATTCGGATTTTTAAGAAGGGTTGCGCAGTCTACACTGTTTGGGCCATATCTTGAGTTCTATAAGTCTGTTTTCAGCCCGTAAGCAGTCCACGCGAAGATAACGAGATTCTCTATCATTCTAAGGTGGTCCAGAGGCCCAATTACGTCTGGAACGGCTCTGGAAAATAGAAGAAAAGTCAGCCACGAATTTTCCTTAAAAACAGAATCAGTTTAGGAAACGTCTTTTGCAGAAATTCTGTTTTAACTCTATTTTGGGTATTTTCTTGCTGGGCAAGACTTTTAGAGCCTATTTAAACACATCCTACCATTGTAATAGATATACACACATTATCATAGTTTTATTTTTGTAACCTAGCTTAGATCTGCAAGGGAGAAAAGGAGAGAAGGATTCAACGCTCGTGACAAGCAACGGATCTAGATCTACTTCATCCTTTGTGTTACTTTGGATTATAGATTTGTTTTCTCAACTCTTTAGTTTTATTAATATTATTGCTCCTTTTATTCATATCTTGTTATTTAACATGTTTTCATCAAATCCCATGACGATGAACGGTTCAATTATGGGCTAATCGTTGTCATGGGATCCTAGTGAATTTATCTATGTAGCTTAGTAGTTTGCATGCCTTAAAGATTTATGTGTGGTGAATTATTGATATCCTCGTATGGTTAATCTTAATGCTTTTGGATGCGTAGCTAACATCTAAACTGAATTGTTAATCTCTTGTGAAGCGAGAGTGGATCTTGAGATTTAGAACTTGCCATGCTAGCATAGGTTCATAATTGTTATCAATATGATTGTGGTGTGAGATGAAAATACTTATACTGCCCTATGTGATCTAAGTGGATAACTTGTGCTTCAACCTTTATGTTTTCAAATTCTATAGAGATATAGGGTCTAAACATAATAGGTGCCTATTCATCTTCTATCTCTTTTGTGGATGTATGTGTAGATTGGTACTAGTATACCGAGAGGTAACTTTTACTCTTTTCGTGTTATCCGATCAGATATCATAACCATCGCATGTTTTAATTAAAGGCTGCAACTCTAAGTGAAGTAGATGATGAAACTAGGGTTCCATGTTTTAATTCTCATAAGTAACTCGATTTCTATTCTTATTAGTTAATTTAATTCTTAGTTTTATAATTTTGCATCTTAGTTTAATTTAGAAGTTAGTAAAAATACAATTTGTTATTTGTCTTAGCAGTGGATAAAAACCATACATTGTTGCATAGGCATATTTACTGAATTGAACACCATTCTAGATCTCTGTGGGAACGAACTTGATTTAATCATATATTACTTGTGACAACGTGCGCTTGCGTGATTTTGCATAACAAGTTTTTGGCGCCGCTGCCGGGGATCGTCGGTGTTTTATTTTAGTTTATGTGCTTGTCATCAGTGGTCGTTAGCGTTCACTGACTCGGATTCTTACTTAGTTTGTTGATTCGTGGTGTTTGCAGGTACTTAAGTTTGTATGCGAACACGCTTACAAGCTCGTTTGGAAGAACTGGCGGAAGACGATCTTGTAGAGAAGAAGGAAGAGGAAGCTGAAACTACAGTAGCAATGGCAGATGCAGCAGCAGCTAAGGCTTTGAGGGACTATTCTCAGCCGAAACTCAATGATATTCAGTCTAGCATTGTTAGACCAGCTATTGCAGCGAACAATTTTGAGATCAAGTCTGGCACAATTCAGATGGTGCAGAATTCAGTTCAGTTTGGGGGAGCTCCTACGGAGGATGCCAACATGCATGTTCGGGACTTTATCGAAATCTGCGACACTTTCAAATGTAATGGTGTGACGGATGATGCTATCAGGTTGAGGCTTTTCCCATTCTCTCTGAGGGATAAGGCTAAGAGCTGGCTACATTCTTTGCCACCTGGTTCCATTACTACATGGGAAGATCTTGCTCAGAAGTTTCTTACTAAATTCTTCCCTATGGCGAAAACTGCAGCATTAAGGAACCAGTTGACTCAATTCCAACAGCAATCTGGTGAGACCTTGTGTGAGGCTTGGGAACGCTACAAGGAGATGCTAAGGAAGTGTCCTCATCATGGCATGCCTGATTGGATGGTTATTAATGGATTCTACAATGGGTTGGGAGCACAGTCTAGACCTTTACTAGATGCAGCATCAGGTGGAGCTCTGTGGGCGAAGAGTTATGATGAAGCTTATGATCTTATAGAGATGATGGCTGCTAATGAATATCAGAATCCAACCCAAAGGCTATCTCAAGGCAAGGCAGCAGGAATTTTTGAAGTAGATACAGCTGCAATGATTACGGCTCAGTTGAAAGCTCTTGCTATGAAGGTGGATTCTCTTGCTAATTATGGAGTTCAGCAGGTGGCTAGTGTTTGTGAGTTATGTGCGGGCGCACGTGAGACGAATCAGTGTGCTATCTCTTCTGAATCAGCACAATTCGTGAGTAATTTCCAGAGACCTGCTGCACCAGTTC
Organism: Kitagawia praeruptora; assembly: GCA_037693485.1. Lineage (NCBI taxonomy): Eukaryota > Viridiplantae > Streptophyta > Magnoliopsida > Apiales > Apiaceae > Kitagawia > Kitagawia praeruptora. Next base: position 117,427,682 of record CM075351.1, on the reverse strand, counting down.
CAGCCACTTATCATCCCAACAACAGGAACCATCCTAACTTCAGCTGGAGCAACAATCAGAATACTCAACAATCTTATCAGCAAGCAAAGCCATTCAATCAAGGTTATCAGCAGCCTTATGTTCCAAGGGCACCATATCAACCTCCGGGATTTCAGCAGCAACAACCCCAGGCTTATGCGGGGCAATCTTCTGATGAAAAATCTGATGAGATGTGGATAGTGGTAAAGAACCTACAAGCTGGTCAGAAAATCTTGGAAACCCAGTTGGGGCAGATTACAAGTGCCTTGGTAAATATGCAACAAGGAACTCTTCCTAGTGATACGGAGGTTAATCCAGGCAGGAGGGACAACAAAGAACAGGTTAATGCAGTTACTTTGAGATCCGGAAAAGTCACGAGTGATTCTAAATCAGCAACTGAAGAAGATGAAGATGTTCAGAATCAGCAGGATGAAAAATCTGCAGTGCCAGTAATTGAGAAATCTGATTTAGTGGCTGATCAGCTAGATGGTGAGAAGAGCAAGAAACCTGTTGAAAAGTCTACTCCAGAACAATCTTCAATGAATAATCAGATCTATCCTCCTCCTCCATTCCCTAGACGTTTGAAGAAAAGTCAAGAGAAACAGTTTCAGAAATTTATGGATGTCTTCAAGAAACTGTCCATTAACATTCCTTTTGTTGAAGCATTGGAGCAGATGCCAAGATATGCTAAGTTCATGAAGGATATTTTGTCACGGAAGAGAAGGTTGGAAGATTTTGAAACAGTGGCGTTGACGGAGGAGTGTAGTGTCGTTCTGCAACAGAAATTGCCTCCTAAACTGAAGGATCCAGGAAGCTTTACAATTCCATGCACTATTGGCAACCTTTCTTTCAACAAGTGTTTATGTGATTTGGGAGCTAGTATTAATCTTATGCCCTTGTCTGTTTTCAAGCAACTTGGTCTACCGGAGCGAAAGCCAACTAACATCTCTTTGCAGTTGGCTGATCGATCTATCACTTATCCGAGGGGTATAGTAGAGGATGTTTTGGTAAAGGTTGATAAGCTCATCTTCCCAGCTGATTTTGTTATCTTGGATTTTGAAGAAGATAAGAAGATTCCCATAATCTTGGGAAGACCGTTCTTGGCTACAGGAAAGACTTTGATTGATGTGCAAAAAGGAGAGCTTACAATGAGGGTGCAAGATCAGAGTGTCACCTTTAATGTGTTCAAGGCCATGAAATTTCCAACAGAGGATGAAGAGTGTTGCAGTGTGGAAATAGTTGATACGGGTCAGAGAAAGAAGTTTGATCAATTGTGGAGCGAGAAATCTGACATGCACATGCTAAAGCATCCCATTAGTGAATCTATTGACAATTCTTTGGTTCGTGATCTTTCGAAAGTAAAGCTTGGGAAACTTCCACCACATTTGAGGTATGTCCTTTTGAATAATGAGCTAGTGATTTTTGAAGAGGGGCATAATAACGTTTTGCGAAGGTGGAAAGCAGATGATAAGGAAGAAGAAATTTTTGTTCAGCCGGTTGAGTTGGAGAAGCACATTAGAGGTGTGAAGAAGAAAAAGAAAAAGATTTGGCCGTTGGGTAGTAAAATCAGGTGGAAATCTGATGGAAGTGATTTGTGGAAAGCGAGCAACCAAGATGTCAACATTCGTATAAATGGTTTGTCTGTTGAAGATGATTCGGTTATTCTTTTGAAACCGCCTTGATTTGAGGAAGTAACGTCAAGCTATTGACGTTAAAGAAGCGCTTTTTGGGAGGCAACCCAAAATTTGGTTGTATATTTTAGGGATGTAGTATTTTTTTTTTTTATTATTCAAAAAAAAAAAAAAAAAAAATAGAACGAACAGTGTGCGCCAACGCATGAGGCGCTAGCACACGCGCAAATGCGCCCAGTTGACCAGCAAACCTCCGCGCGTCATGCGCCACAGCACTGCATCAGGCGCCAGTCTTCTCTGTCCAGGCGCGTGGAATTCTCCTTTCCATGTACTGTTTTAACGAGTGTTGTAAAAAAAAAAAAAAAAAAAATTCGGACAAATTTTTTTTTCAACAGCAATCTTGCCATGTCCTGGCCAATGTCCATCCAGGTTTTGTACGTGAATGATATGTGTTCTATATATATATATATTAAATATTATTCATTTCCTAAATCAATTCCTACCCCTTTTCTAATTATTTTCTCCACCTAAAATCCTAATTCTAGCCCCATATTAATTCCAAATTATTCCCAATCCATCTCCTATTTCATATTTTATTTTATTTTATTTATTTCATTTATTTTTATTTTTATTTTTATTTTTATTTTTTTATTATTATTTTTTCCCCCCCAAATATATATACCCACCTATACATACAAATCCAATTCCTTTTCTACTTCTTTAAATCTCTAAAAATTCAATTCTAAAGAGGAATTAATTGCAAGTTCACCTCTTTGATTCGTAATGGGTAAATCTTTTTCTCTAATTTTATTTTTATTACGAATTTGTGTTCTTGTAAATTGGGATTTTGTATTATTCTTGGAATTTGGGCTATTTGCGGTGTGATATTGCTTGGTAATTATTGGTGGAGCTTCTTGTGAGTTGGGTATTGATTCTTATGGCTCCTAAGCGTGGGAGAGGTGGAGCTAGTGTTGTGAAATTTTCGTCTCCCGCATGATTCATTCGAGGATGAGGACTTGCAGGTTTGTTTTCTATTATCCCTTGTATTACTTTCCATTCAATGCGGACATTGAATATTTTAAGTTTGGGGGTGGTTTGAGGGGTAAGTAGTTGTTGTATTATGTGTTCATGTAGGATTTCATGTTTTGCATATTAGTAGTAGTAAATTATGCATTTATGTTCGTATTATCTACGTTTGTTCATATAGGACATTTTGTTTTTATGTTAGTATATCATGTGAGTTCATATAGTTTGCATTTGCACCCATGCTTGATAGGAATTTCGTGTTGTTGACGATTTTGATTGAGAAGTGATATGCTTTGTTCTTGTGCACACACATACACTAGTAAGTTGAAGCTAGTAGACTTTTTGAATGTTGTAAGTGATTAGAAGGACATGAATATGTGCAAGATGATTTAGTTTGCATGCTTTGAATACAAGTTGGTGCGTTAGAGAGATGTTTGCTTGGGATTGAGTATGTTTTTCCACCAAGTGAGATTTTGAGCCTTATTGCATATTGCATATTTGCAATTTATTCGTTTGCTTGAGTGTCCACGGATTGTTTGCATTGCTAGCAGTTATTTGAGGTCTTTCTTGAAACGCATGACGTTATTTGACGATTAAAATGATAAAGGCATTTAGGAATAACCACATATTTTTCCATATTACCACACCATGTTTACATGATCAATTAGTTAACCCGTTGAGCTTAATCCTATTTTTTCGGTGACATACCACATTACTTGCCGAGACCTTTTTCTTGTATTGGCCTTACATTAATTTGAACCCATATTGTCAAAGGCTAGTAGAGTGCTTAAGGGAGTAATAAGGTGTGCAAGGAGGGGTTTATTGTTGGTCATACTTTTGGGGGAAACATTGAAAATTGGATTTGGTTGTTTACTTGATAGTCGACATATGTAATAAATTATGGGATCATTGTTATTGTTTATATTATTGTTTGTGTTCTATTTAGCTCTCGAAAAAAAAAACAGAAGAAAGAAAAAAGAGAAAAAAAAAAAAGAAAAAAAAATATATATATTATGAGAGCATGTTTGTGTTTGTTGTGATCCTATTTCAGTCGACTAGTCAAGTGTATGTCTTAGTAAAATTTGTGGGGAGGGAAAATAGGTGGTTGTGTATGATTTATTATGGTACTTACTAGCTTTTGACACTACACCTGTTTTGGCTTATTTGACATACCTTGTCCCTAGCCCCGTTACAACCCAATTAAAGACCTTTTGATTATCGTCATTGATGTATGTTGTGTTAAGAGTTAGATTGATACCAAATGTCAAGCATGCTTATGATTTTGTTGGAATTGAGTGATACACTTACCCTTGTTCTTGAGTGAATATTCTTTTGTGAGTGGATTGTGAGTGTTTGCTTGTTCTTGCGTATGAGATCCCGAGTGTTGTCTCAAAGATGAACTCTTGTAGGCTTAGCATGTTTACTAACTTATTCTTACACTTGACATGGGCTTGTGAGAACTTATGCATGTTCATTGAGTAGACTATGTGAATACTTGCACTTTCGACACCAAGACATTGCGTATTTACTTTGATTCTTAAGTTGTTGTGGCATGAGAGGATTTGAAGGTATGGTAGATTAGATTAATTGCATTTGCATATTAGTTGCATTCATGCATTGCATTGCATTAGGTTAAATGGATTTTGTGGGTACATTCGCTATAGGCCCTCACGAGACCTTACTCGTCCACTAGGGCTGCCTAGGGGTTTAAAGGGCTTGTTGCATATGCCAAATGCAACCGTGATCACCTACGGAAGTGGTACTAGTTAGTTAGTTAGTTGTAATTGTTTATGCTTGAGGACAAGCATCGGTTTAAGTTTGGGGGTGTGATAAGTGGATTTATATCCACTTGGAGCATTCTAAATCGGCTTAAATTGATTGTCTTGGACTCAAGTTTCTGGTAGTTTTGATGTGTTTTGCTTAGTTGTGCAGATTTACGAGAAGGTTGACTAAGGTGGATGCTTCTATTAATTTTTGGGAATTAATTGATCAAAATTCGGATTTTTAAGAAGGGTTGCGCAGTCTACACTGTTTGGGCCATATCTTGAGTTCTATAAGTCTGTTTTTAGCCAGTAAGCAGTCCACGCGAAGATAACGAGATTCTCTATCATTCTAAGGTGGTCCAGAGGCCCAATTACGTCTGGAACGGCTCTGGAAAATAGAAGAAAAGTCAGCCACGAATTTTCCTTAAAAACAGAATCAGTTTAGGAAACGTCTTTTGCAGAAATTTTGTTTTAACTCTATTTTGGGTATTTTCTTGCTGGGCAAGACTTTTAGAGCCTATTTAAACACATCCTACCATTGTAATAGATATACACACATTATCATAGTTTTATTTTTGTAACCTAGCTTAGATCTGCAAGGGAGAAAAGGAGAGAAGGATTCAACGCTCGTGACAAGCAACGGATCTAGATCTACTTCATCCTTTGTGTTACTTTGGATTATAGATTTGTTTTCTCAACTCTTTAGTTTTATTAATATTATTGCTCCTTTTATTCATATCTTGTTATTTAACATGTTTTCATCAAATCCCATGACGATGAACGGTTCAATTATGGTCTAATCGTTGTCATGGGATCCTAGTGAATTTATCTATGTAGCTTAGTAGTTTGCATGCCTTAAAGATTTATGTGTGGTGAATTATTGATATCCTCGTATGGTTAATCTTAATGCTTTTGGATGCGTAGCTAACATCTAAACTGAATTGTTAATCTCTTGTGAAGCGAGAGTGGATCTTGAGATTTAGAACTTGCCATGCTAGCATAGGTTCATAATTGTTATCAATATGATTGTGGTGTGAGATGAAAATACTTATACTGCCCTATGTGATCTAAGTGGATAACTTGTGCTTCAACCTTTATGTTTTCAAATTCTATAGAGATATAGGGTCTAAACATAATAGGTGCCTATTCATCTTCTATCTCTTTTGTGGATGTATGTGTAGATTGGTACTAGTATACCGAGAGGTAACTTTTACTCTTTTCGTGTTATCCGATCAGATATCATAACCATCGCATGTTTTAATTAAAGGTTGCAACTCTAAGTGAAGTAGATGATGAAACTAGGGTTCCATGTTTTAATTCTCATAAGTAACTCGATTTCTATTCTTATTAGTTAATTTAATTCTTAGTTTTATAATTTTGCATCTTAGTTTAATTTAGAAGTTAGTAAAAATACAATTTGTTATTTGTCTTAGTAGTGGATAAAAACCATACATTGTTGCATAGGCATATTTACTGAATTGAACACCATTCTAGATCTCTGTGGGAACGAACTTGATTTAATCATATATTACTTGTGACAACGTGCGCTTGCGTGATTTTGCATAACAGAGGTTCACCAAGGAGACTTTGAACATCACTGATCTGGACAATAAGGTAGTAATGGTAGCCTTGGAGCATGGCACCACCGACCTATACTTTAAGAGATCATTGGCAAAGCATCCTCCCGAGAATATGGCTGAGCTACAACGAAGGGCTGATAAGTACATCAAGGCTGAGGACAGCACGAAGAAGGAGGTCACAATAGGCAGTGGTCGGGGTAACAATGATACAAAAAAGCGCAAGCAAGAGCAGGAGTACGATGCTAGGGATATGTATCCCCGAACTAGCAAAGACTCTGATTCGCCGCCAAAAAAGAGCCTGGGACCAAGGTTCTCTGACTATGCAAGGTTAAATACTCCTAGAAGTCAAATCTTGTTGGAGATCGAGAAGGATAAGGACTTCCGATGGCCGAAGCCACTCAGGGGAGACCCCGCAAAGAGAAACAAGGATCAATATTGTCGGTTCCACCGAGATGTGGGGCATGATACAGATGATTATAGGCAGTTAAAGGATGAGATTGAATTCTTGATCCGCAAAGGAAAGCTAAGTAACTTCACCAAGGGTGAAGATCGTGGAACCCAAAGAGGGGACTAATAGGAGAAACAATGATAGAAGGGATAATGATCGTGATCGTAACACACAGCCCCGAGGGCCAGTTATTAACATGATCTGGGGAGGCCCGACAGCGGCTGGTACGACTCGAAACTCTCGAAAGGCATACGCCAGGGAGGTGATGCACATTGTGGGAGAGGCCCCGAAGCGTGCTAAAACAGAAATCGTAATTTTTTTTTTTTTTTTTGCTAATTAAAATTTATACCATAGGAAAATGATTACAACTCTAGGGGCGTACCCCACGATAAGTAACACATCTACCAAGCGGAACAACAAAGATAAAACATTAATAATGCTAGATAAACTAGCAATCAACAACATCAAAACACAAACACAATAACAATTCTAGATAACCATTAAATTAATCCCGATTAAAATACCACCAGGAAATAAGTGGTCCCTCCACAAGCTTCAGTCACTGCCCACATATAACATGGGACAAATAGCATCACCTCATTCATCTTGGGCATGGCCAACATAAAGCATCCAGGTTATGCACAATGCCACCTCCACCTTCGACCCATTGGTGCATAACAAGCACCATCCAAGTTCCCTGCATTGCAGCGCATCTAATTGACAAACACATATAGAAGTTCATGCCAAAATCACGAATAGTAATCGTGGCAACCCCATCGCTAACCGCAAAGAACTGAATGCCCTGGGGTACAAACAACCCCCAATCATAGGCCATCCCTTTAACACCTGCATCCTGAATTTGCAGAGACAGAAGAGACGCCTCGCCCAACCAGGAGTCCTTACTCCTCACATAGGTATCTAAAGCATCCTCCACCCATAAAGGGTCTTCAACCAATCCCTTCATCTCAAGGGCATCATAACAAGCAAATAACCATGTTGCAATGCGCATTGCACACACTTTGTGAACATCCAGCTCTACACCTTGCCCCATCGCGCCCTCACCATTCAATGTCGAGTAATAACTACAATGACAACAATTAAAATAAGTGTAACCCCCTGGTTCACACCCAAGAATCCTAAGCATACGCCTCAACATCCTTTTTGTCCCTTCCAGAACACAACCGTTACTCCTTAAATACTCAAAGGCTTCATCAACATCCTTTCCATTCAGCTTGTGACCCACCTCCTCATCCATAATCAACTTCATATTGACCTAACTGTCATTAACAATAGTTACTTCTTGATCAATAATAACCTGGACATTATCCTTCCACTTCACTGATTTCTTCACAGGTTTGACAACCTCCACATTAAGAGTAGACTTCCTAAGGCAAGCCTTTCGGCAAACCACTAGATTCTCTCTAGGCCAGTCATTTTCACCCAAAATTGGAAAGTCAATACCCTCATCCATCAAAGAGGAATTGACTCCCAAATCCACATTAGCACTAACAGAAATGTCAGTTGCTTCCGATGAATCGGACATTTCAATATTGAAATCTTTAATTTCAACAACCAAATCGTTAAAAGTAACTTTCTTCTTGGAGTAGTAGATCTTACCTTCAAACGAGCTACACGTCCTAGAAGCAATCCCGGTTGTGGCAGTGAAGGCCCTCCCCGACACCTCCAGCCCATTTTTGAGACCAGAAGCACCAAACTCCGTACACTCCGTCTCAAACTTCAATCTCTCAGCCACCTGAAATAAGGGCTTAATCTTCTCCCTTCCAGGAGAGGAGCCACTCTGAGTACACACCCTGAGCACACCCTTCGGACTATCCTCCAAAGGATACATAGTCACAAGGTTCTCCGAAAAGGAGACCCTCTTCGGACTCCTAATCGGATTACCCACCGGATGGCAAACTACAGTTCCTCACACACGGGGAGGAATCACGGTCACTAGGTTCTCCGAAAAAGAAACCTTCTTCATCAAACTAATAATTATATAATAAATATATAAAGAAATATGGTGTTTGAGGTGTAAGATTAGAAGAGGAAGGTGAATTTGGGAAGGCTAAAGAGAAGAATTGATGAAGAAATGGTTCAGATTAAGGTTTGAATTTGGTGGCGGCTAGGTTTTTTAGAGAGAGATTAGAGAGAAGTTAGAGCAAATACGACTCTCATTTTTTTTCGACTGCTAGGAGTATTTTTTCCTACTCTTATTACTTTACAGAAATCGTAATTGGTTTTGATGATTCTGATCTTGAAGGGGTGAAATTCCCCCATGATACTAATCTTTGCTTTTGTATTCTCTTTTAGCTTTCTATAAATCATTTATTTAGCAAAAAAATAAATGAGAGTCGTTTCTCTCTAACCTCTCTTCTTTCAGCCGCCATTAATCTTACACCCTTTTCTCATCAGATCTACATAGCAACCATTCATTAATCCATCTTCCATCTCTACTCCTTCACCTACACACCATATTTCTTAAATTATATATAGTTCCTATCTATTTATGTCTCTAGAGGTTGTTCCGTTTATCTCCGATGGAGATTCTCGGTTCGTTTTATTGTGGGGTGTTGACCCAATCGGTGTGTTTGAAGCTCTTAGACCTCGGTCGTGGAGTTTTTTCTTTGTTGCTGGGAGGGTTCCTGGGATCTTTATTTCAGACCCTTCCAAAACAGTTGGGGTGTTTTACTCAAGCTGTGTAATGGAAATTGAAGATGGTATGTCTACCTTATACGGGAAACGTACATCTTTCGATTTGTCGAGTCTCTTGAAGCACAACAAAATGGTGGTACTGACTCCTGCGAAGGCTGGGTTTGATTGTATGCCCTCTTCTGTTCGAGGAGTTACTCCTATGGGAAATTTGGCGATGGAGAATCATGTGTGGGTTGGTCCGCTAGTTCGATTTGTGGGTAATTATGGCGTGTTTGATGATGTTGAAGTGTATGTCATACTTTGTTGGATGTTACATCATGTGGTTTACAGTAATGGTATGGAGGGTGTGGTTTCAACACACCGTGTGTTTGAGGTTTTTCCTCAGACATATATAGTCAATGATGATTTTGTCAAATGTCTTCAGATGTTTGATGAAATGGCTCACAGAAAACTTGATTGCAATGTCGAGTTCTCTTTGGTTCGTATGATGCCTGCACTAGTTAAATGGCATAAATGTTTGCTTGTCTTGGGCGACATGCTAGCCTATGACAATTAAGGAATGAGGGGAATTTCAACGTTCCTCATTATGCTGGAAATCGATGGTATTTGCAGCTACAGATTCAGAATTTATGACAATGTTCTATGGTTCTTGAAGAACTTTGATGGAAGTATTGATGATGAAGGGCGTAACGGTTGTCATAGGTGTGATGGGTGTGTTAACATCATTGTTGACAGTTTGTGGGTTTTCTCCAGAAATTGTTATTTTAGTACTTGTCACTTATTGCCATCAAGAGAGAAGGTTACTATCATTTGCAATTCTAGGACATTGTTCATGTGATTGTATGAAATGCGGATGCCTGGATTGGTGAATTTAGATTGCGCAGGGGAAACTATGATGTTGGAATCCAGTTGCTCTGCTCTGGAGTTAGGCTCACCTGCTGCTAGACAGGATCTGGGTCCTCGATGTATGGCCATTCGCGTGGTCAATCATTTCGGGGAAGGTCTGATCCGGGGTAAGGTGTGCCAAATGTTGACCTTGCCATTTTTGGACAAGGAAAAAGGGGTGCTTGTTTTAGCCTTTGGTTGCTGGGTGTTGCAGGGTAGGATTGTGCATTCTTGTGCTGCATCGCACCTTGACACTTGTGTGTATGTGAAGATTATTCTGCAAAATGTGGGCATTTCTATATGCAAGTTGGTGGCAGGTTCCAAACCAGCTAGTTTAGGCTATGTTTTCACTGTGTGGCATGGACTGCCTAGAGATCTGCTGTGGATTATATCACAGGATGACGGGATTGACAGCCTCATGTCAATTGATTCTTTAAATTATTCATGTTGTGGGTTATGCACCTTCTTGCTCATTATCACGGAATGGATGGAAGCTTTCATGTTGTGAAGCTGCATGTTACAGTCTTGGTACTGTTTAACAAGTGCTGGTATGGTGAGGACGAGGCTGATATTGTGCCACTTACTACTATTTGCAATACTGATTGGTATTCCAAAACTGGATTGAAGATTGCTGGAAATGGCACTGTCTGTGTCATTTTTGACTATAGAATGTCAAATTTCTTGAATGATTTTATTACTGCTGGGGGCTCGCTTGAAATGATTATGTTGTCAATCTGCCTGGTTGACTCCTGTTATTTAGGCCGAAATGCAAGGTTTCAGTTGTGGGCGGTTGCTGGTATGAGTTTTGTGTTGGTGAAGGACTGTAAGTCTTTAGGAACTTGGGATTTTTGGCTGGTGTATTGTAGTATTGGCTGGGATGGAGGCCCTGAAGGTAGGGGTTTATCACGTGATTTGCCTGACATGACATAGTGTTAGCTATTAAACTAGGTTTACCTAGTTTGTTTTATGTTGACTATTTAGTTTCTTGTTCTCAGTTGTAATGTTTGTAAGTTGATTTCGCGGGGTATGCCCCTAGAATTGTATCCGTTGTTCCTTTTGGTATAAAATTTTAATTAGCAAAAAAAAAAAAAAAAAAAATTCCCCCATGATGACCCGTTAGTTATAACCCCTGTGATTGGGAACTTGGAAGTAAAGCGAGTCTTGATAGACAATGGAGCTTCTGTTGACATTCTGTTTCATGATGCTTTTGTGAAAATGGGATATACCGATTCTCAGCTGACCCCGACTAATATGCCCATATATGGATTCAATGGGATTGAGTCCAAGGTGGAGGGTACTATCCAGTTACCCATGACAATCGGGCAGGAACCTAAAGAAGCTACTCAGATGTTGAATTTTCTGGTAATCAAGGCAGCCTCAACTTATAATGCAATCCTGGGAAGGACTGGACTTCATGCGTTCAAGGCTGTTGCCTCAACATATCACATGAAGATTACGTTTCCAACCCGGAATGGGGTCGGAGAACAAAAAGGCGACCAGAAGATGGCAAGTAGTTGTTATGTATCCGCACTAAGAGCTGATGGAGTCGGGGGGCAGGTACTCCCGATTGAAGACATGGATGTCCGTGGTGATGATGAACACCAAGGGAAGCCAGCAGAGGATTTAATCCCCGTCCCTCTGGAGCTGGGCGTCCCAGAAAAGGTTACATATATAGGAGCATCTCTGAAGGAACCCCTGAAGGGCGAATTGACAGCGTTCTTGCAAGAGAATAGCGATGTGTTTGCTTGGACAGCAGCGGACATGCCAGGGATTGACCCCCAACTTATAACTCATAGGTTGAACGTCGATCCTGCACGGAAGAAGATAAAGCAGAAAAAGAGGAATTTTGCTCCTGAAAGGCAAGAGGCCATTAAGCAAGAAGTTGACAAACTATTGGAAGCTGGGTTTGTTGAAGAAATTCAATTCCCCGAATGGTTAGCTAACCCTGTGATGGTTAAGAAGGCGAATCGAAAGTGGAGGATGTGTATAGACTTCACTGATCTGAATGATGCATGTCCAAAAGATTGTTTTCCTCTGCCTAGGATTGATATGTTGATAGATGCCACAGCTGGACATGAAATGTTGAGCTTCATGGATGGTTTCAGCGGATACAATCAGATTAAGATGCACAAGGAGGACATCCCTAAGGTATCTTTCATAACTGACTTTGGTGTTTTCTGCTATCTTGTTATGGCTTTTGGTTTAAAGAATGCAGGAGCTACTTACCAACGATTGGTGAATAAGATATTCGCCCATCTGATTAGAAAAACCATGGAGGTCTATGTTGATGACATGTTAGTCAAGAGCCTACTCAAGGCAGATCACATTAGGCACCTCAGAGAGGCATTTGAAGTGCTAAGGCACCACAAGATGATGCTGAATCCAGCAAAGTGTGCTTTTGGCGTTGGATCGGGAAAATTTTTGGGTTTGATGGTTTCGAAGAGAGGAATAGAGGCCAATCCTGACAAGATCAAAGCCATCTTAGACATGGAATCACCTCATTCTGTGAGGGACGTACAGAAGTTAACTGGCCGAGTTGCAGCCCTGGGGAGATTTATCTCCAAATCTGGTGATAAGTGCTTGCCTTTCTTTCAGGCATTAAAGAAAGTGAAAAATTTTGAGTGGACCACAGAGAGCCAAGAGGCCTTTGAGCAGTTGAAGAAATACATGGCTGAAGCCCCGTTGTTGGCCAAACCTAGTCCTGGGGAGATTCTTTACTTATACCTGGTGGTATCCGAATAAGCATTGAGTGCTGTTCTTGTTAAAGAAGAGAAGAAAGTTCAGAAACCCATCTACTACGTGAGTAAGGTGTTACATGGGGTGAAGTTGAATTACTCTCCCATTGAGAAGTTCGCTTTGGCATTGATTACTGCCTCAAGGAAATTGCGACCATACTTCCAGGCCCACAAGATCGAAGGCTTGACAGACCAACAATTGAGAAGCATATTGCACAGCCCGAAAGTAAGTGGAAGATTGATCAAATGGGCCATAGAGCTTGGAGAGTTTGATATTAAGTATAAGCCTCGTACAGCCATCAAGGCTCAGGCATTGGCTGACTTCGTGGTTGAATGCACCATTGACAACCAAGAAGTCGGGGGGCAGGAGATGATAACCACCCCTGAGAACGAAGATAAAGATGAAGAATTGATAGCTGACCAGAAAGAGTATTGGGTGCTCTATTTTGATGGAGCATCAAAAACAAAATCTAGTGGTGTAGGTTTGGTTTTGCAAAGCCCCGATGGGTTCACAGTTGAGTATGCTTTGAAATTGGATTTTCCTACTACTAATAATGAAGCTGAGTATGAGGCATTAATAGCCGGATTGGGATTGGCCAGAGTCATGAGGGTCAAGAACCTCAAAGTGTGTGGAGATTCAAGACTGGTAGTCTCGCAAGTGAATGGTGAATTTGAGGCCAAGGATGATACTATGGCGAAATATTTGCGAGTTGTGAAAGCTGTCATGACTCAATTTGACGAATGCTATGTAGAGCACATCCCAAGAGAAGAGAACGTTAAGGCCGATGCCCTCTCTAAGTTCGCTTCTTCTGAGATAGAGAATTATGCAGGAAGTGTTTACTTCCAGGTCTTGAAGGCCCCGACCGTCAACTCTAAGTTGGTAGCACCAATCGATGTTCGAAGCTGTTGGATAGATCCTATCAAAGCTCACCTTGAAACCGGTTGGCTCCCTGACAATGCCTTGGAGGCACGAAAGCTGTCAGTAAGAGCATTGAGATACGCCTTGATCGAAGGCATTCTTTATAAGAGATCGTTTGTCATCCCATATTTGAAGTGTTTAAGGCCCCAAGAGGATAAGGAAGCACTGGAAGAAGTTCATGAAGGGATCTGTGGGCAACACTTGGGGGGCAGAGCCCTAGCCCACAAGATTACCCGCCTGGGATTCTATTGGCCAGAGATGTTGGCAGATGCCCAGAATTATGTCAAGAAGTGTGACAGATGTCAAAAGCACGCCCCTATTGTAAGGCAGCCGCCTGAGAGGTTAACCTCAATTAGCTCTCCAATCCCATTTGCAATGTGGGGGATGGACATACTTGGTCCTTTCCCTATGGCGTCAGCACAAAGGAAGTTTTTGATAGTGGCCATCGACTACTTCACCAAGTGGATTGAGGCTAAACCTTTAGCCAAGATAACCACCAAGCAAGTTTCCCAGTTCTTCTGGGAGAACATAATCTGTTGATATGGCGTCCCGCGAATCCTTGTGACGGATAATGGGACACAGTTCAATAATGAGGAGTTCAAAAAGTACTGTGAGGAGAATGCTATTGAGCTTCGTTTTACTTCAGTAGCACATCCGCAAGCAAATGGACATGCCGAGGTGGCCAATCGAATCATCCTGGACGGATTAAAGAAAAGGGTCGACCGCTCGAGGAACACTTGGGTGGATGAGTTGCTGCCTATACTCTGGGTATATCGCACCACTTGTAAGGTGACAATAGGAGCAACCCCGTTTTTGTTGGCTTACGGAACCGAGGCAGTTGTGGCCTTGGAGATCATGCATACATCACCTCGAGTTGAGGCATATGAACAAGAGACCAATGAGGAAGGAATGAGGCTCGCCCTTGATCTAATTGATGAAGTCAGGGATGAGGCAAACGCTAAGAATGTGGAGCATCAGAAGAGGGCATCCTTTTACTACAACCATAGGGTTAAGGAAAGGTTCTTCCAGCAAGGTGACTTAGTTTTGAGAAAAATAGAAGCTTCAGGAGTTGGAGCAAAAGGAAAGCTGGCCCTTAATTGGGAAGGGCCGTACCGAGTCAGGAAGACGTTGGGGCGAGGATCATACAAGTTGGAGACCTTGGACGGGGTTGAGGTGCCCTGTACTTGGCATGCCTTGAACCTCAAGATTTATTATGTGTAAGCCTTCCTAGTAAGGACTTGGCTTTTATCTATCTATTAAGGGAAGTAGAAATAAGGTTCGATGAAACCATTCCAGGGCTTAGTACCCCGAGTAGGACATTAGGAAATTATGTAAGGGTTTGAACCCACTTCAAGTTATTAATGCAAGTTTGTTTTCCATTCTATGATTGTGTGATTTTATTTATGTGCCAAGCACCTGATGAGTGCGAGTCAAGGATGACCAAGTAACGAAAATAAAGAACACACAAATGGAAATAAAACAATTGCATAAATAACCCCAAGGGGCCGAATTTAGAGTTAAGTTACAAACCATAAAAGTTAAGTCCCGGAGGACCTTGATTAAAAACTAGAAAGATAAAGCCACAAGCGGCTAACAAGGCCATACAAGGCCACTTACTCCTCGGAGGATTCCCCTACCACTTCTTGTTCTTGCTCTCCTCCCTCCTCCTCTTCGGAGCTCTCATCACCGTCATCATTATCTTCTTCGGCCTCCGTCTCCATAGGTTGCGCCACTCCCTTCTGCACCACGTCCCCTTCTTCTTCTGATGTCTCAGTCGAAGATACGACTCTGGCACGAATTTGTTTTCCAGGGAAAGATTGCCTCACGGCTGCCTCCCTCTTAGACATGGCCTTTTTTCCGGCAGAACGGGAAGAAGATGAACCGGAGCTAGTGACATTGGCCGCTTTCCTCAAGCCAGAACTAGAAAGACGGCGACTACCCTTGGAACCTGATGCGCGTTCCGCTTGGTTTTCAACACCAACAGCCCAGTTAGGGCAGGGAAAATCTGTTGGGTTGACCACTGTAGGATGCTTGTGGCTAACGGCACTAATGGCCTTGTTCCAACCGACGGACATGTTGAATGGTCGCATTTCATCATCATGCTTATCCATGAGCTCGAAAAACCCTTCTGACTTATGGTAGGCATCAATCACCTTGTCAGCTTTGGCAGACATCTTCTTTGCCATAGAACGGAGATTCTTTTGAAGAGAATGGCAATTAGCCTCAGCTCGGACGGTTCTAGAGTCCAAATCTTGTATCTGCTCTTGGAGCTGTGCCTTCTCGTTCTTCAGTATGGCGTTGTAATCCCTATGTACACGACCTTGACGAGTCGCAGATTGAAGATAGGCATTGGCCTGCAACAAGGGAATTAGAAAGACGTTTATAGCTAACAAAGTAAATAAGAACATTAAGTGAACACTTTGATACCTGATATAAGGCCTGAGCTCCGAGGCGTTCGGATTCATCGATCTTATCCCCCGCGGTGACAGTTAAGAGATCAGGAGGGGTGATAGAAAGCCTCGACCAATCTAAGCATAGAGCAGAGCTCCCCATGACAGAATCTTGCTCACAGATGCCCCAATCTGGAGTAAAGGGGATCCTAATGCCTTCACCGGCATTGCGAGACCTTTTTCCCCCTTGGCTGCATCCCACTAGGAATTGAGGAACTTGTCTTTCCGGGGGATTCAGTTGAGCTTCCGCATGCTTTATCATACGCCTTGTAACAGTTGGTTGGTTCTCGGGGAGATTGTCCAGCTCTTCAGCAGCTGAAATATGAGAGAAAAAACATCGGAATAAGAACAAACATAGTTTATAATGAAGTCACGAAGGAAAAATTACCCTCAACAGAAAGAAAGATCAAGCCAGCTTCAATGAGTTTCTTCTCAGTAAGAATCGTTTTATAATGAGAACACCCTTCGTCGGCAAGCAGTTTATCCCTGTCATGCAATTGTTGGTCAGTAAGGTCGAGCATGAAATGTGAACTATCCTCTGCGACCCCGAATCTCTTAACAAAGAAGTGGCCCCAATCGCCACCTTTCCACTCCAAAACGGCAAATTCCCTATCCCAAGTATGATGGGAATCGGGAAAAGAGAAGGAGTTTACAATATGAGGGAGCCTGTTTCGGAGTTGAAAGCCTACATATCCTGGTGAGGAATCAGGAGAATTCTTGGTCATGAAGATGCTTCTGAATAAAGTTGTGTCCCAAGTGATGTTCAACTCTTTACATCTTAGCATGAAGATAATCAAGAACCTCTAGGAGTTAGGATACAGTTGACATGGGTGGATCTGGAGCTCCGCCAAGAACCTGATAATAAAAGGATGAACCGGGAACCTCAATCCCGCCTCTAAAGCACCTTTAAAAACACATAATCTTTCTGGGTGCCAGTTGCAAGTCCGGTCTCCCGGATTTGGTAGGCAAACATTGATCACATCGGGAAAACTGTACGTACTCCTAATCTTCACAATGTCCTTCTTTTTCAGCTTAGAAGGACAATGGAAGGCAGCCAAATTTGAACTGTTGGGAAAAGCTTCCCCCATGCTGCTCAACAAGTCTAATAAAGAAACAAATTGATGTTCAACATAACGAGGAGGCTTGAGTTTTAGCATACCTTTAACCGTTCTGGCCATTCTCCTCTTCCTCATAGCTTCCTCCATGGAAATTGGGGGGATCGGGCGTCTGTCAGCCATATCGAGCTTGGACTTGAAGATGAGCTTGAAAAGCTAAAGAACTAGAGAATTTTAGAGCTTGAGAGAAATTTGAGAAGTGAAGAAGTGAGGAAGAATGAAGGATGCTCCCCTTCTTTTATAGAAAAGGTGTGACCTGTTACTCCAGGTTGAGATACAGGCCGGATCGTGTTTACAGGTCATGTATCGGATAAATGCAAAAAAGAGACGAAAACTATCCGTCAATAAATGAAGGGACTCATCAAAAACTCAAAATAAGGAACTAAGAATGTCAGTTGGTATCTGACAAAGGAAGTTTTAAAAGTCTCATCAAGAAGTTAACATAAAGTATGGGATTAGCAGTGCTAATTGAGATCAAGGGAAGTCTTAAGCAAAAGTTATGAATAATCATATTGTTGACTCCCCAAACTCAAGGTCAGCAAGACTACGGAAGACTCATTGTCATCAAGACCACGAAGATTCAAGGTCAGCAAGACCACGATAAACTCGCGGTCATCAAGACCACGAACATACATGTTCTTGAAAGCATCACGTTCAAGAAAAAGGTCGGAGTATTGAAGCCAAGAGTGCAAAAAAAAATAAAAAATTTTGACATGGTCCGACCGGAAGCCGGCCGACCGGGGCAAACCGGAAGGCTTCAGCCGACCGGGAGCCAGCTGACCGGTGGCCAGCCGACCGGTCTACCCGGGAGGCTTCGGCCGACCGGAGTTCGTCAACACCACGGGAGTTTTCGTCAAGACCCCGACTATTTTTGTCATTTTCGTCAAGACCCCGACTATTTTTGTCATGTTCGTCAAAACCACGAACATACGTGTTTATGGAATCATCATGATGAAGAAGGAAATTGAAAAAAAAAAAAAAAATTCCAGCCGACCGGGGCAAACCGGAAGGCTTCAGCCGACCGGGAGCCAGCCGACCGGTGGCTGGCCGACCGGTGGCTAGCCGACCGGCGCACCCGGGAGGCTTCGGCCGACCGGGGTTCTTCAAGGGTACGAGTATTTTTGTCCAACTCGGAGTGATCAGGGGTACGAGTATTTTTGTCCAACCCAGAGTGATCAGGGGTACGAATATTTTCAATCAACCCGGGTTCATCAGGAACATGAAGATTTCTGATTAGCACAGATTAGTGCCAATTAGCACAGATTAGTGCCGTTTAAGCACATATTAGTGCCAATTAGCACAGATTAGTGCCGTTTAAGCACAGATTAGTGCCGATTAGCACAGATTAGTGCCAATTAGCACAGATTAGTGCCGTTTAAGCACAGATTAGTGCCAATTAGCGCAGATTAGTGCCGTTTAAGCACAGATTAACGCCGATTAGTGCTGTTAGTGCCGTTTTATGCCGTTTAACATCGTTTAACACTGTTTACACGTTGTTTTAAGGCTGATTAGCGCTGTGTGTAGTGCCTTTTAACAATGTTTAGTGTCGTTCAACATCGTCGTAAACGCGTCGGTCGCTCCACGCTTTACAGTAAGATGATATTGTTGAAAGTACTTGCGTAAGAGCAATAAACCCTGACCCAAGTCTCAGAAAGGCCGTTATAACTTCGAGGAAAACCTGATCAGTTTTCCTAGAAGTTGGGGGGCAAATAATATGGGTTAAAAGTAAGCCCTAAAGACACATTTAATGTGGCATTAAATGGACCCAATATGGTCAAAACGTGGGGCCCACCAAATGGGCCCAAACCCTATTTACAATATTAATTTCGTAATTAATATTAGTGGTAATTATCAGCTCAGCAATAAGAGTCAAACAAGGATATTACTCTTGCCTGACTTAGCCCCCAAGGCACATACTCCAACATGGAAACTGATTCATACATGGAAGGAGACTAGAACCTTTTTCTAGTCGGTGACTTGCCCACCAAGTCATCTAACCCTATTACGATTCAAAGGCTTCTCAGCCTATATAAGGACCTGCTCCTTCACCCCTAGAACTACGTCTTGGCTTGATTCTCAATAACGAGATACGTAGGCACTCTGTGAGGACTGATCAGTCTCGAACACGGAAACAGCCATTAAAGCTCGAAGCTTAACCACCCTTTGCATTGAATATACTTAAACCCTAGCCGCAATATTCATAACCTAGTTTTTATTCCACAACAACCATACATTGGAATGGATAGACATGTTGAGGGATGCGGACACAAAGCAAGATTTGTTCAGGAATGTTTTTTTTTTTGCTAATTAAAATTTATACCATAGGCAAAAGATTACATCTCTAGGGGCATACCCCGCGATTAGTAACACATCTACCTAGCGGAACGACAAAGAAAAAACATAAACAGTGCTAGATAAACTAGCAATCAACAACATAACACGAACCTAAACAAAAACAACTATGCCGTGGACTACGGGTAAACCAGCGCACCATCAACACCACAAACATCATAACCGAGCCCACTCTATCAATGATGACAGCCACCCCAACAACGAACCGCGAGACATCAGTTCGACCTACAACACCATCTGTTTCACTAGTGCCTCTAACAAAAGGAGTAAAAGCACTCATCCATTTATAAACGGTCCCCAGCTCCATCAACAGGACAACATTAGAGTTGCAAGAAAGAAGGCCAGCACCTGACCACGTTTCCATGCTCCACAGAAGCGAAATACCACAACTAGCAGTGATACATGTTCCAATTGAGGGCCTAAATCCCTTGAAGTACCAGTATCCATGACGCTCAATACCTCGCTCAATACCTCGCCAATTCACTAGCAGTGATACATGTTCTTTGTGTTGTTCCAATCATCCAACTTGTATTTAAACAAGTGGCCATTCAAAGCAAGGGAGACATAGCCCTTAGGCTCCTGTATAGCAACAGCAACAAACTGAAAAAGACCTCGAGCACCTGCCCCCCCATGAGCAGCCTCATGTAACAGGAAGGCAGCGACACCATTATCTCTAATCCCCACAAGTCTGAGCTCATGGGCTGGTAAAAGCTCGCCCACGTTGCAACCATCTCTTAGGCCAGTCGATGTCAACAAATGAAACCCACCAGCATCATAAAAGATGCCCTTCGACAAGTGATTATTGCCAAATCCCATAATCATGATGCTCAACTGCATTGAAAAAATCTGACTAACATTGTATAGAGCATCAGCAGCTCTAACAAACCAGGGTAGAACCACAATTGTTGGAGGAATTTCGTAACAATACGAAATCGGAGGTTTGCTGGAATATTAGAACGCATGTGGCTATTTTAGGGGATTAGGGTTTATAAAAAATAGGGCTAGACTCGGCGGCTGTGTTGATTTGTCTCGTGTATCAGATTGCATATGCCAAGATGCCTACGTACCTATGTTTATATATGATCAAGCCCACGTAATTCTGTGAAATTGATTGGTCTTATCCCGAGAGACTTAAGGGATAAGTTACGTTAATGTGGATAATGATTGATTTTATCTGATTTAATCTTATCGTTGTGATATCTTCCTGATTTGAAGAATATCGTTTGGAGATAATTTTCGTTATTGATTGATTAAGATTGATTCTTTCTTCATTTCAGAGAGAGGATAAAACTTAGCGGTTAAGTAATAATTATTAATCTAAATTAATAATTAATAATTATTAGAAATTTGGGAGATTATTAGACATGCCAAAATTATGGCATAACAACTAGCCCCCAGTTCTTCAGTGTAGCTTGCTGTAGTGGAGAACTAAAAATTCTTCAAAGTTCCAAATTTCTTGAGTCGCTGAAAAAACTGAAAATAGATGATTATAAAAACATTTAGAGCACCACTGTGCTCGTTAGGCGTATGCGGATGCAAATGTGAAAGCATGCGATGTCCAATATAAGATATATTTTTTGCCAAGGTTTTCAAATGTGCGAGCATATATAATATTTTTGAAATCCTTTGCGATCCATATTGTCTAGTTAGGACCTTGGCTTTTGTATATATCCCGAATTGGCATACACGCTTTTCAAGTGTCTGATGCAACCACATAAGGATGTGTCTGGCGAGGTCTTCAATAAGAGATGTAGATGTAATTCTGGTGAACTTTGCACGCGCGCTGGATGTGCATGTCTGAAAGATATTTTGCATATGGATGCCTTCCCACCCATGCGACCTTGACCTCAAGATCTGGTCATGGGCCTTCAATAATAATCCAGAGGGTGCTGCACTTTACTCAAGCGTGTAGCATTGCGAAATTTATAGCTTGTCCAGGCTACCCTACTTGGCAATTTAGTTCGCAAGTTTGAAAATATTTTTGACATATATGTACTATCGCGACGATATATGAAAAATATTTTACAAATACATATGCAATAATAAATATGCTCTTTTAAGAATGTCGCTATATTTATTTTCTTCGAAAATAATGCTTCGTTTTTGTAGAAAATCTGCTACAAAATTATGTGTCTCGTATATGTATTTTTTCCTTTGAGAATAATGCAGCTCGTACGGGATTGTAAAATAAATCTGCAATCAATTAGCGTAAATATTCGCAATTCATCAACATAAATATCTCGTACGATATTTTCCAAATCGCAATAATTTTACAAGCATAAAAATA
Organism: Kitagawia praeruptora; assembly: GCA_037693485.1. NCBI lineage: Eukaryota > Viridiplantae > Streptophyta > Magnoliopsida > Apiales > Apiaceae > Kitagawia > Kitagawia praeruptora. The sequence continues at coordinate 117,405,818 of CM075351.1, read as the reverse complement.
GATAGCTCGCACGAATTTTTTGAAATTATGGCATAACAAGGAACTTTCATCTTCGAAGCAGCCAGAGTGGAAGCGATACAGAGCTGTTAGGCGACGTCCGTGGGGGAAGTATGCAACAGAGATTAGAAATCCTGCCAAAAGGGGAGCTAGAATATGGCTGGGAACATATGACACACCCGAGGATGCTGCATTAGCGTATGACAAAGCGGCTTTTAATATTCGTGGCTCGCATGCTAAGGTAAATTTTTCGAAGAAATTAGTGCCAGACTTGAGCCAAAATTGGAATGCCAGTCCCACGAGATTGATATCAGAGCCTGAATCATCCTTCTTGTCCTCGAGTCATCGGAGAATGGCGCTATGAAAAATGTCGAAGCTTCCGACCATAATCCTGTAGATGACTTCGAGGAAATTTTCACATTTACAGATGAAGATCTATTGCTGATTGAGTCAGTATAAGAAGGGGGAGGGGGAGAAATAACCTTTAACTTTTCAGTCCAGCTTGCACTTAGACAGTTAGACATAATCAAGGGCATGCCCGTGGCCCAATCAATATGGTTTAACGTCGTCTGAACGTGTATAAACGTAAATTTGCCATCTTGAGTTGTTTATTATCAATTCCTGAACTGATGTTACACATAGATTTTCATATTCTATCTTCATATGTCATATCATATACTACTGCAATAGTGCCATGCATTTACGTATTTACATTCACTTTTTAAATAACAATCACAAAAATATTACGTATCTGCGTGTTAATAATGATGTTATTACATGTATTATGTATGATGTTATTACTTGGTGGCGGATCCTAATATTCCAAACGTAGTTGAAGTGGTGTTTCCTAAATTTTTACACTAGATTTCACTACAAGAATCAGCTATTATGTCAACGAAATTTACTAACGGACTGTTGGTAGTTAGCCATAAATTGTTGACGGATTGAAAAGCCAACACCATACCAACAAATGTCCAACAGATCATTAACGGAGAATTATTAAGGAAATATTTTGTTGGTAAAATAGGCGCCAAAAGTGCCTTCCCAAACATGCCAATAGAATTGCTAATGATTTGCCAAAGGATTTCTAGCTATTGAATAGTAATGAAATAATAACGGTTTAGTAAGGAATTGCTAACCCCATGCTAAAGGAAATTACAACTTCTATTTGCGTTACTAATCTATTATAATAACCGATCGGTTAAAATGTATATGTTCCTATTCCGTTGGTAATATTAGTTTTGGAATTTAATCAAATAAATTTATTTTTCTGAAATTTTTGGAATAACATTAATAAAGATGGATCTTGACATCCATACGGTTGGATCGTCGAAAAATATTTTTTTTAAAAATCGAACCCCCCACCCCCCCTCTTCTCACTGAACTCCCTCTCTCACTCTAGCAGTCGCCTCTCTCTATCAAATTGAAGAACTTGACCGTGTCTTAATCAAATCAAATTATAACTCTCTGTTTTCAATTCACTTATCTACTCTTTTCTCTTCTCCAATAACTCTCTTCCACGTATGTAAATTATTTTTGATTTTGCAGGTGATTATTGGGATTTCACTTCTTCAATTAATTGGTAAATAACACTCTCTTTTTTTTGCTAATTAAAATGTATTCCAACGTCAAACAAATACACTTCTGGGGGCATACCCCACGAAAAATTGTCGACCAACCGGAACAACAAAGAACAACTATAACAGTTCTACAAAGAAGAAGCTAGCAAACTGCTAATGCACTACCCAACTAAAACGACATAAAACCAACATTACCACAGGCCAACAAATTGACAGCTGCTAAAAGAGAAACAGAACAAGGGACGGATCTTTCCGAACCCACTTTTGAAAGGAAGCACAAGTGAACATTTTCTCCCGCACTATGGATTTGATGGTCAAGCTAAGCACAGTTGTTGGGTGCCCAGGCCCTGCGTTGTGCATTCTAAAGTTCCTTTCCTTCTAGACATTATAAATGCACGTTGTAAGGTAGACCCCCGCTATTCTCTTCAACTTTCCAGAAAGATTAGAAGAGAAAAAATCTCCTCGCTGCCACCTTGTCCAATCAATGTTCACCTGGAAAGGGATTACATTACTCAAGAGCCTAAAATATGGGCAAGCCGTAAACAGGTGGCTTATAGATTCCACTCTATTCCCACACAACACGCAAGAGGGATCCACCTCCATACCAAACGAAATCATACGATCTCTAGTAAGTAACCTGTTTCTCACAGCAAGCCAAGTAATGAAGGTACATTTCGGAATATTGAACGAGTTCCACCCCACTTCTCCCCAGCTTACAGGTTGACCAATATCCCGAATAGAGTTCCATATAGTTGCCAGCTTTACCAATTTAGTCTGCATGCCATTCCAAGTAATGTTGTCAGTCCGGTGAATTTGGACTTGGGATGCTCTTCTTCGAACACCTATGACATCCATGTGGTTAGACTGGGGAAGTCTCCACACTCCATCTTGGAGGTAACAGCTGATAGGGGCCATGACAGTGGACTCAGCATTAGAGATTACAAAGGACGAGATGAATGCCAGAGGTTTCTTATCAGCCCAGGGGTCTTGCCAGAGGAGAAATCTAGAGTTTCGCCCCACATTATACCCAACAAATTGCAAGGCCTGCTGTCTAGCATTAAAAATCTTTCGAGCAATCCAAAAACACCTATAGGGCATTGTAGCAGTCCAGAAGGCTTTGTTTCGTAACAGAACATTATGAAACCAGGCTATCCAAAGAGAGTCTGAAGTGGGTTGGAGCAGGCGCCAAAGCTGGTGCAAAACAGCTGCCTGGTTCCATTCAAAAATGTTTTTGATCCCCAGACCACCCTCATTTTTAGGCTTGCAACAATCCTCCCAGGACACCTTGTAGTGGCATCGACCTGATTCCTTATAGAACCCTCCCTATAAAAATTTGAACAAAAGACTATTGATCGCCTTAAAGACTGACTTGGGAAGGAAAATGTACACGCTCCAGTATCCCACAATACTAACCATGATTGCTTTGATTAGCATCAAACGACCAGCAAAGTTAAGAAATCTCACCATCCAGGATTCCACTCGATTGCATAACTTTGTCACCAGAATGTTGCAATCCATGCTGTTAAGCTTGCCAGTAATGAGAGGGAGGCCCAGGTAAGTGACTGGAAGAGTGTCTCTTTGAAAGCCTGTTACCCTTAAGATATCCTCAGCAACATCAGTTCTCACATTTGCAAAGAAACAGACCGATTTGGTCTGGTTTGGAACCAAGTTTGAGAGGCTAGAGAATTGGTGAATCCCTTCCATGAGTCTCGAAACAGATTGAACATCACCATGACAAAACAGAAACACATCATCTGCAAAGATGACATGATGTAAGTTCACCTCCTTGGCCCTCCAATGAAACTTAAAATTAGAGCCCACTATTGACTTGTTGAGACAAGCAGTGAGAGCTTCCATGGCCATAACAAAGAGGTTATCTTCTTCTGCATTTTCATTGCTTAATTGCTCTTCTTCACTCTTTAATTAATTGCTTCTATTTTTGATTTTCTCTTAGGTTTTCTATTAGGGCTCTAAATTTAGGTAAAATTAGAAGAAATGCAAAGGCAAAGCTGCGATTATAAATTCTTTTCTCGAATTAATTGCTGTTTTACAAATAACACTTTTTAGAATTTGATTATGAGGTTTAAGTACTATTCAAGTTTATCCATTTTTTCCAAGGATGTTACATTTTGATTATGTATTCGTTTTCCAATCGTACATATGTATTTAGTGGAGCACATGACTACATATCATATGCAGTGCAAGAAGAGAACTTGAGGAAGGAATTGGTGAGCCAAAAGGAATCTTTTCCTTAGATTTTTTAGAATAAGTATGTGATGGAAATATTCACTAATATAGTAAAATAGAGGCAGTCATATATCGTATTTAACAAGCAAAAGCCAAGCAAACAATTAACGAAACAAAACACGAAGGTATAAAACATGTACATCAGTAACTGATAGAACAAAGGAAGATAAAAATCATACCAGAAGCCATAGCTATGCAGGTATAAAATTAAGAGAACAGCTGAGTCGTCAGGATTTGCTCGAAAACCTGACTGCTCTTGAAGAGATAATTGCCCCCACTTACACTGTGTTGGGATGCTTACAACACCTCTCCCACGATAAAACAGCTCCGAGCTAAATGATCACAGTAATCAGAAAGCTCAACTTCGACTAGCACCTCAGTCGCCGGAAAAAACCTTAAGTACAAGAAACTATGGCAGGAGGGAGAACAGAGAGTGTAGAGAAGAGAATGTAGGGTGTGGTCTGTGTATAAAACCCAGCAGCTTAGCTCTCTATTTATAAGAGAGGCCAAACGTAACTGATACCACCCTCATCAATATTGTAACCCCCATTCCATTTAATATGAATGAAACGGTCGATTTAATATAATCAAAATGGCTGTAACAGCTGATTTTATATTAAATAAATCGTAACAGTTACGTATATTTTATCCACACATATCAGTTTTATTTTAATTATACGAATAAATACAATATATATATATATATTATCAAATTCTGTTCAGGACTCAACATCAGGAACTGATGTCCGTCCATCAGTATTTGATCATCAGGATCTGGTACCGCCAGGACTTGAGGTCCATCAGTATTTGATCAAGTCATCAGGATCTGGTAGTACCTTCAGGATTTCATCAGGACTTGGCCCATCAGTATTACATGTCTGACCAGTTACTAATTTACTCCAAGTACTGATCCCAATCGATATATATATTTATTCTAATTAAAGTATATTTAAACACGGAAATAAAATCCCTCGCCCAGGTCGCCTCGCATACGCGAGACGCCGAGACATTCGCCCAAATCGCCCTTCGACCGAGCTAACACGACACGAGTCGAGTCGAGTCGAGATGTGGCGTGGCGAGGCGGGGCGGGCGGCGGCGGCGCGCGCGCTCGTGTGTGTGCGCGTGGAGCACACAGTAACACCATGCACCATCATGCACCTTAGTAGTTGTACACTACCCATGTGTGTGATTCCATATAAAGCCAACAACCCCCTTTATTTATTTCAATGTGGGACAAATACACATTCTCATTTTCAAGCTCTTTCAAGCTACCCACTTCAACTCAATTTCTCTATGAATTTCACTAAGAAAATTACTTAGACCCATATATGAAAATTGAAGTCCTCATAGCAAGGAACAATTTCCAATCGTTAAAAAACCGGAATCAACATCAAGAACATAAATTAATTATGCTCTAAAACCTCCATTTTCTAACAATCCCCCAAAATCCATACAGAAATGCTTCAGGTTTCTCTTCATGACTTGTTTTTCAGAGTCGGTACCCTTCCGGGTTTGAACCCTCCTAAGTCCCCTACTTCGATGACTACCGGATTCAGATGGAATGTTTCACCTTGAATCTTTTTTTTTGCTAATTAAATATTTTATACCAAGAAGGAACAGCCGAAAACATTTCTAGGGGCATACCCCGCGAAATCAACATCACACATTACAAATCATCAAAAACGATTTCCTACGGAAACAACATCATAACAAGTTAACTACATAAACATTTGGAATGAAAAGTTAGGTGTGGCCACCCCTGCTAAGACGCCACTTCTTGAGCCTCGACTTGGTCCATTGGACTCTAGACTTCGAGCCATCCTCCATGTTTCCATCTACACCAGCAACCTTGTCAACCCTGTCTGTTTGTTGCATACTCTCACTATCCAGGTTTAAACCAGCTTCTAGAATAAGTCTCTCAGACTGACCTTCCCATGGCTTTGCGTCATCTCTCAAAGTGGCTGGGGCCTTTCTTTTTGAGCAAGTTTCCCCAGTCCATCCCATCCTTGTATCAACGTCATTGACCCTGTCATCAGGAGGCTTGTCTTCCAACTGTTTCCCAGAGGCGGAACCTTGCCTTAGTTCGTGCTTATAAAAATCAATTCCCAAATCAATCAGGAAGTCCCTCAATTGGATGATACAGCAAGTGAGATCATGGAGTTCTTCCTCCTCCTTGTCCCCCTTGTCCCTCAAGCTTTTAGCACTTGCAGAGTACTCTCTATAACTGGACCCTTTTACCACAGGGACTTCTTTGCCAATTGAGGTGATGAACATTTCCAAGATCTCTAGATTGCGCCTTGCTGCCACCAGGGCTTTCTGCTTCAATCCAGTGTTACAAGAGGTGTGGTCTAGCAACTCTTCAATCACTAGCTCCGCTTTCCTACCCTCCTCTCCGGGTAATACAGGGATTAGAATTCCATTCATCCGCATGTAGTTTCCAAGCTGATCAATACAATTAAGAGCTTTACCCAGGTCTCTCATCTGTCCATTAGGCCAAAAACGGCATCCAAATCACTCAAATCAACACACCCCCAAAATGTGGGGACTTTATGACCATGGTTAACAATACAATCTCGGAACGTAATGACTACATTCACCGCTATGGCCAGTCTCTCATGCATCCTTCTAATTGAATCATTCCAAACTGGGATGGCCCCTAATTCTTCTTGTTCAGTACTGAGCTGCTTTCCCTTGATCTCACTCCGAGATAGCTTAAGGGGATCCTTAGTCGACACTGCTGCATTTGTGGTCACAACCTGTTCCAAATCATCCCTAAGGCTAGAGTTCTCAGGAATTGAGGTCTCATCAACATCCTCATTTAATTGCTGAAAAAGGTTTCGGACTGGTTTTCCATCCACTTGGGTAACCTGGACCCCACTCACGACCCCTTTTCTCTCAACTCCTCCCAAAGGAGTGATTCTTAAGTAACATGGTTTCATTTGATTGGACCTCAGGCGAAATCACCTCAGAGTCCAATCCCTCCTCCCGACTACTCAAAGAGCCAGGGTTAGCATTCTCCCCTTCCAAATAAGTAGGGATGGATGGATCCAATAAATCCACAACAGAAGTAACATCTACTAGCTTAGATCTAACAGGTTTCCTCTGAGAGAAAACCTTTCCATCAATAAACTGGTGCTTGACCCGGCTGCGTGTGCGAGCAGCCACCCCAGACCTAGATCTCAGCGATAAAATCAAAGTCAAGTTCTCATCAAAGGAGACTCTTGACCCCCCCCCCTTCCTTCCATCATTCTTTGGACTCAAATTTTTCGGGACTTTCTTAGATCGAATACCATCAACCGATATTTCCACTACCAAGTCTTCCTCAAAAGAAACCCTTTTCGGGCTCAACACTGGAGCCGGCCCACCATGGGTCTTGCTACCATCATTCTTAATACCCAATCCTTCTAACTTCCTGGAACGGGAGCCAACAGATGGTATAATCGATACCAAATCAACTGCAAAAGAAACCCTTTTCGGGCTCGTTACCGGTTCTAACCCCTCCTGGGTTAGCTTCACACTATCGGTGACATCAGCCGCCGTTATGGAAACATCCCTGAAAGAAACCCTTTTACGGGACATGAGACCGAAAAGAAAGAAATTTAGTGTTTGAGTTAGGAGATTTGGTGAAGAAAGGGATTCGGGAGGCTGATTTGATCTGATGAAGAAAGTGATTTGAATTTAGAGAGAGATAGAAGAGAGAAATTAGAGAGAATTTAGACCGACCCTCATAGCTACCACCACTTGTGATCCTTATCGTTTCACCTTGAATCTTAATCCGTTTGATGTAATCATGTTCCATAGACGACGACAACTCAAAGGCTATGGTGCCAATCTACGGCTTTAAGACATTAATGGTCTTGTCTCGATCCTGTTCGTCGAATGTTTCAAGGAATAACCCTTCCCTCTAATTGCGACCACACAATTACATTCGCTTAGCTGGGCATCTCCAGAGATGTACTGCTACCATCTCGTCAAATGACTTGACCCCATTCAGAGTTATAATAACTCTTGCTTACTAGCAGTGTCAGTACCTTCTAGGTTTACAGGGGATAGACTCAGATACAACAGTATCATCTATGTAGCAAAGGTACTACCAATTCATCCTTACAGCTTGTTATTACCACATTGAATACACTTCAAGGGATCTCCTTTCATGTGTATTGGGTTCCCACTGATGATGAACTTTGATGGGTTGACAGCCCCATCCCCAACCTCGACATAAGGACCACTACAGGTTCCAGTCCTTTAGTTAAAGGATCAGCTATATTATTCTGAGTTCCTATGAACTCTACAACAATAATCCTATCAGACACTAAACCCCTTATAGACTTCAGTCTAACTTGGATGTGCCTCTTTGTTTTAGCATTATACTTTTTACTGCTAATCTTGTCGATAGTTGTTTGACTATCACAATGAATAGCAAACGTAGGAAGCGGTCTGCTTACTACAGGTATCGCGGACATAAGTCCATGTAACCATTCAGCCTCCGTCCCCGTGGCATCAAGTGCACACAACTCAGCCTCAAATGTAGACCGAGTTACTAAAGTCTGTTTGGTCGACTTCCAGGATATTGCTCCTCCTGCTAAGGTGAACACGTATCCAGTCACTCCATTTGAACCAGACTTCTTAGCTATCCAACTTGCATCACTGTACCCTTCAAGCACACCAGGAAATCTCCTATAGTGTAAACTAAGGTACATTGTGCCTTTCAGATATCTAAGTACTCTATCAAGAGCATCCCAATGAGTTCTGTTTGAACAGCTTGTATATCTAGCCAACTTAGACACAGAGTATGAAATATCTGGTCTAGTACAGTTAGCAAGATACTGCAAACTCCCTATAATCTGAGAATACCTTAACTGAGACACAGGTACTCCTGAAGTATTCTTAACAAGGGCAACTTTAGGATCATAGGGTGTACTAGCGATTCTACATTGTGAATAACCATATTTTTCAAGTATAGATTTCTCTATATAATGAGACTGCGATAAAGTTATTCCCTCAGCTGACTGTGTCAGCTTGAGACCAAAAATCACACTAGCCGCACCCATATCCTTCATTTTAAAATGCCTTTTCAAGAAAGCTTTTGTCTCGTTAATAATCTCAATATTGGTTCCAAACAGTAATATGTCATCTACATATAGGCACAAGATGACACAATCACTACTTTTAACTTTGGTGTAGACACACTTGTCACTATCATTAATATCATAACTGAACGGCACTATAGTTTCATCGAACTTTTTATGTCAATCCCTAGGAGCTTGTTTCAAGCCATAGATGGATTTGATCAACTTACATACTTTCCTTTCGTTACCAGATGCAACAAATCCCTCAGGCTGATCCATATAAATCTCTTCTTCAAGTTCACCATGAAGAAAAGCTGTCTTTACATCCATTTGATGGATGATAAGACCATGTACGGAAGCCAATGCTACAAGCATTCGGATTGTTGTCATTCTAGCTACTGGAGAGTATGTATCAAAGTAATCAATGCCCTCTTTTTGCTTAAAACCCTTAGCTACCAGTCTAGCTTTGTACTTATCTATTGAGCCGTCAGGGTTCAACTTCCTTTTAAAGATCCATCTGCACCCGATAGTAGAACACCCAGGAGGGAGATCCACTAACTCCCATGTTCCATTAGAAATAATAGAATCAATTTCACTCTTTACAGCGCCCTTCCAGTGCCTAGACTCTGAAGAATCCATAGCTTATCAGAAAGTTAAAGGTTCGTCCTCGACATTGTAAGTGATATAATCACTTCCAAAATCCTTGACTACCTTTGCATGCTTACTCCTTCGTGGTTCCTCTACCTCCTTAGGAGTAGAGCTACTACTAGGTTCCACCCCCACATTTGTCATCTTTTCCACATGATCAGGATTAGAACTTGATGTGTGAGTAGGATCTTCAGTAGAAGTATCTTGAGGCATACCAGTCTTCATAGGGTAAACATCCTCAAAGAATGTAGCATCACGAAACTCAACTATCGTGTTAGCCACTATACCATCTATGTCAGATTTTAACACTAAAAATCTCATAGCTGTAGTGGTTTCAAGATAGCCTAGAAAGATACAATCAATAGTCTTCGGACCTAGTTTCTTTCTCTTGTGTTCAGGGACAAGTACCTTAGCAAGGCACCCCCACACACGAAGATACTTAAGACTAGTCTTCTTGCTCTTCCATAACTCAAAGGGTGTCTTATCCATGTGTTTCAGAGGGACTCTATTCAGAATATGGCAAGCCGTATTTAGAGCTTCTCCCCACATGTATTTAGGCAACCCAGAATTAATAAGCATACAATTAATCATATTTTTAAATGTTTTGTTCTTTCGCTCAGCAACCCCATTAGACTCAGGTGTGTATGGTGGGGTAACTTCATGAACTATACCATTGCTTGCACAAAATTCATTAAAAGCGTTACTCGTATACTCACCACCTCTATCAGATCTCAACCGTTTAAGTACCTTACTAGTTTGTTTTTCTACTTCAGTTTTATATATAATGAATTTACTAAGTGCTTCATCCTTATGTCTAAGTAAATAAACATAACAGTATCTACTACTATCATCTATAAAGGTAATGAAGTATCTAAACTGGTCCTTAGTCAACACACCACCAAATTCACAAATATCAGTGTGTACTAAATCTAACAAGTCTGAATCCCTAACAATATTATGAAAAGGTTTCCTTATTTGTTTAGCAGACATACATACTTGACATTTAGAATTCTTTTCTATGGTATGTCTTCTTTTTTTTGCTAAATAAATGATTTATAGAAAGCTAAAAGAGAATACAAAAGCAAAGGGGCATCCCCCAGTCCACACTAACTACAAACCACGGTCCACAAGACCTGGTAGAATAACAACAACTACAGCAAATGAACTAGAACAGCATAAGAACAAGGGTTGAGTCTTCTCGGGCCCATTTTTTAAAGGAAGAACAAGTAAAAAGTTTTTCCTTCACAATGGTTTTTACATTCGAAATGAGCACAGTAGAGGGATGTCCTGGGCCAGCATTATGGTTTCTAAAATTTCTCTCCTTCCACAAACTGTAAACACATGTCGTCAGGTAAGTACCCGCAATGGCCTTAGCTTTGCATTAAGAGGACATCTAAAGAAATCACCCCGCTGCCAGCAAGCCCAATCCGCGTGGAGTGGAAGGGGAATGACTCTAATTACTAGGGAGGAAAAAGGACAAGTAGTGAGCAGGTGACTAATTGACTCAACCTCTGTTCCACAAAGAGTGCACACAGGATCAACATTCATGCCAAAAAAGACCATACGCTCCTTAGTGAGCAGCATATCTCTAACTGCAAGCCAACTGACAAAGGAGCACTTTGGGATGTTGAGAGAATTCCACACTAGGTCGCTCCAAGCAGCAGGTTGACCCATGTCACGAATAGAGGCCCAAATAGATGCCAGTTTGACAAGCTTTGGCTGGAGTCCATCCCAAGTGATGCAATCCCTGTCATGTAGTTGTACCATACTATCCCTATTTCTGACTTCAATGACATCCATGTGATTTGATTGAGGGAGATGCCACACCCCATTGCTAAGATACTTCCCGATACTAACCATACTAGATGATTCAGCCGTAGAGATCACAGAAGTAGAGACAAGAGCCAGGGGCTTTTTGTTTGCCCACGGATCATGCCAGAAAAGAAAATTAGAGTTCACCCCAACTTCAAAACTAAGAAAGTTCATCGCCTGGGGCCTAGCATTAAAAATTTTCCTTGCAATCCAACTACACCTGTACGGCATCTTTGCAGTCCAGAAACCCTTATTACGAATCAGCACCTTATGAAACCAAGAAATCCAAAGAGAGTCAGTCGAGGGTTGGAGCAGGCGCCAGAGCTGATGTAAAACAGCTGCCTGGTTCCATTCGAAGAGGTTTTTAATCCCCAGCCCCCCCTCACTTTTAGGTTTACAACAATCTTCCCAGCCTACTTTGTAGTGACACCTACCCGATTCCTTATAGAATCCTCCCCAAAGGAATTTAAAAAACAAACTGTTGATCTTCTTTAAAATAGCCTTGGGAAGAAAGATATACATGCTCCAGTAGCCAACAATACTATCCATGATCGCTTTAATCAGCATCAAGCGGCCAGCAAAATTGAGAAATCTCACCATCCACGATTCCACCCTCTTGTAAAGCTTGGCCACCAAGGAGGAGCAGTCCCTGCTATTTAGTTTACCAGTAATGAGAGGCAACCCTAGATACGTGATAGGAAGGGAGCCTCTTTGAAAGCCAGTAGCCCGAAGGATATTCTCCACCACATTCTCTCTGACATTCGCAAAAAAACACACTGACTTATCAATACTAGGAACCAGGTTAGAACAGTTGGAGAACCTATGGTATGTCTTGGAATCAACTCTAAGTTCATTATATTTTTAACCCAAGTCTAGCATGCCATAAAGTTGAAGATTCAACACAGTTAACAGAAGGAGTAATTTTATTTAAAGCACCCAAAACGGGCTCAGCGTTTATTACAAATAAACCATTTGACAAGTAACCCTTGCCAAAGAAAGTACCAGTACGAATAAGAACTACTTTATTACATTTGAGAGAGACTTCAAAACCATTAGCTACTAAACAGCTTCCACTTATTATATTTCTACGCATGTTGGGAACATGATGCACTCTCGTCAGGGATAGAATACGTCCCGAAGGAAACTTCAAGTCCACGTTTCCTATTCCATGTACTTGAGCGGCACTTGCGTTCCCCATCGTCACTGTCAAGCTATGACTCTGTTGATAAGATACAAATAAACTAATGTCAGCACAAATATGCACATTAGCTCTAGTATCAATCAACCATTCATTTGACAGATAAGTGGAAAATAGTACAGGGTTGTAGGTAACAAACCGGTCAATGTTGGTTTCAGAAGCCAAAGCCTCACCAACAACCATGTTCGCTACAGGCCCACTTGAGGTTCCAAGCACAGCATTCGCTTGAGCTACCCCCTCGGCTTTCTTTGCTTTCTTTGTAGGGCAGTCCTTACTCCAGTGCCCAACCTGCCCACAAGACTAACATGGTTTGTTTGTGAAAAAAAGAACTAAAAATGAGAGTCGTATGCTCTAACTTCTCTCTAACCTCTCTCTAAAAAACCTAGCCGCCACCAAATTCAAACCTTAATCTAAACCATTTCTTCATCAAATCTTCCCTTTAGCCTTCCCAAATTCACCTTCCTCTTCTAATCTTTCACCTCAAACACCATATTTCTTATATATTTATTATTTAATTATTAATTTAATGAAGAAGGTTTCCTTTTCGGAGAACCTAGTGACCGTGATTCCTCCCCGTGCGCGAGGATTTGAAGTTTGCCATCCGGTGGGTAATCCGATTAGGAGTCCGAAGCGGGTCTCCTTTTCGGAGAACCTTGTGACTGTGTATCCTTTGGAGGATAATCCGAAGGGTGTGCTCAGGGTGTGTACACAGAATGGCTCCTCTCCTGGAAGGGGGAAGATTAAGCCCTTGTTTCAGGTGGCTAAGAGATTGAAGTTTGAGACGGAGTGTACGGAGTTTGGTGCTTCTGGTCCCAAAGATGGGCTGGAGGTGTCGGGGAGGGCTTTCACTCCCACAACTGGGATTGCTTCTAGGACGTGTAGCTCGTTTGAAGGTAAGATCTACTACTCCAAGAAGAAAGTTTCTTTTAACGATTTGGTTGTTGAAATTAAAGATTTCAATAATGAAATGTCCGATTCATCGGAAGCAACTGACATTTCTGTTAGTGCTAATGTGGATTTGGGGGTCAATTCCTCTTTGATGGATGAGGGAATTGACTTTCAAATTTTGGGTGAAAATGACTGGCCTAGAGAGAATCTAGTGGTTTACCGAAAGGCTTGCCTTAGGAAGTCTACATTTAATGTGGAGGTTGTCAAACCTGTGAAGAAATCAGTGAAGTGGAAGGATAATGTCCAGGTTATTATTGATCAAGAAGTGACTATTGTTAATGATAGTCAGGACAATAAGAAGTTGGTTATGGATGAGGAGGTGGGTCACAAGCTGAATGAAAAGGACATTGATGAAGCCTTTGAGTATTTAAGGAGTAGCGGTTGTGTTCTGGAAGGGACAGAAAGGATGTTGAGGCGTATGCTTAGGATACTTGGGTGTGAACCAGGGGGTTACACTTATTTTTCCTACCCATTTGTTGGTTTTGGTATGCTTGAGATGAATAATTTATTTGATATTGCCAGGTTGCTGGTGTCTTATTTGAAAATGCAGGTTTTGAAATTGGAGTTGCCGAACGAAATGTGTGCTGATAGCACTGGAATCGGTTGTGTGATGCATGGTCATAGTGGTGTGGTTCTTGGCTTATTGATGCCAACTGATAGTTGTGAGGGCATTTGGCCCGGGCCAGCGCAGGATGTCTTGCTGATTCATGGGTTCCTTGGGTCACCATGGAGGATTCTAATGATTTCTAGATGGGTGCTATATCATGCTGAATTGGTTGTGGTTTTGGAAGGATTTGAGAGCAGTTTGCTGCCTGTGAATGCTCTTCAGTCGTACGTGAGGGAGTGCAGCGCTAAAGCTGGATGCACTGATTTGGCGATCATGTTTGGTTACGGGAGAGGTTCCTTGCTTGGGAACCACACTGTCCAGCTTGGGTGTTTGTGGGATTGTTCCTTCTGTTGGGTTTTGATGCGCTCATGTAGTTCGGGTAGCATCATTGTCATGATGCTAAGAATGCAAATTCTTAGTGCTTTTCCCTATGATCCGACATAGACTTATTTTGATGTCTTTAGACTAGGGGTGGTCACTGTGATAACCTCGCTAGTTTTATGTTGTCAGTAAGGTGACTTACTGATTTTTAATCTTTGTATTATGTGATTGTTGACTTCGCGGGGTATGCCCCTAGACTTGTATTCGCTGTTCCTTTTGGTATAAAATTTTAATTAGCAAAAAAAAATATGGTTTGTTTGCCTTTGGTTTCTTGGCCTTATCCTTGTCATTCTTAGGTTTATTACTATTACCCTTCTTAGAGACAGCCTTCCTTTTTTGTCCTACAGTTGCTACATTTACCTTCGAACTTCCATGCTCAGTTGGCATCACATGTCCCTGTTTGGACTTGTGTTGTTCTTGCACTGAGATGTCCAGCATAAGGTTGGTCCAGGTGATATCTCCTTTCTGTCTTTTCAGAGAGAGAGAGAACTCTTCCCAAGACTTTGGAAGCTTTTCAATCACACTCATCACCTTAAACTTTTCGGGGAGGTCCATTCCAGACTCCTTCAGAGCATGCACTATCATCTCGAATTCATGCACTTGCTCAGTCATGGACTTATTGTCCACCAGCTTGAAATCAAGGAACCTAGCCACAGAATACTTTTCCAGACCTTGTGAGTCAATATTATGTGTCTGGTCCAGCTTCTCCCATAAGAGTCTTGCGGTGTAGGCATCGGAGGAGTACACATCAAACAATGTGTTCGTGAGAGCAGCCAAAATGGCTGCCCTAGCCACCCCATCCTTCTCAGCCCACTTCGCAAAACCCTTAACTGATTCAGCCTTCTCTTGATCCACAACCGGCTTCTCATATTCCACAACATGCCATAGACCCTTTACAGTCAACCACAACTTCATCCTTTTCTGCCAACGAGAAAAGCCAACGCCCCCATTGAATTTCTCAGGCAAGCCAGTTAATTCAACGGGTTGTGGAAAACTGTAAGTGGTCCAATCTATGACCCCAACACATGCAACTGAACTACCACTAGCAGGAATTTCACTCTCGTTAACCATTATGCTAAATACTATATAACCGATTATCTCTTCAAGAATGTTGGAAATATTCACTAATATAGTAAAATAGAGGCAGTCATATATCGTATTTAACAAGCCAAAGCCAAGCAAACAATTAACGAAACAAAACACGAAGGTATAAAACATGTACATCAGTAACTGATAGAACAAAGGAAGATAAGAAATCATACCAGAAGCCATAGCTATGCAGGTATAAAATTAAGAGAACAGCTGAGTCGTCAGGATTTGCTCGAAAACCTGACTGCTCTTGAAGAGATAATTGCCCCCACCTACACTGTGTTGGGATGCTTGCAACACCTCTCCCAGGATAAAACAGCTCCGAGCTAAATGATCACAGTAATCAGAAAGCTCAACTTCGACTAGCACCTCAATCGCCGGAAAAAACCTTAAGTACAAGAAACTATGGTAGGAGGGAGAACAGAGAGTGTAAAGAAGAGAATGTAGGGTGTGGTCTGTGTATAAAACCCAGCAGCTTAGCTCTCTATTTATAGGAGAGGCCAAACGTAACTGATACCACCCTCATCAATATTGTAACCCCCATTCCATTTAATATGAATGAAACGGTCGATTTAATATAATCAAAACGGCTGTAACAGCTGATTTTATATTAAATAAATCGTAATAGTTACGTATATTTTATCCACACATATCTGTTTTATTTTAATTATACGAATAAATACAATATATATATATTATCAAATTCTGTTCAGGACTCAACATCAGGAACTGATGTCCGTCCATCAGTATTTGATCATCAGGATCTGGTATCGTCAAGACTTGAGGTCCATCAGTATTTGATCAAGTCATCAGGATCTGGTAGTACCTTCAGGATTTCATCAGGACTTGGCCCATCAGTATTAGATGTCTGACCAGTTACTGATTTATTCCAAGTACTGATCCCAATCGATATATATTTATTATAATTAAAATATATTTAAACACAGAAATAAAATCCCTCGCCCAGGTCGCCTCGCATACGCGAGACGCCGAGACATTCGCCCAAATCGCCCTTCGACCGAGCTAACATGACACGAGTCGAGTCGAGTCGAGACGTGACGTGGTGTGGCGAGGCGGGGCGGGCGGCGGCGGCGCGCGCGGGTGTGTGTGTGTGCACGTGGAGCACACAGTAACACCATGCACCATCATACACCTTAGTAGTTGTACACTACCCATGTGTGTGATTCTATATAAAGCCAACAACCCCCTTTATTTATTTCAATGTAGGACAAATACACATTCTCATTTTCAAGCTCTTTCAAGCTACCCACTTCAACTCAATTTCTCTATGGATTTCACTAAGAAAATTACTTAGACCCATATATGAAAATTGAAGTCCTCATAGCAAGGAACAATTTCCAATCGTTAAAAAACCGGAATCAACATCAAAAACATAAATTAATTATGCTCTAAAAACTCCATTTTCTAACCGTATGTTTTCTACCTTTGTTTTTTTCCCTTTGAGAATAGCTATGTCTTGTATTATATGTGTATAGAGGTTTGAATTTTAGTTTCGTCACCTAATGTTTCAAGTCAGTAGTATTTGAGACAAGGAGGCTGAATTTCTTTTCTCTTACAATTTCTAGACAGTAGAAGTAGAACTTATTTCGGTTGATCATATTGCACTTAAACCATCGAATGGTGGTTCAGCAGCTACTCAGTGTAAGCTCTTCCTACTTATGGGGTACGTTCAATGGCAAACATCTGCCATTTAACTGTTACATAACATATGGCTCCAGGACCGTTGGATCGTTGATCCAACGGTCCTGATTTAAAAAAAAAAATTACACCGTACCGCAGAAACTTTCCGCGGTACGGAGAAATTACAAAAAAGTCCTCACTGTTCACGTACCGCAGAAAGTTTCTGCGGTACGATGAACAGTAGATTTTTGATGTGAAAACAGGGGGCAGTTTTGTAATTACCCCGTACCGCGGAAAGTTTCTGCGGTACGGTGTAAAATTTTTTTTTAAACCCCAGCCGTTGGATCGTTGATCCAACGGCTGGGACATCATATGTTATGTAACAGTTCCCTGGCAAATGTTTGCCAGGGACCGTGCGCCCCTACTTATTATTGTGGAATGTCTAATGGCTTTGTAACACCCCCTTCCCTAAATTAAAAGAAATATTACTTATAATCCATAAACTTGCAAACAGAGCACTAAAAATAATCTCTAAATAATGATTAAATAGTCTAATAATCTCCGAATAAAATTAATCTCCAAATTACAGTTCAAACCAATAAATACGAAAAACCAAATCTCTAAATATATAGTCAAGTCTAAATAATGCTAGAATTCCATAAGTCCTGAGCAACGAAATAATGGGTAGCTCTCCATCACACAGTCCCAGATCCCCCTAAGCACGTGCCAGAAAAAGAATACGGCATGAGCCAAACACCCAGTACGGATTCGGAATACAATTTATAAAACAAAAAAAAGATATGTATAATTGACAGTTATAATAAAACATTTATTTTAAAAATATGCATGGCTGAAGCAACGAGGGGTTAGGATATTTCATACCGAGATCAGAATAGAACAGATGCAGATACACACATCATAGGGTACCTAATGTGTGCAACAAACCGGATAACGTGTACGGCATATACAACGTCACCGCCAAATCAAATAACAAATCAAATCAAATCTGGGTGCACCCACGTATCCTGAAACAAATATCAAAATGCGTAAAAGCTCGCCACCTGAGCTATCAGAAGGATACACCGTGACCAATCACACTACCACAGAAGTGTCATGTCACTGGTGCCGCAATGACATGGTTGTAGTACCCCTACAGCTGGTTAACTCGGTATACCCTATATCGCTAAGGGTTCAAATAAAGTATTTTCACAAATCTTTATAAATCACATAAAACAGATATTTCAAATATTTCTACAGATATTTAAATTCATAAATTTTAGAAAATCCCAGAAATAGATATTTGAAAATTTTTCAAGACAAATGAATACATAATTTCAGAAAATCACAAAACAGATATTTGAATATTTCGGAAGAGATTTTAAAAAAAACCTTTACAAGTCAAAACAATCAAATCGGAATAAAACAAAACAAAAAGATTTGAGACAAAACGAATCAACTGCAAATATTAGGTCAGCTCTGCTAGAACGAATCAACTGCAAATATCAGTCTCAGCTCTGCTAGATGGGATCAAGCTTTTCCAAAACTGTTCGAACCTAAAGCCAAACATCTCCAAGACTACATGCTTCTTTGCTAATGTTAGACAGGATGTGACTGATGCTATTCTTTCTCACTCAGGGTTCCAAAGAGGTCATATGCCTATCACCTACCTGGGGCTTCCTCTTATCACAGGAAAGCTCAACAAGAATGACTGTCAGACTCTGATTAGTAGATTGTGCAGCAAAATGGAGCTGTGGACAACTAGATTTCTTAATTTTGCAGGGCGTCTCCAACTGATCAAAGCCATACTGGTCAGTATTGTGGGATACTAGAGTATGTTTCTCTTCCTTCCGAAAGGAATCCTAAAAAAGATCAATGCTCTATTTTTCAAGTTCCTTTGGGGAGGTTTCTACAAACCGGATGGGAAGTGTCAGTATAAAGTTGGATGGGAGGAGTGTTGCAAACCAAAAGCGGAAGGGGGTCTTGGCATTCGAAATCTTTTTGAATGGAATGAAGCAGCCATTCTTTATCAGCGGTGGCGCATCATTCAGCCCACCTCAAACTCTCTCTGGATAGCTTGGTTCCATAAAGCTTTGCTGGCAAAGAAGGAGTTCTGGACTTCTAAAATGCCATATCGCTCATGTTGGATTGTAAGGAAATTGTTCAAGGCGAGGCCGCGTGCCCTTCAGTATGTACACTATAACATAGGAGAAAACTCTGATTTCCTCTTCTGGCATGATCCCTGGGTCCAAAAAAAACCCCTTCTGGATATTGCCCCATCCATTGTATCTACAGCTGAGTCCACTAGTACAGTCAGTATCAATGTCTACCTCCGAAATGGGACTTGGGACTTGCCATCTTGGAACCATAATGATGTGATTGAAATTAGACGGCTGGTGCAACATAATCAAATCCATAAGTCTGATTCCATTATGTGGGATGGAATGCTTCCAAAGAATGTCAAATTGTCCACTATTTGGTCCTCCATGCGGGTAAAGGGAAGTTATGTTCAGTGGTTTAACATGGTCTGGGGAAAATTCAATATCGCGAAGTGCTCATTCATCACATGGTTAGCCATCAAAAACAGGCTTCTCATGAAGGATAGAATGCTTCTGTTCGGAATGCAGGTTGATCAAAAATGTGTCTTGTGTGGGGTGGATGATGAATCGGTTAGCCACATTTTCACTGCTTGCCCATACTTTGATATTATTAGCAGGTCTATGCCATTCCATTTCTCTCGTAACTGGTCCAATTGTCAGTCACGCAACTGCACTGCTACTCAGCTAGGGGCTAAGGAGGAATCAATTGCCCAATTGTTTTTTAGCACAGCTATTTACCATGTCTGGAAGGAGCGTAACTACCGCATGCACAACCATGGGCCTGGCCACCCAACATCAGTGGTCAGCAGTGAGATAAGACGTATGGTGCGCGAGAAACTGTTCTCATGTAACTTGTTTAAGGGTTGGGTTCGAAATGACCCGACCATCCTCTTATTTATCATGTAAAAGAATAGGCTAGGTACATATGAAATGTTGAGTAGGGTTTACCTTCTTATTCTTTGTATCATGTTGATTTGTAGTTATAGCATGGATGTTGTCTCGCGGGGTATGCCCCTAGATATGTATTAGCTATTTCCTTTGGTATAAAATTTTTTAATTAGCAAAAAAAAAAAAAGAGTAGCGCTGAATAAAAGGAGAGAGAATCCGTACCTCGAAAATAGCAACTAAAATACTCACGAAATCCGTAAATGATTCTCTAAACTCCCGTCCCACGATCTAATTACAAAATATAATTTATTGTTATTATTATTATTATTATACATTGCTTCTTAAATTAATTAGCAATTAATCGAAAATAAAACTTATACACTAGCCTATCACCTGCACTGCCTGTATGTACATGTCATGTTGTAGACTCGCAGAATTTGACTCGGGACACCAATCATACCTTAATAAATTACAAGTATAAACCTTGTACAAAAACCAACAAATATGTAAACTATACTCGACCATCAATTTACACAGCCTGACGTACAGACGTACAGTGGAACAAATCAACTAACATGGTTCATCCTTGTAAAATCGATATACATATAAATAAATAATTATAAAACCTGTACAAATAAAGTAGTACATGCACTTGGATTAAAGTATTTTAATAGAAACTAATATACATAAAATCAACTAATGATGCAACTAATAAATTTGGAGTGTAAAATCAGTAAAAATATCTCACAATAATTCTAATAACACATGAATGATTTAACTAATTTGAAATGTCCAAGAAAGTCAAATTATCATACCAGAATCATTATATTTGTAAATCAAAATAAAAGCTCAAAGATATATATATATATATATATATAATTTAATTTAATAATACAAACTAATCGCCAAATTGAAAGTGAGGCATCAGATGAACAAAATATATACAACTAACATACTTGATATTTACAATCAATGAAATTTAAATAGTGAATTTATTAAATAGCATGATTATGACATCAAATCGAATATTACAAATCTATACTACAAAACTTGAGTAACAGGAGGGACACCACAATCATTAATATCACTTAAACATACAAATAGAAACAAGTATATTATATTAATAAAATAATAAACCCACAAGCCTTCATCACGTTGGTGTTGTAAGAGAGAAAAAAAAACATTAGATAGTTACGCATATATAATACCTCGCACGGAACACTATCCCTCTCAGCGTCTTCTGCTCTCGGTTGCCTTCTTTTTGGGGTTTGAGTTTTATGAGAACTAGTAATATGGCCCGTGTTACGCATCGGTTTGAATTTAGTAAAGTATTTTAATTGTTTATTATTTAGTTAACGTGTTAAAACGACAACAGCAAAATCATTTATGTGATATTTAATTAATCTTATATATTATTTTGTGTTCGTCGATTTGAAAAACAATTATATTAAATGGACCAATTACATTACAATGAACGGGTCAATTAATTAATTACCACTACGGATGATTATTCACTTTCAGATTAATTTTCACGGATGTTTAGCACTATCGATGTTAACAAAATAGTTTAACAAAACATTTTAATTTAAATTAATAAAAAATAAAAAAATATATTAAATTGTAATTATATTTTAATCGATGTCATAATTATCAAATAAGAACAACGACATTCGTCTCCTATTTATCATAGTCAATTTTTTTTAGAAAAGAGGTACATAACTCCAATTGTAATTATAAAAAGATACCATATTAGATATTTTAGTGATTACATAGATGTATACAAAATTTATATAAGATTCATGAGTTTAAGGTTTCTCATCGTCGCCTAATGGTGACTTCCCACATTTTAAACAGTGTAAAACTGAAAATTACAATTAAAAGATACAAATCAATTATGAAAAAGTACTGTATGAGATATTCCATGATCGCATAAATGTATCTAGTAAATTTATATAAAAATTTAGTTCAAAATTTCTCGCCGATTGACTATAAAACTAAAATCGATTATGAGAAGGTATCATATTTCATATTCCACTAACTACTAACTGCATATATATGTCTATAATAAAAATTGATAAATTCAGTTTAAAACTTCTCTCCATCGCCTAACGGCGACGACTCGCAATTTAAATTTCATAAAATTAAAAATTTTAACCAAAAAATATAAATAAATCAAGAAAAAGCGTGATATTTTTGATAATTTATATTTTGTTAAATTAAACTAAATACATTAAAAAAATAAAATTTCTAGTTAATATTCAAGAATATTGAAAAGGTTTCTCGACCTCGCCGTGACTCGTTTACATTGTATATTGTTCTAAAAAATGCGGGTAACATGTCAAAAATAGAATTTACTCACATAATTATATTTACAATATTAAAACTTAATATCAAATGAATATTATAAGACATTTGAAGGTTATTGTAAAAGAATTATGGTAAATTATTTAAAAAAACTATTTTTTAAAATTGATTTATGATTTTACTTATTTTTCAAAATATTGGGGAAAATAAATTCTGCAATGGAACACAACTTTTATTTATATGACTCAAACTAAATCAAGTCACCAAATGGAAAAAAAATTATTATAAAAGAATTGTAGATACTTATAATTGCATTTGGAAGTGATTTTGGTTGAATTTGATTGTACATTTATAATTTAGGATAATCAACTTAACGTATTTTATACAATAATGTACGTTTAAATAATTATTTTATCAATTTTTAGATTGTGTTTCAATTTTATTAATCAATTTTTTATAAAGAGGTTCTTATAAGTTATTCTTTTTATGTAGCATTAGTTTTGTTATTTTTTGTTATTTTGTGGTGCAATAAAGTAGAGGATGTATAATTAAAATTGTTAAAGAGGATAAATCATGAGATTAGCTCAGAAAACTTACCTAGAAGTAAGTGTTTTAATATAAAATAGTATTTTTGTAAATTTATATAATATTCTGTAATTACAATAACACACTCGTGTATTTATATGAGATTTTTTTTAATCTCAGAGAAATTTAGGTGAGATAACCTCAGGAAAACTAATCTCATTATTAATTCCGATTATTTCCTTCTATAAATTGTTTTACATTTAATTATAAATAACTGTTAATAAGAAAATGTAAAATATATTGGGAATGTATTTAGAATAATAGAACATTAACCTAATTTCGATAATTTGAATAATTCACAATCTCAACTCAAATTTTCTAAAAAATTATAATTTATTTGTACAAGAGAATAATGGGCCTGAGGATGTCCTCAGGTAACAACCCTGAGGTTAAAACAAATTATACTTATAAATCAAGTGGCCCCGCAGGGGCATTTTTGTAAATATAAGATTCATCTATTACATTTACAAAAATGTCCCTAATTTACTACTCTAATTCTTTTAACCTCAGGGGTGTTACCTGAGGACGTCCTTAGGCCCAGCATACTCTTTGTACAATTAGTTGTAGCTAGAATAATAGAACAAAACATATGCATTTTAATTTTCATTTGAAGCCTATACTTGTACAAACAAATTTTTTGAATAAGATATTGATTTCTTAAAATCAAAACTCAATTTTTCATGTTGAAAGGTCAAGTCGAACAGTAAGAAGCTCCACCTTAACACTGCTAAGATATTCTAAATAGTTTAGTACTCCTTTGAACAATGAAACCTTTATCTATGGTTTTCTGTGGGCACATTATAACTTCTTTAGAGCAGAAGGTACCTCAGACCAAATGTTGTTTTGTCGCTATATATGCAAAGTCTTACCCAATAGTTACACCTCAAATTTATGATATTAACCTTGGTAATAAATCATCAAAAGTATGAAGGTGAGGGAAAGTTTGTAGTTCTTTAGCATCCCATCTGTTCCCACCTTCCGTGACATCAGAACTGGAGATAATGACCTGATTTCTTCTCTCATTCCTTTTTTAGTACTTGCCCTGCCTCACCCAGATATAAGTCACCATACTCAACAGTCAACATCATATAAAATGAATAAAGACCCTTTATAAATATTAAAAATAAGGATCATAACAGAATCACAACTTATAAATTTCTTTGCTTCTTTCTTTATATTTTAAACAATATCACCAACTCCATTTGAAGCAAATTAATTCAGGAAAATTATGATTCAGGGAAATTTTAGTTTGTAGTTCTCTGTTTCATTGTGTATATTACTTTAACTTTTCTTAAATTTTGAAATTAATTCTCGTACCCACTTCCCTTTGGTTGACTACCAAAAACCCATATCTTATATGTTTTGTAGGATGCGTTTAATAAATTCGTATATTCTTCGATGTTTATGGCCGTATGGGATTTAATTTTTTTATTTTTTAAACAAAACATCAAATTTGGGGTTAGAAAGTCATACCTCTTAGAGTGTGTCTATAAATTAAAGATATATGATCAGTTATTCAAATAAATTATTTTCCATAATTTATATTAAAGATAAACTTAATCTTTACAACATGCCAATATTTCAACTCCTTTATATCAATAACAATAAATTAATTTATCATGACAATGTGTATAATATAAAAAATGTATTAATTCTTTTTCAAATTCCATTAAGTTATTTGGTTACATATGAAAAATAAAATTATTTATTGACTCTCATGTTTCTTAAAAATTGGAATTATAACATTGAATTTGGATAAAGTGTCCATTTATCACTAATTTATATTGATATATAATTGTTAAAATTGTTGAAATATTATTTTAAAAAATTAATTTAAAATCATTTATTATAAATAATTTTAACTTTAATAATCGTATTATATATTGGAATAGTTGTTCAACGTAGCCTAGAGACCACGACTGAACTTAATTATTTTAATAAAATTAAAATTTAAAAATATCATTTTGATAAAAAAAATTAATATTATCATCTTTCTTGCATCTCATTTAATGTAGGAGACTTGGAATTATTATAAGTAACACTTATGATAATAACTTTTCAATTAGTAAAATAATATATAACATTGGATTTGGTGGAACGGTCACATTTTAGTCTACTTCATTATATTAATATACAATTATTTACTATAGTTGAATATTTAAACAAAAATTATAAATCAAAATGAATTATCATAAATAATTATTATTTTAATTATTGTATTATATTTTGGAACAGTTACTCAGTGTGGCCTAGACTCGTTTATACTAATAAAAATATAAAATTAATAATACTTTATTTGTTACATCTCAATTAGTAATGGAGGCTTGAAATTATTATGAGTAACACTTAAAATAATAACTATTCAAGTAGGAATCTAATAAAATAAAATTGATTTGATTAAATTATCACATTTTAGTTCATTTATCGTTAATTATATTGATACATAATTGTTTATTATTGTTGAAATATGTAAATAAAAATTATAAACCAAAATCAATTACGGAGTATTATTAAAACTTTACATTAGTATTCCTATAGTGAAAAAACCAAACCCATGAGCTCGGTTTGATCCTCCCTCTCTTAATCACTTCAAATTTTTGCTCTTCAAAGGGAAAAACATCCTAAAGGACCAGGCATTGTAAATCTTTTAACACCCCCAAAGATCTCAATTCCAGTCTGCATGCTAGTCCGAAGATAAGAAGGGTCAGTGTTGTAAGACAGCTCCCATCAATCAATGTCGAAATGATGCCTCCATCTTTTATATAAGAACATATGGGTTGAACTCCACAGATGTCATTAACTGTATCAAAAGCTAGTAATTCACCTGTTGAGCTAGCCGAGTATGCCACTTATTTATGTTCATTATCATTCGAATATAGTGCCCCAAGCTCAGAACAGACAGCATTACAGCAGGTCCATGACCTTGTTTCTGAGCTATAAAGGTCAAAGCACAGCATTAGAGGACCATTGTAAATATCAAGACACATATTATCTTGTAATCCTACAGATGAGATACATTTTATCTTTTACTTGTTATCGTAAGAAGCATAAATTAAATAACTTCTAATGAGTTCTAAAACCACCAAAGATTTGAAAAAAAAATAGAGAAAGAAAAGAGCAAAGAACCTAAAAAGTATTTTGAGTGATCTTGAGTGTAAGTTTAAAATTCTTTATTCCATTAATCTTCCAAATAAAAAGAACTCCATAAAGTAAATCTAATGAAGTAGCAACTGCCAATCACTCCAGGAAAAAGAAGAATCAATAAGAGCCTTGCAGGCTTGAAGGGTACTCGGAATCAATGGTGCAGGAAGGCAGAACAGTAGTGGAGGATCAAAGTTGAGGGCAGAGTCAGAGGTCGCGGCAGAGGTCCATCAGGCAAACGGGGGAAGAAAATGAGCTCTACAATGTACTGAAGTTAGTTCAAGTAATCAAAGTGATAAAGATACTATGCAAGACGAACCAGATGGAAAAAATGATAGGTCACGTAAGTCAGCTGGGTAATCTTTCTCGAACAGCAACAACTTTATTTGGAAGATTAATGGAGTTCTTTTTTCTCCATTGATTGCGCTGTAAAAAGATTTGAAAATTATCCACATGCTTAATTATATTAAATCAGACAAAACATGAACTGGCAGAATAATACCAACCAAACTCCTCTCTGATAGAATGAGATACATTTCTTGGTTGCAATTTGCTCCATTACGTTTGTCTATAAATATGAAAATATATCAATATACAAATGCTTCTTGGTCAATATAACACATAAGAAGCATCGACTCATTCAAGAAATATTAATTTTTTAAGTCGAATATCTAGAAATCATAATCCAAAACATGTCACCTTAAAACCTAAGCCTTGCTTTATAATCTTTGTAGCTCAGATATTAACCCATTAGTTGTAATAGTTGTGTGTTCTTTGTGGCTCAGATATTAACCCATTAGTTGTAATAGTTGTGTGTTTAATCTTTGTAAGGTTATTCTGATATTAACCCATTAGAATCCTAAAACTATCATGCAGGAAAACAAGACTCTTGTACTAAAGTATACCTTATGAGGATAACAACAGTGCGCGAGTAAACAAAAAAAAAGGAATGAATATATTATCAGAACCGATCAGCAAACTTCAAAATATTTAAAAGAACAAAAAGTTTTACATTATAAAACTTACAGACATGCATATAACCTTGCTCGCCATTTTGTCATAAGAATTTAACAACTGCGCAGGACAGTGGATCTCTGCCATGTTTACTTCCACGATCATGTTGATAGACTGGATTTTCTACGAATACCAGTTCAACAGTGTCTGCATAATTTCTATCTACTGCCAGTTCTAACAACTTCGCGCCCGGACATGTCTGTTCTATAAATAATGTTTCAAAACTCATGTTTGGTACATCCTCTGCATTACTCCCACGTTTGGCGGAATCAATCATCATCCTAATCACATCTCTGTCTCCATCCTTCTCTGCAAGTCAAGTGCAAATGTCAATAATACACGTATTATAGTTTGGTTTCTAGTATACCTTTAAAAGAGGTCAGATAATACATATTACAAAATTGAGTTTCAAGGCATATTGAAAATTGTTCAACATAACTTAGTAAAAAAATAAATTTGTCCAACATACATATATACCACATACCTGGGTGGATATTCAAAATATCATCATGCAAGGCAGTTGTACTACCTTATCATTCACCTTATCCGTCTAGTACATGGCCCGCTTCTTCCATTTAGATTTATCACGATTGAAGGTTTTCTCATTGTTACGTTGAACATCATAAACACGTATTGGTGCAACATTCAATCTTTGTGGCCATTTAGGAATGGACGACAGTGTTAGCTTCTTGACATTCATGTTCGGGACAACAACACGGGGCCGTAGTGGAATGTACCACGCTGAATCTGGTTCAGTTTTATCATTACACTTTGGTGGGTATATGTGTCTGGTGAAGTGAGCTTCATATAACGGTCATTATCTGTAGTCTTCTGCCAAATAGCAATATCGCTTTTCTTTTTAAATAACTTAAAAACATTGAAGTGAGCAATCCTTGTAACTTCTCATAATCAGGCTTTTGCATGTCAAGTGTAGTGTTCCAACCTCTCCAACGTTTTTCATAATTTATCGGTGGGCCAGATAAGATCCAGAATCCTCCAGGGCGAAATATTCGATGAAAATTATAAATCCTCAAATACAACCATCACATGAAAAAATTGCTACAATGCCAGCTAAAGGCAGGCGCATGACTTCATCCGTAAACCTGATCAATTACAGGAGATTTATTGTTAATATACAAACTGTCAAGTCGTAATTACTATACGGCCACATGTAAATAAATTTCGAACGAACTTAAAATCAGTGGTATTGTTGAAAACTTAACAAATAGCTAAGGGAACACTTCTGATGCAAGACAAAATAGATTTCCTAAAATTTGCCAAATATATGATATATACCACAGAGGCATTGTACATATATATAATAGATGTGTTCGTGCAACAGTTAGGAAGCTATTGAACATTGCACACAATTTGAAAAGACATGTAACATTCCCTCAACACATAACATATAAAAAATGAAAATAAAACCTTCATCATTATCGAAATTGGTTTGGGTACCAAATAGAATTTACTTGGATATATGTCTCTGTAACGAATAACCAAAAACTGCTTACGTACCCGCATTCTAAGGAACCAGTCAAGACCCTTGTTTATACAGAAAATCTATTAAAGCTAATGCTTAAAGTTTGAACATAAACACATAGTATCTTGAGTTGCAAACCTACCATAAGCATTTATTCGGAGGGTTACATTTCACTGCTCTGACTCCCTCATCCCATTAGAGAACAGCTACACATTGAACACAAAAAAGATCGTCATTTACAATCTGACAAACCTATAAGCTAATAAAAAGTCAAATTCAACTTTAAAAAATTGCAAATGAGTAACAGAAAAAACTTTGGTAAGACTTACTTTGTAGAAAAATGGACTTTTTACTGCTAGAATTGGAGAGCTTATATGCAGAGTTATAGTTCTTAATACTGTAGTACATTCCATGCTCCAGTTTGAATCACTGCAATTTGCAGCCTCATTTCCTACAAAAAAAAAACAATGCAGGTAATCATAAATGTAATAAGAGGATATTACATGATGATATAGTAAGAAAATAAATAACCTTGATTATTGGTGCTTGTGAAGAAAACATAGCGCAAATATATAATCTAGAAGTACATTTGAAAGAATAAAATAAGAACACTCTGAGCAACCATAGAATTTTTAGAAATAGAACCTGCCACCAAAAATTTAGAAGGACTTTGCAGATAGAAACATTGATTGCAATATGATTGTTTTACTCGAGAAAAAATAGAAAAATGTGCCAACAACATGATTAGATTTACAAAAAGAAAAAACAGATAATCAATATCAATAGACAAAAAGAAATCAGATTGTCAAATTAATATCAAGCGACGAAATTCACTTCATACCAAAAGACAAACCTGTGTAGTATTCCCATTTATAGCGTAAGAAGGAGATAATGGACCCAATGAAGTTCACTTCTGACCTGTTATGCCAACAAAAGATCATGCGGTGATGAAGAAGGCATGCTACATACAAATTGATACGTAATTGAGACAAAGGATGCATACATTTCTTTGTGTTATCCAATAAAGTAACAATCAATGGATAGACATCATTATAGTACAAAAGGCAATTTTTATACAGCTCGGTTTGACATCCTTTAGAAGGCGTCACAGGAACTTGAGCAGCAAGATCACCAGTACAGTGGACATGAATTAAACAAATATGAGCTTGGAATCAAGGGAATATAAAATGTTGCCACCATAATCAATTGCCTTGCAATTAAGGGTGATGCTTCTTAGGAGATATGCTAGATGATGGCAACTGAAAAGGAACAACATTTGATGGAATTTTTGGACTTCAGATGAACAGGACGTGTTGAGGGTCTTTCGTAGGTAACACCTGCAGATATATTGGTCATAATGGATAGAACAAATTACGTCAATTTTTTTATGGAAAGGAAAAACATAGTTTAATATATCACCAGATTTTATCCCAGAATCTAAACCTGCATTGTGCATCTCAGTGAGAATAAATGAACACAAATTACTACCACTTTGTTGATAATCACCTGGTTTACTATAAATTGTTAGAAGTGAAGAAATTGGAATAAATTTAAAAAGAGTGAACAACAATATAAAATAATAAAAAAAAAGAAATGTAATCGATACCTTGTCAATGCCCCTTATCTTTATAAATGTCAAGAGCTCTCTGACAAAGCTTCTCAGCTTCATCAAATTGCAACATCTGAACATGTGCTTCGGATACATACCTGCAAGTCTCGCCAAATCAAGGGTCGTTCTCTTCAAGAACTCGCATTTGAATCTCCAAACCTGCTGTGTACCACACTATAGCATTCTCAACTCGGCCAAGCATTGCATATGCATCTCCTAGCTGCATACACCCAGAAAACTTAGCAAGTGCATGATTTTCACCTTCATCCATTATGGGAATATCAACCGAATGCTCAAGAAGTGGGATTGCCTCATTGTACTTTCCTATACTGCAGTACAATGCTGTTACAACATGAAAACACATAACAAACTCTAATTTGGCTTCTTATCTGCACAAGTCTCAAATGCTTGCTTTGCTCGTAGTGCCGATGCAAGCACCTTTTCAGATATCTTCCCCAGAAAAACCAAATCTCTAGTCTTTTTAAGTAGATAAGGACCAAGATATGCTCCCTCAGAAGAAACCTTGGAATTATTCACCTGCTTCACCACTCCTATGGGTTAGGTTGGGAAGGGATGGGTTGGGTTGAACCCTTACCATGTTTGGATGTAAGGGTTGAGTAATGAAGAGTTCAACCCTTAACTTATTTGGATGTAGGATTATGTTGAGAAGGGTTATAATATAATTAATTATTATTTTTTTGGGAAAAAATATTTTCAAATCAATATTTTTGAAAAAAATATTTCGGAATCAATATTTCGGGAAAAAAAATTTCCGAACCAATATTTCGGAAAAAAATATTTTCAAACCAATATTTCGGAAAAAAATATTTCTGGATCAGTATTTTAGGAAAAAATATTACCGAACCAATATTTCTGAAAAAAATATTTCTGAACGAATATTTTGGAAAAAATATTTCCGAAAAAAAAATTTCCGAAATATTGGTTCGGAAAAAAATATTTCGGAAATATTGGTTCGGAAAAAAATATTTCGGAAATATTGGTTCGGAAAAAAATATTTCGGAAATATTGGTTCCGAAAAAAATATTTCCGAAATATTGGTTCCGGAAAAAATATTTCGGAAATATTGGTTCTGAAAAAAATATTTCCGAAATATTGGTTCGGAAAAAAATATTTCGGAAATATTGGTTCCGAAAAAAATATTTCCGAAATATTGGTTCGGAAAAAAATATTTCCGAAATATTGGTTCGGAAAAAAATATTTCGGAAATATTGGTTCCGAAAAAATATTTCCGAAATATTGGTTCAGAAATAGTTTTTTCCTAAATATTGGTTCGGAAAAAAATATTTCCGAAATATTGGTTCAGAAAAAAATATTTCGGAAATATTGGTTCCGAAAAAAATATTTCCGAAATATTGGTTCGGAAAAAAATATTTACGAAATATTGGTTCGGAAAAAAATATTTCGGAAATATTGGTTCCGAAAAAAATATTTCCGAAATATTGGTTCGGAAAAAAATATTTCCGAAATATTGGTTCGGAAAAAAATATTTTGGAAATATTCGTTCCGAAATATTGGTTCAGAAATATTTTTTCCCGAAATATTGGTTCTGAAAAAAATATTTCCAAAATATTGGTTCGGAAAAAAATATTTCGGAAATATTGGTTCCGAAAAAATCTTTCCAAAATATTGGTTCAGAAATAGTTTTTTTCCGAAATATTGGTTCGGAAAAAAATATTTCCGAAATATTGGTTCGGAAAAAAATATTTCGGAAATATTGGTTCCGAAAAAAATATTTCCGAAATATTGGTTTGGAAAAAAATATTTCCGAAATATTGGTTCGGAAGAAAATATTTCGGAAATATTGGTTCCGAAAAAATATTTCCGAAATATTGGTTCAGAAATAGTTTTTTCCGAAATATTGGTTCGGAAAACAATATTTCCGAAATATTGGTTCGGAAAAAAATATTTCGGAAATATTGGTTCCGAAAAAAATATTTCCGAAATATTGGTTCGGAAAAAAATATTTCCGAAATATTGGTTCGGAAAAAAATATTTCGGAAATATTGGTTCCGAAAAAAATATTTCCGAAATATTGGTTCGGAAAAAAATATTTCCGAAATATTGGTTCGGAAAAAAATATTTCGGAAATATTCGTTCCGAAATATTGTTTCAGAAATATTTTTTCCCGAAATATTGGTTCGGAAAAAAATATTTCCGAAATATTGGTTCTGAAAAAAATATTTCGGAAATATTGGTTCCGAAAAAAATATTTTCGAAATATTGGTTCGGAAATATTTTTTTCCGAAATATTGGTTCGAAAATATTTTTTTCCGAAATATTGGTTCGGAAAAAAATATTTCCGAAATATTGTTTCGGAAATATTTTTTACCGAAATATTGGTTCAGAAATATTTTTTCCTGAAATACTGATCCAGAAATATTTTTTCCCAAAATTTTGGTTCGAAAATATTTTTTTCAGAAATTTTGGTTCAGAAATATTTTTTCCCGAAATATTGGTTCGAAAATATTTTTTCCCGAAATATTGGTTCGAAAATATTTTTTTCCGAAATATTGGTTCGGAAATATTTTTTCCTGAAATATTGGTTCGAAAATATTTTTTCCCGAAATATTGGTTCGGAAATATTTTTTTCAGAAATACTGATCCAGAAATATTTTTTTATTGTTGTTATTTATTAGGAAATATTTTTTTTATTATTGAAATATTTTTTTAACCATGTCCAACACCCCAAATCGGGGTGTTGAAATACTCTCTCATTTACATTATATTAGAACCCTCTCCTAACCACTCACCAACCACTATAAACCCAACCCTCCATTTTAAATTTCTATCCAAACAAGGGTTGTCAAATTTGAACCCCTCCCAACCCAACCCATCCCTCCCCAACCCCCGATCCAAACAGGCCCTAAAGGACTCCCATTTGTTTTTAATTTCTTGCTGACCAGAGGAGGCCATCATGTAAAGGCTTTCTCCTTGAGCTCACAATTTTGGGTTTTCCGGAAGGAATATGTGAAGATTTAGCATTGGTAGGTGAGAGGACTTTCTTGCATGTCCCATCCTTTTCATAACTCTGCCGATTTTCTTTCACAGCAGGAACTGTAGTTTCCACTGGTTCATTGTTCATAAAAACTATCTCCTTTGTTGTCTCAACATCCGCATATTCCTCTTTAGCAAGAAATCTCAGTTATGATTCAATTCTTGATTCGTGGCCATAGGACAACATGCTATACTGCGAAGGCGATTGCTCTGAACTCTGTATGTCACAGACATTGTTATAGAGCTGCTATATAGAGTTTTTGACAACTCCATCTGAGATAAGCCCAACAGAATCACTATCAGGACTGTGCGCACCACTCAAGGGACTTCTTGGGAAGTTTCGATAAATATATCCTTGTGTGGCATATAGTGAAATTAACACACATATCAAGCTAATGAAAGGATGTAATTAAAACTCTAATAATACACACCAAAAATTGTATGTGTATACCTTAAAATATGTTCGAATATGACCGAATGTTGTAAAATTGGGAGAGAATCTCCTACTTACCCTTTTCTCAAGTTCAGCTTCCTGCAAAAAAATAATGAAAACATCAACTGAGATAAAACATAAAAACACCATAGATAATACAGGAAGAAGAGATACACATTTTCTCAAATTCAAATTTCAACACAATTAAACGATAATCAGTATTAATTCTTCTGTTAATAATCAAAAAGGACATAATCAACACAAAAAAAAACATACCAATATCTATATGTAATCTATGTATATAAACACATATGTAATCGAAATAAAAAATAAAAAAGTTACAGATTGAGACAGAGAGTTAATAACAACTTGGATATGAGTTCACCGGAGGAATCTCCGATTAACTAATTCAAATTCGCCATTTTTGTTGTGATAGCATAATCTGAATCTAAATTCATATAAGACAGAGAAAAGATAAATGAATGCAATGGTTACCTAAAAGTTTGAAGCAAAATTAGAATCTAAAATCTGAACATCAAAAACATAATTTGGTCATTTCAAATCCGAAATAACAACAAACAAAACTCATTTTTTAATATATATCATTATCTCCAAATTAAGAGGGATACATACACTAAATAATCCATAATTGTAAAATCAAATAAAAATAATTCTTAAAAACCAAAAATAACTTAAAATAATGAAATATGAGATAGAGCATACCTCATCAAATAGAGCCGAAAGATCTTCTTATACTTCATTAGTGTTTTTCTTATATTCATTCTGCAAGAAAATAAAAAAATATCAAAAAAAATCTAAAATTTTACACACGCAGGTTTCAAATCTCTTGAGTATACATATGGATATGCTCTCACCACTGGCTTTGGTGCAGCTCTCATCAAACATACACTAAAAAAATGATACGCATCAATATATCACTAAAAAATCAAATCACGAAAAAAAATCGTAATAGACATAGATGAGGCTATCCTCTTGATATCATTGTAGTGACTAAAAACTAATACCTGATTTGGTTGAACCAGATGATTCTTGATTACAAACAATTACTACGCTCTACCATTACAACACCTGCATTATTGAAAAACATGAAAATAAAGTTAAAGATCAGAAGACAATCATAATATATTTATCGACATAATAAACACAAATATAAACAAATAAATCACACACATAGATGAACACGAATATGTTTATATACACACGCCAATAGCATATATACACATGCCTATAGCATATATTCATAGACATACAATAAGAAAGGGATATGATAAAGAAAATACGGATTTAATTTTGAGATAGATGCATCAGTGGTCATCAAATAATTCAAAACCGATCAATCATAAACGTCACGGAAATTATGTGAAGATCAAATTCTGTGAAGATGATAATGTGTATGTTTAAATTTGAAATTAGGGAAGAAAACTGATTACCAGAGAACACCAATTGTTTTGAAATTAGCTGATGATCACAGAAGTGGGTAACGTAACTCTTGCCATGATTTGTGGGATTATTAAAACTGTACTATTGAGCCAATGAACCTTGTGAAAATTAAAACTACAGAGTATGGGTATTACCCATTTTAATCCGGGTCATAAAAATTTGTATTGATTTTATTAGTGAATATTGGTTGTGGATCTTACCCATTTGTAAATGGAGCGATCCAAGTTTCAAGTAGATTGACAAAAAAGGACATGTGAATAATGTAAATTTAAAATTGGAAAGGATAGAAAAGGTCTTTTTCCAAATTCTTTGTGTTCAGGAATTAAGATTATATAGATAAGAGTGGGTCGTAGTATGTATTTATATAACTAGCCCATCAATCACCAATTGGGAATAGAACTCTAAGACCTTTTTTTTTCCCTAAATCTTTTCTAATCAGCGGATTAAATATTACAAATATTATTATTATTATTATTATTATTATTATTATTATTATTATTATTATTATTATTATTATTATTATTATTATTATTATTATTATATCTAAAATTCATGTATGTTACATATATACTCCCTTAAAAAGGATTCCGTCCCCGGAATCTAACGAAAGTAAAACCCGTACCTGAATCGAATAGATGCGGATATCTCTCGCGAATAGATTCCTCTAGTTCCCAAGTAGCCTCTCTCTCGGGGTGATTTTTCCACAAAACCTTCATAAACGGTATAGTATTCTTCCTCAAAACTCGTTCCTCGCGAGCTAAGATAGCTTCTGCTTCCTCCTCACAAGTAAGATCCTCCCTAATCTTATGCAATGGATACTGAACTACATGAAGTGGATGGTACTTGTAGCCCCTCAAAACGGACACATGAAACACATTATGGACATGAGATAACTGCGGTGGCAACGCAACTCTGTAAGACACTTCCCCTACTTTCTCTATAATATCAAAAGGACCAACATATCTCGGACTAAGCTTCCCTTGCATACCAAACCGCTTAACACCCTTCCAAGGAGATACCTTCAAGAACACATGATCACCAGGTTCAAATCCACCGAACTTCCTATGCTGATCTGCATAACTCTTTTGACGCGACCGAGCTTCCTTCAAACTTGCCTTAGCTCTACCTTCTCATTAGTGACCCTAACTAGTTCTGGCCCTTCAATAACTCTCTCGCCAACCTCATCCCAACAAGATGGTGCCCTACACCCCCACCATACAAAGCCTCAAATGGTGGCATACCAATACTCGCGTGCCAGCTATTATTGTACGCAAACTCAACAAGATACAAATACTTATCCCAATCACCAGTCCACTCTAAAGCACAAGCTGGCATATCCTCCAATGTCTGAATCGTCCTTTCTGACTGTCCATCGGTCTGCGGATGATAAGCAATACTAAAGTTAAGCCTCGTACCCCAAGCTTGCTGAAATCCCTTCCAAAAACGTGATGTAAACCTCGTATCCCTGTCAGAAACTATCGACACAGGCACACCATGAAGTCTAACAATATCCCGCTGAAAAATCTCTGCCAACTCATGAACAGGAGTAGTCTCTCTAATAGGCAAGAAATGAGCAGACTTAGTAAGTCTATCAACCACCACCCATATAACATCATTCTTCCTAAAGGTCCTCGGCAAATGAGTCACAAAATCCATAGTAATGTTCTCCCACTTCCAAACTGGAATATCCAACTGCTGCAACAATCCACTAGGCCTCTAATGATCTATCTTCACCTGTTGACATGTAAGACATTTTCCCACAAACTCTGCTATGTCTCCCTTCATTCCACTCCACCAAAAGTGCTTCTTCAAATCTCTATACATCTTGGTGGAACCTGGATGAATAGAGAATGAAGAACTATAAGCCTCTGTCAAAATCTCTTCACGAATCGCCACATCCGCGGGCACACACAATTTACTACCCAACCATATCACACCCTCATCATCAACACGAAAATATTTTTGCTTACCTTCTGCCACCTCTGATCTAATACCTTCCAATCCTGTATCATTCTTCTGAGCTTCCTTAACCCTTGAAACCAGATTTGGTTCCACTCTCAAACTCGCAATGCTACCATCTGATCCTCTAACATACAGCTCAATACCAAAGCGCTCCATGTCTGTAATAAGATGCGGCTGAGTAATGAAAGATGCAACACTCCCCAAGTTCTTCCTACTAATAGCGTCTGCCACAACATTCGCCTTCCCTGGATGGTAATGAATATTAGTATCATAATCCTTAAGAAGTTCAAGCCATCTCCGTTGCCTCATGTTAAGCTCATTCTGAGTAAAAATGTACTTAAGACTCTTATGATCAGTGAAGATATCACAAGTCTCTCCATACAAATAATGCCTCCAAATCTTCAAAGGAAATACCACTGCTGCTACTAGCTCCAAGTCATGAGTAGGATAATTTACCTCATAAGGTTTAAGCTGCCTAGAAGCGTAAGAAATCACCTTCCCGTGCTACATAAGAACACATCCTAATCTTCTCTTAGAAGCATCATTATAAACCTGAAATCCTTATAGTCAAGTACTTCTCTAAAATAGCCAGATTTCGTCGGTAATCTAAAATAGCGACGGAATTGCCAACGGAATGTTTTGTTGTAATATAAGTTGTAGGGAAATTCTAGCTACGGAATTTTTTTCTGTCGCTGATTTTAGCAACGGAATTGCAACAGCTTAACCACACTTTATTTTTTCCGTTGCTAAAATTAGCAACGGAATTGCAACAACTTAACAATGCTTTATTTGTTCCGTCGCTGGTTTTAGCAACGGAATTGCAACAACTTAAGAACGCACAATGCATCCTATAAAATTGTTATTATCAGACTAGTAGCAACGGAATTCCGTCGGAAGTTGCCAACAGAACTAACTACGCACAATGTATGTTGCTAGTCCGTCGATAAAAGCAATTTTAATTTATTTATAAAATATACAATTTTAATGCATTATTTACAATTTTGTTGATCTGGTTGTGATACCTGCTTTACTAATCTAATAAAATGTAGAAGCCAAAACCAAAACACTCATTGTAATCAAACTACATGCAATATGGAGATGCATGACATGTTCCATCAAACCAACCATCATGAATAAATAGTTTAGGACTGCAACCATAGATTCACAATTCTGGAAACATAAATTACAAGCCAGACCTTAAGGCCAAAAATAAATCCAAGACAGTTCACAACTTTGACAATAGTACATATTAAAGTCGAGACTCTAGAATTCTCGATAACCATAACAAAAACATGATAATAATACACCATTTCCGGTACTCGAATTCAGCCATCCCGCTATCCGGTAGTCCAAAATGTTGTACGATAGATAATACTAGAACAGGAGAACTTAACATGATTAAAGAAAAAAATTAGTATTAGTTAGCAGAAACTACAAACAATATATTCTGCATTCGGCATCTCTTCTGAGTGTGGATCAAAATTAGGACCAGCAGCATCCATCACCATATTATACATTATATTATTTACATTCCTCCCCTCCGAATTATTAGGATGACTTGTTGAGGATTGTCCAGCACTTTCTCTAGCAATGTATTCCTCCCCATGTCGATCCCACTGATAATAATTCGGTTTAAAGCCTTTCTTTAAGAGGTGCAATTTCACCGTGTCTGCATCCCAATGTCTTTTATTATTGCAGTTAAAACAAGGACATTTTATGTTTGTCCCATTCAACGAAGATGGATGAGATATAGCATGTTCCATAAATTCTTCTAATCCGGCAACAAAAGCATTATTTAGATACCCCGCACTATCCTTTCTTTCATACATCCAAGACCGATTACTGTCCATATTCATGCTAGTAACAATCTAAACATATAAAATTAGCTAAAATTAATATCCAAGATCGATTGTTAATCATCACAAAATAATTAAATAAATGAAATATTTATTAGTAAGCTAGTTTTACTAAAATTACTAACATAATCTTATACCTAATTTATCATAAAAAAGTTTTTCTTACAAGTAAACTAACTAAAAAAAGATAACATCAACATACATGCTACTAAAATGAAAATACAAAGCAATTAATAATACATAAATTGAACTAACCTTGAAATAAGGAACAAGATTGTGTAAATTGACCGAATGATTAGGAAGATATACAGAGATTTTGAATTTTGATAAAGAGAGAAAAGAAAGGGTGTAAAGAAGATAGAAATGAGTTAGAGAAAAAGGTGCAGAAGGTCGACTGGTTTAAATTAGATCTGTTACAATTAGCGACGGAATTGCAACAGAAATTCAGACGACCGATCTACTATGGCAACGGTTCAGCGACGGAAAATTACAAACGTTGACTTTGGAAATCCGTTATAAAGCCGTTGCTATATACATGTCGTCGCTAATCTGTTGTTAATTTAGTCCGTCACTAATTCGTTATTAAATTTCCGTTGCAAACCTATTGCAAAGATTTCCGTTGTTATTTCCGTCAGAATGCTTTAGCCGGATAACATGGCGCCATATTTTTTTTTTTGCTAATTAAGATTTTATATCACGAAGGAAACAACTTAAACAGACCTAGGGGCATACCCCGCGGAATCAATCAAATCTAAAACCAGTAAGTAACCTTACTGTCAACATAAACAACATAGGAAGCTAGTTATCCTAGCTTAACACAAGTTCATAACTGAAATTAAAAACAAAATAACTATGCCGATCTGTATCAACATCCACATGGACACCAGTATCAGCATCAGCAATTCCAACCTCTATTGCAGTCTGATTAAAATCCTTTAAATCAGGCTTGCTAGCTTGACACCAATTCACACATCTGCTTTTTTTATGCCA
The DNA here is from genome assembly GCA_037693485.1 of Kitagawia praeruptora. Classification (NCBI taxonomy): domain Eukaryota; kingdom Viridiplantae; phylum Streptophyta; class Magnoliopsida; order Apiales; family Apiaceae; genus Kitagawia; species Kitagawia praeruptora. The sequence continues at coordinate 117,365,764 of CM075351.1, read as the reverse complement.
CTTGCATCCAACAATGTTGATATCTGCATAGATAGTCCACATTTTGCTGACTTGCAGTCCATGTCTGTTCTTCCAGCAACTCTTGCACATAACACCAATCGACTGTTCTTCCAGCGGCGTGCCACACAGACCGACACCAAGATCTGTGTCCTCTGTTCTAGGAATTCCAATCCCAACTCTATCCCATCTAGGAACAAGGGTAGAGTCCCGCACTTTCTCCTCTTCCACATTGCACATGGCCCAACCACCAACCATGGCCATATCCTGGACATTGAGATTAACATCCCCCTTGCCATCAATAGCAACCGTAGACTTAATCAGATCAGATTCCTTTAAATCGGGTTTGCCTCCCAGCATTTTAGCATCTTTTACCTTCATTGTTGAATCTACATTTACCTCCAAATCCCCATCTTTCTCATCAATGTACGAATTAACCTTCCCCCCGAAGAACTCATAATAAACAAGTCACTAGGCAAGACATTATGCGTAGTGTTAACGCTCAAGCCCTCATTTCCTCCATCTTCCACCAATTGAACATTCTGAGCACTGCGCCTCCTTGCAGCAATCCCAGAAGAGCTATCAATAGACGACCAACTCTTATTGCTGACCGTTCTCCATTTTCTTATAGCACTGCCAACCGGCCTATTGAGACCCTTCCCATCAGCCTTGGCCATATCTTCATAAGGATCAGAATATCCCTTAGAGATATCCACTCTCAATCTTGAGACACACTTTCCAATACCACCTACACCAATAGCTAAATGGCCACTGCCCAAACTCCTGGCACTGGATTTAGTCACAACACATCCTGACTCCTTCCTCTGAGACGACACCCCTCTAACATTGGGGATCATCGTGACCAACTTTTCCGCAAAGGACACCCTTTTCGGACTCATATTCGATGTCAAACCCTCCTGGGGCTTAGACACACCTCCTGAACGATCTATACTCAACCTATTGTTACCCACAAGAGGATAAACAAAAGGTCCTCCATCATCCGATAAAATAGCCCCCGCGAAAGATCCCTCTTTGGGGTGGGTTCCCATCGATGGTATCACCGACACCATGTTCTCCGCAAAAGAAACCCTTTTCAGGCTCGTCATCGAAACGAACCCCTCATGGGCCTTCATCTCATGCTTTTTGATATCACTAATCAACTCAATGTTACCAACTAAAGCATCCTTATCTAGTTTCACCCTCTTTTGGGATCCATGGGCACCATTTACTCGATTTCCCCGCTCACGTGACCAAATTCTTCACGAAAGAAACCTTTTTCGGACTCGGGCTCGGAATCGGCCCCTCCCGAGTCTGCATCTCATACTTGCAGTCATCGTTCTTATCAGTGTTACCCATAAAGGGGCAGACACTCGATCTCTCAGATTCCAACAACGAGTCATCCAGAAAGGAAACCCTTTTCTGAGACATTTGAGCGAACAAAAAACAAAGAAGAGAAATTTAGGTGAGTAAAAAGAGAGAGATGGATTCAGGTAGGCTGGTTTAGATCTAGTGTAGAAAGTGTTTAGATTTTAGAGAGAGAAAGAAGAGAGAAGCTAGAGAGAAAATAGACCGACTCTCATTACTTTCACACTTTCTCTTGGTCCCAACATGGCGCCATAACAAAAGATTTCCGTTGCTAAATTTAGTTGCTAATTTCGTTGATATTTTGTTACAAGTTGGTCAGCATAGCTTGGTGGGAATATTTCCCGGCTTTTTTAACGACGGAATGTTTCCGTTGCTATAGATTGGTTGCAAAATCGTCGCTAGTTTGTTGTTGATCTCGCCAACTTTTATGAACCCACACAACGTTGCTAATTCGTCGGCATTTGTTGACAAAATGTTATCCGTTGCTAAAACCGGTCGCAAATCTTGGGATTTCTTGTAGTGTATATGATGTATGCATTATGCGAGACAACGGTATGCCTTCTTCTTCTTTTTTTATTTTTATTTTTAAGACTATGCGAGGTTATCATATTATGCTTTGACAACGTCAGATACAAAAAATATCTTGTGCATCAACAAATCACTTGAAGCCTAATGATTGAATCATTAAAAGTTATAAAATATCTATAAATGTAATTCATTAACAAAACTAAGACTTACATCTATATATATTATAATGCTCGGAGATCGGAAAGTTACTAGAAGCGTTCAAAATAGTTTTCTTGAATTTTCGTTTTTTTGATTTTTTTTATTGAAATTATTTTTCTGCATTAAATAGCTCTTAATGACATATTAATTCGTAATTAATTATACCTAATAAATATATATTAAATTTATTTTAGTTTATTTATTTAAACAATTAGAAAACTTTATTTGAGTATTATAATGATTATTCCAATATTAAAAATTAATTACATATATAATTAAGTTTATTTTTAGGTAAAATGATGACTGAAAATTATTTACACTGCGTCCTTTTTTATTTCCTATCGAGTAACACTCCAATTTCTTTTCAGAAAATTGTAATACAGACGACCCTTAACTTCTCAAGCAATCTTCATTATTAGTAATTATGATCGTAATAAATTATAGAAGTATATATAAATCTTAACTTAAAACCTAGATTAAAAATAATACAAATAATTTTTTAATTTTACACATGAATAAGTTACACAAGGGTTATGACCAAACCGATTTAATTGAAAAAATCCAATTTTATCAATAGATTAAATCGATAAAAAAGTTATATACCCGTTGTTCATTATATTGTGTTGAAATAATCTATATCTATATATATTATAATGCCAGGAGATCGAAGAGTCTTTCACTCACAGGCTTCAAAATATTTTTCTTGATTTTTCACATTTTTTAATTTTTTTATTAAAATAATTTTCTTGCAATTAATATCATTTTAATTAGTCATTAATTGTACCTATTAAACTTATATTAAATACTCTTTATTTTATACTTAATAGAAAATTTTTGCAATCTTTATTAGAACCTTATAATTATTATATTAATATAAAATATTAATAATCTCTCTAAAAGTACAATGATTTCAAGGTAAAACGATAAAATAAATTATCAATATTTTCAATTTCTAATCTTTATTCAAATTTGATGTAATTTTTATCGGCAATAATAAATAGAAGATTTTAATATTTCAATTAATTCGTAATCAGTGACCATGAGAATAATGACAAGCTACGAAAGTATATAAATTTTTCAGTTAACATCCACAATTTAAATACAAGCAAAATTGTATAATTTATTTTTACACATGAACAATTTACACGGGGGTGTGACCAACTCGATTAAATTGAACCAATCCAACCTTTTTCTTTACCGATTAAATCCACGGAAAAAATTTATACATTCGTTGTTTCAATATACTGTGTTGGATTAAATTAATATTCTAACTACACAAATTCTTATACTATTACTAATCAATTAATCATGCATGTATGTTATGAGACGAGCATCGGCGTTTAAGAAGTTAATTAGTTATATTTAATATTTTATAAATTTTCATTATAAAAATTATGTTGACATTGTAATTTGGTATGAAAAAAGTAAGAGATCTTTATGGAATTGATGAAGTTGATAATATGTTAGATGATATTCATTTTGTATGTATAATTAATTTTAAACGACTTAGTGTTTGTTGAGATTCCAATGATTTTTAAATTCATTTTTATTGCAGATAGAAAATAATTACATGTACATATTTATTATAAGATTTAATATAAAATTATTACAATATGTGAGTACCATTTTGAATATGTGTCCATGAATTTAAATTTAATATTACATACCAAAAAGTTCTTATAAATGCTCAAAAAAATTAATCAAATGAATAAATACATGTCTCAAATCACTCCAAGAAATATGAAGCATGACTTACAAAATATATTTGAATTCTGTTTTGTTTGTCATGCAACCAAATTTATCTACAAGTTAAGTCAATCACACCTCTTATCACATTTACATTTTGCTTCTTTTTATCATCATACAAACAAATTTATCAACAAACTAAGTAATCACGTCTCTCATAATGCCATTGACAACAAAAATGATACAAAAATGTTACTTTTACTTATCTATCGTTGAACTTTATAAATGTTTATCAATATTGGATTTTAAAATTATTTTTTTACACAACAAAATAGGTGTCGTCATTGTCTTCGAAAATATTATTATTACTTAAGAGTTTAATTGAAACATATTTCCTTTTTGCTAATTCTTTTCTCTATAATTCTTTAAAATTCAAATTTAATAACATTTTACACAAATTTCAATTAATCACATCAACTTTCAAATAATAAAACTCAACGTACAATGATATTATATATACGATTTTTAAAAATATTTTCGTGTCGCGCATGGCGCGGCTTTGTTACCTAGTTCAAGTTAAAGATAATGGCTTTTATTTTAAAAATCTCTCGTGATTTTAAAAACCAGCAGGCTTTTAAACCCACCAAGGTAGCTATTGAACAATTACATGTAGATAAATAAAAAATTATTTTCTTAATAATATTTGTTAAAAATTTGCTTGTTTAATCTTCTTATATTTGTATTTCAATTCTTTTTGAACTAAACAATTTTCTTTAAAAAGACTATTATTTTTCGTTCTATCAAAATGATATTTATGGTTTTTTTTATCTATCTTCAACAGGAAGAATGGGTGGTGTGTACAAACCTTTTACAATATAGTAATGTGAGTGAAAAAGTGATGTTCTTGATTTTTTAATTTTTTTTTTTTTGTTCTTTCTTAGTGAATTGGATAACAGGGCTATATATTGAGAAGAGTGCTAAGGTTAGAATTACTCTAGGGCCTCAAGCAATGTAATCTTTTCTAATACAAGTGAGACAGTCTTGTTTTTGAATGGAAGTGATAAAAGTATAGCTCATTAATCTAGATGACAGAAATTAAGCCGTCCATGAGAGCTAGGTATTAAAATGGAACCATTTGTGCTTCTTTTTTTTTTTCTTTTTTTTTTTTGTTAATTAGAATTTTATACCAAAAGGAACAACATGATACAATTCTAGGGGCATATCCCGCGAAATCAACATTTTAAACATTACAAATTCGAAATAATAAAACTAGCTAAAAACTAGTTTAACAACATAAGATCAGAAATAAACCACCAAAAAGACTATGCCATGAAATAAGTGCTAATGGGTCCCCAATCAAGCATATATAGCATAGTAATCAATTGACAGTAGGCTGTCAATTCTTCCAGCAGCATCAGGGCCTGCCTCCCCTAGTCTGTGGACATTAATTCCCTTGGTACAATAAGCACCCTGACCTTTAAAATAGATAAGAAGCACAACAACACAAGTTTTAGCTTGCAAAGCTACCACAGCAATCACACGGATATAAAACCCGCATTTTCCAGTTCTTGTGAATCCCAAAGCTCCATAAACAATCAAGTCCACGACAACAGACTTTTCAAGGCACTGAATACCTTCCATCCACCAATTAAGGTCAAAGAAATTGATAACCGCCACATCAATTCCAACCAGATTACCAACAAACATCTGATGGTTACATGGAACAAACCCCCCCACAAAGGACATCTCCCAACAATCAACACTAGCATTCAAAATGCAACCGCCATAATAATTCGAAGCACACAGCTGAAAATGTCTAACATGGACATTAAGCTTCCATTTCATCTCGTTGCTAGCAGCGTGATCTTTCCCATCACTTCCATAGACACTCTGAACGGAGCTGTCCAGTTCCTTGTCTTCCACTACCATGGGGTGTATGCCCATAACATCCAGCTCTCCGTAAACAAGAACAGCCCAGACTTTGTGCCAGTAGCCACCAGTCCGCTGCAAATCATTTTTTCATTCATGGCCCCAACCATTTCCCATGTTCTTGGACAAACCATGATTGTCAAACCCACCCCAAACAATATCGTAGGCTAGCATGACATGAAACACCATGGCATCCTCGATCAACCACCTGCTCTGCCATGAATCATTCGCAAGCGCAAACAAAAAAACAATGTCCTGGACATCATTAAGCAGGCCTGAGCCCAATCTAACCCAGCATCCATTCCAGAACAAAACATGTTCCGCACAAATCCAGCAAGCACTGGTATCCTTTTTAAAGTTATTCAAAGTAATAACTGTATAGGTTGACATACTGCCACACCAAACAGTGGCAATGATCGCTCCATCATTCAACATCAACTGAGGCAACCAGGCCTCCCAATTCAAACCGGCTTTACTTGGGTTCGACATTGGCATCCATTTCAGACGATTAAACATCTGATATCTCACAACTTGCAACATCATCAGTTCTGCGCCAAGACATTCATCGAACACTTGGTGAACCTGCGCACACTCTGTCTTTGAGAAGACCCCAGCATTATCATCAATCCATAGAGAACTAGTCCCTTCTTGAAAAAAACATTCTCCGATGTCTCTCACAGCGGTGATAAAGACCATCTCCAGAAACTTCAAAACAGATGAAGATCTAAAACAATACCAAATTGCTCCCATCAACATGATAGTGACACTATCAGGCAAACCATCAAACAAAAGGCGTCCAACATCGAAAGTTTTATCCTCATCATTACATTTATCACTTTCGTAATCTCCCCATTCCTGAAGAGAAACGGTTTTAACTACAACTTTAACTGTTCGTTGAGACAAAATGTCAAACATATGGAGTACATCTACAATACTGAAAGAGGTAGAACTCCCATCCTCTTCCAAAAGATGTCCCAGGACGCCAAACCTCATCCAAACAAAGAAAACAAAACCTTTGGGTTCAAACTCAACCACGAGTTTCACGAGACCAAAGAAAACTTTTATGGACCAACGATTAACTATGACAATCAATCTTTCCAACAGCCCAACTGATGTGGGAACATCACCTTCCATAAATCGATTAAGAGATCGATTAGAGCACAGAGTGCTCTCAACGTTAATGGTTCAACCATTGAAAGCCTCGACAAACAAATCTTCACCACCAACATCGCAACTAAGGACGAACTCCCCTTGAATGAAATCGCGAAACAGGAAAGGACAGCCCTTCAACTTAGTAAACGAAGAAAAAAACATCTTGTGAGCATGACTAGTTTGGTTCATTAAGACAAAACGAGTAGTGTACCCATCTTCGAACAGGTCACCATATCGAATGTGTCCAACTCCATTCATACAATCAGCTTTCACACCTCCAAACAAAGCAGGTGCTAAATGGCCAAGACCATTGCAGAATAGGCTATCGCCCGAGATCTTCAAAGACCCCAACAAATATCCTCCAAGTCTATCAGTCACATAACCCACTCTAAGCGTGATGATATTCTTCAGAGAAGAATAGGATACAATCCGGTCATCCACCAGATCCACGCCATTGGAATCCGATAACCTCACCAAACTACGAACAGGAGAAAAGAACTCATAAAACAAAGTCATTAGTAATATATACGTTATAAGAAATTTGGTAATTAGGGTAAATGGAAAGAGAAGAGGGTGGATTTAGGTAGGAAAAGTATAGATCTGATGAAGAAATTGTTAAGATTTGGCTGGAAAAAGAGGCGGCTGAAAAGGGTTTCTAGAGAGAAGGTAGAGCGTTCCTCTCTCTAGACGACTCTCATTTATTACGCCATTTGTGCTTTTATTTTTGTATTATGGATTGTGATGTGTTCTTATAATCAATCTTAAAAATGTGCTAAGTTTTGCCTAATATACATTATTATAAAGGAAAACAAACTCTCCAATCAATTGACGTTAGTCACAAGAAATGGTTCATTGCTTCGCGATTTCGTAGAAAGTTGCATACAAATGTACCATAGGATCCCTCATATACCTGTTTAGTTATTTACTATTTAAGTCCTTTCCGTAGTGCATTGTATATTCTTTGTGTTTTTTCTTGTTATTGGATGGTTAGTATCTTAATATTATATACATTTACTTTATTTTCCCTTGTTTGTTTCCTATTTTTGCTACAATGTTATAAGTTTTTCTGTTTTTCATTTTATTCTGTTTGTAGATAGAAGTCCTAATGATGAGGGATTGGGGATAAGGCTGTTGGCTTTGCTCCTTTTTGCGACTCAAAAGAAACGCATCGGGGGTGCAATTATGTGTTGGTATGCATGTCCAAATATAGTGTATTAGGATAATCATGGTATGGTTTGGTACTAGCTAGGTTTGTTATTTTGTAAATTGGATTTGATATTCAATCCTAGTATTTAGATATAGTGCTAGAGTGATGTTGTAATTCTTAACCCCATTTTGGATTGTATTATCTGTTAAAATGCGATATTATATAAAAAAAGACTTATGCTATATTTTATTTTTATAGATATGTAAAATGGTATAGGTTTAGAAAAATAAAAAAGCCATATATGCATGCTTATGTTCCGTTGCTAGATACGTTGCATTTGTTGGTAGAGTGTTCACTACACCATATATGGTCTTTGCCAACACCAGAAAAAAAGTGTAAAAAATCAAGAATAATGTTGCCATAAGCCAAAAATTGGTCTAAGGCAACACTTTTTCCAAATTTGGTGATGTTGGATATAGTCCCGTAGCCTTAGGTGATAAGCCAACACTTTGTTCAATTCTATGGCTACATCATTATATATGTTGCCTTAGTTATTTATGGCAACATTTTACGATCTACAGCAACACCAAATACAATGTTACCATAGACTCTACTGCAACATTGTTTTTTCTTACAGCAACACTATTTTACCATAGGCAGCCAAGGAAGCTGTATGGTTACGGAAGTTCATTACAGAGCTTGGTGTCGTTCCATCGATCGCAGATCCCATAGATCTTTACTGCGATAATAATGGAGCTATAGCACAAGCCAAGGAGCCGAGAGCTCATAGCAGAACAAAGCATATACTTCGGAGATATCACCTTATTCGAGAAATAAATGATATTCACATATGTAAAGTGCATACTGATGATAATATTGCAGACCCGCTGACTAAGGCTCTGTCGCAGCAGAAGCATGAATGTCACACTAGTAGCATGGGTATTCGATACATGGGTGATTGGCTCTAGTGCAAGTGGGAGATTGTTAGTATTGGTGCCCTAGAGGCAATGTATACATAATATTTATGTTTGAGTGATTTTATATATTTGATATATATATGTTTATTATTGGCTTTATTTACTGCGAAATAAATAAAGTATAATAAATGTCCTTAGAATCTTGATACAAATTATATAGTTGCAAGTATGTGACTTGAACATGAGATTATATAATGATCGTATCATATTCTTAAATGTCCCTAGCCGAGTATTATTATTAATTAGGACAATAATAATACACTGAGGCTAGTATGATAATTGACTGATGACCACATCTCATTGGTCATAAGTATGAAGATACTAAAAGCAATGCATAGGTAACTGTACGAGTACAAGGTACTGGACAGACCCACAGTGAGATACATCATGGTAAATAATAAATGTGTCATATGTATTCTCACAGTGATAATGGTGTAATGATCCTTAGACCTGAAGTCGTTATAATTCTACATGAGAATTAATATATTTTGAATTCGTCAAAAGTTATCTTTAGCCGGATAATGATAAAGGTGAATATCGGATATATTATGAATCATGTGAGAAATATGAACGATCCAGATGGGATTTAAATCTCCTGATAAAGGAGTGATATTATCGGCCTCTTGTTTGAGTGAGACTATGAAATGCATGGCCATGCTCAAATGTTGATTTGATTAAATAGTCTACTCATCGATCAAGAAAATGAAGATTAAATTATGAAGAGGATGACACATTACATGCCTCGAGTTTAATCTATAATATCATGATTTAAAGGGATTATATTACATGGAACATTAGTCATAAAAGGTTAATTGAATCGTTGATTTAATTATTGTTTTATTGGGTAGCAATAATGTGTTACTAGACGCCGCTTATTGTTTATAATTTTATTAGAGAATAAAATTATTGCCAATGAAATAATAACCTACAGGGTCACACACAAAAAATGTTTAAAAGGGAAATTAATTTATTTCATGAATTTAAATTAATAATAATTTAAATAATGATTTTAAATTAATAATAAATAATAATTCGAATTTTATAAAATTAATTAAGTGAGACTTGATTAGTTAAAGATAAAATTTGAAGATGTATTTTCTTGACTCATTTGATTAATTAAGTATGACTTAATTAATTAATTTAAATAAATAAGATTTGTTTAAATAAAAATGGCCTAATTGTTTAAGGCTCCATCTTACTTTATTTCTCTTTATAAGCCAAGAGTTGGCAAGTCTTTCAAGAGAAGAACAAGCTGAAATTTTCAGTTGATAGACAAGGGAGAATATCAAGCTCAAGTCAAGAACACATCCGGTTTATTTATTTTGGCTAGTACCAAATTCCGTGGCGTAATCGTTCGACGATTCAAGCAAGCATTCAAGTGTGGATACCGGTGGAGGAGTTACACTTCTAGCTCTCAAGATCAACACTTTTAGCTCTCAAGATCAACAAGCTTGGACCTCCATTTGTCATCCATTGGAAAGCTTTAACAAGGTACAATCTTGTTCTTGAGAATTTTTATACCATGATCATCATTTTATACATGGATCCGGGCTTTGGAATTCGTTTTTAATTGTTATTTACGTATTATCCGCTGCGTTTTCATGCCCGAATTCCAACAATGGTATCAGAGCTACATGTATAAAAGGATGATTTGGTGTTGTGTTCTTGAAAATGAATCATACATGAATTTGTGAATTATGCCATGCTTCATTTTTACATACAAAAGATTATTTATAAGTTGATATAATTGTTTGTATGATGTTATAAATTGTTGTAACATGTTTTGGATGATGTACTATATGTTAGATATGTTAAACACATCATTAGAATGATTTTGGAACTGATCAGAACTGATAAAATGCAATCTGCAATGTTTCTGGAGCTTCTGCATTTTTCTGGGAAAAACTGATGTCCATGTGTAACGCATTATTGTCATGCGTGTTATCAGATTTGTACAGGTGTTACGCATATTCATAATGCGTTTCGTTAGAAAACTACAGCTATTACGCATTCTTGCAATGCGTGTGTCAGTACATTACCCGTGTAACGCATGATTGACATGCGCATCAACACTTGTGGTTGACAGATTTCAGTAGTGCAGAATGATTGATGATTAGTTTTATTTAAAGTTCTAACTTTTCTATTTTAAAATTTTCTTTTTCTTTTGCTTTTACTTTAGAAAAAAAAAAAAAGAAAACTTATTGGTTTTAATCATTAGATTCCTAATGCTTTTAATGATTAAAATTTTAATAATTGAATATTTAAATTATGAATTTATATATTTTTATTAATTCAAAATTTTATTAATTAATTTAATTTCGAATTTTGTAATATATTTAAATTATGAATTTGAATATTATTATTAATTCGAATTTTATTTTAATTAATGCTTTTAATAATTGAATATTTAAATTTCGAATTTAATATTATTATTAAATGCGATTTTGATTAATTTTAATTTTAAATTCGATTTTAATTATTAAAATTGATTTTTTTTAATTCCCTTTTAAATAATTAGGTATTTAAATTGTGGAGTTAAATATTAATCGATGTGATCGTGATTAATGTGATGTCTATAATTGTTATATGAGCATGGTGCATTGGTTATGGCCTAAAGACCCGTTGAATAAAAGTTGTAATTTTATTTATGGTCTGTAATAATTAAATACGACTTGCATGTCGTTATTCTTGTAATTATTTTATCTCGAATGCAACTCGAGTTCTTTTGTAATGTATTTCAAAACGAGCTTGGAGGCAATCAATGGAGGCTTAGGAAGCAATGAAGAATTTTGTAATAATTAGTTATTACAACCATAAATTGACCTTGATCTTTTCATTAGCTCGAAAAGATCGCATAGGATCGGGCCATAACCATCGCACGTTTAATTTTGCGTAACTGCACTTTACATATGATGCATGGATATATTAGATATATGTATGGATGCATGGATGTATGGATATTTTAGAATGTATGTATTAGATACGACACATATGCCATGTTTAAACAAGATAAAATCTGTAACGATTTAAGATTTAAACAAACGATCAAGATCGTTAAATTTTTCTAAAAATCCCTTAAGAAATATTAAGTTAAACAGATGCTTTCCAATAAATAACACTCATTAAATCCTAGATCATTGAGGAGTGGATTTGCCAAAGCAAGGGCTTCTCTTTTATCGTGGTGAGATGTGATTAAGTAAACAAGCTTACTTGAAATGTTATTATTGGGTCCAACTTAAATAAGTCGTCATAATAGGATTATGAACTTAGAAGCATAGAGTTTAGTGAAATCTATTAGATAGATCGGAGCAATATGTTGTTCACTAAGCTATCCAAGAGTTATATACGATATAATTGACATAACGGTCTACCTAAATAATCATATTTAAGAGGAAAGCCAAAGCTGACTTAAAATATGACGAAATATGGATCTTGGCTCACTAAGAAAAAGTTTTATGGCAACCATTTTCCGAATTGATAGTAAGGGCTATTAATTTGATAAAAATAGTGGGAGGTATATTACGAATATGCTATAAATCAACTTGAACATAATTGGTTTTACGAAACATGCAAACTAACTCATTTTATGCGCTTTTACAAAATTGTAGATAATAAATGGCAAACAACACAAATCACTTTTCGATACGATCAGTCCTAGAAAAGGAAAAGCTGACAGGGACGAACTTCCTGGATTGGTTTAGGAACTTGAGGATTGTCCTCAGGCAGGAGCGAAAGCTCTATGTCATTGAAGTTCCTCACCCAAATCCTCTTCCTGTTGGAGCCACACGTGCCGAGCATAATGCTTATCAGAAGCATTTGGATGACTCAACTGATGTGTCATGCCTTATGCTTGCATGCATGGCTCCTGAGATTCAAAAGCAACATGAGTTGATGAATGCTTATGAAATAATTGAGCACCTCAAAAGTATGTTTGAGGGACAAGCTCGACAGGAAAGATATGATACGAGCAAGGCTTTGTATGCTTGCAAACAGGGAGAGCGAGACCCGGTTGGACCACACGTTCTTAAGATGATTGGGTACATTGAACAACTAAGTACCTTGGGCTTCCCGATTGGTCCGGAGGCTCAAATAGATTTGATCTTATAATCACTTAACAAGAACTTTTCTCAATTCGTTATGAACTACAACATGAATGAGATAGATAAGACACCCACTGAATTGTTGGGCATGTTAAGAACTGCTGAAACCAACATTCAGAAGGAATCCCCTGCTCCCATGCTGATGGTGAACAAAGGGGGAGCCAAAGGGAAAAGAAAGTGGAAAGGCAATAAGAAGAGGATTGCATCCAAATCTGTTGCCAATCCTAATTCTGCTCCCAAGAAGACTATTAAGCCTAAAGGAGGTGTCGAAAAGGGTGATTGTCACCACTGTGGTAAACCGGGACACTGGAGGAGAAACTGTCATGCCTATTTGGAAGAGCTGAAGAAGAAGAAGGCTGCTGGCCAGACTTCTACTTCAGGTATTTATGTTATAGAAGTCAATTTGTCTACTTCTACATCTTGGGTATTGGATACCGGATGTGGTTCTCACATTTGTATAAATGTGCGGGAACTGCAAAGGAGTAGGGCACTGGCTAAGGGAGAGGTAGACCTACGAGTTGGAAATGGAGCAAAGGTTGCTGCTTTGGCTGTAGGGACTTACCATTTATCATTGCCCACTGGGCTTATATTAAGACTTGAAAACTGTTTGTATGTGCCTTCTATTTGTAGAAACATTATTTCTGTTTCTTGTTTGGACAAGAAAGGTTTTGCATTTACTTTTAAGGACAATGGTTGCTCTTTTGGTTTGAATGACATTACCTATGGTGTTGCACAGTTATTTAACGGTTTGTATGTTCTTAATTTAGATACTCCTATCTTGAACGTAAATAACAAACGACTTAAAACAAATGACTCAAATCAAACATACCTTTGGCACTGTCGTCTAGGCCATATAAACGAGAAACGCATTTCCAAGTTACATCAAGATGGTTTCTTGGATCAATTTGATTTTGAATCATATGATGAATGCGAGGCTTGTTTACTAGGCAAGATGACTAAAGCTCCTTTTACCGGACAGGGTAAGAGGGCCACCGTACGACTAGAACTAATACATAGCGATGTATGTGGTCCTATGAGATCGATGGCAAGGGGTGGCTATTTCTACTTCATTACGTTTACTGATGATTTCAGTAGATACGGATATGTGTATCTTTTGAAGAACAAATCTGAAGCATTTGAAAAGTTCAAAGAGTATAAGGCAGAAGTAGAAAAGCAAACTGGCGAAAGCATAAAAACTCTAAGATCTGATCGAGGAGGTGAATACTTAAGCCATGAGTTTAAGAACTATTTGAGGGAGTGTGGTATTGTATCACAACTCACTCCTCCTGGAACACCACAATGGAATGGGGTTTCTGAAAGGAGGAATCGTACCTTGTTGGACATGGTGCGATCAATGATGAGTCAAGCAGATCTTCCAATTAGTTTCTGGGGTTATGCCATGGAAACGGCTGCATATACACTAAACCGTGTTCCTACTAAAACGGTTCAACAAACTCCATATGAGATATGGACAGAAAAACGTCAAAGCATGTCCTTTATGAAAGTATGGGGATGTGAAGCGTTTGTGAAACGCCTAATGTCAGATAAGCTTGGACCGAAATCTGATAAATGTATCTTTGTGGGATACCCAAATGAAACAAAGGGTTATTCTTTCTATAATCCTTCAGAGAACAAAGTAATTGTTGCTCGAACTGCTGTATTTTTAGAAAGAGAGCTAGTCTCTAGAAAAGACAGTGGGAGGAAAATAGATCTCGATGAAGATCGAGAACCACTTGATAACAATGAACCTGAGATGGAGCATGAGCAAGATAACACTGCTCAAGAAACACAGGTCGTTCGTAGATCTAGTAGGACTCGCTATGATTCAAGAAGAAATTATGGATTTCTCATAATTGAAAATGGCGATGTGATGCTCATAGATCAAGATGAGCCTCTCACCTATCAAGATGCTATGAACTCACCAGACTCTAAGAGATGGCAAGAAGCCATGAATTCTGAAATGGATTCCATGTATGAAAACCAAGTATGGACTTTGGTTGATCCACCTGAAGGGGTAAAACCTATCGAGTGCAAATGGATTTTCAAGAAGAAAATCGACATGGAAGGTAATATACAGACCTATAAAGCTCGACTGGTTGCAAAAGGTTTCAAACAAATTCATGGTATTGACTATGATGAAACCTTCTCACCAGTAGCAATGATAAAATCCATCAGAATTATGCTTGCAATAGCGGCTTACTATGATTACGAGATATGGCAGATGGATGTCAAAATAGCCTTCCTTAATGGAAGCCTTGAAGAGGATGTGTACATGACACAACCTGAAGGTTTTAGAAATCCAAAGGATGCTGGAAAAGTATGTAAGCTGCGTAGATCCATTTATGGATTGAAGCAGTCCTCTCGGAGATGGAACATTCGGTTTGATGAAATAGTCAAAGGTTTTGGCTTTATTCAGAACATGGATGAACCATGTGTTTACAAAAAGTTTAGTGGGAGCCATGTGGCATTCCTAGTTTTATATGTCGATGATATATTAATAATAGGGAATGACATTCCTTTTCTACAGGCTGTAAAGACTTGGTTAGGACAAAGTTTCTCTATGAAAGACTTGGGCGAGGCTACCTATATATTAGGGATCAGGATCTATAGAGATAGATCAAGAAGATTAATTGGCTTAAGCCAGAGTACATATATTGACAAAATTTTGCATCGTTTTGGAATGCAAGATGCAAAAAGGGGATATGTCCCTGTATCTCATGGGATAACGATATCAAAAGAGAATGGTCCTAAATCATTGGATGATAAAGACCGCATGAGTAAGATACCATATGCTTCAGCAATTGGATCTATCATGTATGCCAGTACTCGTCCGGATGTCTCGTATGCTTTGAGCATGACGAGCAGATACCAGTCTAATCCAGGTGAAGGTCACTGGACGGCAGTCAAGAATATTCTTAAGTACTTGAAAAGGACTAAAGATTCATTCTTGGTGTATGGAGGTGAAGAAAAGCTAACGGTAAAGGGTTACACGGATGCTAGTTTTCAGACTGACAGAGATGACTCTGTTTCTCAGTCTGGATTTGTGTTTTGCCTAAATGGAGGTGCTGTAAGCTGGAAAAGTTTGAAGCAAGAGACAGTAGCTGATTCTACAATGGAATCCGAGTATATTGCTGCATGTGAGGCAGCCAAGGAAGCTGTATGGTTACGGAAGTTCATTACAGAGCTTGGTGTCGTTCCATCGATCGCAGATCCCATAGATCTTTACTGCGATAATAATGGAGCTATAGCACAAGGCAAGGAGCCGAGAGCTCATAGCAGAACAAAGCATATACTTCGGAGATATCACCTTATTCGAGAAATAAATGATAGAGGTGATATTCACATATGTAAAGTGCATACTGATGATAATATTGCAGACCCGCTGACTAAGGCTCTGTCGCAGCAGAAGCATGAATGTCACATTAGTAGCATGGGTATTCGATACATGGGTGATTGGCTCTAGTGCAAGTGGGAGATTGTTAGTATTGGTGCCCTAGAGGCAATGTATACATAATATTTATGTTTGAGTGATTTTATATATTTGATATATATATGTTTATTATTGGCTTTATTTACTGCGAAATAAATAAAGTATAATAAATGTCCTTAGAATCTTGATACAAATTATATAGTTGCAAGTATGTGACTTGAACATGAGATTATATAATGATCGTATCATATTCTTAAATGTCCCTAGCCGAGTATTATTATTAATTAGGACAATAATAATACACTGAGGCTAGTATGATAATTGACTGATGACCACATCTCATTGGTCATAAGTATGAAGATACTAAAAGCAATGCATAGGTAACTGTACGAGTACATGGTACTGGACAGACCCACAGTGAGATACATCATGGTAAATAATAAATGTGTCATATGTATTCTCACAGTGATAATGGTGTAATGATCCTTAGACCTGAAGTCGTTATAATTCTACATGAGAATTAATATATTTTGAATTCGTCAAAAGTTATCTTTAGCCGGATAATGATAAAGGTGAATATCGGATATATTATGAATCATGTGAGAAATATGAACGATCCAGATGGGATTTAAATCTCCTGATAAAGGAGTGATATTATCGGCCTCTTGTTTGAGTGAGACTATGAAATGCATGGCCATGCTCAAATGTTGATTTGATTAAATAGTCTACTCATCGATCAAGAAAATGAAGATTAAATTATGAAGAGGATGACACATTACATGCCTCGAGTTTAATCTATAATATCATGATTTAAAGGGATTATATTACATGGAACATTAGTCATAAAAGGTTAATTGAATCGTTGATTTAATTATTGTTTTATTGGGTAGCAATAATGTGTTACTAGACGCCGCTTATTGTTTATAATTTTATTAGAGAATAAAATTATTGCCAATGAAATAATAACCTACAGGGTCACACACAAAGAATGTTTAAAAGGGAAATTAATTTATTTCATGAATTTAAATTAATAATAATTTAAATAATGATTTTAAATTAATAATAAATAATAATTCGAATTTTATAAAATTAATTAAGTGAGACTTGATTAGTTAAAGATAAAATTTGAAGATGTATTTTCTTGACTCATTTGATTAATTAAGTATGACTTAATTAATTTATTTAAATAAATAAGATTTGTTTAAATAAAAATGGCCTAATTGTTTAAGGCTCCATCTTGCTTTATTTCTCTTTATAAGCCAAGAGTTGGCAAGTCTTTCAAGAGAAGAACAAGCTGAAATTTTCAGTTGATAGACAAGGGAGAATATCAAGCTCAAGTCAAGAACACATCCGGTTTATTTATTTTGGCTAGTACCAAATTCCGTGGCGTAATCGTTCGACGATTCAAGCAAGCATTCAAGTGTGGATACCGGTGGAGGAGTTACACTTCTAGCTCTCAAGATCAACACTTTTAGCTCTCAAGATCAACAAGCTTGGACCTCCATTTGTCATCCATTGGAAAGCTTTAACAAGGTACAATCTTGTTCTTGAGAATTTTTATACCATGATCATCATTTTATACATGGATCCGGGCTTTGGAATTCGTTTTTAATTGTTATTTACGTATTATCCGCTGCGTTTTCATGCCCGAATTCCAACAGTTGGTACTGCTTGGCTAGCTACGTTCAATTATGTGATGTGTTATACTCAAACGGGTTTGCTTGCTTTGGGATGTGTTGGACTGATCTTTGGGACATCCAGGTACCACGTGAGCAGGGCTGGGTATGCTTTGTATAAAGAGACGTGGTTGGGCAACAAAGGTAACATGGTTATGATTACGTTGAGCATTTGCAATAGGGCAGTTCATTGCAATGTTGTGGTTATGCGAACTGAGGGAATTGAGGCTTTTGTGAGACTTGTGTTCAGTCTCAAATTACGGTGGTTTGGGGCGCCAGATTAATTTTTAGGTACTATTCTAGCCTAGCTAGATGGGCTTTAAGTTGACTCGATTTGTTAATTGAGTATGTTATGTTGTTTTTTGATGTAATATATGGATGTTGATTTCGCGGGGTATGCCCCTAGAATTGTAACATTTGTTCCTTTTGGTATAAATTTTAATTAGCAAAAAAAAAAAAAGAGTGGGAGGAATCTCAAGGTTAAAGGAAACCCAAACATTCGAAGAGGAATCTTGTTTGAAAACAAAAACAATCCAAATGGAAGGTTTAATTTCAACATAAAGATCTGGGAGGGAAGATTGAAGGAAAAGAAGAGAAGAAGGTGAGGGAGAAGCAGTTTTGGAATTAAAAAAAAATTGAGGCTAGTGTTAAGGGTAGAGGAAAGAGGGAAAAGGGGGAAAATGAGATAATCGACTCTCATTTATTGTTGAACCCGTATAATTTGGTTTATTTTAACTTACTTATATCATTTTCTTTTTCACTAATTTAACTACGATTAGGAGTCTAAGACTGAAAGATCATGCAAAAACAAATATATTTGCATGAATTATAAAATTCATGACTTCTAAAGTGTTCGATTCGATTATTTTCAAAAGTATATATGCATATCAACGAAGGGATTATGTCTATTTATATAAATATTCTGTAATAGTGTTAGTTGATTGTATGGTGGGTTGATAGGAACTGAGGTTTTCTAGTTGACAAAAAACCTACCCATAAGTAAACCAAATAATGGTCCAGGGGTATGCCCCTTCGATTATGTACTTCTTTGTCTTTAATGAATTTTAATTTAGCAAAAAAAAAAGAAAAAAAAAAGTAAACCAAATAATGTTGCAAGTATTGGTCTCTTAAACTATAAAACTTATTAGAGTTATTAGAAGTCCAAATTTATTAGGCAATTCAAATTCGTAATTTCGGCTTCTTCATCTGAAATTTAGGGTTCACATAACTACTCTTCTAAACCTGAGCATTTTCTTTTTTCAGAATTTTACAACTATCTTTAGAAAGGATGTACTCTATTCTTATGTAATTTAGAATAAGAGAAAAAAGGCCCTGAGGTTACCTCAGGAGAATTACCTGAGTTAGCAGGGTAAATATTTGTGGTATTTTTGTAAATATTGAATTTTTTTTTAAAATCCTGTAATTACAATTATACCCTCGTGCATTAATATGGAAAATCCATGTTATCTCAGGTAATTTTCCTGAGGTTATCTCAGGAACATGAAACCCTTTAGAATAAAATCTATTATCTATTACTCCCTTGTCCTTTTCATTTATTATAGTTTTTCTTCACTAGTTAGCACGATTTTAATGTGTATATAAAGTATAGTTCCATAACTTATTTTAATTTTTTTTTTAGTTTTCATTCAGAAGGAAAAAAATTAAAATAATTAATGGAACTATACTTTATAGGTGTCTTAAAATGCGTGTCAAACCCTCTGTCCCAAATATAAAGAACCTAATGGGATAGAGGGAGCATCTATTATATATATAGGGTCATGCTCCAATGAGAACTCCACTTAGTATGAGATATGAGATCTAATCCTATCCACCCATTTATATATCTTATCTTCATCTCTCCCATCCATTAATTTTATTAATATTTTAATATTTCACCATCATCTTCTCACTACTTCAACCACCACATCCGACCACCGCCTACTGTCATCTCCGGGCACCATCTCCGGCCACTACTTCTAGCCATCACCAATAATCACCAAAAATACACAGAAATCACCACAATAAAACAAAAATCACCAACGTTAAGCAAAAATCACCAGCGTCAAATTAAAAAATTCATTACACCCCCACCACAATCACCACCTTCGGCCACCATATTTAGCAAACACCACGATCACCACTTACAAATCACCCGATATCATACAAAATCACCCCCATTTGAATAAAAAAAGCCAATCAAACAAAAATCTCCAAAACCAACACACCACCACCACTAATCACCACCCTTACCCCCGCCGCCAGCACCATCATCATCCTCTCCCTCTACAAATCATCCATACTTACATAATCATTGAATACAACTCGAAATCACTATAAAATCAATATAAATCAACCAAAAATAAAAAAAAAACACCATAATTTCAAGAAAAATCAGCACCTACGTGATTTTCAAATCTAAGTACATAACCTTAAGTTTTACATATCTAATGGTCGCCGAAGTCTGCTTGTGATGTATCTTCGTAGGTAATTAGGGAAGAAAGAGATGAGATGTGTAGTTGTGTGTTGGTGAGAGAGAGAAAAAAATGATTGTCGGAATTAATGGTCATGGAGATCGGAGATCGGTGATGGTCGAAGATTGGTGATGTTGGTGGCTGCCTGAGATTGGTGGTGTGGTTGAGATTAGATCTCATGTATCATTTTAATAGGGGTTCTCATTTAAGCAAGTGCTCATATATATAATAGAGCAATTATGGGGTTCTTTCAACCATTTATTCCACTTAAATTACCAAATTACCCCTTATTAATATATATATTACCAACTATTAAATTTAATAGCATATATTCATTATGCATAGCTCATGATTATTAATAATATTTTATTTATTAACACATTATTATTGCATATTAACAACTTATATTTAGATATGCATTTTAATTATAGTTTGTTTTTGTTATAAACACAGAGAAAAAACGAATATGCAACCATCTACTAAATTACTATGTACAAAAATTTAAACTAATGAAAAAATCACAAGAGTACAGTTATGGCGCTCAATATATTGTCAAACATATTTTAAGTATTATATTTATAAATTTAAATTTGGATGGAATAGTAAATACCAAAATTTTTGTATATAAATATAACACTATAACCCTCACAAAAATATATATATATAACACTATAACAAATTAGAAATTATTAACTTCACAAAACATACTTATGTCAACATTAACTATCGTGTCATTTGTCGCTATTTTATAAATGCAACTCAGGTTATGTACTTTTCACGAAGGGCATTTATTTTTAATCGTATAATATTGGTCATTTTAACTTAAATTGTACCCAAAAAAACAATTGTCCTTTACAAATATTTCTATAACAGTTGTAATTATTTTACTAATTGCAATTATGTTGAATAATATTAGGTAGTCGACCCAAAAATCAAAAGAGACAGTAAGGTTTGGTTGAATTTTGATAATCAAATTTTACATCGAATTTTAGAAAAACAGCAACTTTTTCAATTTCACATCTCTAATCGTCAAATTTTAAGTTTTAAACAGCAAAACCGTGACTTGTAAATTTTGCAAAATTTTATTATAGTTAAACTTATTTTTTCAAAGTTAGATACATTGCCAACTTGTGGTGAAGAAACCATGACCATATGAAACTAAATTGAATTACAACATAAATATGAGCTGATCGATCCTGTACGAAATTTTCACTGGCTTCCTGAGCCAAGAAACCTAACAGTGGTTCCATCATAGGCCAACAAACCATCCGAAGTATTACATTTGTCAAGCCACATTGTAGGACCATTCTTAGCTGCTCTTTTCATCTCCCCTGCGTCATTTCTCGCACGCTTTTTTACACCTACATGCTGCTTCAAATCCGATGATCCATGACGATCATCCATATCATTCTTGCCCTTATTATCGAGGCCAAACGATGTTTTTTCTGAACTTATTTCTTCCGCAAAAAGGTTAGTGAAGTAGTTTGTATCCCATTCACAGATCGGGTTGTTGCTAGGAACTATTGTTGGAAAAGATTCTGGAATGTCAGGATCATCAAGAAGGTGCTTACGTATTGACTCGAGAACTTCAAGGTCTCGACCTAATAAGTTTTGAGAACCCATTTTTTGATACAATGTAGCTATGTTTTGATAATTTGCGAGCTATAATGGTATAGTTTTGTGTACTTGCTATATATAGTGACACAAGCACTGAACAACCTGCCTCTACTGAATCTTAGGTAGAGAAATTCAAATATGGCTTATTACTTAAGCATTTCCACGTTTAATGTCTTAGAAAGTTCTCTTACAAATTTCCATGGTTTTTTTTTCTCCTCATGCACGCTGAAAGAAATCGAATCCGTACATATTATGTATTTATATAATTTAAAACCGTAAAAGCAGCAAAATTAACTCTGCCATTGGTATGATATTGTTACTTCTGAACCTAACGCATCAAATGTTCGAGTAATAAGTACTCTACTTTATTATCAAAATTTGCCTAGTTAATTACTATATATGTTAATACGAGGGTCTGAGGGATCTCGAGAGATGTCTACAAATATTTTCAGAGAATAATTGCAAATCGGACCATATCATACTAATATAAAAAGTAATGTGGGATTACGAGAGGTATGTTTGATCTTTGTTGAAATTGTTGAAGTTTAGTTTTCCACGTTTAACACTTCAGTGTAGTAGTAGTTTGGTTATAACATTGGTAGTCTACATAGTAAAATGATTCTATGATCACTTACCTTTCCTTTCGGGATGGGTCCATCACTCAAGAAATTAAGTAATGTTACTGTTACAACCAGTTTCCGTTGGTGTATCCGTTCGGTCGGACCTGCAATTGAAGAAGAATGCGAGGGTGTGGCCCCCCGATTCACCTCCGGTGTGAGAATAAGTTAACTGGTTTTTTATGAGTAATATTAAACGCAGAGTGTTTGTATTGTGTAAAATTGTGTAAGTGATTGAATGAATGAACCCAAACCTTTGTTAACCTCTTTATCCTCTATGTTGGCAGTTATCGGAGAGTAAGGTGAGTGGTGAACGTGTTCCACGTTCCCACGTTCCCAGGGATGTACAACCGAACGGACCGTTGTAAATAAAGAGGCCGAATGACATGGGCCTTCGCCAAACCGGTACTCATTCCATGACTGGGCTTTCGGTCCAGCCCAGTAAGAAGTTGGGCCTCTAACATGTCCCTAGGCTTCGTTCGGAGTTATCCTCAGGACGAAGGCTAAAGCCCAAGCCCATCTTCGGACTTCGGTGTTCGTACGTTCCCTTCGGATAAGAATGGCGATGGACAAGACTGAGACGTCTCCTAGGGAGCCGTGTCCCTTTATGGCTGACAGCTGTCTGTCCTCGAGATTTGCGCTTCAATCCCCGCCGTTGAATATGAAACGGCTCTGTCCAAACGTCACATCTTCTCTATTTAAACTCTACAGTTTCTTTCTTTCTTTCTTTTACGCACATATCATTTCTTTAACATTCAAAGCAAAAACTCCCTCCAGAGAGATCTCAATAGCAATTGGGAGCGTTGTTTCATCACCGGAGGCCCCCAAATCGCCGATTTCAGTCGACGTTCACGTCCAAGAAGTCTATCCCCGCGAACTCGATCTTATCAGAGATCTCAAACAAACCAGTAAGTTCTCATTACTTCCCTTCTTTTTTCGATTCATCGCACACTTGTATTACTTTCTTTCCTGCTTTTGTGTTCATATCTGCTTTTCGTATCCACACACACATGTATGTATCTATATGTACACATATGTAAAGTTACCTGTGCAGTTTATTCTTGTCGTTTTGAGTAGAACATGCGCGTGTCTTTTCCTTTTAATTTCCGTTGTGTTGCTCTGATACAACCCCTTACTTGAACCTTGAGATTTGCTTGGAAGTTGTCAGGGTTGAGATGTCCTTCGGGATTTTCAAACCCTGAGAACCCCCTTCGGTCTGTCCCGATCTTTTATAACTTTTAGATGACACTTAATTTGCCAAACCTTAGATTTTAGGATTCTCCGACCGATCCTGGCTCACTGTACTCGGCCTCTCCCCTTTTTGTTTTCGTCTTCTTTGTCCGAGTACAAAGCTAATGTCTCTTCATTTCCGAATGCAGGGACATGGATCGGTCAACCGAGGGTGCTGGTCCTTCGGAGGTTTCGCCCTTTAGCGATGCCAAATTATTCCCGGCCGCTAACCTTCGGTCACAACTGACCGAGGAACAAATTGAACGCTTCCATTCTAAGTACATGGTGGAGAAGAATGTCTGGTTCTTCTTCGCACCGCGGAAAAAGGACCGCATCTGGCACAACCCCGAGATCCCTGCCCTCTACGGAGGAGGCGTGGCGACCGGTATCTCGGAGATGGCGTTCAAGTGCGGCTTCCGGTTACCGATGTTGCCAATTCTGAAGAAGATACTGAAGCAATTGAGGATCGCCATAGGGCAGTTAGACCCGAACAGTTTCTTCCATATCAACGCTTTCCAGGCTCGGTGTCTCGCCAAGCAAATGACTCCAAGGACCACCTTGTTCTGGCACCATTATGAGCTGCGAAGGAATTCGAAGAGTAATGGCTACTACACCATAGCTCGTCGAACCGGCAGGGCCGATTGGGCTCAAACCAATTCCAGCAACAAAGGGACTCATGAGAGCTGGGCGTTTATTTCGGGGCCGAGGATGGAAAAATACGGCCGATGGTATGACTTAGATCCGTCCCGGTTGACATATCCCGACCTGTTGCAAGCGGACGTGCACGATTACCGCCTACTCTGCGAGCTTGACATGGGCCAGGTCCCTCGATCGGACGGAAGGAATAACGACTGGCTGGTTGCCCTTTGGGGTAGTGGTAACACCTATACTTGTTTTCAGCTTTACATATTCGGTCGTAGATACTTGTTTTCAATTTCAATATTCTGCTGTGTAACAATCTGTTGTTTTATGCAGTGTCTTCTCTTCAGGACATTATTGAGCGCAAGCGAAAGAAGGCGGCTCAGCTTTCTATAGTCGCTACGGCCGAAGAAGAGGCAACTGCTCGTTCGACCGAGGAGGAGAAGTCGGTCCCCGACCAGGGAGAGAGGGTTGAAGCTCCACTTGTTTCTTCCCCTCAAGAGCTGACTTTAGGTTTGGCTACCTCGACCGATTCCCGAAAGAGATTTCGGTCGGGAGACGTTGATCCGAAAGTGTATTCTCCTCCCTGGGGAGTAATTGAAACCAACCAGATCATCGTTCCTGCTCCGCAGCTGTCAACTGTTGTGGGTCCCGATCTCAGCCGGGGCCTCATCCTTCCAGCCGATCGGCCGACGATTGCCAAGGCGAATGACCTGGAGGCGTGTACGGAGATGCGAGCCCTCCTCTCCATGGTAAGCCTTTTTCCTTTATGCCATTACTTTATTTGCCTTTAGGTTTTTTGACCTTTTCCCTTATTTATTTTCAGGGAGTTTCCTGGGCTGCTGTAGTCGCCGAACGGGTGGAGGGGATCCAGGACAAGCTGACCGAAGCTGACCAGCTGAAAGTTCGGGCTGTCAAGGCTGAGGAGGACCTTCGGAACTCCAACATTGAACTGGAGAGGGTCACCGGTCAAGCCAAGACTCTGTCTGCCGATAATGAGGCTCTCAAGGAGTAGCTGAAGGAGCTGGACACCCTTCGGGCGCGCATCGAGTGGAGAAACAAGCAGCTTAAACTTACAAGGAAGAGCGTTCGGAAGCTGAAGAAAACTCTGGAGCTGACCGAAGAAAGATGCTATCAGATGGGATATGACGGCGCTGTGCTGAAGGCACATTCTCTAGGCCTCGATCATACTCAGCTGATCGATCTTTCACTCGGGATGAAGGATCCGGTTGGTCGGGAGGAAACTGATCAACCCTTGGAGGTTTCTTCGGGCGAAGATGAATCTCTTTCCGACGATCCTTCAGCTGGTGACGCCTTGTAATTTTGTAGATTTTTAATGTTTTCGAACTTGTACTGTTTAACTTTGCCTTCGGGCTCTTTATTCGTGCCTTCGGGCTTGTAATACTTTACTTTGCCTTCGGGCTTTTTTTATTTAAGTTTGCCTTAGCATAATATTCTTTTTTATGCGTCTTCGGCTTCTGCCTTAATTTCGCTTCTGTTTCTGTTCATGCGTCTTTGGCTTTGATTTGCCTTAGCATGATTATTTTATTTTTATTTTTATGCGTCTTTGGCATTATATTGCCTTGGCATAATTACTTATATTTTTATGCATCTTCGGCCATTTTTGCCTTAGCATAATTACTTGTATTTTTATGCTTCTTCGGCCATTTTTGCCTTAGCATAATTCTTGCCTTTTTGTGCATCTTTGGTCGTAACCTAGCTGCCCCCAAGTATTTAAGGGGTTTTGTAAATGATTAAGGTCTCGTTCGGTCGGCTGAAAAATATTTCCTCCCGGCCTTAATTAATGTCAAAGCAACTTGAATACTAAGACAATTTTGTAAGAGGCCAAATTTCATTCGGTCGGCCCCAAATTTGGATTCGTCAAGTATTTGTAGCTTAGAACACAATGTACTTGAACACTACCAATAAGTTAAAGGGCGCATGTTTTATACGGTCGGCCCCAAACATGGGTCTATTAAGCTTAATATTGCGTACTTAGCTTTTTAGCTATAAATGTACTTAGCTTAACAATAACGGATAAAAAATGGAGCAAAACAATCTTTTCATTAATCATGCAACTCTTACATAGATTTGATTACAGATTGATGCTAGCTTATGGAATTCAGAATAAAGTTGCATAAGACAAAATACTGAAGTAAAAAGCAATAAAAATTGGTCCAGTAAGCTTACTGGTAGAAACGGCGAAGGCGAGCGGCATGCCAGGTGTTTTTGATTGGGCTGCCGTCCGGATGAGCCAATTTGTAGGTGCCCGATCGGACCACTTCAATTACCACGTATGGACCTTCCCAGTTGGGCATAAGCTTGCCTTTTTTTGCTGGCATGGAGGTGGCTAACTCCCGAAGCACTAAGTCCCCGACTCGGAAGGATCTCTTCTTCACCCCCGAATCATAATACTGGGCTGCCTGCAGTTGGTACCTTAAGTTTCTTTGGTGGGCAACCTCTCTTTCTTCTTCCAGTAAGTCCACATTTGCTCGGAGTCCGAACTCATTTGTCTCCACGTTAAACACTTCTGTTCGGAAAGACTCCAGGCCAACTTCGACAGGTAGAAGGGCATCAGTTCCGAAGGCCAGTTTGAAAGGCGTTTCCCCGGTTGAAGATCTCGTAGTGGTTCGGTAAGCCCGTAGGACCCATGGTAGTTCTTCAGCCCAAAGTCCCTTAGCTTCCCCTAGCCTTTTCTTGATTCCATCAAAAATGATTTTGTTGGCCGCCTCGATCGCCCCATTTCCCTGGGGATGCCCTACCGAACTGAACTTCTGTTTTATCCCGAATTGAGCCAGGAATTTTCTGAACTTGCTCCCAATGAATTGAGTACCGTTATCGGACACACAAACCATAGGTATGCCAAACCTCAAGATGACCTGTTCCAGCATGAATTTCTTCGCGGCCTCTTCGGTAATGGCCGAAAGGGGTTTTGCTTCTATCCACTTAGTCATATAGTCGATTGCCACAATACAGTATTTCGCTTGCTTAGTGCTGGTGGGTAGGATTCCCACAATATCGACCGCCCACATAGCAAATGGAATAGGGCTGAGGACCGAAGACATTTCTTCGGGAGGTTGCTTCGGAATTGTGCTGAATAGCTGGCATTGCTTGCATTTCTTTGCATACTCTGTTGCGTCTTCTTTCATTTTTGGAAAGAAAAATCCCTGCCTAAGGATCTTGAAGGCTAAGGCTCGTCCTGCCAAATGTTCTCCACAAATCCCTTCATGAACCGTCTCCAAAGCAAGCTGTTGTTCATCTTTGTCTAAACACCTAAGTAGCGGCTGGCTTGCCGATCGTCTGAACAAACGGCCCCCGACCAGAGTGTAATTTCCCGACCGATACTTCACCTTCTGTGCTTCCCTTCGGTCAAGTGGTAGGATGCCTTTTTCCAAGAAGGCCCTGATGGGAGTCATCCAATTGACCCCTTGATGAATTTCCATGCACTGCTTCTTGTCTATCGAAGGCGTCTTTACTTCGGTCAGATAGATGGACCCATTTAGGTTCTGGGTTTCTGCCGAAGCTAACCTCGAGAGGGCGTCTGCCCGACTGTTGTTTTCTCTAGCTACTTGAGTTAACTCGAAAGTTTCAAACAACAAAGATTGTTCACGTACCTTAAGGGCGTATGCCTTGGTTCGGGGATCTTTTTGCCCATACTCCCCTGAGAACTGCTTTACCACCAACATGGAATCACTGAACGCCCTAATGTGCTTAACTTCTAGACTTCTTGCCAGATCTAGCCCTGCCAAGAGTGCTTCATATTCGGCCTCATTGTTCGTCAACGGGAAAGTGAACCTGATAGCTTGACAAATCTCAAATCCTTCTGGGCTTGTAAGAATTAACCCTGCCCCACACTTTTCCTTGGCGACCGACCCGTCGACAAACAACTTCCATTTTCCCGGTGTTTGAATCATTTGTTCTTCAGGAGCCAAGTTGTTCGGCCCCGAGAAGGAGCATTCTACCATGAAATCTGCTAGTGCTTGGGCTTTGATCGAAGTCCTTGGAGTATATTCCAAATCATGCTCCCCCAGTTCGATCGCCCAAGCAACCACTCTGCCCGATGCCTCTGGCCTTTGCAAGATTTTCTTTAACGGCTGATCGGTTACAACATTGATCGTCCTTCCTTGGAAATAGTGCCTTAACTTTCTTGCGGCCATTACCAGTCCATAGGCGAACTTCTCTGCATTTGGATATCTTGTTTCTGCATCTTTGAGAATATGAGAAACATAGAACACCGGATGCTGGTTCCCTTCGTGCTCTTTGACCAACACGGCTCCAAGTGTTCGGTCGTTCATAGCCAAGTACAGCTGCAATGTTTCTTTCGGGTCGGGTCTCATTAAGAGTGGAGCTTTCACTAAGTACTCTTTAACCTCTTCGAATGCTTTCTGGCAATTTGGCCCCCACTCAAAACTCTTGGACCCCCGAAGAACTTCAAAGAATGGTAAGGCCTTTTCGGCCGATCTGGAAATGAACCTCCTCAAGGCTGCTAGCCGTCCGGTCAACTTTTGAATGTCCCTGATGGTCTTCGGCGCTTCCATGTCGATGACCGCTTTAATCTTCTCCGGGTTCGCTTCAATTCCCCTGGCGCTAACCATGTATCCCAGAAACTTCCCACTATTTACTCCAAACGTACACTTGTTCGGATTGATCCTCATGTTGTTTCTTCTGAGCGTTTCAAAGCATTCCCTCAGATCCTCGGCATGATCTCTGAAAAGGGACTTAACAATCATATCATCCACGTAGCACTCCATGTTCCGACCGATCTGGGCTTTGAACACTTTGTTGATCATCTTTTGAAATGTTGCCCCGGCGTTCTTCAAGCCGAAAGGCATCTTTATGTAGGCATAAGTGCCATTCGGTGTGATGAATGCTGTCTTTGGAACGTCCTCGGCATTCATGGCAATTTGGTGGTATCCTGAGAATGCATCCAGGAAACTGAGTATTTGATGCCCCGAAGTAGCATCTATCAGTTGATCAATGTTCGGCAAGGGATAGTGGTCTTTCGGACAATGCTTATTCAGGTCGGTGTAGTCGACACACATTCTCCACTTGCCATTTGATTTCTTCACCACCACTACGTTTGCCAACCAATCGGGATAATCTATCTCTTCGATGAACTTTGCTTCCAGCAATTTTTCGACTTCGACTTGAATTACTTTCTGCCTTTCCATGGCGAAATTCCTCTTCTTTTGTCTTACGGGCTTGGCTTCGAGAGCTACATTTAAGCAATGTTTAGCCACCGCAGGGTCCAAACCTGGCATATCTTCGGGATTCCACGCGAATTCGTCGTGGAATTCCCTAATGACCTGGATGACTTTCTCTTTTAATTTGGGCTCCATGCTCTTTCCGATTTGGATCATCTTTCCCGATTGACCCACGTACAGCTCCACCTCTTCGGTCTCGGCAGCCGGCTCAGCAATCGGGCTTGACAGGTCGGCACCAAATTTTTCCAACTCAATGTTCAGCAGTTGGTGGCTGCCCCCCGCTTCGGTCTCATTTCTTTTCCTCTTTCCGGCTTCGGTCATCTCGATATCTTTGTCTTTTTCCAAGTCCTCCAACATGATTATTCTGGCGGCTTTCTGATCGCCTCTCATTTCTCCAAATCCGTGCTCTGTTGGGAACTTCAACTTCAGATGAGGGACAGAGGATACAGCCTGGAACAAAGACAAGGCTGGCCTTCCCAGAATTCCGTTGTACGGACTATCGACCCGGACGACATAGAACTTTGCTTCCTTCACCACAGTGTATGGCGTTTTTCCCATCATGACAGACAAAGTGATGGTCCCTTCTATCGGTACAGGCTGATTATCGAAGCCATACAAAGGTGCCTCGTGGCATGGCTCCAGCTGTTCACCTCCCAAATTCATCTTGCAATATGTTCGGTGATATAGAATGTTGACTGAGCTCCCTTCGTCCACCAGCACTCTCCATATCTTGTTTTCCCCGATTACAGGGTTTATAACAAGTGGGTCTTCGTGCGGCCATATCACGTCCTCGTAGTCATCTTCTGTGAAGGTGATAGGTAATGGTTGCTTAGCTGAACTTGACTGGTACAGGTTATAGATCTGTCTGGCATACTTTTTCCTTGCTATCTTGCTGTCCCGATCAAGCACTGTTCCTCCGGAAATTGTCCTGACCTCCCCCCGGTACTTCTCGGAACTTTCAGCTTCCTTCCTTTTCTCCCTGGACTCGAGTTTGTCTCTCAAATCGCCCACAAATTGGGTCAATTCCCCATCTTTGATCATCCTTTCAATTAACTTCTTCAAATGATAGCACTCATCGGTGTTGTGACCTTTGTCCCGATGGTAATCACAATATTTACTGTCGCTTCTTCTATTCTCAGGGGTCTTCAACTTGGGTGGTCTGACAAACCCAGGTTTACCCTTTATCTCATGGAGAATCTTCGAGATAGGTGTGTTTAATGGTGTGAACACAGTACTATCTCTATCTCTTCTTCGTTCGGCCCCTTTGTCGGGCCTCGTATCATTCAACCTGCTCTTGATATCTCCTCGACCCCTTCGGTCGTCTCTTCTGTCATCCCTTCGGTCGTCCCTCCTGTCATATCTATCATTTTTCTTGTTCTCCTTGTACCCCCCAATTGATTCCAATTTTCTTCTAATGGCCTCTCCTCTCACATATATATCATTTAAGGATTTGGGAGGCATATCATAAAGAGAGGACCGAAGCTTCTTACCTTTAACAGGGTCGAGGCCTGCTGCGAGGAATCCAGCCGCCTTGACTTTGTCCAAGTTGGTGACCATACCGGCTTCCTCTTTGAACCTTGCTAAGTAATCACCCAAATCTTCGTTCGGTCCCTGCCTGCAGTGGATCAGGGCTTCTGTATCCTTCTCTCTTCGGCACAAATGTGAGTAGTGCCTCAAGAATTTTTTCTTCACTTGTTCATACGAGCCTATCGACCTAGGTCTTAGCGACCTGTACCACATGGATGCATTCCCCATTAGGTAGGTCTTGAACATCTTACAGAGCATCACATCGCAGTGCCCCATCCCAGTCATGAGCGATTCATACTTCTCACAGTGATCTTCGGGGTCACCCTTTCCGTTAAATTCATTCATCTTCAGGAACTGCCTTCCGGGAGGCGGTCGGAAGTGTTCGACGTCTTCGGTCACCACTGGCTCGTGGCTGACCTTTCTCTCTCCAAACATGGCCTTCTCAATCCTTCGGATGCGATCGTCCGTATGTGGACCGTCCTCTTCCGAATCGGAGGAATAAACCACCCTTGACCGGGTTCTCCTCGAGTTTGATTCAGAGTCCCCTAACTCATCTTCATCATTTCTGGTTCTTGGTCTCTTGTCTCTTCGGTCATCCAACTCCGGGTCTTCGGCTTCTAGAGCCTCGCGGAGTGCCTTTTCCTGTAGCTCGATCTCCTCCCTTTGGAGCTTTAGGGCCTCTAGCCTTAAACGGTCGGCCTCCCTCTTTTTGGCCAGACGTTCGGCCTCCCTGCTGCTTTTCTCTTTCTCTATCTCTTTCCGTTTCCCCTTGGCTTTTTGTTCCTCTCGCCACTTCATCAGAATTTCCCGTTGTTCTTCGGGAGACGGTATGTCCCCCTCTTCGTCGAAAATCAAAAGCCTTGGGGTGATGGGAGGAGTGATGCGAGTATTTCCGGCCATAGTGCTATCGTCAGCTGTTGGTATCTCGGTTTCATTCGCCATTACTAACTGTATAATTCAACACAAACGCAACTCTACGTTTCCCACAGACGGTGCCAAATGTTACAACCAGTTTCCGTCGGTGTATCCGTTCGGTCGGACCTGCAATTGAAGAAGAATGTGAGGGTGTGGCCCCCTGATTCACCTCCGGTGTGAGAATAAGTTAACTGGTTTTTGATGAGTAATATTAAACGCAGAGTGTTTGTATTGTGTAAAATTGTGTAAGTGATTGAATGAATGAACCCAAACCTTTGTTAACCTCTTTATCCTCTATGTTGGCAGTTATCGGAGAGTAAGGTGAGTGGTGAACGTGTTCCACGTTCCCACGTTCCCAGGGATGTACAACCGAACGGACCGTTGTAAATAAAGAGGCCGAATGACATGGGCCTTCGCCAAACCGGTACTCATTCCATGACTGGGCTTTCGGTCCAGCCCAGTAAGAAGTTGGGCCTCTAACAGTTACATATGACCTTCTAAGAACGTTTAGTTGATTTTGTTTGAAAGAACGGTATCTTCTTGTTGTGAAAAGAAAAAGGAATACATAGATTATTAATCAACTCATTTTCGTTATCAAAAATATTATATTTATTGCTGAAAAAAATTGGTTGCGATGTGATAATCGGTGTCACATACATTACAGGGAAAGGACAGATGGAATCTATAGACTATAATTCTGTATGCATACAGTGATTTTTACCTTTGATTGCGCAACTCTAAGGGCCTGTTTGGATTGAGGGTTGGGGAGGGATGGGTTGGGTTGGGTTAGAATGGGATGGGTTAGGTTGGGAAGGGATGGGTTGGGTTGAACCCTTACCATGTTTGGATGTAAGGGTTGAGTAATGAAGGGTTCAACCCTTACCTTATTTGGATGGAGGATTAGGTTGAGAAGGGTTGTAATATAATTAATTATTATTTTTTTGGGAAAAAATATTTTCAAATCAATATTTTCGAAAAAAATATTTCGGAATCAATATTTCGGGAAAAAAAATTTCCGAACCAATATTTCGGAAAAAAATATTTTCGGAACAATATTTCGGAAAAAAAATATTTCTGGATCATTATTTTAGGAAAAAATATTACCGAACCAATATTTCTGAACGAATATTTTGGAAAAAATATTTCCGAAAAAAATATTTCCGAAATATTGGTTCGGAAAAAAATATTTCGGAAATATTGGTTCGGAAAAAAATATTTCGGAAATATTGGTTCGGAAAAAAATATTTCGGAAATATTGGTTCCGAAATATTTTTTCCCGAAATATTGGTTCGGAAAAAAATATTTCGGAAATATTGGTTCCGAAAAAAATATTTCCGAAATATTTCGGAAATATTGGTTCCGAAAAAAATATTTCCCGAATCGTTGTTGATTGATCTGTTTTTCGATCGTCTTCTTATTTTCCGATCGTCTTCTTGTTTTCTTGAATGAATCAATGATATTCGTATGCTAATGCTGTTTTAAACAATTCCGGCATGAATACTCCTGTTAACACACGATCTACATCAAATCTAAACACTTCGTCACCTACACAAACACCTCGTGCTAATGCACAATAAACCTATACAGCGATGAGAGTCTACCGTTCTCTCTAGGAACCCTCTCAGCCGCCACCTAAATTCAACCAAATCTTCACCTTTTTTCATCAGATCTATACTTCTAAACCTCACAAATTCATATCCCTCTTCTAATCTTTCACCTAAACACCATATTTCTTATATATATATATATATATATATATACTATATTGTAATTTTAAATAATGGTTTTGCTTTCTGAGTTTTCTTTTCATGTTCGAGGTTTGGTGAGGTCTTGGAAGTTCGGTTATGTGGATCTGGAGAGTGGACTAGTTGAGTTCCATTCTTCTCTGAGAAATAGCATCACTCCCGGAGTGGTTTATGCTATGGAGGCCTTGGGAGATGGCTTGATCTGCGACCGGAATGGATTCGACCTCTTAGCACCTACCTCGTTTGAAGATGTAAAAGATGTGCCATCTGGGTCTCTTATCAAAGATGAGATTATAGCAGGTTCTTCGGTCTATTTGGAATCGTTGATTCCAAAATCTATCATTGTCAAGAGTTTTGTCTCTGTATGTTTGTTCATCGGGGAGGTTGAACCTCGGGTTCGTGTTAGCAGTGGTGTTGGTCTTTCGACTTCCAAGAATGATGGGTTTTACCCATCTTTGTTTACGAGGATGGGTTTGTTATTTGAGATGAGTTTTTCGGAATCCATCTCTGTGGATTTGGAAGATGAATTTGTGAGCCTTGCAGGCACGATATTCGTGCTATTCGCAGCCAAGCTACGGACGGTGGATTTCTTTGAAATCAATGGTAGGAGTAGTTGCACTCTTGGGTTTGAGGGGTTTGGGATTAGCTCTTCAAACGGATTGTTAAAATCTTTGTTGAATTCGCTGTTGCTGTCCATTGATGTTGAGATGGGACTCATCGCTTGGGTTATTTTCAAGATGACTTCGAACTTCTCTATTGAGTGGTTATTGAATTTGCTGGACCGGATTTTAACAACTTATGCTGTTATGAGAAGAGAGGAGACCGACTTTGGTCCCTTGGGTAAGATGGAGTATGGGTTCATCCATGTTTTCTCTCCTCATGTTCTGGAGACGCTCTCTACTTTGAAGGGAGATACCATTATGGATTGGGCTCCTATCGCTGCTAAAAAGGGTTTTATTATTGTTGATACCCGCCTGGTGTTTGACAATATGCTTCAATGGGTTATCGCAGCTTTATACCTTGAGCTTGCTGAATGCTGCATTATCAAAGTGATAGGAGTTATTCCTATGGATCGGAGGGTTGATATGTTCACTATCTCCAGTGCTATGGGTGCTGCAGAGAAGTGGGATATGGGAAGGGTCTTTGACAAATTGGAAAGTTTGGATAGAGCTTGGCTTAGACTTGGCTTTCGTAAGGTTGTACCACTGATGTTGGATAGAGTAAGGCAGCGCTTTACTGTTTGGTCAAGCGAGCTTCAGCAAAGGAACTATGCGAGTCGTGTGCTCGACCTTTCAGTAGGGGATCGAAGCATAAGTGATGATGGGTTAATGTCTGATATTTTCTTGAAGCAAATATTGAACATTATGTTTGTGTGCTTTGGTTGTGATAGTTTGGTTAAGACGAGCCATCCATGGCATAGTGTTTGGAAGGGCATAGTCTACGATGGTGACTATGTGGGTGACATGAAAACAATGAGACCTAAACCGGGGCTTATTGTTCTGTATTATTGTTCTTTTGCTGATGGATGCTTGGAGATTGAGCTCGCTCTATACCTGGGGGTTGTTCCAGTTAAATATTGCATTGTGTACATGATTTCTGATAGTACAATGAACGAAGATCGGAGATTTGACATCTCTGATGCTAAACGTTGCGGTAGTAAACTGGCCTTCAATTTGGGAACTAGTTTCCCAAGACTAGTTTGTGGATGGGATCTATCGGTAAAGGATGACATGGTCAGTGTGGAAGGATTGATCCGTGGGTTTGTCCTTCTGACGGATTTGGTTGACAACTGGACGTTTGTCAATTTTTATGTGGATGAGCTACGATTTTCTGGCAAATGCTTGTGCAACGAGCTGTTGGTACCCCAGTTTTTTCTTTGTATCTTGGGAACTTGTAATCAGAGATGGGATGCTGCGGCAATCCTGAATGCTTATTGGTTGTACTACACCAGGGGTTTGTTCGAAAACAAGATGATGGGTATCAAAGATGATTTTGGTTTTAATGTGAGGACTTGGACTATTGCCTGGTTTGACGACTCCTGTTTAATACAGAGGGGTTGTAGTATACAAAATTTGGAGTCTAGTTGGCGATACTGGGAGCGATTTAATGGAAGCCTTAGTGCTGGCTTGGGCAGAGTTATTTTCACTTTGCTGGAAGAGGAGATGGTTTTGCTACTTGCTGTTGGGCCTTGTGGACAGGTCATCGTGGAGTTTCTTGCTCGGGGACACAGTCCTTGGCACGAGCTGGACTGCAAGTGCACTTGGCTGGGGAGCAGGGGCGAGCACCCCACTAGATTTTATTGTTGGCATATGTCTGATTAGATGTCAAGCTAGTTGAACTAGCTCCTTCCATGTAGACTAGTTTTCTTTTCTAGTTTCTTTTGTTGATGTTATGACTTTGTAATGTCTGGATGTTGATTTCGCGGGGTATGCCCCTAGACTTGTTTTAGTTGTTCCGTATGGTATAAAATTTTAATTAGCAAAAAAAAGAAAACAAACCTATACACAACAAATCGATAATAATTCTCATCCGCTTTATCTTCACAACAATGATCAACCTGGAATGGTGCTTATCTCTAAGAAGTTACTAGGTTCTGAAAATTATGCGTCCTGGAAAAGATCTATAAAGATCGCTCTTTCTGCAAAGAACAAATTTGTTATCGTTAATGGAGATTTTATTCCACCAGATGTTTCTTCACCTTTGTTTGTGCATTGGAAGCGTGTCAATGATATGGTTATCACTTGGATCTTGAATACTGTATCAGGTGACATAAGTAATAGTATGAATTACTTGGAGAGTGCATTCACTGTTTAAAATGAACTTAGTGAGCGTTTTTCTGCAGTTAGTGGACATAAGTACTATGAAACACAGAGAGATTTGTTCAGACTTGAGCAGGGCAATGATTCTATTGAGTTTTACTTTCATAAATTGAAAGGATATTGGGATGAACTTAAAGCTTTGGAGCCTACAATTCCATGTACTTGTAATGCTACTACAGAATGGGCTTCACAACTTGAGAAAACTAGACTGATTCAGTTCTTAATGGGACTACATTCCAGTTATACTGCAGCAAGAGGTCAATTGCTAATGATGTCTCCATGGCCTACAGTTAATCAAGCTTTCATGTTACTAAAACAGGAGGAAAGACAGAGACAAACTCAGAATTCTGTATCCTCACCAGTTGCTATGATGGTTAATATGAATAAAGGAACTCCTTCTGCTTCTTACTTACAAAATAGGTTCAGTGACAGAGATTCTCATCCAGTGCAGGAATGTTCTCATTGTCACTTCAAAGGGCATACTAAAGAAAAGTGCTATAAGTTGATAGGTTACCCATCTGATCATCCACATCATCCAAACAATAGAGGCAAACGTCGTTTTCCCTCTTCAAACTTTAAACCTGTTGCTAAGTCCAATGTTGTGCAAGCAAGTAACAATCAGAGTCCTACAGAGACCTCTAATGATGCTTCTCAAACTTTAACTTCTCAAATGGATGCCTTATAGTCACAGCTGAATTCTCTCATGTAGTGTTTGAACAAAGGAAATGGTACTTCACAATCATTTGTTTCTCTTAATACAGGACAATTTAGCCTTGCTACACATTTAGTAGGTACAGCTCTTTCATTCTTTTCATCTGCACATATACCAACACATGCTTGGGTTCTTGACACAGGGGCTACAAATCACATGTGCTGTGATCTCACTATAATGCACAATATTATACATTTACCTACTCCTTTGAATGTACAATTTCCAAATGGTAAAAGTGCTTCTGTTACTCACATGGGTTCTGTTTTTTTACACCCTTTGTCAATGTCCATTCATGAAGTCCTTTATGTTGCTTCTTTTTCTTTCAATCTATTGTCAGTCAGCAAATTATCCACTCAACTTGGTTCCACAATTCTTTTTACTTCAAATGAATGTTATCTGCAGGACCAATACCAGATGAAGGGATTGGTTCTTGGTAACATCAGTGGAGGTCTTTATCAACTCATCAACACTCCTATTTCTTCTTCTGTCCTTGCTGTCACTCATACTTTTGCAGACAAGTCTATTTGGCACAAACGTTGAGGCCACATTCCTACCAAGATTCTATCCAAGATTTCTGTAGATAATATTTCTAAACAATGTATTGTTGATACTGTTTCTACACCATGTACTGTTTGTCCTTTGGCTAAGCAGTGTAGACTCCCTTTTCCTTTAAGTCAATCACAAGCTACATTTCCTTTTGAGCTTTTACATTGTGATGTTTGGGGACCGTACAGGACTCCCACTTATAATGGTTGTAGAATTTTCTTAACCATCGTTGATGATTATACTAGAGCTGTTTGGACAATTCTGTTGCCTACTGAACAGCATGTTACTCAAGTTCTAAAAGATTTCTTTGCCTTTGTTAATACTCAATTTCATACCACCATTAAATGTATTCGTACAGATAATGGTGGTGAGTTTATAAATGACCATTTAAATACTTTTTTCTCATCTTGTGGTACCATTCATCAAACCACTTGTCCAAATACTCCCCAGCAAAATGGACGTGTTGAACGAAAACATCGAAATTTGCTGGAAATGTCTCGAGCTTTAATGTTTCAAGCTCATTTACCTTCTTATTTTTGGGGTGAATGTTTGCTTACTTCTACTTATCTTATAAATCGTATTCCTACAACTGTTCTTGGATACATTTCTCCATATGAAAAACTTTTTAACAAAGTTCCATCATATGCTCACCTTAAGGTTTTTGGTTGCTCAGCACATATGTCTATACATAATTCTGATAAATTTTCACCCCGAGCTATAAGCACTGTGTTTCTTGGATATTCAACTACTCAAAAGGGTTATAAACTTTTTGACCCTGTTACAAAGCAATTTCATGTTTCCAGGCATGTTACTTTTGATGAAGGAATTTTTCCTTTTGCTAATTTCTCTAAGCATTCTGCTCCTCTTTTTACACCTCCCGACATTACTTCTTATGATACTGTGTTTTCAACCCCTCTTGATAATATTGATAGTATTGTCAATTTTGACAATGTTGACAGTACAATGCAGAGTTTTTCTGATAATACTTTTGACCATATCCCTAGTGACACAAATTCTCCTAGTGACACAAATTCTAGTACTAGTACTTCTACTGATCCTTCTTCTCCATCTACAACTGATACTATATCTATCCCATCTTCATCTCCTTCACCTGTAGTTAATATTCAGCCTCAACGAGTTTCCTTGAGAGCAAAGACTACACCTATTTGGATGAAAGATTTTGTTACTACTGGTTCAGTAAAAGCCAATTCTCTTTTACTTGACTGTCCTATTGATTCCAAATATAGTTTTAATCACTATTCTCCACCTAACAATGTTTATGCATGTGCTGTTAGTCCTCAAACAGCTATTAGTGAACCATACACTTATAACCAAGCTGTCAAGGATGAGAGATGGATTGAAGCTATGAACAGAGAATTGCAGGCTCTGGAAACAAATAATACTTGGACAATTATGCCACTTCCTTCTCATAAAAAGGTTGTAGAATGTAAATGGGTTTACAGGGTAAAGTACTTACCAGATGATTCTATTGACAAATTCAAGGCTCGTCTTGTTGCTAAAGGTTTTACCCAGATTGCAGGTCAAGATTATCACAATACTTTCTCTCCTGTAGCAAAAATGGCTACAGTTCGCACTATGCTAGCTTTAGCTGCAGCAAAACGATGGGATATTCACCAACTAGACGTGAACAATGCTTTTCTTCACGGTGACTTACTAGAGGAAGTATACATGAGAATTCCACCTGGCCATCCTTTGCATGGTACAGATTATGTTTGCAAATTGAACAAGTCAACTTACGGATTAAAACAAGCTTCACGACTCTGGTTTGAAAAACTAGCTTCTGTCTAACTTGATCTTGGATTTACTCAAACTGTGGCTGATTATTCTTTGTTTCTTTACAAATCTGGTGACATTTTTGTCACAGCTCTTGTCTATGTAGACGATTTTTTGCACACAACCTTTACTATTACTTGTCCTTCTCACTGGTACAAGTAACGATTTTTTGCTCATGTTAAGGATATTTTGCACACAACCTTTACTATTAAAGATTTAGGCTTGGCAAAATACTACCTTGGTCTTGAAATTCACAGGACTGATGATGGCTTATTTCTACACCAGCACAAGTTTGTGCATGATTTACTTCTTGAAGCAGGATTAGAAGACTCCAAACCTTTGTCACTTCCTATTGATGTTAATGTCAAATTAACACCTACAGATGGGGAACTTCTGGATGACCCTTCCATTTATCGTAAATTCGTTGGAAAATTTCTCTATCTGACAGTATCTCGACCAGATATCACTTATGTTGTACATCATCTCAGTCAGTTTTTACAATCTCCATGTGCTCCTCATATGCTAGCAGTTCAACGTGTCTTACGATATCTAAAATCAACTCCTTTTCATGGTCTGTTTTATTCTGTTAATTATAGTCTCCAACTTGAGGCATTTTGTGACAGTGATTGGGGTTCCACAATGGATTCTTCTGGCATGCTTAAGAGTATCACTGGTATGTGTCTAATGCTTGGACCTTCTTTAGTTGTCTGGCATTCTACAAAGCAAAAGGTAATTTCACGATCAACAACTGAAGTAGAGCTACGTGCTATAGCAGACATTGCTTGTGAAATTTCTTGGTTTAATCTTCTACTTTCTAAGCTAAACATACCTCAATCTCTACCAGTAACTGTACATAGTGATAATCAAGCTGCCCTTGATATTGCTGCAGACCCTGTTTTTCATCCCAAAACGAAACACTTTGCTCTAGATTGTCATTTTGTTCGAGAGCAGGTTCAGTCAAAGCTTATTCAACCACAGTACTTGCCCAGCTCACATCAATTGGCAGACATTTTCACTAAGGGACTTGGACGTCATGCTCACTGGCGGCTACTTTCCAGATTGAATGTCACTCAACCACATTCAATCTGAAGGGGGACTTTTGCACTTATCAGATAGATAGTTAGTTGATACGTTACTTAGCTTATCATTTTGATCATGTACTGTGCTTATTGTAACAACTTTCCATTCAGTTACGAGCATCACCTTTGTATATATACTCTTAGATTGCCTACTCTGTAACTACTTTTTGATCAATACAATTTAATCTTTCTTCTTCTTCAAGAATGTAGATTTACAAGCTCTTGTGTGTATATATTGAGATTGAGTTCACTAAACTTTAGACTTTATGCATGAGAAGGCTGTATTTGAAAGGCCAATGGATCGATGTATTGCAATACAGAAGTTCTGTGAAAGAATCGTGAAGTAGTTTTGTGTATCAAGTGCAAGGCGAACATAAACCTCCCAAAAATTGTGTCAAATTGAGCCGTCTTATGAGCATATTGTTCCAAGTGCTGGAGAACTATACCCTCAGATCCTCTCGAAGAATTTGGAAAGTGATTTGTTGGTAAGTGTGGAAATTGTACGTCATCTGTAGCCTCCTTCTATAAAACTGTCCTAGAAAAGTCTCTTCTCGAACTGGACCAAACAAGTCTCCCATTAAACATGATCACTTATACATGGAAGCTAGACCACTGGAGGGGAAATTATATTTAGTCAGTGATTAGGGACGAACTGGTCCAAGTGATTATAGCCCAAGGCTTATAGGGAGTTTTATCGGAACTAGTTCGAAGATTATCTGAATTTTTGAGTGTGGGAACAGTTGGTCCTAATAGGGTAGATTAGAACATGAATACTATCGGTTATTAAGGTGTTTGAGATGCAGTCTACAATAGTTAATCATGCTCATCCAGAAGTTCTGTTTGGTGATTTTGACAAAAGGATGCTTCTGTAATTCTGTTAAAAATACTTTTGGGCTATCAAGCAATTGGCTGATTGTATCCATGTTCTACAAAACAAAACACTGGTCAGTATGGAGACTTTTACTTTACTTATTTCGTCATTTTCTGAGGATGGTAATAACGTCTATGCTAAACAGGTGCGTCAGTACTTGAGCAAAAAGGGTGGGCAAAGTGACAATATACTAGAAACTTCTCTGATGTATTATTGTGCCAAGCGTGAGTAAAAATTGTTTGAGAAGTTAGTGAAATTTCTTCTATAAATCATGTCGCTCGGAATGCTATGATGAGTGCACTATCCGTGATTGGTATTTTAAAGAAGCCGTGGAGGTGTTCCAATAATTGTTAGCTTTTTGGTTGAAACTTGTTGCAGCAGATACTACTATTGTACCTTGCGCCTTGCTGCCTCGGAAAAAGTGTTCAAGCATACTGTGTAAAAACTTGGTGGATGATAAGACGACGCCTCTAGAAACAAGGACTGTGTAATGAAACGATGCAAATATTCCACTCCATGTTACAGGAAAGAGCAGAGACACACAGAAACAGGGTCACCTTAGGGCTAGCTTCTACTCTATAAAAAAAATTAAGAGTTGGCTTTGATACTGATTTGAGTCATTGCACTTGCATTGTTGATCTCTTTGGTCAATTTAAAGTGTTCAAAGAGGAGTTAGCTATTATTTTTATACTGGTTGCTTTTGCAGATCTATACTATATTATAATAAGCAAAAGGAGATATAATTTGTAGTTGGTTATCCCCTCTTTTTGGTTATCCTTTTTTTGGTTATCCCACTATTAAAAAAGAATTAAAAAAATTAACGTTCGTGGGCTCAACAATAAGGTTGACTTTGTCAAGGATTTCATTTCTGCTAATAAAATATCCTTGATCAGTATTTTGGAAACTCATGTGCGAAAGGACGTTGCTAAGATTATCTCTAAGGAGATTAACCCGCGTTTCCAATGGTTGTTCAATTATGAGCACCATGCGGGTGGCCGTATTTGGCTTGGGTGGAACCCTGATTTTTGGAAGGTTACGGTGCTAGCCTCTAGTGCCCAGCATATCACGTGCACAGTTCTATTGCTGCAGCACAACATTAGCTTTGTTGTCTCTTTTCTTTATGGCTCGAATGATGACATTGAGAGGAGAATTCTTTGGTCCGACTTGTCTCATGCCTCGAGGACTTTGACAAATGATGCATGGGTAATTTCTGGGGATCTTAATACCTGTCTTCGAACAGAGGAGAAACTTGGAGGTAACACTCAATGGACCATGGATATGACTGACTTTAAGGATTTTGTGCGTGCTTTAGGCATCACAGACCTCCGAAGTACTGAAAATGTGCTTACCTGGTGGGACTCCAACATCCACAATCCGAAATATAGAAAGTTGGATAGAGTTCTGGTAAATGCTGCCTGGCATAATGTGTTTCCCTCCTCCTACACAAACTTCTAACCTAGAGGGCTTTCAGACCATTGCCCTGCTCTGACTACCCTAGGTTTGGAGCGTCCCGTGGTCAAGAAACCTTTTCAGTTTTTCAACTATTTGATTAATGATCAGAG
The DNA here is from genome assembly GCA_037693485.1 of Kitagawia praeruptora. Lineage (NCBI taxonomy): Eukaryota > Viridiplantae > Streptophyta > Magnoliopsida > Apiales > Apiaceae > Kitagawia > Kitagawia praeruptora. Next base: position 117,322,231 of record CM075351.1, on the reverse strand, counting down.
GTTCATTCCTTTGGTCCAGCAGGCATGGGAGGACCAGGCATCCGGTGATCCCTGACTAGGGGTGGCCACTCTTGATTTCTGTTTGTAGGGTTGTGTTACTTTGCAAATAGTTTGCTTATTTGTTGATTGTAAACAGCTTAAGTCTGTTTAACTCTATTTTCTGTTGATTTGAGGGGTATGCCCCTAAATGCTGTATGTTGTTCCTCTTTTGGTATAAAATTTTTAATTAGCAAAAAAAAAAAAAAAAAAGAGGAAGGTGGAATGTGAATAAGGTGGTGTCTCTTAGTGACTCGAATGGTGATCCTGTAACATCTCATGAGGGGATGGCCTCTATAGCGGTGGACTACTACAAAAACTTGCTTGGCCAACAAAGTGTGGTTCGCCAACTCCCTGCGGATTTGCATATTCCTAAGCTGAATGAAAATCAGGCTGGCCTAATTGATCGGTCGTTCACGGAGGCTGATGTGTTTACCACTTTAAAAAAGGTGGGCAAAAACAAAAGCCCTGGTCCTGATGGTTTTCCGGTGGAGTTCTATTTGGCCACCTGGCACATTGTGGGCCCTGATGTCACAAGAGGTATTATGTATTTCTTTGATTCCCTTGTTATGCCTAAGATTATTAATGCTGCTTCAATTTGCCTGGTTCCAAAGCACCAAAACCCATCCCAGATGCAACACTTTCGCCCCATATCTTGTTGCAATGTGCTTTATAAGTGTATCTCTAAGATGATTGCTGCTAGACTCAAGGGGGTTATGCCCAGTTTGATTTCTCCAAACCAGTCTGCTTTTGTGGCCAAAAGGTCCATTGGTGATAACATTTTTCTGGCCCAAGCCCTTTGCAAAGGTTACAACCGGAATTCTGGCCAGGCTCGATGTGCAATCAAACTTGACATCCACAAGGCCTTTGACTCTTTGAATTGGAGTTTTATATTCCAAGTTCTTCACAAAATGGGATTCCCCCCAAGGTTTATTGATTGGGTTAAGGTGTGTATCACCTCCAAGATGTTCTCTGTAAAGCTAAATGGTAGTTTGGAGGGTTTTTTCAAGGGCAAATCGGGCTTGAGACAGGGAGACCCCATCTCGGGCTTGAGACAGGGAGACCCCATCTCTCCTTATCTTTTTGTGATGGCCATGGAAGTCTTTACAGCATGTCTAAACAAATCTATTGATGGTTCTGATTTCAAATTCCATTGGCGAACAAAGCAAGTCAACCTGCACCACATTATCTTTGCTGATGACGTTTTCCTATTCAGTCATGGTGATGAATCTTCAGTTGCTACTCTTATGAAGGGGGTTTCTATGTTCTCCAACTGTTCTAACCTGGTTCCTAGTATTGATAAGTCAGTGTGCTTTTTTGCGAATGTCAGAGAGAATGTGGTGGAGAATATCCTTCGGGCTACTGGCTTTCAAAGAGGCTCCTTTCCTATCACGTACCTAGGGTTGCCTCTCATTACTGGTAAACTAAATAGCAGGGACTGCTCCTCCTTGGTGGCCAAGCTTTGCAAAAAGGTGGAATCGTGGATGGTGAGATTTCTCAATTTTGCTGGTAGCTTGATGCTGATTAAAGCGATCATGGCTAGTATTGTTGGCTACTGCATGTATATCTTTCTTCCCAAGGCTATCTTAAAGAAGATCAACAGTTTGTTCTTTAAATTCCTTTGGGGAGGATTCTATAAAGAATCGGGGAGGTGTCACTACAAAGTAGGCTGGGAAGATTGTTGTAAACCAAAAAGTGAGGGGGGTTGGGGATTAAAAACCTCTTTGAATGGAACCAGGCAGCTGTGTTACATCAGCTCTGGCGCCTGCTCCAACCCTCTGCTGACTCTCTTTGGATTTCTTGGTTTCATAAGGTGCTGATTCGTAATAAGGGTTTCTGGACTGCAAAGATGCCGTACAGGTGTAGTTGGATTGCAAGGTAAATTTTTAATGCTAGGCACCAGGCGATGAACTTTCTTAGTTTTGAAGTTGGAGTGAACTCTAATTTTCTTTTTTGGCATGATCCATGGGCAAATAAAAAGCCCCTGGCTCTTGTCTCTCCTTCTGTGATCTCTACGGCTGAATCATCTAGTATGGTTAGTATTGGGACGTATCTTAGCAATGGGGTGTGGCATCTCCCTCAATCAAATCACATGGATGTCATTGAAGTCAGAAACAGGGCTAGTATGGTACAACTTCATGACAGGGATTGCATCACTTGGGATGGACTCCAGCCAAAGCTTGTCAAACTGGCATCTATTTGGGCCTCTATTCGTGACATGGGTCAACCTGCTGATTGGAGCGACCTAGTGTGGAATTCTCTAAACATCCCAAAGTGCTCTTTTGTCACTTGGCTTGCAGTTAGAGATAGGCTGCTCACTAAGGAGCGTATGGTCCTTTTTGGCATGAATGTTGATCCTGTGTGCACTCTTTGTGGAACAGATGTTGAGTCAATTAGTCACCTGCTCACTACTTGTCCTTTTTTCTCCCTAGTAATGAGAGTCATTCCCTTTCCACTCCATGCGGATTGGGCTTGCTGGCAGCGGGGTAATTTCTTTAGATGTCCTCTTAATGCAAAGCTTAAGGCCATTGCTGGTACTTACCTGACGACATGTGTTTACAGTTTGTGGAAGGAGAGAAATTTCAGAAGCCATAATATTGGCCCAGGACATCCCTCTACCGTGCTCATTTCGAACGTAAAAGCCGTTGTGAAGGAAAAACTTTTTACTTGTTCTTCCTTTAAAAAATGGGCCCGAGAAGACCCAACCCTTGTTCTTATGCTGTTCTAGTTCATTTGCTGTAGTTGTTTTCTTCCAGGTCTTGTGGACCGTGGTTTGTTGACTGCTAGTTTATCTAGCTTTATTGTTGTTTTTTCCATGTTGTTCTATTAGGCAGATGTATTATTTATCGCGGGGTATGCCCCTAGAGATGTAATCATTTTTCTTTGGTATAAAAATTTAATTAGCAAAAAAAAAAATTAAAAAAATTAAAATTTAATTTAATATAGAAAACCTGGTTTAATTTTCCGGAAACTGAGGAGGCCTTCCCATTTTCAAAATCGAGTATGTATTGGACTCTACTAGAACTGGGTTGGAATTCGATAATTCGATTTGACTCTAACTCTAGCTTGTTTGAAATTTATTTAAAAATTATTTAAAAATTTACTTTTATTATTTCTAAATAGAATTTTGATTAATTTTTCTTTTTTGAGCTCACCAGCTAAACGTGTTGGATTAAACTCATCTGGATTAATTTCGATTAGTTTAGCTCACAAGTAAACTCCACTCAAAATAGAACTACTAAAATAATTTCAACAATCGAATCTAATATTTTTAAAAATTGACGATCAAGATTATATCATATAAAAAAAATTAAAATATGAAAATGATATAATTAGAAAATGTTGCATTAGAAGTGATTTTTTTAAAAAATTAAAATCTTAAAAGGATATAATTAAAAAAAATGTATTAGAATTGAATTTTAAAAAGAAAATTATAATCTGAAAAGGATATAATTAAAAAATGTTGTATTAAAATTGAATTTTATTAATCTTTTATTAGTATTAAAAAAATTCTTATATATTATTTGGGCTATAAACGAAAAGGGTTATAATTTGTATTATCCCCTATTTTTGGTTATTCCTCATTCACAACCGTCAGATCTTTAACTCAAATAGATCATGACCATTAAATACAATAATACTAAAAGTTGCTATATATAGAGGTCTAAGGTTCGATTCCCGTCAACAACATATTAATTTATATTTATTACTAAAAATTATTATATACAAAGATTTAAGGTTCGAATTTTTCCAATAAATAATAAGCGAAAGGGGGTATAATTTGTAGTTTGGTTACCCCCTATTTTTGGTTATCAGACATTTACAACCGTTAGATCTTCAACTCAAATAGATCATGATCGTTATATATAACAGTACTAAAAGTTGGAGGTCTAAGGTTCGAATCCTGCCAACAACATTTTAATATAAAAATAATACTTAGATTATGTTATATAGAAAGGTTGAAGGTTCGATTCTCACCAACAACATATTAATTTAGATTTAATACTAAAAATTAATTATATACAAAGATCTAAAATTTGAATTCTCCCAACATATTAAAAATAATGTTTACAATATTATATATATTAAACTATAAGTAAATTAAAAAAATTAAAAGTAACCCGTATTTTACACGGACTATAAGCTAGTATTATAGAATATCGGAATTGGGAACTACTCCTTTTAACTTTTCGACTTGATCGTAAGAATTAAATTCATGCCACTGCTGTAATGCTCTTTAAATTGAAACGTGTAAAGGGAAAGTTGAGTTCTTTGAACAGCCTCAAGGCAATCTTGACAGATTCATTTTTTATGCCAAATTCTCATTCCATGATCAACATACTGCATACATAGCAATGGGCGTCATATTTAGTCGCTCCCATTTTAATTGATATTTTAATTTGTTGAATTTTTTTAATAAGATTAAGTTCGAAAATATTAGTCAGATTGTTCAGAGGTATGGCTTATGTGATAGTTCAAGTCATGGTACCTTGGTGATGCCTGTTGTGAAGGAAACAGATGGTTTTTTCTGTTCCTGAGTTATTGATAGGAGGCTAGGTTTGGTGGGATTTGGCCTCACTTTTCTCATGGGGATTTATATGATGGTGTTTGAAATTGGCTTAATAGTTCTGGACCTGGTTGTTGGTTTTTGTCAAGTCCAGGTGATGTGCCATGCTAAGTGGTATGGTAGCAACGGTTTAAAGTCCAGTGGTTTCTCAACCCTGGATATTGCTAGTAGTTGTTATGTGTGCACTGCTGGGTATGGTTACTGCAATATTGGACGGCCTATCAGGAGCAGTCATGGGAGTATTGAGATTGCAGATGCACCCCAGGTGCCTGCTGTTGTTTTCAGAGATATTGACGAGGACACTGACAACTTAGTTGTCCAGATGCATTATTGCAGTTCATGTAATGCTTACAATATGTCCTTACAGAAGGAGTGGTCTGATGTGCAGAGATTTGCGCTTGGAGTTATGATGCCTCCTTGGCATAGTTATTTTGTTTTTTAATTTCAGTTATGAACTTGTGTTAAGCTAGGATAACTAGCTTTTATGTTGGTTTTGTTGACAGTAGGATAACTTACTGTTTTTTAGCTTTTGTTGATTCCGCGGGGTATGCCCCTAGGTCTGTTTAAGTTGTTTCCTTCGTGATATAAAATTTTAATTAGCAAAAAAAAAATAAAGATGTCATGAATGAGGAAAACTTGGGGCGGAGATGGCGACAGAAATAGCTCCGGTGGCTAGGATGATACCGGTTATGACACCATCATTTTGAAAATTGAAGTGTCAAATCAAAAACCTTTTGTTATGCCCAAATCTGGCATAGTAATTATCATGATTTAATTAGCTAAATTAATGGTTCATTATCTACAATGGGCCTCGAAAATGGCGATTGGGTCATTGAAGCTCACTATTGGAATCAGCCCAGCATAGCTACAGGGCCACTTCGTTCTTGATCCTTACCCTTTCCCAGGGATCGCCTCGCTAGCATATCCCGTCAAGGGATCACTTCACACTGTCATCATACCTACAAACTATGTTGGGATCGCTGTCTCACTCTTTATTGGAAGGCTCATGGCCAGACCAAAGGTCGCATGAGTAGATAGACGCAAGGGATCGCTTCGCATGGCTAGATCCCTCGAGGTCGCATGCTAGGTCATGATTTATCCTCTATTGGCCGATTCTATCTGTTCGAGACTATGGGCTTCCACAGCTGGGCCATGGATCACGGATAAGGTTGATAAATCACTGCCACGTCAGCCCTAAACAAACGAGTGGGCTTGGACTTTGGCTTATCTCTTAAAACCCTAGCTCGTCTAGGTAACTTGCTCTCCAAGAACTACGTCAGGCTTGATCCCTATAAATAGGGTACTTAGGCACCTTGATACGGATGAGAAACAGTTTACCTGAAAACACCTATCAAGTTCAGCCACACCTATACACGCAAAACCCTAATCCCTATTCTTCTTATAGCAAAATATCTGTATTTTGCTCCGTAAATCTAGCAACCTCCACAAATATTGTTATACAATATTCTCCCTATAACATTTGGCGCTAGAAGGAGGGGCACTCAGTCATTGATTGGGAGAACGATGACTAAATCACACAAGAAGAAGAATGGGGAAGGAGAGACCCCGGGATCGCATAGGAGAAATAAGGACGAACCCCAAAAGAGGAATATACCAGAAAGCGAGGCGCGTAATGAGGGGATCGAGGATGAATTCGAGAAGGAGAAAACACCCTCTGTTGTCCAACAAGTGGCCTTGCCTGGCGAAGTCATGTTATTTTTGAAAGGCCTCGGTGATCAAATGATCGAGGTAAAGGAAAAGGTTGCCAAGATGGAGAAGCGACATAGTTCTAGAGGCTTCAAGAGAAATACAAGGATAGGGGATCGAACTCATCAAGCAGAAAGTAGTAAGGGCCCCGCCAATAGGTTAATTGGGGACTTTGATGATGTGGTGACAGACCAAACGAACCCCGATTGGAACGAGGAGGAAGCTACTATAAATAAGGAGTGGTCGAAGGCGAAGCCCGCCTCATCTGAAGGAACATCCGTTAGTGTCTTTGACCGAGTTGGAAAGAAACTCAGCGAGCACGATCTCCGTCTCAAGTTGGTGAAACTCAAAACTAAAAAGGATGGAGGATCTAAAAATAAAAGCAAAGCCTCTTCTTGACCTTTGTCTCCTCGTCGAGATCGCGAGCGGTCACATCGCCACGATGACAGACCCCCCTCTCCTCGTCGAGAGCGTGAGCGGTCCCATCATCGCGATGACAGACCCCCGTCTCATCGAGATCGCGAACGCTCCCCATACCGAGAGGAGGAACGTAAAAAGAAGGATAGAAATGATCAAGAAGAGTCTAGCATCCCAAAGAAACTCAATCTCATCATGCGAGCACTGGAGAAAAGAAGGATAGAGATAAAGAGGTCAGGATCGGGGATTATAAGCTGGAGGAGTTGAAAAAGGCACTGGACGCGATGAATAATGAGAAAGGGATTTTCAGCAATATGGGCTCCTCCTCACCCTTCACTCATGAAATTCGCACTGCTCCATTACCTACAGTGTTTCGAGGTCTTCACTCTGACATGACCTATAATGGAGAGACTGATCCAGCCAAATTCGTTATTCGATTCAATAATGAGATGGACATGTATCAAGTATCACAGTTGGCGAGGTGTAGGTTGTTTGTAGCTTCGTTGAGGGGAAGTGCCCAGCAATGGTTTTCAAAGTTAGGATCCCTAGTTGTTATAGATTCCTGGGAACAGTTCATGGACATCTTCATCAAACAGTTCCAATCCTCGATGCTCTACGCACCCCCCTGTGTCTACCTTGGCAAACATAAAACAGAAGGAAGGAGAAACTCTTCATGATTATTTCAAGAGATTCAATGCTGAGGTGCCTCGCGTACGAGGTACGAATGATGAAGCTGTAAAAAATTTCCTCATTGCTGGAGTGAGGGAAGGGACTGAATTTTGGAAGAAGTTACAAGAACAAACCCCTTGTACGCTTTCTGAATTGCATAGGGTCGCTGAGCCTTTCAAGCGCGTGGAGAAGTCACTTGCAGATCTGAAGAAGAATAATAAAAGGAGCAGCAGTTGGAGTAGGAACAGGGGAGTAAAAAGAAAGGACTCCAGAAGTCTGAGGCGAAGACGGGATCGAAGTCGAAGACCCAGCCCAAAAAGGAGAGAACGTGATCCTTTGAGGCGATCCCCTCTTCGAGCTCATCCTGCGAGGAATGAAGACAAATTTATTCCTCTGGTCGCCCCAATTGATCACATCTACGCAGTCAATGCAAACAAGGGGGTATTTAAGAGGCCTCCATAGATGGGTCCGAAGGGAACTGCAGACACTAGCAGATATTGTGCCTTTCATGAACAAACAGGGCATGATACAACGACTTGCCGGGAGCTCAAACAGCAAGTGGATCAGTTAATTCGTGATGGAAAGTTAACTGAGTGGGCAGTTCGCGAGGTGAAGAAACATAATCCCAAGTCTAGCCTTGGTTATAATCAAGCTCCGCCACCTGAACAAAATCCAGTCGTTCAAGAAAGGGAAACGCGAGGCGGAAGCATCCATGTGATAATTGGTGGACCCCACCTCGGGGGAGACAACAATAGGGCCAGAGAGAGGTACGCTCGCGAAGCTCAAGGGCGACCCTCACTAATGTTCATCACCTGCAGGAGCGACCCCAAAAGCTCTTCAAGGGCGAAGATACGAATATCATGTTCACTAAAGAAGATGCGAAGTGGGTCCACCACCCTCACGCAGATGCCCTCGTTGTCCGAATTCGCATTGGATCGCAGAATGTTCACAAGGTCCTTGTGGACAATGGAAGTGCAGTGAATGTTCTAACATACGAGGTCTATCAGAAAATGGGGTTCGTGGATAGAGACCTTACCCCTACCGTGGGGCATCTGTACGGTTTTATTGGAGCTTTAGTCAATGTCAAGGGCCTCATAAGGCTCCCCATCACTTTAGGGGACGAGCCCTGTATTACTACCCAGATCGCAGACTTTATGGTGGTTGATCAACCTTCAGCCTATAATGCTATTGTAGGGAGACCAATACTTAAAGAAATGAGGGTGGTCACTTCTATTTACCATCTCTCTATGAAGTTCCCTACCCCAAATGGAGTCGGATGCGTTAAGGGAGCACAACATGAATCTTGTGAGTGCTATAACAAGGCCCTCAAGTCAGCAGAAAGAGGGAGTAATTCTGTGACGGATAAGATGGAATGCGAGGAGGAAAGCAGGCCTCGCAAGACAACCTTTGTACCTCCAACAGATTGTAACATGATCTCAATTGAGGAGCTCCCAGCTGATTATTTTGATAATTTGGGAATTCAAGTAGAACCAGTACCAGGTGCTTTGATGATGGGAGCCTCGCAGCCAGTAATGGTTCTCCAGGAAGGGATCGTTGAAGAGGCTACGGATAGTGACAGCGAGGAGAGCCCAGAGCAGGCCGCTGTGCGAGCTCGAAAGGGAAAATGGGTCCGTAAGGAAACATCTACACTGACAGAACTGCCAAATGGAACTACGCAGACAACAACTGTTGTTAAGGAGTATGGGCACGCGGGTAACAACCCCTGCGAGGCAGAATCAAGTCGGGCTCGTGAGTATGATCTAGACCTTGATCCTCGCATCCCAGAAAATGTGGAGCGTGCCGGGGCAGCTGAAGACACAATTCCTGTCCTCGTTGATGTGCAGGACCCTTCAAAGGTGTTGAAAATAGGGTCGCAACTCAGCCCTGATTTGAGAGAGAGGCTCACTTTTCTGAAGGCCAATCTTGATGTGTTCGCCTGGTGATGTGGATCACTCCACGAATAAAGAAAACAAGAAGAAAAAGATATTTCAAAAGAACACGATCAATCCAGAAACGTGAACTTTGAATCTCAAATAACTTAGATCAATCCAGAAACTAAGTAATTTGAATCTAACCTTCAAAACAATCCAGTAATTGAAGTTTAGAGGAAAGAAAAACTAATCATAGCTTATCTCAAAACAAAAGTTTATATCATCCATTATCTGTCTTAAAACATTACATGAGAGGGGTATATATAGGCTTAGACAATAACCTAAACCCAATAGGAATCCAAGAGAAATCCAATACCAGCTTGAAGATTAGCTAATATCTGAATCCATCCAGGAAACACAGTTTAAAACCAAATCCAAATAGAAAATACATAAAACCGAATCCAAACAGGAAAATAAAATCCTAAGTGCTTAAAACAAGAAAAACCCTTTCAAGTGAAAGGTAAAAACTTGCAAGCCAAAATCTACTTAATACTTATAGATAATAATCAGCTTCTTGTCCAAGCTTCATTCGTCCTTCCTTTATTCCATCTTGTCCAAGTAAGCTTCTTGACCCAACTCTCCCACAAATTCTAACTCGAATCCCTTCATGAATAATAATATAAAATATTTACCAATTAACATATTCATTCCCTGATCTTCATCACCTGGTCGCATGAAGATATGGTTGGGATCAATCCTAATGTGATGTGTCATAAGCTAAATTTGGATCCAAGCAAGAGGGGAGTCAGACAGAAAAGGCGACCTATAAGTGGAGAACGAGCTGAGGCTCTCAAAGAAGAGGTGGACAGGCTCCTCAAAGTCGGGCTCGTTAGGGAATCATTCTACCCTGATTGGCTCGCGAACCCTGTCCTCGTGAAGAAGCCAAATGGAAAGTGGAGGACATGTGTAGACTTTACCGACCTCAACAAACATTGTCCCAAGGATAGTTTTCCACTACCAAGGATCGACCAGATAGTGGATGCAACAGCAGGGCATGCACTTCTTTCTTTCATGGATGCTTATTCTGGGTACAACCAAATACCCATAAATGGTCCTGATCAAGAGCACACCTCGTTCATCACGGATAGGGGTATCTATTGCTACATAGGAATGCCCTTTGGTCTCCTTAATGCTGGGGCTACCTACCAAAGGCTCGTTAATATGATGTTCGAGAAACAAATTGGCAAGACAATGGAAGTATATGTAGATGACATGCTGGTCAAGTCTAAGGAAGCTGGGGATCACATCTCTCACCTCGCAGAGATGTTTGATATATTAAGGAAATATAAAATGAAGCTCAACCCCCAAAACTGTGTCTTTGGAGTTGAATCTGGAAAGTTCTTGGGGTTCATTGTCAATCACAGGGGAATCGAAGCAAACCCTGCAAAAATAAAGGCTTTAAGAAAGCGGAAGGCGGTCTTGGCATAATAATGAGAGTCGTTTCTCTCTAACCTCTCTCTAAAAAAACCTAGCATAGCCGCCACAAAATCTAATCTTTTTTCCATCAGATCTATATTTTCAACCCTCACGAATCCATCTTCCACCTCTAATCTCACACATATACACCAAATTTCTTATATTTATTTTATTTATAATTTCTCTTAGCATTTTGAGAATGAGTCTGAAGAGGGTCTCTTTCTCACCAGAGGTCAGGGTTTTTTACCCTATTGAGCACGATGCCCTTTCTACTGAGTTAGCTAAGGGGGTGAAGGCTTCAAGGAAGGTCACTTTCTCACCGGAAGTCAGGGTTTATTTCCCTCTTTCCCCTATTACGGATTTGGGATGCCGGATACAAGGTGATGATAATCTATTTCTTGATTATAATCGAGGAGATGATGCTCCTATGGGAAAATCGGAGGATGATTTTTTAGATGTTGAAAGAGATAAGTCTCTTTGGTGTAACATTCTTCCTGATGGAAGAGATGGGTCTCGATGTCCTGGTGATTCAAGGGTATGGCCCTTGTCAAAGCACTGTAAGACGATGGATAATTCTATTGAGGTGAAGAGTATGTTTAAGGAATGCACGAATCTGTTCTTGCTCAGGGTTTATTTCCCTCTTTCCCCTGTTACGGATTTGGGATGCCGGATACAAGGTGATGATAATCTATTTCTTGATTATAATCGAGGAGATGATGCTCCTATGGGAAAATCGGAGAATGATTTTTTAGATGTTGAAAGAGATAATTCTCTTTGGTGTAACATTCTTCCTGATGGAAGAGATGGGTCTCGATGTCCTGGTGATTCAAGGGTATGGCCCTTGTCAAAGCACTGTAAGACGATGGATAATTCTATTGAGGTGAAGAGTATGTTTAAGGAATGCACGAATCTGTTCTTGCTTGGATTATTTTCTGGAAAGGTGTTACATACTCTGTTGGCACATCAGGTGTTTGAGGATAATGGTGGGTTTAACCATGTTGAGAGGAGCCACTTATGGTACCTTGTGGGGAAGGAAATCGTCTATGCGGCTGACTGTAATGTTGGCATGATAATAATGGGGCTTGATATGGGCTCAATTGGTGCCAGGCATGTACCCAAGCCTTGGCGTATCAGAAGATATGGAGGGTGCAGTGCTGGATGTGGTTTCTGCATAAATGGAAAGCACATCATGAGTAGCATGGTCTTCGAAGTGGTTGAAGAAATGCCCCAACGAGTAGCAGATGCTTGGGGGATGGGTTTTGGTAGGTTCGTGTTCTTAAGGTTTCTTGCAGTCAAGAGGACAAGGATGGTGATGCATACGTCCAGGGTGTTATTGGTTGGCATCGGCCGAAGTGTTGCTATTGCGACAGGGATAACAAATGGGCTGAGGAGCATTGACATTCTTGTAATGGATGGCTTGCCTCTAGTGGCATCGAATGAGGCTTGGGTCTGTCATGATGAGTGGGTTATCTTGTGTACAAAAAATAGTTTGTATTTTTTGGCAAGGAAAGTTGACCCTACTTGGGTGCAGAGAAGCCATAGTCGGCATTTTGTGCGACTTCATCAAGAGAGTCAGTATGTTAATGTTACTGGTATTGTTGGTGCGCATGATTTGGGTATGTTGTCTGATTTTTCTCTGTATGTTTTTGATTTCTATTCTTGTTGTTCGAGAGGTGGAGAGGAGATGGAGGGTTATTGTAACCTAGCAACGTCTTATGTGGCTATGCCTGCACAAGCTCTTTCTGCTGAGCTTGAGAAGTGGAGTTCGACTAATTTAGAACTCATTAGTATAAATGGTTCGATTAACAAGAATGCAGGTGCCAAAGGTCAATTTGAGTCATACGCTGTTGGTGCGAAAAAAACAAATGGTTGGGTTATTAATCATACAGCTGGTTTGAGAATCACTGCGTTGGTTTATTGGCAAAGTATTGTGGGGTCAGGTTGTCATGGCTTTATGGGAGATGCACAAATGCATTTTGTTGAGAGATGCTCAGGGCTTTCTCACGTGTTTCTTAGAATAGGCGATTTGGTCTAGCTCTAGTGTGTCTAGTGTGGTTGGTTAATTTGTTTGTTGACTGCCAATTGTTGTTTTCGGCATTTGTAATGTTGTTTTGTTGATTTCGCGGGGTATGTCCCTAGAAGTGTTTTATGTTGTTCCCTTTTGGGTATAAAATTTTAATTAGCAAAAAAAAAAAAAGGCTTTAATGGACATGCGTTCCCCAAGAAGTGTGAAAGAGGTTCAGAGTTTAACAGGAAGGATCGCAGCTCTCAATTGGTTTGTTTCCAAATCATCAGATAGGTGCCATGAGTTCTTTAAGGCCATTAAAAAGGTGGGAAAAAACTTTGAATGGACATCGGAATGCGAGGAGGCTTTTCAAAAAATAAAGGAACACCTGGGCTCGCCACCACTTCTCTCGAAGCCCCTTAATGGCGAGGTCCTCATTGTTTACCTCGCCGTCTCTGAACATGCGATCAGTGCAGTATTGGTACGCGAGGAGGGGAGAATTCAGTACCCAGTGTATTACATCAGCAAAAGGATGCTAGATGCAGAAAAGAGATATACAAACATGGAGAAGCTCGCCTATGCCTTGGTATTGGCCTCGCGAAAATTAAGGCCATATTTTCAGGCTCACAAAATTGAGGTTCGCACATCTTATCCTCTAAGGCAAGTGATGCACAAACCAGAAACATCAGGAAGGCTCTTGAAGTGGACTGTGGAACTAAGCCAATTTGACATTGAATATAAGCCACGAGGGCCTCTAAAGGGTCAGGCCCTAGCAGATTTCATACTTGAGTTTCCTCCGTACATTGAGCAAGGCTCTTGGGCTCTCATACCGATCCCTGAAAAGGTCAGTAGCGAGGTCAAAACTGAAAATTCAGCCTCGTGGTGGGAACTTTATGTGAATGGTGCCTTTAATAAGGAAGGAGCCGGAGCAGGGATCGAACTTGTTACTCCTAAGGGTCGTAAGATAAGCAGTGCAGTTCACTTCACGTTTGGAGCATCTAACAATGCAGCTGAATATGAGGCCCTGATTATTGGCCTCAAACTTGCAATTGAAATGAAAGTCGAAAATCTTAATGCATATAGTGATTCTATGCTGGGTACGGGTCACATTGGATGCGGGTGGCAGGCCAGGGGGCCCCAAATCGATCTCTATCTGCGATGTGTGCAGAGATTGATGAAATTATTCAAACAAGTCAAGGTGGAATTTATCTGGAGGGCAAAAAATCAAGGTGCCGATGCCCTAGCAAAATTGGGCTCGCGTCGCGAAGCCACTTTACTTGGGGTTATACCATTGGAAATTCAGACCAAGCCTAGTGTCCCTGAAGAGTTTATTATGGAAGTCGCGAACTCAGAACCAACATGGATGACCCCTATATGGGAGTATATGAAAAATGGGGTCAACACAAGATAAAAGAGAAGCTAGGAAGGTCAAATATCAGGCTGCTCGTTATGTCATTTACGATGAGGTCTTATATCGAAGAGGGTTCAACACCCCGCTGTTGCGATGTGTCGATGGTGAAGAATGTACTTACATTCTGAGAGAGGTCCATGAAGGTATATGTGGAAATCACTCGGGGGGTAGTTCGCTGGCTCAGAAGATACTTCGTCAAGGGTATTTTTGGCCCACATTGAAAAGGGATGCATTTGAGTTTTCCAGGAAATGCGATGCCTGTCAGAGGATCGCCAACTTTAGCAACGCACAACCAATGAAGGGATAGTTAAATGAGAGTCGTTTTCTCTCTAGAATACCCTAGGTCGCCGCCACCCAAATCAACCGTTCTACACCCATCAACCATCAGATCTATACACTACCCACTACACCATAAACAAGCTATCGCAACCTCTTCCTCACATGTGTTGCTAGATTATGTTACCTTAGGTATACTACTTTTGGCCTAGTATAGCCTAATTAAACACTTTGTATTTTATGTTACCTTAGGCAGAAATGTAATGTTGCTCTAGCTTGAAAAGTGTTGGATGTGGGGCAACATGCACAATATGTTGCCTTAGATCATTAATAAACACAAATTTTAATTTATTAACTAAAAACTTAATAATCATTTAAAAATTAAATTTATCATGAAATCAATTTGTTTTTATGAAAATTAATAATCAAATTAATGAGTTACTCCCTCCATCACATTTTATGTGTCCTCTTTGACTTTTTATAGTCAAATTGACATGACTTTGACTGATAATTAAAAATTATTTTCTTAAAATTTCAAAAAATTGAAAAATAAATTTTAAAGTAAATTAAAAATAATTTTCAATGATATAATTTTTATTACTTTTTTCAGTTATATAGCATATGTAATTTCCGGTCAAACTTTTGTCAAATTGATTACAAAAAAGTAAAATAGGACACATAAAATGAGATTGAGGGAGTACTATTTATAAAATTAAGATATTTATTTATTATTATTTTCCAGATTTTCTTTATTTTATTAATTTTGAAATGTAATTTTAAAAAAATTACATAATTTTAATTAGCAAAAATAAAATCAAATACAATTGCAAAAATGATGCAATGGGGCACGGTTACCAGTGAAAAAAAAAAGAGCGGAATTTTAGGTCGCTTAGACAAAAATTTCACTTACACAAAAATTTCACTTAGACAAAAAATCACCCCCTCCTCCCCTTACACCCACTTTCACCTCACATCAATCTCTCACTGGTTTCTCTCTCACTGCACTGCATCTCTCTCTCGTAAAACTCTCAACTCTCCCTCACTGGTTTCTCTTCTTTTTCTCAACACTAATTTGTTTTCTCACTAGTTTTCTCTAATTCGTTCAAATTAGGGCTTCGGTTTGAGGCATATTTGTTCAAATTAGGGTTTTGGTTTGAGGCATATTTGTTTTGAGTTTATTTGTTCAAATTAGGGCTTCGGTTTGAGGCATATTTGTTCAAATTGGACTAATTAGGTTTTCTTTTCGATTTTAGGGCTTTGGATTTAGGGATTTGGATTTAGGCCTTCGATTTGAGGTATAATCCTCATTCTTCTATGTGTAACACTCGATTTCTTTGTTTTGTTCATTCTACTGATTTTTATTGATTTTTTTTCTTCACCAGATTGCTTTACATATAACAATGTGTGTATTTCTCAGCTTCTTGATTTTATATTTGTTTGATTTGTTTAACTTTTGTTGATTTATTCTCTCTCGTCACTTGTAAAATATGCTCTTTTAATTGATTTATTTCAATTTATCAAATAAGGTCCTAGATGTTTTTGTTTTTTGTCTCTATATATGTCATTTGGTTCGTGTTTCGTCTATCGATGCCATTCGAGATTTTTACTTTTTTGTCGTGAATGTGTATTCCTTATAGTGTGTAGTACTATGTTTTGTAAACTTCGACTAATTAGGTTTTCTTTTCGATTTCGGGGCTGTGGATTTGGGCCTTTGGATTTCGGTGGATTTGGGGCTTCGAATTTCAGTCGACTTGAGGTATAATCCCTTTCAGAGTATTCTTCTATGTGTACTATTTAGAGCTTTGTATTTTGTTATTAGCGTATTGTTTTACTTGTTGACATATAGAGAATATGTGACTCTATAAATCAAATCATTTTATGCAATATATGTGACTTTATTGATGTATTGGTTTTGAATCGAATGTTTCTTTAACTTAATTATTTAAGTGCTTGGTGCTTGTAAATGTAGTAATTAAGTATTGGCTCATGAAGCGGTTGAAGAAGACCACATCCTGGGTTCAGGATTCTCAGTTTAATTCAGTGGTTCAACATCGATCGTGTTTCACAGTGCTTTAGTTCTCTTAGTTCTAGTTGCTTGTTCTTTCAGTAATAGCTTATTGTTTAGAAGCCTTTTAGCCTTCAGTAGTAGTTATAGCAGTATCTTCTTTGTTCGGTTTTTTATTATGGCCAAGGTTTAGCTAGTCGTCAATCGTCCAGACCTTGGTCCATCTGTTATGTTCCTTTCAATTAATGCATTGCTTTTCGGGAAAAAAAGTATTGGTGCTTGTAACTTAATTATTGGTGCTTTTTTTTATGATTTCATTACTTGCTATTTAATTTCAATAAACTGAACTTTTTAATTTAATTATTTTAGTGCTTGCTGCCCCCACCCTTTTTGTAAATTGAACTTGTTTATGTAGTTTAATTAATTAACTGCTTGCATATTACTTTATTGTTGTAGTTAAATTAATGTAGTGTTGTTTAATTTTATTGCTTTTTAAATTAGCTACTCTGCACTCTATTTAAAGGGGGTTTAGTTGTCTTGTCTTTTGAATTGGATATTTTATTTTTGGTGTGTATTTGTGATTTACTCTGTTACTTGGTTCTTTTGGCAGCGTGCTTTAAAGGTATGAACTGATCTCTATGTAGGGATTTTTCTTCATTCATATTATCAGCGTATTACTAAGACATCTATATTTGCTATGCAACTACTATTTATGTAGATAAAGAGGCGTGTTTTGGGGGAGGCACACACTGACTATGCAGATACAATGTATCATCTGGGAACGGTGAAGTGCAACCCTTATATTTGCTAAACCTTTTGTTTATTCCTCTTAAATATACATATATATATATATTTATATATTGTTGTTGTTTTCTGGCATGTAGAAATTACCACTAGATATCACGAGTAATAAATTTTTGTGCTAGACTTGACATAAGAAACATTATGTATTAGAGTGTTACAGTAGATAATAAACATATAACAATTGGATATGCTATCATATTTCTATTCTTTAGAAAAATGTTTACTGATGTCTGTAATGAGGTTTGGTATTCCACGTTCTTTTCGTGAAGCCTCGTGGCTGATGTGTTGATGTACTGATACCTACAGATTGTCGACTCTATTTATTGCTACTTTGGGTTGTTTTCTGGTTGATGAATTGAATAACAGAAGCTAAAGAAGTTACACAGGCTAATTGTTACTTGTTGATTGTGAGCAGTGGTGGTTTAAACCAACAAAGAACTGGGGTAAAGTTTCTTTCGATTCAAATTTATGCAATTATATGAAAATTAATTCGTGATATCACCCCTGTAATGAATGAAGAGAATGGACTGGCTAGGTAATTTTTCTTGTTGGATCCAACAATTAGAATTCCATGGAAAATAACATGTAAATAGATCTCTAGTCCTCTACCATATATAAGATCTTTTACTTTTGGTGTGTCTATTTCTCCAGAGCTGTTTCTTTATTTGCTATTGTTTTGGAAAGAGTTAAAAGAAAGATCAAAGATCAAGTTAGTGGCTAACAAAAGATCTGCGAAAATTTTGACATATGTTGCCACGGAAATGCATCTACAGTTGCAGAATGCTGAGTCTCAGATTCAAACAGATGTGTATGTAATCTAAATTGAAATGTTACAAGTGCATTGACTTTGTATCTAAACTGCACCCTGGATCACATTTTCAGACAGAAGCTAAGTGGCATTGGTGAAACGAAAAGAAGACATCTAGAGACTGGATTTCAAGGTGATTAACCTGCAATAAGATTATATTGAGTTATTACACAACTACATATCTGTCTATAGTGCCCAGGTCCTGATCCATTTGCATTTTTGCATATTTATGTAGTCACTTACATTTTAGTTGGTGGCATTAAGCTCTCTCTACATGTTGCATGTGTGATACTCGTACATATTTACAGATTGTTGCTATTTGATTGTTATATTATCTCCTTTTTAAATATTAATTTATTTATATTATCTGCAATTAATTTTATCTCCTTTTTAAATATTAATTTATTTATATTATATGCAATTAATTTTATCTCCTTTTTAAATATTAATTTATTGTTATTATCTCCTTTTTAAATATTAATTTGTTGCAATTTACTATTTTTATTTACCATGCCTTCTTTGCTTGGTCATTATTTTTAGCTTTTAGACGTTTTATTGTCTAATTTTGAAATAATTTTTTGTATTTGGATTAGGTGAATGGGGTGGCCGACATGTTGAAGACAAGGCTGGATTAGTGTTTTTTTTTGTTTAATGTAGTGTTGTAATGTACTGCATTTGTAATGTATTTCTATATTTGGAATCAAGATGTCATTTTTGGATGTGTCATATATGTGATATTTATTCAAATTCTTCCGGGTAAAATGTTGTAGTAGCCACCATATATATATATAGCCAAAACATTGCAAAAAAAAACCCAAATTCTTATTAATAGTGGGCCCCACAGTGGGTCCCATATATTTTTTTAAAAAATTAAGACAGCAAAGGTAACATATATTTTATATTGTTATAGATCAAATTTGAGTTGCTATAGCATTCTAGGGTAACATAAAATGGCATCTGATAAAGATGTTACCTTAGATACCCTAGGGCAACATTGAAAAAACTATCTTAAAAAAGATGTTACCTTAGCCCTTTTTTGGACGTACTGCAACATATTTGACCCCTGACGCAACACAAATTTTAAGTTGCAGTAGGCTGTTTATCGTGTAGTGACCTTCATGAATCCACCTTCTCTTCCACACCTCTCACCTATACACATATTTCTTATAAGATATATCTATATTCGCTTCGCCCTGGACCTACTACGACGTTTGTCGGGGGTTTGGGTCTTCCTCTTGTGTGTTTTCTCAATCCTTGAGAAATGGGTTTGTCAAACAGGTGTTTACTCCGCTGGTACTGGTTGTCGGGGAGTATAATTTCATGGTGGAGGCAAGCAATAAGGCTTCTTTCGTTTTGCTTGGGTTGCTAATGACTTGCAAACTTACAGGGTGTTTGCAAGGGTATGTTTTGGAGGGTTTCATTGTAAGTGAAAACTCCACCGATGTTGAGGGGACTGCATTTAAACTTGTGGGTGATGGCTATAAGTTTTCCTCTCCTTTGGATCAAACTGATAAGGATGGGATATATGTGTTTTCTCCATTGATTTTCCTTGGTTGGAATTTAGTTTCGTCTTTGGAGGATTTGTTTGGTAATTCCAGAGTTCTGTTAAGGAATTTCACTTCGAGTTTCAAACCCACCATTGGAATGGTGGGTCAAAATGTTGATTTTTCCATGTATGGTAAATTGTCGATGGGATTGATAGTTGCCCAGGTCTGCCTGTGCTCAGGTGACTCCCGGGCATCTCATATCCTTGTTAATGTTGTAGAGTTCATTCTGAAAGTAGATTTGGAGGGTCTATTCCCTTGGAGCTGCCGAGTTACCTACAGTGATGTGGTAGGTGATGTTCAATTGATTGACCCGATTGGGTTTATGAATGTGGCTCTTCATTTGCGGTTTATTGAGAACCCGGATGATCAGAGTAAGGGGATTAATGGAGATGAGAGTCTTGTTCTAGATGCTTTTGGACTTTGGGAGAGCTCGACCTGGCACCTGTTTGGTGAAAGGTCTCAGATGGAACTCTTGCTTTTACAAGAGAAGGAGTGTCTGATGACTCTAATGGAGGTAGTGGCGGACAGGCTTGAAGGTAATTGGGAACATTCCCCGGCTTTTCTAGTCGTGGGGTATTGTAGGTCCATCGGTGTGAAAAATGATGATGCTGCTGATAGAGAGCTTCAATGCTCTCCTGCCAATGGTGACGTTTGCAGAGACGTGAACTTGATTGAAATGGGAATTCTGCTCCAGGTTGATTTTCTGTATAATCGCAGGAATGCTTTGCTGAGTTACAGACGGGGCGAGTCTGTGAGTTTGTGTTATATAGTAGATAGACTGCGATGGCTAGTCTATTCGCAGACTATATGGAGAAGATGGGAGCGAGTTATTGTGGAGCCGATAGTTTTTCGGTTTTTTGGAAACTATAATCCTAATTTGCTGGATGATATGGGAAATCCTGAGAGACGCATAACTTGTGTTAATGCATCTTTTTTGATGGCTGCCACTATTCAGTGCAGAGTGATTGGAGCTGGTGTGTCACAGCAACTTAGCAGTGTCGAGACAGGGAGTGTGTCTCTGTTAGATGGTCTTCGGGTTTTTGCAAAAGAAATGGTCAAGCATGATGGCTGTCATCTGGGCATTTTTAATCAGCTGGGGGCTGGTTCTCCTTACGAAAAGTTAGCCGGTGGTGCTTTTTTGGAGGCCAACTCTCAGGTTGATGGATGTCATATGGAGCAGCTGGTTGGTAAAGGCCACGAAAAGACTGGTTGTATTGGTGAAGATTCAAAGAATTTCAGGACGCGCAAAAGTGGTGGCAGGGTGAACGGGGGTGGCCGCCCCTGCATAGCTTATTTCATGGCATAGCCTTTTATTTTATGTCCTAACTGTTGTGTTGATTGCCAAATTATGTTGTTTGGCTCTGTTTTAGCTGTTTGTTGACTCTGCGGGGTATGCCCCTGATTGGACAAATTACGTTTGTGGTTTGTTGTTTCCGCGGGGTATGCCCCTAGACGTGTTTTTTGTTGTTCCTTTTGGTATAAAATTTTAATTAGCAAAAAAAAAAAAAAACTTTAGCAACGCACCGGTCTCACAACTCACTTCCCTCACGAGCCCATGGCCCTTTGTTATGTGGGGTATTGATCTAATTGGGGAATTACCCAAAGCTAAAGGGGGAGTTAAGTACGCAATGGTGGCAGTAGATTATTTCACCAAGTGGGCCGAGGCTGAGCCACTTGCAACAATCACCGCCAAGAAGCTAAAGGACTTCGTATACAGAGCAATCGTGTGTCGTTATGGGATCCCTTATCAACTCATATCAGATAATGGGAAACAATTTGACAGCAAGGAAATGAAGGAATTCTGTGAGAATTTGGGGATCAAGAAAAGTTTTTCAGCTGTTAGCCATCCTCAGACAAATGGCCAAATTGAAGCCGTCAACAAGATAATTAAGCATACTTTAAAGGCAAAGCTGGAAGAAAGCAAGGGTAATTGGCCTGAAGAATTACCAAGGGTCCTGTGGTCATACAACACGACCCCAAGGAGCACTACTGGAGAGACCCCATTTTCTCTCACTTATGGGTGCGAGGCCATGGTCCCAGTGGAGGTTGGTTCGGGATCGTTCAGAAGGGAACACTATGACCCTGAGTCTAACGAAGTCAATCATAGGCTCTATCTGGATATGATTGAAGAAACAAGAAGCGAGGCCCAGCTACGCCTCGTAGCTTACCAACAAAGGACAGCAAGGTATTACAATGGAAAGGTCAAGGTGCGATCCCTACATACAGGTGACCTAGTACTTAGAAGGGTAATGCCTAACACTAGGGTCCCGGGACATGGAGTTTTCAGTGCTAACTGGGAAGGACCCTACAAAATCTATGCAACTCTGTCAGAGGGAACCTACTATCTCACTGATATGGAGGACAAAGTTATTCCGCGAGCCTGGAACGCAGAACACTTGAGAAAGTACTACCATTGAAAGCTTTGTTTCTGGTAGTTTCTATCTATTACTACTACTTAGCATGAATAAATTCATACAAAGTATTGGGGGGTAGTGATCATATAGACACCTCCCCTTTATGATGTAATGATGTTTTGGGCCTCGCCCCACAATTCATTTTAGGGCATCGCCCCTACTTGTCAAACTTGGGCCATGCCCCTATCAATAAAACTTTGGGCATCGCCCCTACTTTTTTTCATTATATGAGTTCGTTTGCTTTACAAATTATTTTTTATTTTGCATTCAAAATAAACTTGCTAGCCAGTTGTTAGCATTTACACTTTAAGGTCCAAGCCATCTCAACGATGATAAGATCGCACTTGCTATTATCTCAAGGTAACAGTTCATAACTGCTATTATCAAGGCACTTCGCATCTGCGAACACAGATCGCATCTAAACTAACGAAGACAACCTACATGAAGATTTATGCAAATGGAAAGCACAATATTACTATGAAGACAATTAACATGGAAGCAAAGGCAATTATATTGGAAACGTAGATGAAATCAAAGTTAATATGGGTCGTTATGCGATCCCAAAAGACTTGCAGTTATCAGAGATAGTCAAATACGATTACATCTTGCGAGGCATTAAAAGGGAGCCCGCATCCCAAATTCGAAGATTCTTATAAATGCATAAAATCACGAAGCATTCTTGTCTTGATTGGCTTTGGCGGCCTCCTCTGCCAACCTGGCCTCCTCTGCAAGCTTTGCTTCTTCAGCGGCATCCTCCTCTACGATCTCTTGCTTGAGAAGCTCGGCATAGTCAGCATTGCCTGGTCCAAGTTGATCCCAGTCAAAGTCGGGGATCGTTCGAATGAAGCCCTTCATAAAAGTGACTTGACCCTTGGCCAGAAACTTCTCTTCAGCAGTCGCCAGCGAAGCCTGTGCAGCAGCCAGATCGCTCTTAAGCTGTGTGATCTCCTCATCTTTTTTCTTCGCGGCCTCCTCGTTGGACTTCTGCAATTCCCTGAGAGATTTTTCAAACTCATTCCTTTCTCTCCGGGCAGCTTTTAAGTCTGTACGGATTTGAGCAGTGTCATGGGAGAGTTTTTGCTTGTAAGTCTCTTTCAGGGATCGCTTATCCTCAATTTTCTGGAACTCAAGCACCTTATTTTTCTTTTCAACTTGGAAAAAGTTTTTTGTGTGCGCAGCCTGGCGAATGAAGGCCTCAGCAAGGCATCTGGTCAACGCAATAGCATTTTCCTCTGGGGTCGCCTTCCACCAGTTGGAAGTTTCAGCCTCCTTCGTGTACTTCTCTCCAAAAGCCGCAAAAAAATGTTGAGAGAGGGTAGCAGCAACGACCCCGGAAGGTAGTTGGGAAAGTGCGTTTGTAGGCCCATCCTTTCTTGCCCGCTGGAGAGGAGTCTGATCAACGAGGTCTAAGCTTTGATTTCCAGCGAGGCTGGTTTGAGGAGGTGGATCGTTAATTACTTTTTGCTGAGAAGCGGCTGTTTTTGAGGGGGTAGTGTGACAGCCCCAAATCCGGGGTCATGAATCTGGGCCATCACGGACCAACTTCCATTCAAAATCAATATCTCTTGGTTTTTTTTTTTTTTAATACTTATGCAATTGACCCCACAGTAATACACACACACACACCAGTCATATGCTCAAAGAACAACATTCACCATAATAAAAGTTTAGAGTTAGAAAGTTATTACAAACCCAGAATCATACTTAAGTACATTGTTGAGTGATGCTTCTACAAGAAGCATTTCAACAACCAAATTTATTACAACCTTACACACTTTCACACTTAATATACATAAGACCACTAAACCCCTTGCGCTGGTCATCTACCTCGGGAATTGACGCTAACAAGCTCTCAGAAGGTCGCCTTTCCCTTACCCTCTTGCGGGGCGTTCTGCGTAGTATTGGCATACCTAGCTGTATATAGATAAGTAGCAAGAGTGAGCTATAATAGCTCAGCAAGATAATATGGTAAACTAGAATTGAAAATGTAACCAAGTATACATGTATATACATATGTAAGCAGTAATCAAATTATAAACTTTAAGGAAGAATAAAACTCTTATTTAATAATACATCATCCACTTACTATTATAAGAAAGAAATCTAAGATAATACAGTATCGGTTTCTCTTCTTAAATAATATAATAATCAATATACCCTTTCAGTGTAATAATTTAAAATAATATGAATACTTGAATAAATCTCTCACTATCATCTTCTCATTTCCTTCCTATACAGCAATTTTTATAAATTAGTATAAAATCAGTTTCATATCATTTTCCCTTTTCAGTATACCAATCTGACTTTATCATTTATTCTTCATTCAATTATTATGGGGGTTTTCACTATTGTCAAACACGTGAGGCACGATGATCAGTCGTCCTCTGTACCCGTACATTTTTACTACCGGTAGAAGGAATGAAGACCACCTGCTAACATCATCCCTGGAGGAAGGCCACCTGCTAACATCCTCCTGGAGGAAGGCCACCTGCTAACATCCTCCTGGAGGAAGGCCACCTGCTAACATCCTCCCTTGGCATCTTCGTGCCGAATCATGAATGCTAGACTATGTCGCACACAGCCCTGACACAGCCTCTTATGCAAGTTTGTTGCTAATTCCCCTTTTTATAAGATCATTATTCAATTTACCAACACCATTTCACATTTCCATTCTCGCACATTATTTCTATAAAATATATGTATATATCATACACTAAAAGAATGTTTATAATATAGCATTATAAACCATATAACCCTAGATAACAACTGATACCATTCTCTTTCATATCTCTTTTACCCTAGAGCATATTCGCTCCATTCGTAATCATCTCTATATTCATATTTCAGAAAACATATCCATCTCTCTTTAACTTCCCACAATCAAGAGAATATATTCTTTGCAATATAGCAACAAAAGCATCACATATACATAAATATATTCCATGATATCATTATTATTCCGAAGATAAATAATTTTTAAAGTAGGGATAGAAGGATCTTGCCTCGGTTTCTGTATCCTGACAATATGGCTGGTTCCTCCTCCGGAATTTCTATAAACACAAAAGGACCGTCATTAGAATACCACATCTCTTACTCACTACCCTCTCGTATAACAAAACCCTTTAAACTTTAATGTATGTTTAACGTATTATTATTACCCCAAAGGTTCAAGGACTTAACCATTTACAAGCTCAATCGAAGTTTCAGTGGTTTTTCACCATTTCCCCTAACGACCACACTTAACTGTAAAAATCCCCATAAATTATAGATTTTGACTTTTACTACAAGGTCAACTGGTAATGTCTCTTTGACTACTCTACCATATTATCCCAAAGTTTCATAATTTTTAAAAATGTCTAAGTAGGTTGATCATAGCCTCAAAGTTGATACATTTACATTTTCTCGGTTACCGAACGTCTTTCACTAAAACTGACTTTTCTCCTAAACCGTACGTCAGATTTTAACGCACCTTATATCAAAACGATCTATGAACTAAGCTCTATCATTTCATGGCCAATTGGTAACCTAGGCAGTGAGGTACCGTATGAATACAGGGGTCACAAAACAGGGCAGTTTTCGTTCTAACGAAAATCGGACATTATAACTGCTGTAATTTCATACTTTCCAAAATTTCACCACTCCAAAACCATCATTCCATACTCCTTTCAGACCCTACACCATGTGGGCTACCTCCCAACCATGGTTACAAGTTCACAACAAACTTCCCATGTCCATTCCAACCATTTATATCACAAAATCATCATAACTTAACATTTATATTAACTAACCACTAACCAACTCAAAAATCATCATAAATACAAAGGGGAAAGGATTGTTATACCTCTATGAAGCTTGAAGAACACTTAATAAGCTTTGGGTACTCCTTAAACACTCCTAATATAGCTTGAATCAACTAAATAAACCATTAAAACAAAGTTAATTCCAAGGTTTCACTATTCATCAAGCAACTTTGAGAATTTCTTTACCTTACTAAACAATGATGGATGGCTATGAAACTTGGTGGGTGATCCTTCCTATCCTCCAAGAAGCTCCATGATTTTTCCCTTGAATTGATCTTGAAGAGAGCTAGGGTTTTGAAATTTTTTCTTTCTTTTTTTCTAGGTTTTGCCGAATGGAGTATAAGAGAAAGGGGGAGAGATTTTTGTGTTTATTTCTTTGATCTTATCTTAATTACTACTAATCTAGATTGTGTTGGAAGCTTGGTAGATTTTTTCCAAGGTTAAAAGACTAATTTACCCCTTAAACTTTGGATTAGTGGAATGTGACATCATATATATGACCTCATTATTCTCTTTTTCTTGATTTTTCCCAAGTAATTTGCTACTAATTCTTATAAATGATAATGTGGTATGTATCCTTGTTATATTACTAATCTTGGTTGCTTAATCTCCATATTCGTCTAATTGTGGTTCGTTTCGAATTTACCTCATTATCTCAGTGGTTTTGAAATCATTTAACAATCCAAATTCCTTTGGTATTCTCTTAACTTAATAATCCTTTGGTTTAACCTAAATTCACTAATCCCTCAATATATAATTCTTATAATGTTTCCATGCTCCTTAACATCTAATAGAAGCTTATTCGAAATCAAAATCCTCAAAATCCATTTTTCAGGAATTTCTGAAATCTAACGTCATTTCGAGTCACTTATTTCCATTGTACAACACTAATATGTTTTCTGTTTATTCATTTTATGTTTCCATTATAGAGTACCTATATACCATTTCTCTAAATCCTCGAAATTTACTATTTATAGGATCACTGTAGCATTGCCAAAGTTAGGGTTATTACATCCTTCCCTCCTTAAAAGGGATTCCGTCCCGGAATCACGTCAGAAATGTCCATAGATACCTTTTCATCTACACCTTATAACTTCTATACCACTTTCTCCATCACTTTTTCCTTCATAATATCTCTATCTGGTTTGCACAAAATTACACCAACATAAACTTGCTTGTCATTCATCAACATCCCTTTTTTAGTTATGGGTATTGGCCACCACATTGGCCTCTCCTGAATGGTAGTGTATCTCACTTATGGTTTATCCCTATGTTGATCTCTATCATGACATAAAATATACATACTTCAATCTTATTATATCTTTTCTCTGTAAAATCTTCCAGAAATCCGACTAGAATAAGATTCTTTGAAACAATTGTAAGAAAATATTACCTATAATATATATTTCCTGTTCGTATATAAACAAGTCTGTGGTTTACCCCCAAAATACTATTATTCTCCTTTTCATAGAATTTCTAACCCCTAACAGATACTGATTTTCCTTATCTAGATTATCAACCAACCTATACCATTCATTGACCACATTGATTCCTAACCAAACGTTTACACTAAAAATTTAAATACTAGAAAAATGTTCACCTGCATCTGTATCCGGCTTTCTCAATGCCTCTCCTAAAGTCATATTGTACACCCTGGCAGTAGGTTTATTTGAAGCAGTCACGCTCTGTTCTGGCACGGATGATCCCCCGGAACGGCAATCTCTGGCAATGTGTCCTAATTTCCCACACTGGTAACACTTGACGTCCCTCTTAGGATTGGTATTAGCCGATGGGCACTGGCTAAGGTAGTGTCCTTTTTGTCCACAGTTAAAGCAGTTTATTTCTAACGCTCTACACACTCCTGTATGCTTCTTACCACACGTGTTACAGTCTGGAAATGGTGTTCGAGATTGACTAGATTGAAAAGTTCCTGTGGATCTACCACCCTGATTCACAGTCTCACTGGTAGTCTTATTATTCCCTGACTTTCCTCCAAACTGGGGTTTTTGTCCCTTACCAAATTTGTTAAAGTAGCTTCCCTCACTTGAACCTCCCTTCTGACCCTCAAATTTCCTTTTCTTACTCTCTCGTCCTACTTGAGTCTGTTCACTCTCAGCTTCGATAATAGATGCCTTATGAACTACCGCAGCATACTCGGTCAACTCAAATGGTGCCACTCTAGTACGTAGCCATGGTTTCAATCCTTGTTGGAACCTCTTCGCTCGTTGCTCTTCAGTACGCACGAATTCTGGAACAAACCTCGACAGTTCGGTAAATTTCGTTTCATACTCAGCCACTGTTTGATTTTCCTGCTTTAGCTCCAAAAATTTTATTTCCATCTGGTTCTCTAAGTACCTAGGGGAATATTTGTCTAGAAACACCCTAGTGAAACGCTCCCAAGTTATCACTCCCGCTCCCTCGAGATTTTTCTTAGCTTCCCACCAATAATTTGCCTCTCCCTTTAGGAGATAGGCTGCAAAGACTGTCTTCTGATCTTCCTCTACCCTCAGTATCTCAAAAGCCTTCTCCATTTCTTTCAGCCATGCCCTGGCTGCTACTGGGTTAGTGGTTCCCTCAAATTCTGGGGGTTTTACTGACTTAAAAGCACGAAAAGAGTTAGCTGCCTGGTTGGGAAGAACAGGTGGTTGTGGCGGATTCTGTGGATTAGCTAAATTCTGCCTCAAAAGTTCCATAAATTGGTTAAAAGGGTTACCACCCTGACTTCCCTGTTGGCCAGTTGATTCATCTTCTTCTTCCTCATGATCTTGTTCATTATGAGCGTTTTCATCCTGCCTATTCTGACTTGCTTCCTCTCTCTCATTTTCCCTTGCATTCATTCTATTATTACGCTTAGGCGGCATGATTCTGTATATAATAATATTCTTCATTAATCACCCAAATTTAGGGTACAATATACATCATTTCCATATATGCACAACTATATCATTAGTTAATCTTATTTATGCATCCCAGTATTTTAAATTCACACAAGTAATATTTAATCATAATACAACTTTGACAAATAAGCTTAGTACCTTTAGCACAATAACCTTTTCATTTAAGTCAATCACCTCATATATATCAATATTTCTGAATCTCAACATTTAATATCAAAATACGATAAAATTAGGCAAAGTACATAAACTTCATTAATTTACATAAATATTTTACAACTTGGGTACAACGTCTTTTACTACTAATATCATACATCATAAAGTACAAGGTTCGAAACCCCAAAAGCTTAACTATACATACTAACTCGTTATAACAAAAGCACTACTAGCTGTCCTCTAATCAGACTGGGATTAAGACAGTAAACAACTAACCTAATCCCCAAAATGACATCCACAAGATGACTAGTCTGATTAGTATCCAAGACTACTACTCCTAATCATGGTAACGACGCCCTGATAACATCTCTGATCTGCACTACCATAGTGGTGACTGTATCAACTATCTGAGCCCTCCATACTGGATCCCCTCTGTCTCCCAACATCGTCCTAATATCACCGAGTGCCCGCAGCTCGATACTAACTATGCTCAAAGTCAACCCATCTGGTATCACACCTCCTCCTCCTCTCGCTCTGTCTAACCTCTGCACAAGTGTATCTATAGTCCGACGGGACTCATCCAGCTGTCCCTGTAGAGCAAAGTACTCTGGCAAGAAAATAGCTGGCAACTGACCAGCTGGAAATATAGGTGCCTCCTGAGGTGGCATAGCATCTGGGGGAGGTACATCTACAAGTGGGGGTGCATCCACTGGTGGAGGTGGTGGTGGTGCAAATGGTGGGGATGGAACTGCCTGTGGAGACGGAGGAACAGGCTCTGTGTCCGCATCCTCGAAAGGGTCATCCTCCAACTCATCCTCTGACAAGATAAAGTGTCCCGGTGGAGTGAACTGCTCAACTGGATCCTCAAAAGGGTCGGGGCTAGGTAGAGGAGATGGAACTGGTGATGGTACTGGGACAGGAGTAGGAGTCACGTGAATGTCCCTCCACTCAATCGGCTCCTCAGGTATAACAGATAGCCTAGGCCTCTTACGTAAGGGCATCTCCTCCTCAGGAATATCCATCCGCACTCGGGAAGGTCCGGCCCCATCAGGTCCTACATATGGTCTACCAGAATATGGCACTATGGCCACAGCATCCCTCTGCCTGCGCTCCTCAGCCTCCTCCCTCAGTCTCTGCTCATATCTCTCTCTAGCACTCGCCCGTCGTCTCTCCCTGAGGTCATCAATAGCATACTCTGGAACCTCTACACCTACCAGCAACAAGTCTTTAATCTCCTGCTCAGGTAGTCCTAGCCACTGGGGGTCTCGACTCGGCTCACCCATCTCTGCTCCCTATAATAAAACATAAAATTCTATTAGTAACGGTCTATAAAATTATAAACAATACTTAAAATAAATACTACCTGTGATATACCACCCCTGAACTTGATGGAAGTTCAAAATTTATATTATAAATGATACAATATTATTATCACTCTTGTTCCTGAGCATTATGACTCTTAGCTCTGATACCAAACTGTGACAGCCCCAAATCCGGGGTCATGAATCTGGGCCATCACGGACCAACTTCCATTCAAAATCAATATCTCTTGGTTTTTTTTTTTTAATACTTATGCAATTGACCCCACAGTAATACACACACACACCAGTCATATGCTCAAAGAACAACATTCACCATAATAAAAGTTTAGAGTTAGAAAGTTATTACAAACCCAGAATCATACTTAAGTACATTGTTGAGTGATGCTTCTACAAGAAGCATTTCAACAACCAAATTTATTACAACCTTACACACTTTCACACTTAATATACATAAGACCACTAAACCCCTTGCGCTGGTCATCTACCTCGGGAATTGACGCTAACAAGCTCTCAGAAGGTCGCCTTTCCCTTACCCTCTTGCGGGGCGTTCTGCGTAGTATTGGCATACCTAGCTGTATATAGATAAGTAGCAAGAGTGAGCTATAATAGCTCAGCAAGATAATATGGTAAACTAGAATTGAAAATGTAACCAAGTATACATGTATATACATATGTAAGCAGTAATCAAATTATAAACTTTAAGGAAGAATAAAACTCTTATTTAATAATACATCATCCACTTACTATTATAAGAAAGAAATCTAAGATAATATAGTATCAGTTTCTCTTCTTAAATAATATAATAATCAATATACCCTTTCAGTGTAATAATTTAAAATAATATGAATACTTGAATAAATCTCTCACTATCATCTTCTCATTTCCTTCCTATACAGCAATTTTTATAAATTAGTATAAAATCAGTTTCATATCATTTTCCCTTTTCAGTATACCAATCCGACTTTATCATTTATTCTTTATTCAATTATTATGGGGGTTTTCACTGTTGTCAAACACGTGAGGCACGATGATCAGTCGTCCTCTGTACCCGTACATTTTTACTACCGGTAGAAGGAATGAAGGCCACCTGCTAACATCATCCCTGGAGGAAGGCCACCTGCTAACATCCTCCTGGAGGAAGGCCACCTACTAACATCCTCCCTTGGCATCTTCGTGCCGAATCATGAATGCTAGACTATGTCGCACACAGCCCTGACACAGCCTCTTATGCAAGTTTGTTGCTAATTCCCCTTTTTATAAGATCATTATTCAATTTACCAACACCATTTCACATTTCCATTCTCGCACATTATTTCTATAAAATATATGTATATATCATACACTAAAAGAATGTTTATAATATAGCATTATAAACCATATAACCCTAGATAACAACTGATACCATTCTCTTTCATATCTCTTTTACCCTAGAGCATATTCGCTCCATTCGTAATCATCTCTATATTCATATTTCAGAAAACATATCCATCTCTCTTTAACTTCCCACAATCAAGAGAATATATTCTTTGCAATATAGCAACAAAAGCATCACATATACATAAATATATTCCATGATATCATTATTATTCCGAAGATAAATAATTTTTAAAGTAGGGATAGAAGGATCTTGCCTCGGTTTCTGTATCCTGACAATATGGCTGGTTCCTCCTCCGGAATTTCTATAAACACAAAAGGACCGTCATTAGAATACCACATCTCTTACTCACTACCCTCTCGTATAACAAAACCCTTTACACTTTAATGTATGTTTAACGTATTATTATTACCCCAAAGGTTCAAGGACTTAACCATTTACAAGCTCAATCGAAGTTTCAGTGGTTTTTCACCATTTCCCCTAACGACCACACTTAACTGTAAAAATCCCCATAAATTATAGATTTTGACTTTTACTACAAGGTCAACTGGTAATGTCTCTTTGACTACTCTACCATATTATCCCAAAGTTTCATAATTTTTAAAAATGTCTAAGTAGGTTGATCATAGCCTCAAAGTTGATACATTTACATTTTCTCGGTTACCGAACGTCTTTCACTAAAACTGACTTTTCTCCTAAACCGTACGTCAGATTTTAACGCACCTTATATCAAAACGATCTATGAACTAAGCTCTATCATTTCATGGCCAATTGGTAACCTAGGCAGTGAGGTACCGTATGAATACAGGGGTCACAAAACAGGGCAGTTTTCGTTCTAACGAAAATCGGACATTATAACTGCTGTAATTTCATACTTTCCAAAATTTCACCACTCCAAAACCATCATTCCATACTCCTTTCAGACCCTACACCATGTGGGCTACCTCCCAACCATGGTTACAAGTTCACAACAAACTTCCCATGTCCATTCCAACCATTTATATCACAAAATCATCATAACTTAACATTTATATTAACTAACCACTAACCAACTCAAAAATCATCATAAATACAAAGGGGAAAGGATTGTTATACCTCTATGAAGCTTTAAGAACACTTAATAAGCTTTGGGTACTCCTTAAACACTCCTAATATAGCTTGAATCAACTAAATAAACCATTAAAACAAAGTTAATTCCAAGGTTTCACTATTCATCAAGCAACTTTGAGAATTTCTTTAGCTTACTAAACAATGATGGATGGCTATGAAACTTGGTGGGTGATCCTTCCTATCCTCCAAGAAGCTCCATGATTTTTCCCTTGAATTGATCTTGAAGAGAGCTAGGGTTTTGAAATTTTTTCTTTCTTTTTTTCTAGGTTTTACCGAATGGAGTATAAGAGAAAGGGGGAGAGATTTTTGTGTTTATTTCTTTGATCTTATCTTAATTACTACTAATCTAGATTGTGTTGGAAGCTTGGTAGATTTTTTCCAAGGTTAAAAGACTAATTTACCCCTTAAACTTTGGATTAGTGGAATGTGACATCATATATATGACCTCATTATTCTCTTTTTCTTGATTTTTCCCAAGTAATTTGCTACTAATTCTTATAAATGATAATGTGGTATGTATCCTTGTTATATTACTAATCTTGGTTGCTTAATCTCCATATTCGTCTAATTGTGGTTCGTTTCGAATTTACCTCATTATCTCAGTGGTTTTGAAATCATTTAACAATCCAAATTCCTTTGGTATTCTCTTAACTTAATAATCCTTTGGTTTAACCTAAATTCACTAATCCCTCAATATATAATTCTTATAATGTTTCCATGCTCCTTAACATCTAATAGAAGCTTATTCGAAATCAAAATCCTCAAAATCCATTTTTCAGGAATTTCTGAAATCTAACGTCATTTCGAGTCACTTATTTCCATTGTACAACACTAATATGTTTTCTGTTTATTCATTTTATGTTTCCATTATAGAGTACCTATATACCATTTCTCTAAATCCTCGAAATTTACTATTTATAGGATCACTGTAGCATTGCCAAAGTTAGGGTTATTACAGGTAGGAGCTTTCGGTATAGAGGCCGCTTTTGAGATTGGATGTTTCTTGGCGCCTGGTTGGAGGAAGGAGGAATTTGGCCAGTTCGGTTTGATATACCTGTACATAAAAGAGAGGACACGTTAAAATTATATTAGCGAGGCATAACAAGATGAATGCAGGGACAAGTAACATGCATGTATGTAGGTGTGAAAATATGCGATGCAATATACAACAATTAAGGATCATGTCACTATTAAGAAATACCCTCGTCGTTAATTATTTCAACATGAGAAGAGGAGGCCTCTTCTCGTAACTTTTTCTTCCGCGAGGATCGCTTCGTGGTGGAAGGCCCCGCTTCAGGAGTAGAACTTACTCCCTCCTTCAAAAATCCACACTCAACCAAGTTTTTTAAGGACATTAGAGTTCTAATGTTTCTTTCTTCTTTGGTCGACTTTGTTAGCACTTCATCGGTCGTTTCTTCTCGTCGCCTTTGAGAACAGTGCGAACCGGACCAACTACGATGCCGAAATGGTTGTTAATTTTTATAACTTTTCGAGAGGATGAAGGAGTACAATTTGGATAAATAACTCACCAGGAAGATAGTTGAAGCTTGTCTTGACTCTGGGAACTTCGTGTATGTACAAAAATGGTTCTTTCCACAAGCCGGCATTACTTATAGCCCCAGGAAGGAGATTTTTCTTGTTGAACTCTGGCCATATGGAAAAGTAAACATATCCAAAATCCTTGGCCCCACATCGCTTCAATTGAAGGATATTAGTCCTCGCATCCATGGGTGGATATCCAAGTTTGTGATAAAGAATGTAAAGAGCGATCATGGTTCTGTACCCATTTGTACTTATTTGGATAGGGGCCAGTAAATAGGTCTCACAAACGTCGTTAATCTTGATGAAGGGGCGAGGAGACGCCTATCTTCATTAGAGGGACCGTTAATACCATCCTTGGGACTCTTTTTTTTTTTTTTTTTTTTGCTAAATTGATTTCATTAATGACAAAAACTGTACATAATCAAAGGGCATACCCCGAAGGAAGAGAGCTAACAGCTAAACATGACAAAAGGCAGAACAAGCAAAAAAAAGGACTAAATCCCCGTTAATATAAAAGAGGAATAAATGATGGGTCCCTAGCAACAATTTTTTTAAAGCTATTACAAGTAAAAAGCTTTTCACGCAATATATTCTTTAACAAGAATATCATCTGAATAGTAGGCCTCGGTTTTCCCTTCATGTGCACTCTATTGTTTCTTTCTTGCCAGACATAGTAGATTACTAGAGAAATGAGCAAACAGCCCATCAATTTCTTGGTTTTAGAGATATTGGCTGGCGTGAATTCTCCCCTTTGCCAAACAGACCACACCTTCCTGATGCAAACCGGGCTACTACCAAGAACCAGGCTAGTATACGGGCAACTTGTGAAAAGATGCTCCGCTGTTTCAACGGCCCCATTGCACAAAACGCAATTGGCATCAACATTCATACCAAAATTAATCATTCTATCCTTAGTCAATAGTCTTGATTTCAGAGCAAGCCACATGAAAACAGCGCACTTCGGAATAGAGTATGGGTGCCAAACCTCATTCACCCAGAGCGGTTGTATACCTCTTCTACGAATAGAATTCCAAATAACAGCCATTGAGACTTTTTTATTACCTTGCCAAAGGACTGCATCCTTCCTCCTAATTGGAACAGAGGATAGAAGATGACGAAGTTCAATGGCTTGGACATGATTAGATCGCGGTGGCACCCATCTTCTATCTGAAGTAAAAAGATTAACTTTAGCTAAATTTTCCGATTCGACAATTGAAATGATAGAGTTGCCCAGGTGAGATATAAGGGGTTTGTGATCAACCCACGGGTCATGCCACATAAGAAAGCTGGAATTATCACCAATCTCATAAGAAATGTGTCTCCTCGCCTCTTCACGCAGGTTCAAAATTTGCCTCACAGCCCATGAGCTTTTAGAGGGAATCGCAGCTGTCCAGAAAGCTTTATTCTTCAACAGACAACGATGAAACCAATTATGCCACAGAGAAGAAGAATTAGGATGCGATAGTTTCCAAATCTGAAATAGAATAGCAGCTTTGTTACGTTCGTGGAGATCACTTATACCAAGACCTCCTTCAAGCTTTGGAAGGCAACAATCAGACCAAGCTACTTTATGCTGACATTTTGAATCCCGAGATCCACCCCATAAATAAGTAGCAAATATCGACTGAACCTTCGAAAGAATGTTCTTAGGAAGAAAGAGATAAGTAGCCCAATACCCTTGGATGCCCATTAAAACTGATTTAATCAGCTGCAGTCTTCCTGAGAGTCTTAAGAACTGTGATGTCCAGGAGTCTATCTTGTGACACAGGCGTTGAACCAGAATCATGCAATCTTGGACTTTAAGTTTCGAAGTGATAAGGGGTAGCCCCAAGTATTTGATAGGAAACGAACCATGGTTGAAGCCAGTAGAGGCAATAGTCTGCTGGATCACTTCAGGGCCAACATTACTAAAAAAATAGTCACTTTTTGAACGATTCATACAGAGTCCCGAGGCCTGGGAGAATCTATTGACTGAATTCATCAAAGCAGAAATAGATAAAGAGTCTCCTTTGCAAAATAGAAAGATATCATCTGCGAAAATTAGGTGACTTAGTTTCATCTCAGCTGTTCGCCAGTGATAGGAGAAGGAAGAGCTTCGATGAAGGTCATGATTAAGGTAGGCAGACATCACTTCCATACCAATAACAAACAGGTAGGGCGAAAGGGGGTCACCCTGACGGAGTCCAGATTTACTCTGGAAATACCCCTCGAGAGATCCATTGATTTTGAGAGAGATCATACAATTCGTAATGCAAGTCCGAATCCAGTTTGTGAAGCGAGTTGGAAAACCCATTTTGTACAAAGTATTGAACAGAAATTCCCAATTTATGGTATCAAAGGCTTTGTGGATGTCTAGTTTCATAGCACATCTTGGGGATCCCTCATTCCTATGATAGTCACGACATAAGGCTTGAGCCAGCATAATATTATCTCCAATGCTTCGATTAGGCACGAAAGCACATTGATTAGGAGAGATTAAGGAAGGTAACATACCCTTCAATCTGAGAGCAAGAAGCTTGGAAATGCATTTGTACAACGAGTTGCAACATGAGATTGGTCTGAACTGAGAGATAGAGGAGGCATTAGTACATTTAGGCACCAACGTGATTGCAACTGAAGTCACTGCTCGAGGAAGATGTAGAGTGTCAAAGTAGTGTACAATTGCCTTCGTGACATCATTACCAATAATACTCCAAGCAGCAGTGAAAAATTCTGGAGAGAAGCCATCAGGACCCGGACTCTTGCCCTTAGCCATATGCTTGAAGGTATTGTAGATCTCGTCAGATGTGAAGTCAGCAGAGAGCAAAGATTTCTGAGCATCCGAAAGTTGAGGCAGAGCAACTTCCGAATCAATAGAAATAGTTGTACTAGAATTTCCCATGAGATTCTTGAAGAAATCGATAGCAATGTCTGAAATCTCCTTGTGAGAGGAATGAGTGTCACCGTTATCATCCGTTAAAGTCATAATTTTATTGGAGTTCCATCTGGATCGACAAGAGTTGAAAAAGAATTTATTATTACCATCCCCTACTCCAAGCCAATTTACTCTTGACTTTTGCTTAAGAAAAATTTCTTCCTTCCTTAAAGC
The DNA here is from genome assembly GCA_037693485.1 of Kitagawia praeruptora. Classification (NCBI taxonomy): domain Eukaryota; kingdom Viridiplantae; phylum Streptophyta; class Magnoliopsida; order Apiales; family Apiaceae; genus Kitagawia; species Kitagawia praeruptora. Next base: position 117,284,931 of record CM075351.1, on the reverse strand, counting down.
CTCTACTAGCTCAGTACTTAGTCTCGCCTCCTCTTCAAATTGAGACAAAGAAGGAACATCAGGCAGATCATTTTGAAACTGAGCCAAAGCATTACGTGCTGAAAGAACAGCATCATGGAGATTGCCTTCCTCTCTATTAAGACGAATAAGACCAGATTTTACTCTTTTTAACTTGTTCAACAAGATATACCAGGGGTCCCCAGTAAGAGACACCGTCCAAGCTTCAGAGACCGTATCAAGAAATTTAGGGTTGTTAATGAGGTGATTAAATACCTGGAAAGGTTTATTCAATCGTTGATGAGCAACTCCCAAGTCGATGTGAATTGGACTGTGGTCTGAAAGTCCTCGAGGTAGAGCAGTAGCATAAGACATGGGAAACATGTTGTGCCAAGAAGAATTTACCAAGCCTCTATCCAGTTTCTTTTGAATTGGGCGAGCTTTATTACTATCCCACCAAGTAAACAATTTTCCACTTATGCGGAGGTCTGTAGTAATAGAGTCAACCAGGAACTCTTTGAACTCTTTCATCCCAACTGAAAATCTCGAAGAACCACCACTAGTTTCATTAGCATTTAGGCACACATTGAAATCTCCAAGGAGGATCCATGGAGGGGCGACCCCAATAGAGGTTATACTTCGCTGAAAATTGATTAAGTCATGCCAAAGAAGTCTTCTTTGATCATGGGTGTTCAGAGCATAGATAAAAGAGGCAAAGAATTGAATCTTTGAGTCCAAACTCGTAACAGAGCAGGAGATATGTTGACTGCTTTGCGTCAAAGAGTGAACATTCCATTTACTAGGGTCCCATCCTACCCATATTCTGCCATTATAATGACTGTCATAATTGAAAAGCCAAGAAAAACGAGATGAAATAGAAGTAGAAACAAAATTAGCTGAATCCTTCTGTACATGAGTTTCTAAAAGGCCTAAAATCTCAATACCTTTATTACTAATGAAATCCTTAATATAGGATAACTTATTATTGAGACCCCTAATATTATAGGAGCACAGAACCATAAAACTGATTAGTGAAGAGGGGGATGCTTCCCCGGAGACCTTTTGGTCTTCTTAGATTTGCCCTTGTTAAAAGATTTCGAGAGAGAAGTAAAGATAGGGAGATTGACCTCTTTTGGGGAAGTGTTATTGTTGCCAAGAGAATTAGCCACAGATAATTTAGACTTTCTAGACTGGATTGTCGTCCACTCCCCTTCATCTGCCTTCTCAGAGGTTCGAGTTCCCTCAGAAGCCAACTTATTAGAATCATCATACTCTACTGATTTTTTGGGGCATCCAATATCTTGGGGTTCTAAAGGATGCGCCTGCTCCTCGTAGTAATGTCAAATTCGATTATGTTCCTTTACCCACAGGGTCGAAGGTTGTGTCACCACCGGATGAAGTGTTAAAAAAAGGTAACGAGAAATTCAAGACCTGTATAGTTGGAACTTTTACCAGGGGTATTCTTCCGTTTAACAAAGTTGCTGAATTTGCCCATCGAATTTGGGATAAACATGGATTATTGCATATTTCGCAAAAAGATCCCAGAACCTATGTCTTCAAGTTTGATTCATTAGGCAGCATGAATGCTGCTCTTGCTAAAGGAACCTGGTATATTGATAATAAACCAATGCTTGTTCACGCTTGGGGCTCGAAAGTGGGGGAAAGCTCAAATATGCCACTTTGGGTGAAATACGAGAATATGCCAGATAGTTATTGGACGAGGGAAGGACTGAGCTACTTGGGTAGTGTAGTTGGTAACCCAATTGCAGCTGATGAGTTAACCTCAAGGTTGGAGATTCTGCCCTTTGCGAAACTGTGTGTAGATTACAAAATTGGAGATGACCTGCCCTCCAAAATTGAAGTAGAAGCTCTGGATCCAGTGACAGAGACGAAGTATCGTCAGATAGTGAAAATTAGTTACCCTGTGAAGCCTCTGGTTTGTATGGGTTGTAAGTCTTTAGGACACTTAGCAGGAGCTTGCCCTAGAGCCTCTCGTCATTGGGTGCGGAAAGTTCGGCCCAATCCGGATCCTCAACCAGATGCTAAGCCTTGTGATACTTCTAAGCCTTGTGAAACTCCAGAGACCCATGTGACTACAGAAAATAATAACCCTATTACAGAAGAGGCTTCTGCTCAAGAAGCGACCCCTATCCATCCTTGGGACTCTACCACCATTCTCTTCATTGTTGAAGCGATAGCATCGCATTCTTCTCTTGGGAAGGATAATCTTGCCTTCAGGTTGGAATCTCTCGACCCCCTCCCTGATTGTCTTCTCTGTCAGGGTCGAAGACATGTCTCGACATGCGAGGACGCGAGGTTCATCCGGCTTCACCTTCGAGCCAGGTTCAATATCCTTAGGACGGGGCCCGTTAACATATATAACCCCCTCTAGCTCTGGTTGAGGGGTTGGCACATAGGGCTCTGGCGATGCCTCGGGAATATAGTTGTAATCTTTGAAATTAACAACTCTGGCTACCTCGTCGAGACCCCCGTCATCTGATGAAGGCTCCTCATAATCGTCATCATCGGAGTTCGCCTCGTTGTTTGCACCTCCTTCGAGGTCATAATACGCCTCGCCCAATGAATCAATGGGAGAATCGCTTATATGGATGGGAGAGACAGCTTGTGAGGGGGGTATTCTAGAGAGAACTTGTTCAATTTGCGAGTTAAATTCTTCTCCCTCCTTCATTAACGTTTCCATTTCCATTTCATTGGTGGTTGCTTCAACTGGGATCGCTTCAACGGGAGGCTCGCTCTGAACTGGAAGCACATCCAGTGAACAATCTCGCGAGCTCATAGGACGCTTGGATCGCCAAGTGTTTAAATGTACCTCTCTTGTGTAATCTTCATTTGACTACTTGGGATCAAAATATAATTTGAAATAGCTCTCGCTCGTGCTTGCTGCTCTAGCGATATTAGCCGCAGCTTCACTGTTAATTTGAATGTTTGGAAGAGGAGAAGGTGTCTTCGAACTGTCAGTCGACATCTGAAAAAGAAGGTGAACAATTAAGTGTGTGCCCTTACAGAAAGCAAAAGGGATAAAGAGAGAAAAGAATAATACGACAGAAGGGCTCTACGTGTCCTCACATCGCTCACGAGTTCTAAATGGGATTGTTACCCTAATGAATGAAGGAACGTGTTATGTTTTACTAACAAGGGATCGGCACTTTATCTAAGCGAGGCTGGGGTCGCAAAGTTAAATTAAGGATGAGGGATCGCATTCATATGGGATCGCATCGCATGCGTTCAAAGTTATCTAAATATGCAATTATGATGAATATGAGCAAATTAAATATCAAGAACGTATGAAGACTTACTTTTCTGAGAAAAGGTTGAAGAAATCTGAAGAACTTGGAGATCGCTTGAAGTTGCACTCGAAAAATTCTTGTGTTTGATCTGGGAGCAAACTGACAGCACTTCGACAATGTGTTTGTGAGAATGAAAAAGGAAATGATTGTGGCAGGCGTATATATAGCCATCGTGAGATAGAGAGTCATGGGACATGTGTCAAGATCTCAGTCGTTCAACACACATCTCGAGACATGACAACTGTCACACCCCTTCAAATTCTTTAGGGGGGGTCGCGACGTTTCCAACAGTCATATCTGTAACACGGTCACAGCTTCGCTTTGCGGTTCTATATGTCTGATTTTCAAGTCCACATCGCATTTTCAATGACAACATGGACTCGGGGGTAGTTGTTATGCCCAAATCTGGCATAGTAATTATCATGATTTAATTAGCTGAATTAATGGTTCATTATCTACAATGGGCCTCGAAGATGGCGATTGGGTCATTGAAGCCCACTATTGGAATCAACCCAGCATAGCTACAGGGCCACTTCGTTCTTGATCCTTTCCTAGGATCGCCTCGCTAGCATATCCCATCAAGGGATCGCTTCGCACTGTTATCATATCTACAAACTATGTTGGGATCGCTGTCTCACTCTTTATTGGAAGGCTCATGGCCAGACCCAAGGTCGCATGAGTAGCTGGACGCAAGGGATCGTTTCGCATGGCTAGATCCCTCGAGGTCGCATGCTAGGTCCTAATTTATCCTCTATTGGCCGATTCTATCTGTTCGAGACTATGGGCTTCCACAGCTGGGCCATGGATCACGGATAAGGTTGATAAATCACTGCCACGTCAGCCCTAAACAAACGAGTGGGCTTGGACTTTGGCTTATCTCTTAAAATCCTAGCCCGTCTAGGTAACTTGCTCTCCAAGAACTACGTCAGGCTTGATCCCTATAAATAGGGTACGTAGACACCTTGATACGGATGAGAAACAGTTTACCTGAAAACACCTATCAAGTTCAGCCACACCTATACACGCAAAACCCTAATCCCTATTCTTCTTATAGCAAAGTATCCGTATTTTGCTCCGTAAATCTAACAACCTCCACAAATATTGTTATACAATATTCTCCCTGTAGCACCTTCAATGATTTCAAAGTGAAAAAATGATATGCGGTGGTTAAGGACTTGTTTTATTTCACTATCGTTGCTCTAACTCCTTACGCTTCATTTTGTTAGAATAAAACAAATGAAAACTACACAGGATGATTCATATGTAGAAGAGATGAGAAAAAAAATACTTAAGTAACTACACCATAGAATGCAAGTTTACCATGATGAGATTCATATGTAGAAGAGATGAGGAGAATGAGCATTTACTGTTGGATTGTACGGGCTATAGTTTAAACTTGACTGTTGGATTGTACGGGCTATAGTTTAAACTTGCACTAATAGTATGTCACTCTGTGTAGAAAACAAAGTGTATATTGCCAGACAAAATATGAAATGCTATAAACTGGAGAGGAAGAAATATTGGACGCTCAAGTCATCCTTTTCATTATGAAAACAGATTACATATATAGAGAAAACATAACAAACTGATTAGCTAGAAACTAGGAACCACATCTCTTATTTGATATGATAGCAACTGACTATCAACTAAACTCCTAAAAGCACTCCATCAGCTGATCTCCCAGATTGCATATCTTTATTTTTGTGCAAAATAAACGAAAACAAATAATAACCAAATTTAGATTAATTATCCAACAAACTCCCCCTTAATCTAAATTTGTCTGAACCCTGGTTTTCACACCCAGTAACTTCCTCATCCTTTCGAACTTGACAGTAGTAAGAGCCTTTGTGAGAGTGTCTGCCCGCTGTTCAGCTGTACTTATATGTTTAACAATGATCTCTTCCTTCTCAACACATTCTCGTATGAAATGATAACGAATATCTATGTGTTTGCTTCGACCATGGAACACGGGGTTCTTAGCCAAATCAATAGCAGATTTATTGTCGATGTATAAGGTCACAGGGCCAGCAACCTTACCAGTTATCTCAGCAAGCAAATTTCGTAGCCATATAGCTTGACAGGCTGCTGCAGTGGCAGCCATGAACTCTGCCTCACATGAAGAAAGCGCAACACATCTCTGTTTCTGAGAAACCCAAGTGATTAAGCTCTCGTTTAAATAGAATGCCATGCCTCCTGTACTCTTCCTATCCTCAATGTGCCCAGCCAAGTCACTATCTGAATACCCTGTTAGCAAATTATTTTGGCTATCTTTTGTGTAAATTAACCCGAAGTCAATCGTTCCTTTCACATATCTGAGTATACGCTTAGCTGCATTCTGATGTAACAGTGTGGGCCTTTCCATAAACCTACTTACTATTCCAACTGAATAAGCCAAATCTGGCCTAGTATGCACCAGGTATCGTAATCCTCCAACAGTGCTTTTAAAATCAGTGGCATCAACAGGTATACCATCTTCGTCCTTATGAAGAACTTCCTTAGGATCCATAGGATATTTAGTGGAATTACAATCAATCATACCTGCTTTCTCGAGAATCTTCTTAGCATAACCTGATTGCTTTAGCTGGATATATTCCTTTCCCTGTTCAACCTCGATACCCAAGTAGTACGATAGCTTACCCAAGTCACTCATGTCAAAAATGCTTGCCATTTGATCCTTAAATTCCTTGATGATGTGAGAGCTAGTACTTGTTACCAGCAAATCGTCGACATAAACACCAACTATCAATGTTTCATCCCCCATCCTCTTGACGTAGACAGCCTGATCATAAGGGCATCTGTTGAACCCTATATCCACTAAACTTTTGTTCAACTTAGAGTACCACGCCCGTGGTGCTTGTTTGAGCCCGTACAAGGCCTTCAGAAGCCTGTACACAAAAAGTTCCTTCCCTCGTTTAACAAATCCTTCTGGTTGTGTGACATACACCTCCTCTTGAATCTCTCCGTTTAAAAATGCAGTCTTAACATCAAGATGATGCACTTCCCAGCAATTCTTTGCAGCAAGTGCAAGTAGCACACGTATAGTTTCAATACGGGTGACTGGAGCGAAAACCTCATCGAAATCCACCCCTTGCTTTTGAACGTATCCTTTAGCAACAATTCTGGCTTTGTGTTTAATAATTTCCCCATTTGCATTCTTCTTAATTTTGTAGATCCATTTTAGATCAATCGCCTTTCGACCAGGTGGTAGCTTAGTGAGCTCCCAGGTGCCATTCTTCTCTACTGCATCCATTTCAAGTCTCATAGCTTTCCTCCATTCACTTCCTTTAGCAGCTTGGTTAAAATTAACAGGTTCGTCGATTCCCATGAGCAACAATTCTTCTTCTAACAACTCCACAGGTTCAGTGTCAGCATATATTTCATTCAGAGATCTAAAATGCTTTGGTGGACTTTCATCTTCAGAATTTGACCCTGATACATTTGATCCCATTGAGACACTTGAGTCTGAGTTGCTGTCAGAATCACCTGAGTCTTGAGAGGTAGTCACATTCTCATTCTCAAGGTTTTCTCCAGTCTCCCCCACATTATTGTCAACTACCACAAAACTGTCTGAATGTGCAGTCTGTGAGTCTCCTTCTTTGCTCCAGTCCCATGATTTTCCTTCTTCGAACACTACGTCTCGGCTGATGCATATCGACTTGGCTTCAGGGTCATAAAGCCTGTGAGCTTTCGTACCAGGCTCCTTCCCAAGATAAATCACTGACTTGCTTCTACTATCCAGCTTAGTTAAGTTCACAGACGGTACTCTCATGTGTGCCAGACATCCGAATACTCGTATGTGTTCGACATGAGGTTTCGTCTTTGACCATGCTTCATACGGTGTCACCCCAATAACAGCTCTAGTAGGAAGTCTATTCAACAAATAGATGGCATGGCGAATAGCTTCTCCCCAAAAGTAGACAGGCAAGTTTCTTTCTTTTAGTAGACTACGAGCCATTTCAATCATGGTTCTGTTCCTACGCTCGACCACACCATTCTGTTGTGGCGAGTAAGGTGCAGTGAATTGGCGACTAATCCCTGCTTCTTCACAATACTGTGTAAATTCTTTTGATACAAATTCACCACCTCTGTCCGTTCTGAAAGTTATTACTCTTTTATCAGAACCATTCTCAACCAATGCACGAAATTTCTTGAAAGCACTAAAAGCATCACTTTTGTTTTTTAACAGATAAGTCCACATAATTCTACTATAATCATCAACAAGTAGAAAAATATACCTGTTTCCACCTGGAGTACTAGGACTGATTGGGCCACAGAGATCACCATGTACTAGTTCTAACGGTTTCTTGGCACAAAACTTTGCTTGTAGGGGAAAACCTTTCTTTGTTTGTTTTGACATTAAGCATCCTGTGCACACATCCTTCGGTTGAACAAGCTTTGGCAACCCTTGCACCATGTTTGCATTTGACATTAATGTCATTGCATTAAAATTTACGTGCCCAAAACGTGAGTGCCACAACCAACTTTCTTCATCACATTTTGCCAACAAACATTTCTGTTCTTTATTCTGAATAATCACCTTGTACAGTCTATTCACAGAGCGTTTTACTTTCATGAGAAGCTCCCCTTGTTTGTCTCGGACCCAAAGATATTCACCACTGAGCATAACCCTGTATCCTTCTTCTGAGAGTTGCCCGAGACTGATAATATTATTACATAATGAAGGAATATAATATACCTCAGTGACTGTCCTTGTTTCTCCATTTTTGCATTGTAAAGTGATCGACCCTTTCCCCTTTATCAGAACCATCGAGCCATCGCCAAACTTTACTTTTCCTGTCACACTTTCATCCAACTCACAGAATTTTATTCGTTGTCCAGTCATGTGGTTACTGGCTCCATTGTCGAGGTACCACAAGTTGGATTCCACCAGTTGTTCATTGTCTTTCGAACTCAATTTTGGCATCACCTTGTCCTCGTTTACCAACATCACAGTGGCTTCTTTCCCTTCACATTCTGTCAAGAGTAAAGCAGGTTCTTCATCTGGGATTTGTACCATATGGGCTTCTTCCTTGGCCTCTCGTCTTGGCTTCTTGCATTCCACAGCATAATGTCCAAAAGCACTGCAGTTAAAACACCTAACTCTGCTTTTATCTCGAGCCCACCGTGTGTTGTCTTTGCCACGAAATTTCTGACCTTGTGATCCATCTGCCTTGTTAGTTCGCCTTAGCCATTCCTCTCTAGTCAACAACAATTTTCCCTCATCTTTTTCTTTCTTATTCCACTCCTCTTCTGTAAGCAGTAGTTGATTCTTGCCACTATCAACTTGACTTCTATCAACTTGACCTCTCATCCTTTCTTCATGAATTTTCAAAGACCCAACAGTCTCTTCCACTATCATTTTCTCAACGTTGCCAAATTGCTCGATAGTAGAGGCAATCTGTAAAAACTTTGAAGGAACAGCACGTAGCAGTTTCTTTACAACGTAGGATTCTTCAACAGTTTCACCAAGGGCCCGTATATTTGTGACTAGCCCATTCAGTTTCAAACAGAACTCATCAAGTGAGTCTGATTCCTTCATGTTCATCGACTCAAACTCAGCTTTGAGTGTTTGAACTTTTGCCATTTTCACCCGATCTGCACCCTGGCACATCGTCTTCACGGCCTCCCAGGCTTCCTTTGCATTCTTTTTCTCTGCCAAAGTCAGCAAGATGTCTTCAGGAATACCTTGGTATATTATAGCCAAGGCCACCTTGTCAATCCTGTCTTCAACAGCAGTTCTTGTACCCTTTGGTTCAATCGCCTCCCAGACACCATGCGCCTGCATATAGACCTTCATCTTCATGGCCCATGCTGTATAATTCTCCTTAGTCAACATGGGATAACTGAGACCCAACGAACTACCCTTGTTCTTCCCATTCTCCACAGTAGACATTCTGGACATATACGGTTTTACCTAGCTCTGATACCACAATGTAGAAAACAAAGTGTATATTGCCAGACAAAATATGAAATGCTATAAACTGGAGAGGAAGAAATATTGGACGCTCAAGTCATCCTTTTCATTATGAAAACAGATTACATATATAGAGAAAACATAACAAACTGATTAGCTAGAAACTAGGAACCACATCTCTTATTTGATATGATAGCAACTGACTATCAACTAAACTCCTAAAAGCACTCCATCAGCTGATCTCCCAGATTGCATATCTTTATTTTTGTGCAAAATAAATGAAAACAAATAATAACCAAATTTAGATTAATTATCCAACACTCTGTATGTGCGGAAACTGAAAATCGCGAAGAAATATTTCAAAAAAATAATACAAATATTATCACACTTTCCCAACATCCTTTCAGAGTTTGAACAATCTATAGATGAAGTGACTGGTGATGAAAGATTAGCTTCTCAGTGAAAGGAAGACTACAGATTATAGTGGAACTTTAAGTAGCTTTAGCTCCTGTGAAAGGGGTACTTTGATATTTGACACCAACAGAACTTGTGGAACATGCAGACTGTAAGAGCGCATGATAAAGGATTGAAATAAAAGGGTCTCTAAGCTCTCTTTTTTGGTGTAATCTTCACTCCAAGAATCCCTGAAATAATATTGGTGATACCCACAGACAGATATGTGTTTCGATTAGAGATTTGAGTTCGAATCTGCCAGAATCTACAGTTTGGAATCAGCAAATGAGTCCTGAAATTGATCAATCAGTAAGTTGGTCGTAATGAGTATTATTTTAGGACAATTTAAACATATATTAGTATTCTTAAAGATGAATTATCTGAATATGAAATATAGGGGAGAGCACGGATCGGATTTATGATAAAACCAAAACCGAAACTCTTCGGATTTTAAAATCTAAAACCGAAATCGCAATTGAAATCGGCAGTTCGGTTTCGGATTTAAAAGTATCGGATCGGGTGCAATCGATTCGGTTTCGGTTTTAAACCCGGCTAAGATAAAAAATAATAAAACCGACATACCATATTTAAATGGAAAGTACGTAAAATTAAAAATTAATGAAATATTTGTTTTCTCGAAACATACAAAGTTTTAATAACTAAGTACTAAAACGGGTTTAATTCAAAAAACAAGTGGAAAATGAGAGTCCTAGAGAGAGAAGCTCCTCCTTCTTTCTAAAACCCCCAAACCTAGCCGCCATTTTCTAATCTTCAGATCTATTTTCTTAAACACTTTCCCCATCATTAACTCCTCATTCCCTTCATTTACTTCCACCTTCTCTTGTCCCCCAAACCTAAACACTATATTTCTTTCTTCCCTTTTGTTTTTTTTTCGGTCAGTTTCGGTCAGTTCCCATGGTGAGTCAAGGTTCTAATTGTGACTACGAATCTGGTTTACCTGGTTATATGCAGGATATGGAGGATGATAAGTTTCAGGAAATGCTTGCAAGAAGAGAAGTGGAGGACTTTCCAGCCTTAGTTGTACCTTCCACCCTTCAGGGAGGTACCTCAGCTGAAAAGATCTGTGAGACAACCTCAGATGAGGAGGAAGCTTCATATGAGACGGCTAGAGATGCGATAGAAAGAGAAACGATAAACATGGTAGCAAAGGGTGTGGCTGCGAACAATAAGTATGAGAGAGAGGACCTCATAAAGCTACGCAACCAAATGATGGATATCCATAGCTTCCTCGCCAAGAAGGGTTTTTCGGTGAGTGAAGTTGAGAAAGAAATCTTGAAGGATAAGGAGAGGTTTAATGCAGGGTTAGTAAGCCCAGTGCGTTTCATTGATGGTAGGGATGAGATGGGTCTTCCCATATTCACTAGCAAGGAAGTACTTAAGAGCACGGTTGCCAGTGAAATGGGGGTGGGAGCTGTTAAAGGAATTCTAAAAAATGCCACCCCAGGGGGCCTGGAAAGGGGTGAGAGCTCGAAGAGTCAACAGGAAACAGACAAACAGGAACCTCCAACAGATAAAGTAAGCAAGGAGAACCCCAAAAATGGGGAGAAGGATGAGAAGACTGAAACGGGGTCAAAAGCTGCAAAGTCCTGGTCTTCAGTCTTAAGAGCGGCCCCGGGACCTGTCAAGGAAGTAAAATTTGACTACGTGCCTCCATCGGAAGGATCAGATGTTGTATCCCCCCCAGAGGATGTCCTCAAGAAAGGTGCGGAAAAATTCAAATGTTGCATTGTGGGTAAATTTACCAAAGGGACTCTACCGTTTAAGAGAGTAAAGGAGGTGGCTTTTTCAGCCTGGAGGAGAGGCCTCACCATGGTTTCTCAGCGTAATGAGTCTACCTATGTCTTTAAGTTCAATTCTTCCAATGAAAAGAATGCAGTTTTAAGCAAAGGTACGTGGTACTTTGATAAAAGGCCCCTGGTATTAACTGATTGGGGTTTCAACGACCGCTCAGAATCTGTTACTTCAATGCCGTTATGGGTTAAATTAGCCAATTTGCCGGATTGTTACTGGACACAGGAGGGACTGGGCCGTGTTGCTAGTGCCATTGGTAAGCCCCTAGGGGCAGACGCCCTTACTTCTGAGCTCGAAATTCTCCCATTTGCTAAAATGTGCGTGCTGTACGAGGTGGGGGATCCATTACCACCAACCCTCAAAGTGGTGGACCTAGATGGCTCCATAGTTGAGGTTAAAGTCACATACATTAATAAGCCAATGGTGTGTAGCCACTGTAAATCTCTTGGTCACACCATTAGTGTTTGCCCGGTGGCTTCTAGACAATGGGCGGCAGGGGGGTCAATCCATACTAAAGGGGCTCCATCTGGCGAAAACGACAAAGGAAAAGATAAGGTGGATGAAAGTGGTAAGGTAAATGAAGGTCACCAAAAGAAGGTGGAGGTGGAGCTGAAGGAAGGGGTTTTAGAGGAGGAAAAAAGGAAAAAAAAGGTTGAGGTGGAGCCAAAGGAAGGGGTCTTAGAGAAGGAAGCAAGCCTCATGACCACTTCAGTTGGGGAAAAGCAAAACACCAACCACAAGGTAGATGTCAAAGAAGGGGATGCAGAAAATGAGTGGACGGAGGTTCGTTCTAAACGAAAGCCAGTGACATCGCCTAGTATTTCTCCAGAAGTCTCCAATCTTCAGCCGTTTCAGAACATTGTGGTTGATGAGGTAGCTATGAAGCATGGCTCGAGAACTCCAAAGCCATACAAGAAAGTAAAAAGAGGGGGTAGGGGGGGTCGTACCCCTTCCTCTAGGTCATAAATCTGTTATGACTATTTTTTGTTCCTACAACGTTAGAGACCTTAATAATAAAGTTGGTTTTATCAGGGACTTCATCTTCAAAAATAAACTGTCCCTGGTAGGTCTTTTGGAAACTCATGTCCAAACTGACGTTGCGAGGATTATCTCCCGGTCCATTAATCCACGTTTTCAGTGGTGTTTTAATTATGATCATCATCCGGGAGGCCGTATTTAGCTGGGGTGGAACCCCTCTATATGGAAAATTTTGGTTCTTGCTTCCTCTTCTCAGCATATCACATGCTCTGTTACCCTTCTTGAGAGCAATACAAGTTTTGTTATCTCTTTTGTGTATGGCCTTAATGATGTGATTGACCGTAGACCACTATGGTCTGATTTGGCGGGAATAGCGCAGGGTTTAAATGGCACAGCATGGGCTCTTTGTGGTGACTTCAACTCGTGTATCAGTATTGATGAAAAACAAGGAGGGTCCTTAGATTGGACTGCTGGAATGGAGGAGTTTAAACAGTTCTTGCTTGCTAATGGCCTTACTGATCTCCGGTATTCAGGCCACTTCTTCACATGGTGGGATAGCAATATCTCTCAGCCAAAATTCAGAAAGTTAGACCGTGTGTTGGTAAACCCTGAATGGCATTCAGTGTTCCCTTGCTCGACAGTGGAATTCTTGGCTCGGGGCTTATCTGATCATTGCCCTGCTATTACTTCACTTGGCACTAGTTTCTCCTCTGGAGCGAAGCCCTTTCAATTTTTTAATCACCTTATTGATAATCCAGAATTCCTGGAAACAGTGGAGAAAGCATGGTCCTTAGAGGTTGAGGGGAATCCTTGGTTCATCCTAACATCGAAACTAAAGGCTGTAAAGGTGGCTCTTAAGGAACTCAACAGAAAGATGGGGGATATTCACAGCCTAGTGATCCAGTCTCGGGACGCACTCTCTCAGTTCCAGGACTCCATGCCTGCAAACCCTAATGCTGCTTACTTTGAGGAAGAAAAGGAATTTATTGAGAACTATTCAGCGGCTTTAAGGCTAGAGGAGCAGTTTTTAAAGCAGAAATCAAGAATTCAGTGGCTTAAGCTTGGAGATGGCAACAGCAAGTTTTTCTATAATTCTTGCAGAGGGCACTGGAACACTAACAAGATCACTACTCTCACTGACTCGGAGGGCGTCTCACACTCTTCACATGCAGACATGGCTAAAGTTGCAACGGATTTCTATAAAAATATTCTGGGAAAATCATATGAGGTAGCAGACTTTCCTAATGATATTCCTCTACCTTCTCTCTCTGATTCCCAGGTCAACCTTATGGCTGCCACATTTTCTGAGAGTGAAGTGCTGAGCACATTAAAAAGAATGGCTAAGAACAAGAGCCCTGGGCCGGATGGTTTCACAGTTGAATTCTATTTGGTTGTTTGGCACTTGGTAGGAAACGATGTGACTAAAGGTATCATGCATTTCTTTAACACATTGCACCTGCCTAGAGTAATAAATGCTGCTTCCATTTGTTTAGTTCCTAAACAACCTAATCCATCTGAAATGCAACATTTTAGACCAATCTCCTGTTGTAATGTACTATATAAATGCATCTCTTCTATGCTAGCCAAGAGGCTTAAAGCTGTGCTTCCCTCCATCATTTCCCCGGTACAATCTGCTTTTGTAGCTAAGAGATCCATTGGTGACAATATTTTCCTTGCTCAAGCATTATGCAAGGACTATAATGGTAATTCAGGTCAGCCTCGATGTGCTATAAAGCTGGACATTCATAAGGCTTTTGACTCTCTAAACTGGAATTTTCTGTTTGAAATCATGGGGAAAATGAGGTTTCCCACTCAGTACATTAAGTGGCTGGAAAAATGTATCACTTCAACAATGTTTTCTGTAAAGTTGAATGGCAGTTTGGAAGGGTTTTTCAAAGGGGAATCTGGCCTCAGGCAGGGGGATCCTCTATCCCCTTATCTGTTCGTGATTGTCATGGAGGCTCTCTCAGCATGCCTGGATAAGAAGACTGTGGACTCTAACTTCAAATTCCATTGGAGAACTAAAGAAGTAAAGCTAAATCACATTATTTTTGCCGATGATGTTTTCCTGTTTAGTCATGGTGATTTGGGGTCTGTCTCGGCTCTCCTGGATGGGATCAAGCTATTCTCTAACTGTTCGAATCTGAAGCCCAACATCTCCAAAACTACATGTTTCTTTGCTAATGTTAGACATGATGTGACTGATGCTATTCTTTCTCACTCAGGGTTCCAAAGAGGTCATCTGCCCATCACTTACCTGGGGCTTCCTCTAATCACAGGAAAGCTCAACAAGAACGATTGCCAGACACTGATTACTAGACTGTGCAGCAAAATGGAACTGTGGACAACTAAATTCCTTAATTTTGCAGGGCGTCTCCAACTGATCAAAGCCATACTGGTCAGCATTGTGGGGTACTGGAGTATGTTTCTCTTCCTTCCGAAAGGGATCCTAAAAAAGATCAATGCTCTATTTTTCAAGTTCCTTTGGGGAGGTTTCTACAAACCAGATGGGAAGTGTCAATATAAAGTTGGATGGGAGGAGTGTTGCAAACCAAAAGAAGAAGGGGGTCTTGGCATTCGGAATATCTTTGAATGGAATGAAGCATCCATCCTTTTCCAGCTTTGGCGCATCATTCAGCCCACCTCTAACTCTCTATGGATAGCTTGGTTCCATAAAACTTTGCTGGCAAAGAAGGAATTCTGGACCTCCAAAATGCCATATCGCTCATGTTGGATTGTAAGGAAACTGTTCAAGGCGAGGCAACGAGCCCTTCAGTATGGGCACTATAACATAGGAGAAAACTCAGACTTTCTATTCTGGCATGATCCTTGGGTCCATAATAAGCCCCTTCTGGATATTGCCCCTTCCATTGTATCTACAGCTGAGTCCACTAGTTCAGTCACTATCAATGTCTACCTCCGAAATGGGATTTGGGACTTACCATCTTCGAACCATAATGATGTGATTGAAATTAGACGGCTGGTGCAACATGTTCAAATCCATAAGTCTGATTCCATTCTGTGGGATGGAATGCTTCCAAAGCATGTCAAATTGTCCACTATTTGGTCCTCCATGCGGGCGAAAGGAACCTATGTCCAGTGGTTTCACATGGTCTGGGGCAAATTTAATATCCCGAAATGCTCATTCATCACATGGTTGGCCATCAAAAACAGGCTCCTCACGAAGGATAGGATGCTTCTGTTCGGAATGCAGGTTGATAAAAAATGTGTCTTGTGTGGGGTGGATGATGAGTCCATCAGCCACATTTTCACTGCTTGCCCATACTTTGATATTATTAGCAGCTCTATGCCATTTCGTTTCTCTCGAAACTGGTCCAATTGTCAGTCAGGCAACTGCACGGTTAATCAGCTTCGGGCAAAGGAGAAACCAATTGCCCATCTGTTTTTTAGCACAGCTATTTATCATGTCTGGAAAGAGCGTAACTACCGCATGCACAATCATGGTCCTGGCCACCCTACATCAGTGGTCAGCGCGGAGATAAGGCGTATGGTACGTGAGAAACTGTTCTCATGTAACTTGTTTAAGGGTTGGGTTCGGAACGACCCGACCATCCTCTTATTTATCATGTAAAAAAAAAAACTAAGTACTAAAACCTAAGATAAAATTTGTAGAAATCAAAGAGTTGCGGACTTTGGTAGGCTGGAACTAGACTATCCTTCACAACTAATTTGAATAATGTGAACTGCAAAAATATCGTCACTGATTAGATAGAAAACATAAAAATGAGTAGAAATTTAAATAGGCTTCACAGGAAACAGGTTAAAACTAGTACATAAGTTTACAACGTTCAAACTAATTACTTAGTGAATAAATTGCAGTTCCATAGCAGGGTTCGTTGACAACAATATTGATCAACCGGCCTTGAAAAAGACATTCTTTTGTAGTGGAGTTGGATCAAAGCAGTTAATTTACTGAAAATTGTCTTTTCAAAGGTCAGAGCTGCCTAATTTTATTTCATACACATGAAATGTATTCAGTTGGGTAACTACTTCCAAACCAATGCCTGGAAGGACATCAAAGTAACACTTGTTTTACCAACTTTGCAAAGTTGCATTACTTTTCAAAATTTATATGTATTGTGAATAATTAGTGTATAAATGTTTTTTAAAATATTGTTATAAATACATAAAATATTTATTTATTTATTTTAAATTTTCGGATCGGATTCGGGTTTTTTCGGATCGTATCCGACAAGAAACCGTAACCGCATAATCTGATTAGATTTCGGTTTTTAATTTTTCGGTTTCGGTTTCGGTTTCGGTTTCGGATCGGTTTTATACGGATCAGTTTTTAGCGGTTTTTAGCGGATTCGAATTCGAATTCGAATTCGAATTTTTTCGGATTTTTACTCAGCCCTGTGAAGATCTCAAAAGGGTGAAATAAGAAAACTTAAATTAAATTGGTCACATCTTAAATTTAAAGGGCATTAAAGTGACGTTGTCACATGCATGCTCTTCTATATATAGACAAGAAGCTTTCAACTCGTTGCTACCAAGAACCAAATCCATTAGTAGAAAAAGCAACCTCGAACTCAAGATATGTATTCCAAAACTTTATCAAGCTCGGACCTTGCGATTCTTGAATCTATAAGACAACATCTTCTAGATGATCTTGAAAACATTTCCGAGTATTTTTCAAGTTCAAGTTTAGGAAATGTACAAATTGATGAACAGAGTATTACAACTTTTTGCAATCTAATTTTTGATGAGAACGACCATGAAAAGATTGAAAACGTAAAGCATGTCGATCATTCTAGCACCAAGGAGTTTGACAAGGCACTTAAGGCTCAAACACAGTCAAACTGGAAGCGGTATAGAGGTGTGAGACGTCGTCCCTGGGGAAAATTTGCAGCAGAGATCAGAAATCCGGCCAAGAAAGGTGGCAGAATATGGCTTGGGACATACGATGCACCTGAAGATGCAGCACTGGCTTATGATAGAGCTGCCTTTCAGTTGCGTGGATCACGCGCTAAGGTGAACTTAATTTCCTAATATGATTGGCTCCGATTTATCATCGGAGACAGTTAATGTAAACACTAAAAGGAAAGCACCAGATCCATCCTTATCACCCATGTTGTCGACAGATAGCTCTTTAAAGGGTATAAATTGTTTAGATGATAGTCCTCATACTTGAGGGTTGTTACATGCATTATTATTGACATTGGCACCTGAGGACATATTACCAGTTTTTTGCTAATTAAGTCGTTGTTCAAAAATGTTCAAATGTAGCAGTACGTCAAGTAATTTAATGAATTGTGTAGTTTGACATCTGTAGTAAACAAACTTTTGCATACTTCATTGAGCAAGTAAAAGGAAAACAAAGGTGCAGTGTCTTGGTCATTTTTTCTAATAGCTGGAACAAAGAAGCAGCAAATACGTTTTTCATGCTAGCTAAATTTCATGGCCATTTGCACCTCTGTACCTTAACGGCTTAACTGGTTACTCCGCTGCAGTACTGTGCATCGAAGTCTGGTACACAAATGAGATGGGTTTTCAACTTTTCATTTGTGGTACACTTTGAATGTTAATTTTCAAAAATGGTATAAATAGCAAAAATTATAGGAAACACCACTTTAAGTAGCATTTACTATTGAAAAAAAAACCAACATGAAACGCCACTTGTAATGGCAATTTCTATTGACTTTAATTTATTTTTTGTTTTTTACACTTGGCCATTTCAAGAAGTTGTTTAATGCTTTGTTAGTACTCATTTTGAGAGTCCTATAAAACGTATTTGTAAATAACTTTTTTACATTTCTTCGTTCCGTATTAATGTTTGAAAGTCCTACTTTGCTCTAAGTTAAAAATCTTGAAAAAATATTATGTGTAACTATGGTATATTTTGGTCCAAAAATGATAAGAATATACAATTTTCAAGTGAACTAGTTCGTGGAGGCATGTTGAGGATAATAAAAAACATATTTATACATATCTTTTATTGGTTTTCTTGTTCCGTATTAAAGTTAGTATGTCCTATTTTGATACAAATCAAAAATCTCGAAAAATATTATGTGATTGTTTTTTTTTTGTCCAAATTGAATAAAAAGCATAAAATTCATAGAAACTTGGGAGGCTTGTTGAGTGGCCTAAAAAATATATTTCGATATATTTTTTTTTGTTCCATATTAAATTGTGAACGTTATACTTTGATATAAACTAAAAATCTTGTAAAAATATTATATGTAACCATGTTATTTTCTGGTCTGAATATGAATAAAATGCATAAAATTCATAAAAACTTGTTTGTGGAGGTATGTTGAGGGGCCTAAAAAATATACTTCGACATATATTTTTTGCGCTTTTTTGTTTCGTATTAAAGTTTGAACGTCTGAATTTAATACAAACTAAAAATCTCAAAAAAAATATATTTTTTTCTTTTTTTTGCTAATTAAAATTTATACCACAGGCAAACGATTACATCTCTAGGGGCATACCCTGCGATAAGAAACACATCTACCTAGCGGAACAACAGAGAAAAAACATCGATAATGCTAGAATACTAGCAATCAACAACAACAGAGCACAAACACATTCAGAATCACAAACAGAATCCGAATCCTAAAACTAGGAAATTGCCATGAACATTCCAGTCTGCAATACTGCATAAACACCATAGTCTCCCACAATTTGAACATCGTAGAGCAGAGTCCTCCCTTCATCATCTGACACTATCATTAATTGGCATTCGTTATTATACCCATAAGGTTTAACACAATGGAACACAAGCAATTTGAGCTCCTCAACCCAAGCACGCGAAGCCATCTGATACATTACCAAACCAAGGCCCATCTGGGCACCTGTTGTAACAGACGTTCGCCCCTGCTGCAAATTTTCAGAGTACACAACCACAATCACCATGCTAGGGTTTAAAGCATCCGCCACTCCTAAAGGGTCTTCAACCAGTCCCTTCCTGTCAAGGACATCGTAACAAGCAAATACCCACGTTGCAGTGCGCGTAGCACACATATTATGAACATCCAGCTCTACATCTTGTTTCATGACGCCCTCACACTTCAATGTCAAGTAGCTACCATGATAACAATATTTGAAATAAGTGTAACCTCCTGGTTCACACCCAAGTATCCTGAGCATACGCCTCAACACCCTTCCTGTCCCTTCCAGAACACAACCATTACTCCTGAAGTACTGAAAGGCTTCAATGCCCTTTTCCTTCAGCTTTTGACCTACCTCCTCATCCATAACCAACTTCTTATTGACCTGACTATCATCCTCTTGATCAATAATAACCTGGATATTATCCTTCCACTTCACCAATTTCCTCGCAGGCTTGACAACCTCCACATTAAGAGTAAACTTCCTAAGGCAAGCCTTTCGGCAAGCCACATTTTCACCCAAAGTTGGCAAATCCATTCCTTCATCCACCAAATAGGAATTGACTTCCAAATCCACATTAGCACCAACAATAAAGTCAGTAGCTTCCTTTGAAATTGAATCGGACATCTCATTCTTTAAATCTTTAATTTCAATAACCAAATCGTTGAAAGTAACTTTCTTCTTGATGAAGGTCCTCTCCGACACCTCCGTACTCTCCGTCCCAAAATTCAATCTGTTAGCCACACGGAAAAACCTCTCCCTTCCAGGAGAGGAGTGAGCACCCATCCTAAGATCACCCTTCAGATTAATCGATGCCATAACCAACTGCTCTGAAAAGGAAACCCTTTTTGAACTCATGGAATCCGGTGTCATCCCCCTCATAAAAGTTTCGATCTTCCCCTTTCCTGAATAAATGCCACTCTGAGAACCCACACTAAGCCCGTCCTGCTGAGCCCTCGATTCCATTACCAAAGGATCATCCTTATCCAGTTTCACCCTCTTTTGGGAGCCCTGGGCAACATTTACTCGATTTTCCCGCTCCGATGGTATCAACGTCACCAAATTCTTCGCGAAAGAAACCTTTTTCGGACTCGGGCTCGGAACCGGCCCCTCCCGAGTCTGCATCTCATACTTGCAGTCATCGTCCTTATCAGTGTTACCCACAAAGGGGCAGACACTCAATATCTCAGACTCCAACAACGAGTCATCCAGAAAGAAAACCCTTTTCCGAGACATTTGAGCGAACAAAAAAACAAAGAAGAGAAATTTAGGTGAGTAAAAAGAGAGAGATGGATTCAGGTAGGCTGGTTTAGATCTGGTGAAGAAAGTGTTTAGATTTTAGAGAGAGAAAGAAGAGAGAAGCTAGAGAGAAAATAGATCGACTCACATTTTTTTCTTTCAAAAAATATACTTCCTCCGTTTTATCGGATAGTTTACAATTTCTAGTGAACTAGCTTATGGAGGAATTCTTAGGGGTTTAAAAAACATTTGTCCATAATTTTTTCCATTTTTTTTCTTCTATTTTAAAATTTGGACGTTCTAATACGGTATAGTCCAAAAATCTCAAGAAAAAAATTATGTAGAGTTATTGATATGGGCTGAAAGTAAGCCCTAGAGACACATTTAATATAGCATTAATTAGACCTAATATGGTCCAAACGTGGGGCCCACTAGATGGGCCCAAACCCTAGTTATAATATTAATTTCGTAATTTATATTAGGGGAAATAAACAGCTCAGCAAATAAGAGTCAAACAAGGATATTACTCTTGCCTGACTTAGGTTCCAAGATACATACTTCAACATGGATACTGGTTCCTACAAGTAAGGGGTCTAGAACCTTCCCCAAAGCGGTGCCTTGCCCACCAAGTCTCTGACTCCTACCATAATTCTATGGCTTCTCAGCCTATATAAAGGGCCTGACCCCTCATTCTCAGAACTACGTTTTTGGCTTGATTCTCCATACGAGATACGTAGGCACTCTGTGAGGACCGATTAGTCTCGAACACGGAAACAACCATTAAAGCACGAAGCTCCCGAACCCTAGCATTAAATACAGATTCTTAAAAGACCTATGCCAAGAATCTCATTAAAGACCTCAACCAGGTCCATTAACAACATGCATAACCCCACGAAACCACCTTTTCCATTGGCCACACCATTCTCTGGTAGGCCCCATCCACATGCTTGCTTTGAGAATCCTGTTCCATGCCAACCAGAATGGCATCCAACTACAGCTTTGCAGATCACATTGACAAGAACACCATCGCATCTGCTCTTCAAAGCAGGCTTCAACACGTTGGCCATCAAGTTCCCATTAGTCTTACGCTCCCTAACAGCCTCATGAACTATGTCAAGATCAAACATCCGATAATTTAAACCGAGTCGAAACTCGTCAAACAACCTGTTGTCAATACCCCTCAGCAAACAAACCTCATAATTCAAAAGCATAAAGTAGCGCAGCAACACTGAGTCGAGAAGAATGACTCTGAGAACAAAGAGAATTCCATTGCAAATACTAACTTTGGAGTTAGTATCACTTGTCCAATGCTTAACATCAGCATCAATACAGCCACTAATGGCCTCTGTATAATCCACCTGGATATCTCTCATCTTAACTGAAATGAACAAGTCAGCCCCCACAGGCTCCTCATAGATAACCGGTACATGCCACGCACAGCTCTGTTTATCAAACAGACGAAGCTGTTTTACCTGGACATTTGAATGCCATTTTCCCATTGCACTAACATCACAATCCATCCCTGCATGAGGAGAAACAATCCTTGACCTCACTTGTATACCGCAATCTACTCGATTCTCATCTAAATTGCAATTCGCTTTCCACGCTTTACAATCAACTGCCCTATTACCACAGTTCGAAAACAAATCAATCTGCTTATTTTTGCAGAATACCAATACTTAGGACTTGCTGCAGCAGAATCCTTGTAATATAATCACATCCATAATGCAATTATCATTGCATTGAACAACCATGTTGCCAATGCTTGACATAAAGCCAGGCATTCCAACAAGAAACCAAATCGCACAACTGCAATTTCGAAGCAACATACATCCAGCAATATGGATATCTGTATAGGCAGTCCACATTATGCTGGCTTTCAACCTATAACTCCTGTTCAAAATATCTATTCTAGAGACCCAAACAATGTCATCCGCATCGCAACGAATACCAGTAGCAGGTACAGACCTGCTATCCTCAGTGCTTTGTTGGCGCCCAACACCAAGAGTCGCTTTGCAGCTACAGCAACCAACAGCCACATGGTTTTCAAAAACATGTATTAAAATCAAAGAAAAGTCAGTGACGTCCCTCATTATCTCCATAGCCTGAGTTTGGAAGTAAGTCCTCGAAAAAGAAAGCATCAGTCCAAGCCCCTAACTTCTATCAACATAGCTATCTTTTCTTGCAACAGAATTTACCAACATAGGCAAATAAAAGTCTTCCGTAAGTTGTGTCATTTTAGTACCAAACATCGCATATGCGACCTTTTTTGAAAGGATAACATTCATTAGCAAGTCCGTCATAGCTCGTCTATGAGCTCTTTTTCGAATTTTCATCAAAGCCAATCCAATCCTCCCCTTGCCTTTATACGCAGCAACAAAAAACCCAAAACTCTGAGAAATCCTCAAATGTGGCAAACATTCAAACACCTTGTCAACCAAGGCTCCATCTGGGCAAATCCGTTGAAGAGAAACTCTAGTACCAGGTAACAATTCATCCGTACCAGAAGCAATAAAATTCCCAAGAACAACACCTATCGAAATGAGAGAGACATAGCTCTCCCTCATCTGATCAAACAAGACGGGAGAAAAAACCATCTCAGTAGTAATGTCCCACTCAAGCAATCCATCGAGCAGCTGGTGGTCATCACATAAAAACCCTCCATCCATGATAGAGAAGTATCTTATGTTGTTAAACTAGTTGCTAGCTAGTTTTATTATTTTGCTTTTGCAATGTTTAAAATATTGATTTCGCGGGGTATGCCCCTAGATTTGTATTAGCGTTCCCTTGTTGGTATAAAATTTAATTAGCAAAAAAAAAATACAGATTCTTAACCTAGTTTTTATTCCACAACATTTGACGTCGTCTGTGGGACGGAGACATCAACCATGGTAACTACACGAAGAACTACACCAAGTTCTACCGAGGCTTTACCAATTAGCTCTGCTCCGCCTGCCACTGAGCAGATGCGCCCCCTACAACAGGGGCAATCACTCAAACTCAAGCTTCTCAACCTCCAGGGACGAATCCCCATGCTGAGAGAACGTTACCTATGGTCGTCCATCCAAGTCAAGAAACCAGCTCTCTCCAGATGCTGGTTTCTCCTCTGGTTGATCCCAATCGCCCGTTACCACCGGGGGTACAGATCCATACTATGGATCTCCCCATGAATACCAACCCGATGTATGGTTTGCCTAACTACCCTCCAAATACTCAAGGTCCTGGACCCAGTGGCCATGCCTTGCAGATCCGAGATCGAGAGTATTACGACTACTCAGGTCCCTATACCGATGACTCGTCATCTGATGACGATGATTGATATGAAGCCCCGAGGAGGCGACGTGTTAGTAGAGAACCTCGAAGGAATACTCAAACCATCCATGATGGACTTCCTTTGACAGCTGCTGAGAGAATAAAGGCTCATGAGGCCGAGATCTTAAGGTTGAAGGACGATATTGCGAGAGAACAAGCTAGGTTGAATCAAACTCAACATCCTCCAACATCATGACCGATTCCCATTATAGACTTAGAGAGGTCTTCAAGAAGACAAAGAAGGGCTGACGCCCCAACAGGAAGAACAACAAGGGTAGAAACCCCCAAAAACAACCCCAATGATCTGATGCCACTTGGGGATCCTGATGATCCTACACCCCCGTTTACTGAGGAGGTGATGAATGCCCGCATCTCAAAGAAATTTAAGATGCCGACAATTAAGGCTTATGATGGAACGGGTGATCCTGCAAACCATGTTAGGACGTTCTCAAATGCACTGCTGTTGCAGCCTGCAAGTGACGCCTTGAAGTGTAGGGCGTTCCCTCAAACTCTGTCGGGCATTGCTCAAAGATGGTATAGCCACCTACCTGCGAATTCGATTGGCTCTTTTAAGGAGCTGAGCATCGCTTTTGTTAGCCAATTCATTAGCGGGAGAGTTCATGAAAAAAGTTTCGCATCTCTCATGTACGTAGTGCAAGGGAAGAATGAAAACTTGAGAGACTACCTCAAGAGGTTTACTAAGGAGACATTGAACATCACTGACTTGGAAAACAAAGTGGCCATGGTAGCCCTGGAGCACGGAACCACTGATGAATTCTTTAAAAGGTCATTGGCAAAGCATCCTCCTGAAAACATGGTTGAGCTCCAACGAAGAGCTGACAAGTATATCAACGCTGAAGATAGCATGAAGAAAGAAGCTGCCGGAAGTAATGGCAAGGGTAACAACGACTCCAAGAAGCGAAAGTAAAACCAAGAGTATGATGCTAGGGACAAGTATCTCCGTACTAGCAAAGACTCTGAATCACCGCCAAAGAAGAATTTGGGACCAAGATTTTCTGACTATGCAAGATGGAAGTCACCCAGGAGTCAAATCTTGTTGGAGATCGAGAAGGATAAGGACTTTCGATGGCCGAAGCCACTCAGGGGTGACCCCGCCAAGAGGAACAAGGATCAATATTGTAGGTTCCACCGAGATGTGGGACATGATACGGATGATTGCAGACAGTTGAAGGACGAGATTGAGTTCTTGATTCACAAAGGAAAACTGAACAAATTCACTAAGGGTGAAGATCGTGGAACCCAAAGAAGGGATTACGATAGGAGAGACAATGACAGAAGGGATAATGATCGTGATCGTAGCACACAGCCCCTAGGGCCTGTTATCAACATGATTTGGGGAGGCCCGACAGTGGCCGGCATAACTCGAAACTCTCGAAAGGCGTATGCCAGAGAAGTGATGCACATAGTGGGAGAGGCCCCGGAACGTGCCAGGACTGAAATCGCAATCGGGTTTGATGACTCTGACCTTGAAGGGGTGAAGTTCCCCCATGAGGACCCATTGGTCATAACTCCTGTAATTGGAAACTCAGAGGTGAAGCGAGTCTTGATAGACAATGGGGCTTCTGTTGATATTTTGTTTCATGATGCGTTCGT
The DNA here is from genome assembly GCA_037693485.1 of Kitagawia praeruptora. Lineage (NCBI taxonomy): Eukaryota > Viridiplantae > Streptophyta > Magnoliopsida > Apiales > Apiaceae > Kitagawia > Kitagawia praeruptora. Next base: position 117,259,449 of record CM075351.1, on the reverse strand, counting down.
GAAAATGGGGTATACTGACTCTCAGTTGACCCCGACCAACATACCCATCTACGGGATTAATGGAGTTGAGTCCAAGGTAGAAGGGATTATCCAGCTACCCATGACGATCGGGCAAGAACCTAAGGAGGCTACTCAGATGTTGAATTTTCTGGTAATTAAGGCACTTCAACTTATAACGCAATCCTGGGAAGGACTGGACTTCATGCGTTTAAGGCTGTTGCCACAACTTATCACATGAAGATTAAGTTTCCAACTCGGAATGGTGTTGGGGAACAAAAAGGTGACCAGAAGATGGCAAGAAGTTGTTATGTATCCGCTTTAAGAGCTGATGGAGTCGGGGGCAGGTACTCCCAATTGAAGATATGGATGTCCGTGGTGATGATGAACACCGAGGGAAGGCAGCAAAGGATTTGGTCCCCATACCTCTAGAGCTGGGCGACCCTGAGAAAGTTACTTATATAGGAGCTTCGCTGAAGGAACCCTTGAAGGGCAAATTAACGGCATTCTTGCAAGAGAACAGTGATGTGTTTGCTTGGACTGCAGCTGATATGCCAGGGATTGATCCCCAACTCATAACTCATAAGCTGAACGTTGATCCTGAATGGAAGACGATAAAGCAGAAGAAAATGAATTTTGCTCCTGAGAGGCAGGAGGCCATTAAGCAAGAAGTTGACAAGATCTTAGAAGCTGGGGTTTATTGAAGAGATTCAGTTCCCCGAATGGTTAACCAACCCAGTGATGGTCAAGAAGGCGAATGGAAAGTGGAGGATGTGCATAGACTTCACCGATTTGAATGATGCATGTCCAAAAGATTGTTTTCCCCTGCCAAGGATAGATATGTTGATAGATGCCACAGCTGGGCATGAGATGTTGAGCTTCATGGATGGGTTCAGCGACTACAATCAAATTAAGATGCACAAGGATGATATCCCAAAGGTATCTTTCATAACTGACTTTGGTGTTTTTTGCTATCTTGTTATGGCTTTTGGTCTAAAGAATGCAGGCGCTACTTACCAACGACTGGTGAATAAGATATTCGCCCATCTAATTGGGAAAACCATGGAGGTCTATGTTGATGACATGTTAGTCAAGATGCAAGGCAGATCACATTAAGCACCTCAGAGAGGCATTCGAAGTGTTGAGGCACCACAAGATGATGTTGAATCCAGCCAAGTGTGCCTTCGAAGTTGGATCAGGAAAGTTTTTGGGGTTGATGGTTTCAAAAAGAGGCATAGAGGCCAACCCTGACAAGATCAAAGCGATTCTAGACATGGAACCACCCCGCTCTATACGAGATGTACAGAAGTTAACGGGCCGAGTTGCAGCCCTGGGGAGATTTATCTCCAAGTTTGGTGATAAATGCTTGCCTTTCTTTCAGGCATTGAAGAAGGTGAAAAATTTTGAGTGGACTTCTGAGAGCCAAGAAGCCTTTGAACAGCTGAAGAAGTACATGGCTGAAGCCCCGTTGTTGGCCAAACCAAGTCCTGGGGAGACTCTTTATCTATACCTGGGGTATCCGAACAAGCATTAAGTGTTGTTCTCATTCGAGAAGAGAGCAAGGTTCAGAAGCCTATCTACTATGTGAGCAAGGTGTTGCACGGGGCTGAGTTAAATTACTCTCCCATTGAGAAGTTTGTTTTGGCATTGATAACAGCTTCAAGGAAGCTACGACCATACTTTCAGTCGCACAAGATTGAAGTCCTGACGGACCAGCAATTGAGAAATATTTTGCACAGCCCGAAAGCCAGTGGAAGACTGGTTAAGTGGGCAATCGAACTTGGAGAATTTGACATCACATATAAGCTTCGGACAGCCAACAACATGTTGGTACAGTGGGTTGAACCCTTGTCTCCTTTGTAGGAGGTCAAGGGTTCGATCCCTGGGTGTGTGTGAGTTTAGTTTGTATTAGTTTCCTTTCTTTGTATTTGTATTTGTATTTGGCCGGGGGTCCTTCGGAAACAGCCTCCCTATTGTATAGGGGCATGGTCTGCGTACAACTACCCTCCTCAGACACCACTTTGAGTGGTATTATAATTGAGTAAGCTAACTTTTTTATATAAGCCTCGGACAGCCATCAAGGCTCAGACATTCGCTGACTTCGTGGTTGAATGTACCATTCGCAACCAAGAAGTCGGGGGGCAGGAGATAGTAACCACCCCTGGAAGTGAGAATAAAGATGAAGAACTTGTACCTGAGCTCAAGGAGTATTGGGTGCTCTATTTTGATAGAGCATCAATGTAACGCCCCCAAATCCGGGGTCAGTAGATTTGGGCGTCACGCTAACAAACTCAATAATTCTAACAAAAATGGCCATGATGTATTCGTAACTACAACATAAACCTGCTGAAAACTAAACTAAAAATCTGAAATCAAAATAAAACTAAAATAAAAATAAAAACTCAATCAAAAGCTCTTTGACCCCAACTCCCAACTAAGGATCTTAGGTTACAGTTCTAGAAACAAGAAAACCCAAAACCAACTTAAATACAACTCTATATACAAAACTTTATACAGACTTAAATCACTGGTATAACTTCGAATAGAAGTATACCAGGCCAACTAATCAAATACATACTATAACTACTAAAACTATATTTACATACAACAATTCAAACTTTAAATCGAAATACCCTGATCCTCGTCTGCTTCATAACAGCATCCTGCTTCTTCTTTCCACTTTCTGAACTGCGCAGGCTAAGCCTCGCCAATTAGTTTACTGAAAAGTTAGATTTAAAAACAACAAGTGTGAGCCAAAGAATGCTCAGCAAGTTATATATATAGAACTGAACTGGATGAAATAAGAATGCAATATTTGCAATTCAAGAAATAGGAACAATAAATATGAGCGAAGGAATGCTCACCAATTTATAATCAATACTATAATTGAAATCTGGATTCTTAACTTTAACAGAAGATTTATATCATTTAAAACATTTATAACTCGAAAATCAGATTTAATAACTGAGAAGGTTTGTAATACTAGATTCAATACTTTTAATACTTGCAAAATACTTTAACTATCACTTTAACAAAATCTCCAAGAAATTCTCAGTTACTCAAATTTCATTCATGTCGCTAAGCGTTTGCATACCTAGCTGCCTAACCAGCCTGACAATCATGAGTTTGAATAAATAAAAGATCTCAATTCATTCTCGGTTCTCACTATCACTGCGCAACAAATGCCACAACGACCATGATAACCGTGAATTAGTTTTCACCGTTAAAATACTAATATGAATATCTTTCCATTTTTATACTAACAGTACTTACTAACTCAAATCATAACTTTGTATCCAACATACTTGGAAATGAAAATGTACTTTAACTTAAACATTCTATCATGAGAATATACTTGCATAAAACAATGTTCAATAGAATTGGAGTTTTTCATCATACTCTGGACATTACGGGTGATCAGCCACGTAAAGTCCAGCCAAAAACAATACTCTGGGATCCCCTCACTAGGCACTTATTGACATTGGCCTTTACTACTCTGACCATGAAGCTGATCCACATTTTATAAAAATTCTTCCTATTCCATTAAACTACTTTACTTTCAAATAATCTCAGGGAAACTATATACTTTAAGAACATTATACTAAAACAAGGAATAAGAATGAAATACATGCAAAAACTTTAACAGAATATTACTGACAATATTTAAGAAAGAATAATACTAGCAATAAAACTGAAATTCTACTTTCCACATGATATCTGAATAAAATATATCCTTATCAATAATTTGAAGGAGAGGATACTAGCAATAAGGATTTGAAAGAAATACTTATACTGAATAGAAACATATTTATCTCGCTTGAACGATAAGCGAGGGTTAGTACACTTGCCTCGATTCCAATGCGTCGATTTGCTACTTACTATACTTCGGTCTTTACTCGATCACGCATTCATTTTCTTCAATCGTCTTGTCAACACGCTCGCTGGGTCCATATCGAATCCCTAATTATACTCGAAATAATAGTAAAGTACTATTTAGTACATAAACAACCCAATCGATAACTAATTACTTATAACTCGCAAAGCAATACATACATAAATATATATACCCACACCTCATTAATCATCACATATATACTTAAACACTCATACACATACATGCGTATAAATCTTTAAATCAAATAATTTAAATAACTTTAAATACAGGGGATTTTTAGAAAATTTCGGCATGAAGTATTCGTTTATCGGACTATGGGCACAGCCCCTCAAATACAATTCAACCCTGTTTTTGCAAAAATAAAGCTGCCTCAACTTGCAGCAACATAAAAGTAAACAAGTAAGAAAAGTACCCGCCCAGACATGCGGCACCTAGCACATAATGATTTATATTAACACTACTACTTACGCTACACCAATGATCGTATTTCTCACGCATTTTAATGATACGCGTGACAATCAATCATTGATGTTCGTAAGCCCTAGGGAACAACCCCTAGCACTAACTATTACTTACGCTATATCAATGATCACATCACTCAAGTATATTAATTATACTCGTGATAGCTAATCATGGATATTCGTAAGCCCGAGGAACTAGTTGAAGAGAATTACACAAGTCCTTAAATATTGACATTTAAGACTTGTGACCTCATTACAACTCCTCGCAGATAAACACATAATAAAATAAATCTAACAATTAATCTTTGATATAAATCACATTTTAAAACCATACAAATAGCTCACCACCACATATAATTTACCACCAAATACTCGACAAGTAAGATATCCAACAATTACTATAACTTGACTTTATACATTTAGTACATAAACATTTATAGCTCGATAAAACCATATATCTCAATATATCATTCATCTATTAATAATAATCAAAACATATTGTTCAACTCGAAATAAATCCCACATTTATACTTAATCACCACGATACTAAGTAACTATATTCTCCGAATTAATCACGGAATTACAACAATGATATTGCAATTTAAACTAATTAAATTACAACTACTTCATAATTAAATCACAATTAAATTACCACAATCACAATAATTTATATACTTTCCGAATTTAAATACGGAAATTCCAATAATAATCATAATCCATCATATTAATCTAATTACGAAAATTAGCATATTAACTTACAATTTAAATCCAACTTAATTACCACAATAATCACACCATTTAACTCAAAATTCACAACTAATTAAACTACCACACTTAACTAATTATATCACAACAATTAATAATATTAATCGAATTTACAACCAATTAAGTATGAAAATTAAATAACTAAAATACGAAATTATACCATTTGGATTGGTTCGCTCCGATTCGATCCGCAAAGAAAAATCAATTCACCGGAAGTCTCCACCATCTCTTTCCTCCTCTTCAAACTTCTGCCACTTCCTTCCTCCGCCACCCGCAAGCGCGACCCTCCGGCCACCACCACGGTGTCGCCGCCGGCCGTCCTCCTTCCCTTCTCCCCGCGCGGCTGCTCCTCTACAACACACACAGTGCGCACTCGCGCCTCCCACACATACAGATCCACACACACACGTATATATGTATACCCATGTATGTATAGACCCCAATTTCTCTTCTCTTTTTCTTTCTTCTTCTCTCTTTTCTTCTCTTCTCTTCTTCTTCTCTTTTTTTTCTGCGTTCCTTTTCTTCTTTCTCCTGCGTTCTCGATGCTTCTTCTGCTGGGCTCTCTTATTGGGCCTAGCCCAATACTCTTTATTACAACTTTATCCTCTTTTCGGCCCAAATACATTCTAATAAGCGACTTATATAATCCGAATTTAATAAAACTTTCGGAAAATTACACTTTTCATTTTTAAAATAAAGAATATAAAATTATGAGCACCCACATATTTTTAAAATATTTTTCGGATAAAAAATGAATTAAATATGAATTTTCAAAGTTTTGATCCTTTAAATACAATAAAACTCTTAAAATCATTTTAAAATACTCAACCACCCAAATTAATCCACCCAAAAAATTTAAAAACTTAATAAATAAATAAAGATAATTTTACAAAAGATTTCATGATTTTTAAGCCCTCCGATAATTAAATAAAGATTTTTTTTGAAGATCAATAATACTTGATTTAAATATTTTTAAATCACTAAAAATACCAATAAAATACTGGGGCACACATTGGCACACATAACTCAATATATACTCATATAAACTCAATAATAAATATCGTTGAATTCCACAACGATATTCTCAAATCCAATTCCATGCTTTAAATACTAATTAACATAATTAAATAATAAAAAAATAATAATAATAAATCCTAAAATAATCTGGTATCTTACATTCTACCCACCTTAAAAGGATTCCGTCCTCGGAATCAGGTAAAGAAGGGTTACTAAGGTTTACTCTACCAATTCGGGTTGCATCCGCAACTCTACTAATCTGTACTATGGATACTTATTTACTATACTGGGATCTCTACTGATCTCTCTATATCGAACAACTCTAATCGCAGTACTATACGTCACGCGTTACTAGTATTCTAAACTCGATTGGCATACATTCAAGACTACTCGAGATATTATGATTCATGATATTTGAAGAGAACGATTTCACATCGAAGCAAAGGTTCCAAAATTGTAGAATTAATTTTTGAGTTTTCAAACAAATATTCTTTGAAATCAAAGATTACTGAGTGATCAATATGATCAAATGAACCTTGTTTTTTTTTTTTTGCTAATTAAAATTTTATACCAAAAAGGAACAGCTAATACAAGTCTAGGGGCATACCCCGCGAATCAACATTTAACAAGAGTCATTAAAACAGTAAGTCACCCTACTGTCAACATAAACAAACTAAACAAAATTAAGCTAGAGATTATTCTGGCGCCTTAAACAACCTAAAATTGAGACTAGGCACATGTCTCACATAGCCCACAGTGATGAGAATCAGCAGATAGTGCACCATGTAATTATGCAAATGCGTTCCAACAACAGCACCATCTGCACTGTTCATTATCAGTTCGCTTGGTCGGGCCCAACGTAAAGCACAATTTTCCTCACGCATCAAGTATTGAACTACCACTTGGTGGTCAACATCTAAGAACGAACTTGCCCAAAGAGTAACAAGCATTGTCTGAAAACCAACAGAGACAACCAGAGCTATGAGCTCATTCTCAGAACTCATTACAGTCCCAACTAAAAGAATCAGAACTTCAATTATCACCAACTGGGTTGACAACTGATCACAATTGCAACCCAAACTAAAGCTCAGCACCCATTCGGACTGTTCCATGAGAGTACAGATTCTTATCGCAGACTTCTTCGCGGCTGCAAATAAACCAGCAAACATATGGCAGTAATTAAACAAGGCAACCTTCCTCTGAAATTGGAGCATCCTGCTATCAATCATCAAGGTGGATGACCCATACGCAACCTGATCCAACTTCTGCATTCCCGATTTCCAAACTCCTTCAGTCATTTCTCTGAATAACTGCCTAGCCTGATTAGCACAGCTAGGAAGAACAAGAACCATAGTTCTTATAGGCAGTTCATCAACCATTTTAACATCTTCCATCATAAACAGCTGGGAATGAAACATTCCCTTCCACAAATCATATAACTGAAATAGAGCTCGTTTGGAGTCCAGAGCGCTGAACTCATCATCATTAACATGATTTCCTCTACTAGAGGTGTGAGCAAACCACGGAGACATAGCAATCGAAATATCATTCACATTGGAACTTTGTTCCGTTGTCAGCACTCCAAACCGTCGACAGGAGATAATCACATAGCTAAAACTGCGCAAGTATCTACTTAGCGGATTAGTTCCCAATTTTTTACATCTCGTCCAGAGATTACCATCAAATTGGTAAGGCCCAAAATCTTGCAGGTTGACAAAAAACTTTTGCTTAATGTCCTGCATTGCACTTCCGAGAGAAAACCCCTTAAGGACGTTTATCTCATCTGCACTTCCAGTATATTGCTCACCATCAACAATATAACTGTGAGACCAATCAACCAAAGTCACAATTTCTCTGCAGCCAAACGCTTTGAACTGGTGCATTCCAGCATCCATAGCATTAATCTCTCTAAGGAATTGGAGACCCACACCAGTGAGCTCCACATTAATCAGAACTAAGAAGCCCTCATTCATCATGATAACAGGGGATAAATCCCTCTCAAAGACACACACCAAATTTGCAATACAGTAGTAATTTCGATGAAGCCCCATATTAAACACAAAGTACCCATCAACCATACAGGTAAGGAACCGCACCTCATCATGTAGTTCCTTTTTTGAATCAGGACATTCGTCAAACATCTTGCAAGCATCCAGCAATTCCATCCAAAAACCACCAAATCGGAGGTATCTACCTGCATAACCTGAATGAGGGCTCTCCACATAAACAGGACCCATACAACAGATCCCAAAACCCAGATCTTCTACAACAACGAAGACGTATCCAGCTTCCTCCAAAAGTTTCTCAATAACCACTTCCCAGAAGCATTCACTACACACTAAAATCGTAACTTCAGAACACCGAACAGGCACAGAGAGAATTAACTCCAAAGAACCAGAAGTAGATGAGACTAGAACCCCATCCAAACTACGTTTAGGGAGCTCCACAGGAATCGCCGAGACGAAAGAGGATCCCTTCCCGAAAACAGAAACCAAACCCATTTTGTTGTGCTTCGAGAGACTCGACAAATCGAAAGATGTACGTTTCCCGTATAAGGTAGACATACCATCTTCAATTTCCATTACACAGCTTGAGTAAAACACCCCAACTGTCTTGGAAGGGTTTGAAATAAAGATCCCAGGAACCCTCCCAGCAACAAAGAAAAAACTCCATGACCGAGGTCTAAGAGCTTCAAACACACCGATTGGGTCAACACCCACATAGACAGTTCCTAAACCCGAAAATCCAGGTGAAGGAAAGCCCTGAACAAACATCGTTGACGATAATTAAAAAGATAATATATATATAAGAAATATGGTGTTTGGGTGGAGGATTAGAAGGAGAAGATGAATTTGTGAGGGTTAATAGTGTAGATCTAATGGAAGCTGGTAAAGATTCGGTTTAAAGAAATGGCGGCTAGGGTTAAGAGCTAGAGAGAAAAGACGACTCTCATAGGTTAGGATTTTTTACCCTAGTCTTCTTATCAAATGAACCTTGTTGCGTGCCTTATTCAAGACATGACTGAAGGTAATTAACCTTCTTGTACTTCACAACACACAAGTGATGGCATCCCATCAGACTGCTATCACACAGACAAACAGTCCTTGTGTCCCCTATAAATAGGGTTGTTCACCTCAGTTGGAGTAAAGAAACATAAAAAGATTCGAACATCGAATTAACAATCAATTGATGAGAAATTCTCAGACATACCCCTGGATTACAACTAAACAGATTCCATGGGTACTACTTCAGAAGAAAAGGATAATCAGGACAGAAATGACTTGCACAATACTAAAAAATGATGATCTATCAACAATAGGATTATTCACTGATGAAGAAATTTCAAAACTCATATATCAAATTTGATAGGGTTTAGAAATAAAAGAAATAGGCATTATAGCCTCCATCATAACTGGAAATCCAACTTCAGGGAAAGACAATTGTCAAAATAAACTCATCAAAGGAATATTGGTTAAAAGAAAAGGAAGGTATTGCCAGGGTCTCCACGTACATCTTCTTTGTCGACTCCTTCACTGACTCGTCATTCGATCTAGACTCTTCTGCTACACGTCCTAAAGTTATCTATTCTATACGTCGTCGTATCTCGTACTAGACTCTGAAGGTTCCACTACCTACATCCTCGAGGGTTTCTACCCAACTCCGCTCAACTATCTGCCACCACTCACATCTTAACTCACTAACTAGTACTATATCCAATAGTCCAACACGAGTCCTATATGAACTCTGATGTTCCTTACTTAACTATACACACTCCTACACACTCTCGTTTCTAGTTTACTATAACCTACGCTCTGATACCAACTTGTAACGCCCCCAAATCCGGGGTCAGTAGATTTGGGCATCACGCGAACTCAATAATTCTAACAAAAATGGTCATGATGTATTCGTAAATACAACATAAACCTGCTGAAAACTAAACTAAAAATCTGAAATCAAAATAAAACTGAAATAAAAATAAAAACTCAATCAAAAGCTCTTTGACCCCAACTCCCAACTAAGGATCTTAGGTTACTTTTCTAGAAACAAGAAAACCCAAAACCAACTTAAATACAACTCTATATACAAAACTTTATACAGACTTAAATCACTGGTATAACTTCGAATAGAAGTATACCAGGCCAACTAATCAAATACATACTATAACTACTAAAACTATATTTACATACAACAATTCAAACTTTAAATATAAATGCCCTGATCCTCGTCCGCTTCATAACAGCATCCTGCTTCTTCTTTCCACTTTCTGAACTGCGCAGGCTAAGCCTCGCCAATTAGTTTACTGAAAAGTTAGATTTAAAAACAACAAGTGTGAGCCAAAGAATGCTCAGCAAGTTATATATATAGAACTGAACTGGATGAAATAAGAATGCAATATTTGCAATTCAAGAAATAGGAACAATAAATATGAGCGAAGGAATGCTCACCAATTTATAATCAATACTATAATTGAAATCTGGATTCTTAACTTTAACAGAAGATTTATATCATTTAAAACATTTATAACTCGAAAATCAGATTTAATAACTGAGAAGGTTTGTAATACTAGATTCAATACTTTAATACTTGCAAAATACTTTAACTATCACTTTAACAAAATCTCCAAGAAATTCTCAGTTACTCAAATTTCATTCATACCTAAGCGTTTGCATACCTAGCTGCCTAACCGGCCTGACAATCATGAGTTTGAATAAATAAGAAGATCTCAATTCATTCTCGGTTCTCACTATCACTGCGCAACAAATGCCACAGCGACCATGATAACCGTGAATTAGTTTTCACCGTTCAAAATACTAATATGAATAACTTTCCATTTTTATACAAACAGTACTTACTAACTCAAATCATAACTTTGTATCCAACATACTTGGAAATGAAAATGTACTTTAACTTAAACATTCTATCATGAGAATATACTTGCATAAAACAATGTTCAATAGAATTGGATTTTTTCATCATACTCTGGATATTACGGGTGATCAGCCACGTAAAGTCCAGCCAAAAACAATACTCTGGGATCCCCTCGCTAGGCACTTATTGACATTGGCCTTTACTACTCTGACCATGAAGCTGGTCCACATTTTATAAAAATTCTTCCAATTCCATTAAACTACTTTACTTTCAAATAATCTCAGGGAAACTATATACTTTAAGAACATTATACTAAAACAAGGAATAAGAATGAAATACATGCAAAAACTTTAACAGAATTTTACTGACAATATTTAAGAAAGAATAATACTGGCAATAAAACTGAAATTCTACTTTCCACATGATATCTGAATAAAATATATCCTTATCAATAATTTGAAGGAGAGGATACTAGCAATAAGGATTTGAAAGAAATACTTATACTGAATAGAAACATATTTATCTCGCTTGAACGATAAGCGAGGGTTAGTACACTTGCCTCGATTCCAATGCGTCGATTTGCTACTTACTATACTTCGGTCTTTACTCGATCACGCATTCATTTTCTTCAATCGTCTTGTCAACACGCTCGCTGGGTCCATATCGAATCCCTAATTATACTCGAAATAATAGTAAAGTACTATTTAGTACATAAACAACCCAATCGATAACTAATTACTTATAACTCGCAAAGCAATACATACATAAATATATATACCCACACCTCATTAATCATCACATATATACTTAAACACTCATACACATACATGCCTTTAAATCTTTAAATCAAATAATTTAAATAACTTTAAATACAGGGGATTTTTAGAAAATTTCGGCATGAAGTATTCGTTTATCGGACTATGGGCACAGCCCCTCAAATACAATTCAACCCTGTTTTTGCAAAAATAAAGCTGCCTCAACTTGCAGCAACATAAAAGTAAACAAGTAAGAAAAGTACCCGCCCAGACATGCGGCACCTAGCACATAATGATTTATATTAACACTACTACTTACGCTACACCAATGATCGTATTTCTCACGCATTTTAATGATACGCGTGACAATCAATCATTGATGTTCGTAAGCCCTAGGGAACAACCCCTAGCACTAACTATTACTTACGCTATATCAATGATCACATCACTCAAGTATATTAATTATACTCGTGATAGCTAATCATGGATATTCGTAAGCCCGATGAACTAGTTGAAGAGAATTACACAAGTCCTTAAATATTGACATTTAAGACTTGTGACCTCATTACAACTCCTCGCAGATAAACACATAATAAAATAAATCTAACAATTAATCTTTGATATAAATCACATTTTAAAACCATACAAATAGCTCACCACCACATATAATTTACCACCAAATACTCGACAAGTAAGATATCCAACAATTACTATAACTTGACTTTATACATTTAGTACATAAACATTTATAGCTCGATAAAACCATATATCTCAATATATCATTCATCAATTAATAATAATCAAAACATATTGTTCAACTCGAAATAAATCCCACATTTATACTTAATCACCACGATACTAAGTAACTATATTCTCCGAATTAATCATGGAATTACAACAATGATATTGCAATTTAAACTAATTAAATTACAACTACTTCATAATTAAATCACAATTAAATTACCACAATCACAATAATTTATATACTTTCCGAATTTATATACGGAAATTCCAATAATAATCATAATCTATCATATTAATCTAATTACGAAAATTAGCATATTAACTTACAATTTAAATCCAACTTAATTACCACAATAATCTCACCATTTAACTCAAAATTCACAACGAATTAAACTACCACACTTTACTAATTATATCACAACAATTAATAATATTAATCGAATTTACAACCAATTAAGTATGAAAATTAAATAACTAAAATACGAAATTATACCATTTGGATTGGTTCGCTCCGATTCGATCCGCAAAGAACCGGAAGTCTCCACCATCTCTCTCCTCCTCTTCAAACTTCTGCCACTTCCTTCCTCCGCCACCCGCGTGCGCGACCCTCCGGCCACCACCACGGTGTCGCCGCCGGCCGTACTCCTTCCCTTCTCCCCGCGCGGCTGCTCCTCTACAACACACACAGTGCGCACTCGCGCCTCCCACACATACAGATCCACACACACGTATATATGTATACCCATGTATGTATAGACCCCAATTTCTCTTCTCTTTTTCTTTCTTCTTCTCTCTTTTCTTCTCTTCTCTTTTTCTTCTCTTCTCTTTTTCTGCCGAAATACATTCTAATAAGCGACTTATATAATCACAATTTAATAAAACTTCCGGAAAATTACACTTTTCATTTTTAAAATAAAGAATATAAAATTATGAGCACCCACATATTTTTAAAATATTTTTCGGATAAAAAATGAATTAAATATGAATTTTCAAAGTTTTTATCCTTTAAATACAATAAAAGTCTTAAAATCATTTTAAAATACTCAACCACCCAAATTATTCCACCCAACAATTTTAAAAACTTAATAAATAAATAAAGATAATTTTACAAAAGATTTTCATGATTTTTAAGCCCTCCGATAATTAAATAAAGATTTTTTTTGAAGATCAATAATACTTGATTTAAATATTTTTAAATCACTAAAAATACCAATAAAATACTGGGGCACACATTGGCACACATAACTCAATATATACTCATATAAACTCAAAAATAAATATCGTTGAATTCCACAACGATATTCTCAAATCCAATTCCATGCTTTAAATACTAATTAACATATTTAAATAATAATAAAATAATAATAAATCCTAAAATAATCTGGTATCTTACAATCAAAAACAAAATCTAGTGGTGCAGGTTTGGTCTTGCAAAGCCCTGATGGGTTCACAGTTGAGTACGCTTTGAAGTTGGACTTTCCGACAACCAACAACGAAGCTGAGTATGAAGCCTTGATAGCCGGATTGGGCTTGGCTAGAATCATGAGGGTAAAAAATCTCAAAATTTGTGGGGATTCAAGATTAGTGGTATCACAAGTGAATGGTGAATTCGAGGCTAAGGATGAAACGATGGCGAAGTATCTAAGAGTTGTGAAAGCAATTATGACTTAGTTTGATGAGTGCTATGTGGAGCATATTCCGAGGGAAGAGAACGTTAAGGCTGATGCCCTGTCCAAGTTTGCTTCTTCTGAAATCGAGAATTATGTAGGGAGTGTTTACTTCCAGGTCTTGAAGACCCCGACCATTAACTCTAAGTTGGTGGCACCAATTGATGTAGGAGGTTGCTGGATTGATCCTATCAAAGCTCACCTCAAAACTGGATGGCTCCCTGACAATGCCCTGGAAGCACGAAAGTGGTCAGTGAGAGCATTGAGATATACCTTGATCGAAGGCATCCTGTACAAGAGATCGTTTGTTATCCCATACTTGAAGTGTTTGAGGCCCCAAGAGGCAAAAGAAGCATTGGAAAGGGATCTGTGGGCAACACTTGGGGGGTAGAGCCCTAGCTCACAAGATCACTCTAATTTTATTGGCCAGAGATGTTGGCCGATGCACAGAATTATGTTAAGAAGTGTGATAGATGTCAAAAACACGCTCCAATCGTAAGGCAGCCGCCTGAGATGTTGACTTCGGTTAACTCTCCTATCCCATTCGCAATGTGAGGGATGGACATACTTGGTTCTTTCCCTATGGCTTCTGCACAAAGGAAGTTTTTGATAGTGGCCATCGACTACTTCACCAAGTGGATTGAGGCTAAACCTCTAGCCAAGATAACCACCAAGCAAATTGCCCAGTTCTTTTGGGAGAACGTCATTTGCAGATACGGAATCCCCTGAATCCTTGTGACAGATAATGGGACACAGTTCAACAATGAAGAGTTTAAGAAGTACTGCGAGGAAAATGCTATTGAGCTTCGTTTTACTTCAATAGCACATCTGCAAGCTAATGGACAGGCAGAGGTAGCTAATCGAATTATCCTTGATGGACTAAAGAAGAGAGTTGAACACTCAAGGAACACTTGGGTGGATGAGTTACTGCCTATACTCTGGGCATATCGCACCACTTGTAAGGTGACAACTGGAGCAACCCCGTTTTTGTTGGCTTACGGAGCCGAGGCAGTTTTGTCCTTGGAGATCATGCATGCATCACCTCGAGTTGAGGCATACGAACAAGAGACCAACGAAGAAGGCATGAGGCTCGCCCTTGATCTAATTGATGAAATCAGGGACGAGGCAAACGCCAAGAATGTGGAGCATCAGAAGAAGGCATCCTTTTACTACAACCATAGGGTTAAGGAGAGGTTCTTCCAGCAAGGTGACTTGGTTCTTAGGAAGATAGAGGCTTCAGGAGTTGGACAAAGAGGAAAGCTAGCCCCTAATTGGGAAGGACCATATCGGGTTAAGAAGACACTAGGACGGGGATCCTATAAGTTGGAGACCTTGGACGGGAATGAGGTGCCCCGTACTTGGCATGCCTTGAACCTCAAGATTTATTATGTTTAAGCTGTCCTAGGAAGGACTTAGCTTTTTATTTGTCTGTTAGGAGAGTAGAAATAAGGTTCAATTGAACCATTTCAGGGCTTATTGCCCCGAGTAGGACAATAGTATTGCGTATGTAAGGGCCGAGCCCATTTTTCAAACTATTAATGCAAGTTGTTTTCTATTCTATGACTCTGTGATTCTAATTGTGTACCAAGCACAAGATAAGTGTAAGTCTAGAATGACTAAATACCGGAAATAAATGAGCATGCGAATAAACGAAAACAGGTGCATAGATAGAGGTGCCCCGAAGGGCTAAGTTAAAAGGTTATTACAGACCCGAATTAAGTTAAGTCCCGAAGGACCTTGATTGAAAGCTAAGGAAATAAAGCCACAGACGGCTAAACGTGGCCATGCAAGGCCATGGGGTGATCCCAACCTACTCATCCGAGGATTCTTCCTCGCCACTCTCCTCGTCCGACTCCTCCTCATCTGAATCTTCCTCCTCAGCACCGCCTTGTTCAGCAACTACCATTAGCTGAACGGTAGTCTCCACAACTTCAGTTTCTTCCTCTCCGGAAGATGAGCTTGTACTGCCTTCATTTCGGATCATCCTCTTGCCAGGGATCGGTTGTCGAACTACTCCAACTTTCCTGGCAGGCGGGGGCTTCTTTCCACGAGATCCCGAAGAGCTTGAGTCTTGACTAGCAGTTGGGGGATGCCTCTTGGATCCCGAACCAGAAGATCTATGGCTGCCTCTAGAACCAGAACCTGATGCTTGAGGAACCATCTTGGTCCCGAGCCAGAAGCAAGGTTTGCACGGTTCTCGCCACCCGTAGTCCAGTTAAGGCAAGGAAAGTCAGATGGGATGACAACTGAGGGATGTTTGCTACTCACAACATTGATTGCCTTTTCCCAACCAACTGACATGTTGAAGGGGCGCACCTCATCATCATGTTCATCCATGAATTTCAGAAAATCTTCGGACCTATGATAGGCCTCAATCACCTTGTTAGCATCAGATGACTTCTTTCTGGCCAAAGAAGCAAGTTGCTTTCGGGAGGATAAAGCGTTCACTTCGGCACGGGCAACTTGAGAATGCAGATCATCAATTTCTTCCTTGAACCTTGCTGAATACTTCAAGGATACATTCTCATCCCTGAAGGCCCGGCCTTGGGTAGAGACAGTCTGAAAGTAGGCATTAGCCTGCAATAGGAAAAGTTGATAAGGCATAAGGAGTTTATAAGGTCAAAATCAACAAACCACACCGAACCTACCAGAAGGAGTGTCATACCTGATATAAGGCTTGAGCGCCCATAAGCTGAGATTCATCCATCTTGTCGCCTGCATGTAAAGTCACTCTATCAGGAGGAGTGATTGAAAGACCAGTCTAGAGCTAGGTGAGGGCTCCCAAAGACTGAATCTTGTTCACAGATACCCCATGATGGTATAAAAGGGTCCTAATACCCCCGTCGGTGTTTCGGGATCTTTTCCCGCCTTGGGAGCAGCCTTCCAAGAAGTGAGGGACGCGAGGCTTAGTGGGATTCAGTAGTTCCTCAGCCTTTTTCTTCATTCTTTTAGTCACAGTCGGTTGTTTCTTAGGACGACTGTCAATCTCCTCAGTAGCTGAAATATGCAATGTGAACAGTAACGAAATAAGAACAAATAGAGTTCATAATATGGCTAAGTAAGAAAGTTACCCTCAATAGAAAGAAAGCTAGGGCCAGTCTCAACGAGATTCTTTTCATTCAGAAAAGTCTTATAATGGGTACGACCATCATCAGCAAGGAGCCTATCTCGATTTAGTAGCTCTTTATCACTAAGTTCACATTCAAAATGTGAACTATCTTCCACAAATCCAAATCTCTTCACAAAGAAATCACCCCAATCACCACTTTCCCACTCAAGGATTACAAACTCCCTTTCCCAGAGATGCTGAGAATCTGGAAAGGAAAAGGGATTCACCATGTGCGGAAGTTTGGCTCGGTGTTGAAGGCTGACCCATCCTTTCTTGCAGTCAGTGGAGTTTTTGGCCCCGAATATACTGTGAAACATTGTAGTAGACAATGGGATTTTCAGCTGACGGCACCTTATTATGAAAATAATGATGAACCTCCAGGCATTTGGATACAATTGACAAGGGTGGATTTGAAGCTCTGCCAGCAATCTGACGATAAAAGGATCAACCGGGAATCTGAACCCAGCATCTAGGGCACCCCAATGAACACAAATCCTCTCAGGATGCCAGTTACAGGTTCTGTCTGTTGGACTTGGACGACGAACCTTAATAACATCTGGAAAGTGATATGTTCTCCTGATCTCTTCGACATCTCGCTCCTTTAAATTGCATGGACTATTAAACGAGTCTAAGCTTGCACTATTGGGGAATACCTCCCTCATAATGTTTAGAAGATCTAGTAGGGATTTAAATTTATGCTCAACATATGAAGGGGGTTTTATTTTTTCCTTACCTTTGGCTATCCTCATCTTGCTCCTCTTGGCAAATGCTTCCATCATGGAGACCGGAGGAGCGGCTGGGCGGTTGTCTTCTGACATCTTGATCTTGAAACTTGAACTTGATCTTGAAACTTGATCTTGATCTTGAAACTGAAAACTTGACCTTGAAACTTTATCCCCGATTGGGACTGGAAATCTACAGAGCTTAAAAACTTGAAGACTTTGAAATGAAGAAGTGAATGAAATGAAGGCTACCACTCTTCTTTTATAGAAGAAGCATGACCTACTATGTCAGGTTGAAGTTCAGCTTGATTCGCGTTTACAGGTCATCTATCGTTTGAAGATGAAAAAAGGACAGAAATGACTCATTTTATACAGAAAGAATCGTTATAATTCATACGAGCTAGAGAAGAAACAGCAGATATAATTGCTAAAGTTGCAAAACAAATGACCTCTGAAAGGCTAATTACGCTTAAGGAGTTAACTAAGGAGATCAGCTGTAAGTACGAGGTTAGCAATGCTAATTATAAGTTTAGAAGTAATCTTGTTAAAAGTCACTATTGGCCAAAATAGTGACTTGCAATCAACATTGAGATCCATGGTTTCTAAGACCACGGATGATTTTAGATCCTAGATCCATAGTTTCTAAGACCACGGATGATTTTAGATCCTAGATCCATGGTTTCTAAGACCACGGATGATTTTAGATCCGAGATCTATGATTTCTTTTAAAACCACGGATGGGTTTAGGTCCGGGCTTTTTAGCCAACCACGAAGTGGCCGACCACGACACCCGGAGGGCCGCAGCCGACCACGAAGCAGCCGACCACCGTGCCCCAAGGAGCAGCAGCCGACCACGAAGCGGCCGACCATCGCGCCCGCGGGACGCCAGCCGACTACCAGCTGGCCGACCACGGTGATTTGAGGCCCTTCGGCCGACCACGGGCTAGCCGACCATGAGCTACCCGTTGATCCGGCCGATCACGGGTAGTTTTTGGTCCCAGAACTCGAATTTTTCAGCGAATCTAGGATGATTTTCAGCACTGAAACGAGGTCAATGTTTAACACCGTTTAGTGTCGTTTAGTGTCGTTTAGCACCGTTTTATGCCGTTTAGCGTCGTTTAACATCGTTTAAACGTCGTTTAAGGCTGTTTAACACCATTTAGTGTCGTTTAGCACCGTTTTATGCCGTTTAACACAGTTTAAACGTCGTTTAAGGCTGTTTAACACCATTTAGCGTCGTTTAACATCGTTTAAGGCTGATTAGTACCGATTAACATCAAATTAACCTTGTCGTAAACGCGTCGGTCGCTCCACGCTTTACATTAAGACAATACTCGTGAAACACTAGTGTATGAAGATAAACCCTGACCCGAGTCTCGTAAAAGGCCGTTAAAACTTCAAGGAAAACCTGATCAGTTTTCCTAGAAGTTGGGGGGCAAATGATATGGGCTGAAAGTAAGCCCTAAAGACACATATAATATAGCATTAATTAGAACTAATATGGTCCAAACGTGGGGCCCAGTAGATGGGCCCAAACCCTAGTTATAATATTAATTTTGTAATTAATATTAGGGTAAATAAACAGCTCAGCAAATAAGAGTCAAACAAGGATATTACTCTTGCCTGACTTAGGCTCCAAGATACATACTTCAACATGGAAACTGGTTCCTACAAGGAAGGGGTCTAGAACCTTCCCCAAGGCGGTGGCTTGCCCACCAAGTCTCTGACTCCTACCATAATTCTAAGGCTTCTCAGCCTATATAAAGGGCCTAACCCCTCATTCTCAGAACTACGTTTTTGGCTTGATTCTCCATACGAGATACGTAGGCACTCTTTGAGGACCGATTAGTCTCGAACACGGAAACAGCTATTAAAGCACGAAACTCCCGAACCCTAGCATTAAATACAGATTCTTAACCTAGTTTTTATTCCACAATAGTTATAGTATTTTAAGGATCGAAAATGACTAAAAAATACAAATTTCTATTTAATTTGTTAATATTTTATGGGGCACTTTCGTCGTGACTTAAAAACATATTTTGACTTAGAATTATGTTATTTTAAGGTCCAAAAATTCCGGGACTAAAAATATCATAGGTGTACATTATAAATTTTTAGATTTTGGATTTCTGCCGAACTAGAACATTAAATTTTAATATGGAACAAGAAAACAAAAACAAATTGTGTGTAAGGGATTCATGTGCCTGAGGTCATCCTCAGGGAGAAGCCCGAGGTTAAAAACTTTTCAATACAATTTTAAGGGTATTTAGGTAAATTTACTGAGAAAAAATTTAATATTACAAAAATGCCCCTGCGGGGCCATTTATTCCATAGGCTATGTATGTTGTAACCTCAGGAGAATTCCCTGAGGACAACCTCAGATCCATTTTTCTCTTGTGTGTAAATATGTTTTTCAGATGCCGATAAATGCCTCCAAAAACTACTTCACTAGAATTTTATGTATTCTTGTCATTTTCGCACTAAAAAATACCGTAATTACATGTAATATTTTTTTCAAAATTTTAAGCTTAAAACAAAGAAGGACGTTAAAAATTTAATAGGGAACAAGAAAAAGAAAAAAAACCGTAAAATTATTATTTTTAGGTCCCTCAACATGTTTCCACAAACAAGTTATGAATTGTATGTGTTCTTCTCATTTTTGGACCGAAAAATACCATAATTACATTATTTTTTCAAAATTTTTAGGTTGTAGCAAAATAGGACCTTAAAATTTTAATACTAAACAAAAAAATGAAAAAAAATGTAGAAATATGTTTTTAGACCTCTCAACTCAAGTCAACACGTCTCCACAAACAAGTTTTTATGATTTTAATGTGTTTTAGTCATATTTAGACCAAAAAAATACTTTAGTTACACTTAATATTTTTTAGAATTTTTTGTTTTGTAGCAAAGTAGAACGTTCAGATTTAATATGGAACACAAAAAAAAAATTGTACAAATACGTTTTTTAAATCCCTCAACATGCCTCCACAAATAAGTTGTTATGAATTATATATGTTCTTCTCATTTCCGGGCAGAAAATACCATAATTCCACATATTATTTTTTCGAGATTTTTAGCTCTTAGAAAATAGGACGTTAAAATTTTAATACGGAACAAAACAATTGAAAAAAATATATTTGCAAATACGCTTTTTAAGCCACTTAAAATGACTATTAAGAGCATCTCCGACGGCACTAGATATAATGGTCAGCTATAATAAGTGTTAGCTAAAATTTGCTGAAGTCGTAAAACATTGTGCTCCAATGGTTTTAGCAATAATGGTTAGCTATAATTCAAAAACAGTATTTTATTATTATTTTGGTTCACCTTTATCATTACTTCACCATGGATATAGTTTAACTAAGGTAAAAAAATTTACCTAACAGGTGGTGATGGTTGGAGATACTCTAACAACCATTAAATTATTTCTCCAAAATGGTTACAAAGAAACAAAAAAAAAATTTAAAGCAATAGAAAACATCACTTCAAGTGAAGTTTTTTGTTGAAAATTTACTCCATATTACCTATACCTTTTTATAACTATATCGTTGAAACCTCACCAAAATGTAAAGAACAGGACCAGACTGAATGAGTATACTAGAAATGAAAACTCATCTCATTTTTATACCAGAAATGAGAGGGAGCCCATTTAAGGGATAAACCAAACTAAACCAAACATACCCAATATTTCCCGCATGAAGCAGGGTCTGGGGAGGGTAAGATGTACGCAGATCATACCCCTACTTTTACAGTAGAGAGGCTGTTTCCGTGAAGACCCCCGGCTTAGTGCACCACAAAACAATGTGAATTCTGAACAAGGATGCTAAGGATGGGTAAAGTAGTCGATCGAACCTGGGCCCATGACCTGGATCTTATGGGACTTACCTACTCGCGCAATGAGCACTGCCTCCTGATGTAGGAAGACCTCTGACCAAGCTCCCTGTGCCTGCAAAACCAGAAACCATAAGACAATATGAAGATGAAAAGCCAAGCTTCTAAGCTAACGCTAACCGAAAGACTCTCGACCCTCCTCACCGGGGCTTCCGGAAGCCTCCTACGGACGTGGCCGAACCATCTCAACCTCCCTTCCCTAACTTTCGCAGAAAGAGGCGCCACCTCCAACTCACTCCTGAAAACCACATTCGGGATTCTATCTAACATCGTGCGGCCACAGGACCATCGCAATATCCTCATTTCAGCTGCTTCCAACTTGCTCTCGAGGGCCTTCTTCGCCGCCCAACACTCTGAAACTACCTTTCTGCTAAGGTTAATAAGATGCACACTACAGAGACTAGTGGCTCCTCCTCACATGAAATCATGCAAAGGATCCGAGCCCTTCACATCAAAACGATGTTCCAGCTCTTTCCATTCTACCAACGAAGAATCTATAATAATCCGTAAATCTAGATCGGCTAATTGTTCTCGGATAGCACCTGCTCCAGTAGCACGAGAAAGTGGAAGAATGAAGTCTTTTCTAATACAAGAAAGAGGCCTATCGAATCAATATCAACTACAACGACCGACACAGAGTAAGAAAACCTTGCATCACACATAAGGTAGTTTACTAGATATCACTTACAGTCGCCCCCCTGTTTTTATTATAAAGAGCGGGGCCTTACTTATTCGGGGGGGTGAAAAAAAGGATCCGCGGGCTTTATGATCGGAGAAAGAGAGGGGGCGTGGTTGGTGTGTCACTGGGTCGGTGGGGATTCTATCAAGAACCCATTTCTACCTTATAGGGTAAAGGTGACTGGATCTCTCATTTTTCCAACAGCCTATTTCGCCTAAGCTGCCCGGCGCACTTTTCCTTAGAATAGAATGAATTGGAAGAGAGTAGGTGAGGGTTGCTCTCTCGTCTTTTTTCCTCCGCCTTCCTCTCGTAATTGACCCCATCTTTTCTGCTACGCCTATCCATCCGTCAGATTTACATCCAATCCAGCCGGGTGAGCGATAGTGGCTCCTGTTTACTAATAGATCTGCCGCCACTAGTATAACAAAAAAAGCACATAAGGGAAAGGCATCGGTGCATGGGCGAGCGATTTATGCGCCGAAGGCTTTGAAGTGATTTGCTGTCACGGCGAGCATACAACATCGCAGGACGGATAGCCGCTCTATAGAATTTTTGGCAAATCTTAACCATTATTTCTGAATGATTAATATTTCTGAATTAATAAGAATCTGAATATTAACGAGTAAGATTATTTGGTAGGTAATTTTTCTGAACTATCTGAATGATATAATTTACTAATTTAAAATTATATCTTAAAATTAATTTATCGAAACAATTAAATTATATGCTTTATCATTTTCAATTACAATTCTTGTGACTTATTAATGTGCTAATGATAAATAGTGATACGAATTTCAAAAATTTTACTTTTTACAAAAAAATTAAACACGTGGTGTATGAAAATGGCAAAACAATAACAAAATGTTGACGAACATATCCATTTTGTTAACATGCAACACCAACCTTTTTTTATACATGAAATACCTGTAAATAACAAAATAATAAAAAATGTATTATATGAAATGAGAGAGTGCTGAGATCCCGCAATATACTGTGACACTGTCACATGCTTTTCTTAACGCTTCAGCAACATTTTTCTGTTTGAATCATTAAGAAGAAATTTAATCATTGAGAAGAATATTTACAAGACCCAAACAATC
This sequence comes from Kitagawia praeruptora, assembly GCA_037693485.1. Taxonomy (NCBI): domain Eukaryota; kingdom Viridiplantae; phylum Streptophyta; class Magnoliopsida; order Apiales; family Apiaceae; genus Kitagawia; species Kitagawia praeruptora. The sequence goes on along the minus strand of CM075351.1, from coordinate 117,235,775 downwards.
TTAATGAACTTATTCATTCAAATAAGCTTATTAAGAAGGATTAAGAAGAAAACAAATGGCCCCTCATATACACTACAAGGTAGTGAAAGGGAAATATTAAATCCAGAGCAAAATTTTTATTTCCAGAGCAAATTTTTGTGAAATGACAAAATTGCCCTTATTTTAAACCAAGTCTAGCCCCCTACAATCTACATTCACAAAAATAAGGATAATTTGGTTTTTTCAAAGAAACTTGCTCTGAAAATAAAAAGTTGCTCCGGATTTAACATTTCCCATGGTGAATCAAATGGTGAAATCAAATTTTAAGATCATGTTCATCGACAATTTGATTACTGCCCAAATTTTTAATCTTGTAACTCTAATAATTTGTGATAAAGTTTAAAATTTTAGATTCAAACGACTACTATTTTCTGTGTAAATTACCGGCTGGCTATCTATTGTCACTATCATTTTTTTCCTCTACCCATAGTCTGAAAACCTCTCGAAAACATAAGCTACAGTTTCACGTTAGCTGATCCATTCGCCCAAAATGTTGAAGTGTTAAAAAAATCGCTAAACAAATTTTATATACACTAGTATTTTTGCCCGCGCTCTGCGAGCGGGCATCGATTCATCTGGTTTGTAATAAAATTTGAATGATAGAATAATATAAATATTTTATTTGTAATTAACAAAGCCTATGATTCAGGTCGAACGCATGTATTTTTTAAATTAAAGGAAAATTAGTTTAAAAATCCAAAACATACCTCAATTCATAAACGACAGACAACAAATTAACCAACATTGTCTTCCTATCTCATTACAAAATATCTATTTTGTAATCATGATTGAATGTGTATTCAGATGGAACAATGAGTGTAAACATGACCATGTTATATTACATAAACGTAAATGTGGTTTAAAAAGAACATAAGCAGACATATTGCCTCATAAATTATTCTATGATACACAATATTACATTTATAAAACGTAAATCTTCAATTGCAAGATATGATATACTCTCCATACTGAGCACATGTATCACTGTAAAACATAATTAATTTAATAATGATTTGCAGCACTAATAACGATCATGTCTAAAGCAAGAACATTCTTATTGATTGATTCAAATACTTCGCCAAAGTAAAAAGTTTAAAATTCTGAAAACATGCTGAAAATCAAAGCAGGGCATCATTTCACCCAAAATAAACAAAAGTTCGAAACAAACAATTTTATTAAGCAAGTGGAAATTGAAAATTATGCTGCATGAAGAAGTCATCTCTTGAAACTGCAATCCTTTTCAGTCCTGTACATTTACATTAAACATGTATGATTTAAGTCATGTATCTGTATAACATGTTTATGTTTAAGAACGTTAAAAAACTGTTTAACAACATGATTTACCTTTTCCAATTTAATTTGCTTGAGTGGAATAGGTAATGGTTTATTTTCTTTCTCAACTGAATTGTCATCAACAGCATCCAGGTCTGTTATAGAAATGACAGTTTCGTCATTCAATCTCTTCAGCCGATTTGATGTAGATTTTTCAGTATCTGGAGTCTTTGTTTCAGAATTCTGAACGGAATATGTTGATGAGTACTGTGTACAAAGTGATTCAAAATGTTTGTGAGTAAAAAAATGAAATGAAATGCTTGCAGCATTGACAAATAAGTATGATCTGATAAGAATGTGTAGGTTGTTTTTCATATACCTGGGAAATCTTAGAACCAAGACTGAAATCACTATCATCTTGTTTATTGTGTTCAACGATTTCAAAACCCTTGTAGATATCAACAACTGTGTAGGTGTAAGAATTCTTCTTGACATTTTCCTCATTCATACGAATTGTTAACGTATATTCATTGCCTACAAAAGCCTTTAGGCTACTTGGAAACTCTACATCTTTCCCTTCCTGGTGCATCAAATCAAATCAGGATTTCAAATATATAGAAGTATTTGTGAAACAGCAACAAATGTGTACGTAAATTTTAATGTAAAATGAATATGTATTTGCAGTGATCATACCCTATCTTGCTCTGCCAGAACATCGAACACAGTTTTACCAATTATATTTTCAACCTCGCGATCATATAAGATAAATGCAGCTACACCAGTAGAATCTCCAGCAATCAAACATATCCTAAACCTTTTTTACAGAACAAAGCATATATATACATGAATAATCTAACATACTAATAATAAAACTCCACATTTTTTCATACATTTGTGTAACAGAGACCTGTTTGATTACCTCTTTTCAGGGAAAGGAATATTTCTTTTACATTCCTCACATCTAAATTTTCCTTCAATCATATAAATTTCCTTTTGACAACTGCTGCAAGCATCATAGTTCCAGTCTTTCGTTTCTTTCACTGAGCTAACAGTCACTTCGCACATAACTAATTTCTACATTCAGTTATAAAATAATAAATTTCAGCCAATGCATACACATAAAAGAGACAAACATAATCAGCCATAAGAGATCGCAAACAATACCAGAATGTAAGACTCATCAAGTGCTCTCAGTTCAGCAATGGTGAAAGATACTTGCTTTTTCTGGTTCTGCGAAAATATTTGGTTGATCCAGGTTGAATTCTGGTAGAATGGACCTAAGAGTTTAATGAATTGATGATTAAAAGTTGATATATTTTAAATGTACTGTGTTGAATTGTCTGCAATCGTATAAATATACCTTCTTTTCATTTCTGTTACACTACGATGATTGTAGTTTATGAAGAACCTTGTAGCTCCAACATTGGACACGTATGGCTCTCCTATAAACACTAATAACTTAGAGTCTAATTTTTGTAATCACAAATAATAATGCATACTACTTTATCAGAATTATTAGACGGTAATAAGATAGAATTGTAACATCAATTCATAGTACAAAGTAGAGTAAACTGAAATACCCTTGAACTCATTAACTCTGCAGCTAGCCACAATAACAACTATTGGGATATCAGTAATTTTCAGTAGTTCTGATAAGAAGGATTCTCCCAAGTTGTCCCAGAAACATGCTTTGATAGATGCACTATAAAATAAAATGTAAAGGCAAACGAATAAGTAATTACTCGCACAATAATTCAGTTGTAATTAAAAGCTTGACAGTAATATGTGTCATAGATAATACCTTCCATCAGTAAGAGTAAACCTGATGCAACGCTGGTCCGCCTCCTTTTGATGTATTCTGTTTCTAAGAATATCCTGATCTTTTAGTACACCAATGATATCTACGAAAAATAATAAAATTACCAAGTTGGTATATGCTTAAAAGATACAGGAAGAATACAAAATTATAACCATATTTATTCTACCATACCAATCAGATAGTTATTGTCAGATTGCTTGCTCATATCGCGGATATCACCAATGTCAAAGAAATCAAACTCCATGTTACGTATCAACCTGTCCATCCTCTCGGAATCTTGAAATACCATAACTTTGGTATAATTGGATAGCCAAATTTGTTTGTCATATCTTGTGCATCGAAGAGTTTCTTTGCGATAGGTTTTGACTGAGAAGTTCCTTATAGAATATATCTTGCCTTCTTCAAACGTTTTTTCAAAGGTATCAATATAGCTTGGCCATATAAAAGCATGCATTCTGACATGCTGTTATTATAGAGATAAACGAATGGAACATCAGAGAATATAAAAACATTTTGCATAAAAAATGCAAATAATTCAAGGTTTTGTATAATTACCTTATCATCCAGCAAAAGCATGTTACGGCTTTTGAACTCTTTATCTCCTTTTGAACTATAGCTATCCCAAATACGAATGACCCTCACCTTAATTGTCCAGTCATACTTACTGTCGTTTAGTGAATCCAAGCTATCAAACTTGACATTGCTCATAATGCTTAACTGCAAAATTAAGATGTACAATAAAAAAAACATAAAACAGAGTAAAACTTGATAAGTTTTCGATATAACTCACGATGATGTAAAGCAGCGAAGTTTGTGTGTAATTAGGTCTAGGTTTATAGGTCATTTATATACGATCTTGGTATGTTTAGTGTGAGGCAAATACGCAGGAAGTTTTGCCACTAATGTTAATCGTTCCATATCAATACAAATCTCTTAAATTAAGCCTACATTTGTGGAATGGTTATTGATATGAATTTTCTACATTATTATGCATATCCAATATATAATTATATTATCTTTCACATTACATAAAATTAGATAATGAGCTAAATTTGTTCAATCAGTCTAATAATGATGATCGTGCAAGTTTTGTTGATCTTAACAAACAAATTTTAAAGGATAGGATTATCAATCTATTAAATTTAATTTAATTAAAATAAATAAAATTTTGAACAATCTCTTAAATTAAGCCTATATTTGTGGAATGGTTATTAATATGAATTTTCTACATTATTATGCATATCCAATATATAATTATATTATCTTTCATATTACATAAAATTAGAAAATGAGCTATAGTTGTTCAATCAGTCTAACAACGATTGTGCAAGTTTTGTTGATCTTAACAAACAAATTATAAAGGATAGGATTATCAATCTATTGAATTTAATTTAATTGAAATAAATAAAATTTTGAACAATGTTTAAGGAAAGTTTTAACAAACTTGATTAAGAAAGATTATGTTCATTCATATCTATAACAATCTTTTAACAATCTATAATTTAATGTAAATCCATATTATTTAGTATAATGTGTTATATATCGTTAACATTTTACATTCTTATATAAAATTAAAAATTTAATTTAGGAAATATTATTTTTTTACTTCAACCAAATATCGATGTCTCAAGACATGTATCATTTTAACATGTTTACAATAATTTTGTATACACCTAGAATTTTGAGTGAAAAATATTATTATTTTTGTAAATAAAAAATCAAACTGTCACAACGTTTCCTTAAACTGTAAATTATTTTACAGGGAATTTTGTGATATAATTTATGTGAACGAAAGTTATACTCTAAATAAATAATTATTTTTTTAAAAAAATCTGTCATGAATTTTTTTAAATACTGTTTTATATTTTCCGTATTAAATTTGTAGAATATGTGAAGCAATGTTAAATATGTTTATTTGTTCTTAAAATTAATATTTTTAAATTTAAGAGAAATGCATTAATAATAAGCATAAACATAAAACAATATTTATAGAAGTCGAAATTTTGAAGATTTAATTACATGTCTTATTACATGAATTAAGACATAAATTTATTTGAAAAAAAACATATTATTCTCCAAGATGCTCTTGACTTTATTTCTTAAACAATATACTCGTAGAATCACATCATTGATGATTTGGTGGCTCCTCATAACCATCTGTATCAAGCCTGTCACATATAGGAAAGAATCAATATTGGAATTGATATGATATGTATCTTGTATTTTAAAACTAATTAAATGGAAACATTATTATACCTATGGTGCAAGTTGAAAACAGCTTGTTCATTTGGGTTAATATAAACCTTTGATGGTGCAACATTAGTAATAGTGATTCTACCTTCAAATGTAAATGTTAAGGAAAATCTATTTATAAAAGACCTAATAAATATATGTATTAAAAATACGATTATACTTCTCATCGATGAATCACATAAAGAACTAACCCATGGAAATCTGGACCTTGACAGCTGCTAGAATTACTACTACTGGTCGTTCAATAACCTCTTCAAAAATTGGATTCAGTTCCTCTGTAATCTCTCCCCATAAGTGAACGTGTAAAGATTGGCTTCGAAGACATATAAGGACACATGATTATTAATAACAATGAACATTCACATAACAATATAAACAGAATAATCTTAGATTTTTATACCTTCCATCACCAAGCCTAAATCTAATCAATGGACTTAGTCCTCGTGTTGTGTACTTCATCTGAACAGGTTGGATGTTTTCAACAACTCCAATTGCATCTGGTTCATATGCAAAAAATATGATTAAAAACTTACAATTGCTTGAAGTTACAATACATATAACAGATAAGGTTAGCTAAATCACCTATTGCATAGGTACGATCTTTATGGTAATCTTCAGCATTCTCAATGATTTGGCTCACTTGGATTAATTCAAATTTTTCTTCCGGTATGGAACGATCTTCAGGAACAACCATATGAACTCTGCTTTTATTTGTAAGAATGATACACATGGATGAATGAACTGCTCTGTATTGGCCAAATGCATGTCTAACACTAAACTCGGATATTTCGTAAACATTTCCAACCATGATATTATTGGCAAAAGCATTCCAAATATCTTGTCCATGTATAAATCAAGCAGATATTTAGGAGTAGGTTTTACCTTAGGAAGCCTAATCTGACCTTTACCACAGCACAAAGAAAACACAGGTGGTTTATTCTTATTTCCTTTATTCACGCGCTCCCTTTCCCACATTAGAGCATTGCAATGAGAGCATTTTGATGTTGGACCTCCAAGGCTACGGTATTCAGAACAAATAGGTAAATGTCTATTTCCAACATTAAGCACAAAACCTGGATCTCTATTGCTGAATGATTCCTTATTAGATGAAGTTGTCGCACCATTGGAAGAATGCTGCTGAGTTTGTCGTGCATTATTATGGACATCATCTTTCCACTCATTTTCCAAATGGCTATCATTTTCAGAATCACCAGAAAATATATCATCAGAATGACCGTCACTACTGAACTCATCACCATCAGACTCACTATTTGTATTATCATAAAGATCTTTTTCTACAATAAGAAATTTTAAGTTAACTAATAATAATTGTATTAGACATAGATTCAATAATACACTTTTAGTACATACCAAAATAAGATGAAACTGGTGGATTTGGAATGAACTCAGAGAATTGTCTGGATGTTGTAGCATTCTCTCTATTTTTAGAGTTTTCATTTGGAATATCTGGCTCCGAATCAGATCCAATATCAGAATCCGGACGGAACAAATAATGAAAATCATCATCAAAATCGCTATCAACATTTGGGTTAGTAAGAGGAATTCCATCTGCATATGAAAAAACTGAATCAAATCTAACATTCAAATAATGGATATCACCATAGTTGACATTCTGGACGGAAAGATGCATATTTACCATAATTTTCAAAATCTTCTTGTGCTGAATAATATGAATGAGCTCGGTCGCACGAAAACAATTCCATCCTATCTTTGGAATGATGATGAGTTACACTCGGATGTGGTTTATTTGTACCTGAATTATTGCGTATAAAATTATTTCCTAGCATATATTGTATGACAGGTAGTAATTGATGCAAAATTGAAATTTTAATTGATTAATGATTTTCCATACCTTGTAAATCCATATTCAAGTTAAAATCATTTGCATTTCTATCAACAGAAATTTCTTTACCAGGTCTTCTTGAAAATTGCGGAAATTCTGATTCCTGTTTATCACCTATTATACATTGAAAGAAGTTACATTTTTTTGACTATAAGAAACATGTGGTTAAGATATAAATGGCATAATTATGATAACACAAAAGAAATGTTGTTTAAAACTTAAAACTTACACTTAGTAGGATTTATATCAGTAAGTACACTCAAATTATTTTGGCTTGAGGCAAAATTAAATCCTTGGGTGGGATAAACCTGTGTTCTGTTATTGTGAATAGATGATATCCGTTTAACAGGTTCATTGACTGATTTTGTTTGTCTGGATACATCTGTAATAACATTTTAAAGAATTTACATAGATTAGACAATTTATATTCAAGAATTACTCTCTAAAAGATACAGAATTAGGATTAAAATAAATGAACGTGCATTCTTTGTTCGTTATATCTGATAGAGGACTTCGATTAATCTGGCTTGAGGAAATATGTCCTTTTACTGCAGAATCAATGCTAATATTCTTTGATACATAGGTACCTGCACTTGATTGTAAAACAAATTTAAATTTATACTCCGTAATAGATAAAAATTCAAGAGAAAGAATGCATGTGCTAGATGAATATATATATATATATATACATATATATATAAACCTGCAGAAGGTTCCGGAGGACTATTTTGAGCATTATATATATTGCTGTAGGTTGAAGTTGGAATGAGCTTTATTGGCCTTCCTCGCTTTTTGGGAGTTGAACCTTCTGTGTTAATACTAACAGGAGCCAATGGTGTAAACGTTGGAGTGAGCTTTATTGGCCTTCCTCGCTTTTTGCGAGTAGGACCTTCTGTATTAATACTAACAGGATCCAATGGTGTACATGTCTTAGATCTTCCACATTTGTTCACATAAGCATGATTTATATGCTTTGTATGATCATTCGGGAATGTATTATATGAGCTATTAAAATGACTTTCAGAACCTATAGACAAATCACAATTATGGTAAGATAATATCTTAAAACAATACAATTAGCATCAATGTCAATAGAATTAATAAGTGTACAACATTACTTAACTTTGAGATGTATTAGCAGACGTCGGATTATTCTTAACCTTCAACAAAGGAGTACACTGTTCACGCACCTGAATATGATCACTTCGAAAAGGAGACAATGGTGTTTCTGTACAGAAACATATCTTACTAACCGAAGTAATGAAAATTTTCACAATATATAAACAAATCACAATTATGGTGATATAATATCTTAAAACAGGACAATAAGCATCAATGTCAATAACATTATTCAGTTTACAACATTACTTAACTTTGAGATGTATTAGCATGAATGGGATGAAGATTTTCTTTATTTCCGTTGTTTCCAGGATTCTTCTTAACCTTGAACAAAGGAGTACAATGTTCACGCAGCCGAATACGATCACTTCGAGAAGGAGACAATGCTGTTTCTGTACAGAATCCTGATATATTACTAACAAAAGTAATTCAAAAATCATAGAATAACGATACATTTGCAAAAATCGTAATCTAAACATACCGTCAGTAGTATTTTCACAAAAGAAACTCATTGCTTTATATCGATTGCTGAGGATAGAAACTTTTGTTGATGAATCAACAATGCTACGTCTACCTGTTTTCCTCCTTTTGAAATCAAGATTCGACGAAACTCTGTACTCATCGTCTGGATTCGTATCATCAGATGCAGATTTCAATTTCTTTGATTGATCGTCCATTGAAAATTTAGGATAACAATTTCATTTTCAAATTCGTATTTCTGTTTTCTGCAGATGTATGATCGTCCAGGATTAAATTTGAAAAGCAAGATAGGTTTTAGGGTTAGCCTGTATAGCGGACAATCAGGTATGATTGATTTCTGACGTGTATTACTGACGTGGAGTTAAAGTGATTTTACATTTATATCCTTTTCAAAGTTAATTTAAGAAGGTGGAAAGAAGGACATAACAGGAAGATTGTGGCTAAAAGTATTCAGGATTTATAATTAACATAGATTTTTAAGTACTGGAGTCCAAAAGCAACCTATTCAAGAGCAGGAAAGCTTTTATGCTAAAAAATTTCACTTTTTAGACTCCTATTTAGAACCTTTGTTTTAAAAATTCTTGATTCAGCCGATTAATTCCCGATTAATCCTCTAAAAAATGCTTAGTCGATTCGATTTTTAAAATTCCCAATTAATTTTTATGACTACTTCTTGATCGGAGTATTTATAACAAATTAATAAAATTAAAATTATATATTAATCAAATATGAATTATTTTATGGTTTATAATATGATAAATATTTATTACTTAATAAATAACTAATAGAGTCATAAAAATTTACTAAATTATATTATAATATTCAAATACATCCAATTTTTACTCCGATTAATCTTTCCGATAAATTTTCGATTTAACAATTAATTCTTGTAAGGTACTCATACTGATTTTGTCCGATACCCGATTTTTGTAACAACTGTTTAGGACAACAAAATATATTCTTATACAATACAATAACACAATAATGTGCCTGTTTGGTTTATCATATAGTAGGTAATTTATGGCTTATAAGTCCATAAGTAGGGCTGAGCATTCGGTCGGTTCGATTCAAAACCGAACCAAATTGTAAAAATCGAATTATCGAATTGTATTTTTTGCCGAACCGAACCGAACCAATTCGACTACCAAAACTGAACCGAAATAAAATGGATCGGTTTATTCGTTTCGGTTTACTATAAAACCGAAATTTCAAAATTACATATTTTAAACAGCCTTCTCAAGTTCTCATTTGTCAACAAAATAAAATGAAGCTTCAGTAGAATGGTTCTTTCCCATTAACAACTACAAAGTCAAGTAGCTTCCGCAAAACAAGAAAATGAAGTGCCAAAATAAAATTACATTGTTGGAATTTGGAAGTTTGGAACAATAATAATTAACAAAGTGATAATGACATGATTACATGAAGTCATGAACTAAAATTAAAATTTTCATCCTTGAGTCCTTGACTGCTGGTCTATTGCATCTGCAACTGTGCAACATCAAGCAGTAACATGAGAAGTCCATTCCTGAAACGCCAAAGCCAGCCAATTTCAGAAGAACAATTATGCTACCACAATTCGTCATGGGTCACCCTACAGTAGATACAGGGCCCCTGCTTAGTTAATTTTAAACAAATACAACCTGCATCTAAAAGTACAGATCACTTACTTGTTTACAGCATGATGGTAATTCCTAGCAAGCTTCCTGTAAGCTAAAAAATATCAACACTAAATCAGTCAGATGGTAGCAAATCAACTTTTTCTTATTTACATCACTGCGTTATTACATATGTTATGTTGATTTCCAGTTTTGATTAATGCAGGTGTATTCATATGGTGAGTAACAATTAATAGTAAAGGGCCACAGAACAATTAATAGTATTAGTAGCAGGGTTAGTAAATTATCGAGTATTCGAGTACTACAAGGAATGGTGAGTAACAAGTCATTCAGGTAAATACAGTTGGTTGAGTGATTTGCATACAAAGTACTCCCTCTGTCCCTCTCATTTCTTTACATTCCAAAAATAGTAAGTTTCTCCCACTATTACACCCACTATCTCATATATTTAACAATAAAAAACACTATTACACCCACTACTTTCCTCCACTATCTCAAATCTATTATTAAATATTAATAGGTCCCACCACTTTACCCACTTTTCATCTAACTTTACTCATTTTTTACATATTTTCTTGGTCTCCGTGTCCATCCCCCATGTAAACAACCATGAGGGACGGAGGGAGTAGCTTTTAGCAAGTTCATTAGTATAGAACAGAAGGTTTGTTCGCAAATTAGAACATGTATCTTACAAATGGTTAAGGCAAAAAGTATGAAACATAATGATGCAAAATAGCAGACATATAGTGTAATCAAAAAGTGAAGGCAAACAATATTTTTTTCCCCTGTTTTTATATATTGTGTTCATTAGTAAAATTAAAATTTCCAGGAGCAAGATTAATGTATCTTTTTAGGAGGATCAGGCGATCAGCTTATTAGGTCAGACTGAGATCACAGATTTCACCACTTAATTATCAACGAATCTCCAGTGTCATGACTCATGGCCGTCCCGAACAAACTTGAGACCTCTGGTTAAATTTCAATGTCAAGGCCTCATAGAATAGCAATCCCAGGAATCCGGCTACCAAGTCAATAGCCCAATGATGGATTTGGGACTTGGGATGGACTTGACAAACCCAACCCCTCTAAAGAATACTGTACTTGCTTACTATACCATGTGTAATCAGGCAAATTTGGACCCTTAAATTGTATTCAAAGTCGGTTCGTTTATAAATGAGCTGAGTTCGAGCTGAGTTTTTATCAAGCCGGCCTTTGAATTGGTCAAGAGTGTATTTGCTCATTTGCAGCCATATGTGTAGAGATGAGAAAAAAAGTGAAAATACCAAATCAAATAGTAAATACTTTAAGAAAGAACTTGCTCCATTTTAAAAATCCCAAATTTTAAATGCATGTTACATATGTTCAAATACTGCATGAAACAAAAGGTTTGTTGACAAAGTTCTATCATTACTTCATTAGTCGTTACTGAGCCACTTAAACAGAATCTTGATAGCAAGTTCTGTTCATCAAATACTACATTTGATGACAAACAAAAAACAAGAAACATGAACACATTCTGAAGAAAAGTGACTACAATTTGCCTAGTAATATTGCACTGGAACTTACCAGTATAGAACAGACGTTAAAAACAGATGCAATCAATTAAATAACAACATAATTAAATAAGTGGAGTTCCATCTTGTTTTTACATCCAAACACAACATTGATTTGCAATCAATATTTTGTAAGTCAATGCACTCTTTGAATTTGGCTACTCTAGCCAGAGATTGCCTCACAAACCTAACCGCCTTTCTAACTCTTACAACCGATGGATCTTGTTCTTGAAGTCCATCATTCACAATCAAATTAGCTATGTGTGCAACACATCTCATGTGTATATATTTTCCTTTCAAGAAATCACAACCCCTAGTAGAGAACCTATCTCTTAAAAAACCCATGCAAGTAGTGTTTGAACTTGCATTATCAACCGTAATTACAAACACTTTTGCAATTCCCCATTCTTTCAAACACATGTCAATGTCCCTAGCTAAAAGCTCACCCTTATGACCCTCTATAGGACAAAAGTTAATTATTTTTTTGTGCAAGTTCCAATTTTGATCAATGTAGTGAGGCGTGATGCACATATAATTAATCTTTTGTATTAAAGTCCAAGTGTCCGTGGTGATATTAACTCTTTGACCTGACATTTTAAAATATGTAGTCAATTTTTTCTTTTCATCCAAATAAATTTGGTAACAATCTCGTGCTACGGTAAAACGAGAAGGCATCTTAAAAAGTGGTTGAGTACTTTTCATAAAATCAATAAACCCCTCCTCACCCTCAACAAATCTAAACGGAAGTTCATCAATTATAATCATGGCATCTAATTTCTCTCTAGAAATTTTTTGGTTAAAAAACCATTTCTTAAGAGTGCTCTCCTCATTTCCTTTTACCGATTGCAAAGATAGCTGTGTTTGCTTCGATTCACCACTAAGTGGAAGTTTTTTACAAACTTTTAGGTGATTATTGAGTGCAGAAGTGCAATTTAGACTACTATCGGAAGCATATACCTTATCACAGTACTTGCACCTCGATTTTACGAAGCCATCTGTGTCCGTAAACTTGTTAAAATGATCCCACACCATAGACCTTGCTCTCATTGGCTTTCGTTTCCTTTTCGCAGAGCTTGCTTGAGTATTAGCTTGAGTATTAGCATCGTTTGAATCTTTCATCTAAGTCTCGGGATGTGATTGTGACATAGTTCAAACTTTAACCTGCAGCAGAACAACTGATAAAAACAATAATGTTTCTCTCTCTAGAAATTTCCTCTCCCTTCTCTCTAGATTAGAACCCTAAATAATTGCAGCCGCCTATTCTCTACTCCACTTAGCATCAGATCTAAACTTTAACCTTCTTAAATCCATATTCCCCTTCTTAATCTTACACCTAAACACTATATTTCTTATATCTATATTAATCTACCAATCTACTAATGGACACAAACTCTACTCACAACCCCCCCGCTCATATTGCTTCAGATCCAGTCAACGATGAGATCTCCTTATCAGTCAGAAATGAAGGTGTTGAAGAGCATATGATGGTAGAAGATGTTCCAAGCTCTGATGATGATGGTGGGCATGACCATTTTTCAAAGAACTTTTCGGCCAACCCTGCTATTAAAGCCGCTTATGATGCTACCAAACTGGAACGCAAAGAATTAGCTGATGCAAGAGTCCACATAATGGAAATGCAACGTTATATGGAAGCTAAAGGTTTATCAATGGCTGCCTTTGAGAAAGAAAAGATGTTGAAAGATGGGAACTTTAACCCAGGCCTTGTTAACTCCGTAGATATCATTACGGGGCGAGATGAGTTTGGACTCCCCATCCTTCGTCATATGAATGTTGATGGCGCAGGCACTTCAAGTGTCAATACTATTCCTGAGGTTAATAAGAATGATGCCCACGACCTGTTTGACAAAAGTCCTAGCTATGGATATGTGAAGCAAGGTGCGCCACAAGTAAAGACTGCCCAAGAAGGAATTAAAGTCAATCTGGGGGAACATAAATCTTGGAAAAATGTAGTGGAGGATTCAGATGGGCCCTCTTCAGGGACGAAGTTAGAATATTTTCCTCCTCAATTAGGAGCAGGGAATGGTATTCCAATAATTAAACCACCAAAAGAATTCTTGATATCTAGTCAAAAAGCGTGGACCTCGAGTCTAGTTGGGTATTTTGTTGGAGCCAACCTACCCTTTAAATTGGTTGAGGAAGAAGCGAAGAGGCTATGGCTCCATCTTGGGTTCAACAAACTTTATATGGTGAAAAGAGGATTCTTTGTTTTTAAATTTAATTCCGAGGTTGATAGAAACAGAATCCTTGCTAGTGGCCCATGGCACTTCAAGAGGAACCAGATTATTCTAGAACAATGGTACGAAGGGAAGAAGTTGGAAAAATCGGGTTTCACTAAACTCCCGGTCTGGGTTAAGATTTATGACATACCTTATTCATACTGGTCTCTCAAAGGATTATCTCATGTGGCTAGTGGGATCGGTAAACCTCTTCAACTAGACCCAATTACTAATAAACTTGAGCCTTTGCCGTTTGCAAAAGTTTTAGTGGAGGCAAAGGCTGATGTCCCTCTTCCATCTATGCTTAGTGTCACTGTTATTAATAGTGATGGTATCTCGGAATCCTTGATTCAAACTAAGGTTGAGTATTTCAATAAACCTCCTCAGTGCTCTGTTTGCAAGGTTTTTGGTCACTCTCCTACCAAATGCCCTCTTAACCCAAAGCCTCAAGCACCAACTCACCAACCTCATTTTACTCACCAACCTAAACCTTCTTCCCAATCGTGGGTGCCTAAGCCAATTCTTACAGCTCAAATACCAGGTGAAACAGTGACCAACGCTGAACCAACCGCTTCTCCTCCACTGCAGGTCTCTCCATCTGAACCTATAATTCCTGATTCACCAGATAATGCTACTCCTCCTATTCCTTCAACTGGTATTATCTCAAAACTTAAGCAGGTAGATGAAATTCCAAAAATCAGAGGTATTCTAAAGAAACCTGTTGTGAGTAATTCAGGGACGGGAAATATGCCTGATCTTGACCCTGATGGTTTCCAAAAAGTTGAAGGTAAGAAGGCAAAAACTAAGAAGGGCAATAGCCCTAAGATATCTCCTCATCGCAATTAATAATGAAAGTGTGCGCCTTAAATGTTCGTGGTATTAATAAGAGTCTTAAAAGAACTGATTTGCGCTCTTTTTTGGTGAACAACAACATCTCTATAGCTGGCATTCTGGAATCCAAAATCCACGAAAATAAAGCAGTTGCAAGCTTAAGAGCAGTTCACAATTTCTGGACGTGGGTCACTAACCACGATTTTCACCTGCGAGGGCGAATTTGTGTAGGATGGAACCCTCAGTTCTGGAATGTTTTTGTGGAAAGTAAATCAGATCAATATATACATTGTAAGGCCACTCTTCTATCTACGCAAGAAATTTTTTATTTCACTTTTATTTATGCCTCAAATTCGAATTTAGAGAGATATAAATTATGGGCTGACCTTGAAGCTTTAGATACTTGTAATTTGCCTTGGGCAATGCTCGGTGATTTTAATACTATACAGGACATAAATGAGACTTGTGGAGGGAATGAGCACTGGACCACAGACATGCAAAGTTTCAAAGATTTTTTGACCAGGAATGGTTTATCTGATGTTCGTGGTATTGGACCTCATCACACCTGGTGGAACAAGCAATCTCTTAATCCCATCACTAGGAAGCTGGATAGAATCATTGGGGACCCGAATTGGATGCTCACTCAACAAAACGCGGATGCTGAGTTCACTCATTGGGGGTTATCTGATCATTGTGCTTCGATTCTTCACTTAAAAAACCGCATCAGAAGTTGTAAGAAGCAATTTCAATTCTATAACTACTGGATTGAGCATCCGAATTTTATGCAAATGGTTCGAGAGGCTTGGAGTGCTAACATCTCAGGAAACCCGATGTATATTTTAGCTCAGAAGTTAAAACTTGTGAAGAATAAACTGGTTACTTTGCAGAAAAATGAAGGTCTTATCGAAGTTCAAGTGCAGGATGCTCGAACCAAACTTTGCTCCATCCAAGAAGAAATTCTGAGGAATCCCTTCGATAAACGCCTTCATGAAGAAGAAAGAAATCACTCAATGAATCTTTGGACATTGCTCAATCGTGAGGAAAAAATAGCTCATCAAAGATCTCGAGTTCAGTGGTTGGCTCTAGGAGATCAAAACACAGCGTACTTCCACAAGCGAATTGCCAGCAATTGGAATAAAAGCAAAATCTTATCTCTAGTGGATGCAAATGGTACGCTCTTGACTGACAAGGAAGCAATCAAACAAGAGGCAGTTCATCACTATAAAAACCTTTTCTCGGCCGAAATGCACAACTATCCAGGAATTGACATGCTTTCTCAGTTACTATCCAAAAGAATATCTACGGTGCAAGCTCATCAACTGGTGGTTAAAGCAAATGATCAAGAAATTTTTGACATTCTTAAGTCAATGAGAAGGAATAGGTCCCCTGGTCCTGATGGATTCAATGTGGACTTTTTCATTGCTGCTTGGGAAATAGTGGGTAAGGATTTCACTAAAGCTATCCACTCTTTCCTTGATACAGGAACACTACCTCACTATATAAATGCTACCACCTTAGCAGTAATTCCAAAATGCCAGAACCCCACAACAATGGCTGACTTTCGCCCAATATCATGTTGTAACACAATTTACAAATGCGTGTCAAAACTCATTGCTCGAAGATTCAGCAAAACTCTTCCAGATCTTGTTGATAAGAGCCAAGCTGCTTTCGTTAAAGGGCGTAGCATTTCTGATAACATTTTGTTGGCACAAGAGCTGTTAAACGGGTATAATCCTCACCATGGTGTTCCAAAGGCTACCTTCAAGCTAGACTTGCATAAAGCCTTCGATACATGTCATTGGCAATTCATTCTTGATGTTCTGATTATTCGAGGCTATCCTCCGCATTTTATTCGATGGATTCATTCATGTTTGTCTACTGCGAGATTCAGTGTCAGGATCAATGGTGAATCAGAAGGGTACTTCTCCAGCTCTAGAGGGATTCGTCAAGGAGATCCCATATCTCCATTTTTGTTTGTTATTGTGATGGATGCGCTCTCTGAGATGTTAGACAAGGTTAAAAGTCATCCTAATTTCAAACTGCATCATAAAATGGAGCAAATAGAGTTAAATCACCTCTGTTTTGCAGATGACTTAATGCTCTTTTGTAGAGGTGAAGAAAATTCTATCAAACTCCTTATGGAAACCCTAAACACTTTCTTCACCTTCTCAGGTCTGCGTATGAATACTCATAAGAGCACTTGTTATCTCTCGAATCCTCCTCCAGGTCTCAAGTCTTGGATAGTGGACTCCCTCGGTATTCAGATGGGCTTGTTACCTGCAAAATTCCTGGGGGTTCCACTAATCACCCAAAAACTGAAAAAGGCGGATTGTATTCCTCTCATAACCAAGATAACTAGTCGAGTGGATTCATGGACTGCAATTTATCTATCGCTTGCTGGTAGACTTCAATTAGTGCACTCTGTCCTCCAAGCTATATATTCTTACTGGTGTATGCACTTCCTTTTGCCCAAAGGTGTCATTAACCACGTTCAAATGCTTCTATCCAGATTTCTATGGAATGGTAGCTCAGCGCAAAAATCTAAAGCCAAAGTTGCATGGGATCAGGTCACTCTCCCAGTTGAAGAGGGTGGTCTGGGTATTAAGGATGCGCACGAGTGGAATAAATGCCTCATTTTAAAACATCTAATTTCCATTGTCAGTCCTATGAACACTTCTTCCTTGTGGGCCAATTGGGTCAAGTTAACTATCATTAGGGGTACTTCATTCTGGATTGCAAAAAAGCCAAGCAAGTGCTCGTGGATTCTTCGGAAGGTCATGGATTATAGAGAAATTGCAAAGCAGCACATAACTTACGAAATAGGGAATGGTAGATCCATTTCCTTATGGTTTGACCCCTGGTACAATGGCATGCCATTATGCACAGATGTAAGTGATCCTATAATATCGAACTGCAACATGCATCGAAACGCTAGAGTCTCAGAGATTCTTACCCCTGAAGGTTGGATTTTGCCAACGTCCAACTACCATCATATGTATGTTTGGAGACAGAACTTTCAATTCAACACCACATTCAATCTGAACAAAAAAGACAGCATTCTTTGGGATGGGGTAAGTTCTAAGTCGATTCGAATCACCAGTTTATGGAGCTCTATTCGTCATAGAGGCACCTTGACTGAGTGGGCTGCTAGTGTATGGCATAAACTCAAGGTACCACGTTTCTCTTGTCACCACTGGCTTATTCAACATGCTCGATTGTTCACCTTGTCAAGACTTAAGCAAATTGGCACGGTTCAAATTGACTATTGTTACCTCTGCATTAATAATTCAGAGACAAACGAACATCTATTTTTGGAATGCCCATTCACTCAATTTTTGTTCAATCAAATCACTAAGGATAAATGTAATTCTTTGCCTTCCTCATGGACTCAGTGGCAAACTGAATTAACAAGGTTCAAGGAAGGGGACATCCACGCTGCTATCCGTGTTCTTATTTTTCAGGTTGGGGCATACAATATATGGAGGGAGAGGAATAACAGATACCATAGAAATGAGATAACAGGCCCTACCAATCTAGCAATGCAATGTATTGATTTGATCAGGGGTAGACTTCAATCCTCTAAGTGGTTCGAATTGGAAAGAACCAAATGCAATGCCTTGGCAGTCTGGACATCTACAAGTTAATTACAAGTTAATTGCTTCAATTAGTTTTTGTAACAGCCCATGTATTTTGTTTTATTAGGATCAGGGGTTTGTCCTGAATCCTCTCTATCGCTTTGTACATTCCTTTTATTTTAATGCATTCAACTTTAAAGCAAAAAAAAAAAAAAAAAAAAAAAAAAAAAAACTTTAACCTGCACAAAAAATTGAAGAATCGAATATATACCTAATTTAATCGACTGCAATTAAGAATAAGAATATATTGGCAAAAAAAAATAAGAATATAAGATACTAATTTAGTTAATGAAGATCGAAACCTAATTAGAAGATTACCTAATTAGAAGATACTGATTCGAAGAATATAAGAATCGAATTAAAGAACTCGTTGAATCGGTGTGAAGAACTGAAGATTGAGTATTTGATTTGAGTCTGTGACTGAGCGTAGGGCGTGAGCGGCGTGAGTGTGAGTCTGACCTAAATCTAAGATTGAGTCGTATGGTTTGTATTATTAACTATGAAAGTGAAAGAAATAAGAATAATGAATATAAATATATAATTTAGAAATATATGTATATATAATTCGATTAATTCGGTTTTAAACCGAACCGATATTCTGTAAAACGAACCAAACCGATATTTTTCCGGTTTAAACCGAAAAACCGAAATTTTCAGAAAAATGCAATCCAAACTGAACCGAAATTACTCGGTTTGGTTCGGTTTTTCGGTTTTGCTCAGCCCTATCCATAAGAGCTTATGAGGGTTATTTGCCTACCCAACTTATTAGCTTATGACTTATATGTTATAAGTTGAATGTTAGAAATCCGAACATTCAACTTATTCTTATTTCTCGATACACGCAATATATAATATTATTCAAATCTTCAAAATCATATATCTTTTGATCCGTTCATTAGAAAATTGATATGCATATATCAAATTTCTCTACTCATCGAGATCTATTCATTGACATCCATTGAAAATAATAAAAAAGGTTGAATTATAAGTTCTGATGTACCAAACACTCTACTGATTTATAAGTTCTGATTTACCAAACACTCTACTAACTTATTATGATTTTTATGCTTTTAAGTCATAAAACTACTCATTTGAAGATACCTAAAACACCCACAATATGAGTTGCTTTTGTTACCATTTGTAGATAATAAATCTATTAGCAGATTCTATTGTGAAGTTACATGTTAAAAATAGCTAGTCACTGCAGCAGCACTGAAACATTAAGATTGTGGACAAAAGATATAGCTGAAAATGATGCGTTGCACGTTTTTCACATCAAAAATCCACCTAACTATCCTTAGCAGAAACAATTATCAGACCCAGCTGTACCAAAGCGTTCACTATTAAGAATCTTGAAATTGAAATTTCACTACTAGAAATATGGGCAAAGGAACCACTGATAAGAAATCTCCTAGTTTGAATTAGTGGTTACTTAATCAAAGAAATGTCATTTTTATGATATAAGGTCTCTTATAATGAAAGAAAAGAGACCACTTTATTTAAATAAATGATTCTTTTTATAAAGGAACCTCTCTCCTTTCACAAGAGGTCTCTTTTATAATAGAAGAAAAGAGATCTCTTTATTTAAATAAATGACTCCTTTAATTAAGAAATCTCTCTCCTTTTAAAAGAGGTCACTTAGATTAAAAGAAAAGAGACCACCTTATTTAAATGAATGATTATTTAATTAAAATAACATTTTCTAAAAAAAGAAACCTCATTATTTATATAAATGATTATTTATTTAGTATTAATATAAATAATTATTTAATTAAAATACAGTATAAAAGAGACCTCTTTTATTAAAATATGTTTTTTTAAATCATTATTTTAAAATCTTTGCTAGAATAGCATTTGTCATTCTGTCAAAAAAAAAAAGAACAAGAATAACATTTGTCACCTAAGTTTTTCTCAATCAGTAGTTTAATCGCGTTTAGTTAATTAGGTCATTTTCAATAGCAATCTATTGGGCATACACCAAATCAGTGTGGCAGTTCCCTCAACCTCAATACAACAGCAAATTATATTCTTCGTTCATCAACACGTTGCCTAGTCTCGAACCCTCTACCGAGCTCTACCCTCTTACGGATCTTTGCTCACAGTATACACGGTAAGAATTATTTCTATTATGATTTTGAAATTTTAATTTTGTTTATACTGAATTGGACCTATTGAATTGTCAGTTTTATTGGACTTAAGAACTTTTTATTGTTGTTTCAAACTTTTCCATGTAATTTCTCTGTTTTTGCTATCTCTGTTTGATCGGGTTATTTATTTGTGATATGTTTAGTTATTTAATTTCTAAGAATGGATGTGTTTTTGTGTGTTTAGTTATTCATGACTAGTTTAAGTTATAATTTTAATAATGCCCTATCGAACATATATATTGTAATGAATTGACGATGAAATTTTTGCAGACTGACCCCATAATTACATATGGTGGGGGTCTGGTTACTGAATATGTTTCTAGTGAGTTATAAAACATGCTATGGCCTATGAGTCTGTTATGCATCACGGGTTCGTGCACATTTACGTGATTTTTGTGCAAAGTTTTTATTGAAGGCCTTGCTCTTAAAGAATTATTATCCTTTTTTAATGGTACATTGTTATGCTATAATTACACAAGCGCACGTAGTCACAAGTAATACAATTAAAGTTCATTCCACAGAGATCTGGTTAAGTTTTACTCAGAAAATATGGTTTTAATTCACTGCTAAGAAAAATAACAAATTGGAGTTGATTGTCTAAATTAAACTAAGATGCAATTTATAAAACTAAGAATTAACTAATTGACAAGAATTAAATTCGAATTGCTTATATGAGAATAAACATGGAATCCTAGTTTCATTATCTACTCCACTTAGAGTTGCAGCCTTTAATTAAAACATGTGATGGTTTTGATATCTGATCGAATAACACGAAACAAGTAAAAGTTACCTCTCGGTATACTAGTACCAATCTACGCATACATCCACAAAAGAGATAGAAGATGAATAGTCACCTATTATGTTTAGACCCTATATCTCTATAGAATTTGAAAACATAAATGTTTAAGCACAAGTTATCCACTTAGATCACATAGGGTAGCATAATATCTCTATTGATGCCACAAATCATGATGTTAAAACATCAACCTATCCTATATATGCTAGCATGGCAAGTTCTAAATCTCAAGATCCACTCTCGTTTAGCCAGAGATTAACATATTAGATGTTCGCGACGCACCTAAATACAATAAGCACAACCATACAAGGATATCAAGAATTCACCACACATAAATCTTTAAGGCATGCAAACTACTAAGCTACATAAATAAGTCCACTAGGATCCCACGATAACGATTAGTTCATAATCGAACCTCTCGTCACCATGGGATTTGACGAAAGCATGATATTAAACAAGATAATGAAGATAAATAAATCGATAATGGAATAAGGTTTAACGAACAAATCCAGAAAAGGAACAAGCATCCAAAAGATACGCCTAAACAAAGAATACAAGAAAATTATGACTAGATCTTCTTGTTGTCACAATCCTCGCCTTGGCTTCTCTCTCTCGTGCTCTGAACGAATTTTGGTGAGTAGATGATGATTTTGATGTGCCCCAAGGTGTGTATTTATAGACCCGAGTGCCTCCTCAACCAAGCAATTACCGTCTTTGAATTAGGATAGAATTCCTGCAATTTCCGTTTTTGATTGGAATAGAATTGCAATTCCCATGTTTGAATTGAATTCCAGAAGTTTCTAGCTGACCAAAACAATTGCCATGTCAATTAGGAGAAGAATTGAGGAAGTTTCCCATTGGAAATCATATTTCAGGAAGTTTCTGACGGCTCTCCGCGCGGCCGCGCGCACCATAAGCATAAACTCAGCGCGCCCGCGCCTAGCCAAATTCTGGGAGTCCTCTAGCGCGCCCGCGCTCCAGTCCTTTGATAACTACGCGCGCCCGCGCGCAGCCCTAATGCTCAGACTGACTTTTTCCCTTAAACTGATCTCTCCTCCCATTTCCTTTGCAACTTCAATCCTTCGTTCTCTTGCGCTTAGAGACACTGTTAAACCCTGAAAATTCCATACTTACACCTGGAAGTATAACCTGCACAATTCTCACAAAATACATTAAAACACACCATTGCTTGAGATACAAAGCACCAATTTAAGCCGAAATAGAATGATCCAAGTGGATATAAATCCACTTATCACACCCCCAAACTTAAACCGTTGCTTGTCCTCAAGCATAAACAGACAAAAATATATACAACTAACTAGTACCACTTCCGTAGGTGATCACGGTTGCATTTGGCATATGCAACAAGCCCTTTAAACCCATAGGCAGCCCTAGTGGATGAGTAAGGTCTCGTGAGGGCCTATAGTGAATGTACCCACAAAATCCAATGCAATGCAATGCATGAATGCAACTAATATGAAAAATGCAAAGATCCCCTTAAACTCACCAAAACCAACTAACAAGCAAATATCTCAAAGAATGCAACAAATCCGAGCAGAGCTCGACTAAGTCCCCGTATACTAACAATACATGAACAGAAACGTGCGTGTGTGCAATGCTCATCAGAAATACTCCCAAAACTAGGTCAAAAATCATACATGTTTTCCGTCAAGACAATCACAGGTTTATAACTAGAATAGACTGTAGACACTCCATAACCTAGGAACACCTCCACCCTTATCCAAGGTAGACAGAAACTCATGCTTTATTACTATGACACATAATACTATATACAATACGCATGCTTATTTAACCGTGCAATGAATGAGACCCCAAAAGGCTTATACAATAATACCCATGTAGCGAGTGTTAGGCCAGTAATCTCAAACCACAAGGGCTTTAGGTTATTAGGACTAAGTCCCCTAAGACTTAATTACTCGAGTATTAAAGAGCTCACTCTGGTTAATTTTGCATATAAACAAACAAAAAATTGACTTTTTTTTTCTTCTTTTCTTTCTGATTTTTTTTTCTTCTTTTCGCAATTTGGAATGAGCCTTTCTCATTTCCAACCCTAGACTACTCATATAAATATGAGTTGGCTACTAGCCATTTGACACCTAACCTTTATTAACAACTTATCATGAAATTCCGGTATTCCCCCAAACTTAGATTTTAGTGTTCCTACGCTATAAAGGGAATAATGAAAATTCTAAGAATAAACAAGTGATTAAATCTCAAAACATCCAACAGGCATGACCCTAACCTAGCCCAAAAACACCCCAATGAGACTGTGTAATTAGTTTTGTTCCCGTAACATGCAAGTCAATTCCTAAGAACTATAAATCATCCCTCTACTCATCATCATTACACTCAATTAAACATCTACCTATCAATCAGAATCAGCTCGTCCTAAGGAATCATGAATTATGCATGCCATGAAAATGCAACTAACATGAACTCACATGGTATAATAAACAAAAATAACAGAATGTCCTATATGAAACACACTTAGATAATACGAACATATATGCATGAATTACTACTACTAATATGCAAAACATGGTATCCTACATGAACACAATGAGACACTAATACTACATATACAATACTTTCCCCCCAAACTTAAGATATTCAATGACCTCATTGAATGGAAGTAAATACGAGGGAAAGTAGAAGCATACCTACAAATACCGAAACACATGGGTTGCCTCCCACGAAGCGCTGTCGTTAACGTCATTTAGCCGGACAAATATGATTCAAATCATGGTGGCTTGAAGATCGCATTTGACTTGTCCTTAGCAGAAGGACCATTCACCCATTGTCTGACAACCTTCTTGCTATCTTCCCACATCTTCTCTAAATCAAACTTCACTTTGCCTCTTCCTCCAATCGACTTCTTCGTCTTCTTTTTCTTCCTTACCCCTCTAAGGTGTTTATCCCTTTCAGTTGACTGATAAGAACACTCTTCTACCTCATCATCCATGATCCACCTTCTTAACACAATATCTTGACACACTTTAAAAATCACCAACTCATCATTCAGAATGACATATTTCAAATGGGATGGAAGTTTTCCAAGCTTGACATTCGAGAGATCTCGAACTGAAGAACTGTCAATGGAATCACTGGTGTGATGCTTTAGCATGTGTATATCCGATTTTTCGCTCAATAACTGATCAAACTTCTTTCTCTGACCTGTATCAACTATTTCCACACTGCAATACTCTTCATCCTCTGTCAGAAATTTCATGGCCTTGAACACATTAAAGGTGACATTCTGATCTTGCACCCTCATTGTAAGCTCTCCTTTTTGCACATCGATCAAAGTACGGCCCGTAGCTAGAAAAGGCCTTCCCAAGATTATGGGAATCTTCTTGTCTTCTTTGAAATCCAAAATAACAAAATCAGCTGGGAAGATGAACTTATCAACTTTTACCAAAACATCTTCTACTATACCCCTCGGATAAGTGATCGTCCTATCAGCCAACTGCAAAGAGATGTTAGTTGGTTTCGGCTCCGGTAGACCAAGTCGCATGAAAACAGACAAGGGCATGAGATTAATACTAGCTCCCAAATCACATAAGCATTTTCCAAAAGACAACTTCCCAATGGTGCATGGAATTGTAAAGCTTCCTGGATCCTTAAGTTTAGGAGGCAATTTCTGTTGCAACACCGCACTGCACTCCTCTGTCAAAGCCACTGTTTCAAATTCTTCCAACCTTCTCTTTCGTGACAAAATATCCTTCATGAACTTTGCATATCTCGGCATCTGCTCTAACGCTTCAACAAAAGGAATATTAATGGACAGTTTCTTGAAGACATCCATAAATTTCTGAAACTATTTCTCTTGACTTTTCTGTAAGCGTCCAGGATATGGAGGAGGCGGATAGATCTGATTATTCATTGAAGATTGCTCCGGAATAGACTTTTCAACAGGGTTCTTGCTTTTCTCACCATCTAGCTCATCAGCTACCAAGTCAGATTTCTCAAATTCTGGCACTGTAGATTTTTCAACCTGCTGATTCTACACTTCCTCATCTCCTTTAGCTGCTGATTTAGGATCTGATGTAACCTTTCCCGACCTCAAAGTCACAGCTTTCACCTGCTCATGGACCTCCCTCCTACCTGGATTAGTCTCTGTGTCACTAGGTAGAGTTCTTGGTTGCCTACTAAGTAAGGCACTTGCAATCTGTCCCACCTGGCTCTCTAAGATCTTTTGAGAAGCTTGCAGATTCTTCACCATCATCCTCAAATCATCCATCTCTGATTTTTCATTAGAAGTTTGCTCCGCATGAGTCTGGGGTTGTTGCTGCTGAAATCCTGGAGGTTGATATGGTGCCCTCTGAGCATAAGGCTGTTGATAGCCTTGATTGAATGGCTTCGCTTGCTGATAAGGTTGTTGTGCACTCTGATTGTTGCTCTAGCTGAAATTGGGATGATTCCTGTTGCTAGGATGATAAGTAGCCGGAACTGGTACATTAGATCTCTGGAAATTACTCACAAACTGTGCTGATTTAGAAGAGATAGCATACTGATTCGTCTCATGTGCGCCCGCACATAGCTCACAAACACTAGCCACCTGCTGAACTCCATAATTTGCAAGAGAATCCACCTTCATAGTCAAATCCTTCAACTGAGCTGCAATAGCTGAAGCTGTATCCAACTCAAACAAACCCGCTACCTTGACTTGAGAAAGCCTCTGGGTTGGATTCTGATATTCATTAGCAGCCATCATCTCAATAAGTTCATAAGCTTCATCATAGTTCTTAGCCCACAGAGCTCCTCCTGATGTTGCATCTAGCATAGGTCTAGATTGTGCTCCCAACCCATTGTAGAAACTGTTGATAACCATCCAGTCAGGCATACCATGATGTGGACACCTACGAAGCATCTCCTTGTATCGCTCCCAAGCTTCACACAAAGATTCTCCAGATTGCTGCTGAAACTGAGTTAGCTGGTTCCTCATTGCTGCAATTTTTGCCATAGGGAAGAATTTAGTAAGAAACTTCTGAGCAAGATCCTTCCATGTAGTAATGGAACCAGGTGGTAGAGAGTGTAACCAGCCCTTGGCCTTATCCTTCAAAGAGAATGGGAAAAGCCTCAATTTGATAGCATCATCCGAAACACCATTGAACTTGAAAGTATCACAGATCTCGATAAAGTCCCGAATATGCATGTTAGGATCCTCCGTAGGAGCACCCCCAAACTGAACCGAATTCTGTAGCATCTGAATAGTGCCCGGCTTGATCTCGAAGTTATTAGCCGTGATGGCTGGCCTGATAATACTAGACTGGATATCATTGATCTTCGGCTGAGAATACTCCTTCAAAGCCTTAGTTGCTGCTGCATCTGCCATTGCTATTGTAGTTTCAGCTTTCTCGTTCTTATTCTCTGAATTCTCTACAAGATCGTCTTTTGCCAGTTTTTGTAAACGAGCTTGTAAGCGTGTTCGCAAACAAATTCAAGTACCTGAAACACCACGAAACAAACAAAACAAGTAAGAAATCCGAGTCAGTGAACGCTAACGACCACTATTGACAAGCACATAAACTAAAAATAAAACACCGATGATCCCCGGCAGCGGCGCCAAAAACTTGTTATGCTATAATTACGCAAGCGCACGTAGTCACAAGTAATACAATTAAAGTTCGTTCCACAGAGATCTGGTTAAGTTTTACTCAGAAAATATGCCTATGCAACAATGTATGGTTTTAATTCACTGCTAAGAAAAATAACAAATTGGAGTTGATTGTCTAAATTAAACTAAGATGCAATTTATAAAACTAAGAATTAACTAATTGACAAGAATTAAATTTGAATTGCTTATATGAGAATAAACATGGAATCCTAGTTTCATTATCTACTTCACTTAGAGTTGCAGCCTTTAATTAAAACATGTGATGGTTTTGATATCTGATCGAATAACACGAAACAAGTAAAAGTTACCTCTCGGTATACTAGTACCAATCTACGCATACATCCACAAAAGAGATAGAAGATGAATAGTCCACCTATTATGTTTAGACCCTATATCTCTATAGAATTTGAAAACATAAAGGTTTAAGCACAAGTTATCCACTTAGATCACATAGGGTAGCATAATATCTCTATTGATGCCACAAATCATGATGTTAAAACATCAACCTATCCTATGCTAGCATGGCAAGTTCTAAATCTCAAGATCCACTCTCGTTTAGCCAGAGATTAACATATTAGATGTTCGCGACGCACCTAAATACAATAAGCACAACCATACAAGGATATCAAGAATTCACCACACATAAATCTTTAAGGCATGCAAACTACTAAGCTACATAGATAAGTCCACTAGGATCCCATGATAACGATTAGTTCTTAATCGAACCTCTCGTCACCATGGGATTTGACGAAAGCATGATATTAAACAAGATAATGAAGATAAATAAATCGATAATGGAATAAGGTTTAGCGAACAAATCCAGAAAAGTAACAAGCATCCAAAAGATACGCCTAAACAAAGAATACAAGAAAACTATGACTATGACTATAACATCTTCGTATTCCATCCTTCATCTCTGATCCCTCACCTATACACCATATTTCTTATACTATATAATTTTATTTGTGACTATGTCTCCAGAGGGTGTTTTGTTCACTTCTTGTAGAGACTTTCTGTTGGGTGTTGACCCATTAAATTGGTTTGAAGCTCTAGACCTTGGGTCGTGGAACTTCATATTTACAGGTTGGAAGGTTCTTGGGATTTTTATTCCAGACCTTATCAAAGCAGTTGGGGTTTTTTACTCACGCTGTGTAATGAAAATTGAAGCTGGTAAGTCTACCTTTTATGGGAAGGCCACCTTTTTCGATTTGTCGAGTTTCTCGAATATCAGTTTAATGAAGTGGGCTTCGGCTTTAAGTGGTTTCAGTAGGGGTTATCGGACTGGATGTCTTGTTACTCTTGTTCCTTATGGAATTTTTCTGGATTTTGTTCCTCCTGGGTCTCTTGTTAAAGAGAAGTTCTGGATGGATCTGTTACAAAGTGATCTATTGAGTTCGCCGCCCAGACTACGGTTATTCAAGAATTACAAGTCTACGATTGTTAATATGATGTGTAGCAAGGGTATGAAAGCTATGCTTTGTGTTGAGTGCAGGGTGTTTGTCGAAGTGTGTCACCGAATGGTTATGTTACCTGATGGGTTTCCTCACGGGGAATTAATGCTGATGCTAGGCACCATCGATCTTGATTCATGTGCTGGATATAGATGTTATTTGACTTTGTATACTGACCTAAGAGGTTTCATTGGTTTGATATTTCGCGAAATATCTGCTCTAGAAGGTTGGCCTAGCGATGTGCTTTGGGTCTCCGTTCTTGATGAGGTCTTCTTTCTGGATCTCGGTGTTCTATTTCAGGGGAAGTTTTTAGACTTTATGCATTTAGCCATGGGGTTGATACCTCACCTTCGATGCGAGAATTGTAAAGTATTGGAAGTCTTTTTTGCAGAGGGACTGAAGGGATCGATCTCTTATGTTCAATTATCGTGTTATGTGCTGGAGCCTCTCTCAATCTGGAACAATTGGTGCTCCTGCTATATTCTTGATCTTTTGTCAAAAAGAATTGTTCCCACATATAACACTGGGGATGTCCTTCATTTGTTTGGTTCAAAGCGGAGAGCACAGGTGCTGAGTGCATTTTTTCGGAAGGATTTGTTGCAATCTGGGACTTTGTTGAATTTCCTTGGTTCGATTTGTGATACGGTGTACAAGGGGTATTATGATATAGGGATAGTGAAAGCTCATGAGGTCTTATACGCCGACGGTCCCTTTATTTTGTTAGAGGGGAGATGGTCGGTATGCACGGACTTGGTGGTGTGGGGAAGACCATCTACGATGGGATTTGTCGCTGCTTTAATGGTCATGTCGAAGGTTTTCTGCCACGAAACTGTCTCTTTCTTCAAAAGGGACTTTGAGGATAGCAGCCACCAACTGTATGAGGTTTGCCAGGTCGTAGGAAAGGATTTATTATTATTAGGTTCGTTACTTTGGTATATTTCATATGTTGAGTTCACGATTGTGGATTTTGAAGACGGTCGGACTGTTGGAAGTGTCAATGTAAGGTTCCATCAGTTGCAGCTGGCTTTTGAAGGTTGGTCTCCATTGAGATGTAGTTTTATCTACAGTATCTTGGAAGGATTTCCCCAATGGGCCTCAACTATGCAGGTCCTGGTTACAATGTTCGATCTAAAACTACTAAGACCAAATTTAGATGAAGTTTACTTGTGGGGAGGTGTGCCCAAAGGTACGTGTATTGACCTGGATTTTATCTCGATTGAAAGATGGATCTTGTTGTTGTTCTATTCATGTGCTTTGTCTAAGGTCTCAATGACAATTGCATACGTCCTATATGCTTCTTTTTATGATGATCAGTCCAGCGATACTCTTTCTGAGATCGTTGAATTTGTTAGTTGTGCACTCCTTGTGAGTGTTGGTGTTCTTCAACACTCTAGTTTGCTCCGTCGGAGGTCTGCAAAGAAGTGCCAGATTGGAAGTTCGTTTTCCGAATTTGTGAGGGGAATTGGAAGTTCAATTATGTGTAACTACAGGTTTATTCCTTATAGATTTGACTGGTTTGGGCTGCGGATGCCTTGCCCCGGCTTTGGTTTGGTGGTGCAATGCCATGACTTCGTTATTTACTTGACGCCTATGAATCTCGATGTCTATAGGCCTACCTGTAGGTTCAGGATGTGCTTCACCGAGCTGAGTTCCGATGGGCACTTTGATGGAAGACTGGTTGGTTTACTGAGGGGTGGTGAGCGGTTTACGGGGTATAACAGCATCTTTGTTGATAGCCTATGGGGGATGTATCCTGTCCTGCTGCAAGTTTATGACATAATTATGTGGACCTTGATGCCGACCAATCCTTATTATT
This sequence comes from Kitagawia praeruptora, assembly GCA_037693485.1. NCBI lineage: Eukaryota > Viridiplantae > Streptophyta > Magnoliopsida > Apiales > Apiaceae > Kitagawia > Kitagawia praeruptora. The sequence goes on along the minus strand of CM075351.1, from coordinate 117,205,209 downwards.
GCTATATTCCTGGCTATAATGGTCATTTGATGGATGACAGACTTGATGTTTGTTGTAATTTTGAGATTCAAAATGATGGTGTGATTAATGATCTTGCTTTGGATGGTGGCTGCTGGATTATTTCTAGGAAGCACAGAGTGATGAGAATGATCAGTTTGGTCTTGATGCTGTTTGATATATTTTCTATTGTTCGAATAGGAGATGATTTGCATTTTGTTAATGGAATTAAGGTGGGACATTTTCAAAATGTGGCTACGGGACTTGATGGAAGAGATAATTGTGTATGGACTTGGATTGTGAAAGCCTATGGTCCGAACATGTGGGACGACCCAACTTGGGTAAAGAGGGGCGGTCTATCGGAGGTAGCTCCTAAGCATTTCTCTAATGCTTATTTTCTACTGGAGTGCGAGATGGGATGCCTGTCGGCATATTTAGTTTTAAGCTAGTTTATATTGGCTGCTTAGTTTATCTTTTCCAGACTCTATGTTGACAGTAAGGTGACTTACTGATGTTTGCTCTGTAATATTTGGATGGTGACTTCGCGGGGTATGCCCCTAGATTTGTACTAGCTGTTCCTTTTTGGTATAAAATTTTAATTAGCAAAAAAAAAAGATCTTCTTGTTGTCACAATCCTCGCCTTGGCTTCTATCTCTCGTGATCTGAACGAAATATGGTGAGTAGATGATGATTTTGATGTGCCCCAAGGTGTGTATTTATAGACCCGAGTGCCTCCTCAACCAAGCAATTACCGTCTTTGAATTAGGATAGAATTCCGGCAATTTCCGTTTTTGATTGGAATAGAATTGCAATTCCCATGTTTGAATTGAATTCCAGAAGTTTCTAGCTGACCAAAACAATTGCCATGTCAATTAGGAGAAGAATTGAGGAAGTTTCCCATTGGAAATCATATTTCACGAAGTTTCTGACGGCTCTCCGCGCGGCCGCGTGCACCATAAGCATAAACTCAGCGCGCCCGCGCCTAGCCAAATTCTGGGAGTCCTCTAGCACGCCCGCGCTCCAGTCCTTTGATAACTACGCGCGCCCGCGCGCAGCCCTAATGCTCAGACTGACTTTTTCCCTTAAACTGATCTCTCCTCCCATTTCCTTTGCAACTTCAATCCTTCGTTCTCTTGCGCTTAGAGACACTGTTAAATCCTGAAAATTCCATACTTACACCTGGAAGTATAACCTGCACAATTCTCATAAAATACATTAAAACACACCTTTGCTTGAGATACAAAGCACCAATTTAAGTCGAAATATAATGATCCAAGTGGATATAAATCCACTTATCATACATAGCTGCGTGTTATTCAATTATACTAACTATAAGACGCTTGCTGGGCACGGGGAAGTGAACCACACTGGACACTACTCCTAGTTTTTAGACTTTGTTACTGTATTGTGGAATATTAATATGGAATGTACTATAATGTACATTCCTAGTCTTAAGACTTTGGTACTGCATTATGGAATATTAGACTTGCTGGTCAATAACTATAATGTACTAAAGCTGGTATGAAGTTCATGTGCAACCAACATTCTTGTGTAATAGATACTAATTGACTAGTGCTTACTAACAGCCTAGTAAGAAAGAGTGCCAACATGATATAGGGTAAATGACCAAGATAGAGAAGAATTATTTTCAATCCATGGAAAGAGTCCTTCACCGCTCCCTGCCAAGGAGACAGTTTAGGCCTGTGAACTATCTGATCCTCAATCCATGGATACGACTCATTCACCAGTTTTGCATCCAAATTTAACCTTCTGATGTCCCTGCAAGCCAAACACATATCTACATAGTTAAAAAAAAGAAGTGGCTAGTTGCTACACATTTTTGTGAATGAGTAAGTTGTTGCCATCTTATGCATAACTGTTCAATCATTACCAACACATAAATTCTATGACGTGCTCTAATTCTACTTTGCCAATTGTTAGCTAACTATGTGTACTGATATAGCTCATATGAGCAGACTTGAACCACAAAGAACAAGCAAACTACTATAGAGAGTTCGGAGTTAGAGACCACCGTTACTATTTAGAAGTTGAGATTTTAACATAAGTGCCTCCGTTAAGTTGTCTGCAATCACCCACAGATGAGTTAGATATTTTAAATAAAAAAATCACTAAAAGTTATGCAAGTATAAAAGCAGACATTAGAGAAATGTATAGGCTAATTAATTACAGTAGTATATTATTTGATGTTGTTAAAGGTTACAGTAGGACATTACAGTAGTATATTATTAGTTTAGGTATTTTTTTTCTTTTAATACGCTAAATAACATCTTGCATATGTCTCTCAAATTTAATTGAGAATCTGTTGTTTGATTTTGCCTGTTAGTATCTATATTTTCTTGATTTCTTCCCATAATTTGTGGCTCAAACAAGATTTTTACAGGCCTATGAGCATCTTTAAATTATTTTTACTTATCTTCATGCAAATTATAAGATGGGAGTTTAGCAAAAAAAATAAATTATAAGATGGGATATCATAAATTTTTATCCGTTAAGCATGTGTCTGGTTGACTGTTGCGACTTTACAACTTTTGATTCATTTCTGGCATGAGGAGTAGGTAATAGTAGTGTGCGTCTTATGCTTGACAATATTTATCTTGCCATAATAGATTTTGATTCTATTTCAGATTGTTCTGTCAATCGTACATGTAGTAAGGTAGCTCACGAGCTTGCACATCGTTTGCCTCGGGTCACAGGTAGGAGGGTCTGGGTAGATAGTTTTCCATCTGTTACTTATTCTTTGTTAGATGCTGATTGTTTGATTAATGATATCTGGTTTCCCCTGGGCAATTCCTTCAAAAATAGAAAAAAAATTCAATATAACTAGTCCAGACATTGACAATATACCAGCTGCATGTGGAACACTTAGCTTCCAAACATTCGTCAAGTACGTCTGCATCACCCACATTATAATCCCTTCAAATAAATTACCCACATTACAAGATTTTGTAGTATACCAATGGGGTTGATTAGAATAAATATGCATAGCTCTAGGCCTCTAGCTGATAGAGAATATCATCTTTTCTGTATTGTAAGGTAGTAACAGAGAATTCACATTTGGAATTCTTATCATTCTGCAACGATTTGACCTTTAGTCTCCTAAATTTACATTCTCTAATTGCAGGATACTTTATCGCCATATGAGAACATAAGTATTTACTATTCCCTACTCCACTTTGAACGTCCATGGAATGGAACTGTGTTTTGGCTTGATCCTGCAGGAGCAGAAAATGATATTCGTGGATTTTCCCGAACCATCATTAATGAGTATGCACGTAATTACATTGAAGTATTTATTGTAACTTTTTATAGTATTATAATCATAACTGCATTTCTTGTCAATTTATTAGTGGAATCAAAAGGTTTAGCCTCAAATATCGAACAGATATCAAGAAACTTAAAAAGAATCCGAAAATTAAGTGGAATAAACCAGAGGTATGCCATTCTTATCTTAAATCATTTAATATATTATAATATATATATATATGTTAAGATTATTGATTTAATTATATCTCTGTATGATATAGTGTCCTCGTCAAACCAAAGACTCTGTGGATTGTGGATACTATATTTGTCGGTACATGCTTGAAACTATAGAAAAACGACGACAAGGAATTCCTGAACAGGTATTGTTAATCTCTGTATATTTTTCTGTGTCGGATAAAGAAATTGTACTGGTAGGGTATGTAATATATTGGAGAAATCACAAGAAATTGTACTGCAATAATTTTATGAAAAATCAATAGAAAATACTCAGATAATGCTAATTTACCCACCCGATATTTTAAAAGTGAATGAGATAATGTTTTCATTAGAGCATAAACATTGCCGTTGATTCCTAATATAACCTGCACCGAGAAACAAGTAGTTCTTAATTTATTATTTGTATAAAAAGATGCAAGTAATTCTAAGCACCACGAGTTGGAATTTATTTGCCAAAACACGAAACCACCAGCCTCCCTGCGCTCTTCACTTTCAGGCTTGCATAGCTCCTTGATAAAATTCGGATGCACTAATTCTAAACTGTCTGATTGCACACATGCTTTGAAACAAATTAATTTAATGCTGGTTTTCTACCTGTTGCTGCTATATATTGTTGTGCAATATAGTTTGCTGTAAAAAATTCTAGATTCTTTTAAAAATATTCTGCGTAAAGTCTACTTAAAACTGATCACTAAAATCTGGTTTTAGCATAAAATTTATTACATAATGTAAAAATAATAAATGTGCTATCAACTAGAATTAATATAACAAACCAAATTTATTGTTATGTGCAATCTCACTGGATAGAAAATCGGATTAACAAGTTAATGATCAATACACTAGGCATAACTGTATGAATTATTTCTTCCTTTTTTTTTGTTTATACAACTTTTCTCTTCCATATGTATGATAATTTGCTTATATATATTGCATTTTCTAGTTAATGTGGAATTTTAAATGCACATTCTTTAATATTTGTAGTACTTTGGTGGAGCTCCAACGGCCTATTCTCAAATGAAGATTGACGAGTTGAGGGACATGTGGATTAAATTTGTGCAGGAGTACAAATTAGAGGATGAGGAGGGCTAATTTACATTTTTTGCTTTGTTTAGAACCTTAGTATGATTTCACTAGTAAACATTTATATGAAATTTTGTGCACTTTTAAAACAATGATACTACATTACAATTGATTTTTCTTTTCAAATGAATGAATGATTTATCCAATATTTTACTGTAGTGTATGTGTTTGGCATGTGGATATATAAATCATATATTTGTGGCACAGGTACATTTTTTAATATGAATAGGAAAGACACCACATTTTAAAAACGTAGAAAAAGATCACTTTTTAGGTAAAAGTGCTTTTGTTAAATGAAATCAAAGAGACTACCTTTCGGATATATGTGATTTTATAAATTAAGTTATGGAAATCACCTTTTCAAAATATGTGATTACTTAATAAAATCAAAGAGATCACTTTTTTTGAATAAGTGATATTGTTAAACGACCAAAGAGTTCACTTTTTTTGAATAAGTGATATTGTTAAACGACCAAAGAGATCAGTTAATTTAGATAAGTGATTTATTTTCCTTCTACCAAGGTAACCATTGATCTTACATAGTGGTCTCTTTTTCTAATTTTAGAAACCACTCCAATTAAGCGGTCTCTTATCCTGGGAGCAGTGGCGGACCCAGAACATTTACTTACTGGGGGCACCATATAAATATTTGAATGCTACAACAACCTAAACTTATACTAGCAAAGACAAGAGTATCTGAGTTGAAGAGCCAGAGAAAAAGAAGAATGAAGTGCCTGCAGGAGATAAGCTGATGAGTGTTACATTTACTACAGTTTGTATATATATTTGCAGAGAGACTAAACAAGAATGAGGAAAGTAACAAACTATATTACTGTATGTTGAATATCTACATTGAGAAAAGTTGAGAGAGAACAAGGAAAACTTAAGAGTACATATAAATATTTGAATGCTACAACAACCTAAACTTATACTAGCAAAGACAAGAGTATCTGAGTTAAAGAGCCAGAGAAAAAGAAGAATGAAGTGCCTGCAGGAGAGAAGCTGATGAGTGTTACATTTACTGCAGTTTGTATATATATTTGCAGAGAGACTAAACAAGAATGAAGAAAGTAACATACTATATTATTGTATGTTGAATATCTACATTGAGAAAAGTTGATAGAGAACAAGGAAAACTTAAGAGTACATATAGATGAACTACAACGTGCTACCACCATGCTATGTTCCCTAGCTTTATATAAATTAGTAACTAAAGTTGTCCACTTGAGTTAACAACCGACACATTAGATTGGTACCATAATATTCTGTCTTGTGAGTGGCTTGGAGTATATTATGTTCCTTGAATTGCATTGAGTTGTATTATGGAGTATATAACAATAGGCAATGCTACAAACCAGGACAACAATCTAAACCACTTGAAATGATAGTACTGGGGGCACCATATAACATTTTTTATTAACAATAATATAAAAATTATGAGGGGCTTTAACTTCACCTGGTTTCTTCCCTAAATTTGACTGGGGGCCTGTCCCCCCATTAATGAGACTGTAGGTTCGCCCCTGCCTAGGAGACCACTGACCTAGACATCACCTTATAAGGTGGTCTCTAAATAGGTTTTCAGGTGGTCTCTTAATCTATTTTTGTACTAGTGTTTAGGTAGAATTAATCCAAATTTTGTTGTCATTGGCCCCGACAATTAGACGTAATTGTGTCTTGTCATTTTTCCCTTTTCTATTTATGAAGGATTACTTAGAGCATCTCCAATAGAGGTTGCCAAGAGGTTGCCAAGTCCTATGTGGCATGGCACCCTTGGTTGCCCATCTATTGGAGTATCAATGTTGCCAACAAGTTGCCAACCAAAGTTGCCAACAAGTTGCCAATCAATGTTGCCAACAAGTTGCCAACCAAAGTTGCCAACAAGTTGCCAAAAGTTGGCAACTTCCCCATTTAGTTAAAACACATACAACTCTACAAAAATGTATTTAACTTTACCCATTTTTATATCTTCCATATTTTAAATGTATTTATAAGATAATATAAAATTTATGTATGGGACCACATTGACAACTTTTAAAGTTGCCAACTATTGGAGTAGATTTATAACAAAAGTTGCCAACAATGAGATGGAGGAGAGAAGAAATAAAAAAATAATATATGTGATGATGTGGTAGGAATTGGAAATAAAAAAATAATATATGTAATGATGTGGTAGGAATTGGCAACTATATTGGTAAGCTCTATTGGAGATGCTCTTAGATCTTTTTCTTTGTGTTTGGTAAAATGCAGATAAATTAGATGTTTGTATCCCAAAAATTGGACTACGCCTCAAAATCGGGCCAAGTTCTAATTATTCGAGGTGATTTTGTAGCAGTACGATTCGCTAAGCGTTATTGGCCACCCTAGCAGCTACCGTTCATGGCCATGCATTATGGGATAATCATTGACGAAAGGGCAACATTAGTTAAATTTATTACGAGGAAAATCATGAAATTGCAAGGTTTTTGACTTGCCAAATTTATGCTTGGGTTCGATTTGCGGTTTGATTCTTGGTGACAATAGAAGATTCTGTACAACATCTATGGATGGGTTCGCGCTCGCCTATGTACATTAAGAATCAATTTCCAAAATAGCGTTTCTAATCAAATTCCAAGAGTAGACGGACAAAGAATGCATCATGCATAGAACATCTCTTCTCTAGAAAAAAATCAATAATGAAAGCTGTGATCTGCAACCCGGACAGTGGTCGTATACTCGTAAAAAGTAGAAACTGTTAATTGAATTTCTGAAATGGACAGAGCACACACACAGTCACCTACACAAAATAAAGTTTTTTTTTTTTTTTTGCTAATTAAAATTTTATACCATAAAGGAACAACTTGATACACATCTAGGGGCATACCCCGCGAAGTCAACATGCAAACAAAAGAAATGTCATAGCATCATAGACACTATACAATCAACATACAAATAGAACTAGCTTTAAACTAGTTTAAAACCACACTGTGAGACCTATGCCAAGTACAAATAGTAAAGGGACCACCCGGTCCACATCCAAGCATTGTAAACTGGAAAGCAGCATCTTCTTCATAGGCAACACTAGCACATGGTAAGCCCAAACATGAGCGCCCTGGAAATTGTTAGAAAAAACCTCCTGACCTGAAAGGTTGGAGTCCTCTCGCCTAGACAAGCTACCAACCAGCTGCTCCAATTCCACCTTACTACAGAGCTTTCCAGATAGACTAACCTGCCCCCTCTTGGACACGCATTTGCTCCATCTTCCAGATAGACTAAAGCATCCAGATTTATGCACAAGGCCATCTCCCTCTTCGACCCATTGATGCATAACAAGTACCATCCAAGTTTCCGCATAGAACTGAATGCCAAGCTGACAAGCAATCACCATCCTAGCTCTACGAATCCCTTTGGCACGGGATTGCAGAGACAAAGGAGACGCCCCGCCCATCCAGGAGTCCTTACTCCTCACCCAGACTCTATTGCTACCATCCAGTAGCAGATTTCCTATACCTTCTTTTTTAAAAACACCACTAGCATCACAGTGGTCCCTTCCCACTACTATTCCATCAGACCTCCAACACTCAAGCTGGACACGTTCCGAACATAAGTGATCGAACAAACTTGTGTCTTCCTGATGAAGACAGGGCCCCATCATTCCACTATTACCAAAAGAAAAGCACCAACAATTAAAATGCGCTGATCGCGAATTTCCATTATTATAACAAATAATGTGCCCGCAGATCCACCAGGATGGACCATTAGATACATTCGTCACAGTGGTAAAATACCAGCTGCAGGACACAAAGTCAATACCCCCAGAAGCGCAAAGCACTGGTGGACTTGAGACATCAGTTCCATGCCATCCTTTTACACTCCCCGTTTCAGGGCACCAACTGGCCAACAAGGCATGATTGCACAGCATCATTAAATCTAGCAGAACACCTCCTCGAAGGCATTCTCCATCAAACACCTGGTAGCATCCCCCAGGACAAATAGGACAAGTCTGTGAACCCTTGTATAAGTTCACGCCACTCCCCTGACTAACGATCAAATAATAAACCCTCCAGAGCAACCTATCAATGTAATAGGGCGAAATACGGTGACAGAACACCACCTCAACATCCTCGTTCAAGGATGGAGCCAAACTGCAGAAGTCACAACATAATGAAAATAAAACATCAATTGACATTCTCCTATCAATTACCTCATCCCGATATAAAACCCCCAGCAGGTCTCTATGCATTCCAGCATAACCAATTTGAACAGTGACACCGCAAGTTCTAAATTGAGTGCATCCAGCCGTTCTAAGCTCAAAAGAGTTAGTGCTTCCAATGTTCATTCTCGAACAGTGCAATCTAGATGCAAGATGCATCAGTCGCACAGTGCTGCGAGAAAAAACCCAAACAAACAGCATAAGCTGCTTCAAACGGACCATAAAGTTCCGCTCCTGCGCTCTGCTATCTTCACAATCATTTCCTGCATCAACATTCAAATAGACCTTTATCCCTCTGCACACATTTTGAGTTGTAGCCCAAGCTTCATTAACATTCCCATCAGGTCGCATAACCTGACCACTGCAATGTCCTACACAAAATAAAGTTACCATCTCTATTATGTCTCATTCTGCGTATGTGTGTGCTTTTGTGTGATAATCAGATTTTGAACGTTTTTATTGATATTTCAGAATTCACATGTGCGTGTGGTGGGGACTGGGAGCAAAAAGAAAAATCACATCGAACTCACTATAACAGGGCTACAAAGCTTGCATAGCATTATAACAGAATACTAGCAAGGCTGAGAAAAAACAGAAGTAAAATCGAAACCGAACCGAAAAAATCGAAACCGAAATCGAACCGACGGTTGCGGTTTTTGATTTTTAAAAACCGAGATTTTCGGTTCTGGTTCTGGTTGGGTTAAATCTAAAAATAACAATTTTTTGGGTTTGGATTCTGAAAATACCAATTTTCGGGAGGGGGTGTTGAAAATACCCATTTTATTACGCATTTGGGGTTTGGGTAACGCGGGTTACGCATTTGGGGTTGGGGTGACAGGGGTTACGCAAGCTTCACTCGGGTAATACATGTATTCTGAAACCTTGAATAGCAATCGACTGTTGGGTAAAGGGGTAATACGCATTTGTGTCTTGCGTATCATGCATAACGCATGCACAACCTGCGTGATGACGTCATATGACGTCATCGTCACTTTTGCACAGACGAGAGCTCCAAGGCGATTTCCATGGCGATTTCCGGCGAATTGTTCATTCTCTCCGTTCGTCCGTAGATGCAACTTTTTCAACACATACTATATACCATTAAAATCGTAATCAAATCCTCTACAAGACTAGACCAATTTCATAGCATATGATTTGCCGGATTGTTTTCGCCCAAATCCAAACCCTAAACGTCGTTTTTCCGGCGAGCTTAGTGCAAGCCCCCTGCGGGGCCGGAGATCACTAAAGAGATATGGGGAGAGATAGAGTCTACGAGAGAGGAACGAGAGAGACAGAGAGAGATGGTAGAGGCCAGAGAGATGGTGGTGAACGGCCATTCTGGACAAATCGCCGGTCGTCGGAGAGATTTGGCCAGAGAGATTTGCTCAGAGAGATGATGGTAGAATACGCATATGATATTTGGGTCACCAAATGGGTATTTTTCACACCCCCTTTCCCAGATTGGTATTCTCGTTCCTTTTTCTAAAAAAATTGTTATTTTTAACAATTTTTCGTTCTGGTTCTGGTTATAGGTTAAAACCGAACTGATTATTAAAATAAATAAATAAATAAACATATAATTTGTATAATTTACATGTATTCTTAAACTTAATAAATATATTATATTTAGAATTATAATTAAGTTTCAAAACGATGTCGGATGAGAAAAAGGAAGATGTCGGAGCTAGATATCTATACTATTATATAAAAGCCGAAACATTGAAAGTTTTGGTACCTGTTTTTTGGTACCTATTTTTTGGTACCTGTTTTTTGGTACTTCGTGAATTTACTTATTTACCCTCATTATAAAGAAAAATAAAGACACTTAAAATAAATAATAACATAATATAATTAATAGTAATTAGTCGAGATATTACCTTTTATACTTAAAAACATCAATCGCATCATATCTTTCCACTATATTTCCTTTCGAATAAAAACACGTTATAATTAATGGTAATTAGTCGATTAACATAATAAAATTAAAGGTAATTAGTCGATTGCCTTTCTCACATTTACTTTTAGTTGAACATATTACCTTTTATAAACACCTCACGTATCATAACTTTCGATCATTAATATTTTCTTTCAAATTAGAACACGTTACCATTTTAATTTAAAACAAATCTTACCATCATTAATGTGTACCCGAAAATATCACACCATAATTTTCAAGAAAAATATGACACCTAAAATAAATAATAACATAATCTAATTAATGGTAATTAGTCAATTACTTTTTTTACATTTACATTTAGTTGAATATATTACCTTTTATAAACACCTAAAAAGATCAATTGTATCATATCTTTCAATCATTAATATTTTCTTTATAATTAAAATACGTTACCTTTTTAATTTAAAACAAATCTTAAAATCATTAATATGTACCCGAAAATATCACAACATATTTCTCAATTATTAATGAAATATATTAAAAATCTTATACGTTGTTTATAATAAGGAAATATTAGTATAATCCGTAAATATGATTATATTATATTATACTCCCTCTGTCCCTCCCATTTCTTTACATTTCTTTTTCACTGCTCGACACGCATTTTAAGGCTCCTAAAAAGTATAGTTCCATAACTTATTTTTTAAATTTTCTTTTTTTGTATAAAAATAGAACAATTCTATTTTTATACAAAAAAAGAAAATTTAAAAAATAAGTTATGAAACTATCTATTCCTCAAAAAAAAAAAAAAAAAGTTATGAAACTATCCGCAAATTGCACCTTAAAATCCGTGCCAGAATTACGTCCCCCAAGGTAAAGAACCAAGGGGGACAGAGGGGGTATCAAATTAAAATTTAAAAAATTATTAAATAATGATTATATAAAAACATAATTATTATATTAAATAAAATCTATATTATTATATAAAAGTCGAAACATTAAAATTTTTGGCACCAATTTTTTGGTACATCGTGAATTTACTTATTCACCCATCATTATAAAGAAAAATAAATATACATAAAATAAATAATAACATAATATAATTAATGGTAATTAGTCGAGATATTACCTTTTATAAACACCTAAAAACATCAATCCCATTATATCTTTCCATCATTAATATTTCCTTTCGAATTAAAATAAGTTACCCACCTAAAATAAATAATAACATAATATAGTTAATGGTAATTAGTCGAGATATTACCTTTTATAAACAACTAAAAACATCAATCGTATCATATCTTTCCATAATTAATATTTCCTTTCGAATTAAAACATGTTACCTTTTTAATTTAAAACAAATCTTACAATCATTAATATATACCCTTAAATATCATACATAATTTTCAAGAAAAATATAACACCTAAAATAAATAATAACATAATATAATTAATGGTAATTAGTCAATTAACATAATAAAAATAATATTAATTAGTCGATAATTACCTTTTTTTACATTAAAATAATAAAATTTATGGTAATCAATCTATTGTCTTTTTCATATTTAATTTTAGATGAAGATATTACCTCTTATAAATACCTAAACACATCAATCGTATCATATCTTCCGATCATTAATATTTTTTTTCGAATTAAAATACGTTACATTTTTAATTTAAAACAAATCTTACAATCATTAATGCATACCCGAAAATATCACACCTTAATTTTTAAGTAAAATCTTTCAATCATTAATATTTCCTTTCTAAATAAAACGCGTTGGATTTTTAATTTACAATAAATCTTACAATCATTAATATATGCAGGAAATATCACACCATAATTTTCAATTATTAATAAAATATATTAAAAATCATATACGTTGTTTATAATAAGGAAACATTAGTATAATCCGTAAACATGAGTATATTAAATTATATCAAATTAAAATTTAAAAATTACTAAAAATAATGATTAAATACAAACATAATTATGATATTAAATAAAATTTATAATATAATACAAAAAACCTGTGCATTGCAATATTAATAATTAACCGCTTACCTTTTCAGCTAAAACGTATCATCTTTCTATTTTTTCTAATTAAATTTCCTTTTTTCTACAAATATCACGGGCATCATAAATTTTTCATTTTTCAAAAAAACACTAGGAGTAATTTTAATTAGTAAAGTAACATAATTAAATTATAATTAGTATAAACTAATAAATTACATTTTTCACATAAAGCATGTCACCTTTTTAATTTCACGTTATATTTTCTATTTTCTCTAACTAAAATCTCTCATTTTTCAATTATGTTAAGGTTAATTCTATTAAATAAAATAAAATAATAATATGATAATACTAATAATTAATCAATTTACTTTTTCAGCTAAAACATATCATTTTTTCTATATTTTCTAATTAAAATCCCTATTTTTCTAGAAATATCACGGGCAACATTAATTTCTCTTTTTCTAAAAACATTACGAGCAATAAATAACATAATTAACTTATAATTACTATAAATTTACCAATTACCTTTTTCAGCTAAAACATGTTGCCTTTTAAATTTTATCTAACCAAATCCTCTATTTTTTTCAATTATATCATGGGCATTCTATTTAACAAAATAATAAACTAATTTTATAATTACTAATAATTAACCGAATACCTTTTTCAACCAAAATTCATCATCTTTTCTAAATTTCTAACTAAAATCCTCATTTTTTTCTAGAAATATCATGGACAACATTTATATAATTATCATCAAATAATCTCATTTAAAAATTTAAGGCTCCAAAAATCACGTTTTTAACAAATTAATTCAAATTAATGAAATTTTTTATATAATATTAAAAAAAATCGTGCATCGCACGGGTTTTAAGCTAGTATGTAATAAAATTCTTTATCTTAAATTCTTAATTATGTATTGAAATACAAATTTTTCACAGCGGGAGAGGTTGAGTGTCCGAATTTTAGCAACCTAAACATTAGTTTTTTTTTTTTTTGAAAAAAAAACTAGCAGAAGAAACTTCATAAGAGATTAAATACAATAAAAGTTTTTAGCTCACATTAAATAAATTTCCGAATAGATTACAAACGTATAAGATTTTAATAACACCCAAATCCAAAGGGTTGTTGATTTCATCATAAAAAACAGACTATAAACATCTCCTTTGCTTCGTAAATAACAAATAATATTAATAATATGTGGTTTTAAGAAAATAAAGTAGATTTGCTATGTAATATTTATATGATTTTTTCGTTCGATCTGTTAAAAATCGAATCGAGCTTTTTAAAACCGAACCAAAACTGAACTGTTAAAAACCGAACCAAGCTTTTTAAAATCGCAATTTTGGTTTTCAATTTTTAAAACCGAAAACATGCGGATTCGGGTTCGGCCCCGAACCGAACCGTGCTCTCCTAAATACTACTCCCTCCGCCTCATCCATTTCTCAACATAAATTTTTCACTTGCGTGACACGCATTTTAAGGCTCTTATAAAGTATGGTTCCATAACTTATTTTTAAAATTTTCTTTTTTTGTATAAAAATAGGATTGTTCTACATTTATACAAAAAATAGAAAATTTCAAAAATAAGTTATGGAACTATCATTAAAATCTACCTTAAAATGCGTACCGAATCCCCGTCCCCCAATGTAACTATTGGGTAGCACACACGCACACACTCTAGTATAAAGTGATGTGGGTACAAACGATTTTAATATTCAATCAAAGTACTGTGAATAATTTGTTCATTTTACAGATAGTAGATCGATACAAGAGAATCGTACAGATGTACATTGACACACCTACATAAGATCATACTCCCTTTGTCCCATCCATTTCATTACAATTTTTTTTTTGGAATGTCCCTCCAATTCTTTACATTACTAAAAATAGTAACTTTTAATAATAAAATACACTATTACATCCACAACTTCACTCCACTTTTTCAACACTTTACACTATTACACTCACTACTTCACTTATTTTAACAATAAAATCACTATTACACCCCCTACTTCATTTATTTTAACAATATTACACCCACTATTCTTGGTCTCCGTGCCGAGCCCCCATGTTAAGAACCTCATGGGACAGACAGAGGGAATACTATATAAGAGCAAGTTCAATGCTAAAATGGCTATAGCTATTGTTATAATTTGAGACCAAAAAATAGTTTTTGGTCTTAAAATACAACTAATGCTCCAATGCATAGAGTTCTAAAATAAGAGCAACTACATTCAAACTAGCATTTAAAGTGCATTTTAACATTTTTTGATAATGAATAGAATTAAGTGGTTGGTTGGAGATGATGTGGCAAGGATGACTATAGCCATTTTTAGTCCTAAATATAGGACCAACTATCCATTTATGCTACTGTAGGACTAAGTATACCTATGCATTAGAGCAAGACCAATGGTGTGCTATAGCTATATTATAGCACAAATTACAAAATATTGAAATCCAATAGTGTTCTACAGTTTGTGCTAAAATAGCACAATGCTATAATTTGTGCTATATATAGCACAAACTATAGCATTGTGCTATATTTTGAAACACCCCAAAAAGGTAAAAAGTGAGTGGAAAATATAAAAAGGAAGGAAATCATTTCTACCCTTACTTTGTTTCATGACCTTTTTAGCACAAACACCCCAAAAAGGTTAAATATGAAACAAGATATAGCTCAAACCATTGGAGACATGTTGTTATTTTAGCACAAAAAACCACTTTTTAGTGCTATATTATAGCAATAGCTCCATCTATTTTAGCACAACCATTGGCCATGCTCTTAGAGTGATAATTTTGCAAACTTAGTTCTATATTATAGCTATAGGACTAAGTATAGCTATGCATTGGACATGCTCTAAGTAGTCACACAAATGCAACAAATGAAACAAACAAGCTTTAGTATGTAGGGTAGACTAGTATGATTTGTGCTTCCACACCAGCGTTCTAAAAATCGTGACTCGGATCGATTCGGTGAATCTACCGAGTCACGAGTACTCGGATTAATCGGAAAGTACTCGGAATGGGTACTCGGATCAAAAATCAGATATATTAAAAAATTAATTTTATAAATTAAAATTATTAATATAAATATATATCATTGAATAAATCAAATATTATAAATTAGCAAAAAAAAAAAAAATCAAATATTATAGCAAAATTGAAATTAACTAAAATAATGCATATTACTCATATTCTTGTCAATATACATTTCCATAAATAACAAAAAAAAATATTAATTTCAATTCATACTCGATGATTTAAACTTGAAAATAAGATGAGTTTCAGACTCATATAGGTAAAAATCATCAATTTTATACATAAATTGATTATAAATAAACTATATAGTGAGATGAATGAGGGAATTTTGGAAGATTTTTGATTAAATAATTAGGTTATTATGTTGATTTAATATTTGACGCTTTTTTCATTTTTATAAATTTTTTACTGTTCAATCCGAGTTGGACCGAGTTTGATCCGAGTTATGCCGAATTGACCCGAGTTATGCTCAAAACCGAGTTACCATCCGAGTAATACAAAATCAGATCGAAAATGAGTCCAAGTCCAAGTCCGAGTACTCGACCGAGTCGGCCGATTTTTAGAACACTGGTTCCAATACTACTTATCTCGACTTTTAAGTCCAAACTACTATTACACATATTATACTTGATCAATGCGATAAATATTAGAATAGATATGAACTTCTTCCATCAACATTAAATTTTCCTAATATGAGTTGCTCTTTGAAACAGAAAGAAACCTTTATTATCTTCATTTCCGAGCACAAGTTCCTACTCAAACTAAAGGACAATTCACTAATTTCTTGGATTACAATGGTGTAAATTCAAGGAACTTGATAGTAAAGTCTTTATTAACTAATAAATACATTAACTTACTGAAACCTGAGAGGCAACACCATATTCGTCTCTCAGAGCTAATGTATTATGTACTATAATTAAAGTCTTTAGTAAAAACATATAAATTATAATTAAACGAATCACCCTGTTCAATAATGTGAATCCAACAATGGCAACACCATTACTGACATTAAAAGGCACATTCCACTCTCAGAGGTTTTTACTTTAGTAAAAAAAATTAATCTCTACATTTATATCAAATCTGGAACAAAGGGAGAAAAGCAGTTTGGTCGCATGTGTGTTTGGAATTAAATAATTATAAATAGATGCACATAAAACAAATCTCACCGCCTCTAAAAATAGAGTACTAACTGAAATATCATCCACAGGACCACAGCATATATCCACACAAATAACAGTCCACCCCAATATCAGCCCCATAGAAATCAATGTTGCAAGTCATCTAAATAGTGTTCAATAGAATCTAGCACCATCAATATTAAAATATACTTAAAAGACTTTTATAAGGTAAAACTATATCTCTGGGCTACTGTGTTGCTGGAAAGCCACAAGCAAAAAACTGACTATTTTTTAGATACTCATTCCGGGTTTACTCCCTAAGCTTCATGCCATTGGATGTCGTCTCCTGCATATATTCCCAACTTTACTAACTCATCAAATATGATGATATGAATTGTTCTAAAGCAAAGTATTACATGTAAGAAGTTTTTTGTCAAAAGAATTTGTTCTCAGAAATAATAATAGCACTAAATTATATAAGCTATAAGCGATTGTTTAAAAATAAGTGGCAACACATAAGTCTACAACTTACCTCTTGGGTCGAGTTCTGTCTTCATCATAGTCCATCACTCCACCAGATTCAGAGAAAAATTCCTCATGCCCCCGGAATTCCAGCTCTGCCTGCTCATAGGTTTTAACTTCTGCCACAATGTAAGTAAGACACATCGACAAACATATTCTACATACAATAATAATGCTCGGGTTTTGTTCTACACTCTAATTTGTTTACGCTTATAAGAGAAATAATTAAGCAAGGGACTATGCTGACTACTAAAATAGTCTCGTCCATCCACAATATAATTTAAAATCTATTCAAAAACGTCAAACAAAAGCTATGGGCAACTTCAGCAATCTAATGACACCATGCCTCTCTGAACTAATACTTCATGCAAGTAAAAGTGATGCCAGATTCTCTAATATGGGAGACAAGACAAACAGTGTTACGCAATGAAGTGTGTAAAATACGGACATAATATAAGTCAAATTAAGAAATCCTATTACATTAAACAATATATTATTAGTTGACTGTTGCTAGTTGGTCTAGACTTGTTTTTCTCCCTTACATGTCAGTTTCAATAGCTCAAACTTTAGTAATGATCCCCACAATCACACAAGAAAAGCATAGTTATTAACTCGTCATATCGCTCCATTTCGGTTGTGGACCGAAATATAGATATTTCGTCGATATATCGACGAGATATCGATATTTCGGCCGATATTTCGGGATATTTCGTCCACATGCCAGAGCGAGATGACGATATATCGTCGATATCTCGACGATTTAATAACTATGAAGAAAAGTCGCATTTCATCCCCCTAAAACATAAAGCAATTACACAAACACTATAGATCACACATCACCAAAGGACTTGGCACACGCATACGCATACGGTCAAAAGACAAGCAAGGTTACTGGTGACTTGGGAGGACTACTGACCTTGTGGGGAAGAGATTTCTTTACTTCCTCTACCCTTTCTTCAACCTCCTTTTTGTGTTTCTGATCCAACTCACTCATGTTATCAGCCCATTTTATCTTCTCTTGGATGGTACTTAAAAGATTTTCCGACGTAGTCAACCTGGGATTTGGTTCAAATGAGAAAATATTGTTACTCAACTGAAGACCTCAAATATAATGTAAGGTAATAATGCAACAAAACGTTGTATACCAGCTGGACAATGTCTGTATCATGCTACCAAGCTGTTCAGGTCTCAGATCCCTTCCCGCTGCAAATTGGACCTGAAAACAACAGGGAAATTAAGTAGTTAAAAAGGGGCCATCTAAATAAATTAAGTCATCAAAACTGCAACCCGATGGAGATAGACAGCTGTAGATACTAAGTTCAAACCTCAAAACATCTTCGTAACTGGTCAAGTTTTCCTCTAACAATGCCCTACATAAAAGGACAATGCAGAAGTTAAGATAGTTATTATATCCTACTATCCTCCTCTTTCACATATGTTCTCGATGCATTTCACGGAAAAATATATCTCTAGGACATCAGGAACCAAGAGATGCTATATAAAAAGAGTGAAGACAAACAAGTTTAACGCTGAAACTTACAAATATATACATTTCAGCTGTGTGGTTGGTGGGGGGGGGGGGGGGGGGGGGTGTTAAATAAGTTACAAGACACTGATCCCCCCCCCCTCTCTCTCCCCCTCCAGTAAAGAACTTTGTTGGTGTTTTAAAATACATAACAATGGCAAGTAATTATGGTTAAGTATGTATATATAGAGGCCAAAAATACATACCACATACATGCACTCGCTGATTAGAAAATCTTCAAGTTCACGCACATTTGTAACATCCAACTCCTGCATTAGTAAATCATATGGCAGTACCTGAAAAGGCACCATTGGTGAGAGCATCTCAAAATTTTATACAAGCCAAGCACCTGCTTCTTCTATCCGTTCCAAAACATACAGAACTAAGTCATGAAAAATCAAAAAATTCTGTTATGGGAAACTCGAACAAGAAGATACGCCACCAAACCAGCACAAGTTTTGCACTGGACGCTAATGCTAGAAAAAGTTTTAATTGAATTGAAACCATCACACTCTGCTAAATTATTTGGCTGTGGCTGACAAACTTGGGAGAGATAATCAAGGATTAATTTAATCTGTTGCAATAAAACTCGGGCCTCTAAAATTCCAATTACTCACAAAACCGCCAACAATCTGTTGGAATGATCACAACCTGCTCCAAAATATCATTACCAAAAGCAGATACTGGACTACGAGAGATGTTATTATTTCTGACAAGTGAACTTCAACATTTGCTTCTACTGCTATCTTGACATTCTATTCACCAATATTTAACAGTTCATAGTCAGTTAGTCACAAATTTATGATGAATCTCAACCCATTATCAAAAAGGAAACTCAATTTAATATTCCCAAACAATCCAATAATCAAGTCTAATAAGTGGAGATCACATCACTAGTACTCCCTCTGTCCCCCTTGGTTCTTTACCTTGGGGGACGTAATTCTGGCACAGATTTTAAGGTGCATTTTGTGAATAGTTTCGTAATTTTTAAATTTATTTTTTTTTTTGTATAAAAATAGAATTGTTCTATTTTTATACAAAAAAAGAAAATTTTAAAAATAAGTTATGGAACTATATTTTTTAGGAGCCTTAAAATACGTGTAAAAAAACTGTAAAGAAATGAGAGGGACGGAGGGAGTATAGAACTCCTTGTGGGCCTATGGAAGAAGTGAAGACCATGCATGGGTGTAAACTTGAGAAAGAGACCAAGTAGTAGAAAACCCTAATAATATAACCTAATGTACTAAAACCGTAAACGATTCAAGTATTGAACTATTAAATAATAAATATAAATTCTACTTTCTTGCCCGTTCCAATTTTCATCACACCAACTCTCTACATATATAACCTCTTTCTTTCTCGATAACCTAGAGTGGGATATGCCATATCTCTCTCTCAGTCTCTCTGTAACTCTCTATCTTTTCTTGATAATAGTATTGACTCCTAACCCACCAAGTGTTGACATGGGTACGCGTAAGCTTCATCTTTTCATAATTTTCAACATGGTGTTTGCCACTTTGGATTTCAGGACAACTTCAATTTAACAAGCTCCTAAATCAAAACCATCAGACAAAAAGCATAACAGAAATTTATTCCTGACAGGATAGTCATAATTACTTGTAGCATAAATTACTTAAATTGGCAGCATATTATTATTATTATGGATATAATAAGCGAATAATCAGTCATCTCAATACTAGTAGACTAATGACTAATATGTCTACAAATATTCTACCTACCTTACTCCTTAGTGTAGTCACTGCCAACCTTTTGACAGGAAATATAGTAAGGCATCTCTGAATTAGAGACACCATCCGCTCTCTCTATATAGATAACTTCTTTCTTTCTCTAAAGCCTAGAGATTTTTTTTTCTCTCTATAGTCTATACATGTGCCGTCTTGCCGTCTCTTTCTCTATGATTCCTCTATTTCTCTACAGAAGTAATCGACTCCTGCAGTATCAACTGCTGGCTTGGTGTGCCAGGCTCCCGACACTTCTATCGACATTACACTGAAAAAGCTACGCTGCATCTTTTCGTAGTTTCTACAAGGTGTTTACCGGCTTGGAAACCAGGACAACTTCAATTTAACCAAGCTCCTAAACTATAACCATACTACACAAGGCATGAAAATATTTACATACAGCTCTTTGAGCAATATCACTTGTCACTCAACTGTACCAGGACACACTAAATTAATAATTGGTTTCTGGCCAATGTCGAATATTGCATACACTCCAATGTTAAACAAAAATGGAAGTTTTCGGAGTCTCGACATGTTAGTGAACGTATTTCTCAGTCAAGTCATAGCCACTAAACTTTGAAAGGATGTCAGAGTATGAGGGTGATCAAGATGTGATCAAGATCACTTATTCAAAACCAAATTGTGCTTATAATCACTTCTTGAAGTAACAAGCTTTGCAAATCTATTTTTTAGAAGCCTCTTATTATAACCTTACACAAATAATTGTAACCATAATTTTACGATAAAGTTTGACCATGTATAAGCAATGGACCAATCAACAGAAATTTAAATATACAATTTTCATACTTAATAAGCTGGGCAGCAACATCATTCAAATCCCACAAATATATCCAAATCAATTTAACAGTCTCAAGACTTGTAGCTATTGTAGTGGACAACATGTATACTACCTTGTTTGTCTCTGCTAGTGTGAGCATGGACAGTTGCTTTAACTTCAATACTTGTTCAGGCACCAGCTGTGGGAGATGGTCAGCATTTCCTATTTAAAAAAAAAAATCAATGTTGCTATCATCAGTGTCAGCACGGATGGGAGGGATGTCAAAACAATTAATTATTTATTATGCAGAAATAACAATGTCCATGACATTGTACTTCATCTGTTCCTAGTATGGGCCTGATTAGAAAAGTTAGAATGTTTACATGTCTTCTCTCTGCCTTTTGAAAATCAAGTGGCTATCTACTTCTGTTCTCAGTCAATATGGGCACCACGAGTACATCATTTTATTTCATTTTTTATAGAAAAAAATACTCACACACACACCTTGTCTTTGACAAGGTTCAAACCCTCGACATCCTTGTCTTATTGAATTAGTACTTATATAGTTAAGACTGTTTATATTGTGTCAAAGGAGAAAACAGGGTTATTAAAAATCTTACTCTTGTAATCACTCCATGTGCCTTGTGCAAACAAACGAAGCAGATCAAGGTATGCAGAGTTATCCAGACCCTGAAGCTGCACATAATCAATTAAAAATCTTAAGCAGATATTGGCAAATTTTTCCTTTCAAAAAGAAAATAAAGTTGCATGCTTGCAGCCAACACAAACATACATATAAAGAGTATGCACAATGCACATAGTATTTTTGTACTTGTATATTAAATGAAAGTTTATCTGTATATATTCTCAACAACAAGTGTAATATCATACTTTTCCCTCATATTAATTGCACAATAACCAAAAAATAACAGTGTATATTTTTGTGTTTTCTCAAATATCGACACCACCTACAGTATTTCTTAACTATTTACCCTGTAGAGATACTAGTTTAATAGCTCCTTTTATCAGCCTCTCAATTTCAACACCTATGTTGCACATAATTAGTTTCCCAACTTCTTTGCATTAACATCACCCTTATTAACACTTCGTTTTTAGGAATTTCGGTATAGCAAATTATGATCCATAACCACTATAGATTGACAAAGCATATATAACATTAGTTAATGCGAAATAAGTAAGTCATCTGGTCAAAAATACGCTTGGAAACATATAAAACATAATATAAATCAAGTACATATCCATAACTCTCCAAGACGCCGGAAAAACAAAACCACGCCAACTTAAGGCAAAAAGCACAAAGAGCAGTCAAACCAAAGAGAAAAGAGCTATTATATCTAATAAATTGTGTAAGCAAGAACATCACAGAATAAACCAAACAAAAAAACTACAAATCAAATGTTCAAATATACAAAAGGGAAATTCAAAAACGTCACACACATTAACAAGTGCAGCACTAAACTAAATACCGCGTAACTAAACCAGGAAATATGTCCACAGTAAAAGACTACACATAATCGTACAAACAATCAGCTCGATCTAATTAACAACACACTGCAACAAATCAACATTCAACTACAAAAAAACTAATTAACAAAAAAAAGTATAGAAACAAGTCACACAAGGTGCTATTCAACGATCTGTACAAAAAATTAAGGCCTAAAAAAACTAGGAAATCTAATACACAACAAAACACACCGCAAAATCCTACAAACAATCCGGTCGATCTAAACATTCAATCACACAGAACTGTAACCAATACGTAGCACATACTAAAAACCTTGAACAAAACAAAACTTGAGGCCTAAAATAACACTACAATAACAACAAAAATCAAAGAAAAATAAATAAATAAATAATCGATGCATATACCTCGAGAATGTTGGGGACGGCGAGAATTTCGGAGAAGGCGAAGAGAGAGGGATGAGAAGTGGCGTCGACGATGAGTTTAGAGAGAGAAGAGCCTTTGAGAACTGAAGCTTGTTGTACCAACTGAGCGATGTGTTCTGCTTGCTTTTCTTCGATATCCATGCCGATTCAATTCAGTTCAGTTAATTTCAACTTTTTAGGGTTTTACGGAGAATGGTGCCTCGGTATGTGTGTAGGTCTGTGTTTGGTATGTGTGTGTGTATATATATGTAGAGGTGTGTTTAGATGTGACTCTACAAACCCCCTTTCACTGTCTTTCGGACTCTAATTATTCATTTAATTTATAGCCTTTTTTCACAAAATACTTTTTTTTTTTGTTAATTAAAATTTTATACCAAAGGAAATAACTAGTACAAATCTAGGGGCATACCCCGCGAAACAACATCCAATTATAATACTTTTTCGTTTTAAGAATTTGAATATTCTATGTGTTAAGCAATCTGTTAACAAAACGACTATTTATTTAGCTCGTTTTTTGTTTCACAATCAGATTGTAGTTGCCAATTCGGGGGTTTGTCCCGTTTGGATTCCGATATTTTAATATATAATACTACTTGCTTTTCGTCAAAAAAAAAAAAATATTACAACCACAACATAGCATGATACAAAGAATAAGAAGGTAAACCCTACTCAACATCCCGGATGTACCTAACCTATTCTTTTACATGATAAGTAAGATGATGGCCGGGTCTTTCCAAACCCAAACCTTAAACAAGCTACATGAGAACAATTTCTCGCGCACCATACGCCTTATCTCACTACTAACCACTGACGTTGGATTGCCAGGACCAGGGTTGTGCATGCGGTAGTTACGTTCCTTCCATACATGGTAGATAGCTGTGCTAAAAAACAGTTGAGCAATTGTTTGCTCCTTTGCCCCCAGCTGTCTATTAACGCAATTGCCTAGCTGACAATTGGACCAATTCCGCGTGAAACGCATTGGCAAAGACCTGCTAATAAGATCAAAGAATGGGCAAGCAGTGAAAATGTGGCTAACCGTTTCATCATCCACCCCACATAGGACACATTTTGGGTCGACCTGCATTCCAAACATAAGCATTCTATCTTTCATGAGAAGCCTGTTCTTTATGGCTAACCAAGTGATAAATGAGCATTTCGGGATATTGAATTTCCCCCATACCATGTCCAACCACTGGACAGGAGTTCCAGTTCCCCTAATGGAGGACCAAATGGTAGATAATTTGACATTCTTTGCTGTCATTCCGTCCCACGTAATGGAATCAGATTTATGAATGTGAATTTGTTGCACCACCCGTCTAATTTCAATGACATCGTTATGGTTCGAAGATGGTAAGTCCCAAATCCCATTTCGGAGGTAGACATTGATACTGACTGCACTCGTGGACTCAGCTGTAGAGATAATGGACGGAGAGATAGCCAGTAGAGGCTTCTTTTGAACCCAGGGATCATGCCAGAAGAGAAAATCAGAATTCTCTCCTATGTTATAGTGTAAATGCTGCAGAGCTCGCGGCCTAGCCTTGAATAATTTCCTTACAATCCAACATGAGCGATATGGCATTGAGGTAGTCTAGAATTCCTTCTTTGACAGCAGGGCTTTATGGAACCATGCTATCCAAAGAGAGCTAGAGGTGGGCTGTAAGATACGCCACAGCTGGTAGAGAATGGCTGCTTCATTCCATTCAAAAAGGTTTCGAATGCCAAGACCGCCTTCCACTTTCGGTTTACAGCACTCCTCCCATCCTACTTTATATTGACATTTCCCATCCGGCTTGTAGAATCCTCCCCAAAGAAACTTGAAGAATAGAGCATTAATCTTTTTAAGAATTCCTTTAGGAAGAAAAAGAAACATACTCCAATATCCCACAATACTGACCAGAATAGCTTTGATCAGTTGGAGGCGGCCTGCAAAATTAAGAAATCTAGTTGTCCACAGCTCCAATTTGTTACACAGTCTACTGATCAGAGTCTGGCAATCATTCTTGTTTAGCTTCCCCGTAATGAGAGGTAGCCCCAGATAGGTGATAGGCATATGACCTCTTTGGAACCCTGAATGAGCAAGAATATCATCAACAACTTCCTGTCGAACATTGGCAAAGAAGCAGGTAGTCTTGGAAATATTTGGCTTAAGGTTCGAACAACTTGAGAAGAGCTTGATCCCATCTAGCAGAGTTGAGACTGACCTACGATCACCATGACTAAACAGAAACACATCATCAGCAAAAATAATGTGATTCAGGTTTACCTCCTTTGTTCTTCAATGGAATTTGAAATTAGGATCCCTGGTCATCTTTCCCAGACAGGCTGAGAGAGCCTCCATGGCAATCACGAACAAGTAAGGGGATAGGGGATCCCCCTGCCTCAGGCCAGACTCCCCTTTGAAAAAACCTTCCAAGCTACCATTTAACTTTACAGAAAACATTGTGGAGGTGATACATTTCTCCAGCCACTTGATGTACTGGTGGGGAAATCGCATTCTTTCCAGGATTTGAAACAGGAATTTCCAGTTTAGGGAATCAAATGCCTTATGAATGTCCAGCTTTATAGCACAACGAGGCTGACCTGAGTTGCCATTATAATCTTTGCATAAAGCTTGTGCAAGGAAAATATTGTCACCAATGGATCTCTTAGCTACAAAAGCAGACTGCACCGGAGAAATGATGGATGGAAGGACAGTTTTGAGCCTCTTAGCCAACATAGATGAAATGCATTTATACAGAACATTACAACAAGAGATGGGCCTAAAGTGTTGCATTTCAGATGGGTTAGCCTATTTAGGAACTAAACATATTGAAGCAGCATTTATTACTCTAGGCAAGTGCAGGGTATTAAAGAAATACATGATACCTTTAGTCACATCGTTCCCTACCACATGCCAAACAGCCAAGTAAAATTCAACAGTGAACCCATCTGGTCCAGGACTCTTGTTCTTTGCCATTCTTTTTAAGGTGCTCAGCACTTCACTTTCAGAAAAAGGGGCAGCCATATGATTAAACTGGGAATCATAAAGAGAGGGAAGAGGGATGTCGTTTGGAAAATCTGCTACCTCAGATGTTTTTCCCAAAATATTTTTATAAAAATCCGTGGCCACTTTAGCCATATCAGCATGCGAAGAGTGTGAAACCCCCTCCGTGTCCCGAAGAGAAGTAATCTTATTAGTATTCCAGTTCCCTTTGCAAGAGTTATAGAAAAACTTACTATTGCCATCTCCAAGTTTTAACCACTGTATCCTGGATTTCTGTTTTAAAAACTGTTCCTCCAGCCTTAAAGCTGCTGAATAGTTCTCAATAAACTCCTTTTCTTCTTCAAAGTATGCAGCAGTGGGGTTAGCAGGCATTGCACTCTGGAACTAAGATAGAGCATCCCGAGATAAGATCACTAACTGGTGGATGTCCCCCACCTTTTTGTTTAGGTCCTTAAGAGCCAACTTTACATTTTTGAGCTTAGATGTCAAAATAAACCAAGGATTTCCCTCTACCTCCACAGACCAAGCTTTCACCACTGTATCCAAGAAGTCTGGGTTCTCAATGAGGTGATTAAAAAATTGGAATGGCTTCGCCCCAGAGGAAAAACTAGTTCCAAGCGAAGTAATTGCAGGGCAATGATCAGATAAACCCCGAGAGATGAACTCCACCGTGGAGCAAGGGAACACTGAATGCCAATCGGGATTGACTAACACTCGATCCAACTTTCTGAACTTTGGCTGTGTAGTATTGCTATCCCACCACGTGAAGAAGTGGCCCGAATACCGAAGATCAGTGAGGCCATTAGCAAGCAAAACCTGTTTAAACTCCTCCATTCCAGTAGTCCAGTCTAAAACTCCTCCTTGCTTTTCATCTATGCTAATGCAAGAGTTGAAATCACCACATAATGCCCAGGCTCTAGCATTCAAACCATGCGCTATTCCTGCCAAATCAGACCATAATGGCCTGCGATCAACCGCTTCATTAAAACCGTACACAAATGAGATAACAAAGTTTGTGTTGCTCTCAATAAGAGTGACAGAGCATGTGATATGCTGAGAAGAAGAAGCAATAACCAAAATATTCCATATGGAAGGGTTCCACCCCAGCCATATACGGCCTCCCGGATGATGATCATAATTAAAACACCACTGAAACCATGGATTTAGGGCCCGGGAGATAATCCTAGCAACGTCAGTTTGGACATGAGTTTCCAATAGACCTACCAGGGACAATTTGTTATTAGAGATAAAGTCCCTGATAAAACCAACTTTATTATTGAGGCCTCTAACGTTGTAGGAACAAAAAATAGTCATATAAAATTTATGACCTAGAGGAAGGGGTACGGCCCCCCTGCCTCCTCTTTTAACTTTCTTATATGGCTTTGGAGTTCTAGAGCCATGCTTCATTGCCACCTCATCAACCACAATATTCTGAAACTGCTGAAGAGTGGAAGCATCTGGAGATATGCTTGGCGATGTCACTGGCTTCCTCTTTGAGCGAACCTCCGTCCACCCCTTATCTACTTCCTCTTCTGTAACATGTACCTGGTGGTTATGGATATTTTCATCCCCGTCTGCTGCCATCGTGTGACTGCCCTCCTCATCTAACGCCACTTCCTTTTGCTCAACCACCACTTTTTCTTGTTGTACTTCATTGGCTTTACCATTTTGGTCCACTTTATCCTTTCCTTTGCCACTTTGGCCAGTTGAATCCACTTTTGTATGAATTGAGCCCCCTGCAACCCATTCCCTAGAAGCCACCGGGCAAACACTAAGAGTATGGCCAAGTGATTTACAGTGGCTGCACACCATTGGCTTATTAATATATGTGACTTTGACCTCTACTATAGAACCATCCAGGTCCACCACTTTGAGGGTGCGCGGCAATGGATCCCCTACTTCATATTGCACACACATTTTAGCAAATGGCAGGATTTCTAGCTCAGAGGTAAGGGCATCTGCCCCCAGGGGCTTGCCAATGGCACTTGCAACGCGACCCAGACCCTCCTGAGTCCAGTAACAATCTGGGAGATTGGCCAGTTTAACCCATAGCGGCATTGAGGTAATAGGTTCTGAGCGCACAGTAAAACCCCAATCAGTTAGGACCAGAGGCCTTTTATCGAAATACCACGTACCTTTGCTTAGAACTTCATTTTTCTCATTGGTAGAGTTGAACCTAAAAACATATGTAGATTCATTTCGCTGAGAGACCATGGTGAGGCCTCTCCTCCAAGCTGAAAAAGCCACCTCCTTAACTCTCTTAAAAGGTAAAGTTCCTTTGGTAAATTGACCCACAATGCAACATTTGAATTTTTCCGCACCTTTCTTAAGGACATCCTTTGGGGGGGATATAACATCTGAACCTTCAGTTGGAGGCACGTAATCAAATTTCACTTCCTTTAAAGGGCCCGGGGCCGTTCTTAACACTGATGACCAGGATTTAGTTCCTTTTGATCCCATTTCGGTCTTCTCATTCTTCCCCTCATTTTTGGTGTTCTCATTGCTTACTTTGTCTGCAACAGGTTCCTGCTTACTCTTCGAGCTTTCACCCCTTTCTAAACCCCCAGATGTAACATTCTTTAGGATTCCTTTAACAACTCCCGCCCCCTTCTCGTTGGCAGCCATGTTCTTAGGAATTTCCTTGTTAGAAAAAATGGGAAGACCCATCTCATCTCTACCATCAATGAAACGCACTGGGCTAACTAACCCTGCATTAAACCTCTCCTTATCTTTCAAAATTTCTTTTTCAACTTCACTCACCGAAAAACCCTTCTTGGCAAGAAAGCTATGAATATCCATCATTTTGTTGCGGAGCTTTATAAGGTCCTCTCTTTCATATTTGTTGTTCGCAGCCACACCCTTTGCTACCATGTGAATCGTTTCTCTCTCTATCGCATCTCTAGCGGTCTCATAAGAAGCTTCATCCTCATCCGAGGGTATCCCACTTATCTTCTCAGCTAAGACACCTCCCTCTAGGGCATTAGGCACTACTAGAGCTGGGAAATCCTCAACTTCTCTTCGTGCAAGCATTTCCTAAAACTTATCATCCTCCATATCCTGCATATAGCCAGGTAAGCCAGATTCAGAGTCGCAATTCGAATTTTGACTCACCATGGGAGTACTGACCGAAAAAAAATAAAATAGGTATAAGAAATATGGTGTTTGGGTTTGGGAGACAAGAGAAGGTGGAGTAAATGAGGGGAATATGGAATTTATGATGAGGAAAGTGTGTAAGAGATTAGATCTGAAGTTTTTAATTTGGCGGCTGGCTAGGGTTTGTGTTTTAGAAAGAAGGAGGAGCTTCTCTCTCTAGGACTCTCATAAGTTATAAAATCTTGACAATTGCTTTCAGATTTTGTGTAGTTTTTCACAAAATACTTAAGAATGTAAAGGAAATTAAGATTTGCAAAAATTAATCCATAAAATCGCGCTTCGTGGTGACTTTATAATTTTTTTAAAAAGAATTAATATATATTTATTTTATATCATATCGTTTATATTCAATTTTAACTATTAATACGAATATACGATCCTGTTTAATGAACCGCTCTTTCGTTAAACATGATTTTATCTGCAGAGCCGCTCTTTCATTAAATTCGAAACTCAATTTTAACCTATAATATGAATACTTGCATAATCCATAAAAATCGAAACCTAAAAATAAAATAAAATTTATAAATTTAAATCAATTTCTAACAATTAATACGATCTTTTCTAGTGAATCATTCGTTAAACACGTTTTGAACCACGCTTGTTTGAGTCCGAACTCCCAACTAGGGATGGGCGTCGGGTCACTTCGGGGTCGGGAAGTGTGATCCCCACCCTCGAATCCCTACCCGAACCAACCCCGATTCCCGTACGGGGAATATTTTACTCTCCGACCCCCGCCCCAAACGGAGAACGGGGATCCCCGCGGGGAATCGGGGATTTTTATTTTGGTTAAAAAAATAAATTTCATACATTTTCTAACAAATTTTAAAAAATTAATTTGTTAAATTATGATATATAATACATATTTTAAATTCAATAACCTATTCTAAAAAATATTTTGAATTAATATTTATTTGTATTGTTGGAAGCCCATCTCCTTAGTAGGCTTGACCCGAAGGCCCAATTCCTGAAGGAAGGACCCTGGCCCAAAGAGACTTAACTCGGAGGCCCACACTGATCCAGCCCATCTGTTAGCAACGGTCAGGTTAGTTGTGGATCCCTCAGAACTGGGACACGTTCACCACTCGCCCCACTTCCGATTGAACTGCCAATAGAGAAGATATACAGGTTTGAGATATACACTTACACACAATTATCACAGCACAACACTTTTACGTTCACCTTATTCTCTCAAAGACCAATTAATTTATTCTCACACCGGAGGTGAATCGGGGGGCACAACCCTCGCATTCTTCTTCACTTACAGTTCTGACCGAAGGATCGATGATAAGTGCATATTTTGCATATTTTTATTACCTATTTATTGCATGAACTCGTATTTTAAAAAATTATGTTGTTGCATTTCAGGAAATTCAAGAAAAAGTGAAGAAATGGCAAAATAAAGAAAAAAAGAGCAAGGAAGGACAAAAGAGGAAGAAAAATGACTAAAAGGAAAGAAGGAAAAAGAATTAGGAGGTTGGTGCAAAAAGGGAATATTAAGGAGGAAGATTTATCCACCACACTCCACATGTGTATGGTGGAGATTCACCCAACACACCCCTTACCCCTAATTCTTATCCTAGAAATACCCCCTACCCCCTTGTAAACAACAACCTAGATTTTAGTGTAGTTCCATTCATCTTTCTTGTTTTCTAGTTAAATTTTGTAAACACTCCATTTTAAGTTTAATGCAATTTCAAGTTTCCTTTATTTTCTCGTTTTGCTCTCTCGTTTATGTTGTCTCGCTTTCGTTATTTTCGTAAATCCGATTAGTGGACAAAGTAGCGAAATGGCTAACCACTTGGGGTTGAAAGTAACGATTTTAATTTTCTTGTTCTTAGTTAAAAATGGTAGTTGAGTCCCTTTAAATTTCCACTTTATTGTGGCATTTTAATTCTAAATCATCATTTTAGTGTAGTATAAGTTTAATTTCGTAGTTAATTTTTTTATTTTCGTATTTTAACTTTTCCAAAAAAACAAAAAAATTATTAGTTTTATAAAATTTCATTACGATTTTTTAGTTCTTTTTTTAATCTCTGTTTTACTGTTTTATTCGAAGCAAAATTAGCCATAGCCTCCCCTGTTTTAGCTGTCTTATTTCTGTTAACTATACACCCACAAACCCATTTTCCCACTTTCCTTCTTCTTCGATTAAAAACAAACCCAGCTTGTTAACTCGTTTCTCTTTCTTTTTTCTTGATTTCTTTTCTTATTCACTGCCAACACAAACAACCCAAACATCACAACCAACTTCCCCTTTCTTCTTTTATTCGAACACCCATCTCTTTTTCCTTTGTTTCTTTGTTTTTTTTTTTCCTTTTCACTCTTTGTTTTTCGCCGAGTTCTTTGGTGTTGATTTGCATTCTGATTTTTTTCTTGATTTTCATGTGGTTTCGTTGGTTTTGAAATTACCTGAGTTCGCGAGTCCGAGTTTTTCGAGTTAGTTTGTCGAGTTTGTGTTGTTTGTTTTGCTGAGTTTTTGATTTCTGGATTGTGAGTCACTGGGTCTCGAGTTCTTGTTGAGTCGTTCGTTTTGCTAGTTTGAATGGTGCTGAGTTCGTGAGTCTCGACTGAGTTGCTGTGTTTATGCGTTTATGAGTTTGTTTTTGTTCTATCTTGTCGAGTCGAATAGTTTTGTAGTGAGTTTTGGTTTACTTAATTTGTAGATGAGTTCGAGTTGAAGTTGTAATTTACTGAGTTCACTGGTTTTGAGTTGCTAAGTTGCTTTTAAATTTGCTGCTGTGTGTTAGTTTTGGTTGAATACTTTTCGTTTTGAGTAAGAGTTTTCGTTTAGTTGAGTTGTGCTGAGTTTGCGTCGAGTCCTGATGTCGAGTTTTGTTTTCCCCTGTTTTCTGTTTTTGTTGCTGTGTAGCTAAGTCAATTTGTGAGCCAAGTAGTTATGTGTTTTGTTTTATTTATTTGTGAATTATTTAGTGACTTGAATTCATTGTTCATTTAATTTCCGAGATGGGAGATTGTGTACTTGTCGGTTTGTCTTTGGCTAGTCATACTTATAAATGAATCATGCCGAATTTTTAATTAAAATTTTCTGTAAACAAAATCAAATTTTTATTCGAATAGTGGAAATTCAAAATTAAGTTTTTGTTAGTTGAAAATAAATTAATTTAATTGTATTTTAAAAATAGTTTAAATTTTTTTGGAATTAAATATTTTAAAACCCGAATTTTTCAAAATCCAGACTTGTTCTAGTTCGACTAAATTAATTATTAAGGATCGCGAAAAATTTTAGTTTTTGTGGAACGAATCATAAATATTAAAACGACGATCGTGCGCTTGCGATATTAAAATATTTAATTTTAGCACATCAAGTTTTTGGCGCCGCTACCGGGGACTAATTATTTTTCGCGCCTTAATTTTTAGTTTTTCGGATTAGTTTTTCTTGCCTTATTTTTGTCTCATTTTTTTAGGAAAGTTGGAAATTTCGAGAATCTTATCACGGAGTTTGGAAAAAATTGGAATTTTCGGAAGCGTGCTTCGGTAACCCGTATTTCACTCTTTTCGGCTTTTTATTTTTAGAAAATCACAAAAAAATTGAAAAATGAAAAAAAAAAATTAGCTAGTAAATACATAATTTTTGTATAATGCATTTAATCACTTAGGAGCACATCATGCTAGATTTCATTTTTTGTTTTTAATTTTTCGTACCTTAAAACTGTGGTGATCGTTGGAGAACCCAAAGGTACGTTAAATTCTTCTTTTCTTTAGATTAGGACACGTAGTTTAAAGCATCCATAAGTGTTTATATTTTTTTTATCTCGTTGTTTGTTGCATCATTTGTAAATCCATCTTAAGGGAAAAACCACTCATAAGATAAGAGAAGGGATTTCATCGCTCTTTCCTTGGCCCACAACAATTAATCAATCATTTTACATACCCAAGCCTTAATAAAATTAAACTAGACATGGCCCCTAGGATTTTCGCGCTCAATTAGGAAGGTACCTAAAAAAGGACGTAATCTTTAATTATTCTGAATCTTTGGTGGCTAGGCAAGCGAAAGCTTACCTGGCCAATTAAGATTTGGTGTCTAGGCTGGTGTTAGCCTCTTGGAAATGCTTGCACCTACCTGGCCAAATCGGTCTGAATAATTTTTGATTTACCAAATTTTTAGTGGTCCTTAAAGTTAGGAGTAATTTCTAGTTTATTTTCTTAAGGAACCCAAGGTCTAGAATTTTTCTTTTGATTTTTCACCCTTTCTTTTGTTTGTTTAAATTATCACATTTATTTGCTACGTGTTTCCTCTCGTGGTTTATGCGAACTACTTGGTTTAGGGATAATTCTGCTAGGCTAGTGAGATAGTTTGAGATTTCTTCCTCTTCTGAATCCGATTCTGTAGAAAATTCCGAACTAGTAGTAACCATGGCCATGTCTCTAAAAGATCTTTGTTACCCCCACCCATTCTGCTCAACCCTCGTGTATCACCCTTCCCCCGGTTAATGGTAATAATTTTGAGATCAAAACCCACCACATTAGCATGTTACCTAAATTTACCGGGAGTGATGGTGAGGATCCGTATTTTTTTATCCATGAATTCGAGGAGGTTTGTGCCTTACAAAACCTCCAACAATTAACCTTAACAATTTTAATATCGGAAAAGAACCCAATGAACTTTATGAACAACCAGTAGCGGTTAATCTTGTTGATGACATTGTTAATTGGTCAAACCTTGAGGATAGTGAGATTGAGTCTCTTCTTGTTGAGGATTTTCAAAGGAATCACGAAACCAATCACGAGCTTCAGGAGTCGTTTAAGGATTTGACTTCCGATGAGATGCTAGCGGAATTAAATAACATTTGTTCTAATTGGGAAACCAAACCCGAGGATGTTAATGTTGAGCCCGTTGTTAAAACTCCAGTTGGTGAACCACCTACATTCGATGAGTTGATAGGGGCTTTGAATCGCATTTGTTCTAAATGGGAAGCTGGATCTGATACTGACCATGTCAACCCTAGTACCATTGTTACAACTCCCGTTGGTGAGCCACCTCCACTTGTTTTCGCAACACACCCCTACACTTTCGATCACATTTTCTTGCAAAAAGACAAACTTTTTTTTTGCTAATTAAAATTTTATACCATAGGCGAACAAATTACATCTCTAGGGGCATACCCTGCGATTAGAAAACCTTCCACCTAACAGAACAACAAAGAGAAAAACAACACACCAAGTTTAATGAACAAAAACATAAAAACTAAGACCTTTACGGCCTCAACATCTTCACCAAATGAGCAGCTCAGGAGCGCTCCCTCATTTTTTCCTAAACATCCTTGCCCTTGACACTTCCATGTTCGGCAAAACCTCCACGGATCAATAGTGATTTAAACACGGACCAAGAAATCCAATTAATCTGCTTAAACAACATAAAGAAGCTTTACTTTGGTCTGTGGAAAACACTAGTGGTTATACTGCTTTTACTTTTAAAGAATATTTTTGTCATCTTGCAAAAGTCATTAAGGTGTTAGAGCTTCAACGGAATCTTGAGCTCTTCTCGAAAATTCATTCGTTTTTTCCTCGTGGTATCGGTTAATTAGCTTTCCATGTTATCTATAATGACCTAGAATTTTTCACGTTTTTACAAGTGTTTATTTAAGTCGTTATATGAAAATTATGTGAATTATATGATGGATATATTTTGTGAACTCAAGTTATGTGTGAAAATCATGTTTATGTGATTATGTGTTGATTGGTATGTGTCGTATATGTTCGTGGAATTTTATTTTTATTTTTAGAGCATTAAAACTATTTTTAAAGTGCATTGTTAATCTTCCAAAAATCTTATAAAATCATAGGAGTCATTTTAAATCATGAAATCTTTTGCAATATCATCTTGGTTGTGACACCCCCAAATCCTGGGTTAGGATTTGGTGCCACAACCAATATAATTAAGTATAACTTAATCATACAAACGACCTGTAACATCCTGTATTTTTTATAAATATTTTTAATTATATTATTTTATATTGAGGATTAGAAAATTTTGGTTAGATAGTATTTATATAAGTTTAGGAGTAAATAAATGTTTTTAATAATTAGAATATTGTTTTAAAAAGAAAGGAAGTAAGGGTTTTAAAAAAAAAGAAGCGTTTAAAAAAAAAGGGGTTGGAGAGACTTACGTTACTTTTGGGTTAGAAGGAAGAAGGAAAAGAGAGAGAAGAAGAAAGATAAGAGGAGATTGCAAACCTAATTGGAGATAAGGAATTTTGGAGTTAAAGGTAAGAGGTTAGAATTTTGTTATGTATATACTTGTGTATGAGATTGTAGCCAGGTGTATTGGGCTTGTGATATTCATGACTTGGTTATGTGATTTAGGGTTCTTTGAGTTGAAGATTTTGAATTTGTCTAGAAGCATCCGTTATTAAGTTTCAAGGTACGGATATGTTTTCTTTACTCTTTGCCTTCGTATCATTATTCGAAATTTGTATGTTCGATTCCTACCAATTCTGATTTCTTGTAAAATGTGTATCTGATTCGTTATTCATCAGAATGTTATGTTATTGGACTCTATGGAAAGATATTTGAATTATCTACAACTTTCATTCTCTGTGTTTTGTGAAATTCTACTTGTATGTTGGTCCTAGAGAGAGAAGCTCCGCCTTCTTTCTAAAACCCCTTCAGCCGCCGCTTTCTTTTACCCTAGATCTATTGTCCTGCACAGTTTCGCCATCATTTTCATCCATATCCCCATCTTTTTTTCACTTTCCCTTCTTCCCCTAACCTAAACACCATATTTCTTATTATTATATATATATATATATTTAGTTTGTGGTTTTGCAGATGCCTAGTCAAGATTCTCAGTGTGATTTGGAGACTGGTCTACCGGAGTATATGCAAGATATGAGTGATGACAGTTTTAATGAAATGCTAGCTCGTCGAGAGGTGGATGACTTTCCGATTTTAGCGACAGCCGATGAGACAATCCCTAGTAGCTCAGGGGGTACTCCTATTGTGAAGGAGGTGGATTCTTCTGGTGATGAGGAGGTAAAGGTATATCATGAGGATGCGAGAGATGCTATGGAACGAGTGACAATCAGTAAAGTAGCTACCGCTGTAGCAGCTACTAATAAGAATGACATAGAAGAGTTGATAAGACTGAGGTTGAAACTCATGGAGGTAAATGACTTTCTTAAATCTAAGGGCCTGTCGATGGCTGAGATGGGAAAGGAGAACCTCACTGCCCAGGCTGAGTTTAATGTTGGGTTAAACAACCCTTTCAGCTTCATTACTGGTAGGGATGAGTTTGGCCTCCCTATTTTCTCACATGGTTCTTGTAGGAGAAATGGGGGCAATGAGCAGGATGTGAAGGAGACCCCTATTTTGAAGAGTATCCTTAAGAACAGGAGTGCCAACCTGACAATAGGCGAATCCTAAGGGGTAGTTAAAGGTGTGGAAAGTGAGATAGACCAGGAGAATGCTGACAGGAAGCAAGACCCCAATGAGGTGAAGGGGGAGAAGAAGTCTTGGACTTCGGTGTTGAAAACTGCTCCGGGCCCTTTGAAAGGCATTACCTTTGAGTATGTTTTTTTTTTTTGCTAAAAATAATGTATTATAGAAAAAAGATGGTACAATATCTAGGGGCATACCCCGCGAGAAGGCACTACATCAAAAAGAAATCAAGAGAGAGAAGGCCGAAGGCCAAAACAAACAAGAAAATACACTGCATAACAAATGCAGTCCAGAGTAGCAGACTAATCTAGTAAAGAGCTAAAATGAGATTGTGGTCTTTTGCAGCAGCCTTTTGAAAAGCATTATGAGAAAAGGCTTTCTCCCGAACAACCTGTTTAATGCGCATAAGTAGAGTGTCTGAAGTAAGGGCATGGCCAGTTTTGTGTAGACGATCGTTTCTCTCCTTCCATATGAGATGACTAGCAGTAGTTACGAACAGGAAAGCTAACAGGGTCCTCATGCGAGAATAGCCAACTAGCAAGAATTGACCATCTAGGTAACTTTCCCAGTTGCAAGTGAAAGAGAAGCCAGACTTCCTAGCTATTGCCTTTGTGTATGAACAAGTGCTGAAGAGATGTCCACTGGTTTCAATAGCATTGTTACACAACAAACACCCGAGATCAGTGCCTAGGCCAAATCGCACCATTCTATCTCTGGTTAACAGCCTATCTTTTAGCGCCAGCCAGAATGTAAAAGAGCATTTGGGCACTGCAAGAGTGTTCCAAACAACCTCTACCCATGGCGGGGATGACTGAGTAGCCCGAATAGTATCCCAGATAGTCGAGTGCTTGACAAACTTGGATTTAATGTTATCCCAGGTGATAGAATCCATAGCCGCAATAGTGTGGTTATTTATAAGATTCTGAAGCTCCATAATCCAAACATGATTGGAGACAGGTAAGTGCCAGTTATGCCCATTCATGATGCTACTAACCAAAGCATTATTAGTGGAGTCAGCCATAGAAATTACCTCAGTACTGAATCGATGAAGCAAGGGGGAACCCCCTATCCAGGGATCATGCCAAAGAGAGTAATTAGAATCGACCCCCACATGATAGTGAATGTGTCTTGCTGCAACCACCCTTGTTTGGAGTATTTTCTTCACGCACCAGGAAGCTTTGTCCGGAATTTTCAATGTCCAGAGACTTTTGTTCTTTAGATAAATTCTTTTGAACCAAGTGATCCACAAAGAGTTGTTTATAGGTTGAGTTAAACGCCAAAGATGGAACAAAAAAGCTGCTCTGTTCCAATCACATAAATCATAAAGCCCCAGCCCACCCTCTGCCTTCGGGAGACAGCAATCTTTCCATGAGACTTTGATTTGCTTGCGAGTTGTAGTAGACCCACTCCAGAGAAATTGAACAAATAGAGACTGCAGTTTTTTTAGGACTGCCTTCGGAAGAAATAGATGATAGGACCAATAGCCTTGAATTCCAAATAAAACTACCTTTAGTAGTAACAACCGACCAGCTTGATTGAGCAGTTTGTTGACCCAACTGTCGATTTTGGAAGTTAATCTCATAATTAAGGGATTGCAGTCACGAAAAGAGAGTTTAGTAGTGATAAGAGGCAATCCTAAGTACTTGACAGGCAGAGATCCTTGAGAAAAACCAGAACTTGTGAGCACAGATTCTCGAGTGCTAGGATCTGTATTAGCAAAGAAACAGACACTTTTTTGCTTATTTGTACGCAGCCTAGATATGTTACCGAACACCGTGAGTCCTTGTAGCATCAAATCTGTAGACCTGCTATCACCATGGCAAAATAGCATAATATCGTCCGCAAATATGAGATGAGTGAGTTTTAATGGCTTAGTTTGGGAGTGAAATGTAAACTCAGGATGTACTTCAACCTTCTTGAGACAAGCTGTGAGTACCTCCATGGCCAAAACGAAAAGATACGGGGAAATAGGGTCCCCTTGCCTCAGTCCAACAGCCGCCTTGAAAAAACCTTCTAGTGAGCCATTAACCTTAACAGAGATCATACAAGTACGAAGGCAGGTTAAAATCCAGTTGATAAACACTCTAGGAAATCCCATCCTCCGTAATGCATCGGCTAGGAAAGACCAATTCAGGGTGTCAAAAGCTTTTTTTAGATCAATTTTGAAAGCACATCTGGGTGGTCCGCTATTGAGGTGATAACCTTTAAGAAGTGCCTGGGCAAGAAGTATGTTATCTCCAATGACACGTTTGGGCACAAAAGCAGATTGTTGTGGTGAGATGATAGCAGGAATAATCTTTTTTCAGTCGATAAGCCAACATTTTAGTAATGCATTTGTAGAGAATGTTACAACAAGCTATTGGACGATAATCAGACAAAGATTTGGTGGATTGCGGTTTAGGTACCAAAGCCAGCGCCGTTGCATTGACAATACGAGGAAGACTGCAATTATGAAAAAAAAAGAGCACACCTTTACACACATCAGGGCCAGTGATGCTCCAAGTTGCTATGAAAAATTCTTTCGTAAATCCATCTGGCCCAGGACATTTATTATTAGGCATGGATTTCAGTGCATTATAAACATCTATACACGAAAATGGCTTGATGAGATCTTCTATGTGCTCACTTGACAGTTGGGGCAGGTCCAAGTCTTCTGGTATATTATCCATAATAGAATCTTGCCCAAGCAGTTGAGTATAAAAGTTAACAGCAACATCAGCAATAGCAGTGTGGGTCGAGTGAATGACACCTGTATCATTCTCCAAAAGAAGGATTTTATTTTGATTCCACCTATTCTTGCAGGCGCCGAAGAAGAATTTGTTATTTGCATCACCGCATTTCAACCAATTCACTCTAGACTTTTGCTTAAGAAAGATTTCCTCTAGGTTAAGGGCTTTACGGAAATTCTGGATAAGTCTCTCTTCCTCTAACAGTTGATCATAAGAAGGGACTGAAAGCAAAGACCCTTGAAAATTATTGAGAGCAGAGCGAGCATCATTCACCTGGACTGTAAGATCACCAGAAGCACGATTAAGCTTTCTCATAGCTGCTTTGACTCTTTTCAATTTGGAAGTGACCACAAACCAAGGGGTACCACTCACATTTTCCTCCCAGGCTTTACTTACCTCCTCAAGAAAGAGAGGATTTTCAATTAAGTGATTAAAGAACATAAAAGGCTTTTGAATTTTCTCCTCAGCAAAACCCAGATTAATAGCTACGGGACAATGGTCTGATAAACCTCTAACAAGGATGCTAGCTTGCGATAGGGCAAATTTGCATAACCAGTCACCATTAACCAGGCATCGATCCAGCCTCTTATGGTTGGGAAAGTTAATGTTACTATCCCACCAGGTATAAATAGGACCTGAGCATTTTAGATCAACGACCTCGGCCTGCGAGATAAAGTCAGAGAATTCAATCATGCTTGACGTCCAGTTTACTCCATTATTCGTTTCACTCGGCCCAAGACAAACATTGAAATCACCCAGTAGGCACCAAGAACCCGTAGTATCTACAAAACTTGACTTAACAGAGTATAACTCATTCCATAGGTCACGT
This sequence comes from Kitagawia praeruptora, assembly GCA_037693485.1. Taxonomy (NCBI): domain Eukaryota; kingdom Viridiplantae; phylum Streptophyta; class Magnoliopsida; order Apiales; family Apiaceae; genus Kitagawia; species Kitagawia praeruptora. Next base: position 117,164,804 of record CM075351.1, on the reverse strand, counting down.
CTTTCAACCGGAGTATTGAAGCCATACACAAAAGAAGCTATAAAGTTCTCACCAGAGGAAACTTTCCTTACTGAAAGAGTTATTTGCTGAGCAGAGCAGGAGAGTACTCTAGTGTCCCAAATAGATACATCTACACCAATCCAAATGCGCCCATTATTATGATGTTCATAATTAAAGGACCAACGTAATCGAGGACCAATTAAAGTAGAAATAGAAGAAGCATTCTCTCTCTTGACATGAGTTTCAAGTAAAGCTACAAATGACAATTTATTGATACTAATAAAGTCTTTAACAAAAGACTTTTTATTGTTCAAGCCCCTAATATTGTACGCACAAAAATCAAACACCATATCAGAAATTATGGGTTTGGGTGGGGAGAACTCCCCAGGTCCTTAGCAGCAGCCTTCTTGAGTTTTTTTATCTGAGATTTCGAGAGATTTTTATACTCAGCACGTTTTGCATCTATTTCATCCACCTTCATCAAGTTTTTAAACGTGTTAAGGGGAGTAGGAGAACCCTCTGAGCAAGTAGTAGACAATGGGCTAAAAGACCTTTTACGAGATACCTCTTGCCAATCACCTTCAGCAGCATTGGTGGGAGAGGAAAAAGGGGTTTCAGTCACTACTGCGTCTATGCCTTTAGCAGGTGATACATGAGGAACCTCATTACCAACTCCGACAGGAGACTGAGCAGATGCAGGGTTAGCCACCGGTGGGTCATCTGGTGTACCAGTATCATTAACTGGCTTAGAGGCAGTTGGATTTTTTAGAACCCACTTCCGCTGTGTAACAGGGCAAGCACCTACTATGTGACCTAGAGCATGGCAAGCAGTACAGAAGCGTGGCTTGAAAGGGTAACTGACAACAACCGTAGCTGTGCTGGTTTCTCCTGTTACTGGATGTAAGTCCAATACATCCAACTTACTGGGCAGATCCTTACCAATAGTATACTCCACACAAACTTTTGCAAACGGCAATATATCAAGCTTTGATGTTAAATCATCAGCATAAAGAGGCTTTCCAATAGCACTAGCAAGACTACTCATACCCTCTTGAGTCCAGTAGCATTCCGGGATCTGCTCAACTTGACCCAAAGCGGAATACTTTGCACTTGGTCTGAGCGAATGTTGACTCCCCATTGATGCACCAACATAGGAGACTTATCAATATACCAGGTGCCCTGAGCTAGAATATTATTCATATGCAACTCCGTGTCAAATTTAAATAGAAAAGTGCTATTATCTTTCTGTGAGACCGAAATCAAGCCCCTGTTCTTCCAGAGCCTATGAGCAAAAGCCGAAACGCGACCAAAAGGCAGAGGACTCTTTGAGAAGGAACCTACAACACAATTCTTGAGCTTAACATGCCCCCTTTTCAGAACTTCCACAGGAGGAGAAACCATTTTTACCCCCTCTGGTGGAGGGGTAAAATCAAGCTTGAGCGCTGATTTAGGCTGAGGGGCGTTACGTACAACTTGGGACCAGGAGCTAGCTTTAATCGGATTCTGTTCATTCGAATGATCAGGTTTAACGTTACCATGATTGTCTTTTGTCCCAGATACTCCTATCTCAGGTGTACGAAAACCTTTACACGCATCATTCTGCACAGGCACTTCATCAAACACCTTGGTGGCCTCATCTTTCTTCCCAGACAATCCGTCAAACACCTTGGGTGCAGAACTTACATTCGCTTCTTGCTTAACATTCTCAGCAGTATTAACATTCTTGACAGTATTAACCCCAGCAGAATTCTTATTAATGAACCTAGGAAGTCCAAACTCATCCCTCCCAGATATAAAACAAGATTCCCCACCAAGATTGCCATTGAACTCCACCTTTTTCATAAGAATCTCTTTCTGAATCTCTACCACAGACAAGCCCTTCGATGCAAGGTAGTTCTTTAGCTCTATCATCTCGAATCTTAGAGCAATTAGTTCATCCCTTTCTGCACGATTTATATCAAAAGCTGCTTTAGCTGCTCTGCTCACAGTTTGCCTCTCAATAGCATCTCTATGACTTTCAAAAGCAATATTGTCCCCATCAGTAGATTCTCCATCAGAAACAACCACTGGGATATTACCCAAAGCACTAACTCGGACATTTTCAGAAAAATCCTTCTTTACAGCGGAGCCACCATTAGGAACCAAAATGGGAGACTCCTCAACCTCCCTACGAGATAACACCTCTTCAAGGTCATCATGGCCATTCGCATCTTGCATATACCCAGGCAAATAGTCAGAGTCACAATTAGAACCTTGGCTAACCATACTGATAAATAAGTATAATATATATAAGAAATTTATATTGATTAGGTGAGAGAGAGAGAGAAGATGATGGATTTATGATAGGATTAATATGGTTAATAATGGAAAAGGGTGTGAGAAAGTAGATCTTAGAAAAAAGCTATGGCGGCTAATTAGGGTTTTTTTTAGAGGGAAGGAGGAGCTTCTCTCTCTAGGACTCTCATAGGGTTTTCCCAATGGCTTTTTAACTATGATGCTCATGCTAATGGAAGGGTTTGGTTTTACCTTTGAGCATGTTCCCCCTCCGGCAGGGGCCACCATGGTTGAACCACCTTGTGAGGTGTTGCAAAAGAGAGTTGATAAATACAAGTGCTGTATTGGGGGTAAATTCACAAAAGCAACATTGCCGTTCAGACGTGTGAAGGAGATAGCGCAACTAATTTGGAAAAAGGGCCTTGACGCTGTCTTTCAACGAAATGAGTCAACCTACATTTTCAAATTCTGCTCCTTTAATGACAAGAATGCTACCCTCTCAAAAGGCACCTGGTACCTTGATCAACGCCCTCTTGTTGTTACGGATTGGGGCTGTTCCGGGGGAGGAACTACTGTTTCGTCTATGCCTTTATGGGTAAAATTTAGCAATATGCCTGACTGTTACTGGACTCAAGAAGGGTTGAGCCGTATTGCGAGTTTCATTGGTGTTCCCTTGGGTGCTGATTCTCTTACTTTGCAGTTGGAAATCCTGCCTTTTGCTAAAATGTGTGTCCAATACAAAGTTGGTGATCCGCTCCCTAGCACTATACCTGTGCTGAATTTTGATAAAACTAGAGTGGAGGTCAAAGTTTCTTATTTCAACAAGCCCTTATTGTGTTCCCATTGCAACTCTATGGGGCACCTAATCAATGTTTGCCCGTGGGCTTCTAGGGACTGGTCAAGAAGACAGGGTAATGAGGGTAAGGGTGCTAAAGCAGAGGCAAATGGAAAGGAGAATCCTAAGAGCAAATCAGTGGATGCTCACTCTGAGGCAGGGGTGAAGGAAAGTTCGCAGATTCAAGAGGTGGAGGTGGGGTTAAAGGGCAAAGAGGTGGTGTTGGAAGAAGGTGAGATTAATGGGATTGGGGGAGATGATGATAAGGGGGCTGAGTGTAAGCTTGACTACCTCACACCTATCGCAAAGCAAGGATCTTGTGGTCCAGTTGTAGAAGAGTCCTCTCACGGAGATGGGGGTGGTTGGACTGAGGTAAAAAAGAGGAAGCCAGTAAACTCTCCTAGTGTGTCTACTGGAACTCCTTCTCCGCATAGTTTCAAAAATGTAATAGTGGATGAAGTAGCTCGTAAAGGTGAAGCGTCCCGTAAACAAGGTAGCAAAAGGGCAAAGTCAAAGGGGCTATAAAAGGCGAAGTGGGGGTCGGGGGGCCCCACTTCTAATTCTTAACTCAGGTTTATGTCAAGGATTTTATATATGAAAATAAACTATCCTTGATTAGTATTTTGGAGGCGCATGTGCATAAGGACGTTGCTAAGATTATCTCTTCGGAGATTAACCCGAGGTTTCAATGGTTGTTCAACTATGAACACCATGTGGGTGGCCGGATATGGTGATAAGTGGATTATATATCCACTTGGAGCATTCCAAATCGGCTTAAATTAATTGCAACCCATTCCAGGTGATGCAGTCATTCCTGTGAATATGGACTGTTGTCACCCTGCTTCGCAGCTGGATAACATCCGGCCTTTTGGGGAGAGTGATGTTCTTTGCACTTTAAAGAAGTTGGGCAAAAATAAGAGTCCAGGCCCTGATGGGTTTTCTGTGGAATTCTATTTAGCTACTTGGCACATTGTTGGTAATAATGTTACTAAAGGTATTCTTTACTTCTTTGACTACCTTGTAATGCCTAAAATCATAAATGCAGCTTCTATTTGTTTGGTGCCAAAGCATGCTAACCCTTCGCAGATGCAACACTTTCTTCCCATCTCTTGTTGCAATGTTCTCTATAAATGCATCTCCAAAATGATTGCTTCTAGACTCAAAGCGGTTATGCCATCTTTAATCTCAGTGCATCAATCGGCTTTTGTAGCTCATAGATCAATTAGTGACAACATTTTGTGGCTCTGGCCTTATGCAAGGGTTATGAAAGGAACTCAGGTCAACCCCGCTGTGCAATCAAGCTTGATATTCATAAAGCTTTTGACTCATTGAACTGGTCCTTCATCTTCCAAGTCCTTGTTAGAATGGGTTTTCCTCCAAAGTTTGTTGAATGGGTCAGAATTTGTGTCACTTCCACAATGTTCTCGATAAAGCTTAATGGTAGTTTGGAGGGTTTCTTTAAAGGTGAATCTGGCCTAAGACAGGGTGACCCCATTTCCCCCTACCTCTTTGTTATGGCCATGGAAGCTCTCACTGCGTGTTTGGGAAAATCTACAGAGGGCATGGATTTTAAATATCATTGGAGAACTAAAGAGGTGAACCTGCATCATATCATCTTTGCAGATGATGTGTTCTTGTTTAGTCATGGAGATGCAACCTCTGTGACTAGGCTTATGGAAGGAGTCAAACTATTCTCGAGCTGTTCCAACCTAGTTCCCAGTCAAGGAAAGTCTCTTTGTTTCTTTGCTAATGTTTGTGATAGGATAATGGGGGATATTCTTAGGGTCACTGGTTTCCAGAGAGGCTCCCTCCCTATCACTTATCTAGGGTGGCCACTCATTACAGGGAAACTTAGCAGTCGAGATTGTTCCTCTTTGGTGGCAAAGCTGTGTGGTCGAGTGGATTCCTGGATGGTAAGATTCTTGAACTTTGCTGGGCGGTTAATGTTGATCAAGGCCATCATGGCAAGTATAGTGGGCTATTGGAGCATGTATATCTTCCTGCCTAAGGCAATCTTAAAGAAGATTAACAGTCTTTTCTTTAAGTTCCTTTAGGGAGGGTTCTACAAAGAATCTGGAAGGTGTCACTACAAAGTAGGGTGGGAGGACTGTTGTAAACCTAAGGCAGAAGGAGGGTTGGGGATCAAAAACCTTTTCGAATGGAACCATGTAGCTATTTTACACCAGCTTTGGCGCCTGCTCCAACCCTCAGCTGACTCTCTTTGGATTGCTTGGTTTCATAAAGTGTTGTTACGCAATAAAGCCTTATGGACTACTAAAATGCCTTATAGCTGCTGTTGGATTGCCCGCAAGATTTTCAACGCGAGAGCCCATGCAATGGACTTCCTTGCTTGGAAAGTAGGTCAGAACTCTGAGTTTCTTTTCTGGCACGACCCTTGGGCCAACAAGAAACCTTTGGCTCTTATCTTCCCATATGTTATATCTAATGCTGAATCATCTAGCATGCTGCGTATTGGCACCTATTGCAATGATGGGGTATGGAACCTACCACGGTCAAACCACATGGATGTTATCCAGCTGCGAAGCAGGGTGACAACAGTCCAAATTCACAGGAATGACTGCATCACCTGGCGAGTATTTGGTCTTCTATTCGGGAAGTTGGCAATGCTGTGGGATGGAGTGAATTTGATGTGGATCGCTCCACGAATAAAAAAAAACAAGAAGAAAAAGGATATTTCAAGAAGAGACGAATGAAGCTTGGACAAGAAGCTGATTATTATCTATAAGTATTAAGTAGATTTTAGCTTGCAAGTTTTTACCTTTCACTTGAAAGGGTTTTTCTTGTTTTAAGCACTTAGGATTTTATTTTCCAAAAAAAAAAATAAAAAAAATAAAAATAAAAAAAAATAAAAAAAATAAAAAAAAAACAAGAAGAAAAAGGATATTTCAAGAGAACACGATCAATCCAGAAACGTGAACTTTGAATCTCAAATAACTTAGATCAATCCAGAAACTAAGTAATTTGAATCTAACCTTCAAAACAATCCAGTAATTGAAGTTTAGAGGAAAGAAAAACTAATCATAGTTTATCTCAAAACAAAAGTTTATATCATCCATTATCTATGTCTTAAAACATTACATGAGAGGGGTATATATAGGCTTAGACAATAACCTAAACCCAATAGGAATCCAAGAGAAATCCAATACCAGCTTGAAGATTAGCTAATATCTGAATCCATCCAGGAAACACAATTTAAAACCAAATCCAAATAGAAAATACATAAAACCGAATCCAAACAGGAAAATAAAATCCTAAGTGCTTAAAACAAGAAAAACCCTTTCAAGTAAAAGGTAAAAACTTGCAAGCCAAAATCTACTTAATACTTATAGATAATAATCAGCTTCTTGTCCAAGCTTCATTCGTCTCTCCTTTATTCCTTCTTGTCCAAGTAAGACTCTCCCACAAATTCTAACTCGAATCCCTTCATGAATAATAATATAAAATATTTACCAGTTAACATATTCATTCCCTGATCCTCATCATTCTCCTCTCCTTTGAAGAAAACTCGTCCTCGAGTTCTAAAGTATTTAAGAATAAGCACACAATGAGATAATTGCTTGTAGAACTCAAAAAGATCAAATTTTAGCCTCATGATCAAGATCTTTGGAAGCAACCCCAAAAGAACAAGATACTTTGATGAATTAGTTGCTTTCAATAAGTCATCCGCTCCCAGAAAATCAATGTATTCCACCATGATCATGTTGTTCTCCCTGTTCACAACTTTTTCCATTTGAAACGTCTCCTTGACTACCTTTTTCTCTTCGTCAATATCGCTACAAACAAGTTCAAGAGATGTATCCATCTGATCATCTTTAACAATCAAGACTTTCTCATGATATGACTTACTTTCTCCATGCTTCTCCGTTATAACTTCCATTGAAACGTGTTCCTCCTTTGCATCAAAAGTTGGTGTAGACTCCAAAGGTAACATCGCAGAATCAACAACCAAATCAACATCATTCTCCATGACAATGACATTTTCTTGATTGTCTTTCGAAACATCAAACCTTTGTAAAGAAGACTTCAGTTTCACCTCTTGCTCCTCTTCTTGATGAAATTCAAATTCGAAAGCTAGATTGCGAACATCATTAAACGAGATATATGGACTTGATTTAACCTTTTTATAAATAGGCCAATTCAATCCACGAATAAACCTTACAATTTTTTTTGTTTCTTCCTCCTCCAAGTCACAAATAAAGCATAATTTTTCAAATCCAGAAGTATATTCAGAAACACTCATAGTACCTTGAGATAAAGATGTCAGTTTCAAGAACTTCTCTAGTTCATAATCATAAGGAATATATTTTGCACGAAGTTCCTTCTTTAAAGCTGTCCAAGTCACGATCTTCTCCTTTCCAGATCTAGCTCTACTTGCATTAAGATTGTCAAACCATAAGCTTGCTTTTTTCGTAAGTTTAATCGCTGCAATCTTGAATACTTTTGTCTCGCTCCAACCCGTATAATCTGAAATCTTGTCGACTTGTCTTACCCATTCAACAAAATCTTCAATGCTACCCAAACCCGTAAAATAATTAAGCTCTATTTCGGGATCATAGATTTCATCTCTATCTTTCACCGTAAGAATTTTACCCAACGCATCAAATTTAGACTCCATTGAATTAGCTAGCTTCTTCGTTCGTATATCCATCGCATCCAATTTTTTCAACAAGCGTTTAACCAATTCATCCGTTGCCATGATGGAGATTTGGAAAAAAAAAAGGAAAAAAAAATTCTGGATGAACAGTACCCGTGAACAGTGCCAATGAACAGTGCCGATGAACAGTTCGCATGAATAGTGTCCGATGAACAGTAACTTTTTTTTTTTTTTTTTGTAAAACCCTAGATCTCCCAACAATTAAGAAATTGATGAAGAAACCTTGGCTCTGATACCAAATTGATGTGGATCGCTCCATGAATAAAAAAAAACAAGAAGAAAAAGGATATTTCAAGAGAACACGATCAATCCAGAAACGTGAACTTTGAATCTCAAATAACTTAGATCAATCCAGAAACTAAGTAATTTGAATCTAACCTTCAAAACAATCAAGTAATTGAAGTTTAGAGGAAAGAAAAACTAATCATAGTTTATCTCAAAACAAAAGTTTATATTATCCATTATCTCTGTCTTAAAACATTACATGAGAGGGGTATATATAGGCTTAGACAATAACCTAAACCCAATAGGAATCCAAGAGAAATCCAATACCAGCTTGAAGATTAGCTAATATCTGAATCCATCCAGGAAACACAATTTAAAACCAAATCCAAATAGAAAATACATAAAACCGAATCCAAACAGGAAAATAAAATCCTAAGTGCTTAAAACAAGAAAAACCCTTTCAAGTAAAAGGGAAAAACTTGCAAGCCAAAATCTACTTAATACATATATTAACCTCTTGTCCATATGTTGGTCTTGTAAAGAGTGTCATTCAAGTTCAGGTCAATGCAGATTGGGTTAAATGGCAGCAAGGGGATTTTTTCATGGGTCCGCTAAATGCAAAGCTGAAAGCCATTGCGGGGGTTTATCTAACAACATGTGTCTACAATATATGGAAGGAGAGGAATTTCAGAATACACAATGTTGGCCAGGAGCATCCTACGACTGTTCTAATCTCGAATGTTAAGTCCTATGTGAGGGAGAAATTGTTCTCGTGCTCTTCCTTTAAAAAATGGGTTCAAAAGGACCCATTGCTTGTTATGCTTCTTTTCTAGATCCCTAGTGGTTTGGTTTGGGTTTGTTTTGTAGACCTTTTTGGTGTTCTTGTAGATGGAAGGTGGTAGTAGTCTAGTTCAGCTAGATTTTCCTGGTTGTGTCATTTGGTTAGCTTTTATATATCGCGGGGTATGCCCCTAGAAATGTAATAGCTTCTTAGTGGTATAAATTTTTTTATTTAGCAAAAAAAAAAATCTGCCTTTTTGTTATCTGGTGTGTTGATTCCTTTTAGCATGTCCGAACTTAGTAAATTCATAGTAAATTGAATATTTGTTCAAAAATCATGAGCGGTACCATTCTGGAAAGCTCTTTTTGAGCTCTGCATTATTTGTTCACATTCCGTAATCAAATTAAGTTGTTTCCATGTCTTAAATATCAAAATACTACTGTGATCAGTGCCTGATTCTGTTCTGGCAGTCCGCATTTTCATTCTTTCTGAATTCGTTACTTCTACGTTTTTAACGAGCCTTACCATACTGGAAAGGTCTCGGAATCCTTTACAATTTCTGTGTTTTATACTTTTTCAGTTGAGTTCATATTCATAGAGTATATTGCCTTTCTTTGGGACTGGTCAGTTCTGATTTTTAGCTTCTATAGTCTATTTTGTTTGATATTTTGTTTTGTGATATTAGATCAACGTGTTTTTAATTGTTTTTGATATAAGTATGATTTTGTGACATTTTTCTGGAGTAAGTTACGTGTAAGTTATTTGTGGTTTTAATATGATTTGGGAGTTCGAAATACATCCGTCGCGAGCGGATAATCTCGTGTTTGGCACTTCATATGCGGTGTATAAATAGCGTAGGCGTGTTGCCAGATTAGTGCAACACGTATAGTCATGACTAGTCAGTTTGTGTGTGTTTGGCCATTCTGGGTAGCATGTGCTTATTGCCTTGCGATCCCTGTCTGAATTCGGGTGGTATTTGCTTTTTGCTGTGCCCCTGTTTGTGTAAGATCGTCTCCTATGTTAGTAAGTAAATTACTTTGGATATAATTTGTAAGTGTAAGAGTATATGTAAGAGTATGATCATATGTTATCGACTGTGCTTTCGTGATCAATTGTGATTATTATTTATAGGAGTAATATATTTTGCTTTGTGAGCACTTATTTTTATATTGTGAGTTGAGTATCCATTTATATTGTCTTAATTGCTATGTCTTATTATTCTTTCTTCAGATATTCAATTTTGTTCTTAATCTCCTGTCTTAATTTTTGTTCAGATATAATTTTCATCATATTTAATTTTGTTCAGCTTGTGCTTTATTTTATATCCGTATATGAGCTTTTCGCTCACTGCAGGTTCTTTATTTTTTCTTATTCCTCCCGGCAGGTGATCTTATTTAGGTGGGCTACTTATTGGGAAGAGTGCGAATTACGATATTTGGAGATTTTAGGCGTATTTTCAATTTATGAATTGTAAGATATTGGATTTTGAGAAGTTGTATCGTTTTTTTTCCAATTTTTACTGGATTTTAGAATTAAGTGTATTTGTTGTGTTGTTAAACGACCCCTCAACAAGGATCGATCTCAGGTTATAGTATGAACCAAGAATGTATATTACAACAACTATTATAACTACTATACCTTCTTATCTGAAACGCGGTCCATGCTGACTCTGTATTCTACTCTTTAGAGAACATCTCATCATCTCAATCAAATGGTCATTCGAAGGTAGTCAATCCATAACTCTAACTGAAAGGGGAGGGAAAATAAAGCAAGAATGAGCCAACAATGCTCAGCAAGTTCATAGTATAGTGAAACAACAAAATCTTGACAATCCATTGATGAACAATATCAATGATCACTTTAATTAAAGGAGAACTTTTTTTTTTTTTTTGCTAATTAAAATTTTATACCAAGAAGGAACCACAAAACAAATCTAGGGGCATACCCCGCGATATCAACGTTTAGGCATTACAGACCGAATTAGTTCAAACAGAACAACAACATAAAGACTAAAACAGAAAGACTAAAACCAAGCTAAATCAAGACTAGCGGTGAAACAAGTGATCAGGGGACACGGGAATGGCCTCCCCTCCCAGCACGCCACATACGAATCTCCGATTTCTTCAGCCGAACCTTTGCTTTTCCAGCAATTGCAGGTTGGACTTCTAAAGCATTTCCAGGCAAAGGAGCATGATCTCCTAACAGCTCAGTACAGGCGCCTTCACCCGGACTATCCGACTTACTACCCCTAAGTCCAATGGCCCTTGAGGCCTCTCCATGGAGCATGACCTCCTGGTCCGGGCTAGATTGACCTTCCAATGGAGAAATTAAAGTACCCAGCCCAATGCTTTGAATAAAATCCTGCAGTTGCAGAGCGCAGCTGACCGATATTGCAAGCTCCTTTGTTGTCCCACAATAAAACTTTCCAGAAGGATCTCGAAAGGGGTCACCCCCACTGATCTCCACAAAAACAGCCACTTTTGGAACACAAAACCCATTCATTCGAATATGTTTTTTTAGCTTCTCAACATGAAACAGAGTCTCAATCAATAACTCCCGAACACCATCCTGGTATTCAGCTGAACTAATCTCTGAGATATAGTCATTCTTTGCCCCTGAACTTCCACCCTCCTCCTCAGTACGCAGATCAGATTGAAGAACCTTATCCGCCTTCTCCACCATCTCTTCCCTACTAAACAATTGACTCGAAAGATCAACCCCATTAGCCTGACTCATTGAGTCAGCATCGATAGTTGGACTACCAGTAACATTGGCATAATTAGAACCCTTAAATAACAGAAATAGAACTACCATGCATTCTATCATCATAAAAGAAATTACCCTCCTCCCTTTGAGTATTCCAATAAAGGATTAAACTTTTCATTCTTCAAAACATAACTGATACTGACACCTGAATATGACAGGGGGTCAACTGATAACAGGATAGAAATAGATATGCTGGAAACAACAGGGCATCATTCGATAAATAGGCTAGCAATAGATAATTCAAACCTATGTAAAGCAATTAACATTTCAAGTGGTAAACCAATTTCATTTCACAGTAAAGTAAAAGTAATCATCACTTCAAGAAAACTGATTGGAGGTTTTATATCCCTATTAAAAGACAGTATGGGTGATCAGCCCATAAAGTTCCCCCATAACGGACACAAAGTCCCTCTGGGTATCAATCCTCTCTGTGGGATTGCTTGGGTTCCCAAGAGGCAACACGTTGGCCTATAAATAAAGGTGTCAAACTGGACAAACCAGAACTACACAATACTTCTCAAAATAGACGGAACCAGCATTACCCGTTCGCCCATTCCTAACCTTTTATAAAATCTCTTTCTAAAAACACTTTTAAAAACATTTCCAAATCTGGAAAACATTTTTTTATACTCAAATCCTTTCAAAAACATTTACCCTAAAGTACTTTCGACTCACTGATAATAGATCAGCCCAGCCTAAGTAGCTTCAAAGCATTTTAAGAAACAATTCATTTTGATTTACAATGATAAAAGTCAAAGGATTTGACCAGGTTTACTAACATCAAGGCATAGGGTACAAGTCTGAATCAGAAAGATATAGACTCAAATGAAATCAAGGCTTTGATCAAGGTACAAGGGAATAGATTCAAGTCAAAGGTCAAAGATGAGCATTAAGTCTTAGTTTAAAAACATTTGATCAAGTTATAAGGTTTAAGAATCATTGATAAAAGACATCAAGTTTATGAAATAGTGTTTAAGTCATAGTGATGTTTGATTAGGATTTAAAGTTAACACAGGGTATCCGGGTCACGGATATAGGTTAACTAGAATAGTGGTTTGATCAACATTGTAATATATATAGTTTTAAAACATTAAAGCAGGGCAACAAATCAATTTATGGCAACAAATCAATTTATGGCGATAAAGATTTTTCATTTATGAAACAATGTTTAGATAGGGCATAATACATAAGTTTCCCTTTTCTAAATCAAGGTTCGTTTGAATACAATTTTCAAAACAGGGTTTAGTAGCGTATTGCTTCTTAAAACAAGGTTTTTGTTGAAATAAGGTTCTTTGAAAGTTAAATTCAGAGAAAAAAAATATGATTCCCTAAAACATGGTTAGTTAAAACTTGGTTATTTAAAAATAGAGGTTCAGTAAAACTTGGTTCTTTAAAACACTGTTCAGAAAGATAGAAGTTGAGAACATATAAGTAAACAATGCTAGAGTTAATGAAACATGATTCGGTAACTGGAAGAAAGTTATCAATCAATAACTTGTAAAACGGGAGTTAAGTTCAAGAAATCGTATTTAAAACTAAAAAGTCCGATTGGGTTCATAGGGTATAAAATGATAAACATAATGAAGGTCTAAGCTTAAAGCAGAGGATAAATTGTAGAATCAAGATTCACTGTCCATCCAAAGAAAGGTAATGATAGGGTACATATATAACAATTAATGTATATCGAAAGATAGTTCACAGGATAACTGAATAGAAGGGTACAACAAGGTACTGATTACTTGCAAACTGATTTGAAAGAACATGCGATAATTAACAGAAACAGATATACTTCACTTGAACAATAAGTGAGGAATAGAAACACATGCCTCAATATACATAGTCTTGATTCCAACACATCGATTCGTTACTCTCTATACGTCAGTCTCTACTTCTTTGTATATTATTCTCTACTCGACTATACGTCTATCTTTCCTTCATAATTCGTCAATCTCGATACCAATACCACAATACGCTTGTTAACTTTGATAATTATCTTCCTTCTCAAAATCTCATTCTTCCCTTGCACTGGCCCTATCTCGACCTCTTACTTATACCTATAAAAAGGTAAAGTACTATTCCAGTACACTTATACCCTTAATCACTATCTCTACTCTACCCATACGTTACCTACTGCGCTTTACAACATAGCATATATAGCTCACATTCTTAAAATAATCCAATAAAGCCAAATCGGGCACACAAACACTTAACACATATAATACCCATCTACCATATTCACAAAGTAGCATCATACAGCATACAAATCACATAAGCACTCATATTCTGTCAACTTACATTTACATCTTATAACACATATAAACATCAACACCCAAGTAGTTCAGGTCACATTGTTATACAAATTAATATGTATTTTTAACAATATTTGGACAACACCTCCTTTATAAAAAGACTAACCTGTCGGAATACAACCAACCCAATTCAATTTAAGAAATCTTTCGATAATCAATTAAAAATTATTTATTAATAAGGTCAACTAAGTATACTAAACAACTTACAACAATCTAGTTTTGAACCACCTTTGCTATCCTTAACCATTAAATCAATACTTGCACATAAACATATAAAATCGTATTTATACCAACCCAGTACTCTAGCTTAGCCGCCTATGTGACGCCCTCCCGACCAGGGCCCCAGATCGGAGGGTCACTGACACACATCTAGATGCATACAACCTAATATAAGAATATAAATATAACATGCTGACTGGCCCCTACATTACTATCCAAGATCAATCACATGTAATGGTATGAAACAAGTAAGCCATCATCTAACTAAATTATTATTACAACCTGAATTCAAAATATTATTACAACCCAAGTTCTCAAAAACACTACTGCCAGTTCTCACAACTAACTTAAGATTTCCTCACTGAGCTGTTATTACATCTACCTCGGGAGCTACATGGAAATGAACCAAGTCGGGTTCCCGAAAGGTGCGCTTCCTCGCAGTTTGCATAGTACGGACCATGATGCTTATTTTTACTGTCAAAAGGTTAGACACAGAATAATAATGAGACAACGCTCATCAAGTAACCAAGATCTCAACTGAACAACATAATATAATATTTCGAAGGATGACAGTAGTAAATAAAAAATATAGCATGGTTGTCTGACAACGATAGCAAGGGTCCTGGTATGGCATTTGACATAAAGTTACCGATAACAGGATAACAATATATAAACTTCAAAACTGTGTGAAACAAAAGATATTTCCAATGGTAAACCAATTCCATTTTCTAATTAAATAAAGAATTCCTAAATTTAAGAAAACTGATTGGAGTTTTTTATTTCACCTTAACAGACGATACGGGTGATCAGCCCATAAAGTCCCCATACCGGACACAAAGTCCCTCTGGACATCAATTCCTTTCATTAGGATAGCTTGGGTTCCCAAGAGGCAACACATTGGCCTATAAAGGTGTCGAACTGGACAGACCAGAACTACACAAATACACCTAAAAAACTGACGGAACCGGCATTACCCGTTGTTCCGTCTCTCCAATCGTCAGGAATCCGTAGAAACCATTTAGATGGAGTTCCTAATATATATTTTAAAACCTTTTATTTTAAAACCATTCCAATTTATAAAACTTAATTTGTCTTCAAAAAACATTTCAACTCTTAACCTTTCCGAAATCCTTACCTCGAAGTACTTTCGACTCTCTGATAACAAATCAGCCCAGTCTTGGTAACTTCAAGGTAGTTTTAAGAAAAACAACTCATTTTGGTTTGTAATGATAAAAGTCAAAGGGTTTGACTATGTTTTCTAACATTAAAGGATCAAAGGTATAAGTCTGGATCAAGAAGATATAGACTCAAGGCATCAAGGTGATTGATCAGGATTTCAAGTTTTAAGAGTAAGATTAAAGGTATTTTAAGTTCTTGAATCATCATTTGGATCATAAAGAATTTCTAAGTTTCAGGGTCAACATGGGTTCGACTGACAATGGACATAGGTTATTTAAAATAGTGGTTTATCCGTCAGCCAATTTTTTTTTTTTTTTTTGCTAAATGAAAATATATTACACTAGAAAAGCGATACACATCTAGGGGCATTCCCCGCGGAAAAAGAAAGCATTACAGCTAGGACATGAAAAAACTAAGGATAGAATATCAAAACAAAAGTCTAAGGCACAAAAATAGACTTATGTTAGTACAGATCTAGAATCAAAGTAGGATCCTTTTTAATGCTCTTTTGGAACCAGGAACTAGAGGCCACTCTATCACGAATAGTGCCTTTGACAATGCTACGGATTTGTAGAGGGGGGGCTGCATGACCCCTGGAATGGATCCTCGAGTTTCTTTCTTTCCACACTGCATGAACAGCAACCGCAAGGAATAGATATGCTAAGTCTTGTCTGGCTCTGGAAGCATGAACAGTATTGAAAAAATCACCTGCCAAATAATCATTCCAATCTCCCGATAAGATGCTGTCGTTCATTACCACCTTTGTGTAAGCATCCGTCAGCCAATTTAGTTTGACTCTAGAAAGCAGTATGGCATTTATGGTCAAGAAGCAATTAAAAAAGAATCAGGCTATAAAGGATTTGTGTTCAACATGGTATAAGATAGGCATGCTCAACAAGACATATCAATAACGAATAGAAACTGCAAGTAAAGACAGAGTTACTTGCCTCCGGTAGAATGCAATAGCTCAGCTCAATCTACTTGTACTCAACCTTTGCTTTCCCTTTATTGCTAGGGCATGCGTCCTTCGTATCTACATAAACCATAATCACTACTTTAGAATACTATACCCCTTAATCGCCTTATCTTAGTCTACCCAAACGATTCCTATATCGCATTGACACCATACATATAACATACGTACCTGATATCATATTATCAGATCGACTTGAAATTTATTAATCACTTAGACATATAGCACATAGCATATAGATCATGCTATTCACATAAGCCACTTAGCACTTAGCAGAAAAGCATAACTCGTAAGCAATCATACTATTTACTAAACACTTTACTTCTTATATTATCACAAAAATCGGATAGAGTCCCCTTTATAATATGGACTATCCGTCGGAAATCATCCGACTCCAATTCACAAAAGCAAGTACCTATGATGGATTTAAAATCCACCTACAAACCCAAGGATTTATAATCATTCTACTACTTATACCATATTTCTAACAAACTCCGAAATTTATAATTAAACATTCATAATCACTTAAACACTAAACTCATACATGCAATCATTTTAATTCGAACTTACACATATAATTAATCAACAAGTATAAATCAAAATTATAATTTATCATAAACCGAACAATTTTTACATTTACATGCAATTCGAATAATTCCAATTAATTCATAAATAAATCTCCAAAAATTCGAATTATAAAATAAAAGAGATCATATAGGCAGTTCATATGATTCGAAACATCTCAGGAAATTAATACGAATTTAGAAACATTTACTCGAATAATTAACTAATAATTTAACGAATTAATTCATTCGAATTAATCACAAAATTCGAATATAATCATCATAATAATCTGTAAATCATGCATGCAAATATTAAATTATGTTAAACAGAAATTGTAGAGATTTATAGGCCTCAAATTCATCATTGGCCACCACCGGTTCACGGAGTTCATCACCGGTGGCGGTGGAAACTCTGGGGTACAGCCTCCAACCACGAAATTTCCTCCGATTAACTCATTAAACTCTTTTTTTTTGCTAATTAAAATTTTATACCAAGAAGGAACAACTTACACAAATCTGGGGGCATACCCCGCGAGATCAACATTCAGACAACAAAGCCAAACAACATTAAGTCATTTTACAATCAACAAACATAGAACTAAGCCTATTACAAATATCACCCAACTGCTAATAGAGAAGTAGCACCAGCGACGGATCTTTCCGAGACCACCTTTGGAATGAAGCACAGGAGAACAGCTTCTCCCGGACCGTGGTCTTAACAATCAAGCTAAGTTCAGTAGTTGGATGTCCAGGCCCTGAGTTGTGCACTCTATGGTTCCTCTCCTTCCATATATTGTAGATACAAGTTGTAAGATAAACCCCTGCTATCTTCTTCAACTTTTCAGAAAGGCCATATGAGAAGAAATCACCTTGTTGCCACCTCATCCAATCAACATTGACACTGAAAGGAATTACGCTACTTATCAGCCTAAAATACGGGCAGTTCATAAATAGTTGGCCTATAGTTTCTATCCCATTCCCACAAAGTACACAACTAGGGTCCACCTCCATACCAAAGGAAATCATGCGATCTCTAGTAAGTAACCTGTTCCGAATAGCAAGCCAAGTAATGAAGGCACACTTTGGGATATTGAAAGTGTTCCACACCATTTCTCCCCAGCATACAGGTTGACCATTGTCCCGAATAGAAGCCCATATCGATGCCAGCTTAACCAATTTTGCCTGCTGATCATCCCAAGTAATACCATCATTCTCATGAATTTGCACTTGGGTCACACGCCGTCTAACCTCAATGACATCCATGTGGTTGGATTGAGGAGGCCTCCAAACTCCATTGTGGAGATAAGTGCTAATGGGAGCCAGGCCAGTAGACTCAGCATTTGATATAACAAAAGGCGAGATAAAAGCTAGAGGCTTCTTATGAGCCCAAGGATCCTGCCAGAAGAGAAACCTAGATGAACGGCCCACCCTATATCCAACGAGAGGCAAGGCTTGTTGTCTAGCATTGAGAATCTTTCGAACAACCCAACAGCATTTATAGGGCATGGCAGCAGTCCAGAAAGCTTTATTACGGAGCAACACATTATGAAACCAGGCAATCAAAAGAGAATCACGAGTGGGTTGGAGCAGGCGCCAAAGCTGATGCAAGACAGCTGCTTGGTTCCATTCGAAAATATTTTTGATCCCCAACCCTCCCTCCGTTTTCGGTTTGCAACAATCCTCCCAACTGACCTTGTAATGACACCTCCCTGATTCCTTGTAGAACCCTCCACATAAGAATTTAAACAAGAGTCTATTGATCGCCTTAAGGACTGACTTGGGAAGGAAAATGTACATGCTCCAATATCTATAACGCCTTAGAAATTTCGAGTTTTTAAATTATTTATTTATTATTTATTATTAATAATATTATGTGAATATTGTTGTAAAGGTGGAGTATATGTGAAATTGTGGTTATGTGCTTCCGTGATGATTTGTGTATGCCATGTAGGTTGGTGTATTTTTATTTGTATTTTTGAGGATATAAAAATATTTAAATCATGTATTTTTGACCCTCTGTAAATTTTATAAAATTATCGGAGGAATTAAAAATCATGAAATCTTTTGTAATATTATCTTTATAATATTATTTAGTTTTTAAAATGGTTGGGTGAATTAATTTGAATGTTTCGGTATTTTAAAGTGATTTTAAGAGTTTATTGCATTTAAAGGATCAAAATTTGTAAAATTCGTATTTAATTCATTTTTGATCCGAAAAATATTTTAAAAATATGTGGGTGCTCATAATTTTATATTCTTTAATTTCAAAAGTGAAAATTTTAATTTTCACAATTTTCTATTTAATTCCTATTTGTGTTATATATTTATTAGTTTTAAAATCAAATAAGAGGTGTAGCAATGTTTATTGTTATTGGGACAAGCCCAATAAGTTACTAACTAGCAGCCCAGCAGTAGAACTCTCTGGAGTAATCGGGGGGGAGATGAAAAAAAATAAATAATAATAATAAGAATAGAGAAGAGAAGAAATTGGGGAGAAAGAAGAGAGATTTGGGGATAGATATATATATATATATAGGGTCATGTTCAAATAGAAACTAACTTAAACTAAAAACTAGAAACCAAGGGCAATTTTATCTGTTTATTTTCCCGCATTCCTACCAAACCACTCGTCACTTGTCCACCTGATACATTTTCAGTACACATCATCACTAATAATTACTACTCGTCACCAGAACTTGTGCCCATCACCAGTTTCACCGACTATCATTATAAATATCATCGTATTATATTCGGTCATAGTGTCAATATCGTAAACTCCGGCAACTTTACATTAACATCTTTAATTTTACTTCACCTTTTTCATACCGAAACATATATACACATACAAGATCCAATACAATTTCAAATCTTCAATTTAAATCACTCCGAAGCACCTCCATTAATATTCTTGAAGTCATATTCAGACTTAATTTAGTAACTTGACAAACAAAATAGTGATTTTCGGTGCGCTGGGAGATAATGAAACCCCCCAAATCACTAAAATCAACTACACAAATCACTAAAATCAACTACAAATCACTAAATAAATTACAAAAAATAACGAATTTATGCCATAAAAATCACCAATTTTCTTCGTAAAATTCATATTTTTTCTTTGTTTAAAATGAGTTCACCATCCATACGAGTGAAGAAGTCAGGGAAAAGATAGTGACCACGAAATAAACATCTCTACATCGCAAAAGAGAGGAATCAGAAATGGAAACAAAATCTCGAGACATCAAAGAAAACTAGATCTTGGAGAGAGGCAAAGAAATTGGAGTATACGAAGTCGTCGCAAGAACTTGAGGCCGAAAATCTTGTTAACGGGAAAAATAATGAAGATGACTATTATTCTACAGGTGATGATTATGGTGATGTGGAGGATAGGGATGGGAGAATATATAATTGTAGTATGTGTATGTATGTATATTTTAATGTGCGATTAGAATTAAATGAGTTGTAAAAAGTCGAAGAAGAGCCCCTGCGGGGCCAGAGATCGGAAAAGAAAAAGGAAGAGTCAGATCTATAAATTTCTAACTTGCCGGGAATTTTAAGCGTACCGGAGATGATGACCGGAGGTCTCCAAGGAAAATGGTGGCGGTATGAGTGGGTGTGGGTGAGTTGAATTTGTGTGTGGAATGTTATATTTAAATTGGGTGTAAGTATTTAAATGGGGCCATTAGATTTAATTAGATTCTAAGACTAATAGAGGTTTCTAGTTTTTATTTTAAAAGTGGTTTCTATTTGACCATTAGCCTATATATATATACTAAATTCGTGTGTGTATGTGTGTTTATATACAAGAGTGTGTGTGATTAAAGCAAGAATGGGCTGTGCAGGGATGGAGAGAAAAACGCGAGCAGCGAAGGGAGGCGTTAATCGCGCGTGCAGGCGGCGGTGGGGCGTGGCTAAGTCGTTGTGGTACTGTGGGGGAAAGGAAATCAGCAGGGGTGGTTTGTGAGGCAGTAGCAAGGTGATGAAGGTGGAAACTAGAGAGAGAGAGAGAGAGAGAGAGAGAGAGAGAGAAGGAGGAAAAGAATTCTGGGAATTGTATCCGGGAAGGTAATTCTTTAATTATTTAATTATTTATTTTCTATGTAAATATTAAATTTTAATGTAAGTTGTAAATTGCGATTTAATTATTTAATTATTGCAATTTAATTAGATTTAAATTGTGAGATTAATATGTTAATTCTCGTAATTAGAATATATTTGAAATTCGAGAATATTGTTGTAATTTAAATTGTTTTAAAGTGAGAGATTATTGTGTTAATTTAAGTAAATTAATTCGGAAAGTATAGTTAATTAAAATTGTTGGTCGATAATATAATCGGGCTTAGTATTCAATAATTGCTAATTATTAATTGTTGGAAAATATGTTGAGTTATATGGTTTTATAAGTTATAAATGCTATATGCTAAGTGCCGTGAGTTGAGTCGTAGTAGTTATGGAATGTATGATTGTTAATTGTTAATTATTAATGGTGAGTTCGATGTATACTCGGATTAGTTGACTAATTGCTAATTGCTAATTGTTAATTATTATCGTCGTGTAATAATTGGAGTCATATGGTTTACTTGTTGTAAATGGTTCCGATGATGTATATATATGCTAATTGTCGTAAAATATGGGGAGTTTATGTGGCTTTACTCATTGAAGTTGATTTCGATAATGTTTATGTGCTAAATATTATAAGTCGAGTTTGAGTAATTATCGAAATTCGTAATTGTCGGGTACTTGGTAATTAGTAGGTGGTTACTAATTTACCTTGATGATTGTTAGTTGCATAATGTGTGAATTAGTAGTTGTGAAATGTTAATTGTTATATGCTAATTGCTAAAGTGTAATGGAATTGGTATTAGTTGTGGTCATTAGTGGATAATTATCAGTTGTCGTATAATTTGTGGAGGTTATATGAGTTGCTAGTTGCATATGGTGTCGGAAATGCTAATGTGCTAAATGGTAAGTATGGGAATACGTGGTACATGTTAAATGTTGGAATTTTATAATAATTAGAATTGTGCTAGGGGTTATGAGAAGATCACAAGTTTTTAAATGTCAATATTTAAAGGACTTGTGTAATTCTTTTCGACTAATCCCTAGGGCTTACGAATATCCATGATTAGCTATCACGAGTATAATTGATATACTTGAGTGATGTGATCATTGATATAGCGTAAGTAATAGTTAGTGCTAGGGGTTGTTCATTAGGGCTTACGAACATCAATGATTGGTTGTCACGTGTATCATTAAAATGCGTGAGAAATACGATCATTGGTGTATCGTAAGTAGTAGTGTTAATCATTATGTGCTAGGTGCCGCATGTCTGGGCGGGTACTTTTCTTACTTGTTTATTTTTATGTTGCTGCAAGTTGAGGCAGCTTTATTTTTGCTAAAGCAGGGTTGAATTGTATTTGAGGGGCTGTGCCCATAGTCCGATAAACGAATACTTCATTCCGAAATTTTCTAAAAATCCCCTGCAAATTTATTTAAAAATCTATTTAAGTTATTTGATTTGGTGATTTAAAAGTATATGGTGATTTTCGAGAGTCTAGGTAAATGTTATTGTTGATATGTATTGTTGTGAAATGGTTGCCTAGATGGTATCTAAGTGTCGAGTAATCAAATGTGTTATTTATGTGGAGTGAGTATTTGATTTAGTGGTTGTCTTGAAACTATATTATGAATGTGATTAAGTATGTTTGTATAAGTTATATAAGTAAGCGTTATAGGACGCGTATGGGTAGAATAGAGCAAAACAATAATATTTTGCTTAGTTGGATACTAAAATAGTATTTGGCCTTGAAAAGGTTGAATAGGAGACATGGCCAAGAGCAG
The DNA here is from genome assembly GCA_037693485.1 of Kitagawia praeruptora. Classification (NCBI taxonomy): domain Eukaryota; kingdom Viridiplantae; phylum Streptophyta; class Magnoliopsida; order Apiales; family Apiaceae; genus Kitagawia; species Kitagawia praeruptora. The sequence continues at coordinate 117,142,167 of CM075351.1, read as the reverse complement.
AGTACGAGTAAAAAGATAAGCAGAAGGACAAGTATCAAAGCCGACGGATGTATTGACGTGGAAGTTAACAAGTTACGAAGTAGAAGTGGAAGTAGGGCCAAATAAAAGGCTAGCAAGTAAAGAGATGTCGTGAAACTGAGTTATGGATCGATGTTAAGGTCGAGAACTCCGTGAATCGAGGTAAGTGTTTTGCTCTTCACTTATCATTCAAGTGATGCAATTCAATTCCTTTGTTATATGATATGATGTGGTCAAGTATATTTAGAAAATGATGTATTTCCTCAATTAGCGTGAAAACGTTTATTTTCCCCACCCTCGATTCAAATACCAATTTCTCAAAGAATCTTATCACTAGCTTTTTCCGCATATCATTTTATACATGGAATGTTATTGGGCTCCTCAGTTGAACGCTTTATCTTTTATTTTCCTTGGAAAATGTTTAAGGGATTTTCCAAATAGAGAGAATCCAAGCTTTAAATCCCCATAAATACCTGTTAATGAAATTCCTGATTTTAGCACAAGTTCTCCAGCGAACCCCTTCTTGAAAATGTTTCTTCAAACTAATTTGTAATTAAGTATCCTGAAATTATTTTACAGATAATCGTTTAAACTGCTTTACTCGCTTATGTTGATTCAAACCTTACTATGTGTTGTAAAATTTTAATAAATGCGTAGTGCTTGATTATGTCCCTGCTCCAACTTAGGATTTCAATTGTTGGAAATTTTGTTGCGATTTATATCTTGTATTGTTGCCAAGTCGATTTTCTCTTTAATCAAATAACGATGATGTGTCCCCAGTTATTCATATCTATCTTGTCAATGCTTATTCGAAATATTGTTCTTTATATTCTCCACCCCAATTATTATCGAACTCGTCGGTATTTATTGTAGATCTTGATTATTCGGTTATCACCCTCTATTCTATCGAACTTGTCGATACCTTTTGAGATTGTTGTTCTTCTTTTATTACCCAATTACTGTGTCGAACTTGTCGACACCTGTTGATCTTGAACCCTTCATTGACTCTTGGATTATAAGTTGTTTTGGAACGTGAGTTTCCATTTAGTTGGTTGGCAAGGGTTGTCGATTTTTCCGAAACCTAGTGCGTTGGATATAGAATTGGAAATGTTTTTAAAATAGATGTCCCTTCGGGGAGACCATATCAATGGTCAACAGATGTCCCTTCGGGGAGACCAGATTAATGGTCAGAAGTTAAGGCCAATGTGTGCCATGGATCCAATTAAGGACATTGCTGTGTGCGTTTGTCCGGGGTTAGTGCGTGACTGATCAGCAGCCTAACCTTATTGTTTTTTTTAACAAAAAAATAAAAATCCAATTCTAATCTATACATTGAGATTGAGTTGATTTGTCTTCTGACTCTCTTGAAGCCTATTTCAATTATATTTTGTTATCAGAACTTTTTTCAGTTCTCATTGTTGATGCACCTTACTCTTATGGTGAAATGTTGGCTCCTCGTAACAATCAGATAATTAACTTAACTGATTCTTTTCGCAGCATGAGACATTTCTTCTTGTTTTCAGAATTTGTAGTCGTTATTGATGTTGCTATCACTATTTTTTTTGCTAATTAAATTTTTTATACTGAAGGAAAACGATTACATCTCTAAGGGCATACCCCGCGAAAATAATGCATCTGCCTATCAGAACAACATGGAAAACATCGATTAACTAGATAAACTAGCAGACAACTAACCATGGTCCACAAGACCTGGAAGAAACAACATCAAGCAAATGAGCTAGAACAGCAAAGAACAAGGGATGGGTCTTCTCGGGCCCAATTTTTAAAGGAAGAACTCGTAAAAAGTTTTTCCTTCACAATGGCTTTAACATTCGAAATGAGCACAGTAGAGGGATGTCCTGGGCCAGTGTTATGGCTTCTGAAATTTCTCTCCTTCCACAAACTGTAAACACATGTCGTCAGATAAGTACCAGCAATGGCCTTAAGCTTTGCATTAAGAGGACAAGTAAAGAAGTCACCCCGCTGCCAGTAAGCCCAATCCATATGGAGTGGAAAGGGAATAACTCTCATTACTAGGGAAGAAAAAGGACAAGTAGTGAGCAGGTGGCTAATCGACTCCACAACTGTTCCACAAAGAGTGCACACAGGATCTACATTCATGCCAAAAAGGACCATACGCTCTTTAGTGAGCAGTCTATTCTTCATAACAAGCCAAGTAACAAAGGAGCACTTTGGGATGTTGAGAGAATTCCACACTAGATCGCTCCAATCAGCAGATTGGCCTAAGTCACGGATAGAGGCCCATATAGATGCCAGCTTTACAAGTTTTGGCTGGAGACCATCCCAAGTGATGCAATCCCTGTCATGGAGTTGAACCATACTAGCCCTGTTCCTGACTTCATTGACATCCATGTGATTCGATTGAGGGAGATGCCATACCCCATTGCTAAGATACGTCCCAATACTAACCATGCTAGATGATTCAGCCGTGGAGATCACAGAAGGAGAGACAAGAGCCAGGGGCCTTTTATTTGCCCATGGATCATGCCAAAAAAGGAAATTAGAGTTTACTCCAACTTCAAAGCTGAGAAAGTTCATTGCCTGATGCCTAGCATTAAAAATTTTCCTTGCAATCCAACTACACCTGTACGGCATCTTTGCAGTCCACAAACCTTTATCATGAATCAGCACCTTATGAAACCAAGAAATCCAAAGAGAGTCAGGCGAGGGTTGGAGCAGGCGCCAGAGCTGATGTAACACAACTGCCTGGTTCCATTCGAAGAGATTTTTAATCCACAACCCCCCCTCACTTTTTGGTTTGCAACAATCTTCCCAGCCAACTTTGTAGTGACATCTTCCCGATTCTTTGTAGAATCCTCCCCAAAGGAATTTAAAGAACAAACTGTTGATCATCTTTAAGATAGCTTTGGGAAGAAATATATACATGCTCCAGTAGCCAACAGTAAGCCATGATCGCTTTAATCAGCATCAAGCGGTCTGCAAAATTGAGAAATCTCACCATCCACGATTCCACCCTCTTGCAAAGCTTTGCCACCAAGGATGAGCAGTCCCTGCTATTTAGTTTACCAGGAATGAGAGGCAACCCTAGGTAAGTGATAGGAAAGGAGCCTCTTTGAAAGCCAGTAGACCGAAGGATATTGTCCACCACATTATCTTTGACATTCGCAAAAAACCAAACTGACTTATCAATACTTGGAACCAGGTTAGAACAGTTGGAGAACATAGAAACCCCCTCCATAAGAGTAGCAACTGAAGATTCATCACCATGACTGAATAGGAAAACGTCATCAGCAAAGATAATATGGTGCATGTTGACTTTCTTTGTTCGCCAGTGGAATTTAAAATCAGAACCATCAATAGAGTTGTTCAGACAAGCTGTAAATACTTCCATGGCCATCACAAAAAGATAGGGAGAGATGGGGTCTCCCTGTCTTAAGCCCGATTTGCCCTTGAAAAATCCCTCCAAACTACCATTTAACTTTACAGAGAACATCGTGGAGGTGATACATACCTTAACCCAATCAATAAACCTTTGAGGGAAACCCATTTTGTGAAGAACTTGGAATATAAAACTCCAATTCAAAGAGTCAAAGGCCTTGTGGATGTCAAGTTTGATTGCACATCGAGCCTGGCCAGAATTCTGGTTGTAACCTTTGCAGAGGGCTTGACCCAGGAAAATGTTATCACCAATGGACCTTTTGGCCACAAAAGTAGACTGGTTTGGAGAGATCAAAATGGGCATGACCCCCTTGAGTCTAGCCGCAATCATCTTAGAGATACACATATACAGCACATTGCAACAAGAAATTGGTCGAAAGTGTTGCATCTGGGATGGGTTTTGGTGCTTTGGAACCAAGCAAATAGAAGCAGCATTAATAATCTTAGGCATAACAAGGGAGTCAAAGAAATACAGAATACCTCTTGTGACATCAGGTCCCACAATGTGCCAGGTGGCCAAATAGAACTCCACTGAGAAACCATCTGGACCAGGGCTTTTGTTTTTGCCCATCTTTTTTAAAGTGGTAAACACATCAGCCTCCGTGAACGGCCGATCAATCAAGGAAGCCTGATTTTCACTCAGCTTAGGAATATGCAAATCCGCAGGGAGTTGGCGAACCTCACTTTGTTGGCCAAGCAAGTTTTTGTAGTAGTCCACCGCTATAGAAGCCATCCCCTCATGAGATGTTACATGATCACCATTCAAGTCAGTAAGAGACACCACCTTATTCACATTCCACCTTCCTCTACAGGCATTGAAAAAGAATTTGTTATTGTTGTCCCCATTCTTAAGCCAGTTAACCCTCGACTTTTGCTTAAGGAAACATTCCTCCAAATGCAGAGCTTTTGTGAAGGCATCAATCAATCTCTTTTCCTCCTCAAACTGAGCCAAGGATGGCCGAAGAGGGAGCCCTTTTTGAAATCTCAATAGCTCCTGCCTAGTGTCATTTACCACCTGATGAAGATTTCCCACCGAGGTGTTTAACCCTTTAATTGCCAACTTAACTCTCTTTAACTTTGAGGTTAGAACGAACCATGGGTCACCAGATACCTGATCCTCCCAAGCCTGCTGGACCAAAGGAATGAATCTCTGATCACTGATCAAATGGTTGAAAAACTGGAAAGGTTTCTTGACCACGGGACGCTCCAAACCTAGGGTAGTCAGAGCAGGGCAATGGTCTGAAAGCCATCTAGGTAAGAAGTCAGTGTAGGAGGAAGGAAACACATTATGCCAGGCAGCATTTACCAGAACTCTATCCAACTTTCTATATTTCGGATTGTGAATGTTGCAATCCCACCAGGTAAGCACATTTCCAGTACTTCGGAGGTCCGTGATGCCTAAGGCACGCACAAAATCTTTAAAGTCAGTCATATCCGTGGTCCATTGAGTGTTACCTCCAATTTTCTCCTCTGTCCGAAGATAGGTATTAAGATCCCCAGAAATAACCCAAGCATCATTTGACAAAGTCCTCGAGGCCTGAGACAAATCGGACCAAAGAATTCTCCTCTCAATGTCATCATTCGAACCATACACAAAGGAAACAACAAAGCTAATGTTTTGCTGCAGCAGTAGAACTGAGCACGTGATATGCTGCGAACTAGAGGCTAGCACCGTAACCTTCCAAAAATCAGGGTTCCACCCAAGCCAAATACGGCCACCCGCATGGTGCTCATAATTGAACAACCATTCGAAACGCGGGTTAATCTCCTTAGAGATAATCTTAGCAACGTCCTTTCACACATGAGTTTCCAAAATACTGATCAAGGATATTTTATTAGCAGAAATGAAATCCTTGACAAAGTCAACCTTATTGTTGAGCCCACGAACGTTGTAAGAACAAAAAACAGTCATTAAAAACTGAGTTAAGACTTCGAAGGAGGGCCCCCAGACCCCCACTTCGCTCTTTTGACACCCTTGGACTTCCCTTTCTTTCCACTTTGCTTCTTAGCTACTTCTTTTTTTTGCTAATTAAAATTTTATACCAAAAAGGAACAACTGGTACAAATCTAGGGGCATACCCCGCGAAATCAACAAACAAACAAAACAAAAGTCATAACAACAGTAAGTCACCTTACTGTCAACATAACAACAAAATTAAGCTAAAGATTATTCTAGCGCCTTAAGCTAACTTAAAATGAGACTAGGCACATGTCTCACAAAGCCCATATTAATGATAATCAGCAGATAATGCACCATGAATTGGCGCAAGTGAGAGCACAGGATTGACATCCCGGATAACATTTTGTTCATGCGAGCAGCAAGAACAGCCCACTTCCTGTACCAGAACATTGCATCTCTCCCAAAAACATCAGGCGCAGCAAGCACAGCAAGCGCATGCCACACTTTTTGACATTCCACAGTTGCCAAATTGCCCCACCCCATGAAGTAGCAGACTTCATTCAAACCGAAGCCATCATGCACCAGCCAAGAATTCGCAGTCCAAGCATCCTTTATGCAACAGCAGAAGAAAGAAAGAATATGCCAACTTGGCATCAATCCACCCTCTGTACAACCATCAAATTGAATGGTATCAAACGCATGGACAAGTAACGCATGGACCACACAATCCCTTACAAGACCAGTGATTTTTCGAGTCATTATTCCAGCAACAAGAGGTGAGACCTTTGAGACAATATGCCTGCGACATATGGTAAAAAGTTCATAGCAGAATTTGTTTAACATCACGGCTATCTGGGCCAAGCCCGCATCATCAACATCAATAATAGTAGCATTCAGCAAGACACACATTTTACATTTCAACCCACCATACTCCGTGCCAGCCATAATACCTCCTCCTCCTTTAATATGTTCATTCCTCATGTTACAAAGCGGATAAGCATCAACGCTCTCATTAACAATTGGGCTTTCAGGATCAGCCATACGCACCAAAATCCTCATGTCACATTTCTGATTAGCTTTCATTGAAACAAAACAATAATCACCCGATTCACAGGTAGCACTATTACCAGCCTTGCAATTCCACACGATTGAAGACTCGACATGTGTTCCAGTTTGCAAACCATTATTATGACAAATAATGCACATAAACTGGCAGCACCTCATCATGCGCCCAACAGACCTCATTCCGAGGTATCTCACCTTTTTGAAACCAGAAATAGTGACCATCCCTGGTTCCGCACCCCATGGGACCTCTAAACATATGGCAGTTTGACAATTGAGGGAAGAGTGGAGCTCACCCCTGCACAACTTTGAAGGGACATCAAGGTGGCTAGTAAACATAACATAATACCCAAGTTTCCAGCCCCCAACATCCTGCCCCAAGGCCAAAGTCGCAGAACCAACCCTAATATCATCCAGTCCTCCCACTAAAACAACATTGTTTAAATCAACAGACAGATGGCACCCAATTCTGAAAAAATTCCCATAGAGATTCCAATCTGAAGATTCCTCCAATCCACGATCAGTGGTGATAGCAGCCCTGCCAATACCTTGTACTATTGAATGTACAAAGATACCCACGCTGTCACCACACGTAACAGATTCAAGAGAAACAAAAGAGCTGCGCTCTTCGTCATCAAACTTTCCCTCACCAACCTGCTACAACATTTCGTCAAACACATGGCAGGCGTTCCTGACTTTACTTTCATCCAAGCAAAAGCCACAACCCGTCTCCGTAGCAGAAGAGAGACTCTCAATAGAGCATAGATCCCCATTCTGAATGTGGCCATCAGAACAAGCAACATGACTATCAGCAAACTCAAGTCGTGGTTTTCCATCTCCATTATTTAACCCATAATCCAAATACCCCCTGGGCCACATCTTGACTGGGATTATACCAACTATAACCATCCCCGATTCGCTGTTCACGCGGCGTTCCTTCAAGATTCCCATGTGAAACGCTGCGCCCAAAACCAAAGTAGTTTTGTCACACACGTAGACAAACCCATAATCTGCAATACCTCGGTGTGACACTATATCAAACACCTTGCAGCCAATGACTTCTCCCCATGGTTTAGCCATACCAGAATCTTTTTTAACAAAGAGAGGCACATCTACACCAAGATGTAACACAACCCAATCCAATGGGTTATCTCTTTGCAGGACAACCTCGAAATCAACAATGGTCACAATTGTTAAATTAGAACCCAGTATATTCAACAACAATTCCACGAACGAACCCCAAGAGATGAGACCCATCATTGCATCAAGGTTATAGATTTTGATTAAGAAAACACCAATATTTTCCTCACCAAAAACCAACATGTTAATTTGATCCATGAAGATAGCCTCCAAGTCCCGAAACACAGGAGAGGTAGCAGTCATAGAAAAAACCGTAGCAGGAAAGCGAGAGTCAACTCCATTCCCTAAGAACAATGATTCATCAGAATCAATCATCGAGACGTTGCTTTGAATAATCAAAGGACGTATATACTTCAACAGAAGTGAGACTCCCAACTGGTTCTCCATAGAACCCACCAGACAAGAAACCCAAAGAAACGAGCCCATTACAAATACAGAATAATAATTATAAGAAATATAGGTGTTTATAGTGAAAGATAGAAGAGAGAGATGGATTAGTGAAGGATATATGGTCAGATTTGATGGAGAAAGGGTTGGATTTATCTGAGATTTAGTGGCGGCTAGGGATTTTAGAGAGAGAGGTTAGAGAGAAGGCGGAGCAAAACGACTCTCATTTTTGACCTACGCTTCTTAGCTACTTCATCTACTACCACATGCTTAAACCCCTGAGGGGATGGAGTACCCGTAGAGATACCCGGGGAGTTTACTGGCTTGCGCTTGTTTTTTACTACTGTCCAACCCTCCCCATCCACAGGGTTAGTGACTAAGTCAGCGTTGTCATCCTGCCCTTGCTTTGCAACAGGAGTCATAGTTACATCCCTGCCACCCGAACTCGAAACACCCTCAACAGCTTGTTCACCAGAGTTGCTATCTTCCACAAGCACACCTTTGCCCTTATCTGACTCCTTCTTAGTAGATCCAAGATTTGTCTCTTGGTTCTCTGAATTCATTTCTGGCTTGAGTTCCGTTTTTCCAGAATTTCGTGCCCAGTCCCTCGGTGCAGATGGGCAAGCACCAATAAGATGCCCAAGAGAGTTACAATGGGCACAAATTAAGGGCTTATTAACGTACGAAACCTTAACTTCCACATTAGATTTATCGTAATCAACCGCAGGGATAACTGCTGGAAGGGGGTCACCAATCTTATACTGCACACACATTTTTGCAAAGGGGAGAATTTCCAGCTCTGAAGTTAGAGCATCAGCACCAAGTGGGACACCTATGACACTTGCTATTCGACTCAGCCCCTCTTGAGTCCAGTAGCAGTCTGGTAGATTGGAAAATTTAACCCACAGAGGCATAGTCGATACCGTAGTACCCGCACCTGAACAGCCCCAATCTGTAACCACAAGGGGACGTTGATCAAAGTACCAAGTCCCTTTAGATAGAGAAGCATTCTTATCATTTAAGGAGCTGAACTTAAAAATATAAGTAGATTCATTACGCTGCGATACAGAAACCAAGCCTTTCTTCCAAATTAATTGAGCAATTATTTTCACTCTTCTAAATGGCAGGGTGCCCTTTGTGAATTTCCCCATAACACAACATTTAAATTTCTCAGCTCCTTTCTGTAAAATCTCATCAGGAGGTTGGACTATGCTAGATCCCTCTGGAAGAGGCACATAATCAAAGCTAATTCCCTTATGGGGACCCGGGACCTCTTTCAACACCGAACTCCACGATTTCTTCTCAGTGTTGGCCTCATCCTGTCCTAGCCCTTCCGACGAATCCTTCACTACACCTGCAGACTCACCTTTAGACAAATTAATATTTCCATTTTTAAGAATACTCTTTAGAGTGGGCGTAGTTTGCACAGTATTCTTTCTCTCCTCTTTTCCTTTCTGGAAGATAGGGAGGCCAAATTCATCCCTGCCAGTTATAATGTTGAGTGGGCTGCATAACCCAACATTAAACTCAGCCTGAGCAGTTAGGTTTGCCTTTTCCATTTCCGCTATAGACAATCCTTTGGACTTTAGGAACACCTCAACCTCCGCTAATTTATTGCGTAATCTTATCATTTCCTCTCTTTCATTTTTGCTAGTAGCTGCCATTGCAGTCGCTACTCTACTAATTGTAACCCTCTCCATAGCATCTCTAAAATCCTCATGGTGAACCTCCTCATCATCAGAAGAGGCCCTCATCACCTTGTTACTAGTGTCCCCCGAGTTGCTTGGTTCCACCGAATGCGCCGCCGACAAGATTGGGAAATCTTCCTCCTCTTTACGAGCGAGCATCTCATTAAACTCATCATCATCCATGTCCTGCATATACCCCGGCAAACCAGACTCAGTATCACAGTTGGAATCTTGACTCACCATTAAAAACTACTAATCGAATATAAATATATATATAAGAAATTTAGTGTTTAGGTTAAAGAGGAAGGAGAATATGGAGTAAATGAAGTGGATTTGGACTTTACTGATGGAGAATGTGTGTAAGAGAATAGATCTATGCTAAAATAAAATGGCGGCTAGCTAGGGTTTTTAGTGAGAAGGAAGAGCTTCTCTCTCTAAGACTCTCATCCTCTCGTTATGCTTAATTTCAATTGCTCAATTAATTTGGAAGAAAGGCTTTGCTATCACTATTTGCACTTGCTGAGCGTTGTTGGCTCACTCTTGCTTTAATGTTTATTTTCTCCAGTTAATAGAGATGATTAGTGGACCTTGTGGTCAGTTGGTAATACTCTTCCAGCATCAAGAGGAGACGTTCGGGTTATGGATTTCGCCGGATAGTGATTTGGGATTTAGTCAAGGTTGAATATTTAGTTAGACGTTGACCTTATTTATTCACAGAAAATGTATATTATTTTATTCGGACTCGGGTTGTAATTTTAATTAGTAGTTGTTTCATACTGTGACCTGTGAGCGGTCTTGGCTAGTTAGAATTTACATTTCTTTATGATTTTGTCAATATTATGTGGTGAGCAGATTTGGATGCAGTTGAATTAGTTTTGTTGATTTGGACAGGTGGTTAGTCATATTTATGAATACATCATGTCAAATTTTTTTTTCTGAAATTTCCCTGTAAAAATATTTAATTACTTAGAAAAAACCTGTATATTAATATAGTCAAGTGAGGGTGTTACAAGTTGGTATCAGAGCTACAGGTCACAATTACTGAAACAATTAGGTAGGAATTTGGGATATAGTAATAGACAGGTTAGAGTGTGTGTATAAGATAGATGTAGGGTAGAACGACTTAGAATAAGGGTCGCGAAAGGATACTTCGGCAAGCGTTGCGACGTTGAACGGTCTTTTGGCATATCGCGCGAGTAGAAGTTCGAATCGTTTACGGATCGAGCTATTAGCAATACAGCGAACCCGAAGCGGCATAAGCTAAGTGGGCAGCTGGAGATATCAGTCCGGGGACATTATCTCGAGATTTTTGGGCATAGGATTAAGACATTCTATGATATTAGTTTCGATGCGAATGTTTCGGAGATGGTATGAGAAGGTTAAGAATGCGATGTGATAAGCGAGTATTAGCAAGGATTGAAGGTTAAGCATAGTTGTGCACCCCTAATTATTGATTCGTTCAAAGTTATTACCTGAAGAAATTTTCTATTTTTTCTTTGAATTGTTGTAAATTAATTCCCGGTTGGTATCGTGGCTGAGGCATTCGTTGCACAGTGACGGTCCAAAATTGAGAATGAATTGAGATCTTCTTAATTATTTAACTCATTATTGTCAGGCCGGTTTTGGCAGCTAAGTATATTAGTGCTTAATCGACGAGAGTGAGATTATGAATAATTAGGAATTTCTTGAATGTTTTCTTGATTAATCAATGAAGCCTCTATTGAAAAGTCTTCTATATATCCATTGATGATGAGTCGTCTATATCAGATTTATTCGAATTTAATCCCATTCTTTTGGAAATAAATATATATTTTTAGATGGTATTTGATCCAGCTTTACATGACGATTTTTGAAACTCTTGAATCCTTTCCATTATCAAGAATACTTGATTTTCTCTATTCCAGCTGAGATGAACAACCTATACAGATAGGGGATTCAGGGACATCTTATCTTTGTGATAGAAGTCCAGTGGGACGCCACTAATTGTGTTTGTCACGAAAGTACTAAGGACTGGCCATCCTTATGTACTATGGTGGTTAACCAAGTGACAAATGCAACCTGAAAATAGTTCAAAGATCATATTGATCTCTCGGTTGAATCCCTTTCTAAAAGTTTTGTCAAACAAACTCAGTATATATTCATATTGATACCCCATTCATTTCGTTGACTTCCTTTATCGGACATTTGATGATTTCAAAATTTCTGATGATAGCGAGATACGAAGTTAGACGCGACGACGTCTTAAGTGATGTAACTACAATGGTGCTGATGAAGAACTGGTTATGTAAGTTCAAGAATTTGGTGGTTAAGACGGATGTGTTATGTTAAGTTGCTATACCGATTCGAGGAATTACGAACAAGAATTGAGGGTAATGAAATTGAATAAAGGAAAGGAGTAGTAAATGAGAGCACATTATCACAGATATAGTAAAAAGGGTGAAAAGAGAATAATAATGAAGGTGTTGGTATAAGACATTCAATGTTAGAGAAGGATTGTTTTAGACACTTGTTGTAAGGCGGAGGTAGTAAATGGAAAATTATAAGATTTTGAATATGTTGAACTCGATGCGGGACACTAGATGGTAGAATCAAGGAGAGATGATTTGAATAAGTAGAGTAAAGCAGAACGAAAAGGTTGGTAAGAATTATCAAGGGTTAAGACTGAATGAGGGATAAGGTGAATATGTGGAGTAAATGACTTATGCAAAGCCAGTGTGAGAAGTCATGGTTAACAAAGATGGTAGGAAGTTAACCGATATGAAGTAAAATGTCAGTAAGGTGGAGGGTAGAGAAATCAGAAAGTTTCCAGAAGTGACTAAATAAGACATGCAGAATTTAGCTAAGAAAAGAATGTGGAATTCCGAAGATGTGAAGTTAGAAGAGAAAAGGTACCGTAGTTGCCTATAGAAAGAGAATTAGCAGAAATTAACGAGATCCCATGATTAGAAAATAAGATTTCGGGAGTAAAATCCCTAGAGATTTTATTAAGAGTAATGTGGGAAGTTGTGGCTGCAACCAGAAGGGCAGTATGATAACAAGTAGTAGAGTCAGAAGTCAAAGCAATGTGTTATGAGCTTGGAAAGGTGGGAATCTTTGCCAGAAATAGTATCATATCAATCTCGGTGGAATTATGAAGGAAGTAATAAGACTACTGCTATAATTATCAAAGAATTGGGAAATTCAATGCGATTATAAAGGAAGTTATCAGAGAGTGGATTGTGATGATTATAAAAAGAGTCAAATTTGAGGACTCGCCAAGTATGCAAAGTTATGAATTGGAAGAAACTCTGAGGATGCAAGGCAGTGAAGTCATAAGCGAGTTTTAAATATGTTGTACCATAAGGGATTAGGTCGAAGCCAAGGTCATGGTTTGCTAATTGCTTTTTTTAAAAATTTTCAAAAATATTTTGGTTCCAAAAGGCTTTTTGATTAAAACCCTATTATTTTAAATGTTTTCTCTTAAAATGATTTTTCTAAGAGAAAAAGGTTCCTGAGATTACCTCAGGAACTTTACCTGAGGCACTAGTGTATTTTCATATAAAATACTAATGGCATTTTTGTAAATGCATATAATCTTCTGTAATTACAATAATGTCCTTCTATATTTGTATGTAATTTTTTTTAATCTCAGGAAAAGTTACCTGAGGTTACCTCAGGAACCTTAATCTCTTTTTCTAAAATATCTTCAAAAGGATTTCCAGTTGGTTCAAATGGTTTTTAAATTGTTTTAAATCAACAAAATATTTGAGGCTTTCTTTTAAATGTTTTAGCAAACCGATGTTGTATGAAAGTAGAAATTGAGTATTAAACCGAATGGTGGCTGGCGCAAATGCCATGCGATAAGAGTTGAGCTTGTTGTTTACGTTCAAATTGCAATTGGGAATGGATGATATAGGGTTAATTTTCCAGGATAAGTACTCAGTGAAACAATGAGATGAAGGATGGATAGAAGTTTCCGATTATTCCCTTCTCAAGTAACATTGCACGTGAAAGAGGAGTAAGAACGATCGGGGAATTTCTTGATGTTCCTTTTCTCAAAGTTTTAATTGAGGAAGATTTTGTTTTAAGATATATCAAAAAAAAAAGTGATGATGCATGTTAAGTGGAAGAATCATGTTGATAGAAACGAGAGCTTGTTAAGAATTGATTCATGATTAATATCGAATAAGGTTGTGACCTCAGAAGAATTGATATTATAGATTGAACTCATTTCAACCTTGTTTTGGTATTGAGTGAAGTCACAGTCAAGGTGACGAGTATGTTAGTTATTAAGAGCTGTAAATGATCAAGGCTATACTTCAAAAGACTTAGCAAAATGAAATATCTTATAAGAGTGAAAAATCGAGTTGTTAATTGAATTATGCTTGATGTGTTTATAAGGGCGTACGTGGTTGGTTATAGTATTCGATTGCAAGGAGGTAACGGAAAGTGGAAGAAATGATGTTAAGTTCCCAAATTGGGTACTCGGTAAGAATATGGATTAAAGACAAGAAGAAACTTTTGATTATTTCCTTCTCGATCGACATAGTACTTGAAAAGTGGATTGGAAGCGATCGGAGGATTTCTTGAGATTCTGTTCTCGTAGTTCAATTCAAAATCGTGTGGTAATACGTAAAGCGTGAGAATGGTACCAAGTGTAGATCGTTGTGAATCAAGGCAAATTGCGCGATTGCATTATGTCGAAGAATTGGCGTGGTGATATAAGTTTTGACGCGGGGTATAGTTCGTTATACGAAAAGGCCATGTTGATTTCGAAAATAAAATATTCGGTCACGTGTGATTAACGTTTGGAGTTAATAAGACTCGGAGATCAAGTTTAAGATTGTTTCGGGAATTGAGGGCTCAAAGAATGAGCTTATAAATTTATGAGATGGTACGATGGAATCCTAAAGGTTGAGAGATACAACATCGGAAGTGGAAGTAAGATGTTTGATGAGAATTGTTATTTGTGTCCTTAGGATTGATTCTGAGGACAGAATCCTATTAAGGGGGGAAGGATATAACGCCTTAGAAATTTCGAGTTTTTAAATTATTTATTTATTATTTATTATAAATAATATTATGTGAATATTGTTGTAAAGGTGGAGTATATGTGAAATTGTGGTTATGTGCTTCCGTGATGATTTGTGTATGCCATGTAGGTTGGTGTATTTTTATTTGTATTTTTGAGGATTTAAAAATATTTAAATCATGCATTTTTGACCCTCTGTAAATTTTATAAAATTATCGGAGGAATTAAAAATCATGAAATCTTTTGTAATATTATCTTTATAATATTATTTAATTTTTAAAATGGTTGGGTGAATTAATTTGAATGTTTCGGTATTTTAAAGTGATTTTAAGAGTTTATTGCATTTAAAAGATCAAAATTTGTAAAATTCGTATTTAATTCATTTTTGATCCGAAAAATATTTTAAAAATATGTGGGTGCTCATAATTTTATATTCTTTAATTTCAAAAGTGAAAATTTTAATTTTCACAATTTTCTATTTAATTCCTATTTGTGTTATATATTTATTAGTTTTAAAATCAAATAAGAGGTGTAGCAATGTTTATTGTTATTGGGCCAAGCCCAATAAGTTACTAACTAGCAGCCCAGCAGTAGAACTCTCTGGAGTAATCGGGGGGGGGGAGATGAAAAATAATAATAATAATAATAATAAGAATAGAGAAGAGAAGAAATTGGGGAGAAAGAAGAGAGATTTGGGGACAGATATATATATATATATATATATACTAAATTCGTGTGCGTATGTGTGTTTATATACAAGAGTGTGTGTGATTAAAGCAAGAATGGGCTGTGCAGGGATGGAGAGAAAAACGCGAGCAGCGAAGGGAGGCGTTAATCGCGCGTGCAGGCGGCGGTGGGGCGGAGGTCGCGCGTCGTAGGCGGCGGTTGGTCGCCGGTGGGGCGTGGCTAAGTCGTTGTGGTACTGTGGGGGAAAGGAAATCAGCAGGGGTGGTTTGTGAGGCAGTAGCAAGGTGATGAAGGTGGAAACTAGAGAGAGAGAGAGAGAGAGAGAGAGAGAGAATGAGGAAAAGAATTCTGGGAATTGTATCCGGAAAGGTAATTCTTTAATTATTTAATTATTTATTTTCTATGTAAATATTAAATTTTAATGTAAGTTGTAAATTGCGATTTAATTATTTAATTATTGCAATTTAATTAGATTTAAATTGTGAGATTAATATGTTAATTCTCGTAATTAGAATATATTTGAAATTCGAGAATATTGTTGTAATTTAAATTGGTTTAAAGTGAGAGATTATTGTGTTAATTTAAGTAAATTAATTCGGAAAGTATAGTTAATTAAAATTGTTGGTCGATAATATAATCGGGCTTAGTATTCAATAATTGCTAATTATTAATTGTTGGAAAATATGTTGAGTTATATGGTTTTATAAGTTATAAATGCTATATGCTAAGTGCCGTGAGTTGAGTAGTAGTAGTTATGGAATGTATGATTGTTAATTGTTAATTATTAATGGTGAGTTCGATGTATGCTCGGATTAGTTGACTAATTGCTAATTGCTAATTGTTAATTATTATCATCGTGTAATAATTGGAGTCATATGGTTTACTTGTTGTAAATGGTTCCGGTGATGTATATATATGCTAATTGTCGTAAAATATGGGGAGTTTATGTGGCTTTACTCATTGAAGTTGATTTCGATAATGTTTATGTGCTAAATATTATAAGTCGAGTTTGAGTAATTATCGAAATTCGTAATTGTCGGGTACTTGGTAATTAGTAGGTGGTTACTAATTTACCTTGATAATTGTTAGTTGCATAATGTGTGAATTAGTAGTTGTGAAATGTTAATTGTTATATGATAATTGCTAAAGTGTAATGGAATTGGTATTAGTTGTGGTCATTAGTGGATAATTATCAGTTGTCGTATAATTTGTGGAGGTTATATGAGTTGCTAGTTGCATATGGTGTCGGAAATGCTAATGTGCTAAATGGTAAGTATGGGAATACGTGGTACATGTTAAATGTTGGAATTTTATAATAATTAGAATTGTGCTAGGGGTTATGAGAAGATCACAAGTTTTTAAATGTCAATATTTAAAGGACTTGTGTAATTCTTTTCGACTAATACCTAGGGCTTACGAATATCCATGATTAGCTATCACGAGTATAATTTATTTTTTTTTTGCTAATTAAAAATTTATACCAAAAGGAACAACATGATACAGATCTAGGGGCATACCTCGTGAAATCAACATCCGAATAAACTACACAACATTAAGTCATAATAGAGTCTACATAGCAAACTAGATTAATCATAAGTTAAAAAACTATGCCGAGAGTAAGCTTCTTCATGACCAAACATGGTCCACTATGACAATCATCCCAAGCACCCATGGCTATAACTTCCTTGTTCTGACCCTCCTGCCTCGCATCAACACCCTTAGGCACCCATCCAGCAGCTGTCCACAAATGGAGCCTGCTCTTCTGGCATAAACAACTTGAGACCAACAGAAGTTGCATGATTGACATCTCAATCATCCTGTGCCAGCCCCCAACAGCAGTAGTAGCAATCAAAACAGTGCCATCATCCTCGATCAAATCGACAATCTTCCCTGCCTCCGGGTAGCAATCCCTTCAATCAACTGCAGATAGCAGGAGCTGCACGATCTAGAAGCAATCCCAGATATGGGAATGAAAACACCCTCCCGCTTCCATCCAGATCCCTCATTGCCAACATCATTATAAACCCTAATGGTGGGCTCTTCAGTCAATTGCAGATTGCAAGAGTTGCGAGTTCTAGAAGCAATCCCAGATATGGGCAAGGAGACACCCTCCCGCTTCCTCAGACCATCCTTCGAACCAGTGACGCCATAATCGACACACCCTGACTCATCCAGTTCTGAACCCGGAACAAACACCTTATGTTCATCTCTGTGCTGAAACTCATTCTTTGCATCAACAGCCTTCACTCGATCCTCAAAGGTTTCCCTCTCAACATTGAACCCATAGGACTGCAAGCCCATCATGGGAACAAAGCCACCAGAAATGGTAAGCTCAACACGAGTGATTTCTCCATTCTTAACCCCCTCATTAGTACCCTTCAAATCCAGAAGAGATGGAGGAGGAAGAGCACAAACCGCCCCATCTGAATCATACGAAGACTTATTTTTTTTTTTTTGCAAACCCAGATCTTGGGATTTCTGTCTCCAAAACTGCCGCAAAAGTTACCCTTTTCAGACTCACAACCCCAGCAACTGGAGATTCTTGCTTCCCCTCAACTGAACGGAGAGGAATCTCTGTCACAAGGTTCTCCGAAAAAGAAACCCTCTTCCCCACAGCAGTTACCACTGAGTGGGCAACCTGAGAACACGCACGAAACCGAGAATCTGTGAAAGGAATCACCGATTCAAGATTTTCTGAAAAGGAAACCCTTTTTGGAACCATAATCAAACTAAGAATACTGGCCCCGGTCATCCCTCTACCGTGCTCATTTCGAATGTAAAAGCCATTGTGAAGGAAAAACTTTTTACTTGTTCTTCCTTTTCACGAGTATAATTGATATACTTGAGTGATGTGATCATTGATATAGCGTAAGTAATAGTTAGTGCTAGGGGTTGTTCCCTAGGGCTTACGAACATCAATGATTGGTTGTCACGTGTATCATTAAAATGCGTGAGAAATACGATCATTGGTGTAGCGTAAGTAGTAGTGTTAATCATTATGTGCTAGGTGCCGCATGTCTGGGCGGGTACTTTTCTTACTTGTTTATTTTTATGTTGCTGCAAGTTGAGGCAGCTTTATTTTTGCTAAAGCAGGGTTGAATTGTATTTGAGGGACTGTGCCCATAGTCCGATAAACGAATACTTCATGCCGAAATTTTCTAAAAATCCCCTGCAAATTTATTTAAAAATCTATTTAAGTTATTTGATTTGGTGATTTAAAAGTATATTGTGATTTTCGGGAGTCAAGGTAAATGTTATAGTTGATATGTATTGTTGTGAAATGGTTGCCTAGATGGTATCTAAGTGTCGAGTAATCAAATGTGTTAAGTATCTATGTGGAGTGAGTATTTGATTTAGTGGTTGTCTTGAAACTATATTATGAATGTGATTAAGTATGTTTGTATAAGTTATATAAGTAAGCGTTATAGGACGCGTATGGGTAGAATAGAGCAAAACAATAAGATTTTGCTTAGTTGGATACTAAAATAGTATTTGGCCTTGAAAAGGTTGAATAGGAGACATGGCCAAGAGCAGAGTACGAGTAAAAAGATAAGCAGAAGGACAAGTATCAAAGCCGACGGATGTATTGACGTGGAAGTTAACGAGTTACGAAGTAAAAGTGGAAGTAGGGCCAAATAAAAGGCTAGCAAGTAAAGAGATGTCGTGAAACTGAGTTATGGATCGATGTTAAGGCCGAGAACTCCGTGAATCGAGGCAAGTGTTTTGCTCTTCACTTATCATTCAAGTGATGCAATTCAATTCCTTTGTTATATGATATGATGTGGTCAAGTATATTTAGAAAATGATGTATTTCCTCAATTAGCGTGAAAACGTTTATTTTCCCCACCCTCGATTCAAATACCAATTTCTCAAAGAATCTTATCACTAGCCTTTTCCGTATATCATTTTATACATGGAATGTTATTGGGCTCCTCAGTTGAACGCCTTATCTTTTATTTTCCTTGAAAAATGTTTAAAGGATTTTCTAAATAGAGATAATCCAAGCTTTAAATCCCCATAAATACCTGTTAATGAAATTCCTGATTTTAGCACAATTTCTCCAGCGAACCCCTTCTTGAAAATGTTTCTTCAAACTAATTTGTAATTAAGTATCCTGAAATTATTTTACAGATAATCGT
Source organism: Kitagawia praeruptora (assembly GCA_037693485.1). Taxonomy (NCBI): domain Eukaryota; kingdom Viridiplantae; phylum Streptophyta; class Magnoliopsida; order Apiales; family Apiaceae; genus Kitagawia; species Kitagawia praeruptora. The sequence goes on along the minus strand of CM075351.1, from coordinate 117,122,715 downwards.
TTAAACTGCTTTACTCGCTTATGTTGATTCAAACCTTACTATGTGTTGTAAAATTTTAATAAATGCGTAGTGCTTGATTATGTCCCTGCTCCAACTTAGGATTTCAATTGTTGGAAATTTTGTTGCGATTTATATCTTGTATTGTTGCCAAGTCGATTTTCTCTTTAATCAAATAATGATGATGTGTCCCCAGTTATTCATATCTATCTTGTCAATGCTTATTCGATATATTGTTCTTTATATTCTCCACCCCAATTATTATCGAACTCGTCGGTATTTATTGTAGATCTTGATTATTCGGTTATCACCCTCTATTCTATTGAACTTGTCGATACCTTTTGAGATTGTTGTTCTTCTTTTATTACCCAATTATTGTGTCGAACTTGTCGACACCTGTTGATCTTGAACCCTTCATTGACTCTTGGATTATAAGTTGTTTTGGAACGTGAGTTTCCATTTAGTTGGTTGGCAAGGGTTGTCGATTTTTCCGACACCTAGTGCGTTGGATATAGAATTGGAAATGTTTTTAAAATAGATGTCCCTTCGGGGAGACCATATCAATGGTCAACAGATGTCCCTTCGGGGAGACCAGATTAATGGTCAGAAGTTAAGGCCAATGTGTGTCATGGATCCAATTAAGGACATTGCTGTGTGCGTTTGTCCGGGGTTAGTGCGTGACTGATCAGCAGCCTAACCTTATTATTTTTTTTAACATAAAAATAAAAATCCAATTCTAATCTATACATTGAGATTGAGTTGATTTGTCTTCTGACTCTCTTGAAGCCTATTTCAATTACATTTTATTATCAGAACTTTTATCAGTTCTCATTGTTGATGCACCTTACTCTAATGGTGAAATGTTGGCTCCTAAGGGTGATCAGCAATGGAGCACTACCGTTGCCAGGTTAGGAGATAATGCAATGCCGGGGGATGGAAGGATTGGCACTAGCAAGGAAGTTTTAAAGGAGGCTGGCCTAAATGGAGATGGGGGTCCGGAGTTGAACTCAGCAAAAATGGAGGCAGCTGGGAACCAAGCTGTGATTCAAGGAAATGCAGGTACGGAGGAGATCAAGGGGACCAGATTCTGCTGGACAAAGAGGAGGGTGAAGAAACCGCGCCTGTCTAGGGGTGACCACTCCTGATCCATTTGCATGTTTCGCCAGGAGTATAGTTGTCTAGAGACAGCATTGTGTGAGATGGGATGCCGGTTTGGCATAGTTCTGGTTTTATGCCCAGTTTTAGATCTATTGCTTAGTTTCTATGTCTTTATCTTGTTATGTTAACTGCTAGTTTATCTAGCTTTATTGACGATTTTTCTTTGTTGTTCCGTTAGGTAAATGTTTATTAATTGCGGGGAATGCCCCTAGAGATGTAATCATTTCCTATGGTATAAAAATTAATTAGCAAAAAAAAAAAATGTTGGCTCCTCGTAACAATCAGATAATTAACTTAACTGATTCTTTTCGCAGCATGAGACATTTCTTCTTGTTTTCAGAATTTGTAGTCGTTATTGATGTTTTTTTTTTTTTGCTAATTAAAATTTTATACCAAAAGGAACAACTAGATACAATTCTAGGGGCATACCCCGCGAAAGCAACATCTAACAATAACAACAAAATACATCACAGCATACTCAATTAACAATTGAGTCAACAACCAAACTAGCTAGGCTAAGCATGACTCTAGCCTAACAAAACCATCAAAATAACCTATGCCAGATCATAAAGAAACGCACTAAGAATTTTAATTCTTAGCATCAAATTCAGAAAACCACGAAAAAAACCATGAGCTTTGTGAAGGAGCCCATCACATAATCCATGATTGATCCCAAATTCAGCAAACAGATTACACTAAAACTTTCAGCTACATTCACCGTGCTAGCTTTTCCAACCACAACATAGGCCTTGAAGCCCTGCTCCACCGTCTTGCATCTGAGAACCACATTGTCCATTTGGTAGACATTTCTAACCGCAGAAATGTCACCACTATCAAGGTCTCCCCTTCTACCAAGGCGAGCAGCCTTGTAGCCCTGTTTTCCAGCCATCAGAAACTCAAGCATACTAACCCTTGGCAAACATTGATCACTTATAGCACCACAAAACATGGCACCCTTAAAAAACAGAGAATGTACCCTGATTACATCATGCTTTAAAACATTCAATCTCATAAAACTTTTAAATGCTTCAGGATGGCAACCCCCCTGATCCCATAGCACTACATGACACTTCCTACAAGAATCCTCAATTTCAACTATATCATCAGACATAGACCTGTGAAAAATAGCGAACACCTTGACATCAATGTCACCATCCCAAATTAGCCATATACTAAACAAAGTATGATCGAGAAACACCCCGACATCCTCGCCATATTCAAGAACGCTTGAGCAAATTCCCTCAAAGCCATATTTCGATTTAACGAAATCATTTATGCTAGACATTTCCTCAAACAGTCTGAGTTCATCCTCAGTTGGGGGCCCTCTGTACCTCAAGCCCAATGAGCCCCTCGATCCCTTGAAGGAGCCCTCTTGAATTGCGTCCCTAGTGACCCCGATTTGGATCTTACCAACATTGAAGACACCATTAACAACCATAACATCGCTGTTATCACTTACCCCGTCCAAACTTCTATTACTGATTCTACTCATACCAGACTCAACATCGCGTCCGGACTTCATCCTCTTCGACAGCAACCCCTCATCATGAGTATCATTGGGAATCACTGTAACCAATTTTTCCGCAAAAGTCACCTTTTTTGGACTCATACTCAACATCAAATCCTCCCGGGGTTTTGACACAACTCGAAACTGGTTCTTAACCAGTCCATTGGTACAATCAAGAGGCCGATCCATAGATCTCCAATCCTCCAAAGGGATCACCGTCACAAGGTTCTCCGAAAAGGAGACCCTCTTCGGACTCCTAATTGGACTATCCACATGAAGGAAAGCTTCAGATCCTCTCGCACGGGGAGGAATCACAGTCACTAAGTTTTCCGAAAACGAAACCCTCTTCATTAGAAAATAATTATATAGTAAGAAATATAGTGTTTGAGGTGAGAGATTAGAAGAGGAAAGGTGAATTAGGGAAGGTTAATGAGAAGATATGATGAAGAAATTGTGTAGATTAAGGTAAAGATTTTGTGGCGGCTAGGCTTTTAGAGAGAGGTTAGAGAGAAGTTAGAGCATTCGACTCTCATTTTTTTGGTCTTTTTCAGTGAAATTAAACTCAACCATCTGTTAGTCGTTATTGATGTTGCTATCACTATTTGCACTTGCTGAGCGTTGTTGGCTCACTCTTGCTTTAATGTTTATTTTCTCCAATTAATAGAGATGATTAGTGGACCTTGTGGTCAGTTGGTAATACTCTTCCAGCATCAAGAGGAGACGTTCGGGTTATGGATTTTGCCGGATAGTGGTTTGGGATTTAGTCAAGGTTGAATATTTAGTTAGACGTTGACCTTATTTATTCACAGAAAATGTATATTATTTTATTCGGACTCGGGTTGTAATTTTAATTAGTAGTTGTTTCATACTGTGACCTGTGAGCGGTCTTGGCTAGTTAGAATTTATATTTCTTTATGATTTTGTCAATATTATGTGGTGAGCAGATTTGGATACAGTTGAATTAGTTTTGTTGATTTGGACAGGTGGTTAGTCATATTTATGAATACATAATGTCAATTTTTTTTTTCTGAAATTTCCCTGTAAAATTATTTAATTACTTATAAAAAACCTGTATATTAATATAGTCAAGTGAGGGTGTTACAATATCCCACAATACTAACCATGATAGCTTTGATGAGCAGTAAGCGACCAGCAAAGTTTAAAAACCTCACCATCCAGGATTCCACACGCTTGCATAACTTTGCCACTAGGGTATTGCAATCCATGCTGTTGAGTTTGCCAGTGATAAGAGGAAGACCCAGATAGGAGACTGGAAGAGTGCCTCTCTGAAAACCTGTTACCATTAAAATGTCTTCAGCAACATCAGGTCTCACATTTCCAAAAAAACAGACCGATTTGGCTTGGTTTGGGACCAAGTTAGAGAGGCCCGAAAATTGATGAATCCCTTCCATGAGTTTCGAAACCGATTGAGCATCCCCATGACAGAACAAAAAAACATCATCTGCAAAGATGATATGATGCAGATTCACCTCCTTAGTTCTCCAATGAAATTTGAAATTCGTACCTACAACTGACTTGTTAAGGCAGGCAGTGAGAGCTTCCATGGCCATAACAAAGATGTAAGGAGAGAGGGGGTCGCCTTGCCTTAACCCCGACTCCCCTTTAAAGAATCCCTCTAAACTTCCATTTAGCTTCACTGAGAACATAGTTGTAGAGATGCAAACTCTAACCCAGTCAATAAATTTATGAGGAAGGCCCATCCGTTCCATAACCGCAAAGACAAAACTCCAATTTAGCGAGTCAAAAGCTTTATGAATGTCAAGTTTTATAGCACAACGGGGTGGCCCATCATTTCGATTATATCCCTTACATAAAGCTTGGCCCAAGAAGATGCTATCACCAATTGACCTTCCTGCTACAAAAGCAGTTTGGTGCTTGGAAATCAATGAAGGCATAACAGACTTCAACCTTGCCGCTAACATCTTAGAAATGCACTTATAAAGAACATTGCAACATGAGATAGGCCGAAAGTGCTGCATTTGAGAAGGGTTTTCCTGCTTTGGGACCAAACAAATCGAGGCTGCATTAATAATTCTAGGCATAGCAAGAGAATCAAAGAAATAAAGGATACCACTTGTTACATCAGGCCCTACAATGTGCCAAGTTGCTAGGTAGAATTCCACCGTAAACCCATCAGGTCCTGGACTCTTGTTTTTCCCCATTCTTTTCAAAGTATTCAGAATATCACTCTCTTTAAACGGGGCGGTAAGCAGCGTCGACTGGGCCTCGTTTACTACCGGCAAAGAAATGTCTTCAGGGAATTGAGTAACCTCCCCTCTGTTGCTCAACAATTTTTTGTAATAGTCAACAGCCACCTTAGACATATCCGCGTGGTCTGTGACTGTCTCACCATTCTGAGTCTGTAAGGATAGGATTTTGTTAACATTCCATCTTCCTCTGCATGCATTAAAGAAATACCTGTTATTACTATCCCCACTCTTCAACCACTGAACTCTGGACTTTTGCTTCAAAAAACACTCTTCCAAATGAAGGGCTTTAGAATAGGCATCCATGAGTTTACGCTCTTCCTCAAAATAAGCAGGGGAAGGAGAAGGAGGAATGCCATTCTGGAATGCCAACAAATCGTTTCTTGTATTCTTGACCATCTGTTGCAAATCTCCCAGAGATCTATTAAGCCCCTTAATCGCCACTTTTACCCTTTTAAGCTTCGAAGAGAGCACCTGCCATGGATTTCCCCAGTCTGAATAAGACCAAGCAGTCTCAACCACCGAAAGAAAAGCAGGGTTTTCAATAAGGTGGTTGAAAAATTGAAAAGGTTTCGGGACCTTAGGCCGGTCCATCCCCAGAAACGTTAGTGCCGGGCAATGATCTGACAACCCTCTAGCACGGAAATCAGTATAAGAACAGGGAAACATATTGTGCCACTCAGCATTAACTAGGACACGATCCAGTTTCCTAAACTTCGGATGATGAACATTACAGTCCCACCATGTCAAGAAATTCCCAACACTTCGAAGATCAGAAATTCCCAAAGAGAGAATGAAATCTTTAAACTCCGTCATATCAGAGGTCCAGCTCTCATTACCACCTTGTTTCTCCAATAATCTAAGGCAAGTGTTAAAGTCTCCAGAAATGACCCAAGGATTATTAGAAAGACCTCGAGATACATTATTTAACTCAGACCACAATCTTCTCCGATCGGTGTCCCCATTATATCCATAAATAAACGAAGCAACAAAACTCAAACTCGAAGGCAGGCAAGTAAGCGAACAAGTGATATGCTGAGCAGAGGTGGCAATCACCACAACTTTCCAAAAATCTAGGTTCCACCCAAGCCAAATACGGCCACCCGCATGGTGATCATAGTTAAAACACCACTCAAAACGCGGGTTAATCTCCTTGGAGATAATTTTAGCAACATCCCTCTGAACATGCGTTTCCAAAATGCTAATCAAAGATAGCTTATTAGACAAAATAAAGTCTTTGACAAAATCAACCTTGTTGTTGAGGCCACGGATGTTGTAAGAACAAAAAACAGTCATTAGAAACTGAGTTAAGACTTCGAAGGAGGGCCCCCAGACCCCCACTTCGCACGTTTGATCCCCTTTGATTTTGCTTTTTTACTGCTCTGTTTACGATCAACCTCATCCACCACAACATTCTTGAATCCCTGGGGAGAAGGGGTTCCAGCAGAAAGACTGGGAGAAGCGATCGGTTTCCTCTTGTTCTTGACCTCAGTCCAACCCTCATTCTCTACATTAATCTCTCCCATCAAACTACTCTTTGCTTTGCTCTCCTCCTCAGATTTCTTCTCAGTCTCTCCCATCAAACTACTCTCTGCTTTGCTCTCCTCCTCAGATTTCTTCTCAGTAGGGGTAGACAAAATATGCTCCTGAGTTGTATCCCCAACATCAACCTTCTCCCCTGCTACTTCCTTACCTTCGCGTTTGGTTTGAGGATCAATATCATCCACATTATGATTCTCCCCCTTGTGACTAGGTTCCCCCTCTCTCCAGCACGAGGCCTACAAGTCCAGTCACTGACTGCCAAAGGGCAAACATTGATCAAATGCCCCAGAGAATTGCAGTGGGAGCACAACAATGGCTTGTTAAGATAAGCAATCTTGACCTCTACTATAGATTTGTCAATGTCGACAACAGGGATAGAGGAAGGTAACGGGTCACCAATTTTATATTGAACACACATCTTGGCAAAGGGTAAAATCTCAAGCTGCGAAGTGAGTGAGTCTACTCCCAAAGGAACTCCAATAGCACTAGCCACACGGCTCAGCCCCTCTTGGGTCCAATAACAATCAGGCAAGTTGCTAAACTTGACCCAAAGTGGCATAGAAGAGATAGGTGTAACACCCACTGAGCATCCCCAATCCGTGACAACCATAGGCCTCTGGTCAAAATACCATGTGCCCTTTGAAAGAACTGCATTTTTGTCGTTCATCGATATAAATTTAAACACATATGTTGCCTCATTCCGTTGCGAGACAGAAATGAGACCCCTTTTCCAAATTAACTGAGCTATTTCTTTAACCCTTCTAAAAGGCACAGGCGCTTTTGTAAATTTGCCAACTACAAAAAGTCTGAACTTTTTTTTTTGTTAATTAAAATTTTATATCACGAAGGAAACAACTTAAACAGACCTAGGGGCATACCCCGCAGAATCAGCAAAAGCTAAAAAACAGTAAGTTACCCTACTGTCAACAAACAGCATAAAAGCTAGTTAACCTAGCTTAACACAAGCTCATAACTGAAATTAAAAAAACAAAATAACTATGCCAAGGAGGCATCATAACTCCAAGCGCAAATCTCTGCACATCAGACCACTCCTTCTGTAAGGACATATTGTAAGCATTACATGATCTGCAATTATGCATCTGGACAACTAAGTTGTCAGTGTCCTCGTCCATATCTCTAAAAACAACAGCAGGCACCTGGAGTGCATCTGCATTCTCAATACTCCCATGACTGCTCCTGATAGGCCGTCCAATATTGCAGGAACCATACCCAGCAGTGCACACATAACAACTACTAGCAATATCCAGGGCTGAGAACACAATCACCACACCACTGGACTCTAATCCGTTGCTACCATACCACTTAGCATGGCACATCACCTGGACTTGACAAAAACCAACAACCAGGTCCAGAACTATTAAGCCAATTTCAAACACCATCATATAAATCCCCATGAGAAAAGTGAGGCCAAATCCCACCAAACCTAGCCTCCTATCAATAACCCCGGAGCAGAAAAAACCATATGTTTCCTTCACAACAGGCATCACCAAGGTACCATGACTTGAACTATCACCAACAACAAATAAGCCATACCTCTGTTTCACTATGGACCCCGCAGAACACACCCATAAAGGGTCTTCAACCAATCCCTTCATCTCAAGGACATCATAACAAGCAAATAACCATGTTGCAATGCGCATTGCACACACTCTGTGAACATCCAGCTCTACACCTTGCTCCATCGAGTAATAACTACAATAACAACAATTAAAATAAGTGTAACCCCCTGGTTCACACCCAAGTATCCTAAGCATATGCCTCAACATCCTTTCTGTCCCTTCCAGAACACAACCACTACTCCTTAAATACTCAAAGGCTTCATCAATGTCCTTTTCATTCAGCTTGTGACCCACCTCCTCATCCATAACCAACTTCTTATTGACCTGACTATCATTACCAATAGTCACTTCTTGATCAATAATAACCTGGACATTATCCTTCCACTTCACTGATTTCTTCAGAGGTTTGACAACCTCCACATTAAGTGTAGACTTCCTAAGGCAAGCCTTTCGGCAAACCACTAGATTCTCTCTAGGCCAGTCATTTTCACCCAAAATTGGAAAGTCAATTCCCTCATCCATCAAAGAGGAATTGACCCCCAAATCCACATTAGCACTAACAGAAATGTCAGTTGCTTCCGATGAATCGGACATTTCATTATTGAAATCTTTAATTTCAACAACCAAATCGTTAAAAGAAACTTTCTTCTAGGAGTAGTAGATTTTGCCTTCAAACGAGCTACATGTCCTAGAAGCAATCCCAGTTGTGGGAGTGAAAGCCCTCCCCGACACCTCCAGCCCATCTTTGAGACCAGAAGCACCAAACTCCATACACTCCGTCTCAAACTTCAATCTCTTAGCCCCCTGAAACAAGGGCTTAATCTTCTCCCTTCCATGAAAGGAGCCACTCTGTGTACACACCCTGAGCACACCCTTCGGATTATCCTCCAAAGGATACACAGTCACAAGGTTCTCCAAAAAGGAGACCCGCTTCGGACTCCTAATCGGATTACCCACCGGATGGCAAACTTCAGATACTCGCGCACGGGGAGGAATCACGGTCACTAGGTTCTCCGAAAAGGAAACATTCTTCATTAAATTAATAATTAAATAATAAATATATAAAGAAATATGGTGTTTGAGGTGAAAGATTAGAAGAGGAAGGTGAATTTGGGAAGGCTAAAGGGAAGATTTGATGAAGAAATGGTTTAGATTAGGTTTGAATTTGGTGGCGGCTAGGTTTTTTAGAGAGAGGTTAGAGAGAAGTTAGAGCATACGACTCTCATTTTTTAATACAAAGTCTGAACTTATCAGCCCCTTTCTGTAACACCTCTTGGGAGGGAGGGGGGTTCTACCACCTTAGAACCTTCCGGAGGAGGAACATAATCAAATACTACTCCCTTTGCTGGCCCTGGAGAGGACCTAAGCACCGAAGACCTTGATTTTTTCTCCCCTGTGGGAACAGCATCCACCTTGCCCCCTTGAGACAACCCCTCCTTGGAATCTTTCACCACCCCTGAAGATTCGCCTTTCGACTGATTGGTACTCTTATTTTTTAGAATACTCTTTAAGGAAGGAGTATTAAGTCCAGCCCCCTCACCCTTCTCTCCTCCTGAGTTCTTTAAACCAGATGCATTTATATCAGCCACCTCACTCTTCCCATCTCCCTTATGAGATGAGAAAATAGGTAACCCAAACTCATCTTTACCAGTGATTACCTTAAAGGGAGTAGACAAACCCACATTAAAGTCCGCCTGCACCTTTAGGTTTCCCCTCTCCATGTCTGCCAATGAGAGCCCATTTGCTTCAAGATAACTACAGACCTCCATCATTTTCAGTTTGAGCTTAATGAACTCATCCCTATCATTCTTGTTAGTAGCAGATACAGCCTTGGCCACACGACTAATAGCATCTCTCTCCATTGCATCTCTCATGTTTTCGTGATACACCTCCTCCTCATCAGACGATTCCTTTGTTGTTCCAGTACCAGTTCCTCCCGAGGAACCAGGGTCCGCCGTTGTCAGGATCGGAAAGTCCTCAACCTCTCTTCGAGCAAGCATCTCCTGAAACTTATCATCATCCATGTCCTGCATATAACCTGGTAACCCAGTCTCAGAATCACAATTTGAGTCTTGACCCACCATGGAACACTACACGAAAATACTAATACTATATATATAAGAAATATGGTGTTTAGATTAAGGGAAGAAGAGAAAGTGGATTAAGTGATGGGAATAAAGTCTTTAGTGCTGGAGAATGTGTGTACGAGATTAGATCTGGGCAATAATAAGTGGCGGCTAACTAGGGTTTTAGTGAGAAGGAAGAGCTTCTCTCTCTAAGACTCTCATTTTCACTTTTTAACTCATTAAACTCAAAGATATGCTCTGGTAATCATCCAACTGCAAGAATCAGTACACAACTAGCATGAATCCACATATACGATCATATACATACACGAACAGATATATACACACACTGCAAACACATATATTTACGACCACGAACAAAACCCAGCTCAACACCAACATGATTTAGTGTAAAACAAGGACTAAAATCATGGGTACTGATTATTAATTAAGGTAGAAATCGCAGCAACAAAGTCAATCGAAGCAAAAACCCGAAGTGGGTTTGATAATTTTTAACACAAAACCCACATGCAATTATAGATATAGATAGAGGGTTGAAAAATAGGAACAAATCCGGTTTCGGATCGTGAAGTCGGTCAAGAACCGATGAGGAGTAGAAGAGAGAAGGTAGTACTGAGAGAGAGAGAGAGACTCGAGACAGTTGATAGAGAGAGAGCAGAGGTCACAAATGAAAGAAGTGGACTGGCGGTGGTGTTGTTGAAATGGCAGGGGCAAAAACGTCCTTTGCCAAACACTAAATTACTTTGCTGAAAATCCGACTTTAAATCAATATAAATTCGAAATTTAATAAATAATGGGGATAAAAATAAAACAATTTTTTTTAAAATAAATTTTATTAAATTAGAAGTAGCCCCATATTTTTAAAATAATATTTGGATCAAAAATGAATTTTATACGAATTTTCGAAATAAAGGCTCTTTAATAGAAATAATGCTTTTTAAATCATTTTAAAATACCAAATCACACAATTAAATATCCACACTAATTTTTATAACTCAACAATATCATAAAGATGATAATGCAAAAGATTTTGTGATTTAAATCAATTCCAATGATTTTATATGATTTTTTTAAAAGATTAATATGCACTAAAAAAATACTTTTAATGCTCTATAAATACAAATAAAATTCCACGAGCATATACGACACATACCAATCATCATATAATCACATAATCATGTTTTCATACCTAACTTGACTTCACCAAAATATATTCATCATTTATTTCACATACTTTCCACATTTAACACTTAAATAAATATTTAAATATCGCGAAAAATTCTTGGTCGTTATAGCCTTCCCCCCCTTAAAAGGATTCTGCCCCCAGAATCTCACCTAAGTAAACAGATGAGGATACTTGGAAACCATTTCGCTTTCAAGTTCCCAAGTCGACTCTTCGACCCTAGGATTCCTCCACAAAATCTTAACTAATCTAACAACTTTATTTCTAAGTTTTCCATCACTTCTATCCTGAATCTCTACGGGCTGCTTTTCATAAGACAAATCCGGCTGAATCTCGATAGGCTCATACTCAATTACATGACTCACATCTGGATTGTACTTTTTAAGCATATATACGTGGAACACATTGTGAATATGGTGCATGTGCGGTGGCAACGCCAATTCGTAAGCAACCTTTCCAACTTTCTTCAGAATCTCAAAAGGTCCTACATATCTTGGACTCAACTTCCCTTTCTTACCAAATCTTGTAACTCCTTTCCACGGTGACACCTTTAACAACACTTGATCCCCTAACTCAAAACTCACATCCTTTCTTTTCAAATCAACATATTTTCTCTGACGGTCCTGAGCAGTAACTAACCTTTTCTGAATAACTTCAACCTTTTCTTTCGTTTGCTGTAGCAGCTCTGGTCCTAATATCTTCCTTTCACTAACTTCTTCCCAATAGACTGGAGATCTACACTTCCTTCCATACAAGGCTTCGTAAGGCGGCATCCCAATACTTGCGTGGTAACTATTGTTATAAGAAAACTCAACCAACGGCAGATGTTTATCCCAACTTCCTTCGAAATCTAGAGCACAAGCTCTTAGCATATCCTTTATGGTCTGAATAGTCCTTTCACTTTGTCCGTCCGTTTGTGGATGGTAGGCTGTACTCATCCTTAATTGGGTTCCTAAACATTCTTGAAATTGCCTCCAAAATCTTGAGTTAAATCGTGGGTCTTGATCAGATACAATCGAAACAGGAACTCCATGACGTGACACTATTTCTTTCAGATACAAATGTACCAACTTGTCTAATGAGAATCTTTCGTTAATCAGGAGAAAATGAGCAGACTTCGTCGATCGATCAATAGCAAGGTGCTCGGTAATCCTACTACAAAATCCATAGCAAGGTGCTCCCACTTCCACTCAGGAATATCCAATGGTTGCAATTATTCACTTGGTTTCTGATGTTCCGCCTTAATCCTCTGACAGGTATAACACTTACTTATCCATTCGCCTATCTCACGTTTCATGTCTGGCCACCAAAAATTTTCTTTTAAATCTCGATACATCTTCGTACTTCCGGGATGAATAGAATATCTTGAACTATGGGTGTAACGATCGGGAATTTTGATGTGTAATATTTATGTGAATAATAAGAATTCTATATAATTCTAGTGTGACGTGTTTTATCTTTAATTATATAAATGCGTGTTTTGTGGAATTATTATATGTTTTGTCGCCTGGAGGATTAATTGTTATTGAAGAAAAATTGTATCGTTTATTGAACCTGCGGGTATTTAAATATTTTACCAAGCTGATTGTTTCGTGATTTTATTTATTTAAAACATCTCAATATTTTGGAACCGCAAATTATGTTTCATTTGTATCAGAAATTTTATTTATTTTAATTAGTGGTTTATAAATTTTATTTATTTTAATTATTGAGAATATTTCTAAAAATTTTATGTTTTATTTTTATATTAATTTTAGATTATTTTAAGAGTTATGAATAATTATTTAGATATTTACTGAATTAAGGATTTATAAAATTTTACCCGTTTAAACATTTTGGCGTTTAAAATTTAGTTCCAGGTAATATTTTCATAATTATTGTGTAGCAGCTTGTACAAATATCAATCATACAAATTACAACTCATTTTATTTTTTCACCCTTATCTCTCCACGTCTCTCTCCCTCATTCTTATCTCTCCCGTATCTCTCCCCCGTTATTCTCTCCACCCCCTCCCCTGTTCTTTTTCTTCCCCGTCTTTTTCCCCGTCGCCGTCCACCGTCAGACCAGCCCGTTCGCCGTCTCTCCTGAGTCGTGAACGCCAGAATTACCAAGCCCACCCTTCCTCTTCCTTCGCTAATCACCCATCGCCCTTAAGGGTAAATTTTCGATTCGTTCTTCTCTTGAACGTTTTGATTGTATTCGAAATCAGTGTTTATATAGTCGTAGTTGAATAGATCGGGTAATTGTTGATTGATTCATGTTTAGTTTATTAAGTTTGGATGAATTTTTTGGTTCGTCGGAAAATTTTTGACTTGCCGGAAAACGACTTTGGATACTTGTTTGCAAATTTGAGTGTTATATTCATATAGCTCGTTACAAGTAGAGTAAGAATCATATTTTAGGTTATTTTTCTGATTTGAATTTGGACTCGCCGGAAAATGGACGGAGACAATCGGATTTGCAGATTTTGGTTGATTTGTTGATATTTGGTGATGGTTTGAACTGTTAAAACCTGGTAGGAGTAATAATAGACAGAGGATAAGAAAATGAGAGTCTAGAGAGAGAAGTTCCTCCTTCTCTCTAGAAACCCTCTTGTAGCCGCCTGTATTCTTACGCAATTTTCCATCAGATCTACACTTTCAACCTTCACTAATCCATCTTTCATCTCTAATCTCACACCTATACACTAAATTTCTTTTCTTAAGGTTTGATTATGAGTCCGAAGAAGGTCTCCTTCTCGTCGGAGGTTAGGGTTTATTCCCCTTGTCTTTCTGAGTGCTTTCACAGTGCCCTTTCTACGGAGATAGTTAAGGGGGAGCGGGGCTCGAAGAAGGTGTCTTTCTCGTCGGAGGTGAGGGTTTTTTATCCCCCTTCTGTTTGCGATAGAGACACCATTGGGTCTAAAGTTTTCCGAAAGAAGATGGATGTTGGTTGCTTTCCCGTTACTGGGACTGCTTCAAGAGCTCGACGCTCGCTCAACCTACCTTTGGTTGAAGGGTACTCTTCTGGAGAGATTTCGTCGGAACCTCATTGTTATGGAGTTCGTCTTCATGTTCGTTCCCTCAGAACCCATCCTTCTGAGCCTTTGGTGAGGTTGGGGTCAGTTTGTAATGATGAAATTGGTTTGCGCAAGGGTTGCTCTGGGAAGTTGGGTGATCCTAACAACCTGAGGTCTGGGATTGCTGCTCGTTCCCGAAGCTCGCTCAACCTAAATTTGGTTGATGGTAAGTCTCTCTTTTCTAAGAAGCATTTTCCTGGGCCTAATGGTGTAGGTAATGATTTGACTATTGAGGTTCCTGATTTTATGGATTTAATTTCTGATAATGTTGTTGGTAACAAGGAATTCGAGGTTAATGCCAATTTGTTGACCAAGGAACCAATAGATTTGATTCAGGACAAGGGACAGGGGTCAAACCTTCCCTTGATTGAGATGGAAAACCAATCGGGTAGAGGTGATGTTATAGGTAATGGTGGTCCTGTAGTTTTGGGGATTTCTGACCATATGGAGAAGCAAGATGTTGAGGCTAATGCTGAGGAGGGGAGGATCAAGCTATTGGCTTATGTGAGGAATAATTTGGGGGCTGGTTGGAATCAAATGAACCAGGCTTGGAGGAAAGTAGATAGTGTTTGGATAATCTTGAATGTTGTTGGTCCTGTTTTTACAGGTTTAAAGCTCAGGAAACATGTTTCGGGTATCTTAGGCCTTGGCATTGTCCATGCAAGGTGGGGAAAACAGAGCTGTGGGGTGTTGTTTGGTGAAAGACATGGGTTGCGATTTGCTTTAATTCGCTATTGGGTTTCAAAGACAATGGGAGAGCGGGAATGGATATCTGCTTGTTACGATGTCCCTGAGTGGAAGGGATTCGTTGAAGACCTGGTTTGGGTGGTGGATGCTTCTGGCTCTAGTGTGAAGAATTGGCAGCTATTTTCATGGAAGGGCTGGTCAGGTGTTACGCAAACCTGGACTATGACTCCAGGATTGACTTGGATGACAAGGTTGGTAGAGCTGGTAGCCATCCTTGTAGATTATGGTATGTGCTCTGGATGGGAATTCAAGGTGGATGCTTTTGCTCGAGATCCTGGGGTGCGGACCAGGAATTTTTTAAATTAATTTCTTGGCATTGATATGACCTCATTGTAATGTATTTATTCTAGTTCTTTTTGTAGACTAGATTAGTAACTCTATGTTGACTGTTAGTGACCTAATGGTGTTATGTCATTTGTATTTGAGTTGTTGATTTCGCGGGGTATGCCCCTAGAGTTGTGTAAGTTGATCCTTTTGGTATAAAATTTTAATTAGCAAAAAAAAAAGGAGTAGTAATAGACGAAAAATGCATGTGTTGGTGTGATTTTGGGGTTGTTTTGCTGTTCGCCGGAGTTGTGGAGACTCGCCGGATTCTGGAGAGAGTCGCCGGATTCTGCAGAATTCCGGCGGTGTTCTTCAAAGTCCGGCCATGTTCTTCAAAATTGGGTTTTTGATACGTAAAATCCCAATCTGATTTCCACAAACTGTTTTTGAATAAAATTTTATTAAAAATTCAGAATTCTTTTCAAATTTAAAAATCTTTATAAAATCAGAAAAATTTACTTTAATTAATTGTAATTAATTTTAGTTAATGATTTTATTAATTTAATTAATCAATTAATTTAATTATTAATTGGTTAATTCTTTTAATGAATTATTAATTATTATTAATTATGATTAATTGGATTAAAATTATTATTTTGGATTTAAAAAATGTGATTAAATACAATTAACTTTAATCTATTTGGGTTAATAGTATAATTAATTTAATTGATCAATTATCGATTAATTGGTTAATTTTATTAATTAGTTATTAATCGGAATTGATTATTTTAATTTGATTTAATGATTCGATTTGCTTCTAAAAATGATTTAATTCGTTTAAATTGAACCAAAAATATTTCTAATAATAGAGCGGGTCGACTATAGAATTTTCAACCTATATTGTCAATAGATGACGAAATATTTTGCCAAGAGAATTTGAATTCGTATCTTGTGTGGTGTTGATTAGGGAATTGTTCGGTGTTAATAAGATACTAATGCAATATGTGATGTAAAATACGAAGGGTAGTTAAATAGGTAATAGTAATACTAGAATTATACGATTAATTATTTTTCATAACTGAATGACTTATTGTTCTTCGTTTTTAGAAACTAGACGGATCAAGTAGTAAGGTTTGACCAGCAAGTATCGTAGACTTAGACGATTAGAAAAGCAACTGTTGTAGTTAAAGCTTCATACCAGGCAAGTGCTACTATCTTTCACTTATTGTTCAAGTGATATTTTCTTGATATCTCTCAACTCGTAAATTCACGAGTAATTATTTGATTAATATCTGTTGCCAAATTAGTACTGTTGATTATTATCTTGACATCCATGTGTATCGTTGAATATCTTTGCATACATTCATATAAATGCCTGTTTGATAGCGAAATCTTTTATGATACACTTGATATCCCTCAAACCCTGAAAAGGGAGTTTTATTGCTAAATAAAGTTGTGTTGGGGATTTTCACAGCAAAATGTTTTGACCTAGACGCAGGTCCCCTTATTATTATTAGGCCAAAGTGTGCCTTGGATCCATAAAATTTGTAGGACTTTGCTTTGTGCTCTGTCCGGGACTATTTCGCGACTGATCATCGGCTATAGTCCGTAGCATCATTTGAAATCCCGTATTAAAAATTTTGAAACGTTTGCAGAGATTGATTTGTTTTGTGATGGAATCGAAAAAGATTTGAAATTGTTTATTTCCATCTTAAAATTTTTCTATCTCATATATATACTTGCTGAGCATTCTTTGGCTCATCCTTGCTATTATTTTCTAACCTTTCAGTAAAAACTGAAGATGGTCCGAGTTCGTCATACCGCCCGTAAGAGAGTAGCTATACCTACCGCTCGTTTCCATTTCCAGATGCCAGTGCAGGTAGGAAAGCAAGGATAGGCTAGTAGTGAATAATCTTTTGGACTAGTTGTAATAAATATGGGTTGTAAAACTGAGTGTAGTCTAAAACCTATGTAATATTTGGTTATTGGCATAACTTCTTATCGAGGTTATTCTAATAACATCTGGGCTTGTAATATCTTGGATTTAATAGTCTTGTTTTGGTGCCATAACCTGGAAACGATCCTAATTTGTGAGAATGCCTTTAATTATTCTGTTTATATTGTTATTTAGTGGCACCGGGTTTCCGGGCTGTCACAGGTTGGTATCTGAGCTACGGGTTATGGCTATTGAAACAAGTATAGGTTATTGAATTTAGGATTAGATGTTAGGCAGAAGTATTCAGATAGGAAGATCACTATAAGCAAACTCATATAGAGTTTGAGGCAAGATTATCGGATATAATCTTGACCATTTAATTATTTCCTTCATAGGGTTATAATAGTGTGCCTGGCATCTGATAGTATGTGGTATTAATATTATAGTATCCTGACTCAAGCTTTGACGACTCTAATGTTGATGCCCCTCCGCCACCCTCCTCTGACACAGAGAGTGACCCTTCTGAGCATCCTCTTGAGCCGGTTGTAGCACCAGTGGTTCCGTCTGCACCCCTAGACCTTATCCATGTGCTTGTCATTGAGCCTATTCCACCTAGGGTTATGCCGCGACTGCTGACGTTTCGACTATATCAGTTATGGTGTCACAGACCCATGACATCGTGTATATATATCAGTTTTGGCTTGTGACTACCTTTTGAGCACCTTTATTTTGGCGCCTTCTTTTATCCTTTCATTCGTGATACTCATTATCATTTAATACCATATTCTGATAATTATGCTTGTTGCCCTTGTCAACACACTTGGTTGTATACCGGGAGATGATAACCAACTTATTTAATGATAACGAGCGATATTTTAATTTTTCATCATAGTTTTATAAACATGTACCGGTACACTAAAAAGTATTTCCATGACTTCTGCATTAAATGTTTTAAAATATCAGTTTGTGAGCTAGTTTTCAAATTGTTTCAAAGTTATTAAATAAGTTGTTTGTCTTATCCTCAGAATTATGCCTCCAAGAAGAGCCCGTTATGCTCGTGTTAATAACCCACCTAATAACCCAGAAGATCAAGACAACCCCACTACTGTACAGCTTCTAGAACTTCTTATCCAGCAGAATGCTAATCTGACGCAACAACAACAACAGCTTCAACAGCAAGTTCTGCAGCAACAGCAAATTCTGCAACAACAACAACAGCAGCAACAACGACAAGTTCATCCAATGGTAACATTTAAAACTTTTCAAGCTGTGAAACCCCCAGAATTTAAAGGATCCGCTGACCCCGTAGAAGCTAGAGCTTGGCTAAAAGAGATCGAGAAAGCATTTGAGCTGGTACAGATAGGAGCGGATCAGAAAACAGGATTTGCTAGTTATTATCTGAAGCACGAAGCCAACTATTGGTGGGAGACCACAAAAGCTCTTGAAGGAGATGGTGCGATACCCTGGGAAAGATTCACAGAGTTGTTTTTGGAGAAATACTTTCCTAGGTATATGCAAAATCAAATGGAGTTAAAGTTCTTTGAGTTGAAACAAGATAATATGAGTGTGACTGAATATGAAGCAAAATTTTTGGAGTTAGCGAGATTTGTACCAGAATATGTTAATACTGAGGAGAAAAGAGCTAAGAGATTCCAGCATGGATTGAAGCCCTGGATCAGGAATAAAGTAGCGCTGTTTGAATTAAATACGTATGCAGGAGTTGTACAAAAGGCAATGTTAGCTGAAGGAGAAAGTGATCAAACGCTGAACGAAAAAGAGGATAAGAAAAGGAAGTTTGAATCTACAGGAATTAGCCAACCCCAAGGTAGTTTTCAAAACCGACCCACTAAGAAACTTGGCTTCCAGCCAGGGAGAACTATGAGTTTTAAGAAACCCGTGTTTGGACAGGGAAGTCAAGGAGTTCGTCCTCAAAATGCTAATCAACCAAAACCTCCATTGACATAGTGCAAGTTTTGTGGGAAGAAACATCTAGGGGCTTGTAGTAAAGCAAATGTGGTATGTTACAAGTGTCAACAAAGGGGACATTATGCAAATGAGTGTCGCAATTCGAAAGTACCATCACTAACATGTTATAGGTGTGGAAAGACAGGGCATATTGGAAGAGAATGTAAGGCCCCACTACCAGTGAATAATATGATGAGGATAGCAGGACCACCCCTTCTACCTGCTTTGACTTACCCCGCATATCCGCCAACAGCCAGAACCTTCAATATGACAATGAATGATGCTGTTAAAAATTCGGACGTAGTGGCAGGTACGCTTTCTGTAAACTCCGTACTTGCCAAAGTGTTAATTGATTCAGGAGCTACTAGATCTTTCATATCTAAAGAATTTGCTCGTAAATTGAATTGTGAGACTCACTTGCTAGATGAAGCTTTAATTATAGAGATAGCTAATCAGGAGCGTATACCAGTTAATCAGGTGTGTCCACATTGTGAACTTGATATATTAGGACATCGTTTCTATGCTTGCTTGATACCTTTCAAGTTAGGTGAATTTGACGTAATCCTAGGAATGGATTGGTTAACCGATAACGATGCGCAAATTGACTGTAGAAATAAAAAAGTGGTGTTACGATCTCCCGATGATGTAGAAATTGTCTTTCGAGGTGAGAAACAAACAAAGAAATTCTTAACTATGGTACAAGCGAAGAAGTTGTTACAACAAGGATGTGAAGCGTATCTTGCCCATGTGGTAGATGTTAAAAAGGAAATGCCGAAGATAGAGGAAATACCGGTGGTAAGTGAGTTCCTTGATGTATTTCCAGATGAACTTCCAGGTTTACCTCCAGACAGAGAAATAGAGTTCGCTATCGATTTAGCCCCAGGTACAGAACCAGTGTCAAAGGCTCCTTACCGAATGGCACTGGTAGAAATGAAGGAATTAGCGACTCAGCTACAAGATCTTCTCGAGAAGGGAGTAATAAGGCCTAGTGTATCCCCATGGGGTGCACCAGTATTGTTCGTGAAGAAGAAAGATGGAAGTATGAGGTTATGTATTGATTATCGTGAGTTGAATAAGTTGACTATTAAGAATAAGTATCCCTTGCCAAGAATCGATGATCTGTTTGATCAATTGAAAGGAGCTGTATATTTTTCTAAGATTGATCTACGATCTGGATACCACCAATTGAAGATTAAGCCAGAAGATATTTCGAAGACAGCATTTCGAACCAGGTATGGGCATTACGAGTTTTTGGTGATGGCGTTTGGATTAACGAATGCCCCCGCAGCGTTCATGGATTTGATGAATAGGATCTTCAAGAAATATTTGGATAAGTTTGTGATTGTGTTTATAGACGATATCCTAATATACTCAAAGACAGAAGAAGAACATGTGGAGCATTTAAGGATAGCCTTGGAAATTTTAAGAAGGGAGAAGTTGTATGCAAAGTTCTCTAAATGTGAATTTTGGTTAAGGGAAGTACAATTTCTAGGGCATGTGGTTAGTAGTGAAGGGATCAAAGTAGACCCAGCCAAGATCGAAGCTGTAATGAATTGGGAACGGCCAAAGACACCCACTGAAGTAAGGAGTTTCATGGGATTGGCAGGCTACTACCGGAGATTTGTTAAGGATTTTGCAAAAATAGCAACACCACTAACAAAGTTGACCAGAAAGAATGAGAAATTCGTGTGGAATGATAAGTGTGAAGAAAGCTTTCAAGAATTAAAGAAAAGATTGGTAACTGCACCAGTGTTGACTTTACCGGATGAGAAAGGTAACTTTGTGATCTATAGTGATGCCTCCCAAAAAGGGTTAGGATGTGTGCTGATGCAACATGATAAAGTAATTGCGTATGCCTCTAGACAGCTAAAGCCTCATGAACAAAAATATCCAACACACGATTTGGAGTTAGCCACAATAGTTTTTGCATTAAAGATTTGGAGACATTATTTATACGGGGAAAAATGTGAGATTTACACGGACCACAAAAGTTTGAAATACATCTTCACTCAGAAGGAATTAAATATGAGACAACGAAGGTGGTTAGAATTAATCAAAGATTATGACTGCACTATCAGCTATCATCCAGGAAAAGCGAATGTTGTGGCAGATGCATTAAGCAGGAAAGAAAAGTTAAATAGAATCTTTTTTTTTTTTTTTTGCTAATTAAAATTTTATACCATAAAGGAACAACTTGATACACATCTAGGGGCATACCCCGCGAAGTCAACATGCAAACAAAAGAAATGTCATAGCATCATAGACACTATACAATCAACATACAAATAGAACTAGCTTTAAACTAGTTTAAAACCACACTGTGAGACCTATGCCAAGTACAAATAGTAAAGGGACCACCCGGTCCACATCCAAGCATTGTAAACTGGAAAGCAGCATCTTCTTCATAGGCAACACTAGCACATGGTAAGCCCAAACATGAGCGCCCTGGAAATTGTTAGAAAAAACCTCCTGACCCGAAAGGTTGGAGTCCTCTCGCCTAGACAAGCTACCAACCAGCTGCTCCAATTCCACCTTACTACAGAGCTTTCCAGATAGACTAACCTGCCCCCTCTTGGACACGCATTTGCTCCATCTTCCAGATAGACTAAAGCATCCAGATTTATGCACAAGGCCATCTCCCTCTTCGACCCATTGATGCATAACAAGTACCATCCAAGTTTCCGCATAGAACTGAATGCCAAGCTGACAAGCAATCACCATCCTAGCTCTACGAATCCCTTTGGCACGGGATTGCAGAGACAAAGGAGACGCCCCGCCCATCCAGGAGTCCTTACTCCTCACCCAGACTCTATTGCTACCATCCAGTAGCAGATTTCCTATACCTTCTTTTTTAAAAACACCACTAGCATCACAGTGGTCCCTTCCCACTACTATTCCATCAGACCTCCAACACTCAAGCTGGACACGTTCCGAACATAAGTGATCGAACAAACTTGTGTCTTCCTGATGAAGACAGGGCCCCATCATTCCACTATTACCAAAAGAAAAGCACCAACAATTAAAATGCGCTGATCGCGAATTTCCATTATTATAACAAATAATGTGCCCGCAGATCCACCAGGATGGACCATTAGATACATTCGTCACAGTGGTAAAATACCAGCTGCAGGACACAAAGTCAATACCCCCAGAAGCGCAAAGCACTGGTGGACTTGAGACATCAGTTCCATGCCATCCTTTTACACTCCCCGTTTCAGGGCACCAACTGGCCAACAAGGCATGATTGCACAGCATCATTAAATCTAGCAGAACACCTCCTCGAAGGCATTCTCCATCAAACACCTGGTAGCATCCCCCAGGACAAATAGGACAAGTCTGTGAACCCTTGTATAAGTTCACGCCACTCCCCTGACTAACGATCAAATAATAAACCCTCCAGAGCAACCTATCAATGTAATAGGGCGAAATACGGTGACAGAACACCACCTCAACATCCTCGTTCAAGGATGGAGCCAAACTGCAGAAGTCACAACATAATGAAAATAAAACATCAATTGACATTCTCCTATCAATTACCTCATCCCGATATAAAACCCCCAGCAGGTCTCTATGCATTCCAGCATAACCAATTTGAACAGTGACACCGCAAGTTCTAAATTGAGTGCATCCAGCCGTTCTAAGCTCAAAAGAGTTAGTGCTTCCAATGTTCATTCTCGAACAGTGCAATCTAGATGCAAGATGCATCAGTCGCACAGTGCTGCGAGAAAAAACCCAAACAAACAGCATAAGCTGCTTCAAACGGACCATAAAGTTCCGCTCCTGCGCTCTGCTATCTTCACAATCATTTCCTGCATCAACATTCAAATAGACCTTTATCCCTCTGCACACATTTTGAGTTGTAGCCCAAGCTTCATTAACATTCCCATCAGGTCGCATAACCTGACCACTGCAATGTCCAACCCTGTTGCAACTGTCTACCTCCCTCCCAACCATGAGACCATGGGTGTCAAACCGCTTCTTAATACATATCACCAAAGCATATTCAGCCTTACGCACTTGGTACCTGCTGGCCATTCCGTCAAACATCAAGTGGTTCGCAACACTGCAGTGAGTATTCCATCCAGCAGAGACCAACTTCCGCTGCACAAAACGCCTACCATCCTCTATAATAATCGATGCCTGACAATAATTCAGACAACCATTCCTTAAGTCCGGATAATAATCGAGCATCATGATCAAGAAATCCCTCGAATTGAAGCACATATCACCATCCACAAAGCTTGTAAAATCCAACTTCTCAGCCGCAACCATTGAGATGGGAAGCATAACGAATCTCAAATCCCTAGGAATATCCCTTTTCTCTGTGATACCATAGTACACAAGTAACCCAATTAGAACATCCATAGTGTTCAAAATCAAACCAGCAAAAGGCCACTGAGGCATTATGTCAAACACCACGCGTGTACCAGCACTAATGGGTTCCTCTAACACAACCCATTTCCAAAATATGGTTATGAAGAAGTCCACACAACCCACCAGTACCTCCATGCTCAAATCGAAGAACCCACTAAAAGGATGACCTTCAAACAGAGCCGAATTCGTGTCCGTCCTCCAAATAATGGACAGTTTGGTCCATAACCAATCCCGTCTGGACCTCGGAAGCGCAACACCTGCTCCCACTTGTATCACAAGAACCTTGCCACCAAGGTCAACATGAATATCATCAACGATTCTCACATCCAACAGTACATCAGATGAGGAAACCCATTTCTTTGAAGAAGCATCTATATAAAATAGATCCGAATTTTCACAGTCACCGAGAGTCTCTAGAGAGACCCTTAAACAAACAACAAGATCAACTAACCCATCCCCTAAGCCCAGAACCCCAGGTGGATCAAAAACCCGAACAACTTCTGAAAACATAATCGATTAGAAGATAAAGAAATATTAAGAAATATGGTGTATTAGGTGTGGGATTAGAAAGGAAAGGTGGATTTAGGAAGGAAATGTATAGATCTGATGAGAAAATTGCTTAGAAATGGCTGAAAATTAGTGGCGGCTAGGGGTGAAAGCTAGAGAGAAAAAGCGACTCTCATTTGCCCCCTTAAAAGTTAAATAGAATCACTATGCCCACGGAGTTATATAAAGAGTTTGAGAAATTGGAATTGGAGATTCGAGCCCCGGGTCAAGGTGAAGAGATGGTATATACCATGACATTTCAACCCGAATTGTTAGAAAAGATTAAGAAGTGCCAAGATGAGGTCATGAATCAAGATATGGATAGTTTAACAGGAGAGGAATTGTTTAGTCAAAAAGATGATAAAGTATTGAGATTTTCTTCGAGAATATGGATCCCTAATATAACAGAATTGAAGAATGAGATTTTACACGAAGCTCATAGCTCAAGTATTCTCTCCACCCCGGAAGTACAAAAATGTATAGAGATCTAAAAGAAAATTTTTGGTGGCCAGATATGAAGAGAGAAATTGCTGAATGGGTTAGCAAGTGTTACACTTGTCAAAGGGTTAAAGCAGAGCACCAAAGACCAAGTGGATTGTTACAACCACTAGAAATTCCAGAATGGAAGTGGGAGCACCTTGCTATGGATTTTGTGGTGGGATTACCAAAGACTAAAGCGAATCATGATGCCATTTGGGTTATTATAGATAGATTAACAAAGTCAGCACATTTCCTTCCAATCAATGAAAGATATTCCTTGGATAAGTTGGTCCAGCTCTACTTGAAAGAAATTGTAGTACGTCATGGAGTGCCAGTGTCGATCGTATCTGATCGAGATCCTAGATTTAACTCAAGATTTTGGAAACAATTTCAAGAGTGTTTGGGCACTAAACTGAAAATGAGCACTGCTTATCATCCTCAGACTGACGGTCAAAGCGAAAGGACGATTCAAACTATTGAAGATATGCTTAGAGTATGTGCATTGGATTTTAAAGGCAATTGGGATGACAATCTACCCTTGGTAGAGTTTTCTTATAACAATAGCTATCACGCCAGTATTGGTATGCCACCTTACGAAGCTTTGTATGGGAGAAAGTGTAGATCCCCGATTTGTTGGGAAGAAGTTGGTGAACGTAAGATATTGGGGCCAGAATTGATTCAGCAAACCAAGGAAACAGTTGAACTTATTAGGGAAAGATTGATAGCCGCCCAGAATCGACAGCGAAAATATGCTGATCCGAAAAGAAAAAGTATGGAATTCGAGATAGGTGAACCAGTGCTGTTGAAGGTCTCACCTTGGAAAGGATTAACTAGGTTTGGTAAAAAGGGGAAACTTAATCCAAGATTTGTGGGACCATTTGAGATTTTGAAGCGTGTGGGAAAGGTTGCGTATGAGCTAGCATTACCACCACACATGCAGCATATTCATAATGTATTCCACGTATCTATGCTTAAGAAATATAATCCCGACTCTACCCATGTGATAGAGTACGAACCAGTAGAGATTCAGCCTGACTTGTCCTATGTTGAGCAACCAGTAGAAACACTGGACAAAAAAGAGAAAGTGTTACGTAATAAAATAGTTGCTTTAGTAAAGGTGTTGTGGAGAAACCCTAAAGTTGAAGAATCAACGTGGGAACTAGAGAGTGAAATGTTAGAAAAATATCCTTATTTGTTTACTTAGGCTGATTCTGAGGACAGAATCTTTTTAAGGGGGGAAGGATGTAACGATCGGGAATTTTGATGTGTAATATTTATGTGAATAATAAGAATTCTATATAATTCTAGTGTTACGTGTTTTATCTTTAATTATATAAATGCGTGTTTTGTGGAATTATTATATGTTTTGTCGCCTGGAGGATTAATTGTTATTGAAGAAAAATTGTATCGTTTATTGAACCTGCGGGTATTTAAATATTTTACCAAGCTGATTGTTTCGTGATTTTATTTATTTAAAACATCTCAATATTTTGGAACCGCAAATTATGTTTCATTTGTATCAGAAATTTTATTTATTTTAATTAGTGGTTTATAAATTTTATTTATTTTAATTATTGAGAATATTTCTAAAAATTATGTTTTATTTTTATATTAATTTTAGATTATTTTAAGAGTTATGAATAATTATTTAGATATTTACTGAATTAAGGATTTATAAAATTTTACCCGTTTAAACATTTTGGCATTTAAAATTTAGTTCCAGGTAATATTTTCATAATTATTGTGTAGCAGCTTGTACAAATATCAATCATATAAATTACAACTCGTTTTATTTTTTCACCCTTATCTCTCCACGTCTCTCTCCCTCATTCTTATCTCTCCCGTATCTCTCCCCCGTTATTCTCTCCACCCCCTCCCCTGTTCTTTTTCTTCCCCGTCTTTTTCCCCGTCGCCGTCCACCGTCAGACCAGCCCGTTCGCCGTCTCTCCTGAGTCGTGAACGCCAGAATCACCAAGCCCACCCTTCCTCTTCCTTCGCTAATCACCCATCGCCCTTAAGGGTAAATTTTCGATTCGTTCTTCTCTTGAACGTTTTGATTGTATTCGAAATCAGTGTTTATATAGTCGTAGTTGAATAGATCGTGTAATTGTTGATTGATTCATGTTTAGTTTATTAAGTTTGGATGATTTTTTGGTTCGTCGGAAAAATTTTGACTTGCCGGAAAACGACTTTGGATACTTGTTTGCAAATTTGAGTGTTATATTCATATAGCTCGTTACAAGTAGAGTAAGAATCATATTTTAGTTGATTTTTCTGATTTGAATTTGGACTCGCCGGAAAATGGATGGAGACAATCGGATTTGCAGATTTTGGTTGATTTGTTGATATTTGGTGATGGTTTGAACTGTTAAAACCTGGTAGGAGTAATAATAGACGAAAAATGCATGTGTTGGTGTGATTTTGGGGTTGTTTTGCTGTTCGCCGGAGTTGTGGAGACTCGCCGGATTCTGGAGAGAGTCGTCGGATTCTGCAGAATTCCGGCGGTGTTCTTCAAAGTCTGGCCATGTTCTTCAAAATTGGGTTTTTGATCCGTAAAATCCCAATCTGATTTCCACAAACTATTTTTGAATAAAATTTTATTAAAAATTCAGAATTCTTTTCAAATTTAAAAATCTTTATAAAATCAGAAAAATTTACTTTAATTAATTGTAATTAATTTTAGTTAATGATTTTATTAATTTAATTAATCAATTAATTTAATTATTAATTGGTTAATTCTTTTAATGAATTATTAATTATTATTAATTATGATTAATTGGATTAAAATTATTATTTTTGGATTTCAAAAATGTGATTAAATACAATTAACTTTAATCTATTTGGGTTAATAGTATAATTAATTTAATTGATCAATTATCTATTAATTGGTTAATTTTATTAATTAGTTATTAATCGGAATTGATTATTTTAATTTGATTTAATGATTCGATTTGCTTCTAAAAATGATTTAATTCGTTTAAATTGAACCAAAAATATTTCTAATGATAGAGCGGGTCGACTTTAGAATTTTCAACCTATATTGTCAATAGATGACGAAATATTTTGCCAAGAGAATTTGAATTCGTATCTTGTGTGGTGTTGGTTAGGGAATTGTTCGGTGTTAATAAGATACTAATGCAATATGTGATGTAAAATACGAAGGGTAGTTAAATTGGTAATAGTAATACTAGAATTATACGATTAATTATTTTTCATAACAGAATGACTTATTGTTCTTCGTTTTTAGAAACTAGACGGATCAAGTAGTAAGGTTTGACCAGCAAGTATCGTAGACTTAGACGATTAGAAAAGCAACTGTTGTAGTTAAAGCTTCATACCAGGCAAGTGCTACTATCTTTCACTTATTGTTCAAGTGATATTTTCTTGATATCTCTCAACTCGTAAATTCACGAGTAATTATTTGATTAATATCTATTGCCAAATTAGTACTGTTGATTATTATCTTGACATCCATGTGTATCGTTGAATATCTTTGCTTACATTCATATAAATGCCTGTTTGACAGCGAAATCTTTTATGATACACTTGATATCCCTCAAACCCTGAAAATGGAGTTTTATTGCTAAATAAAGTTGTGTTTGGGATTTTCACAGCAAAATGTTTTGACCTAGACGCAGGTCCCCTTATTATTATTAGGCCAAAGTGTGCCTTGGATCCATAAAATTTGTAGGACTTTGCTTTGTGCTCTGTCCGGGACTATTTCGCGACTGATCATCGGCTATAGTCCGTAGCGTCATTTGAAATCCCGTATTAAAAATTTTGAAACGTTTGCAGAGATTGATTTGTTTTGTGATGGAATCGAAAAAGATTTGAAATTGTTTATTTCCATCTTAAAATTTTTCTATCTCATATATATACTTGCTGAGCATTCTTTGGCTCATCCTTGCTATTATTTTCTAACCTTTCAGTAAAAACTGAAGATGGTCCGAGTTCGTCATACCGCCCGTAAGAGAGTAGCTATACCTACCGCTCGTTTCCATTTCCAGATGCCAGTGCAGGTAGGAAAGCAAGGATAGGCTAGTAGTGAATAATCTTTTGGACTAGTTGTAATAAATATGGGTTGTAAAACTGAGTGTAGTCTAAAACCTATGTAATATTTGGTTATTGGCAATACTTCTTATCGAGGTTATTCTAATAACATCTGGGCTTGTAATATCTTGGATTTAATAGTCTTGTTTTGGTGCCATAACCTGGAAACGATCCTAATTTGTGAGAATGCCTTTAATTATTCTGTTTATATTGTTATTTAGTGGCACCGGGTTTCCGGGCTATCACAATGGGCTTCGCCTAGAATCTCATTTTTCAGTTCCAAAACATTAGGAATCCATATTCTCCTTCCAAATCTCAAAATACCTTGATCGTAAAAAAACTGAAATGAGAGTCTTAGAGAGAGAAGCTCTTCCTTCTCACTAAAACCCTAGTTAGCCACCACTTATTATTGCCCAGATTTAATCTCTTACACACATTCTCCAGCACTAAAGACTATATCCCCATCATTTAATCCACTTTCTCTTCTTCCCTTAACCTAAACACCATATTTCTTATATATATAGTATTAGTATTTTCGTGTAGTGTTCCATGGTGAGTCAAGACTCTAATTGTGATTCTGAGACGGGGCTACCAGGGTATATGCAGGACATGGATGATGATAAGTTTCAGGAGATGCTTGCTCAAAGAGAGGTTGAGGACTTTCCGATCCTGACAACGGCGGAGATGGCGGACCCTGGTTCCTCGGGAGGAAATGGTACTGGAACAACAAAGGAATCTTCAGATGAGGAGGAGGTGTATCACGAAAACGTGAGAGATGCAATGGAGAGAGATGCTATTAGTCGTGTGGCCAAGGCTGTATCTGCTACTAACAAGAATGATAGGGATGAGCTCATTAAGCTCAAAATGAAAATAATGGAGGTCTGTAGTTATCTTGAAGCGAATGGACTTTCACTGGCAGACATGGAGAGGGGAAACCTTAAGGCGCAGGCGGACTTTAATGTAGGTTTGTCTACCCCCTTTAAGGTAATCACTGGTAGAGATGAGTTTGGGTTACCTATTTTCTCATCTCATAAGGGAGATGGGAAGAGTGAGGGGGCTGATAAAACTGCATCTATTCTAAAGAACTCAGGAGGAGGGAAGGGTGAGGGGGCTGGACTTAATACTCCTTCCTTAAAGAGTATTCTCAAAAACAAAAATTTCAATCAGTCGAAAGGCGAATTTTCAGGGGTGGAAAAAGATTCCAAGGAGGGGTTGTCCCAAGGGGGTAAGGTGGATGCTGTTCCCACAGGGGAGAAAAAATCCTGGTCTTCGGTGCTTAAGTCCTCTCCAGGGCCAGCAAAGGGAGTAGTATTTGATTATGTTCCTCCTCCGGAAGGTTCTAAGGTGGTAGAACCCCCCCCAAGAGGTGTTGCAGAAAGGGGTTGATAAGTTCAGATTTTGTGTAGTTGGCAAATTTACAAAAGCGCTTGTGGCTTTTAGAAGGTTTAAAGAAATAGCTCAGTTAATTTGGAAAAGGGGTCTCATTTCTGTCTCACAACGGAATGAGGCAACCTATGTGTTTAAATTTATATCGATGAACGAAAAAAATGCAGTCCTTTCAAAAGGCACATGGTATTTTGACCAGAGGCCTATGGTGGTCATGGATTGGGGATGCTCGGTGGGTGGTTCACCTATCTCCTCTATGCCACTTTGGGTCAAGTTTAGCAACTTGCCTGATTGTTATTGGACCCAAGAGGGGCTGAGTCGTGTGGCTAGTGCTATTGGAGTTCCGTTGGGAGCAGACTCACTCACTTCGCAGCTTGAGATTTTGCCCTTTGCCAAGATGTGTGTTCAATATAAAATTGGTGACCCGTTACCTTCCTCTGTCCCTGTTGTTGACATTGACAAATCTATAGTAGAGGTCAAGATTGCTTATCTTAACAAGCCATTGTTGTGCTCCCACTGTAATTCTCTGGGGCATTTGATCAATGTTTGCCCTTTGGCAGTCAGTGACTGGACTCGTAGGCCTCGGGCTGGAGAGAGTGGTGAACCTAGTCACAAGGGGGAGAATCATAATGTGGATGATAATGGTCCTCAAACCAAACGCGAAGGTAAGGAAGTAGCAGGGGAGAAGGTTGAGGTTGGGGATACAACTCAGGAGCATACTTTGTCTACCCCTATTGAGAAGAAAACTGCGGAGGAGAGCAAAGCAGAGAGTAGTTTGATGGGAGTGATTAATGAGGGTTGGACTGAGGTCAAGAACAAGAGGAAACCAATCGCTTCTCCCAGTCTTTCTACTAGAACCCCTTCTCCCCAGGGATTCAAGAATGTTGTGTGTGATGAGGTTGATCGTAAACAGAGCAGTAAACAGAGCAGTAAAAAACCAATATCAAAGGGGATCAAACGTGCGAAGTGGGGGTCTGGGGGCCCTCCTTCGAAGTCTTAACTCAGTTTTCCAATGACTGATTTTTGTTCTTACAACATCCGTGGCCTCAACAACAAGGTTGATTTTGTCAAAAATTTTATTTTGACTAATAAGCTGTCTTTGATAAGCATTTTGGAAACGCATGTTCAGAGGGATGTTGCTAAGATTATCTCCAAGGAGATTAACCCGCGTTTTGAGTGGTGTTTTAACTATGATTACCATGCGGGTGGCCGTATTTGGCTAGGCTGGAACCCCGATTTTTGGAAAGTTGTGGTGATTGCCTCCTCTGCTCAGCATATCACTTGTTCGCTTACTTGCTTGCCTTCGAATTTGAGTTTTGTGGCTTCGTTTATTTATGGATATAATGGGGACAACGATCGGAAAAGATTGTGGTCTGAGTTAAACAATGTATCTCGAGGTCTTTCAAATAATCCTTGGGTAATTTCTGGAGACTTTAACACTTGCCTTAGATTGTCGGAGAAACAAGGTGGCAATGAGAGCTGGACCCCTGATATGACAGAGTTTAAAGATTTCATTCTCTCTTTGGGAATTTCTGATCTTCGAAGTGTTGGGAATTTCTTGACATGGTGGGACTGTAATGTGCATCATCCGAAGTTTAGGAAACTGGATCGTGTCCTAGTTAATTCTGAGTGGCACAATAGGTTTTCCCTGTTCTTTTACTGATTTCCGTGCTAGAGGGTTGTCAGATCATTGCCCGGCGATCACGTTTCTGGGGTTGGACCGGCCTAAGGTCCTGAAACCTTTTCAATTCTTCAACCACCTTATTGAAAACCCTGCTTTTCTTTCGGTGGTTGAGTCTGCTTGGTCTTATTCTGACCTAGGAAATCCATGGCAGATGCTCACTTCGAAGCTTAAAAGGGTAAAAGTGGCGATTAAGGGGGCTTAATAGATCTATGGGGGATTTGCAACAGATGGTCAAGAATGCAGGAAACGATCTGTTGGCTTTCCAGAATGCCATTCCTCCTTCTCCTTCCCCTGCTTATTTTGAGGAATAGCGTAATCTCATGGATGCCTATTCTAAAGCCCTTCATTTGGAAGAGTGTTTTTTGAAGCAAAAGTCCAGAGTACAGTGGTTGAAGAGTGGGGATAGTAATAACAGGTATTTCTTTAATGCATGCAGAGGAAGATGGAATGTTAACAAAATCCTATCCTTACAGACTCAGAATGGTGAGACAGTCACAGACCATGCGGACATGTTTAAGGTGGCTGTTGACTATTACAAAAATTTGTTGGGCAACAGAGGGGAGGTTACTCATTTTCCTGAAGATATTTCTTTGTCGGTAGTAAACGAGGCCCAGTCGACGCAGCTTACCGCCCCGTTTAGAGAGAGGGATATTCTGAATACTTTAAAAAGAATGGGGAAAAACAAGAGTCCAGGACCGGATGGGTTTACAGTGGAATTCTACCTAGCTACTTGGCACATTGTGGGGCCTGATGTAACAAGAGGTATCCTTTATTTCTTTGATTCTTTTACTATGCCTAGAATTATTAATGCGGCCTCGATTTGTTTGGTCCCAAAGCAGGAAAACCCTTCTCAAATGCAGCACTTTCGGCCTATCTCTTTTTTTTTTTTTTTTTTTTTGCTAATTAAATTTGTTATACCAAGAAGTAAACAACTGCTACAAATCTAGGGGCATACCCCGCGAAGTCAACATATTTAAACTAATTAAACTAGTTTAAACTAGCTTAAAAATAGCAATGTAGAACTATGCCTAAATTATATAATTAATCTGGTGCCTCCAACAAACCCGGATTGGACCCAAACCCAAACAGGAGAGATCAAAATACCCATTTATAATATATATTATAAGAAATATGGTGTATAGGTGGAAGATTAGAAGGAGAAGATGGATTTGCGAGAGGAAATAGTGTAGATCTGATGGAAAATGGTGAAGATTAGGCTGAATAATAGTGGCGGCTAGGTAGGGTTTTTAGAGAGAGGTTAGAGAGAAGCTAGAGAGAAAGTCGACTCTCATTCTGAAGTATATTCCGCCAAAACTGTGAGGGAGAAATTGTTTTCGTGCTCTTCCTTTTCCTTCTAGTGGTATTTTAGTCAGAATGTGTGCAACTTAGTTGTTCAGTTGCTTAGTTTGTTTAGTTTGTTTAGTTTATCAGCTGATTGCTAGTTTATCTAGCATTATTGTTGTCTTTTCTTTGTTGTTCCGTTAGGTAGATGGTTTTCTAATCGCGGGGCATGCGCCTAGAGATGTAATCATTTTCCTATGGTATAAATTTTAATTAGCAAAAAAAAAAGGATGTCTATAGAGAGAGTCACCAACTTTGTATTGAACACAAAGTTTAGCAAAAGGGAGAATGTTTAGCTGAGAAGTAAGGTTATCTGCACATAGTGGTTTCCCAATAGCACTAGCAAGGCGGCCCAACCCCTCCTCTGTCCAATAACAATCGGGCATTTTTGAGAGTTTAATCCATAGCGGGAGTTCAGTGACCTGTTTATCACCAGCCACAGCACCCCAATCTGAAATCACAAATGGTCTTTTTTCAAAGTACCAAGTACCTTGACTAAGTATTGCATTCTTTTTTTTTTTTGCTAATTAAAATTTATACCATAGGGAAATGATTACATCTCTAGGGGCATACCCCGCGATTTAGTAACACATCTACCTAATGGAACAACAAAGAAAAACATCAATAAAGCTAGAAAAACTAGCAATCTACATACGAAAAAATGAGAGTCGACTTTCTCTCTAGCTTCTCTCTAAAAACCCTTCCTAGCCGCCACTATTATTCAGCCTAATCTTCGCCATTTTCCATCAGATCTACACTATTTCCTCTCGCAAATCCATCTTCTCTTTCTAATCTTCCACCTATACACCATATTTCTTATAGTATATATTATAAATGGGTATTTTGATCTCTCCTGTTTGGGTTTGGACTACAAGTCCGAATTTGAGAAATGGGTCGTGTTTGTATGGGTCTCTGGTTGTGTCAACTAGAGATGCCGTCTATGATATTGGCTTGTTGCTTGATTTAGCACAGTCTGGATATGTCTTGGGTCTGACTTTTAGGACCAGTTCCTTAAGATGTGATACTATCTCTATGCTTGTAGAGGATTTGGATGACTCTACAGGGGAATTGATTTGTGCTCCGGTCTATGAAGGCGATGCTATGCTCGGTCCATCTGAGTATGGTCCTGTCGTTGTTGAAGGTGGTTTTTTTAAACTCTCGTTGGTTACGTTAGATGTGTATTTCAGTGAAGCATCTATGGTTGAAGAGGCTGTTTCTTTTTCATCCGATGTCTTCTCTTTCCTCGGTTAGAGATTTGTTAAATTATGTGAAGCTCTCTCATGTGGAAGATGGTTTGGCCGCGCTTCAAACCTCCCAGAGGAATCCTACTTCTTTTGAAGTGGTTATTGTTGTTTTTTCGTATGTTAATTTGGAGGATGATGAAGAGTTCTCTGATAATAATGATGTTGACTCTGTTAAAGAGTATAATGGCTTTGCTACCAGCTCTGGGTCAGTTCATCCCACTTGCAGCGGTAGTGTGGGTCAAATGGCGAGAGAGGAGGTGTGTTTCACCTCATTCTCTACGGAGGTTCAACCCCATTTGTTTCTCAATTTAGCTCATTCTCAGTTGCTTGCTACGACTCCTAGCTCAAGGGATGTTGTTGTCTATGATGAACGCGAGGCGTTTGATGTAATACCCAGGCGAAATCTTGGTGTTTTGTTGCCTCTTCGAGATGTTGGGACTGCAATGATAATTGTTAGAGATGATTGGTTGAATCAGCTCTACAAGTATGGATACAGAAGAGACGTGTCTATGGCATCTAAGATGTTTGCTGATATGTTTCCTTGGAATATTGCAAAATATGTTAACCAATCTATTAGTTGGGCAACTGTGAAGAGATCCCTAAAGGGTCTTTTTAATGGGTCTTCTCAATTTGCTGTCATTCTCTTTGTGAGAATTGAAAGGCTGGGAGAAGATATGCTAGGTGGGTGTCGTCGGCTGACTACGGAGCTGACATCTATGCCTTTCGTTAATTCAGTGGCTTCTTGGGTGTAAAATGATGTAGCTGTGGAGCAGGATGGCCTGTGTGATGTGGTCGTGATTTTTTTTTTTTTTTTTTTTGCTAATTAAAAATTTATACCAAAGGAAACAACTAGTACATAACTAGGGGCATACCCCGCGAGACAACATCCAAGCTACAACTACAAAACAACATGATACAAAGAATAAGAAGGTAAACCCTACTCAACATCTCGGATGTACCTAACCTATTCTTTTACATGATAAATAAGATGATGGTCGGGTCTTTACGAACCCAAACCTTAAACAAGCTACATGAGAACAGTTTCTCGCGCACCATACGCCTTATCTCACTGCTGACCACTGAGGTTGGATGGCCAGGCCCAGGGTTGTGCATGCGGTAGTTACGCTCCTTCCAGACATGGTAGATAGCTGTGCTAAAAAACAGTTGAACAATTGATTCCTCCTTTGCCCCCAGCTGTGTATTAACGCAATTGCCTAGCTGACAGTTGGACCAGTTCCGCGTGAAGCGCAATGGCATAGACCTGCTAATAAGATCAAAGAATGGGCAAGCAGTGAAAATGTGGCTAACCGATTCATCATCCACCCCACACAAGACACATTTTGGGTCAACCTGCATTCCGAACATAAGCATTCTATCCTTCGTGAGAAGCCTGTTCTTTATGGCTAGCCATGTGATGAATGAGCATTTCGGGATATTGAATTTCCCCCAGACCATGTTCAACCACTGGACATGAGTTCCAGTTTCCCGCATGGAGGACCAAATAGTAGTTAATTTGACATTCTTTGCTAACATTCCATCCCACGTAATGGAATCAGACTTATGAATTTGAATTTGCTGCACCACCCGTCTAATTTCAATCACATCATTATGGTTCGAAGATGGCAGGTCCCAAATCCCATTTCGGAGGTAGACATTGATACTGACGGCACTCGTGGACTCAGCTGTGGATATAATGGATGGGGAGATATCCAGAAGAGGCTTCTTATGGACCCAGGGATCATGCCAGAAGAGAAAATCAGAGTTTTCTCCAATGTTATAGTGTAAATGCTGAAGAGCTCGCGGCCTCGCCTTGAATAATTTCCTTACAATCCAACATGAGCGATGTGGCATCGAGGCAGTCCAGAATTCCTTCTTTGCCAGCAAGGCTTTATGGAACCATGCTATCCAAAGAGAGTTAGAGGTGGGCTGTAAGATATGCCACAGCTGATAAAGAATGGCAGCTTCATTCCATTCAAAAAGATTTCGAATGCCAAGACCACCTTCCGCTTTCGGTTTACAGCACTCCTCCCATCCTACTTTATACTGACATTTCCCATCCGGCTTGTAGAAACCTCCCCAAAGAAACTTGAATAATAGAGCATTAATCTTTTTAAGAATTCCTTTCGGAAGGAAAAGAAACATACTCCAATATCCCACAATACTGACCAGTATAGCTTTGATCAGTTGGAGACGGCCTGCAAAATTAAGAAATCTAGTTGTCCACAGCTCCACTTTGCTGCACAATCTACTGATCAGAGTCTGGCAGTCATTCTTGTTGAGCTTGCCCGTAATGAGAGGAAGCCCCAGGTAGGTGATAGGCATATGACCTCTTTGGAACCCTGAGTGAGTAAGAATAGCATCAACCACATCCTGTCTAACATTGGCAAAGAAGCAAATAGTCTTGGAAATGTTTGGCTTTAGGTTCGAACAGCTTGAGAAGAGCTTGATCCCATCTAGCAGAGCTGAGACTGACCTAAGATCACCATGACTAAACAGGAACACATCATCAGCAAAAATAATGTGATTCAGTTTTACTTCCTTTGTTCTCCAATGGAATTTGAAATTAGGATCTCTAGTCATCTTATCCAGACAGGCTGAGAGAGCCTCCATGGCAATCACGAACAGATAAGGGGATAGGGGATCCCCCTGCCTCAGGCCAGACTCCCCTTTGAAAAAACCTTCCAAACTGCCATTCAACTTTACAGAAAACATTGTGGAAGTGATACATTTCTCCAGCCACTTGATGTACTGATTGGGAAACCGCATTTTATCCATGATTGTAAACAGGAATTTCCAGTTTAGGGAGTCAAAAGCCTTATGTATGTCCAGCTTTATAGCACATCGGGGCTGACCTGAGTTGCCATTATAATCCTTGCATAAAGCTTGAGCAAGGAAAATATTGTCACCAATGGATCTCCTAGCTACAAAAGCAGACTGTGCTGGAGAAATGATGGAGGGAAGGACAGCTTTGAGCCTCTTGGCCAACATAGAAGAAATGCATTTATACAGTACATTACAACAAGAGATGGGCCTAAAGTGTTGCATTTCAGAGGGGTTAGCCTGTTTAGGAACTAAACATATGGAAGCAGCATTTATTACTCTAGGCAAGTGCAGGGTATTAAAGAAATACATGATACCTTTAGTCACATCGTTACCTACCAAATGCCAAACAGCCAAGTAGAATTCAACTGTGAACCCATCTGGCCCAGGGCTCTTGTTCTTAGCCATTCTTTTTAATGTGCTCAGCACTTCACTTTCAGAAAAAGGGGCAGCCATAAGATTAACCTGGGAATCAGAGAGAGAGGGAAGAGGGATGTCATTAGGAAAATCTGCTACCTCAGATGTCTTTCCCAAAATATTTTTATAGAAATCCGTGGCCACTTTAGCCATATCAGCATGCGAAGAGTGTGAAACCCCCTCCGAGTCCCGAAGAGAAGTAATCTTGTTAGTGTTCCAGTTCCCTCTGCAAGAGTTATAGAAAAACTTACTGTTGCCATCTCCAAGTTTTAACCACTGAATTCTGGATTTCTGCTTTAAAAACTGTTTTTTTTTTTTTTTGCTAAATTGATTTCATTAATGACAAAAACTGTACATAATCAAAGGGCATACCCCGAAGGAAGAGAGCTAACAGCTAAACATGACAAAAGGCAGAACAAGCAAAAAAAGGACTAAATCCCCGTTAATACAAAAGAGGAATAAATGATGGGTCCCTAGCTACAATTTTTTTAAAGCTATTACAAGTAAAAAGCTTTTCACGCAATATATTCTTTAACAAGAATATCATCTGAATAGTAGGCCTCGGTTTTCCCTTCATGTGCACTCTATTGTTTCTTTCTTGCCAGACATAGTAGATTACTAGAGAAATGAACAAACAGCCCATCAATTTCTTGGTTTTAGAGATATTGGCTGGCGTGAATTCTCCCCTTTGCCAAACAGACCACACCTTCCTGATGCAAACCGGGCTGCTACCAAGAACCAGGCTAGTATACGGGCAACTTGTGAAAAGATGCTCCGCTGTTTCAACGGCCCCATTGCACAAAACGCAATTGGCATCAACATTCATACCAAAATTAATCATTCTATCCTTAGTCAATAGTCTTGATTTCAGAGCAAGCCACATGAAAACAGCGCACTTCGGAATAGAGTATGGGTGCCAAACCTCATTCACCCAGAGAGGTTGTATACCTCTTCTACGAATAGAATTCCAAATAACAGCCATTGAGACTTTTTTATTACCTTGCCAAAGGACTGCATCCTTCCTCCTAATTGGAACAGAGGATAGAAGATGACGAAGTTCAATGGCTTGGACATGATTAGATCGCGGTGGCACCCATCTTCTATCTGAAGTAAAAAGATTAACTTTAGCTAAATTTTCCGATTCGACAATTGAAATGATAGAGTTGCCCAGGTGAGATATAAGGGGTTTGTGATCAACCCACGGGTCATGCCACATAAGAAAGTTGGAATTATCACCAATCTCATAAGAAATGTGTCTCCTCGCCTCTTCACGCAGGTTCAAAATTTGCCTCACAGCCCATGAGCTTTTAGAGGGAATCGCAGCTGTCCAGAAAGCTTTATTCTTCAACAGACAACGATGAAACCAATTATGCCACAGAGAAGAAGAATTAGGATGCGATAGTTTCCAAATCTGGAATAGAATAGCAGCTTTGTTACGTTCGTGGAGATCACTTATACCAAGACCTCCTTCAAGCTTTGGAAGGCAACAATCAGACCAAGCTACTTTATGCTGACATTTTGAATCCCGAGATCCACCCCATAAATAAGTAGCAAATATCGACTGAACCTTCGAAAGAATGTTCTTTGGAAGAAAGAGATAAGTAGCCCAATACCCTTGGATGCCCATTAAAACTGATTTAATCAGCTGCAGTCTTCCTGAGAGTCTTAAGAACTGTGATGTCCAGGAGTCTATCTTGTGACACAGGCGTTGAACCAGAATCATGCAATCTTGGACTTTAAGTTTCGAAGTGATAAGGGGTAGCCCCAAGTATTTGATAGGAAACGAACCATGGTTGAAGCCAGTAGAGGCAATAGTCTGCTGGATCACTTCAGGGCCAACATTACTAAAAAAACAGTCACTTTTTGAACGATTCATACAGAGTCCCGAGGCCTGGGAGAATCTATTGACTGAATTCATCAAAGCAGAGATAGATAAAGAGTCTCCTTTGCAAAATAGAAAGATATCATCTGCGAAAATTAGGTGACTTAGCTTCATCTCAGCTGTTCGCCAGTGATAGGAGAAGGAAGAGCTTCGATGAAGGTCATGATTAAGGTAGGCAGACATCACTTCCATACCAATAACAAACAGGTAGGGCGAAAGGGGGTCACCCTGACGAAGCCCAGATTTACTCTGGAAATACCCCTCGAGAGATCCATTGATTTTGAGAGAGATCATACAATTCGTAATGCAAGTCCGAATCCAGTTTGTGAAGCGAGTTGGAAAACCCATTTTGTACAAAGTATTGAACAGAAATTCCCAATTCATGGTATCAAAGGCTTTGTGGATGTCTAGTTTCATAGCACATCTTGGGGATCCCTCATTCCTATGATAGTCACGACATAAGGCTTGAGCCAGCATAATATTATCTCCAATGCTTCGATTAGGCACGAAAGCACATTGATTAGGAGAGATTAAGGAAGGTAACATACCCTTCAATCTGAGAGCAAGAAGCTTGGAAATGCATTTGTACAACGAGTTGCAACATGAGATTGGTCTGAACTGAGAGATAGAGGAGGCATTAGCACATTTAGGCACCAACGTGATTGCAACTGAAGTCACTGCTCGAGGAAGATGTAGAGTGTCAAAGTAGTGTACAATTGCCTTCGTGACATCATTACCAATAATACTCCAAGCAGCAGTGAAAAATTCTGGAGAGAAGCCATCAGGACCCGGACTCTTGCCCTTAGCCATATGCTTGAAGGTATTGTAGATCTCGTCAGATGTGAAGTCAGCAGAGAGCAAAGATTTCTGAGCATCCGAAAGTTGAGGCAGAGCAACTTCCGAATCAATAGAAATAGTTGTACTAGAATTTCCCATGAGATTCTTGAAGAAATCGATAGCAATGTCTGAAATCTCCTTGTGAGAGGAATGAGTGTCACCGTTATCATCCGTTAAAGTCATAATTTTATTGGAGTTCCATCTGGATCGACAAGAGTTGAAAAAGAATTTATTATTACCATCCCCTACTCCAAGCCAATTTACTCTTGACTTTTGCTTAAGAAAAATTTCTTCCTTCCTTAAAGCCTCTACTAGCTCAGTACTTAGTCTCGCCTCCTCTTCAAATTGAGACAAAGAAGGAACATCAGGCAGATCATTTTGAAACTGAGCCAAAGCATTACGTGCTGAAAGAACAGCATCATGGAGATTGCCTTCCTCTCTATTAAGACGAATAAGACCAGATTTTACTCTTTTTAACTTGTTCAACAAGATATACCAGGGGTCCCCAGTAAGAGACACCGTCCAAGCTTCAGAGACCGTATCAAGAAATTTAGGGTTGTTAATGAGGTGATTAAATACCTGGAAAGGTTTATTCAATCGTTGATGAGCAACTCCCAACTCGATGTGAATTGGACTGTGGTCTGAAAGTCCTCGAGGTAGAGCAGTAGCATAAGACATGGGAAACATGTTGTGCCAAGAAGAATTTACCAAGCCTCTATCCAGTTTCTTTTGAATTGGGCGAGCTTTATTACTATCCCACCAAGTAAACAATTTTCCACTTATGCGGAGGTCTGTAGTAATAGAGTCAACCAGGAACTCTTTGAACTCTTTCATCCCAACTGAAAATCTCGAAGAACCACCACTAGTTTCATTAGCATTTAGGCACACATTGAAATCTCCAAGGAGGATCCATGGAGGGGCGACCCCATTAGAGGTTATACTTCGCTGAAAATTGATTAAGTCATGCCAAAGAAGTCTTCTTTGATCATGGGTGTTCAGAGCATAGATAAAAGAGGCAAAGAATTGAATCTTTGAGTCCAAACTCGTAACAGAGCAGGAGATATGTTGACTGCTTTGCGCCAAAGAGTGAACATTCCATTTACTAGGGTCCCATCCTACCCATATTCTGCCATTATAATGACTGTCATAATTGAAAAGCCAAGAAAAACGAGATGAAATAGAAGTAGAAACAAAATTAGCTGAATCCTTCTGTACATGAGTTTCTAAAAGGCCTAAAATCTCAATACCTTTATTACTAATGAAATCCTTAATATAGGATAACTTATTATTGAGACCCCTAATATTATAGGAGCACAGAACCATAAAACTGATTAGTGAAGAGGGGGATGCTTCCCCGGAGACCTTTTGGTCTTCTTAGATTTGCCCTTGTTAAAAGATTTCGAGAGAGAAGTAAAGATAGGGAGATTGACCTCTTTTGGGGAAGTGTTTTTGTTGCCAAGAGTGGATTGTCGTCCACTCCCCTTCATCTGCCTTCTCAGAGGTTCGAGTTCCCTCAGAAGCCAACTTATTAGAATCATCATACTCTACTGATTTTTTGGAGCATCCAATATCTTGGGATGAGGTCGTTACTTGCATAGGGGTCGCTTCTTGAGCAGAAGCCTTTTCTGTAATAGGGTTATTATTTTCTGTAGTCACATGGGTCTCTGGAGTTTCACAAGGCTTAGAAGTATCACAAGGCTTAGCATCTGGTTGAGGATCCGGATTGGGCCGAACTTTCCTCACCCAATGACGAGAGGCTCTAGGGCAAGCTCCTGCTAAGTGTCCTAAAGACTTACAACCCATACAAACCAGAGGCTTCACAGGGTAACTAATTTTCACTATCTGACGATACTTCGTCTCTGTCACTGGATCCAGAGCTTCTACTTCAATTTTGGAGGGCAGGTCATCTCCAATTTTGTAATCTACACACAGTTTCGCAAAGGGCAGAATCTCCAACCTTGAGGTTAACTCATCAGCTGCAATTGGGTTACCAACTACACTACCCAAGTAGCTCAGTCCTTCCCTCGTCCAATAACTATCTGGCATATTCTCGTATTTCACCCAAAGTGGCATATTTGAGCTTTCCCCCACTTTCGAGCCCCAAGCGTGAACAAGCATTGGTTTATTATCAATATACCAGGTTCCTTTAGCAAGAGCACCATTCATGCTGCCTAATGAATCAAACTTGAAGACATAGGTTCTGGGATCTTTTTGCGAAATGTGCAATAATCCATGTTTATCCCAAATTCGATGGGCAAATTCAGCAACTTTGTTAAACGGAAGAATACCCCTGGTAAAAGTTCCAACTATACAGGTCTTGAATTTCTCGTTACCTTTTTTTAATACTTCATCCGGTGGTGACACAACCTTCGACCCTGTGGGTAAAGGAACATAATCGAATTTGACATTACTACGAGGAGCAGGCGCATCCTTTAGAACCTGCGACCAAGATTTCGCATTATCGGTCTTAACTTTATTATTAAGCTCCTCCTCATTTACAACTTTTTATTTCCCCAATTCATCTTTCATACCAGAAGTATTACCTCGCAAGCCCTGTTCTTCTTCATTAATCACAAAATCAGATCTATCCTCAACAACATTTCCCCTTTTAGAACTCCTCTCAAACACCTTGTCAGCATTACCTCTTTTATCAAAAATGGGTAACCCAAATTCATCACGACCAGTGATTATCTTCTCCAAAGAAGGTGAACCCATATTGAACAAGTCAGTTTTCTGGATTCTCTCCCTTTCAAATTCACCCACAGACAGACCCTTCGCCTCCATAAATGCTTGAAGTTCCATTAATCTCTGCCTAGCAGCGATGAGTTCCTTCCGTTCCTCTAAATTTTGTGCAAAAGCCATTTTTGTAGCTCTGTGCACAGTTTCATGTTCCATTTTAGATCTATCATCTTCAAACCCCATGTCCTCATCTTCAGAGCAACTATCAACTTCCACTTTCTCTAACGGAATACCACCAGAAGAGCTATTCTGAACAATAGGGTTAGCGTGCTCCACCAAGCTAGGAAAGTCCTCCTCCTCTCTACGGAGGTTAGCGGTGTTAATACCTTCATCATCTGAACCAGACTGTAAATAGCCAGGAAGCCCATCTTCCGAGCCACAACAGGAACCTTGACTGACCATACTGAATAAGAATAAATATATAGATATAAGAAATTTAGTGTATAGGTGAAGAAGGGGAGAAGAAGGATGATTTTACGAAGGCTATGTATTTACTGATGATGATTGGAGAAAGTGGATTCGTGAAATGATTAGTATGTCTTAATGGCGGATAGTGTGTAAGAGTTTAGATCTGAGAAATAAAAGCTAAAAAGTAATGGCGGCTAGATTAGGGTTTCTAGAGAGAAGGAGGAGCTTCTCTCTCTAGGACTCTCATTTTTTTATTTTTACGATACCTTTCTTTAAAAACTGTTCCTCAAGCCTTAAAGCTGCTGTATAATTCTCAATAAAATCCTTTTCTTCTTCAAAGTATGCAGCAGTGGGGTTAGCAGGCATTGAATCCTGGAACTGAGATAGAGCATCCCGAGACAGGATCACTAGTTGGTAAATGTCCCCCATCTTTCT
This sequence comes from Kitagawia praeruptora, assembly GCA_037693485.1. NCBI lineage: Eukaryota > Viridiplantae > Streptophyta > Magnoliopsida > Apiales > Apiaceae > Kitagawia > Kitagawia praeruptora. Next base: position 117,078,820 of record CM075351.1, on the reverse strand, counting down.
GTTTAGGTCCTTTAGAGCCACCTTTACATTCTTGAGCTTCGAGGTTAAAATAAACCAAGGATTTCCCTCTACCTCTAAAGACCATGCTTTCTCCACTGAGTCCAAAAAGTCTGGATTATCAATGAGGTGATTAAAAAATTGAAAAGGCTTCGCTCCAGAGGAGAAACTAGTACCAAGTGAAGTAATAGCAGGACAATGATCAGATAAACCCCGAGAGATGAACTCCACCGTGGAGGAAGGGAACACTGAATGCCAGTCAGGATTTACTAACACTCGATCCAACTTTCTGAACTTTGGCTGAGAAATATTGCTATCCCACCATGTGAAGAAGTGGCCTGAATACCGAAGATCAGTGAGCCCATTGGCCAGCAAAAACTGTTTAAACTCCTCCATTCCAGTGGTCCAGTCTAAAACTCCTCCTTGTTTTTCATCAACGCTAATGCAAGAGTTGAAGTCACCACATAAAGCCCAGGCTGTAGCATTCAAACCATGCGCTATTCCTGCCAAATCAGACCATAGAGGTCTACGGTCAATCGTATCATTAAAACCGTACTAAAAAGAGATAACAAAGCTTGTGTTGCTCTCAATAAGGGTGACAGAGCATGTGATATGCTGAGAAGAAGAAGCAATAACCAAAATATTCCATATAGAGGGGTTCCACCCCAGCCATATACGGCCTCCCGGATGATGATCATAATTAAAACACCACTGAAACCGTGGATTTATGGTCCGAGAGATAATCCTAGCAACGTCAGATTGGACATGAGTTTCCAATAGACCTACCAGGGACAATTTGTTTTTAGAGATAAAGTCCCTGATAAAACCAACTTTATTATTGAGGCCTCTAACGTTGTAGGAACAAAAAATAGTCATATAAGATTGGTCGTGATTGTGCATGAGTCTGAGAGGATTAATCTGGACGGGGTATTGGTGACTAAGGCCCTCATAGTATCTGAGGGTTTTCGAGTGTGTGGCCCTGGGCCTATTCATAAGCTTGTTTATCAGGCTCATGTGAATGCTTTGCTTAGTGCATTACTGCCTAAGGTCTCTCTGCGTTTCAAGGAGATTTGCTGTACAATGTTATTATGGAATTTTGTTTGGACTGTGAAGCTCACACCGATCAAGGGGGTGAAGTACCAATGGATTTATTGTGCCATGAGAGCTCGATTGCAGGTTAGTGCTGAGGAGGTAGTAAGTTATGTTCAGAGAACTGGCCACGGTGTTCAACACTTGCTAGCTAGTTGCTATATGCTTGCAAATTGGTGTGTTTTATGCACCATTGTTGACTTTGGAACTGTGAATTTCGATGGGTGTATTGATTCCCCTGCTGACTCATTACAACTAGGAGTGAATAGGCCTGGTATCAATGCGTGGATTGATTATATTGGTATGGTTACAAAGCAGATTTGGCTACGTCCGGGACTCGATGGTGGCCTAGAGGTCGATTGCAGGACCTGGGCAGGTCCAAAGATGGTTAAATTTAGTGATTTCCCTGTCCAGTTGGAGTTTAGTAGATCTGTACTGAATTTGTTATTTAGCCAGTGTGGTGGTGATCTTTTTTTTTTTTTTTTTTTTGCTAATTAAAAGAATATATACCAAAGGGAACAGCTAATACATATCTAGGGGCATACCCCGCGATACAACATCCATGCTAAAACTACTAATCAACATGATACAAAGAATAAGGAGGTAAACCCTACTCAACGTTACAGATGTACCTAGCCTATTCTTTTACATGATAAATAAGAGGATGGTCGGGTCATTCCGAACCCAACCCTTAAACAAGTTACATGAGAACAGTTTCTCACGCACCATACGCCTTATCTCCCCGCTGACCACTGATGTAGGGTGGCCAGGACCATGATTGTGCATGCGGTAGTTACGCTCTTTCCAGACATGATAAATAGCTGTGCTAAAAAACAGATGGGCAATTGGTTCCTCCTTTGCCCGTAGCTGATTAACCGTGCAGTTGCCTGACTGACAATTGGACCAGTTTCGAGAGAAACGAAATGGCATAGACCTGCTAATAATATCAAAGTATGGGCAAGCAGTGAAAATGTGGCTAATGGATTCATCATCCACCCCACACAAGACACATTTTTGATCAACCTGCATTCCGAACAAAAGCATCCTATCCTTCGTGAGGAGCCTGTTTTTGATGGCCAACCATGTGATGAATGAGCATTTCGGGATATTGAATTTGCCCCAGACCATGTATAACCACTGAACATAGCTTCCTTTCGCCCGCATGGAGGACCAAATAGTTGACAATTTGACATGCTTTGGAATCATTCCATCCCATAGAATGGAATCAGACTTGTGGATTTGAACATGTTGCACCAGCCGTCTAATTTCAATCACATCATTATGGTTCGAAGATGGTAAGTCCCAAATCCCATTTCGGAGGTAGACATTGATAGTGACTGAACTAGTGGACTCAGCTGTAGATACTATGGAAGGGGCAATATCCAGGAGGGGCTTATTATGGACCCAAGGATCATGCCAGAATAGAAAGTCCGAGTTTTCTCCTATGTTATAGTGCACATACTGAAGGGCTCGGTGCCTCGCCTTGAACAGTTTCCTTACAATCCAACATGAGCGATATGGCATTTTGGAGGTCCATTCAGATCATTGGTGCTATTGGAATGCATTTGCGTCACTACATGGTTTATCTGCTGCTTCTCATTACTATGGGCTTTGTGAGACATGTGCCTAGTCTCAATTTTAGGTTGTTTAAGGCGCCAGATTAATCTTTAACTTATTTTCGTTGTTATGTTGATAGTAAGGTGACTTACTGATGTTTTAATTTTTTTATGTTTGATCGCGGGGTATGCCCCTAGCTTTGTATTAGTTGTTCCTTTTTGGTATAAAATTTTAATTAGCAAAAAAAAAAAAAAACTAGCAATCTACATAAAAGGGAGCTAGTTAGACTAGCTTAAATACAGGAGAATAACTATGCCAAGTAACATAACAGTTGAACTTCCAGGCTCCGGTCCTAGAGAATTAAACACCATCATTATCATCAGCGTCCCAACATCAGCATCCAGATTAGCCCAAGAAATGAAATCAGCTAGAGTGAACTCCCCTGTTGCAACATCCTTGTGAATCATCCATTCGAAGATAATCCCTGCAGAGTTCACATTGGCAAGACATGAAGCATTAACACCCATCGTGGCATGCTTCTCGACTTTGCTGATACTCACCGCACTTAAATCCTGAGTGGCACACACCCAGCTCAGTCCCCAGCCGCCAAAAATGCAGCAGCATTCATTATCAGGAGCTCCAGAAACAATAGACAGCAACTTCCTGTCCAACCCATTCGACACAATTACAAAGTAATCCGTCTTAGCTTCACTAGTCTTAACTTTCATGCCAACTGCAGTGGAGGCCTGCACTGCAACGTTAACAAACTTCACATTGATATGACAAGCATTAATGCTTGTCATGGCATGCTTCCCAAATTTGCTTATATGCACCACCCTCAGCATTCCGCAATCCTGACTCACGGCGTTTGTAGCTTTCACACAGTTCAGACCCCGTCCACATAGCCTACAACAAGCTTCAAAAACAGAAGCTCCAGAATCAAAAGCCTTATGGCAGTCAGTTCTTCCACCACCTAAATTAACCCACATCATATTCTTGTTGTAAACCACACCCATTACTTCAAGCTGATTTACCAAGCTGAACTCCAGGCGCCACACTTTCTTTGGATCATGAGCAACATGGTTGCCGATCTCAACACAAATTAAGCCTTCCCGGGCATCCCCAAATGCAGCCCCACAAACAGCCTCATGGTAGTTCCAGTTCGCATCGTCTTTGTCAGACAAAATCAATCGTAAAACCAATATGGACCTCGGCAAAACTTGCAAATTTCCCGAGCATACCATAGCTATCCACCTAAGCATATTATACAGAGCCATATTACCATCAGTCCCTGTAGACTTAGTGTAAAGAACCACCCTAGCAGACAGGCCGCCCAGTCTTTCCATATCTTGCAACATAGCATCAAACAAAACCCGTTCGACAAAACACCCAAACAATCGACCCACAACCTCTTGGCCCCTAACAGAAACTAGAACGACTTGAAAAATTGCACCATTGTCGTAAAGCAAATAGCTTTCATTCGAAGTGTACACACATCTTGTACATCTCAGGATCGAATCATTATAGTTGTTCAAAAACAGAGCAACCTTCCAGGTTTTAAACCTGCAACACACCAGAATAAATCCAAAATCTTCATCATTCAAAGTAAACTGAGGCAGCCGAGCCTCCCAATTCAGGCAAGAACTGACACAGCTTAAGATAGAGTTCTCTTTGCCTATGTTGGTATTCTCTGTTGTTTTGAGATTTCGTAAACTGGGTATCTTATATCCAGTTGAAAGTGTGGCTATGTACTGTGAGCTACTAGCTGCTAGGAGTCAGTGGCTCGTTACCAATGTTGCTTATGCCAATGGTAATCATAGTAGGTTTTCTTGCGATGGCATATTGGCAAATAAGATACAGGTGTGTGAAAACTGTGTTTGTTGTAGCTGCAAGGCGATTGATGTAGTTCTGGATGTATACTGTAGTCCTGTGATGTTGTCGACTCGAATTTATTTGAGTGAAGATGGCGGGTTCAATGGGTGGTTTTCCACTGTTCGTTGGGTGGATGGATCTGGTCTCCATGAAACACCAAGGGGTCACAAGATGTTTGTCCAGATTGGTGTCCAATTGGACCTGTTTGCTGCAGTGCTGCTCGGGCTGCCCATGGCATAGTTGTTAATTTTCTGATGTTGTTCTTTAAGATTTTCTGTGTTCATTAGGTTTGTGTTTTGTTGTTGAATTTTACGTGGATTGCTAGTTTATCTAGCATTATTGATGTTTTTTCTTAGTTGTTCCGTTAGGTAGATGTGATACTAATCGCGGGGTATGCCCCTAGATATGTAATCATTTGCCTATGGTATAAATTTTTAATTAGCAAAAAAAAAAGAACTTGAAATCGCCGTTGGCTGTTTCCCCGGTTTGAACACAACAGTGAAAAAACCGCAAACAGGTCGTTGAGACAACCCATCAAACAGAAGGTGGGTAAGACTGTCACCCGCAACAAGCATAAGATACGGTAAGATCTTCCCTTAAGATCAATTGAAATGTCCGACCCAAACATCGGGACGTAGTCTTCCAATCCTAAAAAGCACAAGATAGCCTCCATTTGCATCTTCTGAATGTTCCCTTCGAAACTCAGAAGAACAAGAAACCCACTTGTCTCAACACCCATGACATCCTTAGTCACGATGCTTGCCAGCATCCCACCAAACAAGAGAATAGAGGGAAACAACCCAACAGCGAACCCAGAAGAAATCAATCCCCTTGACAAGGCACCCGAGAGAACAGCTTTACCCACCATTGCAATGGTGGGTTTAGGTTTACATACACCATCAGATGTGTGAAAAACCAGCAACAACTTCAACTGGGTTTCTAAACCAGCTAGCTGTTCATCATCTGCAAAGACCTTCGAAGACCTTAGCAAAGAGCCTGCAAGGCTCTCAAGTCCCTCTCCCAAATCCACAACAGTGGCTTCGGAAAACCACAACAATCTTCTATCTGAAGAAAAGATCGAAATAAGCGAACCCATTAAATAAAACCCAAATAATTTTAAATAAATAAGAAGTATAGTGGATAATGTAAGAACTTGTATTAAAAATGTAATTATTTATTATTGAATGGAATAAATATTTATCTGATTTATTCAACTCGATGGAACGATGTGTTATAGACAGATATTATTATCGTTATATTTATTTAATTGAGGTTAGAGAGTCCCCCGTATATGTTTAAACGAATGTGTTAGTTGATCGTATCCTTTTACTTAATTAAAAAAAAAATCATGTTAGTGGTATTTACCATTTCGGCAGACCGTACTTTTAAAAAAAAAACTCAGCGGTTTCGTTTTAAAAAGCATATTTATATCAAAACCGATCGAATAAATTTTAAAATATTTTTGTCTCAAGTTTTATTCATTCTATCATGTTTGAGGATTTTTCAAATTATTTTCGTGATTTTTGGTAAAAATTTCGCCTCTGTTTTATATCCGAAACTTCACTAAGCGGCAATTACGGAACCGATTTCATGAGACCTGATTATAATATTCAAGCTTTTGGCAAAGCTACCACTTATTAGCACAGCCAAACCCACTCAAACACAGCCATCATTCAGCTGCATTATTGCTCCCAATAATCAAAATTTCTACTAACCAAATATTCTCTCAAGTGTTCTTCAATTTCAAGCTCCAAATTGGAGGCTTTCCCGGAATCGAAATTCAACGTTCTTGGGCTCAAATTAAAGGTATAAAAATCTAGTTTCTAAATATGTACCCAGAATTCGTGGGGGATCAATATTTCATTTTATATGATTTTTACAAAATTCGAATTTAAAGATTCAAAATTATGATTTTTCGTAAACTTGATTGTTTATGTGATTTGATGATTCCATGTTGTAGATAATTTTCTCCTGGTCAGTTTGGTATATCATATGTTGATTTTTGAGTTCCATATCAAGTAGCAATCGAGGTTTGATTGTTGTGTTCTTCGTGTTCTTCGTGTTCTTCGTGTTCTTGAGAATCAAACCAACAATTGGAGGTGTTATCGGAGTCCGATTTCGACGATCTTACAGTCGAATCGAAGCTCACATCATCTAGTTTCTAAATATGTGCCCAGAATTCGTGGGGGATCATTATTTGATTTTATATGATTTTTACAAAATTCGAATTTAAAGATTCAAAATTATGATTTTTCGTAAACTTGATTGTTTATGTGATTTGATGATTCCATGTTGTAGATAATTTTCTCCTGGTCAGTTTGGTATATCATATGTTAGATTTTGAGTTCGTTAAACATGTTTAGACGTGGTTTGATTATTTCGAAATTGTTCTTGAGTGTTCTTGGTGTTCATCGGAAAATGTTGACTTTTTGAACGGAATTTTAGTTCGAGTAATTGTTTGGAAATTCCGGGTTGGCGAAGTTGTAGATCGTTCAAAGACAAAGCTTGTGTTGAGTTTGAGTCATGTTTGACTAGATTTAGAGTGTCGCCGGAGTTGCGCCGCCGGCCGGAGCTGCCATTGCCGCCGGTGGTGGAGCTTGAAGAAGAAGACGATGAATAGTGCTGATTATTTCTGATTTTTATTTTAAATTGTTTTAATTTTCGAAAATTCATATTTAATTCAATAAAAATCAGAAAAATACAAAATCAGTTTCTAAATTTTCAGAAAAATATTTTCTGTATTATTTTAAAACAAAAATCGGATTTATCCAAAATTATTATTTATTTTAAGATTTTTGGAATCATTTCCTTAATTATTTAAATGTAGAATTTAATACTTTAATTATATTAAATCATTTCAAATAATAATTTAAATTGATTTAATTATTTGATAAATGAGATCATTTATCGAATAATTTTATTCATTAATTATTGTTTAATTTAATTAATATAATTGAGGTTATTTAATTCCAAATTATCCCGTTTTGAGTTTTAAATGCTTTAAAAATATTAGAAAAATCCCAAAAATTATGAAAATTGTTTTAAAAATATTTCGAAGCGATATTTAATTTATGACGAGGTTTGGACTTGTGTTAAAAATAATTGTAGAGTTCCATTAATTGATTACGTGATTTGAATGTGTCCGCTAGGGCAATATAAATGTTACGTGCTAAATGAATTATGTAAATTATGTGAATTACATGAAATACGTGGAATGAATAGTGAGATGTATTAGTATTTGATTCGAGACGTTTATTATAGAGTCGAGTCAGAGGAGCAAAGGAAAAGCTAAAGCAGAAGGTTACGAGAATATTTAGACGGACTTGACCTTATTATCAGGCAAGTATTTTTCTATCACTTGTTATCCTATTAAATATACAAATGCTATGCCATGTATTCCTTTAAATCATTGTTCAAGAAATCATTCTTAAATTATTCACAGCATGAATCCATTGAATTATTCTTATCAACTTTGACGAGATTCATTTAAATTATCATTGACGATTCATTTCAACCTTTTTAGGCATTCGCTCTAGTCGATGCCTTATTACTCTTGATTAATTATTATCACCCAGATTGTGGCGTTCGACTTCGTAGACGCCTATAATATCGTTGCATTCGATTTACCCATTTCTTGTATCGATCTAGACAACACTTATTGTTATTATTGTTGATTCTTCATTATCACCCCATTGTTGTATCGAACTCATCGATACTAGATGTACCATTTGTTATCGTACATTCACTTTGAGTTGTTTTCCTGGAACGTGAACTTCCAGTGATTGTTGTGATCGAGGTTGTCAATCTTCCGACACCTAATTATGATTTAAAGGTTGTCAATTATACCGACACCTGAACGTAAGGTTAGAATTGGTGGATTTATATAAAACTTGACCTTAATTGGTCTGACCATATATTGGTCGATGTGTAAGGCCTTTCAGTGCCTTGGATCCGATGAGGACTTTGCTTTGTGCACTGTCCGGGTTAGAGCGTGACTGATCAGCATGCCTAACTTTGTTTTTAAAATTATGAGATGGACCAGTTCTAACATTCTGAGTATTTGACTCTAGTTGATGTTGAGCCACTTTCTTATGGCATTATTGATCGTCGGAACTTATCCGAATTTATCTGTTCATATCACTGAACTTGATTCACCTTTCAGATATTCCAGTATGGCTTGTAGTTAATACTTGGAACGATTAAAAGTTTATTATTTATTTATACATTGAAGGATATTCTTGTTGAGCTTTCTGGCTCACCTTGCAATGTAATGTTTCTTTTCCAGTTAATATCGAGGATGTTTAGACCTAGTGGCTCGGCAGCCAGGGGAGTGATGTTTGATGATTGAGAGTGCAGATGGTTTAATTTCGTGTATTGTTGTAATAAGTGGATTGGATAGACTAGACATTTAAGATCTATCAGATTGTATTAAATTATATTTGAGGTTTGTAATAGTAATTAGAAGTGTTTGTTTCATACTTTAGCCTGTGCTCGTATCTTGGATGAGGGATTGTATTATTATTGTTCCGCATTTATAGGTTTGTATTGTTTAAGTGAGTTGTGAGCCCGGATCTGTATCCCGGATCTGTGAGGCGTCTCAGTTGGTATCAAAGCCACAGGTTAAGGTCCCTGAAATAGTAGGAAGTAGAGTCTAGATTAAGAAACGAGTTGCAATAGTTAGGAGTACGTATTAGATGTTAAGTAGAGCGATTTGAGATAGGGTTCACCTTAGGTTAGTAAGATGAGTATTGCGACGTTATAGGGTCTTTCGACGTATCACGCGAGTAGAAGTTCGATGCATCCAAATATCTGACTGGGAGCAAGGCTTTAGAGACGTCATGAACGTTATAGAGAATGCGAAAGTACTATGAACGAGTTACGAAAGCAATTATTGGCATGGATTAGAAGTAAGGGAGTGGCTGGGTACTACTAACCATTTTTGGTATCGTTTGTTGTTGTATTTTCGACTAGAGGATAGTAGTTTTCATTATGATTGAATTTTATTTCATTTTCTTTCCATTGAAGCGATCTTACGCTTGTACCAATTTGGTATAAAAGATGTTGATCAGTTATAAATATTCATTTTCGTCATTCACTTGTCAGTTTCATATACCTTGATTTAGTCGATGATTATTTCCACGACATTGTACACACAATTTTTATCTCTTATCATATCTTTATATTACATTTTGCCATCAAACTTTGTATAGCAACCCTGAACCACTGTTTTGATTTTATACTCTTGATATTTTTTTTAAGCCAATTATAACTTGAATTGTTATTGATCAAATTACTTTTCCCTATCAGTTTTTGAGAATGCCTCCAAGAAGAACTCGCCAACTAACTGGTCAACACACCAATCCTGAACAGCGAACCAATTCACCTCCTAGAAATCAGATGGACCCTATGTTGGTTCAACTATTGCAAACTTTGACTCAACAGACTGCTACTCTAGCTCAGCAGCAACAACAACTACAACAACAATTCACAGCTCAGCAGCAACAACGGCAGGAACCAACTGTTCCAGTGGTTACCTTCAAGGCCTTTCAAGCAGTAAAACCACCAGAATTCAAGGGGTCAACAGACCCAGTCGATGCTAAGAATTGGTTGAAAGAGATAGAGAAGGCGTTCGCTTTGGTGCAAGTCCCGGAAGATAAACAAACAGAATATGCCAGCTACTTTCTAAAGAATGAAGCCACTCATTGGTGGGAGTCAGTGAGAGCCCTGGAGAATACCGAGGTGGTTACATGGGAGAGGTTTAAGGAGATGTTTTTGGAGAAGTACTTTCCGCTCTTCATGAGCGACAAGATGGAGGTCAATTTTTTGGAATTGAAACAGGGGAATATGTCAGTTGCTGATTATGAAGCAAGATTTACAGAACTAGCAAGGTTTGTCCCTTCCTATGTGGACACAGAAAGGAAGAAAGCGAAGAGGTTTCAGCAAGGACTAAAGTCCTGGATTCGAACCAAGTTGGCTATATTGGAACTGAACACCTATGCTGCGGTGGTTCAGAAAGCTATGATTGCAGAAGAAGAAAGTGAGCAGTATCAGAAAGAGAAAGAGGGAAAGAAACGAAAATTGGGAGTGGTTGATAACAAGCAGATTCAGGGTGGTTCTCAAAACTATCTTAATAAAAGACAGGGGTTCCAAGCTGGGAAGAATGTGGGGATGAGGAGACCAGATGGAGGGAATGGAGGTCAAGGCAACCGAACTCAAGTGGTGAACCAATCAGGAGTTAATAGACCATCACTGCCAGATTGCAAGACGTGTGGTAAGAAACATCCTGGTATATGTCACAAGTTAACTGGGAATTGTTTTAAGTGTGGACAGAAAGGGCATTTCTCTAGAGAATGCAAGGTTGGGATTGTGTGTCACAGATGTGGGAAGCCAGGGCATATGATCAAGGATTGCAGAGTACCCCCAGCGAAACTACCAGCTATAGTAAACGCAATGATTCCGGCAATTGAGGCACCTCCAGCGAGGAACATTCAGCCGATTGCCCGAACCTTCAACATGTCTATGAACGAGGCTGTGCAAGAGTCCGATGTTTTGGCAGGTACGCTTCTTGTAAATTCCGTCAATGCCAAGGTGTTAATTGATTCTGGAGCTACGAAGTCTTTTATTTCTTTAGATTTTGTCAGTAAATTGAATTGTGAGATGAGATTGTTAGACGAGGTGTTAGTTATAGAGATAGCTAACTCGGAGCGCATACCCGTCGATCAGGTGTGTCCTCGTTGTGATGTTGTAGTTTTAGGGCACTGTTTTTATGCCAACTTAATACCCTTCCAACTAGGAGAATTTGATGTAATCCTAGGGATGGATTGGTTGACAGAGCATAGTGCCCAGATAGATTGTAGAGGTAAGAAATTGACGTTACGATCCCCTGATAATATAGAGGTTGTTTTCCGCGGTCAGAAACAAACTAGGAAGTTCTTGACTATTGTGCAGACTAAGAGATTACTTAGACAAGGATGTGAAGGCTATTTAGCCTACGTGCGAGACACAAAAACAGAGATGCCTAAGTTGGAAGAGATTCCAGTAGTGAATGAGTTTCTAGATGTTTTTCCCGATGAGCTTCCAGGTTTACCTCCAGATCGGGAAATAGAATTTGCGATTGACCTAGCCCCAGGAACTGAACCAGTATCGAAGGCTCCATACAGAATGGCTCCGATAGAGATGAAAGAGTTGGCAGTCCAGTTGCAAGATCTACTGGAAAAAGGAATTATCAGACCCAGCGTATCCCCGTGGGGAGCCCCAGTACTATTTGTTAAAAAGAAGGATGGGAGCATGAGGTTGTGTATTGACTACCGAGAGTTGAATAAATTGACTATTAAGAATAAGTATCCATTGCCAAGGATAGATGATTTGTTTGACCAATTGAAAGGAGCTGTCCACTTTTCGAAGATTGATTTAAGATCGGGTTACCATCAGCTAAAGATCAAACCTAAAGATGTACCTAAGACGGCATTCCGAAGTAGGTATGGACATTATGAATTTTTGGTAATGGCTTTTGGACTGACAAATGCACCAGCTGCTTTTATGGACTTGATGAACAGGGTATTTAAGAGATACTTGGATAAATTTATAATTGTATTCATTGATGATATTTTGGTATATTCCAAGACAGAAGAGGAACATAGGGAAAATTTGAGGATAACGTTGAGGATCTTGAGAAAGGAAAGGTTGTTTGCTAAGTTTTCGAAATGTGAATTCTGGCTTAGAGAAGTTCAATTCTTAGGGCATGTGGTAAGCAGTGAAGGGATTAAGGTAGACCCGGCTAAGATTGAGGCTGTACTGAATTGGGAGAGACCAAAGACACCGACAGAGGTCAGGAGTTTTATGGGATTGGCAGGTTATTATCGAAGATTCGTCCAAGACTTTGCGAAGATAGCCACTCCACTAACCAAGTTGACAAGGAAAAGTGAAAAGTTTATTGGAATGACAAGTGTGAGGAAAGCTTCCAAGAACTGAAAAAGAGATTGGTGACGGCTCCAGTGTTGACATTGCCAGATGAACAAGGAGACTTTGTGATATATAGTGATGCGTCCCATAAAGGACTGGGATGTGTATTGATGCAGCATGACAAGGTGATAGCCTATGCTTCCAGGCAGTTGAAGATACATGAACAGAAATATCCTACCCATGATTTGGAACTAGCAGCCATTGTTTTTGCACTCAAGATTTGGAGACACTATCTATATGGAGAGAAGTGTGAGATTTACACTGACCACAAGAGTTTGAAGTATATTTTCACCCAGAAGGAACTTAACATGAGACAAAGGAGATGGTTGGAATTGATTAAAGACTATGATTGTACCATCAATTATCATCCGGGGAAAGCCAATGTGGTAGCAGATGCCTTGAGTAGGAAGGAAAAATTGAACATGTTTACTATGAACCAAGAGTTATTCAGGGAATTTGAGAAATTGGAAATAGAGATTCGTGCCCCAGTTTGTGCAACTGATTTGAATTACGCAATGACATTTCAACCAGAACTGTTGGAGAGGATCAGAAAGTGCCAAGAAGAAATAATGAACCATGATGTGAATGAATTGTCGGGAGAAGAGTTAAGCAGCCAAAAGGACGAGGAAGGAGTCTTAAGATTTTCTTCTAGAATTTGGATTCCTAATGTGGCAGAACTGAAGAATGAAATTTTACAAGAAGCTCATAATTCAAAGTTCTCAATTCACCCCGGGAGTACGAAGATGTACCGAGATCTGAAAGTAAATTTTTGGTGGCCAGACATGAAAAGAGAGATTGCAGAATGGGTTAGTAAGTGTTACACTTGCCAGAAGGTTAAAGCAGAGCATCAGAGGCCGAGTGGATTGTTACAGCCCCTAGAGATTCCTGAATGGAAATGGGAACAGATTGCCATGGATTTTGTGGTGGGATTACCCAGGACGAAAGCTAATCACGACGCCATTTGGGTTATCATTGATAGATTAACGAAGTCGGCACATTTTCTACCGATCAACGAAAGATATACGATGGACAAGTTAGTTCACCTGTACTTGAAAGAGATAGTGATGCGACATGGAGTCCCTGTTTCGATTGTGTCTGATAGAGACCCGAGATTCAATTCCAGATTTTGGCGACAATTTCAAGAAGCTCTGGGAACTAAACTGAACATGAGCACTGCATATCATCCGCAGACTGATGGCCAAAGCGAGCGTACTATTCAAACGATTGAAGACATGTTGAGAGTGTGTGCGATGGACCTTCAGGGTAGTTGGGATGACCATCTGCCTTTGGTGGAGTTTTCTTATAACAACAGCTATCACGCCAGCATTGGAATGCCACCATATGAAGCTTTATACGGACGACGATGTCGATCTCCATTATGTTGGGAAGAGGTAGGCGAGAAGAAGATATTGGGAACCGAGCTGATCCAGCAAACCAAGGACAAGGTTGAACTTATACAGAAGAGATTGATAGCCGCACAGGATCGACAACGGAAATACGCTGATCGAGCCAGGAAGGACATAAACTTTGAAGTAGGAGAACCAGTTTTGCTGAAGGTATCTCCATGGAAAGGGCTAGTGAGATTCGGGAAGAAAGGAAAGCTAAGTCCAAGATTCGTTGGGCCGTTCGAAATCCTGAAGAAAGTTGGGAAAGTTGCTTACGAGTTAGCGCTACCTCCGCATTTACAACATGTTCATAACGTTTTCCACGTGTCAATGTTGAAGAGGTTCTATCCAGATTCAAACCAGGTGATAGAGTCAGAACCAGTCGAGATTCAGCCGGATTTGTCCTACGTAGAACTACCGGTAGAGATTTTAGACAGGAAGGAGAAAGTGCTTAGAAATAAGACCATTTCGATAGTAAGAGTTTTGTGGAGAAATCCTAGGGTCGAAGAGTCTACTTGGGAGCTAGAAAGTGAGATGTTAGAGAGGTATCCACACCTATTTGCTTAGTTTGATTCTGAGGACAGAATCCTTTTAAGGAGGGAAGATTGTAAGAACTTGTATTAAAAATGTAATTATTTATTATTGAATGGAATAAATATTTATCTGATTTATTCAACTCGATGGAACGATGTGTTATAGACAGATATTATTATCGTTATATTTATTTAATTGAGGTTAGAGAGTCCCCCGTATATGTTTAAACGAATGTGTTAGTTGATCGTATCCTTTTACTTAATTAAAAAAAAAATCATGTTAGTGGTATTTACCATTTCGGCAGACCGTACTTTTAAAAAAAAAACTCAGCGGTTTCGTTTTAAAAAGCATATTTATATCAAAACCGATCGAATAAATTTTAAAATATTTTTGTCTCAAGTTTTATTCATTCTATCATGTTTGAGGATTTTTCAAATTATTTTCGTGATTTTTGGTAAAAATTTCGCCTCTGTTTTATATCCGAAACTTCACTAAGCGGCAATTACGAAACCGATTTCATGAGACCTGATTATAATATTCAAGCTTTTGGCAAAGCTACCACTTATTAGCACAGCCAAACCCACTCAAACACAGCCATCATTCAGCTGCATTATTGCTCCCAATAATCAAAATTTCTACTAACCAAATATTCTCTCAAGTGTTCTTCAATTTCAAGCTCCAAATTGGAGGCTTTCCCGGAATCGAAATTCAACGTTCTTGGGCTCAAATTAAAGGTATAAAAATCTAGTTTCTAAATATGTACCCAGAATTCGTGGGGGATCAATATTTCATTTTATATGATTTTTACAAAATTCGAATTTAAAGATTCAAAATTATGATTTTTCGTAAACTTGATTGTTTATGTGATTTGATGATTCCATGTTGTAGATAATTTTCTCCTGGTCAGTTTGGTATATCATATGTTGATTTTTGAGTTCCATATCAAGTAGCAATCGAGGTTTGATTGTTGTGTTCTTCGTGTTCTTCGTGTTCTTCGTGTTCTTGAGAATCAAACCAACAATTGGAGGTGTTATCGGAGTCCGATTTCGACGATCTTACAGTCGAATCGAAGCTCACATCATCTAGTTTCTAAATATGTGCCCAGAATTCGTGGGGGATCATTATTTGATTTTATATGATTTTTACAAAATTCGAATTTAAAGATTCAAAATTATGATTTTTCGTAAACTTGATTGTTTATGTGATTTGATGATTCCATGTTGTAGATAATTTTCTCCTGGTCAGTTTGGTATATCATATGTTAGATTTTGAGTTCGTTAAACATGTTTAGACGTGGTTTGATTATTTCGAAATTGTTCTTGAGTGTTCTTGGTGTTCATCGGAAAATGTTGACTTTTTGAACGGAATTTTAGTTCGAGTAATTGTTTGGAAATTCCGGGTTGGCGAAGTTGTAGATCGTTCAAAGACAAAGCTTGTGTTGAGTTTGGGTCATGTTTGACTAGATTTAGAGTGTCGCCGGAGTTGCGCCGCCGGCCGGAGCTGCCATTGCCGCCGGTGGTGGAGCTTGAAGAAGAAGACGATGAATAGTGCTGATTATTTCTGATTTTTATTTTAAATTGTTTTAATTTTCGAAAATTCATATTTAATTCAATAAAAATCAGAAAAATACAAAATCAGTTTCTAAATTTTCAGAAAAATATTTTCTGTATTATTTTAAAACAAAAATCGGATTTATCCAAAATTATTATTTATTTTAAGATTTTTGGAATCATTTCCTTAATTATTTAAATGTAGAATTTAATACTTTAATTATATTAAATCATTTCAAATAATAATTTAAATTGATTTAATTATTCGATAAATGAGATCATTTATCGAATAATTTTATTCATTAATTATTGTTTAATTTAATTAATATAATTGAGGTTATTTAATTCCAAATTATCCCGTTTTGAGTTTTAAATGCTTTAAAAATATTAGAAAAATCCCAAAAATTATGAAAATTGTTTTAAAAATATTTCGAAGCGATATTTAATTTATGACGAGGTTTGGACTTGTGTTAAAAATAATTGTAGAGTTCCATTAATTGATTACGTGATTTGAATGTGTCCGCTAGGGCAATATAAATGTTACGTGCTAAATGAATTATGTAAATTATGTGAATTACATGAAATACGTGGAATGAATAGTGAGATGTATTAGTATTTGATTCGAGACGTTTATTATAGAGTCGAGTCAGAGTAGCAAAGGAAAAGCTAAAGCAGAAGGTTACGAGAATATTTAGACGGACTTGACCTTATTATCAGGCAAGTATTTTTCTATCACTTGTTATCCTATTAAATATACAAATGCTATGCCATGTATTCCTTTAAATCATTGTTCAAGAAATCATTCTTAAATTATTCACAGCATGAATCCATTGAATTATTCTTATCAACTTTGACGAGATTCATTTAAATTATCATTGACGATTCATTTCAACCTTTTTAGGCATTCGCTCTAGTCGATGCCTTATTACTCTTGATTAATTATTATCACCCAGATTGTGGCGTTCGACTTCGTCGACGCCTATAATATCGTTGCATTCGATTTACCCATTTCTTGTATCGATCTAGACAACACTTATTGTTATTATTGTTGATTCTTCATTATCACCCCATTGTTGTATCGAACTCATCGATACTAGATGTACCATTTGTTATCGTACATTCACTTTGAGTTGTTTTCCTGGAACGTGAACTTCCAGTGATTGTTGTGATCGAGGTTGTCAATCTTCCGACACCTAATTATGATTTAAAGGTTGTCAATTATACCGACACCTGAACGTAAGGTTAGAATTGGTGGATTTATATAAAACTTGACCTTAATTGGTCTGACCATATATTGGTCGATGTGTAAGGCCTTTCAGTGCCTTGGATCCGATGAGGACTTTGCTTTGTGCACTGTCCGGGTTAGAGCGTGACTGATCAGCATGCCTAACTTTGTTTTTAAAATTATGAGATGGACCAGTTCTAACATTCTGAGTATTTGACTCTAGTTGATGTTGAGCCACTTTCTTATGGCATTATTGATCGTCGGAACTTATCCGAATTTATCTGTTCATATCACTGAACTTGATTCACCTTTCAGATATTCCAGTATGGCTTGTAGTTAATACTTGGAACGATTAAAAGTTTATTATTTATTTATACATTGAAGGATATTCTTGTTGAGCTTTCTGGCTCACCTTGCAATGTAATGTTTCTTTTCCAGTTAATATCGAGGATGTTTAGACCTAGTGGCTCGGCAGCCAGGGGAGTGATGTTTGATGATTGAGAGTGCAGATGGTTTAATTTCGTGTATTGTTGTAATAAGTGGATTGGATAGACTAGACATTTAAGATCTATCAGATTGTATTAAATTATATTTGAGGTTTGTAATAGTAATTAGAAGTGTTTGTTTCATACTTTAGCCTGTGCTCGTATCTTGGATGAGGGATTGTATTATTATTGTTCCGCATTTATAGGTTTGTATTGTTTAAGTGAGTTGTGAGCCCGGATCTGTATCCCGGATCTGTGAGGCGTCTCAGATAAGGTGGGAGATAAGAAGGGGAAGGCGGATTAGGGAAGGGAGATTATGCATCTGATGTAAAAAAGGTTTAGATTTAGCAAGAAAATGGTGGCGGCTGAAGGTTTTTAGAGAGAGGTTAGAGAGAAGGAGGAGAAAACGACTCTCATCGGCTTACGTATTAGTTAAATTTCATAACATAAAAACACAATCTCACATGAGATTGTGTTTTAGTGTTATGGATTGTGTTTTTTGTTGTTATGGATGCTCTTGTGTCAATGGATAACACAAGAGCATCCATTAACAGGTGCCATGGCTTTTGTTGCCATCACGGGACATCGTGCAGCGGGTGCATACTGGGTGCATACTGCTGTGGTGAAATATCAGGTCTTCCTTAGTGTATGGTTTTGGCACTTGACAATGATGATAACAATATACATTCCTTTGCTCTCCTGCAGAAAAAAAACCAAATCTATGTTAAAAACTGCAAAAACCTGCGAGAACAAATAACTATATACATGTGTATATATATTGTAGTGATGTGCATGTATTGTAGTTTGTCTTGTGTATCTATATTAATTGGTTCAGGAGTAGGGACATTGGGAATATCATTCGTTTGGTTGTCATTTCGAGAGCACATCCTCTTCAAGAGGGAAGTCTTCCTCAACAAAATGTATAACAAAATGTATAATACATTTTGTTAGTCAAAATGCACTTTATCAATAATGATAAAGTGCATTTTGTTAGTCTGACCCAAAATGTATAATACATTTTGTTATGCAGAATGTATGGAATTCAAGGTTTTGGATGGAAATTGGTATTGCTCGTATGATAGTAAGTATTGCATTCTTAGCAGCCAAAGAGTTAAATTTAAACACAAAGACCGTATTAGTTTTCTGGAAAACATCAGTGAGCCCCCCCTTCGTTCCCAAGCTAATCTGGCCAAACTTTGCACTCTTTGAAACGGAAAAGTACCCCGAGTAAAGGTTCCAACAATGCAGCATTTATATTTCTCAACTCCCTTCATGAGTACCTCTACAGGAGGTTCGACCACTTCAGTACCATCAGGGAGAGGACAATACTCAAAATTTAAATCTTTATTCTTTGGTGGGTCAGATTTGATGATATTCACCCAGGTCTTCTTAATAGGTTCCGAACGAGCCTTAATTCCAAAAACATCATTCCCAGAGATGTCGTTGACAGAGGTGCCAGGAATTTCCTCAAACACAGGAGCTGCATCTACCTTCTCTTTACCTTGGAAGTTTATTCCAGAAACTTTCTCCTTGCCTTGCGAGTTTTTAGCACCAGAGACCCCCGCACCTGGCTCAGACATTTCCACAAACACCTTAGGTGCACTGCCCATATTTTCTTCTTTCTTCTTGAAAATGGGAAGACCATATTCGTCTCTCCCTGTAATGAAACTAGTAGGGTGCTTTAAACCAACATTAAACGCTGCTTGCTCAGAGTGAACCTCTTTCTCTAACTCAGCCAGAGACAACCCTTTCTTTGCCAAAGCACCTGTTAACTCCATCATTTTGTTTCATAAATTAACTAATTCATCTCGTTCATCTTTGTTAATTCGAAATGCTGCCTCAGCCAGACGATTGACCGTTTCCCGCTCCAGCCTAGCTCTATCATCTTCAACAAAGTTGCCATCACTACTCTCCTCATCACTAACCATCACAGGAATGTTACCAAGAGCGCTATGTCGCACTTGCTCTCCCCCACTAGGCAGCAACACCGAAAAATCATCGACCTCCCTACGAGATAATACCTCTTCATCAACAGAAATAAAAACAAACACAAATGAGAGTCGTCTTTTCTCTCTAGCTTTCCACCCTAGCCGCCATTAAAAATCAGCCATCTCTAAGCATTTTTCCATCAGATCTATATATTTCCTTCCTTAATCCAATTTCCCTTACTAATCTCACACCTAAATCACCAAATTTCTTATATATAATAATTTTATTTTCTTAAATTTTAATTTCATGGATCTCAGCCATGTTACGGAATGGGGAGATGTTCGTGATGAATTGGGTTTCACCTCTGTGGTTCTTTTCAAAATGTATTCTAGTCAATTCTCTGTTGAGAGGTTGATTTTGTATTTGATGGGTCTAGATTCATTACCTTATGTTGTTATGAGAAGAGATATTGTTGCTCGAAGCTTTGGTAAGATAGAGCAGCAGTATGGGACTTCTTGTTCGCGGTACGATGAGGAGATTAAAGATGGTCTCCGAAAACAAGGTTTCAGCTGGGTTACAAAGATTGGGTCTCTTGATTGGGATGTGGGTAGTAGGTATTCATGCGGTGGTATAAATTTCTCTGATTATATCCACTTCTATTCGCGCGACGTGCTTGGTTATAGCAGTTTTCTTGACGAAGTTCTGGAGTGTGCTGTATCTCGATATTTATGGTGTTTATATCAGATGCACATGATTCAGGTCATGAGAGTTGAATTGAATGGCCACCAACTGTTTGAGGATATGCTTCTTCAAGATTGCTGTTTGAGGGAGGGATTATATATGGTTTATGTTGAATGGAGAGATGTTTCCATTGTGTTTGCTATTATGTCACACCCATTGGGGAGTGGTGATGCAAGTCGTTGCAGCTGTTCTGGCTTGACCAGATCTTGCCGAAATTGTAGGTGTACGACGCTGATTGCTTGTCAAACAATGAAGGTTATGCCTTGTTGGTTGATGAAGATGTTGAACCTGTGTTTTCTCTCTCTTGAGGATCTGCGGTACAACTTCATGATAGGTTTCTTGCAGATTTTTGCTTGGGTGAGCCAGACTTTATTACTTCTAGGTGATATGGCCTTGGCTTGCATCATGTTTGATGATTTGCCGCAACCGCGGAATTTGTTAACAATGCTGGGAGTAGTTCTTTGTAGTGCTTCCTTATTTCCTTATCATGATGGATTGGGGAGATTGAATGTTAAACTTATAGCTGCTGAGGGCTCGCTCATGATGATTGAGAGACCAAAGGTGGGTTGCTTTGGATTTTTTTATCATCTGCTATGTTTATGCAATGGGTAATGCTCGGTTTCTGAGAACATTCTGGGTTTACAATGGAATCTATGGGTTATGCAGCCGAATTGATGATGCTGATGCATTGTACAATGAAACTTGTGTTCGAACTATGGGAATTTTGTTCACAAGGTGATGGCAGATTACAAAATGAGAACTAATAGAGTTTATAATGTCATGGGTTTGTTGAATGGGGACAGATGTGTTGGAGGAATTGACAGCCAATTGTCAATTGATTTTGGAATATATGATAATGGAATCTGTTGCGATTTATGCGAATGGGGTCTGAACTTAATGAGGGCCTATATCAGGTGTGGGATGTTGATGTTGGGGGTGGTGAGTATAAGCAAAGCTGGGAAGCATATTGTTAATGCTTCGTGTCATGTCACTATGAATTCAACTGAGCTAATATATAAAAGGAAAGCACAAGGATGATGCAAGCTTTGGTAACCATTATGGTCTACTGGGTAGACCGATGTTGTCATTTACCATGATTGACTATACTGGTCAATTTCAGGTTATGGAAATGATGAGGGTGGAGGTGAGCCACCATGTAAAAAGAATTTATGATACTAAAATTGTTGTCCAGTTGTGCTTGGAAGTTTCAAACCATAAATGGTGCGCCTTGGTTTTCAAGGATGATGTTGCTGGGTCCCCTCGTGGTGAGCCAACTAGGTGTGAAGTGATGCAAGGATTTGTGAAGATGTACTTTGTGCACCAGTGGTCCCAGTCATACCACGCTGCTCGAAGGAGACACAACGTTGAGGAGAGTGGTGGTGTGTCCATTACTATGGCATACCCATGCGGTTCAAGCCGGAACCTTGGTCAAGCTTATGGGAAAAATAGCTGGCGTATGATGCTGTTGGTTTGGATGGAGGCCCGTAGGTGGGGTCTGAAGAATTCTATGCTAAGTAGGCATATTTACTACTCCCTCCGTCCCTTTTGATTCTTAACATTTCACTTTTTCAAAACTTTATGGCACGCATTTTAAGGTGCATTTTAAGGATAGTTAAATAACTTTTTTTTAAAATTTTCTTTGTCTGTATAAAAATTTAAACATCCAATTCTTTAGAATTCCAAACCAGGTCTTCAACGAATCCCTTCCACTCAGGGACATCGTAACAAGCAGATATCCATTCCCGCTCTCCCACTGTCTTTGAAACCCAATTGCGAATTAAAGCAAATTGCAACCCATGTCTTCCACCAAACAACACCCCACAGCTCTGTTTTTCCCACCTTGCATGTACAATGCCAAGGCCTAAGATACCCGAAACATGTTTCCTGGGCTTTAAACCTGTTAAAACAGGACCAACAACATTCAAGATTATCCAAACACTAAATTAGCAAAAAAAAAAAAAGATTATCCAAACACTATCTACTTTCCTCCAAGCCTGGTTCATTTGGTTCCAACCAGCCCCCAAATTATTCCCCACATAAGCCAATAGCTTGATCCTCCCCTCCTCAACATCGTGCTTCTCCATATGGTCAGAAATCCCCAAAACTACAGGACCACCATTACCTATAACATCACCTCTACCCGTTTGGTTTTCCATCTCAGTCAAGGGAAGGTTTGACCCATGTCCCTTGTCCTGAATCAAATCTATTGATTCCTTGGTCAACAAATTGGAATTAACCTCGAATTCCTTGTTACCAACAACATTATCAGAAATTAAATCCATAAAATCAGGAACCTCAATAGTCAAATCATTACCTACACCATTAGGCCCAGGAAAATGCTTCTTAGAAAAGAGAGACTTACCATCAACCAAATTTAGGTTGAGCGAGCTTCGGGGACGAGCAACAATTCCAGATCTCAGGTTGTTAGCATCACCGAACTTCCTAGAGCAACCCTTGCGCAAACTAATTTCATCATTACAAACTGACCCCAACCTCACCGAAGGCTGGTTTTGCGTATCTTTCCCCTTCGAAACTGACCCAGAAGGATGGGTTCTGAAGGAACTAACATGAAGACAAACTCCATAACAATGAGGTTCCGACGAAATCTCTCCAGAAGAGTACCCTTCAACCAAAGGTAGGTTGAGCGAGCTTCGAGCTCTTGAAGCAATCCCAGTAACGGGAAAGCAACCAGCATCCATCTTCTTTCGGAAAACTTTGGACCCCATGGTGTCTCTATCGCAAACAGAATAAACCCTCACCTCCGGCGAGAAAGATACCTTCTTTGAGCCCTGCTCCCCCTTAACTATCTCCGTAGAAAGGGCACTATGAGAGCACTCAGAAAGACAAGGGGAATAAACCCTAACCTCCGACGAGAAGGAGACCTTCTTCGGACTCATAATCAAAATTAAAAAAAAAAGAAATTTAGTGTATAGGTGTGAGATTAGAGAAGAAAGATGGATTAGTGAAAGTTGAAAGTGTAGATCTGATGGAAAATTGTATAAGAATACATGCGGCTACAAGAGGGTTCCTAGTGAGAAGGAGGAGCTTCTCTCTCTAGACTCTCATTTTTTTTTACTTACTGGTCTTTTCCTCTTGTATGTGCGAGAATTAGTGGCGGCTAATTAAGGGTTTCTAGAGAGGAGGAGAATCTCTCTCCAGACTCTCATCTCCTCCGGTTAATCAAGCCTCAATAATATTTCATCTTGTACAGGTGTTATGAATCCAATGAGTAAATCGACTTAATGTCCAATCTTTTTTTTAATATCAATTTCTCAAACTTGATCAATCCATTCTTCCTTGTCGTATATATATAATCTTAACCACTTAGGATGTCAGCGTGTCTACCTTTGCTACTTCCAATGACTGACAACTTTATGAATCATAAGGGTTTCTAGTAAAATGAATTAATAAAAAGGAATAGATATCAACATGTGTGAATATCAGTTGAAACTTGTTTAGAAGGAATTTCCATAAAAGAATTTAACCGAGTTATCAATATGATCATTGAACTTTTATCAGGTTGCATTTGTCAATTAGGTCAACCGCCCTAGTACAAAAAGGTGGCTAGCCTTTAGTACTTTCATGACAAATACAATCGGTGGCGTCCCACTAGACTTCTATCACAAATATAGGATGTCCCTGAATCCCCTATATATATAGGGTTGTTCATCCCAGTTTGAATAAAGAAGATTAAATATACAGGGAAAAATGAAAAGAGTTCAAGAATCACAAAATTTTCGTACATAAAGTGGGATTGAGTATCCTTTGAAAAATAGGGATATTTCGAAAAGAATAGGATTGTGTTTAAGTATATCTGATATACAAAGCTTCTCAAAAATCGAAGTATAATTGATCATCATACAGATGCATCAACTATTGATTTAAACAAACATTTAAGAAATTCATAATTACTCATAATCTCACTCTTATCGGTTAAGCGCTAATACACTTAGTTGCCAAAACTGGCCTGACAATAATGAGATGAATAATTAAGAAGATCTCAATTCATTCTCGATTTTTAATCATCACTATGCAACAAATGCTTCAGCGACAATATAAACCGTGAATTAGTTACAACAAATTCAGAATGATAATAAGAATTGATTCCTTTTTAAGACAATTCTCTCATACAATGAATTAAATGAGTGCAATGGCTAATAGGGAATAGTTTTTTTTTTTTGCTAAGTAAATATTTTTATACCAACAAAGGAACAACTTACATAATCTAGGGGCATACCCCGCGAATCAACATGAAAAGCCAATCAACATTAAGACAGAAACCATTACAAGCAAAACAGCTAGAAAATAAGCATTACAATGGCTTGGTCATTTCGGACCCAATTCTTAAATGGAGCAGAGGAGAACAGTTTCTCCCTTACGGTAGATTTCACATTAGAGATGATAACTGAGGTCGGATGCCCTGTACCACCCTTGTGCAATCTGAAATTTCTTTCCTTCCAAATGGCATAAACCGAAGTAGTTAAGTAGACAGCTGCTATCGCCTTTTGCTTTGCATTTAGCTGGCATTGAAAGAAATCCCCTTGCTGCCAGCTTGCCCAAGAGACACTCACTGGGAAAGGAATGACACTCTTAACAAGGTTGAAATAGGGGCACGAAGTTAGCAAGTGACTAATCGACTCCCTTCCATTTCCACATAGGGAGCATGTAGGGTCTACGTTCATGCCAAAAAAGATCATACGGTCCTTTGTGAGAAGCCTGTTCCTCACTGCAAGCCATGTGATGAACGAACATTTTGGGATATTGAAAGCATGCCAAACTACATCACACCACCCCACACTCTGGCCCAGACCCCTAATTGACGTCCAAATGGAAGCCAGCTTGACAAGATTTAGTTGAAGACCATCCCATGTAATACAATCTCTATTGTGCAATTAAATTGAAGCAACTCGATTCCTTACTTCAATCACATCCATGTGGTTGGATCGAGGAAGATTCCAAACCCCATTATTCAGATAAACCCGAACACTGACCATACTCGACGATTCTGCACTCTGAATAACAGAAGGGGAGATAAGAGCCAAAGGCTTCTTGTCTGCCCAAGGATCATGCCAAAACATGAAATTCGAACTATCCCCCACTTCAAACCTAAGAAACTCCATTGCCTGCTCCCTAGCATTGAAAATTTTCCGGGCAATCCAACAACACCTGTAGGGCATTTTAGCAGTCCAGAAACCTTTATTACGCAATAGCACCTTGTGGAACCAAGCAATCCATAGAGTGTCAGGTGAGGGTTGGAGCAGGCGCCAGAGCTGGTGCAACACAGCATCTTGGTTCCATTCGAATGAATTTTTTAACCCCAACCCCCCCTCATTTCTGGGCTTACAGCAGTCCTCCCAGCCCACTTTATAGTGACATTTCCCCGAGTCCTTATAGAACCCACCCCATAGAAACTTGAAGAACAAGCTATTGATCTTTTTTAAGATTGCTTTTGGAAGGAAAATGTACATACTCCAATATCCAACTATACTTGCCATGATTGCTTTAATCCAACAATGTTTTTTCAGAGGATACAGATCTTGGTGTCGGTCTGTGTGGCACGCCGCTGGAAGAACAGTCGATTGGCGTTTTGTGCAAGAGTTGCTAGAAGAACAGTCATGGGCTGCAAGTCAGCAAAATGTGGACTATCTATGCAGATATCAACATTGTTTTTTTTTTGCTAATTAAAAAATTTATACCAATAGTAAACGATTACAATTCTAGGGGCATACCCCGCGATCAGTAAAACGCCAACTAAACGGAACAACAAGCAGACTAGATAGACTAGTTTGCAACAACAAAACAACTATTCAAGTCAACATCAGAAAACAAGGCATACACCTATTAATAGGTGTAGAGTACTAACATTGCAACTGCAATCTAAACGTAATTAAAACTGAAGTCACACCGACTTCCCACCGTGCAAGCAACAAGAAAAACCATCCGTCACCAGAACATCGCAATGTTCTCTCCTGATCCATAGTGCAAAACAACAATCTTTTTTTTTTTGCTAATTAAAATTTATACCACAGGCAAAAGATTACATCTCTAGGGGCATACCCCGCGATTAGTAACACATCTACCTAGCGGAACGACAAAGAAAAACATCAATAATGCTAGATAAACTAGCAATCAACAAAGTCAAGGCTACATGAAGGAACGACTAGCCTAGCTTAAGCCTATGCCAAGAATCTGACTTCGTAAACCCATAAAGAGTCCGCATTCCACTATCTTGCATTCCATTTGCATCAGTAACACCTTGCATAATACTGTCAAGCATAATTTCCAACAGCCTCACATGAAGCTATACTGCCAAAAACATAAATCAGGAAATGTCTCGCTATGTGCATAACAGACGCACGTTGAGGCAAAGCATAAAAAATAATCAGGTCACCCAGATTCCCACACATAACATTGTTATGTCCATACACTAACATTGTAGTGTTCATCAACATCCTCTTCTCGAAATAGGCTGCAACATGCATCAGCACCTCAGTGAAATCCCCCACCTGCACAGTGGCTCCTTTACTATGACAGGCTTTTATGTAACCCCCAACTTTAGCTCCACTTCGGAGATTCCAGAAGTCAACAGGTCCCATTTTATAACTGACCAGCACCATATGAATAGACAATCCCATAGCCAGGATCACCTCCCATAGGAGTGTCAAACCCAGATCAAACCCCCATTTCAACTGACTTCCAACAACAGGGCTGAGAACATAGTTGATAACCCCATTCTCCTTTGGGCATAAACGAAGAATAAGTAGACCCAAATAAAATGGTCTCCAATCCATCCAGCTATGCGAATCGACATGTTTGAAATTAACCATTGTCCCATTTTCCTCACTTACACCATTTGCATTTGCTGCAACGACACTCAATGCCCTATCCGTCACACCAAACCTGCATCTCCAGGAGCTCCCAGAGCGTGCCTTCAAGCCGTTCTTGGCATACCTAATATTTATGCAATCATAATTTCCATACCCAGCATAATGCACCAAGTGTGCACAGTTGTAAACACCAACCAAATTTATCATTTTGAAACCAACATTGCCTTGTAATTCCTTTGCTTCCGAATAATAAATCAGCATACAAAAGGTACGTAACCTATTTCTTAGCTCATTTGTACAGCCAAACATATAAAATGCTTTAAGAAGGCAAGCATCAAAATCATACCCAGCATCCCGCACCTGGTACAAATCGAGATCAATCTCCAAGCATCTGTCAACAAAAGGACAAGGATAAAGAACACCAAGTTTCATTGTTAACATGGTAACATCATAGTCACCAACAAAAATAATGCCCTTCCACATAAGATTCAAAGAACCACCGTTATAACGACCAAATGTCGTATGCATCATCAGAGGCAAACAGATCCCTGAAAACCGGGACTCCGCCAGTAAGAATTTCCTAATTGTCTTAGCATCAAAC
Source organism: Kitagawia praeruptora (assembly GCA_037693485.1). Lineage (NCBI taxonomy): Eukaryota > Viridiplantae > Streptophyta > Magnoliopsida > Apiales > Apiaceae > Kitagawia > Kitagawia praeruptora. Next base: position 117,051,066 of record CM075351.1, on the reverse strand, counting down.
AGAACCATATGCAAGACCACATACAAATAGAACCGTAAAACCAAAGGTTTCCTGGGCTGAATCTCAGACAAGCTCCCATCTAAGAACCCCATCCTAGACACCCTGTCTAACGTCGACATCCAACACAGGACATAGAATGCAGGTTTTCTGTGAAACATTTCATCAAACATCTCACGACCTTTGACAAAATCAACATTAGCTCTGTTTTTGAAAGATCCCTCAACCAAGTCCCTTAGAGAGAAGAGAACACCAATGTCTCTAACACTAGGGCGAGCGTCTTTGAGGTTCTTCAAAACTCCCATAGTGAGTATCTCATCAAGCCAATAGTGTCCATCGACACAACTGTGAGGAATGAGCCTCCCATCCGAAATAATAACCAACACAAAATCACTCTTTGGGTCAGGGCAAGAATCAAACAGCTTGTGAGCATATCCATCTTTGTTCATCAAGTCGAATAGGCTAAGCATGAAGTGACTCTCGACTGAACACAAACCTCCATATCGAATATGCCCCTCTCCATTTCTACAAGCATCTTTTACACCTTCAAAAGAAGAAGGTGGTAATTGGACAAAACCATTCCAGTCGCAGATCAGGTCATCTCCGAAGACCTTCAAAGACCTCAATAAATAGCATACAAGGCTATCCGTAGCATAAACCACTCTGAATGTGGTGATGTTCCTCAGAGAGAAATGGAACACGACCTGTCCATTCTCCAGATCCACAGAACTGGACTCCGAAGACCTCGCCAAAAAACGGACATGAGAGATAGACCCATAAAACAAACCCATTAATAATATATAATATAAGAAATATGGTGGAGGTGGTAGGAAGAGAAGAAGATGGATTTGTGCAAGTTAGAAATAATAATCTGATGAAAAAAGGTGTTGAAAAGGCTAAATTTTTGTGGCGGCTAGAAGAGGGTTTGCAGAGAGAAAACGACTCTCATTTAGGTTTCAACTTTTGCCGGAACTAGCATCCCATCCGCAAAACAACAATCTTGGATCTAAGGCCGCCTCATCCATGAACTGGACCTGCTTGGCTTCTCCATTTCTCATCCGTGTTGCGCCATCCTCAGGGATGACCCCCTCTTTAGCAACCATCTCCATAGATTCATTAACAACCAAAGCATGGTTAAATGGGGTTTTCTCCTTACACCCCTCAGCCATAATATCCACGACCCCAGCCTTTAAAACAAACTCTCTAAGTTGCGAAATGCCTTGCACAACATCCTTTGGTTCCATATTTTCACTCCATTCAATGCTCCCGGTAGTGCTTTTTACCCCCCTGGTAGCAAACTCCTCCATGACCTTATTCCCCCTGTGTCTCTCCTCCATGACCTTCCCCTTCTTGTCATCTCCATTAATACCCCCCTGCATTGTTTGGCCTCCCGGTTCCCCAGCAAAGAGGTCACCCCCCACACCCACCTGAACATATTTAGTAACCATCACTTCATGATTACAGGGAATTTCCCCTTGCATAACATTCACATTATCATCAATAATACCCACTTCAGTTGCTCCCATATCAGGACCAATGGTGCCTACTCCCATAGACTTGTCCTCACTACCCATGAGCCCATGAGAATTGACCTCTAACTCATTAAAAGAACCCACAAAATCCACTTTATCTTTCTGAGAAACACCAGTTCCATCAATAATTCCTACAGTGTGCCCCTCTCCAAGCGAGCCAATAGTAGAGAACGTCTCCAAAGGAGTGCCCTCTCTTGGGATTTTTAACCCAACCACATTGATAAAGTCTTTCAGCTGCATAATACAATTTAAGTCTTTACCAGGCTCCCTAGTCTCCGCACAATCAATTCTGATTACCAGGTCCTTAAAAAGGCTCCTGGTCACTCTTTACAGTGTACCCAGATATCAACATTGTTGGATGCAAGTGGCATAAAAAAAAGTAGATGTGTGAATTGGTGTCAAGCTAGCAAGCCTGATTTAAAGGATTTTAATCGGGCTGCAATAGAGGTTGAAATTGCCGATGCTGATACTGGTGTCCATGTATGTGGATGTTGATACAGAGTTGGATGTGCGTACGCAATGGGGAGGGGAGGTTTCTTGCTCGGGAACTAAACTATCCAGTTTGAGTGCTTCAGGTTCAATGAAATTTGCGAGAGAAGAGTCGGTCAGGCAATTATGCTTAATGTATGTTCTCTATGTTGGGTATCGAGGTGCTCATGCTGGTTGGATGGGTATTGGGTGTGAACCTGGTGGTTGCACTTATCTTATGAATTTGGCGTAGAGTTATGCTTATGTTTTTAAACTAGCTTTTAGCTAGTTTCCCTTATGTAGACTTGAATAATTACTTTGTTCTGGTTCCCTTTGTTTCCTATTTTGGCTAGGCTGCTATGTTGTTCCGTTTGGTTAATGTTTTCCAATCGCGGGGTATGCCCCTAGAAGTGTAAGCATTTCCCTTTGGTATAAAAAATTTTAATTAGCAAAAAAAAAAAAAAAAAAACATCAAACGGCCTGCAAAGTTTAGAAATTTAACCATCCAAGATTCAACCTTTCTGCACAGTTTAGCCACCAAGGAGGAGCAATCTCTACTATTAAGCTTACCTGTGATGAGGGGCAGGCCTAAATAAGTAATGGGCAAGGAACCTCTTTGAAAACCAGTGATCGTGAGAATGTTTGCAGCAACAGACTCCGAAACATTTGCGAAGAAACACACAGATTTCTCTTGACTAGGGACCAAGTTAGAGCAGCAGAATAACTATACTCCTTCCATGAGTCTAGTAACTGACCTTGCATCATCATGACTAAATAGAAAAACATCATCTGCAAAAATAATATGGTGCAGATTCACCTCCTTAGTTCTCCAGTGATATTTGAAGTCAGAGCTCACCGTTACCGAGTTCAGACAGGCTGTGAGAGCTTCCATGGCCATAACAAAAAGATAGGGCGATATAGGATCCCCTTGTCTCAATCCCGATTCCCCTTTGAAAAACCCTTCCAAGCTACCATTAAGTTTCACCGAGAACATTGTAGTGGTGATGCAGACTTTGACCCAATCAATAAATCCTTGAGGGAAACCCATTCTACCAAGCACCAAGAAGATGAAGTTCCAGTTAAGGGAGTCAAATGCCATGTGGATGTCTAGCTTTATAGCACAACGAGGCTGACCTGAGCACCTGTTATAACCCTTGCATAAGGCCTGGGCCAGAAAAATGTTATCTCCAATGGATCTTCGGGCAACAAAAGCAGACTGATACTGTGATATCAGTGAAGGCATGACAGCTTTGAGTCTCGCAGCAATCATTTTAGAGATGCATTTGTAGAGCACATTACAACATGATATAGGATGAAAGTGTTTCATTTCTGAAGGATTAGCATGCTTTGGAACTAAACATATAGCAGCTGCATTAATAACCCTAGGCAAAGCAAGGGATTCAAAGAACTGAAGAATACCTCTAGAGACATCTGTGCCAACAATGTGCCAGGTAGCTAAAAAGAACTCCACTGTGAATCCATCAGGACCCGGGCTTTTGTTCTTACCCATCCGCTTCGGAGTAATAAGAACATCATTCTCCGTAAAAGGCCTCTAATTTTCTTTTCTGGCATGATCCGTGGGCAAACAAAAAGCCCCTGGCTCTTGTCTCTACTTCTGTGATCTCTACGGCTGAATCATCTAGTATGGTTAGTATCGGGACGTATCTTAGCAATGGGGTGTGGCATCTCCCTCAATCAAATCACATGGATGTCATTGAAGTCAGAAATAGGGCTAGTATGGTACAACTACATGACAGGGATTGCATCACTTGGGATGGACTCCAGCCAAAGCTTGTCAAACTGGCATCTATTTGGGCCTCTATTCGTGACATGGGTCAACCTGCTGCTTGGAGCGACCTAGTGTGGAATTCTCTCAACATCCCAAAGTACTCCTTTGTCACTTGGCTTGCAGTTAGAGATAGGCTGCTCACTAAGGAGCGTATGGTCCTTTTTGGCATGAATGTTGATCCTGTGTGCACTCTTTGTGGAACAGAGGTTGAGTCAATTAGTCACCTGCTCACTACTTGTCCTTTTTTTTTTTTTTGCTAATTAAAATTTTATACCAAGAAGGAACAACTTACACAATTCTGGGGGCATACCCCGCAAAATTAACATTCAGACAACAAAGCCAAACAACATTAAGTCATTTGACAATCAACAAACATATAACTAAGCCTATATTACAAACTTAATCTGGTGCCTCCACCAATCCTAAATTGAACCCAATACAAGCACTACGAAAGTGCAACTGAGTAAACTGCACATGGTAATACCAATACCTTCTATTGACTCCATCAAGACAATGCATGAAGCCTAAGAAACATCCCATCTCGAAATCATTAACGGCAGGGGCACCAATCCTTTCAAAACGACTGAGCCCCACGCCCACACCAACTTCAACCGCATCCTTGGAAATTGCTAAAACAATAACATTCGCTGAGCTAAAACGCAGCAGATCAGGCGCCCATGGCGGTATTCCACCAACAACGTTGCCTACAACATTACCAGTACAACCATTACCAACAACCTTAACAACCTTAACAGCAGAGTAATCCACCCCATGATTCTCAAGAAGACCACCACTTGTACCATGATAGGTGGTATCCAAGTCAGGAGGAAGCCTTCCCAAGATCAAACTGCAGTTTCTACCATCCGCCTTAACGGCAGAATCCATAGAAGAAACCGTACCACTAGGACCACCATTCCAAGCATTCAAAACCATAGAAGAGTCCACATCACAAACATTCAAAACCATAGAAGAGTCCGTATCAATAGGACCACCCGAATGATTTACCAGATCAGTTGTGTCTTTGATCAACATACTAGAAGTACCGTCTAATTCCTCATAACTAACAACATTAGCAGAAACCAAATCCATAAAATTCGAAATTTTAGCAGGCACATTCAGAGAATCAATACCTAAATCTTTGATGCCAACTAACTTTCCCATAAAGTAAAATATGTTACCTTCAACCAAAAGGGGGTTGAGCGGGCTTCGAGTTCTTGAATCCATCCCAGTGTTGGGACAGCAACCAACATCCATCTTCTTTCGGAAATCCTTAGACCCAAAGGAGTCTCTATCACAAACAGACTGCCTCTGCTTGCGCCAAGCAACATTTACTCCTTCAAACGGAGTAACAACCGAATTAACCATAAATCGGACTGGATGACCATCACACACATGATCCTCATCATGCGATTCTTCCATAGGAGCTTCATCTCCTCGCATATAATCAAGAAAGAAATTATCATCACCTGGTATCCAACATTCCACGTCCGTAACAGGAGAACAAGGGTAATAAACCCTCACCTCCGGCGAGAAAGTGACCTTCCTTGCAGCCTGCTCCCCCTTTGCTAACTCAGTAGAAAGGGCATCATGCTCATTAGGGTAAAAAACCCTAACCTCCGGTGAGAAAGAAACCCTCTTCAGATTCATTCTCAAATCAGTGTTACCCACAGATGGGCGACCACTAGATCTCCCAGATTCCAAGATCGAGTCTTCATCCTTATCCAGTTTCACCCTCATTTGGGATCCCTGGGCAACATTCACTCGATTTCCCCGCTCCAATGGTATCAATGTCACCAAATTCTTCGCGAAAGAAACCTTTTTCGGACTCGGGCTTAGAGTCAACCCCTCCCGAGTTTGCGTCACGTACTTGAAGTCATCATCCCTATCAGTGTTACCCACAAAGGGGTAAACACTCGATCTCTCAGAATCCAACAACGAGCCATCCAGAAAGGAAACCCTTTCCCGAGACATTTGAGCGAACAAAGAAGAGAAATTTAGGTGAGAGAAAAGAACGAGATGATTTCAGGTAGGTTGATTTAGATCTAGTGGAGAAATTGTTTAGATTTTAGAGAGAGAAAGAAGAGAGAAGCTAGAGAGAAAAACCGACTCTCATGCTAGGATTAGTTTTGAGATAAACTATGATTTCACTACTTGTCCTTTTTCCTCCCTAGTAATGAGAGTCATTCCCTTTCCACTCCATGCGGATTGGGCTTGCTGGCAGCGGGGTGATTTCTTTAGATGTCCTCTTAATGCAAAGCTTAAGGCCATTGCGGGTACTTACCTAACGACATGTGTTTACAGTTTGTGGAAGGAGAGAAATTTCAGAAACCATAATGCTGGCCCAGGACATCCCTCTACCGTGCTCATTTCGAATGTAAAAACCATTGTGAAGGAAAAACTTTTTACTTGTTTTTCCTTTAAAAAATGGGCCCGAGAAGACTCAACCCTTGTTCTTATGCTGTTCTAGTTCATTTGCTGTAGTTGTTGTTATTCTACCAGGTCTTGTGGACCGTGGTTTGTAGTTAGTGTGGACTGGGGGATGCCCCTTTGCTTTTGTATTCTCTTTTAGCTTTCTATAAATCATTTATTTAGCAAAAAAAAAAAACTTTGGCAACCGTAGATCCTCTAGCAGTTGATCAACCACACTAGTTTGCCAAGCAAATTCTTGTAGTAATCCACAGCTATCGAAGCCATGCCCTCATGAGAAGTGACTGGGTCCCCATTTAAGTCATTCAAGGATAGGACTTTGTTCACATTCCATCTTCCCCTACATGCGTTAAAGAAATACTTATTGTTGTTATCACCACTCTTAAGCCAGTGAACTCTAGATTTCTGCTTGAGGAAGCACTCCTCTGCATGAAGAGCTTTCGAGTATGCATCAATCAATCTCTTCTCTTCCTCATATTGAGCCACCGATGGCGGCGAAGGGAGCCCCTTCTGAAACGACATCAGCTCATACCTTGTTTCATTCACCTTTTGGTGCAAATTCCCTGAAGAGCGGTTAAACCCTTTGATGGCTTGCTTAACCCTTTTCAGTTTAGCGGTGAGGGCATACCAGGGGTTCCCCGAGTCATTGCCAGCCCAGGCTTCTTCTATCAAAGGGAGAAACCTAGGATCATTGATGAGATGGTTGAAAAACTGGAAGGGTTTCTTGGTCAAAGGGCGATCCAGTCCTAAGAAAGTCAAGGCCGGGCAATGGTCCGACAGCCCTCTAGGCAAAAAATCTGTGAACGAACAGGGGAAGACATTGTGCCAATGCGAGTTTACCATTACTCTATCCAGCTTCCGAAATTTAGGTTGATGGATGTTGCAATCCCACCAGGTGAACACATTCCCACTACTACGAAGATCTGTAATACCCAGAGCCCTAACAAAATCCTTAAAGTCTGTCATGTCACTGGACCAATGAGTGTTACCTCCTTGTTTCTCCTCAGTACGCAGGCAAGTATCGATCCCCAGATATAGCCCAGGCATCATTTGACAAACTGACGACAGACGTGACAAGTCCGCCCAAAGGAGCCTCCTTTCAATGTCATCATTCGAACCATAAACAAAGGAAACAACAAAATTGATATTAGACTGCAATAAGGTGATCGAGCAGGTGATATGCTGAGCACTAGAGGCTAACACTGCAACCTTACAAAAAACAGGGTTCCACCCAAGCCAGATTCGGCCACCTGCGCTCATAATTGAACAACCACTCGAACCTGGGGTTTATCTCTCTCGAGATAATCTTAGCAATGTCCTTTTGCACGTGAGTCTCCAAAATACTAATCAAGGATATATTATTTGCAGAAATGAAATCCTTGACAAAATCGACCTTATTGTTGAGGCCACGGACATTGTAAGAACAAAAAATAGTCATAGAAAGTTGGATTATGACTTTGGAGGAGGGCCCCCAGAGCTCCACTTCACACGTTTAATGCCTTTTGACTTCGCTTTCTTACTTCCTTGCTTACGTGGTACCTCATCTACCACCACATTTTTAAAGCCCTGGGGTGATGGAGTGCCAGTAGAGATACCTGGCGAGACCACCGGCTTGCGTTTGTTTGAAACTTCCGTCCAGCCCTCGTCATCTCTCTGCTTTGAATCCCCACTTTGAACCTCCTGGCCTTGCTTCCCAACTGGGGTCACAAACTCCTCCACCTCATTACCTTCCTTCTCCAACTCACCACTCCCCCTTTGGACCTCCGAGCAGTTAGGTAAGTTCTCGCCATTCTTCCCTTTATCCCCTTCCTCCACAGCTACTCCTTTCCCCTTATCATTAGCTGTATGAACCTTTACAGTAGCTGGGGGAACCTCCGAACGCCCCACAGAGCTACCAGCCTCTTTAGTTGATTTCCCTGCCCAATCTCTAGGAGCTACCGGACAAACATTGATAACGTGGCACTACCCAATCTACTCAACCCCTCCTGAGTCCAATAGCAATCAGGTATGTTACTGAATTTGACCCAATTCGGCATAGACGTGATAGTGGAGGATGTGATAGAGCAGCCCCAATCTGTGACCACAAGGGGTCTCTGGTCAAAGTACCAAGTACCCTTAGACAGTGCAACATTCTTGTCATTAGACGAGGCAAATTTAAAAACGTAAGTGGATTCAGTACGCTGTGAGACCGATATCAGCCCCTTCTTCCATATCTAGCTGGGAAGCATGATGTCAGGCACATGGAGGAGTTCAGGTGCAAATGGAAGACGCGCAAAAGTGGTGGCAGGGTGAATGGGGGTGGCCGCCCCTGCATAGCTTATTTCATGGCATAGCATTTTATTTTACATTACTAACTGTTATGTTGATTGCCAAATTATGTTGTTTGGCTCTGTTTTAGCGGTTTGTTGACTCTGCGGGGTATGCCCCTGATTGGACAAATTACGTTTGTTGTTTGTTGTTTTCGTGGGGTATGCCCCTAGACGTGTTTTATGTTGTTCCTTATGGTTTAAAATTTTAATTAGCAAAAAAAAAAAGTTAGCAATTTCCTTAACTCGTCTAAATGGTAACGAAGCCTTTGTGAATTTGCCCACAACACAGTACTTGAATTTTTCAGCCCCCTTTTGCAACACCTCACTAGGAGGGTCAACTACGTTGGATCCTTCTGGGGGGGGGGGACATAATCAAAGCTAATTCCTTTCTGAGGCCCAGGGGTAGCTTTCAAAACTGAAGACCATGATTTCTTCTCTCCTACACTCGCCTCCTTCTTCTGCAGAACCTCCTTAACAACCCCAGAAGATTCTCCCTTTGTCAAATTACCATTGTTGTTTTTCAAGATACTCCAAACAGGGGTAGGCTGGGCTATAGGTTGGTCATCCTTCTGATTTCCTCTTTCATTCTCCCTCGATAGGATAGGCAAGCCAAATTCGTCCCCACCTGTAATGATGCTTAAAGGGCTAGACATCCCCACATTAAACTCAGCCTGGGCTGTTAAATTCTCCTTTTCCATCTCAGCTAAAGACAAGCCCTTGGACTTAAGAAAACTTTCAACTTCCAATAGTTTCTTCCTCAATCTAATCGCCTCTTCACGTTCATGCTTGTTTGTAGCTGCAACAGCAGTTGCAACTCTACTAATAGTGTCTCTTTCCAACGCATCCCTCACATCTTCATGATAGATCTCCTCCTCATCTGAGGTTTCCCCCTTAAGAACAGCTGGCACATCCTCAGATCTGTTAGCCATCTGAACCTCCACACTTTTTAAAATTGGAAAGTCTTCCACCTCCCTCCGAGCTAGCATCTCATTGAAACTGTCATCACTCATATCTTGCATGTATCCCGGCAACCTGGACTCTGAATCACAGTTAGAAGCTTGACTTACCATCAAAACTAGAACAGGATCCATGAGAATATATATATATATATATATATATAAGAAATATTGTGTTTAGGTGGAAGGGAAGAGAGGGAAGTGAATTAATGAAGGGAATCTAGTCTTAATTGATGGAGAATGTGTGTAAGAATGCAGATCTAGCAAATTTATTATTGGCGGCTATCTAGGGTTTCTAGAGAGAAGGAAGAGCTTCTCTCTCTAAGACTCTCATTTTTTATTTTTTTTAATAGGGAATAGTTACGCCCTTACTCCAAACAAATATCAGTATTCGTGTTCGCATCATGCTTATAGTTCTTCTCGTACTCTCTACAACGTTCGTAATGTAACTAAAGTCATAGAAGGAATCCTAGAAAGTATACGAGGGTCTTCAGATGACGTCTTCCAAACTTGTAGCTCCAAATTAGTTGCCTCGTCCATAGCCGATTCTTCGGATGAATCGATCTCCTACTCGTCCGATATGTCGAAATACTAAATGAAGTCGCAACTCTCATCTTGAAATCCTAAGACGAACCTTATCTTAAATCGTTCTACCTAACGTCTAACTTAAATACTTACTCCTAATTGTCCTAACTTGTTTCAGTGACCATAACCTGTTGCTCTGATACCAACCTTTGACACCCCCAAATCCGGGGTCAGGATTTGCTGCCACAACCAATATAATTAAGTATAACTTAATCATACAGATGACCCCTTAATTATAGTATGAAACAAGAATCTAAATTACAACAACTATTATAAATACTATACCTTCTTATCTGAAGCGCGGTCCATGCTGACTCTATAATCTACTCTTTAGAGAACATCTCATCATCTCAATCGAATGGTCATTCGAAGGTAGTCAATCCATAACTCTAACTGAAAGGGTAGTCAATCCATAACTCGAATGGTCATAGTATAGTGAAACAACAAAATCTTGATAATCCACTGATGAACAATATCAATGATCACTTAAATTAAGGGGGACACTTCCAATAGAGGATAAAACTTTTCATTCTTCAAAACATAACTGATACTGACACCTGAATATGACAGGGGGTCAACTGATAACAGGATAGAAATAGATATGCTGGAAACAATAAAAGCAATACTGGCATTTGATAACGACATGGCATCATTCGATAAATAGGCTAGCAATAGATAATTCAAAGCTATGTAAAGCAATCAACATTTCAAGTGGTAAACCAATTTCATTTCACAGTAAAGTAAAAGTAATCATCACTTCAAGAAAACTGATTGGAGGTTTTATATCCCTATTAAAAGACAGTATGGGTGTTCAGCCCATAAAGTCCCCCATAACGGACACAAAGTCCCTCTGGGTATCAATCCTCTCTGTGGGATTGCTTGGGTTCCCAAGAGGCAACACATTGGCCTATAAATAAAGGTGTCGAACTGAACAAACCAGAACTACACAATACTTCTCAAAATAGACGGAACCAGCATTACCCGTTTGCCCCGTCTCTCCAATCATTAGGAATCCGTATAAAAATACTTTTGACGGCATTTCTAACCTTTTATAAAATCTCTTTCTAAAAACACTTTTGAAAACATTTCGAAATCTGGAAAATATTTTTTTTATACTAAAATCCTTTCAAAAACATTTACCCTGAAGTACTTTCGACTCACTGATAACAGATAAGCCCAGCCTAAGTAGCTTCAAAGCATTTTCAGAAAACAATTCATTTTGATTTGCAATGATAAAAGTCAAAGGATTTGACCAGGTTTACTAACATCAAGTCATAGGGTACAAGTCTGAATCAGAAAGATATAGACTCAAATGAAATCAAGGCTTTGATCAGGGTACAAGGGAATAGATTCAAGTCAAAGGTCAAAGATGAGCATTAAGTCTTAGTTAAAAAACTTTTGATCAAGTTATAAGGTTTAAGAATCATTGATAAAAGACATCAAGTTTAAGAAATAGTGTTTAATTAATGATGTTTGATTAGGATTTAAAGTTAACACAGGGTATCCAGGTCACGGATATAGGTTAACTAGAATAGTGGTTCGATCAACATTGTAATATTTATAGTTTTAAAACATTAAAACAGGGCAACAAATCAATTTATGGCGATAAAGATTTTTCATTTATGAAACAATGTTTAGACAGGGCATAATACGTAAGTCTCCCTTTTCTAAATCAAGGTTCGTTTAAATACAATTTTCAAAACAAGGTTTAGTAGGGTATTGCTTCTTAAAACAAGGTTTTTGTTGAAATAAGGTTCTTTGAACGTTAAATTCAGAGGGAAAAAAATGTGATTCCCTAAAACATGGTTAGTTAAAACTTTGTTATTTAAAAATAGAGGTTCAGTAAAACTTGGTTCTTTAAAACACTGTTCGGAAAGATAGAAGTTGAGAACATATGAGTAAACAATGCTGAGCATGTACATTTTCCTTCCCAAGTCAGTCCTAAAGGCGATCAATAGACTCTTGTTTAAATTCTTATGGGGAGGGTTCTACAAGGAATCAGGGAGGTGTCATTACAAGGTCAGTTGGGAGGATTGTTGCAAACCGAAAATGGAGGGAGGGTTGGGGATCAAAAATATTTTCGAATGGAACCAAGCAGCTGCCTTGCATCAGCTTTGGCGCCTGCTCCAACCCACTCGTGATTCTCTTTGGATTGCCTGGTTTCATAATGTGTTGCTCCGTAATAAAGCTTTCTGGACTGCTGCCATGCCCTACAAATGCTGTTGGGTTGCTTGAAAGATTCTCAATGCTAGACAACAAGCCTTGCCTCTCGTTGGATATAGGGTGGGCCGTTCTTCTAGGTTTCTCTTCTGGCAGGATCCTTGGGCTCATAAGAAGCCTCTGGCTTTTATCTCACCTTTTGTTATATCAAATGCTGAGTCTACTAGCCTGGCTCCCATTAGCACTTATCTCCACAATGGAGTTTGGAGGCCTCCTCAATCCAACCACATGGATGTCATTGAGGTTAGACGGCGTGTGACCCAAGTGCAAATTCATGAGAATGATGGTATTACTTGGGATGGTCAGCAGGCAAAATTGGTTAAGCTGGCATCGATATGGGCTTCTATTCGGGACAATGGTCAACCTGTATGCTGGGGAGAAATGGTGTGGAACACTTTCAATATCCCAAAGTGTGCCTTCATTACTTGGCTTGCTATTCGGAACAGGTTACTTACTAGAGATCGCATGATTTCTTTTGGTATGGAGGTGGACCCTAGTTGTGTACTTTGTGGGAATGGGATAGAAACTATAGGCCATCTGTTTATGAACTGCCCGTATTTTAGGCTGTTAAGTAGCGTAATTCCTTTCAGTGTTAATGTTGATTGGACGAGGTGGCAGCAAGGTGATTTCTTCTCATATGGCCTTTCTGGAAAGTTGAAGAAGATAGCGGGGGTTTATCTTACAACTTGTATCTACAATATATGGAAGGAGAGGAACCATAGAGTGCACAACTCAGGGCCTGGACATCCAACTACTGCACTTAGCTTGATTGTTAAGACCACGGTCCGGGAGAAGCTGTTCTCCTGTGCTTCATTCCAAAGGTGGGCTCGGAAAGATCCGTCGCTGGTGCTACTTCTTTTTTGCTAATTAAAATTTTATACCAAAAGGAACAACTGATACAAATCTAGGGGCATACCCCGCGAAATCAACAACCGACAAACAAAGTCAAAACATTACAATGTCATTAGACAGTCAACATTAAACGAGAAATCTTAAAATAAACTAAACAGCCTGAGAATTTATGAAAGTCCCTGGTTCACACCCCAGGGTCCCCTGCCAAGGCTGCATCCTAAAATCTCCATCCATGTCATAAACTATGCATCTGCATGAATGCATACCATCATTACCAGCATTAGAGCCTACCCTGAATCCAGAATCCAGGCCTGAAATGTGCACAATGTAAGTCACAACAGAGCACCAGCCATTACAACAAATTACAATACTTCCAACCCGCAAGTTGGACCACACTAGCGCCCTATCCAGCCCTTTCACAATAATGACATTGTACCCTGCATTTAATCTGTGCTGATTCCCATCAGTAACACCAATTAGACAAGAGGTCACAACAAATCTCCTTTGCTTGAGAAATAAATCTACAGACCATTCTCACATCGAGCCAAGCAATAGGCAGACCATCAATCATCAACATTGGCACGGAACCAGCACGTTCCCTGTCAAACCCATTCGAGACAATGAAATTGTACCCATTCGAACACAAGCAGCGGGGACCTCATATCTGTACTCAAAAGAGTCAGAAACCCTTTCCTTAGCCATTGCACCATACTTCTCGAAGCACCGCATTCTACTCATCAACCAGAATTCTGTTCGAATGCAAACTGAACAACCTCCAACCATTCGAGAATTTGCATCATTACTAGCGACTGCAAGAAGATCACCACCACATTGGCTTAATAAAATTCCCTGTCCCAGCTTAGAGCACTGATGCAAGGACTCAAGATTCCAATCCCAAATCATAATTGGCTCAAACCAAGCCACCCAGTTAAGCAGACTGTCACCCAAATCAAACAGTAGCATAGAAGACACGTCCTGCATATCCAACAAAGCATCCCACATTCTTGCCAACGTATAGTCAAACATAGGCCCAGTACTCATAGCAACCCAAAACATATCCCAAATCTTAACCCAAGCATCCCTGTCAAAAACAATTATGCCAACAACATTCAAGGCATACAGAATATACATAACATTAGGAGCAACTCCCATTGTATAACCCCCCATGCAGCAATCCGCTGGCGCCTTCATCATCTTGGACAGGCCCTCATCAGCAATAAGAATCTCAATCAAATGAGAATACCTTCGATAATTCAAACCATGACACACACTACCAACCCTAGCAACCTTGGTGTATGTAGCCATCAGCAGTATCACACAAACATTGCAATCGATGGAGACTGACTTCACATCATTGCCTTTATCACCTAAAGCATTCGACGTCCATGGTATGACCTGCAAAATCTCACCAGAGACTACTAGCCATCTGCGTGCTACAGTAACATCATTACAAAGAAATTCTTCATCTAACACACATCTCTCATCGCCCTTCATCCGTACTTCTGCCTTTCTGAACCAGAAGCCTACCATCATAGCATCAGAATTAAGATCCCATCTATCAACATAGCAGGGCTCCCATTCACTACCAAGTTCCCAGAAGTCAACTCCTCTTCGGTATATCACCATTACTATCATAGGCTCCAATTGATTCATCACCAATAAGAGCAAATTCATCTTAAGATTCCCATTGACACCCAAAAGGGTCAAACCGAAGAAGCCAAAAAGGATTAAAAATGTTTCTCTCTCTAGAAATTTCCTCTCCCTTCTCTCTAGGTTAGAACCCTAGATCTAGCCGCCTTTTCTCTAAACCCCTTTATCAGTAATTATTCATCCTTCATAAATCCATCTCCCCTTTTTGTCTCTAACCTAAACACGATATTTCTTATAAGTATATATATTTATTAGTCCATTATGGTAAGTCAAGGTTCCTATTGTGATTCTGATGGTATTCCAGGTTATATGCAAGATGCTCCTGGTGAGGATGATTTGGATGAGGTCGTTTCAAGGCGTGAGGTGGAGGACTACCCGATTCCATTGGGTTTTCCTAATAGCTCAGGTGGGATAGCTTATGATAAGGCTATGGCAGATGCTTCCTCGGAAGATGAAGAGCTTGCTCCAGAGGACGACAGAGCTAAGCTAGAGCGTGAGACTGTGCACAGAGCCACTAAAATGGCATTTAGAGAAAATAAGCATGATAGGGAGGAGCTTATAGCTCTAAAAATCAAAATGATGGAACTTCAGAGGTACTTAGAAAGAAAAGGACTCTCAATGGCGGATTTCGACAAAGAAATGATTGAGCTCGCGGATAGCTTTAACGCGGGGCTCCCTGGTACTTCGCAATTTGTCCTAGGTAGGGATGAGTATGGTCTTCCTATCCTCAAGAAACCCAGTTCTAATTATGGCGAGGGTATTTCGGGCTCGAAAAACTTTCTGGGAAAAGAGGCACAGTTTGCAGATAAGGTGTTTGACAAAAAGCCTGAGTCAGTGGAAAAAGTAAATGATGGTTTGGGAGATAATATTGATAAAAAGAGCTATTATGACAAAGGAAAATCTACTGGTGTTGAGAAGGTGTCTAAGACCGAAAATGGGGCTTCTGAGGTTAAGAAGTCCTGGGCTAATGTTATTAAATCAGACCCACCTAAAGTTTGTGATTTGCAGTTTGACTATTGTCCTCTTCCTGAGGGTTCAGATGTGGTGGAGCCTTCGGATGAAATTCTTCTTAAAGGTATCGACAAATACAAGTCTTGTATTGTAGGTAATTTCACGAGGGGTTCGTTTCCTTTTCAAAAAGTTAAAAGTTTAGCTAATGCAGCTTGGGGTAAAAGAGGTTTAGTAGATGTTTTTCAAAAAAGTAGTTCACTGTTTATGTTTAAGTTTCGCTCTATTTCAGCAAAAAATGCTATTCTGAGTCAGGGCACTTGGTACTTTGATAAGAAGCCGCTAGTTTTTACGGATTGGGGGGCTGTTCCAGGAGAGAATAAGGTCACTGAAATCCCTCTCTGGTTCAATCTTTCTAATGTTCCTGATTGTTACTGGACAAAGGAGGGTATGGAGAGGCTTGCTAGTGTCATTGGGAGGCCATTAAGTGCAGACACCCTTACGTCTCAGTTGAATATTCTTCCGTTTGCTCGGATGTGTGTCAAGTATAAGGTTGGTGATCCGCTACCAGATAAATTTAAGGCAGTTGAAATTAATCCTGTCACGCGAGCTAGGAACATTGTTGAAGTAAAGGTCTCTTACCAGCATAAACCCAAGGTCTGTTCAGGTTGTAATTCGTTGGGACACATTGTCTCAGCTTGTCCTGCTACTATAAAAAAATGGGTTCGTAGAGTTCCGACTAAGCAGGGTAATGAGGAAAATTCAGGTGGTGTAAACACAGAGTCAGAGCAGCATTTAGAGCCACAATTGGGTGAGCAACAGGTAGAGGTGGCCAAGGAGATCAATGATGTATCTTTGAATGGCCAAATTAATAGTCAAACGGAGAAGAGCCATTCAGAAGATGCTGATTGGACAACAGTTACTAGGAAAGGGAGGAAGCCTGATTGCCCAGACAGTGATGCCTCGGCATCCCCAGTAAAGATCTTCAAGGGTCTAAGAAGAGTTGATGAAATTGATAAAAAGAGAGGTATTAACCTGGTTTCGCCCCAACTACCTGTGAACTTTGGCTCTTTGACTAGATCCAAGCAGAAACGTATAAATAATAGCATGGGGAGATCCCCCTGCTCCCCTCAATAACTCATGATTATTGACTATTGTGCTTATAATGTTCGAGGGCTGCACAATAAACTAGCCTTCGTGAATGACTTCATTAGTTCTAATAAAATTTCCCTAGTGGCTCTTCTGGAAACGCATGTTAAGGAGGAGAATGCAAGTTTTTTGTCATCTTTAGTAGCTTCTAGATTTACTTGGTTGTTTAATTATGATCACCATTACAATGGTCGTATCTGGTTTGGTTGGGATCCGTTGGAATGGAATGTTAGATTATTATGTTCTTCTGACCAGCATATTACGTGTAAAGTGGCTAGAGTTGATAAATCAGATTGCTGCACTATCTCGATGGTTTATGCACACAACACTACTGAAGCGAGAAGATCCCTGTGGGCTGATTTACTAAGTATTAATGATTCTCTAGATTTGCAATTTGGGAGCTGGTGTCTTATGGGTGATTTTAACACTTTCTTGTTCCCGTCTGAAACTAATGGTGCAATGCCTAGACGTCTCAATGGTATTAATGAGTTTCGTACTTGTACAAAACCAGCTGGGAATTACTGACACGCATTTCTCTGGGCATCTATTTACCTGGAGGGATTGTAACTTGGATAATCCTACGTTGAGGAAGCTTGACAGAGTTTTAGTCAATGACTTGTGGCTGCAAAATTATCCTCTATCTACTGCTCAATTCCTCCCTCGAGGATTGTCAGATCATAGCCCTGCAACAGTGAATTTGGGTTCAGTTCGTGAAAGAATCTTCAAGCCTTTTCAAGTATTTCAACATCTGCTGGATAGTGACAAGTTTCTGCCGTCTGTAAAGTCTGCTTGGTCATCTCAGGTTCAAGGGGACCCTTGGTTCACCCTCACTTCGAAATTAAAGCTGGTAAAAAAAGAGCTTAAAGCTCTGAATATTAGTCATGGGAATTTGCATGATAGAGTCCAACAGTCCAAGCTTGATCTGATTAACTGGCAAAGTAGTATGAGTTCTAATCCTTCTATTGGTGATCTTCAAGAGGAGAAAAGGCTTAGTGATTTACTTGCTAAAGATTTCCTGAATGAGGAGAAGTTCTTGAAACAAAAATCACGTGTTCATTGGCTTAAATATGGAGATGGTAACAATAAATATTTCTTTAACTCTTGCAAGGGGAGATGGAATCGGAATAAAATTCTTTGTATTGAGGATTCTAATGGTGTCTCCTGTTCGTCTCATCGCGACATATCTTCTGTAGCAGTGAGTTATTTTCAGTCCTTGATGGGTAGTCATAGAGAGGCTCACCAGTTTCCTTCAGACCTGCATATTCCTAGCATTGATGACCAGGATTCGCAGGATCTGGTAGCCCCTTTTAATGCCCTGGAGGTTTTTAAAGCATTCAAATCAATGGCGAAGTGTAAAAGTCCAGGTCCTGATGGCTTTACTCCTGAGTTTTTCCTTGCAGCATGGAGTGTCATTGGTAATGACGTAGTGGCTGGTATCTTGCACTTCTTTAACACCTTTTATTTGCCCCATATAGTGAACTCATCTGCTATAGCTTTAGTTCCTAAGGTGGCTAACCCGTCTCAAATGAGCCATTTCAGGCCAATCTCATGTTGTAACACTCTCTACAAGTGTGTAGCTAAATTATTAGCATCTCGTATGAAAAAGGTAATGTGCAAGCTTATCTCTCCTTGTCAAACTGCTTTTGTTCCAGGACGGCGCATAGGTGACAACATCATGTTAGCTCAATCTTTAGGTCGTGACTATCATCTCAATCAAGGTAGCCCCCGAGTTGCAATTAAAATGGATATTCGCAAGGCATTTGACACTCTAAATTGGGAGTTCCTGTTTAAAGCAATGGTTGCTATGAATTTTCCAGAGAAATTTGTGAAGTGGGTAAGAACTTGTGTCACGACGTGCATGTTATCAGTAAAAATAAATGGATCTTTGGAGGGGTATTTCAAGGCAGAATCTGGTCTAAGACAGGGCGATCCTCTATCGCCGTACCTGTTTGTAATTGCCATTGAGGTTCTTACTGCCTATCTCAACCAAGCCACTAAAGCTCATGATTTCTCTTTTCACTGGAGGACTAAATCTGCTCGTATTTCTCATTTAGTCTTTGCTGATGATCTTTTCCTCTTCTGCAAGGGAGATATCAACTCAATTAAGATTTTGGTGGATGGATTTTCTAAGTTCTCTGATGCTTCAGGTCTGGTTCCAAACAGGAGCAAATGTCTATGCTTCTTTGGTAATGTTCCTTTGGAAGTTCAGAAATTTACGATTCAATATACTGGGTTTTTTAGAGGATCTCTTCCTGTAAACTACCTGGGCCTTCCCCTGGTCTCTGGGAAGCTGCGAAAAAGAGACTGCGAGGTTCTTTTATCGAGACTTTGCAGTAGAATTGAAGTTTGGACTAGTCTATTTCTTAACCAGGCAGGAAGGGTCCAACTCTTAAAATCGGTTCTATTTGCTATTCAAGGGTACTGGGCTACTTATATCTTTCTCCCAAAGAGTGTGCTAAAGAAAATTCAGAGCATCTTTGCTCATTATCTATGGGGGTCTTCTATTAACGGTCCCTGTATTTTCAAGGTTGCTTGGATTGATTGTTGTTATCCGAAGTCTGAAGGAGGGCTAGGGTTCAAGGATATGGTGGAGTGGAATGAGGCTGCAGTCTTGTTTCAAATTTGGCATATTTTTTTTTTTGCTAAATAAAATTTTTTTATTGCTCCAAAGAAACAAAGACAAGATAAGAGGGGCATACCCCAATCAAAAGCAAAACAGACCTACACAAGTAACTAGGCCAGTCAACAGAAAACTAGGACAAAGCTAAAATAACTAGTATAGTAATGAAGGTAGTGTGGGATCCTTCCGGACAGCTCTTTGAAAACAGCCAACAGTGCAAAGTTTGTCTCTAACTCTTCTTTTTACATCTCTAGTCAATCTCCCAGCTGGTATAGCATGCCCCACATTGTGAGTTCTATGATTCCTTTCCATCCAAATAGCATGATATGTTGTTGCAAGAAATAAGTAGGTTGCCATTTTTTTGATGCTTTCTATACGACCCCCAACAAGCGTGCCTTGGTTAAGATTCTGCCAACTAAAATCCACACGAACTGGCCACGCTCGAAAGACAGATTTTACATAGTCACATTCACTGAAGAGATGCTTATGCGTTTCCACAGAGTTCATACACATGACACATATTGGGTTAATTGCCATCCCAAATCTCTGCATACGATCACGAGTTAACAGTCTTTCCTTTAGTATTATCCACAGCATCACAGAGTACTTTGGAACTGCACATGAATGCCAAACCATATCTATCCAAGGTGGAGGGTTTTGAGCACGCCGAATTGTGTCCCAGACCACTGGAAGACCAACTTTGTTCCCAGAGATTCCATTCCAGAAAATGCTGTCCTCCTGTTGACATTCGACAGTTGCACAAATGCTACGAAAGTCTATTGCAAGAACATGGTTGGAAACAATAGTCTGCCAAACACGATTACTGAATATCACACCCACTTTGGCCATATGTGTAGACTCCAATATTGAAATAATGCTAGGACTTAAAAGATCCACCAGAGTTTTCCCATTATGCCAAGGGTCATGCCATAGAAGGTGGTTAGAATTAACACCTATTTTATAGGATGAAAAAGGGAGAGCCTTGCTACGACCTTTAAAAATTTTCTTGAGGCTCCATCACGATTTTGATGGGATTTTCATGCTCCAGAATGGCTTATGCTGTAAGAAGCAGGAATAAAGCCATTTAATCCACAAAGAATCTGCTTTAGTAACAATCCTCCACACCTGATACAATATTGCAGCATCGTTCCAAGAAAACAAATCTCTAAAGCCAAGACCACCTTCAGATTTCGGGTAGCAACAGTCAGCCCACGCTATTTTAAAAATACAAGGACCATTCAAGGACCCACCCCATAGATATCTAGCTAAAATCCTCTGGATATGCTTTAGCACCCCTTTCGGAAGAAAAAGGTATGTTGACCAATAACCCTGAATACCATAAAGCACAGCCTTTATTAAAAGAATGCGCCCAGCTTGATTAAGGAATTTACTTGTCCAAAGCTCTATTCTACCACACAGGCGCGAGATGAGAGGTTCACAATCTCTGTATTTCCTGAGACCAAAGGAAGGCCTAGATACGAAACAGGTAGGGTACCTCTAGAATAACCAGTAAATTGCAATGTAAAGTTCTGAACTTCACATGGAACATTGCCAAAAAAACACATACATTTTGCAGGATTTGGAAGTAAACCAGAGATGCTAGAAAACTTCCTCACGCCACTCATGATCAGTTTTACAGAGTCAATATCACCTTTGCAAAACAAGAATAAATCATCAGCAAAAGTTAAGTGAGTAATACCAGCCTCTTTTGTGCGCCAATGAAACGAAAATTCAGGAGACGAGGTGGCTTGATTGAGACAAGCTGTAAGAACCTCCATGGCAATGACAAATAGATACGGGGAAATCGGATCACCCTGCCTCAACCCTGACTGTGCTTTGAAGTACCCTTCTAAGGATCCATTGACAAAGTTTAGTCCATTCTATAAACTGCACAGGAAAATTCATGGCCAACATAGCATTGAAGAGAAACTCCCAATTTAGGGTATCAAATGCTTTCCTAATGTCCATCTTAATAGCAACACGGGCAGGTCCTGAGTTGAGATGGTAGTCTTTACATAATGATTGAGCAAGTAGAATATTGTCACCAATTTTCCGCCCCGGAACAAACGCTGCCTGACACGGAGATATGATCTTCCTCATAACAGTTTTCATACGGGCAGCAAGCATTTTTGCTATGCACTTATACAGCGTGTTAAAGCATGAAATAGGTCTATAATGCCCCATGTGTGAAGGATTGGCAATCTTAGGAACCAAAGCAATAGCTGCAGAATTAATTATACGAGGAAGCTGTCCAGTTGAGAAGAAGTGCAAGATACAGTTAGTTACTTCATTACCCAAAATGCTCCCGGAGCTCAAGAAAAATTCTGGGGTAAGGCCATCAGGGCCAGGACTCTTGCTTTTGGCCATTTTCTTCAGTGTATTGTACACTTCTGATCTAGTGAAAGGAACCACCAGTTTGTGAGCCATATCATCCTGCATAACCTTAAGATTTAGATCATCAGGAAAGCACTGAACCTCCTTAGTACATCCAAGAATGGACTTGAAATAATTCACTGCTGTTGCAGATATATCTGTGTGATTTGTATGCACGCCACCATCATCATCTTCAATGCTCAAAATTTTGTTCATATTCCATCTGCCTTTTGTTGAGTTAAAGAAAAATTTATTGTTTCCATCCCCATATTTCATCCAATGAACCCTTGATTTCTGCTTTAGCAACTTTTCCTCCTTGCACAACTCATTAGCCAAAGTCGCACATAACCTCCGTTCCTCCGCGAGTTCTGCAATTGAAGGACTGGATCCCAAATTATTCTGGAAATCCTCAAGCTCAGCCCTTGCTTGAATAACACGACTATGCAAGTTCCCATGAGAGGCATTTAATTGCTTGAGCCTATTTTTTACAATCTTAAGTTTCATAGTAAGACAGTACCAAGGATCACCATTAACCTGAGCATTCCAAGCTGAGTCAACCGTGGGAAGAAAAAGCTCATGATCAATCAGATGTTGGAAAACTTGAAAAGGCTTGAAGATCTTGGTGCGATTAGAACCAACTCTCACAATCGCGGGGTTATGATCTGAAAGACCTCTAGGCAAGAAAACAGCTGAGGATAAGTCAAAGGATTGGAGCCAAATATCATTCACAAGGACACGGTCTAACTTTCTCATAGTGGGGTCTTCCAGATTGCAATCCCACCATGTGTAAATAGGCCCAGAAAATTTGAGGTCTGTCAATCCCAGCTGAGCAAGGCAGCTACGGAATTCAGTAATGCCGTCCAATCTTCGAGGCAAAGCTTTATTAGATTCCGTAGCAGAGGCAAAGGTGTTGAAATCTCCCATGACACACCAGCTTCCAAAAGGATTAGCAATTATGTTGTCTTGAATTCGAACTAAATCTGCCCACAACGACCTCCTATCCACAGTCGTATTAAAAGCATAGACCATAGTGACAGTAGCTGGGTCAGAGCCATCTAGCCGCGAAACTTGGCAAGTGATATGTTGAGATGTAGCACACAAGAGCCTCACATTCCATTCTCTGGGATCCCACCCCACCCATATTCTGCCATTATTGTGAAAATCATAGTTGAAGAGCCATTTAAATCGAGGAGCTATCCAGTTTGAAATATAATTAGCATTGTCCACCTTCACATGAGTTTCTAACAGAGCTACCAAAGATAATTTATTTACACTAATAAAGTCCTTTGCAAAGGACATTTTATTGTGCAAACCTCGTATATTATACGAGAAAAAATCCATAATCAACGGGATTAATTATGGTTTTGGGGAGATTTCCCCGCAGCTTTTTTGATACGCTTCTTTTTTGACCTCGACATAGAGCCAGAATTTACAAGAACTTGTGGTGAGATCAGATTAATACCTCGCTTCTTATCCACTTCATCTACTCTTCTCAACCCTTTGAAGATATTTAGAGGAGCAGGGGAGTCATCACTATCTTGACCTGAATTGCTTTTCCCTTTCCTGCTGACAGTAGTCCATTCCATCTCTGTACTACACCCAACATCTTTACATCCAACATCAGAACTACCCGTGGCTACATTCACAACATTCTCAACTGCAACATCCTCCACATTTTGCTTATCCTCACCTACAACACCCTCAACTACAACATTCACAACATTCTCAACTGCAACATCCTCCACATTTTGCTTATCCTCAACTACAACATCCTCCACATTTTGTTTATCCTGACATACAGTTTCCTTATCTCCTCTAGTTTCCTGATGTGTCTCCTTATTAACATTAACGGAACTGTCACCCACCACCGGTTTAGTTCCTAAATTATTCTGTTTATCCTTCATAACCCACTTACGAATAGAGGTAGGGCAGGTAGAGACCAAGTGACCTAAAGATTTGCAGCCTGTGCATACCTTAGGTTTTTGCTGATACGCAACATCCACTTCCACAACAGTCTTGTCTCGTGTGACTGGATTAAAGTCCATGGCCTTGATTTTGTCCGGTAACGGATCTCCCACCTTATATTGAACACATAAACGTGCAAATGGCAAAATGTTGATCTCAGAGGTTAAAGCATCAGCCCCTAAGGGTTTACCAATCACACTAGCCAGACTACCCAAGCCTTCCTTTGTCCAATAAACATCTGGAATGTTGGACATCTTAACCCATAACGGTAGTTCAGTGATTTTATCTACACCTGCTATCGTTCCCCAATCAGAAACAAGAATAGGTCGTTTGTCAAAGTACCAAGTGCCTTGACTTAACACCGCATTTTTTCCTTCAGTTGTAGCAAATTTAAAGACAAATATGGCGCTACTTTTTTTATAAACTTCAGAAAAGGTCTTTTTGCCCCAAGCAACCCTTGCAATATTCTTTACCCTTTGGAAAGGAAGTGAACCCCTGGTGAATTGCCCCACTATACAGTTTTTAAACTTCTCAGCTCCTTTTAGTAAAATCTCCTCAGGTGGTTCCACAACCTCAACACCTGCGGAAAGGGGGTTATAATCAAACTTAATATTTTTTACCGCAATAGGATCTGACTTTATAACATTAACCCAAGACTTCATTTTAGGCTTCTCCCCATCTCCTTGAACATCTTCTTCTTTTGATAACTCTTTACCTTGAGAGTTTTTCATGCCTGAAACCCCAACTACCGGTTCAGACATTTTAACATTCGCCTCGCCCTCCTTGTCAGACGTACATAACTTTACATTCTTCTTGAAAATCGGTAAGCCATATTCATCTCTCCCAGTGATGAATTGGGAGGAGTTCACCAAGCCCTCATTAAACTTCATCTCAGATTCTGCCATTTCTTTTTCACATTCTGCCATTGACAGCCCCTTCTTTGTCATAAAACATTGTACCTCCATCATTTTCTTTCTCAAAGCAATGAGCTCCTCCCTCTCTTGCTTATTTTCTCTGAATGCCATTTGAGTGGCTCTGCGCACAGTCTCACGCTCCAATTTAGCTCTGTCATCCTCATGGTCATACTCTTCCGCTTCTGAAGAGGAGTCTACCACAACCTCCTTCTCCAAAGGTATACCACCTGAGCTACTAGGAAACCCCAGAGGAACCGGGTAGTCCTCCACCTCTCGCCTAGATAGAACCTCCTCAAAATCATCATCACCAGGACCATCTTGCATATAACCCGGCACTCCATCAGAATCACAATACGAACCTTGGCTAACCATAATAATAATAAGTTAATAAATAGATATAAGTAAGAAATATAAGTGTTTAGGTGTAGAATGATGAGGAAAGAAAGGTGGATTCGTGAATTTTGATAAGTGATGAAAAGGTTTAGTGGTGAAGAAAATAGATCTAAACCTTAGAGTGATCTGGAGCTGAAGTATGATCATCCTGTCCTACTCCTAGATCATACTTCATGGTTATGATGTTAGTGATCAGGATGATCGACAGTGTCTTAGATGTTAGTGATCAGGATGATCGACAGTGTCTTAGATCATACTTCATGGTTATACTCCTGCTTTCTTAACTCTAAACCTTTCTGGAGTATGAAAATTCCGTCAAAAGTGTCTTGGAGTCTTAAGAAAATCCTAAAGAACCGTAACAAGGTCCTGCCTTACCTATCTTATCACATAGGGACTGATTCTAATTTTCTGCTATGGCATGACCCTTGGCATAATGGTAGATCGGTTGTGGATCTGCTGGGTAGTAACGTAGTTTCTGTCATGGAATCGACTAATATGGCTCGCATTGGTACTATAATTAGCAACAGGAGTTGGCAACGCTTAATATCAAATCATGTCTTAGCTATGGACTTCCGTCAAATTTGTGCTGCTCTTTCTTGTCACCAGGTGGATGAGATTTTTTGGGATGGCACTAAAGCTAAATTTGTAAAGTTAGCTATTATTTGGAAGACTATTCGCAGGACTCAAGCTTCTCCTCCTTGGGTTAAGATGATATGGCACAGCTTTGCGGTCCCAAAACTCTCTGTAATGATGTGGTTAATTATGAAGGGTAGACTTCTTACGAGAGACCGTATGCTTCGATTTGGCATGACCGTTGATCCTACTTGCATAATGTGTACTCAGCACGTTGAATCGCATGGTCATCTGTTCTGTGAATGCATATATATTAGAGCAATCCTTCAAAACTGGTTCATTTCTTTGAACCTGGATTGGCAGCAGATAATCCGAGGCAATATTGTTGGTGTGGGAGTTGATGGCACTCGTAGCATGGTTACTTTTTTTTTTTTTGCTAATTAAAATTTTATACCAAAAGGAACAGCGAATACAAGTCTAGGGGCATACCCCGCGAAGTCAACAATCACATAATACAAAGATTAAAAATCAGTAAGTCACCTTACTGACAACATAAACTAGCGAGGTTATCAGTGACCACCCCTAGTCTAAAGACATCAAAATAAGTCTATGTCGGATCGTAGGGAAGAGCACTAAGAATTTGCATTCTTAGCATCATGACAATGATGCTACCCGAACTACATGAGCGCATCAAAACCCAACAGAAGGAACAAGCCCACAAACACCCGAGCTGGACAGTGTGGTTCCCAAGCAAGGAACCTCTCCCGTAACCAGGTCGAAGCATGATCACCAAATCAGCGCATCCATCTTTAGCGCTGCACTCCCTCACGTACGACTGAAGAGCAGTCACAGGCAGCAACCTGCACTCAAATCCTTCCAAAACCACAACCAATTCAGCATGATATAGCACCCATCTAGAAATCATCAGAATCCTCCATGGTGACCCAAGGAACCCATGAATCAGCAAGACATCCTGCTCTGGCCCGGGCCAAATGCCCTCACAACTATCAGTTGGCATCAATAAGCCAAGAACCACACCACTATGACCATGCGTCACACAACCAATTCCAGTGCTATTAGCACACATTTCATTCGGCAACTCCAATTTCAAAACCTGCATTTTCAAATAAGACACCAGCAACCTGGCAATATCAAACAAATTATTCATCTCAAGCATACCAACACCAACAAATGGGTAATAAGTGTAACCCCCTGGTTCACACCCAAGTATCCTAAGCATACGCCTCAACATCCTTTCTGTCCCTTCCAGAACACAACCGCTACTCCTTAAATCATCGAGCAGCTTGTGTTCCTCTAACACAGGTTCAACATTGAACCCATCATCCATAAACAATTTGGGCCACAACTTTCCAACCAGCTTTCCCACCAATTCCTTAGAAAGAGACTGGGCTTCCGAGGCCTTCACAGGACTTCCGTCAACCAGTTGGCGGGCATTCTTCATAAGTTCCTCTTTGCAAAGAGAAACCTCACCATTTACCACAACAGGATGAAACCCACAACCATCCGAGCCCAGAGAGTCGCTATCGTACTCCATTTGCTTGTATGGCTGCAACCTCTCACCAGATTGAGTCGCTTGAGTCAACAAATCCTGCTCCCCATTAACTAACCCAGTAGAAAGACAAGGGTAATAAACCTTGACCTCCGTCGAAAAACTGACCTTCTTCGAGACCTGCTCACCCTTAACTAACTCAGTAGAAGGGGCACCGTGCAGACTAGGGTAAAAAACCCTAACCTCCGGAGAGAAGGAGACCCTCTTCGGGCTACTAACTGGACTCCCCAACTTAACAATGGGTTCACCCATAAGGATACAACCCCCAACTCTAGGAATCTCCGATACAAGGTTCTCTGAGAAGGTAACCCTTTTCGGACTCATCTTCGGTACCAACCCAGCATGGGTCTTCGCCAACAATCCCCTAGCATCATTAACCAACTCCTTAGAGTCAGCAAGGAGACCAGCAATAGAACTACAATTCTCCGACAAAGAAGCATCGGAGAAAGTAACCCTCTTCCGACTCATGAAAGAAAAAGGAAAAGAGATATAGGTGTTTATGGTGTAAGATTAGAAGAAAGAGATGGATTAGCGATGGATTTATGGTTAGATTGATGGAAAGATGTTTAGATTTAGTTTAGAGAAGAGGCGGCTAGCTAGGGTTCCTAGAGAGAAACGACTCTCATTATGTGGGGTGGATGATCCGTAGCATGGTTACTTATCTTTTTTTGGCAGCTGCTTTCCATGCAGTTTGGTTAGAACGAATAGCAGATATCACATCTCAGGTCATGCAGTTCCAGCTACTCAACTGCTTAGAGATATTAAAAGTAAAGTGAGGGAGAAGCTTAGCACTGTGGCTGCTTTTCAGAAGAAGGCTAAAAAGGATCCCACCTTAACTTTATTACTCTATTAGGGCTTGTTTTCTGTATTAGTTGTACTTAGTCGTAGCTTAGCCTTTTGTGTAGGCTATGTTTTAGCTTCTTTCGGGGTCTTTTTTTTTTTTTTTTGCTAATTAAAATTTTATACCATAAAGGAACAGCTTAATACACATCTAGGGGCATACCCCGCGAAGTCAACATGCAGAACAAACAAATGTCATAGCATCATAAAGACACTATACAATCAACATACAGATAGAACTAGAATTAATCTAGTTTAAACCCTCACAATGAGACCTATGCCAAGTACAAGTAGTAAAGGGACCACCCGATCCACCTCCAAGCATTGTAAACTAGTAAGCAGCAAGTCAACACATAGAGACCCTTGTCCTCCTGTATTTGTCTCTTTTGAGCAATAAAATTTTTTATTTAGCAAAAAAAAAGGGTCAAACCGAGAGCATCTGAGAGATAGCAGCTATCAATACCAACTAGCAAACAACAGCTTACTAGTTTACAATCTAGTAATAATTTTAAATGTATTACTAGTTTATAATCTTTAACAACAGCTTTACTAGTAATAAAATTCTTTGTATTGAGGATTCTAATGGTGTCTCCTGTTCGTCTCATCGCGACATATCTTCTGTAGCAGTGAGTTATTTTCAGTCCTTGATGGGTAGTCATAGAGAGGCTCACCAGTTTCCTTCAGACCTGCATATTCCTAGCATTGATGACCAGGATTCGCAGGATCTGGTAGCCCCTTTTAATGCCCTGGAGGTTTTTAAAGCATTCAAATCAATGGCGAAGTGTAAAAGTCCAGGTCCTGATGGCTTTACTCCTGAGTTTTTCCTTGCAGCATGGAGTGTCATTGGTAATGACGTAGTGGCTGGTATCTTGCACTTCTTTAACACCTTTTATTTGCCCCATATAGTGAACTCATCTGCTATAGCTTTAGTTCCTAAGGTGGCTAACCCGTCTCAAATGAGCCATTTCAGGCCAATCTCATGTTGTAACACTCTCTACAAGTGTGTAGCTAAATTATTAGCATCTCGTATGAAAAAGGTAATGTGCAAGCTTATCTCTCCTTGTCAAACTGCTTTTGTTCCAGGACGGCGCATAGGTGACAACATCATGTTAGCTCAATCTTTAGGTCGTGACTATCATCTCAATCAAGGTAGCCCCCGAGTTGCAATTAAAATGGATATTCGCAAGGCATTTGACACTCTAAATTGGGAGTTCCTGTTTAAAGCAATGGTTGCTATGAATTTTCCAGAGAAATTTGTGAAGTGGGTAAGAACTTGTGTCACGACGTGCATGTTATCAGTAAAAATAAATGGATCTTTGGAGGGGTATTTCAAGGCAGAATCTGGTCTAAGACAGGGCGATCCTCTATCGCCGTACCTGTTTGTAATTGCCATTGAGGTTCTTACTGCCTATCTCAACCAAGCCACTAAAGCTCATGATTTCTCTTTTCACTGGAGGACTAAATCTGCTCGTATTTCTCATTTAGTCTTTGCTGATGATCTTTTCCTCTTCTGCAAGGGAGATATCAACTCAATTAAGATTTTGGTGGATGGATTTTCTAAGTTCTCTGATGCTTCAGGTCTGGTTCCAAACAGGAGCAAATGTCTATGCTTCTTTGGTAATGTTCCTTTGGAAGTTCAGAAATTTACGATTCAATATACTGGGTTTTTTAGAGGATCTCTTCCTGTAAACTACCTGGGCCTTCCCCTGGTCTCTGGGAAGCTGCGAAAAAGAGACTGCGAGGTTCTTTTATCGAGACTTTGCAGTAGAATTGAAGTTTGGACTAGTCTATTTCTTAACCAGGCAGGAAGGGTCCAACTCTTAAAATCGGTTCTATTTGCTATTCAAGGGTACTGGGCTACTTATATCTTTCTCCCAAAGAGTGTGCTAAAGAAAATTCAGAGCATCTTTGCTCATTATCTATGGGGGTCTTCTATTAACGGTCCCTGTATTTTCAAGGTTGCTTGGATTGATTGTTGTTATCCGAAGTCTGAAGGAGGGCTAGGGTTCAAGGATATGGTGGAGTGGAATGAGGCTGCAGTCTTGTTTCAAATTTGGCATATTTTTTTTTTTGCTAAATAAAATTTTTTTATTGCTCCAAAGAAACAAAGACAAGATAAGAGGGGCATACCCCAATCAAAAGCAAAACAGACCTACACAAGTAACTAGGCCAGTCAACAGAAAACTAGGACAAAGCTAAAATAACTAGTATAGTAATGAAGGTAGTGTGGGATCCTTCCGGACAGCTCTTTGAAAACAGCCAACAGTGCAAAGTTTGTCTCTAACTCTTCTTTTTACATCTCTAGTCAATCTCCCAGCTGGTATAGCATGCCCCACATTGTGAGTTCTATGATTCCTTTCCATCCAAATAGCATGATATGTTGTTGCAAGAAATAAGTAGGTTGCCATTTTTTTGATGCTTTCTATACGACCCCCAACAAGCGTGCCTTGGTTAAGATTCTGCCAACTAAAATCCACACGAACTGGCCACGCTCGAAAGACAGATTTTACATAGTCACATTCACTGAAGAGATGCTTATGCGTTTCCACAGAGTTCATACACATGACACATATTGGGTTAATTGCCATCCCAAATCTCTGCATACGATCACGAGTTAACAGTCTTTCCTTTAGTATTATCCACAGCATCACAGAGTACTTTGGAACTGCACATGAATGCCAAACCATATCTATCCAAGGTGGAGGGTTTTGAGCACGCCGAATTGTGTCCCAGACCACTGGAAGACCAACTTTGTTCCCAGAGATTCCATTCCAGAAAATGCTGTCCTCCTGTTGACATTCGACAGTTGCACAAATGCTACGAAAGTCTATTGCAAGAACATGGTTGGAAACAATAGTCTGCCAAACACGATTACTGAATATCACACCCACTTTGGCCATATGTGTAGACTCCAATATTGAAATAATGCTAGGACTTAAAAGATCCACCAGAGTTTTCCCATTATGCCAAGGGTCATGCCATAGAAGGTGGTTAGAATTAACACCTATTTTATAGGATGAAAAAGGGAGAGCCTTGCTACGACCTTTAAAAATTTTCTTGAGGCTCCATCACGATTTTGATGGGATTTTCATGCTCCAGAATGGCTTATGCTGTAAGAAGCAGGAATAAAGCCATTTAATCCACAAAGAATCTGCTTTAGTAACAATCCTCCACACCTGATACAATATTGCAGCATCGTTCCAAGAAAACAAATCTCTAAAGCCAAGACCACCTTCAGATTTCGGGTAGCAACAGTCAGCCCACGCTATTTTAAAAATACAAGGACCATTCAAGGACCCACCCCATAGATATCTAGCTAAAATCCTCTGGATATGCTTTAGCACCCCTTTCGGAAGAAAAAGGTATGTTGACCAATAACCCTGAATACCATAAAGCACAGCCTTTATTAAAAGAATGCGCCCAGCTTGATTAAGGAATTTACTTGTCCAAAGCTCTATTCTACCACACAGGCGCGAGATGAGAGGTTCACAATCTCTGTATTTCCTGAGACCAAAGGAAGGCCTAGATACGAAACAGGTAGGGTACCTCTAGAATAACCAGTAAATTGCAATGTAAAGTTCTGAACTTCACATGGAACATTGCCAAAAAAACACATACATTTTGCAGGATTTGGAAGTAAACCAGAGATGCTAGAAAACTTCCTCACGCCACTCATGATCAGTTTTACAGAGTCAATATCACCTTTGCAAAACAAGAATAAATCATCAGCAAAAGTTAAGTGAGTAATACCAGCCTCTTTTGTGCGCCAATGAAACGAAAATTCAGGAGACGAGGTGGCTTGATTGAGACAAGCTGTAAGAACCTCCATGGCAATGACAAATAGATACGGGGAAATCGGATCACCCTGCCTCAACCCTGACTGTGCTTTGAAGTACCCTTCTAAGGATCCATTGACAAAGTTTAGTCCATTCTATAAACTGCACAGGAAAATTCATGGCCAACATAGCATTGAAGAGAAACTCCCAATTTAGGGTATCAAATGCTTTCCTAATGTCCATCTTAATAGCAACACGGGCAGGTCCTGAGTTGAGATGGTAGTCTTTACATAATGATTGAGCAAGTAGAATATTGTCACCAATTTTCCGCCCCGGAACAAACGCTGCCTGACACGGAGATATGATCTTCCTCATAACAGTTTTCATACGGGCAGCAAGCATTTTTGCTATGCACTTATACAGCGTGTTAAAGCATGAAATAGGTCTATAATGCCCCATGTGTGAAGGATTGGCAATCTTAGGAACCAAAGCAATAGCTGCAGAATTAATTATACGAGGAAGCTGTCCAGTTGAGAAGAAGTGCAAGATACAGTTAGTTACTTCATTACCCAAAATGCTCCCGGAGCTCAAGAAAAATTCTGGGGTAAGGCCATCAGGGCCAGGACTCTTGCTTTTGGCCATTTTCTTCAGTGTATTGTACACTTCTGATCTAGTGAAAGGAACCACCAGTTTGTGAGCCATATCATCCTGCATAACCTTAAGATTTAGATCATCAGGAAAGCACTGAACCTCCTTAGTACATCCAAGAATGGACTTGAAATAATTCACTGCTGTTGCAGATATATCTGTGTGATTTGTATGCACGCCACCATCATCATCTTCAATGCTCAAAATTTTGTTCATATTCCATCTGCCTTTTGTTGAGTTAAAGAAAAATTTATTGTTTCCATCCCCATATTTCATCCAATGAACCCTTGATTTCTGCTTTAGCAACTTTTCCTCCTTGCACAACTCATTAGCCAAAGTCGCACATAACCTCCGTTCCTCCGCGAGTTCTGCAATTGAAGGACTGGATCCCAAATTATTCTGGAAATCCTCAAGCTCAGCCCTTGCTTGAATAACACGACTATGCAAGTTCCCATGAGAGGCATTTAATTGCTTGAGCCTATTTTTTACAATCTTAAGTTTCATAGTAAGACAGTACCAAGGATCACCATTAACCTGAGCATTCCAAGCTGAGTCAACCGTGGGAAGAAAAAGCTCATGATCAATCAGATGTTGGAAAACTTGAAAAGGCTTGAAGATCTTGGTGCGATTAGAACCAACTCTCACAATCGCGGGGTTATGATCTGAAAGACCTCTAGGCAAGAAAACAGCTGAGGATAAGTCAAAGGATTGGAGCCAAATATCATTCACAAGGACACGGTCTAACTTTCTCATAGTGGGGTCTTCCAGATTGCAATCCCACCATGTGTAAATAGGCCCAGAAAATTTGAGGTCTGTCAATCCCAGCTGAGCAAGGCAGCTACGGAATTCAGTAATGCCGTCCAATCTTCGAGGCAAAGCTTTATTAGATTCCGTAGCAGAGGCAAAGGTGTTGAAATCTCCCATGACACACCAGCTTCCAAAAGGATTAGCAATTATGTTGTCTTGAATTCGAACTAAATCTGCCCACAACGACCTCCTATCCACAGTCGTATTAAAAGCATAGACCATAGTGACAGTAGCTGGGTCAGAGCCATCTAGCCGCGAAACTTGGCAAGTGATATGTTGAGATGTAGCACACAAGAGCCTCACATTCCATTCTCTGGGATCCCACCCCACCCATATTCTGCCATTATTGTGAAAATCATAGTTGAAGAGCCATTTAAATCGAGGAGCTATCCAGTTTGAAATATAATTAGCATTGTCCACCTTCACATGAGTTTCTAACAGAGCTACCAAAGATAATTTATTTACACTAATAAAGTCCTTTGCAAAGGACATTTTATTGTGCAAACCTCGTATATTATACGAGAAAAAATCCATAATCAACGGGATTAATTATGGTTTTGGGGAGATTTCCCCGCAGCTTTTTTGATACGCTTCTTTTTTGACCTCGACATAGAGCCAGAATTTACAAGAACTTGTGGTGAGATCAGATTAATACCTCGCTTCTTATCCACTTCATCTACTCTTCTCAACCCTTTGAAGATATTTAGAGGAGCAGGGGAGTCATCACTATCTTGACCTGAATTGCTTTTC
The DNA here is from genome assembly GCA_037693485.1 of Kitagawia praeruptora. Taxonomy (NCBI): domain Eukaryota; kingdom Viridiplantae; phylum Streptophyta; class Magnoliopsida; order Apiales; family Apiaceae; genus Kitagawia; species Kitagawia praeruptora. The sequence continues at coordinate 117,016,955 of CM075351.1, read as the reverse complement.
CCTTTCCTGCTGACAGTAGTCCATTCCATCTCTGTACTACACCCAACATCTTTACATCCAACATCAGAACTACCCGTGGCTACATTCACAACATTCTCAACTGCAACATCCTCCACATTTTGCTTATCCTCACCTACAACACCCTCAACTACAACATTCACAACATTCTCAACTGCAACATCCTCCACATTTTGCTTATCCTCAACTACAACATCCTCCACATTTTGTTTATCCTGACATACAGTTTCCTTATCTCCTCTAGTTTCCTGATGTGTCTCCTTATTAACATTAACGGAACTGTCACCCACCACCGGTTTAGTTCCTAAATTATTCTGTTTATCCTTCATAACCCACTTACGAATAGAGGTAGGGCAGGTAGAGACCAAGTGACCTAAAGATTTGCAGCCTGTGCATACCTTAGGTTTTTGCTGATACGCAACATCCACTTCCACAACAGTCTTGTCTCGTGTGACTGGATTAAAGTCCATGGCCTTGATTTTGTCCGGTAACGGATCTCCCACCTTATATTGAACACATAAACGTGCAAATGGCAAAATGTTGATCTCAGAGGTTAAAGCATCAGCCCCTAAGGGTTTACCAATCACACTAGCCAGACTACCCAAGCCTTCCTTTGTCCAATAAACATCTGGAATGTTGGACATCTTAACCCATAACGGTAGTTCAGTGATTTTATCTACACCTGCTATCGTTCCCCAATCAGAAACAAGAATAGGTCGTTTGTCAAAGTACCAAGTGCCTTGACTTAACACCGCATTTTTTCCTTCAGTTGTAGCAAATTTAAAGACAAATATGGCGCTACTTTTTTTATAAACTTCAGAAAAGGTCTTTTTGCCCCAAGCAACCCTTGCAATATTCTTTACCCTTTGGAAAGGAAGTGAACCCCTGGTGAATTGCCCCACTATACAGTTTTTAAACTTCTCAGCTCCTTTTAGTAAAATCTCCTCAGGTGGTTCCACAACCTCAACACCTGCGGAAAGGGGGTTATAATCAAACTTAATATTTTTTACCGCAATAGGATCTGACTTTATAACATTAACCCAAGACTTCATTTTAGGCTTCTCCCCATCTCCTTGAACATCTTCTTCTTTTGATAACTCTTTACCTTGAGAGTTTTTCATGCCTGAAACCCCAACTACCGGTTCAGACATTTTAACATTCGCCTCGCCCTCCTTGTCAGACGTACATAACTTTACATTCTTCTTGAAAATCGGTAAGCCATATTCATCTCTCCCAGTGATGAATTGGGAGGAGTTCACCAAGCCCTCATTAAACTTCATCTCAGATTCTGCCATTTCTTTTTCACATTCTGCCATTGACAGCCCCTTCTTTGTCATAAAACATTGTACCTCCATCATTTTCTTTCTCAAAGCAATGAGCTCCTCCCTCTCTTGCTTATTTTCTCTGAATGCCATTTGAGTGGCTCTGCGCACAGTCTCACGCTCCAATTTAGCTCTGTCATCCTCATGGTCATACTCTTCCGCTTCTGAAGAGGAGTCTACCACAACCTCCTTCTCCAAAGGTATACCACCTGAGCTACTAGGAAACCCCAGAGGAACCGGGTAGTCCTCCACCTCTCGCCTAGATAGAACCTCCTCAAAATCATCATCACCAGGACCATCTTGCATATAACCCGGCACTCCATCAGAATCACAATACGAACCTTGGCTAACCATAATAATAATAAGTTAATAAATAGATATAAGTAAGAAATATAAGTGTTTAGGTGTAGAATGATGAGGAAAGAAAGGTGGATTCGTGAATTTTGATAAGTGATGAAAAGGTTTAGTGGTGAAGAAAATAGATCTAAACCTTAGAGTGATCTGGAGCTGAAGTATGATCATCCTGTCCTACTCCTAGATCATACTTCATGGTTATGATGTTAGTGATCAGGATGATCGACAGTGTCTTAGATGTTAGTGATCAGGATGATCGACAGTGTCTTAGATCATACTTCATGGTTATACTCCTGCTTTCTTAACTCTAAACCTTTCTGGAGTATGAAAATTCCGTCAAAAGTGTCTTGGAGTCTTAAGAAAATCCTAAAGAACCGTAACAAGGTCCTGCCTTACCTATCTTATCACATAGGGACTGATTCTAATTTTCTGCTATGGCATGACCCTTGGCATAATGGTAGATCGGTTGTGGATCTGCTGGGTAGTAACGTAGTTTCTGTCATGGAATCGACTAATATGGCTCGCATTGGTACTATAATTAGCAACAGGAGTTGGCAACGCTTAATATCAAATCATGTCTTAGCTATGGACTTCCGTCAAATTTGTGCTGCTCTTTCTTGTCACCAGGTGGATGAGATTTTTTGGGATGGCACTAAAGCTAAATTTGTAAAGTTAGCTATTATTTGGAAGACTATTCGCAGGACTCAAGCTTCTCCTCCTTGGGTTAAGATGATATGGCACAGCTTTGCGGTCCCAAAACTCTCTGTAATGATGTGGTTAATTATGAAGGGTAGACTTCTTACGAGAGACCGTATGCTTCGATTTGGCATGACCGTTGATCCTACTTGCATAATGTGTACTCAGCACGTTGAATCGCATGGTCATCTGTTCTGTGAATGCATATATATTAGAGCAATCCTTCAAAAATGGTTCATTCCTTTGAACCTGGATTGGCAGCAGATAATCCGAGGCAATATTGTTGGTGTGGGAGTTGATGGCACTCGTAGCATGGTTACTTTTTTTTTTTTTGCTAATTAAAATTTTATACCAAAAGGAACAGCGAATACAAGTCTAGGGGCATACCCCGCGAAGTCAACAATCACATAATACAAAGATTAAAAATCAGTAAGTCACCTTACTGACAACATAAACTAGCGAGGTTATCAGTGACCACCCCTAGTCTAAAGACATCAAAATAAGTCTATGTCGGATCGTAGGGAAGAGCACTAAGAATTTGCATTCTTAGCATCATGACAATGATGCTACCCGAACTACATGAGCGCATCAAAACCCAACAGAAGGAACAAGCCCACAAACACCCGAGCTGGACAGTGTGGTTCCCAAGCAAGGAACCTCTCCCGTAACCAGGTCGAAGCATGATCACCAAATCAGCGCATCCATCTTTAGCGCTGCACTCCCTCACGTACGACTGAAGAGCAGTCACAGGCAGCAACCTGCACTCAAATCCTTCCAAAACCACAACCAATTCAGCATGATATAGCACCCATCTAGAAATCATCAGAATCCTCCATGGTGACCCAAGGAACCCATGAATCAGCAAGACATCCTGCTCTGGCCCGGGCCAAATGCCCTCACAACTATCAGTTGGCATCAATAAGCCAAGAACCACACCACTATGACCATGCGTCACACAACCAATTCCAGTGCTATTAGCACACATTTCATTCGGCAACTCCAATTTCAAAACCTGCATTTTCAAATAAGACACCAGCAACCTGGCAATATCAAACAAATTATTCATCTCAAGCATACCAACACCAACAAATGGGTAATAAGTGTAACCCCCTGGTTCACACCCAAGTATCCTAAGCATACGCCTCAACATCCTTTCTGTCCCTTCCAGAACACAACCGCTACTCCTTAAATCATCGAGCAGCTTGTGTTCCTCTAACACAGGTTCAACATTGAACCCATCATCCATAAACAATTTGGGCCACAACTTTCCAACCAGCTTTCCCACCAATTCCTTAGAAAGAGACTGGGCTTCCGAGGCCTTCACAGGACTTCCGTCAACCAGTTGGCGGGCATTCTTCATAAGTTCCTCTTTGCAAAGAGAAACCTCACCATTTACCACAACAGGATGAAACCCACAACCATCCGAGCCCAGAGAGTCGCTATCGTACTCCATTTGCTTGTATGGCTGCAACCTCTCACCAGATTGAGTCGCTTGAGTCAACAAATCCTGCTCCCCATTAACTAACCCAGTAGAAAGACAAGGGTAATAAACCTTGACCTCCGTCGAAAAACTGACCTTCTTCGAGACCTGCTCACCCTTAACTAACTCAGTAGAAGGGGCACCGTGCAGACTAGGGTAAAAAACCCTAACCTCCGGAGAGAAGGAGACCCTCTTCGGGCTACTAACTGGACTCCCCAACTTAACAATGGGTTCACCCATAAGGATACAACCCCCAACTCTAGGAATCTCCGATACAAGGTTCTCTGAGAAGGTAACCCTTTTCGGACTCATCTTCGGTACCAACCCAGCATGGGTCTTCGCCAACAATCCCCTAGCATCATTAACCAACTCCTTAGAGTCAGCAAGGAGACCAGCAATAGAACTACAATTCTCCGACAAAGAAGCATCGGAGAAAGTAACCCTCTTCCGACTCATGAAAGAAAAAGGAAAAGAGATATAGGTGTTTATGGTGTAAGATTAGAAGAAAGAGATGGATTAGCGATGGATTTATGGTTAGATTGATGGAAAGATGTTTAGATTTAGTTTAGAGAAGAGGCGGCTAGCTAGGGTTCCTAGAGAGAAACGACTCTCATTATGTGGGGTGGATGATCCGTAGCATGGTTACTTATCTTTTTTTGGCAGCTGCTTTCCATGCAGTTTGGTTAGAACGAATAGCAGATATCACATCTCAGGTCATGCAGTTCCAGCTACTCAACTGCTTAGAGATATTAAAAGTAAAGTGAGGGAGAAGCTTAGCACTGTGGCTGCTTTTCAGAAGAAGGCTAAAAAGGATCCCACCTTAACTTTATTACTCTATATATTAGGGCCTGTTTTCTGTATTAGTTGTACTTAGTCGTAGCTTAGCCTTTTGTGTAGGCTATGTTTTAGCTTCTTTCGGGGTCTTCCCCTTGTCCTCCTGTATTTGTCTCTTTTGAGCAATAAAATTTTTTATTTAGCAAAAAAAAAGGGTCAAACCGAGAGCATCTGAGAGATAGCAGCTATCAATACCAACTAGCAAACAACAGCTACCATGGATGCAATTATGCGCTACAGGGACACATACCTTCCCCACGTAGCCAAAGTTCCTAGTTCGCTCCATTCTGCAAACTTCCGAAATCATTACAGAATTGGTAAGCCTTAGAAGAGGCAAACCATCAAACAAGTTGTGGGTGTTAACCACACTCCCCATAACCTTACCAATTCCCTTTGTATGTAACATCCACCAGCTAGAAACATACAGCACGCTTACCCAGCTCCTCCGATTGAAGAAACCCTTCTCAATACTACCCTGAAACAGTAGGTAGGCATTCTCCTGGTCCCCAATTCGAGTACTACACTCGACCTCGGTGAAACCATTAGTTGAGTCCGTCATCCTCACAACAGAATTCCTTGACCAAATCCCTATCATCTCATCCAAGTCCAGCGACGAGAACTCTTGAACTAAACCTCCATACCCCGGAACTAGACTCCAAGTTCAAAGCACAAAACCCAAATCTACTTCTGACCAATTTTGAGAGCAGTCAGCGATAAGCCCCAAAGATTTCATAGCCATCATTCAATTTAGAAATGGTGAATTACCCCCTTCTTTATTTATTTATTTAAACCCTTCCTAAAAAATATAAAAGGGGGTTCGGTTCCTTAGACTACGAACGGAAAGGATGAAAGCGAGTGAGTATGCTAATTCCTCATCCACAAATCAGCCCTTCCCGCGGGTTATTGCTTTTTCGAATTTATAAGATGGCTAAGTCATCTTGAAATGGACGACACCCATGAAATGCCTGACTTGTAATCTCTACCACCCACAGCAGAGATCCATAGGCCACCCCATCATCATGAGGAGCAACATTAGTGAAGACGACGAGTTCTCTTTGACCAAGATAAATCTTGGAGGAAACATCGCTAGTCAAAACACCAGAAACCAACTCATTATTCTCATCTCTAAAGAGATCTAATAACTCATCCCCTAGGCCCAAGAACCGAGGAGAAGCAATATTAAGTTTCCCTCTAGTGAAAGAGGCGAAAACAGATGACCCCTCATTGGAGTTACGGAGAACACCACGAGAGTCCTGAAACAACGAAACCGACAAGAAAGAAATTTTGGGGTAAAAGTGGGAGATAAGAAAGAGGGAGGTGGATTTAGGAAGGAGATATTTAGATCTGATGGATTCAAGGTGTAGATTGGACTGAATTTTCATGGTGGCTAGAAGAAATTTAGGGTTTTAGAGAGAGGTTAGAGAGAAATGACTCTCATCTGTTTTTTGAGTTCATGAACCTTTTCTCAATGCTGGTGCTACTTCTCTATTAGCAGATGGGTGATATTTGTAATAGGCTTAGTTCTATGTTTGTTGATTGTAAAATGACTTAATGTTGTTTGGCTTTGTTGTCTGAATGTTGATCTCGCGGGGTATGCCCCCAGATTTGTGTAAGTTGTTCCTTCTTGGTATAAATTTTAATTAGCAAAAAAAAAAAAACAATGCTAGAGTTAATAAAACATGATTCGGTAACTGGAAGAAAGTTATCAATCAATAACTTGTAAAACGGGAGTTAAGTTTTAGAAATCGTATTTAAACCTAAAAGTCCGATTGAGTTCATAGGGTATAAAATGATAAACATAATGAAGGTCTAAGCTTAAAGCAGAGGATAAATTGTAGAATCAAGATTCACTGTCCATCCAAAGAAAGGTAATGACAGGGTACACATATAACAATCGGTGTATATTGAAAGACAGTTCACAGGATAACTCAATAGAAGGGTACAACAAGGTACTGATTACTTGCAAACTGATTTGAAAGAACATGCGATAATTAACAGAAATAGATATACTTTTTTTTTTGCTAAATGAAATATATTTCACGGAAAAGGAGCTACATAGAAACCAGGGGCATACCCCAAACCACTAAGAAACTACACACCTCAAAGGGTCAACATGACCATACACAAGAATTCTAAACCTCTAGACAATTCAAAAAAGAAGTAGTACAAGAGACGGTTCTTTTTGAACCCACCTTTTGAAAGATGAACAAGAGAAAAGCTTCTCCCGAACAAGACCTTTGACATTTAGGCTAAGCACATGAGTCGCGTGCCCAGGTCCTGCATTGTGCATTATGTAGTTTCGTTCCTTCCAAACGCAGTAGATACACGTTGTGAGATAAACCCCTGCTATGGCCTTTAACTGCTCAGTAAGGGGAGAGTTAAAGAAGTCCCCTTACTGCCACCTCGCCCAATTAGCATTCACCCGAAATGGCACCACATTACTCAAGAGGTTAAAAAACGGACAGCGAGTGAACAAATGGCTTATAGACTCCATGCCATTTCTGCACAGAACACACGTTTGATCCACCCTCATACCAACAAATATCATACGATCCTTGGTAAGCAACCTGTTTTTGATTGCAAGCCAAGAAATAAAAGAGCACTTCGGGATATTGAACGAGTTCCACACTAAGTCACCCCAATTAACACCCTGACCAGTATCTCGAATAGATGCCCATATGGTTGTCAACTTAACAAGCTTTGGTTGGAGTCTGTCCCAAGTAATTCTATCACATCTGTGAATTTGAGTTTGAGTTGCCCTCTTTCGAACTTCCAAGACATCCATGTTATTTGATTGAGGGAGACTCCAAGCCCCACTTTGGAGATAGGAACTAATAGGAAACATGCTAGACGATTCTGCATTAGAGATCACCGAGGAGGAAATGTGAGCCAAGGGTTTCTTATTGGCCCAAGGGTCATGGCAAAAAAGAAACTCAGAAGCTTCTCCAATATTATAATTAACATATGACAAGGCTTGAGGTCTAGATATACTTCACTTGAACAATAAGTGGGGAATAGAAACACTTGCCTCGACATACGTAGTCTTGATTTCAACACATCGATTCGTTACTCTCTTTTTTTTTTTGCTAAATAAAAGTATATATTCACCGATGAAAAATACAAAAAAAAACCCCAAAGCTAGTGACAAGCCACTAGCTAGGGCGAACTATCTAAAAAAGCTAGAGAGAACTAAGCTAACATGATATGTCTTCCTAGAAAAGAACAAGTTGCAAGGAGCTATCATTCCTGATACATTTTCTAAATTGTTCGGAATTAAAAAGCCTAGCTCTAATACGGCTGGTAATATCACCATATAGCTTCCTAGCAGGGGTATTTTGCCCTTGGTGGTGAATTCTGTGATTACGCTCAATCCATACCGCGTGAAAAGTTGCAGCAACAAAAAGGTAGGCACTTTGCTTAATAATGGCCTTGACTCTACCATCGATGATGTCGCCCCTTTGCAATGCATTCCAGTCTGTGTTAATCTTGACCTGAAATTCACTAGTAATAGACCTGGTGTAAGCACAAGAGCTGAATAGATGCTCGTGCGTTTCCATTGCAGAGTTACACAGAACACAAACTGGGTTTACAGCCATATTGAACCTTATCATTCTGTCTTTTGTGAGTAATCGCTGTTGTAGTATGAGCCAGAGATTAATAGAATATTTAGGAACCGCAAGCTTATACCAGATGAGGTTCAGCCAGCTAGGAGGACTGGCTCGTGTACGAAGAGTATTCCACAACAGTGAGATTGAGATAGGATTAGAACCTGCATTGTTCCAAGATATTCTGTCTTGAGCACGAATCAGAATTTCTGAACATAATTGACGAAGCTCAATGGCATGAACATGGTTAGTAGGGCAAAAATTCCAAGCACCACCGGTAATAGCAGAACTAACTGTTGCCATTTCATTGGATTCCATGATGGAAATAATTTCCAACCCATAAGTCTCAACAGGAGATTTATTGTTAAGCCATGGGTCAAACCAAAGTGAAAAGGAAGAATTATTCCCAGGATGGTAAGAAATATGCTCTCTTGCCAGGACGCGAGCTTGCAGTATCTTTTTAACACACCAGGAACATTTTGACGGAATTTGCATAGACCAGAAGTGTTTACCTCGAGGTATACTAGCATAGAACCAGCTAACCCATATGGAGTCCTTCTTATTGATAATACGCCATAGTTGAAACAAAACAGCACAGCTATTCCAAATTAACAAATCCTTGAAACCAAGACCACCCTCTCCTTTAGGAAAACAGCAATCTGACCATGCAACTTTAAATTGGCATGGGCCAGTATAGTTACCAGACCATAGAAACCTAGAAAGAATACTTTGAATCTTTTTTAGGATTCGTTTAGGTAAAAACAGATACATGGCCCAATAGTTATGTATGCTATACAAGACAGAATTAATAAGTTGCATCCTCCCTGCTTGACTAAAAAATCTACAGGTCCATAGATCAATCTTTCTGCAAATTTTCATAATGAGAGCAATACAGTCTCGAGCTTTCAGTTTAGCTGATATCATGGGGAGCCCCAAGTAATTAACTGGGAGGCTACCTTGAGTGAAGCCAGTTAGCGTACTTGCAAAGTCTTGCACTTCCGAATCCATATTACAGAAAAATAATTCACTTTTAGCCTTGTTGGGTGAGAGGCCTGAGATATTCGAGAACTTAGTCACTCCCTCCATTAGAAGCTTTATCGAATCCTTATTACCCTTACAAAATAAGAGAAGGTCATCCGCAAAAACTAAGTGAGTTAATTTTATGCGGTCTGCTTTCTAGTGAAAAGAGAAGTCTTGAGAGTTCGTAGAGTCTTTGATACAAGAACTGAGAACCTCCATGGCTAGAACAAATAAGTAAGGAGAGAGGGGATCGCCTTGTCGCAATCCAGATTTAGCTGGAAAGAAGCCCTCCAAAGCACCATTAACTTTAACAGATATCATGCAAGAAGTGATACAGATTTTCAGCCAATTAAGAAACCTATCTGGAAAGCCCATATGCTGAAGCGTGATAAACAAGAAAAACCAGTTCAGAGAATCAAAAGCCTTGCATAGGTCGAGTTTGCAAGCAAACCGAGGTGCTCCTTTATTTATGTGATAATCCCGACAAAGTGACTGTGCTAACATCACGTTGTCACCGATAATCCGACCAGGAATAAAAGCTGCTTGATTTTGGGACACTAAAGAAGGCATGACCTCTCTCATCCTAGCAGCAAGAAGCTTAGCAATGCACTTATAAATTACATTACAGCAGGATATAGGACGAAATTCTGACATTGAGGAAGCATTAGCAGTTTTTGGAATTAAAGCCAAGGCAGTAGAGTTTATCATACGAGGTAAATGCCCAGAATCAAAAAAGTAGAGAATAGCCTGAGAGACTTGATCACCTATAATACTCCAGGACTTGATGAAGAACTCAGTTGAAAAGCCATCCGGTCCGGGACTCCGGTTCTTAGCCATAGATTTAAAAGTTGCAAGAATTTCTTCCTGGGTAAAAGGTTTAATAAGGGCATCGTTTTGTTCCTCCGAGAGCCTCTTGAGGTTAAGATTAGGAGGGAAGTCATCAACTGAATGGGATTGACCTAGCAGGTCCTGAAAATGCTTTATGGCTACATCTGAGATGCCCCTGTGAGTAGAGTGAATGATACCAGCACCATCCTTGATGCTAGTGAGTTTATTAGAGTTCCATCTGCCCTTGCAGGAGTTAAAAAAGAATTTATTGTTGCCATCACCCTTATGCAACCACTTAATACGAGATTTTTGGCATAAAAGAATTTCTTCAGAGTTCAATGCCTTGGAAAGAGTACACATTAGTATAGTTTCCTGCTCACGTTGCTCTCTAGTAGGGCAGGGACCTAAGCTTTGCTGAAAGTCATTAAGGGCCTCTCTACCAGAATTTACACAATCTTGAAGATTACCAGTTTCTCTGTTAAGATGCTTGAGAACAGTTTTTACCTTGCGAAGCTTTGTTGTAAGAACGTACCATGGATCACCAATTACTACGTCACTCCAAACATCTGCAATAGTAGATAGGAATTTTTCATGCTCCAGCAAGTGGTTGAAAATCTGAAAAGGTTTATGAACTTTCTCATGATGAAGGCCAAGATGAATAGTAGCAGGGCAGTGGTCTGAGAGGCCTCTATTGAGGAATTTTGCACGAGACAAGTCAAAGTGCTGCAGCCAGGAATCGTTAACAAGAACCCTATCCAGCTTCCGATATAGAGGGGTGGTTATGTTGCTATCCCACCAAGTAAAGATATCCCCCTCGTAATGAAGATCAACAAGACCCAAATTTTGTAGACAGTTATTGAACTCATAATTCCCACTGAGACGTCTAGGAAGAGGCCCACTAGTCTCGAAGGGGAAAAGAAAGGTGTTGAAATCACCTAATAAGCACCACGGGGGGCAAATATCATTGACAGTTACCATGCTTTGGATATTGGCTAGATCTGCCCAAAGGGACCTTCTCTGCACAGCATCATTGAAAGCATATATAGCAGTTACAAGAAAGGTGTTAGTACCGTTAATCTCAGCAACCTTACAATTGACATGTTGACTAGAAGAAGATATCAGATTGATAGACCATACCGAAGGGTCCCAACCAAACCATATTCGGCCATTGTGGTGGTGATTATAATTAAACATCCAGTTAAATCTAGAAGAAATTTTAGAAGCCAAAAAATTAGCGTCCTCTTGCTTAACACGAGTCTCAAGGAGGGCTAGAAGACTAAATTTATTTACAGACAAAAAATCCTTGATAAAGGACACTTTATTATGCAAGCCCCTCGTGTTGTAAGAGCACAAATCCATGGGTCAAAGGGGGGAGGGGGCATCAGCCCCTAAAGGTTGCTGCTTCATTTTGAGTTTTAGTTTCTTGACTTGAGACTTTGAGAGACCAAGGAAGAGATTCTGGGAAGAGGCCTTTTCGATTTTTGAGTCTATTTCATCAACCCTTTTTAGGTTCTTGAACATCCTAGGAGGAGATGGCGAAATGTCATCAAATTGAGGAGAGCAGGCTCTGTTCTTTCTCTTCACCTCAGTCCAGCCTGAATCATCTTGATTGTCATTGACGGCCCCCTGGACAAAGGTCTCGGGTTTGTCACCTGTTAATTGTGATTCCTTCTCTTGTTCAGTCGGAATAGAACAGTCAGCTTGAGTATGATCAGTGCAAGATTCTGGGTGAGCCTCAGAAGAAGCTTTAGCCTTTTGAACCCAAATTCGCTTAGAGATAGGACAAGCACCTACCGAGTGCCCCAGAGATTTACATCCAGAACAAGACAGAGGCCTAACTGGGTACGATACTTGCACCTGAGCTGTGTACTTCTCCCCTGTACAGGGATCAAGAGCCAAAGCAGAAATTACATTAGGTAATGGATCTCCTGCCTCGTAAAGAACATTCATTTTTGCAAAGGGAACCAGGTCGAGTTTTGACGTTAGCGAATCTGCTCCCAAAGGTTTGCCAATCACACTAGCTAGTCTGCTAAGCCCCTCCTCAGACCAATAGCATTCAGGAATGTTAGATAATTTAATCCATAAAGGCATAGAGGAGATTTTTGATTCTCCGGGTTTTGCACCCCACTCTGTAACTATCATAGGTTTCTGGGAGATATACCAAGTCCCACGGCCGAGAAAGGCAGCCATACTCGTTGCAGAGTTGAATTTGAAGATAAAAGTGGAGGCATCTTTTTGAAAAATGTTCACCAATCCTCTGTTCCTCCAAAACTTATTGACAAATTCAGAAACAGCAGAATAAGAGCGATTGCCCTTAGTGAATGTGCCAACAACACATAATTTAAATTTATCATTTCCTTTCTGAAGCATTTCTACAGGAGGCTCAACAGATGAGGAGCCTTTAGGAATAGGATAGTACGTAAATTTTACCTGTGGACTTGGATTCTCATCCTTAAGAACGTTGGCCCATGATTTCTTGGCAGCTCCATCGTTATCATCCTTACCCAAAGGCTGGTTAGCCTGAGAATCATTCAAACTCTTCTCTGGATCATTTTTCCCCTCTGAAGTGGCTTTACCTTGAGAGTTCTTGACACCAGAAACTCCCACCTCAGGAATATGAGCATTATCTCTTTTAGACCCATCAACAGACACCTTATCAGCAGAGATTGGATTTCTAGTGGGGTTTTTAGAATTGAATATAGGCAACCCATATTCATCTCTCCCGGAAATAAAGCAAGATTCTCCACCAAGATTACCATTGAATTCCACTCTTTCCTTCAGAATCTCTTTTCCAACCTCGGCCACAGATAAACCCTTTTTTGCGATATAGTTTTTTAGCTCTATCATCTCGTTTCTCAAGGCTATAAGCTCAGCCCTTTCCTCCCGATTGATATCAAAGGCAGCTTTTGCTGCTCTGCTAACAGTTTGCCTCTCAATAGCATCTCTATGACTTTCGTAAGCAAAGTTTTCACCGTCTGATGATTCTCCCTCAGAAACTACCACTGGGATGTTGCCCAGCACACTTACTCGAGCATTCTCGTTCATTACTCCTCTGCCATCATCAGAGTTAGCCTTCTTTACAGCAGGGCCTCCATTAGGAACCAAAATAGGAAACTCATCTACCTCCCTACGAGATAGTACTTCTTCATAGTCATCAGTAGTATTCACATCTTGCATATACCTAGGCACATAGTCAGAGTCGTAGTTTGAACCTTGGCTAACCATAATTATAATGAAAAATATATATGTATAAGAAATTTTTGGTGTTTAGGTGTGAAAGAGAGAAGAAGATGGATTTATGATAGTATTAATATGGTTTAATAATGGAAAAAGGTGTTAGAAAGTAGATCTGGGAAAATTACTATGGCGGCTAATTAGGGTTTTTTTTTAGAGAGAAGGAGGAGCTTCTCTCTCTAGGACTCTCATGATTAGTGGTTCACTCACTTTCGTTACTCTCTACTCGACTATACGTCTATCTTTCCTTCATAATTCGTCAATCTTGATACCAATACGCTTTTTTTTTTTTTTTTGCTAATTAAGATTTTATACCAAGAAGGAACAACAAGAACAAGTCTAGGGGCATACCCCGCGAAATCAACAGCCGAATAAACTACACAACATTAAGTCATAATAGAGTCTGCATAGAAATAAAGACAAATACGCATAATCTAAGGCGCCCTGCCAGCATACCAATACGCTTGTTAACTCTGATAATTATCTTCCTTCTCAAAATCTCATTCTTCCCTTGTAGTGGCCTTATCTCGGCCTCTTACTTATATCTATAAAAAGGTAAAGTACTATTTTAGTACACTTATACCCTTAATCACTATCTCTACTGTGACAACCCGGGTCAAATCCCGAGCCTTTTTTCGAAAATCGGGTCAAGTCCCGATCACGAATTCGAAATAAGCCAAAGTAAACTGGCCTAAATGCCGCCAACTTGGGAAATCCACAAGCCCACCACAGGCTCCCAAAAGATCATGATTTGTTGGTGCACTTAGTAGTAGTACTTTACCTTATAAACTGAACTAAAGCCCCAAATCTCCTCGATGTGGGACTGGGGTGTTACAAACTCCCCCACTTAAACTCCTGACGTCCTCGTCAGGTCTGAACGGATATCCCATAGGTCCAAGATCGTTCCTCTCTAGCCATTGTGGGATAATACCGGCTGGCTTCGTGTCCCCACCTCCGGACCTCTGTCCATTGTGGGATAATACCACCAGCCTTCGTGTCCCCACCTCCGGCAACTTGCCTCGACAAGCTTTCGAGAGTCGTCTCTGATACCATATGTGACAACCCGGGTCAAATCCCGAGCCTTTTTTCGAAAATCGGGTCAAGTCCCGATCACGAATCCGAAATAAGCCAAAGTAAACTGGCCTAAATGCCGCCAACTTGGGAAATCCACAAGCCCACCACAGGCTCCCAAAAGATCATGATTTGTTGGTGCACTTAGTAGTAGTAGTACTTTACCTTATAAACTGAACTAAAGCCCCAAATCTCCTCGATGTGGGACTGGGGTGTTACACTACTCTACCCATACGTTACCTATTGCGCTTTACAACATAGCATATATAGCTCACATTCTTAAAATAATCCAATAAAGCCAAATCAGGCACATAAGCACTTAACACATATAATACCTATCTCCCTATTCACAAAGTAGCATCATATAGCATACAAATCACATAAGCACTCATATTCTGTCAACTTACGTTTACATCTTATAACACATATAAACATCAACACCCAAGTAGTTCAGGTCACATTGTTATACAAATTAATATGTATTTTTAACAAAACAATATTTGGACAACACCTCCTTTATAAAAAGACCTAACCTGTCGGAATACAACCGATCCAAATCAATTTAAGAAATCTTTCGATAATCAATTAAAAATTATTCATTAATAAGGTCAACTAAGTATACTAAACAACTTACAACAATCCAGTTTTGAACCACCTTCGCCATCCTTAACCATTAAATCAATACATGCACATAAACATATAAAATCGTATTTATACTAACCCAGTACTCTAGCTTAGCCGCCTAAGTCACATTCAGCTATTAAGTCTTTACAAATACACTAATTAGCTCCCAACAATTCACTAATTACCTTAATTAGCAATCAATAATTTAAATAATACAATTCACATACATAAGCTCAAATAATCAAATTTATACATAACCTATATTTCAAATCAAACATATACTTCTAACGGTTGCTAATCATCCAAAACATCAATCAATCATCATTTAACATAATATTAATAATTATCAATATATACAATTCAAATTTATATATATACATAAATTCAGATAATTACATAAAATGCAAAACCCACACATGTAGCTTAAATCATTTACAATTAACACTTATAATTCAGTCAAATAAACACCACATGCTGCAAACAATCTCACCCCATCAATTTCATTACACAATTCAAGTTTTTTTTTTTTTGCTAATTAAATTTTTATACCAAAGGAAAATGATTACATCTCTAGGGGCATACCCCGCGATAAATAATACATCTGCCTAACAGAACAACATGGAAAAAACAACAATAAATCTAGATAAACTAGCAGTCAAAAAACCACGGTCCACAAGACCTGGAAGAAAACAACAACTACAGCAAATGAACTAGAACAGCATAAGAACAAGGGTTGGGTCTTCTCGGGCCCATTTTTTAAAGGAAGAACAAGTAAAAAGTTTTTCCTTCACAATGGCTTTTACATTCGAGATGAGCACGGTAGAGGGATGTCCTGGGCCAGTATTATGGCTTCTGAAATTTCTCTCCTTCCACAAACTGTAAACACATGTCGTCAGGTGAGTACCAGCAATGGCCTTAAGCTTTGCATTAAGAGGACATCTAAAGAAATCACCCCGCTGCCAACAAGCCCAATCCGCATGGAGTGGAAAGGGAATGACTCTCATTACTAGGGAGGAAAAAGGACAAGTAGTGAGCAGGTGACTAATTGACTCAACATCTGTTCCACAAAGAGTGCACACATGATCAACATTCATGCCAAAAAGGACCATACGCTCCTTAGTGAGCAGCCTATCTCTAACTGCAAGCCAAGTGACAAAAGAGCAATTTGGGGTGTTGAGAGAATTCCACACTAGGTCGCTCCAATCAGCAGGTTGACCCATGTCACGAATAGAGGCCCAAATAGATGCCAGTTTGACAAGTTTTGGCTGAAGTCCATCCCAAGTGATGCAATCCCTGTCATGAAGTTGTACCATACCAGCCCTGTTTCTGACTTCAATGACATCCATGTGATTTGATTGAGGGAGATGCCACACCCCATTGCTAAGATACGTCCCAAAGTTAAAATGAGAGTCTTAGAGAGAGAAGCTCTTCCTTCTCACTAAAAACCCTAGCTAGCCGCCATTTAATTTTAACACAGATCTATTCTCTTACTCACATTCTCCATCAGTAAAGACCAAATCCCCTTCATTTACTCCATATTCTCCTTCCCCCTTAACCTAAACACTAAATTTCTTATATATATATATATATAGTGTGGAGCGGTAATGGTGAGCCAAGGCTCTAATTGTGACTCCGAGTCTGGGTTACCAGGATATATGCAGGACATGGATGATGACAAATTCAAGGAGATGCTTGCCATGAGGGAGGTTGCGGACTTTCCGATATTAACGGCGGCGGAGCGAGTTGAACCTAATCCCCATGGAGAGAAAGGTGCTGAAAGAACAAAGGAGTCATCTTCTGATGAGGAGATGTACCATGAAGATGCTAGGGATGCAATGGAGAGAGATACTATTAGTCGGGTGTCGAGAGCTTTGGCGGCGACTAATAAGAGTGATAGTGATGACCTCATCAGACTTAGGATGAAGATGATGGAGGTAAGTGCATACCTAGAGGCAAATGGTCTCTCGTTGGCAGAAATGGAGAAAGGAAACCTAGAAAAGCAGGCGAAATTTAATGTGGGTATGAAGAACCCCCTTTCTTTCATTACTGGTAGGGATGAGTTTGGTCTACCCATTCTATCGTCCAAAACGGAGATAGAGAAAGATGTTGCTGAGGGTGCTAAGGAGGAAGGAGTTAGGGTTGGTTCTGAAATGGCTGGAAATGATACTCCTGTCCTAAAGAGTATTCTTAAGAACAAAAACGTTAACCTGACAAAAGGGGAGTCATCTGGGGTAATGAAGGATCCAATAGGTGATGTGGATAATGAAACCAAGAAGACGCAGGAAGGGGGAGGGAAGAAATCTTGGTCGTCGGTTTTGAAAGACTCTACAGGTCCTGTGAAGGGTGTAACCTTTGATTACGTCCCTCTTCCAAAGGGATCTAATGTGGTGGATCCTCCTCTAGAAGTTTTGGAAAAGGGGGCTGAAAAGTTTAAATGTTGTGTGGTGGGAAGGTTCACCAAGGCATCATTGCCATTTCGAAGGGTGAAAGAAATAGCACAATTAATTTGGAAGAAAGGTCTCATTTCTGTTGCTCAAAGAAATGACTCGACTTATATCTTTAAATTTGTTTCCCTAAATGACAAGAATGCCGCACTCTCTAAGGGCACATGGTATTTTGACCAAAGGCCAATGGTGGTCACAGACTGGGGTAACTCTTTGGGTGAAAAACCGATCTCTTCAATGCCTCTTTGGGTCAAATTTAGCAATTTGCCTGACTGTTACTGGTCACAAGAAGGGTTGAGCAGAGTTGCGAGTGTTATTGGAGTCCCGTTGGGAGCGGATAATCTCACATCTCAGTTGGAAATTTTGCCTTTTGCCAAGATGTGTGTCCAGTACAAGGTAGGTGACCCTCTTCCTAATAGTATCCCTGTGATTGACATTGACAAATCTCAGGTGGAGGTGAAGGTTTCGTACTTCAACAAGCCCTTACTGTGTTCCCACTGCAAGTCTTTGGGTCATGTTCTTAGTGCCTGCCCCTTGGCTATAAAGGACTGGGCTAAACAACCTCAACCTCAACCTATGGTGAACAATGAGATTAGGAGTGATGAGAATGAAAATTCTAATTATGGGGAAGTTGGTGTAAAGGATGCTACTAAAGGGAAGGAATCGCAAAAGGATACCACTGAGGCTTCGGGGAAAGAAGTTAAGGAATCAGGGGAAATCTCTCCAATTCCTTTTGTTGAGTTAAATTTGGATGAGAACCAATCAAAAGATGTTTCTGGAGATGGGGATGGTTGGACGGAGGTGAAGAACAAGAGGAAGCCTGTTGCCTCACCGAGTATTTCATCAGGTACTCCATCGCCAAATGGCTTCAAGAATGTAGTGGTGGATGAGATTGAACGCAGACAAAGTAATAAAAAAGGTAAATCTAGGGGGATTAAGAGAGTGAAGGGGGGGTCCAGGTACCCTCCTTCAAATTCATAACTCAGTTTTAATGAGTGATTTTTGTTCTTACAACGTCCGTGGGCTTAATAATAAAATTGATTTTATCAAGGATTTCATTTTGTCTAAAAAGATATCCTTGATTAGTATTTTGGAAACCCATGTGCAAAAAGACGTTGCTAAGATTATCTCCAAGGAGATCAGCCCGAGTTTCAAGTGGTGTTTCAATTATGAGCACCACTCGGGTGGCCGTATATGGCTAGGGTGGAACCCTACTTTTTGGAAGATTATGGTTATTGCCTCTTCTGCTCAGCACATCACCTGCTCAATTACCTCGATTCAGTCGAACTTGAGTTTTGTGGCTTCGTTCATTTATGGGTTTAATGATGATATGGGGAAAAGAAGTTTGTGGTCTGACTTGACAAGGATCTCTAGGGGGCTTAATAATGCTGCATGGGTCATTACTGGAGATTTCAACACCTGCTTAAGGCTGGAGGAGAAACAAGGTGGGAATGTCAACTGGACTACGGATATGACAGAGTTCAAGGACTTTGTACTCTCATTGGGCATCACTGATCTAAGGAGTGTGGGTAATTTCCTGACGTGGTGGGATTGCAATATTCACCAACCAAAGTACAGGAAACTTGATCGTGTTTTGGTGAATGCGGACTGGCACAATCTGTTCCCTTGTTCTTATGCTGAGTTTGGCCCAAGAGGTCTCTCTGATCACTGCCCAGCCTTTACTTCGTTGGGGTTGGAGCGTACTAAGGTATTAAAGCCATTTCAATTTTTCAATCACCTTATTGATAATCCTGAATTTCTCCCTACAGTTGAGAGAGCTTGGTCCGGTCCAGTCATTGGGGACCCTTGGTTTAAGCTCACAGCAAAGCTCAAACGCACAAAAGTTGCTCTTAAGCGGCTGAATAATTCTACTGGTAACCTACAGCAAAGGGTGAAGGATTCTCGCAATGCATTGTTGGAGTTCCAAAAGGGCCTCCCAGCTCTTCCCACCCCTGATATGTTTGAAGAAGAGTCCAAGCTAATTGAAGACTATTCGAAGGCTCTTCACATGGAGGAATGTTTCTTAAAACAGAAATCTAGGGTCCATTGGCTCAAAAATGGGGATAACAACAACAAGTACTTCTTTAATGCTTGTAGGGGAAGATGGAATGTTAACAAAGTATTATCTCTCACTACTCCAACAGGGGAGATGGTTACGACCCACGAAGATATGGCAAAAGTGGCGGTAGATTATTACAAAAATCTGCTTGGCCACCGTGGGGAGGTGGAGCAGTTTCCTTGTGACATCAATCTGCCAAAGATCACCGAGCTTCAGGCTAGTGTCTTAAGTGCCCCATTTGGGGATTCTGATGTGTTTAACACTCTAAGGAAGATGGGGAAAAACAAGAGCCCAGGGCCTGATGGTTTTACAGTAGAATTTTTCCTAGCTGCTTGGCACTTAGTGGGGAAGGATGTCTCGAGAGGTATCCTTTACTTCTTCAATTCCCTGGCTATGCCAAAAATAATTAATGCTGCTTCTATCTGTCTAGTGCCAAAACAGGAAAGCCCCTCACAGATGCAGCATTTTCGCCCTATCTCTTGTTGCAATGTCATTTACAAGTGCATCTCCAAAATGCTGTCGCATAGGCTCAAATTGGTCATGCCCTCTCTGATTTCCAAACACCAGTCGGCCTTTGTGGCTGGTAGGTCCATTGGAGACAACATTTTCCTTGCTCAGGCTCTTTGCAAAGGTTATAACCGTAATGATGGGCAGCCAAGGTGTGCAATTAAGCTGGACATTCACAAAGCTTTTGACTCTCTTAATTGGAGTTTTATTTTCAAGGTGCTGGAAAGAATGGGGTTTCCCCAGAGGTTTATAGAATGGATCAGGGTCTGTATCACTACTACCATGTTCTCAGTGAAGCTAAATGGCAGTTTGGAGGGTTTCTTCAAAGGTGAGTCTGGTTTAAGGCAAGGGGACCCCCTATCGCCTTACCTATTTGTAATGGCTATGGAAGTTTTCACTGCATGTCTTAATAAATCGGTTGATACGGCGGATTTCAAATTCCATTGGAGAACAAAGGAGGTGAACCTACACCACATTGTTTTTGCTGATGATGTCTTCTTGTTTAGCCATGGAGATGCAAACTCTGTAAAGAGATTGATGGAAGGGGTCAGCAGATTTTCTAAATGCTCTAACTTGGTTCCTAGTCAAGCAAAATCGGTGTGCTTCTTTGCAAATGTGGGAGCTAATATTGTGGAGGATATTCTAGAAGTGACTGGATTCCAGAGAGGCTCTTTACCAATATCTTACTTGGGTTTGCCTCTCATCACAGGAAAGTTGAATAGCAGGGATTGTGTCTCTCTGGTTGCAAAGCTTTGCAAACGAGTGGAAAACTGGATGGCCAGGTTTTTAAACTTTGCTGGTCGGCTAATGCTTCTCAAAGCAGTCATGGCGAGTATAGTAGGGTACTGGAGTATGTATATCTTTCTTCTGAAAGGGGTGCTTAAAAAGATTAACAGCCTCTTCTTCAAATTTCTGTGGGGTGGGTTCTATAAGGAATCGGGCAGATGCCACTACAAGGTAAGTTGGGAGGAATGTTGTCGGCCAAAGGTAGAGGGTGGGTTGGGGATAAAAAATATATTTGAATGGAACCAAGCTGCTATCCTGCACCAGCTTTGGCGCCTGCTCCAACCCAACTCTGACTCTCTTTGGATTGCATGGTTTCACAAAATATTGCTCCGTCGTAAAGCTTTCTGGACAGCAACCATGCCTTATAGATGTTGTTGGGTGGCAAGGAAAATCTTTAATGCCAGGCCTCAAGCTTTGACCTTTGTTGACTATAATGTTGGGGTTACCTCGGATTTTCTCTTCTGGCATGATCCTTGGGCGAATAAGAAACCTTTGGCTCACATCTCGACTTCGGTGATTAATAATGCAGAATCTTCTAGCTTGGCTCCAGTTAATACTTATCTCCAAGGAGGGGTCTGGAGTTTGCCACAATCAAACCACATGGATGTCTTAGAGGTCAGAAGGAGGGCAACTCAAACCCAAATCCACAGATGTGATAAAATTCTTTGGGATGGATTACAGCCAAAACTTGTTAAGCTGTCATCTATCTGGGCCTCTATTCGTGATCATGGCCAGAATGTTACCTGGGATACTTTGCTGTGGAACTCGTTTAATATTCCTAAGTGCTCCTTTATCTCCTGGCTTGCTTTAAAAAACAGGTTACTTACCAGGGATCGAATGTTGTCTTTTGGCATGAGGGTGGATCATGAGTGTCTTCTTTGCGGTCTTGATGTGGAGTCAATTAGCCATTTGCTAACTCAATGTCCTTATTTTAGTCTCCTCAGGAGTGTGATTCCAGTTCGATTGAATGATGATTGGGCTAGGTGGCAGCAAGGGGATTTTTTCATGAATCAATTATCTGGGAAGTTAAAGGCTATAGCAGGAGTTTACCTCACAACATGCATTTACAGTGTTTGGAAAGAGCGGAACTACAGGGTGCACAACACGGGACCTGGCCATCCCACTCATGTGCTTGCCATTAATGTTAAAATGCTTGTTAGGGAAAAGCTATTTTCTTGTGCAGCATTCAAAAAATGGGTCCAAAAGGAACCGTCCCTTGTAGTATTTCTGTTCTGATTCAATAGCCTTGATTGTTAGTGTATGCTGACTCCTGTTGGAGTTTTTGCGATGTAAGTTCCCAGGGGTATGCCCCTGTTTCCTCTTGTAGCTCCGTTGGGTGTTTTTAATTCAAATATTTAATTAGCAAAAAAAAAAAAAAAGATACGTCCCAATACTAACCATACTATTTTTTTTTATTTTTTTTTTGCTAATTAAAATTTATACCATAGGAAAATGATTACATCTCTAGGGGCATACCCCGCGATTAGTAACACATCTACCTAACGGAACAACAAAGAAAATACATCAATAATGCTAGATAAACTAGCAATCAACAAACATAACACGAACTAATCATTAACAGCTATGCCAAGCCATATTTCCAAATTCGTCCGACAGCAAACCTTCTAGGCTGCTCGATTATGCGAACCATGCATCCAGCATTGCACATCCTTGACCATCTTTTTTTTTTTTTTTTTTTTTGCTAATTAAAATTTATACCATAGGAAAATGATTACAACTCTAGGGGCATACCCCGCGATAAGTAACACATCTACCTAGCGGAACAACAAAGATAAAACATTAATAATGCTAGATAAACTAGCAATCAACAACATCAAAACACAAACACAATAACAATTCTAGATAACCATTAAATTAATCCCGATTAAAACCACCAGGAAATAAGTGGTCCCTCCACAAGCTTCAGTCACCGCCCACATATAACATGGGACAAATAGCATCACCTCATTCATCTTGGGCATGGCCAACATAAAGCATTCAGGTTTATGCACAATGCTACCTCCACCTTCGACCCATTGGTGCATAACAAGCACCATCCAAGTTCCCTGCATTGCAGCGCATCTAATTGACAAACACATATAGAAGTTCATGCCAAAATCACGAACAGTAATCGTGGCAACCCCATCGCTAACCACAAAGAACTGAATGCCCTGGGGTACAAACAACCCCCAATCATAGGCCATCCCTTTAACACCTGCATCCTGAATTTGCAGAGACAGAAGAGACGCCTCGCCCAACCAGGAGTCCTTACTCCTCACATAGGTATCTAAAGCATCCTCCACCCATAAAGGGTCTTCAACCAATCCCTTCATCTCAAGGGTATCATAACAAGCAAATAACCATGTTGCAATGCGCATTGCACACACTCTGTGAACATCCAGCTCTACACCTTGCCCCATCGCGCCCTCACCATTCAATGTCGAGTAATAACTACAATGACAACAATTAAAATAAGTGTAACCCGTTCACACCCAAGAATCCTAAGCATACACCTCAACATCCTATCTGTCCCTTCCAGAACACAACCGCTACTCCTTAAATACTCAAAGGCTTCATCAACATCCTTTCCATTCAGCTTGTGACCCACCTCCTCGTCCATAATCAACTTCATATTGACCTGACTGTCATTAACAATAGTCACTTCTTGATCAATAATAACCTGGACATTATCCTTCCACTTCACTGATTTCTTCACAGGTTTGACAGCCTCCACATTAAGAGTAGACTTCCTAAGGCAAGCCTTTCGGCAAACCACTAGATTCAGCCGTAGAGATCACAGAAGGAGAGACAAGAGCCAGGGGCTTTTTATTTGCCCATGGATCATGCCAAAAAAGAAAATTAGAGTTCACTCCAACTTCAAAACTAAGAAAGTTCATCGCCTAGTGCCTAGCATTAAAAATTTTCCTTGCAATCCAACTACACCTGTACGGCATCTTTGCAGTCCAGAAACCCTTATTACGAATCAGCACCTTATGAAACCAAGAAATCCAAAGAGAGTCAGCAGAGGGTTGGAGCAGGCGCCAGAGCTGATGTAACACAGCTGCCTGGTTCCATTCAAAGAGGTTTTTAATCCCCAACCCCCCCTCACTTTTTGGTTTACAACAATCTTCCCAGCCTACTTTGTAGTGACACCTACCCGATTCTTTATAGAATCCTCCCCAAAGGAATTTGAAGAACAAACTGTTGATCTTCTTTAAGATAGCCTTGGGAAGAAAGATATACATGCTCCAGTAGCCAACAATACTAGCCATGATCGCTTTAATCAGCATCAAGCGGCCAGCAAAATTGAGAAATCTCACCATCCACGATTCCACCTTCTTGCAAAGCTTGGCCACCAAGGAGGAGCAGTCCCTGCTATTTAGTTTACCAGTAATGAGAGGCAACCCTAGGTACGTGATAGGAAAGGAGCCTCTTTGAAAACCAGTAGCCCGAAGGATATTCTCCACCACATTCTCTCTAACATTCGCAAAAAAGCACACTGACTTATCAATATTAGGAACCAGGTTAGAACAGTTGGAGAACATAGAAACCCCCTCCATAAGAGTAGCAACTGAAGATTCATCACCATGACTGAATAGGAAAACGTCATCAGCAAAGATAATGTGGTGCAGGTTGACTTGCTTTGTTCGCCAATGGAATTTGAAATCAGAACCATCAATAGATTTGTTTAGACATGCTGTAAAGACTTCCATGGCCATCACAAAAAGATAAGGAGAGATGGGGTCTCCCTGTTTCAAGCCCGATTTGCCCTTGAAAAAACCCTCCAAACTACCATTTAGCTTTACAGAGAACATCGTGGAGGTGATACACACCTTAACCCAATCAATAAACCTTGGAGGGAATCCCATTTTGTGAAGAACTTGGAATATAAAACTCCAATTCAAAGAGTCAAAGGCCTTGTGGATGTCAAGTTTGATTGCACATCGAGCCTGGCCAGAATTCCGGTTGTAACCTTTGCAAAGGGCTTGGGCCAGAAAAATGTTATCACCAATGGACCTTTTGGCCACAAAAGCAGACTGGTTTGGAGAAATCAAACTGGGCATAACCCCCTTGAGTCTAGCAGCAATCATCTTAGAGATACATTTATAAAGCACATTGCAACAAGATATGGGGCGAAAGTGTTGCATCCAGGATGGGTTTTGGTGCTTTGGAACCAGGCAAATTGAAGCATTGAAGCTTTAAAATGAAATCTCAAGAAACCATCATTTTGTTCTAAGCTATACACACAATTATATACACATGCAGAAGAATTAATCATAAAAGGAGCATCAGAGCCCAATGAGAGTCGTTCTCTCTCTCTAGGAAAACCCAGCCGCCATTAAACTTAGCCTTAATCTTCTCCTTTTCTCCACCAGATCCACATTTAATCCTTCATAAATTCACCTTCCGCCTTTGAATCTCCCACATAAAACACCATATTTCTTATTATATATAAATATTTTATTTAATGGGTACTCCTGTTGCGTTCCTTTCTTCCAATGGCGGAAGGGAACAATGTTTGGGTATTCAGGCCTTGCACTCGGTTGGGTGGTATGTATGTGGTTTGGGGGTCTTTGCTCCCAGGGAATTCCATCTTATTGTCAGTGATGTCTTGTCTCTTGAGGTCCTTTTGAAGGAAAACAATGTTTTTAAGCTTTCTTTCCTCCTGGGTTTGGAGGGCTTTAATGGTAAGGTCTCGAATGGGAGACTTGTTGCGGCTAACAGTGCTGAGATCTATGCTCTAGGTCATAGTGTTACTATGCAACCAAAGGAGGCTTATGATTTGGAGCCATCTGAAGCTTTCGCTTTCGTGTTTGGAAAAGGTGTGGATGCCTACTTAGTGTTTGATAGTTTGTGTCAACTAAGCTTTGGAATGGTAGAGGGATTTATTGCATTCAAGGAGATGTTTGTTCACCAGGTTTCGCTGGGTTTTGCTCTGTTGGGTCCTTCGGGCCTAGGCGTTGGATCTAAGAGTCTCTTTACTGATGAGAATTCAGACTTGGTAATTGGCGTTGCTCCTAACAAGCATTTCTTGAAGAAATCTTTGGGCTGTTTAAACAGTGTTGGGACTGTTGGGTGCCACATCTCGGTTAACGAAGATGCGATTCAAGAGAGTTTTTTGAAGGATAGATTGGTTTTTATAACCTCGTTTCTTCTAGATTTAGAGGGTATTAATGGCAAGGACATGGATTGTAGCTCTGAATGGGCTACTAGTGTTGGTTTCTTTGTTCTCGGCTATGGTGTGACTCTTGCAAGTATGAGAGGATGTATCCTTGAGGTTATTATGGAGGCTGTTGATGGGGTTCTTGGTGATGTGAATGATGGGTTCTTCTTCTTATATGATTGTAGGCATGTATTTGGCTTTCCTGTATCCTTGAGGTTATTACGGAGGAGTGTTTTCATGATCGTATTATGTCGCATTTCGTTGATTTCTCTGAAATTTCTTTTTGAGGAGATCTATGTCTTTTCTTGTTCATGGAGAGGACCTCATGAAGTTGGTGCTGTCCACCAAGTGTTTGTCAATGTGGTCTTTCGACACATTTTAAAAGATGTTGTGCTGATGAAGAAACAGAACTTTAAAGCTGCATACGAGATGCAGTTTAATGATCAGGTATGTATGAACACTCCTATGTTTGCAGATGAGTGTATGGGTACTGTTAACATGAAAAACCAGATGTTCGATGGTAGTCCAGTATTGCATTGTTCTAGGTATCTTGTAGATCAAATTGGTATGGATAATTTGATTCCTTGTAAGATGTTTGATAGTCTTTTGTACCGAGAAATTGCAGACTTATTTGTTCAAATTAAGGAATGCTGGTTTCTGGTTATGAATGAGCTTATAACTAGCTTGTTGGTTCGGTCTGACGGTGCCAAGGCACCTGGTCCTATTGATAATACTATTGCTAGCCATGACTTTGATATTGCTGAGGGTGGAATGATGTGGTTAGTATTGACTATAGATTCGGGAGCTTCTGAAAATGAAGTCTGTTGGTGTAAGGGCCAGAGCAGCTCAGCTGCTAAGGAGGTTTTGGGTATTATTATCAAGGAATACCAGATGTTCGATGGAAGTCTGGTGTGTAATGGAGAGAACAGATTGACTGCACTTGATGGTGTGCATTGTTCTGAGTGTCTTGTTGCTCAAGATGCTCATGTGTTTGTGAAAATGTCGAACCAAGTAATTGCAGGCTTATTTCAGCTTTCTAGGGATTTTGACACTAACAGAATGGAGTCCATATGGTGTTCATTTGCTGGGGCAGGGCAGTTTATGGAAGCAATGCAGTGGCCTGCGCGTAGGAAGGGGTTTCAAGATATTAGGGGGAGCCGGTTGCCCATGGTCAGTTCTACTGATCTTGCTGTTATGGCGAGTCTATGGTCCTGTAATCAGGTCATGGAAAGTTTTATATTAGTGGAAGCTATGTTATGCTTTTGTAGTGCTGGAACGCGATTTGTTTCGTATTTTGGTTGGAAAATTGAGCACTGCATTGTTTGTAGGCGTGCAGAATGGTTTATTTGGCACACTGATGGTAATATACTTGTTCTTGGAGCAAGTTATGATATGGTGTTTGAAGGCGATTTGCTAGGAAAAGTTGCATGTATCCACATTGGTTTGACTACTATGCTGGAGTCGCATAGACAAATGGAAGTTAGGAATAGTGGGTCTTTTCCAATGGGGTATGAGATGTTGCTTACTAGTTTGCAATGCTTGGATGTGGACCGGGTGGTCCCTTTACTATTCGTATTTGGCATAGGTCTCATTGTGAGTTTTTAAACTAGATCAATTCTAGTTCTATCTGTATGTTGATTGTATAGTGTCTTTATGATGCTATGACTTTTGTTTGTTTTGTATGTTGACTTCGCGGGGTATGCCCCTAGATACACTATTAAGTTGTTCCTTTGGTATAAAATTTTAATTAGCAAAAAAAAAAAAAAAATTATATACACATGCAGGTCACAACGACTCACATATGGACTGAATAGCATCACAGCAGCAAAACCACATGAATCCATGGCCACCGGCTCACCGGAGCTCATCGCTAGCGA
This sequence comes from Kitagawia praeruptora, assembly GCA_037693485.1. NCBI lineage: Eukaryota > Viridiplantae > Streptophyta > Magnoliopsida > Apiales > Apiaceae > Kitagawia > Kitagawia praeruptora. Next base: position 116,989,032 of record CM075351.1, on the reverse strand, counting down.
CGGTAGGACCTTGGGAAAGCCCAGACACGGGGTCTTCACCCTCCAGACTGCCTTACAACTCGGTTTTTGACCTCCAACAACACAACCCAGCCTTTAGACATGTAAATCGAACCCCCTGACTCTATGCATGTAAACACCGTACCCACAATTACATACATATATGTATAAAATTTTAAAAAACTTTGAAAGAAACGTATATAATCAACAGACTTAAAAATAACGGGTTGAAATAAGAATTATACAAGAATTTAGAAAGGTTTTACTGAAGAAATCGAAGGGAGAGGAAGAGAACATGGGTCTGTGGAGAGAAGACTCGAGAGAAGAAAGTGAAGAAGGAATGAGGGATTGGCGGTGTTGTATTATTGATGCCAGGGGCATAATAGTAATTCACATATGCTGAAAATCTGTTGACTACTAACTCATTTTTCTAAATTCAATAATAAATAGAAAAATGGGTAAAAAGTAGAAATAAAAATTCTAAAATAAAGTTCACAAAATTAAAAACATCCCCATATTTTTAAAATATTTTTAGGGTAAAAAATGAATTTTACAAAAAAAAGACTTTTAATACAATAAAGCTTTTTAAATCATTTTAAAATACTTACACTCACAAATAAATACACCCAACACTTTTAAAATTCAAATATCATCACAAAGATAATAATGCCAAATATTTCATGATTTTAAATGACTCCAATGATTTTATAGAATTTTTAGAAGATTAAAAATGCATATTTAAATAGTTTTTTTTGACATCCAAAAATGCAAATAAAAATACACGAACACATACGGCACTTACAAATCATCACATAATCATTTAAACATGTTCCTACACATACTTTCACTTCTCAAATATTCACCTCACATAAGTTTCATTTAAAGACTAATTAAATATTTATAAAAGCGCGAAAATTCTACGTCCTTATATTGGTGATATGATTTTTTTTTTAAAATTAGTGAGAGTATTTAATTGTGTATTTTAGTATTTTAAAATCATTTAAAAAGATTTATTTCTTTTAAAGATCCTTTTTTTTCAAAATTTCATATAAATTTCATTTTTGTCCCTAAAATTAATTTAAAAATATGGGGATGTTCGTAATTTTATAAAATTTATTTTAAAAAATTTAGATATATTTTTCTCCCCATCTTTATATTTAATTTCGAATTAAAATGATTTAAAATATATTTTTCAAAGAGGATTTTTCAGAATTGTTAAAAGACCAACTTGCCCCTGCTAGTTCTACATCACCACCGCCAGCCTTCTTCTTCATTTGCTGTCTTTGCTCTCTGTATCAACTCTCTCTCTCTCTCGGTACTGAACTTCTCTCTTCCCTGTCCCTTTGGTTTTTGACCGGTTTCATGATCTGAGATCGGGTTTCTTCCTATTTTTCAGTCCTCTATCCATATCTATCATTGCATGCGGTTTTTATGATGGAAATTATAAAACCCATTTCGGGTTGCCTTGATTATAGCTTCTGTGCAGCGATTTTTGCTTAGATATGATGCCCATGATCCCTAGTATATGATTTTATCCTTGTATTGTGTTGGTATTGTACTGGGTTGCGATTATTTGAGTATACATTTATAAACCCACTTTGGGTTTTGCATGATTCCGAGTTGCCTTGCTTTGATTCTTGCTAACTACATGTTTATAATTATAATCGGTGGAATTTTATGGTTGGAAGCCCCGTATGGGGAACCCCTGAAGCTTCACCGCCACCGGTGATGAACTCCGGTGAACCGGTGGTGGCCAATGATGAAATTGAGGCCTTCCATTTGTTTTTTTTGCTAATTGAAATTGTATTAGAAAAAAAGAAATTTACATATCTAGGGGCATACCCCGCGAGAGTAACAAATAAGCATAGCTATATTTAGGAAAAACTAGAATACCACAGAGGATCGAGGACAAAAGCACTAAACAAAAATCAGTATAATAACTGGCTTAAGTGAGGGTCCTTAGCAGATTGCTTCTGAAAGTCTTTGCAGGTAAACAACTTTTCACGAACCATCCTCTTTATGCAACTAATAAGCTGGTCTGGTTGCCTTGATCTGCTAGTTAAATTACCATAGGCTCTTTCTGGAGAATGATCCCTTTTTTCTCTCTTGCCATACCATGTAAACTACCACCGAGAAATATAAGAAACCTATATTTTTCTGCATCCTTGAGATATCATTAAGAAAGAAATTACCACGCTGCCATTATGCCCAATCGAGAGTGAGAGTAATTGGACATGAACGAAGAATCAGATACGTATACGGACAGTCAAAGAATAGATGTTCAACTGTTTCTTCAGCACCACGACAAAGAACACAAGTTGCATCGATGTGATACCCAAACAAAAGAAGTTTATCCTTCGTTAAAATCCTGTTACGAAGGGCAAGCCAAGTGAAAAAACTACATTTTGGAATATAAAACCTGTGCCAGATTGTATCAATCCAAGAGGTGTACCACGTCTTCTAAACGAATCCCAAACCAGAGTAAGGTTAACATGCTTTGAGCCATCCCAAAGAACTTCATCATTATTACCAATGTTACAATTCTGAAGCAAGTACCGAAATTCCATGGCATTAACATGATTAGAAGTAGAAATTCTCCATGTACCATTAACAATAACTGAATTAACTAAATCCATATTAGAAGATTCCGTGATAGAAACGATACTGGTGCCTAGATGATGAATTAAAGGCCTACGAACTAGCCAGGGATCATGCCATAAGCGAAAGTTTGAGTGCGCACCAATATTGAAACATAAATACTGTAAAGCAAACGAACGCAAATTGAGAATCTTATGAACATTCCATGGGCATTTATAAGGAATTACAGCAGACCAAAATGCTTTATTTCTGAAAAGGCAATGATGAACCCACATAATCCATAGAGACGTAGAATCTGGCTTGGACAGTCTCCAAATCTGAAATAAAATCGCTGCTTTATTCCATTCAAAGATGTCTCTTATTCCTAAGCCTCCCTCCTCTTTTTTTAAACAACAATCAACCCAAGCAACTTTGTGATAATTTGTCGCATTATAATTCCCACCCCAGAGAAATCTTGCCAAGTATGATTGAATTTTTTTCAAAACGCCCTTTGGGAGAAAGATGTAGACTGACCAGTATCCAAGAATCCCCGATAGCACAGTTTTTATCAGCTGTAACCTACCCATGTAAGTCAGAAATCTAACAGTCTAGTAGTCTATCTTTGAACAAAGTCTTTGAATCAGAGGTTCACAATGGCTTGCACTCAAACGGCTTGTAATTAGAGGTAGGCCAAGATACTTTATAGGAAGTTCTCCTTGTTGAAAACCAATAAAGAGAGAGCATCACTTATAACATCAGAGGAGACATTGCAAAAGAAGCAAAGGCTTTTGCTATTGTTAGGTTTTAAATTAGAAACCGAAGAGAATCTATTAATAGAATTCATTATAGCCTTAATTGACTGTTGATTCCCTTTGCAAAAGAGGAAGATATCATTTGCAAAGATGATGTGAGATAGTTTGAGCTCCTTAGTCCGCCAGTGATAGCTAAAATCTGCATCTCTGGATAAATCAAGAGATAAATAAGTTGTAAGAACTTCCATCCCGAGAACAAAAAGATAGGGCGACAAGGGATCCCCTTGTCTCAACCCCGATTTGCTTTGAAAGAATCCCTCAAGAGCACCATTAATCTTGATAGAGATCATACACCCAATGATGCATTTTTGAATCCAATTAATAAATCTGATAGGAAAACCCATCCTCCTCATTGCTGTAAATATGAAATTCCAATTTAGGGTATCAAATGCCTTGTGAACATCTAATTTTATAGCACATCGAGGCACACCTGCAGCACGGTGGTAATCTTTACCAATAATGCGCTTTGGGACAAAAGCTGACTGATAGGCAGATATAATCGAATTCATGATGCTTTTCATACGGCTTGCTAGGAGCTTTGCAATGCACTTGTAAAGCGTGTTACAGCAAGAAATAGGATTATATGAAAAATTTGATTATATGAAAAATTTGATTCGTTAAATTTTAAATTGTTTACTCTAATTTATCATAATTATATGAGTTGCATGTATGAATTTTTCGGAATGTTATAAGGTTAATTCTAATTTATATGCATAAATATGAATTATTCGGCTTGTTATGAATCATATAATTTTGTTCGAGTATTATGAATTTATGATTATTGATTTATGATCCTTTTTTTTTTTGCTAATTAAAAGTTTATACCAAAAGGAACAACATGATACACGTCTAGGGGCATACCCCGCGAAGTCAACAATTAGCCATTACAAAGGCCAAATGATAAGGTCATAACAACATAAACAACATGATAGAGAAACTAGTTTAAACTAGTTTTAAAAACAACGATTAAAATTGCTTATAAAGGATCAACCTTGTGTCTCCATGTGAGCATACTAATACCCACTTGCATCCAAGTCTTGCAGTGACCAAACGCCATACATAAGATTGCCTTAAGAAGGCAGGCTTTCATATCGGGTCCCTCGTTACACAGCTTATGACACATAATGCCAGGGCCCCAAACCAGGAAGATGGTAGCAGCACGTGAACATGATCGAATACACCCTGAGTCCACATTGTTAGTAAATCCCCCACCAGAATTTACCCTCGCAATAACATCAACATGAAAGAAAAAGTGAGCACAACTTTCAGTTAAAGATAACCAAAGCCCCTTTGTTACCCGTATAGATTTCATGCCACAACCCAAATCATTGTATGACTTAGCATACCACTTCATTCGAAAACCATCAGCAACAATATCTTCAGCTACATCCACCAAAGACACATCTAGGATGACCGTTTGATCACAATCCCTCATGGTTACCACCATCAAAAGAATTCCCCAAGTACAAACAGATATCTCTCCAACATCTAAAAGGCAAAAGCCATCCTCATCTTGATCAGAGATCATAATAGGTTGCCGAAAGCATAGCACAGCCATCCCGAACATTATTTGAAGATCACTTATGCTCGCCTGCCCGCCATCAACTTCATTAAACACCAATCCCTTCTCGGGATTCAAGCCTCCCCTATTCAGCCTCCAAAGCAAACTTGTTTCCATGAGAGAGAAGTCCCCCACGTTGCAATCAAAACTTGACCATATCCACCTACATTTTACCAGCTCATACTTGAAGAATTTATAACCAGGGCCTCCCATGACAAAACGACCCTGCATCAACATCTTTGAATCCAAATCCATTTCATTACCTGTCCTATTAAAGTAACAAGCCCCTATGACTAAAATCTTATCCTTTGGAACAACCAAGCCAAACTTCCTGCTCCTTAGAGTATCCCTGATCATGAGCATACCAAGCCCCGCAAGCATCTGTTCCTCACACACCGCAACAGCAGGGTAGCAACATCCAAAAGGTCCTTGCGTGCGAGACCTCCCATCAAACCAGCTTCTGTTAACCTTGAGAAGGCACCCCATTTGACAACCGAAATTCATGCAGACATCTGGAAACAAGCACTTATCCATCCCAGCAAGGTTATGCCCATTCCCAGCATCATAAACAAACCGCGCCCAATAACTTGTTGAGCCAAGAGCAACATATGTTCTGCCATCATGTTCAAATCCACATCTCCCTGCATCCGGACCTTGATTATGTACGATTGGCCTGTGTTTCAAAAAGGCAATAGCTACACATGAGCTTTGTTGTAGTAGATTAGGTGATGACCCTGCGCTTTGACAATGGGTGTCAGAAGTGGAGAATGTTATTCATAGCATTGATATCCTTGTACTTCTCAGATTTTTGGTAGCCCCTTATGGGATGTGTGAATCTCTCTTTATTAATTATGTGGCAGGCTGTAATGAAGGCCCAAACGGGAGCCTTAGATGGGATGGGGTTGTAATACTTTCCAGTACTTGGATGTCAATAGGACTTGGTCCTATAGAGAGGAGGAGTATGCCCGGTTTCATGGTGATGACTGGATGTCATTCTATGTGGCATTGAGCGTATTTCTCTGAGCATGTTTGTGGCTGGGGCCTACCAGCTGAAGAATGGAATGGCCTGTGGGGATTTATGCACGCTGTTTATTATCAAGAGATGGGATGCCATCTTGGCATAGCTTTGTCCTAGTTATCTAGTATTTTGGTGACTTTGTAATGATGTGAACTAGTTGTTGGCTATTACGGTTGTTGTAATGGCAGTTTGTTGATTTCGCGGGGTATGCCCCTAGATCTTGTATCAGTTGTTCCTTTTGGTATAAAATTTTAATTAGCAAAAAAAAAAATCACCATAACCCAAGACATTAAGACTAAGAATGTATATATCCTTTGTCCCAACAATATTCATTGTGATGTTAGTATCACAATGATCTTTGACTGATTATATGTGTTAGTATCGAATAAAAATAGTTACATGTGTAAATCTTTAGAATTTTATAACATAAATTCGAAATTTCATGATAAGAATAAATTATGTGATTTTAATGATTAGTTAAATATGATTTAGTGATTCGTATTTGAGAATTGGTTAAGTTGTTAATTATCGATATTCGTCAATGGTTTCGGATTACATAATTGTGTAATTAGTGTAATGTTGAGCTTGTAGGTGGATTTGAAATCCATTGGATGATTTGATTGTGAATTGAGTCGGTTATGTCCGACGGGCTAGTTAATAAAACAGAGGAAGTCCTGCCTGATTTTAGTTAGAATTATAAGATTATTAGTTGTCAAGATGATATATGTGTTAAGTGCTTAATTGGTATATATGATTGCATGTTATAGATGCTATGTGGTTATGTGCTTACCTGATCACAATAAACTATTTGGTAAGTATGTCCAGTATGTGTTATATATGTAAGTGTTAACGCGATATAGGAATCGTTTGGGTAGATTAGGATAAGACGTATTAGAAGTATAGTATTCTAAAGTAGTGCTATGGTTTATGTAGATTCGAAGGACGTACGACCTAGCAACAGAGGAAAGGCTAAGGTTGAGTATCAGTGACTAAGCTGTTTGAGCTGTTGCATTCTTTCGGAGGCAAGTAACTTTGTCTCTTCTTGAAGTTCATATTCCTGAAACTATTTATAGCCTGTTGATTTAAACATATCTATCTTGTTATTCATATGCTTGTACCATTGCCTTTGCATGAACCCCAATTTCTATTGTCAATTTACTGTATAACTGCAAACTACCCTAAAACAGATTAATTCTTTATGATTGCTTCTTGACCATATATGCCATACTACTTTCCAGAGTCAAACCTAATTGACTGACAGATAAACCAATCTGTTACTTAACCTATGTCTGCAACCAGATAAACCTATGTTGACCTTAACCACTTATTAAACTTTTTTTTTTTTGCTAATTAAAATTTTATACCCAAAGGAACAACTGATACAATTCTGGGGGCATACCCCGCGAAATCAACCAAAACATTACAAACAAATCAACAACAAGCAACAAAGTGCTTCAACATAGAAGGAGCTAGATAACCTAAAGGAACTAGCTTAAAACCAAGGTCATAACTCGCCTAGAAACAATTTAAATCTAATGGGCATTGACCCATCCACTTGCAATGACCATTCCATCTCTTCCTTGGCCTGGTCCACATGGTTGGCACAGAAGACTCGAAAATAACATGGTACATGAAGTACCAGTTCATGCTATACCACATAGCATTGCACAATACGTGCCCAAACAAAATGTATCCCACCATACGCACTTGGTAGCTGCTATGACGAGCACACTGATGAACACACTTTCCTGAAACCAAGTCTTCCAGGCTTACAATTGCAGCCATATATAGTACCAACTGCTGAAAAAGACCAGCAGTAGCATCACCCTTGTTATGCAAATCATCAACCATAGCTGCCTTTGAGGACTTATCCTGAGCCTTTCCCACTGATGCCTTGGGCAAACCAGCATCGTGAATCACTCCAACTAGCCATGGTCGAAGAGAGACATCTTGAAAGCAGCAAACAATTTTAATGCATAACGCATCAAATACATTAGAAATGCATATAGCATTCCCAGCTATCATGTTCTTGGTTGCATCAAGACCAGCTTCTACCTGTTCCATAGAGTGGCTATGCCCCTTTTCCAAGTACCCACCAGGTCTAGTAAGCCCCACTTGATTTATCCCTCTACATTTCCCAGCATCATAGATGATACAAGCTAAAATAAAACCAGCTGCTGTATGACCCTCACAGCCCCCAACTCTCATTTGCCAGTGTCCTATTGCAACACGAACATCATCATTTGAAGTATCATATTTAAGACTACAACAGCCCGATATAAAAACCCACTTAGGATCATCCTTAGACCCAGCGCCATTAAGAATAGGGATCCCTAAATCACCATTCACAACAAAGAAATCAATGTTATTCGGAAACCCAATCCCATTAACCAACTCTCCATGAGATAAGTATTCTAGTAGACGTGCAAACCAGCTCCCTTCTTCATTCTCATTGAGATGTGCTCCAACGCCACCCTGAGAAAGACCTCCAACAATGTTTGAGCACCAAAACCAGTGCCCAAACCCAGCACTTCATATCGACTTGAGTTACCAGAGGCAAGCCCTACATTATCATTATCAAACCAACAAGACAGAAACCATGTGCATAAGCAGCATACATAGCATCAACAACTTCAAACAAAAAATGAGAGTCGTTTTTTGCTCTGCCCTCTCTCTAACATCTTTCTAAAAAAAAAAAAAAAACCCTAGCCGCCGCTTAATTCAAACCTTAATCTACACCTTTTTCCACCAGATTTCCCCATAAGCCTTCCTAAATCCACCTTTCATCTTCTAATCTTTCACCTAAAACACCATATTTCTTACTATATTTTATCAGTTTATTTAATTTGTCTATGAAGGTTTTTTGGGTTTTCGATCCGCCTGAGGTTCTGGGCTCAGGGGATGGGTTAGTAGTGGGTCTTGTTGTTTGTTTAAGAGTCTCTCTAGAGACTCTCGGTAATTGTGACAAATTTGATCTATTTTTTATAGATGCTTCTTCAAAGAAATGGGTTTCTTCATCTGATTTAGTGTTGGATGTGGCAACTGTTGATGTTAGTCATGTTGACCTTGGTGGCAAGGTTCTTGTGATACAAGTGGGAGCAGGTATTTCTCTTCCGAGGTGTGGATGGGATCAGTTCTGGACCAAGTTGCCCATTCGTTGGAGGACGGACATGAATCCGGCTCCGTTTGGAGGTCTGCCTCTTAGTGGATCCTTCAATTTGAGTATGGAGGTGGTGGGCTGTGTGGACTTCTTCATAACCAATATATGGGTTGTGTTAGAGGAACCCATTAGTGCTGGTACACGAGTGGTATTCGACATAATGTCTCAATGGCTTTTTGTTGTTTTGATTTTGGAAACTATGGAAGTTCTCATTGGGCGTCTTGAGTACTATGGTATCACAGAGAAAGGAGATATTCAGGATGGGTCGTGCTTCAATCTAGTCAATGAGGTGAACAGTAATGGTTTCCGGGACGGTCACTTGGTGGACGGATCTGAGGTCATTGCCTTCTTGGTGGATCTGTGGGTTTCGTTGAATGGAGCGGCAAAGAATGGTTTAACCTCTAAACAGGTTAGCATAATCATAAATAGATTAGCCATGGTTATATTTGATGTGGCTATTGCTGAACATGGATGGCACGTGTTGCAATTTGTGCGCGAAGAGCTGTTGCGTATCCTTAGTAAGCTTAGAGGTTTGCGGGTATCTTCGGAAGGCGATAGGGTACGCTGCGTTGATGTTTTTGGAACTCAACTTATGGGTTTGCTCCTGTTGCAGACCTGTGCTGTTCTGAGCATTAGGTTTTATCAGGATGTAGATGTTCGAAGGACAAAGAAGTTTGGCTTAGATGGTTACCGTCTTGCTTTAATGGAAAATAATGATGGAAAGTTAAGGACTGTTGTCAATTGTTTGCTCTGTGACAATGGTGCGATTTTCAATCAAGTCGTTCTGTTTCCTGTTAGGGTCCAGGAAGATGCTTGCAGGAAGTTTGGGTGTCCTGTCGAACAATTATTTTTTGTTGCTATGTCGCAAGATATGGAAAGATTGGGAGGCCTGTTGCGGGGCTTTGATCCAGCTTGTTCACATGATTCTATTTTGCTAAGTGAAGATAGAATTCCGGATGGTGATGCCGTTGGAAAGGCTGCAGAAAGAGCAGGTTTAAGCCAGCGTTTGTGTGGTATGTGTTGTGGTTTCTTGAAACAGAGTCGATGGCTGTTGGGTTTGAGGGAAGGTTATAAGCATGCATTTGGAATAGAGCTTGTTAGCTTGTCGACTGTTGGTGTTATTCAATGGACGAATTCGATTATTGGCTGTGGGATGATGGTCACTCAAAGGGGGACTGCTCAGTTCACTGAACATGGTTTGGTAAACAGCAAATGGGCTGCTGGTTTCTTTCGACGAAGGTTTAGCATAGTCAGGTCATACAGGAGGAAACAAATCCTGAAGTATGGTAAGTTTCTCATTCATACGACTTTGTTGGTCTTGCTGGGAGTCAAGGGAGAAGTTAGTGTTGTGGGCAGTTGTTACGAAAACGTGGACGACATGGATGACTTTGTCAGAAAAGAAAAGGGTATAGTGGTTCATGCTTTCCTGGTACCTATGGTTATGCATGATAGATTCTATGAATCTACTGGAAATGTGGATTTGGTTTATAATGCCATGAGGGATGGTGGGGTCTGCCATAGTCAACAAGATGTTGCTCCGGTGAGGGCTTACACCGAGAGGAAGATGTGTGTCCAAGTTTGGTTGGTCATTAATGATGATGGCAAATTGAGGGAGGTCTATCCCCCACCGTATTGCAGTTTAATGTATGCAGTGAATACTGGTGGCTATGATGTCTTTGAGATTGAGGACCGGCTTTGGGTCGCTTGTGATTGGTTTCTGTGTAGGGTTGGAACAGAAGGTAGATTAGGTTGGCTTGGCCTGGTGCTTTTTTATGATGTTCTTCTGATGGGCAGTTTGCCTGAAGACCCGATGGGGTATTACATGGATGTTTCAATGCAAAAATGGTGGGCCTTGAAAACTCATGCAGGGTCGAGATATGCTAGTGTCAAACAAGGAGACTGGAGTGCGTTATGCACTGAACTGTTTTATTTTAAGTTCGCGAATCGCAGTAAGGATGTGCGATGTGATAATCATGGGGGCCAGGAGGTGGGGTTTTATATGTCTCTTGGAGAGGACTGCAATGTTTATGGCATAGTTTTGATGGGCTGCAGTGTTTATGCAGTATTGATGACTAATTGGAGGTATGGACCTGTTTGCTGCAGTGCTGCAGTGCTTTCTGGAATGTCTATGGCATAGTTTTTTAGGATTGTGTTAGTGTGCTGCTGTTGTTGATTGCTAGTTTACCTAGCATTATTGTTGTTTTTTCTCTGTTGTTCCGCTAGGTAGAAGTGTTACTTATCGCGGGGTATGCCCCTAGAGATGTAATCTTTTGCTTGTGGTATAAATTTTAATTAGCAGAAAAAAGACAGAAACCATGTAATATTCCTCCAATCGACTAGAAGAAGAAAATAACTATCTCCTCCATATCTGTGGGAATCAGCATCTTCATTGCCTTCTTTCATGTAATGAAACATCGGAATGAAACCCGCAACAACATAGAGCCCAAATAGCAGAAATCCATGAGATGCCAGATATAGGCCATCTAACTCTTGGAAATCATCAATAAAACCCTTGCAAGCATAACACAGACCCGCAACTCTCCATTGGAGCATTTTGTCAAGCACCCTACGAGTACCCACCCCATTAGATTCTTTCATAACAAAAGTACGCTCAACTACACCAAAGTGTAAAATGACCCGATCTGTAACAGAATCGAATTCAACATCCAAAGCTGTTTGGATGAAACCCTGCAATTTCAACAACAACCTCTCAACAGAGAGGTGGGAGACCATCATGAAATCCCGATCCATGGAGGTAGACTCCAAATCCTCTGTATTCTTCGAATAGCTCACTAGGGACACCACATCATTAGACTGGGTTAGAGGCTCTTTAGCAACAAAGACCCAATGCCCGGAAATAAACCCACTAGAAACAGTAGGCTCAACAAATAGAACTTCGTAGTAACGAAGCTTTATGATATTTTTCTCTATCCCTCCATCGAGATGAGTTGCACAGCACCGAGACTTGTCTTCACCCTCAACAAGTCTCCTGGACAAACCTTCAAACATTAGATGGGCACAACCATTACCAGCACCAAGCATATAGCACGACATGGTAATTCTCTTGAAAATGAAGTCCGGACCGAACTCCGCAACTCTTACAGGAAAAGGGGATGCCCAGAAATCACCTAAACACACCCCAGAGATCTCCTTTTGATTCTCAAAATTCTCAACACGAAAATCTTCATGGGAACTACCTGTACGCAAAACAGGCGCATAAACGCTAGATGGAACCAAAACCCCATCCAAGCAACAGTTATGAATCTTCAAAGGATTCGATAAAACGAGTAACACTAACCCATCCCCTGAGGCCAGAAACCCAGGAGAATCGAAAACCAGAAAACCCTTTGAAACCATTAAAATTAATAACTAAATAATAAATATATAAAGAAATATGGTGTTTGAGGTTAAAGATTAGAAGAGGAAGGTGAATTTGGGAAGGCTAAAGGGAAGATTTGATGAAGAAATGGTTTAGATTAAAGTTTGAATTTGGTGGCGGCTAGGCTTTTTAGAGAGAAGGGAGAGGATTTTCTCTCTCTAGACTCTCATTGGGCTTTTGGGTTTACCTTCTTCCACTTATTAAACTTCATTGTGAAGACAAAAGTAAAAAACAATTCTTGCAATGAGAGTCGTTTTTCTCTCTAGCTTTCAACCCTAGCCGCCATAAAATTCAGCTATCTCTAAACATTTAAACCATCAGATCTACATATTTCCTTCCTAAATCCACCTTCCTCTTCTAATCCCACACCTTCCCACCATATTTCTTATATTATATATTGATTTAAATGGGTTTGTTATATGAATTAATTTCTCTAGTTTACTGTTCGGTGAAGTCACCGGAGGTCTGCCTTGTCGACCTTAAAAGTGGACCGGTTTATCGGGTTTCTCCGAGGAATATCATTACCATCGATGATGATGATGATATCTACTTTCTTATGGATGTTTCGGGATTGGGTGTTCTGTTTCAAGAGGGTTTCTTGAAGAGAGACTCGTTGCTGTCAAGGGCTGTGTTATTTTTTCACAAATCTAGCACTTCGTTGACTGGGATACATGGGGATAACTCTGCCTATGGTGACTATGTCACGGTAATCAGAGTTCTGAATTATACTATGATGGACCATGATGTCGGTAAGGTGATTCTATGCGCGAATCTGTTCTTGCTCGGATTAATTTCCGGAAAGGTGTTACAGGCTTTTTTTTTTTTTTTTGCTAATTAAAATTTTATACCAAAAAGGAACAACTGGTACAAATCTAGGGGCATACCCCGCGAAATCAACAAACAAACAAAACAAAAGTCATAACAACAGTAAGTCACCTTACTGTCAACATAACAACAAAATTAAGCTAAAGATTATTCTAGCGCCTTAAGCTAACTTAAAATGAGACTAGGCACATGTCTCACAAAGCCCATATTAATGATAATCAGCAGATAATGCACCATGAATTGGCGCAAGTGAGAGCACAGGATTGACATCCCGGATAACATTTTGTTCATGCGAGCAGCAAGAACAGCCCACTTCCTGTACCAGAACATTGCATCTCTCCCAAAAACATCAGGCGCAGCAAGCACAGCAAGCGCATGCCACACTTTTTGACATTCCACAGTTGCCAAATTGCCCCACCCCATGAAGTAGCAGACTTCATTCAAACCGAAGCCATCATGCACCAGCCAAAAATTCGCAGTCCAAGCATCCTTTATGCAACAGCAGAAGAAAGAAAGAATATGCCAACTTGGCATCAATCCACCCTCTGTACAACCATCAAATTGAATGGTATCAAACGCATGGACAAGTAACGCATGGACCACACAATCCCTTACAAGACCAGTGATTTTTCGAGTCATTATTCCAGCAACAAGAGGTGAGACCTTTGAGACAATATGCCTGCGACATATGGTAAAAAGTTCATAGCAGAATTTGTTTAACATCACGGCTATCTGGGCCAAGCCCGCATCATCAACATCAATAACAGTAGCATTCAGCAAGACACACATTTTACATTTCAACCCACCATACTCCGTGCCAGCCATAATATCTCCTCCTCCTTTAATATGTTCATTCCTCATGTTACAAAGCGGATAAGCATCAACGCTCTCATTAACAATTGGGCTTTCAGGATCAGCCATACGCACCAAAATCCTCATGTCACATTTCTGATCAGCTTTCATTGAAACAAAACAATAATCACCCGATTCACAGGTAGCACTATTACCAGCCTTGCAATTCCACACGATTGAAGACTCGACATGTGTTCCAGTTTGCAAACCATTATTATGACAAATAATGCACATAAACTGGCAGCACCTCATCATGCACCCAACAGACCTCATTCCGAGGTATCTCACCTTTTTGAAACCAGAAATAGTGACCATCCCTGGTTCCGCACCCCATGGGACCTCTAAACATATGGCAGTTTGACAATTGAGGGAAGAGTGGAGCTCACCCCTGCACAACTTTGAAGGGACATCAAGGTGGCTAGTAAACATAACATAATACCCAAGTTTCCAGCCCCCAACATCCTGCCCCAAGGCCAAAGTCGCAGAACCAACCCTAATATCATCCAGTCCTCCCACTAAAACAACATTGTTTAAATCAACAGACAGATGGCACCCAATTCTGAAAAAATTCCCATAGAGATTCCAATCTGAAGATTCCTCCAATCCACGATCAGTGGTGATAGCAGCCCTGCCAATACCTTGTACTATTGAATGTACAAAGATACCCACGCTGTCACCACACGTAACAGATTCAAGAGAAACAAAAGAGCTGCGCTCTTCGTCATCAAACTTTCCCTCACCAACCTGCTGCAACATTTCGTCAAACACATGGCAGGCGTTCCTGACTTTACTTTCATCCAAGCAAAAGCCACAACCCGTCTCCGTAGCAGAAGAGAGACTCTCAATAGAGCATAGATCCCCATTCTGAATGTGGCCATCAGAACAAGCAACATGACTATCAGCAAACTCAAGTCGTGGTTTTCCATCTCCATTATTTAACCCATAATCCAAATACCCCCTGGGCCACATCTTGACTGGGATTATACCAACTATAACCATCCCCGATTCGCTGTTCACGCGGCGTTCCTTCAAGATTCCCATGTGAAACGCTGCGCCCAAAACCAAAGTAGTTTTGTCACACACGTAGACAAACCCATAATCTGCAATACCTCGGTGTGACACTATATCAAACACCTTGCAGCCAATGACTTCTCCCCATGGTTTAGCCATACCAGAATCTTTTTTAACAAAGAGAGGCACATCTACACCAAGATGTAACACAACCCAATCCAATGGGTTATCTCTTTGCAGGACAACCTCGAAATCAACAATGGTCACAATTGTTAAATTAGAACCCAGTATATTCAACAACAATTCCACGAACGAACCCCAAGAGATGAGACCCATCATTGCATCAAGGTTATAGATTTTGATTAAGAAAAAGGTGTTACAGGCTTTGTTGGCACATCAGGTGTTTGAGGTTATTCCTCAGAGATTAAAAGCAATTGTGTTGTTGAGCATAGCTTCTTGTACCTGCAAGATGTTCGATGGTTGGCCTCTTCCTTTGAAGGTTAATGGTGGGTGTGTCTCTCTCGCTCGTGGATACCACTTAGTTCTCACTACTGTTGGTTTTCAAGCTGAGGATGGGTGCTATGGATCTCTGTTGGTGACGAGCTTGCCGAAGATTCAGATTGTTAAACCCATGGTGCTGTGGTCCTTTTCGAAGGTTCTATTTCAGTGTTATAAACAATTTCAATGTTTGTTGGCGGAGGCACGAGTGAAGGACATTCTTTGTTCTATCTCTCTGGAGGTTTTTAAATGGTTTGAAGGGCTTGCTCTATTGGTTTTAGAGGGTGAGCACTTATCTGCTGATTGTTACTTATCTGACAGTCACGTTGTAAATAAGCTCAGAGATGTTAACACCCCTAGGGACATGGGCGTTTCTGTCTCTTTTGATAATGTTGAATTTGTCAAAAATGTTGAATTCTGCAATTGGTGGATGAAGGGCATTCTGTGCCTTGAGAAGTATCTTGTCATGGACTCTATTGAGTACAGAATTATGGGATATTCTCGAAATGTGGACTACAGGTTATGCATCAGTATTGTTGTTGTTGTTATTACGCACTCCATTGTTGGCCAGGGTATCTTTCAAACCATGGGAACTGTTGTCAAAACGGTGAGGGCAGTTTCGTGCTTCTACTTCGATGAATTAAGATTTTGGACGTCAAAATCTTGTGAAGGCCTGGTGTTTAATCTCATGGTTCAGAGTGATGCTCGTTTGTTGATTTCTGCTGTTAAGAAATGGGAGATATATGATTTGCATTTCTTTTGATAATGTTGAATTTGTCATGCTAAGAAATCGTGAAGGGTTTGTTTTTTGGGATGAAGTCACTACATGTGATGGGGGTTCTTTTTTGGTTGCGGATTTAATAGTGGAGGGTTGTGGCAACACCTCCCTGGTTAAGCATGACTCTTGTCCTCGGGAGGCTTCGATAATGAAGTTTCCTCTTGGGTCGGAGCTTGTTATCTCTATTTGTGACAATACCTGGTGGAATTGTGTTGCTATCCTGTTCTTATGCAACAATGGGCAACATATGGCCTGCCTTGATGGGGACATCAGAAGCAAGCTATTCTTGAGAGCTGCCAATTGCAGGGAGAAGAGTTCTGGGGTTGTGTTTGCAACCGCAGTCCTTTTTAATGTCACTATAGTGGTTTCCCAACACTGGGACATTGTGCTTTGGGGTCTGATGATGGTTGGAATTCGTATAAGGGGAGCTCCTAGGCAGATAGGAGGCTGCGGTGTTATGGAAGAGGGCATGGACGATGGCCCTACGTCCTTATTATATTGGCGTAGTCTAATTTGTATCTAGCTAGTTTAACTAGCTGCTTGTATGCATGCAGACTAGTATAGTTACGGCTTTAGCTAGCTAGTGTTTTTGGTTTTATTGTCTTTGTGATGCTATGACCTTTGTTTTGTATGCATGTTGTCTTCGCGGGGTATGCCCCTAGTTGTGTTTCAGTTGTTCCTTTATGGTATAAAATTTTAATTAGCAAAAACTTGATCACCCTTATTGTTGATCCTTAAACTTTATAACTTAATTACTTGCCCTAAAATCAGTTACAATTTACATCTTTGACCTTTGAGTTGAGTTTTTTTTTTTTTTGCTAATTAAAATTTATACCACAGGCAAAAGATTACATCTCTAGGGGCATACCCCGCGATTAGTAACACATCTACCTAGCGGAACAACATAGAAAAAACATTAATAATGCTAGATAAACTAGCAATCAACAACAACCTAACACGAATCTAAACAAGATTAACAACTATGCCATGGACTGAGGTTCCACGGGATTGGCCTCCCCGCATGCAGTTCCCAGTTGGTGTCTTTAGTGCACATATAGAAAAACAAATTCATTTCCACTACCCCGTCAAGGTGGTAGAGCACCAAGACCAAATTCATAAAAAAGAGCTCCAAAGCCCCATGAAATTCAGAAAGCATCTCTTCGAACTTAACCCATAAAGCACCAACTTCCAAACCATTCCAATGCTTTGTTTGAACAGATTTCATGAATCGACCTTCATACTGCAATCCAGCAGGGGACTCCAAGGCCCACCATCTACGCTTTGAAACATCCATATGGACAAATTTAATGAAAAAAAAAAAAATTAATGACAACCGACTTTGATTGCCCAGCGTAGGCAACATTGCAGAGAATCCCATAGGAGCTGCGGGCAACATCACTAGAACGCAGAGTCCCATCCTTGAAGTCGATGCTTTGAAAGCTCTCCTTGGCCGCATCCTCCAGTCCACATCTGACATAACGAGTTGTGAGCCCATGGCAAGACAAAATGTATTTCACATCATCAATATTATTTAACCAATTCAGATCCCAGTTGCAAACAGGTCTCTGAACTGCTCCCATTTCCGAATCCACAATATGACATTCCTGCACATCTAAACTGCCCTGTCCCTTGCAATTTACTTCCATTAAATTCACGTACACTTTAGCTATCTTTACATAGCCAGAATTCACAATTTCCAGTCCATCTTGAAACCCACCAGCTTTCAGATACTTCGCAAAAATGCGACTATCATTAAAACCACTTTGAAAACCAAACACAGAAACACCCCTCTTCTGTTCCGATTTGAATCTAGCAGAGCTTACATACCCGCGATAAGGCAATGTATCAAATACACTGATGTCATCATCCCCAAAAGCCCCAACACCAGTGCACCCAATGTTAAACATCAGGTCCTCTAATTGTACCACCTGAAAGTCTTGTTTGAGGCTAACAAGAATCTCAATGCATATCAACATCGTAGGAACGATGCTCAGGATAGAACGGAATTGGCCAACTAACAATCCCATCTGTAATTCATCAAATATAACGACCCCCTGGAAGACAAGGGTCGACATCAACATCAAATTCAGACTATCAATCTCACTAATTAGATAAGGATGAATTGATCCAAACCCAGGGTGAAACTCTGCAAGAACAGCCTCACTCTGGTCCATCCTTGCGCCCGCACCCCTCGCAACATTCCACAAGTCCTCGTACATAACACATGCACTCTGGGACCAAAACTTTGTAAGTACCACAACTTCCACCGCATTGTTCCCCTCACCCCCCAAATTTCTTTCCTCGATGGCTGGTTCGTACCATGATGGGTTCTCCACCAGATGCCCTGTTGACCAGGATGGTGCTCCTCTTGAATTTGGAGTAGTGGATGGGGCTCTCCCCCCTTTCTTAGTTGTTGGATCTGTATTCCGAGAGTTGACGGGTCTTCCTACGGTGGACGGAGCTAGGCGTCTGGACTCAGATCCGGTTCAGGAACATGTTGCCCAGGGATTAAAGGGTGAATCTTTTTCCCAAAAGGAGGTCCCCTTGGATAACAGTACGACGGGCATGCCTGGTTTGTATGGTCTCCAGATGAAGATGGATGCAGGTTCGTCTCACGATGATGTTTCTCCTAGGGGCTCTCTACTGAGCACCCAAAGTTTGATGAATGACTCCGGACAGAGAAAGAAAATCTATCTGGAGAACGAGATGATGAACACGCCTGATATGTGTTTGGTAATTGGTCATACTCAAGATTTGGTTATGAGTATGAAGGAATCTGACGAGTCTCAAGTTGGGCTGAGAAATAAAGATGTTGATGGCTACGGTTTTGACGAGAATGCCTCTCTTGCAACTGGGAAAGGCAAGGATAGTATAGAGGAGGTGGAGAACAATGGTTCTACTCCCATTCTTGGCAAAGTGTCGGAAGCTCTGGAGAAGGGGATCACTGGAATGCCTGTTAGGGTTTGGTCGGAATCGACAAAACTTCAGGAGAAATTAAACGTTGCGTTGACAGTAATTGTGCTTTTGAGGGATTGTATTTTGTGGAATGGTCATGAGGTCCCCAGTTTCTGGGGGACGATAACTATGAGGGCCACCAATGACCTGCAGGACCAGCCTGTGCTAAGAACGATGGCAGACCGTGCTAGAGCTTTGCATTGTATTAAACAATTGAGTGGCTTCATTCGGAAGAAGGAAATTCCTCCACCTATCTTGCTGGGTGACGAGGGGCTTCTTATTCAAGGCATGAGGAAGGAACTAAAGGATGCTGGCCTAATACAACAATCTCTTTGGGATGGACAGAGGAAACTGGTGGTTGCTAAATCAGGAATGGAGTCTGGTAGTCTAAAGATTTTCTTTATCTCCCTTGATCATAAAGGAAGAATACTATCGGCTGTGCAGGTGATGGAGTTGGCCAAAGCCTTCCCCTTTTAACTGAGTTGGGGAGTAGCTGTCATAGCTCAATGGTTCCGGCTATAGTCAAGGAAATCTCTGTTGCGGTGAGCTTGAGGAGCACATCTGGAAACACTCCCGGCATGGGGCAGAACGGTGAGCATGCGGAGATAAGTGCAACTGGCCGCTTGGGTGGCGATATGGATTCTTTGGAAGTAAAATATGATCTGGTAGAAATGGTTGAAGCCTTGAGTGAGGCTGGCAAGGTAAAGAAAGCTCTGGCTATGGATGGTCTCAACAAGAGTACAAAAGACTCCCTGCGTGGGCACATGCATTACTTAAGCATGTTGTTTGGTTTTGCGGATGGTTATGGCATGCTGGTTGAAGATGATGATGATGAAGAAGAGTGGGAAATGGATGCCAAAGAGCATTGTGTTGATGAAAATGAGACTCTTGTTGCCAAAAGCCTCCACAGCCCTGGCGTGGAGGCGTTTGCTGATCATGGGCGGGGCAAGGACAGGGTAATCTTAAAATGAGGTTCCTTATTCAGAAGCTGATTGGTAACTGTCATATGGGTTTTTTTAATCAGTTGGAAGCTGGCCCTTCTAATAAAAAGTTAGCCGGTGGTGCTTTTTTGAAGGCCAATTCTCAGGTTGATGGATTTCATATAGACGGTTTTGCTGACTTACAGCTTTGTATCTGCATGATCTATCTGCTACTCTCTATGGGCTTTGTGAGACATGTGCCTAGTCTCAACTTAGGTTGTCTACGGCGCCGGGATAATTTTTAGCTTATTTTCTTAATCTGAATGTTGATTGGCAAGTGTCTTTATATTCGCCTCTGTTTTAGTTTGTTTTGTTGAATCTGCGGGGTATGCCCCTATTTGAACAAATTCCATGTAAGGGTTATTTGTTGTTTCGCGGGGTATGCCCCTAGACGTGTTTTATGTTTGTTCCTTATGGTATAAAATTTTAATTAGCAAAAAAAAAAAAAGAAACATAATCAGTCATAGTCCTATTTCTCACAAGACTTGTAAAGTTTCGATGTGTCATTCCATCAAACACCTGATATCCATGCCTAAGAATGCCACATCTAGTCATAGCATCAACCATCATGAGAGCATGAGAAAAGCTAGTTGTACATCTTTGAAGTACAATCGCAAAAGCAATTAACATGGCATTAAAACTACCACCACATCCAATAGCTTTACGCACACTTACAGAGTCAACAGTTGAAAAGCACATAAATACCTCAACCAACGAAGTGCAGTCAACAGAGTACAGGACACATCGTTGGTTCCTCATCATCATTAAACCAAGGAGCAGCGAAATCGACTCCCCATCAGAGAAGTACAAATTCGGCTTAAGAAAATCCCAAAGGAAACCCATCTCCACGTCCAAGTGGACCACGGAAACACGAGCATTCAACAATCTTCTTAAAGAAGAAAGAAACAAAGAAACCGGAACCATTGATAATGAAACAAAAGAAATTTTGGGGTGACGGTGGGAGATAAGAAAGGGGAAGGTGGGTTTGGGAAGGAGATATATAGATCTGATGGATTAAGGTGTAGATTATTCTGAAAAATCATGGCGGCTAGAAGAAATTTAGGGTTTTTAGAGAGAAGTTAGAGAGAAGGCAGAGCGACTCTCATTGGGTCTTTTTTTTTACCTTTTTTTATATGTTAACATAACGAGTTGAGTTTCTTTCTTTGTACCCTGATCAAAGCCTTGATTATGTTTGAGTCTATATCTCATTGATTCAGACTTGTACCTCTATTTCCTTGATGTCAGAAAACTTAGTCAACCCCTTTGACTTTTATCATTGCAAATCAAAATGAGATGTTTTCTTAAAATGCTTTGAAGTTACTTAGACTAGGCTGATTTGTTATCAGTGAGTTGAAGGTGCTTCAGAGTAAAGGTTTTCGAAAGGACTCTCTCCTTACATCTTTGTTATGGCCATGGAAGCTCTCACTGCCTGCCTTAACAAGTCAGTTGTAGGCACGAATTTCAAATTTCATTTCAAAACTAGCAATCAAAGGAGTACAATGAGAGTCGGTTTTGTTTCTCAGCCTTCTCTCTAACCTCTCTCTAAAAACCCTAGTTAGCCGCCACTTTCAAGATCCCAAATCTAACCCCTTTTTCCATCAATTCCGTCCATTTCTCCTCACTAATCCATATTTCCTTTTCTCCTCCACCTTAAACACATATATATTTCTTATACTTATTATTTTTCCTTTATTTCTCATGGGTCTGTTCTCTGGAAATGCCTCCTTTTTCGTTTCGGCGAATCTTTTGGAGTTTTCTTATTGTCATTGTTGGGTTTGGGTTCTAGCCCCATCTACTTTGGGTTCAAGTGTTCCAATTGTTGTGCCTCACAGTTGTCTCCAGGAAGCGTTTCTTGGGAAACAATTGGTGAAGGTAGATTACCTCTTCGGTGCTGTAGAAGCTGGAGGTTTTCACGCAGATCTGTTGGGGGTAATCACCATTTCAATGGTGGTGGATATTGCTGGTGACCCTTTCTTGGGCATTTTTTGGTCAAGATTGAGGGGTTTTCCGATCTATGGTGGGTTTACTAATGAGATGTTTCCACCTCTCATTTTTGATTCAAAGGATTCGATGGATGTTGAGATGATTCGGTTCTTTTTTCGAGATTTGATTCCTGCTGTTGTCACCCTCAAGGTGAAGACCATTTCGTATGCTTTGCTTGATGCGGGCTATAGTCATGCCCACCTACTGTGTGATGGATTGTTCCAGAGAATGGGGGTTAGCCAATTCGATGCTGTGCTCGATGCTGGAAATTGGTTGCAGTTACTGTATTCAATCTACCTTAAGGCAGGTTTGATATGGGTGCCTCAGTTCTATTTGAATGAGGAAGTGTTTGCAAAATGGTTAATGGGTTTGTTTTATGAGTTCTTTTTTCTTGCTCGAAGACCGATGAGGTTTTTGGCGTTTGATATCGTGAATGTGGGTGATGGAATGGCTGTGTTCCGTTTCTCTCGGAGGTTTTTCATCACTTTCAAAGTGGTTCTTGTAACAGGTAACCCTGTTGACTGCCCGAAGGTCACCTCCGGTGCTGGCCGTCTCCGGGATTGGAAGGGTCTTTGTACCTTCTGCGAAGGTATGGAAGATGGGTACATCCAATTTGGAAGTCTGTGGATGGTGTGGAGGTTTGACACTTGTCTTGACTCAAAGAATGGATTTCTTGGGGATGGCCAAGTGATGGTTCCTACAGCAGATGGGTTTCCCTATGCGCATAGGAAGTTACTCTCGAGTAGGAGGATAACACATAGTTGTATTGCGGGGCACAGGCTCACTTGTGTTGGGGTTTTTCAGTGGAACGAGGGTGATGGCACTGCCATTGCTGAAAAAATGTCTACAGCTGATCGCAAAGCGGCTGGAGCTGACTTAGCAGTTCAGTTTCTTCGCAAAGCGGCTGGAGTTGTATTTGGACGACGTAGTGACTTGGTCTTCAGACCAGTTGTGTACCAAAGGGCTTTTCGCCATGATTAGGTCTTTGGTGTTTCATCTTACTGTAGGAACTCATGTGAGGACTCTTTTGCTTTGGTTTTGGATGTTATGATTTGTAATATGTTAGGGACTGGTACTCCCTCTTACGAGTTGACGAATGGTGTCTGGGCGAACCAGACCTGCAAGCTTTTCAGTGCAGTTGCTTTGGCCTGCATCATGTTTGATGTGAAGGCGCTTGGCATTAGCGCCCTTTTGCTTAGAGATATGGAACATGTGGAGGCACATTTTATGCCTAGTACTGTTAGATGGCCTTGTCGTGCGGATGTTGTCCCTTTAATGGACCAGGGGCCTTTATATGAAGACACGAGTGCTGCTATTCTAGTTGGTAGAAGAGGGGATGCAACTCTTGTTGGATTGGGAATATTTATTAGCGAAATGGTTGTTGTCCAAACTGTTAATCCGAATTTGGTAGAGCCTGACATGGATTCTATGGAAGGTTACAATATGGTTGTGGTGGTTGATGGGTTGAATTGTAGAATTCCAATTCATTGGAATTTTATTTCTATTGCTAGTGAGAGATTGACCTGGTTGATTTCGACATCACAAGGGTGCTTCTACGGGTTTTTTATAATCTGCTTTGTCTTTGCGCCTTGTTTGTTTAATGAAAGGTGTATGTACCAGATGGTCAGTTTGCAGGCGCTGCTAGCAGGGACTGTAAAGGATGACCTGAAGGGGTACATGTTAGTGTATGGGCCAAGCATGTGGATGCAAGGCCAGGAAAAGACTTGTGGTATTGGTGAAGAAATTAGCTTGTTTAGGCGAGAGGACTCCACCCTTTCGGGTCAGGAGGTTTTTTAAAAGAATTTCCAGGGCGCTCATGTTTGGGCTTACCATGTGCTAGTGTTGCCTATGAAGAAGATGCTGCTTACTAGTTTTCAATGCTTGGATGTGGACCTGGTGGTCCCTTTACTATTCGTACTTGGCATAGGTCTCATTGTGAGGTTTTAAACTAGATTATTTCTAGTTCTATTTGTATGTTGATTGTATAGTGTCTTTATGATGCTATGACATTTGTTGGGTTTGCATGTTGACTTCGCGGGGTATGCCCCTAGATGTGTATTAAGTTGTTCCTTTATGGTATAAAATTTTAATTAGCAAAAAAAAAAAAAAAGTTTTCGAAAGGAGTTAAATACTCAAATGTTTTTCAGATTTGAAAAAGGTTTTCTAAAATGTAAATCAAGGGGATGAGAGTCGTCTAGAGAGAGAAGTACTCTACCTTCTCTCTAAAAACCCTATTTTCTCTCTTCAGCCGCCATTAATCTTACACCTTTTTTCATCAGTTTTACATAAAAGCTAATCACAAATCCATCCTCCATCTCTAATTCTTCACCTATACACCATATTTCTTATTTTTATAAAGTATGTTATTATTTGGTTGGTATCCAGAGGTTGTTTTACTGACTTCTTATTGACTTCCTATGGAGATTATGGTTTCGGTTCTTTGTTGGGTGATGACCCAGTAGGTGTGCTTGAAGCTCTAGGCCCATGGCCATGGAACTTCATCTCTTATTTCGAGAAGGTCCTGGGGTACTCCACGCTAGATCTTATCAAAGTAGTGGGGTTTGTTTACCCATGGTGTGTATTGGGAGCTACGAAGAAGCTCAGAGATGTTTGCTCTATTGCTAGAGACATTGTTATTCTCTTCCCTTTTGGGGAATTGGTGGAGGCCTTCTCTTGCTTAGGAGGAGTTGATACTGTCAATGTTGATTTTGTTAAAGGTCGTCAGATGTTTGATGAAATGTTACACAGAAGGGTTGCTCTCCCCCTTGTTGGTGGATTGGGGGGGGGGGTCTCTCCATCTGGTTGTTGATATGATGCTGAGTTGCTCAGGGTATATGTTCGTCCCTCCTGGTACGGATTTGAATCGTGTTGATCTCGTGGGAGAAATGGACATTGGGATGCGTGCAACGACTTTGGCTTTGGGTCAGAACGTTGGTACGCTATATGTTGAAGACTGCATCCTCGATGTGGTTACTAGCTTAGTCTTCATTGGTGAAACCTGGGACGGGTCCGGGCTTCACACCCTTGTTGGTGTTCATGGTGTTCATGATGCTCATGGTGAAGCTAGAAATCAGGTTTTTGATGTTATCCAGTCCTTGGTTGATCCTGTATTTGCCATTGGGTCTTTGGCTTTGATGATTTTCCTTGATAAGGAGTTTGTTTTCTTGGTTCTTAATGAGATACAAAGTAGTATCTCTATAAGGGAACTCTATGTTGCCCGCTTTTGCAAAATGGGAGTCTTGGGTGGGGGTGTCATTTTTGTTGTTTTTTTTTTGCTAATTAAAATTTTATACCAAAAAGGAACAACTTAATACACATCTAGGGGCATACCCCGCGAAGTCAACATGCAAATCAAACAAATGTCATAGCATCATAAAGACACTATACAATCAACATACAAATGGAACTAGAATTAATCTAGTTTAAAACCTCACAATGAGACCTATGCCAAGTATGAATAGTAAAGGGACCACCCGGTCCACATCCAAGCATTGTAAACTAGTAAGCAACATCTTCTTCATTGGCAACACTAGCACATGGCAAGCCCAAACATGAGTGCCCTGGAAATTCTTTGAAAAAACCTCCTGACCCGAAAGGGTGGAGTCCTCTCGCCTAAACAAGCTAATTTCTTCACTAATACCATTAGTTTTTTCCTGGCCTTTACCAACCAGCTGCTCCATGTGACATCCATCAACATGAGAGTTGGCCTCCAAAAAAGCACCACCGGCTAACTTTTTATAAGGAGAACCAGCCCCTAGCTGATTAAAAATGCCCAGATGATAGCCATCATGCTTGACCATTTCTTTTGCAAAAACCCGAAGACCATCTAACAGAGACACAGTCCCTGTCTCGACACTGCTAATTCTGCACTCAAAACAGCACAGTCTCTGCACCTCAATAGTCAACGAGCTCTCATCATTCAGAATAGTCTTCAAATTTTCAATGTCATCACAATTCTCAAACACTTTGCGTGTCACCACACATTTCCTTTCTCCAAAAGGGCAAGCTGTAATGAGAAGCACCTCCACCTTATGCATCATTTTCCTACAAAGGACCTTAGTCGACCAAAGAGGCAAAACAGCAGACATGTTGAGAGCCAGAATCATTTTACAAAAATAAATCTGACTCAACCAAACCATACAGTTTGGACTCAAAATAGCCCAGGACAACTGCACAAATTTCCCCAGGGAACCAATATCAACGTCACCAAATTCCACCGCTAAGACGGCCCGATTTAAACCAGGCATTGCAGCATAGAACCAATTCGCACAACTGCATGTTTTATGCAACAAACACCTAGCAATATGAATATCCTCACTATAAGAAATGATGACAACATTTATGGAACCAACTCCCCTCACAAACCAAGACTGGGAAACACAGTCTTCCCGAACAATGAAAGGAGTAAACCTCCTCTGAAACAGATATATCGAAATGACAAGCGGCCCTAGAAGGCACTCTCCATCAAACACCGTCAGCCTTTGATTGTGTCGCATACCAGAACAAACAAAATGTATATAAGCATACACCAGAGACATTGAACCATCTTGCAAAAAATTGATAAAGACCCCGTAGCAAGATAAACTACAGATCCACCAATCGCACTTGGTGCGAACCAGAACAGCCATTGCGTTCCCTGGCACTGCATCATTCCTGCAGTCAATATCAATGTCACCATCGAGACTTCTATGAAACCGAAACTGCTTCATAACATGCAAAAAATTGATAAAGACCCCGTAGCAAGATAAACTACAGATCCACCAATCGCACTTGGTGCGAACCAGAACAGCCATTGCGTTCCCTGGCACTGCATCATTCCTGCAGTCAATATCAATGTCACCATCGAGACTTCTATGAAACCGAAACTGCTTCATAACATCATCAGCAGGGTTGTGACAAACAACTGCATCTCCTCCGTTAACGAGGTGAGCACCATTGAAATTGCCAGCAACTCGAACAACAGCAATGTCCCAGTCACATAACAACCCCTGCACCGCCGCTAGGACTGTAGAGTACCGACACAGCATCCTAATCGTACTGCTCCCATCACCAGAAGCCATACATACTCCTATAACCATGTTAGAGACTTGCAAACCATATCTATAAACCAACAAAGACCTCATCAAACTCACACCAAGCTCATCAGAACTGAAAACTTGTTGAGAAAGAACAGCAAACATGTGCTGGCCGTCGGGAAAAACCATATCTCCCCCAAACTGCCTTTGGGAATTCATCGACTCTACAACATAGCGGCCGACCCATAGCAAACCCCCAACAATAGAAGTTTGGTCTTCATAATACTCCATCTCAGTTACAGATCGAGGTTCAATCGTTTCAACAGCATCCATGGTTACATTACTATGGAGCTCATTCGCTTTTCTTTCATCTTTGTGCGGACTAAATCCCACATCGTTGCCTGACCCCAACCACGCCAAGGGTTGGATTCGTAGATTAACCGCCTCCATGACAACCCCAGAAGAACGGGCTCTATGCGAACACACCGGCCTTAGGTGCTCAAAAGAGACCATCTTCAAACTCATAATTTATATAAATAAAGTATAGATTAGAAATTTGCGAAATGGTTAGGGGATGAGAAGAAGAGGTGGATTCGTGATGGGCTTGAGTATAGATGATGATGATGAATTGTAATAGATCTAGAGTAAAATTTAGTGGCGGCTGAAAAGGGTTTCTAGAGAGAAGGGGGAGATTCTCTCTCTAGACTCTCATCGGGTTTTTTTATATTTCTTTTTTTTGAGTTTCGATGTTAGGATCGTCATTTTTGTTGTTAGAAATGCCTACCAAGTGTTTGATGGTTCGTTTCACGAAGAAAGACGACGGAACAGATGTTGTATTGTAGTTGTAGTTTGGATGTTGTCTCGCGGGGTATGCCCCTAGTTGTGTACTAGTTGTTTCCTTTGGTATAAATTTTTAATTAGCAAAAAAAAAGGATATTTCAAAAGAACACGATCAATCCAGAAACGTGAACTTTGAATCTCAAATAACTTAGATCAATCCAGAAACTAAGTAATTTGAGTCTAACCTTCAAAACAATCCAGTAATTGAAATTTAGAGGAAAGAAAAACTAATCATAGTTTATCTCAAAACAAAAGTTTATATCATCCATTATCTCCCTTAAAACATTACATGAGAGGGGTATATATAGGCTTAGATAATAACCTAAACCCAATAGGTATCCAAGAGAAATCCAATACCAGCTTGAAGATTAGCTAATATCTGAATTCATCCAGGAAACACAATTTAAAACCAAATCCAAATAGAAAATACATAAAACCGAATCCAAACAGGAAAATAAAATCCTAAGTGCTTAAAACAAGAAAAACCCTTTCAAGTGAAAGGTAAAAACTTGCATGTCAAAATCTACTTAATACTTATAGATAATAATCAGCTTCTTGTCCAAGCTTCATTCGTCTCTCCTTTATTCCTTCTTGTCCAAGTAAGCTTCTTGACCCAACTCTCCCACAAATTCTAAATTGAATCCCTTCATGAATAATAATATAAAATATTTACCAATTAACATATTCATTCCCTGATCCTCATCAAAACCTTTGGCTCTTATCTCCCCATATGTTATATCTAATGCTGAATCTTCTAGCCTGCTGCGTATTGGCACCTATTGCAATGATGGGGTATGGAACCTGCCACGGTCAAACCACATGGATGTTATTCAGCTGCGAAGCAGGGTGACAACAGTCCAAATTCACAGGAATGACTGCATCACTTGGAATGGGCTGCAACCTAAACTAGTTAAACTGACGAGTATTTGGTCTTCTATTCGGGAAGTTGGTAATGCTGTGGGATGGATTGAATTAGTTTGGAATACTCTCAACATTCCAAAATGCTCCTTTATTTTTTTTTGCTAATTAAAATTTTATACCATAAAGGAACAACTGATACACTTCTAGGGGCAAACCCCGCGAAGACAACATGCAAACAAAACAAAAGTCATAGCATCAAAAAGACCCTATACAATCCCCATACAAAGAAACTAGCTTAAAGTAAAAGACTATGCCAAGAAATAAGTGCTAATGGATCCTCTAGCAGGCATATAAAGCATATCAATCGATTGACAGTAGGCTGTCAATTCTTCCAGCAGCACTATGGCCTGCCTCCACCTTGCCTTCACCTTGTAGGCATTAATTCCCTTTGTACAAAAAGCACGCTGAGCCTTAAAAAAGATAACAAAACAAGTTACAGCTCGCTTAGCCACCACAGCAATCACATGGAAGAAAACCCCGTAGATCCCAGTTCTTGGGCAACCAAAACCTCCATAATCAAACAGGTCCACGGCAACAGACTTTACCCGGCACTGAATGGATCTTTGCCTGCCAACCATCTCAGAATTACTGGTGAAACAGTTCACATTATTAGCCCCCGTTGGCAGGACAGTTCCAACATAATTTCTGAGACTCCAAAAGCCAAACAATCTGCTCTGGCCATCAACAGCACAGCAATTAAAAACTTCTTCGTAAATGAAGAAAATCCCCCTTAAACATCCCTCATCAAACCATATTCCATTGGTTAAACCATGTTTATTGATAAACATCTTTCCATTTAAGTAGTGACCATAATAGCAATAATTAAAGTAAGTGTAACCCCCTGGTTCACACCCAAGTATCCTAAGCATACACCTCAACATCCGTTCTGTCCCTTCCAGAACACACCCACTACTCCTTAGATACTCAAAGGCTTCATCTATGTCCTTTCCATTCAGCTTGTGACCCACCTCCTCGTCCGTAACCAACTTCTTTTTGCCCTGACTATCATCAACCCCACTAGTCACCTCTTGATCAATAAAAACATGGATCTTATCCTTCCACTTCACCGATTTCTTCACAAACATTAAACCCTCCACATTAAGTGTAGACTTCCTTAGGCAAGCCAGCTGATTCTCTCTAGACCAGACATTTTCACCCAGAATTGGAAAATCAATTCTCTCATTCAACAAAGAGGAATTGACTTTAAGAGAGCTACCCGTCCTAGAATCAATCCCAGTTGTGGGATTGAAGGTCCACTCCAGCACCTCCAGCCCATCTATGAGACCAGATGTACCATACTCCGTACACTCCGTCTCAAACTTCAAACTCTTATCCACCTGAAACAAGGGTTTAATCTTCTCCCTTCCAGGAGAGGAGCCACTTCGTGTACACGCCCTAGAAACACCCTTCGAATCAATCGATGCCGTAACCAACGGTTCCGAAAAGGAAACCCTTTTTGAACTCATGGAGTTCAATATCGTCCCCCTCATAGTAGTTTCCATCTTCCCCTTTCCTGAAGAAAGGCCACTCTGAGAACACACACTAAGCCCACCCTGCTGGGCCCTCGATTCCATTACCAAAGGATAAAGAGCACTCACTTCCGAGGCCTTCACAGGACTTACGTCAACCAGGTGGCGGGCGTTCTTCAGAAGTTCCTCTTTGCAAAGAGAAACCTCACCATTTACCACAAAAGGATGAGACCCACAACCATCTGAGCCCAGAAAGTTGCTATCGCAAACGTACTCCTTCTGCTTGCATCCAGTTGGCTGCAACCTCTCACCGGACTGAGTCGACTGAGTCGACAAATCCTGCTCCCCATTAACTAACCCAGTAGAACGACGAGGGTAATAAACCCTGACCTCCGGTGAAAAAGTAACCTTCTTCGAAACCCGCTCCCCCTTAACTGACTCAGTAGAAGGGGCACCGTGCAGACACTCCAGAAAACTAGGATAGAAAACCCTAACCTCCGGCGAGAAAGAGACCCTCTTCGGACTCATTCTCAAAACTTTAGAGATAAAATATATAAAATAAGAAATATGGTGTATAGGTGGGAGATTTGAGATGGAAGATGGAATTATGAAGGTCGAATGTATAGATCTGATGGAGAAATTGTTTAGAATTTTTGAATTTTAGAGAGAAGTTTTTAGAGAGAAGGCAGAGAGAACACGACTCTCATTTTAAAATGCTCCTTTATTACTTGGCTTGCTGTTAAGAATCGCTTACTCACTCGCGACCGTATGATTCATTTTGGTATGGATGTAGACCCTTTATGCCCTTTATGCAGAATAGAGGATGAATCGATTGGGCATATATTAACCTCCTGTCCATATGTTGGTCTTGTAAAGAGTGTCATTCCAGTTCAGGTCAATGCAGATTGGGTTAAATGGCAGCAAGGGGATTTTTTCATGGGTCCGCTAAATGCAAAGCTGAAAGCCATTGCGGGGGTTTATCTAACAACATGTGTCTACAGTATATGGAAGGAGAGGAATTTCAGAATACACAATGTTGGCCAGGAGCATCCTACGACTGTCCTAATCTCGAATGTTTTTTTTTTTGCTAATTAAAATTTTATACCAATAAAGGAACAACTGGTACAAATCTAAGGGCATACCCCGCGAAATCAACAAACAAACATAACAAAAGTCATAACATCAGTAAGTCACCTTACTGTCAACATAACAACAAAATTAAGCTAAAGATTATTCTAGCGCATTAAGCTAACTTAAAATGAGACTAGGCACATGTCTCACAAAGCCCATAGTAATGAGAATCAGCAGATAATGCACCATGAATTGGCGCAAGTGAGAGCACAGGATTGTCATCCCGAATAACATTTTGTTCATGCGAGCAGCAAGAACAGTCCACTTCCTGTACCAGAACATTGCATCTCTCCCATAAACATCGAGCACAGCAAGCACAACAAGCAGAGTGGCCTTTTTCCTCCACATAAAACAATACCACCACGATGACCATGCCATACGCATCCGGTAGGCCACATCCACAGACCCACTTAGAAAAAACCTGGTTGGACTTGTCCAGGTCACCACCCCCACAATAGCTGAAAGAACACTACAACCACGGTGCTGCTTCATGGCATAGTTGTCATAACCAAAGCTACCACTTACGAAGGGCTTAGCACCTGTGAATCCATTTTGGACCAGAACAGTCGAACTGAACATCAACTCAGTGGGTATTGTAATCTGCATCGCAGACTTGACAGCACCATGGCATGTCA
This sequence comes from Kitagawia praeruptora, assembly GCA_037693485.1. Classification (NCBI taxonomy): domain Eukaryota; kingdom Viridiplantae; phylum Streptophyta; class Magnoliopsida; order Apiales; family Apiaceae; genus Kitagawia; species Kitagawia praeruptora. The sequence goes on along the minus strand of CM075351.1, from coordinate 116,956,635 downwards.
AGTTCCAATCAAGAGTAGTGTCCCAACAAGATGACCTTGCATAGTTGTACGGACTACTCTTGTTCCCCTTTCCTGTCCAAGGTTTAAACATCCTCATTGTTACACCTCCCCTAGGAACTGATTGAGAGCAGAAGACTAACTCAATCAAACCCACGACAAACTGTTCCTCATACAAAAGAACCTTACACTGAATGACATTCACAAAATGCTCCGACATTTTTCCAAGAACCATGAAGTCCTGCACCATCATCAACATAGCAACCTTTGCAAAGTGTCGAAGAAACAACACTTGGTGGACGTTTCTAGCATCATAACCAACAGCCTTACTGGAATTGCGAGGGTTGACAACACCACCCGAGTCATCACCCTTATTGCCACTACCCCGGGTCGCATTATGAAAAGAAACAAAAGCCTCCTCATAAATAATCTTAGCAGCAGAGTTCAGGACCAACCACTCGTCAACAAGTAACTTCATAAAATCCCACAAAATGGGGCCCAAAACGTTCATAAAATCAGGACTTTCACCTGAACAAACTATCTGAAAAACTTCCACATATTTGAGCATTCGAGTGCCCATTCGAACTGCTGTAGTTACAAACGCGTCCACACTTAACATCACATAACCACTACAATCCTCATCAAAACTCTTACAAAACAAGTTTGTGATTCCTTGCAAACAATTAGAACAAGTGCGAGCCGCACGAGGTCGTAGCACCATAAAACCAATCCCGCAATATTGGGTTTCAATGAAGAAAACTTTGCACATCAAATCAGCACCGTACGACATTAGTTTCCACCTTATAGTTGCCCAAGTGACTTCATCCAAATACATAAACCCCTCAAGGGTAAACAACATGAAAACTTCATTCAAACGACTGCAGTCATATATCTTCCGTTTCTTAACAACAGAAGGCCTCACGCAAGGCTCTCTCTGACCCCTAGGATCAAACACCTGGCTTTGACATGATTTAGACAAAGTCCAAACCCTTAATACATCAAGATAGAAATAACAACAACTACTCCCATCTCTTCCTACAAAAAGAATGGCACAACAGCGAGATTGAGTTCCAATAACACCAAATAGACCAAGATTCATGAGAACATCCCCTGCATAAGTGGTCTTCCACACAATGAAATACAGGGCAAGCATATGAAGAACCATGGAATTTAGGAATAAGACAATCTTCAACTCTAAGTCCTCCGGAAAAAACCAACCATCAGCACTAGTACACTGGACTATCATGACGCCATACCACCAATTGAGATTGACGGTATCAAAACCCAATAAAATCATAAATTTCAAAGAGAAATCGAGGGAATGGCTGAGCCCATTAGCTACAACCACCACTCGATGAGGCATATTATCGAACATAGAGCATTCGACCAAAGTCCGCAGAAAAACCCCATCGTATTTCTTTGTGTAAGTATCAAACATCATGTAGAACCCCTCTTCCCCATCTTCAAACCAAGCCCGAATGAACACCTCTTTCACATCTTCATCAACAAAGACCTTCAAAGGTCTCACCACTCCCAAATCTGCAGAATCAAGCAACTCCATCTTCGTAAAGAAGGGAGAAAATAAGACCCACGAGATGAAACCCATCCCACAACCAGAAAGAACCATGAAAATACGTTCTAGATCCAACCAGGTGATTTTCGAAGACCTCATCAAACCTCGAACATGAGAGGGCAGCTTTGAAATCTTCAAGACAATCCCTTGAAACAAAGAATAATCAGTCTGTGAGCCAAGATAAAACACAAACACTTTTTACCCATCATCAATAATGTTCAAACATAAGTGAATCTCAACAGAAATCCGATAGAAAACCATGGAATCCACCGATTCCATCAACAAATCACCCGATTGGAAAAACCCATCTCCCGCATTATACACAACAGAAGTGAGGCGGAGACCTTTCCAATCGTAATGTAAGTCTTCGTTGGTGTAATCCTTCGAAAACTTCAACATATACCTGGAAAAACATTCAGTGGCTGAATCCACTATGAAAGTGGCGAGAAAACTCTGAGTTGGAAGGGCACTCAAACCATCTTCCAAAACCCCAACAAAGAACTTCGAAAAACTCCATCTTCGGAGAGAAGAAGGAGGTAAAGAAACTGAACCCAATAATAATATATTATAAGAAATTTTAGGATAGATGTGGGAGATAAGGAAGGGAAGGGTGGATTTAGGGAGGAAATATATAGATCTGATGGATTTAGGGTGCAGATATGGCTGAAAATTCATGGCTGCTAGACGAGGTTTTTTAGAGAGAGGTTAGAGAGAAGGCAGAGAAAACGACTCTCATCTAGGTTCTCTTTCTTCCTAATCTCGAATGTTAAGTCCTATGTGAGGGAGAAATTTTTTTTTTTGCTAAATGAAAATTATATTAAAAGGAAAACGATACAAATCTAGGGGCATACCCCGCGAGATAAACCGAGCATATACTATAATTTAGTAAACTAGAACAAGAAGCTTACTAAACTATAGAAAAACAAAAAGAATTCTAAACGCCTAGGAAACAAACAGAAGCAACACTAAGCGAGCATCCAGACGAAATCAATAGAGCAGTAACAGGATCGTAGGATCCATAGCAGCTTTTTTCTTGAAGTAGCTGCAATCGTGCAATTTCTCTCGAACCATACGCTTGACCATACCTTCTAACTGCCTTGTGCTACGAGGTTTCTCCGACTGGTGAATTCTATTGTTACGCTCCTGCCAAACCATATAAATTACCACAGAAAGGTGCAAGAAGCCAATGAGTTTGTTGAGCATAGTGTGATTCCCTTGAAAGAAAACACCGTCAATCCAGTCCGCCCACACCAGGTTAAGGGGAACTGCACAACTCCTTAGAAGGGCTTGAGAGACCAAACAAGAAGAGAACAGATGCTCATGGGTCTCATCTGCACTATTGCATAGCACACATTTAGGGTCAATACGAAAACCAAAGGTTGCCATCCTATCTTTAGTGAGAAGGCGACTACGCAGGGCAAGCCAGGAGAATATAGCACACTTAGGAATTGCAAACCGGTGCCATATCACACAAAGCCATGTCGTGGGAGTGCCTCGTCTACGGACTGACTGCCATACAAGTGATAGGCTCACTTTCTTTGAGCCATCCCATCTGACCAGGTCTTCAACACCAATAGTTCTGTTACCAATCAAATGTCTAAGATCCATTGCTAGTACATGATTTGATCTGGGTAAGGCCCAACTCCCATTAGAGATGAAAGAGTGAATTCTAGCTGAACTAGTCGATTCAACAATGGAAATTATTTCTGGCCCCAGCTACTCAATAATAGGTCTATCATTGATCCATGGATCATGCCAAAGAGATAGATTTGAGTTCTGGCCTATATCATGAGATAAGAAGTTGCATGCCTCATGTCTATGGTTAAGCATTTTCCTCACAGACCAAGGGCAGGCATACGGAAACCCCGATGTCCAGAAGTGTTTGTTTTTAAAGAGACATTGATGCAACCACAGGATCCAAAGAGAGGTGGTCGACGGAGTGGAAACACGCCAGATTTGATACAGGATGGCTGCCTTATTCCACTCAAAGAGATCACGAATACCGAGGCCACCTTCAGCTTTTGGTAAACAACAGTCCGCCCATGACACTTTATGGTGGCAAGAAGCATCATAATGGCTCCCCCACAAAAATTTTGCAAAGTAGGATTGAATGCATTTGAGAACACCCTTAGGTAAGAATAGATAGGAAGACCAGAACCCCTGAATATTAGATAAAACTGATTTAATTAATTGCAGCCTCGCAGATAGTCTCAAACCCTTTGTCATCCAAGAATCCATTCTGGAGCAGATTTTGTGGACTAATCCATGACAGTCTACTGCACGAAGGCGACTAGTGATTAATGGAAGACCAAGATACTTGATGGGTAAAGCCCCAATATTAATGCCAGTGTCACGAATAATCAGAGACGAATCTTCTTGAGGGACATTGCAGAGAAAATAGTGACTTTTACTAGCATTGGGCTGGAGCCCAAAAATTGCAGAGAAACGAGCCACCGAATTGAAGATAGCTAAAGTAGAGGAGTGATTCCCCTTGCAGAACAACATGATGTCATCTGCAAAAATCAGATGAGACAATTTGAGCTCCTTTGTTCTGCAATGATAGGAGAAATTAGCATTTACAGACAAGTCATGGGCGAGGTATGAAGATAGGACCTCCATGCCAATCACGAAGAGATATGGGGATAGGGGATCCCCTTGCCGGAGTCCCTTCTTAGCAGGAAAAAACCCTTCAAGAGAACCATTTACCTTGACAGAAATCATGCAAGAAGTGATGCATTTTTTAATCCAAGACATGAAGTCACAGGGAAACCCATTCTGTACATAGTATCAAATATGAAAGACCAGCTCATTGAATCAAAAGCCTTGTGTAAATCAAGCTTAAAAGCACATCTCGGTGAACCTGAGTTAAGGTGGTAATCTCTGCAAATATCCTGCGCTAACATGATGTTATCACCAATTTTCCGTCCAGGGATGAAAGCTGATTGAGCATTAGATATAAGACTAGGCAAAAGACCTTTAATTCGAGAAGCAAGCAATTTAGAAATTGCTTTATACAGAGTATTACAACATGAAATAGGCCTAAAATGAGAGATGTGAGAAGGACAGTCCACCTTAGGAACAAGAGCTATAGCAGAGGAGTTAATAATTCGAGGAAGATGCAAGGTGCGAAAGAAATAAAGAATAGCATCCGTTACCTCTTTCCCAACAATGTCCCAAGCAGCTACAAAGAATTCTGAGGTAAACCCATCTGGACCAGGGCTTTTCTTTTTGGCCAGGTGATTAAAAACTTTGCAGATCTCCTCTCGAGAGAAATCCATATCAAGGAACGATGCAGGAGCGTTTGTCTATCGCTGTGAATGTGATCATTATTTTTAGAGACTGCATAGTCCACAATGGGCATGAGGTGCCCCTAATTTGGGGAAATGTTGATGTAAGTGATTTGGATGTTATTACTGGGCTGAATTCAAGGCCAGACATCAAGCTCCTGAGAAACCTGGGAACGGCTCTGAACTGCATTAGGCAGCTTGGGAATTTCATTAGGAAGAATGGTATCCCTCCCCCGGTTATGTTAGGGGACGATGGTCAGGTCATTGAAGACATGGATGAGGAGCTGGAGATTGCTGAGCTGTTAGACCACAACTTATACAACTCGGGGTTGAAGAGGAAGGCTCTGGTGGCAGCGAGGCGTAACTTGGATAAGCTAAAGTTGGTCATTGTCTCTCGGGGTTTGGAGATTCCTTCGATTAAAGGGTCCCGTGATAGGGAATTTAGTGCCTCTGCTCGTAGGCTAAGAGATATTGAGGAAGTGGAGCTCCACGACTTAACCTATCGAACTATTCAGTTGAGGGACTATTTGATTGATTCGGGGATCGATCTCCAATCAGCTGAGCGGCAGAATAGCCCTTACACAGGAGGTATGGATGATGAATCTTTGAAGGAAAAAAGGGGAAGGGCAAACAATGCAAAGGAGCCGATTCAGGGTAACAAGCAGTACCTGGGTCATCTGTTTGATCTTGTGGGTGATGTGACTGTGCATGATGACACTAGGAAGGAGGCCAGCGTTTGCAACCTCAAGGCACGCCTCAGTAAAGCTCCAGATTGAGTTTAAATTTAAGTCTGTAATGGTCTTAGTTCTTCTTGTTGATTGTTAAATGGTGTAATGTTGTTTAACTCTGCTGTTCTGAATGTGGATTTCGCGGGGTATGCCCCCAGATTGTGTAATGCTGTTCCTTAGTGGTATAAAATTTTAATTAGCAAAAAAAAAAAGTATAGGCAACTCTACTGCATTGTCAAAAGAATCGGTAGCAACATCACAGCCAAGGACAGACTCGAAATAATCCACAGCTACCTTCGAGATGTTCTTATGACCCCTTACAGTAGAACCATTGTCATCATCTAACGACAAAATCTTGTTTACATTCCACCTGTTCTTGCAAGATTTAAAGAAATACGCATTGTTACCATCTCCTAATTGCAGCCATGTTACCCGAGATTTCTGTTGGAGCAGCATTTCCTCATTTTTATGAGCTTGAATAAGGTTTTTACTTAACCTAGCCTCTTCCTCGAAAACAGTTTGAGAAGGGACAGAAGGCATACATTCTTGAAAAGCGAAGAGAGCATCACGAGCTAGAACCACTTTGGTATGAAGGTTACCACCATCATTATTAAGCTTATTTAGAGCTGATTTCACAGACTTTAGTTTAGTAGTTAGAATGTACCAGGGATCACCAGTAACATCCACAGCCCAGGCCTCTGAAACAACATGAGCAAAATCCTTATGTTCGATGATATGCTGAAAAATTTGGAAGGGTTTGTGAATTTTATCTTCAGTAATGCCCAAATGAATCATTGCAGGGGAGTGATCTGACAGCCCTCGCTGGGGGAATTTGGCAACAGACAATTGGAAACTGTCCAGCCATGCCTCATTAACCATGACTCTGTCAAGCTTCTTGAAAGTAGGGTTATGAACGTTTGAGTCCCACCAGGTTAAAAAATTACCAGAATATCTCAAATCAGTTAAAGCAGGAGAATCCACAAAGTCTTTGAAGTCACGCATACCTGTATTAAGACTATTGGAACCACCACTCATTTCAATCAGGTCTAGACAAACATTAAAATCGCCAGAGAGCACCCACGGAGTAGTGGTACTTCGAATAGAATGACTATAGAAATCCACGAGGCTAGACCATAGAGGTTTCCGCTCAACAGGAGTATTCAACGCATACACAAAAGACACAACAAAAGAAGTGCTGCCATCCACACTAGAGATAGAGCAGGTGATATGCTGGGTGTGAATGATTAAGGGGACAACAGTCCACTTGCCCGGATCCCATCCCACGCATAAGTGACCATTGTGGTGGTATAGATAATTATAGAGCCATTGAAACCTGGGAGAAAGTCTAGTAGAGATAGACTTGGCCATTTCCTCTTTAACATGCGTCTCCAACAGGGCACAGAGGCCAATTTTATTAATGCATAGGAAATCCTTGATATAGGACACCTTATTATTCAGCCCTCGCACGTTATAGGAACAAAAAATCATATCACAAAAATTATTTTTTCCTTTAAGGGGGCGTCCTCCCCCCAGATCTTCTTGTACGCTTCCCCTTGTTCTTCGAAAAAGTTCTAGACAGCGAGTTGAAAATGGGCAAATGAGGCTTTGCATCTACAGGAGGATCAGCACCCTGTTTGTTCTTTTTTGACTGCACTGTCTCCCAACCTTCATCAGAACTTATGGGTGGAGCCTCAGAGCATACAACATTGGCATCTTTAGAAGTGTCCTTCACAGCATTATTACAAGGATCAGGAGCTTGTCCTGCATCATTTTGGACAGGGGTTTCTGTTGTAGGAGGAGCAGAATGCTCATCAGAAGAATCATCCTTGACTGGCGTTGACTCTGAAGAACCATTCTCTTTGCCGTCACCAGTACCATTGACATCTATTTTCCCCTTCTCTACCCAAAATTGCTTAACATTAGGACAAGCACTAGCCTGGTGCCCTAGAGAATTGCAACCCTTACAAAATAGGGGCTTCAAGAGATAGGCAATAGAAACCTCCGAAAACGGTTTTCCCTCTGCAACAGGGTCAAGAGTAGCAACATTGAGTTTATCAGGAAGAGGGTCTCCTCCCTTGTATGAGACACACATCTTAGCAAACGGGAGTGGTTTAAGTTGAGAGGTTAAAGTATCAGCACCAATCGGCTCACCAATGGCACTTGCAATATGACTAAGCCCCCTGCAAGTCCAATAGTAGTCAGGCATATTGCTAATTTTAATCCACAAAGGAATAGTCTTGATAGTATCAATCCCAATGGTTGAACCCCAGGCACAGAGCACCATAGGCTTGCATTCAAAGTACCAGGTACCACGGTTAAGGACCTTGTTCATATCCATATCAGACTGAAACTTAAATAGGGATTTACGAGAAGATTTTTGGGCCACTCCAGAGAGTCCCATCGAGTCCCAAGCCTTATGAGCTGCCTCAACGACTTTAGCATAAGGCATAAAGCCTTTGGTTATCTCTCCTACCAGACAATACTTAAACTTATCCATGCCCTCTAAAAGAACATCTTCAGGGGGGAAACAACTATAGTACCTTCCGGCAAAGGGAAAAATTCAAACTTGGGTTTGTTCACTACTGGTGGCGATTTAGCAACATTAGACCAAGAATTTGCGACCTTAGAGGGACCTGGAGCTCTCGGGGGAGTACTAGAGTCTTTACCAAGGGGAGGAAAATCAGGATTTGCTTGCAAGTTCTCAATCTTTTCTCTACCTAGTGAATCTTTTAGACCCGAAGTTCCTACATCAGTAGGTATAGACTCAAATTTCGGCAACCCAAACTCATCTCTGCCATTAATGAAGACTAGAGGGTTCACCAATCCAGCATTGAAATTACCTTTCTTAACTAATCTTTCCTTTTCAAACTCGGCCACAGACAAACCTTTAGCTTCCATGTACTGTTTCATCTCCATAAGAAAGACCTTAGTCTCCGCCAATTCCTTCCGCTCTGCCTTGCTTATATCAAACGCTGCTTTGATAGCGGGGTTAGCAGAGTAGTTTTTAGTGAACAGGTCTGATTCACTCTGAACACATTCTTCATCCTCAGAGCTTTGAATCTCTTCAACATCGACTCTCTCAAGAGGTATGCAACCAAAAGAGCTAGGCTGAACCCCTACATCTCTGACCATCGTATTATCCTCAACTGGGTTAGTCTCAATATGATGAGGTTCCTCAGAAACCTTGGATTCTTGGAAAACAGATCTAGAAACCAAGAGAGGCGCTTCATCACCCCTTAAACCAAACTCCAAGCTATTACCATCGTGGTCAACCGGTGACCCATCAGAATCCATTAGCCCTAAAAAGAAAGAGGAAATATAAGTATATAATATAAGAAATTTAGTGTTTAGGTGAGTGATTTAGAAAAGAGAGTGGATTTAGGATGGTGTTTATTAAGCGTAATGATGAAAAAGTGTGTAGGGAAGTAGATCTGAGAATAAAGATGGTGGCGGCTAATTAGGGTTTTTTTAGAAAGAATGAGGAGCTTCTCTCTCTAGGACTCTCATTATGGATTTCCTTACCAACTTTATGGGGAGAAATTGTTCTCGTGCTCTTCCTTTAAAAAGTGGGTTCAAAAGGATCCATTGCTTGTTATGCTTCTTTTCTAGATCCCTAGTGGTTTGGTTTGGGTTTGTTTGTTTTTTCCTAATTAAAATTTATACCATAGGAAAATGATTACATCTCTAGGGGCATACCCCGCGATAAGTAACACATCTACCTAGCGGAACAACAAAGAGAAAACATTAATAATGCTAGATAAACTAGCAATCAACAACATCAAAACACAAACCAAATCAACATAGGAGCATCACAGAATAACAACTATGCCATGAGCATCCCGAGCAACACTACAGCAAGCAGATCCATAATTCCAATCCTTTGTCCGACAACAAATGGTGAAGACAACCATTTGCCCGCAGCAACGCGTAGCACCCTGTGAGTTAAGAAGGAGGACACCTCCATCTGCTAGCTGAGGTTTAAGCACCAGCTTCTTCACCCACTTTCCGACATCCATATTCGCCCAAAAAGAGCTTGCACAATTCCACTCATGTATATAGCAATCAACATCGTCCCTGCTATATAGACCATCAAAGCAATACTCAACATAAGCTCTAAATCTGAGACTCCAAAAGTTGGACAGTCGGCCAACATTCCACCCTTGGACAGCATGCCATGGTTGCACAAAGCAATCAGCGACCCTCTGCAGCCATAAGACTGCAGTTTCCCAAACAATAACATGACTAACATTGCTCATAACATGGTATATAATACCAAGCATCCCACTGCAATCTACATCTTCAACCTTGATCCTCTTATTGTTGGACCAGGGTAAAAGGAAACCCACGCCTACCTCAACCTCTACTGTATCTTGAACAATAAGAGAACCCATCAGGTGGATAACTCCCTCAACAGTCTGAACCCCAGAGCCAATCATGCGAGGATTGACTAAAACATCTCCTGGACTAACATCAGCAGTCCCCACTTTTTGTCTGAACCTTTTAGAAAGTTCCATTTCAGAAGAAATCAGCCACAAACTCATTTCAAGCCTCGTCGAGATACCAAAAGCAAACAAATGCAATTTTAACAACCAAGTCGCAGATAAAAACACAAGCTGCTCATTTGACTGAAAGCCAGAAAGCCTCCAATATAGTGAACCCACCACAGAGCTCTTAGAGTCCCGTTCTAACATCTCATCAAACAATTCATGGTCTAAGGACCTCTCAGTGGTCCTAGTAGAACAGAACAAAACCAACTCCGCAACCACTTTTCCCTCCGAACTAGGTCTTCTCAACCAAGTCGCCGACGGGTGTACATGGACACAACCATTTGTCAACACACCAAACCCCGAAAGAGCAAACCCCATACAGGGGATCCCTAAACCCAGAGTTTCAAGCATTATGTCGACAAACAAAATTGAAACAGAGACCCAAAGCCCTGTTCTATCATCCCAACTGATGCTTTCGAAGACAATATCAAGAGCAATAGACTTCATAGACATCAAAATATAAAAAAATTCATGGAATTGCATCACCATAACCATGTATGTGCAATGCATTCCCCACCTGTCCAGTCTCACTATAACACCATAGTTGAGCTCCCCCACATTAAGAACCAGTCCAAAAGAATTGTCACACATTTTCCTAAGATCCATCATATCCCTCCCATGCCATAACAACCTAGGCCCATGACATATATTCAGCAATATCGACTCGAACACCTCCTTCAAACTGCATTGGAACCGTCTCACCTCCTTCAAGCTGCTTGTACTCAGCATACCATTAATTCTCTAATCGAAGCTTATGTTGGCAATATCCAGAACTGGATACACAAACCACAGCCTAACAACAGTGACGTTGTCAAACCCCTCATAACAATGACAGTATTTTCTCCATAAATCATCAATTATTCCCTCTTTTTTGGTGTTCTTGTAGATGGAAGGTGGTAGTAGTCTAGTTCAGCTAGATTCCTGGTTGTGTCATACGGTTTGCTTTTATATCTCGCGGGGTATGCCCCTAGAAATGTAATAGCTTCTTAGTGATACAAATTTTTTTAATTAGCAAAAAAAATTTTTTTAGTGCATTTTAGCTTTGTAGTAAGAACATACCAAGGGTCCCCAATGATTGGGTCAGACCAAGCTTGCTCAACCCCTGAAATAAAACCAGGGTTATCAATAAGGTGGTTGAAAAATTGGAAGGGCTTCGATACCTTATGACGATCCAGTCCCAACAAAGTCAAAGCTGGGCAGTGGTCAGAGAGGCCTCTAGCCAAGAAATCAGTATAGGAGCAAGGGAACAAATTGTGCCATTCCGCATTGACCAAAACACGATCCAGTTTCCTAAACTTTCGATTATGGATCTACCATGTCTGGAAGGAACGTAACTACGGCATGCACAACTCTGGCCCTGGCAATCCAACCTCTGTTGTTAGTAGTGAGATCAGGCGCATGGTGCGCGAGAAATTGTTCTCTTGTAGCCTGTTTAAGATTTGGGTTCAGAAAGACCCGACCATCATCTTATTTACCATGTAAAAGAATAGGTCTGGTACATCCGTCGAAGTTGAGTAGGGTTTACCTTATTCTTTTTTCTTTTTTTTTTTGCTAATTAAAATTTTATACCAAAAGGAACAACAGGTACAAATCTAGGGGCATACCCCGCGAAATCAACATCCAACCATTACAAACAGAATTAATCCAAAAAGGACAACAACAAAGAAACTAACCGAGTCTACATAGAGAACTAGTTACAAACTAGTTTAACAGCACAAGTTGAGAGATAAATTGGACACATCCTGGCTAAATTATCACTAGCAAACAAGTGGTCTCCTCGCAGGCTTTCTTCATGTCCAAAATGAATTCTTGTCCTGCACATCCAAACATGACCCGCAGAGTCATCACCTCTATTGAAATACTCATCAGAGAAGTGAGTAGTATAGAGTCTCTCTTTCAGAGTATTACATCCAGTGACGCTTGGCCACAAATACCTCCGACTGACAAAATAGTCTTCCTTTTCAATCCACTGATGCTCAACGTGCATCATCTCATTTCCCTGCATCACAACCCTTTGGTACACAGGCTCACTAAACTCACTAAACCAACAATTTCCCGATCGCAAATAATAAATCATCTCATGTCTCATAGACATGACATCTAAGGTAGACCCCCCCTTGGGATGCCCAACATTAAACCTGCTTCCATAGTTAATTACCTCAGTACAAACCGGAGTCTTAAAGACATCCCTTTCAGTTTCCTGATAGAACAGCAGACCTACAATCATATCATTTCTATGAGACATTTCCACAACCAGTTGAGGGACATCCAAAAACATGCATCTATTAAAAGTCGCAAATAGGCAGGTAGTGCCATCAAGGACCCCCGCACCATAGTAACACCGAAAGACGCAACCAAACTGGACAAAACACAAGGCTAGGGCGGTCACCCCTACAACATTCTCTGACCAACTTTTAGAGCAGTCTACAGTTAACAAATCACTTGGATCATTCGCTAGCAGGCGACTTCCATAAAAAATCAGACTTGTAAGCAGTACCACCAAAAGCAGAGATCCATAGCCCACACCCTCAACTTGTAACGCAACATTAGTGAGAACAAAGTATTCTCCCCTAGCAGGAGCAACACGCCCCTTTACATTCACAATGCACATAATAATTTCCACCAAATTGTCAAAGACATGGTTAACAACAGAAATTGCACACCACATAGCTCTAGACTTGCAGTCCTGCATCATAGAACCAAACGCAATAGCGCAAAGCGTCGATGAGTCCTTGACAGTAGAACCACCAGCTATGGTATTTTCAAACAAATACAGGAACATCAGGCTAATACTAGCCTCACTCAAAAATAGCGACCAACATTCCTTAATTCCAGATCTAGAGTCCATTCTTCCCATACCTGTAATTTCTCGATACAACATATCATCAAACACCTTACGGACAAAATCCCATACCGTCGAGATCCTTTCGGAAACTGCAACACTCAACTTTACTAGAGAGTTGCTCCTTTCAAGCAAACACCCAGGACAATGTAGAACCTCATCATTCAGATTGTTCACAACAATACACCCCAGACTTAATCCCACTTTTGAGACATGCGCGGATCTAGCTATTAGAAAAGAGTTCACCACCTCGCTAAATGTGTGGCGTTCAGCTTCATTATGAAGCACAACAAGATAACCCACATCCTTCCCCTCTAAACCTAGGGGAGGACCATCTCTAGAGAGATGCATTCCATCATCCCTCTCGAAGAGGAGATCAACAAACTGAAGATGAACTCCGTAGCCCTGTACATTGTGGAAGGAAGCCACCAGGGTAGTCGCATTTCTCAAAGAGTTAAGAAAACTCTGCGGCAAATCAATTCGCATACCATCATAAGTTGCTAAAAAGAAACCCATCAAATTCAGTAGCGACTCCTCAACCAAGAAGTGCGAAGTCAGCGCTCCATCAATCAAATCGACCAAAGTTTTCCTTGCTTTAATCCAAGAAAGGTTCCTTACATTAGAACCCAGTTTTGAACAAGAAAAAACCCTATCTTGAACCATGATGATCTTCCCAAACATGGATAGACCAAACGAAACCTCAACAAATGCAGGAATCAATAGACCGAAGTCCACTAACAGCTCCTGGGAAGAGGGCATAGTTGAACATAAAAATAAATATTATAAGAAATATGGTATTATAGGTGGAAGAGAAGAGAGGGGATGTGGATTTAGGCAGGAAAAGTATAGATCTGATGATAAAAAGGTTTAGATTTGGCTGGAATTAGTGGCGGCTGAAAATGGTTTTTAGAGAGAGGTTAGAGAGAACGACTCTCATTGAAGTTTTTTTTTAAATGTTGAGTCTTTCATACTCAGTCGATGCTAGTTGGTTTCTAAGTTGACTTGATCTGTTTACCTTCTTATTCTTTTTTTTTTTTTTTTTTTTTGCTAAATAAAAAATATATTACTCAAAAAGAGAGAACAACTCTAGGGGCATACCCCGCGCAACAACCAACAAACAAAAAGAACCTAAAAACAAAAGCTAGACGAACCTAGAAAAAACAAAAACAAACGAGAGTGCTCGAATTAATATAAAGCTATTACAAGAGAATGATCTTTCGCGGCCTTTTTCTTAAAGAGACTGCTCGTACTAGCTTTCTCGCGCACCATCTGCTTAATCATCATGACCAGATGGTTTGGAGAACTTGCATGACCCAAATGATGAATTCTTTCGTTACGTTCCCTCCATACCATATAAGTTGAAACACTCAGGTATAAAAAAACTAGCTGCTTTCGCATGCCTTGCTCAGAAGTGAAATTTCCCCTCAAGAAATCATTCCAGTTACAATGAAGATTGTAAGGAGCATGATGTAGAATATGTTGCATGTAATCACAGGAACTGAAGATGTGACCAACTGTTTCAGGAGCTTTGTTGCACAGAGAGCACATCTGGTTAGTATTCATAAGAAACCTAATCATTCTATCCTTAGTGAGGAATCGGTTTTTAAGGGCTAGCCAAAGATTGATCGAGCATTTTGGAATGGCAAAAGGGAACCAGACCGCATCAAGCCAAGGAGGAGCTGCATTTGAGGTTCTTATGGAGTTCCAAATTGAAGAAAGTTTAACTTGATTAGCTTGGATATTATGCCACGAAATAGAATCCGAGTGCTGCAAACGAATGGTGTTGATCCTATTGCGAAGGTCAATAACATCTGCATGGTTCGAGGAAGGGAGGTTCCAAGAATGATTCTGAATAAACCTACTAGCTTTAGCCATATTAGAAGATTCTGCTAAAGAAATTATACCTCTGCCATAAATCGAGATGAGAGTCTTTTTGTCAATCCAAGGGTCAAGCCAGAATAATATGGAAGATTGGGATCCCACTGAATAGTTGAAGAATCCGATTGCTTCCTCTCTCGCATTAAGAATTTTCTTCAGACCCCAGGACGCATAAGATGGAAGCTTGAGAGTCCAGATTGAGTCCTTTTTTAAAAGCGTTTTTTGAACCCAAGAAACCCAAATAGAATTTCCTGCTGATTGAGTGATTCGCCAAAGTTGGTAAAAAATCGATGCCTTGTTCCATTCAAAAAGGTTTCTCAAACCTAAACCCCCCTCATGCTTTGGGATACAACAGTCTTCCCATGAAACCTTGACATGCTTAGAAGTAGTAGAGTTTCCTCCCCAAAGAAAGCGAATACAAAGAGATTGAAGCTTTTTTAGGAGACCCTTTTGTAAGAACAAATGAGAAGTCCAATATCCTTGAATGCCAAATAAAACAGCTTTGAGAAGCTGAAGACGACCTGCTTGAGTTAAAGACCTGTTAGCCCAATGATCAATAAGCGTGCGAAAACGATTGAGAAGAGGTAAGCAGTCTGTAGCATTAAGCTTAGTGGCCAGAAGTGGGAGACCTAGATACTTGATGGGTAGAGTGCCCATCTGGAAGCCCGAAGTATTTATTGTAAAGTGAATTACATCTTGAGGAACGTTACCAAAGAAGCAGTGGCTTTTTGCGCAGTTTGGCTCTAGACCTGAGTATTTAGAGAAACAAGCAACACCATTTAGAAGAGCTTTTATAGATGGGATGTCACCCTTGCAGAAAATGAACACATCATCAGCGAAAACGAGGTGAGTGAGACCCATATCCTTTGTTTTCCAGTGATAAGAGAAATCATTGGTTTTTGAAGATTTTTCAAGAGTTGCGGACATGACCTCCATTGCTAGAACAAAAAGATAAGGTGACATGGGGTCACCTTGTCTTAATCCTGATTTTGCCTTGAAATATCCTTCCAACGAACCATTAACCTTCACTGATAACATAGTGGTTTCTATACAAGCTTTCACCCAGTTGATAAAAAGCATAGGAAAACCCATACGATCAAGAGCACTAAAGAGAAACTTCCAGCTTAAAGTATCAAAAGCTTTCTTAATATCTAGCTTTATTGCGCATCTTGGTTGACCTACAGATCGATGATAATTGCGACAAAGTGCCTGGGCCAGAAGAATGTTGTCTCCAATGAAGCGATTCGGAATAAAAGCCGATTGGTTTTTTGAAATAATCGAATTCATCACTTTTTGCAATCGGTTTGCTAGCATTTTTGAAATGCACTTGTAGAGAACGTTACAACATGAAATTGGTCTGAAGTCAAGCATCGAAGTGGAGTGCTGTTTCTTTGCAATAAGCGCTAGAGCAGCAGAATTAACAATCCGAGGCAAGTGGAGTGTCTGGAAGAAATATAGAACACCTCTGGAGACATCCTCTCGAATAACATGCCAAGCAGCAAGATAGAACTCAACAGGGAGACCATCAGGGCCCGAGCATTTGTTCTTTGCCATACCTTTAAGAGTCTGAAAAACTTCTGAAGTTTCATAAGGAGCACTCAGATCTTCTCTTTGCTGAGCAGATAATTGGGGAAGCACGATATCATCAGGGATAGTGTCGACTTCTTTATCTGTGCCTAGTAAGTCAGAGTAAAAGTCAACTGCAACTTTTGAGATGTCACCGTGAGACGTATGAAAATTGCCTGAGCTATCTTGAATAGAGAGCTATCTTGAAAATTCGCGGGGTATGCCCCTAGATTTGTATCAATTGTTCCTTTTGGTATAAATTTTTAATTAGCAAAAAAAAAACTTTCGATTATGGATTTTACAATCCCACCATGTCATAAGATTCCCAACACTGCGAAGGTCAGTGATGCCCAGAGAGAGAATAAAGTCCTTAAACTCTGTCATATCATTTGTCCAATTGCAATTTCCCCCTTGCTTCTCCTCAAGGCGAAGGCAAGTGTTGAAATCCCCACTAACAACCCATGCATCATTTGTGAGGCCCCTAGAGATACTTGTTAAGTCAGACCCCAAATTTCTCCTCGAATCACCATTAAAAGCATAGATAAACGAAGCAACAAAACTCAAATTCGTGGGAATTGAGGTAATCGAGCATGTAATATGCTGAGCAGAAGAGGCAATAACCATAACTTTCCAAAAAACGGGGTTCCACCCAAGCCATATTCGGCCACCCGAATGATGCTCATAGTTTAAACACCATTTGAAACGCTGGTTGATCTCCTTAGAGATAATCTTAGCAATGTCCTTTTGCACATGGGTTTCCAAAATGCTGATCACGAATAATTTCTTAGACAAAATAAAGTCATTAGAAATAAAGGATTATCTCTAAGGATAATTTCTAAGATTAAAAGGATTATTTAAACCCACATTAAACTCAGCCTGCGCTTTAAGGTTTCCCTTCTCCATTTCTGCCAATGAGAGGCCATTAGCCTCAAGATAAGCACAAACCTCCATCATTTTCAGTTTGAGCCTAATGAGCTCATCCCTATCATTTTTATTCGTAGCAGACACTGTCGTTGCCACACGACTGATAGTATCTCTCTCCATTGCATCTCTTACATTTTCATGGTATACCTCTTCATCATCAGAAGAGTCCTTCGTTGTTCCAATACCTATCCCCCCAAAGGAACTAGGGTCCACCCTCTCTGCCGTCGTCAGTATCGGAAAATCCTCAACCTCTCTTCGAGCAAGCATCTCCTTGAACTTATCATCATCCATGTCCTGCATATATCTTGGTAAACCAGTCTCAGAATCACAGTAAGAATCTTGACTCACCATTAGAACACTACACAAATATAAGTAAGCGAATATATATATATATATATATATATATATATATATATATATATATATATAAGAAATATGGTGGATGGACTGATTGAAATAAGAGTCATTTTCTCTGCCTTAATCAGCTGGGGGCTGGTTCTCCTTCCAATGAAAAGTTAGCCGGTGGTGCTTTTTTGGAGGCCGACTCTCATGTTGATGGATGTCATATGGATGTTTTTGACGAAATGCGGTTGTCGAAATGGGTTTGCGGATGTGCAGGAATAGGAGCTTGTGGAGGGACCACTTCTAGTGGTATTTTAGTCAGAATGTGTGTAACTTAGTTGTTTAGTTGTTTATTTGTTTGGATTTTCATTTGATTGCTAGTTATCTAGCATTATTGTTGTGTTTTTCCATGTTGTTCCGTTAGGTAGATGGTTTTCTAATCGCGGGGTATGCCCCTAGAGATGTAATCATTTTCCTATGGTATAAAATTTTAATTAGCAAAAAAAAAAAAATCCTCTTCTAGCCGCCATGAATAATCAGCCAAATCTGCACCCTAAATCCATCAGATCTATATATTTCCTTCCTAAATCCACCTTCCCTTCCTTAACTCCCACATTTATCCTAAATTTTTTTATAATATATTATTATTGGGTTCGGTTTCTTTGCCTCTCTTCTCTCCGAAGATGGAGGAGTTTTTCAAGTTCTTTGTTGGGGTTTTGGAAGATGTTCTGAGTGCCCTTCCAACTCAGAGTTTTCTCGCCACTTTCATAGTGGATTCAGCCACTGAATGTTTTTTTTTTTTGCTAAGTTAAAAAATTAAATATCACCAAAATGGAGCTACATGAAGAGCTGGGGCAAACCCCAAAACAACACCTACGAAGCACACCTACAAAGGGTCGACATGACCAACCAAGCTCAACTAATAACTAGGCCTATCAGTAAAGGAGTAAAACAAGGGTTGGGTCCTTTTGAACCCACTTCTGGAATGAAGAACAAGAAAATAACTTCTCTCTAACAAGGCACTTGACCTTTAGACTAAGCACTTGCGTCGCTTGCCCTGGACCTGCATTATGGATTCGGAAATTTCGCTCCTTCCATACACTATATATGCAAGTTGTTAAGTACACCCCTGCAATAACCCTCTTCTGCTCTGACATGGAGGATTGAAAGAAGTCACCTTGCTGCCACCTTATCCAGTCATCATTTAGCCGGTATGGCACCACCTTACTTAGGAGGTTAAAATACGGACAAGTAGTAAGCAAATGGCTTATAGATTCCCTGTCTGTGCTACATAGGACACACATTGGATCAACCCTCATGCCAAATGTTATCATACGTTCCTTTGTAAGCAACCTGTTTTTGATTGCTAGCCACGAAATAAAGGAGCATTTCGGAATGTTGAAAGAGTTCCAAACCAGGCCAACCCAGTTGACCCCTTGCCCAGTATCACGAATGGAAGCCCAAATTGATGACAGTTTAATCATATTTGGCTGAAGTCCATCCCAGGTGATCTTATCACAGCTATGGATTTGAGTTTGAGAAGCCCTTCTTCTAACCTCCAAAACATCCATATGATTTGAATTGGGAAGCCTCCAAGCCCCATCCTGCAGATAAGAGTTAATAGGAGCCATACCAGTCGATTCTGCAGTAGAAATCACCGAGGGGGAAATGAGAGCTAATGGCTTCTTGTTGGCCCAAGGGTCATGCCAAAATAGAAACCCAGAAGCAACTCCAACATTATATGTAACATAAGACAGAGCTTGAGATCTAGCATTAAAGATTTTTCTAGCAATCCAACAGCATCTATAGGGCATTGTTTTTTTTTTTTGCTAATTAAAGTTTTATACCAAAGGGAACAACTGATACAAAGACAAGGGGCATACCCCACGAAGTCAACATGATACAAAGAATAAGAAGGTAAACCCTACTCAACTACAACGGATATACCAGTCCTATTCTTTTACATGAGAAATAAGATGATGGTCGGGTCTTTCCGAACCCAAATCTTAAACATGCTACAAGAGAACAATTTCTCACGCACCATGCGCCTGATCTCACTACTAACAACAGAGGTTGGATTGCCAGGGCCAGAGTTGTGCATGCTGTGGTTACGTTCCTTTTAGACATGATAGATAGTTGTGCTGAAAAACAGTTCATCAATTGTTTTCTCCTTTGCCCCCAACTGCCTACTAACACAGTTACCTAGTTGATAGTTGGACCAATTCCTAGTGAAGCGCATTGGCATGGACCTGCTAATCAGATCGAAAAACGGGCAGTCAGAGAAAATGTGACTGACCGTCTCATCGTCCACCCCACAGAGGACACACTTTGGGTCTATCTGCATTCCAAACAAGAGCATTCTATCCTTCGTGAGGAGCCTGTTCTTTATGGCCAACCAAGTTACAAACGAGCATTTCGGGATATTGAATTTCCCTCATACCATATCCAACCACTGGACTTGATTTCCAGCACCCCGAATGGATGACCAAATAGAAGATAATTTAACATTCTTTGCAGACATTCCATCCCAAGTAATGGAATTAGATTTATGTATCTGGACTTGCTGAACAGCTCGTCTAATTTCAATGACATCGTTATGGTTCGAAGATGGGAGATCCCATGTCCCATTTCTAAGGTAGACGTTGATGCTTACTGAGCTTGTGGACTCGGCGGTTGAGATAATGGAGGGGGAGATGGCCAGAAGAGGCTTCCTGTGAACCCAGGGATCATGCCAGAAGAGAAAGCTAGAGTTTTTTTTTTTTTTTTTTGCTAATTAAATATTTGAATTAAAAACACCCAACGGAGCTACAAGAGGAAACAGGGGCATACCCCTGGGAACTTACATCGCAAAAACTCCAACAGGAGTCAGCATACACTAACAATCAAGGCTATTGAATCAGAACAGAAATACTACAAGGGACGGTTCCTTTTGGACCCATTTTTTGAATGCTGCACAAGAAAATAGCTTTTCCCTAACAAGCATTTTAACATTAATGGCAAGCACATGAGTGGGATGGCCAGGTCCCGTGTTGTGCACCCTGTAGTTCCGCTCTTTCCAAACACTGTAAATGCATGTTGTGAGGTAAACTCCTGCTATAGCCTTTAACTTCCCAGATAATTGATTCATGAAAAAATCCCCTTGCTGCCACCTAGCCCAATCATCATTCAATCGAACTGGAATCACACTCCTGAGGAGACTAAAATAAGGACATTGAGTTAGCAAATGGCTAATTGACTCCACATCAAGACCGCAAAGAAGACACTCATGATCCACCCTCATGCCAAAAGACAACATTCGATCCCTGGTAAGTAACCTGTTTTTTAAAGCAAGCCAGGAGATAAAGGAGCACTTAGGAATATTAAACGAGTTCCACAGCAAAGTATCCCAGGTAACATTCTGGCCATGATCACGAATAGAGGCCCAGATAGATGACAGCTTTACAAGTTTTGGCTGTAATCCGTCCCAAAGAATTTTATCACATCTGTGGATTTGGGTTTGAGTTGCCCTCCTTCTGACCTCTAAGACATCCATGTGGTTTGATTGTGGCAAACTCCAGACCCCTCCTTGGAGATAAGTATTAACTGGAGCCAAGCTAGAAGATTCTGCATTATTAATCACCGAAGTCGAGATGTGAGCCAAAGGTTTCTTATTCGCCCAAGGATCATGCCAGAAGAGAAAATCCGAGGTAACCCCAACATTATAGTCAACAAAGGTCAAAGCTTGAGGCCTGGCATTAAAGATTTTCCTTGCCACCCAACAACATCTATAAGGCATGGTTGCTGTCCAGAAAGCTTTACGACGGAGCAATATTTTGTGAAACCATGCAATCCAAAGAGAGTCAGAGTTGGGTTGGAGCAGGCGCCAAAGCTGGTGCAGGATAGCAGCTTGGTTCCATTCAAATATATTTTTTATCCCCAACCCACCCTCTACCTTTGGCCGACAACATTCCTCCCAACTTACCTTGTAGTGGCATCTGCCCGATTCCTTATAGAACCCACCCCACAGAAATTTGAAGAAGAGGCTGTTAATCTTTTTAAGCACCCCTTTCGGAAGAAAGATATACATACTCCAGTACCCTACTATACTCGCCATGACTGCTTTGAGAAGCATTAGCCGACCAGCAAAGTTTAAAAACCTGGCCATCCAGTTTTCCACTCGTTTGCAAAGCTTTGCAACCAGAGAGACACAATCCCTGCTATTCAACTTTCCTGTGATGAGAGGCAAACCCAAGTAAGATATTGGTAAAGAGCCTCTCTGGAATCCAGTCACTTCTAGAATATCCTCCACAATATTAGCTCCCACATTTGCAAAGAAGCACACCGATTTTGCTTGACTAGGAACCAAGTTAGAGCATTTAGAAAATCTGCTGACCCCTTCCATCAATCTCTTTACAGAGTTTGCATCTCCATGGCTAAACAAGAAGACATCATCAGCAAAAACAATGTGGTGTAGGTTCACCTCCTTTGTTCTCCAATGGAATTTGAAATCCGCCGTATCAACCGATTTATTAAGACATGCAGTGAAAACTTCCATAGCCATTACAAATAGGTAAGGCGATAGGGGGTCCCCTTGCCTTAAACCAGACTCACCTTTGAAGAAACCCTCCAAACTGCCATTTAGCTTCACTGAGAACATGGTAGTAGTGATACAGACCCTGATCCATTCTATAAACCTCTGGGGAAACCCCATTCTTTCCAGCACCTTGAAAATAAAACTCCAATTAAGAGAGTCAAAAGCTTTGTGAATGTCCAGCTTAATTGCACACCTTGGCTGCCCATCATTACGGTTATAACCTTTGCAAAGAGCCTGAGCAAGGAAAATGTTGTCTCCAATGGACCTACCAGCCACAAAGGCCGACTGGTGTTTGGAAATCAGAGAGGGCATGACCAATTTGAGCCTATGCGACAGCATTTTGGAGATGCACTTGTAAATGACATTGCAACAAGAGATAGGGCGAAAATGCTGCATCTGTGAAGGGCTTTCCTGTTTTGGCACTAGACAGATAGAAGCAGCATTAATTATTTTTGGCATAGCCAGGGAATTGAAGAAGTAAAGGATACCTCTCGAGACATCCTTCCCCACTAAGTGCCAAGCAGCTAGGAAAAATTCTACTGTAAAACCATCAGGCCCTGGGCTCTTGTTTTTCCCCATCTTCCTTAGAGTGTTAAACACATCAGAATCCCCAAATGGGGCACTTAAGACACTAGCCTGAAGCTCGGTGATCTTTGGCAGATTGATGTCACAAGGAAACTGCTCCACCTGAAGAGGGACGTAATCAAAGGTTACACCCTTCACAGGACCTGGAGAGTCTTTCAAAACCGACGACCAAGATTTCTTCCCTCCCCCTTCCTGCGTCTTCTTGGTTTCATTATCCACATCACCTATTGGATCCTTCATTACCCCAGATGACTCCCCTTTTGTCAGGTTAACGTTTTTGTTCTTAAGAATACTCTTTAGGACAGGAGTATCATTTCCAGCCATTTCAGAACCAACCCTAACTCCTTCCTCCTTAGCACCCTCAGCAACATCCTCAGATAGTAAATGAGAGTCTTAGAGAGAGAAGCTCTTCCTTCTCACTAAAAACCCTAGCTAGCCGCCATTTAATTTTAACACAGATCTATTCTCTTACTCACATTCTCCATCAGTAAAGACCAAATCCCCTTCATTTACTCCATATTCTCCTTCCCCCTTAACCTAAACACTAAATTTCTTATATATATATATATATAGTGTGGAGCGGTAATGGTGAGCCAAGGCTCTAATTGAGAAAGCTAGAGTTCTCTCCTATATTATAGTGCAAGTGCTGCAAGGCCAGCTTCCTAGCATTGAATATTTTCCTCGCAATCCAACAACAGCGATACGGCATTGAGGCAGTCTAGAATTCCTTCTTCCATAGCAGGACTTTATGAAACCATGCTATCCAAAGAGAACTAGAGGTGGGGTGTAGGATACGCCACAGCTGAAAGAGAATGGCAGCATCATTCCATTCAAATAAATTTCGAATCCCAAGACCACCTTCCGCTTTCGGTTTACAACATTCCTCCCACCCTACTTTGTACTGACATTTCCCATCTGGTTTGTAGAACCCTCCCCAAAGGAACTTGAAGAATAGAGCATTAATCTTCGTAGGAATTCCTTTAGGAATAAATAAGTACATACTCCAATCACCCACAATACTGACCAAAATAGCTTTGATTAGTTGGAGGCGGCCTGCAAAATTTAGAAATCTAGCTGTCCATAACTCTACTTTACTACACAGTCTGGTGATCAGAGTCTGGCAATCATTTTTGCTTAGCTTACCCGTGATGAGTGGTAGACCCAAGTAGGTGATAGGCATATGACCTCTTTGGAACCCCGAATAAGCAAGAATATCATCAACAACTTCCTGTCTAACATTGGCAAAGAAACAAGTAGTCTTTGCAAGATTAGGCTTGAGGTTAGAACAGTTTGAAAAAAGATTTATCCCATCCAATAGTGCTGAAACTGAACTAAGATCACCATGACTAAACAGGAACACATCACCAGCAAAAATAATATGGTTTAGGTTTACCTCCTTTGTTCTCCAATGGAATTTAAAGTTAGGATCCCTGGCCACCTTACTCAGACAAGCTGAGAGAGCCTCCATGGCTATCACAAACAGATAGGGGGACAATGGGTCACCCTGCCTCAGGCCAGACTCACCTTTGAAAAAAACCTTCAAGACTACCATTTAACTTTACAGAAAACATTGTGGAGGTGATGCATTTCTCCAGCCACATAATGAACTGGTGGGAAAATCTCATTCTTTCCAGTATCATAAACAGGAACTTCCAGTTTAGGGAATCAAAAGCCTTATGGATGTCCAACTTTATAGCACAGCGGGGTTTACCTGAGTTGCCATTATAGTCTTTACCTAAAGCTTGTGCTAGAAAGATATTGTCACCAATGGATCTCTTGGCTACAAACGCAGACTGCACCGGAGAAATAATAGATGGAAGGACAGCTTTGAGTCTCTTGGCCAGCATAGAGAAAATACATTTATACAAGACATTGCAGCAAGAGATGGGCCTAAAGTGTTGCATTTCTGATGGGTTAGCCTGCTTAGGAACTAGGCAGATAGAAGCAGCATTAATCACTCTAGGCAGGTGCAGAGTATTAAAGAAATACATAATACCTTTTGTCACATCATTTCCCACCACATGCCAAACAGACAAGTAGAATTCAACAGTGAACCCATCCGGTCCTGGACTTTTGTTCTTTGCCATTTTTTTAAGGGTGCTTAACACTTCACTTTCAGAGAAAGGGGCAGCCACATGATCGATCTGGGAATCTGAGAGAGAGGGAAGAGGAATGTCATTTGGAAAATCAGCTACCTCAGACTTTTTCCCCAAAATGTCTTTATAGAAATCCGTCGCCACCTTGGCCACATCAGCATGTGAAGAGTGGGAAACTCCCTCCGAGTCACGAAGAGAGATAATCTTATTAGTATTCCACTCCCTCTGCAGGAGTTATAGAAAAACTTACTATTGCCATCACCAAGTTTTAACCACTGTATCCTGGATTTTTGCTTTAAGAACTGCTCCTCCAATCTTAAGGCTGCTGAATAGTTCTCGATAAACTCCTTTTCTTCTTCAAAATATGCAGCAGTGGGGTTGGCAGGCATATCCCTCTGGAACTGAGATAGAGCATCCCGAGATAAAATCACTAACTGATGAATATCCCCCACCTTTTTGTTTAGGCCCTTAAGAGCCAACTTTACATTTTTGAGCTTTGAGGTCAAAATAAACCAAGGGTTTCCCTCTACCTCCACAGACCAAGCTTCCACCACAGTTTTCAAGAAATCAGGATTATCAATGAGGTGATTAAAAAATTGGAAGGGCTTCACCCCGGAGGAGAAACTAGTTCCAAGCGAAGTGATTGCAGGACAATGATTAGACAAACCCTGAGAAATGAATTCCACAGAAGAGCAAGGGAGCAAAGAATGCCAATTGGAGTTAACTAACACTCGGTCCAACTTTCTGAAGATTCCTTGGATTTTTTCAGGAATTCGCATTTGTTGGCAGGTGGGTGGTCCTATGTTTGCGATGGTGTATACAAACAGATTGGCCAAGTTGAATGTTGGTGAAACAGATCTACTTTCTGTTTTCTTGAAGTTTGTTTTAATTACTAGGTGTGTAGGGCTTGAAGTTTTGTTCAAGCGTAATCTTGATGTTTTTAAGTGGCAATTAGTCATCAATGGGTTTGACATTTGGACCTTTCCAGGAAATGTCAAATTTGCTGAGTTTGGGTTTGTTTTTTTTGCTAATTAAATTTTATACCATAAAAGGAACAACTTACATAGATCTAGGGGCATAACCCGCTAAATCAGCATTCAGACATTAACAACATTAAGACACTACACTAGATAGCTTAAAAACTATACTAGTCCGCAAGCATACAAGTAGCTAGTTAAAACTAGCTAACCGAAATAAAGATCTACGCCAATAATTATTATATGCAGGATGGACCTCCCCTGCTTCCATGTGGACTTTTGAAAACCCCTGCTTTTGCACTCCCTGTCCTTGAGGAGGAGGAGAAACAATGTGCATATACTGGTCTGCTATTAGGAATCCTGCACTTTTTCAATGTTGGTTTAAAGGTGGAAACTCTGGAACACAGAAGAGTTTTAGTACTCTTAATTTGCAGGCTATTTGGAGAAGCGAGAACCGACCTATGGTTGAGCATACAGCTGTTCAGTTCTATGATAGCTGCATATGTGCTGGATATGTGCCCGACTCGGGCAGAGCCATTTTGTCGTGGTTTGAAGCAGAATCATCTATGAAGAGACCGAATAAAGTGGAATTAAAGATGGGCAATGCAGCTGGTTGGTCAGGGTCGGGAATTCTGAGATGCACCTTGCTGCTTGATGTTGCTTGCAAGAGTTACAAGGTCGAGGCAAGTGATGATGTGCCAATCTTGATTCTCGGACATGGTTATGGAAATAATTGTTGGTATACGATGCTGTTGGTTCGGATGGCGGCCCGGAAGTGGGGGTTGAATTTACTGTCAAGCTGGTGTTTGGGCCAGACGGTTGGTGTTAGTTGCTCCGTATCATGTCAGGAAGAGGTTTGCTATTGGAATGCATCTGCGTCACTACATGGTTTTCTGCTGCTTCTCATTACTATGGGCTTTGTGAGACATGTGCCTAGTCTCAATTTTAGGTTGTTTAAGGCGCCAGAATAATTTAGCTTATTTTCTCTGTTTTTGATTTCTATGTTGACTGCTAGTTTATCTAGCTTTATCGATGTTTTTTCTTAGTTGTTCCGCTAGGTAGATGTGCTGCTAATCGCGGGGTATGCCCCTAGAGATGTAATCATTTGCCTATGGTATAAATTTTAATTAGCAAAAAAAAAAAAAAACTTTCTGAACTTTGGCTGTGTAGTATTGCTGTCCCACCAAGTAAAGAAATGTCCCGAATACCGAAGATCGGTGAGACCATTTGCAAGCAAAAACTGTTCGAACTCATCCATTCCAGCAGTCCAGTCTAGAACTCCTCCCTGCTTTTCATCAATGCTAATGCAAGAGTTGAAGTCACCACATAAGATCCAGGCCTCATCATTCAAACCATTTGCTAGCCCTGCCAAATCATTCCATAATGGCCTGCGATCAATCGCTTCATTAAACCCATACACAAACGAGATAACAAAGTTTGTGTTGTTCTCAATAAGAGTGACAGAGCATGTGATATGCTGACTAGAAGAAGCAATAACCAAAACATTCCAAATAGAGGGATTCCACCCCAGCCAAATACGGCCTCCCGGATGATGATCATAATTAAAACACCACTGAAACCGTGGATTAAGAGTCCGGGAGATAATCCTAGCAACGTCAGTTTGGACATGAGTTTCCAAAAGACCTATCAGGGACAATTTGTTATTTGAAATAAAGTCCCTGATAAAACCAACTTTATTATTGAGGCCTCTAACGTTGTAGGAACAAAAAAATAGTCATAAGAGACATTATGACCTTGAGGAGGGGGTTCGTCCCCCCCTTCCCCCTCTTTTAACTTTCTTATATGGCTTTGGAGTTCGAGAGCCATGCTTCTTATCTATCTCATCAACCACAATGTTTTGAAACTGCTGGGGTGTGGAAGCATCTGGAATTCTGGTTAAGATGGGAATTCTGGTTAAGATGGGGAGCTATGTATTTGATGCAATAGTTTCATTCTGTTCTAATTTCTTTTTTTTTTTTTTTTTTTTTTTGCTAATTAAGATTTTTATACCAAAGGAACAGCATAAACACGTCTAGGGGCATACCCCGCGAAAACAACAAACAGTCATTACAAATGAAATTTGTTCGATCAGGGGCATACCCCACAGAGTCAACTATCTACTAAAATAAAGCCAAAAATTGGCAATCAACAAAAAAGAGATAGAGAACAGAGGATTAAGCAGCCATTATATCCTACTGGAGTGCCCACCTCGGGTTGCTCTCCATTGCTTGATCTTGGATTTGGTCCAACAAACTTTCGTGGCCTTTTCATTATGAAGCGTTCTCATATCATGATCAAAGGTAGCCTGCTCCTTCTCCATCTGGTCACTAGCATGAACAACGTTCAGGTTCTCCTCCACCTGCTCAACAACAGGAGCCATGATGTCTCTGTTCATCTCGTCCTTGACACCCTCAGCATCAACTTCCATCGGAGCTATCTCAGAAGCCACTCCCGCAACCTCAGTACATTTCTGCGCCAAATGGAAGTCCATACTAATATCCTCTAAGTTATGCATAGGAGAGTTGTGAGTTCCCCTGCCCGTGACATCTTTGAACATAATAGTATCCATGGTATCAATAGAGGGAAGGGTGCTAACATTTGGGAATTCCTCCCACGGGATGTCATCCCCATTCCTCCCCGTATGCAGTATGGTCCTATCAGTAGCACAAACACCAGACCCAGTGCTGTCAATCACCATAGCGGAGTTGTCATCATGTAAGTCCTTCCCCTTCAAAAATTCAAAAGCCTCATCAACCTCTTGTTCAATTTCCTTCAACAGAATCCCCTTTATCTCAGGAGCACCCTGGCCTCTTCCAAGGACACCCAACCTTGAAGAACCATCAAATAAGCACACACCCATTGGGTTCTCATTGGATACATGGTCATCCTTCCATGTTAACCTGTGCTTGTCAGGCTTAGCAGAAAAATCATCACCTGTCACCCGATGCTCCAATTTAATCTCCAGTCTTTCCCTGGGTTCCCCATTATCAAGAAAGAACACATCCAAAGGAATGCCATCTGCCGGTATCTCAATCCCGTTGTTTATCGTAAAGTCTTGCAACTGGATAATACTATTAAAAGTCTCACAGAGTTCCCCATCCGGAAGAAACTCAGATAGATCAACCAGAAATTTACCCGACAAAATAGCCAAGGGTTCCCTATTTGCACTCAGCTCTGGGACCTCATACCCCATAAAATCAATAAACATCTGTAGAACTTTTAGATAGTTCCTAGCCTTGATCAAAAACTGGTTAGCATCCACCTTATCACAATCCAAGTCTCCAGCCTTGGAATTTGCCGCATCTGAACCAACAGGACCATTCGAGACAAGTAGGTTCCTGTCTCTAAACTCATTAAAAGCACCAGAGGGCAAAGGAGCACTAGGTTTGGGAGAAACCGCAGCTTTAGAAGCAAAAAGGTTCAATCCCCTAATCAGATTCTCATGATCAGAATCAACATTTGGCTCAGTACTCGTAGGATTCTTATCCCAGAAGGCATTAGTCATTATTTTTTGGACAAGCGACATCACCATACCCGAAATGACTTCTCATCGCCAGAATCTACATCATTTACATGGCTAAGATTCCCCGGAGTAATAGGGCTCAAACAACCAAGAGCCTCCTCCTTTCCAGGGGCCTCAGTAGCATCTTTGGTGCTGTTTCCTTTCAGCATTCCAACATCATAAACATTATTACTTTCATTTTCGTGGAACTCTCGAGAGTCAACCAGAAAACCCTCACCCTGGTTAGAACCCATCCCCAACCCCGTGATGGAGTTACCAGCCAGATTCCTACTAGGGCTCAATGAGAAACCGGAGGAATCCTCCCCCACATTCTCCCAATTCTTAACAGATCTAGAATTCCAAGAATCAGATAACTCAAAAGGAGAATCTACACCGAATTCAATAGGTCTAACATTATCCTTTTGGGAGAAAAACTTACCATCACTCACTTGGTGCTTGGCCAGACTACAAGTGCGCATAGCAGTCCCAGATCTATGTCCCTCAGCAGCACATATGTTCCCATCTATGCTCCCCTTCATGTCACCACTAGACACAGCCAGTCTAGGGTTTGCATCAGCCTCAATTCCCAGAACATTCCTGGAATAGGGGCCAACAGATGGTATAATCGATACCAAATCAACTGCAAAGGAAACCCTTTTCGGGGTCACTACCGGTTCTAACTCTATCCGAGTTAGTTTCACACTATCGGTGACATCAGCCGCCATTGTGGAGGCATCCATGAAGGAAACCCTTTTACGGGACATGAAAATAGAAAAGAAATTTAGAGATTGGGTTAGGAGGAATGGGGAGGGAAGGAATTCAGATGGCTGATTTGGTCTGATGAAGATCTTGGGCTCTTGGGTTTGGAGATCTTTATGTTAGATCTTGTTGGAGATGATCAAAAGGTTAAAGTATGGAAGTCTGGCTATTGTCGTAGGTTGTGTTCGAGGGACATTGTTAACACGAAGCTAGGTGTGGATGGTGGTAGCCCATTTTTACTCAAAGATGTGCTTAACCTCTCTTTGGTTGGAGAGCAAAGCATAGATGCTGATGGACATCATATGTTTGATGATATGTCTACAAGAGCTGTGATATTCAAAGGTTGGGAAAAGGACAAGAGTTGCATTCTCATTTGGCTGGTTGCTAGTGGGCGCTCAATGATTAATGCAAGAGATGAGGTTGACTTGGTTGATAAACCTTTTTTGACTACTGGTCGTATTATGGTGTTCTTAATTGGAGCTGGTTCTCTCCATGCTGATTTTAAATCTCGAGAGGACATCAAGGATGTTGGTGGCTATTTTGTTGAACACAGATTGGTTGATGTTATGTCTACTTGCAATTTTGATAAATGCTCAGAGACGAATAGTAGTGAACACCACGTGGTTGTTAATATGATGATAGATTGGAAAGGATGGGAGGGCTGCTTGAGGTCTCTTCTCTTAATTGTCGAATTGCCATGTTGTTCAAGGCCCCAAGAAGTGTGGAACTAATGATGGTTATGGTTAATTCTGTTCCAAATAATGAGAGCTACCTCAGAATGAGGTTCGTTGGGCACACGGAGTGCAACCTCCTGCCTCCTATTGTTCATGTGTATCAAATGAATTTATGTGGGCACACATGTTTGATAATTAACATGAAGGATGGGCACATTGTTTGTTATAATAATGGTATGCATTCAGGAGGAAATTTTGAATGGGATCTTTTTTTTTGCTAATTAAAATTTTATACCAAAATGAACAACGGATACAAATCTAGGGGCATACCCCGCGAAATCAACAACAGATACACAAAATTCAAAGCATTACAAAGTCAATAGACCATCAACATTATACGAGAAAGCTTAGAAATAACTAAATAGCCAGGTAATTAAATAAAACCCTGGTTCATATCCCAGGTCCCCTGTAGAAGCTGCATCCCGAATTCTCCATCTAGGGCATAAAATATGCATCTGCAAGAGCGCATATCATCGTTATCAACAGGAGCATCAAAGCTTTTCCTGAAGCCAAAATCCAAGCCTGTAGTGGGCCTGTATAACAAGGTTGACAAACAATCGTTGCCCAGCTGCTGCAAACTAAATCTCCGAAATGAGCACACATGGTTCCACCCACGTATACTGCAATCAACATCTACTCCGCTGTATAAACCAGCAACATAATGCTTAACATATGTATTTTCTAGATTAAAAGCTAAAAATAAACTAGCGCCTTGAACCATCTTAATTTGAGACCAACCACAATTCGCCATGCAGATGCGAAATTGCATTCCGTCTTTACAAACAACAGCTTCCATCTCAGTATTGACCCCACAGTACACCTTCAGCTGTAACACCTCCATCAATCTGATGAAAGGTCGCCCAACTGTGTAGGAACCGTACCCTACAACACTGCACACCTGGTACCTTATGCTGCTTCTGCCCAGCCAAGCAATAAGTCCTCTATCGGAGTCATTCCTGCTAGCACCACTAAAGCAAGTATCCAGAATTGGATACATATCCCACAGGCTGTCAGCATTGAATTTGTCTAACCCATCATACTGAGCAAAGTATGATCTCCATACAGCACCAATTCTCTTCTTGACAGTAGGCATCATTCGAGGTAGATGCCTTATACCCTTAAGCTTTGCCGCTATAAGTTCCCTTGAAAAAAGACCATGAAAGTAAGGTATCTCCCGTAAGTCATGAGGAAATACACTTTCACCGTCTATCACCAACAAAGTGATCAGCATCTTCCAATTTCTGGTCATTAAGTCCTCGTAACCAAACTTCTCTTCAACAAAACGAATTATGCCATGCATCAGAATAGCCAAATAAAATTGGCATCCAGTATCAGCGTTGCCAGGAGTCGCCAAACCCATTACCCTTCCCTCCAACATGTTCTCAAAAGTGGGTTCAAAACCCTTACGCAACTGGATAAGCCATTGCAGATCGCAACTGGGTCTAGACCCCACATCTATCGCATCAACTCTTTGTTCCTGGAAACCAAGAAACCAAGCTAAAGAATGCACTTTAGCACGTACCACTTTCAGAAGCAGGGTATCAAGCACTTGGTGCTCACACCACTCTATATTCATTTCCTTCACAGCATAATTACACAACTTATGAATAAACATAACATCAAACTGTAGAGGTGCATCGACTTCTACCTTCACTTTATCTTCAACCAGAAGGTTGACTTCATTCAAGATAGCAAAGTACTCGCTTCCTTTACTTACCATCCCCACGAATTGGTACAAACCCAGCCTCAAATAGAACATCGTAAAAGAGAAGCTGTCATAGGAGCTTTCCATCGTTAGCAATACGAACCCCTCTGGACACAAAGCATCAAGAACCGAAAAGGAGTTCTCATCATGTACTAAGACACCACATAAAGGATAAAACTCAAAAGATTTCCAAGTGAAGAAACCCCTTTTGTCATCATTGAGAAAATCACGCCAAAAGTCAAACAACTTGCAAGCATGTTTCAAACCTGCAACTCCCCTTTGAGACATTTTGTCAAGCACATCTACACCTAGATGTAACACAACCCAATCTAAGGGGGAATCTCCTTGCAGGGCAAACTCGAATTCAACAACAATCGCAATTGTTGAATTGAAACCCATTAAAATCAACAACGGCATCTCCACGAAGAGGCGCGAAGCCATATCGAACGAAACCCGAGAGATGATACCCTTCATTGCGTCAAGGTTATAGATCTTGATTAAGAAAATACCATGAATTTCCTCACCAAAATCCGACATGCTAATTTTATCCATGAAGATAGCCTCCAAGTCCCGGAACCCAGGAGAGGTAGTAATCATAGCAAACACCATAACAGGAGAGAGAGAGTCAACTCCATCCCCTAAAAACAATGATTCATCAGAATCAATCCTCAAAAAGTTGTTTTGAATAATCAAAGGACGTATACACTTCATAAGAAGTGAGACTCCCAACTGGTTCTCCATAGAACCCACCAGACAAGAAACCCAAATAAACGAGCCCATTACAGAAATACAGAATAGTAATTATAAGAAATATAGATGATAATGGTGAAGGATAGAAGAGAGGGATGGATTAGTGAAGGATTTATGGTCAGATTTGATGGAGAAAGGTTTAGATTTAGCTGAGGTTTAGTGGCGGCTAGCTAGGGTTCCTAGAGAGAAAACGACTCTCATTTTAGTTTCTCTTTGTATTTTTTTTGAATGGGATCTTCTGCTGGGGAAGTTGTTAAGCTGGTGGATTTTGAGGTCAGTGCATCATATAATGATGCATTATAATTGTTGGTGCATTTCTTTCGGAACAACACATGTGAAGCCTTCTTTTGTGTGGAAATTGCAAGACTGATTGCAATGTCATTGTGCTGAATGGTTTAGACATGAAGCTATTGTGGGTTATTTCACTTGTTGAAAGAATTGACAACATAATGTCTATTGATTCTGGAGCTTCTGTTAATGAGTGCAGCTGCGTTTTTTGCAGCTGGGGTCTGTTCTGGGTTAGTGCTGGTGTTACTTCCTACCACGCCAATGTGAATTCTGTAGGGATTATTTGCACAAGGATGATGCACAAGGATGATGTCGTTGGGAAGTTGATGAAGAAGCTAGCACTCAGGATGCTAGGATGCGAACCAGGAGGTTCAACTGTCTTTTTTTTTTTTTTGCTAATTAAAATTTATATCACAAGCAAAAGATTACATCTCTAGGGGCATACCCCGCGATAAGTAACACTTCTACCTAGCGGAACAACAGAGAAAAAACAACAATAATGCTAGGTAAACTAGCAATCAACAACAGCAGCACACTAACACAATCCTAAAAAACTATGCCATAGACATTCCAGAAAGCACTGCAGCACTGCAGCAAACAGGTCCATACCTCCAATTAGTCATCAATACTGCATAAACACTGCAGCCCATCAAAACTATGCCATAAACATTGCAGTCCTCTCCAAGAGACATATAAAACCCCACCTCCTGGCCCCCATGATTATCACATCGCACATCCTTACTGCGATTCGCGAACTTAAAATAAAACAGTTCAGTGCATAACGCACTCCAGTCTCCTTGTTTGACACTAGCATATCTCGACCCTGCATGAGTTTTCAAGGCCCACCATTTTTGCATTGAAACATCCATGTAATACCCCATCGGGTCTTCAGGCAAACTGCCCATCAGAAGAACATCATAAAAAAGCATCAGGCCAAGCCAACCTAATCTACCTTCTGTTCCAACCCTACACAGAAACCAATCACAAGCGACCCAAAGCCGGTCCTCAATCTCAAAGACATCATAGCCACCAGTATTCACTGCATACATTAAACTGCAATACGGTGGGGGATAGACCTCCCTCAATTTGCCATCATCATTAATGACCAACCAAACTTGGACACACATCTTCCTCTCGGTGTAAGCCCTCACCGGAGCAACATCTTGTTGACTATGGCAGACCCCACCATCCCTCATGGATAAACCAAATCCACATTCCCAGTAGATTCATAGAATCTATCATGCATAACCATAGGTACCAGGAAAGCATGAACCACTATACCCTTTTCTTTTCTGACAAAGTCATCCATGTCGTCCACGTTTTCGTAACAACTGCCCACAACACTAACTTCTCCCTTGACTCCCAGCAAGACCAACAAAGTCGTATGAATGAGAAACTTACCATACTTCGGGATTTGTTTCCTCCTATATGACCTGACTATGCTAAACCTTCGCCGAAAGAAACCAGCAGCCCATCTGCTGTTTACCAAACCATGTTCAGAGAACTGAGCAGTCCCCCTTTGAGTGACCATCATCCCACAGCCAATAATCGAATTCGTCCATTGAATAACACCAACAGTCGACAAGCTAACAAGCTCTATTCCAAATGCATGCTTATAACCTTCCCTCAAACCCAACAGCCATCGACTCTGTTTCAAGAAACCACAACACATACCACACAAACGCTGGCTTAAACCTGCTCTTTCTGCAGCCTTTCCAACGGCATCACCATCCGGAATTCTATCTTCACTTAGCAAAATAGAATCATGTGAACAAGCTGGATCAAAGCCCCGCAACAGGCCTCCCAATCTTTCCATATCTTGTGATATAGCAACAAAAAATAATTGTTCGACAGGACACCCAAACTTCTTGCAAGCATCTTCCTGGACCCTAACAGGAAACAGAACGACTTGATTGAAAATCGCACCATTGTCACAGAGCAAACAATTGACAACAGTCCTTAACTTTCCATCATTATTTTCCATTAAAGCAAGATGGTAACCATCTAAGCCAAACTTCTTTGTCCTTCGAACATCTACATCATGATAAAACCTAATGCTCAGAACAGCACAGGTCTGCAACAGGAGCAAACCCATAAGTTGAGTTCCAAAAACATCAACGCAGCGTACCCTATCGCCTTCCGAAGATACCCGCAAACCTCTAAGCTTACTAAGGATACGCAACAGCTCTTCGCGCACAAATTGCAACACGTGCCATCCATGTTCAGCGATAGCCACATCAAATATAACCGTGGCTAATCTATTTATGATTATGCTAACCTGTTTAGAGGTTAAACCATTCTTTGCCGCTCCATTCAACGAAACCCACAGATCCACCAAGAAGGCAATGACCTCAGATCCGTCCACCAAGTGACCGTCCCGGAAACCATTACTGTTCACCTCATTTACTAGATTGAAGCACGACCCATCCTGAATATCTCCTTTCTCTGTGATACCATAGTACTCAAGATGCCCAATGAGAACTTCCATAGTTTCCAAAATCAAAACAACAAAAAGCCATTGAGACATTATGTCGAACACCACTCGTGTACCAGCACTAATGGGTTCCTCTAACACAACCCATATATTGGTTATGAAGAAGTCCACACAGCCCACCACCTCCATACTCAAATTGAAGGATCCACTAAGAGGCAGACCTCCAAACGGAGCCGGATTCATGTCCGTCCTCCAACGAATGGGCAACTTGGTCCAGAACTGATCCCATCCACACCTCGGAAGAGCAATACCTGCTCCCACTTGTATCACAAGAACCTTGCCACCAAGGTCAACATGACTAACATCAACAGTTGCCACATCCAACACTAAATCAGATGAAGAAACCCATTTCTTTGAAGAAGCATCTATAAAAAATAGATCAAATTTGTCACAATTACCGAGAGTCTCTAGAGAGACTCTTAAACAAACAACAAGACCCACTACTAACCCATCCCCTGAGCCCAGAACCTCAGGCGGATCGAAAACCCAAAAAACCTTCATAGACAAATTAAATAAACTGATAAAATATAGTAAGAAATATGGTGTTTTAGGTGAAAGATTAGAAGATGAAAGGTGGATTTAGGAAGGCTTATGGGGAAATCTGTGCTTAAGCTAGTTTAGCTAGCTCCATATTATGCAGTCTTTTTAAGTTGTTCTGGTATGATCTAGTTGTTGGATTTACTAGTTATTGTAATGGCTTTTAGTTTAGTTCGCGGGGTATGCCCCTAGAATTGTATCAGTTGTTCCTTTTGGTATAAAATTTTAATTAGCAAAAAAAAAAAAGAGAAGGTGGATTAAGTGAAGGGAATATAGTCTTAAATGCTGGAGAATGTGTGTAAGAGTTTAGATCTGAGCTAAAATTAATGGCGACTAACTAGGGTTTTAGTGAGAAGGAAGAGCATCTCTCCCTAAGACTCTCATTTTTTCTTACTTGGAGGATTCCGTGGTGTCGACTGGGGAATCTAGTGTCAAGGATCGTATGAGGAAGACCCAGGAGGGGTTGGTTCCGGTTTTGAGCCCGAAAAGGGTTTCCTTTGCGAATAATTTGGTATCCGAGATACCTTTCGATGGTAATAGATCCTAGAGAGGTGTGGAAGGGTCAAGTACAATGAATGATGGAAAGAAGAAGTCGCAGGTCTCCTTTGCTGAGAACCTGGTTTCGATGATCCCGGAGAGGTCTAGATCTGGCGTGGCTGCACGCACTCGTAGTCTGGTCAAGCATCAATTAATAGATGGTAAGGTTTTTTCTCAAAAGAAACATGTTCGATCTAATGCATTAAGTGTCGATTCCTTTGTTGATTTGTCGGATTCCTCCACTTCTAGTGGTGTAGAAGTGGAGAATGTTAGCCCTGTCCCGTTTAATCGAAGTGGTGGTTTGAAATCTGATGTCATTATGAATGAGAGTCAGACTGATGATACTGATGAGGCTATGTTATTTGTGAATGTGGAGGTTCCTATTACTGAAGATACTGACGGAGTAGAAATGAATGGGGTTACTGAGTTAACTCAGGGTGATGATTCTAATCCAGTCATGGAGGAATCTACCTTCTCGGATGCGTATCGAATGAACTCTTACAATAGAGATGGTACTATTGGGGAAAATTCTATAACTAATGGTGAGGCCTCAAAGATATTTAAGATGTCTCCTTCTGAGGTCAAGGGGAAGAAACTGTGTACTGAACCAATAGGGAAGGAGAAGACTCCAATTTAGGATGACTCGGTAAAAAGAATGCAGGAGCATTTGGCTATTGCTGTGAATGTAGTCATTATTTTCAAAGACTGCATTGTCCAAAATGGGCATGAAGTGCCCATGATTTGGGGGGATGTTGACATGAGTGATTTGGATGTCATTAATGGTTTACAAAGGAGGCCCGATACTAAGCTTATGAGAGACCTTGGTAGAGCTCTGAACTGCATTCAGCAGCTTGGGAATTGCATTAGGAAGAGTGGAATTCCTCATCCGGTCTTGTTAGGGGAGGATGGCCAGGTTGTTGAGGATATGGTGGAGGAGCTGAAGATTGCAGGGCTGTTAGACCACACCTTTTACAACACTGGGTTGAAGCGGAAGGCTCTGGTTGTTGCGAGACGCAATCTAGAAAACTTGAAGATGTTCATTAATTCGATTGGTAAGGAAGTTCCCGTGGTTAAGGGGTCCTGTGATAGGGAGTATAGTGCCACTGCTAGAAACTTTAGAGATAAAGTCTGAAACAAAAGAAAAATGAGAGTCGTTTTCTCTACCTTCTCTCTAACATCTCTCTAAAAACCCTAGGTAGCCGCCACAAATTCTAAGCCAATTCTTCACCATATTCCATCAGATCCATATCTTTCCTTCCTAAATCCACCTTACCCTTCTTATCCTCCACCTAAATCACCATATTTCCTATATTTATTATATATTCTCTGGTTTGTATGGATTCATTTTCATTGGTCGAAAATGGGTCTTCTCTTGTTCGTCCGAATCTGTTGAAGATTCGCTTTTGTTGCTTGGAGAGGGCTCTGGTTCCATCATCTAAAAATTGGTTGGAATTTCCAGAACTACCTTGCTACACGGTCTCTAGCCATTGTTATGTGCTAGGTTTTCTCCGTTTTGATTCCCAGAAGTTGGAAGAAGGCCGGTTGGTGCTGGTTTCTCTCATCCTCGGGTCTTATGATTTGCTAAATGTTGAAGGAGCTAAGTCTCTTTGCCGGGAAATTCTCCCTGATGGAAGAATTAGGCCTTGGTGTCCCGATGCTTCAAGGTTATGGACCTTGTCAGTGATGGGTAATTCCATTGGGGGTTCTGAAGCACATCTCTATAATATTTTGAGAGGTGTGTGGTCTGTGCTGTGGGTTGCAGAGGAGTCCTCCTTCCATTCTCTTCAGGATTTGGAAGTGTGGAGATTCACTAAGATTGGTGAGTACTTGATGGAGTGTCGAGCTCTTGTCAATGATGTTGGCTTTCTTTTCAAAAAGGGAAAAACTATGAACGGTAGTTCTTTGGACAAACACCATGTGTTTGATGGAATGAGTGACCGAGAGTTTTCTATGGTTGTGGAAGCTAAAGGTTTCAACTGCATAGTCATGTTTGTGTCTAATGGGTCGCCACAAGTGGGTTCCTATAGTTGTGAAAACTATATGTTCGATGGAATGTTTGAGAATTCTAATGTTTATTGGGTTTGGAGTTTAAGGGACCGCTGTATGGTTCCTCGAAGTGGGGGAAAACTGTATATGGGGTATGGAGTTGTTTCGCAAGGAGTTGTACTTGTGTTCCCGTCACCGGATTTGGTTTCAGAGTTACAAATGGTTGCAGTTTTAGGAATGTTATGTCGAATTTGGACCACTGGGCGGAGGTTGGTTCACGATCGACTTGGTGAGAGAGTATTGCGATACTCTAAGCGCCCTATCTCTAGGTGGGGTTTTCTATCTTGGAGATTTTCTGGATCTCAGGTTGTCGAAGTCCTGTATATGAGGTTAATTTTGATAATCTGGTGCATTGTAAATGATGGCTTAGTGCTTGACGAAATGCCTAAAAGAGTGGATGCGCAGGACCTTGTTGAGATGAGGTTGTGCATGAATATTGTAAAGGTTGACAAGTACTTTGTCCTTCTTTGGGATGGTTCCGAACGACCCCTTATGATTGGGAGGTGGTATATGGTATTGCTGGATGGAAAATGGGATGCTATCCCGGAATCTGGAAGTTCGGACTCTATGTTGAATGTTGGGACCATTAATAATGAACAGCTTATGTGGGTAGCTATGGTGTGCTCGGTAAAATTGCAGATTTTGCAGATTCTGTCGAGGTCCTTATTGGTATTGCGATTAATTTCTTCTGATAAAAGTCTGTTAAAAGATTCATTCATGATGTGTTTGTGACTCAAGGTGACGATACTTGGATCCAGATTGCTATGGTTCTTTTAGCCTGGTTTGATGTGAACTGGCTATTGTTTATTAGAGTCAATGTGAGGCTAAGTGCTGCTTCAAGCAATGAGAGGTATCATTATCCTGGTAATCATGGAAGGGAAGAGGTTGTTTGCGGAGCTGCTTTCAAAAATCAATTTACCATTCAGTTGGCTCTTTCAAGTTTTGTGTCATTTATGCTTTGGGTTGAAGTAGGCAATCGTGTTGTTCATGGTTTCAAGAAAGGGTGGCTGATGGAGTTTGTTCAAATGATGGATGGAGACAACAACTGTGATTTGGATTGTAGTATGATAGTTCATTTGATTTGGACTATACAAATGATTCTGATTGCTGTCAGTGCTGATGGCGAGGGTGTGCTCATGAAGGTGGAGATGGTAAATGTCGACTGTAGTGGATTCTGCTGCGTCTCTTTGTCTGTTTATAGATGTCGTTTCTTGGAAGGAAGAATCCATAATGGTGTTATTAGAACTGCTAACCGATATGGTCTGGTAAAGACATGGCTGAGTGTTAAAGGCATAGAGATGGGAAGCTCTATATTCCAGATAGGCAGCCTTAAGCCTCTGTTTGTTGCGGAGGAGAGATTACTCTGTGAATCTCTGTTAGCGTACCATGTGTATGATAACATTGATCTGGATGATGGCTCTTGGATGCCTAGGTTGTCATACGGTGAACCTGGAGAAAAGGATTGTGAAGTGAATTCAATGAAGGGGGTGGTCTCTGTTATGAGGGAAGTCGTTGCAGGTGAGGATTTGAAGATTGGGGACCTGGATGTGGTCATCAAGGACAAGGATTTCACTGGCATAGGATGGCTATGGTTAAATTGCAGCCACTTGCCTTATTTTGTTCAAGTTGGAATGATGGGGCCCTATCTTGATCAGGAAGCCACAAGATTGTTTAATCTCTTATGTTCGGAACGTGTCCAGCTTGAGTGTTGGAGGTCTGATGGAATAGGTGTGGGAAGGGACCACTTTGATGCCAGTGGTGTTTTTAAACAAAAATGGGCACCTAGTTAACAATAGATTTATCTAGTTCTTATGCAGACTTCAATAGTTGCCCTGGTGGCTATTGCATGCTTTATTTTGCTGTTGTAATGTTTGGATGTTGGTTTCGCGGGGTATGCCCCTAGATTTGTATCTGTTGTCCCTTTTGGTATAAAATATTAATTAGCAAAAAAAAAAAGAAAAAGTGGAGCTTCATGATCTCACTTGCCGTGCTATCCAACTTTAGAGATAAAGAGGAAGTGGGACTTCTTGATTGACTGGGGGATTGAGTTGCCCAAAGCCGAGCAACTACAGAGTTCTTTCTCTGGGGAGAAATCAACATGTAATCCTGTTGTGGATGAAGAGAATGCAGTGGCTGTTAACTCTGATGGGGATACAAAGATGGTTAAAGGTAAGAATCTAGTTATTTCAGGAGATGGCGCTAAGTCATGGGAAGGTGGGAATGGTCTTTTGAAGACTGAGAGAATCATTAAGGATGCAGGCTTGAACCTTGATAGCAGTATTCAGGGCAACCTGGGGTCTCGGTCTGGGTCCATAGGGGGTGATAAGGCTGTGAATGTTGATGGAGATGGCCCAGTAGTTGAAGGCATGAAAGATATGGATGATCACTTGTAGGGAGCTCTTCAACAGGCTTTGAGCATGGATGAAGTGGGTGGTGGCATGGTAGCCAAGGCTATGGACAAAGAGGGTAAAAATGCGAAGGTGGACAAGTCACTTGAGTGGTCGGGAGGTAGGGAGCATCAGTCTATGGTTGGTAATGATGTGGGGGATTTGGATGTTCCTTTGGAGATGGAGACTGCTACCAGCGGGATGGGAAATGTAGCGAATGATGAAGGCCAGAAGACTATTGTCCGATGGTCCAAATCGAAGCTAAAGAAGTGGCGACTAACTAGGGGAGGGCATTCCTGATGTTCATGTATTTTCTTTTTTGTTTCTTGATTATGCTGACAATAGGGTTTCTACTATACCTATGACTTTTGTTTGATTAATTGGTGATATCGCGGGGTAAGCCCCTAGATTTGTATTTGCTGTTCCTTTTGGTATAATTTTTTTTTTTTTTGCTAATTAAAATTTTATACCAAAAAGGAACAACTAATACAAATCTAGGGGCATACCCCGCGATCAAACATAACAAAAGTCATAACATCAGTAAGTCACCTTACTGTCAACATAACAACGAAAATAAGCTAAAGATTATTCTGGCGCCTTAAACAACCTAAAATTGAGACTAGGCACATGTCTCACAAAGCCCATAGTAATGAGAAGCAGAAGATAAACCATGTAGTCTGGAGCCTCTAACAATCTGATTGGACCCAGTTCGAGCACTAGGGAGTGCAACTGAGTAAACTTCTTCCAAAATCTGCCACGACAAACCCATTTCAGCAGCCTCATTTCATCCAAAGATACCCCCCTCCTCAACATAAGAGCTGGCCTCCAAAAAAGCACCTCACCGGCTAACTTTTTTTGGTATAAAATTTCAATTAGCAAAAAAAAAAAAGAACCACTTGTAGCCTTGTTCTTGAATCGTTTAACCCATAAACTCACTAAAACCTCATTTTGGACTGGATGGAACAAGATAACAAATTTAGCTTCAATTTTTACTCTTTGAACATGGAAACTAGCTTTGTTCTTGACTCGGTTGACCCTTAGAATTCAATAAAACCTCATTATGGGCTCGTTCGAACAAGAAAATTTAATTAGCTTCATTTTTGACTCGTTTGAACATGGAAACCACTTGTAGCCTTGTTTTTGACTCGTTTGATCCCTAAACCTCACTAAAACCTTATTTTGGAACCATGTGATTTACACAAAATGAGAGTCTTAGAGAGAGAAGCTCTTCCCTCTCACTAAAAACCCTAGCTAGCCGCCATTTTATTTTAGCTCATTTCTATTCTCTTACACACATTCTCCATCATTAAAGACCAAATCCCCTTCATTTACTCCATATTCTCCTTCCCTCTTAACCTAAACACTAAATTTCTTATATATATATATTTATTCGATTAGTAGTTTTAATGGTGAGTCAAGAATCCAACTGTGATTCTGAGT
Organism: Kitagawia praeruptora; assembly: GCA_037693485.1. Lineage (NCBI taxonomy): Eukaryota > Viridiplantae > Streptophyta > Magnoliopsida > Apiales > Apiaceae > Kitagawia > Kitagawia praeruptora. The sequence continues at coordinate 116,913,541 of CM075351.1, read as the reverse complement.
GTGGTATGCCGGGGTATATGCAGGACATGGATGATGATGAGTTTAATGAGATGCTCGCTTGTAGAGAGGCGGAAGATTTCCCAATCTTGTCGGCGGCGCATTCGGTGGAGCCAAGCAACCCGGGGGACACTGGTAACAAGGAGATGAGGGCCTCTTCTGATGATGAGGAGGTCCACCATGAGGATTTTAGGGATGCTATGGAAAGGGTTACAATTAGTAGAGTAGCGACTGCAATGGCAGCTACTAGCAAAAATGAAAGAGAGGAAATGATAAGATTACGCCATAAATTAGCGGAGGTTGAGGTGTTCCTAAAGTCCAAAGGATTGTCTATAGCGGAAATGGAAAAGGCAAACCTAACTGCTCAGGCTGAGTTTAATGTTGGGTTATGCAGCCCACTCAACATTATAACTGGCAGGGATGAATTTGGCCTCCCTATCTTTCAGAAAGGAAAAGAGGAGAGAAAGAATACTGTGCAATCTACGCCCACTCTAAAGAGTATTCTTAAAAATGGGAATAATAACTTGTCTAAAGGTGAGTCTTCAGGTGTAGTGAAGGATTCGTTGGAAGGGCAAGGGCTAGGCCAGGATGAGGCCAACACTGAGAAGAAATCGTGGAGTTCGATGTTGAAAGAGGCCCCGGGTCCTCATAAGGGAATTAGCTTTGATTATGTGCCCCTTCCAGAGGGATCTAGCATAGTCCAACCTCCTGATGAGATATTGCAGAAAGGAGCTGAGAAATTTAAATGTTGTGTTGTGGGGAAATTCACAAAGGGCACCCTTCCATTTAGAAGAGTGAAAGTAATTGCTCAATTAATTTGGAAGAAAGGCTTGGTTTCTGTATCGCAGCGTAATGAATCCACTTATATTTTTAAGTTCAGCTCCTTAAATGATAAGAATGCTTCTCTATCTAAAGGGACTTGGTACTTTGATCAACGTCCCCTTGTGGTTACAGATTGGGGCTGTTCAGGTGCGGGTACTAAGGTATCGACTATGCCTCTGTGGGTTAAATTTTCCAATCTTCCGGACTGCTACTGGACTCAAGAGGGGCTGAGTCGAATAGCAAGTGTCATAGGTGTCCCACTTGGTGCTGATGCTCTAACTTCAGAGCTGGAAATTCTCCCCTTTGCAAAAATGTGTGTGCAGTATCAGATTGGTGACCCCCTTCCAGCAGTTATCCCTGCGGTGGATTATGATAAATCTAATGTGGAAGTTAAGGTTTCCTATGTTAATAAGCCCTTAATTTGTGCCCATTGTAACTCTCTTGGGCATCTTATCGGTGCTTGCCCTTTTGCCCCGAGGGATTGGGCACGAAATTCTGGAAAAACGGAGCTCAAGCCAGAAATGAACTCAGAGAACCTAGAGACAAACCTTGGATCTACTAAGAAGGAGTCAGATAAGGGCAAAGGAGTGGTTGTGGAAGATAGCAACTCTGGTGAACAAGATGTTGAGGGTGATTCGAGTTCGGGTGGCAGGGATGTAACTCTGACTCCTGTTGCAAAGCAAGGGCAGGATGGCAACGCTGACTTTGTCACTAACCCTGTGGAGGGGGAGGGCTGGACAATAGTAAAAAACAAGCGCAAGCCATTAAACTCCCCGGGTATCTCTACTGGTACTCCATCCCCTCAGGGGTTTAAGCATGTGGTAGTAGATGAAGTAGCTAAGAAGCAAAGTGGAAAGAAAGGGAAGTCCAAGGGTATCAAAAGAGCGAAGTGGGGGTCTGGGGGCCCTCCTTTGAAGTCTTAACTCAATTTTTAATGACTGTTTTTTGTTCTTACAACGTTCGTGGGCTCAACAATAAGGTTGACTTTGTCAAGGATTTCATTTCTGCTAATAAAATATCCTTGATCAGTATTTTGGAAACTCATGTGCGAAAGGACGTTGCTAAGATTATCTCTAAGGAGATTAACCCGCGTTTTGAATGGTTGTTCAATTATGAGCACCATGCGGGTGGCCGTATTTGGCTTGGGTGGAACCCTGATTTTTGGAAGGTTACGGTGATAGTCTCTAGTGCGCAGCATATCACATGCACAGTTCTATTGCTGCAGCACAACATTAGCTTTGTTGTCTCCTTTGTTTATGGCTCGAATGATGACATTGAGAGGAGAATTCTTTGGTCTGAATTGTCTCCGGCCTCGAGGAATTTGTCTAATGATGCTTCGGTTATTTCTGGGGATCTTAATACCTGTCTTCGTACAGAGGAGAAAATTGGAGGTAACACTCAATGGACCATGGATATGACTGATTTTAAGGATTTTGTGCGTGCCTTAGGCATCACGGACCTCCGTAGTACTGGTAATGTGCTTACCTGGTGGGATTGCAACATTCACAATCCTAAATATAGAAAGTTGGATAGAGTTCTGGTTAATGCTGCCTGGCATAATGTGTTTCCTTCCTCCTACACTGACTTCTTACCTAGAGGGCTTTCAGACCACTGCCCTGCTCTGACTACCCTAGGTTTGGAGCGTCCCGTGGTCAAGAAACCTTTTCAGTTTTTCAACCATTTGATTAGTGATCAGAGGTTCATTCCTTTGGTCCAGCAGGCTTGGGAGGATCAGGTATCCGGTGACCCTTGGTTCATTCTAACCTCAAAGTTAAAAAGAGTAAAGTTGGCAATTAAAGGGTTAAACACCTCGGTGGGAAATCTTCATCAGGTGGTGAATGACACTAGGCAGGAACTGTTGAGATTTCAAAAAGGGCTCCCTCTTAGGCCGTCCTTGGCTCAGTTTGAGGAGGAAAAGAGATTGATTGATGCCTTCACAAAAGCTCTGCATTTGGAGGAATGTTTCCTTAAGCAAAAGTCGAGGGTTAACTGGCTTAAAAACGGGGACAACAATAACAAATTCTTTTTCAATGCCTGTAGAGGAAGGTGGAATGTGAATAAGGTGGTGTCTCTTACTGACTCGAATGGTGATCATGTAACATCTCATGAGGGGATGGCCTCTATAGCGGTGGACTACTACAAAAACTTGCTTGGCCAACAAAGTGAGGTTTGCCAACTCCCTGCGGATTTGCATATTCCTAAGCTGAGTGAAAATCAGGCTTGCTTAATTGATCGGCCGTTCATGGAGGCTGATGTGTTTGCCACTTTAAAAAAGATGGGCAAAAACAAAAGCCCTGGTCCGGATGGTTTCTCGGTGGAGTTCTATTTGGCCACCTGGTACATTGTGGGACCTGATGTCACAAGAGGTATTCTATATTTCTTTGACTCCCTTGTTATGCCTAAGATTATTAATGCTGCTTCTATTTGCTTGGTTCCAAAGCACCAAAACCCATCCCAGATGCAACACTTTCGACCAATTTCTTGTTGCAATGTGCTTTACAAGTGTATCTCTAAGATGATTGCGGCTAGACTCAATGGGGTTATGCCCAGTTTGATTTCTCCCAACCAGTCTGCTTTTGTGGCCAAAAGGTCCATTGGTGATAACATTTTCCTGGCACAAGCCCTCTGCAAAGGTTACAACCAGAATTCTGGCCAGGCTCGATGTGCAATAAAACTTGACATCCACAAGGCCTTTGACTCCTTGAATTGGAGTTTTATATTCCAAGTTCTTCATAAAATGGGTTTCCCTCAAAGGTTTATTGATTGGGTTAAGGTGTGTATCACCTCCACGATGTTCTCTGTAAAGTTAAATGGGAGTTTGGAGGGTTTTTTCAAGGGCCAATCGGGCTTAAGACAGGGAGACCCCATCTCTCCCTATCTTTTTGTGATGGCCATGGAAGTTTTTTCAGCTTGTCTAAACAACTCTATTGATGGTTCTGATTTCAAATTCCACTGGCGAACAAAGCAAGTCAACCTGCACCATATTATCTTTGCTGATGACGTTTTTCTATTCAGTCATGGTGATGAATCTTCAGTTGCTACTCTTATGAAGGGGGTTTCTATGTTCTCCAACTGTTCTAAGCTGGTTCCTAGTATTGATAAGTCAGTTTCCTTTTTTGCGAATGTCAGAGAGAATGTGGTGGGGAATATCCTTCGGGCTACTGGCTTTCAAAGAGGCACCTTTCCTATCACTTACCTAGGATTGCCTCTCATTACTGGTAAACTAAATAGCAGGGACTGCTCATCCTTGGTGGCCAAGCTTTGCAAGAGGGTGGAATCGTGGATGGTGAGATTTCTCAATTTTGCAGGCCGCTTGATGCTGATTAAAGCGATCATGGCTAGTATTGTTGGCTACTGGAGCATGTATATATTTCTTCCCAAGGCTATCTTAAAGAAGATCAACAGTTTGTTCTTCAAATTCCTTTGGGGAGGATTCTATAAAGAATCGGGTAGGTGTCACTACAAAGTTGGCTGGGAAGATTGTTGCAAACCAAAAAGTGAGGGGGGGTTGGGGATTAAAAGTCTCTTCGAATGGAACCAGGCAGCTATGTTGCATCAGCTCTGGCGCCTGCTCCAACCCTCTGCCGACTCTCTTTGGATTTCTTGGTTTCATAAGGTGCTGATTCGTGATAAAGGTTTCTGGACTGCAAAGATGCCGTACAGGTGTAGTTGGATTGCAAGGAAAATTTTTAATGCTAGACATCAGGCAATGAACTTTCTCAGTTTTGAAGTTGGAGTAAACTCGAATTTTCTCTTTTGGCATGATCCATGGCAAACAAAAAGCCCCTGGCTCTTGTCTCTCCTTCTGTGATCTCGGCTGAATCATCTAGTATGGTTAGTATTGGGGTGTATCTTAGCAATGGGGTATGGCATCTCCCACAATCAAATCACATGGATGTCATTGAAGTCAGGAACAGGGCTAGTATGGTTCAGCTCCATGATAGGGATTGCATCACTTGGGATGGACTCCAACCAAAGCTTGTCAAACTGGCATCTATTTGGGCCTCTATTCGTGACTTAGGTCAATCTGCTGATTGGAGCGATCTAGTGTGGAGTTCTCTCAACATCCCAAAGTGCTCTTTTGTTACTTGGCTTGCTTTGAAGAATAGGCTGCTCACTAAAGTGCGTATGGTACTTTTTGGCATGAATGTAGATCCTGTGTGCACTCTTTGTGGTACAACAGTGGAGTCGATTAATCACCTGCTAACTACTTGTCCTTTTTCCTCCCTTGTAATGAGAGTTATTCCCTTTCCACTCCATGTGGATTGGGCTTACTGGCAGCGGGGTGACTTCTTTACATGTCCTCTTAATGAAAAGCTTAAGGCCATTGCTTGTACTTATCTGACGACTTGTGTTTACAGTTTGTGGAAGGAGAGAAATTTCAGAAGCCATAATACTGGCCCGGGACATCCCTCTACTGTGCTGATTTCGAATGTTAAAGCCATTGTGAAGGAAAAACTGTTTACGTGTACTTCCTTTAAAAATTGGGCCCGAGAAGACCCAACACTTGTTGTTATGCTGTTCTAGTACATTTTTCTTGATGTTGTTTCTTCCTGGTCTTGGGGACCATGGTTAGTTGTCTGCTAGTTTATCTAGTTTTATCGATTTTTCCATGTTGTTCTGTAAGGCAGTTGCGTTATTTTCACGGGGTATGCCCCTAGAGATGTAACCTTTTCCCTTCGGTATAAATTTTAATTAGCAAAAAAAAAACCTTATTTTGGACTCATTGTAACAAGAAAATTAATTTAGCTTGATTTTTTACTATTTGAACATGAAAACCACTTGTAGCGTTGTTCTTGACTCATTTGACCACTGAAACTCACTAAAGCCTCATGTTTGACTCATTGTTCTAGATCTTGATAGATCTACAATATTTATGTTCTTTGAGCATGAGTCGAAAGAGGGTTTCTTTCTTAGAGGATTCCGTGGTGTCGACTGGGGAAGCTAGTGTTAAGGATCATATGAGGAAGGCCCAGGAGGGTGTGGTTCCGGTTTTTAGCCCGAAAAGGGTTACCTTTGCAGATAATTTGATAACGGAGATACCTTTCGATGGTAATAGATCCAAGAGAGGTGTGGCAGGGTCAAGCACTATGAATGATGGAAAGAAGAATTCGCAGGTCTCCTTTGCTGAGAACCTGGTTTCGATGATCCCGGAGAGGTATAGATCTGGAGTGGCTACACGCACTCGTAGTTTGGTCAAGCATCAATTAATCGATGGTAAGGTTTTTTCTCAAAAGAAACCTGTTCGATCTAATGCAGTAAATGTAGATTCCTTTGTTGATTTGTCGGATTCCTCCACTCCTAGTGGTGTAGAAGTGGAGAATGTTAGCCATATCCCATTTAATCGAGATGGTGGTTTGGAATCCGATGTGATTATGAATGAGAGTCAGACTGATGATGCTGATGAGACTATGTTATTTGTGAATGTGGAGGTTCCTATTACTAAAGATAATGACGGAGTAGATATGAATGGGGTTATTGAGTTAACTCAGGGTGATGATTCTAATCCAGTCATGGACGAATCTACCTTCTCGGATGTGAATCGAATGAACTCTTGCAATAGGAATGGTACTATTGGGGAAAATGCTATAACTAATGGTGAGGCCTCTGAGATATTTAAGATGTCTCCTTCTGAGGTCAAGGGGAAGAAACTGTGTACTGAACCAATAGGGAAGGAGAAGACTCCAATTTGGGATGACTCGGTAAAAAGAATATTTCAAGAACGTTTGGCTTTTGCCGTGAATGTAGTCATTATTTTCAGAGACTGCATTGTCCATAATGGGCATGAAGTGCCCACTTATAAGTAAAAAACTGAATACGATGCTCGTCTAGAAGTGAAAAAATATTTTTTGTAACATGGTTTTAAAGTTTAAACAATTAAAATGAGTAAATAAAATTACTACCTTAAAGGATTTATCAATTCTTGGAACCCAAATTGTCACTTCATGTATACATTCAATAATAGAGATAATTCTTCCAATATATTATTACTAAAGAATGTTGATGGAGTTTCTATGGTACTAGTACACAAGGCATACGGTGGCAACGACAACGGGATCTGGTGGACAGTGGTTAGGATCTGGCCAAATTCTCCTAAACTAATGTAATAAAGTTATTATCAGAAGTTAAACATTCAAAATGCAATTTCAATTTAAATAGACATGAGATTGCAAAGAAATTTGTATTATGGATCATACACTTGTAGTAAGCATAACTTTGAAGAAATACAAAGAGGCACTAAAAAAATGAGAGTCGGTCAAAATTCTCTCTAACTTCTCTCTTCTTTCTCTCTCTAAATTCAAATCACTTTCTTCATCAGATCAAATCAACCTCCCGAATCCCTTTTTTCACCAAATCTCCTAACTCAAACACTAAATTTCTTTCTTGTCTATCTCATGTCCCGTAAAAGGGTTTCTTTCATGGATGATTCCATAACGGCGGCTGATATCACCGATAGTGTGAAGCTAACCCAGGAGGGGTTAGAACCGGTATCGAGCCCGAAAAGGGTTTCATTTGCAGTTGATTTGGTATCGATTATACCACCTGTTGGCTCCCGTTCCAGGAAGTTAGAAGAATTGGGTATTAAGAATGAGGGTAGCTCACCGGATCGGATCTCTAATGGCAGGAAGTCTGAAGTGAGCCCGAAGAAACTGTCTTTCGCGAAAGAGTTGGTGTCAGTGGGGTTTGATGACAACAAAGGGCGAAAGTTGGGTCCTGGATCTGGGGTTGCTTCGAGAACTAGAAGCTCCATTAATTTGTTGGAGTGCGATGGTCAGTTTTTCCCTTTTCATAAGAAGATGAAGCCGGCTATTCTCAATGATATCCCGCGTATCTTGGTTGAGGAATCTTCGGATTCCACTAATTCAAGTACAAATTTTGTAATGAATGAGGAGGATGTTAATTCCGCATCCTCTGCCAAGATTTCAATTGTCGATGTGAAAAGGGTTTCCTTTGCAGATAATTTGGTATCGGAGATACCTGTTGATGGGGTATGGCTTGGATGGGTCAAGTAAATCTAATGTTGGGAAGAAGGAAACGCGTGTCTCCTTTGCAGAGAACTTGGTTTCGATTATCCCGGAGAGGTCTGGGTCTGGGGTGGCCACGCGCACCCGTAGTCTGGTCAAGCATCAATTACTTGATGGTAAGGTTTTTTCTCAAAAGAAACCTGTTAAATCTAATGTATTAAGTGTTGTTTCCCTTGTCGATTTGTCGGAGTTTTCCACTTTTACTGATGTAGAAATGGAGAATGCTATTGTGAGACAAGTCGATACTGGAAAGGAAATGATGAATGTGGGGGTCTCTCTTATTAATGATACAGTTGGAGTAGAAACGAATAGGGTTAATGAGCTCACTAAGGGGGATGACTCTATTCCTGTTATGAGGGGAAAAAATGCGGTATCCAAAGATGAGGCCTCTGAGATGTCTCCTTTGAAGGTCAAGGGGAAGAATGTATGTATTGAAACAACAAGGAAAGAGGAGACCCCATTTTGGGATGTCTCGGTTAAGAGAATGCAGGAGCGATTGGCTATTGCTGTGAATGTAGTCATTATTTTTAGAGACTGTATTGTCCAGAATGGACATGAAGTGCCCATGATTTGGGGGGATGTTGACTTGAGTGATTTGGATGTTATTAATGGTTTGCATAGGAGGCCTTATATCAAGCTTTTGAGAGACCTTGGTAGAGCTCTGAACTGCATTACGCAGCTTGGGAATTTCATTAGAAAAAATGGAATACCCCATCCGGTTATGTTAGGGGACGATGGTCAAGTCATTGAGGATTTAGAGGAGGAACTGGAGATTGCCGAGCTTCTAGACCACATTTTCTACAACATTGGGTTGAAGAGAAAGGCATTGGTAGCAGCAAGACGCAATCTTGAAAATTTAAAGATTTTTTTTTTGCTAATTAAAATTTTATACCTAAGGGAACAACTGATACAATTCTAGGGGCATACCCCGCGAAATCAACAAACAACTAAACAACTATTCAGCAAAGCAAAGCAAATTAGACAACTAATTTGCAACAAGCAACAGAGTGCTTCTACATAGGAGAAACTAGAGAACTAGCATAAAACTAGTTCAAATCAAGCAACAGGGTGCTTCTATGCCTGGATCATAAAAATAGTAACGCTTCAACAGCGCATCCAAACTACTAGCCTTGATCTTCATACGAACTCCAGTGGTGACCCCCACTGCATCATCCATCGACTTCCCAACCGCAGCAACCAGATTGGTCAACATCCTTGCCCAGAATCCATGCGCGCCCAACATTCCACCCATGATACGCGGAATTGCGAGCACCAGATCGTAGCTGCATAAATCACATCTACCCTCGTTATCAAAGACTCCAAAATCAAAAGACATTGGGCTACCAGTTCTGTCAACACGTGAAATAGACCACAACAGCATCATGTTCAAATCATTCAAAACCATGACCTTGTAGGCCTGCCTCAAAGCAAAGTTTAGCATCACAAAATCACACATATCAGAGGGCATTATACCAACAACAACACCCCAAATGTAGACCCTGAAACTACTAGTTCGTGTGCATCCAACATTTTCGTACTCAAAAGAGTGCATAATTCCGCTATATATCCTCAGGTTGAAAGTCCCTCGAACACCAGGAGCATGCCTCTGCTCGGTCAAATCAGCAAACTTCACAAGGCATTTCACTACCTCCTCAAGCAGGGGTCCTCTTTCATTATCAAACTGCACACTCACTGCGCTTTCAAGTGGCATCAGAACACCATAAGAAATCCCATTAAAATTATCGATGTAAATCACATCTGGGCTAGAATTCTCCTCTTCAACCATAATAGGGAGACATCCACGATTCTTGGTGGTGAAACACCAACTGCTTACCGAAAGTACAAGGCCAGCATTTTTAACACAACCAAAAGATTCCATCAAGGAATCTTTGTTGTTGCCCTCATTGTCATATACTTTCCTGGTCTCCAAAACTATTGGAGGATCATTCGACCATCTTGCATAAACGACCACTTTGCGTGCCATTCTGATATCCTTCGTAGTGAGGCCAACATCATAATCCAGCATTTGCACTTGCGAAGCTTGCTCCGCCATATCCTCAAATGCATTTATTTGACAACATGCCTCAAACACTTTGAAGGCCATCAAAAACCTAGCATCATCATGAAAATCATATCTCCTCTTTGTTGTAATCTCAGTACATACCACAAACACCTGGTGGGCATACGCAGGTTTCTCCTTCCGAAGAGTAAAAGCCCTGTCATAGAGCATCTCAAATGTAGTGGACTTTACCCACTTAATTACAACATCGCCTAGCAAACCCAGCTTGGAGTGAAACTCTCCATTAAAGATCGAGACAAAACCACCTCCACCTTCGGAGGTAATACCTTTCTTTGCTAAAAAACCCAATAAGACCAGGTCACCAGGAATGAGGAGCGAACCACACACATTGGCCAAGATGTGTATAACCCCACCCACAAACAACTTCAAAGTAACATTGTAACTTCTGAAAGAGCCACAACACAGTGGCCTTTCATCAAACACCACAACAACCACAGTCATACCTATAACGTAATCATGAACACCATTTTGCAGGGCATCCATATTCATAAGAGTAGGAGATGTGTATCCAAGGACAACACCCTCACCCCTTTCCATACCTTCTGATTTCAAAACCAGAAGCGTATCACCCATTAAGCATTCCTCTTGACACTTAACCCCATCTTCCTATTTGGTGAAGTCGTCGAACATAGATTCTGAAGAAACCAAATACCAGTTAATCTCATTATCAATAATAACCAGGTCTTCAACATCATTCTCATTGAACCCAAAGGGTTCCAGCCAAACTGAACCCATAGTGTGCAAGACACAGCCCACCAAGGGAACAAATCCACCAGAACTGGTAGGCTCAACATAATGAACTTCTCCATAAAAAACCTTCAGCTCTGGGACGAGCTTGATTCTTACAGGGGAATCGGTTTAGGAGAACTCAGATCTAACAAATGGTCTGAGCACTTGCATAAAGACGGCACCTTTGGCGAAAAAGCCCCTACCCGAGAAACCATATCCAGAAAACATAGAATGAATTCATCTCCAACTGCGACATACACAATCAAAGTCCCAGAAGCATCAATAGGGTGTTCATGCTCAATGAAACCCTCTGAAACGGAGCCCAACTCTAAATATATCGTATAAGAAATATGTGTGTAGGTGAGAGGTGAGAGAGAGAAGGTGGATTCGTGAAGGTAGTATATAGATCTAATGATTTTTGAGTTTAGAACCGATGATTTGGGTGGCGGTAGCCTAGGGTTTCCTAGAGAGAAAATGACTCTCATTGAGATACTCTAGTTATTTATTATCTTTGTTAAATTTAAAGATGTTTATCTCCTCTCTGGGTAAAGACATTCCGTTGGTTAAGGGGTCCCGTGATATGGAGTTCAGTGCTACTGCTAGAGGTTTCAGAGATATAGAGGAAGTGGAGCTCCATGATCTCACTTGCCGTACTATCCAACTGAGGGATTACTTGATCGACTTAGGGGTTGATTTGCCTAAAGCCGAGCAGATGCAAGGTCCTTTTAACCCTGGGGGAGAAGCGAGGATGGGATGGAGCAATGCTGATGCGGAGAAAGGGAAAGGTCACCTGGATTGTACTCTGGGGTCTCATTTTGGGTCCATTGGGGGTGAGGGCCTGGAGGGTAGGAATGTTGATGTCGAGGACATGCAGAAGTCTCCTTCGAAGGACTTGAACCAGGTTATGAAGGCTCACTTGGAGGGGCAGGAGGGAGGGAACATCAGAGATTTGAATGCTGAGACTACGGTTGGTATTGATATGAGGGTTCCTGATGGTTTGTTAGGCCTGAGGACTGCTTCAAGAGGAAAGGGGAAGATAGTAAGTGATGAAGGTCAGGAGCCTACTGTTCGTTGGTCAAAACCGCGGTTAACGAAGTGGCGCCTTACTAGGGGAGGGCTTTCCTGAAGCACTTGTTTTCGTTTTAAGCTGATAGTTGTCTATGTATTAAATAGTTTGTGCTTTGCAGTTGATTGCTAGTTTATCTAGCACTATTGATGACATTTATTTGTTGTTCCGCTAGGTAGGTGTTTTACTATTTACGGGGTATGCCCCTAGAGTTGTATTCATTTTCCTGTGGTATAAATTTTAATTAGCAAAAAAAAAAGCATAACTTTGAAGAGTTCTAGAACATGTGTATATGTAAGATAAAAATGCAGCTTAAAGTTGTGGACTTTTGTATAATAATCAAGCGCTAATCCACAAATAGAGTCTACATCTAAGAAAACATAATATACTTAAAAAGGTTGGAGAGAAGGATTTTCCATTTTATTTGAATTGATGGTCCATGGATTTTTATGGAAAATTCTCTTCAATCTAGTGTAAAAATTATCTATGTACAAGCACATAGAAAAAGAAAGAAAGTGAGAAGTCTAATGCCACTTATGCAACCTGTCAAAAAAACTCCTTGTGCCCCAAATGTAAATTATGTTTCTGCAACATTGTATACACATTTTCTCCATGCAAAAGAACAACTAGAAATGAGGAGATTATACTTGTATATTTTCAGTGAGTACATTAAGGCCATACATTTCTGCCACTCGAGCACTCGCAATAATGCCCACATCTTCCAATTTACTTTTTTTTTTTGCTAATTAAAATTTTATACCAAGAAGGAACAACAAACATAGATCTAGGGGCATACCCCGCGAAATCAACATCCGAATAAACTACACAACATTAAGTCATAATAGAGTCTGCATATAAACAAAGACAGAAAAAGCCTAATCTAAGGCGCCCTGCCAGCATGTCCACCCCTAGTCGCTCTCCATTGCTTGATTTTGGACTTCGTCCAGCGTGCTGTTCTAGCCTGACCTTCGACCACCCCTCCCTAAACAGGAGCCTCACTGTCAGTCTCCATATGATCCTCACTGGTTGTCAAGGCTTGACTACCATCAACCTTCACAGTGTTCTCCCTAGGCTTGCTAAAAGCATCCTTTAAGACTTGACCATCCATTACCTGGCCACCCTCTTCGACCTCCTTGCCAACATGCATTGATGCAGAGCTGTCCAAGACACCATTTCTGATAGAGACATTATCAATCACGGGCAGAATACTCAGAGTGGGAAAGTCATCCCGAAGTCTCCCAGTCTCCTGACCACTAGGCACAGGGTGGTCTAACAGCATTGCAGCAATGCCATCATTTAGTCCATTGACCATTAGGTAATTGAACGCTTCATCAACCTCTGCATCGATCTGCTCCTTCACAGTTTCTTTCTCATTGGTTTGATTTACCATCTGCTCCCCCACATGGATGTTATTACAAGAATCCTTCAAGATCCCATAAACCTGGCCCCTAGGAAGGCATTCCCTGGGACAACCATTGCCATCAAACATAAACTCAAGAGGCAGTCCTTCAAGAGGAATATCAATACCTCCACTTATCACAAAATCCTGCAATTGAAAGGTATCATTAAGAATTACACAGAGCTCTTCATTCGGGGCACATTCAGAGATGTCAATCAAAAACTTTCCAGAGCGCATAAATTGCAGGTCCTTTTTCCCCTGCAGCACTGGCACCACATACCCCATGTACTCGATAAACAATTTCAAGAGTTGCAAGTAGTTCCTAGCCTGAGTAAGCTGTTGCCGTGCCCTACTAGCATCCTCCTCCAATCCTTCATTTCCTGACCCATCATCCAATCTACTCGCTTCATAAGGAGGAGCAGCAACAGAAGTAGGAACTGGGTCACTCTCAATTTTTCCATCCCAAAAGTCATTAGTGACAATTCTTGAAACTAGGTCCTCCAGTAGACCCGAATTGACCTCCTCACCTCCTGAATCCTCATCTTTTGCATAACTTAAGTTCACACAGTCAATAGCATTGCGCTCCAAATTCACATCTTGGGTACCAATCTGGGCGACAACCGCAGTCATACCCAGATCATCCTTTTCTCTCGAACCTAAAGTCTCCGCCCTTACTGGAGTACACCCAATAACATTCCTGTTGAGGCCATCATTTTCGTCTTTTGGCACACCCTCCAAGACAGGTGAGGCACTCAAAGGAGCCCCAGAATGCTCCAAAACCCTATTTCCCTCCGTTAATATTGCAACCTTTTGTTCACCCATAGAGGCCCCCACCTCAACATTATCAGTTACCATGATATCCCTGTAAGTCAGTTTAGGTTTGGAACCCACACCCATGACTACACCAGGAGGACCATCATCACATAAACTAGGCATCCCAAAATTATCCTCCCCCTCCTCGATACCCACATCAGTAACATATCTTGCATTCATAGAATCAGATAATTCAATAAGAGTATCATCCCCTATTTCATTCAATTTAATCAGTTTCTTTTGTGCGAAAATCTTACCTTCAATCATTTGCAGTTTAACCAAACTATGAGTGCTCGCCGCAACTCCAGATCTAGAATAAACCGCAACAGAAAAGTCCTCATCCTTCCTCTGAGTAAGATCACCCACAGAAGAATCATCCTTATGAGATTCCACATCAAGTGAAATTCCCTCATCCGAAAAGCCCTCATCAACTTTCCGGTACTTTGCCAAACACTCCATAGTCTGAGAAGAGGACACCCTCCCTCTTTTAGTACGAATGGGAAGTCGTACCCCATAAGAAATAGCTTCCATTGAGTTGCCTCCGTCCAAGAGTTCCTCTGAAACCATCCCTTGTCTTTCACTGTCCTTTTTAACTCGGGCATCCTCCAAGGGAAACACCATCACAAGGTTCTCCGAAAAGGAGACCCTCTTCGGACTCCTAATCGGACTATCCACATGAAGACAAGCTTTAGATCCTCTCGCATGGGGAGGAATCTCAGTCACTAAGTTTTCCGAAAATGAAACCCTCTTCATTAGAAAATAATTATATAGTAAGAAATATGGTGTTTGAGGTGAGAGATTGGAAGAGGAAAGGTGAATTAGGGAAGGTTAATGAGAAGATCTGATGAAGAAAATGAGTAGATTATGGTAAAGATTTTGTGGCGGCTAGGCTTTTAGAGAGAGGTTAGAGAGAAGGCAGAGAGAGTTCGACTCTCATCTTTTATGATGTTGGTTTTTTTTTTCTTCCAATTTACTTGATCCAACAAGCTGGGAGAATAGTGTTGTTGAGAGAACAAACACATGTCACAATTACAAAGAATGCAAATAGATAATAAAGAGACCACTAATATAAGTATAACCTGAGCAGAAATAGCATCATCATCCACAAATTCTTTCACGACGCCTAATTTATTAAAGAAAGTATCGATTTGGGCGAGTGTCTGCAAAGGATAAGTGTAATCATTATACAACTCAGCCAAGTTTTTTTAAGTATAAAACCTCTGTCTCAGACAATATTATGTTAATTTTGTAATATGAAAGATAGCATACAATATAATAACTTGCAGATAAGCTGACATACAACAAAGTGCCTGATCCATAAATGAACAATATATTAAAAAAATAAAATTCTATCGGGATTGAAACTCAATTAATGTTCAAAGATATTATCCCTAAACCGAAGGACAAGAATCGGATACTGTTGAGACTTGGCCAGTTGGTCATGTACCTACTAGAATTGTTTTAATAACCTATCCCCAAAATAATTCATTCTTACGCATTAAACTATGAAATAAACCTGACCTGGTGTTGGATAAGAACACATTTTAATTGCTTTGTTCTGACAGTCGGAAGTGCTAAAAGGAGGAGATTTATTGGCACCTGAACCTCGCCAACAATGTGTAGTCTTTGACAAAATAGTAAATCATAGTTTCCATGTACGCTTCCACTAATAGAATTCTCTATTGGAATAAATGCTTTATCCGCCATCCACAATTCAACAGCCTACATATTTAATTAAGGATGAGGGAAAGGGTGAGTTAAGGTAAAGTACATTAATTACAACAAGAGTTTTTTTTTTTTTTTGCTAATTAAAATTTTATACCATAAAGGAACAACTGATACACTTCTAGGGGCATACCTCGCGAAGACAACATGAAAACAAAACAAATGTCATAGCTTCATAAAGACACTATACAATCAACATACAAAGAGAACTAGTTTAAACTAGTTTAAAACCACAAGCGAGACCTATGCCAAGTACAGATAGTAAAAGTGACCACCCGGTTCACACCCAAGAATTGTGAGCAATTCTTCTTGCTAGGCCTCCCATTCGAGCGACATGAGCAACACAATACCCACCAGTTGTACTTCATGACATAAGAGCCAAACACTTCCACCTCCTCAAGCCAACAGATGACAAAAAAGTGTCTTCCACCATCAACTTCTATAAAACTGATCCCATAACAAAGAGCATTAATAACCGAATGAACAAATCCCATAATTGAATCACGAACAGTAGTCGTGTTAGAAATATTGCTAGTCATTCCACTCACGACTTCATGCCAACTGTTTTGAAACCAAAACAAGCCCCAAGAAAACCATCTGTCCAAACCCACGTAGATGTAGGCACCATACCCAACATTGCATACCTGATTCCTTCCATTGCTTCTACCCAGCAAATCCAAAAAACCCCTATCGGAGTCGTTTTTGTTAGCACCAGTCACACATGTATCCAAAACTGGATGCTCCATTCTTCCAAAAATAATCCCCACAAAATGCAGCATATTCGCAATCTGTAGGACACATGACTTCATCATCACCAAACCACAAGCGATGAAAGCAACATCTACTTTTCCTTTACTGTAAAACCTACGTGACCACTCCAAGGCCGTGAAAACAAAGACCTCCTCCTGCATTTGATCTGCATCCCTTGCATCATGGATTAGATCAATAGTGCACTCTCTCAGCAGTATAGTACCACCAGACACCGCAGTTTTTAGCCTTCCATTCAGGTTACGAAAACGCAACATACTCATTATTCCACTATTCAGGGCACCCAACAACAGAGAATGCAATGAATTAGTGCCCCTTAACTGAACAAGCCACATCAGAAACATAGCAAAGTTCCTGGCGGCAATGAGGAGCTCAACAATCTGGCAATCATCTATCAACCACATCGCTACAGGTCGAAGCCCCGACCTTGTAATTCGCAACCTGATATCCTTTGTCGGATGACCAACAAACCCGATCTCCAAATCATGGCAAGCAACATATCTCCCAATCCAAATGGTAAACCACATTAGTTTCCTGTCCAGCTCGTTGAATACATTATCATCACAAAGAATTGGATCCGTTGTTAACATTGCAGTATGGCCATCCAGAGCGCAATCAGCCATAATCCCATGAGGCAAAACCTCAAACACCTTAGTTGCTGCAAGCCCACATGCTCTGCAGTTGTCCAATTCCGGGTGACAACAAGAGTTGATAAGAGTACATTGCACAATAGGTGACAGAAATTGACCAAAACAGTACAAACTCCAACTACAGGGAGCCCTTAACTTTTTTAGTAATACAAACTCAAAATAATACCTTTGAGAAAGGATTCAATAAACTTTCCACCATACTTGAGACTAAAAAAACTTACATAGTTTATCTGGCTCTCGAACAATTCATACTTACACACTTCATCAAAATAACACTGAGATTAAAAAAAAGGAATAACATTAAGGCTATGAAATAGAGTAACAGAGTAAAACAGTTCATACTAAACAACAAACAAAAAATAGGGTTATAAAAACAAACACAAAATTATGTTTATGCTACCAAAAACATAAAATCAAAACAAAAAACAATCAACAAATTAGGGTTTTATAAAATACTGAAAAAATTAAAAAATCCCCCAAATTTTAGGGTTTACAAATCTTAAATTAATACGAAATTATTTTTTTTTGCTAATTAAAATTTTATACCAAAAGGAACAACTTGATACAATTCTAGGGGCATACCCCGCGAAAGCAACATCCAGCTAAAACAGCAAAATACATCAAAGCATACTTAATTAAAATCAAGACAACAACCAAACTAGCTAGGCTAGAATAAATCTAGGTAACTGGCGCCTCCAACAGACTTAGCAAAAAATCCACCATACAGTGGCGAAGTTGCATTCCATCTCTCCAAACATTAGCTTTCATACTACTCTTAAAGACAATGCCTAACTCAACAGACATCTCAGTCATATGAAAAGAGGCAACAGAAGAATGCTTCCCATCCTTTTTACCACCTATGGCTGTGTGTACCCCATCTTGCAAATGGTCTCCGTACATGTCTTCCAAGTTTGACACAAACCAGCACATATTCATGCTCATACAAGTATTAAAACCCTCACCCGAAGAGATGAAGTCAACTTCACTATAAACCGCTCCCCGCTCAAGCCAAGATAGATGAGGCCCATTCGCCAAGAAAACCTGAATCCCATCATTGAAGGCTCCACTACAAACCAGTTGGAGCTCTACCCAACAGATCCGCACCAAGGCCAAGAATCCAGCAGCCTCATCCATAAGCTGTTCAAACCAAATACATCCAGCTTGGCTTCGCTGGTTAGCACTTTTTCCAGAAGTTGTCCCATGGACAATAACGTCGACATTGATCTCCACATCCTCAAACCCACGAGCAGCGACCCTACACGAGGCGTTAACCAGTTCGTTGACACCATAAGCATCCAACTTAATTCCCCCAAGGTTAGCAAAACTGCATTGCCCATTCTGAGTAAACTCATCCATTCGACCATAATAGCCATACCACTCAACATGGTAAACACTCTGCAAATCAACTCCAAGCAGACAGTTGACAATGAATTCCATAACTGCATTTCCTTGATCCGAAATAAACACAACATAATTGACATACCCTCGGTAATGCAACCTGCCAGACACATTGAGAATAATCCCCTGAAATACATCAGAGATTCGCCTCATCGCACAAACACTACGATTAAAGGATCCGCATCTGTTTGTCATCATCATCTCCAAAAAAATAACTCTATTAGGCAACCGCACTATATTGGTCTCAAACATTTGGAGTGCCTCCCGGCAATCGATCACTGATAACCATAGAGACAAATTGTCAAACACTTCGCCCTCCTTCGAGATGTGACCCGCAGTCACAGTAATTCTAGGAACTCTGCATTTCGTCGAGATTTCCATCTTGGTCCAAAAACAAACATAAAAAAACTGCATTTCCTTCATCAAACAAGGCGCCATCTTCAGCAACGAACTCATCCCCTTCATTCGGGTCTCTTCCAACAAACATTGTCCTTGAGTTCTCCTGTCAAACTCAACAGCAAAGCACTTTACAGCAAAGCACCTAACAGCAAACTTAGTACCTTCGGTACCACTCTGTTTAATAGTGACATAGCAAAGCCTTCCCTGTAGCATAGTAGCCAAATTTTCCAGCAATACCATGAGATTTACGGCTTGAGTCGTAGACAAGACCCATAATCTTAACACTACGCAACCATGAGACCCAATTCTTTCAACAAAAAGAATTGCACAATAAGAAGACTTAACTCCTTCAACAACCAACCAGGTAGTAGACCAACAAAAGTCGATCTCCACTTGGTCAACATAAAAACCCCTAAACATTGGGCCTTTCTTCAGAACAGAGGTGAGCACAACTCCGTTCCAGACACCATGGCTAACAGCAAAGAACCCACCTTTAACCAACGAGAGAATTGGCTCATCGCAACTAAGGATTAGAAAACCCTTCCCCTCATATGACGAAACCCATAAAGATTCAAAGGAATCCTCGACCTCGTCACAGCTAATCAGTCTCTCACGACCAATTATCACCTTGGTTTTGCGAATCTGCAAAGATTCGACTAAATCATTGAAGAAAGAAATTCCAGTGCAAGGAAACCGTTCAAACAAACACGTCTCCAAGGAACCAGATTTAAACATAATAATATAAGAAATATGGTGTTTAGGTGAGAGGATAGAGAGGGAAGATGGATTTATGTAGGATGAGTATAGATCTGATGAAAACATGTGTTAGATTTGGCAGAGATTTAATGGCGGCTAGAAAAGAAAAGAGGGTTTCTAGAGAGAAGGCAGAGCGAATCTCTCTCTAGACGACTCTCATTTACAAATACGCCTCAACTCGCAATTCGAATCTTGACTCACCATGGGAGTAAATTAATACGAAATTAGGGTTCATAAGTGAATTAATACATCTAAAAATTAGGGTTTTCTTAATCAGAAGTGGATTTAAAAAGATGAGAGTCCTAGAGAGAAAAGCTCCTCCTTCTTTCTAAAACACAAACCCTAGCCAGCCGCCAAATTAAAAACTTCAGATGTAATCTCTTACACACTTTCCTCATCATAAATTCCATATTCCACTCATTTACTCCACCTTCTCTTGTTCCCCAAACCTAAACACCTTATTTCTTATACCTATTTTATTAATTTTCGGTCAGTACTCCCAGGGTGAGTCAAAATTCGAATTGCGACTCTGAATCTGGCCTACCTGGCTATATGCAGGATATGGAGGATGATAAGTTTCAGGAAATGCTTGCACGAAGAGAAGTTGAGGATTTTCCAGCTCTAGTAGTGTCTAATGCTCTAGAGGGAGGTGTCTCAGCTGAAAAGATAAGTGAGATATCCTCTTGTGAGGATGAAGCTTCTTATGAGACCGCTAGAGATGCGATAGAGAGAGAAACGATTCACATGGTAGCAAAGGGTGTGGCAGCGAACAACAAATATGAACGAGAGGACCCTATAAAGCTCCGCAACCAAATGATGGATATTCATAGCTTTCTTGCCAAGAAGGGTTTTTCGGTGAGTGAAGTTGAAAAAGAAATTTTGAAAGATAAAGAGAGGTTTAATGTAGGGTTAGTTAGCCCAGTACGTTTCATTGATGGTAGAGATGAGATGGGCCTTCCCATTTTTTCAAACAAGGAAATACCTAAGAACCTAGTTGCCAACGAGAAGGGGGCGGGAGTGGTTAAAGGAATCCTAAAGACTGTTAATTTTGTGGGTTTGGAAAGGGGCGAAAGCTCGAAGAGTATGCAGGAACCAGTTGTAGACAAAGTAAACAATGACACTATCAAAAATGGGGACCGAAATGAGAAGACCGAAATGGGGACCAAAGGAACTAAATCCTGGTCATCAGTGCTAAGAACGGCCCCTGGACCATTCAAAGAAGTGAAATTTGACTATGTCCCCCCAATTGCAGGCTCAGATGTTGTATCCCCCCTAGAGGATGTTCTTAAGAAAGGTGCGGAAAATTTAAATGTTGCATTGTGGGTCAATTTACCAAAGGAACTTTGCCATTTAAGAGAGTAAAGGAGGTGGCTTTTTCAGCCTGGAGGAAGGGCCTCACCATGGTCTCTCAGCGAAATGAATCTACATACGTTTTTAGGTTCAACTCTACCATTGAGAAAAACGCAGTTTTAAGCAAAGGTACGTGGTATTTCGATAAAAGGCCTCTGGTCCTAACTGATTGGGGTTTTACTGTGTGTTCTGAACCAATTACCTCAATGCCATTGTGGGTTAAATTGGCCAACCTACCAGATTGCTACTGGACGCAGGAGGGTCTTAGTCGTGTTGCTAGTGTCATTGGCAAGCCCTTGGGGGCTGATGCCCTCACCTCTGAGCAAGAAATCTTGCCATTTGCTAAAATGTGTGTGCAGTATAAAGTGGGGGATCCCCTACCGCCTATCCTAAAAGTGGTGGATCTGGATGGCTCTATAGTGGAGGTTAAAGTCACCTATATTAATAAGCCAATGGTGTGCACCCATTGTAAATCACTTGGTCATATCCTAAATGTTTGCCCAGTGGCTTCTCGAGAATGGACTGCAGGGGGCTCTAAACCTACAAAAGTTGATCTAAATGAGCATCCCAAGAATGGAAAAGGTAAGGATAAAGTGGAGCAACATGGCCAAGAAAAAGAAGTGAAAGCACAAAAGGTGGTGGTTGAACAAAAGGAAGTAGTTCTAGGAGAGGAGGTGGGTCAAACGGTGAGTGAAATGGCCAAAATGGCGCAGCCAAATTTTGCTGCAAAAGAGGGTGGGAATAACCAAAGCCCCACAGTAGATACTATAGTAGAGAAAGTAGATCAGGGGTGAACTGAGGTTCGTTCGAAGAGGAAATTGGTGGCATCTCCAAGCATTTCTCCAGATGCTTCCATACCCCAGCAGTTTCAAAACATTGTGGTTGATGAGATAGATAAGAAGCATGGCTCTCGAACTCCAAAGCCATATAAGAAAGTTAAAAGAGGGGGAAGGGGGGGACGAACCCCCTCCTCAAGGTCATAATGTCTCTTATGACTATTTTTTGTTCCTACAACGTTAGAGGCCTCAATAATAAAGTTGGTTTTATCATGGACTTTTTTTCAAATAACAAATTGTCCTTGATAGGTCTTTTGGAAACTCATGTCCAAACTGACGTTGCTAGGATTATCTCCCGGACGAAATCCACGGTTTCAGTGGTGTTTTAATTATGATCATCATCCGGGAGGCCGTATTTGGCTGGGGTGGAACCCCTCTATTTGGAATGTTTTGGTTATTGCTTCTTCTAGTCAGCATATCACATGCTCTGTCACTCTTATTGAGAACAACACAAACTTTGTTATCTCGTTTGTGTATGGGTTTAATGAAGCGATTGATTGCAGGCCATTATGGAATGATTTGGCAGGGCTAGCAAATGGTTTGAATGATGAGGCCTGGGTCTTATGTGGTGACTTCAACTCTTGCATTAGCATTGATGAAAAGCAGGGAGGAGTTCTAGACTGGATTGCTGGAATGGATGAGTTCAAACAGTTTTTGCTTGCAAATGGTCTCACCGATCTTCGGTATTCGGGACATTTCTTTACTTGGTGGGACAGCAATACTACACGGCCAAAGTTCAGAAAGTTGGACGGAGTGTTAGTTAACTCCAATTGGCATTCTTTGCTCCCTTGCTCTTCTGTGGAATTCATTTCTCGGGGTTTGTCTGATCATTGTCCTGCAATCACTTCGCTTAGAACTAGTTTCTCCTCTGGAGTGAAGCCCTTCCAATTTTTTAATCACCTCATTGAGAATCCTGATTTCTTGGATACTGTGGTGGAAGCTTGGTCTGTGGAGGTAGAGGGAAACCCTTGGTTTATTTTGACCTCAAAGCTCAAAAATGTAAAGTTGGCTCTTAAGGGCCTAAACAAAAAGGTGGGGGATATCCATCAGTTAGTGATTTTATCTCGGGATGCTCTATCTCAATTTCAGAGGGATATGCCTGCCAACCCCACTGCTGCATATTTTGAAGAAGAAAAGGAGTTTATCGAGAACTATTCAGCAGCCTTAAGATTGGAGGAGCAGTTCTTAAAGCAGAAATCCAGGATACAGTGGTTAAAACTTGGTGATGGCAATAGTAAGTTTTTCTATAACTCCTGCAGAGGGAACTGGAATACTAATAAGATTATCTCTCTTCGTGACTCGGAGGGAGTTTCCCACTCTTCGCATGCTGATATGGCCAAGGTGGCGACGGATTTCTATAAAGACATTTTGGGGAAAAAGTCTGAGGTAGCTGATTTTCCAAATGACATTCCTCTTCCCTCTCTCTCAGATTCCCAGATCGATCATGTGGCTGCCCCTTTCTCTGAAAGTGAAGTGTTAAGCACCCTTAAAAAAATGGCAAAGAACAAAAGTCCAGGACCGGATGGGTTCACTGTTGAATTCTACTTGTCTGTTTGGCATGTGGTGGGAAATGATGTGACAAAAGGTATTATGTATTTCTTTAATACTCTGCACCTGCCTAGAGTGATAAATGCTGCTTCTATCTGCCTAGTCCCTAAGCAGGCTAACCCATCAGAAATGCAACACTTTAGGCCCATCTCTTGCTGCAATGTCTTGTATAAATGTATTTCCTCTATGCTGGCCAAGAGACTCAAAGTTGTCCTTCCATCTATTATTTCTCCGGTGCAGTCTGCGTTTGTAGCCAAGAGATCCATTGGTGACAATATCTTTCTAGCATAAGCTTTATGTAAAGACTATAATGGCAACTCAGGTAAACCCCGCTGTGCTATAAAGTTGGACATCCATAAGGCTTTTGATTCCCTAAACTGGAAGTTCCTGTTTATGATATTGGAAAGAATGAGATTTCCCCACCAGTTCATCATGTGGCTGGAGAAATGCATCACCTCCACAAAGTTTTTTGTAAAGTTAAATGGCAGTCTTGAAGGTTTTTTCAAAAGGGAGTCTGGCCTGAGGCAGGGTGACCCCTTGTCCCCCTATCTGTTTGTGATAGCCATGGAGGCTCTCTCAGCTTGTCTGAGTAAGGTGGCCAGGGATCCTAACTTTAAATTCCATTGGAGAACAAAGGAGGTAAACCTGAACCATATTATATTTGCTGATGATGTGTTCTTGTTTAGTCATGGTGATCTTAGTTCAGTTTCAGCACTATTGGATGGGATAAATCTTTTTTCAAACTGTTCTAACCTCAAGCCTAATCTTGCAAAGACTACTTGTTTCTTTGCCAATGTTAGACAGGAAGTTGTTGATGATATTCTTGCTTATTCGGGGTTCCAAAGAGGTCATATGCCTATCACCTACTTGGGTCTACCTCTCATTACGGGTAAGCTAAGCAAAAATGATTGCCAGACTCTGATCACCAGACTGTGTAGCAAAGTAGAGTTGTGGACAACTAGATTTCTAAATTTTGCAGGCCGCCTCCAACTGATCAAAGCTATTTTGGTCAGTATTGTGGGTTATTGGAGTATGTACTTATTTCTTCCTAAAGGAATTCTTAAGAAGATTAATGCTCTATTCTTCAAGTTCCTTTGGGGAGGGTTCTACAAACCAGATGGGAAATGTCAGTACAAAGTAGAGTGGGAGGAATGTTGTAAACCGAAAGCAGAAGGTGGTCTTGGGATTCGAAATTTATTTGAATGGAATTGTGACAGCCCGGAAACCCGGTGTCACTAACTAGTAACATGCACTGACAGATAATATAAAATATAATGACACTCTCACAAGGCAGGATCTTTCCAAGTTTTGGCTTTATAAAACAAGAAACTACATTCAGTTATTACAAACCATAATATATCTAGTCCAAAACGTCTATCTGAATACATTACCAGTTATAAGTTTTATAAGTATTATTACAACTCGAAATTCCCATTAGTCCCGGGGGACTACCTGGAGCTGTAGTGCCTCAGCCCTGCGTAGATAGCCTCTCCCGCGATACCTCCTAGAAGTAGAGTGACCACGATCCATCACTGTCTGTCTGTAAGTTAAAAGAGTAAAGCAAGGTGAGCAAAGAAAGCTCAGCAAGTAAAAATATATGTATAAATTTTTCCAGCAAGATATAAAATAGATGGTATTCAAGAAACATGAGTAGCAAAGCAGAAATTATTTTGACAATTTAAATCACAAAGCAGGTATTTAAATTCTAGAATCTCTTTATCGCAGAGGGACATTTTATTTAAAACTTTTGTTCAAGCGAAATTTTAGACTAATGTCTCAAACTCTAGATTGTTGGAATTATTAGACGCTTTTCTCAAAGTCTAAGTTGGTGATTAGCCACTCAGACCCGGAACCTCTGCGCTATGCATTGGCTCCTAAAAATAATCAATCCGGATATATAAAGCACTTATTGACCATGGCTTTATAAAAATTGCTGGGCCGGCGTCACCCGGTCCTCTTACGCTAATCTGGCGACATCTTAGGCGTATTCTCAAGGTGCTGGGCCGGCGTCACGGTCCTCTTACGCAGTCATTCCAACTTCTATGTAAAAATAGGGAATTATCTCGTAAAATATTTTATCACTGTTTAGTTGTGTGAATCTAATGTTAAGAACACACATATTTACTCAATCATTATCCCTGGTGTGTATCTCCCATTCAAGAATACACATATATATTCAATCATCATCTCTAAATCATTTATAAAAATATCTGGACTGAAAATGGAAATTTCCTGTATTTAACAGTATGGTTTTTCAGTGAACAATAACAATAGGATTTAAGAACCATGCTTGAATCATAATTTAAAAATAAGTCACTTGAATGATAAGTGAGGATAGTAGCACTTGCCTGGTAGTAGTAGTAGTAGCAGTGGATGAAAGAAAAGGAAACCCTAGTGTAACCGATCGTCTAACTCTGATGTCTCCGTACTATGAAACCCTAAAATATAAAATTAGTGCCATGTTAGTCGTCTGATTAGTTGCATTAACTAATATAACTGACGACTGGATCCCTAAAATCTACCCTTTCGTTACTAGTTATTAATATTATAATAATGATAAAATGATAAGAAATTAATTAACACTTAAACCAAGCACCTAAGCACATAATTTAAGTAAAAACAAAATTACACTTTATTATACCAATCATACCTTCTAACAGTTAACATATAAATGAATTTAATATCTTTTAATAAGATATTTCTGGCTCATTAGTAATTAAAACAATAAAGTGGTTTACTAATTATATTTAACTAGATATCTTATCTCAGAAAAATAACCCACTTTAAATCCTTTTTAAATAAAATAAAAAATAAAATAAAATAATAAAAAAATAATAAAATAAAAAATCAATTTATCACCAATTAATACAATTGTTCAATTAATAGTTAAATTAATTGAGCAATTTTATCTATTGAGTATAAATTAATTTTTTTTATATATATATATAAAATCTAAAATTTAAATTAGATAGAGTATAAATAAATAAAGTAAATGATTACCTAACTAAAGTAAACAATTAATTAAGGTAAATAATTAAAGAAGAGATTAAAATAAATACTCAATTAACCAAAAATGGTTAAATAATTATTTAATTAAGTATCTAAATAAATCTACATTTATAAGAGAATTTCCAAAAGTTTTGTAACATTTTTGAAAAGAACACATACATAAAAAAAATGATTTCCCAAAACTTGTTACAGGACAACACACATAACTTGTAAATACACAGGCCACACACGAGACACACTCAGATTAGCACACCTGCTCATAATATTTCCCTGAACACAAAGTATCAAACAAATATCACATAACCAACTCAAACTTGTACTCTTAATAATCTAATACTTTAGAATTCAGAATTGATATAAACATAATGGTATGAATTATATAGAAGAAAACAAAAGTTTTAATGACCGTAATTACAATGTATGGTTGTTCTGGTGTTACTACTTTAAAACATGTGCGTACATACAAAATGTTCTCAGACTTAACACACAAGGTAGTACATATACTTCAGTATCTAGCATTCCAATATATATGTACTACTGCAGGTTGACACCTAACTATAACATTCATAGATGCTTATTATACTTAAAGTTTTAATCTTATAACCTTTTAGTTATAACCAATATCACCATTTTTTTGTTATGGTTCTACAGAACTTAGTCGAGCAAGTAAGGAATACGGCATTCACCAACCTCAACCTTCACAGTCCTTAGCATCTAATTAACAATAACTCAACTCTCAACATGTACAAACTTGTACCACTCATCTATAACTCAAAATGGCAAAACGCTGAACAGAAACTTCACAATCTGGTGACAACCCAGTAACTCGTTATCTCATTACAACATCAAAACCTTTTGAGACTTATTAACAAACCCTTATTAGACCCAGGAACATAGAGAATATAACACACAGGCAGGCACACACAACAACTTTAGTCAGCCACAAAAACAACATAACCGACAATAATCACAACCCACGACCAAAACTTAAGAATTTCCACACTTTCACCTATAGTTCATAAAATATACTACATACTCCACTCCCAGCAATTAATTCAAGTATAAACTAAATTTTCAAAACCCACCAACACAGGCGTATATAAGATGAATTCTAAATTCAAACAAAACAATTTACTGACCAAAACTTAATTAATCCATCTAAAATTAACAAACAGTTAATAAATAACATGATTCTCAATAACTAAACACAACCAGTCATTTTTTTTTTATGGCGAGAAGGGACGATGGGGGAGCTGGGGAAAATTACGGAAAAATAGACAAGGGAAATAAAGACAAGAAGAAAACCTGGCTTGGTTGCTGTCGTTTGCTGTTGGGTGGTGTTGAACAGGGCTTGACTTCTTGTTAGTTTATCTCTGTGCTTAACCCAGATGACAACTATGGTGTGTGTGTTTTAGTTGGGCGTTCAAAGGGGTGAGGGTTCAACCAGGGGAAAGGCAGGAGAGATATGGGAGGGGAAAAAGAAATTATGAGAGAGAGAAGGTGAGGTGAGGGAAAACAGAGAGATAGTAATAATACAGGGGAGATTCCCAATGTTTGACAACCGAGGAAATAAATATTTAAAGTCCACCGCCTCAAGATCATGCTAAAAATAAAAATCAACTATCGATCCCATAAATTTTAAACAAGTAAAATTAACATTTAAAATTTTCACAATAACTAATAATAATAATTTATAAAAATTTTAAATAATCTAAAACTAGTAAAATATAAAAGTATGAAATTTTCGAGAACTTTAGTAATTAAATAAAATAAAATTTTAACACAATTAAGAAACATAACTTAGGACTCAAAAAAAATTTCATAATAATCCGACTAAAATGCTACAAATAAAACGATCAATCAAACATATCAAAATACCCAGTGTATAGTAAACAATACCTCACTTTTTAATATTGGTTAAATAATAACTCAACTTATAAGCCCAAAAATAATTTAATAACATAAATTTGACTCAACATAATTTCTAAAAATATTCGAATAGTGTAGAACAATTTAACACATAATTCTTACTAACACACTTTAACAGGTAATTCAAATAATCATGTAATAATTCAGATAATCCACACAATTGGTAAATTAGATAGCACATCAGATTGGAACAAAATATTTTAAATAATATTTATCTAGTAATTCACATAGAATAAAATCCCCGATCGTTACAGGAATGATGCTTCCGTTCTCTTTTAGCTGTGGCGTATCCTACACCCCACCTCTAGTTCTATTTGGATAGCTTTCTCTTCTAGCATGATCCCTGAGTTCACAGGAAGCCTCTTCTGGCCAGCTCCCCCTCCATTATCTCAACCGCCGAGTCCACAAGCTCAGTAAGCATCAACGTCTACCTTAGAAATGGGACATGGGATCTCCCATCTTCGAACCATAACGATGTCATTGAAATTAGACGAGCTGTTCAGCAAGTCCAGATACATAAATCTGATTCCATTACTTGGGATGGAATGTCTGCAAAGAATGTTAAATTATCTTCTATTTGGTCATCCATTCGGGGTACTGGAAATCAAGTCCAGTGGTTGGATATGGTATGGGGGAAATTCAATATCCCGAAATGCTCGTTTGTAACTTGGTTGGCCATAAAGAACAGGCTCCTCACGAAGGATAGAATGCTCTTGTGTGGAATGCAGATAGACCCAAAGTGTGTCCTCTGTAGGGTAACGATGAAACGGTCAGTCACATTTTCTCTGACTGCCCGTTTTTCGATCTGATAAGCAGGTCCATGCCAATGCGCTTCACTAGGAATTGGTCCAACTGTCAACTAGGTAACTGTGTTAGTAGGCAGTTGGGGGCAAAGGAGAAAACAATTGTTGAACTGTTTTTCAGCACAACTATCTATCATGTCTAGAAGGAACGTAACCACCGCATGCACAACTCTGGCCCTGGCAATCCAACCTCTGTTGTTAGTAGTGAGATCAGGCGCATGGTGCGCGAGAAATTGTTCTCTTGTAGCATGTTTAAGGTTTGGGTTCGGAAATACCCGACCATCATCTTATTCTTTGTATCATGTTGACTTCGTGGGGTATGCCCCTTGTCTTTGTATCAGTTGTTCCCTTTGGTATAAAATTTTAATTAGCAAAAAAAAATTAGGGTTTTCTTACCACACAACAAGCTTCATATTCGTAGCCACACAGCAAGCTTCAGATACGTAGCCACACACCAAACTTCACAAAAAGAGTGAGTGAGTGAGTGAGACAGATTGAGTGATATAGAAATAGAGAGAGAATGAGGGAGAGAGAGACCAGAGGTAGAAGATTGAAGACGATAGAGAGAGAGAGAGAGAGAGAGAGAGAGAGAAATTAAAGATTGAGAACAAAAGAGAGAGTGAGAGAGAATTACCAGGCTGAGTGAGATATTGAGAGCGAGAGTGTAAGAGATATGAGAGTGTATTGACTAAAATGAGAATTACCCAAATATTTCATTTTTCCCCAAATTATTACCGGGCTGGTTCCCCCCCCCCCCCCAAATATTTCAATTTCCCCCCAAATATTTCACTTTCCCCCATCCATTTCCAACACTTTGGTTAGTGTCTACGGTAACATCATTTTAAGTGTTGGCTTTGTTAATCAAAAATATTTAAGACAACATATATTAAAATGTATTAGAACATCAAAATAAAATGTTGGCTTACATCAAAATTAAGCCATCTAAGGCTACATTTTACATGCCAACACTAGTTTTAGGTGTTGGTAAAGAGCATATATGGTGTAGTGTCGGATGAAGGCCAACACATGGTATTTTAGCATTGGGAATGTATTCTATTGGGTACGCTGCTCGAGTATTCTATGAAACAAATCTATCCGAGTAGTTTAGTTCTCTGGTATGCTCATCAAACACCACATTTTCGACCACTATTCCAAATCTGATGGCATTCCATATATCAAGCTCTTTCTCCTTTACAAGGTCAATGCACTTTGCATAGCATCCGGCCTCAATATTTGACACTCCATTCTCACTCCAGTAATGTTTATCGTCTCCAATCAAGTACCTATTGTGATTCGTGGACAGTGTAGTCTTGCTAGCTGATAGTCCAAAAAAGAGGGCTACATCTCCATCTTTTCCCATATTGCATCCAGAATGTAGTGACAAAACTTGACATTTAGGCATGAGATAGTGCATCCGGTCAACTTCATCCAAAGCTAAATACTTAATCGTCTTAAGAGATATTTTTGCTCTCTCTATCATATCCAGCAGGGCCAGGAGTAGCAACTAAGATGTCAACACCTAAGGTTGCAGTGCTAGCCTCTAGTGCTCAGCATATCACCTGCTCGATCACTTTATTGCAGTCTAATATCAATTTTGGTGTTTCCTTTGTTTATGGTTCGAATAATGACAATGAAAGGAGGCTCCTTTGGGCGGACTTGTCACGCCTGTCATCAGTTTTGTCAAATGATGCCTGGGCTATATCTGGGGATCTCAATACTTGCCTACGTACTGAGGAGAAACAAGGAGGTAACACTCATTGGTCCAGTGACATGACAGACTTTAAGGATTTTGTTAGGGCTCTGGGTATTACTGATCTTCGTAGTAGAGGGAATGTGTTCACCTGGTGGGATTGCAACATTCATCAACCTAAATTTAGGAAGCTGGATAGAGTAATGGTAAACTCGCATTGGCACAATGTCTTCCCCTATTCATACACAGATTTTTTGCCTAGAGGGCTGTCGGACCATTGCCCAGCCTTGACTTTCTTAGGACTGGATCGCCCTTCGACCAAGAAACCCTTCCATTTTTTCAACCATCTCATCAATGATCCAGGGTTTTTCCCTTTGATAGAAGAAGCCTGGGCTGACAATGACTCGGGGAACCCCTGGTATGCCCTCACCTCTAAACTGAAAAGGGTTAAGCAAGCCATCAAAGGGTTTAACCGCTCTTCAGGGAATTTGCACCAAAAGGTGAATGAAACTAGGTATGAGCTGATGTCGTTTCAGAAGGGGCTCCCTTCGCCGCCATCGGTGGCTCAATATGAGGAAGAGAAGAGATTGATTGATGCATACTCGAAAGCTCTTCATGCAGAGGAGTGCTTCCTTAAGCAGAAATCTAGAGTTCACCGGCTTAAGAGTGGAGATAACAACAACAAGGATTTCTTTAATGCATGTAGGGGAAGATGGATTGTGAACAAAGTCCTATCCTTGAATGACTTAAATGGGGACCCAGTCACTTCTCATGAGGGCATGGCTGCAATAGCTGTGGATTACTACAAGAATTTGCTTGGGCAAACTAGTGTGGTTGATCAACTGCCAGAGGATCTACGGTTGCCAAAGTTAACTGATAATCAGGCTAGCTTAATCACAAGGCCTTTTACGGAGAATGATGTACTTATTACTCTGAAGCGGATGGGTAAGAACAAAAGCCCGGGTCCTGATGGATTCACAGTGGAGTTCTTTTTAGCTACCTGGCACATTGTTGGCACAGATGTCTCTAGAGGTATTCTTCACTTCTTTGAATCCCTTGCCTTGCCTAGGGTTATTAATGCAGCAGCTATATGTTTAGTTCCAAAGCATGCTAATCCTTCAGAAATGAAACACTTTCGTCCTATATCATGTTGTAATGTGCTCTACAAATGCATCTCTAAAATGATTGCTGCTAGACTCAAAGCTGTCATGCCTTCACTGATTTCACAGCATCAGTCTGCTTTTGTTGCCCGAAGATCCATTGGAGATAACATTTTTCTGGCCCAGCCCTATGCAAGGGTTATAACAGGTGCTCAGGTCAGCCTCGTTGTGCTATAAAGCTAGACATCCACAAGGCATTTGACTCCCTTAACTGGAACTTCATCTTCTTGGTGCTTGGTAGAATGGGTTTCCCTCAAGGATTTATTGATTGGGTCAAAGTCTGCATCACCACTACAATGTTCTCGGTGAAACTTAATGGTAGCTTGGAAGGGTTTTTCAAGGGGGAATCGGGATTGAGACAAGGGGATCCTATATCGCCCTATCTTTTTGTTATGGCCATGGAAGCTCTCACAGCCTGTCTGAACTCGGTAACGGTGGGCTCTGACTTCAAATATCACTGGAGAACTAAGGAGGTGAATCTGCACCATATTATTTTTGCAGATGATGTTTTTCTATTCAGTCATGGTGATGCAAGGTCAGTTACTAGACTCATGGAAGGAGTGCAGTTATTCTCAAGCTGCTCAAACTTTGTCCCTAGTCAAGAGAAATCTGTGTGTTTCTTCGCAAATGTTTCGGAGTCTGTTGCTGCAAACATTCTCACGAACACTGGTTTTCAAAGAGGTTCCTTGCCCATTACTTATTTAGGCCTGCCCCTCATCACAGGTAAGCTTAATAGTAGAGATTGCTCCTCCTTGGTGGCTAAACTGTGCAGAAAGAGGATAAATCAACAAAAAGATGAGAGTCGTCCTCTACCTTCTCTCTAACCTCTCTCTCTAAAACCCTTCTTAGCCGCCTTTAATTCTAACACAAATTCCCATCAGATCTATACAATCGACCTTCATAATCCCATCTTCCATCTCAAATCTCCCACCTATACACCATATTTCTTATTTTATATATATTAGCTATAATAGTGTTGAGAATGAGTCCGAAGAGGGTCTCTTTCTCGCCGGAGGTTAGGGTTTTTTACCCTAGTCTTCTTGAGTGTTTGCACGGTGCCCCTACTACTGAGTTAGTTAAGGGGGAGCAGGTTCCGAAGAAGGTCACTTTTTCGCCGGAGGTCAGGGTTTATTACCCTCGTCTTTCTACTGGGTTAGTTAATGGGGAGCAGGATTTATCGACTCAGTCCGGTGAGAGGTTGCAGCCTACTGGTTGCAAGCAGATGGAGTATGTTTGCAATAGTAACCTTCTGGGCTCAGATGGTTGTGGGTCTCATCCTCTTGTGGTAAATGGTGAGGTTTCTCTTTGCAAAGAGGAACTTATGAAGAACGACCGCCAACTGGTCGACGAAAGTCCTGTGAAGGCCTCGGAAGATTTAGGTATGGATTCTTTGAATATGCCTATTAAAATTTCGGATTTTATTTTTTTGCTAATTAAATTTTATACCAAGAAGGAACAACTAATACAAATCTAGGGGCATACCCCGTGAAATCCACATTTCAACATAACAAAATATAACAACACTAAGTTACCTTACTGTCAACATAAAACCGCTAGGAAGCTAATTATCCTAGCTTAAACACATGTTCATAGCTGAAATAAAACAAAACATCATAACTATGCCGAGAAGGCATCACATCCCAGCAAAGCAGTAGCATCCCATGTCTACCTTCAAGCAACGCCAAACAGCCCTGTTTTCCCTCCCTTGCATTTCCAGAAACAACAACATGCTTCCTGAACCCCAAACTAAGCATAAAAAATGCATCACCCATTTGATCCTCGTGCACGAGACCTCCAACATAATCCATTGAAACTAGCTCTATTATGCACCATCTGCTCATAGACCTCAACATGTGCAACTTCAAGGAAGCTCGGCAATTAGTAGCAGCAGGCCAAGGTTCAGTGTGATAGCACCATCCACTCAACATGTCATCCTCATTTAAGATCAGCAAATCTTGAACTTGCTTCCTCACCTTCGTAGAACTCAAGGGTTCACAATCATGCATAGGGGTCACCACTATTAAAGGCCGCTTTAGAAGCAGGCCGCAAGCTGCAGTTCCATTAAAGAAATCCATCGTGATGAGAACTAGCAGAGAGTTCTCCATGCCGCTGCTGGGATGTTCAAAACCAGCTCTAAAAACATTATCTTTTATATCGAAATCAGATTCCTCCTGCTCTTTCGACCCTTCAGGCCCAAGTAGCCCCATTTGAGTTATCCCCATATAATTCCCAGCATTAAAAGCCAGGAGGAGAATAAACCCAGCTGCCTCAATACCCTCGCAGCCTCCAACTCGAACACCATCATTTCTACCATCGAAATTAGCCACTAGCCCTTTGCAGTGTCTCAAACCATCAGTACCCAAAACAAAAACCCATTTAGGGTCAGTAAACAGACTCCCTTCGACATTCCCAACTAGAATAGCACCAATGCTATGTTGATGAACAAACAACCTCATGTAAGCACGAAGCTCATACAAAGCAGGCTGCTTGGTGAAAGATTCAACAGGCCCAATAAATTCATAAATGAAGCCATGGCTGAAAAATGCCATTCCAGAATCTGAATCAGTAAGAGGCATAACCTCAAACATCTGAAGTGCAGGAACTGCAAACCATTTCTTTGCAATTCTCTGAGGAAAACCGTCAAACACCTGGTAAGCCTTCCCATCATTGGTATACAATATAATTGTACCAAAAGCATCACTAAAGTCAACAACAGCAAAAAAAAACCAAACACCCTCCAAAGCATTTGAACTCTTCTAAACAAACTTAACCTCAACCCTTCGATTAAGTCATCATTCCAACAGAAGTTAGATCTTGGAGTAGTTAAATCTAAACACGGCCATATACCATGGTTCAAACACCCAACTCTTAAGAAGGGCAGTAGAACAAAATCCAAATTCATTCGTGGAGTTCGGTGAGACAAATCATCAAACATTTTGTGACCTTTGACACCATTATTGAGTGAGTTGTAAGCCATAGGAACAGCCTTAACCCCTTCAATATCGTCGCAACAAAGGGCCATTAAAATCGATCCCCTGAATACCGAAGTCTTCAGAAGATTCAACACATCTAGATCTGAAGACTTCCCGTAAGAGGAAGCCATTTGAACTGGCCTAGATAGATCAAGTACCACCATTTTGTTGTTCTTCGAGAGACTCGACAAATTGAAAGATGTACGTTTCCCGTATAAGGTAGACATACCATCTTCAATTTCCATTACACAGCTTGAGTAAAACACCCCAACTGTTTTGGAAGGGTCTGAAATAAAGATCCCAGGAACCCTCCCAGCAACAAAGAAAAAACTCCACGACCGAGGTCTAAGAGCTTTAAACACACCGATTGGGTCAACACCCCACAATAAAACGAACCAAGAATCTCCATCGGAGATAAACGGAACAACCTCTAGAGACATAAATAGAAAGGAACTATATATAATTTAAGAAATATGGTGTGTAGGTGAAGGAGTAGAGATGGAAGATGGATTAATGAATGGCTGCTATGTAGATCTGATGAGAAAAGTGTGTAAGATTAATGGCGGCTGAAAGAAGAGAGGCTAGAGAGAGGTTAGAGAGAAACGACTCTCATTAGGTTCCTCTTTCGGATTTTATGGATTCAATTTCTGCTAATGTTGTTGGTAATGAGGAATTAGACGTTACTTCTAGTATGTTGACCAAGGACACAACTGATTTGGTAAATCATTCGGGGGGTGTTTGGAATGGTGGTCCTATTGATACGGAACCTTCTATGGTTTTGAATGTTTGTGATGTGGATTCTGCCATTAAGGCGGATGGTAGAAACTTTGCTGTTACTGTTGTGGGGAGTATGAATTCGGAGACGAAGGATGGTTGTTTGTTGACTGATATTACTAAAATGGTGGGGTTTGAGAATGCAGGTAAAACTCTGTTCTCGACAACACAGAAACATGCTATTCTGGTTGAGGATGAGGGAGTGATGCTAAAGCCCCACTCGTCGGTGTTAGAGAGCCATCTGGGTAACTCTGGTTTCTGGGGGGATCATGGAGTGGTTTACTCTGCCGTTAAGGTTGTTGGTAAGGGTTTTGCTGAAAATTATAATGGTGTTATTGGTAATGGTTGTACTGGTAATGCTGTAGGCAACGCTATTGGTGGAATGCCGCCATTGGAGGCTGATTTGCTGCGCTTTAGCTCAGCGATTTTCACTGTTTTAGCAATTTCCAAGGATGCGGTTGAAGTTGGTGTGGGTTGGGGGCTCAGTCGTTTTGTAAGGATTGGTGCCCCTGCCGTATATGATTTGGTAATAGGACTTGGTCCTAAAGGGTGGGCGAGTAGGCCTGGCTCTATGGTAGGAATTAATATGGATATTGTCATGAACAAGATGGGATGTTTCTCAGGCTTCAAGCATTGTCCTGATGGAGTTAATAGAAGGTATTGGTTGCATGAAGATAGATGCGGCTTTTGCACTGCTGGACAGTCTAGCGTGAGCAGTTCGAAGGGGTTCTCAAGCCATTATTGGTGGATATGTACGAGGTACTATCATGTGCAGTTTACTCAGTTGCACTTTCTTAGTGCTTGTATTGGGTTCAATTTAGGATTGGTGGAGGCTCCAGATTAAGTTTGTAATAGGCTTAGTTCTATGTTTGTTGATTGTAAAATGACTTAATGTTGTCTGGCTTTGTTGTCTGAATGTTGATCTCGCGGGGTATGCCCCCAGATTTGTGTAAGTTGTTCCTTCTTGGTATAAAATTTTAATTAGCAAAAAAAAAACTGTGCAGAAAGGTTGAATCTTGGATGGTTAGATTTCTAAACTTTGCAGGCCGTTTGATGTTAATTAAAGCAATCATGGCAAGTATAGTTGGATATTGGAGTATGTACATTTTCCTTCCAAAAGCAATCTTAAAAAAGATCAATAACTTGTTCTTCAAGTTTCTATGGGGTGGGTTCTATAAGGACTCAGGGAAATGTTACTATAAAGTGGGCTGGGAGGACTGCTGTAAGCCCAGAAATGAGGGGGGTTGGGGTTAAAAAATTTATTCGAATGGAACCAGGCTGCTGTGTTGCACCAGCTCTGGCGCCTGCTCCAACCCTCACCTGACTCTCTATGGATTGCTTGGTTCCACAAGGTGCTATTGCGTAATAAAGGTTTCTAGACTGCTAAAATGCCCTACAGGTGTTGTTGGATTGGCCGGAAAATTTTCAATGCTAGGGAGCAGGCAATGGAGTTTCTCAGGTTTGAAGTGGGGGATAGTTCGAATTTTCTGTTTTGGCATGATCCTTGGGCAGACAAGAAGCCTTTGGCTCTTATCTCCCCTTCTGTTATTCAGAGTGCAGAATCGTCGAGTATGGTTAGTGTTCGGGTTTATCTGAATAATGGGGTTTGGAATCTTCCTCGATCCAACCAGATGGATGTGATTGAAGTAAGGAATCGAGTTGCTTCAGTTCAATTGCACAATAAAGACTATATTACATGGGATGGTCTTCAACCAAATCTTGTCAAGCTGGCTTCCATTTGGACGTCAATTAGGGGACTGGGGCAGAGTGTGGGGTGGAGTGATGTAGTTTGGCATGCTTTCAATATCCCAAAATGTTCGTTCATCACATGGCTTGCAGTGAGGAACAGGCTTCTCACTAAGGACCGTATGATCTTATTTGGCATGAACGTAAACCCTACATGCACCCTATGTGGAAATGGAAGGGAGTCGATTAGCCACTTGCTAACTTCGTGCCCCTATTTCAACCTTGTTAAGAGTGTCATCCCATTCCCAGTGAGTGTCTCTTGGGCAAGCTGGCAGCAAGGGGATTTCTTTCAATGCCAGCTAAACGCAAGGCAAAAAGCGATAGCAGCTGTCTACTTAACTACTTCGGTTTATGCCAGTTGGAAGGAAAGAAATTTCAGATTGCACAAGGGTGGTACAGGGCATCCGACCTCAGTCATCATCTCTAATGTGAAATCTACCGTAAGGGAGAAACTGTTCTCCTCTGCTCCATTTAAGAATTGGGTCCGAAATGACCAAGCCATTGTAATGCTTATTTTCTAGCTGTTTATGCTTGTAATGGTTTCTGACTTAATGTTGATTGGCTTTTCATGTTGATTCGCGGGGTATGCCCCTAGATTATGTAAGTTGTTCCTTTGTTGGTATAAAAATATTTACTTAGAAAAAAAAAAAGATGTCAACACCCTTTTCCAATTTATGCAGTCCAACAGTCGCTGCGGATCGAAGATCTCTCATTGCTTTCTCACTCGCATTCGGAGTTTGCGATGGCGAAATCGACACAAAACTACCTCCACCTCTTCTATTTTCGTTAGACTCAATTATAGTGTGTGTAATATCAGTTACAAGCATAGCCTCAAATAAAAACCTTATAGAATTCACATTTTCAAATTTACTATCGCATCTACCGTACTCATTCTCATGAAGCTAATAAACCATTACTATATTACAATGTGTTTTCAAAGCATTCCAATACAGATTGGGAGGGCAACTTATGTTGATTTGGGAAGAGATAACGTTGATGACCAGGTGGAAACTGTGGTTGATTCGTTAAAGTTTCAGAGGCAGCTTACTGTTATGGGTACTCTGTCTAAGGTGTTAGAGGAGGGTGGTTTTCACATCCTTGATGAGATATGCGTGCTCGGTGGTTTCACTGGCACTGGTGACTTTGTTTTAGCGGATTTCACTGCTCGCGGGGTATGCCCCTAGAATTGTGTAAGTTGTTCCTTTTGGTATAAAATTTTAATTAGCAAAAAAAAAAAGGTGATTCTTATGTTGCTGGAGAGAGTCTAGTCTCAGAACTTGCTTGGGATTTATTTCCTTGGTATGATTTAGGGATCGAAGACCCTCAATCCAAGATGATTTCGATAAAAGAACTGGATCTAGAGAGCATTGTGCTCTATTTTACTCGTCAGATGTTTGACAAAACGACTGATAGAGTATTGGTTGAAGGAATGAGTGATGCCTTTGAAGTGTTTGACGAAATGCCTCAGCGATTTCGTGGCTCTGTTATTCTGCAAGATATAGACGGGGTTCTTCAGGATGATTTAGGCATTGTTAAAATTCTTAAGGAGGTGATGTTTTCTTCTGCGGAGATTGGTGTGAGATTGATGAAGTCGGTCTTGGTTTGCAGATACAGTTCGCAAGACTCTGTATTGGTTATGGGGGTATGTATTGAGAATACTACAGACAAACAAATGACCTTTGGTGGTGCAGTGGATTGGTTTTGCATTTCCAATTCTCGAGTTAATGATCTTATACAGATTGGTTTCGCTGGGAGCTCCTTTCTTTTGACGTTCTATGTATGTATCAATGGGGGTCATGGTACGCTTACCGTGCGTGCAGTTCATGATTTGCTGATAGGACTTGGTCCTAAAGAGTGGGCGAGTAGGCCTGATTTTATTATGAGGAAAGTTCAGGATGTTGTCATGAATTTTGAGGTTATTGTGCGAACTGTAGGTCAAAGTTTGCTGTGCTGGGTTGATGGCTCTGATTTACAAGAAACGTAGAGGGTTTATGTTATGCAGAATGTTCAAGTTGTTTGGAGAGGCCGGAAATGTCGTATTGTTGTGCTTCCATTTGCTCAGTTTAATGGAAGTTGTAGTGCTATCTATCTGTCCTTGGGCAGAGGTTATGATTGGCCATTCTTGATGAGTGGGGGACGGTGCGTAGTCTCAAGTGCCCAGAGTGGAGTCGCAAGTGGAAAGCTGGCTAGTTGCGGTAGCTATAATGCTAAAAAGGAAGAGATGGCTATTTCGACTCCCCATGGGCTTGCAATGCTATGTAGCAGATGTGGAATGCAGGATACGGTGAGCATCAACAGGGCTCTATGCTCTGTTAGCAGGAAGAATGAAATAGAGACTGCCCTTATGTTTGGGAAATTGGTTAGTCCCTTTATAGGAATTACAGGGCAGGGTGTTAAGTACAGTGCAAGGACTGGAATTTTTGATTTTATGACTACAGGGCAGAGACTCTATATATGTGCAGCTCAGGTGATCAGGACTGTGAACTTCCAACGTGTAGGTCAGTTGGTATTCACGAAGGGTCTGTTGTTTTTAGACGATGTTGGTGGGCAGGTTGGTCAGTGTGATAGTAAAATGGTGATTCAGATGGTTGCCGTTAGAAGGCTGATGAAGCAGCAGGTGTTTTTTCCCCTTGAATGTGGGCCGGGAGATCCAATTTCTTGGCATTGTTATCATCTTTATTTTTTTGCTAATTAAAATTTTATACCCAAAGGGAACAGCAAGAAAACACTTCTAGGGGCATACCCCGCGAGATCAACAAAACAACAATACAAATGCCTAAATCGACATTTGATAGACTACCAACAACTTAACACCTTTACAAGATAACAAGTCCGAAGACTACAAATCTATCATAGCACAAAAGAAAACCTCCTGGTTCGCATTTTACAATCTAGAGCAGTCCTTTCAGGTCATGACTGACCACCCTTACGAAGATGCCCCTGCTTGATCCTCACCTTTGTCCCGCACAACCTGGCCTCCTCCATGCCTTCCTCCCCCTGATTCTCTTTTTGGTTCTCCGGCATTTGCTCAGTATCAACATATACAGTAACATCCCCAACAAGACGAAACAAAGGCCCCAAATACTGCAAGTTACCATGAATGGGCTCCCTTGCACTGTCCCCCCCTCTCTCAATTCCTTGGAGGATTTTCCATCCTTACCTCCAGGAAGAGGACTCTGTTGTTGCTCAGTCTTTGGGAGATCAATCCCCAAGTCAATCAAGTAGTCCCTCAATTGAATAGATCGACAGGTTAAATCATGAAGCTCCACTTCCTCAATATCTCTTAATCCACGAGCAGAGGCACTGAATTCTCTATCACGGGACCCCTATACCAAAGGGATTTCCTTACCCAGGGAGGTAATGAACATCTTTAGGTTATCTAAGTTACGTCTCGCTGCCACCAGAGCCTTCCTCTTCAACTCGGAGTTAAAGGAAGTGTGGTCTAATAGCCCCGCTATCTCCACCTCTTCTTCCAAGTCCTGAATAATCTGGTTATCCTCCCCTAACACCGGTAGAGGGATTCCATTCTTCCTAATGAAGTTCCCAAGCTGCCTAATGCAGTTCAGGGCTATACCCAAATCTCTCAAAAGCTTTACATCCTTTCTTCTTTGTAAGTCATTTAAAGCATCCAAATCACTCATGTCAACATTCCCCCAAATCGTAGGCACCTCATACCCATTGTGGACAATGCAGTCTCTGAAGAGAATGACTACAATGGGTCATCGGGGAAGCGTTCCCCTACTCAAGTATTTTTTCTACTTGAGGGAGTTTGGTTTTTTAATGCTTGTTTGTTGATTTCACGGGGTATGCCCCTAGATCTGTATCCGGTGGGCCTTTTGGTAATAAAAATTTAATTAGCAAAAAAAAAAAGAAACTCGATAACATAAACTTAGCTAGAAAATAAGAAATGTTTCTAAGCACTAGGAACTTATTACAGATAGATATCGGACATTCGAGAGGCCCGTACTATCCCAATCTAAATAGTTTTTACACAAAGTTCATAATCCATGTTGACAGTAAGGTGACTTACTGTTGTTATGACTTTTGTTATGTCTGATTGTTGATTTCGCGGGGTATGCCCCTAGATTTGTATTAGTTGTTCCCTCGTTGGCATAAAAATTAATTTACAAAAAAAAAAGTTCATAATCCATAACCCTAATTCCCCTTGTTCCCCTCTTTTATTCTGCACGTTCTAATCCTTCTTGGGCCTCTCATTGGGCCTACTTCTAACTTGGGCCAGTCCATTACAATACCCCGCTCCCAAAGAACGACCTTGTCCTCAAGGTCGAAGGTCAAAATGGTTGATCAAGGTTTGGGGGATTGGAGGTCGACGATGGTGGATCAAATATTGCTAGCAATCAACACGACCATGGCTGAAACATCGCACCGATTGGAAGCATGTATAGCTCGATTCTGTGAACAGGAGGAGGTATTAATGAAAACTCTCAAGGACGAACAATTAAGATATCAGAAAGAGGTACGTTCTTCTCTTTCTTCGATAATGTGGTAAAAACCGTTACCAAACCGTACATGTCGGTTCGGTTCAGTTTTTACCTATTAACCGTAACCGAACCGCTCGAAACGGTTTTTCGGTTCGGTTAATGACACTACTACTGAATTTTCTGCACAACGGGTGTTTGATGTAATCCCTGAGAGAAACTCTGTTTTTTCTTATGGGTTTTTATATTATTGTGGTGATAATGGGTCTGGGTATGATGGGTTTTTAAGTGATGAAATTAAGTTTGTTAATGTTATTGAAAAGCCTATTTTTGCAAGGTTGGATAATGAAAATAGTGGAGTTGAGGAGTCGGTTGTTTCGAAACCTTTTGTGACAAACCCAAATGAAAAAAATTGTGAAGATGTCGGTAATTTGGATAAGGGCGATAAAGGGACAATGATGGAGACGGATTTTACTAAAAGTAAGAATGTTGGTGGTCAAATTAAAATGGTAGATGGTATGATATTGTCATTGTCAAGCCCGGGTATCCTGCCTATTGCAAGAACCCCGTATGATGTTGTGGTTACTGGACTTTCTTATTGCAATGATTCGTAGAGGCATGCAACAAATGATGGTGGTGTTATTTATGGCCCCAATGTGATGCGGATTATGAGCGAGCCTACATCAACTGCAATTGCGTATGGTTTAGACAAGAAGTCTAGCAGCGTGGGTGAAAAGAATGTGCTGATTTTTTTATCCTGGTGGTGCGAAGTTAAGTTCATTACACAATTCTTTAACTGGTTTGTTACCCAAAAAAATCTTGCTGAATTCTGAGTACCTGCAGTTTCTTGATATCTCCAAGAACAATATCACAAGATCAATTTTAGATTTGAAAATTGAGACATGTGAATCTTTGTTACATCTTTGGCTACAGGTTCTTGATTTTTCAAGCAACAATCTAACTAGTCCTTTTCCTGATTCAATACACAAAACCTTGGGATCAGTAGAAAGTTTGATAATGAGCAATAACAGGGTTTCTGGAGAATTTCCTGTTTCCATTTCATTTTGCAAAAAGCTGCGCATTATAGACTTCAACACCAATTTACTTTCTGGAAGTCTTCCACCAGATATATGTCCAGGAGCTGCTTCGCTTGAGGAACTGAGATTTGCAGATAATTCCATAAGTGGACAGATCCCAGTTGAATTGTCCTTGTGTTCCAAGCTAAAGACAATAGATTTTAGCATGAATTATGTTAACGGATCGATACCAGCAGAGTTTGGGAAGCTAGCTAATCTAGAGCAGATAATTGGCTGGTACAATGAATTATAGGGAAATCTACCAATAGAGTTGGGAAACTGCAAGAATCTAAGGGATCTCATTCTAAACAATAACAACTTGAGTGGTCTGATACCAGATGAATTACTCTACTGCAGTAATTTAGAATGGATATCCCTCACAAGGAATGTATCCAGTGGTGAAATCCACAGGAGGTTTGGTCTTTTGTCAAGGCTCGCGGTCCTGCAACTTGGAAACAATCGTCTAAGTGGTCAAATCCCAGCGGAGTTAACAAATTATAGCAGTTTGGTCTGGCTAGACTTGAACAACAACCAGCTAACTAGGGAGATCCCACCTCGGCTTGGTAGACAGCTTGGAGCT
This sequence comes from Kitagawia praeruptora, assembly GCA_037693485.1. Taxonomy (NCBI): domain Eukaryota; kingdom Viridiplantae; phylum Streptophyta; class Magnoliopsida; order Apiales; family Apiaceae; genus Kitagawia; species Kitagawia praeruptora. The sequence continues at coordinate 116,870,002 of CM075351.1, read as the reverse complement.
ACAACATTGAGTGGGATTCTATCAGGAAATACTATAGTATTTCTACGCAATGTTGGGAATTCATGTAAAGGTGTCGGAGATTTACTAGAGTTCTCTGGATTTTGACTAGAAAGGCTGTGGCAGGTTCCCACGCTGAAAAGTTGTGATGTAACAAGAATGTACTCTGGTCCAGTCCTAAGCCTGTTTACACAGTATCAGACCTTGGAGTATCTTGATCTTTCTTATAATGAGCTTCAAGGGCAAATACCTGATGAGTTTGAGGAAATGATAGCCTTGCAAGTTATTGAGATTCAGGCCATGCTTCCGGAGGCTCGGGTTGTTTATTGCTTGGTTGACAGCCTCTCCAAATGTCCGAAACATGGTCTACATAATCCATTCAAAGCACCGAAAAGGTTAATACCGAGGGTGGCTCCTAAGAGTTTTTTTTTTTGCTAATTAAAATTTTATACCAAAAGGAACAACTAGAACAAATCTAAGGGCATACCCCGCGAAGTCAACATCCAAATATTACAAAATGCATAACATCAGTAAAACACCTTAAGAAACTAGTTGAAAACAAACAACTAGCCTAACATAAGAAAATTTAATCACGAGCCTTCGACGACCTGGAACCATACAACTCAAGGGATGTCAACAGAATATCATGTAAATGATTCGCAAGTTTCAGAGTGCCCTCCGTGCATGGCACCACAACTATTGTCGACCATTGAGGCCAAACATCCAACACCTTTTCCTCCTCCACATCCCACATGAACATTTTACCATCCAACAGGATGCAGGCAGCACAAGTCAGCTTATACAAGTCGACAGCAGAGCCTAACATATCACACTCGAGAACAACGAAGGCCTCTAGTCCACAGACAACGAACAACTAATGCAACGAACAACATTCAGACCTTGCACCTTGTTTAACAAACCATGTACAGTAGCATCGCACATAACCTGCAATAGTTTTTCCAGCCAAATAATCAAACACCTAAGGTGCCGCTGTCATAACAAAGGATTTAAAATCCTTAGTTACCATCGTAACCCCCAGGATTTGGAATCCCTCACCCATGGTGCACGTCATTGAATTGACAATAACACAAACTAAAGAGGTCAGGGAATCAGATTCAGATTCCTTCATCCTGAAAACAAAGGGTAAATCCCTTACAACATCATTCATCACAAGAGTAAGCAAAACTCTGTCTACTACCTTCGTAAGCACATCTAAACCACTAACGTGGTTTACATCAGCACCTAAAATACCAACATCAGCCCCAGTCTTACCCAATGGAGGATTCTGGTGGAGCGAAATACCATTTCTAACACAGATGCAAGCAACTAATACAACATTCTTGCATCTGTGTGAGAAATGGTATTTCACTCCACCGGATACAACATTTTTAAATGGTCCCATGAGAGTCATTTCTCTCTAACTTCTATCTAACTTCTCTCTAACCTCTCTCTAAAACCCTAACATGGCCGCCACTAAATCTAATCCTTTCTTCATCAGATCTATTTTTTCAACCCTCACGAATCCATCTTCCACTTCAAATCTCACACATATACACCAAATTTCTTATATTTATTTTATATTTATTATCTCTTAACGGTTTGAGAATGAGTCCGAAGAGGGTCTCTTTTTCGCCGGAGGTTAGGGTTTTTTACCCTAATGCGCACGATGCCCTTTCTACTGAGTTAGCTAAGGGGGAGCAGGTTTCGAAGAAAGTCACTTTCTCGCTGGAGGTCAGGGTTTATTACCCTCATTCTCTTGATGCAGATTTGGAATGTCGGATATCAGGTGTTGATATTATCTCTCTTGATTATATGCAAGGAGATGATGCTCCTAAGGGAGAATCGGAGGCTGAGGATCATTTGTATGATGGTCATCCAGTCCGATTTGTGGGTAATCCGGTTGTTACTCTCCCGATAATGAAAGAGGATGATAAGAATACCAAGGAGGCTATTCTTCTGCCTACTGCTCGTAATACAAATGAGGACGAAACCGATGGTTGTAAAGTGTTTGATGGTTTGACCGTGAGAGCTTTTGTTATTATGCTTCTAAGAGATTAGAGAGCTTTGCGTGTGAATGGTTACTTTGAAGGGATTTCGATGGATTCTCTCTCCCTCCTACTGCAATATGGGGGTATGAATCCTAGATTTGGTTTGTCAAAAATGGCCTTTGCTATTGATGGCAATGATGTCTATGGCAGGGCTGGTGTTTCTTTAGTTGAACTGTTAAAGGGTGGGGATGTTTCCCTCTTTTCGGTTGATAAGGGGGTACTTTACTCTGTCCAAAATGATGAGCTGCGTGGAGGTGGGGGTTTCATTTTTAGCGATCCAGGTAGGTTTTGGTATGCTGATATGTTATTAGACTTTCCAATAGATGTATTCTATGTTTTTGATGGATGTGATGTCCAAGTAAGGCGAATTGGAGTTTGCCCAGCTGTTTTCTCTTGGATTTTTTCAAGTATTTGTACTTGTTGGGAGGTTGGTTTGATATGCCGATTCGAGGGGTATTCAAACAGAGAGGCCATTGATTTGCTCTCTGTTTTCTTGAAGTCTGATTTCATTGCTAGGCACGATGTTCTTAAGTGGAAGTTTGTCAATTTCTTTAATGTGTTTGACAGTATGACCCATCCAGGGTATGTCAAATTTGCTGGTTTGGAAGTTGCTTCTAGGGGGCCAGTTAGAGATTCTATGTCTTCTAATCTGGTGTTTACCCATCTGTTTAAGGTTATATAAAATGTGTTTTATTCCTTTGATGGCATTATGGCCTGTGTCCCCGGAAGGGTTGAATTCGGATGGATTGCTGTTGTCAATCATTTGCTTCATGGAAAGTATAGGCTGCGGGATTTCTGCTTAAAGGGGAAGATGATGGGTTTGTACCCTTTTCTGTTCGATATTGATGATAGTCTTGGGATGGATGCAGGAGATATTGACGATATTATCCCCTGGGACATGGACGTTGACAACTTGGTTGTCCAGATACATATTTGCAGTCCATGTAATGGTTGCATTGTGTCCTTACAAAAGGAGTGGTATGATGTGCAGAGACTCTCGCCTACAGCTGTGATGCCTCCTCGGCATAGTTATGTTTGTTTAAATTTCAGTTATGAACTTGTGTTAAGCTAGGATAACTAGCTTATTATGTTGTTTATGTTGACAGTAAGGTAACTTACTTTTTAGTTAGCAAAAAAAAAAGTTAACTTACTGTTTCTAGCTTTTGTTGATTTCGCGGGGTATGCCCCTAGGTCTGTTTTCTGTTGTTCCTTCGTGGTATAAAATTTTAATTAGCAAAAAAAAAAATACAACATTCTTATCACAATTCCAAAGTTCAATCTCCTCGACAGCCACATAAAGAAGAAAATCCATGATCACAGGGGATTTAGACAATCGCCTCGTCAAGAAAAAATCCAAGGTCTCACAATCAACAAACAGGAAAGTTGTTTGTACTTTGGGTCATTTTGAGATGGGTTGTTGTGAGATGGGGTTATACACTTCGATCTGTACCTCGTATGATGGTATGGAAAGCGATATGGTTCTTTGTTTGTTTTATGCGCCCTTTTCTTCTGTGAGAAGAAGGGTGAGCTATCCGGAGGCTGATTTCTCTGATAGCGCCGATGTTGACTCATTTAATGAGTATAATGACGTCTCTATTAATGGTGGGATGGACTTTAACCAATCATCTCGGGTCATGGAATTTGTTGTTAATGGAGGGTTTTTTAATGACGAACACCAGTTGTTTGATGAATTGCCTAAGTGTGATATTGTTAGTATTGGTTCTAAAGATTTGCTAATTGATTTAATGGTTGGATTCTCTGCTGAGATGGTTCTTTCTCCCATCCTGGTTGATAAGATGATGGAGAGTTTTGTCTCTCAGATTTTGAAAGGTGTTGTTCATGGGTTTAGCAATACGCTTGTAAGTCTAAATGGGAGTTTTAACTTGAACCTCATTCGCAATGGGCGACTTATGAAGTGGACTTTGCTGAGTTTGGAATATTCCATGGAAGCATCGATTGGATGCTGGAATATTCTTGATTATGGTGATGATGTTTGGGTGGTTGATGGTATACTCGACCATACTCTGTTTAGTATGTGGCTTATTTGGGATGCTCACATTGATGGCAAGGTCTTTGTTGTTTGTCGCAGGTCTATGTCTGTTGATATAGTCTCTTGTGCTCAGGTCGGAGCAGACCTGTTTAGGCCAAGGCTGAAAGACGTTGGTGAGCTGTTGAGCCATGTTGAGAGTCCTGCAGTTTCAGTTCGGGGGAGGATTTCTCAGTTTTTGAAGGGTGCTTGTAGTGATATTATTGAATGTTTGTCAAGGGATAGTATCCTTGAGTTTATGATGGCTGGAAAACAGGCTTGCAAGGCTGCCCACCTTGGCAGAAGGGGTAAAATTGATGGAGTGTTTGACAGTTTGGTTTTCAGATGCAAGACGGAGGAGCTAGGCTTCAATTCATATAAGGGTTGCTTATGCGATCTAGACCTCAATAATGTCTATGTTGTTGTGGTTGGGAAAACTAGTACAGTGAATGTAGCTGAGAGTATTGTCAGGTTATGTGTGCAAATTGCTATGTTTGCAATGGAGTGCCTGAGGTTCGATGAACCTGTTTGTATTCGAGAATCTACCAGCGTAGGGGAGTTTACTAATATTGGTAGTATAGCTTCTAGTCATGTTTCTGAGATGTCAGCTGAGATGCGCATATTTGGTAATAATGCAACATTTAGGTCTACGGAGGATGACATTGTTGTGGCCTGTGTTGGATTCGATCAGGTCTTCGGAAGAGAAGGGAAATTTGGATGTGTTGATCTCGATAATGATGCTGCATTCTTGTTCTTCCAGCTGAGCCGATGGCTTATTATGTGTATGACTGTGTGGATTATGTTGGAGGTCCCGGGCACGAGGACCATCTGGGTGATACATTTTATGCATAGTAGGTAGTTTCCTGGTGATGTGGCCTAGCTTTTCTAAGTTATCTAGTTTTATGTTGACTGGAAAGTGATGTATTGATGTTTTGTCTGCTGTAATGTTTGAATGTTGATTTCGCGGCGTATGCCCCTAGATTGTATCCATTGTTCCTTTTGGTATAAATTTTAATTAGCAAAAAAATAAGAGTTGCAAAATTATTGGATGTTGATTTAAATGGCCGTATAAAACCGGAAGATGCTGGATTTGATTGGAAGATACTTGGGCTAGATGTTCAGGAGGTTGATTATGTTGCATGGATCTGTGATCAAGATGCATATGCATGTAGTGGTCAGAAGTGCTCTGCACAATCAATGCTATTTATGCATGAGAACTGTAGCGGTACTACACTTGTCAAGCAGTTGGATACCCTTGCAGCTCGAAGGAAGCTAGAAGATTTGACTATTGGTCCTGTCCTTACGGTTCCAATTAAAACAATGTTGGGACACCTGCATAAATTACTCCAGATACCAGAGATTTTTGGGCCATTTCAGATTATTACGGAGTACAAAGATAATCAGCTCTCGATGGTTTTGGATGCCCTTGAAAGGATACATGCGCATCTTACAGTTGCTGTTGTTTCAAATGATACTCTCTTTATGCGCATTTGGTATGGGTTCAAGGTAAGGAATCGAAGAACTGAGTCAGTTGCAAATGTGCTTAGACGAAAGATGCTTCAAAACTTGGCAGCTAGAGGGATGCAATACAACAGCAGATATGTGCCTAAGTACAGATATTGGAATGGAAAGCTTATTGAGATGAAGAAGGGTACTACAAAGTTGAAGACTGATCTGGGAGTTACAGTTCTTGATTTCAATTCACAATCAGAAGAGGTGAAATTCATCAGACTAGGTAATGAGATGAGAAGAAACAAAATCTAAGATCTGAGAGCTGCTACATATCAAATTGATGAGAATGATCCTGAGTTAAGGGAAATCAAGGAGATAATGCAGAGGGAGCTTGAGAATGCTGAGAGACGATTGCTGATAGATTATCTTAGGACGACACCAGATCTTGAGGCGATTTTACTAAAGATGCTCTGTAAGAATTTCTTGTTTTCTGTTGATTTTGTTTAAGTAAGTAGTTTAAACTCTGATTAGTTATTAAACACTGCATTTGTCTATTTTATTTTGACATCATCAATTATTATTAAACTTGTGCATTTTTGCTAATGAACAAGTTGGGGGAGATTGTTAGATATAATTGATGTAAGTATTAATCAGTGTTTAAGTGTTACAGTGATATATCAGAGTTTAAGCTGGAAGCAGTCAGAGTTTGGATAAACACTGACGGATGGAAGCGCAAACGCTGATTGGTTGGAAGCGCAACAGAGTTTGTTAAACTCTGTCTGGCGGAAGCGTCTACAAGTCAACAGTGATTGAAGATTAATTGAAGATAAACATGGAAGCAATATCTTTGAAGATTGGATAGCTATCAAAGAGATTGAGTTGACTTAGAAGATGTGTAGCAATCGTAATTGATATCAATTGTATAGCTTAATTGTAGGAGTATCAATTTATGATTGTATAGCAGCTGCATGTTTTATAAATACAGTTAGGTTAACCCTAGAAGGGTATCTGATGAGGATCAGGGAATGGATATGTTAATTGGTAAATATTTATTATTATTATTCATAGAGAGATTCGAGTTGGAATTTGTGCAAGAGTTTGGTCAAGAAGCTTACTTGGACAAGAAGGAATCAAGGTGAGACGAATGAAGCTTGGACAATAAGCTGATTATTATCTATAATTATTAAGTAGATTTTGGCTTGCAAGTTTTTACCTTTCACTTGAAAGGGTTTTTCTTGTTTTAAGCAATTATGGTTTTATTTTCCTATTTGGATTTGGTTTTATGTATTTTCTATTTGGAATGGGTTTCTAAATGCGTTTCCTGGATGGATTCAGATATTAGCTAATCTTCAAGCTGGTATTGGATTTCTCTTGGATTCCTGTTGGGTTTAGGTTATTGTCTAAGCCTATATATACCCTCTCATGTAATGTTTTAAGGGAGACAATGTGATGAATTTGTTTTGAGATAAACTATGATTAGTTTTCTTTTCTCTAAGCTTCAATTACTGGATTGTTTTGAAGGTTAGATTCAAATTACTTAGTTTCTGGATTGATCTAAGGAATTTGAGATTCAAAGTTCACATTTCTGGATTGATCGTGTTCTTTTTGAAATATCCTTTTCTTCTTGTTTTCTTTATTCGTGGAGCGATCCACATCAATTTGGTATCAAGAGCCAAGGTTTCTTCATCAATTTCTTAATTGTTGGGAGATCTAGGGTTTTACAAAAAAAAAAGTTATTGTTCATCGGGTACTATTCACGCGCATTGTTCATCAGCACTGTTCATCGGATACTGTTCACGAGGAGTACTGTTCACTGGCACTGTTCACGGGTACTGTTCATCCAGAATTTTTTTCCCTTTTTTTCAAATCTCGATCATGGCAACAGATGAATTGGTTAAACGCTTGCTTCAAAAATTGGATGCGATGGATATACGAACGGAAAAGCTAGCTAATTCAATGGAGTCTAGGTTTGATGTGTTGGGTAAAATTCTTACAGTGAAAGTTAGAGATGAAATCTATGATCCTGGAATAGAGCTTAATTATTTTACGGGTTTGGGTAGCATTGAAGATTTTGTTGAATGGGTAAGACAAGTCGAAAAAGATTTCAGATTATACGGGTTGGAGTGAGACAAAAGTATTCAAGATTGCAGCGATTAAACTTACGAAAAAAGCAGGCTTATGGTTTGACAATCTTAATGCAAGAAGAGCTAGATCTGGAAAGGGGGAGATCGTGACTTGGACAGCTTTAAAGAAGGAACTTCGTACAAAATATATTCCTTATGATTATGAACTAGAGAAGTTCTTGAAGCTGACATCTTTATCTCAAGGTACTATGAGTGTTTCTGAATATACTTCTGAATTTGAAAAATTATGCTTTATTTGTGACTTAGAGGAGGAAGAAACAAAAAATATTGCAAGGTTTATTCGTGGATTGAATTGGCCTATTTATAAAAAGGTTAAATCAAGTCCATATATCTCGTTTAATGATGTTCGCAATCTAGCTTTCGAATTTGAATCTCATCAACCAGAGGAACAAGAGGAGAAATTGAAGTCTTCTTTTCAAGGGTTTGAACTTTCAAGAGGAACTCAAAAAGAAGAAGTTGTTCTTATGGAGAATGATGCAAAAGAGGAAGAAGATGATGTTATGGAGAATGATGCAAAAGAGGAAGAAAGTGCAAATACAGAGAATGATGCAAAAAAGGAAGAAATTGTTGTTATGGAGAATGTTGTTGATTTGACTGTTGATTGTAGGGTGTTACATGTTGAGACTACACAAAATTCTGCTGAAACGAAGGAACTAGTTACCAAGCAAGCAATAGCAGAGAAGCATGAGGAATATGAGCATGTTTTGATTGTAGAAGAGAATCATGTAAGTGAACCTCTGCAAGTTATTTGTAGTGACATTAAAGAGAAGGATGAGGTAGAGAATGTGATTGCAATTGTCGATGTTGTGAAAGATGAGAATAACATCATTACGATGGAACACATTGATTTTCTAGGCATTGACAACTTGTTGGAAACACCTGGTTCTTCAATATATCTTCTTCTTTTTAGGTTGCTTCCAAAGATATTGGTCATGGGGTTAAAATTTGATGCTTTTGAGTTCTACAAGAAATTATCTCGTTGTGTGCTTATTCTTAAATACTTTAAAACTCGAGGACGAGTTTTCTTCAAAGGAGAGGAGAATGATGAGGATCAGGGAATGGATATGTTAATTGGTAAATATTTTTTATTATTATTCATAGAGAGATTCGAGTTGGAATTTGTGCAAGAGTTTGGTTAAGAAGCTTACTTGGACAAGAAGGAATCAAGGTGAGACGAATGAAGCTTGGACAATAAGCTGATTATTATCTATAATTATTAAGTAGATTTTGGCTTGCAAGTTTTTACCTTTCACTTGAAAGGGTTTTTCTTGTTTTAAGCACTTAGGGTTTTATTTTCCTATTTGGATTTGGTTTTATGTATTTTCTATTTGGAATGGGTTTTCTAATGCGTTTCCTAGATGGATTCAGATATTAGCTAATCTTCAAGCTGGTATTGGATTTCTCTTGGATTCCTGTTGGGTTTAGGTTATTGTCTAAGCCTATATATACCCTCTCATGTAATGTTTTAAGGGAGACAATGTGATGAATTTGTTTTGAGATAAACTATGATTAGTTTTCTTTTCTCTAAACTTCAATTACTGGATTGTTTTGAAGGTTAGATTCAAATTACTTAGTTTCTGGATTGATCTAAGGAATTTGAGATTCAAAGTTCACGTTTCTGGATTGATCGTGTTCTTTTGAAATATCCTTTTCTTCTTGTTTTCTTTATTCGTGGAGCGATCCACATCAGTATCGAAATAGTGAAATATTCATTCATTAATTAGCTAACAGGGGGGATGAGAGTCGTATTCTCTCTGCCTTCTCTCTAAAATCTTCTCTCTAAAAATCTCCAAAATCTAAAAAAACTTCTCCATCAGATCTAAAGTTTCAATTCCTAAATCCATTTCCCTCTCTCTTCTCTCACCGAAACACATAATTTCTGTTCTTTCCTTCTGCTTTGAGCATGAGCAGGAAGAGGGTTTCTTCTCGGAGGACTCTGTGGTGTTGACTAGGGCAGCTAGTGACAGGGATCATTTGAGAACTACCCAGGAGGGGTTGGTCCCGGTCTTGAGCCCGAAAAGGGTCTTCTTTGCGGAGAATTTGGTATCGGAGATACCCTATGACGGTCCTCGATCTGAATATGATTTGGATGGGTCAAGTAAATCAAATGTTGGGAAGAAGAAGGTGCGTGTCTCCTTTGCTGAGAATTTGGTGTCTCAGGGGAAGGATGAGGGCATTTCTTTTGCGGATGATTACAGATCTGGAGTAGCGGCGCGTACACGTAGTGCGGTTACACTACAAATGAGTGAAGGTAAGATTTTCTCACAAAAGAAACTGATTACATCGAATGAAATAGGGGATGATACACTTATTGAATTATCTGATTCTATGAATTCAAGATGCGTTAATGATGTGGGTGTCGAGGAGGGGGTTAACTTTGAGATACCTAGTTTATGGGGTGATGGTTCTTCAGATGTAGGCTTGGGTGAGGGGTCAAAACCTAACCTAACTTACAGGGATACCATGGTAACGAATGATGTCGAGGTAGGAGCCTCGATTGGTATACGAAATGTTGTAATGTCAAAAGACGAGGGAAATAGGGGCTTGGACCATACTTGGGCTCTTCTGAGTGTCTCGCCTGTCCTGGAAGGTGAGTCAAAAGACGTAACTGGATGTAACTCTGTAAGGGCTGAGGCTTTAGCCTCTAGCGAAAAGGATAGTTTGGGTGTAACTGATGGGGTCAAACAGATTGGTACCCAAGATGCGAGTTTGGAGAACAATGCTAATGACTGTGTGAACTTAAGTTATGTAAAAGATGAGGATTCGGAAGGTGAGGAAGTCCTTTCGGGGCAGCTGGAGAACCTAGTTTCAAGAATTGTCACTGATGACTTTTGGGATGGTAAAACGAAGAGTAACCCTATTTTCGAAGCGAATAGATTGAATGATGGGTCAGGAAATGCAGGATTGGATGAGGATGCTAGTGGGGTTCATCAGCAGATTACTCAGGCTAAGCATTACTTGCAATTATTGAAATTGTTTATCCAGTACATGGGGTATGAGGTGCCGGTGATGCAGGAAGAAGGACCTGCATATTATGCGCTCTGGAAAGTTTTGGACTGACATTTCTGAATGGGGCCAGGATGAAGAACTCTGTGTAGTTCTTATTGATACTTTTCAACTGCAGGTTTTCGTGATAAATGAGGGTATTGAAATTCCTCTCGAAGGCATTCCTCTTCAGATTATTTTTGATGACAATGGTTGTCCTAGGGATAGCCTTCCTAGTGGCCAGGTTTATGGGACCTTGAAGGATAACAACATCCATGTGGGGGAGCAGATGGTGATTCAAACCAATGACAAAGAAGCTTTGAAGGAGCAAATTGATGCAGAGGTTGACGAAGCTTTCAATTACCTAATCGTCAATAGTCAGACTGTGACTCAGAGTCAGGAGACTGGGAGACTTGGGGACGATATTCCATGGGATGACCTTCCCACTGTGAGTATTCTGCCCTTGATTGATAATGACTCTTTTAGCAATGGTGTCATGGACAGTTCTGCATCAATTCATGTTGGCAAGGAGGCTGAGGCGGGTGGCCAGGAAAGGGATGATCAGGTCTTAAGGATCAGGAAAGGCATGCTCAGGGAGAGCATTGTGAAGGTTGATGGTAGTCAGGGCATGACAACCAGTGTGGATCATATGGAAGCTGATAGCGAGACTCCTGTTCAAGGAAGGCCGATTGAAGACCAGGCTAGACAAGTGCGCTGGACGAAGTCCAAAATCAAGCAATGGAGAGCGACTAGAGGTGGACATGTTGGCAGGGCGCCTTAGATTATGCGTATTTGTCTTTATTTCTAGGCAGATTCTATTATGACTTAATGTTGTGTAGTTTATTCGGCTGTTGATTTCACGGGGTATGCCCCTAGACTTGTTCTTGTTGTTCCTTCTTGGTATAAAATTTTAATTAGCAAAAAAAGAAATATTCATTCATTGTAACCTAAGCAGCTCTTTGTGATATTTTACATCACTGAGAGAGGAATTATTAATTCCAAACAGTTTTTAAGTACAAAAACGTGTGTTCTTGTTAATCTCTCATACAGTACTTGATTATAATTTGTGTATTCGGCCTAACACTTAGGAACGCAGATCACTAGGGATGACCTCATGGATCGTAACAAACCGTTTGAGTCTCCCCGGGGTTCTTTTCCATGCATTGCATTCCTGTTTTCGGGGCTAACATCTTTTGCCATGTCTTTCAGTGTGACGCCCCCAAATCCGCCCTGTCCGGGGACCCGGGTCGTCACATCAGGTCTCAGCATCCTCCAACACACGTTAGCTCAATAATCATAAAATATTTATTACATCGGAGCATAGCAGTCCCACTCCACAGATCCAAGATCGGTCTCACACATTATTACAATACGATTTATTACACCTCTGAATAATATCTTACACAAGTCTATAAAGTAGAAAAGATAATAGGTTCCAGCTGGTTGTTCTAGTCCTTTTCTGCATAGCCCGGAGCTTTTCCCTTTCATCTAGATCCCTGGTTGGACGTCTCACATCTTTCTTTCTTAACAGCTGAACAATTGGTAAAAAGCAAGAATGAGCAACTATGGTGCTCAGCAAGTTCTCTCCTTGCTCGGTATATAAATATAATAAGATTTACCAAAAGAAATACTCGAAATTTAAATGAAAATCGATTATCAGAAATCTGACACTTTAACTCAAGACTCATCTCGAAAATAGATACTCAAAAGACTCATTTGGTGAAACTCTGATGACTCATGAGAATTGAATAACTGGTCTTCCATCCTTTCGGTATCTCGGAGGGGCAATCATATCCGACCGGGAATACCATCCTCCAATGACACCGCACTTCGCCCGATCACGGCTACAATACGATATCAACGAATATAATATATAGTATGAATGCTAGCATCATAGTAGGTGATTATATCAACCCTGGCATCATAGTGCCTAAATATTCTAGTGTCCATATAGAGGTATGCAAGTCTCTCTTTCTCTATAATGGGCCTCTTTCCCAAAATTGACCAGTAGAATATAGAATTCCCGAACAATTAATGAACTGATATTTTGAGATAAACTTCACAGAAAAATATTTAATTGAGATGGCGGGCTGCCAATTTTACTCAATGTACCACCAAGCCAAACAATGGAATGATGTAAACTCTCAATAAACGTATTTTATTTGGTTGACACAAACAAAGTGCCAACCCTTGACAAGAAAGGCAACTATCTCGAAATAATGAGAATAGTCTTAAAATGAAATATAATGAGTCATACTGAACAAATAGTACCACTCGAATAATTAATTATAATACTCAAAATTGATTAACGTTAAATAGAATATTTTTCACTTGAGCAATGAGTAAAACTCTAACGATTTAAATAGTATACTCCTATTGGTTGATTCGAACAATGAACCAACTAAAAGATAATCAATAAATATTATCGAATTTGTACAATAAATCCGACTGAGAAGAATGAATTTAACTATCTCGAACGAATGAGAATAGTTCCACTGAATCGAAATAAATAGTCGTCTCGAATCAATGAGGCCGACCTGATAGCAACGGAATTGCTTCTACGCTTATAGGGAATGTATTTCGCAAGTAAACTAATTCTATCAGTAACATAATATTTAACGAGAAAATAATGCTCAAAAAGAAATTATTGCATCATAAGGAACAACAAATAAATCTCATAATTGATAGCTCGAAAATAAATAAGAAATGAAATAATACGAATATAAATACAAAGTTTCTGAGAGTTAGGGTAGGAATGAACTTGCCTCTGTCTCGATGCTACAAGTACCGAATAATTAAAAGCGTTACCCGCAAGCGAATATCTCAAGTCTCAAAAAGGAATTTTATGATAATTTACCAAAAAGAATTTTAGTACTAGGATAAGAATTTAAATCACGAATTGTCAAATTAACTCCGTAATCAAGTCATTTATAATCAGATAATTCTTGAAATATAATTTGGAATGTTCTCGTAAGTTTAAAATTTCACTAATGCCTTATTCGCAGTGTTATAAAAGTCGGCGATTAATCGGGATTAATCGCCGATTAATCGCTATACAATAGCTTACCGAACTGATTTCTAAAAAATCGGGTAAAAAACGTTTTTGTAAAAGTCGGTCAAAAAGCGGGAAAAGTCGGTCAATAAGCGATAGTTCGGTCAAAAGTCGGGAGAAGTTCGACCAGAATATAAAAAGTAAAAGTTAAAACTCAAGACTCTCATAAAAATCGATTAAGGAATGAGGACTTGTAAAAGCAAAAAGTAAAATTAGAAGCCCTAAATCCCAATCCTTGCTCACTGCAATACTGCTTCATCAAATAGTTGCTAATTGGTGTGTTCTTTAACTGATTACTTGCTCTCTTTTCATCTTTATTTGCTTGTGTTGTTTGTTTAGCTGCTAATTCTATATTTATTTGTGTGTTTGTAACACACAAATACATACAAATCTGATATTCATGTATCAAATTTGTATATTTTCATTTTTGTTTGGCCTTGTTTTATCAAATCAATAACTTTTCCTATGGAATCCATGGAACCTACTTCATGTATCTTCCTTCGCTTGCCTGGTTCACTTGCCTGGTCCAATATCTGGTGACTTTAATTAGAAACATCTTTGGGATTATACCTTAAATTAAAACATGGCCTGGACAATCACGTGGTTGGTTACTTGAATTATTGTTGTGGTTTAAAACTAGGTTGCTTTGTAATGTTGATGACTTGCTAAACTGTTGGTGAGAAAAAAGTTTAAGAATGTAACTCTCTTTTTGTTGTTTAACTTGGGGTGGTTTAAAAATGACCCTTTTTCTGTTAGAAGTTAAATGAAATATATTGTATTATTTCCTGTACTCTTTTGGATATATTAATGTACATGAGTGAATTCAAATGTTTTAACTTATAATTATGTCCTTTTTTCTTTAAATATTTATAAATTTCATGAAATATTTATTTAATGTTAATATTTTATATATTTAAAATAATTATATATAAAAAAATAATATTAAATTGATTCCGATTAATCCCTGTTCCGTGCCTCTACCGATTAAGTTCGATTCCCGATTTTTACAACACTACTTATTCGCAAAATAAAATAAATTAAATGGAGGCTCTATTTGATTTTTCTATTAATTTTAATAAATCGGGTTTTAGGGTATCGCAATGTCCGAAATGAGATTTAAACGTGAAAGTCTCGCTCTAATTTATTCGTAAGGGAGATTTTCTAAAAAGGTCTCTAATTTATTTCTAAATTGTCGCTAACGATTAATTATTTAAATCGTACTTCTAAATTGTTTCTCGCAATTCACATCTCAAAATAAAAAGGCATTTATAAAATTCTCTTTAATCATTTAAAACTCTCAATTTATCCAAAATTTATCTAATTCGCTTAAATCCATTTTAAAGGAGCAATAATATAATTTATCATTTATTCTCTAATAAACAATTTCAAGAATCAATTGCTTATCCGATTTCAAATCCCTAATTATTATTTTTAGGCAAAAACAATAATCCTATTTAAACAATTCTATCTTAATTGTCCTCACAAATTCCAAATTTCTTTCCTTCGTAAATATTCACTAAATGAATAAAATTGTTTCTCCTTCTTTCTCTTTAAAACCAATTTAATCCTTATTTTATTAATTTATAAATGTAACTCTAATTTATTCTCATTTTAATATTTCACCAATAAACCATATTTCATTCTTTTCTTTATTTTAAACCAATTATTTATAAAATCAAAAATCTTCTTTTAATATAATTAATCAATTTTAAGAAATGAACCCAATTTCACTTGACTAAAATTTTAATCCACTTCTCTTCTTAATTTCTAAAAGAAGACCCAAATTAATTAACAACTTTTATCAAAATCCTTTCTAAAGAAAATAATTAGAGAAAATATTTCAATTTTATTATTATTGTTTTTTAGAAAACACAATCCAATTAATCAAACCCCCCCGACCAAAATTCGCATCACCACCGTGGCTGGGTGGTTGCTGGTCGGACCACACGGCGGCGCGTGACGCCGGCGGCAACCACCACTGCCCACCACTGATCTCTCTCTTCTCTCTCGTTCTCTCTCTCTCTCACTCTCTCTCTCTCTCTCTCTTCCTCGTGATCTCTCTGTTTCTCACAATCTCTCTGTCGATCTCTCCGATCGCCGTCCCTCTCTCCGATCTCATCTCTCTCCCTCGATTTCTCGATCTCACCTTAATCTCTTCCGTCGTCCTCCCTCTCTCTTACCGTTTCTATCTCCCTCCTCCCTCCACTTCTCCCTCTCTGTCTCTATCTTCTCTGTTCTCTCCCTCCGCTCCCCTCTCTCTCTCGCCCCTCGAATCTCCCTCAATCTCTCCCACTCCCCCTCTATTCGCCCCTATCTCTCTCTTCGCCCTTATATCTCCCTCTCTCCGCCTCCTACCTCACTCCCTGCCCAAACCCACCACCGCCGATCACCGATTTCGACGCGGTGGTGGCTCCCCTGCGACATGCAAACACCAACACCCCCAATTCACAATCTCCCAATATTTTAACCCCTTAATATTGTACATCTATAATATATAATATATTTATACATCAAATTCAATTACAATGGAATCTAAAAGAAAAGAAAACTCTAAGTTTTTAAGCACTAATGATGTAAAAATCAACACAATCAACACATATAAAATACCAATTAAGTGTTTTGCAAAAGTAAAAGCTCATACCCTTTGGAAAACAAAGCATTAGAATTTGAATACAAAACCCAAATCTTGAAACCCTTTATAAATAAATATATATATAAATATATATATATATATATATATATATATATATATATATATATATATATATATATATATCAATATGTAGGGCTTTTACTCAATTACTCAAATCCGATATTGCGTGTATGATCCGAGTGAAATCCTTGAAGATCTAAGCTTGCAAAGTTGAGTGTTTAATGGAGGAAAAAGGGTTTATTTTGTTTAGTACGGGAGTGAATAATGAGGATGATCATTCCTTATTCTCTAACTCTTTTTAATATAAGTACTAATCTCCCTCTTGGGCTCTAAATGGGTTGCTAATAGCTTTGGGCTCAACAATCAACCCACTAATTCATTGCCTAAGTAATAAATTTTTTACTCCTAATAATATTTGTAGAATGTTATATTGCAACAATTTCTAAAATCCTATTTATACTTA
Organism: Kitagawia praeruptora; assembly: GCA_037693485.1. Taxonomy (NCBI): domain Eukaryota; kingdom Viridiplantae; phylum Streptophyta; class Magnoliopsida; order Apiales; family Apiaceae; genus Kitagawia; species Kitagawia praeruptora. Next base: position 116,853,182 of record CM075351.1, on the reverse strand, counting down.
GTTGTGACATAAATAAATAATAAATAAGAAAGAAAAAATGGGTATCACTAATAATAATAATATTCGTAATATTGCTAATACATCACGATCAATAAAAATAAAATAACATCGCACTAAACAAATTTTTATACGCATTCTTAATATTAATAAAAATCGGGTTCACGAAATTTATTTGGAGGGCTTCGATATTAAAAAAAAATTATTGATAAAGTTCACGATTATTACATTAAGGTTGGAAGCATTTTTTTTTTTTTGAAAATGTCAAGTGAAAATCATTGGTTGGAAGCAGAACTCCGGGGCCTTGGAGGTGTCCGCGAAAATATCCGAGAGAAGGCCCAGTTCAATTCCGGGGGTGGCATTGAGACTAGAGTGGCTATTCCGAGTGTTGTGGTAGATACTCGGCTGAATCCGAGAAAACGCACCCGGACCACTATTCAAACGGAGATGTTTGGGGACATGACCGCCGATTTCCAAATCGAGTAGGGTGAGGCCTCTTTGTCTCCGAAGGGAAGGAACTTCTTCGGGTTCTTGTCCCAGCTTCCTAGCAAAGAGGAGTGGGAGGATATGGGTCGGGATATAGCGACCTCCCTTTTTGAGGATATGGTGGGGGTCTATGGTCAGGTATGTTGCATTTTGGGTCCCTGTTCATTCCTGCTCTCTCTGTTTTATTTAACTTGTGTTTTCCTTTTCTAGCTTGGAGTCCGGATGGCGGGGTGCGCTGCGATGGCCCGGCGGGAGATTGCGGCAATTGATGAGGCCCGGGAAAGGGAAAAAGAGATGGCTACTCTAAGGCAGGAGGCTGCGGCCCGGATTAGCAAGTATGAGGAGGGTTTGAAGACCATGACCGAGGAGCGGGATTCAGTCAGAGAGCAAGTGAAAGGTTATGAGGACAAGGCAAGGAGGCTTCGGGACGAGCTGAAGGCTATGAAATCCGAGGAGCAAATCATTGCCGAGTTCTAGAAGTCCGATGTCTATAACCAGGAGCTGGCTAGTTTTGCTGTCGAAAAGATTCATCGTTCCTGGGTTATGGCCGAGAAGCTTTTTAAGACTGGCTACGAGGCCAACTGGGACACCTTTATGAACGCCTACACAGATTTTGAAAGGGTATTGGTCCAGGTTGAAGGGGAGCTTGCTCATTATGTTGCTTCATTCAACCCACGGCATCCCGAAGCTTGAAGCTCTAGATTGGCTGTGTCAGAATCCAGGTCGTGCCCTTTATTTTTAATAATCTAGATTCGGTCCTGCGCAACTTTATGACTGTAACTTTAACTTTAACTGGCATGTGTTTCGGGCTGTTGGTCCGCCCGACCTGTTTATCCATACAACTCGCAGGTGTTTCGGGCTGTTGGTCAGCACGGCCTGTTTCGGACCAATTATGAACTTTTATGCACCTCGGAGTTTTTTTTTAGGTTCTTATACTTGTGTTGCCCCCCCCCCCACTCCTTTATTTGGATTCTCCAGATGGGGGAGTAGGGCGATGTTTGTCTCTTGTTTGTGTCTTGTTTTTGCCCCCCAGTCCGGGTTGTTGGCAAGGGAAGCAACCGGGACTAAGGATAATTAGGATTTTTCACAAGTCCCAAGCTTTCAAGAATTTTGGGTAACTTAGAAAAATGATTTGGCATTAAAATGTTTTTGAAAATAATAATAATAATTTTTTTTTACTTAGGAAATTTTTCCAAAATATTTGTTGCATGTTGCTCTTGCCTTTGGCTCTTTTGTATTTTTTACTTAGGAAATTTGTCCATAAGTAATATTGCATATTGCTATTGACCCGGTCTCAGTGCTGCCTATGGCTCCGGACCGAGGTCTATAAGTAAGATTGCATATTACTCTTGCCCCGGTCTCAATGCTGCCTATGGCTCTGGACCGAGGTCTTTTCGTTTTTGTACTTAGGAAATTTTCCCATAAATATTATTGCATATTGCTCTTGCCCCGGTCTCAATGCTGCCTGTGGCTCTAGACCGGGGTCTTTTGTATTTTATACTTAGGAAATTTTTCCATAAGTAATATTGCATATTGCTATTGACCCGGTCTTAGTGCTGCCCATGGCTCCGGACCGGGTTCTTTGGTATTTTGTACTTAGGAAAGTTTTCCATAAGTAAGATTGCATATTTCTCTTGCCCCGATCTCAATTATGCCTATGGCTCTGGACCGGGGTCTTTTGTATTTTATACTTAGGAAATTTTTCCATAAGTAATATTGCATATTGCTATTGACCCGGTCTCAATGCTGTCTATGGCTCCGGACCGGGGTCTTTTGTATTTTATACTAAAGAAATATTTCCATAAGTAATATTGCATATTGCTGTTGCCCCGGTCTCAATGCTGCCTATGGCTCTGGACCGGGGTCTTTTGTATTTTATACTTAGGAAATTTTTCCATAAGTAATATTGCATATTGCTATTGACCCGGTCTCAATGCTGCCTATGGCTCCGGACCGGGGTCTTTTGTATTTTATACTTAGGAAATTTTTGCAAAAGTATTATTGCATATTGCTCTAGCCCCGGTCTCAATGCTGCCTATGGTTCCGGACCAGGGTCTTTTGTATTTTATACTTAGGAAATTTTTCCATAAGTAATATTGCATATTGCTATTGACCCGGTCTCAATGCTGCCTATGGCTCCGGACCGGGGTCTTTTGTATTTTATACTTAAGAAATTTTTTCATAAGTAATATTACATATTGCTCTTGCCCCGGTTTCAATGCTGTCTATGGCTCCGGACCGAGGTCTTTTCATTTTTGTACTTAGGAAATTTTTCCATAAGTATTATTGCATATTGCTCTTACCCCGGTCTCAATACTGCCAATGGCTCCGGACCGGGGACTTTTGTATTTTATACTTAGGAAATTTTTTCATAAGTAATATTGCATATTGCTATTGACCCGGTCTCAGTGCTGCCCATGGCTACGGACCTGGGTCTTTGGTATTTTGTACTTAGGAAATTTTTCCATAAGTAAGATTGCATATTGCTATTAACCTGGTCTTAGTGTTGCCTATGGCTCCGGACCGGGGTTTTATTCTTTGTTGCCAACGGCTGGGGTCCTGGGCCTCATTTTTTCTTATTGGTCCGGGCTATTTTTTGTCATCCCTTAGTTCGATGATTTCAGTTTAAGCAGCAGGTTCAACTTTGGCTTGGTTCTTCTTAGTGACGGAATGTTGGACCCGAGATTGGGCATTTTGAGCCAGTAGATCTAGGTTTCAACAGTCAGGGCTCCAGTAGCCTGGGCTTCGGTAGTCAGGGCTCCTGTAGTTAGGACTTCGGTAATCAGGGCTCATGTAGCCCGATCTTCGGTAGTCAGGGCTCTTGTAGTCAGGACTTCGGTAGTAAGGGCCCATATAGCCCAGTCTTCGATAATCGGGGCTCCTGTATTCAGGACTTCTGTAGACAGGGCTCATGTAGCCCGGTCTTCGATAATCGGGGCTCTGTTAGCTTAGGCTTCGGTAGTCGGGGCTCTTATTTTCTGGGCTTCGGTAGTCAAGGGTCCTGTAGTCAGGACTTCGGTACATCCGGATTTCTTCTGCTATATCCTCTCTGGTGAGGTTTTCCATATGCATCGCGGCCAGCGGCACATCCGTGTACTTGTATTGGTTCACTTCAATTTCAATTTCTTGCATCTCCGGGTCCTATTCCTATCCTCTCTAGAACCGGGGTGCCAGTAGCCGGGACTAGGGGTAGGTCTGAGACCGGATTCGGTACTTGTAGCTGAGCACTGGTGGATTGCCTCTGGGTGAATTTATTTCCCCTTGGCATGATTTCAACATGACATGGTTTCTGACACAATAATCTTTAGAAAGAGCGAGTTTGATAACAGATTGGTTTTGATTAGGACTCTTTTTCAAGAGCTTTTTGGTGGAGTTGAGTTCAGTGGCACCGAGACCAAAGGACAGAGCCACTCCCCTCCTTCTAGCGCCAATGATAACTCCAGAACTTGACCGGGTTCTTCCTCGCCAACTCCTGCCTCGGAAGTGGTGTAGCTGCTGTGGAGTGTTTGTAAAACAACACCGGAGGGGGGGTTTGGCCCCGAGGTGCCTCCGGCGTGAGAATAAGAGTTAGCTTTGGAAGATAGTAGTCAAGTAGAGTATCTCAAGAGTAATAAATGTGTGTGGGTGTGTAATAATGTCCCTCCACTAAACCCCATTCTCTAGGGGAATTTATAGCCCTAGGTCTAGGGTTTAGGGGTTGTTATCTCTACTCCTGACCGTCGGAAATGGGGGACCATCCGCTGAGCTGGAATGTCACGCGTGCTGAGTATCACTAGTCAGGGGTCCTCTAGTCTGAGGTAGATGCCACGTGTCCCCAGGGCCGGTTCCACTAGTTTGGACCGGGTTTCCTCTCATTCTTAAGGACTGGGTCTGCTTGTGATTTTGGGTCTAAAGTTGGGCTTGGGCTTATTTTTAGCCTATCACAGGTTTCACGCCAAAGGGAAGGAAAAACTGAAAGATGTGGACCTGGAAGAGTACATGTCCCATGTAATATAGAAATATTCAGATTAGGGTTTTACTTGTACTTGACTTGGAGGCTTGGCATTTAGATGTTGTACATGTAGATACATGGTTGAATTGCATGAATAAAATAACTGCCCTTCGTTACCACTCCATCTGCAACACTAACTGATCGGATACTCTCTACAAGCAACCTAAAATGCCGTCCGGGCCTGCGACAGTTGCCGAGTCCGGGATTAGGTCACCGATAACAGGTCCGGATCCGTGAACCAACTCCAGTACGGGGTAATAGAGCATATGGCGTCTCATGGCTCTCGTCACCATCAAAGGGTCCCAACTAAAAACGACAGCTAATAATTACCAATAATTGGCATAATCCAAGAATGAGGATGTCACACTCAAAAAGGTGCCTGACACACTTTCCCACAATTATCCTCCTGGACAGGTGTCGTGCATCTACGCGTCCCAAGTGTCCTACCTACTTAGGATTGAACGCTCATGATTAAAGGTACCAACCCTTAAACCCTAGTCCTGGGCCTATAAATAGACCCAGAAAAGAAGGTTTAGGGGTTAGATTCTCTCTTTTACACACTCATATACACACACCCTCCACAGTTAGATACTCTTATTCTTATCTTTCTTCCTCCAAAGCCGTTACTCATTCTCACGCCGGAGGTGCCGCGGGTTCAAACCCACCTCCCGGCATTGTTTTGCAGAGTCCCAACCATCAGCTACACCGCGTTCAGGGCGTGAGACGGTGGCGGAAGCACCGGATCGGAATATAGAGTTATCATTGGCGCTAGAAGGAGGGCGGCTCTGTCCTTTGGTCTCGGTGCCACAGGACCCGACGACATCAACAAACTCTTTGAAAAGAGTCCGAAATCAACCTGTAAGATCTACAAAACCATTGTGAAACCCTTACTAAAAATGTCACCTTTACACATTTCTAAACCATATGTGCAAGTATTTAGCGTTATTTACCTCTCTAGCCCAAATCTGTGATAAAGTTGCGATTTTTAGTTTTTCAACTTAGCCGGAATATAGATCTGTACTCCTAGTCGCCTACTATATACTTGTATCTGCCACCTTGTATTTTTATCTGAGTATTGAGTCCGTACTTAAGCTGTTCTGCACTAAGCTCATCTTAGATCTGTTATAATCGTTACTTTGTGAATTATCTTGCTTTAAAATTTGGGAATCATGGTAAGAGGAAGCAAATCTACTCAAAGAACCAACACTCGGGCACAAGAGCCTAACCTGACTCCAGACCTGACTTTAGTGCCGGCTGAAGAGCCTCCAGTCGTCCAAAGGGTAGGCATTGCACCAGGCGATGCCCGGATCGACATTGAGGTCAACCAGTACAAATATACTGATGTGCCTCTAGCTGGAATGCACCTGCAAGATCTTACCCGTGAAGAGCTGGCGGAGGCAATCCGGGTATTCCGAATAGTCCGAGCCCCTCCACCTGCCGAACCAGAGCAGGCTGAAAACTCCCAGGGTTCTCAACACTCCCACCGATCCAGGAGATCTTTCTTTGACCGAATTGGTGATAAAACCAAAGAAAAGCAAGCAGCCAACAAAGCTCAGAGCAAAAACCAGGAAGTTGAAAAACTCAGAAAGCTGGCTGAACTAAAAGAGAAGATCAGGCAGGAAGAAGAGGCAAAACTTGAACTCAAAATTCAAAAAAGGATACAGGAAGAGGAGGATCGAGTCTTGAGGAGGACCGGGTCTAAAAGAATTCTGAAAAACGTCAGTCCGGAAGTTATCTCAGACGAAGATGAGCCCGAAGATAACTTGATGCAAATGATTCATGAGCAACAGAAGAAAGTGGGACAGGACCCCGGACTCAAAATTGAAGGAACTCTGACCCCATTCAACCGATCTCTAGAAGCTATCCCTAGACAAAAGAACCTGAAGCATTACAACTTCGATTCCTTCGATGGGTTGGGAGATCCCGAAGAACATGTGAACTACTTCGAGCAGATGCAGGTTCTTTGCGTCTACCTTAAAAGGAGGGGCTCAGAGATGGTCCAGCCGAATCCCTTCCCGAAGCATTCACTCCTGGAAGAATTTTGTGAGTCCTTTCTGAAGAGGTTCAGAGCGAACCGGACTCATGAATTACACATGTGCCATCTGGAGACTATTTGTCAAAATGATAATGAATCTCTCGCAGATTATATGAAGCGATTCCAAGAGGCGATAAATAAAGTCTCGTGCTTGGATGAGCGTGAAGCCCTTAGCATCTTCCGGAGGAATCTGGATCCGGACCAGAATGAAAGATACGTTTATGAGTTGATCAACAAAGAACCCGAAAGCCTGGCTGCAGCATACTCCATGGCTGCGCGATTTATCAAAGAAAGTGATGTCCTTCAGGCAATGAGAATGACCCGACATGGAAATTCTTCATACAGAACTACCCACGATGATCGCTCTCGTGATGGTTATCAACCCGACAAGAGGTTTAAGCCAACAGACAAACCAACTTTATCCAGAATTCTCAACCATCAGTCTTCGGACTCCAAGTCCGCCAAACCAAATAAAGCTGACCCGAAGCCGGAACCTAAGTGGACTCCACTTAGTCGCACCCGGGCTGATATCCTGAAAGAAGTCCGGGACAAGCCATACTTTTACCCACCCAAGCCGATGATCACTAACCCGGAGAAGCGTCCTACGCACAAGCAATGTGACTATCATGGAACCCATGGTCATATGACAGAAAACTGTTTGTCTCTCAATTATTTCATCGAGGATCAAATCAAAAAAGGAAACATGGGGCAGTATATAGCTCAGAAAACAACGGAAAATGAAGTGGGAAAGAAGCACGTGGTCAACGTGGTAATGGGGGGGTCAAATTCTCATCCCCCTAGTCCGGACTCAGGAGATGAAGTAATGATGATCCAGACCTTTCCCGAACAAGTAATAACTTTCAGCAATGCCGATTTTGAAGGAGTTAATCCCAATCATAATGAAGCCTTGGTGGTTAGCTTGAATGTCGCGGAAAACGAAGTCAAGAAAATCCTGGTTGATAATGGATCCTCAGCAAACATCATCTTCAAGCATACATTCGACAGAATGCAGTTGGGCAGCGTAAGAATGAATGAATGTAGAGAGGACCCACTTTTCGGATTTGGGAACAACTTAGTCCCAATTCAGGGGACATTGTACCTACCTGTTCAGTTTGGAACCTTCCCGAAGCAAGTCACACATATGGTAAAATTCTATGTCATCAACACTCCATCTTCTTATAATGTGATCCTCGGTCGCCCGGCGCTAACCAAGCTTCGGGTAGTAACCTCAACACCCCATCTAAAGCTTAAATTTCCCACTCCATCAGGAGTTGGGGAAGTTAAAGGAGACTCCGAAACCGCTGGTCGTTGTTATGGCCAAGCGCTGATCATGGCTGAAACCGATCCGGAGAACAAATGAAAAGCGACTTTGTACCACAAAAACTTGAGCCGAAAGAAGCATAGATCTTACTTCAAAAAAGAGCCCGGACATGAAGTCCAAAACATTGAAAGTATTGAAGCTCAAACTAAAGAAGAGTTGATCGCCAAGGCCAGAGATTACCTGGAAACAAATACTCAGGCCCGGGTGCAGCAATTTGTCTCAAAGAATGATCTGGGAAAGGTCGAACCGGCGGTCGAGACCGAAATGGTCAAGTTGGAAGAAGGTAATCCGGCTCGAAAGATAAAGATAGGATCCGGACTGGATCCAATATTCAGAGAAAATCTTGTGCGACTCCTCAGAAATTATGCGGATGTCTTTGCCTGGAGTCCGGAAGACATGCCTGGACTCGATGAGTCTGTAGCAGTGCACAGCCTAGATGTTAACCCTAACAAGAAACCGGTAAAACAGAAAAGGAGGAACTTTGCTCCGGACCGATAGAAGGCAATCGACGAAGAAGTTGAAAAGCTCCTCAAAGCAGGAATAATTTGCGAAATAAAGTATCCGGACTGGCTGGCCAATGTGGTCCTGGTCAAGAAACCCAGCGGCAAATGGAGAATGTGTGTCGACTATACTGATCTGAATGCCGCATGCCCTAAAGACCCATATCCTCTTCCCAGCATAGATCAGCTCATTGATGCCACTGCGGGACATGTGATGTTCAGTTTCATGGACGCATTCTCCGGCTACAACCAAATTAAAATGAATCCGGCTAATATAGCCAAAACTGCCTTCATAACTCACAGAGCCGTTTATGCATACAAGTACATGCCATTCGGATTAATGAATGCCGGATCAACCTATCAAAGGGCAATGGTGGAGGTGTTTAAGGATCAATTGGGTAGAAACTTGGAGTCTTATGTAGATGATATGATAGCTAAGTCAAAAATAGTTGAGGAACATGTTCCAGACTTGCAGGAATGTTTCGAGAACTTAAGGAAGCACGAGATGAAATTGAACCCGGAGAAGTGCACCTTCGGGGTGAGAGCTGGAAAATTTTTGGGATTCATGATCAGTTAGAGAAGAATCGAAGCTAATCCGGAAAAGATTAAGGCAATAATGGAAATGGAGCCGCCCCGGACTCAGAAAGAAATTCAGAAGCTCGCAGGCTCTCTAGCAGCCTTGAGGCGATTCATTCCAAAGCTGGTCGAACGGTGCTTACCTTTCTTCGAGCTGCTTAAGGGGGTGAAAAACAAAAAAGATATTAACTGGAGTCCGGATTGCCAGAAAGCCTTCGATTCTATAAAGGAATTCTTGTCATCACCACCAATTTTATCAAAAGCTGAACCGGGGGAAGCATTATCACTTTACCTAGCCGCAGGACCACTGGCTGTGGGGGCAGCCTTGATCAGGGAGCATGAAGGACAACAGAATCCAGTTTATTACGTCAGCCAAGTGCTGAAGGATGTTGAGACAAGGTACCCAAATCTGGAAAAGTTTGCTTTTGCCCTGGTGATAGCATCAAGAAAGCCAAGGCATTATTTCCAAGGGAGAGAAATCAAAGTCATAACCGACCAGCCTCTAAGGAGGATAATTCATAAACCAGATGTGTCCGGCAGACTCGTCAATTGGGCTGTTGAGTTAAGCCAGTTCCAACTCACATTCGTACCTCGAACGGCTATTAAAGCTCAAGTGTTAGCTGATTTTATTGTGGAATGTTCTTTTCCCGAAATCTGAACTAGTCCCATGATCGTGGATCCGGGGAAAGAAGACGATTTAGACCCGGAGGCTTGGTCCTTGTACGTCGACGGATCCTCATCGAGCGAGAGATCCGGAGCAGGGTTAGTCTTGAAAAGTCCCCATGGGTTTCAGATACAGCAAGCCATAACCTTCAAATTCTTAGCAACAAACAACCAGGCAGAGTATGAGGCGCTCTTGGCCGGACTTCGATTGGCCAGATCCCTGAAAGTCCAGAGCCTGCACATTTTACAGTGATTCCCAGATTGTGGTGAAACAGACTAAAGGAGAGTATATTGCCAAGGATCCCAGGCTAGCCCAGTACCAAGCTTTGGTTAAAAGTTACTTGGCTACAATCCCAAGGTTTGAAATGGTTCAGATTAACAGAGAAGAAAATGCAGAGGCCGATGCATTGTCAAAACTAGTCCAGAATGCTGCTAAACTGGACAACTCATTTTACTTTGAAGAGATTGAGAAACCCACCATCGAGAATGTTGAAGTGATGGAAATAGATGATCAACCCAACTGGATGACTCCTTTGGTTTCGTATCTGGAAAAAGGAGAATTGCCAGAAGACAAGAATAAAGCTCAGAGACTCAAGGCCAAAGTTGCTAAGTTTTTCCTAGAAAAAGGACAACTCTATCGCAGAACGTTTTCCAGTCCGGTCCTGAAATGTATTGGACCAGCCAAAGCCGAATACTGCCTGCAAGAGGTTCATGAGGGGATTTGTGGAGATCATTTATCTGCAAAGGCTCTAGCTTACAAAATAATAAGGCAAGGCTATTACTGGCCCACAATTCATAGTGATGCGGTGGAGTTTGTCAAAAAATGCAAGAATTGTCAGTTGTTCAGCAACGTGCAAAGACAGAGTCCGGTTATGCCCTCTTCAGTCTTGTCTCCAGTGCCCTTTGCTGTTTGGGGTATCGACATCGTTGGTCCATTTCCTCGGGCCAAAGGCGATCTCAGATACTTATTAGTGGCCATCGATTACATGACTAAATGGGTAGAAGCCAAGGCCATGAGAACTATAAATCAACAAGACTGTATCCGGTTCATGGATAACATATTGATGAGGTTCGGGCTTCCACAAATCCTGGTCTCGGATAACGGACCTCAATTTATCGGTTCCGATTTTGAGAACTACCTGAAGGAGAGGGGCATCAAGCATAAGAAGTCATCGGTGGCATACCCCCAGGGTAATGGGCAAGTGGAAGTGACAAACCAAATTTTGCTAATGGGGATAGAAAAGAGGCTCCATGAGTTTAAAAATAAGTGGCCGGAAGAGCTTCCAAATGTGCTCTGGGCGTACAGGACTAGTCCCCGAACAAGTACTGGAGAAACCCCTTTCAAGCTAGCCTATGGGATTAATGCTCCTGATAGAAGTGGGTTCGCCTTCTCACAGAGCTATTAACTTCGAAGAAATTGCGAATGAGGAGGGGCTCCGAGTCAATCTCGATCTGATCGATGAAGTCAGGGACGAGACTGTTGCAAGAATGGAAAAGTACAAGGAAAAAACAAGGGAGTACTTTGGAAAGAAGACCATAGTAAAAAATTTCCAAGTTGGAGATCTAGTTCTGCGAGATACCGAGGCTTCGGACCCAACCAACACCGGTAAGCTCATGCCCAAATGGGAGGGTCCATATAAAATCAAAGAAGTGTTTCACCCGGGAACGTACAAATTGGTAAATATGGATGAGTCCGAGGTCCCCAACACTTGGCACGGCCTCCGACTCCGAAAGTTCTACCAGTGAAAAGAAGGTCAAAGCCCGAGTAACCAATCAAGGAGCTACTTCTAAGCCCAGGAAAGTCTTCAACAGATAGATTAGTCTCTGTAATGAAGCGAGAATAAATTATTTGTAGGGGAATGTTATGATTAATGAAAGTGGGCCTTGCCTTGTACTATTTATATTTCGTTGTAAATTTATTTTATCACTCACACACACAAGTCCCTGGTCCGGAGCCATAGGCAAGATTGGAACCAGGGCAAAAGCAATATGCAACAACTACTCCAGTCCGGAACCACCCCTACCAAAACAATCCGGACTGGGGGCGAAAACGAAAAATCTTCTAAGTAAGCTTTCAAGCTTTGGACTTAGCCAAAAACCAACCAATCCAGTCCGGAACCACCCCTACCAAAACAATCCGGACTGGGGGCGAAAACGAAAAATCTTCTAAGTAACCCAAAACTTTCAAGCTTTGGACTTAGCCAAAAACCAACCAATCCAGTCTGGAACCACCCCTACCAAAAAAATTCGGACTAGGGGCGAAAACGAAAAATATTCTAAGTAACCCAAAGCTTTCAAGCTTTGGACTTATCCAAAAACCAACCAATCCAGTCCTGAACCACCCCTACCAAAACAATCCGGACTGGGGGTGAAAACGAAAAATCTTCTAAGTAACCCAAAGCTTTCAAGCTTTGGACTTAGCCAAAAACCAACCAATCCAGTCCGGATCCCTTCCTACGAAAACAATCCGGCCTAGGGGCAAACGAAAAATATTCTAAGTTACTCAAAGCTTTCAAGCTTTGAACTTAGCTAAAAAAGCAACTACTCTAGTACGGGTCTACCTCTACGACAATGACCTAGACTGGGGGCAAACACGATAAAACTTAATTTTCTAAGTAATCCAAAATCTATGAACTTTGGACTTAGCTAAAAGCTACTCTAGTTCAGACAGTTGACTATGATGGATCCCAAGCTAGAGGCAAACGAGATACAAAATCAGAAAAAACTACTGGTATACTATCAAAATCACTCGATGTCGAGACAATAAAAACAAACACAAAGATGCAACAAACTCGATATGAACACAAAAGAAACAGAAGCAAATATTTATGGCTGTTTCCCAAGCCATTTATATTAATTAGGAGGAGGGGGAGATACAACTTTCATAAAAATACAAAAACATAAAGTGATTGCATTTAAACGGCTGCGGTGCCTGAACCACCAACACCTTCTCCGCCGCCGCCAGGACCGCCACGCCTCTTCCTAGCTTCATCTATGACCATTCGACGCAGAGCTAGAGCATCGCTAATCCTCTTGAGGACAGCATCAATCTCGGCCGTGGTGGTGGGCCCGTCAAACACCATCCCATCCACTATGATTTTGTTATTCTCATAGTCATAGATGAGGGTTTTTGGATCCATGGCAGAAAAAAGTGGAGAAAAGGAGAAGGAAAAGCTGAGAGATGGTTACAAAAGATCGGAAAAGATTTATGAAACTGCTGGTATTTATAGAGTGGGAATAGTGAGGTGGTAAAGACGTTTCTGTTATCAATGCACGTGAAACTGATGAAGCATCAATGCTGGTTAAAATCTCAAAGACCAAGGAGTTTGACCACAGAAGTCACGAGTCTTTCACAAGGATCTAGGTTAAATTCAACAAAAAACGAGGTAAAAACAGAAAACTAAGTGAGCAGCGTTAGACCCCTATCGCCGTCCGGAGTCCGTCCTTTTGAATAAATCCGGATAGCGAGGCAGACTTTACCAAATTTCTCTAAGTTACTCAACACTATCAAATGTTAAGCTTAAGAAAAAAGGTGTAAAGCCTTTACCACCAATTCAGACTTAATTCCTTTGTATCGAATCCGGTTTGGGGGCAAGTTTTAGAAGATTCCTCTAAGTCACTTGAGAGAAAACGTTGAGCCGGAGACGACAGCCTGGTCTACCTCCTACGAAAACTGTCCAAACTGGGGGCAGCAATTATATATTCAGTGTTATGCAATTCGAAGTAAAAACACAAATCAACGGGAATAAATAGGAGTTTAAAAACATGCGTTACAGAAAAGCTAGAATTCTACAAGGGACCGAACCAGCCATATGATTCAAAACATCCCCGGACAAACCAATTCAAAAGTTTAGAGTTGAAGAATACAAAGACATTAAGATGAAAAAGGGGGCTAAGTAACTAGGCCACATGAGGGTCTTCGGCAGGAGGGGCCTGATTGACGATGTCTTTGTCTGGAGATAGATCCCGAGCATCCTCTTCACTCGCTTCCTCCTCATCGTCGTCTGAACCAGACTCATCCCCAGAGTAGTAAGGTGCTGGATCTTCCCCAGTAGCAATGAAGTGCCGCTCTGCATTGATAAAAAGAGGTTGGAACTCGTCCCAGCTAGCCGATGGGTTCTCCTTCAAAAGTTTATGAGCAACGACCCAGGCACGACAAATTATAGAGGCAGCCTTCTTACCCAACTCCGTATAATATTCCTGAGAGTGACGGAACTCATCGATGATGACGGCTGGTTCCTTATAACCTGCGAGTTTTACTCGGAGTTCTTCGAGTTCCTTCGGCACAGAGATGGAACCCCAGCTCTGAGCAACTCCAGGAACAGAAGGAATCGAGCCCGGAGTAGGGATGCTAGGTGGATTACCCCTAGTGAGATCCACAACAACCTTTGGAACATTTCCCTCTCGAACCCTTTTCGATTTTCTTTCTAACCCCGGGGATAATTCATCTTCAAGCTCGGGGACACCAGATTTACCTTCTAAAATAGCTCCGGACTCTGAGTCCTGCTCAACACTCGCATCCGTCTACGAGCTTTCTCCTTCGCCAACCGCTCTCTTCTTTTTTTCCCACCTCTCTTTGAGCATTGAATCACTTTGTGGATACCCCCTATCCCTTGCATAGCTATGGCCAGGCTAGCCGTTTCAGCATCCAAAGCCTTCATTCTCTCTTTATGGTAGGGGCTGTACTGAGGTAAACCTGAAAAGAAGAAGTAGCACAAAATAGTCAGAATACACAACAAAAGGAAATAAGAATTCAAGGTATAAACGATTACCACATCCAAAAGAATGTAATATTTCATGATCCATGAAGGAATGCCAGGTAGTTGAAACTCCTAAAGCCCTACAGAAGTCATGAACCTTGGTCTGGGCATTGCCTTCTAACTCATACTCCTGAAAATCACGATAGGCCTCAACCCGGAATAGAGGCATGTAATCGATATCTTCAAACTGCAAAAGGGCCCATTCCTCATGCCAACCCTTGAGGGAGGACATCATGGTCACAGGCATCACCCTTCCCTTCTTAAATCCACTCTTTTGATAATTGAACCGTAGCTCATACAGGGGAACTAGAGTGGATTTAACCAAAGTAAAAATATAATGGAAAAGCTTAAAGGTGGGAAGGAATCCTTTGACATTACAACAACCAAGGAACCACATGATCCACTTGACAACGTTCGGAGTGAGTTGGAATAAGGGTCATATTGAAATTTACAGAGACACTTAATAAATTGGTGGCAGTGGGGGTTGTACCCGAATCTAATGTGCTCTAGAGAGACTCCCACCAATCCATCCCCGGGTCTATGATATATTCGTTCGTGGGGTTCGGGCCACCTCCAAACAACTTTATCATCTAGATGAAAGCAAGACCTAAAACACTCATCTAGTTTATCGGTATTGGCAATGTCCAGCAAAGGTGCCATGGGGGTGCTAGTTCCGGGGAGGTGTGATAATTCCGCATCCATAGAACACTTGTCGTAAAAGACTGGACCCCCAGGAGACACTTTGAACACTTCGGATAAATCTCTGTAATAATATTCGTCTGGAACGGAAATATCTTTCTCGACAAAGAAAAATTTGACATCTTTCCCAGTGACCCTCAGACGTACTAAGGGTCTCCCCAGAGGGAAGTCGCATGCTAGGAAGCTCGTCCAGAATGGTCTTTGGGGGTTTCCTAGTCCTTTTAGTCATTGTAGATGAAGAGGAGGAAGAAGGTCCGGACTCAGTAGGGGGGTCTAGGTCCGAAGAACAGCTGGAAAGTATAAACGAAGATCGGGGTCGTTTATCCAATTGTTTTCTATACACCATAAAACAGTACACTACCCCAGATGCCCACCAATAGCACAACCCCGAACCAAGAGACAAGAACAAAAAGAAAACACAAGTATCAGAAACACCCACACAAAACCCCGAAATCAAAACCAAAGATTTACGCAAACAGATACAAGCATATATATACACAAAACAAGAAAAAACTTCCAAAAACGAAATCCAAAAACCTCAAAAATCGGAAATTTCAAGCAACCACTACAGCCCCAAAAAGCCCAAACAAGTACGGTGACAAGAGTAGTAGACAGTTACATAGATAACAGCATACGAACAGTTGGAACAAGAATAATATCAAGTTATTTTACACAAAGTTCAATTACAGGCAAGGAAAATTGAAGAAATATGGAGAAGAGAACGATTACAATGCGAAAGAAGAAGCGGAAAAGCCCTCACTACCGATCAACAACCAGAATCAACAGCCAGAATTTTGAAGAAAAAAGAAGAGCGGAGAATGGTTTACAATAAAAGTGAAAAGGGGAAGAAATACAATTGAAATTTACTTATAGAGAAGTTAAAATGAGTGAAGGCTTGAGATGTGGCCACGTGGACGGCCAGGAGGAACCTTGATTAAAACAAAAAGAGGGTGTAAGAAAAAAGCAATCATGACTGCACGACTCACAAGGAGAATGGACAAGCTCTGGAAATTCGGAATTATAAAGAAATATCAATAATAGGCTGAGAAACGTTTCGAATCCACTGGCTTACAGCCCCGGATCATGTGCTCTACACATAATCCGGACCTAGGAGGCAAGAAATAGGGAAATTTTTGCTTCAGTCATTTTAAACAACAAAACATTGAAATGGAGACTACTACTCCCCCATCCAGACGAATCTGCATAGGGAAGTAGGGGGCAAATGATAGGATACTCTCTACAAGCAACCTGAATTGCCGTCCGGGCCTGCGATAGTTGCCGAGTCCGGGATTAGGTCACCGCTAACATGTCCGGGCCCGTGAACCAATTCCAGTACGGGGTAATAGAGCATGTGGCGTCTCATGGCTCTCGTCACCATCAAAGGGTCCCAACTAAAAATGATAGTTAATAATTACCAATAATTGACATAATCCAAGAATAAGGATGTCACACTCAAAAAGGTGCCTGACACACTTTCCCACAATTATCCTCCTGGACAGGTGTCGTGCATCTACGCGTCCTAAGTGTCCTACCTACTTAGGATTGAACGCTCATGATTAAAGGTACCAACCCTTAACCCTAGTCCTGGGCCTATAAATAGACCCAGAAAAGAAAGTTTATGGGTTAGATTCTCTCTTTTACACACTCATATACACACACCCTCCACAGTTAGATACTCTTATTCTTATCTTTCTTCCTCCAAAACCGTTGCTCATTCTCACGCCGGAGGTGCCGCAGGTTCAAACCCACCTCCCGGCATTGTTTTGCAGAGTCCCAACCATTAGCTACACCGCGTTCAGGGCGTGAGGAAGCACCGGATCGGAATATAGAGTTATCACTAACTCTACCCGGTTCCGTCCCACCCTCATCAATAACTGATAAATCTTTGTCACGCACACGTAATCGACGTTGGTGAAAAACGGAAGTGGTCAAATTAAATATTGATGCATGTTGATTAATGCATAGCTATGCTTGTACTCAACGAAAAAGAAAAGCCAAAATAATGTATATAGATGTAGACTGGAGTTGATGATTCACATATATAGCATGTTAAAGGAAGAAATATATTGTTTAAAAATGCTTACGTAAACAACTCATTCATTCCGATAGTGTGGGAAAATCATTTTTATGCTTGGGTTAGCATGAGAGTTTTCGTTACACAAGTATACTAATTCATAACATTCGAGCTATAAATGGATTGCCTTGTACAATAATCTTGCCTGACTCCAGTCCCATTGACAAACTGCGTGGAAGATGGAGAGCATCAAAAAAGTTTCACTGGCCATACGATGTGCATTAATACTAGTCATAATCTCATGTGTGGTGGCTTCGGCCCTGGCTGAAAGTGAGAAAGAGACTATACCATTCACTCAAATGTCAAAGACCAGATTGCAATTTCTGCATTTACACGGAAAACACTACTAAAACAAGTATTTCTGCCTCAAGAAAATCCTGCTGATGATTATAAGAGATGCAGGCACCTTAGTGAGAGCTGTTCTGGTGACCAGAGTTGTTGTAGTGGCTGTCTGTGCTTTCGAGTTACTTTAAAGTGCATGGGTAACTGTTAACTGACGAGCATAAATATTAAAATAAATAAAGTGGAGTGCAATTTCACATATGCATTCTAATTATTAATAGTTTGTAAATTTTTTTGTTGTGAACTCTCATGGCTATTAGACAAATATTTTATTTATGAATTTGAAATTAAATTTGTTTTATAAAGTTGTTGCACCAATCTCTCTAAACATAGAACTCAGTAGATGCTTTTATGCATTGGATGAAATATGTTACTTCCCATTCAAATTACCTAGACAAGAATCATAATTCTACATAGAACAAAGTCATTCCTCATTCAAGATTATCTAGGCAAATCCAAATACTTCTATCAAAACCCGAAGGAACCTCGTCACTAACTTTATTTTCAGATAACTTGAGGTACGTACATAAAAAACTTACATGATGATCACGTTGCGACTCCTGATAAATTCAACCCCAAAACTAAAAGCTGTCAAGAATCTTTAATAAGAATTAAGGATTAACTGTATCTTCGAATTTATTACTTAGGGACTACCTAGGTAATTTGATACTCCCTCTGTCCCCTCCATTTCTTTACAATTTCCTTTTTGGGACGTCCCACCAATTCTTTACATTACTAAAAATATTAACTTTTAACAATAAAATATATTATTACATCCACTACTTCACTCCACTTTTTCAACACTTTACATTATTACACCCAATACTTCACTTATTTTAACAATAAAATCACTATTACACCCACTACTTCATTTATTTTAACAATATTACACCCACTATCCTTGGTCTCCGTGCCCAGCCCCCATGTAAGGAAACTGACGGGACAGAGGGAGTACCTGATAGTGATACAGCATTCTTTTTAAACTGGTTACCCAGCATTCTTTTTAAGTAATTAATTATGAATAATTTTACTATAGAGAGCAATGCTTAATATATAACTTGACTCCAGTCCAATTGAGTAATTGAGAGAAAGATGCAGAATATAACAAAGCTTCTCCTGTATTGGAATTTTGGTATTAATATTAGTAATTATCTCAACTGCTGCGCCCTAGGCTCTGGCTGAAAATGGCATAGAAAATACCTCTACTCGGATGGCGAAAAAAGCAATGCTGTTACAGATTACCCGAGAAGCTAATAACTGAAGGGGTCACAGAGAAGCTAATCCGACATATAATTATGTCATCATTCGTTGCAAACCTTGTAAGTGTTGGCAATACGATTCGAAGTGCACCGGTCATTGTTGAGTGAGAGTTGCATGAGTGCTATTGGCTTGCAAACTTTTTTTTTTTTTTTTTTTTTTTTGCTAATTAAAATTTTATACCAAGAAGGAACCACAAAATAAATTTAGGGGCATACCCGCGATATCAACGTTTAGGCATTACAGACCGAATTAGTTCAAACAGAACAACAACATAAAGACTAAAACAAAAAGACTAAAACCAAGCTAAATCAAGACTAGCGGCGAAACAAGTGATCATGGGACACGGGAATGGCCTCCCCGCCCAGCACGCCACTTACGAATCTCCGATTTCTTCAGCCGAACCTTTGCTTTTCCAGCAATTGCAGGTTGGACTTCTAAAGCATTTCCAGGCAAAGGAGCATGATCTCCTAACAGCTCAGTACAGGCGCCTTCACCCGGACTATCCGACTTACTACCCCTAAGTCCAATGGCCCTTGAGGCCTCTCCATGGAGCATGACCTCCTGGTCCGGGCTAGATTGACCTTCCAATGGAGAAATTAAAGTACCCAGCCCAATGCTTTGAATGAAATCCTGCAGTTGCGGAGCGCAGTTGACCGATATTGCAAGCTCCTTTGTTGTCCCACAATAGAACTTTCCAGAAGGATCTCGGAAGGGGTCACCCCCACTGATCTCCACAAAATCAGCCACTTTTGGAACACAAAACCCATTCATTCGAATATGTTTTTTTAGCTTCTCAACATGAAACAGAGTCTCAATCAATAACTCCCGAACACCATCTTGGTATTCAGCTGAACTAATCTCTGAGATATAGTCATTCTTTGCCCCTGAACTTCCCCCCTCCTCCTCAGTACGCAGATCAGATTGAAGAACCTTATCCGCCTTCTCTACCATCTCTTCCCTACTAAACAATTGACTCGAAAGATCAACCCCATTAGCCTGACTCATTAAGTCAGCATCGATAGTTGAACTACCAGTAACATTGGCATAATTAGAACCCTTAATACTATGCATAACAGAAATAGAACTACCATGCATTCTATCATCATAAAAGAAATTACCCTCCTCCCTTTGAGTATTGCAAGAACTACGAGTCCTGGAGGCAATCCCAGTCGGAGCAGTCTTTTCCTCAATGCTAATTTTCCTCCTCTTGCCCCTATCTCCACCAACCAAGTTCTTAGGCGTCTCAGCGCACCCACTTGCTAGAGTCCTACCTGAATGAATCTCTGACACCAAGATCTCCGCAAAGGAGACTCTCTTCAGATTCGATTCCGGTATCAAACCCTTCACCGACTTTTTAGAGCTCTCTTCCGGTTTCACCTGTGACAAACCTTTTTGGTTCATTTTAGGCTTAACCCCATCATCTATCCTCCAAATAGCTTTATCCGCACTTCTGGTTCTAGAGGCAATTCCAGAAGCCGGACCAACATATTTATTCCGATTTTGCCTCCCTGCCTCACTTCCTTTAGTGTTGCCAGAAGGAATCACCGTCACAAGGTTCTCCGAAAAGGAGACCCTTTTCGGACTCATACTCGATACCAACCCCTTCCGAGTCATCGTCGACTCAGAGGAACAGTGAAAAAGGTGGGTACTAGAAGTACCCATCTCCAACGGAGATCCATCCGAGAAGGAAACCTTCTTCCGATCCATACAAAAACCAAGAACAAAGAGAAGAAATTTAGTGGATGGGTGAGAGAATATGGAGGAAATATGGATTATTGAAGGTTGGAAATGTAGATCTGATGGGAATTTGTGTAAGAATAAAGATTGCTACAAGAGGGTTTCTAGAGAGAAGGAGGAGTTTCTCTCTCTAGACTCTCATTTTTTCTATACCAAATTTACATGTTGAGGTATTCTGTATTTCTTTTATTGGCTTGCAAACTTAAATTGAATAATGTGTTTTGTATGTTAATTAAGATGTGCAATATTGTTTTTTCACATAAACTAAAATAAATACATGGGATTTATTCCTCTCTCTTTCTCTTTCACGCCTACTACCGCCGGTAACATCCCTATGAGGGTCGACTCCCGCTAGCTAGCTCCCTTCAAGCCTTTTCCTTCCTCCTTCTCCAACCAAGACTTCCTCCACCTTCACAATTCCATTTCACTCTCTCCATAAATCGAAATTTTTTCCTAAAAATTTCGAAAAATCCATTCGAGTTCTTTTCAGATCTGTTTTGATTTAGAGCTCGAAATATCAAATAAACACATTTCTTAGACTCAAAATCTTCTGCTTAACATCATATCAAAATTTGGTGTCAATCCGAGATCTTTGACTTTTCGAATTTTATATGTCTCTCCATTTGGAGTGGTTGTTTGTCTCTCCTTTTGGAGTGTTTGTTATGTTTTTGATTAAGTATGTTTTGTTTTATTCGGTGTTGGATCTGCTAAGAATGATTTTGCTGATGTCTTGGGAGATCGGGATAATCCGCATCGAAGCTGGGACAGTGATAATTATTGCAAAAACTCACCACTCACAACCAAAGACTGTTCATCATATTTTGGGGGTTTTTACTTTCGGCATGTCTATAGCTGGTATCCGGCATGTAGATAGCTGGGGTGTTGCTCACCCTTTACGGGTTTCCATGTTCGGCATGTCTATAGCTGGTATCCGGCATGTAGATAGCTGGAGTGTCATTCCTGTAACCTCAGTTTATGCAATTGAGGCGTCTGAACACTGGGGTATCAATGGATGTTATGTGATGTGGTCAATTGTGATACCGCTGCTTCCAGGGGTGTTGGCGCAGTTTGGATCGCTTGGGAAGTCTTCGAATTCATTTTTAGTTTCAAGAACTTTTAAGTTCATTATGTTAAACGATCAGAAAACAATTTATTTGTTTTTCAACCTGGTCGTATTGACAGTCGGGGGTTTGTCCCGCTGTTTTATATTGTATTGGTTTGGTTCAGTAATATAATTCTATGCATTTCGTCAAAAAAAAGATGTGCAATATTGTAAAACTACTGCGGTAGTTTCCAACTGTTTTAATTGATTTGTTATGTGTTGGTTCAGTGAACAATAGAAATTTACTCTCTCTCTTTTTTTTTTTTGCTAAGCAGAAATTTACTACTTTTCAATTCATTGATTCTAAGAGTATATTTCATTGATTCTAAGATAAATTTACTCTTAGAATCAATGAATTGAAAATAGTTTAATATGTCTTGTGTCCGCAAAAGGTTGGGATTTTATGTCAAGAGAGATTTGCCTGGATGGCAGAGGTTGTTCCCCAATTAGGCAAGTTACCCATAAGAAACAAAAAGAAAAACTAAGTCGAAAATCATGTACCATGAACCATTCAATAGCTCTGTCCAGAAATTTGTAGCTTCTAGGGAAGTACAATTACGACCTGGTACTATGGCCATCTTACTTCTTGGACATAATATCATGCTTGGACCTCTTGAATCCGAAGACGAGAGGGTGATTTGCTAGGTAAAATGAAAAGGAGACATGCAGAATATGTTATGTGCATTATCAGCTGTACTCAAAAGTCCAACAGAGAACAAGTTAATTGAATCATTTTTTTTCCGAGACTGTTTGTTTTTACATATTCACATGATAGTTCAACCAAAAGCTTATGCTTTGTTTATTTAAATGGGATGAGAAATTGAACTCGGTACTGAGTTTTTGCTTCATCAAACAGTATGAAATAAGTAAATAACTAATGACACACACAAGTTGGATTACTAACTATGGATAATAGTATAGGCAATTTCATCTCTGTCCTAAAAAAAAGTTTTATGGGGTCGATTTCAAGATAATATTTAAGTAATAATTTATGAACGAAAATTTATCAAATTTATATTCAAATTATTCATTGAAATTTAACTATGCACTAAAATTTCCATGTTACTGTTTTAATTTTTGTCTCTGCATTTTGTTTCTGAAGAATGTCCAAAATCCACAAGTATATATCTACTGGAAAAAACCTTGAATGTACTCTATGACATATTGACTCATACATGTTGTGTAGAAATAGGTGAAAGTGTACAACTAAGTCCATGGCAACATCTCCACTCACTTTCATACCCATTACTCACCCTCTCTATCCCCAAAATTTTAACCCTCATAACCAACAGAAAGGTTCAGTAACCCAAGTGAACACCAAGGTTCAGAGGATAAATGGATGGTGCTTATTGCTATTGATGCAGTGTATTTATTGTCTAACTCGTTTATTATAGTTTCTTTGCTATTATGGCGGAAAGTTTAAATTTGAGAGGTTTGGATGATTATATAAAACTGTCAGTAATATTGTCTGGGATCAGTTATCATGAAATGTATAAACCTGAAAATGAATAAATGGTAACACGATTCACTTAATGAGGAAATGTGTTACCTAAAAACAATCTGCACTAGTATATGAACAAAAAAAAAAACTTCATCTGCTATTTTATTCAGAGTATTTTGCTTAGGAAGAAGAAAGCAAGAATTTGGAGAACACTTGTATTCTTGTAAGCTGCTGTCAATCATATGCAAACCGTAGAGTCCAAATTAGGGCTGTCAAAAAAATCCGAAAAATCCGATATTCGACCGAAAAATTTGATACCAAATCCGAAAAAAACGGATAATATCCGTATTCGAAAGAAAACGGATATTATTTGTATCCGAATTCGTATTCGAAAATAGTGGATACGGATATAGGCACATCCGTATTCGAAATATCCGATATCCGAAAATTTATAAATGTATATATATATATATGGGTTGGACTCCATAACAAACACTTTATATAACAATAAAGAACACCTTAGATCTAATATATCCAATGCCCCTGGCGGGGCCACCCAATACAAAAAGTTCTTATTTTTTTACCTTCTATCCCTCCATCATCTAAAAAATAAAAAAGAGTTACTGTTCATGATGATGACTTCATCATGAACAGTAAACTTTTAAATTATTTTTTTTTTGCTGGCTTGATAGAGGGTAAAAAAATAACAACCTTTTGTATTGGGTGCCCCTGGCGGGGCCAAAGGATCTAATAGATCTAAGTATTCTTTGTTTTTTGTTATATTCTTAGTGTTCTGTATGGAGCAAAGGCCTATATATATATAGGCCTTTGTTCCATAAAGAACACTCTTATATAACAAACAATAAAGAACACTATAAAATCATTTATTCCAATAGATCCATTGGCCCCGACAGGGGCACCCAATACAAAAAGTTCTTATTTTTTTAGGCTCTATCCATCCAGCAAAAAAAAAATGAAAATTTTACTGTTCATGATGACGTCACTGATGACGTCATCGATGAATAGTAAATTTTCAATTTTTTTTTTTTTTGCTGGATGGATTGTTTGTTATATAAGGTGTTTGCTATGGAGTCCAACCCTATATATATATATATATATATATATATATATATATAGGGTCTTGTTCTAATAGAAACTAAATTAGAATAGAAACTAGAAACTAAACATAAATTAAATATTTCAAGCTAATCTAATGACCAAATTAGGGGTACCCCAATACAAAAAGTTCATAAAATTATTGGCTCCATCCAGCAAAAAAAAAAAAAAAAATTACTGTTCACTGCTGACGTGGCAGTGACGTCAGCGTGAACAGTAAATTTTTTTTTTTTTTTTTGCTGGATGGAGCCAATAATTTTAAACACTTTTTGTGAAGGTGCCCCTGGCGGGGCCATTAGAATGAATGAAATATAATTTATTTAGTGTTGATTTCTAGTTTCTATTCTAAGATTGGTTTCTATTTGACCACTAGCCTATATATATATGGAAATTGGTCAGGAGCCCCCGGGGGATATCCCCTTGCCCGGCTGCCCGCCATGTTTCATTGCGGGCGTCCGCCATGTTTCATTGCGGGCGTCCGCCATGTTTCATTGCGGGCGTCAATTTGTTAAAATTAAATTAAAAATAGAAAAATAAGATAAAATTTGAATTAAAATTCATAAAAATTCAAACATTGGTACTTATTAATTCTGTGATTAATTTTACTTAGATTCACTAATTTTCTATTTTTGAGATTTTTACAATAGATTCACTTAGTTAGTAGTACGGGTCAAATCGATAGTTGACTACCACTTTTACCATCCAAATAAATTTATTATTTTTTAAAAACTTGGAAATATCACTAAATTAGATATATATTGACATGCGTGAGGTTGGACCGTCGATAAGAATTTTTTAAAAAATAGAAACAACAATCTGGGACAAAGCACTAGTTAGCAGTACGGGTCAAATCGATAGTTGACTACCACTTTTACCATCCAAATAAATTTATTATTTTTTAAAAACTTGGAAATATCACTAAATTTGATATATATTGACATACGTGAGGTTGGACCGTCGATAAGAATTTTTTAAAAAATAGAAACAACAATCCGGGACAAAGCACTAGTTAGAAGTACGGGTCAAATCGATAGTTGACTACCACTTTTACCATCCAAATAAATTTATTATTTTTTAAAAACTTGGAAATATCACTAAATTTGATATATATTGACATACGTGAGGTTGGATCGTCGATAAAAATTTTTTAAAAAATAGAAACAACAATCCGGGACAAAGCACTAGTTTGCAGTACAGGTCAAATCGATAGTTGACTACCACTTTTACCATCCAAATAAATTTATTATTTTTTAAAAACTTGGAAATATCACTAAATTTGATATATATTGACATACGTGAGGTTGGACCGTCGATAAGAATTTTTTAAAAAATAGAAACAACAATCCGGGACAAAGCACTAGTTAGCAGTACGGGTCAAATCGATAGTTGACTACCACTTTTACCATCCAAATAAATTTATTATTTTTTAAAAACTTGGAAATATCACTAAATTTGATATATATTGACATACGTGAGGTTGGACCGTCGATAAGAATTTTTTAAAAAATAGAAACAACAATCCGGGACAAAGCACTAGTTAGAAGTACGGGTCAAATCGATAGTTGACTACCACTTTTACCATCCAAATAAATTTATTATTTTTTAAAAACTTGGAAATATCACTAAATTTGATATATATTGACATACGTGAGGTTGGATCGTCGATAAGAATTTTTTAAAAAATAGAAACAACAATCCGGGACAAAGCACTAGTTTGCAGTACAGGTCAAATCGATAGTTGACTACCACTTTTACCATCCAAATAAATTTATTATTTTTTAAAAACTTGGAAATATCACTAAATTTGATATATATTGACATACGTGAGGTTGGACCGTCGATAAGAATTTTTTAAAAAATAGAAACAACAATCCGGGACAAAGCACTAGTTAGCAGTACGGGTCAAATCGATAGTTGACTACCACTTTTACCATCCAAATAAATTTATTATTTTTTAAAAACTTGGAAATATCACTAAATTAGATATATATTGACATATGTGAGGTTGGATCGTCGATAAGAATTTTTTAAAAAATAGAAACAACAATCCGGGACAAAGCACTAGTTAGTAGTACGGGTCAAATCGATAGTTGACTACCACTTTTACCATCCAAATAAATTTATTATTTTTTAAAAACTTGGAAATATCACTAAATTTGATATATATTGACATACGTGAGGTTGGACCGTCGATAAGAATTTTTTACAAAATAGAAACAACAATCCGGGACAAAGCACTAGTTAGCAGTACGAGTCAAATCGATAGTTGACTACCACTTTTACCCTCCAAATAAATTTAGTATTTTTTAAAAACTTGGAAATATCACTAAATTTGATATATATTGACATACGTGAGGTTGGACCGTCGATAAGAATTTTTTAAAAAATAGAAACAACAATCCGGGACAAAGCACTAGTTAGCAGTACGGGTCAAATCGATAGTTGACTACCACTTTTACCATCCAAATAAATTTATTATCTTTTAAAAACTTGAAAATATCACTAAATTAGATATATATTGACATACGTGAGGTTGGATCGTCGATAAGAATTTTTTAAAAAATAGAAACAACAATCCGGGACAAAGCACTAGTTAGAAGTACGGGTCAAATCGATAGTTGACTACCACTTTTACCATCCAAATAAATTTATTATTTTTTAAAAACTTGGAAATATCACTAAATTTGATATATATTGACATACGTGAGGTTGGATCGTCGATAAGAATTTTTTAAAAAATAGAAACAACAATCCGGGACAATGCACTAGTTTGCAGTACAGGTCAAATCTATAGTTGACTACCACTTTTACCATCCAAATAAATTTATTATTTTTTAAAAACTTGGAAATATCACTAAATTTGATATATATTGACATACGTGAGGTTGGACCGTCGATAAGAATTTTTTAAAAAATAGAAACAACAATCCGGGACAAAGCACTAGTTAGCAGTACGGGTCAAATCGATAGTTGACTACCACTTTTACCATCCAAATAAATTTATTATTTTTTAAAAACTTGGAAATATCACTAAATTTGATATATATTGACATACGTGAGGTTGGACCGTCGATAAGAATTTTTTAAAAAATAGAAACAACAATCCGGGACAAAGCACTAGTTAGAAGTACGGGTCAAATCGATAGTTGACTACCACTTTTACCATCCAAATAAATTTATTATTTTTTAAAAACTTGGAAATATCACTAAATTTGATATATATTGACATACGTGAGGTTGTATCGTCGATAAGAATTTTTTAAAAAATAGAAACAACAATCCGGGACAAAGCACTAGTTTGCAGTACAGGTCAAATCGATAGTTGACTACCACTTTTACCATCCAAATAAATTTATTATTTTTTAAAAACTTGGAAATATCACTAAATTTGATATATATTGACATACGTGAGGTTGGATCGTCGATAAGAATTTTTTAAAAAATAGAAACAACAATCCGGGACAAAGCACTAGTTAGTAGTACGGGTCAAATCGATAGTTGACTACCACTTTTACCATCCAAATAAATTTATTATTTTTTAAAAACTTGGAAATATCACTAAATTTGATATATATTGACATACGTGAGGTTGGATCGTCGATAAGAATTTTTTAAAAAATAGAAACAACAATCCGGGACAAAGCACTAGTTAGCAGTACGAGTCAAATCGATAGTTGACTACCACTTTTACCCTCCAAATAAATTTAGTATTTTTTAAAAACTTGGAAATATCACTAAATTTGATATATATTGACATACGTGAGGTTGGACCGTCGATAAGAATTTTTAAAAAAATAGAAACAACAATCCGGGACAAAGCACTAGTTAGCAGTACGAGTCAAATCGATAGTTGACTACCACTTTTACCCTCCAAATAAATTTAGTATTTTTTAAAAACTTGGAAATATCACTAAATTTGATATATATTGACATACGTGAGGTTGGACCGTCGATAAGAATTTTTAAAAAAATAGAAACAACAATCCGGGACAAAGCACTAGTTAGCAGTACGGGTCAAATCGATAGTTGACTACCACTTTTACCATCCAAATAAATTTATTATTTTTTAAAAACTTGGAAATATCACTAAATTTGATATATATTGACATACGTGAGGTTGGATCGTCGATAAGAATTTTTTAAAAAATAGAAACAACAATCCGGGACAAAGCACTAGTTAGTAGTACGGGTCAAATCGATAGTTGACTACCACTTTTACCATCCAAATAAATTTATTATTTTTTAAAAACTTGGAAATATCACTAAATTTGATATATATTGACATACGTGAGGTTGGATCGTCGATAAATTTTTTTTAAAAAAATAGAAACAACAATCCGGGACAAAGCACTAGTTAGCAGTACGGGTCAAATCGATAGTTGACTACAACTTTTACCCTCCAAATAAATTTATTATTTTTTAAAAACTTGGAAATATCACTAAATTTGATATATATTGACATACGTGAGGTTGGACCGTCGATAAGAATTTTTTAAAAAATAGAAACAACAATCCGGGACAAAGCACTAGTTAGAAGTACGGGTCAAATCGATAGTTGACTACCACTTTTACCATCCAAATAAATTTATTATTTTTTAAAAACTTGGAAATATCACTAAATTTGATATATATTGACATACGTGAGGTTGTATCGTCGATAAGAATTTTTTAAAAAATAGAAACAACAATCCGGGACAAAGTACTAGTTTGCAGTACAGGTCAAATCGATAGTTGACTACCACTTTTACCATCCAAATAAATTTATTATTTTTTAAAAACTTGGAAATATCACTAAATTTGATATATATTGACATACGTGAGGTTGGATCGTCGATAAGAATTTTTTAAAAAATAGAAACAACAATCCGGGACAAAGCACTAGTTAGTAGTACGGGTCAAATCGATAGTTGACTACCACTTTTACCATCCAAATAAATTTATTATTTTTTAAAAACTTGGAAATATCACTAAATTTGATATATATTGACATACGTGAGGTTGGATCGTCGATAAGAATTTTTTAAAAAATAGAAACAACAATCCGGGACAAAGCACTAGTTAGCAGTACGAGTCAAATCGATAGTTGACTACCACTTTTACCCTCCAAATAAATTTAGTATTTTTTAAAAACTTGGAAATATCACTAAATTTGATATATATTGACATACGTGAGGTTGGACCGTCGATAAGAATTTTTAAAAAAATAGAAACAACAATCCGGGACAAAGCACTAGTTAGCAGTACGAGTCAAATCGATAGTTGACTACCACTTTTACCCTCCAAATAAATTTAGTATTTTTTAAAAACTTGGAAATATCACTAAATTTGATATATATTGACATACGTGAGGTTGGACCGTCGATAAGAATTTTTAAAAAAATAGAAACAACAATCCGGGACAAAGCACTAGTTAGCAGTACGGGTCAAATCGATAGTTGACTACCACTTTTACCATCCAAATAAATTTATTATTTTTTAAAAACTTGGAAATATCACTAAATTTGATATATATTGACATACGTGAGGTTGGATCGTCGATAAGAATTTTTTAAAAAATAGAAACAACAATCCGGGACAAAGCACTAGTTAGTAGTACGGGTCAAATCGATAGTTGACTACCACTTTTACCATCCAAATAAATTTATTATTTTTTAAAAACTTGGAAATATCACTAAATTTGATATATATTGACATACGTGAGGTTGGATCGTCGATAAATTTTTTTTAAAAAAATAGAAACAACAATCCGGGACAAAGCACTAGTTAGCAGTACGGGTCAAATCGATAGTTGACTACAACTTTTACCCTCCAAATAAATTTATTATTTTTTAAAAACTTGGAAATATCACTAAATTTGATATATATTGACATACGTGAGGTTGGACCGTCGATAAGAATTTTTTAAAAAATAGAAACAACAATCCGGGACAAAGCACTAGTTAGCAGTACGGGTCAAATCGATAGTTGACTACCACTTTTACCCTCCAAATAAATTTATTATTTTTTAAAAACTTGGAAATATCACTAAATTTGATATATATTGACATACGTGAGGTTGGACCGTCGATAAGAATTTTTTAAAAAATAGAAACAACAATCCGGGACAAAGCACTAGTTAGCAGTACGGGTCAAATCGATAGTTGACTACCACTTTTACCATCCAAATAAATTTATTATTTTTTAAAAACTTGGAAATATCACTAAATTAGATATATATTGACATACGTGAGGTTGGATCGTCGATATGAATTTTTTAAAAAATAGAAACAACAATCCGGGACAAAGCACTAGTTAGCAGTACGGGTCAAATCGATAGCTGACTACCACTTTTACCATCCAAATAAATTTATTATTTTTTAAAAACTTGGAAATATCACTAAATTTGATATATATTGACATACGTGAGGTTGGATCGTCGATAAGAATTTTTTAAAAAATAGAAACAACAATCCGGGACAAAGCACTAGTTAGCAGTATAGGTCAAATCGATAGTTGACTACCACTTTTACCATCCAAATAAATTTATTATTTTTTAAAAACTTGGAAATATCAATAAATTTGATATATATTGACATACGTGAGGTTGGACCGTCGATAAGAATTTTTTAAAAAATAGAAACAACAATCCGGGACAAAGCACTAGTTAGCAGTACGGGTCAAATCGATAGTTGACTACCACTTTTACCATCCAAATAAATTTATTATTTTTTAAAAACTTGGAAATATCACTAAATTTGATATATATTGACATACGTGAGGTTGGACCGTCGATAAGAATTTTTTACAAAATAGAAACAACAATCCGGGACAAAGCACTAGTTAGCCGTACGGGTCAAATCGATAGTTGACTACCACTTTTACCATCCAAATAAATTTATTATTTTTTAAAAACTTGGAAATATCACTAAATTAGATATATATTGACATATGTGAGGTTGGATCGTCGATAAGAATTTTTTAAAAAATAGAAACAACAATCCGGGACAAAGCACTAGTTAGCAGTACGAGTCAAATCGATAGTTGACTACCACTTTTACCCTCCAAATAAATTTAGTATTTTTTAAAAACTTGGAAATATCACTAAATTTGATATATATTGACATACGTGAGGTTGGACCGTCGATAAGAATTTTTAAAAAAATAGA
Source organism: Kitagawia praeruptora (assembly GCA_037693485.1). NCBI lineage: Eukaryota > Viridiplantae > Streptophyta > Magnoliopsida > Apiales > Apiaceae > Kitagawia > Kitagawia praeruptora. The sequence continues at coordinate 116,821,937 of CM075351.1, read as the reverse complement.
AACAACAATCCGGAACAAAGCACTAGTTAGCAGTACGGGTCAAATCGATAGTTGACTACCACTTTTACCATCCAAATAAATTTATTATTTTTTAAAAACTTGGAAATATCACTAAATTAGATATATATTGACATACGTGAGGTTGGATCGTCGATAAGAATTTTTTAAAAAATAGAAACAACAATCCGGGACAAAGCACTAGTTAGTAGTACGGGTCAAATCGATAGTTGACTACCACTTTTACCATCCAAATAAATTTATTATTTTTTAAAAACTTGGAAATATCACTAAATTTGATATATATTGACATACGTGAGGTTGGATCGTCGATAATTTTTTTTTAAAAAAATAGAAACAACAATCCGGGACAAAGCACTAGTTAGCAGTACGGGTCAAATCGATAGTTGACTACAACTTTTACCCTCCAAATAAATTTATTATTTTTTAAAAACTTGGAAATATCACTAAATTTGATATATATTGACATACGTGAGGTTGGACCGTCGATAAGAATTTTTTAAAAAATAGAAACAACAATCCGGGACAAAGCACTAGTTAGCAGTACGGGTCAAATCGATAGTTGACTACCACTTTTACCCTCCAAATAAATTTATTATTTTTTAAAAACTTGGAAATATCACTAAATTTGATATATATTGACATACGTGAGTTTGGACCGTCGATAAGAATTTTTTAAAAAATAGAAACAACAATCCGGGACAAAGCACTAGTTAGTAGTACGGGTCAAATCGATAGTTGACTACCACTTTTACCATCCAAATAAATTTATTATTTTTTAAAAACTTGGAAATATCACTAAATTGGATATATATTGACATACGTGAGGTTGGATCGTCGATATGAATTTTTTAAAAAATAGAAACAACAATCCGGGACAAAGCACTAGTTAGAAGTACGGGTCAAATCGATAGCTGACTACCACTTTTACCATCCAAATAAATTTATTATTTTTTAAAAACTTGGAAATATCACTAAATTTGATATATATTGACATACGTGAGGTTGGATCATCGATAAGAATTTTTTTAAAAATAGAAACAACAATCCGGGACAAAGCACTAGTTAGCAGTATAGGTCAAATCGATAGTTGACTACCACTTTTACCATCCAAATAAATTTATTATTTTTTAAAAACTTGGAAATATCAATAAATTTGATATATATTGACATACGTGAGGTTGGACCGTCGATAAGAATTTTTTAAAAAATAGAAACAACAATCCGGGACAAAGCACTAGTTAGCAGTACGGGTCAAATCGATAGTTGACTACCACTTTTACCATCCAAATAAATTTATTATTTTTTAAAAACTTGGAAATATTACTAAATTTGATATATATTGACATACGTGAGCTTGGATCGTCGATAAGAATTTTTTAAAAAATAGAAACAACAATCCGGGACAAAGCACTAGTTAGCAGTACAGGTCAAATCGATAGCTGACTACCACTTTTACCATCCAAATAATTTTATTATTTTTTAAAAACTTGGAAATATCACTAAATTTGATATATATTGACATACGTGAGGTTGGACCGTCGATAAGAATTTTTTAAAAAATAGAAACAACAATCCGGGACAAAGCACTAGTTAGCAGTACGGGTCAAATCGATAGTTGACTACCACTTTTACCATCCAAATAAATTTATTATTTTTTAAAAACTTGGAAATATCACTAAATTTGATATATATTGACATACGTGAGGTTGGACCATCGATAAGAATTTTTTAAAAAATAGAAACAACAATCCGGGACAAAGCACTAGTTAGCAGTACGGGTCAAATCGATAGTTGACTACCACTTTTACCATCCAAATAAATTTATTATTTTTTAAAAACTTGGAAATATCGATAAATTTGATATATATTGACATACGTGAGGTTGGACCGTCGATAAGAATTTTTTAAAAAATAGAAACAACAATCCGGGACAAAGCACTAGTTAGAAGTACGGGTCAAATCGATAGTTGACTACCAATTTTACCATCCAAATAAATTTATTATTTTTTAAAAACTTGGAAATATCACTAAATTTGATATATATTGACATACGTGAGGTTGGACCGTCGATAAGAATTTTTTAAAAAATAGAAACAACAATCCGGGACAAAGCACTAGTTAGCAGTACGGGTCAAATCGATAGTTGACTACCACTTTTACCATCCAAATAAATTTATTATTTTTTAAAAACTTGGAAATATCACTAAATTTGATATATATTGATATACGTGAGGTTGGACCGTCGATAAAATTTTTTTAAAAAATAGAAACAACAATCCGGGACAAAGCACTAGTTAGAAGTACGGGTCAAATCGATAGTTGACTACCACTTTTACCATCCAAATAAATTTATTATTTTTTAAAAACTTGGAAATATCACTAAATTTGATATATATTGACATACGTGAGGTTGGACCGTCGATAAGAATTTTTTAAAAAATAGAAACAACAATCCGGGACAAAGCACTAGTTAGCAGTACGGGTCAAATCGATAGTTGACTACCACTTTTACCATCCAAATAAATTTATTATTTTTTAAAAACTTGGAAATATCACTAAATTTGATATATATTGACATACGTGAGGTTGGACCGTCGATAAGAATTTTTTAAAAAATAGAAATAACAATCCGGGACAAAGCACTAGTTAGCAGTACGGGTCAAATCGATAGTTGACTACCACTTTTACCATCCAAATAAATTTATTATTTTTTAAAAACTTGGAAATATCACTAAATTTGATATATATTGAAATACGTGAGGTTGGACCGTCGATAAGAATTTTTTAAAAAATAGAAACAACAATCCGGGACAAAGCACTAGTTAGCAGTACGGGTCAAATCGATAGTTGACTACCACTTTTACCATCCAAATAAATTTATTATTTTTTAAAAACTTGGAAAAATCACTAAATTTGATATATATTGACATACGTGAGGTTGGATCGTCGATAAATTTTTTTAAAAAAATAGAAACAACAATCCGGGACAAAGCACTAGTTAGTAGTACCAGTCAAATTGATAGTTGACTACCACTTTTACCATCCAAATAAATTTATTATTTTTTAAAAACTTGGAAATATCACTAAATTTGATATATATTGACATACGTGAGGTTGGACCGTCGATAAGAATTTTTTAAAAAATAGAAACAACAATCCGGGACAAAGCACTAGTTATTAGTACGGGTCAAATCGATAGTTGACTACCACTTTTACCATCCAAATAAATTTATTATTTTTTAAAAACTTGGAAATATCACTAAATTAGATATATATTGACATACGTGAGGTTGGATCGTCGATAAGAATTTTTTAAAAAATAGAAACAACAATCCGGGACAAAGCACTAGTTAGAAGTACGGGTCAAATCGATAGTTGACTACCACTTTTACCATCCAAATAAATTTATTATTTTTTAAAAACTTGGAAATATCACTAAATTTGATATATATTGACATACGTGAGGTTGGACCGTCGATAAGAATTTTTTAAAAAATAGAAACAACAATCTGGGACAAAGCACTAGTTAGCAGTACGGGTCAAATCGATAGTTGACTACCACTTTTACCATCCAAATAAATTTATTATTTTTTAAAAACTTGGATATATCACTAAATTTGATATATATTGACATACGTGAGGTTGGACCGTCGATAAGAATTTTTTAAAAAATAGAAACAACAATCCGGGACAAAGCACTAGTTAGCAGTACGGGTCAAATCGATAGTTGACTACCACTTTTACCATCCAAATAAATTTATTATTTTTTAAAAACTTGGAAATATCACTAAATTAGATATACATTGACATACGTGAGGTTGGATCGTCGATAAGAATTTTTTAAAAAATAGAAACAACAATCTGGGACAAAGCACTAGTTAGCAGTACAGGTCAAATCGATAGTTGACTACCACTTTTACCATCCAAATAAATTTATTATTTTTTAAAAACTTGGAAATATCACTAAATTTGATATATATTGACATACGTGAGGTTGGACCGTCGATAAGAATTTTTTAAAAAATAGAAACAACAATCCGGGACAAAGCACTAGTTAGCAGTACGGGTCAAATCGATAGTTGACTACCACTTTTACCATCCAAATAAATTTATTATTTTTTAAAAACTTGGAAATATCACTAAATTAGATATATATTGACATATGTGAGGATGGATCGTCGATAAGAATTTTTTAAAAAATAGAAACAACAATCCGGGACAAAGCACTAGTTAGTAGTACGGGTCAAATCGATAGTTGACTACCACTTTTACCATCCAAATAAATTTATTATTTTTTAAAAACTTGGAAATATCACTAAATTTGATATATATTGACATACGTGAAGTTGGATCGTCGATAAGAATTTTTTAAAAAATAGAAACAACAATCCGGGACAAAGGCACTAGTTAGCAGTACGAGTCAAATCGATAGTTGACTACCACTTTTACCCTCCAAATAAATTTAGTATTTTTTAAAAACTTGGAAATATCACTAAATTTGATATATATTGACATACGTGAGGTTGGACCGTCGATAAGAATTTTTAAAAAAATAGAAACAACAATCCGGGACAAAGCACTAGTTAGCAGTACGGGTCAAATCGATAGTTGACTACCACTTTTACCATCCAAATAAATTTATTATTTTTTAAAAACTTGGAAATATCACTAAATTAGATATATATTGACATACGTGAGGTTGGATCGTCGATAAAAATTTTTTAAAAAATAGAAACAACAATCCGGGACAAAGCACTAGTTAGTAGTACGGGTCAAATCGATAGTTGACTACCACTTTTACCATCCAAATAAATTTATTATTTTTTAAAAACTTGGAAATATCACTAAATTTGATATATATTGACATACGTGAGGTTGGATCGTCGATAAATGTTTTTTTAAAAAATAGAAACAACAATCCGGGACAAAGCACTAGTTAGCAGTACGGGTCAAATCGATAGTTGACTACAACTTTTACACTCCAAATAAATTTATTATTTTTTAAAAACTTGGAAATATCACTAAATTTGATATATATTGACATACGTGAGGTTGGACCGTCGATAAGAATTTTTTAAAAAATAGAAACAACAATCCGGGACAAAGCACTAGTTAGCAGTACGGGTCAAATCGATAGTTGACTACCACTTTTACCCTCCAAATAAATTTATTATTTTTTAAAAACTTGGAAATATCACTAAATTTGATATATATTGACATACGTGAGGTTGGACCGTCGATAAGAATTTTTTAAAAAATAGAAACAACAATCCGGGACAAAGCACTAGTTAGCAGTACGGGTCAAATCGATAGTTGACTACCACTTTTACCATCCAAATAAATTTATTATTTTTTAAAAACTTCACTAAATTAGATATATATTGACATACGTGAGGTTGGATCGTCGATATGAATTTTTTAAAAAATAGAAACAACAATCCGGGACAAAGCACTAGTTAGCAGTACGGGTCAAATCGATAGCTGACTACCACTTTTACCATCCAAATAAATTTATTATTTTTTAAAAACTTGGAAATATCACTAAATTTGATATATATTGACATACGTGAGGTTGGATCGTCGATAAGAATTTTTTAAAAAATAGAAACAACAATCCGGGACAAAGCACTAGTTAGCAGTATAGGTCAAATCGATAGTTGACTACCACTTTTACCATCCAAATAAATTTATTATTTTTTAAAAACTTGGAAATATCAATGAATTTGATATATATTGACATACGTGAGGTTGGACCGTCGATAAGAATTTTTTAAAAAATAGAAACAACAATCCGGGACAAAGCACTAGTTAGCAGTACGGGTCAAATCGATAGTTGACTACCACTTTTACCATCCAAATAAATTTATTATTTTTTAAAAACTTGGAAATATTACTAAATTTGATATATATTGACATACGTGAGCTTGGATCGTCGATAAGAATTTTTTAAAAAATAGAAACAACAATCCGGGACAAAGCACTAGTTAGCAGTACAGGTCAAATCGATAGCTGACTACCACTTTTACCATCCAAATAAATTTATTATTTTTTAAAAACTTGGAAATATCACTAAATTTGATATATATTGACATACGTGAGGTTGGACCGTCGATAAGAATTTTTTAAAAAATAGAAACAACAATCCGGGACAAAGCACTAGTTAGCAGTACGGGTCAAATCGATAGTTGACTACCACTTTTACCATCCAAATAAATTCATTATTTTTTAAAAACTTGGAAATATCACTAAATTTGATATATATTGACATACGTGAGGTTGGACCGTCGATAAGAATTTTTTAAAAAATAGAAACAACAATCCGGGACAAAGCACTAGTTAGCAGTACGGGTCAAATCGATAGTTGACTACCACTTTTACCATCCAAATAAATTTATTATTTTTTAAAAACTTGGAAATATCGATAAATTTGATATATATTGACATACGTGAGGTTGGACCGTCGATAAGAATTTTTTAAAAAATAGAAACAACAATCCGGGACAAAGCACTAGTTAGCAGTACGGGTCAAATCGATAGTTGACTACCAATTTTACCATCCAAATAAATTTATTATTTTTTAAAAACTTGGAAATATCACTAAATTTGATATATATTGACATACGTGAGGTTGGACCGTCGATAAGAATTTTTTAAAAAATAGAAACAACAATCCGGGACAAAGCACTAGTTAGCAGTACGGGTCAAATCGATAGTTGACTACCACTTTTACCATCCAAATAAATTTATTATTTTTTAAAAACTTGGAAATATCACTAAATTTGATATATATTGACATACGTGAGGTTGGACCATCGATAAAATTTTTTTAAAAAATAGAAACAACAATCCGGGACAAAGCACTAGTTAGCAGTACGGGTCAAATCGATAGTTGACTACCACTTTTACCATCCAAATAAATTTATTATTTTTTAAAAACTTGGAAATATCACTAAATTTGATATATATTGACATACGTGAGGTTGGACCGTCGATAAGAATTTTTTAAAAAATAGAAACAACAATCCGGGACAAAGCACTAGTTAGCAGTACGGGTCAAATTGATAGTTGACTACCACTTTTACCATCCAAATAAATTTATTATTTTTTAAAAACTTGGAAATATCACTAAATTTGATATATATTGACATACGTGAGGTTGGACCGTCGATAAGAATTTTTTAAAAAATAGAAATAACAATCCGGGACAAAGCACTAGTTAGCAGTACGGGTCAAATCGATAGTTGACTACCACTTTTACCATCCAAATAAATTTATTATTTTTTAAAAACTTGGAAATATCACTAAATTTGATATATATTGAAATACGTGAGGTTGGACCGTCGATAAGAATTTTTTAAAAAATAGAAACAACAATCCGGGACAAAGCACTAGTTAGCAGTACGGGTCAAATCGATAGTTGACTACCACTTTTACCATCCAAATAAATTTATTATTTTTTAAAAACTTGGAAATATCACTAAATTTGATATATATTGACATACGTGAGGTTGGATCGTCGATAAATTTTTTTAAAAAAATAGAAACAACAATCCGGGACAAAGCACTAGTTAGTAGTACCAGTCAAATTGATAGTTGACTACCACTTTTACCATCCAAATAAATTTATTATTTTTTAAAAACTTGGAAATATCACTAAATTTGATATATATTGACATACGTGAGGTTGGACCGTCGATAAGAATTTTTTAAAAAATAGAAACAACAATCCGGGACAAAGCACTAGTTATTAGTACGGGTCAAATCGATAGTTGACTACCACTTTTGCCATCCAAATAAATTTATTATTTTTTAAAAACTTGGAAATATCACTAAATTAGATATATGTTGACATACGTGAGGTTGGATCGTCGATAAGAATTTTTTAAAAAATAGAAACAACAATCCGGGACAAAGCACTAGTTAGAAGTACGGGTCAAATCGATAGTTGACTACCACTTTTACCATCCAAATAAATTTATTATTTTTTAAAAACTTGGAAATATCACTAAATTTGATATATATTGACATACGTGAGGTTGGACCGTCGATAAGAATTTTTTAAAAAATAGAAACAACAATCTGGGACAAAGCACTAGTTAGCAGTACGGGTCAAATCGATAGTTGACTACCACTTTTACCATCCAAATAAATTTATTATTTTTTAAAAACTTGGAAATATCACTAAATTTGATATATATTGACATACGTGAGGTTGGACCGTCGATAAGAATTTTTTAAAAAATAGAAACAACAATCCGGGACAAAGCACTAGTTAGCAGTACGGGTCAAATCGATAGTTGACTACCACTTTTACCATCCAAATAAATTTATTATTTTTTAAAAACTTGGAAATATCACTAAATTAGATATACATTGACATACGTGAGGTTGGATCGTCGATAAGAATTTTTTAAAAAATAGAAACAACAATCTGGGACAAAGCACTAGTTAGCAGTACAGGTCAAATCGATAGTTGACTACCATTTTACCATCCAAATAAATTTATTATTTTTTAAAAACTTGGAAATATCACTAAATTTGATATATATTGACATACGTGAGGTTGGACCGTCGATAAGAATTTTTTAAAAAATAGAAACAACAATCCGGGACAAAGCACTAGTTAGCAGTACGGGTCAAATCGATAGTTGACTACCACTTTTACCATCCAAATAAATTTATTATTTTTTAAAAACTTGGAAATATCACTAAATTAGATATATATTGACATACGTGAGGTTGGATCGTCGATAATAATTTTTTAAAAAATAGAAACAACAATCCGGGACAAAGCACTAGTTAGCAGTACGGGTCAAATCGATAGTTGACTACCACTTTTACCATCCAAATAAATTTATTATTTTTTAAAAACTTGGAAATATCACTAAATTTGATATATATTGACATACGTGAGGTTGGATCGTCGATAAGAATTTTTTAAAAAATAGAAACAACAATCCGGGACAAAGCACTAGTTAACAGTACGGGTCAAATCGATAGTTGACTACTACGGGTCAGTACGTGATGTTTCATGGCGGATGCCCGCCATGTTTCATTGCGGGCGTCAGGGCTACAGTTAAAATAATATCATTATTTGTTTTTATTTTAAATAGAGATTTTACTTTTCTTATGATAATTATTATTTCAAATAAATTTACAAACTAATATAGGTCAACTCAATATCACTATTTTCCTATTTTCTTGATTTTTTAATAATTTTTAACTAGTTTGTGAAATATGTTATAAAATTAATTAAAAATGAAGAAACATTTAAATTCAAATTAAAAATTCTTACACACTCAATTAGTGTAGTCACTAATTTTGGGATGAATTTCAATTCAATATCACTATTTTTCTATTTTCCTGATTTTTCCATCATTTTTAACTAGTTTTGAAATATATTAAAAAATTAATTAAAAACAAAAAAAAATTTAAATTCGAAGTAAAAATTCATACACACTCAATTAGTGGTAATGACTAATTTTAGGATGAATATAAACTCAATATCACTATTTTCCTATTTTCTTGATTTTTTAATAATTTTTAACTAGTTTGTGAAATATATTATAAAATTAATTAAAAATGAAGAAACATTTAAATTCAAATTTAAAATTCTTACACACTCAATTAGTGTAGTCACTAATTTTGGGATGAATCTCAACTCAATATCACTATTTTTCTATTTTCTTGATTTTTCCATCATTTTTAACTAGTTTTTGAAATATATTAAAAAATTAATTAAAAACAAAAAAAAATTCAAATTCAAACTGAAAATTCATACACACTCAATTAGTGGTAGTGACTAATTTTGGGATGAATATAAACTCAAAATAACTATTTTCCTATTTTAAATTTAATTTTGAAGATAACAAGCCTGCCATGAAACATGGCGGGCGCCCGCAATGTTCATGGCGGACGCCCGCAATGTTTCATGGCGGACGCCCGCAATGTTTCATGGCGGACGCCCGCAATGTTTCATGGCGGGCAGGATGGTTAGGGGGATATCCCCCGGGGGCTGTGGAACGAGACCCTATATATATATATATATATATATGCCTTTGCTCCATACAGAACACTCTTATATAACAAACAATAAAGAACACCTTAGATCTATTAGATCATTTGGCCCCGCCAGGATCACCCAATACAAAAAGTTATTATTTTTTTACCCTCTATCAAGCCAGCAAAAAAAAAATAATAAAAAATTTACTGTTCATGATGACGTCACTGATGACGTCATCGTCATGAACAGTAACTTTTTTTTTTTTTGAGATGATGGATGGATAGCGGGTAAAAAAATAAGAACTTTTTGTATTGGGTGGCCCCGCGTGGGGCAATGGATCTATTAGATATGAGGTGTTCTTTATTGTTTGTTATATAAGGTGTTTGGTATGGAGTCCAACCCTATATATATATATATATAGGGTGCCTTCCATAGCCACCGTTGATTGAAAATAGCCCACAACCACCAAACTCGTACACTGCCGCAAGTCTTCATTGCGGCAGAAAATTTAAAAAAAAAAAGGAAGCCGCAATGAATAGTTGCGGCAGCGTTTTTAACTTAAAAATACTTTATTCCCCAGAGATAACACCAACATGACCACTACACCAAACAAAATTATTTGTAATTTACTTCAAAACAAAACAGTATTAAATATTATTTTATGTTTTTATACTTTTATTTTTATTATTTATTAAAATTAAAAAGAAATTGGTAAATTAATACATTATAAATTATTATAGTTTTATAATTAATAAAAGTAATAAAAAATAATAAATCAATAAAGCTGTTAATTTGAAATATAGAAACAAGTAAAAAATATGAAATTACGTTTTCACCCTCAAAATAACTGCCGCAATGAAACATAGCGGAAGAGGAAAAACATGCTAACTGCCGCAATGAAACATAGCGGAAAAGGAAAAACATGCAATTACTATTTTACCCTTAAATCGTCTGCCGCAATGATACGATGCGGATAGTAGCAGTACACAATCACCCATTGCGGTTTCCGCGACCCGAACTGAACCAAATTAACCATAGAGCTCGATTTCCAGGCGACTCTCAGGCGATTTCCAGCTGATTCCGGGCGATTTACACACACGTTTGAGAATGTCAGGCGATCTTCCTCCTCAAGGTATCTTCTAATTGACACTTACACACACGCACGTAGTTATACATACACACACGCACTACTATATACATTGCTACTCACAATTATATGTACATGGTTTGATTCGTTTTTAACTGTGGGTGGTGTTTATTTGCTTCATTTTAGTTAAAATCATGAATTAATTCGAATTATTAGGGTTCATAGTTCGAATTTTACCCATTTTTGGTTTGAATTAGTTTGAAATTAGGGCTTTTACCCTCAATTGAGTTGAAATTAGGGTTTCTCATCTTTAATTAGGTTGAATTAGCTCGAAATGCCCAATTTAGAAATAGGTTTCGAATTATTATTCGAATTTTTATTAAAACTATGAATTAATTCGAATTATTAGGGTTTATAATTATGAAATTATAATTATAATTTTTTTTATGAGTTGTGGAAATTTTAATTCGAAATTTTGAAATATTAATTTGAATTTTTGAGTTTAAAATTCGAATTTATGAATTAATATGATTTATTAATTCGAATTTTGATTAATTAACATATTAGTACTGCATTTTATTTGATAAATGATATTCATTGTTAATTTATTCTTGTTTTAAATATGTCTAAATGGAATGATAATTTTAGCCAATTTTGGTACATGTTTATGAAATGTGCCTTATTTTTTTGATCTTGCATATTGCAGATGCTATGGATATGCAGTGCGGGCCTCTCGATAGGTCCCTCTCGACCATGCAGGATGATCATATTAGCAGTCACATATGGCAGGGGGTGAGCGGGAGAAGTTGGATGTCCGCCAATTGACAGCCAACCTCGACGATTGGGTATTTGATGACACCCAGGTTAGTTGCTGTCAGACTGGGGTTTCCGAGCGTTTACAAACCCACGCTCGATTCCCCAGAACGACATCCGATTGATCACGGCGTTGGTGGAGAGGTTTAGGCCAGAGACCAACACCTTTCGTTTCCCATTTGGTGAGATCACCATCACTCTAGAGGATGTTTACATGATATTGGGATTGCCTGTTCGTGGTCGTGCTGTTACTCATACGGAGCTTTCCGCACCGCTTCCATATTGGCTAAGACGGTGGCATGATTTGAGGTTGACTGAGACCGAACGCAAAGATATGTATAAAAAAGGTTTGAATTTTAGTCCATAAATTCTAATTTCTTGCATTTTAGTCCTTAACATGTTTAATTCTTGCATGTTATACATTAAATTTTCATTTGTTTGCAATTTAGGAAGATAATTATCTAGTTATTTCATTTTAGTCCATAAATTCTAATTTCTTGCATTTTAGTCCTTAATTTTTTTAATTCTTGCATGTTATACATTAAATTATCATTTCTTTGCAATTTTGGAAGATAATTATCTAGTTATTGCATTTTAGTCCATAAATTCTAATTTCTTGCATTTTAGTCCTTAATTTTTTTAATTCTTGCATGTTATACATTAAATTATCATTTCTTTGCAATTTTGGAAGATAATTATCTAGTTATTGCATTTTAGTCCATAAATTCTAATTTCTTGCATTTTAGTCCTTAATTTGTTTAATTCTTGCATGTTATACATTAAATTATCATTTCTTTGCAATTTTGGAAGATAATTATCTAGTTATTGCATTTTAGTCCATAAATTCTAATTTCTTGCATTTTAGTCCTTAATTTGTTTAATTCTTGCATGTTATACATTAAATTATCATTTCATTGCAATTTTGGAAGATAATTATCTAGTTATTGCATTTTAGTCCATAAATTCTAATTTCTTGCATTTTAGTCCTTAATTTGTTTAATTCTTGCATGTTATACATTAAATTATCATTTCTTTGCAATTTAGGTGGGGCGAAGCTTCATAGGTTGAGGGAAATGTATAAAAAGAAACCGGAGAAGCCTTCTCCCGAGTTTATCGAGCATGATGACCTTGTGTACACCCGGGCTTATCTTTTTTACATCATTGGGGGTCCTTAATTTAATTTTCACAAGAATACTGCCGCAATGAAGGGTTGCGGACCCTTCTGCCGCATTGAAAGGTTGCGGACCCTTCTGCCGCATTGAAAGGTTACGGCCATCCTGGTGGCTGGTCCAACCCACGGTGGTTGTGGACCGGGACCCATATATATATATATATATATATATGGGTCCCGGTCCCTGACAATCATTTGTCAGGGGCCGGTTATTTAACAATCGGTTCCACAGCGGTTGGATCAAGGATCCAACGACTAAGATTAAAAAAAAAAAAATACGTTCCGAGGAAAATTTCCGAGGAACGTAAAATTTTTTTGTAATCCAGGGGGCCGTTGGATCATTGATTCAACGGTTTAAAAACCAATTGTTAGTTAACCGGTCCCTGACAATCGATTGTCAGGGACCAGCTGCATATATATATATATATAGGGAGGTGCTCAAATGAGACCCCTCTTATAATGAGACCCTCTCTTATAATGAGTCCCCCTCATATTTCATCTATTTTAAAGGGCCCCGCCAGGGGCACCCAATACAAAAAAGTCTTATAATTCTACCCTCTATTCATTCATCAAAAAAAAATTAAAAAAAATAATTTTTTTTTTCAAAAAAAAATGATGACGTGGCAGCAGTTTTTTTTGTTTTTTTTTTTAAAATTTTTTTTTTGATTTTTTTTTATGAATGGATAGAGGATATAATTATATGATTTTTTCGTATTGGGTGCCCCTGGCGGGGCCCTTTAGAATAAAAGAAATATGAGGGGGACTTATTATAAGAGAGGGTCTCATTATAAGAGGGGTCTCATTTGAGCAGCCCCCTATATATATATAGGCATTTGCTCCATACAGAACACTCTTATATAACAAACAATAAAGAACACTATAAAATCATTTATTCCAATAGATCCATTGGCCCCGCCACGGGCACCCAATACAAAAAATTCTTATTTTTTTAGGCTTTATCCATCCAGCAAAAAAAAAAAATTGAAAATTTACTGTTCATCGATGACGTCACTGATGACGTCACTGATGACGTCATCATGACGTCATCGATGAACAGTAAATTTTCAATTTTTTTTTTTTTGCTGGATGGATAGAGCCAAAAAAAATAAGAACTTTTTGTATTGGGTGGCCCCGCCAGGGGCAATGGATCTATTAGATATGAGGTGTTCTTTGTTGTTTGTTATATAAGGTGTTTGCTATGGAGTCCAACCCTATATATATATATATATATATATATATATATATATATATACTTTTTAGAATATATAATTTATTATTAATAATTTAATATTTATAATATATTATTTATGTATTAAAATTTAATTATTCATGTATTATTTATTTAATATTATTTATTAGAATTTATAATATATTATTTAATATTATATATTAAAATTTATAATATATTATTTAATTATTTATGTATTATTTATGCTTAACCCAAGTGTTTGCACTACCCAAGTCTTGTTCATGCGTAATTCTATTCTTCTATATGTCAAGTTATTTGCAGTTGGTAATTTGAATCCTGGAACACCTATTATCCTCTAGTGGTTGGGGTTTATTTTGTTTATTTTGATTGTTGCATGATGTCTGTAGTTTAAAAAAATCTGTTTATTTTATTTTACTATGTTTGAATGGAAAAAAATTGTTATTTTTAATTTTTTTTAAATGATTCGGATATTCGGATTTCATAGATATTCGGATTTTTTAAAAAATCTCAAAATTCGGATATTCGGATTCGGATATTATCCGTATCCGGAAAATTAGCAAAAAAAAAATATTCGTCGAATTCGAATTCGGATATAATTTTCTGATATTCGCCAGATTCAGATTCGGATTCAGATAGTGATTTCGGATTTCGGATTCGGATATAGGCAGATCCGTAACCGAAATATCCGTTTGACAGACCTAGTCCAAATGCAGTAGATTTACGATATAAAATTTGGACGCAACAAAAGTGATAATGTAAACGGAATATAGGAGATAATTGATATGGCACCACAGATTTGAAATACAATTTGTATACAGCCTCTGTTTTTGTGGCGACCCCTCACATAATCATATAGGTCAAATTTTTATTCTGCAGATTTTGAAAATTCTTAGCAACATCCATCTTATTAGCAGAGATCGTTAGGGTGAAGCCCTGTCTTCTTTAAAAATGCGTACCTCTTGGTTTTATAGGGTCAATTACTAATAGAAAAAAAAATTTCTTATGGGGTCAAAGTTTAAGATTAATTTTTATCAAAAACTTTAGTCAGTGAAATGCAACTACCCAAGATTGGTCTTTGCGTCAAGTTGTGATTCAGTCCTTACTGATACTCCCTCCGTCCCTTAAAACTCTTCCCATTTATCTTTGATACATTTGCCAACGCACACTTTTACTCGTTAATATCTTTAATTTTGTATTAGTATTGAATATAAAAACTTCACTGTATTAAAGTACTCATAAATACGAATCCAAAAAGATCACTCATGACTATATTTTGTTTTATAGATTAGACGTAAATTAGTAATTTGTCTCTTGTTATGAACAGTCCCGACATTCTAAACGGGAAGAAAATAAAGGGACAGAGGGAGTACATAATAAAGATATGTGGTGGTGTTGGCGTAAGATAACAGAAGAACAATTAATTAAGCAATGCTTACCTATGTCACATTCCTAACTCGTCGTTCATTCCAATAGTGTGGCAACAAAGAAGTACGTACTGAAAGAGTAACAGTACTCATCCCATTCATATGCAAGTAAACTAAATTCTTAACATGTAGGCAATAAAAGGGATTCCCTTAGAGCAAGTCCAAGAGATGCCTTAAATGGTGTCCTAAGTTAAAATTTTGGGCATTTAATAAAAAGTGATGATCCAACAGTGTCCTAAAAATGCCTTAAAAAGCTAGGACATGTATCATCTGCCTTAAAAATAAGGCTGTCCTAGACAATCCTCAATTCACTTTTAATAATAAAAAAATATTTTCCTTCCACTTTCTTTTCCCACTATTTCCCCTTTCCCTCCAATTTTGTTTACCACTAAACTTTGAGTGCCTATTATTTCCTCCATAGCTCAGGCAGAAACTTTGAGTTTAATTTTAAAAAACACGAAACCTGTTCTCAACACTTGTCAAAGTATCTGTATTGACTCCATTATTACCAAAAGTCTTTTTCCTAGTATGAAAATTGCAAGTTAATCACAGTTGGTGTACTGAAAAGATACTTAGCCAAGTAATATAACCATTTACAAGAAAGAGATGTTTTACTCTGGAGCCTCGCATTGTCTTGGTTATAAAGTCCTAAATATTGTGTACAAGTGCAGGTAATCACCACAATAATGTTGTGGATGTGATTAGCTTTACAAACAAAATATCTGCAGAAATCAAATGTATTCTCAGGTCAGATATCTGCAAAAACTATCGGTACAGAATAACAATAAAGAATTTAGATTGTCACTGCATTAATGCTAGAAATTTGGGACAAGGATAGTTGTTGGTAGGTAGTTTAAATTCAAATACAATTACAATTTAAATATATTATTATTTTAATAATAGGGAATATGGATAAGGATAGTTGTTGGAGTGCACGTTTCAAAGTAATGTCCTAAGTTACTAGGACACTACAATTTTTAACATTTATAAGGCAATCATTAAGACACTATTGGACTTGCTCTTATATAATAACGCTTCATAAGTAAATTAGATTCGCTCTCATAAAGAAATTGTGAGGAAGATGAAGAGCATTAGTAAAGGTTCTCTGTTTATTCAATGTGCATTAATAGTAGTTATAATCTCGACTATGGTTCGAATGGGCCAGGCTGAAACTGACAAAGACAATATCGTCCACTCAAAATGCAAAGACCATAGTGTGGGTTCTGCATATACCCGTAAAACACTACTGAAAGATTTATTTATCCCTGAAGAAAATGACGCGGATCGTCATAATCACTGCAGACATCTAGATCAGAGCTGTTCCGGTACACAGAGTTGTTGTTGCGGCTGTGTGTGCTTCCGAGTAACTTTGAAGTGCCTCGGTAATTGCTGAGCCAGCTTCTTCTGTATGATCAGAAACAGCACTAGACTAAATAAAGTAAATTGCAACTTTAGTATTGAATTTTAGTGCCAGTGTAACACTAATTAATTGTATGTAACATTTTAATTTATGAACTATCACGATTATTATAATGCTATTAAATGTAAAATTTTAAGTCAATTAGTTTTCTTAAGTCAGTGCCCCCCATTGATTAAATTATACAAAATTTTTTATGCTAAGTTCACGAGTAGTACTATAATGTAGGGCTGTAATTCGAGCCGAGCGGCTCGTGTAATTCGAGCCGAGCGGCTCGCGAGCTCGCTCGGCTCGAACTCGTTTAAGCTGGCTCGACTCGGCTCGTTTAGTTAAAAGCTAGAAGAATTCAGTCATGTTTAACAAAAACCATCTCCTTGTTCTCAAGGAAGCAAAGCACGGTAGCCTTATCCTCTGCATAAGCAGAATATGTGGATGCTACAAGTGCATCTTTTGAAGCAATATGGTTAAAGAGAATTCTAGCGAATATTGCATCAACAAGTGGATGAATCTATTGATATATATTGCGACAACATGTCAGCTATCGCACTTGAAAAAAACCTGTTTTTCACTGTTGAACGGAACATATTGAAATACGTGATCTCTTCATTGGAGAATTTTTGGAAGACAGTGAGCTGGAAATTCGCACTGCAAAACTGGAGAACAACTAGCGGATGCTTTTACGTAGCCACCGCCAGATGATAAGTTTAATCATTTTCGAGATTTGCTTGGTTGGAGTCAAGATTTTACCGGATTAGGAGGAGTGTTGAAAATGAATCTAGAAAAATCGTGAAGATTCAAGAGTCTGGGAGTTTTAGAAGCCTAAGAGATATTTTCAGTTACTCTATACTTAAGAAATTACTCCCTCTGTCCGGCCAGGTTCTTTACCTGGGGGCTGGGCACGGAGATCAAGAATAGTGGGTGTAATATTGTTAAAATAAATGAAGTAGTGGGTGTAATAGTGATTTTATTGTTAAAATAAGTGAAGTAGTGGGTGTAATAGTGTAAAGTGTTGAAAAAGTGGAGTAAAGTAGTTATTGTAATAATGTATTTTATTGTTAAAAGTTACTATTTTTAGTAATGTAAAGAAATGGTGGGACATCCCAAAAAGGAAATTGTAAAGAAATGGATGGGACAGAGGGAGTATTAGTATCAAGGAATCATTCCAAGTATATTCTATAAATTCATGTGTACAAGTTATATGCACCATAGCATCTTTCAGTAATATTAATTTTGTTTGCATTAATATATCTGAAAACCATCATTTGTTGCTCTGCCTCTCACCTTATCATATGTTTACATTTCAACTTTTTATTCTGTAGGTTTAGGAAATCTTAATACCAAATTTACTAGTGACATCTATCTTTTTAGCAGAGAGCGGTGTCTTCGTTACTGTTGGCAATGTAGCATCCCTCCTGGTTTTGTCGGGTCAATTATTTTCCTTAAAAAAAAGTCCGTAGGGTCGTTTACAAGATAACATTCGAATAAATAATTCATGAA
Source organism: Kitagawia praeruptora (assembly GCA_037693485.1). NCBI lineage: Eukaryota > Viridiplantae > Streptophyta > Magnoliopsida > Apiales > Apiaceae > Kitagawia > Kitagawia praeruptora. The sequence goes on along the minus strand of CM075351.1, from coordinate 116,803,294 downwards.
TGCAAAATTACCAAATAAATTTACAAATTTTAATCCATAAAATCCAATTATCCAAGTTTCTACTTGAGGAAAGTTACAGTTCAGTCCTTACTGATACGTACTCCCTCCGTCTCTAAATATCATTCCGGGGTTGACTGGACACGTTTGCCAACGCATACTTTTGATCGTTAATATCTTCAATTTCGTATTAGTTTTAAATATAAAAACTTCACTGTATTAAAGTACTCATAAATACGAATCCAATAAGATCACCCATGACTATATTTCGTCTTATACATTAAACGTAAATTAGTAATTTGTCTCATGTTATGAATAATCCCGACATTTCAAATAAAAAAATAAAAAGAGACAAAGGGAGTATTGAATATATGCGGGGTTACTTGTGTGAATAACCGAAGATTATGGACCATTACCTATATCACACTCTTAACTCGTCATTCCAAAAGCATGGCTATGAACAAGTACGTGCTGAAGTGGTAACAGCACTCATCCCATTCATATGCAAGTAAACGAAATTCTTAACACGTAGGCAATAAAAAGGATCTCCTTTTATAATAAGGCTTCATATGTAAATTAAATTCAGCTCATAAAGAAATTGTGAGGAAGATGGAGATCAGCAATAAGAAAGCTTCTCCGGTCATACAATGTGCATTAATAGTAGTTATACTGTCGACCATGATTCCAGTGGGCCTGCCTGAAACTGACAAAGACACTATGGTGCACTCGAAATGCAAAGACCACAGTGTGGTTTCTGCATATACCCGGAAAACACTACTAAAAGATTTATTTATCCCGGCAAAAAGTGACGCGAATTGTCCTGATCATCACTGCAGGCATTTTAGTCAGAGCTGTTCCGGTAATCAGAGTTGTTGTTGCGGCTGTCTGTGCTCCCGACTCACTTTGAAGTGCCTCGGTAATTGTTGAGCCAGCTGCTTGTGTGTGATCAGCATCAGCATTATACTAATAAAATAAAGTAAATTGCATCTTTAGTATGGAAATGCAGTGCCATTGTAATACTACTTCATTGTATGTAACGTTTTATATTATGAACTATCACGATTATTCTAATGCTAAGTTTACAAGCAGTAGTACAATGCAATAATAGCTTGAAGAATTCAGTTATGTTTGACAAAGCGTTGAAGTAGGTTGAATTTTGTTCTGCTTCACAACACGTTGAGCTAGGTCGAATTCAGTTTAAGTGTAGTTTATAAATCATACGTGAATAGGTTTCCAGCAACTAGTAGGTTTGTTTGACCAAATGGCATGACAAATTGAAAGTTTTAAATTGTTTTGTGTTCATAAGTAATGTCTGTCATAAATTGAAGTTGATCCTTTTGTTTCCTTTGGAAGATGTTTAAATTCTTAAAATTTCATATGGATGAGGTCCTGTTATGCAACTCTTGAATTTGAAATAAATTGCATACTAGTATTGACACGATTTAATCAAATTAGCAAAAGAAAAATATCTTCTTGGTCATAAGACTAAAACTGTTTGCATAAATGTTAGAAACCATTTCACCCAAAACCTTAAGGTATTGGGGAAGGCCCTTTCAAGGATCTTATACTCATATATATTTAACATTCCCCCTCACTCGCAAGCCCACTATGGGGTAAGAGTGGTCACTAGGAGCCCATATTTGGAGCAATACCTTAGTGCCAAATTAAATTGAGAATATTGGGGGTGGTGGGGTTCGAACTTGAGACCTCCACAAACACCAGAGCTCTGATACCATGTTAGAAACCATTTCACCCAAAACCTTAAGGTGTTGGGGAAGACCCTTTCAAGGATCTTATACTCATATATATTTAACATTCCCCCTCACTCGCAAGCCCACTATGGGGTAACAGCCCACTATGGGGTAAGAGTGGTCACTAGGAGCTCATATTTGGAGCAATACCTTAGTGCCAAATTAAATTGAGAATATTGGGGGTGGTGGGGTTCGAACTTGAGACCTCCACAAACACCAGAGCTCTGATACCATGTTAGAAACCGTTTCACCCAAAACCTTAAGGTGTTGGGGAAGGCCCTTTCAAGGATCTTATACTCATTTATATTTGACACAGTCAACAAACACGAACACGTTGTGATAAATCTGCTGAAGTGTTAGGAATGGTAATGACTTCAGTATCAAGATAGAGTGGAGAATCAGCAAATAATTTGCTAGTAGAAGTGATATCAGTAGTGTCAGAAGTAGTATTCTGAAATGGATATATATGCTCTTTAAAGACAATATCTCTGGTAGTGAAGCATTTCTTTGTGATTAAATCAATCACTCTATAACCTTTTTTGTTGAAAGGATAGCCAACAAAAACACACTTGAGTGCTTTAGTAGCAAACTTATCTCCATTAGTATGAAAATTGCTGATGTAACAAAGACAGCCAAAGTTCCTGAGATAAGAGTATTTTGGTGCTTTATGAAAAAGAATTTCAAAAGGAGATTTGTTATTGAGCTGAGTGGAGGGGAGTAAGTTAATAAGATGAGCAGCAGTGAGCACACAATCTCCCCACAAAGAAATAGGAACATTTGACTGAAATTTTAATGCTCTGGCAACATTAAGAAGATGTTGGTGTTTTCTCTCAGCGATGCCATTTTGCTGAGGAGTATATGGGCATGATGTTTGGTGAATAATTCCTAACTCTTGAAGTTTGTTGTTAAGTTCAGAATTTATGAACTCTGTACCATTATCAGATCTTAGAATTTTGACAGTCTTGTTAAATTGATTTGAAACATAGGCTAGAAAAGACTGAATCAATTTAGGAACTTGAGATTTATCAGACAAAAGATACAACCATGTACATCTGGAGTAATCATCAACAATAGTAAGAAAGGAATTACATTTTCCATGAGTAACATGTCTATATGGTCCCCACACATCACAGTGAACAAGATCAAAACATTCAGAACTATTAGATTCCTTTACAGGAAAGGGAATTCTAGACTGTTTAGAAAATTGACAGACATCACAAGACTTATTATCATGATTGTCTTGTAAATCTAATTCAGAAATTTTCTTAAGGACAGGAAGAGATGGATGACCTAGTCTGTTGTGCCACTGACTATAGTTGGTGACATTGTAGACATGAGGAGAGACAGTTGTATTTTTCTGAGTATATAGTTTGTAGAGTCCTGCATCTAGTTCACCAATCTCTATCTTCTTCTTCTGCATAGCATGGTCCTGAAAAACACATTTAGAGGCAGAAAAAGATATATTGCAAGCAATATCTGAGGTTAGTTTAGGCACTGACAATAAGTTGCATTGGAACTCAGGAACATACAGAACTTGACTTAAGATAATATCAGAAGTGAGTTTAACATCTCCTATTTGAGTGACACAAGTTTTGTGACCATTAGGAAGAAGAAGCTCAGACTGAGCAGTTTGAACATTGTCAAGTAATTGGAAATGAGGTGTGATGTGATGTGTGGCACCTGAATCTATGATCCAGGTGTTATATGAGTCAGAAGATTGAACATTATGAGCAATAGCTACAAAGTGAGTACTATTGAATGTAGTACCTGCACAATTAGGCTCAGATTTTGCACTAGAGTTTATCCAAGCTGCATTAACATTAGCTTTGACCTGATTCTGTTGAAGTAGACTTAGCAGTTGTTGATATTGACTCTCAGTCAAAGCAGGTGCAGTAGTCTCTTTAACCATAGCAGGGGGCATGATAGACTCTGAATTGTTAATTTCAGTATTCATACTTGCATTTGCACCAAATTTCTTCTGAGCATTTCTGATCTTAGGCTTTGGTTGTCCATACATCCTATGCCAATCAGGATATCCATGTAGTGCAAAACACTTATCTTTGATATGACCAGTCAATTTGCAGTAATCACAGAACAAGCTTGAATCAGCTGTCTTTCTGATAGCTTTAGTTTTCATACCAGAATTTCCAGAATTAACAGAGTTGGCCTTAACATTCATTGCTACATTTTCAGAGATAAAGATAGAGGAATTGCCAAATTCTCTCTGATTTTCTTCTTGGAGCAACATAGAGTAGGCTTGACTGATATCAGGTAGAGGATTCATTAGTAGAATCTGACCTCTAACACTAGTAAATTGATCACTCAGTCCCATAAGGAACTGACTTAGTTTTGTTATCTTCTCATAATTGTCAAGGTTTTGAGTATTACCACATGAGCAGTTGGAATTAGCACAAGTGCATCGAGGTATAGGCGAGAGATTATCAAGTTCATCTATCATGCTTCGAAACATGGTGAAATAGGTAGTTATAGATTTTGTACCTTGATTTAGTGATGCAAGATCCTTCTTGAGTTGAAACAACCTTGGAACATTGCTCTGAGAGTATCGAGCAGCAAGATCATCCCAGATCTGTTTTGCAGTTGTGAGATACACAATACTTTTACGAATTTCAGGTGACACTGAGTTTAACAGCCATGAGATAACCAGATCATTACTTCTCATCCAAAGACACAGTTGTGGAGACGTAACAGCAGGTTTAGCTTGAGTTCCATCAATGAATCCAAGCTTCAATTTGGCAGATAATGCGATCTTAATTGATCGACTCCAATGATGATAGTTCTGATTGCTGAGAACTTCAGTAACAAGAGATAGTCCTGGATGATCAGCAGAGCTTAGATAATATGGATGATTTATATCTATCACAGTATTCATAGTGTTCGTCATTGAAACTGCATTTGAGACTTGATTCTGAGAATTAGATCGTACAGCGGAAGCATATGTATACATATAGACAATAAGTATCTGTATCTGTGCAATTGTGGATCATGAGCAACCTGGCTCTGATACCATGACAGTTTATGAAATCTCCATTGGAGAGAGAGCAGTTGCAGAGAGATTGAAATGAAAGAGATGAAGATATTTCATTAACTAACTAAATGTTTGATACAAGTTATTTATAAGAGAGCTTAGCTTCTTCACTAAGCAAACTACAATCTATCATTATGTAACTAACTTCTGAGCTGTGAGCTAGCTGGCAACATAACAAACTCGTGAGCATTGCACCTGAGCTACACTGCCTTGTACTGCCTTGATTGCCATGTAATCAGCAAATAATTTGCTAGTAGAAGTGATATCAGTAGTGTCAGAAGTAGTATTCTGAAATGGATATATAACGTTCTATACTCCCATCTGGCTTGTACTTTATCTTAAAAAGCCATTTACAGTCAACTATATGTGTGTCCTTAGGTTTTGGAACAATTTCCCAGGTATGATTACTCTCTAAAGCATTAATTTCTGTTTTCATAGCTTGAAGCCAATGATAATCAGTAGCTGCTTGTTTATAGGTGTATGGAGTGCAAGATTGAACAGTAGCAGCTAGAAACTTAGAATAGGCAGGAGAAACATTTGCATAGGAAATATAATTTTGAATAGGATAAATGACAGTGCTTGATACCTGACCAGCTGAAGAAGATGCTGAGTTGGGAACTAGATGCTTTGGAAGACCTGTGTAATCTTTAAGTTTTGAAGGTAGAAGTTTATGTCTGACTGGTCTGGAAATAGGTTGTTGGTTAGTGGAGATAGATGTCTCTGCAGACTGATCAGAATGAGGAGACTGATCAGAGGAAGAGGGAGTAGGAGAATGAGTATGTAATGATAAATCTGCTGAAGTGTTAGGAATGGTAATGACTTCAGTATCAAGATAGAGTGGAGAATCAGCAAATAATTTGCTAGTAGAAGTGATATCAGTAGTGTCAGAAGTAGTATTCTGAAATGGATATATATGCTCTTTAAAGACAATATCTCTGGTAGTGAAGCATTTCTTTGTGATTAAATCAATCACTCTATAACCTTTTTTGTTGAAAGGATAGCCAACAAAAACACACTTGAGTGCTTTAGTAGCAAACTTATCTTCATTAGTATGAAAATTGCTGATGTAACAAAGACAGCCAAAGTTCCTGAGATAAGAGTATTTTGGTGCTTTATGAAAAAGAATTTCAAAAGGAGATTTGTTATTGAGCTGAGTGGAGGGGAGTAAGTTAATAAGATGAGCAGCAGTGAGCACACAATCTCCCCACAAAGAAATAGGAACATTTGACTGAAATTTTAATGCTCTGGCAACATTAAGAAGATGTTGGTGTTTTCTCTCAGCAATGCCATTTTGCTGAGGAGTATATGGGCATGATGTTTGGTGAATAATTCCTAACTCTTGAAGTTTGTTGTTAAGTTCAGAATTTATGAACTCTGTACCATTATCAGATCTTAGAATTTTGACAGTCTTGTTAAATTGATTTGAAACATAGGCTAGAAAAGACTGAATCAATTTAGGAACTTGAGATTTATCAGACAAAAGATACAACCATGTACATCTGGAGTAATCATCAACAATAGTAAGAAAGGAATTACATTTTCCATGAGTAACATGTCTATATGGTCCCCACACATCACAGTGAACAAGATCAAAACATTCAGAACTATTAGATTCCTTTACAGGAAAGGGAATTCTAGACTGTTTAGAAAATTGACAGACATCACAAGACTTATTATCATGATTGTCTTGTAAATCTAATTCAGAAATTTTCTTAAGGACAGGAAGAGATGGATGACCTAGTCTGTTGTGCCACTGACTATAGTTGGTGACATTGTAGACATGAGGAGAGACAGTTGTATTTTTCTGAGTATATAGTTTGTAGAGTCCTGCATCTAGTTCACCAATCTCTATCTTCTTCTTCTGCATAGCATGGTCCTGAAAAACACATTTAGAGGCAGAAAAAGATATATTGCAAGCAATATCTGAGGTTAGTTTAGGCACTGACAATAAGTTGCATTGGAACTCAGGAACATACAGAACTTGACTTAAGATAATATCAGAAGTGAGTTTAACATCTCCTATTTGAGTGACACAAGTTTTGTGACCATTAGGAAGAAGAAGCTCAGACTGAGCAGTTTGAACATTGTCAAGTAATTGGAAATGAGGTGTGATGTGATGTGTGGCACCTGAATCTATGATCCAGGTGTTATATGAGTCAGAAGATTGAACATTATGAGCAATAGCTACAAAGTGAGTACTATTGAATGTAGTACCTGCACAATTAGGCTCAGATTTTGCACTAGAGTTTATCCAAGCTGCATTAACATTAGCTTTGACCTGATTCTGTTGAAGTAGACTTAGCAGTTGTTGATATTGACTCTCAGTCAAAGCAGGTGCAGTAGTCTCTTTAACCATAGCAGAGGGCATGATAGACTCTGAATTGTTAATTTCAGTATTCATACTTGCATTTGCACCAAATTTCTTCTGAGCATTTCTGATCTTAGGCTTTGGTTGTCCATACATCCTATGCCAATCAGGATATCCATGTAGTGCAAAACACTTATCTTTGATATGACCAGTCAATTTGCAGTAATCACAGAACAAGCTTGAATCAGTTGTCTTTCTGATAGCTTTAGTTTTCATACCAGAATTTCCAGAATTAACAGAGTTGGCCTTAACATTCATTGCTACATTTTCAGAGATAAAGATAGAGGAATTGCCAAATTCTCTCTGATTTTCTTCTTGGAGCAACATAGAGTAGGCTTGACTGATATCAGGTAGAGGATTCATTAGTAGAATCTGACCTCTAACACTAGTAAATTGATCACTCAGTCCCATAAGGAACTGACTTAGTTTTGTTATCTTCTCATAATTGTCAAGGTTTTGAGTATTACCACATGAGCAGTTGGAATTAGCACAAGTGCATCGAGGTATAGGCGAGAGATTATCAAGTTCATCTATCATGCTTCGAAACATGGTGAAATAGGTAGTTATAGATTTTGTACCTTGATTTAGTGATGCAAGATCCTTCTTGAGTTGAAACAACCTTGGAACATTGCTCTGAGAGTATCGAGCAGCAAGATCATCCCAGATCTATTTTGCAGTTGTGAGATACACAATACTTTTGCGAATTTCAGGTGACACTGAGTTTAACAGCCATGAGATAACCAGATCATTACTTCTCATCCAAAGACACAGTTGTGGAGACGTAACAGCAGGTTTAGCTTGAGTTCCATCAATGAATCCAAGCTTCAATTTGGCAGATAATGCGATCTTAATTGATCGACTCCAATGATGATAGTTCTGATTGTTGAGAACTTCAGTAACAAGAGATAGTCCTGGATGATCAGCAGAGCTTAGATAATATGGATGATTTATATCTATCACAGTATTCATAGTGTTGTTCGTCATTGAAACTGCATTTGAGACTTGATTCTGAGAATTAGATCGTACAGCGGAAGCATATGTATACATATAGACAATAAGTATCTGTATCTGTGCAATTGTGGATCATGAGCAACCTGTCTCTGATACCATGACAGTTTATGAAATCTCCATTGGAGAGAGAGCAGTTGCAGAGAGATTGAAATGAAAGAGATGAAGATATTTCATTAACTAACTAAATGTTTGATACAAGTTATTTATAAGAGAGCTTAGCTTCTTCACTAAGCAAACTACAATCTATCATTATGTAACTAACTTCTGAGCTGTGAGCTAGCTGGCAACATAACAAACTCGTGAGCATTGCACCTGAGCTACACTGCCATGTACTGCCTTGATTGCCATGTCATCATCTTTGTTGGCAACGTGCTCAACGTGTTCGTGTTTGTTGACTGTGTCAACACACTCAGTAAGATCCCCCCTCAAGTTAGGAGGTGAAAAGAGATTAAACACTCCTAACTTGGAACTGAACTCAATAAGATGAGCTGAAGACAACGCCTTGGTGAATATGTCTGCAGGCTGAAGAGAGGTAGAAATATGAACAGGAGTGATCATGCCCAATTGTAGTTTTTCACGAACTAAATGGCAGTCAAGCTCAATGTGTTTCGTTCGTTCATGAAACACTGAGTTTGAAGCAATGTAGATTGCTGACTTATTGTCACAATACAAGGATATTGGAGTAAGGTTAGAGATACCAAAGGTCTGAAACAAATTGAGTAGCCAGGTAAGTTCACAGCAAGTGTCAGCCATACTACGATACTCAGCCTCAGCTGATGATCGAGAGATAGTATGTTGTTTCTTAGATTTCCAAGAAATCAAAGAATTACCAAATTTCACACAATATCCAGTTAAAGAATGTCTGGATTCTTGATCACCTGCCCAGTCTGAGTCACAGAAGGCAGTAAGAGTCATTGGATTATTGGCAGCCATAAGAATGCCTTGACCAGGAGCATTCTTGAGATATCTAACAACCTTGTATGCAGCTTGAAGATGATCAGACCGTAGAGATGCCAGAAATTGAGACAGTACTTGTACTGAATAAGATATATCAGGTCGAGTGACAGTCAAGTATAACAAACGACCAACAATTCTCCTGTACAAAGATGCACTGACATCTGATAGAGAGGGACTGCAATTGTTTTGCAGATTGTGATTTTGTTCAATTGGAATCTTGGATGGTTTAGCTGCAAGTAACCCTGTATCTTTAAGAATATCCAAAGTGTATTTACTTTGATGCAAGTAAATACCCTGAGTTGACCTAGCAACTTCAATGCCAAGAAAGTACTTGAGAGCACCCAAGTCTTTGACCTTAAATTTAGTAGCCAGAAAATCAATAATTTGTTGCATGAGACCCTTGTCTGATCCAGTGACAAGTATGTCATCAACATACACCAAAACAGCCACAAATTTGGTATTTGACACAAAAGTGAACAAACTGTTGTCTGAGTGAGACTGAGAACAACCATATTCAATCAGGGCTTTGGAGAACTTAGAAAACCAGCATCTAGGTGCTTGTTTAAGTCCATAAAGGGACTTGTTAAGCTTGCAAACCACAGTAGTAGGATCTTTAATAGCAGATAGATCAAAACAAGAAGACAGTTGTAAATAGCCAGGAGGCAGCTTCATATAGACAGTTTCATGTAAATCACCATGCAAAAATGCATTAGTAACATCCAACTGAGTTATAGGACAGTTCTGAGCAGCTGCTATAGCAATAAGAAGTCTAACTGTGGTCATTTTAGCAACTGGGGCATAAGTCTCAAAATAGTCTAGACCATAGGTTTGAGTAAAACCTTTAGCAACCAATCGTGCCTTGTAACGTTCTATACTCCCATCTGGCTTGTACTTTATCTCATGACAGTTTATGAAATCTCCATTGGAGAGAGAGCAGTTGCAGAGAGATTGAAATGAAAGAGATGAAGATATTTCATTAACTAACTAAATGTTTGATACAAGTTATTTATAAGAGAGCTTAGCTTCTTCACTAAGCAAACTACAATCTATCATTATGTAACTAACTTCTGAGCTGTGAGCTAGCTGGCAACATAACAAACTCGTGAGCATTGCACCTGAGCTACACTGCCTTGTACTGCCTTGATTGCCATGTCATCATCTTTGTTGGCAACGTGCTCAACGTGTTCGTGTTTGTTGACTGTGTCAACACACTCAGTAAGATCCCCCCTCAAGTTAGGAGGTGAAAAGAGATTAAACACTCCTAACTTGGAACTGAACTCAATAAGATGAGCTGAAGACAACGCCTTGGTGAATATGTCTGCAGGCTGAAGAGAGGTAGAAATATGAACAGGAGTGATCATGCCCAATTGTAGTTTTTCACGAACTAAATGGCAGTCAAGCTCAATGTGTTTCGTTCGTTCATGAAACACTGAGTTTGAAGCAATGTAGATTGCTGACTTATTGTCACAATACAAGGATATTGGAGTAAGGTTAGAGATACCAAAGGTCTGAAACAAATTGAGTAGCCAGGTAAGTTCACAGCAAGTGTCAGCCATACTACGATACTCAGCCTCAGCTGATGATCGAGAGATAGTATGTTGTTTCTTAGATTTCCAAGAAATCAAAGAATTACCAAATTTCACACAATATCCAGTTAAAGAATGTCTGGATTCTTGATCACCTGCCCAGTCTGAGTCACAGAAGGCAGTAAGAGTCATTGGATTATTGGCAGCCATAAGAATGCCTTGACCAGGAGCATTCTTGAGATATCTAACAACCTTGTATGCAGCTTGAAGATGATCAGACCGTGGAGATGCCAGAAATTGAGACAGTACTTGTACTGAATAAGATATATCAGGTCGAGTGACAGTCAAGTATAACAAACGACCAACAATTCTCCTGTACAAAGATGCACTGACATCTGATAGAGAGGGACTGCAATTGTTTTGCAGATTGTGATTTTGTTCAATTGGAATCTTGGATGGTTTAGCTGCAAGTAACCCTGTATCTTTAAGAATATCCAAAGTGTATTTACTTTGATGCAAGTAAATACCCTGAGTTGACCTAGCAACTTCAATGCCAAGAAAGTACTTGAGAGCACCCAAGTCTTTGACCTTAAATTTAGTAGCCAGAAAATCAATAATTTGTTGCATGAGACCCTTGTCTGATCCAGTGACAAGTATGTCATCAACATACACCAAAACAGCCACAAATTTGGTATTTGACACAAAAGTGAACAAACTGTTGTCTGAGTGAGACTGAGAACAACCATATTCAATCAGGGCTTTGGAGAACTTAGAAAACCAGCATCTAGGTGCTTGTTTAAGTCCATAAAGGGACTTGTTAAGCTTGCAAACCACAGTAGTAGGATCTTTAATAGCAGATAGATCAAAACAAGAAGACAGTTGTAAATAGCCAGGAGGCAGCTTCATATAGACAGTTTCATGTAAATCACCATGCAAAAATGCATTAGTAACATCCAACTGAGTTATAGACTACATTGTGAATATGAAAAGGTAATACAACTGAATGTAAAGAACTATATTTATAGACATAGAAGTCTGAGAGCTAGGTAGCTTGACAGTAAGGTGATGTAGGTGAGTGCTGGTTTGCTTATTGCTATGTAGTAGCATGGATATATCTAACATCTTGAAGCCAATGATAATCAGTAGCTGCTTGTTTATAGGTGTATGGAGTGCAAGATTGAACAGTAGCAGCTAATTTCACAAAATCCATGCCATTACTAATTTCATCTGAGACAGTATTCATAATCCAACTGATAACCATATCGTTGACTCTATCCCATTGTGCTCGCAGAGAAGAGTTTTCATCAGGTCTTGCATAAGAACCATCAACAATACAAATCTTGTTCTTAGCAGACAAAGCAATAGTGATAGATCGTTTCCATGGACCAAAATTATCAGTTCCAGTTAATTTCTTAGAAATAAGAACTAATCCTGGATGATCTATGTTTTGCAGATACAGAGGATGCAGATTCGAATCAATTGACATCTCATCGCTCATAATATCAAGTCGAGACCTAGTAGATAAGTTTCTTCATCCTTTTCAGTATTGTGTTCTTCCGTGTTGTTAAACAACACATTAGCATAAGATCGAGGTGACTTCCCCAAATTTGCAGCCATTACAATGTAGATTGAAGACAAACAACGAAATGATAACAATTCGCAGAAAACGAGTAATCTACTCACAAAAAATCAATCTACACAGCTTATATGATCAAGAACACCGTCCAAATCAACAAGAAAGAGCTTAATTTGTAAAAGATACAATCAAAACCCTAGAAAAATTGCGGAATATTAGAAATTTGTAAAGAAAACCTGCTGATTTGTATGAAAAGATCGCTGAAAGTATCGAGATCGAGCTTATGAACTCATCGTTTCGCCTGAATCTACACTTTCAGATGGCTCTGATACCATATAGAGTTAAACAATCTGTATAACTGAAGAAATATGCAGACGAAAAGAAGAAGAAGAGAACATTGTTTTATTCATTTCTTGTTAGAGAAGATACAACTGTGCTTCTGTATTTATACATAAGAATCCTACTCAGAATAATCCAGCTGTGATGTAACTAACTCATTGACTTATTTAACTAACTTTGACTTATTTATTTGATAGGCTAATAACAGCTTCTTTTGTATTGGTTGATAGTTTTGCCCCAATGTCATATTGACATTTGCTATCATACTCAAATCCTTCACATCTTCATTTATTAAAATATCATTGATTGATATCACTAGATTAATTATCTTCGCTGGGACTGGGAGTTGTCACCTGGAAAATTTTGCACTCTCATGGAATGATGATCAATGAGATTTTAATTTAATCTTTCATTCCATCTACCTCATTGATCATCATTCTCCTTGGCCTTATGTTTCTTTTGACTCAGTCAGATGCATCACTAGATTATCTTCAGTAGTTGTTGTCACCTGGCAAGTTTTACACCACCATTACTAGTTGTTTTTGGTCTCTTTTTCTTTTTATCATTGGGTCTAATTAATTAGGATAGTAGCATGACAATGTAAGTTCAGAGGTCGACCTAAGAGCAAAAAAATTATGATGCTTAATGCTAACTTTTATGACATGAACAATATGTCCACACTTCAGGCATTAATATTAATAAACATTAGGAGGGAGCGACAGGATTGATTTGCTGAAAAGAAATTACAGGTCCCGTCAAGTGAAAGATTTGGTCCTTATTGATCCGTGTTGAACAATGTATGGGATCGACATATTGAGGAAAGAAAAATTAATAAAACAATGCTTAGATAAACTTCATTCTCAACCCATTCACTCCATTAGTGTGTCTACAAACAAGTACGTGCCATATAAGTAAAGAGTACTCATTTCATTTATATGCTTTGATGGAGAGAATTTAAATTAAGTAAACTACATTGTTAATATATTATTGACTATAAAAGGTTACGGAGACATGCTAGATATATAATTATACTCGAGCACCAAAAGAATTTGTGAACGAAATTGAGACTATGAAGAGAGCTTCTTCTATAGAATGTGCAGTAATACTAGTTGTAATCTGCACTATGGTTTCATGTGCTCAAGCTGAAATTGTTGGGGAAGCAATTATAGTTCACCCAAATGGTGAAGAGCCCAAAGGTTCTCGTGTATATAGCCGGAAAACTTTACTACAAGATGCGTTTCGTCCGCAAGAAGGTACGTCTTGATGTTGGTGTCAACAAATGCAGACATTCTAATCAGGCTTGTCTGAAAGTCAGTCGCTTTGATGGCTGCAAGTGTGTGAAACATCCTTCTAGGTGTGTCGGTAAATGCTGAGTGCTAGTAGCATGGATGTTATCAGCAGCAATATCTACTTAAATAAAGTGAAATTGAAATTTAAAATATTGTAATGCTGAAAGTAGTAACTGGGAACTGTATGACATGGTTCTAGTACTATAACTATATTTATTTTATATAAAATTATTATCAATAAGTTCAGCTGATTTTTACAAAATTGTAAAAAAACTAAATCACTTCTGTTCATGCACTAGTTATTGACTTATTGCCATTACTAGAAGTTGTAGTTGAAAAAGTTGAGGTATGTTTTAAAGAGTAAGTGCCTATTTGCGATGTTCTAAAAATCGTTAATCGGACCTATTCGGGTGAGGAGACCTTGTAGAGATTAATCGGTAAATCGGTGATTAATCGGAAAAATTAATCGGACGATTAATCGGTGGTAATTTAATATTAAATTATATACATATATATATATATATATATATATAGGCCATTGCTCCATAAAGAACACTCTTATATAAAGAATAATAAAGAACACTATAAAATCATTTATTCCAATAGATCCATTGGCCCCGCCAGGGGCACCCAATACAAAAAGTTCTTATTTTTTTAGGCTCTATCCATCCAGCAAAAAAAAAAAAAAAAATTTTGAAAATTTTACTGTTCATGATGACGTCATCGATGAACAGTAAAATTTTCAATTTTTTTTTTTTTTTTTTTTGCTGGATGGATAGAGCCTAAAAAAATAAGAACTTTTTGTATTGGGTGGTCCCGCCAGGGGCAATGGATCTATTAGATATGAGGTGTTCTTTGTTCTTTATTTAAAGTGTTCTTTATGGAGTCCAACCCTATATATATATAGGGTTGGACTCCGTAGCAAACACCTTATATAACAAACAATAAAGAACACCTCATATTTAATAGATTCATTGCCCCTGGCGGGGCCAACCAATACCAAAAGTTCTTATTTTTTATGCTCTATCCATCCATCATCTCAAAAAAAAAAAATTAAAAAAAATTTAAAAATTACTGTTCATGACGATGACCTCATCAGTGACGTCATCATGAACAGTAAATTTTTAATTTTATATTTATTTTATTTTTTTTTGCTGGCTTGATAGAGGGTAAAAAAATAACAACTTTTTGTATTGGGTGCCCCTGGCGGGGCCAAAGGATCTAATAGATCTAAGGTGTTCTTTGTTGTTTGTTATATACGAGTGTTCTGAATGGAACAAAGGCCTATATATATATATATATACAATAGACTATCTACATCCTACACTATATAATATTAAATTGCTATCTTTCTTTCTTCGATGCACTGATATTTATCACAGTGTTGTTCTTTGTTGTGTTTTTTAGTGAAAAAGGGCCCAATTTTACATTACTTTGTCACCTAACCCGATTTCCCCCGAGTTTGACCCGATTTCCCTCGAGTTTGACCCGATTTCACAGTTCAACGTGTAATACAACGATTAACATAAATAACCTAGGTAAGCTACCTTGTACCGATTAATCAGCCGTTTAAACGGCAAATTGGCCGTTTTTTAGAACCTTGCCTGTTTGGCATAACTTTTATTAAGAGCTTATGGACTTATTTTCGGATAAAAATTTTATATTTTGATATATTTTTTTTATACAAGTATTTAATGTATGTTTGAGATTCAATAAGTTGCAAAAATAAGTTGAAAAATAAGTTGCAAAGTTAGGAATGTCTAACTTTGTCTTAAAATAAGTTCACTTATCCTGGAAAAAAGTTCCCCCAAACACCCCTTAGTTGAATCGTGTTTATTCTGATCAAGGCGAATAATTTCAATGAAACTCAAGAATTACACATCGAATGAAAGTGGAGCAGGGAATCAAAATTTCATGTTAATTATTTCTTTAAACCAGGAAATTAATTTGGTAACTTGAGATTTCGGTACTATGAGCAAACTACCAATGAAATTTTGGGATTTTAGTTTTTGATAGTGAAGCTCCAATTTTGCACCAGCTAATAAGCTTATTGTACAAACTCGAGGTGGACTGTAAGTTTTTCGCTCTGTCCTAGAACACTGAATTTCTTTTCATATCAATACTGGTGGCTGCTTAATTTTTTTTTCCTGCATTTTTTCCTCTGTTCAAATAGGGGTACTATTGAACAAGGTACTATTGCTTAATATATCAATACTGGTACTATTGCTTAATTTTGTTACAGATTTTGTCACAATACAATAAAACACAAGATACGTATTTTTTGAAAAAAGTGAAAAATTCATCTGCTTTATTAGTAGTCCTGTCCGCCCATCTTCCCACGTCCTTGGGAGTCGTGTTCTTTCGTTGAAAAGGTAGAGAACTTCTTTTTCTTGTTTTGTTTATAAATGCTAGTTATTTTCTCCTCTCTTCCTCTTCTTTATTCACCCTTTCCGTCTTCCTCTTTGGTGTGTGGTACCTTCTCTTGTTCTTAACTTTTCCTTTTTGCTTTTTATTCCTTGTTCTTGCTTTTCTTTCTTTTCCGTTGCCATGAAAGCCACCATAGCTTCGTATTCGTCCGCTGAGAGTGTAGAGCCTGTCGAGAGTGAGGGGAGTCTTGAAAGTTTACCTGCTGAGAAGGTTAAGCGGCCTCGTTATCTTCTTCGAAACAATATTCCTGTAAAGACTGAACCTTTCTCCCCTGGATCTGTTAGTAAAACCCTTGTCGCTTCGGGATCTGTTTCTCGAACTCCCTCTGTTGAGGAAGTTGTTATGCTTCGTTCAGGGTCCCTTTTTGAGTCCAATAAGTCTTTTAATAGACCTAGCTTTTACTCTTCTTCTCCTCCTGACCTTGATAGATTAGGTCAAGTTGTTTGTCTTTCTCGAGGGTATAATGCTTTTGCCCCGAACGATGGTGATCGAATGTGGAAACCACCTCGTCCTAGTTGTCATGCTATCCCGGATGTTTATTTTGAATATGGTTTGAGGCTGCCACTGCACCCGTTTTTCCGATTTATATTCCAAATATTAGGTTGTAGTTTGGGTCAGCTTGTTCCCAATGCGATTCTCTAGATCAATGGAGTTATTGCTAGATGCTATGAGCTTAACCAATTTCCCAGTCTCGATTTGTTCCTCTCCATCTTTCGTTTCAAGTGTAATGGAACTCAGTATTATGTTGATAAAAAGGAAGGCTGTAAAAGGCTAGTTGAAGCCCCCGTGTCTAATTCAGGGTGGCATAAGATGTGGGCGTGGTACGAGGGTCCCGGGCTGGAAGTGATTGGACCATGGCAGGCTCATTCTCCGGGACGCTTGAAGTCCGTGAACCGATTGGGGTCTATGACCTCGTCGGATCTACAGGGCTTTCTAGGGTCCGAAGTTAAATATCAGCCTGAGAATTTTTTAGATGTTGGATTTTTGAATAATCATTGTTGTAAGCTTTCTTGTTCCTGTATTTTCCTTTTTGTTTTTACTGTCTTTTCTTGACCGGTTCTTTTCTTACTTGCAGTAGCTGGAGTGAAGCTCTTTGAGGTGGTTGACCTTTTTGCGAACATGCCGACTGATGATTTTCTAGCTCGTTTGGTTAAGAGTAAAGCCGCTGGTGCTTCAACTGCGATGCCTAGTACCGGAGTTGAGAGTGGCCCTGAAGTGGCCTCGAAAGATCTCACTCCCATTTCTGTTGTAGCCGGTGTTGGGGGTTCTGAGGCTACTGTTGTTAAAGACCGTGAGAAAAAGAGGCATCGTGAAGGTCATACCTCTAAGAGTAACCCATCAAAGAAGTTGAAAGAGCCTATGAGTTGCCCCAGTTCTGGTAAGGTCTTGTTTTCTGAAGGTGCCACCGAGTCTATTCACAAGGTGAAAGTTAAAACGAATGCTTCTAGTTTGGTTATTGAAGGGGGTCTTCGATCCTGTAAGGGTCTTGTTGATAAGGTATTCCTTCTTTTCTTGCTTTGTGTGCTTTTACCTATTGCTTTGTTTTCCTTTATGACCGTTTCTATATGCCCTTGTAGTTGTCTGTGGAATTGGAGAAGTTGTTGACCCTCGAAGATGCGACTGACGTTGTTGAAGTGAATAAGCTTCGATTGGAAGTGAAGGAACTGAAGAAGCAAAACAAACGATTGGAGGAGTCTTCCCAGAATCTGAAGAATGATAACAATGTTGCTGCCGATAAGCTTTTTACTGCACTAACTGAGAAGTCTGAACTGATCACGGAGTGTGATGTGTTGAGTGAGCAGGTGAAAGTTTTGCAGTCGAAAATGTTGGTTCTGAAGAAATCCTTGGAAGCTTCCGAGAAGGATCTTGTTAAAGGCAGCGAAGCTTGGACTGCTGAAAAAGCTGAACTTGTGAGTAAGTTGGACGACCTGTCAGCTCAATTGTCAAAGTGCCAGGCTGAATCTCTGTCCTCCTTTGAAGATGGTTATGGAGAAAGCGTTGCTCGGTTCGCCCGGTTTGGGATTGATGTGAAGGATCATGGTTTTGACCAATACCTTGCTGATCTGGCGAAGAAAAGCGAGGTTGGGAAGACAGGTTCTTCTGAAGCTGCTTAAGTCCTTTGGAGATCCTTGGTTGGCCTGGGGTATGCCCTGAAAGGCTTTTATGTAATATCTTAGTTTCTTTTTCCTTCGTGAACTTTTATGGTACTTTTGAACTGGAGCCACCGTATGTTGAACCTTTTGGAGCTATTGTAATATTATTTCTTATTTGGTTTTGCATATCCTTGTGCGGTAGTTTGGCTTTTTGTCCCCTTCTATGCTTGGTGTGTCTTTTATTGTTCTGGCGTATTGTAGGTTTACCTTTACGTTAGCCATTGGCGATTCTAAGATTTGATTGTGGCGTCAACTACCTTTCTCTTTTGTAGTATATATTTTAGAGTCTTGACTGTGCATCTTGTTTGATGGTGAACTTTACCTTTTCCACACTTTTTGTGATAAGCCCAAATGTATTTTTGGAGATATTGAGCTTTATGAGCTATTTGAGCTGATCGGAGCGTTTGGAGTGATGCGTTTTTTTCCTTTTCATTTTATGGGGTATCTTACCCATACTTTTCGTGAATGGCGAATTTTGACTCGTTTGCATTTGTGTCCTTCTTTTTTTTTCTTTTTTTTTATGACGATGGGTACTACCTTTTTAGTAATTCCTGGAGCATTTCTTTTAGTATTTTTGGCGCTCCACTTTTACCTTTATTCGTTGTGTATGGCGGATTCATATATGGCCGAAGGGGGTTCAAGTTCTTTGAACCCTTTTGAAGTGATCGGAGTAACTGATATTTGGCGAACTTTACCTTTTCCAGTATTTTTTCCTCGGAGATATTCTTGTAGCACTATACATTCTTGTTATCTTGACAGTTTGTCAATTGAAAATTTGAGACATGTGCATGAATTCTAATTTTTTGAAGGATATGCATATAGATATTAACGAAAGGAAAGTAAGGATCTATTCAACGGGTGAGAGTATGATACCTTCAAACATTTTACCCCAACTTGGGTTTTCGTTCATGAAGATTTTAAACATACTTCGACTTGATTCGCAATCCGATTACAGGTAATATGGATCACACAAACTATTTGATTATAAAAGAAATTCAAAAGCTATCTCGTACCTTAACTTAAATAACTTAAAAGGCTAGGCGATGCCTGCCGGGGATCTTTATGGATAGAATTTTTTGAGGTGGATGGTGTTCCAAGCATTTGTTACTGGAGTTCCATCGAGGTGAGAGAGGCGATAAGAGCCCGAGTTGTTAACCTTTGCGATCTTGTAAGGTCCTTCCCAAGGTGCGGACATTTTGCTTTGTTTTGAGGGCATTGATGCCGCTGCTTCTCTCAGAACGAGGTCATTGACCTGGAAATTCCTTGGTTTGACTTTTGAATTATATAGCTTCGCGACCTTCTCTTGGTATTTGGAGACGTTGTTTTGGGTGGAGTTTCTGAGCTCCTCGAGAAGATCGACGTTCAGCTTCAGACCCTCCTCTGATGACTTTGAGTCGAACTTTTCAATCCTTAGAGACTTAGAACCTATCTCCACTGGTAGGACTGCTTCAGTTCCATAAGCCATTCTGAATGGTGTCTCTCCTGTAGAAGCTTTCGGAGTGGTTCGTAGACTCCACAATACATTGGGCAATTCATCCACCCAGTTTCGGTTAGCCTCACATAGCCTTTTCTTCAAACCTTGAAGGATTGCCTTGTTGGTGATTTCCACCTGCCCATTTGCTTGTGGATATGCCACCGAAGCCTTAAGATGCTGGATTTCTAACTCCTTCATTGCATTTACCCATTTTTCTCCAGTGAACTGAGTGCCATTGTCCGTAATGACCACTCTGGGTACCCCAAATCTGAAGACTATTTGTTCCATAAAGAAATGGACCGCCTCGGTCTCTCTTATCCTTGCTAAGGGCCTGGCCTCTATCCATTTTGTAAAATAATCAACTGCCACAATTATGTATTGGCATTGTTTGGAACTTTTTGGTAAGGGACCTACGAGATCGATGGCCCACATAAAAAATGGACATGGAGTTGTTGTTGGATTGAGCGGGACTGAGGGTCGATGGCTCACGGACCCATATTTCTGGCATGGTTCACACCGCTTCACGAACTCTTCGCAGTCCTGGCGCATCGTGGGCCAAAAGATTCCGTGCCTCATGATTTTTAAAGCCATGTTTTTTCCAGCCAGATGATCTCCACATATCCCTGAGTGCACCTCGATCATAGCCATTTTTGCTTCGTCTTGATTAACACATTTGAGTAATGGCTCCACTAGCGCTCTTCTGAACAGCTTGTTGTCTATTAGACAATAATGTTTTACCTTGACCTCCATCTTCCTTGTTTCTAACTTGTCTAACTCGTTATGAGTTCCTTGAATGAATTTGATTATAGGAATCCTCCAATCCTCTTGAGCTGATATGCAAAGTACCTCTTTTCGGACTATTGATGGCTCATGCAGCTCTTTAAAGTATATGGGTTCTGACGTACTTGAGGTGTTTGAGGTGGCCAGTTTGGACAAAGAATCTGCCCACTGATTATTGGATCTGTCGATATTGTTGATGGTCCATGACGAGAACTTTTGCAGTAATTCTGAAGTGATCTGTCTGTATGTTGCCATCCATTCATTCAAAGTTTTGAATTCTCCCAATACTTGCTTTACCACGAGCTGTGAGTCACTGAATATATCTAAAACTGATACCTCCAAATAGCGAGCCAATACCAGACCTGCTATAAGGCCTTCATACTCTGATTCGTTGTTAGTTGTGGGGAACTTGAATTTGACGACTTGTCGAACCGTAAAACCCTCAGGGCTTGTGAGGATGACTCCAGCTCCACCAGCTTGTGAAGTAGACGAACCATCTGTGAACAGAGTCCAAATTTTGTCCTTTGGTTCTGAGATTATTTCTCCTGGCTCAAGGGAAGTAAAAGTACATTCTGAGATAAAGTCTGCTAAAGCCTGAGATTTTGTAGCAGTCCTCGGCTGGAATTCTAAGTGAAATTGGCTTAATTCCACAGTCCATGAAGCCAGCCGGCCCGCCATGTCAGGTTTGTGAAGTATCCGACGTAGAGGCTGATTTGTCATTACAATGATTGTCCTTCCTTGGAAGTATTGTCTCAGTTTCCTGCTAGCCATGACTAAAGCGTATGCAAGTTTTTCTATATTTGAATATCGAGTTTCAGCATCTTTGAGTATGTGGCTTGTGTAGTACACGGGCCTCTGGTCCGCATCTACTTCTTTGACCAGTACTGCAGCCAGGGTCGAATCTGATGCCGACAAATATAGCTTTAGCGGTTCACATTGGAGAGGCTTGGCCTTGATTGGTGTGGACACAAGAAAATCTTTGATTCCTTGTAGACTGTCCTCACACTCTTTAGTCCAAGTAAAAGTTTTATTTCTCGAGACTTCTTTGATTGCTTCATACATCGGCAAACATTTCTTTGAAGATTGAGGTATGAAGCGTCTGAGAGCTGCAATAGACCCTGCGAGAGCTTGTAGCTCTTTGAGGCTCTTTGGAGCTGCAACATTTTGAATGGCTTTCACTTGATTTGGATCTGCTTCAATACCTCTTTGTGTTAGGAGAAAGCCTAAGAATCGACCTCCACTAAGGCCGAAGGAACACTTAGCTGGATTTAACCTCATGGAACTGGCTCTTATCCTTGTAAAGGTTTCTCTGAGGTCCTTGACGTGCTCTGAGGCTGTCTGTGACATTGCTATAATGTCATCAACATACACCTGGATATTCCTTCCAATTTGAGGAGCAAATATTATTATTTTTTTTTTTTGCTAATTAAAATTTATACCACGAAGGAACAGCTTTACACAATCTGGGGGCATACCCCGCGGAAGCAACATTCAGAAAATAGAGTTAAACAACGTTAAGCCATTTGACAATCAACAAAATAGAACCAAGACTATTATAACTTAATCTTAAACTTAATCTGGAGCTTTACTGAGGCGTCCATGCCCCGCCTTAATCTTGCAAACTCCGGCCTCCTTCTTAGACTCATCATGCACAGTCACATCACCCACGAGATCAAACAGATGTCCCAAATACTGCCTGTTGCCCTGAATTGGCTCCTTTGCATTGTTTGCCATTTCCCTTTTTTCCTTAAAAGATTCATCATTCTTACCTCCAGAGTGGTGACTATGTTGCTGCTCAGCTGATTGAAGATCGATCCCTGAATCAATCAAAAAGTCCCTCAGTTGAATAGCTCGACAGGTTAAGTCATGAAGCTCCACTTCCGCAATATCTCTTAACCCACGAGCAGAGGCACTGAATTCCCTATCACGGGACCCTTTGACCAAAGGAATTTCCAAACCCCGAGAGACAATGAACAACTTTAGTTTATCCAAGTTACGCCTCGCTGCCACCAGAGCCTTCCTCTTCAACCCCAAGTTATATAAGCTGTGGTCTAACAGCTCAGCAATCTCTAGCTCCTCTTCCATGTCCTCAATAACCTGGCCATCATCCCCTAACATAACCGGAAGAGGGATTCCATGCTTCCTAATGTAATACCCAAGCTGCCTAATGCAGTTCAGTGCTTTACCTAGTTTTCTCAAGAGCTTGATGTCTGGCCTTGAATTCAACCCATTGATAACATCCAAATCACTTACGTCAACATTTCCCCAAATCAGGGGCACCTCATGTCCATTGTGGACTATGCAGTCTCTAAAGATAATGATTACATTCACAGCAATAGACAAACGCTCCTGCATTCTTTTAGTCGAGACATCCCAAAAAGGAGTCCCCTCTTTCCTTGTTAATTCAATACACTCATTCTTCCCCTTGAACTCCACAGGTTTCTCTCTCGTAGCTTGATTAGAGCCCTCCCCTTGTGTTAACTCAGTGACCCTATTGTCAATGAAAGAAGCCCCCTCACTGACCATATCGTTGGGGTTAAATAGTGCATCTTTTACATCCCCTCGAGTCTCATTAGCAATTGGAATATTGGGCAAGGATGTGGAATTAACATCCTCCTCATTCATTACAGAATCTGAACTAGAATCAATAGAATCCGAAGATTCCTCAACCAAGATAGGCTGGATATCATTGAAAAAACCCGGCTTCATCTTCTTGTGAGAAGAGAAAAACTTACCTTCGCACTCCAATAAGTTAATTGAGCTTCTAGTTCTCGAAGCGACCCCAAGTCCAGGGCCCAACTTTCGCCCTTTATTGTCAACAATCCCATCCAAAACCACCCTTCTCTTGGATTGAGGTCTCCAGGCAGATCTTACTGGATTACCCTTCTTCGTCGGTATCACTGACACCAACTCTTCCGCAAAAGACACTTTCTTCGGGCTCGCCGCAGACTTCCTGTCATTAGAGGACCAATTCGGCGGGCTATCATCTTTATTAACTTCTAGCTTCCTGGAACGGGAGTCAACAGATGGTGGCAATGGTACCCTCACGACTAGGTTGTCATCGAAAGAAACCCTCGCGGCCCTCTTCTTGCCAGCATTCTTCGCACTCAATCCTTCCAATTTCCTAGATTGAATATCAATAGATGGTATCTCCGATACCAAATCAACCGCAAACGAGACCCTTTTTGGGCTCATAACTGGATCTAACCCCTCCTGGGTCGTTACCCCATGGTTCTTAGCAGAAGTCGCCATTACAGAGTCATCCACAAATGAAACCCTCTTACAACTCATGCTAATCAACAAGAAATTAGAAGAAATATGGTGTTTAGGTGGGAGATTAGAAGGAAGAGATGGATTAGGATGTGGGACTATAGAACTGATGAAGAAGATGTTTAGAATGTTTGAGATTTTTAGAGAGAGAAGTTCTAGAGAGAAGGCAGGGAAAATTCGACTCTCATTTTTTTCCAGTGTTAATTCACGAGGAGCAAATATTTTGTCCATTGTGTGTTGGAACGTTGCTCCAGCATTCAAAAGACCAAAGGGAGTAACCTTGAACCCAAACAATCCTTTATGAGTTATAAATGCCGTATCATCTTGATCTTGTTCGGCCAGTTTTATCTGATTATATCCTGAAAACGCATCCATAAAGGATAACAATTCATTTCCTGCTGTGGAGTCAATGAGTTGGTCGATGTTGGGCAATGGATAAAAGTCTTTTGGGCATGCTTTGTTAAGATCCGAATAATCTATGCACATTCTCCATTTTCCGTTGCTTTTCTTGACTAACACTGGATTTGCAATCCACTTTGGGAACTGCACAGGCGTAATGAAGTCTGCTTCTAACAATCTGTCGATCTCTTTTTCAATGGCCTCTTGTTTTTCTTTTGAAAATATACGCCTCTTCTGTTTTACTGCTTGAGTTCCTGGTTTTATGTTGAGATGATGTAAGGCTTACTCAGCTGGAATTCCCGGCATATCTTTAGGAGTCCAAGCAAAGATGTCTGCGAACTCTCTTAATGTTTGGATGAGGTCCTCACGGAGTTCGATTGGTAATTTTGTTCCTATTTTCACGACCTTTTCAGGGTCATTGAGATATAGGCGGATTTCTTCAACTGGCTCAACCGGCTCGTGAGTGAGTGGTTTGGGGAGCTCAATGATATCTCTTGGATCCATTTCAACCACCTGATTTACTGAAGTCGCTGAACTGGTCGAACCCTTTGGGAGGGCCGAACTAACATAACATTGTCGAGCCACTCTCTGGTCTCCACACACTTCACCAACGCCAAAATCTGTTGGAAATTTCATCTTCAGATGAGGTATGGAAACTATACCTTTCAAGGCTGCAATAGTCGATCTTCCTAGAATGGCATTGTAACTTGAAATGGCGTTTACTATATGAAATTTAACAATGAGCAATTTTTGACAAGGTGGCGATCCAAACAACACCGGCATATCAATGACTCCCACCGTCTTGACTTCATTGCCAGTGAAACCATATAATGGCGCATCCTTGGCACTATTGATTTTTTTGTCGCCTAAATTCATTCTTGAAAAGGCTCCCTGGTATAATATATCGACCGAACTACCATCATCAATCATGATTTTCTTAACCATGTTCGATCCAATCCTGGTGGTAATTACTAACGCATCCTGATGATCTTCCATTATTCTGTCTCCGAAATCCTCATCCGAAAATGATATTACCAAAGATGGATTTTTCCTTGGCTTCTTATTGTCCACTCGAAATACCTCTCTCGCGTAGGCCTTTTTTGCTCTATTGGATGAACCTCCTGAGGTGCGCCCACCGGATATAGTGTCTATAACCCTTTCCTGCTCATCTCTTTGCTGTATTTCATCGCCCTTTTCTACAAAATGAGATAGTTCTCCTTTCTGGATTTTGTCCTCAATCAGATTTTTCAATTGGTAGCACCTCTCCGTATCATGACCTGTATCCTCATGATAGTGACAGAATTTATTGCTCGGCGGTCGATTTGGATTCATCGGCCTTGGAGGTACGTATGCTGGGTCAGCTTTGAGAATTCCCAATATTGCCACTCTATCAGCATTAAGCTTTGTGAAGTCTCGATCACTTCGTGGTCTTTGAAGCCACGGACGTTGATTTGTTGGAGACGCCTGTGATGTAGGTGATTTATGTGATGTGCGTGAAGCAACATTCTCTTTTCTTGTCTGAACTGGTGATCTCGCCTGTGACCTTCGTGTTGTTCGAACACCCCGATCACCTCGATCACCTCGGCGATACTCCCATTGAGAGGTTTGTTCAACAAACCTGTTCATCCTAGACCTTGGAGATCTGGAGGATTGGATGCTGCCAACAGCTTCCTGGAGAGTTAGTCTTCGTTCAAATAACTGAATAGCTGCTTGAAGTGTTTGAGATTCCTTCTCAAAATATTCTTCAAGGACTGCATTATGTCTGGTTCTATCAATTCCTGCGGCCAAATACGTCATTGCCAAGTTTTCTACCAAGTCTGGAATTTGAGTCATCTCCGCTCTAAAACGGTTCAGATATTCCCGAAGATTTTCATTTGACCTCTGGCGAATGTTCACAAGGGAGGCTGTCAACTTTTTCCCTTTTTTGTTAGTAGAAAACCTCGACTTAAATTTATCTTTCAAACCAGTCCACGACTTGATTGACCTTGCTGGCAAATTGTTGAACCACATGAGTGCTGTGCCCTTCAAGCACGTCGGGAAGAACTGGCACTTCGCCACTTCATTATGTCCAAAAAAGGACATCCGTCCATCGAAGAGGTTGACGAAGTCGAAAGGGTCTGTGGATCCATCAAACTGATCGATTGGTGGTACCTTAAGATCCCTGTTTATTTTAGCTCTTTCGATGTTTTTTGCTAACGGGCTTTCCGAGGAAACCTCAATCTCCCCCGATTGCGTCCTGATGAACTCTTTGAACTTCAATATGTCATTAGTCGACAAACCAGCTGTACTTGATTCCTCTTTTTCGTAATCTTCATCTTCATTTTCTGAATATTCCTTTTCCTCATTTCTTATTTTGCGTTTCCTCGATGAAAACGAACCAGAAGACACGTTTGTCTTAGAATACTTGCTTCCCATAGAAGTTTTCCACGAGGATTCATAATCCTCCGTTTGATAATCTAACGAAATATGACCTTCGGAGACCTCTTGGAGTTCTTTCTGCAATCTGATTATCTCCTTTTTTCCTTTTTACCTTCTCAGCCAATATTTGTCTTTCTAGATCCAATCGACGAAGTTCATCGTCGATAGCAACCGCGCCTGAAGCCACAGATTGCTGCTCCCTCTGTCGTTTAAGCTTTAACAGGTGTAAACGAGCATCACTCGTTAATACTTGCTTGCCTTGAGGTGTGAGAACTAACTGCCGATTGTCCTTTTTTGCCTTACGAGATCCGGTCACCGGATCCGATAAGCTAGGCCTCGGAGGCGAAGAGAATAAAGCTTGAGGAGCCATTAGAGTCTTACTTTTATCGGCTCGTTTAATACTTGCAATATTGTGAGTGTTTGGAGCTTCATCGGCCATTCTTCACTTTCTTATTGAAGAATTAAGGTCGATTCTAAAGCATTAGTCGTTCAATCTGTTCGTGTTTTTAGCTGTTTTTGGAAAATTTTGTTAGGAGGAGGTTAGAACTCCTTCTAGCGCCATTGTTAAAGAGTAATATTAATGAACCAATCCTTTACAATGTTGGGGCTACAAATATATTTATAGTGCTCTAATTGGGCCTCTAGTGGGCTAGATTATCTTAGTGGGCCTGAGGCCCAACAATGAACTATCACGATTATTCCAATGCTAAGTTTACAAGCAGTAGTACAATGCAATAATAGCTTGAAGAATTCAGTTATGTTTGACAAAGCGTTGAAGTAGGTTGAATTTTGTTATGCTTCACAACACGTTGAGCTAGGTCGAATTCAGTTTAAGTGTAGTTTATAAATCATACGTGAATAGGTTTCCAGCAACTAGTAGGTTTGTTTGACCAAATGGCATGACAAATTGAAAGTTTTAAATTGTTTTGTGTTCATAAGTAATGTCTGTCATAAATTGAAGTTGATCCTTTTGTTTCCTTTGGAAGATGTTTAAATTCTTAAAATTTCATATGGATGAGGTCCTGTTATGCAACTCTTGAATTTGAAATAAATTGCATACTAGTATTGACACGATTTAATCAAATTAGCAAAAGAAAAATATCTTCTTGGTCATAAGACTAAAACTGTTTGCATAAACATTAGATGGATCATTCTATTTGGGTAGGAAGCCCAGAAATGAAATTATATTAGTCAAAGAAGTTGCATTGGTTTAGAGAGTAGTGAAACAACCAGGCTGGTAGTTTATTAAAATATCATTGATTGATATCACTAGATTAATTATCTTCGCTGGGACTGGGAGTTGTCACCTGGAAAATTTTGCACTCTCATGGAATGATGATCAATGAGATTTTAATTTAATCTTTCATTCCATCTACCTCATTGATCATCATTCTCCTTGGCCTTATGTTTCTTTTGACTCAGTCAGATGCATCACTAGATTATCTTCAGTAGTTGTTGTCACCTGGCAAGTTTTACACCACCATTACTAGTTGTTTTTGGTCTCTTTTTCTTTTTATCATTGGGTCTAATTAATTAGGATAGTAGCATGACAATGTAAGTTCAGAGGTCGACCTAAGAGCAAAAAAATTATGATGCTTAATGCTAACTTTTATGACATGAACAATATGTCCACACTTCAGGCATTAATATTAATAAACATTAGGAGGGAGCGACAGGATTGATTTGCTGAAAAGAAATTACAGGTCCCGTCAAGTGAAAGATTTGGTCCTTATTGATCCGTGTTGAACAATGTATGGGATCGACATATTGAGGAAAGAAAAATTAATAAAACAATGCTTAGATAAACTTCATTCTCAACCCATTCACTCCATTAGTGTGTCTACAAACAAGTACGTGCCATATAAGTAAAGAGTACTCATTTCATTTATATGCTTTGATGGAGAGAATTTAAATTAAGTAAACTACATTGTTAATATATTATTGACTATAAAAGGTTACGGAGACATGCTAGATATATAATTATACTCGAGCACCAAAAGAATTTGTGAACGAAATTGAGACTATGAAGAGAGCTTCTTCTATAGAATGTGCAGTAATACTAGTTGTAATCTGCACTATGGTTTCATGTGCTCAAGCTGAAATTGTTGGGGAAGCAATTATAGTTCACCCAAATGGTGAAGAGCCCAAAGGTTCTCGTGTATATAGCCGGAAAACTTTACTACAAGATGCGTTTCGTCCGCAAGAAGGTACGTCTTGATGTTGGTGTCAACAAATGCAGACATTCTAATCAGGCTTGTCTGAAAGTCAGTCGCTTTGATGGCTGCAAGTGTGTGAAACATCCTTCTAGGTGTGTCGGTAAATGCTGAGTGCTAGTAGCATGGATGTTATCAGCAGCAATATCTACTTAAATAAAGTGAAATTGAAATTTAAAATATTGTAATGCTGAAAGTAGTAACTGGGAACTGTATGACATGGTTCTAGTACTATAACTATATTTATTTTATATAAAATTATTATCAATAAGTTCAGCTGATTTTTACAAAATTGTAAAAAAACTAAATCACTTCTGTTCATGCACTAGTTATTGACTTATTGCCATTACTAGAAGTTGTAGTTGAAAAAGTTGAGGTATGTTTTAAAGAGTAAGTGCCTATTTGCGATGTTCTAAAAATCGTTAATCGGACCTATTCGGGTGAGGAGACCTTGTAGAGATTAATCGGTAAATCGGTGATTAATCGGAAAAATTAATCGGACGATTAATCGGTGGTAATTTAATATTAAATTATATACATATATATATATATATATAGGCCATTGCTCCATAAAGAACACTCTTATATAAAGAACAATAAAGAACACTATAAAATCATTTATTCCAATAGATCCATTGGCCCCGCCAGGGGCACCCAATACAAAAAGTTCTTATTTTTTTAGGCTCTATCCATCCAGCAAAAAAAAAAAAAAAAATTTGAAAATTTTACTGTTCATGATGACGTCATCGATGAACAGTAAAATTTTCAATTTTTTTTTTTTTTTTTGCTGGATGGATAGAGCCTAAAAAAATAAGAACTTTTTGTATTGGGTGGTCCCGCCAGGGGTAATGGATCTATTGGTGATCCTTTACAATGTTGGTGATACATGTCTATATATAGTGGTCTTATTGGGCCTTCTAAGAGGGCTTTACTAATTAGGTGGGCCTTGGGCCCAACATTCAGTCCCCCCCTAAGTATAAATAAAAGATCTTCAGATCTTTTTTACAATCTATATTACAGGCCCAGTCTCTATATTACAATTTGAAAAGAATATTGGGGAGTGCAACAAAAAGAAAATTTTTCCTGCTTCCAAGATTTTAATTTTACACGCGGCAGTGGTTTTTCTTGTTCATTGTCCTGTCTTTTCATTCTCCCACGTCTTGGAAGTTGTGTTCTAGCAGTTGAAGAGGTATGTATTCTCTTATTCTTTTCTTTTTTCCCATAAAGACTCGGTACTCTTCGGTCTTTTATTTTCTTTCTTTACTTCTCTTTCTGGCCTCCGTCTCTTCCGTTGTGTTCAGTGAGGTACCTTTCTGTCTCCTTTCTCTTTCTTTTGTGTGTACACAATTATCTTGTTTTCTCTTTTCCTTTATCGCTATGAGGGCCATCGTTGCGTCTTGTTCTTCTTCTTCTAAGAGTGTAGAGCTTATTGGGGATGGTGATGGTGTTGAAAGTTTGTCCCTTAAGAAAGGTGTTTCCTCTCGTTATCATCTGCGTCGGTCACTCCCTGTTAAAATTGAACCTTTTTCGCCTTGTTCTGCTAGTAAGACTGTTCTTGTATCTGGGTCTGCTTCACAGACCCCTTCTGTTGGCGACGCTGCTAGACCCCGATCTGGAGCTAAGTTTGAATCGAATCAATCTTTTAACAAACCCAGTTATTACTCCTCACACCCCTTAGATCTTGATGGGCTGACAAAGTATGTTTCTTTTTCTGATGGTTATAATGCTTTCGCTCCTGATGCTAGTGACCGGATGTGGAAGCCTCCTTATCCTGGTTGCCAAGCTATTCCTGATGTATATTTTGAGCATGGTCTTAGATTGCCCTTGCATCCGTTTTTTCGTTTTGTTCTCCACTCTCTTGATTGTAGTTTGAGTCAGTTAGTGCCAAACATGGTACTCCAAATTAATGGGGTCATTGCTAGGTGTCATGAGTTGGGTCAGTTCCCTACTCTTGATTTGTTTTTTTCTATCTTTCGTGTCAAGAGTACCGGGGTTCAATTCTATGTTGATAAGAAGGAGGGTTGTAGGAGACTGGTTGAGGCTCCTGTGTCTAACTCTGGGTGGCACGTGCTGTGGGCTTGGTACGAGGGCCCTGGGTTGGGAGCTCTTGGATCGTGGCAAGCTCACTCCACGGGCCGCGTGAAGTCAGTGAACCGTTTAGGGTCGATTACTTCTGCAAATCTGCAAGGTTTTCTTGGGTCTACCGTTAGGTACCATCCTGAGGAGTTCATAGATGATAAGTTCTTGACTAATCATTGTTGTAAGCCATGAGATACTTTTGTCTTGTTTACTTTCTGATTTTGGTTGCTCTTCTGTTGACGTTTTTGTATACTGTGTCTTATTGTTTTTCTTTTTTCTTGCAGTATCCGGCCCCCCTTTGCTTAGGTTGGTGAATTCATTTGCTGCTATGCCGACTGAAGAGTTTCTGGCACTTCTTGTGAAGAGTAAGGCCGCAGGGGCCTCTACTGTGATTCCTGGTGTTGGAGTGGAAAGTGGCCCTGAAGTAGTTTCTAAGGAACTTGTGCCGCTTTCTACTATAGCTGGAACTGGGGCCTCTGAAGCCGCTGCTACCAAGGATCGGGATAAGAAGAGGCATCGGGATGGTCATTCTTCTAAGGGTCATCATTCCAAGAAGTTGAAGGAGCCATTGAGTTGTCCGAGCTCTGGTAAGGTGGATTTGTTTCCCGATGATGCAACGGAGTCTTTTCCTCGGGTGAAGGCTACCCCAGAGGTTTCTGGGTTGAGTACTGGGGGGGGCCTTCATGTTTGTAAGGGACTCGTTGACAAGGTACTTTTCTTTGCATACTTTGTTTCTTTCTCCCTTTCGATCTAGGAAATTCGTTGTTTCTTTTGTTTGTTTACTGTCTCTTTTTGCTGGTTTTGTAGTTGTCTGTTGAATTGGGGAAGTTGTTGAATCTTGATGGGGTAGTTGATGTTGTTGAGGTGGAGAAACTTCGTTTAGAAGTGAAAGACTTGAAGAAACGTAATGGAGAACTAGAGGAGGTCTCTCAGAATTTGACCAAGGACAACAATATATCTGCTGATAGACTTTTTGCTGCTTTGACTGAGAAGTCCGAACTAATTACCGAGTGTGATGCTCTAGGTGGGCAAGTGAAGAGCTTAAAGTCGGAGAACGTGGACTTGAAGAAGGCTGTGAAGACCTCGGAGGAGAATCTTGTTAAGGGTGTTGAGGCTTGGGCAACCGAGAGGACTGAGCTCATAGCTAAGTTGGATGCCTTGGCTGCTCAACTCGCAAAATGCCAAGCTGAGTCTTTGTCTTCGTTTGAAGAGGGTTACGGGGAGAGCATAGCTCGACTTGTACGTTTTGGGGTTGATGTAAAAGATCACGGCTTTGACCGTTATCTTGCTGACTTGGCGAAGAAAAATGAAGACGGGAAGACTGGTTCCTCCGAAGTTGGTCGTGTTCTCTGAGTATTATCCTCTTAGCTTGGGGTATGCCCCTGAAGGCCTTTATGTAATTTTTATTCCTGCACTTCGTGTCTTTTCTGAACTTTTGTTAACGCTTTTGGATCCTTGTTGGTATGCTTGAACCGCTGCTGCTATGCTTTAGTATATTATGTTTCTTGGTTTACTTTTGTATCTCTTCCTTGCGTAAATTTCGTTCTTTGAACCTTCTTTTCTTTTTGTGTGGCTTTTGGAACTTTCTGTAGCTTTTTCCTTTTAGTGTAGTCCGTTTTTGCGTGTTGGCGAAACATTTTCTTTGAATTTTGGGAATTTTGGCGTAGTTTTCCCTTCGTATATGCTAATTCAAGTTTTAGGCGCCAAACTTATTTTCCTCCATCGTTTGGCGAAATTTTGTCTTGGGAGATTTTGAGATGTAGTTCTGGCGCACGCTACCTTTCCTTTGTGATTGGCGAACTTCGGATATTTTTATTGGCTTCGGTTGTATATTTATTCGTTGGTGAATTTTTACCTCTCTTTTTATTGTGGTTCGTTCGGAGAATACACTTTTATTTTTGATGGCGGACTTTACCTTTGTTCGCTTGGTCGTGATGGATTCCCTTAGGATTTTTTGAATTCTTGAGGAGTTTGAGCTTTTCGAGCGACTTGGAGCAATTGAAAATGTTTCGATTTGTTTTTAATGGCGCGCTTTACCTTTTTCTTTGAATTGTTGGCGCCCTTGGGGATATCTGTTGGTTTGGAGTATTTTTCGACTGTGTTTTTACTTTTGATGACTGACTTTACCTTTATTCGCTGTTCGTGGTGGATTCAAAATATATCTAAGTAGGGATTCAGTTCTTCGAGTCATTTGTAGCGTGTAGAGTGTTTCTGTTTGCGTATTGGCGCCTTTGGTCTTTCTGACCTCCTTGATGTTGGAGATATCATTGGAGTATTTTACCTTCTTGGCACTTTCTATTTCGCAAATCAGCAATTTCAAATTATAATATACGCAGAAAGATAACACTTTGCCCTCTTGGAGCTTTTAATTTTTAAACTAGTGTTGACTTAAATCGTAGTTCGTTCATAAGAGTAACGGACCACGAAAGCAACTTGATTACAAAGGAGAATAAGAAACTGTTTCATACCTTAATTTAAATAACTTAACAGGATAAATGATGTCTAGTAAAGACTTTTATGGAAAGAACTTTTTGAGATGAATTGCGTTCCAGGAATTTGCCACCGGAGTGCCGTCGAGGTGGGAGAGGTGATAGGAGCCCGAACTACTGACCTTTGTGACCTTGTAAGGCCCTTCCCAAGGTGGAGACATCTTGCTCTGTTTTGCTGGCATGGATACCGCGGCTTCCCTTAGGACAAGATCATTGACCTGGAAACCCCTTGGCTTGATCTTTGAGTTATATAGCTTTGCTACCTTTTCTTGGTACTTGGAAACATTGGCCTGTGTGGAGTGTCTGAGCTCCTCGAGGAGATCGATGTTCAGCTTTAGGCCTTCCTCTGATGATTTAGGATCGAACTTTTCAATCCTCAAAGATTTCGAACCTATTTCTACCGGTAATACCGCCTCTGTTCCATATGCCAGCCTAAATGGAGTCTCACCTGTAGAAGCTTTCGGAGTAGTTCGCAGACTCCACAAGACGTTTGGCAATTCATCTACCCATTTCCTGTTGGCGTCTAGAAGTCTTTTCTTTAATCCTTGCAAAATAGCTTTATTGGTGATCTCCACTTGTCCATTTGCTTGTGGGTATGCAACGGAAGCTTTGAGGTGTTGAATTTCGAGCTCAGCCATTGCATTAGCCCATTTTTCGCCAGTGAACTGAGTGCCATTGTCTGTAACAATCATTCGAGGTACCCCGAACCTGAATACTATTTGTTCCATAAAGAAATGAACTGCCTCGGTTTCTCTTATCCTTGCCAAAGGCTTGGCTTCTATCCATTTTGTGAAGTAGTCAACCGCCACAATTATGAATTGGCATTGCTTAGAACCTTTCGGCAAAGGACCCACCAAATCAATACCCCACATGAAGAATGGGCACGGAGTCGTTGTTGGATTAAATGGAACTGATGGCCTATGGTTCATGGGCCCGTACTTCTGGCATGGTTCACATCGCTTGGTGAACTCCTCACAGTCTTGGCGCATCGTGGGCCAATAAATTCCATGCCTCATGATCTTTAACGCCATGTTTTTCCCAGCTAAGTGGTCTCCACATATTCCTGAGTGCACCTCTATCATAGCTATTTTTGCTTCCTCTTCATTAACGCACTTGAGCAATGGTTCGACTAATGCCCTTCTGAACAGTTTGTTGTCGATGATGCAATAATTCTTTGCTTTCACTATCATTTTTCTTGCCTCTTGTCTGTCTAGCTCTTCATGAACTCCTTGGATAAACCTTATAATGGGAGTCCTCCAATCTCCTTGTGCCGTTATACAAAATACCTCTTTTTGAGCTATTGATGGTTCGAGTAGCTCTTTGAAGTAAACAGGATCTGATGTGCTTGAAGTGTTCGAGGTAGCTAATTTTGACAAAGCATCTGCCCATTTATTGTTGGACCTATCAATGT
This sequence comes from Kitagawia praeruptora, assembly GCA_037693485.1. Classification (NCBI taxonomy): domain Eukaryota; kingdom Viridiplantae; phylum Streptophyta; class Magnoliopsida; order Apiales; family Apiaceae; genus Kitagawia; species Kitagawia praeruptora. Next base: position 116,768,321 of record CM075351.1, on the reverse strand, counting down.
TATTGATGGTCCATGACACGAAATGGTGTAATAGGTCAGAAGTGATTTTTTTATAGGCCGCCATTCTTTCGTTGAGAGTTTTGAATTCTCCCAAGATTTGCTTTACTACGAGCTGAGAATCACTAAAAACGTCCAAAACAGATACCTCCAAGTGGCGGGCTAATGTCAAGCCTGCAATGATGCCTTCGTATTCTGATTCATTATTGGTAGTGGGGAATTTGAACTTGATAACCTGTCGCACAGTGAAGCCTTCAGGGCTTGTGAGGATGACTCCCGCGCCCCCGGCTTGTGAAGTGGATGAGCCATCTGTGAATAGAGTCCAGACTTTTTCTATTGAACTTGTCATTATTTCCCCTGGTTCAGAGGAGGCAAAAGTGCATTCTGTAATGAAATCCGCCAGGGCCTGGGACTTCATTGCTGTTCTTGGATGAAATTCTAAGTGAAATTGGCTTAACTCCACAGTCCAAGAAGCTAGTCTCCCTGTCATGTCAGGCTTATGGAGCACTCGTCGCAGAGGTTGATTTGTCATTACAATGATCATTCTGCCTTGAAAATACTGTCTCAACTTCCTACTAGCAATGACCAATGCATAGGCAAGTTTTTCGATATTCGAGTACCTTATTTCTGCATCTTTGAGTATGTGGCTCGTGTAGTACACGGGCTTCTGATCTAAATCCACCTCTTTAACGAGAACTGCAGCTAAGGTGGAATCTGAGGCAGATAGATATAGCTTTAATGGTTCGCACTGGAGTGGCTTGGCCATGATGGGAGGAGACATGAGGAAGTTTTTAATCCCCTGTAAGCTTTCTTCGCATTCGCTTGTCTAGGTGAAAGACTTATTCTTTGATGCTTCTTTGATTGCCTCATACATCGGAAGGCATTTCTTTGAAGATTGAGGTATGAAGCGTCTAAGGGCTGCAATGGACCCTGCGAGGGCTTGTAACTCTTTGAGGCACTTTGGAGCTGTGACACCTTGTATAGTTTTTATCTGATTTGGGTCTGCTTCAATGCCCCTTTGTGTGAGAAGGAAACCCAAAAATCGGCCTCCACTTAAACCAAAAGAGCACTTTGCTGGGTTTAACCTCATGGAGCTATCCCTTATCCTTGTAAAAGTCTCCCTGAGGTCCTTGACGTGTTCTGAGGCTGTTGGTGACATTGCTATAATGTCATCAACGTATACCTGGATATTTCTTCCGATTTGAGGAGCAAATATTGTGTCCATGGCATGTTGGAAGGTTGCCCCTGCGTTTAAGAGACCAAAAGGAGTGACTTTGAAGCCGAAGACCCCCTTGTGGGTTATGAATGCCGTGTCATCCTGGTCTTGGTCAGCCAACTTTATTTGATTATATCCTGAAAATGCGTCCATAAAAGATAGTAACTCATTTCCTGCTGTGGAGTCGATGAGTTGGTCAATGTTAGGCAACGGATAAAAGTCTTTGGGGCAAGCCTTGTTGAGATCCGAATAATCTATGCACATTCTCCATTTACCATTGCTTTTCTTAACTAGAACTGGGTTAGCAATCCATTTAGGAAATTGGACGGGCTTGATGAAGTCCGCCTCAAGTAGTCTGTCAATCTCCTTCTCAATGGCTTCTTGCTTTTCTTTGGAGAAAATACGCCTCTTCTGCTTTACTGCTTGAACTCCTGACTTAATATTGAGATGATGGAGAGCTAGCTCAACTGGGATTCCTGGCATGTCTTTGGGAGTCCAAGCAAAAATGTCAGCAAATTCCCTTAGTGTACGAATAAGATCCTCACGAATATTAGGTGGTAGTTTTGTTCCGATCTTTACAACCTTTTCAGGGTCATCGAGGTATAAAACTACCTCCTCAACTCGTTCAACCGGTTCATGACTGGGCGGCTTGGGGAGCTCAATGATGTCTCTTGGGTCCATCTCGACTACTTGATTCACAGAGGTTGTTGAAATAGCTGACCTCTTTGGAAGTGCTGAGTTGATATAACATTGGCGAGCCAATTTCTGATCTCCACACACTTCACCCACACCGAATTCTGTGGGGAATTTCATTTTTAAATGTGTAATAGAAACAATGCCTCTCAAGGCTGCAATCGTTGACCTTCCTAGAATAGCATTGTAACTTGAAATGGCGTTGACAATATGGAATTTGACCATGAGCCATTTTTGACAGGGCGGGGATCCGAACAGCACAGGCATATCGACAACTCCTACTGTCTTGACTTCATTGCCAGTGAATCCATATAACGGTGCATCTTTCGCACTGTTGACCTTTCGATCACCTAAGTTCATTCTTGCAAAGGCGCTCTGATATAATATGTCAACTGAACTGCCATCGTCGATCATGATTTTCTTGACCATATTTGTCCCGATTCTAGTAGTGATTACCAACGCATCCTGATGGTCCTCAATGACTCCATTTCTAAAATCCTCATCCGAGAATGATATCACCAAAGAAGGATTTTTCCTTGGTTTTTTGTTGTCCACTCTAAGAACCTCTCTGGCATAAGATTTCTTTGCTCTGTTCGATGATCCTGCTGCAGTGCGCCCCCCAGATATAGTATCTATGATTCTTTCTGGTTCGTCTCTTTGTTGTCTTGGAGCGTCACTTCTTTCTACAAAATGAGAAAGTTCCCCCTGTTGTATTTTATCTTCAATCAAGTTTTTTAATTGATAGCACCGCTCTGTGTCATGCCCTGTATCTTCATGATAGTGGCAAAATTTGTTACTCGGAGGTCTGTTGGGATTCATTGGTCTTGGAGGCACGTAAGCTGGATCTGCCTTAAGGATCCCAAGTATTGCTATTCTATCAGCGTTGAGCTTTGTGAACTCTCGATCATCTCTAGGTCTTTGGAGCCAAGGACGTTGCTTAGATGGAGATGTCTGAGGAGCAGATGACCTGTTTGATGTATGTGAGACTACATCCTCTCTTTTTATTTGACCTGGTGACGTTGCTCGAGTTCTTCGTGTTCCTCGAACACCTCGATCACCTCGACGATATTCCCATTGTGAGGTTTGTTCGATTAATCTACCCATTCTTGACCTTGGGGATCTAGAGGATTGAATGCTGCCAACAGCTTCCTGCAAAGTTAGCCTTCGCTCAAACAGTTGTATGGCTGCCTGAAGTGATTGAGGTTCTTTTTCAAAGTATTCTTCAAGAACTGCATTGTGCCTGGTTCTATCAACTCCTGCTGCTAGATATGTCATCGCCAAGTTCTCTACCAAATCCGGGATTTGAATCATCTCAGTTCTGAAACGATTTAGGTATTCTCGCAAATTTTCACTTGGCCTTTGGCGAATGTTCACTAGGGAAGCCGTCAACTTTTTTCCTTTCTTATTAGTTGAGAACCTTGACTTAAATTTCTCCTTTAAACTGGCCCAAGACCTGATTGACCTTGCTGGGAGATTGTTGAACCACATGAGGGCCGTACCCTTCAGACACGTCGGGAAGAATTGGCACTTCGCCACCTCATTATGCCCAAAAAAGGACATTCGACCATCAAAGAGGTTGACGAAGTCGTAGGGGTCTGTGGAGCCATCAAACTGATCCATTGGTGGCACCTTGAGGTCTCTATTTACCTTAGCCTTCTCAATATATTTGGCTAATGGACTTTCCGAAGAGGCTTCAGCCTCTCCCGATTGAGTTTTAATAAACTCCTTGAACTTCATTATGTCTTTTGTCGATAAACCAGCTGTGCTTGATTCCTCATTATCATAATCCTCATCCTCATTTTCTGAGTATTCCTTTTCCTCTCTTCGTGTCTTACGTTTCCGAGACGAAAGCGAATCCGAAGATATCTCTGTCTTAGAGTACTTGCTTCCCATGGACGTTCTCCATGAAGGTTCGAAATCCTCCGTTTGATAATCCGAAGAAACATGTCCTTCAGACACCTCATGGAGCTCCCTTTGCAGCCTGGCTATCTCCTTTTTTCTCTTCAATTTTTCAATCAATATTTGCTTTTCTAGATCTAGGCGACGAATTTCATCGTCAACAACAACACCGCTCGAAACCTCCATTTGCTTTTCTCTTTGCCTTTTAAGTTTTAACAGGTGTAACCGAGCATCACTTGTCAAAACATGTTTCCCTTGAGGTGTGAGAACTAACTGCCTATTATCATTTTTTGGCTTACGAGATCCGTTTACTGGATCCGATAAACTAGGCCTCGGAGGCGAAGAGAACAACGCCTGCGGAGCCATTAAAATTTGGCGATTTTCTGATCGTTTAACAGTTGGAACATCGCGTGTATTAGGAGCTAGTTGCTTACTTGTTCCTTGATGTTCATCGGCCATTCTCTGCTTTTGCACAAAGAATTAGAGTCGACTTATCAAAGTTAATCACTCGATCTGTTTGTTTTTCGTTGTTTTAATGGTGTTTGTATTTTTAGGAGGAGGTAAAACCTCCTTCTAGCGCCATTGTTGAAGTGTAGTATATTAAAAGAGCCAATCCTTTACAATGTTGGTGATACATGTCTATATATAGTGGTCTTATTGGGCCTTCTAAGAGGGCTTTACTAATTAGGTGGGCCTTGGGCCCAACAATGTGCTCAAGCTGAAATTGTTGGGGAAGCAATTATAGTTCACCCAAATGGTGAAGAGCCCAAAGGTTCTCGTGTATATAGCCGGAAAACTTTACTACAAGATGCGTTTCGTCCGCAAGAAGGTACGTCTTGATGTTGGTGTCAACAAATGCAGACATTCTAATCAGGCTTGTCTGAAAGTCAGTCGCTTTGATGGCTGCAAGTGTGTGAAACATCCTTCTAGGTGTGTCGGTAAATGCTGAGTGCTAGTAGCATGGATGTTATCAGCAGCAATATCTACTTAAATAAAGTGAAATTGAAATTTAAAATATTGTAATGCTGAAAGTAGTAACTGGGAACTGTATGACATGGTTCTAGTACTATAACTATATTTATTTTATATAAAATTATTATCAATAAGTTCAGCTGATTTTTACAAAATTGTAAAAAAACTAAATCACTTCTGTTCATGCACTAGTTATTGACTTATTGCCATTACTAGAAGTTGTAGTTGAAAAAGTTGAGGTATGTTTTAAAGAGTAAGTGCCTATTTGCAATGTTCTAAAAATCGTTAATCGGACCTATTCGGGTGAGGAGACCTTGTAGAGATTAATCGGTAAATCGGTGATTAATCGGAAAAATTAATCGGACGATTAATCGGTGGTAATTTAATATTAAATTATATACATATATATATATATAGGGGCTACTCCAATACAAACCTCCTTAAAATACAAACCTACAAACCAAGCATAATCTAATATTTCAAGCTAATCTAATGACCAAACTAGGGGTACCCCAATACAAAAAATGCTTAAAATAATTGGCTCTATCCAACAAAAAAAAATAAAAATAAAAAAAAATTCACTGTTCACGTGATGACGTGGCAGTGGATTTCACTGGTTAAACGGTGCTTCGCACCTTCTTGTACGGCGCTTCGCGCCTTTATCATTCTAAAGTTGTAAGGAATGGCAATCAATGGTAAAGGCAATAGACGATTGACGGGTGTGTCGAGAGCCTTCGGCCCTCATGACTACCTAACTCATCCGTTTACTGTCTTAAATGCTTCGCATTTCCACGGCAAGATTTTTTTTTTTTTTTTGAATTTTTTTTATTTTTTTTGTTGGATAGAGCCAATTATTTTAAGCATTTTTTGTGAAGGTACCCTTGGCGGAAACCTTAGAATAGATGAAATATAATTAATTTAGTGTTGGTTTGTAGGTTTGTATTTTAAGAATGGTTTGTATTTGAGCACTTGCCTATATATATATATATATATAGGCCTTTGCTCCATAAAGAACACTCTTATATAAAGAACAATAAAGAACACTATAAAATCATTTATTCCAATAGATTCATTGGCCCCGCCAGGGGCACCCAATACAAAAAGTTCTTATTTTTTTAGGCTCTATCCATCCAGCAAAAAAAAAAAAAAAAAAAATTTTGAAAATTTTACTGTTCATGATGACGTCACTGATGACGTCATCGATGAACAGTAAAATTTTCATTTTTTTTTTTTTTGCTGGATGGATAGAGCCTAAAAAAATAAGAACTTTTTGTATTGGGTGGTCCCGCCAGGGGCAATGGATCTATTAGATATGAGGTGTTCTTTGTTGTTCTTTATTTAAAGTGTTCTTTATGGAGTCCAACCCTATATATATATAGGGTTGGACTCCATAGCAAACACCTTATATAACAAACAATAAAGAACACCTCATATTTAATAGATCCATTGCCCCTGGCGGGGCCAACCAATACAAAAAGTTCTTATTTTTTATGCTCTATCCATCCATCATCTCAAAAAAAAAAATTAAAAAAAAAATTAAAAATTACTGTTCATGACGATGACGTCATCAGTGACGTCATCATGAACAGTAAATTTTTTATTTTATATTTTTTTATTTTTTTTGCTGGCTTGATAGAGGGTAAAAAAATAACAACTTTTTGTATTGGGTGCCCCTGGCGGGGCCAAAGGATCTAATAGATCTAAGGTGTTCTTTGTTGTTTGTTATATACGAGTGTTCTGTATGGAGCAAAGGCCTATATATATATATATACAATAGACTATCTACATCCTACACTATATAATATTAAATTGCTATCTTTCTCTCTTCGATGCACTGATATTTATCACAGTGTTGTTCTTTGTTGTGTTTTTGTAGTGAAAAAGGGCCCAATTTTACATTACTTTGTCACCTAACCCGATTTCCCCCGAGTTTGACCCGATTTCCCTTGAGTTTGACCCGATTTCACAGTTCAACGTTTAATACAACGATTAACATAAATAACCTAGGTAAGCCACCTTGTACCGATTAATCAGCCGTTTAAACGGCAAATCGGCCGTTTTTTAGAACCTTGCCTGTTTGGCATAACTTTTATTAAGAGCTTATGGACTTATTTTCGGATAAAAATTTTATATTTTGATATTTTTTTTTATACAAGTATTTAATGTATGTTTGAGATTCAATAAGTTGCAAAAATAAGTTGAAAAATAAGTTGCAAAGTTAGGAATGTCTAACTTTGTCTTAAAATAAGTTCACTTATCCTGGAAAAAAGTTGCCCCAAACACCCCTTAGTTGAATCGTGTTTATTCTGATCAAGGCGAATAATTTCAATGAAACTCAAGAATTACACATCGAATGAAAGTGGAGCAGGGAATCAAAATTTCATGTTAATTATTTCTTTAAACCAGGAAATTAATTTGGTAACTTGAGATTTCGGTACTATGAGCAAACTACCAATGAAATTTTGGGATTTTAGTTTTTGATAGTGAAGCTCCAATTTTGCACCAGCTAATAAGCTTATTGTACAAACTCGAGGTGGACTGTAAGTTTTTCGCTCTGTCCTAGAACACTGAATTTCTTTTCATATCAATACTGGTGGCTGCTTAATTTTTTTTTTTCCTGCATTTTTTCCTCTGTTCAAATAGGGGTGCAGCAGCAGATAAATGTACAGTGCTCATGGAGGAACCACGATCTTAAATATACTGAATTTACGTGGTAAATTAACGTACAAAACAAAATTTCCGAAGAAAAGAAAAACCAAACTAATTCACTAATTCAAATGCTAACTTCCATACCTCCATTCCTAATTTCCAACCCAATGTGGCATTGTTACAGCTTTATTTCCATAACTTTACCTTTGTACCTCTGTTCCATTGTTACAGATTTTGGAATGATTATTAAACCAACTAATTTAGACATTACAGAGTGACAGAATTTTTCATGCTACTAGAAATTTAGCGAAAGTTAATTCTTTATTCAAACTCAACGAAGGTTGGAGTAGCTCCAGAAAAGATTTTTTTTTTTTCCTTATATATTTTCTTGTCTACGGTCAGTTCTTAGAAAAAATTACTAAACGAAATTATATTTAGCTTAAGCACATAACACAGTGTTTCAAATTAGACTGATTATAATGATGTATGGACCGGGGAAACACATTATCAACACATGGAAGAATATGAATCAGAAATGCATCCTTCCAATAGAAGCCTAAATACCCTTGATCACAAGAATTTTCGATTTTGCATGGAAAGAGGGATAAAAGCATTCCTCCGTAACCTCAATACTTTTAGACTCTATTCCATTATAAAGATTAACCATTTTAGTGTTGTTCAGTTGTCTCTTAATGAATGAAATCTACAACGTAGAGTTTTCCTACGTTTGATATAGCACCACCACTAGAGCTCTAACGAACCGAACTCGGATGAACTTTTAACGAACTCGGACAAATTCTTAACGAACCAAATAACGTTCGGTAAACTTATCGGACACTTTTTCTTGTCCGAACTCGTGTTTGGTAAGCTTATCGGACGAACTAACCGAACTCGAACTCGAACCGAACCGAACGAGCTTACCGAACAGTCCGATTCGTTTAAAGCTCTACCACCACATATTACAAAAGTTGGTGGTGACTGGTGAAAGGATGCAGAGGGGACCAACTTATAATGACCATTCACCATCACATATCTACCACTTGTGACTTAATATTATCATTCACATGCATTTATATACAGAGAAGTGCATCACTAGTGGAATCAAAGGATGTATATTAATAATGTATGTCGTGAGACTTTCAAACTGATTAGAAATTTGAAGTTGAAAAGTCCAACATTCTACGAGCACATATAGCCTTGTGGGGATACATTGTTGCTGCTGTATCATTCCTGTTGGGACAATCGGATCGTGGCCCTGCGATTTTTGATACAATAATTAAACGAGTACGAATACAAAAGTCACCTTGTTAACGGTTGATTCCACGCTCTTCTATTGTATTCCCAAATTCCCTTGAGCGAAGTGTGGCCTTCGTCTTCTCAAGTTAACCTCTCTTCTTGCTTCTAGGTGGCTACAAAATTTTTCTAGCCCAACCCTAGCAAGAAGAGAATAAGAATATATATAGGGCTACAATAGGGATTATGGATAATTAGGTTGGGCCTTCTAATTACATCTTGGGCCTAGCCCAATGTAATTAAATATTAATTCAATCCACTAAAGAATTAATATTTGCACTACCTTTCCTAATACCGCAACTTAATTATTTAATTGGGTTCCAATATTATTTGCTTATTAAATTCCCCATGTTTAAAATAACGCATGCCCATTAATTAAATAAATTACTGATAAATTATTTAATTAATATCTTTTATCCTTGATTATCCACTCAACCTTTATTTAATTATGCCGAAATAAATCCACCTGCAGGGTTTCACATAATTAAATCTTTTTGAGCTTTCAAGGGGACATCATTAACCCGAATATTATCAGGACATGGATTCCTTCTATAAATAATATTCACCATGTATATAATTCCATCACCCAAAATATAATGATATAATTCAAAAGAATTATTTCATATATAAATCAAAGCATGTAAATAATATACACGTGTCAATTACTATATCCGGATTAAGAACCTAAGCATTAATAATAACATAGAATCTTAGTTCTCCTTCTTAATCAGTATAAGGGAACAATTTTAAATTTGATCCTGTTCAATATACACAAAGTATAGTAGTATTATTTATTAGTCAATATAAACTAATCTAAATAATACTACAGCCATACCAGTGGATTGTCCAACACCACCTGTGCTGTGAACCTTATTATATTATATAAACCTTATTTAACAATCTAATATTCTGTATCCCATTTGATACTAGATTGTCCACAATATATAATATTAGACAGCATGTAAACATTTAAATGATTCTCAATAAAACCGGGCCAGAAATAAATGTATATACTTAAAATAAATATTTTCAGTATACACTAACAATCTCCCACTTATACTCAAAATATTCTATGAGTATATCAGTGTTTATTTAATCCACTATTACATTGAAAACTATGTGTCCATCCATCTGACTCCTATCGCTTCCACATGCCTGTCAAAAACCTTGGCTGGCAAGCTCTTCGTGAAAGGATCTGCCCGGTTGTCTTCTGATGATATGTGAGCCACAACTATATCTCCTCGCTTTACGATTTCACGTATGAGATGATACTTACGTTCAATACGTTTAGTTGCTTTGTGGTCTCGCGGTTCCTTTGAATTTGCCACAGCACCAGTGTTATCACAATACATTGTCAAGCTTCTAGGCAAATTAGGTACCACATCTAAGTCAAAAAGGAAGTTCCTGAACCATACAGCCTCCTTAGCAGCCTCAGAGGCCGCTACATACTCGGCTTCCATGGTGGAGTCTGCAATGCATTTCTGCTTTACACTCCTCCATATAACGGCTCCACCTCCCAAAGTAAAAACATATCCCGAGGTTGATTTCCTCTTATCCCTATCTGATTGAAAATCTGAATCAGTATATCCCAAAGGAAATAGATCTGAGGCCTTGTAAATTAACATATACTCCTTAGTCCTTCTCAGGTACTTAAGTAGAGTTTTTACTGCACTCCAATGTTCCTGACCTGGGTTCGACTGATATCTACTAACCATGCCTACAGCAAAGCAGATGTCAGGTCTCGTACATAACATAGCATACATTAAGCTTCCACATGCCGAAGCATAAGGAACTGCTTTCATGCTCTCTATATCCTTAGGTGTCGAAGGACACTGCTTCTTAGATAGAGCAACTCCATGCTTAAAAGGTAGAAAACCTTTCTTGGAGTTCTGCATGTTAAAACGAGCTAATACTTCATCAATGTAAGGCTCTTGAGATAAAGCCAACATCATTTTCTTGCGATCCCTTATTACTTTGATCCCAAGGATGTATGCCGCTTCACCTAAGTCCTTCATGTCAAAATGTTTGAACAACCATGCCTTTACTGATGACAACATCTTAACATTGTTTCCAATGAGTAAAATGTCATCTACATATAGTACTAGAAAAACCACTGCATTACCCTCACTTCTCTTATACACGCATGATTCGTTTGGACTTTGATCAAATCCATATGACTGGACTGCATGATCAAAACGAATATTCCAGTCCCTAGAAGCTTGTTTTAGTCCATAAATAGACCTCTTAAGCTTACATACTAGATGCTCTTGGCCTTCCTTAATGAATCCCTTTGGTTGCTGCATATAGATGGTTTCCTCAAGATTTCCATGAAGGAAAGCTGTCTTGACATCCATTTGCCAAATCTCATAATCGAGATGAGCTGCTATAGATAAAAGAGTCCGGATTGACTTAAGCATAACAACAGGCGAAAAGGTTTCCTCATAATCGATCCCTTCTTTCTGAGTATACCCTTTCGCAACAAGTCGTGCTTTCCAGGCTTTCACCTTTTTGTCAGATCCTCTTTTCTTCTTGTAGATCCACCTACATCCAACGGGTTTTACACCTTTGGGTGGTTCCACGAGCTCCCAAACTTGATTGTAATACATAGATTCCATCTCAGATTCCATTACCTTTTTCCAAAGATCTGCATTTTTATCTAGAATTGCCTCTTCGTATGTCCTGGGATCCTTATCATGTTCACCAGAGACCAAGTCCGAGGACTCTCCCAAAAACATGAATCTTTCTGGTTGTTGAACAACCCTCCCACTACGACGAGGCACTGTTGCGGTACTAGTGTCAAGTTATGCATTTTCTTGTGGTTGTTCTACTTGTACTATTGGCACTTGGGGATTATCTGTCCCTCCCACTAATTCTTTTAAAACGATACTACTCATGGGTTTATGATTCATAATATAGTCTTCCTCTAAGAATCTATCATTGGTGCTAACAATGACATCTCGATCCTTAGGACTATAAAATGAATAACCTTACGTTCCCATGGGATAGCCTACAAACAACCTTACTTCGGTACGAGATTCTAGCTTGGTCGCGTTCTTGTTCAGCACATGTGCTGGACAACCCCAAATCCGAATATGTCTTAGACTTGGTTTGCTACCAGTCCACAATTCTATTGGAGTCTTGGGAACCGACATAGAAGGTACCAAGTTCAGAAGGTAAGCCGCTGTTTCTATAGCATATCCCCAGAATGACTTAGGTAAATCTGAATAACTCATCATCGATCTAACACTCTCTAAAAGAGTCTGATTCATTCTCTCTGCTACACCATTCTGCTGAGGTGTGCCAGGTGCAGACAACTGGGATGTAATCCCATTTTCTGATAAATATTCCCTAAATTCTCTAAGCAAGTATTCGCCACCACGATCTGATCGTAGTGACTTGATACATTTTCTATGTCATTTTTCCGTTTCAGCTTTGAACAACTTAAATTTGTCAAAGCATTCTGATTTACGACGCAACAAATAAATGTATCCATATCTAGAATAATCGTCAATAAAAGTGAAAAAATATTCATAACCACCTCTTGATTGGATATTCATAGGTCCACATAAATCAGAATGAACCAATTCTAACACTTCTTTGGCTCTATTCCCCTTTGCTTTAAAAGGCCTATTAGTCATCTTACCTTCCAAGCAGGATTCACAAACTGGAAATGGCTCCACTGCCAACGAGTCCATTGGCCCATCTACTACCAGTCTTTGAATCCTCCTTAAGTTAATATGACCTAATCTTAAGTGCCAAAGATATGTTTGGTTCAATTCAGAAGGTTTATTTCTTTTATTTGAGCTAGAAAGAATGTTATTAGTTTTCTTTTGTTGCAGCATTGGTTGGATAGGATTAATAATATATAAATTGTCTTGCAATGTACCAAAACATATAACTCGTTTATTCATCATAATAGAAACATTACGATCCAAACAAACATTATAACCTTCCATGGCAAGTTTAGAAACCGAAATCAAATTCCTTCTAAACGAAGGTACATAAAGACAATTGTTCAAAACCAAAATCCTATCATCTCCAAAAGATAATGTAATTATTCCAACTACAACTACTGCTACTTTCGTAGCATCTCCCATGAACACATATATCTCTCCATCTCTAAGCATTCTGGTTTGCTGGAACCCCTGCATAGAGTTACAAACATGGTCAGTGGCTCCTGTATCTACACACCAAGTGCTCGTAGATATAGCCGCTATTTATGTTTCTGTAACTAGAGAAAGAGACATACCAGTATTGTTTGTCTTCTTAGGAAGAGGACAATCCTGTTTCCAGTGACCTGACTGCTTGCACCTGAAGCACTTGCCCTTAGGCTTTTTCACACCACCTTGAACTCCCACTGCATTAGCAACCTTTCCAGCTTTCTGTGTCTGAACTTTTTTCTTCTTCTTGCCTTTCGGCTTAGAGGAAGAAGCTTTCTCAGCCACATTCACTTGAACATTCTGTTTAAAGAGTCCTTCAGCTACCTGAAGTTCTGTCAGAAGTTCCGCGAGACTATACAACCTTTTGTTCATGGTGTAATTCAAGCGGAACTGTTCAAAACTTTTCGGCAGACTCATAAGGATGATATCGATCTGGGTTTCCCCATCAATATCAGCACCAAGGATCTCCATCTCATTCAGATTAGACATCATCCTGAGAACATGATCCCTTACAGGTGTTCCTTCATTCATCTGAGTGTTCATTAAAGCCTTCATTGCTACTTGCCTAGCAGCCCTATTCTGTTCTCCAAAAATTTCCTTGAGATTAAAGAGCATATCTGAAGCTGTGTCCATAGCCTGATGCTGATGTTGCAAAACACCTGACATTGCTGCCAGAATGTAACATCGCGACATCTCATCAGCCTTAAGCCACCGCTTATAATACTCCTTTTCACTTTCAAGAGCATCTTCAGCAGGCTAATCTGGCTTGGGTTCATAAGTGCAAAATTTGTACTCCTCAGCAATCAACACTATGTCCAAATTACGTTTCCATTCAATATAGTTTGGTCCCGTAAGTTTGTTATCCTTAAGTATGGTGAATAGTGGATTAAAGCCCATAGTGATCTTATCCTGAGAATCATACATGTAACACATAAGAGGGTTGCACAAATCTTAAAACCTATTTGTTTCCTCTAACAATAAATTAAAATTAATGCACTAATATTTAAACACCATAAGTATCTGGTACGCCACGATGGGTGACATATATACCACTTAAATTCGTTTAAATATTATTTCGGTCCTATTACTAAATAATACGCCACGTTAGGGTGGACTATATATTATTTTTCATAGCTAAGTGTATACCATTATTAAATCTTAAATTAATAATAATACCGGATGCCACCATTAAATATTTCAAATCAATAATCGATAATAGGATAATTCCCAGATCGGGGGGAGCATTAGCATTGTCAAGAGGCGTCACTTAAGACCCCTTTCTAGACAGAATCATCATTTCTCTCAATATCGAAGATCTATATTCAATCATTGATACCCTATAAATTAATCGAATTCTATGAAACTTGGTACGCCACGATGGGTGGTCATATATACCTTTCAATATTCGTAATTAATTTATCTCATTATTGAATTCTATGAAACTTGGTATGCCACGATGGGTGGTCATATATACCTTTCAATATTCGTAATTAATTTAGGAAGTTTGTTCTAGTAATATCTATAACACTACTTGACACCATAAATTATATGCCACGATGGGTGGTCATATATATAATTTATATTCGCCTTAGTGTTACATTACATACAAACAATAATGAAGACCATGGGATTCAATACCAAATTAATTCCCTCTCCCACTTAGTATTTTGGTGTGAGGATTTTTTATATCTAGATGCATCGCCCTATTTTAATTCTTCGAGGTCCACATGTTATCAAAATAACAGTACAAAGAACACATAACATAGCATACCATACATCTCATGATTAAAGAACAATAAAAAATTTATGTCCATGTCGTCCTAATTATGTTAAACATGCAATTAAATAATTACATACATAATTAACAACACACATAATTAATTAATTAAAGCAATAATCAAGCAAGTGGAAAATATGTAAAACATATTAAAAAACATCCACTATTATGGCTCCATCCAAACTGTAAACCAAAACATAGCAGCGTGGATCGAACTTCAATTTCTGAAAACAGTAAATCGCTGTTTACAGCAGGTAAACGAGGTAATTTGCCTTATATCCGCGTGAGTGACATGGTCAGTCTTGTTCAGATGCCCATTTCCCTTTCCGAAAAGGTATTTTCGGCAAAAATCGGACACTGTATGCAAAATCAGCGAAAATCTGCAGCAATCAGCAAGCAGCAACGGAAGCACTCCTTAATCTCTTGCAGCTCCGTTGATAAAACAATTACACACAATCTGATCAGACCTATTCTATTACAATATTTCATAATCTAACTCTAATACAAATTGTATTACAAGATTACAAACCAGAATAGAAATCAAAAACTATCACGATCAACCCTCGTGATTTACAACCACGATAAACTACGTGGAAACCAAAACAAAAATTAACCACGATTAAACCACGTGGGATCCAAACACATAATTAAAATATACATGGCCATAATAGTGGATAACAACCTGCAAAACAAAATTATACAAGCCTACCACTATATACATGCATATATAATTATGACATGGACATCATAACAAAAATCGCAAAACCATAGAACCTTGCTCTTGATGCCAATTGTTGGGACAATCGGATCGTGGCCCTGCGATTTTTGATACAATAATTAAACGAGTACGAATACAAAAGTCACCTTGTTAACGGTTGATTCCACGCTCTTCTATTGTATTCCCAAATTCCCTTGAGCGAAGTGTGGCTTTCGTCTTCTCAAGTTAACCTCTCTTCTTGCTCCTAGGTGGCTACAAAATTTTTCTAGCCCAACCCTAGCAAGAAGAGAATAAGAATATATATAGGGCTACAATAGGGATCATGGATAATTAGGTTGGGCCTTCTAATTACATCTTGGGCCTAGCCCAATGTAATTAAATATTAATTCAATCCACTAAAGAATTAATATTTGCACTACCTTTCCTAATACCGCAACTTAATTATTTAATTGGGTTCCAATATTATTTGCTTATTAAATTCCCCATGTTTAAAATAACGCATGCCCATTAATTAAATAAATTACTAATAATTTATTTAATTAATATCTTTTATCCTTGATTATCCACTCAACCTTTATTTAATTATGCCGAAATAAATCCACCTGCAGGGTTTCACATAATTAAATCTTTTTGAGCTTTCAAGGGGACATCATTAACCCGAATATTATCAGGACATGGATTCCTTCTATAAATAATATTCACCATGTATATAATTCCATCACCCAAAATATAATGATATAATTCAAAAGAATTATTTCATATATAAATCAAAGCATGTAAATAATATACACGTGTCAATTACTATATCCGGATTAAGAACCTAAGCATTAATAATAACATAGAATCTTAGTTCTCCTTCTTAATCAGTATAAGGGAACAATTCTAAATTTGATCCTGTTCAATATACACAAAGTATACTAGTATTATTTATTAGTCAATATAAACTAATCTAAATAATACTACAGCCATACCAGTGGATTGTCCAACACCACCTGTGCTGTGAACCTTATTATATTATATAAACCATATTTAACAATCTAATATTCTGTATCCCATTTGATACTAGATTGTCCACAATATATAATATTAGACAGCATGTAAACATTTAAATGATTCTCAATAAAACCGGGCTAGAAATAAATGTATATACTTAAAATAAATATTTTCAGTATACACTAACAATTCCAACTCATTTGTACTACGTATATTTCTATTTATTTTAGCATACTCTGCACTTGCTCAAGGCAACGGAATTTATATCAATAGGCTCGTCAATATCAGCTGCAGACAAAGCCACATCAAGGTATTCACCTTCTGGTGATTTTGCGTTTGGGTTTCAGAAAGTTCAGGAAAAAGATCAGTTCTTATTGTCCATTTGGTATGCAAAATTACCTGAAAAAACTATCGTAGAAATCTACAACGTAGTAGCTGGTTTTCTGCTACTTTTAGACCCTATTCCATTATAAATATTAACCATTTTAGTGTTGTTCAGTTGTCTCTTAATGAATGAAATCTACAACGTAGTAGCTTGTTTTCCTGCGTATATTAATGTTCATACTCTCAGAGAAATATCGGGGAGATATTTATATTGAGATTTCATATTGGATGTGCTAAACTACCCTGTTTTAATCCATGTAGGTTTTTATTGCATACTTTTTCAGAGATTAATAGCAAAAATTGTTTGGAAACCGGGATAGCATTTTTGATATAGCACCACCACATAGTACAAAAGTAGGTGGTGAGAGGAGGCAGAGGGGACCAACTTATAATGACTATTCACCATCACATATTCACATATGACATATCTACCAGTGTGACTTATATTATCATTCACATGCATTTATATAAAGAGAAGGGGTTAATTATCAAGTTGGTCATTAAACTGGACCTAAAGTATCAAGTTGGTCACCAAACTGAAAATGATCTCAAACATGTCATTAAAATCACTTACCAGTACATTCTGTTAGGGTTAAGTATCAAAATGGTCACTGAAGTGGAAGCCAAATATCAATTTGTTCACCAATCTTTACGGGGTATCATTTGAGTCATTAAAGTCATAATAAATATCAAACAAATACTTGTATATATGTACTTGGGAAGTAAAAGTAATTTTTCATTGAGTTCTACACATTTTTCTTAAATGCTACTATAATCAAATGAAAGATTATGAATTCCAGTATTTTTGATAATATATTCAGAATTTAAAAAGTTTATTTACTATTTATTTTTAATTAAAACAAGGAAAATGACAATAAAATTAAAAATAAATTGTAAATGAATTTTTAAAAATCTAAATATATTATCAGAAATACTAGAATTATTAACCTTTCGTTTGGTTATGGAAGCATTCAAGAAAAATGTGTAGAACTCAATGAAAAATTATTTTTGCTTTTCGAGTATATTTTAAAGATATCCATTTGATATTTATTATGACTTTAATGATTCAAATGATACCCCGTAAAGATTGGTGAACGAATTCATATATGGCTTCCACTTCAGTGACCACTTTGATACTTAACCCCATTCTGTTAAATAACGTACTTTTCCTGGACCCGAAATATTAATATTAATGCTGATTTTTTGGATTTTATGGTATGCAATCTATATGGCAGGGTAACTTAATCATTTAAGATAATGAAATCCAAGAAATCAACATTAATATTAGTATTTTCCGTCTAGGAGTGTAGCCGTAGCTGACTTTAATGACATGGTTGAGACCGTTTTCAGTTCGGTAACCAACTTGATATTTTTAATCCACTTTAGTGACCAACTTGATAATTAATAATGGAATCAAAGGAGGTATATTAATAATGGGGTTAAGTATCAAAGTGGTCACTGAAGTGGAAGCCAAATATCAATTTGTTCACCGATCTTTTCGGGGTATCATTTGAGTCATTAAAGTCATAATAAATATCAAATTGATATCTTTAAAAGGTACTTGAAAAGCAAAAATAATTTTTCATTGAGTTCTACACATTTTTCTTGAATGCTTCCATACTAAACGGAAGGTTAATAATTCTAGTATTTCTGATAATATATTTAGATTTTTAAAAATTCATTTACTATTTATTTTTAATTTTATTGTCATTTTCCTTGTTTTAACTAAAAATAAATAGTAAATAATTTTTTTAAATTCTGAATATATTATCAAAAATACTGGAATTCAGAATCTTTAATTTGATTATAGTAACATTTAAGAAAAATTTGTAGAACTCAATGAAAAATTACTTTTACTTCCCGAGTACATATATACAAGTATATGTTTGATATTTATTATGACTTTAATGACTCAAATGATACCCCGAAAAGATCGGTGAACAAATTGATATTTGACTTCCACTTCAGTGACCACTTTGATACTTAACCCATTAATAATGTATGCCGTGAGACTTTTAAAGTGATTGGAAATTGGAAGTTGAAAAGTCCAAGTTCTACAAGCACGTATAGCCTTGAGGGGATACGTTGTTGCTGCTGTACCATCTTGACAATGGGTCATTCTAACTCATTTGTACTATGTATATTTCTATTTATTTTACCATACTCTGCATTTGCTCAAGGCAATGGAATTATATCAATAGGCTCGTCAATATCAGCTGCAGACAAAGCCACATCATGGTATTCACCTTCTGGTGATTTTGCGTTTGGGTTTCAGAAAGTTCAGGAAAAAGATCAGTTCTTATTGTGCATTTGGTATGCAAAATTACCTGAAAAAGCTATCGTCTGGTTTGTAAATGATGGTACTACTGTCCCTGCTGGTTCGAAGGTGGAGCTAACTGATGACCGTGGATTAGTCCTTAGTGATACTCAAGGCAAAGAGTTATGGAAATCAGAACCATTTTCAGGTATAGCTTCTAATGGTGTTTTTAGTGATACTGGCAACTTCAAGATTGTTGGGAGTGATTCTTCAGTCTTATGGGATACCTTTAGCAATCCAACTGATACCATTTTGCCTACTCAAACTTTGGAGGTATATGGTACCCTATACTCTCGGCGAACTGAAAATAACTTCTCTAAAGGAAGATTTCAGTTACGATTACTTAATGATGGAAATCTTGTTCTTAATACTCGAGAAGTACTTACTAATAATCCTTACGATACGTACTATAGTAGTGATACTTCTGATACAATTCCAAGTAACCGAGGATACCAAGTAAAATTTAATGAGACTGGTTATTTATATATTTTGGGTAGCAGCGGTGCTGTAGTCAAAATTATTACAAACAGAGCAGTTCCATCAACAGGTTATTATCATAGAGCAACCTTAAACTTTGATGGCGTTCTTGTCCAGTATTACCACCCCAAGGTTTTCTCTGGTACATCTAAGTGGACTGCTGTTTTGCAAATCCCAGACAACATATGTCTTGCTATTCTGGGGGACCGTGGAAGTGGAGCTTGTGGATTTAATAACGTTTGCAGTCTCGATGATTCTGGAACAGCGAATTGTGAATGTCCGGAGAGTTATTCTCTACTTGATCCGAATGATAAACGAGGAAGTTGCAAGCCAAACTATACGCAGAACTGTGATCACAAAGGTTCAAATGAAGATCTGTATGATTTTGTGGAGGTTATTGACACAGACTGGCCACTTTCAGATTATGAGCAGCTGAAGCCCATTTCTGAACTGGAGTGTAAAAGACAATGTTTAAATGATTGTTTTTGCGCTGTTGCAATTTATCTAGACGAAGAAGGTAGCTGTTGGAAAAAGAAACTACCTCTGTCAAATGGGAAGAAGGACAAGAGCGTCAATCGTAAGGGGTTTATTAAATTTGATAAAGCTTAGAGAAGATTGTACATCGTAAAGGTCCTTTAATCATTGTGGATTAATAACTTTGGCGCTTCCAAATCCTACCAAAAGCAGTATTTATTTAGCTACATGTTAATGCTCAAAACTTGTCAGTACTATATGGACTTCAAGATTGAATTATCAATTTCTCAACAAATAACTCGGAAATCAAATTTTTACACTACTTACTACTGCCATCTTCACTCCAAAACCATCAAAATTGGTATGATAATTTCTTGGCTACTTATGACTATCTTTCAATTTTTACTTTTTTTTAATTAAATATGCTAAGATATACTAGTATGTTTTTGTAATTTTTCAAATATTTAAATATCTATTTAGGTTTTAAGAAACTGTTCAACAAATATAATATCCATATTTTCAAACCAATCTTAGATCATATGGAATCAACTACATTTGATGTTAATTTTTGAATGAGTCATTTTTGTTGAGACCATCTAATTTATAAACGCCCCCCCCCCTCCCCGGAAAATTCCTAAAAACTATACTCCCTCTGTCTCTCTATGTGTTTCTCATTTGTTGATTTTCACGGGTTTTAAGAAAAAGTGGGTATTGAATATTGTTTTTAAGGAGTAGTAGGTATTGAATATTATTTTTTATGAAGTAGTGGATATTGAATATTGTTTTTAAGGAGTAGTGGATGGAGTAGTGGGTATTGAATATTGTTTTTAATGAGTAGTGGGTGGAGTAGTGGGTATTGAATATTGTTTTTAAGGAGTAGTGGGTGGAGTAGTGGGTATTGAATATTAATTTTTATGGCTTAAAATAGAAACAAGAAGGATATTTTGATAGTCCCGATTTAGTAAACAGGAAACATATTAAGAGACGGAGGGAGTATTGATTTAGGGGCTATCATCAACTTTTTTGGTTGGTGATAAGCCCTTTCTTTGTTTATTTTTGAATTTTTGTCGTTAGTTAATCAACTCTTACACTCCCTCTCCCTTCTCCTACAAGAAAAAACCTTAAAAACTATATTGATTTATGGGCTATCTCATCAACCAAAATTGCTGACAAGTCCTTTTTTTTTCTTTTCTTTCAATTTTTATTGATAGTTAATAAATCTCTCTCCTTGTGAGAGTAGTTTTACCCAATTATTGGGTTTATTCTACCCATATTTTGGGTTTGTTTATCTCTTCTCCTGAGAGTTTAGTTTGTCTATCTCTTCTTATAAGAGTGTTGGTGTGTTTTATGTCGGGGATAATAGATTTATGGAATTATTATAATAAAAATTCGTTAATGAAGGTCTGCATGGTGTTGCAGTTATGATCGATTTTTCGAATGCATTATTGCAGATCAGGTATATATATTCTTCATTACTTCACTGATTCGTTAAATTGTCCCTCCAAGAAGGCTATGTATTTCAGTAACATGAGATCTACTCGACGATTGTAGTTGTAACTAAGAAATTTTTTATTTGATCTTTAGTATTTATTCGTTAAGTTCTGATTATTTTGTAGATGTCGTATGGCGTATTAATAATGAACTAGCTTCAATACCCGTGCAAGGTCTTGCACGGGAATGTTCTAATTTGATTAAATTATTTTCGTTGATTTTGTTTGCTGTATTTGTGTGTTGACGATTCGATATTTGATGTATTTTACATTACATGTAAGAAAAATTTGTTATGATGATGAACAATTTTCGATCTGTTATGACTTTATTTCATCATAATTTAGTATGATCTTATCAATGAAAATTGTGTTGCGGCTATTAAGTCTGTATAGTTTATATTTTCTTCCATCTCTAAGATGGCAATGTCATCTAAATAATTGTAAGAAATGAGTATGACCAGAAATGCAATTTTAATGCTCGTTATAATTTTCACCACATTTTAGGTATGAGTGACATGAGAGACTCGATAAATTTTGGTAGTTTCATGCTCTATAATCCGTGCTATATAAAAACAAAAATGTGCAATTTTTTATTTTGAAATAGGACCACACATGACAAAGATACAAAGAATTTACTTAAATGCATATGCGTGCATTGGACACACTTCACGATACTAAGGCCCCGTTTGACAAATCTTAACTCGACTTACAAGTTATTTATTTCGAAAAAAAATTCGTATTTACATACTTTTTTTTAGAGAAAAATATGTATAGGGATTTTAATATTCGTTATCTTGGAAAAATAAGTTACTTATTTCATAAAAAAGTACATATTTACGTACTTTTTTCCAAAATAAGTAAATTATTTAAGAATAAGATTTCCCAAATGGGACCTAAGTGTTTTTGCAAATAACTAGAGTAATGAGATTTTTTTTAATAAACGGCCCTCTAAATATTCTATAAAATATTTACATTCAATTTTTAACTTTTACAATAAATAAAATGATACAAGTTCTATTAATAGAATAAATATATGATTCTTGTATAGAGATATATAAAATTATATAAAATTTGTTTGGCACATGATATGTGAATAATATGGGACACCTGAGCGAAACAATATTTTTTTCTTGATTTTTTCTAAATAGCATTGCTGCGTAAAACTAATGTATTCTAATATTTAACGAAATAGGCATTTGGTATAGCAGTTGTAGTGGTGAACTAAATTTATTAAATTATGATATAAAAATTAATTGACACATGATATGTGAATAATATGGGGCACCAGAGCGAAATAATTATATTTTCTTGATTTTTTTTAAAAACACCGCTAGATAAAACTAATGGATTCTAATATTTAACCAAATAGGCATCTGGTACAGTGGTTGTTGTGATGAACTAAATTTATTGAAATTATGATTTAGATGTCATGGGTTCAATTCCCAACAACATGAACACATTTTAGTATTTTTATTGATGTTGACTCTGGTGGGCATAATTGTAAAATTATAATAAGTTGAGGCATAATTGTAAATTACACAATAATAAAATGTGACATGTTGCCCTATTATATATACTAGTATTTATGCTCGCGGTGCTGGGCCTTGTAATATAAAAAAAACTAATACATTCATAAATATAAAGGCAAAATTAGTTAACGTTTACATAGTTTGTCCGTTCGTACTTGGCAAAATGTTACAAATTTAGGCCATTGTTCAAAATTAAAAACATGTTCTTCAAAATCTCTTTTTCCTTGGCCATTCTTCTTCTTTTTGCTAATTAAAATTTTATACCAAAAGGAACAACTTTTACAAATCTAGGGGCATACCCCGCGAATCAACATCCAGCTAAGACCATCTAGCTATGCTAGATTAGATACAAGTCATAACAATGCCAAAAAAGACAGTGGAACCTCCCGGTTCACATCCTAGCATTCTAATCAGCAGGCCTTTCCTCAGCGTGGCAAACCAAAAAGGATCCCCCACTCGCATGGTCATCTCAGCACAATTAGTCATTGTCCGGTTCCAGCAAACATCAGTAAGAGCAAGACTGTCCTGCATCCCACGACCCAAGATCTCAGTTTTCGTCCACCTGACCTGCACATCAGCTTCACACCCCTGCATTGCCACTGCATTTCTTCCTTCTTCAATTCCAAAGTTTGATGATCATTGTCAATCTTCTCAAGAGCAACTTCTTTAAAACTGGGATTAACCCCAATCTTGCCCCCTCCATTCATCACCACATCAACCTCCTCCACCTATCCCTGCAGCATGGGCACCCTGAACCCCATGAATTCAGTAAACAATTTAAGAACTTTAAAATTGTTCTTAGCTTCCAACAAGTGGCGCTTAGCAGCCATCCAGTCCCATTGTGTAACCCACACACTAAAGTGTGCCATATCATCTTGAGCCAGACCCTTCAACAAGGAGTCAAGACCATCATCATCATGAGCAGAGGGAATAACCCTATGCTCAGACTCTCCCATGTCAGCAGCCTTAGCCATCACCTGAGGAACAATTTGTTGAGAAACAGCATCTTCAATACACATACGGCTTTCATCGAGCAGCTTGTGTTCCTCTAACACAGGTTCAACATTGAACCCATCATCCATAAACAATCTGGGCCACAACTTTCCAACCACCTTTCCCATCAATTCCCTAGAAAGAGACTGGGCTTCCGAGGCCTTCACAGGACTTCCGTCAACCAGTTGGCGGGCGTTCTTCATAAGTTCCTCTTTGCAAAGAGAAACCTCACCATTTACTGTAACAGGATGAAACCCACAACCATCCGAGCCCAGAGAGTCGCTATCATACTCCATTTGCTTGTAACCAGATGGCTGCAACCTCTCACCGGATTGAGTCGATTGAGTCAACAAATCCTGCTCCCCATTAACTAACCCAGTAGAAAGACAAGGGTAATAAACCTTGACCTCCGTCGAAAAACTGACCTTCTTCGAGACCTGCTCCCCCTTAACTAGCTCAGTAGAAGGGGCATCGTGCAGACTAGGGTAAAAAACCCTAACCTCCGGAGAGAAGGAGACCCTCTTCGGGCTACTAACTGGACTCCCCAACTTAACAATGGGTTCACCCATAAGGATACAACCCCCAACTCTAGGAATCTCCGATACAAGGTTCTCTGAGAAGGTAACCCTTTTCGGACTCATCTTCGGTACCAACCCAACCTGGGTCTTCGCCAACAATCCCCTAGCATCATTAACCAACTCCTTAGAGTCAGCAAGGAGACCAGCAATAGAACTACTATTCTCCGACAAAGAAGCATCGGAGAAAGTAACCCTCTTCCGACTCATGAAAGAAAAAAGGAAAAGAAATATAGGTGTTTATGGTGTAAGATTAGAAGAAAGAGATGGATTAGTGATGGATTTATGGTTAGATTGATGGAAAGATGTTTAGATTTAGTTTTGAGAAGAGGCGGCTAGCCAGGGTTCCTAGAGAGAAACGACTCTCATGCTTTCATCAGAGTCCTTGGCCATTCTTCTTCCTTGGCGATTGGTTGAATCATTGAACATTTAGGTCAGACATTCCATCTATGTGGTATGTTGAGGTTGATGGCTGTTTAAAAGAAAAGTTAGTTGAAATGTTATGACAATTTATTGTCTTTTACTTTGAATAAAAAATGTATACACTTACGGTTGAAGTTGATTGTTGCATTGTTTGTGGAATGACAGTTGCTTCATCTTCTGGAATGTAAAAACCTTGGCATACGTTTGTTGCCTAGTACATTGTTATATTGTTCACGACAATATTGTCTACTCAAATAGATTCATAACTGTACCCTTCTATTCTAATTGTTATGACCATTTTACTTAAAACCATTCCATATCTTCCTTGAAGTATTGAACCAACCATATAAATACCTTCTTTTACGATGAACTCTTTTTCACCTCAAAACATTTACTGATTCCTATTAACCTTTATTGTCTTAACCATGTTTTTTTTTGCTAATTAATTTTTATATCCATAAAGGAAACAACTGTTACAAATCTAGGGGTATACCCCGCGAAGTCAATATATTTAAACTAATTAAACTAGTTTAAACTAGTTTAAAAACAACAATATAGAACTATGCCTATATTACATAATTAATCTGGAGCCTCCAACAATCTAGGATTGGACCAAGTTCGAGCACTAAAGAGAGAAACTGAGTAAACTTTCTTCTAAGGACTGCTATCAACAGACACATTTCATCCAAAAAAACCTCCCTCCTCAACATGAGAGCTGGCCTCCAAAAAAGCACCTCACCGGCTAACTTTTCATTGGGAGGAGAACCAGCCCCCAGCTGATTAATAATACTGAAGATGTCGACATGATACATGCACCTTGAAAGCTGCATGTCAACAGTAAAGGTCCCTTCGCAGTCAAGGGAGCCAAAAGAAAACCCCCCAGCGCAACACTCCTTCGACATCACAATCATCTGAGTCAGAACCTCAGCAACCTTAAACTTGCATTCCGGTAAACAGACTTCCTACAAACCAAACCATCATACCCAGTGCCAACCACAATGACCATTGTGTCCCTTGCCTTAATTCCCAGGTCCTCCAAAGGCTGGAGAAAGAGAGCATTGTTCAATTCCACCTTATCACAAAAATTAGTAGGCAAATTGTCCTCCCTCTTTATTAACAAACACCTGCTCCTCATCCCTGCTCCTGCGCACGATTCAGTACCAAACAACGAAGTGCATAATTCCAAAATGGCTCTGCTCGAGTCATACAAATATCCAGCAATACAACTTTCATTGAACTGAAAAGTATGCTCAACCATAGCTCGTTTCCAGCTACTCCAAGTAGCCTGAAAAAATTGCCGACTATATCCCCTCTGCGTTTGTTGAAAAATAGACTTTCCACATTGAAACCAACATTGAAGAAAAATCGCATTACTACTTTCCATTAAGAAATCACCATTTAAAACATGGTAGACACAAGCAGAACCATTGGGTTCCTCCACACAATAACCTTGTGCATCAACATTCACATTTATATCTCCATGATACATGTAACACCCATCGTAACTAAGCATTCTACTAAAGCACAGCATCATAACCAAATCCATTATAGCAGACTGATCATATCCCTCCAAGGTTAAAGGGTGTCCCAAAGAATGAACAAACCCAACATAGTTGTTCTCGAAGAAACCATTACTACGATTGGTGCTCACACCAACAACATTTTTATGGTCCATTATAACGACCTAGAAAATTGCGTAAAAAATAATAATAATAATAATAATAATAATAATAATAATAAAATCTTATTTAATATTAAATGTGAATTATATGATATGAATATTTTTGAGAAGGTCAGTATATGTGATATTGTGTTCATTTGTTTATATGATGATTTATGTGTGTCGTGTAAGTCCGTGAATTTTTAATTGTATTTTGATGATTAAAATGTATTTAAATTATGCATTATTGATCTTCTGAGAATTTTATAAAATCATCGGAGCAGTTATAAATCCCAAAATCTCTTGTGTTATTATCGTTATGATATTTGTTAGTTTTAAAAATTATCGGGAGAATTATTTTGGGTGTTTCAGTTTTTTAAATTGATTTTACGAGTTATATTGCATTTAAAGCATCAAAACTTGTAAAAATCATATTTAATCCATTTTTTATCCTAAAAATATTTTAAAAACATGGGGATGTTTGTAATTTCATAAAAAATATTTTAAATTTTAAAATTTATTTTTCTATTAATTTTCTGAATTATTTCAATTTTAGAAATTGATTAAAAGCGATTTTGTTTGTATTTTAACATTTTATGATATTTCCAAAAATGTGTTTAGCTTCTTAAATCCCTAAAATCACCAGCATTTCACCCAATTGAGTTCTTCAGCTCAGTCTCGATGCTTCTCGAACTCTCTCAAAAAAAAATCTCTCTCAATATCTCTCTCGCTCAACATCTCTCTTAATCTCTCACATCTCTTTAATCTCTCTCGCACAAAACCTCTCTCTTCAGTCTCTCTCTGTTAATCTGTTCTGCTGCAGCCATGTATTCGGTGTTTGTTTAGATGATTCTTGTATGAAATTGATCTCTCCCTCTCCCTGCCACTCGTACTTACTCTGTTGCTGCGTGTGAGGTGCTGTGGGTGTATATACTCGAGTTATTATGGGTCAAAATATTGGGGCTTTTTATTGTTAAGGTTCGATTATTGCTGTTGGTGTTCAGAATTGGTGTGCAAGTGTGCTTCTGTGAGGAATTTTGCTTGATTGGGTTTTGATTTTTCCGTTTGAGGATGGTATTGTGTTTGTAGGCGTTAAAAGTGAAGTTTGATGGGTGTTAGTTTCTATAGAATATAAAGTATGTATGGAGGTTATTGTGTTGTCACGGTAATTTTAGAAGTGTATGTGAATGATCTAGTTAACATGATTCGGTGGTGTTCAGGAAATAGTAAGGTAATGGTTTCGTTTTCAAAATGCTAAGTGTTTATGGGTTTAAACTATTAGTGAAGAAGGTGATGGTAGTTTGTGAGGACGTCAAGGAAGTGAGAACATGGGAGATTGAGTACAGGGCAGAGTTAAGATGGGTCTGTGCTGGTGTTTGTAAGCACGATTGAGTGTGCAATTCTGGTGTAGGTGAGTTGTGTAGGTTTGTTAGGGAATGCATTGTGAGTGAGTATAAGCATGTTCGGGGGTATGTGTTTTCGTAGGAGTGTGTCTGTATGGATTGGATTATTGGAGCATGGAGCTTTGGAATGAGAATGAAAGTGAGGATGTGCATGTGTGTATATGCCGTAGGTGTGGTGTTCATGTGTATGTTGGTGATGGCGTGAATAGCATTTCAGAGTCCAGAGACAACATAATCCTTGAACGGATACTGCAATGACTGCAATGGTAGTACTCTGAGACTTGAACATATAGGAGGTGCGTTGTTAATGATTGTTTAGCAAGTCTTCACCAGAGAAAGGAAATAACGAAGTGGCTCTTAAGTTGTTACATCCTAAATAAGGAAGGTTTTAGGCAAAAATTTAATAGATAAGTTAGAGGGTTAATTATGCACGATTGAAGAATAAGAATGTATTTTGGGTTAACTGTATGTTATACCAGTAGAAAGGTTTATGGTGTTGATTTGTTTTATTTTGTGTTCGAATTTTTGAAACAAAAGAAAGGAATTAGTATTTAAAATTTTAGATCCTTGGTTGGTAAAATTTTGATTTTGTGAAGCTGTAAAGTCCTATTTGAGATTGTGATTTGGTTGGTAAGTGGATTGTTAAAGTTTTATTCGACTGTATGTACAGGGGATATTATGTTGTGGATTGTTTGATGGTTGTTTGGGTCGGTGGCATTTCGACAGGTAGTGTGATTTTACAAAGGAGGTGATGTCCAAATTTTGTTAGAATTATTTCGTAATTCTTATAGTAATTTGGTAAGAATTATTTGTAAGTCGGTATTATATATGTGTTAAATGCTAATGTGATCAATGGGTGATATATGTGTTAAGTTGTAAAGCGTTATAGAACGCGTATGGGTAGCATAGCATAAACAATGAGGTTTTGGTTGATTTGTACTGAAGTAGCATGTTACCGTATGTAGGTACGAGTAGGAGGCCCGACCGAGAACAGTGCCGTGCAGAGGGAATCTCGAGGAAGGAAATAGCTGTTAGTGGGCGAGTGTGATCGAGTAGAGGACACCGTGTAAAGAAGTAGAGACTGATGCGGAGTTGAGTAACGAATTGAGATGTTGGAAGTGGAAACTTCGGGTATTGAGGCAAGTGTTATCGCTCCTCACTTATTGTTCAAGTGATGCAATTTTGTCCTATTTATATATCAATGTGTCTGTCAAATTATGTTTACAAAGTGACGTTCTTCTCAAATGATGTGAAAATGTTTGTATCTCCACCTATAGCTCAATTTTCAAATGATTTTACAAATACCCCTTTTCCTACAATAATATTTTAAAATGTGGTGTTATTGGATTCCTCAGGAGAGCACCGTTTCTTTCATTTCATTTTATTTTATTTTTCTTCAAAATTGTTTATGGGATGTTCTAAAACAGAGGAAATCCAAGATTTTAATTTCTTTTAAAAGTCTTTTGGCATAACTTTTAATTTTTAACATATTTTACCCAATGGACCCTCTTTAGGGAATGTTTTCTTCAAACTGATTTACGATTAATTATCCTGGAATTTTCTTACAAATGTTTATTTTGGACCATTTAACTTGCCTAATTTAGTCCAAACTTTACAAGGTGTTGGTAATTTTTATTAAATGCTCAGCACTTGACTATATCCTTGCTTTATCTTATAATTACAGTTGTTAATCATGTTGCAAGTATTTTCCCTTCACTTCTTGTTCAAGTGAAATTCATTTTTAATTATTTATGATTATGATGTCACCCCCTTTATTTCCGATCTCGTCGATATTATATTGTTATTGTTGTTCATTCAATTGTTACCCCAATTATTGTCGATCTCGTCGACATTTATTGTTATTGTTGTTATTCTATTATCACCATATTTATGATATCGAACTTGTCGATATCGAGGATAGAACTGTTGATTCCTTTTATTCAACCAGTTGAGTTGTTGCTCTGGAACGTGAGTTTTCCAGATTGTTTGATTGATAGAGGTTGTCGATCGTTCCGACACCTACTACGTTGGATGTAGAATTGGAATGTTTTTGATGTCCCTTCGGGGAGACCATATTATGATCAAGAGGAGTCCCTTCGGGGAGACCAGATTCGTGGTTAGATGTTAAGGCCAATGTGTGTCGTGGATCCATTAAAGGACAATGTGTGTCGTGGTTAGATTCGTGACTGATCAGCAGCCTAACCTTATTGTTTTTTTAAAAATATATAAAAATCCAATTCTAATCCATACATTGAGGTTAAGTTGCTTCAAAGCCTGATTCCCTTGAAACCTATTATGATTATCTTTAATTATCAGAACTTTTATAAGTTCTCATTGTTGATGCATTTTATGTTAGCGGAGTCCTGTTGGCTCATCTGGGAGTTACAATATTTAACTTCTTCAGCTGATTTCTTTCGTACCGTATGATGATTATTCTTGTTGATCAGAACCTATATTGTTATTAATATTGCTATCACTGTTTACGCTTGCTGAGCATTGTTTGCTCACTCGTGCTTTGTTGTTTATTTTCTCCAGTTAATAGAGAAGATTAGTGGACATTGTGGTCAGTTGGTATTACTGTTCCAGCAACGAGAGGTGACGTTCGAGTTGTTGATTTCGTCGGGTAGTGGTTTTGGAAATTGTCAAGGTTGGTTAACTAGTTTGACAGTGGACTTAGTTTGGTATAAGAATGTATAATAATTTTATTCAGAGGTTGGATTGAAAAATGTAATTTAATAGTTGTTTCATACCATAACCTGTATGCGGTCTTGGATAAGGGGTGTTGTATTATATATATTTGGATTATGTTTTTATCCAATTTTGTGTTGTATGGATTGTGGTTAGTGGCCCCAAATCTGTACCCCGGATTATGGGATGCCACAGTTGGTATTAGAGCGACAGGTTATGGTCATTGAAACAGTTAGGATGGGTGGGTATACGTGTGTGAGACGAACGTTAGATGGAACGATTTAGGATAAGGTTCGCCCTAGGTTATTTTGACGAGTATGGCGACGTTGTATGGTCACTCGACATATTACGCGAGTAGGAGTTCGATTCGTTCGAAGATCTGGTTATGGACGAGGCGGTTAATCTAGAGCCGCGTGAACTGACGGAGCAGTTGGAGCTACCTGTCTGAATGACATTATCTTGAGACTTTCGTGTACTTTCTAGAACTTTTCTACGACTTTAGCTACGATACGAATGTTATAACAAGAGTGCGAGAAGACTGAAAACAAGATGTGAGAAGCGATTGTTGGCACGGGTTGGAAGTAAGGGCGTAGTGGTGTACTATTAGCCATTTATTCTGTTTAAATTCTTAATTGATTCCCCATTTGGGCAATTGAATTGATTCTTATTTTTTCCTTGAATTGTTGTAAACGAATTCACGATTTATATCGTTACTGAAGCATTTGTTGCGCAGTGACGGTTAGAATCGAGAATGAATTGAGATCTTCTTATTTATTCAACTCATTATTGGCAGGCCGGTTTTGGCAGCTAAGCATATTAGTGCTTAGTCGACAAGAGTGAGATTATGAATAACTATGAATTTCTTGAAAGTTGTTTAATCAATAGTTGATGTATACCTTTGGTGATTAACTATACTTCAATTGATAATAAGTTTTGTATATCACATTCACTTGAATTCAATCCTATTCTTTATATATATATATATCCCTATTTTTCAGAGGACACTTGGTCCAACTCTATATATGAGAATTTTTGAGAATCTTGAATTCTTTTCATTTTCCCTGAATATTTAATCTTCTTTATCCGAACTGAGATGAACAACCTATGTGTATAGGGGATTCAGGGACATTTTATCTCTGTGATAGAAGTCCGGTAGGACGCCATTGATTGTGTTTGTCATGAAAGTACTAAAGACTGGCCATCTTTATGTACTATGGTGGTTGATCTAAGTGACAAATGCAACCTGATAACAGTTCGAAGATCATATTGATCTCTCGGTTAAATCCTTTCACAAAAGGTTTCATCAAACAAAATTCAGTATACATTCATACCTGATACCTATTCATCCTATTGACTTCCTTTGATAAAAACCCTGATTATTTTAGATTACCAGTGATGAAAAGTCACGAAGATAGACGCGACGACATCCTAAGTGGTCAAAGCTGCGATTAAGTTGACGAAGAATTGATTAAGCAAGATTGAGAAGTTGATGTTAAAACAGAGATTAAGTATCAAATTGGATTAATTATTGGATTGAGACAACATGTACAAGATTCAAGATTAATGAAAATTGAGCCAAGAAAGAAGCATGTATCAAGGGCACAAGATCGAGGATTTGTTAAAGATTGAAAAGAGAATGATGATGAAGATGTTTGGTATGTGACAGTTAGTGTTAGTGTTCATGAAAGATTATATTGGACACCTATCTAATTTCGGAGGTAGTAAATGGAATATTATAAGATTCTAAATATTTTGAAACCCGTTGTTGGATAAAAGATTTTTGAAACCAGGACGGATAGTTTGAGTAAAGCAGAATGAAGAAGGACAGATTTGTTTGTAAGAACTATTAGAATGAATTGAAATTTGAATAAGAAGTAAAATGATTGTGTTGGAGTTAATGACTGGTGTGAACTCAATTTGAAGAGTCGTGATTATTAAGAGTAGATTAAAGTCGACCAAGATGGAACAAGATGAGAAGGAGAGGAAGATAGTGAACCATGAAATTTCAGAAGCGTTTCAACAGAAGACGTGTAATTCAGTTAAGGGAAGAATGTAGAATTTAGATATTTCGAGTAAGGAGAACGGGGGCACAGTAGTTGCCCACATAATGAGAATTAGCAGAGATTAACGAGACCCCAGGGTCAGGAGATAAGATTTCGAGAGAGAAGCATAAGGAGATTTTGTTGATATAAATGTAGAGAGTTGCGGCTGTAATTAGAACGAGTAGTGTGGTAACAAGTGATAGAGTCAGAAGTTAAGGTTATGTGCCTTGAGCTTGGAAAGATAGGACTTTTTGCTAGAGATTTTATCATATCAGTCTCAGTGGAACCTATGATGCGAGTAACAAGACTGTTTTCAATGATTACTAGGAAGATAGAAATTCAACATGATTACAAATGAAGTTAGCAAGAATGTGATTGTGATGACAGTAAAAAGAGTTAAGTATGATTCAGGATTGGAATTATTTCCTAATAACGAAGTATGAGCAAATTGTGAGGATAAGAAAGTGATATTATGATTTTCAAGGGATGTAAATTGGTCTTAACGAGCATACAGACCAACAGATTGTTATACCAAGATTATGGAGTTGTTTTGCAAAGAAAGAAATATCAGAAAGAGAACAGTTAAATCGAAGCAGATTTTAGTGAATAAAATTTTTGAATGTATAATTGGATGGATGACCCGGATCGTCACCAGG
Organism: Kitagawia praeruptora; assembly: GCA_037693485.1. NCBI lineage: Eukaryota > Viridiplantae > Streptophyta > Magnoliopsida > Apiales > Apiaceae > Kitagawia > Kitagawia praeruptora. Next base: position 116,734,843 of record CM075351.1, on the reverse strand, counting down.
TAAGGATGAACAATTTATTTGTTATTCATTTTCCAAAAATAGAATTAGTTTCAAGGAGTTCAATATTGAATAACATCAATGGAAATGTTGGAGTTAACAATTTGATTAAAGGATCTTCGCAAGAGAATGAGTAGTAATACTTATCGTATCTCAAGAGGAAGTTTATGCGCAAGATTTCTAAATATGAATTTTAGATGGAAAGGAATCAACTTTTAAGATATGTGATTTACATACCCTTGCAGAAACGCAATGAGAGTCGTCTAACTTTCTCTCTACCTTCTCTCTTCTTTCTCTCTCTAAACTCAAATCACTTTCTTCATCAGATCAAATCAGCCATCCGAATTCCTTTCCTCCCCATTCCTCCTAACTCAATCTCTAAATTTCTTTTCTGTTTTCATGTCCCGTAAAAGGGTTTCCTTCATGGATGTCTCCACAATGGCGGCTGATGTCACCGATAGTGTGAAACTAACTCAGATGGAGTTAGAACCGGCAGTGACCCCGAAAAGGGTTTCATTTGCAGTTGATTTGGTATCGATTATACCATCTGTTGGCCCCTGTTCCAGGAATGTTTTGGGAATTGAGGCTGATGCAAACCCTAGACTGGCTGTGTCTAGTGGTGACATGAAGGGGAGCATAGGTGGGAACATATGTGTTGTCGAGGGACCTAGATCTGGGACTGCTATGCGCACTCGTAGTCTGGTCAAGCACCAAGCGATTGATGGTAAGTTTTTCTCCCAAAAGGATAATGTTAGACCTATTGAATTCGGTGTAGATTCTCTTTTTGAGTTATCTGATTCTTGGAATTCTAGATCTGTTAAGAATTGGGAGAATGTGGGGGAGGATTCCTCCGGTTTCTCATTGAGCCCTAGTAGGAATCTGGCTGGTAACTCCATCACGGGGTTGGGGATGGGTTCTAACCAGGGTGAGGGTTTTCTGGTTGACTCTCGAGAGTTCCACGAAAATGAAAGTAATAATGTTTATGATGTTGGAATGCTGAAAGGAAACAGCACCAAAGATGCTACTGAGGCCCCTGGAAAGGAGGAGGCTCTTGGCTGTTTGAGCCCTATTACTCCGGGGAATCTTAGCCATGTAAATGATGTAGATTCTGGCGATGAGGAAGTCATTTCAGGTATGGTGACTTCGCTTGTCCAAAAAATAGTGACTAAGCCAAATGTTGACTCTGATCATGAGGATCTGATCAGGGGATTGAACCTTTTTGCTTCCAAAGCTGCGGTTTCTCCTAAACCTAGTGCTCATTTGCCTTCTGGTGCTTTTAATGAGTTTAGAGACAGGAACCTACTTGTCTCGAATGGTCCTGTTGGTTCAGATGCTGCAAATTCCAAGGCTGGAGACTTGGATTGTGATAAGGTGGATGCTAACCAGTTTTTGATTAAGGCTAGGAACTATTTAAAAGTTCTACAGATGTTTATTGAATTTATGGGGTATGAGGTCCCAGAGCTGAGCGCAAATAGGGAACCCTTGGATAATTTGTCGGGTAAAATTCTGGTTGACCTATCTGAGTTTCTTCCGGATGGGGAACTTTGTGAGACTTTTAATAGTATTATCCAGTTGCAAGACTTTACGATAAACAACGGGATTGAGATACCGGCAGATGGCATTCCTTTGGATGTGTTTTTTCTTGATAATGGGGAACCCAGGGAAAGACTGGAGACTAAATTGGAGCATCGGGTGATAGGTGATGATTTTTCTGCTAAGCCTGACAAGCACAGGTCAACATGGAAGGATGACTATGTATCCAATGCGAACCCAATGGGTGTGTGCTTACTTGATGGTTCTTCAAGGTTGGGTGTCCTTGGAAGAGGCCAGGGTGCTCCTGAGATAAAGGAGATTCTGTTAAAGGAAATTGAACACGAGGTTGATGAGGCTTTTGAATTTTTGAAGGGGAAGGACTTACATGATGACATCTCCGCTATGGTGATTGACAGCACTGGGTCTGGTGTTGGTGCTACTGATAAGACCATACTCCATACGGGAAGGAATGGGGATGACATCCCGTGGGAGGAATTCCCAAATGTTAGCACCCTTCCCTCTATTGATACCATGGATACTATTATGTTCAAAGATGTCACGGGCAGGGGAACTCACAACTCTCCTATGCATAACTTAGGGGATATTAGTATGGAGTTCCATTTGGCGCAGAAATGTACTGAGGTTGCGGGAGTGGCTTCTGAGACAGCTCCGATGGAAGTTGATGCTAAGGTTGTCAAGGACGAGATGAACAGAGACATGGTGGCCCCTGTTGTTGAGCAGGTGGAGGAGAACCTGAACGTTGATCAAGCTAGTGACCGGATGGAGAAGGAGCAGGCTACCTTTGATCATGATATGAGAACGCTTTATAATGAGAAGGCCACAAAAGTTCGTTGGACCAAATCCAAGATCAAGCAATGGAGAGCAACCCGAGGTGGGCACTCCAGCAGGATTTAATAATGGCTGCTTAATCCTCTGTTCTCTATCTCTCTTTTGTTGATTGCCAATTATTGGCTCTGTTTTAGTAGATAGTTGACTCTGTGGGGTATGCCCCTGATCGAACAAATTTCATTTGTAATGACTGTTTGTTGTCTTCGCGGGGTATGCCCCTAGACGTGTTTATGCTGTTCCTTTGGTATAAAAATCTTAATTAGCAAAAAAAAAAAAAAAAAAACTTTTAAGATATGTGGTTAATAATGAAAGAATTAAAGTGAGTTTGGTCAAGATGGAATAGTAATGAATTGAGAAAGGCCCATAATGCTAGTAGAGGTCGGAAGTTTTAAAGGATGAACCAGGAACTACTAAAGGTTATTGAAGGCTTTTATCCAGATAGCCTCAGCAACCAGATAGACGCGAAGAGAGCTTTTAAGAGAAATGGAGGATTAATAATCACTCCAATGATAATGAAGCTAGATGAGCAAGGAGACTTGGTGAATTATTGGGATGGTTTTCGCCTTGAGTTAAGAAGTTAGATGTGGAATTTCGAACGCCTAGTCTACAATGAAGGTGATCAATACCGTGACATTTCAGCCTGATTTATTAGAGAATTAAGAGGTACTAAGATGAGGTGATGAACCAGAATGTGAATGAGTTGATGGGAGAGGAATTGAACAGTTAGAAGGATAAGTGGTGAATGTGTACTTTATTTTATAATATCTCGAAATGCGAGCGATGAATAGATGCCGCAATTTCTATGGTTAAATGGTGTGGTGTAAAGCGTTAGAGTTATAATGCGTAGAGTCAAGTTCGAGAAATTGTTGAGAATGTAGAGTTATGGTTCAGAGATTGATTTCAGAAGACACGAAATACGAATAGTTTAGAAGATTTTCTAAGACCATGAGTTATTTGTTGAAGACGTGTAATTGAGTTGACGTATCTTAAGTCAAATTTCGTGATTAATTAAAGTTATAGTTTGTTAGAAATTGTTGGAACAAAAGCGTTTTGTGATTGGTATTGAGGGGGGGCGTGACCCCAGAATAATTGATATTACAACTAGTTAATCAAGATTTTGTTCTTGTAGTGAGTTATGTTAAAGTCAAGGCAGATTTATTTATTTACGTGTTTACTGCAAGTCAATGCAGGTTTCGTATTAGCATTGTGTATGATTAAATTGAGATGGTGAATGAGTTGGATAAAGAGATGAGTTGTTTATGAATGATTGGGTTGATATTTGAAGTGATTATGCAGGGTATAGTCCATTATACAAAAAGGTCATGCCCGATTTTCTGTAGATCAGGCATTCGTCTAAAAGTAGTAAATGTTTGGAATTAACGGAATTTGTAAGAGTAAGATTTAAGTTATATTAGAGTTTGAGGGCTTACAGGATCAGCCTATTGATGTACGAGTTGATATAGAGGAGTCCTAGAGTTGAGAATATTACCTAAAAAATTGGAAGCGAATGTTGAGAAGAACCGTTACATGTGTTCTTAGGATTGATTCTGTGGACAGAATCCTTTTAAGAGGGAAAGGATATAACGACCTAGAAAATCGCGTAAATAATAATAATAATTATTATAAAATCTTATTTAATATTAAATGTGAATTATATGATGTGAATATTTTTGAGAAGGTCAGTATATGTGATATTGTGTTCATTTGCTTATATGATGATTTATGTGTGTCGTGTAAGTCCGTGAATTTTTATTTGTATTTTGATGATTAAAATGTATTTAAATCATGCATTATTAATCTTCTGAGAATTTTATAAAATCATCGGAGCAGTTATAAATCCCGAAATCTCTTGTGTTATTATCGTTATGATATTTATTAGTTTTAAAAATTATCGAGAGAATTATTTTGGGTGCTTCAGTATTTTAAATTGATTTTACGAGTTATATTGCATTTAAGCATCAAAACTTGTAAAAATCATATTTAATCCATTTTTTATCGTAAATATATTTTAAAAACGTGGGGATATTTATAATTTCATTAACTATATTTTAAAATTTTAAAATTTATTTATTCTATTAATTTTCTGAATTATTTCAATTTTAAAAATTGATTAAAAGCGATTTTGTTTGTATTTTGACATTTTATTATATTTCCAAAAATGTGTTTAGCTTCTTAAATCCCTAAAATCACCAGCATTTCACCCAATTGAGTTCTTCAACTCAGTCTCGATGCTTCTCGAACTCTCTAAAAAAAAATCTCTCTCAATATCTCTCTCGCTCAACATCTCTCTTAATCTCTCACATCTCTTTAATCTCTCTCGCACAAAACCTCTCTCTTCAGTCTCTCTCTGTTAATCTATTCTGCTGCAGCCATGAATTCGGTGTATGTAGATGTGCAGCAGGGTATAGTGGTATGGACTGGTGTGTGTAAAGAACCTCGTGTGTGTTTAATTCGAGTTTGTTTAGATGATTCTTGTATGAAATTGATCTCTCCCTCTCCCTGCCACTCGCACTTACTGTGTTGCTGCGTGTGAGGTGCTGTGGGTGTATATACTCGAGTTATTATGGGTCAAAATATTGGGGCTTTTTATTGTTAAGGTTTGATTATTGCTGTTGGTGTTCAGAATCGGTGTGCAAGTGTGCTTCTGTGAGGAATTTTGCTTGATTGGGTTTTGATTTTTCCATTTGAGGATGGTATTGTGTTTGTAGGCGTTAAAAGTGAAGTTTGATGGGTGTTAGTTTCTATAGAATATAAAGTATGTATGGAGGTTATTGTGTTGTCACGGTAATTTTAGAAGTGTATGTGAATGATCTAGTTAACATGATTCGGTGGTGTTCAGGAAATAGTATGGTAATGGTTTCGTTTTCGAAATGCTAAGTGTTTATGGGTTTAAACTATTACTGAAGAAGGTGATGGTAGTGTGTGAGGACGTCAAGGAAGTGAGAACATGGGAGATTGAGTACAGGGCAGAGTTAAGATGGGTCTGTGCGTGTGGCTCTGTGCTGGTGTTTGTAAGCACGATTGAGTGTGCAATTCTGGTGTGGGTGAGTTGTGTAGGTTTGTTAGGGAATGTATTGTGAGTGAGTATAAGCATGTTCGAGGGTGTGTGTTTTCGTAGGAGTGTGTCTGTATGGATTGGATTATTGGAGCATGGAGCTTTGGAATGAGAATAAAAGTGAGGATGTGCATGTGTGTATATGCCGTAGGTGTGGTGTTCATGTGTATGTTGGTGATGGCGTGAATAGCATTTCAGAGTCCAGAGACAACATAATCCTTGAACGGATACTGCAATGACTGCAATGGTAGTACTCTGAGACTTGAACATATAGGAGGTGCGTTGTTAATGATTGTATAGCAAGTCTTCACCAGAGAAAGGAAATAACGAAGTGGCTCTTAAGTTGTTACATCCTAAATAAGGAAGATTAAAGGCAAAATTTTAATAGATAAGTTAGAGGGTTAATTATGCACGATTGAAGAATAAGAATGTATTTTGGGTTAACTGTATGTTTTTTTTTTGCTAATTAAAATTTTATACCAAAAGGAACAACTAATACACATCTAGGGGCATACCCCGCGAAGTCAACAACCAAACACGACAAAGATTAAAACATCTGTAAGTCACCTTACTGTCCTCATAAAAAGCTATAAAAACACTTAATCATATAAGCCTAATCACCCAGCTTTCCCATCAACTTTCAGACAGCAGCACCCAGATTGTTTGAAATCTGCGTGAGTGACCTCCTCTGTTCCAACATCATTGTGCATCATCCAAGTACAGAAATGCCCCCGGACAACAGTCGAGGCAAGCTTCTCCCCTTTAGTCATACTCTCCACATCCTGCATTCCATCCCTGATACATAAAGAAATAAATTCCATATCATCATTAGCATTTGTCCATATCAAAATCCAGCTGCAAAGAACGCAGCAGCTTGCATTTTCACAAATTCCAAAAGCAATAGACACTGGACTATCAAATCCGCCAACCCACAAGAGAAACTTGAACAGCTTCCTATTTAAACCATTCGAATCCATTTCATTAAAATCCGCATTAGTTCCCACAATATGGTAACCACCCCGTCTCCAAGCAAAGCTAAACATCACAAAATCACACGTTACAGTGTGTATTGTAGCAACAACACCACCTCGGACTTCAGACCCGACACTACCAGTCAGGTTGTAGATCCCTCGAACGCTACAAGTATGTCTTTGCCCCGTAATCACAAGGCTCATCGCACCCTGCATCCACCATATGCTTCCGAATAAAAAGACATCCACTGTCCTCATTCCCCCATTATTTACCATGTTTGCATACACTGCCTCTTCAAACATGAGTCCTCCATCCGGTTTTAGAACCACCCCTTTGATAGGTCCCAAGTACCCCTTGAAAGAGAATCCTGGGAAAACAACAGGGCTACTGAGTCCCTTATCACTCCGAAAGAGCGGAGGCAACATAACACCATTGTCGATGAGTTGATCGAGTGCCTGACAAGCGTACTCCTTAAACTCACTAATCCACAATCGAAATTTATAATTCATGTCAAAATCATCCTTCGAGGTGATCCTCGCCATGACAACTAAAATAGACCCCCATTTGAGATGCCCAGTAGTAACAAAACTCAGCACATTGAAACCCGCCCCAAATCTGAAAACAGGCCAACTAACGGTAGGATTCCTACTCTGAAAATTATAGGACTTCATAGAGAATAGACGACAATGCGTTACGAAAACCAAATCGCAAGAGATGGAGGCAACAACATGGTCTACAGAGATAATACCGTGGGAACCAACTCTGCACCAGAAGTCAAGAGTACCACGGTTCATCGAATCCACCCCTTCATTTGTAGCACCCTCAAGGTACCCACTTCGCCATTTCATCAAAACCCAAATCCAATCAGCGAAACAAATCATATCAGCCACAAAGTTATGCAAATCTGTGGAAACATTTCTCTTTGCCAAAAAACCAAACACATAGCAGTCACATCGACTGTTCCCTGTTAAAAAAGGCTCCAACCTCACATATAAAACCTTCGCTACCATGAATTGAACATAGGAAATGGATCGCTTAAAACCATTCAGAAGTTGAGATACCAAACCCCCAACCAAAGGTGTAGAGATTGTCTCTAAATACTCCCCATGAAACGAAAAACATGAACGTAGTTCTCATCAGGAACGGAGACCCACCACGCGCCTTCAAACCAACCATCTGAAGCAGACAACTCGTGAGAATTCAAAGCGAATAGACCCTTTCCCTCGACGAAACAAGCCAAAAGAAAACCAGATCCATCACATAACCCTCCCAACAATCTTAAATCAGATATTCCCAGCATCAACACCGAGTCCTCAATAAGAGACACATAACCTCCAGCTTCAACTAAGAGGTATCCTACCTTCACCAATTGTTTTCCATAAGACGCATCCTGGAGACAACCGTGAGGCACAACAATTGAGATACTGGTAACCAGCACAGGCATAGAGAGAATAATCTCCAAATAACCAATGGAAGATGGGATCAGATCCCCAACCCAACAATGAAAAGAAAACTCCAAATTAATCGCCGAGACGAAAGAGGAGGCAATTCCAGAAGACAAACCCATTAAAGAAATAGGGTAAATAATAATTACAAGAAATATGAGTGTATAAGGAGTGAGAGAGAAGAAAATATTGGATTAGCGATGGATTATATGGCCAGATTAATGGAAAAGGGTTAAGATTTGGGTGAATTTAGGTGGCGGCTATCTAGGGTTTTTAGAGAGAGGTTAGAGAGAAGGCAACGAAACGACTCTCATGTGTGTTATGTGTGGTTAACTGTATGTTATACCAGTAGAAAGGTTTATGGTGTTGATTTGTTTTATTTTGTGTTCGAATTTTTGAAACAAAAGAAAGGAATTAGTATTTAAAATTTTAGATCCTTGGTTGGTAAAATTTTGATTTTGTGAAGCTGTAAAGTCCTATTTGAGATTGTGATTTGGTTGGTAAGTGGATTGTTAAAGTTTTATTCGACTGTATGTACAGGGGATATTATGTTGTGGATTGTTTGATGGTTGTTTGGGTCGGTGGCATTTCGACAGGTAGTGTGATTTTACGAAGGAGGTGCTGTCCAAATTTTGTTAGAATTATTTCGTAATTCTTATAGTAATTTGATAAGAATTATTTGTAAGTCGGTATTATATATGTGTTAAATGCTAATGTGATCAATGGGTGATATATGTGTTAAGTTGTAAAGCGTTATAGAACGCGTATGGGTAGCATAGCATAAACAATGAGGTTTTGGTTGATTTGTACTGAAGTAGCACGTTACCGTATGTAGGTACGAGTAGGAGGCCCGACCGAGAACAGTGTCGTGCAGAGGGAATCTCGAGGAAGGAGATAGTTGTCAGTGGGCGAGTGTGATCGAGTAAAGGACACCGTGTAAAGAAGTAGAGACTGATGCGGAGTTGAGTAACGAATTGAGATGTTGGAAGTGGAAACTTCGGGTATTGAGGCAAGTGTTATCGCTCCTCACTTATTGTTCAAGTGATGCAATTTTGTCCTATTTATATATCAATGTGTCGGTCAAATTATGTTTACAAAGTGACGTTCTTCTCAAATGACGTGCAAATGTTTGTATCTCCACCTATAGCTCAAGTGCAAATTTTCAAATGATTTTACAAATACCCCTTTTCCTACAATAATATTTTAAAATGTGGTGTTATTGGATTCCTCATGAGAGCACCGTTTCTTTCATTTTATTTTATTTTATTTTTTTCAAAAATGTTTAAGGGACGTTCTAAAACAGAGGAAATCCAAGATTTTAATTTCTTATAAAAGTCTTTTGGCATAATTTTTGATTTTTAACATATTTTACCCGATGGACCCTCTTTAGGGGATATTTTCTTCAAACTGATTTACAATTAATTATCCTGGAATTTTCTTACAAATGTTTATTTTGGACCATTTAACTTACCTAATTTAGTCCAAACTTTACAAGGTGTTGGTAAATTTTATTAAATGCTCAGCACTTGACTATATCCTTGCTTTATCTTATAATTACAGTTGTTAATCATGTTGCAAGTATTTTCCATTCACTTCTTGTTCAAGTGAAATTACTTTTAATTATTTATGATTATGATGTCACCCCCTTTATTTCTGATCTCGTCGATATTATATTGTTATTGTTGTTCATTCAATTGTTACCCCAATTATTGTCGATCTCGTCGACATTTATTGTTATTGTTGTTATTCTATTATCACCATATTTATGATATCGAACTTGTCGATATCGAGGATAGAACTGTTGATTCCTTTTATTCAACCAGTTGAGTTGTTGCTCTGGAACGTGAGTTTTCCAGATTGTTTGATTGATAGAGGTTGTCGATCGTTCCGACACCTACTACGTTGGATGTAGAATTGGAATGTTTTTTATGTCCCTTCGGGGAGACCATATTATGGTCAAGAGGAGTCCCTTCGGGGAGACCAGATTCGTGGTTAGATGTTAAGTCCAATGTGTGTCGTGGATCCATTAAAGGACATTGTTGTGTGCGTTTGTCCGGGGTTAGTGCGTGACTGATCAGCAACCTAACCTTATTGTTTTTTTTAAAATATATAAAAATCTAATTCTAATCCATACATTGAGGTTAAGTTGCTTCAAAGCCTGATTCCCTTGAAACCTATTATGATTATCTTCAATTATCAGAAGTTTTATAAGTTCTCATTGTTGATGCATTTTATGTTAGCGGAGTCCTGTTGGCTCATCTGGGAGTTACAATATTTAACTTCTTTAGCTGATTTCTTTCGTACCGTATGATGATTATTCTTGTTGATCAGAACCTATATTGTTATTAATATTTCTATCACTGTTTACGCTTGCTGAGCATTGTTTGCTCACTCTTGCTTTGTTGTTTATTTTCTCCAGTTAATAGAGAAGATTAGTGGACATTTTGGTCAGTTGGTATTACTGTTCCAGCAACGAGAGGTGACGTTCGAGTTGTTGATTTCGTCGGGTAGTGGTTTTGGAAATTGTCAAGGTTGGTTAACTAGTTTGACAGTGGACTTAGTTTGGTATAAGAATGTATAATAATTTTATTCAGAGGTTGGATTGAAAAATGTAATTTAATAGTTGTTTCATACCATAACCTGTATGCGGTCTTGGATCAGGGGTGTTGTATTATATATATTTGGATTATGTTTATATCCAAGTTTGTGTTGTATGGATTGTGGTTAGTGGCCCCAAATCTGTACCCCGGATTATGGGATGCCACATCCATGCTAGAAAACCCCACCCTCTCGTCTCACAAATAAAATAGGAAATCACCCATGCCAAACACCGTCTCCTTACAAGGCTTTGACAACGTCCAGAACCTTGAACCATCCGGGAAGAATCTGCAGTAACTAGACCCATCCCTGCCATGAGCAAGAATGTCACAGAAACAAGCCTTATCCCCTTCAACATCTAAAGAAGTAGGATCCAACAGGCCTCCTTCCAACTCCTGATTACCAAAGCAAAACAAGCCGCAGCAGAAGCTAGCCTCCAATGAAATCCTCTGAATTTTAAGTAAATCGACAAAAATGTTGGACACAAGCACTTCCGATATGTCAACAACGACTTCATCACAAGAGATCGCATTTGTCAAATCTGGGCAATAAAGCCCCTCTCCCTTACAAACCATAAACGCATCTCGTACAAAGAGAAGCGTCAAAAACCATCTGAGATGATAATCCCTAGGATCACCCGGCATAGGATAAACAACAGGTCTATCCACAAAATCCATGACGACATATACAGAGCCGCTCAGCAAACATTTATCACTACGGGTTTCCGGAGAAGAAAAACTCTCATTCCCATTCATCTGGTACGCACACATGGAACTATCATCAAACACCTTGTGTTCGACAAACACACGTTCGGCTTTGTTACCACCATCATTGAACCCAAAATCCAAATCCAACTTTGGCCACAACTTTTCAAAACCAACCATCGTGTCCATCAATTCCTGATGGACGAAGACAACCCTCAACAAATCCCTATTCACCGGACCTATCAAAGAGACCGAAAACGATCCTAGAAACATACCCATAGAAAGAATCCCAGGACAAGGTGCCATAAAAGGTTTCCCCCGTGCGAGAGAAGCGAAAACCACATCAGCTTGGAACAAAACAGAGGACCCATCATCGGAAAGACGATGGACATCACGAGAGGCCAGAGAACCCGACATCGTAGCCGATTGAAAAACATACGAAGAAAACAGAATACAAATCATAGATTTAAATAAATGTAGTAAGAAATATGGTGTTTTAGGGGAAAGATTAGAAGAAATAAGGTGAATTTAGGAAGGCGAGAGTGAAGATCTGATGGAGAAATGGTGTAGATTAAGGCTAAGATTTGGTGGCGGCTAGGGATTTTTAGAGAGAGAATAGAGCGACTCTCATTGAGGTTTTTTGAAGCAAAATTAGTCCTCTTAACCATGTTATACTATACAGAATCCTAACTTCCAAGAATCGAATTGACTAACTTTTCTTTACCATGTATCTGATAATCAATTGAATCCAAAAAGCGCTATTCTTGTTAAACAGGAACTTGATACCACCTTGATATTTCCCTGCTCAACTTATAAGAATTGAACTTTTGGCAGTGACCCTATTTGACTTCAATCTTTTCTACGGAATTGGATGGAATTTTATTTTGACTGAGGCGACGGTCCAATTTATTATATTATTATTAAAGGCCAATGTGTGCTTGGGATCCCCTTACATTTGTGAACACGTATTGGATATACGGGTTCGGAGCTTTGACGTTAGCTCGTAGCGTCTTATCAGATATTCCAATTCCTATTCATTATGTTTTGGTTGTTGATTCAGTTTGATAACTCTCATTACAGACTCTTATACCATGCTTTACATTTTTATTTATTCTGCCAGTAATATTATTGGATTATGCACTTGCTGGGCTTTTAGCTCAATTATGTTGTTTTTACCTAACCTTACAGTTAAGACCGAAGATGGTAAGGACCATTGAGACAGCGCGTAAGTCCTGTGGTGGTTCTGGAGCAGCCTATAGAAGGCGTTTTGTTCAGGTAGGAGGGAGTATCGACCTTAGTGGCACTTGTGGTAGTAGAACTTCAGAACTCAAATTGTAATAATTTTGGTATTTGAAATATGAATGTAAATGTATTAAAATTTGTAGTTTATGTTGTTCAAACTCTTACCTGTTGGTGATCTAGGCGTGGGAATTTTGGTGATCTAAATTAGATATAATGCATGCTTTTAACATTATCAAGTTAATTATACTTAAGGATTTGGGGCTGCCACAATAACCATAGACATCGGTTTTTGGCCGATGTTTTAACATCCTTTTGTTTGCACTAAATCACGCAAGCGTACGTGGTCACAAGTAATATATGAATAAGTCAAGTTCGTTCCCACAGAGATCTGGTTATGGTTTCAATTCAGTAGATGTACCTATGCAATAATGTATGATTATTATTCACTGCTAAGACAAATAACAATTTTGAGTTTAATAAACTAAATTAACTAAGATGTAAACTAACAAACTAAGAATTAACTAATTAACGAGAATTTAAATCAAATTACTTCTGCAAGAGAAAACATGGGATCCTAACTTCATTAAATACTTTGCTTAGATCTGAGGCCTTTAATCACTATATGCAATGGTTATGATATCTGATCAGACAACATGAAACAAGTACACGCTACCTCTCAATATACGTATACCAAACTATCCATACATCCACAAAAGAGATAGAAGATGAATAGACACCAATTATGCTTAGACCCTATATGTCTATAAAATTTTAAAACATAACGGTTGAAGAGCAAGTTATCCATAAAGATCACATAGGGCAATATAAGTATTCTCATCTCATACTACGAATCATGTTGATAAACAATCATGAACCTATGCTAGCATGGCAAGTTCTAAATCTCAAGATCCACTTTCACTTCACAAGAGATTAACAAATTAGATGTTCATGACGCATCTATCAATTAAGCATAACCATACGAGGATATCAAATATACATCACACACAGATCTCTAAAGCATCAAGATATTAAAGCTCCATAAATAAATCCGTTAGAATCCCATGACAACGATTAGTTCATAATCGAACCGCTCGTCATCATGGGATCTGATGAAACCATGATAAAAACAAAGTATGAAAAGATACAAATAAACCTAAGTAATTGATATGTAATGGTTATCCAAATCACAATGGTAGGATGTGTTTAAATAGGCTCTAGAAGTCTTGCCCAGCAAGGAAACTACCAAATCAGAATTAAAATAGAATACATTTCCTAAACTGATTCTATTTTAAAGGAAAATTCGTAACTTACTTTTCTTCATTATTTCTGGGCCGTTCCAGTTGTGTTTGGACACCTGGACCACTTTAGAATGATAGAGAATCTGGTTAGTTTCGCGTGGACAGTAAGATCGTCCAAAACGGACTTGTAGAACTCAAGATATGGCCAAAATAGTAAATCAGAATTTTCTGGATAAAAATTCAGAATTTCCAGAAGGGTTCCCGCGCCGCAGCGCCCTTCCCAGGCCGCAGCGCGCCATGCTTTCTGTCCAAGATTGTAGAAAATCTCCCAGGCTTCGCGTGAGCTGTAAGATCGCTGAAAACGGACTTCTAGAACTCCAGATATGGCCAAAACAGTGAAGACTGCGCAACCTACCCAGAAAATCCGAATTTTACACAAATTGCTTCTTTCTCCTCCGTTTCTTTTGCATTAGCTAACATCTTCAATACCATGATACATGTAACTCCTTGGTAGCATAACACAAGTGTCCAATCTTCATTCCAATGCTTAATTCCACTCTAATATCGATTAGAAACACCAACACTAACCGATAGCTACAACCCTGCACAACTACACAAAACACATAAAAAATACAACAAACTTGAGACCAAGTCAATCAATTTAAGCCGATATGGAACGCTCCAAGTGGATATAAAATCCACTTATCACACCCCCCAAACTTAAACCGATGCTTGTCCTCAAGCATGAACAATTAAAAACTATCTAACTAGTACCACTTCCGTAGGTGATCACGGTTGCATTTGGCATATGCAACAAGCCCTTTACACCCCTAGGCAGCCCTAGTGGACGAGTAAGGTCTCGTGAGGGCCTATAGCGAATGTACCCACAAAATCCATTTAACTAATAATGCAAAAACAATGCAATGCATGAATGCAACTAATATGAAAATGCAAATAATCTAGTACTAATATCCTACCATACCTTCAAATCCTCTCATGCCATATCAACTTAAGAATCAAAGTAAATACGCAATGTATTGGTGTCGAAAGTGCAAGTATTCACATAGTCTACTCAATGAACATGCATAAGTTCTCACAAGTCCATGTCAAGTGTAAGAATTAATTAGTAAACATGCTAAGCTTACAAGAGTACATCTTTGAGACAAAACTCGGGATCTTATACGCAAAAACAAGCAAACACTCACAATCCACTCACAAAAGAATATTCACTCAAGAACAAGGGTAAGTGTATCACTCAATTCCAACAAAATCATAAGCATGCTTGACATTTGGTATCAATCTAACTCTTAACACAACATACATCAATGACGATAATGAAAAGGTCTTTATTTGGGTTGTAACGGGGCTAGGGACAAGGTATGTCAAATAAGCCAAATCAGGTGAAGTGTCAAAAGCTAGTAAGTACCATAATAAATCATACACAACACCCTATTTCCCCCCCACATAATCTATCATTTTTCTTCCAATAAAAACACTCGACTAGTCGATTAAAGTAGGATCACAACAAACACAAACATGCTCTCATAATATATTTTCTTTTTCTTTTTTTTTTCCTTTCTTTTTTTTTTCCTTTCTTTTTTTTTTCTTTTCATTTTTTTTCCGAGAGCTAAATATATCACAAACAATAATATAACAAATAACAATGATCCCATGAATTTATTACATATGCCGACTATCAAGTAAACAACCAAACCCAATTTTCAATATTTCCCCCAAAAAAATTACGACCAACAATAAACCCCTCCTTGCACACCTTATTACTCCCTTAAGCACTCTACTAGCCTTTGACAATGTGGGTTCAAATTAATGTAAGGCCAATACAAGAAAAGGTCTAGGCAAGTAATGTGGTATGTCACCGAAAAAATAGGATTAAGCTCAATGGGTTAACTAATTGATCATGTAAATATGGTGTGGTAATATGGGAAAATATGTGGTTATTCCTAAATGCCTTTATCATTTTAATCGTCAAATAATGTCATGCGTTTCAAGAAAGACCTCAAACAACTGCTAGCAATGCAAACAATCCGTGGACACTCAAGCAAACGAATAAATTGCAAATATGCAATAAGGCTCAAAAACTCACTTGGCGGGAAAACATACTCAATCCCAAGCAAAAAATCTCTTTAATGCACCGACTTGTATTCAAAGCATGCAAACTAAATCATCTTGCACATATTCACGTCCTTCTAATCACTCACAACATTCAATAAGTCTACTAGCTTCAACTTACTAGTGTATGTGTGTGCACAAGAACAAAGCATATCACTTCTCAATCAAAAGCGTCAACAACACAAAATTCCTATCAAGCATGGGTACAAATGCAAACTATTATGAACTCACATGATATACGAACATAAAAACAGAATGTCCTATATGAAATAAACGTAAATAACACGAACATAAATGCATAATTTACTACTACTAATATGCAAAGCATGAAATCCTAAATGAACACACACTACACCATAAAAGGCCTACCACCACATTTAGAGCCTATGTTGCCTTTGGATATGTTGCCTTTGCCATGCATGTTTTTGGCTATTACAACATTATCATTTTCATGTTGCCTTAGGTAGCAGAAATATGTTGGCATAGAATAAAAGTGTTTGCATGTTGCCGTAGGTATGAAATTGTGTTGCCATAATTTTGTAATGAATAAAATTTTACATTTACTACAAAAAATAAAAATTTAACCTTTTTTCACATGAAAATTTATTTATTTAGATAAAATACAATCAAGAAGTTTTTATAAAAATCAAGAATATGCCTGTAGAAGTGAATATTTCATTAAAAATGTTAAAACGTTTTAAGGTGAATAATTTTAATTTTATGTTCATTAAATATTATCGAACAAAATTTTTAAAAGGTTTTATTTTCTAAATAAATTTTAATATATCATTAAAAATAAACATATTATCATATATGATTAAAAATATTTGAATATTTTATTTCAAATTATGTACAATGAATTGAATGCTTAATTAAAAATTAAATTGTTTTTCCAAATAAATAAAAGAATGAAAAATTAAATTATTTTTTCCTTAAAGAGGCAAAAATATGAATATTTGGAAGAAATTGGTGAGCGGTAAATAATTCACTAAACAAATTAAAACAAATTTTTGAGATAAATAATTAATTTTTTTATAATTATGAAATGAATGATTTTGTTTTTCTTAAATTTTTTTGCACGGGTGTAATAAATTGGAGAAAGCTTTTTTCACCGATGAGCGGCAAAAATCCCGCTTAATACTTCTCCAAAATAGTTTCCCCCTTAGACAATTTTATTTAGCCGCCCCTCCCCCAATATTTCTCCCTCCCTGCTCTGTATGTCTCTCTCTCACTTCACCTCTCCCACTCGATGCTCTCAGCTTAGAACCATATGTAAATTAAAACCCTAGATTTTCTAAATCAAACCCCTATCTTTTCTAAAATTGAACCCCTAAATCGAACCCCACTTTCAATTACACAAACCCTAGCATTTGTTTGGCGCAAATCAGTCAATTTATGTTAATTAGTTGAATAAGAAGCTTCAATCGATCGATTCCCTCCATCATATGGCTCGGATTTGTTCGACTTTAGTAAGTAGTTTTCCAATTTATTTTTGCATTTTAGTTTTTGGTTTTTTTATTTGAACTTTTTTAATAGATTGGTTGATTCAAGAGATTGGGTCATCTACAAGGTAAGTCACTATTTCGAATTTGTATGTATCTTTGACTTTTATTTTTGGTTTTAATATTTTTTTGTGTATATATATGCAAGTTTCTTTACCTGTTGATTTCAAGGTTATTGAAAGAACTAATTTAAGATCTCTAGGTGAAGGTAAACTTAAATCTTAAACTTTAATTATAGGAGCAAAGTATTTGTACAATTGTAGACTTCTTTGTATCGAGCATTATACTGTGTTTAGTTGTTTTATACTTAAATTACTTTAAGTGTTACCAGTATATTGTGATTTACTACCTCACATGTTGTTTTGTTGCAACAAAATAATTTTCCTCTTTGGATAGTCAATAATCCTTAATATTGATTTTAAAATGGCGCTTTAATAAGATTGTGTGCAAGAAAAAATGTCAATATTATCTGTCCTACTTCTTTGGATAGTCTTATGGTTTTGTTAAGTTGTGTGATAGAATTTTGGCGTTTAAGACTCTGGAGAAAATCTCTCTTAATTTGACAACGTGAAACACTCTAAAGACTCCAAAGAAAAACTCTAAAGACTCCAAAGAAAATCTCTCTAAATCTAAGAAGGAAGACACCAAAACAGGTGTCCGTTACTATTGCCATGTTGACACAAACTTCACTCCCATGGAGCAAAAATACGAAGGCTCTGAATTGAGTAAAGAGATTGAAAGTTTCAGAAGGGACGTGGGTAGAAATGATGTATGTTTCCTTATTCATATTCAGCAATGGCTTTATTGTTATTGTTTAGTTTAATTGTTGGTTTTTTCCTAATTTTTTGAGTATGATGACTGATAAGTGTCTGTTTGTGTGCTGTAGGGGTTTGAGGTTGTACACTAGTTAATAGTAAGTGTGTAAATCCACATGTTTCCTAAATTTGGTTTTTTTTAGTCACTAATCCCTATGAACTATAAAGACCTCATTCTCATTTACTTTCAAACTAGTGCATTTATAGGATGTGTGATCCTAACAGCTAACCTTGCACCTTTTGAGAGTGTAAATGAAATCATTAATATGTGAACTGTGGTGATGTTCTTGTTCTTATTTCACATTACTACTTGATTTTTAAAACTTGAGATATTTGTTCATTTGTTTGTTTATTATAATGTTGTGAATATTAATAATTACTATTATCCTTTGGTGCCATCTTATTTAGATGTGCTTTGTGATTATGATGAACACTTACAAATATATTGGATGAAAACAGATTTGACTAATAATCCAGAACTGCTTAAGAAGATGGTTGCAATGCTAGAGGACGGTGAAGATTTTGACTGTCCAATCTGCATATCAACGCCAACAAATATTGTGATCATACGTTGTGCTCACATTTATTGTAAGTCCTGCATTCTCAAGACCCTAAAACGTGCCAAACCTTGCTGCCCTCTATGCCGACATAAGCGATCGGAGCCTGATCTTTTCTTTCCTCCACCTGAAGTCAGCAATATTACTGAAGTTCCATCTTCCAGTAAATCAACTAAGATTTCTGCTCTCCTGAAACTTTTATCAGCATCACGGGATCAGGAACCAGCCACAAAGTCTGTAGTATTCTCACAGTTTAGAAAGATGCTGCTTTTACTCGAAGAGCCTCTAAAAAAAATCTGGCTTCAAGATACTGCGCTTGGATGGATCTATGAATGCAAAAAAGAGAGCTCAAGTAATCAAAGATTTTAATGTCCCAGATCCTGATAGGCGGGCCTACAGTTTTGCTTGCCAGTCTGAAGGCATCAGGTACTGGTGTTAATCTTACGGTTGCTTCTAGGGTGTACCTGCTAGTATCTACATGGAGCTCGTTAGATTAAATTATTCTCTTCACCTTGTTGTAAACTGGGAAGCTAGCTAGGAAGATTGCAAGATATATACACCAATTTTTTATTTATCTCACTCGTATATCTGGTATTCTTTTTTATTGAATTGTTCACTGACAAGGGTCTCAAATTATCAGGTCCCTCATTTGTATTGCATTGGTGATGCAAACGGCAAGTTAATTCTTGCACATGCAGCAAGTGCTCAAGGAATCTCTGGTAGGCTCACTACCCATTAGGCATACAGTAATTTTGTGTTCTGCCTCTTTTTGTGCTAGTATTTGACACCTGCAATCGTCTTCTTGAAATAGTTGTTGAGCAAGTTACTGGGAATGACCATGTGCTGAATCATCTGAGCATCCCAGCAGCGTTATTTGGGAAAGGACAGGCTGCACCGGTTCCCGTGTTATTGTTAAGGCTAACCATTTCTTTGCCGAGCTGCCTGATAAGGACTTGCACCAATATGTGTATGGTCTCTCGACTGTTATTGCAATTTGAATCCTGTTGATTTGATTGTGAGCATGTTATGGTCTATTAAAGAAAATAAAACTGATCCAGTTGGAAGCATGCTTGTTTATTATTTTTTAGTTTCAGAATACAAGTCAACAACCTAATCCAGCACATGTTCAAGCACTTCCTGAGTGCTGCTATGCTCTTACAGTGAGACATCCTCTTTTGGTTGTTGCCACAGAAGATATAAATCCAGAAGTTATCAGTCTTGTGTGAATTTTGATTTATTATTAAATCTCATATACGAGAGTTTGTTGAGTATTCCATTATAGATTCATCGTATTTAGTTGTGCAAAGTGTGTATCTGTAATCTTAATAGTGCAACTTCACTTTCACTTACAAACTTATTTTGCTATACATTTCAGATAATTGTACGTGAAGTCCTGAAGCGACAATGAATATCTTGGGGGGCTTTGTGCGACCATCTCGAGTGACAATGAAGATGGTACTCCAATGAATGGTGGCACCAACTCTTAATTTTGTCATTGCATATGTTTATGTTTTAGGCCATATTTTTGTCTTATGTACTTAGAAAAATTTTGTGTGTTAATTGGTTTGGGTTGTTGGTTGTGAATATTGTATTGAATCTTGTATGGATTATTACGATAGTAAACTTGGTTGTGTGGTATTTGGTTATCTAGGGATGCATATTTTCATATTTATGATTTTTTGATGGAAATAGAAAAGTGTTGCCATTGATGCTATAAGTGTTGGCAAAAAAGAAAATTAATGTGAAGAAATGTTGCTAGAAAATGTTGCTATATAGGCAAAAAAATTGTGTTGCCATTAAAGTGGTCCCCACAGTGGGCCCAAAAGTGGGCCTCACAGTGGGTCCCAAAAGTGGGCCCCATTGTGGGTCCCAAAAGTGGGGTCAACTGGTGGGGCCCACTATTTTTTTTAAAAAATATTACACAATGGCAACATAATATTATGTTACTAAAGACTACTAGTAATGTTGCTATAATAAGTCTATGCCAACATTAAAACCGATGTTGCCATAAATAATAAGAATGTTGCCATTGACCCCAAAGGCAACGGCAAAAATAGCAACATCAGCAAAATGTTGCCTTAGGGGTTTTTTGGCCCTACAGCAACATATTTCGGGCCTACGCCAACACTTTTTCGGTGTTGCCGTAGGCCTTTTATGGTGTAGTGACATAACTACTACAAACAACTACTATACACTACTTATCCCTCAAACCACCCCCAAACTTAAAATATTCAATGTCCGCATTGAATGGAAGTAAATACGAGGGATAGCAGAAAATATACCTACTCGTCCTCATCTACCTTGGTTGAATCTGGCAGTGGATACGGCGTACGAGCTCCATAGACTGGCCACCTTGCCTGAATACTACAAAACCCCCAATTGACAAGAACACAAATTCGTAATAAAAATAAAATTAGAGAAGAGATAAACCAACTACGAATCGAAGAGGTGAACTTGCAATTAATTCCTCTTTAGATTTGAATTTTTAGAGATTTAAATAAATAGAAGAGGAATTGGATTTGTATGTATAGGTGGGTATATATATAAGATGATGGATAGGATGAATATAAATTTTAATGTGTAAAAGAAAAATTTGAGAAGGTATGAAATTTGATGTATGACAGAAATAGGATTTAGGGATTAAAACAAAAACAATAATAATAATAATAATAATAATAATAATAATAATAATAATAAAAATAATAAATAGGAATTAGAATAGATATAGGTTTAGAAATTTGAAGGAGAGATGGGGTTTTGGAATTGAAATTGAATTAGAATTAGGTGTAGAGATGATTAAATAGGGGTATAAATAAGACTTGGAGGTGAAAAGAATTTTTTTTTATACTAACAGCTGAACAACCAAAAAAAATCGCACAACACTGCTCTACGCGCTGCCTGCGCGTGGCTGAAGCAATCTGCCCACACAACAGTCACGCAGGCGCAGCCTGCGCAACTGTAACGCCCCGACTTCCCAATACTGAAAATATATATTTTTATAATAAAATAGACTTTGATACAGGGAAATTTTAGAAAATTTCGGCTTGAAATATTCGTAAATCGGACTATCCACCTGTAATTCAACCCAACCCAAATTCCAAATTTAACAAATACAATTAAAACTTAATACACCAAAGCTCCTCACCGAGGATCGATTCCAGGTTATGGTATGAAACAAGAATCTAACTAATACAAATTATTACAACTTCTATCTCAGCTCTAAAAACAAATCACTATACCGTCTAATCTGTAGCTTAATCCAAAACTATGCTCGCCCGCGTCAGCTCTGAAATCTATTCTGAATAGGATCCTCCTCGCTCTCATTCTCATTTGAAAATATAAGTAGATCATCCTTAAACCTAATTGCAAAGGGTTAGGTAAAACAAAGCAAGAGTGAGCCAAAGAGCGCTCAGCAAGTATATCATATAGTGAACAACAATTTATGAATATTTCATTGATTAACAATATCAATGATCAAACTATCTCAAGGGAATAAATCAATACTCTTCATAAAATAAAACTTTCCATTTTCTTTAAAACATAACTCTTTATCAAAACATTTCTTTCCTTTGAACCATTCTATCATCAAAACATACTTTTCATAAAACTTTTAAAAACAATTAAGTTGATTTTTATTATTCTCCTGATTACGGACAATACGGGTGATCAGCCACGTAAAGTCCCCATTCCTTTGAAATTGGGTTCCCAATTAGGCAACACATTGGCCTTTAATGCTGGACTAGGGGAACCACCCCTAGCCTCTTACGCTAAATAAAAGTGCTGGACTAGGGGGACCACCCCTAGCCTCTTACGCTTTCCAATTTATAACCGTTTAATAATAATTTAAAACATTTCATTTTTAAGTCCTCTATACTCACTGATAACAGATTAGCCCAGTATAAGGAATTTCAAAAACACCTTTAATTAATTAATCCATTTTCATTTTCAATTATAAAAGACTGAGGTTTAGGGAAGCAATTGATATGCAGAATCATGAACAGCAGCAATAGGTTTAAGATTCAAGAGAAACATGTAATATAAGGATTCATAAACAGCAAAGCAATAGGATTAGACTAAACATGGCAAGATTCAGCAAGATAGAATCATATATCAACAAGGAAACATGATAAATTAAATAACTGAGCACTTATTTAGAATCTAGAAATGGAACAACAATTATAAAGAAAGCAGGGAATAAAGAAAGTTCGAAGTTCAACAGAAGATTTAAGTCACTGCACTGGATATAACCACTTATTTCAAAGATTTTAAATTTATGAAATCACACTGTAAAATTCGAACAAACAGAATAGATTTGCACTACGCCATAAGTGAGCATACGCAACCCTTTTTACAAAGCGTTGCACAGAAAGTGTTTCGTTAGATAGAAGTTTTGGGTCTTTTGCAACTGAGCTGAATTGGTGTTGCGTTAGATATAGATTAGCGTTGCGTATTACCCACAGTGTTTCACATTATGCAACACTAACTGATGGCGTTGCGTTAGATAATTTTTTATTTTTATAAATGGTGACGTGGCATGAGTGGGACCCACATGTGCTGACATGGCATTTGCTGACGTGGCACATGTGGGACCCACATTTGCTGGCAGAAGTGGGGCCCACCTTTGCTGACGTGGCATTTGCTGACGTGGCAAAAAACATTGCATTAGATACCAGTAGTGTTGTGTTTGGTCTTTGAAGTGTTGCATTAGATATATTCATATTTTTTTAAAAAAATATGATGTGGCAGATGTGGGCCCCACAACTGCTGACGTGGCAGTGTGGGACCCACAAGGGTGACGTGGCAGGAGGCCCATCATGCTGACGTGTCAATTGTTGGACCCACAATTGCTGACGTGGCAGAAGTGAGGCCCACCTTTGCTGACGTGGCATTTGCTGACGTGGCCGAAAGCATTGCATTAGATACCTGTATTGTTGCATTTGCTGTTTGAAGTGTTGCATTAGATAAATTTATATTTTTTTAAAAAAATATGACGTGGTAGATGTGGGACCCACCACTGCTAACGTGGCAGCGTGGAACCACAAGGGTGACGTGGCAGGAGGCCCATCATACTGACGTGGCAATTGTGGGACCCACAATTGTTGACGTGGCAGAAGTGGGACCCACTAATGCTGACGTGGCAGAAGTGGGACCCACTAATGCTGACGTGGCATTTGCTAACGTGGCATAAGTGTTGCATTAGGTATCAGTAGTGTTGCATTTGTTGTTTGAAGTGTTGCATTAGATATTTATTTATTTTTTAAAAAATAGAAACAATAATCCGTAACAAAGCACTAG
The DNA here is from genome assembly GCA_037693485.1 of Kitagawia praeruptora. Taxonomy (NCBI): domain Eukaryota; kingdom Viridiplantae; phylum Streptophyta; class Magnoliopsida; order Apiales; family Apiaceae; genus Kitagawia; species Kitagawia praeruptora. Next base: position 116,710,911 of record CM075351.1, on the reverse strand, counting down.
GTACGAGTCATATTGAAAATAATAGTGATTTGCTAAGATCTCCAATCAAATTAATTTTTTATTTTCTCAAACTTGGGGAATATCATTATATTACATATACATTGATATCCGTACGGTTGGATCGTTCAAAAATATTTTTTAAAAAATAGAAACAATAATCCGTAACAAAGCACTACTTACGAGTCATATTGAAAATAGTAGTGATCTACTAAGATCTCCAATCAAATTAATTTTTATTTTCTGAAACTTGGGGAATATCATTATATTAGATATATATTGACATCCGTACGGTTGGATCGTTCAAAAATATTTTTTAAAAAATAGAAATAATAATCCGTAACAAAGCACTAGTTATGAGTCATATTGAAAATAGTAGTGATCTACTAAGATCTCCAATCAAATTAATTTTTTATTTTCTGAAACTTGGGAAATATCATTATATTAGATATATATTGACATCCGTACGGTTGGATCGTTCAAAAATATTTTTTAAAAAATAGAAACAATAATCCGTAATAAAGCACTAGTTACGAGTCATATTGAAAATAGTAGTGATCTACTAAGATCTCCAATCAAATTAATTTTTTATTTTCTAAAACTTGGGGAATATCATTATATTAGATATATATTGACATCCGTACGGTTGGATCGTTCAAAAATATTTTTTAAAAAATAGAAACAATAATTCGTAACAAAGCACTAGTTACGAGTCATATTGAAAATAGTAGTGATCTACTAAGATCTCCAATCAAATTAATTTTTTATTTTCTGAAACTTGGGGAATATCATTATATTAGATATAAATTGACATCCGTACGGTTGGATCGTTCAAAAATGATTTTTAAAAAATAGAAACAATAATCCGTAACAAAGCACTAGTTACGAGTCATATTGAAAATAGTAGTGATCTACTAAGATCTCCAATCAAATTAATTTTTTATTTTCTGAAACTTGGGGAATATCATTATATTACATATATATTGATATCCGTACAGTTGGATCATTCAAAAATATTTTTTAAAAAATAGAAATAATAGTGTGTAACAAAGCACTAGTTACGAGTCATATTGAAAATAGTAGTGATCTATTTTTTTTAAATTATTTTTTCGACGTTTCAATCACACGGGTGTCAAGACATAACAATTTTATTGATGTGGTAATTTTTTAAAAAATTTCCTATATTTATTTGGTTTGGTTTTATAACGATCAAACAGGTCAAAGTCGACCTTCCTTTTAACTAGTCTTGTCCCGAATGATGAATCCATTTTTTAAATTATTTTTTAGACGCTCCAATCAGGGGCGTAGCCAGTGTATGGCGAGCGGGGTCATCTGACCCCACTGAAATTTTAAAAAACAAAATTTTTATGTATATATTTTTTTAGAAAAAATATTTATAGCAGTAAATTTGAATTTTGACCCCACTGAAAAAAATAATTATTGTAACTAGTTTCATTTTTGACCCCACTAACTTTTAATTTTGACAGCGAAATCCTGTAATTACCGCCCCAAGATGTATAACTGATGCATATTTATATGTATTAAATTAGGAAAAATCTACACATTAATTGCCGCCTCCAATTGCACGAATGTCGAGATATTATGATTTTACTAATGTGGTAATTTTTTTTAAAAAAATATATATTTATTTGATTTGGTTTTATAACGGTCAAACCGGTCAAAGTCGACCTTCCTTTTAACTAGTCTTGTCCTGAATGATGAATCTATTTTTTAAAATTATTTTTTGACGTTCCAATCACACGGGTGTCAAGATATAACGATTTTAGCGATGTGGTAATTTTTTTTAAAAAATTCATAAATTTTTTTGGTTTGGTTTTATAACAATCAAACTGGTCAAAGTCGAACTTCCTTTTAACTAGTCTTGTCCCGAATGATGAATCTATTTTTTTAAAATTATTTTTTCGACGTTCCAATCACACGGATGTCAAGATATAACGATTTCAGTGATGTGGTAATTTTTTAAAAAATTTCCTACATGTATTTGGTTTGGTTTTTTAACGGTCAAAGTGGACCTTCCTTTTAACTAGTCTTGTCCCGAATGACGAATCTATTTTTTAAATTATTTTTTCGAAATTTCAATCCTACGGATGTCAAGAAAATTTAATCAAATTAAATAAAAATGTATGAGCTTAAACTCCATTCATCTATTTCAATAAAATAATTAAAACACTATATACTTCCAAAATAGATTTAAGGCGGCTAAGATCCCGCTCATAATTTTGCCCTCTTTGTTTTCAACTTTTCATTACCCGCTCAGTTCTCTCAATTATTGTACAAATTACACCGTCTCATTTTATCTCTCTAACTCTATCTTTATCTCTTCCTTTATCTCTCCCTCTCCATCTCTCTACCCCTCTTTATTTCTTTAGCGATATCTCTCAGAAACAAAATGCTAATTCTTTTATTTGTATATGCTTTTGTAGTGTTAATTTGAAGCTCGTTCATTTTTCTTAAACAGGTAACAATCTATGTCTCTATGTTCTCTCTGTCTATCTCTCTCGATATTTATTTCACTATCTTGATTTGTTTATACCTCTACATCATGCCAATTCATAGCAATTTGTGTCTAAATAAATCCTAATTCCTATTAATTTTTAATTTATAAGCCCTAAAATTTGGGGATTTTTAATTTTTCAGTATTTTGAGAAACCCTAATTGTTGGGAGTTTACTTAAATGTGAAATTTGTTTGTTAATTTTTTTAATCTTTGATTTTTTTCTTTTCAGTTTTGTGTATTGTCAATTTTGTGTTTGTATGTTAGTGTTATTTTGTATGTTAATTTTTTTTTTCAAACATAAAGGAAAATAATTATAAAGTCTATGTAGTGCTCATCGTTCAGTCATGTTTGTATCAGGTATATTCATTCAACGGTTATGAGTACAAAATATTTGATGCTGATGTTGCAGCATAGACTCATTTTTATCCTTATACTAGGTGCAGGTTAACCAGATAGGCACAATAACTGAATCAATTCAAGCTGCTCTTGATTCCAAAGCTGCTGGGTGGGGTGTGATGGTAAGCTATCGTAGCAGTGAAACAGAGGATAATTTCATTGCAGATCTGTCTGTTGGATTAGCTTGTGGACAGGTAGGATGGATATATCCTTAATATACACTAGAGTTATTATATTTTAGAGAATGCTTCTGTTAACATCTTTCTTATTCTTTTTTTCATAGGAATGAAATAAGAACAAGAGATATTTATTTTGCAGATGCTATATCCGTCCTAATGTAGAAGCATACAGAATACACAGAATAAAACAAACATATCAAACAATTAAATAACATAAAAAGTAGGAAAATTGCACCCCTAAACTTCAATTTAAAATGTTAGTTGTTTTGCTTTTAAAAATCTGTGTGCTTTTTTATAATTGTTATAAATGACAGATTCTCCTAAGCACAAGTATCTTTAGCATTTGTTTCATTATATTCACATGTACACTAAACTTCTAAATTAACATAATTAGGTAGTGTGATGCATTGTTTTGAAAAATTTTGCTAAATAGAATTGCAGAGATTGTGATATATTGAGATGATGTTGTCTAAAATTGATAACTAGAAAAACTAGTATCCTGAATACGACGTACTAGTTTTCATTTCAAATAATACATCAAAGTCTTGATAATTAAAAAGCAGAACAGAAGTAGTAGATGTTCTATTATAAAGATGAACATAAGATAAATGTTTGGTAGCTTTGACATAGCACAAGATAACATGAAAGTGGCCAGGTTTTTGATCAAATCTTTCATGGTACTTTTTTAGGAGGCTGAGGTGCATTCTTATTTATATTTTTGGGAGGTCCAGGTGCATTCCAGGGAGCTCTTATTACACTTATTAAGTTATTTCTTCTTTAACTTTTTCCGTCTTGTTCAAACTTATGAAAAGTGATAATAAAATTTGCACTTTATTCAATATTGCACTTTATGTTTCCTTTCGATATCCATCTGCCTGACATTAAAGATCAGGTACATAATATTCTAGCATACTTTTTGGGCTAGATGAAAATGTATTATAGGTTCTCTCAACCTTTTTGTAGCATGACCATATGTTATTTGTGCTCCTATAGTCTTATTTTTTATTTGTGCTCCTGAAGGCATTTGCGTTTCTTGTGTTTAATTTGGTGATGATGTGGAAATTAGAGTTAAAATACACCATCTTTCGGGACTGAATGGCTTTTTATGCCACTTGTCGATTAATTCTGCAATTTTGAGGCATTGTATTGCTATTAACTGAATGGTGTTGCATAGGATTTAATTCAGTTTTGAAGCAATGTTCATTAGTTTCGTTTAACAGTCTGGGTAAAAATTTTGAGTGTTAGTTACATACGACTTTCATATGTGAGTACTCTTAGTGAGTCTATTTTATGAAATGGATTTTAATACAATCTTTTATGTGTGGTGCTCCTGTTGTTAGTATATGGTTTGACAATGTGCTAATGGTTTACATACCTGTGCAGCGGACACATTCTTTATCGAGACAATAAGCTTACTTGCATTCTACAACCAGCTCTTGGTGGGAATGCCAAAACTTGAATTATCTGCACTGTGGCACCAGAAGAGGTGATGTTTTATACATTTTCATACGCACACATTGTTTGTTTGTAATCAAATAAAATGTACTCTGATTTAGCATATTAATATTGATACATTCAGGTATCAATTGGATTGATGCCACATTTTCTAATACTATCGAGAAGGAGGCCACATTTTCAAGGGATTAAGACGATAATTATATTCCAATGACTCAAGGCGGCTCCACTTTTTTTTTTTTTTTTGCTAATTAAAATTTTATACCATAAAAGGAACAGCTAATACAAATCTAGGGGCATACCCCGCGAGATCAACAGTCAAACATAACAAAAGTCATAACATCAGTAGTCACCTTACTGTCAACATAACAATGAAATTAAGCTAAATATTATTTTGGCACCTTAAACAACCTAAAATTGAGACTAGGCACATGTCTCACATAGCCCACAGTAATGAGAAACAGCAGATAGTGCACCATGTAATTATGCAAATGCGTTCCAACAGCAGACATCTCCCGAACATGATACGAAGAAACTAACTCCAAACATCTGGCCCAGTCACCAGCCATGATACCAGTGTTGCCCAGCCCCTCCGTATTGTACCAAACATGCCCAGCCCTGCTCACATGTGACCAAGAACAAGGGAGCAGCCCTTCATTCAACAGAAACCAAACATTTTGAAGCCTCCCCTCATTTAAATGCCTAGATAATAATACCCAGTCCTCACAATTCTGAAACCTACAGAATTCGTCTTTACCATCCTTCTTCATACCACCCTGCACCCTAAGTTGCCATTCTAGCCCCAGCAGAATCTCCATGCACTTCCAAATGCTCCAACCATGGCACCATTTGCCTGTCAACTTGTACATACCATTCCAGATTGCAGGGATGCATAGGCCACATCTCCGGAAAATAATAGGGTATCGCAACAGAACTGTGCCTCCCTCATCAATGATGCTCACATCGAAGTTAACCCAAATGAACCCATGCTTCCAAAAACCATTGAAAAACTCAAGCACTAACACGACCACATCATGCTGGCCATCCTGCTCCTCACCACCATCTTTAAACCCCCAAATCCCATTGCTAAGACTCTGGTCCTCATTCATCCGATGACAACCATAAAGCGGATCTTCTCCCAGAATTACAATCCTCATATAGAGAATGACATCAAAATGGCAGAACCCATCAGTTTCCAGATTAACAACCTTGACGTCTTGCCTAGCAACACCAAAGCAGACAAGATCCCCATCAGAGTAATAAGAGAAACCCTTTAAGAATCTCTTCTCAACAACCCAGCCAATAATTTGCTCAACACATTTTGCAATATGCCAGTGCGACACATCGGCCACAGACATAATGAACTCCATGAGGGTAACACAATCGATTCTATTCTCCTTGAAAACAGAGAATAGACCACCATCATTGACACACACCAAAGTCTCTATGTTTTCAAAACCTTCACGAAAAAATCGGTGGTTTCGCCTACAGATTTGAGCTCTAGAAGAAACAACAAGAATCCTCATGAGAACAAACCGAAACCGGTCATTCTCAAAGCAGTCCCCAACCACACCCAGCCATGCGATTCTCTCATATAAATTAACAGCAAATTGGGAGGACACTTTAGAAAGACCCATTAGGGATATCTTCACAACTGCCCAATCGAAAACCTGGTCAACACACTCTACAATATTCCAATTGTAGAGCTGGTTCCTCCTAGTCACAACCTCTCGAATAGGCAACTTAACATCGAGATTACGCCTGGTTGAGTCATTATATATTACATTGCACGCCTTGCACAAACTGTAACCACCATCCAAAGGGGGGACAGGTGAGTGAGCCCCCTCCGCAACATTCAAATCATACAAAATATATGCACCATTCCCACCATAATCGGTAGAGAAAATAAACAGATCCAATTGGAGATGAACCCCCAAAAAGATAACCGAATTCCCTTTCGTAGAGACGGCATTAGCCACTTCAAAAGTGGTGAGATTCACAGAACTTAACAAATCCCTATCAGAGGAAAGAGACTCATATAACAATCCATCGGACCTTTGGAGCATTAAGCCAAGCACCTTTCTCGCAACAGCAGTGTTAGAACTCACAGTTCCGCCCCCACTTGTTACCATTTCAATAACCAGGATTTGAAATCCCGCAACCATTAAGAAACCCAGGAGCACAGATTCTGACTCCTTTTCCATGACAACAGAGAATAGATCTCTCACCGCAATAAATCTCTTTTCGAGGTGCACAAAACCTAGAGTCATATAGGCGAACATACACCGTTCAACATCCTTCATGAGCACATCAACACTACCATCAAATGAGGTAATGAAATCCAACGATTGCAACCATAAAACGTTAACCTGGATGAATCCAGCTCCATCAATCCATGAATTTCCCATCATTAATTCATCAATCGAGTCAGAACAATTTCCAAGCATCTTGCCAGCATAGCCCAAACCTGCTAACACCCATTGAGTCATATCAACAAGCACCACGCGGGCATCCACAGTGCTAGGTTCATCATCGCCCGTACACTGACCAGGCCCATAGAGAATAATCTCCAGTAAACTAGGATTCGAAGATACAAAATCGTCATCCAAACAACAGTAACGAATCTCCGAAGGATTCTCCTGACCTGAAACAGATTCAAACCCGAAGACACAAAAAGAAACCATTTAGAATAAAGTAAAATTAATATATAGTAAGAAATATGGTGGTTTAGGTGAGAGATAAGAAGAGGAGAGGTGAATTTAGGAAGGTTAATGAGTAGATCTGGTGGAGAAATGGTGAAGATTAAGGTTTAAAGTTTTAGACGGCTAGGGTTTTAGAGAGATGTTAGAGAGAAGGTAGAGCATCCGACTCTCATTTGATTTTTTTTGTTATCTTTGCAGTTATGCTTGTATGCTTAGGATACTTAAGGCGGCTCCACTTCTTAGTAATTTTTTGTAGCTTTAACTAGCTAGTATTAGAACTTTGTAATTTAATACTTTTGAAGTTAGAATTTGCGTACTTTCAAAGTTAGGATGGTATTATGTATGAACAAAGATGTCATTTCAAAATTTTTGTAAAAAACCGTTGCATTTGACTCTATTTAATGTTGCATTAGCATAGTTTTGAATTGCAATAAAAAAGAATGGTGTTGCATTTGACAAGATTGGTGTTGCTTTAAAATTTTTTTTAGTGTTGCATTAGATTGAAATAGCGTTGCGTTAGATAGTGGCCCCACTGTTGACGTGGCATGTGGGCTCCAATGCTGACGTGGCACCTTGGTGGGCCCCACTGCTGACGTGGCATGGTCCCCCATTTGTGACGTGGCATTTGTGGGCCTCACTAATGACACATCATCATGCTGACGTGGCACCTGCTTACATGTCAGCATGCTGACGTGGCACCTTGCTTCCATGTCAGCATGCTGACATGGCTGAAACATCTTATGCAACCCCATGAAGTGTTGCGTTTGCATGCTTTTGGTGTTGCATAAGGCCTCTTATGCAATGTTTTTTGAAGTGTTGCAATAGCTTGGAAAAGCGTTGCGTTAGGGGTCTTACGCAACGCCAGTATTGGTAACGCCCCAAAAGCGTTGCGTAAGACCTTACGCAACGCTTTTCAGGCCTTACGCAACTGAAAATGGGGGTTGCGTATGTGCGTTTATGGCGTAGTGTTGAATTGATTAAAATGAAGATTTAAGAAATTCTCAATTACCCAAGGTCTCACTCATATCGGCTAAGCACTCATAGGCTTTAGCTGCCAGAACCGGCATGACAATAATGAGTTTGAATAATTAAGAAGATCTCAATTCATTCTCGGTTTTAACCGTCACTGAGCAACACATGCCTCAACAACAGTATAAACCTTGAATTAGTATATAATAATCTGAAGAAAAAAAAATGCTCTTTGAAAAATATTAATAAAGACGAGGAATTATTGAAATAAATTAATTTTTAAAAGAATTCAACACCTGAACAATAGGTGAGGAAAATGAACAATGACAGAATAATTTGAGAAGGAGTGTTGTAAATTAATAGACGAAAAATGTCACTGAAAATAAAAATGAAGGGTATAGGCACTAGCAAAACTATTTGAAAGGAACATCGTAGAATTAACAGAACAGGTTCACATCATTTAAAATAAATATGAAGAGTATAAATGCTTGCAAGAAAGGATTCGAAAGAACATATAAATAGTACAGAAGATTCACATCACTTGAACGATAAGTGAGGGTTATTATACTTGCCTCAATATATGAAGTTTCCATTTCCATATTCCAATTCTTTACTCATTGTACATCTGTCTCTATTCTTATTCACTAGCCTTTACTCGGTCATACTTTCATCTTTCTTTCATTTCTTATCAACTGCTATGCGAGCACACGCGTCAACTTCGATAATTGTTCCATTCCTCAGGATTCCCTCTACATTTGCGCTGGCTCTTAGTCGGCGTCTTATTCGTACCTATAGAAAGGTAAAGTACTACTTTAGTACGCTTATAACCTTAATCGTCTATCTTTATTCTACCCAAACGCGTCCTATAACGCTTTACAATTTGTCACCTATAATTTTTATAGATCATATTCTCGAAATAATAACATAAGATCTCATAATCACATAAGCACTTAGCACTTATTATCTTACACTTATATATCATATCACACCTATATCCTTTACACATCAGAAATCTTTAACGTAATGCTCTTGAAATAATAAAACAGTTTTAATAAAAATTGGACAGCACCTCCTTTAAAATATCGTCTAGCCTGTCGGAATATAACCGACCCGATCAGCAAACAATCAACCTTTGATACATACGCTATATCAATACTCGATTTCCACTTTAATAATCAACATACTAAAAATTTTCAAGTTGCTACACACATATTACAACGTTATATTTATACTTACTATTACCAACAATTAGTACCGACCTGGGCAATTAAAACCTAAATTACCACTAATACACTTAATTCTAACTATTAACACTAATTACAACCATAGGCATTACTATAAAAATTGACCCACTAACCAAGCTTACCATTACCATACATGATCCTCCCCAGACATTTCTTTTGTACTTCACCGCAACAACACTTGTTCATTCCTAAACCAACTCATACACACTGTTAGGCCACACATACACCCGAACGTCGGTACACACATATATTGATAAAAATCATTCCCCTCCTTCTCCTAATTTAATTCTTATTACCTTTTTCCCTCATCCTTTTTCTTTCTAAATCTTCTGGTCCCTCTGCCATCTCCATTACATCATCAAAACACGCACGCACTATTTCTTTTTACACACTAGACTTGCACATTGCTTTCTTGTTTTAATACTACCCACACCAGGAACCCAGCACGAAATTAACTACACACACAAATACACTTATCTCCCTTAGTCTTTGTTTCAACCTTGCAACCACCACACTACCTTCATACATCCACCAGCACACCACAACAGCTCTTACCATCAACCCCTTCTTAATTAAGACCCTTAACCCTCTTGCAAACTCAAACCAAGTACGCCTATACATACATAAGTTCATATTAACCATTTGTACCTCCTCTATACCAAATTCAACTAACACCCATTGCACTATTAATCCCGAATCAAACGTTTCCATACAATTACTATTGTGAAATCAGTTTTAACAACAACAATGCCAACATACATACACTCCTTATACACAACCTCTACCACCACTTCTCCTCTGCTCCTGACTCCCTTTTGCGACTTTCGGCCTACACCAAATTACATACCCACCTCATTTTCTCTCGGTTGTCCAGCCTTCAACCCACCCGTTGCCTCCTTTTTCTCCAACTTCACACTGAGCACCCAGGAGACACACAATCATTAACACTAAACTCACACACTTATACTTACATAATTCAATCACCCATCAATACACACTTATTTGGACACCATACTAATCGAACAAGGAGACAACAGAGCTCTCTAATTCGACACAAAACTCGACTGCTTACCCACACCCTAAGCAGAAACACAGCACCAGCCGCGACACATACACACACCCATCAGTTTTCACCCGCACACTATGTATATAGATATATGCGAGTAGAGAAAGAGAGGACAGGTTGAGAGATTGATTGAGAAATAAAGAGAGATAGTAGAGAGTGGTCGATAGAGGGATTGAGAGTGAGAGAGATTAAATTTAAGAGAGAGATATGGGTTAGATTCAAGAACTCTGGAGAGTTCGAGAATGATGTTAATTAGAAAGAAGAAACAGAGTTGCTGTTAACAAAATGCAAGGGCCAAAACTGGTAAACTTTTATTGCTTAAATTAAAATAAGTTAATTAGAATAGCTTTTAAAAATTGAAATTTAATGAGAAACAGAAGAAAATTAAATTTTAAGATTTTAAAATCAAGAGCATGAAATTAAAAAGGGCTCTTTTGAAAAATAAATAAGAAAAAGTAAATTTTTGCACATTTACTTTTGTTAAGAAAGACTATTTGCAATTTTACTAAACTAAGTTTCAAATTGCAAAAATACTAACCCTAATTCTCCCCCTCCCCCTTCCCCCAATTTCTCTCTCCTCCCCCCTGATAACACACACGCCGCCGACTTTTTTTTTTTTTTTTTGAAGGTGGTGGCTATTTTGGTGGATTTAGGTTTCCTGGCCCCGCAGGGGCATATTCAACTAAATTTGCAACTAATTGCAACTGAATGCAACTAAATTTCTGATTTCAAGTTCCATTTGTCAGTTGGCATTTTCGACCTCATTTTTGAACTCTAATATATATATATATATATATATATATATATATATTTAAGAAGGGTGATATTTTGGTGGATTTAGGTTTCCTGGCCCCGCAGGGGCATATTCAACTAAATTTGCAACTAATTGCAACTGAATGCAACTAAATTTCTGATTTCAAGTTCCATTTGTCAGTTGGCATTTTCGACCTCATTTTTGAACTCTAATATATATATATATATATATATATATATATATATATATATATATTTAAGAAGGGTGATATTTTGGTGGATTTAGGTTTCCTGGCCCCGCAGGGGCATATTCAACTAAATTTGCAACTAATTGCAACTGAATGCAACTAAATTTCTGATTTCAAGTTCCATTTGTCAGTTGGTATTTTCGACCTCATTTTTGAACTCTGATATATATATATATATATATATATATATATATATATATATATATATATAATAGAGTTCAAAAATGAGATCGAAAATGACAAATGAAAAATGGAACTTGAAATCAGCAACTTAATTTCTGATTTCAGTTGCATTAAGTTGAATATGCCCCTGCGGGGCCTTGCAACCCAAATCCACCAAAATCACCCAAACCAATAATATGTAGTTGCAACTAGTTGTAACTAGTTGAAAGTAGTTGAAAATAGTTGCAACTAGTTGAAAATAGTTGCAACTAGTTGTAACTAGTTGAAAGTAGTTGAAAATAGTTGCATTCAGTTGAAAACAGTTGAAAATAGTTGATTTGGTTGAATATTGCCCCTGGCGGGGCCTTGGAAACCAAAATCACTCAAACCAATAATATGTAGTTGCAACTAGTTGAAAGTAGTTGAAAATGGTTGCAACTAGTTGAAAATATTTGAAAACAGTTGAAAATAGTTGATTTGGTTGAATATTGCCCCTGGCGGGGCCTTGGAACCCAAATCCACCAAAATAGCCCCCATCTTAAAAAAAAAAAAAAAAAAAAAGTACTGCAGTCGACTGTGGGCTGAAAGGAAGGAGGGAGGGAGGGGGAGTGGGTTGGGCTAGGAAGGAGGGAGGAGGATTGGGCCTAGTATTTTTGCAATTTGAAACTTTGTTTAGGTAAAATTGCAATTTATTAAGGAAGGTGGTATTTTTGCAAAAAGAAACTTTAAATCTAGTATTCTTGGTAAATATCCAATTAAAAACATCCACATATTTTTAAAATATTTTTAGGGTTAGAAATGAATTAAATATGGATTTTACAAGTTTTGATCGTTTAAAAACTAAAAAAACTCTTAAAAATCATTCTAAAATGCTTAAACACTCAAAATAACTCACCCAATAATTTTAAAAAAACTAAATAAATATACAAATATGATATTGCAAAAGATTTCAAGATTTTTACATACTCCGATGATTTTATAAAAATTTTCAAAGATCAATAATGCATAATTTAAATAGATTTTAATCATAAAAAATTCAAATAAAAATTACACGGATTACACGTCACGGATACATCACCATATAGACATGTAAATATGATATCACATATATTTTATCTAAAAAAAAAAATTCACACCCTATAATCCACACTTATCATTAAATAATTAAATAATAATAATAATAATAACAAATACGATATTTTCTAGGGTGTTATATCATTCCCCCCCTTAATAGGATTCTGTCCTCAGAATCAATCTTAAGGAAATGTAATGACGGTATTACTCAACCATTTCTCCTTCAGTTTCCATGTTATTTCTTCCACACTAGCATTCCTTTGTATCAATTCACATATAGATAGGCTCATCTTGTGGGCCTTCGAATTTCTAACATAAACTTAATCCTTTGGTTTGCATGTCTCGTTACTTCTAGATACTTATCACTTGCACTTGACGATCCTTTCTACCGAAAATCGAACATGACCTATTCGTATAATAGACTACCCTAACCTCTAGCAACATATAAGCGAAGAAATCTGCCTTGACTTGAAGTAAACGGGTAAATAGTTAAATCTTTAAAACGAATCCCACGCGACTAAAAGAATTGATACCACTTCCACGTTCCTACTCATAATTCAGATTGCCCAAGATAAAACTCTGAGAAAAAGAATATCAAGAAATCCCCCAATCATTCTTACTCCCCTTTCAACGTACAATGTTAATCGAGGAGGGAATAACTGGGAAACTTCTATCCATCCTTAATCCCATTGTTTTACTGAGTAACTTTTTCGAAACTAATAACCATTTACCTTGAAACGTATATATCTTATTCACGATACAAACTACCCGAGGTCACCACCTTCCAATACCATTCACAAATCAAACTTCTAATCCAATTAAGCTCTAGAACTTCTAACATCGGATAAAATCAACACTTAACATACGTAAATCAAAGTATACATCACCCATAATTAACTTAGTGCCTGCAAAACTCATTTAAACTTTTACTATATCCAATTCCCGAGAAATCGACTTCCAAAACATTACTCAACATATTCTACAAATCCTCAATTCAAAATCCAACATTTATTAATAACCGAATAAGAAAAATAAGATACGCGTCCACCACTCATTTCCTTGAACGATTTCCATTCTTCTATAGTCCACTCCTTCACATTTTGCTTCAATCAACTCATCTTGGTACTTTTCAATTTCCTCAAATAATTCATTTACAATAATCTAGACCTTTGGATCTTCCATCTATAACTTCCATAATTCTTTGAACATTTACTTGGGCATTTCATGCCTATTTAATCTTTCCTGGTTCATCCGGTTGCACTGACACTTGAGCGGTTTTCAATCTCTTCTTTGACTCCTAAAAGCTTTCTCCACCTTTATCCCTTCGTTTCTTGATTTGTAGGCTTGTCCACTGTTGTAGCTATCTTGGTAATACCTTTGACAACCTTCAATAACTCCTAGTTGGTCCTTCAAAGTTTTCGATCTCTGCTGGCGTCCTAAGCCTTTCCCGATTCATTCCTACTTCATCATCACGGCCTTCACTTCGATCCTTTCGTCATATCCTGAAAATTATATTCCTTCTAATTCCAAAGCTCGTATTTAGAAATCTTGTGCATGTTTTCCCTTATACCCTTGAATGTCTAGTGATATCCTCTGATCTTTAATCCTTGAAACTAATCATATATGGTAGTAAATAATTAACTGACCTTATATCTTCATCTGGTGACAATCTTAGTAATTCCTCAAGTCACATATTCGAGAAATCTTGACCATTGAAATCTGTTTCACTTTAATTATCTCCTTATTGATATCTCCCACATATATAAAATAACCTTAAAATCTTATTATAATAACCTCTTAGTCTGCACAACCATTAAAAGTTCCTTATCCACTTTCTGACTTGAAAGACAACTTACACATCTCTTGAAAATCATAATTTCACCATAATGTTCTTTCTGCTTATAATTACAGCTTTCCATATTTATCCTAGTACAATTGCAGTATACTTCTTCTCGAAATCTTACCTTCTAATATGGGGGTCCTGTTGGTCTCATTAATTTATATCCTGTGAGTACTATCTTGCCTTATTATCCTGGCTTTCAAAATCTCCTAGATCTTCCTTTCCGGCCAAAATCTCACATCCTCTACTAACACAATTCCTGAAAGTTCCTAATTCTCTGCCGTCCTTTTCTTACCATCTCGTTCCATCTGGGTCAATCCACTCTTACTCTTAATATTCATGATCCTCTGAGCTATATACACAGAAGTCATTAACTCCTACACAATCACTTTACTTCCCATCTAGCTTTACTCTGCTTCACTCAAGTTATCCCATTTCGGTTCTACAACTTCATGTTAGTAGTATTTTTATGTGTTCGTTCGCAGGGAAGGACTGAATGTAATATCAAGCTCAAGTATCTTATCTCTCAAAATTTAGAAGTGTAAAAGAGTGTTTGGGTTGTTTATAAACTAAATTAAACTAATTATCAATCAAGAATAAAATATATGAGGGAAAACAATCCAAGAACTAGGGTTCTTCACTTGGTTTCAATGCACATTCAATATCTATGTGACGTCTACGTTCTTACTCTGCTGAAAACAATTCTTCTAAGGTTATAATGTTCTCTTCCAAGATACAATATAGTGTCTACAACTACACCTTAATTGTCACTTCCGTGATACAATCAAAGTACAACCATAAACTAATAAGCACCAAGAATTATAAGTCTCACAATTCGCATATTAATCTTCCAATCAAATACTTGAATTATGTCTGTTAAATCATGTACTAAAATTGCAACTCCTCTTCCAAGTTATTACAATCCCTAAAATCCAATCAAAGGTTCATGACTCCCCTAATTGTGTTAAGCCCCTCAATAACAGATCAGCAAAGCAAGAAAATCACAGATAATTAAACACACATGAATACCAAGGAATACTACCCAATCCTCAGATTAGAGAATTAGTTACACATAATTACTGAAGAAAACAAAACAATAATATTGAATGAAAACATGATATTAAAAATATGGAGTTTAGAGATTACACGTTTCGAAAATTGAATAAAGCTTAGATAGAACACCTTCAATCCTTGCTCCTTTCTCCTCTTTCCAATCTCAAAATAGTTCTATATCTAAAAATATGAATAGTACTGAAAATAGGTTATGAATACACACCCTAAAATAATACCCTAGATGTGTTTATATAGGGCTTTAGACATCTTGCCCAGCAAGAAATTGCCTTCTATTACAATTAGAATTAGAAGAAGGTACCAAAAACTGCCCATAATACAATTAGAATTAGAAAAAGGGCAAAACAGTAAATTCCCAGCCTTCTTTTAGAAGATCACGTGCGCGATTTCATTCAGCATATTTCTTGCACGTGCTATCTATCCCAGGTTGTAGAAAATCTCTCAAGCTTCGCGTGGGCAGTAAGATCGCTGAAAACGGACTTCTAGAACTCCAGATATGGCCAAAACAGTGTAGACTGCGCAACCTTCCCGGAAAATCCGAATTTTAATCAATTAAATCTCCAAAAACGACAGAAGCATTGATATTCTTGCAAACCTGCACAACTAAGCAAAACACATCAAAACTATAACAAACTTGAGTCCAAAACAATCAATTTAAGCCGATATAGAATGTTCCAAGTGGATATAAAATCCACTTATCAAACACCCCCAAACTTAAACCGATGCTTGTCCTCAAGCATAAACAATTACAACTAACTAACTAGTATCACTTCCGTAGGTGATCATGGTTGCATTTGGCATATGCAACAAGCCCTTTAAACCCCTAGGCAGCCCTAGTGGACGAGTAAGGTCTCGTGAGGGCCTATAGCGAATGTACCCACAAAATCCATTTAACCTAATGCAATGCAATGCATGAATGCAACTTAATATGAAAAATGCAAGATCCCGTTCAAACTCACCAAACCAACTAACAAGCAAACATATCTAAGAATGCAAATAAATCCAAGCAGAGCTCGACTAAGTCCCCGTATACTAACAATACATGACAGAACGTGCATGTGTGCGATGCTCATCAGAAATACTCCCAACACTAGGTCAAAAATCATACCTATTCTTCGCCAAGACAATCACAGGTTTATAAAAAGAATAGACTGTAGACACTTCATAACTTAGAAACACCTCCATCCTCTTTCAAGTTAGCCAGGAATTCATGCTTTATTACTACACTACGACACATAATACCATAAACAATATGCATGCTTATTTAACCGTGCAATGAATGAGACCCCAAAAGGCTTATACAATAATACCCATGTAGCGAGTGTTAGGTCAGCAATCCCAAACCACAAGGCTTTAGGTTACTAGGACTAAGTCCCCTCAGACTTAATTACTCGAG
This sequence comes from Kitagawia praeruptora, assembly GCA_037693485.1. Taxonomy (NCBI): domain Eukaryota; kingdom Viridiplantae; phylum Streptophyta; class Magnoliopsida; order Apiales; family Apiaceae; genus Kitagawia; species Kitagawia praeruptora. The sequence continues at coordinate 116,693,842 of CM075351.1, read as the reverse complement.
TATTAAAGAGCTCACTCTGGTTAATTTTGCATATAAATAAATAACTATTGACTATTTTTTTTTTTCATGCAATCTGGAATGAGAATTCTCAATTCCAACCCTAGACTACTCATATAAATATGAGCTGGCTACTAGCCATTTGACACCTAGCCATTATTCAACAAATATTAACAACTAGCATGAAATCTCTGGTTTCCCCCAAACTTAGACTTCAGTGCTCCTACGCCATCAAGGGAATAACGAAAATTCTAAATATAATCAGGTGATTAAATCTCAAAACTCCAAACAAGCATGACCTCAACCTAGCCCAAAAGCAGACAATGAGACTGTGTAAAAGTTTTGTTCCCGTAACATGCAAGTCAATTCCTAGGAACTATAAATCAGCCCTCTACTCATCATCATCACACTCAATTAAAACATCTACCTATCAATCAGAATCAGCTCGTCCTAAGGGATCATGAAATATGCATGCCATGAAAATGCAACTAAATGAAAACTCACATGGTATACGAAAAAAAACAGAATGTCCTATATGAAACAAACGTAGATAACACAACATATATGCATGATTTACTACTAATAATATGTAAAGCATGAAATCCTACATGAACACATAATACAACAACTACTAATCCCCCAAACCACCCCCAAACTTAAAATATTCAATGTCCGCATTGAATGGAAGTAAATACGAGGGATAGCAGAAAACATACCTACTCGTCCTCGTCCTCGAATGAATCTGGCGGAGGATATTGCGTACGAGCTCCATAGACTGGCCACCTTGCCTGAATACTACAAAATCCCCAATTGACAAGAACACAAATTCGTAATAAAAATAAGATTAGAGAAAAAGATTTACCCAATACGAATCAAAGAGGTGAACTTGCAATTAATTCCTCTTTATAATTGAATTTTTAGAGATTTAAATAAGTAGAAGAGGAATTGGATTTGTATGGATAGGTGGGTCTATAATAATAAAAATAATAATATTTAAAATAAATAATAATAATAAATATAATAATAATAATAATAAATAATAATAAATAATAAATATGAATAATAATAATAATAATAATAATAATAATAATAATAATAATAATAAAAAATATGAATTAGAATAGAAATAGGTTTAGAATTTTGAAGAAAAGATGGGGGGTTTTGGAATTGAAATAGGAAAAGAATTAGATAGAATGGGGGTATAAATAGAATGGAAGTGAAAAGATTTTTTTTTTTTATATACAACAGCTGACCACGGAAAAGAAAAAAAAAACATCAGACAACTCTTCTCCACGCGCAAGCTGCGCACGTTTGCTGCAAACTGCTGGAAGTCCAGATGCGCAGGCGCAGCCTGCGCAACAGCCATGCAGGCTGCTCCAAGACCAGTAACGCAGGAGCAACCTGCGTTACTCAGCTGCAACCTGTCCTGAAAGCAGTAACGCAGGCGCACCCTGCGTTACACATCAAAAAGTCGATTTTTTTTTTGGAAAAAACACTCAAATTTTATTTTTCCTACACTAATGCGTGGGTTGCCTCCCACCAAGCGCTCCTTTAACGTCAATAGCTTGACGTATTTGCACATAAAATCTTCAGTGAGGAGAAAAAGCAAATAGATTCACATATTTACGAATTAGTAATAAAATTATGATGTGCATATATGCCTTAGATCCATTGAAAGGTACGAAAACTTTCAAGAACCTATCATGCTCAAGAGACTTGGAAACATCAAAATAGCTAGAAAAGTCATCAAAATAATCATTATAAGTACGACTCATATACTCCTCCCAAATCGGATCCTTATACTCTAAAGCAAGATTTTCAACTTCCTCAATCTTAACTTCCTTCTCTTTTATAATTGGACACTCATCAATTTTAATCTCGTCTATCAATGTATTAAGCTCAAAATTTTCTAGATTTGGTAGAATTTCAATTGCATCCAAATTATCATTAATGCGCATGGGACAATTATCAACTACACAAGTAGACTCATCAGACACAACATTATCATCAATTGCTAAACAAGAATCCTGGCATAGAGGAAAATTGATACAAGGGGGAGTTCGATAACAACCTTCATGCCACACTGCTCGCACTTCCCAAATAAAATTATTTAGTTTAGCATTCTCCTCGTACCAAGCTATTGAATCACATGGAATATCATTGTCACTAGCAATCTCTAAAGTTGGTTCATCAAAAACTCCCAAAGAAAGTAAGGGAGGATTAGACTGAGTTCCTTGAATCATTTTATTGAGCGCAATCTCCCAATCAGCAAGTAAAGAAGGATTAGACTGAGTTAAACTCGTATCAACATCATTACACATATATGGATAAACATCATCATGATATTGATTTTCAAACGAATATGAATAATCATTGCTAGGGGCATATGGAGCATAAAATGAGTTCTCAGAATAGAACGAATTCACCTGATATGCATTACAATCCTCATAGGAATTGAATTGTGGGTAAGGATTGAAGTCTTGATATTGTTCCTGACTGTTGTAGAAATTCTGAGCATTGTTCCAACCAAAGTTGTACTCCATCTAGTCTCTCTCCTCAAAACCTGTTTAAGTTGTCTACCTCAAAGAACCTGTAGACACACCAAAGAAAGAAATACAAAAAGAAAGAAAAGAAAAATATATACAAAGATAAAATCCAAACTACAAGAAACAATTAACTCAAAATCAATATTGCTGCCTTCCCCGGCAGCGGCGCCAATTTGTTAGTAGTATTTTTATGTGTTCGTTCGCAGGGAAGGACTGAATGTAATACCAAGCTCAAGTATCTTATCTCTCACAATTTAGAAGTGTAAAAGAGTGTTTGGTTGTTATAAACTAAATTAAACTAATTTTTTTTTTGCTAATTAAAATTTATACCATAGGCAAAAAAATTACATCTCTAGGGGCATACCCCGCGATAAGTAACACATCTACCTAGCGGAACAACAGAGAAAAAACATCAATAATGCTAGATAAACTAGCAGTCAAGCACAACAGCACACAAACGCCTAAACAAACTATGCCATGAATATTCCAGTTAACATTGCAGCCCTGCTGCAAACCTGTCCATATTTCCAGAAATTCTTCAATATTGCATAAGTCCTACAGTCCTCCTCCAAAGTCAAACAAAACCCCACCTTACCCTGCGTGACTCCTCTAGCACTAGCCTTTCCTATCTCGCCCATGTGAAGTGTCTTAATAGCTAATTTCTTAGTCTTGACAAAGCCATCCTGCATGCCATACCCTTGAAAAGAAGGAGCAACATTCTGCCCCCAAGCCCCACAAACCAGCTTTGTGGCCTTAATAGAAAACGCAGGCTCCATTTGAAAAAAAAGCTCAATTAAGGCGTAGTTCAGTTGACCAGCAGTAAATTCATACAACCTACACAATAAATCCTCAGCAAAGCCCCTAAGAATGGCCTGCGCATCACTTGGTTTCAATGCACATTCAATATCTATGTGACGTCTACGTTCTTACTCTGCTGAAAACAATTCTTCTAAGGTTATAATGTTCTCTTCCAAGATACAATATAGTGTCTACAACTACACCTTAATTGTCACTTCCGTGATACAATCAAAGTACTACCATAAACTAATAAGCACCAAGAATTATAAGTCTCACAATTCGCATATTAATCTTCCAATCAAATACTTGAATTATGTATGTTAAATCATGTACTAAAATTGCAACTCCTCTTTCAAGTTATTACAATCCCTAAAATCCAATCAAAGGTTCATGACTCCCCTAATTGTGTTAAGCCCTCAATAACAGATCAGCAAAGCAAGAAAATCACAGATAATTAAACACACATGAATACCAAGGAATACTACCCAATCCTCAAATTAGAGAATTAGTTACACATAATTACTGAAGAAAACAAAACAATAATATTGAATGAAAACATGATATTAAAAATATGGAGTTTAGAGATTACACGTTTCGAAAATTGAATAAAGCTTAGATAGAACACCTTCAATCCTTGCTCCTTTCTCTTCTCTCCAATCTCAAAATAGTTCTAGATCTAAAAATATGAATAGTACTGAAAATAGGTTATGAATACACACCCTAAAATAATACCCTAGATGTGTTTATATAGGGCTTTAGACATCTTGCCCAGCAAGAAATTGCCTTCTATTACAATTAGAATTAGAAGAAGGTACCAAAAACTGCCCAGAATACAATTAGAATTAGAAAAAGGGCAAAACAGTAAATTCCCAGCCTTCTTTTACAAGATCACGTGCGCGATTTCATTCAGCATATTTCTTGCACGTGCTATCTATCCCAGGTTGTAGAAAATCTCTCAAGCTTCGCGTGGGCAGTAAGATCGCTGAAAACGGACTTCTAGAACTCTAGATATGGCCAAAATAGTGTAGATTGCGCAACCTTCCCGGAAAATCCGAATTTTAATCAATTAAATCTCCAAAAATGACAGAAGCATTGATATTCTTGCAAACCTGCACAACTAAGCAAAACACATCAAAACTATAACAAACTTGAGTCCAAAACAATCAATTTAAGCCGATATAGAATGTTCCAAGTGGATATAAAATCCACTTATCACTTCATATCCGACAATTGATCTCAGAATATTTAAAATCCTATAATATTTCCACTACCATATCCAAAGTGAAATATACAATAAACAAGTATTCTGCAACAATCTTTCCTTCATGATAACTATCACATACCAATTATATCAATCATCACTCTATTTCCGACTTTAACAAAATTTAATAATCTCGCGTCCTTGTTATCTGCTCCTTATTCATATTCAATTCTCTATAATATCGAATCTTTTACGTATTTTGTCAATCCACTGTGTAATTTAAGTTGATATTCAATCTCTGTTTTTAACCTCAATTCTCAAATCTGATCATCCAATTTTCTATCAATGTAAATGTAGCTTGGACCACTTAAAATTTCATCATCTCCATCCTCACTACTCACAATCATTGATAACTTTTAGAAATCATAAGGGTTTGTAACAAAAGGAATCTATGAAATAGGCAAGTGATAACATGTATGAATATAAGAGGAGTTTTGTTTGATAAGAATTTTAACTGAGAGATAAATATGATCATTGAACTAATTTCAGGTTGCATTTGTCACTTAGGTCAACCGCCATAGCACAAGAAGGGGGCCAGCCTTCTGTACTTTCATGACAAATACAATTAGTGGCGTCCCACCAGACTTCTATCACATAGATAAGATGTCCCTGAATCCCCTATATACATAGGGTTGTTCATCCCCATTACAAGTAAAATGAGAGTCGTTTTCTCTCTACCTTCTCTCTAAAACCCTTAGCAGCCGCCACTAAATATAATTCTAGATCTACACCAATTCACCATCAGCTACAATTAATCCATCATGAACTCATCTCTTCTCTCCATCTCCTAGCCTTTTCGCAAATTTCTTATTTATATTTTACTTAGTTCGATCTGTCTACGTTGCCTGCGATGGCTTCTATGACTGTTGATTCCCTGATGGGCTTCCGAGATTTCATCTCGGACTTATGTCCTGTTATTTGTTTGAGGGGTGGAAAACCTGCTCTGTGTAACATAGATGGGCCATCGGGTGTCCGCTCATCGGAGTCAAGAATTACGACGTGCTTTGGGATGACACCTATGAGAAGAGGATTCTCTATGAGAATTTAAGAATAGAGAAGTCGAATGTTAAGGATGAGGAGAATGACATGGAAGTTCTTTTTCTTCGGACTGTTCGTACCATGAATGAGGTTGCAATTGGAATTGTGATGAATATGCGAAGTGCCTTTGCTAAGCCTAGAGATGGGGAACAGCTGTTTGTTCTTATTATCCAAAGAAGTGGGACTGGAGGAGCTTCTCCTCTACCGTTCATGGTAGGAGAGATATGTATGGCCATCGAAGTGTTTGATGAAATGCCCCAAGGAGTTATAGATGCTTGGGAGATGGATATAAGTAGGGTTGTGTTCTCAACAGTCAAGAGGACTAGGATGGTGATGCATACGCTTCTGTTTTGCATCGTGAGAGGTCGAGAACTGCAGATTGGTTATGGTGCTAATCGTGGTTTGTTCTTGTTTGTTGCTGGTCCATACATAGTATATGGAAAAGTCATTGTAGGAGCATTTACATGTGCTCTGGATGTAGACAGGTTGTGGATTGACCCTGGGTCATACACTTCTTGGATAAAAATGTTGAGTTTTGTTGAAGCTGCATTCACCATTTTGATGGATCCATCCCTGGTGGGTGTTGAGGACATGAAGGCGCATTGGACAATGATAGCAAAAAGCAATGCTCATAGCAAGCCGGTTGGGTGTCTTCTTATTGAATGGGTTGCTACCCCCAATGGTTTGGTCGTTGTGAAGTTAGGGTGGCTTGTTTTCTGCCAAGTTGGATTTGATCAATTGGAATTTATGCTTTTGGATTATGTGAGGAATGTATTTTCTACGACTAACGCTGTTGAGGGTCGTGGTATATTTCTGCTACAGGTGGGAATTTTTATGAAACTTGGGAAACTGAATATGATTTCTTCAGTGGAATCAAATGCTTTATTTTGCCACTATTGGAGTATTAATATGCTGAATTATGAGCTTGCTGTTAGCTTTCAGTTGCCCCTGCAGTTTGTTGGCTTGGCCCAAGTGATTTATTATCATTTGGTTTGTCACTTTGAGGTTGTCACCAGGTGTTGGGGAGTGGCCAGAGCTGTTGAATTAACTTGGGGTAGGTTTTTTTTTTTTTTTTTTTTTGCTAATTAAAATTTTATACCATAAAAGGAACAGCTAATACAAATCTAGGGGCATACCCCGCGAGATCAACAGTCAAACATAACAAAAGTCATAACATCAGTAGTCACCTTACTGTCAACATAACAACGAAATTAAGCTAAATATTATTTTGGCACCTTAAACAACCTAAAATTGAGACTAGGCACATGTCTCACATAGCCCACAGTAATGAGAAACAGCAGATAGTGCACCATGTAATTATGCAAATGCGTTCCAACAGCAGACATCTCCCAAACATGATACGAAGAAACTAACTCCAAACATCTGGCCCAGTCACCAGCCATGATACCAGTGTTGCCCAGCCCCTCCGTATTGTACCAAACATGCCCAGCCCTGCTCACATGTGACCAAGAACAAGGGAGCAGCCCTTCATTCAACAGAAACCAAACATTTTGAAGCCTCCCCTCATTTAAATGCCTAGATAATAATACCCAGTCCTCACAATTCTGAAACCTACAGAATTCGTCTTTACCATCCTTCTTCATACCACCCTGCACCCTAAGTTGCCATTCTAGCCCCAGCAGAATCTCCATGCACTTCCAAATGCTCCAACCATGGCACCATTTGCCTGTCAACTTGTACATACCATTCCAGATTGCAGGGATGCATAGGCCACATCTCCGGAAAATAATAGGGTATCGCAACAGAACTGTGCCTCCCTCATCAATGATGCTCACATCGAAGTTAACCCAAATGAACCCATGCTTCCAAAAACCATTGAAAAACTCAAGCACTAACACGACCACATCATGCTGGCCATCCTGCTCCTCACCACCATCTTTAAACCCCCAAATCCCATTGCTAAGACTCTGGTCCTCATTCATCCGATGACAACCATAAAGCGGATCTTCTCCCAGAATTACAATCCTCATATAGAGAATGACATCAAAATGGCAGAACCCATCAGTTTCCAGATTAACAACCTTGACGTCTTGCCTAGCAACACCAAAGCAGACAAGATCCCCATCAGAGTAATAAGAGAAACCCTTTAAGAATCTCTTCTCAACAACCCAGCCAATAATTTGCTCAACACATTTTGCAATATGCCAGTGCGACACATCGGCCACAGACATAATGAACTCCATGAGGGTAACACAATCGATTCTATTCTCCTTGAAAACAGAGAATAGACCACCATCATTGACACACACCAAAGTCTCTATGTTTTCAAAACCTTCACGAAAAAATCGGTGGTTTCGCCTACAGATTTGAGCTCTAGAAGAAACAACAAGAATCCTCATGAGAACAAACCGAAACCGGTCATTCTCAAAGCAGTCCCCAACCACACCCAGCCATGCGATTCTCTCATATAAATTAACAGCAAATTGGGAGGACACTTTAGAAAGACCCATTAGGGATATCTTCACAACTGCCCAATCGAAAACCTGGTCAACACACTCTACAATATTCCAATTGTAGAGCTGGTTCCTCCTAGTCACAACCTTTCGAATAGGCAACTTAACACCGAGATTACGCCTGGTTGAGTCATTATATATTACATTGCACGCCTTGCACAAACTGTAACCACCATCCAAAGGGGGGACAGGTGAGTGAGCCCCCTCCGCAACATTCAAATCATACAAAATATATGCACCATTCCCACCATAATCGGTAGAGAAAATAAACAGATCCAATTGGAGATGAACCCCCAAAAAGATAACCGAATTCCCTTTCGTAGAGACAGGGGAAATTTTGTTGGCAGATAACTTGGGGTAGGTTGCTAGGAAGGCAGGGGAAATTTTGTTGGCAGATTGTGCGTTTCAAGGAAGAAAGAAGGTTTTATGCAACAAAGAAAGTAGTTACAAAGGATAGAGAGCCTAAATGCTCCTTTGTTTATGCAGTTGTTGGCAGGTGTACTATTCGTAACCTGCTTGTTGGTAGTTCCCTCCGAATGAGGGTGCCTGTGAGTATCAGTGGAGAAGTGAACACCATCTGTGGAATGGATGCGATTGGATGCAATAGTGCGAATGTTTTTTTAATGTTTGAGAATTTCTATCCTTTCTCTAGGATTTTTAAGGTGAGTGCAAATTCAGAGGTTGATGACTACAGTTTGTCTGTAGTGGTGGATGATGCTATGAAGTTACCTGCTCTGGTTGGTTGGTTGTTTGGACCACGTTATGGGTTCGTGGATTTCGACATGGTTAAGTTGGTTTCCTCTTTTATGAGGAAGTTTTTAATTACTTTGCTGCTGTGATTTCGACATGGTTAAGTTGGTCTCCTGTGATTACATTTTATTTGGATCGAATCTATTGGTGTCTTGCTTTGTCAAGATTGGTGTTCAACCTTCATGCCATATGGGCATTTTTAATCAGCTGGGGGCTGGTTCTCCTTCCAATGAAAAGTTAGCCGGTGGTGCTTTTTTGGAGGCCGACTCTCATGTTGATGGATGTCATATGGATGTTTTTGACGAAATGCGGTTGTCGAAATGAGTTTGCCGATGTGCAGGAACAGGAGCTTGTGGAGGGACCACTTCTAGTGGTATTTTAGTCAGAATGTGTGCAACTTAGTTTAGTTGTTTATTTGTTTGGTTTTTCAGTTGATTGCTAGTTATCTAGCATTATTGTTGTGTTTTTTCCATGTTGTTCCGTTAGGTAGATGGTTTTCTAATCGCGGGGTATGCCCCTAGAGATGTAATCATTTTCCTATGGTATAAATTTTAATTAGCAAAAAAAAAAGAAAAAAAAGGGGTTGTTCATCCCAGTCAGAATAAATAAGGTTAAGTATTCAAAGAGAAACAGAAAGAATTCAAAAGTTTCAAAAAGTTTATATGTTTACAACAACTGTACAAGCATTCACTTTTAAATGAGAGTCGTTCTCTCTAACCTCTCTCTAACCTCTCTCTAAAAACCTTGCTTAGCCGCCGCAATTCAAAACCTTTTGCCATCAGATCTCTATTTTCAACCATCACGAATCCATCTTCCATCTCTAATCTCACACCTATACACTAAATTTCTTTTTTATTTTATTAATATTTTAGCTCGTAGTTAATGATGGTTTTTCTGGATTTTTTTCCGGAAACTCTCAGATTTGACTGCTTGTTCCGGTGGGAGGTTGAACCTCGGGTTTGTGATAGCAACGGTTTTGCTCAAACCCTTATGAGAATCGCAAATGTTTCGAGATTCTTTTTGGTGGATCTTACTTGTGTGCAGCTGGCTTGTGGGGATTTTTCTAATTTGAGCTGTAGTTCTATCTTCCGGTCTCTGGAAGATGTTTTCTTCTTGGATGCCTTTGTGAACGGTTCTTCGGCATCTGTGGACTCAGTTAATGAGTCTAATGGGTTTACTAGCAATGTTTGGTCTGATTCAAAGCCATTTCTAGAACTGGGTATTGTTATCTTCGCTCTGGAACTTCTTGGGAAGATGTCAGATGGTTTGGATCTGTTTTCAATAGCGAGAAGGGTCTGGTTGCTGTTCTATTCGAGAGGTTCTAAACTTCTGGGATTGATTTCAAAGAATGACACTACTGACTGTATGGTGTTTGATATAATGCTTCACCGAGTTTTTCTCGGCTTCTTCAAGGGAATTATCGCGGATGGACTGGAGCTCAGCTCTGGTATTAGGGAATGTTGCTTGCTTGCCTGGTCAAGTGCTATTCTTGCTGTAAATTGGGATGCTTTTCAACTCAATGTTCGAACTGTGAGAGGTTCCATACATGTGGCGGTGGAAGCTTACGACTCGAGAGTTTCTGAGGCCAAAATTTGTTGCGACCTAGGTGCTGGGTGCTTTGGTTTGCTTTACTATGCGCTTAGTACTTTATGCATCAAGTGTGGAGCTGGAAAGCTTTCACGATTGTGTGGAGCTGGAAAGCAATCAAGATTGTGTTTGGCTGATGATATCAGTTTAAGTGTCCGCTCATACACTGTTTATAGCTCTGGTTTTCAAGAAATTCAGAGAGTTACTGCTATGCAGACTATACAGTTTTTGTGGATCGTTTCATGGCTGAGAATTCGCATAGATTGGTTTGTGCTTGTTCGGACGAATCCTTTGCTGGGATTATGTGAAGACTATTACCGAATGGTGACTAGCCATTTGCTTGAGGTCGTTTCAGAAACTTCAAATGATTGGTTTGGTCTCTTTCCTGGAAGGGTGAAGTTCGGATGGTTTGCTGGTGGCAACCGTTTATCTGATGGGGACATTGTGATGGGGCTGTACCCTCCATTGTTCAATGGGTGCTGTCTTTGTAAGGATGCAGGTGATTTTGACAATGGTGATCAGTCCTTTGAGACTGTTGATGGTTTTTTAAATGATGAGGGTTGTACCCCTGTTGTGAATCTATTTGATGCTGCTGGTATGGATATGGTCTTGATTGTTATTCAGGCCACAAGAAATGAGTTTGTTGATGCACCTGGTTTGTTTCAGGTTTGGTTACTATCGCGCTTGGTTGATTCCGTAGATGGTACTGTATTAAGTGGGATCAATACAGGAAAAATGAATGCCATTTTATGGCATGGAAAGAAGTGCAGGGTGGGATGTCACTGTGGCATTCACTCGATCTTTGTGTTTGACTACGGAGGTTATGCTCTCAGAATGGGGTCTTTAGATGCTATGAGTGCATGCTCAGAGGTTAGCGACTACAAGTTGCATGCAGTGAATGATGATGCTGCGACGATGGTCGACCAGCTTGTTTGTTCGACTGTCTTCGGGCTTCTTAGAAGACAGTTTTTCGATATGGATTTTGTTTCATTGTTTAAGGATCATTTCGTGACTCTAATTTTGGGGACCTTGATTGGTAGACTGAATGGTGCCTGGGCGAACCAGACTTGCAAGATTTTAAGTGAAGCTGCTCCGGCCTACATCATGTTTGATGAGAAGGCGCTTGGCTTTAGTGCTCTATTGCTTGGAGATATGGAACATGTGGAGACACACTGTGGTTATGTGCCTAGTACTGTTAGATGGCCTTGTTGTGCTGACGTTGTCCTATTGATGGAGCAGGAGGCTAGGATTGTTGTGGTAGCTTTGCAAGCTATAACTTGTGTTGTTGTGCTTCTTATCTATGTTAAAGGTCAGGGTGCTTATTGTATCAAGGGAATTAATGTCCACAAGGTGGAGGCTAGGTGGAGGCAGGCCCTGGTGCTGATGGAAGAATTGACAGCCTACTGTCAATTGATTGCTATGCTTTATATGCCTGATTGGGGATCCATTAGCACTTATTTCATGGCATAGTCGTTTTTGTGGTTTACTTCTGATCTTTTGTTGTTAAACTAGCTTCTAGCTAGATTTATTATTACGAATTTGTAATGTTTAAAATGTTGATTTTGTGGGGTATGCCCCTAGAATTGTATCATGTTGTTCCTTTTGGTATAAAATTTTAATTAGCAAAAAAAAAAAGTTTATATGTTTACAATGTTGAATAAGGAATAGAAAATATTCGGGGAAAATATAAAGAATTCAAGGGTCTCAATAATATATATTCATCCTGTCGAATCAAGTGATCCCCAGGAAAATAGAGGTATCTCTGAAAAATAGGAATGTGTTTAAATGAATCTGAAAAATTCATCATCAATTGAAGGATAGTTGAATATCAAAGGTGATGGGGTACTACTAATATAAGAAAGAACAGAAAGGAAGGTTAGAGGAATGGCATGGTTATTCATTATTAGTCGTCGATTTCATTTAATTTATTGATTAAGGAGACTTAATCAATAAATTAAATGAAATCGACGACTAATAATGAATAACCATGCCATTCCTCCACCCCATGTGAATAATCGCATTTTACATCTTGTTTACAATCCTTTCGCACTTTCTATATCACTCTCGAGGTAACTAAATTCGAAAAAGAAACTCTAGAAGGTACGCAAATGTCTGCACGTGGGGTCTTCCAAGCTGATAGCTCCGGTCATCTATTTAATATATGCGGTGCCGAATCTATTGCCTTGTCCAAAATCGAGTCTTCGGATGAATCGAATTTCTGCTCGCGCGATAGTCAAAATACCAAATAACGTCGCAACAGTCGTCCTAATATCCTAAGGCGAATCATATCCTAAAGCGTCCTATCTAACGTCCCACTTAGATACGTATACCTAATCATCCTAACTTGTTTCAGTGACCATAACCTATCACTCTAATACCAACCTGTAACGCCCCGACTTCCCAATACTGAAAATATATTTTTTATAATAAAATAGACTTTGATACAGGGAAATTATAGAAAATTTCTGCTTGAAATATTCGTAAATCGGACTATCCCCCTGTAATTCAACCCAACCCAAATTCCAAATTTAACAAATACAATTAAAACTTAATACACCAAAGCTCCTCACCGAGGATCGATTCCAGGTTATGGTATGAAACAAGAATCTAACTAATACAAATTATTACAACTTCTATCTCAGCTCTAAAAACAAATCACTATACCGTCTAATCTGTAACTTAATCCAAAAGTATGCTCGCCCGCGTCAACTCTGAAATCTATTCTGAATAGGATCCTCCTCGCTCTCATTCTCATTTGAAAATATAAGTAGATCATCCTTAAACGTAATTGCAAAGGGTTAGGTAAAACAAAGCAAGAGTGAGCCAAAGAGCGCTCAGCAAGTATATCATATAGTGAACAACAATTTATGAATATTTCATTGATGAACAATATCAATGATCAAACTATCTCAAGGGAATAAATCAACACTCTTCATAAAATAAAACTTTCCATTTTCTTTAAAACATAACTCTTTATCAAAACATTTCTTTCCTTTGAACATTCTATCATCAAAACATACTTTTCATAAAACTTTTAAAAACAATTAAGTTGATTTTTATTATTCTCCTGATTACGGACAATACGGGTGATCAGCCACGTAAAGTCCCCATTCCTTTGAAATTGGGTTCCCAATTAGGCAACACATTGGCCTTTAATGCTGGACTAGGGGAACCACCCCTAGCCTCTTACGCTAAATAAAAGTGTTGGACTAGGGGGACCATCCCTAGCCTCTTACGCTTTCCAATTTATAACCGTTTAATAATAATTTAAAACATTTCATTTTTAAGTCCTCTATACTCACTGATAACAGATTAGCCCAGTATAAGGAATTTCAAAAACACCTTTAATTAATTAATCCATTTTCATTTTCAATTATAAAAGACTGAGGTTTAGGGAAACAATTGATATGCAGAATCATGAACAACAGCCTCTAAAATAAATGAGAGTCGGAACCACCACGACCCCTAAAATAAATGAGAGTCGGTTTCTCTGCCTTCTCTCTAACATCTCTCTAAAACCCTTTCCAGCCGCCTCTTTTTCTGACCAAATCTTAGCCTTATTCTACACCATTTTCCACCAAATCTACATTAATCCTTCATGTATCCACCTTTCCTCTTCAAATCTTCCACCTTTAACCCATATTTCTTACTGTATTTTATAAAATTGTTGAATGGGTTCCTCTTCTTTTGATGGAAGGGAACTTTGTTTGGGTTTTAATTGTATGGGCTGGGTAGTCAGCTTGGTTGTGAATCGGTTTTCACAGGGGAAACGATATGAGGGAGATTTGTTCTCTCTAAGATCAGATGATTTGAGTTCTTTGGGTAGGGAACTTTTTCAGTTTCAATCCATTGATCTGTTGGGTTTGAGTTCTGGGTTGAAGGGGTATCCATTACCTTCTGCGATTCGTTCTCAGCCATGAAAATTGCCTCGGTGAGGTGTTTGTTGAGCCTGCTGTTTCAGGCGGCTTTATTGTTAGGATGCGGTTAGTTGATTTTTTCCTCATCTCAACGAATGATGTGGTGGCCATTGTGGGTTATTGGGATGTTCTCATACTTACGCCTCATTTGGGTGTGGAGGGAGACATATCTCTGATGGAGAGGATTGTTGACATGCCTCATTTGGATGCCTTCCAGGTGTTTGAGGTTATGCCTCTTAGTTCTTTGGGTTCCGGTATGGCGTTATGCAGTCCGAGCTTTGTTCGTGACTCTACTGGACTTGGCGTTGAAGATGTTACCCTCTTCTCTCGCAGAGAGGTTAGTAATTCTGACTTTAGAATGTTTGAGCAAAGGTACTCTCGAGTTGTTCGAGATGCTCGAGGGGCTGGTAACGATGTAGATGCGTCCATAGCTTGGGTATTGTTGCATACTGTTATGAGACAAGACAGGTTCCAAACTGTGGTAGGTTATAGAGTGGAACAATCAATTGATCCTGAAGATTCTGATTGTGAAGTTTATTGTGTGTTATGTGGATTACACAAGGACTTTTTTTTTTTGCTAATTAAAATTTTATACCAAAAGGAACAGCGAATACAAGTCTAGGGGCATACCCCGCGAAGTCAACAATCACATAATACAAAGATTAAAAATCAGTAAGTCACCTTACTGACAACATAAACTAGCGAGGTTATCAGTGACCATCCCTAGTCTAAAGACATCAAAATAAGTCTATGTCGGATCATAGGGAAGAGCACTAAGAATTTGCATTCTTAGCATCATGACAATGATGCTACCCGAACTACATGAGCGCATCAAAACCCAACAGAAGGAACAAGCCCACAAACACCCGAGCTGGACAGTGTAGTTCCCAAGCAAGGAACCTCTCCCGTAACCAGGTCGAAGCATGATCACCAAATCAGCGCATCCATCTTTAGCGCTGCACTCCCTCACGTACGACTGAAGAGCAGTCACAGGCAGCAACCTGCACTCAAATCCTTCCAAGACCACAACCGATTCAGCATGATATAGCACCCATCTAGAAATCATCAGAATCCTCCATGGTGACCCAAGGAACCCATGAATCAGCAAGACATCCTACTCTGGCCCGGGCCAAATGCCCTCACAACTATCAGTTGGCATCAATAAGCCAAGAACCACACCACTATGACCATGCGTCACACAACCAATTCCAGTGCTATTAGCACACATTTCATTCGGCAATTCCAATTTCAAAACCTGCATTTTCAAATTAGACACCAGCAACCTGGCAATATCAAACAAATTATTCATCTCAAGCATACCAACACCAACAAATGGGTAATAAGTGTAACCCCCTGGTTCACACCCAAGTATCCTAAGCATACGCCTCAACATCCTTTCTTTCCCTTCCAGAACACAACCGCTACTCCTTAAATCATCGAGCAGCTTGTGTTCCTCTAACACAGGTTCAACATTGAACCAATCATCCATAAACAATTTGGGCCACAACCTTCCAACCAGCTTTCCCACCAATTCCTTAGAAAGAGACTGGGCTTCCGAGGCCTTCACAGGACTTCCGTCAACCAGTTGGCGGGCATTCTTCATAAGTTCCTCTTTGCAAAGAGAAACCTCACCATTTACCACAACAGGATGAAACCCACAACCAAACCTCTCACCGGATTGAGTCGCTTGAGTCAACAAATCCTGCTCCCCATTAACTAACCTAGTAGAAAGACAAGGGTAATAAACCTTGACCTCCGTCGAAAAACTGACCTTCTTCGAGACCTGCTCACCCTTAACTAACTCAGTAGAAGGGGCACCGTGCAGACTAGGGTAAAAAACCCTAACCTCCGGAGAGAAGAAGACCCTCTTCGGGCTACTAACTGGACTCCCCAACTTAACAATGGGTTCACCCATAAGGATACAACCCCCAACTCTAGGAATCTCCGATACAAGGTTCTCTGAGAAGGTAACCCTTTTCGGACTCATCTTCGGTACCAACCCAGCATGGGTCTTCGCCAACAATCCCCTAGCATCATTAACCAACTCCTTAGAGTCAGCAAGGAGACCAGCAATAGAACTACTATTCTCCGACAAAGAAGCACCGGAGAAAGTAACCCTCTTCCGACTCATGAAAGAAAAAAGGAAAAGAAATATAGGAGTTTATGGTGTAAGATTAGAAGAAAGAGATGGATTAGCGATGGATTTATGGTTAGATTGATGGAAAGATGTTTAGATTTAGTTTAGAGAAGAGGCGGCTAGCTAGGGTTCCTAGAGAGAAACGACTCTCATTTCAAATTTTTTTTGGCTACTTATTACACAAGGACTTTGCAGTGAAGGTCACCACTGGCGTTGACACTAATGAGGGCCAGGTGTGGATGTTGATTATTGTAGCAAAGGGGATGCTGCTTATGCATAGTCAGATGCTTTCTGGGCACTTTATGCTTGATGAGACAGATTCCGAACTGTACTCTCTTGATTATATTTGCAATGGGGCTGGGATTGATTTGCAAGAAATTGGTCGCAACAGGTGCCATTGTTTAAAACAATGCAAGGATGAGTGGCTTGACATTCTTTTGTCAAGCATATTAGGGAGCAGGTGTTCGGCCTGTTGTGTACCGAATGGTCATTACATGGTTAATGCTTTGCATAAGACTGATTTAAAGAATTTTGGTGAGAAGGGAGTTAATGGTGCTAAGCTCTGTTCTGCTTCTAGAAGGGACATCCATGTTGTCTTTACCCATGATCTGTTTCTGTGGGTTTTTAAAGACTTAAGGACGAATTCTACTGTAATGGTTTGGTTTACACGAATGTGGCTCAAGGTGGACATTCAGGTTGTTCAAGCTGAGGAATTGATGGTTAATATCTGGTGCTGGTGCACAGGTGTTGGAATTTCTGTAGACGACGACATCGATGTGGAACAGAGTAGATGTGTAAATTCTGGTGACTCCAATGTGGAACAGAGGAGAGGCGTTCCTGTGATTGGTTGGGAAAGTGATTTTATTACTAATTCTAATGTTGAGATAATGTCTACTGTTGGGTTTATTGGTGTTTGGATCAGGGATTGGAGGCAAGGAATGAAGGGCAGTTTCCTCATGATTCCAGAAATGGCAGTGTGCGGACTGGGTTTATCAGTTCAGTCTTATGTTGATAGTTGCATTGCAACTGGCGTTGACCTGCATTGTCATAGCAGTTCTGCGAGGAATATGGAAGCTGGAGGTCTTCAAGTTAAAACAGTCGTTGTGAGGTCCGTCTGGAAGGGGGAGATAGCATTTGTTGAGCCTAATACAGGAAGTGGCCCATGGAGACATCACGTTGTTAATTGCCAGGAGAGAAAACCTTTGATTTTGGAGCCTCTATTAATGAGTGCTGCTACGTTCTTGGTGACTGGGGCCTACTATGGGCTTGTTGCTGGAGTTTCTCCCTGCCAAGCCAATATGAATTTGTATGGATTGGCCATGATGGTAGGGGTTTATTGTGTTGGTAGGGGTTTATTGTGTATTTTGTTCATGGCATAGTTGTTGATTAGTCTGTGTCTGGGTTCTGTTGCTGTTGATTGCTAGTTTATCTTGCATTATTAATGTTTTCTTGTCGTTGTTCCGTTAGGTAGATGTGTTGCTAATCGCGGGGTATGCCCCTAGAGATGTAATCTTTTACCTATGATATAAATTTTAATTATAAAAAAAAAAAGATTCAAGGGAAACATGTAATATAAGGATTCATAAACAGCAAAGCAATAGGATTAGACTAAACATGGCAAGATTCAGCAAGATAGAATCATATATCAACAAGGAAACATGATAAATTAAATAACTGAGCACTTATTTAGAATCTAGAAATGGAACAACAATTATAAAGAAAGCAGGGAATAAAGAAAATTCGAAGTTCAACAGAAGATTTAAGTCACTGCACTGGATAAAACCAATTATTTCAAAGATTTTAAATTTATGAAATCACACTGTAAAATTCGAACAAACAGAATAGATTTGAATAGCTTATAATGAAGATTTAAGAAATTCTCAATTACCCAAGGTCTCACTCATATCGGCTAAGCACTTATAGGCTTTAGCTGCCAGAACCGGCATGACAATAATGAGTTTGAATAATTAAGAAGATCTCAATTCATTCTCGGTTTTAACCGTCACTGAGCAACACATGCCTCAACAACAGTATAAACCTTGAATTAGTATATAATAATCTGAAGAAAAAAATGCTCTTTGAAAAATATTAATAAAGACGAGGAATTATTGAAATAAATTAGTTTTTAAAAGAATTCAACACCTGAACAATAGGTGAGGAAAATGTGTTGGGTTCCGAGGCATAAAACGCAGCGGATAAAAGTAAATAAAACAAAATTTTCGAAACCCAAACCAGGATCCATGTATAATTCCGAGCAGATAATGGTGAAATCGAATCATACCTTTATAAGATCTTGTTTCACGAACTCAACGGAGATCCTTGCTTCTAATCACCACACACAGTCCTTGCGTCAAGATCCGTGTCTCTAAGGTAATCCACACGAACGTCCGACCGTCCAACGATCCGAGGAGCCAGGTACTAGCCCGCGAAGAACAGCCTCTCTCTCTCTCTCTAACCTCTCGAAGATGGAGCTGCTAGGGTTTTGTCAAAAATGATTTAATGACTCTTAACCCTAAAGTAATACATCATTATGTATTTATATGAGAGAGATAATGGGCTAAAATCAAAAAACTGAATTGGGCTTCCTTAAACCCAATTCTATTTCTATTCTGATTTTATTATTGGACTTCATTAAATCCAATTTTGTTCTTACTTTATTAAATTCGAATTTGCTTAGATAATTAATTAGGACCAGTCCAATTAATTAAATAGCCAATTCTTAATTTAATAATGATTTAATTTAAATTCTTAATTTAAACTAAAACTCCTTTGAAGACGTTCTAAGTGTGTGACCCTATAGGTTATTATTACGTTGGCAATAATTTTAATATCTAATAAAATTATAAACAATGAACGGTATCTAGTAATACATCATTGCTACCCAAGTAATAATAATAATCGGTGATCCAATTTAAACTTTTTGTGATTAATGTTTCTGTGTAATATAATCCCTTTAACCAAATACTGTAGATTAAACTCGAGGCATGTGTTTAGTCATCCTCTTCAATATTTAATCCGGGTTTACTTGATCCATGAGTAGACTATTAAAACAAATCATTATTTGAGCACGACCATGCATTTTATAGTCTCACCCAATCAAGAGGCCAATAATATCTCTCCTAATTCTAGGAGGGTTAAATTCTTTATCTATCATTCATATTTCTCATACGACTCATGATATACCCGATGTCCACTTTTATCACCAACTCCCTACGGATTTGCATATTCCTAAGCTGAATGAAAATCAGGCTGGCCTAATTGATCGGCCGTTCACGGAGGCTGATGTGTTTACCACTTTAAAAAGGATGGGCAAGAACAAAAGTCCTGGTCCTAATTGATGCTGACTCCACAAAGACTCCGGATAGAATGAGAGTCGTCCTCTGTCTTCTCTCTAACCTCTCTCTCTAAAAACCTTCTTAGCCGCCTTTAATTCTAACACAAATTCCCATCAGATCTATACATTCAACCTTCATAATTCCATCTTCCATCTCAAATCTCCCACCTATACACCATATTTCTTATTTTATATATATTAGCTATAATAGTTTTGAGAATGAGTCCGAAGAGGATCTCTTTCTCTCCGGAGATTAGGGTTTTTTACCCTAGTCCTCTTGAGTGTTTGCACGGTGCCCCTACTACTGAGTTAGTTAAGGGGGAGCAGGTTCCGAAGAAGGTCACTTTTTCAACGGAGGTCAGGGTTTATTACCCTAGTCTTTCTACTGGGTTAGTTAATGGGGAGCAGGATTTGTCGACTCAGTCGACTCAGTCCGGTGAGAGGTTGCAGCCTACTGGTTGCAAGCAGATGGAGTATGTTTGCGATAGCAACCTTCTGGGCTCAGATGGTTGTGGGTCTCATCCTCTTGTGGTAAATGGTGAGGTTTCTCTTTGCAAAGAGGAACTTATGAAGACCGACCGCCAACTGGCCGACGAAAGTCCTGTGAAGGCGGGTCGACTCGAGAGAAAATTGGGTGTCAAACAAATGGAGTATGGTCATGGTAAGGACAGTTCGGGGTCCATGGTTGGCCTTATTCAGACGACGAATGTTTGTGGAAAGAGGGATTGTGAAATTGTTGATTTGGAGGCTGGTTTGAGGGCTCGTAGCTCTCGCAACCTCCAATTGTTTGAAGGTAAGTTTTTTGCTTGTACCACTGAGTTGGCTCAAGTTTTGAAGGGGATGTCGAAGAAGACCCAGGAGGGGTTGGTATCGACTATGAGGTTGAAAAGGGTTTCTTTTGCGGAGAACCTGGTGTCGGAGATTCCTAGTGATAGTGATTCTCCTAGTTTCGTTAGTACTGATGTTGAGGTACCTATCGAGTTATCTGACTCAATTAATGATCTACCTGTGGACGGGGGTACTAAGGAATTAGAAGTTAATTCTTCGGTGCTTTCTAACTCCGGTAAAGGTTATAGGGCTGTTAGTGTCTCTGTTATGGAGAGTCCCCTTGGGGTGGTGCAAACCATTTGTGATGGTTTCGTGGATACTGGTGCTCAGAATGATGGCACGGTAGATTTGGGGCTCATGAAGGAAAGGAAGAAGCAACAAGATGATTCCAAGGTAACAGGTCTTGCTACTGCTAGGGAGGATGTTGTCCTGGTAAGGGGGGATAAGGATGAGGGGATAGAGGGGTTCGCTCCTAATCAAGAGGTTGGTACTACTGAGTATAGTGATGGTCTTCTAGATCCTTTGATCGAGACCTTGGTTCATATTGATAAGCTGATGAATGACATTGACATAAGGGGCTTAATAATTCCTGTTAAGGAATTTACTATGATCAGTGGTCATGACCCTTTCAAGGATGAGTTGGGATGGTTTCATGGTAGGAGGCCCCCGGAGCTGGTGAGCCTGTTTTGTTGTGATCTTCTACTACAGGCTTTTATTAGAAGGAATGGGTTGGAGCCCTTTCATGAGGAGCCACCCATTGGAGCTCTCTCTGACCTGAGTTTGCAGAAACGGGGAGGGGGGAAATTGGCTGATGTGGTGGATTATAGGGATGTCAAAAAGGTAGGAAATGTATTGGTTACTAGCATGGAGGCCATCCCAGCGAAGATTTTCATAGGGACTGTGTGTAGTTGGAAGAGGTTGGCTTTATGTGGAGTAGCGATTCGGGAACCCAGCCTGCTTGCGGCTAAGATGGTGATTTTGAAGGAAAATGCTGAGCCATTCATGGACTTGGGGGTGTGCAGTTCGTGCAGTCTGGGTGGCCAATGAACTGCCTTTGTTTAGGATTGCTGGAGGCACCAGATTAAGTTTTTAATAGGCTTAGTTCTATGTTTTGTTGATTGTAAAATGACTTAATGTTGTTTGACTTTGTTGTCTGAATGTTGATTTCGCTGGGTATGCCCCCAGATTTGTGTAAGTTGTTCCTTCTTGGTATAAAATTTTAATTAGCAAAAAAAAAAAAAGTCCTGGTCCTGATGGTTTTTCGGTGGAGTTCTATTTGGCCACCTGGCACATTGTGGGCCCTGATGTCACAAGAGGTATTCTGTATTTCTTTGATTCCCTTGTTCTGCCTAAGATTATTATTGCTGCTTCAATTTGCCTGGTACCAAAGCACCAAAACCCATCCCAGATGCAACACTTCCGCCCCATCTCTTGTTGCAATGTGTTTTATAAGTGTATCTCTAAGATGATTACTGCTAGGCTCAAGGGGGTTATGCCCAGTTTGATTTCTCCAAACTAGTCTGCTTTTGTGGCCAAAAGGTCCATTGGTGATAACATTTTTCTGGCCCAAGCTCTTTGCAAAGGTTACAACTGGAATTCTGGCCAGGCTCGATGTGCAATCAAACTTGACATCCACAAGGCCTTTGACTCTTTGAATTGGAGTTTTATATTCCAAGTTCTTCACAAAATGGGATTCCCTCCAAGGTTTATTGATTGGGTTAAGGTGTGTATCACCTCCACGATGTTCTCTGTAAAGCTAAATGGTAGTTTAGAGGGTTTTTTCAAGGGCAAATCGGGCTTGAGACAGGGAGACCCCATCTCTCCTTATCTTTTTGTGATGGCCATGGAAGTCTTTACAGCATGTCTAAACAAATCTATTGATGGTTCTGATTTCAAATTCCATTGGCGAACAAAGCAAGTCATCCTGCACCACATTATCTTTGCTGATGACGTTTTCCTATTCAGTCATGGTGATGAAACTTCTGTTGCTACTCTTATAGAGGGGGTTTCTATGTTCTCCAACTGTTCTAACCTGGTTCCTAGTATTGATAAGTCAGTGTGTTTTTTTGCGAATGTCCGAGAGAATGTGGTGGAGAATATCCTTCGGGCTACTGGCTTTCAAAGAGGCTCCCTTCCTATCACGTATCTAGGGTTGCCTCTCATTACTGGTAAACTAAATAGCAGGGACTGCTCCTCCTTGGTGGCCAAGCTTTGCAAGAGGGTGGAATCGTGGATGGTGAGATTTCTCAATTTTGCTGGCCGCTTGATGTTGATTAAAGCGATCATGGCTAGTATTGTTGGCTACTGGAGCATGTATATCTTTCTTCCCAAGGCTATTTTAAAGAAGATCAACAGTTTATTTTTTAAATTCGTTTGGGGAGGATTCTATAAGGAATCGGGTAGGTGTCACTACAAAGTAGGCTGGGAAGATTGTTGTAAACCTAAAAGTGAGGGGGGGCTGGGGATTAAAAACCTCTTCAAATGGAACCAGGCAGCTGTGTTACATCAGCTCTGGCGCCTGCTCCAACCCTCGACTGACTCTCTTTGGATTTCTTGGTTTCATAAGGTGCTGATTCGTAATAAGGGTTTCTGGACTGCAAAGATGCCGTACAGGTGTAGTTGGATTGCAAGGAAAATTTTTAATGCTAGGCCCCAGGCGATGAACTTTCTTAGTTTTGAAGTTGGAGTGAACTCTAATTTTCTTTTCTGGCATGATCCATGGGCAAACAAAAAGCCCCTGGCTCTTTTTTTTTTTTTTTTTTGCTAATTAAAATTTATACCACAAGCAAAAGATTACAATTCTAGGGGCATACCCCGCGATTAGTAACAATCTGCCTAGCGGAACAACAA
The DNA here is from genome assembly GCA_037693485.1 of Kitagawia praeruptora. Lineage (NCBI taxonomy): Eukaryota > Viridiplantae > Streptophyta > Magnoliopsida > Apiales > Apiaceae > Kitagawia > Kitagawia praeruptora. The sequence goes on along the minus strand of CM075351.1, from coordinate 116,670,325 downwards.
AGAAAACAACAAAGACATAGAATCAGTAAGTCACCTTACTGTCAACATAACAGCGAAATTAAGCTAAAATTATTCTGGCGCCTTAAACAACCTAAACTTGAGACTAGGCACATGTCTCACAAAGCCCATAATAATGAGAAGCAGCAGATAAAGCATGCAGTGACACAGCCGCATATCGGTAAAAACATCCATATGGCTTCCATCAACCTGAGAGTTGGCCTTCAAAAAAGCACCACCGGCTAACTTTTCGTTAGAAGAACTAGCCCCCAGCTGATTAAAAAAGTACATATGACAGCAATCTCCAACAATTCCCAAGCCAATAGGATTCATCAGGCGATAATAGACATCGCAAGAATGCAGCCTCTCCAACATTATGAAGTTATGTTCTTCAACCATCTTGTGGCCCTGTTCTAAAACAGATTTGAACAGCGCGAAGTCCCAAGCTCCGATGCGCATTTTACCGGCAACACCCTGCAGCCTCTTCATCCTCTTTAATTCCACAGAACCTTCTAATCTGCAGCCGTACTTGAAAGTCATGTGCATCCCATACGCTGCAATCCCCGAAATATACTCCATGAGAATCAGGAGTCCTCTAACAGGTTTGAAAACCATTACACCTATAACACCAATGCACACTATGCGGACATGTCCAGAATTATAGTCTGCCACCACCATGTGAACAGACTTTCCTAGATTCACACTCGCCTGAAGCGAGAGTTTAGACACACCATTCAGACCAACAAAAGGCCTAATCTTCATCAAGATTATGACGCCAATGCCTAGCACTACCACCAACAGATGTATGCTGCACCTCTCGCATCTGTTCACTATACCCATTAAGGCAAAATATTTCATTTTCAAAGGCTCTAGATGAGCTGACATTGGTCTTCCATGACGATCAACGCTTAGGCAAGCCCCCAAAAGCTGCCTATGCACCCCGTTCAACACAAAAGCATTCCATCCAATAAAAAGTGCATCCCCCCAGTGGAGAAAAAACTCCAATGTTTTGACATTATGCAGCATTGCACCTGTCCTGATTAGCAACCCGCATTCAGAATAACACCTCCTAAACCCGTCGAAAAAATCTGCAAGTGACCTTTCTCTTGACTTCGAGACAATATCATCAGATACATTCACTACATGCGCTACACAAACTGTAGCCACTCCATCAGACATAACGATATCAACATCTGTGACGCGTTCTCCAGCAGAGAAGAAGTGAGCCTCATCGCCATGAGCCTTCAAGCATTGACATCGAAGACTCAAATCCATGAGAGGACCGGAAGGAAAACTAGAATGCCTCCAATTAACCGAAGCTAACTCAGTTTCGTGGTCCCAAAACCATTCAGTGATCCAAGTTGAATATAACAATTCCAACACCACATTCACAAAAGTCGCCGAACTAGCAAACCCAGATCCAAACCGAGCCTTAGCAAGGATGGCCCTGCCAGCAACACAATGCTTCATCCTCGCTATCATAGCAGTGATATACTCGACATCATTTGGAGTAGAATCCATTTCCACAGTGAAACTAAACCCTCTATCAGTCCAAAAATCAAGCACCAGGCAATCATAGCCGCATATTTGTTCCACCATAGCACCATCCCAGATTCCATCGTAAGGTGAACCTCTTAATACTATGGTCATCCGAGGCGCCGACTCCTTTCCCATCTGAACTCCGGAACTCGAAAACTCTGGTAAGGGAGCGATTTCCGACAAAGGGATCCCAAGAATAAATTCCCCAAACTGCTTCCAATAGAGGCAGGGCCGTTCAGAGACGCCCCCAACCATGGTGGCATCCATCAAATTAATGGGCATAAGACCATTAACATGTCTAAACAGGCCACATCCGTGTTCTGAAAAGAACCCAACATAGTAGATAGCTCCTCGATGAGGTATAATATCAAACCCAATTGAGCAATCGACCATAATCCGAAGGAAAACACCCGTAACAACCATTTCTTCATAATGTTTGGACCCAAGTCCAACTCTAAGATACACAAAAGTTGACTCCGAAGACAATCTTCCATCGGAAGAAAGAAACGCAAACACATAGACCATTGAAGAAAAAGAAATTTGGTGATTTAGTCTGGGGTGACGGTGGGAGATAAGGAAGGGGAAGGTGGATTTGGGAAGGAGAAATATAGATCTGATGGATTTAAGGTGTAGATTAGTCTGAAAAATCATGGCGGCTAGAAGAAATTTAGGGTTTTTAGAGAGAGGCTAGAGAGAAGGCAGAGAAACGACTCTCATTTGTTTTCAAAGCCCCTGGCTCTTGTCTCTACTTCTGTGATCTCTACGGCTGAATCATCTAGTATGGTTAGTATCGGGACGTATCTTATCAATGGGGTGTGGCATCTCCCTCAATCAAATCACATGGATGTCATTGAAGTCAGAAATAGGGCTAGTATGGTACAACTACATGACAGGGATTGCATCACTTGGGATGGACTCCAGCCAAAGCTTGTCAAACTGGCATCTATTTGGGCCTCTATTCGTGACATGGGTCAACCTGTTGCTTGGAGCGACCTAGTGTGGAATTCTCTCAACATCCCAAAGTGCTCCTTTGTCACTTGGCTTGCAGTTAGAGATAGGCTGCTCACTAAGGAGCGTATGGTCCTTTTTGGCATGAATGTTGATCCTGTGTGCACTCTTTGTGGAACAGAGGTTGAGTCAATTAGTCACCTGCTCACTACTTGTCCTTTTTCCTCCCTAGTAATGAGAGTCATTCCCTTTCCACTCCATGCGGATTGGGCTTGCTGGTAGCGGGGTGATTTCTTTAGATGTCCTCTTAATGCAAAGCTTAAGGCCATTGCAGGCACTTACCTGACGACATGTGTTTACAATTTGTGGAAGGAGAGAAATTTCAGAAACCATAATGCTGGCCCAGGACATCCCTCTACCGTGCTCATTTCGAATGTAAAAACCATTGTGAAGGAAAAACTTTTTACTTGTTCTTCCTTTAAAAAATGGGCCCGAGAAGACTCAACCCTTGTTCTTTTGCTGTTCTAGTTCATTTGCTGTAGTTGTTGTTATTCTACCAGGTCTTGTGGACCATGGTTTGTAGTTAGTGTGGACTGGGGGATGCCCCTTTGCTTTTGTATTCTCTTTTAGCTTTCTATAAATCATTTATTTAGCAAAAAAAAAGTATATTAATCCTCATATAGAAATATAATGATCTCAAGTCAAAGGACCATTACACCATTATCATTGTGAGTCTTTCTTATGACTTTATTAAACATGAAGAATCTCACTGTGGCTCTGTCCAGTACCATGTACCCCTACACGTACCTATGTTTTTGACTTTAGTATCTCCATACTTATAACCAATGAGATGTGGTTATCTGTCAAACAACATACTAGTCTATTTATGTATTTTTATTGCCCTGTAATAAAAATACTCGACTAGGGACCTTTAAGAATATGATATATTAGGTTTTGTTGAGTAACTCAGGGAGGTAATGAGAGTCGTATTCTCTCTGCCTTCTCTCTAAAATCCTCTCTCTAATTTTCTCTAAAGTCTAAGCAACTTCTCCATCAGATCTAAGTTTCACTTCCTAAATCCATCTTTCCCTTTTAACCTCTCACCTAAACACAATATTTCTGGTCTTTCTTTTGTCTGTTAACATGAGTCGGAAGAGGGTTTCATTCTCGGATGATTCTTTGGTGGCCAATAAAGGGTTGGATTCTGGTTTGAGTCCAAAAAGGGTTTCTTTTGCGGTTGATTTGGTATCGGTGATACCTTCTGTTGATACTCGATCCAGGGAGGAAAGATTGAGTATAAGGAATGCAAGCAAGAAGGAGGACAAGAGGGTCTCCTTTGCTGAGCACCTTGTTACGGTGATTCCAGAAATTTCTTGTCTTGGGGCGGCTGCTCGCACTCGTAGCAGGGTTAAGTTGTTGGATCCTGTGATATGGAGATCTGAGACGGTTGATGACGGGAAGGCTTAGACTCCAATCCTTGAGGGTTCCTCAAACCCTAGCCTGACTGGCCAGGGTAATGATATTGGGTTAATTGGAGATTTGGAGATCTCTATAGACAATAGAATGACAAATTCGGCAAGCTTGGGGGACATTCTGGGTCCTGCTGTTTCGGTGATTTTAAGTTACACGAATGATTAGGAATTTGAGGCTGATGAAGTTAGTTCAGGGTCGGTGGCAGACCTTGCGCGACGAATTGTGGTTGAGGCCAATTGGGATGGACACTCTACCATGTCTGTCAATGACTTGAGCCAGGAAACGGGTGCCACTTGTGTGGGTCCGACTCATCAGGAGGAAAAAATGGGATTAGAGAATTGGGTGCCTATCACTGATTCTCAAAAGGAACATGAGGATTTAACTGGCCCATCTGGGTCAGTAGGAGGAGTTGTAAAGGAGAATACAACCAAGCTTGATGTTGAGACTTCGAAGAAATTGGAAAATGAGAAACGCTTGATGGATACCAGGTATTATGTGAAAGTGCAAAAGCTCTTTATTCAACACATGGGATTGGAGGTGCCTACTCTAATGAGGACGGTAGCGACGGAGGTCATAGTTGCAGGGAATGTCCTTATTGACATTTCGGATTGTGGACATGATGAGGAGCTATGTGTAGAACTCAACAATGCTATCAAATTGCAGCAGTTAATTGCAAGAGAAGGGATTGGAATTCCTATAGAAGGCATTCCACTGGAGGTGTTTTTTGACGAGGAAGGCTACCCTATGGATGCTCCTGCTACGCGGAAAATTGTTGGAACGGGTAATGATGGTGGTGAGGTAATGCAGGATGAAATGGACATGCCTATAAGGGACCTTGTGAAGGAGTCAGGATTTGACCAAATTGATGCAGAGATTGATGAAGCCTTTGACTATCTCATGGGGAATAGTTCAAACGATGGTTTTGTTACAATGTTGTTTGACAGTGCTGTGACTGGTACTGTCCCTACTTTGCGAACTAGCCCGACAGAGGTGCATCTGGAGGATGATATCCCGTGGGAGGATCTTCCTGATGTTAGTACTCTCCCTTCCATTGATATGGAGATTGACATGGAGTTTGATGTGGCAAAGATTGATGTGGCGAACCAGGCAGTTTTGATCTGGTTTGTTGGGGGATTATATTTTAGGGCATTGCAGTGCTATTCTTTGGAAGCCTGTGGTTTCTTAGTTAGAATGGGTGTTGATAAATCACTGCCAATGATGCCAAGGGAAGCTTGGATTCTAAAGGCCACATGGAATCCTTATGTAGGGGAAGATCACGCATGCTGCAAAGTGAAGAAATGGAACATAATGTTCATGTTAAACAGTTTTGGCTGTTCGATTGGGATGTTGGTGTCGGTGTTGTCTGTTCTGGTGGGGCCTTTTGGTGGACTTGTTCTATTTTGAAGGTTTTTAAACTAGTTTATTTAGATGCTGCTAGTTTTGATGTTTGTATGTCCAAGGCATAGTTGTTGATTTTGTTTAAGTTCGTGTGTTGTTGATTGCTAGTTTTCTAGCATTATTGATGTTTTTTTCTTAGTTGTTCCTCTAGGCAGATTGTTACTAATCGCGGGGTATGCCCCTAGAAATGTAATCTTTTGCTTGTGGTATAAATTTTAATTAGCAAAAAAAAAAAGAAAAGAATATGATATATTATATATTCTCAAGTTCAAGTCATGTACTTAAACTATACAATGTGTATCATGATTCTAAGGACATTTATTATGCTAACAAATATATCGCAGTAATTAAAGTCATAATAAATACGTTTAATGAATAATCAAATGACATAAGGGTTTATTAAAAGAAACAATGTATTGCCTCTAGGGCACCTACACTAACAATCTCTCACTTGCACTAGAGCCAATCACCCATGTATCTAATACCCGTGGAACTAGTGTGACCATCGAGCTTCTGTTGCGACAAGCCTTTGGTCAGTAGGTCTGCAATGTTATCATTTGTGTGCACTTTACATATGTGTATGTTACCTCCGTTTAGACAAAACACAAAACCAGACTGTGATACAGTATCATCCCTGTCTGTTTGGAAACTTGCATCGGTGTAACCTTTTACAACCAGTTTCTCCTCTCCTCCATACACCAAGAATGAATCTTTAGTCCTGTTCATGTACTTTAGAACATTCTTGACTGTCGTCCAGTGACCTTCACCTGGATTAGACTGGTATCTGCTCGTCATGCTCAAAGCATACGAAACATCTGGGCGAGTACATACCATTGCATACATGATAGATCCAATTGCTGAGGCATATGGAACCTTACTCATGTGGTCCTTCTCATCCAATGATTTCGGACACTGGTCTTTAGAGATCGTTATTCCTTGAGACATGGGGACATATCCCCTTTTTGCATTTTGCATACCAAAACGATGCAAAACCTTATCAATGTATGTGCTCTGACTTAGACCGATCATCCTTCTAGATCTATCTCTATAGATCCTCATTCCTAGAATGTAGGTTGCCTCTCCTAAGTCTTTCATAGAGAAGTTGCTCCCTAACCAAGTCTTAATAGCCTTTAGAGAAGGTATGTCATTCCCCATTAGTAGTATATCATCAACATATAGTACTATGAATGCCGCATGGCTCCCACTAACCTTCTTGTAAACACACGGTTCAAGTTTTAACCATTGCAAAGAAACCAAATATATATACCTCCCCTCAAAGGGAAATCAAAGTTTCCAAACTGACCTAAACACAATATTTCTAAGTACTCAAGTAAAGGATGAGAGTCCTAGCGAGAGAAGCTCCTCCTTCTTTCTAAAACACAAACCCTAGCCAGCCGCCAAATTTAAAAACTTCATATCTAATCTCTTACACACTTTCCTCATCATAAATTCCATATTCCCCTCATTTACTCCACCTTCTCTTGTTCCCCAAACCTAAACACCATATTTCTTATACCTATTTTACAAATTTTCGGTCAGTACTCCCATGGTGAGTCAAAATTCGAATTCCAACTCTGAATCTGGCCTACCTGGCTATATGCAGGATATGGAGGATGTTAAGTTTCAGGAAATGCTTGCACGAAGAGAAGTTGAGGATTTTCCAGCTCTAGTAGTGCCTAATGCTCTAGAGGGAGGTGTCTCAGCTGAGAAGATAAGTGAGATATCCTCTGGTGAGGATGAAGCTTCTTATGAGACCGCTAGAGATGCGATGGAGAGAGAAACGATTCACATGGTAGCAAAGGGTGTGGCAGCGAACAACAAATATGAAAGAGAGGACCTTATAAAGCTCCGCAACCAAATGATGGATATTCATAGCTTTCTTGCCAAGAAGGGTTTTTCGGTGAGTGAAGTTGAAAAAGAAATTTTGAAAGATAAAGAGAGGTTTAATGCAGGGTTAGTTAGCCCAGTGCGTTTCATTGATGGTAGAGATGAGATGGGCCTTCCCATTTTTTCAAACAAGGAAATACCTAAGAACCTGGCTGCCAACGAGAAGGGGGCGGGATTGGTTAAAGGAATCCTAAAGAATGTTAATTCTGGGGGTTTGGAAAGGGGCGAAAGCTCGAAGAGTATGCAGGAACCTGTTGTAGACAAAGTAAACAATGACACCACCAAAAATGGGGACCGAAATGAGAAGACCGAAATGGGGACCAAAGGAACTAAATCCTGGTCATCAGTGCTAAGAACGGCCCCTGGACCTTTCAAAGAAGTGAAATTTGACTATGTCCCTCCAATTGCAGGCTCAGATGTTGTATCCCCCCCAGAGGATGTTCTTAAGAAAGGTGCGGAAAAATTCAAATGTTGCATTGTGGGTCAATTTACCAAAGGAACTTTGCCATTTAAGAGAGTAAAGGAGGTGGCATTTTCAGCCCGGAGGAAGGGCCTCACCATGGTCTCTCAGCGAAATGAATCTACATACGTTTTTAGGTTCAACTCTACCAATGAGAAAATTTAAGCAAAGGTACGTGGTATTTCGATAAAAGGCCTCTGGTCCTAACTGATTGGGGTTTTACTGTGTGTTCTGAACCAATTACCTCAATGCCATTGTGGGTTAAATTGGCCAACCTACCAGATTGCTACTGGACACAGGAGGGTCTTAGTCGTGTTGCTAGTGTCATTGGCAAGCCCTTGGGGGCTGATGCCCTCACCTCTGAGCTAGAAATCTTGCCATTTGCTAAAATGTGTGTGCAATATAAAGTGGGGGATCCCCTACCGCCTATCTTAAAAGTGGTGGATCTGGATGGCTATATAGTGGAGGTTAAAGTCACCTATATTAATAAGCCAATGGTGTGCACCCATTGTTAATCACTTGGTCATATCATAAATGTTTGCCCAGTGGCTTCTCGAGAATGGACTGCAGGGGGCTCTAAACCTATAAAAGTTGATCTAAATGAGCATCCCAAGAATGGAAAAGGTAAGGATAAAGTGGAGCAACATGGCCAAGAAAAAGAAGTGAAAGCACAAAAGGTGGTGGTTGAACAAAATGAAGTAGTTCTAGGAGAGGAGGTGAGTCAAACGGTGAGTGAAATGGCCAAAATGGCGCAGCCAAATTTTGCTGCAAACGAGGGTGGGAATAACCAAAGCCCCACAGTAGATACTATAGTAGAGGAAGTAGATCAGGGGTGGACTAAGGTTCGTTCGAAGAGGAAACCACTGGCATCTCCAAGCATTTCTCCAGATGCTTCCACACCCCAGCAGTTTCAAAACATTGTGGTTGATGAGATAGATAAGAAGCATGGCTCTCGAACTCCAAAGCCATATAAGAAAGTTAAAAGAGGGGGAAGGGGGGGACGAACCCCCTCCTCAAGGTCATAATGTCTCTTATGACTATTTTTTGTTCCTACAACGTTAGAGGCCTCAATAATAAAGTTGGTTTTATCAGGGACTTTATTTCAAATAACAAATTGTCCCTGATAAGTTTTTTGGAAACTCATGTCCAAACTGACGTTGCTAGGATTATCTCCCGGACTCTTAATCCACGGTTTCAGTAGTGTTTTAATTATGATCATCATCCGGGAGGCCATATTTGGCTGGGGTGGAACCCCTCTATTTAGAATGTTTTGGTTATTGCTTCTTCTAGTCAGCATATCACATGCTCTGTCACTCTTATTGAGAACAACACAAACTTAGTTATCTCGTTTGTGTATGGGTTTAATGAAGCGATTGATTGCAGGCCATTATGGAATGATTTGGCAGGGCTAGCAAATGGTTGGAATGATGAGGCCTAGGTCTTATGTGGTGACTTCAACTCTTGCATTAGCATTGATGAAAAGTAGGGAGGAGTTCTAGACTGGACTGCTGGAATGGATGAGTTCAAACAGTTTTTGCTTGCAAATGGTCTCACCGATCTTCGGTATTCGGGACATTTCTTTACTTGGTGGGACAGCAATACTACACAGCCAAAGTTCAGAAAGTTGGACCGAGTGTTAGTTAACTCCAATTGGCATTCTTTGCTCCCTTGCTCTTCTGTGGAATTCATTTCTCGGGGTTTGTCTGATCATTGTCCGCAATCACTTCGCTTGGAACTAGTTTCTCCTCCGGGGTGAAGCCCTTCCAATTTTTTAATCACCTCATTGAGAATCCTGATTTCTTGAAAACTGTGGTGGAAGCTTGGTCTGTGGAGGTAGAGGGAAACCCTTGGTTTATTTTGACCTCAAAGCTCAAAAATGTAAAGTTGGCTCTTAAGGGCCTAAACAAAAAGGTCGGGGATATCCATTAGTTAGTGATTTTATCTCGGGATGCTCTATCTCAGTTCCAGAGGGATATACCTGCCAACCCCACTGCTGCATATTTTGAAGAAGAAAAGGAGTTTATCGAGAACTATTCAGCAGCCTTAAGATTGGAGGAGCAGTTCTTAAAGCAGAAATCTAGGATACAGTGGTTAAAACTTGGATATGGCAATAGTAAGTTTTTCTATAACTCCTGCAGAGGGAACCGGAATACTAATAAGATTATCTCTCTTCGTGACTCGGAGGGAGTTTCCCACTCTTCACATGCTGATATGGCCAAGGTGGCGACAGATTTCTATAAAGACATTTTGGGGAAAAAGTCTGAGGTAGCTGATTTTCCAAATGACATTCCTCTTCCCTCTCTCTTAGATTCCCAGATCGATCATGTGGCTGCCCCTTTCTCTGAAAGTGAAGTGTTGAGCACCCTTAAAAAATGGCAAAGAACAAAAGTCCAGGACCGGATGGGTTCACTGTTGAATTCTACTTGTCTGTTTGGCATGTGGTGGGAAATGATGTGACAAAAGGTATTTTTTTTTTTTGCTAATTAAAATTTTATACCAAAAGGAACAACTAGATACAATTCTAGGGGCATACCCCGCGAAAGCAACATCCAACAATAACAACAAAATACATCACAGCATACTCAATTAACAATTGAGTCAACAACCAAACTAGCTAGGCTAAGCATGACTCTAGCCTAACAAAACCATCAAAATAACCTATGCCAGATCATAAAGAAACGCACTAAGAATTTTAATTCTTAGCATCAAATTCAGAAAACCACGAAAAAAACTATGAGCTTTGTGAAGGAGCCCATCACATAATCCATGATTGATCCCAAATTCAGCAAACAGATTACACCTAAAACTTTCAGCTACATTCACCGTGCTAGCTTTTCCAACCACAACATAGGCCTTGAAGCCCTGCTCCACCGTCTTGCATCTGAGAACCACATTGTCCATTTGGTAGACATTTCTAACCGCAGAAATGTCACCACTATCAAGGTCTCCCCTTCTACCAAGGCGAGCAGCCTTGTAGCCCTGTTTTCCAGCCATCAGAAACTCAAGCATACTAACCCTTGGCAAACATTGATCACTTATAGCACCACAAAACATGGCACCCTTAAAAAACAGAGAATGTACCCTGATTACATCATGCTTTAAAACATTCAATCTCATAAAACTTTTAAATGCTTCAGGATGGCAACCCCCCTGATCCCATAGCACTACATGACACTTCCTACAAGAATCCTAAATTTCAACTATATCATCAGACATAGACCTGTGAAAAATAGCGAACACCTTGACATCAATGTCACCATCCCAAATTAGCCATATACTAAACAAAGTATGATCGAGAAACACCCCGACATCCTCGCCATATTCAAGAACGCTTGAGCAAATTCCCTCAAAGCCATATTTCGATTTAACGAAATCATTTATGCTAGACATTTCCTCAAACAGTCTGAGTTCATCCTCAGTTGGGGGCCCTCTGTACCTCAAGCCCAATGAGCCCCTCGATCCCTTGAAGGAGCCCTCTTGAATTGCGTCCCTAGTGACCCCAATTTGGATCTTACCAACATTGAAGACACCATTAACAACCATAACATCGTTGTTATCACTTACCCCGTCCAAACTTCTATTACTGATTCTACTCATACCAGACTCAACATCGCGTCCGGACTTCATCCTCTTCGACAGCAACCCCTCATCATGAGTATCATTGGGAATCACTGTAACCAATTTTTCCGCAAAAGTCACCTTTTTTGGACTCATACTCAACATCAAATCCTCCCGGGGTTTTGACACAACTCGAAACTGGTTCTTAACCAGTCCATTGGTACAATCAAGAGGCCGATCCATAGATCTCCAATCCTCCAAAGGGATCACCGTCACAAGGTTCTCCGAAAAGGAGACCCTCTCGCACGGGGAGGAATCACAGTCACTAAGTTTTCTGAAAACGAAACCCTCTTCATTAGAAAATAATTATATAGTAAGAAATATAGTGTTTGAGGTGAGAGATTAGAAGAGGAAAGGTGAATTAGGGAAGGTTAATGAGAAGATATGATGAAGAAATTGTGTAGATTAAGGTAAAGATTTTTTGGCGGCTAGGCTTTTAGAGAGAGGTTAGAGAGAAGTTAGAGCATTCGACTCTCATTTTTTTGGTCTTTTTGTGACAAAAGGTATTATGTATTTCTTTAATACTCTGCACCTGCCTAGAGTGATTAATGCTGCTTCTATCTGCCTAGTTTCTAAGCAGGCTAACCCATCAGAAATGCAACACTTTAGGCCCATCTCTTGCTGCAATGTCTTGTATAAATGTATTTCCTCTATGCCGGCCAAGAGACTCAAAGCTGTCCTTCCATCTACTATTTCTCCGGTGCAGTCTGCGTTTGTAGCCAAGAGATCCATTGGTGACAATATCTTTCTAGCACAAGCTTCATGTAAAGACTATAATGGCAACTCAGGTAAACCCCGCTGTGCTATAAAGTTGGACATCCATAAGGCTTTTGATTCCCTAAACTAGAAGTTCCTATTTATGATACTAGAAAGAATGAGATTTCCCCACCAGTTCATCATGTGGCTGGAGAAATGCATCACCTCCACAATGTTTTCTGTAAAGTTAAATGGCAGTCTTGAAGGTTTTTTCAAAGGTGAGTCTAGCCTGAGGCAGGCTGACCCATTGTCCCCCTATCTGTTTGTGATAGCCATGGAGGCTCTCTCAGCTTGTCTGAGTAAGGTGGCCAGGGATCCTAACTTTAAATTCCATTGGAGAACAAAGGAGGTAAACCTGAACCATATTATTTTTGCTGATGATGTGTTCCTGTTTAGTCATGGTGATCTTAGTTCAGTTTCAGCACTATTGGATGGGATAAATCTTTTTTCAAACTGTTCTAACCTCAAGCCTAATCTTGCAAAGACTACTTGTTTCTTTTCCAATGTTAGACAGGAAGTTGTTGATGATATTCTTGCTTACTCGGGGTTCCAAAGAGGTCATATGCCTATCACCTACTTGGGTCTACCTCTCATCACGGGTAAGCTAAGCAAAAATGATTGCCAGACTCTGATCACCAGACTGTGTAGCAAAGTAGAGTTGTGGACAGCTAGATTTCTAAATTTTGCAGGCCGCCTCCAACTAATCAAAGCTATTTTGGTCAGTATTGTGGGTTATTGGAGTATGTACTTATTTCTTCCTAAAGGAATTCTTAAGAAGATTAATGCTCTATTCTTCAAGTTCCTTTGGGGAGGGTTCTACAAACCAGATGGGAAATGTCAGTACAAAGTAGGGTGGGAGGAATGTTGTAAACCGAAAGTGGAAGGTGGTCTTTGGATTCGAAATTTATTTGAATGGAATGATGCTGCCATTCTCTTTCAGCTGTGGCGTATCCTACACCCCACCTCTAGTTCTCTTTGGATAGCATGGTTTCATAAAGTCCTGCTGTGGAAGAAAGAATTCTGGACTGCCTCAATGCCGTATCGCTGTTGTTGGATTGCGAGGAAAATATTCAATGCTAGGAAGCTGGCCTTGCAGCACTTGCACTATAATATAGGAGAGAACTCTATCTTTCTCTTCTGGCATGATCCCTGGGTTCACAAGAAGCCTCTTCTGGCCATCTCCCCCTCCATTATCTCAACCGCCGAGTCCACAAGCTCAGTAAGCATCAACGTCTACCTTAGAAATGGGACATGGGATCTCCCATCTTCGAACCATAACGATGTCATTGAAATTAGACGAGCTGTTCAGCAAGTCCAGATACATAAATCTGATTCCATTACTTGGGATGGAATGTCTGCAAAGATTGTTAAATTATCTTCTATTTGGTCATCCATTTGGGGTGCTGGAAATCAAGTCCAGTGGTTGGATATGGTATGGGGGAAATTCAATATCCCGAAATGCTCGTTTGTAACTTGGTTGGCCATAAAGAACAGGCTCCTCACGAAGGATAGAATGCTCTTGTTTGGAATGCAGATAGACCCAAAGTGTGTCCTCTATGGGGTGGACGATGAGACGGTCGGTCACATTTTCTCTGACTGCCCGTTTTTCGATCTGATTAGCAGGTCCATGCCAATGCGCTTCACTAGGAATTGGTCCAACTGTCAACTAGGTAACTGTGTTAGTAGGCAGTTGGGGGCAAAGGAGAAAACAATTGCTGAACTGTTTTTCAGCACAACTATCTATCATGTCTGGAAGGAACGTAACCACCGCATGCACAACTCTGGCCCTGGCAATCCAACCTCTGTTGTTAGTAGTGAGATCAAGCGCATGGTGCGCGAGAAATTGTTCTCTTGTAGCATGTTTAAGATTTGGGTTCGGAAAGACCCGACCATCATCTTATTTCTCATGTAAAAGAATAGGACTGGTATATCCGTTGTAGTTGAGTAGGGTTTACCTTCTTATTCTTTGTATCATGTTGACTTCGTGGGGTATGCCCCTTGTCTTTGTATCAGTTGTTCCCTTTGGTATAAAACTTTAATTAGCAAAAAAAAAAACACACGGTTCATCTTCGTTTTGAACAAAGCCATACTCTTTGACTATTTCATCAAAACGAATATTCCATCTTCTAGAGGCTTGCTTCAATCCATAAATGGATCGACGCAATTTACATATCTTGCCAACATTCCTTGGATCGACAAAACCTTCAGGTTGTGTCATGTACACATCCTCTTCAAGGCTTCCATTAAGGAAGGCTGTTTTGACATCCATTTGCTAGATTCCATAGTCATGGAATGCTGCAATGGCAAGCAAAATCCTTATGAACTTGACCATAGCCACTGGTGAAAAAGTTTCATCATAGTCAATACCATGAATTTGTTTGAAACCTTTTATAACCAGCCATGCTTTGTAGGTCTGAACATTTCCATCCATGTCAGTTTTCTTCTTGAAAACCCATTTGCACCCTACGGGTTTTACCCCTTCAGGTGGATCAACCAAAGTCCATACTTGGTTTTCGTACATGGAATCCATCTCGGATTTCATGGCTTTAAGCCATCTCTTAGAGTCTGGACTGTTCATAGCATCTTGGTATGTGAGAGGCTCATCTTCATCTATAAACATCAAATCACCACATTGAGTCAAGAGAAATCCATATCTCTCTGGCTCATGCGAATTCTACCAGTTCTACGAATAACATGTGTTTGTTGAGCATTATCATTATCCTGCTCTTGTTCCACTTCAGGTTCAATGCTATTTTGTGGTTCTCGACCTTCATCGAGATCTATAGTTCTCCCACTATTTCTTTTGGAAACAAAATCTCTTTCCATGAAGACAGCATCTCGAGCAATAAACACTTTCTACTCAGAAGGACTATAAAAATAATACGCATTTGTTTCATTAGGGTATCCCACAAAATTGCACTCTTCGGATTTAGGTCCAAGCTTGTCAGATACTTGACGTTTCACAAACGCCTTGCATCCCCAAACTTTCATAAAGTTCATGCCTGACCGTTTCTCCTTCCATATTTCACATGGAGTCTTTTGAACCTTCTTAGTAGGAACACGGTTAAGTGTGAAAGCCGCTGTTTCTAGAGCATAACCCCAGAAACTTATTGGAAGATCTGCATGACTCATCATCGATCGCACCATGTCCAACAAGGTGCAATTTCTCCTCTCTGAAACTCCATTCCATTGAGGTGTACCTGGCGGAGTAAGTTGTGATACAATACCACACTCTTTTAAATACTCTTTTAAATTGGTGCTTAAGTATTCACCCCCACGATCGGATCGTAAAATCTTAATACTTGCACCTCCGCCAATTTGCTTCTCTACTTCAGCCTTGTATTCTTTGAATTTTTCAAAAGAATCGGATTTACTCATCATAAGATATACATATCCATATCTAATGAAATCATCAGTAAATGTTATGAAGTAGTAGTAGCCTCCTCTAGCCATCACACGCATTGGGCCACATACATCACTATGTATTAGCCCCAGACGTTCAGTGGCCCTTTGACCCTTACTAGTGAAAGGGGCTTTAGTCATCTTACCAAGCAAACAAGATTTGCATTCTTGGTATGATTCAAAATCAAACTTATCCAAGTATCCATCCTTATGTAATTTGGATATGCGTTTCTCATTTTTATATGGCCTAGACGACAATGCCAGAGGTATGTTTGATTTGAGTCATTGACTTTAAGTCGTTTGTTTTCTATATTATAGACAGGATTATCTAAATCAATAACATATAAACCATTAAACAAACGCGCAACACCATAGGTTATAAATCATTCAAAGCAAAAGAGCAACTGTTGTTCTTTATTGTAAACGAAAAACCTTTCTTGTCCAAACAAGAAACAGAAATAATCTTTCTGCGAATCGCAGTCACGTAAAAACAGTCTTCTAGTTCTAAAACAAGCCCAGAGGGCAAAGATAAATAATAAGTGCCTACAGCTAAAGCAGCAACTTTTGCTCCATTGCCAACTCGTAGGTCCACTTCTCCCTTACCCAAAGTCCTACTTCTCTGCAGTTCCTCCACATTTATACAAATGTGAGAAGCACATCCGGTATCCAATACCCAAGATGTAGAAATAGACAAATTGACTTCTATAACATAAATACCTGATCCAAAAATCTGAACACCCTTCATTTTCTTCAGATCCTTCAAATAAACAGGACAGTTTCTCTTCCAGTGACAAGTTTTCTTACAGTTGTGACATTCACCCTTAGCAACACCACCTTTAGGCTTTAAAGCCTGTTTGGGACCTGACTTTGGCTTGGGTGTAGAATCAGATCCAATCTTCTTCTTACCCTTCCACTTGCCTTTCCCCTTGGCCTTACCTTTATTGCCCACCATCAGTATGGGAGCAGGTTCAGCTATCTTCATGTTGGTTTCATATGTCCTCAACATAGCCAACAATTCAGTAGGTGTTTTGTCAAATTCATTCATATTGTAGTTCACAACAAACTGAGTAAATTTGCTGTTCAAAGAATTCATGATTAGGTCAATACCAGTTTCCGGACCAATCGGGAAACCGAAAGTAGCAAGTTACTCAATTTAACCAATCATCTTCAGAACATGTGGGCCAACTGGTTCACTTGCCCCTTGTTTGCAATTAAAGAGTGACTTACTCGTATTGAACCTTTCTTGACGAGTTTGGCTTGCAAACATGCTTTGCAAGTGCTCATTGATAGTATATACATCCATATGCACATGCTGTCTTTGAAGCTCAGCACTCATAGTTGCCAACATGAGACATGCAACATCATTTGCATCATTCTCATCCCTTGTGTGGGCCGCTCGTTCCTCAACAGTAACGTTCTCAGGAAGGGGACCTGGCGGAGGGATATCAATGACATGAAGCTTGCGCTCCTTCCTGAGGACAATCCTCAAATTCCTCTGCCAGTCTAGGAAGTTGTTTCCTCTTGTTAGTTTGTCCTTTTCAAGGACTGATCGTACGGATAGTGTGTTTGTGTTGTTTGCCATTAGTATCTACAATGATAAATGCAAAAAATAAACATTAGATTGTCTGGGTTATAAATTATTATGTTCAAATGATTATGATATATTCATAATATATCTCCCACTATTTTTATCAAATTAATAGCCCTTACTATTAATTCGGAAAGCATATCCATAAATCTTTCTAGTGAGCCAAGATCCATATTTCGTCATGTCCTAAGTCAACCACTGGTAGTCCTGAAAACATGATTATTTAGGTAGACAACAATTGTCAATTATATCATATATAATTCTTGGATAGTTTGGTGAACAACGATTGATCTTATCTATCTAATAGATTTTTAACCAAACTTTATGCTTCTAAGTTCATAATAGTTGAATATAACCGTTTATTTTCACCTCATTATGACGACTCAGTTAAGTTAGACCCAATGATACAACGGCCGAATATAATCGTTTATATTCGTCGCATCTCACCACGATAGACAGGAGTCCCCTGCCACTGGCAGTCATTCCCCTTGCCGATCTAGGATTCGATGAGTGTTCATTCATTGGAAAGCATTTGATTAAAACTTAATATTTTATTAAGGGGTTTAGAAAATTTATAACGATCATGATCACATCATAAAGAGATCCTCAATTTTCCTTGAACAAAATATTTCAAGTTGACATCTTCAATTGTTCATTTCCTAGGTAGATGGAGGATCCCAATGGTCACACTTAATACTCATTAACCTTACGAATACGCATATCCGCTTTTGACAGAATATCCCAATTTTATATATCAAAAATCCATATTTAATTCCGTGTTTTAAAAATCCATATTTCATAAACACAAGAATCTCATGATCGTTTGTTAATTTTAAAATCTTGAATCGTTACAGATTTTATCTTGTTTAAGCATGCATGGCATGGGTGATGTATCTAATACATTCATTCATACATAATTAATCTAATTAAAGCATGCATCTCTATGTATCCTACACATACATTCATACATCATATGTAAAGTAAGTGCAGTATGTAAACGTGATTGGTTATGGCCTTTATCCTATATGGTCCTCTCAAGCTGATGAAAGGATCAAGGTCAATCTATGGTGGAATAAACATAAATACAAATTACATGTCTTCATTCTTCTTGTCTTCTTGGTTGCTTCTTCTCTTGGACCATCCTTCAATCTTCAATAACATTACATTGAATAATTGAATACAATCTACACTAAAGTACTTACATAATAAAACTCGAGTTACATTCGAGGTTCAACAATTACAAGAATGAAGAAAACGACATGCAAGTCATATTTATAAAACCAAAACCATTAATCTAAGGGTCTTAAGGCCATAACCATCACCATGCTCAAGTAACAATTAAATAACATGTCATATTATATAATCATGTTATACCATATCATATTTCAGATGATCCAATCAAAGAAATCATATACCGCAAAAATCAGAAAATAAGAATCAAATTCTGAAAACAATAAATCGTCTTTTTCATGCAATAAACGGCGTCAAACGCCTTACAGACGAGTTGGTGATAGAAAAGCTATCAGTTTTGTTCAGACGCTCGTTTTCAGTCAGAAAACACATATCGTTTACGAAAATTGGACACTGGACAGATTTCACCAGATTTGCACAGCGTATACAGAAATCGTATCGTATACAATCCCCATATCAAGAACAAACATTAATCATATATATATATATACATATATATATATATAGGGTGCCCTTCCACAACCACGGGTGGCTCCGGAATGCCAACCACCAGGCGCAATGTTACATTGCGCCAGGTCGCATTGTTTCAATGCCCCAGGTCGCAATGTAACATTGCCTTCCTTGGATCGACAAAACCTTCAGGTTGTGTCATGTACACATCCTCTTCAAGGCTTCCATTAAGGAAGGCTGTTTTGACATCCATTTGCTAGATTCCATAATCATGGAATGCTGCAATGGCAAGCAAAATCCTTATGAACTTGACCATAGCCACTGGTGAAAAAGTTTCATCATAGTCAATACCATGAATTTGTTTGAAACCTTTTATAACCAGCCATGCTTTGTAGGTCTGAACATTTCCATCCATGTCAGTTTTCTTCTTGAAAACCCATTTGCACCCTACGGGTTTTACCCCTTCAGGTGGATCAACCAAAGTCCATACTTGGTTTTCGTACATGGAATCCATCTCGGATTTCATGGCTTTAAGCCATCTCTTAGAGTCTGGACTGTTCATAGCATCTTGGTATGTGAGAGGCTCATCTTCATCTATAAACATCAAATCACCACATTGAGTCAAGAGAAATCCATATCTCTCTGGCTCATGCGAATTCTACCAGTTCTACGAATAACATGTGTTTGTTGAGCATTATCATTATCCTGCTCTTGTTCCACTTCAGGTTCAATGCTATTTTGTGGTTCTCGACCTTCATCGAGATCTATAGTTCTCCCACTATTTCTTTTGGAAACAAAATCTCTTTCCATGAAGACAGCATCTCGAGCAATAAACACTTTCTACTCAGAAGGACTATAAAAATAATACGCATTTGTTTCATTAGGGTATCCCACAAAATTGCACTCTTCGGATTTAGGTCCAAGCTTGTCAGATACTTGACGTTTCACAAACGCCTTGCATCCCCAAACTTTCATAAAGTTCATGCCTGACCGTTTCTCCTTCCATATTTCACATGGAGTCTTTTGAACCTTCTTAGTAGGAACACGGTTAAGTGTGAAAGCCGCTGTTTCTAGAGCATAACCCCAGAAACTTATTGGAAGATCTGCATGACTCATCATCGATCGCACCATGTCCAACAAGGTGCAATTTCTCCTCTCTGAAACTCCATTCCATTGAGGTGTACCTGGCGGAGTAAGTTGTGATACAATACCACACTCTTTTAAATACTCTTTTAAATTGGTGCTTAAGTATTCACCCCCACGATCGGATCGTAAAATCTTAATACTTGCACCTCCGCCAATTTGCTTCTCTACTTCAGCCTTGTATTCTTTGAATTTTTCAAAAGAATCGGATTTACTCATCATAAGATATACATATCCATATCTAATGAAATCATCAGTAAATGTTATGAAGTAGTAGTAGCCTCCTCTAGCCATCACACGCATTGGGCCACATACATCACTATGTATTAGCCCCAGACGTTCAGTGGCCCTTTGACCCTTACTAGTGAAAGGGGCTTTAGTCATCTTACCAAGCAAACAAGATTTGCATTCTTGGTATGATTCAAAATCAAACTTATCCAAGTATCCATCCTTATGTAATTTGGATATGCGTTTCTCATTTTTATATGGCCTAGACGACAATGCCAGAGGTATGTTTGATTTGAGTCATTGACTTTAAGTCGTTTGTTTTCTATATTATAGACAGGATTATCTAAATCAATAACATATAAACCATTAAACAAACGCGCAACACCATAGGTTATAAATCATTCAAAGCAAAAGAGCAACTGTTGTTCTTTATTGTAAACGAAAAACCTTTCTTGTCCAAACAAGAAACAGAAATAATCTTTCTGCGAATCGCAGTCACGTAAAAACAGTCTTCTAGTTCTAAAACAAGCCCAGAGGGCAAAGATAAATAATAAGTGCCTACAGCTAAAGCAGCAACTTTTGCTCCATTGCCAACTCGTAGGTCCACTTCTCCCTTACCCAAAGTCCTACTTCTCTGCAGTTCCTCCACATTTATACAAATGTGAGAAGCACATCCGGTATCCAATACCCAAGATGTAGAAATAGACAAATTGACTTCTATAACATAAATACCTGATCCAAAAATCTGAACACCCTTCATTTTCTTCAGATCCTTCAAATAAACAGGACAGTTTCTCTTCCAGTGACAAGTTTTCTTACAGTTGTGACATTCACCCTTAGCAACACCACCTTTAGGCTTTAAAGCCTGTTTGGGACCTGACTTTGGCTTGGGTGTAGAATCAGATCCAATCTTCTTCTTACCCTTCCACTTGCCTTTCCCCTTGGCCTTACCTTTATTGCCCACCATCAGTATGGGAGCAGGTTCAGCTATCTTCATGTTGGTTTCATATGTCCTCAACATAGCCAACAATTCAGTAGGTGTTTTGTCAAATTCATTCATATTGTAGTTCACAACAAACTGAGTAAATTTGCTATTCAAAGAATTCATGATTAGGTCAATACCAGTTTCCGGACCAATCGGGAAACCGAAAGTAGCAAGTTACTCAATTTAACCAATCATCTTCAGAACATGTGGGCCAACTGGTTCACTTGCCCCTTGTTTGCAATTAAAGAGTGACTTACTCGTATTGAACCTTTCTTGACGAGTTTGGCTTGCAAACATGCTTTGCAAGTGCTCATTGATAGTATATACATCCATATGCACATGCTGTCTTTGAAGCTCAGCACTCATAGTTGCCAACATGAGACATGCAACATCATTTGCATCATTCTCATCCCTTGTGTGGGCCGCTCGTTCCTCAACAGTAACGTTCTCAGGAAGGGGACCTGGCGGAGGGATATCAATGACATGAAGCTTGCGCTCCTTCCTGAGGACAATCCTCAAATTCCTCTGCCAGTCTAGGAAGTTGTTTCCTCTTGTTAGTTTGTCCTTTTCAAGGACTGATCGTACGGATAGTGTGTTTGTGTTGTTTGCCATTAGTATCTACAATGATAAATGCACAAAATAAACATTAGATTGTCTGGGTTATAAATTATTATGTTCAAATGATTATGATATATTCATAATATATCTCCCACTATTTTTATCAAATTAATAGCCCTTACTATTAATTCGGAAAGCATATCCATAAATCTTTCTAGTGAGCCAAGATCCATATTTCGTCATGTCCTAAGTCAACCACTGGTAGTCCTGAAAACATGATTATTTAGGTAGACAACAATTGTCAATTATATCATATATAATTCTTGGATAGTTTGGTGAACAACGATTGATCTTATCTATCTAATAGATTTTTAACCAAACTTTATGCTTCTAAGTTCATAATAGTTGAATATAACCGTTTATTTTCACCTCATTATGACGACTCAGTTAAGTTAGACCCAATGATACAACGGCCGAATATAATCGTTTATATTCGTCGCATCTCACCACGATAGACAGGAGTCCCCTGCCACTGGCAGTCATTCCCCTTGCCGATCTAGGATTCGATGAGTGTTCATTCATTGGAAAGCATTTGATTAAAACTTAATATTTTATTAAGGGGTTTAGAAAATTTATAACGATCATGATCACATCATAAAGAGATCCTCAATTTTCCTTGAACAAAATATTTCAAGTTGACATCTTCAATTGTTCATTTCCTAGGTAGATGGAGGATCCCAATGGTCACACTTAATACTCATTAACCTTACGAATACGCATATCCGCTTTTGACAGAATATCCCAATTTTATATATCAAAAATCCATATTTAATTCCGTGTTTTAAAAATCCATATTTCATAAACACAAGAATCTCATGATCGTTTGTTAATTTTAAAATCTTGAATCGTTACAGATTTTATCTTGTTTAAGCATGCATGGCATGGGTGATGTATCTAATACATTCATTCATACATAATTAATCTAATTAAAGCATGCATCTCTATGTATCCTACACATACATTCATACATCATATGTAAAGTAAGTGCAATATGTAAACGTGATTGGTTATGGCCTTTATCCTATATGGTCCTCTCAAGCTGATGAAAGGATCAAGGTCAATCTATGGTGGAATAAACATAAATACAAATTACATGTCTTCATTCTTCTTGTCTTCTTGGTTGCTTCTTCTCTTGGACCATCCTTCAATCTTCAATAACATTACATTGAATAATTGAATACAATCTACACTAAAGTACTTACATAATAAAACTCGAGTTACATTCGAGGTTCAACAATTACAAGAATGAAGAAAACGACATGCAAGTCATATTTATAAAACCAAAACCATTAATCTAAGGGTCTTAAGGCCATAACCATCACCATGCTCAAGTAACAATTAAATAACATGTCATATTATATAATCATGTTATACCATATCATATTTCAGATGATCCAATCAAAGAAATCATATACCGCAAAAATCAGAAAATAAGAATCAAATTCTGAAAACAATAAATCGTCTTTTTCATGCAATAAACGGCGTCAAACGCCTTACAGACGAGTTGGTGATAGCAAAGCTATCAGTTTTGTTCAGACGCTCGTTTTCAGTCAGAAAACACATATCGTTTACGAAAATTGGACACTGGACAGATTTCACCAGATTTGCACAGCGTATACAGAAATCGTATCGTATACAATCCCCATATCAAGAACAAACATTAATCATATATATATATATATACATATATATATATATAGGGTGCCCTTCCACAACCACGGGTGGCTCCGGAATGCCAACCACCAGGCGCAATGTTACATTGCGCCAGGTCGCATTGTTTCAATGCCCCAGGTCGCAATGTAACATTGCCCCATTTCGCAATGTTTCAATGCACCAGGTGCAATGTTATAATTTAATATATTTTAAAATAATTTAAATTTATGAATAATTCTATGTTTTAATATGTTTTAACTAGTTTTTTTATAATGTTATAATTTAAATTTACACTACTCTTACTAATTTTTCATTTTTTTTTGATTTCCCCCCATTTTTAAATGGTTTGTCAAATAAATTTAATAATTAAATTAAAAATGTAAAATGAAAAATTATGAACTTAAAATTCATACAAAACCAAGTGGTCATACTCACTATTTTTAGAAACAGACTGCAATTTGTAGTTTTTTAAAAGTTTTCATTGCTCCAGTACTACCTGGATTTTTTTATTAAGCAATTTTGATTTTTCTTTAATTACAATCAAATATTACATTTTTTTTAAAAAAATCACTTATTATAACATTTTAAGATTTTAGAAGGTGCAAAAAAGTTTTTTTACATAATTTTGGCACAAGATGCCAAAAATTAGTACAAAATGGCAGTTTTATGCAGTTTGAATACCCTGTTTTACTCTGTTTGCTTGGGTTAGAGTAATCTAAGATGAGTGACCCCATGGGAAGTTTTTTTGCAGAATTACCTGGCGCATTGATACATTGCGCCTGGCGCTATGTTTCATTGCTCTGTCTTTTAACTGCGCAATGTTTCATTGCGCCAGTACTACCAAAAATAAAGTAAAACTGGATTTTTTTAAGGATTATTTATTTTTCTTTAATTATAATCAAATATTACATTTTTTTTTAAAATTTGAATGTTTAAAAATAACTAATAATTGTCATTAAAAAATTTGAAATATTGCCATTATTATTATTATTATAAATATTTTCAAACTTTTATTATTTCATAATATTTATTTGAATGCTTTAATAATAGAAAATAAAGTAAAATTCAAATAAATAGAAAATAAGACGGAAAATGACAGTGATACCCTTAATTCCTTCGCATTGATTCATTGCGCCAGGCGCGGATGAAATTAATTCCCATACCGCATTTGTTTCCGCTTCTTTTCAGTTTTAAACCCTACAAACACACAGACTCTTACGATTGGCGATCCTCAGGTGATTCCTCAGGTGATTCTTACGATTGGTTCGATTTCAGTCATCATCATCAATTTATACATATACACTCGAGCTCGATTTTAAATTCCGGACTACTACTTCAACTCGTAATCTCTCAACTGTACATTTTATCGGTAATCCTCTGTTGTTCTTCACCTTCAGGCTTAAGTTGTGTTAATAGCTAAGCTACAGGTTGTTGTATGTATGTATTTTGACGATATTTGTTTTAATTTCAAGCTAGTTGTTTTTTTATTAGCGACATAAAAGTGTTTGATGAAAGTCCCCTTAGAATTTTTATTCCTGATTATTGCTTATCATGATGTATGCAAAGTGTTGGGATAGTGAAAGTGGTAATTGTTTGTTTCGGTCACTTGTTATTTGTATGAGTCGGAATTGGTAGAGTGTGTTTGCCAAAATGGTTTATATTGAGCAAATAGCTTACTATTTCATGAGCATGTATCACTTAATGATGATGTAAGAAAATTATTTAGTAAATTTAAGTGTTATAGTTGAATTTGCTTGCATCTGAAGACTGAAAGTAGTTTTGCTGATTTGCATACTGGATACAAACTTAAGTTATGAGATGGTCTAATTTTTTGATTTTGCACATTGCAGATACTATGGATATAGAGTGCGGGCCTGTCGATAGATCGCTCTTGACCATGCAGGATGAGCATATTAGTACTGTGATATGGAAGGGGGGTAAGCGGGATAAGATAGATGTGAGACAGTTGACTACTATGCATTGGCAGTGGGATTTCAGGGAGCGTCAAATTGATTTGCTAGAGTTATGGGGTTTCAGGGCATTTGCATACCCTCAGTCGATTCCTCAGAACGACATTAGATTGATCACGGCCATGATAGAGAGGTGGAGGCCAGAGACGAACACCTTTCATTTCCCATTTGGTGAGCTGACCATCACATTAGAGGATGTTTACATGATCTTGGGTCTGCCTGTTTATGGTCGTCCCGTGACTCATTCGGAGCTTATGAAACCAAAATCATATTGGATGACGAAGTGGAAGGATTTGAGGTTGAACAAGAAGGAACGTAAAAAGATGTATGATGATGGGGTGATTCTTCACAAATTGAGGGAAAGATATAAGAAGATTCCCAAGACGAAACGTCCAGAATACATGGAGCAGGATGATATAGTTTACACCCGGGCTTACCTTCTATACATCATTGGGGGTGTGTTGTTTCCTTCAGGGAAACGAGACGTGGTTCATCCTCGATATCTACAGCTCATCCAGGATACTGGTGAGATTGCTGGCTCTGCATGGGGAGCCGCTGTATTGGCTCATCTGTTCAGGAGTTTGACCAGGGCTGCGCATAAGAGTGCCAAGGCTTTTAACGGATGCAGCATGCTTCTTATGTATTGGGCATGGGAGAGGTTGTTACCTGGTGCTCCGGAGATTGCACCTCATCAGGATTTTACACATCCGAGGGCATTGGCATGGATTCAGGCGCGGAAGAGGGTTAACCCCCACCACCATACAGGTCTATACAGGGTGACTTTGATAGCTTTGAGATTTGTTGGCTGACATGGCGGCCTTATGAGAGGTTTTATGATCGCATTGATATGGATGACGAGTCTCATGACAGTGAGATGTTGGATGCATTGCATATTAGCCTCGGTCGACTCCCTCTTGTGTCTTTTGACATTGTCGAGTATGTCATGCCAGACAGGGTCATGAGACAGTTTGGTATGCTACAGCACATACCACGGGATCCAGTTGACATGTCTCAGCTGCGGAGGGAGAGGGAGTCTCGTTGGGGGCGGGAAGATCATTTTACGCTTTTGGCCCGGATCCGAGATGATTGGGATAGTTTTATGGCTACGGGTTTGCCTGTCGTTGAGGAGGTTGCAGACGCATGCATAGA
Organism: Kitagawia praeruptora; assembly: GCA_037693485.1. Lineage (NCBI taxonomy): Eukaryota > Viridiplantae > Streptophyta > Magnoliopsida > Apiales > Apiaceae > Kitagawia > Kitagawia praeruptora. Next base: position 116,643,872 of record CM075351.1, on the reverse strand, counting down.
GGAATACATGGACTGGTTCGGGCGTGTTAGTAAGTTGAGGATTGCTCCATTTCTGGCTGAGCATCCCACGGAGATAGTGCCTCGTGATTGGTACCCCCAACAGGACATGGCTGATGCGGTATGCTTCTATAGTTCATGCATTTTACTATTTTAGACCTTAATTTGTTAGATTTCTGCGCTTTACTCCTTAGTTTCTATAGTTCTTACATGATATACATGCTAATGATAAATGCAGCTAGATTGTGGCATGAGGATACTTCATGAGATGCACCTTCGTAACCCCCCTGACTGGTTCTATGATCTCATCCCTGAATTTTTATATCGTTATGATCGAGTCAATGCCGAGTGGAGGGGTCTTGGATTTAGCAGGCCTAGTTTTGATAGAGCCCCTAGTGCACATGATATGGATATTGACCCCAGCGCTCCTTCATCTTCGCAGCAGCCTCCACTATCTGTCTCTCAGAAACGTGTGCGTGAGGTAGTAATCTTTTAATTTTATTTGACACTTGTTATCTTTGAATGTAGTGGATTTGTATTACCATGTTATGTTATTGCAGGCCGAGACTACTGATTCTCCTCCTTCACCTACGCCAGATGCCACGGGTGATATCTCCTTTAAACGTCCTCGTCAGGTAGTAATCCTTAATGCTAGGTTTAATTCAAGGTAATTAGTATGTGCATTTGGCGATGATATCATTGATAATTTGACTTCTAATCAAAATTGTGGTTGCAGGTTAGTAGTACTCCTCCTGTTACAGAGCCGACCCAGACATCTGTCATGCCTGATATCCATGTTGAGGTACTAATCCTTAACGGTTGGTTTAATTCGAATAATTTATGGAGAATTATATGTATATATGATCGGTATATTGACATGATCTTGCAGGTTGAGAGTACAGCTACTACAGATGCTCCTAAGGCTCCAGTAGCATGTGATTTGGTCGTGGATAGCATAGACAACAAGGTTGCATTTGGCATGGCATTTCTAGATGGAGAAATGAGTAGGAAAATACATGGCAAGCCTATGCCTTCTGGATGTCATAGAGTGTCGGTGGATGGCGTGATTAAACCAGAAGCCTTAATTCCAGTTCCAGTAGTTGGTGAGATGGAAATGGTCAAGCAAGCCGTTGGATCTCATGTCGCATGGCCTAAGGAATGGATCATACCTCGAAATTCCGAGGTTTGTATTTCTATAAAAATAATATAATCCCAGTTTATGTGCTTGATGTGTAAACTGGGACAGTTTATAATCCCAGTTTATTGACATGATCTTGCAGGTTGATACTACATCTGCTCCTTCTCCTTCACAGCCGCCGACCCCGACATCTGTCATGCCAGATGTTCATGCTGAGGTACTAATCCTTGACTCTTTCTTTAATTCGAGTCACTTGTGAAGAATTACATGTATATGTATATATGATCGGTTTATTGACATGATCTTGCAGGTTGATACTACAGCTGCTCCTTCACAAACGCCGACCCAGACATCTGTCCTGCCGGATGTCCATGCTGAGGTACTAATCCTTGACTCTTTCTTTAATTCGAGTCACTTGTGAAGAATTACATGTATATGTATATATGATCGGTTTATTGACATGATCTTGCAGGTTGATACTACAGCGGCTGCTCCTTCACAAACGCCGACCCAGACATCTGTCCTGCCGGATGTCCATGTTGAGGTACTAATCCATGATCTTGCAGGTTGATACTACAGCTGCTCCTTCACAGCTGCAATAGACGAAATTTCATTTTTTTTTGCTTAAATCACACACATACATGAACAATTAATCAAGAACAATTGAAAATATGAACTAATCAAGAACAAAAAAAAATTAAGAAGACACACACACACTAATAAACATGTACGAATAAATTACACACATATCACACGAATATTAGAGGGATTTTTACCCGATTATATGTTCATATAAGATAGAGATGAAAATGAATGAAATTTTCAACTAAAAGCAAAAAATAACATTTAATTAAGATTAAAAGTATTACAATCAAATTTTTTGGACTACAATTTCTATTACAACTAATAGAAACTAGCCAATATCTTCATAACCATCGGTCTCATCACCATCTTCTTCTTCTTCTTCTTAAACACGTATTAGCATGCAAATACACCAGACAATTGACCAAATCATCGCCTTATACAAGAAGCTCTGACACCATTGTTGGATTTCGAGGCAGTAAATCACAGCGGCAACAAGGATAATTATAAAAAGATTCGAAATCCAAAACCATGGATCCATGTATCTTTAATTCGAGTCATTTGTGAAGAATTACATGTATATATATATATATGATCGGTTTACTGACATGATCTTGCAGGTTGAGACTAGAGCTGCACCTGCTCCTTCTCCTTCTGATGAGTTAAAGATGATATTGGGTGTACGTATCTTGGATATTATTTGAATCTTATTGGTTTGTTGTACGAATAAAATTATATCTTACTAATATCAAAACTTTGTCTTTTCTTAATTTTTGCAGTTGGACACAGATAGAGATAAATTCATGGATAAAATGAGACGGGGAGGTCCAGAGCGGAGTGGTGATCTTACGAGACCATTGAAAAGTGAAAAATAAACTTCATGATTAAGCATTGGTGGGGTAAGCCTGAGGATTATGTATGGTATGATCATGGTGGGCGTGGGTTTAATCATACTCTTTCTCATAAGAATGTCGAGTGCCTACAACCCAACCATGATGTGAGCTGCGCTATAATAGATGCCTATTCTGATTTGTTGAAGATTAGGGAGAAAAAGGCACATAATGGGGGCGTGTTCCATCCTCCGTGCAAGAAGTTCTTCATTTTCTATAGCTATTTCACGACTCTTGCCAAAAAACATTGCACAAACTGCAAGGTAAATCATCTATTCTCTACTTTATTACAACTTTAATGTAGTATGCTTGTTCGTCTAGATAGTCTATTTTGAATGTCATGCCCCTACTTGTACAGATTTAACAGAAAATCATAATTTATTGCAGGTGCATCCAGATCATTTTAAAAGCGCTCCTGCGCTTATGGAGCAACAAGCTTTCTATAACACTTATAGGAAACAACACATCGGGGATCCATTAGAAGCTTGTGATTTTGCTTTGCTTCCCGCGTGCGTAGGATGTCATTGGATTTTGTTTATTGCGGACCTCCGGAATTGGCATGTCATGATAGTTGATCCTCTCCGGGATGAGAGGCGGGATGGCTTACGGAAGGCGTACGCACATGAAATTTATGTGATGGTACATTATTATTTTAGAGTTATCTAGACGAATCCATTTATTCATATCCGAATATCTTGTTACTAATAATGATCGTTTGTAGGAACGATTCCTCCCCTCCATGCTTCATCACTTGGACAAGAAAAAATTCCCTGACAAATTTAAACCTATGAGGTCAAAGTTCATGGAAAAAAGACCGAAGCAACCAAATGGTTATGATTGTGGCGTGTACGTTTGCAAGTACATGGATGCTATCCTTAATGGCATATCGTTACATGAGGCGGAGTGGGGAGCCGAACTTACTTCTGTCACTTTCCGGTATCGCATAGCATGGGAGCTTCTTAGTGGGGAAGCTCGGCATATTTCTGAATATGGGATTAAGGAGAGGAACAAGGGCCTTTAGTTTTTTTATTCGTGTTTATTAGATTTAATGTTGGATTGTAATTATTAGATTTGATTTTGGATTGTAATTTTGGATTGTATTAATTGTAAATTTGATTTTGTTTTGTTTCGATTTTGTTGAGTTAGATGGTGTAGTTTTTGACAGGTTTATCTGCAGTTTTGACATGTTTATTTGCAGTTTTTTGAAAGTTTTACAGACTGCACTTTGCAGTTTTTTTTGCAGAAATACCTGCCGCTTTGAGACATTGCGCCAGGCGCAAGGTTTCAATGCTCCAGTACTAACTGGATTTTTTTATTTAAGCAATTTTGATTTTTCTTTAATTATAATAAAAAATTACATTTTTTTTAATAAAATCACTTATTATAACATTTTAAGATTTTAGAAGGTGCAAAAAAAATTTTTTACATAATTTTGGCACAAGATGCCAAAAATTAGTACAAAATGGCAGTTTTATGCAATTTGAATCCCCTGTTTTACTCTGTTTCTGGAAATGCCGCATTGTATCATTGCGCCGGGCGCATTGCTTCAATGCTCTGTCATTTAGCAGCGAAATGTATCAATGCGCCAGGTCTAGAAACAGAGTGAAATTGGATTTTATTTAAGCAATTTTGATTTTTATTTAATTATAATCAAATATTACATTTTATAAAAAATATTCACTTATTATAACATTTTAAGAATTTAGAAGGTGTAAAAAATTATTATATTAAATATCACGAATAAAATAAAATTTTAAGCTTTTTTTGAATTTTAAATGCAAGATTTATAAATAAATATTTTAAAATATTATTAGTTAAAAAATTAAAAAAAATATTTTTTTCCATTTTTCTGGAATTTTATATTAAATATCACGAATAAAATATAAATTTAATCTTTTTTCGAATTTTAAATGCAAGATTTATAAAAAAATATTATTTTTTATTACGTAAAAAATTACTGAAATAAATATGAGGGGAATTCGTTTCTATTATATATTAGAATGGCATGGATATTCAACAGATGTGGCATTCCTGGCCGGGAGTGTTGGTTCGAAACAAAACTACGTAGTTAAGCGTGCTGGGTTCAGAGTAATCTAAGATGGGTGACCCGATGGGAAGTTTTTGGCAAAATTACTTGGCGCAATGATTCATTGCGCTTGGCGCATTGTTTCAATGCCCTGCCAAATGACATCGCAATGTTTCATTGCGCCTGTAGATGCTCTAACAGTTTTACACAGTCTTCCATGTGTTCCACTTTCATTCCCAAAAATTCAAATGTAATTTTCAAGTTACATTAAATTTAAAGTATAACCACAGTGTTCAAGTTACATTAACCAAAAATTCAAATGTAATTTCCAAGTGCCATTAAATTTAATTTTGAATTTTAATGTTGAATAAGTTAAATTTTTATCTATAAATACTCACCCTCAACCTAAGTTTATTTTCATATCCTAATCTTATCAATTTTCTCTCTAGCAACAAAGAGTAACTCTAAGTCATGGATGCTAAAAATGAGAAGGAGGCTATTTTAAAAACAAAGTTGAAAGAAGCCAAGAGAGAGATCAAGGTTCTTGAAGATCAAGTTGTTGATTTGGAGGTGAAAGTGGAAGATCTCGAAGAAGCCTTGAAAGAGAGGCTAACATGCAGATTGCATATTTGAGGAGATTGTACGGGCATGGAGATGAATATCCATAGAAGGAAGAAATGTAATTTTATGAAAAAATGTATTTTGATGTTTCCCCCCCTCCCAAATTAGTATTAATGAATAAAAATCTTGCTTTGAAGTTTATTCTAAACATTTTGTTTTATTGGCTTAAAATTAATCTCCAATTCAATTAACAAAAAAATATTATTTTAACATTTATCCGATTTCAAAAAATATTATTTGGGAAGTTCAAATTAAAAAGAATTTTTGGTAAAAAAAAATAGTTTTTCATTTTTATATTTAACATTTGAAATAAATTGTAATTTTATCATTTTTCCAATTTTTAATTGAAATATTATAAAATAAATAATAAAAAAAACTGGGTTAAAAACTAGGTTGAATTTTGAAGAATTACCTGGCGCGTTGATACATTGCGCCCTACGCAATGTTTCAATGCTCTGTCATATGACAGCGCAATGTTTCATTGCGCCAGTACTACATGGATTTTGCATAAGCAATTTTGATTTTTCTTTAATTTTAATCAAATATTACATTTATAAAAAATATTCACTTATTATAACATTTTAAGAATTTAGAAGGTGTAAAAAATTATTATATTAAATATCACGAATAAAATAAAATTTTAAGCTTTTTTTGAATTTTAAATGCAAGATTTATAAATAAATATTTTAAAATATTATTAGTTAAAAAATTAAAAAAAATATTTTTTTTCCATTTTTCTGGAATTTTATATTAAATATCACGAATAAAATATAAATTTAATCTTTTTTCGAATTTTAAATGCAAGATTTATAAAAAAATATTATTTTTTATTACGTAAAAAATTACTGAAATAAATATGAGGGGAATTCGTTTCTATTATATATTAGAATGGCAAGGATATTCAACAGATGTGGCATTCCTGGCCGGGAGTGTTGGTTCGAAACAAAACTACGTAGTTAAGCGTGCTGGGTTCAGAGTAATCTAAGATAGGTGACCCGATGGGAAGTTTTTTTGCAAAATTACCTGGCGCAATGATTCATTGCGCTTGGCGCATTGTTTCAATGTCCTGCCAAATGACAGCGCAATGTTTCATTGCGCCTGTAGATGCTCTAACAGTTTTACACAGTCTTCCATGTGTTCCACTTTCATTCCCAAAAATTCAAATGTAATTTTCAAGTTACATTAAATTTAAAGTATAACCACAGTGTTCAAGTTACATTAACCAAAAATTCAAATGTAATTTCCAAGTGTCATTAAATTTAATTTTGAATTTTAATGTTGAATAAGTTAAATTTTTATCTATAAATACTCATCCTCAACCTAAGTTTATTTTCATATCCTAATCTTATCAATTTTCTCTCTAGCAACAAAGAGTAACTCTAAGTCATGGATGCTAAAAATGAGAAGGAGGCTATTTTAAAAACAAAGTTGAAAGAAGCCAAGAGAGAGATCAAGGTTCTTGAAGATCAAGTTGTTGATTTGGAGGTGAAAGTGGAAGATCTCGAAGAAGCCTTGAAAGAGAGGCTAACATGCAGATTGCATATTTGAGGAGATTGTACGGGCATGGAGATGAATATCCATAGAAGGAAGAAATGTAATTTTATGAAAAAATGTATTTTGATGTTTCCCCCCCTCCCAAATTAGTATTAATGAATAAAAATCTTGCTTTGAAGTTTATTCTAAACATTTTGTTTTATTAAGCAATTTTGATTTTTCTTTAGTTTTAATCAAATATTACATTTTTTAAAAATAATTCACTTATTATAATATTTTAAGATTTTAGAAGGTGCAAAAATATTTTTTTACATAATTTTGGCACAAGCTTCCAAAAATTAGTAAAAAACTGCAGTTTATGCAGTTTATGATCCTCTGTTTTACTCTGTTTCTGGAAATGGCGCAATGATGCATTGCGCCAGGCGCAATTTTTCAATGCGCTGTCATATGACTGCGCCTTGTTTCATTGCGTCAGGTCCAGAAACAGAGTAAAACTGGATTTTATTTAAAGAATTTTGATTTTTTTAATTATAATCAAATATTACCTTTTTAAAAAACAAAATTCAATTAGTATAACATTTTAAGATTTTAGAAGGTGTATAACAATATTTTTACATAATTTTGGCACATGCTTCCAAAAAATAGTAAAAATTAGTAAAAATACATAACACATTTAATGGTTTTTTGGACAATTTCTTCTATCATGATTTGCTCCTTCTTCTCCGCACTTTCCGCACTTTCGTGGCTTCGTATTTTAAGTCGAAGTTTCAATACCACTTTTATATCTTTCCGCTTTCTTTCTTCCCTTCGTTTTTGACCTTGGTGGATCAAATATTGGATCATCTTGATAGTAATCATCTTGATAAAACGAATCATTCATCCTTTCCTTACGTTCTTCCGGGAAAGCATTTTTCACATGACATTTCTCTCTCTCAATCAAATTCATCACGTAATTGAACCGTGGTACGGAACAACTACCAATAGCACCCAAACCTTGAAAAGATTTGCACAATGCACTATACCTTGATGATTGTGATGCACCAACATTTGCAAGAACAGGAGGCGTATATGGTAGAGGTCCGGCAATTTGGTTGCCTTTCATTGTCCACCTAGGCATGATGTAATCTTTTGGTATTTGGGTTTTTTGTTGTTTATCGAGGTAACGGATCATGTGTCTACAAATCATTCCGGAATGTTCGAACTTTTTACAAGCACATTCAATCCTTTGGTCGATATGAACCGTCAATTGATAACTTCTTCTATGATTCTCCGGTACGGTAGACTTCTCCACCAAATACATTTTAAACAAGTAACATCCCAACCCTTTAGCTTTCTTCACGACATAAGATTGACTTTTTAAAAGCTCCTTTTGAAATTGTTTAAACATTTCCTTGGTGTAAACTTCGGATGCATGAATTTCCAAGGACGAGTGCAATACTAGTCTTCTTTCGGTTTCCTCGGTGTCGAAATCACATTTAACCTCCTTAAGATATTGTGTCTCCAAAGCCTTTTGTGAATTTTCGATGAATTCTTTCAAACCGGTAGATGCTTGCACATATTCATCAAAAAAAGCATTCATAGACTCGCTCCTTGAGGTAGTGGTCATACCGGCGGAAAAATAATTTCTCGTGTAAGCACCGATCCATTGATCTCTAATAACATACATTTGATTTAACCAAACATGATCCTCAAGTTGGTACTTCTCGACCAATTCCTCCCACTTACCTTCGAATTCCGTTGGTGACAACGACTTGTACACACATGCATTGAAATCCGGATAGTTGGTGTACAAATTAGACAACTTCTCGGGAAACTTATTACTTATATGCCATGTACAATATGTATGCTTTGTATGTGGCATAATCTCAGCAATAGCATTACTCAAAGCGATGTCTTGATCGGTGATAATTGTCACGGGCGGTTTGTTGTCAACGGCCTCCAACCACGTTTTCAAAACCCACTTATAAGATGGCTCTTTTTTATCCCTTATGAGTGCAAATCCAAACAAAATATTTTGGTAGTGGTGATTTACCCCCGTAATGGGTATGAAAGGCATACAATACCTATTCGTCCGATAAGTCGAGTCGAACGTAACCACTTCACCAAATTTTTTGTATGCATTCATGGATCGAGGATCTACCCATACCAAACCCCTAACACGATTCTCCTCGTCCACATCAACTCGATAGAAAAATTTGCCAAAATTAGTTTCTTGTTCTAATTCCCGAAGTAAGACCAAACCACACTCCGCATCTCCTAAATCAAATACCCGGCGTCGAATGTCACGTATGACATTACGCACGTCTTGTGGGGAGAAACCAAGATTTTCAACACCGCCACATGTCTCGCTTAGATATTTCATCACTTTTGCCGTCTCGATGCCGGATTTGTTAAACAACTCAATAATTGATTTAGTGATTGGATCTATGTTTTGTGACCTTTGAAAAAATTGAACCTTATCCGGTGTCACCATAGCATGATTGTGTTTCAATACGACCGAACTTATAATCCATTTATTTGTTTGCACTTTATGAACTACGCACATGCGGGCTTGACAATTTGTTCGTGGAATTACATCTCTAATACGTTTTCCTTTATCACGACCCATTAAATTCAATGGTTTTGTTCTTCCACCCTTCCGACAAATAAAAAATCGGGATGATGGATCCTTAGTTCCTAAATGATTATGCGTATTCCTAATTATTATCTCGAATCCGACACTTCGACCATAATCCCTATAAAATTTTGTCGCCTCATCTAATGTGTCAAAAATCATACCAACACTAGGCACAACATCATTAATATTCGGAAATGTAAACCCACAATTTTCGTTTCCGATATTAATATCACCATCATCTTCATTATAATCTTCACCATCATTTTCTACATTCACCTTATTTTTACCTTTATTAACATCATTTTTTCCCGCATCATCATCATCATCCACATTCATCTTTTCTTTACCCACATTATCATAGTCATGGACATCTATTATTTCATCAATAAATAATTTTTGAGAAACCGGATTTTTTCTAGCGGGCGTAGTAACTTCATAATCATAATCATTATGCTCCTCACTAGATGAACTAAAATCATTAAATAAAAATGTTGCCATAAAAACTAACCTTTTTTTGATAATAATTGACCTCCAAATGATAAGCAAAATTGCACTTTGAAACCTTAAAAGATATTTTTTTTAACGATGTTAGGAGAATGGAAAATTTTTAAGTATGTTGGGAGAATATTGGAAGAGTGGGAGAATTTAAGGATTTGGAAGAACATTGATTTAGAAAGTGATGGTAGTGAGAGTTCACGGTTGAGAGAAAGAGAATGGATTGAAGAATGGGAGAATTCATTGTTTGAAGAATTTAGATTTAGAAAGATTAAAGTAATAAAGTGTAAAGTAGTAAAGTGAGTTAAGGGGTCCAGGTGTTTTTCTGTTTTCTGGATCAATGAAACAGTGCCCCATTCTAGCCACCCACAGCCACCCACCACCACCAACCTAGATAAATAAAAGATATCTACGAAACAGGCGCATTGTTTCATTGCGCCAATGGAATAAGGCGCAATGTTTCAATGCGCCGGACCACAATGTATCATTGCGCCAAATGCATCTGGCGCATTGTTTCATTACACTAGGCGCAATGAAACATTGCTCCATTGTTTTTAATGTATATTTAATTATTTAAAATTAAAAATATCATTATTATCGCATTACAAATACTTAATTTAGTTCACTTAACTTAATTTGAATATTTAGTTGTGAATTTTGTTTGAATGTATCTGTTATGCAACTATGACCTTATCAATTAAGTTAGAGTTCTGTTTTGTAATTTGTATCTTAATAATCGTAAGTTGATATGTACAAAGTAGAGGTACCGCTTGGTTGAAAAACAGACGATAGTAGTAATATAGATGATGATAGTTCATTCTTAAGAAGTTAAAATAACTCTTAATATATATTGAGACCTTATTATTCAGTTAGAGTTTTATTTTGTATTTTGTATCCTTAAGTTTAATAAACATTGCGATTGACATGTACACAGTAGAGGTACCGCTTCGTTGAAAAACAAACGATAGTAGTAATATAGATGATAGTTAGATGATAGTTCATTCTTAAGAAGTTAAAATAACTCTTAACATATTATTGAGACCTTATCATTCAGTTAGAGTTTTATTTTGTATTTCGTATCCTTAAGTTTAATAAACGTAAGTTAATATGTACACAATAGAGGTACCGCTTCGTTGAAAAACAAACGATAGTAGTAATATAGATGATAGTTCATACAGAAGAAGTTAATAACTCTTATTGAGACCTTATCATTCAGTTAGAGTTTTATTTTGTATTTTGTATCCTTAAATTAAATAAACATAAATTTAAATGTAAAAACTAGAGGTAACCCTCGTTGAAAAGCAAACGATGGTTAACATTATATTTGTAATTAATATATTTCATTTTTTAAATAATTTAAACATATTTGTAATATAGTAATTAGTTGCGGTTACTAAGATTTGTTTTGAAATCATATTAAAAAACATTATAACATTAAGTTAACATTATATTAAAATAAAAACAAAAATATGCCCGGGGTATTGAAACATTGCGCCTGAAGCATTGTTACATTGCGCCGGGTAAAATGTCACATTGCGCTGGGTACATTGTCACATTGCACTAGGCGCAATGTAACAATTCTCCAGCCATATTTTTCAACCAGACCTGGCGCATTGTAACATTGCACCAGGCGCAATGTTACGTTGCGGTGGGTGGATATCCACCCGTGGTTCTGGACCGGCTTCCATATATATATATATATATATATATATATATATATATATATATATATATATACAGATTATATAATCATCATATGATCATCTAATCATCTCAATCATTTTAAATCATAACAGAACCATATATATGCATCATAACATATTATAAACAACATATATAAGAACATAAACATGGTAGATTCGTAAAACATGCATACTCGCATCATATACAGTAAACACGTAACCAAATCAACCCCTTATACACGTAGCTCTGATGCCATTGTTGGGTTCCGAGGCATAAAACGCAACGGATAAACGTAGATAAAACAAAATTTTCGAAACCCAAACCAGGATCCATGTATAATTCCGAGCAGATAATGGTGAAATCGAATCATACCTTTATAAGATCTTGTTTCACGAACTCAACGGAGATCCTTGCTTGTAATCACCACACACAGTCCTTGCGTCAAGATCCGTGTCTCTAAGGTAATCCACACGAACGTCCGACCGTCCAACGATCCGAGGAGCCAGGTACTAGCCCGCAAAGAACAGCCTCTCTCTCTCTAGCCTCTCGAAGATGGAGCTGCTAGGGTTTTGTCAAAAATGATTTAATGACTCTTAACCCTAAAGTAATACATCATTATGTATTTATATGAGAGATATAATGGGTTAAAATCAAAAAACCGAATTGGGCTTCCTTAAACCCAATTCTATTTCTATTATGATTTTATTATTGGACTTCCTTAAATCCAATTTTGTTCTTACTTTATTAAATTCGAATTTACTTAGATAATTAATTAGGACAAGTCCAATTAACTAAATAGCCAATTCTCAATTTAATAATGATTTAATTTAAATTCTTAATTTAAACTAAAACTCCTTTGAAGACGTTCTAATTGTGTGACCCTATAGGTTATTATTACGTTGGCAATAATTTTAATATCTAATAAAATTATAAACAATGAGCGGTATCTAGTAATACATCATTGCTACCCAAGTAATAATAATAATCGGTGATCCAATTTAAACTTTTTGTGATTAATGTTTCTGTGCAATATAATCCCTTTAACCAAATATTATAGATTAAACTCGAGGCATGTGTTTAGTCATCCTCTTCAACATTTAATCCGGGTTTACTTGATCCATGAGTAGACTATTAAAACAAATCATTATTTGAGCACGACCATGCATTTTATAGTCTTACTCAATCAAGAGGCCAATAATATCTTTCCTAATTCTAGGAGGGTTAAATCCTTTATCTATCATTCATATTTCTCATACGACTCATGATATACCCGATGTCCACTTTTATCATCACCTGGTTAAAGGTAACTTTTAATGTAGTCAAAGTATATTAATCCTCGTATAGAAATATAATGATCTCAAGTCAAAGGACCATTACACCATTATCACTGTGAGTCTTTCTTATGACTTTATTAAACATGAAGAATCTCACTGTGGGTCTGTCCAGTACCATGTACCCCTACATGTACCTATGTTTTTTATTTTAGTATCTCCATACTTATAACCAATGAGATGTGGTTATCTGTCAACCAACATACTAGTCTATTTACGTATTTTTATTGCCCTGTAATAATAATACTCGACTAGGGACCTTTAAGAATATGATATATTATATAATCTCAAGTTCAAGTCATGTACTTAAACTATACAATGTGTATCATGATTCTAAGGACATTTATTATGCTAACAAATATATCGCAGTAATTAAAGTCATAATAAATACGTTTAATGAATAATCAAATGACATAAGGGTTTATTAAATGAAACAATGTATTGCCTCTAGGGCACCTACACTAACAAAATGAACAATGATAGAATAATTTGAGAAGGAGTGTTGTAAATTAATAGACGAAAAATGTCATTGAAAATAAAAATGAAGGGTATAGGCACTAGCAAAACTATTTGAAAGGAACATCGTAGAATTAACAGAACAGGTTCACATCATTTAAAATAAATATGAAGAGTATAAATGCTTGCAAGAAAGGATTCGAAAGAACATATAAATAGTACAGAAGATTCACATCACTTGAACGATAAGTGAGGGTTAGTATACTTGCCTCAATATATGAAGTTTCCATTTCCATATTTCAATTCTTTACTCATTGTACATCTATCTCTATTCTTATTCGCTAGCCTTTACTCGGTCATACTTTCATCTTTCTTTCATTTCTTATCAACTGCTATGCGAGCACACGCGTCAACTCCGATAATTGTTCCATTCCTCAGGATTCCCTCTACATTTGCGCTGGCTCTTAGTCGGCGTCTTATTCGTACCTATAGAAAGGTAAAGTACTACTTTAGTACGCTTATAACCTTAATCGTCTATCTTTATTCTACCCAACGCGTCCTATAACGCTTTACCATTTGTCACCTATAATTTTTACAGATCATATTCTCGAAATAATAACATAAGATCTCATAATCACATAAGCACTTAGCACTTATTATCTTACACTTATATATCATATCACACCTATATCCTTTACACATCAGAAATCTTTAACGTAATGCTCTTGAAATAATAAAACAGTTTTAATAAAAATTGGACAGCACCTCCTTTAAAATATCGTCTAGCCTGTCGGAATATAACCGACCCGATCAGCAAACAATCAACCTTTGATACATACGCTATATCAATACTTGATTTCCACTTTAACAATCAACATACTAAAAATTTTCAAGTTGCTACGCACATATTACAACGTTATATTTATACTTACTATTACCAACAATTAGTACCGACCTGGGCAATTAAAACCTAAATTACCACTAATACACTTAACTCTAACTATTAACACTAATTACAACCATAGGCATTACCATGAAAATTGACCCACTAACCAAGCTTACCATTACCATACATGATCCTCCCCAGACATTTCTTTTGTACTTCACTGCAACAACACTTGTTCATTCCTAAACCAACTCATACCCACTGTTAGGCCACACATACACCCGAACGTCGGTACACACATATATTGATAAAAATCATTCCCCTCCTTCTCCTAATTTAATTCTTACTATTACCTTTTTCCCTCATCCTTTTTCTTTCTAAATCTTCTGGTCCCTCTGCCATCTCCATTACATCATCAAAACACGCACGCACTATTTCTTTTTACACACTAGACTTGCACATTGCTTTCTTGTTTTAATACTGCCCACACCAGGAACCCAGCACGAAATTAACTACACACACAAATACACTTATCTCCCTTAGTCTTTCTTTCAACCTTGCAACCCCCACACTACCTTCATACATCCACCAGCACACCACAACAGCTCCTACCATCAACCCCTTCTTAATTAAGACCCTTAACCCTCTTGCAAACTCAAACCAAGTACGCCTATACACACATAAGTTCATATTAACCATTTATACCTCCTCTATACCAAATTCAACTAACACCCATTGCACTATTAATCCCGAATCAAACGTTTCCATACAATTACTATTGTGAAATCAGTTTTAACAACAACAATGCCAACATACATACACTCCTTATACACAACCTCTACCACCACTTCCCCTCTGCTCCTGACTCCCTTTTGCGACTTTCGGCCTACACCAAATTACATACCCACCTCATTTTCTCTCGGTTGTCCAGCCTTCAGCCCACCCGTTGCCTCCTTTTTCTCCAACTTCACACTGAGCACCCAGGAGACACACAATCATTAACACTAAACTCACACACTTATACTTACATAATTCAATCACCCATCATTTATACACACTTATTTGGACACCATACTAAACGAACAAGGAGACAACTGAACTCTCTAATTCGACACAAAACTCGACTGCTTACCCACACCCTAAGCAGAAACACAGCACTAGCCGCGACACATACACACACCCATCAGTTTTCACCTGCACACTATGTATATAGATATATGCGAGTAGAGAAAGAGAGGAGAGGTTGAGAGATTGATCGAGAAATAAAGAGAGATAGTAGAGAGTGGTCGAGAGAGGGATTGAGAGTGAGAGAGATTAAGTTTAAGAGAGAGATATGGGTTAGATTCAAGAACTCTGGAGAGTTCGAGAATGATGTTAATTAGAAAGAAGAAAACAGAGTTGCTGTTAACAAAATGCAAGGGCCAAAAATGGTAAACTTTTATTGCTTAAATTAAAATAAGTTAATTAGAATAGCTTTTAAAAATTGAAATTTAATGAAAAACAGAAGAAAATTAAATTTTAAGATTTTAAAATCAAGAGCATGAAATTAAAAACATCCACATATTTTTAAAATATTTTTAGGGTCAGAAATGAATTAAATATGGATTTTACAAGTTTTGATCGTTTAAAAACTAAAAAAACTCTTAAAAATCATTCTAAAATGCTTAAACACTCAAAATAACTCACCCAATAATTTTAAAAAAACTAAATAAATATACATATATGATATTGCAAAAGATTTCGAGATTTTTACATACTCCGATGATTTTTTAAAAATTTTCAAAGATCAATAATGCATAATTTAAATAGATTTTAATCATAAAAAATTCAAATAAAAATTACACGGATTACACGTCACGGATACATCACCATATAGACATGTAAATATGATATCACATATATTTTATCTAAAAAAAAAAATTCACACCCTATAATCCACACTTATCATTAAATAATTAAATAAGAATAATAATAACAAAGACGATATTTTCTAGGGCGTTATACAAAAGTCGTGCAGTCTGCCCCCACACCAGTAACGCAGGCGCAGCCTGCGTTACACAGGTGCAATCTGCACTGAGAGCAGAAACGCAGGCACAGCCTGCGTTACACATCAAAATTCGATTTATTTTTTTATTTTTTTTTTCACAACTTTTTTTTTCTACACTAATGCGTGGGTTGCCTCCCACGAAGCGCTCCTTTAACGTCAATAGCTTGACGTTACTTCCAAGCCTCCATTAAGGATGATAATAATTTGCCTGGTCATCTCTTCGTGAGACTTCATCGTCTTCACGGCGACACACTTTCTGCCACTTCTCCTCGCTTGGCCTATTCGTGTAACAACTATGTCCTATTCCAATGCCTTCATCTGTTGACCCAAAATCTGTCAATTTGTAGAACAACACACACTCGCGAGCTTCGCTTGAATATAATGGAGGAGGGTAAATGTAAGTTGGGTGTGACTATTGATCAAGTAGTGACTATTGTTAATGATAGTCAGGTCAATAAGAAGTTGGTTATGGATGAGGAGGTGTGTCACAAGCTGAATGAAAAGGACTTTGATGAAGCCTTTGAGTATTTAAGGAGTAGCGGTTGTGTTCTGGAAGGGACAGAAAGGATGTTGAGGCGTATGCTTAGGATATACTTGGGTGTGAACCAGGGGGTTACACTTATTTTTCCTACCCATTTGTTGGTTTTGGTATGCTTGAGATGAATAATTTATTTGATATTGCCAGGTTGCTGGTGTCTTATTTGAAAATGCAGGTTTTGAAATTGGAGTTGCCGAACGAAATGTGTGCTGATACCACTGGAATCGGTTGTGTGATGCATGGTCATAGTGGTGTGGTTCTTGGCTTATTGATGCCAACTGATAGTTGTGAGGGCATTTGGCCCGGGCCAGAGCAGGATGTCTTGCTGATTCATGGGTTCCTTGGGTCACCATGGAGGATTCTGATGATTTCTAGATGGGTGCTATATCATGCTGAATTGGTTGTGGTTTTGGAAGGATTTGAGTGCAGTTTGCTGCCTGTGAATGCTCTTCAGTCGTATGTGAGGGATTGCAGCGTTAAAGCTGGATGCACTGATTTGGCGATCATGTTTCGACTTGGTTACGGGAGAGGTTCCTTGCTTGGGAACCACACTGTCCAGCTCGGGTGTTTGTGGGATTGTTCCTTCTGTTGGGTTTTGATGCGCTCATGTAGTTCGAGTAGCATCATTGTCATGATGCTAAGAATGCAAATTCTTAGTGCTCTTCCCTATGATCCGACATAGACTTTTTGGATGTCTTTAGACTAGGGGTGGTCACTGTGATAACCTCGCTAGTTTTATGTTGTCAGTAAGGTGACTTACTGATTTTTAATCTTTGTATTATGTGATTGTGGACTTCGCGGGGTATGCCCCTAGACTTGTATTCGCTGTTCCTTTTGGTATAAAATTTTAATTAGCAAAAAAAAAAATAAAAAAAAAATGTAAGTTGCTGAAGCCTTTGGTTCCTCAAAGAAAACTTCCTCCATTGGCTCTAATGCGCTACCTTCATCTTTACATTCTGAGACAAGTAGAAGACCTGCATCTTTCCCATGGTCTTCAGCCTCTTGGTACGAACATACCAATTCTTGAAATTTCTGCAGCTCACCAGTGTCTATCCCAATTTGTGCCCTTTCCAAATCATCCACCATACTAGCATGATCAAATTCCTCACATGGCTTGTGAACACTCACCTCCCCTTGGAATTTGT
The DNA here is from genome assembly GCA_037693485.1 of Kitagawia praeruptora. NCBI lineage: Eukaryota > Viridiplantae > Streptophyta > Magnoliopsida > Apiales > Apiaceae > Kitagawia > Kitagawia praeruptora. The sequence goes on along the minus strand of CM075351.1, from coordinate 116,625,926 downwards.
CTTCCTCAATTATGCATGCAGTACCTTGCTCCAAGTCACCGTTATTTTCTGGAATTGCCTCTAATATGAATTGCTGTTTCTCTTGTTCCAAGGCACTCAAAGCTCGAGCAACTAGTGTCTCCAAAGAGTTGACAGACTCCTCATTACTCTTTACAAGAATCCTAAGCTCCTCCATAGTTACAACCTCATCTGACTGAAAATTAGGAGTAGGTTGCTGATGTTGAAACTCTTCACTACCAAAGAAATATGACATATTTGGAACACCTTGCTGGTACTGTTGAGGATGGTATTGAAAATATGGTTGTTCCTCATAACTGACATATGGATCAACTCCTTCGTAGTAACATTATTGTGAGGGATCATGAACGCCCAAACACTGCTCACATTGCTGAGGCATGGATATCCTCGAATATGCCCACCATGGCAACTCCTCGCATGCCATCTTCAAACACTCAAGTACCTGAAACACACCGAACTAACAAGATAGGTAAGAAAAAAAATCTGAGTCAGTGAACTCTAACGACCACTATTGACAAGCACATAAACCAAAAATAAAACACCGATGATCCTCGGCAGCGGCGCCAAAAACTTGTTTGCACTAAATCACGCAAGCGTACTTGGTCACAAGTAATATATGAATAAGTCAAGTTCGTTCCCATAGAGATCTAGTTATGGTTTTAATTCAATAGATGTACCTATGCAACAATGTATGATTATTATTCACTGCTAAGACAAATAACAATTTTGGGTTTAATAAACTAAATTAACTAAGAAGTAAACTAACAAACTAAGAAATAACTAATTAACGAGAATTTAAATCAAATTACTTCTGCACGAGAAAACATGGGATCCTCACTTCATTAAATACTTTGCTTAGATTTGACGCCTTTAATCACTATATGCAATGGTTATGATATCTGATCAGACAACACGAAACAAGTACACGCTACCTCTCAGTATACGTATACCAAACTATCCATACATCCACAAAAGAGATAGAAGATGAATAGACACCAATTATGCTTAGACCCTATATGTCTATAGAATTTGAAAACATAACGGTTGAAGAGCAAGTTATCCATAAAGATCACATAGGGCAATATAAATATTCTCATCTCATACTACGAATCATGTTGATAAACAATCATGAACCTATGCTAGCATGGCAAGTTCTAAATCCCAAGATCCACTTTCACTTCACAAGAGATTAACAAATTAGATGTTCATGACGCATCTATCAATTAAGCATAAACATACGAGGATATCAAAAATACATCACACACAGATCTCTAAAGCATCAAGATACTAAAGCTCCATAAATAAATCCGTTAGAATCCCATGACAACGATTAGTTCATAATCGAACCGCTTGTCATCATGGGATCTGATGAAACCATGATAAAAACAAAGTATGAAAAGATACAAATAAACCTAAGTAATTGATATGTAATGGTTATCCAAATCACAATGGTAGGATGTGTTTAAATAGGCTCTAGAAGTCTTGCCCAGCAAGGAAACTGCCAAATCAGAATTAAAATAGAATACGTTTCCTAAACTGATTCTGTTTTAAAGGAAAATTCGTAACTGACTTTTCTTCATTATTTCTGGGCCGTTCCAGTTGTGTTTGGACATCTGGACCACTTTAGAATGATAGAGAATCTGGTTAGTTTCGCGTGGACAGTAAGATCGTCCAAAACGGACTTGTAGAACTCAAGATATGGCCAAAATAGTAAATCAGAATTTTCTGGATAAAAATTCAGAATTTCCAGAAGGGTTCCCGCGCCGCAGCGCCCTTCCCAGGCCGCAGCGCGCCATGCTTTCTGTCCAAGATTGTAGAAAATCTCCCAGGCTTCGCGTGAGTTGTAAGATCGCTGAAAACGGACTTCTAGAACTCCAGATATGGCCAAAACAGTGAAGACTGCGCAACCTACCCAGAAAATCCAAATTTTACACAAATTGCTCCTTTCTCCTCCGTTTCTTTTGCATTAGCTAACATCTTCAATACCATGACACATGTAACTCCTTGGTAGCATAACACAAGTGTCCAATCTTCATTCCAATGCTTAATTCCACTCTAATATCGATTAGAAACACCAACACTAACCGATAGCCACAACCCTGCACAACTACACAAAACACATAAAAAATACAACAAACTTGAGATCAAGTCAATCAATTTAAGCCGATATGGAACGCTCCAAGTGGATATAAAATCCACTTATCACCTTTTGACATCGGTCCCTTTGCATTATTCCGTTGTCTAAACCTATATTGGACATCGATTCTCTAATAAAAATTCATTGTCTATACATACATTTGACATTGATTTTATTTTAAAAAACTGATGTTGTTTTTACTGATATTTCACATCAATTTATTGCACTCTTTACACACTATAATTACCAAAGCTAAATCACACTAAAAAGTAAGTAAAACTGACTTTTTCATTAATGAAAGAAATTCAACATCCTTACATCATTGAGTAAAAACTAAAGTGGCTTGCTCTACATAAGCCTATATACAAAAACCAAACTTTCATTACATTATCCGAATAACCAAAAAACTAAAACTAGCAAAACAATTTTAAAACAAGCCTTCTGTAATGTATCAATGTATCCTGAGTATCATTGTTCTCTGTCTATGTCAAATTAACCCAAAAATTTAACCTTCACATATGGACCTCGTGGAAGTAGATCTGCTCGTATCTCTCACCATAATAGCCTCATCTGTTAGAAATTTTTTGATAATTTCAATTGATTTTGCAAGTAATCACAAGATATTAATTAGTACCTGAAATAATCCAAAAATGCCATAGACTAAATGCACAAACATACCAGCACAAGATATTAATTAGTACCTAAAATTAGAACATAATATATAGATACTTGTGACATTAAATTACTTGAAAATAGGTGCAAACATTGTATTAACAGTTCCCAGACTTGACAGATCTAGCTCAACTTCTTGGTAACCTGATTCAACAGCCTCTGGAGCAGAAAACTATCGTAAATACAACAAAATCTTTTGTACCAAAAAGTTCATGTTTACGACTTGAGAAGACTTTGGTAGGGCACTACCAAATCAAAATTGTTTTAACAAAAGGGCGTCATTCAAGATGTATTATACCTCAAAACCATCGGTGTCAAACTGACGTCTTTTATCTTGATCCGATAAATATCACAAGAGCTGCATTGCCTTGTCACCTATGACAGGTAACATAACAAGCAATCTTCCCATTTCTCCTGATCCCGAAAGATCTCACAGTATACCTTGATGTTAACCAAATGAAAAAAAAGGATCATCAGACAGAAAATAATAGCTCGACATCAATCACTCAAACCACAACTTATTCCTCTCAACTAAAGAAAAAAGGAAATTAACAGGGGCTGTGTTTTGAGAGAAAACATGGGTCTGTCCAGAGAGTTGTTCCAAGACCTTGGAGAACTTTTTAGTAGTGTTATACCGAGCCCCATTAAGTTCCTTTGGTATGCATGGAGAACTTTTTAAGGTGTAATTCAGCATATTTGTCTGAAGTGGCATCTCACAAGAATGTAACTTCAGAGATGCATAGTGCAGGTTCATCAAACACTTAATACAATTTACAAACCAGATATGATACCCACAAAAATATACAATACAATGCATATATTATTAAGTTTACGAAAACAACTATAATGCTACTGTACTTGTAATTTGCACTCAGTCGTAATGCCAACATTAAGAATTTGTTTGTTTTCACATACTATCATCATTCAGACTAAAATTTGGTTACAGAAGTTTTCACCAAGACCAGATAAGAAACAATAAGCTAAGTAGCTTATGTTCTGCTTTCAATAATTCAATATTCTTTTAAGTGTAAGACCAAAGCAGATCAAATGCAAGAGAGATGGCTTGCCTAATCTGGTTGCGAAGATGACACAAATTCCACAACATTGACAGCTAGTTTCATGCCATGGAAGGAGTAGCCTCCGCTGCTAAGGAAGTAAAACTGCTTCGCTTCTGTGAGATTGTAAACATCGTGGCCGCCCCTTGTAATATTTTTTATGAAGCCTTTGTCAATACATTGATGATAGCTTGTTTGGTTCACCTCAAGAACATTGTATATGTGCTTGTCAAATCCAAAATCTAAAGATTATTGACAATAGTAATTATAGAGTCCAAGAAGCAACATTGAGAATTTGAATCACTTGAAACCTTAGAAGTTAGCAATATTAAACATGTTTGCCACCGAAGTTTTTTTATTACAGATTCAAAACATTTAAATAAAATCGTAGCTAACGTCCTTTATTTTTTTATTGCATCAAATAATTTATAACGGAAAATAGCTTCATGTAGATTTTGTACTGTAATAAAATGAAGTACCATGTCACAAAGAATAATGTATGTATTAGCACAAAAAACAAAGACCGTTGTAATTAAAAATGATTGAAGGCAAACAAGTTAGATACAGAGAGAATGAGATAATTACAGAGCCAGTCGCCTACGTAGAAAGTCTGATTCATTGCCCACTCCGTGTAGTTTACATTTTGAGTCCACCCTCGTTTCCCTCTCAACCTGTGCAGCTCTTCGAGTTTCCATATACTTCATACAATAGGTATTTTCGAGTTTTCAACCTCAATTAAACTAATTCAAATTGGGTCAATTTTATCAAAACAATAAAATTGACATTTGGGGAAAATAGGAGATTAATACAAAGCAATTTGTAGTTAGAAGTAAAGCGATGATAAACAGAGTGAAAAGAGCTCAAAATTAGGGTTCTTAAGGGAGGTGAGGTGAGAGAGACACGGTGACGTCGAGGGAAAGAGGAGAGAAAGAGGGGGTGAGATTTTGTTTAAATTGTTTCTGTTTTAATTTGTTTTTAGTTTTTGATTTTAGTCTGAATAAGGAGTTTAAAAAAAATAGGGGAACTGAAATTTGGTAAAGGAGAGAACAATGTCTAAGGGAGAAATTTTTTTGGTATTAAGGGGGGAGTTGTGGGCGGGCCGGGGGATATAAAATTTTTAAAGTTTACATTAGACTTAGACATAGTTGCCTTGTAATGTGATGTCATAAAATAAAAAGTCATGCATTTTTTTTTCAACCAATGTTATTGATTGTTTATACATCGGTAACATATTCAATCGATATCTAGTGTGTGATGTCTATTGAACCTTTTTTAGTAGTGGTTATTGTTTTGATGAAAAATTTGGTATTCCATAAACAAAACAAGCATATTATTACAAAATATTATTATATCCAAGAGTGCATATGAAGGAATGAAGTAGAGGTCAATTATGTGAAGTAGCAAGATTAAATTATTGACATTTTGGCAAAGCCTCTCAAAAGTGATGTCTTCAACAAATTTCAAAGTCTACTTGGGATAGTCAAAATTGAGTGGGGGCGTTTAAAATAATAATAATATTAAAAATATAATTTTGACGAACATAAATTATTAATGTGTGAGTGTTTGTAGATTATTTTTGGTACATGTATCTTCTAGATTTATGTAAACTCTAAGGTACCAATAGAACGTTCTAGTAAGTCTTCTGGAGTCTAGAAGTCATTCAGCATAAAAGTAAGTGTGTAGATCCTTCTATGGGTTCATATATAAAACCTGATACCAAGTCATTTCTGATCAAGTCATTAAGCAATACATTTTGAATAAAATTCTTTTTTTTTTTGCTAATTAAAAATTTATACCAAAGGAAACAACTAGTACATAACTAGGGGCATACCCCGCGAGACAACATCCAAGCTACAACTACAAAACAACATGATACAAAGAATAAGAAGGTAAACCCTACTCAACATCTCGGATGTACCTAACCTATTCTTTTACATGATAAATAAGATGATGGTCGGGTCTTTACGAACCTAAACCTTAAACAAGCTACATGAGAACAGTTTCTCGCGCACCATACGCCTTATCTCACTGCTGACCACTGAGGTTGGATGGCCAGGCCCAGGGTTGTGCATGCGGTAGTTACGCTCCTTCCAGACATGGTAGATAGCTGTGCTAAAAAACAGTTGAACAATTGATTCCTCCTTTGCCCCCAGCTGTGTATTAACGCAATTGCCTAGCTGACAGTTTGACTAGTTCCGCGTGAAACGCAATGGCATAGACCTGCTAATAAGATCAAAGAATGGGCAAGCAGTGAAAATGTGGCTAACCGATTCATCATCCACCCCACACAAGACACATTTTGGGTCAACCTGCATTCCGAACATAAGCATTCTATCCTTCGTGAGAAGCCTGTTCTTTATGGCTAGCCATGTGATGAATGAGCATTTCGGGATATTGAATTTCCCCCAGACCATGTTCAACCACTGGACATGAGTTCCAGTTTCCCGCATGGAGGACCAAATAGTAGTTAATTTGACATTCTTTGCTAACATTCCATCCCACGTAATGGAATCAGACTTATGAATTTGAATTTGTTGCACCACCCGTCTAATTTCAATCACATCATTATGGTTCGAAGATGGCAGGTCCCAAATCCCATTTCGGAGGTAGACATTGATACTGACTGCACTCGTGGACTCAGCTGTAGATATAATGGATGGGGAGATATCCAGAAGAGGCTTCTTATGGACCCAGGGATCATGCCAGAAGAGAAAATCAGAGTTTTCTCCAATGTTATAGTGTAAATGCTGAAGAGCTCGCGGCCTCGCCTTAAATAATTTCCTAACAATCCAACATGAGCGATGTGTCATTGAGGCAGTCCAGAATTCCTTCTTTGCCAGCAAGGCTTTATGGAACCATGCTATCCAAAGAGAGTTAGAGGTGGGTTGTAAGATACGCCACAGCTGATAAAGAATGGCAGCTTCATTCCATTCAAAAAGATTTCGAATGCCAAGACCGCCTTCCGCTTTCGGTTTACAGCACTCCTCCCATCCTACTTTATACTGACATTTCCCATCCGGCTTGTAGAAACCTCCCCAAAGAACCTTGAATAATAGAGCATTAATCTTTTTAAGAATTCCTTTCGGAAGGAAAAGAAACATACTCCAATATCCCACAATACTGACCAGTATAGCTTTGATCAGTTGGAGACGGCCTGTAAAATTAAGAAATCTAGTTGTCCACAGCTCCACTTTGCTGCACAATCTACTGATCAGAGTCTGGCAGTCATTCTTGTTGAGCTTGCCCGTAATGAGAGGAAGCCCCAGGTAGGTGATAGGCATATGACCTCTTTGGAACCCTGAGTGAGTAAGAATAGCATCAACCACATCCTGTCTAACATTGGCAAAGAAGCAAGTAGTCTTGGAAATGTTTGGCTTTAGGTTCGAACAGCTTGAGAAGAGCTTGATCCCATCTAGCAGAGCTGAGACTGACCTAAGATCACCATGACTAAACAGGAACACATCATCAGCAAAAATAATGTGATTCAGTTTTACTTCCTTTGTTCACCAATGGAATTTGAAATTAGGATCTCTAGTCATCTTATCCAGACAGGCTGAGAGAGCCTCCATGGCAATCACGAACAGATAAGGGGATAGGGGATCCCCCTGCCTCAGGCCAGACTCCCCTTTGAAAAAACCTTCCAAACTGCCATTCAACTTTACAGAAAACATTGTGGAAGTGATACATTTCTCCAGCCACTTGATGTACTGATTGGGAAACCGCATTTTATCCATGATTGTAAACAGGAATTTCCAGTTTAGGGAGTCAAAAGCCTTATGTATGTCCAGCTTTATAGCACATCGGGGCTGACCTGAGTTGCCATTATAATCCTTGCATAAAGCTTGAGCAAGGAAAATATTGTCACCAATGGATCTCCTAGCTACAAAAGCAGACTGTACTGGAGAAATGATGGAGGGAAGGACAGCTTTGAGCCTCTTGGCCAACATAGAAGAAATGCATTTATACAGTACATTACAACAAGAGATGGGCCTAAAGTGTTGCATTTCAGAGGGGTTAGCCTGTTTAGGAACTAAACATATGGAAGCAGCATTTATTACTCTAGGCAAGTGCAGGGTATTAAAGAAATACATGATACCTTTAGTCACATCGTTACCTACCAAATGCCAAACAGCCAAGATAAAAAAGATGAGAGTCGGATATGCTCTAACCTCTCTCTAACTTCTCTCTAAAATTCTCAAACAATCTAAGCATCTTCTCCATCAGATCTAAAGTTCCACATCATAATCCATCCTCCCCTTCTCATCTCTCACCTAAACACCAAATTTCTTTTTTCTTGTTGGTTAGCATGAGCCGTAAGAGGGTTTCATTTGTGGATGATTCGGTGATGGAGTCTTCTGTCATTAATCGTGTGGCGATGTCCCAGGAGGGGTTGGACACAGTTCCGAGCCCAAAAAGGGTCTCGTTTGCGGCTGATTTGGTATCGGAGATACCATCTATTGATATTCGATCTAGGAATGATGGCAAAAAGAGGGTCGCGAGGGTCTCCTTTGCTGACAACCTTGTCATGAGGATCCCAGAGTCTGGGGTAGCTGCTCGCACCCGTAGTAGGGTCATGCATCACTTAATTGATGGTAAGGTTTTTTCCCAAATGAAACCTCCTAGTCTTAATTCAGTAGATGGGAGTCAGTGTGTTTCTTCCTATGTTGATCTGTCGGAGCCCTCTCCGGAAGAGTCCTTTGTTGATCTAGTGAGAATGACCCAGAAGGGGTTGGAACCAGTTAGGAGCCCGAAAAGGGTTTCTTTTGCAAGCGATTTGGTATCTCATCTGTTGATACTCGATCTAAGAAGGTCGAAGGATTGAGTATGAAGAATGAGGGGACAAAAGGAGAAGTGAGGGTCTCTTTTGAGGATGTGGATTGTAATGTTACTCCATTTGTCGATTTGTTGGAGCCCACTATGGCCCAGTTAGGTGGTGCTGCTGGGGTTGGGAATGAATTGGGAAAGGATTATGCTTCTGCAAAAGGGGATTCCTCTGTTCCGAATATGGACCTGGGTAGAGAGAGTGGAAAGACTATGAATTCTGGGGAAAATGCTGGGTCCTCTGTCGGGGATACTGATAGGGTCAGGAGGGAAGCCAAGGGCAAGGCGGTCTGTAATGACGCGATAAAAGTAGAAGCAACCCCATGTAGGGATGGTTCAGTAAAGCGATGGCAAGAACGCCTAGCTATTGCTATGAATGTAATTGTTATTATGAGAGACAGCATTGTCCAGAGTGGACATGAAGTGCCTACGCTATGGGGGACTGTTGACATGAGTGATTTAGATTTCATTAATAGCTTGCAAAGGAGACCAGACTTAAAGATTTTGAGAGACTTGGGTATAGCTCTGAATTGCATTAAGCAACTTGGGACATATATACGAAAGAATGGAATCTCGCTCCTAGTTCTTGGGGAGGAGGATCAGATTATTCAAGACATGGAAGAGGAGGTGGAGATAGCGGGGCTATTAGACCACACCCTATTAAACTCTGAGTTGAAGAAGAAGGCGCTGGTGGCAGCGAGGCGTAATCTAGAAAATTTGAAGATGTTCATTAGCTCGATAGGTAAGGAAATCCCGTTGGTTAAAGGGTCACATGATAGAGAATTCAGTGCCTCTGCTCGTGGTCTAAGAGGTTTCCAGGAAGTAGAGTTACATGACTTAATTTTCCGATCCATTCAACTGAGGGATTACCTGATTGATTTGGGGATTGATCTATCGACTGAGCCAAAGCCGTGCCCTCTTGCTAAAGGTAAGGATGATAAACCATCCAAGGATCCTTCCAAGGATTTAGGGGTGGGGGGGAGCAGCGCAAAGGAGTAAATTCAGGGTAACATGCAGTACTTGGGGCCGCTGTTTAGTCTTGTCGGAGATGTGACTGTGCATATGCAAGAGAATCCCAAGCAGGACTCTAACCAAAAAGAGTCTCAAGGCGAGAAAGGCATGGATGAGGACAAGGAGGTCACAGCTCGACGGACTAAGATGAGGATTAAGCGTTGCCGTCTTCGTACGGGAGATCAGCCAAGACCGGGCAGGTCCATGAATGCAGGAAATCAAGGGGACCAGGCTGAAGAAATGGCGCCTGACTAGGGGTGGCCACTCTTGATTTCTGTTTGTAGGGTTGTGTTACTTTGCAAATAGTTTACTTATTTGTTGATTGTAAACAGCTTAAGTCTGTTTAACTCTATTTTCTGTTGATTTGAGGGGTATGCCCCTAATTGCTGTATGTTGTTCCTCTTTTGGTATAAAATTTTTAATTAGCAAAAAAAAAATGCCAAACAGCCAAGTAGAATTCAACTGTGAACCCATCTGGCCCAGGGCTCTTGCTCTTAGCCATTCTTTTTAATGTGCTCAGCACTTCACTTTCAGAAAAAGGGGCAGCCATAAGATTAACCTGGGAATCAGAGAGAGAGGGAAGAGGGATGTAATTAGGAAAATCTGCTACCTCAGATGTCTTTCCCAAAATATTTTTATAGAAATCCGTGGCCACTTTAGCCATATCAGCATGCGAAGAGTGTGAAACCCCCTCCGAGTCCCGAAGAGAAGTAATCTTGTTAGTGTTCCAGTTCCCTCTGCAAGAGTTATAGAAAAACTTACTGTTGCCATCTCCAAGTTTTAACCACTGAATTCTGGATTTCTGCTTTAAAAACTGTTCCTCTAGCCTTAAAGCTGCTGTATAGTTCTCAATAAAATCCTTTTCTTCTTCAAAGTATGCAGCAGTGGGGTTAGCAGGCATTGAATCCTGGAACTGAGATAGAGCATCCCGAGACAGGATCACTAGTTGGTGAATGTCCCCCATCTTTCTGTTTAGGTCCTTTAGAGCCACCTTTACATTCTTGAGCTTCGAGGTTAAAATAAACCAAGGATTTCCAATAAAATTCTTCTTCTCTAAGTATTGATTTGTGTGAGTTTGAGTGATTTTCTTTCTTCCAACATAAGGTTGGATGTGACGATTTCACTTGGATTGATGTTGAGGCATGCACTTAAAGAAAAATACTGACGAACATGATGATGTTTTGTATTAATGATCGGACGATTGAGGTTGAAAGTTGATGTGGATCGCTCCACGAATAAAGAAAACAAGAAGAAAAAGATATTTCAACAGAACACGATCAATCCAGAAACGTGAACTTTGAATCTCAAATAACTTAGATCAATCCAGAAACTAAGTAATTTGAATCTAACCTTCAAAACAATCCAGTAATTGAAGTTTAGAGGAAAGAAAAACTAATCATAGTTTATCTCAAAACAAAAGTTTATATCATCCATTATCTGTCTTAAAACATTACATGAGATGGGTATATATAGGCTTAGACAATAACCTAAACCCAACAGGAATCCAAGAGAAATCCAATACCAGCTTGAAGATTAGCCAATATCTGAATCCATCCAGGAAACGCATTTGAAAACCCATTCCAAATAGAAAATACTTAAAACCGAATCCAAACAGGAAAATAAAACCCTAATTGCTTAAAACAAGAAAAACCCTTTCAAGTGAAAGGTAAAAACTTGCAAGCCAAAATCTGCTTAATAATTATAGATAATAATTAGCTTCTTGTCCAAGCTTCATTCGTCTCTCTTTATTCCTTCTTGTCCAAGTAAGCTTCTTGACACAACTCTCCCACAAATTCTAACTTGAATCCCTTCATGAATAATAATATAAAATATTTACCAATTAACATATCCATTCCCTGATCCTCATCAAAAGTGGAGTGGGGCACTTTGAAATCGACGAACATGATAATATTTTGTGTTAATGATCAGACGGTTGAGGTTGAAAGCGGAGATTTTAGTTGGATTGATGATGGGGCACTTGAAAAATTGACATATAGATTATGTTTTGTGCTAACAATTATACGATTGAGGTTCGAAGCGAATATTTCACTTAGATTGATGACATGGCTCTTGAAAAAAGGGTGGGAATGATTATGTTTTATGCAATATTGATCAGATGGTTTAGGTTGAATGCGAATATTTTACTTGGATTGATGATTGGACAGTTAAAAAAAATGACATGTATGATTATATTTTGTGTCAATCAAGTGATTGAGAATGAATTCTAGAATTACTCTTAGATTGATGACAAGACAACTAAAATATTAAGAATACAATTATTAAAACTGACGATATACGCTAAAACTTTATTTGCAACGATGAGGAGACCCTTGAAAACAATGTATGATTACATTTAGTGTTATAATCGAAGATTGATGATGAAAGTTTGGATTTTATTTAGATTGATTATATGGCACTTGAAAATCGATGTACTTGATTGTTTTTGTTTTGTGTGTGATTTTACTGATTATTAAAGTACGATAATATTTACTTGCATTAATATGGGACAATTGAAAAATGCTCTAGATGATCATGTTCTCTGTCATGATGGAAAGGTTGACGAAGAATGTTAGGATATCATTTGGATTAATGACAAGCACTTCTGGAAAGTGAGCTATATACCACTGATACATCATTGAGATTGCTATGACCTTCTTGAAAATATTTGTAGTGCATTGATATATACCAAATAACGGCTGTAACTAAAGGTCAAAAAATCAAATAGGTACGCACGATAAGATGTTTAAATTTTTAATGGATGCCTAAGTAATGGCCCTTTCAGTACTGCTAGATAAACTCTTACAAAAGATAAAGAACATAATTGATCTATTTTAAAAAATGAAATAAAAAACTTGACAAAGCACTATCGAGAATCTCCAAATTGTCACAAATGCAATGAACAATAATATCCAGCGTCAACTTTTTCGAATGAATATGACTAAAATTGTTGCCAAACTTTCAACAATGTCACAACCGTGCTTAAAATTTTACAGTTTTCAAATTGAAATTTTTTTTATTGTGATCAAGGACTCTGAAAAGTTGTAACAACGATATTTTGTCAACATGTTCTTACAAAAATACAAGTATTATGACACTTTTGAACATGTTGCATCATTAGTGAGTTGTGATTCACTATTTATCAAATTACATTACTTTCCTTATCAAAAGATAGTACTACACAAAGGGATTTACTGAACGAAAAGAAAATCAAATTGTTTCAACAGAAAGCAGTAGATTATATAAGAAAAAAGAATAAATCAAGTGAGAATTTTGGTCATGCAAGTTTGTAACAAACAAAAATATAGCTAGATAATTGTGAATCATGATCTGCAAATGGGCTATTTATATTCAATTAGACTTGTACTAGGAGTCGTATGACTGTAATATGATTGTGCTTGAAGGCTAGATAAAAGTAGTGCAGGATCAATGAAAGGTTATCTGTAAACTGACATAAACTTATCCAAATTTTCGTTTGTTCTACACATCTGTCACTTGGCTTTGCCAGAGTGTGCTGTTCCTTAGAGTGTTAAGACTAAAATGAAGGAGTATCATTACTCACCCACCCCTAGTTAAACCAAATTAAACACTGTATTATATAATATATAATATATAAAACGAAGGAAATATATGTATATACATATATTTCCTTCGTTTTATATATTATATATTATATAATACAGTGTTTAATTTGGTTTAACTAGGGGTGGGTGAGTAATGATACTCCTTCATTTTATATATATATAAAATTTGTCATGCCTTGACAAAGTAATTTTCTAGTTTTTCAATGTTTTTGTGTTTTTCTGTGTTTTAGGAGATGAATAACAGTAAATCAAGTAATAGAACAAGAGATAACAGGAGATTAGAGCTAGAAACAGAGATAGAACAGCAGAGAAAGAGAGAAATCAGAGAGATTCTAGAGAGAGATAGAAATCCTAGGAGAGAGAAAGCTATAACAGAATAACAGAATTAGATAGAGAGAGAGAACTGGTGGAAAATAGAGAGAGAGAGAAGACTGGTGGAAAATACATTTCCATTTTCTGAATATCAAATCATACATACCTTCAAATGACCATACTACTGGTCTATTTATAGACTCCCACTACTAATACATGAAAAGACTATTATACCCTTAGTAAGGGTTACTAACAGTTACTAACAGTCTAATACTACTATCCTGACAATCCTTCCCCCTTGAATTCAATCATGTCCTCAGGATTGTCACTGTAACTCTCCATATACTTGGCTTTATCCTCATCTGGCTCATGCATTCTGGAAAGTGCATCTGCCACAGTATTCTCCTTTCCCTTTCTGTATAGAATAGTATAATTGTATCCCATCAGCTTACTAATCCACTTCTGCTACAGTAAATTGCTGACTTTTTGTTCAGCCAGAAACTTAAGAGCCCAATGATCTGTTTTAATAAAGAAGTGTTTATCCATCAAATATGGTGTCCATTTCTTGACTGCTGATACTAAAGCCATGAGTTCCTTTTCATAAGTGGACATAACTTGTCCTCTCACCCCCAAAGCCTTGCTGAAGTAAGCCAATGGCCTCCCCTCTTGTGTCAACACAGCCCCAATTCCAGTGTTGCAAGCATCTGACTCCACAGTAAAAGTTTTAGTAAAATCAGGTAATTTCAGAACAGGGGTCTGCACCAATGCCTGCTTTAGATCCTTAAAAGCCTTCTCAGCTTCTTCATTCCAGAAGAAGTTGTCTTTTTGCAGTAAGGTTGTTAAGGGTTTGGCCAGAATACCATAGTTTCTAACAAACTTCCTGTAGTAACCACTCAGGCCTAAGAACCCTCTTAAAGCTTTCACATTCTGAGGAACAGGCCATGCTAGCATGTCTTTGACCTTGTTGTTGTCCACTGCTACACCTTCTCTGGAAATCACATGACCTAAGTAGGCCACTTGAGCTTGTAAGAATTCACACTTAGACATCTTAGCAAACAACTTATTTTGCCTCATGACTGTAAACACTTGTTCCAAGTGTTCCAGATGCTCCTGAATACTTCTTGAGTAGATGAGTATATCATCAAAGAAAACCAGTGTAAACTTTCTCAAATACTTAGCAAAAACTTGGTTCATCAAACTTTGAAAAGTTGCTGGGGCATTAGTGAGACCAAAAGGCATCACTGTGAACTCATAATGCCCCAAATGAGTTCTGAAAGCTATTTTTTCAATATCCCTTGCCTTCATTCTCACCTGATGATACCCAGCTCTCAAATCTAATTTTGAGAAGACCTCAGCTCCACTTAACTCATCCAACAGTTCTTCTATCAAGGGAATAGGAAACTTATTCTTAATTGTTAAAGAATTGAGTTTCCTATAGTCTATACAAAATCTCCATGTACCATCTTTCTTTTTCACCAGCAGGATTGGTGAAGCAAATGGGGAACTACTAGGTCTGATCACCCCAGTATCCAACATTTCTAATATGAGTTTCTCAATTTCATTCTTTTGGTCATAAGAATTCCTATAGGGTCTGATAGAAAAGGGTTGGGATCCCTCCTTCAATTCTATTGAATGCTCAATCTCCCTTTCTGGTGGCAAACCCTCAGGTTGTTTAAAGATATCTGCATAATCATCCAAAAGCTGCTGCAATTGCTCTTTCTGTTGTGGAGTTGCTACATCATCAGTTTGCTTCTCTGTCACCTTATTTTCCTCTGGACTTGCTGTAGCAAATAGGACATATAGAAATCCATTTTCTTGCCTCTGGCAACTCCTCACAAACTCCACAGCACTCATTTGTTGAAGGATTGGCTTAGTAACAGTAGCATTCCCCTTCAAAACTACTGCTTTACCTCCTAATTGAAACTGTAACAATAAGTTTTTAAAGTCAAATGTCACAGGCCCCAAGGCCCCAAGCCAATCAACTCCCAGTACTAAGTCATAACTTCCTAGGGGTAAAGTTCTCACTAGAATTTGGAACTCATGTTCTCCTATCTTCCAAGAGAAATCTGCACATTCATGTTTGCTGACAAGGTGATTACCATTGGCTACTAAAACCTGCATTGGAGTAGTTTCTACCACTGTACATTTGAGTTTGTTTGCAGCTCCTTCATCCAGGAAACTATGAGTACTTCCACCATCCACTAGTATAGTGAAGTCCTTCTGCCCCTTTCTTCCAGTTAGAGTGATTGTTCTATTACTATAGGCTCCTTCTATAGCATGGACTGAAACCTCCATGGTAGGTTGTGACTCTTGCAGCTCCTCTTTATCTTCACTAGTCACCACCTCTTGTTGGACTTCATCCTGTACTAGAACTGGATTTTTTTCTGCTAAACTCTGCTTTACACTCTGTTTCTCTAATTGAGAGTCCCTTATGGTTTCCATATTCCTTCCTTCTGGTTCCTCAGTTAGCTTAGCTTGCAACTGAGAAATCCCACCTCTGTTGGCAATGCCAATTCCAATATTCCCTGATTGTTTCCAATTTGTCTTTCGAACTGGTAATGTTGCACTACCTTGTACACAATACTTAGCTCTTTTAAAAGCCCCTTCAATAGTGTCAGGATTCAAGAGTTTCATGACCTGCTTCACATCATCTTGTAGACCACTGATGAAACATTCAACAAAGTAATCTTCAGTGAGTTGTGGCATCCTGACCCTTAATTGACCCATGTACAAAGCAAATTGATTACAATAGGCCTCCACAGATCCTTCTTGCTTCAAATCCTTAAATATGGCAAACAACAGTTCTGTTTCTCTCACTGCAAACCTGGCTGTGAAATGAATACAGAACTCTGACCAATTCAAATCTGATCTCCCAAGAGCAAACACCTGGTACCAGTTCTTGGCTATTCCCTCTAAATGCATACCAGCAACAAGTACCTTTTTATTATCCTGAACTCCAAAGATCTCAAAATATAACTCACAATCCTGAATCCAATCAGCCACTTCTTTTCCTAATTCATACTTAGGAAAATTCAATTTAAGATGTTCCAAGCAACTCTTAGGTGGCCTCTTACTTGTTCTGCTACTTCTATCTTCCATTTTTCCAAAAGGATTCACAAAATCTTCTTGAATCCTTGTAGTATTCTGTGAATTCATTTTCTGAACTGCTACTGCTATTAACTCCTCTATCATCTTTAGTTTAGCATTAGTTCTTTCTTTATGTGCCAAAAACTGTTGTTGCACCTCTTGCAACTTCTCACTATACTGCTGTTCCTCTATTGATTTGTAGTACAACTCTTCTCTCATGTAAGGATTCATTCTCATAAGCAATATATCAAACACCTTTTACACACTGAATACTACTACTTCAAATCCACAATAACTCCAAACAGATTATCCAAGTCACCAGAATACAAACTCAATCTCTTCACCAAACCACAGATCAGACACAGATTCAACAATCAACAACAGAATCAACAGTAGATCCACAACTCCACTTCAAACAAACAGTAAATGCACAGAAACAGAGTTTTTTAACTAATATCAACACCAATACAGAAGTAAACTTGCTATTTTTGTACTTTTCTCCAATAATCTCAACAGATTTCAACTAAAAGCTAGTAAACGAACTCTACACAGCTTTTAACAACTCCAAAACTACCTAGATATAGCAGTAAAACTACAGATCTGAGAGTATAAGAACAAAACAAAGCACCTGAACTGATTTGAACAAATCTCAGAACTTTGAGTTGCGATTACTGTGATTCTAGGCTCGATCAACTCGCTCAGAGATGCTCAGCATGATTGAGGCAGTGGTTGATCGAATTATACAGCTCTGATACCAATTTTTCATGCCTTGACAAGTAATTTTCTAGGTTTTGTAGTGTTTTTTTGATTTTCTGTGTTTATAACTGAGAATTAACAGTAAAGCTAGGTAGATAACTACAGAATTAGACTAGATTAGAGAGATCAGAGAGATCAGAGACAGAATTAGAACAGAAAGGTAGAAGAAAGCTAGGGTTTTCAGCTAGCTTGCACAGGAAGATAGAGTTTAGAGAGAGAGAATAACAGAATAGAGAGAGAGAGAGAGAGAAGACTGGTGGAAAATACATTTCCATTTTCTGAATATCAAATCATACATACCTTCAAATGACCATACTACTGGTCTATTTATAGACTCCCACTACTAATACATGAAAAGACTATTATACCCTTAGTAAGGGTTACTAACAGTTACTAACAGTCTAATACTACTATCTTCCCACTTAATACTACTAACACAGCAATACTACACAAGTAATACAATATTTTCTGATATATATAAATATATGATTTATATATATATATTTATAAATGAAGGAGTATTTATAACTTATGTATCTCCTCAATTACATCAATTACATCCTCCTCGGCTATTTCAGCTTCGCCTAAAAACTTCTCCACAGGCACATCTTCTTGTATATCCTTCTGATCCATTACCACATCAACTACAACCTTCTCCTCATGATCATCCTCTAAAGACAAATAATCATGTTTCTCTGGAATTGTTTCACTACCGTTCTTCCATAAACCCTCACAATCAACCCTATAATTTTCAAGAAAAGAATCCTCCCATTTCTTGAACTTTTTGTCTTCTATATCCAATCCAATTTTATCTCTATATTTCGAAACTAAACAACATATAACATCAGTCCAATCCGCACCTTTCATTATCGACATGTATGAAGACATCCATTCCTTAGGTTCACCAACCATATATAAAGATGCTACCTCCATTCGTTGATTTTCTGGAATGTTATACACCTTAAAGTACTTGTTACACTGTCTAAGCCAAAGTCTAGGGTTGATACCTTCAAATATAGGAATTGCAATTTTGACCGATTTAGGAGTGTAACAGAAGGCTGTTGTATGTGAATTACCTCCATTAGCATTTATCATTTCTGCCTGAGTCTTTTCACCATTGAAACCAGCAACATCTCTTCTCGGAACTTTTGTCAAACAGATATCGATCATCTCTTGCAGTAGCATCTTCATCCTTTCAATCTTCTTATTACTCTCTGTAAAATCTTTTAATTGTTCATCCATCGCACTTTGCTTTCTTGTTTTGTACTGAGGAGCCAGAACTTCTTTCAGTACTTTTATCAAACACCTTGTATGCAACAGAAGAAACTTGATTTCTTGAGCGGACAACTCCTGAATGATCACAATCCAATCGGAAAGAACGGCTCTGATACCATTGATGCAGGTAGCTTAACCTGTATGTGAAGATTAGAAACCAAGAACAAGAATTATTCAGAGAAGAATAGGGATAAACCCTAGAGAGGGAGAGAGCGACTAGAAAGAGAGACTTTTAGAGAGAAATTGTTATTTCATTTCATTTTTTTTCCTAAATGTTTACAAGATGGATATATATAATCCATTTCACTGAAGAATACAGGAATAACAGAATCATAACCGACTTCCAGCTGGCAACTAGCTGGCAACTAGCTGGCAACCTGAGGTAACTATCAACGGATTGCATACTATCAACGGACTATCAACGGATAGCATACTATCAACGGATAGCTAGTTAGTATAACTGTCAACGGATGTACTATCAACGGATAACAGCTCAGTCTTTGACTTTATTTTTATTAAAACTTTGACCTCTAAAAGTTTTATTAAAACAGAGTATTTATATATATATATAACTTATGTATTACACATAAGTTGCTGATAAACTTCTGGCATAGACTCACCAGATTCATCCATTTCTAACATAGTAAGTTCTCAGAAACAATTCCTCAATTCAATACTTCAGGGACAATTTGTCAAACACCTTGACTGCACAGACTAACTTCTCCAGTACAACTCTATTCTCAACCTTTACAACTCCACAATTCACAGAGAGCAACACATCAATATGATTCCTTAACTACAATATCAATCCACAATTATACTGGGTCACACAACACAAGTAACTCACTGAATCTCACTTACATGTACTGAATCAACCAAACAACTCAAGTAGACTACAATTCACAGCCAAAACTTCACATCACAGCAATGAACTTCCAGTAATTCACACAGCAACTTCACAACAGAATCACAATTCACAGCAACAACTTTACATCTACAGTTCAGTCTCACACAACACTACACAATTCTCTCAGTTAACAACCACAGTTCACTGAGTCAACTCAGTAATTTCCCAATCTCTTCTATTTTGTGATTTTCTGATGTAACTAACACTTGTAATAGCAACAACTACTTGAGACGAACTAAAACTAACAGAAATCAGCAGTGGAAACACAGATCTATCAACTTCTACTATAGATCTATGAAGAACAATCACAAAACAGAGTTTCTGAGCAGTTTTGAGAAAAGGTAGAGACTTACTGTTGCGATTGCTACACTTTATGAACCACACAACTTGTTTTGACTAGCACAACACAATCGAAGCAGTGATTGATCGAATCCTGATGCTCTGATACCAATTTGTCAGGAACTAGGGTTCCTGAATTTTCAGATATTTGAATGTTTTTGGATTTTCTGGTTTATAGAACTGTAAATGTAAACTAACAGAGATATAGAGCTATTATCTAAGAGATTAACAGAGATAGTAGATGATCAGATAGAGATCCAGAGAAGAACAGAGATAGCTTGTAGAAGAAGACATAGTTTCTGAGAGTTAGTTATAGAGAGAGAAAGACTAGAGAGAGAGACAGATTTGGTGGAATGAAATTCCTTTTCACAATATGCATAAAATGAAATTACAGCTGATAGTTTTCTTATATACTACTTATCTCAGTAGTAGTGAGATTACTAAACTGCCCTTACTAACAATATTAATAGTAAAAGTACTGTACTGCCCTTACTAACAATACTGTTACTAACAGAACTACTTAGCTATATTTCCCTTTCCTGACATTCCTTCCCCCTACAAATATCACCATGTCCTCATGGAGTTAAGGAAAAATCTGGAAAATTGATCTGCATCAAATCCTCGTCCTCCCAAGTAGCTTCATCTATGCTACAACCCTTCCACTGAATCAGCACTTGATGGATCATCTTGTGGTCTTTTACTATACTTCTGTTGTCCAGCTTCCTGAGTGGACTTAGATCAAATGTGCCCTGTTCTGTCACCTGTGGTAGTTTCCTATGAACCTTTGCCTGTCCCACAGCCCTCTTAAACTGAGATACATGAAATACTGGGTGCACTCTTGAGGTTTCAGGAAGGTCCAGTTTATAAGCAACCTTGCCTACCTTGTCCAGAACCTTATAAGGACCAAAAAACTTAGCAGAAAGCTTTAGATTCTTCCTGATAGCCACTGTCACCTGCCTATAAGGCTGCAACTTAAGATAAACCCAGTCACCAATGGCAAATTCTCTTTCTGTTCTGTTGGTGTCAGCATAGCTTTTCATCCTACCTTGTGCCACCTCCAACCCTTCTCTGAGAACAGACCACTGCTGCTGCCTATCTGATAGCATGGTCTCAAGTGAAGAAATAGTAGTCTGACTCCTGCCTTGCCAAGGTAAGTGCCTTGGTTTAACTCCATAAACAATCTGATAAGGTGTGGAGTTTAAGGTAGTGTGGAATGTGGTATTATACCACCATTCTGCAGCAGTCAACCATGAAGCCCATTTCTTTGGCACCTGACTTGTCATACTTCTCAAATATTGCTCCAAACACTGATTTACTCTCTCAGTACATCCATCAGATTGTGGATGGTATGCAGTACTCATACACAATTTGGTACCAGCAATTTTGAACAAAGTTTGCCAGAATTCACTTAGGAATATACTATCCCTGTCACTCACAATAGACTCAGGAAGGCCATGCAGCTTATAAATGTGATCAAAGAAAGATAAAGCCAAGCTCTTAGCTGAAATAGGATGTTGTAATGCTACAAAGTGAGCATACCTGCTAAACCTATCGACAACTACCCATATCACCTCATAACCTAAAGATTTTGGAAGTCCAGTTATGAAGTCCATAGCTATATCTTTCCAAGGTTCATGAGGCACTTGTAAGGGTTGCAGTAACCCTGGTTTTTTAACATTTTCTCCCTTAACTTCCTGGCAAATAACACATTCCCTCACCCATCTTCCAACATCTTGCCTTATGGTTGGCCAATAAAAATACTCTTGTATCCTCTTATATGTGGCCCTATTTCCTGAATGCCCTCCAATTCCATTGCTGTGCAATTCTTCAAAAACTTGAGTTCTTAAATCTCCTTGATTTCCAATAACCCACCTCCCTTGGTATTGCAACAGACCTTGCACCAGGTAATACTGTTGGGGTCCAGTTTTGTTTACAGCAGCCTCAGAAATCAGGGATTGCACCTCTGAATCCCCTACATAACTCCCAATTATTTGTTCCATCCAAACCGGAATAACAGCACTGAGCTGGTGACAGCTTCCAACTAGCTTCCAGGAAGACTCAGAATTAAGATTCACCAACTTCCCATGCCACTCAAACCTGAGTGTTTGAGTCCCATAATTGCAATGCACTTCACCTAATTGAGCCAACCATTGTACTCCAAGTATAACATCCCAATCTTGCAAATCCAGAACCCATACTTCAGTATGAAAGGTTTGAGAATCCATCTCCCAAGTAAAATCTGCACATTTCTTATTAGCATACATAATCTCTCCATTTGGAAGGTTGATGGAAACAGGATCTACAATGTCAGTCTGCAACTTCAGCTCCTCACCGACTTGAGCACTAATCAAGTTAAGAGTGCTACCTCCATCTACCAATATTCTGACTGACCTGTTGTTGCAGATTCCATCAAATTTCAATGGTTGTTTTTCTCTTCTGTCTTTATATCCCAAAGCTGTTAATAATATCTCTTCATTTCTCCAGTCTTCACCACTATCTTCAGGATCTTCATCAAACTTTGGAGCTCCCTCATAGTCATCATTGCCTTCATCACTTATCATCAAGAAACTCTGGGTTTCTTACATTCATGACCCTTAGCAAACTTATCATCACAATAATAGCAAAGACCTTTTTGTCTTCTCTCCTCCCTTTGAGAATAAGTGAGGGGCCTAGGCTTTGAATTAATGACATCAGCACTTTTACTTGCAATCAGCAAAGGTGCTTTAGTGACACCAGAGTTAACTGTCCCTGTAGTTATTCCTTTAACTGATTGTGAGTTAGTGAAACCAGCCTTCTGATAACCACCAGTGTTGCTAAGCTTCTTAGGTTGGCTGTTCAAACTCTGCTCATAATACCTTGCCAACCTCAGTGCTTGTTCCAGAGAAGTAGGCTCCAATAGTCTGATCATACCTCTGATCTGAGCTTGAAGTCCTCCAATAAAGTTCTCAAGGAAATATTCCACTGTTAAACCAGGTATCCTCTTGAGTAATTGACCCCTACTTTTCTCAAATTCATCATAGTATTCCTCCACTGAACTAGTTTGCTGCAACCTTTTAAATTTATCAAATACTAATTCAGTATCCAGCTCTCCAAACCTAGCTGTAAAGGCTGTTGTAAACTGGTGCCAGGTTACTACCTCTTGCCCAATCATAAATGACTTGTACCAAGATCTAGGTACTCCACTCAAATGCATTGCTGCAATAGCAGCTCTTTTTCCATCAGTCACCTCATAGATAGAGAAGTATTCCTCACAATCTCTAAACCATTCCAAGGCATCTGATCCTTCTTTATATGCTGGAAAGGTCAATTTGAGATGCCTTAAACTTTGATTATCCTTAGGTACCTCCCTATCTCTGTTGACAAGTGTAAATCTCTTATCCTCCTCCATGTTCACTTGCCTTTGATACAACTTTTGTCTCTCTAGAGCAGCATGAAGAGGATCTCTGAACATTCCTTTACTAGAAGAGCCAGGCATCACATTCTCTATGTAATCCTCCTTCTCCATCTCATTAAAGTCTTCTTCTAACTTCTTTCTACTGTCTCTTTTGTTCAATCCAACTACTAACAATTCAATTTGCCTTTGTAGCCTCTCTATCTTCTCATCAGTTCCAAGCATATGACCTTGGATATCCTCCTGAATCATTCTCAGAGTACCTTGATGAGATGTCTCAGGAAATTCTTCACTCCTGTAGTAACTCATTCTCACAGTTAATCAATCAAACACCTTATGGACAATACTCAATTCTTCACAGATTTCTCAAACAACTTCACAATCACCACAGATTACAACTCCTTTCAACAGATCACCACACAGATTTATCCACAAATTCACACACAAGCCAAAACTACACTTCCAATCACAGATCAACAGAATTCACACCAAAACACCACAGATTTTCTAATCAAAACACCAGCAGTACTTCACACAACTATTTTTGTGCTTTTCTTCAACAATATCAACAGAAATCAAGTACTTAACTAGAAACGAGCTCTATCAACATAAACATATTCAATTCTAACTAATAACAGTAGAAATTCAACAGATCTAAGAGATAGAGCTGAGAACAGAACACCTGAACAGTTTTGATGAAAGTTCTGAACTTGCAACTGCGATTACCACACCAGTTGGTTTGATCTGCTCGGATTAAGATGTTGAACACAGTAGAAGCAGTAGGAGATCAATTCTGAAGCTCTGATACCAATTTGTCAGGAACTAGGGTTCCTGAATTTTCAGATATTTGAATGTTTTTGGATTTTCTGGTTTATAGAACTGTAAATGTAAACTAACAGAGATATAGAGCTATTATCTAAGAGATTAACAGAGATAGTAGATGATCAGATAGAGATCCAGAGAAGAACAGAGATAGCTTGTAGAAGAAGACATATAAATATATATTAAATGTTTTCTAAAACTACCCTTCCCACTTAATACTACTAACACAGCAATACTACACAAGTAATACTAATACAGTAAGTACTACTACAGGACACTGATCCTGACAATCCTTCCCCCTTAAAATTAACCACCATGTCCTCATGGTGGATCTTGCACTTCTTCACTTCCCTCCACCTGTCCTTGCATCTTGGATAATGATTCAAGTAACATGTCTTGCTTCCAACAGAAACAGCCAGTTGAACACCATGAAGAGAACTTAAATCTCCTCCTGGATCAAATATGCAGATTGCAACACTTTTCCTTAAGGCTTCATGAGATTCAGGTCTCATTGACTTATTCATTTCAGGTATGCCTTGCCCCAGCACCATGTATTGGTACTGGTAGGGTAGTGCAATCATCCCTGTTCTCCCAAAATCAACAAATTGTTGATTAATCTCACCAACAATTTTATCAAACCCATCACTCTCTTTTTGAATATTCTGGCCTTGGCCTTGCAATCTACCTGAAATTTTAGTTTCAATGATAAACACCTTTCTCTGCAATTGAGAAGGTTCCTTCAAAATCTGCTTCTCTATTGCCAGAAAATTAAAATCCTGCCAGTGTCTAAGTTCACTACGAACAGAGTCTTTCATAACAGTTTCTTTTAGTTGCATCTCACTCCTGATCATGTCTTTGGAGTTATGATTAACACCTTTTGAATGATCTTCTTGCACAAGACCTCCTGGATCAAAGATAATCATGTTCTTATTCTCAAGATAGCTAGAACTCTTATCCAAACCAGAAGAATTTGCAACTGTTTGACCATCTCTGCTACCCTAGCTCCTTTATGAGGCTCATGAATGAGGTACTTCGTCCTTTCCTAAACAAATTTATCGTTGTCTATCTTGATGATATTCTGGTTTATAGTAAAGATAAATTTGAGCATGTGAATCACCTTAGAAGTTTGTTTGAAAGGCTGCGTGAGCAAAAACTTTATGGTAAACTCGAGAAGTGTTCTTTTCTAGTATCTAGTATTTCGTTTCTTGGATATATTGTTTCCGATTGTGGGGTACGAGTTGATCCCGAGAAAGTTCTAGCTATTTCTTCATGGGTTGTTCCTAAAAATGCACATGAGGTGCGGAGTTTTCATGGTTTGGCATCATTTTATAGGAGATTTATCAAGAACGTTTCTTCTATTATGGCTCCACTTACTGAACTACTTAAGAAGGATGTGTTTGAATGGTCTAGTACAACTCAAACGGCATTTGAAGAGATTAAAGAAAAGCTTTGTAATGCTCCAGTTTTAGCCCTACCAGATTTTAATCAATTGTTCGAGGTGGAGTGTGATGCAAGTGGAGTTGGTATAGGTGCTGTTTTGATTCAAGGAACGAAGCCTATTTCATTTTTTAGTGAAAAGCTAAGTGGTGCCAAACATAATTATTCAAATTATGATCGTGAGTTTTATGCCATTGTTAGATCGTTGGACATTGGTCGCATTATTTGCGTCCCAAACCCTTTGTGCTACATTCTGATCATGAAGCGCTAAAATTCATTAATGGGCAACAAAAGTTAAGTTATCGTCATGCTAAATGGGTGGAATTTCTTCAATCTTTCACGTTTTCCTCGAAGTATAAGGAGGGAAAGTCTAATGTCGTTGCAGATGCTCTTTCAAGGAGGGCATATTTGTTGGCTATGGTTGATGCTCGAGTTATTGGTTTTGAGCATATTAAAGGTTTATATGAATCTGATGGTGATTTTGCACAGGAATTCAAGTCTCCAACTCGCAATTACACCATTCAAGATGGGTTTCTATTTAAGGGGAATAAGCTTTGTATTCCTATATGTGGTGTGCGCGAGTTACTTGTTCGTGAAGTGCATAGTGGTGCTATTGCTGGTCACTTTGGGGTGCATAAGACAATGGATTTGTTGAATGAAAGTTTTTTCTGGCCAAGAATGATTAGAGATATTCAATCTGTGGTTTCAAGATGTGCAACTTGTCAAAAGGCCAAAAGTACGTTTTCTAAGGGTTTATATACCCCACTTCCAGTTGCTGAAATTCCTTGGGATAGTGTGAGTATGGATTTTATCATTGGTTTGCCAAGAACACAACGAGGGAAAGATTCTATCATGGTTGTAGTTGATCGTTTTTCGAAGATGGGTCACTTTATTGCTATGAACAAGACAAATGATGCACAACATGTTGCTGATCTCTATTTTAAGGAGATTGTTCGCTTGCATGGAATTCCAAGAAGCATCGTGTCAGATCGAGATTCAAAGTTTTTGAGTAACTTTTGGAAGTGTTTGTGGCGATGGCTTGGAACTAAGTTGATGTTTAGCACATCTCATCATCCTCAAACAGATGGACAAACTGAGGTCACTAATAGGACTTTGGGTACCTTACTCCGTGGTTTAGTAAGTAAGACTCAAAAAGATTGGGATGTAAAGTTGTGTCATGCGGAGTTCGCTTACAATCGCTCGCATTCTTCTACTACTTCTCGTTCTCCTTTTGAAGTGGTTTATGGTATAAATCCATTTCTTCCGATTGATTTACTTCCTTTACACAAAGATGATATTCACGTTGATGCAAAGAAACGTTTGGAGGTGTTTCAAAAGACTTGTGAGCAAGTAAAAGAGAGGATTGAGAAGATGAACGCAGTTTATAGGGAACGAGCTAATAAGAGGCGTAAACAACCTATTTTCAAGCCCGGAGATCTTGTTTGGGTTCATTTGAGGAAAGAGAGGTTTCCAAGCAAAAGGAAGAACAAACTTATGCCAAGGGCAGATGGTCCATTTGAAGTACTTGATGCTTACGGAGATAGCGCTTACAAGATAGATCTGCCAAGTGACTATGGAGGTGTTAGTGCAACTTTTAATGTGGGTGACCTTTCTCCATACTTGGATGACGTGAATTTGAGGACAAATTCTTTTGATGAGGGGGAGAATGATGTGAATTTGAAAGAAACTTCTATTGATCAACCTATCAATCTGCTACTCAATACAATGGGCTTTGATATGGGCAAGAGACAAGCATGGGTCACAAAGCTTACTTGGACAACAAGGAATGATGGAGGGACAACTGAAGCTTTGGCGCTCAGCTCAATAACCAACTTGGGCTGATTATTATATAATTATTAAGTAGATATTTTGCTTGCAAGTTTTTACCTTTCACTTGAAAGGGTTTTTTTTGTTTTAAGCACTTAGGGTTTTATTTTTCATATTTGGATTCTGTTTTATCTGTTTTCTATTTGGATTGGGTTTTTAAATGTGTTTCCTGGAAGGATTCATATATTAGCTAATCTTCAAGCTGGTATTGGATTTCTCATGGATTCCTGTTGGGTATAGGTTATTGTCTAAGCCTATAAATACCCATCTCATGTAATGTTTTAAGACATATAATGTGATGAATTTGTTTTGAGATAAACTATGATTAATTTTTCTTTTCTCTAAGCTTCAATTACTGGATTGTTTTGAAGATTAGATTCAAATTACTTAGTTTCTGGATTGATCTAAGGAATTTGAGATTCAAAGTTCACGTTTCTGGATTGATCGTGTTCTTTTGAAATATCCTTTTCTTCTTGTCTTCTTTATTCGTGGAGCGATCCACATCATCGCGTACGGGGAGGAATCACGGTCACTAGGTTCCCCGAAAAAGAAACTTTCTTCATTAAACTAATAATTATATAATAAATATATAAAGAAATATGGTGTTTGAGGTGAAAGATTAGAAGAGGAAGGTGAATTTGGGAAGGCTACAGAGAAGATTTGATGAAGAAATGATTTAGATTAAGGTTTGAATTTGGTGGCGGCTAGGTTTTTTAGAGAGAGGTTAGAGAAAAGTTAGAGCAAATACGACTCTCATCTTTTTTTAATTCGCATTATAAATACTCTCTCTATATCATTGTAAAAAGAGTTCGTTCGTGAGGTTTGTAATCGTAAGTATACGAGAGTACAAACAGAGAGAGATTTGTATTGTTAGTAGCTGGTTTTGTACACCTTTGGTAGAGTTTGTATTTGATCTTATTAATACAAACAGTTTGGTTTATTCATTTGTTCTTGTTTTATTTATTCGAGCAAAAATCAGACACGATTACGTAACTTGTATTCAACCTCCCTTCTACAAGTTATTCGAGTTAACAATTGGTATCAGAGCAGGTTGATTTCGAATAATCATAAAGATCTGCAATCATGTCTGGTTACAAGGATGGTAATACTAAGATCCCTATGCTCAAGACGAACAAATATACTCTATGGGAAGTAAAGATGTTGCATCACCTGGAAGCAACAGATCCTGATTATCTTAACAGAATCGTTTCTCTCTAACCTCTCTCTAAAAACCCTAAATTTCTTCCAGCCGCCACGTTTTTTCAGCCCAATCTACTCCTTAAATCCATCACATCTAAATATCTCCTTCCTAAATCCATCTCCCCCTTCCTTATCTCCCAACTTTACCCCAAAACTTCTTCTAAGATGGGTTTTCTGGATCTGAAACATTTTGAGTTTCAATCCACAGATCTGGTGTGTGTTTCTTTGGATGTGTTGCAGTTTCGGCTTTTTGTCAAGTCGTACTCTGATGAGGGTGTGAACCCTAGTGATGACTTAATCTACATACTGAAAGCAAGAACTCTTGGTGAGTTATGTTTGAAGGTGGTGGACGAAGTTGCGAGTCCCCTCTTCCCCTGCGTTGGTGGTGAGGAACTCTTACCAAATGAAGATACGCTTCTGGTATTTTGTGAATCGGAGGGTATAGCTTGGGATCTTGCCTCCATTTCTAGGAAAACCCCTCTCCTGATTGGGTACCTAGAAGATGGTTTTGTTAATTGGTCGGGATTTACCTCGGGTGAGATGCTTGCTGCCGGATTGGTAACCAATTTGCTTGATTTTGTCAAGGCCGTGGTTCATACTGGTGTTTGGACCTTGGTTTGGGTTATGAAAAGGTTTCCATGTTAATAATTTAATGAGAGTTGTATGCTCTAGCTTCTCTCTAACCTCTCTCTAAAAACCTAGCCTCCACAAAATCTAAACCTTAATCTACACCATTTCTTCATCAGATCTTCTCATTAGCCTTCCCTAATTCACATTTCCTCTTCTAATCTTTCACCTCAAACACCATATTTCTTACTATATAATTATTTTCTTAATGAAGAGGGTTTATTTTGCGGAGAACTTAGTGACTGTGATTCCTTCCCGTGCGAGAGGATCTGAAGCTTGCCTTCATGTGGGTAGTCTCATTAGGAGTCCGAAGAGGGTCTCCTTTTCGGAGAACCTTGTGACTGTGTATCCTTTGGAGGATGTCCGAGTAAAAAAGGACAGTGAGAGACAAAGGGCCGATGACTGCAAGTATGAGATGCAGACTCGGGAGAGGCCGGTTCCGGGCCCGAGTCTGAAAAATGTTTCTTTCGCTAAGAATTTGGTGATGTTGATACCATTGGAGCGGGGAAATCGAGTAAATGTTGCCCAGGGATCCCAAAAGAGGGTGAAACTGGATAAGGATGATCCTTTGGTAATGGAATCGAGGGCTCAGCAGGACGGGCTTAGTGTGGGTGCTCGGAGTGGCCTTTCTTCAGGAAAGGGGAAGATCGAAACTTTTATAAGGGGGATGACACCGGACTCCATGAGTTCAAAAAGGGGGCTGGAGGTGTCGGAGAGGACCTTCATCAAGAAGAAAGTTACTTTCAACGATTTGGTTATTAAAATTAATGATTTAAATAATGAGATGTCCGATTTAATTTCAAAGGAAGCTACTGACTTTACTGTTGGTGCTAATGTGGATTTGGAAGTCAATTCCTTTTTGGTGGATGAAGGAATGGATTTGCCAAATTTGGGTGAAAATGTGGCTTGCCGAAAGGCTTGCCTTAGGAAGTTTACTCTTAATGTGGAGGTTGTCAAGCCTGCGAGGAAATTGGTGAAGTGGAAGGAAAATATCCAGGTTATTATTGATCAAGAGGATGATAGTCAGGTCAATAAGAAGTTGGTTATGGATGAGGAGGTAGATCAAAAGCCGAAGGAAATGGGCATTGAAGCCGTTCAGTACTTCAGGAGTAGGGGTTGTGTTCTGGAAGGGACAGGAAGGGTGTTGAGGCGTATGCTTAGGATACTTGGGTGTGAACCAAGAGGTTACACTTATTTCAATTATTGTTATTGGGGTAGCTACTTGACATTGTATTGTGAGGGCGTCATGATATGTAGAGCTGGATGCTCACAATGTGTGTGTTATGCGCACTGCAAAGTGGGTATTTGCTTGTTATGATGTCCTTGACAGTAAGGGTCTGGTTGAAGACCATTTAGGAATGGAGGATGCTTTAAACCCAGCCATGGTGATTGTGGTAGTATACTCTGAAAATTCGCAACAGGGGCGAAAGTTTGTTACAACAGATGATGAAGGGAGGACTCTGCTCTACGATGTTCAAATTGTGGGAGACTGCGGGCTTTATGCAGTATTGCAGACTGGATTGTTCATGGCAATTTTCTAGTTTTAGGATTCTGATTGTGTTTGTGCTCTGCTGTTGTTGATTGCTAGTTTTCTAGCATTATTAATGTTTTTTCTCTGTTGTTCCATTAGGTAGATGGTTTTATTTTTGCGGGGTATGCCCCTAGAGATGTAATCGTTTGCCTGTGGTATAAATTTTAATTAGCAAAAAAAAAAAAAAAGGTTTCCATGTTTTAAAGGAAGGGCTGTATTCTCTGATGGGCAGCGCGTTTTTGATGATTTGCCTAATAGAGTTGGCATCAGTTTTGTAGTGAGTTTTGTTTTTAGAATGTGGTCAATAGATGGAGTCATCTTCATAGAGGGCACGTTCTCAAAGCTGGGTTTCCAACCTAGTGAAAAGCTGGGTTTTTATATGAATCTGAAGGAGAGTGCAGGCCTAGGGGTGGGTGACTGCAGTTTCACTGCAATGATTGATGAGACTACGAGGCTAACTGCTATGTTTGGTCAGATGCGTGGTTTTCCTTATGGATTTGTAGAGTTCCTCTCTGCGTTCAAGCAAACTGGATTTATTTCAATGTGGTGCCGTCGATTGTTCAAGATGCCCAGGTTGTTCTTCTTCATGTATGGAGAAGTAATTATTTTCCTTGTTGTTGTTGTTGGCCAAAGTCAATTGTTCGATTTTTGGAACTACAGAAGTGGACCTTATACTACGTGTTACTTTGATGTCTTATTCAGCATGATTGATGTTGGAAGTGATTGGTTAGATGGGGTCAATTTTATGTTATATCATACTCTAATGAGAATTCTCACTTTAGTCGACCAAGGGGATAATACTTGGTTTATGAATTTGTCTTGGGTTTGGTTCAATGAAGACTTGCGAGGTATTGAGATGAGAGTTAGGTGTGGGTTAACATCATTTTTTGGTGTTGTCGAATTTAATTTCGATGGTTATGAGGTTTGTACTGAAGATGTTGGATGCTTGGTTGTTGCCAACGGGATACCATTGAATATGAGGACTGATAACTGTTTGCTTAAAAATGTTGGTATAGTTGGGTTGGGAGTGCAAGCTGGAAACTTTGTGGGTATTCAGGTTGGTGTTTATGGTGATATATGGCTCATGTTGAATGAAGGGTTGCGCCCTTGTTTGCATATTAGTGACCTGATGGTTTGGTTTCCAACTGCAGTGGAAATAAAGCTGGATTTTTATGCGTGCAAAGAAGTCTCCATACTGGGAAATACTTGTGGAGTGGTTACTCCCGTGGATCTACTTGTTAGCATTGTTTATGCTCTCGAGTCATATTCTAGGTCCCATGTGAGCAGGGCTGGGTATTTTTGGTACAATACGGAGAGGTTGGGCAACGTAGGTATCATGGTTAATGCTGGTGATTGGAAAACTTCATTTTCGGAAAAAAAGAATGAGAGTCCTCCGTTCTCTCTCCTAACCTAACAGCCGCCACAAAATTCATCCAAATCTTACACTTTGTCCATCAGATCTGCATATTCAGCCTTCATAAATCCATCTTCCATCTCAAATCCCCCACCTATACACCAAATTTCTTATTTTATATATATTAACGCTAATAGTTTTGGAAATGAGCCCGAAGAGGGTTTCTTTCTCACCGGAGGTTAGGGTGTTTTACCCTAGTCTTCTTGAGTGTCCGCACGGTGCCCTTTCTACTGAGTTAGTTAAGGGGGAGCAGGTTTCGAAGAAGGTTACTTTCTCGCCGGAGGTCAGGGTTTATTACCCTCGTCTTTCTGATGAGTCAATTAATGGGGAGCATGAGTTGTCGACTCAGTCCGGTGAGAGGATGCAGCCAACTGGTTGCACGCAGATGGAGACTATTTGTGATAGAGACTTTCTGGGCTCAGATGGCTATGGGTCTCGTCCAGATCTTGATATGGACTGCACGAGGTCTGGTATTGAGGATCAGACTATGACTGTGGATGTGAGTTCTACAGTGGAGGAGCTCCTTCTAGTTGACATTTTGTCTCAACAAAATATGAAAGATGATCACCCTAAGATGGAAGGGGAAACCCTTGTAGATTTGGCCCTCACTGCAGAGTGGTCGCCTTTGAAATTCGTTGGCTTTATGCTTACAAACTGTGGGGAAACCGAGTCTGGTTTGCAGGAAGTGTTGTTTATGATTGATGCACACATGGTGTTTGATAAAATGTTCCAATGGGGTTTTGTGGATTTGGGGCAGGATTGTGAGTTGTTGGGCTATTATCTCAATACAAAGAATGTTTTTCTTGATGAATGCCAGGTGGATGTTGGGATTGAAGTGCCGGTTATTGTACGCTATAAAAAGTGGGCTGTTACTAGTATCTTGTCGCTTTTGGAGGGTTTTGAGCACAAGGTTGACCTTTTCGCTACTGTTAAGGATTCCGGGAAGTATGTTGTGTATGGCATATTGTTTGTTGTTGACCCTGTTTTGGGGATTAACCAGGGTGACAATATGACTGGAAGTGGTGTTATGATTCAGGATATTATCGAGATGGATGTGAGCAGGGTATGTAATACTCGTTTGAAAAGGCAATGTTGCTGGGCTATTAGTTTCGTGGTGACACAAATGGATGGCACAGTTTGGGAAATGTGGGTGGTTTTCACCAGTTTGGAAAGTCATACCTTGAAGGAAGACAAGGTCCATGTTAATGGTTTGAAGGATGAGTGGTCTAAAAAGAGTTGTGGAGTTCTATTGATGAACGGTTTGAAAATTCTGCTTGGGCAGATTATTGTGGTCGACAATGCGTTGGATATGGACTGTAGTAGGATTGGTCACTATTGCTCTGTTTCTCGGATTGTTCCATGGTGCTTGTTGCCAGCTGCTGGGAGAAGTCATACTGCCTTGGGCTCATTTTTGGTTGTGAGTGATGTTACTCAAGCTTCCTGGGCGGAAGTTGGGTCAGATGACAAGGGAGAGCTGGGTTTGTTAAGGTGGGATTTGCTGATTTGGTCTTGGTGCGGAATGCATTCTGTTGTCCTTAATGAGAGAGGGTGGTGCCTGATATTGGTGGATAAATTCTATGTGTTAGAATTTATTATGTAGATTTTATGAATTTAGCATAGCTTTGTTATGTCCTGGGTCCTAATCTAGTTTTCAACTAGTTCTTGCTTGTAGTTGGTTTGTGAGCTAGTTTTATCTAGTTGCTTTGTTGTTCCGTTTGGTTAGCGTTTATCTTTCGCGGGGTATACCCCTAGATTTGTAATCGTTCTCCAATGGTATAAAATTTTAATTAGCAAAAAAAAAATTGCTGGTGATTGGGCCAGATGCTTGGTGTCAGTTGCTCCGTATCATGTCAGGAAGAGGTTTGCTGTTGGAATGCATTTGCGTCACTACATGGTTTATCTGCTGCTTCTCATTACTATGGGCTTTGTGAGACATGTGCCTAGTCTCAATTTTAGGTTGTTTAAGGCGCCAGAATAATCTTTAGCTTATTTTCGTTGTTATGTTGACAGTAAAGTGACTTACTGATGTTATGACTTTTGTTATGTTTGATCGCGGGGTATGCCCCTAGATTTGTATTAGTTGTTCCTTTTTGGTATAAAATTTTAATTAGCAAAAAAAAAAAGAATTAGAGATGGACCTTTAGTTCCAACAAGGGTTGTTGGACAAACAACTGTCAATGGTGAACTTGTTCCAGAACATACAGCAGAGAAGCCTAAATCTGAATGGACAGATAAGGAAAAGGAGAACGTTCTTAAAGATGCTAAAGTGAGAAACATACTATTCAACAGTCTTGATTCTGTTCTAACTAACTATGTTCTCTCTTGTAAAACTGCTAAGGAGATATGGGACAATTTGAAGGTTCATTGTGAAGGAAATAAACCTGTCAGTAAGATTATGAGAACACTACTTATACAATAGTATGAGTACTTTGAATCCAAGTCTGGTGAGTCACTAACTGTTACCTTTGATAGGTTTACTAAACTCATCAATGAGATGGCCATGCATGGTAAATATTATGACTTGGAGGATATGAATACTAAGTTCATGAAAGCTCTGCCTTATTTTTACAATGATCTGGATGAAATATCATTAGAGGCGGTTTATGGAAAACTTATGGCTTATGAACTTGACAGGCAGCAGAAAAAGAGCAGGAGTGAAGGAAAGATGAAAACTGTTGCACTCACTGCTCAATCTGAATCAAAGAAGCTTCCAGAAGAAAAGAATGTTGAGTTTACTGTAAAGGACTCAAGGAAGTAGAAAGCAAAGAAGGTTCTGAATCAGAGACTACAGATATAGACTCTGACAATGAAGATTCTGAATCAGAGATGCATGAACTCTTTGTTATGTTTGCTAAAGCTTTCAAGAAAGGAAGATTCAACAGTAGAAGACTTTTTCAAAAGAAAGATGAGAAGAAGAGTGACAAGGGCAAAAGTACAATTGGCAAGCTTGATAAGGCAAAGATCAAGTGCTTCAACTGCAGCGAGCTTGGACACTTCGCTAGTGAGTGTAAGAAGCCTAGGAATTCAGGAAAGGGTAATGCACTCATGGTCACACAGAAGGATTGGGCTGATTCCAGTGATTCTGAAGCTGAATTGGATTATGACAACATTGCATTGATGGCAAATTTTTCAGACAAACCTGGATCTCCAAAGAAAACTTCTCAATCTTCTGTTAAGGTATCACTTCACTCTCTTGATTCATTTGATAGCTTAGATTCTGATAATATTATATCTATCCATGCTGAGTTTAAGAATCTTATGACTAATTTTAGAATTCTTACTAGTGAAAAAGATGATCTTAAGATTAAGAATGATAAATTAGTTGATAGAAATAATTTTCTTGAATTTGAGTTAATTAAAATGGAAGAATATAGGTTAAGTTCTGATAAAGCTAAGCATGATTATAGTGTTATTCTTGAGGCTTATGACTATGTCAGAAAGAACTAGAGGAATAGAGAAATACGATTAAAACCATTAACAATTCTGGTAAAAAGACTCAAGAAATCATTGAAAGTCAAATTCTTGGTAAAGTTAATGGTTTAGGTTTTGATAAGGCTAGAAAAGAAGAGACTGTAGCTATTGTCAAAGATAATAGTAAAACTTCCAAATCAGAAATGAATTTTCGAATCCAATACTACACATATGAGAGTCTTAGAGAGAGATGCTCTACCTTCTCACTAAAACCATAGCCAGCCGCCACCTTTAATTTGTAGATCTTCTTCTCTTACACCCTTTCTCCATCATTAAATCTACACAGCCATCATTAATCCACTCTCTTTCTCTTATCCCCTCACCTAAACACTATATTTCTTACTATATCTACTTTTAGTTCTTTCTTGGAGTTCTTATGGTGAGTCAAGATTCTAATTGCGATACTGAGACTGGGCTACCAGGGTATATGCAGGACATGGATGATGATGAGTTCAATGAGCTACTCACTCGTCGGGCAGTTGATGATTTTCCCATTTTGAAGATGGCAGGTATGGTGGACCCTAGTAACTGTAGGGATCTGGGTACTGAAGCCGTAGAAGGCTCCTCTGACGAGGAGGTTTATCATGAGGATGCTAGAGCTGCAATGGAGAGAGTCACTATTAATCGAGTAGCTAAGGCGGTAGCTGCCAACAACAAGAATGATAGTGATGAGCTTGTAAGGCTCAGACTAAAAATGACGGAGGTATGTGCATACCTTTAAGCTAATGGTCTCTCGTTAGCAGAAATGGAGAAGGGTAACCTTAAAGCTCAGGCTGAGTTCAATTTGGGTTTAAATAACCATTTCTCTGTCATCACTGGTAGGGATGAGTTTGGACTTCCCATTTTCACACAGAAAGGGGGTGAGGTTTCTTCGAAAGAAATGGAGGAAGGTGAGACTGCTCGGGGGGCCACGACCTTGAAAGGTATTCTCAAGAACAAAGGGGACATAACAAAAGGCGAAACCTCAGGAGTAGTGAAAGATGGCAATGATGCAATGTCACATGGGGGTAAGGAGGATAATGTTTCTACAGGAGAGAAAAAAACTTGGACCTCGGTGCTTAAGTCCTCCCCAGGTCCAATCAAGGGGGTGGTTTTTGACTATGTTCCCCCTCCGGAAGGTTCTAAGGTGGTTGACCCTCCTCTAGAGGTGTTGCAGAAAGGAGCTGAAAAGTTCAAATTTTGTGTGGTTGGAAAATTCACAAAAGGTCCCCGGCCTTTTAGAAGGGTAAAGGAGATAGCTCAGTCAATCTGGAAGAAGGGTCTCATATCTGTTTCCCAACGTAATGAGGCAACTTATGTCCTAAAATTTTGCTCGGTGAATGACAAAAATGCAGTGCTATCCAAGGGTACCTGGTACTTTGATCAAAGACCTATGGTTGTCACTGATTGGGGATGCTTAGTGTGTGTAACCCCCATCTCCTCTATGCCTCTTTGGGTCAAATTCAGTAATTTGCCTGATTGTTATTGGACTCAAGAGGGGTTGAGTAGAGTTGCTAGTGCTATAGGAGTTCCATTGGGAGCAGACACTCTCACATCGCAGCTCGAAATTCTGCCTTTTGCCAAGATGTATGTCCAGTACAAAATTGGTGACCCGCTGCCTTCTTCTATCCCTATTATAGACATTGACAAATCTACAGTGGAGGTCAAGGTCTCGTATCTCAACAAGCCGTTGTTGTGCACTCACTGCAATTCCCTGGGGCATCTTGTCAATGTTTGTCCTTTGGCAGTAAGAGACTGGACACGTAGGACAAGAGCCAGTGGGATAGGGGAAGTTGGTGGCAAAGATGAGAAAGGGGAAACTAGTAACAAGGATGAGAATCAGAAGGGGGCAGATAATGTTACTCAGTCTTCCTCCAAAGGTAAGGAAGTAGCAGGGGAGAAGGCTGATGTTGAGGGTATGGTAAATGAGGGCTGTCTGTCTCCACCATCGATTAAGAAGAAGTTGGAGGAGGAGAGTAAAGTTGAGGGTAGTGTGACCGTGGTTAATGTAGAGAATGAGGGGTGGACTGAGGTTAAGAACAAGAGGAAACCTGTAGCTTCCCCTAGTGTTTCTACGAGAACTCCGTCTCCTCAGGGTTTCAAGAATGTTTTGGTGGATGAGGTGGATCGTAAACAGAGCAGTAAGAAAGAAAAATCAAGGGGAATCAAACGTGCGAAGAGGGGGTCTGGCCCCCCCCCCTTCGAAGCACTAACTCAGTTTTTTAATGACTGATTTTTGTTCTTACAATATCCGTGGTCTCAACAATAAAGTTGATTTTATCAAGGATTTTATTTTGTTTAATAAGCTATCCTTGATTAGCATTTTGGAAACTCATGTTCAGCAGGATGTTGCTAAGATTATCTCTAAGGAGATTAACCCGCGTTTCAAGTGGTGCTTCAATTATGATCATCATGCGGGTGGCCGTATATGGCTTGGTTGGAACCCAGATTTTTGGAAAGTTGTGGTTATTGCCACTTCTGCTCAGCACATCACTTGTTTGCTCACTTTGTTGACTACGAATTTGAGCTTTGTGGCTTCTTTCATTTATGGGTATAATGGGGACATGGATCGGAGAAGCTTATGGTCTGACTTAGCCAATGTCTCTCGGGGTCTTTCTAATAAGCCTTGGGTAATTTCTGGAGATTTTAACACTTGCATTAGATTATCGGAGAAAAAGGGTGGCAATGAGAACTGGACTTCTGATATGACTGAATTTAAGGACTTCATTCTTGCTATGGGAATTACTCACCTTCGTAGTGTTGGGAATTTCCTGACTTGGTGGGACTGCAATGTGCACCATCCAAAGTTTAGAAAGCTGGATCGTGTTCTGGTCAATGCAGAGTGGCACAATTTGTTCCCTTGTTCGTACTCTGATTTCCGTGCTCGTGGCTTGTCTGACCATTGCCCCGCGCTTACTTTCTTGGGTTTGGATCTGCCTAATGTCCCCAAACCTTTCCAATTTTTTAACCACCTTATTGGGAATCCTGGCTTTCTTTCGGTGGTCCAGAATGCTTGGTCCAATTTGGACACGGGAAATCCTTGGCAGGTGCTCTCTGCTAAACTTAAGAGGACTAAGGTTGGGCTTAAAGGGTTAAACAGATCTGTGGGGAATTTACAACAGCTGGTCAGAGATACGAGAAGTGCTTTGTTGGCTTTCCAGAATGACATCCCTACCTCCCCATCTCCTGCTTATTTTGCGGAAGAGAGCAATCTCATGGATGCCTATGCTAAAGCTCTTCACTTGGAGGAGTGCTTTTTGAAGCAAAAGTCTAGAGTGCAATGGCTTAAGAATGGTGATAGTAATAACAAGTATTTTTTCAATGCTTGCAGAGGAAGATGGAATGTTAATAAAATTCTGTCCTTAGACAATCAGAATGGAGAGACAGTCACTGACCACGGAGACATGTCAAAGGTAGCTGTTGACTATTACAAAAACTTGCTGGGAAATTGTGGGGAGGTTTCCTAATTCCCGAATGATATCTCTTTGCCAAAGGTAACTGAGTCCCAGTCGATTTCCCTCACTGCTCTGTTTAAAGAGAGTGATATTCTGAACACTTTGAAGCGAATGGGAAAAAACAAGAGCCCAGGGCCTGATGGGTTTACGGTGGAATTCTTCTTAGCTGCATGGCACATTGTGGGGCCTGATGTAACAAGAGGTATCCTCTACTTCTTTGATTCTCTTACTATGCCTAGAATTATTAATGCGGCTTCGATCTGTTTGGTTCCAATGCAGGATAACCCATCCTGTGAATAAAGGAAGTGCAGGTATGGAGGAGATCAAGGGGACCAGAGTCTGCTGGGCAAAGGGGAGGCTGAAGAAATGGCGCCTGAATAGGGGTGGCCACTCCTCTATTTATGTTGTAGGGCTGTGCTTTTTTGAGAATGGTTTGCTTATTTTGTTGATTGTAAACATCTTAAGTCTGTTTTAACTCTGTTTTATTGCTGATTTGCGGGGTATGCCCCAGATGATGTATGTTGTTCCTTCTTTGGTATAAAATTCTAATTAGCAAAAAAAGAATAGTGACTGATGCCTTTTGGGATGGAAATCCTAAGAGTAATGTGAAAAATATTGACTCTAATTAGGGGGATCTGATTATGGGTAAGAATATTTCTGCTTCCAGTGCTGAGGATCCTCCTCAACCTGGCACACTTTTGGCTTCCAGTGCCATGAATGAGACTAGGGATAGGGACTTGACTATCTCAGTTGGACTTGGTGGTAAGGCTACTGAGAATACTGAGGTGGAAGACATAGAATGGGAGAAGGTGGCCACTAATCAGTTTTTAGCTAAGGCTAGGAACTATTTCTGCAGCTGTTTATTGAATTTATGGGGTATGAGGTTCCAACACTGATCAGAAAGAGTGAATCTTTGGTTACAGTTTCGGGTAACTTCCTGATTGATTTCTCAGAGTTACCTCAGGCTGAGGAACTTTGTGAAATTTTTAATTGTATTACTCAGTTGCAAGATTTTACTGTCAATAAGGGGATGAGATACCAGCTGAAGGAAGAACAAGTGTGTAAAATACTCACAAAAAGAAAATGAGAGTCCTAGAGGGAGAAGCTCCTCCTTCTTTCTAAAACCCAAAACCCTAGCCAGCCGCCATTTTTTAAAAACTTCAGATCTAATCTCTTACACACTTTCCTCATCATAAATTCCATATTCCCTTCATTTACTCCACCTTCCCTTGTTCCCCAAACCTAAACACTATATTTCTTATACCTATTTTATTTCCTTTTCGGTCAGATCTCCCATGGTGAGTCAAGATTCGAACTGTGACTCTGAATCTGGCTTACCTGGCTATATGCAGGATATGGAGGATGATAAGTTTCAGGAAATGCTTGCACGAAGAGAAGTTGAGGATTTCCCAGCTCTAGTAGTGCCTAATGCCCTAGAGGGAGGTGTCTCAGCTGAGAAGGAAAATGAGATACCCTCGGAAGAGGATGAAGCTTCTTATGGGACCGCTAGAGATCCGATAGAGAGAGAAACGATTCACATGGTAGCAAAGGGTGTGGCTGCGAACAACAAATATGAAAGAGAGGACCTTATAAAGCTCCGCAACCAAATGATGGATATTCATAGTTTTCTTGCCAAGAAGGGTTTTTCGGTGAGTGTAGTTGAAAAAGAAATTTTGAAAGATAAGGAGAGGTTTAATGCAGGGTTAGTGAGCCCAGTGCGTTTCATTGATGGTAGAGATGAGATGGGTCTTCCCATTTTTTCTAACAAGGAAATACCTAAGAACATGGCTGCCAACGAGAAGGGGGTGGGAGTGGTAAAAGGAATCCTAAAGAATGTTACTTCCGGGAGTTTGGAAAGGGGTGAAAGCTCGAAGAGTAAACATGAACCTGTTGTAGACAAAGTAAGCAATGACAACACCAAAAATGGGGGGAAGAATGAGAAGACCGAAATGGGGTCAAAAGGAACTAAATCAGGGAGGAGTCCTAGACTGGACTACTGGAATGGATGAGTTCAAACAGTTTTTGTTGCAAATGGTCTCACTGATCTTCGGTATTCGGGACACTTCTTCACTTGGTGGGATAGCAATACTACACAGCCAAAGTTCAGAAAGTTGGACCGAGTGTTAGTCAACTCAAATTGGCATTCCTTGTTCCCTTGCTCCTCTGTGGAATTCATCTCTCGGGGTTTATCTGATCATTGCCCTGAAATCACTTCGCTTGGAACTAGTTTCTCCTCTGGGGTGAAGCCCTTCCAATTTTTTAATCACCTCATTGAGAATCCAGATTTTTTGGAAACTGTGGTGAAAGCTTGGTCTTTGGAGGTAGAGGGAAACCCTTGGTTTATTTTGACCTCTAAGCTCAAAAATGTTAAGTTGGCTCTTAAGGGCCTAAACAAAAGGGTGGGGGACATCCACCAGTTAGTGATTTTATCTCGGGATGCTCTATCTCAGTTTTAGAGTGAAATGACTGCAAACCCTACTGCTGCATATTTTGAAGAAGAAAAGGAGTTTATTAAGAACTATTCAGCAGCCTTAAGATTAGAGTAGCAGTTTTTAAAGCAGAAATCCAGGATTCAGTGGTTAAAACTTGGAGATGGCAATAGTAAGTTTTTCTTCTTCTTTTTTTTTTTGCTAAATAAAAGTATATATTCACCGACGAAAAATACAAAAAAAAAACCCCAAAGCTAGTGACAAGCCACTAGCTAGGGCGAACTATCTAAAAAAGCTAGAGAGAACTAAGCTAACATGATATGTCTTCCTAGAAAAGAACAAGTTGCAAGGAGCTATCTTTCCTGATACATTTTCTAAATTGTTCGGAATTAAAAAGCCTAGCTCTAATACGGCTGGTAATATCACCATATAGCTTCCTAGCAGGGGTATTTTGCCCTTGGTGGTGAATTATGTGATTACGCTCAATCCATACCGCGTGAAAAGTTGCAGCAACAAAAAGGTAGGCACTTTGCTTAATAATGGCCTTGACTCTACCATCGATGATGTCGCCCCTTTGCAATGCATTCCAGTCTGTGTTAATCTTGACGTGAAATTCACTAGTAATAGACCTGGTGTAAGCACAAGAGCTGAATAGATGCTCGTGCGTTTCCATTGCAGAGTTACACAGAACACAAACTGGGTTTACAGCCATATTGAACCTTATCATTCTGTCTTTTGTGAGTAATCGCTGTTGTAGTATGAGCCAGAGATTAATAGAATATTTAGGAACCGCAAGCTTATACCAGATGAGGTTCAGCCAGCTAGGAGGACTGGCTCGTGTACGAAGAGTATTCCACAAAAGTGAGATTGAGATAGGATTAGAACCTGCATTGTTCCAAGATATTCTATCTTGAGCACGAATCAGAATTTCTGAACATAATTGACGAAGCTCAATGGCATGAACATGGTTAGTAGGGCAAAAATTCCAAGCACCACCGGTAATAGCAGAACTAACTGTTGCCATTTCATTGGATTCCATGATGGAAATAATTTCCAACCCATAAGTCTCAACAGGAGATTTATTGTTAAGCCATGGGTCAAACCAAAGTGAAAAGGAAGAATTATTCCCAGGATGGTAAGAAATATGCTCTCTTGCCAGGACGCGAGCTTGCAGTATCTTTTTAACACACCAGGAACATTTTGACGGAATTTGCATAGACCAGAAGTGTTTACCTCGAGGTATACTAGCATAGAACCAGCTAACCCATATGGAGTCCTTCTTATTGATAATACGCCATAGTTGAAACAATACAGCACAGCTATTCCAAATAAACAAATCCTTGAAACCAAGGCCACCCTCTCCTTTAGGAAAACAGCAATCTGACCATGCAACTTTAAATTGGCATGGGCCAGTATAGTTACCAGACCATAGAAACCTAGAAAGAATACTTTGAATCTTTTTTAGGATTCGTTTAGGTAAAAACAGATACATGGCCCAATAGTTATGTATGCTATACAAGACAGAATTAATAAGTTGCATCCTCCCTGCTTGACTAAAAAATCTACAGGTCCATAGATCAATCTTTCTGCAAATTTTCATAATGAGAGCATTACAGTCTCGAGCTTTCAGTTTAGCTGATATCATGGGGAGCCCCAAGTAATTAACTGGGAGGCTACCTTGAGTGAAGCCAGTTAGCGTACTTGCAAAATCTTGCACTTCTGAATCCATATTACAGAAAAATAATTCACTTTTAGCCTTGTTGGGCAGGCCTGAGATATTCGAGAACTTAGTCACTCCCTCCATTAGAAGCTTTATCGAATCCTTATTACCCTTACAAAATAAGAGAAGGTCATCCGCAAAAACTAAGTGAGTTAATTTTATGTGGTCTGCTTTCCAGTGAAAAGAGAAGTCTTGAGAGTTCGTAGAGTCTTTGATACAAGAACTGAGAACCTCCATGGCTAGAACAAATAAGTAAGGCGAGAGGGGATCGCCTTGTCACAATCCAGATTTAGCTGGAAAGAAGCCCTCCAAAGCACCATTAACTTTAACAGATATCATGCAAGAAGTGATACAGATTTTCAGCCAATTAAGAAACCTATCTGGAAAGCCCATATGCTGAAGCGTGATAAACAAGAAAGACCAGTTCAGAGAATCAAAAGCCTTGCATAGGTCGAGTTTGCAAGCAAACCGAGGTGCTCCTTTATTTATGTGATAATCCCGACAAAGTGACTGTGCTAACATCACGTTGTCACCGATAATCCGACCAGGAATAAAAGCTGCTTGATTTTGGGACACTAAAGAAGGCATGACCTCTCTCATCCTAGCAGCAAGAAGCTTAGCAATGCACTTATAAATTACATTACAGCAGGATATAGGACGAAATTCTGACATTGAGGAAGCATTAGCAGTTTTTGGAATTAAAGCCAAGGCAGTAGAGTTTATCATACGAGGTAAATGCCCAGAATCAAAAAAGTAGAGAATAGCCTGAGAGACTTGATCACCTATAATACTCCAGGACTTGATGAAGAACTCAGTTGAAAAGCCATCCGGTCCGGGACTCCGGTTCTTAGCCATAGATTTAAAAGTTGCAAGAATTTCTTCCTGGGTAAAAGGTTTAATAAGGGCATCGTTTTGTTCCTCCGAGAGCCTCTTGAGGTTAAGATTAGGAGGGAAGTCATCAACTGAATGGGATTGACCTAGC
The DNA here is from genome assembly GCA_037693485.1 of Kitagawia praeruptora. Classification (NCBI taxonomy): domain Eukaryota; kingdom Viridiplantae; phylum Streptophyta; class Magnoliopsida; order Apiales; family Apiaceae; genus Kitagawia; species Kitagawia praeruptora. The sequence continues at coordinate 116,581,670 of CM075351.1, read as the reverse complement.
AGGTCCTGAAAATGCTTTATGGCTACATCTGAGATGCCCCTGTGAGTAGAGTGGATGATACCAGCACCATCCTTGATGCTAGTGAGTTTATTAGAGTTCCATCTGCCCTTGCAGGAGTTAAAAAAGAATTTATTGTTGCCATCACCCTTATGCAACCACTTAATACGAGATTTTTGGCATAAAAGAATTTCTTCAGAGTTCAATGCCTTGGAAAGAGTACACATTAGTATAGTTTCCTGCTCACGTTGCTCTCTAGTAGGGCAGGGACCTAAGCTTTGCTGAAAGTCATTAAGGGCCTCTCTAGCAAAATTTACACAATCTTGAAGATTACCAGTTTCTCTGTTAAGATGCTTGAGAACAGTTTTTACCTTGCGAAGCTTTGTTGTAAGAACGTACCATGGATCACCAATTACTACGTCACTCCAAACATCTGCAATAGTAGATAGGAATTTTTCATGCTCCAGCAAGTGGTTGAAAATCTGAAAAGGTTTATGAACTTTCTCATGATGAAGGCCAAGATGTATAGTAGCAGGGCAGTGGTCTGAGAGGCCTCTATTGAGGAATTTTGCACGAGACAAGTCAAAGTGCTGCAGCCAGGAATCGTTAACAAGAACCCTATCCAGCTTCCGATATAGAGGGGTGGTTATGTTGCTATCCCACCAAGTAAAGATATCCCCCTCGTAATGAAGATCAACAAGACCCAAATTTTGTAGACAGTTATTGAACTCATAATTCCCACTAAGACGTCTAGGAAGAGGCCCACTAGTCTCGAAGGGGAAAAGAAAGGTATTGAAATCACCTAATAAGCACCACGGGGGGCAAATATCATTGACAGTTACCATGCTTTGAATATTGGCTAGATCTGCCCAAAGGGACCTTCTCTGCACAGCATCATTGAAAGCATATATAGCAGTTACAAGAAAGGTGTTAGTACCGTTAATCTCAGCAACCTTACAAGTGACATGTTGACTAGAAGAAGATATCAGATTGATAGACCACACCGAAGGGTCCCAACCAAACCATATTCGGCCATTGTGGTGGTGATTATAATTAAACATCCAGTTAAATCTAGAAGAAATTTTAGAAGCCAAAAAATTAGCGTCCTCTTGCTTAACACGAGTCTCAAGGAGGGCTAGAAGACTAAATTTATTTACAGACAAAAAATCCTTGATAAAGGACACTTTATTATGCAAGCCCCTCGTGTTGTAAGAGTACAAATCCATGGGTCAAAGGGGGGAGGGGGCATCAGCCCCTAAAGGTTGCTGCTTCATTTTGAGTTTTAGTTTCTTGACTTGAGACTTTGAGAGACCAAGGAAGAGATTCTGGGAAGAGGTCTTTTCGATTTTTGAGTCTATTTCATCAACCCTTTTTAGGTTCTTGAACATCCTAGGAGGAGATGGCGAAATGTCATCAAATTGAGGAGAGCAGGCTCTGTTCTTTCTCTTCACCTCAGTCCAGCCTGAATCATCTTGATTGTCATTGACGGCCCCCTAGACAAAGGTCTCGGGTTTGTCACCTGTTAATTGTGATTCCTTCTCTTGTTCAGTCGGAATAGAACAGTCAGCTTGAGTATGATCAGTGTAAGATTCTGGGTGAGCCTCAGAAGAAGCTTTAGCCTTTTGAACCCAAATTCGCTTAGAGATAGGACAAGCACCTACCGAGTGCCCCAGAGATTTACATCCAGAACAAGACAGAGGCCTAACTGGGTACGATACTTGTACCTGAGCTGTGTACTTCTCCCCTGTACAGGGATCAAGAGCCAAAGCAGAAATTACATTAGGTAATGGATCTCCTGCCTCGTAAAGAACATTCATTTTTGCAAAGGGAACCAGGTCGAGTTTTGACGTTAGCGAATCTGCTCCCAAAGGTTTGCCAATCACACTAGCTAGTCTGCTAAGCCCCTCCTCAGACCAATAGCATTCAGGAATGTTAGATAATTTAATCCACAAAGGCATAGAGGAGATTTTTGATTCTCCGGGTTTTGCACCCCACTCTGTAACTATCATAGGTTTCTGGGAGATATACCAAGTCCCACGGCCGAGAAAGGCAGCCATACTCGTTGCAGAGTTGAATTTGAAGATAAAAGTGGAGGCATCTTTTTGAAAAATGTTCACCAATCCTCTGTTCCTCCAAAACTTATTGACAAATTCAGAAACAGCAGAATAAGAGCGATTGCCCTTAGTGAATGTGCCAACAACACATAATTTAAATTTATCATTTCCTTTCTGAAGCATTTCTACAGGAGGCTCAACAGATGAGGAGCCTTTAGGAATAGGATAGTACGTAAATTTTACCTGTGGACTTGGATTCTCATCCTTAAGAACGTTGGCCCATGATTTCTTGGCAGCTCCATCATTATCATCCTTACCCAAAGGCTGGTTAGCCTGAGAATCATTCAAACTCTTCTCTGGATCGTTTTTCCCCTCTGAAGTGGCTTTACCTTGAGAGTTCTTGACACCAGAAACTCCAACCTCGGGAATATGAGCATTATCTCTTTTAGACCCATCAACAAACACCTTATCAGCAGAGATTGGATTTCTAGTGGGGTTCTTAGAATTGAATATAGGCAACCCATATTCATCTCTCCCGGAAATAAAGCAAGATTCTCCACCAAGATTACCATTGAATTCTATAACTCATGCAGAGGGAACTGGAATACTAATAAGATTATTTCTCTTCGGGACTCGGAGGGAGTTTCCCACTCCTCGCATGCTGATATGGCTAAAGTGGCGACGGATTTCTATAAAGACATTTTGGGGAAAAAATCTGAGGTAGCTGAATTTCCAAATGACATCCTTCTTCCCTCTGTCCAGTACCATGTACCCTACATGTACCTATGTATTGACTTTAGTGAAGTGCTGAGCACCCTAAAAAAAATGGCAAAGAACAAAAGTCCTGGACCGGATGGGTTCATTGTTGAATTCTACTTCGCTGTTTGGCATGTGGTGGGAAACGATGTGACAAAAGGTATCATGTATTTCTTTAATACCCTGCACTTGCCTAGAGTAATAAATGCTGCTACTATCTGCCTAGTTCCTAAGTAGGCTAACCCATCTGAAATGCAACACTTTAGGCCCATCTCTTGTTGTAACGTACTGTATAAATGCATTTTCTCTATGCTGGCCAAGAGGCTTAAAGCTGTTCTTCCATCCATCATATCTCCGGTGCAGTCTGCTTTTGTAGCAAAGAGATCCATTAATATCTTTCTTGCTCAAGCTTTATGCAAAGACTATAATGGTAACTCAGGTCAACCCCGCTGTGCTATAAAGTTGGACATCCATAAGGCCTTTGATTCCCTAAACTGGAAGTTCCTGTTTAAGATTCTGGAAAGAATGAGATTTCCCCACCAGTTCATCAAGTGGCTGGAGAAATGCATCACCTCCACAATGTTCTCTGTAAAGTTGAATGGCAGTCTGGAAGGTTTTTTCAAAGGTGAGTCTGGCCTGAGGCAGGGCGACCCCCTATCCCCTTATCTGTTTGTGATAGCCATGGAGGCTCTCTCAGCTTGTCTGGGTAAGGTGACCAGGGATCCTACTTTTAAATTCCATTGGAGAACAAAGGAGGTAAACCTGAACCATATTATTTTTGCTGATGATGTGTTCCTGTTTAGTCATGGTGATCTTAGTTCAGTCTCAGCACTTTTGGATGGGATAAATCTCTTCTCAAACTGTTCTAACCTCAAGCCTAATCTTTCAAAGACTACTTGTTTCTTTGCCAATGTTAGACAGGAAGTTGTGGATGATATTCTTGCTTATTCGGGGTTCCAAAGAGGTCATATGCCTATCACCTACTTGGGTTTACCTCTCATTACGAGCAAGCTAAGCAAAAATGATTGCCAGACTCTGATCACCAGACTGTGTAGCAAATTGGAGTTGTGGACAACTAGATTTCTAAATTTTGTAGGCCGCTTACAATTGATCAAAGCTATTTTGGTCAGTATTGTGGGTTATTGGAGTATGTTCTTATTTCTTCCTAAAGGGATTCTCAAGACGATTAATGCTCTTTTCTTCAAGTTCCTTTGGGGAGGATTCTACAAGCCAGATGGGAAATGTCAGTATAAAGTAGGGTGGGAGGAATGCTGTAAACCGAAAGCGGAAGGTGGTCTTGGGATTCGAAACTTATTTGAATGGAATGATGCTGCCATTCTCTATCAGCTGTGGCGTATCCTACAGCCCACCTCTAGCTCTCTTTGGATAGCATGGTTCCATAAAGTCCTGCTGTGGAAGAAGAAATTCTGGACTACCTCAATGCCATATCGCTGTTGTTGGATTGTAAGGAAATTATTCAAGGCTAGGAAGCTGGCCTTGCAGCATTTTTTTTTTCTAATTAAAATTTTATATCACGAAGGAAACAACTAAAACAGACCTAGGGGCATACCCCGCGGAATTAGCAAAAGCTAAAGAAACAGTAAGTTACCCTACTGTCAACATAAACAACAAAAAGCTAGTTATCCTAGCTTAGCACAAGTTCATAACTGAAATTAAAAACAAAATAACTATGCCAAGGAGGCATCATAACTCCAAGCGCAAATCTCTGCACATCAGACCACTCCTTCTGTAAGGACATATTGTAAGCATTACATGAACTGCAAATATGCATCTGGACAACGAAGTTGTCAATGTCCTCGTAAATATCTCTGAAAACAACAGCAGGCACCTGGTGTGCATCTGCATTCTCAATACTCCCATGAATGCTCTTGATAGGCCGTCCAATATTGCAGAAACCATACCCAGCAGTGCACACATAACAACTCCTAACAATATACAGGGCTGAGAACACAATCATCAGACTATCAACCATAACCACACCACTGGACTTTAAACCGTTGCTACCATACCACTTAGCATGGCACATCACCGGGACTTGACAAAAACCAACAACCATCATAGTGCAAGAGTAGATATCTGCCCCATATGACAAGAGAAGTGTACTTCCCTGAACATTCTGAAAACCATTCGAGTACCAAGGACTCATCTTTGATTGTAAATCAAACAACATAACATGAATTTTTGCAAAAACCACCCAGCATGTCCACATAACCTTGAGCGGCATCAACATCACACTGATGCTTCGAAGAGTCAAAACATCAAACACCCCACATAATAAGACCAAACCACCAGGTCTGCCCATGTTTCTAGTACCATTCAAGAACCAAAAATCATTACTACCTTCACCACACCAATTCGCAACCCCATTCAAGGCATGGAAGACAAAGTCCGAACCAATAGGCTCTTCTACAGCATCAACATCAACCACAAAGAGACCTTGCGATTCAAATAGCTCCGGAGAACCAGATGAGGAAGAAACCTCATTACAAGCAAGAGCAAGGGAGAAGACCCTTCTCTCATTTAAAGACCTGCATTCTTGTTTAGCATTCTCCAAATTCACCATAGGAGAATTAACCAAATTCACCAAAGAAGAATTAACATCCAAATCACTATCATTATCTTTAATATCCGACGAATCGGACATCTCTATAGGTTGAACCCTAATAATAGTATCCATATTACTAAAAGTAACCTTCTTCTTAGAAAAGAAGGACTTACCTTCAGTCAACTGCAGATTGCAAGAGTTGCGAGTTCTAGAAGCAATCCCAGATATGGCCAAGGAGACACCCTCCCACTTCCTCAGACCATCCTTCGAACCAGTGATGCCATAATCGACACACCCTGACTCAACTAGTTCTGAACCCGGAACAAACACATTATGTTCATCTCTGTGCTAAAACTCATTCTTTGCATCAACAGCCTTCACTCGATCCTCAAAGGTTTCCCTCTCAACATTTAACCCATAGGACTGCAAGCCCATCATGGGAACAAGGCCACCAGAAATGGAAAGCTCAACACGAGTGATTTCTCCATTCATAACCCCCTCACTAGTACCCTTCAAATCCAGAAGGGATGGAGGAGGAAGAGCACAAACTGCCCCATCTGAATCATACGAAGACTTATCAGAACCAGATCTTGGGATTTCTGTCTCCAAAACCGTCGCAAAAGTTACCCTTTTCTGACTCACAGCCCCAGCAACTGGAGATTCTTGCTTCCCCTCAACTGAACGGAGAGGAATCTCTGTCACCAGGTTCTCCGAAAAGGTAACCCTCTTCCCCACAGCAGTTACCACTGAGTGGGCGACCTGAGAACACGCACGAAACCGAGAATCTGTGAAAGGAATCACCGATTCAAGATTTTCCGAAAAGGAAACCCTTTTTGGAACCATAATCAAACTAAGAGAAAAGAAATATGGTGTATAGGTGGGGGATAATAGAGAGGAGATGGAGAAAATGATTAGATTAAGCTGAAAATAAGTGGCGGCTGCAAAGGTTTCTAGAGAGAAGGAGGAGTATCTCTCTCTAGACTCTCATTTGTTTTTTTCCAACTCTAGTAGTGCCTGGCCTTGCAGCATTTGCACTACAATATAGGAGAGAACTCTGGCTTTCTCTTCTGGCATGATCCCTGGGTCCAAAAGAAGCCTCTTCTGGCCATCTCCCCCTCCATTATTTCTACAGCCGAGTCCACAAGTTCAGTAATTATCAATGTCTACCTTAGAAATGGGACTTAGGATTTGCCATCTTCGAACCATAACGATGTCATTGAAATTAGACGGGCGGTTCAGCAAGTCCAGATTCATAAATCTGATTCCATTACTTGGGATGGAATGTCAGCAAAGAATGTTAAATTATCTTCTATTTGGTCTTCCGTTCGGGGTACTGGAAATCAAGTCCAGTGGTTGGAAATGGTATGGGGGAAATTCAATATCCCGAAATGCTCGTTTGTAACTTGGTTGGCCATAAAGAACAGGCTCCTCACGAAGGATAGAATGCTCTTGTTTGGAATGCAGGTAGACCCAAAATGTGTCCTATGTGGGGTGGATGATGAGACGGTCAGTCACATTTTCACAGACTGCCCGTTTTTCGATCTAATTAGCAGGTCCATGCCAATGCGCTTCACTCGGAATTGGTCCAACTGTCAACTAGGCAACTGTGTTAGTAGACAGTTGGGGGCAAAGGAGCAAACAATTGCTCAATTGTTTTTCAGCACAACTATCTATCATGTCTGGAAGGAACGTAACTATCGCATGCATAACTCTGGTCCTGGCAATCCAACCTCTGTTGTTAGTAGTGAGATCAGGCGCATGGTGCGTGAGAAATTGTTCTCCTGTAGCCTGTTTAAGATTTGGGTTCGGAAAGACCCGACCATCATCTTATTTACCATGTAAAAGAATAGGTCTGGTACATCAGGGTACATCCGTGTTGAGTAGGGTTTACCTTCTTATTCTTTGTATCATGTTATGTTGTTGAAGTAATGGTTGGATGTTGATTCGCGGGGTATGCCCCTAGATTTGTATCAGTTGTTCCTTTGGTATAAATTTTAATTAGCAAAAAAAAAAAAAGATACCAGCTGAAGGTATTTCTATGGATGTGTTTTTTGATGTTTTTTTTTGCTAATTAAAATTTATACCATAGGGAAAAGAGTACAACTCAAGGGGCATACCCCGCGATTAGTAACACTTCTACCTAACGGAACAACAAAGATAAAACATCAAGTAATGCTAGATAAACTAGCAATCTTCAACAACCGAATAAACTACTAAACATTAAGTCATAAAAGTCTGCAAAACAAATAAAAGACTAAGACGCCCTGCCAGCATGTCCACCTCTAGTCGCTCTCCACTGCTTGAGTTTGGACTTGGTCTAGCGCACTTTCCTTCCTATTGCCCTTTCTTGAACAGGGGCCTCAGTGTCAACCTCCATCTGAGCCTCAGCCTCGCTGGTTGTCATGCCAGGACTACCAACTAAAGTAGAGCTGGCCAAAGCACCATTGCTAAAAGAATCATTTTCAATCGTGGGCAGGATACTCACCGTGGGGAAGTCATCCCATGGGAATATCATCCCCTAGGCTCCCTGTCTCCCGGCCCTGAGTATGACTAGTCAGCACAGGGTGATCTATCTGCATTGCAGCAATGCCATCATTTAACCCATTAGCCATTAGATAGTTGAAAGCTTCGTCAACCTCTGCATCAATCTGCTCCTTCATAACTACTTTATCATTTTTTTGGTTCACCATCTGGTCCCCCACATGGATATTGTTACAAGTATCCTTTAAATTCCCATAAACCTGCCCACTAGGAAGGCTATCCCTGGGACAACTATTATCATCAAACATAATCTCATGAGGGATGCCTTCAAGGGGAATTTCAATACCCTCACTAATCACAAAGTCCTGCAGTTAGCGATCACGAGCGAAGACGTAAGTCCTGCAGTTGAAAAGTATCATTAAGAACTACACATAGCTCTTCATCCTTGGCACATTCAGAGATGTCAATCAAAAACTTTCCAGATCGTATAATTTGCAGGTTCTTCTTCCCCTGCAACACTGGCACCTTATACCCCATGTACTGGATAAACAAATTAAAAAGCTGCAGGTAGTGCGAAGCCTGAGTAAGCTGCTGTCTAGCCCAAGTAGCATCATCAATGAAATCATCATTCCTTGGATCTCTTACCTCCTTTATCCCAGTAACTTTTCCACTCTTGGTTTTGCCATCCCAAAAGTCATCCGTGACAATTCTAGAGACTAGGTCCTCCAGCATACCTGAGACGACCTCCTCACCTCCTGAATCCTCATCCTTTGCATAGCTCGAGTTCACACAGTCCGAACTCATATTCTTTTCACTTAAGGGTATACCCTCAGCCCTTGTAGGGATACATCCATTAACATTCCTGTTAAAGCCCTCATTTTCATCTCTTCGCTCACCCTCCAAAGCAGGAGAGGTATTGCCCTCCATTGACGTTGCAAATTCCTTCTTACCAACATAGGTCCCAACCTCTACATCACCATTAACCATGATTTCCCCATAAATCAAGTTAGGTTTTAGAACCCCCATGACATCAGAAGGACCCTCATCATATATACTAGGTATCTCGGAGTTAACCTCCACCTCGACACCCACAGCATGAACAGATCTCGAATGTGTAGAATCAGATACATCCATAAGAGTAACATCCCCTATTTCATTCGATTTAAACAATTTCCTATGAGAGAGATCTTACCTTCAATCATTTGTAGTTTAACCAAACTACAGGTACGCGCCTCAACTCCAGATCTGGAATCATCCGCACCAGAAATATCCTCACCCTTCCTCAGAATAAGGTCACCCACAAAAGAATCACCCTTTTGAGGATTCACATCAAGCGAAGTTCCGCTATCCAAAGGGATCTCATCAAATTTCCGATACATTGTCGACCGCCGATGAGTACAGAAATGAAGTCGCACCCCATACGAAATAGCTTCCATCGAGTTATCTCCATCCGAGAGATCCTCTGAAACCATCTTCAAGAACAGAAATATAATATAGGTAAGAAATATAGTAGATATGGTGAAAGAGAGAATGAGAAAATGAATTTGCGAAAGGAATATAGTAGATCTGACGGAGAAAGTGATTGGATTTGGCTTAGAAATTGCGACAGATAAAAGGTTTAGAGAGAGAAGCTAGAGAGAAGGCAGAGAAAAAGAAACGACTCTCATATATGTTTAGAGAGAACGCTATTTTATTTTATGTTAGCTGGGAGCCCAGGGAAAGACTGGTGACTAGTTTGGAGCATCGGGGGAAAGCTGATGATAATAATGCAAAGTCTGACAAGAAAATGGTTAGATGGAAGGATGACATTGAAACCATCGTGAATCTGATGGGTGCAAATTTGATTGGTTGTATTTTAGTTATGGGTGATTCTGGAAGAGGACACAGTGCTTCTACTTCTATTGAGGAGCTTTCGGCGAGGGAAATTGAAAGTGAGGTTGATGAGGCTTTCGACTACTTGAAGGGTAATGACTTATCTGATGACATCTCTGCAATGGTGATTGACAGCACTGGGACTGGTTTTGGTGCAAATGATAAGGTCAAATTGAATGCGGCGGGAAGGCTTGGGGATGACATCCCGTGGGAGGACTTTCCCAATGTTAGCACTCTACCCTCTATTGATAACATGGATAATGTTCTGTTCAGAAACGGTATTGTTAGGGGAATCCATAACTCCCCTATGCATAAAGTTTTGGATAGCCTCGGGGGTTTTGGTATGGAGATTGATGTGGTGCAGAAATGTACTGAGGCTGAGGGAGTGGCTATTGCGGAAGCGCCTATGGAAGTTGATACTGATGTTGTCAAGGATAAGATGGAAGGGGACTTGGTGGCACCTGTTGTTGATCAAGTAGAGAAAGTTCGATGGACCAAGTCCAGGCTCAAGCAATGGAGAGCGACTAGGGGTGGTCACTCTCGTAGACTATAACAGGCAGTTTCCTTTGGTTTTCTTGTTTCTTTTAGTAGGATGCCATTATAATGGCATGATCTGATGATTTGTATGACTTTGTTGATTTCGCGGGGTATGCCCCTAGACTTGTTTTAGATGTTCCTTTTTGGTATAAAATTTTAATTAGCAAAAAAAAAAGCTATAAGTGTGGAAATCATAATCATTTGGCCCTAGACTGCAATCAGAAACCTTCTTGGAAAACTGAGTCTAGATTCCCCAAGACTCAGAAAATTCAATACTAACCACAAAAATCTTGTTATCATTGTGGTAGTTTACTTCATTCCATTTACATGTGTAGAGAATATCATAAACTGTATTATGACTATTATTCTCTGAAATCTGAAACTCCTAGTCACAAACAGTTTTTGAAATCAGAGTCTAAGATTGACTATGCAACAGGTAACTCTAAAGTAAAATCTTCAAAGCCTATTGTTTCTAAATCTAGTAAGAAAGGATCCAATCAAAGTTGGGTCCTAAAAATTTCTAACTAGTTACGTTTTGTTTACAGGGTACAGGAAAGAAGCATTCAATTATCTTGGACAGTGGAAGCTCTGGACATATGACTGGAAAGAAGTCCCTGCTTACAAAGTTTGAGAGGAAAGCTGGCCCAGTAATATCTTTTGGAGATGGCAACAAAGGAGGAACTCTGGGATATGGCTCAATTGTGTTGGGGAATGTCATCATAGAAAACGTAGCACTGGTTGAAGGCTTGAAACACACACTTTTAAGCATAAGTCAACTGGGTGATAAAGGTTACCAATCAATCTTTGACAGAGAAGGATGCAAAATCTTCAATATGCAGAATGGAGACATTATTCTAACTTGTCAAAGACATGGTAACATATATGAAGCCAGCTTAAGTGACACATCTAAAGGAATTGTCAGATGTCTTTATAGCAAGGCATCAAATGAAGAAAGCTGGAATTGGCATAAGAAGCTCTCACATCTCAACTTCAAGAAGCTTAATCAACTTGTTAAGCACAATAAGGTGAGAGGCCTACCTCAGGCAAATTATGTGCAAGATGGACTTTGTGATGCTTGTCAGCTTGGAAAACAAAGAAGAACCACTTTCAAGTTTGAGAGGTCCAATGAGAGTCGCTCTGTTCTCTCTCCAAAAAACCCCAGCTTAGCCGCCTCTTTCTCATCCTTTTCTAAACATCTTCCCATCAGATCTGTTCAATAATCCATCACTAATCCACTCCTCCTTTCATTCTCTAACCATCTTATATATTTCTTATAATCTATATTTTTAATTTTGTTTTCTCTCAACTTGTGACTCTGAGATGCTTTCTCTTTTTGGGAGATTTTCATCGGATGGGTGTCTCTTGACCAAACTGATGGGTTCTTCTTGTGTACTCTTGACTACGATATGTCGGAGATGTATGTTGGAAGGACAAATGGAGATGTCTTTGAAGCTCTTTTTAAGAGTTATGTATGGATTGTTCTACAAGAGAAGTGGGTTAACCCAGTCTTCTACTATCGGCGTTTGTATTAAGGTTAGTGGAGATGCTTATTTTACTGGAAATACTGTCTCGGGGTTTGGGGCAGTGATTATTGGAGGGGGTTTCTCGAAGGAGGAACTTGGTTTTCAATTCTCGTCGCCGATTGGTGATGGGGTCTTGGTTTTTTGGTTGAGTAAATCCCCTAGGGGTTTTTCTCTCCGTAGTACAGTTGATGAGTTTTCACCTCATACTTGTAATGCAGATAATTTTGGACATTTAGTGCGAGACGGGATTTACTCCTTACTCAATGAATGGTCTGATTTATGTTCTGATATTGTGACTGCGCTCAAGGTGGACATGGGCAGTTTTTCTTGGGGTCTCGCCCTTGATTGTGTATCGAAGGGGTCTCTTTATGGGAACCCTTCTGTGTCTGAATGTCAATTGGTTGGTTGCGCGACCATGAGAGGTTCAAGATGTGTGTATACCTTGTCTGAAAGCTCTTTGCTCTATGACATTGGTGCGAGTTTGAATCATGTTGCTTCCTTTAAAGGAATGGTCTTCGTTGCTCAAATGTTTGACATTTTGCCTCAGAGATTTTCTTCTTATCTTGGGGTTGGCGTCGTGATTTCGGTTATGGGTCACGAAGATGTTGGCTGGAAAGCTTGGTGCTCTGTTGAGCTCTTACTGTTTGATGCTGTTTTAGATGCGATGTTTACTCGCATTCTAGATGTTTCTTCTGTGATATGCAGTGGAGAACACGGCGAGTTTGGGAATGTGAATCTTTCTGATATTGTCGTATTGACAACCCGGCACTTTGGTTTGCGGGATCAGGGAAGGTTGGGATGCATGCTGCATTCTTCAGCTTGGCTTATTTTCAGCTTTGTCTTTATGGGTATGATTTTGCCGGTTTATACTGAGAGGTCCCCTAGATCGTGGTCTTATGGCCGCTTTTGTTTAAAAAGGAACTGTCATGTAAACACGAAGGATGGGCACATTCTTTGCTATATTTATGGTATGCTCATGAAGGTTAATGGTTTGAAAGGGGAGAATGTCCACTCTCCTCGTGGAATCTCAGGGTGGGATCTTATTCTGGGAAAGCTTTCTTGCTTTTGGAATATGTGGTCAATGCATCATGAAGTGATGCATTCTAATTATTGGTACTTTTCTGTTCGAACTGCACATGGGGGGATTTCAATTATGTGGAATTGCAAACTAGGAATTAGGAAGGATTATGCTGCTCTGTTTTATGCGAGGGACAAGTTTAAGAGACCTGGGAATATTGAATTTATGGAGACATGCTTTTCAGGGACTGCAAGGGACACTGCTGGTGGGTCTCATGTTTCTTGCAGCTGGTCAGATAGAGTGGCTCTGGCCACTGATGGTGAGACCTATGAGTCTAAATGCCAATCCTGGTGGAATATGTATACGAGGGATAGTTTTTGGATGCCTTATCCCATCATGGGTGGGATATTCAATGTTGTTCTACGTGGGGAGAAGTGGTTTCGAAATGCGCAAGGTCGTGTACAGGTTGGGGCACTTTGTCTGGCCCATTCAACTGTGGGTTTTCAGACAATGCTTGTTACTCTTTGGGCAAGTTCGATCTTAGATGTTGACCACCAAGTGGTAGTTCAATACTTGTTGCGTGAGGAAAATTGTGCTTTATGTTGGGCCCGACAAAGCGAACTGATAAGGAACAGTGCAGATGGTGCTGCTATTGGAACGCATTTGCATAATTACATGGTGCACTATATGCTGATTCTCATTACTGTGGGCTATGTGAGACATGTGCCTAGTCTCAATTTTAGGTTGTTTAATGCGTCAGAATAATCTTTAGCTTAATTTCGTTGTTTTGTTGACAGTAAGGTGACTTACTGATGTTATGACTTTTTGTTTTGTTTGTCTGTTGATCTCGCGGGGTATGCCCCTAGATTTGTATTAGCTGTTCCTTTTTTGGTATAAAATTTTAATTAGCAAAAAAAAAAAAAGACAGAAAATTCTGTTACTGAACCATTTCACATGCTACATCTTGATCTATTTGGTCCAGTAAATACCATGTCTATCAGCAAGAAAAGATATGCTCTAGTCATAGTGGATGATTACACAAGGTTCACATGGGTATTCTTTCTACACAAGAAGGATGAAGCTCCTCAGCAAATCATTGAACTTGTCAAGAATATTCAGAATAGCTCTGAGTACAAACTCAAAGTACTCAGGAGTGACAATGGTACAGAATTCAAGAATTCTACAATGGAGGAGTATTGTGCAGACAATGGAATTACTCAACAGTTTTCTGCACCTGGAACACCTCAGTAGAATGATGTAGTAGAAAGAAAGAATAGAACTCTCATAGAGGCAACAAGAACCATGCTTGGAGATGCAAATCTTCCAACCTATTTCTGGGCAGAAGCTATCAACACTGCATGTTTCACTCAAAATTGTACCTTGGTAAATAGTCATGGAAAGACTCCCTATGAGATGATTAAAGGAAAGAAACCAAGTGTGAAATACTTTCACATTTTTGGATGCAAATGCTATGTCCCGAAGGTTCATCCAGAACAACTTGGGAAGTTTGAAACCAAATCGGATGAAGCAATCTTTCTAGGATATTCTGCATTAAAGGCCTTTATAGTTTATAATCTCAGAACTCACTTTGTTATGGAATCAATTCATGTTGCATTTGATGACAAGAAATTTGGAATTCTGCAAACTGATGAAAGCCATGACAAATTGGAATTTGAAAATCTTAAGGAATCTGAGATGCTCTCCAGTGATGATGAAGGTTCTCCAGAAGAAATTTCTATTGCTACTCAAAGGAATGCTACTGTTGAGGGGGAGCAAATCAATCAAGGAGAACACAGTGTTCATCAGGAGCAGACTAGTTATCCAGAGTCTGCTCCATCAGGAATTGATCCTTCAGAGACTATTGAAGGAAGATTAGGAACTAGCAGCAGTATGGAGTCTACTGATTCTACTGATCAAGGGGGAGCTTTTGAAGGAAATGAACACTCTTCTACAAGAGATACCACTAACTTAGGGGGAGAGTCTAGCAGAAGAAATCTACCACTTGTTAGAAAATGGACAAGGGATCATACTGAAGATTTGATAATTGGTGATCCAAATAGTGGTGTTCGAACTAGACGATCAGTTCAAAATGAATGCTTGTACAGTTGTTTTCTCTCAGAGAATGAACCAAAGAAGGTTGAAGAAGCGCTAGTTCCAAGGTTAAAATGTAGGAAAAAAAGAGAGTCGGTTTTTCTCTCTAGCTTCTCTCTTCTTTCTCACTCTAAAATCTAAACAATTTCTCCACTAGATCTAAATCAACCTTCCTGAAATCATCTCTTTCTTTTCTCTCACCTAAATTTCTCTTCTCTGTTCGCCCTAATGTCTCGGAAAGGGGTTTCCTTTCTGGGTAACTCGTTGGCTTATGAGAGATCGAGGGTTTGCCCCTTGGTGGGCAACACTGTTAGGGAAGATGATTGCAAGCATGATACGCAAACTTGGGAGGGGCTGGCTCTAAGCCCGAGTCCGAAAAGGGTTTCTTTTGCGAAGAATTTGGTGACATTGATACCATCAGAGCGGGGAAATCGAGTGAATGTTGCCCAGGGATCCCAAATCGAGATGGGTGGCCCTATTGCTCGCCTCCTTGATTGTACCACTGAGTTGGTTAAGGATGTTAATGGTCTGATGACTAAGACAGGGGATGGGTTGGTCTCGACTACGAAACCGAAAAGGGTTACCTTTTCAGAGAGACTGGTTTCGGTGATTCCTTCTGGTAGCACTAATGGATGTGATGCAGGGAGGAGGAGTCGGAACCGGTATGATTGTCCAGCTTATGGAATTGCCTCTAGAACCAGAAGCGGTATTAAGACCAATCGTAGGATGGATGATGGTATTAAGCCTAGCATAACCCCAGAGGGCTTGTATGTGGTAAAACCTGAAGGGAGCTCTTGTAGAACAAAGGAAGTTTTGAGATTGGATTCCGGTCCGAAAAGGGGTTCCTCTCTGGAGAATTTGGTGTCGGAGTTAACTCCTGGTAGATCACAAACTAGGGGAGATTGTCCTAGTGGAGTCCCTATGAACTCAGCTTGTGGAGATCGGGGCAAAAGGCGAAAGATAAGCATGAAGGAAAAGAAAGCTCCCACTGGGATTGCCTCCAGGACTCGTATCTCATGCCATATCCAAAGAGGGGAGAGTAAGTCCTGTGACTCTGTTAGAACTGTATGTAATGGGCATAAGGGAATCGTTAAGAGTTGTAATAGTACCAATGTTGCTGATGTTTTGAGTCAAGTAAAGGATGGGGAAGATATCACCCAGATTAATGTGATTGACCATTCGTGCCCATTTAGAGGACCGACAAAGACTGGGGTCATTGACGATAGTCTTAAAAGGTCTGGGGAAAAGATGGAAGAGAAGTTGAGTAAAGCCCATCGCTCTGGTGTAGAGGAGGATGGTGGGAGTTTGGGGTCTGACAATGCTAATGCTGAGATCCGTTCAGAGGAATACCAGGATGGTGTTCGGGAGTTATTGATTGACACTCTTTTTCATGTTGAAATGCTAAAAAACCATATTCGGTCAAATGGGTTCTCTGTCCCTAAAGTGTCTGATCTTGTGGAGATCAGTGATGGTGACCCATTCAGAGATGCTTCTGGGAAGTTTTATTGCAGGGCAACTAAAGAACTTGCAATTTTGGTAAGTTGCGCTTTGTAGCTTCAGGATTTTATTACTAGCAGTGGGCTGGGTGCTCCTATTTCTCCTGTGGGAGGCCTTTCTAACCCTGAGCAGGTGGGGGCTTTGCTTGATGAAAAGGAAAACTGTTTGGATGCAACTCGTAAAGGCGCTTCTCTCTCGCTTAGGAATGTCGTGGGATCCCCTCTCCCAAATGAGACTTTGGCTCTATCTACTGGTACAACCAAGGTTCGGTTCAAGAAATCTGAGATTCGGAAGTGGCGTGCTGGCAGGGGAGGTCATTCTAGACCCCCGTGATCTTAGATTATGGTTTTCAAACCAGTTTAATGTAGTTTGTATTTAGTTTATGTTGTGGTTCTGGGTGGACTATTCCTGTTTGTAATGTCTAAACGTTGATTTCGCGGGGTATGCCCCTAGATTTGTTTTATGCGGTTCCTTTTGGTATAAAAATATTAATTAGCAAAAAAAAAAGAAGGTTGAAGAAGCCTTACAGGATCCTGATTGGATAATTGCAATGCAGGAAGAATTAAATGAGTTTGAGAGGAACAAAGTCAGGAAACTGGTACAAAGACCTAAAGATAGATCTATTGTTGGTGCAAAATGGGTTTTCAGAAACAAACCAGATGAATCTGGTATAATTGTAAGAAACAAAGCAAGACTGGTGGCCAAGGGTTATTCTAAGGAAGAAGGAATTGATTATGATGAAACCTTTGCACCTGTAGCAAGATTGGAAGCAATCAGAATGTTTCTTGCATTTGCAGCTCATTCAAAATTCAAGGTATACCAGATGGATGTAAAGAGTGCTTTTCTAAATGGCAAGCTTGATGAGGAATGGACTAAAACTTAGGAAAAAATGAGAGTCTTTCTCTGCCTTCTCTCTAACCTCTCTCTCTAAAACACTTCTTAGCCGCCTTTAATTCAAACAGAAGTTCCCATCAGATCTATACAATCGACCTTCATAATTCCATCTTCCATCTCAAATCTCCCACCTATACACCATATTTCTTAATTTATATATTTTATTTCTAAAAGTTTTGAGAATGAGTCCGAAGAGGGTCTCTTTCTCGCCGGAGGTTAGGGTTTTTTACCCTATCTTCTTGAGTGTCTACACGGTGCCCCTTCTGCTGAGTTAGTTAAGGGGGAGCAGGTTTCGAAGAAGGTCACTTTTTCGCCGGAGGTCAGGGTTTATTACCCTCGTCTTTCTACTGGGTTAGTTAATGGGGAACAGGATTTGTTGACTCAGTCCGGTGAGAGTTTGCAGCCAACTAGTTGCAAACAGATGGAGTGTGTTTGCGATAGTGACTTTCTGGGCTCAGATGGTTGTGGGTCTCACCCTTTTGTGATAAATGGTGAGGTTTCTCTTTGCGAAGAGGAACTTATGAAGAATGCCCACCAACTGGTTGACGAAAGTCCCTATGCGAATGCGGAAACTACTGGGTTGAAGATCGAAGGTCTACCTCAAGTGGTGTCAAAGCCTATGAGGGGTACAAATGTTTTTTTTTTGCTAATTAAAATTTTATACCAAAAACGAACAGCTATTACAAGTCTAGGGGCATACCCCGCGAATCAACATTTAACAAGAGTCATTAAGACCTAACGGTTCAGAACACAAACATCTTAGCTATGCCGAAATGGCATCCCATCTCGCACTCTGCCATGACATCTTTACAGGTCGAAACAGACCTTGGCCCACCACTTGCAATACCCTATCTTCGATTCCACCTTGTTACAAAACCAAGCAGGCAAATAGTCCTGCCTCTTCTTTGGTACACACCTGCTCCGAATCCCTGCACCTTCTTGCGAGTACTAACCATACATGTAACCTCCAAACCTTTAATAGCAAATGTCAACATGTCCTGATCAAAGCCCATAATAACATCCTGATTAGTCCCCGTGAATCCAATAGCGCCGTTCTTCACATGATGAAAAATCACAACAGGAAGGTGATCACAAGTCACGTCCCTCCAACTGGCAGTAGTCACAAAGTGCCATTTGAGCAAACTGCTCTCAGCAACCATGTCGATGAGGCTGTTGTAGTAACCATCAAAATGAAACACACTTCCTGTCGTGCAGA
Organism: Kitagawia praeruptora; assembly: GCA_037693485.1. Classification (NCBI taxonomy): domain Eukaryota; kingdom Viridiplantae; phylum Streptophyta; class Magnoliopsida; order Apiales; family Apiaceae; genus Kitagawia; species Kitagawia praeruptora. The sequence goes on along the minus strand of CM075351.1, from coordinate 116,563,168 downwards.
TAGTGTACACGCCAGCAGACTCCATTTGACATACTCTAATGGGGACCTCATGAATTATTATGAACAACACATTTAAGTAGTGACCACAATAGCAATAATTAAAGTAAGTGTAACCCCCTGGTTCACACCCAAGTATCCTAAGAATACGCCTCAACATCCGTTCTGTCCCTTCCAGAACACAACCACTACTCCTTAGATACTCAAAGGCTTCATCTATGTCCTTTCCATTCAGCTTGTGACCCACCTCCTCGTCCATAACCAACTCCTTTTTGCCCTGACTATCATCAACCCCAGTAGTCACCTCTTGATCAATAATAACCTGGATATTATCCTTCCAGTTCACCGATTTCTTCACAGAAATTAAAACCTCCACATTAAGTGTAGACTTCCTAAGGCAAGCCAGCTGATTCTCTCTAGACCAGTCATTTTCACCAAAAATTGAAAAATCAATTCCCTCATTCAACAAAGAGGAATTGACTTAAGTTTTTTGCCTATACGGAGCAACGAGGCAGAAAAATGAGAGTCGCTTAATCTCTCTCTCTGTGGAACCCTAGCCGCCTCATAAACTTAGCTTTTCTTCACAATTTCTCCATCAGATCTACAATATCCTTCCTAATCCCACCGCTCCTCTCATAATCCTCCACCTTTATCTCTAAATTTCTTATATATAATATCTATGACATGTTCTCAGGATTTTTGCGGGGATTTTGGTTCTCCGAGTCCTGTAACTTTGGTTTCGATGAGATCGGCATCTTTAGATGAGAACTCATTGGAGTTGTGTGCTGGTAATTCCTTGGTAGACAAATCCTTGGATTTAGTCTCAGGAATGACAAATGATGGTCGCTCTCCTCCTGAGGATGAGCCCCTCAGTGAACTTGAAAGAATTGAATTAATAACTTTGCGGAGAAAAATGATGGAAATGGAAAACTTCCTGAAGGAAAAAGGCTTTTTGATGGCTCAATCTGAAGAAGGAACCATTCTGGATAATGCTAAAAATACCCTTGAAGTGGGATTTTCGGCACTAATGGACCCTCTGTCTTGCGAAATAGGTGCGTTGGGAGCTGAAAATCAATATTTAGTTGAGGAGGCGAATCCTATTGAGGGTGCGACCTATTTACTGGAGACAAGAACTCCCAGGAGTCTTGACTTCTTTGAAGTGTCTATGTATTATCCCAAAAGGATGGAGAAGGTAGTTCTACCTAGTACGGAGGGGGTAGTTATTGATGCCTTGAAGGTGTTCGATGAAATTCCCAAAAGAGATGTCATTGATGAGTTATATCAGGGGAACAAGGATTTGAATATCTATGAAGTTTGGAAGGTTGCTTGGACTCGTGCTCAAACGCAGAGGATGGACATGGCAGATGTGGATTGGTATATTGATAAACAGAGTGATGAGCTTGCAACGGCAAGGCCTAAACTAGAACAGTTTACTAATTGCGAGACTTCTGTTGAGGAAGCACTGCAGGATAAAGAGGTTATGTTGCTGCCGGGTACGATTAGTACTGATTGGCCCCTTGCATTTCTCAATGCTCATAAGGGGAAGTTAAGGAAAAAGCGGTTGCCTAGGCGTAAAGCTAAATGTGGCAGGAAGGAGCTTAAGCCCATAGCGCTGTTTATGTACCAGGGAACCTATGTGGGATTTGCGCGTATGCATGTTCATAGCGCTTGGGTTGTTTTCAAACCAGGGTTGTTGGCGGCACCAGATTAAAATCTCTTATGTTTTGTTCTTGCATAGTTTGTTGATTGTAAAATGACTTAATGTTGTTTTGACTCTGTTTTATTGTTGATTTCGCGGGGTATGCCCCAGAATTATGTATGATGTTCCTTCGTGGTATAAAATCTTAATTAGCAAAAAAAAAAAAAAAAGAAGAGGAATTGACTTCCAAATCCATATTATCATTAACAATAATGTCAGTTGCTTCCGTTGAATCGGACATCTCATTATGGAAATTGTTAATTTCAAAAACCGAATCGCTAAAAGTAACTTTCTTCTTGGAGTAGCAGATCATACCTTTAAGAGAGCTACATGTCCTAGAATTAATCCCAGTTGTGGGATTGAAGGTCCACTCCAACACCTCCTGCCCATCTTTGAGACCAGATATACCATACTCCGTACACTCCGTCTCAAACTTCAATCTCTTAGCCACCTGAAACAAGGGTTTAATCTTCTCCCTTCCAGGAGAGGAGCCACTCCGTGTACACGCCCTAGAAACACCCTTCGAATTAATCAATGCCGTAACCAACGGTTCCGAAAAAGAAACCCTTTTTGAACTCATGGAGTTCAATATCGTCCCCCTCATAGAAGTTTCCATCTTCCCCTTTCCTGAAGAAAGGCCACTCCGAGAACACACACTAAGCCCACCCTACTGGGCCCTCGATTCCATTACCAAAGGCTCCGAAAAGGAAACCCTTTTCAAACTCATAATCAAATAGCGTATAAACAGAAATTTGGTGTATAGGTGGGGGATTTTAAGAAGGAGAATGGATTTATGAAGGATGATTGTAGAGATCTGATGGAAATGTGTAAGAATTAGAGGCGGCTAAAAGAGCTTCTAGTGAGAAGGAGGAATCGTGGCCAAGCTTTCCAAGAGGGTGGAATCGTGGATGGTGAGATTTCTCAATTTTGCTGGCCGCTTGATGCTGATTAAAGCGATCATGGCTAGTATTGTTGGCTACTGGAGCATGTATATCTTTCTTCCCAAGGCTATTTTAAAGAAGATCAACAGTTTGTTTTTTAAATTCCTTTGGGGAGGATTCTATAAGAAATCGGGTAGGTGTCACTACAAAGTAGGCTGGGAAGATTGTTGTAAACCTAAAAGTGAGGGGGGGCTGGGGATTAAAAACCTCTTCGAATGGAACCAGGCAGCTGTGTTACATCAGCTCTGGCGCCTGCTCCAACCCTCGACTGACTCTCTTTGGATTTCTTGGTTTCATAAGGTGCTGATTCGTAATAAGGGTTTCTGGACTGCAAAGATGCCGTACAGGTGTAGTTGGATTGCAAGGAAAATTTTTAATGCTAGGCCCCAGGCGATGAACTTTCTTAGTTTTGAAGTTGGAGTGAACTCTAATTTTCTTTTTTGTGATCTCTACGGCTGAATCATCTAGTATGGTTAGTATCGGGACGTATCTTAGCAATGGGGTGTGGCATCTCCCTCAATCAAATCACATGGATGTCATTGAAGTCAGAAATAAGGCTAGTATGGTACAACTACAAGACAGGGATTGCATCACTTGGGATGGACTCCAGCCAAAGCTTGTCAAACTGGCATCTATTTGGGCCTCTATTCGTGACATGGGTCAACCTGCTGCTTGGAGCGACCTAGTGTGGAATTCTCTCAACATCCCAAAGTGCTCCTTTGTCACTTGGCTTGCAGTTAGAGATAGGCTGCTCACTAAGGAGCGTATGGTCCTTTTTGGCATGAGTGTTGATCCTGTGTGCACTCTTTGTGGAACAGAGGTTGAGTCAATTAGTCACCTGCTCACTACTTGTCCTTTTTCCTCCCTAGTAATGAGAGTCATTCCCTTTCCACTCCATGCAGATTGGGCTTGCTGGCAGCGGGGTGATTTCTTTAGATGTCCTCTTAATGCAAAGCTTAAGGCCATTGCGGGTACTTACCTGACGACATGTGTTTACAGTTTGTGGAAGGAGAGAAATTTCAGAAACCATAATGCTGGCCCAGGACATCCCTCTACCGTGCTCATTTCGAATGTAAAAACCATTGTGAAGGAAAAACTTTTTACTTGTTCTTCCTTTAAAAAATGGGCCCGAGAAGACTCAACCCTTGTTTTTTTTTGCTAATTAAAAGTTTATACCAAAAGGAACAACATGATACAATTCTAGGGGCATACCCCGCGGAAACAACAACCTACTAAAACAGAGGACATTAAAATGCCTTACAGTAAACCAAGACAAAGGTTAGCCACGTGCCTAGCAACATCAGGATAACTAAAAGCTAGATTATCTTGCTAATAACACAGAAAAAGACTAGGCACATGTCTCACAAAGCCCACAGTTAGCAGATAGTGCACCATGTAATGATACAAGTACAATCCAACAGCAAACATCAATCGTGATAAAAAAACTCCAAATTCAATGGACAATGGACTGTCAATTCAGAGCGTTTTCCATGGCCCTGCTAGGGCCTGTCTGATCACCCTTACGAAGTCGGCAGCGCTTGATCCTTGCCCTAGTCCATTGAATCCGGGCCTCCTTGTCCTCTTCCATACCTTTCTCATCTTGAATCTCTCCGTGGGGCGAGTCCTGCTTGGGATCCTCCTGCATTTTCTCTGGATCAACATGGATAGTCACATCCCCAACAAGACTAAACAGAGGCCCCAAATACTGCATGTTACCCTGAATTGGCTCCTTTGTGCTGCTCCCTCCCACCCCTAGCTCCTTGGAGAGGTTTGCGTCCCTTCCTCCAGCTAGAGGGCTTTGCTTTGGCTCAGTCATCAGATCAATTCCCAAATCAATCATGTAGTCCCTCAACTGAATGGATCGGCAAATTAAGTCATGAAGCTCCACTTCCTCAAGATCTCTCAAGCCACGAGCAGAGGCACTGAATTCCCTATCGTGGGACCCTTTAACCAAAGGGATTTCCTTACCTATCAATGTAATGAACATCTTCAGTTGATCTAGATTACGCCTCGCTGCCACCAGAGCCTTCTTCTTCAGATCAGAGTTGAATAGGGTGTGGTCTAATAGCCCCGCTATCTTCACCTCCGCTTCCATGTCCTGGATAATCTGGTCATCCTCCCCAAACACCGGTAGGGAAATTCCATTCTTCCGAATATAGGTCCCAAGCAGCTTAATGCAATTTAGGGCTATACCCAAGTCTCTCAAAAATTTTAAATCAGGTCTCCTTTGCAAGCCATTTATACCATCTAAGTCCCTCATGTCAACAGTCCCCCATATCGTGGGTACCTCATGTCCACATTGAACAATGCAGTCTCTCATGATACTGATTACTTTCATAGCAGTAGCTAGGCGCTCTTGCCATCGCTTTGTTGGATCATCCCGATCCGGGATTTCGTCTTCTTCTATCACGTCATTACACACCGCCTTACCCTTGTCTTTCATCCTGACTAACTCCGTATCTCCTACAGAGGACCCAACATTTCCCCCAAAATTCATAGTCTTGCCACTCTCTCTACCCAAACCCATAACTAGAACAGAGGAATCCCCTTCTATGGAAGCATAATCCTTGGTCAATTCATTTCCAACCCTAACAGTTTCCTCTTCCATAGAGGTCTCCAACAAATCGACAAAGGAAGCAACATGATAATCAACATCTATCATATTTCTAGCAGATTTCTGTTGAGAGAAAACCTTACCATCAATTAATTGATGTTTGACCCTGCTACGAGTACGGGCAGACACCCCAGTCTTCGAAATCTCTGGAATTATCGTAACTAAGTCCTCAGCAAAAGAGACCCGCGAGACCTCCTTCTTGCCATCATTTGAAATACTTGATCTTCCCAACTTCTTAGATCGAGTATCAACCGAAGGTATCTCCGATACCAACTCCGCCGTAAATGAGACCCTCTTCGGGCTCAAGACCGGGTTTAACCTCTCCTGGGTCATCACCTCATTATCCTTGACACAAGTCATCACCATGGGATCATTTACAAATGAAACCCTCTTACGGCTCATGCTAGAAGAGAAAAAACTAAGAAAGAAATTTTGTGTATAGGTGAGAGATTAGAAGGAGAAGATGGATTTAGGAAGGAAAAGATAGATCTGATGGAGTTAGTGTGGACTGGGGGATGCCCCTTTGCTTTTGTATTCTCTTTTAGCTTTCTATAAATCATTTATTTAGCAAAAAAAAAGAGAAGGAGGAGCTTCTCTCTCTAGACTCTCATTGGAAGTTGTGCCTTAGCTAGCTAGGGTTTCTAGTGAGAAGGCAGAGCTTCTCTCTCTAAGACTCTCATTTTTTTTAGTTTTAGTGGGGTACAAATGTTTTTTGGGTTTGTCTTGAGGAATATGCTCACGGGTGTTGTGGATGCTGTTGCTCGACTACCAGATGGAGAGGTATTGAAATGGGGACTTGGAACAGAGCAGAAATGTGCGTTTTCTCTTCTATGTACAAAACAGTTGACCCATCTTGGGTGGGTTTACAAGAAATGCAGAGGTGTTATAGTCGGCTGATTATGCGACTTAAGAAAGTGGAAGGGTATGTCGAGGTTAACTGCCTGGTGGCATTTGCAGATTGCAAGCATTTGAAGGACAATGGGACTTCTAGACCAGGTTGTGACAATGGGTTGTTTAGGGGGGCAGTTCGCCAAAAACAATCGGATATCAAACAAATGGATTGTGTGAGGAATAAACTGGTGGCTGTTTGGAACCAGTTCAATGAAATCTGGAGGAATGTGAATATTGGCATTTGTTTTAGTTCAAGCATTGCGAACGGTGTTCGCATAAATATAAATGATTCTGGTCCTGTTTTAACAGGAACTAAGCTTGTGTTTGTTCATGATGAGACTAGACAGTGTTTTGAGGACTTTCAGTCTTTGTCTATGTTGAATTGCCTTGTTGATTCAATGTTCAGGTTGGACAAGGATTTTTTAATTGTCATGAAGAGGCTTTCATTCCTTCTGTTCACAATGCGACTTGGGGTATATCTCTGAAGAAGACACTCTATTCTACTCACCTTTCTGGAGAGTATTGCAATAGAGTGGATGACTTTGTTGGTGGTGACGACCATGATGGTTATGCAATTAGTGATATTAACTGTTTGAGAGTTTTGGGACTTCTAGTCTAGGTGGTGATGTTTTTTTTTTTATTTTTTGCTAATTAAGATTTTATACCATAAGGAACCACATAAACACCTCTAGGGGCATACCCCGCGAAACAACAAATAACCATTACACGAAATTTGTCCAATCAGGGGCATACCCCGCAGAGTCAACAATTAGCTAAAACAAAGCCAAACAACATAAAGTCACTTGCCAATCAACAAAACAGAATTAAGAAAAAAGAAATTAAGCAGCCATTTTTAAGTCTTGTTGGAGTGCCCTCCTCGGGTTGCTCCCCACTTCTTGGTCGTGGATTCGGACCAACGAACTTTCTCAGCAGCGTGAACATGGGCAAGCCCAGCCAGTTGCACCTTAGCATCTATAACAGAGATGTCCATTTCATCTTCGCTTCCCTCCTCATCTTCATCAATCATCAGACCATAACCATCAGCAAAACCAAATATCATTCCCAGGTAATGCATATGTCCACGCATAGAAGCCCTCATGTTAGGGATAAAACCCCCCATAGCCAGGGCTTTCTCAGTACCCTCACCCGAAACTTCAATCACCTGCACCAAATCATACTTCACCGTCAAAGAGTCCATAGGTGCACCAGAGCGGCCTTGCGCACTCACCTCCTCAACCTCCTCATCTTGATCATTCTCTCCTTCAATACCAGATGTGCATATCAATCCCACCTCCGCATCAATTTCCATCACTACAATAGTGCCAATTTGGCTAAGACCGCACTCATCAAGAAAGTCCCTGAGTTTGGCTGGCAAAGCTTGGATAACCTCCTTTCCTGCATTACTAGAAACATTATCAAAAGAGATAATGAAAATCTTCAAACTATCCACATCCTTCCCTTGACTAACAGTCACTAGCGTTCCTCCTTTCCCACTCAAATAGAACTGGTCCAACAACCCAGCATCCTTTAGTTCCTCCTTCATGCCATGTAGGAGAACTCCCTCACCCCCTAAAAGAACAGGCAGAGGAATTTTCCTATCCCGAATGAAACCACTCAATTGTTTTATACAGTGCAAAGCTCTAGCAAGATCCTCCATCATCCTAATGACATGTAGATCTTGTAAATCATTTGAGGCGTTCAAAGCTCTCATAGCTATCTTTCCCCAGAAGCTGGGAACCTCATGGCCATTCCTCACAATACAGTCCCTAAGAACCAAGATAACTTTCAAAGCTACATTCAATCTCACACTAGTGGCTACCCCTGTCGGGGCTGCACTCATTTTTGACAATCCTCAGAAGAGGCAACATTATCAGAGTCGGAATTCTTACCAGATTCCATGCCTTTTTTTTTTTGCTAATTAAAATTTTATACCAAAGAAGGAACAGCTAATACAATTCTAGGGGCATACCCCGCGAAAAGCAACAAACATAACAAAGTCATAACAGCAGTAAGTCACCTTACTGTCAACAAACAAGTACAAGAGAAAACTATTCCAATCACATAAGGAACAAGTTAGACTAGCTTAATGCGAATCCATTTCACCAGTACTGTCCAGAAATGGAGCCTGGCCATTCCACATAAACAACTTGAGACAAACAGTCTTTGCATAAGACATCCCAGCCATCCATAGCAAGCCCTCATCAGTCGTGGATTCAGACAAACCAGCGCCATCAACCTCCATCATGTCGCCAAGCCTCCCAGTACTAAAATGACCCATGTTCTTCTTGGCATACCCATCAGCATTATAAACATCAAAATCTAACCCAGTCTCCAAGCAATTGTTAGTCGTCTTTACAGGCCCACCTAAGTCACCAACATTATCAAAAAAACTGCCCTCCCACACATCGTGCCATAAATGGCTCGACACCACTCAATAATCACTTCCAAGTCCCACCATCATAATGCTTTTGAGAAGTAAAAAAACCTTCTTAGCACTCATCTTCAAAAGTTGATTGGCAACAGACAACACATTTACATTAACAAGGACCCTTTCCTTCCCCACAATGTCACATTTCGTGATGAGACCTTTCTGCAGGTTCACCATAAGCAGAGTAGCTTTGAAACCAAGGGCTAGAAGCCCAGCATTCTCTCTCGGAGTAAACCCAGCTTGACAAACCCGGGTCCTGTAGACATCCCCACATTGAAGACGATTCTCACAAACATTGAAGGAAGCGACTGCAACACAAAAGGTGAGAGTTGCCCTGCCAACCAACACAGAGACCCTTCCTACTTCTTTGAGACGCACAAACTGGCCACTACACCTCCCTTGCATTTCTAGATAAGTTGAGTCAACTGTTCGGAGTACTTTTGAACAGTAGTAGCCCCAGTACACGGTGACACACTCATCAAGCCAAACCCAATAAAAATTGGAATTGAACCATTTAGTTTTCGTAACCACAGAATATTCAAAAGCTCTATCAGTCATTATATCAAACATATGGAGTTTCCCCAACCTGCACTCCATAGTCAAGTCCTTCAAGATAACAAAACCAAACTCCTTGACAGGAGCTCGACAAGCTAACAACCATTCTTCAAACAAAGAGTACCTCCACCCTACTAAAGAACTTTGGGTCAGAACCTCAGGCCCCTGCACCATGGGAACCTCCCGCTGAACTACATCCTCCTCCATATAGTGAGCACGCTCCTGTCTTAAATTAACACTCTCTACAAAGTGATCCCAAATAAGGCTACGCAATTGACCATCCAGCAGAGCTCTTCCCATTCTAACGATCTCCATAAATAAAATGACAGCAAAAAAGCAGGGTCTAATGTCCTGCCCCGCAGTTCCGAGCGAGGAACTGATCAATTCCCCATCAGCCCTAAGGAAGCTCTTCTTAACTGCACATCCAATATACTGCTCAACAAATTCTGCTATAATCCAGTGTGGTAAAACATCAAATACCTTGGATGCTGCTTGAACATGCATTCCATCTTCTATCACCATTACCACAGTGAATAAAAATCGTTCAAATACATTCACCATAGTCACTCTGGTTGCATACATTTCTAGAGAGAAAAAAGTTCGTTGAGGCATCATATCAAACACAAAATGGATTATATCCATACCAGTACGAATTCTTGAGGAAACCACAAGGTCCCTTAGAGGTACAACAAGCACACAACTCGCAGATCCCAGAGACAGAAAAACAACCAGAAGGCATTCGTTGTTAATACCAACGTTACAACTAAATTCATCAGGAGAAAAGGAACTTGTCAATAAATACGGCATTACCCTCATAAATTGACAGTCAATCATCATCATCGACATACAAATCCCTTTAAATCTAGACTCCGCCAACAAAAATTTCCTCAGCGTCTGCCCATCGAACATAGTTCTATCAGACCATATCCGACCAGAACTCCTGCCAACAACAGAGCTCAACATAACACAGTCATGAAACCATCTGAAGCCAGCATCATACATAACATCAATAAGCGTGGTGTAGATATCGCCAGCAGCAAAGACCCACAATCTACGATCATTACAAACAGGAACAGCAAGATGGTCACTTGCGTTTCCCCCCTGCTCAACAAACACATAGTAGAGCTCCATGTGCATCACAAAAGAGAACTTGACAAAGAAATCAAGTTTTCTTTGTAACATTTCATCAAACATCTGACGACCTTCGACAAAATCAACATTGACACCATTTTTTAATGGGTTTTTATCCATAGCAAAAGCAATGACAACCCCTCCTAAGTAATAGAAGGCCTCAACCAAGTCCAACAAATAGAAGAGGATTCCAACGTCTCTAGCAATAGAGCAAACATCACTGAGCGTCTTCATATCTCCCATTACACACATATGAGGTAACGGTAACATACCAATTCCTCTATTCTTCAGGTGACCAGCAACAACCCACAAGCCACCGGAAATAATGAGACACATCTCAAACATAACTTCTTTCCGAACACCATGGATAAGACCAAAGAACCCTCCTTCAAACGACGAAAGAAGTGGCTCATCATACCTAAGGATTGAGAAACCCTTCACCTCATACGACGAGAAACATAAAGATTCGATGGAATCCCAGGCCTTAAACCAAAAAAGGCTCCTGTCCAAAAGGCCCATCTCAGAATAATGGATAATTGATAAAAACATAGTAAAAATTAAGAAATATAGTGTATAGGTGGAATAGGTGGAAGAAAAGAGAGGGAAGATGGATTAATGAAGGTGGGAATTTTAGATCTGATGGATAATGTGTGAGAGAAGGCTGAATTTAGTGGCGGCTAGGGTTTTTTAGAGAGAGGTTAGAGAGAAGGCAGAGCAAAAGACGACTCTCATTTTTTCAGATTCCATGCCTTTCGCCAGGGGTTGGATCCTCTGCCTAGATCCCGCTTCTACTGCAGCCACATCCATGATAATGGAGTCCTCCTTGACAATTTTGATCTTCTTGAGGTCACCCTGGTGTTTAGGCCCCATAGCCAGGGCTTTCTCAGTACCCTCACCCGAAACTTCAATCACCTGCACCAAATCATACTTCACCGTCAAAGAGTCCATAGGTGCACCAGAGCGGCCTTGCGCACTCACCTCCTCAACCTCCTCATCTTGATCATTCTCTCCTTCAATACCAGATGTGCATATCAATCCCACCTCCGCATCAATTTCCATCACTACAATAGTGCCCATTTGGCTAAGACCGCACTCATCAAGAAAGTCCCTGAGTTTGGCTGGCAAAGCTTGGATAACCTCCTTTCCTGCATTACTAGAAACATTATCAAAAGAGATAATGAAAATCTTCAAACTATCCACATCCTTCCCTTGACTAACAATCACTAGCGTTCCTCCTTTCCCACTCAAATAGAACTGGTCCAACAACCCAGCATCCTTTAGTTCCTCCTTCATGCCATGTAGGAGAACTCCCTCACCCCCTAAAAGAACAGGCAGAGGAATTTTCCTATCCCGAATGAAACCACTCAATTGTTTTATACAGTGCAAAGCTCTAGCAAGATCCTCCATCATCCTAATGACATGTAGATCTTGTAAATCATTTGAGGCGTTCAAAGCTCTCATAGCTATCTTTCCCCAGAAGCTGGGAACCTCATGGCCATTCCTCACAATACAGTCCCTAAGAACCAAGATAACTTTCAAAGCTACATTCAATCTCACACTAGTGGCTACCCCTGTCGGGGCTGCACTCATTTTTGACAATCCTCAGAAGAGGCAACATTATCAGAGTCGGAATTCTTACCAGATTCCATGCCTTTTTTTTTTGCTAATTAAAATTTTATACCAAAGAAGGAACAGCTAATACAATTCTAGGGGCATACCCCGCGAAAAGCAACAAACATAACAAAGTCATAACAGCAGTAAGTCACCTTACTGTCAACAAACAAGTACAAGAGAAAACTATTCCAATCACATAAGGAACAAGTTAGACTAGCTTAATGCGAATCCATTTCACCAGTACTGTCCAGAAATGGAGCCTGGCCATTCCACATAAACAACTTGAGACAAACAGTCTTTGCATAAGACATCCCAGCCATCCATAGCAAGCCCTCATCAGTCGTGGATTCAGACAAACCAGCGCCATCAACCTCCATCATGTCGCCAAGCCTCCCAGTACTAAAATGACCCATGTTCTTCTTGGCATACCCATCAGCATTATAAACATCAAAATCTAACCCAGTCTCCAAGCAATTGTTAGTCGTCTTTACAGGCCCACCTAAGTCACCAACATTATCAAAAAAACTGCCCTCCCACACATCGTGCCATAAATGGCTCGACACCACTCAATAATCACTTCCAAGTCCCACCATCATAATGCTTTTGAGAAGTAAAAAAACCTTCTTAGCACTCATCTTCAAAAGTTGATTGGCAACAGACAACACATTTACATTAACAAGGACCCTTTCCTTCCCCACAATGTCACATTTCGTGATGAGACCTTTCTGCAGGTTCACCATAAGCAGAGTAGCTTTGAAACCAAGGGCTAGAAGCCCAGCATTCTCTCTCGGAGTAAACCCAGCTTGACAAACCCGGGTCCTGTAGACATCCCCACATTGAAGACGATTCTCACAAACATTGAAGGAAGCGACTGCAACACAAAAGGTGAGAGTTGCCCTGCCAACCAACACAGAGACCCTTCCTACTTCTTTGAGACGCACAAACTGGCCACTACACCTCCCTTGCATTTCTAGATAAGTTGAGTCAACTGTTCGGAGTACTTTTGAACAGTAGTAGCCCCAGTACACGGTGACACACTCATCAAGCCAAACCCAATAAAAATTGGAATTGAACCATTTAGTTTTCGTAACCACAGAATATTCAAAAGCTCTATCAGTCATTATATCAAACATATGGAGTTTCCCCAACCTGCACTCCATAGTCAAGTCCTTCAAGATAACAAAACCAAACTCCTTGACAGGAGCTCGGCAATCTAACCAGCATTCTTCCAATGACGAATACCTCCACCCTACTAAAGAACTTTGGATCAGAACCTCAGGCCCCTGCACCATGGGAACCTCCCGCTGAACTACATCCTCCTCCATATAGTGAGCACGCTCCTGTCTTAAATTAACACTCTCTACAAAGTGATCCCAAATAAGGCTACGCAATTGACCATCCAGCAGAGCTCTTCCCATTCTAACGATCTCCATAAATAAAATGACAGCAAAAAAGCAGGGTCTAATGTCCTGCCCCGCAGTTCTGAGCGAGGAACTGATCAATTCCCCATCAGCCCTAAGGAAGCTCTTCTTAACTGCACATCCAATATACTGCTCAACAAATTCTGCTATAATCCAGTGTGGTAAAACATCAAATACCTTGGATGCTGCTTGAACATGCATTCCATCTTCTATCACCATTACCACAGTGAATAAAAATCGTTCAAATACATTCACCATAGTCACTCTGGTTGCATACATTTCTAGAGAGAAAAAAGTTCGTTGAGGCATCATATCAAACACAAAATGGATTATATCCATACCAGTACGAATTCTTGAGGAAACCACAAGGTCCCTTAGAGGTACAACAAGCACACAACTCGCAGATCCCAGAGACAGAAAAACAACCAGAAGGCATTCGTTGTTAATACCAACGTTACAACTAAATTCATCAGGAGAAAAGGAACTTGTCAATAAATACGGCATTACCCTCATAAATTGACAGTCAATCATCATCATCGACATACAAATCCCTTTAAATCTAGACTCCGCCAACAAAAATTTCCTCAGCGTCTGCCCATCGAACATAGTTCTATCAGACCATATCCGACCAGAACTCCTGCCAACAACAGAGCTCAACATAACACAGTCATGAAACCATCTGAAGCCAGCATCATACATAACATCAATAAGCATGGTGTAGATATCGCCAGCAGCAAAGACCCACAATCTACGATCATTACAAACAGGAACAGCAAGATGGTCACTTGCGTTTCCCCCCTGCTCAACAAACACATAGTAGAGCTCCATGTGCATCACAAAAGAGAACTTGACAAAGAAATCAAGTTTTCTTTGTAACATTTCATCAAACATCTGACGACCTTCGACAAAATCAACATTGACACCATTTTTTAATGGGTTTTTATCCATAGCAAAAGCAATGACAACCCCTCCTAAGTAATAGAAGGCCTCAACCAAGTCCAACAAATAGAAGAGGATTCCAACGTCTCTAGCAATAGAGCAAACATCACTGAGCGTCTTCATATCTCCCATTACACACATATGAGGTAACGGTAACATACCAATTCCTCTATTCTTCAGGTGACCAGCAACAACCCACAAGCCACCGGAAATAATGAGACACATCTCAAACATAACTTCTTTCCGAACACCATGGATAAGACCAAAGAACCCTCCTTCAAACGACGAAAGAAGTGGCTCATCATACCTAAGGATTGAGAAACCCTTCACCTCATACGACGAGAAACATAAAGATTCGATGGAATCCCAGGCCTTAAACCAAAAAAGGCTCCTGTCCAAAAGGCCCATCTCAGAATAATGGATAATTGATAAAAACATAGTAAAAATTAAGAAATATAGTGTATAGGTGGAATAGGTGGAAGAAAAGAGAGGGAAGATGGATTAATGAAGGTGGGAATTTTAGATCTGATGGATAATGTGTGAGAGAAGGCTGAATTTAGTGGCGGCTAGGGTTTTTTAGAGAGAGGTTAGAGAGAAGGCAGAGCAAAAGATGACTCTCATTTTTTCAGATTCCATGCCTTTCGCCAGGGGTTGGATCCTCTGCCTAGATCCCGCTTCTACTGCAGCCACATCCATGATAATGGAGTCCTCCTTGACAATTTTGTTCTTCTTGAGGTCACCCTGGTGTTTAGGCCCCACCACTTCCTGCTTAAGCCTTGGACCCAAAGGGTTAACATCCCTTCCAGTCATGACCTTCAAAGGGTTAACATCCCTTTCACTACTTACACCATCAATACCTTCAACATCCTTGGTACCCATATATCTACCCAGCACATTAATTGGCTCAATATCTCCGACTGAGCTACAAATCGAAGAAGCAAACCCAACAGAGGAGTTGCAACCAACATCTTGTTTCCTTAGGCTGCACTGAGACCCATCGATAGCCATCTCTGTGGTGGCTAACCCCTGGCTTAGGCCAGGCCTCAAACACCTTAAAGGCGCCACCATTTCAGGGTTCTCCAAAGGGGATTCCTTTGCTAACGATTCCACTGAGCCTATCCTCCTTTGGTCAACAGAGTCAAGAGGCGATCCGCCCATCCAACAGCCATCCTGCAACGGATCCGTTTCAAGATGGCTTGCATCCTCCAACCTTGGGTTCGAAATACCCACCAGCTCTTTAAAGACAGATCCAGCAACTAAGAATGGGGTTTCATACCCATCGAACACTCCAAATTCAAGCGGAGCACCATCGTGGTCCGCTGGACTCCGGTAAGATCCCAACTCACGGTTGGGTCCATCCGTAACAGAATTGGATCTATTCATATTAATAGTATATATAAGAAATTTAGAGTATATGGTGAGAGAGAAGAGAAGAGATGATTTCGTGAAGGCAATATGGAAAGATTTGGTGAGAAAGTGTTAAGATTTTGATGCGGCTATCTAGGGTTTTAGAGAGAGGTTAGGTTAGGTTAGAGAGAAAGACGACTCTCATTTTATGTCTAGGTGGTGATGTTGTTGTTTCCGGAATTGCAAGGTGGGGAAAACATAGTTGTTTGATGTTGTTTGATGAAAGACATGGGATGCTGTTGCTTGCTCGTTACGATGTCCTTGAGTGGAAGAGCTTGGGAGTAGACCCTGTTTGGGTGGATGTTGTTTCTTCTTCCATGAAGAAATGGAGTTCTAAAGGTGAGTGTGTTGAAAACAGGGGAGGTTTCCTGCTCGAGAACCTAACTGGCCAGCACAGCTGTCTGAAGTTTGATGAAGGTATGGTCTGCCTTCTGCTTACAATGGAACTGCTTCTTCTCGGAACCCAAGGGAGTTGCTTCTGTCTTGCGGGTTTAGCGTGGGATAATAGGGCTGCTCTAGGTAGCAATTGAAGAAAATGTTGCTGAGTATGCTTGGATGTGAATCTCAAGGTTCATATTATTGTATTATTTGCCTGGTATAGATTTGATTATATGTAGACTTGTTAGGATTTTTTTTTTTTGCTAATTAAAAATTTTATACCAAAAGGAACAGCATAAAACAGATCTAGGGGCATACCCCGCGATATCAATAGTTAGACATTACAAACAGAGATAGTCCAACCAGAACCACAACATAAAATAAACACAAGCTACATCAAAGAGGATTGAAGATCATAATCTAAAATCATGGGGGTCGAGAATGACCTCCCCTGCCAGCACGCCACTTCCCAATCTCAGATTTCTTGAGCCGAACCTTGGTTGCACCTGTAGATGGAACCAGAGTCTCATTTGGGAGAGGGGATCCCGAGACATTCCCAGGCGAGAGGGCAAGGTCTTCCGCAGGCATCATACAAGCGCCTTCCAAACTGGTTTCCATATGCCCATTGCCTTTAGATCCCTTATCATTTAGCAAAGCCTCTACCTGCTCAGGGCTAGAGTGGTCTCCCGTAGGAGAGATAGGAGCACCCAGTCCATTACTAGTAATAAAGTCCTGAAGCTGCAAAGCGCAACTTACCGAAATTGCTAGCTCTTTAGTTGCCCTGCAAAAAAACTTCCCAGAAGCATCTCTAAATGGGTCACCGTCACTTAGCTCCACAAGATCAGACACTTTAGGAACAACAAAGCCATTTGACCGAATATGATTTTTAAGCATTTCAACATGAAATAGAGTCTCAATCAATAACTCCCGAACACCATCCTGGTATTCCTCCGAACGGATCTCAGCATAATCATTGTCTGACCTCAAACTCCCACTATCCTCCTCTACACCAGATCGATGGGCATTTTCCAACTTTTCTTCCATCTTTTCCCCAGTTATTTTAAGACTATCGACAATGTCCCCCGTCTTTTCCGGTAATGGACACGAACGGTCAATCACATTAACCTGGGTCATCTCATCCCCATCCTTTACTTGACTCATAACATCAGTAACATCGGTACTATTACAACTTTTAACAATTCCAGAGCTAACCTCCAAATCCATAATACCCTCCCTGACCACACTCACCCTGGAATTATGCCCATTACACACAGAATTATCATGTTTTCTAACAGAGTAACAAAACTTACTCTCCCCTCTTATGATATGACATGAGCTACGAGTCCTGGAGGCAATCCCAGTGGGAGCTTTTTCTTCCTTCGTGCGCCTTTCGCCTTTTGCCCCGACCTCCAGAAGCTGAGTTCTTAGGGACTCCACCAAGACAATCAGTCCCTACTTCCCTCAATTCGCATAACAGAGGTTCCCGATTCCTCATCATCCTCCTTTGCTTTTGACCTGCCAGAAGTTAACTCCGACACCAAATTCTCCACAAAGGAACCCCTTTTCGGACCGAAATCCGATCTCAAACCTTCCTTAGTTCCATAAGAGCTCCCTTTCACCATATGCAGGCCCTCTTGGGTTATGCTAGGCTTAATACCATCATCCCTCCTACAATTAGGCTTAGTACCGCTTCTGGTTCTAGAAGCAATTCCAGAAGCTGGACAATCATACCGGTTCCGACTCCTCCTCCCTGATTCACAGCCATTAGTGCTACCAGAAGGAATCACCGAAACCAGTCTCTCCGAAAAGGTAACCCTTTTCGGGCTCATAGTCGAGGCCAACCCATCCCAGGTCTTGGTCATCAGACCCTTAACATCCTTAACCAACTCAGTGGTACAATCAAGGAGGCGAGCAGTAGAGCCACCAATCTCGATTTGGGATCCCTGGGCAACATTCACGCGATTTCCCCGCTCCGATGGTATCAATGTCACCAAATTCTTCGCGAAAGAAACCTTTTTCGGACTCGGGCTTAGAGCCAGCCCCTCCCGAGTTTGCGTCTCATGCTTGCAGTCATCGCCCCTAACCGTGTTGCCCACCGAGGGGCAAACACTCGATCTCTCATAAACCAACATCGAGTTATCCAGAAAGGAAACCCTTTTCCGAGACATTTGAGCGAACAAAGAAGAGAAATTTAGGTGGGAGAAAAGAAAGAGATGATTTCAGGAAGGTTGATTTAGATCTAGTGGAGAAATTATTTAGATTTTAGAGAGAGAAAGAAGAGAGAAGCTAGAGAGAAAACCCGACTCTCATTGTTTTTCGACTTGTTAGGATTTTATGTTGATTTGATTGGTTGATTGAGTATGTTTTGATGTTTTAGTTGTTGTTGATTTCGCGGGGTATGCCCCTAGAAATGTATCTGTTGTTCCTTTTGGTATAAAATTTTAATTAGCAAAAAAAAAGCTTGATGAGGAAGTGTATGTGGAGCAACCACCTGGTTTTGTTGATCCAAAGTTTCCAAATCATGTCTACAAACTTGACAAGGCACTCTATGGACTAAAGCAGGCACCAAGAGCATGGTATGAGACTTTGTCTAAATTTCTTCTTGAAAATGGCTTCACAAGAGGTACAATTGACAAAACTCTATTCTTTAGAAAGATTAAAGGTGAATTGCTTTTAGTTCAAGTTTATGTTGATGACATCATATTTAGTTCTACTAATGAAAAGTTGTTGTTGAGTATTGAATAGGACTAAAGAATACAGAGGGGGGGTGAATGGATTCTTGAACTTTTTCTCGTTCTTGAATCTATGTAGCAAGATAAGTGTTTTTGTGTGCAAATGTGTAGGTGCGGATAAAGAACAACACAAGACACAATATCACTTTAATCTTATATATTATTAGATAAAGATTTGCTACAATCTGTGAATATAAATGATAGTATTCTCAGCTTGGTTTTCTCAAAGAGATGTGCTCTTACAATGTATGTGAAAAACTGTTCAAAACTTTTTTTTTTTTTTGCTAATTAAAATTTTATACCAAAGGAAACAACTATTACACAACTAGGGGCATACCCCGCGAAACAACATCCAAATTACAACCACAATAAAACATGATACAAAGAATAAGAAGGTAAACCCTACTCAACATCCCGGATGTACCTAACCTATTCTTTTACATGATAAGTAAGATGATGGTCGGGTCTTTCCGAACCCAAACCTTAAACAAGCTACATGAGAACAGTTTCTCGCGCACCATACGCCTTATCCCACTGCTAACCACTGAGGTTGGATTGCCAGGGCCAGGGTTGTGCATGCGATAGTTACGCTCCTTCCAGACATGGTAGATAGCTGTGCTAAAAAATAGTTGAGCAATTGTTTGCTCCTTTGCCCCCAGCTGTGTATTAATGCAATTGCCTAGCTGACAGTTGGACCAATTCCGCGTGAAACGCATTGGCATAGACCTGCTAATAAGATCAAAGAATGGGCAAGCAGTGAAAATGTGGCTAACCGTTTCATCATCCACCCCACATAAGACACATTTTGGGTCAACCTGCATTCCAAACATAAGCATTCTATCCTTCGTGAGAAGCCTGTTCTTTATGGCTAACCAAGTGATGAATGAGCATTTCGGGATATTGAATTTCCCCCATACCATGTCCAACCACTGGACATGAGTTCCAGTTTCCCGAATGGAGGACCAAATTGTAGTTAATTTGACATTCTTTGCTAACATTCCATCCCACGTAATGGAATCAGAATTATGAATTTGGATTTGTTGCACCACCCGTCTAATTTCAATGACATCGTTATGGTTCGAAGATGGCAAGTCCCAAATCCCATTTCGGAGGTAGACATTGATACTGACTGCACTCGTGGACTCAGCTGTAGAGATAATGGACGGAGAGATAGCCAGGGATCATGCCAGAAGAGAAAATCAGAATTCTCTCCTATGTTATAGTGTAAATGCTGTAGAGCTCGCGGCCTAGCCTTGAATAATTTCCTTACAATCCAACATGAGCGATATGGCATTGAGGAAGTCCAGAATTCCTTCTTTGACAGCAGTGCTTTATGGAACCATGCTATCCAAAGAGAGCTAGAGGTGGGCTGTAAGATACGCCACAACTGGTATAGAATGGCAGCTTCATTCCATTCAAAAAGGTTTCGAATGCCAAGACCGCCTTCCGCTTTCGGTTTGCAGCACTCCTCCCATCCTACTTTATACTTACATTTCCCATCCGGCTTGTAGAAACCTCCCCAAAGAAACTTGAATAATAGAGCATTAATCTTCTTAAGAATTCCTTTTGGAAGAAAAAGGAACATACTCCAATATCCCACAATACTGACCAGAATAGCTTTGATCAGTTGGAGACGGCCTGCAAAATTAAGAAATCTAGTTGTCCACAACTCCACTTTGCTGCACAGTCTACTGATCAGAGTCTGGCAGTCATTCTTGTTGAGCTTGCCCGTAATGAGAGGTAGCCCCAGGTAGGTGATAGGCATATGACCTCTTTGGAACCCTGTATGAGCAAGAATAGCATCAACAACTTCCTGTCTTACATTGGCAAAGAAGCAAGTAGTCTTGGAAATATTTGGCTTTAGGTTCGAACAACTTGAGAAGAGCTTGATCCCATCTAGCAGAGCTGAGACTGACCTAAGATCACCATGACTAAACAGGAATGTTATAAAGGATGTTTTATTTGCACAAATCGTTGTACGAGGTGGTCATATGGTCTTCAAGTTTGAAGGGCTTTCTCCATTTTCGACTAAGTGGAGGGGTTCTCTCTCAGATCTGAGTGTTCAAAGGGGTGCTTTGATGAAGAGGGTTTCGCGAGAGACTCTTGCAGTAGTTGATATAGTGTTCGATGGAAAGCTGCTGTGTGGTGGCACATCTGGAAAATGCAATGTTACTTTGAAGCTATTTGGGTGTGGTGTTATACACATCGTTGACGGAGTTTGTGACCTGGTCCTCCGGGAAACTTGGATGGAAAGAGGTATTTCTTTTGATGGAGGAGATGGCTTTGTCCTAAATCGGGGCACATATCCTCGATATTTCACATGGAATGGCAAGCCTCATTCTTCGCGGGGCTTGATAGGCGGGGTTGATGTTGATGCATATACTAGCTTTGACTCTTTCGAGCTGGTTATGAATGAGTTATATGTTATTGTCGACATGATTAGTGTGATAGATTTGGGGGACAAATCGTCCTGGACGGAATTGGGGCTAGGTTCTCATCAGACTCGTCAACTGTTTGATGGTATGACTGATAGAGTGGATATTCCTGTTGATCTGGTGATTCAAGGAAACCATATTTTTTTCACCTTGATGAGTGGAAGAGTTGAGAACGAGGTTCCGCTCCAAACTCTGATGGTTGTTATTTGTAATGACAACCATATGTTTGATGTCTTCAAGCAGAGCGGATGGCTGTTGGTTTCGGGGGAAGGCGGCAGTTTTACGAAGTCTAAACGTAAGTCTTGTTGTGATAAGTTGATTTCTGGAGCTTCGACTGAGTTTGGATGTGTTGCAAGTAGATATGCGTCTGTCCTGGTAAACTTTGTGGATGGACGAGGTACTTTCGATAGTGTGGAAGCTCTGATTGGGTTGGCTTCTAAAATGTTCTCATGGCTTGAGACCAATAGTGCAGAGAACTATGGTTTCGATAGGGTATTTTTGTTTCATGTGGGAATCTTTATGGGATTTGTTAAACTGGGTTTGTTACATCCAGTTGAAACAAATGCTGCACCTCGCCTTTTCTGGAGATTGTTTCAGGAAGTGAGTTATCGTGTGCTTGCTGTCAGGATTCGGTTCTTAATGGGCAATGATAAGAATGGTGCTGATTATGCTAATTATGCTAATGCTAATGGTCTCTTCAATGGTCTACACGGTAGACAGATGTCGTCTGAAAAGCAGCGAGGCTGGAAGTTGAGTTCAGTGACTGGGTTGCAGGCCAGTGGAATGCGGATATATGCATTTAGCCATGGGTTATGTCTTGTTTCAATGGTTTTAACGATATTTAGGAGTTGTTCAATGGTTTGGATATGTGCCATGTATTGTGGAGCTATTTGCTGGAGAATCGATATAGGGGTAGCTGCGTACTTATCGGGACAGGAACCCTGTTTTGTTAGAGTTGCCTAGGCTGTGCTGTGGGTTGTTCTACTCTACCATTCAGGAATTGGATGATGTCCAAGCCTCGAAGGTTTGCTGCTGTGCACATTTTGACGAAATGTCCATTCTTTGGATGGGCATATCTGATAAGTGGAGTTGTGGTAATAGCGCGGGTTCCAAACAGGCACTCTACTGGGACGAGGGTTCAATTGGGTCTATTCTAGTTGTCATGGCTATGTTTGAAATGAAGAATGCTTTTGGCATGATTTATTTTCTGAGACGGTGGTATATTTGGGCTACTGAGCTCAGTGAATCTGGGCACAAAGGTGATGTTGTCTGGTCTCCTCGTGGTGAGTCAGATATCTTTGAAGTGATGCAGGGAATTGGGAAGGAGCACTTTATACACCAGTGGATTGGAAATGGTTTTATGTTGGCCTCGCCTAAGCGGAATGAGGGGTATATCGTGTATGGATCTCAGGACATTGCTATGGGTGGTGTTTTAACTGCTCAACTGGGATGTTTGAATCTCCCTGAGTGTAGAGCCGTGGGTGTTGGAGCGATTGCTACCGAATTGCATTATGTTGCTCGGAGGAGATACAATGTTGAGGTTAGTGGCGTTGTGTTCACTATGCTGGTATGCCCTTGCGGGTCGCGCCTTCAACTTGGACAGGATCATGGAAACTCTTGTTGGCATGTCATGATGTTGGTCTGGATGGAGGCCCGAAGGTGCATAGCTTGTAGGTGGCTTGGTTTCTTCCTAACTTGCACCATAATTGTTGTAATCTTGCAAGTGTTAACCATGGAAGGTCATATGGGATTTTTTAATCAACTAGGGGCTGGTTCTCCGTCTAATGAAAAGTTAGCCGGTGGTGCTTTTTTGGAGGCCAACCCTCATGTTGATGGATGTCACATGGATGGTTTTGCCGAAATGGGGTTTTGTCACTACATGGTTTATCTGCTCCTTCTCATTACTATGGGCTTTGTGAGACATGTGCCTAGTCTCAATTTTAGGTTGTTTAAGGCGCCAGAATAATCATTAGCTTAATTTCGTTGTTATATTGATAGTAAGGTGACTTACTGATATTATGACTTTTGTTTTGTTTGATCGCGGGGTATGCCCCTAGCTTTGTATCAGTTGTTCCTCTTTGGTATAAAATTTTAATTAGCAAAAAAAAAAAAAAAACACATCATCAGCAAAAATAATGTGATTCAGTTTTACCTCCTTTGTTCTCCAATGGAATTTGAAATTAGGATCTGTGGTCATCTTACCCAGACAGGCTGAGAGAGCCTCCCTGGCAATCACGAACAGATAAGGGGATAGGGGATCCCCCTGTCTCAGGCCAGACTCCCCTTTGAAAAAACCTTCCAAACTGCCATTCAACTTTACAGAAAACATTGTGGAGGTTATACATTTCTCCAGCCACTTGATGTACTGGTGGGGAAACCGCATTTTTTCCAGGATTTGAAACAGGAATTTCCAGTTTAGGGAATCAAAAGCCTTATGAATGTCCAGCTTTATAGCACATCGGGGCTGACCTGAGTTGCCATTATAATCCTTGCATAAAGCTTGGGCAAGGAATTTATTGTCACCAATGGATCTCTTAGCTACAAAAGCAGACTGCACTGGAGAAATGATGGAGGGAAGGACAGCTTTGAGCCTCTTGGCCAACATAGATGAAATGCATTTATACAGTACATTACAACAAGAGATGGGCCTAAAGTGTTGCATTTCAGAGGGGTTAGCCTGTTTAGGAACTAAACATATGGAAGCAGCATTTATTACTCTAGGCAAGTGCAGGGTATTAAAGAAATACATGATACCTTTAGTCACATCGTTTCCTACCACATGCCAAACAGCCAAGTAAAATTCGACAGTGAACCCATCTGGTCCAGGGCTCTTGTTCTTTGCCATTCTTTTTAAGGTGCTCAGCACTTCACTTTCAGAAAAAGGGGCAGCCATATGATTAAACTGGGAATCAGAGAGAGAGGGAAGAGGGATGTCATTAGGAAAATCTGCTACCTCAGATGTTTTTCCCAAAATATTTGAATAAAATTCCGTGGCCACTTTAGCCATATCAGCATGCGAAGAGTGTGAAACCCCCTCCGTGTCCCGAAGAGAAGTAATCTTGTTAGTGTTCCAGTTCCCTCTGCAAGAGTTATAGAAAAACTTACTACTCCAAGTTTTAACCACTGAATTCTGGATTTCTGCTTTAAAAACTGTTCCTCTAGCCTTAAAGCTGCTGAATAGTTCTCAATAAAATCCTTTTCTTCTTCAAAGTATGCAGCAGTGGGGTTAGCAGGCATTGCACTCTGAAACTGAGATAAAGCATCCAGAGATAAGATCACTAGTTGATGGATGTCCCCCACCTTTTTGTTTAGGTCCTTTAGAGCCAACTTTACATTCTTGAGCTTCGAGGTTAAAATAAACCAAGGATTCCCCTCTACCTCCAAAGACCAAGCGTTCGCCACTGTATCTAAAAAATCCGGGTTTTCAATGAGGTGATTAAAAAATTGGAAAGGCTTCGCCCCAGAGGAGAAACTAGTTCCAAGTGAAGTAATTGCAGGGCAATGATCAGATAAACCCCGAGAGATGAACTCCACCGTGGAGCAAGGGAACACTGAATACCAATCAGGATTGAATAACACTCGATCCAACTTAATCTCTAAAGAAGTGAGGTTGTATTCTTATAGAACATGAATACAACCTACTTACTACAAATAAGGTAGTTAAACAAGTTTACTTTCCAGTATGTCTATCTTTTTTGAGTAAGCATCCAAATGGCTACAGATTTGACTTTGCAAAGCCTGTTCAGATCCACTTCTTTAGCTCTTTGTCTCTTGTACATCTCTCCAAGCTTCTTTGTAGGCTTTCCAAAGTACATTAAAGATTGTGGTCCATAACGTGCTTTGGCTTGTTGCAGGTTTCTGACTTGTACAATTTCTCCAGTAGTTTGTCTCCAAGAATGTATTCGAGAAGTGGCTAAGTGATTGATTCGAGAACTAGGATTAGATAACTCTGAGTTCTCGAATACTGTATAATTGATATATCGAATCACTTCTTGAATAACTCTTTTCTCCAGGAATCCTTGAGTTGTCGAATAGAACACTGGAGTTGTCGAATCCTTGAGATGTCGAATAGCTTTCTGAGTCCTTGAGATATCGAATGGAACTTTGACTTGTTGACTCTTTGAGAACTCGAATACCACTTTGACTTGTTGACTTCTTGAGTTCTCGAATAGAGTATTTAGACATATCGAATCTATGAGATATCGAATGAGATATCGAACAGTGTATTTAGAGATATCGAATAGTATCTTTACAGATATCGAATCCTTGACTTGTCGAATGCTAGACTTCTCGAATATAATAAACATACTTCTCGAATTGGTACTTAGGCAAATTTTCATTTCTACAAATCCCAACTGTGATTATTTGATAGTCTCGTTCTTCAGGCTTGAGGCATGAACCTTGGAACTTCTTTCAAGCATTATTCTCAAACTTTTATGTACAATTACACAGACAGGAATTGATGCCTATTACAAGTACTAAACAAGTAGGAACTCTACAACTAGAGGTTCCATCAGTTAAGAGGTCATGTAAGTAATGCAAAGTATTACAAACAATTAGGCTTGTTATTAGATGTATATCTCTCCAAGCTTCTTTGTGCATCTCTCCAAGCTTCTTTGTAGGCTTTCCAAAGTACATTATAGATTGTGGTCCATAAAGTGCTTTGGCTTGTTGTAGGTTTCTGACTTGTACCATTTTTCCAGTAGTTTGTCTCCAAGAATGTATTCAAGAAGTGGCTAAGTGATTTTTTGGAAGAACTTGGAAAAGTGGCATTTTAGACAAAAAAAAATGAGAGTCGTTCTCTCTAACTTCTCTCTAAAAACCATATTAGCCGCCTCTCAATCTAACACACTTTGCCATCAAATATAAACTTTCCCCTTCACGAATTCATCTCCCTCTCTGTCCTCTACATATCCCCCAAATTTCTTATTCCTATTTCTACTATGGATGGTTCTAACCATGATATGGATTCTACTAGGTGTCTTGTTGATCAGGATGGAGCTCATCTTGAATTTGGAGTGGTCGATAGGGCCCAGGCCCCTTCTTAGTTGTTGGATCTGTCTTCAGAGAGTTGATTGGTCTCCCTAACCAAAGGGTGGATGAAATTAAGCATCTGGATGCAGATCCGGCACAGTATGATGTTTCTTTTGGGGGTTCATCTTTGGATACCCAAGGGTCGATGGATGCATCTTTGATGAACACGCCTGGTTCGTGTTTGAAGTATGGCCAGTCTCAGATTAGTTTGGGAATGAAAGATGTTGGTTGCAATCGCGTTGATGGGATTGCTTCTAGTTCTCGTAGCCCTGTTATGAAGGCTGTGAAAGCGCTGGCTAGCAGGGAACCCTGTGTTACTGCTGGAAAAGACAAGGGATGTACGGGCATCACATTAAAAGATAAGGGGTATATTGATACCATGGAGAACACTACTGTCATGGATATTGTAGTAGTGGATTCGGGATATGCTTCCACTTGTGGAAGTGCGTTGTATGTCTTGAAGGGGGTGGTCCCTAGAATGCCTGTTAGGAATTGGTCGGAATCATCAAGATTTAGGGAGAGATTGAATATAGATTTGAAAGTTCTCGTGGTTCTTAGGGAATGTATTGTTCGGAATGGGCATGAGGTTCCCAGTTTTTGGGGGAAGATAGATATGAGAGGCTTGAATGCCTCTAGTGATTTGCAGGACCAATATGTGCTTAGGTTGATGGATGACCGTGCTAGAACTTTGCACTGTATTAAGCAATTGAGTGATTTTATTCAGAAAAGGGAAATCCCCTCCCCTGTACTTCTAGGGGATGAAGCGGTTCTTATTCAAGGCATGAGGGCGGAGCTAAAGGATGTTGGACTGTTGAACCAGACCTATTTGGATGGAAAAGGAAAATCTCTGGTGGCTGCTAGTCAGGGGATGGATGTGCATAGTATGAAGATTTTCATTATTTCCCTTGGTAATAAGGGTCAAACTGGTTTCAGTAATGCAGGTGTCAAAAGTCGAAATGATGCAGGAGCTAACGCTTACCATGCCCTGCCATCCCAACTCAGGTTTTCCTAGCTGATTTGGTGAATCGTGGTCATGGTTTCATGGCTACTGCTGTAGTCAAGGAAATTGATGTGGAGGTGTGCTTAAAAGCACATCTGGTAACAAATTAGAGATGGAACAGAATGAGGAGTTTGAGGAGGTAAGTGCGCATGGCCATTTCGATGGCCCTATGGATTCTTTGACGGTGAAATATGAGTTGGTGCAGATGCTTGAAGTCTCGGGTGGGGTTGGTAGTGCGGAGAAAGCGCTGGCTATGGACGGTTTTATCAAGAGTGGAAGGGATTCCTTGCGTGGACACATGCATTACTTGGGCATGTTGTTTGGTTTTGCTGATGGTTATGGCATAATGGTTGATGATGCTGAAGAAGAAAATGAGAGGGATTACACACATGGGACGGGCCAACAACCAGTGAGCAAGAATGGAATGCATTTCATTGAAATGGATGCAAAGGTGCATCGGGTTGGGGTAGCTGTGCCTACTGCAGAGACTAGCCTTTACTGTTCAGATGTGGAGGCGCTGGTCTATCATGGAAATGACAAAGGCAATGATGTGTAGGAAGGAGTGGAGCGCACCTGAGCTACTCATTTTGTGAAGGTTTCGAGGCCGTAAAGGTCTTTGTTTTTATGTAGCTTGTTCTTTGAACCTGGTTTGATATTCTGTGTTTGTTTTTAATCTATGCTGTTCCGTTAGGTAGATGTTTTACTAATCGCGGGGTATGCCCCTAGAGATGTAATTTATTTGCCTATGGTATAAAATTTAATTAGCAAAAAAAAAAAGTGGCTAAGTGATTGATTCGAGAACTAGGATTAGATAACTCTAAGTTCTCGAATACTGTATAATTGATATATCGAATCACTTCTCGAATAACTCTTTTCTCCAGGAATCCTTGAGTTGTCGAATAGAACACTTGAGTTGTCAAATAGAACACTTGAGTTGTCTAATCCCTGAGATGTCGAACAGCTTTCTGAGTCCTTGAGATATCGAATGGAACTTTGACTTGTTGACTCTTTGAGAACTCGAATACCACTTTGACTTGTTGACTTCTTGATTTCTCGAATAGAGTATTTAGACATATCGAATCTCTGAGATATCGAATGAGATATCGAACATTGTATTTAGAGATATTGAATCGTGTCTTTACAGATATCAAATCCTTGACTTGTCGAATGCTAGACTTCTCTTTTTTTTTTGCTAATTAAAATTTTATACCATAGGTAAACGAATACAATTCTAGGGGCATACCCCGCGATTAGTAGAACGCCAACCTAACGGAACAACATCAAACAACTTAAAAAGTCAACAACAAGAAACTAGTTAGACTAGTTCATCTATCATAAACTAAGGCCAACCCCTGATTAATCTAACGAAACCCTATGCCAGCTACATCTTTCACCTTGACGACCCCATCCAGGACCACGTTATACAAATCCCCACTTGCAACAACTTCCCGCATAATAGGGATATCCCCCTGCATTGGATTTACTTCAAATTTCACCTTGTACCACATTAAAAAGAATGGCTAAGAACAAGAGCCCTGGGCCGGATGGGTTCATAGTTGAATTTTACTTGGCTGTTTGGCACCTGGTAGGAAATGATGTGACTAAAGGGTTCCAAAGAGGTCATATGCCTATCACCTACCTGGGGCTTCCTCTTATCACAGTAAAGCTCAACAAGAATGACTGTCAGACTCTGATTAGTAGACTGTGCAGCAAAATGGAGCTGTGGACAACTAGATTTCTTAATTTTGCAGGGCGTCTCCAACTGATCAAAGCCATACTGTTCCTTTGGGGAGGTTTCTATAAACCGGATGGGAAGTGTCAGTATAAAGTTGGATGGGAGGAGTGTTGCAAACCAAAAGCGGAAGGGGGTCTTGGCATTCGAAATCTTTTTGAATGGAATGAAGCAGCCATTCTTTATCAGCTGTGGCGCATCATTCAGCCCACCTCTAACTCTCTCTGGATAGCTTGGTTCCATAAAGCTTTGCTGGCAAAGAAGGAATTCTGGACTTCTAAAATGCCATATCGCTCATGTTGGATTGTAAGGAAATTGTTCAAGGCGAGGCCGCGTGCCCTTCAGTATGTACACTATAACATAGGAGAAAACTCTGATTTCCTCTTCTGGCATGATCCCTGGGTCCAAAAAAAACCCCTTCTGGATATTGGCCCATCCATTGTATCTACAGCTGAGTCCACTAGTACAGTCAGTATCAATGTCTACCTCCGAAATGGGACTTGGGACTTGCCATCTTCGAACCATAATGATGTGATTGAAATTAGACGGCTGGTGCAACATATTCAAATCCATAAGTCTGATTCCATTATGTGGGATGGAATGCTTCCAAAGAATGTCAAATTGTCCACTATTTGGTCCTCCATGCGGGTAAAGGGAAGTTATGTTCAGTGGTTTAACATGGTCTGGGGAAAATTCAATATCGCGAAGTGCTCATTCATCACATGGTTAGCCATCAAAAACAGGCTTCTCACGAAGGATAGAATGCTTCTGTTCGGAATGCAGGTTGATCAAAAATGTGTCTTGTGTGGGGTGGATGATGAATCGGTTAGCCACATTTTCACTGCTTGCCCATACTTTGATATTATTAGCAGGTCTATGCCATTCCATTTCTCTCGTAACTGGTCCAATTGTCAGTCAGGCAACTGCACTGCTACTCAGCTAGGGGCTAAGGAGGAATCAATTGCCCAACTGTTTTTTAGCACAGCTATTTACCATGTCTGGAAGGAGCGTAACTACCGCATGCACAACCATGGGCCTGGCCACCCAACATCAGTGGTCAGCAGTGAGATAAGACGTATGGTGCGCGAGAAACTGTTCTCATGTAACTTGTTTAAGGGTTGGGTTCGAAATGACCCGACCATCCTCTTATTTATCATGTAAAAGAATAGGCTAGGTACATCTGAAATGTTGAGTAGGGTTTACCTTCTTATTCTTTGTATCATGTTTTTTTTTTTTTTTGCTAATTAAAATTTATACCACAAGCAAAAGATTACAATTCTAGGGGCATACCCCGCGATTAGTAACAATCTGCCTAGCGGAACAACAAAGAAAACAACAAAGACATAGAATCAGTAAGTCACCTTACTGTCAACATAACAGCGAAATTAAGCTAAAATTATTCTGGCGCCTTAAACAACCTAAACTTGAGACTAGGCACATGTCTCACAAAGCCCATAATAATGAGAAGCAGCAGATAAAGCATGCAGTGACACAGCCGCATATCGGTAAAAACATCCATATGGCTTCCATCAACCTGAGAGTTGGCCTTCAAAAAAGCACCACCGGCTAACTTTTCGTTAGAAGAACTAGCCCCCAGCTGATTAAAAAAGTACATATGACAGCAATCTCCAACAATTCCCAAGCCAATAGGATTCATCAGGCGATAATAGACATCGCAAGAATGCAGCCTCTCCAACATTATGAAGTTATGTTCTTCAACCATCTTGTGGCCCTGTTCTAAAACAGATTTGAACAGCGCGAAGTCCCAAGCTCCGATGCGCATTTTACCGGCAACACCCTGCAGCCTCTTCATCCTCTTTAATTCCACAGACCCTTCTAATCTGCAGCCGTACTTGAAAGTCATGTGCATCCCATACGCTGCAATCCCCGAAATATACTCCATGAGAATCAGGAGTCCTCTAACAGGTTTGAAAACCATTACACCTATAACACCAATGCACACTATGCGGACATGTCCAGAATTATAGTCTGCCACCACCATGTGAACAGACTTTCCTAGATTCACACTCGCCTGAAGCGAGAGTTTAGACACACCATTCAGACCAACAAAAGGCCTAATCTTCATCAAGATTATGACGCCAATGCCTAGCACTACCACCAACAGATGTATGCTGCACCTCTCGCATCTGTTCACTATACCCATTAAGGCAAAATATTTCATTTTCAAAGGCTCTAGATGAGCTGACATTGGTCTTCCATGACGATCAACGCTTAGGCAAGCCCCCAAAAGCTGCCTATGCACCCCGTTCAACACAAAAGCATTCCATCCAATAAAAAGTGCATCCCCCCAGTGGAGAAAAAACTCCAATGTTTTGACATTATGCAGCATTGCACCTGTCCTGATTAGCAACCCGCATTCAGAATAACACCTCCTAAACCCGTCGAAAAAATCTGCAAGTGACCTTTCTCTTGACTTCGAGACAATATCATCAGATACATTCACTACATGCGCTACACAAACTGTAGCCACTCCATCAGACATAACGATATCAACATCTGTGACGCGTTCTCCAGCAGAGAAGAAGTGAGCCTCATCGCCATGAGCCTTCAAGCATTGACATCGAAGACTCAAATCCATGAGAGGACCGGAAGGAAAACTAGAATGCCTCCAATTAACCGAAGCTAACTCAGTTTCGTGGTCCCAAAACCATTCAGTGATCCAAGTTGAATATAACAATTCCAACACCACATTCACAAAAGTCGCCGAACTAGCAAACCCAGATCCAAACCGAGCCTTAGCAAGGATGGCCCTGCCAGCAACACAATGCTTCATCCTCGCTATCATAGCCGTGATATACTCGACATCATTTGGAGTAGAATCCATTTCCACAGTGAAACTAAACCCTCTATCAGTCCAAAAATCAAGCACCAGGCAATCATAGCCGCATATTTGTTCCACCATAGCACCATCCCAGATTCCATCGTAAGGTGAACCTCTTAATACTATGGTCATCCGAGGCGCCGACTCCTTTCCCATCTGAACTCCGGAACTCGAAAACTCTGGTAAGGGAGCGATTTCCGACAAAGGGATCCCAAGAATAAATTCCCCAAACTGCTTCCAATAGAGGCAGGGCCGTTCAGAGACGCCCCCAACCATGGTGGCATCCATCAAATTAATGGGCATAAGACCATTAACCTGTCTAAACAGGCCACATCCGTGTTCTGAAAAGAACCCAACATAGTAGATAGCTCCTCGATGAGGTATAATATCAAACCCAATTGAGCAATCGACCATAATCCGAAGGAAAACACCCGTAACAACCATTTCTTCATAATGTTTGGACCCAAGTCCAACTCTAAGATACACAAAAGTTGACTCCGAAGACAATCTTCCATCGGAAGAAAGAAACGCAAACACATAGACCATTGAAGAAAAAGAAATTTGGTGATTTAGTCTAGGGTGACGGTGGGAGATAAGGAAGGGGAAGGTGGATTTGGGAAGGAGAAATATAGATCTGATGGATTTAAGGTGTAGATTAGTCTGAAAAATCATGGCGGCTAGAAGAAATTTAGGGTTTTTAGAGAGAGGCTAGAGAGAAGGCAGAGAAACGACTCTCATTTGTTTTTAATTTCTTCTTTGTATCATGTTGATTTGTAGTTATAGCATGGATGTTGTCTCGCGGGGTATGCCCCTAGATATGTATTAGCTGTTTCCTTTGGTATAAAATTTTTTAATTAGCAAAAAAAAAAAAAAAAGCACGCACCCTGTTTCTTGAATCATTAGTAAGACAAAGCATAAAAAATGCATCAATACCAGACCCATCAACAAATAAACCAAGTTTAGATCCCATTCTTGTCATGGTAACATCACAGTCAGCAGCATACATTGGGTTCCAAGAACCACAGTTATAGCGACCAAATGCGATACACAAGCTCTGATTCACCAGCTTGCTAAGAACATGCGCCTCGAACCTAGTTCGCTCCATCAAAAAATGATCACCCTTCCGAGCAACCCAATACATCCAAATGCAATCTCTATTCATATCCCATTTTGCTGCCAATGAAATGTAACGTTCAAGGATGTCCCTCATGCTGATATAGCCCTTCTCATCCTTGAACATAATCATATCCAACAATTGCCCAACTCGATCCATGGGCTCGCAAAGTACGCCCTGCTCAGAGTTTTCCTCACCAAAAGAGGACGCAATTTGACCATACGCTAGCCCAGGAGCCCAATGCCTGTAGTATTGACTACCTTCGGTTTTACCCTGCTTCACAACAGGGTCCCAGCACAAGAAAATGCTTCCTTTAACAGCTTTTGCCATATCCCCTTTCCTGTCGTGAGGACGCCATAACCAGATAACAAGAAGACTCAAAGAAGAGTCATAGTTCCCTAGCATCTTCATCCCAGCAATTGAAACAATAGTCCTAATCCCATGGGAAAGATCTTGCAATAATGGCTTAGAAAACCCCTTCAAATCAACTGTGCAAAACCCGAGATCAGCTTTGCTAATCCGAGACCTTCTGCAAACGCCATGAAGCCAGGGCCTGGAAATCCCTGTCGAGTTCATGACAACAATCCTCGTAATAAAACTAGGCTTATTCTCCCACTCTTTAGGGCCGAGTCCTAGCAGCGGAGATCCCAAGAAACCCTCCAAATTCGGCTAGAGACTACCAAACAGGTCACCATTAACGAAAGCAAGAAGCTTTTCGTCCCCGTCAATTACCTCTATACCGCGGTGCATATTCAAGAATCGCTCTTGAATCACTGCTCCCAAAACCAAAAAGGTTCTGACAACATCAACATGACCCACTAGAACCAAACCCCAACCTAGAACCCTCGTTGGGATGCAGAAGAGAGAAACCACTCTGGGTAAAGTTTGAGTGTATTCCTGAATGCTATTGGACGGAAGAAGGTATGAGCAGTCTTGCTAGTGCCATTGGAAGTCCTTTATATGCAGATGAACTCACTTCAAGGCTAGAGGTTTTGCCTTTTCCTAAAATCTGTGTTGACTATACCATTGGGAAAGAGTTACCACCGAAAATTGAAGTTATGGAGTTAGACCCCATCACAAATCAGAAGCATGTTGCCACTGTTAAAGTGTCCTATCCTTCAAAACCTCGCATTTACAGCTCATGCCACGCTCTTGGTCATATTTCGGGGGCTTGCCCAGCCACTTCAAAGAAATGGATGCCAAAAGTTCCTATTGTGAACTCAGTAAATGCTAAGATTCCTTCCTCGGAAAATGGTGAAGCTCGCTCTAGCTCTGATCCTCCTAAACCTGCTAGTGCTGATATAGCTGATATAGCTAACCCTGTGGAGAAGCTGATTACTCCTATAGCTTCTCTTCCAGTGGACAAAGAAAATGACTGGCAGGAGGTTCCTCGTAAGAGATCTTTCAGTCCAACTTCGATCCCATACTCTGATGATTCTCCATCTCCGATGAACACTTTCAAAAACTTAGCCCAAGTTGATGAGGTGGATGCTAAGCGTGCAAATATCTCAAATCTTTCAAAGTCTCAACTGAAGAAATTGAAAAAGGCAGGAAAGGCAACAACGGCTACGGGGAAAGATCCCCATCTTCTACCCTAACCTCTTGTAATGCTAGTTGACCTCTGCTCTTACAATATAAGGGGTCTTAATAATAAAAAGTCCTTTGCGAAGGATTTTTGTAATGTTAATAAACTATCTTTTTTTGCTATTTTAGAAACCCATATACAGAGGGATTCAGCTTCCTCTATTTCTTCTTTTATTGGACATCGTCTTAGTTGGTTCTTCAACTACGATCATCACTACAATGGTCGTATATGGGTGGGTGTTGATACTTCTATCTGGAATGTAAATGTCGTTAGTATTTCTGCGCAGCAAATTACTTTCTCAGCAAATCATATTGCTTTGGGGGTGGATTTGATTATTTCTATTGTTTATGGTCTCAACACGGTGATTGGTAGAAGATCGCTATGGGAAGAATTATTGGCTGTTAAAGGCAACTTGAATGACACCTTGCCTTGGGTGCTAATTGGGGACTTTAATACTTGTCGTAGCCCTTCGGAATCTAGTAATGGTGTCAACTTCAATTCTAGTATGATGGAGTTCAACGATTTCATCTCTCAAGCTGCCCTTTCGGATCTACGATGTACAGGCCCTGAATTCACTTGGTGGGACAGTAATGTGCATTCTCCAACCTACAAAAAGCTGGATCGATGCCTTATAAATGGTGCTTGGATGAGAAAATTTGACTTGTCTCGGGCAAAGGCCTTAGCTCGTGGGTTATCCGACCACTGTCCAATTGCTATAAATCTGGGAGCTACGATGGATCGTATCTTCAGGCCTTTTCACTTCTTTAATCATCTGATAGCTTTGCCTACTTTCCTGGATGAGGTTCGTAGTGCTTGGTTGATCGATGTAACAGGTAACCCCTGGTTCGTCTTGACTTCAAAGTTGAAAAATGTGAAATCTGCAATGATAAGGCTAAACAAAACTACGGGAAACCTTTGCAATCTAGTAAGTGTTGCTTGCTCTACTTTGAGTGGTTTTCAAGACTCTCTACCTTTATGCCCTTCTGACGATCAAATTTGTGAGGAAAAAGTGCTAATAGAGAAGTATCAAAATGCACTGCATCTGGAGGAATCTTTACTAAGACAGAAATCTCGAGTCACTTGGTTGAAATGTGGTGATTCGAATAATAAATTCTTTTTCAATGCGTGTAAAAACCGTTGGAATCAGAATAAATCCTTTCTCTGACTGATGGTTTAGGTGTTGCGCACACAACTCATTCTAGCATTTCAAATGTAGCTGTGGACTTCTTTGCATCCCTCTTGGGTCAGTCCTCGCCGGTGGATTCTTTTCCAGATGACTTGATTCTCCCTCAATTATCTGCCGCTCAAGTTGAGGACCTGGTAAAGCCTTTCACTAACTTAGATGTTTGGAATGCTCTTAAATCTATGCCTTGTAATAAATCTCCCGGGCCTGATGGCTTCACTTCTGAGTTTTTCGTTGCTGCATGGAGTATTGTTGGTAGAGATGTTTGTAATGGTATTCTCTACTACTTTCAGACACTTAGTCTGCCTACGGCTTTAGCACTGGTTCCTAAAGTAATACATGCCTCTGTGATGACAGATTTTCGCCCTATTGCTTGCTGCAATATTCTTTATAAATGCATAACAAAGATGTTAGCTGCTCGTCTTAAAAAGCTTATGCCTTCGCTTATTTCTCCTACGCAAACTGCATTTGTTCCTCATAGATTAATCGGAGATAATATCTTGCTTGCCCAGGCTCTTTTCAAAGGATATCACCTAAATTCGGGGCAACCTCGATGTGCCATCAAAATTGACATAAAAAAGGCGTTTGATACCCTAAATTGGGAATTTCTCTCGAGTGTTCTTCTCAAAATGGGTTTCCCTCAGTTGTTTATAAACTGGGTTATGACTTGTATACATGTATGATCTCAATCAAGGTAAACGGTTCTCTTGAAGGCTACTTCAAAGCTGGGTCAGGTTTGCGTCAAGGGGACCCTTTGTCCCCTTATTTGTTTGTTCTGTCAATGGAGGTGCTTACTGCTATCTTGAATAAAGCGACGTCCAGCCCTGATTTCAAGTTTCACTATCAAACAAAGCCTTGCTCAATCTCGCACCTAATCTTTGCAGATGATATAATGCTCTTCTGTCATGGTGATCGTTCATCTGTGGACCTGCTCCTTGCAGGTGTAAAAAGTTTTGCTGATATCTCTGGACTACACCCTAACAGAGGTAAAAGCCAGTGCTACTTTGCAAATGTGGATAATGATTTTCGAAATTATACTCTTACTAGTTCTGGGTTTATTCAAGGCTCTTTCCCCTTTAGATACCTAGGGCTCCCTTTGATCACAACTAAATTGTCTTATCGTGATTGCTGCCCTCTTATTATGAGGATCACTATGACAATAGAATGCTGGGTTCATAAACTTCTAAACCATGCGGGAAGGTTGCAACTTCTGAAATCAGTGCTATTTGGGATTCAAGGTTTTTGGTCGATGCATTTCTTTCTACCGAAAGCTGTTCTCAAGAAGCTCCAATCTATCTTCATCCAATTCCTTTGGAGTGGATCTTTGTCTTCTAGGAAGCACGTCAAAGTATCATGGAAGGACTGCTGTCTTCCAAAGATGGAGGGTGGTTTAGGCATTCGTGACCTCTGTCAATGGAATAAGGCTGCTTGTCTGTATCATCTCTGGCGTCTTGTGCAGCCTGAAGCTAGTTCACTATGGATTGTTTGGTTTAAAAGAATTTTTCTAAAGAACAGAGCACTCTGGACGATGGAAATCCCGAGCAAGTGCTCATGGTGCATCAAGAAAATACTGCAACTCAGACAAGTAGCGCTTCGTTTCTTTTTTTTTTTTGCTAATTAAATTTTATACCAAAAAGGAACAACTGCTACAAATCTAGGGGCATACCCCGCGAAGTCAACATATTTAAACTACTTAAACTAGTTTAAGCTAGTTTAAAAACAACAAATTAGAACTAAACATATTTTACATAATTAATCTGGAGCCTCCAACAATCTAGGCTTCGACCCAGTTCGAGCAACTGAGTAAACTTTCTTCCAAGGTCTGCTATCAAAAACCCATTTCACCATCCGCATTTCATCCAAAGAAACCTCCCTTCTCAATATGAGAGATGGCCCCCAAAAAAGCACCTCACCGGCTAACTTTTTATTGGAAGGAGAACCATCCCCCAGTTGAAAAAGAAGGCTACCAAACCCAGTATTCCTTCCTGGTACAAAATAAGACCAGCCCCCGAAACATTAAAACAATATAGGCATACGCCTACCATTAAAGAACATACAACATTCATGAATAACACTTTCCATAAAACAATATGGAAACAGAAAATATTCAATATTTGCTTCAAGAAGACACTTGTAAGCAAAATATCAAACATTAAACCATCATCATCATCACTAATGCTTCGATCCCCCTCAAAAAGGTCGAGCACACCCATAATTAAATATGGTCTATAAGCACCAACTTCATTAATCTTCATGTTTTGGGACATTAGGCCTTCCCAACCACGCACTTTACATAGACACACATCCATTTCAAGAAGAAACTCCACCTGAACAGCTAAGTGCTCATCGCACGTAAGAGTTAGAAAACCCCTCAACATGATTTTAATAATTAACCTCAAACACTTGAGTTCCACGAACTGAAGCAAAGGCCAATTTAGCAGACCCCTCATAGAGTCTTGTTGATAACTCGCATCCAACAGCTCTTGGACCAACAACCTATCAGTGGTGCAAATTGACTCTAATAGTCCCAACACTACAGCCATTCGTAACTCCGTAACAAGACTCTTCCACCAAATCGCTAATGAACCAGTCCAGTTCGGCAACGGGAACTCATAGATCAAACCTCGTGTCTCAACATCGAACCCAACACTGAAAAAAGAATTATACAAATTCCACCGTAGTGGACATCTCCAAGTCGATTCATGTATGCTCCTATTTTCCGAGCCATCATCAATCCAGTGAGACTGAAACCATGAGAGAGCTTCTTCAATACCTTCTCTCCTGTTCTGGAATTTCAAAACCTCAAAGGAAAAATTGCTGAACTTAGCAGCCTTATCTCTTCGAGGCATAAGAACAAACACCTGTTCTTCATCACTAGGTCTAAAATAATACCAGACAATTTGCTGGTTCATCATTGCTCTGATATTTCTCATAGTAAAACCAACTAACACATTACCACCAGCTTGAACCTCATTCAATACTTGAGCAGAGTCTCCTTCCACAACATCTACAACCAACAAGGTGACACGATGCCTCCATGAAATATATTCAGATCTTGAATCATTAAACCAGAACACACATACAGCTGCGAGCATTTCCAGCCCTTGGCTAGAGACTCCGAACATTTTTGGAACATCATTCATCCATCCTGCTCGAATGACTTTGTGAGCCTCTCTGTAAAAGTGGACCATTCTGATATCCTTCACAGTGAGGCCAACATCACATCTCTGCATTTGCCGTTGCATTTGCGAAGCTTGCTCCTCCATATCCTCAAGTGGAAACTTGAAGGTATAGACCTCGTCAAATGTCCTTAGAAAAAGAGGACTCACTTGGGAGGTAACCTCAATCATTGTACCGGCTATCATTACAAGCCCCTTCTTAAGCCTAGGTGTGAATAATAACCTGGCAACAGCATACAAAACGTGACTCCTCTCAGACCATACCACAAACACCTGGTGGGCATTCACTGACTTCTTCTCCTGAAGCGCGGAAGCTTTGTCGAAGAGCATCTCACAGCCATAACTGTACTGCAGTCGATTCGTATAAAACTTAACCAATCTGACCTTCTCGTGGTCCACAATCAACAAAAAGTTGCCTTCGATGAAACCCAGCAACTTCTTTAAATTGTCAGGAAGACAAAGGGATCCTTTAACACCATCATTCACCAAAAGAATCCTAAGACAGATCCTTCCCCTCACAAGAATCCCAAAATAATCGTACGAGTGATTATCTAAGGAGTTAACAATGTGAATAACCATATCAGGGAAGCAAGATTTAACTCCCTCCCCCATGAACAAAGAGTCAC
Source organism: Kitagawia praeruptora (assembly GCA_037693485.1). NCBI lineage: Eukaryota > Viridiplantae > Streptophyta > Magnoliopsida > Apiales > Apiaceae > Kitagawia > Kitagawia praeruptora. The sequence continues at coordinate 116,523,691 of CM075351.1, read as the reverse complement.
CCGAATCTTTGGAAAGAGACCCAGGTGGATCAAACTCTAGAACAACCTTCGAATAAATTAAGAACATAATATAAAATATAACTATAAGAAATATTGTGAAAAAGGTGAAGGATCAGAAGAGGAATATGGATTTAGGAAGGTTTAAAGATGGATTATGGTGGAGAAAAGGTGTAGAATAATGTTCAGATTTGATGGCGGCTAGGGTTGGTTGCTAGAGAGAAAAGACGACTCTCATTTTACCTTTCGAGATTAGTAGCGCTTCGTTTCATTAGATACCAGGTGGGTGTTGATTCCCAGTTTCTTCTTTGGCATGATCCATGGTTGGAGGGCACACCTTTGATACAAATTTTTGATAATGCTATTATCTCTATCACGGAGTCTTCAAAGTGGTCAAAGGTGGGGACGTTTATGTTAAATTCTGCTTGGTCCCTTCCTACTTCAAATCATTTGTGGGCAATGGAATTACGTAGCAACATTGGTAACCATCCTATCTCGTTAGTTGATACTATCACCTGGGATAATCAAACAGGTTCAAATGTAAATCTCTCTGCTGTTTGGAGGACTTTACAAAGTCCGAATCCATCTCCATTATGGGTGGAGGCTGTGTGGAACCAACTTTCAGTTCCTAAATGTTCTTTTACTTTTTGGTTGGCTTTGAAAGATAGGCTGTTGACAAAAGAGAGAATGATGAAATTTGGGATGCACACTGACCTGTCATGTCTGTTATGTAGAAATGCGATTGAAACAAATGCTCATATCTTCAGTTCTTGTGTGTATGCGAAGGAGATTCTCAGAAACTCTGGTTTCCTTTTTACTTGTGACTGGACTAGTTTCCTAAATGGGCAGTTCTTGCTAGACAGGCCTCCAATGAAGAAGTTATTGGCTTATCTTTATCTCTCAGCGGCAATATTCTACCTATGGATAGAGCGCAATAGTCGTATGCATAATCATGGGCAGAATATGACTTCCAGTGTGTTAAAATCTCTTGTCAAGAGATTGGTTCGTGAGAAAGTTTTTAATTCCAAATCATTTAAAAAGGCTGCAGCAAAAGATCGGGATTTAATATTAGCTTTGTATTAATTTTGATGCTTAGCTCTAGTAATCTAGCTAGGCTTTTTTTTGTAGTGTGCTATCTTTGTTTCTCGCGGGGTATACCCCTAGAATTTGTACTCTTTTTTTGTCTTTAATATATTTTATTTAGCAAAAAAAAAAAAGAGAGAGAAACCATCATTTTCGCACCTTGCAAACAACCTGCAAGCTTGGAAGCGGCTAAAAGAAAGGATGAGAGTCGTTCTCTAACTTCTCTCTAAAAAACCTAGCCGCCATAAAATTGAATCCTAAATCTTTAATCTTCACCATTTCTTCATCAGATCTTCTCTTTAGCCTGCACAAATCCATATCCTCTTCTAATCTCTCACCTCAAACACCATATTTCTTACTATATAATTATTATTTAATGAAGAGAGTTTCTTTTTCTGAGATCTTGGTGACTGTGATTCCTCCCCGTGTGCGAGGTTCTGCAGATTTCCTTCCTGTGGGTAGTCCGATTAGGAGTCCGAAGAGGGTCTCTTTTTCGGAGAACTTGGAGACTGTGATTCCTCCCCGTGTGAGAGGTTCTGCAGATTGCCTTCCGGTGGGTAGTCCGATTAGGAGTCCGAAGAGGGTCTCCTTTTCGGAGAACTTGGTGACTGTATATCCTTTGGAGGATGTCCGAGCAAAGACGGACAGTGAAAGACAAGGGGTTGCTAAAACAAGGGATGGTTCTGATGAATCATTGGTTGCCGATGCTTCGGGAACTGCAAGTTGGGGCTTATCTGAGCTCTTGGGGGATGGGGTTACCCTTCATCATTGTGATGTGAATTCGGTGGCTGAAGCCTCCGTTGTTTTGGAGGGCTTTTTCAGATCTGGGTGTGCTCTGGAGAGTAATCACTCGATGAGTACAATTAATATTGGTTCGATGGTTGATTCGAATAAATCTTCGAAGCAAGATGGAGTTAAATCTTTGAAGACGGGTATGGAGGAGGATCCTTGCTTCGATTCTTAGAAGCTTGCCGGAATTGTTTTTTTGGGCATGGATAAATTCAAGATTTTGGTGGTCACGAATGATGCTTTCATAAGTGTATTGAAGGTTAGCACTTCCATGGTTGGAGGTATGAGTAATGCCTATGAAGTGCTTGATGAAGCGCTTCAGGGCGGAAGGGTCACTCGGTTGAGGGACATTTCCGGACTCGGTTTTATGCGAGTAAGAAAAGGGGCTGAACAGGGGATGGCCTCTACACTCAATTTGGCACACTGTATGTTGAGAAAGATCCCTACAATTGTAGTTGGCCCTCGGGGGCAGAATGTTGTAGGCGCTATGCACACTGGAATTTGGGACTTTGAGCAGCCTAACTCGGTTTTGGGACATAATGAATTTCGAATGATAAAGATTTCTGCACACAAGGTGGTGGCAGTGACTGATGATGTTATAGTTCTGAATACTTTTATTGATAATGCTCTTCGGGGTGTAGTCTCGGTGCTTGTTACTCCGGGGTTTGGGTTTAATTATGGGTTTGCAGAGTTGGTTGTTTTGCAAATTTTAATCTTAGCTGATAAGATGATTGTGGCTGTTGCAATTGATTTATGGTTTGTAGAAATATGGTGGCACATTGTTCTCAGGCATTGGCATGTGCGATCTGTAGGCTGTGTTGATGTCAATTACATGTTCTGCATGTTGGGACGATGCGAGTCCGAGCCTATATTGCTGATTTTGTTTCAAGGGGTTATTGTCATGGAAAACATGGGATATGCTCATGTTGGTTTTAAACTTGGTGATGACTTCGCGGGCCCTGATTTGGGGTACAGGAAAAGTCTGGAAGGAAGCTTGCGGAGGGGCCACTATTTGCTAGTGGAATTTCAATCAGGATGTGCAGGAACAGGAGCTTGTGGAGGAACCACTTCTAGTGGTATTTTACTTAGAATGTGTGCAACTTAGTTGTTTAGTTGTTTAATTTGGTTAGTTTATCAGTTGATTGCTAGTTTACCTAGCATTATTGTTGTTTTTTCTCTGTTGTTCCGTTAGGAAGATGGTTTTCTAATCGCGGGGTATGCCCCTAGAGATGTAATCTTTTTCCTATGGTATAAATTTTAATTAGCAAAAAAAAAAAAAAAACCTGCAAGCTTGCACAACTTTAGCAAACAGAGCATAGAGACTCCGTTGCTATAGCTCACCATGTAAAAAGTCTTTCCTACCACAAGAGCCAGCGTAGCCAGACCCTTCGGTATAACTTCTCTAAAAATAAAGGGGGATCCAACCCTCTTCTCTTGTTCCTCAAGAACCTCATCTTGAAGACGACCATGAGAAACATCAGTCACATCATCTGTTCTCAGAATAGGCAACGAGAGAATAAACTCCGACGAACCAGAACTAGATGGAAACAGATTCCCATCCAAACAAAATTTAGGAATCAAAAAACGATTCCCAAACACAAAGAACGAAACCATTAGAGGATAATAATGATATATCTTATAAGAAATATGGCGATTTAGGTGTGAGATAGGAAGGGGAAGTGAATTTAGGAAGGAATAATATAGATCTGATGAAAAAAGGCTTTGATTTGGTTGAAATTGGAGGCGGCTAGGGTTTGTTGCTAGAGAGAAAAACGACTCTCATTTAGTCGGTTGAAGCTTAATCAACTTCACTGGAAAAATGAATGCTAGACTTCTCGAATATAACAAACATACTTCTCGAATTGGTACTTGGGCAAATTCTTCATTTATTCAAATTCCAACTGTGATTATTTGACAGTATTTATCTTCTTGCTTGAGGCATGGACCTTGGAACTTCTTTCAAGTATTATTCTTGACTTTATAAGTACAGTTACACAACTAGGATTTAATGCCTAATACAAGTACAAAAACAACCAGAAACTCTACAACTAGAGGTTCCCTCAATTAAGAGGTCATGCATAGGTGTCACTACAAAGTAGGCTGGGAAGATTGTTGTAAACCAAAAAGTGAGGGGGGGTTGGGGATTAAAAACCTCTTTGAATGGAACGAGGCAGCTGTGTTACATCAGCTCTGGCGCCTGCTCCAACCCTCTGCTGACTCTCTTTGGATTTCTTGGTTTCGTAAGGTGCTGATTCGTAATAAGGGTTTCTGGACTGCAAAGATGCCGTACAGGTGTAGTTGGATTGCAAGGAAAATTTTTAAAGCTAGGCACCAGGCGATGAACTTTCTTAGTTTTGAAGTTGGAGTGAACTCTAATTTTGTTTTTTGGCATGATCCATGGGCAAATAAAAAGCCCCTGGCTCTTGTCTCTCCTTCTGTGATCTCTACGGCTGAATCATCTAGTATGGTTAGTATTGGGACGTATCTTAGCAATGGGGTGTGGCATCTCCCTCAATCAAATCACATGGATGTCATTGAAGTCAGAAACAGGGCTGGTATGGTACAACTTCATGGCAGGGATTGCATCACTTGGGATGGACTTCAGCCAAAACTTTTTTTTTTTTTTTGCTAATTAAAATTTATACCAACAAAGGAACAACTTAGTACAAATCTAGGGGCATACCCCGCGAAATCAACAATCAAACATAACAAAAGTCATAACATCAGTAAGTCACCTTACTGTCAATAAAACAACGAAATTAAGCTAAAGATTATTCTGGCGCCTTAACAAACTGAAATTGAGACTAGGCACATGTCTCACAAAGCCCATGGTAATGAGAATCAGCGGATAATGCACCATGAAGTGGCGCAAATGCATTCCAACAGCAGACATCTCAACAAAACACCTGCGAAAATCACCATTTCCATACCCATCATCATGCACCTGGTGCGTAGTGTTGCACAGACGTTGCATTCCTATTCCAGCTCTAAGATAGCGCACTAGCAGTAAAAAACTACAAACCAACCCATCGCACTTAGTGCCAACCATTGCAACCATTGTGTTCCTTGCCACTGCATAAATCCTGCAGGCAATGTCATTGCCACCATCGTGACACTTATGAAACCGAATCTGTTTCATAACATCATCAGCAACCGGATAGAATTCCTCAAACCCATCATGAACACTAATAAGGACTGGGAAAACGAACACGTCCCATCCTTCCTCTTTGTAGATCAATCCGACCCTTACATTCGCAAGCAGAGAATCAACCCTTGACAATGGGTGATGCTCAATTACCTTAATAATCATTTCTGATATGCACTTTCCAGCACCTGAAAAATCAAAAAAACCCATCGAAAATATCCCCAGGATACTCACCGCATCTTGCATTCCATACCTGATACATAGGGAGACAGATACCTCGTCCTCATTAACATTTAACCATTTCAACTCCCGACTGCAAAGATCGCAGCTGCTCTCATTTTCAGCGGTTCCAAAATCAATAAACCCTGAGCTATCAATTCCGTCAACACGCAAAAGGAACCACAACAGCTTCCTATTCAAACCATCCAACTCCAGGACATTGAAAACCGCATTAGTTCCCCCAAAGATAGAACACATCATTTTCCTCAATAAACATGGCATAATCCTCCCATTATGACAAGTCGTCATCATCATAGCCGTGCTAACCACCTTAAATCTAACCTCCTTAAACAAACATTGTCTAACAGTCATATCAAGACCGGGAGACAAGTCGACTGCATAACGCAAAATATCAAAGCTACTGCACATAGCAAGCTTCTCATCTGCAATTTCACTCTGCTCAACAGAGACACCGTAAAACCTTACACGCATGAAGGAAGGCCTAGCTTGGAACACGATGGTTGAATTAAGCAAAAAATTCAACCAACCCTGCTGAGCACCATACCAATCCAACGATGGGAACATACCCATCTGCAAGTCCATCAACACATCTCTTACCACTTCGGCATCGCATAACAAAACAGAGGTTCCCTCAACTTGGAAGAGATGCGATGACATTTTGAAAAAAACATAACAGTGAATCCCCTTAGTAGAAAAAGGCTTTCTCCGCACAATAAACCTCCCATCCGACATAAGAACTAACACAAAGTCACATTTTGAGCTAGATCTAGAATCAAACAGCTTGTAAGCGTATCCATCTTTTCCAGATAGGCTAAGCAAGAAATGATTCTCAACATAACACAGACCTCCATTACACACGTCTTTAACACCTTCAAAAGTAGATGCAAAATTGCTACAAACGTCTTTCACACCTTCAAAGGTAGATGCAAAATTTCCCAAACCATTCCAGTCACATAACCGGCCATCTTCGAAGACCTTCAAAGACCTCAGCAAATAACCTCGAAGGCTATTTGTAGCAACATTAATCCCCTTATTCTCACCATCTGGGTTCACAAGAAAACGCAGATGTAGAACCATAGAAGTGTTAACCCCATCGAAGACCATCCCCGTAGACATCGCCCCCAAGGAAGCAACACAGAAACCGACCAAAGATACTTTCGCATCAATCGGTCTTTCAAGAAACCACACAACCAACACCTTGGTTTTACGAATCAGCCAGGATTCACCCAAACCATTGAAAAGGAAGAAATCCAAACTAGGAAAATGCTCAAAAGAACGCAACTCCAAGAAACCAGAATTAAACATAGACCCATCTCTAGTTGACACAACCAGAGACCCATACAAACATGACCCATTTCCCAAATTCAGACTTGAAGTCCAAACCCAAACAGGAGAGATCAAAATACCCATTTATAATATATATTATAAGAAATATGGTGTATAGGTGGAAGATTAGAAGGAGAAGATGGATTTGCGAGAGGAAATAGTGTAGATCTGATGGAAAATGGTGAAGATTAGGCTGAATAATAGTGGCGGCTAGGTAGGGTTTTTAGAGAGAGGTTAGAGAGAAGCTAGAGAGAAAGTCGACTCTCATAGATAACATAGTGCAGAGTTTTGACTTCAGCCAAAACTTGTCAAACTGGCATCTATTTGGGCCTCTATTCGTGACATGGGTCAACCTGCTGATTGGAGCGACCTAGTGTGGAATTCTCTCAACACCCCAAAGTGCTCTTTTGTCACTTGGCTTGCAGTTAGAGATAGGCTACTCACTAAGGAGCGTATGGTCCTTTTTGGCATGAATGTTGATCCTGTGTGCACTCTTTGTGGAACAGATGTTGAGTCAATTAGTCACATGCTCACTACTTGTCCTTTTTCCTCCCTAGTAATGAGAGTCATTCCCTTTCCACTCCATGCGGATTGGGCTTGCTGGCAGCGGGGTGATTTCTTTAGATGTCCTCTTAATGCAAAGCTTAAGGCCATTGTTGGTAATTACCTGACGACATGTGTTTACAGTTTATGGAAGGAGAGAAATTTCAGAAGCCATAATACTGGCCCAGGACATCCCTCTACCGTGCTCATCTCGAATGTAAAAGCCATTGTGAAGGAAAAACTTTTTACTTGTTCTTCCTTTAAAAAATGGGCCCGAGAAGACCCAACCCTTGTTCTTATGCTGTTGTAGTTCATTTGCTGTAGTTGTTGTTTTCTTCCAGGTCTTGTGGACCGTGGTTTGTTGACTGCTAGTTTATCTAGCTTTATTGTTGTTTTTTCCATGTTGTTCTGTTAGGCAGATGTATTATTTATCGCGGGGTATGCCCCTAGAGATGTAATCATTTTCCTTTGGTATAAAAATTTAATTAGCAAAAAAAAAAAAAGAGGTCATGCATAGCATTACACATGGCTTGTTACATTATGAACACATGCATGTCTCTGTGACTAACAATCTCCCCCAAATTGTGAGTAAGACCCTTAGTCACAATTTCATGCCTGATAACAAGCCTAACATACATAACGATAAAACTTTGAAAAGTACAGGTATGTAGGTTGATCAAAGAAAATACACAGAAGTATTCTTACAAGTTATGAGGAACTACTAGCCATATCCTTTTGGATTCATCTCTTGAGCTTTGGCTTGCAGATTCTCATTTTTCATCTTTTCCTTAGCTTCTTTAGCTTTCTTCTTTGCATTTTCTTCCATTGCAAGAATAATGTCTTCCATTGCAGTGAGTTCTTCAATTAGAGGGGAGCTTGACAAATCCTTGAGTACTTCATTCAGCTGTTTCTCAGAGTAGGAACTGATGTAGTCCATTCTAATCTTTATAGTTCTTCCATATTTCTTGTATTCAATGATGTAAGGATTAAATTTGACTCTACACAGACCCATAGCCCTCAATTCATCAGCCTTAGCTTCCATTGCAACAAACTCCTCCTCCCTTTTCTTTAGTAGCTCTTCACTGTTCTTTTTTTTTTTAAATTTATACCAAGCCAAACGATTACACTTCTAGGGCCTACCCCGTGAAAATAGAATCGCCGACCAAGCGGCACAGCAACAACCAACTTGAAATAGATCAACAAAAGAAACTAGGGAAACTAGCTTACATCACCAACTTGTCCAACAGAACAACAACTAAAAAAACCTAGCTTAAACCAAATTAATCATAAGCCTTCAACAATCTTGGTTTGAATCCCATACAAGCATGCATATGGGCATACGCAAGAACAACCAATAGAGAATCACGAATATAATTCGTCAGAAGCCCATTTCCAATCCGTTCTTTGCCAGCAGAAGGCGGTACGAGGAGCCTGCCTTCTCGATACATACATCTTAAAACAATTATCACATAAATGATAATAACCCCGCAGCAAGCTTGGGAGCAACACTCCTTAAACCTCTCATTCATCTGGACAGCATTGGGACGTATCGACAAACTACAAACCAACCCATCGCACTCAGTGCCCACCACTGCAACCCTTCCAGCCCCTGCATCAAGCCCCAAGCTTAATATTCCCATCTTCAAAAGTGCACAAATCCTGCAATCTAAATCTTTGTCACCATCGTGACTCTTATATCGAATCTGCTTCAAATCGATAACAGCATGGTTGTGAGTAACAACAACACCTCCTCCTCCACTAAGGTGACCACCATTTAACTTGCCAGCAGGTCGAGGAACACCATCAATAGTGCCCCTAATCAATATCCCCAAAACACCTTGGTTTTCATCCCAACATCTTCCAAATAGAGTAGAAACACTCACCCAGTCATAAAGCAGCCCCTGCTCCGCCGATAGGATAGTAGAAGACGGTAGCCTAACAGTACTAGGCTCACACATATGGAATGTCTCGTCAAGATTCACATCTCGGAAAAAAGAGCCTCCAGTGCATATTATCCACCATTTGCCCTCCTTAAAGATAATACCTCTATTCATAATAATATCATGGACTCTGCGTCTTGACAAGGGCTCAGTCCAGGCCAAATAAATCTTCTCCGTCGACAAACCAAGTATAACTCTCCCAGTTTGACTAATCATCATCGCCAGGACCGTACAGACATAAAATTGACACAAAGCCCCCTGCTGTTCTTCCCCCCAGCTCTTGGGTAACCTGAATTACCCCCTACAGCATGCATTGCTCCCATCTTCATATTATCGGCAAAATGAATACCCACAGATCCTACCATTCCATATTCCTTGACAGCTAAACTGTCTAGCCCCTTGCAGTCATCTAGCTTCTGACCATCAAAGTCTTGCACCCTCAAGCATAAGCCTCCACAACCCTTCAAGCATAAGTCTTCACTGTTCTTTTTCTGTTCTGCCTGGTGATCTCTCTTCATTTTGACAAAATCAATTAACTCCAACTTTCATACCCTTTTCACTCTATCTTCAGAATCCAACAATGCAATAATCCTTTCCATATCATATAGCTTGCCCTAATGTTGACATGTCCCTTGCCTGAATTAATTTCTTCTGTCTTCCATCAGTGTATTTAAATTCAAGACTATCATCAACAATGGCAACATGATAGATTCTTTGAGCTCTTAGGAATTGCAATTGATCTTCATAAAAGTCTCCATCTAGTGGTGGTAGGTTTAACCCTAGAATAATTATCAGTGCCCTAGACTTGGATAATTTCACCCTTCTTGCAGCTTGTTTGAGTTTAAACTTCTTTACATGGTTGCATGGCAGTATTCCATTAGTAGTTTACTTTTTGAAACACAGATGGTTTCTTGATTTGAATCTTTTTTTTTTCTTGAGGTGGCAAAACAGTTGCAGAAGCCATTGATTCAGATTTTGGTAGGTCATTACTAACAGTATTCACCCTAGACTTAGAGTCTTGTGTTTTTTTTTTTGCTAAATAAAAATTTTATACCACAAGCAAAAGATTACAAGACTAGGGGCATACCCCGCGAATAGTAAAACATCCACCTAGCGGCACTACAACCAATATGCTAGATAAGCTAGCAAACAACAAAGACAAAACATATAAATCAAGCGTACATAATTTCCGAACCAGGCAATATCACTGAGCTGCTAAAATAGAAACAAAACTAGAGATGGTTCTTTCCGAACCCACTTTTTGAATGAAGCACAAGAGAACAGCTTCTCCCGAACCGTAGTCTTGATGATCAAGTTGAGCACATTAGTTGGATGCCCAGGCCCTGCATTGTGCACTCTATGATTCCTTTCCTGCCAGACATTGTAGATACATGTTGTAAGATAAACCCCTACTATCCTCTTCAACTTTCCAGAAAGTCCATTCAAGAATAAATCACCGTGCTACAACCTCGTCCAATCTACATGAACAGGGAAAGGGATTACGTTACTCAGAAGCCTAAAATACGGGCAGTTCGTAAACAGATGGCCTATAGTTTCAACCCCAATCCCGCATAGTACACAATTAGGGTCCACCTCCATATCGAAAGTGATCATGCGATCTCTAGTAAGTAGCCTGTTCCTAATAGCAAGCCAAGTAACGAATGCACATTTCGGGATATTAAAGGAGTTCCACACCATTTCTCCCCAGCTTATAGGTTGACCATTATCTCGAATAGAGGCCCATATTGTTGCTAGCTTAACCAATTTTTTCTGCAGTCCATCCCAAGTAATGCTGTCATTCATGTGAATTTGGACCTGAGCCACTCGCCTTCTAACATCTATGACATCCATGTGATTAGATTGGGGAGGCCTCCAAACTCCACCATGAAGGTAATTGCTGATAGGAGCCATGGCAGTAGACTCGGCATTGGATATCACAAAAGGTGAGATAAGGGCCAGAGGTTTCTTATCAGCCCAAGGGTCCTGCCAGAAGAGGAACCTAGAGGTTTGCCCCACATTATAACCAACGAAAGTCAATGCCTGTTGTCTAGCATTGGGAATCTTCCGAGCAATCCAACAACATTTATAGGGCATTGTAGCAGTCCAGAACGCTTTGTTTCGTAGCAGCACATTATGAAACCAGGCTATCCAAAGAGAATCATGGGTGGGTTGGAGCAGGCGCCATAGCTGGTGCAAAATAGTTGCTTGATTCCATTCGAATATATTTTTGATCCCCAACCCCCCTTCGTTTTAGGTTTGCAACAATCCTCCCAACTCACATTGTAATGGCATCGCCCTGATTCCTTATAGAACCCTCCCCATAAGAATTTAAACAAAAGTCTATTAATCGCCTATAGGACTGACTTGGGAAGGAAAATGTACATGCTCCAGTATCCCACAATACTTATCATGACTGCTTTGATGAGCAGCAAGCGACCAGCAAAGTTTAGAAATCTCACCATCCAGGATTCCACACGCTTGCATAACTTTGCCACCAGGGTATTGCAATCCATGCTGTTGAGTTTGCCAGTAATGAGAGGGAGGCCCAAATAGGTGACTGGGAGAGAGCCTCTCTGAAAACCTGTTACCATTAAAATTTCCTCAGCAACTTCAGATCTCACATTTCCAAAAAAATAGACCGATTTAGCTTGGTTTGGGACCAAGTTCGAGAGGCCCAAAAATTGATGAATCCCTTCCATGAGCCTCGAAACCGATTGAACATCCCCATGACAGAACAAGAAGACATCATCTGCAAAGATGATATGATGTAAATTCACCTCCTTAGTTCTCCAATGAAATTTGAAATTCGAGCCCACGACTGACTTGTTAAGGCATGCAGTGAGAGCTTCCATGGCCATAACAAAGAGGTAAGTAGAGAGAGGGTCTCCTTGTCTTAACCCAGACTCCCCCTTGAAGAAACCCTCTAAGCTTCCATTTAGTTTCACTAAGAACATAGTGGTAGAGATACAAACTCTAACCCAGTCAACAAATTTATGAGGAAGGCCCATCCGCTCCATAACCGCAAAGACAAAACTCCAGTTAAGCGAGTCAAAAGCTTTGTGGATGTCAAGTTTTATAGCACAACGGGGCTGGCCATCATTGCGAATATATCCCTTGCATAAAGCTTGAGCCATGAAGATGCTATCTCCAATTGACCTCTTCCTGCTACAAACGCAGTTTGGTGCTTGGATATCAGGGAAGGCATAACAGACTTTAACCTTGCTGCCAACATCTTAGAAATGCACTTATAAAGAACATTGCAACATGAGATAGGCCGAAAGTGCTGCATTTGAGAAGGGTTATCCTGCTTTGGGACCAAACAAATTGAGGCCGCATTAATAATCCTAGGCATTGCAAGGGAATCAAAGAAATAAAGGATACCTCTTGTTACGTCAGGCCCCACTATGTGCCAGGTAGCTAGGAAGAATTCCACCGTAAACCCATCAGGTCCTGGACTCTTGTTTTTCCCCATTCTCTTCAAAGTGTTCAAAATATCACTCTCCCTAAACGGGGCAGTAAGGGACCTCGATTGGGACTCATTCACTAATGGCAGAGAGATATCATCAGGAAACTGAGTAACCTCCCCTCTGTTGCCCAGCAATTTTTTTAATAATCAACAGCCACCTTAGACATTTCTTCATGATCTGTGACTGTCTCACCATTCTGAGTCTGTAAGGATAAAATTTTATTAACATTCCATCTTCCTCTGCATGCATTAAAAAAGTACTTGTTATTACTATCACCACTCTTCAACCACTGAACTCTAGACTTTTGCTTCAAAAAGCACTCCTCCAAATGAAGAGCTTTAGAATAGGCATCCATGAGTTTACTCTCTTCCTCAAAATAAGCCGGGAAGGGGATGAAGGAATGCCATTCTGGAATGCCAACAGTGCACTTCTAGAATCCTTGACCAACTGTTGCAAATCTCCCAAAGATCTATTTAACCCCTTAAGCGCCACTTTAGCCCTTTTTAGCTTCGCAGTGAGCACCTGCCACGGATTTCCAAATCCGTATTAGACCAAGCATTCTCAACCGCCGAGAGAAAACCGGGATTGCTAATAAGGTGGTTAAAGAATTGAAAAGGTTTCGGGGCCCTAGGCCTATCCAAACCAAGAAAAGTAAGTGCAGGGTAATGGTCAGACAGGCCTCTATGTAATAACCTAACTTTTAGAATGCTACAGTGCCTGAATAAATAGTAATTTTGAGGATTTAGGGAAATGGTATGTAAGTACCCTAGATTTGAAATGGAAAATGAATAATCAGAAACCATATTAGTGTTGTACTATGAAAATGAGTGACTCAAAATGATAATGGATTTCAGAAATTCCTGAATATGGACTTTAAGGATTTTCGATTTCGATTGAGACTTTATGGAATGTGATATTAAGAAGTATAGAAATGTTAAAGGGTTTAAATCTTGAAGAAATAGTGAAATTAGGTTAAACCAAGGAGTGATTAAGTCAAGGAAATGCCAAGGGAATTTAGATTGTTAAACGAGTTTGAGAATGCTTGAGAACCCGAGAGATAACCGGGAGAGCAACTTACAAAGGAGAAACCACTGAGACGATCATATAAATCCTTTGATGAATCCAACAACTAGAAACTCTTGGACAAGGCCCAAGTATAAAACCAATAACAAGATATGGGCCTTACCATTGGCCCAATCACATTCAATGGCTAATTTTAAGTGGATTAAGAAGGGAAGTACCAAAGTAGAAGAATTATAAGACTTTAAGGATGTTGGATGCAATATGCTAAAAGCTAAGGACTTCCATGCAAATAAAAGTGGAGTAAGGTGCTTGACTATCAACACTTGGACCAATAGGCTTCCAACAACACATTAAAATGGATGAGGCTTGGCTAAGCAAAGGATAGATAAGCATTACAAGTCATTATCCAAGAAGAAAAGCAAAAGAAAACAAAGAAAACAATGAAAGACAAATTCATATCTCCATTTCTATCCATGATAAAATCACCAAAGTTTAACCATAACTTCTCCACTCCATGTGTAAGGTTCGTTCAAAACTTCAAGGCCAACAAAGTAGTGTAGCCTAGTAAAATCCCTCCCCCAAGTTGAAGAAGTCGCATTGCCATGTTCCTAGCAGTTTCTGCCTCCGACTTTTAAACACCCATAAGTAGAGCTTCAAGCATCCCCTGGTGTTGAGCTAGTACTAAAAAGAAAGCTCTTGAAGAGTAGAAGGTGTGGTAAAAATTTGAGAATTAATCTTTAAGTTTTCGATTTTATACAGATTTTACAAAGTGATGGATGAATAGTAACTCACTTGGATTTTGTGTTTTTTTTTTTTTTTGCTAAATAAAATATTTATATACCACTGGTAAAACTATGATGTACAAAAGGAGGCTAAGCCTCGAGAGAGAGCACCCCACAAACCAGGGAACCTCTTTAACAGATAAACAAAGAGACTGCTAAGCTAAAAGAGTATAGCCTATAATCTAGAACAAAAGAAGTTGCAACGAGCTATCTCCTCGGATTTTTAATTTAAATATGGGGCAAGAGTGAAGCTTAGCCCGAACAGTTGCTTTAATTTCTCCAATAATTCCAGTGGTCGAACGAGAGTGGCCAGGGGTGTGGATTCTTTTGTTTCGCTCCGACCAGATTGCATAAAATGAAGCTGCAATATATAAGAAGGCCACCCATTTTTTTACAGAAGTATTATGCTGGGTAAAGAAACTACCATTTTGGAAATTGGACCAGCAGATAGTAAGATTCACTGGGCAGGCTTCCAAGATGGTTGTAGAGAAAGGGCAAGTACTAAACAAGTGCTCATGCGTTTCCAGATTTGCAGGGCACAAAACACATCCCGAGTTGACATTCATTCTGAACGAAATCATTCGGTCCTTGGTTAAGAGACATTGCTTCATTACAAGCCAAGCAAGAGTAGAGAACTTAGGAACTGCAAACCCATGTCGAACCAGATTAAGCCAAGGAGGAGGATTAACTCTTCGACGAAGTGTTTGCCAGAAAGAGGAGAGTTTTGTTGTATTCCCAACTATGTCATCCCAAGTAATTAAGTCATTAGCCCTGATGTTGATAGTAGAGCATAAGTGACGAAGCTCCATAGCAAGCACATGGTTAGTGGGGCATAGATTCCAAATACCACTTGGATTTTGTGTTTTGTTTTGAAAGATTAAGGCATATTTTTTTTTTTTGCTAATTAAAATTTTATACCAAAGAGGAACAACAAATACAAGCCTAGGGGCATACCCCGCAAATCAACAAGGATCTAGGGGCATACCCCACGAATCAACATTCAACAAAACACCGAAATAGTCCACAACCGGACTACAACATGAAACTAGCTAAAAATACATAAAATTGTCACATAGGAATAAACATACGAGTTCCCACTATGGGCCGACTCTCATGGCAATTGACCATGTGCAACTGTCCCCACCAACCCCCACCGACGTAGGAGTCTCCACTGAATAAACAAGCCTTGAGACATGTCACATCACATTGGCTTGACACAACATCTAACAGGACCCCGAAATGTGCATCAAGATATACCACTTTAATAAACTAGATGGTAAACCGTTGGTTAGCAACAACTTCCATCTTTGTTGTTGCAAAAGCCTCCCAGCTTCCCATCTTGACATTACAAGCATAAACAATCTGAAACCCAGCAGGATAAACCCCCGAATTATCCACAACCGGAAGGTTGTCTCCATCACCTACATTGGTGTCCCAACATAGCAACTCCAAGGCTAAGAATGCGCGACACATAGTTTCATATAGGTGCAAGCACTTCAGCCCCACGCAGTCAACATCTTTACCTGGGCAAACAAGACGCCCCACCTCCAAAGTGTCTTCCCACTCCCATCTTTTCAAAACAGTCCCACCAAGCAGGGCATTCCACTGCGTGACCATCTTCCCATGGTACAACCCATTATCATCCAAAGTAAAAGATAATACCTTGATGACCTGCACTACATTACCGAAAAATGGGCTGACCAAATCCCCATCAGTACAAGCAATAAAATACTCAGCATATCCTGCAACAATCACAATGCAACCGTACCCATCAAGCAGGTGCATTCCCAGACCAGGTACAACTACACACACCATAATTTGAGATCCCGCAACTAAAAACTCAGGATCCTCCCAACAGGTGCAAATTCTTGCAACAGGAACAAGGATTCTCATTCCATCCCTGTCATGACACATGACCAATCTCGGCCTCAACATACCAATACTTTCCAACAGTGGAGAATACAACCCCCTCCAAATGTCACCATCAGTTCTGCACTCAATCGAGTCACAAACCTGTTGCATTCTACTCATCAACCATTTGCTGTCAGAACTATCCAACATGAATATAACACCAAATCCTGTCATCCAACTTCTAATGTCAAATAAGAGCTTGAAAAAGTTCACATTTCCAGAATTAAATTGCTTGTTAGCAATTAACAAACTACAAAATGACCCTTTCAAATTTGCACCAGCATATTCCTCAACGAAACCGCCCACCTTAGCCGCACCACTTCGGAGATTCCAAATGTCAAACACTAGGCATTGGGCAACAGCAGCAAACGCATTTTCAGGCACGCCAGTCAGACCTATAGCACCATCAAAATCATTTGAAGTCACGTAGAACATTACGAACGAACTCTATTCTTGATAGCACAAATGATCCAGAACATTCCTTCCCCACGAAATGGCTACATTAACCTTGGCAGATGCCAAAGAAGAATCTTTCTCAAGAAGCTCGATCGAGCCGCATCTAGTATTATCCCCAAGAATTATTACCATCATAGCGATAGTTCTCTCAGATAAACCATCAGACACTTCAACGTTCCGTTCCTTATAAGTGAGACTGCTATGGCCCCACAAAATAATAAGACTACGCGTGTCATTACTTATACCAGGAAAGGATCAAGAAGGGCAAAAGAGTCTCAACCAGAGAAAGACAGGGGTAAAGAAGTCATTGCAGAAGAGAAGGGATATTAGGGTTGCTAGAGAGGCCAAGGGAGGCTATTGGCTATGTTCTGAATTGTGTATTGGCTTGGGAGAGACCCACCTCTCGAACTTGTGGGATTATCTTTCATTTCAGTTTGTAATAATTTAATCTTATTAAGAACCTCTGTAATTCTGAGATCCATTGAGAAACCATTTATAATCGTTTATTTGTTGGAGTTAGCTGTTGATTTATTTAAATCTATAGCAAGTGGTATCAGAGACTCTTAGATCCATGGCTCACATCAGAACCGAAGACGATCGGTTGAATAGTATTGAGGAACGTCTGGAGAAAAGTCGCCAAGAGATGAGGGATACGATCACAGTTGAAGTGGGTGCCGCCGTTAAGTGCGAAGTGGCGACTATGCAACAAAACTTGGTGACCCGTTTGGTTACTATGTTCGATGATATCGCAAAACAACAAGATGAGAAGCTAGCGGCGATGGCGACCAAGTTGGAGAGTCGAATTTCTAGAGCTAGAGATACCCAGGAGTCACTCATCTTACCATGAGAGAGGACCAGTTGAAATTTCAATCAGAAATTCGATCTGCAGTAACCACCCTCTCCAATAGTCAGGGCAAGACACCCGTCGTGGTCAGTCCGGTGGAGGAAGGGGAACTAGGGTTTGGCGAAGGGAGTTGCAGTGCGGCGGGGAAGAAAGGAGGAGGGTTTGTGGGGAGTGGGTCGGGTTCAGGTGGTGGACCGGGTGTTGGTGTCGGATATGAATCGGGTCCGAAATTTGGGACGGGCTTCGGAGTTAATGGTGGGTTTCAACAGGGGAACAACCGGAATCTATGGCGTCAAAAGAAATTGGATATGCCACTTTTCGATGGTACCAACCCAGACGGGTGGATATTGCGAGCAGAAAGGTTTTTTGAATTTTATGGGCTCACTGAGAAGGAAAAGGTGGAGGCAACGGTGGTAGCCCTGGAGGGTCAGGCATTGTTATGGTTTCAGTGGGAGCATCGGAGACGGCCCATTGAGACGTGGGAACAAGCTAAGGGTCTACTTAGACGGCATTTTCGTTCGAATTCAACAGGGTCTCTTCAAGAGCAATGGCTAGCTCATAGACAGGGGGGTACGGTCTCGGACTACCGTCTAAAATTCATTGAGTTACTGGCCCCTTTAGAGAATGTTTCAGAAGAGATGACCTTGGGCCAATTCTTGAATGGACTCCGAGAAGATATCCGAGCAGAGGTAAGACTTCTGGGGCCTCTTACCGTGGATCATGCAATGGAATTGGCAAATATGGTGGAGGAGAAGCTTAGATTGTCCAAACAGAAGGGAGAGGTGAAGTCGGGGTACACGGCGTTTACTAAACCACTGTCATATGCGGGGACTGTACTGACTTCCCCCCGCTCGTCAGTATCCAGCTATGTATCTAGTTCAAAGCCCTTCAGTCCTAAGGCGTCTTCGGGATATTCACCATCCAGCATGTCTACGGTTAGTAGCCCGAAACCGGGGAGCGAAATTAGGCGCTTGAGTGAAAAGGAACTGCAAGAAAAAAGATCAAAGGGTTTGTGTTTTAAATGCGATGGAAAGTGGAATATAGGACACAAGTGCCAAAGGAAGGAATTGAGTGTACTATTAACTCACGAGGATAGCTCTACGGAGGATGAAGGAGGAATGGGAGAGGCAGAAGTGGAAACGGAAACAGGACAGGAGGACGAAATACATGCCGAAGTGTCTCTCAATTCAGTGGTGGGAATCACAAGCCCAAAGACATTCAAGATCAGAGGTGAGGTAAATGGGGTGGCTGTTGTAGTCATGATTGATCCGGGTGCAACGCACAACTTTATTGCCTTGCACGCGGTAGAAAAGTTGGGAATCGAATGTCAACCCTCTAGGTCTTTCGAAGTATCACTGGGCACGGGGGAGGTGGTTCAGAGTATGGGAGAATGCAAGTCAGTAATTCTGGAGTTACAAGGGCTAACAATCATTGAGGACTATCTGCCGATTTCGTTGGGAAACTCTGACTTCATTTTAGGATTGCAATGGCTCGATAAATTGGGCACTATGACAGCTAATTGGAAGTCACAAAAACTTTCGTTCAAAATGGGACAGGAGACAGTGGTATTGACCGGGGATGCCTCGTTAGGGAGGACAGGCATAAATCTGAAGGCAATGATGAAGACACTAAGAAAGGAGAAGCAGGGGTTTTTAGTAGAGCTGAATTATTTGGGTGCCACACGAAGTGAAGTAACGGGATCAACTGAACAAGACAAGGTTCCCCAGTTCTTAACTCCACTAATCAATCGATATGTGGTTGTCTTTAACCAACCTAGTGGGCTGCCCCTAGAGAGACTACAAGATCACAACATAGTGCTCAAAGAAGGCACCGATCCCATTAATGTGAGGCCTTATAGATACTCGCAAGCACAAAAAAATGAAATCGAAAGGCTCATTCAAGACATGCTTAAGGCTGGCATAATCAGGCCCTCAAACAGTCCGTTCTCGAGCCCCGTGCTACTAGTTAAGAAGAAGGACGGCTCGTGGAGGTTCTGTGTTGACTACCGAGCCGTCAATAAGGCCACCGTTCCAAATAAATTCCCCATTCCAGTTATTGACGAGTTGCTAGATGAGCTCCATGGGGCATCTGTGTTCACCAAACTCGACTTAAAATCAGGGTATCATCAAGTGCGAGTTCAACCCGAAGATGTCTCGAAGACAGCGTTTAGAACGCATGAAGGCCATTACGAATTTTTGGTCATGCCGTTCGGCCTTACAAACGCCCCAGCCACATTCCAATCCATTATGAATGAGGTATTCCGCCCTTTACTTCGCAAATCAGTGCTTGTATTTTTCGACGATATTCTCATATATAGCTCGAATGTCGAGGAACACGAAGCACACGTCGAGGCAGTTTTGAAATTGCTAAGGACGCAGCAGCTGTATGCAAACTTTAAAAAGTGTGATTTTGGACAAAGGCAAGTGGCATATCTTGGCCACTTGATTTCTGAAGAAGGGGTATCTGTAGACCCAGCCAAGATTCAGTCGATGGTGGACTGGCCTATTCCCAACAGTTTAAAAAGCCTCTGCGGGTTCCTTGGGCTGTCGGGCTATTACCGAAAATTCATAAGAAACTATGCTAGTATTGCCAAGCCCCTCACAGACCAGTTAGGAAGGAGAGTTTTGGGTGGACAGAAGAAGCCACGGTTGCGTTCGAGACTCTTAAAATGGCTCTTATGACAGCCCCGGTATTGATCTTGCCAGATTTCAACTTGCCCTTCGTCATTGAGACGGATGCTTCCGGGTATGGATTGGGGGCAGTGCTCTTGCAACACGAACACCCCATTGCTTTTTTCAGCAAGATGTTGGGGGTAAGAGCGAGATCCAAGTCTATTTATGAAAAGGAATTAATGGCTATAGTGTTAGCGGTACAAAAATGGAGACAATACTTGCTGGAAAGCCCGTTTGTGATTCGCACCGACCAACAAAGCCTCAAATTCCTCCTAGAACAGCGTGAAGTGGGCGAAGAATATCAAAGATGGGTCAGTAAGTTACTCGGATACAATTTCACCATCGTCTATAAACCTGGGAATACAAACAACGCTGCTGATGCATTGTCAAGGGTATGTATGACACCTGTTGAGTTCTGCAGCTTAATTTCAGTGGGGGGTGTGCAGTGGGCTGAAATTCAAAGGTTCCTGGATGCAGATGTGTTTGTGCAACGATTGAAAACTGATATGCAAGCTAATCGACCCCATCCCAAGGGCTACGAACTAGTACAGGGGATAGTGAGGTACAAAGGAAGGATTGTAATCTCCCCAAAATCAGAACTGGTGAAATTATTGATGCAGGAATATCATGACTCGCCTGTTGGAGGGCACTCAGGGGAAATCAAAACACATAAACGATTGCTCAACGAGTGGTTTTGGCCTGGTATGCGTAAAACAATAGCAACGTATATTCGAGAATGTAAAATTTGCCAACAACAGAAGCAATCGAACCTAGTGCCTGCTGGGTTACTACAACCCCTACCAATTCCTTCAAGGGTGTGGGAAGACATTTCCCTTGACTTCGTAGAAGGCCTGCCAAAGTCCCAAGGCATTGACACCATTTTGGTCGTAGTGGACCGCCTATCTAAATATGCTCATTTCATTGGACTGTGTCACCCTTTCTCTGCACCTGGTGTGGCTACTGTATTCATCAAGGAGATTGTACGACTTCACGGCTATCCGTCCACGATAGTGTCTGACAGGGACCGAATTTTCATGAGCTTATTTTGGCAAGAGTTGTTCAAAGTTCAGAAGACTGAGTTGCTGCGCAGTACAGCCTACCATCCACAAACGGATGGCCAGACCGAAGTGGTTAACAAAACATTAGAGAGCTATCTCCGCTGTTTTATTCAGGGAAAGCCAAAAAGCTGGGCCAGGTGGTTACCCTGGGCAGAGTTGTGGTATAACACCAGCTCCCATTCTTCTACCAAGTATTCCCCATTCGAGATAGTCTATGGGAGACCCCCTCCTACACTAATTCGATTCACGGAGGACACTACTGCATTAGCTTCATTGGAAGAACAATTAATGGAGAGAGACGCGGTGTTGGATGAGTTAAAGGCAAATCTGTTACAGACCCAACAAAGGATGCGTGCCTACGAAAATAAACACCGAAGGGAGTTGGAAATAAACCCAGGGGAGTATGTGTATGTTAAGCTACAACCGTATCGACAACAGTCATTAGCTCGACGTCCAAATGACAAATTGTCGCCTCGATTTTATGGTCCCTTTCTTGTGTTGGAACGAGTAGGACTGGTTGCATATAAGCTACAGCTACCTCCGTCGACCAGAATTCACAACGTATTTCACGTGTCCCAATTGAAGAAGGCAGAGGGAAATGTTCAAATTGTGCAATCGATCCCAGAACAACTCTCATCTGAACTGGTCATGGAGACAACTCCTGAACGTCTGCTGGAGGTTAGAAACAAAAATCATGAAGCAGGGTCTACGCCAGAGGTTCTAATCAAGTGGCACGACTTACCTCTGTGGGAAGCCACCTGGGAAAATTTTGAAAACATCCAACTGCGTTTCCCTGAATTCCACCTTGAGGACAAGGTGGCTGTGTTGGCCCCGGGTATTGCTATGGCCCCACAAAATAATAAGGCTACGCGTGTCATTACTTATACCAGGAAAGGATCAAGAAGGGCAAAAGAGTCTCAACCAGAGAAAGACAGGGGTAAAGAAGTCATTGCAGAAGAGAAGGGATATTAGGGTTGCTAGAGAGGCCAAGGGAGGCTATTGGCTATGTTCTGAATTGTGTATTGGCTTGGGAGAGACCCACCTCTCGAACTTGTGGGATTATCTTTCATTTCAGTTTGTAATAATTTAATCTTATTAAGAACCTCTGTAATTCTGAGATCCATTGAGAAACCATTTGTAATCGTTTATTTGTTGGAGTTAGCTGTTGATTTATTTAAATCTATAGCAGAGACCAGGTGAAAAACCCACCATTGTTGGCCAACCTTCTCCTTGATTTCACCTTCTTTCACATAGAAAACTGTTAAAACAAGGTCACTAGTGCTGGTGAAAACACCGAGTACATGAATCACATCAAGGGTGTGCAAAACACCACCCCCAAACGCCATTGACAGAGCACCCCAACCAGCAGGCTTCCTCTGAACAAACTTTGACGAATCACATCGGTTAGCAGCTTTGACAACATAAGATGTTAAAGCTAAACCCAAAGGTTTCACAAACAACCCCTCATCTGCTAACGAAGAATTCAAAATTCTCATAGTCATTTTAATAAACATATGGTGACCATTATGCACCTCCATTCTGTTTTCCAAAGCAATATTCAAACAATTCCTTAAGCTCCCAACTCCAAGCAAAGAACCCAGATCTTTACCAACAACATAAAGGTATCCAACCCCCTCCAGGACATCCGCATTCAAATACCGAGAGATGGGCGAAACCACAATCCCAACTAAGCCACAACTTAGAAACTCCGAATGAGGAACAACTTTCACATCTGCAAACGAAGTAGGCGATAAAAGGTCGAATCCATTCCGGTCGCAGATCAAGCCATCTCCCAAGGCCTCCATAGCATAAACCACTCCGAGAGTGATGCTATTTCTCAGAGAAGAATGGAACACAACTAGTCCATTCTCCAGATCCGCATAACCGAGCTTCCAAGACCTCACCAAACCTCGAACAGGAAAAGAAAACTCAGAAAACAAAACCATTAAAAAAATACAAATAGTATATATATAAGAAATATGGTGTTTAGGTGGAAGATTAGAAGGGGGATATGAATTTGTGAGGAGTAAAAGTATAGATCTGATGAAAAAATGTGAAGATTTGGCTGAATATAGGTGGCGGCTAAGAGGGTTTCTAGAGAGAACGGTAGACTCTCATTGCAAGACTCTCATTGCAAGATTTGGCTGAACGGTAGACTCTCATTGCAAGATTTGGCTGAATATATGTGGCGGCTAAGAGGGTTTCTCCAGATCTGCTCTATTTTCAGATCATAGTTGCTTTTGCAGTTGCTATCACTTTAGTATTGACAGGTTATTTCTTGCAAATGATGCGGAAGATTACTTTGTTCTGATTTATGATGAGATGAGCTCTGGTAATGCTCTAAGATTAAGGCATATTAAGGTTGTATCAAGGTGTATCAAGTACTACAAGCCTATAGTAAGAGTGTTAAAGCTTCAAAGAAGGTATAAACATCCTCACCCCTTTTTAGTTGATGACGGATTATGGTTAGTTTATTGGATAAGTTTGTATAAGTCATGAAACTATGATTATATGTGTGTTATAAGTTGAGTTGATTGAATATGGAAGTGGTATGTGCTTGTAACCATGGTTGGTATGATGACCACATGGTGTAGGGACTGGTATATGTGTTGGATGATGGATTTGGAGGAGTTATAATATGGAAAGTGAGGAAATATAGCCGTTATAATGTCCGATTTTCGTTAAACCAAAAAGATACCCTGTTTTTGTCACCCATACTCGTATGTTAGGTTCTGTCCAGAGAACCAACTGACCATGAAAGTATAGAGCTTGGTTCATAGATCGTTTTGATATAAAGTACGTCAAAATCTGATGAACGGTTTAGGAGAAAAGTGAATTTTAGTGAAAGACGTTCGAAAACCGAGAAAATGCAATTTTGTCAACTTTGAGGCTATAATTACCATACTTAAACATTTTGAAATATTATGAAATTTTGGGATATTGTAGTAGGGTAGTCAGAGAGCTATTACCAGTTGACCTTGGGTCAAAATTCGAAATTTATATTTTATGAGAATTTTCACAGTCGAGAGTGGTTGTTAAGAAAATTGTGTAAATCGCTAAAACTTTGATTGAGTCTAAAAATGGTTAAGTTCTTGGAACTTTTGGTACATAAAGGATATGTTAAACATATATTATGTGTCCAGGGTATTACTATATAAAGGTTAGGAGGTTAAGTGGAATATATTCTAACGATGATCCTTTTCGTGTTTATAGAAACTCAGGGCGAACCACGAGCCATACCTCTGGGGTATAGAGATCGAGGCAAGATCTCTTTTATCCTTATTTTGATAAACTGTTTATGTTCAAAAGAAAATGGTTTTGCTAGATAATATATTAATCTTAGATCATTATATGATTTGGGATATATTCCCTGTTTGTTGAGATTATTTAATATGGATAATGGATTATGGATATGGATTATGGATATGGATATGAATATGAGTAGAGCGAATATACTTTATGGTTTAAAGAGATATGAAAGAATGGTATCAGTTGTTATCTAGAGTTATATGTTTATAATATTATGTTAAAAATATTCTTTTTAAATAGTTGTGATTTAATAAATAATATTTGATTATTATTTAATACTTTTAAAATAGATGGAATATTTTATGTGTATAAGAGCGTATTTGATTTCATTGAATACAGAGGAGATGTCTGAGTCATAATCAAAGTATTATGACATATTTATTTTTTATAGGTGATGATAAATGGAAATGGAAATGATATATGTGAATGGAAATGTGAATGGAATGGAAACGGAAAAATGGAAAATGTGAAATGGTGTTTTATAAATGGAATAATGATTTGACAAAAAGGGGGATTGCAAACTATTGAAAGCAAAAAAAATGAGAGTCGTATTTGCTCTAACTTCTCTCTAACCTCTCTCTAAAAAAACCTAGCCGCCACCAAATTCAAACCTTAATCTAAACCATTTCTTCATCAAATCTTTTCTTTAGCCTTCCCAAATTCACCTTCCTCTTCTAATCTTTCACCTCAAACACCATATTTCTTTATATATTTATTATATAATTATTAGTTTAATGAAGAAGGTTCCTTTTTTTTTTTTGCTAATTAAAATTTATACCAAAAGGAACAACTGATACAATTCTAGGGGCATACCCCGCGAAATCAACATAACATACTCAAACAACTACAAACCACGGTCCACAAGACCTGGTAGAATAACAACAACTACAGCAAATGAACTAGAACAGCATAAGAACAAGGGTTGAGTCTTCTCGGGCCCATTTTTTAAAGGAAGAACAAGTAAAAAGTTTTTCCTTCACAATGGTTTTTACATTCGAAATGAGCACGGTAGAGGGATGTCCTATGCCAGCATTATGGTTTTTGAAATTATGAAGAAGGTTTCTTTTTCGGAGAACCTAGTGACCGTGATTCCTCCCCGTGCGCGAGGATCTGAAGTTTGCCATCCGGTGGGTAATCCGATTAGGAGTCCGAAGAGGGTCTCCTTTTCGGAGAACCTTGTGACTGTGTATCCTTTGGAGGATAATCCGAAGGGTGTGCTCAGGGTGTGTACAAAGAGTGGCTCCTTTCCTGGAAGGGAGAAGATTAAGCCCTTATTTCAGGTGGCTAAGAGATTGAAGTTTGAGACGGAGTGTACGGAGTTTGGTGCTTCTGGTCTCAAAGATGGGCTAGAGGTGTCGGGGAGGGCCTTCACTCCCACAACTAGGATTGCTTCTAGGACGTGTAGCTCGTTTGAAGGTAATATCTACTACTCCAAGAAGAAAGTTACTTTTAACGATTTGGTTGTTGAAATTAAAGATTTCAATAATTAAATGTCCGATTCATCGGAAGCAACTGACATTTCTGTTAGTGCTAATGTGGATTTGGGAGTCAATTCCTCTTTGATGGATGAGGGAATTGACTTCCCAATTTTGGGTGAAAATGACTGGCCTAGAGAGAATGTAGTGGTTTGCCGAAAGGCTTGCCTTAGGAAGTCTACACTTAATGTGGAGGTTGTCAAACCTGTGAAGAAATCAGTGAAGTGGAAGGATAATGTCCAGGTTATTATTGATCAAGAAGTGACTATTGTTAATGATAGTCAGGTCAATAAGAAGTTGGTTATGGATGAGGAGGTGGGTCACAAGCTGAATGAAAAGGACATTGATGAAGCCTTTGAGTATTTAAGGAGTAGCGGTTGTGTTTTGGAAGGGACAGAAAGGATGTTGAGGCGTATGCTTAGGATACTTGGGTGTGAACCAGGGGGTTACACTTATTTTAATTGTTGTTATTGTAGTTATTACTTGACATTGAATGGTGAGGGCGCGATGGAGCAAGGTGTAGAGCTAGATGTTCACAGAGTGTGTGAAATGCGCATTGCAACATGGTTATTTGCTTGTTATGTTGTCCTTGAGATGAAGGGATTGGTTGAAGACCCTTTATGGGTGGAGGATGCTTTAGATACCTATATGAAGAAGTGCAGTTCTATAGCTGAGAATGTTGATAACATGGGAAGTTTCCTGCTCGGGAACTTAACTGTTTGCCTTGATTCTGCTAATAGACTCGCTGCTTTTGTAGGGTACTTTGGTAATCATGCAGGGAAACCAAGGAGGAAGCTTTTGCTTAGGATTGTTGATGTTTCGCTTCTTCGAAACATTAGTGTGATGTTGATGACGTACAGTTTCATGCGAAAGGAGGACGCTGGGAGATGGGACCATTCTGTTGTTAGTGATAACTTCAGACAGGAATGCTGGTGTATCATGTTTGGGGGATGGTCCATTTTGTTGCAAATGGATATTCGCATGATGCTTGTTCGCATGAAGATCAAGGCTGGTTTGGATATGATGTTGCACTTATTTCATGATCCAAGCATAGATTTTATTTAATGTGTTTAATCTAGTTTTCTAGTTTTATCTTGTTATGTTGACTGCTAGTTTTCTAGTTTTATCTTCCATGTTGTTCCGTTAGGCAAATGTATTATTTATCGCGAGGTTTGCCCCTAGAGATGTAATCATTTTCCTATGGTATAAAAAATTAATTAGCAAAAAAAAAAGGGGGATTGCAACAGAAAGCGTAAGAGGCTGTGTGCGGCACAGTCCAGCAACCATCATTTTATGAGGATGTAGAGGAGAACCTTCCTCATTATTTTATTTTCGGCCCATGTGTTGCCGATGGAGGATGTAGTGGAGAACCTTCCTCCAGGAGGATGTAGTGGAGAACCTTCCTCCAGGGATGTTTGACATTCCTTCTACTAGTAGTAAACAAGGAGCAGGTACGTAGGCGACTGATCATCGTCCTAAGGTATCTGGCGCTAGCGGATATCCCCAAAACTTTTAAAAGAAGAATTGATAATGGTTTCAGATTGACATATTGAAAAAGGAAAAATGGTATGAAAATTATGGAATTATTTTTATGGATTGAAGAGAAACTGATTTTATATTATTTTTTATAATTGTTGTATAAAAGGAAATGGAAAGATTATATTGAGAGATTTATTTCAAATGTTATATTATCTTGAGATATTATACTGAGATGATGTATTGATTATTATCTTGTTATAGAAGAGAAACTGATATTATATTATATTAGAAGAGAAACTGATATTATATTGTTCTATATTTCTTTTCTTGTAAAGAAAATGGATGGTGTATTTAATAAGTAAGAATTAATTCTTTTCTTAAGGATTATGAATTTATGATGGGCTTTCTGTTTATTAATATATATATATATATATACTTTCATTGATGCTAGTAAAAAAAATTATCTTGCTGAGCTATTATAGCTCACTCTTGTTTTTATTTATATAACAGCTAGGTCAAATGTCGATACTCCGCACTACATCCCGCAAGAGGGTAAAGGAAAGATGACCTTTTGAGAGAGTGCTGGCGCCTATCCCTGAGGTAGCTGATAGACAGATGGGTGTTTTTTTTTTGCTAATTAAAATTTATACCAATGATAAACGGTTACAATTCTAGGGGCATACCCCGCGATTCATAAACGTTGATCAAACGGAACAACAAGGAGACTAGAGACAATCGCAACAACAAGCTTTTAGTCCAAACGGACCAAACACATACCAAACAACTACTAGACATAACTACATGAGAAACAGCTAGGAAAACTAGCGTTAACAAAAGTCAGACTGGATTAAACACAATTATCATAACTATGCCAAGCGGCATCCCATCTCGCACTCCTGGTAGCGTACATGATTGACAGCGTCCAAGGGCATCGTCCATATCTCCTGCAGCCTTGGAAAAACATCAGCAGGGCTGCCACATAAAACTTATACTTTCCACGAAAAAACAATAAACGATTGACAACAGCAATCCATCCGAAATCAACCCTTCCAGGAGCACAGGACAAAATACCATTTGAGATATCTAACACGGCCACACGATCAACCTCAAGCAGTTGGCGGGTCACCATCTTGTAACAGAATACACTTAATCCTACTGAGAGATTAGATTGCACAGGCTCGCTACTCGAAATAGAGAGCACAGCCCCAGCTTCCCCCTTGGCTTCCCAACAACAGCGAATTCTCAGATCCACATACCAGACCATCTTCAGCCTTATGACTCCTTCAGTTATATTCCCCACCTGAACTAGGTGGGAGCAAAAATTCCTTATCAGCTTCTTGCAAAACCAAACCTTATAGGGCGTGACACTAACCCGAGTCTCAACAAGAGACCAAACCATGTTAGTGTAATCATTAGCCTTGGAGCCTTTCTCTGTCACCACTTGAACACCCAATAGCGTGTAAACACGCATAGAAACAGGATGTTCAGAATCATTGAGACCATATCCAGAAACATCGGAGCTCACAATCCAATCCTTACCATCATTGACAAGATAAGAACAAACCATTGAAAAAACCTGTTTGGCCAAGTCGTCCAGATCACCACCACATAGACAGTCGACAGCAGTCTGACTACATATCCATAGATCATCAATTAGAATAGACGCATTAGCCTCCCAGCTTCCTTTTCCTACGTTGCGAGCATACACTCCCAGCAGGCGATGAACAATTTGAAAAACCATTTTGTTCTCAACCAAAGGGTTGTCTACATTCAAGATAGCAACTAAACGTACTCTGCTTACCACCAGTACAGAGGAGCTTACCACCAATTTTGTTGGGCCATCTAGACGACCCTCTAAAATCGGGGCAATGCTAACCCAGAAAGGGCTCTCACTAGGTATGAAGACCCAAACGCCTCCCATCCATCCCTCCAAAGTAATGGACTCAACCCTGGAGCAATATATTATGTCGGCAAACAATGTCGACTCAAGCCAAAAACACTTGTACCCATGACTTGCCGTGGTCTTAACCACCTCCAGTTTAAATACTCCTCTAATCACAGCGGATTGAGAATGAAGAACATAGTACAACATCACTTTACTAACCCAATTGAGGTGAGACAACAAAACCTGTTTTCCAGGAACCTTGAAGTTCTGAACCATCATCAACATAGCATCCTCAGAGAAATGTCGAAAAAGAAAATCGACAAACATTTGGTGGGCAACACCAACTTCAAGACCCCCGACCTTACAATTGTGCGGGTTGAAAGTGCAACAGTCGCCATATAGGCGAGAAAAATAGAGACCACCCTTAGGAAACATATCATAGATATGCTCCACTTCACCAGGAAACCCATTAACAACCTCCTCCAGGATACATCCTTTCGGGCTTTCGATAGTCACATTAGTAGCCCATCCAGAGCTACCATCTAGATCTAGGAGAAAAGAGGGCGAAAAACCCTCTTGAATTTCATCTATGTTGACCGAGGTGAGGCACCCAACAGTCCCAACAAAGTTAGGACAACCAAAAGATTTCTCCAAGAAATCTTTTGCAAGCACAACGCCGGTTACCAAATCAGAGATCTCACCTCTAATGAGACAATCAAATCCAACTTCCATGCCCAAAGAACCAGGCGGAGCAAAACTCCGAGCAACCTTCGAACTCATTAAAAAAGATAGAAAAAGAAATATATATCTTATAAGAAATATGGCGTTTTTTGTGAGAGATAAGAAGGGGAATGAGGATTTAGGAGGGGAATTTATATAGATCTGATGAAAAAAGGCTTAGAACTGGCAGAATTTGGTGGCGGCTAGATAGGGTTTTTAGAGATAGGTTAGAGAGAAGCTAGAGAGAAAGTCGACTCTCATTATGTTAATAACAATTTTGGGGTTTAGATAGATGGGTGTTGGTAGACTTATGTAAATTAAGTGTGTAAGCTTGTGTCATAAACTTTTGAAGGTTGAAATGCTTCTTGTAGAAGTATTATTTAACAATGCATTTAAGTGGGATTCTGGGTTTGTAATAACTGCTTAACTTTAAACTTATGATATTGTGGATGTTGTTCTCTGAGCATATGACTGGTGTGTAATATTATTATTAGGTGTGGGGTCTATTGTGTGGGTTTTATTACACATTTATATTTCAACTGCCAAGAGTAGAATGTTATTACATGGAAATTGGTCCGTGACGGCCTGGATTCCTGACCCCGGATTTGGTGCTGTCACAGTTTGGTATCAGAGCTAAGAGTCATAATGCTCAGGAACAAAAGTGATAATAATAAATATATCAGTAATAATATAAATTGGGAACTCCCTTCGAGTTCAAGGGTGGTATATCGAATGTAGCATTTATTTTAAGTAGTGATTATAATTTATAGATTATTACTAATAAAGGTTTATGTTTTATTATAGGGAGAGGAAATGGGTGAGTCGAGTTATGTTCGTGAGTGTCTTGGGATATATATATATATATATATATATATATATATAAATGTGTTAATCGGTGATATAATTATTGAATATGGAATAATGTATATTGTACCCTAAATTTGGGTAAATAATGGAGAATAGTGTTATGTATAGAATCATGCCGCCTAAACGTAATACTAGGGTAAATGTAAAGGAAAATGAGGGAGTTTGAGGTAATAGAGTAAGTAGATTGGTGAATAGACACTGATTGTTTGTGGAGATGAAAGGGTGAAATTGAGGTTGGTCGGTAAAGCCAAGATATACCTTAAGGACCAAGACAGACTGAGACATTCCGAGATTGACTTAAATGAAAAGGTTTTATGCCAAAAGTGTTAAGTTTATGTAGCACACGGGATCGATAGGAGAAAGAGAATACTTGATGTATCGGGAAGCGTAGGTTAGATAACCTCGTGAGCATACAGGGTATGTTAGAATATATAATTATAAAGTATAGTTTGAAAGGTCCTTGATACCGGAGCAGTGTTAGGCCAAGATGATCAATCAGAAGATTATGTTTCATTATGGATAAATGCAGAAAGTATCGAGCCAAGTCACGACTAGGTGAATTACGATAATTGGGAATATCAGATGATAGGTTAAGGCAAATTGGTGAGTGCCAAATTTAAGAAATTTTGGAGAGTACGCAGTCTAAGATATAAATGGTATTTGAGGAAAACCTTCCATTATTGGGATTTTCAATTAGAGGCTATTAACGATAACTACTTTCAAATTTCCTAAACCCTTGCTAAATTATATTATTGAGTTTCAAATTTTCCTCCACTGGTAGGTAATTATTCATTAATGGCCGGTATTTTTTTCAAAACTTTCTGGTACCTTTGGAATGTATTTCAAAATTTTATTCCATCTATCTCAGTCAAAATATTTCTCTAAGATTATTTTTGAAAGGTGGTATATATCATCATGATTTAAATTTTCCTTTATATTTCTTACTCCAACTAAGAGGAACAACTCTATATGTATACACAAGGACGAACTGTCTGTGTGATTGAAAGTCATGAGGGGACGCCCTCCCTTGTGTGACATACGGGTTCTTCCATAATATTGATTTCTCAGATATCCTTTTGTTTCAAATAAAAGTTATTTAAAACTCTTAATCTTATGAATTGTTGTGGGACCCTTGCTTATTTCTAGGTTCATTTCAAATCAAAGTTTTTTTTAAAAATTCTATCAATTGTTTCGAATATAGAAGATTTCATTAATGGATGGGATAATGGAAGCAAGGTTTAGAGTATACGTGATAAGAGATAATTAGAGATAGAAGCGTTTCAATATAAGAGAGGAAGGAAATTCATGAGAAGAAATGGGTATATTTGATGATTAGTAAGAAAAAAAAAGAATATGAGGAATTTCAAGGCATAATTGAGATTTACTATTGAGAGTAAGGTGTATTTTGAGGATAGAGTCAGAATAAGGATAAACAAAAGGAAGTGGGGATAATTAATGAAGGATTTCGAGGTGCAATAACTATTAGTGGGGGAAGGCCAATATTGTGACTAATACCTTAAGTAGCAGATAGAGAATTAGCAAAAAAAAAAAGAAGTAGCAGAGAGAGATTAAAGATGTTAAGTATTCAAAGGATT
Organism: Kitagawia praeruptora; assembly: GCA_037693485.1. Classification (NCBI taxonomy): domain Eukaryota; kingdom Viridiplantae; phylum Streptophyta; class Magnoliopsida; order Apiales; family Apiaceae; genus Kitagawia; species Kitagawia praeruptora. Next base: position 116,491,085 of record CM075351.1, on the reverse strand, counting down.
AATCCAAAAGGTGTGAATGAGTAAAACTTGAGGTAAAGATTTTGATGAGAATAATAAAGGGAAATTTCAGAGGTGGAATAGATAGTATATCATGAAGGAACTAAGGTGGATCAGCAAGATGTAAAGAGCGTATATTGAACAATAGACATATGGGATAAGGTATCCGGAGGAAATTGCAGGTACGCTCTAATTTAATCTCTTAAGTGTAAATGTTTGGTTAGGGATCGACTAAGTCAATGAAGGGTGTAAATGGACTAATAATATAGATAAGAATAATCTATCTGTGAGAAAGTAAACTATGGTGATATAAGAAAGTGAGTTATTCTCGTGTCATCCAAATCAATATCTGTTAAGGGTCAGAGAACTCTATAAAAAGGAGATTAAGAGTATTGGGGAAAGTGCGAGAATATTTTTCAAGGATGAAAGGAAAGTATATGTTTGTATAAGTACGAACAGGAATATATATTATAAATAATATTTTCTTACAATTGTTTCAAGGATTATTATTATAACTTATTTTTTGGAAAATTTTACAGAGGTGATATATACAAATGTTGGAGTATTGATATTTTATGTCATGATAGAGATCAAAACATAGTTAAACAATAGTGATCACTACCATTAAGGGAAGGCCAATATGATGGCCGATACCCTTAGTCAAAAGAGGAAGGAAAGATGAGATAAGATAGAATGACTGAATATAGGAGGAGATTTGCAAGAAAAAGATAGTGAAAGTACTGCTATTGAAAAGCTAAATGGCATGTTGATGAATGACAAGCAAGTTTATGTTGGTGTATTTCTGTACAAACAAGATAGAGATGTTTATGGAAGAACTAAAAGGTGGAGGAAGTAATGTGAGAATTTGAAGGTGTTATGTGGGAAAGGTAATTATCGATATTTTCAACGTGATTCCGGGACGGAATCCTTTTAAGGGAAGACTGTAATAACCCTAACTTTTAGAATGCTACAGTGCCTGAATAAATAGTAATTTTGAGGATTTAGGGAAATGGTATGTAAGTACCCTAGATTTGAAATGGAAAATGAATAATCAGAAACCATATTAGTGTTGTACTATGAAAATGAGTGACTCAAATTATAATGGACTTTAAGGATTTTCGATTTCGATTGAGACTTTATGGAATGTGATATTAAAAGTATAGAAATGTTAAAGGGTTTAAATCTTGAGGAAATAGTGAAATTAGGTTAAACCAATGAGTGATTAAGTCAAGGAAATGTCAAGGGAATTTAGATTGTTAAACGAGTTTGAGAATGCTTGAGAACCCGGGAGATAACCGGGAGAGCAACTTCTAAGAAAAAGAGAATATACCAAGGATATTGGATCTAATACCTACTTGAGGATTAGAATCACCCTAACACACTAATATATGATGTAGGAGAAAATATTATATATCCAAGGAATTTACAAAGGAGAAACCACTGAGACGATCACAGAAATCCTTTGATGAATCCAACAACTAGAAACTCTTGGACAAGGCCCAAGTATAAAACCAATAACAAGATATGGGCCTTACCATTGGCCCAATCACATTCAAGGGCTAATTTTAAGTGGATTAAGAAGGGAAGTACCAAAGTAGAAGAATTATAAGACTTTAAGGATGTTGGATGCAATATGCTAAAAGCTAAGGACTTCCACGCAAATAAAAGTGGAGTAAGGTGCTTGACTATCAACACTTGGACCAATAGGCTTCCAACAATACATTAAAATGGATGAGGCTTGGCTAAACAAAGGATAGATAAGCATTACAAGTCATTATCCAAGAAGAAAAGCAAAAGAAAACAAAAAAAACATCAATCTCTCTAAACTACCAGCAGGACCAACAATGAAAGAAAAATTCATATCTCCATTTCTATCCATGATAAAATCACCAAATTTTAACCATAACTGCTCCACTCCATGTGTAAGGTTCGTTAAAAATTTCATGGCCAACAAAGTAGCGTAGCCTAGTCAAATCCCTCCCCCAAGTTGAAGAAGTCGTACTGCCCTGTTCCTAGCAGTTTCTGCCTCCGACTTTTAAACACCCATAAGTAGAGCTTCAAGCATTCCCTGGTGTTGAGCTAGTACTAAAATGAAAGCTCCTAAAGAGTAGAAGGTGTGGTAAAAAGTTGAGAATTAATCTCTAAGTTTTCGATTTTATACAGATTTTACAAAGTGATGGATGAATAGTAACTCACTTGGATTTTGTGTTTTGTTTTGAAAGATTAAGGCATATTAAGGTTGTATCAAGGTGTATCAAGGACTACAAGCCTATAGTAAGAGTTTTAAAGTTTCAAAGAAGGTATAAACATCCTCACCCCTTTTTAGTTGATGATGGATTATGGTTAGTTTAGTGGATTATAAGTTTGTATAAGTCATGAAACTATGATTATATGTGTGTTATAAGTTGAGTTGATTGAATATGGAAGTGGTATGTGCTTGTAACCATGGTTGGTATGATGACCACATGGTGTAGGGACTGGTATATGTGTTGGATGATGGATTTGGAGGAGTTATAATATGGAAAGTGAGGAAATATAGCCGTTATAATGTCCGATTTTCGTTAAACCAAAAAGATACCTTGTATTTGGCACCCATACTCGTACGTTAGGGTTCTGTCCAGAGAACCAACTGACCATGAAAGGATAGAGCTTGGTTCATAGATCGTTTTGATATAAAGTACGTCAAAATCTGATGAACGGTTTAGGAGAAAAGTGAATTTTAGTGAAAGACGTTCGAAAACCGAGAAAATGCAATTGTGTCAACTTTGAGGCTATAATTACCATACTTATTCATTTTTAAATATTATGAATTTTGGGATATTGTATTAGGGTGGTCAGAGAACTATTACCAGTTGACCTTGGGTCAAAATTTGGAATTTATATTTTATGAGAATTTTCACAGTCGAGAGTGGTTGTTAAGAAAATGGTGTAAATCGCTAAACTTTGATTGAGTCTAAAAATGGTTAAGTTCTTGGAACTTTTGGTACATAAAGGCTATGTTAAACATATATTATGTGTCAAGGGTATTACTATATAAAGGTTAAGAGGTTAAGTGGAATATATTCTAACGATGATCCTTTTCGTGTTTATAGAAACTCAGGGCGAACCACGAGCCATACCTCTGGGATATAGAGATCGAGGCAAGATTCTTTTATCCATATTTTGATAAACTATTTATGTTCAAATGAAAATGGTTTTGCTAGATAATATATGAATCTTAGATCATTATATGATTAGGGATATATATTCCCTGTTTGTTGAGATTATTTAATATGGATAATGGATTATGGATATAGATTATTGATATGGATATGGATTATGGATATGGATATGAATATGAGTAGAGCGAATATACTTTATGGTTTAAAGAGATATGAAAGAATGGTATCAGTTGTTATCTAGAGTTATTTGTTTATAATATTATGTTAAAAATATTCTTTTTAAATAGTTGTGATTTAATAGATAATATTTGATTATTATTTAATACTTTTAAAATAGATGGAATATTTTTTTTTTTTGCTAATTAAAGTTTTATACCAAAGGGAACAACTTATACAAAGACAAGGGGCATACCCCACGAAGTCAACATGATACAAAGAATAAGAAGGTAAACCCTACTCAACTACAACGGATATACCAGTCCTATTCTTTTACATGAGAAATAAGATGATGGTCGGGTCTTTCCGAACCCAAATTTTAAACATGCTACAAGAGAACAATTTCTCGCGCACCATGCGCCTGATCTCACTACTAACAACAGAGGTTGGATTGCCAGGGCCAGAGTTGTGCATGCGGTGGTTACGTTCCTTCCAGACATGATAGATAGTTGTGCTGAAAAACAGTTCAGCAATTGTTTTCTCCTTTGCCCCCAACTGCCTACTAACACAGTTACCTAGTTGACAGTTGGACCAATTCCTAGTGAAGCGCATTGGCATGGACCTGCTAATCAGATCGAAAAAGGGGCAGTCAGAGAAAATGTGACTGACCGTCTCATCGTCCACCCCACAGAGGACACACTTTGGGTCTATCTGCATTCCAAACAAGAGCATTCTATCCTTCGTGAGGAGCCTGTTCTTTATGGCCAACCAAGTTACAAACGAGCATTTCGGGATATTGAATTTCCCCCATACCATATCCAACCACTGGACTTGATTTCCAGTACCCCGAATGGATGACCAAATAGAAGATAATTTAACATTCTTTGCAGACATTCCATCCCAAGTAATGGAATCAGATTTATGTATCTGGACTTGCTGAACAGCTCGTCTAATTTCAATGACATCGTTATGGTTCGAAGATGGGAGATCCCATGTCCCATTTCTAAGGTAGACGTTGATGCTTACTGAGCTTGTGGACTCGGCGGTTGAGATAATGGAGGGGGAGATGGCCAGAAGAGGCTTCCTGTGAACCCAGGGATCATGCCAGAAGAGAAAGCTAGAGTTCTCTCCTATATTATAGTGCAAGTGCTACAAGACCAGCTTCCTAGCATTGAATATTTTCCTCGCAATCCAACAACAGCGATACGGCATTGAGGCAGTCCAGAATTCCTTCTTCCACAGCAGGACTTTATGAAACCATGCTATCCAAAGAGAACTAGAGGTGGGGTGTAGGATACGCCACAGCTGAAAGAGAATGGCAGCATCATTCCATTCAAATAAATTTCGAATCCCAAGACCACCTTCCGCTTTCGGTTTACAACATTCCTCCCACCCTACTTTGTACTAACATTTCCCATTTGGTTTGTAGAACCCTCCCCAAAGGAACTTGAAGAATAGAGCATTAATCTTCTTAAGAATTCCTTTAGGAAGAAATAAGTACATACTCCAATAACCCACAATACTGACCAAAATAGCTTTGATAAAAAATGAGAGTCGTCTCTCTAGCTTCTCTCTAACCTCTCTCTAAAAAACCCTAATTAGCCGCCTCAAAATCAAAACACTTTCTCATTCATCCTTTCCATATAGCCTCCACGAATTCATCCCTTTTCTTCTTTCTCTCCATATACTCTAAATTTCTTATTTATACTATTATTATGTCTAGATCCAATTCTGATGCAACTGGACTCAACCGTGAGCTGGGTTCTTTCGGGTGTCCAGCGGACCATGATGGTGCTCCGCTTGAATTTGGAGTGTTCGATGGGTATGAAACCCCATTCTTAGTTGCTGGATCTGTTTTTAAAGAGTTGGTGGGTGGTTCGGACCCAGGGTTGGAGGACGTAAGCCATCTTCAATCGGATGACTGTTGGAAGGACGGGCTGCCGCTTGGCTCTGTTGTCCAAAGGAGGGTAGGCTCCGTAGATTTGTTCGCAAAGGAATCCCCTTTGGCGAACCATGAAATGGAAACGCCTTTAAGGTGTTTGAGTTCTAGCCTAAACCAGGGGTTAACCTCCGCAGAGATGGCTAGTGACGGGTCTCAGTGCAGCTTGGGGACACAAGATGTTGGTTGCAACCCCTCTGTTGGGTATGCTTCATTGATTAGTAGCGCAGCCAGAGCTACTGAGCCATTTAATGGACTGGGTAGATCTATGACCTCAAAGGATGCTGAAGGTGTTGAAAGTCTTGATGATGTCTGCAACGAAAGGGATTCTAACCTTTCGAAGGTCATGTCTGTAAGGGGCGCTATGCTCCAGGGTGACTCCAAGAAGAACAAATTTGTAAAAGGGGACTCTATTATGAATATGGCTACGGGACATGCGGGATCTAGACAGAGGATCCAACCCCAGGTGAAAGGCATGGAATCTGGTAAGAATTATGACTCTGATAAAGTAGACTCTTCTGAGGATAGTCAAAAGATGAGTACAGTCACTAGTGTGAGATTGAATATAGCTTTGAAAGTTATCCTGGTCCTTAGGGATTGTATTGTGAGGAATGGCCATGAGGTTCCTAGCTTCTGGGGTAAGATAGCTGCGAGAGCTTTGAATGCCTCAAATGACTTACAAGACCTACCTGTCCTTAGGATGATGGAGGATCTTGCTAGAGCTCTGCATTGTATAAAACAATTGAGTGGTTTCATTCGGGATAGGAAAATCCCTTTGCTTGTTTTTTTAGGGGGCGAGGGAGTGCTCCTACAGGGTATGAAGGAGGAACTTAAGGTGGCTGGGTTGTTAGACCAGTTCCATCTGAGAGGGAAAGGAGGAACGCTAGTGACTGTTAGCCAAGGGAAGGATGTGGATGGGTTGAAGATTTTCATTATTTCTTTTGATAATGTTCCTAGAAATGCAGACAAGGAGGGTATTCAAGCTTTGCCAGGCAAACTCAGGGACTTTCTGGATGAGTGTGGTCTTAGCCAATTGGGCACCACTGTGGTGATGGAAACTGATGCAGAGGTGGGATTGTGCTGCATATCTGGTACTGAAGGGGATAATGATCAAGATGAGGAGGTTGAGGGGGTGAGCGCGCAAGGCCGCACTGGTGGACCTATGGACTCCTTGATGCTCAAGTATGATTTGGTGCAAGTGATTGAAATCTCGGATAAGGGTACTGAGAAAGGCCTGGCTCCAGGGGATTTTATTCCTAACGCGAGGGCTTCTATGCGTGGACATATGCATTATCTGGGAATGCTGTTTGGGTTTGCTGATGGCTATGGCCTGATGATTGATGAAGACGAGGAGGGAAGCGAAGATGAAATGGACAACTCTGTTTCAGATGCTAAGGCACAAATGGCTGGAAGCTCCCATGTTCATGCAGCTGAGAACGTTCGCTGGTCTAAATCTACGACCAAGAGGTGGGGACAAGCCCGAGGAGGTCACTCCAACAAGCCTTAAAAATGGCTGCTTAATTTCTTTTTCTTTACTTAATCCGAATGTTGATTGGCAAGTCTCGTTATGTTTGCCTCTGTTTTAGTGTATTGTTGAATCTGCGGGGTATGCCCCTATTTGAACAAATTTCATGTAATGGTTATTTGTTGTTTCACGGGGTATGCCCCTAGACGTGTTTTATGTTTGTTCCTTTTGGTATAAAATTTTAATTAGCAAAAAAAAAAAAAAAATAGCTTTGATCAGTTGGAGGCGGCCTGCAAAATTTAGAAATCTAGTTGTCTACAACTCCACTTTGCTACACAGTCTGGTGATCAGAGTCTGGCAATCATTTTTGCTTAGCTTACCCGTAATGAGAGGTAGACCCAAGTAGGTGATAGGCATATGACCTCTTTGGAACCCCGAATAAGAAAGAATATCATCAACAACTTCCTGTCTAACATTGGCAAAGAAACAAGTAGTCTTTGCAAGATTAGGCTTGAGGTTAGAACAGTTTGAAAAAAGATTTATCCCATCCAATAGTGCTGAAACTGAACTAAGATCACCATGACTAAACAGGAACACATCATCAGCAAAAATAATATGGTTCAGGTTTACCTCCTTTGTTCTCCAATGGAATTTAAAGTTAGGATCCCTAGCCACCTTACTCAGACAAGCTGAGAGAGCCTCCATGGCTATCAGGCCAGACTCACCTTTGAAAAAACCTTCAAGACTGCCATTTAACTTTTTTTTTTTTTTGCTAATTAAAAAATTTTATACCAAAGGAAACAGCTAATACATATCTAGGGGCATACCCCGCGAGACAACATCCATGCTATAACTACAAATCAACATGATACAAAGAATAAGAAGGTAAACCCTAACTAGCAAAAAAAAAAAAGAAGGTAAACCCTACTCAACATTTCAGATGTACCTAGCCTATTCTTTTACATGATAAATAAGAGGATGGTCGGGTCATTTCGAACCCAACCCTTAAACAAGTTACATGAGAACAGTTTCTCGCGCACCATACGTCTTATCTCACTGCTGACCACTGATGTTGGGTGGCCAGGCCCATGGTTGTGCATGCGGTAGTTACGCTCCTTCCAGACATGGTAAATAGCTGTGCTAAAAAATAGTTGGGCAATTGATTCCTCCTTAGCCCCTAGCTGAGTAGCAGTGCAGTTGCCTGACTGACAATTGGACCAGTTACGAGAGAAATGGAATGGCATAGACCTACTAATAATATCAAAGTATGGGCAAGCAGTGAAAATGTGGCTAACCGATTCATCATCCACCACACACAAGACACATTTTTGATCAACCTGCATTCCGAACAGAAGCATTCTATCCTTCGTTAGAAACCTGTTTTTGATGGCTAACCATGTGATGAATGAGCACTTCGCGATATTGAATTTTCCCCAGACCATGTTAAACCACTGAACATAACTTCCCTTTACCCGCATGGAGGACCAAATAGTGGACAATTTGACATTCTTTGGAAGCATTCCATCCCACATAATGGAATCAGACTTATGGATTTGAATATGTTGCACCAGCCGTCTAATTTCAATCACATCATTATGGTTCGAAGATGGCAAGTCCCAAGTCCCATTTCGGAGGTAGACATTGATACTGACTGTACTAGTGGACTCAGCTGTAGATACAATGGATGGGGCAATATCCAGAAGGGGTTTTTTTTTGGACCCAGGGATCATGCCAGAAGAGGAAATCAGAGTTTTCTCCTATGTTATAGTGTACATACTGAAGGGCACGCGGCCTCGCCTTGAACAATTTCCTTACAATCCAACATGAGCGATATGGCATTTTAGAAGTCCAGAATTCCTTCTTTGCCAGCAAAGCTTTATGGAACCAAGCTATCCAGAGAGAGTTAGAGGTGGGCTGAATGATGCGCCACAGCTGATAAAGAATGGCTGCTTCATTCCATTCAAAAAGATTTCGAATGCCAAGACCCCCTTCCGCTTTTGGTTTGCAACACTCCTCCCATCCAACTTTATACTGACACTTCCCATCCGGTTTGTAGAAACCTCCCCAAAGGAACTTGAAAAATAGAGCATTGATCTTTTTTAGGATTCCTTTCGGAAGGAAGAGAAACATACTCCAGTATCCCACAATACTGACCAGTATGGCTTTGATCAGTTGGAGACGCCCTGCAAAATTAAGAAATCTAGTTGTCCACAGCTCCATTTTGCTGCACAATCTACTAATCAGAGTCTGACAGTCATTCTTGTTGAGCTTTCCTGTGATAAGAGGAAGCCCCAAGTAGGTGATAGGCATATGACCTCTTTGGAACCCTGAGTGAGAAAGAATAGCATCAGTCACATCCTGTCTAACATTAGCAAAGAAGCATGTAGTCTTGGAGATGTTTGGCTTTAGGTTCGAACAGTTTTGGAATAGCTTGATCCCATCTAGCAGAGCTGAGACTGACCTAAGATCACCATGACTAAACAGGAGTACATCATCAGCAAAAATAATGTGATTTAGTTTTACTTCCTTAGTTCTCCAATGGAATTTGAAGTTAGGGTCCGCAGTTTTCTTATCCAGACATGCTGAGAGAGCCTCCATGACAATCACGAACAGATAAGGGGATAGAGGATCCCCCTGTCTCAGGCCAGATTCCCCTTTGAAAAACCCTTCCAAACTACCATTCAACTTTACAGAAAACATTGTGGAAGTGATACATTTTTCCAGCCACTTAATGTACTGATTGGGAAACCTCATTTTCCCCATGATTGTAAACAGGAAATTCCAGTTTAGGGAGTCAAAAGCCTTATGAATGTCTAGCTTTATAGCACATCGAGGCTGACCTGTATTGCCATTATAGTCCTTGCATAAGGCTTGAGCAAGGAAAATATTGTCACCAATGGATCTCCTAGCTACAAAAGCAGACTGTACCGGGGAAATGATGGAGGGAAGGACAGCTTTTAGCCTCTTGGCTAGCATAGAAGAAATGCATTTATACAATACATTACAACAGGAGATTGGCCTAAAGTGTTGCATTTCAGATGGGTTAGGCTGTTTAGGAACTAAACATATGGAAGCAGCATTTATTACTCTAGGCAAGTGCAATGTGTTAAAGAAATACATGATACCTTTAGTCACATCATTTCCTACCAGGTGCCAAACAGCCAAGTAAAATTCAACTGTGAACCCATCCGGCCCAGGGCTCTTGTTCTTAGCCATTCTTTTTAATGTGATCAGTACTTCACTCTCAGAAAACGGGGCAGCCATAAGGTTAACCTGGGAATCAGAGAGAGATGGTAGAGGGATATCATTAGGAAAATCTGCTACCTCAGATGATTTCCCCAGAATATTTTTATAGAAATCCGTTGCAACTTTAGCCATGTCCGCATGTGAAGAGTGTGAGACTCCCTCCGAGTCGGTGAGAGTAGTAATCTTGTTAGTGTTCCAGTTCCCTCTACAAGAATTATAGAAAAACTTACTGTTGCCATCTCCAAGTTTTAGCCATTGAATTCTAGATTTCTGCTTTAAAAACTGCTCCTCTAGCCTTAAAGCTGCTGAATAGTTCTCAATAAATTCCTTTTCTTCTTCAAAGTATGCAGCAGTAGGGTTAGCAGGCATTGAGTCCTGGAACTGAGAGAGAGCATCCCGAGACTGGATCACTAGATTGTGAATATCCCCCATCTTTCTGTTTAGTTCCTTTAGAGCCACCTTTACATTCTTGAGTTTCGACGTTAGGATAAACCAAGGATTCCCCTCAACCTCTAAAGACCATGCTTTCTCCACTGAGCCCAAAAAGTCTGGATTATCAATAAGGTGATTAAAAAATTGTAAGGGCTTCGCTCCAGAGGAGAAACTAGTGCCAAGTGAAGTAATAGCAGGGCAATGGTCAGATAAGCCCCGAGACAAGAATTCCACCGTGGAGCAAGGGAACACTGAATGCCATTCCGGGTTTACTAACACACGATCTAACTTTCTGAACTTTGGCTGAGAGATATTACTATCCCACCATGTGAAGAAGTGGCCTGAGTACCGGAGATCAGTGAGGCCGTTGGCAAGCAAGAACTCTTTAAACTCCTCCATTCCAGTAGTCCAATCTAGGGAGCCTCCTTGTTTTTCATCAATACTAATACAAGAGTTGAAGTCACCACATAGAGCCCATGCTGTGCCATTCAAACCATGTGCTATGCCTGCCAAATCAGACCATAGAGGTCTACGGTCAATCATATCATTAAGGCCATACACAAAAGAGATAACAAAACTTGTGTTGCTCTCAAGAAGGGTAACAGAGCATGTGATATGCTGAGAAGAGGACGTAAGAACCAAAATTTTCCATATAGAGGGATTCCACCCCAGCCATATACGGCCTCCCGGATGATGATCATAGTTAAAGCACCACTGAAACCGTGGATTAATGGTCCGAGAGATAATCCTAGCAACGTCAGTTTGGACATGTGTTTCCAATAGACCTACCAGAGACAGTTTATTTTTAAAGATGAAGTCCCTGATAAAACCAACTTTATTGTTAAGGCCTCTAACGTTGTAGGAACAAAAAATAGTCATAATAGATTTATGACCTAGAGGAAGGGGTACGACCCCCCCTACCCCCTCTTTTTACTTTCTTTTTTTTTTTTTTTTGCTAATTAAAAATTTATACCACAAAAGGGAACAACTTACACAAATCTAGGGGCATACCCCGCGAAATCAACTAAAAGCCATTACAACAACCAGCAAAAGCCAAACAACTAGTTCAAACTAACCAGTCAACATAAAGTTAGAAAGCATAATACTAGACTACATCACCAACAATTCAATATGTAACAACGGGGTAGCATCACCCAGTTGCGAGACCTCCATTTTCTCATATCTGGGCCAACCCCCTGCATTCACTTTACCAATCTTTACTGCGTCATTGGTGCGCAAGTCTCCAGGAGTGCATTGACCATTCGCCATACATAAGATTTCCTTAAAAAAGCAGGCGGCATTTCGAAGCGGGTACAGACTGAGACCAGTATATTTCCCCGTGGCATGACACAAACCATTTATGCCCGTCATTTCCCCTTTCTTAGCACATACGCATTCCACAAGGCCACAAAACCAGGAGATGGTAGCATCACCCTTTGCAATAGAGTTCCTAGAACATGGTCTAACCATTCCTAAGCCAAATTGGACAAAAAGCCCAAAATCTAACCATATGCCTACAGTTACAAAACTGCAGTCCATATTGTTTACAATTCCCTGTCCAGAATTGGCCCTCGCAATAACAGCAACATGAATGATAAAGTGAGCAGAACTCTCAAATAAGACCAAACAAAACCCATTTGTTTCCCGTGCATACACCCTGCCACAACCCGGATCAATAAAGGCCTTTGCATACCTCTTCATTCGAGGCCCATCCGCCATAGCACCACTTGCAACAAAACCATGGCTACTAATGATTTCACCAATTTGCAATGAAATAAATCTCACTATCTCATCAATCAAAGGTATGGGCCACATAATAACCCACCAAATAGCTCTCCCTTTGGAGCCTATCATCAACGAGTGAGTCAAAAAACTCGCAGTCCAGAGACCTCCCTGTCTTAAAACAAGGTTAATCAACGAAAGGATAATTACATCAGTGTGCATTGCAGCTGCAGCATCACCTCGAATGCTAAGCCCGCAGCTTCCATTCCGAGTGCATCCAACAGTTCTGTACTCCAAAGAGCCCTGCACCACCCAGCAGAGGGAACCACAATCATCTTTATCAATCCTTTGAATGCCAGCAACTGTCAACAATTGTAGCCTACTTATTTGCCTTGGCATTCGATAAACGATGCCGCCCACAGTAATCATAGCAAAATCCGCGTCAAGTATGCCATCTGCTCGAAGAAAAAGCCAAGCCAAATTCATAGGAATCTGGTTCAACCTAACCATAATCATCAAGAAAACAGTCTTTCGATTGCCACTGAGATTATCCACAACCTTCACCATGTTACTCAAACACCACCCGTGTTGGCAGCTAGCCTTCCAAACTATGACCTTGTGAGATGGAAACCCATCGCCAACTAGTTCTAAAAGACAAGTCTCTAAACCCAAGAGCCCAGGAGAGAAAAACAACATATTAAACATCTGCAACATGAAGAATTCTTTCGAAGAGCAAATTCCAGCCATCCAGACTAGCAAACAGAGCGTAGGAGGACAGATTATCTCCAATTCGATTAAATTTAAGTTCCTACTAAAGAGGAAGGCTAGAACCAAAACATCAGTGACACAAACAGAAGACCCCGTAAAATCAGAACCGGAGCCATTAGCTCTGTCACTAACCATAGCATCATTCACATTTTGTTGAGACAAAATGTCGAACATATGGGGTTCATTTACAATATGATCACACCCATCAACATTCACAAATTGTCCCCCAACACCAAACCTCAAGAAGCTGGTGAGGGCAGTCGCAATATCAGGAAAGACTTGTCTCTCCAGGAGAAGACAAAATGAAAACCCAACTAACAGATCTCTCTTACAGTACAGATTTAAAGGAGAATCCTTTCCAATGAGACTATTCATCAAACAACTGATGGTCAACATTTGAGATAGCACACAAGCCCTCGCAAGTGTCCATCCCTCCTCGAGAATAAATCCAGAAACCACCCATATCAACGAAAACCTGCGACTAGCGTTCCTTAAAACCCGTTGTACACTCATCAGATTTTGACAGGACGGATCCATCAAAATCTCCTCCATAGATTCATACAACCGAATGACCACATGAGACACAACCTTCTCCTTATAAGGTTTAGACAATACCCAGAACCTTGAAACATCAGGCAAGAAACCCTGCCAACAAAACCCAGTCCTACCATTGGATGGGATTGCGAAAACCCAGGATAACTCAACCTCGTCGTCAATCCCAGAAAGATGCTTCAAAAAAGTCACCAGACTTCGAAAAGAAGAGGGTGACCAAGAAACCGAACCCATAAATAATATAGATTCCATCAAACCCATTTGCAAAGATTCGTATAGACGAATAACCTCTAAAGACACATCAGTCTCCTTTTCAGTAAACAAGGACTTATCTTTCCTAGTTCCTTCAATTAGGATCTCTATCTCCAATAACTTCGCAAAAGTTACCTTTTTCGGACTCACACCCGGAAGACAATCTCCAGGGCGACCGGAATTCGACAAGATTTTGTTCTCCTTCTTTACTTGGATATCCTCCAAAGGATACACAATCACAAGGTTCTCCGAAAAGGAGACCCTCTTCGGACTCCTAATCGGATTACCCACCGGATGGCAAACCTCAGATCCTCGCGTACGGGGAGGAATCACGGTCATTAGGTTCTCCGAAAATGAAACCTTCTTCATTAAACTAATAATTATAGAATAAGAAACATGGTGTTTGAGGTGAAAGATTAGAAGATGAAAGGAGAATTTAGGAAGGCTAAAGAGAAGATTTGATGGAGAAATGGTTTAGATTAAGGTTTGAATTTGGTGGCATCTATCTGGTGGTTGGGGGTTAGCTTGTCCCCAACTGTATTGCTTATGTGGCTGGCTTCCTTCTCTAAAACCCCTTCCTTCTGCTCAACCACCACCTTCTGTTGATGACCTTCATTTACCTTACCAATTTCGTCCACTTTATCTTTTCCTTTGTCGTTTTGGCCAGATGGAGCCCCTTTTGTATGGATTGAACCCCCTGCCGCCCATTCTCTAGAAGCCACCGGGCAAACACTAATGGTGTGGCCAAGTGATTTACAGTGGTTGCATACCATTGGCTTATTAATGTATGAAACTTTAACCTCAACTATGGAACCATCCAGGTCCACCACTTTGAGGGTTGGTGGTAATGGATCCCCCACTTCATACTGCACGCACATTTTTGCAAATGGAAGGATTTCTAGCTCAGATGTAAGGGCATCTGCCCCTAGGGGCTTACCAATGGCACTAGCAACACGGCCCAGTCCCTCTTGCGTCCAGTAACAATCTGGTAGATTGGCTAGCTTAACCCATAACGGCATCGAGGTAACAGATTCTGAGCGCTCGTTGAAACCCCAATCAGTTAATACCAGAGGCCTTTTATCAAAGTACCACGTACCTTTGCTAAGAACCGCATTCTTTTCATTGGAAGAGTTGAACCTAAAGACATAGGTGGACTCATTAAGTTGAGAGACCATGGTGAGGCCTCTCCTCCAGGCTGAAAAAGCCACCTCCTTAACTCTCTTAAACGGTAGAGTCCCTTTGGTAAATTTACCCACAATGCAACATTTGAATTTTTCCGCACCTTTCTTGAGGACATCCTCTGGGGGGGATACATCCTCTGATCCTTCAGTTGGAGGCACGTAATCAAATTTCACTTCCTTGACAGGGCCCCGGGCCGCTCTTAAAACCGAAGACCAGGACTTTGCGCCTTTTGACCCCATTTCAGTCTTCTCGTCCTTCTCCCCATTTTTGGTGCTCTCCTTGCTTACTTTATCTGCAAGAGGTTCCTGTTTGCCTGTTTCCTGTTGACTCTTCGAGCTTTCACCCCTTTCCATGCCCCAGGTGGGGCATTTTTTAGGATTCCTTTAACAGCTCCCACCCCCTTCTCACTGGCAGCCGTGCTCTTAGGTACTTCCTTGCTAGAGAAGATGGGAAGACCCATCTCATCCCTACCATCAATGAAACGCACTGGGCTTACTAACCCTGCATTAAATCTCTCCTTTTCCTTCAAGATTTCTTTTTCAACTTCACTCACCGAAAAACCCTTCTTGGCAAGAAAGCTATGGATATCCATCATTTGGTTGCGGAGCTTTATAAGATCCTCTCTCTCATACTTATTGTTCGCAGCCACACCCTTTGCTACCATATGTATCGTTTCTCTCTCTATCGCATCTCTAGCAGTCTCATATGAAGCTTCCTCCTCATCTGAGGGTGTCTCACAGATCTTTTCAGCTGAGGTACCTCCCTGTAGGGTGGAAGGCACTACTAGGGCTGGAAAGTCCTCCACTTCTCTTCTTGCAAGCATTTCCTGAAACTTATCATCCTCCATATCCTGCATATAGCCAGGTAAACCAGATTCAGAGTCACAATTCGAACCTTGACTCACCATGGGAACTGACAGCAAAGAAAAAAGGAAAGAAAGAAATATAGTGTTTAGGTTTGGGGGACAGGAGAAGGTGGAAGTAAATGAAGGGAATGTGGAATTTATGATGGAGAACTTTACAGAAAACATTGTGGAGGTGATGCATTTCTCCAGCCACATGATGAACTGGTGGGGAAATCTCATTCTTTCCAGTATCATAAACAGGAACTTCCAGTTTAGGGAATCAAAAGCCTTATGGATGTCCAACTTTATAGCACAACGGGGTTTACCTGAGTTGCCATTACTTTACATAAAGCTTGTGCTAGAAAGATATTCTCACCAATGGATCTCTTGGCTACAAACGCAGACTTTTGTCTCATCATTTCCCACGACATGCCAAACAGACAAGTAGAATTCAACAGTGAACCCATCCGGTCCTGGACTTTTGTTCTTTGCCATTTTTTTAAGGGTGCTCAACACTTCACTTTCAGAGAAAGGGGCAGCCACATGATCGATCTGGGAATCTGAGAGAGAGGGAAGAGGAATGTCATTAGGAAAATCAGCTACCTCAGACTTTTTCCCCAAAATGTCTTTATAGAAATCCGTCGCCACCTTGGCCATATCAGCATGCGAAGAGTGGGAAACTCCCTCCGAGTCACGAAGAGAGATAATCTTATTAGTATTCCAGTTCCCTCTGCAGGAGTTATAGAAAAACTTACTATTGCCATCACCAAGTTTTAACCACTGTATCCTGGATTTTTGCTTTAAGAACTGCTCCTCCAATCTTAAGGCTGCTGAATAGTTCTTGATAAACTCCTTTTCTTCTTCAAAATATGCAGCAGTGGGGTTGGCAGGCATATCCCTCTGAAACTGCGATAGAGCATCCCGAGATAAAATCACTAACTGATGGATATCCCCCACCTTTTTGTTTAGGCCCTTAAGATCCAACTTTACATTTTTGAGCTTTGAGGTCAAAATAAACCAAGGGTTTCCCTCTACCTCCACAGACCAAGCTTCCACCACAGTTTACAAGAAATCAGGATTCTCAATGAGGTGATTAAAAAATTGGAAGGGCTTCACCCCGGAGGAGAAACTAGTTCCAAGAGAAGTGATTGCAGGGCAATGATCAGACAAACCCCGAGAAATGAATTCCACAGAAGAGCAAGGGAGCAAAGAATGCCAATTGGAGTAAGACCCAGGCCGCATCATTCAGACCATTCGCTATGCCTTCCAAATCATTCCATAATGGCCTGCGATCAATCGCTTCATTAAAACCGTACACAAACGAGATAACAAAATTTGTGTTACTCTCAATAAGGGTGACAGAGCATGTGATATGCTGACTAGAAGAAGCAATAACCAAAACATTCCAAATAGAGGGGTTCCACCCCAGCCAAATACGGCCTCCCGGATGATGATCATAATTAAAACACCACTGAAACCGTGGATTAAGAGTCCGGGAGATAATCCTAGCAACGTCAGTTTGGACATGAGTTTCCAAAAGACCTATCAGGGACAATTTGTTATTTGAAATAAAGTCCCTAATAAAACTTTATTACTGAGGCCTCTAACGTTGTAGGAACAAAAAATAGTCATAGGAGACATTATGACCTAGAGGAGGGGGTACGTCCCCCCCTTCCCCCTCTTTTAACTTTCTTATAAGGCTTTGGAGTTCGAGAGCCATGCTTCTTTGCTATCTCATCAACCACAATGTTTTGAAACTGCTGGGGTGTGGAAGCATCTGGAGATATGCTTGGGGATGCCACTGGTTTCCTCTTCGATCGAACATCCGTCCACCCCTTATCTACTTCCTCTTCTATATTATCTACCTTGGGGCTTTGGATATTCTCACCCTCGTTTGCAGCCATCATTTGACTCACCTCCTCTCCTAGAGCTACTTCCTTTTGTTCAACCACCACCTTTTGTGCTTTCACTTCATTTTCTTGTCCATGTTGCTCCACTTTATCCTTTCCTTTTCCACACTTTGGATGCTCATTTAGATCAACTTTTGTATGTTTTGAGGCCCCTGCAGTCCATTCTCGAGAAGCCACTGGGCAAACATTTAGGGTATGACCAAGTGATTTACAATGGGTGCACACCATTGGCTTATTAATATAGGTGACTTTAACCTCCACTATAGAGCCATCCAGATCCACCACTTTAAGGATAGGCGGTAGGGGATCCCCCACTTCATACTGCACACACATTTTAGCAAATGGCAGGATTTCTAGCTCAGAGGTAAGGGCATCAGCCCCAAGGGCTTGCCAATGACACTAGCAACACGACCAAGACCCTCTTGTGTCCAGTAACAATCTGGTAGGTTAATTAGCAAAAAAAAAAAACAATCTGGTAGGTTGGCCAATTTAACCCACAATGGCATTGAGGTAATTGGTTCTGAGCACACAGTAAAACCCCAATCAGTTAAGACCAGAGGCCTTTTATCGAAGTACCACGTACCTTTGCTTAAAACTGCATTTTTCTCATTGGTAGAGTTGAACCTAAAAACGTATGTAGATTCATTTCGCTGAGAGACCATGGTGAGGCCCCTCCTCCAGGCTGAAAAAGCCACCTCCTTAACTCTTTTAAATGGCAAAGTTCCTTTGGTAAATTGACCCACAATGCAACATTTGAATTTTTCCGCACCTTTCTTAAGGACATCCTCTGGGGGGATACTACATCTGAACCTGCAATTGGAGGGACATAATCAAATTTCACTTGTTTGAAAGGTCCCGGGGCTGTTCTTAACACTGATGACCAGGATTTAGTTCCTTTTGACCCCATTTCGGTCTTCTCATTCTTCCCCCCATTTTTGGTGGTGTCATTGCTTACTTTGTCTGCAACAGGTTCATGTTTACTCTTCGAGCTTTCACCCCTTTCCAAACCCCCAGAAGTAACATTCTTTAGGATTCCTTTAACTACTCCCGCCCCCTTCTCGTTGGCAGCCATGTTTTTTTTTTTTTTTGCTAATTAAAATTTTATACCAAAAGGAACAGCGAATACAAGTCTAGGGGCATACCCCGCGAAGTCAACAATCACATAATACAAAGATTAAAAATCAGTAAGTCACCTTACTGACAACATAAACTAGCGAGGTTATCAGTGACCATCCCTAGTCTAAAGACATCAAAATAAGTCTATGTCGGATCATAGGGAAGAGCACTAAGAATTTGCATTCTTAGCATCATGACAATGACGCTACCCGAACTACATGAGCGCATCAAAACCCAACAGAAGGAACAAGCCCACAAACACCCGAGCTGGACAGTGTAGTTCCCAAGCAAGGAACCTCTCCCGTAACCAGGTCGAAGCATGATCACCAAATCAGCGCATCCATCTTTAGCGCTGCACTCCCTCACGTACGACTGAAGAGCAGTCACAGGCAGCAACCTGCACTCAAATCCTTCCAAAACCACAACCAATTCAGCATGATATAGCACCCTTCTAGAAATCATCAGAATCCTCCATGGTGACCCAAGGAACCCATGAATCAGCAAGACATCCTGCTCTGGCCCGGGCCAAATGCCCTCACAACTATCAGTTGGCATCAATAAGCCAAGAACCACACCACTATGACCATGCATCACACAACCAATTCCAGTGCTATTAGCACACATTTCATTCGGCAATTCCAATTTCAAAACCTGCATTTTCAAATAAGACACCAGCAACCTGGCAATATCAAACAAATTATTCATCTCAAGCATACCAACACCAACAAATGGGTAATAAGTGTAACCCCCTGGTTCACACCCAAGTATCCTAAGCATATGCCTCAACATCCTTTCTGTCCCTTCCAGAACACAACCGCTACTCCTTAAATCATCGAGCAGCTTGTGTTCCTCTAACACAGGTTCAACATTGAACCCATCATCCATAAACAATTTGGGCCACAACTTTCCAACCAGCTTTCCCACCAATTCCTTAGAAAGAGACTGGGCTTTCGAGGCCTTCACAGGACTTCCGTCAACCAGTTGGCGGGCATTCTTCATAAGTTCCTCTTTGCAAAGAGAAACCTCACCATTTACCACAACAGGATGAAACCCACAACCATCCGAGCCCAGAGAGTCGCTATCGTACTCCATTTGCTTCTGCAACCTCTCACCAGATTGAGTCGCTTGAGTCAACAAATCCTGCTCCCCATTAACTAACCCAGTAGAAAGACAAGGGTAATAAACCTTGACCTCCATCGAAAAACTGACCTTCTTCGAGACCTGCTCACCCTTAACTAACTCAGTAGAAGGGGCACCGTGCAGACTAGGGTAAAAAACCCTAACCTCCGGAGAGAAGGAGACCCTCTTCGGGCTACTAACTGGACTCCCCAACTTAATAATGGGTTCACCCATAAGGATACAACCCCCAACTCTAGGAATCTCCGATACAAGGTTCTCTGAGAAGGTAACCCTTTTCGGACTCATCTTCGGTACCAACCCAGCACGGGTCTTCGCCAACAATCCCCCAGCATCATTAACCAACTCCTTAGAGTCAGCAAGGAGACCAGCAATAGAACTACTATTCTCCGACAAAGAAGCATCGGAGAAAGTAACCCTCTTCCGACTCATGAAAGAAAAAGGTAGCCATGTTCTTAGGTATTTCCTTGTTACAAAAAATGGAAAGATCCATCTCATCTCTACCATCATTGAAACGCACTGGGCTAACTAACCCAGCATTAAACCTCTCCTTATCTTTCAAAATTTCTTTTTCAACTTCACTCACTGAAAAACCCTTCTTGGCAAGAAAGCTATGAATATCCATCATTTGGTTGCGGAGCTTTATAAGGTCCTCTCTTTCATATTTGTTGTTCGCAGCCACACCCTTTGCTACCATGTGAATCGTTTCTCTCTCTATCGCATCTCTAGCGGTCTCATAAAAAGCTTCATCCTCATCCGAGGGTATCTCACTTATCTTCTCAGCTGAGACACCTCCCTCTAGGGCATTAGGCACTACTAGAGCTGGAAAATCCTCAGCTTCTCTTCGTGCAAGCATTTCCTGAAACTTATCATCCTCCATATCCTGCATATAGCCAGGTAAGCCAGATTTAGAGTCACAGTTCGAATCTTGACTCACCATGGGAGTACTGACCGAAAAAAGAAATAAAATAGGTATAAGAAATATAGTGTTTAGGTTTGGGGAACAAGGGAAGGTGGAGTAAATGAAGGGAATATGGAATTTATGATGAGGAAAGTGTGTAAGAGATTATATCTGAAGTTTTAAATTTGGCGGCTGGCTAGGGTTTTGGGTTTTAGAAAGAACGAGGAGCTTCTCTCTCTAGGACTCTCATTTTTTTCTCGAGGTATGATATAGCTCTTTATATTTCTTTTCTTATAAAGAAAAATGGATGGTGTATTTAATAAGTAAGAATTAATTCTTTTCTTAAGGATTATGATGGGTTTTCTGTTTATTAATATATATATATACTTTCATTGATGCTAGTAAAAAAAAAAATTATCTTGCTGAGCTATTATAGCTCACTCTTGTTTTTATTTATATAACAGCTAGGTCAAATGTCGATACTCCGCACTACACCCCGCAAGAGGGTAAAGGAAAGATGACCTTTTGAGAGAGTGCTGGCGCCAATCCCTGAGGTAGCTGATAGACAGATGGGTGTTGGTAGACTTATGTAAATTAAGTGTGTAAGCTTGTGTCATAAACTTTTGAAGGTTGAAATGCTTCTTGTAGAAGTATTATTCAACAATGCATTTAAGTGGGATTCTGGGTTTGTAATAACTGCTTAACTTTAAACTTATGATATTGTGGATGTTGTTCTCTGAGCATATGACTGGTGTGTAATATTATTATTAGGTGTGGGGTCTATTGTGTGGGTTTTATTACACATTTATATTTCAAATGCCAAGAGTAGAATGTTATTACATGGAAATTGGTCCGTGATGGCCTGGATTCCTGACCCCGGATTTGGGGCTGTCACACTCTAGCACAAAAATCAGAGTAAGAACAGGGGAACATATTGTGCCACTCTGCATTGACTAGGACACGATCCAGTTTCTTAAACTTAGGATTGTGAACATTGCAGTCCCACCATGTCAAGAAATTCCCAACACTACGGAGGTCAGTAATTCCCAAAGAAAGGATGAAGTCCTTAAACTCTGTCATATCCGGGGTCCAGCTCTCATTACCACCTTGTTTCTCCGACAATCTAAGACATGTGTTAAAATCTCCAATAATGACCCAAGGATTATTAGAAAGACCTCGAGAGACATTAGCTAACTCAGACCACAAGCTTCTCCTATCTGTGTCCCCATTATACCCATAAATGAACGAAGCAACAAAATTCAAGTTCGAAGGCAAAAAAGTAATCGAACAAGTGATATGCTGAGCAGAAGTAGCAATAACCACAACTTTCCAAAAATCAAGCCAAATTCGGCCTCCCGCATGGTGATCATAGTTGAAACACCACTTGAAACGCGGGTTAATCTCCTTGGAGATAATCTTAGCAACATCCTTCTACACATGCGTTTCCAAAATGCTAATCAAGGATAGCTTATTAGACAAAATAAATTCCTTGATAAAATCAACTTTATTGTTGAGGCCACGGATGTTGTAAGAACAAAAATCAGTCATTAGAATCTGAGGCTTGCATTGTGAGTTTACTGCTAGCAATGCCTAAGGCTTGCTGTTTTCTTGTCCTTGATGTCTCTCTTCTTCTTCTTCTTGTCTTCATCATCCTTATCACTCCTGTGATGTCTTCTCCTTCCATCACTCTTGTCTCCATCTTTGTCTTGATCACCATCTTTGCTTGAGTTGAACTTAGCAAGCTCAGGCACAATGCCAGATGCAATGTATGATCTGAGATAGGATATGACTTCTAATTCTTCTGTTGTTCTTACACCCTTCTTCTTGTTTATCTTTTCCACAATGGCAATGATAAGGTTTCTGTTGTTGGGGACCAGATGCTTGGGAATGATCAACTGTTGGATTTCATCAATTCTTGTGCCAGATTGGTAGATAATTGTTCTTGGATTTGTCATCACCTCAGGCAAAATCTGGTTGGTTGCTCATCCCTCAAGTCATTGTAGAGACTTTTGTTATTCTCATTTGCATCTCTCTTCTCAATCCTACTGATTAGGGCATCCACCTCTGAGTACATTAAGCCTTGTAGGGTCTTGAAGGTTAGATGCCATATTTTGGATTTAGAAACCATCAATATCTCCTTGAACCATAAGTTGTTGATTTTCTTGGGTATGACAGTGAGGTAGTCAATCTGCTCCTTCAACTTCCTTAGATAGAACTGAGTGTCACCAGCTTGTTCCCTTGTGGCTTTCAGAAACTCCAAGAAGGCTTTATCAGGATAGACATTCGAATTAGCAACTTCTTGTAGCTTGGCCTCAGTAATAACTTTCACTTCTACAGGCTTGGCACTTTCAGTCTTGGAGAGGAGAGGTTTGTCAGATGGCATACTCCTTGCAACCACTGTGGAGGTGATAGATTGCTTTTGGCCATCAGGAGTAGTGATGTGCACAGTTGGTAGAGTGACAACTAGCAGAGAGGTTGGAGGCTCATCAACTTTGGATTTCCCTGGCTGAAGAAAAATGAGAGTCCTAGAGAGAGAAGCTCCTCCTTCTTTCTAATAACCCCTAAACCTAGCCGCCATTTTCTAATCCTCAGATCTATTCTCTAAAACACTTTCCCCATCATTAACTCCTCATTCCCTTCATTTACTTCCACCTTCTCTTGTCCCCCAAACCTAAACACTATATTTCTTTCTTTCCCTTTTTGTTTTTCTTTTTCGGTCAGTTCCCATGGTGAGCCAAGGTTCTAATTGTGACTCCGAATCTGGTTTACCTGGCTATATGCAGGATATGGAGGATGATAAGTTTCAGGAAATGCTTGCAAGAAGAGAAGTGGAGGACTTTCCAGCCCTAGTTGTGCCTTCCACCCTTCAGGGAGGTACCTCAGCTGAAAAGATCTGTGAGACAACCTCAGATGAGGAGGAAGCTTCATATGAGACTGCTAGAGATGCGATAGAGAGAGAAACGATTCACATGGTAGCAAAGGGTGTGGCTGCGAACAATAAGTATGAGAGAGAGGACCTCATAAAGCTACGCAACCAAATGATGGATATCCATAGCTTCCTTGCCAAGAAGGGTTTTTCGGTGACTGAAGTTGAGAAAGAAATCTTGAAGGATAAGGAGAGGTTCAATGCAGGGTTAGTAAGCCCAGTGCGTTTCATTGATGGTAGGGATGAGATGGGTCTTCCCATATTCACTAGTAAGGAAGTACCTAAGAGCACGGTTGCCAGTGAGAAGGGGGTGGGAGCTGTTAAAGGAATTCTAAAAAATGCCCCACCTGGGGGCTTGGAAAGGGGTGAAAGCTCGAAGAGTCAACAGGAAACAGACAAACAGGAACCTCTTACATATAAAGTAAGCAAGGAGAACACCAAAAATGGGGAGAAGGATGAGAAGACTGAAATGGGGTCAAAAGGTGCTAAGTCCTGGTCTTCGGTCTTAAGAGCGGCCCCGGGCCCTGTAAAGGAAGTGAAATTTGACTACGTGCCTCCTTCGGAAGGATCAGATGTTGTATCCCCCCCAGAGGATGTCCTCAAGAAAGGTGCGGAAAAATTCAAGTGTTGCATTGTGGGTAAATTTACCAAAGGGACTCTACCGTTTAAGAGAGTTAAGGAGGTGGCTTTTTCAGCCTGGAGGAGAGGCCTCACCATGGTCTCTCAGCGTAATGAGTCTACCTATGTCTTTAGGTTCAACTCTTCCAATGAAAAGAATGCGGTTCTAAGCAAAGGTACGTGGTACTTTGATAAAAGGCCTCTGGTATTAACTGATTGGGGTTTCAACGAGCGCTCAGAATCTATTACTTCAATGCCGTTATGGGTTAAGCTAACCAATCTTCCAGATTGTTACTGGACGCAGGAGGGACTGGGTCGTGTTGCTAGTGCCATTGGAAAGCCCCTAGGGGCAGACGCCCTTACATCTGAGCTAGAAATTCTCCCATTTGCAAAAATGTGCGTGCAGTATGAAGTGGGGGATCCATTACCACCAACGCTCAAAGTGGTGGACCTGGACGGTTCCATAGTTGAGGTTAAAGTCTCATACATTAATAAGCCAATGGTGTGCGGCCACTGTAAATCTCTTGGCCACACCATTAGTGTTTGCCCGGTGGCTTCTAGACAATGGGCGGCAGGGGGATCAATCCATATTAAAGGGGCTCCATCTGGCCAAAATGACAAAGGAAAAGATAAAGTGGACGAAAGTGGTAAGGTGAATGAAGGTCACCAAAAGAAGGTGGTGGTGGAGCTGAAAGAAGGGGTTTTAGAGGCGGAAACAAGTCAAAAGAAGGTGGTGGTGGAGCTGAAGGAAGGGGCTTTAGAGAAGGAAGCAAGCCACATGAACAAGCAAACCGCCAACCACCAGGTAAATGTAAAAGAAGGGAATGTAGACAATGAGTGGACGGAGGTTCGTTCTAAACGAAAGCCACTGACATCGCCAAGTATATCTCCGGAAGTCTCCAACCTTCAGCCGTTTCAGAACATTGTGGTTGATGAGGTAGCAATGAAACATGGCTCGAGAACTCCAAAGCCATACAAGAAAGTAAAAAGAGGGGGTAGGGGGGGTCGTACCCCTTCCTCTAGGTCATAAATCTATTATGACTATTTTTTGTTCCTACAACGTTAGAGGCCTTAATAATAAAGTTGGTTTTATCAGGGACTTCATCTTTAAAAATAAACTGTCCCTGGTAGGTCTATTGGAAACACATGTCCAAACTGACGTTGCTAGGATTATCTCTCGGACCATTAATCCACGGTTTCAGTGGTGCTTTAACTATGATCATCATCCGGGAGGCCGTATATGGCTGGGGTGGAATCCCTCTATATGGAAAATTTTGGTTCTTGCTTCTTCCTCTCAGCATATCACATGCTCTGTTACCCTTCTTGAGAGAAATACAACTTTTGTTATCTCTTTTGTGTATGGCCTTAATGATATGATTGACCGTAGACCACTATGGTCTGATTTGGTGGGAATAGCGCAGGGTTTGAATGGCACAGCATGGGCTCTATGTGGTGACTTCAACTCGTGTATTAGTATTGATGAAAAACAAGGAGGGTCCTTAGATTGGACTGCTGGAATGGAGGAGTTTAAACAATTCTTGCTTGCTAATGGCCTCACTGATCTCCGGTATTCAGGCCACTTCTTCACATGGTGGGATAGCAATATCTCTCAGCCAAAATTCAGAAAATTAGATCGTGTGTTAGTAAACCCGGAATGGCATTCAGTGTTCCCTTGCTCGACGGTGGAGTTCATGTCTCGGGGCTTATCTGATCATTGCCCTTCTGTTACTTCTCTTGGCACTAGTTTCTCCTCTGCAGCGAAGCCCTTTCAGTTTTTTAATCACCTTATTAATAATCCAGACTTCTTGGAAACAGTGGAGAAAGCATGGTCCTTAGAGGTTGAGGGGAATCCTTGGTTCATCCTAACATCGAAACTCAAGAATGTAAAGGTGGCTCTAAAGGAACTAAACAGAAAGATGGGGGATATTCACAACCTAGTAATCCGGTCTCGGGATGCTCTCTCTCAGTTCCAGGACTCAATGCCTGCTAACCCTACTGCTGCTTACTTTGAGGAAGAAAAGGAATTTATTGAGAATTATTCAGCAGCTTTAAGGCTAGAGGAGCAGTTTTTAAAGCAGAAATCCAGAATTCAGTGGCTTAAACTTGGAGATGGCAATAGTAAGTTTTTCTATAATTCTTGCAGAGGGAACTGGAACACTAACAAGATTACTACTCTCACCGACTCGGAGGGAGTCTCACACTCTTCTCATGCAGACATGGCTAAAGTTGCAACGGATTTCTATAAAAATATTCTGGGCAAATCATCTGAGGTAGCAGATTTTCCTAATGATATTCCTCTACCTTCTCTCTCTGATTCCCAGGTCAACCTTATGGCTGCCCCTTTTTCTGAGAGTGAAGTACTGAGCACATTAAAAAGAATGGCTAAGAACAAGAGCCCTGGGCCAGATGGGTTCACAGTTGAATTCTACTTGGCTGTTTGGCACTTGGTAGGAAACGATGTGACTAAAGGTATCATGCATTTCTTTAACACATTGCACTTGCCTAGAGTAATAAATGCTGCTTCCATATGTTTAGTTCCTAAACAGCCTAACCCATCTGAAATGCAACACTTTAGACCAATCTCCTGTTGTAATGTACTGTATAAATGCATCTCTTCTATGCTAGCCAAGAGGCTTAAAGCTGTGCTTCCCTCCATCATTTCCCCGGTACAATCTGCTTTTGTAGCTAAGAGATCCATTGGTGACAATATTTTCCTTGCTCAAGCATTATGCAAGGACTATAATGGTAATTCAGGACAGCCTCGATGTGCTATAAAGCTAGACATTCACAAGGCTTTTGACTCCCTAAACTGGAATTTCCTGTTTGCAATCATGGGGAAAATGAGGTTTCCCACTCAGTACATTAAGTGGCTGGAAAAATGTATCACTTCAACAATGTTTTCTGTGAAGTTGAATGGCAATTTAGAAGGGTTTTTCAAAGGGGAATCTGGCCTCAAACAGGGGGATCCTCTATCCCCTTATCTGTTTGTGATTGTCATGGAGGCTCTCTCAGCATGCCTGGATAAGAAGACTGCGGACCCTAACTTCAAATTCCATTGGAGAACTAAGGAAGTAAAGCTAAATCACATTATTTTTGCTGATGATGTTTTCCTGTTTAGTCATGGTGATCTTAGGTCAGTCTCGGCTCTCCTGGATGGGATCAAGCTATTCTCAACCTGTTCGAATCTTAAGCCAAACATCTCCAAAACTACATGCTTCTTTGCTAATGTTAGACAGGATGTGACTGATGCTATTCTTTCTCACTCAGGGTTTCAAAGAGGTCTTATGCCCATCACCTACCTGGGGCTCCCTCTTATCACAGGAAAACTCAACAAGAATGATTGCCAGACTCTGATTAGTAGACTGTGCAGCAAAATGGAGTTGTGGACAACTAGATTTCTTAATTTTGCAGGGCGTCTCCAACTGATCAAAGCCATACTGGTCAGCATTGTGGGATACTGGAGTATGTTTCTCTTCCTTCCGAAAGGGATCCTAAAAAAGATCAATGCTCTATTTTTCAAGTTCCTCTGGGGAGGTTTCTACAAACCAGATGGGAAGTGTCAACATAAAGTTGGATGGGAGGAGTGTTGCAAACCAAAAGCAGAAGGGGGTCTTGGCATTCGGAATATTTTTGAATGGAATGAAGCAGCCATTCTTTTTCAGCTGTGGTGCATCATTCAGCCCACCTCTAACTCTCTATGGGTAGCATGGTTCCATAAAGCTTTGCTGGCAAAGAAGGAATTCTGGACTTCCAAAATGCCATATCGCTCATGTTGGATTGTAAGGAAGCTGTTCAAGGCGAGGCCGCGAGCCCTTCAGTATGTTCACTATAACATAGGAGAAAACTCTGACTTTCTCTTCTGGCATGATCCTTGGGTTCAAAATAAGCCCCTTCTAGATTTTGCCCCTTCCATTGTATCTACAGCTGAGTCCACTAGTTCAGTTAGTATCAATGTCTACCTCCGAAATGGGACTTGGGACTTACCATCTTCGAACCATAATGATGTGATTGAAATTAGAAGGATGGTGCAACATATCCAAGTCCATAAGTCTGATTCCATTTTGTGGGATGGAATGCTTCCAAAGCATGTCAAATTGTCCACTATTTGGTCCTCCATGCGGGTTAAGGGAAGCTATGTCCAGTGGTTAAACATGGTCTGGGGAAAATTCAATATCCCGAAATGCTCATTCATCACATGGTTAGCCATCAAAAACAGGCTCCTCACGAAGGATAGAATGCTTCTGTTTGGAATGCAGGTTGATCAAAAATGTGTCTTGTGTGGGGTGGATGATGAATCGATTAGCCACATTTTCACTGCTTGCCCATACTTTGATATCATTAGCAGGTCTATGCCATTTCGTTTCTCTCGTAACTGGTCCAATTGTCAGTCAGGCAACTGCACCGCTACTCAGCTAGGGGCAAAGGAGGAATCAATTGCCCAACTATTTTTTAGCACAGCTATTTATCATGTCTGGAAAGAGCGTAACTTCCGTATGCACAACCATGGTCCTGGCCACCCTACATCAGTGGTTAGCAGTGAGATAAGACGTATGGTGCGTGAGAAACTGTTCTCATGTAGCTTGTTTAAGGGTTGGGTTCGGAATGACCCGACCATCCTCTTATTTATCATGTAAAAGAATAGGCTAGGTACATCTGTAACGTTGAGTAGGGTTTACCTTCTTATTCTTTGTATCATGTTGATTACTAGCTATAGCATGGATGTTGTCACGCGGGGTATGCCCCTGGATATGTATTAGCTGTTTCCTTTGGTATAAATTCTTTTAATTAGCAAAAAAAAACTTTGGATTTCCCTTTGCCTGACACATGAGTTTTCTCTCTTGTTCTTAGATGACCACCCTCATTGATTGATATGCCCTTCTCTTGAGGTTTCTCCCCCTTAGTCTGATGCTCCCCCTTAGGTTTTGAGTCCTTTGAGTTCCTGTTCTCCCCCTTAGGCTTGTTGACAGGCACTGAGGCTTTAGAAGGGGCCTTTGGAGTTGAAGATTCTTCAGGTAGAGGGAGACCCATGTGCTTCATCATTGCAGACAACATCAATTATTGATGCAGAAGAACATCAACTGTAGTGGTGGCTTGAGTGTTCAATTGCTCAGTTAGAGTGTTTTTTTTTTGCTAATTAAAATGTATTCCAACGGCAAACAAATACAAGTGGGGGCATACCCCACGAAAAATTGTCGACCAACCGGAACAACAAAGAACAACTATAACAGTTCTACAAAGAAGAAGCTAGCAAACTGCTAATGCACTACCCAAATAAAACGACATAAAACCAACATTACCACAGGCCAACAAACTAACAGCTGCTAAAGGAGAAACAGAACAAGGGATGGATCTTTCCGAACCCACTTTTGAAAGGAAGCACAAGTGAACATTTTCTCCCGCACTGTGGATTTGATGGTCAAGCTAAGCACAGTTGTTGGGTGCCCAGGCCCTGCGTTGTGCATTCTAAAGTTCCTTTCCTTCCAGACATTATAAATGCACGTTGTAAGGTAGACCCCTGCTATTCTCTTCAACTTTCCAGAAAGATTAGAAGAGAAAAAATCTCCTTGCTGCCACCTTGTCCAATCAATGTTCACCTGGAAAGGGATTACATTACTCAAGAGCCTAAAATATGGGCAAGCCGTAAACAGGTGGCTTATAGATTCCACTCCATTCCCACACAGCACGCAAGAGGGATCCACCTCCATACCAAACAAAATCATACGATCTCTAGTAAGTAACCTGTTTCTCACAGCAAGCCAAGTAATGAAGGTACATTTCGGAATATTGAACGAGTTCCACACCACTTCTCCCCAGCTTACAGGTTGACCAATATCCCGAATAGAGTTCCATATAGTTTCCAGCTTTACCAATTTAGTCTGCATGCCATTCCAAGTAATGTTGTCAGTCCGGTGAATTTGGACTTGGGATGCTCTTCTTCGAACACCTATGACATCCATGTGGTTAGACTGGGGAAGTCTCCACACTCCATCTTGGAGGTAACAGCTGATAGGGGCCATGGCAGTGGACTCAGCATTAGAGATTACAAAGGACGAGATGAATGCCAGAGGTTTCTTATCAGCCCAGGGGTCTTGCCAAAAGAGAAATCTAGAGTTTCACCCCACATTATACCCAACAAATTGCAAGGCCTGCTGTCTAGCATTAAAAATCTTTCGAGCAATCCAACAACACCTATAGGGCATTGTAGCAGTCCAGAAGGCTTTGTTTCGTAACAGAACATTATGAAACCAGGCTATCCAAAGAGAGTCTGAAGTGGGTTGGAGCAGGCGCCAAAGCTGGTGCAAAACAGCTGCCTGGTTCCATTCAAAAATGTTTTTGATCCCCAGACCACCCTCATTTTTAGGCTTGCAACAATCCTCCCAGGACACCTTGTAGTGGCATTGACCTGATTCCTTAGAACCCTCCCCATAAAAATTTGAATAAAATACTATTGATCGCCTTAAGGACTGACTTGGGAAGGAAAATGTACATGCTCTAGTATCCCACAATACTAACCATGATTGCTTTGATTAGCATCAAACGACCAGCAAAGTTAAGAAATCTCACCATCCAGGATTCCACTCGATTGCATAACTTTGTCACCAGAAAAGCAATATCAAGTAGCCAAAAAAAATTTGAAATGAGAGTCGTTTCTCTCTAGGAACCCTAGCTAGCCGCCTCTTCTCTAAACTAAATCTAAACATCTTTCCATCAATCTAACCATAAATCCATCGCTAATCCATCTCTTTCTTCTAATCTTACACCATAAACTCCTATATTTCTTTTCCTTTTTTCTTTCATGAGTCGGAAGAGGGTTACTTTCTCCGGTGCTTCTTTGTCGGAGAATAGTAGTTCTATTGCTGGTCTCCTTGCTGACTCTAAGGAGTTGGTTAATGATGCTAGGGGATTGTTGGCGAAGACCCATGCTGGGTTGGTACCGAAGATCAGTCCGAAAAGGGTTACCTTCTCAGAGAACCTTGTATCGGAGATTCCTAGAGTTGGGGGTTGTATCCTTATGGGTGAACCCATTGTTAAGATGGGGAGTCCAGTTAGTAGCCCGAAGAGGGTCTCCTTCTCTCCGGAGGTTAGGGTTTTTTACCCTAGTCTGCACGGTGCCCCTTCTACTGAGTTAGTTAAGGGTGAGCAGGTATCGAAGAAGGTCAGTTTTTCGACGGAGGTCAAGGTTTATTACCCTTGTCTTTCTACTGGGTTAGTTAATGGGGAGCAGGATTTGTTGACTCAAGCGACTCAATCCGGTGAGAGGTTTGGTTGTGGGTTTCATCCTGTTGTGGTAAATGGTGAGGTTTCTCTTTGCAAAGAGGAACTTATGAAGAATGCCTGCCAACTGGTTGACGGAAGTCCTGTGAAGGCCTCAGAAGCCCAGTCTCTTTCTAAGGAATTGGTGGGAAAGCTGGTTGGAAAGTTGTGGCCAAAATTGTTTATGGATGATGAGTTCAATGTTGAACCTGTGTTAGAGGAACACAAGTGCTCGATGATTTAAGGAGTAGCGGTTGTGTTCTGGAAGGGACAAAAAGGATGTTGAGGCGTACGCTTAGGATACTTGGGTGTGAACCAGGGGGTTACACTTATTACCCATTTGTTGGTGTTGGTATGCTTGAGATGAATAATTTGTTTGATATTGCCAGGTTGCTCGTGTCTAATTTGAAAATGCAGGTTTTGAAATTGGAATTGCCGAATGAAATGTGTGCTAATAGCACTGGAATTGGTTGTGTGACGCATGGTCATAGTGGTGTGGTTCTTGGCTTATTGATGCCAACTGATAGTTGTGAGGGCATTTGGCCCGGGCCAGAGCAGGATGTCTTGCTGATTCATGGGTTCCTTGGGTCACCATGGAGGATTCTGATGATTTCTAGATGGGTGCTATATCATGCTGAATTGGTTGTGGTCTTGGAAGGATTTGAGTGCAGGTTGCTGCCTGTGACTGCTCTTCAGTCGTACGTGAGGGAGTGCAGCGCTAAAGATGGATGCGCTGATTTGGTGATCATGCTTCGACCTGGTTACGGGAGAGGTTCCTTGCTTGGGAACTACACTGTCCATCTCGGGTGTTTGTGGGCTTGTTCCTTCTATTGGGTTTTGATGCGCTCATGTAGTTCGGGTAGCATCATTGTCATGATGCTAAGAATGCAAATTCTTAGTGCTCTTCCCTATGATCCGACATAGACTTATTTTGATGTCTTTAGACTAGGGATGGTCACTGATAACCTCGCTAGTTTATGTTGTCAGTAAGGTGACTTACTGATTTTTAATCTTTGTATTATGTGATTGTTGACTTCGCGGGGTATGCCCCTAGACTTGTATTCGCTGTTCCTTTTGGTATAAAATTTTAATTAGCAAAAAAAAAAAAAAAAACTTTGTCACCAGAATGTTGCAATCCATGCTGTTAAGCTTGCCAGTAATGAGAGGGAGGCCCAGGTAAGTGACTGGAAGAGTGCCTCTTTGAAAGCCTGTTACCCTTAAGATATCCCCAGCAACATCAGTTCTCACATTTGCAAAGAAACAGACCGATTTGGTCTGGTTTGGAACCAAGTTTGAGAGGCCAGAAAATTGGTGAATCCCTTCCATGAGTCTCGAAACAGATTGAACATCACCATGACAAAACAGAAAGGCATCATCTGCAAAGATGATATGATGTAAGTTCACCTCCTTGGTCCTCCAATGAAACTTAAAATTAGAGCCCACTATTGACTTGTTGAGACAAGCAGTGAGAGCTTCCATGGCCATAACAAAGAGGTAAGGAGAAAGGGGATCTCCTTGTCGTAACCCAGACTCCCCTTTAAAGAAACCCTCCAAGCTTCCATTGAGCTTGACTGAGAACATAGTGGTGGTAATACACACTCTAACCCAATCAACAAATTTGTGTGGAAGGCCCATCCGTTCCATAACCGCAAAGACAAAACTCCAATTGAGTGAGTCAAAGGCTTTGTGATGTCAAGTTTTATAGCACATCGGGCCTGGCCATCATTTCGATTATAACCCTTGCATAAAGCTTGTGCCAAGAAGATGTTATCTCCAATTGATCTTCCTGCCACAAACGCAGATTGGTGTTTGGAGATCAAGGAAGGCATCACAGACTTCAACCTAGCTGCTAACATCTTAGAGATGCACTTATACAAAACATTACAGCAAGAGATAGGCCGAAAGTGCTGCATTTGGGATGGGTTATCCTGCTTTGGAACCAAACAGATCGAAGCCAAAACTTTGCTCAAACAAAAAAAACTTCATTTTGGAATGAGAGTCTAGAGAGAGAAACTCCTCCTTCTCTCTTGCAACCTCTATAGCCGTCTTTCCGCTAAATCTAATCAATTTCGTCATCAGTTCTATACACCCCTTCCTAAATCCACATTCTCCTTCTCATCTCCCACTTATAACACCATATTTCTTTTTTTTCTTTTTTTTGCTAATTAAGATTTTATACCAAGAAGGAACAACTTACACAATTCTGGGGGCATACCCCGCAAAATCAACATTCAGACAACAAAGCCAAACAACATTAAGTCATTTGACAATCAACAAACATATAACTAAGCCTATTACAAACTTAATCTGGTGCCTCCACCAATCCTAAATTGAACCCAATACAAGCACTACGAAAGTGCAACTGAGTAAACTGCACATGGTAATACCAATACCTTCTATTGACTCCATCAAGACAATGCATGAAGCCTAAGAAACATCCCATCTCGAAATCATTAACGGCAGGGGCACCAATCCTTTCAAAACGACTGAGCCCCACGCCCACACCAACTTCAACCGCATCCTTGGAAATTGCTAAAACAATAACATTCGCTGAGCTAAAACGCAGCAGATCAGGCGCCCATGGCGGTATTCCACCAACAACGTTGCCTACAACATTACCAGTACAACCATTACCAACAACCTTAACAACCTTAACAGCAGAGTAATCCACCCCATGATTCTCAAAAAGACCACCACTTGTACCATGACAGGTGGTATCCAAGTCAGGAGGAAGCCTTCCCAAGATCAAACTGCAGTTTCTACCATCCGCCTTAACGGCAGAATCCATAGAAGAAACCGTACCACTAGGACCACCATTCCAAGCATTCAAAACCATAGAAGAGTCCACATCACAAACATTCAAAACCATAGAAGAGTCCGTATCAATAGGACCACCCGAATGATTTACCAGATCAGTTGTGTCTTTGATCAACATACTAGAAGTAACGTCTAATTCCTCATAACTAACAACATTAGCAGAAACCAAATCCATAAAATTCGAAATTTTAGCAGGCACATTCAGAGAATCAATACCTAAATCTTTGATGCCAGCTAACTTTCCCATAAAGTAAAATATGTTACCTTCAACCAAAAGGGGGTTGAGCGGGCTTCGAGTTCTTGAATCCATCCCAGTGTTGGGACAGCAACCAACATCCATCTTCTTTCGGAAATCCTTAGACCCAAAGGAGTCTCTATCACAAACAGACTGCCTCTGCTTGCGCCAAGCAACATTTACTCCTTCAAACGGAGTAACAACCGAATTAACCATAAATCGGACTGGATGACCATCACACACATGATCCTCATCCTGCGATTCTTCCATAGGAGCTTCATCTCCTCGCATATAATCAAGAAAGAAATTATCATCACCTGGTATCCAACATTCCACGTCCATAACAGGAGAACAAGGGTAATAAACCCTCACCTCCGGCGAGAAAGTGACCTTCCTTGCAACCTGCTCCCCCTTTGCTAACTCAGTAGAAAGGGCATCATGCTCATTAGGGTAAAAAACCCTAACCTCCGGTGAGAAAGAAACCCTCTTCGGATTCATTCTCAAATCAGTGTTACCCACAGATGGGCGACCACTAGATCTCCCAGATTCCAAGATCGAGTCTTCATCCTTATCCAGTTTCACCATCATTTGGGATCCCTGAGCAACATTCACTCGATTTCCCCGCTCCAATGGTATCAATGTCACCAAATTCTTCGCGAAAGAAACCTTTTTCAGACTCGGGCTTAGAGCCAGCCCCTCCCGAGTTTGCGTCACGTACTTGCAGTCATCGTCCCTATCAGTGTTACCCACAAAGGGGTAAACACTCGATCTCTCAAAATCCAACAACGAGCCATCCAGAAAGGAAACCCTTTCCCGAGACATTTGAGCGAACAAAGAAGAGAAATTTAGGTGAGAGAAAAGAAAGAGATGATTTCAGGTAGGTTGATTTAGATCTAGTGGAGAAATTGTTTAGATTTTAGAGAGAGAAAGAAGAGAGAAGCTAGAGAGAAAAACCGACTCTCATCTTTTTTTTTCTAAGAAGATTAGTGTTAACACCATATTTCTTTCTTATCTATTAGTGAGATTATGAGTCCTAAGAGGGTTTCTTTTTCGGAGAACCTTGAATCGGTGATCCCTAACGCAGATCCTCGTCTTCGTGTGTGCTCCCATGTCGTCGCCTCAGCGATAACTGATATGGGGAAGGAAGATCTATCGGCGGTTGATATCACCGATAGTGTGAATGTAACCCAAGAGGGGCTAGAACCGGTAGCAAGCCCGAAAAGGGTTTCTTTCGCAGTTGATTTGGTACCTTTTAAACCATCTGTTGGCTCCCGTTCCAGGAAGTCAGAAGTTAAGAAAGATGATAGCTCGCCGAATTGGTCCTCTAATGGCAGGAAGTCTGAGGCGAGCCCGAAGAAAGTGTCTTTTGCGAAAGAGTTGGTGTCAGTGATACCGTTGGAGCAGGGTAATCCAGTAAGATCTACTTAGAGACCTCAATCCAAACGGAGGGTGGTTTTGGATGGGTTAGATGAAAACAAAGGGCGAAAGTTGGGTCTAGGACTTGGGGTTGCTTCGAGAACTAGAAGCTCAATTAACTTATTGGAATGCGAAGGTAAGTTTTTTTCTTCTCATAAGAAAATGAAGCCGAGTTCTTTTAATGATATCCAGCCTATCTTGGTTGAGGAATCCTCGGATTCTATTGTTTCTAGTACAGATTCGGTAATGAATGAGGAGGATGTTATTTCCGCATCCTCACCCAAAATTCCAAGTGCCGATGTGACTCGAGTGGGTGTTAAAGACACACTTATTAACCCCAATGAAATGGTCAGCGAGGGGGCTTCTATTAATGACAATAGGGTCACTGAGTTAACACAAGGGGAGGGATCTAACCCAGTTGCGAGAAATGAACATGAGGAGGTCAAGGGGAAAAATGTGTGTATTGAATCAACAAGGAAAGAGGGGACTCCTTTTTGGAATGTCTCGATCAAAAGAATGCAGGAGCGTTTGTCTATCGCTGTGAATGTAATCATTATCTTTAGAGACTGCATAGTCCACAATGGGCATGAGGTGCCCCTGATTTGGGGAGGTGTTGACTTAAGTGATTTGGATGTTATTAATGGGTTGAATTCAAGGCCAGACATCAAGCTCCTGAGAAACCTCGGTAGAGCACTGAACTGCATTAGGCAGCTTGGGAACTTCATTAGGGAGAAAGGAATCCCTCTTCCGGTTTTATTAGGGGATGATGGCCAGGTCATTGAGGACATGGAAGAGGAGCTGGAGATTGCTGAGCTGTTAGACCACAGCTTATACAACTCAGGGTTGAAGAGGAAGGCTATGGTGGCAGCGAGACGTAACTTGGATAAGCTAAAGATGTTCATTGTCTCTCGGGGTTTGGAAATTCCTCTGATTAAAGGGTCCCGTGAAAGGGAATTCAGTGCTTCTGCTCGTAGGCTAAGAGATATTGAGGAAGTGGAGCTTCATGACTTAACCTGTCGAATTATTCAATTGAGGGACTATTTGATTGATTTGGGGATCGATCTTCAATCAGCTGAGCAGCAAAATAGTCCTCACACTGGAGGTAAGGATGATGAATCTTTTAAGGAAAAAAGGGGAATGCCAAACAATGCAAAGGAGCCAATTCAGGGCAACAAGCAGTATTTGGGTCATCTGTTTGATCTTGTGGGTGATGTGACTGTGCATGATGATACTAAGAAGGAGGCCAGAGTTTGCAAGATTAAGGCAAGGCATGGACGCCTCAGTAAAGCTCCAGATAAAGTTTAAGTTTTAAATTTGTAATGGTCTTGGTTCTTTTGTTGATTATCAAATGGCTTAACGTTGTTTAGCTCTTTTTCTGAATGTTGATTCCGCGGGGTATGCCCCCAGATTGTGTAATGCTGTTCCTTTGTGGTATAAATTTTAATTAGCAAAAAAAAAAAAAAAACAGATCGAAGCCGCATTAATAATTCTAGGCATAATAAGAGAATCAAAGAAGTAGAGGATACCTCTTGTTACATCAGGCCCCACAATGTGCCATGTAGCTAAGAAGAATTCCACCGTAAACCCATCAGGCCCTGGGCTCTTGTTTTTTCCCATTCGCTTCAAAGTGTTCAGAATATCACTCTCTTTAAACGGAGCAGTGAGGGAAATCGACTGGGACTCAATTACCTTTGGCAAAGAGATATCATTCGGGAATTGGGAAACCTCCCCACTATTTCCCAGCAGGTTTTTGTAATAGTCAACAGCTACCTTTGACATGTCTCCGTGGTCAGTGACTGTCTCTCCATTCTGATTGTCTAAGGACAGAATTTTATTAACATTCCATCTTCCTCTGCAAGCATTGAAAAAATACTTGTTATTACTATCACCATTCTTAAGCCATTGCACTCTAGACTTTTGCTTCAAAAAGCACTCCTCCAAGTGAAGAGCTTTAGCATAAGGCATCCATGAGATTGCTCTCTTCCGCAAATTAAGCAGGAGATGAGGATGTAGGGATGTCGTTCTGGAAAGCCAACAAAGCACTTCTCGTATCTCTGACCAGCTGTTGCAAATTCCCCACAGATCTGTTTAAGCCCAACCTTAGTCCTCTTAAGTTTAGCAGAGAGCACCTGCCAAGGATTACCCGTGTCCAAATTGGACCAAGCATTCTGGACCACCGAAAGAAAGCCAGGATTCCCAATAAGGTGGTTAAAAAATTGGAAAGGCTTGGGGGCATTAGGCCTATCCAAACCCAAGAAAGTAAGCGCGGGGCAATGGTCAGACAAGCTACGAGCACGGAAATCAGAGTACGAACAAGGGAACAAATTGTGCCACTCTGCATTGACCAGAACACGATCCAGCTTTCTAAACTTTGGATGGTGCACATTGCAGTCCCACCAAGTCAGGAAATTCCCAACACTACGAAGGTCAGTAATTCCCATAGCAAGAATGAAGTCCTTAAATTCAGACATATCAGAAGTCCAGCTCTCATTTCCACCCTTTTTCTCCGACAATCTAATGCAAGTGTTAAAATCTCCAGCAATTACCCAAGGCTTATTAGAGAGACCCCGAGAGACATTGGCTAAGTCAGACCATAAGCTTCTCCGATCTATGTCCCCATTATACCCATAAATGAAATAAGCCACAAAGCTCAAATTCGCAGTCAACGAAGTGAGCAAACAAGTGATGTGCTGAGCAGAAGTGGCGATAACCACAACTTTCCAAAAATCTGGGTTCCACCCAAGCCATATACGGCCACCCGCATGATGATCATAATTGAAGCACCACTTGAAACGCGGGTTAATCTCCTTAGAGATAATCTTAGCAACATCCTGCTGAACATGAGTTTCCAAAATGCCAATCAAGGATAGCTTATTAAACAAAATAAAATCCTTGATAAAATCAACTTTATTGTTGAGACCACGGATGTTGTAAGAAAAAAAATCAGTCATTAAAAAACTGAGTTAGTGCTTCGAAGGGGGGGCCAGACCCCCGCTTCGCACGTTTGATTCCCCTTGAGTGTTTACAGTGTCTGTAAGATGAGCATTGGATTGTTTGAGAGAGACCACATCTTTTTCTAGGGAATCCACCTTGGTAAAAAGCTCAGTAGACTTAAAACCAGACAGTGATTGCTCCTTAAGTCTCTTCACTTTATACTTGGTCATGTCATGCACAGGGACCTCAGTGACCAGCTTGTCTCCATATTGATTTGCAAAGAGGGTTCTAAGCATGGCATTTGCATCAGTTGTCTGATCAGATAGAGTTTGAAATTTATGCCCCAGACCTGTGATAGTATCCTTTAGTAGAGCTAGACCATTATCCATCTTGGTGCAGGTGGAGTTGCAGTATTTGACATCCTTGAGAACATTGTCCAACTGAGGGAATTTAGCATCAAAAGTTCTCTTGAGTTCTTCTACTGAAGTGGCTGTTTTGTCACACACTTTGTTGATTTCAGTTTTAACTCCCTTCCCAAGATAGTGTGCAGCCTTGAGGAATCCCTTGTAAGAATCATTCATAGCCTCATACACTTCACCAGGAGTCAGAGATTTGGCATTAGAACCCAGTGAAGTGATGTATTCCTCTCTTAGATATTGAAGGGCTTCATTGAGAGTAATATCATATTTTCCTTGCAGCCAGGCATCTATATTGCCATCTCTCTCAGCCTCATCTATTATCTTTGTCTTTCGCATCTCCAAATCATCTCTATGGTAGAGGAGAATAGCTTTATAGTCTGGATCTGGTATGTCTGCAGTGAGTAGGTTCTGAGCAATCTTTGTGAACTCAGGAATTTGATCCACAATTAGATTTTGAAGAGTTTCAACCGTCAATTGTTGTGGAACAGACCCTGATCCTGAAGCACTGTCATGTTGCACAGGCTTCAGCCATTGAGTCATGAAGTTAGAGCTAGAGCTAGGCAAGCTAGACTCCTTAGTTACAGATGCAACTTCTGCAACCGGATGGATTGACTCTACTACTGTTGTCTCCACAGGAGTGGGATGAGTTACAATAGTAGTTGACACAGGCACAGAGTCTCTAGTGAAAACTAGTGAAGCCTCTGTGTTGGTGATGGTGTCATCAGGATATGCCCTAGCATGCATTCCCTCACCTTCTGAATGTGGTTCCTGGGTGGTGAGCAAAGTGTCATGCACTAAGTCACTTGAGTCCATTGGCTCACCAAGAGAAAAGAATTCTTGATGATCAATGCCTTGCTCCTCAATTGATTGAGTTGCAGGCTCCAAAGATTCTGGAAGAGGAGTGTCTTTTAGAGTAGATTTTGGCAACTCCCCCTGAAAGGTAGAGGGAGTTTCAAGTGTGATGTGCTCTCCACTCAGTGTTGTGTCAGCCTTATCACTCCCATGTGCTGACTCAGTACAAGAAGGTGCATTTGGGAGGATGCTTGATTCTATAGATGCACCCTGTTGAGAGGATACATCTAGTGAACTGTGTGCCCCTGATTTTACAACTTCAGCCAATTAAGTGACTGAAGAGGTGGTTTTAGATTTCTTCTTCTTTTGTCTCTGTAAGGGTGACTCAGGTTCCTCACTTTCTATGCCTAATTCTACAGCCAATGCTGCTTCAGATAAGATGGTTAAAGGTGCAGAAGCAACCTCTTTTCTCTTCTTCTCCTTTTTACTAACACCACCCTGTTGAGAGGATTATGTAGGTGGCTCTGTGTTTGATAGAGTGTTTGGTTGAGGTGGTTGGTTAGCAAGCCCTGGGTTAGCATTTTGTTCTACTTGCTTGGGCTATGCTAACAGTGATTTAGAATCAAATATTGGCATGTTATGGGGGTAAGTCCTAAATAAACCCTCCATATGGGGAGTTATGTTAAGTCTTACATCCACATCAATCCTAGTCTCCAGATTACCAAAAATGAGTTTGGTCATGGATCTAGGATAGCCTATTCTATTTCTATCTATCCCAGGTAATTCAATCAATTTATCATTTTTAAAATTAAGTACAGATTGAATAAAACGAGGGAAGAAAATGTCAGTACCTCTCTTGGCTGAGTTCTTACCAAGTCTCCCATACAACTCTTGTAGAATAAGTTGTCCAACGTCTATCTTTCAACCATAGGCTAAGGCATAGCCTATCTGCTGTGCCGGTGCACTGATTTGATCATAGCTAGACTTCCTGGCAGTGAAGACTTGAAGAAGAGTTGCAAACACATAGCTACACTCTTTTATTAGATTCTTCCTGTTTAGATGCCCAAGTTTAATCTCATCTAAGTACCTGATGAACTCGAAGAAGTCTAGCAACTCAGCATTCGTGGCTAGTGGGTCATACACTTCTTGTTGCAAGCCCAATCCTAATGCTTGATTCATATCCTCAGTAGTAATAGTGATGTCCTTATCTTGAATCTTGCAGTAAATGGTATATGTGAGAGTGGCATCCTGAAGTGCATTAGTCTCACAGACAGCAGAGCTCCAGAATCGCTCTAGAAGGTCTAGATACAGGGTAGGATTAGTTGACAGAGCATTCTTGATGTAAGATTCAAACATCCACTTCACAAAACATTTGAAATTGGCATTGGGTGCCTCAACATCACTGGTTAGGGCGATAAAGTTGGTGTTGAATTTCACGGTAGCCATTGATACAGAGAAAAGAGAGAAAAGAATGAAGGTTGCAGGAGAAATTTAGCTTTTTGAGGTTAGGGTTTTCAGGGGTTTTGGAACTCTAGATGCTTGAGAAATCGAATGAAATGAATCGAATAGATGTAGAATTGTATAAGTATGAAGTACTTGAATTGTCGATTAGATATATGTTTTGTATCGACAAGTCAGGCATTCGAGAAGTAGAAAACAACTATTCGATAAGTCAAGAAAGGTTTAATCGATATCTCAAGCAGATGGTAACTCACAGCTGGCAGTTATCTAACTTAGAAATAATTCTAAATTACATAAAATATATTTTTATGAGTGATTTAAAAGTCTGAATAAAAATCCAAAAACGGTTAAGATTCAGTGAGAATTCAGCCTTTCCAAATGATTCGAGAACTCA
The DNA here is from genome assembly GCA_037693485.1 of Kitagawia praeruptora. NCBI lineage: Eukaryota > Viridiplantae > Streptophyta > Magnoliopsida > Apiales > Apiaceae > Kitagawia > Kitagawia praeruptora. Next base: position 116,449,039 of record CM075351.1, on the reverse strand, counting down.
AACATAGTATTCGAGAACTCAGTCATTAGAGAACTAAAACACCTTATTCGAGAACTCAAGCATTTCTCTGTTCGATTTCTCTAAAGACTCTATTCGAGAACTCAAGAGTGTCCTGAATAGACTTGTTAGAGAAGTCGAGCATTAACAAGAAATGAATCATTTGAGAAGTCTGACTTATCGAAATTTTCTTTTCACTCATAAAAGTTCAATTTTCACTATCTTTTAAAATTCACCAGACATATTCTATGTAGAATATTCTAACAAATTAAATAGTGATTTTCTCAAAATTTCATAGAAATTTCAAGTTGACATAATATGATTTTTCAACATATGCAACAGATTTGAAATATTTATAAATCATATTTCAGCCAACACTTACTTCAAAAATATTGAGAATTTAGATAAAGTAAGTGTTTACTGCTGCAACAATCTAGGTGATATATTCACTTAGCCAGAATCTGAATAATTCAGCATTCCAATTTCACTAACCAACCTTGTGAAGGTGGCTTCATCTAATGGCTTAGTGAATATGTCAGCTAGTTGTTTATCTGTAGAGACATAATGCAACTCAATGGTTCCATTAGTTGCATGTTCTCTAATAAATTGATATCTGATGTCAATGTGCTTTGTTCTAGAATGATTGACAGGATTGACAACTATAGAGATTGCACTTGTGTTGTCACACATGATTGGAATTCTTTCCAACACAAGTCCATAATCTCTAAGTTGATTTCTAATCCAAAGCACTTCAGCACATCAACTTCCAGCAGCTATATATTCAGCCTCAGCTGTAGAAGTTGACACAGATTGTTGTTTCTTGCTATACCAAGAGACTAACCTTTGTCCAAGAAACTGGCAGCTACCTGAGGTGCTTTTCCTATCCACTCTGCATCCAGCATAATCAGCATCAGAATAACCAACAAGATTGAACCCTGTGTCCTTAGGATACCATAAACCCAAGTTTGGAGTGCCCTTCAGATATCTAAAGATCCTTTTTATAGCAATCAAATGTGACTCTTTTGGATTTATTGAAACCTTGCACACAAGCATGTAGCAAACATGATGTCTGGCCTACTTGCAGTGAGATAGAGTAGAGAACCAACCATGCCTCTATAGACTGAGATATCTACTTTCTTGCCTTTAGCATCTTCATCTAATTTAGTGGCAGTGGCCATGGGTGTCTTTGCAGGTAAGCAGTCTTCTAAGTCAAACTTCTTCAATAAATCCTTGATGTACTTGGTTTGACTGATAAAAATGCCATCCTTCCTTTGACTAACTTGCAATCCAAGAAAGAATGTTAACTCTCCCATCATACTCATCTCATATCTGCTCTACATAAGCTTAGAGAATTTCTCACACAGCTTCTCATTTGTAGAGCCAAATATGATATCATCCACATAGATCTGAACTAGGATAATATCATCACCATGTTTCTTGTAAAATAGTGTCTTGTCCAATGTGCCTCTAGTGAATTTATTTTTAAGGAGAAATTGTGATAAAGTATCTTACCATGCCCTTGGAGCCTGCTTAAGTCCATATAATGCCTTAAGCAATCTGTAGACAAATTCTGGGAAATGTGGATCATCAAAGCCAGGTGGTTGTTGCACATAAACTTCTTCTTCCAACTCTCCATTCAGAAATGCACTCTTGACATCCATTTGATAAACTTTAAAGTTTGAATGAGCAGCAAATGCCAAGAATATTCTGATGGCTTCCAATCTAGCAACAGGGGTAAATGTCTCATCATAATCAATGCCTTCATGTTGAGAGTATCCTTTTGCAACCAACCTTGCTTTGTTTCTTACTATTACACCATTTTCATCCATCTTATTCTTCAGAACCCATTTTGTTCCAACAATTCCAGGCTCCACAACCTGAATCTCAACCAATCTTATTCTTCAGATTGGTTGAGATTCAGGTTGTGGAGCCTGGAATTGGTCATGTTTTAGAATTTGTGGAGTTCGAAAATGTGTCATTCAATTTGGTGAGAATTTGGCGGAGTTTTCCTCAAAATCTGATGGCGGAGATTTGTGGTGGCGTTTCCTTGGTTTTGGAGGGTATTGGTTTGTTTGATACTTTTAAGTTTCCTTTTGTCAATTGGGTTACAAGTTTAATGTCTATACTGTTGATTAGTTGTTATGATGTTTTTGAGATGGGAGAATTAGTTGGAGACCCGGTTTGGATCACCTGTGATCATGGAATTGAAGTTACCTATAATTTAATTCCTATCGTGTAGATGGAGTTGGTTTATGTTGGTAACACTCAGCAGGGGCGAATTGTTGCTACACCAGGTGGTCGGGTTGGGTTTGGTTTGGAAAAGAATCAATTTGTTAATCGAGATTTGGGAAGTGGAAAAGGGGTGGACCCTTTTGTCTTTATCTATGCTAAAGCGAGTAATGCTTATTATCAATTGGATGGGTTTGGGCAATCAGGCCTAGTGCACATTCAATTTGAATGGATTTATTCTTTGACTGGGGCCTCCCTTATTCATGGCATAGTCCCTTAATGTGTGAAGACGAGTAGGCTAGTTTATAACTATTGCTTTTCGTGTAGACTAGTTTATCTAGTTCCTTTTGATGTTTTATCTTTGTTGTTCCGTTAGGTAGAAGTGTTACTAATCGCGGGGTATGCCCCTAGATATGTACTCTTTTCTCTATGGTATAAATTTTAATTAGCAAAAAAAAAAAATGGTTCTGTTCTTTGGTGCACAAGTTCCCATACTTTGTTTGTTTCAAATTGATTCAGTTCCTCTTGCATGGCAATAATCCAATCTGGATCCAATATTGCATCATCAAGTTTTTTTTTTTGCTAATTAAAATTGTATACCAAAAGGAACAACTTTAGACAATTCTAGGGGCATACCCCGCGAAATCAACAACCAACTATTACAACAAAACCATCATAGCATACTCAATTAACAAATCGAGTCAACAACCAAACTAGCTAGCCTAGTCTAAAGCTACAGAACTGGCGCCTCCAACAACCTTCGGTAATAGTTCACCATACAATGGCGAAATTGCATTCCATCTCTACGAGCATTAGCTTCCATACCACTCATGAAGACGATGCCTATCGACAGTCCACTAGTTTGCAGCCTGATTGCATTAGACTGAACCCCCCTACCTGCTTCCCAGCAAAACATTATGAACCCTGTTTAAGTCCAGCTCAATAACTTCCTACCTCATAATCCGAATGTCATTCCAACAGCCAGCCATCACTTCTCTTTCTTCGGCCTTTAAACATGGAAACATGCTAGACCCATGGTGTATTCGAAAGCCACCAACAACCTGGAGCCTCATCCTTAACAAAACTGCTCTTTGCAGCACGCAACAATCTACATTATCGACCTTAGCCCTGCGACCAACCATCTCATCGTCGAATGGTATGGGAAAGTGTTGTTTGCCACCATCAACCAGCCTGGTCCCCAGAAATTCATTCCATCGGATTGCACCAAAACATACCCGACCATACACATTTTGTAACTGCTGTAACACAACAAATCAACACTATCCATACTCAATGCAGACACAAAATCTATAACCAAAGAAGTACCTTCACACTCAGCAGACTTCCTGTTAAAAACCTCACGGCTTTCCTTGAACAAAACAACAAGCCTTAAACACCTAGCAGATAAATCATACTTCAAGAAAACAGAGAGCAAATCTGTTTCAACTATATTCCACTTGGCCGCTCTATTTGTATACACCTCGAGAAAACGGTGTATCATCACAATAAACCGAAGACAACCAACCTCCCAGCAAGTACAGAGTCTTGCAAAAAGTACTAAAATCTCCATATCACATAGCTCAGCCCTTAGAGGCGCAACTAACACACAATTCAAAGTTCCCAGAGTCAAACTAGCACACAGAAGACGCTTCGCGTCCCCATTAAAATCCTTTTTAGTGTGGTGCTTCTTCAATACATCCTCAAGAACCACTAAACCCACAGGAAGGATGCAGGACATAGTACCCACCGGTACCACAACATTGTTATCATAAACCCAAGTTTAAAAAACATTTCATTTTGACATAACGACAAATTCATTCGTTATGCTATCAGTGATCTTGCCCCAAAGAGAAGCATCCAACATGATCTCCAAAGCGGGTTCAAACCCCTTGACCGAAAGAATACCCATCATTTGCAGGAGCATTTCTTCAAACAGTATAGGTGTAACAATCTCCACCTTTTTCCCCCCACTAGTCTCCCCGCTTCCTTGTTCACCCTTGCGAGAGCATACACTCCCAGTTTCCAATGGACAATTTGAAAACGAGGATAAACCCCCATTTTGACCTCAACCCAAAGGTTGGCTTCATTGAAGATAGCAAAGTACATTCCTACTTCGCTAATCATCCAATCGAATTGGTACATACTCAACCCTGAGCAAAATAGCTCAAAAGAGAAGCATTCAAAGTATCTTATTACCAAACCTGTGAAGCCACCCAATCTACCATCAGATAACGGAGCATCGCGAACCCAAAGAGGGTTCTCACTAGGTAGGAAGACCCATAAACCTCCTCCCATCCAGCCCTCTAAAGTAGTAATCTCAGGAGATTGCAAACAGAAGAAACTCATTTTGTCGACCACCAAAGTCGAAACAAAACGAAGGACAACGCCATTGGACGCCCTCTTAAAACCCAGACCACAACATAGATCTGGAAGCAAGATCTATGTTGTGGTCTGGGTTTTAAGAGGGCGTCCAATGGCGTTGCCCTTCGTTGAAAGCATGGTCCTTAGAGGTTGAGGGGAATCCTTGGTTCATCCTAACATCGAAACTCAAGAATGTAAAGGTGGCTCTAAAGGAACTAAACAGAAAGATGGGGGATATTCACAACCTAGTAATCCAGTCTCGAGATGCACTCTCTCAGTTTCAGGACTCAATGCCTGCTAACCCTACTGCTGCTTACTTTGAGGAAGAAAAGGAATTTATTGAGAATTATTCAGCAGCTTTAAGGCTAGAGGAGCAGTTTTTAAAGCAGAAATCCAGAATTCAGTGGCTTAAACTTGGAGATGGCAATAGTAAGTTTTTCTATAATTCTTGCAGAGGGAACTGGAACACTAACAAGATTACTAGTCTCACCGACTCGGAGGGAGTCTCACACTCTTCTCATGCAGACATGGCTAAAGTTGCAACGGATTTCTATAAAAATATTCTGGGAAAATCATCTGAGGTAGCAGATTTTCCTAATGATATTCCTCTACCTTCTCTCTCTGATTCCCAGGTCAACCTTATGGCTGCCCCTTTTTCTGAGAGTGAAGTACTGAGCACATTAAAAAGAATGGCTAAGAACAAGAGCCCTGGGCCAGATGGGTTCACAGTTGAATTCTACTTGGCTGTTTGGCACTTGGTAGGAAACGATGTGACTAAAGGTATCATGCATTTCTTTAACACATTGCACTTGCCTAGAGTAATAAATGCTGCTTCCATATGTTTAGTTCCTAAACAGCCTAACCCATCTGAAATGCAACACTTTAGACCAATCTCCTGTTGTAATGTACTATATAAATGCATCTCTTCTATGCTAGCCAAGAGGCTAAAAGCTGTGCTTCCCTCCATCATTTCCCCGGTACAATCTGCTTTTGTAGCTAGGAGATCCATTGGTGACAACATTTTCCTTGCTCAAGCATTATGCAAGGACTATAATGGTAATTCAGGTCAGCCTCGATGTGCTATAAAGCTAGACATTCATAAGGCTTTTGACTCCCTAAACTGGAATTTCCTGTTTGCAATCATGGGGAAAATGAGTTTTCCCACTCAGTACATTAAGTGGCTGGAAAAATGTATCACTACAACAATGTTTTCTGTAAAGTTGAATGGCAGTTTGGAAGGGTTTTTCAAAGGGGAATCTGGCCTCAGACAGGGGGATCCTCTATCCCCTTATCTGTTCGTGATTGTCATGGAGGCTCTCTCAGCATGCCTGGATAAGAAGACTACGGACCCTAACTTCAAATTCCATTGGAGAACTAAGGAAGTAAAGCTAAATCACATTATTTTTGCTGATGATGTTTTCCTGTTTAGTCATGGTGATCTTAGGTCAGTCTCGGCTCTCCTGGATGGGATCAAGCTATTCTCAACCTGTTCGAATCTAAAGCCAAACATCTCCAAAACTACATGCTTCTTTGCTAATGTTAGACAGGATGTGACTGATGCTATTCTTTCTCACTCAGGGTTTCAAAGAGGTCATATGCCCATCACCTACCTGGGCTCCCTCTTATCACAGGAAAGCTCAACAAGAATGATTGCCAGACTCTAATTAGTAGACTGTGCAGCAAAATGGAGATGTGGACAACTAGATTTCTTAATTTTGCAGGGCGTCTCCAACTGATCAAAGCCATACTGGTCAGCATTGTGGGATACTGGAGTATGTTTCTCTTCCTTCCGAAAGGGATCCTAAAAAAGATCAATGCTCTATTTTTCAATTTCCTCTGGGGAGGTTTCTACAAATCAGATGGGAAGTGTCAATATAAAGTTGGATGGGAGGAGTGTTGCAAACCTAAAGCAGAAGGGGGTCTTGGCATTCGGAATATTTTTGAATGGAATGAAGCAGCCATTCTTTTTCAGCTGTGGTGCATCATTCAGCCCACCTCTAACTCTCTATGGGTAGCATGGTTCCATAAAGCTTTGCTGGCAAAGAAGGAATTCTGGACTTCCAAAATGCCATATCGCTCATGTTGGATTGTAAGGAAACTGTTCAAGGCGAGGCCGCGAGCCCTTCAGTATGTACACTATAACATAGGAGAAAACTCTGACTTTCTCTTCAGGCATGATCCTTGGGTTCAGAATAAGCCCCTTCTAGATATTGCCCCTTCCATTGTATCTACAGCTGAGTCCACTAGTTCAGTCAGTATCAATGTCTACCTCCGAAATGGGACCTGGGACTTACCATCTTCGAACCATAATGATGTGATTGAAATTAGAAGGATGGTGCAACATATCCAAATCCATAAGTCTGATTCCATTTTGTGGGATGGAATGCTTCCAAAGCATGTCAAATTGTCCACTATTTGGTCCTCCATGCGGGTTAAGGGAAGCTATGTCCAGTGGTTAAACATGGTCTGGGGAAAATTCAATATCCCGAAATGCTCATTCATCACATGGTTAGCCATCAAAAACAGGCTCCTCACGAAGGATAGAATGCTTCTGTTTGGAATGCAGGTTGATCAAAAATGTGTCTTGTGTGGGGTGGATGATGAATCGATTAGCCACATTTTCACTGCTTGCCCATACTTTGATATTATTAGCAGGTCTATGCCATTTCGTTTCTCTCGTAACTGGTCCAATTGTCAGTCAGGCAACTGCACTGCTACTCAGCTAGGGGCAAAGGAGGAATCAATTTCCCAACTGTTTTTTAGCACAGCGATTTATCATGTCTGGAAAGAGCATAACTTCCGTATGCACAACCATGGTCCTGGCCACCCTACATCAGTGGTTAGCAGTGAGATAAGACGTATGGTGCGTGAGAAACTGTTCTCATGTAGCTTGTTTAAGGGTTGGGTTCGGAATGACCCGACCATCCTCTTATTTATCATGTAAAAGAATAGGCTAGGTACATCTGTAACGTTGAGTAGAGTTTACCTTCTTATTCTTTGTATCATGTTGATTACTAGCTATAGCATGGATGTTGTCTCGCGGGGTATGCCCCTAGATATGTATTAGCTGTTTCCTTTGGTATAAATTCTTTTAATTAGCAAAAAAAAAAAAAAAACATAGATCTGGAAGCCACCATTGAGCTTTAGCAACCCCAAGCCCAACAGGAGATACCGATACAATAAAGCCATTGATGTTCCTTAAGGAACAAGAGTAACAAGACATCCAATCCGATAAAACATACTGAAACTACTTAAAGCCGAAGCCCACTTCATTAAACTGATGTTCGAGAAACTCGACAAATCGAAAAAGGTGGCCTTCCCGTAAAAGGAAGACATACCAGCTTCAATTTTCATTACACAGCGTGAGTAAAAAACCCCAACTGCTTTGATAAGGTCTAGAATAGAGATCCCAAGAACCTTCCCAACTGTAAATATGAAGTTCCACGACCGTAGGTCTAGAGCTTCAAACCAATTTAATGGGTCAACACCCAGCAGAAAACCAAACCCAAAGTCTCTATCAGAAGTGAACAAATCACCCTCTGGAGACATAGTCACAAATAAAAATATATATTATAAGAAATATGATGTATAGGTGAGGGATCAGAGATGGAGGATGGAATATGAAGGAAATTTGGTTAGATCTGATGAAAAAAGGTGTAGATTTGTGGCGGCTAGAAGCAAGAAGAAGGGATTCTAGAAAGAAGGGAGAGCGTTTCTCTCTCTAGACGACTCTCATTTTTGGTCCTACATCATCATCAAGTTTCTTAGGCTCAATCTGAGATAGAAAACAACCATAGAGGCACTCATTTTGAGTTGCTCTCCTAGTTCTCACTCCTGCATTTGGATCTCCAATAATTTGCTCTGTAGTGTGTGATCTATCCCGTTTCCTTGAATGCTCAGTCTGATTTCTCATTCTTGATGTTGCTTCATCATCCAAGTCATGAACATTCTCATTTCCTCCCCCTGTGAAGTTGCCAGTTGCCACTATTCACATGTGTGTCTTGGATGCTTGTTTCTTCACTGTTGATTGGCATAAATTCTTCTATTGCATCATCATTCACTTAAGTTTGTTGAACTATAGTTTCAACTTCAGTTTCAATCTCTTCATCAGAATCATCTAGATTATCAAACTTTAATGGATCTTTATTTTCATCATTGGCTTCTAATCCAGGTAGTTTGCTGTCATCAAATGTTACATCTATGCTTTCCATAATTTTCTTTTGACTGATGACACAAACTTTGTATGCAATTCTTTCCATAGAGTAGCCAAGAAAAATTCCTTCAAATGCCTTTGCATCAAACTTTCCAACATATTCTGAATTATCCTTCAATACAAAGCATTTGCTTCTAAAAGTATGAACATACTTTAGAGTAGGCTTCTTTCCAGTCATCAAATTGTAAGGTGTCTTTCCAGTGTTTTTGTTGATGAGAGTTCTGTTCTGGATATAGCATGCAGTGCTCACAGCCTCAGCCCAAAAACATGTAGGCATCTTTGCATCAAGAAACATTGTTCTAGCAGCCTCAATTAGAGTTATATTCTTTCTCTCAACAAATCCATTTTGTTGTGGAGTCCTTGGATCTGAGAATTGCTGAGAAATACCATTCTCTTTGCAGAATGCTTCAAGCATGGCATTTCTGAACTCTGTTCCATTATCACTTCTCAATGCAATCACACTTGAATTGTTGGCCTTTGCTTCCTTGTCAACTTTCTTTATGTGCTAAATGATTACTTGTGGAGCCTCATCTTTTGATGCCAGAAATTCCACCCATGTATACCTTGTAAAATCATCAACCATCACCAAGGCATACTTCTTTCTTCCTAGTGACATAATATTGACAGGCCCAAACAAATCCATATGAATTAATTGCGATGTCACTTTTTTTGACTTGTGGCTTGATCTTTTCATCTTTCCTTTTTGACAAGCCTCACACACTCCTTCTTGACAGAATTCAAGTGTGGGCATGCCTCTCACTAACTCTCTTTTGACTAGAGAATTTAATGGCTTTGAAGTTCAAGTTGATAATTTCTTGTGCCACAGCCAACAGTCTTCATTTGATGCTTTTGAATAAAAGCAACAAACTTTGTCCTTGTTTGCAGAATCCATATTGGCAACAAACAAGCTTCCTTTTCATACTCCAGATAGAGCAAAATCATCAGTCTTCTTGTGGGTAATCAAACATTCATCCTTGTCAAAATTTACCTTGAATCCTCTATCAGTAAACTGACCAACACTTATCTTCAATGATGACATTACCAACTTCTAACTTGCCATATCCCAATGTGTTACCCATGCTGTCATCTCCAAAAGCAACCATTGGGCCAGCCTTCTCCTCATACTGTGATAGTAGGGCCCTATCACCAGTCATGTGATTTGAGCATCCACTGTCCAAAATCCACATGACCTTCTTTTCACTTTCTTTGCCCTGCAAACATAAATGTATTACTTCTCCTTTAGTACCCAAACAAGTTTGGGTCCATGTGACTTAGAAACAGTTTTATCATAGACAACATGCTTATCAACTTTCTTGGTATTAGTCTTCTTGTCACTGTTAGAAGTCTTAGAACCTAAGGTTTCAGACTTAGGTGACAAAGGTACCTTCCTAGCTCTAGGAGGACTTGAAGACTATGACCTTGTGTAGTGTGTGTGAGAATTGTGACTGATACAACATCAACGAATTGCCTTCTTAGATTGAAACAGCTAGTCATAACATTCATATTGCATGGCATACAGTCAAATTTATCATAGAATGGAGCATCTCTATGTCTTAAAGGCACAGAACAATCATAGAAAGGTTTGGGCACACTACCAACATGTTTCTAGGAATATGTCTTGGGCTGTTGGGTTGCAAAACGAGCCTGTAATGAATCATGCTTGTCTTATTTCAAAATGGATGTCGGGTTTCAAGTTAGGTTTTGGGCCCAATGGCTGTCACGAGATGCTTGTTGTCAAGATGGCATATAATATGTATGGTGAGGTTTCGAGAACAGGGACCTTGATGTGGTCATCAAGGAAAAGTCGGTATGATAGAGCTAGTCTAAATGGAAGCCTTGTCAGCGAGGAACATTGGGTGGTGCTACCCTCTTTTGTTTTTAAGCTACCGTAAGCTTTTCTATGTTGATTAGTTCGTGTTGTTACTGATTGCTAGTCTACCTAGCTTTATTGATGTTTTTTCTATGTTGTTCCGCTAGGTAGATGTGTTATTAATCGCGGGGTTTGCCCCTAGAGATGTAATCATTTTCCTATGGTATAAATTTTAATTAGCAAAAAAAACATGTTTCTTGCATGCATGAGTTAAATGATTGGTACCGAAACAGTTTTGACAGGTTTTCCTAGGGGCATTAGGCATATAAGCATAGTAATTATCTTTGTTAATCCCTAGCTTGCCATTTATGTTCTGTTTCTTCTTAGCCACTTTCTTCTCAGATTCATTCTTCCCAGCTGATAAAAACTTAACAAACTTCTCAGTCCTAGGTCTACTTTCTACAGGCTTCTTGGCTTTTGGCTTGACACTCTCACTCTTAGAGGATGCTGGTTGTTCACTAGACTGTGCCTCATCCTCATCATTCAACATTTGCTTGATGAATAAGGCATCCTCATCAATTTCAAATGTCGATTCTTTAAAAATTGGAGACTCGGCCTTTTTTTAAAATGTGAGGCACTTCCTTCTAAACAACCATGCCATCTTCAATGACAGCATAGCATTTCCTCTGGTTAAGAGTGCCATAGTCAAGTCCAATGGCAGCCTTGGGTTTAGTTTGGATTTTCTCATGATAGGATTGTAATAGACTAGATGAGTTCTTAAAGGTTATTTTCAGTTTGAATTCATTTTCAGCTAGTTTATCCCTAAGAGCCTTTTCAATTTGACTAGCACATAGAACCTTATTCTGTAGATATTCAACTTCTTTCTTAAGGTTTTCTACTTGCATAGCAGTTAGCTCAAGTTCCTCATTCCTTTTGATTAATAATTCATTTCTAGCAAACAGTTTAGCAATTTCCTCATTAGTAGCAGTCATACTAGTATGAATATTAAACATTTCAACAGATAGTTTTTTTTTTTTTTGCTAATTAAAATTTTTATACCATAAGGAACACCATAAACACGACTAGGGGCATACCCCGCGAAAACAACAAATAACCATTACAAACGAAATTTGTCCAATCAGGGGCATACCCTGCAGAGTCAACGATTAGCCAAAACAGAGCCAACCAACATAAAATCACTTGGCAATCAACATAACAGAAGTAAGAAAACAAAGGATTAATCAGCCATTTTTAAGTCTTGTTGGAGTGCCCTCCTCGAGTTGCTCTCCACTGCTTGATCTTGGATTTGGACCAACGAACTTTCGTGGCCTTCTCATTGAGCGTGCCAATATCATGATCATAGATAGCCTGATCCTTCTCCATCCTGTCATTAGCATGATCAACGTTCAGGTTCATCACCACCTGATCCACCATAGGAGCCACCAAGTCTCTGTCCATCTTGCCCTTGATATCCTTAGCATCAACTTTCATAGGAGCTTCCTCAAAACTCACTCCCGCAACCTCAGTACCTTTCTGCACCACATCAATCTCCATACTAAGACCCCCCAGGCTATCCAGCATCTTATGCGCCGGGGAGTTGTGAATTCCCCTGACAGTACCATCTTTGAACAGAACAGTATCCATGTTATCAATAGAGGGGAGAGTGCTAACATTTGGGAAGTCCTCCCACGGGATGTCATCCCCATTCCTTCCCGCATTCAATTTGGCCTTGTCGTTAGCACCAGCACCAGACCCCGTGCTGTCAATCTCCATAGCAGAGATGTCATCGAATAAGTCATTCCCCTTCAAAAAATTGAAAGCCTCATCAACCTCATTTTCAATTTCCTTTGCCGAAATCTCCTGTATCACAGAAGCACTCTGACCTCCTCCAGAGACACCCAAACCTGAAGAACCTTCAATCAAGCACACCTCTCTCAGGTTCTCAGTGGATATAAAGTCATCCTTCCATGTAACCCTGTTCTCGTCAGGCTTTGCAGTAATGTCATCATCTTTCACTCTAGTCATCAGTCTATCCCTGGGATCCCCATTTTCATCAAAAAATACATCCAAAGGAATGCCATCAGCTGGTATCTCAATCCCCTTTTTGACCGTAAAGTCTTGCAACTGGACAATGCAATTAAACATCTCGCAAAGCTCCTCATCCTGAAGAAATTCAGAGAAATCAACCAGAAATTTACCCGAGAAGTTAGCCAAAGATTCCCTTTTTGTGCTCAGCACTGGGACCTCATACCCCATAAAATCAATGAACATCTGCAGAACTTTTAAATAGTTCCTAGCCTTAGCTAAAAACTGGTTAGCAACCACCTTATCCTAATCCGAGTCTTCTACCACAGAATTATCAGTATCTTTATCAACAAGACCAACCGAGACAGGATGAGGAGAAACCTCAGCTTTGAAAGCAGCCAGGTTCAAACCCATGATCAGATCTCCTTGATTAGAGTCAACATTTGTCTCATTACTCTTAGGATTCCCATCCCAAAAGGCATCAGTCACTATTCTTTGGACAAGTGACGTCACCATACCTGAAATGACTTCCTCATCTCCAGAATCTACATCATTTACAACCTCCTCCTTTCCAGGGACCTCAGTAACATTTTTAGTGCTTTTTCCTTTCATCACACCAACATCATATACATTATCGTTTCCTTTACACTCTTGAGAGCCATACAGAAAGCCCTCACCCTGGTTATCACCCATCCCAAGAATGGAGCTACCAGCCAGATCCCTTCCAGGGCTCAATGAAAAACCAGAGGTAACCTCCCCCACATTTTCCCTATCCTTAACAGATCTAGAATTCAAAGAATCAGATAACTCAATAAGAGAATCCACACCTAATTCAATAGGTCTAACATTCTTCTTTTGTGAGAAAAACTTACCATCAATTTCTTGGTGCTTGACCAAACTACGAGTGCGCATAGCAATCCCAGATCTAGATCCATCGGCAACGCAGATGTTTCCACCTATGTTCCTCTTCGTCTCACCAGTGGGCGGAGCCATGGATATCAATGTCCCAGTGTTTACTCTTAGAAGACACCCCATTCAAAATAGACACAGTAGTAAAGGTTTCATTAACTCCAGTCCCCGAAGATTGGACGCTTTGAGAACGAACACCATAAGAGGTCCGATCCGGCAAGCTACCATCATTCTTAATACCCAATCCTTCTAACTTCCTGGAACGGGAGCCAATAGATGGTATATACGATACCAAATCAACTGCAAATGAAACCCTTTTCAGGCTCGTTACCGGTTCTAACCCCTCTTGGGTTATCTTCACACTATCGGTGACATCAACCGCCGATGTGGAATCATCCAAAAAAGAAACCCCTTTTCGGGACATGAGACAGGAAAGAAAGAAATTTAGTGTTTGAGTTAGGAGATTAGGAGAAGAAATGGGTTTGGGAGGTTGATTTGATCTGATGAAGAAAGTGATTTGAATTTAGAGAGAGAAAGAAGAGAGAGGTTAGAGAGAATTTAGACCGACTCTCATTTTTTGTATTTCAACAGATAGTTGTTCAATCATATTCTTGTACTCAGAAACAGACATGTCAATGGTAGTGAGAGATGGTACCTGAGAGTCTGATGAAGATGTGTCATCCTTGGAATTGGCCATCAAGGCATAGTGGCAGAATCCTTGCTCTTCTTCATCACTATCAGTATCATCCCAACACTTCCCTTCAGCTATGTAGGCCTTGCCTAGTGTTTGCTTTTTGAGAAGGGTCTCATACTTAGCTTCAAGCTCTAGAAACTCTTTATCCTTCTTTTTAAGCCTCTTGCATTCACTAGCAAAATGCCCTAGGTCATTGCATCTATAACATCTCACAGATGACCTATCCACATAGCCAGTTTTGAATTTACTCTTGTTTGGCTTCATAGGTGCTTTACTCTTGTTGAATGAATGGTTTTGGGTTTTAGGTTTGAAGGGTTGATACTTTTTAGACAAAAAAAATGAGAGTCGTTCTCTCTTCCTTCTCTCTAACTTCTCTCTAAAAACCCTATTAGCCGCCTCTCAATCTAACACACTTTGCCATCAAATCTAAACTTTCCCCTTCACGAATTCATCTCCCTCTCTGTCCTCTACATATCCCCCAAATTTCTTATTCCTATTTCTACTATGGATGGTTCTAACCATGATATGGATTCTACTAGGTGTCCTGTTGATCAGGATGGAGCTCATCTTGAATTTGGAGTGGTCGATAGGGCCCAGGCCCCCTTCTTAATTGATGGATCTGTCTTCAGAGAGTTGATGGGTCTCCCTAACCAAAGGGTGGATGAAATTAAGCATCTGGATGCAGATCCGGCAAAGGATGGTGTTTCTTATGGGGGTTCATCTTTGGATACCCAAGGGTCGATGGATGTATCTTTGATGGACACGCCTGGTTTGTGTTTGAAGTATGGCTAGGCTCAGATTAGTTTGGGAATGAAAGATGTTGGTTGCAATCGCGTTGATGGGATTGCTTCTAGTTCTCGTAGCCCTGTTATGAAGGCTGTGAAAGCGCTGGCTAGCAGGGAACCCTGTGTTACTGCTGGAAAAGACAAGGGATGTACGGGCATCACATTAAAAGATAAGGGGTATATTGATACCATGGAGAACACTACTGTCATGGATATTGCAGTAGTGGATTCGGGATATGCTTCCACTTGTGGAAGTGCGTTGTATGTCTTGAAGGGGGTGGTCCCTGGAATGCCTGTTAGGAATTGGTCGGAATCATCAAGACTTAGGGAGAGATTGAATTAGCTTTGAAAGTTCTCGTGGTTCTTAGGGAATGTATTGTTCGGAATATTAGTAAAAAAAATGTATTGTTCGGAATGGGCATGAGGTTCCCAGTTTTTGGGGGAAGATAGATATGAGAGGCTTGAATGCCTCTAGTGATTTTCAGGACCAACCTGTGCTTAGGTTGATGGATGGCCGTGCTAGAACTTTGCACTGTATTAAGCAATTGAGTGATTTTATTCAGAAAAGGGAAATCCCCTCCCCTGTACTTCTAGGGGATGAAGCGGTTCTTATTCAAGGCATGAGGGCGGAGCTAAAGGATGTTGGACTGTTGAACCAGACCTATTTGGATGGAAAAGGAAAATCTCTGGTGGCTGCTAGTCAGGGGATGGATGTGGATAGTATGAAGATTTTCATTATTTCCCTTGGTAATAAGGGTCAAACTGGTTTCAGTAATGCAGGTGTCAAAGTCGAAATGATGCAGGAGCTAACGCTTACCATGCCCTGCCATCCCAACTCAGGGTTTTCCTAGCTGATTTGGTGAATCGTGGTCATGGTTTCATGGCTACTGCTGTAGTCATTGAAATTGATGTGGAGGTGTGCTTAAAAAGCACATCTGGTAACAAATTAGAGATGGAACAGAATGAGGAATTTGAGGAGGTAAGTGCGCATGGCCGTTCCGATGGCCCTGGCTATATGAGTTGGTGTAGATGCTTGAAGTCTCAGGTGGGGTTGGTAGTGCAGAGAAAGCCCTGGCTATGGACGGTTTTATCAAGAGTGAGAGGGATTCCTTGTGTGGACACATGCATTACTCGGGCATGTTGTTTGGTTTTGCTGATGTTTATGGCATAATGGTTGATGATGCTGAGGAAGAAAATGAGAGGGATTACACACAAGGGACGGGCCAACAACCAGTGAGCAAGAATGGAATGCATTTCATTGAAATAGATGCAAAGGTGCATCGGGTTGGGGCAGCTGTGCCTATTGCAGAGACTAGCCTTTACTGTTCTGATGTAGAGGCGCTGGTCTATCATGGAAACGACAAAGGCAATGATGTGTAGGAATGAGGGGAGCGCACCTGAGCTGCTCATTTTGTAAAGGTTTCGAGGCCGTAAAGGTCTTTGTTTTTTTTTTTTGCTAATTAAAAATTTATACCAAAAGGAACAACATGATACAAATCTAGGGGCATACCCCGCGAAATCAACATCTGAATAAACTACACAACATTAAGTCATAATAGAGTCTACATAGCAAACTAGATTAAACATAAGTTAAAAAACTATGCCGAGAGTAAGCTTCTTCATGACCAAACAGGGTCCACTATGACAATCATCCCAAGCACTCATGGCTATAGCTTCCTTGTTCTGACCCTCCTGCCTCGCATCAACACCCTTAGGCACCCATCCAGCAGCTGTCCACAAATGGAGCCTGCTCTTCTGGCATAAACAACTTGAGACCAACAGAAGTTGCATGATTGACATCTCAATCATCCTGTGCCAGCCCCCAACAGCAGTAGTAGCAATCAAAACAGTGCCATCATCCTCGATCAAATCGACAATCTTCCCTGCCTCCGGGTAGCAATCCCTATTCTTCCAATCAGCGTTGCAAACATCATTACCGCACCCAGCCATCCCCACTCGGGACATAACAAGACCAGTCTCTATGCATTTGTCGGCAGAAGTATAAAGAGACAGAGCAAATAAGCCTTGAATAGGCCCCTTTGTTATCTCATCAACATTACAGGCACCATCAAAGATGAAGCCCTTCCATGCAATGTGCCATGGATGGCTCTTCACAACATGGTTATCACTCAAAAGCAGTAAGAAAACCTGCTTAGTACCCGTCTTCGAAAGTCTAATAACAGACAAATCATTTTCAATAACACGAACACATACCTTCCCCATAATATCACATTCTTTAAGAAGACCTTCCTGCAAGCACACAGCAACATACCCTGTTTGCTCCATCTGAATAAGACCATCCAGACTAACCCAAGCCTTATAGGCACTAAAGTTCCCTTTAGTATTAGCACTAAAGTTCTTCCTCCTCGTACTCGAATCATCAGAACCAGGCCGGAGTTCCGTAACCCGCTCCTCACCAGGCCGGTGTTCATTAACAATCTTCTTACCAACATCACTCACTTGTTCAGAAATAAAATCAACCCTAAAGGAGGGCTCATCCGAAATTACCATAGGAGAATTAACCAAATTCACCATAGGAGAATAAACACCCAAATCCAGATTATCTCTATCAATATCATCATTCAGATCCGAAGAATCGGACAACTCAATAGGCTGAACCCTAATCACCGTATCCATATTACTAAAAGTAACCCTCTTCTTAGAATAGAAGGTAGAGACCCTAATGGTGGGCTCTACCGAATTCACCATAGGAGAATTAAACAAATTCACCAAAGAAGAATTAACATCCAAATCACTATCATTATTTGTAAGATCCGAAGAATCGGACATCTCAATAGGTTGAAACCTAATCACAGTATCCATATTACTGAAAGTAACCTTCTTCTTAGAAAAGAAGGACTTACCTTCAGTCAACTGCAGATTGCAAGAGTTGCGAGTTCTAGAAGCAATCCCAGAGATGGGCAAGGAGACACCCTCCCGCTTCCTCAGACCATCCTTCGAACCAGTAACGCCATAATCGACACACCCTGACTCAACCAGTTCTGAACCCGGACCTTTCGACCTTTTAGAAGTCTGAATCAACGATTCATTCTTCCCCTTCTCAGAAGAAAGGCCACTCTTAGAACACGCAAAAAGCCCATCCTTCTAGGCAAACGATTCTGTGTCTGGTTTGATATTCTGTGTTAGTTTTTATTCTTGCTGTTCCGTTAGGTGGATGTTTTACTGATCGCGGGTATGCCCCTAGAGATGTAATTTGTTTGCCTATGGTATAAAATTTAATTAGCAAAAAAAAAAGGTTTGAAAGGTTGATTCCTCTTGAATCTGATGTTTGGAAATTTTCAGGCCATGAAAGCATATGAGGTGTTTTCCATGCCATCTAGCTCTTCAAGAGTATAAAACTCTTCTTCTTCCTTTTCTTCAACAGGTTCACCGCCCACTTCAGCTTCAGTTTCTTCATCATCCACTATCTCTTCTATTCTCAGCTGACTTGTAGATCCTTCTAGGTCTTGTACAGGTTTGCTGACAATCAAGGCACATGATGTGTTTACCATCCTGCCTTGGTTGGCTTGAATAGCCCTCTTCTGAAGCAACTCAAGTTCATGAGTCTTTAAACCATAGAGCACATCATATGTGATTTTGTTCAGATCTCTTTCCCTTAGAGAAATGACCCTATGCTCTAGGTGGTGTAGAGAAGACAATAGAAACTTCATATTCAGTTGTTGTAAACCTTTCCATTCATCTGCAACTCAGTAACCAACTTGTGAAATCTCTCAAACATATCAGTGATGCTTTCCTTGGGATGTGCCATGAAAGCTTCATACTGTGTGACCAGTATTTGTTTCTTGTTTTCCTTGACCTCCTCTGTTCCTTCACATAGAACCTCAATATGATCCCACATCTCTTTAGCAGAAGTGCAAGATGCTATGTTTGCAAACATTGACATATCCATTGAGTCTATGATTAATAGCATTAGGTGACTATCAAGAGCAACCATCTCCTTTTCTGATTCTGTCCATTTGGATGGCTCCTTAGCCACATAAGACCTTGGATATGTTGTGGTTCCAACAGTCTTCTCAGGTATTTCTTGTTGTTGAACAAAGGGACCATTCTTGAGAATCTCAGGATACAGAGGATGAGAAGCTTTGATGAACAACATCATTTTTATCTTCCAGAGGTTGTAATTTTCTTTTTCTTTTTTTGCTAATTAAAATTTATACCACAAGCAAAAGATTACAATTCTAGGGGCATACCCCGCGATTAGTAACAATCTGCCTAGCGGAACAACAAAGAAAAAACATCAAACACAAAAGACATAAAATCAGTAAGGCACCTTACTGTCAACATAACAACGAAATTAAGCTAAAAATTATTCTGGCGCCTTAAACATCCTAAACTTGAGACTAGGCACATGTCTCACAAAGCCCATAGTAATGAGAAGTAGCAGATAAACCATGTAGTGACACAGCCGCAAATCGGCAAAACCATCCATATGACATCCATCAATCTGAGAGTTGGCCTTCAAAAAAGCACCACCGGCTAACTTTTCATTAGAAGAACCAGCCCCCAACTGATTAAAAAGGCCATATGACAGCCATAATCCACCTTATCAAGGTTTGAGAATTCTGTTCTAAGCCAAACCAAACGACCTCCAACAATTCGAGAATTAGCATCAAGCTCCATGCAAATCCGTGTAACATCCGTGTAACAGCTCCATGCAATCCTGGCCGTCACTTGCAGAACACAAGCTCCAGACTTCGTAGCCATATTACCATTATCATTTGTAACAGGTCCCACACCCACAACATTACAAGGAGCTACCCTCATGCCAATGCTTGACATAGACCAGACAAGTTGGTCGTCATTGTACAACACCAAATCATGGTACCTGTTGCGACAGAATCTAGTCGCCACACTACCATTATCATCACTGCCTGGCCATTCAACATAAACAACTTGAGACAAACAGACTTTGTAAAATGACATCACCGCCATCCTGGCCAAACCCTTATCAGCAATAAAATCAATCAAACCAAGTCTCCCTGTACGAATGTGACAATCCATGTTCTTAATGACATACCCATCAGCAGCATTACAACCATTCAGAATGCACCCAGTCTCCATGCAGTTGCTAGCAACCAACAAGGCCAGATTAGACCCCATTGGTAGCTCACTAAAAGCATCAACATAATCGAAAAAGTTGTCCTTCCAGACAACGTGCCATAAATGGTTCACCTCAACATGATAATCGCTTCCAAGTCCCACAATCATAATGCTAAGCGCATTGTCATTAACAAGGGCACATACCTTCTCCACTTCACAGTTCATTAGAAGACCTTTCTGCAGGGTCTTGAACCCAAGATTCTCCTTACGACGCACCATCTGCCAACGACAGCTCCCTTGCATTTTGGACACTTCTGTTCTGTTCCAAAACACCGTATCAAAATCACTCCAACTGCTAACCAAGCAAAAGCAGCCCCAACACATGATGACACCCTCAACATGACAAACCCAATAGACATCAGAGTTGAACCCTTTGGTTTCCGTAACCATAGAGTAGTCAAAATCTCTATCAGTCATTTTATCAAACATATGGCGTTTGTCCAAAGAACTGCTCACCATAGTCTTTACCTTTTTGATTATACACCCAAACTCATTGACAATAGCGAGACAATCCAACAAGCATTGTTCGATCGAAGAGTATCTGCACCCTTCCAATTCAAAGGGCGAAATCACGACAGTCATCTTATTGGTAACACTCTCAGATCTTGAGAGACAATCAAAAAGTAAGATCACAACAATCAAACTCCTATAAGTTTTAAGACCCAACAAATCCGGCGATAACCACCATGACTCGTTAGAGGTTTCAAAACCTATCATCGCCATCTCGGAAAGATGGGACATCATTCTTCCCGAAGGAGAAACTCCTTTCAATTGAGTGTGACTATAATCGAAAAAGATTATACCCCCAAAGGTAGATAAACTACTACCCAAATCCAACTCCAAAGGCCCACTAGGCAGCAAGTCTTTCATCGGAGCCAAATACAAATTAACCTTCCAACAGATGGAAAGCTCGATCGAAAATCTACCTCCTAAACCCATTAATAGACCGAGATCCATTAACGAACCAGGAGAAAGACGAAAGACTAAAATAAGAATAAAGTATAAGAAATTTAGTGTTTTAGGTGTGAGATTAGGAAGGGAAGATGGATTTAGGAAGGAAATATATAGATCTGATGAGAAATTTGCTTAGAAATGGCTGATTTTAGTGGCGGCTAGGGTTGGAAGTTAGAGAGAAAAGACGACTCTCATTTCTATTCTTAAGCTTGCAAGTTTTTTAGAGGTTGTAATTTTCTTTGTCAAACTTAGGGACCTTCACCGTTCCTGTTGTCTTTGGTGTATTCGAACTCATGATCATTTTCTGTTTTGATCAACAGCCTGCTCTGATACCAATTGTTGAGTATTGAATACGACTAAAGAATACAGAGGGGGGGTGAATGGTTCTTAAACTTTTTCTCGTTCTTGAATCTATGTAGCAAGATAAGTGTTGTTGTGTGTGAACAACGAAATTAAGCAAAAAACCCTAGATGAGAGTCATCTTTTTCTCTCTCAAAACCCTATCTTAGCCGCCACAAAAAACCTAGATCTACTCCATTTTCTCATAAGACAAACTTAATTCCATCACGAATCCTCCATTTCTCCTCATCCTCTAACCCCCCACTAAATTTCTTACTTATATTATACTATAGTATAGTTTCATGGTTTCGTTGTTCGTGCTACCTGTGTGTGGTGATGTTCGAGATCGATGTTTGGGTCTCATTAATTTGGATTTGATGGACTGCCCGTTCTTGGGCTCTTTATCTTGCAGTTTCAGACTCGTCTTTCTTAAGACGGCTACTCTAGGAGTTAATTGTCTCAAAGATGTGGACAATGCGGAGAGTCGCCTCTTCTCCGGCGTTGAGGGGGAGAGTATGATATTGGGATTGGACTCCATTTCTGGGGAAATCCTTTTGACTTTAGAGAGGATGGTGACTGGCAATACTTGGTCCGTAGTCGTCGCTGTTGAGATGATTGTTGATGGATTGGAAAATGTCTTAGTTGCTTTGGCCAAAGCCAATGTCCAGCAAGTTTCCACTACTCAGTTCTTTCATACTGGGGTTAAGGCCTTGTTGGTAATGTGGACTCTAGGGGATCCTCCATGTGTTAAAGAAAGTGGTGGTTCTGTTGTACACCAGATGTTTGATGGTATTCCACAAAGAGATGTCATTTGTTTTCTGATGGTTTTAAACCAAGCCATGAAAGGTGTACTCACCAAGTCTTATAATGACTCTATGCTGGGTATTGAACTTATTCAAATGAAAGGATTTCGATGGATTGACTCTGTGTCGATTTATATTAAAAGAGGTTCTGCAGATTTGTGGATGTTTGGCTACGGCCTTGGTTCAAAGGGTGTTGTTCATGCTGAATGCCAGGTGCTGGATAGTAGATTTGAGGTGTTGGTGCGCATTGACCTCCGACGACTGTGCGGCGATGTGAAGGAAAAGGGGGCTATTCCTGGTTGCAGCAAGGTCGGCCTATTCGATTCTTTAAAGGTTTCGGGATTGTATGCCCGGTATGGCATGAGATTTGGTGTTTTTCAACATTCAAAGATACATGTGGAGGCCTTTAGCACATGTGGTGTCCTGCTAAGGCTTAGGGTGCTATCTGTTGTAGGTGATTTTCTTTCACTATATACTGTGAGCCTCGGGACCCTGGGTTCAGTTAAGAGGAATCATCATGTTGGCAATTTATCTGACACTGGTATCATGATACACGATATGGATGTAATCAGGGTGTGTAATGCCCGATTGGAAAAGAGGAGTTGTTGGCCTAGGTATTCTGGGATACAAGCAAGTAGTTGGTGGGTTTTAAAATGGGACTTGACACATTTTGTATTAGTTTGCTCGGGGCTGCAGGTATGGAAGTGGGCTGGTTTGAGGTCTGCAATGCGAAATGGCGCTACCTCATCTGCTGAACAATATGGTTGGTCTAAGGAATGGAGGTGTGTGTTTAACCTGTTGAGAACGGGATTACATATGCGAACTGTTTATGGGGAGAAGATTGCTCTGTTGGTTTCTCGATGGGCATTGATTCTGGATGTTAAGTCTTTTCATGTTACTGAAAGTACACACGCTAGTTTGGCTAGGGAGTGGGGCCGAAAGGGTGATGGCTGTCATATGTGCATTTTTAATCAGCTGGGGGCTGGTTCTCCTTCCAATGAAAAGTTAGCCGGTGGTGCTTTTTTGGAGGCCAACTCTCATGTTGATGGATGTCATATGAATGCTTTGACGAAAGGATTGAATTTGGTTTTATATGCCTTTTGGGGAGCTGCGTGGGCTCTATTGGTGGATGCAAGCCTTTGTGTACTTGGTTTTCTAATTAAACATGTATTTGGCGCAGGGTGTTTACTTATAGACTAGCTAGTTCGACCATGGTCTAACTAGGTTCTACATGTAGACTTGTTTAAGTTGCTTTGTTGTAGTCTGGTAGGGACTAATCTTTGTTGCTGTTTTTTTTTTTTTTTTTTTGCTAATTAAAATTTTATACCAACAAAGGAACAACTTAGTACAAATCTAGGGGCATACCCCGCGAAACAACAAATAAGGAATTTGTTCAACTAGGGGCATACCCCGCAGATTCAACAATAAACTAAAACAGAGGCAAACAAAAGAGACTTGCCAATCAACATTCGGATTAAGTAAAAGAAATTAAACAGCCATTTTTAAGGCTTGTTGGAGTGACCTCCTCGGGCTTGCCCCCACCTCTTGGTCGTAGATTTAGACCAGCAAACGTTCTCAGCTGCGTGAACATGGGAGCTTCCAGCCATTTGCGCCTTAGCATCTAAAACAGATGTGGCCATATCATCCTCGCTTCCCTCCTCATCTTCATCAATCATCAGGCCATAGCCATCAGCAAAACCAAACAGCATTCCCAGATAATGCATATGTCCACGCATAGAAGCCCTCGTGTTAGGGATAAAACCCCCCAGAGCCAGTCCTTTCTCAGTGCCCTCACCCGAGGTTTCAATCACCTGCACCAAATCATACTTCAGCATCAAGGAGTCCATAGGTCCACCAGTGCGGCCTTGCGCGCTCACCCCCTCAACCTCCTTATCTTGATCATTTTCACCTTCAGTACCAGATATGCAGCACAATCCCACCTCTGCATCAATTTCCATCACCACAGTAATGCCCAACTGGCTAAGACCGCACTCATCCAGAAAGTCCCTGAGTTGGCCTGGCAAAGCTTGAAAACCCTCCTTGTCTGCATTTCTAGAAACATTATCAAAAGAAATAATGAAAATCTTCAACCCATCCACATCCTTCCCTTGGCTAACAGTCACTAGCGTTCCTCCTTTCCCTCTCAGATGGAACTGGTCTAACAACCCAGCCACCTTAAGTTCCTCCTTCATACCCTGTAGGAGCCCTCCCTCGCCCCCTAAAAAAACAGGTGAAGGGATTTTCCTATCCCGAATGAAACCACTCAATTGTTTTATACAATGCAAAGCTCTAGCAAGATCCTCCATCATCCTAAGGACAGGTAGGTCCTGTAAGTCATTTGAGGCATTCAAAGCTCTCGTAGCTATCTTGCCCCAGAAGCTGGGGACCTCATGGCCATTCCTCACAATACAATCCCTAAGGACCAGGATAACTTTCAAAGCTATATTCAATCTCACACTAGTGGCTGCACTCATCTTTTGACAATCCTCATAAGAGTCTACTTTATCAGAGTTATAGTTCATACCAGATTCCATGCCTTTCGCCAGGGGTTGGATTCTCTGTTTAGATCCCGCATCTCCCACAGCCATATTCATGATAATAGAGTCCCTTATTACAAATTTGTTCTTCTTGGAGTCTCCTTGGAGTATAGCGCCCCTTACAGACATGACCTTCAAAGGGTTTGTATCCCTTTCACTGCAGACATCATCAAGACTTTCAACACCTTCAACATCCTTGGAGGTCATAGATCTGCCCAGTCCATTAAAAGGCTCAGTAGCTCTGGCTGCGCTACTAATCAATGAAGCATACCCAACAGAGGGGTTGCAACCAACATCTTGTGTCCCCAAGCTGCACTGAGACCCATCACTAGCCATCTCTGCGGTAGTTAACCCCTGGTTTAGGCTAGAACTGAAACACCTTAAAGGCATCACCATTACAGGGTTCGCCAAAGGGGATTCCTTTGCGAACAATTCTACGGAGCCTACCCTCCTTTGGACAACAGAGTCCAGAGTCGGCCCGTCCTTCCAGCAGTCATCCGATTGAAGATGGCTTACGTCCTTCAACCTTGGGTCCGAACCACCCACCAACTCTTTAAAAACAGATCCAGCAACTAAGAATGGGATTTCATACCCATCGAACACTCCAAATTCAAGCGGAGCACCATCATGGTCCGCTGGACACTGGTAAGAACCCAGCTCACGGTTGGGTCCAGTTGCATCAGGATTGGAACTAGACATAATAATAGATAGATAAGAAATTTAGAGAATATGGAGAGAAAGAAGAGAAGGGATGAATTCGTGAAGGCTATATGGAAAGGTTTAATGAGAAAGTGTTTGATTTGGAGGCGGCTAATTAGGGTTTTTAGAGAGAGGTTAGAGAGAGGTCAGAGAGATTACGACTCTCATTTTTTTTGAAAGGGTTTTTCGTGCTATTTGAGTTTGGACATTTTGTTGCTGTTTTTGTTGATTTCGCGGGGTATGCCCCTAGAATTGTATCAGTTGTTCTTTTTGGTATAAAATTTTAATTAGCAAAAAAAAAGTGTTTTTGTGTACAAATGTGCAGGTGCGGATAAAGAACAACACAAGACACAATATCACTTTAATCTTATATATTATTAGATAAAGATTTGCTACAATCTGTGAATACAAATAATAGTATTCTCAGCTTGGTTTTCTCAGAGAGATGTGCTCTTACAATGTATGTGAAAAACTGTTCAAAACTTAATCTCTAAAGAAGTGAGGTTGTATTCTTATAGAACATGAATACAACCTACTTACTACAAATAAGGTAGTTAAACAAGTTTACTTTCCAGTATGTCTATCCTTTTTGAGTAAGCATCCAAACAGCTACAGATTTGACTTTGCAAAGCCTGTTCAGATCCACTTCTTCAGCTCTTTGTCTCTTGTACATCTCTCCAAGCTTCTTTGTAGGCTTTCCAAAGTACATTACAGATTGTGGTCCATAACGTGTTTTGGCTTGTTGCAGGTTTCTGACTTGTACAATTTCTCCAGTAGTTTGTCTCCAAGAATGTATTCGAGAAGTGGATAAGTGATTGATTCGAGAACTAGGATTAGATAACTCTGAGTTCTCGAATACTGTATAATTGATATATCGAATCACTTCTCGAATAACTCTTTTCTCCAGGAATCCTTGAGTTGTCGAATAGAACACTGGAGTTGTCGAATCCTTGAGATGTTGAACAGCTTTCTGAGTCCTTGAGATATCGAATGGAACTTTGACTTGTTGACTCTTTGAGAACTCGAATACCACTTTGACTTGTTGACTTCTTGAGTTCTCGAATAGAGTATTTAGACATATCGAATCTATGAGATATCGAATGAGATATCGAACAGTGTATTTAGAGATATCGAATATTGTCTTTACAGATATCGAATCCTTGACTTGACGAATGCTAGACTTCTCGAATATAACAAACATACTTCTCGAATTGGTACTTAGGCAAATTCTTCATTTCTTCAAATCCAAACTCTGATTATTTGACAGTCTTTATCTTCTTGCAGCATGAACCTTGGAACTTCTTTTTGTTAGTGTATACTGAAAATATTTATTTTAAGTATATACATTTATTTCTGGCCCGGTTTTATTGAGAATCATTTAAATGTTTACATGATGTCTAATATTATATATTGTAGACAATCTAGTATCAAATGGGATACAGAATATTAGATTGTTAAATACGGTTTATATAATATAATAAGGTTCACAGCACAGGTGGTGTTGGACAATCCACTGGTATGGCTGTAGTATTATTTAGATTAGTTTATATTGACTAATAAATAATACTAGTATACTTTGTGTATATTGAACAGGATCAAATTTAGAATTGTTCCCTTATACTGATTAAGAAGGAGAACTAAGATTCTATGTTATTATTAATGCTTAGGTTCTTAATCCGGATATAGTAATTGACACGTGTATATTATTTACATGCTTTGATTTATATATGAAATAATTCTTTTGAATTATATCATTATATTTTGGGTGATGGAATTATATACATGGTGAATATTATTTATAGAAGGAATCCATGTCCTGATAATATTCGGGTTAATGATGTCCCCTTGAAAGCACAAAAAGATTTAATTATGTGAAACCCTGCAGGTGGATTTATTCCGGCATAATTGAATAAAGGTTGAGTGGATAATCAAGGATAAAAGATATTAATTAAATAAATTATCAGTAATTTATTTAATTAATGGGCATGCGTTATTTTAAACACGGGGAATTTAATAAGCAAATAATATTGGAACCCAATTAAATAATTAAGTTGCGGTATTAGGAAAGGTAGTGCAAATATTAATTTTTTAGTGGATTGAATTAATATTTAATTACATTGGGCTAGGCCCAAGATGTAATTAGAAGGCCCAACCTAATTATCCATGATCCCTATTGTAGCCCTATATATATTCTTATTCTCTTCTTGCTAGGGTTGGGCTAGAAAAATTTTATAGCCACCTAGGAGCAAGAAGAGAGGTTAACTTGAGAAGACGAAGGCCACACTTCGCTCAATGGAATTTGGGAATACAATAAAAGAGCGTGGAATCAACCGTTAACAAGGTGACTTTTGTTTTTTGTACTCGTTTAATTATTGTATCAAAAATCGCAGGGCCACGATCCGATTGTCCCAACAATTGGTATCAGAGCAAGGTTCTATGGTTTTGCGATTTTTGATATGATGTCCATGTCATAATTATATATGCATGTATGTAGTGGTAGGCTTGTATAATTTTGTTTTGCAGGTTGTTATCCACTATTATGGCCATGTATATTTTAATTATGTGTTTGGATCCCACGTGGTTTAATCGTGGTTAATTTTTGTTTTGGTTTCCACGTGGTTTATCGTGGTTGTAAATCACGAGGGTTGATCGTGATAGTTTTTTATTTCTATTCTGGTTTGTAATCTTGTAATACAATTTGTATTAGAGTTAGATTATGAAATATTGTAATAGAATAGGTCTGATCAGATTGTATGTAATTGTTTTATCAACGGAGCTGCAAGAGATTAAGGAGTGCTTCCGTTGCTGCTTGCTGATTGCTGCAGATTTTCGCTGATTTTGCATACAGTGTCCGATTTTTGCCGAAAATACCTTTTCGGAAAGGGAAATGGGCATCTGAACAAGACTGACTATGTCAATCACGCGGATATAAAGCGAATTACCTCGTTTACCTGCTGTAAACAGCGATTTACTGTTTTCAGAAATTGAAGTTCGATCCACGCTGCTATGTTTTGGTTTACAGTTTGGATGGGGCCATAATAGTGGATGTTTTTTAATATGTTTTACATATTTTCCACTTGCTTGATTAGTGCTTTAATCATGAGATGTATGGTATGCTATGTTATGTGTTCTTTGTACTGTTATTTTGATAACATGTGGACCTCGAAGAATTAACATAGGGCGATGCATCTAGATATAAAAAATCCTCACACCAAAATACTAAGTGGGAGAGGGAATTAATTTGGTATTGAATCCCATGGTCTCCATTATTGTTTGTATGTAATGTAACACTAAGGCGAATATAAATTATATATATGACCACCCATCGTGGCATATAATTTATGGTGTCAAGTAGTGTTATGGATATTACTAGAACAAACTTCCTAAATTAATTACGAATATTGAAAGGTATATATGACCACCCATCGTGGCATACCAAGTTTCATAGAATTCAATAATGAGATAAATTAATTACGAATATTGAAAGGTATATATGACCACCCATCGTGGCGTACCAAGTTTCATAGAATTCGATTAATTTATAGGGTATCAATGATTGAATATAGATCTTCGATATTGAGAGAAAGGATGATTCTGTCTAGAGAGGGGTCTTAAGTGACGCCTCTTGACAATGCTCCCCCCGATCTGGGAATTATCCTATTATCGATTATTGATTTGAAATATTTAATGGTGGCATCCGGTATTATTATTATTAATTTAAGATTTAATAATGATATACACTTAGCTATGAAAAATAATATATAGTCCACCCTAACGTGGCGTATTATTTAGTAATAGGACCGAAATAATATTTAAACGAATTTAAGTGGTATATATGTCACCCATCGTGGCGTACCAGATACTTATGGTGTTTAAATATTAGTGCATTAATTTTAATTTATTGTTAGAGGAAACCAATAGGTTTTAAGATTTGTGCAACCCTCTTATGTGTTACATGTATGATTCTCAGGATTAGATCACTATGTGCTTTAATCCACTATTTTTTTTTTTTTTTGCTAAATTAAGTATATATTAAGAACAAGAAAAAGGTTACAATATCTAGGGGCATACCCCGCGCGAAAAGCTACAAACAATCATGAGATTTAGCAGATAAAATAGATCACAATACTCGAAAATACAATGTTAATAAAGAGCAAAAATAAGGTTAACATCTCTAGCTGCAGCCTTCTGAAATGAGGGAATGGAGTGGACCCGCTCACGCATCATCTTTTTAATGGCAATTTTAATAGACAATGGACACTTTCTATGACCCTGAGTATGAATACGATCATTTCTTTCCATCCAAACTAAGTACACAGAAACAGCCATGTAGAGATACGATAATAATGTCATCATTCTAGATTGGTTCCCCAACAAAAATTGCCCTTGCTCATAGCTCTCCCAGTTGTGAGTAAGCAAGAACCCAGAATTGTGGTAGACTTCCCTGGTAAAAACACAAGAACCAAACAGGTGGGAAGACGTTTCAATAGCATTATCACAAAGCACACAGCGCAGGTCCACATTCATACCGAAGCGATTCATTCTATCTTTAGTTAGAAGCCTATTTTTCAATGCCAACCATAGCGTGAACGAACACTTGGGAATAGCAAGAGAATGCCAAACTGCAGAAATCCAAGGAGGAGGAGTGCTTGTAGCCCGAATAGTGTTCCAGATGGTGGAAACTTTAACTGATTTTGCCACCTGATTATCCCAAGTAATAGAATCATTTAAAGAAATGGTAACGTTTCTCAGCTGAGCTCGCAGGTCAAACACCCAGCTGTGATTAGAGACTGGGAGAGCCCACCTCTGGTTATGCATAAACTCACTCACATGAGCCCAGTTAGATGATTCTGTGATAGAAATAATGCTTCTGTCAAATCGGCTTAGAAGAGAGAACCCAGTGACCATGGGTCATGCCATAAAAGGAATTGGGAGCCTGCACCTACTTGATACCTTATATATCTCAAAGCCAAAGGTCTAGTTTGTAGGATTTTCCGAATACACCAAGAAGATTTGCTCGGGCATTGGACAGTCCAAAGCGCTCTGTTTTTAAGAAATACACGCTTAAACCAAGCTATCCATAGAGATTTTCTCTCCGGCTGTGTAATACGCCAAAGGTGGAACAAAAAAGAAGCTCTGTTCCAGTCACAGAGATCCCTTAGACCTAACCCTCCTTCTTGCTTAGGAATGCAACAATCCTTCCAAGAGACTTTAGCTTGTTTCGTAGATGTCAAGGAACCTCCCCAGAGAAATTTAGTAAATACTGACTGCAACTTTTTAAGGATGAACTTGGGGAGAAATAGGTGAGCAGACCAGAAGCTCTGAATACCATAAAGCACAACTTTCAACAGTTGGAGTCTTCCCGCCTGATTAAGAAGTTTGTTGGCCCAATTCTCAATTTGAGAATTTATTCTCATAATGAGGGGATTGCAATCACGCAGCTTGAGTTTGGTAGTGATCAGGGGCAAGCCCAAATATCTTATAGGCAAAGAACCTATTTGAAAACTAGATGCCAGAATAGCATGGTTTTTGATGTCACTTCCCACATTCGCAAAGAAGCACTGGCTTTTGTCCTTGTTCGTGTGAAGCCCAGAAACATTAGCAAAGTCATTAACCCCTTGTAGGAGCAGGTCTATAGAAGCTTTATCACCGTGGCAAAACAGCATCACATCATCAGCAAATATCAGGTGAGATATTGAAAGAGGTTTGGTTTGATAGTGAAACTTAAAAGCTGCATCTTTCGTTTTTTCATTGATGATCGCTGAAAAGACCTCCATAGCTAAGACAAAAAGGTAGGGGGACAGGGGGTCCCCTTGTCTTAATCCAGAACAAGCCTTAAAGTATCCCTCTAGAGAGCCGTTGATTTTGACAGAAATCATACAGGAATTTAAACAAGCTGAAATCCAGTCAATGAACAGAGGTGGGAATCCCATTTTACGAAGAGAGTTGAGCCGAAACCCCCAATTCAGAGTGTCAAAAGCTTTCTTAATATCAATTTTCAATGCACAGCGAGGGGTGCCAGAGTTGAGGTGGTAATTTTTAAATAAAGCTTGAGCCAAGAGAATATTGTCTCCTATTAGCCTCTGAGGAACGAAAGCAGATTGAGCCATTGAAATCAGCCATGGCATAAGTTTCTTCAATCTAAATGCCATCAACTTGGTAATACATTTGTAAATAATATTACAGCAAGCAATAGGACGATAATCAGACATAGATGAGGCTGGCTGGGTCTTAGGGACCAAAGCAAGAGCAGTAGAATTAATAATACGAGGAAGATGATGCGTTTGAAAGAAATAAAGAATACCTTTGCAAACATCAGAACCTACTATACTCCAGGCTGCAATATAAAACTCCACCGAGAAGCCATCAGGGCCAGGGCTCTTCGATTTAGGCATATTATTCATAACATTCCAAATTTCAGAAGAGGTGAATGGTTTGACAAGATCTGCCTTTTGAGACTCTTAGAGTTGGGGGAGTTGTAGATTCTCAGGAATATGATCCACTGTGGCACTATGCCCCATCAATGAGCTAAAAAAATGGACTGCCACTTTAGAAATCCCAGCATGAGTTGAGTGAGTGTTGCCTTGATTGTCATTTATCCACTATTCACTATACTATATTTATCCACTTTAGAAATCCCAGCATGAGTTGATTGTCATTTATCCACTATTCACTATACTTAAGGATAACAAACTTACGGGACCAAACTATATTGAATGGAAACGTAATTTTGACATAGTGTTGACTGCTGAGGAGTACAAATTTTGCACTTATGAACCCAAGCCAGATCAGCCTGCTGAAGATGCTCCTGAAAGTGAAAAGGAGTATTATAAGCGGTGACTTAAGGCTGATGAGATGTCGTGATGTTACATTCTGACAGCAATGTCAGGTGTTTTGCAACATCAGCATCAGGCTATGGACACAGCTTCAGATATGCTCTTTAATCTCAAGGAACTTTTTGGAGAACAGAATAGGGCTGCTAGGCAAGTAGCAATGAAGGCTTTACTGAAAACTCAGATGAATGAAGGAACACCTGTAAGGGATCATGTTCTCAGGATGATGTCTCATCAATGAGATGGAGATCCTTGGTGCTGATATTTTTTTTTTTTTTTTTTGCTAATTAAAATTTTATACCCAAAAGGGAACAGCAAATACAAGACTAGGGGCATACCCCGCGAAATCAACAATTAACCAAAGTCATAGCAGACAACATATAAAAAGTAAACTAGATAACTAGCCTACAATACAATTAACGACTATGCCATAAATTGAAATCTGAGCGGGTGACCTTCCAGCCAACACCTGAGGTGACATTCACTGCAACATTTTTGTTCATCCTAGTGCGTGTTAGCATTTCATAATTCACCATGGCATGACACAAATCATTAGAGCTGATCATGCCCCCTTTGTTATCAACAACCCCACACATACCATTAAAATTCCTAATCACAAAAGTGAGATCCCTCCTGAAATTGAGTCCAGATTTATAGGCAGCATTCTTTCTCAAAGAGTCATTAGATTTCATAGACAACAAATAATCTATGCAGACAAGGTAACACCCGCCATACAAGCCGACAGTTTCCCATATAAACACATCTCCATTTGCCCCTGTATTGTGCCTCGCCCGAGCATCACCATTCCTATGCAAGTCATCAACAGAAATTGCCTCATACTCCCTATCCTGAATCTTCCGTCCACCAGCATCATGAACGTTCATCAAAACTGGAACATGTTCCATCCCCTCAAGGTGTTTCCAGCAAACACTTGACATAAGCTCTTCACCTGCCCCATCATAGTCTTCGTGAGCCAGACTATCCTGGACCAATCCATCAATCGGCAAGACACCACTGGCCCAAGGTTCTAGAAGCTGCAACCTAACATTCGCGACAAATAGGTCATGCCCAACGTTGATAAAACGAACCTGCAAACCACCCCCTACATGTGGACCTCGATTTTCCTCATCAAATTGAATGTAAACTGAAGTAACCCCCATTGAAGAGATAAAAATCCCAAACCAGCAGGCATTCAGCGTTTCAATCGCTTTAAATAGTCCCGCTGAATAACTAAGAATTCGAAAATCCCAATCTTCACAAATAGTCAGGAACCACAAATTGCTATCAGCATTTATTCCATTCTTGTACCAACAATCAGACCGCACACTACATCTCCTCTGAATGTCTTCTTTGAGACTCACTCGAGTCACAAAAAACCCAACAAAGAATAACTTCAGTGCATAATTACTAAACTCCAACTGAATTAAATCCAGGGGAGTGCCACCACCACTCTTCGTGATCAGATTAAAATCAAAACCTCCATCCTCCATTGCCTCCACTGAATCCGTGCTCCTTGCGTGTGAACAATCAGCACTAATCAAACACTTCAGCTCCAAAAGAAGCACCTCATCAGAATCAAGTTGTATGCCATCTAACAGAATCACACAGATCCATGTCTTGTTTAACATAGCAACAGGATAATTCCCCAGACTAGGAGACAAATAATTCCCCATACTAGGGCACATAAATACCACCAGGTCAGCTATAGTAAAGTCCCGAACTCCTGAATTAGTTCCAAGCAACCCAGCAGTAGGAGGTGACATCACTCCAGCATCTTGCGTCAAAGCACCAAAGGCCACCTGATCAACTTTGAACCAGTGACATACAACAAATCTGCCTCCCTTGTGGATAGATGGACGTTCACTAAGCATAGCAACAACCTGAACTTTAAGTTGAACATGAGCAAGGCTCGAGCCACCATTGACCAACTTCTGAACCATATAAGTACACCCCAAGGAGCCATACACCTGGGTCTCAGTCTTAATTTTGTCAAGCAAGACACTGTCTCCCGAAGCCTTCGAAACAGCGAAAACACCGCCCTTGTTTAGAAGACCCTCCGGATGAAACAAGCTACCGGAATTAACACAATTGGCCTTAGCATCACGCACAAGAAACCGTACCTCAGCTATATTATTCAGCTCTTGGCATTCGTCAAGAAATATTGAGTCAAGATAAATGTCAAACATCTTGCAAGCATAACCCAAACCTACAAGTCCCCATTGAGGCATTTTGTCAAGCATCATGCAAGTAGCAGCACTACTATCTTTTGTAGCCCCACATCTTTGAAGCATAAGAACAAACACCTGATCTGCATCCTCCATAGAGCAGTAGATCCCATTTAAAAACAGCATTTCATCACACACTTCAAAGACATTTCTCACACCTCCAACCATGGATGTGTCGACCTCCGAAACCCTCATCTGAATATCTTTCAAAGCCCCCAAGGGTTCGTAAAAACCCTTGTAAAATGGGAAGGAATATAGAGAAGACGTCGTAACGCATATCTCATCCTTGTCATAATTTCCAGCCATTGAAAATGCATTTCCCGTATCATCGAGAACCAGAATAGGAAAAAGAGATACAACTCCATCCCTTAGGATCAATGATTCATCAGAATCATTATGTAATGAATTCCCCAACTGGTTCTCGAAAGAACCTCGGTCAACTACCCCTTGTCTTTCACTGTCCTTCTTTGCTCGGACATCCTCCAAAGGATATACAGTCACCAAGTTCTCCGAAAAAGTGACCCTCTTCGGACTCCTAATCGGACTACCCACCGGAAGGCAATCTGCAGAACCCCTCACACGGGGAGGAATCACAGTCTCCAAGTTCTCCGAAAAGGAGACCCTCTTCGGACTCCTAATCGGACTACCCACAGGAAGGCAATCTGCAGAACCTCCCACACGGGGAGGAATCACAGTCACCAAGTTCTCAGAAAAAGAAACTCTCTTCATTAAATAATAATTATATAAAGAAATATGGTGTTTGATGTGAAAGATTAGAAGAGGAAGGTGAATTCGGGAAGGCTAAAGAGAAGATTTGATGAGGAAATGGTTAAGATTTAGGTTTGAATTTGGTGGCGGCTAGGTTTTTTAGAGAAAAGTTAGAGCAAATACGACTCTCATTTTTTTCCTTGGTGCTGATATTGATGGGGAAACCCAGATCGATATCATCCTTATGAGTCTGCCGAAAAGTTTTGAACAGTTCCGCTTGAATTACACCATGAACAAAAGGTTGTATAGTCTCGCGGAACTTCTGACAGAACTTCAGTCAGCTGAAGGACTCTTTAAATAGAATGTTCAAGTGAATGTGGCTGAGAAAGCTTCTTCCTCTAAGCCGAAAGGCAAGAAGAAGAAAAAGGTTCAGACATAGAAAGATGGAAAGGTTGCTAATGCAGTGGGAGTTCAAGGTGGTGTGAAAAAGCCTAAGGGCAAGTGCTTCAGGTGCAAGCAGTCAGGTCACTGGAAACAGGATTGTCCTCTTCCTAAGAAGACAAACAATACTGGTATGTCTCTTTCTCTAGTTACAGAAACATATATAGCGGCTATATCTACGAGCACTTGGTGTGTAAATACAGGAGCCACTGACCATGTTTGTAACTCTATGCAGGGGTTCCAGCAAACCAGAATGCTTAGAGATGGCGAGATATATGTGTTCATGGGAGATGCTACGAAAGTAGCAGTAGTTGTAGTTGGAATAATTACATTATCTTTTGGAGATGATAGGATTTTGGTTTTGAATAATTGTCTTTATGTACCTTCGTTTAAAAGGAATTTGATTTCGGTTTCTAAACTTGCCATGGATGGTTATAATGTTTTTTGGATCGTAATGTTTCTATTATGATGAATAAACGAGTTATATGTTTTTTTTTTGCTAATTAAAAGAATATATACCAAAGGGAACAGCTAATACATATCTAGGGGCATACCCCGCGATACAACATCCATGCTAAAACTACTAATCAACATGATACAAAGAATAAGGAGGTAAACCCTACTCAACGTTACAGATGTACCTAGCCTATTCTTTTACATGATAAATAAGAGGATGGTCGGGTCATTCCGAACCCAACCCTTAAACAAGTTACATGAGAACAGTTTCTCACGCACCATACGCCTTATCTCCCCGCTGACCACTGATGTAGGGTGACCAGGACCATGATTGTGCATGCGGTAGTTACGCTCTTTCCAGACATGATAAATAGCTGTGCTAAAAAACAGATGGGCAATTGGTTCCTCCTTTGCCCGTAGCTGATTAACCGTGCAGTTGCCTGACTGAAAATTGGACCAGTTTCGAGAGAAACGAAATGGCATAGACCTGCTAATAATATCAAAGTATGGGCAAGCAGTGAAAATGTGGCTAATGGATTCATCATCCACCCCACACAAGACACATTTTTGATCAACCTGCATTCCGAACAAAAGCATCCTATCCTTCGTGAGGAGCCTGTTTTTGATGGCCAACCATGTGATGAATGAGCATTTCGGGATATTGAATTTGCCCCAGACCATGTATAACCACTGAACATAGCTTCCTTTCGCCCGCATGGAGGACCAAATAGTTGACAATTTGACATGCTTTGGAATCATTCCATCCCATAGAATGGAATCAGACTTGTGGATTTGAACATGTTGCACCAGCCGTCTAATTTCAATCACATCATTATGGTTCGAAGATGGTAAGTCCCAAATCCCATTTCGGAGGTAGACATTGATAGTGACTGAACTAGTGGACTCAGCTGTAGATACTATGGAAGGGGCAATATCCAGGAGGGGCTTATTATGGACCCAAGGATCATGCCAGAATAGAAAGTCCGAGTTTTCTCCTGTGTTATAGTGCACATACTGAAGGGCTCGGTGCCTCGCCTTGAACAGTTTCCTTACAATCCAACATGAGCGATATGGCATTTTGGAGGTCCAGAATTCTTTCTTTGCCAGCAAAGCTTTATGGAACCAAGCTATCCATAGAGAGTTAGAGGTGGGCTGAATGATGCGCCACAGCTGGAAAAGGATGGCTGCTTCATTCCATTCAAAAATATTCCGAATGCCAAGACCCCCTTCTGCTTTAGGTTTGCAACACTCCTCCCATCCAACTTTATATTGACACTTCCCATCTGGTTTGTAGAAACCTCCCAAGAGGAACTTGAAAAATAGAGCATTAATCTTTTTTAGGATCCCTTTCGGAAGGAAGAGAAACATACTCCAGTACCCCACAATGCTGACCAGTATGGCTTTGATCAGTTGGAGATGCCCTGCAAAATTAAGGAATCTAGTTGTCCACAGTTCCATTTTGCTGCACAGTCTAGTAATCAGTGTCTGGCAATCATTCTTGTTGAGCTTTCCTGTGATAAGAGGGAGCCCCAGGTAAGTGATGGGCATATGACCTCTTTGGAACCCTGAGTGAGAAAGAATAGCATCAGTCACATCCTGTCTAACATTAGCAAAGAAGCATGTAGTTTTGGAGATGTTGGGCTTCAGATTCGAACAGTTTGAGAATAGCTTGATCCCATCCAGGAGAGCCGAGACTGACCCCAAATCACCATGACTAAACAAGAAAACATCATCGGCAAATATAATGTGATTTAGCTTTACTTCTTTAGTTCTCCAATGGAATTTGAAGTTAGAGTCCACAGTCTTCTTATCCAGGCATACTGAGAGAGCCTCCATGACAATCACGAACAGATAAGGGGATAGAGGATCCCCCTGCCTGAGGCCAGATTCCCCTTTGAAAAACCCTTCCAAACTGCCATTCAACTTTACAGAAAACATTGTTGAAGTGATACATTTTTCCAGCCACTTAATGTACTGAGTGGGAAACCTCATTTTCCCCATGATTGCAAACAGAAAATTCCAGTTTAGGGAGTCAAAAGCCTTATGAATGTCTAGCTTTATGGCACATCGAGGCTGACCTGATTTACCATTATAGTCCTTGCATAATGCTTGAGCAAGGAAAATATTGTCACCAATGGATCTCCTAGCTACAAAAGCAGATTGTACCGGGGAAATGATGGAGGGAAGCACAGCTTTAAGCCTCTTGGCTAGCATAGAAGAGATGCATTTATATAGTACATTGCAACAGGAGATTGGTCTAAAATGTTGCATTTCAGATGGGTTAGGTTGTTTAGGAACTAAACAAATGGAAGCAGCATTTATTACTCTAGGCAGGTGCAATGTGTTAAAGAAATGCATGATACCTTTAGTCACATCATTTCCTACCAAGTGCCAAACAGCCAAATAGAATTCAACTGTGAAACCATCCGGCCCAGGGCTCTTGTTCTTAGCCATTCTTTTTAATGTGCTCAGCACTTCATTCTCAGAAAATGAGGCAGCCATAAGGTTGACCTGTGAATCAGAGAGAGAAGGTAATGGAATATCATTAGGAAAATCTGCTACCTCAGATGATTTTCCTAGAATATTTTTATAGAAATCCGTTGCAACTTTAGCCATGTCTGCATGTGAAGAGTGTGAGACTCCCTCCGAGTCAGTGAGAGTAGTGATCTTGTTAGTGTTCCAGTGCCCTCTGCAAGAATTATAGAAAAACTTGCTGTTGCCATCTCCAAGCTTAAGCCACTAAATTCTGGATTTCTGCTTTAAAAACTGCTCCTCTAGCCTTAAAGCCGCTGAATAGTTCTCAATAAATTCCTTTTCTTCCTCAAAGTAAGCAGCATTAGGGTTAGCAGGCATGGAGTCCTGGAACTGAGAGAGTGCGTCCCGAGACTGGATCACTAGGCTGTGAATATCCCCCATCTTTCTGTTGAGTTCCTTTAGAGCCACCTTTACATTCTTGAGTTTCGATGTTAGGATGAACCAAGGATTCCCCTCAACCTCTAAGGACCATGCTTTCTCCACTGTTTCCAAGAATTCTGGATTATCAATAAGGTGATTAAAAAATTGAAAGGGCTTCGCTCCAGAGGAGAAACTAGTGCCAAGTGAAGTAATAGCAGGGCAATGATCAGATAAACCCCGAGACAAGAATTCCACTGTCGAGCAAGAGAACACTGAATGCCATTCAGGGTTTACCAACACACGGTCTAATTTTCTGAATTTTGGCTGAGAGATATTGCTATCCCACCATGTGAAGAAGTGGCCTGTATACCGGAGATCAGTGAGGCCATTAGCAAGCAAGAACTGTTTAAACTCCTCCATTCCAGTAGTCCAATCTAAGGACCCTCCTTGTTTTTCATCAATACTAATACACGAGTTGAAGTCACCACATAGAGCCCATGCTGTGCCATTTAAACCCTGCGCTATTCCCGCCAAATCAGACCATAGTTGTCTACGGTCAATCACATCATTAAGGCCATACACAAAAGAGATAACAAAACTTGTATTGCTCTCAAGAAGGGTAACAGAGCATGTGATATGCTGAGAAGAGGAAGCAAGAACCAAAATTTTCCATATAGAGGGGTTCCACCCCAGCCAAATACGGCCTCCCGGATGATGATCATAATTAAAGCACCACTGAAAACGTGGATTAATGGACCGAGAGATAATCCTAGCAACGTCAGTTTGGACATGGGTTTCCAAGAGACCTACCAGGGACAGTTTATTTTTGAAGATGAAGTCCCTGATAAAACCAACTTTATTATTAAGGCCTCTAACGTTGTAGGAACAAAAAATAGTTATAACAGATTTATGACCTAGAGGAAGGGGTACGACCCCCCCTACCCCCTCTTTTTACTTTCTTGTATGGCTTTGGAGTTCTCGAGCCATGTTTCATAGCTACCTCATCGACCACAATGTTCTGAAACGGCTGAAGATTGGAGACTTCTGGAGATATACTAGGCGATGTCACTGGCTTTCGTTTAGAACGAACCTCCGTCCACTCATTGTTTACATTCCCTTCTTTGACATCTACCTGGTGGTTGGTGGTTTGCTTTTCCCCAACTGAAGCGGTCATGTGGCTTGCTTCCTTCTCTAAAGCCCCTTCCTTTAGCTCCACCTCAACCCTTTTTTTACTTGTTTCCTCCTCTAAAACCCCTTCCTTCAGCTCCACCTCCACCTTCTTTTGGTGACCTTCATTTACCTTACCACTTTTGTCCACCTTATCTTTTCCTTTGTCGTTTTGGCCAGATGGAGCCCCTTTAGTATGGATTGACCCCCCTGCCGCCCATTGTCTAGAAGCCACCGGGCAAACACTAATGGTGTGACCAAGAGATTTACAATGGCTACACACCATTGGCTTATTAATGTATGAGACTTTAACCTCAACTATGGAGCCATCCATGTCCACCACTTTGAGGGTTGGTGGTAATGGATCCCCCACCTCATACAGCACGCACATTTTAGCAAATGGAAGAATTTCGAGCTCAGAAGTAAGGGCGTCTGCCCCTAGGGGCTTACCAATGGCACTAGCAACACGGCCCAGTCCCTCCTGTGTCCAGTAACAATCCGGCAAATTGGCTAACTTAACCCATAACGGCACTGAAGTAACAGATTCTGAGCGGTCGTTGAAACCCCAATCAGTTAATACCAGGGGCCTTTTATCAAAGTACCACGTACCTTTGCTTAGAACTGCATTCTTTTCATTGGAAGAATTGAACCTAAAGACATAGGTAGACTCATTACGCTGTGAAACCATGGTGAGGCCTCTCCTCCAGGCTGAAAAAGCCACCTCCTTGACTCTCTTAA
Source organism: Kitagawia praeruptora (assembly GCA_037693485.1). NCBI lineage: Eukaryota > Viridiplantae > Streptophyta > Magnoliopsida > Apiales > Apiaceae > Kitagawia > Kitagawia praeruptora. The sequence continues at coordinate 116,408,100 of CM075351.1, read as the reverse complement.
ACGGTAGAGTCCCTTTGGTAAATTTACCCACAATGCAACATTTGAATTTTTCCGCACCTTTCTTGAGGACATCCTCTGGGGGGGATACAACATCTGATCCTTCCGATGGAGGCACGTAGTCAAATTTTACTTCCTTGACAGGTCCCGGGGCCGCTCTTAAGACTGAAGACCAGGACTTTGCACCTTTTGACCCCGTTTCAGTCTTCTCATCCTTTTCCCCATTTTTGGTGTTCTCCTTGCTTACTTTATCTGTAAGAGGTTCCTGTTTGTCTATTTCCTGTTGGCTCTTCGAGCTCTCACCCCTTTCCAAGCCCCCTGGCGTGGCATTTTTTAGAATTCCTTTAACAGCTCCCACCCCCTTTTCACTGGCAACCGTGCTCTTCGGTACTTCCTTGCTAGTGAATATGGGAAGACCCATCTCATCCCTACCATCAATGAAACGCACTGGGCTTACTAGCCCTGCATTAAACCTCTCCTTATCCTTCAGGATTTCTTTCTCAACTTCACTCACCGAAAAACCCTTCTTGGCAAGGAAGCTATGGATATCCATCATTTGGTTGCGTAGCTTTATGAGGTCCTCTCTCTCATACTTATTGTTCGCAGCCACACCCTTTGCTACCATGTGAATCGTTTCTCTTTCTATCGCATCTCTAGCCGTCTCATATGAAGCTTCCTCCTCATCTGAGGTTGTCTCACAGATATTTTCAGCTGAGGTACCTCCCTGAAGGGTGGAAGGTACAACTAAGGCTGGAAAGTCCTCCACTTCTCTTCTTGCCAGCATTTCCTGAAACTTATCATCCTCCATATCCTGCATATAACCAGGTAAACCAGATTCGGAGTCACAATTAGAACCTTGACTCACCATGGGAACTGTCCGAAAAAAACAAAAGGGAAAGAAAGAAATATAGTGTTTAGGTTTGGGGGACAAGAGAAGGTGGAAGTAAATGAAGGGAATGAGGAGTTAATGACGGGGAAAGTGTTTAAGAGAATAGATCTGAAGATTAGAAAATGGCGGCTAGGTTTAGGGGTTTTTAGAAAGAAGGAGGAGCTTCTCTCTCTAGGACTCTCATTTTTTCCTTAGTTCTATGTTTTACGAGTTATATGTTCTGGTACATTGCAAGACAATTTATATATTATTAATCCTATCCAACCAATACTGCAACCAAAGGAAACTAATAACATTCTTTCTAGCTCAAATAAAAGAAAGAAACCTTCTGAATTGAACCAAACATATCTTTGGCACTTAAGATTAGGTCATATTAACTTAAGGAGGATTCAAAGACTGGTAGTAGATGGGCCATTGGACTCGTTGGCAGTGGAGCCATTTCCAGTTTGTGAATCCTGCTTGGAAGGTAAATGACTAATAGGCCTTTTAAAGCAAAGGGGAATAGAGCCAAAGAAGTGTTAGAATTGGTTCATTCTGATTTATGTGGACCTATGAATATCCAAGCAAGAGGTGGTTATGAATATTTTGTCACTTTTATTGACGATTATTCTAGATATGGATACATTTATTTGTTGCGCCGTAAATCAGAATGCTTTGACAAATTTAAGTTTTTTTTGCTAATTAAAATTTATACCGAAGGGAAAAGGTTACATCTCTAGGGGCATACCCCGCGAAAATAACGCAACTGCCTTACAGAACAACATGGAAAAATTGATAAAACTAGATAAACTAGCAGACAACTAACCATGGTCCCCAAGACCAGGAAGAAACAACATCAAGAAAAATGTACTAGAACAGCATAACAACAAGTGTTGGGTCTTCTCGGGCCCCATTTTTAAAGGAAGTACACGTAAACAGTTTTTCCTTCACAATGGCTTTAACATTCGAAATCAGCACATTAGAGGGATGTCCCGGGCCAGTATTATGGCTTCTGAAATTTCTCTCCTTCCACAAACTGTAAACACAAGTCGTCAGATAAGTACCAGCAATGGCCTTAAGCTTTGCATTAAGAGGACATGTAAAGAAGTCACCCCGCTGCTAGTAAGCCCAATCCACATGGAGTGGAAAGGGAATAACTCTCATTACAAGGGAGGAAAAAGGACAAGTAGTTAGCAGGTGGTTAATCGACTCCACTGCTGTACCACAAAGAGTGCACACAGGATCTACATTCATGCCAAAAAGTACCATACGCTCTTTAGTGAGCAGCCAAATTCTTCAAAGCAAGCCAAGTAACAAAAGAGCACTTTGGGATGTTGAGAGAACTCCACACTAGATCGCTCCAATCAGCAGATTGACCTAAGTCACGAATAGAGGCCCAAATAGATGCCAGTTTGACAAGCTTTGGCTGGAGTCCATCCCAAGTGATGCAATCCCTGTCATGGAGCTGAACCATACTAGCCCTGTTCCTGACTTCAATGACATCCATGTGATTTGATTGTGGGAGATGCCATACGGCTAAGATACACCCCAATACTAACCATACTAGATGATTCAGCCGTGGAGATCACAGAAGGAGAGACAAGAGCCAGGGGCTTTTTGTTTGCCCATGGATCATGCCAAAAGAGAAAATTCGAGTTTACTCCAACTTCAAAACTGAGAAAGTTCATTGCCTGATGTCTAGCATTAAAAATTTTCCTTGCAATCCAACTACACCTGTACGGCATCTTTGCAGTCCAGAAACCTTTATCACGAATCAGCACCTTATGAAACCAAGAAATCCATAGAGAGTCGGCAGAGGGTTGGAGCAGGCGCCAGAGCTGATGCAACACAGCTGCCTGGTTCCATTCGAAGAGACTTTTAATCCCCAACCCCCCCTCACTTTTTGGTTTGCAACAATCTTCCCAGCCAACTTTGTAGTGACACCTACCCGATTCTTTATAGAATCCTCCCCAAAGGAATTTGAAGAACAAACTGTTGATCTTCTTTAAGATAGCCTTGGGAAGAAATATATACATGCTCTAGTAGCCAACAATACTAGCCATGATCGCTTTAATCAGCATCAAGCGGCCTGCAAAATTGAGAAATCTCACCATCCACGATTCCACCCTCTTGCAAAGCTTGGCCACCAAGGATGAGCAGTCCCTGCTATTTAGTTTACCAGTAATGAGAGGCAATCCTAGGTAAGTGATAGGAAAGGTGCCTCTTTGAAAGCCAGTAGCCCGAAGGATATTCCCCACCACATTCTCTCTGACATTCGCAAAAAAGCAAACTGACTTATCAATACTAGGAACCAGGTTAGAACAGTTGGAGAACATAGAAACCCCCTCCATAAGAGTAGCAACTGAAGATTCATCACCATGACTGAATAGAAAAATGTCATCAGCAAAGATAATATGGTGCAGGTTGACTTGCTTTGTTCGCCAGTGGAATTTGAAATCAGAACCATCAATAGAGTTGTTCAGACAAGCTGAAAAAACTTCCATGGCCATCACAAAAAGATAGGGAGAGATGGGGTCTCCCTGTCTTAAGCCCGATTGGCCTTTGAAAAAACCCTCCAAACTCCCATTTAACTTTACAGAGAACATCGTGGAGGAGATACACACCTTAACCCAATCAATAAACCTTTGAGGGAAACCCATTTTATGAAGAACTTGGAATATAAAACTCCAATTCAAGGAGTCAAAGGCCTTGCGGATGTCAAGTTTTATTGCACATCGAGCCTGGCCAGAATTCTGGTTGTAACCTTTGCAGAGGGCTTGTGCCAGGAAAATGTTATCACCAATGGACCTTTTGTCCACAAAAGCAGACTGGTTGGGAGAAATCAAACTGGGCATAACCCCCTTGAGTCTAGCCGCAATCATCTTAGAGATACACTTGTAAAGCACATTGCAACAAGAAATTGGTCGAAAGTGTTGCATCTGGGATGGGTTTTGGTGCTTTGGAACCAAGCAAATAGAAGCAGCATTAATAATCTTAGGCATAACAAGGGAGTCAAAGAAATATAGAATACCTCTTGTGACATCAGGTCCCACAATGTGCCAGGTGGCCAAATAGAACTCCACCGAGAAACCATCCGGACCAGGGCTTTTGTTTTTGCCCATCTTTTTTAAAGTGGCAAACACATCAGCCTCCGTGAACGGCCGATCAATTAAGCAAGCCTGATTTTCACTCAGCTTAGGAATATGCAAATCCGCAGGGAGTTGGCAAACCTCACTTTGTTGGCCAAGCAAGTTTTTGTAGTAGTCCACCGCTATAGAGGCCATCCCCTCATGAGATGTTACATGATCACCATTCGAGTCAGTAAGAGACACCACCTTATTCACATTCCACCTTCCTCTACAGGCATTGAAAAAGAATTTGTTATTGTTGTCCCCGTTTTTAAGCCAGTTAACCCTCGACTTTTGCTTAAGGAAACATTCCTCCAAATGCAGATCTTTTGTGAAGGCATCAATCAATCTCTTTTCCTCCTCAAACTGAGCCAAGGACGGCCTAAGAGGGAGCCCTTTTTGAAATCTCAACAGTTCCTGCCTAGTGTCATTCACCACCTGATGAAGATTTCCCACCGAGGTGTTTAACCCTTTAATTGCCAACTTTACTCTTTTTAACTTTGAGGTTAGAATGAACCAAGGATCACCGGATACCTGATCCTCCCAAGCCTGCTGGACCAAAGGAATGAACCTCTGATCACTAATCAAATTGTTGAAAAACTGAAAAGGTTTCTTGACCACGGGACGCTCCAAACCTAGGGTAGTCAGAGCAGGGCAGTGGTCTGAAAGCCCTCTAGGTAAGAAGTCAGTGTAGGAGGAAGGAAACACATTATGCCAGGCAGCATTAACCAGAACTCTATCCAACTTTCTATATTTAGGATTGTGAATGTTGCAATCCCACCAGGTAAGCACATTACCAGTACTACGGAGGTCCGTGATGCCTAAGGCACGCACAAAATCCTTAAAATCAGTCATATCCATGGTCCATTGAGTGTTACCTCCAATTTTCTCCTCTGTACGATGACAGGTATTAAGATCCCCAGAAATAACCCAAGCATCATTAGACAAATTCCTCGAGGCCTGAGACAATTCAGACCAAAGAATTCTCCTCTCAATGTCATCATTCGAGCCATAAACAAAGGAGACAACAAAGCTAATGTTGTGCTGCAGCAATAGAACTGTGCATGTGATATGCTGCGCACTAGAGGCTATCACCGTAACCTTCCAAAAATCAGGGTTCCACCCAAGCCAAATACGGCCACCCGCATGGTGCTCATAATTGAACAACCATTCAAAACGCTGGTTAATCTCCTTAGAGATAATCTTAGCAACGTCCTTTCGCACATGAGTTTCCAAAATACTGATCAAGGATATTTTATTAGCAGAAATGAAATCCTTGACAAAGTCAACCTTATTGTTGAGCCCACGAACGTTGTAAGAACAAAAAATAGTCATTAAAAACTGAGTTAAGACTTCGAAGGAGGGCCCCCAGACCCCCACTTCGCTCTTTTGATACCCTTGGACTTCCCTTTCTTTCCACTTTGCTTCTTAGCTACTTCATCTACTACCACATGCTTAAACCCCTGAGGGGATGGAGTACCAGTAGAGATACCCGGGGAGTTTAATGGCTTGCGCTTGTTTTTACTACTATCCAGCCCTCCCCCTCCACAGGGTTAGTGACAAAGTCAGTGTTGCCATCCTGCCCTTGCTTTACAACAGGAGTCAGAGTTACATCCCTTCCACCCGAACTCGAATCACCCTCAACATCTTGTTCACCAGAGTTGCTATCTTCCACAACCACTCCTTTGCCCTTAGCTGACTCCTTCTTAGTAGATCCAAGGTTTGTCTCTAGGTTCTCTGAGTTCATTTCTGGCTTGAGCTCCGTTTTTCCAGAATTTCGTGCCCAATCCCTCGGGGCAAAAGGGCAAGCACCGATAAGATGCCCAAGAGAGTTACAATGGGCACAAATTCAGGGCTTATTAACATAGGAAACCTTAACTTCCACATTAGATTTATCATAATCCACCGCAGGGATAACTGCTGGAAGGGGGTCACCAATCTTATACTGCACACACATTTTTGCAAAGGGGAGAATTTCCAGCTCTGAAGTTAGAGCATCAGCACCAAGTGGGACACCTATGACACTTGCTATTCGACTCAGCCCCTCTTGAGTCCAGTAGCAATCTGGAAGATTGGAAAATTTTACCCACAGAGGCATAGTCGATACCTTAGTACCCGCACCTGAACAGCCCCAATCTGTAACCACAAGGGGACGTTGATCAAAGTACCAAGTCCCTTTAGACAGAGAAGCATTCTTATCATTTAAGGAGCTGAACTTAAAAATATAAGTGGATTCATTACGCTGCGATACAGAAACCAAGCCTTTCTTCCAAATTAATTGAGCAATTACTTTCACTCTTCTAAATGGCAGGGTGCCCTTTGTGAATTTCCCCACAACACAACATTTAAATTTCTCAGCTCCTTTCTGCAATATCTCATCAGGAGGTTGGACTATGCTAGATCCCTCTGGAAGGGGCACATAATCAAAGCTAATTCCCTTATGAGGACCCGGGGCCTCTTTCAACACCGAACTCCACGATTTCTTCTCAGTGTTGGCCTCATCCTGGCCTAGCCCTTGCCCTTCCAACGAATCCTTTACTACACCTGAAGACTCACCTTTAGACAAGTTATTATTCCCATTTTTAAGAATACTCTTTAGAGTGGGCGTAGATTGCACAGTATTCTTTCTCTCCTCTTTTCCTTTCTGAAAGATAGGGAGGCCAAATTCATCCCTACCAGTTATAATGTTGAGTGGGCTGCATAACCCAACATTAAACTCAGCCTGAGCAGTTAGGTTTGCCTTTTCCATTTCCGCTATAGACAATCCTTTGGACTTTAGGAATACCTCAACCTCCGCTAATTTATGGCGTAATCTTATCATTTCCTCTCTTTCATTTTTGCTAGTAGCTGCCATTGCAGTCGCTACTCTACTAATTGTAACCCTTTCCATAGCATCTCTAAAATCCTCATGGTGGACCTCCTCATCATCAGAAGAGGCCCTCATCACCTTGTTACCAGTGTCCCCCGGGTTGCTTGGCTCCACCGAATGCGCCGCCGACAAGATTGGGAAATCTTCCGCCTCTCTACAAGCGAGCATCTCATTAAACTCATCATCATCCATGTCCTGCATATACCCCGGCATACCAGACTCAGAATCACAGTTGGATTCTTGACTCACCATTAAAACTACTAATCGAATAAATATATATATATAAGAAATTTAGTGTTTAGGTTAAGAGGGAAGGAGAATATGGAGTAAATGAAGGGGATTTGGTCTTTAATGATGGAGAATGTGTGTAAGAGAATAGAAATGAGCTAAAATAAAATGGCGGCTCTAGGGTTTTTAGTGAGAGGGAAGAGCTGAAACGGAAAAACGACATAGAAAATGTATCAAGTCACTACTACGATCAGATCGTGGTGGGGAATACTTGCTTGGAGAATTTAGGGAATATTTATCAGAAAATGGGATTACATCCCAGTTGTCTGCACCTGGCACACCTCAGCAGAATGGTGTAGCAGAGAGAAGGAATCGGACTCTTTTAGAGAGTGTTAGATCGATGATGAGTTATTCAGATTTACCCAAGTCGTTTTGGGGATATGCTATAGAAACAACGGCTTACCTTCTGAACTTGGTACCTTCTAAGTCGGTTCCCAAGACTCCAATAGAATTGTGGACTGGTAGCAAACCAAGTCTAAGACATATTCGGATTTGGGGTTGTCCAGCACATGTGCTGAACAAGAATGCGACCAAGCTAGAATCTCGTACCGATGTAAGGTTGTTTGTAGGCTATCCCATGGGAACGAAAGGTTATTCATTTTATAGTCCTAGGGATCGAGATGTCATTGTTAGCACCAATGCTAGATTCTTAGAGGAAGACTATATTATGAATCATAAACCCATGAGTAGTATCGTTTTAAAAGAATTAGTGGGAGGGACAGATAATCCCCAAGTGCCAATAGTACAAGTAGAATAACCACAAGAAAATACACAACTTGACACTAGTACCGCAACAGTGCCTCGTCGTAGTGGGAGGGTTGTTCAACAACCAGAAAGATTCATGTTTTTGGGAGAGTCCTCGGACTTGGTCTCTGGTGAACATGATGAGGATCCCAGGACATACGAAGAGGCAATTCTAGATAAAAATGCAGATCTTTGGAAAAAGGCAATGGAATCTGAGATGGAATCTATGTATTCCAATCAAGTTTGGGAGCTCGTGGAACCACCCAAAGGTGTAAAACCCGTTGGATGTAGGTGGATCTACAAGAAGAAAAGAGGATCTGACAAAAAGGTGAAAGCCTGGAAAGCACGACTTGTTGCGAAAGGGTATACTCAGAAAGAAGGGATCGATTATGAGGAAACCTTTTCGCCTGTTGTTATGCTTAAGTCGATTCGGACTCTTTTATCTATAGCAGCTCATCTCGATTATGAGATTTGGCAAATGGATGTCAAGACAGCTTTCCTTCATGGAAATCTTGAGGAAACCATCTAATCAGAATGAGGAAGAAAAAGATATCGTGATGTAAGTCTATTATTCCTTGCATCATAGGTGTTGCTGCGTCTTGAGATCCTAATTGCCATGGTTCCGCTGCATCACAAGGAGAATTTTTAAAAAAATGGAAAATACCTGTGAACGACATTTGAAACACTTTCATCTCTATAGTTCTGCTTCTTGCTCTAAAAATGCATAAAGACTTGTCGGAAATCGCCGGTTGGGTTGGTCCGACCAAGAAAGGCATGGGACTTGTTGGGCGTAAAAGTTATTCTCTTACGATATATGCAGCAACCAAAGGGATTCATTAAGGAAGGCCAAGAGCATCTAGTATGTAAGCTTAAGAGGTCTATTTATGGACTAAAACAAGCTTCTAGGGACTGGAATATTCGTTTTGATCATGCAGTCCAGTCATATGGATTTGATCAAAGTCCAAACGAATCATGCATGTATAAGAGAAGTGAGGGTAATGCAGTGGTTTTTCTAGTACTATATGTAGATGACATTTTACTCATTGGAAACAATGTTAAGATGTTGTCATCAGTAAAGGCATGGTTGTTCAAACAATTTAACATGAAGGACTTAGGTGAAGCGGCATACATCCTTGGGATTAAAGTAATAAGGGATCGCAAGAAAAGGACGTTGGCTTTATCTCAAGAGCCTTACATTGATGAAGTATTAGCTCGTTTTAACATGCAGAACTCCAAGAAAGGTTTTCTACCTTTTAAGCATGGAGTTGCTCTATCTAAGAAGCAGTGTCCTTCGACACCTAAGGATATAGAGAGCATGAAAGCAGTTCCTTATGCTTTGGCATGTGGAAGCTTAATGTATGCTATGTTATGTACGAGGCCTGACATCTGCTTTGCTGTAGGCATGGTTAGTAGATATCAGTCGAACCCAGGTCAGGAACATTGGAGTGCAGTAAAAACTATACTTAAGTACCCGAGAAGGACTAAGGAGTATATGTTAATTTACAAGGCCTCAGATCTATTTCCTTTGGGATATACTGATTCAGATTTTCAATCAGATAGGGATAAGAGGAAATCAACCTCGGGATATGTTTTTACTTTGGGAGGTGGAGCCGTTATATGGAGGAGTGTAAAGCATAAATGCATTGCAGACTCTACCATGGAAGCCGAGTACGTGGCGGCCTCTGAGGCTGTAAAGGAGGCTGTATGGTTCAGGAACTTCCTTTTGGACTTGGATGTGGTACCTAATTTGCCTAGAAGCTTGACAGTGTATTGTGATAACACTGGTGCTGTGGCAAATTCAAAGGAACCGCGAGACCACAAAGCAGCTAAACATATTGAACGTAAGTATCATCTCATATGTGAAATCGTAAAGCGAGGAGATATAGTTGTGGCTCACATTTCATCAGAAGACAACCGGGCAGATCCTTTCACAAAGAGCTTGCCAGCCAAGGTTTTTGACAGGCATGTGGAAGCGATAGGAGTCAGATGGATGGACACATAGTTTTTTATGTAATAGTGGATTAAATAAATACTGATATACTCATAGAACATTTTGAGTATAAGTGGGAGATTGTTAGTGTATACTGAAAATATTTATTTTAAGTATATACATTTATTTCTGGCCCGGTTTTATTGAGAATCATTTAAATGTTTACATGATGTCTAATATTTTATATTGTAGACAATCTAGTATCAAATGGGATACAGAATATTAGATTGTTAAATACGGTTTATATAATATAATAAGGTTCACAACACATGTGGTGTTGGACAATCCACTGGTATGGCTGTAGTATTATTTAGATTAGTTTATATTGACTAATAAATAATACTAGTATACTTTGTGTATATTGAACAGGATCAAATTTAGAATTGTTCCCTTATACTGATTAAGAAGGAGAACTAAGATTCTATGTTATTATTAATGCTTAGGTTCTTAATCCGGATATAGTAATTGACACGTGTATATTTTTTACATGCTTTGATTTATATATGAAATAATTCTTTTGAATTATATCATTATATTTTGGGTGATGGAATTATATACATGGTGAATATTATTTATAGAAGGAATCCATGTCCTGATAATATTCGGGTTAATGATGTCCCCTTGAAAGCTCAAAAAGATTTAATTATGTGAAACCCTGCAGGTGGATTTATTCCGGCATAATTAAATAAAGGTTGAGTGGATAATCAAGGATAAAAGATATTAATTAAATAAATTACCAGTAATTTATTTAATTAATGGGCATGCGTTATTTTAAACATGGGGAATTTAATAAGAAAATAATATTGGAACCCAATTAAATAATTAATTTGCGGTATTAGGAAAGGTAGTGCAAATATTAATTCTTTAGTGGATTGAATTAATATTTAATTACATTGGGCTAGGCCCAAGATGTAATTAGAAGACCCAACCTAATTATCCATGATCCCTATTGTAGCCCTATATATATTCTTATTCTCTTCTTGCTAGGGTTGGGCTAGAAAAATTTTGTAGCCACCTAGGAGCAAGAAGAGAGGTTAACTTGAGAAGACGAAGGCCACACTTCGCTCAATGGAATTTGGGAATACAATAGAAGAGCGTGGAATCAACCGTTAACAAGGTGACTTTTGTTTTTTGTACTCGTTTAATTATTATATCAAAAATCGCAGGGCCACGATCCGATTGTCCCAACACTTTCAAGCATTATTCTTGACTTTATAAGTACCGTTACACAACTAGGATTTAATGCCTATTACAAGTACAAAAACAACCAGAAACTCTACAACTAGAGGTTCCCTCAATTAAGAGGTCATGTAGGTAATGCATAGCATTACACATACTTAGGCTTGTTATATTATGAACACAGGCATGGTCTTTGTGACTAACAGTTGTGTGCTAAGTTTAGCAAGCTTTTGCAGTCTAAGTATCAGATGAGCATGATGGGTGAGTTAAATTTCTTTTTAGGTTTGCAGGTCAAACAGACTAAGACTGGTATTTTCATTAATCAGTAAAAGTATATCAAAGATCTTTTAAAATGGTTTGACTTTCAAGATTGTGCAGTTGCAAAAACACCCATGGCAACAGCCACTAAGCTAGACTCCGATCCTAAGGGAAAGAGTGTTGATAACACTAGCTATAGAGGCATGATAGGCTCATTATTGTATTTAACTGCAAGTAGACCAGATATAATGTTTTTTTTTTGCTAATTAAAAATTTTATACCAAAAGGAACAGCATAAAACAGATCTAGGGGCATACCCCGCGATATCAACAGTTAGATATTACAAACAGAGATAGTCCAACCAGAACCACAACATAAAATAAACACAAGCTACATCAAAGAGGATTGAAGATCATAATCTAAAATCATGGGGGTCGAGAATGACCTCTCCTGCCAGCACGCCACTTCCGAATCTCAGATTTCTTGAACCGAACCTTGGTTGCACCTGTAGATGGAACCAGAGTCTCATTTGGGAGAGGGGATCCCGAGACATTCCCAGGCGAGAGGGCAAGGTCTTCCGCAGGCATCATACAAGCGCCTTCCAAACTGGTTTCCATATGCCCATTGCCTTTAGATCCCTTGTCATTTAGCAAAGCCTCTACCTGCTCAGGGCTAGAGTGGTCTCCCGTAGGAGAGATAGGAGCACCCAGTCCATTACTAGTAATAAAGTCCTGAAGCTGCAAAGCGCAACTTACCGAAATTGCTAGCTCTTTAGTTGCCCTGCAAAAAAACTTCCCAGAAGCATCTCTGAAAGGGTCACCGTCACTTAGCTCCACAAGATTAGACACTTTAGGAACAACAAACCCATTTGACCGAATATGATTTTTAAGCATTTCAACATGAAATAGAGTCTCAATCAATAACTCCCGAACACCATCCTGGTATTCCTCCGAACGGATCTCAGCATAATCATTGTCTGACCTCAAACTCCCACTATCCTCCTCTACACCAGATCGATGGGGATTTTCCAACTTCTCTTCCATCCTTTCCCCAGTTATTTTAAGACTATCGACAATGTCCCCCGTCTTTTCCGGTAATGGACACGAACGCTCAATCATATTAACCTGGGTCATCTCGTCCCCATCCTTTACTTGACTCATAACATCAGCAACATTGGTACTATTACAACTTTTAACAATTCCAGAGCTAACCTCCAAATCCATAATACCCTCCCTGACCACACTCACCCTGGAATTATGCCCATTACACACAGAATTATCATGTTTTCTAACAGAGTAACAAAACTTACTCTCCCCTCTTATGATATGACATGAGCTACGAGTCCTGGAGGCAATCCCAGTGGGAGCTTTTTCTTCCTTCGTGCTTACCTTTCGCCTTTTGCCCCGACCTCCAGAAGCCGAGTTCTTAGGTACTCCACCAAGACAATCAGTCCTACTTCCCTCAATTCGCATAATAGAGGTTCCCGATTCCTCATCGTCCTCCTTTGCTTTTGACCTGCCAGAAGTTAACTCCGACACCAAATTCTCTACAAAGGAACCCCTTTTCGGACCGAAATCCGATCTCAAACCTTCCTTAGTTCCATAAGAGCTCCCTTTCACCACATGCAGGCCCTCTTGGGTTATGCTAGGCTTAATAGCATCATCCATCCTGCAATTAGGCTTAGTACCGCTTCTGGTTCTAGAAGCAATTCCAGAAGCTGGACAATCATACCGGTTCTCACTCCTCCTCCCCGATTCACAGCCATTAGTACTACCAGAAGGAATCACCGAAACCAGTCTCTCCGAAAAGGTAACCCTTTTCGGGCTCATAGTGGAGGCCAACCCATCCCAGGTCTTGGTCATCAGACCCTTAACATCCTTAACCAACTCAGTGGTACAATCAAGGAGGCGAGCAGTAGAGCCACCAATCTGGATTTGGGATCCCTGGGCAACATTCACGCGATTTCCCCGCTCCAATGGTATCAATGTCACCAAATTCTTCGCGAAAGAAACCTTTTTCGGACTCGGGCTTAGAGCCAGCCCCTCCCGAGTTTGCGTCTCATGCTTGCAGTCATCGCCCCTAACCGTGTTACCCACCGAGGGGCAAACACTCGATCTCTCATAAACCAACATCGAGTTATCCAGAAAGGAAACCCTTTTCCGAGACATTTGAGCGAACAAAGAAGAGAAATTTAGGTGGGAGAAAAGAAAGAGATGATTTCAGGAAGGTTGATTTAGATCTAGTGGAGAAATTGTTTAGATTTTAGAGAGAGAAAGAAGAGAGAAGCTAGAGAGAAAACCCGACTCTCTCTACCTGTTTATGTGCTAGATTCCAAAGTGATCCTAAGGAATCTCATTTAATTGCTGTGAGGAGAATTTTTAGATATCTCAAAGGAACTCTAAATCTTGGTTTGTGGTATCCTAGAGAATCTGACTTCTCTCCCTAATTGGCTATTCAGACTCTGATTATGCAGGGTGTAAAATAGATAGGAAAAGCACTACAAGTACATGTCAATTCTTGGGAAACAGATTGATTTCTTGGGCAAGCAAGAAGCAACAATCAGTTTCAACCTCAACTGCAGAAGCTGAGTACATTACAGCAGGCAGTTGTTGTGCACAGCTCCTTTGGATAAGAAATCTGTTAGGCCGAATACACAATTATAATCAAGTTCGTATGAGAGAATAACAAGTAAGACACGTTCGAACAATTAAAAACTGTTTGAAATTAAAAACTCCTCTCTCAGTGATGTAAAATATCACAGAGAGCTGCTTAGGTTACAATGAATGATAATTCGTTACACAATACCCTTCTAGGGTTAACCTAACTATATTTATAAAGATATACAGCTATGATACAATCAATTATTGATACTCCTATAAATCAGCTATACAAATGCTATCAATTATGATTGTTTCACGTCTCCTTAGTCAACACGATCTCTTTGATAGCTATCCAATCTTCAAAGATATTGCTTCCATAATTATCTTTAATAATTCTTCAAAGTCTGATGACCAGTAGATGTTTCCTCTTGACAGAGTTTAGCAAACTCTGTCGAGCTTCCAACCGTCAGAGTTTAATTAAACTCTGATTGCTTCCAGCTTCCAGTTAAACTCTGATGAATCACTGTAACACTTAAACACTGATATTATTCACATCAATTATATTTAACAATCTCCCCCAACTTGTTCATTAGCAAAAATGCACAAGTTAATAACAATAATTGATGATGTCAAAACAAACAGACAAATGCAGTGTTTAACAAATAATCAGAGTTTAACCTTCTACTTAGACAAAACTTACAGAAAACAAGAAATACTTACAAAGCTTTAACTACTTAATTTCCTCAACATCTGGTGTTGATCTGAGATAGTCTATAAGCAACATTCTTTCTGCATTCTCAAGTTCTCTCTGCATATTCTCCTTAATCTCTTTCAGTTTAGGATCATCTTCACCAATCTGATAAATCGCAGATCTCAGAGAATAAATCTTGTTTCTCTTCATGTCATTTCCCAGTTTGATGAAATGTGCTTTTTCTGACTCTGAGTTAAAATCTAAAACAGTTATACCCAGATCTGTCTTCAACCGAGCACTGTTCTTCTTCATCTCAACAATCTTTCCTCGATATGTACTTGGGGGCATACATACCTGTACATTTTATACCTCTAACTGCCAAATTATGCAACATCTTATTTCTTAACACATTTGCAGCTAGTTGAGTCCTTCGATTTTTCACTTTGAAGATATATAGAACATATTCCAATTCTTACCATAGTTTCAAATCAAGATCATACTCACCAATTTTATACACAGTCCCATCAGCCATGAAGTACAGTAGAAAATCTTTCTTTAAGCTCTTTTGATGAATTAACTGTACTGATTCCAGTCTGTCTAAACTCTCCTGAGTAACCCCTTGACCTGGAACAGCCAGTGATGAAGGATCTTGTGGACTAGTATTCATTCTAATTTCTCTATGGGAACCCAATCCAGATTTATCTCGACCTTGCTTACCCATTAAAGTTCTGCCTTGTAGAGAAGTAATACTTCCAGTCATCAGATTTGGATCATGAAGTGTTGGTTTTCCAAAAATCATTGCATCTGGGTTGACAATGGTTTCTGTACAACTTGTGTAGCAACAGAGGTTGTATTCACTTTCTTTGAAACCTTTTCTTCTTCACCAACTTTACCCTTCAACTTCTGTTAGCATCTTCTTCTGTTGGTTTCCTAGACACTTGTATCCTCTGATCAGCACCAACATTTTCCTTGATAATAATGCCTTTAAGAACAGGCCTAGGAGCTTTTTTCTCCTTCTTGAATTTTCCAGACTTCAAGGCTTTCTGATGTTCTTCTTGCAAATTCTTCTCCTCAGCTTGAATATCTTCAATAGTAACTCCCTCTTCATTTTCTTCAAGAAATAATCTAGCAGCCAATTCTTCATCTGTCTGTGGATTATCAGTTAATAACAAACTCTGAATCTTTGAAGTACCCTGAGCATCAGTATTTACTCCATCAGACTTTGACTTAGAAGACTAGCCAGATCTTTGACTCATATCTTGATCAGCTCTTAATCTCTTTCCTTTATCATTTGCTCTCCATCTTCAGCATCATCCTTCTTAGTCAGAGTTTGAGATTGCCTGCATTTGGACTTAGCAACCCTCTCCCCCTTTTTGACATCATCAGGAATCAAGATAGATGTTATCAATTCCAATGAGGTAGCAATGGAGTCAATCTTACCAGATAATTCAGTTTGATTCTCTTCAACTTTGCTCAGCCTTGTAAGCAGAGTTTCTTGAACTCTAGAGAAAGTCTGAAACTTCAGTTGATTATCTCTCTGCATATTCATATCTCTAGCAACAACTTCAGCTCTCGGATCAGTGATAGATTTTTGAGAATCATCAAACCTTTCATTCAGAGTCTTGACTTGAACAATAGTTGCTTTCAGACTGGAGAGAATGTCTGGATTGGAAATATTGTAGCAGTTCTATTCACAAACTTAGCTGCTCGTTTTGTAGGAAAAATGCAATCTTCTTTATACCAATTTGCTGAAAATTTGGCATAATATTCTTCTTCAATCTCATGTTGATGTGAAGGTCCAGAAAAATTAGAGTATTTTGCATCAGTTTGTACTGGTATACTCTGAGAAGAGTTAGACTCAGCACTTCCTTCAGTTTCAACATCAACTTCAGCATTTTCATTCTCAGCATTATTCACTGTAGCTTCAACATTTTCAGCAAAAGTCTCCTCAATATTTGCTGCAGTTTGCTCTCCAACATCAACAGACTTTGCAATCACAAGAACTTCATTCACAGGCTCAGAGATTGCAGCCTTGATTGGTTGATCAATTTCTTCACCTTGTTGAGCAACATGATTAGCATAAGAGAATAATTCAGTGTGGGTTGCTACTGTGTCATCAAGTACCACAATAGGTTGATCAGCTACACCAGTGGCTTCAGAGTTTGCAACAGGTGATGAGATAGGAACTTCAATACCATCAGAGAATGGAATGAATGACTCAACAAAATCATTCATAGCAGCAGAACCATCTCTATCTTCTGCAATCATCTGTGCATCTTCAACTTTCTCTTCAGTATGCACCTCAACAGTAGGTATCCCCTTAGAAATCACCTCTGGAGCTTCAACATTAACCTCTTCATCAAATTCATCAAGTATCAATCTTCTCCTCTTTGATTGAGGCACCTCAGTTGTCACTTCTTCATCAGTAGAATCATCTTCAACAACAGATGGCGATGGAGGCCTGTTTGCTCTTTCCTTTGGAGCTCTTTTAACCCTTTTTACAGCAATGTTCTTGGTTCTACCTCTCTTCTTTGGTTTAGCCTGTGTAGGTTGAGGTTGAGTTTGAGTGGGTGTTGGTTAAATTTGATCAGTGTTTGTTTCAGCATTTTTAGGTTGAGGTTGTTTTTTTTGCTAAATAAATTTTATACCGAAGGAAAAAGATTACATCTCTAGGGGCATACCCCGCGATAAATAATGCATCTGCCTAACAGAACAACATGGAAAACAAACGATAAAACTAGATAAACTAGATCAACCAACCAAGGTCCACAAGACCTAAAAGTAACAACAACAAGCAATTCAACTAAAACAGCATAAGTACAAGAGTTGGGTCCTCACGGGCCCAATTTTTAAAGGAAGAGCTCGTAAAAAGTTTTTCCTTCACAATGGCTTTAACATTTGAAATGAGCACGGTAGAGGGTTGTCCTGGGCCAGTATTATGGCTTCTGAAATTTCTCTCCTTCCACAAACTGTAAACACATGTCGTCAGATAAGTACCAGCAATGGCCTTAAGCTTTGCATTAAGAGGACATGTAAAGAAATCACCCCGCTGCCAGTAAGCCCAATCCGCATAGAGTGGAAAGGGAATGACTCTCATTACTAGGGAGGAAAAAGGACAAGCAGTGAGCAGGTGACTAATTGACTCAACAGCTGTTCCACAAAGAGTGCACACATGATCAACATTCATGCCAAAAAGGACCATACGCTCTTTAGTGAGCAGCCTATTCTTCACAGCAAGCCAAGTAATAAAAGAGCACTTTGGGATGTTGAGAGAATTCCACACTAGTTCGCTCCAATCAGCAGATTGACCCAAGTCACGAATAGAGGCCCAAATAGATGCCAGTTTGACAAGCTTTGGCTGGAGTCCATCCCAAGTGATGCAATCCCTGTCATGGACTTGAACCATACTAGCCCTGTTCCTGACTTCAATGACATCCATGTGATTTGATTGAGGGAGATGCCATACCCCATTGCTAAGATACGTCCCAATACTAACCATACTAGATGATTCAGCCGTGGAGATCACAGAAGGAGAGACAAGAGCCAGGGGAGGGGAGGGGATTTTTATTTGCCCATGGATCATGCCAAAAAAGAAAATTAGAGATCGCTCCAACTTCAAACCTGAGAAAGTTCATTGCCTGATGCCTAGCATTAAAAAATTTTCCTTGCAATCCAACTACACCTGTACGGCATCTTTGCAGTCCAGAAACCCTTATCACGAATCAGCACCTTATGAAACCAAGAAATCCAAAGAGAGTCATTAGAGGGTTGGAGTAGGCGCCAGAGCTGATGTAACACAGCTGCCTGGTTCCATTCGAAGAGATTTTTAATCCCCAACCCCCCCTCACTTTTTTGTTTGCAACAATCTTCCCAGCCAACTTTGTAGTGACACCTACCCGATTCTTTATAGAATCCTCCCCAAAGGAATTTAAAGAACAAACTGTTGATCTTCTTTAAGATAGCCTTGGGAAGAAATATATACATGCTCCAGTAGCCAACAATACTAGCCATGATCGCTTTAATCAGCATCAAGCGGCCTGCAAAATTGAGAAATCTCACCATCCACGATTCCACCTTCTTGCAAAGCTTGGCCACCAAGGATGAGCAGTCCCTGCTATTTAGTGTACCAGTAATGAGAGGCAACCCTAGGTACGTGATAGGAAAGGAGCCTCTTTGAAAGCCAGTAGTCCGAAGGATATTCTCCACTACATTCTCTTTGACATTCGCAAAAAAGCAAACTGACTTATCAATACTAGGAACCAGGTTAGAATAGTTGGAGAACATAGAAACCCCCTCCATAAGAGTAGCAACTGAAGATTCATCACCATGACTGAACAGGAAAACGTCATCAGCAAAGATAATATGGTGCAGGTTGACTTGCTTTGTTCGCCAATGGAATTTAAAATCAGAACCATCAATAGAGTTGTTTAGACAAGCTGTAAAGACTTCCATGGCCATCACAAAAAGATAGGGAGAGATGGGGTCTCCCTTTCTTAAGCCCGACTTGCCCTTGAAAAAACCCTCCAAACTACCATTTAACTTTACAGAGAACATCGTGGAGGTGATACACACCTTAACCCAATCAATAAACCTTGGAGGGAAACCCATCTTGTGAAGAACTTGGAATATAAAACTCCAATTCAAAGAGTCGAATGCTTTGTGGATGTCAAGTTTGATTGCACATTGAGCCTGGCCCGAGTTCTGGTTGTAACCTTTGCAGAGGGCTTGAGCCAGAAAAATGTTATCCCCAATGGACCTTTTGGCCACAAAAGCAGACTGGTTTGGAGAAATCAAACTGGGCATAACCCCCTTGAGTCTAGCCGCAATCATCTTAGAGATACACTTATAAAGCACATTGCAACAAGATATTAGGCGAAAGTGTTGCATCTGGGATGGGTTTTGGTGCTTTGGAACCAAGCAAATAGAAGCAGCATTAATAATCTTAGGCATAACAAGGGAATCAAAGAAATACAGAATACCTCTTGTGACATCAGGTCCCATAATGTGCCAGGTGGCCAAATCGAACTCCACCGAGAAACCATCAGGACCAGGGCTTTTGTTTTTTCCCATCTTTTTTAAAGTGGAAAACACATCAGCCTCCGTGAACGGCCGATCAATTAAGCAAGCCTGATTTTCACTCAGCTTAGGAATATGCAAATCCGCAAGGAGTTGGCGAACCTCACTTTGTTGGCCAAGCAAGTTTTTGTAGTAGTCCACCGCTATAGAGGCCATCCCCTCATGAGATGTTACGGGGTCACCATTCGAGTCACTAAGAGACACCACCTTATTCACATTCCACCTTCCTCTACAGGCATTGAAAAAGAATTTGTTATTGTTGTCCCCATTCTTAAGCCAGTTAACCCTCGACTTTTGCTTGAGGAAACATTCCTCCAAATGCAGAGCTTTTGTGAAGGCATCAATCAATCTCTTTTCCTCCTCAAACTGATCCAAGGACGGCCTAAGAGGGAGCCTTTTTTGAAATCTCAACAGTTCCTGCCTAGTGTCATTCACCACCTGATGAAGATTTCCCACCGAGGTGTTTAACCCTTTAATTGCCAACTTTACTCTCTTTAACTTTAAGGTTAGAATAAACCATGGGTCACCGGATACCTGATCCTCCCAAGCCTGCTGGACCAAAGGAATGAACCTCTGATCGCTAATCAAATAGTTGAAAAACTGAAAAGGTTTCTTGACCACGGGACGCTCCAAACCTAGGGTAGTCAGAGCAGGGCAATGGTCTGAAAGCCCTCTAGGTAAGAAGCCTGTAGGTTGAGGTTGCTTTTCAGTGTTTGTGATGAGGATCAGGGAATGAATATGTTAATTGATAAATACTTTATATTATTATTCATGAAGAGATTCGAGTTAGAATTTGTGGGAGAGTTGGGTCAAGAAGCTTAGGAGAGGAGAATGATGAGGATCAGGGAATGAATATGTTAATTGATAAATACTTAATATTATTATTCATGAAGAGATTCGAGTTAGAATTTGTGGGAGAGTTGGGTCAAGAAGCTTACTTGGACAAGAAGGAATAAAAGAGAGACGAATGAAGCTTGGATAATAAGCTGATTATTATCTATAAGTATCAAGTAGATTTTGGCTTACAAGTTTTTTTTTTTTTTTTTTTGCTAATTAAAATTTATACCATAGGAAAATGAATACAACTCTAGGGGCATACCCCGCGAATAGTAAAACACCTACTTAGCGGAACAACAGAGAAATGTCATCAATAGTGCTAGATAAACTAGCAATCAACTGCAAAGCACAAACTATTTAATACATAGACAACTATCAGCTTAAAACGAAAATAAGTGCTTCACGAAAGCCCTCCCCTAGTAAGGCGCCACTTCTTTAACCGCGGTTTTGACCAACGAACAGTAGGCTCCTGGCCTTCATCACTTACTATCTTCCCCTTTCCTCTTGAAGCATTCCTCAGGCCTAACAAACCATCAGGAACCCTCATATCAATACCAACCGTAGTCTCAGCATTCAAATCTCTGATGTTCCCTCCCTCCTGCCCCTCCAAGTGAGCCTTCATAACCTGGTTCAAGTCCTTCGAAGGAGACTTCTGCATGTTCTTGACATCAACATTCCTTCCCTCCAGGCCCTCACCCCCAATGGACCCAAACTGAGACCCCAGAGTACAATCCAGGTGACCTTTCCCTTTCTCCGCATCAGCATTGCTCCATCCCATCCTTGCTTCTCCCCTAGGGTTAAAAGGACATTGCATCTGCTCGGCTTTGGGCAAAACAACCCCTAAGTCGATCAAGTAATCCCTCAGTTGGATAGTACGGCAAGTGAGATCATGGAGCTCCACTTCCTCTATATCTCTGAAGCCTCTAGCAGTAGCACTGAACTCCCTATCACGGGACCCCTTAACCAACGGAATGTCTTTACCCAGAGAGGAGATAAACATCTTTAAGTTGTCAAGATTGCGTCTTGCTGCTACCGAAGCCTTTCTCTTCAACCCAGTGTTGTAGAAAGTGTGGGCTAGAAGCTCGGCAATCTCCAGTTCCTCCTCTAAATCCTCAATGACTTGACCATCGTCCCCTAACATAACCGGATGGGGTATTCCTTTTTTTCTAATGAAATTCCCAAGCTGCTTAATGCAGTTCAGAGCTCTACCAAGGTCTCTCAAAAGCTTGATATCAGGCCTCCTATGCAAACCATTAAAAACATCCAAATCACTCAAGTCAACATCCCCCCAAATCATGGGCACTTCATGTCCATTCTGGACAATACAGTCTCTAAAAATAATGACTACATTCACAGCAATAGCCAATCGCTCCTGCTTTCTCTTAACCGAGACATCCCAAAATGGGGTCTCCTCTTTCCTTGTTTTTTTTTTCTAATTAAAATTTTATACCCAAAAGGGAACAGCTGCTACAATTCTAGGGGCATACCCCGCGAATTCAACAAAACAACATTACAAACAAATGAGCAAAGCAAATTAACAAACTAATTTGCAACAACAAGCTTCAGACTAATCGCGCTGGGAAAAATGAGAGTCCTAGAGAGAGAAGCTCCTCCTTCTTTCTAAAAACCCCTAAACCTAGCCGCCATTTTCTAATCTTCCGATCTATTCTCTAAAACACTTTCCCCATCATTAACTCCTCATTCCTTTCATTTACTTCCACCTTCTCTTGTCCCCCAAACCTAAACACTATATTTCTTTCTTTCCCTTTTTGTTTTTCTTTTTCGGTCAGTTCCCATGGTGAGTCAAGGTTCTAATTGTGACTCCGAATCTGGTTTACCTGGCTATATGCAGGATATGGAGGATGATAAGTTTCAGGAAATGCTTGCAAGAAGAGAAGTGGAGGACTTTCCAGCCCTAGTTGTACCTTCCACCCTTCAGGGAGGTACCTCAGCTGAAAAGATCTGTGAGACAACCTCAGATGAGGAGGAAGCTTCATATGAGACTGCTAGAGATGCGATAGAGAGAGAAACGATACACATGGTAGCAAAGGGTGTGGCTGCGAACAATAAGTATGAGAGAGAGGACCTCATAAAGCTTCGCAACCAAATGATGGATATCCATAGCTTCCTTGCCAAGAAGGGCTTTTCGGTGACTGAAGTTGAGAAAGAAATCTTGAAGGATAAGGAGAGGTTTAATGCAGGGTTAGTAAGCCCAGTGCGTTTCATTGATGGTAGGGATGAGATGGGTCTTCCCATATTCACTAGTAAGGAAGTACCTAAGAACACGGTTGCCAGTGAGAAGGGGGTGGGAGCTGTTAAAGGAATTCTAAAAAATGCCCCACCTGGGGGCTTGGAAAGGGGTGAAAGCTCGAAGAGTCAACAGGAAACAGACAAACAGGAACCTCTTACAGATAAAGTAAGCAAGGAGAACACCAAAAATGGGGAGAAGGATGAGAAGACTGAAATGGGGTCAAAAGGTGCTAAGTCCTGGTCTTCAGTCTTAAGAGCGGCTCTGGGCCCTGTCAAGGAAGTGAAATTTGACTACGTGCCTCCATCGGAAGGGTCAGATGTTGTATCCCCCCCAGAGGATGTCCTCAAGAAAGGTGCGGAAAAATTCAAATGTTGCATTGTGGGTAAATTTACTAAAGGGACTCTACCGTTTAAGAGAGTTAAGGAGGTGGCTTTTTCAGCCTGGAGGAGAGGCCTCACCGTGGTCTCTCAGCGTAATCAATCTACCTATGTCTTTAGGTTCAACTCTTCCAATGAAAAGAATGCAGTTCTAAGCAAAGGTACGTGGTACTTTGATAAAAGGCCTCTGGTATTAACTGATTGGGGTTTCAACGAGCGGTCAGAATCTGTTACTTCAATGCCGTTATGGGTTAAGCTAGCCAATCTTCCAGATTATTACTGGACGCAGGAGGGACTGGGCCGTGTTGCTAGTGCCATTGGAAAGCCCCTAGGGGCAGACGCCCTTACATCTGAGCTAGAAATTCTTCCATTTGCAAAAATGTGCGTGCAGTATGAAGTGGGGGATCCATTACCACCAACGCTTAAAATGGTGGACCTGGACGGTTCCATAGTTGAGGTTAAAGTCTCATACATTAATAAGCCAATGGTGTGCGGCCACTGTAAATCTCTTGGCCACACCATTAGTGTTTGCCCGGTGGCTTCTAGACAATGGGCGGCAGGGGGGTCAATCCATACTAAAGGGGCTCCATCAGGCCAAAATGACAAAGGAAAAGATAAAGTTAACGAAAGTGGTAAGGTAAATGAAGGTCACCAAAAGAAGGTGGTGGTGGAGCTGAAAGAAGGAGTTTTAGAGGCGGAAACAAGTCAAAAGAAGGTGGTGGTGGAGCTGAAGGAAGGGGCTTTAGAGAAGGAAGCAAGCAACATGACCAATTCAGTTGGGGGCAAGCAAACTGCCAACCACCAGGTAGATGTAAAAGAAGGGGATGTAGACAATGAGTGGACGGAGGTTCGTTCTAAACGAAAGCCAGTGACATCGCCAAGTATATCTCCGGAAGTCTCCAATCTTCAGCCGTTTCAGAACATTGTGGTTGATGAGGTAGCAATGAAACATGGCTCGAGAACTCCAAAGCCATACAAGAAAGTTAAAAGAGGAGGTAGGGGGGTCGAACCCCTTCCTCTAGGTCATAAATTTATTATGACTATTTTTTGTTCCTACAACGTTAGAGGCCTTAATAATAAAGTTGGTTTTATCAAGGACTTCATCTTTAAAAATAAACTGTCCCTGGTAGGTCTATTGGAAACACATGTCCAAACTGACGTTGCTAGGATTATCTCTCGGACCATTAATCCACGGTTTCAGTGGTGCTTTAACTATGATCATCATCCGGGAGGCCGTATATGGCTGGGGTGGAATCCCTCTATATGGAAAATTTTGGTTCTTGCTTCTTCTTCTCAGCATATCACATGCTCTGTTACCCTTCTTGAGAGCAATACAACTTTTGTTATCTCTTTTGTGTATGGCCTTAATGATATGATTGACCGTAGACCACTATGGTCTGATTTGGTGGGAATAGCGCAGGGTTTGAATGGCACAGCATGGGCTCTATGTGGTGACTTCAACTCGTGTATTAGTATTGATGAAAAACAAGGAGGGTCTTTAGATTGGACTGCTGGAATGGAGGAGTTTAAACAGTTCTTGCTTGCTAATGGCCTCACTGATCTCCGGTATTCAGGCCACTTCTTCACATGGTGGGATAGCAATATCTCTCAGCCAAAATTCAGAAAATTAGATCGTGTGTTAGTAAACCCGGAATGGCATTCAGTGTTCCCTTGCTCGACGGTGGAGTTCATGTCTCGGGGCTTATCTGATCATTGCCCTGCTGTTACTTCACTTGGCACTAGTTTCTCCTCTGGAGCGAAGCCCTTTCAGTTTTTTAATCACCTTATTGACAATCCAGATTTCTTGGAAACAGTGGAGAAAGCATGGTCCTTAGAGGTTGAGGGGAATCCTTGGTTCATCCTAACATCGAAACTCAAGAATGTAAAGGTGGCTCTAAAGGAACTAAACACAAAGATGGGGGATATTCACAACCTAGTAATCCAGTCTCGGGATGCACTCTCTCAGTTTCAGGACTCAATGCCTGCTAACCCTACTGCTGCTTACTTTGAGGAAGAAAAGGAATTTATTGAGAATTATTCAGCAGCTTTAAGGCTAGAGGAGCAGTTTTTAAAGCAGAAATCCAGAATTCAGTGGCTTAAACTTGGAGATGGCAATAGTAAGTTTTTCTATAATTCTTGCAGAGGGAACTGGAACACTAACAAGATTACTAGTCTCACCGACTCGGAGGGAGTCTCACACTCTTCTCATGCAGACATGGCTAAAGTTGCAACGGATTTCTATAAAAATATTCTGGGAAAATCATCTGAGGTAGCAGATTTTCCTAATGATATTCCTCTACCTTCTCTCTCTGATTCCCAGGTCAACCTTATGGCTGCCCCTTTTTCTGAGAGTGAAGTACTGAGCACATTAAAAAGAATGGCTAAGAACAAGAGCCCTGGGCCAGATGGGTTCACAGTTGAATTCTACTTGGCTGTTTGGCACTTGGTAGGAAACGATGTGACTAAAGGTATCATGCATTTCTTTAACACATTGCACTTGCCTAGAGTAATAAATGCTGCTTCCATATGTTTAGTTCCTAAACAGCCTAACCCATCTGAAATGCAACACTTTAGACCAATCTCCTGTTGTAATGTACTATATAAATGCATCTCTTCTATGCTAGCCAAGAGGCTAAAAGCTATGCTTCCCTCCATCATTTCCCCGGTACAATCTGCTTTTGTAGCTAGGAGATCCATTGGTGACAACATTTTCCTTGCTCAAGCATTATGCAAGGACTATAATGGTAATTCAGGTCAGCCTCGATGTGCTATAAAGCTAGACATTCATAAGGCTTTTGACTCCCTAAACTGGAATTTCCTGTTTGCAATCATGGGGAAAATGAGGTTTCCCACTCAGTACATTAAGTGGCTGGAAAAATGTATCACTACAACAATGTTTTCTGTAAAGTTGAATGGCAGTTTGGAAGGGTTTTTCAAAGGGGAATCTGGCCTCAGACAGGGGGATCCTCTATCCCCTTATCTGTTCGTGATTGTCATGGAGGCTCTCTCAGCATGCCTGGATAAGAAGACTGCGGACCCTAACTTCAAATTCCATTGGAGAACTAAGGAAGTAAAGCTAAATCACATTATTTTTGCTGATGATGTTTTCCTGTTTAGTCATGGTGATCTTAGGTCAGTCTCGGCTCTCCTGGATGGGATCAAGCTATTCTCAACCTGTTCGAATCTAAAGCCAAACATCTCCAAAACTACATGCTTCTTTGCTAATGTTAGACAGGATGTGACTGATGCTATTCTTTCTCACTCAGGGTTTCAAAGAGGTCATATGCCCATCACCTACCTGGGGCTCCCTCTTATCACAGGAAAGCTCAACAAGAATGATTGCCAGACTCTAATTAGTAGACTGTGCAGCAAAATGGAGATGTGGACAACTAGATTTCTTAATTTTGCAGGGCGTCTCCAACTGATCAAAGCCATACTGGTCAGCATTGTGGGATACTGGAGTATGTTTCTCTTCCTTCCGAAAGGGATCCTAAAAAAGATCAATGCTCTATTTTTCAAGTTCCTCTGGGGAGGTTTCTACAAATCAGATGGGAAGTGTCAATATAAAGTTGGATGGGAGGAGTGTTGCAAACCAAAAGCAGAAGGGGGTCTTGGCATTCGGAATATTTTTGAATGGAATGAAGCAGCCATTCTTTTTCAGCTGTGGCGCATCATTCAGCCCACCTCTAACTCTCTATGGGTAGCATGGTTCCATAAAGCTTTGCTGGCAAAGAAGGAATTCTGGACTTCCAAAATGCCATATCGCTCATGTTGGATTGTAAGGAAACTGTTCAAGGCGAGGCCGCGAGCCCTTCAGTATGTACACTATAACATTGGAGAAAACTCTGACTTTCTCTTCTGGCATGATCCTTGGGTTCAGAATAAGCCCCTTCTAGATATTGCCCCTTCCATTGTATCTACAGCTAAGTCCACTAGTTCAGTCAGTATCAATGTCTACCTCCGAAATGGGACCTGGGACTTACCATCTTCGAACCATAATGATGTGATTGAAATTAGAAGGATGGTGCAACATATCCAAATCCATAAGTCTGATTCCATTTTGTGGGATGGAATGCTTCCAAAGCATGTCAAATTGTCCACTATTTGGTCCTCCATGCGGGTTAAGGGAAGCTATGTCCAGTGGTTAAACATGGTCTGGGGAAAATTCAATATCCCGAAATGCTCATTCATCACATGGTTAGCCATCAAAAACAGGCTCCTCACGAAGGATAGAATGCTTCTGTTTGGAATGCAGGTTGATCAAAAATGTGTCTTGTGTGGGGTGGATGATGAATCGATTAGCCACATTTTCACTGCTTGCCCATACTTTGATATTATTAGCAGGTCTATACCATTTCATTTCTCTCGTAACTGGTCCAATTGTCAGTCAGGCAACTGCACTGCTACTCAGCTAGGGGCAAAGGAGGAATCAATTGCCCAACTGTTTTTTAGCACAGCGATTTATCATGTCTGGAAAGAGCGTAACTTCCGTATGCACAACCATGGTCCTGGCCACCCTACATCAGTGGTTAGCAGTGAGATAAGACGTATGGTGCGTGAGAAACTGTTCTCATGTAGCTTGTTTAAGGGTTGGGTTCGGAATGACCCGACCATCCTCTTATTTATCATGTAAAAGAATAGGCTAGGTACATCTGTAACGTTGAGTAGGGTTTACCTTCTTATTCTTTGTATCTTGTTGATTACTAGCTATAGCATGGATGTTGTCTCGCGGGGTATGCCCCTAGATATGTATTAGCTGTTTCCTTTGGTATAAATTCTTTTAATTAGCAAAAAAAAAAAAAAAAAAAAAAACAAGCTTCAGAAACATAGGAGAACTAGGAAACCTATTTTAAAGCCATCAATTAAGATCTATGCCTGGATCAAAAATAAGGGCCCAAACCGGCCTTGATCTTCATGCAAACTGCCGTGGTGACCAGTGCCCAAAGTCGCACTCTCCTTCCCCTGCAACCACTCAGCATAAAAAACAGTTGTGTTCACTGGGACCAAAGTATGCGTCCCATCCTGCATAGCATGCATCCAATTGATACTCAGATCATTTCCACCTAGCCCGCATGGATGGCCAATTCCATTCACGAATCTACAAAGAGTCTCAAACAAATAACAGACCTCTAGTATGTTACTAATCAAGTGACCATTTAAGACATGATAGTGTATCTTAAATGTCTCCTCCCATTCCATGGTTGTAAGCATAGCTAATCCTCTACTCGAAAACGGAGATACCAGACCTCCTCAGGATGACAAGCAAGCAGTCCAGGTTTGCATATCCATAAAATTGTAATGTCATAAACACCTTAACAAAACAAGACTTTCGTCTAAGTTCCACATAACTACAGTAAGTCCCCGAACTCACCATAAAGACTCTTTGTTTAAAGAAAGCACAGCACATAAGGTGGGAAATCCTCCTTATATTGAGCCTAAACTCATTCTCGTCACAATACCGTAACCATGCCAAAACGGCATCACATCTCACCTCACCCACATTAATAGTGAAAGCCTGCACTATTAACTCTTCTGATCGAAGAAAAAATAAAGACAGTGTGCTCAGCCACGCACACCCGACAACGAGATCAGACTTCTCGCAAGTGAGAATAAAATGCAAAACCAGAATTTGAGCACCCTTAACCCTCTCGTAGCCCTTGTTCACATAGCAGTGGCACTGCATCAACAGCATTGGCTCAAATTTCCTCATCAAATCAGTCCCATTACCATTGACAGAACCAATTCGGGACCCCCTCCAGCAAGACATTAATTCAGCAGAGTATAAACTCTTTTGAACATCTACAAGCCTGTTACGGCTTACACCCTCCAATCGAACATTTCCTTGGCTGTTGGTAACCACTATGGAATTCCCAGGAAAATAGACCCACATCGAAACAACCTCCATCAATTGTTCACAGCAAAAGCTCACATCGTTCACATAATGCTTCATCACATTCAACTGATTTGTAACAAGACCCTGTCACCATTAATCTGGCGATGGGACACATCATCAACATGGGCTGGACAATACTAATTCCATAGTCGTCGCCACCATCAAAGCCAATTTTATGGTGAATCGCATAGATTCCCCTCCTTAAAATACTCCGCCAAGTCATAAGAAGCAAAAATAGAACAAAGTCCTCCTCAACCTCCATCGGGACCGAATAAATGGGCCTAGTAACAACCACATAATCAAGCAAGGATTTAGAATCCTCACACATTCATTGGACAACCTTTACCAAAAGAAGTTCACCATTTCTAGTCTCATCCCTACCATCACCGATGAAGACTACACCAACTGTACCACACTCCGACGAGTAAGCACGGTGCTCAGGATTCATCACGAGCGAACCGCCTTCATTACCAAGATTAAAATCTTTGGCATTAATAGTGTCTTCCAGAACAGAGACCTCCCATTGGAGCCCTTTGTCGAACATTAAGCTAGACATTTCGTCAAACAGTCTGCGTTCATCTTTAAATGGGAGCCATCTGTACCACAAACCCAACGAGCCCACCGACCCATCGATTGCAACCAACCTAGTAGTTACGGAGAGAGCAACCCATGCTCCCGTTTGTCCCGCCTAAACCTTGTCACCAAGGTCAACATAAATAAAATCAGTAGATTTCACATCCAACACTGGGTCGAATGAGGCAAACCATTTCGCTGCATAAACATCTGTATAAAACAGATCAGATATTCCACAATCACCGGGAGTCTCAAAAGAAACCCTCAACCGAACAAAAGGACATAAATCTGAGATAAAAACTCGAAAGCCCATCCTAAAATATATGTAATATATAAGAAATTTGGTGTTTTAGGTGTGAGATTAGAAAAGGAGGGTGCTCATCTTTGGATACCGCATTTTTACCCCTCATAACAGGATTAGAGTCATCCCCCTTAGTGAGCTCATTAACCCTATTCGTTTCTACTCCAACATCAAGTAATTGATGCTAGACCAGACTACGGGTGCGCGTGGCCACCCCAGACCCAGACCTCTTCGGGATAATCGAAACCAAGTTCTCTGCAAAGGAGACACGCGTTTCCTTCTTCCCAACATTAGATTTACTTGACCTATCCAAGCCATACTTGGATCCATCAACAGGTATCTTTGATACCAAATTATCCGCAAAGGAAACCCTTTTCACATCAACAATTGAAATCTTGGCCGAGAAGGATGCGGAATTAACATCCTCCTCATTCATTACAAAATCTGTACTTGAATCAGTAGAATCCGAAGATTCCTCAACCAAGATACGCGGGATATCATTGAGAATAGCCGGCTTCATCTTCTTATGAGAAGAGAAAAACTGACCTTCGCACTCCAGCAAATTAATGGAGCTTCTAGTTCTCGAAGCAACCCCAGATCCAGGACCCAACTTTCGCCCTTTGTTGTCATCAAACCCATCCAGATCCAACCTCCTCTTGGATTGAGGTCTCCAAGCAGATATTACTGGTTTAACCTGCTCCAACGGTATCACTGACACCAACTCTTTCGCGAAAGACACTTTCTTCGGGCTCGGGCTCACTTTAGACTTCTTTCCATTAGAGGTCCGATACGGCGAGCTAACCTCATTCTTAATACCCAATCCTTCTAACTTCCTGGAACGGGAGCAAATAAATGGTATAATCGATACCAAATCAACTGCAAATGAAACCCTCTTTTTTTTTTTTGCTAATTAAAATTTTTATACCATAAGGAACACCATAAACACGACTAGGGGCATACCCCGCGAAAACAACAAATAACCATTACAAACGAAATTTGTCCAATCAGGGGCATACCCCGCAGAGTCAACGATTAGCCAAAACAGAGCCAACCAACATAAAATCACTTGGCAATCAACATAACAGAAGTAAGAAAACAAAGGATTAATCAGCCATTTTTAAGTCTTGTTGGAGTGCCCTCCTCGAGTTGCTCTCCACTGCTTGATCTTGGATTTGGACCAACGAACTTTCGTGGCCTTCTCATTGAGCGTGCCAATATCATGATCATAGATAGCCTTATCCTTCTCCATCCTGTCATTAGCATGATCAACGTTCAGGTTCATCACCACCTGATCCACCATAGGAGCCACCAAGTCTCTGTCCATCTTGCCCTTGATATCCTTAGCATCAACTTCCATGGGAGCTTCCTCAAAACTCACTCCCGCAACCTCAGTACCTTTCTGCACCACATCAATCTCCATACTAAGACCCCCTAGGCTATCCAGCATCTTATGCGCTGGGGAGTTGTGAATTCCCCTGACAGTACCATCTTTGAACAGAACAGTATCCATGTTATCAATAGAGGGGAGAGTGCTAACATTTAGGAAGTCCTCCCACGGGATGTCATCCCCATTCCTTCCCGCATTCAATTTGGCCTTGTCGTTAGCACCAGCACCAGACCCCGTGCTGTCAATCTCCATAGCAGAGATGTCATCGAATAAGTCATTCCCCTTCAAAAAATCGAAAGCCTCATCAACCTCATTTTCAATTTCCTTTGCCGAAATCTCCTGTATCACAGAAGCACTCTGACCTCCTCCAGAGACACCCAAACCTGAAGAACCTTCAATCAAGCACACCTCTCTCAGGTTCTCAGTGGATATAAAGTCATCCTTCCATGTAACCCTGTTCTCGTCAGGCTTTGCAGTAATGTCATCATCTTTCACTCTAGTCATCAGTCTATCCCTGGGATCCCCATTTTCATCAAAAAATACATCCAAAGGAATGCCATCAGCTGGTATCTCAATCCCCTTTTTGACCGTAAAGTCTTACAAATGGACAATGCAATTAAACGTCTCGCAAAGCTCCTCATCCTGAAGAAATTCAGAGAAATCAACCAGAAATTTACCCGAGAAGTTAGCCAAAGATTCCCTTTTTGTGCTCAGCACTGGGACCTCATACCCCATAAAATCAATGGACATCTGCAGAACTTTTAAATAGTTCCTAGCCTTAGCTAAAAACTGGTTAGCAACCACCTTATCCCAATTCGAGTCTTCTACCACAGAATTATCAGTATCTTTATCAACAAGACCAACCGAGACAGGATGAGGAGAAACCTCAGCTTTGAAAGCAGCCAGGTTCAAACCAATGATCAGATCTCCTTGATTAGAGTCAACATTTGTCTCATTACTCTTAGGATTCCCATCCCAAAAGGCATCAGTCACTATTCTTTGGACAAGTGACGTCACCATACCTGAAATGACTTCCTCATCTCCAGAATCTACATCATTTACAACCTCCTCCTTTCCAGGGACCTCAGTAACATTTTTAGTGTTTTTTCCTTTCATCACACTAACATCAAATACATTATCGTTTCCTTTACACTCTTGAGAGCCATCCAGAAAGCCCTCACCCTGGTTATCACCCATCCCAAGGATGGAGCTACCAGCCAGATCCCTTCCAGGGCTCAATGAAAAACCAGAGGTAACCTCCCCCACATTTTCCCCATCCTTAACAGATCTAGAATTCAAAGAATCAGATAACTCAATAAGAGAATCTACACCTAATTCAATAGGTCTAACATTCTTCTTTTGTGAGAAAAACTTACCATCAATTTCTTGGTGCTTGACCAAACTACGAGTGCGCATAGCAATCCCAGATCTAGATCCATCGGCAACGCAGATGTTTCCACCTATGTTCCTCTTCGTGTCACCAGTGGGTGGAGCCACCCTAGGGCTCGCAGCAGCCTCAACTCCCAAAACACCATGGATATCAATGTCCCAGTGTTTACTCTTAGAAGACACCCCATTCAAACTAGACCCAGTAGTAAAGGTTTCATTAACTCCAGTCCCCAAAGATTGGACGCTTTGAGAACGAACACCATAAGAGGTCCGATCCGGCAAGCTACCATCATTCTTAATACCCAATCCTTCTAACTTCCTGGAACGGGAGCCAACAGATGGTATATACGATACCAAATCAACTGCAAATGAAACCCTTTTCAGGCTCGTTACCGGTTCTAACCCCTCTTGGGTTATCTTCACACTATCGGTGACATCAACCGCCGATGTGGAATCATCCAAAAAAGAAACCCCTTTTCGGGACATGAGACAGGAAAGAAAGAAATTTAGTGTTTGAGTTAGGAGATTAGGAGAAGAAATGGGTTTGGGAGGTTGATTTGATCTGATGAAGAAAGTGATTTGAATTTAGAGAGAGAAAGAAGAGAGAGGTTAGAGAGAATTTAGACCGACTCTCATTTTTAGCTTTGATAATCTTTTGAATTTTCAAATGAAACCCTCTTCGGGCTCGTTACCGGTTCTAACCCCTTCTGGGTTAGCTTCACACTATCGGTGACATCAGCCGCCGTTATGGAATCATCCATGAAAGAAACCCTTTTACGGGACATGAGACAGAAAAGAAAGAAATTTAGTGTTTGAGTTAGGAGATTTGGTGAAGAAAAGGATTCGGGAGGTTGATTTGATCTGATGAAGAAAGTGATTTGAATTTAGAGAGAGAGAGAAGAGAGAAGTTAGAGAGAATTTAGACCGACTCTCATTCCACCTTCCCCCTGGCTTACAAGTTTTTACCTTTCACTTGAAAGGGTTTTTCTTGTTTTAAGCACATAGGATTTTATTTTCCTGTTTGGATTCGGTTTTATGTATTTTCTACTTGGAATTGGTTTTTAATAGTGTTTCCGGGATGGATTCAGATATTAGCTAATCTTCAAGCTGGTATTGGATTTCTCTTGGATTCCTATTGGGTTTAGGTTATTGTCTAAGCCTATATATACCCCTCTCATGTAATGTTTTAAGACAGATAATGGATGATATAAACTTTTTTTTTGAGATAAACTATGAGTAGTTTTTCTTTACTCTAAACTTCAATTACTGGATTGTTTTGAAGGTTAGTTTCAAATTACTTAGTTTCTGGATTGATCTAAGTTATTCGAGATTCAAAGGTCACGTTTCTGGATTGATCGTGTTCTTTTGAAATATCCTTTTCCTTCTTGTTTTCTTTATTCGTGGAGCGATCCACATCACTATCACCCAGAAATTGACAACTTCCACTGGTGCTTTTTCTGTCTATCTTATAGCCTGCAAAATCTGCATCAGAGTAACCACGTAACTTGAAATCTGATTCTCTGGGATACCACAGACCTAAGGTTATGGTGCCCTTGAGATACTTAAAAATTCTTTTCACAGCTTTGAGATGTGGTTCTCTAGGGTCTGCCTGAAACCTTGCATAGAGACAGGTTGCATACATGATATCAGGTCTACTTTCTGTCAGATAAAGAAGAGACCCTATCATGCCTCTGTAGCTTGTCATATCTACTGAAGCTCCTGTGTGTTTGTCCAACTTTGTTGCTGTTGCCGTGGGAGTTGTTGCAGATGAACAGTCAAGCATACCAAATTTCTTGAGAAGATTTCTGGTATATTTTGCTTGATTTATGAAAATTCCATCATCTGTTTGCTTCACTTGTAGGCCTAGAAAATAACTAAGCTCTCCCATCATACTCATTTGATACCTGGACTGCATGAGCTTGGAAAACTTTGTACAGAGTTTATCATTAGTAGACCCAAAAATTATGTCATCAACATATATT
This sequence comes from Kitagawia praeruptora, assembly GCA_037693485.1. Classification (NCBI taxonomy): domain Eukaryota; kingdom Viridiplantae; phylum Streptophyta; class Magnoliopsida; order Apiales; family Apiaceae; genus Kitagawia; species Kitagawia praeruptora. Next base: position 116,373,422 of record CM075351.1, on the reverse strand, counting down.
TGAACTAAAAGCAAGTCACTACCAGATTTAAAATAGAACAAGGTTTTATCAATTGTACCTCTGTAAAACCCACTTTCTAGAAAAAAATTGAGCCAGAGTTTTATACCATGCTCTTGGTGCCTGCTTAAGTCCATAGAGTGCCTTATCTAGCCTGTAAACATAATCTGGATATTTGGGGTCCACAAATCCTGGTGGTTGTTCAACAAACACTTCTTCTTCAAGCTTCCCATTTAGAAAAGCACTTTTCACATCCATCTGAAATACCTTGAATTTCTTATGAGAGGCATATTCTAGAAAAATCCTTATTGCCTCCAATCGTGCAACTAAAGCAAAGGTTTCATCATAGTCTATTCCTTCCTGCTGTGAATAGCCTTTTTTTTGCTAATTAAAATTTATACCATAGGCAAAAGATTACATCTCTAGGGGCATACCCCGCGATAAGTAACACATCTACCTAGCGGAACAACAGAGAAAAAACAACAATAAAGCTAGATAAACTAGCAGTCAACAACAACATAACACCAACCCAATCCTAAACAACAAATAAACTATGCCATGAATAAAGTTTGGATAGAGTGGCCTCCCAGTCCACTCCTATGATGATTAACCCCGCATCATCCTTTTCCATCCCCCTAGTGCAAGAAAGCACTGCTGTTTTAGTGCTAGTCAAACCACTCACGCCATCATCCCAACTGCATAGATCACAACATAATTCATACCAAGAATAGATTGACATGTGACTGTCAATTTCCTCAACCACCAAATTAACCCACAGAAGATCAATGATTAGATCATGCCACGAAGAGACGTTGTAACCTGAATTAGCAAGTTTGGAACTTGCCATCAACTTGGGTCTAGACATGCCTACAGTCCGACCGCCATGCCTCATCACAAACACACAAGGAACAGTGTGCAATGCATCAGTAGTGCCAGTACTAAAGCTAACCACGAACTTGCCAAATTGTGAGCATCCAGCCGCGCTGAACTCCTGCAATACCCAGCTACCAAGAGCTACTTCTAACACTCCTCTTTCCTGTCCCGACGAGGTAAAGCATATTCGATGCATCCTCCTGCATCGAAGCTTGTCAACAATGGCAAAAACCACCCCAAATTCTGGACTATTACCAAACAATTCTGAAAACTTGAGACTAGGCACATGTCTCACAAAGCCCATAGTAATGAGAAGTAGCAGATAAAAAAATAAACTGTAGGACTAAAATGAGAGTCGTCTAGAGAGAGAAAATGCTCTCCCTTCTCTCTAATAGCCCTTATTCTATAGCTTCAGCCGCCACCAAATTTCAGCCGATCTATAACCTAATTACATCAGATCTATACAATTCCTTCCTGAATCCACCCACCTTCTTTATCTTTCGCCTATTCCACCCTATAAAAATTTCTTATATTATATTATTCAGGAGTTCTTTTTTCGTGTCTCTTTCTTCTACTCGAAGATTGATGAGTTTTTCGGAGTTCTTTGTTGTGATTTTGGAAGATGGTCTGGATGTGGTCCAACCCTCTCAAAGGAATCTTACCACTTGCGTAGTGGCTATTGTTTGTGAAAGCCCTAGTGGCTATATGTTGAGGTTTTCGAAGGTTTCCACCGGCGAAGGCTTGCACTATGGTTGGAATGGTCCCTGCCATACACCATCTTCCTTTAATGTGTTAGATGCGTGTAGTGCCAAAGATGGGTCTTTCCGATTTGGTGGTTTGTTGATGAAATCGGTGGATTTCATAACTTACTATAGGTTGTTTGTTGAGTTTTCCCTCTCTTTCAGCCATTTTGAAGATGCTCACAAGGTGTTTGACACTTGTCCTGACTTAAGGGAGATGCTCCAGAGATGTTTTAGAGTTTTGGGTATTGGTCCTACGGGAGAGATGAAGCCTAGCTTACAGGAAAGGTTTGTCGAGGGCAGTGGTTTTGTGCTTATTTGTTCAGTATTGCTTATCTTGTTAGATGGGCAGCTGAAGAATCCAATAGGTAGCCCCTTCTTGTTTAATGGTGTGTGTCTTGTATTCGATAAAATGTCTCAGAGGGTTCTTGTTATTGTAATGATGGTTCACTATTTTAAAAATGTTGATGATATGACTTTGTTGTTTGGGACTGTTCGAGAATGGTGTTCGATTGTTACTACCAATCTTTTTTCGGTGATGGATGTTCAGAATGGTGATATAAGGAGTTTGTTACGACTTGCTGAATTAATTTGTTGCAACATGGGGAATGATGGAAGATCAATATGGGATGTGACTAAAGGGTTTTGCCATAGGAAAAGGGATGTTATCCAGGTGATGGTTTTTTCTAAGATGGGGATGCATGTTGAATTTCGGTTGTTCATTATTGTTGGTGACAATTTCAGATGGAACGGTGACCTGCTAGGTGGAAGTCCAGTTGCGATGTTTTCGGCTATGGCTACTCTTATCGCTAATCATGTTTTAAGACTTTTGCTTGTTAACTTGGAAACGGGAAGGTGGGTTGAAGACCTGGTTTGGGTTATGGTACTGAACACCAAGGATAATTGTTTTAAAATGGGAGCCAAATGGCCGTGCCATTCTGAGATTATCATTTGTGTGAGAATTGTTAAATTGAGAAGAACTCTGCTGGGTGGTTATGTGAGCAGCTTTTGCTGTGAGATTTTTCTATGTCGACGGAATTATGGGTGCTGTGATGGGTGTTCTATACATAGTACAAGGTATGGGAATTTCGCAGGGATGATTTTGTCACATTGGAATGCAAAGGAGATTGTTAATGGAGAAGGGACCTGGTCTATGGTTGTTGAGGTGCTTGGTTCCATATATAGGGTGTTAAGTCAGGAGCTTCAAGGCCGAGTGTTCTGCTTGGATGAAATTGAATGGGCAGTTAGTTTCAACATGGTTCCAGTTTTAGTGAGCTCTGTGTTTAAATTGCAAGCTGCTAGTATTTGTGGCTTGTTGATGTTTCGTGTCGGTATTGGGAGGAGGGGCCACTTAGTTGAGAGTGGTAATTTAAGAAGGAGGATGCACATTCGGGTCACGGATCTGATTGGCAAGGAAATGTTGTTTCAAAATTCAAATTGTGGTTTTGTTGTGTTAGGGATGTTGGTAGGCAACTGGTCGGTTGTCATTTGGAAATGCTTGTGCAAGCAGCTGATTTCTTTTGGAGAAATACCCATCCTGATGGAATTTCTTACTTTTTTGATGTTAACGGAAGTAGGCAGAATGAATACAGGGCAGCTTGGAGCACAAAGACTGTCAGGTTTTCCGAGTAGACAAACAATGGCGAAGGCAGGTCCTGGTCCTATGAAATGGGCGAACAGGCGTGGGATTTCAGCAAGGATTGCCATAGATATTGTCATGAGCATGTTAAGATTATTTTCAGATTTTATAGACAAGTTGGCTCGTTTGCACAGCTGGACAACCTCACTGTACTATGCGACTCAATTTAATTATGGTGAGAATCGTTTTGATGTGGGGTGCCTCAGGTGGATGCAAGTGTTAAAGCTGCATGCAGAAAGCTTCTGTTTCCTGGCATAGTGCTTAATTTTGTGTATTAAGCTAGTTTTCTAGTTTTATTTTGTTGTTGGTCTGCTAGTTTTTCTAGTCTTTGTAATGACTTAATGTTTGGACGTTGATTTCGCGGGGTATGCCCCTAGAGTTGTATCCGTTGTTCCTTTTGGTATAAAATTTTAATTAGCAAAAAAAAAAAAAAAAAAACAATTCTGGACTGCTAGTAGCTTGAAACCCATTCTCAACATATAAGGGCCCCTGCTCCATCAAAAGAGTATCACGACCTTGTTCGAAACCAATGTGTGACGCCACAAGTTTTCCTTCCTAGTTAAGAAGAGCTCCGTTGCAGAGCACCTCTACCTTAGGCATTAGCCACAGAATTAACATATTTCGCAGAAGCGACAATTCATCAAACATGTTGCAAGCCAAATTCATTTTACCTAAGCGCAAATGAATCTGGCTTTCTCGAACAATAATCTTCAAGAGTCCAAACATTAAGTTGTGACTGAAATCATCAAGGGAAATGGAAGACAAGTTCATCATACTTATCAACAAACAAGGCCAATTCCTAATTGTTTGATAAACAAACATCGTCTTCAAACCCATACAAACTCTGGCAGGACTTGTCAATCCGAAACTCATGTCAATATTAAAACCCATCATACTACTATCAATATCAAGCACACCGCCATTAATAGTTCCCTTTGTGACTCCTCTCTGAACAAGGACAAAGAAGAACCCCACGCACCTGAGAGTACACACAGGACCATCCTCACACCATAAATCCTTAAACGAAATGAGAAACATCCCAATCGTGAACCCAGTATAGATCGAGGAAACATTGAGTTCCTCCAACAATTCATCCAATTGGAAAAAGCCATCAGCTTCACCCACCCTATCAATGGCGGCTTTTGAACTCGAAGAGAAACCCCTCATCGAAACAAAGTTAATAGTAATGAAGAAATGATTACTCTTCATACGAGGCAAAATTTCCAGCTGGTTCTTGACATAACCCACATACCGTGAAGACCAAAATACAAAATTTACAACTTTTTTTTTGCTAATTAAAATTTTATACCCAAAAGGGAACAGCAAGAAAACACTTCTAGGGGCATACCCCGCGAAATCAACAAAACAACATTACAAAAGTCATAACATCAGTAAGTCACCTTATTGTCAACATAACAACGAAATTAAGCTAAAGATTATTCTGGCGCCTTAACCACACTTAAATTGAGACTAGGTACATGTCTCGCAAAGCCCATAGTAATGAGAATCAGCAGATAATGCACCATGAAGTGGCGCAAGTGCATTCCAACAGCAAACATCTCCCTATCATGACACGATGCAACTGTCTCCAAGCACCCGGTCCAGTCATCAGCATTATCCCATCTATCAACATACCAGCATAGAAGACAAATATCAAGTGTCCAGACCATAACACCTCTTTGTTGTACCACCATTATAATCACAATCTCCAACAGATTCATCATTAATAAAAGCATTTTCGTCTTAAAATTCACATTAACACCCAAAAGGGTCAGATTGAGACCATCTAAGAGATATTGGCTATCAATACCAATCAGGTAATCGATAAAGCACAAATTTCTTTGTTGAAACAACAACATCATATCCAAATCAGTCCCTCTCCCATGTATAGACTGAAAACCATTTGAATACCAAGTGAATACCTGTGATTGTAGATCAAACAACATAGTATTTTCCTTAATCAGAATGCAAATCCTCCCTTTCCTGACAATGTTACCCTGCAAGAGCATATCTTGTACGGTGACCCAATCAAACCAGGTGCTCCCCGTCCTTAGCATTACTGCCCACCAGCCAACCAGAAGACCATACTTCCTCATCACCAAAAGCATAATCCAGTGATCATAACTGCAATTATGCTTTACAAATTCTTTGACAAAAACGTTGATGACTCTGTTTTTGTGCAGATTGTTAGCCATAACAAAAGCAATGACAACCATACCCCCTTCAAACATTTTGGTATCGTCCCCTCCTAAGTAAGAGCATATCTCGACACATACCACCAAAGAGCTGGAACTTAAGCAACCCAGAGAGAGAGAGTACCCATCTTGTTGGAGCAAATCTTTGAACACTTCAACGTCACTGCACACACCACAAACCATGGGTGTGTCTACCTTAGGAGCAATCTCACCACAAGAAATTGCCTCTTTCAGACCTTGGTAAAAGCCTTCCCCCTCCATCAAAGAAGGAATAGACCCCTCACCCTTGGACACCAGAGAACAATCAAGAGGTTCAACCTCTTCAACATACACCCGGAAAGAGAAATCCAGAAAAATCTTTTCTCATTGAAGCATTTCATCAAACACTTGAGATATATTTCTCACACCTCCAACCGTGGATGTGTCAACCTCTGATGCACTTATGTAAACATTCTTTATAACCACCAAGATCTCAAGAAGACCCCCAATCGCAGTTCCCATAGAATCGAGAACTAAAAAGGAAAATAGAGATTCGTCTCCAATTCCTAACATCAATGATTCAACCGAATCAATCGTCAAACCGAAGAGTTTAGTAATCAAAGAATGATTACTCTTCAGATGTGGAGAAAACCCCAAATGGTTCTCCGAAGGACCCATCAAACAGAAACCCAAAACAACAAAAATAAAAGTAATAATATAAGAAATATAGGTGTTTGTGGTGAGAGATTTGAAGAGAAAGATGGATTGGTGATGGTTTTATGGTCAGATTTGATGGAGAAAGGTTTAGATTTGGTTAGAATTTGTGGCGGCTAGCTAGGGTTTTTATAGAGATGTTAGAGAGAAGACAGAGAGAAAGTCGACTCTCATTTTGTTTAGGGTGGCAGGTTAAGATTTGTTGGCTTTCCTAATTTACAACCTTTCTGTTAAGGAAAGGGAAAAACACTACCCAGCATGGGCAAGTGTCACCAACTTGATAACACATATGGTAGAGATAAACATCCTTCCACAAAGAACCCCCTTGCAGAACCAGAGATGTAATCACCATAGACATCCCTTCCAACGCAACCACGCTATCGGAGATGAATCCACCATTTAATAGGACTAAAGAACCAACCGGTCTCTTAATAACCGTCCGAAACAGCATCGTGGTTTTACTGATCTTCGGAGATTCAACCAAACCATTGGAGAAGAAAAATCTAATACGAGAAAAACGATCAAACGAACGCATCTCGCAAAAACCAGATTTAAACATAACAATTACTAAACGGAGTATTTTATAATTATAAGAAATGTGGTGTTTAGGTGAAAGGGTAGACAAAGAAGGTGGATTTATGAAGGTTGAGAATAGATCTGATGAAAACATGTGTTAGATTAGATACCAAAAGGAACAACTTTTACAAATCTAGGGGCATACCCCGCGAATCAACATCCAGCTAAAACATCATAACATACTCAATTACTAAATCGAGTAAGCTTAAAGACCATCTAGCTATGCTAGATTAGATACAAGTCATAACAATGCCAATAAAGACAGTGGAACCTCCCGGTTCACATCCTAGCATTCTAATCAGCAGGCCTTTCCTCAGCGTGCTAAACCAAAAAGGATCCCCCACTCGCATGGTCATCTCAGCACAATTAGTCATTGTCCGGTTCCAGCAAACATCAGTAAGAGCAGGACTGTCCTGCATCCCACGACCCAAGATCTCAGTTTTCGTTCACCTGACCTGCACATCAGCTTCACACCCCTGCATTAGCACAGGCCACTGCATTCCTTCCGTCTTCAATTCCAAACTTTGATGATCATTGTCAAACTTCTCAAGAGCAACTTCTTTAAAACTGGGATTAACCCCAACCTTGCCCTCTCCATTCATCACCACATCAACCTCCTCCACCTGTCCCTGCAGCATGAGCACCCTGAACGCCATGAATTCAGTAAACAGTTTAAGAACTTTAAAATAGTTCTTAGCTTCCAACAAGTGGCGCTTAGCAGCCATCCAGTCCCATTGTGTAACCCACACACTTAAGTCTTGAGCCAGACCCTTCAACAAGGAGTCAAGACCATCATCATCATGAGCAGAGGGAATAACCCTATGCTCAAACTCTCCCATGTCAGCAGCCTTAGCCATCACATGAGGAACAGTTTGTTGAGAAACAACATCTTCAGTACACATACGACTTTCATCGAGCAGCTTGTGTTCCTCCAACACAGGTTCAACATTGAACCCATCATCCATAAACAATCTGGGCCACAACTTTTCAACCACCTTTCCCATCAATTCCCTAGAAAGAGACTGGGCTTCCGAGGCCTTCACAGGACTTCCGCCAACCAGTTGGCGGGCGTTCTTCATAAGTTCCTCTTTGCAAAGAGAAACCTCACCATTTACCGCAACAGGATGAAACCCACAACCATCCAAGCCCAGAGAGTCGCTATCCTGCAACCTCTCACCGGATTGAGTCGATTGAGTCAACAAATCCTGCTCCCCCTTAACTAACCCAGTAGAAAGACAAGGGTAATAAATCTTGACCTCCGTCAAAAAACTTTCCTTCTTCGAGACCTGCTCCCCCTTAACTAACTCAGTAGAAGGGGCACCGTGCAGACTAGGGTAAAAAACCCTAACCTCCGGAGAGAAGGAGACCCTCTTCGGGCTACTAACTGGACTCCCCAACTTAACAATGGGTTCACCCATAAGGATACAACCCCCAACTCTAGAAATCTCCGATACAAGGTTCTCTGAGAAGGTAACCCTTTTCGGACTCATCTTCGGTACCAACCCAGCCTGGGTCTTCGCCAACAATCCCCTAGCATCATTAACTAACTCCTTAGAGTCAGCAAGGAGACCAGCAGTAGAACTACTATTCTCCGACAAAGAAGCATCGGAGAAAGTAACCCTCTTCCGACTCCTGAAAGAAAAGGAAAGAAATATAGGTGTTTATGGTGTAAGATTAGAAGAAAGAGATGGATTAACGATGGATTTATGGTTAGATTGATGGAAAGATGTTTAGATTTAGTTTTGAGAAGAGGCAGCTAGCTAGGGTTCCTAGAGAGAAACGACTCTCATTTTTTCCCGCTGAGAAGAGAAGGTCATCTATTCTTTGTTCTTGGTAAAAGGATCCAAACTTCATTTCTTTCAAATTCATTTAGCTCCTCCTGCATTGCTGTCATCCAGTCAGCATCTTAAAGAGCTTCTTTTACCTTCTTTGGTTCAGATTGTGACAAGAATGCATGAAACAGACATTCATTTGTTATAGCACTCCTTGTCCTTACTTTTGCATCTGGATCACCAATAATTAAATCAGGTGTATGAGATTTTGTCCATTTCCTTGGTGAAGGTAAATGGCTTCTATCAGTATTTGATCCTCCCCCTTGATCCATGCTCTCCTGATTTTCTTGTTGCCTTTTCTTCATTCTCTGAGGCTCCCCCTGAATTTGACTGCTCAGAGTTTGAACTGTCAGATTTTGGACTTTCAGAGTTTGAGTCATCAGAGTTTGATCCAGATTTTTCAGCTGACTCACTTTCAGTATTTGAGTCATCACTTTGAAATGATTCTTCATTCTCCCCCTCAACTGGTTCTCCCCTTGTTTGTGGTTGAGAAGTTTTTTTTTTTTTTTGCTAATTAAAGTTTTATACAAAAGGGAACAACTAATACAAAGACAAGGGGCATACCCCACGAAGTCAACATGATACAAAGAATAAGAAGGTAAACTCTACTCAACTACAATGGATATACCAGTCCTATTCTTTTACATGAGAAATAAGATGATGGTCGGGTCTTTCCGAACCCAAATCTTAAACATGCTACAAGAGAACAATTTCTCGCGCACCATGCGCCTGATCTCACTACTAACAATAGAGGTTGGATTGCCAGGGCCAGAGTTGTGCATGCGGTGGTTACGTTCCTTCCAGACATGATAGATAGTTGTGTTGAAAAATAGTTCAGCAATTGTTTTCTCCTTTGCCCCCAACTGCCTACTAACACAGTTACCTAGTTGACAGTTGGACCAATTCCTAGTGAAGCGCATTGGCATGGACCTGCTAATCAGATCGAAAAACGGACAGTCAGAGAAAATGTTACTGACCGTCTCATCGTCCACCCCACAGAGGACACACTTTGGGTCTATCTGCATTCCAAACAAGAGCATTCTATCCTTCGTGAGGAGCCTGTTCTTTATGGACAACCAAGTTACAAACGAGCATTTCGGGATATTGAATTTCCCCCATACCATATCCAACCACTGGACTTGATTTCCAGCAGCTAAGAAGTTTCTACAGTGTTTACCAGTAGAGGTTCAGAGTTTGCCTCAACAGAGTTTGTCAGTTCAGCCTCATCAGAGATTAAATCTTCATTTTCAAAGCGCAGTTGATCATGTTCATCTACATCTTCAAGTCCAGTTATTTTCTTGTCATCAAATGACACATGAATTGACTTCATAATCACCTTGGTTCTCAGATTATAAACTCTGAATGCCTTAGTTGACAGCGGATAGCCAATAAAAATTCCTTCATCAGCTTTTAACTCAAATTTGGTCAACTGTTCAGGATGAGTTTTCAACATAAAGCATTTGCACCCAAAAATATGAAAATATTTCAGGTTTGGCTTCTTTTCCCTCACCATCTCATGTGGTGTTTTCCCATGCTTGTTGATCAGAGTGGCATTCTGAGTAAAACAGGCAGTTTAAACTGCTTCTGCCCAGAAATATGTTGGCAATTTTGCTTCATCAAGCATAGTTCTGGCAGCTTCTATCAAGGTTCTGTTCTTTCTCTCAACTACACCATTTTGCTGTGGTGTACCAGGTGCAGAAAACTCTTGCTTCACTCCTCTGTTCTTGCAAAATTCTTCCATTGTTGCATTCCTAAATTCAGTTCCATTATCACTCCTGATAATTTTGACTTTGTATTTTAATCCTTTGTCCAGCAGCTTTACATGCTCTATCAGAGTTAATGCAGTTTCATCCTTCTTTTCTAGAAAATACACCCAAGTATATCTGGTGTGTTCATCAACAATAACTAAAGCATATTTCTTTCTTCCAATAGACAAGATATTTACTGGTCCAAACAGATCAACATGTAGAAGATGATAAGGATCAAAATTGAAGATTCAGACTTGCTTTTGAAAGATGACTTCCTTTGTTTGGCCTTTTGACAGGAATCACACAGACCATCAACATTTAATAAAGACTTTGGAAGTCCCCTTACAAGATTCTTTCTTATCAACTCATTGATGTTGTTCAGATTCAAATGTGAGAGTTTCTTATGCCACTTCCAACTCTCTTCACTAGACATTCTTATTGACAGGCACACAGCTTTTGCATTAGAGTTTTTTGACAAACTTATTTCATAGATATTATTGCGCCTGTGTCCAACTAGAACAACTTTGCCTGTAGATTTACTGATAATTTCATAGTATTCAGGTTGAAAATCTACATGATAACCTCTGTCACAGATTTGACTCACAGATAGCAGATCATGCTTGAGTCTGGAACCAGAGCTACATTTGTACATCCTACGTTGCCATCTCCACAGGAAACTTTTGGGCCAGCCTTCTCCACATACTCTGATAGCAGGGCTTTATTTCGAGTCATGTGTCCTGAACATCCACTATCCACGACTAGGGTACTCTCCCTGATGCCCTGCAATCACAAACATTCATTGAAGGTCAGATTTAAGATCCAGACTTGCTTGGATCCTTTGGCTTTCTTAACTTTATTAGCTTTAGCAGCGGAATTTTTGTTATCAGAGTTTAAGCTAACATATTCAGAGTTTACACTTGCATAATTAACCTTAACCCATTTCAAATTGGGCTTAAGTTCATAGTAATTATGATAAATAGCATGATAATCCCTGCAAGTATAAATAGAATACCAAGTACAATCTATCCTATTCTTCACCATTTCTCCATCAGATCTACAATCAAGCCTTCCTAAATCCACCTTCCCCTACTTATCTTACACCTAAACACAATATTTCTTTATTATTACTATTTATTCGACTATGGATTGTTCGTTGGGTTTTCTTGATTGGAAATGTTGTTCGGATGGGGTTTTGATCTCATCTGCTTGTGCTTTTGGGGAGATTATCCCCTTTATGCCTGCACTGTGTGCAGATGGTGCGATTATTGTATCTCATGGATGTTTCCGGAATGAGGTTCTTGTCAAACGTTTGGAGAGGGGTGGATACCTCTTTGCTGTTGTTGATGCTCGGGGTTTTTCACTCGATGCTCTGGATTTAGGGGTTCGCTGTATGGGTCTTGCTCATGATGGGAACCCTCATACAGGGTATGCTCATGTCCTTGTCCATAAGTCCTCGTGGCTAGGCTTGGATAAAATTATGCCAATTCGGTTGAGGAACCCTATTGTTGAAGTGATTTGGGATCCTGCTAATAATGTGGAGACAGTTTTGGTTACCCGTCTGTTGATTCAAACGGGGGCTGATGTTGATAATTTTCATGATGTGGAAAAACACTCTGGATTAGAGGTGTTTTTTAAAATCGTAGACACTATGGTGTATGATGTTAGAAGGGATTTGCTTTCTGATAATGTCAACCTAATGATGTTCATTGCGGGTGAGGGTCTTCAAGGCTTGATGGCTATGGTGGTCACTAAGTTTGTCAAATCCTTAGTTATGACAGAGGCACCTAAGGTGTTTGTTGATTTGCCTGACAGAATTACTGTAGGTTTTGGCGTGCATTTTATTGTTGGGGCGGCTATGAAGGGCTACCTCATGATCCGTTCTTCTCCAGGATTTAACCTGGACGAGCCATCTCTTTCGTTTTTCGAAGGAGGGTTTTTCGAATGAGGGTTTTTCGGTTTTAGCCATGGTGTTTTGAACGGTGTTGAGTTCTCTATTTCCGTACTGAAGAAAGGCCCATTGTTTATGGGTATTCATGTTGTTTCTCACACAAAGAGGGAAGGGGAAACCCTCATGGCTCAAAATGAGACTGAGATTGAGGACGATGATGTGTTTCTACTAAACCTTATCAACAAGGTTTTTGTCAGTAAGGAGGGGAACAGATCGGCATTGAAGGTGCCTAATTGTATTGAGAATATTTTGGAGAAGCTGATGGCTTTTGATAGCATGGAGGTTTGGGCCTGTACTTTAAAGGCTAATGGTGTGTTGGTTTACAACACTATGATTTTGGTGAATGCTTTTCTGATGGGAACTGTTTGTAGTTGGGTTTCGACAGTCAAGAATTGTGGGTTTATTCCTCTTATGGCAGAAGAGAAGGTTTATATCCTTGATTTGAGAAATGACGAAAAGGATGGCGATGTTAATGATCATTCTAATGTTGACAATATTTTTTTCGGAGACACTAGTGGTCTGCAGGGCACTCTTGTCAGTGATGGGTACATTGATGGTCTCTTCGACATTAGCAGGCGACATTTTTTTTTTTGCTAAGTTAAAAATTTTATATCACCAAATGGAGCTACATGAGAATCTGGGTCGACATGACCAAACCAAGTTCAACTAGATACTAGGCCTATCAGTGAAGGAGAAGAACAAGGGATGGGTCCTTTCGAACCCACTTCTGGAATGAAGAACAAGAAAACAGCTTCTCTCTAATAAGGCACTTGACCTTAAGACTAAGCACCTGCGTCGATTGTCCTGGACCTGCATTGTGGATTCTAAAATTTTTCTCCTTCCATATACTATATATGCATGTTGTTAAGTACACCCCTGCAATAACCTTCTTCTGCTCTGACAGGGAGGTTTGAAAGAAGTCACCCTGCTGCCACCTTACCCAGTCATCATTAAGCCGAAACGGCACCACCTTACTTAGGAGGTTGAAGTACGGACAAGTAGTAAACAGATGGCCTATAGACTCCCTGTCTGTGCTGCATAGGACACACATTGGATCAACCCTCATGCCAAATGTTATCATACGGTCTTTTGTAAGAAGTCTATTCTTGATAGCTAGCCACGAAATGAAGGAACATTTCGGAATGTTGAAAGAGCTCCAAACCAGGCCAGCCCAATCGACCCCCTGCCCAGAATCACGAATGGATGCCCAAATTGATGACAATTTAATCATGTTTGGCTGAAGTCCATCCCAAGTGATCTTATCATATCTATGGACTTGAGTTTGAGATGCCCTTCTTCTAACCTCCCAAACATCCATGTGATTTGAATTTGGAAGCCTCCAAGCCCCATTCTGCTGATAAGAGTTGATAAGAGCCATACTAGTCGATTCTGCATTCGAAATCACCGAGGGAGAAATGAGAGCTAAAGGCTTCTTGTTGGCCCAAGGGTCATGCCAAAAGAGAAACCCAGATGCAAGTCCAACATTATATGTAACATAAGACAGAGCTTGAGATCTAGCATTAAAGATTTTCCTAGCAATCCAGCAGCATCTATATGGCCTTGCTGCTGTCCAGAACGCTTTCCTTCGAAGTAGAACTCTGTGGAACCAGGCAATCCAGAGAGAATCAGAGTTGGGTTGGAGCAGGCGCCATAGCTGATGCAGAATAGGAGCTTGGTTCCATTCAAATACATTTTTAATCCCCAACCCACCCTCGACTTTAGGCTTACAGCAATCCTCCCATTTTACTTTGTAATGGCATTTTCCCGAGTCCTTGTAGAATCCCCCCCAAAGAAACTTGAAGAACAAGCTATTAATCTTCTTAAGGACAGCCTTTGGGAGAAAGATATACATACTCCAGTAGCCAACAATACTAGCCATTACTGCTTTAATAAGCAACAGACGACCAACAAAGTTGAGAAAACGAGCCATCCAGCTTTCAATCCGTCTGCACAATTTAGCTACCAAGGCAGTGCATTCCCTGCTATTAAGTTTACCAGTTATGAGAGGCAAACCCAAGTAGGATATAGGGAGAGTACCTTTTTGAAAACCAGTCACCTCTAAGATGTCCTCAACAGCATTAGAACCCACATTAGCGAAGAAACATAAAGACTTATCACGATTAGGTATCAAATTTGAGAACCTAGAGAAGCTGTTAACCCCATCCATCAGCTTAGCGACAAAGTTGGAATTTCCATGACTGAAGAGGAAGACATCATCCGCAAAAATGATGTGGTGCAGGTTTACCTCCTTGGTTCTCCAATGGAACTTAAAATCTGTGCCATCAAGTGATTTATTTAAACATGCAGTAAACACTTCCATTGCCATTACAAATAGGTAAGGCGACAAAGGGTCGCCCTGCCTCAAACCCGATTCCCCTTTGAAGAAACCCTCCAAGCTTCCATTGAGTTTCATTGAGAACATGGTGGAAGTGATACATACCCTGATCCAATCAACAAATTTAGGTGGAAAACCCATCCTTTCCAGCACCACAAAAATAAAGCTCCAATTAAGTGAGTCGAACGCTTTGTCGATATCTAACTTTATAGCACACCTCGGCTGACCATCATTGCGATTATAACCTTTGCAAAGAGCCTGAGCTAAGAAAATATTGTCCCCAATGGACCTCCCAGCTACAAAAGCCGATTGATGCTGAGAGATCAAAGAAGGCATGACAGACTTAAGCCTACGAGCTAACATTTTGGAGATGCACTTGTAGATGACATTGTAACAGGATATAGGGCGGAAGTGATGCATTTGGGAGGGGTTTTCCTGCTTTTGGACCAGACAGATGGAAGCCGCATTTACAATCCTAGGCATGTCCAGAGAGTTAAAGAAGTAGAGAATACCTCTCGTTACATCAGCCCCCACAATATGCCAGGTGGCTAAAAAGAACTCCACCGTAAACCCATCCGGACCAGGGCTTTTGTTTTTTGCCATTCTTTTCAAAGTGTTGAAAACATCAACTTCCCCAAAGGGATTGCTCAGAATAGTAACCTGATGCTCAGAGAGAGAAGGCAGTTCAATGCTCTGAGGGAAAGGCACCACCTCGCCCCGATGGCCTAGCAAATTTTTATAATAGTCAACCGCCACCCTAGCCATATCCTTGTGCTCCGTAACTGCCTCTCCATCTTGATTTATCAAAGATACCACTTTATTGACATTCCACCGGCCTCTACATGCATTAAAAAAATACTTATTATTGTTATCCCCATTTTTCAACCAATTCACCCTTGACTTCTGTTTCAGGAAACATTCCTCCATGCGAAGGGCCTTAGAATAATCCTCCATAAGCTTAGACTCTTCCTCAAACTGATCAGGGGATGGAATTGATGGGAGCCCATTCTGAAACTGCACTAATGCATTACGAGAGTCCACAACCTTCAGCTGAAGGTTACCAATAGACCTGTTCAGACCTTTAAGCATAACCTTGGTGCGCTTGAGCTTTGCAGTAAGGACAAACCAAGGGTCCCCAGTGACTGAATCAGCCCAAGCTTGTTCCACCCCTGGGAGAAAATCAGGGTTATCAATTAGATAATTGAAAAACTGGAAGGGTTTAGATACCTTAGGACGATCAATCCCCAACGATGTAAAAGCTGGGCAGTGGTCGGAGAGACCTCTAGGCAAGAAATCAGTAAAAGAGCACGGGAATAAGTTGTGCCATTCCGCATTAACCAGAACCCGATCCAGCTTCCTGAACTTTGGATTATGGATGTTACAATCCCACCATGTCATAAGGTTCCCAACACTACGAAGATTAGTGATGCCCAGGGTTAGGATAAAATCTTTAAAATCTGTCATATCACTAGTCCAATTGCAATTTCCCCCTTGCTTCTCCTCATGACGAAGACACGTGTTGAAATCCCCACTAATCACCCATGCCTCATTCACGAGGCTTTCGGAGACACGAGCTAGATCCGACCACAAGCTTCTTCTCTCTACATCACCATTTAAAGCATAAACAAATGAGGCAACAAAGCTGAGATTCGATGGGATAGAGGAGATCAGGCAAGTAATATGCTGTGCTGAAGAAGTCATAACCGTGACTTTCCAAAAATCGGGGTTCCACCCAAGCCATAGCAGGCGACATTTTGTGGCTATGCCTCTGAGCATCTTCAGTTCGCCTGGAAGGGGGTAACTCTGTTTCGCTGTTGTCATGAAGAATATCGGAGTTGTTGGACTTATGGTTTTCAAGATGGATGGAGGACTCCTGTTTGTGGAAGATATGTATGCAATTTGGGTCGTTAATGAAGGAAAGGGGATGATGTTTTTCACTGAACAAGTTTTAATAGATGAATTACTTTGCTAGATGAATTGGAGATCAACTGCTGTTGAACTGGTAGGAGCTTCTGGAAATGAGGTTTGTTTTTACAAGGGGCAGGGCATTTATGGAAGCAATGCAGTGGCCCGCGCGTATGCAAGGGGTTTCAAGATACTCAGGGGAGTTGGTTGGCCATGGTCAGTTCTACTGATCTTGATGTTATTGTGAGTCAATGGTCCTGTAATCAGGTCATGCGAAGTTTGATTTTAGTGTGGTGTCAAGCTTGGAAGTTGGGTGTGGTGAACAAATGCAAGATGAGATGCTTTCTATTGTTGGTGGCATTGCTGCATGTCATTGAGATGTCTGCTGAGCTACGCATGGAAGCTAATGTTTGTAAAGTTGGAATGCATTTTCGCAACTGCATGACGAACTACTTGCTAGTTCGCATTAATATGGCTCTTGTGAGACACGTGTTCGGTCTCATGTTAAGATTGTTCGAGGCGCCAGTTTACTTTAGCTTCTAATCTAGCCTTTCTAGATGGGTATTAAGTTGACTCGATTTGTTGATTGAGTATGTTTGATGTTTTCTTGTATTAGTTGGTTGTTGCTTTCGCGGGGTATCCCTACAATTGTATCAGTTGTTCCTTTTGGTATAAATTTTTTTTAATTAGCAAAAAAAAATAAAAAATAATGCCAAGTACTTCCATAGTGTTTGCATAAAGTCTGTGGTCTATTTCTAACATAATCTTTCTTTACTCCAGACTTGGAAGGTAAAGAATTAATGTTTTTATTCTTCCTACAGAAACTAGCAAGATGATTAGTACTACCACAGTTATGACATGTCTTTCTTGGAGCAAAAGTAGCAAGCATTGGATAATTGCCTTTTGTAATGCCTACTTTACCATTTCTATTCTTCCTGGACACTTTCTGTTTCTTAACAGATTTTAACTCCTTAAGCTTATGTTTTAGTTGTTTATCTATCATTAAACCAATATTAACCTGTTTAACACAAGTTTTTACTGATTCTTTCTTAACAGCTTCTTTTTCAATTTTAGACTTAGGTTCATTGTTCCAGTTACAAATTTTCTAGATGGAAGATGTGTTGTAATTTTGACTTGATTTTGAAACCTAAGTTCATCTTCCTCACAGTAACCTAAACCAACTGTGTCTGACTGAAAAACCTCTTGAGTGTCTTTTCCAGAATGAGTCCAAGTCTTAACTATGTGATTTACGTTCTCCAATTCAGATTCTAGTTTTTTTTTTTTGCTAAATAAAATTTATACCATAGGCAAGAGCTTACATGTCTAGGGGCATACCCCGCGAAAAGTAAAACAACTACCTATCGGAACAACAGCCGGAACAAGAATACAATATTTTCGAAGCAACTTCAGGCAACATGATAACAAACCTAACTGCTAGTGCACTCTAAAATAAGTGAAGTAGAAGAGATGGATCTTTTTGACCCACTTTTTAAAAGCAGTACATGAAAATAACTTCTCACGGGCCGAAGTCTTGACATGCAGGCTAAGCACCAAAGAAGGATGCCCAGGCCCCGGGTTGTGCCCCCTGAAATTCCTTTCCTTCCAAACATTGTAGATACACATCGTGAGGTAAACACCTGCAATACTCTTAATCTTAGCAGATAGAGGAGAGGAGAAGAAATCCCCTTGTTGCCACTTAGCCCAGTCATCATTAACTCGATAGGGAATGACATTGCTCAATAGTCTAAAGTAAGGGCAACCCGTAAATAAATGACTTGCAGTTTCCACCCCATTTCCACACAGAACACAAGAATGGTCCACTACCATGTGATTTACACAAAATGAGAGTCTTAGAGAGAGAAGCTCTTCCCTCTCACTAAAAACCCTAGCTAGCCGCCATTTTATTTTAGCTCATTTCTATTCTCTTACACACATTCTCCATCATTAAAGACCAAATCCCCTTCATTTACTCCATATTCGCCTTCCCTCTTAACCTAAACACTAAATTTCTTATATATATATATTTATTCGATTAGTAGTTTTAATGGTGAGTCAAGAATCCAACTGTGATTCTGAGTCTGGTATGCCGGGGTATATGCAGGACATGGATGATGATGAGTTTAATGAGATGCTCGCCTGTAGTGAGGCGGAAGATTTCCCAATCTTGTCGGTGGCGCATTCAGTGGAGCCAAGCAACCCGGGGGACACTGGTAACAAGGTGATGAGGGCCTCTTCGGATGATGAGGAGGTCCACCATGAGGATTTTAGAGATGCTATGGAAAGGGTTACAATTAGTAGAGTAGCGACTGCAATGGCAGCTACTAGCAAAAATGAAAGAGAGGAAATGATAAGATTACGCCATAAATTAGCGGAGGTTGAGGTGTTCCTAAAGTCCAAAGGATTGTCTATAGCGGAAATGGAAAAGGCAAACCTAACTACTCAGGCTGAGTTTAATGTTGGGTTATACAGCCCACTCAACATTATAACTGGCAGGGATGAATTTGGCCTCCCTATCTTTCAGAAAGGAAAAGAGGAGAGAAAGAATACTGTGCAATCTACGCCCACTCTAAAGAGTATTCTTAAAAATGGGAATAATAACTTGTCTAAAGGTGAGTCTTCAGGTGTAGTGAAGGATTCGTTGGAAGGGCAAGGGCTAGGCTAGGATGAGGCCAACACTGAGAAGAAATCGTGGAGTTCGGTGTTGAAAGAGGCCCCGGGTCCTCATAAGGGAATTAGCTTTGATTATGTGCCCCTTCCAGAGGGATCTAGCATAGTCCAACCTCCTGATGAGATATTGCAGAAAGGAGCTGAGAAATTTAAATGTTGTGTTGTGGTGGAGGAAGAGGGAACATCGCCTTCGGGCGTAGTCCAAATAATAAGGCCCATATGCGGTCAGGGTGCAACCCGATAAGGGAACGTCGTCCTTCTACTAGTAGAGAAGCAGAGGCACGGTATATTGGCTGATCACCAAATATCGTGGAAGAGGCTCAAGCATAATCCCATTCTTCCAATTGGAATTGTATTGCAACACTATAATGAAAGCCTAGGTGCTCAATTACCGATAGTGTTGACAGAATGATGAACTATTCAAAGTACCTCAGAAATTCTTCGTTATATTTTTGGATAAAGAATGAAAATGTTTAATGATGATACAATATCAGTATATGATATGTCATATGGTTTACGTTAACAAAAGTACTTTGAAAACTATTATTATATGGCTGAGCTATATTGCTCACTCTTGCTTTTCTTTTATATATACCACCACACAATAATAGACAAGCATGGCAAGAACAAGGCAGACCCCCACAAAAGCGTGCTAAACGGTCAGCAGTATAGGAGACTATTTACGAGGCAGGTGCCGAGGCCGCACCCAGTAGCATTACCACAGGTGAGCAGACTAAGTTGGATAGGTTTACAGCTTAGGTTGGTTAGGTTTATTTACAAGCATGACTTGTGTATGCTTCTGAAAACCAAACCGTATTGTGGCTGTAGATGCCGCCTTAGATGGTAATCTTTTTAAGTTGAACTTTTAAGATTATGACAAATTGGGTTTGTAATATCTATTTCAAGATAGTTGTAATAACTTAGTAACGTTTTAATTTCGTCTCTGAGCATATAATCTGTAAATGTTATGTTTTACTGAGGGGTCACCGCATGCTAAAATGAAGATGAAGAATAATGTTTATTAAAATGGGAATTAAGGACAGAGTGATAGCCTGGATCTCCAACCCCGGGTCTAGGGGTGTTACAGAAATGGTATCAGAGAATTAGGTTATAATCTCAGAGACGATAGGAAGGTTTAAGGACTCAAACCCTTACCGTAACATGGTCGGGCTAGTAGACATAGCCCTGACAACCTTAAACCAATAATGGAACTACTTATCAGAACCTTAAGGATAGTAACATTTTCCTCCTTTTGTGTAGATACCCGAGGACGTAGAGCTACCTGAGAGTTCCGAGCAGCGACATGATGATGCTCTTCCGAGAGCTATAGAGGAGCCTGACGCTGAGACAGAAATTGACCCTCAGCAGGAGGGAGAAAGGGAGATAGTCCAGGAGGAGGATCCCAGAGCTGAGGACCATATGCCTGTAGAGGACCCAGTGGACTCAGATGAGCCATAGAGTGATCCAGAGGAGGATCCCGAGGAGGACCCCATGGACGATGTTCCAGCTGACCTCACACCCGGAGAGGAGCCTGAGGATGAGGAGGTGGTGTGGACTGATATCCCTATGCATTCCCCTTCCCTCATAGAGGATTCATCCCCTAGTGGATATCATTAGGACACAGATTTAAAGGATGACTCTGAGGAGCCTATACAAGAGGATGTCGAGACTGAGGTTGTCCCGGAGAGCGAGCCGGTTAGTCCTCCCATACAGGTTATTAGGACCAATGAGTATGACAGGATGGTGCCCGTATGACCACTGATTTGGTGGTAGCGGAGGCTCGAGTAGCTGAGCTGAGGTTCCAACTAGCTGAGGTGAGACGAGCGAGACTATACTCCCAGGGGAGAGACGCGAGAGCTAGACAGATGAGGCGGGCAGTACTGGGGATTGAGAGGAGGATCTCACCCGACTCAGAACACTTCCACGTTCCCACCGCGGTAGGAGGATCCGCAGGAGTGATGCCGAGAGAGTCCTTTCGAGGACTATGCACCGAGTTAGGGAGGCGATACGCTTTCACACAGATTGATGGATGGTTGACCAGTTCAGTCTTCTAGTACATGGGGATGTTGTAGTAGTTTTACTTTTGTAGTGATGTCAGTCACGTAAAACTTTCCCTCGGATAGGAAGACATAAAAATGCCACCAAGAAGAAACACAAGAACTCACCCTGCCGAGTCTGCCACTCATGGTAGTAACCAACACAGGGAAGAGGAACGTCGTCATCCAGAACCGGATGATGAGGAAGAAGAGTACAATGAGTTTGATGATGAAGATTATGAATAAGAGGAAGAGGACCCTATGGAACAATTTATGCGTCTGATGAGGCAAAATCTAGAACGCCAGCCACGGCCACAACCACCACCCCGCGGCCCCAACAACGCAGTAGCCAATGCTTTTAAGGCATTTAAGTCACTTAAACCCCCAGAATTCCATGGGACTGCAGACCCCGTTGAGGCTAGGGCCTGGTTGAATGAGATGGAGAAGACCTTTGAGATTATGGGCACTGAGGAAGCCCAGAAAACCATCTTTGCTACATACCTGCTTAAAGGAGAGGCCAACTACTGGTGGGAGGCCAAGAAAAATATGGAACCAGCTGGAGTGGATACATGGGACAGATTCACAGAGTTATTCTTGGAAAAGTACTTTTCGAGGTTTATGGAGACCCAGATGGAACTCAAGTTTCTAGAGATTAAGCAAGACAATATGACTGTAGCTGAATATAAGGCTAGGTTCACTGAGTTGTCAAGGTTCGTTCCAAATTATGTGAACATTGAAATTAAGAAGACAAGGATGTTTTAACAAGGATTGAAATAGTGGATTCAAAACCGCATCACGGTGTTAGAAATTACGGATTACGCCACTCTAGTATAGAAGGCGTCAATTGTAGAGGCATGGAAGTGAGCAGTCTCAGAAGGACAAGATCATGAAGAAAAGGAAGTTTGAAAGTCGAAGTGGTGGTGCTACAAGTGGGAATTTCTCCAGCAAGTTTTTTAGGGGAACGGTGTCTCAGCCAGCCAAAAGCATAGGGTTTAACAGAGCAGAAAGCAAGAGTGTTGGCCAAGGAGGTGGATCAAACAGGGCACCCATATCAGGACAGTCGCGCCCTCCCCTACCTAACTGTAAGACTTGTGGAAAGAAACATTCAGGGGTATGCCTTCAGGGTACGACGACATGTTTTAAATGTGGACAGATTGGACACTATTCCAATAATTGCCCCTAGAGGAATGTGCTCATGAAATGTTACCAGTGTGGAGGTACAGACCACTGGAAGAAAGATTGCCCTAAATTGAAACCGACAGGATCAAGGATGAGCGGTACTGCATCCAACCGACCACCCACCGCTAGGCCTTTCAACATGATAGTGCAGGATGCAGTAAGGGATGAGAATGTCATCGCAGGTACCCTTTCCCTTAACACCTTGAGTGCAAATACTTTGTTTGATTCTGGAGCTACCAAATCTTTTATATCGCAAGATTTTGCATGTAAACTGAACTTGAAACCAGAAATGTTAAAGGAACAGCTAATGGTAGAGATAGCTAACCACGAAGTGGTTCCTGTAAGCCAGATATATCCTAACTGCGATATAGTAATAGGAGGTCACCCCTTTCGGGCAGACCTAATTCCGTTTAAGTTAGGCGGATTCGATGTCATCTTAGGAATGGATTGGTTGGCAAGTAATGGTGCCCAGATTGATTGCAAGAGCAAGAAAGTTAGGATAAAGGTGTCAGGAAAGAAAGAGGTCATATTCAAAGGACAGCGACAGACTCAAAAATTCTTGACTGTTGCTCAAGCCAAAAATTTAGTACGAAAGGGTAGCGAGGCCTACTTAGCTTATGTACTAGACACGAAGCAAAGAACCCCTGAACTGAAGGATATTCCAGTTGTCAAGGAATTTGAAGATGTGTTTCCAGAAGACCTTCCTGGATTACCACCCGATAGGGAAATCGAGTTTGCGATAGAATTAGCACCAGGAACCGCACCAGCTTCTAAAGCCCCCAATCGATTGGCCCCTGTTGAAATGAAAGAACTGGCCACTCAGTTGCAAGAACTATTGGACAAGGGCATGATAAGACCAAGTGTGTCCCCGTGGGGTGCCCCAGTGTTGTTTGTAAAGAAAAAGGATGGTAGTATGAGGCTATGTATAGTCTACAGAGAGCTGAATAAGTTAACCATTAAGAACAAGTACCCCTTGCCTAGGATTGACGACCTTTTTGACCAACTCAAGGGAGCAGTTCACTTTTCGAAGATAGACCTGAGAACGGGGTACCATCAATTAAAGATCAAACCGGAAGATATAACCAAGACTACTTTTCGCACTAGGTACGACCATTATGAGTTTCTGGTGATGTCCTTTGGATTGACTAACGCCCCCGTGGCATTCATGGACTTGATGAACCGAGTATTCAAACAGTACCTAGACAAGTGTGTCATAGTTTTCATTGACGATATCTTGATTTATTCTAAACTGAGGAAGAACATGCAGAACACTTGAGGATAGTCCTAGGAATCTTGAGGGAAGAAAAGTTGTATGCCAAATTTTTGAAATGCAAATTTTTGCTGAAAGAATCGCAATTCTTAGGTCATGTGGTTAGTAGTGAAGGAGTACTAGTTGACCCTGCCAAAATAGAGGCAATATCAAAATGGGAAAGATTGACCACCCCGACCGAAGTAAGAAGTTTCGTGGGACTAGCCTGGTATTATAGGAGGTTTGTGCAAGACTTTGCCAAACTGGCAGCCCCATTGACCCGACTCACCAGAAAAACTGAAAAGTTTGTATGGAATGAGAAATGTGACGAGAGCTTTCAAGAGCTAAAGAAAAGATTAATGACCGCCCCAGTGCTAGCACTACCAGATGATAAGGGGGACTTTGTGATCTATAGTGATGCATCGCATAAAGGACTAGGTTGCGTGCTTATGCAGCATGGTAAGGTGATTGCATATGCTTCCCGACAGTTAAAGGAGTATGAAGTAAGATACCCTACCCATGATTTAGAGCTAGCCGCGATAGTCTTCGCATTAAAGATATGGAGGCATTACCTATATGGAGAAAAGTGTGAAATTTACACAGATCATAAAAGCCTCAAGTACATCTTTACCCAGAAAGAATTGAATATGAGACAGAGAAGATGGCTAGATTTAATCAAGAATTATGATTGTGAGATTCGTTATCATCCAGGAAAGGCCAATGTGGTGGCCGATGCCCTTAGCAGGAAGGAAAGGCTCAAGATGATGACATCGGCAGAAGAATTGATAAAGGAAATGGAGAAGCTAGAAATCGAAGTTAAGACATCGAGAAGTAGCCAAGAAGTGTTAATCGGAATTCAAATCCAACCTCCGTTATTGGAAAAGATTCGAATGTGCCGAGCAAAAGATGGAAGAGGAAAAGAACTCGGAGGAAGAGATATTGACCGGGGAGGAAATTAAGTGCGAAAGAGATGTAGGAGGAATCATGAGATATGCAACGAGAATTTGGGTCCCAAATGTTCAAGAACTAAAGGATGAAATCCTATATGAAGGACATAACTCAAGGTACTCTGTGCACCCAGGTACCACGAAGATGTATAGAGATTTGAAAGAATACTATTGGTGGCCCAACATGAAGAAGGATGTGATAGAATGGGTAAATAGATGTTTGACCTGCCAACGGGTAAAGGTAGAACACCAGCGACCTAGTGGACTACTGAAACCCCTAGAGATTCCAGAATGGAAGTGGGAGCACCTAGCCATGGATTTTGTAGTAGGACTCCCAAGGACCAAGACTAACCACGATGCGATATGGATAATCGTCGATAGGTTGACTAAGTCCGCCCACTTTTTCCCAATCAACGAGAGGTACACTGTTGATAAATTAGTAGACATCTATATAAGAGAAATTGTGGTACGACATGGAGTTCCAGTGACCATTTTGTCTGATAGAGACCCAAGGTTTAACTCTAGGTTCTGGAGGAGCTTTTAAGACTGTGTGGGAACCAAGCTAAATATGAGTACTGCATACCACCCCCAGACTGACGGACAAAGTGAAAGAACAATTCAGACCTTAGATGACATGCTAAGAGTGTGTGTTATGGATTTCAAGGGAAGCTGGGAAGAGCACTTACCATTGATTGAGTTTGCTTATAACAACAGTTATCACTCAAGTATCGGAGTGCCCCCATATGAAGCCCTCTATGGCCAGAAATGTCGTTCTCCCTTATGTTGGGAAGAAGTTGGTGAGAGGAAGATATTAGGACCTGAACTGGTACAACAGACAAGAGATGTGATAGTTCTAATCAGGGGAAGACTGGCAGCAGCCAAAGACAGACAACGTAAGTATGCCGACTTAGCTCGGAAGGATAGAGAATATGAAGTAGGAGATATGGTGCTGCTAAACGTATCTCCCTCGAAAGGACTGATGAGGTTTGGGAAGAAAGGGAAGTTGAGTCCGAGATACATCGGACCTTTCGAGATATTAAGGCGGATTGGACAAGTGGCTTACGAGTTAGCCTTACCTCCAAGTCTACAGCAAGTACATAACGTTTTCCATGTGTCTATGCTGAGGAAGTACAACCGCGATGCCAAACATATAGTGGAACATGAGCATGTAGATTTACAGCTAGATTTGTCCTACGTCGAGCGACAGGTGGAAATCATAGACCGGAAAGAGGAAGTACTCAGAAACAAGACCATCAGCTTGGTAAGAGTTTTGTGGATTAATCACAATGTCGAGGAATCAACCTGGGAATTGGAAAACGCCATGCAAGAGAAGTACCCCCATCTGTTCTAGAAATGATTCCGGGACGGAATCCTTTTAAGGAGGGAAGGTTGTAAGAACCCAGGTTTTTGTAATATTTCTAAAATGATCATAAACGGTGATTGGTGGAGGTTACGTAAAGTTTTCAAGATCATATAATTCGAATGAAGAAGTATTTATACAGTTATGGATAAAGTATCGTTGTACAAAGAAGAAAGGGAATGCAGAAAACGTCAGATTACGTAGATATTCACTTTTATTAAATATTGGTATAAATATGGGATATTGGGGTTAAGAAAATCTATAAGCTAAGTTAAATACCAAGGCAAGGAATTATGGAATTATTAGAAGAATTTCAAAGGCAAATGTTCAAGAACGATGAAAGAAATTCTACGCAACGAAACGCTTTTACAAGAAAATCTCGAAACTTGCATATGGAATTAAATGGTAAGCATTGGTTGATTATTAGGTGAGTAATATACCTACAATTTACCATGTAATAGCCATGCAAGCCATGCAAGGCAAGGAGCATTGGATGCTAATCAAATAAGTCAAGTTATGATTATTCAACCAAGCATTGTATACCACTTTTGGGACAAATTGCCAATTACCTTTCTTTTGCAAAATTACATTGGAGATTACCTTGGGTAATTGATAAGTGCTGAAGTATGATTGATATATATCAATTATACATATCATTTTATCAATTACAAAAGAAAAGATAGCAAAAGCTCTCCCCCTCCATTTTCTCTATTTTCGGCCAAAAACAGAGCAACTACTTCAACCTACCATAAATCCCTCATTTCTCAATGAAATTTTGTGTTATATAGCTTTTTGGAAAGGTATTGATATGCTCTACAACTCCTCTTTAGAAGCCTCGTCCATAAAATCAAGGTAAGACCCTCGTTTTTCCAGTTCTTTCAAAAGTGGTAATGCTGACTCCGAAAATTTTAAACTTGGTTGTTTAGATCTTGAAGATTGAAGGTTGTTAAAGCTATCTAAGGTGTTTTTACAGAAATTCAAGCTTGTTTAAGGTTGTTAAGACTCCAAGGAAGGTAAAACACTCACACCCACCTTAAACTTAATGAGCTATAAGTTGATTTGAAAGGTTGATGCAAGTATGTACATGTTTAAGGAGATTGTGATGTTTTAAGTTTTATAAGTATGGGTAAAGTTTTGGATAGTGATAAATGGATGTTACCACTGGTATTATAGATCCTTGATGATGATCTTGATGGTGTGTGGTTGAATTAAGTGGTTAGATGGAGTTCATGGAATTTGGAAATGTTCGGATTATAGCCGTTATAATGTCAAAATTTCATTAGGTTAATTGTGCAGATAATGCCGAATTATACAAGTGTTTTCTTGGAAATTTTTGGCCATAAACCAGTAGTACTTGTTTTTTAGTTTGTTTTGACACCAAGATCATGTGATTACGATTTACGGTTTATGAGATATGCTCGTTTTAGTGAAACCGGTTAAAACGGACGAATCGTTAAGATGGACTGACTCTACCAAGTCAAACGAGCCCTTTAAAAATGGTTTGTGATTATGAAATTTTTACAGAGGGTAACTTAGTCAGTTGTTAAGTCCCTGTAAAAATTTGAAGACAAAAGGCTTAATTTTCGATTTTATAGAAATGTTTAAGTCAAGAATGCGCATGAGAAACCACTGCAGAAAGAAGATATATTTAGAGCAACAATTGAGCTAGCAAAAAGATGTTCTTAATTATGAAATTTGGATGAAAAATCCTCTGGACAGTTAAGAAGAAGTGAGAAAAAGAATTTCATGAAAAAGTTTAGTTTTCAATTTTATAGAATTTTTGAATCATAGTTGCGCAAGTGAAAAACCCTTTTAGGGGACGAATTAAGACGAACTTTAGTTTCGTTGAAAATGACATTTAACGAAAGTCGGTATAAGATCATTAATTATCAAAAGTGGTTAAAGGATATCATGGGCTTATAATAAGCTAAACGTGTAGTAAGGAGGTATCGTTACGAAGTTGTGCCTTTATATGAATAGTTGGTTCAACGGGATAGTTTAATGAACTAACCGAACCTTATTGGTTGTTATAGATCATCACACTAGAGATAGAGCCCAGACTATTCCGACACTATCAGGCAAGTTTTCGAAACTTGTATTTCAAGTATTTTCAAACTGTTGTTGTTGTGGTATAAATGCTATGAACTGCTTGATAGTATTTTTGCGAATCAGCATATGATGTATGGTTATTTACAGGGATTTATAAACCTGTTAAGTATGTACGTATGCATAGACTCTTATATATATATGTATACGATGATGTGTTACAAGTTTCCAGTAGAGTATGATAATACCTTTTCTTAATAAGGGAGTCGGAGATATTTCGTCCGGATAAGGACATAAAACCCGGAAGTCACCGGAAGGGTTATATGACGTATATTTTTAAAATATTCCAATAAATATAAATTGGATATTTTCGGATTAAAATTCCTTTGATGATATTAATAAATATTATTTGAATATTTATTAATAATTTGAATATTATTTTCATATTGAGAATAGTCTGAAGGTTTATTATTTAATAAATAGTATTTAAATATTTATTAAATATTCTAAGCTGATTATTTATTTAATAAATATTATTGGAATATTTATTAAATATTCCAGGATGATTTACAAACCATATCATTTATTTTAAAAGTTATTTAAAACTTTAAAAATTATTTTAAATATTTTCTGATCGTCGGAAAAGTATTTAAAAATAGAACGGGTTCCCATTTCTTCACTAACTATAGCTTCACTCATCGAAAAGTATCGCTACCTCGCTCAAACTTATCAAAACTCGGGAACCCAAGGTTTTGGGAGCTAATATTAATTATTTTCTCCCTTCGCTACCAACAAGAAATGCACCCTACCTAGTAAGGAGGGGCTCAGGTTTGACTAAACACTCAAAACTCCGACCAACTCCCAAGTTATGTTTGATGAAGCGATTCTTAGTAATCAAAATCTGTTGACTAAAGTCAACCCACACATCAGAGTTACTTTCTCAATTACTCATGGAAGTAAAGTTAGTAATGATTATCAAACCAGTCGTCAAGCTTTATGCTTTGGGGAAACTGAATTAAATTATGTTCCTACGATGCATAGAATTCTCTAAGGGATTGGAGGAAGAGGGAACATCGCCTTCGGGCGTAGTCCAAATAATAAGGCCCATATGCGGTCAGGGTGCAACCCGATAAGGGAACGTCGTCCTTCTACTAGTAGAGAAGCAGAGGCACGGTATATTGGCTGATCACCAAATACCGTGGAAGAGGCTCCAGCATAATCCCATTCTTCCAATTGGAATTGTATTGCAACACTGTAATGAAAGCCTAGGTGCTCAATTACCGATAGTGTTGACAGAATGATGAACATGAACTATTCAAAGTACCTCAGAAATTCTTCGTTATATTTCTGGATAAAGAATGAAAATGTTTAATGATGATACAATATCAGTATATGATATGTCATATGGTTTACGTTAACAAAAGTACTTTGAAAACTATTATTTTATGGCTGAGCTATATTGCTCACTCTTGCTTTTCTTTTATATATACCACCACACAACAACAGATAAGCATGGCAAGAACAAGGCAGACCCCCGCAAAAGCGTGCTAAACGGTCAGCAGTATAGGAGACTATTTACGAGGCAGGTGCCGAGGCCGCACCCAGTAGCATTACCACAGGTGAGCAGACTAAGTTGGATAGGTTTACAGCTTAGGTTGGTTAGGTTTATTTACAAGCATGACTTGTGTAAGCTTCTGAAAACCAAACCGTATTGTGGCTGTAGATGCCGCCTTAGATGGTAATCCTTTTAAGTTGAACTTTTAAGATTATGACAAATTGGGTTTGTAATATCTATTTCAAGATAGTTGTAATAACTTAGTAACGTTTTAATTTCGTCTCTAAGCATATAATCTGTAAATGTTATGTTTTACTGAGGGGTCACCGCATGCTAAAATGAAGATGAAGAATAATGTTTATTAAAATGGGAATTAAGGACAGAGTGATAGCCTGGATCTCCAACCCCGGGTCTAGGGGTGTTACAAATCCCAGATTTGCAAATGAAGATCGATGTTCTCTTGTTACTAGCCTTTCTCCTTTTCCCCAAATCTCCACCAATACCATAATCAGCGGACCTCTTTAAGGAATCCTCATTTAAAAGGGGTCTAGAAGAATCTCCAGCTCGAATCAATTGGCCATGGCCTGAAGATTTAAGATTCCGCTTTGTAGCCACCAACCCTTTATTGAGTTGAAACCTACAAGAAGGAATAAAGGAAACCATATTCTTCGCAAAGGACACTTTCTTCGTGATCAGAGTCGATGATAACCCTTGAAGATGTTCCGACTCTTTCCCTTTCTGACTCAGGTGGATGGAGCTTCTGGTTCTCGTGGCAACCCCCGAAGCAGGCCCCACCACCCAACCCTTCTTACCATCCTCCTTATCCAGTTTCACCCTCATTTGGGATCCCTGGGCAACATTCACTCGATTCCCCCGCTCCGATGGTATCAATGTCACCAAATTCTTCGCGAAAGAAATCTTCTTCGCACTCGGGCTTAGAGCCAGCCCCTCCCGAGCTTGAGTCTCGTACTTGCAGTCATCAACCCTAACAGTGTTACCCACAAAGGGGCAAACACTCGATCTCTCAGAATCCAACAACGAGTCATCCAGAAAGGAAACCCTTATCCGAGACATTTGAGCGAACAAAGAAGAGAAATTTAGGTGAGAGAAAAGAAAGAGATGATTTCAGGAAGGTTGATTTAGATCTAGTGGAGAAATTGTTTAGGTTTTGTTTAGAGAGAGAAAGAAGAGAGAAGCTAGAGAGAAAACCCGACTCTCATTTTTAAGTAGCGTAATTCCTTTTAGTTTGTTAACAAGTTACTTTTAGTTTATTAACAAGTTACTTTCCTTAATCTTGGTCTGATAATCTTGGTATGGATGCTGGTACTTATTCTTTTATAAAAATGTATGAGAAGAATGACTTAGCAAAGCACAATGCAAAGCCAGAAGTTAAAGATCAGAAGCAAAAAGAAAGGCTTGTAGGAATCATCAACAAAAGAGGTGAAAGGTTAAAAAAATCTCTTACTCCACATGTACCATAAGAAATTCATAATGATCCTAGTATTCCTTTGTATGTACCTCCAATATCAGCTAGAATTGAGACATCGACAGTGTCTGATCACTCTAAGGAGGAGTCAGGATTTGTAGATGTTAGTGCACAGAATACTAGTCAAGGACAGGATGATCATACTTCAGCTCCAAATCAGAAAGGTGAAGATGTTTATACTTCTACTCAAGTATTATTACTTAAATATCATTCTACTTCAGTAGAGCATGTTAAACAGATAACTTCTTCTACAAGACTTGAAGATAAGGTTATTTCTGCATCTGAGTCTGAAGATACAACAAACACTTCCAACTTTGAAGTTAATTCTGAAGTTCTAAAGGATATTAAGAAATCTCAAATTGATATTCAATCAAGACTTCAAACACTTGAAGATAACCAAGTCACTATTATGGAAAATCAAGCAGTTCTGATGAATCTCATTTGTTCAGTACTGAATCTCTTGGAATTAATGTTGCTGATGTCAAAAAGGGGGAGATAAAAACAATTCAGAGGCAACAGACTGGGGGAGATAAATAGACTGGAGGAGATAAAAGAAGAACTAAGGGTGACAGAGGTGAATCTCAACAGGGAAGTGGTAAAGGAAAAGAAGCATCAAATAGTTGAATTCTTTCTTCTAAGTACTAGATATTTGTCTACATCTGAAGAGGAAGGTACTTAACTTCATGATCTTAAATTCATAAATTCTATTCTGGTTGAATTGTTATATGTTTTGACATCTACAACTTAGATTTATGCTTCAGATTCTAAAGTATAAATAGGGGGAGATTGTTAGGAATAATTCATAAGTTGTGATGTTAAGAATAGAATTTACAAATACTTCTTGTATATCCTGAACTTATAAAGGATTTAGCATTTTGTATAGGATATATGTGTTAGACAGTAATCTGTAGAGTTAAGTCAGGAACAGAGCATCAAGGACTACATTTCAGGAACTGAGAGTAGATCCTGATACGACAAGTAAAATACTGATCAAATACTTATGGATGGTCAGATCCTGATGCGAGATGGAATCCTGATATCGGTCATGATACTGATGATATCATTATGGATGCTACCGAAACTGGCAAGTGCTATAAAACAGGATCGTTGTTTTGAAGCACAAGCAAGAAGATATCATGAAGGAAAGAATTTTCTATTGAATGAAACTATCAAATGGACGGAAGAACATTGTCATGTATAGATTATCTTTCTGTTATTAGTTGATAGGTAGCATTATAAATACTCTCTCTATATCAATGTAAAAAGAGTTCGTTCGTGAGGTTTGTAATCGTAAGTATACGAGAGTACAAACAGAGAGAGATTTGTATTGTCAACAGCTGCTAAAGGTATTTGTACACCTTTGGTAGAGTTTGTACTTGATCTTATTAATACAAACAGTTTGGTTCATTCGTTTGTTCTTGTTTTATTTATTCAAGCAAAAATCAGACACGATTACGTAACTTGTATTCAACCCCCCTTCTACAAGTTATTCGAGTTAACAAACTCAAATAACTAGGGACAAAACCCTTACTCTCTTATTATACTAGTTCTGCTAGGTTTTTGTAATTATTTCTTTTTGTAAGAGAGCGCTGCTTTGTGAGTGTATGCATGCTTATCGCGGGGTATGCCCCTAGATTATGTATTTCCTTTTCTTTTTAATACATTTCAATTAGTAAAAAAAAAGTTAACAAACTCGTATAATTGATGAAATCTCTCAACTCGGAAAAGTGTATATGAAAAACTGAAGGATATTAAAAACCTTGCCTCTCTGTTGAAAATTTGAAGTTACCATGATAAAAGAAATGCACGATCTTAACACTACTCTATTAATAGTTTATTCGAGAATCTTCTTGCTTATGAGGAATATAATATTCCAGATAAAGTTGTTTCTAAAATGGATGACAAACACAAAAATATGGCTTTAAAAGCTATATTAATTGTCGAAGAAGAAAGTAACGATTATTTAAACGAAGAGTTGGAAAATCTCAAAGAACATGAAATGACATTGTTAACGAGACAACTAAATCACGTTTTACAAAGTAAGCTCAATGATAAGGAAAAGGCTTTCTAGAATGGAATTAATCAACAAAGAACATTCAATTATTTTAATTGGTCCACATTTCATTTAATTAATCTTATTTAGTGATATACAATCTAATATCATTTTATTTGAATATCTTATTCATTCTGTATGCTATTTTAATAACCAAATTATGTATTTCTCCACTTTAAAAGGAGAGCTAAGTGTTGGGATTTATGGATGATAGCATAGAGACAACTTAACTATATTTCCCTGTACTTAGTTTTTACTAAGTTGAACATACTGCCACAGCCAGAGTATGTCTTCGTATTCGAATAATTGTTGTCATGTAATAATTGTATGATTTGGGAGAAATTCATACATTTGTTCAAGCCTCAAGGAATACATCTAGAAGACAGCAAGAATAAAAGTTACTGTCATGTTCTGGACAGTAAAGTTACAAGAAGACAAATGTTGCAAAGTCACGACAAAGCTACATCTGACAGCAACATTGGCTGAAGCAAGAGACAGTGACATTCTCACACTTGACAGCAAGTCTGGAGTTCCGACAGCAACATTGGCGGGAGCTCGTACTATCAACCACTGAATATTCCTTTGACAGCAGACTCTGCGGTTAAGGTTACTGTCACCTTGAATTATTTGAATTGGTTATTTTCTCAGTCAAAGCCCGTGACAGGTTACATGTTCAAAAAACAGATTTGCTGCAACACACTATCGTTTGTAGCAGACCTGCAAGACTACGATAGAAGCTTAAGAGATTCACAAGACAAGGCTGGTCAATTCGAGGAGTATGTAATATCCACATTTACTAGAATTGTATTAGCTAGAAATAGAAAGAATCTAGGTTGCTTTACTTATAAGGTTTATCCTGTCTGTATAGCAATTTGGGAAAGTCACATGGATGTGCAAATTGTAATGAGCTGCCACTTGAAAATGACAGCAACTCAACACCCCATGCGATAGAGACAACAGAGTATCTTAGTCTACTTAGATACATCTTAGATTCTTTTCTATTCATGTATGCACATGAAGCAATTTGGTTCTCTTTTGCAGATCTACATCCCATGTGTGGTAATGTCATGGGATGTAGTTCTGCAAAAGAGATGTGGAACAAGATAGAGTTGCTGTGTGAAGGAAGTGAAGAAGTTCGCGAGAACCAAAGACAAATCCTTGTATCACAATATGAAGCCTTTATGGCTAAACCAGGCGAAGAACTCACACACATGTTTGAGAGGTTCAGTAAGCTAATAGCTGAGTTACAAATTCATGGGAAGTTCTATGATAGAAAGGAGATTAACATCAAATTTCTGCTCACTCTCCCTGAGCATCTTGAGCACAAAGTAACAGCCATAAGAGAGGGAAGAAACTTGAGTGATGTCTCTCTTGAAACTCTCTATGGTGTGCTCAAATCATACGAACTTGAGCTTTTTCAAAAGAGAGCTATTCAAACTGGAACCAAAGGAAAGTTAGCAGACATGTCAGGAGCCCTCATAGCTCATGAACCACAAGTAGCTTGTCCAAGTGAACCATCACAAAGTTCACAACCAACACAGATGCCATCTTTGAAGATTGAGGAGGTGTTGGATGACGAGGAGAAGGTGGTTCTGCAGCTGAAAGATGTTGAAGATGAAGACTTCTACACAGTAGAAGAGATTGAAAGCATGGATAATCCAACCATGGCTTATATGGCTAAGAGATTCAAGAATTTCAAGTTCAGAAGGGACAAGTCATACAAGCCACAGGGTCAATCATCTAAGTTCAACATGGGAAGTTTTTCAAAGGCCACTGGTGGAGCCACAAGAGGAGGATACAAGACAGGGTTGGTGGATAGGTTTACAACTGCAATGAGCTAGGTCATTTTGCTACTGAGTGCAGAAGACCAAGACAAAATCAAGGAAAAGGATCTGGAAATCAGTTTAAGAGAAATCAAGGGAAAGCCTATGTGGCGGAAGGAAAATGCTGGGATGATTCTGAAGATGAAGAAGAAGAGGAGTTTGTGAACTTAGCCCTCATGGCTAAATCTGATGAAGAAGCTTCAAGTTCATCAAATCAGGTACCATCTCTAGTCTTACTTGATATGTCTAAAACTGAGTATAAGCATACCATTGAGGATTTAAGTGCTGAGATGTTTAACATTCATGTTAGTTTATCTACTGCTCACGAAGAAATTGCTAAGTTAACTAAATAGAATGAAGCTCTCAAATCTGAAAATGAAATGTTGTTGTTAAGAACCAGTCCCCTAGATTCATTAGCTCAAGAGAATGCTAGATTGAAAAATGATATTGTCTGTGCTAAGGAAATAGAAGAATTTCTCAGGAGTCAAATTGCAGAAAACGAGTTTAAACTCAAAGCTTTTAGAAACTCTTCTAAGTTAGTCCAGGAATATCATAATAATCACACTGAGAATCAGAAGGTAGGAATAGGTTTCGAGTATGGTAGAAGGCATGGTAAGGCAGTTGTTATTGATGATAGTGATGCTGTCAAACCTCAAATTCTCAAAAGAGTTTCCAATCCGATTTTCAAAAATCTTCAAGCTTTTTTTTTTTTTTTTGCTAATTAAGATTTTATACTAAAGGCAAACGATTACAAATCAAGGGGCATAACGTCGCCCAAACGGAACAACATCGGGCAACTTAAACAGTTCTATATAAAGAAACTAGCTAACAAACTAGTCAACATAATGCACTAGGACGACCTAGCTTATCTACTACAATTTGTGCCTTCCAAGCATCAAATCCTTCAGACCCCACCTTCGGGTCTCCATCCAGACCAACAGCATTACATGCCAGCAATTTCTTCTTGATCCTGTCCAAACGCAAAGGCATACCACAATGGTGGACACAACGCTACACACCTCAACATTGAATCTCTTCATAGCAACATAATGCAATTCAGTAGCCATCGCCCACTGGTGCGCAATGCTCACCTCCACATTTCCTTGCATCACTTCACAACTAGTTGGCTCACCACGAGGAGACCAAACAACATCACCTTTGTGTCCAAAATCATTGAACTTCATTACGAACATAGCCATGACATCTAGGTTAATCTCCTCCGCAATAATCATAACAGGCACCAACCGGCCATAGTCACCAGTATGATACATGAAGTACCCGTCAACACTAAGCGTTCTGTTCGTGCGCTCCTCCAAAGCTTCAAAAGCAGCAAGTTAATCCATAGTAGTGACAAACATACTATCACTCACAGAAATACCAGTTACATTACAATTTCCAACAATAAAATTCCCTCTATTCAGGTCAGCAATAGATAGCATCTTCCAAGGAGTGCTATCCCAGTCCACCCTCACTACCAGGCCCTGAAAAGGGACCTGGGCACTCCTACCAGCATACCTCATAAAGGCAGGCACCTCATTAACACTCCAACTAATAAGATTCTTCAACAAGACTGAAGCAATCCCATGAGACCACTCTTGGTGGACAACACTGACATGGTTTCCACCACCATCAAAGCCAACAGCTCTATTGCAATACTCTCCATATAGGTGAGCAGAATAGAGACCCTTCATCAACATATTACCCCTAGTCACATAATGAATAGGAAGAACAACTACCTCTTCATGGACATTAAAATTTCCATATCTCAGTTTGGTTTTGGAGCACAGGACAAGCCATTCCTCAACCAGACATTCCATAGAGACCAGCAGATTGTGACCATAACAAATCACAGAATCAACCAAGAACTGAAAGTCCTCAAAGACCTTTAACTTCACGTCAGGGATGCAGCCCTCATCACTTAAAAAACCATCAACAGCAGCTGAATTCCTACACTTCCGAGACTTACACCTGTAGTCACCTTCATCTGTCAACATCCATGGCATGAACTGCCCATTCCCCCAAGGGACTACCAACCATCCGTATATCACAGGACCAATGTAGACATAGCACATTTTACTACCAGAGACATTCTGAAAATCATTACGATCCCAAGTATTCATCTTTGATACGAAACCAAGAACACTCACCCCATCTTTCGATTTGGTTGTGCCCTTGCCAACAAGGTTGGCTTCATTCAAGATCGCAAAGTACAATCGTACTTTACTTACCATCCATTTGAATTGGTAAGAAGAGGAGCATGAAAAGGAGCATTCTGCCAATTCAGTGAAGTCGCCCAGCCTACCATCTAGCAGCGGAGCATCACAAACCCAAAAAAGGTTCTCATTAGGCAGGAGGACCCTAAGTTCGTCTCCACTCTGACCATCAAAAGAAGAAATCACAAGAGATTTCAAGTTGATAATACCAATACCAACCCATCTAGTGGTAGGCTCCATGAATACATCAAGACCCTTTCCACCAGGAGCCATCATGCAAATATTTCTCTGAGACAAAGGAACAAACACCTGACCTTCAATCTCAAATTTAGAAATCATCTCTAACAGAGCCATTTTAACAAACACCTCATGCTCATTCTTGATTTTAACAACATGCTCATACATACTTCGACCACAAAACCAATCAAACAGAAGCTTCAATTCGTAAACCACATGGACGACAATGTCCATTTCTCCCACTAAATCAACATGATTCAGCTCCACACCCTTGTCACATAGAGAGATGCCCCAAAGGGGCTTACAAATCCAACCTTCCAACACCCCATCCCAAACCGGCAAGGGGAACTGAAACCCAAAGGTTCCCTTCAAGAAATCCTTCTCAACAATCTCATCTCCTACAACCAAACAGGTTTTCTTTTTTTCTTTTTTTTTGCTAATTAATTTTTTATACCATAGGAAAATGATTACATCTCTAGGGGCATACCCCGCGATAAATAATACATCCGCCTAACGAAACAACAAGGAAAAAACAACAATAAAGCTAGATAAACTAGCAGTCAACAAACCAACGAAATTAAGCTAGCGATTATTCTGGCGCCTTAACTAAACTTGAGACTAGGCACATGTCTCACAAAGCCCATAGTGATAAGGAGCATAGACCATGCATTCCATTCGCCAACTCCAGTGACGAGACATGTAAACACCACACACCTTGTAGTCATTCGGACATTATAATCTGGCACCACCATGCGAACAGAAATCTCCATTCTTCTACAATCAACCTGTCCCAAAACTGAGTAAGCAGGCACAATCTCCGAAGCTCCAGTGTATCTTGCACCAGCACAATCCTGCACCTTAAAGCCTACAGTGCAGACCTGTGAGGAGACCTCCACAAGGGAATCCCCAATCCAAGATGACTTTTGCGTAACGCCAGCATTTGCCATCCCACCATTCTGAGCACCACAAAACCCAACAGCTGGAACAAACGTTGAGCCGCATAGCATGGGAAATAACACAACTCCCATCAAGTCTGGCCATTTTAACATAAGCCCCATATCCACACCAACAAGATCAGTGATAAACCACTTCCTGATCTCATCTCCTTGAATTACAAATACTTGCAAACTGAATCTTTTAACATATTCCTTATCAGAGAAATTCAATCGCAAAGCCAAATTCCAGATCATAGTTACCAATACATTAACAATGAACCCACCATTCAGCATAGAAATATAGAGTACTGGACCTCCAAAAACCGTGATAGCACTTCTCACACCTGGTACTGAAATAGTACTGAAATAGCACTTCTCACACCGTGATACCCTAGTACTGAAATAGCACTTCTCACACCTGAGTTGAGACCAACATAAGAATTGCAATATTCTCTCCTCAACCGTGGCTTCAAGGCTGTTGAAGTGGCCATCTGTTGAAGTGCCTTCAAGGCTGTTGGACTTGCAAACCATGTCCTCACACCTTAGATACTCAGCAGCAGTGAGCAGGTATCCCATTTGATAAAAGTCTTGAAACCTGCAAACATTAACCAAACCAGTCATCACCTGGTTCACGGCATCCGAATCTTTCACCCAGTTCTGACCTCCTCCGCATAACTCATAATAAGCTCCAAAGCCGGAAGCTCTAGAATCAATGTACTCTAAGCTGTTAGTTCTTCCTATGCACAAAATAATCCACAACAGTTGCCCGTCCATAGTTCGAAAACTGCCTTGAAAGAGACGAGCCCAACCATTGCAAATGCACATTCTACAAATCATTGTATTCACATTTCTAACATCAGAGATGTAGCACACTACGCCGGAACATAGCACCTTACCCATATTCATCACCATCCATGTCCTCTTAGCTGCAAAAAGCCTTGTGGACATAAAACTACCTATACCCATCCCCCAAACTTCCTTCACTATTTGGGGCATTTCATCGAACACTTCGTAGACCATGCTCATACCTCCAACAATGGAATTTATCAGAGGTAAAACTCCTCCATTAAAGCGCTTTCCGCTATAATGATTCACCACATACCCCAAAAAAAAAGATCAAGGGTACATTCGAAAAAACCCAATCTATCTCAGCATAGATCTCAACCTTACCATAAATAACAGACCTCATCTTCCAAAAAGGTGAAGGCTTAGAATGACTCACCAGCCCTGTGGGTATAGAAGACCCACTTCTCGTAGACGAGCTTCCCTCCTGAACTGAAACCAGCCCCAAAAGGTTGTTCAAACATACATCATACAAGAGAGCCGAATAAAGGCTTTCTATCACGGTAGACACCTTAAAGGTGAATCGTTCACTAGTAGTAGATGGAGACGCCACCAGGCAAGGCCCCAAGTTCACAGATTTGAAATCCGAACAACGTTTCCTTCCACCATCGCAAGGAAGAGACGAGGCTGAATTACCTCGGTCAACTACCCCTTGTCTTTCACTGTCCTTTTTTTCCGGAACATCCTCCAAAAGGTATACAGTCACCAAGTTCTCCGAAAAGGAGACCCTCTTCGGACTCCTAATCGGACTACCCACCGGGAGGCAATCTGCAGAACCTCTCACACGGGGAGGAATCACAGTCTCCAAGTTCTCCGAAAAAGAGACCCTCTTCGGACTCCTATTCGGACTACCCACAGGAAGGCAATCTGCGGAACCTCTCACACGGGGAGGAATCACAGTCACCAAGTTCTCAGAAAAGGAGACTCTCTTCATTAAATAATAACTTTATAGTAAGAAATATGGTGTTTTAGGTGGGAGATTTGAAGGAGGAAGATGAATTTAGGAGGGATTAATTGTGGATCTGGTGAAGAAAAGGTGAAGATTAAGGCTAAGATTTAGTGGCGACTGGGATTTTCTAGAGAGCTCCAAACAGGTTTTCCCGGAGGCAACAAGATAGTCGACGCCATAAAAAACATTCAAAGTCGAACTGGTCCCTTTAAAAGAAGACCCACACGCTAACATTCCTCCGATCGGAACTGAAGACTTCGACATACAGTAATCTTCAGAATCAAGCACAAAGTTTGGGTAAGGAACCCCAACTTTACCATCTGAAGAAAAAGAAACCTCTGGAAACCCACAATAGAAAAACATATTAAATATAATTAAGAAATATAGTGTGCAGGTGGAGGATTAGAGAAGGAAGATGGATTAGTGAAAGGTAGCTATATAGATCTGATGAAAAGAGGGTGAGAGATTTAAGGCGGCTGGGGATTTTTAGAGAGAGGTTAGAGAGAAGGTAGAGCAAATGACTCTCATTGGACCCTGTTTCTACTGATACTTTGAGTCAGGTTCTCCCCAAAATCTTCAAGCTGATTTTGATGAAACTTCCTTGTTCATCAAACAAGAGCTACTTGATGAAGACGAGTGCATTCACAGCACACTGAGCAAAGGAAAAGATACTGTCAAGTCTCCCGTGACAGAAACTCTACCGAGCAATCAGACAGAATGTTCTAAAGTAGCTGACAGCAAGGATGAGACAGAAACTTCAAAAGATATTGTCAAGAGAGAACCCAAGACATCAACTTTCAAACCTGTTGTCAAGACAGAGGCAAAGAAAGGTACTGTCAAGGGTGGCTCGACAGCAACTTTAGAACATACTGTCAAGGCAAATGTTTACAAGCCTAAGAATAGGAATGGCAAGTTAGGGATTGATAAGAAGAATGGATATAGTCATGTTAAGGATGCCCCTAGGAAGCTTTGCAATAATTGTGGATCATCTCATCATTTAACATTTGTTTGTAAGAAACCCAAACATGATAAGGTTAATGCGTCCAATGTTAGTGGTAACTTACATAGAACACCCATTATGCAAAGAAGTATGGATGTCTATAATAACATTGACTGTATGCCATGCAAGATTGTTATTATGAGTACTTATTTCAATCTGCCTATTCTGTCTACTGAAAGATGCTCCTACTTAGAAACTACTGAGACTTCTGTGTCTGCCTATGTTGGTAAAAAGGCAGCTTCCACTAAGAGAAAGACCAAGTCTAACTCTAGAACCAAGTGGACGGCAAAAGAAGTCAAACAGAAGGATTCTAGTGTTGATTTAAATGTGAAGCAGAATGATATGAACAATGATGCTGTAACTGCAGGACCCAACAGAGTTTGGGTACCAGATGCAAATTAAAATCATCTATTTTGCAGGGCAAGAAACAGAAACAGGTCATGTGGATCATCGACAGTGGATGCTCCAGGCACATGACTGGTGATATAGCCCTGCTATCACATTTTGTGGAGAAAGCCGGCCCAATCATAACTTTTGGAGATAACAGCAAAGGTTACACTGTGGGATATGGCTGTTTGGAAATTGGAAATGTTGTCATTGAAGATATTGCTCTTATTGATGGATTAAAGCACAACCTACTCAGTGCAGCCAGTTCAGTGACAAGGGATTCAAGGTTGATTTTGATATGATGGTTTGTAATATCTATCACAAGAAAGATCGAAGCCTCTCTTTTAAAGGAGTCAGGAAAGGAAGCTTGTTTGTTGCAGACTTAAATTCTGTCAATAAAGACAAGGCTTACTGTTTTTACAGTAAAGCATCAGTTGGTGAAAGCATGCTTTGGCACAAGAAGCTCTCACACCTCAATTTCAAGAATATGAATATTCTGATGAAGAAGGATTTGGTGAGAGGACTACCTCAACAGGAATTCTGTCAAGAAGGACTATGTGAGGATTGTCAAATGGGCAAATTGAAAAGATCTGTGCACAAATCAAAGCAAGTGAATACCAACACTGAGCCACTCAAATTAATTCACATGGATTTGTTTGGTCTAGTAAATGTTCAATCTCTTGCAAGAAAGAGATATGCCCTAGTAATGGTGGATGACTACTCAAGGTACACTTGGGTAAAGTTTTTAGAGACTAAGGATGAAGCTGCTCAAGAAATCATTAATCACATAAGAGTTCTTGAAAGAACCCCCAATGCTCAAGTTTAATATCTGAGAAGTGACAATGGTACTGAGTTCAGAAATGCCACATTAGGAAACTTCTGCAAAGAAAAAGGCATTGTCCAACAATTCTCCACTGCCAGGACACCACAACAAAATAGAGTTCTAGAAAGGAAGAACAGAACTCTCATCGAAGCTGCGAGAACTATGTTGAATGATTCTAAATTACCAACATACTTCTGGGCAGAAGCTATTAATACAGCTTGCTACACACAGAATAGAACCTTGATCAACAAGACTCATGGAAACACTCCTTACTATCTGTTAACAGGAAAGAAACCTACTGTCAAGTACTTTCATGTATTTGGAAGTAAGTGTTTCATGATGATTGACAACCATGAAAGGAAAGGAAAGTTCGATGCTAAAGCTTATGAATGCATTTTCATGGGATATGGATTGGAAAAGACTGCCTACAGAGTCTATGTGGATCACAAAGTCATTGAAGAAAGTGTGAATGTCACATTTGATGAAACCAAATTCCCAGGACTACAAGAGGATGGTCAAATGGAGCCTCTTAGATTTGAAAATCAAGGGTATTTGGAAGAAGAATAAATTGATGCTGATGAACCTACTAGTACTCAGGATATTGAGTTTGAAAGAAATGCTGTCAACACCAATGATGCTACTCCAACTCCAACTCAATCTCAAACTGTATCAGCTAATCATCAGAATGAGAATGATTCTAGAGATGTTGAAGCACATGAAGGAGAAAACATCAATGGTGGAGAGTCAACCCCTCAACTAGGAAATGATCAAGCAGATCAAGAAAGAAGCTTGCCAAGAACCACTAAGTGGAATAGAGATCACACTAGCAATCTAATCATTGGTGATCCCACTACTGGTATAAGGACGAGAAGAAATGTTTCTGCTGATAGCATGTTTTCATGTTTCCTATCTCAAATTGAGCCAAAGTCAATTGATGAAGCATTGTTGGATTCAGATTGGGTGATAGCCATGCAAGAAGAGCTAAACCAATTTGATAGAAACAGTGTATGGAAGCTGGTCCCTAGACCCAAAGGGAAGTCAGTAGTTGACACATAGTGGGTTTTTAGAAACAAGTTGGATGAAAGTGGAAATGTGACAAGAAACAAGGCTCTAGTAGCTAAAGGTTACTGTCAACAGGAAGGGATCGATTATGATGAAACATTTGCACCTGTTGCCAGACTTGAAGCTATTCGGATATTTTTAGCCTATGCTACACACTGTAACTTCAAAGTGTTCCAAATGGATGTCAAAAGTGCCTTTCTTAATGGAGAATTAGAAGAGGAAGTGTATGTTAAACAGCCACCTGGATTCGAGGATGTTGAGTTGTATGACTTTGTCTACAAGCTGTTCAAAGCACTATATGGATTGAAGCAAGCCCCTAGAGCTTGGTATGAAACTCTCTCTACTTTTCTCATTGAGAATCAATTTACAAGAGGTGTAGTGGATAATACACTGTTCTACAAGCACCATGGCAAGGACATCATTCTGGTTTAGATTTATGTTGATGACATAATCTTTGGTTCTACAAATGAGAAGCTGTGTGAAAAGTTTTCATCTCTTATGAAGAGCAAGTATGAGATGAGCATGATGGGAGAACTATCATTTTTCCTAGGTCTACAAATTGATCAAAAGGATGATGGCATCTTTATAAGCCAATCGAAATATGTCAAAGAACTTCTCAAAAAGTTCAACATGGAAGATGCGTCACCTGCCAAGACACCTATCTCTACCGCAACCAAACTGGATTTGGATCCTAAAGGAAAGAAAGTGGATTCTAGTACCTACAGAGGCATGGTGGGATCATTGTTATACCTAACTACTAGCAGACCAGACATTATGTTTGCTACATGTCTATGTCCAAGGTTTCAAGCTGATCCAAAAGAATCACACTTAGTAGCAATCAAGAGAATCTTTAGATATCTCAAAGGTACTCCAAACCTAGGCCTTTGGTATCCTAAAGATACTGGATTTGACTTGGTTGGTTATTCGGATTCAGACTACGCTGGATGCAAAATTGACAGGAAAAGTACAACAGGAAGCTGTCAATTTCTTGGTGGAAGATTAGTGTCATGGTTTAGCAAGA
This sequence comes from Kitagawia praeruptora, assembly GCA_037693485.1. Classification (NCBI taxonomy): domain Eukaryota; kingdom Viridiplantae; phylum Streptophyta; class Magnoliopsida; order Apiales; family Apiaceae; genus Kitagawia; species Kitagawia praeruptora. The sequence continues at coordinate 116,329,070 of CM075351.1, read as the reverse complement.
AGCAGCATTCTGTATCTACTTCAACTGCAGAAGCTGAATATATTGCAGCTGGAAGTTGCTTTGCTCAAATTCTTTGGATGAAAAATCAGCTAATGGATTATGGTTTAGAGTTGTCCAATATTCCTATTTATTGTGATAACACTAGTGCCATAGCTATCTCAGACAATCCAGTTCAACACTCCAGGACAAAGCACATTGATATCAGACATCATTTCCTAAGTGAGCATGTTGAAAAGGGAACTGTGAAGCTGATTTATGTTCCAATAGAAAAGCAACTTGCAGATATTTTTACGAAGCCACAAGATGAAGCAACCTTCAACAGGTTGGTAAGTGAATTGGGAATGCTAAATCTGGTATGTTATCCTACTAGTTTTTACATTTTCAATATGGTTGAAAATTGCAGCTTGTGACCTTAACTTTCAATATTACTATCATGAGAAGTTACTGTCCTATGTGCTACTTGTTTATTTGACAGCATGTTTGCTATGACTATGCTAAATTCAAATCACATGTCTGTTTTAATTGTTGTAATGAGTAGTCACGTGACATTAACTTATTTCATACGCCTTCTTAGTGATAAGTATTCGAGTCATTTGAAATGACCCCGGGTATTTGTCAGTCTTTTTAATTTAAAAATTAATTACTTCATAAAAAAGAGGTAGTTGGGAGCTGTAGAGTCACTTATTGTGTTATAAATAAGACCAAGGCTAAACCCTTTGTTCTCACTTAACGCGAAGTTTGAAGCTAACCATCTGTTTGATGGAATGCCTCACCGAATTTCTAGAAATTTGGTTGAGCTTTTAAAGGGCTTGGTGGAGGCATACCGTCTTCTGTTTGAGGTTATGCCTCAACAGGAATTTGGCCCCGTGTTGACGATTTCTACAGAGAAGCGGAGGTTATTTGATGCTTTCAAGACTCAAGCTGAGGAGATTGAGGAGCAGAGTGTTGTTACTCATTGTCTAGTGAGGAAGCTGTTGTTCCATGTGACTGAAGTGATGTGTAAAGAGGAGCGGTGCGCCAATAATCTTATGGTTGAGCGTATGTTAATCAACTGCATTTGGGCAAGGCATTGTAGTAATGTGGATGTGAAAACTGATGGTAAAGACTACAGCGAGCTGGCTAGAACTGAGGAAGTTGGCTGCATAGATGACAGGTTTTGAAGATGGGATTTCAATCTAAGGAAATGCTGGGACTACGTATGCTTTATGTGATTCTGAAGGAGAGAGCAGACCGAAAAGAGGATAAATGCAGAGTCACCGCAGGGATTGATGATGTGACGTGGCTAACTACCATGTTTGGCCAGATGTTCGATTTTCATTGCACCCGAACTGAATGCCTTTCTATTTGCTACTGGAGAATTTTCAAGAACAAAGCTGGCATTGACTTTTTGAATGTTTTGGTTACTAAATTGTTCCTGTGGCTCGAGATTAATCGTGCAGAGAATTACGAGAATGCTACGATATTTGTTTGGAAGGGGTATGTCTTTAAAGTTGTCCATTCGAACATGGGTGTTTCAAAGCGGAAAGGGTGGGCCGGAAGCTCATGCCGGCTCGAGATATGAAGGCCACCGCACGGGCTCTGGTGGTATCTATATAAAGAAGACTGGTTTCTCACCGAGTATAATTTTAGTGAGAGGCCATCGTTGCTGGGGTGCCCTTCCAGTTTAGATGGGAATTTAGTGAAGAAGCTTTTGCTTAATCTCCTTGGGTGTGAACCAAGGCTGCTGGAAGAATTGACAGCCTTTTGTCAAATGACTTTGGAGTTTTTTATAATGGTTTTTTGCTACAGTTTAGGTGCCTATTTGAGATTGGAATGCAGGCCTGGAAGGGGATCCATCAGCGCATAATGGCATAGTTGGATTAGTTTCTTTGTGCTTTGTGTTCTGTTGTTGGTGATTGCTAGTATATCTAGCATTATGGATGTTTTTTCTTTGTTGTTCCGCTAGGAAGATGTTTTACTAATCGCGGGGTATGCCCCTAGAGATGTAATCTTTTTCCTGTGGTATTTAATTCTAATTAGCAAAAAAAAGAACTCTAGAGTCAAAATCAGGATCTGTGGCAAAAAAGTGCTAAATCCTTGAAATGAGAGTCGTTTTCTCTGCCTTCTCTCTAACCTCTCTCTAACCACCCTAGATAGCCGCCTCAAAATCTAAACACTTTCTCATCAAATCTTTTCTTACTCCCTACACGAACTCATCTCTTCTCTCTCTCTCACCATTCTCTCTAAATTTCTTATATTTACTATTAATATGGATAGATCCAATTCTGTTGCGGATGGACCCAACCGTGAGTCGGGATCTTACCGGTGTCCAGCAGACCACGATGGTGCTTCGCTTGAATTTGGAGTGTTCGATGGGTATGAAACCCCATTCTTAGTAGCTGGATCTATCTTTAAAGAGTTGGTGGGTTGTTCGAACCCAAGGTTGGATGATGCAAGCCATCTCGAAACGGATCCGTTGCAGGATGGCTTTTGGATGGGTGGATCGCCTCTTGACTCTGTTGACCAAAGGTGGATAGGTTCGGTGGAATCGTTAGCTAAGGAGTCCTCTTTGGAGAACTCTGAAATGGTGGCGCCTTTAAGGTGTTTGCAGCCTGGCCTAAGCCAGGGGTTAGCCACTTCTGAGATGGTTACCGATGTGTCCCAGTGTAGCCTGGGGAAACAAGATGTTGGTTGCAACCCCTCTGTTGGGCCTACTTCTTTGATTCTTACCTCAGTCAGAGCTATTGAGCCAATTAATGTGCTGGGCAGATTTATGGATACCAAGGATGTTAAATGTATTGATGGTGTGTGTAGTGAAATGGATGTTAACCCTTTGAAGGTCATGACTGAAAGGGATGTTAACCCTTTGGGTTCAAGGCTTAAGCAGGAAGTGAGGGGGCTTCAAACCCAGGGTGACCCCAGGAAGAACAATATTGTCATGGAGAACTCTATTGTCATGGATGTGGCTGCAGTTGAAGTGGGATCTAGGAAGAGGATCCAACCTCTGGCGAAAGGCATGGAATCTGGTAAGAATTCCGACTTTGATAATGTTGCCTCTTCTGAGGATTGTCAAATGTTGAGTGCAGACCCGACGAGGGTAGTCACTAGGGTGAGATTGAATATAGCTTTGAAAGTTATCATGGTTCTTAGGGACTGTATTGTGAGGAATGGGCATGAGGTTCCCAGCTTCTGGGGAAAGATAGCTATGAGAGCTTTGAATGCCTCAAATGATTTACAAGAAATACCTGTCGTTAGGATGATGGAGGATCTTGCTAGAGCTTTGCAATGTATAAAACAATTGAGTGGTTTCATTCGGGATAGGAAAATTCCTCAACCTGTTCTTTTAGGGGATGAGGATGAGGGAGTTCTTCTACATGGCATGAGGGAGGATCTAAAGGATGCTGGGTTGTTGGACCAGTTCTATCTGAGTGGGGAAGGAGGAACGCTGGTGGCTGTTAGTCAGGGGAAGGATGTGGATAGTTTGAAGATTTTCATTATCTCCTTTGATAATGTTTCTAGAAATGCAGGCAAGGAGGTTATTCAGGCATTGCCAGCCAAACTCAGGGACTTTCTTGATGAGTGTGGTCTTGGCCAAACGGGCGCTATTGTAGTGATGGAAATTGATGCGGAGGTGGGATTGATATGCACGTCGGGGTTTGAAGGAGAGAATGATCAAGATGAGGAGTTTGAGGAGGTGAGTGCGCAAGGCCGCTCTAGTGGACCTATGGACTCTTTGACGGTGAAGTATGATTTGGTGCAGGTGATTGAAGTTTCGGGTGAGGGTGTTGAGAAAGCCCGGCTATGGGGGGTTTTGTCCCTAACACGAGGGCTTCTATGCGTGGACATATGCATTACCTGGGAATGATGTTTGGTTTTGCTGATGGTTACGGTCTGATGATTGATGATGATGAGGAGGGAAGCGAGAATGAATTGCTTATCTCTGTTATAGATGCTAAGGTGCAACTAGCTGGGATTGCCCATGTGCACGCTCTTGAGAGAAGACTCCACTGTCATGATGTGGAGGAGTCTGACTATCATGGAAAGGATGCAAGCATTGATGCTATGAAGGATGGAGGGAAGAGCACTTGAGATGCTCATGTTGTGAAAGTTTTCAGGATGAGGTTTGCTGTTGGAATGCATTTGCGTCACTACATGGTTTATCTGATGCTTCTCATTACTATGGGCTTTGTGAGACATGTGCCTAGTCTCAATTTTAGGTTGTTTAGGGCACCAGAATAATCTCTAGTTTTTTTCGTTGTTATGTTGACAGTAAGGTGACTTACTGATGTTATGACTTTTGTTTTGTTTGATCGCGAGGTATGCCCCTAGATTTGTTTTAGTTGTTCCTTTTTGGTATAAATTTTTAATTAGCAAAAAAAAAAAAACTCTAGATTCAATATGAGTAAGAGGAAGGCAGAAGAAATGTCAACATCAGCGGTGCCAGTTGCAAATGAGAAAGTGGAGCCAGAGCCTCCCAGCCTCAGAAGGGAGATGGAGATAGCTGCTACCAACGAGCGGCTTGATCTCTGGGTGGATAAGTTTCATACTTATCTTGAAGAAGAGGGGATCTCCAATCAAAAGGAGATAGAGAAGATCGCGGAAAGGCTGTTGCTACCCAACTTAAAATAATTTCCAATTCTTAAGAACTACTTGTATTATTTTAAGTTTTTATTTAATGAAATGATCGTTTTATCTTCTTATTAATCTTGCATGTCATTCATTATCGTCTTCTCATCTGTAGCCATCTGCAAATAGTTGTCTGTTTAATTGCTTATATGTATGGATGTTTGTGAATGTGTGCTAAAACTAACAAATATGTGCCTAAATCGATTAAAATGCTATTTGGTAATTTTCGCTTAAGCAATAGGCAAAGTCGATTAAAATTCATGACATAAATTATTTCCGCTTAAGTTGCTGTCAATAAGTGAAGATGCTGTCACGATGTGCCTTGACAGCAAGTTTCTTAGACGACACAATGGAAAAAGTCTTTGTCATGAAATTTAAAGAAAATTGTATAAATTGCTTAATGATGACAGAATGTTCTTGCGACGATGTTACTGTCAAGCAAAACCTGTTGTCATCCTCTCAAAATTACTAATGAATTTGTTACAGCGCACAGGTTACTATCAAGATTTTTTTTTTTTTTTTGCTAATTAAAAAATTTTATACCAAAGGAAACAGCTAATACATATCTAGGGGCATACCCCGCGAGACAACATCCATGCTATAACTACAAATCAACAGAACCCACGACACCACGTGACTGATTAATGGGCTAAGACATAGTTACTTTCCCTTTCTCAGTAAGACATTTGTTATTTTCATGTAAGCAACTGTCAAACACACAAAAACACAACTTTCAACAGAACCCCTCTCTCTCTCAAAAGTCTCTCTCCAAAGCTCAAAGCAAGAAATGGCACCCAAACAATCCTCTTCTCAAACTAACTTTGCTGGTATTCTCACTGCTGGAGATGCTGGTGAAGGATTTAAAGGACTCGTATCCTTTATCAACAAGTCCTATCTCGGTCATTCTATAACATCTACACCATCCTTGAACCTAGAAAGACTTGAAGAATTCTGGAACACTGCCTATGTTCCAGGAGGTGCAGGTAAAGACACCATTCAATGCAAAATTAAAGGAGTTACCTGTATCCTCACAATCAAAGGCATCAACGAAGCTTTGGGAACCGGACTACAAGCTAAAGAATCATACAAGGAACTTGTAAGTGATGAAACCCTAAAGAAGTTTTTCTTGAAAATTGGGTATTCTGATCCTGTTCTTGAAGAGGGTAAATCAAAATGGTACTCGACTGGTGAAATGGACAGAAAGCATTTGAGGAAAGAATGGAGCATGATTTTTTATGTCACGGTGAAGGTTTTCTCAACCAAAACCTCTGGATGGAATGGAATTCCCTCCTATATCAAGAAGCTTACTTACTCTCTTGTCCATGGATACAAAGTGGATGTAGGAAAGTTGCTTATGAGTCAACTCAAGTCAGCTCTAAGCAGGAAGGTACATGTTTATCCTCGCTTTCTTACTATGTGTTTGAATTCATTATGTGGTATTGATGATAATGCATCTCTCACTATAGAATGCAATGTTTTGAAAAGAAATACACACACATCACTCAATTCAAAAAATTCAAACCCACTTATTCCACTCTGTTTCACCAAGCACATGGTTGATCAAGAGCCTCATCTTGATGTAGCACTACCCTCTGGGTATGTTGTCTTCTCCCTTGAGAATGAAGCTGAATTAGACCCAAATTTAGTTAACCCACATTCTACTCCAAATATTCCTATCAGATCCTCTAGACAACCAAAGACCACAAAAACAACTTTGCAAGAATCCAAGAAAAGACCCTTGGAAACTGGTGTTGGTAGTAGTTCTGAGAATGTTGAGGGAGAAACTGCACATGATGTAGCAAATAAGGATGTTAGTGAAAGTGAACCCACAGTGGTTCCTCTTGAGCCTAAGAAGAAGAGAGCTAAGAGGGCCAAAGCCACTGTCAGCCACCCCACAGTCTCACAAAAGGCTGTGGAGGATAAAAGGGAATCAAACACATCCCTAGGTGCTTCTTCTCAACAAGAAGTATCTATTGAAGCTGGCCTGTCTCCCAAGGCATCCTGTAAAGAGTCAGCACAACCTCATGTACTCACTCATGAGGAGCCTACACTTGCAGAAATGCACACAGAGATAGGGCACAGTGAGGGTCATGAAACTTCTACTCTTGATGTTCCACAAGTTTTTTTTTTTGCTAATTTAAATTTTATACCAAAAAGGAACAACTATTACAATTCTAGGGGCATACCCCGCGAATCAACCAACAGACCAAGTCTTAGAAACAGTAAGCCATCCTACTGTCAACATAAATAAACAAAGTCCCAATTAAACAGACTAAAACTCCAACCTACTAATATTCAAAAAACTAAACAACATAACTATGCCGAAAAGCATCACATCCTGCATCAAAATCACTTCGCACATTCCTTTTGCATCCATAACCCAATAGAAAGACCCATGTGGAACAACCAAAAATCTCTTCTAAACCATCATCTTCTTTATTCTCTAATCCATCAATTGTTTCTTCTCAACAACCTAGAGAAGGGGACAGTCCAATCCCTTTAGGTTTTGATCATCCATCTCAAGTGATGGATGAGCCCCCATCAAGTGGTCCACAAGAACCATCTCTCAAAGTGAAATGGACACCAATCACTCAAACACTGAGCTAGATCAAGATGGTACTCTGCCAGAAAATGAAACAGCCAACATCTTGGTCGAACTCCAAAGAGCAACTGACCTTCAGGAAGTTACTGTCACAGCCTCAGCTGCTATCAAAGACACCACAAAAGTTGCTGTCAACCCACCTGTGGACAGTAACATTTTGGGTAAAGATGTTGTCACTTCTATAAAGCTTGATCATGATACTGTAATTTTTGAAGATGCTTCAGATGATGATCAACTAACTATCTCTGCTTTGAAGGTACAATCTAAACTTTCTACTTCTTCAACTAAATTGCATGCAAGTACTGCTCATACCCATGCATCTAGGATGAGTGAGGGAGTGAAAAGAAAAAGAGAAATAAAAGAAAAGAGAGGTGAGCATAAAAATGAGAGGCAGCCAAACGAGCTGGCAAAAGATGAGGGACTTGAGCATGTCCAGAGTGAACTTGAGGGAACCCCACACACAAAGGCACTAGGCCTTGAGAGTCATTCTGTGAGGAGTGATGAGATCACTGAGAGAAATAATGAGTGTGTGAGAAACCCCATAGCCTCCTTGCCCTAGTTTCTTCCTTTATATCCAAAAAGGTTGAGAACTGGTGGTCCTTCTAAACAAGCTGAATCAAGGTTGAAAGCCCTTGAGGGCAGATGTGCATCCATGGAAGCTAAACTTGTTGCTCTGTCCAGTATGGTAGCTACTGGTTTTGCTGATATTCAACAAACTCTTCTCTCATTCTCTGCCATCCTTAGTGCTGCCAACTCAACTAAGAGGGAGAAAATGGTATATCAGAATGAAGGTAAGGGAGAGAAAGTGGTAAATCAGAATGAAGCAAACCTGGTAGAGAAGGAGAAACAAGGTGGAGCTACAAGTGAGGGGGAGTCAACAAGTGAGGGGGAGCAAGATTTGGATGAAGAAGATGGAGATGAAAGTGAGGGGGAGCAAGAGAAAGAAGAAAGAAACTTTGGTGAAGAACTAAAGGGAGCAGGAGATGGTGAATTGTTTGAAGGAGAAATAGATGGTGAGGCAGTATTGTTATCCAAGGAAGTGTTGGAGCAATTAAAGGGGACTCAAAAGTCTAAAAGAATAGTATTGCCTCCACTAACAATCAATGAGCCAAATCCTGAAGAAGTCGAAGCTCCATTCCAGAAGTTGCCGAAGAATTGGAGAGAAAAAGAAATTCAAAATGCTCTAGGTAAAGGCAAAGGCAAAATGCCTGAGTATGTGAACATGTCTACTGGAACTACTTGGTCAGATGGAAGTGAATATGCCCTTGAAGATGCAGAATTGATGATGGTTGATCACATGGAGAGTACCTTGAACAACAAAGATGAAGAGTTCAGTAAGTTGGTGGATGAATCAATTAGTGAAGCAGGGGGAGCTTTTACAAAATTGGCATCAACACTGAAGAGCAAAGTAATAAGTATCTCTGTGAGAATCAACTTGGAAAGAAGGTGGGCTGTTCAGGTTTATTTGAAGAACCGTTTGACCATATTCATCACAATGCAACTTTTACAAAGTTTGCATGCTAGAGTACTCCAAGTCCTTGGAACCATGGTAGTCAGAAATTCAACAACCTTCAATGATAGTCTGATAGCACAAATTAAAAGGATGTGTTTGCACTAAATCACGCAAGCGTACGTGGTCACAAGTAATATAGATATAAGTTGAGTTCGTTCCCACAGAGATCTGGTTTAGGTTTCAATTCAGTCAATGCACCAATGCAACAATGTATAGCTTTTATTCACTGCTAAGACAATTAACAAGATTGGGTTTTAATTAACTAAAATTAACTAAAAAAAACAAATTAATAAACTAAAAATTAACTAACTAACGAGAATTGGAATCGAATTACTTCTGCAAGATAAACCATGGAATCCTAACTTCATTAAATACTTTGCTTAGATCTGACGCCTTTAATCACTATATGCAATGGTTATGATATCTGATCGGATAACACGAAACAAGTATACGCTACTTCTCAGTATACGAATACCAAACTAAACATAAATCCACAAAAGAGATAGAAGATGAATAGACACCAATTATGCTTAGACCCTATATCTCTATAGAATTTGAAAACATAACGGTTGAAGAACAAGTTATCCACATTGATCACATAGGGCAACATAATATCTCTATTTACGCCACAAATCATGATGTTAAAACATCAACCTATCCTATGCTAGCATGGCAAGTTCTAAATCTCAAGATCCACTCTCGCTTCACAAGAGATTAACAAATTAAATGTTAGCTACGCATCTAAATACATGAAACACAATCATACGAGGATATCAGATATACATCACACACAGATATGTAAAGCATCAAGATACTGAAGCTCCATAAATAAATCCGTTAGAATCCCATGACAACGATTAGTTCATAATCGAACCTCTCGTCATCATGGGATCAAGTGAAACCATGATAAAAACAAAGTATGGAAAAATACAAATAAATCTAAGTAATTGATATGTAATGGTGATACTCCTAATGATACAAATTACAAGGGTTGGATGTGTTTATATAGGCTCTAGAAGTCTTGCCCAGCAAGAAAATACCAAAACAGAATTAAAATAGAATTTCTGCAAAATACGTTTCCTAAACTGATTCTGTTTTTAAGGAAAATTCGTAGCTGACTGTTCTTCAGATATTCTGGAACGTTCCAATCATAATTGGACCTCTGGACCACTTTAGAATGATAGAGAATCTTGTTATCTTCGCGTGGACTGCTTACGGGCCTCAAACGGAGTTGTAGAACTCAAGATATGGCCAAAATAGTAAAAACTGTAATTTTTCAGCACCGCCCAACAGTCTGTTCTTCGCGCAGATTGCTCCTACCCGGCGCAATTTGCTCGTGGGAATCCTATCCCAAGTTGTAGAAAATCTCCCAGGCTTCGCGTGGGCAGTAAGATCGCTGAAAATGGACTTATAGAACTCCAGATATGGCCAAAACAGTGAAGAGTGCGCAACCTATCCAGAAAATCCGAATTTTACACAAATTTAATCTCCAAAAACGATAGAAGCATCAACCTTAATCAACCTTCTTGCAAACCTGCACAACTAAACAAAACACATCAAAACTACAAGAAACTTGAGCCCAAGACAATCAATTTAAGCCGATTTAGAATGCTCCAAGTGGATATAAATCCACTTATCAGACCCTCAAACTTAAACCGATGCTTGTCCTCAAGCATAAACAATTACACTATCTAACTAACTAGTACCACTTCCGTAGGTGATCACGGTTGCATTTGGCATATGCAACAAGCCCTTTAAACCCCTAGGCAGCCCTAGTGGACGAGTAAGGTCTCGTGAGGGCCTATAGCGAATGTACCCACAAAATCCAATGCAATGCAATGCATGAATGCAACTAATCTAGTACTAATATCCTACCATACCTTCAAATCCTCTCATGCCATATTAACTTAAGAATCAAAGTAAATACGCAATGTCTTGGTGTCGGAAGTGCAAGTATTCACATAGTCTACTCAATGAACATGCATAAGTTCTCACAAGCCCATGTCAAGTGTAAGAATAAGTTAGTAAACTTGCTAAGCTTACAAGAGTACATCTTTGAGACAACACTCGGGATCTCATACGCAAGAACAAGCAAACACTCACAATCCACTCACAAAGAATATTCACTCAAGAACAAGGGTAAGTGTATCACTCAATTCCAACAAAATCATAAGCATGCTTGACATTTGGTATCAATCTAACTCTTAACACAACATACATCAATGACGATAATCAAAAGGTCTTTATTTGGGTTGTAACGGGGCTAGGGACAAGGTATGTCAAATAAGCCAAAAGAGGTGAAGTGTCAAAAGCTAGTAAGTACCATAATATATCATACACAACACCCTATTTTCCCCCCACATAATTTTCCTATTTTTCTTCCAACAAAAACAATCGACTAGTCGACGAAAGTAGGATCACAACAAACACAAACATGCTCTCATAAATTTTTTTTTCCTTTTTTTTTCTTTTTTTCTCCTTTTTTTTTCTTTTCTTTTCTCTTTTTTTTCTTCGAGAGCTAAATATTACACAGGCAATAATATAAACAATAACAATGATCCCACAACTTTATTACACATGCCGACTATCAAGTAAACAAACCCAATTTTCAATATTTTCCCCAAAATTAAGACCAACAATAAACCCCTCCTTGCACACCTTATTACTCCCTTAAGCACTCTACTAGCCTTTGACAATGTGGGTTCAAATTAATGTAAGGCCAATACAAGAAAAAGGTCTAGGCAAGTAATGTGGTATGTCACCGAAAAAAAATAGGATTAAGCTCAACGGGTTAACTAATTGATCATGTAAATATGGTGTGGTAATATGGGAAAATATGATGTTATTCCTAATTGCCTTTATCATTTTAATCGTCAAATAATGTCATGCGTTTCAAGAAAGACCTCAAACAACTGCTAGCAATGCAAACAATCCGTGGACACTCAAGCAAACGAATAAATTGCAACAAATATGCAATAAGGCTCAAAATCTCACTTGGTGGAAAAACATACTCAATCCCAAGCAAAAATCTCTCTAATGCACCTACTTGTATTCAAAGCATGCAAACTAAATCATCTTGCACATATTCATGTCCTTCTAATCACTTACAACATCCAAAAAGTCTACTAGCTTCAACTTACTAGTGTATGTGTGTGCACAAGAACAAAGCATATCACTTCTCAATCTAAAGCGTCAACAACACAAAATTCCTATCAAGCATGGGTGCAAATGCAAGCTATTATGAACTCACATGATATACGAAAATAAAAACATAATGTCCTATATGAAACAAACATGCAATAAGACAAACAAATATGAATGAACTATTACTAACATGCAAAATATGATTTCCTACATGAACACATTGACTCACAATCATAAATAACTACCTATACACTACTCATCCCCCAAACCACCCCCAAACTTGAAATATTCAATGAAAGGTAATACAAAGGATAGTAGGAAACATACCTAAATAAAAATGCCGAAAAGCGTGGGTTGCCTCCCACGAAGCGCTTCTTTAACGTCAATAGCTTGACGTTACTTCCAAGCCTCCATTAAGGATGATAATAGTTTGCCTGGTCATCTCTTCGTGAGACTTCATCGTCGTCACGGCGGCACACTTTCTGTCCCTTCTCCTCGCTTGGCCGATTCGCATAACAAATATGTCCAATTCCAATGCCTTCATCTGTTGACCCAACACTACACCATAAATGCTCATATGCAACGCTTTTAGAAAGTGTTTCAGTGAAAGTGTTTCGTTAGGTATGAAATTTTGGGTCTAACGAAACAGAACTTGAACTGGTGTTGCATTACATATAATTTAATGTTGCATTTGATCCACGGTGTTTCACATAATGCAACACTAGCAGCAGGCGTTGCATTAGATATTTTTTAATTTTAAAAAATGCTGATGTGGCAGTAGTGGGGTCCACACGTGCTGACGTGGCATTTGATGACGTGGCAAGTGTGGGGCCCATATTTGGTGACATGGCAAATGTGGGCCCCACATTTGCTGACGTGTCATTGGCTGACGTGGCAGAAGCGTTGCATTAGGTGAAAGAGGTGTTGCATTTGCTGTTTAAAAGCGTTGCATTAGGTATTTTTGAATTTTTAATAAATGCTGACGTGGCAGTTGTGGGACCCACCAGGGTGACGTGGCAATGTGGGGTCCACCAGGGTGACGTGGCAGAGGCCCACAGGTGCTGATGTGGCAAGTGTTGGGCCCACAATTGCTGACGTGGCAAATGTAGGGCCCACATTTGCTGACGTGTCATTGGCTGACGTGGCAGAAGCGTTGCATTAGGTGAAAGAGGTGTTGTATTTGCTGTTTAAAAGCGTTGCATTAGGTATTTTTGAATTTTTAATAAATGCTGACGTGGCAGTGTGGGGTCCACCAGGGTGACGTGGCAGAGGCCCACAGGTGCTGACGTGGCAAGTGTGGGGCCCACATTTGCGGACGTGGCAAATGTGGGACCCACATTTGCTGACGAGTCATTGGCTAACGTGGCAGAAGCGTTGCATTAGGTGAAAGAGGTGTTGCATTTACTGTTTAAAAGCGTTGCATTAGGTATTTTTGAATTTTTAATAAATGCCGACGTGGCAGTTGTTGGAACTACCTGGGTGACGTGTCAATTTTCATTTTCTGAAAATTTGGGAATATCAATAAATTAGATATATATTGACATCTGTACGGTTGGATCGTTCAAAAATATTTTTTAAAAAATATAAATAATAATCTGTAACAAAGCACTAGTTACGAGTCATATTGAAAATAGTAGTGATCTACTAAGATCTCCAATCAAATTAATTTTTTATTTTCTAAAACTTTGGGAATATCATTACATTAGATATATATTGAAATCTGTACGGTTGGATCGTTCAAAAATATTTTTGAAAAAATAGAAACAATAATCCGTAACAAAGCACTAGTTACGAGTCATATTAAAAATAGTAGTGATCTTCTAAGATCTCCAATCAAATTAATTTTTTATTTTCTAAAACTTTGGGAATATCATTACATTAGATATATATTGATATCCATACGGTTGGATCGTTCAAAAATATTTTTTAAAAAATAGAAACAATAATCCGTAACAAAGCACTAGTTACGAGTCATATTGAAAATAGTAGTGATCTACTAAGATCTCCAATCAAATTAATTTTTTATTTTCTAAAACTTTGGGAATATCATTACATTAGATATATATTGACATCCGTACGGTTGGATCATTCAATTTTTTTTAAAAAAGAATAGAAACAATAATCTGTAACAAAGCACTAGTTACGAGTCATATTGAAAATAATAGTGATCTACTAAGATCTCCAATCAAATTAATTTTTTATTTTTTAAACTTTGGGAATAACATTACATTAGATATATATTGACATCCGTACCGTTTGATCATTCAAAAATATTTTTTAAAAAATAGAAACAATAATCCGTAACAAAGCACTAGTTACGAGTCATATTGAAAATAGTAGTGATCTACTAAGATCTCCAATCAAATTAATTTTTTATTTTCTAAAACTTTGGGAATATCATTACATTAGATATATATTGACATCCGTACCGTTGGATCGTTCAAAAATATTTTTTAAAAAATGGAAACAATAATCCGTAACAAAGCACTAGTTACGAGTCATATTGAAAATAGTAGTGATCTACTAAGATCTCCAATCAAATTAATTTTTTATTTTCTAAAACTTTGGGAATATCATTACATTAGATATATATTGACATCCGTACGGTTGGATCGTTCAAAAATATTTTTTAAAAAATAGAAACAATAATCCGTAACAAAGCACTAGTTACGAGTCATATTGAAAATAGTAGTGATCTACTAAGATCTCCAATCAAATTAATTTTTTTTTTCTAAAACTTTGGGAATATCATTACATTAGATATATATTGACATCCGTACGGTTGGATCGTTCAAAAATATTTTTTAAAAATGCTTAAAATGCTAGTTTAAAATGCTTAATATTTTTTGTAGACATTCTAGTTTAAAATGCTTGTTTAAAAATTCGTAGATTAAATTTTTTATTAAAAGCTCGTTTATCAAAATATATAAAATGACAATGCATTTTAATCTTTTTTTTCAGTTTAAAAATTGATAAATAATATGTCTTAATTTTTTTAAAAAAAATTGTATTTTGCAATAAAAAAAATAAAAAAAACGGTCAAATTAGGCTTTTCTTTTAACTAGTTTTGTCCCGAATGATGAATCTATTTTTTTAAATTATTTTTTTTCGACGTTTCAAACGTAAGGATGTTAGTATCACGATCAAAATTTTGATCTCACGCATTTTTAAACTTTTTAAAATTTTATAATTTATAAAATAAAATAAGTAAAATAAAATTATATATAAAACAGATAACACGCGTTACTAGGTAAAAATTTAGATCGATGATTTCCCCCCTTCGAAAATTTGGGCGCACTCAACTTTCCCCTTAAAAAATTCTAACTTCCCCCCAAAAACATTCATTCTCGCTCCCTGCCTCCCTCTGTACTAATTCTCTCTCGACAATCAC
This sequence comes from Kitagawia praeruptora, assembly GCA_037693485.1. NCBI lineage: Eukaryota > Viridiplantae > Streptophyta > Magnoliopsida > Apiales > Apiaceae > Kitagawia > Kitagawia praeruptora. The sequence continues at coordinate 116,313,815 of CM075351.1, read as the reverse complement.
CTCTCTCTCTATCTCTCAATCTCACTTTCTATCTACTAATTTAAGTATTAAAGTTGGGGCTTTGATTTTGGTATTCAATCTCTAACTAGTATAGATTTCAATTTAGGATTTTATGTTTGATTGATTGGGTATTCAAATTAGGGTTTTGATTTTGTACTTGGTTTTGGTTGAATTTGGTTATTAGAGATTGATTACAGAAAGCATCCACCGCCTTCAAGCTCTGCACTAGTGTTCCTCGTCGCCTTTTTTCACGTCTCCGTGGCTACTGCCTCCATTGCCTTCGGTACCTCTCTCTCTCTCTCTCTCTCTCTCCCTCCCTCTCTCCCTCTCTCCCTCTCCTCCCCCCTCTCTCTCTCGCTCTCTCGGGTTGCTAAAATAATTCAACTTCTCTAATTTCTTTAATATGGTTGATGTATCTTTAGTCAGTACGAGTTTCAAAATTTTCTTATTTTTATTCCAAAATATCCCCTCAAAATGAAAGTAGTTTGAGTTGTGCTAGGAGACTACGTGAAAGAACATAACAAAGTTTAAAATCTGTGTATTAAATTGCATGGTGGGCTGAGAATCTGTATCTAAATACATGTTGGAAATGGTATTTTTATACAACTTTGTTGGTGAAACAACTTATAATATTGATCACAACTTCAATGTACTAATTTTTCACAACACTGTCTAGGACATGGTGTTGAATTGGACAACAATATATACAAGCAAATCATTTATTTGTAGAGAAGCACTTGAATTCTGTTCTTAGTGGCATGGTGCCTTGCAGGTACACCTACATTATTAGTTGACTTTACTAAATGAAACTTATGTTTAATCATGCACATATTTTCTCTATATAAACACTGATCTTATAAGATAATCCCATATATCTTGAAAAGTACATCGTATATTTCAAGAACATGACTATTTGTGTTCTCCCTGACTCAGTATGTTATTGAACCAGAACTTAATATCCATTACTTATATAAAATGCAGGTGAAGATGGGGAAGTCACAACTGTACATCAGCTTCTTGGAAAATGGTCTGAAGAGGAATCACCTGGTCACAAGGTAATGGCTACCCTTGGTTTCAATAGTGAAACAGCCCAACAACTTTATTCTTTAATTTCGGAACCTGGATATGTTGAAAGTTAATCGCATTAAACTCATTTGATTTTCAAAACATGCTGCATCTCACTTGTTTGGTCGAAAAGGTCAGGAACTCAGATTATTCGATCCATTTTTTTTATTTAATCCATAACCTTGGTATGCACTTTCTTTGTCAATCTTTTTTTCCCTATTAATTCTGTTCATTTATTTTTTTACTTTTATTTGTGTTGGTTTAAGCTATGAGCTAATAATATGTTTTGAATTTGCAGGGTTTGATTTCTTGATAGTTCTTTTTTCGAAGAGATTTGTAACGACCCTTTTGTATTGTAAGTTTTCTATTTTTGTTACTGTGTATGTTCTTTTTTCGTGGTCATTGGATTCAAGTTGTAGCTATTATGTTGCTAGCATCTCTTTTAAGAGTCTGTCTTGTTTTTTTTTTTTTTTTATCTTGTAGCCTAGTTCCCCCCTTCCCCTGTCGCAATGTGTTTTAACTGTTTTATGTTCATATGATGACATGGTTTTCCTTTTACATCCTTTATCCTTTATGTTGTGGCTGATGACAACCCAAAAAACATTAGGTACCTATTTTTAACTGACAATAGTTTATCTAGTGAATTTCATATATTTTAAGGTACCTATGTGTATCTGACAATAGTTCTAATACTAGAGCTCGAGTGGAACTGCAAGTCCAGTCATTTGTACTACTATTGTTAGCAATACAGTTTGATTAATATTATAATACTATAACAGTATATTTGTTATATTGTTTTTAAAATTTTACATCTGTAGTAAACTAATTGTATTTTCAGGGTTGTACTGCAACAATGCTTATGGTATGGACTGACGATCATGAAAATTACTACGTGGAATGTGCAAATATTGGAGACCCTGCTTGTTTTATAAAGTATGTCGTAAATCACGTTCAATATTGTGTTAGTTAAATGTAAAATTTTAAATGGCATAACAAGTACAGTGCCTGGTTTTTATGCTCAGTATGCCATTGTCCTGATAATAGATTTTTTTAATTCAATGAGAAACCTCGGTTCTTGATAATGAGAAAATGAGTTGAAAGACACTCCTGTTAGTTTATTTTAATTAATCATGAGGTAAGGCTGCAAACTTGCTAAATTACGTTAGCCAACAGTTGGGATACATTTATCTGCACATTGCAGAAGATAATCAGGAGTACTTGGACTCCCTGCCGAAATGGGCTAACATGTCACTTTTTTGCTGAACGTAAAGCAGATATAATTTGCTTATGCTGGACATAATATATTTATTTACTGTATGACACAATGTCGATTTTATTTTGCTAGAAGGCTAGAAGCCTGCTTTGTACATTTTTAAGTGGTTTTTAAGGGTTTTTTTAAGTGCTTGGCTCTGTTTTCTGCTAAAAGGGATCTTTAAGGGATTTTATTTTATTTACTTTTATCTTGTTACATCTACTTGGAGGACTTTCTGGCAATTTTACTAGCTTTTTTCACATGGCAGACCCAACTGTTGGTGGGACGGTGAGCATTATTTTCAGTATTCTGTTTACGATTAAAAATGCATCAATATATGCAAGAATTGTAGATTACTTGACAGTGTTGGGTTGAGCCACTCTTGTACAACTAAATCTCGACTCCTTCTAAAGTGTAATGAGATTGATAGGTTTTTGCCCATAGAATGAATTTCTAGCCCTTGGCATATTTCACGATATGATGAGAAGACTACATTTTCCATGAACAGAAAGACAACCTGAGATTGTTAATCCATCCATGTGTTTCATAGTTAGCTTGTAATTGATGTGGAGCATGGATTAATGAAATTAGTTATTAGTTTTTTTTTTATCTATGATGATAATTTATTTGTAGCTAAGTTGATTCTCTTTTATATAATATGTAAGTATATAAATATTAGGTTGTGGTATCAATCATAATTAATCTTCTTTTAACTTGGAATTTTCTCGTAGTTGGAAGCATCAGGTATTATGGAGAGTTGAATTATATGCAAATATTAATCTTGCTGCTAAATAATGATATGACAAATGAAAAATTTTAAGTGGCATAGGTAGGTATCTTCTTAATATGCAAATTTGCAGCTATACAAATGTTGAAGGTGTCGTGATTTTATTTAATTATTGTTTTAATGTAGAGTTGTTGTTCAAGGAAAAGGTCCTGGTCCACGATATGGTCATGTTCGTGTTCTGATTTCAGATGGATTGCAAGTAAGTTTTACCCGCTTTATAGCTTTGATCTCAAGTTACACTCTCCCTAATAATTTTTAAAAGAGTTAATACAGCCTGCTTATGGTCCAGGCCTTTTTTTACGAGAAAAAGCATCATCATCCTGCTTGGTCTTCAGCTGAAACAAACGTGTATATATTGGTATATTTGTTTTGCACTAACGTCCACATAATAATAGAAGATTTAAAAGTATGAGTAATTATTTGTGCAGGGAATCTTTTTGTTTTGCACTAAATGAAGAATTTTTTTGTTTCATTTTCTCAGGCTTTTTTCGAAGGCAAGTTGAGATGTAAAGGTGTGCAAGCAACATCAATTCTAGTGTTAGCCAACTTAGCTTCACTCTCATATGAGATACACATACGTAGAACTAAATATTAGGCTTTTTTCTTGTATTATGTTATATGTGGTTGGTTTTGGTAGGTAGTTATATTTTGGGAAGTATTTGTATGGTGTGGATGGGATGTAAATTATTTGGATGGCTGGTAGGATGATTGAATGTATATTGAATGTTTTGGATTGGTTTCTTTATGTATGAAACATTATATTGCAGAAATTTTAATTACAGCATTGCATTTGATAATTTTAGTGTTGCATTAGATATTTTAGTGTTGCATTTGGTAAATATAGTGTTGCCTTTGATCAGATACTAGTGTTTTAAAAAGCAAAAAAAGCGTTGCATTACATAGCTGTGGGCCGCAGTGCTGACGTGGCATGTAGGACCCACTACTGATGTGGCATGTAGGACCCACTGTTGACGTGGCAAGTGGGACCCCTGTACTAACGTGGCACGTGGGACCCACTGCTGAGGTGGCGTGGCAGGCCCCATCGCTGACATGGCACGTGACCCCACATGATGACATGGCAAGTGGGCCCCCACATGCTGACGTGGCATGCCAGCTGGACTGTTGCTGACGTGGCATGCCAACTTGACTGTTGCTGACGTGGCATGCCAGCTGGACCCATTGATGACGTGGCAAGCTAGTGGGACCCACTTAGTGACATGGAATTGTAATTTTATCTAATGTCAAATGCAACGCCCTTTTGGTGTTGCATTTGAATACTCCGGTGTTGCATTATATGTCAGATGCAACGCTTATTGATGTTGCTGTAGATGCCATAAAGCGTTGCCTTAGGGGGTCTAACAGGACGGTGACGGATGCAACGCCCCCTGGTGTTGCATTTGGTCTAACGCAATGCTTTTTTGGCCTAAAGCAACAGTAAACATGGCGTTGCATTTGTGCATTTATGGCGTAGTGCAAAATCTATCAATTTGTAGAACAACACACATTCACGGGCTTCGCTTGAATATAATGGAGGAGGGTAAATGTAAGTTGCTGAAGCCTTTGGTTCCTCAAAAAGAACTTCCTCCATTGGCTCTAATGCGCTACCTTCATCTTTACATTCTGAGACAAGTAGAAGACCTGCATCTTTCCCATGTTCATCAGCCTCTTGGTACGCACATACCAATTCTTGAAATTTGTGCAGCTCATCAGTGTCTGTCCCAAATAGTGCCCTTTCCAAATCATCCATCATCCTTACATGATCAAATTCCTCACATGGCTTGTGAACGCTCACCTCACCTTGGAATTGGTCTTCCTCAATTAAGCATGCAGTACCTTTGTAATAACCCGGATTTTTCAAGAAATGATTTTATTATTATTTCTATAATGATAATGTTTTCCTAAAATGGGGAGGAATTTTTTTTTTATTTTATTATTCAATTATTTAATTATTTTCGGTTAAGTGGAACCGGGTCCCATTTTAAAATTTTATTGACTGAGTAGATACCCCGAGTCAATAGTTTATTTGTGCGAAGATTTAATTTTGGAATGTGAAATTATTCAGTAAAGATTTTATTTTAAATTATTGAATAATTTAGAGATTTTAAAATCCTTAGAAAATGTTTATTTTAATTATTTGAGGATTTGCAGAAATTACTCGATTAATTTATAATATCGAGAATTTGAGATTTTACTAAAACAATAGTGTTTGTAGTATTTTTATAAAGACCTGTAAATTGTGAATTATGAATCACAATTATTATTTTTATGATTTGTTTTTATAAATTATTAATATTTGTAAAATGCATATCAATTTAGAAAATTGAGATTTAATTCCAATTCTTTCTCCAAAAGTCTTTAAAAATATTCTAGTATTTAATTATGCTAGAAATTTTATTTTTTTTAAATTAGAGTTATTAGTTTAATATATTATTTAAAGTGTGTAGTGTTTAAATGTATTACTTTTTGAATAGTGTTGGGCTTGAGCCCATTAGGGTTAAAACACACCACAGATACATACACACACGGGAAACAAACACAACCGCACAAAAATAGATCGGGGAGGGGGAAGAAATCAGTGGGGGGGGGAGAGAAGAGGAGAGAAGAGAGATTGGGGGTTTGATTTTGGACCTAATTAAAACCTATACATACATATATATGAGCGTGTGTGTGTGTATGTAGTGTGGGCGATGCAACGCAGCGGGAAGAGGGAGACCACCGCGCGGTGGCAGGTGGCCGGCGGTGGTGGCGGTTCTCCGGCGGCGCGCGGAGAGGAGGCAACAGCGGGGTGTAGAGAGAGAGAGAGAGAGAGAGAGAGAGAGAGAGAGAGAGAGAGAGAGAGAGAGAGAGAGAGAGAGAGAGAGGAGGGAGAGATTGTTGCGGGGAAATCGATTAATTCGGGAGGTATAATCTCGCATCTCCATATCTATTTAATTTTCGTAATTAATTAGTTAAGTGTTGTAATTTAATTAGATTTAAATTGTGTGTATAGATAGTAGCATAAATGCAAAAACTGCTACTGTAATTCAGTTCGTTCAGGGCCTATTTCAAACCCGATCTAAAAATGGACTACATATTCAGAATCCTTGCGGAAAAATACATGGAATACACTATTGAATCATGTAAATCGGATTAAAAATGAGTGAGTTATAGCCGGTCAAAGTTAGGCCATTAGAGTTGACTTCGGGAATTTGTAGTTAAATCTTAATTTTCGAAGTTGGATTCAAGTTTTTGGAAAATGTTGGTTATTATTTTTCGGGAGTCCAAATTGGGATTTTTGGAGAATATTAGATTATTGATAATTTGGATTATTGTTGAGTTTAATTATGAGTCCGATTAAAGGTTCGGGTTAGTGATTGTTAATTGTTAAATTGCTAATTGTTAATTGTTAGTGAGTAATTATTAATTGTCGGATAATATATTCGGGTTAGTTGTCAAGTAATTGTTAAGTGCTAATTGCTAATTGTTAGTTTCCAAATTGTAATTTTTAAATTGTTAAGTGCTAAGTGCTAAGTGCTAATTGCTAATGGTTATTGTCATATGAGGTATAGTTATAAGAGTTGGCTTATCGGTAAATGTCTATGTGCTAAATGGTATAAGTCGGGTCGTAGTAATTGTTAGAAGTCATAAGTGCCAACTACGTGGTGTTGGCTTAAATGTGGATAAACTTAGTTTATTTTCCTTATGTGCTAGTTGCCGCATGTCTGGGCTGGTACTTTTCCTTATGTGCTAGTTGCCGCATGTCTGGGCGGGTACTTTTCCTTATGTGCTAGTTGCCGCATGTCTGGGCGGGTACTTTTCTTATATGTTTACTTTTATGTTGCTGCAAGTTGAGGCAGCTTTTATTTTATCAAAAGCAGGGTTATAAATTGTTTTGTTGGCATGGAGGGGCTGAGCCCATAGTCCGATAAACGAATACTACATGCCGAAATTTTCTAAAAATCCCCTGCGTTTTAATTTATTTAACTTATTTGATTTTAAGGGTTTAAAGGTATGATTTGGGTGTTAACTGTTATGTGTATATGCGTTAAGTGAATTAATTCGAGGGTAATTGTTGTCTCGAGGATTTATGTGCTAAGTGGTTTAATTCGAGGATTTATGTGTCTCGAGGATTAAATGTGTCTTGAAGATTAAATGGGTATTATGAGTCTTTATCGAGGGCTAAGTATGTTTTGAGGATTACTTGTTAATTAACTTGTGACAAGAGTATGTCAATAGTATTATGGTCAAAAGTGTTAAGTGGAGTTTTGACTAAGTGTTATAACTGTGTAGTGTTATGATATGTTGGTACTAGGAAATGTTCACTTTATATAAGGAGACTCTTCCCGTGTTGTTTGCTATTACTAAATGTCTTATGTGCAATAAGTGGTATTATAGTAGTCAACTATAGGGAGGACACCTATAGTTTGACTTTATGATTATTTAGTGATAATCCCGAGTTGTGTCTACTCGATATACGTGGTATGACTGACACGTACGCGTAACTATTTCAGTACCATTAGGGCATAATCGAGATGGAATGACGTGCATCCAAAAAGGAAGATCGAGACGTCAGGTAAGGTCCAGGGAATTGCTTGGGCGAAGTGCGAAAGGTTTATTCGCGGTTTCTGCTTTCGGCTAAGGACCAGAGGCAAGTTTATTTACACATACTCTATCGTTCAGAGTATACCTATTTTGAATTATATAAAATGTGCGGAAAAAAAAAAGGGTTTTCAATCCCCAATTGCGAGTTTTTAATCTTGTGCTCCTTCCAAATCATTTAATTCTTGACTTTGCTAGCGATATTAAATTATTCTCGTGCAATAATCAAAACCCATGACTTATAATACTGTCGATGGGCGGTGACATTCTTTTGGTTCTACATCTCGATTTATACGTTGTATATTTATAAACCTTTGTAATGTGGTAGAGGACCATATGTTATGAGATATATATAGATACATATACGTATATATGGAACTACGTGGTAAAGGCTCCGAGGGTAGAGCGTGTATTGAGTTATTGAATTTAGCCCGCGTGTCGGGGCTATTTGGTATTGTATGTTTTCGAAAACCCGGGCAAAGCTTTTAAAAAGAATTTCGCAATAATTAACCTAAAGGCAACATCACCAATAAACCAGTGTTTATTTAATTAATAGATGCTCCTGAAAGCATTTACTAAGTAAATAAACCTCATTCGCCTAATTAAATTTATTTAATTAGATGAATATCGTTTTCAAAACGCTTTCTTTAAATCACTTTGTCCCGGAGAAATAATAAAACAATTTAATGGAGTGATTCTATCTAGTATATTATTTATCGGAGATAGTTTATTTTCAATACGGATTAAAGATATTCCAATGGTTATAAATTGGTTACTTTCAGCTTAAACCAGCTAGATTGATATCGATATATGTTACTTGAATGATTATTAATTATTTCTTATTGACCGAGAGTCAGTAGTAGTTATTTGATAAAGTGGATAAAGTTTGGAGACTGCTGGAGAGATTGTGTCTTGATTTTGATTAGAAACACTTCAAGAGTTGTATTTGGGTGTTTTGAGGTTATTAAATATTTCAGTATTAATAGTAAATATTATTTGAATATTACTTAATAATGAATATTAATTTGAGTATTCTTTTAAAAAGGGATTATTGAATATGTATTATTTGTTACATAGTAGTCAATATTTATTAAATACTCTAAGTGTTTTGAAGGATATAAAACACTATTTAAAGGTTGTCTAAGAACTTTCATAGTCATTTAAAATATTATATTATATTTTGGATCTATCTAGGTAAGCTACTTTTCAAGAACTTATATTTAAATATGGAATTACCCTGTTGTGGTTACAAGCTTTAGGCGTACCATTTTCCATGTGTGATCACAAAACCCTGTGTCGAGATTGATATCGGTACAAGTGTATATCTATACTTGAACTCTTTTGAACTCAAAACATTTTCGAAAACCCCCGGTCAGGTTTTACTCTCTTGCTCGTTTTCAAGAATTATCGGTCGACTGAGGTCGAACTTCAACTACTCGAATTTTCTATCAAAATGATTTTTTTTGAAAAGAAAAGAAAAAGGGGACTCTGGCAGGTGTGGGAATCGTTGACGAACGATTCCCGGGATGTGTAAGCGGCCGTGAGCCAGGCGGTCCATCAATTATTATTCCGGCCCATGTGTTGCCGAAGGATGATTACGGATGTAGTTTTCATCGAGGGTGATTACGGATGTAGTTTTCACTCAGGGATAGTTACGGATGTAGTTTCTATCCTTCTACCGGTAGAGAAGACCCGCGGATTATTGGACTTGGATGTGGCGACTGATCATCGTCAATCCTTGTCAGGTTTTTATGTTTTCTTTAAGTCCCATCCTCCACTTTGGAAAAATACTTAAACACTGCTTCTTAGGCCTAAGTGCCAAGTAGCCGATAGTGTTGTTTTCAATTTTGAAAGATGATGAATTCATGCAGTATCCAGAACTGCAAGATTATTCTAACAATAATGGCACGTGCTTGTGCAATTTTGCAATTATTCGAAAGATGAATGGTTCATCGGTTATTGATGTTAAATCCCAAATGTTTTGCTTCAAGAGCTTTGACTCTCTTCCTATCAGTTATTTCTGAGTTTAGACTTATCAAGTGGTTAAAGAACTTATACCCGGTACATGATATTGTTCTGTAAGGTGTTTGATGGAAATGACATACTTATATGTATATGCTTTCAGATTGAGAAATACTAAAAATGAAATCTTCTAATGGTTGGTTTGTATAGGATGATAAGCAACTGTCTTAGCAGCATATTGAACTACGTATTTTGAAAAGCCTTCTAAAAGATTAGCAATACTGTAGTGTACACTATTTCGCTAAGATATGAGGATTACTACGATTATTATAACTTATCTGTTCATTGGATGTTTCGTTAAACGTCATATTTTCTTTATTGAAGTTTCATTGTTGTAAATATTTCGAAATTGATATTAAGTATTGTTATATTTTGAAAACTCCATGTGTATATTGATATATATTGTTGTGCTCTATTAATACTTGCTGGGCAATTCTTTCGCTCATACTTGCTTGTTTTAAATATTAACCTTTCAGAGGAAGGTAGATGATTGAGGCTTATCTGCATGGCTCAGAAGAAGCAGGCAGTACGCCCTCATGAAGATGATATGATCCAAAACATAGATAGCTGGAGTAAGTTATACGTAAGTAAATTGATGTGTAATATATATTACTTTGTACTGAGTAGTACTAGATGCTGGTGTACTTCCCAACGAAGCTATACTAGTAGTATAAGATTTGTAAGACATATTGCGATGTAATAGAATGGATGTAATAAAGATGTAAAGATTTTAGTTCTTGTTTCTAGCCCTATGACCTAAAAGATGCTTGGTGGTTGGGGTCGCAGAGTTATATTTTAGTTTTAATGATTACAGATGGTTTCATGTTGTTAAACAGGTAATTTGACATTGAGGATTTCCGCGTGACGACCAAATCCCTGACCCCGGATTTGGGGCGTTACAGAAATGGTATCAGAGATTAGGTTATAGTAAACTAGAAACGAGAGTGAGTAGGAGTGTGTATAGTTATGTGAGAACGCCAGAACTCATGTAGAGTTCATGTTGGACTATTGGATATAGTGCCAATGATTAAGATAAGATTTTGAGGAATGTGTGGATACAGACTTCACTTCTTGTGGTGATGAACGTCTGCTAAAGAACTCTTAGAGACAAGTGTTGGTTGGCAGGGGCATAGAGCGCCCGAGGCCTAAATTTAAGATGATTTTAGGGGATTCATGGAGACAGTTATGTATTCCCCGAACTATAGGGAATTTCAATATGATGATGAAGGATGGAAAGCCGGCATCCAGTATTATGACAATGATGAGTTGAGATAGCATCCGTACTGTTAAAATTCCAAAGAAGGAAGCAAAACAAGATCACTATGAAAGGTAATCAGTCGAAGTTGCGGGTATTTAAAACCCTCTCGAGCTTGACAGAGTTGGAGGTAATATTTTGAATGGATTGGTGGACAGACACCAGTTGTTTCAATTGATTATAGGGGTAAAATGGTGAAGGTAAGATTGGTCAATAAAGATGAAATATGATTTATGAACTGAGACGGACTGAGAAAGTCTGAGAAAGACTAGTACGAAGGCTGTTATGCCAATAAGGGATAAGCTTAAGTTGCACACGGAATTGTCATGAGGACAGGAACATGTGGTATAAATACGGTTATAATGGTGACTGGATATAAGTATGTATTTCCAGCAATGTTCCGGGATATCTCCCATTCGACACGTGGAATTCGTCGTTGCTAGGGGCGACACCGGTATCGAAGTCTTCTCAAAGAATAGAACGCTTGCGTGAGATGCTTGCGCCGAGTCGAATAGAACTCCTTAATATCGTAAAATGCCGATGGTTGAATCTCTAGCGACTATTACGAGTCGACGATGACGTCGGTTATCGAGCACCTTAGGGTGTGCATGGAAAAGAAGAGCGCTACAATCGAACAATTATCCGTCAGAGGAGCCGACATGAAAGGCATCCGTGGAGACCTTGGCATTACCCTCCCCAATTATGAATCATTTTGATTACTTCCCCAATCTGAATTGTTTGACATCTCCCCATTTGCAAATTATGTTTATTATCTCCCCAATGTGAATTATTTGACACATCCCCGTGCATAAATTATTTGGATTACCTTCCTAATCTATGACCTATCTTGACATCTCTCCAAGAGAGAATTTTGATAAAGAATATACTCCCTCTTCGAAGTTGTTCTTCAATACTCGTGTTAAACCATATTTAATTTCGATTTTGCCAGAAGCTGTCATTATTCCTACCTTCAGATTTCTGAAGCCCTATCGAATGATGTTATTTCAAACTTCCACTTTCCTCCAATAGTGGATGATTCTATGGTGATATAGCACCACTTGATTATTGAATACCAGTATCTTTCTGGTTATCTTTTTCTTTGGAAATCACACCTTTGGAATCCGTTCAATTCAACTCCAAGGTGTCCCTTGCGAATTAATTGTCAAAATATGATAATTATTAACTTGACTTTGAATTGCTTTCATATCTCTCAACTTCCACTGAGACGAACAACCCTATACAAACAGGGGCCACAAGGACTATCTGTCTGTGTGATAGAAGTCTGACGGGACGCCGTCACTTGTGAGTTGTGAAATACAAGAAGGCTAACTACCTTTAGTAATGTCTTAACTGAGACACGCAACGTGAGTTCTTATGATCATATTGATCTCTCAGTAAATTCTCTTATTTCAAACAAGGTTTACTTTAATACTCATAACCTTATGATTACCAGTGTGTAACAATTGCCTTGATATGACAGCTGTCTTTTCAAAGGTCCCTGATTCTTATTACCTCTAATGAATTTCAAGGGGATGCCAACCAGGTCGGCCAAGTCATAAATTTTCTGATCAAAACTGGATTCGAACGGAATCGCCAAGAGCAGGAGCGAATTCCAACACGAATAGAATATCAGTGATGTATAGCTAGAATTGGTTCGTTCTCTCTCTCAAGAATGTCATGTTAATAGGGTCAGTGAACTCTCTCTCTTAAGGATAATATAATAATAGAAAGTCGGGCAAGACGTATATGTGAAAGGAATAATGGTGGGTTATAAGACTCCAGCGATAATTGTGTCAGACAGAGAATCGAGGTTTGAATTGAGATATTGGAGAAGTTGTTTACGAAGAGACACTATCTCCTGTTTTGCAGAATAAGTGTTGATGATAAAAGAGTTAAGGAATCCCAGTAGTGGCCTTAGCTGATTCCGTGGACGGAATCCTTTTAAGGAGGGTAGACTGTAATAACCCGGATTTTTCAAGAAATGATTTTATTATTATTTCTAAAATGATAATGTTTTCCTAAAATGGGGAGGAATTTTTTTTTTTTTTTTATTATTCAATTATTTAATTATTTTCGGTTAAGTGGAACCGGGTCCCATTTTAAAATTTTATTGACTGAGTAGATACCCCGAGTCAATAGTTTATTTGTGCGAAGATTTAATTTTGGAATGTGAAATTATTCAGTAAAGATTTTATTTTAAATTATTGAATAATTTAGAGATTTTAAAATCCTTAGAAAATGTTTATTTTAATTATTTGAGGATTTGCAGAAATTACTCGATTAATTTATAATATCGAGAATTTGAGATTTTACTAAAACAATAGTGTTTGTAGTATTTTTATAAAGACCTGTAAATTGTGAATTATGAATCACAATTATTATTTTTATGATTTGTTTTTATAAATTATTAATATTTGTAAAATGCATATCAATTTAGAAAATTGAGATTTAATTCCAATTCTTTCTCCAAAAGTCTTTAAAAATATTCTAGTATTTAATTATGCTAGAAATTTTATTTTTTTAAAATTAGAGTTATTAGTTTAATATATTATTTAAAGTGTGTAGTGTTTAAATGTATTACTTTTTGAATAGTGTTGGGCTTGAGCCCATTAGGGTTAAAACACACCACAGATACATACACACACGGGAAACAAACACAACCGCACAAAAATAGATCGGGGAGGGGGAAGAAATCAGTGGGGGGGGGAGAGAAGAGGAGAGAAGAGAGATTGGGGGTTTGATTTTGGAACCAATTAAAACCTATACATACATATATATGAGCGTGTGTGTGTGTATGTAGTGTGGGCGATGCAACGCAGCGGGAAGAGGGAGACCACCGCGCGGTGGCAGGTGGCCGGCGGTGGTGGCGGTTCTCCGGCGGCGCGCGGAGAGGAGGCAACAGCGGGGTGTAGAGAGAGAGAGAGAGAGAGAGAGAGAGAGAGAGAGAGAGAGAGAGAGAGAGAGAGAGAGGAGGGAGAGATTGTTGCGGGGAAATCGATTAATTCGGGAGGTATAATCTCGCATCTCCATATCTATTTAATTTTCGTAATTAATTAGTTAAGTGTTGTAATTTAATTAGATTTAAATTGTGTGTATAGATAGTAGCATAAATGCAAAAACTGCTACTGTAATTCAGTTCGTTCAGGGCCTATTTCAAACCCGATCTAAAAATGGACTACATATTCAGAATCCTTGCGGAAAAATACATGGAATACACTATTGAATCATGTAAATCGGATTAAAAATGAGTGAGTTATAGCCGGTCAAAGTTAGGCCATTAGAGTTGACTTCGGGAATTTGTAGTTAAATCTTAATTTTCGAAGTTGGATTCAAGTTTTTGGAAAATGTTGGTTATTATTTTTCGGGAGTCCAAATTGGGATTTTTGGAGAATATTAGATTATTGATAATTTGGATTATTGTTGAGTTTAATTATGAGTCCGATTAAAGGTTCGGGTTAGTGATTGTTAATTGTTAAATTGCTAATTGTTAATTGTTAGTGAGTAATTATTAATTGTCGGATAATATATTCGGGTTAGTTGTCAAGTAATTGTTAAGTGCTAATTGCTAATTGTTAGTTTCCAAATTGTAATTTTTAAATTGTTAAGTGCTAAGTGCTAAGTGCTAATTGCTAATGGTTATTGTCATATGAGGTATAGTTATAAGAGTTGGCTTATCGGTAAATGTCTATGTGCTAAATGGTATAAGTCGGGTCGTAGTAATTGTTAGAAGTCATAAGTGCCAACTACGTGGTGTTGGCTTAAATGTGGATAAACTTAGTTTATTTTCCTTATGTGCTAGTTGCCGCATGTCTGGGCTGGTACTTTTCCTTATGTGCTAGTTGCCGCATGTCTGGGCGGGTACTTTTCCTTATGTGCTAGTTGCCGCATGTCTGGGCGGGTACTTTTCTTATATGTTTACTTTTATGTTGCTGCAAGTTGAGGCAGCTTTTATTTTATCAAAAGCAGGGTTATAAATTGTTTTGTTGGCATGGAGGGGCTGAGCCCATAGTCCGATAAACGAATACTACATGCCGAAATTTTCTAAAAATCCCCTGCGTTTTAATTTATTTAACTTATTTGATTTTAAGGGTTTAAAGGTATGATTTGGGTGTTAACTGTTATGTGTATATGCGTTAAGTGAATTAATTCGAGGGTAATTGTTGTCTCGAGGATTTATGTGCTAAGTGGTTTAATTCGAGGATTTATGTGTCTCGAGGATTAAATGTGTCTTGAAGATTAAATGGGTATTATGAGTCTTTATCGAGGGCTAAGTATGTTTTGAGGATTACTTGTTAATTAACTTGTGACAAGAGTATGTCAATAGTATTATGGTCAAAAGTGTTAAGTGGAGTTTTGACTAAGTGTTATAACTGTGTAGTGTTATGATATGTTGGTACTAGGAAATGTTCACTTTATATAAGGAGACTCTTCCCGTGTTGTTTGCTATTACTAAATGTCTTATGTGCAATAAGTGGTATTATAGTAGTCAACTATAGGGAGGACACCTATAGTTTGACTTTATGATTATTTAGTGATAATCCCGAGTTGTGTCTACTCGATATACGTGGTATGACTGACACGTACGCGTAACTATTTCAGTACCATTAGGGCATAATCGAGATGGAATGACGTGCATCCAAAAAGGAAGATCGAGACGTCAGGTAAGGTCCAGGGAATTGCTTGGGCGAAGTGCGAAAGGTTTATTCGCGGCTTCTGCTTTCGGCTAAGGACCAGAGGCAAGTTTATTTACACATACTCTATCGTTCAGAGTATACCTATTTTGAATTATATAAAATGTGCGGAAAAAAAAAAGGGTTTTCAATCCCCAATTGCGAGTTTTTAATCTTGTGCTCCTTCCAAATCATTTAATTCTTGACTTTGCTAGCGATATTAAATTATTCTCGTGCAATAATCAAAACCCATGACTTATAATACTGTCGATGGGCGGTGACATTCTTTTGGTTCTACATCTCGATTTATACGTTGTATATTTATAAACCTTTGTAATGTGGTAGAGGACCATATGTTATGAGATATATATAGATACATATACGTATATATGGAACTACGTGGTAAAGGCTCCGAGGGTAGAGCGTGTATTGAGTTATTGAATTTAGCCCGCGTGTCGGGGCTATTTGGTATTGTATGTTTTCGAAAACCCGGGCAAAGCTTTTAAAAAGAATTTCGCAATAATTAACCTAAAGGCAACATCACCAATAAACCAGTGTTTATTTAATTAATAGATGCTCCTGAAAGCATTTACTAAGTAAATAAACCTCATTCGCCTAATTAAATTTATTTAATTAGATGAATATCGTTTTCAAAACGCTTTCTTTAAATCACTTTGTCCCGGAGAAATAATAAAACAATTTAATGGAGTGATTCTATCTAGTATATTATTTATCGGAGATAGTTTATTTTCAATACGGATTAAAAATATTCCAATGGTTATAAATTGGTTACTTTCAGCTTAAACCAGCTAGATTGATATCGATATATGTTACTTGAATGATTATTAATTATTTCTTATTGACCGAGAGTCAGTAGTAGTTATTTGATAAAGTGGATAAAGTTTGGAGACTGCTGGAGAGATTGTGTCTTGATTTTGATTAGAAACACTTCAAGAGTTGTATTTGGGTGTTTTGAGGTTATTAAATATTTCAGTATTAATAGTAAATATTATTTGAATATTACTTAATAATGAATATTAATTTGAGTATTCTTTTAAAAAGGGATTATTGAATATGTATTATTTGTTACATAGTAGTCAATATTTATTAAATACTCTAAGTGTTTTGAAGGCTATAAAACACTATTTAAAGGTTGTCTAAGAACTTTCATAGTCATTTAAAATATTATATTATATTTTGGATCTATCTAGGTAAGCTACTTTTCAAGAACTTATATTTAAATATGGAATTACCCTGTTGTGGTTACAAGCTTTAGGCGTACCATTTTCCATGTGTGATCACAAAACCCTGTGTCGAGATTGATATCGGTACAAGTGTATATCTATACTTGAACTCTTTTGAACTCAAAACATTTTCGAAAACCCCCGGTCAGGTTTTACTCTCTTGCTCGTTTTCAAGAATTATCGGTCGACTGAGGTCGAACTTCAACTACTCGAATTTTCTATCAAAATGATTTTTTTTGAAAAGAAAAGAAAAAGGGGACTTGTCGAGTCCACCTGAGGGTTGTATTGAAGAAAATAATTTGTGTAAAAAGATACACAACTGCGAATACAAGACTAAGTATTTACAAGAAAACCTAATGCTTTGTGCTTTTTAGCTCTGTGTTTTCTTCTCTACTTTGCCTTGCTACACTTGAAGATAGGGGTGCCCATAAACCGATTAAACCGATCCAACCCGCCCCTACTTTTAGCTGACCCAACCCAATATTATTTAAACCGAACATTGAATGGGTTAAATATTGAAAAAACCGAATTAAATGGGTTGGGTTAGGGTTTTGATAATTTTAACCCAATCCAACCCGACATATATTATGCACTAATGAGCCGTACTACTAATTTACTACTTGACTTAAAGTTAAGATTTTTTGGATATATTATTACATGTTCCACACTAAAATTATGAATTAAAGATATTTAATACAATGATGTTCTACTTATGTGTAACGTAATTTAGTTTTGTAGATTGTAGTACAATTTGCACATGTGGTGATCAATTGTATAATTGCATATTAGATTAAGTTGTACATGACTTTAATTCTTGGACTTCGAGTTGTTTTATCACTAACCAACAAATACAAACATGTGTTGCACTAACTTCTACTTTATATTTAACCCGATCAGCCCGATCAAGCCGAACCAACCCAACCCGACTTTAGTAAGATTTACGATGGGTTTGAATTTTATAAACCCGAACTAATTGGGTTGGGTTACTAAATTACTTGTAATCCGCCCAACCCGACCCGCGGGCACCCCTACTTGAAGATATACATACTCCAAGTTTACAAACCCTACAAAATAAACGAATCTTACAAAGTTAAAGTATTATGTGGGTTTGCTGTCACTCCTTGTCTCCATGTGATACAATTTTGTCTAGATTGTCTTGGAAAGATTTGCACTAAATTTACTAGCTAAATTGCTTATGAGAATAAGGAATGCTTCTTTTTCTTCTTCGTTTCCAATACTAGCTTCCATACCCTTTTTAAGTCTATCAACCTATGTGATCTGTCAGGCATGTCAAGTTGCTATCAACCTCTAATTTCAAGACATTATTGGTTGGAGCGTTTTATCCATTGAAGCGGACATCGATCGATAGGTTGACTGTTGTTAGTTGGAGTGTAATATCCGTTGACATAGAAGCTTCATCGGTTGAAACATCACTTCACTTATACAGAATTACATAGCACATCTTATGTACAATTAGTTACCCTCAACATGACTTAGGAACTCTAGCAACTATGATAGTAACAAGCAACTTATCTAACAAGACTTAAACAGGTATGCTACAGACTTATCAGTCGATAAGCTGCCTTATCAACGGATATTTATAGACTGAATATCCGTTGACAAGTTACAAATTTAACTTATACACATATGTTTTTCAAGGTGTTTTAGTGTGCATATCATCAAGGACAACATAATTTCTAACAAAAATATCTCATGAATTTATAATGTTAAATCAATCATTTCAAACGAAATAAAATGTCTCATGAATTTTAAGTTTTGTTGGTGTAGTGTAGGGATGACACTCTCTAGAGAGAATCATCTTATGTATAGAGTTCAAAAGAGAACCATCACAAAATGTACATTTTTATCTTATCGTGTTTGAATTATTATAATGAATTTTAATTAGATGATAAAAAATCAGATTTTTTTAGAAGATCATTGAAAATTTATGAAATAATCCAAAACAATTCTACCATAAAATCAAATTTATCCAAAAAAATTCTATAATAGAATCAAAATGAAAATCAAGAGTTTTGTTTAAGTTTTGATTGTTCAATTTTATTATAAGATTTATATTTCACTAGCTTTATACCCGTGCGATGCAGGGGATCGTGATTTATGAATTTTTCATATAAATTTTTTATTTCTACAAATTTCTTTGGGAGAATCGTAAATAATGTTTGCAAATTTCATTTAATTAATCATACTTATTTTATTAACATTTATTTTTATCAATTTAATTGTTATTATATTTTTTACTTGAAATTTCATGTTTTTCCAATTTAAAATTAATAAATGTTACTATTTTTTAAACTTTTTTCACTTAATAAGTTTATTATACTCTATATATTTAATTTTGATTTTTCTTTGAAAAAATTCAAATGAAAACCTATAAATCCTATTCATAATTTTTGAAATACGGTGTACAATTTAACAATATTTTTAATTTTTACTTAATATTATTTAAAAATATAATTATTATCAATACTTCTTGAATGACACATCGTCAAACCACAGACTCCCATACACCAATTAGATAATGTCTAAAAACCCTATTCATAATCTTTGAAATAAAGTGTACAATTTAATATTATTTTTAATTTTTATTTAATCTTATTTATGAATATAAAATATAATATTTTTGAAATGACAGATTTATCGTGACGACCAAACCATACCATACCATAGAAACTCCCTTACACTAATTATATATAGAATATAATATTTATATATATTCTACATTAAAATCAAAATTTTTATTTTGAAAAAACTTACTTTTTAAATTATTTATGAAATTCTATGACAAAACTAATGATTATATCTGATTCTCTATATAAAATAGTTATCTACCGAATAATTGTCAATAGATAAATTTTCTATTACATGAATCAATTTTCTCTCCATAAATTTGTTTGATATTAAATAAGTAACACACCATATGTAAAATTCGGTATCATCTATTTTTCATTTAAACCTTACTTTTATGCGTGTTCACACACAAAGGAACTTGGTGATTGTGTGAAATCGACAAATGCAATTTTCTTTCTTCATCCTAATGTACTTCTTCCTTGCGTTTCACTCATTTATTAATAAATAAATTGGGCATGAAGATTAAGAAAAAAATATAAAATAATGAAAAATAAATAAAAAGAATGATGAAACTAATCAATATTTTATATAATAAAATGAGTTTAGTGGAATAAAATAATGGTTGTAATTAATTTTTATATTTTTAAATTTTATAATTTAATTTAGATAAATTTTGGAATATAAAAAATTGAAAGTAACAATCCAAAAAAGGAACGTGTAAAGAAATAAGAATGACCGAGTAAGTAGCTTTTTCTTCCCACCATTTTCGTCCTCTTTTTTTTTTTTTTTGCTAAGTTAAATAAATTAAAGAAGAAAAAGAGAAACACAATCTAGGGGCATACCCCGCGGCAAAGAAAAACTAAACAACTCTAAACGAGAGAATAGCTTCCAAGAACACTACAAAAAGCTAAAGCCTAATAAAGAGTTAAAACCAAATTTGTGTCCTTCGCAGCTGCTTATGGAAAATCGGAGCTAGTGCAAACCCTTTCTCTAAGCATCCTTTTTATAACACCTTTAAGTTGGCTAGCTGAAACTCGGTGTCCAGCCTTGTGAGTTCTGTCATTTCTTTCACTAGGGCTGTAATTCGAGTCGGGTGGCTCGCGAGCCTACCCGGCTCGAACTCGTTTAATTGAACCCGGCTCGACTCGAGCTCGTAAACGAGTCGAGCTCGACAGCAATTTCAGGCTCGTTTATATAAACGAGCCGGTCCGGGTATGTTTCGAACTCGAATGAAACCCGACTCGAAAACTCGAACTCGATCCGGCTCGAGCTCGCTCGTTTAATCGAATGAAACCCGGTTCGAAAACTCGAACTCGACCCGGCTCGAGCTCGCTCGTTAAATTTTCTATTGTTTTTCAAAATATTGCATGATGAGGGATTTGAACCCACAACCATGCGCTCCTACCTTGTGGGTTTCTGATGCCACATTCCAACCACTTGGGTTACACCACTGTTGTGTTAGTATATGACAATCTAAATAATATACAAAACAAAGCAAAATAATATTCAAAATATTATTGATAAATAATATTAATAAATAATAGTACTACCACATTGTTTCTATTATTGAAATATTATCGAAATAATAGTACAACTGTTCACAAAAAATCACGCAAGCGTACGCGGTCACAAGTAATATAGAATTAAGTTGAGTTCGTTTCTACAGAGACAGGTATAAAACAAAATATGCACCTATGCAACAATGTATGATTTCTATTCACTGCTAAGACAAATATCAAATTTGGGTTTTAATTATCTAAATTAACTAAGAAGCAATTTAACAAGATTAAGATCTAATTAACTACCATGATTTAAAACTGATATACTAATGAGACAATAAACATGGGATCCTAACTTCATTAAATACATCGTCTAGAGTTTGCCTTTAATCAAAGTATGTGATGGTTATGATATATGATCGAACAACACGAATCAAGTATAGGCTACCTGTCAGTAAACGAATACCAAACTACTCAAACATCCACAAAAGAGATAGAAGATTGGTAGACACCAATTATGTTTAGACCCTATATGTCTATAAGATTTGAAAACATAACGGTTTAAGCACAAGTTATCCATTAAGATCACATAGGACAGCGTAAGATGGTTAAAATTACACTACAAATCATGATGTCAAAACATACATAATCCTATGCTAGCATGGCAAGTTCTAAGTCTCAATATCCACTGTCGCTTCAATATAGATTAACAATACAATTTAGATGTTAGCTACGCATATAAAATCATTAAGTATAACCATACGAGGATATCACAATTCATCACAAGATATTAAACTACATAAATAAATCCGTTAGAATTCCATGACAAAGATTAGTTCATAATCGAACGGCTCGTCATCATGGGATTGGATGAAATCATGGTAATAAACAAAGTCTGAATTAAAACAATAGTGCTAGAGTAATAGAGTTAAGAAAACAAATCCGAAATCCAAGAGTATCGCCTAATTAGAAGAATACAAAAAGTAGATCTAGATCTCCTCAGCTTGTCACGAGCGTTGGGAATCCTTCTCCAAGTCTGAATCTCCGTCTCTTTGCTCTCTCTCTGATAAAAAACGTGGCTCTTAAGATGTTTAGATGTGTATTTATAACCTTCCCTGACCTGTCCTCCAAGAAAATACCCAAAAATCCATTTTTTAGTTGAAACAGGAAAATCTGGCAACGAAACAACGCACCCGCGCGCCTAGAACTCTTCCTCGCGCACCCGCGTGCATGGAACGCGCACCCGCGCGGTTACCTCCTGCCAATTTGCTGATTTTTCATAATTTTGCTCGTTTCTCCGTTTTTCTCTTCCACTTCTTTTGCCACTTCACTTTCTTCAATTCTTAAACTTAATTCCACCATATGATCAAGGAAAAACACCAACCTTGCATCTAGATTATAGTCCTGCACAACTCAATGCAAAGACATCAAAAACACATACTTGAGGCCAAGTTAATCAATTTAAGCCAAAACGAAGCGTTCTAAGTGGATATGAAATCCACTTATCAATATTTTAATAGTACAAATTTTTTTTGAGGGCATATTTTAATAGTACTACAACATTGTTTCTATTATTGTAATATTTTAATAGTACAATTATTGTTTCTATTTTTTTAAAAATATTTACTCGACGATCCAACCGTACGGATGTCAAGATATATCTAATTAAATGATATTCCCAAATTTTTAAAAAATAGAATATGAATTTTGTTGAAGATCTTATTAGAACACTTGTCCAGTACTCGTAACTAGTGCTTCGTCCCAGATTATTGTTTCTATTTTTTAAAAATATTTCTCGATGATCCAACCGTATGGATGTCAAGATATATCTAATTAAATGATATTCCCAAATTTTCAAAAAATTAAAAATTAATTTAGTTGGAGATCTTAATAGAACACTACTATATTGTTTAGTACTCGTAACTAGTGCTTCGTCCTAGATTATTGTTTCTATTTTTTAAAAATATTTCTCGAAGATCCAACCGTACGGATGTCAAGATATATATAATTTAATGATATTCCCATGTTTTCAAAAAATAAAAAATTAATTTGGTTGGAGATCTTAATAGAACACTACTATATTGTTTAGTACTCGTAACTAGTGCTTCGTTCTAGATTATTGTTTCTATTTTTTAAAAATATTTCTCGACGATCCAACCATACGGATGTCAAGATATATCTAATTTATTTGTATTCCCAAATTTTCAAAAAATAAAAAATTAATTTGTTTGGAGATCTTAGTAGATCACTAATATTCTTGTTATATTTGGTTAATTAAATGAAAATTATATAATTTTTTTTTATAATTTGTAAATTAAATAATTTCTAACATCTTGTTTGTTTACTTTTTTTTTATTATGTGTAAATATGTTTATATAATTAATAAGTAATTTCCAGATTTTTTTTGACAAATAAAATAAGTAATTTTCAGAATTTTAAAACAAATCTATATATTATAAATTAGTGGATAGCCCTTACCTAAGGTTTGGTATCCATATTTAGGCTTGGACAAAATTTTGTATTGATTTTGACCCACTGGATAATCCATTTTTAGGTTTGGTATCCATATTACGTTTGGGAAAGATCCAAATCCATTGTTAATTAAAGAAAGTTTGTATAGAAATTTAAATACTATTAATTTTTATTTTTTTTTTGAAACAGAAATACTATTAATATATTCTCTTAATATTTATGGTAAGATTACTAATGAAAATTTGAATAAATCTTTTAATTTTGGTAAGCTTATTTATACATATTATCACATAATAACAAATATAGAAAATTTAAATAATTTTATCTTTGATTGCATTTGTTATAATATATAAAATAATATTTTATTAATATTATTTCTTTCAATATTATTTTATTTGATCTTAAATATAAAGTTATTTTCTTTATTTAATCGTTATTATTATATATCATAATTATTATAAAATTTAAATTTAAACTGACGCATGCGTAGCACGGGCTATAATCTAATATTAAATAAATACGTAAATAGATCAAATTAGAATTATTGCCTACCATTTTAAACAATCCCCATCACCCCATGTACCAAAACCCTAAAATACAAATCATGACAAATCACAAATTATTTTCTTGCCAAAAATTATTTCCTTGATAATACAAGCCAAAAATTTATAAATTAGTGGATAGCCCTTACCTAAGGTTTGGTATCCATATTTAGGCTTGGACAAAATTTTGTATTGATTTTGACCCACTGCATAATCCATTTTTAGGTTTGGTATCCATATTACGTTTGGGAAAGATCCAAATTCAGTATTTGATCCATTGTTAATTAAAGAAAGTTTGTATAGAAATTTAAATACTATTAATTTTTTTTTTTTTGAAACAGAAATACTATTAATATATTCTCTTAATATTTATGGTAAGATTACTAATGAAAATTTGAATAAATCTTTTAATTTTGGTAAGCTTATTTATACATATTATCACATAATAACAAATATAGAAAATTTAAATAATTTTATCTTTGATTGCATTTGTTATAATATATAAAATAATATTTTATTAATATTATTTCTTTCAATATTATTTTATTTGATCTTAAATATAAAGTTATTTTCTTTATTTAATCGTTATTATTATATATCATAATTATTATAAAATTTAAATTTAAACTAACGCATGCGTAGCACGGGCTATAATCTAATATTAAATAAATACGTAAATAGATCAAATTAGAATTATTGCCTACCATTTTAAACAATCCCCATCACCCCATGTACCAAAACCCTAAAATACAAATCATGACAAATCACAAATTATTTTCTTGCCAAAAATTATTTCCTTGATAATACAAGCCAAAAATTATTTCCTTGATAATATCAAAAATTGTTAACAAATGATTTTGATTGGTTATAATTATAATGGGCCCGCCAGGGTCATCCAATTAAAATATTCCAAAATGCCAAATAATTATTTCCTTCACAAAACACAAATTATTTTCTTGCCAAACATTATTTCCTTTCTAACAATTGTCAATTTTTCTTGGCAGTTGTTATTGTTAATGCCAAATAATTTGTTATAATTATAATGGGCCCTCTAGGGCCATCCAATTAAAACATCCTTGCCAAAAAAAAAATTCCTTGACAAAACACGAATTATTTTGTTTCCAAAAATTATTTCCTTTCTAACAATTGTCAATTATAATTATAATGGGCCCGTCAGGTCTATCCAATTAAAACATTCTTGCCAAAAATTATTTCCTTCCACAAATTTTAAATTATTTTAAATTTTGTTTAATGATAACAAATTACTTAAATAAATTATTTTAATTTATTTAAACTAAATAAGCAATTTATTTTAATGATTTTGTTTAATTTTGTGAAAAATTATTTTGTTTAATGATGTGTGTCATTTTTCTTGACAATTCAATAGTTGACTACCAATTTCATTATCCAAATTCTTTTTTTAAAAATTATTATTTTCTTCACAAAACACAAATTATTTTCTTGCCAAACATTATTTCCTTTCTAACAATTGTCAATTTTTCTTGGCAGTTGTTATTATTACATGCCAAATAATTGGTTATAATTATAATGTGCCCGCCAGGGCCAACCAATTAAAACGTTCTTTCCAAAAAAAAATCCTTGACAAAACACGAATTATTTTGTTTCCAAAAATTATTTCCTTTCTAACAATTATCAATTATAATTATAATAGGTCCGCGAGGGCCATCCAATTAAAACATTCTTGCCAAAAATTATTTCCTTGCATAAATTTTAAATTATTTTAAATTTTGTTTAATGATAACAAATTACTTAAATAAATTATTTTAATTTAATTAAAATAAATAAACAATTTTATTTTAATGATTTTGTTTAATTTTGTGAAAAATTATTTAGTTTAATGATGTGTGTCATTTTTCTTGGCAGTTCAATAGTTGACTACTAATTTCATTATCCAAATTCTTTTTTTAATTTTTAAAATTTTGGTACTATCACTAAATTAAAAATATATTGACATCCGTACTGTTGGATCGTCGATGATTATTAATTAATTTTTAATTACTCCATAGATGACAAAATTGGCATATTCCTAGCTTCAAAGATTTGGCAGAGAGTAATCGGAAAAAAAAAAGGAAGAAGAAGAGTTTCTTGCTCCCATTCTGTGATGTCTTAAAATCTATCCACGTGTTTCTGTGTTGTGCGTGTATGTGACTTTAATGTATTTACTTAAAATTTAACTTTAAATTGAGTGAGAACATACTAACTTCTTTTTTTCCCCGTATTATGATTTGATTGTTTTAATTTATTCTTTTTATCTACTACAGTTATAAAACATGATATAGTTGACACTACTAAAATAATGTTCAATTTTTTGATCTTTCTAAAATTGATTATTGTATTAATAATTTGTTATACTAATTGTAATTTAAAATATCAAAACACCTCATGTTCTTTAAGAAATTAACATATTTAACTATTAAAGTAGGCAACTTTTTAGTACTACTATCATATTTCATTTCTACATTATAAAACTACACATAATTTATTAAAATTTAAAATAAAATTTATTTAAATTATGAACTCCCGTGTGCGAAGCACGGGCATTAAACTAGTGTAAATTCAAAGACTAAACGAGCTACCCAGCTCGGCTCGTTTAACAACTACCCGACTCGGCTCGTTAGGCTTGCGAGTAAACTCGACCCGACTCGTATAATAAAGGAGCCGGGTTCGGCGGAGATTTTCAGCTCGTTTAATAAACGAGCCCGACTCAACTCGTTTAAAAAAACCCGACTCGATTTAAAGCTCGGCTCGACTCGAATTACAGCCCTATGCATCACAAAGTCAAGAACCCACCTTTTCTACACATATATATCAGGGATGATCCTGTTTCGTCAAGCCTAAGCTATTGTTCAAGAGAAAAGCTTTTAATATAAAATTTCGAAGATAACTCTTGATTCGATCATAAAATTTTATTAATAAATTATAAATAAAATTTAAAAACATAAATTCGCTTTCTTATATAATACTTGTAGCATCCCATAATCCGGGGTACAGATTTGGGGCTATTATACACCTCAAACAACCTAAAACAATTCTGGATATTAACATTGTGAACATAATATAATAATAAAACCCCTTAACCAAGATCGTATACAGGTTTAGGTATGAAACAGACTACCGAATTACATTATTACAAATCATTCTCAGAATAAAAAAAATATTATACAACTTTATAAATAAATGAATCACTACCTAAATATGTTCCCAACTTTGACCCATTCCCAAACCACTATATGTCGAAATCCATAAATCCGAACGTCTCCTCTCGCTGCTGGAAGAGGAATACCAACTAACCACGAGGTCCACTAATTATCTCTATTAACTGGAGAAAATAAACAATAAAGCAAGAGTGAGCCAACAATGCTCAGCAAGTGCAAATAGTGATAACAATTTCAACAACAGTTATAAGTTCTGATAAACAAGACGAATTATCAAATGCTTCGAAAACAATCAACTAATCAATTATCTGATTATCACGAGGAGCCAACATTGCACACCGGAACGAGGTTCATCAACAATGAGAATTGACAAAAGTTCTGATAATAGAATATACTTGAAATAAGATTCAAGGGAATCGGATATCAAAATGACTCAATCTCACTATATAGATTAGAATTGGATTTTTATTTAAAAAAAACATCAAGCTTAGGCTGCTGATCAGTCACGCACCAACCCCGGACAAACGCACACAACAATGTCCTTAATTGGATCCATGGCACACATTGGCCTTAACTTCTGACCACGAATCTGGTCTCCCCAAAGGGACATCTGTTGACCATAATTTGGTCTCCCCGAAGGGACATCAGTTTTAAAAACATTTCCAATTCCGAGTCAAACGCATTAGGTGTCGGAACAATCGGCTACCTTAGCACATCAACCAACTCGAAAACTCATGTCCCGGAATATCAATTCATAATTAAGAATCAATGATGATGTATCAACTAGTATCAACAAGATCAACCCAACAACAGGGGTAAATAAAGAATGATAATATTAATAGATGTCGACAAGTTCGACACAATAAAGGGGTGATACATAACGAACGACAATCTCAAAGGGTATCGACAAGTTCAATAAAATAAAAGATAATAATTGAATAAACAACAATAACAGAAAGTATCGACAAGTTCGATACAAATAATTGGGATCATAACATCATTAAATGAATTGACAAAAGAATTTACTAGCAACATGATTAACATCAACTGAGGATACATAATAAAAACAAGGATATAGTCCACTGCTAAACGTTTAATAAAATTTCTCCACACATTGAAAAGTTGGAATCAATATAAGCGAGTTAAGTAGTTTACAACGATCATTTATAAAACAATCCCAAGAGGATTAGTTGTAGGTCAGTTGAATAAAACATCCCCTAGACGTCCATCGGGTGAAAATATGCCATAACCAGAGATCGTGCTAAAACATTTTTTTTATAAGATTTTAAAATCTTGGATTTCCTCTGTTTAGAATGTCTCTTAAGTATTTTTGAAGAAAATAAAAGAAATGGTATTCAGTTGAGGAATCCAACATTATGGCTTGAGTAAAGTATTTACGCGGAAAAGATTATATTTAGGGTTCTTTTAAAAACTTGGTAATCGAATTAGGGGTAGGGGAAAAACAAACATTTTCATGCTAACTGGGAAGTATATCATTTTCTAAACACATTTGACCAAACTATCTTATACGACAAAAAAGAATGAATTGCATCACTTGAAAGATAAGTGAAGAGCAAACACTTTCCTCGATTTACGGAGTTCCTGATTTTCACCTCGATCCTCAACTTAGTTTCAAGAAAGCCTTTAGTTGCTAGCCTTTCATTTGGCCCTACCTCCCTTTCCTACTTCGTAACTCACCAGCTCTCACGTCAGTTTACCCGTCGGCTTTAATACTTGTCCTTCTATTCGTCCTTCAAATTACCCGCGCACTGTCCTTAGCCAGGTCTCCTATTCGAACCTTTACAAGGTCAATCAGCATTTCAGTACTAATTCAAGCAAAACCTTATCGTTTGCTCTATTCTCCCCATGCGCGTCCTATAACGCTTACATATACAATACATATAGACATATTCATTCATATTCACATAATAGTCTTACTATAATCAACTAAGTCACATAAACACATCACATAACCATTTCAAAACAACACAACCACTTAATATGTAAAACCACGACATATTCTCGAAATAATCCACTGATACATATACTTAAACCCTTAGTAATCGTAACACATCTTCAAGCATTGAAATTAAATAAGTTAAATAGGTTCTAAATAGATTTGCAGGGGATTTTTAGAAAATTTCGGCATGTAGTATTCGTTTATCGGACTATCCACCTGTTTTTCAATTCAACAACTCAAGGAGTTTTAACTATATATTTACCAAAAATCAAGCTGCCTCAACTTGCAACAACATAAAAGTTCACAAATAAAGAAAGTACCTGCCCAGACATGCGGCACCTAGCACATAAGAAATTCTGCCTCGACATGCAGTAAACACATAATAATTTATATTAGCATTAACTACTACTTACGCTACATCAATAATCGTATCACTCACGCATTTTAATGATACACGTGACAATCAATTATTAATATTCGTAAGCCCTAGGGAACAACCCCTAACATTAAATATTACTTACGCTATATCAATGATCACATCACTCAAGTATATTAATTATATTCGTGATGGTTAATCATTGATATTCGTAAGCCCGAGGAACTAGTTGAAGAGAATTACACAAGTCCTTAAATATTGACACTTAAGACTTGTGATCTCATTGCAACTCCTCGCAGATAAACACATAATAAAATGAATCCAACAATTAATCTTTGATAAATAACATTTTAAAACCATACAATCAGGAATTAAATTCTCATTTTTAGAAAACTTTGTGAATTAGCCTTTTTGTAAGTTGGACTATCCTGGGGTCACAACCCCTCAATTTTAATCAAAACTAAATCAAGACATACCACACAGCCTCTAGGGCAAGTGGTACTTTCATAAACCACCACTTAACATTTATACCATTATACAACTTAGGCAATTATATAATTCCTTAATCAAAATCACTCGACCACATATATTTCACCACCAAGAATTTAACAAATAAGCACTTAGCAAATATTATTATCCGACCTATAACACTTAGCACATAGCAATTACGACATAGAACCCTTATATGACTCCCCACCTTATACAACGAATAATAATGATCAACTTATAATCACTTAACCACTTACAAACCAATACCAAGTAATTAACAATTATGACATTCAACAACTCCTCTAACTCAACTTACAACAATAATAGTTAACAATAACAATCGCTAAACTCGAACATATATCGAATTCACAATTAATCTCAATAATTATAACTGACAACTAACAATAATAATGAACTATATTCTCCGAATTTTAAAACTCTGCAATAATAACAAAAATTCTTCATAAAATCACACTTTAATCTAAACGCAATTTAATAGATTTATATACGAAAAGGATACCATTTCGGTATTGAATTTACCCGTAGGAACACCAATCACCGCCATCTCTCTTTCGACTCTTCCTGCACCTCTCTCTCTGCATCTCTCTCCCTCTCCCTATCTCTTCAACATCTGAAACAACTCCGGTCAGCCACCACGTCGTCGGAGCTCCACCACCTCACCATCTAATTCACGTTCGTACATACATATACACATAATTATATGCACGCACACACACCTGTATACGCACGCACACACACCACACGCACTCGTCTCCACTCCCCACAACTGCGGCACGCCACACCACCGGAAAAACCTCCATTCTCCGGTGGCCGACAACCCACTGCTGCGACCCCCCTTCCCTTCAAACCCCTGATTTCCAATATGCACACACCTCACATACACAACACACACACACACACACGTATATACACACACACACACACACACACACACATATATATATATATATATATATATATACACACCAATTAATTCAAAAATAAAAAACCCCCAAATTGAAATCTCAAACCCTAATTCTAATTTCCCCCAATTCTTTTCCCTCTTCCTCTCTCTCCGATGCTTCTCTCGACTGTGCTTGTTTTGGGCTCTTATTGGGCTTGGCCCAATTCTTTTTATTGACTGCTAACAATACCTCTCGGGTCTCAATTAAAACACTACTTATTCCCTTTTAAAACTAATAAACAGCTTTATAAATCGAAATTAAATAAAATTTCGGAAAATTTAACTTTCCATTTTTAAAATAAATAATATAAAATGACGAGCACACACATAAATTTAAAATATTTTTAGGATCAAAAATGAATTAAATATGAATTTTACAAGTTTTGATCCTTTAACTACTATAACGCCCTAGAAAATATTGTAATTATAAACATTATTATTTAATATTAAATGTGGATTATATGGTGTGAAATTTTTTAGATTAAATATATGTGACATCATGTTTACGTGTTTATACGGTGATGTATGTGTGTCGGATAATTTTATTTGTATTTTTGAAGATTAAAATCTATTTTAATCATGCATTATTTATCTACGAAATTTTTATAAAAATCAATGGAGTTATTAAAAATCATGAAATCTTTTGTAATATCATCTTGGTATATTTAATCAGTTTTAAAATTATTGGGTGAATTAATTTGGGTGTTTTGGTATTTTAAATTATTTTAAGAGTTTTATTTTATTTAAAGGATTAAAACTTGTAAAATTCATATTTAATTCATTTTTTATCCTAAAAATATTTTAAAAATATGTGGGTGTTCGTAATTTTATACTCTTTATTTTAAAAATGAAAAGTTTAATTTTTCACATAATTTCCATTTAAATTCGATTTGTATTTAAAAAAAATATATTAAATTGATTTTAGATTTGTTTTCAGCATTTTGAAGATCACTGCACTTACCCTCTTAAATCCCTAAGTTTCCAGATTTTTTTTCCTAAAATCAGTTTTCTCTCATTTCTTTTCTTGGAACTCTCCTGATCTCTCTCTAAGTCTCTCTCGGGGAAAAAAATCTATCCCCTCCCCTCTCTTTTCTTCTCATTTCCATCGGTGTGTGTACGAGTGTGTGTTCTGTGTGTGTGAGTATAAACAGTAGTGAGAGTATTGCAGGTTGTGGTTCAATTTCTGCTGTGGGTGTAACCAAATCATGGTTTATGTGTGTGAATAAGGTGTGTGATGTGTGTGTGTATATGTGACGTGTGTGCGCGTGGCGACTGCGTGTGTGTGTGCGTGACAAGTTGTGTGACTTTGTGTGCTCTGTTTCGTTATAGTTGTGCTGAAATCGTGTGGTAAAGCCACGAACTTGAGTGGCTTGCGAGGTGTGGGTTCTGTGATCTTGAGTCACTAATTGCTGTGGTATTCCTTAGCTCCTTCTTAATTGTTATCGATACAAGTCATGTATAATGCTGTGTTGCGTTATCTGATCAATTGTTACTCTGTGGGCTTATGTTGCCGATCTTGATGAAAACAAAAAGGCATTTTTTTTGTTAATTCTTACATAATCTGAAATTACTGTTTATTTTGATGATGATTATTTGATAAATATTTAATAACCAATATTTAGGTATAATTCGGATCGTATGTTGAATTCAGTGATTTTTTTTTTGTATGTTGTTACTTATGAATTGAATGTTGGGATATAGTTGTGATTGTAATCGTATATTTAATTGATGATTGTTGTGGATTTGTATCGGCTCCCGACTGGTAGGCTATCCGCGTAGAGGGGATGCTGTCAAAAATTTTCTAAAAATATTTAATTACATTTTCTCGAGTATAATAAATATTACTACTTTATTATTCGAATAATGTAAATTGTTAAGTGTAATTAGTTTACCTTAATAATTTTTAATTAATTAAGAGATATGTTATACGATTAGTAACCGGTACATTGTGATTATATCAATGATTTTAATTGCTATCAGGGGTATTAGTATGATTTTGATTTTTAAAGTGGAATATACGTAGGGTGACTTGGTTTGTGGATGATACGAGTATGTACCATATGTAGTAAGTTTATGGATTGTCAGGGATGTGCAAATGAGGTATATTAGAATGATATGGTATGATTGTAAATTGTATTGAAGCAGGGAATGTCAAACTTCGATTTGATAGGTTGTATTCTGACAGGGCAGGCGATATTATAAAGGAGGTGTTGTCCAATTTTCTTTGTAATTATTTTCTAATTCTTATAGTAATTAGACAAGAGCTATTTGTGAACCAATGTGCTATGTGAATTATAGGGTATAAGAGTAAGTAATAATACGTGCTAAGTGCTATGTGATTTATGTGGTTATATATTATTATTTTGATAATATGATTGGTATGAGTTATATACATAGTTGTAAAGCGTATAGGACACGTTTGGGTAGAGCCGAATTAGAAGGTTAAGGTTGTAAGTGTACTGAAATAATATTTTACCTGTATATAGGTACGAATAAGAGGCCGGCTAAGAGCCAGCACCAATTTAGATGGAATCTTAAGGAATGGAACGATAAAAGGAGCAGAAGTGTACGTGTGTTCGTGTAGAAGCTGCCGACTGATAGAGAAAATATGGATGTAAGATCGAGTAGAGGACAATGTATAAAGAAGTAAACATTGATATAAAGTGAATGATGAATTGATGTGATGGAAATGGAAATTTCATCAATTGAGGCAAGTATACTATCCCTCACTTATTGTTCAAGTGATGTGAAACCTTTGGTATTATTTACTGTTCTTTCGAAATTACTTCTTGCAAACAATTATACTCTTCATGTTCATTCTGAATAATGTGAACCTGTTCTGTAATTATATGGTGTTTCTTTCAAATCATTTTGCTAGTGCCTAAACTCTTCACTTTTATTTCCAGTGACATTCTTCTTCTATTAAATTACAAACAATCATTTTTCAAATTATTCTATTATTGTTTATGCTCATCACCTATCCTTCAGGTGATGATTTCTTTTAAAATCATTTTATTGCAATATTCCTCGTCTATGCTGATATTTTTCAAAGTATGTTATCTTTCAAATTTATGTTAAATAATTCGAGGTTTATACTATTGTTGAGGCATGTGTTGCTCAGTGACGGTTAAAGCCAAGAATGAATTGAGATCTTCTTAATTATTCAAACTCATTATTGTCAGGCCGGTTCTGGCATCTAAAGCCTAGCTAAGTGCTTAGCCGACATGAGTGAGACTTTGTGTAATTGAGAATTTCTTCAATCTTCTTTTGAACTTCAGATTTTCTCTAATCCACGATTCCTTATAAATTGTTGTTGAAGTTATAAAATCTTGACAATTGCCTTGTTCCTTAAATTATTAATGGTCCCCTGTTGATATATATCTCTGCTTTGCTGTACCATATCATGCTTAGTTTAAATCCGATTGCCTTGTTATATTTTCTTTTGCTTCCCTGAATCTTAATCTTATTGTTGTGTTGTTCATAATTCTTTATATCGAATGCTTCCTTGATCCTAAATCTTTTAATGTTACTCCTAAAAATGGCTTAATTAATCAAAGATGTTTTTAAAACTCCTTATACTGGGCTGATCTGTTATCAGTGAGTATAAAGGACTTAAAAGTGAAATGTTTTAAATATTTTAAAGATTTTATTGTGGGGGATTCCGTCAAAATATTTTCTACGGATTCCTTCAGATTGGAGAGCGTAAGAGGCTAGGGTGGTCCTAGTCCAACTTTTTTTTATATTTAGCGTAAGAGGCTAAGGTGGTCCTAGTCCAGCATAAACGGCCAATGTGTTGCCTAATTGGGAACCCAATTTTCAAGGTCCAGAGGGGCTTCGTGTCCGGTATGGGGACTCTACGTGGCTGATCACCCGTATTGTCCGATGATAAGGAAAAACTCCAATCAACTTAAAATGTTAAGGTTTTATGAAAAGTATGTTTCAAAGATGAAAGGGTTTTAAAGAAGGGAAGGTTTTGATGAGATATATATGTTTCAAGGTAAATGGTCATTAGTTTCGAAATTGTGGATATTAGAGTTAGTTGTTTTCTATCTTGATCAATATTGGGAACTCGGTAAAACAATGAGATTAAGGATGGATAGGAGTTTCCCAGTTATTCCCTTCGCGAGTAACATTGTACGTTGAAAGTGGAGTAAGAATGATTGGGGGATTTCTTGATATTCTTTTTCTCAAAGTTTTATCTGAGGCAGTGATGATTTGTAGTAAATGGAAAATTTTTATTCGATGATGGAAATTGAATACTTTCCTTGAGATTAATTGATCATTGATATTGTTCATCAATGATATATCGAGATATTGTTGTTTCACTATATTATTAACTTGCTGAGCGTTCTTTGGCTCACTCTTGCTTTGTTTTACCTAACCCTTTGCAGTTAGATTTAAAGATGATCTAATACATTTATCCCTGCGAATGAGAGCAACGAGGCAGCCTATACAGGATAGATCTCGAAGTCAGAACGGGTAAGCACAGATTGGAATTAAGCTACAAATTAGACGATATAGTAATTGTACTCAGAGTAGTGAAAGAAATTGTAATAATTCGTATATTGTAGATTCTTGTTTCAAACCATAACCTGGAATCGATCCTCGGTGAGGAATCGTTGGGGCATTAAGTTTTATTTGTATTTGGAATTTGGTTTGGGTTGAAGTACAGGTGGATAGTCCGATTTACGAATACTTCATGCCAAAATTTTCTAAAATTCCCCTGTATCAAAGTCTATATTATTATAAAAAGTTTATTTTCAGTATTGGGAAGTCGGGGCGTTACAACTACAATAAAACTCTTAAAATCATTTTAAAATAACAAAACCTCTGAATTAATTTACCCAACCATTTTAAAAACTAATAATATTATAAAGATAAGGAAATGTTATTTCCAGAGCTCTTTTTTTATTTCCAGAGCTATTTGTAGCATAATGTATCACAATATGCAACACTTTGTGAATGCAGGGGGGCATATGCTACAAATACAGCTCTGGAAATAAAAAAAGAGCTCTGGAAATAACATTTCCCTAAAGATAATATCACAAAAGATTTCATGATTTTTAATAATTTCGATAATTTTATAATATTAACAGAGGTTAAAAATGCATGATTTAAATATTTTTAAATCATAAAAAATACAAATAAAAAAAATACACCGACCTTCACAGCTTACACAAATCATCACGTAAACACAAAAACAGAACTTCACATACATTTCACCTTTACAACAATATTCACATAATATAATTCATAATTTATATTAAATAATTAATTTCTAAATTCAAAATTTTCTAGGACGTTATAATACTAATGACATAAATTTTTTTGAAAGGATTTAACACATTATATTCAAACAAAAAATTGATTTGAATTTGATTCTATACTGGAATCATTTTTTGAATAAATTTGTTTTTATGATATAATTGCTTTGAATTATTTCATTAATTTTTAATAATTTATCAAAAAAAGAGTTATGTAATTTCATTTTTAATTTTTAAATTAAAATTTATAATTATATTTCATAAGAAAAATATGGGTTATTCTCTTGAGAGAGAATTACCAAAATGCCTATTTTTCCTAAGTTTTTGCCCAAAATACTGATTTTGAAAAAAATGACCCGAAATACCGACGGGATACGGAGTTCCGGCCTCCGTATTAGTCTTATACGGTACACCGTGTACCGTATTATGCATGATACGGAATACGGTCTTCCGTGTTATGCATGATACGGTACACGGTGTTCCGTGTTAGGTGGGTGCACAGCACTGTCACGGAACACCGTCCACCGTATCATGCATAACACGGAAGACGGAGCTCCGTATCATGTCCTGTTACGGAGGACGCTCCTCCGCATCACATCCCCTATCACGGTACACAATGTACCGTGTCTCGTCAGTAAAAAGGACCATCCAGTTTGCCAGGTGATTATTTTGGGCCATCACCCTTCTCTTGAATTGTATATAAGATGGTTGAGTGCCACCTAACATACTTTATATTGAAACTAGTTAAAAAATTATTTAAAACTCTAATAGATCTTTAAAAAATAAAATTTATAAAATATTATTTACAAGCCCCGGCTAATTTTGCTAAAGTAGATAACTTTTTAATCTTCTTACCTCTTATAAAATTTTAAATATAAACCAAATTATATATGGGCCCATTTTACAATGTAATTTACAATAAAAATTTACAATAAAAATTTCCATTATACAATGTAATTTTTATCACATTGATGAGGGAGCAATTTTTGGTAACAATTTAGATACCTAACATTACTCAACTATAATAAGTGTTCTAAAAATCGGTTTAGGCAGCTGGTAAATCGACGCTTAGGCTAGGCGGCCAATAAACACCTCAAATTTGTAAAAATTGGTCATTAGACGTTTTTTTGATTAGGCGACGTGTAGGTGGTCCTAGACGGTATTAGACGATTTAATGAGTTAGGTGTGAATAATCGATTAGGCGGCTATTAATCGGATTTAATCGGGACTAATCGGTCAAATTTTAAAAAAATGATCAAATTAAGAATAAAACTTTAAAAATATAATTTTTTTCATAAAAAATATAATTTACAATAAAAGAGTAAATTCACTCATCATATTTAAAATAAAATGAAGATATTTATATTTTTACTTATACAAAATGTACTTTTAAATATTAAAATTAAATTATATTAAAAATAATATTTTAATACATCCAAATAATGTTCAAATTAACAGTTTTTAGAACATTGACTATAACAACCAATCACACCTTCCTATTTCACACACTTGTATATCTGTATCTACGGTTCCTTACCTTCTACACACACGCTCAAAATCAAAACCCTATGGTCAAACTGAACAACCTCAAACCAATCCCCCATTCCCCCATTACATCCACCTATATATGCACCACACGCACAAAACTAAAAGAACCCACATTCAGACTTTTCACATATACACATCAAATTTGATCAAAACAGAGCAACAAGAATGAGAAAACAAGTAGGGTCCACAAAAACAGTATTCCCCAAGAGAATAATCCTAGTACGACACGGTGAAAGCCAAGGGAATCTAGATGGGACAGCCTACGCAACAACACCTGACTACAAGATCAAGTTAACCCAACATGGTCTTGATCAATGCAAGCTTGCTGGTAAGAAAATTCATGATCTTTTCTCTGACAATGGCCAGAAGAAGAACTGGAAAGTGTTCTTTTACGTGTCGCCTTACGAGAGAACTCGTTCGACGTTGAGAGAGATTGGAAAGTCGTTTAAGAAGAAGGAAATGATTGGTGTTAGAGAAGAGGTTAGGATTAGAGAACAGGATTTTGGGAATTTTCAGGTGGCGGAGAGGATGAAGGCGATCAAGGAGACTAGGGAGAGGTTTGGTAGGTTTTTTTATCGGTTTCCGGAAGGCGAATCTGCGGCTGATGTCTTTGATAGAGTTTCTAGTAAGTCCTCGGTTCTTTTGCTTTTAGTGTTTTTTGTCATGGTCAATTAAGTAAGAGAAATGACAGAGTTCCTAAAAAATTCCCAAAAGTGTTCCCAAAATATGTGATTGGATATATATTTTAAAAATAAAGAGGCCCTCCATGTATTCATATGAGCTCTACTAATTAAAAGATGACACTTGGCATTTGGGAATAATTTTGAGAACCATTTTGGAGTCCCTAGCATTGCTCATTACGTAAATTTAAATATTCATGCACACGTGCCTAGACTTGACACCTCATATTATTATTACCGAGAAGGGAATCTGTTATGCTAAGTATTATGGATGCCCATTTTTAGCATTTATTTATTAGTTTTGACATGTTGGATATTATTATTACCGAGAAGGGTATCTGTTAGGCTAAGTATAACGGATGCCCAATTTTTAGCATTTATTTGTTAGTTTTGACACGTTGGAGGATGGTATTGAAATTTGGAAGTGATTTGAAGTTTAGTTGATTGATGCGAAATTGCGAATTGTTTATATGACATATCCCTAATTATAGAAAAAAAAATGAGGGATTATGCAGAGCAATATATATTAGTCACCAAAAGTGATAGGATCAATTGCTTTTCGGTAATTTATATGTGAAAGCAAATCACCCATTTTGTTTACAGCCTCGCTTTAATAAGTTGAAACAAAATCTGACTACCTTATACAAAACATAGATTTGACCTTAATGACGACAAATGCTTCTTCACTTTGAATCTAAGATTAATATTTGATTTCTTGGTGATGAATGATCGCCAGAGCTGTTTTTGTTTGTCTTATGTGTTTCTTCAGGAAAGGGAAATGTTATTTGAAGAGCAGTTTTTTAATTTTCAGAGCATGTTGTATTGTAGTTGTGTTTCATGTCTATTAAGGGAGAAAAACATAGCTCAAACTGCCGTGGACATAAAATTTTCCGGGAGAAATGTCCCATGTACATAAGTTATCTCACATTGTTCAGTGTTTGTGTTTTTGCTGAAGTTACTCATAACCCCCCCCCCCCCCCCCCCCCCCAATCTATTGCTAAACCATGTTAAATTTTTTTAGAAATTATACCTTCTTGATGATATCACAGTCTGTCAATTAGCAATTTCTTAGATTAAAATTGGTTGGTATCGCGTGTAATAAAAATTTAAAAAATAAGTAAATAAAGGAGGCGAGTTTATAACTACTCAGTAGTGCTTTTTTACCTCTTGTTAGTATTTCCTCTAAGGCACTCTAATTCCTCTATGAATTCCATCAGAATTCTTCTGGTCCTGTTTTGAATTCAACCTGAAAGCAATTGGAAGCACTAGTGCTTTTTTACCTCTTGTTAGTATTTCCTCTAAGTCACTCTAATTCCTCTGAACTCAGATTTCTTCTGGTCCTGTTTTGAATTCAACCTGAAAGCAATTGAAGCAATATCGTTCTCTCGATAATGCTCTCTGTATGCCATGAGTCAGTTGGTTTCTCATATTATCCAGGATGTTAATAATGTCCAAGTGGTAAAGAAATCTCTTAGATGTACTAATTGCACTACAACACTGACTTCCATCCACATAAACGTAATACCTGATCGCACAATCATTTTAGGAAGTCGGTGCCTTGCTTTAGTTTAATAAATTTTCATAGCATATCTATATCTTCGTGGAAAGAGAACAAAAGAGTAAAAAAGATTCATGTGTTTAGGCTGTGCATCCATAGAGAATAGTGTTTAGTTTCCTTTCATCATCTGTCCTCTGTGTCCATGTCCCGCGTTGGGGTTTGGATGATTCTCTTTATCCAGCATTAAAGTCTATCGTCGTAATAAAAAAAAACTTTGAAGTCTATCAATATTCCTAATATTTTACAGAGTACTTAATTTCATTGGTCGGAAAGCCTTCAGGTCTTTACCAATCTGAACTGTGTTAGTCAGTTTCTGCACCTAACACTAGGCTAATAGTGACTTTAATCAACTAAGTTGTATATTAAAAATTAGCTAAAGGTAATTGAGTCAGCGATTAGGTAAGGAGCTACTTTGGAGCAAAGCATGTGCCCACTAATGATACTAATTATTTTAATAATTTTGATATCGTTATTATGCTAGTTTGTCTAGGTCCTTTGCATAATTTAAAGTAAAATGCCACATGGGCTATTGCCAGATCAGAACAACCCCCCCCCCCCCCCTCTTCCCTCCCTCCCTCCCTCCCTCCCTCCCTCCCCACCCCCAATAGCCTTTGGTCACTTGCTTTAGTTTCTATTCTCCTCCATCTAGATTTCTGTATATATTTCTAGATCTTTACAGTTGTCACATCTGTCTCATGAGTCAGATAAATTAAACATAACCCGAAAATAAATGTATAAATCACATATGTACACTGAGCTTATATATATGAAATGCTTGTGAAGGTTTTCTTGAATCACTTTGGAGGGATATTGACATGCATAGGCTCCGCAATGACCCTGCTGATGACCTAAATCTTGTAATTGTATCTCATGGACTAGCTTCACGTGTTTTCCTTATGAAGTGGTTTAAGTGGACAGTTGAACAATTTGAGTACCTAAATAATCCAGGAAATGCTGAGGTTCGAGTAATGCAGTTAGGACCTGGCGGAGAGTACAGTCTAGCCATCCATCACACTGAAGAAGAGATGCTTGAATGGGGACTATCTCCTGACATGATATCTGATCAAAAATGGAGAGCTCAAGCCCATAGGGGTGACTGGAATGAGAGCTGTCCCTGGTATCTTGATTCTTTTTTCGACCATTTATTTGATGATGCTTCAGAAGATTCAGATGAAAATGCAGACAAAGTGTTGACATGATAGGACTTTATTTTATTTTTGAAAGTATGTGTTCTTAGCTTGCTGAGTGATGTGATTGCATAGCATACTAGAAGTGTTAGAAGCAGCTTGTGTCTTGTGAGGACTGGTTCGAGTTTGCAGTTTAAACAACCCATTTTTTATGTGTATTTTAACTTAAAATAATTTAACATTTGCCTTAACTCGTAAATACATTTGTATTGTAGCTAATAAAATCAGATTTATTTTTTAAGTTGTCCTCAAACGAATGTTGCCAACGGAAACTTATCCGTTGGTAATTACTAACGGATTGCTAACCCATATCGCAAGGTTAAAAAGTTAATGATTTAATAACAGGCAACCAACGAATTAACAACGGAATTTACAATTTGCTCAATTTGCCAACGGAATTTTCTGTTAGTGATCCCTTTTGTGTTTAGGTTTATTTATATTATGAAGTCTAGTAATAACTGAATTCATTTATATTATGGATTTTATTTGTATATTAATAAATAAATATCATATGCGAAATGTAACAAATAAATTCAGTTTGATTCTGTACATGATCAAACTGAATTTATTTAACAAATAAATATTATTTGTATATTCAGTTTCATTTTCAGTACTTGGTCTTTCTAGATTTACACTCAACAGATGCTCGGTACATAAATAAAACATAGAATCATAGAATGGAAAACAGATTTGCATTGATAACTTGAAAGTGGGTTCAACCCTTACATAGCTACTATGGTCCTACTCGGGGTACTAGACCCTGGAATGGTTTCATCGAACCTTATTTCTACTTCTCATAATAAATAGATAATGAGCTAAGTCCTTACAAGGATAGCTCAAACATAATAAATCTTCATGTTCAAAGCATGCCAAGTACGTGGCACTTCGTTCCCATCCAATGTCTCCAACTTGTAGGATCCTCGTCCTAGTGTCTTCCTGACTCGGTACGGCCCTTCCCAGTTAGGGGCTAACTTTCCCTTTTGCCCAACTCCGGAAGCCTCTATCTTCCTTAGAACCAAATCGCCTTGGCGAAAGAACCTCTCCTTAACCCTTTGGTTGTAATGGAAAGATGCTCTCTTTTGATGCTTCGCATTCCTAGCATTAGCTTCATCCCTGACCTCATCAATTAGGTCCAGGGCAAGCCTCATACCTTCTTCATTCGTCTCTT
This sequence comes from Kitagawia praeruptora, assembly GCA_037693485.1. Classification (NCBI taxonomy): domain Eukaryota; kingdom Viridiplantae; phylum Streptophyta; class Magnoliopsida; order Apiales; family Apiaceae; genus Kitagawia; species Kitagawia praeruptora. Next base: position 116,271,470 of record CM075351.1, on the reverse strand, counting down.
GTTCATAAGACTCAACTCGCGGCGACGTGTGCATAATCTCCAGGGGCACAACTGCCTCGGCTCCGTAAGCCAATAAAAACGGGGTTGCTCCAGTGGTCACCTTACAAGTAGTGCGATATGCCCAAAGTATGGGTCGCAACTCATCCACCCAAGTGTTCCTTGAGCGTTCGACCCTCTTCTTTAGTCCATCAAGGATAATCCTATTAGCTACCTCTGCTTGTCCATTAGCTTGCGGGTGTGCCACTGAGGTAAAACGAAGCTCAATAGCGTTTTCCTCGCAGTACTTCTTAAACTCTTCATTTTTGAACTGTTTCCCATTATCCATCACAAGGATTCGTGGGATTCCATATCTGCAAATTATGTTCTCCCAGAAGAACTGAGCAACTTGTTTGGTGGTTATCTTAGTTAGAGGTTTAGCCTCAATCCACTTAGTGAAGTAGTCAATGGCCACTATCAAGAACTTCCTTTGTGCCGAAGCCACGGGAAAAGGACCAAGTATATCCATCCCCCACATTGCAAACGAAATAGGAGAGTTAATCGAAGTCAACATCTCAGGCGGCTGCCTTACAATTGGAGCGTGCTTTTGGCATCTGTCACACTTTTTAACATAATTCTGTGCATCGGCCAACATCTCTGGCCAATAGAATCCTAGTCGAGTGATCTTGTGAGCTAGGGCTCTGCCCCCCAAGTGTTGCCCACAGATCCCTTCATGAACTTCTTCCAATGCTTCTTTTGCCTCTTGGGGCCTCAAACACTTCAAGTATGGGATAACAAACGATCTCTTGTATAGGATGCCTTCGATCAAGGCATATCTCAATGCTCTCACTGACAGCTTTCGTGCCTCCAGGGCATTGTCAAGGAACCATCCAGTTTCGAGGTGAGCTTTGATAGGATCAATCCAGCAACCTCCTACATCAATCGGAGCCACCAATTTCGAGTTGATGGTCGGGGCCTTCAAGACCTGGAAGTAAACACTTCCTGCATAATTATCTATCTCAGAAGAAGCGAACTTAGACAGGGCATCGGCCTTAACGTTCTCTTCCCTCGGAATGTGCTCCACATAGCACTCATCAAACTGAGTCATGACTGCTTTCACAACTCTTAGATACTTCGCCATCGTTTCATCCTTGGCCTTGAATTCACCATTGACTTGTGATACCACTAATCTTGAATCCCCACAAACTTTGAGATTCTTGACCCTCATGATTCTGGCCAAGCCCAACCCGGCTATCAAAGCTTCATACTCAGCTTCGTTGTTGGTCATTGGGAAGTCTAACTTCAAAGCTTACTCAACCGTAAACCCATCGGGGCTTTGCAAAACCAAACCTACACCACTAGATTTTGTTTTTGATGCTCCATCAAAATAGAGCACCCAATACTCCTTCAGATCAGGTACAAGTTTCTCATCCTTATCCTCTTTCCCAGGGGTAGTTACTGATAAGTGGATTTTTATCCACTTGGATCGCTTCATTTTGTCTTAAATTGATCACTCGTATCTCAAGTATTGGTGTGTTTTAACGTGTTTTTGTGGAGATTGTGCAGGACATTGTTTCTATGTAGATGTGGAATTTTCAGGGATATATGGTGTTTTTAGAGTCAAAGAAGCAAGTGTCAGAAGTTGCATTTGAATTTGGCAAAAGAAATCAGCAAGATCAAGAAGACATTTCTGCTGGGTAAAGAGTCAGGCGCGGGCGCGCCTGATTTGCATTGGTTTTGAGCGCGGGCGCGCAGAAGATATTCCAGAGTCAGAGTAGCGCGCGGGCGCGCCTGAAGTGTACATGGTGTGCGCGCGGCCACGCCCAGCTTCGCCAGAAAATTCCCAGTTCTGTCAGAATTCGATTTAAACAGGGAAATTGCCACAAATTCTATTCCTAATTATTATGGAGTTCCATGAACGGCCATAAACTTCCAGAATCATAATTATACATGGGAATTGCAATTCTATTTCATTTAAGAACGGAATTTGCTGAAATTCTATTCCAACTCAAAGAAGGCAATTACTTGGAGAAGAGGAAACTTGGGGCTATAAATACACACCTTGGGGGACATAAAAATCATCATCTACACACCTGAATTCAGTCCAATTCGTTCATAGCACGTGATCGAGAAGCCAAGGCGAGGATTGTGACGACAAGAAGATCTAGACATAGTTTTCTTGTATTCCTTTGTTTAGGCGTATCTTTTGGATGCTTGTTACTTTCACGGATTTGTTCTCTAACCCTTGTTACATTATTGATTTATTCATCTTTGTTATCTTATTCATTACCATGTTTTCATCAAATATCATGGTGACGAAAGGTTCAATCATGAACTAATCGTTGTCGTGGGATCCTAGCGGATTTATCTATGTAGCTTAGTAGTTTGCATGCCTTAAAGATTTATGTGTGGTGACTTCTTGATATCCTCGTATGGTTGTGTTTTATGTATTTAGATGCGTAGCTAACATCTAATTTGTTAATCTCTTGTGAAGCGAGAGTGGAACTTGAGATTTAGAACTTGCGATGCTAGCATAGGATAAGTTGATGTTTTAACATCATGATTTGTGGCGTAAATAGAGATATTATGCTACCATATGTGATCTAAGTGGATAACTTGTGCTTAAACCTTTATGTTTTCAAATTCTATAGAGATATAGGGTCTAAACATAATAGGTGTCTATTCATCTTCTATCTCTTTTGTGGATGTATGTTTAGTTTGGTATTCGTATACTGAGAAGTAGCGTTTACTTGTTTCGTGTTATTCGATCATATATCAAAATCATCGCATGTATTGATTAAAGGCAGCAACTCTAAGTGAAGTGGATAATGAAGTTAGGATTCCATGTTTATTCTCATATAAGTAATTCGATTTCAATTCTCGTCAATTAGTTAATTCTTAGATTTATAATTTGCATCTTAGTTAATTTAGATAATCAAACTCCAATTTGTTACTTTTCTTAGCAGTGAATTAAAACCATACATTGTTGCATACGCATATTTTCTGATTAAAACTTAACCAAATCTCTGCGGAACGAACTTAATTTATATTACTTGTGACTACGTGCACTTGCGTAATTTTTTGTTAACAAGTTTTTGGCGCCGCTGCCGGGGATCATCGCTGTTTTATTTTTAGTTTATTTGCTTGTCAATAGTGGTCGTTAGCGTTCACTGACTTGGATTTCTTACTTAGTTTTTTTGTTTCGTGGTGTTTCAGGTACTTAGGTTTGTATGCGAACACGCTTACAAGCTCGTTTGGAAGAACTGGCAGAAGACGATCTTGTAGAGAATAGAGAGGATAAGAAAGAGGAAAATGAAACTACAGTAGAGATGGCAGATGCAGCAGCAGCTAAAGCTTTGAAGGAATATTCGCAGCCGAAGATCAATGACATCCAGTCGAGTATCATCAGGCCGGCGATCACGGCTAATAACTTCGAAATCAAGCCGGGCACTATTCAGATGGTTCAGAATTCGGTTCAGTTTGGGGGTGCTTCTACGGAGGATCCTAACATGCATATTCCGGACTTTATCGAGATCTGTGACACTTTCAAGTTTAATGGTGTGTCGGATGATGCTATCAAGTTGAGACTTTTCCCATTCTCTCTGAGGGATAAGGCTAAGGGCTGGTTACACTCTCTACTAGCTGGTTCCATTACTACATGGGAGGATCTTGCTCAGAAGTTTCTTACTAAGTTTTTCCCTATGGCGAAAACTGCAGCAATAAGGAATCAGCTAATTCAATTTACTCAGCAATCTGGAGAATCTTTGTGTGAGGCTTGGGAACGATACAAGGAGATGCTTCGTAGGTGTCCACATCATGGCATGCCTGATTGGATGGTTATTAATAGTTTCGACAATGGGTTGGGAGCACAGTCTAGACCTATGCTAGATGCAGCATCAGGAGGAGCTCTATGGGCTAAGAGCTACGATGAAGCTTATGAACTTATTGAGACGATGGCTGCTAATGAATATCAGAATCCAACCCAGAGGCTTTCTCAAGGCAAGGTAGCAGGAATTTTTGAAGTGGATACAACTTCAGCTATTGCAGCTCAGTTGAAGGCTTTGACTATGAAGGTGGATTCTCTTGCAAATTATGGAGTTCAGCAGGTGGCTAGTGTTTGTGAGCTATGTGCGGGCGCACATGAGACGAATCAGTGTGCTATCTCTTCTGAATCAGCACAGTTCGTGAGTAATTTCCAGAGACCTACTGCACCAGTTCCAGCCACTTATCATCCTAATAATCGGAATCATCCTAATTTTAGCTGGAGCAACAATCAAGGTGCTCAACAACAACCTTATCAGCAGTTTCAGGGACAGCAAGCGAAGCCATTCAATCAGGGCTATCAACAGCCGTATGCTCCAAGGCAACCATATCAGCCTCCGGGATTTCAGCAGCAGCCCCAGGCTAATGCGGGGCAATCTTCTAATGAAAAATCAGAAATGGATGAATTGAGGATGATGGTTAAAAGCCAGGCAGTCGCTCTCAAGACCTTGGAGAACCAGATGGGACAGATTGCAAGTGCTTTACTTAGTAGGCAACAAGGAACTCTTCTTAGTGATACAGAGGTTAATCCAGGCAAGAGGGAGGTCCATGAGCAGGTGAAAGCTGTGACTTTGAGATCGGGGAAGGTTACATCAGATCCTAAATCAGCCGCTAAGGAAGATGAAGAAGTGCAGAATCAACGAGTTGAAAAATCTGCAGTGCCTGAAATTGAGAAATCTGACTTGGGAGCTGATCAGCAAGGTGGTGAAGTAGAAAAGAGCAAGGAACCTATTGAACACTCTCCTCCAGAGCAAGATCAAGAAGACATTTTTGCTGGGTAAAGAGTCAAGCGCGGGCGCGCCTGATTTGCATTGGTTTTGAGCGCGGGCGCGTAGAAGATATTCCTGAGTCAGAGTAGCGCGCGGGCGCGCTTGAAGTGTACATGGTGTGCGCGCGGCCGCGCCCAGCTGCGCCAGAAAATTCCCAGTTCTGTCAGAATTCTATTTAAACAGGGAAATTGCCACAAATTCTATTCCTAATTATTATGGAGTTCCATGAACGGCCAGAAACTTCCAGAATCATAATTATACATGGGAATTGCAATTCTATTTTATTTAAGAACGGAATTTGCTAAAATTCTATTCCAACTCAAAGACGGCAATTACTTGGAGAAGAGGAAACTTGGGGCTATAAATACACACCTTGGGGGACATAAAAATCATCATCTACACACCTGAATTCAGTCCAATTCGTTCATAGCATGAGATCGAGAAGCCAAGGCGAGGATTGTGACGACAAGAAGATCTAGACATAGTTTTCTTGTATTCCTTTGTTTAGGCGTATCTTTTGGATGCTTGTTACTTTCACGGATTTGTTCTCTAACCCTTGTTACATTATTGATTTATTCATCTTTGTTATCTTATTCATTACCATGTTTTCATCAAATCCCATGGTGACGAAAGGTTCAATCATGAACTAATCGTTGTCGTGGGATCCTAGCGGATTTATCTATGTAGCTTAGTAGTTTGCATGCCTTAAAGATTTATGTGTGGTGAATTCTTGATATCCTCGTATGGTTGTGTTTTATGTATTTAGATGCGTAGCTAACATCTAATTTGTTAATCTCTTGTGAAGCGAGAGTGGAACTTGAGATTTAGAACTTGCCATGCTAGCATAGGATAGGTTGATGTTTTAACATCATGATTTGTGGCGTAAATAGAGATATTATGCTACCATATGTGATTTAAGTGGATAACTTGTGCTTAAACCTTTATGTTTTCAAATTCTATAGAGATATAGGGTCTAAACATAATAGGTATCTATTCATCTTCTTCTTTTTTTTGCTAATTAAAAAATTTATATCACTGAGAAGCTATTACATTTCTAGGGGCATACCCCGCGAAATAAAAAAGCTAACCAAATGACACAGCAAGGAAATCTATCTAAACTAGACTACTACAACCTTCCAACTACAAGAACACCAACTAAGGTCCACAACAAAACCAATCCAAACCACTAGGGATCTAGAAAAGAAGCATAACAAGCAATGGGTCCTTTTGAACCCACTTTTTAAAGGAAGAGCACGTAAACAATTTCTCCCTCACATAGGACTTAACATTCGAGATTAGAACAGTCGTAGGATGCTCCTGACCAACATTGTGTATTCTAAAATTCCTCTCCTTCCATATACTGTAGACACATGTCGTTAGATAAACCCCCGCAATGGCTTTCAGCTTTGCATTTAGCGGACCCATGAAGAAATCCCCTTGCTGCCATTTAACCCAATCTGCATTGACCTGAACAGGAATGACACTCTTTACAAGACCAAAGTATGGACAGGAGGTTAATATATGCCCAATCGATTCATCCTCAATTCTGTAGAAAGGGCATAAAGGGTCTACATCCATGCCAAAAAGAATCATACGGTCGCGAGTGAGTAAGCGATTTTTAACAGCAAGCCAAGTAATAAAGGAGCATTTTGGAATGTTGAAAGTATTCCAAACTAATTCACTCCATCCCACTGCATTGCCAACTTCCCGAATAGAAGACCAAATACTCGCCAGTTTAAGTAATTTAGGTTGCAGCCCATTCCAGGTGATGCAGTCATTCCTGTGAATTTGGACTGTTCTCACCCTGCTTCGCAGCTGAATAACATCCATGTGGTTTGACCGTGGCAGGTTCCACACCCCATCATTGCAATAGGTGCCAATACGCACCAGGCTAGATGATTCAGCATTAGAGATAACATATGGGGAGATAAAAGCCAAAGGTTTCTTGTTGGCCCAAGGGTCGTGCCAGAAAAGAAACTCAGAGTTCTGACCTACTTTCCAAGCAAGGAAGTCCATTGCATGGGCTCTCGCATTGAAAATCTTGCGGGCAATCCAACAGCAGCTATAAGGCATTTTAGTAGTCCAGAAGGCTTTACTGCGTAACAACACTTTATGAAACCAAGCAATCCAAAGTGAGTCAGCTGAGGGTTGGAGCAGGCGCCAAAGCTGGTGTAAAACAGCTGCATGGTTCCATTCGAAAAGGTTTTTGATCCCCAACCCTCCTTCTGCCTTAGGTTTACAGCAGTCCTCCCACCCTACTTTGTAGTGACACCTTCCAGATTCCTTGTAGAACCCTCCCCAAAGGAACTTAAAGAAAAGACTGTTAATCTTCTTTAAGATTGCCTTAGGCAGGAAGATATACATGCTCCAATAGCCCACAATACTTGCCATGATGGCCTTGATCAACATTAACCGACCAACAAAGTATAAGAATCTTACCATCCAGGAATCCACTCGACCACACAGCTTTGCCACCAAAGAGGAACAATCTCGACTGCTAAGTTTCCCAGTAATGAGCGGCAACACCTAGATAAGTGATAGGGAGAGAGCCTCTCTGGAAACCAGTGACCCTAAGAATATCCCCCATTATCCTGTCACAAACATTAGCAAAGAAGCAAAGAGACTTTCCTTGACTGGGAACTAGGTTGGAACAGCTCGAGAACAGTTTGACTCCTTCCATAAACCTAGTCACAGAGGATGCATCTCCATGACTAAATAAGAACACATCATCTGCAAAGATGATATGATGCAGGTTCACCTCTTTAGTTCTCCAATGATATTTAAAATCCATGCCCTCTGTAGATTTTCTTTTCTTTTTTTTTTTTGCTAATTAAATTTTTATACCATAAAGGAACAGCTTAGACAAGTCTAGGGGCAAACCCCGCGAAATCAACAAATATTACAAAACAAACGTTCCTAAACGGAATGCTCAAACATCCTAAAATCGAACATAAACACAATGTTCGTCAACAACCAACAAAACACCTAGGTGCTACCTCCCCTAGCCTTCAGTTTTATACCAGCAAGGCCTGCCCTGGCACCATCTTCATTTGCATCCCCAATAGGGCTCTTAAGAGGCCTACCCTCTGCATCCGCAAGATCACTCCTCGAGGCATTCATGCAGTTATTCACATTATCTCCCTCGGCCGCGTCCATCAAGCATTTTCCATCCCCCTTATGAATCCTCGCCTTTGTCCAGCGAACTCTGACCCCCTTTGCCTCCTCCAGGCCTTCCCCTCCTTGACTCTCTTTATGGTTTGAGTCCTTCTTAGGTGTCTCTTGCATTTGCTCAGTATCAACATTCACAGCGCTGATCCCCACATCCCCAACAAAACTGAACAGTGGCCCCAAGTACTGCATATTACCCTGAATTGGCTCCTTTGCTTTTTCAAAAACTTGCATTTCCCGTTGCATAGCGCCATCTCCTGACAAATCTAAACCTTTTCCTTTAGAAAGAGAATCCCTGTTCCCCCCCATCCCGAATTCCTTAGTAGATCTTGTATCCTTTCCTCCAAAAAGAGAACTCAATTGTTGCTCAGTCGTTGGAAAGTCAATCCCCAAATCACTCAAGTAATCCCTCAGTTGAATAGAACGGCATGTTAAATCATGAAGCTCCGCTTCCTCAATATCTCTTAAGTCACGAGCAGAGGCACTGAATTCCCTATCACGGGACCCCTTAACCAATGGAACTTCTTTACCCAGCAAGGTAATGAACATCTTTAAGCTATCTAAATTTCGTCTCGCTGCCACTAGTGCCTTCCTCTTCAACTCGGTGTTGTAGAAAGTATGGTCTAACAGCCCTGCTATCTCTAACTCTTCTTCCATGCCTTGAATAATCTGGTCATCCTCCCCTAACACCGGGTGAGGGATTCCATTCTTCCTAATATAGTTCCCAAGCTGCTTAATGCAGTTCAGAGCTATACCCAAGTCTCTCATAAGCTTAGCATCCGGTCTCCTTTGCAATCCATTTATGACATCTAAGTCACTCATGTCAACATTCCCCCAAATCGTGGGCACCTTATGCCCATTCTGGACAATGCAGTCTCTGAAAATAATGACTACATTCACAGCAATAGCCAAACGCTCTTGCATTCTTTTGACTAAATCATCCCAGCTTGGAATCTTTTCTTCTTCTATCACTTCATTACACAATTTCTTCCCCTTGGCTTTCGCTCGAATCATCTCAGCCGCCTCAACATTAGGCCCAACATTTTCCTCGCTATTGCTACCCTTTTCACTGTCTCTACCCGAGTCCAAAACTGGAGTAAGAACATCCATTTGGGACTCATACATAATCACATCATTTACCAAGCCTCCCCTATCGGTGGTCGAAACAATAACCTCTTTCGTCGAAGTGAAAGGTTTCGATAGATCGATAGAGGAACCAGCACAAATATCAACATCTACATTATTTGATCTAACCGGTTTATTTTGGGAAAAAACCTTACCTTCAAATAAATGATGCTTAACCCGGCTGCGAGTGCGAGCAGCCATCCCAGATTTAGGACTCTCTAGAATCACCGTAACCAGATCCTCAGCAAAGGAGACCCGCGAATCCTTCTTCCTACCATCATTCTTTATACTCGATCCGTCCAACTTCTTGGATCGAATATCAACCAAAGGGTATCTTCGATACCAGGTCAACCGCAAAAGAAACCATTTTCGGGCTCAAAACTGGATCCAACCTCTCCTGGGTCATCAATCCATGATCAGGAACAGTAGCCGCCATCATGCAATCATCCACAAAGGAAACCCTCTTTCTACTCATGATAACAACCAGACAGAACTAAAAGAAATATTGTGTTTAGGTGAAAGATTATAAGGGGAAGGTGGATTTAGGAAGGGAAACAATAGATCTGATGAAAAAATTGTTTAGATTGATTAGATTTTAGAGAATTCTGGAGAGAGGATTTAGAGAGAAGGAAGAGAGAAAGTGACTCTTATTTTTAATTTTTCAAGTCTCCTTGATTATTGTTTTGAAATTTAGGTGAGAAAGTTTCTTGTGTCCCCTCTGTAGATTTTCCCAAACACGCAGTGAGAGCTTCCATGGCCATAACAAAGAGGTAGGGGAAATGGGGTCACCCTGTCTTAGGCCAGATTCACCTTTAAAGAAACCCTCCAAACTACCATTTAACTTTATCAAGAACATTGTGGAAGTGACACAAATTCTGACCCATTCAACAAACTTTGGAGGAAAACCCATTCTAACAAGGACTTGGACGATAAAGTTCCAGTTCAATGAGTCAAAAGCTTTATGAATATCAAGCTTGATAGCATAGCGGGGTTGACCTGAGTTCCTATCAAGCTTTATGATTTTAGCCATTACAAGGGAGTCAAAGAAGTAAAGAATACCTTTAGTAACATCATTACCAACAATGTGCCAAGTAGCCAAATAGAATTCCACAGAAAACCCATCAGGGCCTGGACTCTTATTTTTGCCCATCTTCTTTAAAGTGCAAAGAACATCACTCTCCCCAAAAGGCCGGCTTATAGTGCTAGCCTGAATCTCAGTCAGCTTTGGCAAAGGTATATCCTCAGGGAGTTGCTCTACATCACTTCTTTGACCAAGCAGGTTTTTGTAGTAGTTCACAGCTACCGAAGCCAAGTCCTCATGAGTAGTTACCAAATCACCAGAGGGAGTCATAAGTGAAAGCACCTTGTTCACATTCCATCTTCCTCTACAAGCATTGAAAAAGTACTTGTTGTTTTTTTTTTGCTAATTAAAAGAATTTATACCAAAGGAAACAGCTAATACATATCTAGGGGCATACCCCGCGAGACAACATCCATGCTATAGCTAGTAATCAACATGATACAAAGAATAAGAAGGTAAACCCTACTCAATGTTACAGATGTACCTAGCATATTCTTTTACATGATAAATAAGAGGATGGTCGGGTCATTCCGAACCCAACCCTTAAACAAGCTACATGAGAACAGTTTCTCACGCACCATACGTCTTATCTCACTGCTAACCACTGATGTAGGGTGGCCAGGACCATGGTTGTGCATACGGAAGTTACGCTCTTTCCAGACATGATAAATAGCTGTGCTAAAAAACAGTTGGGCAATTGATTCCTCCTTTGCCCCTAGCTGAGTAGCAGTGCAGTTGCCTGACTGACAATTGGACCAGTTACGAGAGAAACGAAATGGCATAGACCTGCTAATAATATCAAAGTATGGGCAAGCAGTGAAAATGTGGCTAATCGATTCATCATCCACCCCACACAAGACACATTTTTGATCAACCTGCATTCCAAACAGAAGCATTCTATCCTTCGTGAGGAGCCTGTTTTTGATGGCTAACCATGTGATGAATGAGCATTTCGGGATATTGAATTTTCCCCAGACCATGTTTAACCACTGGACATAGCTTCCCTTAACCCGCATGGAGGACCAAATAGTGGACAATTTGACATGCTTTGGAAGCATTCCATCCCACAAAATGGAATCAGACTTATGGATTTGGATATGTTGCACCATCCTTCTAATTTCAATCACATCATTATGGTTCGAAGATGGTAAGTCCCAAGTCCCATTTCGGAGGTAGACATTGATACTGACTGAACTAGTGGACTCAGCTGTAGATACAATGGAAGGGGCAATATCTAGAAGGGGCTTATTTTGGACCCAAGGATCATGCCAGAAGAGAAAGTCAGAGTTTTCTCCTATGTTATAGTGTACATACTGAAGGGCTCGCGGCCTCGCCTTGAACAGTTTCCTTACAATCCAACATGAGCGATATGGCATTTTGGAAGTCCAGAATTCCTTCTTTGCCAGCAAAGCTTTATGGAACCATGCTATCCATAGAGAGTTAGAGGTGGGCTGAATGATGCGCCACAGCTGAAAAAGAATGGCTGCTTCATTCCATTCAAAAATATTCCGAATGCCAAGACCCCCTTCTGCTTTTGGTTTGCAACACTCCTCCCATCCAACTTTATATTGACACTTCCCATCTGATTTGTAGAAACCTCCCCAGAGGAACTTGAAAAATAGAGCATTGAACTTTTTTAGGATCCCTTTCCGAAGGAATAGAAACATACTCCAGTATCCCACAATGCTGACCAGTATGGCTTTGATCAGTTGGAGACGCCATGCAAAATTAAGAAATCTAGTTGTCCACATCTCCATTTTGCTGCACAGTCTACTAATCAGAGTCTGGCAATCATTCTTGTTGAGCTTTCCTGTGATAAGAGGGAGCCCCAGGTAGGTGATGGGCATATGACCTCTTTGAAACCCTGAGTGAGAAAGAATAGCATCAGTCACATCCTGTCTAACATTAGCAAAGAAGCATGTAGTTTTGGAGATGTTTGGCTTTAGATTCGAACAGGTTGAGAATAGCTTGATCCCATCCAGGAGAGCCGAGACTGACCTAAGATCACCATGACTAAACAGGAAAACATCATCAGCAAAGATAATGTGATTTAGCTTTACTTCCTTAGTTCTCCAATGGAATTTGAAGTTAGGGTCCGCAGTCTTCTTATCCAGGCATGCTGAGAGAGCCTCCATGACAATCACGAACAGATAAGGGGATAGAGGATCCCCCTGTCTGAGGCCAGATTCCCCTTTGAAAAACCCTTCCAAACTGCCATTCAACTTTACAGAAAACATTGTTGAAGTGATACATTTTTCCAGCCACTTAATGTACTGAGTGGGAAACCTCATTTTCCCCATGATTGCAAACAGGAAATTCAGGTTAGGGAGTCAAAAGCCTTATGAATGTCTAGCTTTATAGCACATCGAGGCTGACCTGAATTACCATTATAGTCCTTGCATAATGCTTGAGCAAGGAAAATATTGTCACCAATGGATCTCCTAGCTACAAAAGCAGATTGTACCGGGGAAATGATGGAGGGAAGCACAGCTTTAAGCCTCTTGGCTAGCATAGAAGAGATGCATTTATACAGTACATTACAACAGGAGATTGGTCTAAAGTGTTGCATTTCAGATGGGTTAGGCTGTTTAGGAACTAAACATATGGAAGCAGCATTTATTACTCTAGGCAAGTGCAATGTGTTAAAGAAATGCATGATACCTTTAGTCACATCGTTTCCTACCAAGTGCCAAACAGCCAAGTAGAATTCAACTGTGAACCCATCTGGCCCAGGGCTCTTGTTCTTAGCCATTCTTTTTAATGTGCTCAGTACTTCACTCTCAGAAAAAGGGGCAGCCATAAGGTTGACCTGGGAATCAGAGAGAGAAGGTAGAGGAATATCATTAGGAAAATCTGCTACCTCAGATGATTTTCCCAGAATATTTTTATAGAAATCCGTTGCAACTTTAGCCATGTCTGCATGAGAAGAGTGTGAGACTCCCTCCGAGTCGGTGAGAGTAGTAATCTTGTTAGTGTTCCAGTTCCCTCTGCAAGAATTATAGAAAAACTTACTATTGCCATCTCCAAGTTTAAGCCACTGAATTCTGGATTTCTGCTTTAAAAACTGCTCCTCTAGCCTTAAAGCTGCTGAATAATTCTCAATAAATTCCTTTTCTTCCTCAAAGTAAGCAGCAGTAGGGTTAGCAGGCATTGAGTCCTGGAACTGAGAGAGTGCATCCGGAGACTGGATTACTAGGTTGTGAATATCCTCCATCTTTCTGTTTAGTTCCTTTAGAGCCACCTTTACATTCTTGAGTTTCGATGTTAGGATGAACCAAGGATTCCCCTCAACCTCTAAGGACCATGCTTTCTCCACTGTTTCCAAGAAGTCTGGATTATCAATAAGGTGATTAAAAAACTGAAAGGGCTTCGCTCCAGAGGAGAAACTAGTGCCAAGTGAAGTAACAGCAGGGCAATGATCAGATAAGCCCCGAGACATGAACTCCACCGTCGAGCAAGGGAACACTGAATGCCATTCCGGGTTTACTAACACACGATCTAATTTTCTGAATTTTGGCTGAGAGATATTGCTATCCCACCATGTGAAGAAGTGGCCTGAATACCGGAGATCAGTGAGGCCATTAGCAAGCAAGAACTGTTTAAACTCCTCCATTCCAGCAGTCCAATCTAAGGACCCTCCTTGTTTTTCATCAATACTAATACACGAGTTGAAGTCACCACATAGAGCCCATGCTGTGCCATTCAAACCCTGCGCTATTCCCACCAAATCAGACCATAGTGGTCTACGGTCAATCATATCATTAAGGCCATACACAAAAGAGATAACAAAAGTTGCATTGCTCTCAAGAAGGGTAACAGAGCATGTGATATGCTGAGAAGAAGAAGCAAGAACCAAAATTTTCCATATAGAGGGATTCCACCCCAGCCATATACGGCCTCCCGGATGATGATCATAGTTAAAGCACCACTGAAACCGTGGATTAATGGTCCGAGAGATAATCCTAGCAACGTCAGTTTGGACATGTGTTTCCAATAGACCTACCAGGGACAATTTATTTTTAAAGATGAAGTCCCTGATAAAACCAACTTTATTATTAAGGCCTCTAACGTTGTAGGAACAAAAAATAGTCATAATAGATTTATGACCTAGAGGAAGGGGTACGACCCCCCCTACCCCCTCTTTTTACTTTCTTGTATGGCTTTGGAGTTCTCGAGCCATGTTTCATTGCTACCTCATCAACCACAATGTTCTGAAACGGCTGAAGATTGGTGACTTCCGGAGATATACTTGGCGATGTCACTGGCATTCGTTTAGAACGAACCTCCGTCCACTCATTGTCTACATCCCCTTCTTTTACATCTACCTGGTGGTTGGCAGTTTGCTTGTCCCCAACTGAAGTGGTCATGTGGCTTGCTTCCTTCTCTAAAGCCCCTTCCTTCAGCTCCACCACCACCTTCTTTTGACTTGTTTCCGCCTCTAAAACCCCTTCTTTCAGCTCCACTACCACCTTCTTTTGGTGACCTTCATTTACCTTACCACTTTCGTCCACTTTATCTTTTCCTTTGTCATTTTGGCCAGATGGAGCCCCTTTAGTATGGATTGATCCCCCTGCCGCCCATTGTCTAGAAGCCACCGGGCAAACACTAATGGTGTGGCCAAGAGATTTACAGTGGCCGCACACCATTGGCTTATTAATGTATGAGACTTTAACCTCAACTATGGAACCGTCCAGGTCCACCACTTTGAGCGTTGGTGGTAATGGATCCCCCACTTCATACTGCACGCACATTTTTGCAAATGGAAGAATTTCTAGCTCAGATTTAAGGGCGTCTGCCCCTAGGGGCTTTCCAATGGCACTAGCAACACGGCCCAGTCCCTCCTGCATCCAGTAACAATCTGGAAGATTGGCTAGCTTAACCCATAACGGCATTGAAGTAACAGATTCTGAGCGCTCGTTGAAACCCCAATCAGTTAATACCAGAGGCCTTTTATCAAAGTACCACGTACCTTTTCTTAGAACCGCATTCTTTTCATTGGAAGAGTTGAACCTAAAGACATAGGTAGACTCATTACGCTGAGAGACCATGGTGAGGCCTCTCCTCCAGGCTGAAAAAGCCACCTCCTTAACATTCTTAAACGGTAAAGTTCCTTTGGTAAATTGACCCACAATGCAACATTTGAATTTTTCCGCACCTTTCTTGAGGACATCCTCTGGGGGGGATACAACATCTGATCCTTCAGTTGGAGGCACGTAATCAAATTTCACTTCCTTGAAAGGGCCCGGGGCCGTTCTTAAAACTGAAGACCAGGATTTAGTTCCTTTTGACCCCATTTCGGTCTTCTCATTCTTCTCCCCATTTTTGGTGTTCTCATTGCTTACTTTGTCTGCAACAGGTTCATGTTTACTCTTCGAGCTTTCACCCCTTTCCAGACCCCCAGATGGAGCATTCTTTAGGATTCCTTTAACCACTCCCGCCCCCTTCTCGTTGGCAGCCATGTTCTTAGGTATTTCCTTGCTAGAAAAAATGGGAAGACCCATCTCATCCCTACCATCAATGAAACGCACTGGGCTAACTAACCCTGCATTAAATCTCTCCTTATCCTTCAAAATTTCTTTTTCAACTTCACTCACCGAAAAACCTTTCTTGGCAAGAAAGCTATGAATATCCATCATTTGGTTGCGGAGCTTTATAAGATCCTCTCTTTCATATTTGTTGTTCGCAGCCACACCCTTTGCTACCATGTGAATCGTTTCTCTCTCTATCGCATCTCTAGTGGTCTCATAAGAAGCTTCATCCTCATCCGAGGGTGTCTCACATATCTTCTCAGCTGAGGCACCTCCCTCTAGGGTAGTAGGCACTACTAGAGCTGGAAAGTCCTCCACTTCTCTTCATGCGAGCATTTCCTGAAACTTATCATCCTCCATATCCTGCATATAGCCAGGCAAGCCAGATTCAGAGTCACAATGCGAATCTTGACTCACCATGGGATAACTGACCGAAAAAGAAATAAAATAAGTATAAGAAATATAGTGTTTAGGTTTGGGGAACAAGGGAAGGTGGAAGTAAATGAAGGGAATATGGAATTTATGATGAGGAAAGTGTGTAAGAGATTAGATCTGGAGATATTAAAAATGGCGGCTGGCTAGGGTTAGGGGTTAGAAAGAAGGAGGAGCTTCTCTCTCTAGGACTCTCATCCAAAAAAGTTCTCTACATCGACCTGATTCCTTATAGAACCCTCCCCATAAAAATTTAAACAAAAGACTATTGATCGCCTTAAGGACTGACTTGGGAAGGAAAATGTACATGCTCCAGTATCCCACAATACAAACCATGATTACTTTGATTAGAATCAAACGACCAGCAAAATTCCTGAACTAACTTAGAAGAGAGTGGCAAATGAGAGTCGGATGCGCTCTAACCTCTCTCTTCAAACCATACCCGCCACAAACTTTTAATCTTAATCTACACCATTTCTTCAGCAGATCTTCACTCTAGCCTTCCTAAATTTACTTTCCCTCTTCTAATCTTTCACCTAAAACACCATATTTCTTACTTTATACTTATTAATTTATTGAATGGGTACTTCTTCCATTGATGGAAGGGTATTTATTTTGTTAAGGTTGGAGGTTGAACCTCGTGTAGATTTCGATCTGCTGGCTCCTGCAAAGGCCAGGTCCCTTGATTTGGGTATGGGGGATAGGTTTATGTGTGGCGATATAATCGTTTTGGATTATATACGCTCATATGTGCGAGGAGTTGCTCCTTTGTTTGGGAGGAGATACTCTTATCATGTTTGGTTTATGGGTATTTATGTTGCTCGAGATAAGATGGAAGGGGAAACTCTTATGGATTCGGCCCTCTTTGTAGAATGGTTGTTGCTGGGTTTTAAGTTCTTGTCGCTGGTTCTGAAGGGTTATTTCAAGATTCGGTTGAGACAACCCTTCAATCGAGATATCTCTCCTTGTGTGTATGTTGTAGAGGTCGTTCCTAGTGATTGTGTCTATAGTGTTGGAGTCCTGGTACATTTCCATGTACGAGGTGTCAGGAGAGAGGGGGATGTGCATCTTGTACGCAACCTGTCTGTTCAAGGGTTTAAACCAAAGAGGTCAGGGGCTTTCTCTATGTTTGACTATAGTACTGTCAAGGATCAGCTTGATGGTTCTGATTTGGGAGGCATCCTATGCTTCTCTAATGTTGTTTCTGAGCGGGTTGGTTCCACTATATTGGGAATCTATGTTCAGAAAGGTAGTACATATGCTGATGGAGAGGGCATAGTCCTGGATTCCAATCGAGTTATAGTTCAGCTGAAATGTGGAAGGGAATGTTTCATACCCAGCTGCTTCTGATAGATGATGTTCAAGTGTTTGATGAATTGCTTGCTCGTACTATTTTTTTTTTTTTTTGCTAATTAAAATTTAATACCAAAAAGGAACAACTTATACAAATCTAGGGGCATACCCCGCGATCGACCATAACAGAAGTCATAACATCACTAAGTCACCTTACTGTCAACATAACAACGAGAAAACAACGAGAAAAATTGAACTTGGAATGAGAGTCGTCTAGAGAGAGAAACGCTCTCCCTTCTCTCTAGAATCCCTTCTTCTTGCTTCTAGCTGCCACAAATCTAACACCTTTTTCCACCAGATCTAACCAAATTTCCTTCGTATTCCATCCTCCATCTCAGATCCCTCACCTATACACCATATTTCTTATATTATATATAATTTTATTTGTGTCTATGTCTCCAGAGGGTGATTTGTTCACTTCTGATAGAGACTTTAGGTTTGGTTTTCTGTTGGGTGTTGACCCATTAAATTGGTTTGAAGCTCTGGACCTAGGGTCGTGGAACTTCATATTTTCAGGTTGGAAGGTTCTTGGGATCTCTATTCCAGACCTTATCAAAGCAGTTGGGGTTTTTTACTCACGCTGTGCAATGAAAATTGAAGCTGGTATGTCTTCCCTTTATGGGAAGGCCACCCTTTTCGATTTGTCGAGTTTCTCGAACATCAGTTTAATGAAGTGGGCTTCGGCTTTAAGTGGTTTCAGTAGGGATTATCGGACTGGATGTCTTATTTACATCCCTTGTGTTTTTCTCGAGCCTGAGATGAGACCCATCTCTTGGGTTAATTTCAAGATGACTTTGAACTTCTCTGTTGGGAGGTTATTGATTCCGATGGGTTTGATTTCAAAAGCTCATGAAATTATGAGAAGATTGGAAAGGGTTGTCAAATCGGAGAAACCGCAAGGGTCTACCATAAGCATATCATTGCTTCATGTGGATCTTAAGGGGGTCAGTTTGGTTAGAGTCAAAGTTCTTGCTCTTCGGGAGAGGAATGATGTGAAGTCCTTCCTGGACTATGTGGTATGTATTGAGACTACAATAGAGATGAGCCATGGTTGTAATGGTTGTAAGAAGGGGTTTGTTATGGAAGCCTGCATAGTGTTTGAGGAAAGTCCTCAAAAGAGGCTGGCTTTTCTAAAGGTTTGTGTTGAGATCTCTACCCTCAAGCATTTGTTTGACGCTTTGCTAACGCATAAATTCGAGGTTGGCATTGATTTAAAGGGTACTAATGAATGTCCTCTCGACCTGCCGGGTGATTTGAAAGATGTGGGAATGGAGGACTATGTTCTTCAATTTGTTGCTATTGCCAAGGACGCACTCTGTATGTCTGTTCGCGCAGGGTGGATAACTGTTGCTGCTCCCCTGTTTGTTCGTGCAGGGTGGGACATGCTTAGTGACTTGGATGGGGCGATGAACCTAGTAGGGATTTCAAGAACTCGTTCATGGCATTTGAACGAAGTTAATAAGGTGAACATTATTCAGAGAGTCTTTGTCTCTGATATCACGAGAAAGGATTCTGAATCCTTCTTGTTGGGATTCTTAGGGTGTGCTAAGGTCATAACAATGGAATGCATCATGGTTGAGGGATCTCAAACCCTGGTTTTTGTAGTGGCTACTGGTTTCATTGCAGTGGTTACTGAGGCAGCCCAGGTGTACGATGTTTTGGCACACGGTATTCTGCACTATATTACTGGTGCGGGTGTGGAAGGTATTCTCAAGGGTGGGTGTACTGTTGGGGATCTAGTCATTTCAGCTGGACTGCATCAACAATATTTTGAGAGGGTTCGAGATGCTAAAGTGTTTCGGGGTGAGGTTGAGTATCAAGATGTTTTCAGGGTACTCAAGGTAGTTTTTGGGGAGGAGATAAACCTCACTGCTGTTGCTGCTCAATGCAGAGTTTTTGACATATGGAATCTCCGAAGTGGTGCCAATGTTGGGGGCTACTTTAAAGTCTGTCATAGTAAAGGAGCCACTGTACAGGTGGGGGTTTTCACCGAGATGATTATGGTTGCAGTCTGTTTTGAGAATCCATTGAAGGTATTGATGGACAGTGCAATGGTATTGTTTGGACATAACGATGTTATGTGTGGGAATCTGGGTGACCTGGCTATATTTGTTACTATGCCCCAACATGCGTTTGTTGTGAGCATAGTGAGGCAATTCCTTTTTTATGTTGTTGGTTGTATATCACCATGGGAGGCTGACTGGTCTCCAACTAGCTCAGCGTTTTTCATTGTTTTAGCAAGTGTAGTGAAGATGACGATGCAAGGTGCTACCGAGTTGTGGGGAAAACAGAGGTGGGAAATTGCTTCCTCGGGGGCTGGGTTTCTCACCATTTGGATGTCTTCTTGTATGACCAGGGGCACTTTTTGGTTGACTAAGGTGAAGGTGCTCTGCATTGGAGCCTTATTATTCAGGGATTTGAATCATGTGGAGGCTCATCTTGCTGTCAGATGGCCTTGTCGAGCAGATGTAGTACTATTGATGAAGCAGGAGTTCTTTTCTGAAGGAACAGAGTTTCTTTCTGTTAATTGGGTTATAAGTTTAATGTCTACACTGTTGATGAGTTGTTATGATGTTCTTGAGATGGAAAACTTAGTTGGAGACCCGGTTTGGATCTTCTGTGATCATGGAACTGAAGTTTTATTTCCTATCTTTGAGATGTTGGTTTATGTTGGTAACACTCAGCAGGGGCGAATTGTTGCAACTCCAGGTGGTTGGGTTGGTCTTGATTTGGAAAAGAATCAATTTGTTAATCGAGATTTAGGAAGTGGAAAAGGGGTGGACCCTTTTGTCTTTATCTATGCTAAAGCGAGTACTGCTGTGCTCGATGTTTATGGGAGAGATGCAATGTTCTGGTACAGGAAGTGGACTGTTCTTGCTCCTTGCATGACGACAATCCTGTGCTCCCACTTGCGCCAATTCATGGTGCATTATCTGCTGATCCTCATTACTATGGGCTTTGTGAGACATGTGCCTAGTCTCATTCTAAGTTATCTTAAGGCGCTAGAATAACCTTTAGCTTAATTTTGTTGTTATGTTGACAGTAAGGTGACTTACTGATGTTATGACTTTTGTTATGTTTGTCTGTTGATTTCGCGGGGTATGCCCCTAGATTTGTACCAGTCGTTCCTTTATTGGTATAAATTTTTAATTAGCAAAAAAAAAAAAAAAAGTTTAACATCTGAGTAGCCTCCTTAGGTTCTTGCCCGATCGTCATGGGCAGCTGGATAATCCCTTCTACCTTGGACTCAACTGCATCAGTATACCCCATTTTCACGAACGCATCATGAAACAAAATATCAACAGAAGCCCCATTGTCTATCAAGACTCGCTTCACCTCTGAGTTTCCAATTACAGGAGTTATGACCAATGTGTCGTCATAGGGGAACTTCACCCCTTCAAGGTCAGAGTCATCGATCCCAATTGCAATTTCAGTCATAGCACGGTTAGGGGCCTCTCCCACGATGTGCATCACCTCTCTGGCATACGCCTTTCGAGAGTTTCGAGATGTGCCGGCCGCTGTCGGGCCTCCCCAAATCATGTTGATAACTGGCCCTCGGGGCTGTGTGTTACGATCACGATCACTATCCCTTCTATCATTGTCTTTCCTGTCGTAATCCCTTCTTTGGGTTCCACGATCTTCACCCTTAGTGAATTTATTTAGTTTTCCTTCACGAATCAGGAACTCAATCTCGTCCTTCAATTGTCTGCAATCATCTGTATCATGTCCCACATCCCGGTGGAACCTACAGTATTGATCCTTGTTTCTCTTGGCGGGGTCACCCCTGAGTGGCTTTGACCATCGAAAGTCCTTATCCTTCTCAATCTCCAACAAGATTTGGCTCCTGGGAGCGTTCAATCTTGCATAGTCAGAAAACCTTGGTCCCAAATTCTTCTTTGGTGGTGATTCAGAGTTTTTGCTAGTACGGGGATACTTGTCCCTAGCATCATACTCCTGGTCTTGTTTTCGCTTCTTGGAATTGTTGTTACCCTTGTCATTACCTTTCACGGCTTCCTTCTTCATGCTATCCTCAGCTTTGATTTACTTTTTTTTTGCTAATTAAAATTTTATACCAAAAAGGAACAACTATTACAAGTCTAGGGGCATACCCCGCGAATCAACATTTAACAAGAGTCATTAAAACAGTAAGTCATCCTATTGTCAACATAAATAAACTAAACAAAATAAGACCTAACTGTTCAGAACACAAACATCTTAGCTATGCCGAAATGGCATCCCATCTCGCACTCTGCCAGGACATCTTTACAGGTCGAAACAGACCTTGGCCCACCACTTGCAATACCCCATCTTCGATTCCACCTTGTTACAAAACCAAGCAGGCAAATAGTCCTGCCTCTTCGTTGGTACACACCTGCTCCGAATCCCTGCTCCTTTGAACAATTCTTGCAAGTACTAACCATACATGTAACCTCCAAACCTTTAATAGCAAATGTCAACATGTCCTGATCAAAGCCCATAATAACATCCTGAGTAGTCCCCGTGAATCCAATAGCGCCGTTCTTCACATGATGAAAAATCACAACAGGAAGGTGATCACAAGTCACGTCCCTCCAACTGGCAGTAGTCACAAAGTGCCATTTGAGCAAACTGCTCTCAGCAACCATGTCGATGAGGCTGTTGTAGTAACCATCAAAATGAAACACACTTCATGTCCTGCAGATAGTGTACACGCCAGCAGACTCCATTTGACATACTCTAATGGGGACCTCATGAATTATTATGAACAACACATTTAAGTAGTGACCACAATAGCAATAATTAAAGTAAGTGTAACCCCCTGGTTCACACCCAAGAATCCTAAGAATACGCCTCAACATCCGTTCTGTCCCTTCCAGAACACAACCACTACTCCTTAGATACTCACAGGCTTCATCTATGTCCTTTCCATTTAGCTTTTGACCCACCTCCTCGTCCATAACCAACTTCTTTTTGTCCTGACTATCATCAACCCCAGTAGTCACCTCTTGATCAATAATAACCTGGATATTATCCTTCCATTTCACCGATTTCTTCACAGACATTAAAACCTCCACATTAAGTGTAGACTTCCTAAGGCAAGCCAGCTGATTCTCTCTAGACCAGTCATTTTCACCCAAAATTGGAAAATCAATTCCCTCATTCAACAAAGAGGAATTGACTTCCAAATCCACATTATCACTAACAATAATGTCAGTTGCTTCCGTTGAATCGGACATCTCATTATGGAAATTGTTAATTTCAAAAACCGAATCGCTAAAAGTAACTTTCTTCTTGGAGTAGCAGATCATACCTTTAAGAGAGCTACACGTCCTAGAATCAGTCCCAGTTATGGGATTGAAGGTCCACTCGAATACCTCCTGCCCATCTTTGAGACCAGATGTACCATACTCCGTACACTCCGTCTCAAACTTCAATCTCTTAGCCACCTGAAACAAGGGTTTAATCTTCTCCCTTCCAGGAGAGGAGCCACTCCGTGTACACGCCCTAGAAACACCCTTCGAATTAATCAATGCCGTAACCAACGGTTCCGAAAAAGAAACCCTTTTTGAACTCATGGAGTTCAATATCGTCCCCCTCATAGAAGTTTCCATCTTCCCCTTTCCTGAAGAAAGGCCACTCTGAGAACACACACTAAGCCCACCCTGCTGGGCCCTCGATTCCATTACCAAAGGCTCCGAAAAGGAAACCCTTTTCAAACTCATAATCAAATAGCGTATAAACAGAAATTTGGTGTATAGGTGGGGGATTTTAAGAAGGAGAATGGATTTATGAAGGATGATTGTAGAGATCTGATGGAAATGTGTAAGAATTAGAGGCGGCTAAAAGAGCTTCTAGTGAGAAGGAGGAGCTTCTCTCTCTAGACTCTCATTTGTCCTATATCCCATATGCCAATCTAATCAACTTTGATATACTTGTCAGCTCTTCGTTGGAGCTCGGCCATGTTTTCAGGAGGATGCTTTTCCAATGACCTTTTAAAGAATTCATCAGTGGTTCCGTGTTCCAGGGCTATCATGGCCACCTTGTTTTCCAAGTTAGTGATGTTCAATGTCTCCTTAGTGAACCTCTTGAGGTAGTCTCTTAAGTTTTCATTCTTCCCTTGCACCACGTACATGAGAGATGCGGAACTTTTCTCATGAACTCTCCCACTAATGAACTGGCTGACAAAGGCTACGCTCATTTCCTTAAAAGAGCCAATCGAGTTTGCAGGTAGACGGTTATACCACCTTCGAGACATGCCTGACAGGGTTTGAGGGAACGCCCTACACTTTAAGGCATCACTCGCAGGCTGAAGCAGTGCGTTTGAGAATGTCCTGACATGGTTTGCGGGATCGCCCGTTCCATCATAAGCCTTAATAGTCGGCATCTTGAACTTCTTTGAGATGCGGGCATTAATCACCTCCTCAGTAAACGGGGGTGTGGGATCATCAGGATCCCCAAGTGGTATCAGATCCTTGGGGTTGCTCCTGGGGTTTCCACCCTTGTTGTTCTTCCAGTTAGGGCGTCAGCCCTTCTCTGCCTTCTTGAAGACCTCTCCAGATCTATAATGAGAATCGGTCCGGAGGTTGGAGGAGGTTGAGTTTGATACAACCTAGCTTGTTCTCTCGCAATATCTTCCTTTATCCTTAAAATCTCGGCCTCATGAGCCTTGATTATCTCAGCAGTTGTCAAAGGGGGTCCATCATGGATAGTTTGTGTTCTCCTTCTTGGTTCTCTACTAGCACGTCGCTTCCTCGGGGCTTCATCACGATCATCATCATCAGACGATGAATCATTAGTATAGGGGCCAACGTAGTCAACATACTCTCGATCTCGGATCTGCAAGGCGTGGCCACTTGGTCCAGGACCTTGAGTAATTGGAGGGTAGTTAGGCAGACCATACATCGGGTTGGTATTCATGGGAAGATCCGTAGTATGGATACCCCCGGTGGTAACGGGTGGTTAGGATTAACCAGATGAGAAACCATCATCTGAAGAGAGCTGGTTTCTTGACTTGGGTGAACGACCATGGGTAACGTTCTCTCAGCATGGGGATCCGTCCCTGGAGGTTGAGAAACCTGAGTTTAAGTGATCACCCCTGTTGTTAGGGGTATTTGCTCAGTAGCAGGTGGAGCAGAGCTTAGAGGCAAGGCCTCAGTACAGGTTGTTGTTGTTCTTCGTGTGTTCACCATGGTTGATGTTGCTTCCCACAAACGGCACCAAATGTTGTGGAATAAAAACTAGGTTACGAATCTGTATTTAATGCTAGGGTTTGGGAGCTTCGAGCTTTAATGGTTGTTTCCGTGTTCGAGACTAATCGGTCCTCACAGAGTGCCTACGTATCTCGTATTGAGAATCAATCCAAAAACGTAGTTCTGAGAATAAGGGGTCAGGCCCTTGTATAGGCTGAGAAGCCTTAGAATTATGGTAGGAGTCAGAGACTTGGTGGGCAAGCCACCGCCTTGAGGAAGGTTCTAGACCCCTTCCTTGTAGAATCAGTTTCCATGTTAAAGTATGTATATTGGAGTCTATGTCAGGCAAGAGTAATATCCTTGTTTCAGTCTTTTTTGCTGAGCTGTTTATTATCCCTAATATTAATTACGAAATTAATATTATAACTAGGGTTTGGGCCCATCTGGTGGGCCCCACGTTTTGACCATATTGGGTCTAATTAATGCCACATTAAATGTGTCTTTAGGGCTTTTAACCCATATCAAGGTGGATAGAATCTTTGAATTATTCTTGTCTACTTGACTCTTTTTGGACCTCGTTTTCTTAAAACCTTTCTGTACTGTTCATAAAAGAGGCATTGGAGTCCTGTAACATCTCCGAAAAGTTGGTGTTTTTGGAGGTGACTGAATCAGTATGAAATGTTCACAAGTCCTAAAAGCACATCTTCAATGTAATAAGTTATTTGTGATTTGCAAGAGAAGAATCAAGAGACAAAAATGCAGATAAATCATAAATTAGCTACACATTTTTCACATGTGTTGTGTTGCTCTACTTTTTCCTCATCCGTAAGCTAGAAGCAAAAAAAGATGGAAGAATTCGACTTTGAATTGTTATCTCTGAATTGGAAAAATGACAAAATTGTACCTTACGTTTAAAATAGTAATGGAGCTGTGGTGATACCATACGATTCTTGTTCTAAGCTACCCTTGTAGCGAGCGAGTACAATTTCTGTTTATCTGAAGTCTGAACAAAAAGATCATTAGGCCTATTTTATCGTCGCCTGCCTGAATTTTTATTGAACCTTAATGTGATGTTCCCACAAGATATCTCGGAGTCCTTCAGCATCTACGAAATCTACTGTTTTCAGAGATCAATGAATCTGTAAGAAATGTTCACAAATATTTAGAGCTGGACATCTCCAATGTAACAAGTAATTTTTGAATTGCTAGAGAGGAATCTAAATACAAGGCAGAGACATTAGCATTGAGTATGAGGGAGTGAAAAAACTACTCATGTCTCTCTCTATTTGAAGTAGAGGTTTCATTTTCCACATGTGGTGCTCCTTTTTTTCCTCATCTGTAAGCTGGAAATAGAAAAACATGGATGAATTGGACTTTAAATTGTTATTCCTGGATTGGAATGATGTCAAAATTGTACCTCAGTCTTTAAGAGAAGGACAATTTAACTCAAATATGGCCACTAATGATATTTGAATTGTTATTCTTTAACTAACATATTTGACATTATCTTATACAAAATGAAATGTAAGTATTATCTTCATTTTATGCCAAAAGTGTGTCGATATCGAACCAAGACAAAATCAAATCGATAGAAATCTTCTAACGATTAATCAAAATTTGACTACCATCGAAAATTGAATCCATCAATAGGAAAATATGTAATAGAGATTTACTAAAGTGACGAAATTGCATGATTATTGGCTTTACTTGTTTTGGTGCTTTTGCTTGTATTCAAATTCAAAGACCATTCAGCAAAAAACACACACTTTAAATTTAAGGGAAATTCTCAATGGTACCACTGTACTTTTGGTTTTTGCCAATGTTACCATTACGTTTTTCACTCCTCTAAATGGTACCCTTAACAAATTGACTTCTTAACAGAAATACCATTCTGTTAGAAAAATGTTAAAGAAACGTTAAGTAGGGTTTGGGGCCAATATTCAACCTTTTTTCTTGTTGCATACTGCAACGCATGGCCAAGATTATTCTTATATTTTTTTAACAGGTTTGGGACCAACCAGTATTCTTCAAATATATTTTAGGAAAATTCTCAATGGTACCACCGTACTTTTGATTTTTGCCGGTGGTACCATGTCCTTTTGACCTTACTTAACATTTCTAGAACGTTTTTTTTTAACAGAATGGTATTTTTGTTAGAAAGTCAATTTGTTAAGGGTACCGTTAAAAGGAGTCAAAAACGTAATGGTACCACCGACAAAAGCCAAAAGTACAGTGGTACCGTTGAGAATTTCCCTAAATTTAAAGACTGCTTGTCTGCTTCTAAGTTGTTCTCGCTCTAAAATAGCATCTTTCTCTCTCACTACTGCTGTTCCCGTCAATACATTCCATAAAATTCGTATCCATTTCACTTTTTTGGGATCTGGGTCACTACCTTTATTATTTCGATATGTCCTCTCTCGAGCCCTGTGATGATTTTGCTTTGTTTGTACTTTTGATCATTCACATTGGGTTATCTTCATTTTTTTTCTAAAAAATCTTAAATTCTATAGCATATAATGATGCGAAATCTTTGTTTCTTGAAAAAGAAATATCGATGTGCATTTTTTTTAGTAAATAAAACTTGGTGATCTTCATTTTGGTTGTAAAGCCTAGATGGTTTGGTTTAAGAGGCTTGAAGTTGTTGAGGATATAAAATGGCTTATTGATAGGTACCCGCTGTAGAGACAGTCCACTCGTCGGGCACGCGCCCGCGAGTAGGTGCCCGCCTACAACAC
Organism: Kitagawia praeruptora; assembly: GCA_037693485.1. NCBI lineage: Eukaryota > Viridiplantae > Streptophyta > Magnoliopsida > Apiales > Apiaceae > Kitagawia > Kitagawia praeruptora. Next base: position 116,244,092 of record CM075351.1, on the reverse strand, counting down.
AGCATTCGTCACTCTCATACACGTGTCATAAGATATTTAGTTTCCTAAATTACTCAACTTGACAATAAATATCATTAGAAAAATACTCTTGTACAAAAGATCTTGCTATCTTGCTCTACAAGACAAGGGACAATACACTATTCAAGGGAACACAAGGACATCCAGTTGTAGCAGACAAATTCTGAACAGCATAGCGCGCAGGTGCAGAATGGCGGCGTGTCAGGAAAGGTCACACCAATCACTGTAGCGTTTGCGGCTACCAAGTGGGACTCACTATAGCTTTTGCGGCTACCAAGTGGGGCTCACTGTAGGTTTTGCGGCTACCAAGTGGCCTACAGTGACTGGGAGGCTTAGCCTATAAATACCCCCATTCTGCACATAAGGTAGAATGATACAACTGAACACAGAGACAATTTTAGCAATACAAAAGCTCTCTACATATTCTCTCCCTTAACATCAGATACACTTTTACCAGCTTGATTATTATTATTTCCGATTTCTGATTCTTACACCGGAGGTGCTTGACGGCCATCACCCCCGGGCAAGCATTGTTTTGCAGATACCCAAACTCAGGTGACACGTCACGGAACAGTAGTCGAAAGCCTCTAATCAGCCGTGGGAGTTATCATTTGGTGCTAGAAGGAGGGAACTTTTTTCTTAAAGGAGAAATCCCTCGCCTGTTCTACCCGAACTACCTTCGCGAGACAATACACAAACAAAACAATCCGAAACAAAAGAATACACGCTACTAAAATGGCCCATAACACCAAATCTTAGGGCACCACTACAACAGCAAACCCAGATGAAATACCACCAATAGAATGAGAAGGGAACACAAACGGCATTCCACCGCAGAACCCGCTACTAAACCCAGAGCACCGCTTACAGACTAACCCCCCTCGGGGAGACAACCACGAACAGGTCCTTAGCCTTAACCTGACGGGCTATAATCAACAACAAATCGATTTACTCATGCAGATAGCCTCGGCTTTCCCACAACAGGCCCAGGGGCAACCACCAGAGCAAAGAGATTCCCAAGGAAATCCACACGATGATCAAAGTGAGGCACACAGCCGGTCTCAAAGGGTGAATTTCGCCTTTTCCCGCCTAGTTTCATTTCAAGAGACGAATCATGATTGGCACAATAAAAAACCATCATCAACCCGAAACATGGGAAGAAAATAGAAAATAGAGAGACCTGAGAAAGGTGATTATAGACAAAAAGGCCGCCTATGAAAAAGTCTTAACTGAATACGAAAAGCAAAGAAAAAGAGAACGATCCCCTGTCCGCCCAAAAGAGGCCGACAGCGCACAACCAACAAACGCAGAAATGCTGCGAACCATCATTGAACTCAAAAAAAAGGTAGAAGGTAATAGCGAGCCAGAGCTGGGTGGCATGCCATTTACCATAAGGCTGGAGGCGGAGCCCCGTCAAAAGGAAATCAAACATCATAGCTTCAATTCTTTTAATGGGCTAGGCGACCCAGAAGAGCATCTTAGCTACTTTGACCAGCTAGCTCTCCACTATGAATACAACGATCTTACAAGATGCCGTTTCTTTGCCGCAACCCTCCGCGAAAATGCACAAAGATGGTTCTGTAGGATAATCGCAAGTTCCATAGAGACTTTGTTGGAGTTTAAAAAGCTATTTTTTTTTCCTAATTATAAATTTATACCAAAAGGAACAGCATACAAAATCTAGGGGTATACCCCGCGATTCAGCAATCGGACAAAAGAGTCCAGCCAACATTAAATCATGTTACATTCATGTTCAAAATACAATCAACAAGCAAAGAACCAGTGCATTTTACAAACTAGAGCAGCCCTGCCATATCATGACTAACCACCCTTACGGAGACGCCCATGTTTGATCCTCGCCTTTGTCCCGCGAACTCTGGCATCCTTGGCCTCCTACATGCTCTCCTCATCTTGATTCTCTTTATGGTTCTCCAGCATTTGCTCAGTATCAACATTCATAGTCACATCCCCAACAAGACCAAACAGAGGATTTTGGACGGAGAGTTAGATGAGAGTCGTTTTCTCTGCCTTCTCTCTAACCTCTCTCTAAAACCCTATCTTAGCCGCCTCAAATTCTAAACCTTTCTTCATCAGATCTATATTTTTAACCTTCAATAATCCATCTTTCATCTCTTTTCTCCCACCTATACACCAAATTTCTTATATCTATATATAATTTTAGCTTTGGCGTTGATGGCCTTTCGGGATTTTAATCTGGGAAGTGTTAGCTTTGATTGTTTGGAGGTTATGACTCGGGGCCTGGTCATTTCATCTGGTCCTGTACTCCTGTTGTCGGGTTTAAGTGTTTGCTTAAAGAGATGATTGACTAATTCTCTAGAGAATATGGATTTCTCTTGTTGTATTTTGGTATGCTCGGTGGGTGAACCTTGGGTCTATGTTATCAAGGATGTCTTCTTTTCAAAAGCTGGAAATGTTGCTCTTTCTTCTCCATGTGGTCTGATGACTTTCAAGATTGATGAGGTTTCTCCATTCTCGACTGGGTGGAGGGGTTTTTTCCCAGATCTAATTTCCAACAAAGGTGTTTTGATGCAGGAACAAATGGTGACAATGGGGTTTTCTCATGTGTCATTGTTGGGTTCTTTGTACTGCATCCCTCTGAGGATTCGGTATGGTGGGTTTGTTTATGGGGGTCAATTTGGTGTTGATAAATCATTTTTGGTTTTTGGAGCAGCGATTCAAGTGGATCTCTGGAAGGAGCTTTCTGGTGAAGAGTTGAAGGTTCGGAAGGGGCTTGTTGAACGAGTTCTTGATGTTTGGAGGTGGTACGCTTTCAAAGCTTCTGTTGAGTATTTCGAAGTGACAGGAGATGTCCCTATGGATTTGAGGTATGGAGAGGAGACGATGGGCTCTTTGGACTTTATTTTGGTTCGCAACTATGATGTGGACTCCTTGGAGATTTTAATGGCCAGTGCAGTGTCATTCGCTGGGTTTCATGGTTTTATTGATGTCCAGATTGTGTTTGTGGTTATGCCTCAACAAGCTGTTATCATCGAGTTTGAGGGGAAAACGATGGGTTTGCCTCAGAGACCTTATGCTGCGGTCTTTGCAAGATGGTTGCTAATGGCGAGCCCAATTAACCATGTAACAGGTTTGAATTGGGAGTTTATCAACTTTGTGCCTCATTTTTCGTTCATGTCGAATGATGAAGTGAATGGTGAAGTGTTTTCCACTACTGCTCGGAATGGTAGTATATCATCTTGTATGATTATCTTGAAGAGGACCCAGTTGAGGGGAAAAATCGAAAGGATTACAAAGGTTTACCGATTGTGTGCTAAACATCTTTTCATGGTTTTGCTAATGGAAATGAATAGGTGGTTGGTTGAGGTCGTCATGGTGTTCAAAGTCAGGCCTGCTTGCGTTATGGATCAGGGTGGCTTTCGAATTACAAAACCTATTTTGAAGTTGTTGAATGTGATGGATAGGAGTGTTGGGAGGATTGACATCCTAATGTCAATTGTTTTTAGATTTTCTGAGAATGGATTCTGCAGCGATCTTTGTAGCGAGGTGAGGGACTGGATGAGTGTCTCTTTCTGGTATGGGGCGTTGGGGATGATGAATAAAAACAATGCTGGGCAGCATCCATTGTCGGGTGTTCATGCTTCTTTTCGGGGGTTAATGTACAAAAGAAGGATTCACATGGTTTTGTGTACTTATTCTGTTGTTGATAGATGCAAGGTGAATGTCGAGTGGCATTGTTATTTGCACTGATGATAGGCATTTATCAGCTGGGCTTTTAGCCCTTGGTCTCAAAGCTGCTCTGCTTAGGGTGAACCTGCAGAAGGGTCTCATCTCGAAAAGTGACATGGTGGGGATGTATAGTATCCTCGTTAATGATATTGTGCTATCTGTTGTCTTTAGACTTTCAAAGATGAGTGCTATGCAGGGTCGTTCACTGCATAAGAGCATTATAATTGTGGGCCTTGCAAGTGATTTTCAGGATGTGCCGAAGAAGGACGGTTTTTTCGGCAATGGGCATGTCAGGTTGGATTTTCCTGTGAGTATTATTCCTGATGGATGGATTGGAGGCATCTCGGATGTATGCTTCATATTAGATGTTTTTCGAAAGCTGGGAGCCTATACTCTTCAGTACTACGCAAAATGCCAATGGGGTGGTGACATTGTTGATTCGAGAGCTCTGTCTCCAGGTAAAGATTGGCATGGTTTGTGGGGATATTTGTATGTTGTTAAATCGCTGGATGTGGCTACCCAGGGATAGAATGGTGCGAGATGGGATGCCATTTTGGCATAGTTCTGGTTTTTTATGCCCAGACTGGTTATTTATGTTTTCTCTTCAGTTGCTTTGTATCTTGATGATTTAAACTAGTTGTCACTAGTTTATCTAGTCTTTGTTGATTTCACGGGGTATGCCCCTAGAATTGTATCAGTTGTTCCCTTTGGTATAAAAATTTTAATTTGCAAAAAAAAAAGACCAAACAGAGGCCCCAAATACTGCGTGTTACCTTGAATTGGCTCCTTTGCACTGTTCCCCCCCCCCCCCACCCTTAATTCCTTGAAGGATTTTGCATCCTTTTTTTTTTTTTGCTAATTAAAATTTTATACCATAAGGAACAACATAAAACACGTCTAGGGGCATACCCCGCGAAAACAACAAACAACAAACGTAATTTGTCCAATCAGGGGCATACCCCGCAGAGTCAACAAACCGCTAAAACAGAGCCAAACAACATAATTTGGCAATCAACATAACAGTTAGTAATGTAAATAAAAGGCTATGCCATGAAATAAGCTATGCAGGGGCGGCCACCCCCATTCACCCTGCCACCACTTTTGCGCGTCTTCCATTTGCACCTGAACTCCTCCATGTGCCTAACATCATGCTTCCCAGCTATGCTTAAAAACACCATCCCCAACATCCCGTACCTGCTAGGGGTACTCATCCAGGCCAGTCCAAGATCAATCGACATTAGGGTGTCAACTCTTCCAACATTATTGTCCAAACCATTCAGCAGCACATTAAAAGTTCCCATTTCGTAATCTGCCACTACCTCGTGAACTTTGCAGATTACATTGACAGGAACACCATCGCATCTGCTCTTCAAAGCAGGCTTCAACACGTTGGCCCTCAAGTTGCCATTAGTCGTACGCTCCCTAACAGCCTCATGAACTATGTCAAGATCAAACATCCAATAATTTAAACTGAGTCAAAACTCGTCAAACAACCTGTTATCAATACCCCTCAGCAAATAAACCTCATAATTCAAAAGCATAAAGTAGCGCAGCAACACTGAGTCGAGAACAATGACTCTGAGAACAAAGACAATTCCATTGCAAATACTAACTTTGGAGTTCGTATCACTTGCCCAATGCTTAACATCAGCATCAGTACAGCCACTACTGGCCTCTGTAGAATGCACCTGGATATCTCCCATCTGACTGAACAAGGCAGCCCCCACAGGCTCCTCATCGACAACCGGCGCAGGCCACGCATAGCTCTGTTTATCAAACAGACGAAGCTGTTTTACCTGGACATTTGAATGCCATTTTCCCATTACACTAACATCACAATCCATCCCAGCATGAGGAGAAACAATCCTTGACCTCACCTGTATATCGCAATCTACTCGATTCTCATCTAAATTCCAATTCGCTTTCCACGCTTTACAATCAACTGCCCTATAACCATAGTTTGAAAACAAACCAATCTGCTTATTTTTGCTGCAGCAGAATCCTTGTAATATAATCACATCCATAATGCAATTATCATTGCATTGAACAACCAAGTTGCCAATGCTAGACATAAAGCTAGGCATTCCAACAAGAAACCAAATCACACAACTGCATTTTCGAAGCAACATAAATCCAGTAATATGGATATCTGTATAGGCAATCCACATTATGCCTGTTCTAGAGACCCAAACAATGCCATCCGCATCGCAACGAATACTAGAAGCAGGAACAGACCCAGCATTCCACTTACAGTGCAAAGTTTCCCCAACGCATAGCATGACATATTCAGACCCTTGAGACTGAATCTCCATAGCATCAACCTGCAATCTCTGTTTTCCTCCGTTGTTCCCCTCCTTCCTACCAACATCAGAGCCCATCAAGACCCTCGATCCAAATACATACCACCCAGCAACAGAGTTATCATAACCATAAGATTTCGTCAAGAAACCTTTATGAAACACAACATTATAAAGCAAATCAGAAAATACAAAGCCTCGATGAGGCAATTTATCATACACCTTGAGTCCATCGCCTACAATCCATTGAGAGACCCCGAAGTATTGTCTGGAACTGGCATCAATCACATAGTAGTGCAAGCCGGGAGCTCCCACTCTCAGGAAGGTCAAAAACCCCTGACTATCAGAATCCATACCGACTTCCGGCCAGTTTTCCATAAATCGATTAAGAAATCGAGTAGAGCACATAATGCTCTCACCATAATCGAATTCTTCATACCAAGTCTCACCAACAAGACTAAGTACGAAGTAATCCCTTATAATCAACTCCCGAAGAGAAGCAACGCATAACTGGGAAGGGTATCCCTTCATCCCAATAATCAACGAAAACAAAGGATCTTTAGTTTGAAACTGTAAAAATTCCAGAACGAAAGAACCCATCTCGAAAACTTTACCCACATAGACAGCTCCTAAACCCGAAAACCCAGGTGAAAGAAAGTCTTGAACAACCATCGTTTATAATAAATAAATACAAGATAGTATATATATAAGAAATATAGTGTTTAGGTGGAAGATTAGAAGGGGAAGATGAATTTGTGAGGATTAAGAGTATAGATCTGATGAAAATTGGTAAAGATATACTAGTATATCTCCAGAAGTCTCCAATCTTCAGCCGTTTCAGAACATTGTGGTCGATGAGGTAGCTATGAAACATGGCTCGAGAACTCCAAAGCCATACAAGAAAGTAAAAAGAGGGGGTAGGGGGGGTCGTACCCCTTCCTCTAGGTCATAAATCTGTTATGACTATTTTTTGTTCCTACAACGTTAGAGGCCTTAATAATAAAGTTGGTTTTATCAGGGACTTCATCTTCAAAAATAAACTGTCCCTGGTAGGTCTCTTGGAAACCCATGTCCAAACTGACGTTGCTAGGATTATCTCTCGGTCCATTAATCCACGTTTTCAGTGGTTCTTTAATTATGATCATCATCCGGGAGGCGGTATTTGGCTGGGGTGGAACCCCTCTATATGGAAAATTTTGGTTCTTGCTTCCTCTTCTCAGCATATCACATGCTCTGTTACCCTTCTTGAGAGCAATACAAGTTTTGTTATCTCTTTTGTGTATGGCCTTAATGATGTGATTGACCGTAGACCACTATGGTCTGATTTGGCGGGAATAGCGCAGGGTTTAAATGGCACAGCATGGGCTCTATGTGGTGACTTCAACTCGTGTATTAGTATTGATGAAAAACAAGGAGGGTCCTTAGATTGGACTGCTGGAATGGAGGAGTTTAAACAGTTCTTGCTTGCTAATGGCCTCACTGATCTCCGGTATACAGGCCACTTCTTCACATGGTGGGATAGCAATATCTCTCAGCCAAAATTCAGAAAATTAGACCGTGTGTTGGTAAACCCTGAATGGCATTCAGTGTTCTCTTGCTCGACAGTGGAATTCTTGTCTCGGGGCTTATCTGATCATTGCCCTGCTATTACTTCACTTGGCACTAGTTTCTCCTCTAGAGCGAAGCCCTTTCAATTTTTTAATCACCTTATTGATAATCCAGAATTCTTGGAAACAGTGGAGAAAGCATGGTCCTTAGAGGTTGAGGGGAATCCCTGGTTCATCCTAACATCGAAACTCAAGAATGTAAAGGTGGCTCTAAAGGAACTCAACAGAAAGATGGGGGATATTCACAGCCTAGTGATCCAGTCTCGGGACGCACTCTCTCAGTTCCAGGACTCCATGCCTGCTAACCCTAATGCTGCTTACTTTGAGGAAGAAAAGGAATTTATTGAGAACTATTCAGCGGCTTTAAGGCTAGAGGAGCAGTTTTTAAAGCAGAAATCCAGAATTCAGTGGCATAAGCTTGGAGATGGCAACAGCAAGTTTTTCTATAATTCTTGCAGAGGGCACTGGAACACTAACAAGATCACTACTCTCACTGACTCGGAGGGAGTCTCACACTCTTCACATGCAACACGGCTAAAGTTGCAACGGATTTCTATAAAAATATTCTAGGAAAATCATCTGAGGTAGCAGATTTTCCTAATGATATTCCATTACCTTCTCTCTCTGATTCACAGGTCAACCTTATGGCTGCCTCTTTTTCTGAGAATGAAGTGCTGAGCACATTAAAAAGAATGGCTAAGAACAAGAGCCCTGGGCCGGATGGTTTCACAGTTGAATTCTATTTGGCTGTTTGGCACTTGGTAGGAAATGATGTGACTAAAGGTATCATGCATTTCTTTAACACATTGCACCTGCCTAGAGTAATAAATGCTGCTTCCATTTGTTTAGTTCCTAAACAACCTAACCCATCTGAAATGCAACATTTTAGACCAATCTCCTGTTGCAATGTACTATATAAATGCATCTCTTCTATGCTAGCCAAGAGGCTTAAAGCTGTGCTTCCCTCCATCATTTCCCCGGTACAATCTGCTTTTGTAGCTAGGAGATCCATTGGTGACAATATTTTCCTTGCTCAAGCATTATGCAAGGACTATAATGGTAATTCAGGTCAGCCTCGATGTGCTATAAAGCTAGACATTCATAAGGCTTTTGACTCCCTAAACTGGAATTTTCTGTTTGCAATCATGGGGAAAATGAGGTTTCCCACTCAGTACATTAAGTGGCTGGAAAAATGTATCACTTCAACAATGTTTTCTGTAAAGTTGAATGGCAGTTTGGAAGGGTTTTTCAAAGGGGAATCTGGCCTCAGGCAGGGGGATCCTCTATCCCCTTATCTGTTCGTGATTGTCATGGAGGCTCTCTCAGCATGCCTGGATAAGAAGACTGTGGACTCTAACTTCAAATTCCATTGGAGAACTAAAGAAGTAAAACTAAATCACATTATATTTGCCGATGATGTTTTCTTGTTTAGTCATGGTGATTTGGGGTCAGTCTCGGCTCTCCTGGATGGGATAAAGCTATTCTCAAACTGTTCGAATCTGAAGCCCAACATCTCCAAAACTACATGCTTCTTTGCTAATGTTAGACAGGATGTGACTAATGCTATTCTTTCTCACTCAGGGTTCCAAAGAGGTCATATGCCCATCACTTACCTGGGGCTCCCTCTTATCACAGGAAAGCTCAACAAGAATGATTGCCAGACACTGATTACTAGACTGTGCAGCAAAATGGAACTGTGGACAACTAGATTCCTTAATTTTGCAGGGCGTCTCCAACTGATCAAAGCCATACTGGTCAGCATTGTGGGGGTACTGGAGTATGTTTCTCTTCCTTCCGAAAGGGATCCTAAAAAAGATTAATGCTCTATTTTTCAAGTTCCTCTGGGGAGGGTTCTACAAACCAGATGGGAAGTGTCAATATAAAGTTGGATGGGAGGAGTGCTGCAAACCTAAAGCAGAAGGGGGTCTTGGCATTCGGAATATTTTTGAATGGAATGAAGCAGCCATCCTTTTCCAGCTGTGGCGCATCATTCAGCCCACCTCTAACTCTCTATGGATAGCTTGGTTCCATAAAGCTTTGCTGGCAAAGAAGGAATTCTGGACCTCCAAAATGCCATATCGCTCATGTTGGATTGTAAGGAAACTGTTCAAGGCGAGGCACCGAGCCCTTCAGTATGTGCACTATAACATAGGAGAAAACTCGGACTTTCTATTCTGGCATGATCCTTGGGTCCATAATAAGCCCCTCCTGGATATTGCCCCTTCCATAGTATCTACAGCTGAGTCCACTAGTTCAGTCACTATCAATGTCTACCTCCGAAATGGGATTTGGGACTTACCATCTTCGAACCATAATGATGTGATTGAAATTAGACGGCTGGTGCAACATGTTCAAATCCACAAGTCTGATTCCATTCTATGGGATGGAATGATTCCAAAGCATGTCAAATTGTCCACTATTTGGTCCTCCATGCGGGCGAAAGGAAGCTATGTCCAGTGGTTATACATGGTCTGGGGCAAATTCAATATCCCGAAATGCTCATTCATCACATGGTTGGCCATCAAAAACAGGCTCCTCACGAAGGATAGGATGCTTTTGTTCGGAATGCAGGTTGATCAAAAATGTGTCTTGTGTGGGGTGGATGATGAATCCATTAGCCACATTTTCACTGCTTGCCCATACTTTGATATTATTAGCAGGTCTATGCCATTTCGTTTCTCTCGAAACTGGTCCAATTGTCAGTCAGGCAACTGCACGATTAATCGGCTACGGGCAAAGGAGGAACCAATTGCCCATCTGTTTTTTAGCACAGCTATTTATCATGTCTGGAAAGAGCGTAACTACCGCATGCATAATCATGGTCCTGGCCACCCTACATCGGTGGTCAGCGGGGAGATAAGGCGTATGGTGCGTGAGAAACTGTTCTCATGTAACTTGTTTAAGGGTTGGGTTCGGAATGACCCGACCATCCTCTTATTTATCATGTAAAAGAATAGGCTAGGTACATCTGTAACGTTGAGTAGGGTTTACCTCCTTATTCTTTGTATCATGTTGATTAGTAGTTTTAGCATGGATGTTGTATCGCGGGGTATGCCCCTAGATATGTATTAGCTGTTCCCTTTGGTATATATTCTTTTAATTAGCAAAAAAAGAAAATTGGTAAAGATTTGGCTAAAAGTAATGGCGGCTAGGGTTAGAGCTAGAGAGAAAGTCGACTCTCATCATAAAGTAGCTTTATTTCTATTGGTGTCTTTTCAGGTATGCGTAGGATTTTGCATCCTTACCTCCAGAAAGAAGACTCTGTTGGCTGCTCAGTCGTTGGTAGATCAATCCTAAAATCAATCAAGTAGTCCCTCAATTGAATAGATCAACAAGTTAAATCATGAAGCTCTACTTCCTCAATATCTCTTAAACTGCGAGCAGAGGCACTAAATTCCCTATCACGGGACCCCTTAACCAAAGGGATTTCTTTACCCAGCGAAGTAATGAACATCTTTAAGTTATCCAAGTTATGCCTCGCTGCCACCAGAGCCTTCCTCTTCAACCCAGAGTTGTAGAAAGTGTGGTCTAACAACTCAGCAATCTCCAGCTCCTCCTCCATATCCTCAATGACTTGGCCATCATCCCCTAACATAATCGGAAGAGGTATTCCATTCTTCCTAATGAAATTCCCTAGCTGCTTAATGCAGTTCAGAGCTCTACCCAGGTCCCTCAATAGCTTGATATCAGGCCTCCTATGCAAACCATTAATAACATCCAAATCACTCAAGTCAACATCTCCCCAAATCATGGCCACTTCATGCCCCATTCTGGACAATGCAGTCTCTAAAAATAATGACTACATTCATAGCAATAGCCAAACACTCCTGCATTCTTTTAATCGAGATATCCCAAATTGGAGTCCCCTCTTTCCTTGTTGATTCCATACACACATTCTTCCCCTTGGCCTCCGACGGAGACATCTTAGAGGCCTCACCATTAGATACCGCATTTTTATCCCTCGTAAATAGAATAGGGACATCCCCCTGAGTTAACTCAGTAACCCTATTCATTTCTACTCCAACATCAACTTGTCTCTCCATAGACTCCATTTCTACATCACTAGAAGCGGAGGAATCCGACAAATCGACACAGGAATCAACATTTTCTACAGTTAATTTAACAGGTTTCTTTTGGGAAAAAACCTTACCATCAAATAATTGGTGCTTGACCAGACTACGAGTGCGCGTGGCCACCCCAGACCTAGACCTCTCCGGGATCATCGAAACCAAGTTCTCTGCAAAGGAGACAGGCGTCCCCTTCTTCCCAACATTAATTTACTCGACCCATCCAAACTATACTTGGATCGAGAACCATCAAAAGGTACCTCCGATACCAAATTATCCGTAAAGGAAACCCTTTTCGGGCTCAAGACCGGGGCTAACCCCTCCTGGGTTGTCCTCAATGATCCCTGACATTAGCTTCCCTAGTCGACACCACAGAGTCCTCCAGGAAAGAAACCCTCTTCCGACTCATGCTCAAGACAGAAGAAAAGAAATTTTGTGTTTAGGTGAGAGATGAGAGAGGGAAATGGATTTAGGAATTGAAACTTTGGATCTGATGGAGAAGATGTTTAGATTTTTGGGATTTTAAGAGAGAAGTTTTAGTGAGAAGGCAGAGAGAATACGACTATCATTTTTTTCCCCTTGTCTAAAATGAAGTTTTTTTAAAAAGCTATTTCTAAATAAATTCAAGGCGAATTAACAGCACGAAGTTCAGACCGTGTTTCTAGAAACTATTGCATAACGCAATGGAGAGACTTTGCAAGATTACATCGACCGCTTCAAGGAAGCCGTCAATAAAGTTGTCTGCGTTAATGAAACAGAGGCATTGGTCCACTTGAGAAGGGGACTTAACCCCTATGAATGTGAAAAGTACGTTTGCCGTCTCATGGAAACAAAACCCACCACTCTGGCAAAGGCATATGACTTAGCATCTCAAGCCATCAACGAAACAGAATCTTTGAATGTGCTCAAACAATCCAGGGCCCCGCCAACTCAATCGCCATTCTTCCAAAGGGAAAGATTTACGTCCTATCAGAGGCAAACACCGGTCCAACACCAAGTACAAACTACTCATGGGTCGTCGCCTCCCGCCCAGAGATCACAATCTACGGCACCGGTAAGAGATCGCTTGGATCCGACAAACCTGCCCAGGCCAGATAGACGTCCAAAGCCAGAATGGACAAAATTCACCCTCCCAAGGGCGACCATTCTAAGAGAAATAAGGGGGAAACCATTCTACATGCCTCCGGCCCCGATGTTCTCCTCGCCCGAGGACAGACCAAAAGACAAACACTGTGATTACCACGAAACACATGGACATTACACAGACAGCTGTTTGTCCCTCAAATACTTCTTGGAAAGACAAGTCAAGGCTGGCAATCTATCTCAGTATTTGCCAAGACAGGTGCTAGGAGCATCCACCTCACAAGGACAAAATAAAAATATCGTACATACCGTCTTCGGCGGGCAGTCCTCGCCACCAAGAGAAGAGCACACCGTCTATGCAATATCCGAGGGGCCGCCAAACATAATTACTTTCACAGACGCAGACTATGAGGGCATCAACCCTAACCACACCGAAGCATTAGTCGTATCTCTGGGCGTTGCCCATAACGAAGTCAAAAGGATCCTTGTGGATAACGGGTCCTCAGTTGACATATGTTTGAAACACACCTGGGACAGGCTAAAGCTAAGCGACGAGAAATTGGAAACTTGTCCTGATGAGACACCTCTATACGGTTTCGGCCACAACGTCGTTCCAATTGCGGGCATCGCAAGGCTCCCTGTTTATTTTGGCGAGTCTCCCATGCAAGTTTGTCGGATCATCAAATTCTACGTCATCAATACCACTTCCTCATACAACATGATCTTAGGAAAGCCAACCCTGAATATGCTCAAGGCGATCACCTCTACCCCTCATCTTAAGATCAAATTCCCCACTCTTAACGGGGTTGGGGAAATCAAGGGGGACTCAGAAACTTCCAAAAGATGCTATGGCATAGCACTCACCCTGTGAAAAACTGAACCCAGTAATCTCCGCCGAGAAAAAGCAAACAAGAGAAGGCGAGAAAAAAGGCAAAGGCACGCTAAACATCAGCAAAATCACAACAAATGAAAGAAAGAAGTACAATTCATTGACGGGCATGACCCGGCATTAGAAGACCCACCCCACATAGATGCATATCTCATGAAATGTCTCAAACGGGAAGAGAGACCGCCAATAAGCCCGGCGGTACACACAGAAAAAATAGAAATTGTGTCCGGAGACTCAAGCAAGAGTGTGAGTGTGGGAGCGGGTTTAGACTCAATCTTCAAGGCCGGCCTCACAGACCTTTTAAGGAAATACGCAGACATTTTTGCATGGAGCCCAAAGGATATGCCGGGTCTAGATGAGTCCGTGGCAATCCACAAGTTAAATGTGGACCCGGACATAACACCAAAAATACAAAAGAGAAGGAATTTTGCGCCAGAACGACAACGGGCAATTGATATTGAGATTGACAAACTCTTGGACGCAGATTTAATTTGCGAAGTCACCTACCCCAAATGGGTTGCAAATGTGGTACTGGTGAAAAAAGCTAACGAAAAATGGAGAATATGCGTTGACTACACGGACTTAAACGCAGCTTGCCCCAAGGATCCTTATCCACTCCCTTCAATAGACCAACTCATCGATGCAACAGCGGGCCATTTGATGCTAAGCTTCATGGATGCCTACTCAGGCTACAATCAAATCAAAATGACCCCTGAAGACAGAGAAAAAATAGCTTTCATCACACATAGGGGGTGTATTGTTACAAAGTCATGCCATTTGGATTAATCAACGCCGGCGTCACTTTCCAAAAAACCATGAATAAAATCTTCGCCGGTCAGCTGGGCCGCAATATGGAAGTATATGTGGACGATCTCATAGTGAAGTCTCTCTTAATGGCTTCTCACCTTCAAGACTTAGAAGAGTGTTTCTCAACTCTTAGAAAACACAACATGAAACTCAATCTAGACAAATGCGCGTTCGCACTAGACGCAGGCAAGTTCCTTGGTTTCTTGGTATCTCACAGAGGCATTGAGGCCAACCCCGAAAAGATAAAGGCTAAAATTGATATGCAACCGCCCAAAACCTTGAAGGAAATACAAAAATTGACAGGGAGACTAGCCGCCCTAAGAAGATTCACAGCAAAGTTGGCAGACAGATGCCTCCCATTTTTTGACAAATTGAAGGGAGCAACAAAAACTAAAGCAATATCTTGGACGGACGAATGCCAGAAAGCCTTCGAAGACCTCAAAACTATCTCTCTTCTGCTCCATTACTTGCGATCGCAGCTCCTTCAAAACCGCTATCACTATACTTGTCTGCTATAGATAAAGTCGTGGGGGCAGTGCACATCAAAGAGGAAAATAGCGAGCAAAAACCAGTCTATTATGTTAGTCAAGTGCTCAAAGACGCGGAAACCCGCTATCCAAACGTCCAAAAGTTTGCTCTAGATTTGGTGGTAGCGAGCAGACCATTGAGACATTACTTCCAAGGTAGACAAATCAGGGTCATCACGGATCAACCACTGAGAAAAATACTGCACAAACTAGACCTATCTAGCAAATTGATCAATTGGGCCGTAGAACTCGGCCAATTCGACTTAAAGTACAAACCACGAACCGCCGTTAAAGCACAAGCACTGGCGGACTTCGTAGTCGAGTGTTCATTTTCAAAAACAGAGAAAGAAACTTCTGCAACTAACATTGTCACGCCGAACAACAATTGGCAACTATATGTGGACGGTTCCTCCACGAACACCCGTTGCGAGGCGGGTTTTATCCTTACTAGCCCCGACGGTTTCCAAGTTAAACAAGCCATACAACTGAATTTTAAAGTTACAAACAACCAAGCCGAGTATGAGGCACTCTTGGCCGATTTGACATTGGCAAAAAACTTACAAGTGAAAAGGATCACCATCTACAGCGACTCACAACTAGTTGTTCGCCAAACGACGGGAGATTATTCTACAAAAGATACAAATCTCAGCAAATACCAAGACATGGTACAAGCAATGCTCTCCCAATTTGAGAAGTACATCCTAGAACAGATAGACAGGACGGATAATACAATGGCGGACATGTTATCCAAATTAACACAAGGAGAAAAATTGGATTCCGACACAGTGTATTTTGAAGAGTTGCAGGCTCCCAGTATAAACGACCTACCCGTAATGGAAATAAACCCGACAATAGGTAACTGGATGACTCCTTATATCCGCTACTTGGAAAGCGGTGCCCTGCCAGACGACGGTGTAAAAGCTAAAGTACTCAAATCCCAGATTTAATTTGCGAAGTCACCTACCCCAAATGGGTTGCAAATGTGGTACTGGTGAAAAAAGCTAACGAAAAATGGAGAATATGCGTTGACAACACGGAATTAAACGCAGCATGCCCCAATGATCCTTATCCACTCCCTTCAATAGACCAACTCATCAATGCAACAGCGGGCCATTTGATGCTAAGCTTCATGGATGCCTACTCAGGCTACAATCAAATCAAAATGACCCCTGAAGATAGAAAAAAAATAGCTTTCATCACACATAGGGGGGTGTATTGTTACAAAGTCATGCCATTTGGATTAATCAACGCCGGTGCCACTTTCCAAAAAACCATGAATAAAATCTTCGCCGGTCAGCTGGGCCGCAATATGGAAGTATATGTGGATGATCTCATAGTGAAGTCTCTCTTAACGGCTTCTCACCTTCAAGACTTAGAAGAGTGTTTCTCAACTCTTAGAAAACACAACATGAAACTCAATCCAGACAAATGCGCGTTCGCACTAGACGCAGGCAAGTTCCTTGGTTTCTTGGTATCTCACAGAGGCATTGAGGCCAACCCCGAGAAGATAAAGGCTATAATTGACATGCAACCGCCCAAAACCTTGAAGGAAATACAAAAATTGACAGGGAGACTAGCCGCCCTAAAAAGATTTACAGCAAAGTTGGCAGACAGATGCCTCCCATTTTTTGACACATTGAAGGGAGCAACAAAAACTAAGGCAATATCTTGGACGGACGAGTGCCAGAAAGCCTTCGAAGACCTCAAAACTTATCTGTCTTCTGCTCCATTACTTGCGGTCGCAGCTCCTTTAGAACCGCTATCACTATACTTGTCCGCTACAGATAAAGTCGTGGGGGCAGTGCACATCAAAGAGGAAAATAGCGAGCAAATACCAGTCTATTATGTTAGTCAAGTGCTCAAAGACGCGGAAACTCGCTATCCAAACATCCAAAAGATTGCTCTAGCTTTGGTGGTTGCGAGTAGAAAATTGTGACATTACTTCCAAGGTAGACAAATCAGGGTCATCACGGACCAACCACTGAGAAAAATACTGCACAAACCAGACCTATCTAGCAAATTGATCAATTGGGCCGTAGAACTCGGCCAATTCGACTTAAAGTACAAACCACGAACCTCCGTTAAAGCACAAGCACTGGCGGACTTCGTAGTCGAGTGTTCATTTTCAGAAACAGAGAAAGAAACTTCTGCAACTAACAATGTCATGCCGGACAACAATTAGCAACTATATGTGGACGGTTCCTCCACGAACACCCGTTGCGAGGCGGGTGTTATCCTTACTAGCCCCGACGGTTTCCAAGTTAAACAAGCCATACAACTGAATTTTAAAGCTACAAACAACCAAGCAGAGTATGAGGCATTCTTGGCCGGTTTGACATTGGCAAAAAACTTACAAATGAAGAAGATCACCATCTACAGCGACTCACAACTAGTTGTTCGCCAAACGACGGGAGATTATTCTACAAAAGATACAAATCTCAGCAAATACCAAGACATGGTACAAGCAATGCTCTCCCAATTTGAGAAGTACATCCTAGAACATATAGACAGGACAGATAATACAATGGCGGACATGTTATCCAAAATAACACAAGGAGAAAAATTGGATTCCGACACAATGTATTTCGAAGAGTTGCAGGCTCCCAGTATAAACGACCTACCCGTAATGGAAATAAACCCGCTAATAGACAACTGGATGACTCCTTATATCCGCTACTTGGAAAGCGGTGCCCTGCCAAATGACGATGTAAAAGCTAAAGTACTCAAATCCCAGATTTAATTTGCGAAGTCACCTACCCCAAATGGGTTGCAAATGTGGTACTGGTGAAAAAAGCTAACGAAAAATGGAGAATATGCGTTGATTACAAGGACTTAAACGCAGCATGCCCCAAGGATCCTTATCCACTCCCTTCAATAGACCAACTCATCGATGCAACAGCGGGCCATTTGATGCTAAGCTTCATGGATGCCTACTCAGGCTACAATCAAATCAAAATGACCCCTGAAGACAGAAAAAAAATAGCTTTCATCACACATAGGGGGGTGTATTGTTACAAAGTCATGCCATTTGGATTAATCAACGCCGGTGCCACTTTCCAAAAAACCATGAATAAAATCTTCGCCGGTCAGCTGGGCCGCAATATGGAAGTATATGTGGATGATCTCATAGTGAAGTCTCTCTTAACGGCTTCTCACCTTCAAGACTTAGAAGAGTGTTTCTCAACTCTTAGAAAACACAACATGAAACTCAATCCAGACAAATGCGCGTTCGCACTAGACGCAGGCAAGTTCCTTGGTTTCTTGGTATCTCACAGAGGCATTGAGGCCAACCCCGAAAAGATAAAGGCTATAATTGACATGCAACCGCCCAAAACCTTGAAGGAAATACAAAAATTGACAGGGAGACTAGCCGCCCTAAGAAGATTTACAGCAAAGTTGGCAGACAGATGCCTCCCATTTTTTGACACATTGAAGGGAGCAACAAAAACTAAGGCAATATCTTGGACGGACGAATGCCAGAAAGCCTTCGAAGACCTCAAAACTTATCTCTCTTCTTCTCCATTACTTGCGGTCGCAGCTTCTTCAGAACCGCTATCACTATACTTGTCCGCTACAGATAAAGTCGTGGGGGCAGTGCACATCAAAGAGGAAAATAGCGAGCAAAAACCAGTCTATTATGTTAGTCAAGTGCTCAAAGACGCGGAAACCCGCTATCCAAACGTCCAAAAGTTTGCTCTAGCTTTGGTGGTAGCAAGCAGAAAATTGAGACATTACTTCCAAGGTAGACAAATCAGGGTCATCACGGACCAACCACTGAGAAAAATATTGCACAAACCAGACCTATCTAGCAAATTGATCAATTGGGCCGTAGAACTCGGCCAATTCGACTTAAAGTACAAACCACGAACTGCCGTTAAAGCACAAGCACTGGCGGACTTCGTAGTCGAGTGTTCATTTTCAGAAACAGAGAAAGAAACTTCTGCAACTAACATTCTTACGCGGGACAACAATTGGCAACTATATGTGGACGATTCCTCCACGAACACCCGTTGCGAGGCGGGTCTTATCCTTACTAGCCCCGACGGTTTCCAAGTTAAACAAGCCATACAACTGAATTTTAAAGCTACAAACAACCAAGCAGAGTATGAGGCACTCTTGGTCGGTTTGACATTGGCAAAAAACTTACAAGTGAAAAGGATCACCATCTACAGCGACTTACAACTAGTTCGCCAAACAACGGGAGATTATTCTACAAAAGATACAATTTGAGAAGTACATCCTAGAACAGATAGACAGGACGGATAATACAATGGCGGACATGTTATCCAAATTAACACAAGGAGAAAAAATGGATTCCGACACAGTGTATTTCGAAGAGTTGCAGGCTCCCAGTATAAACGACCTACCCGTAATGGAAATAAACCCGCCAATAGATAACTGGATGACTCCTTATATCCGCTACTTGGAAAGCGGTGCCCTGCCAGACGACGGTGTAAAAGCTAAAGTACTCAAATCCCAAGCAACGAAGTACATTATACAAGAAGGCACCCTATAACTTTTCGTGGCTTTGTTGTGCAGGGGATGGCCTGCCAAGTAAATTCGTTGTCGGGAAAGTTTTCTAACAAGCATTTTAGGGGAGGATTTGCACTAATAGTGCGATTTGCTGTCAACAATGAGTGCTTAAGTGCGACTTATTTGACTTTGGTGTGCGAGAACACAGGTGGTCGAGGACACGAGTGTTTGAGCTATTTGACTCTGGTGTTCTTTGGAGATCGAGAATACTGGTGTTCTTTTGATGGTGAATGTATTCTGTTTGCTGATACGTCTAGCCTGGATGGTTTCTCATATGAGAATAAATTGAAGTGTGAAATTGATGGTTTCCTGGTTCCAAGTCTTCCTTGTGATGGAACACTGGGATGGGGTTGTGACAACCATGGGCTTGTGAACAATGTGAGTTGTGATGTATGGCCTGTTGATGGCTCTGATGAAATAAAGAGGGGATATAGTTTGCAGATTGTATCTCTGCAAGCCATATGGAAAAGAGGGGAAAGAATTAGTGTTGACCAGAACAATGATAGTTGTGATGCTGTCCGTCTTTATGATAGGGACATGAATTTATGGTTTTTTGCTAGCAGATGTGGAAGCACGCATTGAAGAAGGGCTGTGAATATACATCTCAGATGTGCGACTCAGGGATTGGATGTTCAGAAGTTAGCTAATGTGCTCATGAATGTAATGGAAGTAAATTGCAAAGGGCAGGGCAGTTTAGATGCGAAGGATTGTGACATGGTGGAATCGGAATTGGGAGCAGTTCAGGGGCCTGTGTACATTCGGGGGGCTTTGCCATTCAGGGGGGTGGATGATGAATCTGCCATTGCTTATGACTTTGTTGGTTGGGGCCTCCTTCAGAGTGCTAGTGTTAAGCACATAAGAAGTTCTCAACAGATGTGTGCAGGAAATGTTAAGCTTGCAATGGAGTCAGGTAGCGTGGTTCTTACCACTAATGCTGAGATGTATGAATCTGGGTGGATTATATGGAGGATGTTGCTCATCTTTGGGATGCTAGGTGATAAAGGTATCCTCTCTCTTCATGTTATTTTTTTTTCCTAATTTAAATTTTATACCAAAAAGGAACAACTAATACAAATCTAGGGGCATACCCCGCGATCAAACATAACAAAAGTCATAACATCAGTAAGTCACCTTACTGTCAACATAACAACGAAAAAAACTAAAGATTATTCTGGCACCTTAAACAACCTAAAATTGAGACTAGGCACATGTCTCACAAAGCCCATAGTAATGAGAAGCGGCAGATAAACCATGTAGTGACGCAAATGCATTCCAACAGCAAACCTCTTCCTGACATGATACGGAGCAACTAACACCAAGCATCTGGCCCAATCACCAGCATTAACCATGATACTTGCGTTGCCCAGCCTTTCCGTATTGTACCAAAAATACCCAGCCCTGCTCACATGGGACCTAGAATATGACTCGAGAGCAGAAACAATGCTAACAAGTAGATCCACGGGAGTGGCATGACCTGGATAAACATCACACCGGTTGTCCACAATGAAGTTGTCAAACCCACCATATCGAAGAAAACAAATTACCCATAAAGCATCAATTCTTCTAACAGAATTCACATAAAAAATCAGAACATTGGAACCCGTCTTGACACACCAGGATGTGTCCAAAACAAGAACAAATTTGTATTTACCAGTTCCTACTTGAAACCACCGCTTGCATTCCTGCACCTTAGAATCCTCAACAATTGCGCAAACATTCGATGAGCGCATGACATAAACACTCCCTAAAGAGAAGTCATAACCACATGCCTTAATCTCCAATCCCTTCTTGAACATACCGAGTGAATATGTCATGAGAATATTCCTAAAACCAGCCAACTGAACAAAACCCATAATTGCATCACCAACAAATTCAGTGAAACAATGAGTGTGCTATGCGCACTGCAAAGTGGGTATTTGCTTGTTATGATGTCCTTGACAGTAAGGGTCTGGTTGAAGACCCTTTAGGAATGGCGGATGCTTTAAACCCAGTCATGGTGATTGTGGTAGTATACTCTGAAAATTCGCAGCAGGGGTGAAAGTTTGTTACAACAGATGATGAAGGGAGGACTCTGCTCTACGATGTTCAAATTGTGGGAGACTGCGGGGTTTATGCAGAATTGCAGACTGGAATGTTCATGGCAATTTTCTAGTTTTAGGATTCTGATTGTGATTCTGATTGTGTTTGTGCTCTGCTGTTGTTGATTGCTAGTTTTCTAGCATTATTGATGTTTTTTCTCTGTTGTTCCATTAGGTAGATTGTTTTATTTTCGCGGGGTATGCCCCTAGAGATGTAATCGTTTGCCTGTGGTATAAATTTTAATTAGCAAAAAAAAAACAAATTCAGTGAAACCATTTGCCCCATTCAAGACATTGATATTGTACCCGGCAAAAATCATAACACCAGGAACCACAACACATATGCATAGCACGTAGCTTCCAAACCTGTACGTAGAGGAGTGAGAAAAAAATCTCTGAACCATTGCAGCATAGTTCTCTAAGCACTGCATGCTTCTCATCAACCATTTACTATCGAACCTATCCATCATTAGCTTAATACAAACTAGATATGAGAATTCTGTTCGATGCCAAACAGAATGACCTCCAACAACTCAAGAATTTGCATCAGTACTAGCAACTGAAAGATCATAGCTTGGCATGCTGTCTAGATTACCACCACACTAGTATAATAAAGACAAGTTGCACCCTAACAAATTGACATAAACAGAAGTTGGACTACCAAAGTCAGCATATCCACAAACCTGCGTTACGTTCCTGCCCCACAAGTTTTGTTTAGAACCAATCTCCTCATCAACAAGGCTTGTATTAGCATACAACACTACAGCTAAAAAAAAAGATTAATAGATGAGAGTCTAGAGAGAGATTCTCTTCCTTCTCTTTAGAAACCCTTAATTAGCCGCCACTAATTCTCGGACATATTTTCATCAGATCTATACAATCAACCTTCGTAAATCCATTTTCCATCTCTAATCCCTCACCTAAACACCAAATTTCTTATCAGTTTTTTAGGCCTGTTATGAGTTCGAAGAGGGTTTCCTTTTCGGAGAACCTTGTGACGGTGATTCCTCTCCGTGCGGGTTCACAAAGTGCCCTTGCAGGGTTGGATTCAGTTCTGAACCCGAAAAGGGTTTCTTTTGCGGTTGATTTGGTATCGGTGATACCCTCTGTTGACACTCGATCCAAGAATTTGGAAGGGTCGAGTATAAAGATTGATGGCAAGAAGGAAGACGCGCGGGTCTCCTTTGCTGAACGCCTTGTTACGATGATTCCAGAGAAACCGGGCCCTGGGGTGGCTGCTTGCACTCGTAGCCGGGTCAAGCATCTTTTAACTGATGGTAAGGTTCTCTCTCAAAAGAAATCTTTCAGTCTACATGAAGTAGGAGTTGATCCATTGATTGCTATGGATGATGTTGAGGAGGTTAAGACCCAAATTGTTGGTTCCTCAAACCCCTCTTTCAATGTTGAGGGTTCCCCAAACCCTAACCCGAATGCTACTGGGTTAATTGGAGGATTGCAGATCTCAAATGACGAAAGGATGGTGGATTCTGTGATTTTGGGGGACGTCTTGGGTCCTGTTTCCGGAAATTTAAGCTACACGAATGATGTGGTTTCGGAGGATGATGAAGTCATTTCAGGGTTGGTTGCAGACCTTGTAAGAAGAATTGTGGTTGAGGCCAATTGGGATGGAAACCCTACATTGTCTGTCCATGATTTATGTCTGGAGAAAGGGGCGTTACATGAGGTAATGACAACGGGGTCTGAGAATGGGGTGGATGCCACTGACTTTAATAAGATCTTTGAGATTGCGGCGAAGGAAGGTGTATCCCTTTTTAGCCTAACTGGGTCAGAAGTGGGAGTTGCAAAGGAGAGTACTGTTAAATTTGATGTTGTACATTGGAAGAAGTTGGGAACGGAGAAGCGCTTGCTGAATTATGCAAAAGTGCTACAGCTCTATATTGAATACATGGGATTGGAGGTGCCTACTCTAATGAGGAGGGAGGAGACGGAGATCATAGTTGAGGGGAATTTCCTCATTGACATTTCGGACTGTGGACATGATGAGGAGCTGTGTGTAGCCCTTAACAATGTTATCCAATTGCAACAGTTTACTGCTAAGGAAGGGATCGGAATCCCTTATGAAGGCATCCGGCCTGAGCTGCTTGTTAATGAGAAGGGCTACCCTAGGGATGCTCATGCTACCCTGGAAAATGAAACTGATCTTAATAGTGGTGAGGTAATGAAGGATGGGAAGGGCAAGGTTGCTTCTGAGGTGGAGCTACACATGAAGGACCGTGAGAAGGAGATGGGTTTTGTTCAAGTTCACATGGCTGCAATTGAGAGCACGCATGGGGGAAATCTGGTAATGGCTACAGTGCAGTAGCTTGATGGTGATTTGTGCAGGGATAGTGTAGCGAGGGTGCTCATTGGTTACGAGGTGCAGACTCAAGCTATTGTTGCGGAAGGTGCAGTGCAGGAAAAAATGCAGGACGCTGCTGTGGGGTTTCAGATTAATGGAAACATGGAAGTGCAGGGGCTTGTTCCTGACTTTCATGTGGACTTGGTTGGAGCTGGGCATCAAGGGCTAGTGCATGTTCACGCATTTCTACGCAAAGTTGGATGGCCTCTCTGGAGCAGTCATGGGATGCTGGTATGGGACTCAAAACGGAACCGTTGGAGGCACCAGTATTTTTATGTTTAATCTAGTATTGTACTATGTTGTTGATTGCTAGTTTATCTAGCATTATTGATGCATTTTCCTGTTGTTCCGCTAGGTAGATGTGTTGCTAATCGCGGGGTACGCCCCTAGAGATGTAATCATTTTCCTGTGGTATAAATTTTAATTAGCAAAAAAAAAACACTACAGCTAAATACATTATCCTGAACTCCATATCGAGTTCAAAACCCTTCAGAACGTACTCCATATATCCAAGGATAAAACAAAGTAGACCATGGCAGATTCCTGATCCCAGATCTATTGCATTAAGACCTCTTTGTTCTTGTAAACCAAGAAACGAGGCTAAAGATTGCACTTTTCCAAATACCACTTTCATAGGCATAGTTACAAACACTTGGTGCTCCACCCACTCTGCATTCATTTCCTTTTTAACAGGTTTACCCATCTTTCAAATAAGCATAACATCGAACAGCATGGGTGCAACAACTACAACCTTCTTTGACACTTCCAACTTGCGATGGACACTCTGAAAACAAGTGAAAGTCTCTTCTTTGCCCTCCCCCAAGGTAGCAAAATACAGGCTTCCTTTGCTTAACATCAATTCGAGTTGGTACGCACCCAAACCCGAAAAAATCCCCTCAGAAAAGAGGCTTCCATAGATGTGTTCCACCACTTCTGTTAAGCCACCCAGTCGACCACCCAAACTCGGATAGTTAACCAATCTAAAGGACACAAACATAGTGCATATCTTAAATAACCCATCGTAGACACAGAGACCCATAAAACAGCTCCAGACCATCTATCTAGTGAATTAGTCGCAAGAGAATTCAAACCGAAAAACCCCATTTTGTCGATAGAACAAAGGAGACATCCAGTCCGATAAAACATACTGAAACCACTTAAAGCCGAAGCCCACTTCCTTAAACTGATGTTCGAGAAACTCGACAAATCGAAAAAGGTGACCTTCCCGTAAAAGGTAGACATACCAGCTTCAATTTTCATTACACAGCGTGAGTAAAAAACCCCAACTGCTTTGATAAGGTCTGGAATAGAGATCCCAAGAACCTTCCCAACTGTAACTATGAAGTTCCATGACCCTAGGTCTAGAGCTTCAAACCAATTTAATGGGTCAACACCCAACAGAAAAACAAACCCAAAGTCTCTAGTAGAAGTGAACAAATCACCCCCTGGAGACATAGTCACAAATAAAAATATATAGTATAAGAAATATGGTGTATAGGTGAGGGATCAGAGACGGAGGATGGAATATGAAGGAAATTTGGTTAGATCCGATGGAAAAAGGTGTTAGATTTGTGGCGGCTAGAAAACGAAGAAGGGATTCTAGAGAGAAGGGAGAGCATTTCTCTCTCTAGACGACTCTCATCCACTTGTCCTCTCTCGTCATGTTATTATAGTGGGAGTTGTAAATGGTGTATTCTATGAAGGGCCATGTTGGTCTGTTCGTTCACCGACACTCTTGATCATTTCTTTGAAGTATGATGGGACTGTTATTACTTCCATTAGGATGGATCTTAATCTTATGGTGTGGATTGTAAAGGATTTTTTGCTGATGTTTGTGATGAATTTAGCGAAGTATGCCATGATATGGTATTCTCGGAAACACTGTACTGAGGTCAGTGGCTTAAGGCCCATATTGTCAAACGTTGTCCCTGGTCGTCACAAGGTTAGAAATGCAAAGGAGGACAGCGACATGGGAGTCTTTTCAATTGATTTTGACAATAAAGGGGTTAATGATGTACATGGTTACATTGATTTGGCTATGCTTGTGATTAAACTAGTTGATTTCCTTATGGGAACTGTTAATGCAGATGGGTTTCATGCTAAAACTGATGGGGCTTATCATGCTCCGGTCCCGGTTGACTGCCAAGTGCATATGAAGATGTTACAGACTAGGACGCATGTTGTTCTCAGTATGTGGATAGAAAAAGTGGGTTTTTTTCTTAAGGAATATGGTCAGCTGGGTGAGGTTAAACCAAATCACGCTGTTTGCAAAATGAAGAAATGGAACTTTAGTTTTCATTTTAAAAAGATTTGGTTTTTTGCTTGGGATCGTTATGATCGTTGCATAAACCATAATGATGTGATTGAAATTAGACGGATGGTGCAACACATTCAAATCCATAAGTCTGATTCCATTTTGTGGGACGGAATGCTTCCAAAGCATGTCAAATTATCCACTATTTGGTCCTCCATGCGGGTTAAGGAAAGTTATGTCCAGTGGTTAAACATGGTCTGGGGAAAATTCAATATCCCGAAGTGCTCATTCATCACATGGTTAGCCATAAAAAACAGGCTCCTCACGAAGGATAGAATGGTTCTGTTCGGAATGCAGGTTAATCAAAAATGTGTCTTGTGTGGGGTGGATGATGAATCGGTTAGCCACATTTTCACTGCTTGCCCATACATTGATATCATTAGCAGGTCTATGCCATTTCGTTTCTCTCGCAACTGGTCCAACTGCCAATTAGGCAACTGCACTGCTACTCAGCTAGGGGCAAAGGAGGAATCAATTGCCCAACTGTTTTTTAGCACAGCTATTTATCATGTCTGGAAGGAGCGTAACTACCGCATGCACAACCATGGTCCTGGCCACCCAACATCAGTGGTCAGCAGTGAGATAAGTCGTATGGTGCGCGAGAAACTGTTCTCATGTAACTTATTTAAGGGTTGGGTTCGCAATGACCCGACCATCCTCTTGTTTATCATGTAAAAGAATAGGCTAGGTACATCTGAAACGTTGAGTAGGGTTTACCTTCTTATTCTTTGTATCATGTTGATTTCTAGTTATAGCATGGATGTTGTCTCGCGGGGTATGCCCCTAGATATGTATTAGCTGTTTCCTTTGGTATAAATACTATTAATTAGCAAAAAAAAAAAAAATAATAATGCTTGTACTGTGTGCTAGTTTTGGTTGTTGGGCGATGGCCCTAGGAGGGGTCTATTTACTGCTGAGTGTCTAGGTTAGGTCTGTTGGTTAACTTGTTCAAACTTGATGTTTTTAAGCTAGTGTTTAACTAGTTTAACTAGGTTCTTGTTGCTTGCAGTTGCAAATTAGTTTATCTAATGTGCTTTGTTGTTTTGTTTAGTTGTTTATCGCGGGGTATGCCCCTAGATGTGTAATTGTTGTTCCTTCTAGGGGTATGCCCCTAGATGTGTAATTGTTGTTTATCGCGGGGTATAAACAATTTCTTCTCAAGTCAGCCGAGTCGATCAAATCCTTCTCCGTCCACACTTCACCCAATGCCTTCACAAGGCCAACAAGGACTTCAATTTCATTACGGCTAAGGCGACTAAGGTCCACCTTATAATCACACTCAACCTTTTTGGTGAAGCTCCTATGCCAGGCAAACTCCCCACCACCAATTATCAAAAACTCTTCATGCCATCCAGCCATCCCCTTGGGCAATACAAATGGTCGATGACCATTCAAGGCTTTCCATATGCGACTCTGGGGCTTGACAAACTGCAGCTCATAGAAGGGTTTCGCACGGCTGGCTTTCACATCAATAAAGAGAAAAATGCCTTAAAAGTAGGTTGCTTCCTCTTTCTCTCACAGCTAGCTATAAACCAATTTATAGCCTTTATCGAGTTAGGAGTAAATTGGGCTAACAGGCATCGAAAGTGGAGTCGGAACAAATCCATGACAAACTTATAAGGCGGCAGCCGAAAGCCCGACTTCAAGTGACTAAGCGGTATGCACACAGACCCGTCATCAAAACGATGATATAGCCTCTTCCCGGGCTCTACACGCCTCCAAAAGTAACCATCCTCAATCCTAAACATCCTCCCAACATACTCAGCCCACTCATCAGGCTTGAAAGTACTATCATGCTGGAGATGGGAAAACTCGGCAAACTCAGTGTCCATGTCCGCATTTGAAAAATGTGTAGGAGCTACTTTGGTCGCTCGAAACAAACTTTCACTACTCTCAAAATACTTATAGCGGTTCCGTGGCAGAACGGCTGGAAAGGTCAGAACGTTGGGATCCGCCCAGCGACCATATCCGTTGATCAAAGCTTTGTTCTCACCGGTAGCGACATCTGTAAATTCATCACCCATCTACAACAAATTCTAAGTTAGAGATCTATACCGGCTACAGAAATTCCGCAAACAAAAATACAAGGTACACGTGGATATTCACAACAAATTACATTTTTCTTTTTTATTTTACAAAGAAACGATTCGTATTCCACTTCCCTCCACAAACAACGAAACCCTAGCATCATAAACCAATTTACACACTTTACCCAATGTATACATACATATATACAGATCCTCAGTCACATAAACACACTCTACATCATAGTTTCACGAGATTCAAAGTTACAAATTACAAACCATTTCACCCAAAACCTTAAGGTTTTGGGTGAAATGGTTTCTAACATGGTATCAGAGCTCTGGTGTTTGTGGAGGTCTCAAGTTCGAACCCCACCACCCCCAATATTCTTAATTTAATTTGGCACTAAGGTATTGCTCCAAATATGGGCTCCTAGTGACCACTCTTACCCCATAGTGGGCTCTTACCCCATAGTGGGCTTGCGAGTGAGGGGGAATGTTAAATATATATGAGTATAAGATCCTTGAAAGGGCCTTTCCCAACACCTTAAGGTTTTGGGTGAAATGGTTTCTAACATAATCAGTATACGACCAGCAAATACAAGAACAAGTTACCAAAGAACAAATCGGACTCCCTTTATAAACCACCCAATCAAACCAAACTCACTAAAACCCACATATCATCCCACAAAAGCAAACAAAAACTCATCTCGAAACCCATTTTCATACAAAGATATCACAAAAATGGAAGTATAGACATGGCACAACTATCTAGGAAACAGAAATCACAAAAGAAAATACAAGAAAGAAAAGCAAGAATCTCACCTCGAAGCAGGAGATAAAAATGGCTTCAAAATGGCAGAAATATCGTCGATCACCGGAAAAAGCGCAGCAACCAAATCCAACAACAAACAAGAAAGATAGAGAGCAAAAGAAAATGAAGACAGTAAAAAGATGAAAGAAAAAACTACATAACTCCCCATTTTATTACGTGAGGCGCGTGGAACAAGGGTGAAAACTTACATACCAATACGTGGAAGCATATGATTGGGCCACGTCAAAAGCAAACAGTAACTGCCTCGGTACAAACAACAACTACTCACTTGGTAATAACTTCCCACCTCTCCTTTCATATTACATCACAAAAGTATGTTCTCAACTGTTTGCCTTGATAAGAACTTATTTGGGGAAGGTGGAATGAGAGTCGGTCTAAATTCTCTCTAACTTCTCTCTTCTCTGTCTCTCTAAATTCAAATCACTTTCTTCATCAGATCAAATCAACCTCCTGAATCCCTTTCTTCACCAAATCTCCTAACTCAAACACTAAATTTCTTTCTTTTCTGTCTCATGTCCCGTAAAAGGGTTTCTTTCATGGATGATTCCATAACGGTGGCTGATGTCACCAATAGTGTGAAGCTAACCCAGAAGGGGTTAGAACCGGTAACGAGCCCGAAGAGGGTTTCATTTGCAGTTGATTTGGTATCGATTATACCATCTATTGGCTCCCGTTCCAGGAAGTTAGAAGGATTGGGTATTAAGAATGAGGTTAGCTCGCCGGATCGGACCTCTAATGGCAGGAAGTCTGAAGTGAGCCCGAGCCCGAAGAAAGTGTCTTTCGCGAAAGAGTTGGTGTCAGTGATACCGTTGGAGCAGGTTAAACCAGTAAGATCTGCTTGGAGACCTCAATCCAAGAGGAGGTTGGTTCTGGATGGGTTTGATGACAACAAAGGGCGAAAGTTGGGTCCTGGATCTGGGGTTGCTTCGAGAACTAGAAGCTCCATTAATTTGCTGGAGTGCGAAGGTCAGTTTTTCTCTTCTCATAAGAAGATGAAGCCGGCTATTCTCAATGATATCCCGCCTATCTTGGTTGAGGAATCTTCGGATTCTACTGATTCAAGTACAGATTTTGTAATGAATGAGGAGGATGTTAATTCCGCATCCTCCTCGGCCAAGATTTTAATTGTTGATGTGAAAAGGGCTTCCTTTGCGGATAATTTGGTATCAGAGATACCTGTTGATGGATCCAAGTATTGCTTGGATGGGTCAAGTAAATCTAATGTTGGGAAGAAGGAAACGCGTGTCTCCTTTGCAGAGAACTTGGTTTCGATTATCCCGGAGAGGTCTGGGTCTGGGGTGGCCACGCGCACCCGTAGTCTGGTCAAGCATCAATTACTTGATGTTGGAGTAGAAACAAATAGGGTTAATGAGCTCACTAAGGGGGATGACTCTAATCCTGTTATGAGGGGTAAAAATGCGGTATCCAAAGATGAGGCCTCTGAGATGTCTCCTTCGAAGGTCAAGGGGAAGAATGTATGTATTGAAACAACAAGGAAAGAGGAGACCCCATTTTGGGATGTCTCGGTTAAGAGAATGCAGGAGCGATTGGCTATTGCTGTGAATGTAGTCATTATTTTTAGAGACTGTATTGTCCAGAATGGACATGAAGTGCCCATGATTTGGGGGGATGTTGACTTTTTTTTTTTTTTTGCTAATTAAAATTTTATACCAAAAGGAACAGCAAATACAAGTCTAGGGGCATACCCCGCGAAGTCAACAATCACATAATACAAAGATTAAAAATCAGTAAGTCACCTTACTGACAACATAAAACTAGCGAGGTTATCACAGTGACCACCCCTAGTCTAAAGACATCAAAATAAGTCTATGTCGGATCATAGGGAAGAGCACTAAGAATTTGTATTCTTAGCATCATGACAATGATGCTACCCGAACTACATGAGGGCATCAAAACCCAACAGAAGGAACAATCCCACAAACACCCGAGCTGGACAGTGTGGTTCCCAAGCAAGGAACCTCTCCCGTAACCAGGTCGAAGCATGATCGCCAAATCAGTGCATCCAGCTTTAGCGCTGCACTCCCTCACGTACGACTAAAGAGCATTCACAGGCAGCAAACTGCACTCAAATCCTTCCAAAACCACAACCAATTCAGCATGATATAGCACCCATCTAAAAATCATCAGAATCCTCCATGGTGACCCAAGGAACCCATGAATCAGCAAGACATCCTGCTCTGGCCCGGGCCAAATGCCCTCACAACTATCAGTTGGCATCAATAAGCCAAGAACCACACCACTATGACCATGCATCACACAACCAATTCCAGTGCTATCAGCACACATTTCGTTCGGCAACTCCAATTTCAAAACCTGCATTTTCAAATAAGACACCAGCAACCTGGCAATATCAAACAAATTATTCATCTCAAGCATACCGAAACCAACAAATGGGTAGGAAAAATAAGTGTAACCCCCTGGTTCACACCCAAGTATCCTAAGCATACGCCTCAACATCCTTTCTGTCCCTTCCAGAACACAACCGCTACTCCTTAAATACTCAAAGCTTTCATCGAGCAGCTTGTGTTCCTCTAACACAGGTTTAACATTGAACCCATCATCCATAAACAATTTGGGCCACAACTTTCCAACCAGCTTTCCCATCAATTCCTTAGAAAGAGACTGGGCTTCCGAGGCCTTCACAGGACTTCCGTCAACCAATTGGCGGGCGTTCTTCATAAGTTCCTCTTTGCAAAGAGAAACCTCACCATTTACCGCAACAGGATGAAACCCACAACCATCCGAGCCCAGAGAGTCGCTATCATACTCCATTTGCTTGTATGGCTGCAACCTCTCACCGAATTGAGTCGATTGAGTCAACAAATCTTGTTCCCCATTAACTAACCCAGTAGAAAGACAAGGGTAATAAACCTTGACCTCCGTCAAAAAACTGACCTTCTTCGAGACCTGCTCACCCTTAACTAACTCAGTAGAAGGGGCACCGTGTAGACTAGGGTAAAAAACCCTAACCTCCGGAGAGAAGGAAACCCTGTTCGGGCTACTAACTGGACTCCCCAACTTAACAATGGGTTCACCCATGAGGATACAACCCCCAACTCTAGGAATCTCCGATACAAGGTTCTCTGAGAAGGTAACCCTTTTCGGACTCATCTTCGGTACCAACCCAGCCTGGGTCTTCACCAACAATCCCCTAGCATCATTAACCAACTCCTTAGAGTCAGCAAGGAGACCAGCAATAGAACTACTATTCTCCGACAAAGAAGCATCGGAGAAAGTAACCCTCTTCTGACTCATGAAAGAAAAGGAAAAGAAATATAGGTGTTTATGGTGTAAGATTAGAAGAAAGAGATGCATTAGCGATGGATTTATGGTTAGATTGATGGAAAGATGTTTAGATTTAGTTTTGAGAAGAGGCGGCTAGCTAGGGTTCCTAGGGGGGGATGTTGACTTGAGTGATTTGGATGTTATTAATGGTTTGCATAGGAGGCCTGATATCAAGCTTTTGAGAGACCTTGGTAGAGCTCTGAACTGCATTAAGCAACTTGGGAATTTCATTAGAAAAAATGGAATACCCCATCCGGTTATGTTAGGGGACGATGGTCAAGTCATTGAGGATTTAGAGGAGGAACTGGAGATTGCCGAGCTTCTAGCCCACACTTTCTACAACACTGGGTTGAAGAGAAAGGCTTTGGTAGCAGCAAGACGCAATCTTGACAACTTAAAGATGTTTATCTCCTCTCTGGGTAAAGACATTCCGTTGGTTAAGGGGTCCCGTGATAGGGAGTTCAGTGCTACTGCTAGAGGCTTCAGAGATATAGAGGAAGTGGAGCTCCATGATCTCACTTGCCGTACTATCCAACTGAGGGATTACTTGATCGACTTAGGGGTTGTTTTGCCCAAAGCCGAGCAGATGCAATGTCCTTTTAACCCTGGGGGAGAAGCGAGGATGGGATGGAGCAATACTGATGCGGAGAAAGGGAAAGGTCACCTGGATTGTACTCTGGGGTCTCAGTTTGGGTCCATTGGGGGTGAGGGCCTGGAGGGAAGGAATGTTGATGTCGAGAACATGCAGAAGTCTCCTTCGAAGGACTTGAACCAGGTTATGAAGGCTCACTTGGAGGGGCAGGAGGGAGGGAACATCAGAGATTTGAATGCTGAGACTACGGTTGGTATTGATATGAGGGTTCCTGATGGTTTGTTAGGCCTGAGGACTGCTTCAATAGGAAAGGGGAAGATAGTAAGTGATGAAGGCCAGGAGCCTACTGTTCGTTGGTCAAAACCGCGGTTGAAGAAGTGGCGCCTTACTAGGGGAAGGCTTTCCTGAAGCACTTGTTTTCGTTTTAAGCTGATAGTTGTCTATGTATTAAATAGTTTGTGCTTTGCAGTTGATTGCTAGTTTATCTAGCACTATTGATGACATTTCTCTGTTGTTCCGCTAGGTAGGTGTTTTACTATTCGCGGGGTATGCCCCTAGAGTTGTATTCATTTTCCTGTGGTATAAATTTTAATTAGCAAAAAAAAAAAAAAAAAAAAGTATGTTCTCTTTCCACCCAAAGGTCACTTCACTCATCAATACGCACTACCACTTATCATTTTCATATTATTGGCATTAAATATTATTCTTTCATTTATTTCGATTCTCATTTATTAGCAGAAATATCATTTATTTCACATCAGTTACGAATATCAAACAAAAACGTTTCAAATTACAAGCCCGTCAAGCACCAGCATCCAATGCATAAGCGGCCCGTTATCAAAATATTTTTTCTAACTCCCAAGTGTTGTCCGCCAACACTTGGGGGGCAGCGGTTTCAAATATTTTTTCTAACTCCTAAGTGTTGTCCGCCAACACTTGGGGGGGGGCAGCGGTTTCAAATATTTTTTCTAACTCCTAAGTGTTGTCCGCCAACACTTGGGGGCCAGCGGTTGAAAATATTTTTTCTCACTCCTAAGTGTTGTCCACCAACACTTGGGGGCATCATATCACAAAATTTCAGAAAACACTCAAGCATTCGTCATTATCTCTTTTTTCAGTTTTTCTCCTCCCCCCATCCGCTAAAAGCGCAGAGAGGGAGTGGGGGGCAATGATAGGTACCCGCTGTAGAGACGGTCCACTCGCCGAGCACGCGCCCGCGAGTAGGTGCCCGCCTATAGTGGTACAAAAATGCAGATAAATCATAAATTAGCTACACATTTTTCACATGTGTTGTGGTGCTCTACTTTTTCCTCATCCGTAAGCTAGAAGCAGAAAAAGAAGGAAGAATTCGACTTTGAATTGTTATCTCTGAATTGGAAAAATGACAAAATTGTACCTTACGTTTAAAATAGTGATGGAGTTGTGGTGATACCATATGATTCTTGTTCTAAGCTGCCCTTGTAGCGAGCGAGTACAATTTCTGTTTATCTGAAGTCTGAACAAAGAGATCATTAGGCCTATTTTATCGTCGCCTGCCTGAATTTTTATTGAACCTTAATGTGATGTTCCCACATGATATCTCGGAGTCCTTCAGCATCTACGAAATCTACTGTTTTCAGAGATCAATGAATCTGTAAGAAATGTTCACAAATGTTTAGAGCTGGACATCTCCAATGTAACAAGTAATTTTTGAATTGCTAGAGAGGAATCTAAATACAAGGCAGAGACATTAGCATTGAGTATGAGGGAGTGAAAAAACTACTCATGTCTCTCTCTTTTTGAAGTAGAGGTTTCATTTTCCACATGTGGTGCTCCTTTTTTTCCTCATCTATAAGCTGGAAACAGAAAAACATGGATGAATTGGACTTTAAATTATTATTCCTGGATTGGAATGATGTCAAAATTGTACTTCAGTCTTGAAGATAAGGACAATTTAACTCAAATTTGGCAACTAATGATATTTGAATTGTTATTCTTTAACTTCATTTATTACATATTTGACATTATCTTATACAAAATGAAATGTAAGTATTATCTTCAGTTTATGCCAAAAGTGTGTCGATATCGAACCAAGATAAAATCAAATCGATAGAAATCTTCTAACGATTAATCAAAATTTGACTACCATCGAAAATTGAATCCATCAATAGGAAAATATGTAATAGAGATTTAATAAAGTGACGAAATTGCATGATTAGTGGCTTTACTTGTTTTGGTGCTTTTGCTTGTATTCAAATTCAAAGACCATTCACCAAAAAACACACACTTTAAATTTAAGGGAAATTCTCAATGGTACCACTGTACTTTTGGTTTTTGCCAATGTTACCATTACGTTTTTCACTCCTCTAAACGGTACCCTTAACAAATTGACTTCTTAACATAAATACCATTCTGTTAGAAAAACGTTATAGAAACGTTAAGTAGGATTTGGGGCCAATATTCAACCTTTTTTCTTGTTGCATACTGCAACGCATGGCCAAGATTATTCTTATATTTTTTTTTAACAAGTTTGGGACCAACCAGTATTCTTCAAATATATTTTAGGAAAATTCTCAATGGTACCACCGTACTTTTGATTTTTGCCGGTGGTACCATGTCCTTTTGACCTTACTTAACATTTCTAGAACATTTTTTTAACAGAATGGTATTTTTGTTAGAAAGTCAATTTGTTAAGGGTACCGTTAAAAGGAGTCAAAAATGTAATGGTACCACCGACAAAAGCCAAAAGTATAGTGGTACCGTTGAGAATTTCCCTAAATTTAAAGACTGCTTGTCTGCTTCTAAGTTGTTCTCGCTCTAAAATAGCATCTTTCTCTCTCACTAAAACTGCTGTTCCCGTCAATACATTCCATCAAATTCGTATCCATTTCACTTTTTTGGGATCTGGGTCACTACCTTTATTATTTCGATACGTCCTCTATCGAGCCCTGTGATGATTTTACTTTGTTTGTACTTTTGATCATTCACATTGGGTTATCTTCATTTTTTTGCAATAAAATCTTGAATTCTATAGCATATAATGATGCGGAATCTTTGTTTCTTGAAAAAGAAATATCGATGTGCGTTTTTTTTAGTAAATAAAACTTGGTGATCTTCATTTTGGTTGTAAAGCCTAGATGGATTGGTTTAAGAGGCTTGAAGTTGTTGAGGATATAAAATGGCTTATTGATAGGTACCCGCTATAGAGACGGTCCACTCGCCAGGCACGCGCCCGCGAGTAGGTGCCCGCCTACAACATAGCATTCGTCACTCTCATACACGTGTCATAAGATATTTAGTTTCCTAAATTACTCAACTTGACAATAAATATCATTAGAAAAATACTCTTGTACAAAAGATCTTGCTCTATAAGACAGGGGACAATACACTATTCAAGGGAACACAAGGACATCCAGTTGTAGCAGACAAATTCTGAACAGCATAGCACGCAGGTGTAGAATGGCGGCGTGTCAGGAAAGGTCACACCAATCACTGTAGCGTTTGCGGCTACCAAGTGGGACTCACTGTAGCTTTTGCGGCTACCAAGTGGGGCTCACCGTAGGTTTTGCGGTTACCAAGTGGCCTACAGTGACTGGGAGGCTTAGCCTATAAATACCCTCATTCTGCACATAAGGTAGAAGGACACAATTGAACACAGAGACAATTTTAGCAATACAAAAGCTCTCTACATATTCTCTCCCTTTACATCAGATACACTCTTACCAGCTTGATTATTATTATTTCCGATTACTGATTCTTACACCGGAGGTGCTTGACGGCCACCACCCCCGGGCAAGCATTGTTTTGCAGATACCCAAACTCAGGTGACAAGTCACGGAACAATAGTCGAAAGCCTCTAATCAGCCGTGGGAGTTATCATTTGGCGCTAGAAGGAGGGGGCTTTTTTCTTAAAGGAGAAATCCCTCGCCTGTTCTACCCGAACTACCTCCGCGAGACAATACACAAACAAAACAATCCCAAACAAAAGAATACACTCTACTAAAATGGCCCATAGCACCAGATCTAAGGGCACCACTACAACAGGAAACCCAGATGAAATACCACCAATAGAAAGAGAAGGGAACACAAACGGCGTTCCACCGCAGAACCCGTTACTAAACCCAGAGCACCGCTTACAGACTAACCCCCCTCGGGGAGACAACCACGAACAGGTCCTTAGCCTTAACCTGACGGGCTATAATCAACAACAAATCGATTTACTCATGCAGATAGCCTCGGCTTTCCCACAACAGGCCCAGGGGCAACCACCAGAGCAAAGAGATTCCCAAGCAAATCCACACGATGATCAAAGTGAGGCACACAGCCGGTCTCAAAGGGCGAATTCCGCCCAAAAGAGGCCGACAGCGCATAACCAATAAACGCAGAAATGCTGCATACCATCATAGAACTTGAAAAAAGATAGAAGGTAATAGCGAGCCAGAGCTGGGCGGCACACCATTTACCATAAGGCTGGAGGCGGAGCCCCATCAAATGGACATCAAACATCACAACTTCAATTCTTTTGATGGGCTAGGCGACCCAGAAGAGCATCTTAGCTACTTTGACCAGCTAGCTCTCCACTATGAATACAACGATCTTACAAGATGCCGTTTCTTCACCGCAACCCTCCCCGGAAATGCACAAAGATGGTTCTGTAGGATAACCGCCAGGTCCATAGATACTTGGTTGGAGTTTAAAAAGCTATTTCTGAATAAATTCAAGGCGAATCAACAGCACGAGGTTCATACCGTGTTTCTAGAAACTATTGCACAATGCAACGGAGAGACTTTGCAAGATTACATCGACCGCTTCAAGGAAGCCGTCAATAAAGTTGTCTGCGTTAATGAAACAGAGGCATTGGTCCACTTGAGAAGAGGACTTAACCCTAGAGCCGGCAATTTCGTACACGACACGAAAACACGACACGAAAACGACACGAAAATTACGGGTTTGGGTTGACCTTTGCGGTACACGAACACGAAAGTACACGAACACGAAATTACACGGATGAATTTAGTGTCGATTTTGGGTTTACCCTTGGGTACACGAAACGAAAATACACGAAATAAATAAATATTTAAATAAATATTTTAAATTATATAAATATATATTATAAATAAATATTAGATATTTAACCTTTTTACAAAATAAATAGAAAATACACGAAAAGTACACGAAAGTACACGGAAAGTACACGAAAGTACACGTTTTTCGTTTCATTTTGTGTAAACGGAAATATTTCGTGTACTTTTCGTTTCGTTTCGTGTTTACACGAAATATTTCGTTTCGTGTTCGTTTTAGAATTTAAGTACACGAATTTATTTCGTTTCGTTTTCATTTTGGTCTCTTGGTACACGAAACAAGAAAGTACACGACACAAAACGAATTGCCAGCTCTACTTAACCCCTATGAATGTGAAAAGTACGTGTGCCGTCTCATGGAAACAAAACCCACCACTCTGGCAAAGGCATATGACTTAGCATCTCAAGCCATCAACGAAACAGAATCTTTAAATGTGCTCAAACAATCCAGGGCCCCGCCAACTCAATCGCCATTCTTCTAAAGGGAAAGATTTATGTCCTATCAGAGGCAAACATCGGTCCAACACCAAGTACAAACTACTCATGGGTCGTCGCCTCCCGCCCAGATATCACAATCTACGGCACCAGTCAGATACCGCTTGGATCCGACAAACCCGCCCAGACCAGATAGACGTCCAGAGCCAGAATGGACAAAATTCACCCTCCCAAGGGCGACCATTCTAAGAGAAATAAGGGGGAAACCATTCTACATGCCTCCGGCCCCGATGTTCTCCTCGCCCGAGGACAGACCAAAAGACAAACACTGTGATTACCACGAAACACATGGACATTACACAGACAGATGTTTGTCCCTAAAATACTTCTTGGAAAGAAAAGTCAAGGCTGGCAATCTATCTCAGTATTTGCCAAGACAGGTGCTAGGAGCATCCACCTCACAAGGACAAAATAAAAATATCGTACATTACGTCTTCGGCTGGCAGTCCTCACCACCAAGAGAAGAGCACACCATCTATGCAATATCCGAGGGGCCGCCAAACATAATTACTTTCACAGACGCAGACTATGAGGGCATCAACCCTAACCACACCGAAGCATTAGTCGTATCTCTGGGCGTTGCCCATAACGAAGTCAAAAGGATCCTTGTGGATAACGGGTCCTCAGTTGACATATGTTTCAAACACACCTAGGACAGGCTAAAGCTAAGCGATGAGAAATTGGAAACTTGTCCTGA
Source organism: Kitagawia praeruptora (assembly GCA_037693485.1). NCBI lineage: Eukaryota > Viridiplantae > Streptophyta > Magnoliopsida > Apiales > Apiaceae > Kitagawia > Kitagawia praeruptora. The sequence continues at coordinate 116,204,799 of CM075351.1, read as the reverse complement.
TGAGACACCTCTGTACGGTTTCGGCCACAATGCCGTTCCAATTGCGGGCATCGCAAGGCTCCCTGTTTATTTTGGCGAGTCTCCCATGCAAGTTTGTCGGATCATCAAATTCTACGTCATCAATACCGCTTCCTCATACAACATGATCTTGGGAAGGCCAACCCTGAATATGCTCAAGGCGGTCACCTCTACCCCTCATCTTAAGATCAAATTCCCCACTCTTAACGGGGTAGGGGAAATCAAGGGGGACTCAGAAACTTCCAAAAGATGCTATGGCATAGCACTCACCCTGGGAAAAACTGAACCCAGCAATCTCCGCCGAGAAAAAGCAAACAAGAGAAGGCGAGAAAAAAGGCAAAGGCACGATGAACATCAGCAAAATCACAACAAAAGAAAGAAAGAAGTACAATTCATTGACGGGCATGACCCGGCATTAGAATACCCACCCCGCATGTCTCAAACGGGAAGAGAGACCGCCAATAAGCCCGGCGGTACACAAAAAAAAATAGAAATTGTGCCCGGAGACTCAAGCAAGAGTGTGAGTGTGGGAGCGGGTTTAGACTAAATCTTCAAGGCCGACCTCACAGACCTTTTAAGGAAATACGCAGACGTTTTTGCATGGAGCCCAAAGGATATGCCGGGTCTAGATGAGTCCGTGGCAATCCACAAGTTAAATATTGACCCGGACAAAGCACCAAAAATACAAAAGAGAAGGAATTTTACGCCAGAACGACAACGGGCAATTGATATTGAGATTGACAAACTCTTGGACGCAGATTTAATTTACGAAGTCACCTACCCTAAATGGGTTGCAAATGTGGTACTGGTGAAAAAAGCTAACGGAAAATGGAGAATATGCGTTGACTACACGGAATTAAACGCAGCATGCCCCAAGCATCCTTATCCACTCCTTTCAATAGACCAACTCATCGATGCAACAGCGGGCCATTTGATGCTAAGCTTCATGGATGCCTACTCAGGCTACAATCAAATCAAAATGACCCCTGAAGATAGAGAAAAAATAGCTTTCATCACACATAGGGGTTGTTACAAAGTCATGCCATTTGGATTAATCAACGCCGGCGCCACTTTCCAAAAAACCATGAATAAAATCTTCGTCGGTCAGCTGGGCCGCAATATGGAAGTATATGTGGATGATCTCATAGCGAAGTCTCTCTTAACGTCTTCTCACCTTCAAGACTTAGAAGAGTGTTTCTCAACTCTCTAGAAAACACAACATGAAACTCAATCCAGACAAATGCGCATTCGCACTAGACGTAGGCAAGTTCCTTGGTTTCTTGGTATCTCACAGAGGCATTGAGGCCAACCTCGAAAAGATAAAGGCTATAATTGACATGCAACCGCCCAAAACCTTGAAGGAAATACAAAAATTGACAGGGAGACTAGCCGCCCTAAGAAGATTCATAGCAAAGTGGGCAGACAGATGCCTCCCATTTATTGACACATTGAAGGGAGCAACAAAAACTAAGGCAATATCTTGGACGTTCGAATGCCAGAAAGCCATCGAAGACCTCAAAACTTATCTCTCTTCTGCTCCATTACTTGCGGTCGCAGCTCCTTCAGAACCGCTATCACTATACTTGTCCGCTACAGATAAAGCCGTGGGGCAGTGCTCATCAAAGAGGAAAATAGCGAGCAAAAACCAGTTTATTATGTTAGTCAAGTGCTCAAAGACGCGGAAACCCGCTATCCAAACGTCCAAAAGTTTGCTCTAGCTTTGGTGGTAGCGAGAAGAAAATTGAGACATTACTTCCAAGGTAGACAAATCAGGGTCATCACGGACCAACCGTTGAGAAAAATACTGCACAAACCAGACCTATCTGGCAGATTGATCAATTGGGCCGTAGAACTCGGCCAATTCGACTAAAAGTACAAACCACGAACCGCCATTAAAGCACAAGCACTGGCGGACTTCGTAGTCGAGTGTTCATTTTCAGAAACAGAGAAAGAAACTCCTGCAACTAACATTGTCATGCCGGACAACAATTGGCAACTATATGTGGACGGTTCCTCCACGAACACCCGTTGCGGGGTGGGTCTTATCCTTACTAGCCCCGACGGTTTCCAAGTTAAACAAGCCATACAACTGAATTTTAAAGCTACAAACAACCAAGCAGAGTATGAGGCACTCTTGGCCGGTTTGACATTGGCAAAAAACTTACAAGTAAAAAGGATCACCATCTACAGCGACTCACAACTAGTTGTTCGCCAAACGACGGGAGATTATTCTACAAAAGATACAAATCTCAGCAAATACCTAGACATGGTACAAGCAATGCTCTCCCAATTTGAGAAGTATATCCTAGAACAGATAGACAGGACGGATAATACAATGGCGGACATGTTATCCAAATTAACACAAGGAGAAAAAATGGATTCCGACATAATGTATTTCGAAGAGTTGTAGGCTCCCCGTATAAACGACCTACCCGTCATGGAAATAAATCCGCCAATAGATAACTGGATGACTCCTAATATCCGCTACTTGGAAAGCGGTGCCCTGCCAGACGACGGTGTAAAAGCTAAAGTACTCAAATCCCAAGCAACGAAGTACTTTATACAACAAGAAGGCACCCTGTACAAAAGAAGTTTTGACTCTCCCATACTCAAATGTGTCGATGAGGAGGAAGCCTTATATTGTATGAGGGAAGTTCATGAAGGCATCTGTGGCGATCACATGGCTGGGAAGGCATTGGCACATAAGATACTCAGGCAAGGCTATTACTGGCCCAAAATGCACAAGGAATGCAAAACCTTCACCAAGAAATGCCACCAATGCCAATTGTTCAGCAATATGTCCAGAAAAGCACCAGTCCTTCCAGCAGCCATCTTGTTACCAATACCGTTTGCGGTCTGGGGCATCGATATCATGGGATCTTTCCCCAGGGCAAAGGGTGATCTGCAATATATGATGGTCGCTATTGATTACATGACCAAGTGGGCCGAAGCAAAGGCACTCAAAAACATCACACAAGATGATGCAATCCGTTTTGTCACAGAACAAGTCATTACAAGATTTGGAATTCCGGTAGTACTCATATCCGACAACGGCACGCAATTCATTGGATCAAAATTCACCAAGTTCCTATCTAATCATGGAATCAAACACAAAAAGGCTTTTGTATGCCATCCTCAAAGCAACGGACAGGTTTAAGTAACCAGCCGCATCATTGTCAGAGGCCTAGAAAAAAAGCTAACTACTTTCAAGAAAAAATAGCCACATGAGTTGCCTAACGTTCTTTGGGCTTACCGGACATCAGCCAGGATAAGTACGGGGGAATCCCCTTTCAAACTAGCTTTTGGTACAGAAGCTCTTACCCCAATTGAAATAGGGTCTCCATCATATCGTGTCCTCAATTTTGAAGAAGAAGCAAACACTAAAGGACTCAAAACAAACCTTGACCTTCTAGATGAAGCAAGGGAGGCCGCTGTCGAAAAAATGGCCGCCTATAAAGAAAAAACAAAGGAATTTTTCGGAAAAAGGGCCAGAGTAAAAGCTTATGTACAAGGTGATTTGGTTAACCGGGCAACTGAAGCATCTGACCCTAGACATACTGGAAAACTTATGCCAAAGTGGGAGGGTCCCTATAAAATCATCCAAGTACTAAGGCTGGGTTCCTACAAACTAGCCCGCTTAGACGGCACGGAAGTCAACAATACTTGGCATGGAGACAAACTGAGAAAATATTACCAATAGATGGTTATGCAGTCTGTACTTCCTCCTTTGTGTAACCAATGATATTATACTTTAATCAAACATCTTTTGCACAAAAGTAATCTACAATAGCAAAGTCCCTAGACGAGCAAGCAACCAACTACAATAGCAAAGTCCCCTAGACGGACAAGCAACCAACTACAATAGCAAAGTCCCCTAGATGGGCAAGCAACCAACTACAATAGCAAAGTCCCCTAGACGGGCAAGCAACGAACTACAATAGCAAAGTCCCCTAGACGGGCAAGCAACCAACTACAATAGCAAAGTCCCCTAGACGGGCAAGCAACCATCTACAATAGCAAAGTCCCCTAGACGGGCAAGCAACCAACTACAATAGCAAAGTCCCCTAGACGGGCAAGCAACCATCTACAAAAGCAAATTACTCTATAATAGCAGCCAACTACAAAAGCTAAGTCCCCTAGACGGGCACGCAACCTACTACAAAAGCAAAATATTCTATAAATTGCAGGCAACAGGAGCAAACAAAGTTATCTAGTATGACAACGACACTAAAGCAAACTACTACAGACGGCCTACAAAGAACTACACAGGTACATGGGCTAAATATGCGATATAAAGATAAGCAAAAGGAAAACACAAACAATTGCGAAGGGAAAGGAGAAATTTATTCATAAAATTTTTATTATTACATTCATGGGTTACAAGGATCAAGATTTCTACATCTAAAACCCTTCTTGCTTGGGGAGTTTTCTTCTCGGCATCCGCATTCTTTTTCTTGGAGCTCTCACCCTGCTCCGGTGCACGGAAATGGAAGTTAATTGCCTCAGTATCCATAGCCTCCTTCGCCTCCTTCGCAGCACGAGCAGCGGCAACTTTCCGAGCAACCTTCCGGCACTCTTCAGCATTGTACAAATCACCCTCTTCCTCGTAATGAATAGCTAGGGCTCTCCAAGCACCCTCACTCTCTTTCGAGATGCAAAGATCGCCCCCCCAGGAGAAGGGGTAAAAAACTCGTTCATTTCTAGGTTATCCATGCTGCAAAAAAGATTTTTTCTAAAGAAAAATGAAGAGAAGGATGCTCAGAATCAAACAAATTACCCTCCCTTTTATAGGGGGGTAAGAGGAGGTTAAAAAGGCCCACAATCAAAATTCTCCATCCCCATGCAGACTGCAGTAAAGACACAGTCAAAAGACTATGATTCCCATGCAGTATTAAATGGTCAACACAAATTCCCACAGTCAAAACACACGAATTCCAGGTAACATTTCCCAAAAAAAAAACCTCATTTACTACAAACCTTTGACAAGAAAATAACACACACGATTCAATTATATTTCTCCACAAATTGCAAAAATATATTCCACCAACCACAAAATACTTCAGAATTTAAATTCCCCAAGTACAAATTACATCAACCTGTTTCCAAGCCACACAGCGGACAGACCCGCTGAGTGATTTCTAAACAAATCAAAAAGAACAATCTACACATCAAATACAAGAAAATTCATCCCCATCGGGAAGTGCTCAACGGCCCAGCCATGCCTCTTAGCGGCTCCTCATTTCCTGCATCTTCTTCTTCGCCATAAACGGCCGCTATAGCTGACAGCAGCGTAACAGCTTCTACCACCGGAACCTCCTCGTCCACAACCATGTCATCTTCAGCGGCCTGCACGCCCACATCATGAACGGCGACATCAACTTGACAACCAACACTTACTCTGGCCACTTCCCCAACACGGGCTTCTAGAGACTGACGCTTGGCCTTCCTCGCTTTTGACTTAAGTTTGGACATTTTAGTTTTCAAGCGGGCAATTTCGGTAGCATTCTCAGCGGCCCCCTGCCTTAGCTGAACAATCTCAACCGAGTCATCACCGGTTACCGCTACACGAACCTTGGCAGCCTCTTCTTTCACAATCTCGGCAAATTCAACACTGTTTTTGAACTTTCTAATAGCATCCGCTTCGGTAGGATGAGAGTTAAGATGAGCCTCAGCATCATCAGCACGTTCCTTTTCAAACCTTAGCAAGACTTTCAGATTGCGAATTTCTTCAGGTAAAGCATCCTTATCGGCCATGAGTTCAATTTTATCCTCCGCAAAGAACCGTCAAAGATCTGAACTACGCATAGCTCGCCTTAATATCGGTTTTCTCCGTCTCAATCTCATACAGAACTTTAGCAGCATTATCTTTCATCATCTTCTCAGCGGCCAACTCCGCCTCAAGCTGTTTCACCCTCTCTTTCAAAGCAATGTTACTACTGCGATATTGATTACCTCGAGCCATCAGACCCGTATACATGCATTGGTTCTACACAAGAAACAAAAACAAACAAGTTACTAGCGGGCACAACAGCAAAATTGCGTCAAAAACATAACTATTACAGAAATACTTACCCGCGCAGCGTACTTCTGGGACAAACGGCACATCCGCTCCCAACTCAACCCATTCATCATCAACAGATCGTCATCGGTCATGGAGTCAACAGTAAATGTGTTAGGCCCTGATTTAAACATAAAGCCGTAGTCAGGCCTTACCCCGACCTCTACATCATTGACTTCATCATCACTGCTCATATAATAAACGATCTCTTCAGAAGACTCTCCACCATCATCACCACCATCTTTTTCAGTATCATCAGAAGCGGTACCAATGGGTTCATCCTAACCCGGTTCGCGAGAACATAATCACTTACCCTGCTAGCCTCAATCCGTCTCCGCTTGGAAGGACCTACTTCGTCCACGGCCTTACGTTTGGATTTTTCAGGAGCAGCACTCGACACATCTTCAACATTAGTATCCGCTACTACCTAAGCCGTCTTAGTGGTAGGAATGGCTTCCTCAGCATCCAGATCAACAACTATTCTTCTTCCAGTAGCAGTCTCAGAAACAGCACCAGACCCCCGCTCAATCCTTCGAATTGAAGCCCTAAACTCCCTTGAAAGAATATTGGGCTCATTATCATCTACTTGAAGGCTAGCAGCATATTGCCTCGCCACGGTACCAGGACTGTTGGCACCAGTATCAGCGGCCACATTTGTCTCAACGGCAACATTACTCTGAGCAGCCACATCGCCCTCAGCGGCTACATCAGCCTCAGCGGAATCTTCAATATCGACAAAAACATCTTCACCACTATCTTCTTTTGAAGGCCTTTCTCCTACCTCGTGCTCAGAGCTAGCACTCTCATCCATTGGTTGACCCTCCCCACCCACAACCTCAGCACTAGCACAACCTAACAATTCTTCCGATAAAGAATCGGCATCAGAATCTATATCATCCCCAGAAATTTCCTTTTCAAAAACGGGCTCTTCAACAGCGGTTTCAGGATCATCAATCGGGACAGAAGCTTCACCACCCTCGACATTACCGGAGAGGTCGAAAACATTCATAATATTTTTAGCAACAAATAACCCGGTATGAAGCTGTTTCGGCCTTGGCGGCACGGTAAGAAGGAAATCTGAATATAACTTTGCTTCATTCAAACCCAGAGTTGGGTGTAGATCTAGTTCCTGCTTGCGAGGATCCAACACTACAAACATAAACAAGAATATCAGTCACCACACACAACAGAAACCAACAAAGAATAGAAAAGACACTTACAACAATTTCTTCTCAAGTCAGCCGGGTCGATCAAATCCTTCTCCGTCCACACTTCACCCAATGCCTTCACAAGGCCAACAAGGACTTCAATTTCATTACGGCTAAGGTGACTACGGTCCACCTTATAATCACACTCAACCTTTTTGGTGAAGTTCCTATGCCAGGCAAACTCCCTACCACCAATTATCAAAAACTCTTCATGCCATCCAGCCATCCCCTTGGGAAATACAAACGGTCGATGACCATTCAAGGCTTTCCCTATGCGACCCTGGGCTTGACAAACTGCAGCTCATAGAAGGGTTTTGCATGGCTGGCTTTCACATCAAATAAATAGAAAAATGCCTTAAACATAGGCTGCTTCCTCTTTCCCTCACAGCTAGCTATAAACCAATTTATAGCCCTTATCGAGTTAGGAGTAAATTGGGCTAACGGGCACCGAAAGTGGAGTCGGAACAAATCCATGACAAACTTATGAGGCGGCAACCGAAAGCCCGACTTCAAGTGACTAACTGGTATGCACACAGACCCGTCATCAAAATGATGATATAGCCTCTCCCCGGGCTCTACACGCCTCCAAAAGTAACCATCCTCAATCCTAAACATCCTCCCAACGTACTCAGCCCACTCATCAGCCTTGAAAGTACTATCGTGCTGGAGATGGGAAAACTCGGCAAACTCAGTGTCCATGTTCGCATTTGAAAAAGGTGTAAGAGCTACTTTGGTCGCTCGAAACAAACTTTCACTACTCTCAAAATACTTATAGCGGTTCCGTGGCAGAACGGCTGGAAAGGTCAAAACGTTGGGATCCGCCCAGCGACCATATCCGTTGATCAAAGCTTTCTTCTCACCGGTAGCGGCATCTGTAAATTCATCACCCATCTACAACAAATTCTAAGTCAGAGATCTATACTGGCTACAGAAATTCCGCAAACAAAAACACAAGGTACACGTGGATATTCACAACAAATTACATTTTTCTTTTTTATTTTACAAAGAAACGATTCGTATTCCACTTCCCTCCACAAACAACGAAACCCTAGCATCATAAACCAATTTACACACTTTACCCAATGTATACATACATATATACAGATCCTCAGTCACATAAACACACCTACATCATAGTTTCACGAGATTCAAACTTACAAATTACAAACCATAATCAGTATACGACCAGCAAATACAAGAACAAGTTACCAAAGAACAAATAGGACTCCCTTTATAAACCACCCAATCAAACCAAACTCCCTAAAACCCACATATCATCCCACAAAAGCAAACAAAAACTCATCTCGAAACCCATTTTCATACAAAGATATCACAAAAATGGAAGTATAGACATGGCACAACTATCTAGGAAACAGAAATCACAAAAGAAAATACAAGAAAGAAAAGCAAGAATCTCACCTCGAAGCAGGAGATAAAAATGGCTTCAAAATGGCATAAATATCGTCGATCACCGAAAAAAGCGCAGCAACCAAATCCAACAACAAACGAAAGATAGAGAGCAAAAGAAAATGAAGACAGTAAAAAGATGAAAGAAAAAACTGCATAACTCCCCCATTTTATTACGTGAGGCGCGTGGAACAAGGGTGAAAACTTACATACCAATACGTGGAAGCATATGATTGGGCCACGTCAAAAGCAAACAGTAACTGCCTCGGTACAAACAACAACTACTCACTTGGTAATAACTTCCCACATCTCCTTTCATATTACATCACAAAAGCACATTCTCTTTCCACCCAAAGGTCACTTCACTCATCAATACGCACTACCACTTATCATTTTCATATTATTGGCATTAAATATTATTCTTTCATTTATTTCGATTCTCATTTATTAGCAAAAATAGCATTTATTTTACATCAGTTACGAATATCAAACAAAAACGTTTCAAATTACAAGCCCGTCAAGCACCAACATCCAATGCATAAGCGGCCCGTCATCAAAATATTTTTTCTAACTCCCAAGTGTTGTCCGCCAACACTTGGGGGGCAGCGGTTTCAAATATTTTTTTTAACTCCTAAGTGTTGTCCGCCAACACTTGGGGGGCAGCGGTTTCAAATATTTTTTCTAACTCCTAAGTGTTGTCCGCCAACACTTGGGGGGCAGCGGTTCAAAATATTTTTTCTCACTCCTAAGTGTTGTCCGCCAACACTTGGGGGGCATCATATCACAAAATTTCAGAAAACACTCAAGCATTCGTCATTATCTCTTTTTTCAGTTTTTCTCCTCCCCCCATCCGCTAAAAGCGCATAGAGGGAGTGGGGAGCAATGATAGGTACCCGCTATAGAGACGGTCCACTCGTCGGGCACGCGCCCGCGAGTAGGTGCCCGCCTACAACACAGCATTCGTCACTCTCATACACGTGTCATAAGATATTTAGTTTCCTAAATTACTCAACTTGACAATAAATATCATTAGAAAAATACTCTTGTACAAAATATCTTGCTATCTTGCTCTACAAGACAGGGGACAATACACTATTCAAGGGAACACAAGGACATCCAGTTGTAGCAGACAAATTCTGAACAGCATAGCACGCAGGTGCAGAATGGCGGCGTGTCAGGAAAGGTCACACCAATCACTGTAACGTTTGCGGCTACCAAGTGGGACTCATTGTAGCTTTTGCGGCTACCAAGTGGGGCTCACCGTAGGTGTTGCGGCTACCAAGTGGCCTACAGTGACTGGGAGGCTTAGCCTATAAATACCCTCATTCTGCACATAAGGTAGAAGGACACAATTGAATACAGAGACAATTTTAGCAATACAAAAGCTCTCTACCTATTCTCTCCCTTAACATTAGATACACTCTTACCAGCTTGATTATTATTATTTCCGATTACTATCGGAGGTGCTTGACGGCCACCACCCCCGGACAAGCATTGTTTTGCATATACCCAAACTCAGATGACTCTAATCAGCCGTGGGAGTTATCACTTATCCAACACATAATAGATGGTGTAGTCCTGGGATATTTAGATTAGTTTTGTTCTTGCTGGCCTTGTGTTTGGTTGGTTATAGTGTTAGAAGACAACTGTTTGGGCGCTTGAGTACTGGAAGAGCTTCATGTCCTTGGTGTGAATGTAATTGTTCTTCGAAATCGAACCTTCCCCTACCTGTCGGTGAGTTTTTCGACCGCGTTGTTTAAGAACTTGTCTTATCACTGGTGTCAACATATGATGCAATTAACATTTTAATTTTATAGCATCTGCTTAGCATGTGTTGGTATACTAGATTATATATATGCAGGCATCCGTTCAGGTACAAACTAGTAATTTGTATCACTGTGACTGGCGATTTGCGGATAGTTTGTAGGATAGAATGGTTAGTCACATGACCATATATATGTATGATTGGCCTGTATTTAAGTGTAGCAGCAATTAAGGTTCATGAGATTCCAGGACGTTTATACAGCACATTAGTTAATATGGAGGATGATTATCTCTTTTTCCTAAGTTTAGTGTATCGAGTTTTGTTTTGGTTAGAGTCTTTGCTGAACGAACCACCTTAAAACTAAATTACAATGTACCATTGTTTAAATGGGATTGTCATAATTCAAGATTTTTGACAAGCAGCTTGCCCTTGGTGCACCATAGAACTCTTGTCCTTCCCATGTGGAATGAACCTGAATAAACAAGATAAGATATTGCTCAATTTTGGTTCCTCAGATTTCTACAGATTGTTCAAAGGCTTGTCCCAACTTTTTATGAAGAAGCTATAATCTATCATGTATTAAACTTGTGTTATTTGGTCAAACTTTTAGCTGTTATCAGTTGATCTGAAACTATCTGTATTCTGTGCGCAGACTGCGCAAAAGATAATCCGGAGATGAATGAAGAAATGACGAAGGACATTATAACTTTACTTACAGAGGAGATCAGCTTACATAAAATTGTCAGCGAAGATAACTTGGCACACACCAAGGCATTAGTTATGTTAGTATTGGTGCCCTAGAGGCAATGCAATACATTATATTTATGTTTGAGTGATTTTATATATTCAATATATATATGTTTATTATTGGCTTTATTTACTGCGAAATAAATAAAGTATAATAAATGTCCTTAGAATCTTGATACAAATTATATAGTTGCAAGTATGTGACTTGAACATGAGATTATATAATGATCGTATCATATTCTTAAATGTCCCTAGCCGAGTATTATTATTAATTAGGACAATAATAATACACTGAGGCTAGTATGATAATTGACTGATGACCACATCTCATTGGTCATAAGTATGAAGATACTAAAAGCAATGCATAGGTAACTGTACGAGTACAGGGTACTGGACAGACCCACAGTGAGATACATCATGGAAAATAATAAATGTGTCATATGTATTCTCACAGTGATAATGGTGTAATGATCCTTAGACCTGAAGTCGTTATAATTCTACATGAGAATTAATATATTTTGAATTCGTCAAAAGTTATCTTTAGCCGGATAATGATAAAGGTGAATATCGGATATATTATGAATCATGTGAGAAATATGAACGATCTAGATGGGATTTAAATCTCCTGATAAAGGAGTGATATTATCGGCCTCTTGTTTGAGTGAGACTATGAAAAGCATGGCCATGCTCAAATGTTGATTTGATTAAATAGTCTACTCATCGATCAAGAAAATGAAGATTAAATTATGAAGAGGATGACACATTACATGCCTCGAGTTTAATCTATAATATCATGATTTAAAGGGATTATATTACATGGAACATTAGTCATAAAAGGTTGATTGAATCGTTGATTTAATTATTGTTTTATTGGGTAGCAATAATGTGTTACTAGACGCCGCTTATTGTTTATAATTTTATTAAAGAATAAAATTATTGCCAATGAAATAATAACCTACAGGGTCACACACAAAGAATGTTTAAAAGGGAAATTAATTTATTTCATGAATTTAAATTAATAATAATTTGAATTATGATTTTAAATTAATAATAAATAATAATTCGAATTTTATGAAATTAATTAAGTGAGACTTAATTAGTTAAAGATAAAATTTGAAAATGTATTTTCTTGACTTATTTGATTAATTAAGTATGACTTAATTAATTTATTTAAATAAATAAGATTTGTTTAAATAAAAATGGCCTAATTGTTTAAGGCTTCATTTTACTTTATTTCTCTTTATAAGCCAAGAGTTGGCTAGTCATTTGGGGCAACCAAACTGAAATTTTCAGTTGAGAAGCTAGAGAGAAAATTAAGCTAAGTCAAGAACACATTCCGTTTTATTTATTTTGGCTAGTACCAATTTCCGTGGCGAAATCGTTCGACGAATCAAGCAAGCATTCAAGTGTGGATACCGGTGGAGGAGTTACACTTCTAGCTCTCAAGATCAACAAGTTTTTGCTCTCAAGATCAACAAGCTAGGATCTCCATTTGTCATCCATTGGAAAGCTTTAACAAGGTACAATCTTGTTCTTGAGTATTTATACCATGATCATCAATTTTATACATGGATCCGGGCTTTGGAATTCGTTTTTAATTGTTATTTACGTATTATCCGCTGCGTTTTCATGCCCGAATTCCATCAATGGTATCAGAGCTACATGTATAAAAGGATGATTTGGTCTTGTGTTCTAGAAAATGAATCATACATGAATTTATGAAATTTTGCCATGCTTCATTTTAACATACAAAAGGTGATTTATAAATTGTTATAATTGTTTGTATGTTGTTATAAATTGTTATAACATGTTTTGGATGATGTACTATATGTTAAACACTTCATTAGAATGATTATAGAACTGATCAGAAACAAGGAAAACAGTCTGCATAGATTCTGGGAATTCTGCAATTTCTGGGAAAAATATGATGTACAGGTGTTGCGCATGACAGTAATGCGCGTCGTCAGATTCTTACAGCTGTTGCGCAGGCTTGTAATGCGTATCAGTTGTATATAACAGGTGTAACGCATGATTCACATGCGCATCAGAGTGTGTGTTACAGATACAGTTGACGTGAGCTGTTGTTGTGTTGCATGATTAGCTTTTTGTTTAAAATTCTAATTCTTTTCTTTTTCTTTTGCTTTTTGCTTTTACTTTAGAAAAAGAAAACTTATTGGTTTTAATCATTAGATTCCTAATGTTTTTAATGATTAAAGTTTTAATAATTGAATATTTAAATTATGAATTTATATATTATTATTAATTCAAAATTTTATTAATTAATTTAATTTCGAATTTTGGAATATATTTAAATTATGAATTTGAATATTATTATTAATTCGAATTTTATTTTAATTAATTCTTTTAATAATTGAATATTTAAATTTCGAATTTTAATATTATTATTAAATGCGATTTTGATTAATTTTAATTTTTAAATTCGATTTTTAATTATTAAAATTGAATTTTAATTCCCTTTTAAATAATTAGGTATTTAAATTGTGGAGTTAAATTATTAATCGATGTGATCATGATTAATGTGATGTCTATAATTGTTATATGAGCATGGTGCATTGGTTATGGCCTAAAGACCCGTAGAATAAATGTTGTAATTTTATTTATGGTCTGTAATAATTAAATACGACTTGCATGTCGTTATTTTTGTAATTATTATATCTCGAATGCAACTCGAGTTCTTTTGTAATGTATTTCAAAACGAGCTTGGAGGCAATCAATGGAGGCTTGGGAAGCAATGAAGAATTTTGTAATAATTAGTTATTACAACCATAGATTGACCTTGATCTTTTCATTAGCTCGAAAAGATCGCATAGGATCGGGCCATAACCATCGCACGTTTAATTTTGCGTAACTGCACTTTACATATGATGCATGGATATATTAGATATATGTATGGATGCATGGATGTATGGATATTTTAGAATGTATGTATTAGATACGACACATATGCCATGTTTAAACAAGATAAAATCTGTAACGATTTAAGATTTAAACAGACGATCAAGATCGTTAATTTTTCTAAAAATCCCTTAAGAAATATTAAGTTAAACAGATGCTTTCCAATAAATAACACTCATTAAATCCTAGATCATTGAGGAGTGGATTTGCCAAAGCAAGGGCTTCTCTTTTATCGTGGTGAGATGTGATTAAGTAAACAAGCTTACTTAAATTGTTAATATTGGGTCCAACTTAAATAAGTCGTCATAATAGGATTATGAACTTATAAGCATAGAGTTTAGTGAAATCTATTAGATAGATCGGAGCAATATGTTGTTCACTAAGCTATCCAAGAGTTATATACGATATAATTGACATAACGGTCTACCTAAATAATCATATTTAAGAGGAAAGCCAAAGCTGACTTAAAATATGATGAAATATGGATCTTGGCTCACTAGGAAATGTTTTATGGGAACCATTTTCCGAATTGATAGTAAGGGCTATTAATTTGATAAAAATAGTGGGAGGTATATTACGAATATGCTATAAATCAACTTGAACATAATTAGTTTTACGAAACATGCAAACTAACTCATTTTATGCGCTTTTACAAAATTGTAGATAATAAATGGCAAACAACACAAATCACTTTTCGATACGATCAGTCCTAGAAAAGGAAAAGCTGACAGGGACAAACTTCCTGGATTGGTTTAGGAACTTGAGGATTGTCCTCAGGCAGGAGCGAAAGCTCTATGTCATTGAAGTTCCTCATCCAAATCCTCTTCCTGCTGGAGCCACACGTGCCGAGCATAATGCTTATCAGAAGCATTTGGATGACTCAACTGATGTGTCATGCCTTATGCTTGCATGCATGGCTCCTGAGATTCAAAAGCAACATGAGTTGATGAATGCTTATGAAATAATCGAGCACCTCAAAAGCATGTTTGAGGGACAAGCTCGCCAGGAGAGATATGATACGAGCAAGGCTTTGTATGCTAGTAAACAGGGAGAGCGAGACCCGGTTGGACCACACGTTCTTAAGATGATTGGGTACATTGAACAACTAAGTACCTTGGGCTTCCCGATTGGTCCGGAGGCTCAAATAGATTTGATCTTACAATCACTTAACAAGAACTTTTCTCAATTCGTTATGAACTACAACATGAATGAGATAGATAAGACACCCACTGAATTGTTGGGCATGTTAAGAACTGCTGAAACCAACATTCAGAAGGAATCTCCTTCTCCCATGCTGATGGTGAACAAAGGAGGTGCCAAAGGGAAAAGAAAGTGGAAAGGCAATAAGAAGAGGATTGCATCCAAATCTGCTGCCAATCCTAATTCTGCTCCCAAGAAGGCTACCAAGCCCAAAGGAGGTGTCGAAAAGGGTGATTGTCACCACTGTGGTAAACCGGGACACTGGAGAAGAAACTGTCATGCCTATTTGGAAGAACTTAAGAAGAAGAAGGCTGTTGGCCAGACTTCTACTTCAGGTATTTATGTTATAGAAGTCAATTTGTCTACTTCTACATCTTGGGTATTGGATACCGGATGTGGTTCTCACATTTGTATAAATGTGCAGGAACTGCAAAGGAGTAGGGAACTGGCTAAGGGAGAGGTAGACCTACGAGTTGGAAATGGAGCAAAGGTTGCTGCTCTGGCTGTAGGGACTTACCATTTATCATTGCCCACTGGGCTTATATTAGAACTTGAAAACTGTTTGTATGTGCCTTCTATTTGTAGAAACATTATTTCTGTTTCTTGTTTAGACAAGAAAGGTTTTTCATTTACCTTTAAAGACAATGGTTGCTCTTTTGGTTTGAATGACATTACCTATGGTGTTGCACAGTTATTTAACGGTTTGTATGTTCTTAATTTAGATACTCCTATCTTGAATATAAATAACAAAAGACTTAAAACTAATGACTCAAATCAAACATACCTTTGGCACTGTCGTCTAGGCCATATAAACGAGAAACGCATTTCCAAGTTACATCAAGATGGTTTCTTGGATCAGTTTGATTTTGAATCATATGATGAATGCGAGGCTTGTTTACTAGGCAAGATGACTAAAGCTCCTTTTACCGGACAGGGTAAGAGGGCCACCGTACGACTAGAACTAATACATAGCGATGTATGTGGTCCTATGAGATCGATGGCAAGGGGTGGCTATTTCTACTTCATTACGTTTACTGATGATTTCAGTAGATACGGATATGTGTATCTTTTGAAGAACAAATCCGAAGCATTTGAAAAGTTCAAAGAGTATAAGGCAGAAGCAGAAAAGCAAACTGGCGAAAGCATAAAAACTCTAAGATCTGATCGAGGAGGTGAATACTTAAGCCATGAGTTTAAGAACTATTTGAGGGAGTGTGGTATTGTATCACAACTCACTCCTCCTGGAACACCACAATGGAATGGGGTTTCTGAAAGGAGGAATCGTACCTTGTTGGACATGGTGCGATCAATGATGAGTCAAGCAGATCTTCCAATTAGTTTCTGGGGTTATGCCCTGGAAACGGCTGCATATACACTAAACCGTGTTCCTACTAAAACGGTTCAACAAACTCCATATGAGATATGGACAGAAAAACGTCAAAGCATGTCCTTTATGAAAGTATGGGGATGTGAAGCGTTTGTGAAACGCCTAATGTCAGACAAGCTTGGACCAAAATCTGAAAAATGTATTTTTGTGGGATACCCAAATGAAACAAAGGGTTATTCTTTTTATAATCCTTCAGAGAACAAAGTAATTGTTGCTCGAACTGCTGTATTTTTAGAAAGAGAGCTAGTCTCTAGAAAAGACAGTGGGAGGAAAATAGATCTCGATGAAGATCGAGAACCACTTGATAACATTGAACCTGAGATGGAGCATGAGCAAGATATACAAGATAACACTGCTCAAGAAACACAGGTTGTTCGTAGATCTAGTAGGACTCGCTATGATTCAAGAAGAAATTATGGATTTCTCCTAATTGAAAATGGCGATGTGATGCTCATAGATCAAGATGAGCCTCTCACCTATCAAGATGCTATGAACTCACCAGACTCTAAGAGATGGCAAGAAGCCATGAATTCTGAAATGGATTCCATGTATGAAAACCAAGTATGGACTTTGGTTGATCCACCTGAAGGGGTAAAACCTATCGAGTGCAAATGGATTTTCAAGAAGAAAATCGACATGGAAGGTAATATACAGACCTATAAAGCTCGACTGGTTGCAAAAGGTTTCAAACAAATTCATGGTATTGACTATGATGAAACCTTCTCACCAGTAGCAATGATAAAATCCATCAGAATTATGCTAGCAATAGCGGCTTACTATGATTACGAAATTTGGCAGATGGATGTCAAAACAGCCTTCCTTAACGGAAGCCTTGAAGAGGATGTGTACATGACACAACCTGAAGGTTTTAGAAATCCAAAGGATGCTGGAAAAGTATGTAAGCTGCGTAGATCCATTTATGGATTGAAGCAGTCCTCTCGGAGATGGAACATCCGGTTTGATGAAATAGTAAAAGGTTTTGGCTTTATTCAGAACATGGATGAACCATGTGTTTACAAAAGGTTTAGTGGGAGCCATGTGGCATTCCTAGTTTTATATGTCGATGATATATTAATAATAGGGAATGACATTCCTTTTCTACAGGCTGTAAAGACTTGGTTAGGACAAAGTTTCTCTATGAAAGACTTGGGCGAGGCTACCTATATATTAGGGATCAGGATCTATAGAGATAGATCAAGAAGATTAATCGGCTTAAGCCAGAGTACATATATTGACAAAATTTTGCATCGTTTTGGAATGCAAGATGCAAAAAGGGGATATGTCCCTGTATCTCATGGGATAACGATCTCAAAAGAGAATGGTCCTAAATCATTGGATGATAAAGACCGCATGAGTAAGATACCATATGCTTCAGCAATTGGATCTATCATGTATGCAATGATATGTACTCGTCCGGATGTCTCTTATGCTTTGAGCATGACGAGCAGATACCAGTCTAATCCAGGTGAAGGTCACTGGACGGCGGTCAAGAATATTCTTAAGTACTTGAAAAGGACTAAAGATTCATTCTTGGTGTATGGAGGAGAAGAGAAGCTAACGGTAAAGGGTTACACGGATGCTAGTTTTCAGACTGACAGAGATGACTCTGTGTCTCAGTCTGGATTTGTGTTTTGCATAAATGGAGGTGCTGTAAGCTGGAAAAGTTCGAAGCAAGAGACAGTAGCTGATTCTACAATGGAATCCGAGTATATTGCTGCATGTGAGGCAGCCAAGGAAGCTGTATGGTTACGGAAGTTCATTACAGAGCTTGGTGTCGTTCCATCGATCGCAGATCCCATAGATCTTTACTGCGATAATAATGGAGCTATAGCTCAAGCCAAGGAGCCGAGAGCTCATAGCAGAACAAAGCATATACTTCGGAGATATCATCTTATTCGAGAAATAAATGATAGAGGTGATATTCACATATGTAAAGTGCATACTGATGATAATATTGCAGACCCGCTGACTAAGGCTCTGTCGCAGCAGAAGCATGAATGTCACACTAGTAGCATGGGTATTCGATACATGGGTGATTGGCTCTAGTGCAAGTGGGAGATTGTTAGTATTGGTGCCCTAGAGGCAATGCAATACATTATATTTATGTTTGAGTGATTTTATATATTCAATATATATATGTTTATTATTGGCTTTATTTACTGCGAAATAAATAAAGTATAATAAATGTCCTTAGAATCTTGATACAAATTATATAGTTGCAAGTATGTGACTTGAACATGAGATTATATAATGATCGTATCATATTCTTAAATGTCCCTAGCCGAGTATTATTATTAATTAGGACAATAATAATACACTGAGGCTAGTATGATAATTGACTGATGACCACATCTCATTGGTCATAAGTATGAAGATACTAAAAGCAATGCATAGGTAACTGTACGAGTACAGGGTACTGGACAGACCCACAGTGAGATACATCATGGAAAATAATAAATGTGTCATATGTATTCTCACAGTGATAATGGTGTAATGATCCTTAGACCTGAAGTCGTTATAATTCTACATGAGAATTAATATATTTTGAATTCGTCAAAAGTTATCTTTAGCCGGATAATGATAAAGGTGAATATCGGATATATTATGAATCATGTGAGAAATATGAACGATCTAGATGGGATTTAAATCTCCTGATAAAGGAGTGATATTATCGGCCTCTTGTTTGAGTGAGACTATGAAAAGCATGGCCATGCTCAAATGTTGATTTGATTAAATAGTCTACTCATCGATCAAGAAAATGAAGATTAAATTATGAAGAGGATGACACATTACATGCCTCGAGTTTAATCTATAATATCATGATTTAAAGGGATTATATTACATGGAACATTAGTCATAAAAGGTTGATTGAATCGTTGATTTAATTATTGTTTTATTGGGTAGCAATAATGTGTTACTAGACGCCGCTTATTGTTTATAATTTTATTAAAGAATAAAATTATTGCCAATGAAATAATAACCTACAGGGTCACACACAAAGAATGTTTAAAAGGGAAATTAATTTATTTCATGAATTTAAATTAATAATAATTTGAATTATGATTTTAAATTAATAATAAATAATAATTCGAATTTTATGAAATTAATTAAGTGAGACTTAATTAGTTAAAGATAAAATTTGAAAATGTATTTTCTTGACTTATTTGATTAATTAAGTATGACTTAATTAATTTATTTAAATAAATAAGATTTGTTTAAATAAAAATGGCCTAATTGTTTAAGGCTTCATTTTACTTTATTTCTCTTTATAAGCCAAGAGTTGGCTAGTCATTTGGGGCAACCAAACTGAAATTTTCAGTTGAGAAGCTAGAGAGAAAATTAAGCTAAGTCAAGAACACATTCCGTTTTATTTATTTTGGCTAGTACCAATTTCCGTGGCGAAATCGTTCGACGAATCAAGCAAGCATTCAAGTGTGGATACCGGTGGAGGAGTTACACTTCTAGCTCTCAAGATCAACAAGTTTTTGCTCTCAAGATCAACAAGCTAGGATCTCCATTTGTCATCCATTGGAAAGCTTTAACAAGGTACAATCTTGTTCTTGAGTATTTATACCATGATCATCAATTTTATACATGGATCCGGGCTTTGGAATTCGTTTTTAATTGTTATTTACGTATTATCCGCTGCGTTTTCATGCCCGAATTCCATCAAGTTATGCATGCAAGAAAAACCTCTTCGCAATATCAAAGAGAAGCAGATAAATGCAATACAGGGATGGAAACTTGTGAGGAAGCAAGGGAGCAGGCTAGCGCGGCACTCTCTGAAGAACATAAGCTCTCCACATTATGGGAGAAACGAGCTCGTGAATTGGATGGATTGAAGATTTGTAAACTTCTTCAGTAATTCAATCATTCTTGCTAAAAACTATGCCAATTTCGTAGGGTTTTGTCTTTACACAAATTGTCAAAAGTTCTCGAGGTCTTTTTTCACAAAAATATTCATCTAAATGTATGAGTTCAATTTTCCTGTCTGTAAATTATTCGGAGATTATTTCAGACTGTGTACTACATAAATACATTTGTATATTGTAAAAAAATACTCAACAGCTGACACTGTAGCATCTGTATATTCTTTCATCATATTGTAATAATCCTGTGTTGAACTTGCTCAAACATAAACAAACCTCAAAAATCTCCAAAATGGTGTAAATTTTATTGCATTTCAAATCAGTTTATTACAGTTGTAAAGTCGAATACTAATGTGCGCATCTCTTCAAGAATGCCAGTACATTAAAAAACGAATAGTTAAACAAAGTGGTCTCCAAAGGAACCTTCCATGCAAATACACAAGAAAACTACCATTAAAGCAAAAAGATTTATTTCTTACCAGTGTATCTATTTCACTGTAATCTTAGCCGATATGATGGAGTTGATATCAAAAATTGCCAGTTTCCCAAAAACATACAATCGCATTAACTGGAAAATATGCTTCTTTTAGGTCAAATATATACTGTCTAAAACTGCAAATCCTGCTGCAACACCTCCCTCATTTGATGAAGAGACCTTTGTTCGCATCAAGTAACCAGCATGATCATTAATAATTACGTTGTCCTTGTTCCTGCACAATTAAAAGTTGTTCACAGGCTGGAATAATATTTGCTATATATTTATGTTCTCTTCGTATTGCAAGACAAGATGAGTTGAGTTCTCCACATATTTGGAGAACATAAATTGTACATGTGGCAGATGAAATTGCCCTTGATATGTTTCTTTACTTAAAAAAGACCAGTATTAGAAACTTGAAAGAAAAAATGTTAAAATTCATATTTATTGCACACAAAATAAATATCATCTTGATTGGAACCAAAGAAAAAACGAAGAGCTCCAAGTCCCCCCATTCATAATATTTGCAAGTGTCTATGTCTATGATAATCAAGTGTACTCAGGTCTCAGCTTTCGAAGAGCGTGGAAAGGAAGATTGATTATTGAAACAGAAAAGACAACTAAAGTATTTGGGTCAAAGACTCAAACAGTTAGCCCGAACAGATGGAAACATACAATACTTGATAGATATACATGTATATGGCACCCTCTTATCCTCTATCCATTGTGCTTAAGCCAAATTATAGAGATTAACATTTACTTAAAAATCTTCCTAGTGATCCCCTACTCTAAAAAACCGCTTCTGCAACGAAAAAGTTACATTATAAGTTAAGGACAGGCAGTACATACCTTAAGTAGGCCCCATATATTCCAAGCTCTGAAACTGCACTCTCTTTATGGCAACTGCCATCGCGCACCAGAATTGTTGGAGCAACAACTGGGAAGATTCTTTGCATGAGGATGTAAGCAGCATCTTCGTTCGTCCTTTCCCTTTGCAATCTTAATAGGGCCTCCCTCACATCATCTCCATAGATATTGTTCCCTGAAGTGAAATAACAACTCAAGATATTAGGATAAGATCTTTTAATAGATAACCTATGGCCAATCATATTGAAAAATACTTTTTTTTAAATTATGAGAGAACAGACCTCCGCCTTCTCTTTGTGGTTTCATGACATATAATTCAGGTCTTTCAATTGCATCCTTAACTATGTTTGATTCTTCTAAGCTCCATAATCCTGCAAAGCATTTCCGTAGTGTGGCGATGTCGTCTTTGTTTTTAAGAAACCTGTTCATGGGTCAAGGAATAACGTTCATGGACGAAATGATATATCACATTATATGTACTGCCAGAGTTTTGAGAATTACCGTTCGAGGACACCAGGTTTTGCAAGCTCCTGTTGAATTTTCTTGGTGCCAACCAAATGATAAGAAATTGAAGGACATTTGACTGCAGCAGACTGCTCCATCAGTAATCTAGCTCTCCATTCCTAGAAGATGAATAGGCAAGCATGAGATTATTTGGAAAAATGAAAGCACAGTAGCTGGTAGAATTTGGGTGAAATCAAGTCAATCAACAGACTTATAAAAAAAGATAGTACCCAACAATCAAAGAAATTATTCCCTGATGCACATGTCTAATTAAATGATCTGAGCAAAGTCATAACTGAATATCTGGACAGAGAAACAAGTTTAACTTTTATTTAATTTAAAGACATTAAGATAGAGCAGCGTCCAACATATTGACAGAGAAATTTCTCGCAAACAAACACGCGAGAAACAGGTGCCAAATTTGTTTCTACAAAATTTTTTATACCAACATCAAAGCAAGATAACTTTCTGGTAAAATATGGGGCAGATGCACTCACTGATTCTGTAGGATAATCTGTTGGTGCATACCCAGCTCGAAAATAAATCACCGCAATAGCTTCACCATCACTGTAATTTAGAAACACTTACAATTTAGGTTTTAGCAACCTGAAATTTAATAATTAGAAAATGAATCACATTTAATTAGGTTCGACATACATGACAAGGGTTCCATCTGGTTGAAGCTCCCCTTGCGCATCAATTTCAGCTAATGTCTTACGAACAGTTGTAATCTTATGTGTATTGTTTTAAAGCTGAGGAAAACATTACAAATTCATATCTTGCTAAAAATAATTGCATTGTTTTTCTATTTTAAGAGCAAAAGAAGAGAAGGAAGTTGTAAATTCTCCTTAATCCCTTGTACAAGAACTTCTCTGTTAGGAAACATAATAAAAATAATAATTAATAAATCAGTTACAAATCTGAATAATTAGTTTGTGCATCAAGGATTTGAAAGGGAGGATTTGGTGGGATATGTAATATCTCAGCTTTAATTTAGGGATTAGGGATTGTGAGTTGATATGGGGTTATAAATAAAGAAGTCATTTGTATGATTGAGGTATCAAGAAATAAGTTTGAGTGAAAAGTGTGTGGAGAGCAGGTGGTCTCTCGAATACCACCTAAATATCGTTTTCAGTATGCGTGTGTTTATCAATAAAAGTGTTTATTTCAATTATATTAGAGCAGATCAGATCGGGTCCTAACAGTGGTATCAGAGCATTTTCGTTCTTGGGACAATGGAAGGCTTGAAACGGGCCGAGAATCGAGTCCACGAAACTGAGGAGAAGCTCAATGGAGTACAAGCGAATGATAGAGATCTTAAATTAGTTTTTCAAGGGATTGATTTCAAAAAACTTCAAGCAAGAATAGACAAAATTTCATCACTTGGAGAAACTATTCTTGTTTTGGTTGAAATATTGGATGTATTTTCCAAACGGTTAGATGAAATGACTCCACAACTGTTAGGATCTGATGAGTCCTGGCAATGTTTTGTTGCTATTTTTGGTATTTTCAGTGTTTATAAGAGAGAGAACAGCTAGATTAGGCTAAGATAGAGAGATAACAGATAGAATATAGGCAGATAACAGAGATTAGAACACAGAAATGCAGAGAAGAAGCAGATCAGATAGGGTCTTGTAGCAGAAGACAGAGAATTTAGAGAGAGATTTCAGTTAGAAACCCTAGGAGAGAGAAGATAACAGAATAGAGAGAGAAAGAGAGAAGTGGTGGGAAACATCCCATTTTCATATCATTACATTCATAACATCCAAACTACAACTTGCAAGGTATTTATAGACTCTCCAAGTAACTAACTTCTGGAAAGACATGAAAATACCATACTACCCTTACTAATATAACAATAACAATACTAATATTGCTACAGTACTTTTAGGTAGACTAGTAGTACTAATCCTTACAGAATACTACAATTACAGGAATAAAGGCTATTCCTGACATATCTCCCTCCTTGAAAATAAATCATGTCCTCGTGGTTGCTCAAACCTTAGTCCAACACCAGAATCCAGTAGATCCTTTCCTTGAAAGTAAGAGCTCTTTGCCTTGAAAACATCTTTGAATACTTGCTGCGTATTGAGAATGCTAGCAGAAACACCATGGATCATATATGTATATTGTAACATTTCTCCTTAAGACTTCAAGTCTCATTACCTTTCCTGGATCTTGCCTGTGGGATATCACCATTATCCCAGCTAAAAACACTTTATACCTCAATTGAGGAGAGTCCTTACACAACAACTTTATTGCCAACAACTCCATCTTAATTTCGTCCCGCCATTGCAAGTGTCCTAGTTGGCCACAAACTGAGTTGGTGCTGGCAACTTCATCTAGTTTCTTTTTCTGATACCTGATCAACTCACTCCTGCTATGCTCCATTTCAGCATTCATTTGTTTCTCTTCAAGTGCCTTGTGTCGATTGTTGGTCAAGTATTTTGCAGGTTCCTCTTTTATCAGCATAGATTGACCAGAGCTGATTTTCCTGGAACCACCAGGATCGAAGATGAGTACATTATGCTCATCAAACTTCATATATATGCTTCCTTCACCATAAGGATTTGCAGTTGGACTTCCTGAATCTTCTGTATATTTCTGAAGAAGTTGTTTCAGCCATAGTGGAATCACTGTGAACAACTGATGACATGAGCCAGTGATATTAACTTGAGAATGTGGCAGCATCTGGATATTGTGGCCTTGCCCTTGAAATTGTAAAGTCTGCTCAACACAATTGCCATGCAAGTCTCCTAGGGTAGACAACCAGCTGAGTCCTAAGATGACATTCCCATCTACCCAATCTGCCACCCAGACATCAGTAGTGAAGTCCTTGATAGGTCTCCCTTCTTCCATTCCAATAAATTGCATAGAAGACTGAGAGTTCTGCAATGATTGCAATCCAAGGGCTGCTAAAATAATCTCTTGATTTTGCCAGTCATTAAGATTTTCCCCTGGTTCTTCATCAAATTTAGGAGGGCCTTCATACTCTTCAACCTCAGGAATTTCAGCTATCAGCATAAAGTGTTGAGGCTCCTTACACTCATGGCCTTTTGTAAATTTGTCATCACAATAAGGACAAAGGCCCCTTTGCCACTTTTCTTCCCTTTGGGCAAAAGTTAAGGGCCTGGCATTGCTAGTATTGTTTTCTGCAGATTGACTTTGATTGTAGGATGAACCCCTGGGGTCTCTAGCAGTAGGTACAACAATGTAAGATGACCCTTGACAAGTAGTGGAATAAGCACCAACTCTGTGTGTTCCTGTAGTGACTGTCTTCTTAGTGTCATGCAAAGAGAAAGCCTTCTGCTGATGGAAGTCATCAGTGTTGTTTCCTATGTTGAAGTCACTCTTTTGCCTCTTAAATGCTGCATGCTGAGGATTCCTAAACACTCCTCTGTGCTGCTGAATTTTTTGAGAGTCATCACTGACTTCTTCATCTTCTTCTGTGATCATCTTAGCAAAAGTATTCACCAAGGCATAACTCCTTTCTTTGTAAGATTTTTCTTCAAGAGTATCTCCATTTTCTGAGTAGCTAGATCAATTAGATCCTCTATCTCTTGAAATCTCTTACTAGATATGTCTTTATAACACTGAAACTGTTGTTGGAACTCCTGCACATTCTCAGTAAACTCCCTAGTACCTTTAGTCTCCATTGATCTTCCTTACTAGAACTTACAATTACTTCCACTGTACACAACAGCCTCAAAGCCACCACACTTCCTTTCACACACTTCACAAAACGGATACTAACACAACACGATATCACCAGAAATTGAGCAACAACTTCACAATTTACACAGAATTTCTTAGGAGCAATTGCACAAACACCTGATAGGCCTGCACTACTAGCCTTCTTCACAATTTCTACACCTTCAAAGAGCTTCACAACTATACCAATTCCTAGCTTCAATTCATCAATTCAACCACATAAACTTCTCACAAGCAATTTATCAAACACCTGATATGCACTTAATCAGCAATCTCCCAAAACAACTTCTATACACCAGTTCACAAAACCTTACTTCCACACTTTGACACAAAAGTTTCACAATTACTTCTATAGGTAATTCAGCAAACAGTTTATCTACAAAACAGTCCCACTGCTTTACTTCCACCGCAATACAGAGATCAATCACACAAACACACATCAAGCACTACAACAACCTTCTCTACAGGACTGAACATAAATCACTTCTCCACAATAGTATAATGACTGAGTTGACTCAGTAAAACAGTAAATCAAGCTTAAACTACTGTTTTTGTACTTTTTCTGATATCGAACAACTAGAAATAGCTTCTACAACTAGAAACGAGTAGAAACGAGCTAGAATCAACTGAAATTGAAAGTAAAATCACAGATCTACACAACTGAGTCACAAACGAGTTCACCTGAGTTGTGATGAACCTAACTCTGCAAATTCTGAACCGATTCCAATAGTTGACACATCTCTAGACTCGGAATTGCACACACAGCACTGGTGAAGCAGTAGTTGATCGATTTAGTGATCTCTGATACCAATTTGTCAGGATCTGATGAGTCCTGGCAATGTTTTGTTGCTATTTTTGGTATTTTCAGTGTTTATAAGAGAGAGAACAGCTAGATTAGGCTAAGATAGAGAGATAACAGATAGAATATAGGCAGATAACAGAGATTAGAACACAGAAATGCAGAGAAGAAGCAGATCAGATAGTGTCTTGTAGCAGAAGACAGAGAATTTAGAGAGAGATTTCAGTTAGAAACCCTAGGAGAGAGAAGATAACAGAATAGAGAGAGAAAGAGAGAAGTGGTGGGAAACATCCCATTTTCATATCATTTCATTCATAACATCCAAACTACAACTTGCAAGGTATTTATAGACTCTCCAAGTAACTAACTTCTGGAAAGACATGAAAATACCATACTACCCTTACTAAAATAACAATACTAATATTGCTACAGTACTTTTGGGTAGACTACTAGTACTAATCCTTACAGAATACTACAATTACAGGAATAAAGGCTATTCCTGACAACAACAGCCACCAATATTGGGGGTTTTAGAACAGACTCCGGACAGTGGCAATAGCAAAGAACAAGAGACTTGTTTGTTTGATGTCTCGCCACCTCCAAGCGCATCCATCGACTCATTATCACGAAGACTTAACACATTTGTGTTCAAGGGCGTAAAACTAAAAAGTTGGTCGCTAGAGGCTGAAAGTTATTTTGAACTCAGTAATCTCTCTTCACCAACAAAGAAGGTCTGGTAATTTGTAGTATGCTTGAAAAACGATCTTCTGTACTTGTGCTATTGCAGGGAATGTCAACGGCCTTCTTGCAACTCGGAGGAATGTAGAAAAATATTGGTGGAGAGGCAGGGGTTCTGGAATAAAAAGAAAAGGAAAAAGAAGAAGAAGAAAGTTGATGGAACCATTTTCTCATCTGAACCTTGAGGACAAGGTTCAAGTTTGGGCGGCGAGTAATGTTAGGAAACATAATAAAAATAATAATTAATAAATCAGTTACAAATCTGAATAATTAGTTTGTGCATCAATTTAGGATTTGAAAGGGAGGATTTGGTGGGATATGTAATATCTAAGCTTTAATTTAGGGATTAGGGATTGTGAGTTGATATGGGGTTATAAATAAAGAAGTCATTTGTATGACTGAGGTATCAAGAAATAAGTTTGAGTGAAAAGTGTGTGGAAAGCGGGTGGTCTCTCGAATACCACCTAAATATCGTTTTCAATGTGCGTGTGTTTATCAATAAAAGTGTTTATTTCAATTATATTAGAGCAGATCAGATCGGGTCCTAACATCTCCTATAGAAAGTATCCAAAAATGCATATAAAATGTGTAAATAGGAACTGAAATACAGATAATGAGCTCTCGACTTACTCGGTACTCCCACTACAACGATGGTCACACGTTTCACACGATACCTTCCTCGTTTCACTCTCTCCCTATTAATAACATATTCCTCTATTAACAAACTGATGATTGACATCTAACAACATATTAGGCTGCTTTGTCTTTATTGGCCCTGCAACTTGCATCTGTCATCACAACTGGAAGTCCGGGTACACTTACAAATAGTAAGAATGAATCTTACACTATTATCATTGTCTACTCTACAGTCTACAGTATAATTCTTTTTTTTTCTTATCAGACCCGCTAATATAGAAGGGGATAAGGGAGGGAGGTATAGGGTGTCGGTTATGTAGAAGTAAAACTTAAACTTTCTATAGAATCGGGATGCAGATACTGGTCGCAATCTAAATTTCTACATAAGCAAAACTGTTAGGGTGTAATCGAGTCGGGCCGAGTCGAATCCTGTCAGGCTCGAGCTTGGGCTCGAGTTCGAACGAGCCTTCCATTTCAAGCTCGAAACTCGGCTCGTAAAAAATTCGATATGTTCAAGTTCGGCTCGAAAGCTCGAATCGATTTTATCGAATATGATCGGTTCGGCTCGAGTTCGGCTCGAGTTCAACTCGAGTTTGACTCGAGCTCGACTCGATTAAATATATAAATTATATAAAAATATTAAATATTTACATAAAGAATATATGTATAATATATTTTGAAGCTCGAGCTCGGCTCGGTAAAGTATTCGAATAGCTCGAGCTCGAGCTCGGGTCGATTATTACCGAATTCGAATATTTAACTAGCCGAACTCGAGTAGCTCACGAACAGTTCGACTCATTTACACCCCTAAGCAAAACCCCTTAACTCAATTTTTGAAAGTATAAATCCCACTGACCAAGTTTATACATAGAGTAGCCTTGTACAAGTATGACAAAAGGATATTTTTCATTTAGAACTAGTGACAACCAGTGTTGGTCATACATGTTCCGTTCTTCATGTTGAACCACAAACAAGACTGCAGCCCTATATCACATATCAAAATGTAGAAATACTTTAATAACAGGTAATACAGATCCATAAAGTTGTAATAAAAAGAACATATTTGTACCAATCTCCAACCTTCGGTTGTTATATTCAGCCCACGCTTTAGCCAATGTTTCAGCAAACTGAGTGACAGCAGTGTTACTAGGAACCCTTTTAGAATCTAATCCAAGAGTTTGTTTGTATGTATTAATTAAACTCCTGCAAAAAGCACAAACTGATCATCTTTAAGCGTCGCAAGTGCAAGTCTGTCTTTGTACAAAACACTAATTCCTTAACGTTTTAAAAATATATATTAGGAACATAATACGTTCAAGGTTAGTTAAATGGCCTATAGTCTGTTTAGACAAAGCAAAATAGGCAAGAACATTACTGAGAAAGGAAAGAAGATAAAATTTATCGAAAAAAGAAAAATAGATAATGAAAGAAAAAGAAAGAATTCCAGTATGCTGTCAAGTACAATAACAAAGACCATTAATCAGTGAAAAAATTCAGAAACCCTGTTTATAGGCGCATCTTTCCAGGTTGTCGATTCTTAAACTAGGCCCTCAGATTAAAGACAGAAAAGAATAAGCCTGGCCATGGCACATGTCACCTTACAACCAAATCTGACATTAAGCACTAGAAAGAAGCCAAGATATATGATCGACTAGAAAAGGATGGAAGTGCTTCACACATATGCAATGTTCTGGTACGACCGTTATGTCTAATAAAATTTGATATATGCTGTTATAAGCCAAGATAAGTTTTTAATATATACTAATATACTTTCATGTCATCGTGAGAAAACGAGCCTGCTGCTGTTTAAGAGGCATGGTAAATGAAGTCCAAAATCGTAAAGTGTAAACAACAAAAATCTAGATATATTTATATACGAATTATACTTGGGGTTTTGAACTAGATACCGAAATTTACGGGAGATAAACAGAAAATTTTCTGCGTGGCCATTATATGGCTAGTAGAGAGTATAGCTTACAACTCTGCATAATACAAACCTGTGAAGCTCACTAACAACACAGCTTAGCCCAGCAAATGAAGATGAAATTGTGTTAAGCTCTATCTGGAGTAGTAATTTTGTTTGCTCGTCAAGCATATAGTCAGACCGATGTAGTCCCAAACGTACATCCTAATCAAGTGGTAGAAACAACATTAAAACATAGCAAATAACTAAACAAGTGCCTAAAGCATCAATTCAAGACCAACAAAAACAATAGCCTAAAACACTATCATGGTATAGTGATTTAATATGTATCTAGAAGACAAGACCATTACCCAGTCGCTTGTTTATACAGTTTAAATTAACGATGATCCAACAAAGACTTGCAGAACTTCAACATTAACTATCTGTTCCCTTAATCTCAAGGTTGCAGTTGAATCTCAAGAATAAAAGTTAAGGAACATAATTAGAATAAGGCTACAGAAACACTGTATGCTATAAAAAACACCCTTATAAGACCCACCTCTTTTTTATTCATTTCTAGCATCTTGGAATGGATATCTAAAAGTCTAGAAGTGAAAGCATCCACTTCTTTTGTTCTGCAATACAAAAGAAGATTTAAATTAGAAACAATAAAAAAAGATTAAAACCAGCTCCAAACATCATTTCTGAAATTGTAAACCCTGAAGGATTTATAAACATGTGATCCGCCTAGTGTAACAAACAGAAAAACAAAAACCCAAGAAAATGAGCACAAGAATATAAACCTAAACATATAAACTAAATATGCTAGAACGATATAAAATTGTTGCTTTGAAGAGAAACTGAAGTTTTACGATTGCTTTATACAAGGTGGAATTCACATACAGGAATATATGAGGTAACCATTTGTAAATATCCACTAGTCATTCACTATATATCCTATTAACAATATACACAGCCTTATGACATGCTATATTTACAAGGGCAATCAAAGCAAGCTGGGTGGAACAGAAGTCATATAAATTGTTTAATGGACCTGTAATATACAAGACATAGGACATTATAAATATTTATCAAGTTCTTAATTGTAACATACATACAATTAAGCCAAGTTCTTAATTGAAACAGACAACTAAGCCCAGACATAGGACATTATATTTAAATTGTTTAATGGACCTGTAATATACAAGACATGGGACATTGTAATATTTATCAAAGCGATTTGGATCGAAGACGACCAGCGATGCGGAACGAGCGAACTGGGTCACAACTCCATAGGATGCACCGTGAACTATGCATCACAAACTTAGAATTGAAATTCCATATGGTGACAACTCAAAATTTCACGTCTGTGCCCGATTAAGCCCAGATATGGTCATAACTCATAATTAATTCAGATGCAGCCAAAGTTACATCGTAACTAGCTATAAAAGGCAATGACACAAGAGACAACATAATCAAGGAATCAGATGGAGATTACAACAGAGGATCATGCTGAGATTCCCAATCCCTAACCTGATGATCATATATTTCTAAATCTTCCATTTTTGGAAGAGTGTAATCACTAATCAGGAAATGTCTACTTGGGCTTATGACAAGAACACTCGTAATCCTGCAGTTGCTTGGCATGCAAGTGCAACTAATTTGAACAATAAAGGCTTTCTTTAAATGAGTCCTTATTTATTAAATTGCATGTGTTGATAGACTCGCTAAATGAATGCAGATATCTTGTAAGTGTGCAGTACAGATATAAAACAATCAGTAAAGAAACCAAACCTGGAAAGTGATTCCTGCAAGAATTTTCCATCCAAACTAACGCGATCCACAAGTTCATTAAAAATGGGTGCTAACTCACAAGCCTGTTTCCAGTGACTTTCAGGAAATGCTGTCGGCAATAAAGCTACTGGGGCATGAACCATCCCCACACCGGGCACTACTCCTGACCTCTATAAGTTTAAATCATTTAAACACCAATTAGAAACGACAATCAGGATCCTCGTGTATACACATAACCGTAAATTAAAAATGTATGCTTTGAAACTTGACATTAAATTGAACAATCAGAACACTAAACTTCACTATGGTGCATAGCTACGCCTTCAGCTTCAATCTGTTAAACTAAATGAATTTTGCACTTTACTATTTAAAATCTGGGGTTTCTTCGAGTTCGTCTCCGTAAAAATGAGGGTCTTAATTATTCAGAATCATCAATTACTCTTTAAAATACCCAACATGAATTATGAACAAAGAACTGAGATAAGCATCAAATAATAATTTACAAATCTTTTTAAGATAACAACAATCAGCATTTTGGATCTTCAATCAAGCAGGTTATCTAAACATATCAACATTAAAGTTTGATTTTTGATGACACACAAACCTGAACATTTTTATCTCCAACAACAAGCCCATGAAGAGAGCTCCAAACAAGAGCATCATAAACCAACTTTTGCAGCAAATCTTGGTCAATACTGTGAGGATCAGACATGATTTTTGGCAAAATCTTTTGATGGGTTTCAAAGTTTTCAACTTTACTGCACTTTAGAGTTGATTTTGTGAAGTGGATTTTTCTGAATTTAAGTTGATTTTGTAAAGGGCAAGTATAAAGTGAAGAATTGAATGAAGTGTTGCGATTGGTTATGGGATGAGTGCTGGAGTTTATGCCAATTGAGTAGTCAATGGCCGCCATTGCTGCATTTTGGTAAAGTTTAAAAAGTGATGTTTTGATGTTAATTTCGTTTAACTAGGATACTTTGGTGCGAGCTACATATATTTGTATTATTTTCATTATTTTTATGAAATGAATTAATTGTAGCAAAAAATTGAATATCATTTTTTTCTTTCGTAAAAAACTAATGGAAAATATAAATATATATATAATCATTTTTTTGATAATCATTAATTTTTTACTTTTTTATTTAATCAAACTGATTTGAACTATTCCTTATTCTCCAAATTTATTTAGATAAAGATATTTTTATATATAAAAATTATAAGATTACACAAATTACATAAAGAAAACTTGATATTAAAAGCAAAAAAAATCGGTATCTCAATATCAAAATGAAACTAATATAATGGTAAAATGTAAATTATTGATGACAGATTACAAAATCTCTTCAAAGGAAACTCAAGGCGAAAACTTAATAGTAGTCTAGAATTCTAACCAAAATTTATTCATCTAAAAAAACTGGAAAATCTTAGAAACATGCATGATTCAATTTGCAAGGAAAATATCGAACACCATAGATCATTGATCATTGCGTGAAAATGTATCATTTCTTCATACTTCCCATGGATTATTAGCAAACCTACAAAACAATCATGATATTTACTTTGATAAATGGATCGTCCAAATTTTGATAAAGATTGAATTACGTTTTCTCAGAAAAAATAGTATTACCTTTCCCTCATGATCGAGACAGACTCATGTTCATGGTTAAAATAGAACTTCGTAGCTTGAGTAGTGATGCACTTGACTATAGCTGAAAATATAATATGAAAATTTTAGAGTACGTAGGATATAGGACAACTAACACAACATTTACTATTGTCTAACAAACAAATGATCAAACTAACCCTTATATTGATAAACTCTAACACTTGTTATTATGGCAACTCTGGGAATTTGCTGCTCTGCTACAAACAGTTGCTCAACTGCTGGTATCATATCTCCAAAAACATTCACTGGGAATGAATTCCTGTACATGCATAAATGTCTTAATTAAAATAGATTTTACTTGTATCAATCCAAAAAATGTATCAAAATTGCATAAAAATTTAATCCACCTCCCATCAGTCAACACCAAATTCAGTAGTTGCAAATTTCCATTCCGTGTAGGTATGACTCGAATCTCATCACGATGTTGTATGACTCCAATTATATCTGTAGTTAAAGTCATTTGACATATTAGGATTCAGAAACACATTGATGTAATATATATTAAAATCTTAAGAAGTGACAACAGAAAATTTACCAATAGTAGTTGAAGGAGGATAATTTGTTACATGTGAATCTACATAAGAGTGTAAATCATCCAAATGAACAAATTCAAATTTGTTACTTGGAATGTTCAAGTCGGCGCCAAGAATTCTTTCAACAGATGTGTAATTAGTAAACCTTAGTTGAATTTGAGAAGATACTGGCCTCAAGAATCCAATAGCTTGGTTGGTGTGAAAGTTAGAAATTTCATAAATTCCTCCTTCTACAATATTTTGTCCAAGCAAATTCCATGTTTCAGGACTTACAGTTGCATGAACATGATGATCCTGCGAATTAGAATAAAGTAAACATGAATCAACTGAATAATAACACAACCTTAAACAGAAGATATGAAATATGAAGAAATTCTTACAGCATTATCAAGCAGAATCAGATTGAATCGAGTGACCACTCCACCAACATTAGTAGACCACACTCTTGTAACACGAACTCTAACCCTCCAGTTCGTCCTTGTTGTGTCAAGTGATGAAAGTGTATCGAACATTTCTGTTTAGACAGAACAGATGATAAAAATCTTAAAGTATAAAACAAAACAGTCGATCAGAAAGCATGACATGAAAGACATGTTCGGAAATATAGTATCACTGCTGGCAAATACATAACATAAAATACATAGCACTGTAAAAAAGTATTACTTGAAAATAGGTAGACTAACCTAATTGCTCTTTAGAAGCTTTATATCTTTTCTGTGGTTTAACAAATGAGGTACTCTGTATCTATTTAAACACGACCTTAGTTGATGTGTAACAGTATAAGTGTAACAACTTACAAATCATTTCCTAAACTTCCGTTGTGATATAAATCATAATCAGCAATCATCCATATCTTATAAGTAATGATATATACAATCTGAGATATCTTATAAGTAATGAGAAATCTATTACAATAAGTGATGAGATCAATTCCAGAGATTGAGGATTATGATTAATACAAATCAACTACTTTATAATGAATATAAGATTGGTTGTACGATTGACCTAAAATAGAGGTTCGCTAGCTTTTCAACTATTTACCATTGGAAGAAGATACATGTAACCTTAAAATATGTTAATTAGTGATCTCTGTTCAATCTCTGAATTCCTTAAGTTTGGTTAGCGGGCAAGTAGTAAAAAAAATTTAATGTAGAGACTGTATGAGTAATTTTTGAATCATTAAACTTGCCGTCAAGATTATGAGTTTATTGATTTGTAAAAATCCGAAGATTTATAGTAGGTGTTATTCCATAATGTTCAAATAATGGACTAAACAATTTGGGGTAACACTTACCTGTATATATAAGATTGTGTATTATTAGAATCCTTAATTATAACATAAAATAATAAGTATTTTTTGTAATGATTGAGTATATATATGTTTCTGATGGGTTTCCATAATGGAAAAAACAGGTTTTCAGATTCACTTTGTTTAGTATATAATTCTAATATTCACTTTGTTCGCAAATAGGAACAACTTTTCCAAACGATCACAA
This sequence comes from Kitagawia praeruptora, assembly GCA_037693485.1. NCBI lineage: Eukaryota > Viridiplantae > Streptophyta > Magnoliopsida > Apiales > Apiaceae > Kitagawia > Kitagawia praeruptora. The sequence goes on along the minus strand of CM075351.1, from coordinate 116,169,102 downwards.
AATCTATTGTTAAACCAAAAACTATTTCTTTATTCCTTAAAAGTTTAAATCAAGAGCTAAAAAAAATAACTTGAAATGTATCAAACCAAGCAATACAAATTTGTAACAGAGTACTTCAATTCCCAATGGAATCAACTTATGCGCTTGTATGAAATGTAAAGATTGTCTTTGCGTAGACACTTATTTAAAAATTATCAAAAAAAGTGCAATCATGAACAAAAAGACTTTTGACTGAGTTGCTCATCCTTGCAATCCAACCTTCATTTTTCCTGCATATTTTTAATATCAGATTAGTTTCTATGTGCAAATTTCCTATGTGCTACTATATGTTTATGTGCTATATTTACCATTTTAATTTTCTTGTTGACTGATCTTGCAGATCTTGGCATCTTTGAAATCTCAACAGCATCATCAACTGACTGCAATTTAAAAATATAATGTAGTTAGAAGAATTCAGTAATGGCAATGCCAATATAACAAATAATCAAAACTATAGTATACTAACTTCTGATAGATCAATAGTTGGAATCTCTGGCTGATAAGAAGATTCTGTAGTTGAAGTGTCTGGGTTAGAAACATCATATATATCCTCTACATTAATTAGGAATGCATCATTCTCTTCACTTCCTCTTAATACTTCAATTGTAGTTGTAATTTCTTTCCCAATCATTTCTGTGAGCAAAGCAGGCCTCACTCTTGCAACTCTATCCTCCTTGTAAGAAACATGACATAGTTTGAATTATATAGTACTTTGCATAAATCAGAGTGTGATGATATATGTGTGAGTTACTTAAGATTAATTAAGTGAAGTATTAGTACATGAAGTCTTACTTTTGGTTGAGCCCGGTATAAATTTGATGCACTACAACCAATTAGTCGCTTAACAACACGATCCATGAGGAAGACAATACAGTTGAATGTAGAGTCTACTGCAGTGACCTTAACGCAAAACCTGCAACATTGAATTATAAGTCATGCTCTGTGGAAGGCATGTTAAAAATACTAAAATGAATTCAAACGTGAATGCTAATTAATTGCACACCGTTTCTCTGCAACAGGCATGTTGCGAGTACACTTGTTACACTTGAAACGCCTTTCAATCAACTCAACTGACAGGTGACATTTACTGCAGGTATACAGATACCAAGAACTACAATCTTCCAACTTAGCAATGGTGAAAGTCGAATAAATATTCTTCTGCATTTGTAAATTATTATTTCTGGAATTAGACAAAATGAAGATAAACAATAGCATAATTAAGGCGATAGTGGAGCAAGTGAATTTATAATGGATAACACCTCTAAATTTTCAAAGATTTTTTCATTCAATTCCTGCAATGATAATTTCACATAAGGTGAAACTACTGTCAAGGCATAGCTAAGGTCGTCAACATTTTTAGTTGCCTTATAACCATCATCTTCAAGGCTGTGACAATCAATTAAATAACATTAAATTAATAACAAAAATCAGTACATTAAAATTAAAATGAAACATATTGCATGAAATGTGCATAAAGTTTTAGATAAAATGATATACCGATGCCTCATCTCAATAACCGACTCATCATTCAAATTGAAATAAACTTTTGAAGATGGTAATGTGCTAATTTGAACAGAATCTGTTAGAAAACATGGAAGACAGATTAAATTTTTATGATTCAACTGTATTACATAATACATTACTTTAGTAAGATAAAAGTAATTTGGACTCAAAGAAAAAATAGATGCTTAGAGTACATACTCTTAAACATAGCCATCTTCATACTTGCCAGGATTACAATAATACTTTTCTCAGAATCATGCTTGTAATATTCTTCATTGCATGATATAGCCAAATCTCCCCAAATTCAAACTCTATGGCGATAACTACATATTATACACGTTTGCAATACAATTAGCTTACGATTTATGAATACTGTAAAACTGTATGCTATACTATCAAACGAATTGAAAAATTTAAATTACCTTCCATCACATAGTTTGAATCTAACAATGTCTCTCTCACCAAACTTTGTACTTATTTTTTTCAGTCTTTCATAGTCCTCCACAACTCCAATAAGATCTAAAATTTATTTATAAGAAAATAACAAAAATGAATATTATATTGAAACACATCATTAGCAAATCTTGTATTGGTAAAATTCAAGAAAATATAACTCACCTATGGCATATTCTGGATTTTCATTTTCCTCCAAACCGTTTGCTTGAACTTCCACATCACCTAGATCCAAGAATTCAAATTTATAAAGAGGGATAATTTTCTCATCGTTGCAGCCTTCGAAAGTAGTTGCATTAGTAAAACGTATGCAAATATCTGTCGAAATTGGCTTCAAGTTGCCAACAGCATCACGCACGATAAAATTCTCAACTATATAAACATCTCCTTCATTCACATTTTTGCCAATAACTTTCCACACATCAGGATAAGCAAAGGAATGGATATGCGCATTCTACACGATAAAAAAACTATACCATTTCAAAATTTGGTGATACATTTGTAATAAGTGGCAAAAATGTAAAATTTAAATAACTTACATCATCATCTAAAAGAATGAGATTAAATCCTTTAGTTGTGCCGCTCTCAGATGATATGGTTGGCCACATCCTGGTTACTCTAACTTTAATCCTCCAATCAGTACGTGATTTTTCAACCTACTGAATATGGTGGAAAGAAAGCGCTTCCATTGCTGCAAATGTTCTGTATAAAGGAAGTTGATTCCAAAATCAAAAAAATTGTAATATGATAATGTAAAGTAAAGCATTGGCAGTTAGGTAAAATGTTAAGTACCATACATGAAAGAGTAACACGATCTTAAAATAAAACTAAAAATTATTCTTATAAGTTTTGATTACAAAACTTACATTGTGATTCTGGAAAAAAGGACTTTAAAGAGTGGTCTCTGTTATGTGTTGTTGGAGCTTTTATTCTTTACAAGGTTCATACGTCCATAATCTATTTACATGATTTCAGGAATATGATTAGGATAATAACTTGATGAGTATCAGCATAACAAACTCTTTTAATGATAAGATCCCATGAATTACTATTTTTTTGAAAAAAAGAGATTGGTAAAATTGAAATTGTAATCAAGTGATATCAATTTCTAACTGAAAATCTAACCTTATTATAATCAGCAATATAGACAGTAATTACAAACTATCAACTATATGTCTAAATCATTATACGTATTTGCGATTGTCAATTAGTAGATATTAGATGTCATAACAATAACAATTATTACGTTTTCCAAATATAATGCTTATATATTCATTGATCCCCATTTTAAAGGAAAGCTTATTTATGTAGATAATGGACTAATTCAAAAATTATAATTAAAATTGTCTAAACATTATGTTTTAACACTAAATTTTATAATTTAAAAAATATTATAATTAATATCATTTGGCAATTTTTGTAATTGCGAGCACCACGATTAAAACTGGGTGTCCCGCGCCGGTGTCTTAGCTGGTTAAGTCCATAACCTTTTGCGATTACCACCCCGAGATCCCAGTTTCTATTCCAGATGAGGGCATGGAGATGAGCGGGACACCCAGGTTTAATCGTGGTGCACGCAAGCTGGCCCGAATACCTGGTAAAAATGTATACTTAAAAAATAGGAAAAAAAATTATAAATTAAAAAAATAATACAATTACAAAAATTTGGCAATTTTTGTAATTATACATATGTTTTTGGTTTAAAAAATTAATAAAAGTTATGTCATCCGTAATGTTTGGTGTTTAAATTAATAGCCGGTTACGTAAGTAATATAATAAGATGTTTTATTAAAAAAAAATTAGGAGACACGATTGTTATAAAATCACTATATTTCTATCCAAAACTTATTTTAAAAAAAAACATTTTTATACATGTAGCGAACAGAATTTTAATTTTCTTCTATTGTATATTGGTGTTGTATACCATATACGTAGCAATACCAAACTGGTTTAGAGTTTGTTAATTTTTTATTGATTTATCTGTGATTTGTAAAAGTGAAATAAGATATTTTATTAAACAAAAAATAGGAGACACGATTGTTATAAGATAACTATATTTTCATCCAAAACTTCTTTTCATAAAAATGTTTTTATAAATGTAGCGAACATATTTTTCTTTTTCATATATAGTATCTTGGTGTTGTATACCCTATACGTACTAGTCTTGAGTTTGTTAATTTTTTTTTTTATAAAATTACGAAATATATCAAACTTCATTTTAACAACAAAGAATTCGAATTTCAATACTTCGTAACATAATTATAATATTTTAATCAACCGTTGAACGTATTAATTTTGATAAGCATTATAACCATAAGTAACAGGTCTTGCTTCAAACTAATTTAAGAAAAAAAAACCATTTTTCGAAATAATTTAAAATCCTTTGATAAAAATTGAACTAAAATACAATTTTTTAAACTTTAATTATTAATATTTTACATTTGATTACAAAAATAAAAAGGTTATTGCCAAATCAATACCAAAAATAGGGAATATAATAACAACATAAATTTTAAAAAATATTATTAACTTATTATTTTAATTTTATAGTAACAAAATTTTTAACATCAATAGTTGTTGTCGTAAATGCTGAAATTCAGTCTCAACATCAATAGTTGTTGTCGTAACATCAGTTTATTTTTTATGTTAACATTCTTAGAAATAAACTAAAACTTAATGTAAATCAATTTCGATAAAAGGAAAAATTATGAATCAAATCAGTTTCATTAAAGAATATTTATTATGTACATCCTAATATAATAAGCAGTATATAATTCAGGTAATTTCATATATAATTTAGAGATCCTGATACTTAAATGATGTATATTATTAAAAATTCAAATTAAAAACAGTTGACTTTTGTATTTTGGGAAAAAAAAGAATTAAAATTATTATCATTGCCTGCTAGTATTTAATGACAATTAATGATATAGTTGACAAATTTAAGAGGAGAAATAATAAAAAAAAGTAACTCCTACTTAGGACTTCTAACATACATAGGCAATTTATATACTACTCCATCCAAAAGAAGAGGTGAAGAGTTATAACCAAACTTAAGCTCTTGCATGCAGTTTTACCCCGATAAGGAGTGACGGAACAACGAAGCTTCGATAAAAGATAGTTGGTATTGATCATCGAATATGGAGGTAAAAGTTTGTTCTTTTGCAATTAGGATTAGGGTTTTATTAATTTGAATTTCTACAAACTGCTACTATGTATATGTAATTGATATTTGGGTATGTTCATATGCATACTATTGCTTATTCTTAATGACACTCTTCTGTAGTAAGTAATATGACATGATTTAGTTTAACAGAACATATTTATTAAAGTTAGTATTACTAATTCTTCATTAATCTGGATGTACTTTGAATAACATTTAAATTGAGTAATTTGCTTATGGGATTGAAAACAAAACTTAGAAGATAAGGAGTTTAGATTATTTTGTTCTAATTTAATGAAACTTCTATGTTTTTCTAATAATATGTACGCAGGAAAAAAATACATCAACACGATTGGAATCCAACAACGCAAAATTAGGTAAAATAATTCTTACTCAATATAATACAGTGTATTTACATTGATATAATAGGTTTCTATAACAATTTGTTGTTCAAACAGGACACGGAAAGATAGTGTCAAGTTTCTTTTCTGCAAACAATCAAGAAGGAATTTTTGGAACATTTGTAAGTGTTAATCTACTCTAATTTTTAAATTTCTGAATGTGTTGTAATTGGTTCATTTTCATATATAAAAATTTTAGACTTTATATAAGTTATTGGTTTTACAGAGAATTCCTAAATCGTTCAATGATGAGTTTGGAAGGCAAATGCCGTCAGATTTAATCTTACACTGCAACTCACTGATATGGAAAGGAAAATACGATCAGAAATCCATGTTAATTTACGGAATGAGAAGATTCATGAGGTTTTACGGAGTCAAGATTTACAATCTACTTCAATTTGAATATTACGGCGAAAATCAGTTTGTTATTAAAATCTTCAAGGATACAGCAGTTGAATGCAACTATCAAACAAAGAGTCTAGAAGATTTTTTACATACTGAAGATTTAGATAATTGGAGAAAGGAGAAATTTGTACTTGATAGTTTATCGTTAGAGTATGAGAAAGTGTCTGCACTTTGGATGTTCAATGCGTTGCACAACTATGCTGGCTATTTTCAAATTAAGATAAGCAGTTTGGATATTGATCCAAATCAGAACAATCTGGTAAACAATGCTTCCATTATTGTATATACATAATAGTTGGAGCATGTCTAATTTTCCAAAAAATATTTAATTGAAACTTTTTTATTATAAAACAGATATTGCAGGAGGGGCTGGATAAGTTATACAAAAATTGGAAAGATGGATGTAAAGTAGAATTGATGTTTGTCGCTAGACGCTGGGAAGTTAAAGTTGAGTGGAAAAATGAAAGATGCACACTTGGAGTTGGATGGCAGGAGTTTGCAAAGGACACAGAATTGGAGACTGGTGATACATTGGTTCTGTTTACATTAAACTCAAACGTGGAAAACTTGCTAAATGTCTGCATATTTAAAGGGGAAGACAGAATTGTTGGCTTTCGGGAAGGTAAAATATTTACTTAAAATGCTTTATATAAATCTGACAATAATCTAATCTTGCTTCTACTAATTGATTCAGAAAATATGGAATCCAATAAGTCATTTTTCAAAGTAATCTCTGAGGATTCTCTGGAAGAAGGGATGCTGGTATACTACTCTATTATTTACATTTATTTTAATATGATATGTTCTTTAAATTTCTGAGAACAATTTAATAGTTGTCTCTAAAAAGTTGAATAACATTGTTTTTCTTATTATAAAAAAGGTTGTTCATAAATTAATTAAGGACACATATGGTGAAACACTGAGTGATCTGAACCAAGTTGAAATTGCTGGTGAACGGAGATACATCTTTTTTAGTATTCTTGGAGGCTATTTGGCTAATATTGGCAAAATATTAGATGTCTTCCATGTGTGTCAAAGAGAGACTATTATTTTCTCATTGGATGGAAATATTTTGCACGCTCGTGTTTACGAAGCAGATGGTACAGAGATAGATTACTTGAAACGTGTTAATGGCTGTTTAAAGAAAGAATCCAGTAATTGGATTTGGGCTATTGATTGGAGTGACAATTCGGGTAATAAAAATAACACACCAAAATTTATTCTCTGATATTTGTTTTTGATATCACTAACATTTAACTATATTACCAGATAAAGTAAATGGAAATGGCACTGCTGATCATGATATTGATAAGCAAAATAACTTAATTGTTAGAAGCAATAAGGTATGTGTCAATAGTACACTACTAACACTGTTTAAAGATCGAATTAAAGTTCTAACTATGTGTGAAAAAAATAGTAATGATTACTGTAAAATTAGCTATAAGGAATCATGTATTTAGTACCTCTGTTTTTAATTCTTTTGTACAACTCTGTTTTTATGATACCTATGTTCTTTTCTTAGAACATAGCTATATTGAATTATAGTATATGAAAAGCAGCTATAATTAAAAATGTAGTTAATTCTATTATGATACCTATGTTTTTTTATTGGAATCATATCAAAATTAATCAAACACTACGTTTTATTTTAGTACGTTAAAGTACTTGTAACTTGATTACTAATTTGATTAGTAAATTATTCTACTACTGGTCAAAAAATTGTCAATATCTTAATTATTAACATTTTTTTGGTTTTTATTTAATAATTGTAGATGGATGTGGATATTGGTAATTTCCAACAATTCATCATTGTTGTAAGAGCAGATAATTGTGAAAGCACAACAATTGTAAGTACCCCATTAATGATATGAAGTTTAGATTCAGGTTATTTGTTTGGATTATGTATAATTCTCCAAAAATGAACTCATGCTAATTTATGTTTCCGCTGATTCATAATAATAATGTTTTTAAATAAAATCTGACCTGCTTATTCTATTTCTTTACTTCACTTTTGGGAATTTCTTAATTTCCTTTCAAAAATTACCAGAAAAAATCATTTCAGCATACGGTCATGCAATACCTCAGAACGTTAGTTTCAAATTCCGAACAGGAAGAGAAACTCAGGTTCAATACAATGTTTCAAGTGGAAGTTTTGTTGATCTGATTCGTTTCAGAAAGGCGCTTATAAGGTGTTGTGCAAGCTTTATTGTATTTAACTACAATGGCAAAGGAGTTTTTTCAGTTAATATCTTGAACGACGATGGAACAGAAGCAGAAAATGTCCCAATGCGAAATAGTTCAATGAATCCATTATACAATCGAGGTAAAATACTCAGGTAGTTCCTTTTCATTCATTAGCTATGAAGCTAACTGTTTTTTTAATGATTTTTATAGATAAAAACAGAGGAATTGGATGGAAATTTCTATCTTTTGGTGTTGGTGCTGGCTATCATGCAGGAGAATTTGTAAGTACTTGAAAATGTTAAAAAGTCTAAAACATATTACAATTTTAATGTTCTAAATGGTCCGGTAAATTGTTGATTGTTTGTTTTTCTATATATATAGTGTTAGTGTGTTCCATTTTGCAACTGATGATACATGAAGTTTAATACAACAAATAATTTTGTTTAAACAGGAAATACCAGAAAATTTTGTGAAGAGATTTGGGGATGTTATTCCTAGTGACGTTAAAGTCATTCTGCAAAATGGCGCATTTATTAATGCTTTTTATTCCAAAACAAACCGAAAATTGATAGGTCTGATGGATATAATTGAGTCGAATTATTTTGAGAAAAAAGACACGTTGATGTTTACATATCGTGGAGATGGAATATTTGATATAGTAGTATTTGATAAGACGAAGGTCGAGAAATTGCTTCCAAATACAACAACTGCAAGAGGTGAAATATACAAATATGGTGGTATAATTAAATTCTTAGATGTTTTGTCATTTATAGCATTATAAAAGTATTTACAAATGTTGACACATGATTAATTGTTTAGATTCAGAAAAAGTATCTGATGGAATCACAACAACAGAAATGCATTTTGAAGGGCAAAGTTCTGGAGTAAAAAATGAAGGTCAATTACTTGACATAGAGAATGAAATTCAAATTCTTGAAAATGCAGAAGAGAATGAGATGGAGATTGAAGATTTTGTGGCTCCGGTAGAATTTACTGTGACGTTGACAAAGTCAAATGTTAATAGTTCAAGCCATGGCGTGGTATGGATTTTCATATTGTAGCGTATTAGTAAATTAATTTTAATTGTTTTACTTAGTTTATCAAATCTAACGTTGTTAACATTTTTTAAATAACAATTTAACTCTTATGTATTCCAGTATATACCAAGATTTATAACACCAACAGATAGGCAATGGCAACATGGAAAGAAAGTAACACTTACAACAGCAGCTGGGGTTTGGACAGTAGGAATCATAGTTTCGAATGGGGCTCCCAGATTTTCAGCTGGCTGGAACACATTTGCAGAAGATAATGGAGTCAAAAAAAATCAGCAAATGGTGTTCACATTATTAGAAGAAGAAGAAGAAGAAGAAGGAATTGTTTTCAATGTTCATGTTCAATAGATCATGCAAATTGTGTAAGTAGATGTCGTAAAAGTCTAAGAACAAAAGGATATTTGTTTCACATGATGTTTATTTGACTTATTACTTAATAGTATTTTGGAATACTTTGCTATTTCTGTTTATCTTGATTTAAAATTATTCTTTCTATAGTAATGAATCTTTTTATATAAGTCTGGGTATATGATTTTTTGCTGGTTAACTTTTACTTGGAATCAAAACATCGTTGATGCAGAGATCATTTCTACCAGTTGAATAACATGGTAAAATGATTTGTACCATTTGAGGACAATAAAAAAAACAAAGTTTTACTTTATTCTCAGCAATAACCTCTGAATATTAACATTAACATGTACCAATAAATACAAAATTATAACTTTTATTTTGTGAAAGTGCAATCTATATAAGCCTGCAATTAGGATATATGATCCCCTCAAATTAGATAAAGAAAATTATACACTATTATAAGTAATGCTACAATGGTGCGGGAGAAGTTATATATACAAAATATTATTTATAAAAAACTACTGTCCATTAATAGGTAGATTGATACATATTTTATTACAAATTGGGAAGGTTATAAAAAACCTCTTCAAAAACAACGTTACTTGTTACATTTTTGCTCAAGCCAGAATCGTCGATAATTAAGATATGAAGACGTTCAGGAGAAGTAACTCGTGAAATCGCAACATAAAGCTGACCATGAGAGAAAACAGGTTGAGGAAGATATAACCCAACATTATCCAATGATTGGCCTTGGCTCTTGTTTACAGTCATTGCAAAGCATACCTGTATTGGGAATTGAGTTCTTTTAAATTCAAACGGCCACTTGGTATCAGTAGGTACCATGTCGATCCTAGGAATTAGGTGCTTTGTACCAACTTGAGAACCACAAAGAGTCTGACATTCAATACTATTCTTTTTGCAACCGGTTACTATCATTCTTGTCCCATTGCATAACCCCATAATCTGATTTAAATTCCGCATCAACATGACAACTGCTCCAACCTTAATTTTTAACTCGTGTTTAGGAAGACATGGCATATTAATAGAGTTCAGATATTCAACGGGAAAAGAAGCATCAAATTCACAATCTTCACCACCATTATCATCAATGGAATCTTGACTAAGATACGTATGTACTGTACCAGGAATCTTGTCAAGAATCTGCGAATTAATATCATCAATAATTACATTTGTTGGGGTGAGAATTGACCTTGATCTCAAAAAATCATGTGAATGCATGTTCTTCACAAAATCTGGATATATAAGGTCAATAAGACTGGTGATAGGATTCTTACCAGTACTTTTGACAACATACTGATCTGGGACAACAAACTCAGATTCTATTAATTCATTACCAGGTTGAATAGGTTCCACTGTGCCATTTCCAATATCAAGTTGCCATTTACTGAATTGAGCTATCTTTCTATTTTGCTCCTCTGAATTACCTCCATGTAAACGTATATTCTGCTTAAGAAGGAAGACTTTGCATAATTCCCATAACCTCGATTTGTTCAATGCAGCATTCACTGTATCAGCTCTAGAACCCTTTGGTAATACAGGTAATATTTGCCGAAAATCTCCACCAAACACAACTATAATCCCACCAAATGGTTTTCAGGCTCTATCCGAATCAACAGCAGCCATTATATCTCTCAAACTTCGGTCCACAGCTTCAAAAGCATGATAATGTTGCATCGGTGCTTCATCCCATATTATAAGGCTTGTTTGTTGCATTAGCTCCGCAATGTCTGTACCATGCTTTATTCCGGCTATCGAATACTGATCCAACTTTAGTGGTGTATGAAATCTAGAATATGCAGTTCGTCCCCCGGGAAGTAGTGTAGCAGCAATTCCAGAACCTGCAACAGGAAGGACAATTTTTCCTTCTGATCTTAGACGACAGCAAAGGGTTTGCCATAGAAAAGTTTTACCACAACCACCACTTCCATAAACAAAGAACATGCCACCTTTCTTCTGTTGCACATTTTGAATAACAGCATTATAAAACTCCATTTGTTCAGAATTAAGCTTTTTATGGTTTTTTTCATGCTGGACCTTCATCTCCTCTTTGTCATAGCCAGTTTCTTCGACAATTAGTCGATTAACAAAGGAACCAAAAAATTGCTCCTCCGGGAATGGCAACATGGGATAGTCACGGAGAGACTTGCCAACATCATTTAACAATTTTTCTATTTCTGTAATAATAAATTATGTTGTCATAATTACAGAAAATATGATGAATCTACTTTTAAAAAATTAATTAAAAAAATATAAATATTAATTTGATGCACGAACTTGTGATAGAGTGTATTTTATATATACTTTATAGGATTTTATTCCCGCATTTACGGTGCTTTTGTGAATAATTGTGTGGATTTAATTAGTTTTTGATGAGTTTGTCGCAGGAAATAAAGCATTACAAGGTTGGAAGGAGTTTAACGATTTTTAGTTGAAGAAATGTCGATTAAGGGTGTAGTTTCCGTCGTTTTGTAGTTGATTTATGATATGGAATGAAGAATGGAGGCTAATGTCAGCTACCAAGAAGTATACAAGTCAAGAAGGATTAAAGACGGAAGCTCATGCAAAAGGAACGGGAAGAAAAAGCTGAAAAACGAAGAAAAAATATTTCCAGCAGATTGCAGCCGAGCAGGGTGCGCCAACTTTGAGCAGTCTGCGCCAGAACTGATGTTTTTATGCAGATTGCGCCCGTGCAGACTGCTCCAATCTCGTGCAGGGTGCCCCAGAAGTCGTCGAAAAATTACAGTTTTGCCATTTTTACGATTTTGGCCATATCTTGAGTTCTAGAAGTCCGTTTTGGACGATCTTACTGTCCACGCGAAGCTAACGAGATTCTCTATCATTCTAAAGTGGTCCAGATGTCCAATTACGATTGGAACGTTCCAGAATATCTGAAGAAAAGTCAGCCACGAATTTTCCTTAAAAACATAATCAGTTTAGGAAACGTATTTTGCAGAAATTCTATTATAATTCTGTTTGGTATTTTCTTGCTGGGCAAGACTTCAAGAGGCTTTATAAACACATCTTGGGACACATTATGAGGGATGTAATATTAGATCAGATAATATAGTTTAGAGTAGATTAGTATTATTAGTTGGAGATGTAGAGAAACACCATGACTCTTCTTTTGGGTGACAACATTGAAGTTTGAAGGTTTTGTTCTCTTAATCTTTTCTTTGTTCTTATTAGTTTAATTATGTTTTCTTGTTTTACTAGTTGTTTTACTTGTTTAATTATTAGCGAGTAGTTATTTCTAGGGCTTAAAGGGAAGCCATGTTTACACTAATATTGGCATGATTTTCATAGTGATTTGATTGGTTATGGTTAATTCTGATTGATATGTTTTAATCGTTAATTTGTGTAATCGGCCGATATCATGGATTAATTATATGCAAATAGGGGTATGGATCGAGAGATTTACTTACCAGAGGCACACATACAATTAGCGGAATTGAGGGTGATTGTGGAAACATCATCGGATTTCTGAGAGCGTTAATGCTTGGAAGAGATTAACTTGACTCTAATTACCTGATTGATTGAATTACTAAAAGTGGTTAATTGTGTTGAATGTTTCGATAGTGTTAATGCTTGGAAGTGATTAACATACTCTAGTTATAGGATCACATTGATTGCTTTAGCTTAAGAGCCAATTGTGTAAGCATGGTGGACCTGATTGCCCTAGGTTTTAAATAATTTGTTTATCATCTGTTTAGTTAGTGTTAATTTAGTTTAATTAGTTAATTAATAATTTCACATATTCGTTTGTCCCTGAAACAATTAGCGATAACTGAAAAGGAATTAGTAGAACCTGTCTCCTTGTGGATTCGACCCGCTTGCCATCTGTACTAGAAATAGACACCGTGCGCTTGTGGTTAGGTATAATTTGACATATCAACCTGCCAAAGCATAATTTTGAATCTCATGATCAGAAAGTGATAAATGAATATTTCCAGTTAGTTTCCGTCTCATATAGACAACATCATCTGACATACTCTTCCAGTGAGCATCCCAGAGGGCAAATGGATGCGATACAAAACAATAGACCAAAATGTTAACAAACATTGCACGGAGTTGTGAAGGCATAGAAGAATGGGCATTTTCAGACAATGCATCATGCCACTGATTATCATTATGTAAAAGACCAAGAGCACCACATGCTTCCTTAAATGTATCATAAACAATACCGTCCACAGTACGTAATTCGGTGAAAGACAGAACTCCCTTCCTTCTTAACAAAAGCATACAGAGATGTAGTAATTCACCACTTGTGGCATGAACCTCTGTTAGCCTCCCAACTACATCACCTCTTTGCCTAAGCTTCCATTTACCAGTTTTTGGTACCCATGTGAAGTGGCTAGGAAATTCAGAATAGGTAAAATTACGTGAATGTGGCAATTCCTTATTAGCTATGAACCAAGCTTCTAATTTACTTCTCTTCGATGTGGCAGTTTCACAAACCTTTTCCAAATCAGCAGTACTTTAGAAATTTAGGAATTTTTCACCAGGAAGGTGAATTGGTAAACGATCAACACTTGGCCATCGATTGTGAATGTCAAAAGAAAAAATTCTCCATGAAGCTTCAGATGCACAGACATATCTTCCATCCAAAAAATTTTTGACCTCATCTAGGCCCTTGGACTTGTTTTTTAAATGATCAACAGATGAATTTGTTGACTTTCTTTTTAACATCATCGTAGCAGTGTCATGTCCTTTCAAACAGTATTTGAAAAGTACTTTAAAGATCTTGAACTATTGCAAATTTATAAATTGATGTGACACTGAAACCGTACCAGGAGATCTCGGTTGAAGGGGACAACATACTGATTATCAAGGTTTACACCTTTTTTTTGATAACTCTACCGGTCCTACGTCTACGATAAACCGAAAATCCACTATCATCAAAAAATGTATGTCCATTAAATCTTCCAAAAGAAAAAATAAACATTAGTTATGATAATATAACAACATATATATGATTAAAATATAACTACTGTAAAAGGTATACCTTTTTGGAAAATGCCGCATACATTTTCCTTTAACCATGCATGGAGAGTACGTACAATCCTTACCACATGGACCATGAATCATGTAGTTCTTTACAGCATGATATGCTATTGGATCAGTCTCCCGATCAGGAATTTCAGCGGAAACTAACTGATCGATCTTATCAATAGTATTTGGTCTATCATCCGGATGTAACCAAATTAACATGTGTACATGTGGCAACCCACGCTTTTGAAATTCAATAACATGCATCACTATGGGAAAAAAAGGAATAAAAAATAAAATTGAAATTATTGTTTAATACTAATTCCATAAATACATTCGTGTTTAAAATTTCCAAGAAAGATAAAACAATTAAGATTTATACATGACCTCCTATGCATCTGCCAAAGTAATGTTTCTTCTTGATTAAATCAAGGAGTTGGTCAAGCTTCAACTTAAACACTCTTGAAACAATATCCGGAGCATCAACAACGTCAACGTTAGGCAATAAATCAATCATTTTTTGAATTTCAGGCCATTTAGTATTACATGTCATTGTAAGAAATAAGGAAGGATGACCAATAGCACGACATATAGCCAATGAATCTTTAAAATATTATGTCATGTAACGTTGCGATCCAGTAAAAGAAGCAGGCAAAATAATAGCTTTACCAACATGAGTAGGGTCATTGTCTCCTTTCCGTATGGCATCACGTACGGAATGATATAGATCTGCTCGAATAGTAGTCTGATGATTTGAAACCCAATCCAATCTATATTGTTCAATAGCAGTAAAAGCATCGACAATGTATTGTTGCCATAAACGGCCAGCCTGGTGAAGAGATATTCCTGTAAATATACATTATATTGAAATATTAGTGATACAATATTTACAGGTAGTTAAATAAAAGAAATCACCTCGGAAAATGTATTCAAAGTTACCTTCTGAAGTGCGTATCATAATCTTATAACAGTAGTACTCCCTTAAAGAAACAGCTTGCCTTTGCTTAGAATCAGGATCAAGGTCTTCATCATTTAATTCTGTCTCATCCCGCCTTTTATTATTTCTCAGAGGTATATGAATGTGATATCCTTCATTACCTGACGGAAATAAGAGTGGATACTGGAACTGCATAAAATGAGGATCTGTTTCATATATTCTCTTTAATCCTTCTTGTTTAGAATTCACAACAGTATCTCTAAAGCCACCTGTGTCAGTATCATCGCTTACAATAAATGCAGCAACCTCATAAGATGGTCCAATAGGATTTGGTCGACCGCTGGATGACATTGATGATATAAGAACCAATTTAAACTCATCAATGTCACGATTTTCAAACCGATCTCTAGCCATGCGAAAGGCACGAACTAACTCATTTTTCTGGTCTAACATTGCTAACAGTTCTTCTACAATATCTGGATCAACATTTTCAGTAGAACCACCTAAGGCATTAATTCGATTTTCAACCTCATTCTCTATATCGTATATGTATAACTGACAGAATTTAGGAGTTGATCCGTCATGAGGGACTAAACTACCCAAAAGATGATAATTCTGACCTTGGTCCTGTTTGGCAAAACTTTATTTAAGGACTTATGGACTTATTTCGGATAAAAATTTTATATTTTAATAATTTTTATTTATACAAATATTGAATGTATGTTTGAGATTCAATAAGTTGCAAAAATAAGTTAGAAAGTTAGGAATCTCTAACTTTGTCTTAAAATAAGTTGACTTATTCTGGTAAAAAGTTCCCCCAAACACCCCCTTGTAATCTGAAGCAATATGGACCTCTACCTCTGTTGATTTTATTATCAACCTTTCCTCCTGAAGATGTAAAAGAAAATATGCAATTGTACACTCTAATGTTCTGTTTAAAGTGTTTGGATTTCTCATGTTGACCACTTAGAAGAGAAGCAAGTGGTTCTGGAATTGGTGGATCTTTATCAAGATGGACTTGACCATTTCTGCAACAAAGAGAGAATGTTGGGTCTTTTCTCGTGCATGATTTATTGTTATGCTCCTCATTCCACATACGTGATCCATACTTTGCGCAATTTTTATTTGGACCACCAATATCCATATATCCACTCCACAAATTGGGATTGGTACTGTAGTCCACTGAATCATCGCAATCCATTTCATCATTACCACCTTGAATCTCTAAATCAGTATGTTCTAAAAAAATTATTAAATCCAACATTGATGTCAAAGTAGTATAAAAATCATATTTTCTCATGTTAAAGTAAGATAAAAATTACCTCTGTCCAGATCATCATTTCCTGTAGTATAAGCTGCATCTGCAAAATTAAAGTCTGATTCGAGATTTTTCTTTCCAGATGATGACTCAGGAAGATCATTATGTTTATTTTGAATATGAGTAGTATGTTGATTATACTGATTCAACAATCCATGCTCATATATCTTATTATTCAAATAAGAATTTTTTGTAACACTCATGTCATCCTTCCCACTTGAACATTGTGCAAGCACTTTGATCTCAGCTGTTATACATAAGCATAATAAACACATAATAATTTAAAGTAAAATGTCTTAGGTAAGATGTGTAATCTTACAAAAATTCTTATTGACGTTAGGACCTCTGAATCTTTGTTTTACAACTGTAAAAACACATAATGAAAATAATACACAGATTAAAACACATAATCATTTTTAAATTGTCAGTGAGAAAAAAAAAATACTAAGCATTTTTTTACCTTTAGACGTAGGTGGCGTATGCAAAATTCTTGAAGCATAGGTTACTGCCGACACATTGTTAATTCCCTCATTTCCATGTGAGATATTAGGATGTACATTTTCTGCATTTTGACTTCGTATTCTACGCTTCAAATCTATGCAAATAAAGGATTGAACAAAGCATTCTATTAATGGAAGGTGTGACAATGTGTTTTGAAAAACTATTCATGAATCAAACTACCTGATGTTATGCTCGAATTTGGCATAAGTCCGAAACAGGCCTAATGGGCTAGAATATCAGTACATCACACATAATGGGCCTAGGGATGAAGAATGGGTCATTAAAATTCGCCATCATAGGAAGATTCATTACATTATTTTTGTGCAGTGGGATCGCCAACGAGCCCTAGTGGCGGGGTCGAAGTTCATGAGGTCTAGCGAGGCCTAGAGGTCTAGCATGGCCTAGAGCATGTTCACTACGAAGGCTTATGGTCAGGCCCAGCGAGGTCGCATAAGTAGGTTATCTCCATGTAGTGAGGATCGCCTCGCATGGTTAGACCCAGCGAGGTCGCATGCGAGGCCATCTAGTTAGTTTCGCCAATAAAGATAATTATAGCATTATGCTAGCCGTGGGTTCCCCTTTCATGGGTCATGAGCAGAATAAATGGGTAGAAAAACAACCCAAGAAGATGACTAGTGGATTTGGGCCAAGCCGAGCCCATAGAAACCCTAGCCCGTCTAGATAACTTCTTCTATAAGAGAACTACGTGTGGCTTGATCCCTATAAATTGGGTACGTAGGCATCTTGTAAAGGATGAGAAACAGTTCACCACTGAAAATCAATAGACAAGAGCAGCCATAACCATTCACCAATCACCTCCGTGTTCTTCGTGTTCATAGCAGAATATCCGTATTTTGCTCCGCAAATCCAGCAACCTCCATAAATATTGTTATACAATATTCTCCCTATAACATTTGGCGCTAGAAGGAGGGCAGTCGTTGATTTGGGAGAACAATGACTAAATCGAACAAAAAGAGAAACGGAGATCGGGAGACCCCGGGGTCGCATAAGAAAGACATAAACGACCCCCGGAGGAATAATCTACCAAAGAGCGAGGCGCGTAAGGAGGGGATCGAGGACGAATTGGAGAGAGAGCAAACACCCCCTGTCGTCCAACAGGCGGCCTTGCCTGGCGAAGTCATGTCATTCTTGAAAGGCCTCGGTGATCAAATGATCGAGGTAAGGGCCTCGATGGCCAAGATGGAGAAGCGGTACAGTTCTAGGGGCTTCAAAAGGAACACAAGGACAGGGGATCGAACTCACCAAGTAGAAAGTAGCAAGGGCCCCACCAAGAAACTAATTGGAGACTTTGATGATGTGGTGACGGATCAGACGAACCCCGATTGGGAAGAGGAGGCAGCTACAATGGATAAGGAAGGGTCGAAGGCGAAGCCCGCCTCATCAGAAGGACGATCCGTCAGTGTCTTCGACCGGGTTGGAAAAAAACTCAGCGAGCACGATCTCCGTCTCAAGTTGGTGAAGCTCAAAACTAACAAAGATGGAGGGTCTAAAAATAAGAGTAAGGGCTCTCATCAACCCGTATCTCCTCGAAAAGATCGTGAGCGGTCATATCGTCGCAATGACAGACCCCCCTCTCCTCCCAGAGAGCGTGAGCGGTCCCATCATCGCGAGGACAGACCCCCTTTCAATCGAGAACGTGAACGATCCCAACATCGCGAGGAAGACCCTAAAAATAAGGATCGCAGGAATGACCAGGAAGAGTCTAGTGCCCCAAAAAAGACTCAATCTCATCATGCAAGTACTGGAGGAAAGAAGGATGGAGACAAAGAGGCCAGGATCGGGGATTATAAGTTAGAAGAGTTAAAAAAGGCATTGGATGCGATGAACAATGAGTAGGGGATTTTCAGCAATATGGGTTCCTCCTCGCCCTTTACTCATGAAATTCGCACTGCTCCACTGCCCGCAGTGTTCCGTGGTCATCACTCTGACATGACCTATAATGGGGAGACTGACCCAGCTGAGTTTGTCATTCGATTCAACAATGAGATGAACGTGTATCAAGTATCATTATTATCGAGGTGTAGGCTGTTTGCAGCCTCGCTAAGGGGGAGTGCCCAACAATGGTTTTCGAAGCTAGGGTCCCTGGTGGTCATAGATTCATGGGAGCAGTTCGTGGACATCTTTATTAAACAATTTCAATCTTCAATGCTCTATGCACCCCCTGTGTCCACACTGGCGAATATAAAACAGAAGGAAGGGGAGACTTTGCATGACTACTTCAAGAGGTTCAACGCTGAAGTACCTCGTGTGCGAGGTGCTAATGACGAG
Organism: Kitagawia praeruptora; assembly: GCA_037693485.1. NCBI lineage: Eukaryota > Viridiplantae > Streptophyta > Magnoliopsida > Apiales > Apiaceae > Kitagawia > Kitagawia praeruptora. The sequence continues at coordinate 116,149,496 of CM075351.1, read as the reverse complement.
GCTGTGAAGAATTTCCTTATTGCAGGGGTAAGGGAAGGAACTAAATTCTGGGAGAAACTACAAGAGCAAACCCCTGGTACACTTTCAGAGTTGCACCGGGTCGCTGAGCCCTTTAAGCGCGTTGAGAAATCATTGGCATATCTCAAGAAGAATGCAGGGACTGGTAGCAATGGAAGCAAAGGCAAAGGGGTAAAAAGAAGGGATTCTAGAAGCCCCAGGCGAAGACAGGATCGTAGCCCGAGCCCGAAAAGAAGGGATCAAGACTCCTCAAGGCGATCCCCACCTCGTGCTCGTCCGGCTAGAGATGAAGACAAATTTGTTCCCTTAGTGGCTTCAGTTGATCATATCTATGCTGTCAACGCTAATAAAGGAATGTTTACAAAACCTCGTGCTATGGGTCCACAAGGAACGTGGAACACTACAAAGTATTGTGATTTTCATGAGCAGAAGGGGCACGATACAGCGGACTGTTGGCAACTTAAAGGACAAATTGATCGTTTGATTCGAGAAGGGAAGTTAATAGAGTGGGCGGTCCGCGAAGTGAAAAAACATCAAGAGAACTCAGGAAAATCAGGAATAGGATATCACGCTGTACCTCATGTGGGCCAAAATGCAGAGCCTCGCAAGGAGAGAGAAGAGCGAGGCAATAGCATCCATGTGATCATTGGTGGGCCACATATTGGAGGAGATAGCAACAAGGCAAGGGAAAGATATGCTCTCGAGGCAAGGGAGCGACCCCTCACCAATGTGCATCATTTGCAGGAATGACCCCCAAAGCTTTTCAAAGGGGAAGATACAAATATAATGTTCACTGAGGAAGATGCGAAGTGGGTACATCATCCTCACTCTGATGGTCTAGTGGTTCGAGTTCGCATTGGTTCCCAGAATATCTATAGAGTGTTGGTGGACAATGGAAGTGCCGTGAATGTCTTGATGTATGATGTATACAAGAAAATGGGATACGTAGACAAAGATCTAATTCCTACAGTAGGCCACCTCTATGGATTCACTGGAGCTTCTATTAGTGTAAAATGACTCATCAGGCTTCCCATCACTTTGGGGGACGAGCCCTGCATCACTACGCAGGTCGCTGATTTCATGGTCGTGGATCAACCGTCTGCTTATAATGCTATTGTGGGGCGACCCATCTTGAAAGAAATGAGGGTGGTGACTTCTATCACCTCTCGATGAAGTTTCCTACCCCGCAAGGCGTGGGATGTGTTAGAGGAATTCAACATGAGTCTCGAGAATGCTATAATCAGGCCCTTAAGTCAGCCGAAAAGGGAAGAAACTATATGGAGAGCGAAGAGGATGATAGGGCTCGCAAGTCGGCATCGCAACCCTCAGTTGGTTGCAATATGATATCTATCGAGGAGTTGCCAAATGATTATTTTAATAACTTGGGTATACAAGTAGAGCCGGTTCCAGGGGCTATTATGATGGAGGCCTCGCAACCCGTGTTAGTTCTACAGGAAGGAATTATCGAAGAAGCTAGTGATGATGAGGAAAGTCCAGAGCAGGCCACTGTGCGAGCCCGAAAAGGTAAATGGGTTCGCAAGGAGACATCAACATTGGTAGATTTGCCTAATGGGATCACACGAGAAACGACAATTGTAACTGAGTATGGAAAAACGGGAGTGACCCCGACCTCGGGGGCAGAAGCCACGAGGCAGGGCGAAGCAGAGTCTAGCAGAGCTCGTGATGTTGAAATTGATCTAGATCCCCGCATTCCCGAACATGTGGAGCGGGCTGGAGCCGCAGAAGATACGATCTCCGTTCTTGTTGATGCTAAAGACCCAACCAAGGTATTGAAGGTCGGGTCGCAGTTGAGCCCTGATCTTAGGGGAAGGCTCGTAGAGTTTCTTAAAGCTAATTTGGATGTATTTGCGTGGTCTCATGAAGATATGATTGGGATCGATCCCAATGTGATGTGTCATAGACTCAATCTTGATCCAAGCAAGAAGGGAGTGAGGCAGAAAAGAAGACCAATAAGTGGAGAGCGAGCCGAGGCTCTAAAAGAAGAGGTGGATAGGCTTCTAAAAGTCGGGCTCATTAGGGAATCATTCTACCCTGATTGGCTCGCTAATCCTGTCCTCGTGAAGAAACCAAATGGCAAGTGGAGGACATGTGTGGATTTTACTGATCTAAACAAGCATTGCCCGAAGGATAGTTTCCCTCTTCCAAGAATTGATCAGTTGGTAGATGCAACAGCGGGCCACGCACTCTTAAGTTTCATGGATGCTTACTCAGGGTATAATCAGATACCCATGTATAGCCCTGACCAGGAACATACTTCGTTTATCACAGACAGAGGTCTCTACTGCTATATTGGGATGCCCTTTGGCCTCCTCAATGCAGGTGCTACTTATCAGAGGCTCGTTAACATGATGTTTGAGAAGCAGATTGGAAAGACAATGGAGGTCTATGTAGATGACATGCTTGTGAAGTCCAAGGAGGCTGGGGATCATATAGCCCACCTCGCAGAAATGTTCGATATATTGAGGAAATTCAGAATGAAGCTCAACCCCCAGAAGTATGTTTTTGGGGTCGAATCTGGAAAGTTTTTGGGGTTTATTGTTAAGCATTGAGGTTAATCCAGCTAAAATAAAGGCATTGATGGAAATGAGGTCGCCAAGAAGTGTCAAGGAGGTACAAAGTCTAACTGGAAGGAGCGCAGCATTGAATCGATTTGTTTCTAAATCATCAGACAAGTGCCACGAATTCTTTAAAGCGATCAAGAAGGTGGGAAGGATTTTTGAATGGACCCCTGAGTGCGAGGAAGCTTTTCAGAGGATAAAAGAACATCTGGGCTCGCCTCCATTACTCTCTAAGCCCAATGAAGGTGAAGTTCTTATTGTTTATTTGGCAGTTTCAGAATATGCCATCAGTACTGTCCTCGTTCGCGAGGAGGGAAAGCTTCAGCTCCCCGTTTACTATGTTAGTAAAAGATTGTTAGATGCCGAGACTCGCTACACCAACATGGAGAAGCTCGCCTATGCTGTGGTTTTGGCTTCGTGAAAGCTGAGGCCATATTTTCAGGCTCATAGTATCCAAGTTCGCACTGCGTACCCACTTAGGCAAGTAATGCATAAACCCGAGGCCTCGGGCAGACTTTTAAAATGGACCATAGAGCTGAGTCAGTTTGACATTGAGTACAAGCCTCGAGGTGCAATAAAGGGGCAAGCTTTAGCAGATTTCATATTGGAGTTTCCTTCCCAATCTGAGGAAGATGCCTGGGCTCTCATAGCGATCCCAGATGTGGTTGACCCCAAAATTAAAAAGGAAAATTCAGCTTCATGGTGGGAATTGTATGTTGATGGGGCATCTAACAAGGAAGGAGCCGGAGCTGGGATCGAGCTTGTTACACCTGAGGGTCGCAAGTTGAGCAGTGTTGTGCACTTCGCCTTCGAGGCCTCTAATAATGCAGCTGAATACGAGGCCGTCATCATTGGTCTCAAGCTCGCAATAGAGATGAAAGTGGAAAATCTTACAGTATACAGTGATTCTATGTTGGTAATATATCAACTTTATTGCGGTTGGCAAGCTAGAGGCGAACAGATTGAATTGTATCTGCGATGTGCACAGAGGTTGATAAAGAAGTTTAACGAGGTCAAGGTGGTTCACATAAGAAGAGAAAAGAACCAAGGAGCTGATGCCCTCGCCAAATTGGGTTCGCGCCGCGAGGCGACCCTACTTGGGATTATTCCTTTAGAGATTCAAAATAAACCAAGTGTACCAGAAGAATTTGTTATGGAAATAGCGAGCCAGGAATCAACATGGATGACCCCTATATGGGAGTGTATGTGAAGAATGGGATGCTACCTCGGGATAAAAAAGAAGTGAGGAGGGTCAAATATTAGGCGGCTCGCTATGTTATTTATGACGAGGTCTTGTATCGAAGAGGGTTCAACACTCCACTCTTGAGGTGTGTAGATGGTGAAGAATGCAACTATATTTTGAGAGAGGTCCATGAAGGAATATGTGACAATCACTCGGGGGGTAGTTCCCTGGCTCAAAAAATTCTACGTCAAGGGTATTTCTGGCCTACTTTGAGAAGAGATGCCTTTGAGTTCGCTCGACGATGTGATAAATGTCAGAGAATGGCAAATTTCAGTAATGCACCAGTTGCTCACCTCACCTCGTTGATGAGCCCTTGGCCCTTTGCCTTGTGGGGAATACATCTTATTGGCGAACTTCCTAAAGCTAAGGGAGGAGTAAAATATGCAGTGGTGGCCGTGGACTATTTCACTAAGTGGGCCGAGGCCGAGCCCCTTGCTACCATCACAGCTAAAAAATTGAAGGACTTCGTGTACAGAGCAATTGTTTGTCGCTATGGGATCCCATATCAGCTCATTTCAGATAATGGGAAGCAATTTGATAGCAAGGAGATGAAAGAATTTTGTGAGAGTTTGGGAATCAAGAAAAGTTTTTCTGCTGTGAGTCACCCTCAGACAAATGGACAAACCGAGGCCATCAACAAGATAATCAAGCATACCCTAAAAGCTAAGTTGGAGGAGAGTAAGGGTACACGACCCCAAGGTCTACCACAGGCGAGACTCCATTTTCTTTGACATATGGGTGCGAGGCCATGGTGCCCGTGGAGGTAGGGTCAGGCTCGTTCAGAAGGGAACATTACGACCCCAAGTCAAACGAGGTCAATCACAGGCTCTACTTAGACATGATTCAAGAGTCAAGAGAAGAGGCTCAGTTAAGGCTCGCAGCTTATCAAAGGCGAGCCGCGAGGTACTATAATGTAAAGGTTCGCGTGCCACATCTTCGCGTGGGGGACTTGGTGCTTAGGAGAGTGATGCCTAACACTAGGGTCTCGTCTCATGGGGTCTTTGGAGCCAATTGGGAAGGGCCCTATAAAGTTTATGGTGTCATTAATGAAGGGACATATTATCTAATTGATATGGAGGATAATCTCATGCCACGAGCTTGGAATGCAGAACATTTGAGAAAATACTATCAGTAGAAGCTTCGCTCTTGGTGGTTTCTATCCACTACTACTTAGCATGAATAAATTCATACAAAGTACTCGGGGGGTAGTGATCATATAGACACCTCCTCGTTATGATGTATTGAAAGTTGGGTTTTGTCCCTAGTATTTATATATATGAAGTTTGTTCTCTAAAAAAAGTTATGCAATTTTATTCTTTTGTCAGTGTTAAAAATTTTCAGGACTAGGCCAGCACAGCGTATGCGAGGCTGAACACCCCTCAGGTCAACGAGGTCACGAGCGTGTACTTACTGCGGCCTGAGGGAATGTCTTCAAAGTTTAGTTAAAAAGTATCTCCTCAAAGAAGTTCAAAGTTTAAAGAAAAAGAAGTCAAGGTGCGACCTCAATCTCCGGATCGTGTCTGCGACCTCGCAAGGAAGGCATCGCAAGTCTTGATCCCAAAGAGACAAGGTCCACCTTGAAGTTTAGCAAATTAAAAAGAAAAAGCTACAAATTCTACAAGGAAAGCTTCGCAGCTGCGAGGTCAATCTACTTGCTAATATTTCAGAAACATAAAGAAGGCAAGCTATCTATAAAGCTAAAGCAAATACAAGATATGAAGAAATGAAGACAGTTATATAAATTGTTAAAAGTCAACAGTTACTGGGTCGCTACGCGATCCCAACAAAGTTATCAATGAAGTTATCACAAAAATATTACAACTTGCGAGACATTCAAGGGGTGTTCGCATCCCCAGTTCAAAATATTGGAATAAAACGGATTATGTCACAGCCTCACTGGGTTTCTCTTGGTTAGCAACATTAGCCTTGGTAGCCTCGCTGGCGATCCTGGCATCCTTTGCATCTTCTTCTTCAATCTCCTTGCGGAGGTCGGCTGCATACTCAGCATTGCCAGGACCAAGCTGCGACCAATCGAAATCAGGGACTTTCCTTATAAAGCCCTTCATGAAATCAGCTTGGGCAGCTTCCTCAATCTCCTCGCGGTTGGCCTCAACAGCAGCGAGCTCTTTCTTCAAATTGGACAGCTCCTCCTCGTGCTTTATCTTCAGCTCCTCCTCATGCTGCTCCGCCTCAGTTAGGGACTTATGGAGTGCTGTTTTTTCATCATTAACTTTTTTGAGTTCGGATCGGAGGGTCGCCGTTTCAGTTTGAAGCACTTGTTTGTAGTTCTCCAGCATCAGTTTCTTTTCTTCTGCAACCTTGGCCTTCAAGGACTTTAACTCCTTTTCCAACCTATCATTGGCGAAGACAACTTGTTTCAGCTCTCGAAGATGCGAGGCTTGGCGGATGAAACCCTCAGCCAGACATTTGGAGACCGCTTCAGAGTTCTCTATTAACTTGGCTCCTACCCACTCAGTACATTCTGCTTCAGTAGCATGAGTATACCCATGCTTCGCATATAAATGATGCACTGGCGTCGGGTCCGCAGGTTTTGTGACTTGGGGTAGGGGACCGCTTTTGTGTTTCTTAGAGATGTGCTCTTCAGGATTGGCCTGAGAAGGTTGAGGAGCGACCCTGGCAGTTGTTGATGGAGGTGGAGGAGGGAGATTGCTTTTCTTCTTTGAAGGGGTGGCAGTTGAAGGCTCGGTAGGGATCTCTTTGTTCTTTGTACAGAAGGGAGGTCTGCGACTACCTTTGCCTGACATGCCTACAAAAAGGAGAGAGGAAAGCAGTTAGACATAATTATCGTGAAAAGTAAAAAATGCGAAGACAATAAAAGACAATTACTATGAAGAAGTTATTGGACTACAATGAAAATATTCTTACTCTCTGTGACCATTACTTTAGAGGACGAGGCTTCCTCTCGTACTTTTCTTTTTCGCGAGGCCTTCCTCGCATTTGAAGGTCCCGCTTCAGAGGGAAGCTCGACCCCTTCTTTCAAGAATCCGCATTCAACTAAGTTCTCTAGAGTAAGGAGGGTTCGTATATTCCTGTCTTCGCGAGATGTCTTCAGCACATCGTCGGCGCGTTGCTTCTCTTCGCCCTTCAGGACGGTTCGCACTTGGCCTACTGGAAGATAGTTAAAGGATGTTTTCACTCTGGCCACCTCGTGGATATAGAGGTAAGGTCCCTTCCACGGGCCCGCATTGCTTGGTGCACTATGATACTGGTCTTTCTTGTTAAACTCCGGCCACACGGAGAAATAGACGTAGCCAAAGTCTGAAGCCCCACATCGCTTCAGTTGCAAAAAGTAACCCATGGTCCTCGCATCAAGTTTAGGGTATCCAAGTTTGTGGTAAAGAATATACAAAGAAATCATGGCCCTATAGCCATTAGGATTGATCTGGATGGGGGCTAGGTGATACGTCTCGCAAACATCCCTGATGAAAGGGTGAAGAGGCGAGGAGACGCCTATTTTCATCATAGCAGAGGTCAGAACCATTTGAGGCACCCTGCCGCCATTTTCCTCGTGATTGAAACGATAGCATCGCATTGCCTGTTTGGGGAGAATGATTTTGCCCTCCGGTCTGAATGTATCAACAGCCTTGGTCAAGGACTCCAGATTCAGGGTCGTTGATAGGTCTTTGCAAGCTAAGATGCGAGGCAGGCCTGGTTTTATTTTGGAGCCTGGTGGGATGTCCTCAGGGCGAGGTCCCCCAACATAAATGGTACCTTCTAGCTCAGGTTGAGGGGTTGGCTTGTAAGGTTCTGGAGAGGCTTCAGGCACGTAGTTATAATCTTCGAAATTAACAACCTTGGCTACTTCGTCTAGGCCGCCATCATCAGAGCTAGGTTCTTCGTAGTCAGATTCGTCAGAGTTTGCCTCGTTGTCAGCTCCACTTTCAGCCTCGTAGTATGCGTGGCCTAGTGAATTTGTCGAGGAGCTACTGGTTAGTACTATGGGGCTCATGTTGAGAAGATTCTTGTTGAGAGGAGAAAGAAGTTTGGGAACGTTAGCAAAAAATTCCTGCCCTTTCTTCAACAGATTGTCGACCTCGTCTTGAACGGAAGAGGGGGGAACAGTTGTGGATGCCGGGTTTACCGAGCTCGAAGGGAAATCAATAGAATGGCTCTGCGAGGTGGAAGGTCGCCGTGTTCTCCATGTTGTTAGAGGGGTCTCTCGGGTGAATTCCTCTTGCGACCATTGAGGGTCCATGTATAGTTTGAAGGAGTTGTCGCTTGTACTTGCAGCCTTAGCAATATTTGCAGCCGCTTGCTCGCTAATGGAGATGTGAGGAAGAGGTGAATGAGTCCTTGAGCTATCGCTAGACATCTAAAAAGATGGTGGAGTATTAGTGTGTGCACTTACATAATATCAAAGGAGATAAAGGAAGAAAAAATGTTTAAAGAGAAGGCTCTAAGTGTTCTTACTTCGTACACGAAGAATAGAGGGTCGCGCAACTACTCTATTTTGAGGTCGTATGCCTACTTACTAAAGGAGTCGTGTTCCCAAATCTAGTGAGGCAGGGCTCGCAGTGTGAAATTAAGTGTGTGGGGTCGCACTTCCTAAAGCTCGCATCGCATGCAATTATCAATGTATATTTATGAGATTATAAACTACACATGCGTTCAAATGAAGATCAAGAGAGAGAAACTTACTTTTAGTGAAGAAAAGCTGAAGATCTTGAGAAAAATTGGCCTCGTTCTTGATTAAAAGCGAGCTGGGTCTCTGTTTGATCCGGGAGCAAATTGGCAGCACTTCGGTATGTTGTTAATAAGGAAAGTGACAAATGATTTGAAATTTGAGGTTTATATAGTAGTGAGGAGAGAGACGGATGTGTTACACGTGTCATCATCTCAGCAACTGTGACCAGATCTCGAGACGTGCCAGCTGTTAGCAGCTATTCGAATCCATTGGGCCTGCGATGAGAGCCCATAAAGGAATAATCAATAATGGGCCTTGGCCTCGCATTACAATTTTCGGAAAGATGTTCTTTGAGTCCACCTCGCATTTCCAATGGCAATATGGACTCGGGGGGGGGGGTAGTTGTTATGCTCAAATTTGGCATAAGTCCTAAACAGGCCTAATGGGCTAGAATATCAGTACATCACACATAATGGGCCTAGGGATGAAGAATGGGTCATTAAAATTCGCCATCATAGGAAGATTCATTACATTATTTTTGTGCAGTGGGATCGCCAGCGAGCCCTAGTGGCGGGGTCGAAGTTCATGAGGTCCAGCGAGGCCTAGAGGTCCAGCGTGGCCTAGAGCATGTTCACTACGAAGGCTTATGGTCAGGCCCAGCGAGGTCGCATAAGTAGGTTATCTCCATGCAGTGAGGATCGCCTCGCATGGTCAGACCCAGCGAGGTCGCATGCGAGGCCATCTAGTCAGTTTCGCCAATAAAGATAATTATAGCATTATGCTAGCCGTGGGTTCCCCTTTCATGGGTCATGAGCAGAATAAATGGGTAGAAAAACAACCCAAGAAGATGACTAGTGGATTTGGGCCAAGCCGAGCCCATAGAAACCCTAGCCCGTCTAGATAACTTCTTCTCTAAGAGAACTACGTGTGGCTTGATCCCTATAAATAGGGTACGTAGGCATCTTGTAAAGGATGAGAAACAGTTCACCACTGAAAATAATAGACAAGAGCAGCCATAACCATTCACCAATCACCTCCGTGTTCTTCGTGTTCATAGCAGAATATCCGTATTTTGCTCCGCAAATCCAGCAACCTCCATAAATATTGTTATACAATATTCTCCCTATAACACCTGACATTGAAGTACTTCCACAGGTTAGTGTCTTTTTCCTATGAAATATATTTGTTCCAAGAGGAGTTGCAAAATCAACTAAAAATATTAAGTTAGAAAGGATGCATACATGTAGATCGAATACCTCAATCAGGTAGATATCTGAACAATTGTTTTACCTGTAGACATAGGTGAATCTGAAGAAATGTTTGTTGTATAGGTTTCTCCAAGTCCAATTATTTTAGGATTTTGTACATTTTCTTTGGAACTCATATTTGACTGAAACTTTCTGGAATAACCTAAAACAGTCTCAACATTTTCACCGCAAACAATACGATTGATGCCTATGAAACAAAACATAAATCAATAGAGCAATAATGTATCATGACTATAGATTTTGGTGTGTGCTTAATCATACCTGTAGATTTTGGTGTGTGCTTATTTATGTTTGACTGATTACTATCCATATTTCCTGCTAAATCCATATTTATATTGCATTGTTTGGATTGTCCTAGAAACGTCTCCATATTCTGGCCACGAATCCTACGTTTCATACCTATAAACATATTATATATAAAATTTAAAAAGGTATAATCAAATGTACAAACGCAAATTGTGGATTCAATTACAGAAATCCTATGAAGCAAAACATGCATGAGTATAGCCATTTTGGAGAATGATTCGTATATGATTGAATAAACCTGTAGATTTAGGTGTGTTAATATGTATGTTTGTCTCTGTTTGTCCGATATAAGTTGGCTGACTACTATCCATACGTCCTCCTAAATCCTTTGTCACATTGCGTTGTTTGGATGGTCCTAATACCGTCTCCATATTCTGACCACGAATCCTACGTTTCGTACCTAGCAACATATTATCAAGATCATATAAGTTTTAATATAATACATTCACTATATCACGACAAAATCGGTTTGGTTATTTGAGTTTCCTAAGTTATAATATTTCTCAGCAAACCTGTGACATTAGAAGATCCAGGAGTGGTGTTCATAGAACAAAGATTTGAATGAAGCAATCTGGAATCACCTGAAACATACATTCAAGGCATTTTGGCCAAATTAACTATGTTTCAATCCTGAAAAAAAAACATCGATAGAGCAATAACGAATCAACAATATATATAAATTGTACATTACCAATGGAGAGTGGAGTTTGTCCATCGCTAATTTCCTGACTACCATGTGAGTTACCAATCAAAGTAGGAGTTACTACACCATTAACTCCATCAGTTCCATGTGAGATATTAGGGTGTACATTTTCAGCATTTCGATTACGAATTCTACGCTTCAAATCTATGTACATTACGAAATCAACATCAATACAATGTAATAATATGAATTTTGTTATGAAAAATGATTCATAAATAAACCAACCTGGTAGTGAAGTTCTGGAAGAGGTTTGGTGCGAGGACATGTTTGAATCTAGCAAAAAAAATGACCTTCTCTTCTATTCAAAAATCAAGAAACAGATTAGGAACAATAACACATCAAAAAAATATACCATTTTGATTCATCTTTAATGATTTCTTGAACCAAATGTGATGAAAACGATGAGATGATTCTGTTGCATCTAAAATTTGAAGATTTAGGTCGAGTTATTTTGAAAATAATGATAAGATTCTGTTGCATAAATTAAGGATCAGTTAGTTAGCATATTAATGTAGAGATATTGTAGATATTTAAAAAATAATGGGTTACTAAATGGATTATCCACGGGTCATCATAAATATATGAGGATGTAGTATAAAAATTAGGAGTTGGGTAAATTTTTTTACCCAATGGGTAAAATTCTAAATGGGCAATAGCATGCATTAAGAATATGTTGATTTTATGCAAGACCCCTTAAGCTAAAATTAGTCCATAAAGCCGCACTTTGCGGCCGAGTTACAACATTTTAAAAAAAATTCAATATATTTATGTTATATTATAATATTAATATTTATATTTTAATAATTAAATAATTTTATCTAATGAATCGATTTCTTGTTAAACACGATTCTTTTGATTGAACCGCTCTCTCGTTAAAACCAAAATCCCAACTTTAACATATATTATAAAGACGTATATAATAATTTTTATTCACAAAATCGAACCGTACAAATTAAAAAATATATATATACATGACATCAGTATCAAATTCTAATAGTTAATACAATCTTTTCTAATGAGCCATCTCCCGTTAAATACGTTTCGAGCAGTTCTTATTTGGAACCGAAATTCTAACTTCATTATATAAAGAGAGTAAATTTCAATTTTTATATTCTTTAAAATTTCTAATATTTTGGAGTATTAAAAGTTGAAAATACATCTTAAATTTTCTGTATATTATAGATATTCATATATTTATTTACAGTTTCCGCATGTGAATGTCTTTTTGTTATGTTAACATATCAAAAAAAAAATACGAAGACCTTTCGTGACGGGAATAATATTAAATTTATGGATATATTTTTCTAATGCAAGTATAATTAATATAAAAAAGTTAAAATAAAGGATTTCTGGGAAAAAAGATATATAGTTTTAAAAAAATCGTATAAAACGTCCCCATCGTCCTTATATTCTACTTCCAATAAAACATTTTATTTTATGTATTCCTTATATATTCAAACATCTTTTATACGGTCTTCTCTGATGAACCGCTTTCTCATTGAACACGGTTATTACTCTTGATTCGCTCTCTCGTTAAGACCAAAAATCTAACTTTTACATACATCACCTGTATGATAATATTTATCAATAAAAATTAAATCCTAAAAATAAATGAAATTTATAACATCAATAAGATAATTTAATAGCTAATACAATCTTTTATAGCCGTCTTCCTGTTAAACACGTTTCGAGCCGCTCTCGTTTGGGATCGAAATTCCAACTTGATTACATATTATTGATGATACTTATCTTACACAACTTTTTCCTTTAAAATCAAAACCTAAAAAATAGAGTGAATTCCAATTTATATTTTTTCTAGACTTTCTAAAATTTATGGAGTTTCATCCTATTTTCTCTTTATATTATAGATACTCATGTATTTATTTAGGACTCCTCAGCATGAAAATGCTCTTTTTTTTATTTTAACACATAAATTCTTTTCTTTTTAAATATGATGACTTTTTTATGATAATAATATTGGATTTATGTATAAATTTTCCTAATATAAGTATAATTAACTAATATAAAAAGTATAATTTAAGAAGATTGTACTTTCTATAAAATATTTAATTATATGTCTGCTCCATATATTCAAACACCTTTTACTTCTAATAGAACTTTTATTTATATGTTTTTGAACTCCTGTTATACTTCTAAGAGAACTTTTAATCATATAGCATACAAATAGTTATTCTACTTTTAATAGAACTTCTAATCATATAATTTAAGAAGATCATACTTTCTATAAAATATTTAATTATATGCCTGTTCTATCTATTCAAACACCTATTCTATTTCTAATAGAACTTTTATTTATATGTTTTTTCTATAAATTCAAACTCTTATTCTTTATAAATTCGAACTCATATTCTACTTCCAATAGAACTTTTAATCTTTTAATCATATGCCTTAGAATACTTATTCTACTTCCAATAGAACTTCTAATCATATGTCTTCTCTATAAATTCGAAGTCTTCTTCTCTACAAATTCGAACACCTATTCTACTTCTAATATGTTAAATGATATTTTTATATTTATTAGTGTTTAAAATTCAAAAATTCTAGAAAATTAGAAAAATAGATTGAGACGATCTTAGAGCACCACCTAAACTCTCACGTATCCTCCTTTATATATATATATTGATTGTATCAAAAATACCATAAATAAAAATTATGGAGAATGTGTAAAAATATTTCATCTCCAACGGGACATAACTGTTAGCTAAAATTTTAGATAATCTTATCATATTGGCTATATTTGTTGAACCTCTAGAGACCTACAGTAAAACTCCACATCATCAATTACCATATTATACTAATATAATATATTTTAATTTAACAACTTGAAATAATGAAAATATACCATTTTTAAATTATAGCCAATCAATATAGCCAACTACATTGGAGTAAAACACCTTACAGATTCAACAAATTTTACATAATCATTATTTAGCCAATCATTTTAGCCAATACCATTGGAGATGCGCTAATATCTCTGTATAGAAATCGACCGATTTCTGAAAAATAACCGATAAATCGATCAAAAATTGGTAAAAATTTTGGAACCGATTCAGCCGATTTTGTAAAAATCGCCGATAAATTGTCGATTTTTCAACCGAATCACCCGATAAATCGTACATCGGTACCTCAACCGAATAGTTCTGATTTCCGAAATCTACAACACTTTATAATATAAAAAAACACCCTTATAAGAACTCAGGATTTACCTCAGCTTAAAATAATCTCCAAAACTCCCTTATAAGAACCTAGGATTTACCCCAGTTTAAAATAATCTCCATACAAATTTAAGGGTATTTATGTAAATTAATGAAAGAAAATTTATATTTACAAAAATGCTCCTGCGAGGCCCTTTAAATTTATATAAATTATTAAAAAAAAATTACATTTACAATAATGCTCCTGCGGGGCCTTTTACTTTATAAGTACAAATCTATTATAACCTTAGAGAGATGCCTAAGGATAACCTCAGGCCCAGTTTTCTTTTTATTTAATCATATAATTTTAAAATTATTTAAAAGTAACCCGTTCTTTGCACGGTCTATAAGCTAATAACAATAATAATAATAATATACTATTTTAAAAATATAGCAAATGATATAATCAATCTCATTGGAGTAAAACACGTTACAAATACATAATTAATATTTAACCCATTATTTTACAAAATATCGTTGGAGATGCTCTTAACACAGTTATATAGGTATATAAAATAAGAGAAAACTGGGCCCGAGGTTGTCCTCTTGCATCTCTCCTAAGGTTATAATAGATTTGTACTTATAAAGTAAAGGGCTCCGCAGGAGCATTTTTGTAAATGTAAAACTTTTTTCAATAATTTACACAAATACCCTTAAATTTGTATGGAGATTGTTTTAACCTCAGGTAGAACCCTGAGGTCATCTCATGCACATGAAACCCTTAAATAAAATAGAGTATAATAATTTATTATGGATATAATTTAACTTTGTAATATTAATTAATAAAATTATTAGTAATAATAACAGTTATTTAATAAATGATATGTATTGATTGGAACTAATAATATAAAATCTTAATGTAAATTTGTTGTTAACGGGATTCGAACTTTGGATCTTTAGAAAAGGGATTTAAATATAGAATATTCCTTATTATTAGATCTAACGGCTATCATCTATTTACTAAATGTTTAACGGTCACTATTTTTTAAATGGTTGAACTAAACAACCAAATTATACCCCTGTTTGCTTGTTTACTTATTATGGCCCCGTTTGGGAAATCTTATTTTTTTGAAATAAGTTACTTATTCTGGAAAAAAGTTAAGAAATATGTACTTTTTTGTGAAATAAGTAACTTATTTTTGCAAGATAACGAATATTAAACTCCCGATACACATTTTTCTCTAAAAAAAATATATCAATACGAAATTTTTTCCGAAATAAGTAACTTATAAGTTGATAGGCAGATTTGCCAAACGGACACTATATATTACTAGCTTATAGCACGTGCAAAGCACGGGTTACGTCCTTGGTGGGCACGGAGACCAATATATATATATATATATATATATATATATATAGGAAACTGGTCACCAACCACAGTTGGATATTTTTTAATATCCAACCAACCCATCTTATACCATTAAAATGTTTAATCAATGGTCAGGGGCGGAAACACTTACGCTATATAATATAGCGTATTACGCTATATTATATAGCGTAATACGCTATATTATATAGCGTAAGTTTTATTTTTTAAAATCCCCATTTTACCCTTAATCACTTCCGCTCTATTATATATCACTTCCGCTCTATTATATATCTTAGCCGAGAACAACACCAATTTCAGCTCAAACAGCCTTTTATGTTTTGAAATATCATTTCAAGAGTATTCAAACTTAATCTACACCAAACTTAATCATTTGGAGATATATTTACACCATCACAAACTTAATCTATACCTATTCTTAATCTACCAATCTTAATTTATTTATCCAAATTTATTCAAATTTGAAGACTTTGAAGACTTTGAAGATTTTGAAGATTGAGCTTGGAGTACCATCCCAAATTAAGATTTTGAAGATTGAGCTTCGAATTTAAGGTTAGCTTTCTATTTAATCCATGGCTTCTTTCATTTTTTCGAAGTTAAAATCTCCTACTAAGACACCTAGTAAGATTGAGATTGAGGTAGAAAATGAAGATGTTAACGAAAGTCCACACACACCTAAAATAATAGATCTTGATGATGATAATAATGAAGATGTTAAGAATGATGATGGTGATGTTGTCTATGATGTTGATGATGGTGATGATGTTGATGATGGTGATGATGTTGATGATAATGATGATGGTGAAGATGTTAAGAATGGTGTTTCTTTAGATGATTTGAATGATGTTTACCCATGTGTTGGTCAATTATTCGATAGTTTAGATGAAGCGGAGAGGTTTTATAGAGATTATGGTAGGCGTATTGGTTTTGAAGTAATAATTAGAACTACACATAAACGTTCAAAAACTAAAAAGATTTGTTCGCGTTTGTATATATGTCGAAAGGGTGGGAGATTAGCCTCAAAATCTTTGGATGATGAAGGTGAAGTTTCGGGAAAAAAGAGAAATAGAGATTCTCTTGGTAGAACAAAGTGTGAGGCGCGAATGTATGTTGTTCATAGAGAGACATCAAAGAAGTGGGAGGTAACATTGGTTAATTTGGTACACAATCATGAGATGGTTTCACCTAGTAAGGTACATTTCATGCAAAGGCCAAGAAACATAACACCCATCATGCGAGAATTGATTATAATTTTGAGTAAGTCGGGTATTGGGCCTCAACAATCTTTGAATGTAATGGGCGAGCTTACGGGAAGCTTAGAAAATATTGGGTTTACCAGTCAAGAGATTCGGAATGTTTTGCGTGATATTAGACATCATGTATTTGATTCAAGTGATGCCAAAGAAGGTTTGAAATTACTCCAAGAATTGAAATGTAGTAGTTTTGAGGAATTTTTCTATCGAGTAGATGTTGATGAGGATAATCGGGTGCGTTCCATGTTGTGGGTTGATCCAAGATCGTTAAATGCATATAAAAATTTTGGAGACGTGGTAGTATTTGACTCCACATACCGCACCAATAGGTATAGTATGCCATTTGTACCTATTACGGGGGTGAACCACCACTACCAATCCATATTGTTTGGTTTTGCACTAATAAGGGATGAGAAAGAAAGTTCTTACGTATGGGTTTTGAAGAATTGGTTGGAAGCTATAGGAAACAAGGCTCCAATCTCAATAATCACCGATCAAGATATTGCACTTGGAAATGCAATTGCCGAAGTTTTACCAAACACGAACCATCTTTATTGTACTTGGCATATAAGTACTAAATTCGGGGAGAAGTTATCCGGTTTGTACACACATGAACCACATTTCAAAGAAGATTTCAACTTATGTTTGTACAAGTCAATGACGGTTGAACAATTTGAAAATAGGTGGGAAGATTTGGTTGAAAAATATAACTTGGTTGATCATGGTTGGTTGCAAGAAATGTATTATGTTCGACATTAGTGGGTTCGTGTGTACACTAAACTTCATTTCACTACCGGGATAACAACTACCTCGAGAAGTGAGTCAATGAATGCATTTTTTGACGAGTATGTAAAAGCTAGCACCGGTTTGAAAGAGTTTATAGAGAATTCACAAAAAGCATTGGAGAAACAATATCTTCGTGAGAAAGAAGCGGACTATGAAACAAAGTATAAGGAAAGGTCAAGAATAACATCATCCTCATTGGAGAATCATGCGGCATCTATTTATACAAAAGAAATGTTTAGACGTTTTCAACACGAACTTAAACAAAGTGGAGCCTATGTTGTGAATGAGAGAGCTTCCATGAGTACTATGCTATTTAAGGTGTACGAAGCACATAAGACCACGGTGGCGGAGGAAAATATAAAAGTTTATCAAATAACCGTGGCCAATGGTATGATAAATTGTATTTGTCGGAAATTTGAAAGTTCGGGAATGATTTGTCGTCATATTATTCGATATTTGAATATGATGCAATGGACGGAGATCCCTTCAAATTTAATTAACTTGAGATGGACAATTGGAGCAAATAAAATTGCCGGGTCTATATCGTATAAACCTCCTATCGTTGGCGATATTCTTCAATCACAACCCGCCCGATATACAACTTTGTGCAAAGCCTTTCAAGATTTAGCGGCTCGTGGAAGTTGCTCGGTTCCAAGATTTAAATACGTCATGGGATTGATTGAAGAAGAGTCGGAATATGTGGAAAATTTTCCTATGGAGATGCCTTCTACGAAAAAAGCACCATCATGTGAGGATGAACGTGAAGGTGAAGATTTTGATGGATTTGAAGATTTTGAAGATTTGAAAGACCCTAAAATTTCCACCACTAAAGGTCGCAAGAGGGAAAGAATGAAAAGTGGCATAGAAAAGTCCACCCCAAAAAAATCAAGAAAATGTAATCTTTGCAAAGAATATGATGTTAAACATGATTCCCGAAATTGTCCAAAAAAATTAGAAAAGTCGATTCCCAAAAAGTCCAAATCAAAAAAATCAAGGAAATGTAATTCGTGATTTTACTTTTTAGTGAATTTGGTATTGATTTTGTTGGATTTGGTTAGTTGATTACATTTTTGGTTTGGTGCAATTTGAGTGAATTTTTGATTTGATTGAATTTGGTATTGGTACTGAATTTTTGATGCTTGAAGTTGATACAAGGGAAAAAAAACAAAGCAAAAAAAAAAAAATCCGGTATTACGCTCTATTATAGAGCGTAGTACGCTGAGCGTAATATCAGTGGTATTTTGAAAAAAAACAAAAAAGCTCTGGTATTACGCTCTATAATAGAGCGTACTACGCTATATAATAGAGCGTAATACCAGATCAATATGTGCCAAGTTTCCCCTGTTTTTCCCTACCCCTGAACTCAACAAACAACTAAAACCTGTTTTTTCATAATTCCAAAAAGAAACCAGGACCAATTCCAAAAAAACAAGTAAAATTCGAACAAACTTAAATTTACAACTTAAATTTCAACATCCAATCTTTAAATTTCAACAAACTAAAATTCAAACTCAAACAAGTAATCTACAACTTAAATTTCAACATCCAATCTTTAACTTACAACCAACTAAAATTCAAACTCAAACAAGTAATCTCTAAAAATTCGAACTATTAAATTACAATCCCGCGAGTCTTGCATCATGGGAAGCCAAAGTCATATGTCGAGCTTGGTCTTTATGGAGCTCCCAACCAATACGTCGTCGGAAAAGTGTGATTATGTCATCATTCCATTCGACACCACACCAATCTTGGGTATTGCAAGTCAACATACAATATATATATTTCATAACAAAAACTCCACAATCCCAAGGAGTGGTTTGCCTAGGTCGCTCAACAACATTTTCAACATCGGGGAATACGACATGTTCAAATTTGTTAGGATCCAACCGATGCAACATGAGAGGGACCAATTTTTCCTATCAAACAAATATGAATTGTCTTAGTAATGTATCAAACAATACTAACATAAATATGGACTACTAGAAATTAAAAAAAAAAAGGAAGATAAAATATACCACAATGTAGAACTGTGCCTTGTATAGCTCTTTTAATTTCATCATAGGAGCATCGTCCCTTAGAGGATCAAACAAAGATACTCGAAAATTGGTCAATGACCACAAGAATAGGATCCAATGACCACCAACAACAAGCGGCATGACAATATAGTCGTAATTGGTCACCATTTCACCATCCTTTATGCCATATGATTTAAAGTCCGTATCAATGACCGCCCATTCACTAGCTTTCCTTTTCGCGGGATTCTTCTTCATTGGTTTGCAATGATGAGCCTCCATCACTTGGAAGAACCACGGAGACATGAAATAATATTTGACGACACCTTCTTGATGAGCAAAGAGGGTTTTTTCTCTTTTTTCAAGCAATCCCGTATAGCAATCGATTATAGTATCCTCCACTTCAAACCCCGGTCTCAAAGAAAGAATCGCTTTGGCACTACAATTGATTGGAAGATTTATAGGCTTACCACATTCCCACCAATTTTCATTGATCCAATTTATTTTATTTATCTTAATCGGCTTTACGAGGGATCCTTTCTCAAATTGGGTAGGATTAATAATTGGAGCACTAGGACCAACCATGTCCCTTGGATGTGTTGATAAACCCTAAAATGAACATGGTGAACAAATGAGTTATTAACGACTTACTAATTGACAAAGTGACATTGTGAACTTACAAATAAGAAATTATACCTCAATCGGAGCCTCTTCCAATTCGAAATGTACAGTAGGATCATCGTCGAATTGGGTTGTATTAAGAATTGGAGCACTATGACCAACCATAAAAGTTTCTTGAGTATCATAAGGATGGTCATAACTTTCATACCCCTCGAAATAATTTTCCTTCTCGGGACTAATTTCTTGAGTCTTTTTTGTCTTTCTTGCCTTTCTTTTAGGCAAACAACTCTTGAAATCGGGCCTTTCATATGTCGGGCCATATGTCTCGAGCATCAATTCATCAAATTTATTCACGAAGTTTGGCAATATTTCTTCGTGAAAAATCCCCGGCATATCTAAAGAGCAAAGCCTACTCATGTCTCGAGCGGTACATATGATCTACAATACATATGAAGCAAAGACAAAGTATAAATATAAATACAAAAATATTCAACGAAACTATCTCAAATAACATACTCCATGTTATAAAAAATACGTACCAAGTCCATTGCCTTGGCATTGTCGAACTTGTCTTTCGGTTGTTGGAATATTTTCGGATCCTTGGTTGGTTTTGAGGGCGGCAAAATCTTTAATTTGGTAACATTATAGTACCAATCCATATACTTCTCTAGAGATATGGCATTCAAAGGTGGCCCCAAAATACCAACACCATTTTGCACAAATTCATTCCAAACAACTACATATCGAGCAAAATTTAGATAATGTTGATTCACAAATGAATGTTCGGATCTCACCCTCAACATTGCCATATCTTCCGGCGGCGGTGGCGGAATGCTTAATGGAAAACCAAACTGTCTTCCCACCCTTTCCGGAAGTTGACGTTCAACATCTTCAAAAAACACAACCGGCACATGAGCTACTCCGGCTAAAAAGGCCCTCTGAAATTGGGGATTATATTTCCGATAGAAGCGAAGATATGGCCTCCAATTAACCCATTTCGCATCAAAATTATCAAACATCCCGCGATATGCATCAATATTGTGATGGACATTAAAGTACTTAGACTTTCCTGGGCCAACGGGATCAATCGCCCATGCCAAAGCCCTAGGCCATATATCCCGGGTTTGAGGTGCTAGCATAGGTTGTCCCGGGCGCAACCTCTCACGTGCCCAAAGCATCAATATTGTGATGCATCCCGTAATGGACTTGCAATCCTTACGACTTGCCTCCCATAAATTCCTATATAGATAAGCAAGTGCCGCTGCACCCCAAGCATACCCATAAATTCTTGAAGTATCAATCAATAACGGAATTAATCTTGGATGAGAAACATTGTTTGATTTTGTGGGGAACAATATCGCCCCGCACAAATAAAACACATAGCCCCGTGTATATATTTCTAGAAGCGCCGGATCTTTGTTGTTCGGGCACTTGCAATATCTTTCCCTCAAAAAATTTAATTTCACGCCACCTCTAGTCCAAGCTTCATCACTTTCCCTTTCCTCAAGTGAGAGCGTCGGATCCGGCCAATGACGTAACCAAAGATTTTTTACGTCAATTGTTTCACTCAAAGTTACCTCCTCTCCAACAACCGGAAGCCCCGTTAACATGTACACATCTTCAAGTGTCACCGTCATCTCCCCGAAAGTAAAGTGGAATGTGTTGGTTTCCCACCTCCAACGCTCCACTAATGACGTAATTAAAGTGACATCATTTTGAATAACGGCTCTCGGATTAGCAAACATTCCGAAGCCCCAATGTTCTAAAAGACGAACTTGATATGGCTCTAATTCCCATTCACCAAGCAACGAGGTACTTTGACGGATTGTAAGTCTATCTCGATGATCCCCAACCCATATTCTACTACTAATATGGTTATCTTGGTCAGTAAGGAGAGAACGATCAACCGGACCACAAAAATCTTCCATCTAAAATCCAATACATACAAAAAAACTTTAATCCGAAAAAAAATCCGAACTACACAAATTCACAAATTCAAACTTTAATCCAACAATTCGAACTACACAAATGCAAACTTGAATCCAATAATTCGAACTACACAAACTACACAAATGCAAACTTTATCCACAAATGCAAATTTTAATCCTAATAATTCGAAAATAATCCACAAATTCGAACCCTAATTCGAAAATTATACACAAATTCGAACACTAATTCGAAAAATTATCAACAAATTCGAACCCTAATTCGAAAATTATCCACAAATTTGAACCCTAATTCGAAAATTATACACAAACTCGAACCCTAATTCGAAAAATTATCAACAAATTCGAACCATAATTCGAAAATTATCCACAAATTCGAACCTTAATTCGAATACAAGAATCTAACACACATCTTAACAATTAGATGACATATATACATACATGACATATATACATACATGACAAATCTAACACACATCTTAACATTTAGATGACATATAGATACAAGAAATAGACACGAAATTACTCACTTTATATGAAGAAATAATGAAATTGATGATGATTTACTTCCGATTCCGGTGAATTTGCGCTTTCCGGTGGTTTGTGGATGATTCTAACTTGATATTTTGTAAAATGATGTTTTGTAACCACAATACGCTCTATTATGTTTTGTGTAAAATAGGCCCGGTTTTGTAAAAAAAACCATTTACGCTATATAGTATAACGTATTCCGCTATATTATATAGCGTAAGATTAAACCGGCACGTGGCAACACGTGGCAGATTGTGGGATAAAAAAGTAAAAAGGTTTACGCTGTATAATACAGCGTAGTACGCTATATAATATAGCGTAAACCTTTACATCCCAGCCGTCCATATTTTCAGTGGATGGTTATAGATGGGTTGGATCAATATTCAAAAATATCCAACTGTGGCTGTGGAAGAGGACCCATATATATATATATATATATATATATATATATATATATATATATATATATATATATATATATATATATATATATATATATATATATAAGTAGGTAAAATAATGAAAAGTGATGAAAAGTGGGTAAAGTTGTGGGACCTATCAATATTTAATAGTAGATTTGAGAAAGTGGAGGAAGTGAGCGGGTATAATAGTGTTTTATATTATTAAAAGTTTACTATTTTTGGAATATGAAGAAATGGATGGGATGGCCCAAAATAGTAACCGTAAGGAAATGGGTGGGACGGAGGGAGTATTTAATAAATGTCATGTATTGTTTAAACTAATAATGTAAAATCTTAATGTAAATTTGTTGTTGACGGGATTCGAACCTTGAATTTTTAGAAGAGGGATTTAAATATAGAATATTCCTTATTTTTGGATCTAACGGTTATTATCTATTCACTAAATATCTAACGGTCACTATTCTTTTAACAGTTGGTTGAACTAAACAACCAAACTACCAATTATCCCCTAGTTTGCTTATTATATATTAGTATATATATATTATAGATAGTATAGATTTCAAGTTGTTAAAAATAGAATTTATTATTTTTAGATGGTAACTGATGATGTGGAGTTTTACTACAGGTTGCTAAAGGTTCGACAAATATAGCCAACATATTGTGGTTGTCTAAATTTCTACCTAAAGGTTTTGTCCCGTTTGGAGTGAACAAAATTTATAAATTCTCTATAAATCTTATTTAAGGTAATTTATTTTGAATTTTAGCTAAGAACTTTACATGATTGGAGATGCTCTAATAGGTGGTTTTTTCTATCGGAAAATTGTCTTTTTTAAGTTGGAAACGAACTTGTAGGCTTAATTTGATGTATCATGTTATTGATGCGGCAATTAATCCGAATTAATTAGTAATTATTTAAAATTTATTAGAAATTAATTATTATTTAGTGATTAATCAAACTAATTTTGTTATAATTGGGTTAAAAATGAAAAAAAGTAATATTTTTACTATAAATTGTTTGATTTGTTTACCAAAATAACGAATTGTGAGAACACAAATGCGTAATAAGAAAAAAAAACATCCTATTACGCATCTCATAAATATTTAACTAAAAAAACAAAAAACTTATCCATCTTGTAAATGCGTAATATCTTAATACCCAAATATGAAATGCTTAATAGCTACATTACACTTGCTACAAATGCATAATATTTATTAAAACTAAACTTAAACTATATAAAAAAAAATTATACTTAGAATTAGCACACCCGTGACTTCATGTCACGACAACAAATAGATACAAATAGACTCTTGGAGTGGGTGGGTGTTTGAAAGGCTAAGTGGCATTCAGGAGAGAGATGGAAAATTTTAAATTATTAAAATATAAAAATTTTATATATTATTTTTTATTTAATATTTTAAAAGTTTATCAATATTTCCTTTGGGATTAAATAGTTTTTATTCGGGCTTCAGTTGGTTCCATTTGAGATTTAGAAATATTAAATTTTTTAATTAAAATTCTTAAATTTTATATGTATTCTCTAGGGCTTCAACAGTTAATCTTTAGGATTCAACAGTTCCATTGTGGGTTTTAAAAATATTCCGAACGACGAATAAACCGTATACGAATTTAAAAAATTTAGGCCCTAAACCCCAACTTATCCTGATTTTTTAAAAATCAGGCCGCCGAACCCGTTAAAATATTCGAATTTTTAATTAAAATTTTTAAATTTATCTGTATAACCTTAAGGGTTCAACTGTTAACCTTTGGGGTTCAACTTTTCCATTTTGGGTTTTAGAAATATTCGGAATGACGAATAACCCGTATACGAACTTAGGTTTAGGATTTGCCAAAAATCTTAATTTATCCTGCCCTGATTTTTTAAAAATCAAGCCACCGAAATTATTAAAAAAACATAATTTGAATTGACCATTTAAATATAAATTTTTTAATAGTGTTTGCGAATACAAATTTAGCAAAATTTTTTTTAAAAAGAATACATATATACTATGTTGTTGAGGAATGCGTGACATATATTACCTGCCCCCAGAATGCGTAACAAAAGTTGTTCTCCTATGATCAAATGAGTAACAAACTATTTTTAATATATATAATTGAAATATAACTATTACTCTTTCATGAAATGAGTAACACATATTACACCTTCACGAAATACGTAATAAATTGGTATATATGACCACCATCCAGTGCCGCGCGGTATTCTTGTAAGAGCATATTTTTATTTTGGTATTTCTGGCCTTTATCCGTTAAAAATTGTTTTTTTTTATCAAAGTCGATAAAATCTCAAAAGATTTTGGTTATGAATTCTGATGCAGTAGTGAACACTGACCATAGGTAGGGATGGGAACGGGTCGGGTTCGGCTCGGGTTTTGCAAAATCCAAATCCAAATATTCTCATGTTTCGGGTTTCGGATCGTATCGGGTTTCGGATCCAAAACTCAATATCCAAATCCAAATTCGTCGGGTTTCGGATCGGATCGGATTTTTTTCGGGTATTCAAAATTAAAAATAGTGTAAATAAGTTGCTTAACAAAAAAATAAAAAAAATTGTGTAAGTAAGTTAAAAAATACCGCTACATCCATGACAATTTATTTTCTCGATCTTTCCATATCTTATGTCTCAAAGATATGTGTATGTATAATATGTATTTATAATATACATTTATATAATATATATATATATATATAAATAGTGTATTTATAATATGTATTTATAATATACATTTATATGTAATATATAATATATAAAATATAAAATAAAATAAATAAAAGTCGGGTATTTTTTGGGTTTCGGGTTCGGCTCGGGTTTTGATCGGGTTTCGGGTTTCGGATCGGGTTTCATGAAATCCATATCCATATCTAAAATCTTTCGGGTTTAAAATTTAAATCCATATCCATATCCAAATCCAAAATATCGGGTTTGGATCGGATAAAAAATCGGATTTTGAATCGGGTATTCGTCGGATCGGATTTTTTCCCATCCCTAACGGGTTTGTTGCATTGAAATTTTTGTAAGAAATAATGAAGAGAAGGGGTTGACTGTAAAGGTAGTGTTAAAGAAATACTTTTTTTTTTTTTTTTTTTTTTTTTGACAACCAAAGGAAATTCATTAAATAGAAGCATCAAACAATACAATCTCCACCAAATGTGTAGGAGGAGATGTGAAAATATTACAGCAGTTAACACTACAAGGTAATCTAGCTAGACCATGAGCCACCTTGTTAGCCTGCTTGCGAATGTGAATGACACTAACTTCTGGAAGTGAATGAAGTAACATTTTGCAATGATCGATTACATGACCAACTTCTAGGACAAACTCATGATCACCTGTAATCGCATCAATCGTCAATTTCGAGTCCGACTCCACCACTACTCTCCTGTCTTCCATGCTTTTCACCCACGACAAGGCCTCCCTTACACCAATGCTTTCGGCTTCCATCACATTCGCCGCCTTCTGCAAGGCCATTGTTCTTCCTTCTATGAAAGTTCCAGTTGAGTCTCGCAGGACCATACCAACTGAAAAAACTTCAGCTTCTGGATACCATGATGCATCAACATTGACTTTAAGAAAACCAGGTTCTGGAGGAGTCCATTTCTTCTCACCACTACTGCCACCTGTAGAATGAGGTATGAAGCTTTTCTGTTTAGATTCTCGAGCATCCTTCCACTCTTGCACACTTCTGAAAGTTAAACTCATAGCTACCGTCCCTGGCAACTCTAAATTCTCCCAGACCTTCCTATTTCGAGCCATCCAAATCCCATAGAGAGTTGTACACACTTTAGCCACCTCATCGACAGAAGACATAGTTAACTTATCAAGCAACCACTCATTTGCTGAGAAAATCTCACTCCAATTATACTGCAGACCCACACTTTGCCAACAGTCTCTAGCATATTTGCAGTCCAGAAATAAATGCATAAGATGTTCAATATCAACATTGCACATCGGGCATATAATCGAACAAGCCACCCCCTTTGATCTTAACCTGTACTTTACTGGTAAATTATTTCGACAAAAACGCCAAATAAAGATTTTCATTTTATGGGGGAGAACTAACCTCCAAACTCTACTCCAACCTGACGATTGTGAAAAAGGAAGTGCTTCTGTGTTGCGGTCATGCCAAACTCTATAGCCCGTCTTAACATCATATTGCCCATCTTTAGTCCTGGACCATGCTATTCGATCACTTACGTCATGACTTGGCACCCTGGTTGCCAGAATAGCAGAGGCATCATTAACACTAAACAGATGCTGCACCTTTCCCACATCCCAGTCTTTAGTCCCAGGAAGAAACAAAGTAGAAACCTTATCATTCCTTCCCTCATACATCGGCAAATCCTCAACTCGATAATTATGATTATCTCTTAACCATTGATCCTTCGTAGCTACTATTTCATTTCCATCCCCAACCACCCATCTGAAATCATTCTTCAAGTACTCTTTAGCTTGCCAGACTCCAGACCATATAAAACTTGGAACACGCCCTTTACTAGCGTTCAAGATACTCACATCTGGGAAATACCGAGCCTTCAAAACTCGAGAGACTAGCAATTGTGGATTACTAATGCATTTCCAAACATGTTTCCCCAATAATGCAATATTAAATCCATACAAACTACGAAAACCCAACCCCCCTCTAGCTTTAGACATACTCATAGCTGCCCAGGAGTGCCAAATGATACCTTTTTGCTGATTCATCCCAGACTTCCACCAGTAGCTATTAAACATCCTCTCAATCTCCTGACACATTGATTTAGGCAACAAGAAACAAGACATACAGAAAGAAGGGATTGACTGAGCTACATTCTTCAACAGAATAGTCTTACCAGCCCTTGAAATAGGTTTAGCATTCCAAGCTTGAATTCTTTTCCTAATTCTCTCCTTCAAAAAGCCAAAAACTCTCTTCTTAGAACGTCCAACCAACGAAGGTAAGCCCAAATAATTGCTCGTACTAATATCATTATGAACCCCTAGAATATTCGAGAACTCCAACTGCTTATCCCTCCTTACATTCGAACTGAAAAAAATGCCTGATTTTTGAAAATTAATAGCCTGCCCGGAATGATTTGCATAATCAGACAACAGAGATTTAACTTGATGAACCTCATCCTTATTCGCTCTAAAGAAGAGAAAACTGTCATCTGCAAAAAGGAGATGAGTAATCACCGGAGCAGAAGGACTGATTTGACAGCCTCTAATCTGACCATTAGCTGCAGCTACATCCAAGGCATTAGAAAGCCCCTCAACACAAAAGAGGAACAAATAAGGTGAGAGGGGATCTCCCTGCCTCAGCCCCCTTCGAGGAATAATTGGACCTATATTCATTCCGTTGAAACAGAAATCATAAGAAACTGTTGTAACACATCTCATGACCCAATCAATCCACAAACTACTGAAACCCAACGAAACCATTCTCCTTTGAAGATACTTCCAGCTGACCCTGTCATAAGCTTTGCTAACATCTAACTTCAGAGCTATTTCACCCTCTTGCCACCAGTTTTATTTCGCATATGATGTATAACTTCGAATGCAACCACCACATTATCTGTGATATTCCTTCCAGCTACAAACCCTGACTGGTTTTCTGAAATAAGCTCTGGAAGAACAACCTTGAGCCGATTAGCAAGAACTTTAGCCAGGATTTTATACAGAACATTGCACAAGGCAATCGGTCTGTAATCTTTCATTGAGGCTGCATCTGATTTCTTAGGAATTAAAACCACATTTGTATTATTCAAACATTCTGGAAAAGGATTCCCCTGAAGCCAATCCTTGCAGCATCTAAAAATCTCCCCTCCCATAATCGACCAAAAACTCTGATAAAAAGCAGGGTTCAAACCATCCGGACCCGATGCTTTGTCCGGATGCATTTGTTTTATTGCCACTGTAAACTCATCAAACGACACCTCTGCTGTCAACATACTATTCTGCTCCTCTGTCACCATTCTAGGACTGCTGACATCCCCTCCTTGAACAAGTTGATCCGTTTCTTCAAAGACCTTCATAAAATAATTTTTAACAATGTTACACATCCCTTCAGAATCCTCCACTCGAATCCCTTCATCATTCTCTAAAAAAGTGACTTGATTTGCCTTCCTTCTAGCTGAAGCACTAGCATGGAAGAAACGCGTGTTTTCATCCCCTTCCTGTAACCAGAACAACTTCGCCCTTTGCTTCCAATATACTTCCTCCTGCAGCAAGATATCATTCATCTTCTCTTTTTCTTCAAGAAATTTTTCCATACTGGCAACATCTGTCTTATCTTTCAACAAATCTAAAACCTCCTTCTGTTTCTTTAATTTCTCCTTGAATTTGTTAAAAAACTTACGTCCCCACTTCTCCATAAAATTGGACACTGACTGAAGCTTCGGAATCAAATGAGATAACGGAATCTTCTTCCAGAATTCAGTAGTTTCTTTCAAAAAAGAAGGCTCCTTTAGCCACATATTCTCAAATCTGAACCTGAAAGACTTCTTCGAGATTACAACATCAAAGAACACCAATTGAATAGGATTGTGATCAGAAACAGGAGAAACAAAGACCTTCAACTTACATAACGGAAACATTGCCCACCAACTTGCATTAGCAAATGCACGATCCAACTTCTCTTGCACAAAATCAGCCTTCCCTCGACTCTTTTCCCAAGTAAATGATCCACCAGATAAATCTAACTCACATAACTCACTCTCCTCCACAGCCTTTCTAAAACCCTCCATAAGAGCATTAGGATGAGGATGTAACCCTCTCTTATCTGAGCTATATAATAAGTCATTGAAATCCCCCATTATGCACCAAGGAAGCGGAGATAATTTTGATAAAGCTCTAATTAAATTCCAAGACTCCCTTCTTCTCGCCCGTTCAGGAAAACCATAGAAACATGACAGACGCCATTTATCAACATTATTCTCTACAAATACCAGATCAATGTGATTCTGAGAGTAACCAAAAATGTTACAATTCATTGAATGTTTCCAGAAAATTGCTAACCCTCCACTCCTTCCCACCTTGTCAACAGCAAAACTATTGTCAAAACCCAACTTAACTCGTAAATCTTCTATTCTTCTACCTACAGAAATTGTTTCACTTAAAAATAAAACACCGGGATTACGATCTTTAACAAGATCGCACAATGCACGAACTGTACGAGGCTTCCCAAGACCTCGACAGTTCCAACTTACACAATTCATTGACCCTGGCTCGCTTGCTTAGCAAGCTGAGCCAAAAAAGTGTTGTTGGTCTCTGTGCAATCAGAACTAGAAAGCATAGAGTCCCTGTATGTTGTGTTACTCAAAACTGCATTTTCTTTACCATCTGGGCCTAGTCTTTTCCTTTTCCTCTCTTCTAAATCAAGCCCAATTAATTCTACATTCTCAGTCTCCTTAGGCCCATCCATCCGTTTCAAATTTGAGTGTCCCGCCCATGAGTTATCAAAATTTCCGCCCTTACTCGATCCTCCCGAAATTACAGCTAACTGATTACTCTCATTCCTGTTACTGCGCCTCAAGCTATTATCTCGCTGAAAATTATGATTTTGAAAATCCTGATTATGCTCAGATCCACCTTTCACGCCCCAATTTTCGTCCTTCTCTTCACGGAGCCATTTGCTACGTTCCTGGTTTGGTCCTCTCCTCGGCGGTGCTCGGAGCCACCCTCCCCATTCTTTAACCAGTAACTCTGATGTTCCTTCCAATTTCTTCTTACAAAATCTCTCAGTATGAGATAACAAACCACAGACAAAGCAAAAATCACTCAGCTTTTCATACTTAACATTCACTACACAATCTGATTTGTTTCTCCTGCTTATTTTCTTCTTCCTCTTCAGCGGCAATCTAACATCCACCTTGATACGAACACGCATATATTCTCTCCAAATGCTAGAATTATTACTAGGATCATACGAAACAAATTGACCAAAAAAGTTTCCCAACTGCGTTCCCACTGATTCTGTCATAAAACCACTTGGAAGATCATATATCTGAATCCAGAATTCAGCCTCATTCAAAGGAACACTTAAAGGCTCCTCCCCTGCTCCAATGAAATTAACCACCAACAACGCGCCATCAAAAGACCAAGGACCATTGCTAACCATCCATTTCATATCATCTTTGTGAAAAAACTGAAACAAAAAAATGCCAGACCTTAAAGGCTTTATGCTTACCCCCATCGCTGGTTTCCACAAGTCTGCCATTTTAGATTGCATCGCCCTCACATTGATATTCTTCTCAGTTAAAAATCTGCCCACGACGCACAACTCAAATCTGTTACTTTCCTCTACCAAGTCCTCCTCAAACACAAGCTCTTCATTCTCCTCATTTGAAATATCCAAATCAGTCATCAAGACATCAATATTCTCCATGAATGACATAAAGAAAAACTCACACAATCCTATTGGGTTAGGAAAGGAGAGAGAAAAATCAAACTCTCACTTCATGGAGAGACATCAGTCTATTATCATGTATGTTTAAATAAGGTATTTGTATTGTGAAAGTCATAAATACCTTATTAAATAAGGTATTTGTATAAGCAATAAGGTTTAAATACTTTTTTAATAAGTGGTCATCAAAGAAGGTATTTGTATTGTGAAAGTCATAAATGATAAAACTTGGTAAATATTCAATTATTTCCGATTATTGTTTAATAGTGTCCATCTTTAATAAACCTGCACAATTTAGTGGTGATTCGGATCTTCTTATTGCTTATAAAGTTATATTCAAATTTTTCTAAAGAACTGAGCGTGGAACAAATTGAGTTTAGACGAAGGTCAACAAATATTGTAACTCATCTGTTGAGTATTGAATAGGTAAAAAATACAGAAGGGGTGAATGGATTCTTGAACTTTTCGTAGTTCTTGAATCTGTGTAAGCAGATAAGTGTTTGTATGTGCAAATGTATAGGTGCGGATAAAGATAACACAAGACACAATATCACTTTAATCTAATATATTATTAGATAAAGGCTGCTACAATCTGTAAATATAAATGATAGTATTTTCAGCTTCGTTTTTCTCAGAGAGATATGTCTTAAGTGTGTATGAAAAACTTCTCCTCTTAAAGATTGATTACAACTAAGGAAGTGAGGCTGTATTCTTATAGAACATGAATACAACCTACTTACTGCAAATAAGGTAGCTAAAACAAATTATTTTCTGGTCTGTCTATCCTTTTTGAGTAAGTGTCCAAACGGCTACAGATTTGACTTTGCAAAGTTCTGTTCAGAACCACTTCTTTAGCTCTTTGTCTCTTCTATATCTCTCCAAGCTTCCTTTTAGGCTTTCCAGAGCACGTTACAGATTGTAGTCCATAAAGTGCATTGGCTTGTTGCAGGTTTCAGACTTGTACAATTTCTTCAGTACTTTGTCTCCAAGAATGTATTCGAGAAGTTGCTAAGTGATTGATTCGAGAGCTAGGATTAGATAACTCTGAGTTCTCCAATACTGTATGATTTACATATCGAATCACTTCTCGACTAGTACTTTTCTCCAGGGTTCCTTGAGTTGTCTAATAGAACACTTGACTTGTCGAATCCCTGAGATATCGAATAGTTCATTCAGAGTCCTTGAGATATCGAATGGAACTTTGACTTGTTGACTCTTTGAGAACTCGAATACCACTTTGACTTGTTGACTTCTTGAGTTCTCGAATAGAGCATTTAGACATGTCGAATCTCTGAGATATCGAATAGTGCATTCAGAGATATCGAACAGTGTCTTCTTAGATATCGAATCTCTGACTTCTCGAACGCTAGACTTCTGGAATAGACAAAAGTACTTCTCGAATTGGTACTTAGGCAAATTCTTCATTTTTTCAAATCCCAACTGTGATTATTTGACAGTCTTTATCTTCTTGCTTGAGGCATGAACCTTGGAACTTCTTTCAAGCATTATTCTTGACTATATAAGTACAGTTACACAACTAGGATTTGATGCCTATTGCAAGTACAAAACAAATAGAAACTCTACAACTAGAGGTTCCCTCAGTTAAGAGGTCATGTAAGTAATGCAAAGCATTACAGACAATTAGGCTTGTTATTAGATGTAAACAGGCATGCCTCTGTGACTAACAATCTCCCCCAAATTGTGAGTGAGACCCTTAGTCACAATTTCATGTCTGATAACAAGCCTAACATACATAAAGATAAAACTTGAAAAAGTACAGGTATGTAGATTGATTGAAGAAAATACATAGAAGTATTCTTACAAGTTATGAGGAACTGTTAGGTCCAAAATAGTTTGTAGAAGGGGGGGTTGAATACAAACTATACCGTTTTATCGAATTTGAACTTTTCTTAAAATGTGAAATCAAGAACAAATTGATGCGGAATAAAACGAATACCAATATTTCAAGTTGAATATAAAATTATATTAAACTTGATGGGTGTGTCTAAATACACTGGTACAAATTACAAGGTTTGATGACCAAACTAATTATTACAAATTCTATAGAAAATTCAACATGAACTTTTCTATATTTGTAATAAAAAGATCGAATGCTAAAAGCAATTCGAGAGATAAGTTCTAGGGAACCTAATCCGCTAGATAGTTCCAGTAGTACAAGTAAACTATTTCTAGTGGTTTAGATTTAACGATACAAGCTAGAAATAATTTACAAGAAGGGTTTCATGTGCTTGAGGTTGACCTCAGGTAAAACCCTGAGGCTAAAACAATTCTCTTACAAATTGATGGGTATTTATGTAAATTACTGAATAAAAATATAGATAGTTACAAAAAATATAGATAGTTACAAAAATGCCCCTGCGGGGCCCTAATTTTATAGTACAAATCTCAGGGGAGATTCCTGAGGACAACCTCAGGCCCATTTTTCTGTTACAAGAATTTATTTGAAGCTCAAGAACTCTTTCTCTCTTGGTCTCTGTCTCTCTCTCTCTCGAGTCTGTCTATTTTGAGGTGAAGTGAAGAAGTCTGCTGCCTTCTGCTGCTTTTATATCATTTGTAGTCGATAGTTATAATGAAGTTAAATATCTCTTCTTTACAGCCATTATAACTATCGGTATGACTATCCAGCCATTATGACAATCGTTATAACTGTCTTTCATTATAACAAACGTTATAACTGTCCAACAGAGCTCATTATGACTATCCCAATCACAGCTGATTATGACTATCCTTCTATTATAACTATCGGTATGACTATCCGGATAGTTATAATAGAACAAATTTTCAGAATTAACTTTTATTCTTTTATATAATAATTCTGTTTTAATTAAATAAATAATAATAATAATAAATAAATTAATTCTAATAGAATTAATTTATTAATTAAAATAATTATATCACTTTAATTAATTAAAAAGGAATTATCATAAATCCTTCAATAGTCAAATCTTTTATATAATAATTCTGATTTAATTAATCTATTGATTAATTTAAATAATAAATTAATTCTGATTGAATTAATTTACAAAATAAATTAGCCAACTTATTAAATTAAATAAAGGAGAATTAATATAAAGTCCTTTGATAATTATATTAATTCCAACTTAATTAACCTTTTAATTAATTTACTGAATAAATTAATTCTGATAGAATTAATTCATTAAATAAATCAACAAAATGATTTAAACAATTAAGAGAGAATTAATACACCTCCTTGATAGCATAACCCTTGTGGTTTCTTCATCTGACAATTCTGATCATCCACAATAATTACTCCTCGAGCCAGTCTTGATAGCTTGAACCACTTGAAGTGAATGAAGAACTTCTACTACATGATGTTGACACTCGATGCACGGTCAGGTTCATGAGTGACTAACCGCAATGACTGTTCTTCATATCTTTCTTTAAAGCTGTGGTTCCTGTCTTCCTTTTCTTCACTCTTTATTCAAACCTTTCTAATCTGTATTCTGCCACTGTAGGAAACTCTTGTCACTATAAATTGAACCCACTGTCTTGATTACTTCACTGACGCTTGATCAACTGAATGAACTTCTTCAAGTGTAGTATACTTCAAAACGGTAGATTGACTTTGTCTTCTTTCTCTTGACAGTTAAGCATTTGAGATCCCTGTGACAGTACATATACTATTTACTATTACATTCTTGTTTGAGTTGAGTTGAATCCTTGATGTTTACAAATAGGGTAAACATATGACTTTCAATCTCCCCCTATTTATTTGTTAAACATTAACATACAAATTCCTAGAGGATAACTCAACTACAAACAAGAAGAAGATAAAACATTAAAGAACTATAGTAAATAATACATTAAAAAAAAATTCTGGTTTAGATATAACATTTCCAGAATCTCAGTAGATGAAATGATAGATGATTGTCCTCTGACTCTGAACTGATCTTCATTAAGTAACTTGATAAGTGGATTTTATATCCACTTGGAACATTCTAAATCAGCTTAAATTGATTGCTTTGGCCTCAAGTTTGTGGTAGTTTTGATGTGTTTTGTTTAATTGTGCAGGGTTGGAGTGATATCGATTAAGGATGTAGATTCCGTCATTTTGGAAGTTGATTGATGATATGGATTGAAGAATGGAGGCTTAAGTCAGCTACCGAGTAGTATACAAGTCAAGGGGAAATGAAGACGGAAGCTATTGCAAAAAGAATGAGAAGAAAAAGCTGAAAAACGAGGAAAAAAAAATTCCATCAGTTGGTGGCTGGGCAGACTGCGCCAGATTTGAGCAGTCTACGCCAGAATTCGTCCTGGAATGCAGATTGGGCTTGAGCACACTGTGCCAATCTTGAGCAGACTGCCCCAAGTCGTGTAGAAATTCCAGTTTTTCCCTTAATCGATCTGAAATTGTATTCTAAGTTGTTTTTGACATCTAAATCGAATTCTAGTTGTATTTAAGGTATTTTCTTGTTGGGCAAGATGTCTAGAGCTATAAAAACACATCCAACCCTTGTAAACATGATCATTCATACAATTACATATCTTAGTTTTGCAAGAGAGAAGAGTGGAAAAGGATTCAAAGCTCGGTGACAAGCACGGATCTAGATCTACTTCATCTTTTGTATACGTTGAATCATAGATTTGTTTCTCAACTCTTTACTTTATTAATCATTATTTCTCTCTTTTATAATTTGTCAATTATCATGTTTTCATCTAATCCCATGGTGACGAAAAGTTTTATTATGAACTAATCGTTGTCGTGGGATCCTAGTGGATTTATCTATGTAGCTTAGTAGTTTGTATGCCTTAAAGATTTATGTGCGGTGAAATTCTTGATATCCTTGTATGGTTGTGCTTATTGAATTTAGGTGCGTCGCGAACATCTAATATGTTAATCTCTTGCTAAACGAGAGTGGATCTTGAGATTTAGAACTTGCCATGCTAGCATAGGATAGGTTGATGTTTGAACATCATGATTTGTAGCATCAATAGAGATATTATGCTACCCTACGTGATCTAAGTGGATAACTTGTGCTTAAACCTTTATGTTTTCAAATTCTATAGAGATATAGGGTCTAAACATAATAGGTGCCTATTCATCTTCTATCTCTTTTGTGGATGTATGCGTAGATTGGTACTAGTATACCGAGAGGTAACTTTTACTTGTTTCGTGTTGTTCGATCAGATATCAAAACCATCGCATGTTTTAATTAAAGGCTGCAACTTTAAGTGAAGTAGATGATGAAACTAGGATTCCATGTTTTATTCTCATATTAGTAATTCGACTTTAATCTCTTTAATTAGTTAATCTTTAGTTTGATAAATAATTTAGTAGTTAATAAAAATCCAATTTGTTATTTGCCTTAGCAGTGGATAAAAACCATACATCGGTGCATAGGTACATTAATTGAATTGAACACCATTCTAGATCTCTGTGGGAACGAACTTGATTTAATCATATATTACTTGTGACAACGTGCGCTTGCGTAATTATAGCATAACATAACTCATCTTCATTTCTGACATATCTGCCTGATAACCCTTTACATCTAACATTGAACATTATCAGCAGATACTAGAACTCTTCAGTGGTAAAGAATATGACTTGACAACCACATACTGAAGAATTCTTCTTTGTCGTTTCATACTTCTCTCCTTCCTTATTTCTCCCTACCTAAGGTGATATGTCTCCTCCTTATAAAGGTGAATACCATTTCACTCCCCCTAACAAGGTGAATACTGATTACTCCCCCTGACAAGGTGAGTGCCTTTTGATATCTCTCACCCTTCCTAAGGCTTATACTTTTTCTTCCACATCTCTCCCCCTTAGATAGAAAATCTCCCCCTCACTAAGGTAAGCTTATACTCTCCCCCTTAGTTGAGTATCTCTTACTAAGGTAATCTTGATTATATCTTCTTTAATATATCTCTCCTCTGTCAGAAGAATGAATCCTCCAAACATCAAGAATATATCTTCTTCTTCAATATATCTCTCCCCCTTAGTTGAGGAATCCTCCAAACATCCAGTTATAGCAAACATTCAATTGTCTCCCCCTTAAGGTGTTGAATTAGATGATACCAC
Organism: Kitagawia praeruptora; assembly: GCA_037693485.1. Classification (NCBI taxonomy): domain Eukaryota; kingdom Viridiplantae; phylum Streptophyta; class Magnoliopsida; order Apiales; family Apiaceae; genus Kitagawia; species Kitagawia praeruptora. The sequence goes on along the minus strand of CM075351.1, from coordinate 116,112,160 downwards.
ATATTCAATAATAACTCACCTCTTACCTTTAGTACAACAATTTCTTCATACATTTAACATTGTTTGCTGTAATAAAAAAAGAAGTTTTTCTTGTGTTGAAGGAATTTCCATGAAGACTTCCAGAATAGAAGTATGTAGACTGATCAACTTTGCCCTTTAGATATTATAGAATGGCTTCACTATTGATCATCCTGACAACCAAATCTCTCGACAATTTCCTTATATCTCCCAACTCTTGTAAATGAACTTTGTTTGGGGAATAGGGAATGGGATTTAGTGTTTATCTTTCTTCCTCACTGTGAGTGTGTGATTCTGTTTCGTGTACCTCACAAGTGTTTAACTCATCTCTCCACTCATATCACTTAAAGTGAGTGATCTCTTCTCTCATCTCTCAAGTGTTTACACTCATGCTCACTAGTGTATTACTCTTATCTCTCATAGCTCCAACATCCATGTGTACCTGCAAGGAAAATTCACCATAGCCCCTTCTAGAGAGGTCACTGGTGGTGCAATGGGGTTTCGCAAATCCCTGATCCTTGTTGGACTCGTCAGATGAATCTGAGTCATAATCTACAAGTTGATAAAATTTTCCCTTTTGTGGGTTTCAGAATTGAATTCTGAGAAGGTAAACAATGAAATCAAAACTTAGAATTAAAATCATGTTTCCTTCTAATGTCGGTGAAGACATCTCCTTGTTTAACTCATCAGGTGAATCTGAATCATAGTCAACAAGTTGCCGATCCGCACCTATGTCGGACCCGTTACCCGCAGGATCCTGAGATGTTCCCTCTGGGGAGTTAGATAATGATCTTGTTGAATTTTGCATTGAGATCAATACCTCCTCTCGAGGTCTGTGAAGACTCTTGGTTCATTGAAGAACCTTGAACTTATAATCCTAACCGTAATATGGTTGGAGTACAAGTTTCCGTCAATTCATCCTTATAGTGTGTACAATCTCACTTTGTGCATAGAAAGTATTTTAGTTTGTGTATGAAGTAGTGACTTACCAACAGATGCCCTGGCTGACAGGCGAATTTCAATAAACTCATCCTTTTGAGAGAATGAATTCAGAGACTGTTTTAGTGCCATTTTCAGCTCTGCATTCTTTTGGAAGAATGCAGGCGAGCTTACAGATACCTCAAGTTGTATACGACTATTCTCCTTGAGAGGTAGAGCTGTGGGTTTACTATCCCTCACATCCTTATTTGCTGCATCAAGTGTAGTTACTCCCTTATTGACCTCTAGTCCAATAGGTTACTTCCACTTCAGGGGTAAGTTAGGATGTGTTTAGATTTGGATTTATAGTCCGGGATAGAAGTTGTTGGGTTTACAACCTCATGACTTTCAAATGTGAGAAATCTTCCACTAGGAGCTGAACCTTCATCACCTAGCAGTAGAGCAATATAGAGATAGAATGCATTTACAACATACCAGAACATTGAGTGAGAACATATGCATTATATCTTGTGAGAGAAATGATGTATAGTTGTGTCTTCAAAAAGTTTTATAATATAAACAATCACAACTGTAGAAAGACTTAGTTTTCTTTTAAAAACTGTTAATGTGCAAGAGTTTGTATTTGTGCATAAAACAATGTATTATCATGTCTTTTAATGAAAACTATGTCGTTTTATTTTTAAAAGACACAAACTCTTGACTTCGCAGTAATTAAGAAAGAAATTATTAAATATATACTAACACTAATGATTTGTAGATAAGCAACATTTACTTAGAATAAATCCTAAGTAATATCATCAGAGCTAATATATAAATCTCAATTAGTTTGCAATAAAGTATTAGAGCAACCAACAATTGTTAGTAAACAAATATTTTACTATTTGATACCAACTGTTAGTATTTATCAAACACTTTAGAATGCAAGTAATTGTGTTTATGATTATTTTACCAAAATTAAATTATGAGCAAATAAACCATTGAATTGCTTCACGTCATAATTTAACTAGGATATAAATAATCACTGTTAAATACTAAATATTCAATGATACCAATTGTTTGATAAATTCAATTCATTGAAGATTGAATTGTTACATTTAATACCAATTGACAAAATGAATATTAGTATCTAACTACTTATGACTATCATTCACTGACATTCATGTATGAGGAACTGGTTGACAAGAAATACACAAGCTCTTAAGATATAACAATTTAAACTTATGACTTCAAGGCAACTCCTCGTTAATAACAATTGTTAACTCCTAACAACTGCTTGTATTAGACAACCTTGGTTCTAAAAATAAGACTCGATTACCAAAGCTGTCTTGCCTGCAATCTTAAAAAAAATATTCTAAGTCCAATACACCTTGATCCATAGTAAATAACATTCATTATCAAAGTGATCAGAAGCTTGCAAATAAGCACAAAAATTATTCGAAGTAACTGAACTATGGTAACTTTAGGTATTACAATATCCATAGTTCTACTTAGATAATTTTCATATTATGTATAGTAATGAGTGAATTGTAAAAGATATAACAATGATTACTTAGAGGAGTTCTAAGTAATTTCACTCATATAAATACTTCTCACAATTCGTTAGTAAATAGAATTCTAACTAAATATCATTAACTGATATAAGTCAAAACTTCAATACAACCAATTGTTAGAACCATGATATTAATTATCGTGAATTTCTAAAAATGGAACATTGATAAATTCACTAGAATTAACATCTCACAACTAATTGAAGGCCAACATAGATTAGGTCCAAATTAGTTATGTTGTATATTTATTTTAATAAATATGAGGTACAGAGCAAATACTTATATTGAATTGCTTCAGATTCCATAGCTCAAATTAATCAAAATAAATAATAAATAAATAAGTACTAAATCTCTGTGAGTTAGATTTTAGCACTTAAGTATTTAAATTATCCTTAAATAATCACCATTGAAATATATTACAATTATACACATGGCAATCATTCAATAGATAATTTTCAGCGTGAGGTCTAGATGTAAATAAGTTCACAAGTCCTTTCAATATTGACAACTGAATACTTGTAAAATCATTTAAGAATTACTTATAGTAAAATCACAAGTCCTTTCAATACAGACAATTGAATACTTGTGAGCTTACTTAAGAATTACTTAACAGATGGGATTACAAATCATATAGCATTAATAAAATCCCAAATTTACAAACCATTCTTGAAAAATTAATTTCATCAAGTGATTTAGCAAACTTGTCTGCAAGTTATTCTTAACTAAAGACATGCTCTCGAAATAATTGATACCTTATACAAGTTGCTTAGTCCTTGAGTGTTCCACAGAGTTGTTGGAGACGAATTTGTTTCCTTGTGCTCTCCTGCTTTCGTTACAACTCATTTGATCTATCTCTATGCAGCAAAACATTTCAGAACTAATGTCTCCAGGGTACCATCTCCGCAGATCCGTGTACAACTTAAGACATCTGAAAATTAATTGTAATAACTACAAGAATAGATTCTCAAGAATCCACTTGGGACTATGCATAATTGCATAATTGAGAATAAAATATGTGTGTAAGTGATCTATTAGCAATTGAATAAGATAATAAGCGGATGATTACTCTATAGCCCGATTAGGTCCTAATTAGTAGATCCTGAACTTGTTGGGTCAAATATCTCTAGGGTACCATTTCCTCAGATCCGGGTCCATCTTAAGATTTTTGATTACCAACTTGTTAGGTCCAAACTAATAGGTCAAAATCCAGCTATAGTGATTGTTGGTAGGTAGTCATGACAGGTCTAGAATCTTCTGAAAAAAAAACAAAAGATCCTTGACTAATTTTTATTGCCATAATTATTTTGACTTACTTGTGCTCCAAATAGAATTATTCTTTTGGCTTGCATGAAGTAATTCAAAAGAATTGCAACTTTATCAACATCACAACAACAAATACCTTGATACCAATTTTTAGTTAATAAATCAACATATAATATAATCAAGATATCATTGCACATATATATCATTGTATTTGTACCTAATGATGTAGAGAGTTCTACAAATATGACACTAATTGTTAAAAGATACCAATTATTAAAGATTGATACCAAATGATAAATTATAGTTAGGGTGTCATACCATGTCTTCCATGCTTGCTTGAGTGATGATACTAGTTCATACTAACCTGTAGAGATCTTTCATTATCTCACCAACCAGGAGTGCACTTGTTCACATTCCTCTAGCATCCAGATTCAGTAGGTCCATATGTCCATTATAATCTTGAATGTGTAGCAAGTGCCTAATATCCTCAAGTCTTGTCACTGGTGCTTCTTGTCAGATATACCATTTGATCAAATTGTAACCTAGCATCCAGTTTGGCTTTGTCCCTCATAACAATGCCTTGACATCCAGTTAAACTACTGGTTATCCTTGTACCAAATACAACCTTGTTGTTTGGTCTAGATACCAGCTTCCCTTCAATCTGCCTTTTGTACTGATTGAGATAATCTTGCATTGCAATCACTCAATCTGGATCATTCAGAGCCTTTGTAGATTTATTAGTTTCTTCTGAAAAAAAACTAAAGAAATAATCATTGGTATTTGAAGCTCTGCTAGTCTTTTACTTCCACCATTAGGAAAACTAAGAACTAGGACAAAGAATTAATTTAGCCAACATTCTTTGTCTTGGCATACATGTTCTCATAGTGTCCTTTGATTTTCAATGTGGTGTATAGTTGACTAAATGATCCTTCTGCTGCTCCCCCTAAGCTGTTGTTGGGTTTACATGAAGATTCTCAAAGTTTGACATTACTTGGATCTGAATCACCATAACCATTGATAGATGGGAGCTAGAAGTTGTTGAACATTAATAAGACTTTCAATCACCTTCTGTTGTGTCTTGTCTTCAGATTGTCTGAACAACAACTTGTTTGTTGAGAGAAGTCATCAGTCATCACCAATAAAATATATTTTACTTTAATGTAGATCTTCTGTGTGATGCTTCTTTGACTTCCCTTTATGACATGCCTTATAATTTCATTTTACTTTAATTTCAGATGAGGAAGTCTCCTTTACTAATTCGATTTTCGGGAAAGAATCTCTTGATTTGACATTCAGGTAAGAGAGCTTCTTTTGTCATAGCTGCACTCTTGTCTGATGAAGCTTTAGATTAGACATATTGACTTCACCTTTGACTGAGATTCCATGTCAACTTTGATAAGTTCTCTTTCCTTAATCCTCGAACAGTAGGCACTTCATCTTATAAAAGATGCTTTATTACTGACAACATTCTTAGCTAATGAATAGCCATGACCCTCGGTCATACCCTTGCTGTTATCTCCAAGGGATAAACCACTTGGTCTGTCTTCACATTCAAATTTGATAACAGGGTTCTTTCTTCGATGATATGCTTTGAATAGATCATTGATAATGCATAATCGATTAACCTGTTAAGCCCTACATTCACAAATGGATAAGAGTTCTTGGTACCCAGATTTTCTTGGGTCCAGATGGATTAGAGATTTCTCTTTTATCAGAGTTAACAACAGTTTAACCTTAACATGCTCATTCTTATCTTTGACTGACCATTTCTCCTTTTTAATGTCATTGACAAAATAGTCACTGAGCAAGGAGAATAATGGTTCCTTCCTACCATAAGGAGGACAAGCAGTCTGTGCCTTATTGTAATTCTTTAACATGCTTTTTCTATAATCAATGCAAATGCTCAGAGATGCATTTATGATATTTGAAATAAGCAGACATGATAATAAGAATACATGGCATACATTCAACATTTAAAACATTGTAGATAAGAATTATGCAAATTAGGCATGTTATGCATTTTAGAAAATTCAGTACTGTCTACTTTAACCTATGCACATGTAACAGGTAGCAAGTAGATTTACAAATATTCAATGATTTTCTAAACATACATGGAATAGAAGAATTAACAATCAATCACTAATTCTATCCAATCCATTCATGTTGCTATATGACATTATATAATCTCTATTACCTAAGTCAGTTTTACAAATAACTTGATGTTCTACTGACACCCCAGATAATTATTCCATCTTTTAAACTTTTTAAACCTTAATAAACAATTCAGAATGAATGAGCAAATCTGTTCTACTGGGGATCCTGAAACTAGCTTAAGCAGAGGTCTTATATGCTTGACATATATCATTTAAGAATTAAGAGATATTGTCTAAGGAACACTTCTAACTCACTATTGTAATTAATCAAATTCAACAAATATCCATACACATATTAAGATCTTCTAACCAAGGATATAACATTTAAAAGCTAAGATCTTAACATGCTTTGAATTTCTGAGAATTACATATTACACTAGTTTGAAGAATTGATACCTGAGACATGTGAGGTGAATCATCTTCAGAGGTTGCTATGAAAGCAAGATATTCATTATGCTCTCATCATCATCTGATCCATCCCAACTCTTTCCTTCAGCAAGATAAGTTCTGCACTGATGCTTCTGTTTCATCTCATTTAATGAATCCATATTCATTCTTGTCTGTCAGAATTCTGTACCATGTTGCACACCTTGATAGTTACTTATCACATATAACTTTTCATTAATGCAACTATCATGTCATGTTCTTTCCACCATCTCAGTCTTGTAACCACCTCTTGAGTTGAACTATATCCTGAAGAGTTTCTGCTTCGGAATAGATAGGACTGATCCCTGGATACAACTTTAGTACTCTTTCTGAGTTAGTAACTCTTCATGTCTGTTCTGAGGTTACATCATTAATTCTTGACTGAGATGTATAACTGTCTAGTCCATTCTCAAACCACCTTGATTCCATTCTTCTAAAGTCTCTGTTGATTCCTTGAAAGATATGCTCTTGTACAAACCACTAAGTGTATTGGAATTAGCATTGCGAAAATCCACTAAGTATTTGTATATCACTAAATCACTAGAGTTGAATAAAATCTTCAAGAAAAATTCCATCCACTAAAACTTCTTCCATTCCTGCTTCTGAAAAGCCAGTGGGATCCTATGGATATAACTTTGAGGAAGTACCACAAATTTTTCTTCAGTAGGTAGAAATTAATTCCAATGAAAAATGCACTTTCTTCAAAAGATTCAAATCATCTCAAGAATTGAATTTTTGAAGGTTAAAAAATTTGAAAATAAGAGGAGTTGACTTTTTGGTCTAATACCGGATTTAATTTTGTGTATGGGTCAACAAACTCGAAAACCAATTGGAGGTCCACAAAAATAAGGATCTTGATTTGTGCATCAATCAAAAGGCTCGGATACCAATTGCTAGGTCCAAAATAATTTGTAGAAGGGGGGGTTGAATACAAACTATACCGTTTTATCGAATTTGAACTTTTTTAAAATATGAAATCAAGAACAAATTGATGCGGAATAAAACGAATACCAATATTTCAAGTTGAATATAAAATTATATTAAACTTGATGGGGTGTGTCTAAATACACGGGTACAAATTACAAGGTTTGATGACCAAACAAATTATTACAAATTCTATAGAAAATTCGACATGAACTTTTCTATATTTGTAATAAAAAGATCGAATGCTAAAAGCAATTCGAGAGATAAGTTCTAGGGAACTTAATCCGCTAGATAGTTCCAGTAGTACAAGTAAACTATTTCTAGTGGTTTAAATTTAACAATACAAGCTAGAAATAATTTACAAGAATTTATTTGAAGCTCAAGAACTCTTTCTCTCTTGGTCTCTGTCTCTCTCTCTCTCGAGTCTGTCTATTTTGAGGAGAAGTGAAGAAGTCTGCTGCCTTCTGCTGCTTTTATATCATTTGTAGTCGATACTTATAATGAAGTTAAATATCTCTTCTTTACAGCCATTATAACTATCGGTATGACTATCCAGCCATTATGACAATCGTTATAACTGTCCTTCATTATAACAAACGTTATAACTGTCCAACAGAGCTTATTATGACTATCTCCAATCACAGCTGATTATGACTATCCTTCTATTATAACTATCGGTATGACTACCCGGATAGTTATAATAGAACAAATTTTCAGAATTAACTTTTATTCTTTTATATAATAATTCTGTTTTAATTAAATAAATAATTATAATAATAAATAAATTAATTCTAATAGAATTAATTTATTAATTAAAATAATTATATCACTTTAATTAATTAAAAAGGAATTATAATAAATCCTTCAATAGTCAAATCTTTTATATAATAATTCTGATTTATTTAATCTATTGATTAATTTAAATAATAAATTAATTCTGATTGAATTAATTTACAAAATAAATTAGCCAACTTATTAAATTAAATAAAGGAGAATTAATATAAAGTCCTTTGATAATTATATTAATTCCAACTTAATTAACCTTTTAATTAATTTACTGAATAAATTAATTCTGATAGAATTAATTCATTAAAAAAATCAACAAAATGATTTAAACAATTAAGAAAGAATTAATACACCTCCTTGATAGCATAACCCTTGTGGTTTCTTCATCTGACAATTCTGATCATCCACAATAATTACTCCTCGAGCCAGTCTTGATAGCTTGAACCACTTGAAGTGAATGAAGAACTTCTACTGCATGATGTTGACACTCGATGCACGGTCTGGTTCATGAGTGACTAACCGCAATGATTGTTCTTCATATCTTTCTTTAAAGCTGTGGTTCCTGTCTTCCTTTTTTTCACTCTTTATTCAAACCTTTCTAATCTGTATTTTGCCACTGTAGGAAACTATTGTCACTATAAATTGAACCCACTGTCTTGATTACTTCACTAACGTTTGATCAACTGAATGAACTTCTTCAAGTGTAGTATACTTCAAAACGGTAGATTGACTTTGTCTTCTTTCTCTTGACAGTTAAGCATTTGAGATCCCTGTGACAGTACATATACTATTTACTATTACATTCTTGTTCGAGTTGAGTTGAATCCTCGATGTTTACAAATAGGGTAAACATATGACTTTCAGGAACTACTAGGCATATCCTTTTGGATTCATCTCTTGAGCTTTGGCTTGCAGATTCTCATTTTTCATCTTCTCTTCAGCTTCTTTAGCTTTCTTCTTTGCATTTTCTTCCATAGCAAGAATAATGTCTTCCATTGCAGTGAGTTCTTCAATTAGTGGGGAGCCTGACAAATCCTTGAGTACTTCATTCAGCTATTTCTCAGAATAGGAACTGATGTAGTCCATTCTAATCTTTGCATTTCTACCATATTTCTTGTACTCAATGATGTAAGGATTAAACTTGACTCTACACAGACTCATAGCTCTCAATTCATCAGCCTTAGCTTCCATTGCAGCAAACTCCTCCTCCCTTTTCTTTAGTAGCTCTTCACTGTTCTTTTTCATTTCTGCCTGGTGATCTCTCTTCATTTTGACAAAGTCAATTAGCTCCAGCTTCTACACCCTTTCAACTCTATCTTCAGAATCCAACATTGCAATTATCCTTTCTATGTCATATAGCCTGCCCCAGTGCTGACATGTTCCTTGTCTGAATTTATTCTGTCTTCCATCAGTATATTTAATTTCAAGAAAATCATAAGCAATGGCAACATGATATATTCTTTTAGCCCATAGGAACTGCAGTTGGTCTTCATCATAGTTTTCATCCAGAGGTGGTAGGTTTAATCTTGGAATAATTGTCAGTGCCTTTGACTTGGATAACTTCACCCTTCTTGCAGCATGCTTGAATTTAATCCTCTTTACATGGTTGCTAGGCAGAAACTTATGACCCTTGCTTGTAGACCATTGTAGTACTCCATTAGCAGTTTGCTTATGGAAACATACAGATGGTTTCTTGACTTGAATCTTCTTCTCTTCTTGAGGTGGCAAAACAGTTGCAGAAGCCATAGATGTAGATTTTGCTAGGTCACTACTAACATTATTCACCCTAGACTTAGAGTCTTGTGTTGTGGTGAGGTTACTTCTAGCAATGCCTAAGGCTTGTTGTTTTCCAATCTTCCTCTCATAGACTTTGCCCTGATCATCATCATTTCTCTTATTCTTGTCATCCTTCTTCTTCTTCTTATCTTCATCACCCTTATCTCTCCTGTGATGTCTTCTCCTCCCATCACTTTTGTCTTCAGAATCATCATCCTTATTTCTCATTGTTTGAGCCATTTCTGGAATTACACCAGTTGCTATGAAAGTTCTGAGGATGTGTAGTGCTTCAATTTTTTCAGCATTTCTGACTCCCCCTTTCTTCTGTAGTTGATCAATGATAGCAATGACAAGTCTGTGATTTCTAGAAGTGAGATCATTGGGAATGACCAATTGTTTGATGTCTTCAATTTTGGTGCCAGACTGATAGATGATTGTCCATGGCTTCTTGATCACTTCTGGAAGCCTTGAAGGTTGATCATTCCTTAAGTCATCATACAGACTCTTGTTGTTCTCATTTCTCTTCTCAATAAGTTCAAGTAGTGCATCTACCTAAGAGTGTTTTAGGGCTTGAAGAGTCTTGTAGGTTAGATGCCATATTTTAGAATTGGATACCATCATTATCTCCTTGAACCATGAGCTATTGATTTTCCTGGGTATAACAGTGAGACAATCAATCTGATCCTTCAGGCTCCTTAGATAAAATTGAGTGTCACTAGCCTGCTCCCTTGAGACTTTCAGAAACTCCAAGAATGCTTCATCATGATAGACATTTGAATTTGCAACTTCTTGTAGCTTGGCCTCAGTAACCACCTTTACTCCTACAGGCTTGGCACTTTCAGATTTGGAGGATGAAGGTTTATCAGATGGCATACTCCCTGCAACCACTGTGGTTGTAATGGATTGCTTCTGGCCACTTGGAGTGATGACATGCACAGTTGGTAGGGTAACAACTGGAAGAGTGGTTGGGGGCTCATCAACTTTAGATTTCCCTTTTCCTGGCACATGAGTTATAGATTTAGCCCTTTGTTGACCACCCTCATTTAGCTGTATGCCTTTCTTCTTAGGTTTCTCCCCCTTTGGATTTGAATTCCTTGTCCCCTTCTCCCCCTTAGGCTTGTTGTCAGGCATAGAGGCTTTAGGAGTGACCTTTGGGTGTGAAGATTCTTCAGGGAGAGGGAGACCCATGTGCTTCATCATAGCAGACAGCATAGATTGTTGATGCAGAAGGACATTAGATGTGGTGGTGGCTTGGGTGTCCAACTGTTCATTGAGAATTACAACCTTGTCTGTAAGATAAGCATTAGACTTTATGAGAGAAGCTACCTCCCTTTCAAGAGCATCGACCTTGGTGAATAATTCAGTAGATTTGAAGCCAGACAAGGATTGTTCCTTAAGTCTCTGCACTTCAAACCTAGTCATATCATGCAATGGGACTTCAGTAATCAGCTTGTCTCCATATAGATTTTTGAACATTGTCCTCAGCATGGCATTGGCATCTGTGGTCTGATCAGATAGAGCTTGAAATTTATGTCCCAGACCTGTGACAACATCTTTTAGAAGAGCTAAACCATTGTCCATCTTGGTGCAAGTAGATTTGCATGCTAGAATGTCCTTGATTACAGTCTCCAATTTAGGAAATTTGGCCTCAAAAGTCCTTTTTATCTCATTAACCTCTTTGGTTGTGGCTATACACACTTCATGAACTTCTGATTTTAGACCTTTGCCAAGGTAGTGTGCAGCCTTGAGGATGCCCTTGTAGCTGTCATTCACTGCTTCATAAACATCACTAGGAGTGAGAGATTTGGCATTGGACCCTAGTGCAGTGATGTACTCTTCTCTGATGTATTGGAGGCCCTCTAAGAGAGAAATATCAAATTTTCCTTGTAGCCAGGCATCTACATTGCCATCTCTCTCAGCATCATCTACTATCTTTGCCATTAGCATCTCCACATCATCTCTGTGGCATAGGAGAATAGCTTCATAGTCTGGATTTGGCATGTTAGCAGTGAGAAGGTTCTGAGCAATCTTTGTGAACTCAGAGATCTGATCCACAATTAAGCTTTGGAGTGCTTCAACCGTCAATTGAGGTGGAACAGACCCTGATCCTGAAGCACTGTCATGTTGCACAGGCTTCAGCCATTGAGACATGAAGTTAGAGCTAGAGCTAGGAAAGCTAGACTCCTCAGTTACATATGCAACTTCTGTAATCAGATGGAATGACTCTGCTACTGTTGTCTCCATAGGAGCGAGATGAGTTACAATAGTAGTTGACACAGGCACAGAGTCTCTAGTAAAGACTAGTGAATCCTCTGTATTTGTGATGGTGTCATCAGGATATGCCCCAACATGCATTCCCTCACCATCTAAATGTAGTTCCTGGGTGGTGAGCACAGTGTCAAGCACCATGTCACTTGAAGTTGTTGGCTCATCAAGAGAGAAGAATTCTTGATGATCAAGTCCTTGCTCCTCAATTGCTTGAGTTGCAGGCTGCAAAGAAATTTCAGTTGTAGATTCTGGAAGAGAAGTGTCTTGTGGAATAGATTTTGGCAACTCCCCCTGAGAAATAGAGGGAGTTTCAAATGTGATGTGCTCTCCACTCAGTATGGTGCCAGCCTTATCACTCCCATGTGCTGACTCTGTACAAGTAGGTGCATTGGGGAGGATGCTTGATTCTATAGATGTACCTTGTTGAGAGGATACATCTAGTGAACTGTGTGCCCCTGATTTTACAACTTCAGCCATTTGTGTGACTGAAGAGGTGGTTTTAGCTTTCTTCTTCTTTGGTCTGATTAAGGGTGACTCAGGTTCCTCATTTTCTAAACCTAATTCAACAGCCAGTGCTGCTTCTGATAATATGGTCAAAGGTGTAGAAGCAACCTATTTTCTCTTCTTCTCCTTTTTACTAACATCACCCTTTTGAGAGGATGATGCAGTTGGCTCAGTGTTTGGTAGAGTGTTTGGTTGAGTGTTTGGTTGAGGGGGTTGGTTAGCAGGCCCTGGGTTAGCATTGTGTTCTACTTGCTTGGCCTGTGCTAACTGTGACTTTGAATCAAATGTTGGCATGTTGTGGGGGTAAGTCCTAAACAAACCCTCCACATCATTCCTAGTCTCCAAATTACCAAAAATGAGTTTGGTCATGGATTTAGGATGGCCTATTCTGTTTCTATCTATCCCAGGCAATTCAATCAATTTAGCATTTTTAAAATTAAGAACAGATTGAATAAAGCGAGGGAAGAAAATGTCAGTACCTCTCTTGGTTGTGTTCTTACCAAGTCTCCCATACAACTCTTGGAGAATGATTTGTCCAACATCTATCTTCCTCCCATAGGCCAAGGCATAGCCAATCTGCTGCGCAGGTGCACTGATTTGATCAAAACTAGATTTCCTGGTCTTGAATCTTGCAGTAGATTATATATGATGTTATTGCGCTTTCTAGGGCTACAACTTCCACAATAGCAGTTCCCCAAAACTGTTCCAGGATGTCTAGATACAGAGTTGGGTTGGCAGAGAGTGCATCCTTGATGTATGACTCAGACATCCACTTTACAAAGCACTTGAAGTTCGCATTGGGTGCTTCCACATCACTAGTTAGGGCGATAAAGTTGGTGTTGAATTTCACGGTTGCCATTGATACATAGAGAAAAGAGTAAAGGTTGAAGAAGAAATTTAGCTTTTGGCAGTTAGGGTTTTAGAGGTTTTGGAAGTTTAGATGCTTGAGTAATCGAATGAAATGAATAGAATAGATGTAGAATTGTATAAGTATGAAGTACTTGAATTGTCGATTAGATATATGTTTTGTATCGACAAGTCAGGCATTCGTGAAATAGAAAACAACTATTCGATAAGTCAAGAAAGGCTTATTCGATATCTCAAACAGATGGTAACTCACAGCTGGCAGTTATCTAACTTAAAAATAATTCTAAATTAAATAAAATGTGTTTTTATGAGTGAATTAAAATTTCAGACAAAAATCCAAAATCGGTTGAGATTCAGCGAGAATTCAGCCTTTTCAAATGATTCGAGAACTCAAATATAGTATTCGAGAATTCAGTCATTAGAGAACTTAATTACCATATTCGAGAAGTCAAGAATACCTCTATTCGATATCTCTAAAAGACTCTATTCGAGAACTCAAGAGTACTCTAATGAGACTTGTTAGAGATGTCGAATAGTGAACCATTCGAGAAGTCTAACTTATCGAAATATACTCATCACTCACAAAAATTAATTTTCACTATCTTTTAAGAATTTACCAGTCATATTCAATGAAGAATATTCTAGCAAATTAAACAGTGATTTTCTCAAAATTTCATAGAAATTTCAAGTTGACAAAATATGATTTTTCAACATATGCAGTAGATTTGAAATATTTATAAATCATATTTCAGCCAACACTTACTCCAAAAATATTGAGAATTTAGATAAAGTAAGTGTTTACTGCTGCAACAATCTAGATGATATATTCACTTAGCCAGAATCTGAAGAATTCAGCATTCCAATTTCACTAACCAACCTTGTGAAAGTGGCTTTATCTAATGGCTTAGTGAATATGTCAGCTAGTTGTTTATCTGTAGAGACATAATGCAACTCAATGGTACCATTAGTTGCATGTTCTCTAATGAAATGAAATCTGATGTCAATGTGCTTTGTTCTAGAATGATTGACAGGATTGGCAACTATAAAGATTGCACTTGTGTTGTCACACATGATTGGAATTCTTTCCAACACAAGTCCATAATCTCTAAGTTGATTTCTAATCCAAAGCACTTGAGCACAGCAACTTCCAGCAGCTATGTATGCAGCCTCAGCTGTAGAAGTTGACACAGATTGTTGTTTCTTGCTATACCAAGAGACTAACCTTAGTCCAAGAAACTGGCAGCTACCTGAGGTGCTTTTCCTATCCACTCTGCATCCAGCATAATCAGCATCAGAATAACCAACCAGATTGAACCCTGTGTCCTTAGGATACCATAAACCCAAGTTTGGAGTGCCCTTCAGATATCTAAAGATCCTTTTTATAGCAATCAAATGTGATTCTTTTGGATTTGATTGAAACCTTGCACACAAACATATAGCAAACATGATGTCTGGCCTACTTGTAGTGAGGTAGAGTAGAGAACCAACCATGCCTCTATAGACTGAGATATCTACTTTCCTGCCTTTAGCATCTTCATCTAATTTAGTTGTAGTGGCCATGGGTGTCTTTGTAGGTGAGCAGTCTTCTAAGTCAAACTTCTTCAATAAATCCTTGATGTACTTGGTTTGACTGATAAAGATACCATCCTTCCTTTGACTGACTTGCAACCAAAGAAAGAATGTCAACTCTCCCATCATACTCATCTCATATCTGCTCTGCATGAGTTTAGAGAATTTCTCACACATCTTCTCATTTGTAGACCCAAATATGATATCATCCACATAGATCTGAACTAGGATAATATCATCACCATGCTTCTTGTAAAACAGTGTTTTGTCCAATGTGCCTCTAGTGAATTGATTTTCAAGGAGAAATTGTGATAGAGTATCATACCATGCCCTTAGAGCCTGCTTAAGTCCATACAATGCCTTAAGCAATCTGTAGACAAATTCTGGGAAGTGTGGATCCTCAAAGCCGGGTGGTTGTTGCACATAAACTTCTTCTTCCAACTCTCCATTCAGAAATGCACTCTTGACATCCATTTGATAAACTTTAAAGTTTGAATGAGCAGCAAATGCCAAGAATATTCTGATGGCTTCTAATCTAGCAATAGGGGAAAATGTCTCATCATAATCAATGCCTTCCTGTTGAGAGTATCCTTTTGCAACCAACCTTGCTTTGTTTCTTACTATTACACCATCTTCATCCATCTTATTCTTCAGAACCCATTTTGTTCCAACAATGGTTCCATTCTTTGGTGCAGGCACAAGTTCCCATACTTTGTTTCTTTCAAATTGATTCAGCTCCTCTTGCATGGCAATAATCCAATCAGGATCCAACAGTGCATCATCAAGTTTCTTAGGCTCAACCTGAGATAGAAAACAACCATAGAGGCACTCATTCTGAGTTGATCTCCTAGTCCTTACTCCTGCATTAGGATCTCCAATAATTTGCTCTGCAGTGTGTGATATATCCCATTTCCTTGAATGCTCAGTCTGATTTCTCATTCTTGATGTTGCTTCATCATCCAAGTCCTGATCATTCTCATTTCCTCCCCCTGTGATGTTACCACTATTCATAGGTGTGTCTTGGATGCTTGTTTTTCCACTATTGATTGGCACAAATTCTTCTCTTGTATCATCATTAACTCGAGTTTGTTGAACTTGAGTTTCAACTCCAGTTACAATCTCTTCATCAGAATCATCTAGATTATCAAACTTTAATGGATCTTTATCTTCATCATTGGCTTCTTCTAATCCAGGTAGTTTGCTATCATCAAATGTCACATCTGTGCTTTCCATAATTTTCTTTTGACTGATGACATAAACTTTGTATGCAATTCTTTCCATAGAGTAGCCAAGAAAAATTCCTTCAAATGCCTTTGCATCGAATTTTCCAACATATTCTGAATTATCCTTCAATACATAGCATTTGATTCCAAAAGTATGAACATACTTTAGAGTAGGCTTCTTTCCAGTTATCAAATTGTAAGGTGTCTTTCCAGTGTTTTTGTTGGTGAAGGTTCTGTTTTGGATATAGCATGCAGTGCTCATAGCCTCAACCCAAAAACATGTAGGCATCTTTGCATCAAGCAACATTGTTCTAGCAGCCTCAATTAGAGTTCTATTATTTCTCTCAACAACTCCATTTTGTTGTGGAGTCCTTGGAGCAGAGAATTGCTGAGAAATTCCATTATCTTTGCAGAATGCTTCAAGTATGGCATTTCTGAACTCTGTTCCATTATCACTTCTTAATGCAATCACACTTGCATTGTTGGCCTTTGCTTCATTGTCAACTCTCTTTATGTGCTCAATGATTACTTGTGGAGCCTCATCTTTTGATGCCAAAAATTCCACCCATGTATACCTTGTAAAGTCATCAACCATCACCAAGGCATACTTCTTTCTTCCTAGTGACATAATATTAACAGGCCCAAACAAGTCCATATGAATGTGTTGTAGGGGCTTGGTTATTGATGTCACTGTCTTTGACTTGTGGCTTGATCTTTTCATTTTTCCTCTTTGACAAGCCTCACACACTCTTTCTTGACAGAATTCAAGTGTGGGCATGCCTCTCACTAACTCTCTTTTGACTAGAGAATTAATGGCTTTGAAGTTCAGGTATGATAATTTCTTGTGCCACAGCCAACAATCTTCATTTGATGCTTTTGAGTAGAAGCAACAAATTTTGTCCTTGTTTGCAGAGTCCATATTGGCTACAAACAGGCTTCCTTTCCTTACTCCAGATAGAGCAAAATCACCAGTCTTCTTGTGGGTGATCAAACATTCATCTTTGTAAAAATCCACCTTGAATCCCCTATCAGTAAACTGACCAACACTTAGCAGATTATGCTTGAGTCCCTTGACTAGTGCTACATCTTCAATGATGACATTACCAACTTTCAACTTGCCATATCCCAATGTGTTACCCATGTTGTCATCTCCAAAAGCAACCATTGGGCCAGCCTTCTCCTCATACTGTGATAGCAGGGCCATATCACCAGTCATATGATTTGAGCATCCACTATCCAAAATCCACATGACTTTCTTTTCACTTTCTTTGCCCTGCAAACACAAAGGTATTACTTCTCCTTTGGTACCCAAACAAGTTTGGGTCCATGTGACTTAGAAACAGTTTTATCATAAACAACATGCTTGTCAACTTTCTTGGTGTTAGTCTTCTTGTCACTGTTAGAAGTCTTAGAACCTGAGGTTTCATACTTAGGTGACAGAGGTACCTTCCTAGCTTTAGGAGGACTTGAAGACTTTGACCTTGTGTAGTGTGGGTGAGAATTGTGACTGATACAACCATCAATGAATTGTCTTCTCAAATTAAAACAACTAGTCATAACATTCATGTTTCATGGCATACAGTCAAATTTATCATAGAATGGAGCATCTCTATGTCTTAGAGGCACAGAACAATCATAGAAAGGTTTGGGCACACTACCAACAGGTTTCTTGCATGCATGAGTTAAATGATTGGTACTGAAACAATTCTGACAAGTTTTCCTAGGGGCATTAGGCATATAAGCAAAGTTGTTATTTTTGTTAATCCCTAACTTGCCATTTCTGTTCTGTTTCTTCTTAGTCACTTTCTTCTCAGATTTACTATTCCCAGCTGAAACAAACTTAACAAACTTCTTAGGTCTTGACCTATCACCTACTGGCTCCTTGGCTTTTGACTTGACACTCTCACTCTTAGAGGATGCTTGTTGTTCACTGGATTGTGCCTCATCCTCATCATTGAACATTTGCTTGATGAGTAAGGCATCCTCATCAATTTCAAATGTTGATTCTTTAAAAATTGGATTTTGAGCCTTTTTCAAAATGTGAGCCACTTCCTCATGAACAACCGTGTCATCTTCAATGATAGCATAGCCTTTTCTCTGTTTAAGAGTACCATAGTCACGTCCAATAGCAGCCTTGGGTTTTTCTTGAATTTTCTCACAGTAGGATTGCACTAGACCGGATGATTTCTTAAACGTTTTCAGTTTGAATTCATTTTCAGCTAGTTCATCCCTAAGGGCCTTTTCAACTTGACTAGCACATAGAACCTTATTCTGTAGATATTCAACTTATTTCTTAAGGTTTTCTACTTGCATAGCAGTTAGCTCAAGTTCTTCATTCTTTTTGGTTAATATTTCATTTCTAGTAGACAATTTAGCAATTTCTTCATTAGCAGCAGTCATACTAGTATGAATATTAAACATCTCAACAGATAGTTGTTCAATCATGCATTTATACTCAGAAACAGACATGTCTATAGTAGTGAGAGATGGTACCTGAGAGTCTGATGAAGATGTGTCATCCTTGGAATTGGCCATCAAGGCATAGTTACAAAATTCCTGCTCTTCTCCATCACTATTAAAATCATCCCAGCACTTCCCTTCAGCTATGTAGGCCTTACCTTGTGTCTGCTTTTTCAGAAAGGCCTCATACTTAGCTTCGAGCTCAAGATACTCTATATCCTTCTTTTTAGGCTTCTTCCATTCACTAGCAAAATGCCCTAGGTCATTGCATCTATAACACCTTACAGATGACCTATCCACATGGCTGGTTTTGAACTTATTCTTGTTTGGTTTCACAGGTGCCTTGCTCTTGTTGAATGAATGGTTTTGGGTTTTAGGTTTGAAGGGTTGATTCCTCTTGAATCTGATGTTTGGAAATTTTCTGGCCATGAAAGCATATGAAGTGTTTTCCATCCCATCTAGTTCTTCAAGAGTGTAAAACTCTTCTTCCTCCTTCTCCTCAACAGGTTCACTAACCTCAGCTTCAGTTTCTTCATCATCTATTATCTCCTCTATCCTCAATTGGCTTGTAGATGCTTCTAGGTCTTGAATATATTTGTTGACAATTAAGGCACATGATGTGTTTATCATTCTACCTTAGTTGGTTTGGATAGCCCTTTTCTGAAGCAACTCAAGCTCATGAGTTTTTAAAACCCCATAGAGCACATCATATGTGATTTTGTTCAAATCTCTTTCCCTCAGAGAAATGACCCTCTGCTCTAGGTGGTTTGGTGAAGATAGTAGAAACTTCATGTTCAACTCCTTTGTGCTGTAAACCTTGCCATTCATCTGCAACTCAATAACTAGCTTGTGAAATCTCTCAAACATCTCAGTGATGCTTTCCTTGGACTGTGCCATGAAAGCTTCATACTGTGTGACCAGTATCTGTTTCTTGTTTTCCTTGACCTCATCCGTTCCTTCACATAACACCTCAATGTGATCCCACATTTCTTTGGCAGATGTGCATGATGCAATGTTTGCAAACATTGACATGTCCATGGAATCAATGATTAGCAACATGAGGTGATTGTCAAGAGCAACCATCTCCTTTTCTGATTCTGTCCATTTAGATGGTTCCTTGGCCACATAAGATCTTGGAACAGTTATGGTTCCAACAGTCTTCTCAGGTATCTCTTGTTGTGGAACAAAGGGACCATTCTTGAGAATCTCAGGATACAAAGGATGAGAGGCTTTGATGAACAACATCATTTTTATCTTCCAGAGGTTGTAATTCTCTTTGTCAAACTTAGGGACTTTCACCGTTCCTGTAGTCTTTGGTGTATTTGAACTCAAGATCGTTTTTCTGTTTTTGAATAAACAGCCTGCTCTGATACCACTTGTAGAGTATTGAATACGGTAAAAGAATACAGAGGGGGGGTGAATGGATTCTTGAACTTTTCTTAGTTCTTGAATCTGTGTAGCAGATAAGTGTTTGTGTGTGTAAATGTATAGGTGCAGATAAAGATAACACAAGACACAATATCACTTTAATCTAATATATTATTAGATAAAGGTTGCTACAATCTGTGAATACAAATGATAGTATTCTCAACTTCATTTTTCTCAGAGAGATATGTCTTAAGTGTGTATGAAAAACTTCTCCTCTTAAAGATTGATTACAACTAAGGAAGTGAGGCTGTATTCTTATAGAACATGAATACAACCTACTTACTGCAAATAAGGTAGCTAAAACAAATTACTTTCTGGTCTGTCTATCCTTTTTAAGTAAGTGTCCAAACGGCTACAGATTTGACTTTGCAAAGTTCTGTTCAGATCCACTTCTTTAGCTCTTTAGCTCTTTGTCTCTTCTATATCTCTCCAAGCTTCCTTGTAGGCTTTCCAGAGCACGTTACAGATTGTGGTCCATAAAGTGCATTGGCTTGTTGCAGGTTTCAGACTTGTACAATTTCTTCAGTACTTTGTCTCCAAGAATGTATTCGAGAAGTGGCTAAGTGATTGATTCGAGAGCTAGGATTAGATAACTATGAGTTCTCGAATACTGTATGATTTACATATCGAATCACTTCTCGAATAGTACTTTTCTCCAGGGTTCCTTTAGTTGTCGAATAGAACACTTGACTTGTCGAATCCCTGAGATATCGAATAGTTCATTCAGAGTCCTTGAGATATCGAATGGAACTTTGACTTGTTGACTCTTTGAGAACTCGAATACCACTTTGACTTGTTGACTTCTTGAGTTCTGGAATAGAGCATTTAGATATGTCGAATCTCTGAGATATCGAATGAGATATCGAATAGTGCATTCAGAGATATCGAACAGTGTCTTCTTAGATATCGAATCTCTGACTTCTCGAACTCTAGACTTCTCGAATAGACAAAAGTACTTCTCGAATTGGTACTTAGGCAAATTCTTCATTTCTTCAAATCCCAAATGTGATTATTTGACAGTCTTTATCTTCTTGCTTGAGGCATGAACCTTGGAACTTCTTTCAAGCATTATTCTTGACTATATAAGTACAGTTACACAACTAGGATTTGATGCCTATTGCAAGTACAAAACAAATAGAAACTCTAGAACTAGAGGTTCCCTCAGTTAAGAGGTCATGTAAGTAATACAAAGCATTACAGACAATTAGGCTTGTTATTAGATGTAAACAGGCATGCCTCTGTGACTAACATCATCTGATAGTCAAATTTGTAATAAATACGAGATTCGATATCTTTAGTATTGGGAATGTTCCAACAAGCATTTGGAAAAGATGTATTGTTTTGTTAGGAATACTTCATGAGTTGCTGATGTATAGAATAGAATAGCAATGCACTTTCTTGTATTACCATGTTCTTATAAAGGGTTTAGCACTTAGTATGGGTTTGGAACAAATAGATGATTCAATAACTGCAGATTAGTATCTACATTATTTGACTATAGACTATGAAATCACGGGCTAAAAGATTTCAGAGTCTACGAAAGTTCAGGGACTACTCAGACCGTGTTGGACTTGGTGCTGCAGAAACTGAAAAGTGCTACATTGTAGGATCAGATGCTTTAATAATAGTAAGGAGTGTAGACAAAGAAAAGAATCAAACTAATGTGGTGGAAATTGTCAACTAGTAGACTAAAAAATTGTTCCTGATTACTTGTATTGATTATTACTTTCTGTATTAGTTGGTAGGGAATAATATAAATACTCTCTCATTGTCACTGTAATAAGAAGAGAGCCTGTATTAACTTTTGCAATAGGGATTTTACACACAGAGAGAGAGAGAGAGAGAGAGAGATTGGTAGAGAGAACAGTTGCTAAATGTATTTGTACACCTTTGGTAGAGTTTGTATTTGATCATATTAATACAAACAATTTGATTCATTCGTGTGTTGTTGTTTTATTTACTTGAGAAAAAATCAGACAAGATTAATCATACTTGTATTCAACCTCACTTTTACAAGTATATTCAGTTTAACATATTTTGTCAGTGAAATAAATTCTTAGTTTTTAAAATAGAATAAAAGATATGCTTTATCTTATAAGATTTTTAAACAAAGCTCAAAATTAAGTGTAGCAATGTTGGTTATGACATGAGTTTGATAGAAGATGGTCATTGATTCGAGTCCAATTTCACTAGTTTTTACATAATTATTAAATGATGGAATTTTTATAATTTAAAAAATATATGGGTAAAATCGTAACTTCACAACTATTAAATTGGAAATCTTTGCCATTGTATTGAAGTTTAATACATAGTAATAGAAGATAGATAGATTTGAAGAGAACATTAAAAATTTAAGTAAGATAAATTGTAGCACGAGCATGTTCTAAATACGAATAAATTTATTATTTTTCTTTAAAGTATATGATGTATCTGTATGCTAAAGGTACGATAAATGAGTTTGATGATCTTTGATCTTGTATTGTGAGATTAATGATACATTGGCTTATTTAAGTGTTATTTTTATTAGAAAATGCCCAAAATGGCACAACATTGGGGTTGAATGTCCAAAATGGCACTCCCTGGAAAACTAACCTTCCACTGGCACTTTCGTACGCTTGCGTTACCTGGCCTATAACGCATGTTCCACACATGCGTGTTTTGCCAGCTGCAGGCTGTTGCCAGCGTGCAAAACGTATTCCGTACATGCATTACCGTCATAACGCAAGTGAGTGATGCGTTACCACCATAACGCAAGTGCGTGATGCGTTTTGCACGGCTGGGAGCAGCTGTTAGCCGTGAAATGAACGAGTAACGCGTGTGGAGTATCGTTTTCTGGTAACATAGCATGTATATGCGTTATATAGAATTTTTTTCTTGTGATTTTTGTTACAATATTCATAAATATTTACAGTAAATCCAAATAATAGTGTAATGAGATATGTTATGTTAACGAATATTATCATATATTATTATATACTAGACAACTTATCCGCGCTTCGCGCGGTTTATAAATTTTTATTATAGAGTATTGAAAATTGATAAATTAATTTCTATTATTCTTAAAAATTGATTGGTCTCTTATGTTCTAAAAAAGTTAATTTAAAATACTTTATATGAATTATTAGTTGGAAAAATACTCTCATTATATATCTAAAATTTTGATAATCTTAAAAATATCACAAACATATAGAAATAAAAATTTCAATATGAACATAATATTTACGATCAAAAATTATAAATTGAATATAACTTAATAACGTTTTTTAAAGCCGACACCCCTCTCATAATATACATGTTCAGTAATAGTGTAAGAATTTATTTAATTTGAATATTAATTTATTTTGACACAATATAATGAAACAATGGGTGTATAAATTTTTCATCAATTTAATTTTCCGATAAAATTGTTAAATTTGTTCAATTTAATTAGTTTGGTCATAACTCATTTGTAATTTATTCATGTGCAAAAGTAAAAATCATTTCAATTAGCAAAAAAAAAAAAAAAAATCAGTCCGTATTACTTGTTTACAAATTAGATATTAAGGGGGTGGTATTATATTAATACTTTTAATGACTTTTCTTAGGTCAATGACTTTCAAGAATTTTAACTACTTTTAGCAACTTTCACGGAGTTACTGAAATTCAACATGATTTTTATAGAGTTATTAGAAGTCATGTCAAATCTTTTGAAAAAGGTCATAACTTTTTTTAAGGGATGTAATTATAATTTTTATTAAAAGTCATTAAAAGTCATTCTCTTTAAAAATCGTTGACTTTACGAATAACACTAATACTTATAAAAATTCTATAAATGTTTAAATTAAATATCGTCCTAATTTTAAAAATCTTAATTGAATAACACCATATTTTAAAAAACTTAGAATTGAATATCTCATGACTTTTTATAAAATCATTAAAAGTCTTTAAAACTCTTAATACAATACCACCCCCTAAGTAAAGATCTGTGTACTTCCATAATTTATTACGACTCTATAATCAATGATGATAAAGATTGCTTGAGAAGTTAAGGTTAATAACGTTTTTAAATTCGACATCCCTCTCATAATATACATATTCAATAATAGTTTAAAATTTGTTTAATTAGAATAAAAATTTATTTCGACACAATATATTGAAATAATGGGTTATCTTCCAATAAATGGCTGGGTTTGTAAAATTTAATCGATTTGATCATAACTCATGTATAATTTATTCATGTGCAAAACTAAAAATCTGTCTGTATTATTTGTATACAATTCCAGATATATAAAGTAAATATCTTGTACTTCCATAATTTATTATGACTTTCACAATCATTGATAATAAAAATTGCTTGATAAGTTAAGGTCGTCTACCCTATAATCATCCGAAAAGAAATTATAGTGATCTTGAATATGGAATAAAAAATAACGCAATATAAACAATTGTTACTCGTCATTTTACCTAAAAATAAACTTAACAACATATAATTAATATTTAATATTGAAATAATAACTATACTGTTCAAATAAAGTTTGCTAATTTTTAAACAATTCAAATAGAGTAAATTTAATATATATTTAATAGATGTAATCAATGACTAATTAAATTGTCATTAATAGCTATTTAATGCAAGGAAAGAATTTTAATAAAAAAAAAAGAAAATTCAAGAAAAATACCTTAAACTATTCTGGTGCATTTCCGATCTCCAGGCATTATAATATACTAGGAAACTTATCCGCGCTTCGCGCGGTTCATAAATTTTATTTTAAAATATTGAAAATATATGAATTATATTTAAAAATTTATTGGTCTCTTAAATTTTTTTACAAAAAATTGAATCAAAACAATTTACTTGAATTATAAGTTTGAAAATACTCTCTTTATATATCTAAAATTTTCATAATTTCAAAAATATCATAAACATAAAAAGTAACAATTATAATACAAACGTAACCAAAAGTTAAAAATATTATATATTATAATAGTTTTTAAAGCCGACGCCTCTCTCATAACATACATACTCAATAGTAGTGTAAGAATTTATTTAAATAGATTGTTAATTTATTTCAACACAACATAATGAACAACGGGTATATAACTTTTTTAGCTATTTAATCTATCAATAAAGTTGGGTTTTTTCAATTAAATTGCTTTGCTCAAAACCCATGTGTAATTTATTCATGTGTAAAAATAAAAACAATGTGCAAGTGTATGTAAAGAAATGAGAGTCTAGAGAGAGAAACTCCTCCTTCTCTCTAGAAACCTTTACAGCCGCCACTTATTTTCAGCTTAATCTAATCATTTTCTTCATCAGATCTATAATTTCCCTTCCTAAATCCATCTCCTCTCTCTTATCCCCCACCTATACACCATATTTCTTTTCTCTTAGTTTGATTATGGTTCCAAAAAGGGTTTCCTTTTCGGAAAATCTTGAATCGGTGATTCCTTTCACAGATTCTCGGTTTCGTGCGTGTTCTCAGGTCGCCCACTCAGTGGTAACTGCTGTGGGGAAGAGGGTTTCCTTTTCGGAGAACCTGGTGACAGAGATTCCTCTCTGTTCAGTTGAGAGGAAGCAAGAATCTCCAGTTGCTGGGGCTGTGAGTCAGAAAAGGGTAACTTTTGCGGCGGTTTTGGAGACAGAAATCCCAAGATCTGGGTTTAATAAGTCTTCGTATGATTCTGATGGGGCGGTTTGTGCTCTTCCTCCTCCATCCCTTATGGATTTGAAGGGTACTAGTGAGGGGGTTATGAATGGAGAAATCACTCGTGTTGAGCTTACCATTTCTGGTGGCTTTGTTCCCATGATGGGCTTGCAGTCCTATGGGTTAAATGTTGAGAGGGAAACCTTTGAGGATCGAGTGAAGGCTGTTGATGCAAAGAATGAGTTTCAGCACAGAGATGAACATAAGGTGTTTGTTCAGGGTTCAGAACTGGTTGAGTCAGGGTGTGTCGATTATGGCGTCACTGGTTCGAAGGATGGTCTGAGGAAGCGGGAGGGTGTCTCCTTGCCCATATCTGGGATTGCTTCTAGAACTCGCAACTCTTGCAATCTGCAGTTGACTGAAGGTAAGTCCTTCTTTTCTAAGAAGAAGGTTACTTTTAGTAATATGGATACTATTATTAGGGTTCAACCTACAGAGATGTCCGATTCTTCGGATCTTAAAGATAATGATAGTGATTTGGATGTTAATTCTTCTTTGGTGAATTTGGTTAATTCTCCTATGGTGAATTCGGTAGAGCCCACCATTAGGGTTTCTAATGATGTTGGCAATGAGGGATCTGGATGGAAGCGGGAGGGTGTTTTCATTCCCATATCTGGGATTGCTTCTAGATCACGCAGCTCCTGCTATCTGCAGTTGATTGAAGGTAAGCCCTTCTATTCTAAGAAGAGGGTTACTTTTAGTAATATGGATCTGAATGCTGATATTGATAGAGATAATCTGGATTTGGATGTTTATTCTCCTATGGTGAATTTGGTTAATTCTCCTATGGTAAATTCGGATGAGCCCTCCTTTAGGGTTGATTTTATTTCTGAACAAGTGAGTGATGTTGGTAAGAAGATTGTTAATGAACACCGGCCTGGTGAGGAGCGGGTTACGAAACTCCGGCCTGGTTCTAATGATTCGAGTACGAGGAGGAAGAACTTTAGTGCTGATACTAAAGGGAACTTTAGCGCCTGTAAGGCTTGGGTTAGTCTGGATGGTCTTATTCAGATGGAGCAAACAGGGTATGTTGCTGTGTGCTTGTAGGAAGGTCTTCTTAAAGAATGTGATATTATGGGGAAGAACAGGGATTGCTACCCGGAGGTAGGGAAGATTGTCGATTTGATCGAGGATGATGGCACTGTTTTGATTGCTACTACTGCTGTTGGGGGCTGGCACAGGATGATTGAGATGTCAATCATGCAACTTCTGTTGGTCTCAATTTGTTTATGCCAGAAGAGCAGGCTCCTTTTGTGGACAGCTGCTGGATGGGTGCCTAAGGGTGTTGATGCGAGGCAGGAGGGTCAGAACAAGGAAGCTATAGCCATGGGTGCTTGGGATAATTGTCATAGTGGACCATGTTTGGTCATGAAGAACCTTACTCTCGGCATAGTTTTTTAACTTATGATTAATCTAGTTTACTATGTAGACTCTATTATGACTTAATGTTGTGTAGTTTATTCGGATGTTGATTTCGCGGGGTATGCCCCTAGATTTGTATCATGTTGTTCCTTTTGGTATAAATTTTTAATTAGCAAAAAAAAAAAAAAAACTCTTTGTATTATTTTTATTATAGGTGTTAAGCGAAAATTTATAAACTTCTATAATTTATTACGATCATAATTACTAATATTGAAGATTGCTTGAGAAGTTAAGGGTCGTCTGTATTACAATTATTCGGAAAAAAAATTGGAGTGTTATTCGATAGAAAATAAAAAAGACGCAATGTAAATAATTTTCAGTCGTCATTTTACCTAAAAATAAACTTAATTATAAATGAAATTACTTTTACTATTAAAATAATAAATATAATGCTCAAATAAAGTTTTATAATTGTTTAATGAAATTTAATTAAATAAAATAATTATATATTTATTAGGTATAATTAATTACTAATTAATATGTCATTAAGAGCTGTTTAATGTAGGAAAATAATTTTAATAAAAAATTAAAAAAACCAAAATTCAAGAAAGCCATTTTGAACGCTTCTATTAACTTTCCGATCTCCAGGCATTGTAATCCGCGCTTCGCGCAGTTTATAAACTTATATTTGAAATATTGAAGTTAGATAAAATAATTTTTATTATTTTTAAAAATTTATTTGAACTCTTAAGAATTTCCTAAAAAATTGATTTAAAACAATTTATATAAATTATTAATTAGAAAACTACTCTCATCGTATAAATAAAATTTTGATAATCTTAAAAATAGAATAAGCAAAAAAATTAGCAATGACAATACGAACGTAATCTTTCCGATTAAAATTATAAATATTAAATAGAATAACATTTTTTAAAGCCGACACCCCTCCCATCACAAAAATGTCCAATATTAGAGTAAGAATTTATTTAATTAGAATATTAATTTATTTCGACACAATATAATGAACAACAGGCGTAACTTTTTTATCCATTAATCCGTTGAAAAAACAGTTTGGTTGGTTTAATTTAATCGGTTTGGTCATACTCCATGTATAATTTATTAATGTGCAAAAATAATAATAGTTTGTATTTTTTTATACAAATTTCAAATGTTAAGCGAAGATCTATATGTTTTCATAATTTATTACGATTTCTAAATGAGTTATAATCAAAATTGTTTGAGAAGTTAAGATCATATTTACTACTTACGATCGTTCGAAAAGAAATTAATGTAATCTTATATGGAATGAAAAAGAATGCGATATAAACAATTTTCGGTCATTATTTTACCTAAAAATACACTTAATTATATATATATATATATATATATATATATATATATATATAGGGCTTGATTCAAATGAGAACCAAATATTAATGGAGAACCGGAGATCTATTTCTGATCGCTGGATTCATACAAGATGAATGGCTTAGATTGACTTAGATTTAAGCGGGTGATTAATACAAAATATTCTCAAATAAACTACAAGGACAAGGATGTAATTACAAGATATTTAAATTAATTAAGAATCAATCAAAAATTAATTAAGATCAATCAGTTACATCTTTCATATATCCCCTGTATCGTTACATTTATATATACCATCTCTTTAGCTTACATACTCAAGTTCTCTATTGTTAACATCACAATATCGTTCTTATACTCTTCATTTCTAATCAATAACAATGGCTATTTTGGACAATGATTCAGGTACGCAAATTAAACCTAAACTGTGTCGGTGAAAGAACTTGTAATAGTTCTCTAGTAGAACCATTTTTAAGTGTCATATTCTTTCTCTATAATTTATTTCTAAGTGTTATCTATGTTCATAAGTGTGGGGTTTATTTTTTTAGATTCCTTGATATAACGAGTATATAATGTTCTATGAAATTGAAAAGGTTCTACATTATAACAATTTTTTTTGAATTTTAATATTTTGGGTTTTTGTCATATATGGTTCTGCACTAGGTGAAATTACTAATTAGTTGATTTTGTTTTTTATAATCTTCATGTTCAAAAATTGTAGTTGTTGAAGATAATAGTTCACAAGATAATATCCAAGATGCAGCACAATCGACAGATATCCTTAATGAAGATATTTATGTTGATTCTTATCACTATACATCACCCGAGGGAGAAGAATGCTGGAAACCAAAGTGTGATGAAAAATCAAAGCCATTTGTTAAACAAACATTCTTAACTATTAAAGATGCATATGATTTTTATTTTGATTATGGTCAAAAATGTGGGTTTGATGTGCGTCTATCCTCAGCAAAATATAGAAGTAAGCTCCTTACTCATAAATATATTGTGTGCAATCGTAATGGATCACCTGATAGCAGTGAAGGGACAAAAAAACGTAAGAGGACAAATTCCCGTAGGTGTGAATGCGAGGCACATATATTGCTTAAGTATGCAGGACCAGACGGTTACTTTGTACAGATTTTTGTCGAAGAACACAATCAAAAAATGTTGAAATAATGTTGAAATAATAGTTATATGCTCAAACAAAGTTTTCTAAATTTTTAAAAATGTGAAATAAAGTAAATTTTATATAGATTTAATAGGTGTAATTAATGACTAATTAAAAGGTCATTAAGAGTTATTTAATGCAAGAACATATTTTTAATAAAAAATCAAAAAATTAAAAATTCAAGAAAAATATTTAAAACGTTTCTGGTGCATTTCTGATCTCCTGGCCGCGCTTCGCGCGGTTTATAAATTTTTATTTTAAAGTATTGAAAATAGATATATAAATTAATTTCTATTATTTTTAAAAATTGATTGATCACTTATGAATTTTCTAAAAAAATTAATTTAAAAATAATTTACATGAATTGTTAGTTGGAAAATACTTTCATTACATATCTAAAATTTTGATAATCGTAAAAATATCACAAACATATAAAAATAAAATTACAATATGAACGTAATATTTACGATCAAAAGTTACAAATATTGAATATAACTTAATAACGTTTTTTAAAGCCGACACCTCTATCATAATAGACATATATTATGTTCAATAATTTTGTAAGAATTTATTTAATTTGATATTAATTTATTTTGAAAAAAATATAATGAAATAACGGGTGTATAATTTTTTTATCAGCTCAATCTTCCGATAAAGTGGTTGGGTTTATTCAATTTAATTAGTTTGGTCATAACTCATGTGTAATTTATTCATGTGCAAAAAGTAAAAATCTATTTGTATTATTTGTTTACAAATTTCAGATATTAAGTAAAGATCAGTGTACTTCATAATTTGTTATGACTCCACAATCGTTGATAATAACGATTGCTTGAAAAGTTCAGGTTAATAATATTTTTTAAAGCCGACATCCCTCTCAAAATATACATATTCAATAATAGTGTAAGAATTTGTTTAATTAGGATAAAAAATTATTTCAACACAATATAATGAAGCAATGGATGTATAGCTTTTTTATCAATTTTATCTTCCGATAAATGGCAAGGTTTTTTAATTTAATCAATTTGATGATCATAACTCATGTATTGTGCAAAATTAAAAATTTGTCTATATTGTTTGTATACAATTCCAGATATTAAGTAAATATCTTGTACTTCCATAATTTATTACGATTTTCATAATAATTGATAATAAAAATCGATTGAGAAGTTAAGGCCGTCTACCTATAATCATCCGAAAAGAAATTATAGTAATCTTGAATAGGGAATAAAAAATAACGCAATATAACAATTGTTAGTCATCATTTTACCTAAAAATAAACTTAACTATATATAATTAATATTTAACATTGAAATAATAACTATAATATTCAAATAAAGTTTGTTAATTTTTAAACAAATTCAATATAGTAATTTTAATAGATGTTTAATAGGTGTAATTAATGACTAATTAAAATTGTCATTAATAGATATTTAATGCAATAAAGAATTTTAATAAAAAAATCAAAAAAACAAAAAATTCAAGAAAAATACCTTAAACTGTTCTGGTGCATTTCCGATCTCCAAGCATTATAATATATATAGATATAGATTTTTATATAAAAGTACTGTAACAGATAAATTAATTTCTATTATTCTTAAAAATTGATTGGTCTCTTATGAATTTTCTATTAAAAATTAATTTAAAAATAATTTACATGAATTATTATTTGGAAAAATATTTTCATTATATATATCTAAAATTTTGATAATCTTAAAAACATCACAAACATATAAAAATAAAAATTACAATATGAACGTAATATTTACAATCAAAAGTTACTGCATGGTTAATGTAAATAGAATAAATAATCTTAAAAGTATAATAAAAATAAGGGTAAAATGGTCCATAAAATAAATTGTTCAGCAAACCCTTGTTGCTGCATGGTTCAGCAAACCCCTTGTTGATGTATTATATATACTAGCTCATAACCCGTGTAACACACGGTTCTTTTTTTAATATTTATAATTATATTAATTTTTTAAAATTTATATGTTATTAATTTATATATCAAATTGTTTTTAAAAAATTGTACATACAAGATTTTACACGTTCGATTTAATATTGAGAAAATGCCCAAAATACCTCTTTTTCAACATCCCATTGCCCAAAATGCCGTTTAGCGCGAGCAGCTGCCCTAAATATCCATGGTATGCGCATTACAGTAATGCGCATAGTTTTTTTTTATCTCCACTGTCTACGCATTACGTTAATGCGTATAGTGTTTTTTTTTACTATGAGGTACGCAAGATACTAATGCGTATAGCTTTTTATTTTTTAAAAAAATGCTGAGTAACCGATAGTTGCTAAGTATCGGGAAAAAAGAAAATAAAAAAGAAGAAGGGTACATTACTATCCGATGGTTACTAACTATCGGGAGTTTTACTTTTTTTTTCAAGTAATATTAAAAATTTATAAATAAATGGTCATTTAATTTATTTATTTTTAAATTTTAAAATTAAAATTTTAATTAAACTTACGGTTTCAATAATTAACTTTGGGGTTCAACGTTTCCATTTTAGGTTTAGAAATATTTGGAACAATGGTCATCGCAACAGAATAAACCGTATACGAACTTAGGGTTTAGGGTTGTTTACAACCCTAAACCCTAGACCCTAAACCCTAACTTATCCTGATTTTTAAACACGTTAGCGTTTAAAAATCAGGCCACCGGATTCAATTTTTTTATTAAAATTTTAAATTTTATATGTATTCCCTCAGGATTTCAACGGTTAACCTTTGGGGTTCAACAGTTCCATTTTGGGTTTAGAAATATTCGGGACGACGAATAAACCGTATACGAACTTAGGATTTAGGGTTGTTTGGGTAACCCTGAATACCCAACTGTACCATGCTTATTAAATAAATTCACTTGCTACTAAGTGGTGAAACAGATTGGTGGGAAAAAAAATAAAACCAAAAAACTAAGTGGTGGAAAAGAAGACTGGTGGAAACAAAAATAAAACAAAAAAATTAAGTGGTGGAAAAGAAGACTGATGGAAACAAAAATAAAACCAAAAAACTAAGTGGTGGAAAAGATTGGTGGAAAAGAATACTGGTGGAAACAAAAAAAATTAAGTGGTGGAAAAATCAAAAAACTAAGTGGTGGAAAAGATTGGTGGAAAAGAAGACTGGTGGAAACAAATATAAAACAAAAAAATTAATTGGTGGAAAAGAAGACTGGTGGAAACAAAAATAAAACCAAAAAACTAAGTGGTGGAAAAGAAGACCGGTGGAAACAAAAATAAAACAAAAAAAATTAAGTGGTGGAAAAGAAGACTGGTGGAAACAAAAATAAAACCAAAAAACTAAGTGGTGGAATAGATTGGTGGAAAAGAAAATAAATTGAATGGTGCTAACTTGGTCAACTGGTGGAAAAATTTGGACCTGATAAGTGGATTTTATATCCACTTGGAACATTCTAAATCGGCTTAAATTGATTGTTTTGGACTCAAGTTTGTGTAGTTTTGATGTGTTTTGTGTAGTGGTGCAGGTTTCCAAGAATATCTAAGCTTTTGTCGTTTTTGGAGATTTAATTGATTAAAATTCGGATTTTCCGGGAAGGCTGCGCAGCTTATACTGTTTTGGCCATATCTGGAGTTCTAGAAGTCCGTTTTCAGCGATCTTACTGCCCACGCGAAGCTTGAGAGATTTTCTACAACCTGGAAAAGGAAACAAGTGCAAGAAACGTACTGATTAAAGGCGCGCACGTACTCTTTATTAAAGAAGGCTGGGAATTTACTGTTTTGCCCTTTTTCTAATTCTAATTGTATTCTGGGCAGTTTTGGGTACCTTCTTTAAATCTTAATTGTAATAGAAGGCAATATCTTGCTGGGCAAGATTTGTAGAGCCTATATAAACACATCCTACCATTGTAAATCATAACAATATATAGCTAACAATTGTATTAAGGTACTTTCGATCTTTAATTCTTTCTTCAATATTATGTTTTTATTCATTATCATTATTATTTTGTTTTCTTCTTTAATTATGTGTAACTAATTCTCTAATCTGAGGATTGGGTAGTATTCCTTGGTATTCATGCATGCTTGATTACGTGATTTTCTGCTTTGCTGATCTGTTAATGAGATCTTAACACAATTAGAAGAGTAGCTAACTTTTGATTGTATTCTAGGGATTGTAATAAGCTTGGGAGAGAAGTTGCAATCTTAGTACATGATTTAACAGACATAATTTGAATATTAGATCGGGAGATTAATAGGAGAATTGTGAGACATATAATTCTTGGCACTTCACAGTTTATAGATATACTTTGATTGTATCACGGGAGTGACAATTAGGGTGTAGCTGTAGGCACTATATTGTAACCTGGGAGGGTGCAGTATAAATTTAGAAGAATTGTTTTCAGCAAGGTAGGAACACAGATATCACATTAATATTGAGCATGTATTGAGACCAAGTGAAGAACCCCAGTTCTTAGATTGTTTTCCTCATATATTTTATTCTCGTTTGATAATTAGTTTAATTTTGTTTAGTTTAATTTAGTTTATAAACACACCAAAAATTCTTCTCACACACTTCTAGACGTAAAGAGATAAGAAACCTGAACTTTGATATTACAATTCAGTCCTTCCCTGAGAACGAACACACAAAAATACTACTAACAAATTGGCGCCGCTGCCGGGGAAGGCAGTATAGTTGAGTTTAGGTTAATTGTTTCTTGTAGTTTGGATTTTATCTTTGTATATATTTTTCTTTTTTTTTCTTTTTGTGTTTCTTTCTTTGGTGTGTCTACAGGTTCTTTGAGGTAGACAACTTAAACAGGTTTTAAGGAGAGAGACTAGATGGAGTACAACTTTGGTTGGAACAACGCTCAGAATTTCTACAACAGTCAAGAACAATATCAAGACTTCAATCCTTACCCACAATTCAATGCTTATGAGGATTGTAATGCATATCCGGTGAATTCGTTCTATTCTGAGAACTCATTTTATGCTCCATATGCCCCTAGCAATGATTATTCGTATTCGTTTGAAAATCAATGTCATGATGATCTTAATCCATATATGTGTAATGATGTTGATATGAGTTTAACTCAGTCTAATCCTTCTTTACTTGCTGATTGGGAGATTGCGCTGAATAAAATTATTCAAGGAACTCAGTCTAATCCTCCTTTACTTTCATTGGGAGTTGTTGATGAACCAACTTTAGAAATTGCTAGTGATAATGATATTCCATGTGATTCAATAGCTTGGTACGAGGAGAATGCTAAACTAAATAATTTTATTTGGGAAGTTCGAGCAGTGTGGTATGAAGGATGTTATAGAACTCCCCCTTGTGTCAATTTTCCTCTATGCCATGATTCTTATTTAGCAATTGATGACAATGTTGTGTCTGATGAGTCTACTTATGTAGTTGATAATTGTCCCATGCACATTAATGATAATTTGGATCCAATTGAAATTCTACCAAATCTAGAAAATTTTGAGCTTAATACATTGGTAGACGAGATTAAAATTGATGAGTGTCCAATTATAAAAGAGAAGGAAGTTAAGATTGAGGAAGTTGAAAATCTTGCTTTAGAGTATAAGGATCCGATTTGGGAGGAGTATATGAGTCGTACTTATAATGATTATTCTGACGATTTTTCTAGCTATTTTGATGTTTCCAAGTCTCTTGAGCATGATAGGTTCTTGAAAGTTTTCGTACCTTTCAATGGATCTAAGGCATATATGCACATCATAATTTTATTACTAATTCGTAAATATGTGAATCTATTTGCTTTTTCTCCTCACTGAAGATTTTATGTGCAAATACGTCAAGTTATTGACGTTAAAGGAGCGCTTCGTGGGAGGCAACCCATGCATTAGTGTAAAAAAAAAATAAAAAAATTGTGAGTGTTTTCAAAAAAAAAAATAAAAAAAATAAAAAAAATAATCAAATCAGTCAGTTTCGCGCGCCACAGCGCCAGGTCCGCGCCTCAGCGTGGCCAGGTTTCTGTTCAGGGGGTATATACAAGAGTATGTGTTGTAAAAAAAAAAAAAAAAAATCCCTCCGCCAATCTCACGCGCGGCTTCGCCTGGTGTGCGCCATGTCCACATATCTTTTGTCCAGGTAAGTGACTTGTACGTGTGTATATTTGTTTAACATATATTAATATTAGTTCATCTCCTAAACTAATTCCTACCCTTTTTCTAATTATTTTCTCCACCTAAAATTCTAATTCTTTTCTTATTTCAATTCCAAAACCCTCCATCTTTTCTTCAAAATTCTAAACCTATTTCTATTCTAATTCATATTTATTATTATTATTATTATTATTATTATTATTATTATTATTCATATTTATTATTTATTATTATTATTATTATTATTATTATTTATTATTATTATTATATTTATTATTCTTATTATTATTCTTATTATTATATACCCACCTATACATACAAATCCAATTCCTTTTCTATTTATTTAAATCTCTAAAAATTCAATTCTAAAGAGGAATTAATTGCAAGTTCACCTCTTTGATTCGTATTGGGTAAATCTTTTTCTCTAATTTTATTTTTATTACGAATTTGTGTTCTTGTAAAGTGGGGTTTTGTAGTATTCAGGCACGGTGGCCAGTCTATGGAGATCATGCGCAATATCCTCCACCAGATTCGCCCGAGGAGGATGAGGCTTTGTAGGTATGTTTTCTGCTATCCCTTGTATTTACTTCCACTCAATGCGGACATTGAATATTTTAAGTTTGGGGGTGGTTTGAGGGATTAGTAAGTTGTTGTTGTATTATTTGTTCATGTAGGATTTCATGCTTTGCATATTAGTAGTAGTAAATTATGCATTTATGTTTGTGTTATCTACGTTTGTTTCATATAGGACATTCTGTTTTTATTTTTTCGTATATCATGTGAGTTCATAGTAGTTTGCATTTGCACCCATGCTTGATAGGAATTTTGTGTTGTTGACGCTTTTGATTGAGAAGTGATATGCTTTGTTCTTGTGCACACACATACACTAGTAAGTTGAAGCTAGTAGACTTATTGAATGTTGTAAGTAATTAGAAGAACATGAATATGTGCAAGATGATTTAGTTTACATGCTTTGAATACAAGTTGGTGCGTTAGAGAGATTTTTGCTTGGGATTGAGTATGTTTTTCCACCAAGTGAGTTTTTGAGCCATATTGCATATTTTTTTGCAATTTATTCGTTTGCTTGAGTGTCCACGGATTGTTTGCATTGCTAGCAGTTGTTTGAGGTCTTTCTTGAAACGCATGACATTATTTGACGATTAAAATGATAAAGGCATTTAGGAATAACCGCATATTTTCCCATATTACCACACCATGTTTACATGATCAATTAGTTAACCCGTTGAGCTTAATCCTATTTTTTTCGGTGACACACCACGTTACTTGCCATATATCCTTTTTCTTGTATTGGCCTTACATTAACTTGAACCCAATTGTCAAAGGCTAGTATAGTGCTTAAGGGAGTAATAAGGTGTGCATGGAGGGGTTTATTGTTGGTCATAATTTTGGGGAAAAATATTGAGATTGGGTTTGGTTGTTTACTTGATAGTCGGCATATGTAATAAATTGTGGGATCATTTGTTATTGTTTATATTATTGTTTTATTTAGCTCTCGAAAAAAAAAAAAAGAGAAAAAAAAAAGAAAAAAAAAAAGAAAAAAGAAAAGAAAAAAAAAAAGAAAAGAGAAAAAAAAAAGAAAAAAAAAATATTATGAGAGCATGTTTGTGTTTGTTATGATCCTATTTTAGTCGACTAGTCGAGTGTTCTTAGTAAAATTTATGTGGGGGGAAAATAGGGTGTTGTGAATGGATCATTATGGTACTTACTAGCTTTTGACACTTCACATATTTTGGCTTATTTGACATACCTTGTCCCTAGCCCACGTTACAACCCAATTAAAGACCTTTTGATTATCGTCATTGATGTATGTTGTGTTAAGAGTTAGATTGATACCAAATGTCAAGCATGTTTATGATTTTGTTGGAATTGAGTGATACACTTACCCTTGTTCTAGAGTGAATATTCTTTTGTGAGTGGATTGTGAGTGTTTGCTTATTTTTGCGTATGAGATCCCGAGTTTTGTCTCAAAGATGTGCTCTTGTAGGCTTAGCATGTTTACTAACTTATTCTTACACTTGACATGGACTTGTGAGAACTTATACATGTTCATTGAGTAGACTATGTGAATACTTGCACTTTCGACACCAAGACATTGCGTATTTACTTTGATTCTTAAGTTGATATGGCATGAGAGGATTTGAAGGTATGGTAGGCTAGATTAATTGCATTTTTCATATTAGTTGCATTCATGCATTGCATTGCATTAGGTTAAATGGATTTTGTGGGTACATTCGCTATAGGCCCTCACGAGACCTTACTCGTCCACTAGGGCTGCCTAGGGGTTTAAAGGGCTTGTTGCATATGCCAAATGCAACCGTGATCACCTACGGAAGTGGTACTAATTAGGTAGTTATAATTGTTTATGCTTGAGGACAAGCATCGGTTTAAGTTTGGGGGTGTTTGATAAGTGGATTTTATATCCACTTGGAACATTCTAAATCGGCTTAAATTGATTGTTTTGGACTCAAGTTTGTGTAGTTTTGATGTGTTTTGTGTAGTGGTGCAGGTTTCCAAGAATATCTAAGCTTTTGTCGTTTTTGGAGATTTAATTGATTAAAATTCGGATTTTCCGGGAAGGCTGCGCAGCTTATACTGTTTTGGCCATATCTGGAGTTCTAGAAGTCCGTTTTCAGCGATCTTACTGCCCACGCGAAGCTTGAGAGATTTTCTACAACCTGGAAAAGGAAACAAGTGCAAGAAACGTACTGATTAAAGGCGCGCACGTACTCTTTATTAAAGAAGGCTGGGAATTTACTGTTTTGCCCTTTTTCTAATTCTAATTGTATTCTGGGCAGTTTTGGGTACCTTCTTTAAATCCTAATTGTAATAGAAGGCAATATCTTGCTGGGCAAGATTTGTAGAGCCTATATAAACACATCCTACCATTGTAAATCATAACAATATATAGCTAACAATTGTATTAAGGTACTTTCGATCTTTAATTCTTTCTTCAATATTATGTTTTTATTCATTATCATTATTATTTTGTTTTCTTCTTTAATTATGTGTAACTAATTCTCTAATCTGAGGATTGGGTAGTATTCCTTGGTATTCATGCATGCTTGATTACGTGATTTTCTGCTTTGCTGATCTGTTAATGAGATCTTAACACAATTAGAAGAGTAGCTAACTTTTGATTGTATTCTAGGGATTGTAATAAGCTTGGGAGAGAAGTTGCAATCTTAGTACATGATTTAACAGACATAATTTGAATATTAGATCGGGAGATTAATAGGAGAATTGTGAGACATATAATTCTTGGCACTTCACAGTTTATAGATATACTTTGATTGTATCACGGGAGTGACAATTAGGGTGTAGCTGTAGGCACTATATTGTAACCTGGGAGGGTGCAGTATAAATTTAGAAGAATTGTTTTCAGCAAGGTAGGAACACAGATATCACATTAATATTGAGCATGTATTGAGACCAAGTGAAGAACCCCAGTTCTTAGATTGTTTTCCTCATATATTTTATTCTCGTTTGATAATTAGTTTAATTTTGTTTAGTTTAATTTAGTTTATAAACACACCAAAAATTCTTCTCACACACTTCTAGACGTAAAGAGATAAGAAACCTGAACTTTGATATTACAATTCAGTCCTTCCCTGAGAACGAACACACAAAAATACTACTAACAGGACCTCATTAAAATAAATTTTAAACATACATTTTTAATTAAATTTAGGGGTTCAACAATTAACTTTTGGGGTTTAACGTTTCCATTTTGGGTTTTAAAATATTCGGAACGAAGAATAAACCGTATACGAACTTAGGATTTAGGGTTATCAAATTCAAAATTTTGCTAAAAAAAAGTGAAATTCAAAATAATTGAACCATACGCATGCTACCAATGCGTTGTCCATTTGACAAAGAAACTTACCAATGAGCTATACGCATTGGTACAATGCGTGGGCTTATTTTATATTAAAAAAAAAATACACGCATGTTGTACATGCGTGGCCTACTTCAAAAAAAAAAAACTAAGAACACGCATGTGAGACATGCGTGTACTGTGTGCGCATGTGACACATGCGTGTTCCGTGGGTAAAAAGGGCGGACATTTCCCCCGGTAGGTATTTTGGGCAACTGAAATTAAATGGTGGGTAATTGGTTTTTCACCCTTTAATATTTGTATTATGCCTTGAATTCTTAAAATTTGATTTGGACGATTTTACAGCCCATGTAAAATTAACAAAATAATCTTTAATTTAGTGATGGTTTAATAATTAGCTTCCAATTAAATCTATGCATAAACAAAGTAGAGGCGAAATTGATGATTTTTTACGTTGAAAATTCTATTCGATTTTTGAATCTAATTATAGTTAGTTTTGTTATCAAAATACCCTTATTATTATTTGAAGATAGTTCTACTAATAACCAAATAGTAAATATGAACTTTTTAATATTAACAAATAAATAAATAAAATTCAATTGTATCGTTTTTGTATTATAATATTCTTTTTAAAATTCAATTCTATTAAAAAATTTACTTATATCCTTTTTAGATTATAATTTTTTTTAATATGATGTAATCTTGATCATCTATTTATAAAAATATTAGATTCGACGGATGAGATTATTTTGGTATTACAGTGACCAAACCAAAAGACCAAATCAAAATTATGGATAATATACCTGTTACGCTTATTATATAGAAGGATGTAATAATAGATAGATTGTAAAAATTTGTTCAAATTTTAAGTATTGAATTATTGTTAGGGCTTTTTTTAATACTACCCATCTTAAGTTTTGGGCTTTCAAAAATACAGCCCCAATTTCTTAAAATTCAGGCGCTATGATCGATACTTTCACTTATTTTAAAAATACGTTTTCTCAGTTATAAGGAAAACCACCCCCCGCAACTGTCTTAATGGAGGTGTTTTTAACTTAAAGGAAAAAGTAAAATTATTTACTTTAAGTTGAATGAAAGTGTTTGGGTAATTTTACTTAAAGTTAAATGTGAGTTTAATAATTTTGACTTAAAGTGAAATTTGACTTTAAAAAATTTTAAATTCATGATATTGAAGCCTTACAAGAATTGTGAAAAAAAAAAAAAAACTCCATAAGTCATAAGTCATAAGTCAAAAGTACCTAAATGGAACTTATGACTTAAAGCAGTTTTTTAACTTAAAGCGGACTTAAAGCCGCGTTACCCAAACACACCTTTTACGACTTAAAGTCAAATGGGCTTATAAAAAGTGGTTGCCAAACGCCCTGTTTGTTTCACTCCTTAACCACACGCAGCTTGAAGCTTAGCTCTTCTCCTTCAGTTAGTTGGCCCCGCAGGGGCAAATTCATCTACTTCAGTTGTTCACTCAAGCTTCATCTCCTTCAGTTGATTCACTCGGTTAGATTTCCTTCTGTTGATAGGCCTCGCAGGGGCAGTTTCTTAATCGGACGGCGGCAGTGAGTTTAATCGAAGTGGCGGCGACGAGTTGTAATCGAAGCTTAATTGAAAGACGATGGTGAGTTTAATCGGATAGTATTTTTAAAGATTTGATTTGTTTCATATGTTTATGTCTGTGTTAAATTATTTGAATGAAGAGTCAACAACGATTATTTAGATTTGTTTCATATTGATATATGTTGATTATCTTTGGTTGAATATGAATTGCTTAACAAAATCACATAAAGAAATATATCCATTTAGATATAGAGGTTGGCTGTTGTGTTGATTTAGTTATTGTATTGAAGGTGTTTGTTCAAATATCTGTATGAACAATTGTAGTTAACACTGATGTAATATTTTTGGGATTGATCTTCGCAGATTATAGATTTGTTCAACCATTTAATTTATGCCTTATCTTTGATACATTGCAATTACAATTGCTTTTCATGGATGTTAGTTGGTAGCTTAGTGGTTGAGTGCTTTGTAACCCAAATTCTCATTGCTCTGGCCTGTTTTATTAATATATCTATTCAAGGTTAAAAATCGTACTAAGCCTAAATATTAAGAATAAAGCAGGAAGGTAGTATAACCAAGGAAGTGGGAATTTTCTAGGTTGATACATCTAAAGTGCCTAGTACTGAGTTATTAAGAGTGCTTTAATTACTCTCCCATCTCAAGTGCCTACTTCTATGATATTTGGAGTCTTTAATTTCTCTCTCATGGATACATTACATTGTTTGAGATTCTCACACTATTTGGAATGCGATTCATTCATGATTATTATTTGTTACTACAGTCTTGTGCTACTATAGAACAGAACGAACAACTTGAAGAACTTGCGGAATCTGTAGGTGCCCCTGCTAGATGATGTCTTGATTGTTACTGTATATTTCAATGTATCAGTTGGGGTGGTGAAAATTTTGTCGATGAAATTAGTTGGGCTAATCACTGTGAATATGTTTCTTTGGTGTATATTATTTGGGTGGGCCTATCACAGTGAAGATGTTTCTTTGGTGAACAATCTTGCAAGTTCATTGTGTAAGTTGTGAAGAGCAAAGCATTTCGGCCTTTACAACCATGTATATTGTGTAAGTTCATTGTGTAAGATGTTTCTTACACAATGAAAGTAAAGGCCTTTACACAATGATCAATGAATATGTATAAGCTCTACGGAGAATCATATTGTCTTCAGAAATACAAAAGTATATGCATGACATGTGTGAGCCTTTACAACCATGTATAATCATCTTGGAACATACTCCAATATAAAAAACGAAAGTAAAAGCAAAAAAAACCACACTATAAAAATTACCAGCTACAAAGCCCGGACAAAGCCAACAAATACACACTATTTCTTAACATTAATGCTAAAATCCCGAACAAAACCCTAAGAGCCCAGACCTCATCCACCTCATCGTTGATGCATCCCTGGCTACAACCTGAAAATGATAACATGTAAATTTCGTATCTGAGATGAAGTACGAGAAAAGGACCATTTTATCTTAAAAGCTTAATTACCCTCCTGCCCAACTCTTCTATCTGAGAAGTAAATCTTAGAGCATTGAAGTTTATGTGGCATCGAAG
Source organism: Kitagawia praeruptora (assembly GCA_037693485.1). NCBI lineage: Eukaryota > Viridiplantae > Streptophyta > Magnoliopsida > Apiales > Apiaceae > Kitagawia > Kitagawia praeruptora. The sequence goes on along the minus strand of CM075351.1, from coordinate 116,069,347 downwards.
CTTTTGCATTTCTAGAGGCTGACCATTATTGGAAAGCCGAGAATCATTTCTATTCAAATGCACTATTTTGTATTTCTGGATAAGAGGAAGAATCTGTTCCACATAAAATCATATTGTCTCCATATTACCATTTAAGGATTATAGTTTAAATCATCGTGTTTTTTGTAGTGCTGGTTCGAGATTAGTTATGATTAGAATTTAAGTATTTGTACTCATATAACATATTGTTGGTCCCAGAGTATTGCAGAAGGGGGGGTTGAATGCAATACTGATAAAATTCAATCTTTAAAATCAACAACAACACTAAAGATTACAAGTTATCAGTAGATATATGCAAACGCAAGTGAATCAAGATTTCTCACAAAATAAATGTTTTATTTATCTTGTGAAGTGGTGCTACAACCTAGAGAAGATATTTCTCCAGCTTCGGTATCTCGAGAGATACAAGTTGTTTCGTTGTTGTTGTATACAGAAAGAATTCGAGACATGTATCTAAGTAGACTAAGATACTCTGTTGTCACTATCGCATGGGTTGTAGAGCGGCTGTCATTTTCAAGTGGCAGATCTTTACAATTTGCACACCCATGTGACTTTCCTAAATTGCTATACAGACATTGTAAACAATACAAGTAAAGCAACCTAGATTCTTTCTATTTCTAGCTAATACAATTCTAGTAGATGTGGATATATCATACTCTTTGAATTGACCAGCCTTGTATTGTGATCTCTCAAGCTTCTGCCGTAGTCTTTGCAGGTCTGCTACAATCGATGGAGTGTTGCAGCAAATCTGTTTCTTGAACATCTAGCCTGTCACGGGTTTGACTGAGAAAAATCCCCAAATCAAATAATTCACTGAGACAGTAACCTTAATCGCCGAGTCTGCTATCGAAGGAATATTCAGATATTGACAGTACGAGTTTCCGCCAAAGTTGCTGTCGGAACTCCAGACTTGCTGTCAAGTGTGAGAATGTTTCTATCTCGTGCTTCAGCCAATGTTGCTGTCAGATGTAGCCTTTGTCGTGACTTGCAACATTTGTCTTCTTGTAATCTTACTGTCAAGAGTGTGACAGTAACTTTTATTCTTGCTGTCTCCTGGATGTATTCCTTGAGGCTTGAACAAATGCATGAACTTCTTCCAAGACATACAATTATTACATGACAGCAATTATTTGATTACAAGAACATACTCTGGCTGTGACAGTATGTTCTACTTAGTGAAAACTAAGTACAGGGAAATGTAGTTAAGTTGTCTCTATGCTATCAGCCATAAATCCCAACACATATCGAATGATATATTATTTACTTTTTTATCAAATGGTGAAAATATAAAAGATAATGAAAGTTGCAACTAAAGATTAACTTACAACCTTTGCAACCATGGTTACAGAAGTTGAAAACATGTTTGCAACTTCTGCAAGCTGCAACCATGATTGTATAAGTTGCAAACACGGTTTCAAAGGTTGCAATTGATACACATAGTTAACTATGACTCTTGAGATGGGTGAGATGGGTGCCCCTGCGGGGCCTGTTCCACATAAAATAAAGTTGTCTTCATATTGCCATTTGATTAGTAAACTTTGATACAAAGCGTCAGAGATTAGTAAACTCTGATACAAATAGTCAGAGTATACTGATGCTCTATATTAGGGTTTGTAGACTCTAATTTTGATAAACTCAAATAATGTTGCAAATTTGGTTGCATAAATTGCAAATATGGTTGCATAAGTTGCAAATATGGTTGCAACTTATGCAACCGGAAAGAAATGGGTAAACATGAATTATGAAGGCATTGCTCTTAACCATAAACGAAAATGCTCAAGAAGAGCAGGAGCTGTTGTTCACTAAAGTGTTAAAGCATAATAATAATCCTAACATTGTTAAAACATTAATATTTTGTAGGATCCGCTACTTGTCCTAAAATTAATGAAAGCATAACATTCCTATGATAATTAAAATATTGAAACATTCCCAAGATCAGCGGCCTAACAGTGAGAATCAGAAGGTATCTTTCTTTAGGCCTTCAAAGTAAGGATGCTCCGTAGCTTCCTTGGCCGAAATCCGTTTTGAAGGTTCATACCGCAACATTTTCTGCAATAACCATTAATCGAAGATAAGTTTCAATTCAAATGTATCAATACATATATGATATTACTGAATAAACAATAATTCAGGTTCAAATGAATACACATAGGGACCTCAGGAGCTCTCTACCAATGAGTCAATATCTATAGTTCAAATGAATAAATCAAGTAACTAAAAGAGCGAACTCTAAAGAATTTAAATGGAAAAGCATGTTAGGACTAATAAACCATAATACTTTTGGTGCGTAATCCTTAATAGGTAAAGTAAACGTAATATACTTGACCCAACCAGATGCTGGACATGATGAAGAAAAAGCTCAATAAAGAGTGTATCAAATGGGAGTTTGCCGGCCCCAAAATCCAAAAGCCAAAATGGGTACTTTTGAGGTGAAATTGAGGACATAACCCAAGGGTGCAAACAAATTTGTAACAACTGTCATTCCCAGAATCTGAACTCCATTTCCGACCATAACACACAACCATGTGAAGCAAGCTAGACTTGTTGAAATAACCATCTGAAGGAAGAGTTCCAGAAGCCTGGAGAAATGTAGTTGCTTCCCTTCTGAAAATTAATAAAATCTTAAGCAATAAGACAAGTTAAAAAAACCTAAAAGCCAACCGTGATACCCTTGATCGAACACCTCTTCAACACTCTCTCAACTATCTCTTCTCAACTATCTCTTTATCAAAAATTAAACCTTCTTTTCTAACCGCTCCTCCATCAAGACAACATCGTTTTCGCCCATAACAATCTCCATAACCTTTTGTACTAAGAAACTAACTTCACTTTCACTCAGATTTCCAACCCGGGCATCTACGAAAACTTTCACATTCTCAATTCCCATCCCACTCTCATTGACATTATCACAAACACCTGTTGTGCAAGATTCTTCCTTATGAACAATCTTTTCGACACGGGTGTCTACATCAAACAACCTAAATCCAGGTTCATTTTTGGTCAAATTAACAGTTCCTGCACCTACAGTGTCAGTAATTTCATCAAAAAGCGAGGTTAGGTCATTGGGTTCTTTTTCTTTGTTGGTCTCTTTCAACCGAGTAAAGGGAATGGTTTGCTTGTGAATCAAAACATTCTCCGACCAGTGAGGTGAGTCGGAGATTTCGGAGATCGAGGATTTGAGAACGGTGAGTTTTGACAATGGTCATTGAATGATTTGATTGAGATAGATGAGGGTCGGAGGTCGACGATGAGAGGGTCGGAGGTGGAGGTGGAGGTGGAGAATGGAGGCGGAGATGGAGGTCGAGGGTGGAGGCGGAGATGGATAGGGAGGTCACTTACGGCGCCGGAAATCGGAGGTGGATGGTGGACATGGCAACGGTGGAGATTGACAGAGAGAGAGAGAGAACAAGGTCGTATTTAAAAAAAAATAGAAGTTAAAAAACAAAGGCAGTAGTATATTTACAAAATTGAAAGTATACATTTAGATCCCCATTTTAAAGACAGTAAAAACATAAAAACAAGTTAAAAACATATATATTTTTGTAAATATCCCTTATTGTCAAGTGTATAAACAAATCATGATAATTTAGAAAAATAGTGTAATATATTTCAATTTATTTTGAATTAAAAATATAGAACTTAATTTAATGTTCTGAAAAATACTCAGAATCTAATTTGGGATTGTTATAGAAAGAATCATCCTATGGAGTTTTCTCAAACTGAACTCTTTCTTTCGAACATTTTTCGGTTATCCTACTTTTACCGCTTGTATTATATATTTTTTTATTTTTTTTATAACATTCTTATATTTCACTTTAAAAGACTCTAAATTTAACTCACTTACGGAGACAGTTATGATTTTCTAAAGAATCTTGAGCGTTTCTTTCATAAAGATATTAGAGGTGTATTTTTACCACATTATTCTAATGTTCAAATTTTATTTTTCTGGGGTTAAAAAAATAATTGGTTATGGTCAATTCGTGCAGTACCATTCTAATTTATCTTTATTTAGACAAAGAGTGAGTTATTTAATATTTTTTGTATAAATTTTATGTCAAATAAGTAAATCACAAAGTTGGCCAAAATTTTTGTTCAATAAAAAAATGAATAGAATAATTTCTCAAGTAGTAAAAATTTAAAAGCTACTAATAGTTTAGCAATATAAACCCGAAACTTTATTTATAATTTCGTGGCTGTTAATATGGTTATAAAAATCGGTAATCGGTATTAAATTATTAATCGGTTGAGGTAATGATTTAAGATTAATTGGATAATCGGGAATTAATCGGAATATTAATCGGATATTATAATAATATTTAATATATTCATCTAATTTAAATTAAACATATCATTTTAAATAAATTACAGGATTAATCGATTTTCAAAAATCGAATCAATTAATTATCTTACAGACAATTAATCAGGTTAAATCTGAGTATTTTTAGAACCATGACTGTTAAACGTTATCCATATTCAAATCCTTCCAACCAATCCAAAGTTCCAAACCCACCAAAACATAAAGTACAAACCACCACACACACAGATCAAAGAACAACACAAAGAAAAACATGAAGTTATAAATGTGTACATTTATCTCTCTATTATCTCAACTCTTGTTTGTCATACATCACCATTTCTTGATCTCATGGAAACTATACTTTCCCCTCACTCTTTCACTCCACTCTTTACAAACACCAAAACCCTCACTTCTCAAACCCACAAGCCCAACAAGTCAAATTCACTATTTTTCACAAACCCTATATCTTGTTCCATAAAAAATGACCCTTTTAAATCTTTTGCAACACCCACAAGTTTGTTTTCTAATTTGCATCATGGTTTAGCAGCTTTAGCTATCTCTTTGGCACTCAGTTTTACCCCTGTTTTACCCTCATTGGCTTCCGAGTTTGATGTACTCAATGATGGACCACCAAAAGATACGTATGTGGTTGATGATGCTGGAGTTCTTAATAGAGTTACAAAATCTGATTTGAAGAGGTTGTTATCGGATTTGGAATCGAGAAAGAATTTTCGGATTAATTTCATTACTGTTCGGAAGCTGACAGTAAGTAGTGTTCTAAGATTTTTATAATTGAATTTTGATTAGTATGTTGATGATTTAGGTAGCTTGTAACAGCTGCACTGTGCACATAATTCGCAAATAATGTGCAGATAATGACGTATTATTTGTATGTTGGTTATAGCTAGCATGTTACACCTGCAATTTCGAAATATAGAAATTTATAAATGAACATTTTGAGGTTAGTAATTTGTTCAAACTATTCAGATTTTTTGAAGAATTTTTGTAGTTATCAACATTTTTCAAAACGTCTTTTAAACGTTGTCAAAAGCCGTAGTGTTCTTCCAAACAGCCTTTCTAGCACTATGAGTAGTTGTGTGATCATGTACATCTCATCCTTTAGCAGAAGGATGACCATCATTATAACTTTAATTGCTGTCGATTCAGAAAATCAATGCCATATTGCCAAGTCACTTAAAAATGTAATGGCATTTAGCTTCTTTAAGAGAGAACTAATGAAAAAAATTGGTATGAGAACTGTAATGCTATTTTTTTTTGGTTGACGTCAAGTTACCAGTTCTCCTAAACCCTTAAGGTTGTTAGGTATTGGACTTAACTGGATCTTATTATATCTTCAACAGTTGAGGACCAACTCCTAAAACCTCTAGTGATCAAGGAACAAATAAAAAGCTGAACCGGGTTCTAGGTAAAAATATAGATTTGCAATAAGAGAATGGAAACGGAAATATGTTAGTTTTCCATATGAAGGGACTATATGTTAATCACCGTGGACAATATAAGCATTTCGAAAAAGAAACTGAATGTTGGTGTCTTTTGCTGCATAAGTTCATTCGTAGATTTAAAAAGCACATTAATTATTTAGAACATATAGTATGCAACTGTCCTCTTTTGGCGTAGTTGATTCAACTAGTCTTTTTCCGTTTTGCGTGTAGAGCAAAGCTGATGCTTTTGAGTATGCTGACCAAGTATTAGAACGTTGGTATCCTAGTGTTGAAGATGGGAATAATAAGGGTATTGTCGTGCTAGTGACCAGTCAGAAAGAAGGTGCGGTGACAGGTGGCCCTGACTTTGTTAAGGCAGTTGGTGATACAATCCTTGATGCCACCGTATCAGAGAACCTTCCAGGTAATAATAAACTTTTTAATTGATATTGTAACAGTGAGTGTGCTTCTAGATCATTTCAATATTAATCCACCAATATTTGATAAATTTTAATCCTAAAATTATAACCTGATTCAGCCATCACGAATATTTGAGAAAGATCATGGACTTTAATTTAGTTGCACACTTATTCTTGAAGTACAAAAAAATTTACCAAATGTGAGTATAGTTCCCTTAATATGGCATGTCATCCCCTGTGAAGGAGTCGACCACTGGAAGCTAACATGTAGAACCATCTTGATGATTTCTGGAAAGAAAAAAACATTGCTTTGGTAAAGAAATCTTGTTGGCATACACATTTATATGCTGATGAGCTAATCATTAGTTTGCGAATAGAACAATGTTTCCATATCTTCGACTATGATTTGGTAAAGAACTCTTCAAGTTGGAATTAACAGGAAACAGAAGGAAGAGTAATTAAGCATCAACAAGCATTTTCGCAAACTAAAATCTGACATATGCATTAAATTTAAAAGCACATCACAAGGTTTTTAAGTACTTCTTCATTAAGAGAAGTAAGTATTACTTGAATACGCTACATTTTTATTGATTTCTGGGCTACCTAACTGCAGTATTAGCCGTGGATGAGAAGTACAACGAAGCAGTTTACAGTAGTGCTAAACGACTAGTTGCTGCCATTGACGGTCTTCCAGACCCTGGTGGCCCTGCTGTTAAAGACAGCAAGCGAGAATCCAATTTTAAAACAAAGGAGGAAACTGAAGAGAAACGGGGACAATTTAGTCTTGTTGTTGGAGGTCTGTTAGTGATTGCTTTTGTTGTTCCAATGGCGCAATACTATGCGTATGTCTCTCGGAAGTAATTCGTGTTTTATTTATGTTTTTGATCACTACATATTGTATAAAATGCTGTACAAATTTTAACAGTTTGTTAACACGGAAGTGGGAATCAGATGATGAACGTAGTTTTGGATTCAACGTACATCTCGTGAGCTTAAATTATATCAAGCTGCTTGTTTTTAAACAATCTTTTGTCTGTACTCTGTACTATTGATGAATAATGATTGCATATGTTCCCCCAGTGAAATATCAGTTTATGTGCAGAAAATAGTAATCACGACAGGTCCTTGTAATACTTTGAACATCATTGACACATTAAATTCCCTCTGTTAAAAATTAACTGATGTATCACTTTGGATTAACAGAAAAGGATTGGAGTAACAGAAAAGGATAACTGTATACATAAATTCGTTAGAACTTAAGCTTGATGAGGAGAGGCATTTCTTCTGCAAAGGGCGGATCAGAGAATTTTCCGGTGAGTATTTGTGATGAGACATGTAAATTTGCAGCCTCTGTGTAATGAATCCCATCCCAATTCACATATTCCGTGTTATCACTGCATTCTGTTGTGTTAACAGAATTCCCATTCAAAACTTGGGTTTGACCACAGGTAATGCGACTATCATAATTCAATGGTGGTCCACCGTATCCACAACAAGTTTCCAAGGGTTGTTTAATGAATTGTTGAGCAATTACCAACCGTATTTTGAGTAATTTGCAATGAGGTTAGACTTTATTGTAAAAATGTCGATAAATGTGAAATTTGCATCTGTATATTGCAGCCTTAATTTTGTGCAGAGTGCATGAAGCTGCAGGTTGAGAAGTTTAGAAGCTTGATTATGTGTGGCAACGCATCCTAGCTCGTCAAGCTTTGATGAATCTGTTCCGAATTTTGCAATATTCTGTGGTAAGCAACCTAGTGGACCTGTGTTATGAATCCAAAAATTTCTTGCCCCTTCGTCATACAGTTTCTGAAAGAACCAGAGTTTTAGGAGCAACAGTAATAAATGTTTATAAATTGCTTTTCATCCAAATACTAGAATATATGGAAAAATCATGAATTGTTGAGCCTTGATTCCAGTTTCAAATTCTAATAGAACTGTGGGAATCGAAGCAATAACTTGATCCAGATGCTTTGAGTAGAAACTGCCAGCGAGGTCATTCTGTCCAATGTCAAACATGTAAAGCCCCTTTTGAAAAGAGTCTGCTGCAGGAAGATACTTATTTAGCTTTGTGGCTGCAGGAAAATAACACAAAAGATGTTAACAAATTTATGACCTTTAGACTCGGTAAAAAAAATTATTAGGGACAATATTATGAGGACTTGACTATCTGTGATGGAACACATACACGTACTTCTCGTTTGAATTTCAAGAACACGAGCTTTGAATCTGACAAACTGAGCCACCTGAATTGCGAAAGAAAATGGACTAACAGAGGATGTAGTGGCTGGAAGTATAGTAGAACCAGCTAACGCAAAATTGCGTCCTTTCTTGAAACTCGGCGCACCTATAGCGTCCAGGTAGGGATTCAAAAACGGCATATCCATGGCATCCACTGACGCAAATTATCCCATATGATCAGAGTATATCATGTAATATTGCAACATGGCACTCTATGTCATACCATGGAAATTGAGGAAAATGACTAACATTAAAGCAGAGGAGAGACCATGAAATTTACAGCACTATATGGCATACCATCAAAGTGACAATCAAAGATGTGTATTGCTAAGTGTTGTACTCTTGAATTACTTACTTACGAAGTCTATAATCAAGCGGCCGTTGCAGAACCTCCCAGAAGGGTTCTTGAAGTATGTCTGTCCATTTGGAGGTTCAAGCTGTTCGCCAACGCCAGCGATAAGTCCTCCTGTATCTGAATTTGAATCCCCGAAGTTGAAAACTGCTTGATAGTTAAAATCAATGGAATAAGAAAGAGGTAGGCAGATCAAATATAAGGTAATGATATGGCTGCAGGTAGAAGATCTGGGAGGCATGTCTAGAGAAGAAATGCAGCTTTCTAGTAGAAAACATAATTGTCTTTCTTTCGTTACTTGCCCGTTTGGGAAATCTTATTTCTCAGAAATAAGTTACTTATTCTGGAAAAAATTTAGGAAATATGTACTTGTTTTTAAAATAAGTAAATTATTTTTGCAAGATAACGAATATTAAACTCATCATACAAAATTTTCTCTAAAAAAAAGTATGTAAATACAAATTTTTTTCCAAAACAAGTAACTTATAAGTTTTTCTTCAAAATTGCCAAACGGGCACTACAATTTGGACCAAATGATCTGTTCGAGCCGAGCTTTTATCGAGCCGAGTTCGAGTTGTTCGTTAAAAGCTCTGTTTGTTTACTGATCAAATGATTTGGTGGTGTGTTTGTTTGCATTTTAAGTTAGCTTTATACTTTGAATCGAAAAAATGGTTAGCTTAATGACACACTATTCAGTTTAAATACCAGAAAGTCCTCATCCATAATCAAATTTAGTGCATGTTTGGAAACACTCAAATAAGTATTTTTGGGCTTAAAAGTTAAGAATCACTTATTTGAAGTGTTTGTGTATAAAAGAGTCGGGGCTTGTTTGCTAACTTTTTAGAAATAAATTGGAAATTAAAAATTCTAACATTCAACATTTAGCTTTTTTTTATTTTTTCGATACACGAAATATATAATATCCTTCAAATTTTCAAAATCATATATTTTTTGATCCGTTCATTAGAAAATTGATATGTATATATTAAATTTCTCTACTCATCGAGATCTATCCATTGATATATATTAAAAAATAAATATTTTGAAAATAATAAAAAAAATTAACTTATAAGTTCTGATTTACTAAGCATTCTATTGATTTATAAGTTCTAATTTACCACACATTCTATTAATTTATAAATTCTTTATAAACTCTGATTTACTTATCAACTTATATAATTATTTTAAATTATAAGTGACTTATTTTGAGGTAAATCAGAGAATACAAGTGTGGCACTTTGCATGCTGATTTGGCATTCACGACTACAAACACGAGGATAACTTATTTTCTGACTTGTAAGTTCAAATTAGTTGCACGTAAACTACTTTTTTACTCATAAAATAAAACTAGCATAATAATCCGTGCGAGGCACGAGTCATCCTCTAGCAATTGCTATAAATTCTGTATAATTTTATGATTTAAGGATATTTTTGAATATAATTGCACCTTTTATATTCATACATATTATAATATCAGTACTTTAATTTATGTATTATTTTATTTATGTATAGATCATATGAGCATAAAAAAAGGATGTTTTATAGCATATAAATATATTGTATAGGTTATAACACAATTTCTTTTAGAACAATGATAAAAAGACATATCATCGATGTGAATAATACTCATCATACAATACTTTACAGATAAAATTAGTACGCTCCTTAATATTTATTTCTTTAAATATCTCATCAAGATATATAAGTCGCATAAAATTATAATCCGAAATTACGAGAGGGCTGATTCCCAACACCAACATATTTCATATATTGTTTGCATAAATATTAAAGGGATGGTGCCTTTGTAATTTTTAAACATATAGAAATATTATCGTAAGTTCACAACCATTAAAATGACACTTTTTGCACTTGTGTTGTGGTTTAATTTATAGTAATAGATAGATTGTGTACCATATTGTGAAAACTAAAATATAATATTTTTAAAATAATATGAGTCACCATTATTTTTACTAAAAAATTAAAATAATAGTAAAAATAAGATAATGAAGAGGTCGGGTTTGTGTAAAAGGTTTATTAACTCAAAATAATAAAGTCCATGCAGCACAAAGGTTAGTAGAATAAATTGTGTAGAGGAGATTCTAGGTACGATTCGCCATAAAAATAAAATTTACTCATTTTTTCCATTTAAATAAGAGAGTGAAATTTCATGTAATTTTATAACTTGTAAGGGTATAACTGTAATTTCATAGAGGATTTATTGGCTCAAAAACCCCCTAAAAATCTCATTGTTCGCTTATTATATGTAGAAAGAATGGATGAATGTGTACCATATTGTGAAAGCTAAAATATAATATTTTTAAAATAATAGTAAAAAATAAGATAATGAAGAGGTCGGGTTTATGTAAAAGATTTTTTTAACTTAAAACAAAAGTTCATGTAGCCCAGTGGTTGGTAGGATAACTTGTGTATAGGAGGTTCTAGGTTCGATTCACCACAAAAACTCATTTTTTCCCATTTAAATAAAAGAGTGGCATTTCATGTAATTTTATAAATTGTAAGGGCATAACTGTAATTTCACAGGGGGTTTATTGGCTCACAATTATTCCCTTGTTGCTCTATTATATATAGAAAGAGAAGAGATATGAAAATCTTTTTGCAACTTAGAATATGATAATGTAAGTTAAAAAAAATCATGAAATTTTGAATATTATTTTAGCAAATATCATTAAAGATGCTCTGATCTATACTCTTTATTAATGTAAAAAATCATATTTTAATGGTACGCTAGTACCAAAGTACCAAAATACCAAATTTGATTATCACTAACTCCGGGATTCGATTACTTACAACTACATAATTTAAAAGATTTATTATCTGCTTTAATTTTATTTAGCATTATCTTTGATTTCATTCTCTATAACTACATAATTAAATAGTATATTAATATTAATATTTTAATCTCAACGTGTTCATTTTGTGCCCGTTCTTCGTACGAATTATCGGCTAGTAAATATAAATAAACTAATTAACCTTTACCAACATTTTCAAGAAACTATATAATTTATAAGGAAGTAAGCAAGCTTTTTTTATAAAACAAGATACTCCCACTTCTCATAATAAGAACTTGTGCGTTAAAAAAAAAAACTTGTAATTTATTTAATATTAAATTGTAGTTTACATCCATAAATTTAAGCCAAATTACTCTTCGCATCTAAAATTTAGGGAATCGACAGGTTGCATCCCAAAATTTTAAGTTTGCTATAATTTGCATCCTTTTGACAATTTTTCGTTAAATTTGATCGTTATCGTTAATCAAAATGAGGGTATTTTAATCATTATTTATTATTTAAAATAACAATATTTAAAAAATGAAAAAATAATAATAATTGAAAAAAATGAAAAAAAAAAGAAGTCAAACATATTTTAAAATCTTTAATTTATAATATATTTGATAAATAATGCTTTGAAAATTATAAAATTTTAGTTTATATTTTAAATAATACTTTTAGGAAAATGTTAGTAACATAATTTTTTAGCTAATTTGTAATAACCCGTAATTTTTAGAATAATAATAATAGAACAATATTAAAAAAAGGATTAAAATTTTATAAGAAATAAGATTTAAAATTGGATTAGAATAATGGGCTTAAAACATGAATCAAATTTGAATACAGATAACTAGTAGGTTTGGAATTAGGGTTGCGAGACATTATAAATACATTATATTCTTCTTCCTCGTCTTTTATAACAAAATTCGTAGGGTTTTATAAACATAATTCAGCAGTCTTGTAAAATTCGTAAAAAATTGATCGTAAGTCAAAATTCGTTGATTCTGGACTTTTCGGAAAGGTCTTTTCGTGCTCTACAACTTTCGTTCTTTGAGTTTTTCAAGAAAACATTGTTTAGATGGTCAAAAAGGCTAAATACAGATCTGATCAGAATTGTAATCATGGAGTCTTTCAAGATTTTAGAGGTTTTGCTTCAGAGGGGTTGCTACATGTGTTCTTATATGATTATGTGAATTCTTGATTTGCGTAATTGAGGTAAGTAACTATTCGTTGCTCCGTATATTAATTTGAAACATGTTTTATATTATTTGATTACATGTTAGATATTTGTTTTAGTTACGAAAATATGATATTGATATGTGATTGATAAGATAAGAACATTGTTTTGATTCCCCAGTTTTAGTTGCGTATCGAATCATAGAATCCGGTCACTGGATAGTGTGACATATCGAATCATAGAACTAGTTTACGCACGTTCCGGAACACATAGATACCTTGTTGAGTAAGACTTAACGAGGGACGTAAACTGGCCCCATCGAACCATCGAATTTTAGAAGCCATGTCACTGGCATAGTGTGACCGTAATTTAGAACTATGGGAATTAAAATAAGAATTTGATGTTAAGATTTGTTTGTTCGATTCAGAATTTAGATTATATGAGTTATTGATAATCCGGTGTACATCGATTTGATATTTGTTATGGAATGTATTGTGTGAATTTTTGTCGTAATTGTTATCGAGTATATTGTGTGAAACTGTGTGATAGATGTTATGTGCTACATGTGAAAATCGTGTTTTTGAAAAATATAAAAATATTATTTTGAGCCGTCAGACGTAGTTGCTTGCTGGGATTCGTAGCTCATTCTTTTAATATTTCAGGTTCGGTGTATGATCGGGTTCGATAGCATTGGAGTTCGAAGACCTTAGAATTGAGCTAGATTGACTTTTCGATAGATGTTAGTTGTGCTTTTGTAATAAGTACCTTTGTAATGGACTTTTTGATTAATAAAACTGTAATTCCTTTTAGTTTCGATTTAGAATTAATAGTCCGAAAAGTCGGGCTGTTACATAATTGAACATTTGAAGTTTGAGGGTGTATTCAATCTAGATTTTAAAAGACTTTTTTAAAAAAAATCAAATTTTTGGTGTGTTTAATCTTGATTTAAAAAATCCTTTAAGATCCGGTAGTATTCAACAAGATTATACTCCGTAAAAAGTTTTTAAACTTTAGGTATATTTAATTTAGATTATAAAAAGTTCATAAAAATATGGTGGTAGTCAATTTGGATTTTAGAAATATATTAAAATTTGATGGTATTCAAATTCCATGATTTTTTTTGTATATAATAAAATGTGAATTTATAAATATATGCTAATATATTTTATATTTTTTGAAGAATTTATTGGAAATTTTATTTAGGTCATGCCGAAATTTGTATCCAATCTTTTAAATTCTATAAATTTTTATCGATCCATTAAAATCGAGACGGAACATATCCTCTTAATTTTACTGTACTTTTTACCTGTTGGGTTCGACTAGGGATGGGATTTCACCCGTCTCGCTCGACCTCAATCCGATTCCCGTCCCGTTAGGATCGGGGATTCGGGAAAATTTTTTAGGTTCGAAATGAAAAGCAGAAAATATTTTTAAAAAAAATCGGGGATCAGGGCAGTGTCGAGGATTAGAGAATTCACTACCCCGATCCCCAATTCCTAATTTTATTTTTACAAAAAAATATATTTATATATGAATATATTTAAATTATTATAAGTAAATATATTTACATATATTTTTTTTTGAATATTTTGGCTTACAGCCTTTTACAATGAGTATCTGTTCATTGACAAATCTCGTGGTAAGTCACATATATATACATATGTAAATATATTTACATATATTGTTAGTGCTTACAATTTTTAATTCATTCCACATATTTAAAAGTTTAATAGTAAAATTTAATTTAATTATATTTTTTTGGAACAAATAAAAATTAATTCAAAAAAAATTTTAAAGGAAGAATGCCCAAAATATCTACTTTTTCCTACCCACTACCCAAAATACCCAGATTTCAAAACAGCGCCCAAAATACCCCTCGGATACGCCGTTTGGAACGGCGCATCCCCCTTTTACTGTTCACTCCCCGTATCTCTCTCTCTCTCTCTCCCCGTATCTCTCTCGCTCCACATCTCTTCAAATCCATTTTTGGGCGTTTCAAATCAAGCGAACGATATGATTTTAAACTGGTATGGCTGTGTAGATGGTAGAAATACGATTCCATTGATGTATCATACATGAACGGAGGTTTAACGGAGAGGGTGAACGAAGCTCATCGGAAAACTATGAATAAATTGGGAAAAAACAAACTAAGGTCATGGGTGTTGAAAATCCGGCAAATCAAATGGATTGATATGCATATGAATGTGTAGAGCATCGAAAGACGATTCGATTGGTATATTACACGATATGGGAAGATGTCTGTAACGGAGCATCGCTGATTTTGTTGTGTTTTCCGGCGAAATCGCCAAAATCGCCATTCAACGAGAGCTCGCGTAAAATCTGAGGAAAACTGATGATGCCGTCAGCTGACGTCATCGCGCATGTCAGAGATGCGTGTCAGCTGATACGTCGGATCAAAATGCGTATCCCATAGACATACGGCTTTTTCATAGGTGTAACTAGCTCTTCACTCTTCTACATTAGGCGTATCCCACCCTTTACTCCTCTCACATAGGCGTATCCAAGGATACTCCTCTTGCATAGGCGTATCTAATGGGTATTTTGGGCGCGCAGCGCGAATTTTGGGTATTTTGGTGAGAGAAACTTAAAAAGTGGGTAAAAAGGGCAATCAGCCTTTTTTAAAGTAGGTCATTGAATTTAGAATATATATTATATATCATAATTTAGAAAATTAATTTTGTTATGAAATATGTTAAAAAATGTATAAAATTGATTTTTTAATAAAAATAAAAATCGCCAATTTTTCGCGGGAATCCACATTGCTCGCTCAATGTGAGAATCGGGAAACAAAATATTTTTCATTCGAGGATCGAAATAGGGGTGATCGCGGTGCGGTTTTTCCCCAAAACCGCAGACCAAACCGCATGCGCGGTTTGGTCAAATTTCCAAACCACAACCGCACCACGAAATTTTAAAACCGCATAAACCACACCGCGAAAATGCAGACCGTGTTTACAGACTTAACGAAATACAAACATTGTAGTATGAAATATTGTGATACTAAATAGATAAAGATGGGCTAGCGCATTATAATTGATCTCATAATTAGCCTCTAAAATAAACTATTACTAGGCAGTAGGTATTAACGAACCAAATAGCTTGCAAACTATCCCTTAAATCAATAACAAAATACTAACACACACACACACATACATATATATATATATATATATATATATATATATATATATATATATGGTCTTGTTCAAATAGAAACTAACTTAGAATAGAAACTAGAAACTAAACATAAATTAAATATTTCAAGCGACCAAATTAGGGGTACTCCAATACAAAAAACGTTTAAAATTATTGGCTCTATTCAACAAAAATATAAAAAAAAAAATAAAAAAAAAGTTATTGTTCACGTGATGACGTGGCACGTGAACAATAACTTTATTTATTTATTTTATTTATATTTTTGTTGAATAGAGCCAAGAATTTTATAAGTTTTTTGTGAAGGTGCCCCTAGCGGGGCTGTAACACCCCCAAATCCGGGGTCAAGGATTTGGTAGCTACGTGGAAATCCTCAATGTCAAGTTACTTGTTTAACAACATTAAACCATCTGTAATCATTAAAACTGAAATATAACTCTACGACCCCAACCACCAAGCATCTTTTAGGTCATAGGGCTAGAAACAAGAATTAAAATCTTTACATCTTCATTACATCCATTCTATTACGTCGCACTATGTCTTACAAATCTTATACTACTAGTATAGCTTCGTTGGGAAGTACACCAGCAACTAGTACTACTCAGTACAAAGTAATATATATTACACATCAATGTACCTACATATAACTTACTCCAGCTATAGCTTTTCTGGATCATATAATCTTCATAAGGGCGTACTGCCTGCTTCTTCAGAGCCATGCAGATAAGCCTCAACCGTCTACCTTCCTCTGAAAGGTTAATATTTGAAACAAGCAAGAATGAGCGAAAGAATTGCTCAGCAACTTAATAATAGAACCTCACAATATATATATCAATACACACAAGGGTATTCAATATCTAACGATATTTAATATCATTTCTGAAACAGTTAACTATGGAATTTCAATAAGGGAAGTATAACCTTTAATATAACATCAAATGAACAATCTGAGATCATAATAACCATAGTAAGCTTCACACCTTAGCAAAATGGTATAAGTTGTAGTCCCAATAACCTTTAATAAAACTCTTCAAAATATGCAGTTCAATATACTGCTACTACAAGTGGTTTCATCAAACAGAAACCAAACTATGAAAAGATACCCTTTTTAGTATTCCACAAGTCTGAAAGTATATACATGTAAGTATATCATTTTTTTATCACCACACCCTACAGTTTAATATTCTGTATGGGATATAACTTCTTGAACCACTTGATAAGTTTACGACTCAGAGGTAACTGATAGTAAGAGAGTCAAGGTTTTTGAAACGAACCATTTATAAGGTACCAAATCAGTACTTCTCAAGCTTGAAAATGTTTATATGTATGTATATCATTTTCGCAAAAACACTTGATGTATCAAGATACTGCACCTCAGCAATATAATAACAATTCTAAAATATCTTTGAAACTGTATGCCATGCATTGATGGACATGGTGCTAGTATATTGTAAAAGATGGAGTTATAAGATAGTTCAATATAACCTTTCCGTAAAATATCTACTATATAGAATATAAGCGGAATATCAACATATAACTTGAAAGATGAAGTCATAAGATGATCCAATATCAAAACCTCCTTATCATAACTCATGTTATGTAAGGTATCAACAGAGTCATCAATTGTAGGATAAAGGATGAAGTTACAAGGTAACTCAAATTATATTTTCCGTGGGAATATCTGCTATGCCAAAAGATAAGCAAGATATTATCATTTATCATAAAAGAGGAAATTGCATGAAAATATTGCAATTCCAGTTTCAAACACTTTTTAACCCTGCCCACACAGATGGTGTTGCAGAAGATTTCCAATTTTGAAAGATGAACTAATACGGGAGCATTGCCGCGCCAGATGCCCTGACGTTTACGATGATCAGTCGTATGTCATGCATCTCATCAGTCGTTCTCTACATGTAGAAGGTAGCTCCGACGGATTTACTTGTCTACCGCCCTCTGGAACTCCTAAGCCAACGGTTGGGCTATTGCTGGGTTGGCGCCACTCGACCACTTACGCGTCTCCTAGTTCAATTGACATCCATAACTCTGAAACATAAAGTTTGTCCCCCTTTCCCCAAGTATAATACTTGTTGATAAGACTCCACAAAGTAGTCATATCTAGTTGGAAAGGAAAATTCATCAATATTACCCAAGCTGATGCTTGTTAATGGACATAAACTTGTTCCAACAATCTTACCCCTCGAATGATGAGTGGGTACACAAGATTCAATGACTCATAGCAACCCAGTTGCGAACGAAAAGAATAGTTTCAAAGAAATTATGACCAAGAAGTCATCAAGATAGATAACATTTCTCAAGTAAGGTTCCCTTACAATTTAACGGATAGAATTGAATGAAGAATGCAATCTTGAGAACCTTTCTTGATAATAGTATTAATAATAAGACTCCGAAATAATTTACATAATACTTGGAGGTCGGAAATAGCATTTGAATGAAGTAAATCATTCTTGAAACGAGTTAGAAGAATTAAATAAATATTCCAAAGAATATTTATTAAGTCAAAAATATTGAAGGAATAATCTTAATATAAGATATTGCTCAACTGGATATTCGAAAAGATATTGATTAAATAAATGATGATCGAATGAATATTCGAAATAATATTCATTATTTAACTTAATTAAATTCTTAAGGAATATTCAAAATAATATTCGATGAATAAATTGACCCTGAGTGAATATTAAAGATGATATTCATTAAATAAAGTTCAAATGAATATTTAAAATAATATTCATTTACTAAATAATCTCGAATGAATATTCAAAATAATATTCATTAAGTAACTATCTCAAATGAATAATTAAAATAATATTCATTAAATAAATAAGGGAAAATATCTACTTAAATATTTTCCTCTGAAAGTAATCATGATATATCAAGAAATACTGACTCCCGCTCTATATTTAAGGAATTTAAGTCATACGCCCTTCACTAAGGGCATTTTGCAAAACCCGACTTATAACTAATATCTCATATCTAGCTTATAAGTCAATATCAACTCGTAGTCAAGTATCATAATATACTTTTGAAAACAGTTATGCCTTCCAATAGCATATTTAACATAAATAATATTCATATGGTATTTCTCGACTGAGATAATACTCAAATAACATTACTCGAAAGATTTAGTAAGCCAATACAATTCATCGAATAATATCGTATTCAAATAATAATCCTTGAATGGTTTCCAAGTAATTCATACTTCACGGAAATATAATTAATGTTTATAAATAACATTCCTCAAAATAAATAATAATCTGCCTTTGGAATCCCTCCGGGTTTCCACGACTACCTCTATCTCACAAAATACCGACTCCCGGTTTAGAGTCTAAACAATGAATATGCCCTTATATCTAGAGCTACAAGGTATACTTGTACATAAAATACTTAACTCAAAAGATCGCATATATTCCAAAGGTCAAATCTATTTTAACCGGAAAATAAGTTTATCGCAAAACTGTGTAACAATATACCTGGCAATGCAGTATCATATAATAATATTTCAAAGTATAGGTTTTGATCACTTGCATAGATTAAACCAAAATATAATATTTTAAACTATGAAAGTCCTTAAATCACTTTTAAATATCATTTTGTACTCTTTAAAACACTTAGGGTATTTATTAAATATTTACACCATATTTCTTAAATAATTAATAATCAACCACCCCTTTTTAACGGAATAACCAAATCAATAGTCATTTATTAAAGTAAATATTCAAATAATATTTACTACTACTATTGAAATATTCAATAACCTCCGAACACCCAAATGAACTCTTGGAATATATCTATTCAAAACCAAGACATTATCTCTCCGTCAGTTCCCGGACTTAAGTACTTTATCAAAATAATTATCACTGACTCTCGGTTAATAAGAATTAAATGCTAGATATGAAAATCCTTTTTAAATGAATAGGATAAATAATATTCGTTGCATTAAATAACTCTTCCAAATGGCATACATCAAGGGATGGGGTTGGAGTGTATAAGATCCTTCTAGATATTTTAATCGAAAATATCCCAAGTATAATATTTGCAATATTTTATGAACAAGATACCGATTAAGGGGAGGTGAGTCATAATTTATCGGTCTCCATCGACAACATTATAAGTCATGGGATTTTGACAATTGGCATAAGCAGAATTTAATAACATTAGCAAAGCCCAAAAATATACTGGTTTTGATGAGTAAGCACATGGTTGGAAAACTTGCAACTATGGATTTAAATCTAATCCACACATTTCATATATTTCAAAATACAGACACTCTGAACGATAGAGTATGCATAAATAAACTTGCCTCTGGTCCTTAGCAGAAAACAGAAATCGCGAATAATTCCTTCGCACCTCGTCCAAGCATTTCCATGGAGGTAGTTTACCTTTCTTTATACGACGCCCCGATCTTTCCTTTTTGATGCACGTCGCTCCAACTTGATTATACCCTATTGGTACTGAAATAGTTACGAGTACGTGTCAGTCCAACCTCGTATCTCGAGTAGACACAACTCAGAATTACCACTAAGTCGCCTAAAGTCGTACTATAGTTGTTATCCCTATGGTTGGCTACTCAAATACCAATTAATACACATAACACATTTAGCAAGTAAGATGAAATAGAAAAGTCCCTCTTTTATAAAGTGGACATTTCCAAGTGTTAAACACATCACAATGCTACACAATTATAACACTTAATCAAACTCCACTTAACATACACAATTATAATACCATTGACATTCTATGCCAACTTAATTAATATGTAATCCTCAAAACCTACTTAATCCTCGATAAAGGCTCATAATACCCATTTAATCATCAAGACACATTTAATCCTCGAATTAACACATAATCTTTGAAACAATAATTAACCTCCAAAATAATTCACTTAGCACGTATTCACGTACACAATTAACATCCACTTCATGCCTCTAGACCATTGATATTAAATAAGTTAAATAAATTTAATCGCAGGGGATTTTTAGAAAATTTCTGCATGAGGTATTCGTTTATCGGACTATGGGCACAGCCCCTCAATATCAATCATAAACAATTCAACCCTGTTTTTACAAAATAAAGCTGCCTCAACTTGCAGCAACATGAAAGTAAACAAGTAAGAAAATTACCCGCCCAGACATGCGGCACCTAGCACATAAGGAAAAGTATCCGCCCAGACATGCGGCACCTAGCACATAAGAAAAAGTATCCGCCCCGACATGCGGCACCTCAACATTTAAGGAAAGTAGACTAAGTTTATCCACATTTGAAAACTATCCACATAAGCCAACATCACGTAGTTGACAATTATACTTTAAACATATACTATAACTTGATTCATACCATTTAGCACTTAGCCAATTAGTCATTCATATAATTACACCTCCTATAACAATAACCATTACAATTAGCAATTCAACTTTCTACCCGAACCATTATCGATAATCATTTAACCAATTATAACCAATACCAAGTAATTGACAGATGTGGCATCCGACAAATTCTATGACTCGACTTATAGCACTTAGCACATAAACATTTATCGATGACCATATATGACAAGTAAGCCACAAAACTTTACATACTATCCGACACTAGCAATTAGCAATTCATATAACCTCCACAACTTATATGGCAACTCATAATTAACCACTAACGACCACAATTTAATTCCAACCATTACACTTAGCAATTAGCACTTAGCAATTAACAATTACAATCGAAAATTAACAATTACCAATTTAGCAATTAACATTTAACCACCACTAACCCGCACATTTAACCGGGCCCACAATTCATCTCAATAATTACCAACAAGTATAGACCTTCCGAATTAAATCTCAGAATTTAATCTAATCATTAAAATTACCACATTCACCTCACCAATTAAACTTAATTTAATTACAACGATAATCTCACTCTTTAAACTAATTAAATTACAACAATTAATTAATTAAATAACTACAATTAAACAATATATAATACTTACATCTAATTTAATACGAGAATTAAATAATTAGATTTACGAAATTATACCCCTTTCGTTTCCGATCCGAAAGTCAAGCCACCGGAGTCTCCCCTTTCTCTTTCTCGACTCAATCTCTCTCTCGCTCTCTCTCTCTCTCTCTCTCTCTCTCTCTCTGCCACCACCGTGGCTCCCCTCCTCCACTTCCACCGCAGCACAGCCTCCGGCCGCCACTGCCTTGTCTTCTCCGGCCACCACACACACACACGCGACCCTTACACACATATACACGCGATTCACACACACCACACATACCCACACACATATATACATATATACGTATATATTAGACCCAATTTGAAAACCCCCATCTCTCTTTTCTTCTCTCTCTCTCCCCGCTGTGTTTTCTTCCCCTCCCCCCGATTTGGTTTTGAGCGGCTCCTGTGTGTGTTTGTGTGTGTATCGTGTGTATGTATGTATGCTGTGTTAACCTAATGGGCCTCAAGCCCAACACTATTTAAAAAGCAATACCCACTACGCCATAAACAGCCTACGGTAACACCACGACTGTGTTACCTTAGACCCTAAAAAATGTTACCAAAGGCCAAAAAAAGGCTAAGGTAACACCTTAGCTGTGATAGTTTTGTTCTATGTAACCTTTGGGGTCTAAGGTAACACCTCGACACACATAAGCTAACATAGGCAAATTCGTTACCTTAGACCTATAAGGTAACGCACTAAGCAATTCTATAGCAACACCAAATCTATGTTACCTCAGATGTTCTAATTTTGCAAAATTATTAATTAATTATGTGGGACCCACATGGGGGTCCACTTTGGTGGGGCCCACATGGGGGACCACTTTGGTGGGGCCCACATGCGGGGTCCGTTTTGGTGGGGCCCACATGCGGGGTCCATAAACTGTGCAGCAGCTTTTAGTCTATGGTAACATATAATAATACCTAAGGTAACACCCTGAGTTCAACATAATAAAAATGTAAAGCATAAATATTGCATTTCCCATTAGAAAAACAAACAAACCAACTACATAATCCCAATATCCCATCACAAAATAACCAAACTACATAATCCGATCAAATCCTCCAACACCAAACTACATAATCCGATCAAATCCTCCAACACCAAACTACATAATTCGATCAAATCCGCCAACACCAAGATTACAACATTAAAGTGCAGTAGAATAAAATATTAAACACAAGGGAAATGCCAAGACACTAGTTCAAAAGGTTATATTACGTGGATTTCTATGAGCAAGGAACGTCGGTCACGGGAGTACCATCTCCCACTGTGTCACTAGAAACTGTGCCACAAAGTTCACCCAAATTAATCTGCAGTCCTAGGTTTGCTTCAGCCAATTTTTTGAGGGCAAATGCCAAGTTGTCCTGGACCTTCTGATTTAACTTGGCATCCACTTCTTCATTGACCTTCCTTTGTAGTTTCACTTCCATGTCATCAACAAGGTTCTGTCGTATCTTATTGGTCAACTATTCTATGTACGAATCTGTTGGAGCTGGAGTCTGGGAAGAAGTTTTGATGACCCTCGAGTCATGTCTGCCAATAAGCCAACCAGGACCATGAGATTTTCCACCAGAAATTAGCTCCTCAATACCATCAACTCCTTCGGATGACTCGAGTCTGTTCTTAATCGTTTCCTACAAAACAAAACAACATTGTACATGGAAATAATTAATTGACAGAATAAAGTAAAATATGGATTTAAGGGATTGACAAAAAAATACAGTTACTTACAATTCTGAAGTTCATTACTTCAGGATTAGCCTGGTATTTATGTCCAGGCTTGCGCTTTTGAGTTTTAGAAAAAACTACGGCATCAGTTAGCTCAAGTGCTGGGTTCTTTTTTTTTAGCAAAAAATCAACAAAACAATATGCTGATCAACATAACATATTTCAAAATTATTTAACAATATGGATTTGGGTTCTTGCACACAGATTATCTAACAATGTGAAAGCAATTAAATAATATAATTCAAATTGATTTACCAACAAATAACTTGAATCTACATATTACAGATTTTCTAATATATATATATATATATTGGTACAATTTTTATAAAATTTTGTATCTAACAAAACATATTGCAATTTTTGCTAATTGTATCCAGTGGAAAAAATTGAATTAAATTAAATCGATCAACTTAAACCTATAGTTTCTCAAGAATAAGTCTATTTTCAACTCACTTATCTAAATAGTGAGGACTGTGGAGTGATGTAAATATATGAACTATGTCTATGCATATCATGCTTATATTCAGAGTTATCATGATTATATTCCAAACAGGTTTAGTTGACGCCCAGATACTGGGTTGTAAAATAATGCTTAATTTGTTTCTCAAGATGGCAGCTTGGCAAGTAGATAGTTTTAGCATCTGGGATGCAAGGGCCCAGTTAAAAGACATTCAGACCTAAATTACTAACTGGGTGGAAATGGTGGTCAGGGACTTGCTTGTTTGTGCTATACATATGAATAGTTTTAGAAACGTACCATCTTGTGTTTAACTTGGGAAAACAGTTTTGGACCTCTAGTGTGTGTGTCCTTGTACTCACGACGACTTTTAGTATTTTTCTCGGCCTTCCCCTACAAAAAACATGAAAAAATTAGCATCAGTTTATGTCACTGGAAATTGACCAAATATCAAACTTGCAGAAAATAGTACCAATTTTAAATTTTACGTATACCTGAACTTCAGGATCTCCCCAATACTGTAAGAGCAACTTGAATTCCTCAAGTGGAATTTCCTCAGGCTTATTTTGTATTCTCTCCTCATCAGTTGCAAAAGGCGTATAATGATCCCTCTTAGTTCGACTCTTGTACCCCTTCCAAGCCTGTTGTACTGTCTTCAACGCCCATTTTCGACATTCCTCCGGGATGATAAAACGTTGCTTACATGGAAATGAAACATAAAAAGGAATAAATAAATCTTTAATGCCAGTTGACCAACATTATTTACGTAGGGATAAATTAAAATTATAGCAAAAAATAAAAAAAATTGATTACCTTGGTATAATTCCAAAAGGTGTCCTTTAGGCTTTCCGGAACATGTTCCCAGGAAGCATAAGTCAGTGGCACACACCTCTTTAGTGTCCCCAAAAAGTTACTCAGTTCAGTAACTCTTTTGTCATCATCTGACACAGGCTGGAACTTCTCGTTTACTGAGATAACAACCCTTTTCTCAAACAGCCTTGTATGTACTTTATCCATCCTCGTTTTCCCTCGTGGTCGTTTAGGAACTTCGACTTTAAGTACCGAGTTTATAACATATATGTGAATAATGAGTTAGTTGAACCAGTACACTATACAAACATGCATATAGTCGACAGTAATTACTACAAACATAAAATAAAGTAAAAATGCCCGAACCTGCAGGTTCAGCTTCTTCATTTTCGATAAATGGCATGTCGGTTTCAGGAACTCTGTTAGTTTTAGTTCCACTTCCACTTGCCGCAACATCATTAGCAGCTTGTGTTCGTTTGCGTTCCTGCATAGCAAGGTAATTGGCCATTGTACCAACTCCTTCTGCACATGGTAACTGAATTTGTGCAGCAGGCTGTACAAGCACTGGATTTGCTGCCTCCTCACTCGTATCATTCTGAGTTGAACCCTTTTCAGTTGAAGTCACAGCACTAGCTCGCAAGCGAGTAGTTGGTCCTGTATGAAGATCATTTTTCTTCAATTTTTTGGTTTCCTGAAAAATAAAAAGAATTAGTACTATCTTCATTTTTTTAGTTATTGTGATTAATTACAAAAATATGTATTTTACTAATTACGATACACCTTAGGCACAATTTCTGAAGTATCGTCTTCATTTTGTTTATCATTTCGCATCTTTTTTTTCCGTTTGTTCTTCATTTCATCTACCAGCCCAGTTGCTAATGTAGGCAAATTTAAAGACTCAAGCTTTTCATTGTTCCTCTGGACATTTCTATATTTAATCAGTTCATACGCCGTTAACTTTAACGGTGTATCCGAAGGTTTTAGTGGAGGTGGTAGGTTTTCAAACTGCACATAATCGAAAGAAACATACGAGTGAACTAGCAAAACAGTTGGAACATTGATAAGATCATGTAATCAAAATATGATTCAAGTCTTCTAACCTGAACGTCATTCTCATCCATTTTTTCAGCTTCATCTCTAGGATTATGTAAATCCAGTTTCCTCCGAACAGTTGCAGACTTAACATTCACATTTTCATCACAGGCTTGTTGATTATTGATCGGTGTCGACTTCCGAGCACCCTTCTTTTCAGTTGACTTAGGCTTTTGTTTGCTTATCAAATCATTGATTTCTGGTCTAGCACTTGTCAGCCGTGCTGACTTCCTTGCACTAGTAACCTCAGTAGTTTCATTTGACTTTCGATGACTCTTGACTTCAGTTGGAATCGTCACTTGTGCATTATTTAGCCGTGCAGACTTCCTAGGACTGCATACATCAGTACACTTCTTATTTCTTTGCTGCTGTTGCAATTGATGAGTGGTCACGAATTGACATTTCAATACTTTTGTAGCTGCAGCAATACATTTAAATCATCAGTTCAATTACAAAATCAAAGCAATACATGCATGATCTTAATAAAATTATTTATCAAGAAAAATACACAAAGGACCCCAGCATGTAGTAACAAGTGACTATGTAAAAAAGTTTATACCTTCAAATACATTAGGCCTTGGCCGGATGACTACATGCGGCTGCATTTGCTGTAGTGGCTCACATTTAGTATCGATGACATTGTCAATATAAAAATCCATGTTGTCAGCATTTTTAGTATCTTTAACTACGTCCCCATCATTTACCACCAATTTCCACTCCTCTTCATCATTGTCACTTCTTTTATAAATTCCCCCAACTTCAGTGTATTTGAGATCATCCTTAATATGTTCCATGAGCACTGAGTAGGAAAACAGGTCAGGATCTATGTTCATGATCAAAGTCTCTTTTCCACCAACATACTGTCCATTCTGAAATTTCCCCATGTGAGATTGAATACCTTTTCTCTCATCCTATAAGAATAGCAGAAAATTACATTAGATAAGATACAAAAAAACTGAGCTCAAAAATTGCAAAGTAAATACACAAAGAAGCAGTCCAGTAAGAAAAAACAAGTAAAAGGTGCCCAGTTAAATCATAAGTTCAAAAACATATAAACAATTCTGAACAAGCTTATACATACACAAAAAAGGTAATTAAAGGTAATGATAAATAAAGGCAGTTGATAAAATATATTCGATAAGTAATACATTAAAAGGCAATTTATTGACAAACTTTGACTACTAAAAGGCAATAATACATAAATAAGTACTTCTGCATAATACAATAGTTCAGAATTTATGTAAAAACACTAGACATTTTTCCCAACTACTTTTGGCTTAATTATAACTTTTGTTGGTGGCATGTCTTCTCTAGCCCAATTCATTACATCTCTAACATGACCTCCTATTCCATAACCATGGTGAATATCATGTAATACCGGATCAGTCCCATCATCCTCATTCCCATTTTCAGTTTCGACATCACACCAGCCCCTTGGTAATCTTTTGATAACGTTATGAAATGTCTTCTCAGTTGGATCTTCTATGTAAAACACTTGTTTTACTTGGGAAGCGATAACATACCGATCAGATTTTTGAATTATTCTATTAAAATTCACTCGAGTCAGGCCATACAAATCTTTTTCTGCATGGTACCAGCAACACTTGAATAAAACCACAGTGAAATCTCCCCAGTAGTCAATTTCTAGGATTTCTTCAATTGATCCGTAGTAATCGACATCACCAACCTGTGGATTCTGATCTTTCGAGCTTGCAAAGCTAGTGGTCAAGGAAGACTGAAATACACCACTATTATGTGTTGTATACTTAGCATCTCTTTCTTTTGTACAAAATCGGAATCCATTAATAACATACCTACTGAACCTCTTAGCTGATGGATTAGGGCCCAATGCGAGAAGTTCTAGTTCCTTCGAAATGAACTCTTTTTTCCCAACCTCTAGCTTCAACCACTTCCAAAAATCTTCCATATGTGCCCTCTCCTTTTTATATCTTTTTGATATTGCATAACCATCCATTAAAGATCGATGTTCCCTACAATAATCACCTAGTTAATATTACCAAGAAAAAACCATTCTAATTCTTATTAAAATAAATTAGACCTTAAAACTTACTCAATTAAACTCTGGATGTCCTTGTTACCACAGTTGAATAAAATATACCGATGACATGCCATCAATTCAAATTCTTCAAGATGTACAGGTTTTCCATCTTTACTTCTTCTTATGCCAACTGGATATTCCATCTTTTCTGGACAACTCTCGAATTTTGGTACTCTGTCACCACTTAAAAATCGAGAGCAGAATGTCGAGCACTCTTCTGCAAGGTATCCTTCAGCGATAGAACCCTCTGGTTTAGACTTGTTACGTGCATAAGATTTCAGCTTACCTAGATAACGCTCAATTGGCCACATGCTTCTCAAGTGTGCAGGTCCCCCGTCTTCAACTTCCTTGACCAAATGATCCAACAAGTGAAACA
This sequence comes from Kitagawia praeruptora, assembly GCA_037693485.1. Lineage (NCBI taxonomy): Eukaryota > Viridiplantae > Streptophyta > Magnoliopsida > Apiales > Apiaceae > Kitagawia > Kitagawia praeruptora. Next base: position 116,040,876 of record CM075351.1, on the reverse strand, counting down.
TTATGTCAAAGAAAGCTTGTGGAAAAATTGTTTCAAAACTGCAAACAATTTCAACAATTTCTTCTTGTAGTCTCTTCATATCACGTAAATCGACTTCTTTGCTCCAAAGAGCTCTTAGAAATGCACCAAGTCTGATCAAAGGAACAGCAACCTCAGCTTTCAATGTTTTTTTCACTGCAAATTGTAACAAGTAGTGAAGAATAAAATGGGCATCGTGGCTCTTATACCCTGAGATTGTCCTTTCCTTCGTGTGAACATATCGACTGATATTAGCTGCATAGCCGTATGGCAGTTTGGCATTCTCGAAAACTAAGCAAAATATTTCTTTCTCTTCTTTCGTCATGTCAAAGATAGCAGCCTTAATCACATGATACTTTCCATCACTTGATTTAACTGGATGAAGGACCTTCCTGATTCCCAGATCTTGTAAATCAAAACGAGCATTCAAATGGTCTTTCGACTTGCCGCTAATATTCAACAAAGTACCAAGTATATTGTCACATATGTTTTTTTCGATATGCATAACATCAAGGTTATTCCGCAACAAATTGTGACTCCAATACGGTAAATTGAAAAATATCGACTTCTTTTTGAAAGGGGAATCCCTTTTACGCTTTGTACCTCTTTTGCCCTTTGTCTTGCTGTCGACATTTCCAAATTCATTTTCAAAGCCCGACAATAATTCGAGTATATCTGCTCCGGTTAAAACTGGTGGAGCCTGTCCCATTTCAACTTCACCATTGAATCTTCTTTTGTCAAACCTCCACTTGTGCTCCGGATCTAGAAATTTTCTATGATTCATCTAGCACATTTTTTTACTATGTTTCAAGTATTTTGAAGATGTTTCATAATGGCATATGGGACATGCCAATTTACCCTTTGTACTCCAACCGGATAACATCGCATATCCTGGAAAATCGATAATGGTCCATAAAACACTTGCACGTAGCGTAAAATATTCTTCAGTCAACGCATCAAAGGTTTTTATGCCTATATCCCATAATTCTTTCAACTCTTGAATTAGAGGCTGCATATATACATCAATACTATTCTTCGGAGAATCTGGACCGGAGATGATTGTTGACAGAATCAAATTTTTAGGCTTCATGCATAGCCAAGGTGGGAGGTTGTAATTTACCAAAACAATTGGCCATGTTGAGTGAACTGAACTCATTGTACGGTAAGGACTGAATCCATCAGTGGCTACACCAAGTCGGATATTTCTATTTTCTACTGCAAAATCAGTATACCTTGCATCCATCGCCTGCCAAGCCTTGGCATCAGCTGGATGTCTAAGTTTCCCATCTTTTATTCGTCCGATGTCATGCCATAGCATAAGTTTAGCATACTCCTTTGACATATACAACCTTTGCAGCCTTGGTTTCAACGGAAAATAGCGCATAACTTTCGCGGGGACTTTGTGAATCACCTTCTTTGGATCATTGTCACTCCTGCCTTCCCTTTCCACTACTGCCCATCTTGAAAAACCACAAGTTTCACAAACATCTTTATCTTTATTTTCTGCCCAGTACAACATGCAATCGTTTGGACATGCGTGTATTTTTTCGTAACTAAGACCTAAATCTTTAATGATATTCTTCGCGGCATTGAAAGATAAAGGAATGTGGGCCTGTGGAAAAGCATCTCTCATCAACTCTAGTAAATCCCCGAATGTAGCCTCCGTAATTCCATGTTCGCATTTTAAAGAATAGAGCCTAAGGATAAAACTTAATCGCGAATATTTTGAACAGCCTGGATATAGCGGTTGCTTTCCATCTTCAACATGGCGATGAAATTTATCGTCCTGGGCATCTGTCGTGTCCTCATCTTCACCATTTTGCATACCATGAGTACGATGAAACATGTTGTCTAGATTATCTCCAAAACCTATATTAGCATCACAATCCATATCTTCCTCACAGTTTAGTCGAGAAACCTCACATATCCATTCCATATACAATGGAGATGGACCATTGTATATGAGATGGTCGTATATTGTATCTTGACGAAACCACTTGTCGTTTTTACATTCCGAATAAAATCTTTTATTCCGCTAAGGTAACCATCACTAAACTTTGGAAGTGTTATCCATGAGTTTCCTTCGTCGTCCATCACTACATTAATATCAAGCACGCTTATATTAACTACACTAACCTAAGCAAACAGCTACCTTTCAAGACCTAAACTAACTATACAAATAAGTGGAATATATATACATGAGTTAAAACACCCAAGCAATAATTGTAATATATATATATATATATACCCACTTAGTTCTAAGTCAGTTGGGGAAGCTTTAGTGTTTATTCAAAGATGAAATTGAAGTCTAAGGCAAAACATGGCAGTAGCAAACATAGCACATCAGCAAACACACATAAATGCAAATTATCGCAGATTTTATGCATACCATACAATACAGATATTATCACACAAACTAACGCATAAATTCAAATTATCGCAGATTTTAATAATATATCATAAATTCGAGAAACACATTAACTTTAGGCATATAATTCAGATTATTACAGATTCAATTTATCACAAAAATGACCCCTTCTCCTCTCATGGGAGATACAGAGAGATGGACATAGATGGAGAGGGAGAGGGAGGGAGAGGGAGGGAGAGAGAGGGAGAGAGAGGGAGAGAGAGAGAGAGAGAGAGGGAGGGAGGGAGGGAGAGAGAGAGAGAGAGAGAAGGGTGAGAAAGAGATGGAGAGAGACCGAGAGAGAAGGGTGAGAGAGAGAGATGGAGAGAGAGAGGGGTCAAAATCGAAGCATGCAACACATATATATAAACAAATCGAAGCATTAACACATTTATATTTACAGATCGAAGGATAAAAAGAGAGATTTATACCTTAATTGCAAGTGAGAGAGGCTGATTGAGCGTTAGCGAGATTGAGTGTGAGCTTCAGTGAGCTTGAGTGTGAAATTTGACTGCGAGAGAGAAGCAGAGAGGTGTGAGTGAGGTTCGAGAGAGAGCGGTGAGTGAGAGAGAGAGGCGAGTATGTGACCTAATTGACTAACTTTCCCCAATTCTCCCGACTTAACCAAAATTAAAGCCCGCTTTCCTTTTTAATTTTCTGATGAAAGCCCGCTTTCTTTTTTAACTTTTTGATGAAAGCCCGCCAGCCACCAGCCACGTTTTTTCCACAATTTTTGTTACTTTTTCTTTCTAATATTACAAAAATAATATTTTTCTTGTAAAAATTGTATGAAAATAAAGTGTAATATTTCAATTATAGTAATAATTTAAACATATTCTACTCAATAATTATAGAATATTATTTTTATAGTAATAAATTCAATGACTTGATTAAAATTATTGAATTTTGAATTTTAATAATTATTAAATCATTAATTATAAATAAAATTCAAAAATATGTTAATTATACTCTAAGGTAACACATCCCATGGTGTTACTAAGTTTAACACCTTCCACAGCTAAGGTAACACACCTTTAAGGATATGGTAACACCAAAACTAGAATGTTGTAGTAGGTCCAAAATTTCATAGCTAAGGTAACACCCGAAAAGGTAACACCCCCCCTAAGTGTTGTAGAAAGCTATCTATGGCGTAGTGACCTTTAATTACTACACACTTTAAATAATATTTTACACTAATAACTCTAATTTGAAAAAATAAAATTTCTAGCATAATTAAATACTAGAATATTTTTAAAGACTTTTGGAGAAAGAATTGGAATTAAATCTCAATTTTCTAAATTGATATGCATTTTACAAATCAATAATAATTTATAAAAACAATTCATAAAAATAATAATCGTGATTCATAAATCACAATTTACAGAGCTTTATAAAAATACTACAAACACTATTGTCCTAGTAAAATCTCAAATTCTCGATATTATAACTTAATCGAGTGATTTCCACAAATCCTCAAATAATTAAAATAATCATTTTCTAAGGATTTTAAAATCTCTAAATTATTTAGCAATTTATAATAAAATCTTTACTAAATAATTTCACACTCCAAAATTAAATCTTTATCCAAATAATTTATGGACTCGAGATATCTACTTGGTCCATAAAATTTTAAAAAGGGTCCCGGTTCCACTTAACCGAAAATAATGAAACAATAAAAGAAAGAAAAGAAAAAAAAAATTTCTCCTCATTTTAGGAAAAAACATTATTATAATTGAAATAATAATAAAACCATTTCTTGAAAAATCCGGGTTATTACAGGGGCCATTAAAATAAATACAATATAATTTATTTAGTGTAGGTTTCTAGTTTTATTCTAAGATTGGTTTCTATTTGAACGCTAGCCTATATATATATATATATATATATATATATATATATATATATGGTCTTGCTCAGGTGAGAACCACTACTTATGGTGAGATATGAGATCTAATCCTATCCACCCATTTAAATACATTATATTCATCTCTTACCATTCATTTTACATTTTAATATTTTATATTTGAGATTTCATTATCTTCTTTCTAATTCAACCACCCACCACCATCACCAGCAACTAGGGGTGTAAGCGGTGCGGTGCGGTTCGGTTTTTGGCGGTTATGGCGATTTTGGCGGTTTTTGAAATTTCCAAGCACAACCGCACTTGCGGTTGCGATTATCCGCACATGCGGTTGCGGTTAAAGTCGCGGTTATGCGGTTCAACCACCTATTAAAATTTGTATAAAAAATATATTTTCAAATTGAAAAAATTTGATGGTTTTTTGTGACTAACATTTTCATAAATAATTAGTGATATTTCAAGACTAAAAGTCATGAGTACAAAGAAATGTAAACCAACAGAATACAAAGAAATATGATGTAATGCCCGAACATCAATGCTAAAAATTAGCACCAAGACTTCTAATTATATAATATAATATATGATTTATTAATTTATATTTATAAAAATAAATAATTTATAAAATATATATTTTTAATAATATATATATATATATATATATATATATATTGCGGTTTGCGGTTGTGGTTGCGATTTTGCGGTTTTTCAATATTCAAATCTGCAGCCAACCCGCAAGTATGCGAGTGGTTGCGATTTTGCGGTTTTTCAATTTTGGCGATTTTTGCGATTGCTATTGCGAGTGATTTGCGGTGCGATTGCGGTTTGCGGATAATATTTACACCCCTACCAGCAACCACCAGTGCACCACCGGCGACCACCAGAAAATCACCACCGGAAACATAAAATCACCACCGTCAAACCAAAAATCACCACCGGAAACATAAAATCACCACCGCCAAACCAAAAATCACCAACAGAAACACAAAAATCACCACCGGAAAACGAAAAATCACCACCAAAAATACAAAAATCACCAACAAATCAACACTTACAACCCGAAAATCACCATAAACGGACTGAAAATCACCAAAAACGCCTGTACACACTTTAAAATCACTAATTCAACGGAATATCAACCAAAATCCGGTGAATACAAAATCAGTTCCGAAAAATTCAACAAAAATCACCATCTAGTTCAATTTACAGAGATTTAAACTTTCATAAAACCGAAATTAACTTACAATCAATAAAATATAAACTCCGACCAACAAAAAATTTCAGGCGAGTTTAACAAATCCCAAAAAATCGATGATTTGTATGTATAGTTGAATTGATTTTAAATTTATTCATCACCACCGCCAAAACCTTCATCTTCTCCGACGCCCAACCTTCCACCACCATCATCAGACCGCCATCTCCACCGCAACACCACCTGTAAAATCAGACGAAGATGAGAGAGGAATAGATCGGAGACGAAGATAAGAGAGAGATGAAGATAAGATAAAAGGACCGATCGGAGATGAACTAACGTCACGAAGGGGAGGGAAGGTGATCGTTGGCGGCGAGGGGGTGGGGGACAGGGGTGGGTGTGTGGGTGGCATGTGTTTGTTCTGTGCGGATGTATGCCTGTATGTGTCATGTGCGTGTATATGTGGTAATTTAAATTGTGTGGTTATGATTTAATTAGATATAAAGAATGTGGGGTTGAGATTAGATCTCATATCTCACCCTAACTTGGGGTTCTCACCTAAGCAAGACCCTATATATAAATATGTATATATATATTTAAATATTGCTGTGCGGTGCGGTTTGAACCGCATTTCAGAAAACTAAAACCGCAATCCACACCGTACAGCGCGGTTTGTTAAAATTTGAAACCGCAACCGCACCACAGAAAAAAAACCGTGCGGTGTGGTACGCCGTACGGGTTGGTACAGTGCGGATGGTTTATGCGGTTTGGTGCCGTTTATGATCAACCCTAGATCCAAATAAATTCAAAAAATAAAATATTTCCCATTGAAAGATCGGGAGGGTTCGAGGACAAAAATTAAATAAAAATTCGAAAACCAGAATTGCAGTCCCCGACCTTGGAAATTCCCAATCGGTCAAAATACGTACTATACAAATTTCTTACCAGCCAAACTCCCCCTACATTGTTGGAACCAAAATGTTTTCAAACCGCCGTATAGTCTAAAACCCCTTTCTGTATCTATATTTTCAAAAAAATCCATTACATACAACAGCCAAACAACAATGGCTAACAAAGAACTACAACACTTCGATCCTCCACACACGCACTTAATCTCTGCGTTTCTCGCTATGGAACCTCCCGATTGGCTACTTTCTCTAGCTCGGTAACACTTTCACAATCTCATCTCGTATATATACAAATTCAATAAGTTTTTTTAAATTTATTAATTGTTTTAATTATAATTTGTGTTTTTTAGGGGGTGTGGTGGAGGTTCAATTACGGAGAGCGTGCAGAGGTTTATTTGGGACCAGTGTATCAGTAAAGCAGTAAGTTATTATCGTTTTTCGATAAATTAATAATTTGGGTAACTATATTACTTTCTCTCTATCCCTTCGTAATCGATATAAGCTTGATAAGTAATAAATTCTCGCGTAATTTGGGTAACTATATTACTTTCTCTCTATCCCTTCGTAATCGATATAAGCTTGATAAGTAATAAATTCTCGCGTCCCGATTAATATGAGCTGGGATCCTCTGTCCCCTTCCTCCGTGTCCCCTTCTCTTTTTAATACAAAATGTGTATCCCTGCGGGGCCCATTTTAAATAAAAAATATTTTTATTTAAAATGGACCTCGCAGGGGCACTCATTTTATATTAAAAAAAGCAAGGGGACATGGAGGAGACACGGAGGAAGGGGACAGAGAATCCAGACCCGATTAATATATGGATGCAATTAATTTACATATAGGTTTTAGTGTACTTGTATAGATTAGATTGTACTCACACATGTAGTGTTTGTGTTTGTAAATGGGTCAAAATAAATCACCTAAAATTGGATGTTCAAGGGTAATGTATTGAGAATTTAATAATGGTCATTTTTAGGTTGTCATTTTCGTGTTATCTGTACCAATCGTTTTGCATCCGAGAGCAGCCAGCTCTAAATCAACATTATTACTAATTGTGTTATTTTTCGTTATAATTGTCTACATGAGTTGTCTATAGGTACTGAAAGTGAGATTGTAGATGATGAATAAGTTTTATGGTTTGGTAGTTTTTATTCCGATGGATTTTCATAGTTTTGTGCATATTGATTGCAGCCTGCATTGTTAAGCATCTCTGTTCGGAATCCACTTCGAATATATAAAGTTATTCTCATTTACAGTTTGCACACTTATTAAGAAATAACTTTTGTCTCCAAACTTGCATGTCTTTTAGTGTGCATAATCTCCATATAATGAAGATCCTCGTATACCGAAAATCCTTGGTTTCATTACTACATTTGTTAAGTAAGCTTTAGTCTATTCTAAATTTTAACATGATGCATTTTTTTTTTTTGGTTTGAATATAGAGGTTGATATAATTATTCCTTAAACTTACAACGAAGTACCAACTTTTCGTTTTTGAAATCTCTACAAATTTATATTAAAATTATGTTTAATGATTTCATAGGATATGGTATAAACAAGCAAAAATGTGACTCTTTTGCGGAGGACACTGAAATCTTTACGAAATGAAAATAGTGTTGGTTATGTTCTGAATGTTTGGTAATCTGGATCTAGGTTTCTGAGCAGGATGGGAATTTCTACAGGCCCTACTTAAAAAGGTTTCTGAAAAAGCTAATTGCGGAAGTTGAATCAACAGGTGCATACGTTCTTGATGAATTCTATGAACAATATGCCACTCTCATGATTTCTGTAAAGGTAAAGTTCTGAGATGAGTTTGCATGATTTGTGAATAGCCTAATATACATAAGAGAGAACAGGAGATGGAGAGATTTTGTGTGTCGAGGAATAAACGGCATAAAGTAAGAAAGTGACTGGTGCACAAACGTCATACTTCATTTTATGATATTTTCTATTTCTAAATAGTGCTAGTTATACACTTATACTAGCCACTTTCATCTACTAATTTTTTTTTAATTCTTTAGAATTAATGTCTTATTCTGACTTGGCCACCCGTAATCCAGTCCTTGCATGCAAAGATTACTCTCCCCTTAAACATGTCTTTGTCCTTTAAGCCTTATTCTGCTCATCTCCGTACATCCTTAACATCCCCATTATCAAATTCTCCATACCCCTCTTGTCCTGTGCAGAATGGTGTAATTATTACCCAGTACTCTACTGATAAGAATCAATTTGATTCTCATTATATATTTTGATTCTCATTATATATATATATATATATATATATATATATATATATATATAGGGTCTTGCTCAGGTGAGAACCTCATCTTATGGTGAGATATGAGATCTAATCATATCCATCTCATCTCTTACCATTCATTTAATATTTTAATATTTTGGGATTTCACCATCTTCTTTTTAATTCAACCACCCACCACCACCGACAACCACCACCGGCGACCACCACCACCTTCCGGCGACCACCAGAAAATCACCACCAGCAAATATAAAATCACCACCATCAAACCAAATCACCACCAAAAATACAAAAATCACCACTTCGACCACCTGGAAAATAAAAAATCACCACCGGAAAATGAAAAATAACCACCAGAAACAACTCCATCGTCTCTGCCACCTCCGAACACCACCAACAAATCACCATCGACAGCTCAAAAATCACCATAAATTCCACCAAAATTACTACCAATCACCAAATTTCAAAAGATAAATCATAAAAAGAAAAAAAAAATTAACACCAACAAATCACCACCAGCAACCAACACCTCCGATTACCACCTCCGATTACCACCGACAAATCATCAGTAACAACCCAAAAATCACCAAAAATAACCCAAAAATCACACACATATACATCATCAGTAACAACCCAAAAATCACCAAAAATAACCCAAAAATCACACACATATACATATAAATTATATATAACAATGGATGACAAACTCAATTCATTCGATTCAAATCACATTAACGAAGCCAAATCTACCAACCACCACGGCTAGCAAAAAGTTACATACGCTGAAAAATAGATGAAGCAATTCGCGAAAAAATTGTATTCAGGTAGGATTATGTCCAATGGCGGGGGTAACATCATTTTCACGATGCTGGAAAAACAATCAGAAGAGTGGCGTCGGAGAATAAGGTTGATCTATACGTATAAACAGTATATATGTATAGGTTGAGTTCGGCGGTGGTCGGAAATGAGGAGATGGGCACGTGATGGTGGTCGGGGTTAGTGGGTGGCGATGGAGGCATGGAGCGGTGGGTGGGGCGAGGGGTATTGGGTATATACGTGTTCGTGTGTGAGAGCTGTGTGAGCAATGATCTGTGTGTGTCTGTCACGTGTGTACGTATGTGTTTAATTGGGTGTGTTGTGTGGTCAGGATTTAATTAGATGTAAAAAATGTAGGTTTGAGATTAGATCTCAGTTCTCATTTTAATTGATATATATATATATATATATATATATATATATATATATATATATATATATATATATATATATATATATATATATATATCAGTGTTGCAGATTTCGAAAATCGAAACTATTCGGTTGAGGTACCGATTTACGATTTATCAGGTGATTCATTTGAAAAATCGGTGATTTATCAGTGATTTTTTCAAAATCGGCCGAATCGGTTACAAAATTTTGACCGATTTTTGGCCGACTTATCGGCGATTTTTTCAGAAATCGGCCGATTTCAATAATATATATATATATATATATATATATATATATATATATATATATATATATAAGGTTTGGTCCACAACCACCGTTGGTTGGAACAACCACCAGTACTGCCGCAACTCTTCATTGCTGCAGCACTGCCGCAAGCCTTCAATGCGGCAGCTACTGCCGCAACCCTTCATTGCGGCAATATTAATTAGTTGTTTAATTAAAAAAACATAGCATAAGTTTGGATTCGAACTCTTGACCTTTTACAAATTATACAAAACTTTTGCCACTCCACCAACTTGTACTCTGGTAATTTAAACAAAATTATTTTATATATTATTTAAAATTATTAATTTGATATATATTTATTTATAAAATTAATAAAAATAGTAAATTAAAACCATTCGTTTGGATTCGAACTCTTGACCTTTTCCAAATGAAACAAACATTTTGTCGCACCACCAACTTGTACTCTTGTAATTTAAGAAAAGTTACCTTACATATTATTTTACATTATTAATTTGATATATATTTATTTATAAAATTAATAAAAACTAGTAAATTAAAACAAACCTTTTCCATTCTTTTGGATTTGAACTCTTGACCTTTTCCAAATAAAACAAACATTTTGCCACACCATCAACTTGTACTCTTGCAAGTTTAAGCAACATTATCTTACATATTATTTTACATTATTGTAATTTGATATATATTTATAAAATTAATAAAAAATAGTAAATTAATAGATAATAACATATAAAAATGTGTATAGACGAGTTAATTAACATGGGAATGACTTCCAACCATGACACATTTAAATTATTAATTAACTAATTTTTAAAAAGGATTTAGGAAAAAAATGTTATGTAAAATCAAAATTTTAAAATAATGATAATATATATTATTATATTCTTAAAAATGAAAAAAATATCATAAAACGGTAATGTAAGTTAAAATGAATGAAATCGTTAAGAAAAAATTTATATTGAATATTTTAAATAGAAAAAATAACAAAAAATGTTACCATACTGATTTATTTTTCAACAGTTATCTAAGATTAAAATGTACATGTCAATCCATCATTATTTAAACATCGCGCAACATCGATCCGATCACCCGATCATTGATTGAGTTGTTTAACAAATCGGGGATCGAGACGAGTGAACTTGCTATAGATTTAAATAAATCAACAGCGAACTTCCAGCAAATAAACGATTACAAATGGTTTCTCAATAGATCTCAGAATTACAGAGGTTCTTAATTAAGTTAAACTATTACAAACTGAAATGAAAGATAATCCCACAAGTTCGAGAGGTGGGTCTCTCCCAAGCCGATACACAATTCAGAACATAGCCGATACCCCCCTTTGCCTCTCTAGCAACCCTAATATCCCTTTTCTTCTGCAATGACTTCTTTACCCCTGTTTTTCTCTGGTTGAGACTCTTTTGCCCTTCTTGATCCTTTCCTGGTATAAGTAATGACACGCGTAGTCTTATTATTTTGTGGGGCCATAGCAATACCCGGGGCCAACACAGCCACCTTGTCCTCAAGGTGGAATTCAGGGAAACGCAGTTGGATGTTTTCAAAATTTTCCCAGGTGGCTTCCCACAGAGGTAAGTCGTGCCACTTGATTAGAACCTCTGGCGTAGATCCTGCTTCATGATTTTTGTTTCTAACCTCCAGCAGACGTTCAGGAGTTGTCTCCATGACCAGTTCAGATGAGAGTTGTTCTGGGATCGATTGCACGGTTTGAACATTTCCCTCTGCCTTCTTCAATTGGGACACGTGAAATACGTTGTGGATTCTGGTCGACGGAGGTAGCTGTAGCTTATATGCAACCAGTCCTACTCGTTCCAACACAAGAAAAGGACCATAAAATCGAGGCGACAGTTTGTCATTTGGACGTTGAGCTAATGACTGTTGTCGATAAGGTTGTAGCTTAACATAGACATACTCCCCTGGGTTTAGTTCCAACTCCCTTTGGTGTTTATTTTCATAGGCACGCATCCTTTGCTGGGTCTGTAACAGATTTGCCTTTAACTCATCCAACACTGCGTCTCTCTCCATTAATTGTTCTTCCAATGAAGCTAATGCAGTAGTGTCCTCCGTGAATCGAATTAGTGTAGGAGGGGGTCTCCCATAGACTATCTCGAATGGGGAATACTTGGTAGAAGAATGGGAGCTGGTGTTATACCACAACTCTGCCCAGGGTAACCACCTGGCCCAGCTTTTTGGCTTTCCCTGAATAGAACAGCGGAGATAGCTCTCTAATGTTTTGTTAACCACTTCGGTCTGGCCATCCGTTTGTGGATGGTAGGCTGTACTGCGCAGCAACTCAGTCTTCTGAACTTTGAACAACTCTTGCCAAAGCAAGCTCATGAAAATACGGTCCCTGTCAGACACTATCGTGGACGGATAGCCGGGAAGTCGTACAATCTCCTTGATGAATACAGTAGCCACACCAGGTGCAGAGAAAGGGTGACATAGTCCAATAAAATGAGCATATTTAGATAGGCGGTCCACTACAACCAAAATGGTGTCAATGCCTTAGGACTTTGGCAGGCCTTCTACGAAGTCAAGGGAAATGTCTTCCCACACCCTTGAAGGGATGGGTAGGGGTTGTAGTAACCCAGCAGGCACTAGGTTCGATTGCTTCTGTTGTTGGCAAATTTTACATTCTCGAATATACGTTGCTATTGTTTTACGCATACCAGGCCAAAACCACTCGTTGAGCAATCGTTTATGTGTTTTGATTTCCCCTGAGTGCCCTCCAACATGCGAGTCATGATATTCTTGCAGCAATAAGTTCACCAGTTCTGATTTTGGGGAGATGACAATTCTTCCTTTGTACCTTACTATCCCCTGTACTAGTTCGTAGCCCTTGGGATGGGGTCGATTAGCTTGCAGATCAGTTTTCAATCGTTGCACAAACACATCTGCATCCAGGAACCTTTGAATTTCAGCCCACTGCACACCCCCCACTGAAATTAAGCTGCAGAACTCAATAGGTGTCATACATACCCTTGACAATGCATCAGCAGCGTTGTTTGTATTCCAAAGTTTATAGACGATGGTGAAATTGTACCCAAGTAACTTACTGACCCATCTTTGATATTCTTCGCCCACTTCACGCTGTTCTAGGAGGAATTTGAGGCTTTGTTGGTCGGTGCGAATCACAAACGGGCTTCCCAGCAAGTATTGTCTCCATTTTTGTACCGCTAACACTATAGCCATTAATTCCTTTTCGTAAATAGACTTGGATCTCGCCCTTACCCCCAACATCTTGCTGAAAAAAGCAATGGGGTGTTCATGTTGCAAGAGCACTGCCCCCAATCCATAACCGGAAGCATCCGTCTCAATGACGAAGGGCAAGTTGAAATCTGGCAAGATCAATACCGGGGCTGTCATAAGAGCCATTTTAAGAGTCTCGAACGCAACCGTGGCTTCTTCTGTCCACCCAAAACTCTCCTTCCTAAGCTGGTCTGTGAGGGGTTTGGCAATACTAGCATAATTTCTTATGAATTTCCGGTAATAACCCGACAGCCCGAGGAACCCACAGAGGCTTTTTAAACTGTTGGGAATAAGCCAGTCCACCATCGACTGAATCTTGGCTGGGTCTACAGATACCCCTTCTTCAGAAATCAAGTGGCCAAGATATGCCACTTGCCTTTGTCCAAAATCACACTTTTTAAAGTTTGCATACAGCTGTTGCGTCCTTAGCAATTTCAAAACTGCCTCGACATGTGCTTTGTGTTCCTCGACATTCGAGCTATATATGAGAATATCGTCGAAAAATACAAGCTCTGATTTGCGAAGTAAAGGGCGGAATACCTCATTCATAATGGATTGGAATGTGGCTGGGGCGTTTGTAAGGCCGAACGGCATGACCAAGAATTCGTAATGGCCTTCATGCGTTCTAAACGCTGTCTTCGAGACATCTTCGGGTTGAACTCGCACTTGATGGTACCCTGATTTTAAGTCGAGTTTGGTGAACACAGATGCCCCGTGGAGCTCATCTAGCAACTCGTCAATAACTGGAATGGGGAATTTATTTGGAACGGTGGCCTTATTGACGGCTCGGTAGTCAACACAGAACCTCCACGAGCCGTCCTTCTTCTTAACTAGTAGCACGGGGCTCGAGAACGGACTGTTTGTGGCCTGATTATGCCAGCCTTAAGCATGTCTTGGATGAGCCTTTCTATTTCATTTTTTTGTGCTTGCGAGTATCTATAAGGCCTCACATTAATGGGATCGGTGCCTTCTTTGAGCACTATGTTGTGATCTTGTAGTCTCTCCGGGGGCAGCCCACTAGGTTGGTTAAAGACATCCACATAACGATTGATTAGTGGAGTTAAGAACTGGGGAACCTTGTCTTGTTCAGTTGATCCCGTTACTTCACTTCGTGTGGCACCCAAATAATTCAGCTCTACTAAAAACCCCTGCTTCTCCTTTCTTAGTGTCTTCAGCATTGCCTTCAGATTTATGCCTGTCCTCCCTAACGAGGCATCCCCGGTCAATACCACTGTCTCCTGTCCCATTTTGAACGAAAGTTTTTGTGACTTCCAATTAGCTGTCATAGTGCCCAATTTCTCGAGCCATTGCAATCCTAAAATGAAATCAGAGTTTCCCAACGAAATCGGCAGATAGTCCTCAATGATTGTTAGCCCTTGTAACTCCAGAATTACTGACTTGCATTCTCCCATACTCTGAACCACCTCCCCCGTGCCCAGTGATACTTCGAAAGACCTAGAGGGTTGACATTCGATTCCCAACTTTTCTACCGAGTGCAAGGCAATAAAGTTGTGCGTTGCACCCGGATCAATCATGACTACAACAGCCACCCCATTTACCTCACCTTTGATCTTGAATGTCTTTGGACTTGTGATTCCCACCACCGAATTGAGAGACACTTCGGCATGTATTTCGTCCTCCTGTCCTGTTTCCTTTTCCACTTCTGCCTCTCCCATTCCTCCTTCATCCTCCGTAGAGATATCCTCGTGAGTTAATAATACACTCAATTCCTTCCTTTGGCACTTGTGCCCAATATTCCACTTTCCATCACATTTAAAACACAAACCCTTTGATCTTTTTTCTTGCAGTTCCTTTTCACTCAAGCGCCTAATTTCGCTCCCCGGTTTCGGGCTACTAACCGTAGACATGCTGGATGGTGAATATCCCGAAGACGCCTTAGGACTGAATGGCTTTGAACTAGATACATAGCTGGATACTGACGAGCGAGGGGAAGTCAGTACAGACCCCGCATATGACAGTGGTTTAGTAAACGCCGTGTACCCCGACTTCACCTCTCCCTTCTGTTTGGACAATCTAAGCTTCTCCTCCACCATATTTGCCAATTCCATTGCATGATCCACGGTAAGGGGCCCCAGAAGTCTTACCTCTGCTCGGATATCTTCTCGGAGTCCATTCAAGAATTGGCCCAAGGTCATCTCTTCTGAAACATTCTCTAAAGGGGCAAGTAACTCAATGAATTTTAGACGGTAGTCCGAGACCGTACCCCCTGTCTATGAGCTAGCCATTGCTCTTGAAGAGACCCTGTTGAATTCGAACGAAAATGCCGTCTGAGTAGACCCTTAGCTTGCTCCCACGTATCAATGGGCCGTCTCCGATGCTCCCACTGAAACCATAACAATGCCTGACCTTCCAGGGCTACCACCGTTGCCTCCACCTTTTCCTTCTCAGTGAGCCCATAAAATTCAAAAAACCTTTCTGCTCGCAATATCCACCCGTCTGGGTTGGTACCATCGAAAAGTGGCATATCCAATTTCTTGTGACGCCATAGATTCCGGTTGTTCCCCTGTTGAAACCCACCATTAACTCCGAAACCCGACCCAAATTTCGGACCCGACCCAGCCTTTGCCCCAATACCCGATTCATATCCGACACCAACACCCGGTCCACCACCTGACCCCGACCCACTTCCCACAAACCCTCCTCCTTTCTTCCCCGCCGCACTGCAACTCCCTTCGCCAAACCCTAGTTCTCCTTCCTCCACCGGACTGACCACGACGGGTGTCTTGCCCTGACTATTGGAGAGGGTGGTTACTGCAGATCGAATTTCTGATTGAAATTTCAACTGATCCTCTCTCATGGTATAGATGGTATCTCTAGCTCTAGAAAGCAGACTCTCCAACCTGGTCGCCACCGCCGCTAGCTTTTCATCTTGTTGTTTTGCGATATCATCGAACATAGTAACCAAACGGTTCACCAAGTTTTGTTGCATAGTCGCCACTTCGCACTTAACGGCGGCACCCACTTCAACGGTGATCGTATCCCTCATCTCTTGGCGACTTTTCTCCAAACGCTCCTCAATACTGTTCAACCGATCGTCTTCGGTTCTGATTTGAGCCATGGATCTAAGAGTCTCTGATACCACTTGCTATAGATTTAAATAAATCAACAGCGAACTTCCAGCAAATAAACGATTACAAATGGTTTCTCAATAGATCTCAGAATTACCGAGGTTCTTAATTAAGTTAAACTATTACAAACTGAAATGAAAGATAATCCCACAAGTTCGTGAGGTGGGTCTCTCCCAAGCCGATACACAATTCAGAACATAGCCGATACCCCCCTTTGCCTCTCTAGCAACCCTAATATCCCTTTTCTTCTGCAATGACTTCTTTACCCCTGTTTTTCTCTGGTTGAGACTCTTTTGCCCTTCTTGATCCTTTCCTGGTATAAGTAATGACACGCGTAGTCTTATTATTTTGTGGGGCCATAGCAGAAGTGATGAAATATCTTGGTGAGACATGTGGAGGCATTAAAAATTTAAGGTTTTCTAATCAAGATGTACGCAATGTCATACGGGATATTCGGCATCGAGTGTTTGATTCCGGTGATGCGGAGTGTGGCTTGGTCTTGTTACGAAAATTACAATAAGAAAATACGTTTGATCATTTCTTTTATCGAGTGGATGTGGATAACGAGAATCGTGTTAAAGGTTTGGTGTGGGTTGATCCTCGATGCATGAACGCTTATAAGAATTTTGGTGATGTGGTGACGTTCGACTCAACTTATCGAACGAATATGTACTGTATGCCTTTCATACCTATTACGGGGGTCAACCACCATTATCAAAATATTTTGTTTGGATTTGCACTCATGAGAGATGAGACCGAGACATCTTATAAATGGGTTTTAGAAACTTGGTTGGAAGCATGTGTGTACAAGTCGTTGTCACCCACGGAATTTGAAGGTACAGTAAAACCTCCTTAAATTAATACTCGATAAATTAATAATCTCTCTAAGTTAATAATTTCTTCCGGTCCCAACTTGGGCCAGTTCAAAAAATGATCAATTTCGATAAGATAATAAGATAATAATTTTTTTGAAAATCCTGTATAAATATATGGTCCCAATAATATTATAAATTAATAATTCATATATAATCATAAAAATATATGTATTACCCTTTTGTAAAATATTATTCTATGGTTCTTAAAATTTGAATCTATATGAAACTCATCTTTAACCATCTTTGTTGCATCCAAAAGTTCGAATGTGGTGTTTTGGTAAAACATTAAAAAGTTATTAATCAATGTTTTTGATGTCTTGGGTGCTTTTTTATGTGAAAAAGGTTCAAACAATGTTGTTTTATCCTTGATATCATCTAAATATACATGAATATTTACTTTGAATCTCGCAAATACTCATTAAAATTGTAAACAATATATATTGAATTAATTGAATTAAGTATAAAACATATATTGTACAATTCATTCTATTTAAATGTATGTAATTGGAAATTAATTTTTTTTTTATATAAAAAATTCTCTATAAATTAATAATTATTAATTTATCGATTAATTAATACCTCTCTAAATTAATAGAATTCTCCGGTCCCAACTAAACGGTCCATATTGATGGAAAGATTGAATGTGTTTGTAGGCAATTTGAACATTCCGGGATGATTTGTAAATACGATCCGTTACCTAGACAAGAAACAAAAAATTCGTATACCGAATGATTACATCAAGTCTAGGTGGACAAAAAATGGCAACAAAATTGCCGGACCTCTACCTTATACCCCTCCCATTCTTGGTAATGTTGGAGCATCACAAGCATCAAGGTATAGTGCATTGTGCAAATCATTTCAAAGTTTAGGCGCTATTGGTAGTTGTTCCGTCCCACGTTTCAATTACGTGATGAACGTGATTGAGCGAGAGAAGTGTCACGTGGAAAATGCTTTTCCACAAGTAGATAAGATCGAAAAAATGGACGAGTCGTTTCATCAAGATGATTGGGATCATGATCCGATATTCGATCCTCCAATGTCACAAACTGAGGGACGAAAAAAAGCGGCAAGATATAAAAGTGGTATTGAAACGTCAACTTCAACAACCAAGTAACGAAAGTGCGGAAAATGTGGGTTGGTAGGAGCAAACCATGATAGAAGAAATTGTCCTGAACATTAGTTTCAATTGTATTATGTAATATTTGAAACTATTTTTATTAATTATAATCTTAATTTTCAATGTAAGGTATTAATATGCAATCCATGCATTTGTAATAGTAATAATAATTAAAAGTAATGAATAAATTAGATTAATTGAAATCATTGATTACTATTTATTAAAACATTGAATCCATATTAAAAATGAATTATATGATATGATAAAAAATATGACAAAAAAAATTGTGGAAAAAAAATTCGAACTGAAAAGAACAGGGGAAAACAGGGGAGGAGAGAGAAAGGCTACTTCACTCTCGCCTGCCGCAATGAGGCGTTACGGCTTCCGCATTGTCTCATTGCGGATAGCTGCAACGCCTCATTGCGGCAGGCGAGAGTGCAGTAACCTTTCTCTCTCCTCCCCTGTTTTATCCATTTTTCCAAATTATCCATTTAAAATGCGAAAAAAATTATTAAATTATATTTTAATCCTAATATCCTAGGGAAATAGAAAAAACTTATTTTTCATTTTGAAAAAAAAATCTCATTTTTATGAGCAAAACTTAAAAAAAAATCGGAAAAAATTGAAAAAACGATTAATTTATCTCTTTTTTGAAATATACAATTTAAAATTCGTAAAAAATAATTAAATTATAATTTAATCCAAATGTCCCAGGAAAAAATAATTTACATTTTGAAAAAAATTATCAGGTAATTTTTTTGAGCAAACTTAAAATTTTTTTTGGAAAAAGGAAACTTCCCAGGGGGTCACCCATCTTAGATTGCTCTAGTCCAAGCACACTTAACCACAGAGTTTCGATTCGCACTAACGCACTCGGCTAGGAATGCCACATCTGTTAGTTTTATTAACCATTCTTACATGAATGAGAAACGAATTCCACTCATATTTTAATATTTTTTTAAGTAATAATATTTTAAAATATTTATTTATAAACATTCCATAAATATTTATTTTAAATTCCTTAAAAATTCGGAAAAAATTCATAAAATATTTTTTAAGTAATAATATTGTAAAATATTAATATTTAAATATTTTTTCCAAATATTCGAAAAACTGGAAAGAAAGTCCAAATATTCCCCAATGAGTTCTTGCGGCTTCCGCAATGATTCCTTGCGGCTAGGTTTTTTTTTTTATGGGTCTGTTTGTTTTTTCTATTACCCAGTAAAAATAGACAACAAAATAATTTGCAATAAGCAGTCTGTTTTTACTGCTTTCCATACATATTTAAAACCTATTTCAACCACATCAACACAATCTAAGTCTAACAACAATACCAGATCAACACAATCCCAACCAATATAAATACAACAATACAACTAACTACTTTCAAAGCAAAATTAACAAAATAATAATACAATCAAATAAATGAGATTAAAATTAACTAAAGTCCCCGGTTCCTTTGTTGTAAGCCGACATTAGTCATTCTCTGCTCTTCCCCTTTAAAAAGCTCCCAAGCTATGCGATACCGGAAAGTCAAAACATCATGTACCGGGTCCCACATTGCAAACGTACACGCC
Source organism: Kitagawia praeruptora (assembly GCA_037693485.1). Taxonomy (NCBI): domain Eukaryota; kingdom Viridiplantae; phylum Streptophyta; class Magnoliopsida; order Apiales; family Apiaceae; genus Kitagawia; species Kitagawia praeruptora. The sequence goes on along the minus strand of CM075351.1, from coordinate 116,020,841 downwards.
ACAATCAGAGCCGCCTTGTTGCTTCGGTCAATCCGTAATGAACTTCACATCCATGAAACCGTCTTCAGCAAATCTCACATTACCCAAGAAATGAAGCATGCACGGAAAGAGTTTTTTTCTACAAATTTACCACAAAGAATTAAAAACATATTCCAAAAAGAAGAAAGAAATAAGTAGGAACAAAATAGATAACTATGAAGAGCATAGATTACCATGACAAAAATCTCCTTGGCGTATGCCTTTCGTAAGTCACAATATGGAGGTTCATGTTCCCGGAGAGGATCAATTAAAAGCAATTTCATTGGTTCAAGGTCCACAACAAACAAAATCCAATGACTTCCTGTGCATACGGGGAACAAAGCAACATCACAAAATTGTATTGGTGGCCCAATGTGCTGGTCTTGGTAGGTAATATAGAAATGTTCCCGTTCTTTCATCCTCTCCGGAGATTTACAATTTGGATGCATCTGCAAAAATGAGAAAATAAGTTATGAAATGCAAGAATTCTTGCAATTCATATTATTCTATAATTCTTGCATTTTAGATCCTTATTTCTATAATTCTTGCATTTTAGATCCTTATTTCTATAATTTTGCATTTTATACCTTTATTTCTCTATTTCTTGCATTTTAGACCCTTATTTATATAATTCTTGCATCTTAGATCCTTATTTCTATAATTTTGCATTTTAACCATTATTTCTCTATTTCTTGCATTTTAGACCCTTATTTCTATAATTCTTGCATTTTAGACCCTTATTTCTATAATATTGCTTTTTAACCATTATTTCTCTATTTCTTGCATTTTATACCTTTATTTCTCTATTTCTTGCATTTTAGACCCTTATTTCTATAATTCTTACATTTTAGATCCTTATTTCTATAATTTTGCATTTTAGACCTTTATTTCTCTATTTCTTGCATTTTAGATCCTTATTTCTATAATTCTTGCATTTTAGATCCTTATTTCTATAATTTTGCATTTTAGACATTTATTTCTCTATTTCTTGCATTTTATAATTCTATAATGAGGCAATAAGTTATGAAATACAATAATTAATCAAATTAAGGACTAAAATGCAAGAAATTTGAATTGATTTACCTCCAAGTCGATGCAATACCCAACTGCAATGGTCATGAAATAACTCATTCCAAGGAAGAACCTCTTACATGGACGGACTAGCGCTTTACCCTTAAAATATCTGCTCTCCCTAAGCTTCAGCAGCTCAACATATGCATCCAGAACTGACGACTCTATTTCGCGTTCGCGTCTTAGGCATTGGACATTTTTCGGAGCAAGCTCCGGAGTCATCCCATGTTCTATCCAAATAAAATTATGCTTTTCACCCCACCAATGCTTAAACAGCCAGTTGATTTTCCGATTTTTTAGTGGCTTCATCATATCACCTGATACATAACCAGCCCGCCTCTGCGCATCCTTGTATTTATCCTCACTTGTGTCCAACTGCAAATACATGTCAATACCCCTAATCATAATGAATATTCATGGCACAAAGGAAAAATAGCAAGCCAAAACAAATATATGATTCAAGATACGTACCCCAAGCATTTCTCTTACCCTATCAGGAATAACACCGCTCCACTGATACTACCAAACTTCACAAGTCCACCCGCCACTAGGGTAAACTCTGAACCAGGAGTAGTGGTTTTAACCTGCCATTCGATGAAGATAAAAAAATCATATACACATTTCAAATACAATACGTCAAGGTTATTTCAAAGTTAAAGATTATTATGTCAAGGTTGACATCAGGAAGGATGTGGCGGTCTGATAAAGGTGTTACCATGGGCGTAGAAGGAGAAGGAGCAACTGTAGTCTCAACCTGTATCGGTTGTGAAGGAGGAGGGCTAACCTGCAACCACAATGTGATAAAAACATGAAGAACATATTCTAAGTTAGTATATAAGAAGGGAAATCACAAATAGGAGAGATTAGTACCTCAATATGAGCATGAGGGGGGACAGATGCCGGGGTAGACTGTGAAGGAGGAGGGCTAGATCCCGGGGTCGTATGTGTAACAGGAGGAGCAGTTGTTGTAGTCTCAACCTACAAGATACACCGATCATGCATTTTAGACCTTTATTTCTTTATTTATTGCATTTTAGACCTTTATTTCTCTATTTCTTGCATTTTAGACCCTTATTTCTATAATTTTGCATTTTAGACCATTATTTCTATAATTCTAACATTTTAGATCCTTATTTCTATAATTGTGCATTTTAGACTTTTTTTCTTTATTTCTTGCATTTTAGACCTTTATTTCTTGCATTTTAGGCCTTTATTTCTCCATTTCTTGCATTTTAGACCCTTATTTCTATAATTTTGCATTTTAGACCCTTATTTCTATTATTCTAGCATTTTAGACCCTTATTTCTATTATTCTAGCATTTTAGACCCTTATTTCTATAATTTTGCATTTTAGACCTTTATTTCTCTATTTCTTGCATTTTAGACCTTTATTTCTCTATTTCTTGCATTTTAGATCCTTGTTTCTATAATTTTGCATTTTAGACCCTTATTTCTATTATTCTAGCATTTTAGATCTTATTTCTATAATTTTAAATTTTAGACCTTTACTAGCCTAAAACCCGTGCGATGCACGGATTTTTTTTAATATTATAAAAAAAATCACCAGTTTAAATTAATTTGATAATAATTATATAAATGTTATCCGTGATATTTCTAGAAAATAAGGGATTTCAGTTTGAAAATATAGAAAAGATGATAGGTTTTAGTTGAAAAGGGTAATCGATTAATTATTAGTAATTATAAAATTATTACTTCATTTTATTAAATAGAATGCTCGTGATATGATTAGAAAAAGAGAGGATTTAGTTAGAGAAAATAAAAAGGTAATATGTTCTAGGTGAAAAGGGTAATTAATTAGTTTATAATAATTATAATTTAATTATGTTATTTTACTAAATAAAATTGCTCATAGTTTTTAGAAAATGAGAAATTAGTGTTGCCCGTTGTATTTCTACAAAAAAGGGAATTTAATTAGAAAAAATAAAAAAGATGATAAATTTTAGTTGAAAATGTAATCGGTTAATTATTAGTATTATAATATTATTATTTATTTTATTGAATAGAAACGCTTGTGATATAATTGGAAAAAGGAGGTTTAGGTAACATGTTTTGGCTGAAAAAGGTAACCGTCCATGATATAATTGGAAAAAGAAAAATTTTAGTTAGGGAAAAGAGAAAAGGTAACGTGTTTTGACTGAAAAAGGTAATTGATTAGTTAATAGTAATTATAATATAATTATGTTATTTTATTAAATAAAATTGTTCGTAGTGTTTTTAAAAAGGAGATATTTTAGTTAGATAAAATGTAAAAGATATTCTAATTTACTTGAAAAAGAAAATTATTTAATTATTAAAAAATAGAAAAGGTAATAAGTTTAACCTGAAAAAGGAAATTGATTCACAAAGGAGAAATTTTAGTTAGATAAAATATAAAAGATTTTGTATTTTACATGAAAAAAAAAATTATTTAGTTCTTGAAAATAAAGAAAAGATAATACGTTTAACCTGAAAAAGGAAATTGATTAGTTAGTAGATATGTAATTGAAAAATAGAAAAGGTAATATGTTTAACATGAAAAAGGAAATTGATTAGTTAGTAGATATGTAATTGAAAAATAGAAAAGGTAATATGTTTAACATGAAAAAGGAAATTGATTCATAAAGAAGAAATTTTAGTTAGATAAAATTATAAAAGATATTGTATTTTACCTGAAAAAGGATGCACGGATTTTTTTTAATATTATAAAAAAATTCATCAGTTTAAATTAATTTGATAATAATTATATAATTGTTATTCATGATATTTCTAGAAAAGGAGAGATTTCAGTTTGAAAATATAGAAAAAATGATAGGTTTTAGTTGAAAAGGGTAATCGATTAATTATTAGTAACTATAAAATTATTACTTCTTTTTATTAAATAGAATGCCCGTGATATGATTAGAAAAAGAGAGGATTTAGTTAGAGAAAATAAAAAGGTAATATGTTCTAGCTAGAAAAGGTAATTAATTAGTTTATAATAATTATAATTTAATTCTATTATTTTACTAAATAAAATTGCTCATAGTTTTTAGAAAATGAGAAATTTATGTTGCCCGTTATATTTCTACAAAAAAGGGAATTTAATTAGAAAAAATAAAAAAGATGATAAATTTTAGTTGAAAATGTAATCGGTTAATTATTAGTGTTATAATATTTTTATTTATTTTTATTGAATAGAAACGCTTGTGATATAATTGGAAAAAGGAGGTTTAGGTAACATGTTTTGGCTGAAAAAGGTAACCGTCCATGATATAATTGGAAAAAGAAAGATTTTAGTTAGAGAAAAGAGAAAAGGTAACGTGTTTTGACTGAAAAATGTAATTGATTAGTTAATAGTAATTATAATATAATTATGTTATTTTATTAAATAAAATTGTTCGTAGTGTTTTTAAAAAGGAGAACATGAAAAAGGAAATTGATTCATAAAGGAGAAATTTTAGTTAGATAAAATATAAAAGATATTGTATTTTACCTGAAAAAGGATGCACGGATTTTTTTTAATATTATAAAAAAAAATCATCAGTTTAAATTAATTTGATAATAATTATATAATTGTTATTCGTGATATTTCTAGAAAAGGAGAGATTTCAGTTTGAAAATATAGAAAAAATGTTAGGTTTTAGTTGAAAAGGGTAATCGATTAATTATTAGTAATTATAAAATTATTACTTCTTTTTATTAAATAGAATGCCCGTGATATGATTAGAAAAAGAGAGGATTTAGTTAGAGAAAATAAAAAGGTAATATGTTCTAGCTAAAAAAGGTAATTAATTAGTTTATAATAATTATAATTTAATTCTGTTATTTTACTAAATAAAATTGCTCATAGTTTTTAGAAAATGAGAAATTAATGTTGCCCGTTATATTTATACAAAAATGGGAATTTAATTAGAAAAAATAAAAAAGATGATAATTTTTAGTTGAAAATGTAATCGATTAATTATTAGTATTATAATATTATTATTTATTTTTATTGAATAGAAACGCTTGTGATATAATTGGAAAAAGGAGGTTTAGGTAACATGTTTTGGCTGAAAAAGGTAACCGTCCATGATATAATTGGAAAAAGAAAGATTTTAGTTAGAGAAAAGAGAGAAGGTAACGTGTTTTGACTGAAAAAGGTAATTGATTAGTTAATAGTAATTATAATATAATTATGTTATTTTATTAAATAAAATTGTTCGTAGTGTTTTTAAAAAGGAGAAATTTTAGTTAGATAAAATGTAAAAGATATTCTAATTTACTTGAAAAAGAAAATTATTTAATTATTAAAAAATAGAAAAGGTAATATGTTTAACCTGAAAAAGGAAATTGATTCATAAAGGAGAAATTTTAGTTAGATAAAATATAAAAGATATTGTATTTTACATGAAAAAAGAAATTATTTAGTTCTTAAAAAAATAGAAAAGATAATACGTTTAACCTGAAAAAGGAAATTGATTAGTTAGTAGATATGTAATTGAAAAATAGAAAAGGTAATATGTTTAACATGAAAAAGGAAATTGATACATAAAGGAGAAATTTTAGTTAGATAAAATATAAAAGATATTGTTTCTTACCTGAAAAAAGAAATTATTTAGTTTTTGGAAAAATAGTAAATATAATATGTTTAACCTGAAAAGGGTAATTGATTAGTTAGTAGATATGTAATTGAGTAAGGGTAAAAAAGTAAATTCAACAGGTACCGTACCGACCGACCAACCGACCAACCAAACTTTTAATGTTTCGATTTTTATATAATACGGGTTTCTTTTGATTGGTTATAAAATTTATTTAACATTATAATTATGAACTTTGAATTTTTAGTAAATTAATTTAATCATGTAATATATTTTATTATTAGATCTAACGATTCTTATTTATTACTAAAAATAATGATTTGAATATATGGTGAGATATTTTTGAGTGTATATTATTTAATTTTATTAAATAGAACCGTCCGTGATATAATTGGAAAAAGAGAGATTTTAGTTTGAAAAAATAGAAAAAGATAACGTGAAAATTAAAAGGTGACATACTTTAGGGTGAAAATGGTAATTGATTAGTTTATAGTAACTATAATTTAATTGTTATTTTACTAAATAAAATTGCAGGTAATATTTTTAGAAAATGAGAAATTAATGTTACCGTGATATTTCTAAAAAAAGGAATTTAATTAGAAAAAATAAAAAAGATGATACATTTTTAGTTGAAAAGGTAATCGGTTAATTAATAGCATTATAATATTATGATTTTATTTTTATTAAATAGAATCGCCCGTGATATAATTTGAAAAAGAGAGGTTTTAGTTAGAGAAAATAAAAAAGGTAACTTGTTTTGGCTGAAAAAGGTAACCCGTTATATAATTGGAAAAAAATATTTTAGTTAGAGAAAAGAGAAAAGATTTTTTTTTTTATTAGTTAACAGTATTTATAATTTTTTTTAATTAGATAAAATATAAAAGATATTATATTTTACCTGAAAAAAGAAACTGCTTAGTTATTAGAAAAAAAGGTAACACGTTTAACCTTAAAAGTAGGTTGATTTGTAAAGTAAAAATTTTAATTAAATAAAATATAAAAGAAGATTTTTAAAAGGTAACTCGTGATATAATTGGAAAAAGAGATATTTTAGTTAGAGAAAAGAGAAAAGATAATTTGAACGAAAAAATTAATTAATTAGTTAATAGTAATTATAATATGCTTTTTAGTTAGATAAAATATAAAAAATATTATATTTTAACTGAAAAAGAAAACTGCTTAGTTATTAAAAAGAAAAAAAAAGGTAACATGCTTAACCTGAAAAAGGAAATTGATTAGTAAAGCAAAAATTTTAAAGGTAACATGTTTAACCTGAAAAAGGAAATTGATTAGTAAAACAAAAATTTTAGTTAGATAAAATATAAAAAAATATTTTATCTGTAATTAAGTAAGGGTAATTAGGTAAATTCAATAGGTACCACCTGAAAAAGGAAACTGCTTAGTTATTAAAAAAAATGTAATACGTTTAACCTGAAAAAGTAGGTTGATTTGTAATGTAGAAATTTTAGTTAAATAAAATATAAAAGAAGATTTTTAAAAGGTAACTCGTGATATAATTGGAAAAAGAGATATTTTAGTTAGAGAAAAGAGAAAAGATAATTTGAATGAAAAAATTAATTAATTAGTTAATAGTAATTATAATATTCTTTTTAGTTAGATAAAATATAAAAGATATTATATTTTAACTGAAAAAAGAAACTGTTTAGTTATTAAAAAGAAAAGAAAAGGTAACATGTTTAACCTGAAAAAGGAAATTGATTAGTAAAACAAAAATTTTAAAGGTAACATGTTTAACCTGAAAAAGGAAATTGATTAGTAAAACAAAAATTTTAGTTAGATAAAATATAAAAAAAGATTTTATCTGTAATTAAGTAAGGGTAATTAGGTAAATTCAACAGGTACCAACCAACCGACCAACCAAACTTTTAATGTTTCGGAATTTATATAATAGTATAGATTTGTCTATTTCTTGCATTTTAGACCTTTATTTCTTTATTTCTTGCATTTTAGACCCTTATTTCTATAATTTTGCATTTTCGACCTTCATTTCTCTATTTCTTGCATTTTAGACCTTTACCTCAACAATTGGTATATAAGAAGGGAAATCACTATAAGTTGGCAAATTACACATCATGCACATATACTGAGATTATATTATTTTTGTAGAAATACAACCTCGGTATTTCGAGCAACTGTAGTCTCAATCTGTATCGGCTGTGAAGGAGGAGTGCTAACCTGCAATCACAATGTGATGAAAACATGAAGAACATATTCAAAGTTGGTATATAAGAAGGGAAATCACAAATAGGAGAGATTAGTACCTCAATATGAGCATGAGGGGGGACAGATGCCGGGGTAGACTGTGAAGGAGGAGGGCTAGATCCCGGGGTCGTCTGTCTAACAGGAGGAGCAGCTGCTGTAGTCTCAACCTACAAGATACACCGATCATGCATTTTAGACCTTTATTTCTTTATTTCTTACATTTTAGACCTTTATTTCTCTATTTCTTGCATTTTAAACCCTTATTTCTATAATTTTGCATTTTAGACATTTATTTGTCTATTTCTTGCATTTTAGACCTTTACCTCAACAGTTGGTATATAAGAAGGGAAATCACTATAAGTTGGCAAATTATACATCATGCACATATACTGGGATTATATTATTTTTATAGAAATACAAACCTCGGTATTTCGAGGTATGATCCATTCTTGGGCCACAACATGAGATCCAACAGCTTGCTTGACCGTCTCCATCTCACTAACTATTGGAACTGGAATCAAGGTTTGTACTTTAATCCCTCCATCCACTGACACTCTCAGACATCCAGTAGGCATAGGCTTGCCATGTATTTTTCTACTCATTTCTCCTCCATCTGGGTAAGCCATGCCATAAGCAACCTTGTTGTCTATGCTATCCACTGCCAACTCACATGGTATTGGAGCCTACAATTATGATAACAAAAGTCAAATTACAACTACAATTATCAATGTTATATAAGAAGTAAATCACAAATAGGAGAGATTAGTACCTCAATATGAGCATGATGGGGGACAGATGCCGGGGTAGACTCTGTCACAGAAGGAATGGTGCTAACCTGCAACCACAATGTGATAAAAACATGAAGAACATATAAAAAGTTGGTATATAAGAAGGAAATTACAGTAAGGAGAGATTAATATGAGTATGAGGGGGGATAGATACCGGGGTAGGCTGTGAAGGAGGAGGGCTAGATACCGGGCTCGTCTGTGTAACAGGAGGAGCAGCTGCTGTAGTCTCAACCTACAAGATACACCAATCATGCATTTTAGACCTTTATTTCTCTATTTCTTACATTTTAGACCTTTATTTCTCCATTTCTTGCATTTTAGACCCTTATTTCTATAATTTTGCATTTTAGACCCTTATTTCTATAATTCTAGCATTTTAGATCCTTATTTCTATAATTTTGCATTTTAGACCTTTATTTCTCTATTTCTTGCATTTTAGACCCTTATTTTAGACCCTTATTTCTATAATTCTAGCATTTTAGATCCTTATTTCTATAATTTTGCATTTTAACCATCATTTCTCTATTTCTTGCATTTTAGACGTTTATTTCTCTATTTCTTGCATTTTAGACCCTTATTTCTATAATTTTGCATTTTAGACCCTTATTTCTATAATTCTTGCATTTTAGACCCTTATTTCTATAATTCTTGCATTTTAGACCTTTTTTCTCTATTTCTTGCATTTTAGACCCTTATTTCAATAATTCTTGCATTGAACCAAGCGTTAAGGATTGATACCTCAACATGGACTACAGGCGGGACAGATACCGGGGTAGGCTGTGTAGCAAGACCATCTGTAGTCTCAACCTGCAATTATATGTCAACGCACCGATCATATAGTTATATATATAATTCCTCCTACGTGACTCGAATTAAACCTAGCATTAAGGATTACTACATGACGAGGACGTTTATAAGAGACATGAGGTGTGGCATCGTGCGTAAGTGAAGCAGAAGAATCAAAAGTCTCAACCTACAATAACATATACAACAATCATACATATATTCAATCCATTACATTCAAAGATAACAAGTATCAAAAGATTACTACCTCACGCAAACGTTTATGAGAGACGGATAGTGGAGGCTTCTGCGAAGATGAAGGACCGTTGAGGTCAATATCCATATAATGTGCACGAGAGGGTCTGTCAAAACTAGGTCTGGTAAATCCAACACCCCTCCACTCGGTGTTGATCCGATCATAACGACCCAAAAACTCAGTGATGATATCAAAGAACCAGTCGGGGGGATCACGACGGTAAATGGCATGTAATGTCCTCATTCCACAATCCAGCTACATTGAAGTATTTAGATGCAAGGATTAAAGAAATAAAGGTCTAAAGTGCAAAAGTATAGAAATAAAGGTCTAAAATGCAGAATTATAGAAATAAATGTCTAAAATGCATGAATTGGAGAAATAAAGGTCTAAAATGCAAGAATTAGAGAAATAAAGGTCTAAAATGCATACCGCATCAGCCATGTTCTGCTGGGGATACCAGTCACGAGGCACAATCTTAGCACCATGCCCAGCCACAAATGGAGCAATCCTTAGCTTACTGACCCGCTTGTACCAGTACATGTACTCCTCTATAGACACGTAATTGCCCTCCTCGACAATAGGTATCATGCCATCATTAAAAGCATGCCACTCCTCAATGTAATTTGCCAACAACATTGTATGATTGTCCCGCTGCCAACGAGATGATCTCTCCGTCCGCAGTAAAGTCATGTCAACCGGGTCCTGTGGGATATGCTGTAGAACACCAAACTGTCTCAAGAGTCTATCTGACCTGATATACTCAACAATATCAAAAGAAATGAGAGGGACACGACCGAGAGCCATATAGTTAGCATCCATCAAATCGATATTATAATCCACAGAAACATCCTGAATGTCATAAAATCTCTGATAAGGCTGCCATGTCAGCCAACTAAGCTGAAAGCCGTCAAAGTCCCCCCGATAAAGACCTGTATGGTGGTGGGGGTTAACCCTCCTCTCATCTACTGGCTCAGCCCATGCCAATGCCCTCGGCCAAACAAAATCCTGATGAGGTGCTAGCTGCGGTGCCCCAGGTAACAACCTCTCGTAGGACCAAAGCTGCAAAAGCATGGTGCACCCGTTAATAGCAGTGGCAGTCTTCTGAGCAGCCTTGGTCAAACCCCTGAAAAAATAACTCAAAGGCACAGCTCCCCAGGCATACCCCTTAATCTCACGCGAATTCTGGATTAACTGTAAATACCTGCAAAAATTCAGGAAATGCAAATTAAGGTAAGAATTCAAGAATTGGAGAAATTAAGGATGAACATGCAAGAAATGTGAAATTTAAGGCATAAAATGCAAGAATAAGATAAATTTAAGCATAAATTGCAAGAAATATATTATCTTACTAAATTGCCTAAATATGACAAGAATTAAGGTAAAATATGCAAGGACTAGAGAAAGAAATGAAGTTAAGAAGTACCTAGGATGCACGATGTCTCTGTTCGATGAAGGAAACAACACACCCCCAATCATGCTCGATAAACTCGGGAGAAGGCTTCTCCGGTTTCTTTTTATAGATTTCCCTCAACCTATGAAGCTTCACCCCACCTAAATTGCAAAGAAATTAAAATTTAATGTATAACATGCAAAATTAAACAAATTAAGGACTAAAATGCAAGAAATTAGAATTTATGGGCTAAAATGCAATAACTAGATAATTATCTTCCTAAATTGCAAAGAAATGAAAATTTAAGGTATAACATGCAAGAATTAAACAAATTAAGGACTAAAATGCAAGAAATTAGAATTTATGGGCTAAAATGCAAACATTTTTCATACATTGCGCTCGGTCTCAGTCAACCTCAAATCATGCCACTGTCTCATGTAAACATACTCTAGAGTGATGGTCATCTCACCAAATGGGAAATGAAAGGTGTTGGTCTCTGGCCTAAACCTCTTCACCAACGCCGTGATCAATCGGATGTCGTTCTGGGGAATCGAGCGTGGGTTGGTAAACGCTCGGAAACCCCAGTCTGTCAGCAAACTAACCCGGGTCTCATCAAATACCCACTCGTCGTGGTTGGCTGTTAACTGGCGGACATCCAACTTCTCCCGATCACCCCTGCCATATGTGACTGCTAATATGATCATCCTGCATGGTCAAGAGGGACCTATCGAGAGGTCCGCACTGCATATCCATAGTATCTGCAATGTGCAAAATCAAAAAAATAAGACACATTTCATAAACATGTACCAAAATTGGCTAAAATTATCATTCCACGGAGACATAGTTAAAACAAGAATAAATTAACAATGAATATCATTTATCAAATAAAATGCAATACTAATAACATTAATTAATCAAAATTCGAATTAATAAATCATATTAATTCATAAATTCGAATTTAAAACTCAAAAATTCAAATTAATTATTCAAAAATTCGAATTAAAATTTCCACAACTCATAAAAAAATTTATAATTATAATTTCATAATTATAAACCCTAATAATTCGAATTAATTCATAGTTTTAATAAAAATTCGGATAATAATTCGAATCATAATTCTAAATTGGGCAATTCGAACTAATTCAACCTAATTGAAGATGAAAAACCCTAATTTCAACTCAATTGAGGGTAAAAGCCCTAATTTCAAACTAATTCAAACCAAAAATGGGTAAAATTCGAACTATAAACCCTAATAATTCGATTTAATTCATGATTTTAACTAAAATGAAGCAAATAAATACCACCCACAGTAAAAAACGAATCAAACCATGTACATATAATCGTGAGTAGCAATGTATATAGTAGTGCGTGTGTGTATGTATAACTATGTGCGTGTGTAAGTATCAATTAAAAGATACCTAGAGGAGGAAGATAGGCTGAGATTCGTTGGCTCTGTGTGTAAATCACCCGGAATCGCCTGAGATTCGCCTGGAAATTGCCTGAGTTAGCTCTGTGTTTAATTAGGGTTTAGTTCGGGTCGCGGAAACCGCAATGTGTGATTGTATTTTCTGGACTCCGCATTGTCTCATTGCGGCAGTAGATTTAAGGGTAAAAATGTAATTGCATATTTTTAGACATCCGCAATGTTTCATTGTGGCAACAATTAAGGGTGAAAAGGTAATTTCAGATTTCCATTCCTCCTCTTTGTATCATTGCTGCAGTATTTTGGAGGGTGAAAACATAATTTCATATTTTTACTGGTTTCTATATTTGACATTAACAGCTTTTATTAATTTATTATTTTTCATTAATTTTATTAAATATAAAACTATAATAATTTATTTAAAATTTTATGTAATAATTTAAATTTTATAAACATTTTTATATTTTATTATGTATTAATTTACCATTTTTTATTAATTTTATTTATTAAATAATAAATATAAAAGTATAATAACGTAAAATCATATGTAATACTGTTTTCAGGATATTTACCAAAACCTTTGTTTGGTGTAGGGGTTAAGTTGTTGTTACATTTGGAGAAGGTCCTGGGATCGACTCCACAAAAAATTAAAGTTTTTTTTAAAAACACCGTCACAAGCCTTTATTGCGGCAGGTTATGTTTTTTCCTTCCGCAATGAACACTTGCGGCAGTGTACGAGCTGGTGGTTGCGCACCATTTTCCAACCAACAGTGGCTATGGAAGGGCAACCTATATATATATATATGTGTGTGTGTGTGTATATATATATATACACACACACTATTGCTAGCTTTCACCCTGTGTAAATCACGATTCTTTTATGTATATTTATAACTTGATACATTTCAAAATCTAAATTTTTATTAATTGTTGTAGTTGATAATATTATTAATTTTTAATATATTATTGATGTGATTTGAACCACAAACTTTTGTTAGTAATTAATATGTTATAAATATTAGATTTAAAGTGGTTGTCACTGAGTATCTGACCCTCGACCTTTGTTAGTACTCCCTCCGCCCCAAAATACATGTCCCTTTTACAAAAAAAAATTTGTCCCAAATTACATGTCCCCCTCTTCTTTTCATACAAATATCTCTTTTTTCTATACAAATTTAAGTCTAATTTTCCAAAATTACCCCTATATTTGTATTTTCAATGCTCGACTTCTTTAAAACTTAACTCTATTCTCATTTTTCAATGCATTAATTAAGGTTATTTATTGAAAAACCTTATCCAACCAACCTTTTTCTTAATATGCGTATTTCTTTCAAAAGTGACATGTAAATTGGGACGGAGGGAGTACTTTTATATTATCCCTCGTATTCTTCTTATATAAAGGATATTATATAGGATATAATTGCTCATGTATTTTTTTTATTGTTTCTAGTAAGATATCCATGTTGATTTATTTTAACAAGCGAAATTGTTGTCAGTGTAAACTGTAGTCCGTTAGGATTTTGTTTCTACTTAACCTTGCAGGTCCCTAGTATTGTCTACATGTTGGCATAATTGAAATTTGTTGTTTATAATAGGTTATGTGTTTTAATTAAAAGGTAACTTGTTTTAATTAGAAAAGGAAATATTAGTGATTGGAATATATAGTATAATTGGCATTTTTAGTTGCGGGTATTTTATATGTTATTCATTGAAAGATATAGTGTAATAGGTATCTTTGGGTGTGTTTATAAAAAGGTTATGTATTTTTATTAAAAGGTAACTTGTTTTAGTCAGGCAATATTAATGATTGGAATATGTAGTGTAATTGGTATTTTTAGGTGCGGGTATTTGTATATTATGCATTGGAAGATTGAGTGTAATTGGTATTTTTGGGCATGTTTATAAAAGGTAATATGTTTTAATTAAAGGGTAACTTGTTTTAATTTGGAAAGGCAATATTAGTGATTGGAATATATATATAGTTGGTATTTTTAGGTGTGTTTATATAAGGTAAAATGTTTTAATTAGAAGTTAACATGTTTTAATTAGAGAAAGGCAATCGGCTAGTTACTATTAAATATATTATTTTATTATTTATTAAATAGGATGACCAAAAACCGTAAACCAAAACTTTTCTATGTTTCGGCTTTAATATAATAGTAAAGACGAGCACTTTCTAATAATTAAGTGTGTTATAAAAATATCAGTTTGAAGCTCGATAGAGGATTTGTTGATTATCTAGTGACAAACTATTAAAATCCTCGCTCCCTCTCCTTCTTCTCCCTGCATACTTCAAAAATCTAATGCACTGAAAGATGTGCAACATACCAAAAAATGATATAGATTTTTGATGTAATAATGGATCTCTTGATGGACAAACCGACAAACTAAGGATTGCAAATTCAACAATCTTACAGAGTAGTATAGCTGGCAACAAGGACATATAGCAAACTCACTTTTTTATATTTTAATACAAAGTAACAACTAACAAGTAATTTTACGAAGATGGGACATCTAGGCAGAGTTTGTCAACATTTCTGAATTTTCGAAATTACAAATCCAATGAATTTAGCGACAACTAGTGACTTACACTAATCCAAAGTTCCAAACCGAACTGTTCGCTAATGCTAAATACAGAAATTGTAACACTAATTGAAGCCTTGTACATAAGTCATTCTTGTGCTGTTCTATTAATTTATTTCACAAGTTAAAATGTTCTTGCTTCAGGATGATGATATGGCAAAAGGACTCTCAAGGATTCTGAAATGGCTTTCTTTCCTTTTTCCTGATGGTCAAACTTTATATGGCCCCTCTCCATACACTTAAAAATATATCAACTACCAAAATACAAATGTTTTCATTGCTTGCTATTTTGATTGTTTCTTTGGTTTCTCATGTAGATTGCTCAAAATCTGGGAAGCTAGTGATTCCATTGCAGTGCTCACTTAACTTGCTTGAAGGAGATACTGGGTACGTTCACCGTTATGTAGTATGTAACACATTGCGTTGATTCCTATCTATATAATGCGGCATTAGATAATCACTATTAGAAAGTGTAAAGAATTAAAATTTCAGTTGTTTGGCGGATTATGATCAAACTTAGAAGATTTCGCAAGTAAGCCTGTTGAGTAATAGTGATTTGTTATTTTGATGCTTAGTAGAATATTTCTCTAGCTAGAACAAATAATTGTTCAGTAACTTTGACTTCTTCTCTGTCCGCTTAATTAAATTGGGGAATACGTTGACACGACATGCAAGCTAACTTGGACTTTGGACATGCTTGTTGTCTAACAAAACTCTGTACTCTTTAGTCTTATTTGATTAATAATTTTGCTATCGTGCAATCTTAATCGATTCTCAAGCTATTGGTCGCAAAACACTACATAATATATCCTATATTACTGGAAGCGGTGGCAATAAACCCTTGAAAAAACTGTTCTGCAGAAAAAATTATTAAGCCTCAGTCAGTGACTGTACAAAGGCAACTGCTACTCTACCTAACCAAAACTATAAATTTCATTGCAGTATTTTGTTTGTTTATATGCAACAAATTTGCAGAATTTCTAGTTTAAGCAGATGGCAGCCTTTGCAGTTCATTCTATCCATTCTCTAATACTTCTCTCAGGTTGAAAATCAAATTAATTCACTTCCCGTCTTATAATATGTTTGTAGAGATTTTAAATGCATTGTGATAAATTAAAGGATTTGTGTCCTAGTTGGACTGGTATCAGATTGCTTAAAAGTTGATCGTTAGGTTTAATATGTATTTTTTGTGGCGACTGATTACACTTTATTACATTTGATTTTGATGTGGGAGTTTTGATACTTTTGTTTCGATTTGTTGCGATGGTATTTGAAGCATCAGATCTCTTGTAGATAAAAGTTGCGACAAGCTTTTACCTGTGTTCAGTAAGATCAGTTATTGAAATTTTTTCCCCTTGCATGATTAAATTGATTATTTTTAATGCATGGACTAAGTATGTGCGGGATGACTAGTTTGTGTTATAGGGGAAAGCCGTTGCCAAACTTAGCCAAGGATAAATATTTATCTCAATATGTTTCATGATGGATGAAACTTCCAATTCATTCAGTAATAATTCATATGCATTTTCTCTTGTTGTGGACATTTATGAATTAAATATTGTCTTTTCCAGGTCTTTCAATGAGTTTAATTTTGTATTATGTACTCTATAAATTCAGTATAAGGGTGACTTTCTGAAAGTAATTTTTTTTTACCAATTTCATAGGATAATGTTCACTATTTTATTTGTCAAGTTTCAATTCAAAGAGTTATCTCCTTCTGATTGCCTACCTGAGCATTACACAGGAAAATATTGCTGCGTGCCAGTTTTTTGGAGTGTTTGCTTGATTGCTTTATAATTTAATTGTTGGTGCTTTCATTTCTCTGAACTTTTTGTCATGTTCAAGTATGATGTCAGAGGAGAGTGATGTATTAATTACCGATTGATGAATGTATTAGTGTTCCAGAAATTTCTAAATGTATTTTATTCTAAATGGATTCATTGTACCTTTTTTGGTAACAGTTGTTCGATCTGGCCATCAAGCCTTTTCATGTCAGAATTTGTTTTGTCGTTTCCTGAGAAATTCTCAGGTAAATCTTGTTTTGAGGTGAGCAATGCATTTCTTCTTCAACTCGTAAGTTGTCTCCGCGACATGAATTATTGACGAGTTTAGTTATGCTCTGGAATCTGGATTGATTTGAAGAACCAATGCCCCTGAGTGACATGATTGCTAGTGTTATGATTCCTTCTGTTCACATGTATATCATGTAAAATTTTCGTATAGATTTTCATTTGATTATATGAAACCTGAAGGATTATTATATGTTTAAGCTCTTTGCATTTATATGGTACATAATATAGATCTTTTTCAGATATTTTGTTTGCTGTCCTGCTCGAAGTATTACCTTTTCCATTTTAAGGAACTTCATTTCATCCAATTTCAACTTATTTTTTTTTTCTCTGTGGTTCACCTCGTGAAGGACAGGTAGGTTCAGGAGTTGGTTTAGTTGGTATATGTTTGGCCTTTGTTAGAGCTTCGAAGGTAAATTTCTCTTTTGCTGTATCTTTTATGCGTTATTGCCTGTAGCCATTTGATTTTACATAATTGAAATGATGAATATTGTGTAAGTCATGATAAGTACTGTTATGCCTGGATCATATTAATTCTTATAATTAATATGTGATGTCACTAGACTACATAAAAAATTATTGACTGATATTTGCATCTTAAGATACAGATAGTAAGAATAAAACATGTAACAAATTTAAGAGTATAAAATTTACAATCTTTTATATTAAGAATTATGCCACTAGATAATAGTAGTAATATTCTATGAATAAAAATATTGAGGCAGATATTGAAATAGAATATATATGTATATATATAGGTAAGAAATAAATAAGCGGGAACGTGATATCAAGTGTAGCAATCAGTGTTCTGTGTACTTCCAACAATTTATCAAATATCCAGTAATACTATTTGCATCAACTAATTCAATCTGCTTGATTTTTACGATACATAAAAATATTAAATGATACTAAATTGAATATACGGTATCTGAAATTAATGTGTGCTCCATGGCGTGCAAGCCTTTAAACAATTCATAAATTTTAGTAATGCTAAATTTTGTGAATATCTTCCCTACCTATGTACAGTATTCTATATATACTGATTATATTACCATATAACTAAATTATCTTTATAGTTATACACTAAGGTAAAAAGATCAGTAAATTATCTCTAGAGTTATACATTCGTAATTAGATACTCCCTCTGTTTTTTATATTAGTCTTTTGACTTTTTTGCACACATTTTTAGGTGCACTGACCACATAGTTAAAATTATTATTTTTGAAAATTTATTTTTTTGAATAAAAATATATAATCAAAATTTTAATTCACAAAAAAATTAATTGAAAAAAATAATTTTAACTATGCAGTCAAAACACTTAAAAGTACGTGCAGAAAAGTCAAGAGAGGGAGTATCTGATAGTATGCTTTGAAACTAATAGCTAACAGTTTTTAGTTGAATAATGCTAGGGTTACCAAATTGGGTACCAAAATATGTTCTAAAATGACATGACATAATTTAATCGATACATATGTGAATAAGGGGGGCCCATTATATTTGATTGAGCTACGCCAATCAAAGTATGCCACGTTGCATTTGGGGGTCCATTTTGGGATCCAATTTAACACCTTAACATTTTCTTTTGCATAAGTACAGTTTATAATTATAAACAATATATTAATACAAAGACAAATATAAAAGATACTTTCATTTTGTTTTCAAGTCATATTTGTTGGGTTTTGCTAAGCAGGCCTTAACTCCACATTAGTATAATATTGTCCACTTTGGACCGAGCCCGCACGGATTTGTTTTTGGGCAACTCCCAAAAGGCCTCATACTAATGGAGTTAACTGGCTGGCTTATAAGGCTCGACACCTGTCGAATCTGCCTCCTTCCATGTGATCTGGCTCCCCCTCGAACCATCCTGGAAGCTCCTGGCTATCTGACTCCCCCTAGGCTCATGTATACTGGAAGCCCATCCTGGGGTAGCCCACCTGCCTCTTCCTAGATCTAGGCTTGTCAATGGATCGGATATCCGATCCGATCCGGTCCGATCCAAGCCTTAATAAGTGGATATGGATTCTATAAAAAAGAATCCGATCCGATAATAATCCGATCCGATAAAGATCCGATGTATAATGGATCGGATATGGATTTTAGTTTATCCGATCCAATAAAAACCCGATCCGACCATTTATAATTATTTATATATAATTTTAATATAATATATAAGATAATATAAATTTAAATATATATATTCAAATTAATCTACTTCTCTGGGATTTATTATTTTATTTCTCATTCAAGTATTTTCTTCATATTTCATGTGCACTATAATTTCATTAGATTTTCATATTTTGTATATACCATTATTTCATTAGATTCAAACGAATGAATATGTACATTCTAAGTTATTTGTTCATATTTATTTATTAGTTAAATTTATGTTAATAGTTATAATATATATATATACAAATCACATATACTTAAATTCAAATTATATTTTATTAAATCTTGAATATTATATTTTTGGAATTTTTTTTTCTATTTTAAAGATTTTTTTGGTTTTATTTTATTTTGTTATTTTACTATTTGTTATATTAATTTTTAAATTTTATTTTAAATTTAAATGGATTCGGAGGTCCGATCCGATAATCCGAAATCCTAATGGATTGGATATGGATCAGGTTATTAATAATCCGACAATGATCCGATCCGAATCCGAACCGACAAATTTAAATGGATATGGATATGGATTTTGTCGAATCCGATCCAAACCCGACCCGTTGACAAGCCTACCTAGATCCATCTGGGAGCCCATCTGAGATTGTTATGGATCGTTACAACCATAGCTCTAATACCACTTGTTGGGCTTTGCTAAGCAGGCCTTAACTCCACATTAGTATAATATTGTCCGCTTTGGACCGAGCCCGCACGGATTTGTTTTTGGGCAACTCCCAGAAGGCCTCATACTAATGGAGTTATAAGGCTGCTTATAAACTAGCTATCTGCCCCTCCCACAACCGATATGGGACAACTCCTAACAATATTAAGGTTTTTTTTTAGTTTCAAGTCATATAGTAAAATAGTGATATTTTTTAAAATACAAGCATAATCTAAACAAATGCAAATGTTATTAGAGAATGATGTGGCACTCTGTACAGGTCCCCAAATCAGTGATAATAGCAGGGCATCTTTAACATTTATGGTGATGCAGAGCTTGTACTTACATGGCGGTTAAGTAATTTTTTTAAATAATGATTTATAATAATAAATCAGTATTAGAAATAAATATTATAATAAATATCAGTTAGTAGTTACCCATTAGGATTACATTCCTTATACATACTTGTTTATTTAATCAACTTTTAAACATTTTTAATATTCATTATTGGATATGGTAACATGCTTCGTAAAAAAGAATTTAAACGAATTAGAGGAAAAGATTAAAAGGAAACCGACTAAGATTGACAAAAATACAATTGAGAAGGGCAAACACTTTGAAGCAGAGCTCTGTTGGCTGACCTTTTCTCTCAACACAAGCTGCTGCTATAGATAAAGGGCTAACCCTAATTAAATTCCTTGTGTTTATAAAATTTTGACAATGTTTTGCCAAGTACCTCAAACCTTATAAAATTACCAAATTAGGCAAATTGCAAAACAACCCCTAAAAGATCAGAAAAATTACAATCTAAGCCCTACCCGTCCTATGCAATTTTTTTTTTTAAGTTTGTACAGTATTTCAAAAAGACTCATAATGTTACTAATAATGCAACTTTTTATTATAACCTTTTACTCCTCTACCTTAACTTTAAAATGTATAAATTAGTGATATATTTAGGGAGAAAATATAAAATAAATTTTAGATTATGCTCTTGAAGTTGAGAACATTTAAATAGAAACAAGTACCTTCTCTCGATCTATTGTTTGAAAACATGAGTAGTAGATAGATTGTGTAATGTAGTATAACACTTATGTATGCAGAAAAGTCATATGGAATTGATACGAGGCTTGTATTCTTTTGTATATGTCTTCAACCAAATTCCTTATTAAAGCATAAGAAATGTGTAGAATTTGTAACTCTTTACTTTTGCAGGTGACACTAAGTGATGGTGACTTGTCTAGCCTTGCAAACATGAAGCTTAATCTTGACCTGAATCAGTTAAATCTGAAAAGTGGATTGCTAGAACCAACTAGAGAGGTGAAAATTTTGGTTACACTGATTAGTTATAGTGATTATGACTTTAAAGCTAAACTGTGACATTCGATTTGAGAAAAGAGATAAATTATATTTCTAATTCACTTAATAATTTACTTCAAAGGTTGATGATCAACCGTTGATCAACAAAATGAATTTTCCTCAGTTTGCACTAGTCAAAGCCTATATAGTAGTGCAAGTGAAGAAGGGCAGAAGAGTGACTGAATTTTATTTCAGGTGGAATGCAAATATCTGCCTTGGGAATCTGCATCAGAATGTGAGCTCCAAGACATCATGCCAGATTTCGTGTAAGTATTTGGTTTTATACTTTTATTTCTGTGATGTAGGATTTTTGACATATTATCACAGTTCTGAGAGGGTGCCCTCCCAGGCTAGTGTATTTTGTTTTTTTTTTCTTAATTAATCATAAATATTTGACACTTTCCTTAGCGGTACAACACCCCCTTGCGGTTTATCTTCCACCGTGCACGAACGAGAAGAAGAAAGAACAATGAATTTTCCGGTGCTTAAAATCAAACAAAAAATATATAGAAGATTTATATGTATTTGTATTCTCCCTTATACTAATTTACTCCGGCTTGGATATGGGTTTTGTGGGAAAAATCAATTGATCAGAAAAGCTAATTGCAACGTAAAGGGAGCTAAGACTTTGATGAAAAGATATTGATAGCAATTGACTCTCTTGATACACTTGAAAAGAAAACCTGACTAGCTAGTTTTATACAACCCAGAACAAGAGTAACGTAAAGAAAATAATGGACTCATAAATATAATATAACTAATAAACACAATACACCAGTAACATATAAAGAGCCCAACGGGAAAGAAAACCAACGGGTAAAAAAAAAAAACTGGACTATTAAATAAGAAAACAAAATATTAAAATTAAAATTTTATTTTTCCAAAAATAGATATTATATCTTCTTTTCCAAAATAACTTACTCATGGCATTGTATTTTTACTAAGAAAAGAAGTCTTCAACTTGTAACAGAGGAAGTAGAAAATGCTCTAAGATGCAATTATCACAATGTTAAGATCTATTTATGCTGAAGAAGTCCAAATTCATGATCTACTTGGGCAGTTTAATACTAGAAATGACTGTTATTTGATGCCATTATATCCACACGGTAAGGAGTGCATCTGTTATTTGGTCCCCAGCTTTAACGTTGTGAGTAGTGTACTGCTAAAAGGCCCCTAACGTGGCAAACATTGTCCAGCTGTTTCTACAAACATTATCCAACTGTTTCTATGGATCACATTTGGACAGGGTCTATGTTTCAACTTTTAAATAAGTCATAGTCTTCTTTGACTTGCATACCCAAAGTTTGGTGCTACCTTGAGTGAAAAATATTCACCGACTGACATCATCTAACTTGTTTTTATGACCGAAGTATTGCAATTTTTCACTTGCTCTTTTCACAGTTTGGGTGCAGATGTGATATATGATCCATTGTGCATTCCACATCTTATTCGGGTGCTTTCTATTATTCTGCGCCAAAGAAAAGCTCACTCCCATGATCCCGACGAAAACTCTGAGCACTTGCATGATGAAAAAATTGCTGGCACTTGTGAAGAAAAAGAACCTCTTGATAGGCATTTAAAAGAATTTGATTCTTTGTATGGTATGTCCCTATGCAGAAGCAACAAGAGTTCAGATCGTCGGCATCAAACATCTAAGAAAAGGCCCATTGCATATATTGCTTCAGTTATACGCAATATTGACACCTTTAATTATTTTCTTTCAGTAGCAGAACAGGCAGATCTCAGTGTCAGAGACCTTAGCGAGGAAATTCAGGTGCTTAATCTACTTCCATACATGCAGTCATATCAGCGATGCAATGTAAAATTATTTTGTGTTTCTTATTTATGTTAGTTGACAAACCCTGGATTAACCAAAGCCGCGTTACAAGTAGGCAACATTAGAGTGTGATACTGGTTAGCCTGAGATGGCATTTGTGTTGCATTTAAGTTAATTAACTGCAGAATTTATTTTCTTTGAACGGTACGCTCTGTATCAATGACAGTCATATCAGCAAGTCCTGTGTAACAATATTTTGTGGATCATATTCATGTCAGCGAATACTATTTTTTGAGGACGTTATCTCACTGTTCTGGCAGTAAATTTTTTTTCAAGGATATTTTCAATGGTGTCATCATACTAATAATTTTTTTCATTGGCATCATAGGTGTCACAAGGTGTTGTGGCTTAGATGTAATTGTTGAGAACAATAAACTGGAACTGGATGATCTATATGATGTTAAAAGATAATGGCTTTTTTAAAGCCTTATAGAGCAACAGAAAAGAAAGAAACTGCATCCCACATTTTACATAATCTAATAACGTAGTATGTATTATGTGATAGCTGAAAACATAAACAAAAACACTCCTAACATGTCTTATATTCTAAACAAACACTCCTAAGAGCATCTCCAAGTGTGATAGTCATAATTGTTAACTAAAATTATAAAAATAGACGATTATGTAAAATTTGTTGAACCTGTAAGCTTGTGTGCACAAGTGGTATTAGCTAATGGTTAGTTATATTTAAAAATATGTTATTTTACTATTTTTCAAATTCTAACGATTATATTTTTAGATATTATTTATTTATTGTGGATAAAACTCATAACTAAACTTTTTCTAAATTCAATAAAATAAATTTGTTGTATAAATATGTATATTAAATAATTAATTTAAATAACTTTATTATTTAAAAATATGTTATTTATTATTTTTAAATTCAATAAAATAAAATTTTTTATACAAGGATATATGTTATTTGATTAAACAAAATAGTTTTAATAATTAAAATAATTTAGGATGAAGTTAATTGAAATAAATGTATAGATGTATTAGCATGAAGGAAAGACAGTGATTGATGATGACGTTGAAAATTATAGATGAGCATTCATGATCAACAAATATAGAAGACCTGTAGCATGTTATCTAAAATTGTACCTAATAGCTGGATCCGTTGGAGAACCCATTTTTTACATATTAGGTATAAATATCAACCACGTAGGATTTTTTGCTAACAGGTGTTAAGGGTTGGAGATGCTCTAACATGTCTTATATTCGGCCTTGCCAATTCTTTTTAATACTTAAACAATATTGTTTTATTTCTCAGCCATTCACTGTCTTTCTCTCGTGTTTTTACACAGAGAATAAATATACACACACAAACAGCCATTCGGCCTACCGGAACTGTCAATTTTTTAAGGGTATTAGTTTGATATGTCCCAAATTAACAAGTCAATATATCCCATTTTATATAACATTTATAAATATGTCCCATGATTAAATCTAACTCATATACATATAAGTATAAAAATATATATATATATATATATATATATATATATATATATATATATATATATATATATATATATATATAGGCAAGTGCTCAAAAGAGAACTTATTTTTTGAAGAAAACTAAGGTACTAATCCTAGCCATTAGATGTATTAAGATCAATGGCCCCGCCAGGGGCACCCACACACTAATCAAATACACTCTCACACACAGAATCACACCTAATCCCCTACATTTTTAATTTAATTTTTCCCGTCAATCGGTGATATTTTTTTTAAATCTAATTTCACCACATTTTTCTTCATCTCCCAACGATTAGTTTGCATACCATATATGCTATATTTCGATTTAGTTTTCTAAGTTTTCCATTAAACGAGGTTTTTCCTAGATCCTTACTCTATATATATATATATATATATATATATATATATATATAGGCAAGTGCTCAAATGAGACCCCCTTATTTTGAGAATTGAGAACTGTCCATTTTATACTATACTACTTAATCTGGACCCCACAAATCTCACTATATTAATATCTAATAACTATATTCCCCCCACATCCGACCCCCCCCCCCCACCCCCACCCCCACCCCCACCCCCACCCCCACCCCCACCCCCATCGACAGCGGTACCGGTCGTCTTCTTCACTTCCGATGACGGAGACTTTCGATTCCGATCTCTACAACTGAGATGGGAATACGAAAAAAGAAATCAAGAACAACTGCATGTACACTGTAAATCTGGAATGGCTAAGCAGTGAGTGGCTACAGATAGTTACGCAAGTGGTTTGATCATTTATAAAAATACATCCGACACTTCTTATCTAATTTTTCTTTTCCTGTTTTGCAAGTTCACAAAACTTTGACCATTTCTATCATAAAATGACCTTATTCTACCTACTAGCATTTAAATTAGCCGTCGTCATCCTCATCGCATGTGTCTGTTGTCTGTCTCTTTTCTGTGTGTTATTTCAGTCCCAATTTTCATTTAATATAAGTGGAGACTTTTCTTCACTTATATCTTTCTATCAGGCGGGGAAGAAAGCAACAAATTGAGCTTCTATGGGTCCCAATAGCCTTAGTTGAGGGAAAGCAACCCGGAGATGATGGTGTTGTGATTTGTATTGTTTCAGATCTGAATTTTTTGATCGAATTTTTAATGATTTGTACTGAATTTTTTGGTGATTTGCTTTGAATTTTTGGTGATTTGCTTTGAATTTTCGGTGATTTGGTGGTGGTGGCGAACAGAGATGGTGGTGTTGCGATTTGTCTTGTCTCAAATCTGATTTTTGTTTTTATGATTATGCTCGAATTTTTGATGATTTGTTTTTAATTTTTTAGTGATTTGCTTTGAGTTTTGGTGATTTGCTTTGAATATTTGTGGTTTCTTGGTGATTTGCTTTTTGTGATGATTATGATTCTGGTGTAGGTGGTGGATGGATTAGGGAGTGGTATGGTAAAAATAGATGTTGCAATAAGGATGAAATAGATGTTGAAAGCCAAGCCCCTGTAGCAGAATCGCAAAATGTAAAAATTGAAGCCGATGGAAGAACAGAGCAATTCCAGTACAATTCAGGCGAACCATGGGCCACTTGTTTTCCCATGTTAGTTGGTGATGTTGAAGTTCCTGTCGTCGGTAAACAGGGGTTACCATGACCAACAACAAATCAGAACTACTGATTATCTAAAGGTGCTGCAAGACTTTTCACTAGTAACAATGATTGGTGTTGGTGGGGTGGGGTGGGGTGGGGTGGGGTGGGGTGGGGGGTGGGGGGGGTGGGGTGGGGTTGGGGGTGGGGGCGGGGTGATGGTGGTCAGGTGTTTTCAAGAATCATCAGGTGTGTTGTATGTATGTGTGTATATAGCAGTAGATTATATTAATATAGTAAGGGGTCTCAATTCTCATTATAAGAGGGGTCTCACTTGAGCAGCCCCCTATATATATATATATATATATATATATATATATATATATATATATATATATATATATAATGATCATAATACCCATAATACACCATAATACCCATAAATCATAATACAGATAAAACATTCACCTCACCCACCTTCCTTCCTAACCACAGCTATCAAACTTTATGCAAAGTCTTGTTTTCAAGAAGTTCTGACCTTCTCTTCTTGTTATATATTCTCGATAAAATGTAAATTATTAAATCCAAAATCTAATAAATACACACATACTCACCCCTCTTCTTACGTTGTATTACTTATACACACACAATTAAATCATATTTCACTCAGACACTCTCCGCTAGACCTGGCAAAATGGGTCTGGATTCGAAAAACTGAACCGAAATATGTGGAACCGAATCCGAAATTGGATCCGAAATAGATTATCCGAAATTGTATCCAAAATCGAAACAATCCGAATCTGAACCGAAACTGGTTCAATTTAATCAAATCCGATAACGATCCGAAAACCGATTTGACCCGATCCGAAAATTAACCGAACCTGAAATTTAACAAAAATTTATCCGAAATACTTTATCCAATGATGACCATGTATCCGATTATAATCAGAACCGATCAAATCCGAATAAAAATTTACCCGAACCGAATATGACTTGAATCCGATGTAAATCCGAAACTAAAAATAACTGAATAGAAAAATATCCGATAAAATAATTTTATATATATTAATATTTTCTTGACCTTTATTTGTTTAGTTTTGTCAATTTTTATATTTTCTGATTTGCTATATATTTATTATTCTCATTGAAAATTGCTTACAATATTTTGTTTATAATAATATTTTAATTCAATTTGCAAATATAAATTAATAAATTCTGCACATAATTAGCAAAAAAATAAATAAATTATTTATTTAATTCTCCATATTCAGGGCAGAAATTAAAGTGCATTCACTTATATAGCGCTTATTGAAGCGATGTCTAAGTGAATGCATTCACTTCCATAGCGCTTTTGGAAGCGTTATATAAGTGATATATCTAATTTTGACATATTCGGTCTTATATAATAAATTTTGACACATGTATTTTTTTAAAAATATTTTTTATTTTTTGAAAATTTGGAAATATCACTAAATTAGATATATCTTGAAATCCGTACGGTTGGATCGTCGAGAAATAATTTAAAAAAAATGAAATCAACAATCCGTGACAAAACAATAGTTACGAGTATTAGTCAATTCGGTAGTTGACTACTAATATCTCCAACCAAATTATTTTTTTTAAATTTGGTGATATCACTAGATTAGATATATCTTGAGATCCGTACGGTTGGATCGTCGGGAAATTATTTTTAAAAAATAAAAAGAACAATCCGTGACAAAACACTAGTTACGAGTGCTAGTCATTTCAATAGTTGACTACTAAAATCTCCAAGAAAATTAATTTTTTATTTTTTAAAAATTTGGGAATATCACTAGATTAGATATATCTTGAGATCCGTACGGTTGGATCATCGAGAAATAATTTTAAAAAATAGAATCAACAATCCGTGACAAAGCACTAGTTACGAGTACCAGTCAATTCCGTAGTTGACTACTAAGATATCCAACCAAATTAATTTTTTATTTTTTGAAAATTATGGTATATCACTAAATTAGATATATCTTGAGATCCGTACGGTTGGATCGTCGAGATATATTTTTTAAAACATAGAATCAACAATCCGTGACAAAGCACTAGTTACGAGTACTAGTCAATTCGGTAGTTGATTACTAAGATCTCCAACCAAATTAATTTTTTATTTTTTGAAAATTAGGAATATCACTAGATTTGATATATCTTGAGATCCGTACGGTTGGATCGTCGAGAAATAATTCTTAAAAATAGAATAACAATCCCTGATAAAACAATAGTTACGAGTACTAGTCAATTCGGTAGTTGACTACTAAGATGTCCAACCAAATTAATTTTTAATTTTATGAAAATTTGGGAATATTACTAGATTAGATATATCTTGAGATCCGTACGGTTGGATCGTCGAGAAATAATTTTAAAAAATAAAATAACAATCCGTGACAAAATACTAGTTATGAGTACTAGTCAATTCGGTAGTTGACTACTAAGATTTCCAACCAAATTAATTAATTTATTTTTGAAAATTTGCGAATATCACTAAATTAGATATATTTTGACAATCGACAGTTGGATCGTCGAGAAATATTTTTTTTAAAACGAAACAAAAAACCATAACAAAGCACTAGTTACTAGTACTAGTCAATTTAGTTGTTCATTTCTAAGATCTCAAGCCAAAATAATTTTTTGGTTTTTGGAAAATTTGGGTACATCAAAAAATTAGACATATTTCGACAATCCGAATCGAATGTTCCTATATCCAAACAAAATCCGATCCGAACAGTAAAAATCCGAAAGAGAACCGAACCCAATTTGATCCGATCTTAATCCAAAATTTATCCGATTTTAATCCGAATTTTACCCAAACCGAATCAGATCCGATCCGAACCGAACAGGCTCTAAATAGTACCTTAACCGAAAGTGGATCCGAACCGAATCAGATCCGATCCGAACCGAACAGGCTCTAAATAGTACCTTAACCGAAAGTGGATCCGATCCGAAGCAGATCCGATCCGAAACCGATCCGTTTACCCGATTTTCCAGGTCTACTCTCCGCCACAATTCATCCTCCTCTGAACATCGCCACGCCGTCACCGACTCCGATCTCCGGCCCCGCAGGGGCACCCTTGAATCACTTCTGCAACACATCCATTTATATACATATTAATTGATTCCGAGCAAAATTTATTTTGGATGAGTTCGAATTTTGATTTGGATTTTTAGCTTGAGATTGTTTTCAATGATGTTAATTTTTTAGAATTGGATCGGGAGGAAATAGGCCTTTTTAGATTGTTCGGTTTTTGCCTTTTTTCCGACTTGCTGCGGCTGCTGCTATGTCCACGTCTGGTGGACAAGAGTGATACTTGAGTGTGGGTGATGTTGTTAGGAGAGGATAAAATAGTCTTTTAATAATGTATAGTGAGTAAGTTAATCATGGTTACAATTAAAAAAGGGATATATTAGAAAAATGGGATATATTTATAATTATAAATAAATATGGGATACAATTATAATTGATCTTTTAAAATGGGATATATTAGAAAAAAACCCTTTTTTTAAATCAGACTCATTTGTTAACCATTTACAATTCGGAGACCAGACTCTTATAGATCGTTTCAAGCCCAAGCTTTTCATCCATAAAAAGTTGTATTTGATGGATTTTCTGAAAATCTAATTTTTGAAAAATCAATCGTTTTTTTTCAAAGTTTGACGACTAAAAATTTAATTTTGAGAAACCTAAAAATAGACCGGGGTCAGTAGTGATTAAGAGAACATCATACTAAAATTTGGGAATTTTTGGTGAACTTCGGATTAATTCGAATTTTAATTAAATATTAATTAATTTTAATTCTAAAAAATTCGAACACATTATTCTTCTGAATTTTTTGTGTGATAATATTTTGTGTGTGTTTTAACTAAAAATGGCTGCTAATAATGATAATTTTGAGGTTGTTAAGCATAATTTAGTTGGATTTTTCAAACTCTGATGATTGTCCGTATGAACGATTTAAGCCTTAGATTAGGTTTTTTAAACGAGCATTCGCTTATCAATATCGCTGTATCTCTAGATGCTCCTTTGAAATTGGTCACCTAAGAGTGATGTGCACCAATACTGTTGTCTGAGGAATTAAAATCATTTTCTTTCACCTTTAATGGCACACAACACGTGGTGAATGAATCAATTCTTAACTCTGTCTTGAATCTTCCGACGGAGAATTTTGAGGCTCTACCATCCAATGTTGAGTTGACACAGTTTTTCACTAGTATTCATTGTCATGGGATGATAGATCTCAATAAGTTAACCAAACGGAACCTCGTTCAAGAATGGGATGCTTTCTTCGACACTGTTTTCAAAGTGTTTGCCAACTCAACTAAAGGTAACTTTCATCTCCTCACCTCTATGTTGCAGTATATTTGTTATGTTGTTGTTCATAACCGCAGAATCAATATTGGTAATCTATTTTGGAATGTTTTGATTAATCGTATTACCAAGGGTAAAAGGGATTTTGATGCGGGTGATAGAGTTCACTACTATTACCCTATATTTTTAACTTTAATTTTTAACCATTTTATTCCTATTGAGCAACATGCACCTTTTCGCAACGATAATCCTGTAGTGTCTGGTAAGCAAACCAAGAAACTTTTCACCAACCTAGACACTCACAGAAAGTTTCCAAACATCCGTACTCATTACACCATACTTGTCCACGTTCATAAACTTACCTATCTATGCTCAACCTGAACCTGCACATGTCCCCGAGCCTCATCCTCCAGTGGATCAATCGACTCATGCTGGGTCATCTGTAACATCTACTGACTAGATATTGTCTTCTATCCCTAAAACTTTTCTCCCTCTGTCTCAAATCCAAGTGGTTATTTAGGAAACTGACCAAGAGGTTATAGAACCACAACCTCTAATCCAAGTCAGAGAGCTAAACAATGAGTCAAATCGTGAACAAATTACTCAACCACTGCAAAAGCTACCAGTGAGGAGAGGAAGTAGTCAAAGTGAGAGTGAACCCGCAGCTCTGCATCCACCAAAGAAGAGGAGATTACTTTACTTAATTCACCTTTTAGCCCATCCATATCCTCCAAACTAGATATGGACTTTGAAATGGCCAATGAACAGTTACTGGAACCATTCTCTCAACAGGATGATCCCATTCAAATTCGCTAGATGGCCATGACATCCTGTAATGAGTCAAGCACAACCCCACTGTTACTACTAATAATGGGTGAACATATAGATATGGATTAAGCTAGGGTCACATAGAGAGGCGAGCACTTAGGGTTGGTTACAGTGCCTGCCATAATTACGGCAGAGGGGCCTTCACAAGTCTATGTGGTAAAATATGATCTCCATAAAGTTAGCGTTGAGTGCCTGCCATAATTACGGCAGAGGGGCCTTCACTTAGCGTTGAGTGATGTGAGGACCACCATAAAGTTGAGCGAAACACATGCACGAGAGGTGAGTGAAACAACCTCGAGTGAACTTTAGGTGAGAGCACACACTGACACAAACACTCTTGTTATTTTCCAGTTAGACACCACAAGATTGTAGAAGGGGGGTTGAATACAATCTTGATGAAAATTCTTTCGAATTAACAAGACAATAAATGGATTTGAGATGAACAGATAAAACTGTAGAACATAAATAAAAACATAAACATACAACACGCTCTTTAAAAATTTCAGGTAGATTTGTCGAGTCCACCTGAGGGTTGTATTGAAGAAAATAACATGTGCAAAGTTTACACAGCTACAAGTACAAGACTTAGTGTTTACAAGATAACCTAATGCTCTATGCGTTTAAACTACACTTGACGATATATATATATATATAGGCAAAGTATCAAATAGAAACCAATCCTTAAATAGAAACTAGAAACTAACACAAAATAAATTATATTTCATTCATTCTAATGGCCCCGCCAGGGGCACCTTCACAAAATGTGTTTAAAATTCTTGGCTCCATTCAGCAAAAAAAAAAATTACTGTTCACGCTGACGTCACTGCCACGTCAGCAGTGAACAATATTTTTTTTTTTTGCTGAATGGAGCCAAGACTTTTAGACACTTTTTATATTGGGTACCCCTAGTTTGGTCATTAAATTAGCTTGAAATGTTAGATTAGGGTTTAGTTTTTAGTTTCTATTTTAATTTGGTTTCTATTGGAGTAGGACTATATATTTATATATATATATATATATATATATATATATATATATATATATATTTCAAGTTTACAAATCCTACAAAATAAATGAATATTACAAAGTCAAAGTATTCTGTAGGTTTGCTGCCACTCCTTGTCTCTATGTGATGCAATTTTGTCTGGATTGTCATGGACAGATTTGTATTAGATTTACCAGCTAAATTGCTTGTGAGAAAAAAAAGAATGTTTCTTTTTCTTCTTCGTTTCCAATACTGGCTTCCATACTCTTTTTAAGTCTATCAACCCATGTGATCTGTCAGGCATGTCAAGTTGCTATCAACCACTAATATCAAGACATTATTGATTGTAGCATTTTATCCGTTGAAGCAGACATCGATTGATAGGTTGAATGTTGTTTGCTGGAGTGTCATATCCGTTGACGTAGAAGTTTCATTGGTTGAAACATCACTTCACTTATACAGAATTACAAAACACAGCTTATATACAATTAGCTACCCTATTCTGCATATCCATTGATAGTCAACCTGACTTAGGAATTCTAGCAACTATGACAGTAACAAATAACTTATCTGTCGAGACTTAAAGCAGTATGTTACAGACTTATTATCAATCGATAAGCAGCCTCATCAACGGATATTTATAGACTGGACATCCGTTGATAAGTTACAAACTTAACTTATACAAATATGTTTTTCAAGGTGTTTTTGTGTGCTTATCATCAAGAACAACATAATTCCTAACAATCTCCCCCAATTTATGACTGATAGAATAACAACCATAAATTAAGAGCCTTGATGATAACAAAACACCTTAGCATGATTACAGAGTTCAAGTAAAAACATATGTATTGTAATAAGCTCCAAAAGTGTAGAAAGTGAACTGAGTCAAGTTAAAGAATCATACTTTTACAAGGGATGCTCCTCTCGACTGAGCATATCATTGCCTTCTACCCCTTGCACTCCTCATACCATGGATTTTTCTTTTGTTTGCCTCAAGCTACTCCTCTAGAGATTTGTAGATGATCTTTTCCTCTTTGTGATTTGGATCCAGCATAGACATTAAGTGTTGCAAGTACTCATTGCTAGCCTTTTCTAGTTGATCTTCTATTCTGAAAAATCTTCTATAATTGTGTTCATCTCTGAATTCCATTATCCAGAATGGATAGAAATGAACCTTCCTACCAGGTTCATATGGAATGTTCAGCTTCTTAGGAAAACCCTCTTTTGAAGTCCAGCTATTTCTCAATTCATTGACCTTCTTGAAAATTACGGTCTTTGCCTCTGGAGTGAATCCCCCAGTTCTTTCCATTAGAGACCATATCTTCCATAGCAAGCTGTAGCCTTCATTCAGCACTTGATGTAGGGGACAGGTTCTGTCGTTTCCTCCTTTATAGGTGAAAATCAATCTTTCTGGTAACCTGGTTGTCCTATATGCAGCACATTATAACGCCCTAGAAAATATCGTAATTATAAATATTATTATTTAATATTAAATGTGGAATATATGGTGTGAATTTTTTTTAAGTTAAATATATGTGACATCATGTTTACATGTTTATATGGTGATGTATGTGCAATGTGTATGTCCGTGTATTTTATTTGAACTTTTGACGATTAAAAATCTATTTAAATCATGCATTTTTGATCTTCTGATATTTTTATAAAATCATCGGAGTATTTAAAAATCACGAAATCTTTTGTGTTATTATCTTTATGATATTATTTAGTTTTTAAAATTATTGGGTGGATTATTTTGAGTGTTTAAGTATTTTAAAATGATTTAAGAGTTTTATTTTGTATTTAAAGGATCAAAATTTGTAAAATCCATATTTAATTCATTTTTTTCCATAACAATGTTTTAAAAATTTGTGGGTGTTTTAATTTCATGCTCTTTATTTTAAAAATTTTAAGTTTAATGTTTCACCCATTTTCCATTTAATCTTGATTTTAGAAGTGATTTAATTGATTTTGTTAATTGTTTTCAGCAATTGTATTAAAATTATCTTTATACCCCTGCCTTCTTTAAATCCCTAATTGGTAAATTTTTTCCCCAATTGTGTAGAGCATCTCTCGTTTTTTTCAGAATCCTCTAGAATTCTCTCAATCTCTCATCTCCTCTCTCGTTTAATCTCTCTCGAACTTTCTCAAGCTCTCTACAGCCCTTCCCCTTTATCAAAATCTCGTAACTTGTCTCCATCTCTTTCCCCGTGAGATTCCTCTTCCTTTTCTCTGCTGTGTAAGCTGCGAATTTTGAAGTTTTTTTATTATCATTGCAATTCAACCATTTCTCCCTCTCATTTTACATCCCTCTGCAGCCATAGTTACTATGTGTGTGCGTTTATAATTATATTTTCGTGTGTCTGTACTTGGTCAAATTTGTGTGTAGATGTCTATACCGGATGGCTGTGAGGAGGTGTGCGAAGAATTGGTGTGTCACTGTGTGTATATGTATTGATGTTTGTGATGTTATATTGGGGGTTTTGCTGGGTTATAGTTGGTGTGCGTGGACTGCTATATATGTGTAAATGTATGTCCTACGATTATCAAGATTGGAAGTTAATCAATTTAAGGGAAATGGTGTGTTTGTCTTGGAGGCTGTAATAACCTGAGATCGATCCTCGGTGAGAAATCGTTGGTGTATTAAATTTATATACAGGTGGATAGTCCAATTTACAAATACTTCATGCCGAATTTTTATAAAATTCCCCTGGGTTACTGGGTATTTGTATTTGTTATTGGTTGGGGGCATTACACACATCGTCCAAGAAAATATTGACACTTGAATATTCTTCAATGTCAGCAATATAGAGTTCATTATCTTTCTTGGCAGCCTCCTTTGCAACTTGAGGAACCTCAGTAATTTGAATTGGTCTAGCTAATGGTTGTTTCCTAGTTCTGGTTCTCCTCCATACAGGTGAGAGTCTGATCTTTGGAAATACCAAGCTGTTGATGTCAAAAACAAATTCCAGTGGTTCTTCCTTTATGAAATCAAAGGGGTTGGAGGTTTGAGTGGGTTGCTGTGTGTATTGGGTTGGAGGTATAGTAGGTTGATGTTGTGTCGATTCAACTTGATCTTCTGGTTCTGGGCTCAAAGTTCTTTTAGCATGAGACTTGACTCTAGCATTAGTCTTGACTCCGCTTTTCCTTTTCTTGCACGCAGACCTTGTCCTCATTTTCTTTTTCTTAAATTTAGCCTCTTCTTCTACAACCTCTTGCTCCATCTCTTCTTCTAATTCTCTTACTAGCTCATCAGCCCGACTAGCTTCTTTCTCATTGCATTCTATAGGTTGTCTAACAATCTGGCCAGCTTGAAGTAGCCTTGCAGTTTCTAAAGCCTTAGCCACAACAAAGTTTTGATGACCTGCAGGAACACATATTTTCACTCCATCTCTGTAGTTAAATGCTAAGTTGTCTCTGAGTCCCACATCAGTTGCAGCCTTCTGTTTTAATTCAGCAAGATTCTCGCTCATTGGCATTGGAAAATCAACTCTCATGCTTGAGCATATGCTTAAATTCAGACAATATGATGGCTCCCCTATGGCTAGAGATTTGGGAAGCACAAAATCTGGAATTAGGACTTGTCTGATTAATGTGCTTATGGAGGGAATTGGTACTTGAGAAATTTGAGAATTAACAGCCAGCCTTGTGGCAATAGAGTCTTCAGGTTGAATGGTTGATTCCTCCTCACTAGTTGGAATTACTGGAGCTGTTAGAATTAGAGTATAGTGAAGTTGCTCCCCCTCACTGGTTGTCTCCATTACACCAGACTTCCCCCCCTTTTTGTTAGCATCAAGGGTTTTAGTAGTAAGCAGATTCAATAATCTTTCAAAGAGGGCAATTTGTCGATTGTTGTTTGCACAAAATCACGCAAGCGTACATGGTCACAAGTAATATAGATAGAAGTCAAGTTCGTTCCCACAGAGATCTGGTTATGGTTTTAATTCAGTAGATGTACCTATGCAACAATGTATGGTTATTATGCACTGCTAAGACAAATAACAAGTTTGGGTTTTAATTAACTAAATTAACTAAGAAGTAAATTAACAAACTAATAATTAACTAACTAACAAGAATTGGAATCGAATTACTTCTGCAAGAGAAAACATGGAATCCTAACTTCATTAAATACTTCGCTTAGATCTGACGCCTTTAATCACTATATGCAATGGTTATGATATCTGATCGGACAACACGAAACAAGTACACGCTACTTCTCAGTATACGAATACCAAACTAAACATACATCCACAAAAGAGATAGAAGATGAATAGACACCAATTATGCTTAGACCTTACATCTCTATAAGATTTGAAAACATAACGGTTGAAGAACAAGTTATCCATAATTATCACATAGGGCAATATAAGTATTCTCATCTCATACTACGAATCATGTTGATAAACAATCATGAACCTATGCTAGCATGGCAAGTTCTAAATCTCAAGATCCACTTTCACTTCACAAGATATTAACAGATTAGATGTTCATGACGCATCTATCAATTAAGTATAACCATACGAGGATATCAAATATACATCACACACAGATCTTTAAAGGATTAAGATACTAAAGCTCCATAAATAAATCCGTTAGAATCCCATGACAACGATTAGCTCATAATCGAACCTCTCGTCATCATGGGATCTGATGAAACCATGATAAAAACAAAGTATGAAAAAATACAAATAAACCTAAGTAATTGTCTAATCTATATGTATCTATCTATCTCTATTACAATGGTAGGATGTGTTTATATAGGCTCTAGAAGTCTTGCCCAGCAAGAAAATACCAAAACAGAATTATAATAGAATTTCTGCAAGATACGTTTCCTAAACTGATTCTGTTTTTTAAGGAAAATTCGTAGCTGACTTTTCTTCAGTTTTTCAGGACCGTTCCAGTAGTAATTGGACATTTGGACCACTTTAGAATGATAGAGAATTCCGTTATCTTCGCGTGGACTGCTTACGGGCCCCAAACAGAGTTGTAGAACTCAAGATATGGCTAAAATAGTAAAAACTGTAATTTTTCAGGGGAAACTTGCGCCCAGCAGTCTGTTCTTCGCGCAAATTGCTCCTACCTGGCGCAATTTGCTCGTGGGAATCCTATCCCAAGTTGTAGAAAATCTCCCAGGCTTCGCGTGGGCAGTAAGATCGCTGAAAACGGACTTCTAGAACTCCAGATATGTCCAAAACAGTGTAGACTGCGCAACCGTCTCAGAAATCCGAATTTTAATTAATTTATTCTCCAAAAACGATAGAAGCATCAACCTTAATCAACATTCTTGTAAATCTGCACAACTAAGCAAAACACATCAAAACTACAAGAAACTTGAGTCCAAGACAATCAATTTAAGCCGATTTAGAATGCTCCAAGTGGATATAAAATCCACTTATCACACCCCCAAACTTAAACCGATGCTTGTCCTCAAGCATAAACAATTACAACTAACTAACTAACTAGTACCACTTCCGTAGGTGATCATGGTTGCATTTGGCATATGCAACAAGCCCTTTAAACCCCTAGGCAGCCCTAGTGGACGAGTAAGGTCTCGTGAGGGCCTATAGCGAATGTACCCACAAAATCCAATGCAATGCATGAATGCAACTAATATGAAAATGCAAGATCCCCTTCAAACTCACCAAAACCAACTAACAAGCAAATATCTCAAAGAATGCAACAAATCCAAGCAGAGCTCGACTTAGTCCCCGTATACTAACAATACATGACAGAAACGTGCGTGTGTGCGATGCTCATCAGAAATACTCCTAAAACTAGGTCAAAAATCATACATGTTTTCCGTCAAGACAATCACAGGTTTATAAACAGAATAGACTGTAGACACTCCATAACCTAGGAACACCTCCACCCTCATCCAAGGTAGACAGAAACTCATGCTTTATTACTATAACACATAATACTATATACAATACACACGCTTATTTAACCGTGCAATGAATGAGACCCCAAAAGGCTTATACAATAATACCCATGTAGCGAGTGTTAGGTCAGCAATCCCAAACCACAAGGCTTTAGGTTACTAAGACTAAGTCCCCTCAGACTTAATTACTCGAGTATTAAAGAGCTCGCTCGTGGTTAATTCTGCATTTAACAACTAAACTTTTGACTATTTTTTTCTTTTTTTCTTTTTTTTTTCCCCCTTTTTTCTGATTTTTTTTATTCATGCAATCTGGAATGAGCCTTTCTCATTTCCAACCCTAGACTACTCATATGAATATGAGCCGGCTACTAGCCATTTGACACCTAGCCATTATTGACAATTAGCATGAAATTCCTGTTTTCCCCCAAACTTAGACTTTAATGTTCCTACGCTATAAAGGGAATAACGAAAATTCTAAATATAAACAAGTGATTAAATCTCAAAACATCCAACAGGCATGACCCTAACCTAGCCCAAAAGCACCCCCAATGAGATTGTGTAATTAGTTTTGTTCCCATAACATGCAAATCAATTTCATAGAAACTATAAATCAGCCCTCTACTCATCATCATCACACCCAAATCAACATCCACCTATCAATCAGAATCAGCTCGTCCTAAGGATCATGAAAAATGCATGCCATGATAATGCAACTAATATGACTCACATGGTAAAACAAACAAAAATAACAGAATGTCCTATATGAAACAAACGTAGATAATACGAACATACATGCATAATTTACTACTACTAATATGCAAAGCATGAAATCCTACATGAACAAAATGACTAACAATCACATATATATACTACTTATCCCTCAAACCAACACCCCCAAACTTGAAAAATTCAATGTCCTCATTGAATGGAAGTAAATACGAGGGAAAGTAGAAAACATACCTTGGGTTGCCTCCCAAGAAGCGCTTCTTTAACGTCAATAGCTTGACGTTACTTCCAAGCCTCCATTATGGATGATAATAGTTTGCCTGGTCATCTCTTCGCGAGACTTCATCATCATCACGGCGGCACACTTTCTGCCACTTCTCCTCGCTTGGCCTATTCGTGTAACAACTATGTCCTATTCCAATGCCTTCATCCGTTGACCCAAAATCTATCAATTTGTAGAACAACACACACTCGCGGGCTTCGCTTGAATATAATGGAGGAGGGTAAATGTAAGTTGCAGAAGCCTTTGGTTCCTCAATGAGAACTTCCTCCATTGGCTCTAATGCGCTACCTCCATCTTTAAACTCTAAGACAAGTAGAAGACCTGCATCTTTCCCATGTTCTTCATCCTCTTGGAACGTATATACCAATTCTTGAAATTTGCGTAGCTCATCAGTGTCTGTCCCATATAGTGCCCTTTCCAAATCATCCACCATCCTAACATGATCAAATTCCTCACATGGCTTGTGAACACTCACCTCACCTTGGAATTTGTCTTCCTCAAGAAAAGACGCAATTGCACTATCCTCAAGATTTGACCATGAAACAACCTCATCAATCAGCACCTTAGAATCCCAGAGATCAGCCAAGCTGAGCGACTTACACTCTTCCTCCTCAGCACTATCCACCATAGGTTCTGACAAAACAGAATTTTCTTCTTTTCTATAGGATCCTGATCATGAATTCCTTCTTCATCCTTAATTGCTGAATTCTGATCGTTCATGACTTGTCCAGATCTGAGTGTTATGGCATTAACCTGCTCCATGCCATCTTGTTTTCCTGGATTTACCTCTGTGGCACTAGGAAGAACTCCTTGTGGTCCGTTGAGAAAGGCACTTGCAATTTGCCCAAACTGATTCTCCAATGTCTTGAGAGATTCCGCCTGACTTTCAATCATCAACCTCAATTCATCCAATTCAGATTTTTCATTCGAAGATTGACCATCATCCCCATGAAATTGTTGGTGCTGAAAATCTTGATTGTCGCTCAAGCCGAAATTGGGATGATAGGTGGCTGGAGCTGGTTGCGAAGGTTGCTGGAAGTTGCTCACAAACTGTGCCGCTTCAGAAGATATGGCGCATTGACTTGTCTCATGTGCGCCCTCACATAGCTCACAAACACTAGCAACTTGAGGCACCCCATGCTTTGACATAAAATCCAATTTCTTATTAAGTGCCTCTAGCTGAGCTGCTAGAGCTGTGACTGTATTAACTTCCAGAATTCCTGCTAATTTGCCTTGTGATAATCTCTGAGTTGGATTCTGGTATTCATTCGCAGCCATAATCTCAATTAGCTCATAAGCTTCCGCATAGCTCTTAGCCCATAGAGCTCCACCTGATGCTGCATCAAGCATGGGTCTTGACTGTGCACCCAAGCCATTATAAAAGCAGTTAATCACCATCCAATCAGGGATCCCATGATGTGGACACTTCCTTAGCATCTCCTTATATCGCTCCCAAGCCTCGTACAAAGATTCTTCAGACTGCTGTGAAAATTGAGTAATAGCGTTCCTGATTGCTACAGTTTTCGCCATAGGGAAAAATTTAGTAAGAAACTTCTGAGCAAGATCCTCCCATGTCAAAATAGAACATGCTGGTAGAGAGTACAACCAGCCCTTAGCTTTATCCCGTAAAGAAAATGGGAAAAGTCTCAATTTGATAGCATCTTCCGACACCCCGTTGATCTTGAAAGTGTCACAGATCTCAATGAAATTTCGAATATGCATGTTAGGATCCTCCATAGGAGCACCCCCAAACTGAACCGAATTCTGCACCATCTGAATTATGCTAGGCTTGATTTCGAAAGTATTAGCTGCAATAGCTGGCTTGACAATGCTAAATTGGATGTCATTGATCTTTGGTTGAGAATAATACATCAATGCTTTCGCTGCTGCTGCTGGTTCTCCCATTGCTACCTGCAACACATAAAACTAAACAACTATATAAGAAACAATCCAAGTCAGTGAACTCTAACGACCACTATTGACAAGCACATAAACTAAAAATAAAACACCGATGATCCCCGGCAGCGGCGCCAAAAACTTGTTTGCACAAAATCACGCAAGCGTACGTGGTCAGAAGTAATATAGATAGAAGTCAAGTTCGTTCCCACAGAGATCTGGTTATGGTTTTAATTCAGTAGATGTACGTATGCAACAATGTATGGTTATTATGCACTGCTAAGACAAATAACAAGTTTGGGTTTTAATTAACTAAATTAACTAAGAAGTAAATTAACAAACTAATAATTAACTAACTAACAAGAATTGGAATCGAATTACTTCTGCAAGAGAAAACATGGAATCCTAACTTCATTAAATACTTCGCTTAGATCTGACGCCTTTAATCACTATATGCAATGGTTATGATATCTGATCGGACAACACGAAACAAGTAC
Organism: Kitagawia praeruptora; assembly: GCA_037693485.1. NCBI lineage: Eukaryota > Viridiplantae > Streptophyta > Magnoliopsida > Apiales > Apiaceae > Kitagawia > Kitagawia praeruptora. Next base: position 115,979,188 of record CM075351.1, on the reverse strand, counting down.
ACGCTACTTTTCAGTATACGAATACCAAACTAAACATACATCCACAAAAGAGATAGAAGATGAATAGACACCAATTATGCTTAGACCTTACATCTCTATAAGATTTGAAAACATAACGGTTGAAGAACAAGTTATCCATAATTATCACATAGGGCAATATAAGTATTCTCATCTCATACTACGAATCATGTTGATAAACAATCATGAACCTATGCTAGCATGGCAAGTTCTAAATCTCAAGATCCACTTTCACTTCACAAGAGATTAACAGATTAGATGTTCATGACGCATCTATCAATTAAGTATAACCATACGAGGATATCAAATATACATCACACACAGATCTTTAAAGCATCAAGATACTAAAGCTCCATAAATAAATCCGTTAGAATCCCATGACAACGATTAGCTCATAATCGAACCTCTCGTCATCATGGGATCTGATGAAACCATGATAAAAACAAAGTATGAAAAAATACAAATAAACCTAAGTAATTGTCTAATCTATATGTATCTATCTATCTCTATTACAATGGTAGGATGTGTTTATATAGGCTCTAGAAGTCTTGCCCAGCAAGAAAATACCAAAACAGAATTATAATAGAATTTCTGCAAGATACGTTTCCTAAACTGATTCTGTTTTTTAAGGAAAATTCGTAGCTGACTTTTCTTCAGTTTTTCAGGACCGTTCCAGTAGTAATTGGACATTTGGACCACTTTAGAATGATAGAGAATTCCGTTATCTTCGCGTGGACTGCTTACGAGCCCCAAACAGAGTTGTAGAACTCAAGATATGGCCAAAATAGTAAAAACTGTAATTTTTCAGGGGCAACTTGCGCCCAGCAGTCTGTTCTTTGCGCAAATTGCTCCTACCCGGCGCAATTTGCTCGTGGGAATCCTATCCCAAGTTGTAGAAAATCTCCCAGGCTTCGCGTGGGCAGTAAGATCGCTGAAAACGGACTTCTAGAACTCCAGATATGTCCAAAACAGTGTAGACTGCGCAACCGTCTCAGAAATCCGAATTTTAATTAATTTATTCTCCAAAAACGATAGAAGCATCAACCTTAATCAACATTCTTGTAAATCTGCACAACTAAGCAAAACACATCAAAACTACAAGAAACTTGAGTCCAAGACAATCAATTTAAGCCGATTTAGAATGCTCCAAGTGGATATAAAATCCACTTATCAATTGTGAGCATCAAGAATGAGTTTTTGATTGGCAATCACAGTACTCATTTGAGACTCCAATTTGTCAACTTTTACAGACAGAGTTCCAATCTTCTTGTTTGTGTCTGCATCTTTCTTCATCTTGGATCTAAGCTGCTGCATGGTAAGAGGAGGAAGAATGAGCTCCAAGTTCTTTGACTGAGTTTCTAATGCATCTCTGATTGCAATCTTGAAGTCATCCTGGTCTACAACCCTTTGATTGAGAAGGCATTTGTGAAATTTGAGAGTAGCTAGAAAATTCTCTTGTACATGCTTCAGAGCTGGTTCAACATCCTGTAAAATAGCTACACTCTTCTAATACTGTACTACTAGCTCTTTGTGAGCATCCTTGGAGATATAGGCATTTGACATCAACCATTATGGTAAATCTCCAGGTTGTTGTGAAGGTTCTTCATCTTCATATTCATCTGTGAATTCAGAATCATACTGAAAATCATTAGCAGCATTTGGAGACAGCTTGGTAAGAGCATCCTTAGCCCTCTGCATAGACTCATTAGTGTGTACCAAGTTCAGCTGCTGCTCAACCTCCATATTGCCCTGTTTAGCCCAAAAGTCAAGGACTGGATCAGGGTGAGTAAAGGTTTCAGCTCTAAGAACAGTTCTATCAATGGCTTTTGGAGATGCCTGTTGATAGTGTCTTGTTCTGGGGGCATCGTCAACCTCCATTGATTCACTTGCAATGGCTTCATCCACCCTTATGTCTCATGTACCTGCGTTTCTCTCATTTTTTTCTCCCTTTTTGCATCAGGGGCTCCCCCTGGCTCACACCTCTCACACCCTCACCTTCAACTAAGATGGTACTCTCTTGCTCTCTTTTTGCATGGCAGGAAGAAATTGCCAGCCCCTCACTCATATCCTTTCGTTTTGCCTGCTCACAAAGCAACCTCTCACTCTCAGTAATGACACTCCCTTCCCTCATTCCTAGAAGTGTTTGAACTACTAATGTTACTTCTATTGTAGCTGCAGTAGACTCAGATGAAGGAGTAAACTGTCTTAGATTAGATATAGTAGCAGGAAGAACATTGATAAAGGGATTTAGAATCTCCATTGATACTGTAGTTGATGCTACCAATGGATGACTGCTGTTAAGCATATCCACCGATGAACAAACACTTGGCAACGGATGAGAAATATCCGTTGATGGAGTAGAAGAGATAGCAGTTGATAGAGAGACTATGGTTGAATCTGTGCAGACTGATTTTAAAGAAGGAGGCACAGGTTCAACCACAACTTCAGGAAGAATAAGCTGTTGGTCCAACAAATCATCTAAGAGATGATGACCAGCAGGTTCTGAGTGGGGCTCCTCCCTTAGAAGTAAAGAGGGAGAATTTTCTTGTGATGTGGAAATTATATCTACATCCAGAGATAGAGATGGTGAATTTGGATTTTGTGGTGTCTTTGTAGAAAGAGATTTGAGCTGTGACTCCACATTTACTGGAGCCACATCAAGCTGAATTTGAGAAGGTTCAGTCACTGAAGATTGAACTGTGTGTGAACCCTGTGCACCCAAAGTAACTTTAGGTTTCTTCTTTCTTATAAAGGTTTTTGTTGGTGAACTTTGGCTGGTGGTGTCCTTTACTCTCCAATTTTCCTGGTTGGGAACTCTTTTCAATAACAACACCCTGTTGAGAGGATGCTGCTAAGGATGTGTTTAATTCCTTTTCAACATTAACAGTCTTTTGTGAGACTACAATGTGGCTAGGCTAGGACTCATTTACCTCTCCAACCCTATCCTTAGGGTTTCTTTGATTTTCACCCTGTCCCTCACCACTCACTACCACATGTTCACTCTCTTCCGAGGTTATGGTAGTTTTTACAACAAGTGACTTTTGGGAAACACTTGAGGCTGATTTCTTTGATTTGGATTTATATTTATGTTTGGTTGCTTGGGTAGGAGACTGTGGGTTACCAGCTGCAGTCTCCATAGCAACACTCAAAGGCAAAGAAACTTGAGATTGAGTAGGGAAATCAGGATTAGAGATCTTTACCTCAATTTGATAAATTTGTTTGGTCAGCTTGCTGGTTGAAAATTGTCCTCTTGAATTCATTAAGTCAAGACCAAATAGACTTGTTACTGAAATCATGTGATATTCAGATATGTGTTGAAACATTTCTCTTGAAACTAGCTCACTTACCAACCTTGTGAACATTGATTCATCAAGTGGCTTGGTAAAGATATCTGCAAGTTGTTTTTCACTTGGAACAAAGTGAAGTTCCACAGATCCCTCCATCACATGTTCTCTGATGAAGTGATATCTGATGTCTATGTGCTTGGTCTTGGAGTGTTGCACTGGGTTCTCAGATATAGCAATAGCACTGGTGTTGTCACAAAAAATTGGAATCTTTTCAATTCTTACACCATAGTCAAGAAGTTGATTTTTCATCCACAAGATTTGTGCACAACAGCTCCCAGCTGCAATGTACTCAGCTTCTGCAGTAGAAGTAGAAACCGAATTCTGTTTCTTACTAAACCATGATACCAGCTTATTTCCTAAGAATTGACAGGTGCCTGTGGTACTTTTCCTAACAATTTTGCAACCTGCATAATCTGCATCTGAATAGCCAATTAAATTAAAACCAGAATCTCTAGGGTACCAAATGCCAAGGTTTGGTGTTCCCTTGAGATATCTGAAAATCCTCTTAATAGCTATTAAATGAGATTCCCTGAGAACAGCTTGGAATCTAGCACATAAACAGGTAGAGAACATAATATCAGGTCTACTAGCTGTTAAATATAAAAGAGAGCCAACCATGTCCCTATAACTTGAAATGTCCACTTTCTTCCCCTTATTATTCAATTCAAGTTTAGTGGCAATGGCCATGGATGTTTTTGCAGAAGCACAATCTAATAAGTTAAATCTTTTCAACAGATCATAAACATACTTAGATTGGCTCAGAAAGATACCATCACTAACTTGCTTTACTTGTAAACCAAGAAAGTACGTTAGTTCAGCCATCATGCTCATTTCATATTTACTTTTCATAAGTTTGGCAAACCTTCTGCAAAGTTTCTCATCAGTAGAACCAAATATTATATCATCTACATAAATTTGAACAAGAATCATAGAGCCATTGCCATTTCTATAAAAGAGAGTTTTATCAACAGTACCTCGAGTGAAGTGATTCTCTATAAGGAACTGTGAGAGAGTGTCATACCAGGCTCTTGGTGCTTGCTTCAGGCCATAGAGTGCTTTGAGAAGATAATAGACATATTCTAGAAAGTCTGGATCTTCAAAAGTAGGAGGTTGACTCACATACACCTCCTCTTCCAAAATGCCATTCAGAAAAGCACTATTGACATCCATTTAATAGACTTTGAAATTGGCATGGGCTGCATAGGCCAGAAAAATTCTGATTGCAAAGGTTTCATCAAAATCAATCCTTTCTTCTTGAAAGTAGCCTTTTGCAACCAATCTAGCTTTATTCCTTGTGACTATGCCATTTTCATCCATCTTGTTCTTGAATACCCACTTAGTGTCAATCGATGTTTTGTCTTTAGGTTTGGGTACAAGCTTCCACACTTCATTTCTTTTAAACTAGTATAACTCTTCTTGCATAGCTAAAACCTAGTCTGAATCTTAGGTTCTTCTTTAGATACAAAACTGCTATATAAGCATTCTTCTTGAGTTGCCCTTCTAGTTTGGACTCTTGCATTTGAATCTCCAATAATGAGTTCAAATGGGTGATCTTTAGTCCATTTCCTTTGTGGTGGCAGGTTCATTCTAGAAGATGTAGCTTCAGTCTCCCTATGTTGATCATTCTGATTAGTTGTTGAGTGACAACTTTGAGATATTCCCCTTGAGTGTGTGGCTCTTGAGGTTGGAGTTCTAACAGAGTGATCGCTGGATAATTCCCTTTGGATCTCAACGGGTATCTCAAAGTGATTTCCAGCATACGGGGTTTCCTCAGCATTAACAAATGATGTGCCACGCTCTTCACTTTGAGCATGCTGCAATCTCACACCAGTCGACACTGCTTCTTCATCATCTTCACTGTCTTCACCACTTATCTCATTTTCAAATGAGAGATCTTCATGGAAACCTTCATCTACCAACCCTTGGATTTTCTTATCATCAAAGACAACATGTACAGATTCCATAACAATGTTAAGTCTTAGGTTGTAGACCCTGGAGGATTTCCCAGCTGAAAATCCAACAAAAATAGCTTCATCTGCCTTTGTGCCAAACTTTCCTATGTTCTCACCTTGATTTCTCAAGACAAAACATTTGCAACCAAAGACATGCAGAAAGTTAATTGTTGGCTTCTTTCCTTTGAATAGTTGGTAGGGAGTCATGCCTCTTGCTTCGTTGACCAAAGAAATATTCTGAGTATAGCATGCAGTGTTGACAGCTTCAACCCAGAAATATGTTGGCAACTTTGATTCTTCAAGCATGGTCCTTGCAGCTTCAATGAGAGTTCTATTTTTCCTTTCTACTACACCATTTTGTTGAGGAGTCCTTGGTGCAGAGAATTCTTGGATAATTCTTTGTTCTTCATAAAACTCCCTCATCACAGAACTCTTGAACTCAGTTCCATTGTCACTTCTCATCCTTCTAACTTCAAAAGAGGGATTGTTGTTGACTGTCCTGTTATGATTGATAATAATTTCTCCTACCTCATCTTTGGAGTGCAGAAAGAATTTTTGTGTGTACTTAGAGAAGTCATCAACAATCACTAGGTAGTATCTCTTCTTAGAGATTGACAATACATTGACTGGTCCAAAAAGATCCATGTGCAGTAGCTGTTAGGGATGATCAATTGATGACATAGACTTGGATTTGAAAGAGGCCTTCTTTTGCTTCCCTTTTTGGCATGCATCACACAATCCATCCTTGGAAAAATCCAACTTTGGAATACCTCTGACCAAATCCTTCTTGACCAACTCATTCGTTGCCTTAAAATTCAAGTGAGACAGTTTCTTGTGCCATAGCCATCCTTCATCTACACTTGCCTTGCTGAAAAGACATGTATCAATATTTACACTTGTTGAATTAAAGTCAGCTGTGTACACATTTCCTTTTCTGTTGCCTGTCATCACTACCTTGTTGTCCTTTTTCTTGAAAATAACACAAGCTTCAGAAGTGAACCACACATTTTGACCTTTATCACACAGTTGGCTGATACTAAGCAAGTTGTGCTTAAGACCATCAACTAGTGCTACCTCCTCAATGACAACATTTCCATGTGAAATCAATCCATATCTTCTAGTATATCCTTTGTTGTTGTCTCCAAAGGTAATGCTATGGCCAGCTTTCTCCTCGAACTTTGTGAGCAGGGTAGAGTCTCCAGTCATGTGCCTAGAACATCCACTATCCAGATACCAAAGACTCTTTATGTTTCCCTGCACACATCAAAACCAAATCAAGTTGATATTGGTACCCAAGTTTCCTTGGGTCCTACCTTGTTAGCCTTTTTCTTGCCCTTCAATTCCTTTCCACCCAAGAATTCAGATTGGGTTAAATCAATCTTAACTCTAGGTGTTGGCCTTTGAAAACCCAGATTTGATATTTGCTCATATGAATTATAGATGGCAGCATTAGGCATAGTCTGTGCAGGCATGTTATTCATTATCCATGGCATCTGAGGCACATTAAAAGCATGATAATATGGATTATGCATGAATGACATGTTAGCATATTGACTAGATGCATGAGCAGGTTGGGCATACATGTTAGGCATATCATTCATAGCAGGAATAGGCAGAGGTAAAGGCATAGGAGCATTTTTCAAGTTTTTACAGCTAGCAGATATATGATTAACACTACCACATTTAACATATTCTTTTCTAGGTGCATACCTATCAGGAGTGTAATTGTTGTGTTTATTAATCCCTACCTTGCCATTTCTGTTCTTTCTCCTACCTTTAGCCTTTGACTCAACTTTCTCTAAGTTGTCTTTCAATTTCTTGTCGGACAAGTGGCCTATGTTTGCTCTATCAACTGATTTTGTTTTGCTACATTCTCCTGTTACAAAGTTTTTGTTGACTGGACCATATTGATTGTTCAATTTAACTAAGGTTGCTTTGCTAACAGCTTTGGATTTCGATGGATAATTTTGATCAGTATCCATCGATCGCTCACTGTTCAACGGATAATTATCCTCATTATCCGTTGACACGCTGTCTGAAGCAGTCTCACCATCAACTCCTAACCTTGCTTCTTCTAATTTGCTAAATGAATCAATCCATTGGACTCTACAAATTTCTTCAGTAGTGGCCTTAGATCTTTTCCATTTAGCAATTAGATCCTGTTCTTTCTTTAATTGTTCTTTCAATGATTCCTCTCTTTTAAGAGCTTCAATCAATCCATCTTTAGCATCATGGCAATCTCTTCTCATAACCTCAAATTCAATTAACTGAGTTTCTATTAAAGCATTCCTATCACTTAACTTTTCATTAAGATCTTTAATCCTCCTGTTTTCTTTGTTAAACGATTTCAAGGAAACATGCATATTATTCAATTCAAGAGACATTGCATTAATTGTACTAGCACATTCAGCTTCAAAAAGACCAGTTAAATTTGTAGAGAATACATGGTTGCTTGCTGAACTAGCTTCTTCATCATTTTCATTGGCCATGAGGGCAAGGTTGACAAACTCTTCTTCAACATCAGAATCTCCTCCAGCAGCCCAATCAATGTCTCTTGACATGAATGTTTTCTCCTTTTGCTTGAGAAGATCAAAATACTTTTTCTTCTAGTCAACAACTCCAAACTGTTTCTTCTCATTCTCAGCCTTAGGTTTCTGCATTCATTGGCAAAATGACCAGCAATTCCACAGTTAAAGCATTTAAACTTTGACCTTTCAACCACATCTTTGGATGGTTGATAATTCTTCTTAAATTGCTTGCCTCCTGCTGGATTCTTCTTGAATTTGAGCTTTGAGAATCATCTTGACAAGAATGCTAGATAGTCATCCAAATCATCAGATTCATCCTCACTAGATGCATCAAGTTCTTCAATCAACTTGTTTTTCCCTCTGCTAGTTTCAGCTCCACCTTTACAAGTCTTTGGACTTGGTGTGGTTTTTATGCTATCCATCTTCTCACTATCCTGACTTGCTGGAATATTGGCCACCAAGGCAATAACTCCACCTTTCTTTTGAATCTTCTCCATTTCCTCATCTTGCTGCATTTCAAGATCATAAGTTTTCAAAATACCATACAGTCTCTCAAGTTTAAAATCCTTGTAATCTTGAGAGTTCCTCAATGAGACTGTTACTGGCTTCCATACCTTAGGAAGAGATCTCAGAAACTTTAGGTTGGAGTACTTGGATTCATTTTTTCTCCCATACAACTTTAAACCATTCATTAGTTTCTGAAATCTACTGAATATGTTTGTTAAATTTTCACCAGTGACATAGTGAAAGTGTTCATATTGTTGTATGAGGAGCTGCATCTTGTTTTATCTGACATGCTCAGTTCCTTCACAGATTGTTTGGATAGTGTCCCACACTTGCTTGGCAGTGGTGCAGTTGATAACATTATCAAACATATCTTGGTCGATACCACTGAACAGGATGTTCATGGTTTTCTTATCTTTATGTATTTCTTCCAAGTCTTCGTCTGTGAACTCAGCCTGAGTTTTTGGAACTAGCCTTCTAGCAACTGCAGTACCAGCAGCTTCACCAACTCCAGAGTTAGCCTTCATTGGATTGTGAGGACCTTTCTCTATGCAATCTACATAACTTTCATCGATAGCAGAAAGATGAAGATGCATCTTTACTTTCCAGTTAAAGTAGCTGTCTTTATCAAGCATCAGAATCTTTACCCCTGTGTCCTACTTCCCCATGGTGTTTGATCTTTAAACTTCTTGTTTGTTAGAAGTTTGCTCTGATTTCGAATTAACAAGACAACATATGGATTTGAGATGAACAGATAAAACTATAGAACATAAATAAAAACATAAACATACAACACGCTCTTTAAAAATTTCAGGTGGATTTGTCGAGTCCACCTGAGGGTTGTATTGAAGAAAATAATATGTGTAAAGTTTAGACAGTTGCAAGTACAAGACTTAGTCTTTGCCTTGCTACACTTGAATATATATATATATATATATATATATATATATATACTTCAAGTTTACAAATCCTACAAAATAAACGAATATTACAAAGTCAAAGTATTCTGTAGGTTTGCTGCCACTCCTTGTCTCCATGTGATGCAATTTTGTCTAGATTGTCATGGATAGATTTGTATTAGATTTACCAGCTAAATTGCTTATGAGAACAAAGAATGTTTCTTTTTCTTCTTCGTTTCCAATACTGGCTTCCATACTCTTTTTAAGAGCCTATTTGGCTACTCCTCCTTAAAAGAGAAAGCTCCTGTAAGGAGATTTTGCTCTGTTTGTGTAACTTGCTTAAAGATGGGCTTTAAGTTAAAAAACTCCACTAAGTCATAAGTTCCTTTTAGGTACTTTTGACTTATCCAATTTTTATTTTTTTTTGTTTCAGGACTCTTGTAAAGTTTAGATATTATGAATTTAAAATTTTTTAAGTCAAATTTCACTTTAAGTCAAAATTGTTAAATCCCTATTTAACTTTAAGTAAAATTACCCAAACACATTCATTCAACTTAAAGCAAACAACTTTACATTCTCCATTAAGTTAAAAATACCTCCATTAAGTCAAAATAACTTATTTTAAGCAATCCCAAACGGCCTCTAAGTCTATCAACCCATGTGATCTATCAGGCATGTCAAGTTACTATCAACCACTAATATCAAGACATTATTGGTTGCAGCATTTTATCCGTTGAAGCAGACATCGATCGATAGGTTGAATGTTGTTTGCTGGAGTGTCATATCCGTTCACGTAGAAGCTTCATCGGTTGAAACATCACTTCACTTATACAGAATTACATAGCACATCTTATATACAATTAGCTACCCTATTCTGCATATCCATTGATAGTCAACATGACTTAGGAATTCTAGCAACTATGACAGTAACAAACAACTTATCTATCGAGACTTAAAGCAGTATGTTACAGACTTATCAATCGATAAGCTGCCTCATCAACAGATATTTATAGACTGGATATTCGTTGATAAGTTACAAACTTAACTTATACAAATATGTTTTTCAAGGTGTTTTTGTGTGCTTATCATCAAGAACAATATAATTCCTAACAACTCTTTCTTTACTTGCTCAAATTGAAGATCTACAGAAGAAACTGGTTGGAAGTGAAGTTGAAAAACAAATTCTCAAAGCACAAGTGGTCGAACGGTCTTCTTCTTCCACCTCTGTCCAAAACCAGCTCACTATGATCAATGATGATATTCATAACTTGAAGACAACATTCACTCCCAAGATAAACACTGTGCTACAATCTCAGACCCAAGCAGCTTTTGATAGATTCCATTGACAAAATATCTACTAAAATGGACGAGTTTTATATAGACTTTCGTGTAAATGATGATTATTATGAAGGACGCTTTAGTAAGTTAGAAGATAATTATGAACATCTAAGTGAGGGGATGAACCACTTGTACAACATCATATCAATCACTCATTCAATATTTGATGAACATAGGAAGTTCCTTGAAAATCAAGAAGGGAGTGGTGAAGGAGGAGACCCTGAAGGTGGAGATTCTGGAGCTGCTCAAGACAAATCTGTAGATGATAACCCAACTGAGGGGGAGAAATCAAGTGGAACGGGTGAGAAATCTCAAGGGAGTTATAAGGGGGAAGAACAAGGAGGTAAGTGCAAAGGTAAAGCTTCTGAAACTGAAGATATGGCAGAAAACACTGAAGAACTCTACATGGGAGAAGCTGATGATTTTGATGTATTTGTTGCACCAGTAAAACCTATTGGTGTAGTTGAATATGAAGATGAAGCTGATTTTAGTAATTGGGCAGAATTAGCACCTGTTGACCTAGTCTTTGCAGAGGAACTGACCAAACAACTTGCTCAACTACAAAGGAAAGAAGATGAACTGGAACAAACATCTCAGGTAATCACCAGGAAGGATGAACTTAGAAAACATAAAAATGCGAAAAGACAACGTCTTCATAAAATTAAAGTTCAAGCCAGAAAGAGGGATGTTGAGTTGAAAGATGGTGAGAGATGGGATGAAGCCAGAAGAGTGATGAGCATTTTGCAAATGGGTGCAAACAACAATCATGATCTTCTTAAACTTCTTAATAGTTATAAAGAAGTAAATCTAGACAACTCATTGTACATGAGAGCATTGGACTTAGAAATCTCAAGGATTATGAGTGCATTTAATAGAGCTAATAATCAATTTAAAATCTTTGTTTATTGTTGTAATGCAGAGTCATTCAATGTTCTCTTGACTTCTTTGTAGTCAGAACATTGTCAGAATTATGGATTCTTATGAAGAAGGTGTGTAGAACCTCTGAGCTTAATGAACTACTCTACGATAAACTGAAAGAATTTGCTAATCAAGCCAACCCAGAAGTTGTTGAAGAGCCTCATCAGGTCAAATTCATTAAAGGCAATGTACTTCAGTTTTGCAAGTTTGATTCGAAGTCAATGAAGGAATATACTGCTCAACATCTAGTGTGGCTGGAACATATGCTAAGGACCACTGGTTTTCCTTCAGGAAAGAAGATTGAAGCTACTGATCTTATTCAATGTTATGCTTAGGATAACATTAGAAAGTACAAATATTTCCAAAATAAATTGAATAAGAAGATCAGAACTCAACCAGTCAGACCAGAGGGTCTGGAATCTGAACAAGATCATGTCTATGATCCAGAATTGATAAAGGCACAGGAGCTCTCATTGGAAGAAGCAAAAGAAGGAGAGTCCAGACCAGATGACGCATCTAGTTGAAGAACAACTCTACTTGCAATTTTTTTAGAGCTTAGGTAGATCAAGATAGGAAATTGTAATACATAATTAGTCTAGAAGATCATCCATCTTGTATTTATCTTTATTTTTGAATCTGGAAAATGTTAATATAAACCAGAACTTTTTCATTATTTACTTAGCATTTAAAGTTCTATCTTTTACTTGTATAAGTTGAGTTGGTTGAGTTATCCTCTATGAATTTGTTGTTATTGTCTAACAAACAAATAGGGGGAGATTGAAAGGCACATGACCCAATCTATTTGTATTTCGAGGATACAACTCAACTAAAATTAGATTGTAATAAGTAAATAATATATAAGCTATCACAGGAATCTCGGATAGTATTATCAGTCAGAAGAAAGAAGATTAAAGTCAATCTACAGACTTGAAGATTTACTGCATTGAAAGAAGTTCATACATCTGTTCAAGCATCAGTGAAGTATCAGATAAGAAGTGGATTCATTTAAAGTGACCGAGATTTCTACAGTGACATGTCCAGACAGAGTACAAAGAATTTGAAGAGAGATGGGAAAAGAAATATAACCACATTTTAAAGTCAAAGGTAAAGAACAATCATTGGAGTTAGTCGTTCATGAACCAGACCGTTCATGGTGCGTCAACAGAAAAATTCAATGGTACTTCTTTATTAGTTTTAGTGGTTCAAAAAGGAATTAAGACAATCAAAGGATTTATAATTATCCTCCTTTAATTAATTAAATCATGTAGTTAATTTAATTACTAAATTGATTCTTCAAGAATTAATTTATTCATTAAAATAATTATTAAATTAATTAAATCAAAATAATTATTTAAGTAAGTGTAATTCAATTAATTAAATGATTAAAGTAAAATCATTTAATTTTGAAAAATGAGTTAACAAGACAATCTGCTTTGTCTTGCCGATTGTCTTGAAGAATCAAATTGATTGTCTTGCTGAAGAAAAAGAGAATGTCTTGGTGGAGATTTTCTTGACAAGTCAGAATTTCATAAATATCAAGACAATGGGATTGTCTTACCGACTGTCTTACCAATAGAAGAGATGTCTTGCCAATTGTCTTGGCAAGTCAAATGGATTGTCTTGCCAATTGTCATTCATGTATAATTGGTTTTAGAAATTGGCAGGGACTTCTATTTTCATCAACATAAAAGATCAAGGTTGGTGGCTAAGTACAACACAAAAACATAATATCTCAAAAAAAAAAAAATCAAAGACTCCATTCTCTCTCATCTTTATATCAAACCTTCAAGAGCAATAAATTCACAGAAAATCAAGTGTTTAGTGTTTGTAATATTCTATCGTTAAAGCTTGATCATTTGTAACTCTTGTACTACTAGTAAATTTATATTCCTAGTTTATATCTCGATTTTTATTAACAAATATATAAAAGTTCATGTTGAATTTTCTAATTTATTGTTATTAACTTGATATCACTCTGTACTGATTTTGTAACAACTCTCAAGTTTAATATATCGTTATATTTAACTTGAACTTTGTTTCATTTTATTCCGCACAAATTTTTCTAAACCAAATTTAAATCAACCAGACAAATTTCGATAAAAATGTATAGATTGTATTCAACCCCCCTCCCCCAATTTACAATCTTATAGGAACTAACATGTAGACATTGTCCTCTTATCCTTCAACCTGAAATCTTTTAACTTGATCCGTTTATATATATGTTATTAACTTTTCATTAACAAACATGTTTTTTACATTAAATTCTAAATAAAGACAAGATATCAATTCAAAATTTTATGGAACTACCTCATTTGAGTCTTTTCAAACCAACTCAATTTCACATTTCATTGCTCGAATCAATGAGTTGAATTCTTATGATCTCTTCTGAATAAATTTATGGATCAATTGGATCACTTATATCATGTCTAGCCAAAGTAAATATCTCATTATTATATACATATTAGAAAATCATTCACTAAGGTAGAACTTTGGAATTGTTTACCACTATCTCGATCCAATTCTTAATTCTCGATCAGTTGGATCTTGTTCAGCACTTGTAACAATATTTTTAAGGATATTTTTAAGGAGGAACCTCATTATTATATTCATCATCGAAGATATTAAAAGTTCGTGTAGCCTGAACTACAATATGTTTTTTCACAATCATCTATATAAATAATAAATTTATATTATATTAGATTCAGTTATTTCACTATAGCTGGATTAACCAGAACCTTCTATGGTCACATGATCAATATTTCATTCGACTAAATCAAAAACTTTCCGCTAATTCAATTTCCATTGTTTTAGAGACTTTCTGATTTTCTTGTAAGTTATTTAGACAAATTGTTTCTCAATATTCATTGCTATCACATATCTTTTGACTTTACAGTGCTTTCTTCACTGAAAATTAAGAGAAGTTTCATCCAATAAAGCATCGGTCTACTTTGACAACAACTTCCAAATTGTCCCGAGATAATTTATTTCCTGGCTTCACATACTTTTATTCGTGCCATTAAAGTTCTCAATATTTTCCGAATTCAGAAATAACATTTATTTGACATTTTTTTCACTTAACAAACAAGATAATCATACCGAAAATATTCACTATACTAGCTCCAGGAATGTTATGAACAATCAACCACATTCCTACACTTTTGAGTGCATTTTTCAATGAACAAATATTCACTATACTAGCTTTAATTCTTTATAAATAATATTTATAAATTAATTAATTTTACTTTTTAATATCAATAAGTTCTTCCCAAGAAATATTACATATTATGTTTTGATGTGAAGATTCAATCTTTATTTAAAATAAAAATTAATGTTGATAATACATGTTGTACAATAATACATATTATTGATTATTTGAATTTTTGGAATTTTATTTGAGGTATTACATATTTTTTATTCCATTAACTTTTATTGATTATTATTTATCTTTTTTTTTACTTTATCAAATTTTAATTGTTAAATTTATTGATAGTTATTTGGTAATATATTTTAATGATAATTTTGTCTTTTAGTATCTTAAATTTTTTATTTTGTTTCATGCACAAATAAAAATAAATTAAGATGAAAAAATAAATATTATAAATACTATGAATATTATAATAACTACAAATATTATTTTGTTAAATTTTTTTGTATTCTTGCACACAATTTTATAGTCTTGTAATTCTAAAATTATTTGATTTTTTAATATTTTATATTTTGTCACTCAATTAGTTTACTATAATAAATGTAATTGTACTCTGATTTTGGTTGTGAAAAAAGTGATTAATTAAAACATCTTAATACCATGTGGATAAACTTATTTGTAAAT
Organism: Kitagawia praeruptora; assembly: GCA_037693485.1. Classification (NCBI taxonomy): domain Eukaryota; kingdom Viridiplantae; phylum Streptophyta; class Magnoliopsida; order Apiales; family Apiaceae; genus Kitagawia; species Kitagawia praeruptora. The sequence continues at coordinate 115,963,855 of CM075351.1, read as the reverse complement.
TATTGTCTAAAATACAATCTAAATACATTTTCAAAACTCTATTTGATTATTGGATCAATTTTTGCTTTCACTTTTAATATATCTATATGTGGAGATAAAAAAATATATTTTTGTTCATTTTTATGTGTTTATTACGTATTTTTGTTAATAGTGTTATAGGTAATGTATGAGACAAGACGATCATACCAATGCCATTTACCGCTTTACTCAATTTACATATAAAGATATAGTGGAGGCGTACCACCATCTCTTCCGCTCTCACAATTACTACCCTTATTACCCTTTATTACATTTAATATTATTAATTCATAGAAAGATAACCTAAAATTATTCAGATATAAAATTGATGTTTACCTTAAATAAAAAATCAATTTACTAATTATATTAAGGAGTGTTTGGCAAATATAACCAAATCCAAAACAGCAATAGTTATGCTCATACTTTCAAACAAACTAGCTCTTTAGCCCGTGCAAAGCACGGGCATGTTCTAAATACCAAAAAATTGTTATTTTTTCTAAAGTATATGATGTATATGAGATAATATGATAGTCGATTTTCTGTTGTGAGACTAATAATCCAATGTTGACTACTTTAAGTGTAATTATTTTGTCTACTAAGATTCAATGTTTGTTTTATTATTTTATGTGTTTGTGTATTAAAGATCTGATTGACGAGTTTTACGATTATTCATGCTAATACAAGTTTGTATTATATTTAAATACATTTGAAGGTTCCTTTTTATATTGATTTGAATTTATTTGTGTCATGTAAACATAATATTTAAAGTATGACAGAAGTTATATATACATTGTTCTATTGAAGGTGTGGATGATTACAAACATGCATGTTTGATATTCCTATAAAAATTTGTCTGATGCGATATTTTTTATAATTTTCAATTCACTAATATTCATAGTAAATCTAAATAATAGTATAATGAGACATGGTACATGTTAGTGAATATTATCATATATTATTATATATCCACATAAATGTATGTATATATATATATATATATATATATATATATATATATGTACACATATATGTATAAATGCATAAATATGCGTATTAATTATAAAATAATTAATAGATTAAAATTAGTGAAAATTTATTGGATTACACAACATAAATGTATGTATGAATGTATGTATGTACATATATACATATTGATGTATGTATGTATGAGCATTTAATATAAATAATCTTTTTGTAGCATTTAATAAAATGTATTAAATTTATTGATGTTAAAAGACCAGAATAATCCTGAAACGATATAGTAGAAAGGAGGGTAAAATGGTCATTTTGATTTAAGTTGCTCAGGGAAACCCCCGTTGGTGTATTGGATATATATAATAGATGTACGAGGTTCAAAATATAAAATACATAAATTGTTGTGATTGTTCATGATTCTAGTTTCCTCATTGACAACAACAAAATCGTTTAGGACGATAAATTGGTATGGTTTGTCCGAGACATGCGCCTGTTTGATAATTATTCTCTATGCAATAAGCTTCACACTGGGGATTATCAAAGCTCCCTTTGCATACAATTTTTGTGCATATCGGAGCTACATCTGCATTGGTTATAATAAACAAAAAATAAGAATGTTGAACATAACGAAAAAAATGAAATACAATAAACATGTACATTTGTATGTATATATGTACCACCGGCAAGGATATGAAAGGATGAGTTAGTAGCACAAAAAATAATAAGGCAAGCCAGAAGTAGTACTCTAGCCATTGTAGGGAAAGATAAATCTCTATTTATCTCAATTTGATATCTATCACCAATATTGAGCTAGGTATATATAATAAAATATAAATCTTCAAAAGTAATATATAAGGAAAATATTCAGTTTAAATTTTAAAAATTTTAAAGATCTTATTAAAAATTATTTTAATAGATTGTAGTTTATTTCAGATAATTCACACCGTCAGTTTATAAAGTCCACAAAGAGTTGAGTCCAAATAATGCATTTAATCTTTGTATTTAATGACATTTTTGGGATTTCAAAAATCTGGGTATTCAATTTGGATTTTTAAGGAATCAATAAATTTTGGGTCTATTCGGTAAATATATAAAAATTGTGGAGAAATCTTTTATGATCCGATGGTATTCGATTCATATTTTGGATATCTTTTTGAATTAAAGGGAACATATATGAATAAAAAAATTAAAATCCAACGTATTCAAAAACTTATTTACTTTAAAGGACAAGAAAAGCTATTGGTTTTTGTTGGATTTTTCCTGTTAAATAATATATGTTGTAGCATAAGATTCTGTTGGGACCTTACATTAAGGTTTTAGATGAGCTGATTACTTAACATGGTATCAGAGTTCGGTTTAGGAAGAGTCTTAGGTTAGTCCTTCTACCCCCTTTATTTAATTCATTATTTGTTGTTCGTTTACTTCATGTCTTCATTATCTGTTTGTCATCTATCAGTCGTAGTGAAACATATCGTACGATTGAGGAGTGCTAAATAATACATGTTGTAGTATAAGATTCCGTTGAGACCTTCTTTTAACACCTTTAGATTTTTTGATGATCTGGTTACTTAACATTTCTGGCTTTTTGAAATCTTACGTAAATTCAAGATTCAAGAGATCGTGTTGTATTTATGATTTTCTAGTCTACCAACAATAAGTTGATTCTGCGTAGAATTTTAAATCAATTACAATATATTAAAATATAATTTATTAAGATACATGTGTTTGTTATAGATTTATTATAAAACTGATAAAAACAAGAAGAGTTAGTGGGAGAAAGAAATAACTCTACAAATAAAAAACTCATATTCATAGCTTTCCATACGTTTTCGAGTAAGGTAGAATGCCCATTTGAAGTCACAAATGACGAGTTACGAGTGACTGAAAAGTCAAAGATCTAGTTAATGGGCATTCACAAAAAAATTTATTTAAAAGACTCCTCATTAGATATAATTTAAGAAAACATGTGATGTTGCTTCATTGAAAATCTTATTAGGAAATAGAGCTGTAAAAGAACCGAACTTGGACGAACTCGAACGAACTTTTAACGAACACGAACAAAATATTAACGAATCGAACAATATTCGATAATCTTATCGGACAGATTTTTGTGTCCATGTCTGTGTTCATTAAGCGGTTAAACGAACACTGAACTGTTCGCGAACATATCGAACCGAACCGAACCGAACCGAACACGAACAGTTCGTTAACATTTTATATTTTCAAAATTTTTAAATCTATTTTTAACTTAATTCAATATAAAAAAATTAGCTCAATTATTATTTAAATATTTTTAACCCATACAAGACAATTTTATAATTATAAAATTAAAAAATACATATGTTATGGGTACTATCTATTATATATACATATAATACTGTAAATATTATTGTTTTTTATAGAACAAATGCGAGTTCACCGAACTCGAACGAACTCAGACGAACTTTTAACGAACCGAACAGTCGAACTTATCAGACAGATTTTCTTATCTGTGTTTGTTAAGCAGTCGAACCGAGCTTAACGAACGAACTTACCGAACTGTTCGGTTCGTTTACAGCTCTATTAGGAAAGATCCATTAGGAAAACTCATGGTTAAGGGAAAAATGAAGGTAGCATGTAATTTTATCCCTTCATAATAGTATCATAGTAAATTTTGGTTGATGAGATTAAAGATTGTAAAATTCTCAATATAGCTCTTATGATCTTTACAAAATAAATATTTGGTGTATGATCATTTTGTTGCATTATCGTTTACAAAGTAATTCCCAATAATAGTCATGAATCTTCTCATACATGGTGAGTTGGAAACATCTCAATCATTCGACATAAAAATCCATACAACATCTTCATTTACTTAAGTATGGTACTTCTAAACCAATAATTTCTTTCACTCAATTATTTTAGAATTTCAATAATTTATGAAATGGAGGTCGAAATATTTTTGATACTATTACAATAAATTATAAAAGCTATGCTAGAAATCATCAATCAAGTGATAAAAATACAAATAATGAGACAAGATAGAGTGTTGTATGCCCGAAATAATATATCTAATCGTTATTAATGAAGTGTAAATGTAATAAACATAAAAATAGCAAGAAACGTTAAACATATATGTGCACAAGCTAGGCGTTGTAACCAGTATTAAAGAACAAGCAACAAATGCAAAGTGTGCAATAACATCATAAACAGCCTACGGTAACACAAAAAAAATGTTACAACAGGTACATTATATGTTACCTTAGGCCCATAAAGTAGCTAAGGTAACACTTTTTTTGTGATAGCTCTCAGCATGTTGCCTTAGGTGTCTAGGGTAACATTTTTGATCCCTAAGGTAACATGCAGTTTTATGTTACCGTAGCTTGCTATAGCAACAAAAGTGAGGTCTACGGCAAATTAATATATATGTTACCTCAGAGACCTAGTTTTTTTATAAAAATAGTGGGGCCCATAGTGGGGACCACTATGGACCCCACTGTTTGAGCCACTTTTGTTGGCAACATAATTTGACCTAGTGCAACATTTTTTTTGTTACATTAACTTTTATATATCAACATTTAGCTAATGTAACATCTTTTCTATAAAAAATCTAAAGAAACTGCACATATATATTATACATCCCAACTTAAATATCCTGTTCATTTCCACAAGTAATACACAAAGGTAAAAAAAAACTAGAGAAACAGACATAGGGGGTGTTTGGGGGAACTTTTTTCCAGAATAAGTCAACTTATTTTAAGACAAAGTTGGAGATTCCTAACTTTCCAACTTATTTTACAACTTATTTTTGCAACTTATTGAATCTCAAACATACATTAAATACTTGTATAAAAAAATTTTATCAAAATATAAAATTTTTACCCGAAAATAAGTCCATAAGCCCATAAGTTAAGGTGAGCCAAACAGGACCATAATATTATCTTCAAAGCTTCTCCTAGGCCTTTGAAGCTGCATCCACAACTTATTCTTGGAGAGAACGTAAATCATTGGCAACGCATAAGAAATCTCTGGCCTCCATCCTCGCTCCATAGAAGTGGCAATATAGAAAACGAAACTGGTACATTATTGCCATCAATAGTATAGTACTCCCTCTGTTTATTTATGTTAGTCTTTTGACTTTTTTGCACACATTTTTAGGTGCATTGACCACATAGTTAAAATTATTATTTTTGAAATTTTCTTTTTTTGAATAAAAATATATAATCAAAATTTTAATTCACAAAAAAAATTAATTGAAAAAAATAATTTTAACTATGCTGTCAAAACACTTAAAAAACACTTAAAAATACGTGCAAAAAAGTCAAGAGACTAACATAAAAAAACAGAGGGAGTAATTAAAAACGCAATCAGGGATTATCTCACCCTCTTCTTCATAAGTTTCCATTTAGTAGTCACTATCAATGCATTAATAAAACATCGAAAAACTTCAGTAAATGCAATAAATCCAAAGCAAAAACCGTAATAATTACTGTAACTCTAATTCTTGCCACATCGTATGCTTAAACCATGTACATCATCCATTCTTGTTCAAAGGTTTATGTAATACAATTGTGAAATTTAAACATTTAGTCTCGCGCGATTTCTTTGCATTTTAATTTACAAAGAGGTCATTACTGTATACTATACTACAGTAACAGAGAACATATGAATTTGATTTTAAAAATCTCAAACTTCAAAAGCAGAGTTTATAACATAATTCGTAACTGAAACACACACGAGGCCTTGAATATGAAATTTGATGATAATCAAACATTTTATTCCACATATGCATCAACCTAAAATTCATTTCTCCATCAGATTAAATTGAATAAATTTTTCAGAAAATTACTCCGTACAACTTGAAAGGACCGATCCCTAGAGGAATTTGGCAAGGTATGACCAGAAAACGCAAAAAAAAAACATAACGAGAAGATCCATGGTATATCTACAGTAGTGTAAGCATCCCCCAATAACAACGTAGTCTGGAAGGTCATTTCTGGATGAATCATGATCAGCGGCAAAGCCAAATATAGTGATCCCTAAGCCATTAGCTAGACATTATAATATTTCAGCAGCTTTGACGCAGAAAAAATTTGGTAGGTTTGGTTTGGTTGGAATGGATGTCATCGATAATATGTATAAGAACGGACATGTACCTATTCACTAGCAAGAGTGGATTAAGGAAGAACATCCAGGACCACCGATCAACCGTAGCAGAACAGGATCCTTTTCTGGATTTCTCTCTGACTTTACAAAATAATAAAACAACTGCACATCCTCTGATTCATCTACCCCAACATACCTGACAGTACAAACACCATAATTATCGTAAGAAAAGTTCAGAGTACTAAACATATTTACATCAGCAACGTATAAAAACACACACAAACACAGTTGCTGACCCTGTTTGAAGTTGAAAAGGAAGGGGTCCTTCGAATCCAGGGAGGAACTTAATCATGTTTGAATGAGAGTGTGCAACTACCTGGTACAACTACCTGGTAGGACATATATAGTAGGATTCCCATAACAAAAACCAGGGAATCAGTAATGGCCATTTCTTTCCTAGTTTTTTCAATGTTGCATACTTGTACTGGGATGATGCTTATGTTGTTGTCATTATTACACCTCCTTCATTTATTTTCTTCTTTTCATTCAGAGCTTACGTAATACTGCAGAATAAACAACCATGTTGCAGTCACACACTCTTATCCTAATGCAATGACTAAAAAACAAACATTTAGCATCACCTAACTTACATTAAAATTTAAAATCTCTTTTTTTGAGTTATCTTCCTAACTTATGTTGAATAAAAAATTCTATTTTGTCTTATCTAATTTCATTGGACAAATTGTATCAAATTAAGTAAACTGAAGTATATGAATTATCTAAAGCTAATGAATCAAAATATGTCTATATTCACAATCTATAATCACATGTAAGAATACACACAGTAGTTGACTATCATTAAAGCAAAATAGAAGCTAAAACTAAGTTTCAATAGCTTTAATTGATGGCTAAACTATATAAGAATTTAGTTCTAGTTCAAAGAGTTGACTATAAGCAGGGTTTACTGAACTCAAACGTCACGGGATCCTGATGATTGATTAGGCATGATACTAGAAGAATTTTATTCCATACCAAGCATTAGGGGTGAGCAAAAAACCGAAATAAAACCGAAACCGAACCGAAACCGGGGAAAACCGAACCGAAAAAAACCGAAATCGAAAAAAACCGAAACCGAAACCGAAAATTGAAAAACCGAACCGTTCTAATATTTCGGTTTCGGTTTTAGGTGGAAACCGAACCGAAAAAAACCGAAACCGAACCGATTATTTATATAAATAAATATTTATATTTTTCATTAATATTTTTAAAATTAATCACAGTGAAATAAGAATGTTCTAGGTCTGTCCTAAGAATTAATACTGTCATGCTATATTTGTAGATTTTGTTGTGTTCTATGGATGTTAGCTACTTTTACATCATTATGTGAAGGAGGATAGGAGATGCAGTACTCTACTCGCGAATAAGGTTTTTTATGTTTTCGTAAATCTACAGAAATAAATGCCTACTTGGGGGTAGTCATGCAAGTTGTCTGTAATGTAATACTAGTACATAGGTATTCATCGACAACAACCAGAAAACCTGAACATGCAAGTTTATGTCACTGTAGCTGGACTGCACAGTGGACATCTGCCATTTTTTTTATTGTTTCAAGTTTTAAAAATTGTTGTATGAATACATTTGGACGATTTATGTTTTTATGATAAAATTACTTTTTTAATTAATTTGTAATTAATACTTTCTTACTTTTATTTTAATCGGTTTTAAAACCGAAACCGAACCGATAAAAACCGAAACCGGGATTTTAAAACCGAAACCGAAACCGATGGTTCGGTTGCGGTTCCGGTTTTCGATTTTTAAAACCGAGGACATGCGGTTCCGGTTCCGGTTTTACCCAAAAACCGAACCGAACCGGGGTTTGCTCCCCCCTACCAAGCATAAACCAAGCATCATATATAATATATATGTATGCACGTGCATAAATGATCTATCAAAATAAAAGAATGTCAACATCAGTGCATACCATGACAAGAGAGATTTAACGGGAGGCTAATCGATAATTACATTATCAAGTACTGCTCCAGCATCCATGCCAAACCTGGTAGCTATTAGCACAATACGATCAGGTCGGCTGAGATTGCAGTTAGTTAAGGAAAAAGATAGAGTAGCAAATAGAGATTTTCTAAAACTGTTTAATGATAGAGGTTCAAAACATATGCTACATTGCTACTTGAAGGTTGAAGCAACAATGAAACAGAACATAAAGAAGGATACAAGGATATATCTAATTTTTCACTAGACAAGGATATTTATGAAAGTCATAGTGGCAGTAGAGGAACCTGTGTTGAGACACACAGTGTATGGGCAAGTTGTGTCTTTCCAGATCTGCATTGAAGTTGGTGACCTATAAACTCCTACGCATATCGGAAACATTCCAAAATGTAGTCAACATTGAACTATAGACTAAAAGGAATGCTTCCATAACAAACTGAGTACTAAACTTAATTTTTATAAACTATAATCTAAAGGTTAAAATCAAACTGAATGTAGTTGTCATCAAGTTAGCGAACAAGTAGCTGCTATTAGAAAAATGATAAGTAGTAGCACTATCCTTAATATAGAATCTTAGTTTTTTTATTCAATATAGAATCATGAATATAGTCATAAATCATAAAAATTGGATTATAACTCATCATACATTTCTTTCGTAAATAACAGGGCAAAATAAGTGCAACAAAATATAAAGCACACATATTCTTCATATCTTGTTATATTCTTTTTTTTTATAATTAAAATAATTTATACCAATAGAACACGATTACAATTCTAGGGGCACACCCCGCGATAAGTAAGACGTCAACCAAACGGAACAACAAAGCATATTAGATAAACTAATATGCGACAGCAAGCAACAATTCAAGCCTACAAAGGAGAAACTAGTTAAACTAGTTTAAACTAATTTAAAAACATCAAATTAGTTCTATGTCTGGTTCATCAAATAAATGCAATAAGAAACTGCATTCTTAACATCAATGTGCCCTTGCGGCCCTCAATTTCCAACCCAAATTCATCTTCAAACTTCAACACCAAAACACAAACTTCAACAGAGCAGTGGAACTTGCTCCAAAAACAAATGCCAGCATTGCTCCTTCGCAGCCAATCTGATCTCAACACCCACCTCTGCTATGCACATACAATGCAAACCAGCACCTCCACTATGATATCTTCAGCATTCACCTTACTTGGCACCCAATTTCGCATGATCTGTTCTGAATTTCCAGCCTCCATTAACCCATTCTATGAAAAGAAGGGAGCCTCCCACACCAGCCGCAATGATCTCATAAAATCAATCAAAGAATATTTAACAACTCCTTTCGCTCCTTTGTCAACCCGGACATCCATCAAGAAGTCTTGCAAGCACAACTTAACATCCTGTAAGGAACTACAACCACTAATCTGCACAACTTTTGTAACTAGGGAGGCAATCCCCTTTGAATCCATCCCACTCCATGCTGCGCTTCTGTAGAATATTACAACCAACATGTTCTCAAACATGAGTTCAGAACCCTTATGCAGTATACACACCCTATCTACGGCCGCAGAACCTCTATGTTCTTGGAAACCAATATTCCTAGCTATAAACTGGACTTTGGCAAATATCACTTTCAGAGACCAAACAACAAACACTTGGTGTTCAGCACTTCCTATGGTCATTCCCTTCTCAGCAGAATTACCCAACTTCCGATTAAGCATAACCTCAAACAATATAGGGGCATCAAATACCCCTTTAGTCTCCCTGTTTAATAGCTCACCTATGCAATCAAACACTTCCAGCGCACGGCGAATAGTTTTAAAACGAGGATAAACCTCCGTTTCATCTTCAACCAAACGGTTGACTGCAATCAAGGCAGCAAAATATATGCATCCTTTTCTTACCATCCTTTCAGAATGGTATACACTCACCCCCAAATAAATCATTGTAAATGAGAAGATCCCATAGGAGCTTCCCTCCATTTCTGTTGAGTCACCCTTTCGGCCTTTGAAAAACATAGTCAAAGAACTTATTGAAGAAGTTATAATTCTTCTTATAAACGCATATACAGATTTATTGTGAGAGAAACAAAGAGGTTGAATAAATGGAAACAAAGAGATTGAATAAGAAACAAACAAGATTGGAAACGAAGTGAACTTTGAGGACTACATTGTGATAATTGGTTCGACTCAGTAACAACATGATACAACTGATATATATATAGAGGAAGATAGAAAATGTAGCCGTTGTAGCCCTGGAGATGTATTGGAGCAGCGGGAGACAAGCAATGGTGGGAGACAAGCAACAGTCATGAATATGAACAAGGCAACAAGGTAACGGTCTTATTCCTCAATACTTTCTCTCAAGCTAAGAAGCGAAAACGGATTGAAGCTCTTGGCTTGAAACTTATAAACGGCATTGGCTCTTGAATCACTTCATTAACGAAAACGGAGTGATGCTCTTGGCTCTAGCTCTTGAAATAAAAGGCAGGGGCTCTTGAGGATCTGTCAAGTAGTATATTGTTATCTTTTCTCGCAGTGAGCCAAGTCATTCCATACATTGTTGGAGACTTTCCCTTTTGTGCTCAAAGTAACGACCTAGTGTGATCCCTCTTTTGATCGGCTCTGGCTTTGGTTTTGCATGACCATTATCGATCAATGCATTTTCTGGTTATGAGGATTTGTCAAGTAGCGTTGTTAGCTTTGCAAACAACAACTCCTACTATGCTCAGTGATCCTTTTTCAGTGATCCCTTGGTACTTTGATTCTTCCAACCTTAAAATATGTATCTTCTCATTGCCTTCAACCGTTCATTATTTAAGATTGTTGTTTGCCATTGCATAATACTCCCTCTATCTCAGTTCCGAGTGCATTTTCTCAGCCTCCTAGATAGCAATCCTAGCCAATACTGAAGCTCCTGGACCACTAGTACCAATTCCTTTTGATTTCAAATATCTCTCTATGCAACTGCTACTGCAATACTTCTCCTGTTTGAGGGAGAGAGGAGCTTATTTCTTGAGGAGAGATGAAGAACAGCTCCAACCCTATTTCTATTATTCTGAAGCTTGTGACTGTGAAAATCTAGCTTTCCCATTCTTCACACGAAAATTTTCGTATATAGGATGTTTGGCAGCAGCTTTTACTCCATAATTACGCTTCCTATCAATGATTGTCACCGGATCTTTGTGGTCCGCATATTTCTCCAGGAATGTCTCACCAAGCATTGACTCGGGAAGAATCTTAGCATACAGAGATTCACATCTGTGAGGTGACAGGTTGCAGAAGTAATCTAGTGACTTTTCAGCTTCAAGTGGTTCAAGGCTTTCATCTATATTTGCCCCATTTGCAATAGATAGAAACTTGCATAACTTTTCAGATACAGTAGATTTGATTATTTCTCGACCCATAAAGGCTCCTATTCTAACAGAACCATAATCTGCACCGCCAATGTTTTGCCGCAATCCTGAATCAATTCCCCAAAATCGTATATGACTAGGAATATCTACAAGCCCAAGTACTTCAGCAGGTCCTTGACGTCGAGCTTGGGCATGCTTCCAAAGCCTCTGTTTACTTGGATGAATCATTTGGACAGCAACATGGCAGGCTTCCCTAATAGGCATCTGCAAGACAAGGCTCCCTGAGTAGTCTACGATTCCACCAACTACATCCAACCTTCCATGAGCTCTTCCCGCAATGATGTCTTCAGTGCCTTGCGATCAATTCTGTGCCGCAATCTTCCAGAACCAGAAACAAGCAGCTTCCTCCGATAACTTTAGGAGGTCTACCCCAGATTTGTGCTTTTGGATAAATTTTTTTTTAAAGATGTGCTTCTGCTTGTTGGCTCCTCTAAACACCATATACCCAAAAAGAAAGACAAAACAATTTGCAATGACAACTGCTGTTGTTAGCTCCACCTTATTATACAACAGCTATAGTGACATAATCAGTCACATAACAAACAAGTAGAACTAACATAAAAACCAAGGTTGAACAACTAAAAACTTTCACAAATAAATAGATTTTGTGAGTGAGACCATTGATCAAACACTTGATGTGCAGAAAGTGAAATTTTTCTGAACGTGATGAACAAACGATAGAAACTCAAGAACACAAGGATCGAATCTGTATATGGACTCTCTGATACCATGAAGAAGTTATAATTCTTCTTATAAACGCATATACAGATTTATTGTGAGAGAAACAAAGAGGTTGAATAAATGGAAACAAAGAGATTGAATAAGAAACAAACAAGATTGGAAACGAAGTGAACTTTGAGGACTACATTGTGATAATTGGTTCGACTCAGTAACAACATGATACAACTGATATATATATAGAGGAAGGTAGAAAATGTAGCCGTTGTAGCCCTGGAGATGTATTGGAGCAGCGGGAGACAAGCAATGGTGGGAGACAAGCAACAGTCATGAATATGAACAAGGCAACAAGGCAACGGTCTTATTCCTCAATACTTTCCCTCAAGCTAAGAAGCGGAAACGGATTGAAGCTCTTGGCTTGAAACTTATAAACGGCATTGGCTCTTGAATCACTTCATTAACGAAAACGGAGTGATGCTCTTGGCTCTAGCTCTTGAAATAAAAGGCACGGGCTCTTGAGGATCTGTCAAGTAGTATATTGTTATCTTTTCGCAGTGAGCCAAGTCATTCCATACATTGTTGGAGACTTTCCCTTTTGTGCTCAAAGTAACGACCTACTGTGATCCCTCTTTTGATCGGCTCTGGCTTTGGTTTTGCATGACTATTATCGATCAATGCATTTTCTGGATATGAGGATTTGTCATGTAGCGTTGTTAGCTTTGCAAACAACAACTCCTACTATGCTCAGTGATCCTTTTTCAGTGATCCCTTGGTACTTTGATTCTTCCAACCTTAAAATCTGTATCTTCTCATTGCCTTCAACCGTTCATTATTTAAGATTGTTGTTTGCCATTGCATAATACTCCCTCTATCTCAGTTCCGAGTGCATTTTCTCAGCCTCCTAGATAGCAATCCTAGCCAATACTGAAGCTCCTGGACCACTGGTACCAATTCCTTTTGATTTCAAATATCTCTCTATGCAACTGCTACTGCAATACTTCTCCTGTTTGAGGGAGAGAGGAGCTTATTTCTTGAGGAGAGATGAAGAACAGCTCCAACCCTATTTCTATTATTCTGAAGCTTGTGACTGTGAAAATCTAGCTTTCCCATTCTTCACACAAAAATTTTCGTATATAGGATGTTTGGCAGCAGCTTTTACTCCATAATTACGCTTCCTATCAATGATTGTCACCGGATCTTTGTGGTCCGCATATTTCTCCAGGAATGTCTCACCAAGCATTGACTCGGGAAGAATCTTAGCATACAGAGATTCACATCTGTGAGGTGACAGGTTGCACAAGTAATCTAGTGACTTTTCAGCTTCAAGTGGTTCAAGGCTTTCATCTATATTTGCCCCATTTGCAATAGATAGAAACTTGCATAACTTTTCAGATGCAGTAGATTTGATTATTTCTCGACCCATAAAGGCTCCTATTCTAACAGAACCATAATCTGCACCGCCAATGCTGTGCCGCAATCCTGAATCAATTCCCCAAAATCGTATATGACTAGGAATATCTACAAGCCCAAGTACTTCAGCAGGTCCTTGACGTCGAGCTTGGGCATGCTTCCAAAGCCTCTGTTTACTTGGATGAATCATTTGGACAGCAACATGGCAGGCTTCCCTAATAGGCATCTGCAAGACAAGGCTCCCTGAGTAGTCTACGATTCCACCAACTACATCCAACCTTCCATGAGCTCTTCCCGCAATGATGTCTTCAGTGCCTTGCGATCAATTCTGTGCCGCAATCTTCCAGAACCAGAAACAAGCAGCTTCCCTCCGATAACTTTAGGAGGTCTACCCCAGATTTGTGCTTTTGGATAATTTTTTTTTAAAGATGTGCTTCTGCTTGTTGGCTCCTCTAAACACCATATACCCAAAAAGAAAGACAAAACAATTTGCAATGACAACTGCTGTTGTTAGCTCCACCTTATTATACAACAGCTATAGTGACATAATCAGTCACATAACAAACAAGTAGAACTAACATAAAAACCAAGGTTGAACAACTAAAAACTTTCACAAATAAATAGATTTTGTGAGTGAGACCATTGATCAAACACTTGATGTGCAGAAAGTGAAATTTTTCTGAACGTGATGAACAAACGATAGAAACTCAAGAACACAAGGATCGAATCTGTATATGGACTCTCTGATACCATGAAGAAGTTATAATTCTTCTTATAAACGCATATACAGATTTATTGTGAGAGAAACAAAGAGGTTGAATAAATGGAAACAAAGAGATTGAATAAGAAACAAACAAGATTGGAAACGAAGTGAACTTTGAGGACTACATTGTGATAATTGGTTCGACTCAGTAACAACATGATACAACTGATATATATATAGAGGAAGGTAGAAAATGTAGCCGTTGTAGCCCTGGAGATGTATTGGAGCAGCGGGAGACAAGCAATGGTGGGAGACAAGCAACAGTCATGAATATGAACAAGGCAACAAGGCAACGGTCTTATTCCTCAATACTTATCTTTAAGACACATGTCACGACTCCAGACCATCCCTCTAAGGTAGTAATCTCACAAGAATTCAAACTGAAGCCATTAGAGTTTATAGGAGCATGAGGTTAAGGGAGAACATTAAGCAAATGTTCTTCCCATGTCATGACCGTTGCAGATATAGCAAAGAGTGCAGAGAATAAATGCAGTAAAGCAACATGTGTGTGGTGTGCCAGTGAGAACGTGGGAAGCCATTTGCTATGCTAATGATGCTTCCACTTGGTGCATATTTCTAACCGTTGGTTGCCCATGTTACTACCATCATATCTTGTCTATTATTGTCTAGTATGTAGTTCTGGTGTGCTCTATATATATGGACTGCTATATTCAGTTTGGGTACTAAATTTATTATCCACAATGTAGTCCTCAAGTTCACTCCGTTAATATATATAAACAAGCTTGTTGTTCTTCTTGTAGTCCATTCCTATCTACTGCACTACGATCCACTGCATATCATTTGTGTATCTATCTCACTGCAATGTTCTTGTTCTTATTAGTATTATCTTTACACTATCGCCTTCCGCACATTATTAAACTTCTTTATGGTATCAGAGCGTAGGGAGGAAATAAAGGCCTAACAGCCTTCCTCCGATCCTGCTAAGTTTTTCACATTCTGCATATTCCAAGTTTCAGCAAGCCGTTTTACCAGGCTGCAAACCCATTTCAGAAGCCACTTCAGCAAGCCATTTCTGGCTGCTACTCGCTGCAAATTCCAGTTTTAGGAACTAATTTTTCTGCTTCAAAAGTCAGTCCTTTCAAATTCGGCAAAGCTCACTGCAGGCAACATTTTTCACGAAACATCAAGCATACACGACCATCAGGCAACATAAATTATCGACCTCATAGAAAGCTATGATTCAAGCGGGGATCTCTTTGGTTAGCTTAGAAGCCGATGCCGGAAACTTAGAAGCCGATGCCGGAAGCCAAAGTCAGAGCCAAAAGAACCGGAGCCAAGAGCCAAAGAGCACGAGCCAAGAGTTAAAGAGCACGAGCCAAGAGCAATCAAATTTAAATCCGCAAAAGTTAACGCTAGAGAGGGTCGTTTCTTGTTGCTGCTACGTTCGTTTGATATAGTTTCAAGTTAATGCTTCCGTTTTCTCTACCACATCAACTTGAGGGAGAATATAGGAGCATGAGGTTAAGGGAGAACATTAAGCAAATGTTCTTCCCATGTCATGACCGTTGCAGATATAGCAAAGAGTGCAGAGAATAAATGCAGTAAAGCAACATGTGTGTGGTGTGCCAGTGAGAACGTGGGAAGCCATTTGCTATGCTAATGATGCTTCCACTTGGTGCATATTTCTAACCGTTGGTTGCCCATGTTACTACCATCATATCTTGTCTATTATTGTCTAGTATGTAGTTCTGGTGTGCTGTCTTATGTCCTGTATATATGGACTGCTATATTCAGTTTGGGTACTAAATTTATTATCCACAATGTAGTCCTCAAGTTCACTCCGTTAATATATATGAACAAGCTTGTTGTTCTTCTTGTAGTCCATTCCTATCTACTGCACTACGATCCACTGCATATCATTTGTGTATCTATCTCACTGCAATGTTCTTGTTCTTATTAGTATTATCTTTACACTATCGCCTTCCGCACATTATTAAACTTCTTTAGAGTTATGTCTAGCTTTGCAAGGCCTCCTAATAGAAGCTTCCATAAAGCTCAGACCACAAAACAGTTCCCAAGCCCTCAATTGAGCTTTATCAACCCAAAACCCAGCAGGAGAACAAATTAACAAAGAAGCCATTAAAGAGATTTAAGTAATAATATAAGTATATCTAAGAAATATGGTATTTAGGTGGAAGGATAGAAGAGGGTGAATTCGTGAGGACCCTAACTTTTGCAATGCTACGGTACTAAATGAATAGTGATTTTGAGGACTTAAGGAAATAGTATGTAGGTACCCTATAATTGATACAGAAAATGAATAATCAGAATGACGGATTTCAGAGATTCCTGAGTAATATAACAAGGATACATACCACATTATTATTTACCAAGATTATTAGCATTTTACTTAGAAAATCAAAGATGAGATTATTAGATCATCCAAGTGACATCATTGGTGACATCACTTTCCACTAACACTTTATTAAGGACAAATTAGTAACTTCACATGGGGGAATTATCTATAAACTTAAATAAGTTTCTATAAAACTCTAGAACACTCAAGATTTAGCTAGATATTATCACAATAATGCATTGTAGACAAGATAAGATCAAAACAAAGCAAGAGAAATCCATTTCTCTCAAACTGCCCAGCAAGAACAAGGAGGAAAGAAAAATTCATATCTCCATTTCTATCCATGATAAAATCACCAAACTTTAACCCAAGCCTCTCCACTTCATGGGCAATATTCGGTCAAAGTTTCATAGCAATCCAAGTAGTGTAGCCTAGGAATATCACCTCCCCAAGTTGGTGAAGCAAACTGTCCAGATTGTTGACAGTTTCTGGGATGATTTTCAAACAGCCATATCTCCTTCATTACTTAATGGAATTTTGTGTTCTTTATATGGTTGGAAATCTGGTGAGATGCTCTACAACTTTCCTTTAGAAGACTCGTCCAGAAAACATCGGTAAGGGCCTCGTTTATCATGATTTTTCAACTGGGTTATAGAAGCTCCGAAAACCTCTAAGTATATTATTGATGTTTCTTGTTAGATTAAGCTTGGTTAAGGTTATACAAGGATTATTCAAGACTTAGTAAGGTCTTACATCCTCCAAGGAAGGTAATGAGTTCATGGACCCTTAGTATTATCTTGAGTTTATGATGATTTATAGTTAGTTTAGTTGTTAAGTGTATATTAAGCATGAAATCATGATGTTATGTGTTTACAAGTAATTTAATTTGATATGGAAGTATTGTGTGTGCTTGTAACCATGGTTGGTATGATGACCACATGGTGTACGGAATGGTATATGTGTGGAATGATGGATTGGAGGAGTGAAAATATGGAAAGTGAGAAAATATAGCCGTTATAATGCCCGATTTTCGTTAAACCAAAAGATGTCCTGTTTTTGGACACTCATACTCGTACGGTAGCATTCTGTCCAGAACACCAACTGACCATGAGAGGATAGATCTTAGTTCATAGATCGTTTTGATATAAAGTACGTCAAAATCTGATGAACGGATTAGGAGAAAAGTGAGTTTTAGTGAAAGACGTTCGAAAACCGAGAAAATGTAGTTGTGTCAACTTTGAGGCCATAGTTACCATACTTAAACATCTTTAAATATTATGAAATTTTGAGAGGAAATAGTAGGGTAATCAGAGAAGCATTACTCACTGACCTTGGGTGAAAAATCGAATTTGAGAATTTATGAGAAATTTTACAGTCGAGTGTGGTCGATAAGGAATCCTAAAGGAAATGGTGTAAATCACTGAAACTTTTATTGAGTCTAAAAATGGTTAAGTTCTTGGAACTTTTGGGCTATTAATGATATGTTAATCATATATTAAGTGCCAAGGGTATTATTATATAAGGGTTAAGTGAGTAAGTGCTATATTATTCTGATGGTGATCCTTTTCGTTTCTATAGATTCTCGAGACGAACACCGAATCATTCCTATTGGGATTAGAGATCGAGGCAAGATTTCTTCTATCTTTACTTTGAAAAATTATTTATCTTCAAAGGAAAAATGATTTCATGGAATATTTATGTGATTCTATTATTATTATATTGTTAAGGAATTGTTTTCCTGATTTTGGAAATTAAAGGGAGATGTATATGAATATGAGTATGGATATGGATTAAAGGGAGCAAGATTTCTTTTATCCTTATTTTGATAAACTTTTTATGTTCAAAGGAAATGGTTTTGGTGGATAATATATGAATCTTATATGATGAGATGATTAGGGATATATTTCCTGTTTACTGAGATTTTTGAATATGGATTATGGGTATGGATACGAATATGGTTAGAGCGAATATACTTTATATTTTAAAGGGATATGAAAGAATGGTATCAGTTGTTATCTAGAGTTATATGTTTATAATATTATGTTAAAAATATTCTTTTTAAATAGTTGTGATTTAATAAATATTATTTGATTATTATTTAATACTTTTAAAATATACGGAATATTTTATATATATATAAAAGCGTATTTGATTTCATTGAATACAGAGGAGATGTCTGAGTCATAATCAAAGTATTATGACATATATATTTTTAAAGGTGATGATAAATGGAAATGAAAATGATATATGTGAATGGAAATGTAAATGGAAACGGAAACGGAAAAATGGAAAATGTGGAATGGTGTTTTATAAATGAAATAATGATTTGACAAAAGGGGGATTGCAACAGAAAGCGTAAGAGGCTGTGTGTGGCACAGTCCAGCACTCATTATTTTATTCCGGCCCATGTGTTGCCGATGGAGGATGTAGTGGAGAACCTTCCTCCAGGAGGATGTAGTGGAGAACCTTCCTCCAGGGATGTTTGACATTTCTTCTACTAGTAGTAAACAAGGAGCAGGTACGTAGGCGACTGATCATCGTCCTAACGTATCTGGCGCTAGCGGATATCCCCAAAACTTTTAAAGAAAGAATTGAAAATGGTTACAGTTTTGTATACTGAAAAAGGAAAAATGGTATGAAAATTATGGAAATGTTTTATGGATTGAAGAGAAACTGATTTTATTTTATTTTTATATAATTGTTGTATAAAAGGAAATGGAAGGATTATATTGAATGTTTTTACTCAAATGTTATATTACCTTGAGATATTATACTGAGATGATGTACTGATATTATATTATATTAGAAGAGAAACTGATATTATATTGTTTTATATATTTTTTTTCTTATAAAGGAAAAATGGATGGTGTATTGAATAGTTATTGATTAATTATTTTCTTAATTCTTATAGTGGACTTTCCGTTTATAATATATATATATATATATATATATATATATATATATATATATATATTCAATACACCATCCATTTTTCCTTTTTAACTTTGATTTCTGGTTTACAAAATTTATCTTGTTGAGCTATTATAGCTCAATCTTGCTATTTATTTATATAACAGCTAGATCAGGTGCCGAAACATCGCAGTACAACCCGGAAGAGGGTAAAGGGGAAGTCTACCTTATGAGAAAGTATCGACATCTGTTCTCAAGGTAGTATATACTTATTTATGGGTATAATAGATGGTATTCTGGGATTGTAACAAAAGTTTATCTTTAACTGCTATCATTAATGGATGTTGTTCTCTGAGCATATGACTGGTGTATGTATATTAGTGTGGGGTCACTTATGTGAGTTTTAAAATGATATTAAAATATTTAAAAGATCAAAAGTGATATGGTTAATAAATGGAAATTGGAGCGTGACGGCCCGGATTCCTGACCCCAGATTTGGGGCTGTCACATTTAATGGAGTAGATCTGATGAAGAACGGTGTAGAATTGGCTGAAATTAGGTGGCGGTTATGAAATTTTTAGAGAGAAGGGAGGGGATATTCGATCTCTCTCTAGACTCTCATTTTGGACTCTAATATATTCTTCATATCTTGTAACAAGTAAAAGAATACACATATAACAGATGCATCCCCAAATACAACAAAATATACATAAAAGAATACACTGAAAGGGGATTATACCTCAAACCGGAGGCTCAAACTGAAATCTAAAGTCCCAAATCCGAGGCCCTGAAATTGAAAAGAAAAACCTAATTAGTCGAAGTTTAAGTGAAGAAATCAAATAAGTTAAACTCAAAACGGAGAATCCCTAATTTGAAAAAGCCCTAATTTGAAGAAACTCCAATTTAAAGAAACCACGACCTCAAACACAAGCCATATTCAATTAAAAAGCCCTAAATTGAACCAAATATATACTAATAGAAGAGAAAAAGAAAAAAGGGAGACGAGAGAGTAGAGATTTTAACGAGACGAGAGGGAGATGCAGTGAGGTGAGAGAGAAAGCGAGTGAGAGAGAGAGAGAGAGAATAAGAGAAATTTTAGTTTTTTCTCGAAGTATAAAAATTTCAGATAGGCGCTAAAAAAGACGCTCCTTTTGTTTTGACCAAAAAAAGGCCGCTCTTTTATTTCACCGGTAACTGTGCCATTCAACATTATTACTCCAATTTTTAGTCTTTTTTAGGAAAAAGTGTGTACTAACGATGATTTTAATCGGGATATAATTAAAAATGCTTATAATTTTATAAAATACGTTATTTTTTATTTTTAATGAATTATATATAATTTAACTGAATTTGGAATTTTTAACACATTTTTTAAAATTTTGAAAAATATTTTTTTGCTTCTTATTTGGTAAATCTTGTTATTTTAAATAAATAAATTTATATTTTTAATACATTTTTTTTAACTTGTTATTCTTATAAAGGTTTTAACAATTTTTTTTGAAGGCGTTAACTAACCAACCAACTAAACAAATATACCTTGTTTTGATTAGAATAGTATAGTATACATTATTCCAAAATATTTATGAAATTTTATTTTAAAAAATTTTATATTTAAAATTTTATAATAAATATAAGACTAAATTGCATTGTAGTGGTCAAAATATTTTCAATTTTGCACGGAGATGGCTAAATTTTAATTCATGCCAACGTAATGGCTAAATTTTAATTTTTGACACGAAAAAGGTGCTCTGACTCCCTTCCGTTAAATCAACATTAACGGCGTTAGTTAGGGTTCTTCATGAAATTTGGGGCTTTTTGATTCATTGATTTTCCGGTTGAATTGATTGTTTGTATAGCTTCATATTGATGCCAGGAGTTCAATTCCATGTTCCATTTCACCGTTCTATTGTTAGTTTTGTTAATTCGAATTCTAGGGTTCTTAAGTCAAATTAGGACTTTTTAATTCTGAAATTTTCCAATTGATTTGATGATTCATATAGCTTCTAGGGGTCCTAAGGAGCATGTGTATGTGTTTAATTGCATCGTTGTTTCAGAGGATTGTGTAATTCGATCTTTGAGTTTTAACCGATCATAAAATCAATTCGTTCATGAATTTTGTTACTTGTTTGTATAAACTGGTTTCATGGTTGGATTGTACATGTTATCAGCTTCGTTTTGACATTAAAAACTCTGAGTTTGATTTAGAAATGATTGAAACCGTAGTTGGCCGGAATCCATGTCGAGCTCACCGGGTTTTGCTCGGATTTGATCGTTTATGACTGTTTTTGATTTGTTTGTTATGGTTGTAGTACTTTGTAGGATGCCCAGTGACTGTGGAACATGTTAGTGTTGATTTAGTGCGCTAAGGAAGCTCACCGGAGCTGTTGTGGCTCGCCGGAAACTGCAAAATCTGCCGAATTATTATTAACTAACGCTGTTAATGTCGATTTAACAGAATGGAGTCTAAGCACCTTTTTTGCGTCAAAAATTAAAATTTAGCCATTACGTTGGCATGAATTAAAATTTAGCCACCTCCGTGCAAAATTGAAAATATTTTGGCCACTACAGTGCAATTTAGTCTAAATATAAATTGAAAAAAAATTAATAAATAAACACTTTTAATATTTTTTTTTTGCTAAGTTTAAACACTTTTAATATTTAAAAATAATAACTCATTTATATGGAAAATGAAAATGAAATATTTTAAAGGTAAATGTGATTTTTAAATAATTAAACAATTTTTTGATTAAAAAAATTCAAAATTGAGTTTATTAATGATCTAAGGTAACATATCATGTATGTTGCTAACATCCAACACTTTAAAGCTAAGGTAATATCACGTTTTTGTCTAAGGTAACACAAAAAACAAAATGTTATATTAGGTCCAACCGTCCAAAGTAGCATGTTATGGTAACACATTCTAGCAACATCCATGAAAAAGATGTTCCGATAGCCCATTTAATCTTTGTATTTAATGACATTTTTGGGATTTAAAAAATCTGGGTATTCAATTTAGATTTTTAAAGAATCAATAAATTTTGGGTATATTCGGTAAATATATAAAAATTGTGGAGAAATCTTTTATGATCCGATGGTATTCAATTCATATTTTGGATATCTTTTTTAATTAAAGGGAACATATATGAATAAAAAAATTAAAATCCAGCGTATTCAAAAACTTATTTACTTTAAAGGACAAGAAAAGCTATTGGTTTTTGTTGGATTTTTCCAGTTAAATAATATATGTTGTAGCATAAGATTCTATTAGGACCTTCCTCTGACACCTTAAGGTTTTAGATGAGTTGGTTACTTAACATGGTATCAGAGTTCGATTTAGGAAGAGTCTTAGGTTAGTCCCTCCACCCCCTTTATTTAATTCATTATTTGTTGTCCGTTTACTTCATGTCTTCATTATCTGTTTGTCATCTGTCAGTCGTAGCGAAACATATCGTACGATTGAGGAGGAGTGTTAAATAATACATGTTGTAGCATAAGATTCCGTTGGGACCTTCCTCTAACACCTTTAGATTTTAGATGAGCTGGTTACTTAACATTTCTGACTTTTTGAAATCTTACATAAATTCAAGATTCAAGAGATTGTGTTGTATTTATGATTTTCTACTCTACCAACAATAAGTTGACTCTGCGTAGAATTTTAAATCAATTACAATATATTAAAATATAATTTATTAAGATACATGTGTTTGTTATAGATTTATTATAAAATTGATAAAAACAAGAAGAGTTAGCGGGAGAAATAAATAACTCATATTCATAGCTTTCTATACGTTTTCGAGTAAGGTAGAATGCCCATTTGAAGTCACAAATGATGAGTTACGAGTGATTGAAAAGTCAAAGATCTAGTCAACGGGCATTAACAAAAAAAAATTAAAACACTCCTCATTAAATATAATTTAAGAAAACATGTGATGTTGCCTCATTTAAAATCTTATTAGGAAATAGAGATGTAAAAGAATCGAACTCGGACGAACTTTTAACGAACACGAACAAAATCTTAACGAACCGAAAACAATGTTCGATAATCTTATCGGACAGATTTTCTTGTCTGTGTCTGTGTTCATTAAGCAGTCGAACGAACACTGAACTGTTCGCGAACATATCGAACTGAACCGAACACGAATAGTTCGTTAACATTTTATATTTTCAAAATTTTTAAATCTATTTTTAACTTAATTTAATATAAAAAAAATTAGCTCAACTATTATTTAAATATTTCTAACCCATACAAGACAAATTTATAATTATAAAATTAAAAAATACATATATTATGGGTACAGTCTATTATATATACATATAATATTGTAAATATTATTGTTTTTTATCGAACAAACATAAGCTCACCGAACTCGAACGAACTTAGACGAACTTTTAACCAACCGAACTATCGAACTTATCGGACATATTTTCTTGTCCGTGTTCGTGTTTGTTAAGCAGTCGAACCGAGCTTAACGAACTCGAACACGAGCGAACACGAACGAACTTACCAAACTGTTCGGTTCGCTTACAACTCTATTAGGAAAGATAGAAAACTCATGGTTAAGGGAAAAAGAAGGTAGCATGTAATTTTATCCCTTCATAATAGTATCATAGTAAATTTTGGTTGATGAGATTAAAGATTGTAAAATTCACAATATAGCTCTTATGATCTTTACAAAATAGATATTTGGTGTATGATCATTTTATTGCATTATCGTTTACAAAGTAATTCCAAATAACAGTCATGAATATTCTCATACATGGTGAGTTGGAAACATCTCAATCATTCGACATAAAAATTCATACAACATCTTAATTTACTTAAGTATGTGTTGAGTATTGAATACAGTAAAAGAATACATGGGGGTGAATGGATTCTTGAACTTTTCTATGACTTGAGTCTATGTAGCAGATAAGGGTTTGTGTGTGCAAAGTTGTAGGTGCGGATAAAGAACAACACAAGACACAATATCACTTAAATATAATGTATTATTAGATAAAGGTTGCTACAATCTGTGAATACAAAATGATAGTATTCTCAGCTTCGTTTTTCTCAGAGAGATATGGCTTACAATGTATGAAAAACTTGACTCTTCAAAAGTTAACTACTAAGGAAGTGAGGTTGTATCCTTATAGAACATGGATACAACCTACTTACTACAAATAAGGTAGCTAAAACAAATTACTTTCTAGTGTGTCTATCCTTTTTGAGTAAGTGTCCAAACGGTTACAGATTTGACTTTGCAAAGCCTGTTCAGATCCACTTCTTTAGCCCTTTGTCTCTTCTATATCTCTCCAAGTTCCTTGTAGGCTTTCCAGAGCACGTTACAGATTGTGGTCCATAAAGTGCATTGGCTTGTTGCAGGTTTCAGACTTGTACAATTTCTTCAGTATTTCTGTCTCCAAGAATGTATTCGAGAAGTGACTAAGTAAGTGATTCGAGAACTAGAATTGACTTGATCGATAACTCTGGGTTCTCGAACATTGTTATATTGACATATCGAATCACTTCTCGAATAGCTCTTTTCTTAAGGATTCCTTGAGTTGTCGAATAAAACACTTGACTTGTCGAATCCTTGAGATATCGAATAGCTTTCTGAGTCCTTGAGATATCGAATGGAGCTTTGACTTGTTGACTCCTTGAGAACTCGAATACCATTTTTGACTTGTTGACTTCTTGAGTTCTCGAACAGAGTAATAGACATATCGAATCTCTGAGATATCGACTGAGATATCGAACAGTGTATTCAGAGATATCGAATAGTGTCTTCTGAGATATCGAATCCCTGACTTCTCGAATGCTGAACTTCTCGAATAGACAAATATACTTCTCGAATTGGTACTTAGGCAAATTCTTCATTTCTTCAAATCCCAACTGTGATTATTTGATAGTCTTTATCTTCTTGCTTGAGGCATGAACCTTGGAACTTCTTTCAAGCATTATTCTTGACTATATAAGTACAGTAACACAACTAGGATTTGGTGCCTATTACAAGTACAGAACAAATAGAAACTCTACAACTAGAGGTTCCCTCAGTTAAGAGGCCATGTAAGTAATGCAAAGCATTACAAACAATTAGGCTTGTTATTAGATGTATACAGGCATGCCTCTGTGACTAACAGTATGGTACTTCTGAACCAATAATTTCTTTCTCTCAATTATTTTAGAATTTCAATAATTTATGAAATGGAGGTCGAAATATTTTTGAAAGAATAATGCTAGGGACACCAAAATTGATTCCCAAAACTTTCCCCAAATACACATGGCACATTCTGATTTGTTGTAATAATAAATGGGCCCCCTGTATTCACAACAACAAAACCAATCAAAAAGACCCATACTGCCACATCAGCCATGCCATGTCATTTGGTGGCAATTTTTTGTACCAAATTTTGGTGCCTCTAGCACTACTCTTTTTGAAACTATTACATTAAATTGTAAAAGCTACGCTAGAAATCATCAATCAAGTGATAAAAATACAAATAATGAGCCAAGATAGAGTGTTGTATGCCCGAAATAATATATCTAATCGTTATTAATGAAGTGTAAATGTAATAAACAAAGAAATAGCAAGAAACATGAAACATATATGTGCACGAGCTAGGCGTTGTAAATAGTATTAAAGAACAAGCAACAAATGCAAAGTGTGCAATAGACATAATTAAAGAATTTTCTATATGAATTTCCATAAGCAGCTTATAAAAACAAGTAGAAGTAAGAACTCAAGAAGACAAGTAGAAGTAAGAACTCCAGACATTACAAATATAAACTTTGTAACCCCAAATTGATGATATAGTTCAACTATTTTAATGTTGATTAAAAATGCAATCTAATTCTATATGCACTAACCAGAAATTTTACGAGTTGACACCTTTGATCCAACATAACATCTAGATAAAATAAAAAATATTTCATTTCATAATATTCTAATTAGACGACTAGTTTACTCCTTCCGTAAATTTTGATGCGTCTAGGATTTAATAATAATGTTGTCCGGTGGGTCATTATATACTTATATATATATAATAAACGTAAGGGATCTTATCCATAATTTTTAGGAATGGCAATTTGTCCCGATCGGATGGATACCCGGCCTGTTTCAATCCGATTGGATCTAACCGAACCCAAAATTTTGGATCTGGATATGGATTTGGGATTTATTTTTAGACCCGAATAAATTTTGGGTCGGGTTTGGGTTTTGTCTTAACCAAACCGAACCGGACCCCGAAACTCGAAAATTGAACCGAACCCGTATCGAACCCGAATCCGATCCGAACTACAAACATGTATATAAATATATATGTGTATAATATAGTGTATATATAATATATTAATTATTAATTTTCTAATAGTCTAATTTTTTTTAATGTTATTAATTTAAGTCATACTCTACTTAAAGTTACTATTCAGTTTCTCGTAATCTCGTCAACATTATTTATTCGTTCATAAATTATAAAAAGACTCATCTTATAAGATATTCAAGTCAATTTTTGAAAGATAAATTTACAAATTGAAAGACATATATTTAATATTCATCTTTTAATTATATATATTTGAATGATACATGTGCTTATTTAGAATTTACATTTACGGGTGGACGTTTGATTAAATATATTTTTTGAGTTGATAAATTATTGTTTCAAAAAAAATGTTGATAAATAATTGTAGAAATAAATTGAGACCCGATTAAAACACGAACCGAACCGAAACCCGACGGATCGGGTCTAGATCTAGGAATTCGAGTTTCAATCAGGTCTGGGTCCGGATCTCGATCCAATATATTTATTTGGGTCTGGGTCTGGTTTTCACACAACCCGAACCGATCGACCCGTTTGCCATACCTAATAATTTTGGTAACTGTACCACCAAAATAATCTCAATTGTAGAATCTAATATTTTTAAAAATAGAGATCAAGATTATATCATATTAAAAGAAAAAAATTATAATCTAAAAAGGATATAATTAGAAAAGGTTGCATTAGAAGTGAATTTAAAAAAATTATAATCAATAAAGGATATATTTTAAAAAGATTGTATAAGAATTGAATTTTAAAAAGAAAATTGTAATTTGAAAAGGATATAATTAAAAAGGATCTATATATATTATAATAGCAGGAGATCGGAGAGGCTTTCACTCAGAAGCTTCAAAATAGTTTTCTTGAATTTTAACATTTTTGATTTTTTTATTTAAATAATTTTCTTGAATTTAATTAATCATTAATTGTACCTATTAAATATATGTTAAATGCACTTTATTTCATATTTAATATAAAAGTTTAGCAATCTATATTAGGACATTATAATTATTATTTTAATATAAAAAATCATCATTTATATAAAGTAGCATTATTTTAAGGTAAAATAATAAAATAAAATTTTTTATATCGTGTTATTTCAATCGTATTCAAAATTATTGCAATTTTTTTCGATAACAATAAATAAATGATTTTACCTTTTTAATCTATATATATTATAATAGCAGGAGATCAGAGAGGCTTTCACTCAGAAGCTTCAAAATAGTTTTCTTGAATTTTCACATTTTTTATTTTTTTATTTAAATAATTTTCTTGAATTTAATTAATCATTAATTGTACCTATTAAATATACGTTAAATGCACTTTATTTCATATTTAATATAAAAGTTTAGCAATCTATATTAGGATATTATAATTATTATTTTAATATAAAATATCTATATCTATATATATTATAATAGCAGGAGGAGATCGGAGAGGCTTTCACTCAGAAGCTTCAAAATAGTTTTCTTAAATTTTAACATTTTTGACTTTTTTATTTAAATAATTTTCTTGAATTTAATTAATCATTAATTGTACCTATTAAATATATGTTAAATACACTTTATTTCATATTTAATATAAAAGTTAGCAATCTATATTAGGACATTATAATTATTATTTTAATATAAAATATCATTATTTATGTAAAGTAGCATTATTTTAAGGAAAAATAATAAAATAAATTTTTTTAGATCGTGTTATTTCAATCGTATTCAAAATCATTGCAATTTTTTTCGATAACAATAAATAAATGATTTTACCTTTTTAATAAATTCGTAATGAGCGAACATGAGATATTGAAGTATATATTTTTCGATTAACATCCACAGTTTAAATAGAAGATATCGTAGAATTTACTTTTGTACATGAACAAATTATACACGAGGTGTGACCAACTCGATTAAATTGAATCAAACCAATTTGATCGATTAAATCAATAAAAAAATTATACATTCGTTGTTTCATTATTTTGTGTTAGAATAAATTAATATTCTAACAATTAAGCACATTCTTATACTATTACTAATCAATTAATCATGTATGTTATGAGACGGGAGGCGGGATATAAGAACGTTAATTAGTTTTATTTATATTTATAAATATTTATTATAAGAAATATGTTGACATTATACTTTGGTATATGAAAAAAGTAAAAGGACTTTAAAGAGTTTAAAAGTTGATAATGTGCAAGAGGATCTTCATTTTGTTTATATTCTAATTCTTTTCATCACACAGTCAAATTTAATAACAAATTAAGCAATCACGTATTTTATAATGTCAACGATAATAAAAAAAAGATTCACAAATGTTAACTTTACTTATCCAATGTCAAACTTTGCAAATGCCTGTCAATATTGAATTTCAAAAGCAAATTTTTATGCGACCGAATAGGGTGTCATCATTATCTTCGAAATTAATATTATTGAATGTCAAACTTTGAAAATGTCTGTTAATATTGAATTACAAAAGAAAATTCTTATGCAACGGAATAGGTGTCAATAATATCTTCGAAATTAATATTATTAATATTCAAGAGTTTAACTGAAAGATATTATTTTCTACTAATATTAATCTCTTTAATTTTTAAACATTCAAATTTAATTACAATTCACACAATTTTTAATTTATCATATCCACTAACAATTAATAAAATTTAACAAATAATGATGTTCTGTATACGATTTTTTTTTTTTGACAATCATTATGTATACGATTTTTTAAAAAAATTTCGTGCCGCGCGTAGTGCGGCTTTGTTACCTAGTTGTATTAAAGGGAGGAGGTGAAGACAAGTGGAGCTGTCGGAGATGAGGGGGGAAGGGATTGAGACAACTGAATATAGAATATGGTGGCGTGGGGGAACTGGGGCCGGGCGCCGCCGGGGGGGGGGGGGGGGGGGGGAAAGAGTTAGGTCTAATATTTTGTGATTTTGATAATAGTTGTTTAAAAGTAAGATATGATAGGTTACTTATATATTTTTATATATATATATAGGGTGTCCTTCCATAATCACCGTTAATATTTTGTGATTTTGATAATAGTTGTTTAAAAGTAAGATATGATAGGTTACTTATATATTTATATATATATATATAGGGTGTCCTTCCATAATCACCGTTGGTTGAAAAATGATGTGCAACCATCATATGGTACACAGCCTCAATATTTCATTGCGGTAGCCTCAATGTTTCATTGCGGTAGACCTGTCTCAATGTAACATTGCGGCAGCCTACAATGTTTGTATGTTTAGTTTTGTTTATTTTTTTTTTGTTGTGATAGTTTTGTTGATATTATTTCTAATTGGTAATAAGACTTTAATAATAAAATTAGTTCCAATAAATTTATTTTTTCTAAGATACAAAAATTAATGTGGTTGTCAAAAATAAAATTAGTTATATTTATTTTTCTAATATATTTAGTTATATATATATATATATATATATATATATATATATATTGTTTTTTGAAATATGTCTTTAATCTAAATACATTAACAATATTTAAAAATCGAGACTTAACAAATTGAACTAATTTATTAAATTAGTTATATTTATTTTTCTACAATGTTAAAATTAAAATTTACTACTATACTTTCTTTTATTAAAAAAAATATACATATACAATTTTGTTTTCTAAAATTTATGATCTCGATCTCAATACATTTACAATATTTAAAAATCAAGACTGAAGTCACAAATTGAACAAATTTATTAAATTACTTATATTTATTTTTCTTTAGTGTTAAAATTACTTAATTTTTGTTTTTTAAAGTTTATGACCTCGTCTAAATACATTAAAAATATTTGAAAATCGAGACTGAAGTAACAAATTGAAATAATTTATTAGATTAGTTATATTTATTTTTCTCTAGTGTTAAAATTGAAATTTACTAATATACTTTTTTTATTAAAAAATGTAGATAAAAATTTTGTTATGATAGTTTTGTTTATATTATTTTTGTTATGATAGTTTTGTTTATAGTATTTCTAATTGTTTATTTTCTACTAAGTTCATTTCTAATTGTTAATATGACTTTAACAATAAAATTAATTACAATAAATTTTCTAAGATAAAAATATAAAAGTGGTTATATTTATTTTAAAATGTTGTCTTTTAAAATTTATAATCAGTACAAATTCGGAAAAAAATAAATATGTTACATATTTCTACCCGCCAGGTAACTTACATGTATTACATGTCAACCAATAAATTTATAATCAACATAAACTAGGGAAAAAATAAATTTATTTCTACTGCCGCCATGAAACATGGCGGGAAGGTGGTTGTCAACCAACACTTACAACTAAAATTTAAAATACATGCAAACAACCAACAGCTACAGCAATGAAACATTGCGGCAGTAGCTTTTTCAGCAATGTTTCATTGCGGCTACACCAATGAAACATTACGGCAGGTGTTCCTTTAACTTTTTTTTTCTTTTTTGACTTTAAACCTTTAATATTCATCTAAAAATTAATTTTATAAATTTCAAAATATTAATACTATTGCATTCCAGATACTTTTTACACATATACTTTTAATTTCAAGTATATAAATTGAAACATTCTCGAACTCATGTGAAACAAGAATGTAAATACAATTTTTAACCAGTTATGATTAGAATATGTATACAAATTTACTGGTTTAAAATTTTAATACCGTTATTTGAAGTTTAACATACTTATTGAATAATATAATAAAATAAATGCATATGTACTAGTCATTGAATCATAAATCCATAAACAAACAAGAATAATGTATACTTGTATTTTCAATATATTTTCTTTTATTTGACTCGTATAAAAATATGGAGTATTATTTTATTTCTTTAACATGGATAATACAAATAATGACACAATGTTTTCAATATTGTTTTTCTTATTTTACTTGTATAAAATTAGGTAGTTCTAAATTATATGTAAAAAAAATAATTATAAAAAAAGTGAGTTCAATCTTATTTTTTTCTTAAGCATGAATAATATTGAGATCACACTACTTCTTTCAATAATTTCTGGTTATTTGACTTGTATATAAAAAAGAGTTCAAATTTTATACAAAACAAAACTTATAAAAACATGGAGTTAATTTTTTTTTTCTTAAGCACATATAATATTGATATAAAAATAACGTATACAAGTTTTTCAATATTTTCTTGTTATTTGACCAAATTAAATTAAATACAATTACAATCAAAAAGAAAAAAAATACAATTACAATCAACTCATTTACATTATAAATAAATAAAAATTTTACTTCTTCTAATTTTACAAACATTTACATAAATTTATACTAGGTATAAATAGTGTATGTGCAACATACAAAATTTCAATTTTTTTAAGTTAGGTTTTTTTAATATTATAATTTTAGCTCTTTTGTTGACTTTGATCAAAATGAATTAACTAAGATTACAAGTATAAAAAATATTATCATTTATATTTTTCTACTTCCCCGTAAATTAATATTTCTATGCCTAAGAAAAAAAATTAAGATTGAACTCATTATTTTATAATTTTGTTTTGTATAAAAATTAAAATGCAACCAAGTTAATTAATATTTTATTAAACTTATCCTCGATATTTTATTTTTTTTAATAACTAAATCTTGTAATTAATATTTAAAAGTTGATTATATTTAAATAGAAGTAATACAAAAAGAAAAAATTGTGGCAAGCAACTAAGTGGTAAATGATGATTAATTAGTAAAAGAAGAATAAAAAGTGGAAAGCATGTGACAAATAAAAGATTTAATTATATAAATTTAATGCAACTAATTCTTTACCACAAAGCAACAAACCTCATCACCATCTGCCGCATTATTTCATTGCGGTAGGTGACATGTCATCATGTGTCCATTGAAAAGTTGTGGCAGTGTTACTGTTAGAAAATGGAAAGTTTGAGACATATTTATAATATGTTCTTGATGTAATTTCCGAAAACTAACAAGTGAAGGTTGTTCCTTGTAATGAGGACTTAAACTTTCATGTTTGGATCTAAGACATTTTCTTAGTGGAATCCATAGATAAATTGAGTTGAAAGAAGAAGTTTTTTGAAATGGGTAATCAGATTGCAGATGAAAATCATGGCCTTGATATATAATTCTTGACCATGAAGAGGCATCAAAAGAGATGGGATATTCAGAAACGTTTCAAGCCCATGAGGAAGTTTTCATGTCCATGAATGTATACTTGATTGGTCAGAAACGTTTCATGCCCATGAAGAAGTTTTCATGCCCATGACGTGCAATCAGATTTTAAACTGCTTATTGATTTATTTTAACAGGTTTCAGATTTATTTGTTATAACAGTACTGAAAATTTGGATCAGTATTTGGATTAAATCCTGATGGAAATCTGGATCAGTACTTGGAATAAATCCTGATGGACTTGGTCAGACATCAGATACTGATGGGCTAAATCCTGATGGATATCAGTTTCTGACGAGGACTGAATCCTGATCCTGATGGACACCAAATCCTGATGCTACTGATGACCAAATCCTGATGCTACTGTAACTGAAATAAATCCTGATGCAGTTAATGAAATTAAATCAGAATATTTACTTTCCTTTTATGGAGTATCAGTTACGTTTATTTTTGGTATTATATACAATACAGAATAGAATAAACGTTAACTGATGAGATACGTCCTAAGGATAGAAACCCTATCTGCTTTCTCTTTTCTCTGTTCTCTCTCGACACATACAAATTATATACATAATTCTCAGGCGAACTGAGGTGTTGGTCGCTGTTGATCACTGGAGTATTTGTGAATCCATTAATCTGTGCTGTTTTATCCTGGAAGTGATATTGATGCAACCCAATCACAATGTAAGTGGGACAATATTCTCTTCAAGAACAGCCAAGTCTTCTCGAAGGGCTTGGTGACTCAGCTGTGTTCTTTCTCTTATCAGTATCTGCTAAAAGCTTTTGTAAGAGATAAGTCTTTCTGTTTCTCTCGTTGATTACAGTTACTGATTATATTCTTGTGTATACCTTCGTGATTTGTTTTGTTAATTGGTTATATGCATGTTCTTGTTTTAACATATATCACTGCCTCATTGTTGCGTTGCTGTAGTTTAATTATACCCAACAATCTTGAAGAGAATATTTGTGTTATGTATTGTTAATTAACAAGATGGTTAACGAAACTGAAACTCCCATTCTTGAGACTAGCTCTGGGTCTGGTGTTACTGCACCTACCATCGACTGGACCACGTACCGTTTCCCACAGCCTATCGATTTATCAGGAATGCCTGATAAATTCGATGGGGGTGTTGGTTATTCTCGTTGGCAGAAAAAGATGAAACTGTGGTTAACGGTAAAGGGTCTATGGCCGGTAGTGCAGTATGAGAAACCGGTTGTGGTTAAGGAGAAAGCTGAAACAGTTAAGGCTTACGCTATGTGGGAGGAAAGGGATGGGGTGGCTAGGGCTGCTATTCTGGCAGCTTTAGCGAACACTCTATTCGATGTTTATTCATCTGACTCCTACACTGCTAAGCTCTTATGGGAGAAGCTTGACCAAACACATAATACTGACTCACAAGGTCTGGAAAAGTATTTTGTGGCTAGGTTCCTTGACTTTAAACTGGTGGATACTAAATCCATGATTGAGCAGGTGCATGAGTTTGAGATGTTGGTTCATGCTTTGAAGGAGTCTGGTATGGACCTTCCTGAAAAGTTTCATGTTATGTTTGTGATTGAAAAGCTCCCTAAGTCTTGGGAAGAGTTTGCACTCTTCCTGAAAAGACAGAAATGAGAGATCACCTGGACAAACCTGATGTTGGACATCTCTGTGCAGGAGCAACACAAGTCCAAGCAAGGACATGTGATGCCTACTGAACATGCTGGGAGTTCGAAGGTGAATGTAGTGACTGTAGGACAGAAAAGAAAGTCTGTCACTAAAAAGGAAAACACTAAGTCTAAGGACAAGAACAAGGCTAAGAAACCAAAGGCAAACAAACCATGTTGGTCTTGTGGACAAGTTGGTCATTGGAGCAAGGACTGTCCTGTAAAGAAAGCTAAGAAACCTGTTGTGGGAGCACAAGCTAACAGTGTGCTTGGAACCACTGGTGGGCCTATGGTTAACATGGTTGTTGGTGAGGCTGTAGATTCTGAAACTGACAACGGGTATGTGACCTACAACCCTGTACTTCTTTCCACTTATTCGTCTCATGAATGGTTGATTGATACTGGAGCTAATGTACATATTTGTACTGATATTACTCTATGTGTATCTTATCAACAGACTCATGGAATGACTGTGATGATGGGGAATGCTAGTGCGGCTCAAGTACTTGGAATAGGAAACGTGGACCTGAAGTTCGCTTCTGGGCGTGTTCTATCCCTCACTAGAGTGCATCATGTTCCTGATATTCGTAGAAATATAATAAGTAGAAGTTGTTTAGTTAAGAATGGTTTTAAAGTTTCTTTGAAATGTAATAAAGTAGTTATTACAAATATTGGTGTATTCTTTGGCAAAGGTTACTTGTTGGATGGATTATTTTTAATAAATGTTGAGCCTGTTTTGGGCAGTTCTATTAATAATAATGTTGCTCCTTTTGTTAATTGTGTTGAATCATCTGATTTGTGGCACACACGTCTTGGTCACTTGAATTTTGGTGCTCTAAAGAATATGATGAGTTTAGAGTTGATTCCAAAACATGCCATTTATAAGAAATCTAAATGTCAAGTATGTGTAACTGCTAAACAAACTAGGAAACCCTTTCATAATGTGGTTAGGGATTCGAATGTGTTAGATTTAGTGCACACTGACATATGTGAATTTGGTGGTGTTTTGACCAAGGAACATAATAGATATTTCATTACCTTTATAGATGATTGTAGTAGATATTGTTATGTTTATTTGCTTAAACATAAAGATGAAGCACTAGAAAAATTCATTATGTTTAAAACTGAAGCTGAAACACAAACTGGTAAAGTACTTAAACATTTGAGATCATATAGAGGTGGTGAGTATACGAGTAACTCGTTTAATGAATTTTGCAAGAGCAATGGTATAGTTCATGAGGTTACTCCACCATACACACCTGAGTCTAATGGGGTGGCAGAACGAAAGAACAGAACCTTTAAGGATATGATCAATAGTATGTTGATTAATTCAGGGTTGCCTAAGAACATGTGGGGGGAAGCTCTGAATACGGCTTGCCATATTCTGAATAGACTTCCTCTGAAACATATGGATAAGACACCTTATGAATTATGGACAGAGAAAAGGACTAGTTTAAAATATCTTCGTGTGTGGGGGTGCCTTGCAAAGGTACTTGTCCCTGAACACAAGAGAAAGAAACTAGGACTGAAAACTGTTGATTGCATCTTTCTGGGCTATATTGAAACCACTACAGCTATGAGATTTTTAGTGTTAAAATCTGACATAGATGGAATAGTGGCTAACACTATAGTTGAATTTCGTGATGCAACATTCTTTGAGGATGTGTTCCCTATGAAGACTGGTATACCTCAGGGTATTCCTGATGATGATCCCTCTCACACATCGAGGTCCATTCCTGATCATGTGGAAAGGATGACAAATGTGGGGGCAGATCCTGGTAGTAGCTCTACTCCTGATGAAGTAGAGGAACCTAGAAGGAGTAAGCATGCTAAGGTAGTCAAGGATTTTGGAATTGATTTTATCACTTACAATATCGAGGATGAACCTTTAACTTTCCGACAGGCCATGGATTCTTCAGAATCTAGGTACTGGAAAGGTGCTGTAAAAAGTGAAATTGACTCTATTGTTTCTAATGGAACATGGGAGTTGGTTGATCTACCTCTTGGGTGTTCTACTATAGGATGTAAATGGGTATTCAAAAGGAAGATGAACCCGGATGGCTCAATAGATAAGTATAAGGCTAGGCTGGTAGCTAAGGGCTTTAAGCAAAAGGAAGGCATTGATTACTTTGACACATACTCTCCAGTTGCTAGAATGACAACAATCTGAATGCTTATAGCATTGGCTTCTGTACATGGTCTTATCATCCATCAAATGGATGTAAAGACACCTTTTCTTCATGGTGAACTTGAAGAAGAGATTTATATGGATCAGCTTGAGGGATTTGTTGCCTCTGGAAATGAAAGGAAAGTATGTAAGTTAATCAAGTCTATATATGGCTTAAAACAAGCTCCAAGGGACTGGCATAAAAAGTTTGATAAAACTGTTTTAGAATCAGATTTTATAGTTAATGAAAGTGACAAGTGTGTCTATTACATGGTTAAAGGAAGTGAATGTATTATTGTGTGCCTATATGTGGATGACATTTTATTGTTTGGAACCAATATTAAGATTATTAACGAGACTAAAAGGTTCTTGAAAAGGCATTTTGAAATGAAGGATATGGGAGAGGCTAGTGTGATTCTTGGAATCAAGTTGACTCAGTCAACTGATGGAATAACCTTGTCACAATCTCATTATATAGAGAAATCTATACTTGAGAAGTATGGTTATTCAAATTGTAGAATCGCAAGTACGCCGTATGATCCTAAAATTGCCCTTGTCAAGAATAGTTCAGGTGTTCCTGTGTCTCAGTTAAGGTATTCTCAGATTATTGGGAGTTTCAGTATCTTGCTAATGGTACTAGGCCGGATATTTCATATTCAGTGTCTAAGTTAGCAAGATATACAAGCTATCCAAACAAGACTCATTGGGATGCTCTTGATAGAGTACTTAGATATCTGAAAGCACCATATATCTTGGTCTGCATTACAGGAGGCTTCCTGGAGTGCTAGAGGGATATAGCGATGCAAGTTGGATAGCTAAGAAGTCTAGTTCCAATGGAGTGACTGGATACCTGTTTACCTTAGCGGGTGGAGTAGTATCTTGGAAGTCTTCTGGACAGACTATTATAACCCGGTCTACTTTTGAGGCTGAGTTGTGTGCATTAGATGCCACGGGGACTGAGGCTGAATGGTTACATGGACTTATGTCAATGTTACCTATAGTAAGTCGTCCACTTCCTGCTTTTGCTGTTCATTGTGATAGCTGTACAACTATCGACAAGATAAACAGCAAGAAGTATAATGTGAAAACAAAGAGACATATCCAAGTTAGAATAAAGTCTATAAGGGGTCTAATGTCTGACAGGATTATGGCTGTTGAGTTTATTGGAACTCAAGAAAACCTTGCTGATCCTTTGACTAAAGGGCTTGAGCATACTGTTGTCCTTAAGTCTAGGTTGGGGATGGGACTGATAGCCCATAATGATTCATCTACAGCGAGAACCCAATACACATGAGAGGAGATCCCTCAAAAGTGTATTCAATGTGGTAATAACAAGTTGTAAGGGTGAATTAGTTGTACCTTTAACTACATAGCTTGATACTCACGTATCTGGAGTCTATCCCTTGTAAACCTATAAGGTACTGTAACTGCCAGAATAGCAAGAGTTATTTGAACTCTGAATGGGGTCAAGTTATATGACGAGATGCTAGCAGTACATCTCTGGAGATGCCCAGCTAAGCGAATGTAATTGTGTGGTCGCAATTAGAGGAAAGGGTTATTCCTTGAAGCATTCGACAAACAGGATCGAGACATGACCATTAATGTCTCAAAGACGTAGATTGGCACCATAGCCTTTGACTTGTCGTCGTCTATGGAGTGTGGTTACACCAAACGGATAAAGATTCAAGGTGAAACATTCCATCTGAATCCGGTAGCCATCGAAGTAGAGGACTTAGGAGGGTTCAAACCCGGAAGGGTACCTACTCTGAAAAACAAGTCATGATGAGGATAGATATGTATTTCTGTATGGATTCGTGGGGGATTGTTAGAAAATGGAAAGTTTGAGACATATTTATAACATGTTCTTGATGTAATTTCCGGAAACTAACAAGTGAAGGTTGTTCCTTGTAATGAGGACTTAAACTTTCATGTTTGGATCTAAGACATTTTCTTAGTGGAATCCATAGATAAATTGAGTTGAAAGGAGTTTTTTGAAATGGGTAATCAGATTGTTGATGAAAATCATGGCCATGATATATAATTCTTGACCATGAAGAGCCATCAAAAGAGATGGGATATTCAGAAACGTTTCATGCCCATGAGGAAGTTTTCATGTCCATGAATGTATACTTGATTGGTCAGAAACGTTTCATGCCCATGAAGAAGTTTTCATGCCCATGATGTGCAATCATATTTTAAACTGTTTATTGATTTATTTTAACAGGTTTCAGATTTATTTGTTATAACAGTACTGAAAATTTGGATCAGTATTTGGATTAAATCCTGATGGAAATCTGGATCAGTACTTGGAATAAATCCTGATGGACTTGGTCAGACATCAGATACTGATGGGCTAAATCCTGATGGATATCAGTTCCTGACGAGGACTGAATCCTGATCCTGATGGACACCAAATCCTGATGCTACTGATGACCAAATCCTGATGCTACTGTAACTGAAATAAATCCTGATGCAGTTAATGAAATTAAATCAGAATATTTACTTTCCTTTTATGGAGTATCAGTTACGTTTAATTTTGGTATTATATACAATACAGAATAGAATAAACGTTAACTGATGAGATACGTCCTAAGGATAGAAACCCTATCTGCTTTCTCTCTTCTCTGTTCTCTCTCTCGACACATATAGATTATATACATAATTCTCAGGCGAACTGAGGTGCTGGTCGCTGTTGATCACTGAAGTATTTGTGAATCCATTGATCGGTGCTGTTTTATCCTGGAAGTGATATTGCTGCAACCCAATCACAACGTAAGTGGGGCAATATTCTCTTCAAGAACAGCCAAGTCTTCTCGAAGGGCTTGGTGACTCAGCTGTGTTCTTTCTCTTATTAGTATCTGCTAAAAGCTTTTGTAAGAGATAAGTCTTTCTGTTTCTCTCGTTGATTACAGTTACTGATTATATTCTTGTTTATACCTTCGTGATTTGTTTTGTTAATTGGTTATATGTCTGTTCTTGTTTTAACATATATCACTGCCTCATTGTTGCGTTGCTGTAGTTTAATTATACCCAACAGTTACAGCAAGGAGTACTTGCGGTTGTCGCATTGAAGAGTTGCGACAGTATTGGTGGTTGTTCCAACCCACGATGGTTGTGGACCAAGATCCATATATATATATATATATATATATATATATATATATATATATATATATATATATGTTAGTGGTCAAATGGAAACCAAAGTTAGAATAGAAACTAGAAACCAACACTAAATAAATTATATTTCATATATTCTAAAGGCCCTACCAGAGACACCTTCACAAAAAATGTCATAAATTAACTCACCAATTTTAAGCAAAAAAAAAAAAAAAAATATTCACGCTGACGTCACTGCCACGTCAGCACAGTAAACAATAATTTTTTTTTTTGTTAAATAGAGGGTAGATTATTATGCGTTTTTTGTAGCTTCAATTTTTGATTTGGGTTTGGTTTCTAGTTTCTATTCTAATTTAGTTTCTATTAGAACAAGACCCAATATATATATATATATATATATATATATATATATATATATATATATATATATGCCAAGGTTCTAAATAGAACATGCTTAAAAAGAGAACGAGAGAACATCTCAAAAAAAATAATTTAAAATTTTTCAAAAATTATAAATATCCTTAGATGCATTTTATGATTCTCAAACTTGAATAATTTTTTGTGGAAATAAATATTTATGGGAATATTATTTTTTTAATCTCTTTTAGAATCTCACAAATTTTTAAGAATCTCTTTTAGAATCTCACAAATTTTGAAGAATCTCTTTTAGAATCTCACAAATAGTTTTTTACACATGTATTTGTTGTTCATAATTGTGTTTTTTACACATAGATATTTTTGGATACGAATATGCCTATATCCATATTTCTACACATAGATATTTTGTCCAAAACTTTGATAATCGGTAGTCTGGACCTCTATACGACAAATATCTTAAAATAAATAGATGAAAACCGTTGGATCTAGCATAAAAAATATTTAAATTTTAATATGTTATAAACTAAAACGTGTATTTATATTGTAATACGAAAATATATATGTCAATGATTTAAATCATATATAATTAGGTTTTCTACATTGAATAGCATTATCAATGTAGGAATTCTACGTTAAATAGGATTAATGTAAAAACTCGTAATCATATTTTCTCTTGAGATTCTAAGTTTTTCCATTTGAATAATAATTATTATATTATTAATAAATTAAAAATAATTTTATGAGTTTCGCGTCGATTGTAAAATCACCCAAATCTAATTTCTAGATCTCAAGATAAAGCCCAAAGAGTAGTAGATATGATTTTTTTTAAATACTAATAAAAAAATAAATAAAATAAAATTCTAATTTAACCTTTTTTATTTATATCCTTTTCAGATTATAATTTTCTTTTAAAAATTTAATTTTAATACAACCCTTTCTAATTATATCCTTTTTAGAATATAATTTTTCTTTTTAAAATTCACTTCAAATGCAACATTTTCTAATTATATCCTTTTTAGATTATAATTTTCTTTTTAATGCGATCTAATCTTGATTTCTTTTTAGATTATAATTTTCTTTTTAATGTGATCTAATCTTGATCGTCTTTTTTTAATCCAACGGATCATATGATTTTGATAGTATAGTGACGACGACCACATATTTGGATACGATCTCCCTTATGCTTATTATATATACTAGCTTATAACCCGTACAATGCACGGTTCCTTTTTTAAATTTTAAAATAATTTTACTTCTTTTAATTTTATATGTTATTAATTTACATATAAATTTATTGTTAAAAAGTTGATAATACATAAGATTTTACACTTTCGATTTAATATTTGTACTCTACCTTGAATTATTAAAATTTGATTTGAAAGATTTTACAGCCCACGTGAAATTAACAAAAAAATCTTTAATTTAGTGATAGTTTAACAATTATTTTCCGATTAAACCTACTCAGAAACAAATAAGAAAATAAATTGGCGCTTTTTTACATTGAAAATTCTATTCGATTTATTAATTATACTTATAATTCGTTTTGATTTTCAAAATACCCTTGTTTTTATTTGAAGATAGTTCTACTAATAATAAAATACAATTTTAATAATAAGTGTATGAGAGATTTTGTCAAAAACTTTTATAATTGGTAGTATGGTCAAAATAAATAAGAACCGATGAATCTTAAAATAAATAGATGAAAACCGTTGGTGTTTCCATTTGAATAATAATTATTAAATCATCAATAAATTAAAGACAATTCTATAAGTTTCGCGTGAATTGTAAAATCATCCAAATCTGATTTATAGATCTCAAGATAGAGCCCAAATAGTAAATATGAATATTTTTTAATATTAAAAAATAAATAAAATTTAATTCTAATGCAACTTTTTTTAATTATATCCTTTTTCAAATTATAATTTTTTTAAAAATTCAGTTCCAGTGCAACCTTTTCTAATTATATCGTTTTTAAATTATAATTTTATTTTTAAAATTCACTTATAAGGCAACAGTTTCTAATCATATCCTTTTTAGATTTTAATTTTCTCTTTTAATATGATATAATCTTGATCGTCTATTTTTTAAAAAATAGATTCCACGGTTGAGATTATTTTGGTAGTACAGTGACG
Source organism: Kitagawia praeruptora (assembly GCA_037693485.1). Lineage (NCBI taxonomy): Eukaryota > Viridiplantae > Streptophyta > Magnoliopsida > Apiales > Apiaceae > Kitagawia > Kitagawia praeruptora. Next base: position 115,921,420 of record CM075351.1, on the reverse strand, counting down.
AAAATTATGGATAAGATCTCTATTATGCTTATTATATATAAATAGCTTAAAACCCGTACAACGCGCGACTCATTTTTTAATATCTTTAATTACATTATATATATATTAATTTTATAAGTTATTAATTTACATAACAAATTTTTATTAAAAATTGATATATATATATATATATATAAGTTTTACACGCTCGATTTAATATTTGTACTCTATCTTGAATTCTTAAAATTTAATTTGGACAATTACGGCCCACGTGAAATTAACAAAATAATCTTTAATGTGGTGATGGTTTAATAAATTTTTTCTAATTAAATCTACGTAGAAGGAAAAAAGAGAAAAAATTGACGATTTTTTACGCTGGAAATTTTATTTGATTTATGAATTCTACTTATAATTCGTTTTGATTATCAAAATACCCTTATAATTATTTGAAGATGGTTCTACTAACAACCAAATACAATTTTAATAATAAGTGTAAGAGGGATTTTGTCCAAAACTTTGATAATCGGTAGTCTGGACCTCTATACGACAAATATCTTAAAATAAATAGATGGAAACCGTTGGATCTAGCATAAAAAATATTTAAATTTTAATATCTTATAAACTAAAAAGTGTATTTATATTGTAATACGAAAATATATATGTCAATGATTTAAATCATATATAATTAAGTTTTCTACATTGAATAGCATTATCAATGTAGGAATTTTACGTTAAATAGGATTAATGTAAAAACTCGTAATCATATTTTCTCTTGAGATTCTTAGTTTTTCCATTTGAATAATAATTATTATATCATTACTAAATTAAAAATAATTTTATTAGTTTCACGTGGATTGTAAAATCACCAAAATCTAATTTCTAGATCTCAAGATAAAACCCAAAGAGTAGTAGATATGATTTTTTTTAAATACAAAAAATAAATAAATAAAATATAATTCTAATTTAACCTTTTTTAATTATAACCTTTTCAGATTATAATTTTCTTTTAAAAATTCAATTTTAATACAACCCTTTCTAATTATATCCTTTTTAGAATATAATTTTTCTTTTTAAAATTCACTTCAAATGCAACATTTTCTAATTATATCCTTTTTAGATTATAATTTTCTTTTTAATGCGATCTAATTTTGATTCCTTTTTAGATTATAATTTTCTTTTTAATGTGATCTAATCTTGATCGTCTATTTTTAATCCAACAGATCATATGATTTTGATAGTACAGTGACGACGACCAGACGACGACCAAAAATTTGGATAAGATCTCCCTTATGCTTATTATATACTCCCTCCGTCTCACAAAACATTTCTCCTTTTGACTTTGAACACTATTCATTGTAAGCGGTTGACTACTAATTTACACCTAATCTATAAGATCAAATATAATCATGAGTGATCTTGTTAAATTCGTATTTGTTAGTACTGTAATACAATGAAGTTTTTATAATTAATAATGTTATGCCCAAATCTGGCATAATAGTTATCATGATTTGATTGGCTAAATTAAAGGTCCATAATCTATGATGGGCCTAGAAGATGGGAATTGGGTCATCAGAGCCCATTATTGGAATCAGCCCAACATGCCTTGATTATAATGTTTCTACTGCGAGGCCACCTCGCTAAAAGTCACCTCGCGAGAGGCCGCCTCGCTACATGAGCATCTCACTGGTGGTTCTCATCAGGGGATCGCTTCATTTCTATTATCATATCCACATTGGGATCGCTATCTCACTCTCTGCTGGGAGGCTCATGGCCAGATCTAAGGTCGCATGAGTAGTTGGATACATGGGGTCGCTTCGCATGGCCAGATCCCTCGAGGTCGCATGCAGGGTCCTTCTCTACTGGCCAATTCTATCCGTTCGAGACTATGGGCTTCCACATCTGGGCCATAGATCATGGATAGGGTTGATGATTTATTGCCACGTCAGCCCTAAACGAGTGGGCTTGGACTTTGGATTATCTCCTAAAACCTTAGCCCGCCTAGGTAACTTGTTCTCCAAGAACTACGTCAGGCTTGATCCCTATAAATAGGGTACGTAGGCATCTTGATACGGTATGAGAAACAGTTTACCTGAAATCACCTATCAAGCTCAGCCACATTTATACACACAAACCCTAATCACTCTTCTTCTTATAGCAAAATATCTGTATTTTGCCCCATCAATCCAGCAAACCTCCGCAAACATTGTTATACCAATTTCTCCCAATAACATCTGGCGCTAGAAGGAGGGCGTAGTCATTGATTGGGAGAACGATGACTAAATCTCACAAGAAGAGGAACGGAGAGGGGGAGACCCCGGGGTCGCATAGGAGGAATAAAGACGACCCCCAGAAGAAGAACCCATCAGAGAGCGAAGTGCATAAAGAAGGAATCGTGGAAGAGTTCGAGGATGAGTTTGAAAAGGAGCAAACACCCCCCGTCCAACAAGTGGCTTTGACTGGCGAGGTCATGACATTTCTGAAGGGCCTTGGTGATCATATGATCGAAGTAAGGGAGCAGGTGGCTAAGATGGAGAAGCGACACAGTTCCAGGGGCTTTAAGAGGAACGCGAGGACAGGAGGTAGTAAAGGCCCCACCAAGCAGTTGATAGGGGACTTTAATGATGTAGTAACAGATCAAACGAACCCTGAGTGGGTCGACGAGGAGGCCACTTTGAATAAGGAAGTGTCACAGGCGAAGCCCACCTCGTCTAAGGGGAGGTCTGTCAGTGTTTTTGACCGAGTTGGAAAGAAACTTAGTGAGCACGATCTCCGTCTCAAATTGGAAAAGCTTAAAGCCAAAAAGGATGGAGGATCTAAAAATAAAAGCAAGGGCGCTCATCGACCCTTGTCTCCTCGAAAAGATCGTGAGCGGTCATATCGTCGCAATGACGGACCCCCCTCTCCTCGCAGAGAGCGCGAGCGGTCCCGTCATCGCGAGGACAGACCCCCTTTCAATCGAGAACGAGAACGATCCCCACATCGCGAGGGAGACCCCAAAAATAAGGATCGCAGAAATGATCAAGAAGAATCTAGCGCCCCAAAGAAGACTCAGTCTCATCATGCAAGCACTGGAGGAAAGAAGGATGGGGACAAAGAGGGCAGGATCGGTGACTATAAGCTGGAAGAGTTGAAAAAGGCCCTAGATGCAATGGATAGTGAGAAAGGAATTTTTAGCACAATGGGCTCCACTTCGCCCTTTACACATGAAATTTGGACCGCTCCATTACCCGCAGTGTTCCGAGGTCATCACTCTGATATGACCTACAATGGGAATACTGATCCAGCGGAGTTCGTGGTTCGATTTAACAACGAGATGGATGTATATCAGGTCTCGCTGCTCGCGAGGTGTAGGCTGTTTGTGGCTTCGCTAAGAGGGAGCGCACAGCAGTGGTTCTCGAAGCTAGGAACCCTGGTTGTCATCGATTCATGGGAGCAGCTCGTGGACATATTCATTAAACAGTTTCAATCCTCAATGCTCTATGCACCTCCCGTGTCCACATTGGCAAACATAAAGCAGAGAGAAGGAGAAACTCTCCATGATTACTTCAAAAGGTTCAATGCAGAGGTACCTCGCGTGCGAGGTGCAAATGACGAAGCTGTGAAGAATTTCCTCATCGCTAGGGTAAGGGAAGGAACTGACTTTTGGAAGAAATTACAGGAGCAAACCCCCAGCACACTTTCAGAGTTACACAAGGTCGCTGAGCCCTTTAAGCGTGTTGAAAAGTCGCTTGCAGATCTTAGGAAGAATGGTGAAAGAGGTAATTGGAATAAAAATAGGGGAACGAAGAGGAAAGACTCCAGAAGTCCTAGACGAAGGCGGGATCGAAGTCGAAGCCCCAGCCCAAAAAGGAGAGATCGCGATCCTCTTAGGCGATCCCCGCCTCAAGCTCGCCCTGCTAGGAGCGAAGACAAATTCATCCCTCTGGTGGCCCCGATTGATCATATCTACGCAGTCAATGCAAACAAGGGGATATTCAGGAGACCTGCACAGATGGGTCCAAAGGGAACTGCGGACACTAGCAGGTTTTGTGCCTTTCATGAACAAGCAAGGCATGATACAACGACTTGCAGGGTACTCAAGCAGCAGGTGGATCAATTAATTCGAGATGGGAAGTTAACTGAGTGGGTTGTTCGCGAGGTAAAGAAACACAATCCCAAGTCTGGCCTCGGTTACAATCAAGCCCCACCACCCGAACAGAATCCAATCATCAACGAAAGAGAAACGCGAGGAGGAAGTATTCATGTGATAATTGGAGGACCCCACATCGGGGGAGACAGCAATAAGTCCAGAGAGAGGTACGCTCGCGAAGCTAAGGAGCGACCTCTGACCAACGTCCACAACCTGCAGGAACGACCCCCAAAGCTTTTTAAGGGGGAAGACACAAATATCATGTTTACTGAAGAGGATGCGAAGTGGGTTCACCACCCCCATTCAGATGCCCTCGTTGTCCGAATTCGCATTGGGTCACAAAATGTTTACAGAGTCCTTGTGCACAATGGGAGCGCAGTGAATGTCCTGACCTACGAGGTCTATCAGAAAATGGGGTACGTGGACAAAGACCTTATCCCAACAGTGGGGCATCTTTATGGTTTTACTGGAGCTTCAGTTAATGTCAAGGGCCTCATAAGGCTCCCCGTCACTTTAGGGGACGAGCCCTGTATCACCACCCAGCTCGCAGACTTTATGGTGGTTGATCAACCTTCAGCCTATAATGCTATTGTGGGGAGGCCAATTCTTAAGGAAATGAAGGTGGTCACTTCTATTTACCACCTCTCTATGAAGTTTCCCACCCCGCATGGAGTTGGATGTGTCAAAGGATTGCAACATGAATCTCGTGAATGCTATAACAAGGCCCTCAAGTCAGCAGAAAGAGGGAGTAATTCTATGACAGATAAGATGGAATGCGAAGAGGAAAACAAGCCTCGCAAGACAACCTTTGTACCTCCAACAGATTGTAACATGATCTCAATTGAAGAACTCCCAGTTGATTATTTTGATAATTTGGGAATCCAAGTAGAACCAGTACCAAGTGCTTTAATGATGGGGACCTCGCAGCCAGTGATGGTTCTCCAAGAAGGGATCGTTGAAGAGGCTACGGATAGTGACAGCGAGGAGAGCCCAGAGCAGGTCGCTGTGCGAGCCCGAAAGGGAAAGTGGGTTCGCAAGGAGACATCTACCTTGTCAGAACTGCCAAATGGAATTACACAGACAACAACTGTTGTTAGGGAGTATGGGCATGCGAATACCAATTCTTGCGAGGCAGAATCAAGCCAGGTTCGTGAATATGATTTAGACCTTGATCCTCGCATCCCAGAACATGTGGAGCGAGCCGGGGCAGCTGAAGATACAATTCCTATCCTTGTTGATGTACAAGACCCCTCTAAGGTGTTAAAGATAGGGTCACAACTCAGTCCTGATTTGAGAAACAGGCTTGTCGCATTTCTGAAGGCCAACCTTGATGTGTTCGCTTGGTCTCATGAAGATATGGTTGGGATCGATCCCAATGTCATGTGCCACAAATTAAATTTGGATCCAAACAAGAAGGGAGTCAGACAGAAAAGACGACCTATAAGTGGAGAGCGAGCTCAGGCTCTCAAAGAAGAGGTGGACAGGCTTCTCAAAGTCGGACTCGTTAGGGAATCATTCTACCCTGATTGGCTCGCGAACCCTGTCCTCGTGAAAAAGCCAAATGGAAAGTGGAGGACTTGTGTGGACTTCACTGATCTCAACAAACATTGTCCCAAGGATAGCTTCCCACTACCAAGGATCGACCAGTTGGTGGATGCAACAGCTGGGCACGCATTCCTTTCCTTTATGGATGCTTATTCTGGGTACAATCAAATACCCATGTATGGTCCCGATCAAGAACACACCTCGTTCATCACAGATAGAGGGCTCTATTGCTACATAGGGATGCCCTTCGGCCTCCTCAACGCTGGGGCCACCTACCAGAGGCTCGTTAACATGATGTTTGAGAAGCAGATTGGAAAGACTATGGAGGTTTATGTAGATGACATGTTGGTCAAGTCTAAGGAAGCTGGGGATCACATCTCTCACCTCGCAGAGATATTTGATATACTGAGGAAATACAGGATGAAACTAAACCCCCAAAAGTGTGTCTTTGGGGTCGAATCTGGAAAGTTTTTGGGTTCATTGTCAACCATAGAGGAATCGAAGCGAACCCTGCAAAAATAAAGGCTTTGATGGACGTGCGATCCCCAAGAAGTGTAAAAGAAGTTCAGAGTTTGACAGGGAGGATCGCAGCTCTAAATCGGTTCGTTTCTAAATCATCAGATAAGTGCCACGAGTTCTTCAAAGCGATCAAAAGAGTTGGAAAAAACTTCGAATGGACCCCTCAATGCGAGGAAGCCTTTCAGAATATCAAGGAACAGTTGGGCTCACCACCTGTGCTCTCTAAGCCTAAGGATGGAGAAACACTCATTCTCTATCTCGCTGTGTCAGAGCATGCGGTCAGTGCAGTATTGGTTCGCGAGGAGGAAAAGGTCCAATATCCTGTATACTATGTCAGTAGAAGAATGTTAGATGCTGAGACTCGCTACACAAACATGGAAAAGCTAGATTATGCCCTGATTTTGGCCTTACGAAAGTTAAGACCTTACTTTCAGGCCCATAGCATTGAGGTTCGCACAGCCTATCCATTGAGACAAGTAATGCACAAGCCAGAGTCTTCAGGAAGACTGTTGAAATGGACAGTGGAGCTCAGCCAATTTGACATTGAGTTTAGGCCTCGCGGTCCTATAAAGGGGCAGGCTCTTGCGGACTTCATTTTGGAATTTCCTCCCCAATCTGAGGGAGATAACTTGGCTATTGTGGTGACTCCAGAGACCGCATCTAGCGAGGCCAAAAAGGAAAATTCCGCCTCGTGGTGGAAATTGTATGTGGATGGGGCATCTAACAAAGGAGAAGCTGGGGCTGGAATCGAGTTGGTAACTCCAGAAGGCCGCAGGATAAAGAGTGCAGTACATTTTGCCTTTGAAGCTTCTAATAATGCAGCAGAGTACGAGGCCCTCATCATTGGTCTCAAACTTGCACTGGAGATGAAAGTTGAAAACCTTACAGCCTACAACGATTCTATGCTAGTAACATATCAACTTTGGTGTGGATGGCAAGCTAGGGGTGGGCAGATTGAGCTGTATCTGCGATGTGCACAGAGATTGGTTAAAAGGTTCAATAATATCAAGGTAGTTCACATTAGAAGAGAAAAGAATCAAGGGGCAAATGCACTGGCAAAATTGGGGTCGCGCCGCGAGGCCACCTTACTTGGAATTATACCGCTGGAGATTCAAACAAAGCCTAGTGTGCCAGAAGAATTTGTCATGGAAGTAGCGACCCCAGGGTCAACTTGGATGACTCCAATATGGGAATATGTGAAAAATGGAGCTTTGCCTCAAGATAAAAAAGAAGCGAGGAGGGTCAAGTATCAGGCTACTCGTTATGTTATTTATGATGAGGTTCTGTATCGAAGAGGGTTCAATACCCCGTTGCTGCGATGTGTAGATGTTGAAGAATGCACCTATATTCTGAGAGAGGTGCATGAAGGAATATGTGGCAATCACTCGGGGGGTAGTTCATTGGCACAAAAGATCATTCGTCAAGGGACTACTGGCCTACATTGAAAAGAGATTTATTTGAATTTTCAAAAAGATGCGATGCCTGTCAGAGGATCGCAAATTTCAGCAACGCCCCTGCCTCTCAGCTCACCTCGCTAACGAGCCCATCGCCCTTCGCCATGTGGGGCATTGATCTAATTGGAGAACTCCCAAAAGGTAAAGGAGGACTTAAATATGTAGTTGTGACTGTTGATTATTTCACCAAGTGGGCCGAGGCCGAGCCACTTGCAACCATCACTGCGAAAAAACTCAAGGACTTCGTGTATAGAGCAATTGTGTGTCTTTATGGGATCCCTTATCAGCTCATTTCAGATAACGGGAAACAATTTGATAGCAAGGAGATGAAGGAATTTTGTGAAAACCTAGGGATAAAAAAGAGTTTTTCAGCTGTAAGCCATCCCCAAACAAATGGACAAACTGAGGCCATCAACAAAATCATCAAGCACACTTTAAAGGCTAAGTTAGAGGAAAGCAAGGGCAACTGGCCTGAGGAGTTACCAAGGGTCTTGTGGTCATACAACACGACCCCAAGGACCACTACTGGGGAAACCCCATTTTCTTTGACTTATGGTTGCGAGGCCATGATCCCAGTGGAAGTAGGCTCGGGGTCGTTTAGAAGGGAACACTACGATCCCGATGCGAACGAAGTTAATCACAGACTTTATCTGGACATGATAGAAGAAACTAGAAGCGAGGCCCAGCTACGCCTCGCAGCTTATCAACAGAGAACATCAAGGTACTACAATGGGAAAGTACAAGCACGACCCCTACAGACAGGTGACCTAGTGCTCAAAAGGGTCATGCCTAACACTAAGGTCCCGGGTCACGGAGTTTTTGGTGCTAATTGGGAAGGTCCTTACAAGATATACGCTACTCTTGCAGAAGGAACCTATTATCTCAAGGATATGAAGGACAAGAAAATTCCGCGCGCTTGGAATGCGGAACACCTGCGCAAATACTATCAGTGAAGGCCTCGCCCCTGGTAGGTTCTATCTATAACTATTTAGCATGAATAAATTCATACAAAATACTGGGGGGTAGTGATCATATAGACACCTTCCCTTTATGATGTGATGACCTTTGGGCCTCGCCCCACGTTTCTGTTATTGGGCCTCGCCCCACGTTTCTGTTATTGGGCCTCGCCCCACTTGTCATTTTACGGGCCTCGCCCCGCTTGTTAAAACTTTGGGCCTCGCCCCTATCAATATATGAGTTCGCTTACTTTACGAAGTTGATTCTTATTTTGCATTTAAAATAGATTTGCTTGTTTGCTAGCATTTACATTTTAAAATCCAAGCCATCTCAACGATGCAGGGATCATATTTTATGACAAAGTAATCTTTGGGCCTTGCCCATACTATAGGGCCTCGCCCCTACTTTATCAATTACAGGGCCATGCCCCTACCCTAAGCAAAAGGAATGCACAGACTAGCAAGCGAAGAAAGAGTACACAAACTAATAGTTTGTTATAAAGAGAAAGAAAAAACACAGGATGAAGCTAAAGCAACAATAATTCATGTTATAGGGGTCGCCATGCGATCCCAAAGCAGTTCAAGATTTAATGGATTTCAAAAATATTACATCTCGCGAGGTATTCAAAGGGTACCCGCATCCCTGGTTCAAGAATTCAAAATCATTTAAAATACAAAAGATTCAAGTAGTCTTGTCTTGATGAGCTTTGGCTGCCTCCTCTGCGATCCGCGCCTCCTCAGCGACCCTGGCTTCCTCCGCGACCCTGGCTTCTTCTTCAAGCCTGGCCTCCTCAGCATCCTCCTTAGCTATTTGCTTCTTGAGGGTCTCAGCAAAATCAGCATTTCCAGGCCCAAGCTGATCCCAATCAAAGTCAGGGATCGTTCTGATGAACCCCTTCATGAAAGAGACCTGGCCTTTAATCAAGAAAGCATCCTCAGCAGTTGACAGAGTAGCTTTTACGGCATTCAGGTTGTTTGTCAGCTTCGCGATCTCCTCATCCTTCTTCTGGATGGCCTCTTCACTGGACTGCTGCAGCTCCTTAAGAGATTTTTCAAACTCATTCCTTTCTCTGCGAGCCGCTTTCAGATCGGTGCGAACCTGCGCAGTCTCATAAGATAGCTGCTTTTTGTACTCAGCTTCAAGGGATCGCTTGTCTTCAATTTTTTGGAATTCCAGGATCTTGTTCTTTTTATCAAGCTGGACAAAGTGCTTGGTGTGAGCAGCTTGACGGATGAAGGCCTCGGCTAAACACCTGGTCAAGGCTGTAGCATTATCCTCCGGGGTCGCTTTCCACCATCCCGAAGTCTCAGCCTCGTCAGAGTACTGTGTCCCAAGTGCAGCAAATAGGTGCTGAGAAGCTGTAGCAGTGACAACCTCAGGAGGTGGTCGGGTGGAGCCATCTTTGAACCCATCGGTTCGAGGTCGCTTGAATGGAGTTTGTTCAGAAGAATCCAGAGTTTGTCGCGAGGCCAAGTTAGATTGGGCAGGGGGATCGTTAACAACCTTCGTTGGAGGAGCTGTTGGTTTAGGAGGAGGAGTCTTTTCGGCAGGCTGAGTTTTGGCAACGGAGCCTTTCTTGCCCTTCTTGGCAATAAGAAACGGAGGAGCGCTTTGGTCCGACATGCCTATGCAAAAGAAAAGGAATTAGAAACACAATTTAATAAGGCACGAAGACAAGTAGCAGTTATGCACATATGCAAAATTACAATACAATATGCGAGGACGAACAACAACTAAGCATGAAGATAAATTAAGGAAAGTGCAAGTGTCATGGGACGGATCGCTATTAATAAGTACCCTCATCGATTATTTCAATGCGAGAAGACGAAGCTTCCTCGCGTAGCTTCCTTTTTCGCGAGGCCAGCTTCGCAGTTGAAGGCCCCGCTTTAGGAGAAGCACCTACCCCTTCCTTGAGAAATTTACACTCTATCAGATTCCCTAAGGATAGTAGGGTTCTAATGTTTCTCTCTTCCTTGGTGGATTTAGTTAACACCTCGTCGGCTCGTTTTTTCTCCTCACCTTTGAGGGTAGTGCGAACCGGACATACTGCGATGCCAAAAGAGTTGTCAGTTTTAAAGTTTTACGAAGAAAAAATATTACAACCTGGAAGGATAGCTCACCAGGGAGGTAGTTGAAGCTTGTCTTAACTCGGGGGACCTCGTGTATGTACAAGAAAGGTTCCTTCCACGAGCCAGCGTTGCTAATTCTTCCAGGCAAGAGATTCTTTTTGTTGAAATCTGGCCATACGGAGAAGTAGACGTAGCCAAAATCCTTTTCCCCGCATCGCTTGGTTGGAGAAAGTAACCCATAGTCTTCGCATCCATGGGTGGGTATCCCAGTTTGTGATAGAGGATGTAGAGGGCAATCATGGACCTGTACCCATTAGTGCTAATTTGGATGGGTGCGAGGTAGTATGTCTCGCAGACATCTCGAATAAAAGGATGATGGGGCGAGGAGACACCAATCTTCATCAAGGGCACCGTTAAAACCATCCTCGGTACCCTGCCACCATTCTCTTCATGGTTGAAGCGATAACATCGCATTTTCTTCTTGGGTAAGATGATTTTACCCTCAGGGCGGAACTTCTCAACCCCTTCTCCGATGGTCTTCTCAGTGAGAGTAGAAGACATGTCACGACATGCGAGGATGCGAGGCTTTCCTGGTTTAACCTCCGAGCCAGGTTCGATATTCTCAGGGCGAGGCCCATCAACATATATAATTCCCTCTAATTCTGGTTGAGGGGTCGGTACGTAAGGGTCAGGCGATGCCTCAGGAACATAGTCATAATCTTTGAAATTTACAACTCTGGCCACTTCGTCAAGGCCACCATCGTCCGAGGAAGGTTCCTCATAATCATCATCGTCTGAGTTGGCTTCGTTGTCAACACCTCCCTCGAGGTCATAATAAGCTTCACCTAGCGAATCCATTGGGGAGTCACTAGTGATGTCGATGGGTGTTGCTGTTGCGCGAGGAGGATCTTTGGGGAGTAGATGCTTTACTGGCCTCATCATTTCCTCACCTCGCTTCAAAAGATCTTCTACCTCTCTCTCTACCTCAGTAGGGTGTTGTAAGGGAGGTTGGTGAGAAGAGGGGATCGCAAGGGGCTGGCTTTGCGACCTTGAGGGTTGTTTGGATCGCCATGAATGTAGAGGCACTTCTCTGGTGTACTCCTCGTTAGACCACAGAGGGTCGAAGTATAACTTAAACGAGCTTTCACTAGTGCTCGTGTCTCGCGCGATATTGGCTGCTGCAGCATCGCTGATTTGTACATGAGGCATCGGAGAAGGCGTCCTTGAACTGTCGTCTTGCGACATCTGAAAAGAATGTGAAGAATTAAGTGTGTGCCCTTACAGAAAGCAAAAAGGGATAAAGGGGGAAAAGAATAAATAAGTAGAGAGGCTCTATGTGTTCCTAGGGATCGCATCTGGGTCTACGAAGGGAACGCTTCTACATTTCTAAGGGAAGGATCGCATTTCTATCTCAGCGAGGTAGGATCGCTATTTGAAATTAGCATTATGGGATCGTGACTAAAAAGGGTCGCATCGCATACAATCAAAGTTACCTAATCATGCAATTATGATGAAGAACATCAATTTAAATGCAAAGAAAAGATGAAGACTTACTTTTTCTTGAAGAAATTTAAAGAAATTCGGGATCGCTTGTGATAGGATTCTGAAATTCCTTGCGCTTGATCTGGGAGCAAACTGGCAGCACTTCAACAATATGTTAATAAGATAAAAAAATGGAATGATAGTGATAGGGGTATATATAGCCCATCAGGAGAGAGAAAGAAACGGACATGTGTCAAGATCTCAGCTGTTGAATACGCATCTCGAGACACGACAGCTGTCAAACCTCTTCAAATTCTTGTGGTCGCGACTACTCCAACGGTCGTATCAATGTCAACAGCGAGCCATGGCCTCGCATCGTAGCATCAGCAGATTTATACTTGAGTCCACATCGCATCTCTAATGGCAACATGGACTTGGGGGGTAGTTGTTATGCCCAAATCTGGCATAATAGTTATCATGATTTGATTGGCTAAATTAAAGGTCCATAATATATGATGGGCCTAGAAGATGGGAATTGGGTCATCAGAGCCCATTATTGGAATCAGCCCAACATGCCTTGATTATAATGTTTCTACTGCGAGGCCACCTCGCTAAAGGTCACCTCGCGAGAGGCCGCCTCGCTACATGAGCATCTCACTGGTGGTTCTCATCAAGGGATCGCTTCATTTCTATTATCATATCCACATTGGGATCGCTATCTCACTCTCTGCTGGGAGGCTCATGGCCAGATCTAAGGTCGCATGAGTAGTTGGATACATGGGGTCGCTTTGCATGGCCAGATCCCTCGAGGTCGCATGCAGGGTCCTTCTCTACTGGCCAATTCTATCCGTTCGAGACTATGGGCTTCCACATCTGGGCCATAGATCATGGATAGGGTTGATGATTTATTGCCACGTCAGCCCTAAACGAGTGGGCTTGGACTTTGGCTTATCTCCTAAAACCCTAGCCCGCCTAGGTAACTTGTTCTCCAAGAACTACGTCAGGCTTGATCCCTATAAATAGGGTACGTAGGCATCTTGATACGGTATGAGAAACAGTTTACTGAAATCACCTATCAAGCTCAGCCACATTTATACACACAAACCCTAATCACTCTTCTTCTTATAGCAAAATATCTGTATTTTGCCCCATCAATCCAGCAAACTTCCGCAAACATTGTTATACCAATTTCTCCCAATAACAAATAATAATATAAAATTAAAGATATAAATGATTAAAAGTGTGTGTTGGCAAACGTGTCAAAAGTAAACAGGAAAAGTATTTTGAGATAGAGAGAGTATAAGGTATTTAAGATATTAATTATTTTCATATATAAAACCAAACCAAACATACCCAGTATATCCCGCCTCCATTTTCGACACACTCTGATCTAGGATGACTCCTCGCACAGATCCCCGGGGATTGACTACTCCACTCTGCAATACACTTAGATCCACGATGCCACCGCGGTAATCTCCCTGCAATTGAACAAACAAAAGACAGAAGCCAATGAAAAATGAAAAATGAGCACGAAAAAGCCGAAAATACTAAGATAACGCTAACCGAGATAACCCAACTCTTAGGCTCTCAACAACAGAGCCTCTCAACAACAGCCGCTCTATCTATCTCTCACGCTTAAAAAGGTAAAAGCATAAATTCTATCAACACAGATCATAGAATCGAAAGAACGAATAGAATAAACAATCAACCCAATATAGAAAAATCAATAAAAATATTATTTACATATCATTAGTGCTTACATTAAACCAAACCAAACCAAACATACCCAGTATATCCCGCATGAAGCAGGGTCTGGGGAGGGTAAGATGTACGCAGACCATTCCCCTACTTTTACAGTAGGGAGGCTGTTTCCGTGAAGACCCCCGGCTTAGTGCACCACAAAGCAATGTGAATTTTACACCGGTAGAGTAAACGATCGTACCTGGGCCCATGGCCTGGATCTCATGGGGCTTACCTACTCGGGGGAGGGGCACTCCTCTCCTGATCTAGGAAGACCTCTGGCCAAGCTCCCTGCGCCTGCAAAAACAGAAACAACAAAAACAGAAAACAGAACACAATATGAAGACGAAAAGCCAAACTTCTAAGCTAATGCTAACCGAGAGAGCCCAACTCTGAGACTCTCAACCACAGAACCACTCCCTAGAAGGGAATCGACAACTCTAATTTGGCGCCTCCAACAACTCCTATCTGCTGTCGAGTTCTCATCCAAGTTTAAGGCCTTCAAATCCATCCTGAGCTGTTCTTCCCACGACCTCCTCGGTCTGCCTCTTCTCCTAGCCCCAACAACCGTAAGACTCTCGACCCTCCTCACCGGGGCTTCCGGAAGCCTCCTTCGGACGTGGCCGAACCATCTCAACCTCCCTTCCCTAACTTTCGCAGAAAAAGGCGCCACCTCCAACTCGCTCCTGAAAACCACATTCGGGATTCTATCTAACATCGTGCGGCCACAGGACCACCGCAACATCCTCATTTTCGCTGCTTCCAACTTGCGCTCGAGGGCCTTCTTCGCCACCCAACACTCCGAACCATATAACATCGCAGGACGGATAGCCGCTCTATAGAACTTCCCTTTCAACTTTAACGGAATTTTCTTATCGCACATCACCCCTGACGCAGCCCTCCACCTTAGCCACCCCGCGTTGATACGATGCGTGACATCATCTTCAATCTCACCTTCCTTCTGGATGATTGAACCCAAATACTTGAACTTATCCGTACGGGGGACGGTCTGATCTTCAATCATAACCTCCACCCCTTCCTCGTTGGCGTCACCACTGAAGTTACACCAGAGGTATTCGGTTTTAGACCTGCTCAGTCGCAGTCCTTGGGGCTCCAAAGTGGATCTCCATAACTCCAACTTCTCATTCACCTCCCCCCTCGATTCCGCCACTAGCACGATATCATCGGCGAAGAGCATACACCACGGGATGGCGTCTTGAATCCCTCGCGACATGACATCTAGGATCAGGGCGAAAAGAATAGGACTATGGGCCGACCCCTGGTGTAGTCCAATCTCCACAGGGAAATAACGAGCATCACCGACTGGGGTCTGGACGAAAGAACAAGCTTGAGAGTACATGTCTTGAATCGCCCTGACGTATGCCGACGACACTCTCCTCTCCTGAAGGCTCTTCCAAATAGCTTCACGGGGGATGCTATCATACGCCTTCTCAAGATCACTGAACACTATATGGAAGTCTTTGCGACGCTCTCTGAACTTCTCCATAAGACGTCTGACGAGGTGAATGGCCTCAGTCGTCGATCTCCCCGACATAAAACCAAATTGATTCTCTGAGATTTCCACTTCTCTTCTAATTCGAGATTCAACCACGTGATGGAAGTTTTTAAATATACAATTAAATGAAGGCGGTATTGCTTAAAAAAAACAATACTCCAATAAATAAAGGTTGTCAAATTGGGATTATCTTCCCTAAACTTGGATCATAACTCCCCAGGAGGTGGCCTAAGCTCAAATTTCAATCCGAACAATACTAAAAAACTCTATCGAATATTATAAACAAACAATACAAGTGGAGTTTTGGTACTAAATTAATATTTTTCAACTAGTGGATCCTACTCTAACGTGACTTTTCCAACCACAGCATTTCTGTCGATCCTTTCTTTAAGCCAATAAAAATCATCCTCTTATCTCAACACCAATAATTAAAGCCCTCAAATTTGATTCCTTTCCGATCTTAAACCGGCAACTTAGCCGAGTCATTGGCAACTAGACCGGCCTGATCGCCTTTCTCAGACGACTTTGACGTGCTGCCTTCTCCACCCCCTCTCGGTGTCCTTACCGACAAAGCCCTCGACAAAAACGAGGGCATTTTAGAGAAAACCCACCGGTCCGACTTTACTACATTCTCCAAGCTCCCCAACCGCCTGTATGATTTTCCTCGGCTCGAACCCTCTCCGGCTTGATGACCTTTTCTTGATCCCGGTTCAGCACAACTTCCGGTCCGGTTCAGTAAAGCCCTACGAATTATTTCCTTCCTTACCTCTTCTGGCAATCGTAGAGTGTATCGGTCCACATTCTCTCCCAGTTGAACCAAGGAATGACCAGTCGAGTGAGACCGAGGAAACTTATTTCCAAACCCGAATATTCTAGACCGAACTGAACCGGACCTGGGTGGCCGGTTTGATCGCAAACTTCCGGTCCGGTTCATAAATTTCGACACAACCGGTTCTTGCGCATTAACATCCACTTGGTCAACACCACTTGCAACAACTACAACTTCAATCTCATCTCTATTCTCCTGATCCACAACATTTTCCGTCTCCGATCGAGCCAACAACTCGTCAGAATCAACGGGTTTAGGCACAAGATCGGCACGACACACCGGACAAGTAACGTGCGAAGTAAGCCACAAATCAATACACTCGGGATGAAAGACATGATCACATTTCGGTAACAACCTCAACGTCTCATCATCTTCAAATTCATTCAAACAAACCGCACATTCTAACGCACCCTTACCGATCTTCAAATCCTTAACTTCCGAATAAGCCATAGTAGGAAAAGTCGTGATCACTTCTTCACTTAATCCACGAGACGCAGCCGCGCGTCTCCGGAGGGAGAGCGCTGGACCACGCATGCTCCCTCCCGTAGTTGTGTCAGCACAACGACGAAGATAAATAGAAAAAAATCCCATAAAGAAAAGAGCCGTGATTAACACGGCTATAATAATTGCCATAGAAGGGCTAAACTTGGCGTACGGATACTCCGGGCCTGTCGGGCTTGGTGGTGGTTGTGAGTAGACGGATTGTACAAGGAACATGAGGAGGGTTAATAAAAGTGGAGTCGACATGGTTTTAAGTTCCGGTGACGGCGAGATTTCTGGTAGGTTGAGTAAAGAGAGTTAGGTCAACGAGTTTGTGTACATGTGTGTTTGAGATATGTTTCTCGATCGTATGTATGTTCGTTTGTTTAGGGGAGAAAGAAAGAACGTGGAGAGTGAGATGGCGGCTAGCTTGTTTACTAGAGTTAGGGCTGAGCAAAAATCCGAATCCGAATCCGAATCCGCTAAAAACCGATCCGTATAAATCCGATTTGAAACCGAAACCGAAAAATTAAAAACCGAATCCGAATTCGATTATGCGATTTCGGTTTCTTGTCAAATCCGATCCGAAAAAACCCGAATCCGATCCGATTAAAATAAATAAATAAATAAATAAATAATATATATATATATATATATATATATATATTAATAAATACATATATTTTTTGAAATATAACTGCTAAAAAATAGAAATGGATGGTTGGGCTCTGTCTCTTTTCAATTTGGGCCAGCAGCCCAGTTAAATTAAAACCTAATCTAATTAGTAATTACTTGCACTCTTGTAGACAGACAGTTGCACACAACACAGCCGCAGCGAATACACTCTGCCTTCCTCTACTGCTCAGTACTCACGGGTCACGGCCGACAAATTAGATATCATATTAAGACTACAATCAAGGCGTATTCACAAATCACTACCATGGAAGCTCCATCTGAGAATCAAACTCCTCAAGAAGAAGCACCTACAAAACAAACAGATGAAGTGGTATGTTTTTATAATTTACAATTTGCGATTTTTGTTTTATGTTCTTTGCTTTCGGTTTCAACCACTGCATATTAGAGTATTGTATTGTAGTTGATGTTCGACAACTTGAATTCTATTAGAGTATTGGATGCTTTTATCTAACAGCTGGTTGCTCTAATTAAGGTTTCCTAATTTATTGCACAGATCATGAAGGCTATTTTGTCAAATCTTGCATCATCTGGAACACTTCTGTCTATCCAGTCTTCATCGTTGCTGTTTTGGTGCTGCTGCTCCTGCAATTTATATTCGAAGATTATGTTGAATTTTCATTATTCAAGAATTATGTTAGACTTTCGCAATTTATTATAAAAACTTTGTATGCTATTTCGGAGGAACATATGGACTTTCTATGCTTAAAAATTCTTGTAATCATATTTATTTTGTCAATTTTATTTAAGTCGGGTTTAAAACCGAAACCGAACCGATTGCATCCGATCCGATACTTTTGAATCCGAATCCGAACCGCCGGTTTCGGTTGCGGTTTCGGTTTTAGATTTTAAAATCCGAAGAGTTTCGGTTTCGATTTCGGTTTTACCATAAATCCGATCCGATCTGATCCGTGCTCTCCCCTAACTAGAGTACTACATGTATGTATGACTTTTTTAGGTAGGGGTGATGGATCAGTTTCAACAAGGTAACGTTTTGTATTTAATTTTTACAGATAAACTCTACTGTTTGGCAAAGTGATTTCGCAAATAAATAATTATTTATTTATCCTTATTTTAAATACTATTTTTGGCAAATCGCTTAGTTTTCTTTTCACATTAATTCTATTATTTTAGTATCTATTATGATACATGCAGAAAATCGAAACTTGGTGATTCGACAAGACAAATCGGCTTAGTTCCAGTTTTAACATAAAAGTTTACGTTAGTTTATGAATGTAAAATATGATATTATATGATCAAATATGCACACTATAGTGTTAACGATGATATTTAGTGATATTTCACTTTTGACTGGGCCACTGGCGCATCTCCGTTTTAGTCTTATTAAGACATTTCATTATACATCCATACAATTTATACTATATTATCATGTTATAAGTCAAATAAGATATATTCGGTTAATTAATTGATTGATTAATATCTTTCAAAAAAAAGTAACACCTTACTAAAAATAACAAATTATAAAAAATGTAGTAAAAATATAATTGAAAGAATATGTAGTTGAATTTCAGTTTATACTATTATAAGCCAATCTATATATTTGTTTAGTTGGTTGGTTAACGTCTTCCAAAAATATTGTTAACACTTTACTAAAAATAACAAGTTAAAAAAATATTTAAAATATAATTGAAAGAGTATGTAGTTGAATTTCAGTTTAAAAAAATATATGTAAAATATAATTGAAAGAGTATGTAGTTGAATTTAAGTTTAAGTATAACTAGCTTAACAAAAAAATGTATAACTGATAAAGTACAGTTAAACCTCGATAAATGAATAAGTTCGGGATCGGAAAATTTTATTCATTAATCGATATTATTCATTTGTCGAGGTCAAAAATATATTGTCTCTATTATATCGGGATCGAAAAAAAAAATTATTTGATAAAATTATTCGTTTATCGAATATTCATTTATCGAGGATCTATTGTATGTATTTATGTAAAATATGTGTTTTTTTTTGTAAATTTATAGTATGTATTTAATTAGTGTTTTTAGAAGGTGCGAATAAGTTTTTTAGAAAGGTTTTAACTAACCAACCAATTATACCCAAATTGTTTTATAAAATTATAGTACAGATAGATAGTATACTTATTTTACCTTTTATTTTCACTTTTTTAATTTGTTACTTATTAATAAATTTTATATTGAAATTGCTTAAATAAATTTTAAAAGATATTGGTTTCTCGAAAGAGTCTGAAGAGAAGCTGGGTGTTGGTGGAGAATTCTAATGGAAATATTATCGAAATAGTATGTAAAATATGTGGTTTATTTTTTTAATTAAAATTAAATAAATTTTGATTTGTTTTTTGTTTTTTGTTTTTTGGAAGGTGTTAGCAAACTTTTTTGGAAGTTGTTAACCAACTAACCAACGAACTAAGACACAAAATTATATTTTTAAGAGATTTATAAAACGTGTTAAAAATTCCAAATTGAGTTAAAATATATAAAATTTATTAAAAGAAAAATCACATGTTTTGTTGAATTATAAACGTTTTCAATTATATCCCGATTATAATCATGGCCTACACACAATTCTTCCTACAATTCTTTCTTTTACGATTTTTGGTTACACTAAATAATTTTTAAAAATATCTATTGACTTCTTAAGGTATTTAACAAAAAAATTAAAAATAATGTTAAATTAATGATATTTACATATGTCATGAAATTAAGTATGGAACATATGTAAATTTAAAATTAAAAATAAAATTTATTAAAATAAATTAAAATTTTATATGAAATCAAAATATTAATATATTAATCCATAATAATAATATATGATAGCCCGTGCTTTACACGGGTTATAGGCTAGTATTATATTACTCCCTCCGTCCCAATTTATCTGTCTTGGTTACTAAATTAATTTGTCCCAAAAACTTGTCTTCTTTCCTTTAATGTAGATTTAAGTTCCATATATACCCCTATTAATTATGCATTGGTAATCTATTATTTTTATTATTTACTCCCGCCGTCCCACAATACAAGTCTCTTTTGAAAAAATTACGCATCTTAAGAAAACATTAATTAGATGATACATTTACCCTTATGCCCATTATAAATGCATTGATTTTTAAGAATATGAGCTATTTTATATTCTTGGTCATTCCTCATTAATTGCTATACAATTTTCAAAAAGGGTAGTTTAGGAAAAATGGTCACAAATTTACATTGAAAATTGGAAATGGACATGTATTATGGGAAAAAAAATTCTCTCAAAAGAGACTACTATTGTGGGACGGAGGGAGTAATTTCCAAGGGAGTAATTCTCTCAAAAGAGCTTCTTCTTTCCACCTAATACATTAATGCAATTACAAGGGTATTATAGTTAAAGTAAAGATAAAATTTATTTTTCCTTAATATATGTGCAAAAGTCAAATAAGCCAATTAAAATGGGACAGAGGGAGTAATAGGAAATTTGGTTGAGGGTAATAAACACAGTGAAAGGAAAACAAATATGCTTATTTCCTTTGTTGGTGTTTATTTTTAAAAAATTGTCATTTCCTTTAGACAAAATGATAGTTTGTACCCCTCATGTATTGGGGTTTTGACAAATTGGTCCATTTTTACGTTTTGTGGCACTTTACAACCCCTATCTTTAAATATCGCTTCTAACTGAACTCCTTTACTAACATTTTTACTTTTGGTAGCACTTTACAACCCCTATATTTAAATCTCGCTTCTTTTTTTACTATTTATTATTTTGATTCGATTATTTTTAGTCAACGTGTGCTACTCCAAAAATTATGAAACTTTGGGGAATGTCTTAAAAAATATTTAGAAAGCTCCAGTAATATTTTCAGAATTTTTGAAAAATATTTCTCTGGGTGACTTTTTATAGTGTGGTGATTTTTCGTACGAATTTATTCGTCGATCAACTCAAATTAGACAGGGAGTTAGTGAAGGGGTTCAAGTTGAAGCGAGATTTGAGATAGGGGTTGTAAAGTGCCACAAAACGTAAAAATAGACCATTTTGACAAAACCCCTATAGATGAAGGGTATGTTAGAGGTCCATATTGTTAACGGGCCGAACCGACGGCCCAATATCAGGCCCAAAGAATAATACAACCTGTTTTCCATGAACGGTCACATGGTCGTTTATGGCCGACCATGGTCATGATGAAAGGTACTTTACCTTTGACAGTCACATGGGTCCATGATCCCAAGAGCATGGGATACCCTGGAAAGTAGATCTACACCTCATCAGCTGCTAGAGAAATAAGTATAAAAGGAGGTTAGATTGTTCATAAAAATACATACTCACACACACAACACAAATTCTTTATGTTCAAATTACCTTACATAAAACCGACTAACTTATTCTCACACCGGAGGTGAATCGGGGGGCTCCACCCTCGCATTCTTTCCCTGCAGGTCCTACCGAACGAAGCCTGGGAGAAAACCGGTCGCAACATTTGGCGCCGTCTGTGGGAACGTAGAGATACATTTGTGTTAAAATTTATCAGAAAACTACAACGATGGAAGAAACGCCCATCAACGACAGCAGCACTGTGGCTGGAAACAGCCGCTCCGTTCCTCCTGTAATTCCGAGGACGACCCCTCCTATTCCCCCAAGATTGCTAAATTTCGATGAAGAGGGAAATATGCCAACTCCAGAAGAACAACAAGAGATGCTCGCGAAATGGAGAGAGCAACAAAGGGCAAAGGGGAAGCATAAGGAGGCAAATAGCAAAGAAGCCGAACGACTGGCGAAAAGGAAAGAGGCCGATCGCCTGAGGCTAGAAAGCCTGAAGCTCCGAAGAGAAGAAATCGAGTTACAAGAAAAGACACTCTGCGAGGCCCTTGAGGCCGAAGACCCGGAGCCCGAAGATGATCGAAAAGAAAAACGAATTAGGGACGATGAAGATGATTCTGGACAATCCGAATCATACTCAAAACGAACCCGATCGAAAGTATTCGACTCGTCCGATTCAGAAGAAGGTCCTCACACCAATGACCGAATTCGAAGGCTAGAAAAGGTCATGTTCGGAGAAATAAGGACCAGTCATGAACCCATAGTCACCGAAGAAGTGGAGCAATTTCGACCACCGCCTGGAAGGCAATTCCCGAAAATGCACGAATTCAACGGAAAAGGTGACCCGGAAGACCATTGTGAGAAGTACGAATCACTCATGACTGGTATGGGGCATTGTGACATGATGCTTTGCAAGATGTTCAAAACATATCTCAAAGGGAACGCGTCCATGTGGTATCGATCGCTCAGACCCAGATCGATCGGCTCGTACGAACAAATTAAGAAGAAATTCTTGAGGCACTACTCCCATTTGTGCCGAAGAGAGAAAGACACAGAGGCCCTGATTCATTGCCGACAGAGGCCGAACGAAGAGCTGGGCAATTATCTGGCTAGATTCAAAGAGGAAGCTGGGATGGTTACCAACTTGGATAGAATAAAGGCAGCAGGTTTCCTGGCGGCCGGCCTAGATCCCATTAAAGGCAAGAAACTCCGATCCTCCCTCTACGACGTACCCCCCAAGAATTTAAACGACATTTATCTAAGGGGAGAAGCCATTAGGAGGAAAATCGAATCGATCGGAGGATACAAAGAGATTAAGAAGAATGTCTCCGATCGAGACGACAAGAGAAATGACAGAAGAGACGACCAAAGAAGTCGAGGCGATATTAAAAGCAGATTAAACGATACAAGGCCCGATAAAGGGGCCGAACGAAGGCGGGATAGAGATAGTGTCGTGTTCACGCCCCTCAACACACCCATCTCAAAAATTCTGCATGAAATAAAGGGTAAGCCCGGGTTTGTTCGACCACCCAGGCTAAAGACCCCTGAAAATAGAAGGGACGAAAACAGATACTGTGACTATCATCGGGATAAAGGCCATAACACCGATGAGTGTTACCACTTGAAGAAACTAATCGAGAGAATGATAAACGACGGAGAATTGACCAAATTCGTCGAAGATCTGAGAAACAAACTCGGATCGAAAGAGAAAAAGCGAGAAGACAGGGAGACCGAAGGGTCTGGAAAGTACAGAAGCGAAGTCCGAACGATCTCCGGAGGAACCATACTAGATCGGGACAGCAAAACTGCCCGAAAGAAGTATGCCAGACAAATCTACAACCTCTACCAATCAAATGCAGCCAAACAACCACTCCCTATCTCTTTCACGGAGGACGATTTCGAGGACGTGATATGGCCACATGAAGACCCACTTGTCATAAATCCTGTGATCGGGGAGAATAAGATTTTGAGAGTATTGATTGACGAAGGAAGTTCAGTAAACATTTTGTATCATCGAACCTACTGTAAGATGAATTTGGGAGGCGAACAACTAGAGCCATGCCATGAAGCGCCCCTATACGGCTTCGGTAATCAACCAGTACCGATCGAAGGGACTATCACACTGAACGTCTTATTAGGAAAAGCTCCGTATACAGTGGTGAAAGAAGCGAGATTCTACGTTGTTCGAGTCGACAGCCCGTACAATGGAATCTTGGGAAGACCAACTCTATCCCTATTCCAAGCTGTATCCTCTATACCACACCTGAAATTAAAGTTTCTGACCGAACATGGGATCGGAGAAATGAGAGGCGACTAGAAGGCCGCACGATCATTATGTTAGAAGACTTGGAGAAAGATAAGGATGTTGAAATGACTGAAGCTGGTAAAAGAAGGAGAAATGAGGCTGAAAATGGGGGCAGTCATCAGCTACTGAACATTGAGTTGGAAAAATTCGGGGCCGACCTGTCAAACCCTATCGCCGAACCAGCAGTCGAGACCGAAGAGGTAGAATTGTACGCAGGCCAGGCCGGAAAGATGATTCATATAGGGAAGAACATGGAGCCAGAGCTGAAGGAGAAAGTTATCAAAGTCATTAGGGAGTTCCATGATGTATTCGCATGGAATCCCGAAGATATGCCAGGCCTGGATCCATCGGTCGCCAAACACTGTCTCAATGTGAGAACCGAAGCCTAGCCTGTAAAACAGAAGAAGAGAAACTTTGCAATGGAAAGACAGAAAGTCATTCAAGCCGAAGTCGAAAAGCTGCTAGAGGCAAAATTCATTGAAGAAATAGATTACCCAGATTGGTTGGCGAACGTGGTTGTGGTGAAAAAATCCAACGGCAAATGGAGAATGTGCGTGGACTACACCGACCTAAACAAACACTACCCGAAGGATCATTACCCCCTACCAAACATTGACCAATTGATAGATGCGACCTCAGGGCATCAAATACTCAGTTTTCTAGATGCATTTTCGGGATATCATCAAATCGCCATGAATGCCGAAGACGTACCAAAGACAGCGTTCATCACACCGAACGACACTTATGCTTATGTTAAAATGCCTTTCGGCCTGAAGAACGCAGGGGCAACCTTTCAGAAAATGATAAAGAAAGTATTCAAAGCTCAAATCGGTTGGAATATGGAGTGTTATGTAGACGACATGATTGTCAAATCCCTTTTCAAGGACCACGCTGAAGACTTAAGAGAATGCTTTGGAACGCTCAGAGAAAATAACATGAGGATCAATCCGAGCAAATGTACATTCGGAGTCAACAGCGGAAAATTTTTGAGATATATGGTTAGCGCCAGATGGATCGAGGCAAACCCAGAAAAAATCAAAGCAGTCATCGATATGGAAGCACCGAAGACGATCAGGGATATACAGAAGCTGACCGGACGGTTAGCTGACCTGAGGAGGTTCATTTCAAGATCAGCCGAAAAGGCCTTGCCATTCTTCGAAGTACTTCGAGGGCCCAAAAATTTCGAGTGGAGGCCCAATTGCCAAAAGGCATTTGAAGAAGTTAAAGAATATCTAGTAAAAGCCCCACTCCTAATGAGGCCTGATCCGAAAGAAACCTTGCAGCTGTACTTAGCCGTGAACGACCGAACGCTTGGAGCGGTGTTAGTCAAAGAACATGAAGAGAACCATCATCCGGAATTCTACGTTTCTCATATCCTCAAGGATGCAGAAACTAGATATCCACACGCAGAGCCTATGGTTTGGTAATGGCGGCAAGGAAATTAAGGCACTACTTCCAAGGAAGGACGATCAAAGTAGTGACAGACCAACCTTTAAAGAAAATCCTACAAAGGCCAGAAGCATCAAGCAGAGTGGTAGCCTGGGTAATCGAACTTGGGGAGCACGACCTGGAATACACACCAAGAACTTCGATCAAAGCCCAGGCACTCGCAGACTTTATGGTCGAATGCTCGTTCTCGGAACCGAATGATTTGACCCCCGAAGAACAACTAATCCCAGCACCAGGAAAATGGAAATTATTTGTTGTTGGATCGGTCACCAGAGAAAAGTGTGGGGCCGGTTTGATTTTAATAAGCCCCGAAGGATTTGAAATACGCCAAGCTATCAGGTTCACTTTCCTTTTAACAAACAACGAAGCCGAATACGAAGCACTTCTAGCAGGCCTAGATTTGGCAAAAAATTTGGAAGTTAAGCACCTAAGGGCATTCAGTGACTCAATGTTGGTGGTGAAATAGTTTACAGGAGAATATGGACAAAAAGATCCCCAAACAAAGGCCTACGCCCTTAAGGTACGCGAAAAATCTCTACTATTTGAATCATTTGAATTAAGTCAAGTAGCAAGAGAAAACAACAGTCGGGCGGACGCTCTGTCAAGGCTAGCTTCGGCCGAAACCCAAAACCTTAACGGGTCAATTTACCTGACCGAAGTAAAGACACCTTCGATAGACAAAAAACAATGCATGGAAATTCATCAAAAAGCCGACTAGATGACCCCAATCAGAGTATTTGTTGAGAAAGGAACTTTGCCAATCGACCGAAGGGAAGCACAGAAGATAAGACATCGATCGGCCAACTATACGATAGTTGGGAGCCGTTTGTTCAGAAGATCAGCTACACAACCCCTTCTTCGGTGCTTGAACAAAGATGAACAGATTTTGGCCCTCGAAACGGTTCACGAAGGAATCTGCGGAGAACATTTGCCGGAAGATCCTTAGCCCTCAAAATTCTAAGGCAAGGATTCTTCTGGCCAAAAATGAAAGAAGACGCGACCGAATACGCCAAAAAATGTAAACAATGCCAACTGTTCAGCACAATACCAAAGCAACCGCCCGAAGAGATGTCTTCAGTCCTTAGTCCAATTCCGTTCGCTATGTGGGCAGTGGATATCGTATGGATTTTGCCTACCAGTACCAAACAAAGCAAGTACTGCATTGTGGCGATCGACTACATGACCAAGTGGGTCGAAGCAAGACCCCTCTCATCTATTACCGAGGAGGCAGCGAAGAAATTCATGTTGGAACAAGTGATTTTGAGGTTCGGTATTCCTATGGTATGTGTATCAGACAATGGAACTCGGTTCATCGGAAGCAAATTTAGGAAGTTTTTAGCCCAATTCGGGATTCAGCAGAAATTCAGTTCGGTCGGACATCCTCAGGGAAATGGGGCGATCGAAGCCGCTAACAAAATTATCTTTAATGGAATCAAGAAAAGATTGGGAGAAGCCAAAGGACTTTGGGCCGAAGAGCTACCGTGGGTTCTCTGGGCATACCGAACGACACCGAGATCGTCGACGGGAGAAACACCTTTCAAGCTAGCCTTCGGGACGGACGCTCTTCTACCGGTAGAAGTTTGTTTAGAGTCCTACCGAACACAAGTCTTCAATATAGAAACGAACCAATGGGGCCTCCGAGCGAATGTGGACCTACTCGAAGAAGAAAGGGAGGCAGCTCACCAAAGAAACTTAAGGTACCAGCTTCAAGCAGCACAACACTACGATTCGGGAGTAAAAAAGAGATCGTTCCAAATTGGAGACTTAGTACTTAGAGAATTGGCCACATCAACGCCCACAAAACAAGGCAAACTTATGCCTAACTGGGAAGGCTCTTATGTGGTAAGCGAAGTAGTTCGGCCGGGCACCTACAAGTTAGCTCATTCGGACGGCAGCTTGATTAAGAACACCTGGCACGCTGCTCGTCTTCGCCGTTTCTACCAGTAAGCTTACTGGATGCATTCTGTTACTTTCTTAAGTTTGTTGTTTTATGCAAGTTGTCTTTTAAATTCCCTAAGTATGCATCGATCTGTAATTTAAAACCATGCGAGTCCTACATGATAAATAACATATTGTTTGCTTCATTCTCCCACATGCCATAATTAAGCCTAGTACATCTATAGCCAAAAGGTCAAGTACACAATATTAAGCTTAACGGACCCATATTTGGGGCCGACCATGTATAATATGCGTCCTTTACGGACCAAATTATAATTATCTAACGAACCCAAAGTTGGGGCCGACCGAAGACAATTTGGTTTCTTATAAAACGTTCTTAGTATTTAAGTGGCCTTGACATTATTTAAGGCCGGGAGAAAATATATTTTACCGACCGAATGAGGCCTCAACAATTTACAAAACCCCATAAATACTGGGGACAGCTAGGTTACGAACGAAGATGCACTATTGATAATTATGCTAAGGCAATTTTAAGACAAAGATGCATAAAAATTGAAAATTATGCTAAGGAAATTCAAGCCGAAGACGCATAAAAATGAAAAAATTATGCTAAGGCAATTCAGGCCAAAGATGCATAAAAATAAAGAACTGTGCTAAATATAGACCGAAGATGCATAAAAATTAAAATATTATGCTAAGGCAATATAAAGCAATTGACAAAGCCCGAAGGCACAATAAATTAAAAAGCCCGAAGGACAAGTTAAAAGTTACAAAGCCCAAAGGCGCAAATACAAAGCCAAATGTTAAAATTACAAGGCATGAAAGCCATTAAAACAAGATTAAAAGAACTAATCAGAAAGAGGCTCGTCCTCGCCCGAAGAGACCTCCAGAGGCTTGTCAGCTTTTTCCTCACCGACCGGATCAGTCTGACCCAGTGAAGCATCGATCAGCATAGTATGATCGAACTTAAGTGAATGAGCCTTCTTCACGGCATCATAATAACCCATGTTATAACATCTTTCTTCAGTCAGATCTAGCTTCTTCTGCAGCTTCCGAATGCTTTTCCTTGAAGCCAAAAGCTGCTGATTCCGCCAGTCGACGCGATGCTTCAATCGGTCATTCTCAGACTTAAGCAAGTCATTCTCTGTTTTCAAAGAAGTGGACTGACCAGTCAGCCGCTCATTCTCGACAAGGGCATTCCGAAGGTCTTCCTCCGCTTTGACCGCCCTGACCTCCAATTGGTCGATCTCTTTCAGCTTCGCCTGGATCCCCTCCATGCGCTCGGTGACTACGGCCGACCAAGCAGTACCCTGAAAACAAGCAAAGGAAAAATAGTTAAAAACCGAAGATAGATATATACAAGTAATATAAAATAAAGCAAACTCACCATGGAGAGGAGAGCCATCATCTCATTGCAAGCCTCCAGGTCGCTCGCCCTAGCAAATGTTGGTCGGTCGGCCGGAAGCACGAGGCCTCGGCAAAGATCCGGACCCACCCCAACCGAAGTCCTTGGAGCAGGGACAATGATCCGGTCGTCCTCCAAGACTCCCCATTGAGGAACGTACACCTTGGGAGCAATCCCATCGGTTCGGGGCCTTTTATTCTGATCAGCAGGCACAACTTGCCTTTGATCTATTTCTTGATCAAATGAAGGAGGCGACGAACCTTCCAAAACTGGGTCTCCTTGTTCGGGGACAGATTTCCCAGCTTCTTCGGTAGCCTGAACCGAAGCATTCTCTGTCGCTGTGGCTGCAGTGGAAGCAGCAAGCGCCTTCGCTCGCTTACGCTCCATAATCTGCTGATGAGTAGCCACTGCGCAAAACAAAACAAGTTAAAGGCGAACCAAAGAAATACATATATGAAAGAACGAATGCAAGATTAGCAAAACTAAAAAGGTTGTTACCACTACCCCAAAGGGCAATCAGCCAGTAAACATGCTTTTCCAGAAGGACGTAATCATGCTCGTTCGCCTGCTGGAGTTCGGGATATACGAATCTCTTGGGGTCGACGTCTCGCCAGGTGCCGAACCTCTCAACGTTCAGACCCGAGACATACACCCACTTGAAGTGAGTCTCTTTGTTGTTTGAGTTCGTTTGTGCCCAATCGGCCCTACCAGATCGCCGGGCGATGGAATAAAAACCTCGGCTTTTCGTGTTCCGGCGAAGCTCATAATGATGCCAGAACAAAGCCGTCCTAGGGACCACTTTCGCAGCTAAACATCAAGCCTGGAATACGTTGACGTGGAAATTACTATTTGGATCCAACTGACCGATGGCAATCTGCGTCTGTTTGAAGATACTCTTGAGAAGATGCAGCATAGGCAACCGAAAGCCGCATTTGAACGCTGCTTCGGATACCCCTATCGCCGAACCTCCTCCAAAGAGCGCAGGAACTTCGGGATTCATCCAAATCTTATCCCTCTTCCTTGGAGTGAAGAAATGCCAAACCACACTCTCTACGGCATATTTATCGTTAAAGTGCTCGATATCATCATCGGTCAGCTGCGACCGAATATTAGCGGCAGGATACTCTCGGGCATCGCTAAAAGGAGAAACCCCCGAAGGACCAGAACCTTCGGTAGACCGATCCTTGTCCTGCATTCGAAAATGAAGAAACGTTAGCCTTGTACTCGGACTGAGAAAATAAAGAAACAAAAAGAAAAGTCCGAGTACAGCAGGCTTGGATCGGTCGGGGACATCCTAAAGCCTATGACAACGCAAGCTAAAAAGAACCAGGGCGTCCCGAAGGGAACCCTGGGATTTGAAGGTCCCGAAGGACGTTTTCACCCAGGCAACCCCCTGGCAAACCCCAAAAATCCCAAAAAAAGGTACACACAGGCAAGATAGGGGAAACTAAAGAAGGAAAGTATCGTAAAGTCTACATATATCCACAAACAAAACTCGCATATACATACACAGATATACACATTCACGAAATGCGAGATAAAAAGAAAAGCATGGAAGAAGAAAGCAGGAACTTACTAGAAGATTTTTGATAAGATCAGTTTCCTGTGGATAAACCGCCTGGATGTAGACATCGACCGGAATAGGGGAACAGAAAGTAACCGACGACGAAATGACGGCCCCAATCTCTGCTAAAAGTGTTTTCCAAAAAAAAGATGTTTCTCTAAGAATATTCAAGTAGATATGTGCATAAAAAAAGAAAAGAAAAGGAGATGAGGGTTTAAATAAGAGGAGATGCGACGGTTGGGTAATCAGGCGTTTCAGATTCAACGGCTGGGATTGAAGCACGAATCTCGAGAGAAAACAGCTGTCAGTCATAATGGGACACAACTCCCCAAGAAAAGACTCGACTTAGTCCATCGCCATCCTTGCTCGGGTAACGTGTCCAAAAGACTGATTCGGCGTTAGTCTAAAGAACGAGTACTTTAAAGGATCGAACGACCGAACAAATATTTAGAAGACCCAGGTATCGGCTTTCGTTCCGAGAGGAAATTTCGAGCGACCTGAAGGGAACTTTCCAAAGTTAGACCTAAGCTTTAGCCTTCGTCCTGAGGATAATCCCGAACGAAGCCTAGGGACATGTTAGAGGTCCATATTGTTAACGGGCCGAACCGAAGGCCCAATATCAGGCCCAAAGAATAATACAACCTGTTTTCCATGAACGGTCACATGGTCGTTTATGGCCGACCATGGTCATGATGAAAGGTACTTTACCTTTGACAGTCACATGGGTCCATGATCCCAAGAGCATGGGATACCCTGGAAAGTAGATCTACACCTCATCAGCTGCTAGAGAAATAAGTATAAAAGGAGGTTAGATTGTTCATAAAAATACATACTCACACACACAACACAAATTCTTTACGTTCAAATTACCTTACATAAAACCGACTAACTTATTCTCACACCGGAGGTGAATCGGGGGACTCCACCCTCGCATTCTTTCCCTACAGGTCCTACCGAACGAAGCCTGGGAGAAAACTGGTTGCAACAGGGTACAAATTATCATTTTGTCTTTCCTTTATTATGTTTTGGTTTTAGATTTTCTCAGTATTCATCAATATCCATTCCTCACCTTCCACTAGGTATTTTCTTTCCATTTTCTCACTTTTTTATTTTCAATTATAATTTATATATTAATCATATTAAAATGTATTAACATGTGAATAATTTTTAAAAATTAAAAATAATTTAATTTTTAATTTTTAAGAATAAAAAATATTTTGATAAAATATTTTCATTACGATTCTGGATCGAAACCAAAGAGGTAAAATAATTTAAATCATTCCTTTACTTTTCCCTTATTTCTATTTTTCTATATCCTTTTCTGAATTTAATTCCGTTCCCAGAATCAAACGCCCCCTAATATTAAGCCATTTCTTGTATTCGGGATATCACATACTTCCATTCTTACAATTATTTATTTACACTTTTTTCGAACGTATTTCTAAATTTTTTATATTTTAAAAATCTCAAAAAATGGTAAAATTTTATAATATAAAAATTTATTACATCCATTATTTTTCTCCCTATCAATCATTTTTCATATTTTTTTATCATTATTTTACATAATTTTGTAACCTCAATATCCAACTTAACTTTGAAGAAATGGGATGGACGAGAATAGTACTCCCTCCGTTTCAAAAAACATTGCTCGTTTTGATTTTTTACACTATTCATTATAAGCGGTTGAGTACTAAATTACGTAAAATTTATAAGATAAAATATACTCCCTCCGTCCCTCTCATTTCTTTACAGTTTCTATTTTGGGACGTCCCTCTTATTTCTTTACATACCATAAATAGTAAGTTTTAACAATAAAATACATTATTACATCCACTACTTCACTCTACTTTTTCAATACTTTACACTATTACACCCACTACTTCACTTATTTAACAATAAAATCACTATTTCACCCACTACTTTACTTCTTTAACAAAAAAATCACTATTACACCCACTACTTCACTTATATATATCTAATCATAATTCTTGGTCTCCGTGAAAAAACCCCATGTAAACTACCATGAGGGATAGAGGGAGTAGTCATGGATGATTTTGTTTGATTCGTATCTGTGAATACTTTAATACAGTGAAATTTTTATATTTAATAATAATACAAAATTAAAGATATTAATGATTAAAAGTGTACATTGGCAAACGTGTCCTAAGTAAACAAAAAAAGTTTTATGGAACGGAGGGAGTAATACACAAACACAATAATATTTTTGGCAAGGACATATATCACTATGATAATAGTTTAAGATTGGGCGTAGTGTAAATGGTTTTTGAGATCATATCATAAAATCAAATAATCAAACCTTTTTCTCAAAATGAATATTTGGATCAAAAATACTATCTTATTTGTAATGGCTACACAACAGGTTGCATTCAGTTGTATATGTGGTTGTATATGTAGCGTCATATGCAACTGAATACAACTGAAAATTGCAAGTTGAATTTTCATTTTATTTTCCAACTTTCAGTTGTATATAAGGGCTGCGCAGCAGCAAAAAATGAAAATTTAACTTTCAGTTTTCAGTTGCAATCAGTTGCATGCAGTTGCATAGGTTACATATATAACTGAATGCAACTGAAAACTGGAAGTTGAATTTTCATTTTTTTTGCTGCTACGCATCCCTTGTATATAACTAGAAGTTGGCAAAAAATGGAAATTCAACTTTCAGTTTTAAGTTGCATTCAGTTGCATAGGTTGCATATGCAACTGAATGTAACTGAAAACTAGAAGTTCAATTTTCATTTTTTTGTTGCTGCGCAGCCCTTATATATAATTAGAAGTTGGCAAAAAATGAAAATTCAACTTTTATTTTTCAGTTGCATTCAATTACATAGGTTGCATATGCAACTGAAAACTGAAAGTTTAATTTCCATTTTTCTGCTGCGCAGTCCTTATATACAATTGAATGTTGGAAAAAAATGGAAATTCAACTTTCAATTTTCAGTTGAATTCAGTTGCATAGGCTGCATATGCAACCTAGGTATTTTTGCAAATAAATTGGTATTTTTGCAAATATTTTGAGAATATATTAAAATCGCAAAAAAGCTTAAAAACGTCAATATTTTTGGTAAATATCGAAATTATTTTGATAATACATAGACCAAAATTATGGATAAAATTTCTCTTATGTTTATTATATATAAGGATATAATATATATATATATATATATATATATATATATATATATATATATATATATATATGGAGATGATCAAATGAGACCCTATTTTAAAATGAGAACTGAGAATGTATCTCGACCCTTTATTTTTAAAATATAAAACTAATCTCAGCCACACATCTGAATTTTATTTTCTTTCACTATCTCCCCTGCATCTGGCATCTACCTCCATGGCCGACCATCCCCTTCACCGCCATCGTCATCCACAACCTTATCCCCTTATTTTTTTTATTATAATATATTCTCTTTCTCAATCGCATTAATTTGATAGCGTCGGTCAAACCATCGGAAAATTCCAGATTTGATGGCTGTTATATACAAATATAGATATATACATACATAAATCAACAATGATATTTTTACAAGATTTAGTTTTAATGTAGACACAGTGAAAGGAAGACGTCGTCGTCGTTATTTTTAACATTTTTCCCTCGCCTAACTTCATTACCACAGCTTTATTAATAGAACCTTTACCCAGATTTGATTTTTTCCAGTGATTTGTCTTCAAAATATTTTGGTGAATTGTTTTCAGATTTTAGTGATTTGTTTATAAAATTTAATGACTTCGAGTTACTTTTTTGGTGAATCGAGTGTGATTTCGGTGCTTTATGGATGATGATGATCGTGATGTTTAAATTTTTAATGAGTAAAGTTTGATTTCAGTGATTCCGTGATGGTGATAGTAATTTAAATTTTAGTGATCTGTATTTGAACTTGGTGGTGTTTGTAGCGAGATGGTGATGCTTGGCTGCACAGGATGTGTTAATTTGATGATGATGAACATGATTTCGGTGAATTATTTGGTGATTGTTATGGTTGGCGAATGTGACAGTAATTATGGCGATGATAGTAGTGTATGTGGTGGTGGTCTAAATTAGTTAGTGATTGCTTATTGGGCTTCTAAGCCCAGTCTCAGTTCTCACAATAACTGATTCTCATTAGAGTAGCTCCATATATATATATATATATATATATATATATATATATATATATTTGGAGCTGCTCCAATGAGACCCTCCTTATAATGAGAACTGAGTCCTAATCACTAAATCATTAAAAATAAATCATTAAAATTCAGCATATCATATATATACAAATATAAGTATATATACATTTCATCCTTATAATCCTTGCATCACCACATCTTCAGTCTCACCACCTCTATTGCTGCCAACACAATCACACGCCAACCACCATTGTCACAACTATTAAAATTATCATCACTCATCACACGCCAACCACCAATGTCACAACTACTAAAATTATCATCACTCATTCACAACTACTAACAGTATCACCACTCCTAACATCGTCACCACCAAGCCTACCATTTACAAAAATCACCACGCCATCATATCGGTCTATCATACCAAAATAAAATCACCAAAATTATGCCCAAATCAGTAAAATTTTGCTCACGAATCACCAAATTTTAACACAAATCACCAAAAAATTTCAAATCAAATCATCAAAATTGTAGTCTCTGTCATAACTACAACTATCTCCCCGTACATTCTTTACCTCTTACTGCGATTGCTATCATCATCACCACCACTTTACATAAAAAAAATCAGATCCATGAAGTTTTAATCTTAAAGAAATCTACATGATATGTGTATTTTTCTGACTAGAATCATCAAGATATTAACTTGAATTAATCGCAGGAGGAGCAACCATGGGAGCAACAACGGTTGGAGCAACGGTGACTAATCAGTGATGACGATGATAACGGTAGAACAATTAGATCGATTTAGCAAAAAAAAAAGAACAATTAGATCGAGATGATAGGTTTGAACGATGGTAACGTTAATTTATCCGGCGAAGATGACATAACAGCGTGGAAAAAGGATGTGTAGTTGTTGGGGTGAAGGGAGGAGAGACAGAAGTGGGGGATGAGAGAAATGCCGGAAAAATGAAATAAGTTTAGATCTATGATTATGTGGCTAGGATTTAATATACGTATAAAAATCATGTGGCTAGGATTAAGTCTCAGTTCTCATTACAAGGTAGGGTCTCATTTGAGCACTTGCCAATATATATATATATATATATATATATATATATATATATATATTATGAATTTATCCATACCAATAGAATTACAAATCTAAAATTGCAAAATAAATATAAGATATTGCGCTATATTATTATTATTGCTTCTTTGTGAGAAACGGCATCCACAGACAGTGGCAGACACAAATATATTCTAAGAATAAAAAATACCGGAAATGCTATAATATGAGTATATTTATAAAGGGGGCCATATTAAGTGCCAGCAAGTGACGGAGGCAGAAATGATTTGTAGGGGGTCGGTATTATTTTAGAATGTTAAAAATGAATAATAATTTAAAATTTTAATTGTAAAATAAATTTGAAATGTGTTAAAAGTATAAAAGGTGAAAAATTTAATAGAAAAACTACATAATTCGAAGTTAAAAGGTGAGTTTTTTTTTTAAATGGCAAAAAGGTGAAACTTTTAGAAGAAAAAGTACAAAATAAGACACAAGCTGAGAGTCGAACCCCGGTTGCTGGAATGGAAAACCAATAAGACTACCAGCTGAACTACAGGCCATTACTTACAAAACTAGTACTACTATTATTCATATTGGAAATCTAGGAGGGGTCAGGGACCCCCTGGACCCCCCTCCGTCACTGACTGCCAGCTATTTCGGTCAAAAAGAACGTGTGGAAATACTACTCTTGGTCAAACACTCTTAATGAAATAAACGGTATCAAATTTTATTTATAGGTATTTTACATTTCTATTTCTTTTAGAAATCATTTTATATTATTTTATAACAATTAAAATTTTACTAGCTTTATATAACCCGTACAAAGTATGAGTTATTTTTTAAATTTTTTTTAACAAATATTATTTTTCATCTTTCAAAAAAACAAACATTATTTTTCATAATTAAGTTAAATTAATATTAATTAAATTTTAAATGTTCATTTTATTTTTTGAACTCTATTTTGAATTTCAAATATCTACTTGAAAGATTGTACAACATGAAATTTTAAAAATAATTTGTAATTTATTGTTGTTTCAGTAACTAGCACCCAACTAAAACTATCTAGAAATAGAAAAGAAAAGAAAATTATAAATTTTTACATTAATAATTATATCCAATTTGGGAAATACTTATATTTTGTTTAAATTATTAAAATAGATTTTTAATTATTTGAACAAAAATCTAATAATAACCAAGTGCACTCAGGCCCGGGGCAGAGGAAGAGCGAGAAGGGCGATTGTCCTGGACGCAAACATTAAACATTTTAAGGGGTTCAAAATTTTGCCGATCTTCATATTAGTGATAGTATACATCGATAGTTCACATGAAAATAAAATTATGAATCGTCTGTTACTTTGTGATGTTTAATGATTATCCAATCTTACAAATTAGAGTCCTTTACAAAAGAACTAACTCCCTTTCATGTTTGCAAATTAATGTGATCCATTCTTTTAAAAGATGAAAACAAAAATTGTTCATTAATTTGCGAACTCGAAAACTTGACAACTTTTCTTGAAAAGCAATCTCAAATACGACAATTGATTTACAATTTACTCTTAAATTTATGCATTTAATATTTCACTTGAATTTTAATTTATAAGATCATGTTTTTTCAAAAAAAAAAAATAAGTAGTTACTTTTTGCTTTCTTATTTTGTCTTTAACTTGATTATATTAATATATATTTATAGGGTAAATTGACCCCGAGGGTGACCATAGGGTGTTTCGTGAGGTGTATGAGCTAGAAGACAGATCCGGTACAAGAAATGAAGACCAGATGTAACAGCCCGACTTTTCAGACTATTAATTCTAAATCAATAACTAAAACAAATTATAATTTATTAAACCCAAAGTCTATTATAATGATACATATTACAAAATCGTAGCTAACATCTATCGAAAAGTCAATATAGCCCAATTTTAAGTAATGAGCTATACAGCCAAGAAAGTAACCAATCGATCCAACTAGTAAGGCCAAGTAACACATATAATACAAGTTAATATAATATTCAATACAATACGATAACGAGATACAGAACAATCACTTACGATGCACTTATTCTTATTCGATACAATTCGATACGACACCACATAACAACAATAACTTGAAACCCGCAATTCATACCACGACCACTATAACCGATGATAACGGTCCTAAATTTTAGAAAACTATCCCTACAACCCGGTGACTCGGTCTTTATTCTTATTTTTGCAAATCATGGCATAAATCAGAGTCCCAAAATTATCGTATATACACCACATAGATACACAAATACATGTAACTTCAAATATAATCACTTGGCCCAAGTTTTGATTAAAAAAAACGTACACATAACACATAATTTTGAAAACACCAGAAAGATCAATCGGAAACTTACCTCTACGAGGAAGTTCAAGAATCAAATCATCCTATCCAATTCAGACCAGGTATGTATTTACCCTTTTTGACCCTCTAAATGATCTTTGCTTTAAAACTCAAAGAACGAAAGTTGTAGAGCACGAAATGATCTTTCCGACAAGTCCAGAATCAACGAATTCCGGCTTACGATAAATTTTCTATGAATTTTACAAGACTGCTGAATTATGTGTGAAAAAACCATACGAATTTTGATAATAAAGATGATGAAAAGGAATATGAAGTATATATAGCGGTACAAAAACCTAAACCCAAACCTACTAATATCTGTTTTAAAATCTGATCCATATTTAGCCCGTTTATTTTAATCCAGTTTTAAATCCTATTCATAATCTAATTTTAATTCTCTTTTATATTATTCTTTTTTTTTATTAATTATTAATCTAAAAATTATGGGATATTACATACTACCCTCCTAAAAAAGAATTTGGTCCCCAAATTCATCTCTAAAAGTTCGCGACACATCTATTCTAAAATTCTAGTCCTAACAACTCTGAAAAATCTCAACCTAGATAAGGACATCCTGCTATTGATACCAACTGTAACAGCCCGACTTTTCGCACTATTAATTCCAGATCAATAACTAAAACAAATTACAATTTATTAAACCCAAAGCCTATTACAATGATACATATTACAAAAGTGTAGCTAACATCTATCGAAAAGTTAATCTAACCCAATTCTAAGGTCCTCGAACTCCAACGCTACCAAATTCGATCGTACACCGAACCTCAAAATTTTAAGTAATGAGCTATACTGCCCAGCAAGTAACCAATCGATCCAACTAGTAAGGCCAAGTAACACATATAATACAAGATGATATAATATTCAATACAATACGATAACGAGATACGGAACAATCACTTACGATGCATTTATTCTTATTCGATACAATTCGATACGACGCCACATAATATTAATAACTTGAAACCCATAATTCACACCACGATCATTACAACCCGGTGATAGCGGTCCTAAATTTTAGAAAACTGTTACTACATGTTGGAAATATTGACTACTACAGCAACATAGAGGCAGTTATATATCGTATTTAACAAGCCAAGGCCAAGCAAACAATTAACGAAACAAAACACGAAGGTAAAACACATGCAAATCAGTAACTGTAAAAACAAAGGAAGATAAGAAATCATACCAGAAGCCATAGCTATACAGGTATAAAATAAGAAACAATCAGCTGAGTCACCAGGCCTTGCAAAGAAGTCCTGGTTGTTCTTGAAGAGATAATTGCCCCCACTTACACTGTGTCAGGATGCTGGCAATATTCTTCCAGGATAAAACAGCTCCGAGTTAGATAGTCACAGTCACCAGAAAATTCGACTTCGACTAGCACCTCAGTCGCCAGAAAAAAACCTACTGGTGAAGTACAGAATATAAAGGGAGAATAGAGTGTATAGAGAGAACAAAGAATGTATGGTGTGGACAGTATGTTTACAATCAGCAGCTTAGGTCTCTATTTATAGGAGAGGCCAAACGTAACTGATATCACCCAATTAATATTGTAACTCCCATTCTAATTAATTAGAATGAAACGGTCAATTTAATATAATCAAAACGGCTGTAACAGCTGATTTCATATTAAATAAATCGTAACAGTTACGTTATATATATTTATCCACATTATGACTTCCAATTAATAGAATAAACACTCAGACTTTACTGTCAAAACCACGCAGAAGTTACTGTCAACAAGTCCCGACAGTACCTTTAAAGTAACTGTCAACAGTTTGAACTTGACAGTAAGTTTACTTTCTGACAACAACCTTGTTCCTGACAGTAAGTTTTACCTTCCTGACAGCAACCTTGTTCATGACAGCAAGTTTTACCTTCCTGACAGCAACCTTGTTCATGACAGCAAGTTTATCCTTCCTGACAGCAAGTTGTGCTCTCGAGAGTTTACAGGACTTAAC
Organism: Kitagawia praeruptora; assembly: GCA_037693485.1. Taxonomy (NCBI): domain Eukaryota; kingdom Viridiplantae; phylum Streptophyta; class Magnoliopsida; order Apiales; family Apiaceae; genus Kitagawia; species Kitagawia praeruptora. Next base: position 115,881,585 of record CM075351.1, on the reverse strand, counting down.
TAGTAGTATAGTCCAACTCTTGACAGCATGTTTATAATATTAAAATAAATCAATAATACATGCAATAAAATTCCTCGCCCAGGTCGCCTCGCGTACGCGAGACGCCGAGACATTCGCCCAAATCGCCCTTCGACCGAGCCGACCCGAGTCGAGACGTGACGTGGCGGGGCGGGCGGCGGCGCGCGCGCGTGTGTGTGTGCGCGCGTGCGTAGAGCACACAGTAACACCATGCACCATCATACACCTTAGTAGTTGTAGACTACCCATGTGTGTGATTCTATATAAAGCCAACAACCCCCCTTATTTATTTCAATGTGGGACAAATACACATTCTCATTTCAAGCTCTTTCAAGCTACTAACTTCAACTCTATTTCTCTATGGGTTTCACTAAGAAAATTACTTAGACCAATATATGAAAATTTAAGTTCCCATATCAAGGAACAATTTCCAATCGTTAAAATCCGGAATTAACATCAAGAACATAAAATACTTATGCTCTAAAAACTCCATTTTCTAACACTACAACCCGGTGACACGGTCCTTATTCTTATTTTCGTAAACCGTGGCATAAATCAGAGTCCCAAAATTATCGTATAGACACCACATAGATACACAAATACATGTAACTTCAAATATAATCACTTAGCCCAAGTTTTGACAACAAATATGTACACATAAACATAATTTTGAAAACACCAAAAAGATCAATTGGAAACTTACCTCTATGTAGAAACTCAAGAATAAAATCATCATTTCCAATTCTGACCAGATCTGTAATTACCCATTTTGACCCTCTAAACCATGTTTGCTTGAAAAACTAAAAGAACGAAAGTTGTAGAGCACGAAAAGATCTTTCCGACAAGTCCAAAATCAATGAATTCCGACTTACGATGAAGTTTCTACGAATTTTACAAGACTGCTGAATTATGTGTGAAAAAACCCTAAGAATTTTGATGGTAAAGATGTTGAAAAATAATATGATGTATATATAGCAGTATGAAACCCTAAACCCAAATCTACTAATATTTGTTTTAAAATATGATCCATATTTTAGCCCTTTTATTCTAATCCAATTTTAAATCCTATTTATAGTCTAATTTTAATCCTTTTTTATATTATTCTTTTTTTAATTATTAATCTAAAAATTACGGGATATTACACCAGACACGAAGAAATGAGTGACCGAGATGATAGCCAAGGAATTATAAGTATCAAGAAGTTCCTTATGACCAGGTTCCTCCCCAAAGAAGATTCGAGTCATCCAAGCAATAGCAAGGGAAGCAGCAAAAATTAGATGGAAACCTCTGAAAGGTTCCCCGGACTAATATGTTTGTTATTTATACAGATACAATTTCCTGCAGCAAGGTTCCTGAGAGACAGGTTCCGTGACATAGGTTCCTAAGAGGCAGGTTCCTGAGCGTAGGTAGCAGAAAGATCTAGAAGCAAGCAAGCCAACAGAGAGGTAGACTTATTATTGGAGTATACTTCTAGGGCACAGTTGATCCTATATTAACTCTAATGGACAAACATTAGATAGACAACTCATAGTGGAGTACGAACTCGAGTTCTACTATACTTAGACAAACTGTTCGTAATTGGCTCTAGAGGAAAAAGAGACCAACTCGGATAGGGACCTCGACATATTGCTGATTTAGCAGAATCAACATAGACTTTGAACTGCGTGAGCTTGATCCTTAAAGGGTACGTAGGCAACTTGAGAGGGGACCAAGACTTTTGCATTCTAACTATCTCTAAGAAAATCAGAGATTATTGGAAGCACTCTCAAGCACATCTCACCCCACAAACATAACTCTTGTTCTCCATAGAATAGTTGATCGTTAGCCTTTACAACTCACCGTAAATCTCTCAAAAATTGTTACGAAATCCACTCATTAACATTAAATAAACTTTTAATATAGTATAGTAACTATAGTATATAGAAGATGACTAAGATCAAATACAAACTTTTCTTAAATAGAAACTTGCAATTATGTACAACACATATATAATTTGGATTCAACATCATTTATTAAATAATACTCCATGTCCCATCCACTTCTTTACACTTTCCTTTTTTGGATGTCAATTCTTTACATTCCAAAAATTACAAAATTAATAAACTTTTATAATATAAAAATTATTTACATCCACTGTTTTCCTCCACTATACTAACTTTATACATTAAATATTAATTGGGCCCACAATTTCACTCTATTTTATTTCTTTTCACCATTATTATACACATTTTCTTAAGCTCTGTGCCCAACTCATACGTAATGAAATGAGAGGGACGGAGGGAGTAATTAAATTTTATTGAAAACACATAATTTAATCATTTAATATCTTTCTAAGGTTCACCAATACCAAATTAGTATATAAAAATATGAAATTTTATTTGTTTAATATAGGGGTATGTTCAAACGTAGATAAAATTTTGATGAATAAATATTATATAATTTTCAACTATCCTTTTGGGATTCACCAATACAAATGATGTTGAAATCAAGTTATATATTTGTTTACAACTGCTATAAGAAAATTCAATTTTTCATTAAAAATGTTACAAATTTGTTTACGTTATAAATAATTTGTACTCAATAAAATTTAATTATTATTTAAAATGATGTTGAACTTATATTATACGTGTGTTGAATATAAAAAGTATGTAAATTTATATTTAAAAAAGTTTTTACTGGACTTAACCCTATAAAAATATTTACACAAAAATTTAATTATCATTGGTATATCTTTTATATCATATTAGTTTATAACCCGCGAAATGCACGATTTTTTTTATATTTATCTTTATATAAATTATATTAGCAAACAATTTTTTTATTATTTAAATTTATAAAGATTTATTTAAATTGAATTTGATGTTTATCACATAAATTTTAATTTTTTATCAAAGGAATTAAAACTCTTAAATTTGAAAGACTTAAAGAAAAATAATCAAATTTGAGTATAAAAATATAAAAATTATTATTTATTAGACTTATCACAGTCAATTTACTATTTTTGCTCTATCTTAAGTTTTAAAAATCAAATTTAGATGTTTACAGACCACACAAAACTCAAGAAATTATCTTTAATTTAGCGATGGTTTAACAATTAATATCCAACTTAAAGTGCTCGAAAATTGAAGAAAGAAAAATGTTACGAATTTTTACATTGAGAATTCTATTCAATTTAGAAAATCTACATATATTTGGTTTAGATTATTAAAATTTACCTTTTCGTATTTGAATATAATTCTACTAACAAACAAATAAACTTAATTTCTAATATCGGATTGGCTAACCTGTGCCCTCAAGGCACAGGATAAGTAGCATTAAATGAGCTGTGTTAAACGTGCTTTTCATAGGTAACATGAGATAGATTAAATACATAATCAATGTACAGTAGTTTACACCACTTAATTATACAACTATACAAATAACACATGTTTATTTATTGACTTTCTGTCAAAAATTTAATAGTTTTTATTTTTATTCATACTCTAAAATATAATAGTTTTTATTTTTGACTCATAATAGTATTATTATGAGTATAATATATATATAATGCCCTTCTGCATTCACATCAATATCTTATTAATAAAATTATTTTATATATAATGACCCCCTGCATTCACATCAATATCAATTGATTAATAAAATTATTTAATATATAATGGCCCCCTGCATTCACATCAATATCAATTAAATAAAATATTTTTTCTGTCACATCAATTTGTAACTATTTTATAAAAGACATTAAAAATAATATTTTTATTTTTAATGATTTGTTTATAATTTTTTTTAAAAATAAACAAGAGTAGAAAAGTAACAAAAAAAAAGTTCAAAATGGTAAAAAAGAGAAGAATAAATAGCACTTGGTTATATGTGAAAAGTAATAAATGTGCTCCTTCCACCTAGCTATTAACAAAAAAAGAGGTGCAGTAAATGTACATTAGCCTGTGCCCTGGGGGCACAGGTTAGCCAGCCCGTTCTAATATTAGATCTAACTAGCATGAAAGCTCGTGCAAAGCACGGGTATCATTTAAATTCATAAAATGGCGTTGTTTTGATTTTTTTAAATAGATTATTTCTAATTTTTGAAACACTACACATCATTAGTGTGATATTTTTTATGCATACTAATAATAACTCAAATTTCTTACCTAAAGTTCATATAATATTATAACAATATAATCACATTTAATAATTTAGAAAATATAACTTGGTATTATTAAACACTACGTAATTTAAAAATTTTATCACGAGTTAGTAGACTCACGTGTTTAGATATAGCTAAGTGCTAAATAATATTTATATATATATAAGAATAAAAAACTAATCATAACCACACAGTCAAATCTAATTTACATCTCAACCTTCACCAACATCCACTCCTATGCCCCTTCCATTTTCGGCGATTTTAGACACCATCACTTGCTTTACACCGCCTTTTGAAACACTATACATCATTAGTGTGGTATTTTTTATGGATACTAATAATAACTGGTATTTCTTACCTAAAATTCATATATGATTATAACAATACAATCAAATCTAATAATTTAAAAAACATAACTTGGTATAATTAAACACTACGTAATTTAATCACGAGTCAGTAGACTAACGTGTTTATATATAGCTAAGTGCTAAATAAGATTTTTATAGATATGAGATTCAAAAACTAATCATAACCACACATTCAAATCTAATTTACATCTCAACCTTCACCGACATCCACTCCTATGCCCCTTCCATTTTCGGCGACCTTAGACACCATCACTTGCTTCACACCGCCATTATCATGACCACCTCATTCCATTTGTCATCATAGTTCAAGATATACACTTATAATGATTATCATCGTTATAATGTGTGAATGGGAGAGAGAGGGGGGGTGTGTGTGTATATACCATCATCACTCTTCACTCTGTGATCTTTTGTTGCCACCAAATCGACCACCACTCTGAAAGTAACTGACGAACATGTTTGTCACGAATTCCAGTCACATTCCTGACCACACCTCCACTAATTCATTCATCTTTTTCTCAATACATCTAAGTTTGTAACGTCGATCGATGACATTTTTACTCAATTTACTACCGTAAACACCATTACCAACTGCTTCGAATATTTACACAATTCTAAATTTGGAATATTCTTGTAATTTGTATTTAATTTTTTTAGTGATTTACGTTTAAGTTTTGGTGACTTTAGTTGAATTCCTAGTGATTTTGCTTTGATATTGGTGATTTTGTGGTGTAAGTGGAGGTTTTCATGTTGTTACCGGCAAAATTCTGGTAGTTTTGGTAGTGGTGTATGTCGTGGTCGTGGTTGTGGTGGCGTGGAAGTGGTCATGTGACAGTGATTTAATATTCTTGTAATTTATATTAAAATTAACTAAAATTTTGGTTTGTATCCATGTACATTGTGATATATTATCAACTAAGTATCATATTTCAATAATATAGTTAGACATTTTAAATTTATTATTTTTAAAAGAGTATCTATAATCTATTTATTAATAAATGTTTTTGTCCTAACTATGTGTTTTATCTAAATGTTTATCTAATATATAATATGAAGTTCAAATCTCATCTGCAATAATTTTTGTTTTGGTGGGGTTGTAATCGAGTCGAGTCGAACATTGCAACACTCGAGCTCAAGCCCGGCTAAAAAGTTCCGTCGAGCTTGAACTCGAGCTCAAGTTCAATTGGTCCTTTAATTTTAATCTCGAAACTTGACTCATAAAGCTTGAAATCTCGAATCGATTTAACCTATTGTGAAAAAAGTTTGAATATAAACGTTTGACTTATGTTCGACACGGATTTAACTTGATAAAATATATGAATTTTATAAAATATTGAATATTTACATTGAAAGATATTTATAATATTTATAAATTTTAAAATATTACAAGTCCGATTAGTCTCACGAACCTCAAGAATCAAGTAATTTAAAACTTAAACTTTGCTCGGTAAAGCTCCGATTAGTCTGATGAACAATTCAGCAAATATTGAACATTATAACAAATGAGTTATTGGAGTATGTATTTACTGAGTTACTAAAAAGTTCTAAAAACATTTTTGGTGTAGTGGTTGAAGATGTGAAAATAATTCTTTCTTTACATAAAGGTCATGGGTAAAGCTCCGATTAGTCCGATGAACAATTCGGCAAATATTGAACATTATAACAAATGAGTTCTTGGAGTATGTATTTAATGAGTTACTAAAAAGTTCTAAAAATTTCTCTGGTGTAGTGGTTGGAGATGTGAAAATAATCCTTTCTTTACATAAAGGTCATGGGTTCAATTCCCATGGCAAATATTTTTTTAATATTAATATGATGAAAGGACAAATTAGTAAATTATTAAATGAAAGGACAAATTAGTAAATTACTAAATAGGCTTGAAAGACCTTGTTGGCATATAATATATATAAAGGATTATATTTCAAAATAGAAGAACTACTTATATTTGGTTTATATTATTAAATTTACCTTTTGTTATTTGAATATAATCTTATTATCAATCAAATAAAGTTTTTAATATTAGCATTAACGGATCACATCTATCGATTTTAAGATCTAACAGTCCATATTCTTTTGGTCAACGACCATACTAAAAAAACTTGGATAAGAACCCCTTACGTTTATTATATATAAGGATATAATAAAGGTAAAAAAAGATGATCCAAAAAGGTCTGGAATAACCATGGTTGTAAATTTTGGAAATCGGAACAAATCGGTTTATGTACCTAATAGCGATTTATCGGTAAATCGAGATTTATCGGAATGATAAATCGGATAAATTTTAATATTTTAATAAATTAGTTTCATTTATAATATAAAATGCCATTTAAAATATTTCATAGCGATAAATCGGATTTTAAAAATCAAATCGATCAAATATTTTTTAACGATTTATCGATAATTTATCAGCGATTTTTGAAAGATCGAACGATTTTTAGAACTTTGAGAATAACTCACAAATAACTCCCCCGATAACATGAATGATAGCCCCTGAAGATCAGTGAAAATTTAACATAATTTCCAAAATTGGCATGAAACTACTTCGCTTTTTCGTCATTTACCTTTTTCGGTCTGGTGGGTCCGTTTGGGATATCTTAAAAAAAGTTACTTTTAACTTATTTATGATAAGTGACATATAAATGATAAGTAAATTTTATTTACTAGTTCAATAAAGTGTTTGGTGAATTATCATTATATTACCAATTTCTTTTAAAAAACATTACTGAAGCTAAATAAAGTGCTTAATCTAAAATTAAAAATACAATTTTTGAAATTAAAATTGCTAAAAGGAAGATTGACAACAAAAATATAATGCAAATATACAAAGTTTTTATAAAATTATTCTTATATTCAAATATCTACAAAATATATAATAAATAAACAATTTCTTAGAGAAATCCATTATTATATATATTATAGGCCAACAAGGATTTTCAAGGCTATTTAGTAAATTACGTATTCATCCCCGATTATATTAATGTATAAAAAAGTTGTTGGTAATGAGGATTGAACCCATGTCCTTCGGGTTAGGAATGAATTATGTTCACATCTCTAACCATTGAACCAAAGAAGAAACTTATAATGACTTTTTAAAAATCATTTACTACATGCACAAATAATTCACAAATTATCAAAATGAATTATGTTAAGGTCAACTGGATGCGTTAAGGTCAAATGTGACGCCACTTTATTCAAAAGCTTTAAAAAGTTTGGTGTGGGATGGATAGCGAGGGATGATAAAGGAGAGCTAATTTATGTAGCTAGTTTATCTTTAAAAGGCAAGCCAGAGGTTTATCATGTTGAAGCAGTAGACATAAGGGAGGCACTAAGTTGGATAAAAACTGAGAAAGACAGCAACGAAGGTAGAAATGTTCTCAACTTTCAGCATCGAGTTTTAGTGAAATCCGATTGCCAAATTGTAGTGAATGTTGTGCTTAAGCAGGAGAAGATCTACTCACCCTTTGGTGGTATAGTAGATGAGTGTAAGAGCATTCTTGAGTCTTATAACAATATTGATATTGTTTTTGTCAAACGATTTGGAAACAAGGCTGCAGACTGGTTAGCTAGCTCGTCGAGTTCAAATCCAGGTTGTATTTTTAGAGGGGAGTCTGTTCCCCCTGATCTTAAGTGTATCTTGGAAGATGATTTAAAGTAATGGAAGCTTAATTTACCTTCAAAAAAATGAATTCTGTTGTTTGTCTATTATGTTTAGTACATGCCAAAATGATTTTTGACGGGAACTCTTATACTAATTTAAAAAATGATTTTGTGATCAATTAAATAATCTACATGTGAGATATAAACATTGTATTGATTTTTAATTAAATAAATGAAGCATGACACGACATTATAAATTAGATCATCGATTCAATACAAATAATTATGAGATTAAGATTTATACCTATATTAATGAAAGATAGATATTTAAAAAGAGAATACTAAATTGTATATAATACACAAATTATAATTATCGATTAGTTGAATTTAAGGACTATAAAAATGATTGAATTTAAAAAGATAAATTTTGAAAATAACTAATTAGATTGTATTTAAAACAAATTCAAAATTATAGGTCAATAAAAGTGAATTTTTAAAATAAGACTACATGTAATGTACATATACACAATTTTATAATTGTTAGTGGTTACTTATGGAGCTTCAAGGAGGAATTAATTATAAAATTATACATAATACATAAAAAAATCATTGATCATGTATTTCATATCATCAATCAATTTGTAAGAAAATACTATATATAAGTCGTGTGTTTCTCTGTAGATGCATCATTATCAGTACCATCACTAACAACACATCGCTAACGCCATTACCACCATCACTGCCATACCATCACCATACCGTCACTACCACACACCACCACAAGAATAACGATCAAAATCATTAAAACTTTTACTGCAATCACATCAACACCACCCTTTGCACAACCAAAAAATCAAAATGAAAGCAGAATTACTAAACATTCAACTTGAATCACCAAAAACTGAACCTAGATCACTAAAATTTAAAATGCAAATTAGCAAGTTCCGAAATCTGAAATTCTGATAGTGTTCAGAGGTGCTGGTGTTGACGGTAGTAGAGTGGCTGAAAATGACATCGATGGGGCTCTATAAACTCGGATCTTAATTATGTGATAGGATGGAAAATGAGATGAATGAGCTAGCGGAGTCGGGTGGTTGGAATTCGGTGACAAACATGTTTGCAAGTTATTTTTGGAGTGTTGGTCGATTTGGTGATAAGAAGGAATGGTTGAGTGAGGATGGTGTATAGATGTATACACACAATGTACAAGTGGAAAAGAGGTGGTGACGACATTGGTGTATTGTCGAAGATGGTGTAAAAAAATCTTCAAAAATAGTAGAGGTAGAAGGGTAAAGTTGGAGATGTAGGTTACATTTGAATGTGCACCACCACTTACACCACCAAAATCAAAGCAGAATAAAAAAAAAATTCAACTTACCAAAATTATACTAAAAATGTTGAAAAAAATCACCAAAAAATTTTAGAACTGAAATTTTGATAGTATTCGAAGGTGTTGGTGATGACATTGATGGTGGTAGAGTGGGTGGGAACGACATCGTTAGGAATTTATAAACTCAATTATATTGTGAGAGGATGAAAAATGGAATGAATAAACAATCGAATGTGGGGTCGTGATAAGTGGATTTTATATCCACTATTTGCATTCCATTCGTACTTAAAACGATTGCGAGTTCTCAAGTTTCGTGTTAGTTTGATGTGTTTTCATCTAATTTGTGTAGGTTGCATAGTAGGGTGGCATTGGTGTTGTTGGTGAAGAAATGGTGGTAATCTGTGAGTTTAAAGTAGAAATTACAGGAAGTCTAGGGCATGAGAACTCAGGAATTTGAGCACAATGCGCATACTTCACTGTTTTGGCCATAACTGGAGTTCCAGACATCGGAATTGGGCGATTCAAAAGCCCACGCGAAGAGAAGAGAATTCTCTACAATTCTGGATAGGGAGTGGAGGCGCTCCTGCGCGATGCCAGGCGCTGCAGCGCTGTTTCAGGCGCTGTTGCGCTGATTCAGGAGCAAGGGCGCTCGTTCAAGGGCTATAGCGCTTCAGCAAGGGAGGCAGCGCTCGAGAGCTGAAATTCCAGGGATAAGCAAGAGCAACAGCGCTCCATTTAAGCGCAGCAGCGCTCGAGCGGCTTGATTGGCAGAATTTTATTTCTTTAAACCGGGTCGAATTGTGTTGGGCCTATTTTATTTTGGGGCTTTTCCTGAGACTATTTGAGTATCGTTAGGAACCTAAAAACATATTTTTTTTTATCAGTAGAGATTGTACTTGAATATCATCTATCATTATTTCTTAGAACAATTTTTGAAGAGGAGTTCTCCAAGCTAGTGACAAGCAAGGAGGCTTAATCTTTGGATCGTTTGTACTCTTTCTCACTATTGGGGATTTATTTCTAACCCTATTTCTCTTTATTATTATTTGTTTTTTTTAGAATTATGTTATCAATTGAACCCATGATGGCGATGAGGTCGATTATGGGCTAAATCGTTATCATGGGATTTTAATGGATTTTTCTATGGATTCTAGTAATTGAGTGTTATTTATGCCTTGGTGTGTGATGGATTGAATTGATTGCCTAGTATGATTATGCTTATTCGTTATGGGTGAGTCGCGAACATCTGTAATTGTGTGTTTGATCCTGGTGAATGCGAAAGTGGATCTAGGGTTTAGAACAATTCATGCTAGCATAGGTTTTTGCATGTGAAGAACATGTATTAATTTGTGGTGTAATTCTAACCGTCTTGCATTGACTATGTGGTTTTATGGATGCTTGATTTTAAATCGATGTGTGTTCAATTGCTATAGACATATAGGAACTACACATATTTGGTGACTACTTGACTTCTATCAATTGTGGATGATCAGTAGGATGGTATATGCACAACGAAAGTTGGTGTGTATCAGTTTAGTGCATCTAATCAGTAATCAACTCTGTCACATGCTAGGCTAAAGGGCATAAGATTCTAGATGAAGTGGTTAATGAAATTGAAATCCCATGTTTGTTTCTTATAAATTAATCCTTAAGTTATTTTCTCGTAATTGGCTTAGTTGGTAATTAATCATTAGTTAAATCAAAACCAAAATTGTGATTGTCTTAGCAGTGAGTGTAAATCATAAGCTGGTGCATAAGTTTACATAACGAACAATTTGAGTCTCTGTGGGAACGAATCCTATTTACCCTATATTACTTGTTGACCACGTTCTCTTGCGTGAATAAGTGCGAACAAGTTTTTGGTGCCGCTGCCGGGGACTCGGTTCATTGTTTGTTTAGTTTATGATCTTGTCATCAATTTGGGTTAAATTCACTGACTCGGACGTTTTTTTTTCTTTTTATTTGATGGATTATTGGGAGCAGGAATTCGTAATTGTTTGTGAGCTGTGTGCAGGTGGACATTACACTCATCAATGTGAGTATAACAGAAACCGGCCAAATTTCAGCTGGGACTACAATCAGAGTGGTATGGAGCAATCCCAATATCCATCCTACCCGCTCCAAAATCAGCAGTTTGAAGATGAGCCATACAATCCAGGGGGAATTCAGCAGCAACAGGGGCAACAATTTCAGCATCAGTATGCCCCAGTGTATCAACACTTTCAACCTCCTGAATTTCAGCAGCAGCAATTTCAGACTTGGTCTATCCAACAGTCGACCGAAGAAGCTGAATTAGAAGAATTGAGGTTGATGGCTAAAAGCAATGCATTGTCTCTCCAGACAATAGGATATCAGATTGGTCAAATTGCAAATGCATTACAAACATTGAATCAAATTGCAAGTGACACAGAAGGCCTAGATGTAGAGGAGGAGGACAAGAACCTTCCTATCAGTCTTGACTAGCCTTTCTTAGCCACGGGTGAGACCATGATCGAAGTTCAGGAAGGAGAGTCTGAGGGCAAATATGGGGAAGAAGCAGAACATGAAGCTGATAAGGAAGCAGAGTCGGAGGCAAACCAATCAGAAAATTCAGAATGTCCAGAAAATTCGATTCTGAATAATCAGCCGCAACCACTTCCTTTGCAATTTGAAAATTTTGAAGAATCAGCCCAAGATCAAGAAAATTCCAAGGCTCAAGCGGCTATGCTAATTCCTTCGAAGGATGAAGAGTGTCTCAGTGTGGAAGATGATGAATTAGAAGAGCATGTTCAGTTGTTGAATGCCGCTCCGTTGCAATCTGACTTCGACCAGTTGGAGGCCGAAGAGGAAAAGAGCATCACTCCTGTTGACAAATCTACTCCGGAGAAGACTATAGAGATCATCCAAATCGATTTTCCTCCTCCATATCCACAGAGGCTTCAGAAGCAAACTCTATCCATGAATTTGCCGGTGGAGGATGAGGAGTGTTTTAGCTTGAAATTGGTTGATGCAGGGCAGAGTAAAAAGTATGACACGGAGGAGAAGGCAAAGCAAGGCCAACTGAGGATTACAGTGCCTTGGTTAATGGGGTTACGTATTCCACATAAGTTGCTTGGAGTGGAAGATCTCTGGAATTCTCAGGTGCGCCTTAAGCCATCATTTGAAGGAGCTCCCGAACTCGAGCTCAAAACATTGCTAGTTCACCTGGGGTATGCTTCTTGTAATTCATCTCCTTTGCTTGCTATTGTTATTGCTGCTAACTTTTCAGGTAGGCGGGAGAATGTTGTTAAGAGATCTTGTGAGGAGCGAATACGGGTAAAGCTTGTCGTTGAAGATGTCGCTCCAGAAAAGATCATTAAATGGCCTTATAGAGATGCGGTGCAGAAAATTTTCAAGATGAAAATCGTGGCCAAGTCTCGCTAAAGACGTTAAAGAAAGGCGCTTCGTGGGAGGCAACCCATGATTTTTTGCTTTCGAATAAAACAACAGTTGCGCAGGAGCACACCACATCTATCCACCACCAGACACACCACCCGAGGAGGGTGACGATGCCGATGACTAGGGGAGTATCTCTTGTACCCTTTAAATTTACCTTCAATGAGGACATTGCAAATTTTAAGTTTGGGGGTGATTTTAGGGTATCAAGAGTCATTGCATTGCATATAGTTGCATATTCATGCTAGTTCATGTTAGTATTTGTGCATTTAGCTTTGCCATGCCATTTAGATTGCATTTAGGATGCCATGTCATATAGTTTATTTACGAGTGTAATATCATGTTGTTCATGCATTTCACATGATTCCACTTGAGTGGCTGTTCTGGCTTGATAGGTCGACGTTAATTTGAGTGTGATGACAATGAATAGAGGGTTGATTTAAGTACTTATGAAATTGACTTGCGTGTGTCGGGAACATAATCTTTTCACGGTCTCACTGTTTGCTCTTGGGTTAGATCGAGTCATACCTTGTTTGGCTGTTGAGATTTAATCACTTATTTATATCTAGAATTTTCGTTATTCCCTTGATGGCGTAGAAGCACTTAAGTATAAGTTTGGGGGAAAACAGGGATTTCATGCTAAGTGTTGTGTCGAAATAATAATTGCTAGGTGTCAAATGGCTAGTAGCCGGCTCATTGTTATATGAGTAGTCTAGGGTTGGAAATGAGAAAGGCTCATTCCAGATTGCATTTCTAAAAAAAAAAAAAAGAAAAAAGAAGGAAAAAAAAAGAGTCATGTAAATAGTTTAATTGTTAAATGCAAAATTAACCACGAGTGAGATCTTTAATACTCGAGTTATTAAGTCTGAGGGGACTTAGTCCTAGTGACCTAAGGCTTTATAGTCTGGGATCCACTGGCCCAACGCTCGCTACATGGGTATTATTGTATAAGCCTTTTGGGGTCTCATTCATTGCACGGTTAAATAAGCATGCGTATTGTATATAGCGTCGTAGTAATAAAGCATGAATCCTTGTCTACCTTAAATGATGATGGCGGTGTCTTTGAGTCATGGAGTGTCTAAAGTTCATTCTGTTTATAAACATGTGATTGTTTTGGCGAAGAATTGGTTATGTCTTTGATCTAGTTTCGAGAGTATATCTAGTGAGAAATGCACACACCACGTTTCCGAGCATGTATTGTTAGTATACGGGGCCTTAGTCGAGCTCTGTTTGGAGTTGTTGCATTCTTTGAGGCGTTTGCTTGTTGAGTTGGTTTCATATCATTTGTGTGGGATCATTGCATTAGGACATTCTTGCATAATCATGACATTAAATTCTTAGTTGCATTCATTCATCATTTTAGAGTTGAGTTTGCATTGCTTGAGGACAAGCAACGGTTTAAGTTTGGGGGTTTGATAAGTGGATTTTATATCCACTATTTGCATTCCATTCGTACTTAAAACGATTGCGAGTTCTCAAGTTTCGTGTTAGTTTGATGTGTTTTCATCTAATTTGTGTAGGTTGCATAGTAGGGTGGCATTGGTGTTGTTGGTGAAGAAATGGTGGTAATCTGTGAGTTTAAAGTAGAAATTACAGGAAGTCTAGGGCATGAGAACTCAGGAATTTGAGCACAATGCGCATACTTCACTGTTTTGGCCATAACTGGAGTTCCAGACATCGGAATTGGGCGATTCAAAAGCCCACGCGAAGAGGAGAGAATTCTCTACAATTCTGGACAGGGAGTGGAGGCGCTCCTGCGCGATGCCAGGCGCTGCAGCGCTGTTTCAGGCGCTGTTGCGCTGATTCAGGAGCAAGGGTGCTCGTTCAAGGGCTATAGCGCTTCAGCAAGGGAGGCAGCGCTCGAGAGCTGAAATTCCAGGGATAAGCAAGAGCAACAGAGCTCCATTTAAGCGCAGCAGCGCTCGAGCGGCTTGATTGGCAGAATTTTATTTCTTTAAACCGGGTCGAATTGTGTTGGGCCTATTTTATTTTGGGGCTTTTCCTGAGACTATTTGAGTATCGTTAGGAACCTAAAAACATATTTTTTTTTATCAGTAGAGATTGTACTTGAATATCATCTATCATTATTTCTTAGAACAATTTTTGAAGAGGAGTTCTCCAAGCTAGTGACAAGCAAGGAGGCTTAATCTTTGGATCGTTTGTACTCTTTCTCACTTTTGGGGATTTATTTCTAACCCTATTTCTCTTTATTATTATTTGTTTTTTTTAGAATTATGTTATCAATTGAACCCATGATGGCGATGAGGTCGATTATGGGCTAAATCGTTATCATGGGATTTTAATGGATTTTTCTATGGATTCTAGTAATTGAGTGTTATTTATGCCTTGGTGTGTGATGGATTGAATTGATTGCCTAGTATGATTATGCTTATTCGTTATGGGTGAGTCGCGAACATCTGTAATTGTGTGTTTGATCCTGGTGAATGCGAAAGTAGATCTAGGGTTTAGAACAATTCATGCTAGCATAGGTTTTTGCATGTGAAGAACATGTATTAATTTGTGGTGTAATTCTAACCGTCTTGCATTGACTATGTGGTTTTATGGATGCTTGATTTTAAACCGATGTGTGTTCAATTGCTATAGACATATAGGAACTACACATATTTGGTGACTACTTGACTTCTATCAATTGTGGATGATCAGTAGGATGGTATATGCACAACGAAAGTTGGTGTGTATCAGTTTATTGCATCTAATCAGTAATCAACTCTGTCACATGCTAGGCTAAAGGGCATAAGATTCTAGATGAAGTGGTTAATGAAATTGAAATCCCATGTTTGTTTCTTATAAATTAATCCTTAAGTTATTTTCTCGTAATTGGCTTAGTTGGTAATTAATCATTAGTTAAATCAAAACCACAATTGTGATTGTCTTAGCAGTGAGTGTAAATCATAAGCTGGTGCATAAGTGAACATAACGAACAATTTGAGTCTCTGTGGGAACGAATCCTATTTACCCTATATTACTTGTTGACCACGTTCTCTTGCGTGAATAAGTGCGAACAGGTCGAGAATGTGGTTGGAATTCAGTGACAAAAGTGTTCGTAAATTATTGTTGAGTGATGATCGATTTGGTGACACGAACGAATGATTGAATGCGGATGGTGTATATTTGCACACATTATACATTTGAGCATGAGATTAGTTCTTAGTCCTCATTATAATACGAGTTATCATTTGAGCACTTTCCTATATATGCCTATACGTGAGTCTACTAAGTCAAGGACAAATTTTTCAAAAAAACCCATTATTTTGTCTTTTTAAGCTAAATTTTTAAAATTATTTATAAAATGCATATGAATTCTTAAGTGTAAGTAAACCGTTATGATCATATCTGAAATTCAAGTAAGAAATTCGACTACTATCAAGCTTCAAAAAAGATATATTTGATAAAATGTATCACACTAATAAAGTATAATATTTCATAAATTACGAGTCATCTACTTTAAAAATAAAATCCCTGAATTACACGAATTTAAATGATGTCCGTGCTTTGCACGGGCTATCATGCTAGTAATATAAATATGTCACAAGCACAAAGTATTATTATGAATAAGATAACTAATTTGACATGTGTTGTTATCGTAAGTTAGGCATTTTTAACTAATAAGTAATGTTGGGTTATGACTTATCAACATATATGTCGACGGAAAGCCCACATACGTTTATACCGAAACGAACATGCATAAGTTACACTGGGTTTATTATTGAAAAGATTTATATATTATTTGCCAAACATGCACTTAAATCTTGTGACTTTTCAAAATCAAATTGTCATAAATCTGATAATAAAGTGCACTTTGTATACTCGTAGTTTATGTGTCGGACCATTTAAGATACTACACTTCAAAAACTACCACGTGCTATACTAAATTTCCAGTTTCGTTACAGTATGTGTACTTCGGTTAAAATACCTTAATGTCGTTAATATATAAAGCTAAAATATAGGGGTAAAATTGTCTTTTGGTCATTATCTTTTTCTTCTCATATCCAGCATTGATAGAATCTTTAAGGAATTAAAACTCAGATATCTCATCCATTTCTTAACTAAATCAAGTCATTCAAGTTGTAATAAAATAGGAAAATGCTAGGTACCCCAAATTGGTACCCAAATTTTTTCCCAAAATACACATGTCATTATCTGAATGGTTATAATTACAATGGGCCCGCCAGGGCCATATAAATTCCACCAATTAAAATTTTCCATACATCCAACTCATCAATGCCACATCATTTGGGAGCATTTTTTGGGTACCAATTTGGGGTACCTAGCACTACTCAATAAAATAATCTCTTCCTCCTCTTCAAATTGAGAGTGATTTTAGCTATCAAAGATTTAATTCAAGGAATTTGTATGTTTAGAAAAATTATATGTATATATATAGTAAGGATCTAGGGAAAATCTTATTTGATGAAAAATTTAGAGAACTTGATCTATACCGTTTATTACTAAAATATAGAATTTGACTATAATGATGAATTTGAATTGTGTTATTAATAAACAAATATAAATAAGGTAATGATCACATTCAAATCATGTAATTATATTTAAGTCAATATTTAATAATGGTAACTATATAATGGCATTCAATTGAAGAAATACTCTAATTTCAAACAAGATCTTACGAATTATTTTGTTCTACAAAGATTCTATTCTAGTCGGTCTGTTCTATATATTGAACTAAATTATATTAAATATTTCATTAATAGTTTTAGAATAAAATTAATTCTTTAATTATTTTTTAATTAGATATAGTATGATATAATATAATTTAATAATAAAATAACAATTCTATAAGTGTTCTATTAACTACATTAGGTGTTCTACTATGTGTTCGCTATTTTTAAGTAATATTTTAATGATTAGAAAAAGATTAAATGTGGAGATATGTTTTAGTAGGTGTTCTCCTTGGTGTTCTATATATTCAACTATTATTATAGTAGCTTAGCAAAAAAAAAACTATTATTATATTAAATATTTCACTAATACATTTAGGATAAAATTAAGTTTTAATTATTTTGTAATAAGATACAATATATTTAATTTTCTTAATTAATAAAATTACAATTCTATTAAGTGTTCTACAAATTACATTATGTGTTCTACTAGGTGTTCTCTATCTTTAGTTAAAATTTCACTAAATATTTATTGATTAGAGAAAGATTCAGTGTACACATATATTCTAGTTGGTGTTCTACTAGGTATTCTATATCTTTAGCTAAAATTACATTAAATTTTTTATTGTTTAGAAAAAAATTCAGTATTTAGATAAAAATACATTTAATATTTTATTGATTAGAAAAAAAAATTAATTATCTGGATATATCCTAGTAGGTATTTTGCTAGATGTTCTATATATTCAGCCAAAATTATATGAAATGTTTCACAGGTATTTTTAGAATAAAATTAGTTCTTTAATTATATGTTAATAAAGATTTAATTTAACTAATTTTATTAAAAGAATAAATTTATATCACTATTACTAGGTGTTCTCTATTGTTGCCCAGTAATGAACAAGTGTAGAAGGGGGGTTGAATACACTTGTATAAGATTTTCGACTTAAAAGTAATAATAACACAAGTATGAATTAATAAAAGTTTTATTAACTCTGATATAAAACTGTTGCAAACTCTCTTAAGAAATTCTGATGTTCTTAAGAGCTGCTAGGTTACAAGATCTATTCGTATAAGCGATTACAAACATGTAAAACCTAAACTGTGTTTATATAGCACACACAGCTACACTATCAGTTACAAGATATTTTAAATCAATTATATACAACTCTGACTGCATATCTTGCATGACAGCTACTTTCCTACTTTCTAGGAACCGACAGATCAATATCCCCAATCTATGGACTAATGAGAATCTTAATGTAATCCTGACCAGCTTCCAATCCTGATGACAGCTTAATACTGACATCGTATTACTGATGACGTCAGCATCAGTATCTGATTAGTAGTAGTACAGATCCTGATCATCACTTGAATCAATATCTAACAATCTCCCCCAATTTGTACTTAATGAAATAAAGCACAAATTCCTTGATTCAATGATGTCAAAAACCTCAAAACAAAATTATAAGAAATCTTCAGGATTAGTATTAGAAATTCTCATAAAGAAACTGTTCATCTGCAAGAAACCTGAGAGTAACTCTTCTTCTTTATCTTCAAGAATTTGAATCAGTCTCTTCTTCAGATTTTTAAGTTCTTCATCTCCCTTACCAATCTGATAGATACCAGCCCTGAGATTCTGAATTGAACTTCTTGGTAAATCTAGCTCCCCCAACAGTAAATATGCAAGGTCTCTTCCACCAGGATTCAGAGATAGTTGTTCTTGATAGAACACAACTTCTTTAACAGCAGAACCCTTTTGCATTTCAACTTCTTTACCTTCTGTATTTAAGTACATGGGAATGTAGTTACCATCATATGTCGATCCTCCACCCAAATATGTGGATATGATTTTGTTGAGGATCATAGCACACCAGTTCTCATAAACACTGGCTTCTGATTCAGGGATATTTCTGTTCTCAAGTAAATAACGAACATATTTCAGTTCCTTCGGTGATTTGCATAATACTTCATCAAGAGACAATTTCTTCACACTTTTGTCTTTCATGAAATACAGCAATTTCTCTATCTTCTTGGAGTCCACACTGCAAGCAACAATTGCAACAGATTCCAGATTCCAAAGATCATCAACTGTAAGTTCATCACCCATCCTTTCAACAATAAAATGTTGATCTGTTTGAGTTGTAGACTGCACTTCTGAATCTTTATAACCAAAACCTCCTCGAGTATGAGGCTTCAGTCCTATCATGTCAGATTGCATTCTAATCCACAATGGTGGAGTGTTGTCAGGTTTTGAACTTTTAGCTTTCTGAATTCCAGGAACAACCGGAGGTTGAACTATTATCCCACCAGACCTAAAAACAGCTGGTCCAGTATATGTCATGTGATTAACATTCTTCCACTTGCCTCCTTTCTTCTTGGACTTGGATTCTTTAGGAACCTCCTCAACCTTCTTGTTGATATCATACCACAACTGTCTATCTGACTCAACAATTCTTCTCAGATACTCTTTTGTTGCAGCATCATATTGATCTTCTTTATCAACTTCAAAATCACTAGATCTAGACTCAGAAGCAGCAACTCTCTTCCTTTTTACTAAAGAAGTTTCTTCTTCTGCCTCTTCTTTTTCAAGTGGTCCAACAAACTGAACTGTTGATGGAGCATACTCAAGAGTTAGTGGAGTTTTCTTTCTTTCCTCAGAAATTTCTTTTATTTTGATTCCACTAGACCTAGTTTGCCTTGAAGTTGTGTGAACAGATTTTCTTCCTCTTCCTCTGTTTCTACCTCCTCTGCCTCTTCCTCTCCTTGCAGCAGGAGCATCTTGTTGTCTAGCAATTTCCTCAAGAATCCTGTTTTGTTCTTCTAGAAACTCATCAGTAGTCATATCTGGATTTTCTTCAGATGCTAAGGCAAGTGCCTTTTCAGCATGATACTGATGAACTTTAGAACTAGTGTGATATACAGTTTCACTACCACCAGTCTCAGTAGTAATCTTCTCAAAAAGATGTGGAGCATCTGCTACATCAGTAATTAACAATTCTTCATTTCCCTCAAAAATTGTTGGAAGTGTTTGTCGACTACTTTGACCTGGTGACATAAACTGTTCTTCTGTCAGGACCTGAGATTGCACCACAGTTCTTACTGTCCTCTTGCCAGATTCAGAAACATGAGTTGACTGCTTGGTTTGAGTTTGAGACTTACTTCTCCTTGCTACCAATGCAGTATCAGAGATTCTTGTTCCATGTGCCTGTGCACCACCATCAATTCCAGAAGTATCATCATCTTTTCTCAAAACTAGATTAGGTGTGCATTTTGTTTAGACTACCATCTCCCCCTTTTTGACATCAGGATCATCATTAACAAAGAATGATAAGATAAGTTTGAGAGTTTCATCAAAACCGTTGACCGTGGTAGACAATTCATCAATTTTGGTATCAAGCGTGTTGAACCTATTGTCAACTGAAGTACTGAGCTTGTGGAGCTGTGCCACAGTAGCAATGTCAGAATGATCTTTGAGAAACCGAGCATGAAATTTTGCATTTTCAGCCTTGACAGATTTAATTTCATCTCGTAAACCTTTTGCTATAAGAGTAGTAGTCTTCATATGAGCTCGGAGATGTGGATCAGTAATCTGATAAGCAACATGACTTGCATGAGATATAGAATTATTGAGTGGTATCTCTGCATCAGGAATATTCCATGCAGTATTCCATTCATGTCGGCATTGAGCTTGAATGTGCTCAGGAATCAAACTTCCATAATTTTCATCAATTTCAGCTAAAGCAGCATCTGTTGTATGCAATGATTGCATAAACTTGCTAGATGAACCAAAACCAGATCCTTCTTGAATAAAAGCTTTCTCCCTAGCTTTGTCATGATCAGTATCATCTTCATCATCAGAGCTATCAGAAACATCAAGATTTTTAACATCCACATTCTCCTCAGGAATCATCACACCTTTCTTCTTAACATCAACAGCAGATGAAACTGGTGCATCCTGTTCACCTGCATTGTGAGTGGAAACATTCCCTATATCTCTCTGTTCTTTTAAAGTGATCTCATCACCTCTCACAATGTTACCTAAGTTACTTTCAATAGTAACTGCTACCTCACTAGAAGTTAACAACTTCTCACTCTTTTCTACCTCTCCTTTTGCCAGTTCAGGAGACTGCCTCTCTTCACTCTTCTTTTTCTCTAATTGTTCACTCTCATTCTCACAAGAAAGGTTCTGGCTCAACAAATTCAAAGAAATAAGAGGTGGCTGAGAAGAGTGGTCTGAAGTCATACAGATAGAGGTATCCCTTGCTTCAGGTCTATCTGTAGTCATACTATCAGAAATAAGAGATGTAGAGATAGAAGTATTACCTGTAGAAGTAGTAAGAGATTCAATTGGCCTTGAAGAAATTGGTTGTATGAGCAATGGAATGTCTTGACCAGAGTTACTTGCATCAGGATTGACAACTGCAACTGTTGTTTGACTTACATCAGTATTTGCTACCAATGGTTTTTGTGTAGTCTGAGGTTGTGAGACTGCTTCAACACTTTGAGTCAAAGGTTCTTGTGTGTCTCCCTCAAATGTAGTGTCGTTAAGTACCTCATCACATTCAGCAATGTGTTTGTCATGAGCAGCTTTATCTGCTAGACTTTGAGCTAAGTCAAACTCAACCCTAGAAGTCCCTTGAGCATTGTCAGGAAACTCTTGTACTGATGTGATGTTGCCTGCATCTTCACTTTGAGAAGATGGTTCTTGTAGGGCAGGAATATTCTTGTCTTCACCTTCCCTTTGAGAAAGTGGTTCTTGTGGGACTATTCCTTTAGAAATGTCTGCATCCACACTTTGAGTGGATGGTTCTTGTGTGACAGGATCTTCAGTAGCTTCTGAACTCCTTTGAAGTTCAGGTTCTTGTGGGCTAGATCCTTTCAGAGGTGATGATGTCCTCTGTTTCTTTTGTCTAGAGTAGAACTTTTCCTCTGTACGTTTCTTTAGCATTGGAGTTGGTTGTATACCAAGTTGTGCAGCAATTTGATTCAGCTGTTCCACAGAAACGTCAACTGTTCTTTTCTTAGGAGAATCAGAAACCTCAACAGGCTTCATTGGAGAATTATCAGGAGTAGCATCAGGAACTGATAATCTATCAGGAACTGATGATATATCAGGATTGATAGAAGAAACCGTAGTAGCTTCTATATCATCATCAATCTTCTGTAACTCCTCGGGAATAAAGAATTTGCTCTTTTTGATAAGCCTTCTACGTTTCTTTGGCTTTGCTGACTCTGTAGGAACAATTGTTACAGGTTCCTTCAGCTTCAAGGTTACTGACAAAGGCAATTTGTCATCATTTGAATCATAATCAGAGTCAGAATCCAGTTTCCTCTTTTCTCCCTTTTCTTTTTGCACTCCAGAATCAACTGAAACTTTGTCAACCTCAGCTACAGATTTCCCCAAAACTAATACCCCTTGTTCACCCCCTTGTGACTTCTTTTCAGAGTGGGTTGGAGTGGAGAAATTCTTTGATCCTGATTGCCTTCCAGACACATCAGATCTAGCTAACTTCTTTGATTTTACAATTGATGCCTTTTGTGAGACACCAGAGGTGGTTGACTGTTTAGTGGAGTGTTTTGGTTGTGTGCTTGGGTTAGAAACAGGATTGGTAATGTCCTGTCTCATAGCACCAGTTGCTGGACCATAATGAGTAGGCATTCTCTTTGTCAAGTGAAGCCTGACCTCATTAGGTATGACAACATTGATGCCTTCAAAACCATTTGTCTTATCACTCTTAAGTAGAGAATTGATATTGTTATCAAAATCTTAAAGATAGGCAAAACAGTATCATTCTCAAATCCTACATTAGGACATAAATGAGAGAATATCAATTGAAGAAATCTAAGAAAACAGACATAACCACATTTTTCTGTTTTTCTATCACTCAATGCCCTTAATATAAAAGAATCATAGTCAAATGAAAGATCATGAATTAGAGAGTACCCAATTTTTACTGAAGAGCTCGGTAGTGCATCAAAGTTTGAAACTTTGTTGAGAAAGCATTTACTGATTGTATCAAAGAAGAAGTTCCATTCGCTCTTTAGTTTAGTTCTGAACAATTCTGCAAACTTCTGTGGCTCCCCTTTGTGTCCCATTCCTATTGCAAACTGAAGAAGTTCAGAATCAGGAATATCAGCAGGGGTGTCCTTCAGGATTGGTAGTTGAAGTGCTTCTTCAACAACTCGAGGAGTTACATGATATGTAACACCATTGTATGTAAAGGTCATGTTCGGCTTCTTTGAAGGTTCACATACACCAAAGACGGCAGTGTTCCAAACCTGCATAACACACTTAAAAGAAACTTTCGCAGGTTGTGTTAAGGCATGTTTAATTGGGCTTGTGGCCAAGAAATCTTGAATAATGTGAAAATTATTCGGTAACTCCTGATGATCAAGAACAACAACAAAATTATTAGGAGCAAAAGTGACACCATTAATTATGGTTTTGCTGTTTATGAATGGTGATGAATCCATTACTAATTTGAAGAGAACAAATATTTGGATTGTGAAGAATAGGGTTTATGTTCGCACTGTGGTTAAGAGATGAGATACTGATTGTGTGAGAAAAGTAAATCAAATTAGCAAACTAAATTGATTTTTGACAAAAACTAATTATCTCTCATGTACACGTGTCAGTAATCAACTCGTCCAAGTAAAATTAGTGGACCAAATTACGTGTGAGAGTGGAAATAACTGTGCGTGACATGATTTACGAGATGTATGTATATATTACTGAGAGTATAATACACGCGCCAGTTATTTTCAAGAAATAAAACAAGAAAGTGTGTTTTAATTAAAGGAATTAATCAACAAAATCTAAAAATACCTGGTACCAAAAACCAGAATATGAAGCGTTTCATGTTCTCGTTTCACTCACAGCTCTTATATAATGCCTTGAGACTTGTCCATTAACTTTAACCCTTCTTCTCTTCAAACTCAAACGTCTTCACCAAAAACACCTTTATCAGAAAGATGTCTTCTAGTATCATCAGAGAGAAAAATCTCCATCTCGTAGAAAAACGAGATATCTTCAGTTATACTCGTGAGGAGTTTGATGCCTTTGATTGGGAAAGGCAACTTGAGACATTGTGGCTGCAGATAGATGTTGGTCTTGAAGAGATCGAGAAAGAAAGACCTGCAAAAGTGATCGATATCGATGCTGCTCTCCAGGCAACATTCGCATGGCTTTCCTCTAAGATATCCTCACCTGACCTCATTAACCACTGTTAACGAATATGTCAGCAAAAATAACCTTATCCCTTTCGACTTCCACCCAAACAAAGTGGCAAAGAGGGGATCTGGGATGGCTGCTGACTTCCGTTTCCTGTTGAATAGATTAGTAGATAGAGAAAACAAGATGTACTTTTTGCATGTAATCTCTTTCTTATTATCAATGAAAAAGTTTGAGTTATCTAATCTTATTCATGAGTAATCTGCTTCTTTTTGTGTTTACTGAACTGCTAATTATTGATAAGAATCAGATAAATAAACATGAAAACTGATTAGAGTAATCACATTATTAATAAGTTCATAAACACATGCCACAAATTTTAGGAAAATAAAACATTAAAGAGTACTTCACTTCTGAAATTTTTTTTACTGATAGTTGAACCGTTGCATCAGGATTCGAAGTTTGACTGGAGTGAGGATTGACTTTTCATCAGTATTCGATATGCATCAGGATCACATGATCATCAGTATTTGACCTTCTTTTGCTTTCAGAGACTCTCATAGTTCACCATTCCTAATTCATTCACCAGTTTTGTAAAAGTAGCTTCAGGTAGTGGCTTGGTGAATATATCAGCTAGCTGTTGATCAGTAGGAACAAAATGTAGCTCAATTGTTCCTTCCATCACTTGCTCTCTTATAAAATGATATCTGATACTGATATTCTTCGTAAGAGAATGCTGTACTGGATTTCCTGTCATAGCAATAGCACTTTGGTTATCACAATAAATAGGTATTTTTGAATATGACAAACCATAGTCCATTAGCTGATTCTTCATCCACATGATCTGAGCACAGCAGCTTCCAGCAGCAATATACTCAGCTTCTGCAGTTGATGTGGAGATTGACTTTTGCTTTTTAATAAACCAAGAAACTAGTCTTCCTCCAAGAAACTGACAACTGCCTGAAGTACTTTTTCTGTCTATTTTGCAGCCTGCAAAGTCAACATCAGAGTATCCACATAAACTAAAATCAGACTCTCTAGCATACCAAAGGCCAAGAGATGGAGTGCCTTTGAGGTATCTGAAAATCCTTTTGACTACAATGAGATGTGGTTCTCTGGGATTTGCTTGAAATCTTGCACATAGACAGGTTGCATACATGATATCTGGTCTACTAGCAGTCAGATACAGGAGTGAGCCAATCATTCCTCTGTAGTTAGTTACATCTACTTCAATGCCTTGATTTGGATCAAGTTTAGTAGCTGTAGCTATGGGAGTTGAAGCAGTAGCACTGTCTTGCATGTTAAACTTATTTAACAAATTCTTTGTGTACTTTGACTGATTTATCAGGATTCCATCATCAGTCTGTTTAACTTGCAGACCTAAGAAATAACTCATTTCTCCCATCATACTCATCTGATATCTTGACTATAACGACCTAGAAAATTTCGTATTTAAAAATTTCTTATTTAATATTAAATGTGAATTATATGATGCAAATATTTTTGAGAAGGTCAATATATGTGACATCGTGCTTACATGTTTATATGATGATATATGTGTGTCGTGTAAGCTCGTGGATTTTTATTTACATCTTTATGATTTAAATCTATTTAAATAATGCATTATTGATCTTCTGAGATTTTTATAAAATCAGCGGAGTTGTTAAAAATCACGAAATCTCTCGTGATATTATCTTTATGATATTATTGAGTTTTTAAAATTATGGGGTGAATTATTTTGGGTGTTAATGTATTTTAAA
Source organism: Kitagawia praeruptora (assembly GCA_037693485.1). Taxonomy (NCBI): domain Eukaryota; kingdom Viridiplantae; phylum Streptophyta; class Magnoliopsida; order Apiales; family Apiaceae; genus Kitagawia; species Kitagawia praeruptora. The sequence continues at coordinate 115,855,149 of CM075351.1, read as the reverse complement.
ATGATTTTAAGAGTTTTATGGTATTTAAAGAATCAAAACTTGTAAAATTCATATTTAATTCATTTTTGATTATAAAAATATTTTAAAAATATGTGGGCATTCGTAATTTTGTACTCTACATATTAAATATTTAAGATTTAATGTTTTACAAATTTTCCATTTTATTACGATTTTAGAAGTTGTTTAACTTGTTTAAAATAATTTTCAGCATGTTAAAAGACTATACTACCCCTGTCTTTTGTTAACAGCAGCAGCCTCTCTTGTGTTCCCCATTTCTCTCGAATCTTCTTGATTCATCTCTTTTGTTCTCTCTCAACCTCCTAATATCTCTCTTAATCTTTCTCCCTCTCTTCACTCTATATCACAGTTGACTCTCCCCCTCTGATTCCCTCTTCCCCCGGCCGTATATCTCTCTCTCTTGCCTGTTTTATCACTCGGTTGGAGCTCTTTCCGCCATTACTTTCGGTACTGAGCTTGTTAAGCTCTTCTTTCCGAGCTCCTAAGTCCCTTACAAAGTGGTAATCGCTGGTGTAGGTAGTCAAGTGTGTGTGGGTAAGTGGTGATGCGTGTGTATTGTTAACAGTGTGGGTGTATGGCCGAAATGGGTGTGTCAATTTGGGGCTGTTTGAGATGAACTTGTGGTTCTACAGCTGGGTGTTGTGTGTGTATGTTACTGCTGAGTTCGATTGTATGTGTATGTTGGTGGGAAGTGTGTGGGAGTTGTGATTAAAGTCTGTGCAGTGTGTGCGTCTTGTGTAAGGACCGTGACTGTGTGTGCGTGTGTGTAGAGGAGTGTGTAGAAATCGAGGTGGTGTGGTTGCTGTGTAAATTCGAGTGGTTGTGTATGTGAGCTGCTTGTAGCTGTATGTGTGTATTTCCTTGTCGGAGTTTGACCTCGAAGTTAATAAGTGTGTTGTGATGATTGTTAAGCCGGTATGTTGCTGGTGGCGGTAAAAATTTAGTTGTGAAGTGGGTTGAATTGTGCAGGTGTGTGTGTGTGTATACAGCTGTGGTGGTGTTGACAGTGAGTATGTGTGTGTGGATTTGGGGCGTGGTGTTTAGCAGCGTGACAGCGGGTGTGAGTGGATGGTCTTCCCGTGGTAAATCAATCGACTTCAGCTGGGTTCACTTGTAGTTTTATTGTTATAGGCAGGACAAGGGAGAGATCGAGGCAGTGATGTAGGTTGACGAAGAAGGGAAAATGAACTGATGTGCATACCTGTGTGTGTGTGTGCGCGCGTTAGTTGAGTTTGGTGGTGAGGAAATTGTGGTGTTCGGAATGTAGGGGTTGGGGTTCTGTATTTGCAACAAATTAAAGACTCTGTTTTCGTTGTTGGATTTGTTAAATTGGGAGGCTCGAGTTTGGTTGGAAGTGAATGTGATATCAATTGTTGATGTGGAGATGGTGTTTGAGGATTGAGTAGATTACTATTGATTTTATGTTTGTAAATTGTAAGTATGTTTGGAGTTGAATGAAGGAGAGGTAGAAGTTCATGAGTGTGTTTAATGATGTTGTAATAGTGAAGGAGTAGAGAAAGGGTAGTACGTAGGTGCCTCGCCTGGTGGAGTATGTGGTTATGTATATATATATTGGTGGTATGATTATACATAGATTTTAGTTGTAAGTTGATGGGGTTAAGTCGAAGGAGGGTGAAGAGAGTAGAGGTTGTGTGGGGGCGTGAATGTTGTGGCTGTTTATTGGTGTCAGTGTGGGTTTTCATGTGAGGATAGCGGTGCTCGTATGTGGTTGGGGTATAATAGTGTGGAGGAGTTATGTAAGTTGGTTCAGGAATGAATGAATGTTGTCGCAGTGAAGTACAAAATGTCTGGGATAATTGCGTATGGTAAACTTGGTTTGTGGGGTTTATTTAAGGTAATATATATTGTTGTAATTAGTTGTTAACGGTGCTAATTTCAAGTACTGGTAGTTCCTAATATAAAGTTGTAATGCACATATGGTAACTTGAGAATTGTTGGTAAGTTGATTATTAAAGTGGAATGCGAGTATATATACAGTGTATATACTGAGGAGTTTATGTTGATTGGTTTTGCAAAATAATGGTTGTTCTAAACTATTTTACGAGTATAGCTAATATGTGCTATGTATGTTAAGATGTAAAGTGCGATGTGAAACATATGGGTAGATTAGAATGATAAGTAAGGTTTTGATTGGTTTATATTAAAGTGGCGCGTTACCTTTATATAGGTACGAGTAGGCGGCCCGGCCAAGAGCAGTGCACATATAGATGGAATTTTGAGAAGGAAATTGTTACCGGAATAGACGGATGTACGACTAGGGGACAGTGTATAGAAAAGTAGAGACGGACGCAAAGTTGAATAACGAGTCGAGATGTTGGATACGGGAAGCAATATATTGAGGCAAGTGTTGCTCTTCACTTATCATTCAAGTGATGCAATTCAATTTCCTTGTTGTATAAGATCGATATGTTAAGTATGTCTAGAAGAAATACTCCATCAGTTAGCGAAAAATAGTTAATCTTCCCCACCCAGAACTCAAACATCAGATTTTTTTTAGAACCTTACCAATACTTTTTCTGCAAATTACCCTATTCATGGGATGTTAAAGCCTCCTTAGTGGAAGGCCTTTATTTTGTTTACTTAAAAATATTTAAGGGACTCTCTAAATAGAGAGAATCCATGTTTTAAACCTCTACAAATACCTGTTACTGAAATTTCTGATTTTTAGCATAATTTCACCAGAGAACCCCTTTCTTCTTAAATGTTTTTCCCAAAATGATTTAAAATTTATTATCCTAAAACTATATTTTTTTTAAATAACCGCTTAAGTTGTCCTCCTCATTTACGTGAAGTCAAACCTCACCCTGTGTTGAAAAATTTCATTATTTCGCAGTGCTTAATTGTGTCCCTACTCCAACTTAGAATTTTACTTGTTGATAATCTTGTTGCACTTTATATCTTTTATTGTTGCCCAAGTTCGAATCTTTCTTTAATCAAGTTAATAATGTTATGTCTCCAATTAATTATATTTATCTTGTCGCTATGTATTCAAAGTGTTGTTCTATATATTCTCCACCCCACTTATTACCGAACTTGTCGGTATTTATTAATGATCTTGATTAGTTGGTTATTCCTCTGTATTTGATCGAACTTGTCGATACTTGATGATATAAGTTTCTCTCCTATTGATTCTTCAAATTATTCGTATCGAACTTGTCGATACCTTTTTAGATTGTTGTTCTTCATTTATTACCCATTTCTCATGTCGAACTCGTCGACTCCTATTGATTATGAATTTTGCATTGACTCTCGAAATTTGAATTATTCTGGAACGTGAGTTTCCAAGTTAGTTGATATGGCAAGGGTTGTCGATTGTTCCGACCCCTGGTGCGTTCGTTATATAATTGGAATTCCTTATACTGGGCTGATCTGTTATCAGTGAGTTTAAGGATGTGGTTGTGAGTTTCCAGTTAGTTGTTGTGTTAAGGGTGGTCGATTGTTCCGACACCTAGTGCGTTGGATTTAGAATTGGAATGTTTTTTTTAGATGTCCCTTCGGGGAGACCATATTATGGTCAACAGATGTCCCTTCGGGGAGACCAGTTTAATGGTCAACAGATGTACCTTCGGGGAGACCAGATTTGTGGTCAGATGTTAAGGCCAATGTGTGCCGTGGATCCATTAAAGGACATTGCTGTGTGCGTTTGTCCGGGGTTAGTGCGTGACTAATCAGCAGCCTAACCTTATTATTTTTAAAATATATAAAAAAATCCAATTCTAATCCATACATTGAGGTTGAGTTGCTTCAAACCTGATTCCCTTGAAGCCTATTATGATTACCTTTAATTATCAAATCTTTTATCAGTTCTTATTGTTGATGCATTTTATTTTAAAAGAGTCCTGCTGGCTCATCTGGAAGTACAATATTTGATTTCTTCAGCTGATTTCTTTCAGTACCGTATGATGATTATTCTTGTTGATCATAACCTATATTGTTCTTGATATTACTATCACTGTTTACACTTGCTGAGCATTGTTGGCTCACTCTTGCTTGTTTATTTTCTTCTTCAGTTAATAGAGGAGATTAGTGGACCTTGTTGATGAGTTTTCCTGTTCCAGCAGCGAGAGGTGACGTTCGAGTTGTTGGTTTCGCTGGGTAGTGATTTGAGCTTGTCAGAGGTTGGTTTACTAGTTCGGTAGACGAACTTAGTGGTTATCAATTTGTATAATAATGTTATTCTGAGATTGGATTGTAATTATTAATTTTGGTAGTTTGTTTCATACCATAACCTGTAATCGGTCTTGGATCAGGGGTATTTATTATTATATTATGTTTATATCATGTATATATTATGTTGATTGGTGGTTAGTGGCCCCAAATCTGTACCCCGGATTATGGGATGCTACATTGACTGCATTAGCTTTGAAAACTTCTCACATAATTTAGAGTTAGTTGACCCAAAAATGATATCATCAACATAAATCTGAACTAACATCAAGTCCTTACCATGATTCAAATAAAACAAGGTCTTATCAATTGAACCTCTATTGAATCCACTTTCAAGTAAGAATTGAGCCAAAGTTTCATACCAGGCTCTTGGAGCTTGCTTTAGTCCATAAAGTGCTTTATCCAATCTATAGACATGATTTGGATATTTAGGATCAATGAAACCAGGAGGTTGCTCAACATATACCTCCTCTTCCAATTCTCCATTCAGAAAAGCACTTTTCACATCCATCTGGAAAACCTTGAATTTCTTGTGGGCTGCATATGCCAGAAACATTCTGATAGCTTCCAGTCTTGCAACAGGAGCAAAAGTCTCATCATAATCTATGCCTTCTTGTTGAGAATATCCCTTTGCAACTAGCCTTGCTTTGTTCCTGATAATTGTGCCATCTGAATTTGTCTTGTTTCTGAATACCCACTTTGTACCTACAATTGACCTATCCTTTGGCCTTGGTACTAGCTTCCAGACTTCATTTCTTTCAAACTCATTTAGTTCTTCTTGCATAGCTGTAACCCAATCAGCATCCTTGAGTGCATCTTCAACTTTCTTAGGCTCCTCCTTTGATAGAAAGCTGTGATAGAGACATTCACTTTGAGTTGAACTCCTGGTTCTTCCACCTGTGTCAGGATTCCGATTAATCAAATCAGGAGTATGGCTCTTTGTCCATTTCCTTGCTGGTGGTAAGTCACTTCTTGAGCTGGATGCTCCCCCTGGATTGGTGTTATCATTAAAAGAACTAGAATTATTAGAAGCTCCCCCTGAATCAGTGATATGTTCTTTTGACTTGCTTTCAGAATTATCACTTGAATCACTATCTGATGAATCTTCTCCTGATGATTGAGTAGTTTCTGAGTTAATGGATTCTTGCTGTTGCTCCCCCTCAACATTTGCATTACCATCAATAATTTGTGTTTCATCAGGAATAAGATAATTGTCAGGATCTGATGGAGTATCAGTATCTGACAAAATTTCATCAGTTTCCTTGGAAGCTTCATTTCCAAAAACTAAGCTGTCATGTGAGTCTTCATCTAAGCCTGTTATCTTTCTGTCATCAAAAGATACATTGATAGACTCCATGATTGTCTTTGTTCTTAGGTTGTAGACTTTAAAAGCTCTTGTTGTTGGATTGTCAATAAAGATACCCTCATCAGCTTTAGTTTCAAATTTCCCAAGCTATTCAGGATGAGGTCTAAGAACAAAACACTTGCAGCCAAATACATGAAGATGCTTCAGACTTGGTTTCTTATCTTTAATCATTTGATAAGGTGTCATTCCATGTCTGTTGATTAAGGTGATGTTTTGAGTATAGCATGTTGTGTTGACTGCTTCAGCCCAGAAGTATGTAGGTAGTTTTGCTTCCTCCAACATAGTTCTGCCTGCTTCAATAAGAGTCTTGTTCTTTCTTTCAACTACTCCATTTTGCTGGGGTGTGCCTGGAGCAGAGAATTGTTGAACTATTCCTTTGTACTTGCAGAACTCTTCCATGGATGAATTCTTGAATTCAGTTCCGTTATCACTTCTCAAGATCTTGACTTTTGATTCTTTGCCAGTTTCAATGAGTCTTACATGGTCCAAAAGTATTTGAGCAGTTACATCTTTTCTGTGCAAGAAATACACCCAGGTAAATCTAGTATAATCATCAACAATGACTAAAGTATACCTTTTCTTGCTGATGGACATGATGTTTACTGGACCAAACAAGTCAAGATGGAGCATGTGATAAGGTGCATCTATCGAGGATTCTGTTTTGCTTTTAAAAGATGTCCTTCTTTGTTTAGCCTTCTGACAAGCATCACAAAGTCCATCTGGAGCATACAATGTCTTTGGTAATCCTCTTACCAAATCTTTCTTCACCAATTCATTGATATTGTTGAAGTTGAGATGAGAAAGCTTCTTATGCCAGTTCCAACTTTCACCTACTGAAGCTTTGCTGATGAGACATGTGGAGGGATCATCAGTATTTGTGTAGATGTTGGCTTCATAAATGTTACCATGTCTTTTTCCAGTTAAGACAACTTTTGCTGATGCTTTGCTGATCACTTCAAAATGAGTATCATAAAAGTTGACATGATAACCTCTGTCTGTGATTTGACTAACACTCAGTAGATTGTGTTTGAGTCCTTTCACCAGAGTTACTTTCTCAATGATGACATTTCCAATGACTATCTAGCCATATCCTAAAGTTTGTCCAATGTTGCCATCACCATAAGACACAGTTGGGCCAGTTTTTTCTTCAAATTCTGACAGCGGGGTTTTGTCTCTAGTCATATGAACAGAACATCCACTATCCATGACTAACACATTTTTCTTTTTACCCTGCAATCAGAAACACAAAGAACTCAGTTAGAATTTTTAAGAACCTACACTTGTTGGGTTCTATTTGCATGCGATTTAACATTATTAACAGCAGAAGTCTTCTTAACACAAGCAGTTCCTTTAGAATTTACTCTACTAGAATTTGCCTTGTTATTATCAGATCTATTAAATGCATGCTGAGATTTCACATTCTTTGTTTTACCAAAATTTGTACTTTTATTGAGTTTGAGCAAAGGCTCATAATAATTGTAGTACAAACTATGATATTCTTCACATGTATAAATAGAATGCCATCTACTGCCACAGTGAAAACAAGAGTTCTGTGGTTTATAAAATACTGATCTATTCCTAATATCTGACTTAGGAACTACAGTTGCCTTCTTTTTACTCCTCCTGCAATCAATAGCAAGATGATTAGAGTTACCACAGTTAAAGCATGTTTTCCTTGGTGCATTTGGAATATACCTATAGTTATTTTCTTTGTTTATTCCAACTTTACCATTTCTGTTTCTCTTAGTAGTAGACTTTTTCTTCCTATCTGTTACTTCACAGATTTTATCACTGAGTTGTTTCTTGGACAATAGACCTACATTTTTGTTATTCATGATCTTGACAGTTTTAGACTCAGAGTGCTGTGCTGAAGTAGATCCCTTTTCATAGGTGGATTTAAGGTACACATAATTCACAGGTTTGAGTTCAGTTTTAGTCCTGTCTAAGCCATATCTCTAGGTCTTTGGATTTGTAGTCTCATCTACTACAATCTTTCCTGGTTCTACTGTCTCCTCATCTACACTCTTCTCCTCATGATTTTTTTTTCTTGTATCCTATGCATTCTTTCCAATTTTTATCAGAAATGATATCATGAGTTTTTCTTCCAGAGTGTGTCCAAATTCTGAGTTGATTTTTAAGATCTGCAAGTTCTTTTTCAAGTTCAGTACATTTAAATTCCATTTCAAGTTTAATATGTTTAGCATTATCACATTCTGTTTGTACCTCTTGCATGAAAAGCAACTCAGCTTCTAGATGATCATTTCTCTTAGTTACCTCTGCCATTTCAGATTTTATTCTAGTATTTTCAAGAGTTTGACTCCTAAAGCTTATGTGCAGAGACTTTAGAAATGACCTTAACTCAGAGACATTATTAGAATCAAAATCAAAGACAGAATTAGGTACCTTAGTTTCAGAAGCAGCAGTTTCATCAACACTTGCCATCAAAGCATAGTTCACTTTCTCTTCTTCAGAATCTGAGGAAGAGTTCAACCAGTCCCTGCTTGATGAGATAAGTGCCTTGGTCTTCGGCTTTTTGCACTCAGTAGCAAAGTGACCCATTCCATCACAGTTGTAGCACTTGACCTTTGATTTGTCAAACTTGTTGTTCCTTGCTTCATTCTTCTTGTACTTGTCTTTCCTAGCATTGAAAGATTTCTTCTGGAAGTTGCCTTTTTTCATTGCCTTCCTGAACTTCATCTTCTTGAAGCCCTTCACTATCATGGCAACCATTTCCACCATGTCAGAGTCTGTAGATTAGTCATCAGTATCGCCATCAGGATTGGCATCAGTATCTGACGATGAGTCATCAGTAATTGACTCAACAGATCTACTTCTCCTCTTTGAAACCTCCATAGCTTTTCCCTTTGAATTTAATTCAACATTCAAAGCAACTGACTTTGCTTTGACATTTTTCTTGTTCTTCCTTTGTTGAACCTCAAGATCGTAGGTTCTCAGCATTCCATAAACTTCATCAAGAGAAAGCATCTTCAGATCATACTGATGCCTTATGATTGAAGCTTGAGTATCCCATTCTTCAGACAAGGCTCTTAGAAACTTGGTGTTTGAATCCTCTGGATCATACTCTTTTCCAACTAGTGATAGATTGTTCAGCAGTGTCAGAAATCTATCATACATGTCAGTGAGGCTTTCTTCAGATCTAGCATCAAATTGTTCATACTCCTAAATCAACAGAGCCCTTCTGTTTCTTTTGATAGATTCAGTGCCTTGACATTGGGTTTCCAGAGTATCCCAAATTTCCTTAGCAGTCTTGCATGCAATGACCCTGTTTGACATAACAACATCAAGACTGTTATGCAAAATGTTCTTTACCTTTGCATCTTTGAGCACTTGCACATTTTCTTCTGCAGTCCATTGATTCTTTGGTTTGATGGCATAGTGTTCTGGAGTAGTCTCTGTTCTAGAAACTAAAGTTGTTGGCACAAAAGGACCATCATTAATCCTGTCTAGATAATCTGGATCAGTGGCTTCCAGATACATAAGCATCTTTACCTTCCATGTCGGATACTCGGTTCTCTTGAGAATTGGAATCTTAATACTTTCATACTTTCTTGTCGACATCTTCAGATCGTTTCTGATTATACTTTATCAGTGGGCTCTGATACCACTTGTTGCCCAGTAATGAACAAGTGTAGAAGGGGGGTTGAATACACTTGTATAAGATTTTCGACTTAACAGTAATAATAACACAAGTATGAATTAATAACAGTTTTATTAACTCTGATATAAAACTGTTACAAACTCTCTTAAGAAATTCTGATGTTCTTAAGAGCTGCTAGGTTATAAGATCTATTCGTAAAAGCGATTACAAACATGTAAAACCTAAACTGTGTTTATATAGCACACACAGCTACACTATCATTTACAAGATATTTTAAATCAATTATATACAACTCTGACTGCATATCTTGCATGACAGCTACTTTCCTACTTTCTAGGAACCGACAGATCAATATCCCCAATCTCTGGACTAATGAGAATCTTCATGTAATCCTGACCAGCTTCCAATCCTGATGACAGCTTAATACTGACATCGTATTACTGATGACGTCAGCATCAGTATCTGATCAGTAGTAGTCCAGATCCTGATCATCACTTGAATCAATATCTAACATCTATCTTTAGTTAAAATTAGATTAAATGTTTCATTGATTAGAAAAGATAGATTGGTGTTCTATATATATATATATATATATATATATATATATATATATATATATATATATATGTTTTAGTAGAACACTTAATAAAACATTATTTATTGGAACACTTAGATATATAGTAGAACAATATTTATTACAACTAGAACACTCATTAGAACACTATTTATAAAACAATTAATTTTATTTATAGAAACACTTAATAGGATATTGTATACCGTGTTTGAAACACTATTTATATATAGTAGAACATCTTAGAGAATTCTTATTAAAACATTAGTAGAACACTTGAGAATTTAAATAATATTTAAAATATCAAAAAGTCTTGTAGATTCTAATATAATACTTAGTAGAATACTAAATAGAATCTATTAAAAATAACTAATAATAAGTTATATTTTATAGAGAATTGATGTGTATAAGAATTTCAATAAATATATGATGATTCAAGATGTTAGTCATATAATTATCTTAATAAACATAAATTACACATTTTTTTTTATCAAATTTTAGTATAACTTTGTTATTGAGTTTTAGTATAAATTTTAGAACCTAATAAAATCTGTGTTCAATATAAATATAAAGCACATAAATCTTAGTAAATTTCAAGGAAAGATTATCTTTCTACGAAATAGTTATAGGAATTACTAAAGAACAATTAATTAAATCTTAAATAATTTCATTTTATTTATCGAAACACTTAATAAGATCGTGTAAGTGTTCTTATAAATGTTGTGTTATGTGTTGATATGGGCTAAAAGTAAGCCCTAAAGACACATTTAATGTGACATTAATTAGACCCGGAATGGTCCAAACGTGGGGCCCACCAGATGGGCCCAAACCCTATTTACAATATTAATTTCGTAATTAATATTAGGGGTAATAAACAGCTCAGCAAATAAGAGTCAAACAAAGATATTACTCCTGCCTGACTTAGCCTCCAAGATACATATTTCAACATGGAAACTGATTCCTACAAGGAATAGATCTAGAACCTTCCTTCAAGGTAGACTTGTCCACCAAGTCTCTGACTCCTACCAGAATTCTAAGGCTTCCCAGCCTATATAAAGGGTCTTACCTCTCATCTCAGAACTACGTCTTGGCTTGATTCTCAATAACGAGATACGTAGGCACTCCGTGAGGACCGATCAGTCTCATAACACGGAAACAACCATTAAAGCTCGAAGCTCAACCACCCTAGCATTAATTACAAATCGTAACCTAGTTTTTATTCCACAACAGGTGTTCTATGAATTATTTAAAATAAGATTTAATGTAATTTATTTTATCATATAAAAATAAAATATTAGTTAGATTATATAAAATTAGTAATATTCTCGTAACATTCTCATAAGTGTTCTATTAAGTGTTCTATAAATTATTGAGGTAAGATTCAATGTAGTTTACTTTATTATATAATAATTATTATTATTATTATTATAATGAAATTATATTAAGTGTTCTACAAAAAGTAAATGTTAGTTTTACTTATGTTATGATTAAATATTGTTGTTCAATAATAAAACGGTAGAATCGATTAGTTAAAAGGAAACCAAGACAATAATGACAAATTGGGTATTGATTACTTACTAAAATTGTAGTATTGATTAGTTACCAAAATTGTTTGAATGCATTAATTAAAGAAAATATTGTAATTACCTGGCATGTATGTATTGGTTTGAAATTCAGACACATTAATCTTGACCATATATTCACTGACAAATCATTGGCTTAGATTAGTACCCTAAGTTTTCTTAGGAATGAAGGATTTCTTGTGAACCTCTCCATATATATATATATAGGCTTTTACTCAAATACAAACTAAAAACCTCCAGTAATTTATACAACTCAAATCATTGATAATTTATACATTTATTTAATTTTAAAAAATAAAAAATACAAAAAAATACAAAAATAAACCCCCACCCCACCAGACCAGCCACCGCCACCACCGGAGCGAACTGCCATCACCACCCACACTCCACCATCTTCTCCGGTCATTTTTCAGTCATCTTCTCCGGTCGTTTCTTCAACAGCCATCATAGATCTGAGCTTCGACTCAAGCCATGCCGCCCAGCCCCGATGACCTCCACTCAGATCTGTTGATGCCAGTCCTTCAACACCTGGTTCCTCTTTACAATCTGTTCGGACCTCTGGCCCCGCATGGGCCCCGTCTTCATCGTCAAATCGTGATGATTACTTCATAATTGCCATAGAAATGTGAAGCATTTAAGATAGTAAACGGATGAGTTAGGTAGTCATGAGGGCCGAAGGCTCTCGACACACTCGTCAATCGTCTATTACCTTTACCATTGATTGTCATTCCTTAAAACTTTAGAATGATAAAGGCGTAAAGCGCCGTACAAGAAGGTGCAAAGCACCGTTAACCGGTGACGATTTGTGTTTGATGATTTGTGATTTTGTGTTTGTGACGTTTTGTGTTTGTAGATGTGGTGGTGTTGGTGGCGGTGGTGATGACAGTGGGGTGGGGTGGGGTGGTGGTGGTGTGGGTGTTTGTATTTTAATGATTTTTGGGGGTGTATTTACTGATTTTTGTTTGGCTAGGATGCCTGTTTTTAGTTTGTATTTAGTTTTGGTTTGTAGCTGAATTGGATCCTATATATATATATATATATATATATATATATAGGCACATGCTCAAGGGAGAACCCTGCTATGGGAGAGAACCCAAAGACCAACTTACTAGCCCTTGATCTTAGTATAATCCAATGGATGTCATATTACGTGCATTAATAACTTGTTTTACTAAATTTATAATAAGAGGGTATAGTGGGAATGAAAAGTTACAAAATACATATATGTCAATCAAGAATTTTGGTAATGAATTATATCAGGCAGTTACGATTTTAATAAAATCAAAGTGATCAATCACGTCATGCTTAATTCATGTCATTATATTTTATTACAATCGGTACAATATTGAGTACTAAAATAAGTATATTTTTTCCGGATCTCATTGTCTTGTCTGTGTATACAGCACTGTTGTAATTTGAAATACATGCGTACTACTATATAGTTTGAAGTGTAATATATAAAATTGACTTAGATAATGATTCGGAAAGCACTTAATAAAATCATTATTGAATAGCTTTGAAGGAATATTTTATTATATTATTTAACAGAGTGTTTAATAAAACTGTTTCCCATTAATTCTTAAAAGAATCTCAAAAATATAATAAAAAAATTGATATATTGATTTGAAACACGTAAAAGAATCTTGGTACGTGTATTACCTAAGATTTCTATACGCATCTTAATTTTAAAAGAAATGTATAAATTTTATTTTAAAAAAATAAGTATATAGAAAAATTATGTAATATACCAATATTCTCTTAGGTATTTTGTTAGTTACTTTGAAAAAATTTTGAAAAAACAATAAAAAAATTGACATATTGATTTAAAATACGTAAAAGAATCTTGGAGCACGTTTCTATATATAACTTGATAGAATTTTAACATTACTTAATAGAATTTTCAAACACTTAACAAAATCGTAAAATATCAAGACACCTAGTCGAATCTGGAGTGTAATAATTTTTAATTATTCTTATAATTTAAAAAAAAAATCAGAATTTTTTAAATAATATGTAGTCAAAATATTCTTAAAAAATAATTAAAGATGAATGGATATATAAACAAATTGTCAAAAATAAATTACCTAAGATTTCTATACAATTAGCAAAAAAAAAAGATTTCTATAAATAATTTATCCAACACTATAAATAATTCATGTACATGATAATTTATCTAACACTATAAATAATTCATGTACATGATAATTTATCCAATACTATAAATGAATATTTTTTATTAAAATATTTGTTTTGATAATTTTTATTAAAATATTTAATTGATCTATAAGTATCGAATACACATCACTATAAATAATTTATCAAACATTTTAGAAAATCTATAGAATATTTTTTCGAATTAAAATTCAATTTTTTATATCAAGTCTTCTAAAATAATTCTCAAAATAATCTAAAAATATAATTAAAAAATTGACATATTGATTTGAAACACGTAAAAGAATCTTGGTGTAATACCTAAGATTTCTATATATAACTTAATTTTAAAAGAAATGTATAAATTTTCTTTAAAAAAAATAAATATATAGAAAAATTATGTAATATGCCAAGATTCTCTTAGGTATTTTGTTAGTTAAATTGAAAATTTTTCGAAAAAACAATAAAAAAATTGATACGTAAAAGAATCTTGGTGCACGTTTCTATATATAACTTGATAGAATTTTAACATTACTTAATAGAATTTTCAAACACTTAACAAAATAGTAAAATATCAAGACACCTAGTCTAATTTAGAGTGTAATATTTTATAATTTAATAAAAAAAAATAGTCAAAATATTCTTAAAAAATAATTAAAGATGATTGAATATATAAACAAATTGTCAAAAATTACAAAATGAAATTATTTCCAATATGTATCAAAAGACCTAGTAGAATCTGAGGTGTTATACTTATTGTTTTTATTGAAAATTGATATTACATGATAATTTATCCAACACTATAAATAATTCACGTACATTATAATTTATCCAATACTATAAATGAATATTTTGTATTAGAATTGAATTTTAAAAGAAAATTCTAATCTAAAAGGGATATAATTAAAAAATGTTATATTTTAATTGAATTTTAAAAATAAAATTATATTCTAAAAAGGATATAATTAAAAAAGTTTTATTAGAATTGAATTGAATTTTATTTTTTATTTATTAGTATTAAAAAATTTCATATTTACTATTTGACCTCTATCTTGAGATCTAGAAATCAGATTTGAATGATTTACAATCCATGCGAACCTCATAAAATTATCTTTAATTTAGTGATGCTTTAATAATTATTATTCAAATAGAAACACTCAGAATATCAAGAGAAAATATTATTACGAATTTTTACATTAATCCTAATCTATGTAGAAGTTCTACATTGATAATGCTATCAATTGTAGAAAACCTAATTGTATATGATTTAAATCATTGACATATACATTTTCGTATTTCAATATAAATATACTTTTTATTTTATAACATATTAAAATATAAAACATTTTTTATGCTAAATCCAACGATTTTCATTTTTTTATTTTAAATCTTTGTCGTCCGTCCGGAGGAATAGACGATTATCAAAATTTTGGATAAAATCTATCTTATATAAATATATATATGCGGAGTACTTTTTAGTTTATAACATATTAAAATATAAAACATTTTTTATGCTAGATCCAACGGTTTTCATCTATTTATTTTAAGATCTTTGTCATACGGAGGAATAGACTACCGCTTATCAAAATTTCGGACAGAATCTCTCTTACACTTATTATTGAAATTGTATTTGATTGTGAGTGGAACTATCTTTAAATAATTATAAGGATATTTTGATAATCAAAATGAATTATAAGTATAATTCATAAATCAAATAGAATTTTTAACTTAAAAATCGTCAATTTCTTCTCTTTTTTTTCCTGTGTAGATTTAATTATATTAAACCATCATTAATTTAAAGATTATTTTGTTAATTTCATGTGGGCTGTAAACGTCCAAATCAAATTTTAAAATTCAAGATATAGTACAAATATTAAATCGGACATGTAAAATCTTATATATATATATATCAATTTTTAAACACCAATTTGATATGTAAATTAATAACTTATAAAATTTCATAAAAGTAATATAATTGTAGATATCAAAAAGGAGCCGTGCAATAAGCTAGTATGTATAATAAGCATAAGAGGGATCTTATCCAAATTCTTGGTCTGGTCACAGTACTACCAAAATCATATGATCCGTTGGATTAAAATGGACGATCAAGATTAGATTACATTAAAAAGAAAATTATAATCTAAAAAGGATATAATTAAAAAAGGTTGTATTGAAATTGAATTTTAAAAGGAAATTATAATCTCAAAATGATATAATTAAAAAAGCTTACGTTAGAATTGAATTTTATTTATTTTTTTATTAGCATTAAAAAAGTTCATATTTACTATTTGAGCTCTATTTTTAGATCTAGAAATCAGATTTGGAAGAACCTCATTAAATTATCTTTAATTTATTAATGATTTAATAATTACTACTCAAATGAAAATACTCAGAATCTTAGTAGAAAATGTAATTACGAATTTTGACATTAATTCTATTCAATGTAGAAATCCTACATTAATGCTATTCAATGTAGAAAACCCAATTATATATGATTCGAACGTATAAATTAATAACATAAAATTTTTAAAAAATTAATATAATTACATATATCAATATCAATATATATATATAAAGGAGGATATGCGGGCGCTTATGTGGCGCATCTCAAATCATCTCATTCTATTTTTCTAATTTTGTAGAATTTTAAATATTAATAAATAAAAGATATTCTTTAATATATTAGAAGTAGGATAGGTATTCCAATTTATAGGGGAGAAGAATTCAAATTTATGGAGAACACATTGTCTATATAAACAAATCTAACTTACAATTAAATTATTTTTTCTGTATGTTTTTTATTAACATATATAAATAGAATAGGTGTTCGAATATATAAAACGTTAGAAGTATAATAGATTTTCGAATTTATAAAAGAGAAGAATTTAATTTACGAAAAGATATAAAAAAATAAGTAAGCTATATAAATCAGAGCATATAGACATTTGTTTAACTTTGATATAGGTTAGATCTATAATTCTAGAAGTACAATGAGTGTATGCAGATTGATATCAGACTAGGATATTGTAAGCTTAAATATTAAATCAAAGTCTTCAACGTAGAAAAGGATCGGATATACAATTTTTCAATTGAAAAAATGGTACATTTTTATTTTTATGTTATTCTTGATGTAGTTGATTTTGTTTGTGGGTCAATATTGTTAGCTTTAGTTAAAGTATGGTGGCTTTGTGATTTTATTCTTTATCATGGGAGCTTTATGGTGTGTTATGTGTGGTCCATTCGGTTAGCTATCTTTTTTTAACGATTTTAAGCTTGCTTTTAGAATTTTAGCTTTAAGTGCTTTTTATTAATATTTTTTTAGTCATACTTGATATCCATATATTAATATATGAGTACAAAATCATGTAAACGAAGAGCATGTAGCCATGTACCTCCTCTGGTAAATATGAATGTATAGATTAGAGTTTTTTTTTTTTTTTTTTGAAAGTAAGATTAGAGTTAATATGCACGTTGGAATGCATGCATAATTGCATAGTGCACTTTTCAGTTTTTTATTGTTAAGCAAGTATTGGTCTCTACGAGTGAAAAAGGTCAATTGTGTGACTTTAAATCACGATCTCATGTTCGATCTATATTATATTTGAAAAGTAACACTTACTCAAAAATACAGTTAGGTGACGTTTCTGATATTGGTTAGATTTTTCTTAAGGCTTTTGTAATTTAAATTTTAATAATTTAAATATTTTTTTAAAAAATCAGAAATGAAAAAAAAATTAGGTAAATTTAAAAAAGAGAAGAGTTCAAATATCAGGGTATTGGCCCTTTCTATCACATTTTCAAAGAAAATGGCCCCAAATATCACAACTCAAAACCTTGGCCCCAAATATCACTCCAAGACACACTATAATATATCGTTTTAATTTTTCAGCATAAACGCTACTTTGTGTAGCGTTCTCCCCAAAACACCACATAAAACTGTGTCTTCCCACCCAAAAGCACAACTTAAACTAGCGTTTCCCCCAAAACACCACATAAAACAGTGTCTTCCCTCCCCCAAAACACAACTTAATCTAGCGTTCTCCCCAAAACACCACATTAACCAGCGTCTTCCCCTTCAAAACGCTAGACGCATTAGCGTTTTTTTTTGAAAAAATTAAACGCTACATGATATTGTGTTATGAGTGATATTTGAGGCCAAGTTTTTGAGTTGTGATATTTGGGACCATTTGTGTTGGAATTGTGATATTGGGGGACCTTTTCTCCAAATATCAAGAGAAGACAGTATAATTCTAATCAAATTATATGTTTTCATAGATATAAACTACGAAAATTTATTTGAGTTCAAAAATTTCGGGACGGAGAGCATTGTCATAGTGTTTTAATGTAGGATCACTCCTATATATGGAGCATCACTTCTTAACATTTTGAAACTCTATTATTATCACATCCTTTTAATCATATGATGATTAGATTTACATAATCTATTTTTTTTAAAAAAAAATAATTTTAGATATTATTAATTAAAATTTCTACGAATTTAAAGAAAGGACAATCAATATATCATCAATATATATAAAGGAGAATGCGTAGGTGCCTAGATGACGCTTCTAAGATCGTCTCAATCTATTTTTCTAATTTTTTAGATTATTAAAATTTCAAATACTAATATATATAAAATATTTTTTAACATATTAGAAATAGAATAGATGTTCGAATTATAGAGAAGAAGTGTTCAAATTCAGAAAATTATATAATTAAAAGTTGTATTAGAAATAAAATAGGTGTTCAAATTTATAAAGAAGAACAATCCAAATTTATAGGTAAAACATATAACTAAAAGTTCTATTGGAAATAGTATAGTTGTTCAAATTTATAGAGGAAAATAATTCGAATTTATAAGGAATTCATATATTTAAAGATACTATTATAAGTAGAATAGGTGGTTGAATTCATAGAGAAGAAGGTTTCGAATTTATATAAAAAAAATATAATCAAGAGTTCAATGGGAAGTAGAAAAGGTGTACGTTTGATATACAGAGGAGAATAGTTTGAATTTATGGAGAAGATCTATAATTAAAAGTTCTTTTTTAAAATAGCTAGAATACGATCAAGTTCTATTAGAAGTAAAATAGGTTTATGTACGACATTCAATTAAAATTTCTATTGAAAGTAGAATAGAAATTTATAAATGAGAAGAGTTCAAATTTATAAAAAAAAAGATATATAATTAAAAGTTGTATTGTATATGTGTTAAAATATATAGGGGAGAAGAGTTCGAATTTATAAAAAACATATAATTAAAAATTTTATTGAAAGTAGAATAGGAGACGATGAGATAGCATCTTTTACTAAATTTTAAACTTATTTATCCTTTTTCTTATAAGTCTTTCATGTTAAATTTTTCCATGTAAGTTAACTATACTTGTATTAAGAAAACATAAATTCATAAATCAAATATTATTCCTATATTGAAAAGTGCATTCCATGCAGGAACTGTAAATTTTATCTTTTGGTGTGTATTCAAATTTATAGAAAAACAAGAATTTGAAAACCATACAAATTTACAAGAAAGTAGAAATCTAAATTCATAATGTAGACCTAATATTTATTTTTCACATGATCAAGTTTAAAAAAAGAATTCAAAGATAATTTTTAGGAAGCGTCATCTAAAATTGTACTATATAATATTTCTATTAGAAGTTTTAAATAAAAAATAAAATTAATTCTCTTTGTTGGTTCTAAATTTTTAGGTAAAAAAACAAAAGCAGGAGTATTTGTTATATACAGTAAAGATAAGTTGTAGTTTCATTTTCTAAAATTTCATATAAAAAATATAGAAAAAGTAAAAATTGAAATTCACTATCTTCCTAGGTTTTAATTTTAAAGAAAAAAATTAAGTTGGGACTTCGATCGTAAACGAGAGCTACTCGAAATGTGTTTATCGAGAATACGACTCATTAGAAAATATTGTCTTTAATTGTTAGAATTTGATATTGATGTTACAAATTTTATTTTATTTTTAAGCTTCAATTTTTATGGATTACAATTATAATATAAATTTTCATAATATATATATGTTAAAATTGGTTTTGGTTTTAACGAGAGAACGATTTTATAGGAAGAATCGTGTTTAAAGGGAGAGCGGCTCAATAGAGAGGACCGTGTTAACTATTAAAATTTAATTTGATGATATACATAAAATAAATGTATATATAAATTTCTTTAAAAAATATTTTAACGCCGCTCCGAAGCGCGGATTTATTGACTAGTTAAAATAAGCTAGTAGATGATAAAATGAATAAACAAAGTTTATTACGATTCTTCTAAGAAAAAAAATTTATAACTATAAATGAATGGTTTCAAAAAAAAACTATAAAAGAATTTTAAGTACGTACATGATACACCTCCTCTGCAATCCCTGAAAACTAAATAGAAGGTGCAAGCAAACACAGAGATGGAGAACCAAAACAGCCAAGAAAATCCAAACAACAAACCCTTTGTAATTCAAATACCTTCATATCAAGAAGTAATTGAGGGCAGTAGTATTAATTCTCAGCCCAAAACGACCCCGTCTCTGTTCCAACCCCCCTCTTCTTTCTCTCAAGCTTTCAACTTTATCAAGAAGTCTGATCTTTACTCTCCCCCACCTCCTCCTCCACCTGCACCACCCACTCCTGCTCCTTCCAGGTACCATTAACATATACTTACACATATACATACATGTTTTGTATTTTCTGAATTTTAAATTTTTTAAGTTCTTGAAAATTGGGTTTTGGGGGTTTCACTAGAGGATGACCTCGAGGACCTGAGGTTAAAACAATTATAAGAGGGTATTTACGTAAATCACTGGAAAAAAAATTATAATTACAAAAATGACTTTGCGGGCCTTTACTTTATAAGTAGAAATATGTTATAACCTTGGGATTTACTTTATAAGTAGAAATATGTTATAACCTTGGGAGAGGATCCCCGAACCATTTTTCTCTTTTTTATATTAAGGTTTAGTGTATTCTGAATTCTTGAGAATATGGGTTTTTTATTTAGTTTGTGTGGTTTGATTTTTGTAGTGGGGGGATTAATGTGGAAGCTCCTGGTGGTGGTGGTGGTGGTGGTGCTGTTGCTTCTTCTTCGGGTTCGGGGTATGTGAGGCCACATGTGAATAGTCGTAATGCGATTCTTGTGAGTCATAGACAGGTTAGTGTTTGTGCTTGTGTGTAGTTTGATTTATTTGATTTTCGATTGAATTGTGTGTAGTGTTTTGCACATTAATTCTTGTTTTTATTAAAGTTGGGAGCTTTTATATTTGGATATAGTATAACTTGATAGTTTTGTAATGGAATTTTTACTTGACGTGTTCATTTGCTTTGGGATTTTTTGTAATGGTATTGGTAGATTGTGTGCTAATGTGCGAAGTAGGTTTTTTTCAGACTGTCAATTGAAGAACTTAGCCTTGGTTATGTTTAGTTCAAGATAATGAAAAAATCGAACAGTTTTAATTACTGTTATGGAGTGAGATAAATGACGAAAGGATCTTACTAATGCAGCTCCCTGGAATGGCGCGGGGATATTAGGAACTCCTAAGCGAAACCAACCGATATGTAGTAATCTTGTGATAACTCTAAATGCAATCGAGACTTTAGTTTTTTATATCTTGAATTTCTCCTTGCACTACACTACGGAAAACTATGTTGAAAATATCTAAGAAACTTTTGCAAACAACTGACAAGACTACAAAGGCGTGTGCAACTGGGTTAACCTTTTGAAGTCTCAAAAAGAGTGAAGAGCCAAAAAGGCGAGAATAGAAAGAGAGCATGATTCGGACGACTGATTGGTATTTGCATTATTGTATTTGTACACGTGATTTTGTTTGTGTGGTGGAACATATAGCCTGACCTTCAACAGTGGACAGTTGCTTACGGAATAGAGCTACAGAACTAGAACTAAAATTTTCTTGATCGGCCATGATCTCGATTTGATCATCTTATTACAGTTATATATAGCTGATATTAGTTACAGATAATGAGAACTTTATCAGACTTTTTTGAATCACAAGA
Organism: Kitagawia praeruptora; assembly: GCA_037693485.1. Taxonomy (NCBI): domain Eukaryota; kingdom Viridiplantae; phylum Streptophyta; class Magnoliopsida; order Apiales; family Apiaceae; genus Kitagawia; species Kitagawia praeruptora. The sequence goes on along the minus strand of CM075351.1, from coordinate 115,833,638 downwards.
GGGTAAGTAAAACCGAAAAGGTGGACCATCAACACATAATACATAGGAAAACTATGCAACATTCACTGAAGAGGGTGTGGAACCAAATATATCTAATCTTTTATACATGTAACACGCCCACGAGTTTGCCGAATTCTAAAAGAATAGGATATTGTCAGACAAGGGTTCTATTGAGAAACCCTCAGTAGAACCCTCGTTTGAAAAAACCCTCAATAGAACCCTCATTTGACAGTACCCTATTCTTTTAGAATTCCGCAACCTCGTGGGCGTGTTATGTTTATAAGAGATTGGATTTATTTGAAAAAGATGTGGAACCAAATATGTCTAATCTCTAGTACATGCCCATTGGATTTATTTGACAACTTTTATTGAGGCTTTTTTCATTACATAGTGGTCGTGTGAGTTGTTTTGGGAGATGGGTATTTTTTATTTAATGTTTGTTGTCATGCCATGCTAGGAGAAAGGAAGCGAAGCAAGTACTACTATATTAATTTCTGTATATTTTATGCTATTATATAGGAACAAAGTTGATTGTAATTGTTAATTTTTTTTTACTAATATAAGATAAATAGATTTTTGGGAATTATCGAGGTTTAGAGTAGTGGAAAATAACAAGGTTCCTCTTTACTTTCTTTATTATTATGATTTTGCTTGTTTGGTAAAGTTTAGGGTTTTAGTCTGCAATCTTCTGTAAAAAAATTATTTGAAAACTTTAAGTGAGATTTATCTCTTCTTGTGGATTGTGGTTTTATCACTTATCAATCCTCATCTTCTACTTGTTGCCATCTTAGTTTCCTTCTTGCTGTCCCTGCAAGAGCTCAATTCCAACTTACGTTCTCATCTTTGTTCTTTTCTTCCTAATTATGTGTAAATTCTGCTGTGATCCTTCTAGCCTTTTTGAATTAGTACTGTGCAGTAATCTATGTTCTGATATTAAGTTGAGACACAGAGGTCCTAACAAAAGCACATTTGAGTATCCCTTTTTGAAGATTAAACTCCAGCTGGATGTAAGCTCTACACACACATCTTATACAAAACATAGTGTCTGATTCCAAAGTTTGTTTACCATATTATAATCTGTACAAGAACCTGTCTTCAATTTAGCTGTATCGTATTTCTGGTTTAAATATATTCTGCAGTGGGCAAAGCACTTTACTAACATACTTGATGTTTACTGCTCTTGCAGAAAGGAAATCCTTTGCTAAAACATATAAGAAACGTGAGATGGGAGTTTGCAGATATTGTCTGTGATTATTTGTTGGGGCAAGATACTTGCGCTCTTTATCTTAGGCAAGTATATATATATATACTTGCTACAATGTGTTTCATTTACTACTATATATAACTATAGATGTATCACACTTTTAATGCCTCAACTATAGTTTGTAATGTTTCTGTATGATTTACACAATGTTTAGGTAGGTGCAAAAGCAAAGAGAGATCTAATTATTTGCAGCTGATCTTTTAATACTGGATCTTAAGGCCTATTTGTGCTGACTAGAACATCTGGGCATCTGATTGTAACATCATTGTATTGTATCTCATTCAATCTGGTGTTACAAAAAAGTTTAAAACAAAGCTAATGAGATCTTATGTATTACCTGTTATATCTTCCATCTTTTTACACTGTATAAACAGATCATGGCTTATCATAGTGTATAGTATTCATTCTTTCTGAATATTCAGCACATTTAATTTATATCGAATGTGATTAATCTTATTTGGTTAGAATTCATCCAGGTTGAAGTTAGTCAGGCTATCAGTGTTTACTTTCTGACTTCCTTATATTACATGTATCGCAGTGTACAAAAACATTAAGCGAAAATATGTAGATTAGCCTGCCTGTGGTACGTGGACTAGTAATCTTATTGTAACAATTCTTTCTTCTGATGCAGTGTTCGCTATCATCTGCTTCATCCCGATTACCTGTATTTTCGAATTAGGGAATTGCAAAAAAAGTTCAAGCTTAGAGTTGTTTTATGTCATATTGATGTTGTAAGCTCCTTCACATTCCAACTTTTATCTGTATCTGTAACATTTAATTATGTTGAATTTTAATCTGCAATACATTAGATACTTTTTGTGAACTTATGATTTCTCTTTTTTGTTGTTTGATCCATGATCCAGGAAGATGTGGTTAAGCCTTTACTTGAAATTACTAAGACATCTATGCTTCATGACTGCACCCTTTTGTGTGGTTGGAGGTAATCATCTCATGACTATTATATCTGATTGCCCTTGTTCTGGTTCTTATCTGAGAGGAGTTTAAAATTTCCAATCACTCTACACTGTTGCAATGTCGCTTCAAGCGTGAATCAAGACATAAGCACATTTTACAAACATGGGTTTTGCCATAACACTGTTTGAGTGGAAGTGGTTCTTAGTTTCTTTATAATCTGTTGTAGCTTGGAAGAATGTGGCCGTTACTTGGAAACTATAAAAGTATACCAGCATAAGTCTGCAGATATCATTCAAGGTCAAATGGACACAGACTATATGTCACGGGTATCTATATCTATCAGTTTTTATTTTACCGTCAAAGTTTTTATATATGGGTCAACTAGGGAGCTTTATTCGTAGTTTAAAGGTTTAATGTAGCTTTGAACTATCTATGCTTATAAGTTCCTAATGGGAATGAATTTTTTTGCATTGTAGTTGACTCATGCTCTTACAAGTATTCGGCATGTCAACAAGACAGATGTGGTTACTCTTGGTTCTACATTTGGGGTGCCTCTTATACTGAAACTTTGAATTTATGACCTTTGCCCTTTTCATATCTTGAAATTCTAATAAAGAGTAGTTGCTTCTTTTGTAGTCTCTTTCTCATATTATGGATGCATCCATGGAAGATTTAGGTCGATGTCCTGGAATAGGGGAACGCAAGGTATCTTTTCGTGTATTTATTCTCTACTTGGTAATTGAACACGTATTTTTGTTTTTTAGAGGCATAAGCAGCATAATATCAGGTGACTGTCATAATAATTAAACTTGATGCACGTGATATACTTTCGGATCAGATGGTTATATTGGTGTTAAGATTGAATCCAGTATATCTGGCATGATTGCATGAATAGTGAAGAGTGTGATGCTATTCCTTTTAAGAGCACTTGAACCCAGTTTAAATGATATTAGCAATCATGGAATATTTTTTATGAGTTCTTTTAGTAGTAATTAGAAATACAGTACTAATCTTTGTTCATCACTGTGATAATAAATCAGGTGAAACGCTTGTATGAAACATTTCATGAACCATTTAAGCGTGTAGTTTCCCATAAAACAACTATTTTGGGAACCCCAACAGAGACTGCCCCCGTGCCCGAGGGGAATGTTGATGAAAAGGATACAGAGGATGCTAGCAAGCGCAAGAAGAAAGAACCTGAACTTACTGTCAAATCAGCATTGTCGGAAGCTTTTTCAAAATATTCAGGCAAAGTTGGTGCAAAGAACAATAAATCACAGCCTAAGAAAAGAGAAGCAGTATCCAAAGATAATACTTCGGTTGATAATTCTCCAAATTCATAAAAGGAACAGACACTTAAATACATCTCGATGAGATAAATGTACTTGAGATATTACATGTTTATACTCAGATTAAAGAACAAGTAAATTAAGCACATAAAGATTTCCAGTTCTTAATATACTCTGTTTTGGTTCTTGTAATGTTCAAGTCTTGTTCCAAGTTCTGTTTCCATGTTTTTTTTTCCGGGAGGATGGAAGAAATGTGTAACTATCCGGACTACTTGTTGATATGCTTATTGAAAGATGTTTTTTGCCAAGTGCCAAGAAGAAACTGTAGATTATTTCTTCACTTTTCTTGATAAGAACTTGATAAGCAAATTAAGAGGATTATTCTTTTTTCTCCTGTTTTCTCCATGCATTGTAATAATTCTAGGAACTTTTCTTCTGTGCTTTAAGTTTCGGTGCTAAAGCATTATTGCTTATATCAGTCAATAATTCTGAAGATTCATATAGTCTGCCATATTTTGCTTACAAAATGTTTTTTTGATTGGTAAATATCAGGAAGTTGTTACCTTTTCACTTTTGCTTTTGGTTTCTCTTGAACTCTTGGATTGTTTGATAAAAGAAATTGTGGGTCCATTTATTTGAAACCATAATTTCTTTATACAAAGGAACAAAGTCACTTTGTTGTGTTCAAATTATGCACAAACACACACACACATGATATCTTGAATCATTGGTTACATGTATGCTGCAGTTGCATAATGTTAAAGAAAAGAGAAGCTTTAATACTGATAAACCAGCGAGCAACTCAAAAAATGGAAGTGAAAAGAATATTAAGTATGGAAATAAAGATAAAGTTTGTTGCTTTGAGTCTGAAAAGTATAAGATGAGGACTTGTATTACAACTACAGGTGCTGATTGAGTAGACAAAAGTGCTGGAGTTGTGTACAAAAAGTTAAAGCAAGATTAGTCTAAAGGAGGGAACAAAGCATGAAGAATGCAGCCTTAACAAAGGAGAGTATGACTACTATCAGTTGTTGATCCCAATGCTGAGATGTCGATATCTTCTTTTTATGATTTCATTTTCTGATTTTGCATTTGGATTGCTGTAGTTTGGGACTTGGCCTACCTCTTGCTATATGCCCATGTTTTGCAGTTTGTATTTTCAGATTTCTTGTCAAGAGAAGAATATCATGTTTAAGAAAAGGGGTACGTTCAATGGCAAACAGTTGCCATTTAACTGTTACATAACATATGGTTTACCGTTGGATTCATATGGTTTTAGGACCGTTGGATCGTTGATCCAACGGTCCTGATTTAAAAAAAAAAATACACCGTACCGCAGAAACTTTCCGCGGTACGGAGAAATTACAAAAATGCCCCCACTGTTCACGTACCGCGGAAAGTTTCTGCGGTACGGTGAACAGTAGATTTTTGATGTGAAAACAGGGGGCATTTTTGTAATTACCCCGTACCGCGGAAACTTTCCGCGGTACGATGTAAATTTTTTTTAAAATCAGAACCGTTGGATCATTGATCCAACGGTACTGAAATCATATGTTATGTAACAGTTAAATGGCATATGTTTGTCATTGACCGCCGGCCTTAAGAAAATATAAATTTGTGATATCTAACTTGGGAGATTTAGATATGATTGCCGGATGGGTGGTGGAGTTCGAAAATTCATAACAGTGTTGGTCCAAACAGTACTGTTTTTCCTCAAATTAGCATAGAAGTTTATAAAAATTAGTGATAACGACGTACATGGTGTACATCCAAATACATTTTCGAACGATAACAATGACTCCAAACAATTTTATAAAAAAGATGAATCAACATTAGGAGACATGGATCATAAAATTTGCGGAGTTTCGGGGGTAGTAATCAATTGGAAAAATGAAGATACATCATGTGATGGATTTATTTGTAGTCATGCACATGGCTGTCAAAAAAATCCGGATATCCGGATATCCGTTCGAAATATCCGAATCCGTATCCGAAAAATTAGGATATTATCCGTATCCAAAAAATTAGGATATTATATTAATATTTTAATATATTATATTAATATAATATATTAATATATTAATATATTATATATCATATATTAATATATTATATTAATATATTATATTAATATATTAATATAGAATATATTATATATCATATATCATATTATATAATATATTAATATATATCATATATTAATATGATATATTAATATATAATGATATATGATATATAATATATTATATATTAATATATTATATATTAATATATTATATATCATATAATATATTATTATATTAATATATTGTATTAATATATTAATATATTATATTAAAATATTAATATATTAATATATTAATATATTAATATATTAATATTTTATATTAATATATTGTATAAATATATCATATATCATATTAATTTATTAATAAATTATATTAATAAACTATAAATATGATATATATATCATCATTTATATATTGCTGTAAAAAATATCCGAAATATCCGAATACCGTCCGAAATATCCGTATTCGTATTCGAAAAAATTAAGATATTATCCGTATCCAAAAAAATTTACCCGTATCCGTATCCGAAATATCCGTTTGACGGCGTATGTTGTTTCTGTATTTATAGCAGTGTTCTAAAACTCGGCTGAGGCGGCCGCCTAGGCGGCGCCTAGGCGCTAGGCGCCATCAAAACGCCCCGAGGCGGGCCTAGGCGGGTAAAAAAACGTTTTTTTAGAAAATCGGTCAAAGTCGGGGTTAGGCGGTCTAGGCGGTCCGAGGCGGGTTGAGGCGGGCTGAGGCGGTCAATAATAAAAATTGCTGAAAAAGTCAAAAATCGACAAAAAATGGCAAAAAATTGGCAAAAATCGTTGAAAAGGTCAAAAATTGACAAAAATATTTGGGAAATTGATATCTACTTGGTTAAGAACTTAAGATTGTTTTTATTCGGGCAATAAAAAATTGATATATGATATATTTTGTAATTATAATATTATATAAATATAAATATTAAAAATAATATTTAAATACAACCGATTAATCCGTCCGATTAATCCCCGCCTACCCGATTAATCCCTAGGCGGTACCTCAACCACCTAGCTCCGCCTAGCGATTTCTGGAACACTGATTTATAGTCGCAAATACTGGCTGCTGCAGCTTCTTGTCGGATTGTATCCAGATATTTAGCCAAGTCTTGCATATACTCCTATTATTGTGCTCATCAATGATTTTTCCTTTTCTTTTTTGGAAATTATCGCTTACTTGTGCCATCATCTTCGTTCTTCTATTTCTACTATCATGTGTCACCACTGTTGTTCTGCAACAGATGCAGCATCATATTCTAAAAGTAGAATAATATGGCATATTTTTTTCTAGTACAAAGTTGATACCAGACATAAATGATCTCGTCGTTGAAATATATGGGTCTTCCCGTAATATTTTAGATTGATCGATTATTTAATATTATATTAGAGTTCGACTTAAGAAGTATATCAGTTTCAAGTTGGCAAAAAAGCATATTTGGTGTATGAGCTCTAACACGTTTTGAGAATACAGCGTTTGTACTTTTAAAATTTATAATTTGGTGTCCGAAATTGGTAAAATCATTCAAATGAATGTCAATTCCGATTTTTTGACCGATCATCCCATATTATCTTTTTGAAATGTTATATATGGTATCTTAATTTGTCGCATTTTAACAATCTAGTAATTTAAGAATTTAATATCCATATTTAAATTCATTATTACATTTTTCTAAAATTTTATGTAAAATATATAAATAAAATTGTAACTAAATTAAAAAAGAATCTTAAATATGAATTATATATAATTATAATATGAATAATTTCTGAAGGAATTAAAACTAATACAGAATTGAAAATAAATCATAAATAAAGTTAACATATATAAAATATAAATTAATAGTGTATCAGAACTGAAATAACATTAATATTATATACAATTCAAGATCAGGCTCCCTAGCCTATTGAATGTTCTTGTATTTTTTATAGAGATGTATTTTAATTACGAATGTTATTCCATTAATGAATTTTGATCAGGAAAATTACATATAATTCTATAAATTTGTTCTAACTAGAAAATATATGTACATTCCATTTTATAAAATCTTGTAAATATAATATACATTATATATAAATATAATTATTAAATTAAAGAAAATAAATTATTTCATGTACTATCGTGTACTCGAAATAAAAATTAATATTGGACATTAATTATCATATACTTTCATGTTTGCTATCTATATTAATATATTAGGACATGTATATTTTTATATTTAAAATATCAAGTATTAAAATTTGATGAATTAAAACACTATATACAACATTTTTTAAAAAGGCTTGCATGTCATTAAGGGAGAGCACAAATCGGATCGGATCGGATTTATGATAAAACCGAAACCGAAACTGAAACTCTACTGGTTTTAAAATCTAAAACCGAAATCGGCGGTTCGGATTCGGATTCAAAAGTATCGGATCGGATGCAATCGGTTCGGTTTCGATTTTAAACCCGACTCAAATAAAAATAATAAAACCGACATACCCTACTTAAATGAAAAGTACGTGAAATTAAAATTTACATCCATGAAATATTTGTTTTCTCGAAACATACAAAGTTTTAATAATTAAGTACTAAAGTCTAAGATAAAATTTGTAGAAATCAAAGAGTTGCATAACTGATACAAAAGCCATAACATACAGTAACTAATACTGGAAGAGGAAAATATGAGAGTACTGATAAAATAAAGTTTAAAGTAAGAGAACTTACATCATCCAACAGCACACTGTTGCAGTGATAACCAGTGTCAAATGAAACCTGAAACAAAATGTACAGAATACAGTCAAATACTGCATTATAAAACAAAACAATATTTCAAAGCAGGTAATCAATTTTTTTTTTTTTATCATTGTAGGTATGAATTTTTTTAGTTGATAGAAAACCTACTCAAGATTAAACATTCAATGCTTTAAAAAATGAAAATTAACAAGCTGATTAATTAACAAGAGACTGCAGTATATGAGTCTTGCACCCGAGAATAATCAATGTAAAAATGTTTATAAAATATATTGTTATAAAATATAAAAAATATCTATTTATTTATTTTAAATTTTCAGATCGGATTCGGGTTTTTTCGGATCGGATTCGGGTTTTTTCGGATCGGATCCGACAAGAAACCGAAACCGCATAATCGAATTCGATTTCAGTTTTTAATTTTTCGGTTTCGGATCGGTTTTATACGGATCGTTTTTTAGCGGTTTTTAGCGGATTCGGATTCGAATTTTTTCGGATTTTTGCTCAGCCCTACATGTCATGGCCATATCAGTATTAATAGTTTTTAGCATACAAAAAATTGATAATGCTAGTGATCAAATACAAACCAAAATTAAAATGAAAACTAGAAACTAATCTATGGCCTTAGATTAATCTAATCTAATGGTCCCCTGAAGCATCACACATAATTAAAATATACCCTATACATAATTCCACATAATCCACTTCGTTTCTAATTTAATTTTTCCCTGTAAGTTGGTGGGCTTTTTTGGAAATCTGATTTTACTGTATTTTTCTTCATCTCCCAACGATCAATTTGCATACCATATATGCTAATTTCGACGCGATTTAAGAAATTTTATTTAGTTTCTAGTTTTTAGTTTAAATGTGGTTTATATTAGAGTAAAATACAATACTATATTTACAGGCCATTGCTTCATGAAAAACACCCTTATATAATGAAAATAAAGAACATCATAGAAACTTACTTAAAATTGCATTTAAAATAAAGAACATGATATATTCCTTCCGTACCAATTTACATGTCCATTTTGAAATTTTTAATGGTCAAATTGATCCATTTTTGACTAAACATTAAAAAATATTCAATTATTATTTTTGAAAACCAAAATTTACATGTTAAAATAGATTACATGTACAATGATACAATTTTTTATTTTTCATAATTATATAATATATATTTAAATTTTAATCATAAAATTTATCAATTTTATTAATCAAAAATTAAAAGTAAAATGTATAATGGAACAGAGGAAGTATAACCGAATATATAATGGAACAGAGGAAGTAAAATGTATAATGGTAAAGTGACACTTTTATCATGGACACATTTAAAAAATGCAAATTCAAATATATACACTATTTGAATGATTCAAATGTAATACGATATATTTTAAAGTAGTGCAAAATTTCCGCTTATAAATATATACGAAATAGAAATTAGAAATTGACAACCCTAAACATAACAGGACATGTCCGTTGATAGGCTAGGACCAATTCCGACCGGGCTCAAGTCCAAGGTCCCCATCTGACTAGACGAAGCCAAGCTCGGATCAGGCCCAAGACATCTACACCCGCGACCAGGCCCAAGAGGCGTGGGAGCATGACAGATACAAGTCATGACTTGGGGTCCTACATGATAATGACAGGTAAGGGAATCCTAGGATTGACACAATCATGTCCCTATCGATCCATGTGCCAGCACGTCATTGGCACACGCCACCACAAATGTCACTCGGACAGGTGTGGGGTATCAGCAACGGACAAGTGTCCCATCTACGTCGGATCCAACGCTCATGATTGCAGGTACCAACCCCTAAACCCTAATCCTTGGTCTATAAATTGATCAGGAGAAAAAGGTAGAAGGGTTCCATTCTCTTTTAGACACTCATATACATACACCCTCAATAATTAGATACTTCAGTCCTCATCTTTTACTCTCCAACGCCGTCATTTATTCTCACTCCGGAGGTGCCGCGGGTTCAAACCCACCTCCCGACATTGTTTTGCAGAGTCCCAACCACCAACTACACCGCTTACCAGGCGTGGGAACAACGGAGGAGACATCGGATCGGGAACCGGAGTTATCATTGGCGTTTTAAGGAGGGGTGGCTCTGTCCTTTGGTCTCGGTGCCACAGGACTCATCTCTACTTCAACAAGCTCTCGAAAGAGAGTCCTAAACAAAGCTGTAAGATCTAAAATCACCATAAAACCTTAACCAAAGATGTCACCTTTACGCATTTCTTTGCTGTGTGTGCACATAGTCCACGTTATTTAGCCTCTCTAGCTAAGATCTTTGATAAAGTTACGATTTTTAGCCTCTGGACATAGCTGATACTCAGATCCATACTCGTAATCGCCTGTGTATCTGTTTGTGTCTGTCAACCTGTATTCTTATCTGGATATTAAGTACATACATAAGCTGTTTTGCTCAAAACCCATCCTGGATAGGTCATAATCGATACTTTGTGAAATATCATGTTGGAAAGTCTGAAATCATGGTGAGGGGAAGCAAATCTACCCAAAGAACAAACACTCGGCCGCAAGATCTTAACCCAACTCCGTACCTGCCTCTAGTGCCAACTAATGGAGCCCCGGTACTAGAAATACATTGATAAATACATTGATATCCGGTACTAGGAATTGCCCCCGGTGATGCCCGAATTGACATTGAACTTAACCTGTATAAATACACTGATGTGCCTTTAGCTGTAATGCACATGGAAAACCTCAACCCGGACGAGTTGGCGGATGCTATCCGGGCGTATCGAACTAACCGGATGGCACCGCCTCCCGAACCGGAACAAGCTGAAAATTCGCAAGGTTCTGAACACTCCCACCGGTCCAGAAGGTCAGTCTTTGACCGGATTGGCAACCAAGGTAAAGAAAAACATACCGCCAACAAAGCTCAAAGTAAGAATCATGAAGCTCGGAAACTCAAAAACTAGCTAAACACAAAGAAAAGATCAGGCATGAGGAGGAAGCGAAACTCGAGCTCAAAATCCAAAAAAGAATCCTGGAAGAAGAGGACCGAGTCTTGAGGAGGTCCGGATCCAAGAGAATTCTAAGAGAAGTCAATCCGGAGGTTATCTCAGACGAAGATGAACCTGAAGACAACTTAATTCAAATGATTCATGAGCTACATAAGAAAGTGGGATAAGGCTCCGGACTTGAGATTGAAGGAACTCTGACACCGTTCTGCCGTTCTTTGGAAGCCATTCCTAGACAGAAGAACATGAAGCAATATAACTTTGATTCGTTCGACGGGTTGGGAGACCCTGAAGAACACGTTAATTACTTCGAGCAAATCGCTCTCATCTACTACTACAATGACATTACCAAATGCAGTTTCTTCGCATCAACCTTGAAGGGAGGGGCCCAGAGATGGTTCAACCGAATCCCCTCCCGGAGCATTCATTCCTTGTAAACAATTTCGCGAGTCTTTCCTGGAAAGGTTCAGAGCAAACCGGACGCACGAACTACACATGTGCCATCTGGAGACAATTCGTCAATATGATAATGAATCCTTCTCAGACTATATGAAGCGATTCCATGAGGCAATAAATAAGGTCTCATGATTGGATGAGCATGAAGCTCTTAGCATCTTCCGGAGAAATCTGGACCCGGACCAAAACGAAAGATATTTCTATGAGCTGATCAACAAAGAACCTGAAAGTTTAGCCGCATCATATTCCATGGCTGCTCGGTTCATCAAAAAAAGTGATGTGCTGCAGGCGATGAGAATGACCCGTCAAGGAAATTCCTCATCCCGAGCTACTCAAGATGATCGCTCACGTGGTGGTTATCAACCCGACAAGAGGTTCAAGCCAAACAGACAAACCAACTACATTCAAAATTCTCAGCCGTTAGTCTTTGAAAGAATCTCCGAACCAACTGCAATAACTACCAAACTGGAATCCAAACCTCCCAAGCCACCTAAAACGGATCCAAAGCCAGAACCAGAGTGGACTCCACTCAGCCAAACCCGGTCCGACATCCTGAAAGAATTCCGGGATAAGCCATACTTCTACCCACCTAAACCAATGATCACCGCCCCGGAAAATCGGCCTACTCACAAACAGTGTGACTACCACGGAACTCACAATCACACCACTGAAAACTGCATGTCTCTCAAGTACTTCATCGAGGATTAAATCAAGAAAGGAAACATGGGGCAATATATAGCTCAGAAAACCATGGAAAAAGAAGAAGGATCCGGATCAGGAAAGAAGCATGTGGTCAATGTAGTCATGCGGGGGTCCAGCTCTCCGCCACCCAGTCCGGGCTTAGGTGATGAAGTAATGATGATCCAATCCTTTCCCGAACAAGTAATAACTTTCAGCAATGCCGACTTTGAAGGAGTCGACCCAAATCATAATGAAGCTTTGGTGGTTAGCCTGGATGTTGCAGAGAATGAAGTCAAAAGAATTCTGGTCCATAACGGATCCTCGGTCAACATCATCTTCAATCATACATTCGATAGAATGCGGCTGGGCAGTGTAATAATGAACGAATGCAGAGAAGACCCACTCTTCGGATTCGGGAACAACCTAGTCCCGATTCAAGGAACTTTGTATTTACCTATCCAGTTCGGCACTCATCCAAAGCAAGTTACTCACATGGTGGAGTTTTATGTCATCAATACACCATCTTCTTACAACATGATCATTGGCCGTCCGGCACTAACCAAGTTCGAGCCATAACCTCTACACCGCATTTAAAGTTTAAATTCCCCACTCCAGCTGGAATCGGGGAAGTTAAAGGAGACTCAGAGACTGCAGGCCGATGTTATGGCCAAGCATTGATCATGGTTGAAATCGATCCGGAGAATAAACGAAAAGCGTCCTTGTACCACAAAAACTTGAGCCGAAAGAAGCACAGAGTGTAATTTAAGAACGAGCCCGGACATGAAGTCCAAAACATCGAAAGTATTGAAGCTCAAACTAAGGAAGAGCTGATTGAAAAACCCGAAACTATCTGGAGGCAAACACCCAAGCCCGAGTTCAACAATTCGTCTCAAAGAAAGATCTCGGTAAAGTTGAACCTGCAGTTGAAATTGAAATGATCGATCTAGAAGAAGTTAATCCGGATCGAAAGATAAAGATAGGGTCCAGACTGGTTCTTGCATAAAACTCATACAGCTGCTCAGAAATTATGCACACGTTTTTGCTTGGAGTCCGGAGGACATGCCCGGACTCAAAGAATCTGTAGCCATGCAAAGCCTTGATGTCAATCCCGATAAAAGGCCAGCAAAGCAGAAAAGAAGGAACTTCACTCCGGACAGACAAAAGGCAATTGATGAAGAAGTTGAAAAGCTTCTCAAAGCAGGAATAATTTGTGAGATAAAATACCCAGACTGGCTAGCCAACGTGTTCTTAGTCAAGAAACCTAATGGAAAGTGGAGAATGTGTGTGGACTACACTGACCTCAATGCAGCATGCCCCAAAGATCCATACCCTCTTCCGAGTATTGATCAGCTCAGTGATGCCACTACTGGTCATGTGATGTTCAGCTTCATGGACGCATTCTCTGGTTACAACCAAATCAAAATGAATCAGGCGGACATTGCCAAAACCGCCTTCACAACTCACCAAGCTATCTACGTATATAAATACATGCCCTTCGGGTTAATGAAAAATGGATCAACCTATCAAAGAGCAATGGTCGAGGTGTGCAAAGATCAGTTGGGACGAAACTTGGAATCATATGTGGATGATATGATAGCCAAGTCAAAAATGGTCGAGGAACATGTCCCGGACTTGCAGGGATGCTTTGAGAATCTAAGGAAGCATGAGATGAAACTAAACCCTGAAAAGTGCACCTTCGGAGTAGGAGCTGGGAAATTTTTGGGATTCATGATCAGTCAAAGGGGAATTGAAGCTAACCCGGAAAAGATTAAGGCAAAAATGGAAATGGAACCACCCCAGACTCAGAAAGAAATACAGAAGTTGGCAGGCTCTCTAGCTGCGTTGAGGATATTCATTCCAAAGTTGGCCGAACGATGCCTACCTTTCTTCGACCTACTTAAGGGAGCAAAAAACAAAAGGGAGATTGACTGAAGTCCTGACTGCCAGAAATCCTTCGATCCCATAAAGGAATTCTTGTCGTCTCCACCAATTCTATCAAAAGTGTTAGCACAAAATAACGCAAGCGCACGTTGTCACAAGTAATATATGATTAAGTCAAATTCGTTCCCACAGAGATCTAGAATGGTGTTTAATTCAATTAATGTACCTATGCACCGATGTATAGTTTTTATCCACTGTTAAGATAAATAACAAATTGGGTTTTTATTAACTACTAAATTATTTATCAAACTAAAGATTAACTAGCTAATGAGATTAAAATCGAATTACTAATATGAGAATAAAACATGGGATCCTAACTTCATTAAATACTTCCTTTAGAGATCATGCCTTTAATCAGTATATGTGATGATTTGATAACTAATCAGATAACACGAAATTAGTACACGCTATCTTTTGACAATCGCATACCAAACTACACAGCAACCACAAGATAGATAGAAGCTATGTAGACACCAATTATGCTTAGACCCTATATGTCTATAAGATTTGAAAACATAATGGTTTAAGAACAAGTTATCTGATATGATTACATAAGGTAGTATGAGATAGTTCAAATCACACCACAATCATGAATATAATCCATGAACTTATGCTAGCATGGCAAGTTCTAAATCTCTAGATCCACTTTCGCATTCACTAGAAATTAACAAACAACTTAGATGTTAGCTACGCATCCAAGAAGAATAAGCACAACCATACGAGGATATCAATAATTCATCACACACATATCAATAAGGCAATCAACTACTAAATTCCATAAATAAATCCGTTCGGACCCCATGACAACGATTAGTTCATGGTCGAACGTCTCATCGTCACGGGGTTTGATGAAAACATGATAAAAACAAGGTTTGAATAATAATGTATCCTAATAGAAGAAAACAAAAGATGAAGTAGATCTAGATCTCCGTTGCTTGTCACGAGCTTTGGTGAATCCTTCTCAAACTTGTCTCCCTTGCTTCTCTGAAAAAACGTCTCTGATGTGTGTTGTGTAAGTCGTAGTTTTTGTGCTCCCAAAGATGTGTATTTATAGCCCCAAGTTGCCTCTTCATCAAGCAATTACCATATTATAGTTGGAATAGAATTACGGCAAATTCCGTTCTTGAATGAAATAGAATTGCAAATTCCATGATAAGTCTGATTCTGGAAGTTTCTGGTCGTCCAAGGTAATTCCACAATGATTATAATTAGAAAACAATGCAATTTCCTTGTCAGAATGGGTTTCCAAAAGTTCTGGAATTTTCTGGCAGTGTCAGGTGCTCAAGGCCACTTTAGAATGAAAGAGAATTTTGTTATCTTCGCGTGGGCTGTTGAATCGTCCAAAACGGACCTGTAGAACTGAAGATACGGCCAAAACAAAAATCAGAAATTCTGGCTGATTTTTCCCGCACCGCGCACGCCCGCGCTCCTGTTCATTCCCGCGCTCGCCCGCGCCCGAAATCAGTACAAATTAGGCGCGCCCGCGCCCGACCTACTGTTCATTTGCTGATTTTGCTCTATTTTCTTCGTTTTAACTCCGATTTTCATTATGTTTCTTCCGGCTCTCTCGCAATTTCATGTACTTCCATTCTTGACCTCAAAATCCACCATCTAACCATGGAAAACATCACCCCACATCCGACTCATATTCCTGCACGAATTCACTAAAAACACATCAAAAACACAACATACTTGAGGTCAAGCGATCAATTTAAGCCGATACAAAGCGTTCCAAGTGGATATAAAATCCACTTATCACACCCCAAACTTAACCGATGCTTGTCCTCAAGCATAACAATTATAACTATATACAACTAACTAGTACCACTTCCGTAGGTGATCACAGTTGCATTTGGCATATGCAACAAGCCCTTTAAACCCCTAGGCAGCCCTAGTGGACGAGTAAGGTCTCGTGAGGGCCTATAGCGAATGTACCCACAAAATCCAATGCATGAATGCAACTAATATGAAAATGCAAGGATCCCCTTCAAACTAACCGAAACCAACTAACAAGCAGATATCTCAAAGAATACAACCACATCCAAATAGAGCTCGACTAAGTCCCCGTATACTAACCATACATGAACGGAAATGTGCGTGTGTGCTATGCTCATCAGAAATACCCCCAAACTAGGTCAAAAATCATACATATTCTTTGCCAAGACAATCACAAGTTTATAACTAGAATAGACGGTAAACACTCCATAACCTAGAAACACCTCCATCCTTATTCAAGTTAGACAGAAATTCATGCTTTATTACTATACTACGACACATAATAGACAAGCATGCTTATTTAACCGTGCAATGAATGAGACCCCAAAAGGCTTATACAATAATACCCATGTAGCGAGTGTTAGGTCAGTGGATCCCAGACTATAAAAGCCTTAGGTCACTAGGACTAAGTCCCCTCAGACTTAATTACTCGAGTATTAAAGAGCTCACTCGTGGTTAATTTTGCATTTAAACTATTTACATGACTCTTTTTTTTTCTTTTTTTCATTTTTTTTTCTTTTTTCTGATTTTTTTTAATATCCAATCTGGAATGAGAATTCTCATTTCCAACCCTAGACTACTCATATAATTATGAGCCGGCTACTAGCCATTTGACGCCTAGCCGTTATTGACAATATTTACAATTAAGCATGAAATCCTTGTTTCCCCCCAAACTTAGACTTTAGTGATCCTACGCCATAAAGGGAATAACGCAAATTCTAACTATAAACAAGTGATTAAATCTCAAAGCATCCAAGCATAATCCTAACCTAGCCCAAAAGCACCCCAATGAGTCTGTGAAAAAGTTTTGTTTCCGCAACATGCATGCCAATTTCATAGGAACTATAAATCAGTCATCTACTCATCATTAATCACACTCAATAAGACACCTACCTATCAATCAGAATCAGTTCGTTCTAAGGGATCATGAAAAATGCATGCCACGAAAATGCAACTAATATGAACTCACATGATATACGACAAATAAAAACAGAATGTCTTATATGAAACAAACATAGATAATACGAACATACATGCATGAACTACTACTAATATGCAAAATGTTCAATCCTACATGAACACAATGAGATACTAATACTACAACAGACTACATATCCCCAAACCACCCCCAAACTTGAAAAATTCAATGTCCGCATTGAATGGAAGTAAATACAAGTGATAGTAGAAAACATACCTACTCATCGGGCCCACATGGGTTGCCTCCCACAAAGCGTTGTCGTTAACATCATTTAGCCAGACGCTACTTCCTTAACTCACGGTGGTTTCAAAAGAATAACCGAACCGTCCTCAAGAGAAAGACCATTCATATGAACGTTGACATCTTGGTTGCTTGCTTTCCACCAAACTCTCCCCTCAGACTTCAACCTGATTTTACTACCCAACGGCCTAATCTTCTTCTTTTTCTTCTTCACACCTCTAAGGTGCTTCTCCGACTCAAATGGTTGAACAAAACTTTCTTCTTCCTCATCATCAGTTTTCCACCTTCGCAGCACGTTATCATGTCCCTCTTCAAAAATCACTAGCTCATTATTCAAAAGGACATACCTCAAATGTGGTGGAAGTTTTCCGAGCTTAACACTCGAAAGATCTCGAATTGAAGAAATGTCAATGGAATCACTGATGGGATGCTTTGGCATGTGCGTGTCCGACTTTAACTTATCAGACTCCTCTCCCTGGCCCCTATCAACCATTTCCACACTGAAACACTCTTCATCCTCTGTCGGAAATTTTATGGCCTTGAACACATTAAAGGTGACATTCTGATCTTGCACCCTCATGGTGAGTTCTCCTTTCTGCACATCGATCAAGGTCCTACCTGTAGCCAAGAATGGTCTTCCCAAGATTATGGGAATCTTCTTATCCTCTTCAAAATCCAAGATAACAAAATCAGCAAGAAATATGAGTTTATCAACTTTCACCAAAACATCCTCCACTATACCCCTCGGATAAGTGATCGACCTATCAGCCAACTGCAAAGAGATATTAGTCGGCTTCGGCTCCGGTAGACCAAGTTGCTTGAAAACAGACAAGGGCATAAGATTAATACTAGCTCCCAAATCACATAAACATTTGTCAAAAGACAACTTCCCAATGGTGCATGGAATTGTAAAGCTTCCTGGATCCTTAAGTTTTGGAGGCAATTTCTGTTGCAACACCGTACTGCACTCCTCTGTCAATGCCACTGTTTCAAATTCTTCCAACCTTCTCTTCCGTGACAAAATATCCTTCATGAACTTTGCATATCTTGGCATCTGCTCCAATGCTTCAACAAAAGGAATGTTAATAGACAGTTTCTTGAAGACATCCGTAAACTTTTGAAACTATTTTTCATGATCTTGTTTTTGCACGCGTTGAAAATATGGATTCGGAGGATAGATCTGATTCACCCACTTCTGCTTCGAAGGAGAATTTTCAGCAGAATTTTGCTTTTGAAGTCTTTTTGGGAATGAAGGTGGTGGATAGATATGATTACTCTCTGTAGACTGCTTCGGAGTAGATTTTTCAGCTGACTTCTTGCTCTTTTCCACTTCACCATCTAGCTGATCAGCCACCAAGTAAGATTTTTCAATTTCGGGCACTGCAGATTTTTCAACCTGTTGATTCTGAACTTCTTCTTCATTAGTTGTTGATTCTTTCCCGGATCTCAAAGTGACTGTTTTCACCTGTTCATGGACAACTTGCCTCCTGTCTGGATTAATCTCTGTATCACTAGGAAGAGTTCCTTGTTGCCTACTAAGTAAAGCACTTGTAAGCTGACCCATCTGATTCTCCAAGGTCTTTTGAGAAACTATCAGGCTTTTAATCGTCATCCTCAACTCATTCATCTCTGATTTTTCATTAGAAGATTGCCCCGCATGAGCTTGGGGTTGTTGCTGCTGAAATCCCAGAGGTTGATATGGTTGCCTTGGAGCATACGGCTGTTGATAGCCCTGATTAAATGGCTTCGCTTGCTGTCCCTGAAACTGCTGATACGGCTGAGGTTGTTGAGCACCCTGATTGTTGCTCCAGCTGAAATTGGGATGATTCCGATTATTAGGATGATAAGTGGCTGGAACTAGTGCAGCATGTCTCTGAAAATTGCTCACGAACTGTGCTGATTCAGGAGAGATAGCACACTGATTCGTCTCATGTGCGCCCGCACATAGCTCACAAATACTAGCAACCTGCTGAACTCCATAATTAGAAAGAGAATCCACCTTCATTGTTAGAGCCTTCAACTGAGCTCCAATCGCTGAAGCTGTATCTACTTCAAAAATTCTTGTTGCCTTGCCTTGAGATAGTCTCTGGATGGATTCTGATATTCATTAGCAGCCATCGTCTCGATAAGATCATAATCTTCATCATAGCTCTTCGCCCATAGAGCTCCACCTGATGCTACATCTAGCAAAGGCCTAGACTGTGCTCCCAACCCATTGTAGAAACCATTAATAACCATCCAATCGGGCATGCCATGATGGGGACACTTTCGTAGCATCTCCTTATAGAGTTCCCAAGCCTCACACAAAGACTAGTCAGATTGTTGTTGAAATTGAGTTAGCTGGTTCCTTATTGTTGTAGTTTTCGCCATAGGGAAGAATTTAGTAAGGAACTTCTGAGCGAGATCTTCCCATGTAGTGATGGAACCGGCTGGTAAAGAGTGTACCCAGTCCTTAGCCTTATCCCTCAGAGAGAATGGAAATAGTCTCAACTTGACAGCATCACCCGACACACCATTAAACTTGAAAGTGTCACAGATCTCGATAGAGTCCCGAATATGCATGTTAGGATCCTCCATAGAAGCACCCCCAAACTGAACCGAATTCTGCACCATCTGAATAATGCCCGGCTTGATTTCGAAGTTATTCGCAGTAATCGTCGGCCGGATAATACTAGACTGGATGTCATTGATCTTCGGCCGAGAATTGTCCTTCAAATCCTTAGCTGCTGCTGCATCACCCATCTCTACTGTAGTCTCAAGTTCTTCTTTCCTTTTCTCTTCTAATTGCACCTCTGGTATTACAAGATCTTCCTTGCTTTGATCTTCACCTAGCTCCAGGTCTCGAGTTTGAGAACGCGTTCGCATACACGCTCAAGTACCTGAAACAAAAAGAAACAAACAAACTACGTAAGAAAACCGAGTCAGTGAACTCTAACGACCACTGAAGACAAGCACATAAACTAAAATAAAACACCGATGATCCCCGGCAGCGGCGCCAAAAACTTGTTAGCACAAAATAACGCAAGTGCACGTTGTCACAAGTAATATATGATTAAGTCAAGTTCGTTCCCACAGAGATCTAGAATGGTGTTTAATTCAATTAATGTACCTATGCACCGATGTATAGTTTTTATCCACTGCTAAGACAAATAACAAATTGGGTTTTTATTAACTACTAAATTATTTATCAAACTAAAGATTAACTAGCTAATGAGATTAAAATCGAATTACTAATATGAGAATAAAATATGGGATCCTAACTTCATTAAATACTTCCTTTAGAGATCATGCCTTTAATCAATATATGTGATGATTTGATAACTAATCAGATAACACGAAATTAGTACACGCTATCTTTCGAAAATCGCATACCAAACTACACAGCAACCACAAGATAGATAGAAGCTATGTAGACACCAATTATGCTTAGACCCTATATGTCTATAAGATTTGAAAACATAATGTTTAAGAACAAGTTATCTAATATGATTAAATAAGGTAGTATGAGATAGTTCAAATCACACCACAATCATGAATATAATCCACGAACTTATGCTAGCATGGCAAGATCTAAATCTCTAGATCCACTTTCGCATTCACTAGAAATTAACAAACAACTTAGATGTTAGCTACGCATCCAAGAAGAATAAGCACAACCATACGAGGATATCAATAATTCATCACACACATATCAATAAGGCAATCAACTACTAAATTCCATAAATAAATCCGTTAGGACCCCATGACAACGATTAGTTCATGGTCGAACGTCTCATCGTCACGGGGTTTGATGAAAACATGATAAAAACAAGGTTTGAATAATAATGTATCCTAATAGAAGAAAACAAAAGATGAAGTAGATTTAGATCTCTGTTGCTTATCACGAGCTTTGGTAAATCCTTCTCCAACTTGTCTCCCTTGCTTCTCTGAAAAAACGTCTCTGATGTGTGTTATGTAAGTCATAGTTTTTGTGCTCCCAAAGATGTGTATTTATAGCCCCAAGTTGCCTCTTCATCAAGCATTTACCATATTATAGTTGGAATAGAATTGCGGCAAAATCCGTTCTTGAATGAAATAGAATTGCAAATTCCATGTATAAGTCTGATTCTGGAAGTTTCTGGATTGTGGTTAGTGGCCCCAAATCTGTACCCCGGATTATGGGATGCATAATCCGGGGTACAGATTTGGGGCCACTAACCACAATCCACACAACAAATACCTGGATATAAACATAATATAATAATAAAATACCCCTGCTCCAAGACCGCTTACAGGTTATGGTATGAAACAACTATCAAATTACATCTTTACAGTCCAATCTCTGAATAAAATTATTATACAAATTAATAACAACTAAGTCCTTCTATTGAATCAGCTAACCAACCTCTGATGAGCTCAAACCACTACCCGGCGAAACCAACAACTCGAACGTCACCTCTCGCTGGAACAGGAAAACTCATCAACACAAGGTCCACTAATCTCTTCTATTAACTGAAGAAAAATAAACAAGCAAGAGTGAGCCAACAATGCTCAGCAAGTGTAAACAGTGATAGCAATATCAAGAACAATATAGGTTCTGATCATCAAGAATAATCATCATATGGTACGAAAGAAATCAACTGAAGGAATTAAATATTGTAACTCCCAGATGAGCCAACAAGACTCCGCTAGAATAAAGAGCATCAACAATGAGAACTGATATTAAAAGATAATCATCATAGGCTTCAAATGAATCAGGCTTTAAAGCAACTCAAAATCAATGTATGGATTAGAATTGGATTTTTTTTTTATATTTTAAAAAAAACAACAAGGTTAGGCTGCTGATCAGTCACGCACTAACCCCGGACAAACGCACACAGCAATGTCCTTTAATGGATCCACGGCACACATTGGCCTTAACATCTGACCACGAATCTGGTCTCCCCGAAGGGACATCTGCTGACCATTAATATGGTCTCCCCGAAGGGACATCTGCTGACCAATAATATGGTCTCCCCGAAGGGACATCTGTTTTAAAAACATTCCAATTCTATATCCCTCAATAGGTGTCGGAACAATCGACAACCTCTATCAACCAAACAATCTGGTAAACTCACGTTCCAGCAAAACAACTCAACTAGTGGAATGAAAAGAGAATCAACAATTCTATCCTCGATATCGACAAGTTCGATATATAAATGGGGTGAAAAAAATTAAGAACAGCATCAACACTAGATGTCGACGAGATCAACAATAAATGGGGTAATAATTAATAGATAAAGAACCACAACAATAATAAAAGTCGACGAGATCGATAATAAATGGGGTGACATCATAATCAGAATAATTAAAAGTAAATTTCACTTGAACAAGAAGTGAAGGAAAGTACTTGCAATATGATTAACAACAACTGTGCTTATAAGATAAAGCAAGGATATAGTCAAGTGCAAAGCATTTAATAAAATTTACCAACACAATGCCAAGTTTGAATCAACATAAGTGAAATAAGTAGTTTAAAAATGCTCATTTGTAAAATAACTCAAAGATAATTAAATTGTAGGTTAGTTTGAAGAAAACATCCCCTAAAGAGGGTCCATCGGGTAAATATGCTAAGATCAGAAATTATGCTAAAAGGTTTTTATAAGAATTTAAAATCTTGGATTCCCTCTGATTAGAACGTTTCTTAAACATTTTTGAGGAAAATAAAAGAAATGGCACTCCACTGAGGAATCCAATAACATACCATGTATTAAAGTTTTATTGAAGAAAAGGTTATTTGTAAGATCATTTGAAAATTTGGTATTTGAACTAAGGATGGGGAACATAAACATTTGCACGTCATTTGAAAGAAGGACGTCAATTGTAAGTATAGTTTGACCGACATATTTGATATATAAATAGAACAGAATTACATCACTTGAACAATAAGTGAGGAGCGATATCACTTGCCTCAATATGTGAAGTTTCCACTTCCAATCTCAATCCGTTATTCACTTCACGTCCATATCTACTTCTTTACACGTTGGTCTCTACACGAGCTCACTCGTCAATTCTGACAATTGTCTCCTTCTCAAAATTCCATCTACACGTGCACTGCTCTTGGCCGGGCCTCCTACTCGTACCTATATGGAGGTAAAATACTATTTTAGTACCAAAACCAACCAAACAACTTACTGTCGATCGAATCTACCCATACGTGTCCTATAACGCCTTATAATTCTTATTAGATGACTATCAAAATTTACAAACTAATTGTTAACAGAAATTGGACAGCACCTTCTCTGTAAAATAGACTAACCCGTCGAATACAACCGACTCAAAATACTCAACCAACCACTTAAGGCAACCGTCAATCAACAATATCAACTCAACTATAATTACGACAATCCAAGTAGTAAACAATTTAAATTATTACTACTTCAAAATCGAACAATCTGCCATATTAATCCTACTACACCGATCGAATAAATAATTTTTTAAACACTGCTTACACTTAACACTCAAATAACCCCCAGCCTCAACATCGATTTTTAAGGCAAAATCTTGATTACAATCCCTCCCAAAACTGATTAACATACCACAACTTAATAATACAATTTCCTCACCCTTGTATATAAAAACATAGCCTCATCTTCAACATATACACTTACTAACGTCACACCTATATACCACTGCACACACACGCACTTACCCTTTCATTCACTGCTTCGCCCTTCTCTGAACCAACCACACTAACGGCAACCTTCACCTCCTCCCTTGGCAGCCTCCCCTGTTTCTCCCCCCTTCGGACAACACAACAGCAAAAGCATCACGGACATACATACTTGAACAACATATAATTAAAATCCAACTCAGTCGAACTCAGCAAACCAAGACTCCGAAAAATCAACGCAGAAAATTGACATAGCAACTCGGCACACAGCATAACACAACACAACACAGGGAAGCTCAGTACGTACGCAACAACCGCAGCAATCCTTGAACTCAGTCTCCCAATTTCTATAAGCGACTAAAGATACTCACACCATTCTCAATCACACAATATCATTAACAACCACTGCACAAAACCATACGATCATACACAAAACCGAGACCCACATCATTGGCAAGTCCAACCAGTACTGTAATAACAACACTCAGCTGGGCATCGAACTTATACAAGGAAGTAAAGAGTTTGTGGTGAGTTTTCAAGAAGATAGTGAATAACCCACACACCCACACCACCAACTGCGCACACACACAACAGCTCATACCTACACAGCAACTCCCACACTCACAGCAGCCACGTAGAGCAACTGAACCACACATATACACACGCACGCCCTCTGCGCACACACACCATGAACACAGCAGGTCCGGGGAGAGAAAGAAGAGTGAAAGGAAGTGTTTACAAAAGAGAGAGCTTGAGGGAGAAACGAACTTGAGGGAGAGATAAGCCACGAGTAAGAGATATTGATTCCACGGGAGAGGGGAGATTTTTCGAGAGAGATTGAAGAGAGATGGGGAGAGTTCTCGAGAGTTCCACAAGCAGTGAAAAAAACAGAGCCGGGTACTAATTTGGGGGTTAGGGATTTGGAATAAAAGGGTGATGCAAATTAACAATTACACATTGTTGAAAATCCCTTTAAATAATGACTCAACATTCTAAATATCGAATTTAAATAGAAATAATGGTAAAAATTAAACTTTTCATTTTTAAAATAAAGAACATAAAATTACGAACACACCCATATTTTTTTAAAATATTTTTAAGATTAAAATGAATTAAATAAGTATTTTGCAAGTTTGATCCTTTAAATACAACATAACTATTAAAATCAATATAAAATACTTACACACCCAAATTAATCCTCCCGATAATTTTAAAAACTAAATAAATGTGTACAGATAATATTACAAAAGATTTCGTAATATTTAATAACTCCAATGATTTTATAAAAATCTTTGAAGATCAATAATGCATGATTTAAATACATTTAAATCATCAAAAATACAAATAAAACCCCACAGGCTTACACGACACACATAAATCATCATACAAACACATGAACACAATGTCACATATATTTACCTTCTCACAAATAATCACATAATATAATCCGCATTTACTATTAAATAAGATATTTTAAATACTCGATTTTTTTTTTCTAGGTCGTTATACTAAACATTAGCCCAAACCCCGAAAACACATGATACAGAAACTCGAAACACCAGAACAAGATCTAGACACATACATACATATACACACACACGTAAACACGAACCCAGAAAACCATAAACAGGAGAAATCGCTAAATACGAACACCAAACCCATAGATAACTAAAGCCCCAAATATAAAACCCCAAACAGTTGAACTAGAATTATCCGTAAACACGCCGACAAAAACCACAAGCCTACCCCAATGGCACAGAAATAGTACATATATTTCTAAACACAAGTAGAGAAGATGAACAGTCGAAAAAACCATTCCTCAAAATTGCATGCAAAAGGGGGTTTAAAATAAAACAGAAACAGGAGGAAACTTACGAGGGTAGTTCTCCTAAGGAACGACGATTAAAGATTCCGAGCCCTGATGTATGACCTCCGGAGAAGGAGCAAATCCCGAAAGTAAAAGAAGAAAATGGGTTTCGATTTTTTGGCTCTTTGGAAAAAGATGAGTGAAAGTACAATTGAGATTGGAAAAAAGCTATATATAGTGTTCAGAAAAGAAACGGCTTACTGCCACGTGGCACGTTGTGATGGGGTGGAAAATAATTAGAGACGTGAAGAGACGAGGGAGATAGTGGGGAACAGCTGTTGCACGCCTTTTTAGGAGAAAATGGAGTAACATACTTTCAAAAGGAAAATAGGGAAAACCCTAATATCTAATGGAATTATGCGGCGCATCTCAATCTGAACTATATCTTCATTCCAACAATCAGGACAAAGAAGCAAGTACTCAGCAATCCAAGTTACTTTCAAGTTTAAAAAGCAGGATTACTTAAATCCGAATTGTCGCCACCCGTCGACAATCCGGATTAGGAGGCAACATTCAACCAAAATTTGTTCTGGATTACTCCAATCCGAATTGTCTCCATCTACCAACAATCCGGATTAGGAGGCAACATTCAACCAAAAATTATTTTGGATTACTTCATTCCGAATTATCTTCACCTTCCGACAATCCGGATTAGAAGGCAACATTCAACCAAAATTTGTTTTGGATTACTTCAATCTGAAGGCAAATCTCAAGCATCTACTCCCCCATACGGGAAATCCGCAGAAGAGAGTGGGGGCAAATGATAGGCTAGGACCAATCCCGACCGGGCTCAAGCCCAAGGTCCCCACCTGACCGGACCAAGCCAAGCCCGGATCAGGCCCAAAACATCTACACCCGCGACCCAGGCCGAAGAGGCGTGGGAGCATGATAGATACAAGTCATGACTGGGGTCCTACATGACAATGACAGGTAAGGGAATCCTAGGATTGACACAATCATGTCCCTATCGATCCATGTGACAGCACGTCATTGGCAAACGCCACCACAAGTGTCACCCGGACAGGTGTGGGGTATCAGTAACGGACAAGTGTCCCGTCTACCTCGAATCCAACGCTCATGATTGCAGGTACCAACCCCTAAATCCTAATCCTTGGTCTATAAATAGATCAGGAGAACAAGGTAGATGAGTTACATTCTCTTTTAGACACTCATATACACACACCCTCCATAATTAGATACTTCAGTCCTCATCTTTTACTCTCCAATACCGTCACTTATTCTCACGTCGGAGGTGCCACGGATTCAAAGCCACCTCCCAATATTGTTTTGCAGAGTCCCAACCACCAGCTACATCGATTACCAAGCGTGGGAACGGCGAAGGAAACACGAATCGGGAACCGCAGTTATCATCCGTGTTAGGTCCGTGTGAGTGGTGCCCGAGTGCCAGGTGAAGTAGGTATTATGGCAGGAAGATGCATGGGGTGGGGGCTCAGCTCGATTAATATCCGACAAAGACAGGAGGCTGGATAATTCATTAGCAGAGCCTTAAGAAGGGCCAAGAAAAAGATAGACAAGAAATGACCTGACCCTTTTGCTTTTAAGTTACAATGTCTTATTTTCTTCATTCCATTTTATATTATATTTTAATAATTTTATATATTTTAATATAAAATAAAAAAATATTATATATAAGTTCGTTAAATGTATGAAAAAATCAAATGATTATAAGAAAGAGGGGGTATGAATTAGGACAACAAAAAAGTGCAACAATTTTCCCACTCATACATTATATTGTTTCTGTTTAGTTGAGACTTAGGGCCTGTTGGCCATTCATTAAGCACCCACCTTTATTGCTTATAAGGCCTTAAGAACTTACAAGAACTTACGAGGGTATTCCTATTTAAGGTTTAGCTCAACTTATGATTTATATGTTGATAAATTGAATGTTAGTAAATCTTAGTTTTCAACTTTCAACTTATTCTTATTTCTCGATACACGTAATATATAATATCCTTCACATCTTCTAAAAATAATCTTTTGATCCGTTCATTAGAAAATTGATATGTATATATCAAATTCCTCTACTCGAGATCTATGTATTGACATCCATTGATATATATTAAAAACAAATATTTTTGAAAATAATAAAAAAAATTAACTTATAAGTTCTGATTTACCAAACACTCTATTGATTTATAAGTTCTGATTTACAAAATACTCTACTGACTTATAATTTCTGATCTACTTATAACTTATACGACAATTATACTTATATATCATAAGCTAATCATTTTAATGTAAACCAAACGACCACTTCATATGTGAATTGAGAGGGGACATAAGTTAACCTAACCATCTTCCCATCTCCCCTATTTTAAACTAGTCATTTTCGAGTCTTGACCATTCCACTATCTTCTTAGCACAGTTGTTTGGTTTGTTTGGTTGTTCGCCACAAACCACTCTACCTTTTTGCTGGATTAGTTGATTTTTTATTCACTCAATCTATGTGCATTATTTTATGTCGTTTTAGTTAGTTCATGAAAATGTTAGAAAATTCAAGTAAAATTAAAATTTTCTCAAATATTTAGTTAAATGATAACTTTTATAATAAAATAAAATCCCATATATAATATATATATATATATATATATATATATATATAGGGTGTGGCTCAAAAGAGAACTCAATTTTTGAAGAAAACTAAGGTACTAATTCTAACCATTGGATGTATTATAATCAATGGCCCCGCCAGGGGCACCCACACACTAATCAAATACACCCTCACACACACAATCCCACCTAATCCCCTTCGTTTTTAATTTGATTTTTCCCGTCAATCGGTGATATTTTTTAAAAATATAATTTCACCACATTTTTCTGCATCTCCCAACGATTAGTTTGCATACCATATATGCTATATTTTAATTTAGTTTTCTAAGTTCTCTTTTTAAAGGGTTCTCTCTAGATCCCTACTCATATATATATATATATATATCAACGAATTAAAATTGTCAACTATACATGTGAACGTCAATTATATATGCTAGCTACATTATTTTGGAAGAATTTTTTGGATTTTTTTTTTAAATTTTGTAACTGTAGTTGTTCCTTTCAATTTGAATATTTATCGGAACTATGTTGAAATTTAGTTCATTAGCAATGTCTGAAACTGATTTGACGAATATTGACATATTGATATTCGAAGGTAAATTTTATATATTGTTACTAAAATCGAATTTGTAATAATTTGATTGACTAATTAGTACACATTATTTGAGCAATTTGAGCTCAAGTTTTTTTTTTTGACTATTACACATAATTTTAGAGTTATCGCAAACGATTCCACTATGGTATTACTGTATTTGCTAATGGGTCCAAATTACTCCACTCACTGGAGAACAATGATCAATTTGTTTGGCTGCGATTGGTTAAATCAAACTATATTATTAAATAAAAAGCCACAAGATAATAGGAGTATATAGAAATTGATTGGTGGTACTTTTATAAGGGTACCGATTTGGAGAAAATGACCAAAATGACACAAAAACATATCCCAGTTAGGGATGACAAAAATACCCGACCCGATGGATACTCGATCCGATCCGATCCATTTGGGTCTAACCAAACCCGATTTTTTGGATTTGGATTTGGATCTGAATCTTATTTTTGGACCCGAAAAAGTTTGGATCTGGATTTGGATCTTAGGTATCCCGATCCGAGACCCGACCCGAAACCCGAAATCCGATCCAAACCCGAAACCCGAAACCCGAAACCCGATTAAAAACCATATATATATATATATATATATATATATATATATATATATATATATATATCTTAGGTGTTCTTTGTTGTTTGTTATATAAGAGTGTTCTGTATGGAGCAAATGCCTATATATATATAATGAATTATTAAATATATTAATATCTTACTTAATTCTATAACCATGATACATAATTTACATACATTTCACTAATTATTGTATCATTTCATTATTAATATTTACAGGCACTTAATTTTAATTATTAATTATTATATCATTTTATTATTAATATTTACAATTAATAGTCAAATAATCAATTTTTCTTTTAATTATAATTTTATTAGTAATTCGGGTTCGGGTCTTGGGTAAAATCCAAACATTCGGGTTTCGGGTAAAATCCAATCCGATCCGAAATCCGTTGGATCCGGGTCTTAATTTTCGGGTATTTTTCGGGTCCGGGTCGGGTCCGGGTCCAGTCAAAAAAATCGGGTCTGGATCTGGAAATTAAAAAACCCGACCCGACCCGACCCGTTGCCATCCCTAACCCCAGCTGCCCAAAATAACCAATCGCGCGAACAGTGTCCAAAATAACCAGGGGGCTACGCAATTGCGGTCTGCGTAGCCGAAGATACGCATTTCAGACTTGCGTACCATGAGTCACGCATCACGCAAATTCGTGATGACGTCATGTGACGTCATTTTTACAATCGCAGCTCCGGTCATCTCTTTCGCTCAAAATCGCCTCTATGACTGTCTCACTTCGTTCACCATAATCCGGCAATTTCCACTGCTTCTGAGGACATCAAAAGAAAGCCCACAGCTCCCTCTCCATTTTAATCCATTAATTTATTGATTTTTGGCCCCGCAGGGGTGTGTATGAACCCACCGGAAAGCAAATCGGAAAAGGAGGTCATGTTTTGGGTCTTTTTAATCCGACGAGACAAATGAAAAACGAACGGTATAGACATGTAGAGGCTGAAAAGGCGATCAATTTGATATATAGTATGGTAGTGAAAGATTGCTAGAAAGGGGTGTAAAATGTGGTCGAATTTTTGGACGGAAAACGAGTCCGGCGACGCCTCGAACGAGACGATGAACAGTGTCTAATACGCATATTCTACATGCGTATCACGTCCCACGCATTCTGAATATGCGTATCCCATCTTTGTTTCACAAACGTCGTACCTCACTTTTATAAACTCCACGCATTCATAAAATGCGTATAGGGCTTAAACCTGTACGCACAACGCAAATGCGTATTCAAAGTGATATTTTGGACAACTTTTGCGCCAAGTGATATTTTGGGCAAAATATTATAAAAAAGTGTTATTTTGGATTTTCACCCACCAATTTCGTACTACAGTTCAAGAAACATAAAAAAATGCACTTCTAAATTGAAATCTTGCAAATGAAAATGGTCTCTAGATGCATGAACTCTACACACAAGTCCTCTTATTAACCAACACATTGTAATATATTTTATACTTAGGTACTAATATAAATTTGATGATAATCTTTGAACCATGTCTGATCCTACCATTATATTATTAAAATTAATAAACTTTTAAGAAAATAACAAATTGTACAGATATTAGTACAATTATTAACTTAGAAGGTACTCCCTCTGTCCATTTGGTTTCTTTACATTTTGACTTTGCACGGATACCAAGGCAACATGATAGAATGAATAAATTAATTAAGGATAGTGGGTGTAATATTGTTAAAATAAATGAAGTAGTGGGTGTAATAGTGATTTTTTTGTTAAAATAAGTGTAGGAGTGGGTGTAATAGTGTAAAGTGTTAAAAAGGTGGAGTGAAGTAGTGGATGTAATAAAGTATTTTATTGTTAAAAGTTACTATTTTGGGTAATGTAAAGAAATGGAAGGGACGGCCCAAAAAGGAAAATGTAAAGAAATGAAAAAGACGGAGGGAGTAACAGATTGTACACATTGAAATTAGTACAATTATTGCCTAACATGTCTAACAGTTTATTTTCTGACAATTTACCATTTCAAGATCGTAAGTTCGATCTCTCGAACAATACGAAGTGGAGTAAAAGTGGAGTAAGTGAATTGTCATGCTCGATCGATACGAATGTGCTAATCTGAATTAGGGCTTGTTTACTTTTCTGGTATAGTACAGAATTGAGCTTTCAAATATGGTACATTTGAACGTAAAGTTTCATTTCTGGTATAGCTGAGAAACTTTAATAGAAAACGCCACTAGAAGTGGCGTTTTCTGTTGAATTTACGTTCAACAAAAAACGTCACTTGTACTAGCGGTTTCTATTAAAGTTGTTTCTTTTCACTTTTCCAGCACTTGAGTAATATTTTGTAAGTACAAATTGCACTTTGTACTTATCATTTTATATGGCTTAGAAAATGAATTTGTAAGTAAAATGTATCCGGTTTTTTTGTTTCGTGTTAAAGAATTGACATTTTACTTTGGTATAATACGAAAATCTCGAAAATTTATTATGTCGAGTTATATTCTTTTTTGGTCCGAACATGGCAACCCAACATCAAATTCTTAATAATTCCTATGCGTATGCATCAAATTCTTAAAAATTCCTACATAAATCAAAACTGCCATGTTTTCGTAATTGAAAATGAAATTGATAAGGAACACACAAATACGACTATTACGAGGCAAAGTACATGGGAAAATTGAAATCACACAAAACAGTTAACAGCAAATCAAATTAGGATAAACAAATTACATGCATGAAGTAAAATGACATGAGACACGTGAAGACTTGATTTCATCAAGTAGATGGCTCCCGGGGACGCTGTGGACAAAGTCTGCTCCATTTTGTATGTCCTTCTTGCTTACACCGACTACACTTTATCCTCGATCTTGACTGGTCCATTTCAGTTCGAATTCTTACGGACTGTCCCCTTGTGCCACTCTTTTTCTTTACCTTCTTGTAGGCCGGATTTGGTATCAATTTTCCAAACTGCTGCCACTCGTCAGGTAAAACGTAGTTCCACAAGTCCGCGCTTGGCAATGGAAATATAAGGGGTTCCCATAACTTATGCAATTTCGACGAGTAGTGGTAAGGTCCAACCCACTGCTTCCAATCAATATTGTCCACTAAACAACCGGCCATGACATGAGAACAAGGCATATGGTGACATTTCCATTTTCCGCATGTGCAAGTTTTCTTAATTATGTCCACATTCTGCTGGTTTCCCCCCTTCGTGCAACCTTTCACCCGATAGCGTTGAGTGAAGACTGTGAAAATGCCACGTTGACGACTATGTGTTGTCACCGAATGTGCCTTAGCCTTCTCCATATATCTTGCTATCATGTCATTCGTCATTTGACAGAGTTGTTGGCCTTCATGTAGAGCTGCAACGGCTTGGTTCCTTTGTGTGTTGACAATTCTAACATTTCTGTAGAATATGTACTCCATCATTGCTGTAACAGGAAGAAAGCGAGCCATTCGTATGTTTCCATTATAGCCTTCCATGATGTTGGTAGTGGTTTGTCCGTAACGAGCATCGCCCCGATCATGACTGATGGTCCACAGTTCTGGAGAAACGTTACAAAACCACTGTAGAGCAGCAACTGATATCTCCCCTATTCTTTTCATGTAGGCATTGTGTTATTTGACCTGCGGGGTACTTCCAGCTAACCACATCAAGCGTCTCAGGTCCCCCCGGGATGCTTGCTAGAGAAGTTACTTCTGAAATGGTGTAGACACCATCTATGAATCCCAAAAGGGGGTGCAAAGCCGTTGCCCGGATTCGATATTGCTGCGAGAATTCCAGCAGCACGGTCTGATATTATGCAAACACGGTTCCTATACTTGCAAACATTTTCACGCAATAGTCGTAAAAACCAACCCCAGTTATCCTCAGACTCTTCCTCAACCAACGCATAACATACGGGGTATTGATGATTGTTGGAATCAACACCCATGGCAATGAGTAACTTGCTATTGTATTTGCCCTTCAGAAATGTACTATCGATTGAAAGTACGGGCCGAGCATGTTGCCAACCGTCTATGACTGCTTTAAGGCAAAAGAAAACCCGCTTGCAAATGGATTGATGTGCAACTTTCTCATCTGGGACTGCTTCAATCACAAACGCACTCCCAGGGTTGGAATGAGCAATGGCCATGAAGAACTGTGGTAGTATGTCGTATGTTGTGCTCCACTTTCCATATACATCCTCAACCGCCAACTGCTTACCTCTCCACGCTTTCATGTATTTCACGCTGTGATTTAATTCTTTGGTGACCAAGCTCAAAACATTCTTTATTGGGAGATTCGGTGAGCCTACAACCTGTCAAACATTTTAAGGAACACGTCATAACGAGTTTAGTAATGAAAATGAATTATAATACATTCGAAAATAAAAAACATACGTGTGGTTTGACAATATCTGCAACCAATCTTGCAGTAATCTTTTTGTGGTCCTACGTAGGTTGATCACACAAGCAAACGTGTTTAGTCAATCTTGTGATTTGAAAGAAAACGTGAGTCTTTTTCTTCGCAGCTCTCACTCTCCATGGACAATTCTGCACGGTGCACTCTGCGATGAATTGGTCAGGATTGCTCCTAACCATGATGTACATCCGATTACTCTTAATGTGCATATTTCGCACTGCATGGACAAGCGTAGTTTTGTCACTGAACATCTGTCCGACATAAAGATTTTCATTTTCAGGATCTACCACATTGTAGTTTGCATCCCGGTTGTGTAACACAATTGGTGTATACGCCTCAGTTTCAAACCAAGGTGCTCTGGGGACGTGCTTCCCACCATCAATGACAGCCGTCTCAATCATAGTCATCCTAGGCACCTCCTCTTCGGCCTCGTCTTCCGATACATCTTCCTCAGCATCACTGCCAAGGTAGTCCAAATCCTCACTACTTGAACTACCAAAGTCAGATTCTGCATTCTCATGTACAAGGGCCAACTCTCTACCGGCAAGAGGATGCACTCGTGGAGACGGCTCAATGTAATCTGTAGGAGTGTAGTAATCTTGCATTTGATAATCATCTTGTGGCTGGCTTTGTTGGATTGCATAGCTACTTGAACCGCCAACATGACCTTGATATTCGTCTCCTCCACCAAAATAATAGTTTGACCACCCGGCCGTTCCAAATTATGGAGCTCAATTTGCAGGTCTTGAACATCTTCAACAAAAACCGGTCCGATCTTTGACAACGTAATCTCTCATTCTTTGTAATTACTAAAATATAATATTATGAAGTTGAATGCATATGTACATATATGTCATATTTGAGTTTTTCTTGTTCATCACTAGTGTACACAACATGTTTGTTAAAATGCTTGAAAGAAAATTGGTTCATATGCTAACTTATACAATTTGTAACATAAGTAGATTGTTCATTTCATCATAAAATACAAGTGAAATGCCATTATGCTTCTTGGTCTAAAAATTTACATGGAAGAATACGTATACCATGAAATTTAGAGTGTTAATTACTTAAATTGTTAAATTGTTAATATGATTAGATTGTTAATATAATTAGATTGTTAATAAAATTCAACTAAATTTAATTAAGATTAGGGATAAATGAATGTAGAAAACATTAAATTTGTTTGCATTTTGTAGATGTTAGACATAGATGATGACATGTACCAGCCGGGTCCTATTGAGGGGTCCATTTTATCCAGTCGACATGAGCATATATCTCAGGAGATTTGGCAGGGTCAGGTAAAAACCAGTAACTGTTTTGTAGTTAATGGACATATACGTTTAGGATTTTATGAATGTTGTGGTAATTAAAATTTTGTTTATGAAATGTTTTCAGGAGCCCGCACATCTACGACTTCGCACTAACTTCAAGTCATACTGGGATGCAGTAAAGCCTCCTAGGGCACTTCCGGAAGCCATCTTGACAGCCGTTAGGGACGCTGGTTTGGAGGGAGTTTACCGCATTGGCTCGTTCAGACATGATGCAGGCCTGATCACTGCTTTTGTTGAGCGATGGAGAGCTGAGACACATACCTTCCATCTACCATTTGGCGAGGCCATTATCACTCTGGAGGATGTGCACTACATCTTGGGACTTCCTACCGGCGGACGTCCCGTGATTCATAGCTTTGGTAATCCTACTAAGGCCCAGTTGGTAGTTATGGTCAACGATCTTTTTGGTGTGGTTCCTGGAGATAATGAGTGGCAGAAATCAGGTTTGAGGATTTCATGGCTGGTAGAGCAGTTTGGTACATGTGACAGGCTAGACAAGAGTTCTCCTGACTATCAGACGCAGTTGCTATTCCACACACGGGCACATTTGTTGCTTATCATCGGATCTTTATTCCAAGCATAGCAGGGAACACGATCCAGTTCCACCTTATGCATTACGTGCTTGATCCTGCGCAAGTGGGTACATACAATTGGGGTAGTGCTGCATTGGGATACTTATACCACCACATGTGCTCTGCATGTACTCTGAAGAAGAAGCGTGCAAAGAAAGAGCTATGTGGCTCGATGACACTACTACAGGTATACCTTCTATTATATTTCTTGTTATAAGCATCCATGATTACCTTGCATGATCAAACATGACATTTGTCCATCAGGTTTGGATTTATGAGCATTTCCCATTCTTGGCTCCTACGCTGTTGAAAGCGTGTCCTATCCTCTTTCCTTTAGCTTTGAGGTAATTGCTCTGGTTATTGATTGTATGAGCTTTTGTCCATCTCGTATGTACTTCTTTGGCGATTTTCTTATGAAGTTCATAAATGTTTCAGGTGGAAGGTGCCTAAGAGCACTGTGCGTTCAACATCACATAGGGCACGTCACGGTCATTATGAGTTGGATGATATGCACATTGAGCAGATATGTTGGAGGCCTTATAGGCACTTTCCCACCGATGATCTTCCATCTATCATGGAGAGGAGGTTATGGTCCGCCCAGTGTCCCTTGATATTTCACTCCATCAGCGAGTGGATTCGTACAGGATATACCGACTCGGTCACCTTGCCAGGGGCATGATGATTCACATGAGTTCTCTTTCTATGCTAATTTAGGCGATGACGTGATGGAGACACGTGCGTACAGATTCGGAAATGGCTGAAGCGTGGGGCGGATGCACTATCACCTCCTTTGTATGTGCCCGCCATCCATAATGAGGCTGTAGATGGTTATGATGCTTGGTTCCAGAGTATTACCCGTCGACGTGTAGTCGATGTGAGGCAGTGGAGGCAGCAGTAAGGTTTCCAGGGGTCTCAATCCTTCCATGGTGGAGGTAGTACTTATCATCCAACTAGGCCAGTTATGCCTGAGGTTAGCACATATCCCCAGTTTTGGGAGCCTTGGGATCCAGCTCCTTCGGAGGATTTTGGATCAGATATGGGGTATAGAGGTGCTTGGGATCACATGTTGGATGACAGTGAACGTTATCCTTCACACGCTTCTGGTAGTGCACATCATGCTTCACCCCCTACCCAGTCTCAGATGACATATGGAGGTGGTTCACAGTCTACTCCTCATATGGGTGGGTCTTTTGGTGCCTTCCAGGACGATTCTTACATGACATTTTCAGGTGGGTCGTAGTCAGGTTCCCAGAGGACGGGGCCTTGGGGTATGGGTGGATTTCAGGATCCTTCCCAGTTTGATCAATCGCACATGATTTTTGGAGGTAGTTCGCAGATGACTTATGGAGGTCATTCGCAGTCACACCTACACGCCACACGCTCAAGGGTTTAGAGAGTTTACACCTGTAGGTGCTTCATCCAGTAGAGAGGAGGAGCCTAACGAGGAGCCCCATCTTAGGCAGCAACCACCGAGAAATGTGAAGAGCAAGGGGAGAAGGTATCACACAAGTAGCCATGTGTTGTGGGAGACGAAGAAGTGACTGTTCAACTGCTTATTGAAATCGACACAAAATGCTTGTTGCATTGTCAACTCAATGCTTCTATTTCAATACTTGTGTTTACAAGTTGTTATTTAAACATGTATGTAGGCGAGTGTGATGTAGTGTAGGACGACATGGTACAACTTTGGAATCCTGCATAGTACAAAATTAATTTTGCATTTGTGGTTTCACGAGGTTGCATAGTCTCATAAATTAGTTACAACGAACGTGAAAATGTGATCCTCCAACAGAAAAGCAATCACATTTATCTGTCCGCCTTCGTGAATCAATCTGCATTCCAAAATACTGTACTACAAATTTATTTCCACCAAAAAATTCATTAAAGATATTGACATTGATATTCGTATTCGACATTGGTTGGTTTAGTTTTTTTTACCTTTCATCACACCATGTGATAGGCCATAAACAACCAAGGCCCAACAAGGAGCCCAAATAACAAGTAAATCATCTCAAGAGAATAAGAACGGCCCAGCCCAGAGTTGCGGACCCCGGGCCCGGCGCCACCACCACGTCGCATGGTCCCCACCCCGGACTAGGGGACCCCCTAACTCGTGGCACTTTATACACGTGGCACCCCACCTCAGCTGACACCCCTATTTGTGGCGCTGACCAACACCAAAAGACAAGGGAAGACACGTGCCAGATCATGCCCACCACAACATGGCCACACTCCAGTCAACGGTCACCCCAGACAAAGGCCACGCGTCCTACATCCCGGGAGTTCAGCGGCTTGTCCCCCAGATCCAACGGTCGGGGGTGAAGGTAACCTACCCCTAAACCCTAGGCCTAGGGCTATAAATACCCCTAGTAAATAGGGTTTAGGGGTTAGCCATTATTACACACCTACACACATTTATTACTTTGCGATACTCTACTTGATTATCACCTTCCAAAGCCAACTCTTATTCTCACGCCGGAGGCACCTCGGGGCCAAACCCCCCCTCCGGTGTTGTTTTGCAGACACCCCACTACAGCTACACCACTTTCGAGACCGGAGTTGGCGAGGAAGTACCCGATCAGGATTCAGAGTTATCATTGGCGCTAGAAGGAGGGGTGAACCTCCGAACTCCAGAACCCCGAACCGACAGCCAAACTGAAACAACCCGAACTACCCAAAACCGCAAACCATGCCTCGACCAAGCAAATCAACCCATCGCCCAGAAAATAGCACCCCGAGAGAAGAGCCCATGGCTCCGATCCCTGAGCAGATTCCATAGAACCAGGTCCCGGTCCAGGAGAGGCTCGGGATCGGTCCGAATGATGCTCGGGTTACGGTTGAAGTGAACCGGTACAAGTATACCGACGTACCCCTTGACTCTGCCCAAATGGAGAATTTAACCCCGGAGGAACTCGCTGAGGCAATCCGGGCTTACCGAAATCGCCCTCATCCGGAACCTAAACCCGAGCAGGCGGAAGACTCCGAAGGTTCAGCCAACTCCCACCACTCGCGAGCCTCGGTCTTCGCTCGCCTTGGGAACCAAAGAAAAAGAAACGAAAGGGACCATCCAACCCAGGGTAAAGTCAGAGATGATCAGGCCGACGAGCTAAAACGGATAGAAAGACTCCGGGAAAAGATAAGGCAAGAAGAACAGGCTAAGTTGGAACTCAGAATCCAAAGAAGGCTCCAAGAGGAGGAGGAAAGAATAAGAAAATCCAAATCCAAAAGAACCCGGAGAGAGCTAAGCCCGGAGATTATCTCGGATGGTGAAGAACATCCCAACAACCTGGTTCAAATGATCCAGGAGCTACAGAGGAAAGTCAACAATGACTCCGGGTTTGAGATCCAAGACACACTCACCCCTTTCAGCCGCTCTCTTGAGGCCATGCCCCGGTAAAAGAACCTCAAACACTACAACTTTGACTCCTTTAATGGGCTGGAGGACCCCGAAGAACACCTCAACTACTTTGAGCAAATAGCCCTGATATACTTCTATAACGACCTAACCAAGTGCAGGTTCTTTGCCTCCACACTAAAAGGAGCGGCTCAGAGATGGTTCAGCCGGATCCCTTCCCGGAGCATCCATAGCTGGAAGGAGTTCAGGGAGGCGTTCCTCCGGAGGTTCCGAGCCAACAAAACCACGGAATATCACATGTGCCACCTTGAAACAATTAGGCAACATGACAACGAAACACTTTCAGCCTTCATGAAACGGTTCCAAGAAGCCATAAACCAAGTCACGAATCTGGATGAAAGGGAAGCCTTGAGCATCTTCCGGAAGAACCTAGACCCGGAGCGTAGCGAGCGCTATGTAATTGAATTGGTAAACAAAGAGCCCCAGAGCCTGGCTGCAGCCTATTCTATGGCCGCCAAGTTCATCAAAGAAACTGATATCCTACAAGCAATGAGGATGACCCGGCAGGGCACCTCCTCGGGAAGAAGTAAAGACGATCGCTCTAGAAATGACCACAACCCAGACAAGAAGTTTAAACCCAACAAGCAATATAACTATATCCCAAGTCACCAACTGACAGTCCCGGACAAAGACCACTCCTCCAGGGCCAAATCCGAAGCCAAACCCCCGAGACCGGGGAGAGCCGAGCCAAGGCCGGAACCAGACTGGACACCTTTAAACCGGGCACGAGCTGACATACTAAAAGAAGTCCGGGACAAACCTTTCTTTTATCCTCCCAAACCCTTGGTATCAGCCCCGGAGAACAGGCCCCGGAACAAACACTGCGACTATCATGCAACTCATGGCCACGAGACAGAAAGTTGTGTCTCCCTTAAGTTCTTTATCGAAGACCAGGTCAAGAAAGGAAATATGGGCCAATACCTAGCTCGGAGAACCACGGAAAGGGGAGATGGATCCGGGGCCCAGAAGACCAAGCATGTGGTGCATGTTGTACTGGGAGGATCCAATTCCCCTCCGGGAAGCCCGGACCCCGGAGATGAGGTAATGATGATAGACTCGGCCCCAGAACAGATTATATCTTTCAGTAATGCTGATTTTGAAGGAGTAGATCCTAACCACAATGAAGCCCTAGTGGTGACCCTAGACATCGCTGAAAATGAGGTGAAGAGAATCCTTGTTGACAATGGCTCCTCTGTCAACATATTATTCAAACACACCGTGGACCGAATGCAGCTCGGAAATGTCAGAATGAACGAGTGCAGGGAAGACCCGCTATACGGCTTCGGCCACAACTTGGTCCCCATCCAGGGAACCCTTTACTTGCCTGTCCAATTCGGCACCGCCCCGAAGCAGATAACCCATATGATCAAATTCTACGTGATCAATGTTCCTTCCTCCTACAATGTGATCCTGGGGCGCCCATCCTTGACCAAACTCCGAGCCATAACCTCAACCCCACACCTTAAATTCAAGTTTCCCACGACCTCCGGGGTTGGAGAGGTAAAGGGCGATACTGAAACAGCTAGCCGATGTTATGGCCAAGCTCTGGTCATGGCAGAGACAGACCCGGAGAATAAGAGGAAAGCCTCCTCTTACCAGAAGAATCTAAGCAGAAAGAAACACAGAGCCTCAACCTACAAGAACCCCGGAAAGGAGGTACAAAACATTGAAACAACAAGGACCCCGAACCAGGAACCAGGTACATCCGAGGCCCGGGAATACCTAGCCTCAAACTCCCACGCCCGGGTCCAGAAATCATCCCTGGTGAAAGATCAAGCCAAGCTAAAGCCCGCCGTAGAAATTGAGACAATCGAGCTCATTCCGGGAAACTCAGAAAGAAAAATCAAGATCGGAACCGGTCTAGAAACTGCCTTCAGACAAGAATTAATCCAACTACTCCGGGAATACGCTGATGTTTTTGCTTGGAGCCCATCTGATATGCCCGGGCTCCGGGAATCTCTCGCCATGCATAGCCTGGATGTTGATCCCAGGAGGAAACCTGTGAAACAGAAAAGAAGAAACGTCGCCCCGGAGAGGCAAAGAGCTATAGACGAGGAAGTGGAAAAACTACTCAAGGCAGATATTATCTGCGAGGTCAAGTACCCGGAGTGGCTAGCCAACGTGGTTTTAGTCAAAAAACCTAGTGGAAAATGGAGGATGTGTGTTGATTACACGGACCTAAATGAAGCCTGCCCCAAAGATCCATATCCACTACCAAGTATAGACCAACTCATCGACGCCACCGCCGGACATGTGATGCTCAGCTTTATGGACGCCTTCTCCGGGTACAACCAAATCAAGATGAACCCTGCAGATATAGCCAAAACCGCATTTATCACTCATAGAGCTGTCTACGCTTATAAGTTCATGCCCTTTGGACTCCGGAATGCCGGGGCTACATACCAAAGAGCCATGGTGGAGGTCTTCAAGGACCAAATTGGCCGAAACCTGGAGTCCTATGTCGATGACATCATTGCCAAGTCCAAAACAGTCAAAGAACATGTCCCCGACCTACGGGAATGTTTTGAAAACCTTAGAAAAAATGAGATGAAGCTAAATCCGGAGAAATGCACCTTTGGAGTAGCAGCAGGAAAATTCCTAGGCTTCATGATCAGCCAAAGAGGGATTGAGGCTAATCCGGAGAAGATAAGGGCCATCCTGGACATGCAACCGCCCCGGACTCAGAAAGACATTCAGAAGCTAGCCGGATCATTGGCAGCCCTAAGAAGATTCATATCCAAGTTAGCAGAAAAGTGCTTACCCTTCTTCAATTTGCTCAAGGGGGCCAGCAACAAGAAAGAAATCACTTGGAGCCCTGAGTGCCAGCAAGCTCTTGACACTATCAAGCAATATCTGTCATCACCGCCCCTCTTAACAAAGCCGGAGCCCGGGGAACCCCTACATATATACCTCTCCGCCGGGCCCCTGGCTGTGGCTGCGGCCCTAGTCCGGGAAGTTGAAGGAAATCAATGGCCGGTGTACTACGTCAGCCAAGTCCTAAAGGATGCAGAAACCAGATACCCCAATCTGGAGAAATTTGCCTTTGCCTTAGTCACGGCCTCAAGGAAACTTAGGCACTATTTCCAAGGCAGAGAGATCAAAGTTGTAACAGATCATCCACTAAGACGCATCAGGAAGATTGATAAATTGGGCAATTGAGCTAAGCCAATTCCACTTGACATTTGTGCCCCGGACAGCCATCAAGGCACAAGCCCTGGCAGATTTCATAGTAGAATGCTCCTTCCCGGAACCGCAGCAAGCCACCACAGTAGCTGACAATGTGGCAAACCAGAACCAAACCCCCGGATCATGGACTCTCCATGTGGATGGATCCTCAACAGCTGACAGGTCCGGGGCGGGAATAATCATGAAGAGCCCGGAAGACTTCCAAATCAAACAGGCCATAACATTCAAATTCCAAGCAACAAACAACCAAGCCGAATATGAAGCCCTCCTGGCCGGGCTAAGGTTAGCACGAACTCTGAAAATCAACAGCCTGGACATCTATAGTGACTCACAAATCGTGGTGCGGTAAACCAAAGGCGAGTACATAGCCAAAGATCAGAAACTAGCTCAATACCAAGCACTCGTCAAAAGATACTTAGCTACCATTCCGGAATACCAAATCAACCAGATCAATAGAGAAGAAAACTCCGAAGCTGATGAGCTATCCAAACTAGTCCAGAACTCAGCCGAACTAGGCAGCTCGGTCTACTTTGAAGAACTGGGAACCTCGGCCATCGACCAAGAAGTGATAATGGAGATAGACGATACCCCGAGCTGGATGACCCCTTTCATCCTCTATCTGGAAAAAGGAGAATTGCCCGAAGATAAGAATGAGGCCAGAAGGTTGAAAAACAAGGCTTCAAAATACTTCATAGAAGACAACCAACTCTATCGCCGAACATTCTCGTCTCCAATACTGAAGTGCGTAGGCCCGGATGAAGCCAGTTATTGTTTACAAGAAGTGCATGAAGGGATTTGTGGAGACCACATGTCCGCAAAGGCCCTTGCATACAAAATCATAAGGCAAGGTTACTACTGGCCAACAATCCACTCAGATGCAGTAGAATTTGTCAAGAAATGCAGAAACTACCAACTGTTCAGCAACGTACCAAGGCAAAGCCCGGTCCTGCCATCTTCAGTCCTATCACCTATCCCCTTTGCTGTATGGGGCATCGATATAGTAGGGCCTTTTCCCCGGGCCAAGGGTGATCTGAGGTACCTCCTTGTAGCAATCGACTACATGACCAAGTGGGCCGAAGCAAAGGCAATGAGGACCATAAATCAACAAGATTGCATCAAGTTCATGGACAACATATTAATGAGGTTTGGCCTGCCCAGGGTCCTGGTTTCCGACAATGGTCCCCAGTTCGTCGGCTCAGATTTTGAAAATTACTTGAAGGAAAGGGGAATCAAACACAAGAAATCCTCAGTAGCCTATCCCCAGGGTAATGGACAAGTGGAAGTGACAAATAGAATTTTGCTTAGAGGAATTGAGAAAAGGCTGAAGGAAAGCAAGAACAAATGGCCCGAAGAACTACAAAATGTGCTATGGGCATACAGAACTAGCCCGAGGTCCGGGACAGGAGAAACCCCGTTTAAACTAGCATACGGAACCGAAGCAATGTTGCCAGTTGAAGTAGGTTCTCCCTCCCACAGAGTCATCCACTTTGATGAAGATGCAAATGAAGATGGGCTACGAGTTAATCTGGAACTAGTTGATGAGGTCCGGGACAAAGCAGTACAAAGAATGGAGAAGTATAAAGAGAAAACAAGAGAATACTTCGGAAAGAAGTCAAGGGTCAAAAACTTCCAAATCGGGGACCTAGTACTCCGGGATACCGAAGCTTCAGACCCCACTAACACAGGAAAGCTCATGCCTAAGTGGGAAGGTCCCTACAGGGTTAAAGAAGTACTTCGCCCCGGAACCTACAAGCTCAGTCACATGGACAACACTGAAGTCCCCAACACCTGGCACGGCCTCAGACTAAGAAAGTACTACCAATAAAAGAAAATAGCTTTAGCCCACATATGGGCATTTTTTGGGAATTGTACTTGAAAATCATGTAATCGTTCTGTTATCAATGAAAAAGAGTTCTAGTTCTTACCTGGCACTTCAATCTTACAGTTATTTCAAAATCCCTACTTGGAAAAGTTTTCATCTTTTCCAAGTAGGCCAAAGCCCGGGACCTTAGCAATGCTTCGGCCCGGGAAGCCATAGGCATCAAAATCCCTACTTGGAAAAGTTTTCATCCTTTCCAGGTAGGCCAAAGCCCGGGACCTTAGCAATGCTTCGGCCCGGGAAGCCATAGGCATCAAAATCCCTACTTGGAAAAGTCTTCATCCTTTCCAAGTAGGCCAAAGCC
Source organism: Kitagawia praeruptora (assembly GCA_037693485.1). Classification (NCBI taxonomy): domain Eukaryota; kingdom Viridiplantae; phylum Streptophyta; class Magnoliopsida; order Apiales; family Apiaceae; genus Kitagawia; species Kitagawia praeruptora. The sequence continues at coordinate 115,788,764 of CM075351.1, read as the reverse complement.
CGGGACCTTAGCAATGCTTCGGCCCGGGAAGCCATAGGCATCAAAATCCCTACTTGGAAAAGTTTTCATCCTTTCCAAGTAGGCCAAAGCCCGGGACCTTAGCAATGCTTCGGCCCGGGAAGCCATAGGCATCAAAATCCCTACTTGGAAAAGTTTTCATCCTTTCCAAGTAGGCCAAAGCCAGGGACCTTAACAATGCTTCGGCCCGGGAAGCCATAATATCAAAATCCCTACTTGGAAAAGTTTACATCCTTTCCAAGTAGGCCAAAGCCCGGGACCTTAGCAACGGGATACCCGAATTAAAGAGTGGGGGGCAATACAAATTATAAACAAACAAACCCAAAAATACATAAACGAAACGGGCCGGGCTGACCAACAGCCCGAAACACCCGGCAGTTATACAACAGAAAAGTTCAGAGTTATACAGCAAATTCATCAGAATATTAAAAGATTACAAGGGCGTAACCCAAGTTATGGACACAGCCAATAGAATGAATCAAGCTTCAGGAGGAGGAGAGGAATCAGGAGCACCAAAAGGTTTAGGCTCGCCTTCACCCCGGGCCAAGGCATCCTCGGCAGCAAGGTACTCGGTAATGAAGTTCTCCCAGGTAGCAGTCTGGGGATCGGTCTTGATCATCTTTTCGGAGATCACCCAGCAGCGGTGGATCTTTTTCGAAGCCACGAGTGCCAGATCATCATCATAGGCTTCCGACCCCCGAAACTCAGCAATTACCTGCTCCTCGGGCTTCTTCGCCTTCAACTCATCCCGGAGCCTCTTCACCTCGGCCTTATAATCGGCCACCTTAGCCTTGGCCGCGTCCCTCTCGTCAGCGGCCTGCTTGATTCCGCCCTTAAACTTTTCAATCCGGGCCTCCGTCCGCTCCTTCAGCTCCTCAAGCTGCTGCTTCAGCTCAGCAATTTCTCTCTCTTTCTCCGAGGCCGAGCTCAAAACAACTTGGGCCTCCTTCACTTCCCTGCATGCTTTAGCAGCAGCTCCAGCAACCCGAACCCCAAGCTGCGAAGGTAGGAACGTAAGTTAGAAAAATTCAGAATCCATAACCAAAGACAGAAAGAGCCCGGAGAAACGCATACCTGGCCGAAGACCCCCATCATCTCCTGCAGCAACTCGTTGGCGGTAGACTTGCCCATCTCCTCCCACTCCGATTTGCTGGGAAGGTCAGCTAGGAAGCCGATAAAATTCCTTTCCTCCGGAGACACGGGAGTCGGCTCATGAGGACGAAAGTTCTTCGGACCTCCAGCAACCGAACCCTCCTGCACAACCTCGCAGTCGGAGAGCATAGTCCCAAATAGCTCAGTCCGAGCCGAGGTCACCCTCGGCCTCTTCCTTGCCACCAGGCCAGAGTCTTCAACCCCGGCCTCCGGGTCCGCAGGCTCAGGGCGCGGTGCCCTATTCTCAGAAGCCCCCTCTTGATTGGCTTGGGAGCCACTAGCATCCCCAGGAGTCTTGGTATTGTCACGAACGTGACCAATACCCCGGAGAGCAGCACCAAGAGCTTTGCTTGCTTTGCTCATCTGCAAAATTTGCTCAAACTCCGGGTTGTATCCGGGAAGGCCTGAAATCAAGAAAATAAAACATTAGTCCGGGGTAAAAGAAACATTAAGAGCAAAATTAAAAGCAAGATACAACCCGGACTTACATCCTATCCCAAACAGATACTGATGACTCATAAGGTCATCCCGAGTCACCTGCCTTCCGAGACCCCGGCAAAAATCATGAACCCGGTCCATTGCCGCATCCTGAAGATCGAAAACCTCAAAGTTCATGGCAAGAGGATTCTCCTTAAAGGTGGGCATGAACCGGATGTCAACGCCCCGGAGGAAGACAAACTCCCCGTTCCAACCCTTTAAAGTGGGGAGCATAACCAGAGGCTTTGACGCCGAGGAGGGATACCCACAGGCTTTACCCCGGAACCTAAACTCGAACATGGGTACGTTGTTGGAGTGTACCAGTTGGAAGACGTGGTGAAAAAGTTTGAAAGTGGGCAGAACCCCAGCTTTCTCACAACAACCAAGGAAGTACGAGATCCACTTCACCGCGTTCGGGGTCAGTTGGGTGATAGGAATCCCATACTCGAACAAGCATAACGATTTAACAAACTGGTGACACCTAGGCCCGTACCCCGACCTCAGATGCTCCAACCATACTCCAACCCAACCGCCCTCCGGCCTATGATAAATCTTTTCACCGGGCTCTGGCCATCTCCACTCTACATCGTTATCCAAATGGAATGTGGCCCGGAAGATGGGGTCCCAGTCGACCGGCTCCTTTACGTACTTACTTCGGAATGGACCAACGTCCATCCCAGAACCCGGTTTATCCCCGAATTTGGAATCCAGAAAAGCCTCATCGTATCTAGTCATTTCGGCCACATCTGGATTCTGAGAGAACTCCGTGCTGAGATCCCTAAAGAAGAAAGCTTGGGGGATCCCCGGGTCCTTTCTTACGAAATAATACTTACTATGCCCCCAACTACCATCCGGCTCACTGAGGCTATACCCCGGGCCCATATCCTTTGTCGCTATACTAGTAAGTACGGGCAAACTACTCTTCTTTTTCCCCATTACACACCACTCTATATCTATCAGTTCAAGGCTGCTATCCGAGGAACTACAACTACAGGAACTACTAGGTCCGGAGAGGGGTATCAACACACGGTTAGCAGTTACACGCCTCTTAACCATACAAGTCTACAACCCCGGGCTACCCAACACAATAAAAGAATGAAAATAAGAAGCTACAAAAGGTCGACCTATGGGAGTACCAGAACCCCGGAAATGAAATACTGTAAAATTGACAAGAGTCCGGGTCAAGAGGACTTACAAAGAGTAGAAAGGCCGAACTGGAAAAAGCAAGAAAAACCGAAGCGACGATAGCCCGGAGCACTGATCTTCAGAGAAGCAGAATAACGGCAGCAAATCAAAAACGCGTAAAAGAAAAATGAGAGGAGGTTGCCACTATTTATAGGCAAACCCTGAATTCTAAACGCCGTGAACACGTGGCGGCCCAAAAAATCGGCCCACTATCTCCAAAATCCGGAGATAGTGGGTGACAGCTGTTATTCTTCAAAAAAAAAAAACCAGAGAAAAGAAAAGAAGAAATCCAAAAATGCATATATGCAATATTATATATATTCATACACGTAGATTTTCGCACATCCACAGAAGACGAAGCCCCGGGATGCACGCTTCAGTACTAACCCCGGGCCTGGGGGCAGCCAAAGAAACAAAACCTCCAAATTCCAACCACTAGCCCCGGGCGTACGTACTTCAGTGCACACCCCGGAACTGGGGACAACCAAGGCAAAAATTTCTCCACCAAAGAAGACGCGGACCCACACAACAACTACAAAAACCTCCAGCCCCGAGGACACATGTCTAACACTCTAGAAAGTACAGAAAGCTCACTCTCCAAGGCAAGAGCACTCCTTACTACTCCCCCATCCGGAGAATCCGCATGAGGGAGTGGGGGGCAAATGATAGACCATAAACAGTACAAGAAGCAAATTGGTGCATAAAAATTATAAATATTTTTCCTTAATCCCGGGTAAATAATTCTTGCCCTGTTCCTTTCAATCCAAGCTAAACACCACCTAAATCTATATTTACCGGCAATTTCTGCTTATAACTTTTGCGTCCCTGGTCTACATCCTCTCTAGCTACCGGTGTGGGGTTCCTAGTAAACTTTGATAAAAACAAGTATGGTTGAACACGGCAACCGTCCATGTAGATTGTAGCCAATTGGCCTCAGGAGAAATAGTACGAGTACTCCCTCCGTCTCTTTAAACATTGTCCATTTGACTAAAAACACTGGTTTTAAAAAAAAGTGGGTATTGAATATTATTTGTAAGAAGTAGTTGGTATTGAATATTGTTTTTAAGGAGTAGTGGTTATTGAATATTGTTTTTTTGGAGTAGTGGGTGAAGTAATGGGTATTGAATATTATTTTTAAGGAGTAGTGGGTGGAATAGTAGGTATTGAATATTATTTTTTTGGAGTAGTGGGTGGAATAGTGGGTGTTGAATATTATTTTTAAGGAGTAGTGGGTGGAGTAGTGGGTATTGAATATTATTTTTTATAGCTTAAAATAGAAAGGAGAAGAGTATTTTGATTGTCCCGATTTAGTAAACAGGAAATGTTTTAAGAGACGGAGGGAGTATCATTTACAAACAAAAAATGACGGCAAGTTTCGTGAAAAAATAAAATAAAATTGACTGCAAGTCTGAAGTCACAGATTTTAGGGCTCAGTCTCTCGGACTCTCCCCGTCTCTCACGGTGTTTAGAGTATTTCCAAATCCTTAATTCATTTTTTATAAATAATATAAATTATTAGTTATTACTAATTTAGTGGATGTTTATTTCTAATAATAATTTTTATATACTAATAACAACATGTTGGTGCATTGGGTTAAATACTTGTGTCCTTCTTAGGAGGTTAAGGGTTCGACCCTAGATGTGTGTGAGTTTAGATTGTATTGGTTTCATTTCTTTGTATTTGTATTTTTGTATGGGTGTGTGTGAGTTTAGTTTGTATTAGTTTCATTTTTTTGTATTTGCATTTGGCCGGGGGTCATTCGTAAACAGCCTCCCAATATTATAATTGAGTAAGTTTCGTTTTTTTAGAGAAGAGGCTATTCTCAATTCTTTTTTATTCTCTATTCTCAATTTTTGAATTAATATATAAAGTGCATTAAAGATGCTCTTACATTTATTTTCACACGGATGTATTAAAACTTTATGAAAAAATTGCGACACACTGCACAGGTCTTGACTCTTGCATTCATGCATTGTCACTTTTTACATGAATTTTATTTTACATTTTAAATAAAATTAAGATTTATTTAAACTTAAAAAAGATTATACATCTCTATTTACTATGAGCAAATTCAATAATATAATTATTTAAGTTTCCAAGTTGAAATTAAGGAAATTTAATATTATAATTTATTTCAATGTTCTAGTTGTTCCATAAATTACAAGAAATCTGTATTCATTTCTTACTTTTAAAGAATCTCTGGTCACCCCTAAAATTTGGATCACTACTATTCATTAATCCAAATTTGAATCAATTAATTTAATATTAAAATAATAATTTTGTTATGTATATGTTTTTAATTTAGGGAATTTATCTAAAATACTGGATTTGCTACTTTGTTTTGCATTTATATGATAATTGATATTTTTTTACAAAAATACGATAATTTTTTTTTTGAAACTCAAAAATACGATAATTTCTTAATTAATTAATTGCAATTTTACGTTATTTTTGTTTTTGAGCTTTTTTCATAAATAAATAAGAAAAAGTAAATTTTTGCACATTTACTTTTGTTAAGAATAGCTATTTGCAATTTTACTAAACTATTTGCAATTTTACTATACTAAGTTTCAAAATTGCAAAAATACTACACCCCTCCCCCCGTGTGCCCTCCATGTGCCATCCATGTGCCCTCCATGTGAGAATCACGCCTGTGTACTTTTTTTTTTTTTTTTTTTTTTTTTTTTTTTTTTTTTTAGATGGGATGCTATTTTGGTGGATTTGGATTTGGGTTGCATGGCCCCGCAGGGGCAACCACTTTCAACTGAACATGCAACTAAATTACTGATTTCATGTTCCATTTTTCAATTTCCATTTTCGATCTCATTTTTGGACTCTAATATATATATATATATATATATATATATATATATATTAGAGTCCAAAAATGAGATCGAAAATCACTTTTGAAAAATGGAACATGAAATCAGAAATTTAGTTGCATGTTCAGTTGAAAGTGGTTGCCCCTGCGGGGCCATGCAACCCAAATCAACAACTGAATGCAACCCAAATCAGCAACTGAATGCAACTTTTTTTTTTTAAGGTGGGATTCTATTTTGGTGGATTTGGGTTGCATGGCCCCGCAGGGGCAACCGCTTTCAACTGAATGCAACCACTTTCAACAAGTTGAATGTGGCATTTGGTTGAATATTGCCCCTGGCGGGGCCTTGCAACCCAAATCCACCAAAATCACCCACCTTAAAAAAAGTTGAATGTGGTTGCATTTGGTTGAATATTGCCCCTGGCGGGGCCTTGCAACCCAAATCAGCAACTGAATGCAACTTTTTTTAAGGTGGGATTCTATTTGGGTTGCATGGCCCCGCAGGGGCCATATTCAAATGAATGCAACCACATTCAACCAAATGTAACCCCACAAGCAACTTTTTTTAAATGTGGGATGATTTTGGTGGATTTGGGATTCTATTTAGTTGCATGTTCAGTTGAAAGTGGTTGCCCCTGCGGGGCCATGCAACCCAAATCAACAACTGAATGCAACCCAAATCAGCAACTGAATGCAACTTTTTTTTTAAGGTGGGATTCTATTTTGGTGGATTTGGGTTGCATGGCCCCGCAGGGGCAACCGCTTTCAACTGAATGCAACCACTTTCAACAAGTTGAATGTGGCATTTGGTTGAATATTGCCCCTGGCGGGGCCTTGCAACCCAAATCCACCAAAATCACCCACCTTAAAAAAAGTTGAATGTTGTTGCATTTGGTTGAATATTGCCCCTGGCGGGGCCTTGCAACCCAAATCAGCAACTGAATGCAACTTTTTTTAAGGTGGGATTCTATTTGGGTTGCATGGCCCCGCAGGGGCTACCACTTTCAACAAGTTGATTGTGGTTCCATTTGGTTGAATATTGCCCCTGGCGGGGCCTTGCAACCCAAATCCACCAAAATCATCCCACATTTAAAAAAAGTTGCTTGTGGGGTTACATTTGGTTGAATGTGGTTGCATTCATTTGAATATGGCCCCTGGCGGGGCCTTGCAACCCAAATCCACCAAAATCATCCCACCTTAAAAAAAAAGTTGCATTTGGTTGCATTCGATTGAATGTGGTTGCATTCAGTTGCTGATTTGGGTTGCACGGCCCCGCAGGGGCAACCACTTTCAACTTAACATGCAACTAAATTACTGATTTCATGTTCCATTTTTCAATTTCCATTTTCGACCTCATTTTTGGACTCTAATATATATATATATATATATATATATATAATAGAGTCCAAAAATGAGGTCGAAAATCACTTTTGAAAAATGGAACATGAAATCAGAAATTTAGTTGCATGTTCAGTTGAAAGTGGTTGCCCCTGCGGGGCCATGCAACCCAAATCCACAAAAATGGCATCCCATCCTAAAAAAAAAAAAAAAAAAAAAAAAAAAAAAAAAAAAAGTACACAGGCGTGTGTACTTAGTTGGCACATGGAGGGTTGGCACATGGAGGGCACATGGGGGGAGGGGTGTAGTATTTTTGCAATTTTGAAACTTAGTATAGTAAAATTGCAATTAATTCAAAGAGATAGTATATTTGCAAATTGAAACTTTAAACATAGTATTTTTGGTAAATATCCTTTGTTTTTTGTTGCTTCTTCCACTTATCATCTTGTTTATGTGTCTTCTCTCTTAACATCTCTCATTTGTCTTCTCTGCTTCTTCCATCATCATCATTATCGTTGAGACGATCATTATCGCTGAGACGATGATCATCACCATCAACATCGTTGATTGATTTCAATCGTTTATCTAATTCCAGAGGTAGAGATCGATGGAGATAGAGTCGGAATCGCCGGAAGTGGAATCGGATAACTAATTATTGAAGAAGAAAGGCGTAGTAACTAGTAAGTGAAGGAGAAAAATGATAGCCCAAGGCAGAGACGAGAGAGAAGAGTGTACGCTACCAATATTGAAGAACAAAGAATATACTTTTGCAATTAATTAAAATATTAAAAAATTGAGATAGATCGGAGAGAAAGAGATATAATTAGATTTTTGTAAACTAGACCTACAAATTGCATAGCAGATTTTGGAGGTGATTTTAGTTGTTTTTGGTTCCGCCAGGGGATGATTTTGGTTGTTTGTGTATGTTGGGCTGAATAGCAACTTTGTTTGCAACCTTTTTTGCAAAGTTGTACGTGGTTGCAAAAAGTTGTAGATATGGTTGCAGATGGTTGCAAGTAGTTGAATCGTATTTTTATTAAATTGTCAAAATGTTGCATCTGGTTGAATGTAGTTGCATCCCGTATTTTTGCAATTTTTTTTCACAAATTTTATTTTTTTCAAAAGAACTTTAAAATAACAGTATTTTGCAAAAATATTTATATTTTGGGGTATTTATGAAAAAAGCTCTTTAATTTAGTAGATTTAAAATTGATTTGTAATATTTTAATTACTTGATTAATATAATATGCAATTAATAGTTGATAAAATTTAAATTTTAGAAAAAACATTTAATAATGAGAAAATAAAGAGCTTATATTGCATGTAGAGATGCATTAACTGAGCAATTGTGGGAAGAACATAGTACTTCGAAAAATATTTTATATATTAATTAATTAATGAATGTGTTATTTGTTAATTAAGTATACAATTTTAGCGTTTTTTGTCAAGATAATTTTAATGTTATTTACGTATATTAAAAAAATAAATTTCTTTAATTTAATTAATTTATTAAATATAATATAAATAGTTAATAATGTTTAAACATTAAATTTAAGATTAAGTAGTAAATTTTTGTACTATAAAATGTAATTATGATGGGTGAAAAATCAAAATACCCACCATTTAAAAACCAACGTCCAAAATGTTCACAGACGGAACGTTCCGCCCAAAATACTCACGAACTACGCATCTCTCAATGCTCAGTTGCGTGGACTTTACAATCTTTAAAAATCTTATCCAGGATACGCATGTCTAGAATTCGTATCTTTAGATACGCATTTGTGAGGTGTGCATCTCAATCATTGTTCATCGTCTTCACAGACGAGAGAGAGAGAGAAACAAATGTTGAGGTGATTTTTTTCAAAATTCCGGCAAAGATCCGTTCACCATAATTCGAGCTTCGTTCACTAACATACTATATACCATATTCAAATCATCTTCTCCCCCTCTATAACCCTATACCATTCAAGTTCCATTTTTATTGCCGGTTTTGAAAGCCCAAATCTGTTCTCGTTTTCCTTATCCATTTTTCGATCGAACTTTACACGCCCCTACGGGGTCGGTTATCAAAGTAATGGAAAAGGAAGAGAAATGCGTAAGCATCATTTTGATGTACTCAGATATGGTGGAGGATGCCTGATGGTGATGGAAGGAAGAAACGAACGGGGCGACGATCTTGATCCACTAAGTAGTCATCACGCCGTCGGGTGATGCGTTATCCCTGATACATATTCTCCAAATACGAATTTCGGTTGCGTTATCCCTAATATGCATTCTCTAAATACGTATTTTGGTGTACACATGAACAATATGCGTAGTCATTGGGTAAAAAAAGCGGAGAAAATTCGATACGGATATTTGGACACTTTTCACATAAAAATGGTGTAGTTTGGTCATTATTTTAATTTGAATTTAATCAAAAATATCATAATTTAGGTTATGATATGGGCTAAAAGTAAGCCATAAAGACACATTTAATGTGGCATCAATTAGACCCAGAATGGTCCAAACGTGGGGCCCACCAGATGGGCCCGAACCATATTTTTTATATTAATTTCGTAATTGATATTAGAGGAAATAAACAGCTCAGAAAATAAGAGTCAAACAAGGATATTACTCCTGCCTGACTTAGCCTCCAAGATATCTACTTCAACATGGAAACTGATTCCTATATGGAAGGAGACTAGAACTTTCCTCAAGGCGGTGGCTTGCCCACCAAGTCTCTGACTCCTACAATAATTCTAAGGCTCCTGCAGCCTATAAAAAGGGTCTGACCCCTCATTCTCAGAACTACGTTGGCTTGATTCTCAATACGAGATACGTAGGCACTCTGTAACGCCCCCAAATTCCTTACAGGAATCCAGGTCATTACACCTCTTGCGGAATATTCAATCACCTGCTTATAATATAATCTACAACAATATTCATAACAACTCCATATTTTACTCCACGGGTTATAGTCTTAGAACAAGCACTCAATAATTCCTGAAGATATTACATCTCGAGTTCACTTCCCAGAATCTCTTAAATACTAATACAACTCCAAAGTACTAGATAATAAAACATTATACAAACATCTTCCAAACCTGCACTCTCATCAGATGCTATAAGGTTAACCCTCTGAATCAATCGTCTTCCTTTTCCTTTAATCACGGTTCGTCGTACTAGAGCCAACTCTGATTTTCACTGTTTATAATAGTTAAATAGCAAGTATGAGCCAAAGAATGCCCAGCAAGTATATATAGATATCATATAATACAACAACTCGTCAAAAATATGTTTTTACCACTATATAATATATATTTTTGAAAAGAGATCAACTCGGAAATTTTTTATAAATCTCGAAATATTACCCATATGAAAGAATAAATATATCTCAATAACTTCTCAAAATACCACTCATATGAAAGAATAAATACATCTCAATAACTTCTCAAAATACTTCTCAAATATAATTTAATAACTCCTCGGATCAACATCCTATCCCATTAACAGAACCACAAAGGCATCGGTTAACAGTTAGTATATCGATAATTGGACAAACGCCTCCTCAAGTAATGGATGATCAATCCATTGTCACACCTCAATTCTATCGATAGAAAGGATGGTCGACGTCTCGAACCACCCTAAATTTTCAGAAGGGTGAGCCCGTCTTTCTCGTGCCCATCACCCTTAATACATATCAGAAGAGTGAGCCCGTCTTTCTCGTGCCCATCACTCTTCAATAACCGATTGGGCCGGTGCGTTACTCCGGTCACTTTTGCTTTTTGAAGCAATAAATCACAATTTACCTTATATATATATTTATATACAACCCCACACTTAAATATAAGTATTCTATAGTATGAAAATATCATTAAATATATCTTTATCATCTCTTATACGAATACGAATGAAGTATTTCAATAAAAGTCCCAACAATATGGACAAACTCATGAAATAAATTTCAACACCTCGTATAATAATATCAACATCTCGAATAATAATAACACCTCGAATAATAATACAACACCTCGTATAATAATACCAACATCTCGAATAATAATAACACCTCGAATAATAATACAACACCTCGTATAATAATTATATGTATGAAGATTTCATGAAAAAAATCCAGTATAAAAGACTAGATAGAGTATTTGCGTTTGAAAACTTAATCATCATACTTATGAATTTTAAAAAATATAAATACCCCGAACGATGGAGTACGAATTAGTAAACTTGCCTGGTTCTGCGGTACGATACTCCAACTTGCTCCGCGTCTCTGGTTCTCCAGCATTTCACCTTCTCGGGCTTAGTTCAGCTATTATTTAACTCAACTTCTGATCACCTTTCAACCAACTTCTATTCACCGCTATATAGTACCTTTGCATATCTACAACTTTCGTTCTTTAAGCTTTTCCAAACGAGTCTCCTAACTCACCCGAAATCCTACCCCAAAATGGTACCCCGAATAATTCCAAAACTCATCATTTTTACGCGAAGCCTTTTCCATTTTTAAATCTCGCAAATAATAATTTAATAATAATCCGATTTTTATCTTCTAAAATAATCTTGTCCGGTCCGATTAATTAAAATAATCCGAAAATGCTAAATATCAATCCTCTAAAATAATATCATTGACATCCTATATAAAAACTCAATCAATAAATAATCCTCAAACAATTATCTTACTCCACGATAAAGAAACATAATTAACCAATTAATCCTCAAGACAACAATTAATCCTTAATTTAAATAAATAAATCCTCAAAACAATAATTAATCCTCAAATTAAATAAATAAATCCTCAAGACAATAACTAATCCTCGAATTAAATAAATAAATCCAACAATTATTCCTACTTAACATAAAAACCATAATAATTATTCCACTTTAATACCCTCATCATTTTATATACCTCTTTTATCAATGAATTAATATACCTCTAAATTATGTCCATATTATCACTAATTATTTCTAAATGATTGATAACAATTAATTAATCAAATTGTACTTCTAATTTAAATTAACTCTTATAAATTCTCTAAAATTCCCTAATTTAATTAATATTAATCTCACAACAAAATTATTCAAGGATACATTTTTATTCACATTAAATCCATAATTATTACAAAATAACTAAATAAATCAATTATATCATTTTTAGTAATTTATTTATTCAAACTGTTTTAAATAACGATCCAGATAATTAAATCCCGATTATAACATCCGCTCGTTAATTTATTAAGACTGCGTTAATATAATATTATTTTATTCAACAGAAAATGTCGTGGACCCCACCTCCACCCCACCGTGGGCCCCACCCCCCTCCCATGCGCTCTCCTCTCCGACCAATCTCTTCGATCGACCTCCACCATCAACAACCTCTCTCTCTCTCTCCCCCACAATCTCTCCCCGTAGTCATCTCTCTCTCCGTCTAAATCTCTCTCTCGCCTCCTTCCTCTCTCAATCTCTCTGTCCAACACCTCCCCTGTCTCTCTCCCTCACGCTCTTCATCTCTCCCTCCAATCTCTCTCTCAATCTCTCCTTTCTCTCTCGTTCATCTCTCTCTCTCTCTCGGACTCATCTCTCCCTCCTCTGTTTTCTCGCATTCGACAACAACAACCACATCAACACTCGACACCTCCCTTCCCCGTTCTCCTCTCCGCCTCTCGTTTCCCCCCTTTCTTCTCTCTTTCACTCTCTCCGTTCTCCTCCTCCGCCGTCTCTCTCCAATCTCCGTTCCAACCTCTTTCAATTCCCCCGTCCCTCTCTCGATGTCACTCTATCTTACAATCCCTCTCAACTACATCTCTCAATCTCTCCTTTCTCTGCACCCTCTCTACCTCTCTCCCTGTTCTCTCTACCTCCACCTCCTCCTTTCTTTCTCTCGCCGCCTGTCTCTCTCCCCGTCTCTCCCTCTATCCCCTTTCTGCCTCGCATTTTCATCAGTCAACAACACAAAACCCACACCAATTCAACCAAAACAAAACACAAACTGATACAATCCCCAACAATCAATCATCCAAACGAAAATGAAACAAAAAAATAATTAACAGAAAAAAAAATTAAAATGACTACTCGTGTTTGAACTCTGTTTGTATAATTAAATGACTGTGTTTTTGGATATGGAAGAGACAGTATGGTTTTAACAGAAAAAGAAAAGAGAGTTAAGCTTTTGGTGGTTACAAAAATGATATACACCTCCGTTTTTAAATAAGAATATGGCCGGTTTGTACTTATTTGATTTAAAAATTAAAACATGGGGACAAAACGTGGGGATTAAAATAAGAGAAATAAAGTGGTGGCGCAAAACATGGACCGTGTTTTGTGGGATATAATGCAGCCTCCACTTCCATTTAACAAACTGGTTATTCAAATTGGTAATATTAAAATCATTTTCCCCTGCTGGTTAATTAAAACGAAACTTTAAATTTTGTTTTTAAAAATAAATTCGATCCAAAATTAAAATCTTATTTTTCCTAAATTTCATAATTTTAATAAAACCAAATAAATATAAATAAATAATTATAAAATAATTTTTACTTCCATATGAATATATAAAATTTTAAAATTTATCAAAATGCGCTAATTAAAATATATTAGTGCATCGCTCTTAATTAAAATTTAAATATCGAGTAATAAAATAAAAAAAAATATTCGAAAAATTCGCGGATATTACAGTCTTCCCTCCTTAAAAGGATTCCGTCCTCGGAATCAACGTAGGCAATAACTAAGGTTGCTTATTTCGTACTCCACTTTCCACTATCTTCTCATTCCTTTTTACCAGCTTTATGCTCCCCATATCTCAATTATAAACTCTTATGCTATACCGTCTATTTTCATACCGTCTCATCATTTATACCCACTTCCTTTATTTATTCTTATCCTGACAATATCCTCAAAATACACTATTCTTTTCTCTTAATAATTATTAAATATATACCTCCTTCTCATCTTTATCCTTCTGAATCAATTCACTCTCAGCTTTTACCATGACTGCTTCTTATACCCATATCACACAATCCCTTATCTAGAACACTACATCATTATATCCAATCTATTGTTTCAATCCTCGTTGAAATCTTCTAACTCCCCCTCCTCCAAATCCATACATAATATCATCATACTCCTCTTGTTTTGTTTCCATCTATAAAATCAACTCTATTTATCTCTTCTATACTTCTCCAAAAGTCACAGCCTCACTCGATTCAACTTATCCTAATATGGTTTAATCTAATAAAACTACATACCCATGAAATATTTATTTATGAAAACAAAACAGTACATATATGTACATATTCATATATATATCTGCAGTTATATATATGCATATTTATGGATACATATCTCTATATACTCATTTATAAAAAATTTTAAACCCAATAAATAAATCATGGATACACATTTCTCTCATCCTAATTGATTCTACTACTGCTAGTAGCCATCATGCCTCCACCCCACAACTCCTTGAAATCCTACTATATATATACCTATCGGTTCCTTGGCTTCTAACTCTCTCTTATATAGTCATAACTCCTCCTACACTCGTTCTAAGATTTATAACCTACTGCTCTGATACCATTACTGTAACGCCCCCAAATCCCTTACAGGAATCCAGGTCATTACACCTCTTGCGGAATATTCAATCACCTGCTTATAATATAATCTACAACAATATTCATAACAACTCCATATTTTACTCCACGGGTTATAGTCTTAGAACAAGCACTCAATAATTCCTGAAGATATTACATCTCGAGTTCACTTCCCAGAATCTCTTAAATACTAATACAACTCCAAAGTACTAGATAATAAAACATTATACAAACATCTTCCAAACCTGCACTCTCATCAGATGCTATAAGGTTAACCCTCTGAATCAATCGTCTTCCTTTTCCTTTAATCACGGTTCGTCGTACTAGAGTCAACTCTGATTTTCACTGTTTATAATAGTTAAATAGCAAGTATGAGCCAAAGAATGCCCAGCAAGTATATATAGATATCATATAATACAACAACTCGTCAAAAATATGTTTTTACCACTATATAATATATATTTTTGAAAAGAGATCAACTCGGAAATTTTTTATAAATCTCGAAATATTACCCATATGAAAGAATAAATATATCTCAATAACTTCTCAAAATACCACTCATATGAAAGAATAAATACATCTCAATAACTTCTCAAAATACTTCTCAAATTTAATTTAATAACTCCTCGGATCAACATCCTATCCCATTAACAGAACCACAAAGGCATCGGTTAACAGTTAGTATATCGATAATTGGACAAACGCCTCCTCAAGTAATGGATGATCAATCCATTGTCACACCTCAATTCTATCGATAGAAAGGATGGTCGACGTCTCGAACCACCCTAAATTTTCAGAAGGGTGAGCCCGTCTTTCTCGTGCCCATCACCCTTAATACATATCAGAAGAGTGAGCCCGTCTTTCTCGTGCCCATCACTCTTCAATAACCGATTGGGCCGGTGCGTTACTCCGGTCACTTTTGCTTTTTGAAGCAATAAATCACAATTTACCTTATATATATATTTATATACAACCCCACACTTAAATATAAGTATTCTATAGTATGAAAATATCATTAAATATATCTTTATCATCTCTTATACGAATACGAATGAAGTATTTCAATAAAAGTCCCAACAATATGGACAAACTCATGAAATAAATTTCAACACCTCGTATAATAATATCAACATCTCGAATAATAATAACACCTCGAATAATAATACAACACCTCGTATAATAATACCAACATCTCGAATAATAATAACACCTCGAATAATAATACAACACCTCGTATAATAATTATATGTATGAAGATTTCATGAATAAAATCCAGTATAAAAGACTAGATAGAGTATTTGCGTTTGAAAACTTAATCATCATACTTATGAATTTAAAAAAATATAAATACCCCGAACGATGGAGTACGAATTAGTAAACTTGCCTGGTTCTGCGGTACGATACTCCAACTTGCTCCGCGTCTCTGGTTCTCCAGCATTTCACCTTCTCGGGCTTAGTTCAGCTATTATTTAACTCAACTTCTGATCACCTTTCAACCAACTTCTATTCACCGCTATATAGTACCTTTGCATATCTACAACTTTCGTTCTTTAAGCTTTTCCAAACGAGTCTCCTAACTCACCCGAAATCCTACCCCAAAATGGTTCCCCGAATAATTCCAAAACTCATCATTTTTACGCGAAGCCTTTTTCATTTTTAAATCTCGCAAATAATAATTTAATAATAATCCGATTTTTATCTTCTAAAATAATCTTGTCCGGTCCGATTAATTAAAATAATCCGAAAATGCTAAATATCAATCCTCTAAAATAATATCATTGACATCCTATATAAAAACTCAATCAATAAATAATCCTCAAACAATTATCTTACTCCACGATAAAGAAACATAATTAACCAATTAATCCTCAAGACAACAATTAATCCTTAATTTAAATAAATAAATCCTCAAAACAATAATTAATCCTCAAATTAAATAAATAAATCCTCAAGACAATAACTAATCCTCGAATTAAATAAATAAATCCAACAATTATTCCTACTTAACGTAAAAACCATAATAATTATTTCACTTTAATACCCTCATCATTTTATTTACCTCTTTTATCAATGAATTAATATACCTCAAAATTATGTCCATATTATCACTAATTATTTCTAAATGATTGATAACAATTAATTAATCAAATTGTACTTCTAATTTAAATTAACTCTTATAAATTCTCTAAAATTCCCTAATTTAATTAATATTAATCTCACAACAAAATTATTCAAGGATACATTTTTATTCACATTAAATCCATAATTATTACAAAATAACTAAATAAATCAATTATATCATTTTTAGTAATTTATTTATTCAAACTGTTTTAAATAACGATCCAGATAATTAAATCCCGATTATAACATCCGCTCGTTAATTTATTAAGACTGCGTTAATATAATATTATTTTATTCAACAGAAAATGTCGTGGACCCCACCTCCACCCCACCGTGGGCCCCACCCCCCTCCCATGCGCTCTCCTCTCCGACCAATCTCTTCGATCGACCTCCACCATCAACAACCTCTCTCTCTCTCTCCCCCACAATCTCTCCCCGTAGTCATCTCTCTCTCCGTCTAAATCTCTCTCTCGCCTCCTTCCTCTCTCAATCTCTCTGTCCAACACCTCCCCTGTCTCTCTCCCTCACGCTCTTCATCTCTCCCTCCAATCTCTCTCTCAATCTCTCCTTTCTCTCTCGTTCATCTCTCTCTCTCTCGGACTCATCTCTCCCTCCTCTGTTTTCTCGCATTCGACAACAACAACCACATCAACACTCGACACCTCCCTTCCCCGTTCTCCTCTCCGCCTCTCGTTTCTCCCCTTTCTTCTCTCTTTCACTCTCTCCGTTCTCCTCCTCCGTCGTCTCTCTCCAATCTCCGTTCCAACCTCTCTCAATTCCCCCGTCCCTCTCTCGATGTCACTCTATCTTACAATCCCTCTCAACTACATCTCTCAATCTCTCCTTTCTCTGCACCCTCTCTACCTCTCTCCCTGTTCTCTCTACCTCCACCTCCTCCTTTCTTTCTCTCGCCGCCTGTCTCTCTCCCCGTCTCTCCCTCTATCCCCTTTCTGCCTCGCCTTTTCATCAGTCAACAACACAAAACCCACACCAATTCAACCAAAACAAAACCCAAACTGATACAATCCCCAACAATCAATCATCCAAACGAAAATGAAACAAAAAAATAATTAATAGAAAAAAAAATTAAAATGACTACTCGTGTTTGAACTCTGTTTGTATAATTAAATGACTGTGTTTTTGGATATGGAAGAGACAGTATGGTTTTAACAGAAAAAGAAAAGAGAGTTAAGCTTTTGGTGGTTACAAAAATGATATACACCTCCGTTTTTAAATAAGAATATGGCCGGTTTGTACTTATTTGATTTAAAAATTAAAACATGGGGACAAAACGTGGGGATTAAAATAAGAGAAATAAAGTGGTGGCGCAAAACATGGACCGTGTTTTGTGGGAAATAATGCAGCCTCCACTTTCATTTAACAAACTGGTTATTCAAATTGGTAATATTAAAATCATTTTCCCCTGCTGGTTAATTAAAACGAAACTTTAAATTTCGTTTTTAAAAATAAATTCAATCCAAAATTAAAATCTTATTTTTCCTAAATTTCATAATTTTAATAAAACCAAATAAATATAAATAAATAATTATAAAATAATTTTTACTTCCATATGAATATATAAAATTTTAAAATTTATCAAAATGCGCTAATTAAAATATATTAGTGCATCGCTCTTAATTAAAATTTAAATATCGAGTAATAAAATAAAAAAAAATATTCGAAAAATTCGCGGATATTACACACTCTGTGAGGACCGATAAGTCTCGAAACACGGAAACAGCCATTAAAAGTCGAACCTCAACCACCCTAGCATTAATTAAAATTCGTAACCTAGTTTTTATTCCACAAAATTTGGCGCCGTCTGTGGGAAGACAACATCAACCATGGTAACCACACGAAGAACACCATCAACGTCCACCGAGGCTTTACCTCTTAGCATTGCTCCGCCCCTCACCTCTGAGGCAATCATCACCACTGAACAAGGGGCGATCACCCAATCTCAAGTTTCTCAGCCCTTAGGGACGGATCCCCTTGCTGAGAGTCCTTTGCCTGGGGTCATCCACCCGAATCAGGAGACCAACCCTCTTCAGATGGTGCTTGCTCCTCTTAACCCTAATCTCCCATGCCCCTCTGGGGTATAGATCCACACCACGGATCTCCTCGTAAGTACCAACCCGATGTATGGTTTACCTAACTACCCTCTTACTCAAGGCCCTTGTGACAGCCCCAAATCCGGGGTCATGAATCCAGGCCATCACGGACCAATTTCCACTTATTAATATTCTTCTCTTGGCAGCTGAAGTATGAATGCATAATAAACTCACAATAGACCTCACACTTAAATATTAACACACACCAGTCATATGCTCAGAGAACAACATTCACCATAACAAAAGTTTAGAGTTAACAGTTATTACAAACCCAGAATCATCCTTAAATACATTGTTGAATAATACCTCGACATGAAGCATTTCAACAACCAAAATTCTCTTACATGCCTACACACTTAATTATAAATAGAGCTACCAGGACCCGTTTGCCTCTACGCTTCCTCAGGAATCGATGCTAGAGCGCTCTCAGAAGGTCGCCTTCCCCCTACTCTCTTGCGGGACGTTTTGCGTAGAATCGGCGACCCTAGCTGTATATAGATAAGTAGCAAGAGTGAGCTAAAATAGCTCAGCAAGATAATTTCTATCTACTAACATCAAAGGAAAATAAACCATTATATATATATATAATAGACAAAAGCAAACTTCAGTTATTATGGAAAGAATTTTATTTCCATTCAATATTTATATACACTTTCCGATTATCCTTGCACGAAAGAAATATATAGTATTATAATCTCATTCTCACTTCTAATATCATATAATAATTTGGAAAATAATTATAGACTTTGAGAAAAATGACATCCCTATTTAATAATACATCATCCACTTTCTATTATAAGAAAAGAAAGGTACAACAATATAATATCAATTGCTCTTCTATATTCAGATAATAATTCACATTTTCTTTCAATATATTATCTCAAGATAACATAGAAATCTGAACTATATTTCTCATTATAATCCTTCCATTTCCTTTTTACACAACAATTTTATACCGTAATATAAAATCAGTTTCTCTTCATCTGTAACAGTAATTCCATCTTTTCATATCATTTTTCTGTTTTCAGTATAGAAATCTGAAAACCATTTTCCAGTTCTTTCCTTTAAAGAAAACTTTGGGGATTTTCCACTGTTGCCGAATACGTGAGCCACGATGATCAGTCATCCTCCGTACCCGTCCCTTTTTACTACCGGTAGAAGGAGGAATGTACACCACTACATCCCCCTGGAGGAAGGTACACCACTACATCCTCCTTCGGCAACTCTTGGGCCGAATTAAAATATTGATTGCTGGACTGTGCCGCACACAGCCTCCTACGCTTTTTTTTGTTATCCCCCTTTTTGTCAAATCTTTTTTTTCCATTATCAAATACCATTTCACATTTTCCATTTCCATTCACATTTCCATTCACATTTCCTTTCACATATATCATTTCCATTTCCATTTATCATCACCTTTAAAAATATTTATGTCATAATACTTTGATTATGACTCAAACATCTCTTCTATATTCAATGAAATCAATATGCTTTTATATACATAAAGTATCCCATTTATTTTAGAAGTATTAAATAATACTCAATAATATCTGTCACAACCTTTAGAAAGAATATTTTTAACTTAGTATTATAAATCATATAATCCTAGATAATAACTGATACCATTCCTTTATACATAACTCTAGATAACAACTGATACCATTCCTTCATATTCCCTTAATCGTAAGGCATGTTCACTTCATGCACAATCATCTCTATGTACATTCATATCCATCTCATACTCATATCCATAGTCATATTTATATCATACTCATATTCCTCTCCTTTTAATATCAATAATCAAGGAAAACAAATTCTTAACAATATAGTAACAATAGCATCACATATATATATTCCATGAAATCCAATTTCTTTAAAGATAAATAATTTCCAAGTAGGGATAGAAAAGATCTTGCCTCGATCTCTGTATCCTGGCAGTATGGCTCGTGGCTCTTCCGGAATTTCTATAAACACAAAAGGACCGTCGTTAGAATACCACATCTCTTACTCGCTACACTCTTGTATAACATTACCCTTGACACTTTAATATATGTCCAACGTACCACTATTACCCCAAAGGTTCAAGAACTTAACCATTCATAACCTTAATCGAAGTTTCAGGGGTTTTCACCATTTCCCCTAACGATCACACTTTACTGTACAAATTCTCAGAAAATATGGATTTCGAATTTTACCACAAGGTCAACTGGTAACAACCCTTTGATTACATTACTAAAATATCCCAAAGTTTCCTAATTTTTAAAAATGTCTAAGTAGGGTAATTACAGCCTCAAAGTTGGTATAACTACGTTTTCTCGACTTTCGAACGTCTTTCACTAAAACTGACTTTTCTCCTAAACCGTTCATCAGATTTTAACGCACTTTATATCAAAACGATCTATGAACCAAGCTCTATCATCTCATGGTCAGTTTGTGTTCTAAACAGGAACCTACCGTATGCCTATGTTGTTCCAAAACAGGGCAGTTTCTTGGTTTAGCGAAAATCGGACATGATAACGGCTATATTTTCGTACTTTCCAAAATCAAACTCCTCCAATTCAATCTTCCACCTTATACACCATCATCTACACCATGTGGTCATCTTACCAACCATGGTTACAAGCACATACTCCTTCCAAAATCAACTTTAATCATTTACAAACACTTATAACATCATAATCATAACATTTACACCACTTAATCACTAGACCAAACAATATCCATCATAAATAAGAAAGGGCAAGAGCATTTATACCTCTTTGAAGCTTGAATAACACCTAGTAAGCCTTGGGTTATGCTTAAACCACCTTATAATAGCTTGAATCAACTAAAGAAGCCATGAAAACAAAGTTAATTCTAAGATTTCACTATTCATTTACCATTCATCAGCTGGAAGATTCGCAAAAACGAAGGCCTTACCTACGTTTTCTGGAGGCGGCTTCTAAATGAGAGTTGTAGAGCATCTCACCACGTTTCCAAAAAGCTAAAGAACACGAAATTCGGCTGAGAAACGAAGGAGTTATGCTCAATTTACCAACCTGCTGTCTTTTTTGACCGAAAATGATGATAATGAAGAAGATAAGAGATTTTTGTGTTTGCTTGTTCTTATCTCACCCTCTTGATAATTCTAGAGTATTATAGATGTTTATGGAAGAGTTTAGATAAATCCTTAGGTGAAATGACTACTTTGCCCCTTAACCATAATTAGTGGAAGATGATGTAACATTGATGATCTCATAATCTCTTTTGCTTTGCTTTTCTAAGTATAATGCTAAAATCTTGGTAAATGGTAATGTGGTATGTATCCTTGCTATATTACTAATCTTGGTTGTCTTGTTCCCATACTCGTCTAATTGTGGTTCGTTTCGGGTGTACCTCATTATCTCAGTGGTTTTCGAAATCATTTACAAATCCAATTTCCCTTGGTATTCTCTTAACTTAATAATCCTTTGGTTTAACCTAAATTCACTAATCCCTCAATATATAATTCTTATAATATTTCCATACTCCTTAATATCCAATAAAAGCTCATTCGAAATCAAAATCCTCAAAATCCATATTCAGGAATTTCTGGAATCTATCGTCATTTCGAGTCTCTTATTTCCAATGTACAACACTAATATGGTTTCTGTTTATTCATTTCCCGTTTCCATTATGGAGTACTTATATACCATTTCTCTAAATCCTCGGAATTTACTATTCATGTGACCATTGTAGCATTACTAAAGTTAGGGTTATTACAGCCCTGGACCAAGCGGTCATGCCTTACAGATCCGAGATCGAGAGTATGACGACTACTCCGGCCCCTATACTGACGATTCGTCGTTTGAGGATGATGATGATGATCGCGATGAGGCCCCGAGGAGGCGACGTGCTAGTAGAGAACCTCGAAAGAGGACTCAAACCATCCATGATGGACCCCCTTTAACAGCTGCTGAGAGAATCAAGGCTCATGAGGCCGCGATTTTAAAACTAAAGGAAGACATGGCAAGGGAACAAGCTAGGTTGAATCAAAATCGACCTCCTCCAACAGGGAGGATTCCCGTTATAAATCTGGAGAGGTCCTCAAGGAGATAGAAAAGGGCTGATACCCCAACTGGAAGAACAACGAGGGTGGAAACCCCTAGGGGTAACCCCAAAGATCTGATGCCACTTGGAGATCATGATGATCCCACACCCCCGTTTAGTGCCATTTAGCGCCGTTTAGCGCTGTTTAACTACGTTTAGCGTCGTTTAACATCGTTTAAACGTCGTTTAAGGCCATTTAGCAACGTTTAGTGTCGTTTAGTGCTGCTTTGCGCTGTTTAGTGTCGTTTAACGCCGTTTAGCGTCGTTTAACATCGTTTAAACGTCGTTTAAGGCCCTTTAGCACCGCTTAGTGCCTATTGCACCGTTTAGTGCCAATTAGCACTATTTAGTGCCGTTTAACGCCGTTTAGCGTCGTTTAACATCGTTTAAACGTCGTTTAAGGCCATTTAGCACCGTTTAGTGCCGTTTTACGCCGTTTAGCGCCGTTTAACATCGTTTAAACGTCGTTTAAGTCCATTTAGCACCGTTTAGTACCGTTTAGCACCGTTTAATGCCGTTTAACATCGTTTAAGGCCGTTTAGCACCGTTTAGTGTCGTTTAACACTGTTTAACACCGTTTAGTGTTGTTGTATATCGTCGTAAACGCGTCAGTCGCTCCACGCTTTACAATAAGACAATATATGTAGAAAAATGCAAATGTACAAAGATAAACCGTGACCCAAGTCTCGAAGAAGACCATTAAAACTTCAAGAAAAACCTGATCAATTTTCCTAGAAGTTGGGGGGCAAATGATATGGGCTAAACGTAAGCCCTAAAGACACATTTAATGTGGCATTATGTAGACCCAGAATGGTCCAAACGTGGGGCCCACCAGATGGGCCCGAACCCTATTTTTTATATTAATTTAGTAATTGATATTAGAGGTAATAAACAGCTCAGCAAATAAAAGTCAAACAAGGATATTACTCTTGCCTGACTTAGCCTCCAAGATATCTACTTCAACATGAAAACTGATTCATATATAGAAGGAGACTAGAACCTTCCTCAAGGCGGTGGCTTGCCCACCGAGTCTCTGACTCCTACCATAATTCTAAGGCTCCTGCAGCCTATATAACGGGTCTGACCCCTCATTCTCAGAACTACGTTGGCTTGATTCTCAATACGAGATACGTAGGCACTCTGTGAGGACCGATAAGTCTCGAAACACGGAAACAACCATTAAAAATCGAAGCCCAACCACCCTAGCATTAATTACAATTCGTAACCTAGTTTTTATTCCATAACAGGTTAATTAATGATTCAAATTTGAATTTTTAAATCATGCCTAATGCCAGTATGCCACAACATGAGCATGGTTACTCCTAAAAATGAGCTATTATTAATTCGTTTATTGAGGGAGTTGCAAAAAAATATCTGCAAAAATTTAGCACCTATTTCATTTTTAATGTATTTATATAGACCTGGCCATTAGCTTGTATCTATTTCTCACCCCTAAAAATGAAAATAGTTTATAGAAATCGGTCGATTTTTGAAAAATTATCAATAAATCGATCATTTTGATCAAAATTTTGGAATCGATTCAATCGATTTTACAAAAAATCGTCGATAAATCACCAATTTTTCAACCAAATCACCTGGTAAATCATAAATCGGCACTTCAATCAAATAGTTTCGATTTCCGAAATTATCAAATGTTAGGGGTGAGCAGAAACCGCACCAAACCGCACAAACCGCACGCACCGCACCAACCCGCACCATACCGTGCGGTTTTTTATTGCCCGTGGTGCGGTTGCGATTTCAAATTTTGACAAATCGCGCGGTGCGGTGCTGGTTGCGGTTTAAATTTTCTGAAACGCGGTTCAAACCGCACCGCACCGAAATATTTAATATTATATATATATATATATATATATTATATAATTATATATATAAGTGTGTATCAGTTAATATTGTATAGACTATAGCCCATCAAGCATCAGCCCATTTACTTTTGTATAACCCAATACTCTAAATTCTAACCAGGTTAATATTGAACAGATCAGGGTTTAGCACTTTAGCCGCACAACAAAACATAATCGAAGTACCAAACAAAACCTCTCTTTATTCATCCGTTCCATCTGAATCTAATTGAAGGTAATTGTTAGATTATTTTGTTTATCAGTTGTTACTTGTTAGATTTCTCTTACTTGTTTGTTATTGATTATTAAATATTAATTATTTACTAGATAAACCAAGGAGAAGGCAGAAGAAGAGCAAAGGGGAGTGAGTAATAGTTGAATACTTGAATGATTTGGAGCTGATATTTTTTTTATTCCTTGTTTTTCATTTTCTTCGCTTTCCATTATTCACATTTTTAGGGTGTTATTCTAGTGTATTAAACTTTGTACTTTAAGTATGTTTCTAAATGATTTTGTTAATCAAGTATGTTGTTTCTGCGATAATTCAGATTTAGAATTTACGTACATATTTAGATATAATAAGTTATTTTTATCGAATGTGTAAATCGCGGTGAACCGCACCACACCGCACTGCATTTTTGTGGCGTGGTTTATGCGGTTTTAAAATTTAGCGGCGCGGTCACGGTTTGGAAATTTGAACAAACCACGCGGTTTTGGGAAAAATCGTACAAACCCGCACCACGCTCACCCCTATCAAATGTCATTATTACAAGGAAAAAGTGTAAAAATATCTAGGCTGTCAGAGTCAAATCTAATCAAACCATGTACGTAATTCAAACACAATACAACAAGACTTACTCAGTTATAATACCACTCAAAGTGGTGTCTGAGGAGGGGGTAGATGTACGCAGACCATGCCCCTATACAATAGGGAGCCTGTTTCCGAAGGACCCCCGGCCAAGTACAGAATTACAAATACAGAAATACAAATACAGAAAGAAAACCTAATACAAACTAGGAAACTCACGCACATGCAGGAGTCGAACCCTGAGTGGCTCAACCACTGCACCAATATGTTGTTGGCGTAATTCAAACAGTGAGAAGCCTAATATGAAAGGTAGTGTCCAGCTGCTACTCCCTATAAATCCAACTCTTTTTTATTACTTCTTCTTTACTAACCCACCTTCATACTTCCTTTCCTCCTTGATTCCCTCGTCCCTCTACTCTATATATAACTACACAAACCTATACTTACATTTGTTTGTGTCTATCACTCTCTCTGTTAAAAACTTAAAATACCATATTACTAGCTTCAATCTTTTTGGTTGGAACAACCCAACAAAGCAATCTTCCTAGGAACCACTTCGGAATACTTTTGTGGAGTGTTTTATACATTAACTTGTTTGTAGTCTTAGTTACTCAGATCTTAGCAGGATGAATAAGCAAGATATGATGAAGATGCAGGTACTTTTAATACTAGTTCTAGTTCAGTCTTTTGGTTGTTGTTGAGTAATGTTTTGCAAGAGCTTGTGTTTTAACTTATTGTATGTGTTTTTTTGAATGTAGAGCTGTGTGCTTAGAGTGAACATACACTGTGATGGATGTAAACATAAGGTCAAGAAGTTGTTGCAGAAAATTGAAGGTATGTTTTCTCTGATATGGTTCTTTATCTATGTACCCTATTTATCAGTCATGTTTTGTTGATATTCCTGGAAAATGTTAATTTTAAAAAAAATGAAAAATTCAAGTTCTTGATTTGCACTAATGAGCTTTGTCCCAGTTCCCAAGATTGTACCTTTTCTTAATGGAAGTGTTAACTCCTTCATAGTTAGATGTCTAGTAGTGTTAGATCATGTTAAAGCTTTTAGGTTTGCTATTATTCAGCTCGATCTTGTAGGGTTTTTTAATTTTTCTTTTTAACGGCAAAGATTGTAAGCTTTAGTTAACAAAAATGAGTTCTGTTGCAGTGCACAAGATTAAAACTGTTTTTTAAAGTGAAAATTATGTGTATAAATCTTATATATTAGTCTCTTTAACAATTTTTAAGTAATTGCCAGAATACCAATAAAAAAATTCAAGAATAGAGTTCCAAGCTCTTCTTTTTGCACTAATGAGCTCTGTTTCAGATTCTTACTTTTTTTGAGTGAAATAATTTACTCCTTCATAATTACTAGTATATGTCTAGTAGTGTAACATCATGTGTAGGCTTTTAATTTACTTGATTTAAGCCTATTCTTTTAGGATAATTCCTTTTTTGAAAAAGGACAATAATTTAGAGTTCTAGTCAAGCACATATGAGTTATGTTACAGTTCACAGGATTTCTTTTAAAAGAAAAAATTATGTGTAAAAGTGTTGTATAATTTCTTTTCTGTTTGTTTTTGTGTATTTTGTAGCATTTTTTATTTAACTATTTTTTTTCTGAAATTTTTTTGCAGGGGTGTATTCTGTAGGCATAGATTCAGAACAAGGGAAAGTAACTGTGACAGGAAATGTTGATCCAACTGCACTAGTTAAAAAGCTTGTAAAGTCGGGGAAACATGCTGAGCTATGGGGAGGAGCACAGAAAGGCTCAAACAATATTATGATGAATAATATGTTTAAAAATATGCAGATGGACAATGGTAATAATAAAGGTGGGAAGGACAACAACAATAATAATAAGTCTCAACAAAAGGGTGGCAAAGATCAACAAAAGAATCTTCAACAACAAGCCCAACTACAACAAATATTGCAACAGCATGGGAAAGGGTCTAAGGATTTTAAGATGCCTTCGAAGGATCAGAAAACGGTTAAGTTTGATTTTCCGATGGATGATGGTGAAGATAGTGAGGTGTATAGTGATGATGATTATGATGACGACGATGAATATGATGATGATGAGGATGATGAGGAGTTTGGTGGTCATGGTTTCGATGATCACCGAAATATTCAAAAGATTCAAGAAAATAAGATGAAAGGAAGCATGGCAAATGGAGGAATTGGGATGATGAATTTTGGTAGTAAAAAAGGAGGATTTGATTTGCCTATAGATGTTAAGGGTAAAAAAGATGGGAAGAAGGATGGTAAAAAAGATGGAAAGAAGGATGAGAAGAAAGGAAAGGATGAAAAAAAGAAGGGTGGGTTTTCATTCAAAAGCTTGATTGGGAAGACTAATGGGAACAAAGATAGTAGTAAAAAAAGTGGTGAAATTGGTGGAAAAGATAACAAGAAGGGTGGAAAAAACAATCAAGGTGGTGATGGTGGTAAAAAGTTCGATGGTAAAAATTTTGGAGGTAAAAATGGTGGTAAAAACAGTGGAAAATTGCAAGAAGGTAAATTTAACAATGGAGGAAAAAACAAAGGTGGTGATGGGCATAATAATGGTGGCCAGTACGGTGGTGGACCTGGTGGGGAACAATATAGTAATGTTAACCGGGGCATTAATGTGAAAGGGGCTGCTAAGCATGATGGTTTTCATGATATGAAGAGTCATAATGGTAGTGCAGCTGGTAGGACAATGGGACAGATGGGTCAAATGGGGAACTACCCAATGGGTCAAATGGGTAACAACCCAATGGGTCAAATGGGGAATCAGATGGGCCAAATGGGTAATTATCCAATGGGTCAAGTGGGGATGGGTCAGATGGGGAATTATCAGGCGGTTCAAGGGCATCCGGCCGGAGCGATGTCGGGTGGATATTATGAGGGGATGGGGCAGGGAAACCCTTACAGTCAGCAACAGCAGTATATGGCGGCGATGATGATGAATCAGCAGCAGGCAGCTGGAGGAATGTACAATCCGGCAATGTATGGGCGGCCGCAGCATGCAATGAGTTACGGTCCACCACCGATGATGCCACCTCATGTTAATGATAATATCACCCACTACTTCAATGATGAAAACACTGATAGTTGTAGTATTATGTAGATTGTCAAGGGAGTGTAGTAGCTGTGATCTGTTATAGTTTTGATATATTGGGACTTATGATTGTGTAATTTTGTGCTAGAGCCTAGAGGGTGACTCTTGCACAAATGGTAAGATTAAGCAAAAGTTGTGCCTTTGTTAAATGGAAATGAGTAGCTGTTGTTTCTGATTCTTTAGCAGTTTAAATACACACAAGTCATGTAGTGGGAGTAAAAATGCCAGATCACATTTCTTGAAGGCAAGACAATAATGTTATACGGAGTAGATATTTGTGAGAGTCATCAGTTAGAAATTGACAATGTTCTTAAATGGGCTCGAGTTTGTAGTAGTAGATAATTTAAAATGAAAAGGGTAATGCTAAACATAGCCCTTAGGGTTATGGTTAATAATGAATGCAAGTGGATAAATGCATTTAATATGTCAGTTTTGCACGGAATTCATCAATTTTGCACCTATCTCAATATGATTATTTAGCAATTTAGAAATTTTTATTAATGGAAATTGATGTGAATACATGGGATCCACTATTATTACTTGGAAAATTAAATTAATGTTATAAAGAAGCATTGGAAAACCAAAAATTAATTAAATAACTAAGACTAAATGTTGAAAACATGTGGATATTTAATGCTTAACCATAGCCCTTAGGGCTATAGTTAGCATTTCCCAAATGAAAAAGGTTCTAGTATATTGTACTCTTTCTACTATATTTACAATTTTCTACTACTATATTGTACTTCTAACTTTCTGGTACATGCAGCAACTTAGTTTCACTTGTAGTCATTACATCTTGCATATAATGTTAATAAAGAACATTGGAGTTTTAATGGCAAAATGTGAAGTGAACACTGGAGTTTTAATGTGGAGTAATAAGAACTTAAGAAGATACACGTGTGTTCTAACTTTTTTACGGAATAGGGATAAAGTAACGTTTTGGTAGATCCATCCTCAGTCCATGAACGAAATATGCCGGATACAATAGATTTGCTTTCTTGGTATGTACCAATCCCCTCACAAATATGTGCAATCTTACAAAGTTGTATTTCAAGATGATCTAATCTTCAATTCTGAGTTGTTTATTGTCCAAGACAGATGAAGATATGTAGAAGAGATGGACTTGGTTTTGTTTGTTTAATTGAAGTAGACCGGGTGCCTTAATTATGAACATGTGCTGGATCTGCAATAATGGAGTCACTCACAACCAAAATTCATTAGCTTTACATAGATATATCATTCATTGCCTGCTAATCAAAGGCCAACATTTGACATTTTCTACAATCAATGAAGATGTCTATAGTGCCTTGGTTTTTTTTATTTTCGCTAATTTAGTGCAGTCTGCATACTGAAGTTGGGAATACTATAAAAATTAAAATGGAGTACTACTTATACTAGTGCATTGTTCTAGTGGCTTGGTTGGTTTGAAAAAAAGACAGTTCAAAAACCAAGGACAATAATGGAAGTGGGTAGACAATTTATTGGCTGGCTGTACTTTGTTTATTTAAACAAGCACTAGGTTGCAATTTGCATGGATGGATAAAAGAGTCAACTACACCAGTCAGTGTACTTTCTCAATACACTTGAATTTAATCCTAGGGTATCACAATTATTTATGGGTTTGTTTAGTGTGTGCCCAAGGACACATGCTAAGAATCCGTGCTTGATGAGTTGTCAAATTTTTATTGGTGGATATTTATGTGAATGCAGGGGGTCCATCATTATTAATTAAATCTCCACCAATCAAAATTTGACAACTAAACTATCACGGATTCTTAGCATGTGCCCTTGGGCACACACTAGAAAATTCGATTATTTATTGATGTACCACTATCCCCCACGTTCAAAACTGTTACTCCCTCTGTCTCTAAATGATGTTCCCGTTTGGAATGTCGGTCCTGTTCATAACAAGAGACAAATTACTAATTTACGTCTAATCTATAAATCCAAATATAGTCATGAGTGATCTTGTTGAATTCGTATTTATGAGTACTTTAATACAGTGAAGTTTTTATATTTAATACTAATACGAAATTGAAGATATTAACGATCAAAAGTGTGCATTGGCAAACGTGTCCAACTCAAATGAGAAAAGTATTTAGAGACGGAGGGAGTATTTGGGAGTATTTTTTTTCAAGAATATGATTCCATTTTTCAAATATCATAATTTCTACTATAATTTTATTTCTTAAATTATTTTCCTTCAAAAATTAGGATGCGAACCACATGTTATGTTGCTGCACCATAAATTATAGTTACAAATTACCGATCATAATAAAATTACATAGTTTCGCCAAAAATCAATAGTTGCGGTATTGTTATAGATTTAGATAATTGTTACCATAACTTTCAAATAAAGATTAATAAAATTAAATGCTTTTCAAAATATAAAATTTACAATGCATAATACAAAAGCTAGAAGAACATAACTTTCATCCTTACGTTTTCTAGCCTGGGTGCCGTACTGAGACGTAATCAAGTACACCAAGAATTTCAACTCTTACATGGGCCTTCTAATCCCCGGGAACTAGTTTGGGCTTTTTTCTAAAGAAGAAGACCCGTCCCCAACTTAAATTGAATTACTCCCTCTGTCCCATCCATTTCTTTACACTTTTCTTTTTGGGATGTCCCATCCAATTCTTTACATTTCTAAACTTTCCTAAAATGGTAAAGTTTTAAAATATAAAAATCAACTACATTCACTACTTTCTTCCATTAACTCATTTTATACATTATATAGTGATGGGTCCCACCACTTTACTCATTTTTCCTACTTCTCTCCTCCTTCTTTATATTTTTCGTCTCCGTGCCCAACCCAAATGTAAACATTTGGGTGGGATGGAGGGAATACTAGATTTCGGGATAACAAAAAGAATGCAGTTTAACGTATTAGAGCATCTCCGATGATATTAATTAAAAATGGTTGGCTAAATCCAGATAAAATATCGATAATGTAAAATTTGTTGAATTTGTAAGAAGTTGTGATCCAATGGTAATGGTATATTGGCTATAATGTTGTATATATTGTAAATATACTATGTTATTATTATTTCAGGTTGTTATTAATAGAATCTATTTTTTTTTTAAGGTAATAGATCACGTAAAATTTTCCTTACAGGTCTCTAGAGGTTGGCCAAATATAGCCAACAAAAAGTGATTATCTAAATTTTTTGCTAACAGTAATGTTCAATTGGAGTGATTTTTTTTTTTACATAATTTCTATACAATTTATTTAAGGTAATATATTTGTGATTTTAGCTAAGGGGTCTTCTCCATTGGAGATATTCTTAAACTGGGAAAAATTGAGCATATATCTTGTGGTACATGATGCGATCAATTTGCTCAAATAGACTAAAACGTAAAACAAAAAATCTGAGTAATTATAAATCGAGAAATGAAACACCGTTAAGAAACACCGCAATCCTCATCCGGGAAGGAGAGCGAAAACACAAATAATCTCATTTTGTGATTCTTAGTGAGTTAGTGACCAAGTCCATATCATGGCGAACCTTCATGGTTCTACACACGAAAAACACGAAGTGTATGATACAAGCTAGGATCAGCTTACAACCAACAATGAAGCCTATCCTCAAACTGCCGTATACATACAAAATTAAAGCATACTCATGCAGGAACTAGGAGCTGGCTTCATCCTCTTGTTTAGAGATAACCATCAATATTTCTATCCCTTCATGCACAGCTTCACCTTTAACATCACAAGCACCAAAACTTTGTACTAAAAAGACAAATCTTTTGTCACTGATTTCGATATGCATGCCAAGTAACCCCTGGAAGCACGAAAATCTTGCTGCTTCTACAAACTCGAATTCATAATATAAATATATAATACCACCGAAGTTATCATTACTACAAGTACCTTGCATTGTTATTTCATTACCACAAAGCATCTACAATGGCTACTTCAATCCTTAAACTTTTACTAGTCATCTTCTCCATTCCATCACCGGTTGTCCTATCAAAATATCAACTCCCCTTTCAGCCGAACACGCTGGTGCTTCGGGTGACTAAAGATAGTGCAACGAGTCTCCATGTAACAAATATCCGGAAAGGAACTCCTCTTGTATCAACTCCACTTCTTGTTGATCTAAACAACAAGTTTTTATGGATTGATTGTGAAAGAAACTACACATCTACAACCTATCAATTTCCATTGTGTCACTCCACTCAGTGCGCAAGAGTCGGAAATCATTACTGCCACAAATGCTCAGCTCCGGCTAGGCCAGGTTGTCATAACAACACATGTGGTGTCATGACAACAAACCCCCTTACCCACTGGAATGTCTTAGGTGAGCTAGGCCAAGACAGTGTCTCGATTCAACTGGCCCGCGGGCCAAATTCTGGTCTCTATGTAGAAGTCCCTCAGTTCATTTTTTCATGTGCACCGTCTAGATTATTGGCGGGGCCATTACCAAAAGATGTAGTAGGAGTGGCTGGATTAGGACACAGTTCAGTTTCTATACCACACCAACTTGCTTCACATTTCGGATTTCGACCAAAATTTGGCTTGTGTCTCACTTCATCCAACAAACGTAACGGAGTCATTTTCTTTGGGAAAGGACCTTACGAGCTTGATCCTGGAATGTCTACTGTTTCGCATCCAATAGTAGGATATACTCCAATAACTATTGGCCCTAGAGGAGGGTACCATATACAAGTGACTGCAATAAGCATAAACAGAAAACCTCTCCCATTCGACATGTCTTCATTTTTCCGAAACAGACAAGGGTCCTTTGTTAAAGCTTTGATTAGTACGACAACGCCTTATACCACTCTACATCACTCAATTTTCATGGCCACAACTAAGTTTTTTGCAGATCAGCTTTCTTGGGCACCTCAAATTCAACCACCAGTGTCTCCTTTTGGTGTGTGTTTCAACTCGAGTTACATAGGAGGATCTTGGATGGGGCCTGCAGCTCCGAGTATCGACCTTGTTCTGCGAAATGGAAATGTTACATGGACAATATCTGGAGCAAACTCATTGGTGCTGGCAAGACCAGATGTGTACTGCTTAGGGTTTGTGGATGGAGGAATAAGGCCTAGAAATCCAATTGTAATTGGCTCATACCAGTTGGAGGATAATCTTCTTGAGTTTGATCTCGCAAGGTCTAGGCTTGGATTTAGCAACTCCCTGTTGCTTAAACGTACAAGTTGTGCTACCTTTAACTTCACCTCTACTCCATAGATAAATCACCTGTGCGGGACTCAACTGGTTATATTTGCTTTACTCTGTAATTTTAGCATGAAATAATGTTTGAGATCTTTGTTTAGTTTATTGGCTTATTGCTACTTTCTTTTAGTTTACATCTTAATCTGGCATGACTGGTTTTCTAGACAAAGGCCGGAAAATATCTAAAATTCATATATAACAGACAACAATATTGATGAATGATAGTAATAACTATAAAAGCTGTAGACAATTCAATAGTTCTTTAAAAAAAAAAAATCATCTCTTAAAAATCATCTCTTATTATTACTACTGGGCCTGAACCATTACTATAATTTTTATATATTTCAGTTGTAATGTAATTGTATGGTGGATTTTTGTGAAATGAACTGATAAGCAAATTATCTGTGTTCTCATCCCCAATTCTCTCTGGCCTTCTCATCTCCCATTCTTGGTTTACATTTCTGTTCTTGGTTCTATATTCTTCTAATGTACAAAATCTTATAGGATCTTTAATGACCTATAACAGAAGCTCAAGATATGAAGAAGCAAGTGTATAGGAAAGAAAGTACTTAAATAATAATTTCAATAGATTGGTCAAAATAAAGTCTACTGTTGATCCTAATAACTTGTTTAGGCATGAACAGAGTATACCTCCTCTTCTACCATAATTATGTAAAATTGTGGTTTTATCTATAAGTTGCATGTTTTAAACATTTTGTAAATTAAATATGTTTCAACAGTTTCAGTATATTCTCAACCACTAGATCCCGATCAACGTGTATGTCAAAATATATTGAGAAACTATGGGATAGAACAATAAATCTAATGGACGAGATTGAGGCAAAAAAACAATAAGAACAGAGTAACTTTGAAAAAGTTTAAGAAAAAAGAAGGGATTTCCGGAAAAGGGCATGGTAAGTTTAGAGAGATGCAGAGCAGGAGTTTTGTTAAAGGAAACGTTAATCATTCTCCTTTATCATGACTTCGGAGAGACAACGAAAACTGGCAGAGTCATGTGAATATATCTATTTAAACTATGTCCAGAAAGTAAGCAAACCTAAAAAGCCGGCACAGCTACATCTCGGGTAAGGGTTTAGACTCCGGTATCACATTATCTATATCACAGCAAAATGAGGTAATTACTGATACAAACATATGTCAGTACACAGAAATTCCACCTCATCTATATGCCTCAGGCTAGCGGTAACCAGTCATGACAATTTTGTCAGCAAACATTTTGCCAGTCTTGGGAATGACATGGCAGTGTAGAGTCAAGTTAAAACCTCTACCTCGAAGATTGCTTCCCTACAAGCAAAAGATGTGGTAGTTTTAAAAACAAAAAGGACAAATTGTCAGTATCTAGGGAAGTAAACAAATTTGCTTCACAGAAGAGGCTTACTTGATTGATGAACTGAACCAGTACTTGTTTGTTGTATGAATCCAGAATTCAGCATCATCTTTGGAAGGTATAATTCCATCCCACAATGAAACCTGTCAAATAAATTCATATTAATAGGAATAAATCCAAAATGCCATGCCAAATTTAAAGAAAAGTTAAGTAGAAATATTTTCCAATATTGTATAAATCTTAGTTCAAAATACACTTTACGAAGGGCACAAAGATGAAATAATTAAAATCACAGTACTGTAGAAAAAGTGGTGTGTATCATAACTAGTAATAAAGTTTCCTTTTAGTCTCATATCTATTCAGGAATGATTCCCATGCTTATACCAGATAAGGATGCTAAGTTTTGAAAAACTATAGATATATCCAGTCCGCATCATCCATCATAGTGATGGAAGAAAGTCTTTGTGATTAAGCTAAAGGCTCATCTTGAGTTTTGATGAACAAAATGTAACACGATATGAAAACCTCTCAAAAGATGTATGGTGATAGCTCTACCAAAGAACCACATGTGCATGGTCTAGAGCTGCCAAAACAGTTTGAATAGATAGCGTAGTAGAATTATAAGACTTGACAGCACTTAAATCTGCATATAATGTGTTTTCTGTAAGGGAAAAACCTTCCGGTGCTAAAGGAAAATCCAAAAAGGGTAGTTTAGGTTGGAAGGTACCTAACATCATGACCTTACCATGAATAATTAAGGCGACTTTTAGGCTTTAGAATCATTACTCTAACATGAAAATGGCTTGTCAATGAAAAGATTGTCCACATTATTAGACATGGAAGCTTAGCAAAAAATGGCATCCAACCAGTATGCTTAATGACTCTCCCACTTGAACCATAAATGCCATTGTTGGATACTGTCACAATTAGATATACATGTGATTTATTTAAGGTACAATGTCAGGGAAGACATTCATAATAGAATTCAGGGAAATTGAATTTTGCAAGGCTGCTAAGTTTACTCACTTTGGATACAGGCAATGTCATTCAGTTGACTACGAACAGAGCAGACTACATGAATATTAGCTTCTCTCGGTAGGTATCATAATCCCATACATTTAAACAAAAATATGATTGAAATATAGTCCATGGAATAAGAGTCTTTTTGATGCACAACAGTTGACAGCATATGCGAGATAAAAAAAAACAATAAAAAGATTACTTAAGTGGATTAGCCGCAGAAAATCCACGATCCCAAGGATTTCCCAACTAGAGAAATTAAGATGTATTGCAAGCCAGATACGAGACTCAAATCAATAAAACCCTAATAATATAACCTAATGGACTAAGGCTCGTAAACAGTTAAATTAACTACTTATTTGATACTCTACTAGCCCCCGTATACAGTACATGGATAAACACACTTT
The DNA here is from genome assembly GCA_037693485.1 of Kitagawia praeruptora. NCBI lineage: Eukaryota > Viridiplantae > Streptophyta > Magnoliopsida > Apiales > Apiaceae > Kitagawia > Kitagawia praeruptora. The sequence goes on along the minus strand of CM075351.1, from coordinate 115,752,171 downwards.
TTATCTTTACACTAATTGTATTTCATTTATTAATAACAAATATAACAATTCTTCACTTTCATTCCCCATTACCTTGAAGTGAGAAATATATGAGTTTATAGTCCGGGGATTCAAAGTTCAAACATAGATGGCCTAAAAGTATCAAATCTTCTAAATTTTGAGTGAAGATTTATTACATTAAAAAAAAAAGTATATGGATCTTAACAGTAGCAGTAGAAGAAGATTGCAAGAAGAATGTAATGTATATTGTTATGTTCTAATTTGATTACAACCGGGATATATAGAACTACTAACTATTATTACAAACATAATGATGAATAACATAATGATGTGTAGACATAATGATGAAGAGGTAGTGCTAGTGGTTGGTGAGTAATAATTCAACACTCCCCCTCAAGTTGATGCATATATATCACTCATGCTCAACTTGCTTAGAAGAGGATGTAACATTCTCCCAGCTAAACCCTTAGTTAAGACATCGGCTAATTGGTTTTCTGATCGTACAAAGTGAATGTTAATAACATCACTATTAATTTTTTCTTTGATAAAATGCCGATCAATCTCGATATGTTTAGTCCGATCGTGTTGAACTGGGTTGTGAGCAATGTTAATAGCGGCCTTGTTGTCACAATACAACTTGATAGGATTTCCGGATGAAAGGCCTAATTCTTGGATCAAAAGCCTTATCCATAACAGTTCGCACACTCCTTTAGCCATTGCTCTGTACTCTGCCTCAGCACTAGATAAAGCAACAACAGGTTGTTTCTTGCTTCGCCAAGTAACTAAGTTACCTCCAACAAACGTACAATATCCTGAAGTAGAACGTCTGTCATCTAGACAACCAGCCCAATCTGAATCTGTATAGCCCTCAATCTCGAGGTGACTGTTTTTAGTAAACATCACTCCCTTTCCGGGAGCAGCCTTAAGATACCTTAATATCATATAAACTGCATCCAAATGAGGTTGACGGGGGTCATGCATATATCTGCTTACAATTCCTACCGCATATGCTATATCTGGTCGTGTATGTGAAAGATAAATCAGCCTACCGACCAATCTTTGATATTGGGATTTATCGACAATATCACCTGTTTCTCCACAAAGTTTATGATTCGCTTCTATAGGAGAGTCTGCAGGTCTACATCCCAACATACCAGTTTCTTTCAAAAGGTCAAGTGTATACTTCCGTTGAGAAAGGAAGATGCCACCTGAACTTCTGGAGACTTCAATGCCAAGGAAATACCGTAGTTTTCCCAAATCTTTCATCTCAAACTCAGAGGCCAGTTTCTGTTTTACATCTTCAATCTCAAATGTATCGTTGCCAGTGATCACAATATCATCAACATAGACAATCAAGACTGTGATTTTTTCCCCCCTTCTCTTCACAAACATTGTGTGATCCGAATCGCTCTGTTTATAGTCAAATTTGACCATTGCCGTCTGGAATTTGCCAAACCAATCTCTCGGAGACTGCTTCAAACCATAAATAGTTTTTTTTAATTTACATACTTTCCCAATGGTTGCAGCTGTAGAAAAACCTGGTGGGATATCCATGTAGACCTCTTCTTTTAGGTCTCCATGCAAGAATGCATTTTTCACATCCAACTGCTGAAGTTCCCATCCGAGATTCGCTGCACATGATATCAAGATTCGAATAGAGGCCATCTTTGCTACTGGAGCAAAAGTTTCCTGATAATCAATCCCATAAGTCTGAGTATACCCTTTTGCCACAAGTCTTGCTTTGTACCTATCAACCAATCCATTAGGCTTTTGTTTCACAGTGAACACCCATCTGCATCCTACTAGTTTCCTTTCAGCAGGAAGATGAGTTAACTCCCAAGTGTTATTATGTTTCAATGCATTCATTTCCTCTATCATGGCATCCTTCCATTTAGGATCACATAAAGCATCCTGCCAAGTATGAGGAACAGAAACACTCGACAAGGATGATACAAAAGCAAATGAAGAAGGAGATAATGCATTATAAGATACAAAATTTGAGATAGGATGGTTAGTACAAGAACGTACACCCTTTCTTATGGCAATAGGAAGATCTAGAGAGGGATCAGGAGTAATACCGTTTTCTGGCTCAAATATAGGATTTGCAGGATCTGTCTCGAGGTCAGAGGTCTCTGGATGCGGTAAAGTGGTGATATCATTGCTTTTCCGTCTGGAATATGTTATCAAATCTGGCTTGTCAAACCTATTTAAATCATCAGACTCATTATTCGTATGCAACGATTTTGAGGTAATGTTTGGAATAGGTATATTCATGAACGGAAGTGACTGTGACTCACTGTGATCTGACTCATTTGTTTCATTATCAAGACTGTGTCTGTTTATCTCCCCCTGAAGCAAAGAGGAGGAGCCAGGAGAGAAATAAGAAATGGATTCCCAGAAAGTAACATCGTAACTGACAAATACCCGACGTGAGGGAGGATGATAACATTTATACCCTTTCTGAGTGGGGGAATATCCAATGAAAACACATCTAAGGGCCCGAGAATCAAGCTTATCTCGAGAGGGTGCATGATTATGAGCAAAACATACACTCCCAAATACCCGAAGAGGAAGTGGATGAGAAGAGGGTGCAGGAACACATGACAACGGTGTTTTGAAGTTTAGAACATTGGTAGGAAGACGGTTGATAAGATATGCAGCAGTCATGACTGCCTCTCCCCAAAGATATTTAGGGACATGCATGGTTAGCATAAGAGACCGTGCAACCTGTGTTAAGTGACCAATTTTCCTTTCGGCTACCCCATTTTGTTGAGAAGTTTTAACACACGTAGTTTGATGAATAATACCACATGTGTCCAAATAAGATGTAAATGGACCTCCATATTCAGTACCATTATCACTTCGAAGGATTTTAACAGAGGCATTAAATTGTGTTTGTAGCATGTGATGAAAAGATTTAAAACACCCGAAAACTTCACTTTTTTGTTTAAGAAGATAAACCCAAGTAAGTCGAGAATAACAATCAACAAAGACAACAAACCACCTATACCCATCGTGTGTAGGATTTCTAAATGGACCCCAAACATCAGTATGAATAATAGAAAACAAGGTAGAACTCCTTTTATTTCTGGATGGATAAGTTGATCTTTTATGTTTAGCCAATTCACATGGTTCACAGAAAAAATCTTCCTTATTACAGTATCTTACTAAAGCAGGAAATAAGTGTGTTAAAACACCAAAGGATGGATGACCTAATCGTCTATGCCATTGATACAAGGATTCACAAACAGAATTAGATGACACCTGATAATTTGATGGAGAAACAGAATTCCCTTCCATAACATAGAGACCATCGACCACTTTACCACTGCCAAGGACCTTGCCTGTCGCCAGATCCTGAAATACACAGTGGGAAGAAAAAAAGGTTACCGAACAATTGAGATTGTCAGTAATACTGTGGACAGATAGTAAATTTGCAGATAAAGAAGGAACATGCAAAACATCTGATAATGGTAATGATGATGAAAGACAAAGAAAGGTGCCCTGTCCATGAATAGGTGCTTGATCTCCATTAGCAACACGTATATTGCCTGTTTTGTCATGATATGATTCCAGAATACTAGAATCTCCAGTCATGTGTGCTGATGCTCCTGAATCAATGATCCAAGATGTTGGATTTTTATTGGAAGTAAGGTGACAAGATATACCTGCATGGGCAGAATTAGCTGTAGGAGAAGGGGTCTTGATTTGTGACATTAATTGGCGGAAGGCATTGAGCTCTGAAGTGGTCATTGTCCCTGTCGAAGAGTCAGGCTCGCATTCAGTAGTATGATGTGCATTAAAGGACCCTCTTCCAATGCCTCTACCAGATGAGACACCACGGTAACCACCTCGGCCACGCCCACCTCGTCCTCGAATTCTGAGATGAGGATGCAGAATAAAACATGTCTCACGAGTGTGGCCTAATTTTTTGCAGTAGTCGCATTGAATAGATCTTTCTCCGATTACAGCTATTGACACATGCTTCGGCTGTTCTGGTTCTGATTGCTGAACGCCCTTAGTTAAGAGTGCAGATCGATCAGAAGGGACCATTGGGGTCATGCTTTGCTTTCGGCTTTCCTCTAGCCTGACACGACCATAGGCCTCTTCAACAGTAGGAAATGGAACTTGTCCGATAAGTTGATTTTTAATTGAATCATACTCATCCGACAATCCATCAAGAAATTTCATCACTTTTTCTTCAGTGATCATCTTCTGATATTTTTCTTGATCTTCAGCATTTTTACACTCAAATATAGTATAGTGTCCCAATTCACTCCATAATGATGTTAGCTCAGAATAATACTGAGCTAGTGTGCAGCTTCCTTGAGTCAATGCCCACATCTTCCGTTTTACTTCAAACCGCTTGGCTACATTCCCGGAGAAGGAATAAGTCCGAGTGAGAGAATTCCACACGTCTTCAGCAGCATCAATGAAGATATAGCTTTTTCGAATATCTACCTCCATAGAGTTAGATAACCATGAACACACCATGGCATTTTCTGAATCCCAATCATCAAAGTCTGTATCCGTCTCCAGAGGTTTCTTGACTTTCCCATTAATATATTTCATTAATTTATGGGATTTAAGGGCCATCGTGCAGGCTTTCGACCATTCAAGGAAATTTTTTCCATTGAATTTAGGATTTACAAATGGAGTATTATTGAAACCAGATTTACCGCTACTCGTAGTGACAGTAGTGTCACTCGAAATTGAGGAATCAGCCGCATCAGCCATTTTAAGGATTTATACAACTAATACCCAAATAAAGTCTTGACTTTAATTCTTGCAAACCCAAGCCCAGCCCAGCAGGAGTACCAATATTAGCAGCTTTATACAATACAACACTAATAAACTTTGCATCAACTACAAACTGACGTTCCACAAAACAGAACTAGTAAACCAAAGAGTCCAGACTTGCAAATTCAGTGAAAACAACCGTAGATTCGGACAACCAGAAAAAAACAAACACAATCCCAGCAGATATATATATATATATACTTGTATATATAATTTTTATATCAGTTGTACTAGATAGAGAGGGTGTTACCACGATAAGACTGGGCCAGAAGAGGCAAGAGAGATTGTCTGAAGAAGCATCGTCGAAAACCCCCGAAAAGAGGCTCACGCGCCGGCGCGTGGTGCGCGTGGGCGGCGAGCGGCGGCGCGTGGGCTGCGCGTGGGGGCGCGTGCCTGCCTGGTTTTCAGATCGGAAAATTTCTAGTCAATAGTCTTCCAGAGTACGGTTTGATGCTATATTTGTTTTTTGTGAGTTTTGATTTTGATTACTCGAACAGTTGGGTTTTTTTGTTCTGTGTGTATATGTTTTTGGTCAGGCTGTTCTGGTTGTATATGTTTTTGGTCAGGCTGTTCTGGTTTTGTTAGCCTTCTGCAACTCCTCTTTGATTTCTGTGTTACCATGCTCTGATACCATCTTAACAGTAGCAGTAGAAGAAGATTGCAAGAAGAATGTAATGTATATTGTTATGTTCTAATTTGATTACAACCGGGATATATAGAACTACTAACTATTATTACAAACATAATGATGAATAACATAATGATGTGTAGACATAATGATGAAGAGGTAGTGCTAGTGGTTGGTGAGTAATAATTCAACAATGGATTTCCACTAATTGCCGTTAAGAAAATGTTTGGAGCTTCCATTACTTAATGGTTGTTTGGTTGACATCTAATATATGCACGAAGTTGAAATTCGTAGGATGTCAATGTGACACTTTTGGAGTTGTTTGGTTAGCACAAACAAAGAAAATGAAAGTTCCTTGGAAGTTTGAATTCCCATATAGCCTGTCAAAAAAAAAAAAAAGGAATCCCATATAGAACCTTGGAACATATTTGCCAGCACCAATAACTTTTCCCATATAGAACCACGTATAGAACTTTATCATATCTATGGCGTTCTGGTTAGCCTAAGTTAATCTTCTTGAATCCTTCCAGCAGCTCCTTGTGCGCAACAACCCCGTCTTACCATTTTTAAAAAATCCATCTGTGTAACCTCTCTCAATTTTTTTCAAAGTGCATCCATTTCATTGATAATTTCCACCTCTTCCCTCTCCTTACTCAATATCTCCATTACTACTAGATCCCTACTAAGTTCTGCAAATTACTTATCTACCTACCCAACGTTTAAATCTTCTTTTCCAGATCACAAATCCTTCATATCAGAATAGATTAAACTGTACTGGAGCAGAGGCAATCACGACTCGAGCTGGATGGGCTTCTCAAAATTGAGACCAAAGTTTTATCTCATCCCCGCCTGAAATTCAATTACTCTTTGCAAAGATAGAAGTTTACACATGAATTTTATTCTGAAAGAATATAGGTGTCGCACCTTAATGTGATTATAAAGAAGATACAGGCATAACCAGTATGGAATTTCAAAAGTGGGTAACATAAGAACGATGACAGAATTCAGAGAGAAGTATGCGAATGAAGATTAGAGACTTTCTATAAGGTCTCATGCTTCAATTATCTTATGTGGAGACCCAATGACACATAAATTTAAAGAGGGGAGCATCCGGCTTGCCATGATCCATATAGCTCCTTTGGTTTAGTTTTCCTCCAATTTGTTCAAGATTCCACGGAGCACTATAAGTCTAGGTATTGATTTAAAGTTAATTTCTGGTCTTAAAAGAAAATGAAATTTAGTAGTATGTATTTTGGTTAATTTAGTCCACAATGGGGACTAGAATGACTTAGATAAGAACAAAGTTGGAGTTGAGTTAGCATCCGTGCGAACAAAGTTAGAATTAGCATCGGTGCGACAGTGACATTCTAGTATACTGATGCACATGCTACCCATAAATCCAATGTATTTAAAATTCTCTAACAATTAATAATTTAATATTCTTCAACAATATTTTTAATCGAGAACTAAAACGTGGAATAGGGGAATTTCAACATAGTGTCGGTGTCTGTATTATAAGCAACTAGCAAGCATTCATATATCTATACAGTGTGCGTGCGTACAGAAAAGACAAACGGATTAGGTTTACCATTACCTAATAGATATTTACTACTTTTTTTTGATAGGTAGATATTTACTACGTACTTAATAATACTGAAATGAATCTTCACCTGATTAAGGGAATTTTTGGGTGTGTCACACTCCGCTGCTAAAAACACAAAAACCTGAAAATAAGCAATGAGATGATATCTGTATGATCATGACTAACTTTTCAAATACAGAAATTCTTCATTTGTCCCCTACACCATATAAATAGGGTATAAACTGTTATTAAATAAACTTACTGAAAACAAATTATTTTGTGCATAGCAATACCAACAGTTTCCCATGTAATAATATATGCCTGCCATGTAGTTTGCCTAAGTGATCATCCCAGTGTTAGATTGACGTAATCAAGGAATAAAGATGCTGATCTAATTCAGCCTGCTTCATACATAATAGTTGGATCGGGGTAAGTTTGGCAATAGAGGACAAAACATATGCATACAAATAGCTTAATCATAAGTTGGGGGTTGAGTGTGGTGTGTGGGTGGATGTGTATATTTTCCATACTACACACAACTACAAATGCATAGAAACTTAATATTGATCCTAGTAATGTAGAGCATTCTATAAAACTTCATGAACCATACAGATTTTGGGAAATTTTACAAGATGCAGGATATACGGGGACAAAATCTGAAGCAGTTTGACCATTTTGTGCCATGAAAAATCTGAAGCAATTTCCTTCTTCTTTGTTTATATCTTGGGTTGGATAGAAGCTCTTAGTTTCATACTTAGCATTCCTAATTTAATTCTCACTTCTCAGAACCTAAAACAAGCTCTAAAAATTTCACTATCAAAACATATTTAAACATCAAAACACATGAAAGACAAAGAATAGAGCAAAAATACCTCATCACCCCCATCTGGTTTCTTCCAAAATAGATTGATAATCAAAACCTAGACCCACAAAAATACACTACGCCCATATATGGGCTATTGTTACATTTTTTTCATGGATGTTGCTAGAATATGTTACCTTAGCATGTTACTTTGAACCTAACATAACATTTTGTTTTTTGTGTTACCTTAGCCACAAATGTGATGTTACCATAGCTTTAAAGTGTTGGATGTTAGTAACATAAATGATATGTTATCTTAGATCATTAATAAACTCAATTTTGAATTTTTTAACCAAAAAATTATTTAATTATTTAAAAATCACATTTACCTCTATAATATTTGAGTTTTTAAAAAAGTAAGAGTTTACCAATTGAATGGAGTTTTTTCGAATATCAAGGTATTTAATTGTTATTAATTTTTAGGTTCTATTTATTTATTAAATGTAAAATGCATATTACAAAAACACAAAATCAAAAAAATCAAAAAAAACAGAAAAGTAACTGTAAAAGCTGGAAAAATAATTGTAACAACACGTTTCCCAGTGAAATTTTAGCGGACAAATATCCCGCCTATCTGAAAATAATTGTTTGAACACTTAAAACAAAATAATACACTCTACCCGCTCATTAATCTATCTACTCTCTCGATCTCTCGCTCTCTTGCTCTGTCTACTCTCTCGCTCTCTCGCTCTCTTGCTCTCTCTGTCTCTCTCTATCTCTCTCAAATCTCTCAATTTTCTCAATTAGTACGTTATTTTCTACAAATTAGGATGTTCAATTGAATATGGCTTCGATTTGGGGCTTCTTCAAATTAGGGTTTTTTCAGATTAGGGGTTCATTATTTTGAGTTTAATTGATTCATTTTTGCCACTTAAATTTCAACTAATTGCGACTTATTTTCGATTTCAGGCCTTCTCGAGTTTGGGCTTTTGATTTGTGGCTTCTTAAGTTGATTTGGGGCTTCGATTCGTAAGTATTACCCCCTTCTCTCCTTTCGATTGGTAGTTTTCAGTGGATGTATATGGAATGTATTCATCTGTTTTCAGCAGTTTCGTTATTATTATTGTTCGATCTCTTATATCTTCAATTTGTTTTCTCGGATTTTGTATCTTGGTAGACAATCACCCTTTTGGCTGGAAGACCATGTTTCCTGTCCTGCGCACATATGGTAATTGATGGCACATACACTAATTTGTATGCTCTACTCTTTGGATAATCTGTTTTATATATGCTTAAAAACCTTTGCTTAGATTTGCAAAATGTTTACTGGGTGAATTGTCTTTGTGTTTCATAATGTGAAGATGGCAATTTCTCTATATAGGTATTTGAAAATACGGTCAAATTTTATGATGCATTTGAAGATGCACAAAACATCTACATTGTCATGGAGTATGTGCATTCTTTTTTACTTTACCAAATCAACTGACCGTTACTTAAAAATTAAAATTGTTCACAAGTTTTAAGTTTTTGTCACACACTGTATTGATTATTAAAATGTCTTTAATCATGTGTTTCATCATTGTTCATCGCATTTGTCATGGTTAAGTTTCTGAATCCTATTTCGGTTAAAATTAAGTGTACACTTTGTTTTTATCGTATAGAGGACTACTGATTATTGAATATTGTATTACTCTTGTTTCTATTGGCAACTCAAAGTAACAATAGGTACCGGCATCTGATGTATTTGGTAATTTGTTTCTTGACAGACTATGTGAAGGTGGAGAATTACTAGACCGGATTTTATCAAGGTGATTATTTCATTAATTGTATATAGTTATGTACCCGTAGTGGTGCTATGTACTAGTATCCAAATTGATGCTTTCGAGTAGAAATACACCTTTAACAATATATTCACTACAGAGGTGGAAGATATTATAGAGGACGATACTAAAACTATTGTGGTGCAGATACTAAGGGTTGTTGCCTTTTGTCATCTACAGGGTGTTGTGCACCGTGATCTAAAACCAGAGGTATTAGTTTAACATATTATTGTTTATGAAGGAATTAATTGATTTCATGACATAGTACATCATGTAATTTACTGAAGGTAAAAAAATACAGACCTTCACTTGTTCCTCTCTGTTTGTACTCCCAATCAGTTCCAATTAACTTCCTGACTTGATTAATTGGCAGAACTTTCTCTTTGCCACAAGAGACGAGGATGCTCCATTGAAGATTATAGATTTTGGACTATCTAATTTTAGTAGGCCAGGTATGATGGCTCATTATTCTAATATGTCTTCTGGTACACTTCCATACTACCACTATTTCACTGTAGAAGAAATCTCGTTGAACCTCAGTATTTATTTCTAGCTATACATGTTTTATTTGTAATATAGTTTTGTTCCTTAGACTCAGAACATTCTCGACTGTGTATAATCTAGTGATATATCCAGGGCTTCTGTTATCAGCTCTAGTAATTTAGACCTTGCCTTCTTCGTTGTTCATTGCAACTTCGGGAACTTAGTGTTGTTTTAGAGTTTTGTAAAGATACCATATCTACTATGTTATTCATTTCTTTAGACACGTGCTTTCTCTTCGTTAAATTTCACCAAGGTTTTTTTATAAAAAAACTCATGCATTTTTTTTTCTAAGAATGTAAAATGGTCTGGGTCAATTATTTATCGTAGATATAAGATTATACCAATAATATCCTTTTAAAAATTAGAATACTGTGAAACATTTAATTAAGGTTGTTGTATGTATGCAGAGTAGGGAAATCATCGATATTATATGTCTTTAAAGCTTCTTGTAGCTTATTTAGTATGTTACTGTTTTTTACCCAAGTGAAACAGATCGATGACACTGTAATGCCTATAGCTGAGAAACAAGGAAATTAAACTGTAAACAATCTTTGTTCTTCACTCCAACACCTACTATTGGTCATTATTCTTTATCTTACATTATGGTCATGAACTATGTGCATGCTTATCTTTGGATTTCCTACTGTGAGATATACACACACAATGCCACATAGTCTATGATTTCTTTTAATCTTTAAACTACCATTGTAATCACAAATGTGAACAACGATTACACTAAATGGCAAATGTATGCAATTGGTGGTAGTGCTGATCCAACAATTATTAGTCAAGGAAATTGTTACATTGCACCAAATGATGCGTCCTCCAAGGAGGTATTTGATTTGTTTTTACTTAATCTTTCTTGGAGTATGTTAATTGCTTAAAATGGGAACCTCATTTTTATGTGAAACTAGTGCAGTGTCATGGTTTACTCGTGTGTTTGTTATGTAAAAGGAATAAGCTTCTTGTTGACATTTCACGTCCCAACCATCATATGGTATTAAAAGTCTATGTATCAAAGTTACTACAACTGTGCAGCAGTGTCTTTCTGCTTCGGATTTAAAATATGGAAAATATGTAAAATCGAACATTTGGAAATTTGGGTACCTACTTTTCTTTTAGTTTTTAGGACAGCTTGAATTGTGCCCTGTTCTTAAGAAATTTAATTTCCATGAACCTTTGGTAAATGTCAGATAACTAAACATAACTCAACCAAATATATAGAAAATGTATATCTGCATGTTGTCTGAAAAAGTTTTTATCTTTGGAAATAATATGGTGTTAATCATCAATAAGGCTCAGTGCAACTGTCAAAGTTGAAGTGAATGATGGGGAAAAGAAGAATGGGATTTCCAGTTAAATTAGAAAAAGTAGTTAGGCTGGCAAAGATAATATCTTTTCGTAGTTTAAGTAGCCGCTGTATTTTTTAAGTTCTTCTCGTAAAATACTTGCAGGTGACTAGGAGGTTGGACACAGATCAGGGAGATTGGGCAGGGTGGAACTGGAGATCAGATGGGGATCAAATGGTAAATGGAGCTTACTTTGTCCCCTCAGGTCAAGGCCTTAACGATCTATATACCAAGGATTCTGGTGCTGCGCCCAAGTCTGCTGCCATGATCGACCGGCTCACATCCGCTGCTGGTGTCCTTGGTGGCCCAAGGTATACCCCCCTCACACACACTGTGCAAGATTTCTAAATCTATGTGTTGTCACTTAACTGCAATCTTATTGGTTTGTCCTTCACCGCTGATTATATGTTTGTGCATGTTCGTGCCCCCTTCAAGTTGTTGATTAGGACTATGCAGAAAATTGAATTTCATTCGTAAAAGTTTTGTAGTGTAACAAAAGTACCATGTGGTGAAGCTTTTTAACAACTTTACACTATAATTGTTCCTCTCAAACACACTGTTGATCCCTTTTTGTAAAAGCTTCATCCACAAGTTGTTAAAAGAATATCAAGCTTTCCATTTGTGGTCCCAATTGTGTTTCACCCAATAGCTAACGTTCACACTATCATTCTGGATTAAGTAATGTGGATTTAATACATACATTTTTAAGCAAGACATTTACCCTGGACTTAACTTAATGTGGATCAGCATATAGTCAAGTCTAAGCAGTAGAAGGGAAATTAGAGGCCATCTGCAGAAGGTAATATTTACCCTTATAATTTTGGTACATTTTTGTGATTATGTTTGTCTTAAGAAAGCTGACAAAAGAAATTAGAGGCCATGTGCAGAAGGTTTCAAATACGCACTTGCTACTGGGAATTGGGAGAAGACAAATTCAGCTGGTACAAGAGCTGGGGTTTCACAGGTTTAATATTGTGTATTTTTTTAGATTTATCCCTGTAATATGTTTGCGTTTGTTAGCACTGTTAGTTGTTTGTATGTGTATATAGATCTATCTAAGCAATTTGATGTTCTTTAATGATTATTAGGTTCCTAAGTGTTAGTTTTGAGGTGAGCGCCTTAAGTTATGTAGATAAATGCTTTTTTTTTTTTTTTTACTATTTATGTATTCTAAACATTTTTCCATATGTAGGAAATTACACCTACTATAGTTTCCCGAGCCACATTGAACCTACGTTGTACCTTATGTTGCTGATCAGAGGTGAAGTCCCACGTTCTTTACTTCATGTCATTACTTTTGGGGCACCATCAATTATGTATGGAGGAGTTCGTTTGCTTTAAAAGCTTGAATTGCCAAGGAGTCATATACAATCTATCGTAATGTATTATATAGTGGCTAGTGTGGATTATGAATTAGTAGGTGGATGTGCTTGTTTTGGATTATGAATTATGTAATATGTTGGATTTGGAATGAACAAGATATTTAATTTAGGATGCATAATATGTATGTGCAATTTTTTTCAAATTTTTATGGAAAAGATGTTGCATTAGCTAATGGAAATGTTGATAAATAAAAGCTAATGTAACAAAAAAAATGTTACACTAGATCAAACAATGTTGCCAATAAAAGTGGTTTAAATAGTGGAGCCCACATTGGGCCCCAATTTTTTTTTTTAAAATTGAATCTCTAAGGTAACACATATATTAAGTTGCCGTAGACCTCATTTTTGTTACTATAGCAAGCTACGGTAACATAAAACTGCATGTTACCTTAGGGATAAAAAATGTTACCTTAGACACCTAAGGCAACATGCTGAGAGCTATCACCAGAAAAATGTTACCTTAGCTACTTTATGGGCCTAAGGTAACATATAATGTACCTGCTGTAACATTTTTTTTGTGTTACCGTAGACTATTTATGGTGTAGTGATAAAAGCATTTGTTCAACAAAAACAGTGGAATAGGGTGTTTAACAGTGAAACGTTACAAAGTACCTGAAGTTGAGCTTTGGGAGAAGGGTTATTAAAATAATATTAATATGAGAAAGAAGCATCAGCGCGTAAAAGCAAGAAGTTTAAATGCAAAGCACTACATGTGCTCTGTACCCATATGATTTCCAGACAGGACTATTACTACTCCATGTAGGCCTCCCCTATACGGATAATACGAGAGAATTAATCTAAACCATTTATTTCCACTTATTTCTTAGGGTTCCGCCAGGGTCATCTTCATAAAAAAGTTTTATAATTATATTCTCTATCTATTTATAAAAAAAAATTACAAAAAAAAATATTTTTTTAAAAAAAAATGATGACATGGCAGCAATTTTTTTTAATTTTTTTTGATAAATGGATAAAGGATAGAATTATAAGACTTTTTTATAAAAGGGCCCCACCAGGGGCCTTATATAAAGGGCAATTTTAATGCATTTTAAGTGATTCTCTCATATTCTCTATATAACAAATTCTCTCTAGAAGGGAACCCACTCTATGTATTACTACTCTACTACACTAGCTTATAACCCGTGCAAAGTACGTGTTGCTTTTAATTTTTTGTAATTTGTTTACAGTGTAATATAGTATTATAAATATTAATTTTAATATGTTATTAGGAGGATTCGAACTTTGCATCTTTGTATATAATAAATTTTAATATTAAATATAAATTAATATGTTGTTGGCGGAAATTGAACCTTGGACCTCTATATATAACAATTTTTAGTATTATTATATCTAACGATTATGATTTATTTTAGTTTATGATCTAACGGTTGTGAATGAGTGATAACCAAAAATGAAGGATAACCAAAAAAAGGTTAACAAAACTACAAATTATAACCCCTTTCGTTTATTATAGTACCGTGCAAGGCACGGATAGTTTATTTAATTATTTTGAAAATAATTTTAAAATAATATAATTTTATTAAATTATGAATTATAATTTTTAATCATGTTTATAAAGTTCGAGAATCTGAACTAAGTGATTGATTAACCAATTTATGATTAATCGGAGGTTTATTTAAAAGTTTTAATAAATCGGGGTTTTTTAGTTAAATCGTGTGTGTGAGTTTCCTAGTTTGTATTAAGTTTCCTTTCTGTATTTGTAATTCTGTACTAGGCCAGGGGTCCTCTCGGAAACAGCCTCCCTATTGTATAAGGGCACGGTCTGCGTACATCTACCCTCCCGACACCACTTTGAGTGGTATTATAACTGGGTACATTTGGTTTGGTTTGGTTTGATAGAATAATCGGAAATCGGTAAAATATTTTATATGGATTAATCGGGATTTTCCAATAAATTGGGGAAACAAATTAATTATTTTAAAGTTTAATAATTCATTAAAAATTGTAATTATAGAAGATATGGGTCGAAAAACGTCCCTCCAAATTGTTGGTTAGTTATTAGGAATTATAATATCATATAAATAAAATTATTTGTAGTGTTTTTAGAGAAAATGACCAAATTATCTCAAAAATCAATTCTGAGTGCCCAAAATACTCAGGAGCGCGAATGTTCGTCCTTTCTACCCATTGAGAACGCATGATGTATATGCGTACACTGCTTTGCTTATTTGACTGGTTGACGACACTGCCTGTACATATAAAACATTTTGCATAAAATAACTAGTACATAGTGCTACACTCATTGATTTTTTATTTTTTTTAATTCATCTATCTTTACTTGTAAGATTGAGCATGTATCGCGTTATAGTGGTGTTTGAATCCACACATAAGTTTGGTTTACATCCACTACCCATTAAACCAACACCTATTTAATTGTTTTAGTACTTGTATGGAAGTAGAGTCACATTGCACAAGCCACGCCAACAGATAATGCGCATTTAAAAAACGCATGTTTAGGATGCGTATATGAAACAGAAACACGCAAGATATATATGCGTATTCTTTGTTTGCACATGAAAATATAGTGTAGATTTTATTCGGACTTGATTAACAAAATGTGTATACGCAAGAAGATAATGCGTATATGTGACCACGCATTGCTAGTTTGCGAATTCAGTTGGTATTTTGGGCATCCCTTCCCACCGACGGGTATTTTGGGATTTCAGTTTAAAAAAATGGGTAATTAGGCATTTCACCCGTGTTTTTTAAAAGAAAAGGTTTAAGTTTGGAAAATAGAAATTAAAGGTAACATATTTTAAAAGTAATTAGTTTTTTTAATTAAATAAAAAGTAATTAGTTAGTTACTAAAAATTATAATTTTATATTTAAGAAAAAAGTAAAGAAAATAATGTGATTTTAATGTTTTGGTCGTTATTTTTATTATTTAACTTTTTATTAATTGATTAATTGAATCATAGATCCGGGAGATAGAAACATATGGAAATTGATTGAGAGTTTGAGATCGTAGGACCTATTCTGTAGTGGAGCTGGCTCAGCCAGGTTGGTCGAAGGTGTGATGTGTGACAGTGTTTCGTAGTGTACATAGGAGTTTGAAGTATAGTGTAGATAGAATTGTTAACTTATTTTTTATTGTCACAACACGATCTTTATATAAAATATTAATTAAATTTACTTTTAATTTAACTCATCAAAAATCAAAATATTTTTTAATTCATAAATAATAAAAAAGAAATTTAATTATCAATTAACATAAATATGAACGAATCGGAGCTCGACTCGAATAATGGCTAATTCACATTAGTGTCCTCTCTCTCTCATCTTTGCTTACCGGGAATGTTTTTAGGTAGATAAAATATTAATTAAATTTATTTTTAATTTAAATAAAATTATGGCTAAAAAATAGGATTGAACCAAACTACCAAACAACCAATTATCCCCTAGTTTACTTATTATAGTATAGTACAGATATGTACTTGTTGATGAATGAAATATTTGATTTACATTGAATGAAGTATCAATATATTTTCTAAAAGTTATTAAAATTTTATAGATAAAATTTTAATATAATTATAATTTTCAGTTACTAACTTAAAATTCGTGTGATGCATAAATGTTCCTTAATATAATAAAAATTTTCTTTTTATTTGAATTAAAAAATTTAAAACATGAATTTTATAGACTTAAATTTTTAAATAATATAATTTTATAATAATTATATATATGATGTTCGTGATTATTTTTAAAAAGGATGGATTTTAGTTTGAAAATATAAAAAAGATGAAAATTTTTATTTAGCAAAGAAAAAGATATAAATTTTTAGCTGAAAAACGTAATCAGTTAGTTATTAGTTATTATAATGTTATTATTTTATTTAACTTTTTTTTTGGTAAACGGAATAATATTATAAAAAAGCCAAGCCTTACAGAATAAACAATCTAGCCTTTAAACCAACATGGGCCTAGATTTCCCCTTCCACAACTTAACATTTGATCTGCTCAAGAACACTGATTGAAACTTAAATAACTTAAATAAAACTAAAACAGAATAGAAGCAAGAGCAACGAACAGACGAATCAAAAGAGATCCCCACTTCAGTCTTCCTGCATTTCGGACCCTTCTCCTCCCACCCTTGCCTGGACACTAACTTCAGGAGCTTCACTACCATCAACAACTGCTACGGACTGGCCAGCAACATCACCCCTCCCTGTTGGAAGACCAACAACCACTTGAACATTGTTATTGTTACCTGGCATATGCACATCATGTACCAACCAAGCACCCTCTTCATCCTCAGAGACATCAGCAAAACCAACTCCCATCTCACCATCCACATTAATGATCTCATGCTCCTGTATGTTGTTATATTTCTCCTCCGAAAACTCATAAAAAATCCCTGCAGCAGAACCTAGACCCATATCCATCCTCCACAGTTCCCTAACACGACCAAAAGACCTCCTAAAGACCACCAACCTAGACCTGTTTCTTGTACCATCTATCGCCAGATACTGAGCCAACTGTAATATCCACGAATTTTTCGAATAATTTTTTTTCTCTCGATATTTATATTTTCATTAAGGGCGATGCACTAGGATATTTTAATTATCGTGTTTTGGTAAAATTTTAATATTTATATATTCATATGGGAGTAAATATTATATTATATTTATTTATTTATATTTATTTGGTATTTATTAAAATTAGGAAATTTAGGAAAAATAGTATTTTAATTTTGGGTCGATTTTATTTTAGAAAACGAAATTAGAATCTCGTTTTAATTAACCTGCAGGGGAAACAAGATGATTGAGGGGTCAACATTTTCTTTTTACCTAGCATTGTACTAAAAAGTGATCATTATTTTCAGCACTTATTTTGTTCCCCACATTTGTTTTTATCCCACTAGCAGAAAAACCGGACCCAAAACATGGTCCTTGTTTCAGGGCATTGTTAATTTCTAGTTACCCACGTTTTGTTCATTTTAAATGTAATAAACACCATTCAAAAAAAAAAAAATTGTCCCTCCGTCCCTTAAAACTCTTCTCATTTCTCTTGGACACGTTTGTCAACGCACATTTTTACTCGTTAATATCTTTAATTTCGTATTAGTATTGAATATAAAAACTTCACTGTATTAAAGTACTCATAAATACGAATCCAACAAGATCACTCATGATTATATTTTGTTTTATATACTAAACGTAAATTAGTAATTTGTCTCTTGTTATGAATAGTCTCAACATTCTAAATGGGAAGAACATAAATGGACAGAGGGAGTAATAAACAGATAACACCACTCGGACCATATTCATATTTATAAAAACCAAGTACAATTATTCAAAAAAAAAAAAAACCAAGTACAAACACAGAGCAGAGAGACATAACACAAAACTGATGCATCATTGGACAACCCATACACCTCTGCCTCTTTCCTTTTTAACCAAAAAGCTCGACTGCATATACATATACACACATACACGAACAGTTTTCACAGGAGAATATATCATTAATTTCTGTTTTATTCTTTTACGATTTGTTTGGTTAGTGATTGTATTGTTCAGTTCTAGTACTTGTCCCGATTGGTGTTGGTTGTGGTATTATATCGGAGAGATGGGGTGATATTTGAGTGGTGGTGATTGGAGGATGGGGCGATTATTATTGTGTGGTGTTGTTGTAGTCGAAGATGAGGGAGTCGACGGAGTTGTCGGAGGAGGGAGAGAGGAACGGAGAGATTGAGTTCGAGATAGGAAGAGAAGGGAGAGAGAGCGGAGAAGGGGGTTTGCGATTGGGAGGATTGTGGTTTGTATTGGTGGTGGTGGCGTGAATTAGAGGACGGAGAGAGGGGAGGGAAGTTGAGAGAGAGATAACGAGGTTGAGAGAGACGACGGAGGGAGAGAGACGGTGGAGGGAGACGAGAGAGATACGAGAGGAGAGGGATGAGACGCAGGCGTAGAGAAAGAGAGATGGTAAGAGAGAGAGAGAGAGAGAGAGAGAACAGGAGAGGGAGAGAGTTTGACAGAGAGATTGAAAGAGAGAACGGAGAGATTAGAGAGAGAGTGAGGGCGGAGGGAGAGATTTATCGAGAGAGAGAGGTACGAGAGAGTGGTGTAGGTGGGACCCACGTAGCGGTTACAGTTAAATAATGATAAAACGATACAAAACGATATAACTCTAATAAAAAGATTGATGATCGGGATTTAATTATTTGGTAAATTATTTAAAACAGTTAGTTATGAATAATTTAATAAAATGGTTAAAATTAGATTTAAATGGGATAAATGAAATAGATATTTGGATTGATTTATTTGGAGAATAAATAGAGTTTATTTTATTAAAATAGACTTAATTAAATTAGAGAAATTAGAAGTTAGTAAGAGTAGTAATTATGGATTTATTGTGAATAAAAATGGATTCTTGAATAATTGGGTTGTGAGATTAATATTAATTAAATTAGGGAATTTTAGAGAATTTATAAGAGCTAATTTAAATTAGAAGTACAATTTGATTAATAATTGTTAGCAATCTTTTAGAAATATTTTGTAAATAATTGATTGTAATTTAGTGACTTAATGATTTATTGAGGGAATAATCGTGAATAAATTGAATTAAATACGGTATTATTTTAGAAAGATGGTATTTAATATTTGAGGATTTATTTATTTAATTCGAGGATTAATTGTTGTTTTGATGATTAAGAATTAATTGTTATCTCGAGGATAAACTGATTAATTATGGAATTATTAAAAATGGCGGAACATAGTGGATAAATAAGGAAATGACTCGAGGAACCATTTTGGGGTAGAATTCGGATGAGTTGGGAGATTCGTTTGGAAAACTTAAAGAACGAAAGTTGTAGCTATGCAAAGGTATTATATAAAGGTGAATAGAAGTTGGTTGAAAGGTGATCAGAATTTGAGTTAATAATAGCTGAACTAGGCCGAGAATGGGAAATGCCAGAAAACCAGAGTCGTGGAGCAAGTTGGAGTATTGTACTGCAGAACCAGTGGAAATCGGAGCTGGCTCTAATAAGACGAACCGTGATTAAGAAGAGGGGAAGACACTGTTTTCGTGTGTTAACCTTAAAGCATCCGAGGAGAGTGCAGGTTGGGAAGGTGTTTGTATATTGTTTTATTATCTAGTACTTTGGAGTTGTAATAGTATTTTAGAGATTCTGGGTAGTGAACTTGAGATGTATTATCTTTTGGAATTATTGAGTGCTTGTTCTAAGACTATAACCCGTGGAGTAGAATATGGAGTTGTTATGAACAAGTGATTGAGTATTCCGCAAGGGGTGTGACGACCTGGATTCCTGTAGGGGATTTGGGGGCGTCACACCAACCTATTCTGACTTTCCTCACAAGCTTTAACCACTAGCTTCATATTCTTGTCTTTTTTCCTCCGCTAAAGTTGTTGAATCACCCTTGAGTGATTTGGATGAAGGTACCAGCGCCAATCCTCCCATTCCTTCAAAGCTTCAGTATTATCAGTTTCCAATTCAACCTTGTTGATGCCTTCAAAGAACACTGTACGAAGACCAGCCAGCAAAGCCCATAGTTCATTAGCCCTTGCAGTGAGATCTTGAATCGAACCAGAGACCACTTTGATGATAACTCCCTCATCATCTCTAACCACAATACCAATTCCTGAGTCATTACCATTAGGCAGAGGCTGGTTAAGAGTAAACGAGTAAACATTTACTTTAATAAAGCCTTCTAGAGGATAGTCCTAACCCTTTTCCATAGTAACCCTAATGAAAGATTTTTGAACTGCTCAGTAAAAATGTAAGAAACTGGTTGTCTTAGCGTATATATATCCCTAAAAATCCTCGAGAACACGCTAGTGTAATTACTACTCTTTTTAACTGCCCAAGAAAACAAAGAGAGATTAATCCTTCCATTAGCCATCTAAATCCCATAATTGCCCTTGTGTCTCTTCAAATTTCTGACGATATATCTATTAAATCTGTATGCATATCTTCAAAGGTAAGCTACTTCCCACTTAAAATTAATGGGCTTGTCTCTCAAAGAACCCGACTACCTCAATTGAAGCCCAAACATGTCAAGTAATAAAAAGGAAACGACCTCTAAAAGCCCAATATCCTGCTTTAGACGATCTGAGAAACCATCTAAATCCCATTTTATACTAACACCATGCAGAAACCATCCTACTCCTTTCCCTCCCCTTTTTTGCAAGATCATCTGCATCACTTAAATCATCCCTATGGACATGAAGCAACTTGAAATTTAAATTACCAACCAGAGCATTCCACAGATTATGTTCCTTCAACCATTGATCACCTTTGAAACCAACCCTAGCCTTTTGAAACTGATTAACTAGAAGAAGACTATCAGTACATAAAAATATCACTCCTTTAAAAATAGGATTACTCACAATACTATCATAAAGAAATAATACCGCATTTCTTTCTGCTTCTAGAGGGCACCAGGCTTGAGTTGGACCAGAGAAAATGAACAACAAATTCCCATTATTGTCTTTGAGACAACCTCTAATACCCCCACATAATGCACCAATATTTAATCTTTGCCATGCACCGTCAGAGTAGCCAATCAATTCAGTATTCCAGCAAATGAAATCCTCCTTAATTACCTTAACAGAGAACAAAAGCAATGCTCCCCTAGGTTGACCATCCAAAGAAGTTCTAACTCTTCTTTAATAGAGTTAGCAGCCAACAACCACTTGAAAGATCTAATATTCACTAGATGAATCAAACTTACCACACCGATTCTTTGATTATTAAAGACTAGATTATTTCTTGCTAACCAAATGGACCAAAGGCAAGCTGCCACTGATATTATCCACCCCGACCTAACTCTATTGCTAGCAAAACCTCTAGTAGCCTCCCAAAAAGAACTTCCTAGGATATTAATTTGTTGAAAGTTCATAACCCACCAACTTGCTAGCTCCAACCAAATGTTTTTAGCTAGAGTACATCTCCACAACAGATGATTCTGACTCTTTATAGCCATATTGCACCACTTACAAAGAGGGTTTATGGAGTTACCTAATCTTCTAGACAAGAACTCTGCAGTTGGCAGTATACACCTCTCTATTTTCCACAGAAAAAACTGAATTTTAGGAGGGATTTTAAGCTTCCAGATTCTCATCCAATCACCTTCGTTTGCAGCATCCATATTATTGATAATGTGGTATCCATCTTTGGTAGAATAAGACCCTTCATTGAATGTCCATGTGACTTTATCCGGCCAAGGACCTAGGGCAATTGCTCTCACTATATTGTCTATTTTCTCTTCAACTACACTTACCCAACTCCTAAGATTTCTACTCCACCTTCTATCAAAAAATTCAGCTTTGAGCCAAGCTTGTTGAAATACTAGTATTGAGACAAATTTCCAATTTGATAACCCATATAATCTTGGAAATTTTCCTGCTAGCACTCCCCCATGGTTCCAGTTATCTTCCCAGAATAGTACTTCCTTCCCATCACCCACAATCCATTGAAAACTATCTTTGGATAGGAATTCACTTCAATTTCTTTGATTATTAACTGATAGAATATCTTTCATCATAAAAGACACATTTCCAGAAACATCTAGTTGATTTAAACTGTTGTCCATACTCAATCTGTATTTGGATTTGACAATCTCCCACCACAGATTCTTTCTTTCTGACATTCATCTCCACCACCATTTATAAAGCAAAGCAACATTTTTTACCTCAAGGTTCACCAAACCTAAACCTCCCTTATTTTTTGGATCACAAAGAGCTTTCCATTTAACCAAGTGTAACTTCCTTTTGCCTAAATTCCTATCATCCAGTTTCTTCCAAAAGAAGTCTCTCATCTTTTTACAAACCTAGTTACAAATCTGGTATCAGAGCGGTGAGATCATGGCACCACAACCAGAGACACGACAATCCAATCGGCTGGACAACCTTAAAGATTCCGTGGCAGACTTGAAGAGAGTGATGATGGAGGAGGTGGCAGAGACGGTTAAACGCGTCGTCGCCGATCTACACCAAACCCTAGTTACTCAAATGACAACAGCGTTGATCAGGTCACGCAAAAACTTCAGGTAAGGATAGATCGAGCAAGGGAATCTAACGAGAAGTTGGTAGGAGATATGCGTAAGCCACAATCGGAGTTTCAGACGGAGATTCGATCAATGCCTCTACGATCTCGTCCCTCTCGATTGGGGGGTTTGAATCTGGCCATAGTGGGGGTCCAATAGTTGGGGAATCAAGTGGAAGTCAAACCGGGAGGACGAACAGAGAAAAGGAAATGGCGGGGGATGAGACACGGAAGCGAGGCGAGCCTGAAAATCAGAGAGGGAACTGGAAATATCGCAAGTTGGATTTGCCCCAGCTTGATGGAGAAAACCCGGATGGGTGCTTACTAAGGGTTGAGAGGTATTTCTCTTTCTACAAACTCACTGAGGAAGAGAAGCTAGAAGCGGCGGTAGTAGGGTTCGATGGGGAGGCCTTGTTGTGGTATCAATGGGAGAATGGGCGACGACCGATTCGTAGTTGGGAGGACATGAGACGTTTAATTCTACAGAGGTTTAGGCCCCTACACTCGGGGACCCTTTGTGAATAATGGTTGGCGGTGAAGCAACTGGGCACGGTGGAGGAGTTTCGCAAGCAATTTATTGAGAAAGCGGCACCACTTGAGAACATCCCAGAAATGATATTGATAGCACTTCGTCAATGGACTGAGAGAAGACATAAGGGTGGAAGTGAGGTTAATGGGGATTTATACGTTGGAGCAGGCCATGGATTTGGCACTTAAGATTGAAGAAAAGAATAGGGTGAGGAACCAAAGGATGGGTGACACCATGGCAAATACATATTCCACCCAGAGACCTGCAACAATGTTACAATTGCCTAGTGGAGGCATGGGTAGTAGTTATGGTCCATCCCTGGGCTCACCAGGATCAAAAGGGTCAGGAGGGGGATCGAAATCAGAATATGGGTCCGTATCTCCAGGGTCATGGTCCTCACAACACTCGAGTTATAGCCAAGCTTCACAAACAATCCCTAATACAAGGGTACAAATCATACCTACAGCCAAGCCTATTGCTAACCTAAGACGCTTGTCCCCTCAAGAACTACAACACAAGAGAGAAAAAGGGCTATGTTTCCGATGCGATGAGAAGTGGATGGCGGGGCATAGATGCAAACAGCGGGAGCTCATTGTATTGTTAACCCAGGAACAAGATGAAGAGACAGGAGGGGCGGAGGACTTATGCAACCGACAGGAGGAAGAGGAGGAACAAATCACTACAGAGGTATCACTAAATTCGGTAATTGGTCTTTCTTCTCCTAAAACTATGAAACTCAAGGGGTATATTGTAGGGAGGGAAGTAATTGTTATGACCCCGGGGCAACCCATAATTTCATTTCCAGTGCTTTAGTAGAGGAATTGAAGCTACCATTAGTAGAAACCAAAGGGTTTGGAGTATCTCTGGGTAATGGGGAAGTAGTGAGGGGTTCTGGGGAATGTAAGAACGTGTTGTTACAATTCGATGAGGTGGATGTGGTCGAGAATTTTTTACCGTTTAAACTGGGAAATTCAGATGTTATCTTAGGGGTACATTGGTTAGAAAAACTGGGCTTAGTCACAACCAATTGGAGATCTCAGAAGATGAAATTTATGGTGGGCCAGAAAACCGTGGTCTTGCAGGGGGGCCCATCGCTTGTTCATGCTAAAGTTTCGTTGAAGACAATGATCAGAACAGTACGTAAAGAAGGGGGAGGGGTGCTGACTGAATTGAAACAAATGGAAAATATAACGCCCTAGAAAATATCGTAATTATTATTATTATTGTTTAATTATTTAATATTAAATGTGGATTATAGGGTGTGAAATTTTTTTGTAAGATAAAATTATATGTGACATTGTGTTTACATGTTATATGATGATTTATATGTGAAATGTGGGTCCATGTATTTTTATTTAAATTTGACGATTAAAAATCTATTTAAATATGCATTATTGATCTTCTGAGCTTTTTATAAAATCATCGGAGTTATTAAAAATCACGAAATCTTTTGTAATATTATCTTTGTGTAATTATTTAGTTTTTAAAATTATTGGGTGAATTATTTTGGGTATGTAAGTATTTTAAAATGATTTTAAGAGTTATATTGTTTTTTTTAAGGATCCAAACTTGTAAAATTCATATTTAATTCGTTATTGATCCTAAAAATATTTCAAAAATATGGGGATGTTTGAAATTTCATAAACTTTATTTTAGAATTTTGTTATTTAATTTTCACTTATTCTTCCGTTAAGTTCGATTTTATGAATGATCTAAAATAAATTTTCGATTCTCAACATTAGTAAAAGTATGAAACTTCCCTATGTTTATTTAGCACCCCAGCAAAACCAGTTCTTCCCCATTTCTCTAAAGTTCTCTCGAAGCTTCATATCTCTCTAATCTCTCTAATATCTCGCTCAAAACTCTCACTCTTTCGATTGCTCTTAATCCCACTCGCAATCTCTCCCCTTTCTCAGTCTCTCTCTGTCGAAATGTCTCTCTCACACTCACCTCTGTTTCTTTTCTCTCTACTGATTATATATGTGTGTGTCTGTGTGTGGGTTTAGGCGAGTTCTTGTGTTAAGATTTTAGGTCTTTTTGATTATATGGTCCGATCCATGTTTCTGAAGCTAGAAAATGATGTGTAGAGTAGTATATAAATTCTTCTAATAATTTCGGTGTTGTTGAGAGTTGTTGCAAGAAGGAAGTGAACGGTGGTGCGTGTGTTGTAGAGGTAGGCTGCGAACTGGTGTTGGTGTGGGTTACGTTGTGTTTGACTAATGTGGGAGCTGAGAAGAGGAAGAGAACAGGTGATGCCGAAAGGGGCACATAAGCAGGGGAGGAAGTGAAAGAGAGGGTGGAGAGAATGTGTTTGCGGTTTGAGTTGAGTGATGAGTGCCCACTGGTTGGTTGTAGGATCGAAGTATTGAATCATGGTAACTATTTAAGGAAGGTATGTTAAGAAATGTTTTTTAGTGAGGTTTTTAGGATCGATGGGTGCTTTGATAATGCAGCTGAATTGTCTCGTTGTCGGTTGTGATTTTGTGTTGCCTGCGTTAACATGTATGTGGAGAGTGTCGAGAGAAAGATGGAAGAGAGGGTGTGTGGTGTATGCTATGTTGGAGGTGGGTACTGCTACGAAGTGTGATTGGTTGACAGGGTGGTGTAGTGATGGAACAGGGCAGATCAGAGGGGTTCGGTGGTGTAGGGTCGAGTTATGGCTGGTGGTAAACAGGGAAGATATAGGGAGAGGAAAGTGAAAATGGTGATTTGAAGAGGGGGTGTTGGTTTAATAATTGTATGTGTAGGCATTAGTACTAGTGTACCTGATGGGGATTATGGTTTTATGCTGATGGGTGTTGGTATTTGAGTGCACAATCTTGGGTTATGCGTGTTCAGGTGTGTGCAGGAGTGCCTTTTGTGTCGGTATTCAGGGGTATGTGGGTGTTAAGAGGAGTCGAGAGATTGAAGAAGAAGTAAAGAGAATGGCAAAGAGTAAGAAGTTGTAGTGGTGTGTGAATGCATGTATGGGTGATTGTCTGCATATGCGTGTGTGTTTGACGAGAATAGAGGAGGAATAAAGTAGAGACAAAAGAACTCAGGGTACTAGTGGTGTGTATGTTTAGTCAATTCTAATTGTAAGTAATTTTGGTTGAAATTACTTGATTGTGGTAAACATGTGTACTTAAATTAGAGTAGATATTATTAATTGGCAAAGATTGGGTACGAATTTAGTATGCATAGTATTATATATTTAATGTTTAGCGATAATTTTATTTAAGCATCATATAACTTGCAACATTGTTAGTAACTAGAACTTTTCAGGACATGATTTTATCTTGAGGTTGTCTTTGATATAAGTGAGCATGCGAGAAGTTCACTATTAAGTATATATTTTGCCAAGCTATTCATGTGGCTACTTGGTTGTATACAGTTAACGTTGGGTACAAATTAGGTGATAGGTTATTGATTGTAAATAGACAATCTGAGGAGTACTAAAATAGTACTTTACCTGTGTATAGGTATCAGTAAGAGGCTGGTTGAGACGTGTAGATAGAACCTCGGGGATGGCTTAATTATTGAATTTGATGAGTATGCTCGTGGATTGGCTGACAAGTATAGAAGGAAAACGGATGTACGATCGAGTAAAAGATAATGTATAGAGAAGTAGAGACGGATGTAAAGTGAGTAAAGAATGGAGATATTGGAATTGGAAACTTCGTGTATTAAGGCAAGTTTACTATCCCTCACTTATCGTTCAAGTGATGTGAACCCTTATGTTGTATGTATATGTTCTTTCGAATCCTTTCTTGCAAGCATTATACTTTTCATATTTATTGGAATGATATGAACCTGTCCTTATTAATTGTGAAGTTTTCTTCCAAATCATTTCGCTAGGGTCTATACCCCTTACAATTGTTTTAAGTGATATTTTCCTTCGACTAGTATTTAATTGTTTATTTTCAAAAATATTATTCAATTGTTGATTTTCTCCACCTATCTTTGAGGTGTTGGTTCTTTTGAAATTATTTTAAATAAATATTCTTAAATTTTTTTATTAATGTTCAAGTATTTGATATTTTATCGGATTCCTCAATACCTATCGTTCAGGTGTTGACTCTTTTAAGATTATTTTATATAAATATTCCTCAGTTTTATTAATATTCTACTACGTAGTATTTTACCGGATTCCTCAGTCGCGTACTATTTTATCCTCTTCAAAATTATTTAAGGAATATTTTTAAACAGAGGAAATCCAAGACTTAAGACTTTAGAAAAATCTTTTAATATAATTCCTGAATAAGATTTATGATTTTCCCTCAATAAATATTCTTTCAAGGAATGTGTTCTTCATACTAATTTGACATTGATCATCCGGTAATTATTTTTTTAAGTCAACCATTTCACTTATCTTTCAAGTGAACCATGTTTATCATAACTTGAACTTCATATCAGTCAGACCTGTTGTTGAAATTATTCTCCATTTAAATTTTGATAAGTATGAATATCTGTGTATCCTGTCCCAAATCATAAAAATTGAGCTTGTTAATTCTTTTTGATAATATAATCTGAACCAATACCATTATATATCGAACTTGTCGATATCTAGGTCAGAAATTGTTAGACCTCACTTCTTTTTGAGATTTGAGTTGTTGACCTGGAACGTGAGTTTCCATGGTGTTTGGCGGATTGAGGTGGTCGATTGTTCCGACACCTGGTAGTCAGTTATAGGATTGGACTGTTGTTTTTTTTTAAATGTGGACCGTGAAGGTCGGACCGTGAAGGTAAGAAATAATTAAGGCCAATGTGTGCCATGGATCCAATTAAGGACATTGCTGTGTACGTTTGTCCGGGGTTAGTGCGTGACTGATCAGCAGCCTAACCTTATTGATGTTTTTCTTTATAAAATGCATAATAGTCCAATTCTATTCCATTTCCTGATTTAAATAAATGGCATATCCCTGTAGCTTTTGAGCATTTAAATTGTTGATTATTATTCCCTATCAGAACTTTTATCGGTTCTTATTGTGATACACCCCATTCCAGTGAAGCAATGTTGGTCCCTCGTGATAATAAAGATATTTGATTTAGTTGATACTTGTCAAAGCATATGATAATTCTACCTGATTTTCAGAACTTATAATTGTTGTTGATATTGCTATCACTATATATACTTGCTGAGCGTTCTTTGGCTCACTCTTGCTTGTTTTACCTTCCCTTTCAGTTAGGGTTAAAGAGTTGGATACCTGCGCATTATAAGTCATATGGGAGCGACGAGGCATCCTTTAGAAGCTAGATACAGAGCCAGCAGGCATATGCTAAATTGGCTTGTGTTATGGTTTAGAAGGTATAAAGGTTTGAAATTTGACCTTGAGATAGAAGTTGTAATAATTATTGTAGTATAGATTCTTGTTTCATACCATAACCTGGAAGCGATCCTCGGTGAGGAATCGATGGACTATTAAATTTTTTTTGTAAGTTGATTGGAATTTTGGTTTGGGTTGTAATACAGGTGGATAGTCCGATTTACAAATATTTCATGTCGAAATTTTCTAAAATTCCCCTGTATCAAAGTTTAATTTATTATAGAAAGTATATTTTCAGTATTGGGAAAATTCGGGGCGTTACAGGTTGGTATCAGAGCGACAGGTTATGGTCACTGAAACAAGTTAGGATGATTAGGTATACGTATTTAAGTGGGACATTAGATGAAACGATTTAGGATAAGACTTGCCTTAGGTTATTAGGATAAAGGGTGCGACGTTAGTTAGTATTTTGACATATCGCGCGAGCCAGAATTCGATTCAATCAAAGGTACGACCTTGGACGAGGTAGTTGATTCGGCGCCGCCTACGTTAAATGGACAATCGGAGTTACCAGCTTAGAGGATGCGATGTGTAGACCTTCGTGTATGTTCTAGAATTTCTTTTGCAACTTTAGTTACCCTGTGAACGATATAGAAAGTGCGAAAGGACGGTAAACAAGATGCGAAATGTGATTTCTAGCATGTGATGGAGTAAGGACATGGTTATTCATTACTCGTCGTTGATTTCATTTAATTTACTAATTAAGGAGATTTAACCTTTCTTTTTGTTTCTTCTTATCTTGATGATGCCCCATCACCTTTGATAATCAACTATATTTCAATTGATGACGAATTGTTCAAATTCATTTAAACACATTTATATTTTTCAAAAATACCTCTATTTTTCAGGGGATCACTTGATTCCATATAAATTCTTGAGACCCTTGAATTTATCTAATTTCCCCGAATAATTGCTATTCCTTATTAAACATTGTATATCTATAAACTTTTGAAACTTTTGAATTCTTTTCGTTCTCTCCGAATACTTGGCCTTATTTATTCTGACTGGGATGAACAACCCTATGTATGTAGGGGATTCAGGGACATCTTATCTATGTGATAAACGTCTGGTGGGACGCCACTGATTGTGTTTGTCATGAAAGTACAGAAGGCTGGCCCCCTTCTTGTGCTATGGCGGTTGACCTAAGTGACAAATGCAACCTGAAACTAGTTCAATGATCATATTGATCTCTCAGTTAAATTCTCTTATAAAATTCTTATCAGTCAAAACTCATCTTATACTCGTACATGTTATCACTTGTCTAATTCATTGATTCCTTTTGCTACGAACCCTTGTGATTTCTAAAGTTACCAGTGACGAAAAGTAGTAAAGATGGAGACGGTGACATTCTAAGTGGTCTGAGTTGTAAATACGTAGACGAAGGATTGGTTTGTCAGGTTTGAGAATTGATACTAAAAGAAGGATTGAATATCAAATTAGATTTCTCTTTGGGTGAGTAAGACGAGTAAAAGATTCGATATTACGAAGAACTGAATATGAATAAGGAGCAGATAACAAAGATGCGAGATTATTAATTTTGTTAAAGTTAAAAGTAGAGTAAGAATGGATATAGTTAGTATGTGATAGTTATCGTGAAGGAAAGTTTGTTGAAGAACACTTGTTTATTATATATTTTCACTGTGGATACAGTAGATAAAATATTATAAGAATTTGGAGGTTGAGATAAATTGTCAGATATAAAAGTTTAGAG
Organism: Kitagawia praeruptora; assembly: GCA_037693485.1. Classification (NCBI taxonomy): domain Eukaryota; kingdom Viridiplantae; phylum Streptophyta; class Magnoliopsida; order Apiales; family Apiaceae; genus Kitagawia; species Kitagawia praeruptora. The sequence goes on along the minus strand of CM075351.1, from coordinate 115,721,696 downwards.
ACGGAACGGGATAACTTGAGCGAATCAGAGTACAGCTAGACAGTTTGTCTTTAAGAAATTTCAACAGGTTGGGATAATGAGTAAACTATATGTGTTGGACTTAACGACTTGTGTGAATGTATATCAAAGGATCATGAATATCAAGAAATAAAAGAGATTTGACTAAGACGGAATAAGATGGTAAGAAAAGGAGGAGAGAACTAGGAAATTTTCAAGAATGGTGTTAATAGAGGATGTGAAATTTGGCTGGAAAGGAATGTAAGATCTATGAGATTTTGAAAATCAGGATAAGAAGGTGAAATTACGATTTCCAAGAGATATGAAAGTTGTCTTTCAAGTCAGAAAGTGAATAAAGGAGTTTTAATGGTTACGCAGACTAAGAGGTTATTATAATAAGATTTTAAGATTATTTTATATAGGTGAGAGATATCAATAAGGAGAAGCATATTTTAGTGGTCAAGATTTCTTGGATATGTGACTTGATGAATTACCAGGATTATCACCAGATAAATAGATAAAAGTGAATAATTTATTTTACAACCATGAATGTAATCAGTTTCGAGGATTCAAGATCGGAAATTATAGCAAGATATTTAATAATATAAAAAGAACATGCAAGAGGTTTCTAAGTACGAGCTTTGGAATTGGGAGAAGTATAATTTTCAGGATATGATGACAGGATCGAATTGAACTATGTGAAGAAGAAGCAGTATTGAATCGGGAAAGGCCTAAGACGATAGCAGAGATCAAAAGTTTTGAAGGGCCAGCCCGGAATTACCGAAGGTCGTCAAAGATTTTATCAAGACAGTTATAGCAGTGGACAAGTCTACCAGTTAGGAACGAATGGATAAAGGTAGAGAAAGTTTTCAGGAATCAAGGAAGAGATTGAAAACCGTCCCAGTATTAGTGCAACTGGATGGACAAGGAAAGGATGAATAAGTTTAAAATGCTTAAGGGAATGTTTCAAGAGTTTAAGAAGTTGGAGTTAGAGAATTTGAATGCCTAGATTGTTGCAAAAAGAGATAATCTATACCGTGACCTTTCACCATAAGTTATTAGAGGAGATGTGGAACTTCTAGGATGACGTGATTAATCCGAATGTGAAGGAATTGACTTTAGAAGAATGGAATAGTTCAAGGAACTGACTGGTGGACGTGTATTTTACTTCAGCTATTCAATTATTAGTAAATGTGGGAATTATTATGTGCAGAATTTAAACTTGAGGAATTGTATCGTATATAGAGTAGTGTTCCAGAAGCTGGTTTCTTGCGAATTTAGTACAGTGAAGTTTAAATGAGTTGAAAGGGGGTAAATTAATTATTGATGAAGTATTCTTGGGTTTACGTATGTCAAGTTAAGTGTTAATTTTATCAAATGCAAGAATTGTTAGAGTTTAATTGGATTGAATGTTAATTTGTGAATGGTATTGGAGGGCTGTAACTTCGGGATAGTTGTGTTCCAAGTAAGATATATAAATGTTTTAAAGTAAATGGTGCCTCAATAAAACAATGAGATTAAGGGTAGATAGAAATTTCCTAATTATTCCCTCCTCGAGTAACATTGTACGTTGAAAGGGGAGTAAGAATGATTAGGGGATTTCTTGATATTCTTTTTCTCAGAGTTTATCTGGGGCAATCTAAGTTATGAGTAGAAGCGTGGAAGTTGTAACAACTGTTGTTGGTCCAGGAAAGTATTGCAGAAGGGGGGTTGAATGCAATACTAATAAATTTCAAAAACTATTTCAACAACTTAAATAGAATTTGTGATTTACTAGTAGAAGAAATGCAAACACAAGTAAAATCAAATACGAGGATTTCACAAAATAAATGTTTTATTTATTTTGCAAAGTTTTGCTACAACCTTGAGAACAAATTAATTCTCAAGCTACAAATACTCAAGAGATTACAGTTGTTGAGTTTTTCTCTTACTTAATATATAAACAGAGTGCTCTATTTATAGTGTGATAATCTACTGTACTATCATCATCAATGATTGTTGAGTTGCTGTTATATTCCTTTTGCAGCTCATTCCATGATTTATTCCCATGTGATCATCACAAAGCAACTTAAAGATGCTTTCCACATTTGAGCCACCCAGATCTAGCCGTATTCAATTTTATCTGGTCTAGACTTTACAGGTTGTTCCATGTGATCTCTCGAGCTTCAGTTATAGACTTTCCAAGCTTGCTGTAAAGGTTGAATATTACAACACGCCTGCTTCTTTTGAACATGTACTCTGTCGTTTAATTTGACTTAGAAAATTCCTAAATCAAGCTGATTCTATATGACAGTATGTTTGCCACAAAGTTTGCTGTCAATGGATTACGCTTTGTTTTGACAGTATGAATTTCCCGCAGATATTACTGTCAAGAATTTTGCTTTGGTTGACAGTATGAATTCCCGCAGAGATTGCTGTCAAGAATTGTGCTTTGATTGACAGCATGTTTTTCCCGCAGAGATTGCTGTCAAGAATTCCAAACTTACTGTCGCAAACTGTATATCAAAGTTGCTGTCATTAGAATCTCCGCCAATGTTGCTGTCAAGTTGAAACTTGCTGTCGACTCCGTGAAACTTGCTGTCGACCTAGGCAACATGATGTTTCCTTGTAACCTTACTGTCAGGGCTTGACAGTAACTTTTATTCCTTCTGTCGAACTTATGTATTTCTTGAGGCTTGAACATAATCGAACTTCTTCCAAGAATTACACTTATTACATGACAGTATTTATTTAAATTACAAGAATACATTTCAGGCTATGACAGTATGTTCTACTTAGCAAAAACTAAGTATACCAATAAAACTAGTTAAGTTGTCTATTCCATCACCCATAAATCCCAACAATCTCCCCCAATTTGTTTTTATGGACAATAAGGACAAATTTACAAATATCATGCTGACAACTTAACTAACATAGATCAGAAAGAATAAACTCTTCATTTCTGACCAATGATTAAACTGAATTGTTTTCAAACAATATATCACAAAAGTTCAAAAAAAAAAACTTTACTTATCTTGATTTGAACTTTTCACTTTGCTCCTTTTCCCTTAGAGCTCTTCTGAGATTTTCAATTAACTCTTTTTCTTCAGGGGACTGTGCATCATCTTCATTTTCCACAATGTATTTTCTGATCATTGAGGAAGCAGTGTTTAATGTATCTCTGAGTTCCATCCAGTAAACATTTTGCTTTACAATTGATCTGAATTTTAGCACATCTCCCTCCATTTTGAATCTCCTGCCAGGAAACTGATTTAGAGTTTCCCTTCTTTGTTTGTCCAGACTGGGATCCTCTCCTCTCCTCTGATCAAGAATCATATCAAGCTCCCAAGAACACAGTGTTTCAAGACTGTTAGTTGATCCAACCACTTGCCAGTATAATTCTTTTAACACACTGGTCTTCAATTTAGAGAAACTATCTACATAAATTTCTTCTTTGCCATACTTGATTCTCAAAGGATTGTCCAGTACGCATGGCTGATAGTTGGATTCTTCACTGTTGATCTTATTGATTTTACTGTAACTTTTCTTTATTTCAGCATCAATCTCATCTTCTATCTGTTGACGAGATTTTTTCTTTGATGCTAATTCTTCTTTGTACCTTTGCTCTGCTTCATACATCTTCATTTCATGTTCTGAATAAGGTTTTCGCATTTCAATCCAGTTATAATCAGGAATAGGATTGTCTTCTTCATACTCCAAACCAAGAATTTGATAGACATCATCATCATTGTGAAGTGTCCAATCACCAAACTTCTCAATAAATTCAACATGTCTAGCTTCATAGTACTTGAGAACTTGATCCATGATCTTCTTTGAAACATTATCATAGGTTTGCAGTAGCTCAACCATCCTTTCCAGATAGAAGAAATCAATTCTTCGTTTTACTGTTTCAGAAGTTTGAATGAGTTTCTTGGAGATTACCTTTGATTTTGTTATCTGAGTGAAATCAGGTTCTACCATAATCAATCTTTCTTTGTTCTTCCATAGAATGTATCTTGCAACTTCTTCTTTTGGTCCATCAAATTCTATGGATACAGAGGTGATTGTTTCTTTGGCTTTCAGCTGCATCATTTCAAAGCTATTCATTCTTCTCCTCATGATAGGTTTCTTGAGTCCCAACCCTGTAGCTTTTCCTTCTCCTTTGTAGACAGTCTTTCCCTTTGTTGGTCTTTTTGATTTTCTCTTGATTCTTACTATCTTGAATGATTTGACAATAGGATCGTTGACAGTTTCTTTTATAGGGCTTCTGACAATGTCTTCTTTGACAGTATCTTCAATGACTGTTACTTCATCCTGACTGACAGTATCTTTGTTGACATCCTTGACACCATCTTTGTTGACATCCTTGACAGCATCTTTGTTGACAGTATCTTTTTCAAGATGTATACTGTCAATTTCCATTTCTTCTTGATTTCCTTTCAATGCTTCAAGTACTTCTTCCTCTTTCTTTTCATCAACTTTCTTGCTTGAGCTAGAATTTTCAGAAATTTCCTTTGATTCTGCTTCTTTGACTTGAGTTTGCTCTTTTGAAGAGTCTCTCAGTTCTGTTCTCTTAGGTCCTCCAGCTTCACCTCCATCTTGATTGTCATCACCATCTTTTTCCAAGGTGTCATCAAAAGTGCAGTTTCCACCTTGAGCATTTCTTCTTGAATTTGCTTTGGCAATGAGCTTTTTAATTCTGGCACTGTACTCCATGTTTCTCTTTGCCAAAATCTTGTGAATATCTTTAACTGCCTTAATCCTTTCCTTGGTGATGGGTGCATTCAGTAATACCTTAAGTACATCCATGATGACTTTGCTTTGTAGAGATGTTTTGCCTTCAAGAGTTAAGAATCCAAGACCTTTAGTTCCTTTGGCTGTTGTCTGTTTAAAGCTTACACCATATGGCTGGAGACTTACTTCTGGAAGTTTGTTGTTGACCATTGTGCCCAGTTGCATATAGAGACTTTCATCAAAGATGGTAGAGTTTTTCTTCACTAGAATCCCAAGGATATATTGCACTCTGGCAGAGAAAGTTTCCAACAGTTGAGTTGTTATGAATATTGAATGCCCACTTTTCAGGTACACTTCAACTGCCCACCTCTTCTCTGAGCTAATCTTTACTGACAGATTTACAATCTTTTCTCTCAAAGCTTCTGCCAACTTAGCAGGTTTTCCTTTAGTCACTGTGATTGCTTCATTCACCAGATTGTTGAATTCCTCATCCTTATTATTCAAGGTGCTCTCCATATGGCTTACTGTTATTAAGTCAGCTTCTTCTTGGGAATATGTACTTCCATCAGTCCAAGTGATAGGCTCTGAAGAAAACACATATTCAGGCAACTTGTCTTTGCCTTTACCCATCCTATTTGATTCCTCTTTTTCTCTCCATAGCCTCTCCAATGTGGATTCTTTCTTCTCAGGAACTGGTTCATTGATTTTGATTGAGGATGCTTTATTTCCTTGTATTTGACTTAATACCTCCTTGGATACTAGCATTTGTTCCCCATCTACTTCAGCTTCAAAAAGCTCCTCAGTTCCAGAGACTATTGCAGTTTTTACTCTCTCTTGCTCCCCCTTACTCCTTTGCTCCCCCTGTCTTTTAGCTTCCCCTTGTAACTCCACCTTTCTCCCTGGTTGCTCAGCCTCTTTCTGATCTTTTACTTTCTCCCCCTTAGTTAAGTTTGCAGTATGAAACAATGAGGAGAGTGACAGTAGTGTGGCTTGAATTTCAGCAAAACCAGTCTTGACAGTAGATGACAGGTTGTCCAGCTTGCTTTCCATTGTAGCACATCGATTTTCAAGTGCTTGAAGCCTGTCATTTGAGGATGCAGAAGGACCACCAGACCTAAACCTTTTAGGAGGTAAGGGATAAGTCTGGGGCATGGAGGCTGTTGGGGTTCTCACACTCTCAGTGTTTTTATAGATGATCTCATCATCTCTCACAAAAATTCCCTCAAGGCCTAATGCCTTTTGTTGATTGGCTCCCTCAAGTTCACTCTGGACATGCTCAAGTCCCTCTCCTTTTGCCAGCACATTTGGCTGCCTCTCATTTTTAGTCTCACCTCTCTGTTCTTTTATCTCTCTTTGATTTTTCACTCCCTCACTCATCCTAAATGCAGTAGTATGAGCAGTACTAACATGCAAAAGAGTAGATTTTACCTTGAAGGCCTTTGAAAGGGGCAAGTCATCATCAGAGATATCTTCCACTAATCCTTCTTGTAGTTGTGGTTGAACAGTATCTTTTATCAGAATGGTATTGTCACTTGAATGTTTGACAGCACCTTCTGATTTGTCATTGACAGCATCTTTGGCTGTGACAGCAACTTCCCTAGGGTAAGATGCTTTAAGGGAATCGATCAAGATGCTGGCTGTTTCAATTTCTGGCAAATTTGCATCTTGATCTAATCCAGTGTTTGATGGGGTGGTATCCATTTCACTTTGAGAAATGGGTTCTTGTGTACCACTAGATGGGGGCTCATCCATGATTTGAGATGGATGATCAAAACCTGAGGGGTTTGTACTGTCCCCCTCTCTAGGTTGATTAGAAGAAACAACAGATGTAGGAATGAAAGAAGAAGATTGAAGTTCAGATTGATTAATTGGCTGTTCCACAGAAAAAGATTGTGGAACATCAATAGTATGAATGAATTCCTCACTGTGTTCTATCTCAATGTGTGTATCTTCAAATACAGGTTTTTCAAGAGTGAGTTCTTGAGTTTGTGCAGACTCTTTACAAGGTGCCTTGGGAGACAGGCTAATTTCAATAGATGTCCCTTGTTGAGAAGAGACACCTAGAGGTGAGTTCATTTCCCTATCATCCTCTACAGTCTTTTGGGAAACTGTAGGGTGGCTGACAGTAACCTTGGCCCTTCTAGCTCTCTTCTTCTTAGGCTCAGAAGGGGCTACTGTGGGTTCTATTCCACTACCATCCTTATTTGCTGCACTTGGTGCAGTAACTCCCTCTTGACTCACCACATTGTCACCAGTTTCACTCTCAAAGGATCTTTTCTTGGATTCCTGTTTAGCAATTTTAAGGGCTTTTGGAAGTCTAGAGTCCCTAGGTGGAATGTATGGTGTAGAATGTGGGTTAACTGAATTTGGGTCTAATTCAGCTTCATCCTCAATTGTGAAAACAGTATAATCTGTTGGAAATGGAAAACCAAGGTTGGACACTTGATTAACCATGTGTTGTGTGAAACATAGTGGAATATGTGCATTCAAATTTTGTGTGTTAAGAGATGTGTGTGTGTTTTTCTTTAAAACAGGACATTCTTCAAAATCAGAATTGTCCTCAACATTTCCACAAACATTATTAATACACATAGTTAAAAAGCGAGGATAGATGGATACCTTCTTGCCTATTGCGCTTTTCAACTGTGCCATGATCAGTTTTCCAATGTTCACCTTGTATCCATGGACTAATGAATGAGTGAGCTTCTTGATATATGATGGTATTCCATTCCAGCCTGTAGTCTTGGTAGAGAACACCTTCACCATTACATCAAAAATCATACTCCACTCTTTTCTCAGAAATTTCCTGTCCATTTCTCCGGTTTGATACCACTTATCAGAAGTTTCTTCAAGTTTAGAACCAGAGTACCCAATCTTCAGAAAAAACTTCTTCAGAGTATCATCAGTTGCTAGTTCCTTAAAGCTTTCTTCACTGGTCAACACAATACCCAAAGCCTCATTGATATTCTTTACTGAAAGAGAATGACTTGCATCATCTATATTGAACTTGATTGTTTCATTCTCTCCAGTTCCTTGAGCACTTGCTGATTTCCAGAATTTTTCAATTCTAACAGCATCAATTTTGGGTGAAGAGGTTATTGCATGACTTTGTTTAGGTGCCATTGTTGAATGCTTTGAAAAATGAGAGAGAAAATGCGGTTTTTGGATGCAGAAGGTTGAGAGGTTTTTGCAAATGAGAGTGATAGTAGATTAAACGGTAGATTCAGTTTCTAATATGAATCGATTTAACCTCTCTTAATTGAACGTGTGATAATGATATTACCCATTAACTCCACTTGCTATATTACGTGGCAGTTGCTATTAGATCGTGGATTGGTGAAAAGAAATATACGTATGTATATATATAAAAATTAATATATATATATATCTTTCCACTATCTTTGACAGCAACTTCTCGTGACAGCAACTTTCATTGACAGTAACCTGTGCGCTTTTCTTTCTCTACCAATTCTGACAGCAATTTCTTGTGACAGCAACTTTCATTGACAGCAACTTGTGCGCTAACAATATTTCTGTCAATCAGCTTCATGAGTGACAGTAAGTTTTATCTGACAGTAAACTTATCATAAGATCATGCTGTCACTGTTCACACATAACTTAAGTTAAGGACACATGATTCCTTAAAATCATTTTAAGACAGACATGTAAAACTATTTTAGCATAGTCATAGCAAGCATGATATCTAAAAATCCTTTTAGCATAGTCATAGCAAATATGATATCTAAAAATCCTTTTAGCATAGTCATAGCAAACATGATAAAAAAAAATCCTTTTAGCATAGTCATAGCAAATATGATATCTAAAAATCCTTTTAGCATAGTCATAGCAAACATGCTGTCTGAACAAGTATCACAATATACCTTAACTTCTCATGACAGTACCTTCTTGTGACAGTACCTTTAAAAGTTTCTGTCATGAGCTTCGACTTCTTAGAATTGATAAACCAGTTAGATTATCATACCTGATTTAGCATTCCTAATTCACTCACCAACCTGGTAAATGTTGCTTCATCCAGTGGCTTGGTGAATATATCTGCAAGTTGCTTATCTGTTGGAACATAAACCAATTTTACATCTCCTTTTTCAACATGCTCCCTGATGAAATGATGCCTTATATCAATGTGCTTTGTTCTGGAGTGTTGAACTGGATTGTCTGATATGGCTATGGCACTAGTGTTGTCACAGTAGATAGGAATATTTGACAACTTTAGTCCATAATCCATTAATTGATTTTTCATCCAAAGTATTTGTGCACAGCAACTTCCAGCTGCAATATATTCAGCTTCTGCAGTTGATGTAGAAACTGAGTGTTGCTTCTTACTGAACCATGACACCAATCTCCCCCCAAGAAATTGACAGCTTCCTGTAGTACTTTTTCTGTCAATTTTGCAGCCAGCATAGTCTGAGTCAGAATATCCAATTAGATCAAATCCAGTTTCCTTAGGGTACCAAAGACCTAGATTTGGGGTGCCTTTGAGATATCTAAAGATTCTTTTAATTGCAACTAAGTGTGATTCTTTTGGATCAGCTTGAAACCTTGCACAGAGACATGTAGCAAACATTATATCTGGCCTGCTTGCTGTTAAGTACAGCAATGATCCTACCATGCCTCTGTAGGTACTAGAATCCACTTTCTTGCCTTTAGGATCTAACTCTAATTTGGTGGCTGTTGAGATAGGTGTCTTGGCAGGTGATGAATCTTCTAAGTTAAACTTCTTGAGAAGCTCTTTGATATACTTAGATTGACAGATGAAGATTCCTTCCTTCTTCTGATAGATTTGAAGACCAAGAAAGAATGCTAATTCTCCCATCATGCTCATTTCATACTTGTTTCTCATTAGAGATGAGAACTTTTCACACAAGTTTTCATTTTTTGAGCCAAAGATTATGTCATCAACATATATCTGCACAAGAATGATGTCTTTGCCATGGTATTTATAGAATAAAGTTTTATCCACCATACCTCTTATAAATTGATTTTCCAGGAGAAAAGTGGATAAAGTGTCATACCAGGCTCTTGGTGCTTGCTTTAAGCCATATAGAGCCTTGAACAGCTTGTAGACAAAATTATGCAGTTTGTCATTTTCAAATCCAGGAGGCTGTTCAACATACACTTCTTCTTCTAATTCTCCATTTAGAAAGGCACTTTTAACATCCATTTGAAATACCTTGAATTTGCAGTGTGCAGCAAAGGCTAAGAAAATTCTTATGGCTTCAAGTCTGGCAACAGGAGCAAATGTTTCATCATAATCTATCCCTTCCTGTTGACAGTAACCTTTGGCCACTAGCCTTGCCTTATTTCTTGTCACATTTCCACTCTCATCTATCTTGTTTCTGAAAACCCATTTTGTCTCAATGACTGATTTTCCTTTTGGCCTTGGAACTAGTTTCCAAACATTGTTTCTTTCAAATTGATTGAGCTCCTCCTGCATGGCCATCACCCAATCAGAATCCAACAATGCTTCTTCAACTATTTTTGGTTCCATTTGAGATAAGAAACATGAAAACATGCTTTCAGCAGAGATATTCCTCCTTGTCCTTACACCAGTAGTGGGATCTCCAATAATTAGATTACTGGTATGATCTCTGTTCCACTTTGTTGATTGAGGCAAGCTACTTGTTTGATGAGATTGTCTTTCATCAATATGAGGATTTGATTCTCCACCATTTTCATTATTCTGCTCATTTAACTCAAATTCTCCAGTCTCACATTCTTGTTGATTGATGCCTGAAATTGTCTGTGATTGAGCTGAAGTTTGATTTAGATTATGAGTATTGACAGATTTTTTCTCATATCTCATTGATTGAATGAGACTTGGTTCTTCATCAACATATTCTTCCTTTTCCAAGTATCCTTGATTTTCAAATCTGAAGGGTTGCATTTGACCATCCTCATGTAGCCCTGGAAACTTGGTTTCATCAAACGTGACATTGACACTTTCTTCAATTGTTTTGTGCTCCATGATATAGACTCTGTAGGCAGTCCTTTCTATCCCATATCCCATGAAAATGCCTTCATATGCTTTAGTATCAAACTTGCCTTTTCTTTCATGGTTGTCTTTCATCAAAAAGCACTTGCTTCCAAAAATATGAAAGTACTTGACAGTAGGCTTCTTTCCTGTCAAAAGATAGTAAGGAGTATTGCCATGAGCCTTGTTGATTAGTGTTCTGTTCTGTGTGTAACAAGCAGTGTTGATGGCTTCTGCCCAGAAATATGTTGGTAATTTAGCATTACTCAACATAGTCCTTGCAGCTTCAATAAGAGTCCTATTTTTCCTTTCTACTACTCCATTTTGCTGTGGAGTTCTTGCAGCAGAGAATTGTTGAACAATTCCTTGATCTTTGCAGAAGTTTCCAAGTGTAGCATTTCTGAATTCAGTTCCATTGTCACTTCTTAGAAATTGAACTTTTGCTTCAGGGGTCCTGTCAAGTACCCTTATGTGATCAATGATTTCTTGAGCAGCTTCATCCTTTGATTCTAAAAATTTCACCCAAGTGTACCTAGAATAGTCATCTATCATGACCAGTGCATATCTTTTTCTGGATAGTGATTGAACATTCACTGGTCCAAAAAGATCCATGTGAATCAACTTGAGTGCTTCAGTGTTAGTGTTGACTTGCTTTGATTTATGCATTGCTTTCCTCAATTTTCCCATTTGACAATCTTCACACAGTCCTTCTTGACAGAATTCCTGTTGAGGTAGTCCTCTCACCAATTCCTTCTTCATCAGCATGTTCATTGTTTTGAAATTGAGATGAGAAAATTTCTTGTGCCAAAGCATGCTATCTCCAACACTTGCTTTGCTGTAGAAGCAAAATATTCTTTCCTCATTTGTTGAGTTTAAGTCTGCAACAAATAGGCTTCCTTTCCTTACTCCTTTCAGAGATAGGCTTCTATCCTTCTTGTGGTGAATTGAACATTCCATCATGCCAAAGTTTACTTTGAATCCTTTGTCAGTGAATTGACTGACACTGAGCAGATTATGCTTCAAACCTTCCACAAGAGAGATTTCTTCAATGACAACATTTCCAGCTTTTAAACAGCCATATCCCACAGTGTAACCTTTGCTGTTGTCTCCAAAGATTATTGTTGGGCCAGCCTTCTCAACATATTGTGATAGCAGGGATATATCACCAGTCATGTGTTTGGAACATCCACTGTCGATTATCCACATGACCTGTTTACCTTTCTTTCCCTGCAAGACAGAATGAGTTTAATTTGCATTTGGTACCCAAGTCTTGTTGGGTCCTGCATACTCAGTATCATCAGAAACTTTATCAATATTTGACACAATATTATCAGAAGATGATTCCTTAACTTCTTTTATTATCCACTTAGTTTTTGACTTTGACTTTTTCTTAGTGAGAGCAGACTTCTCACTTTCTTTAGTGGATTCAGAAGTCTTTGCAGTTTGCATATAAGAACATAATTCATTAGATGAAATTTGCAAATTAAAACATGTACTCATAGCAGTAATTTTGCATGGCATACAGTCAATGTTATTACAAACTACCAATTCTCTTTGCATAATGGGGGTTCTGTGTAAGTTTCCTTTCAACTCTGTTGCATTAGATATGCTACTAGTTGATTTCTTACAAACATGAGTTAAATGATGTGAGGAGCCACAATTATTGCAAAGTTTCCTTGGTGCCTGCTTAACATATGCATAATTATTCTTTTTATCAATGCCTAGCTTCCCATTTCTGTTTTTGGACTTGGAGACAACTGTCTTGACAATATGTTCAGAAGATACTGTCGAACTATTGTTGACAGTATCTTTTGTACTTGCTGTCTTGACAGTAGGTTTGAAAGTTACTGTCTTGGATGACTTCTTGACAGTATCTTTTGAACACTTGGTTGGACTGTTTAATACTGTTTCTGTCATAGACATTTTGACAGAATCTTTTTCTTTCTTAGATTCACTGTCAATCCTCTCATCTTCATCACAGAGTTCTTGATTAATAATTAGGGAGTTTTCATTAACCTCAAACTCTGTACTTTTGAAAATTGGGTTACTCACATTTTTGAGGATGTGAGGTCTTACAGTATTATTATCATCATTTTTCTGTATAACAGCCTCTTTACCAGGTCTCCTGCTATAATCATAGCCTATGCCTATTTTCTTACTTTCAGTATGATTCTCATGATACTCTTGAACTAACTTAGAGGAATTTCTAAATGCTTTTTGTTATTCCCAGATTACACACTTGTATAATTGTAGAAGGGGGGGGGTTGAATACAATTCTTGATTATTATAAATTTCTGATAAAAGCCACAGAAATCTATAAGGAAATAATTGCTGAATAGGAAATGGTTCACAAACACATAAAAAATCAGGTGGTTAAATGTACCACCTGAGACTTTTATTCGAAGAAAACCCTGTGATACAAGTGTACACAGCTTCTGTGTTTACAACTCTTTGCTTCTAAAGATATTCAAGAAACCCTAAGCAAATGTGTATGTTTTCTTTTTTTCTAAAGAGTTGCTACACTTGGTTATATATTCCAAGTTTACAAGTGCTACAGGAATAAGATAATATTAATCTAATTCAAGTTGACTTGCTACTCCACTCCAAATCCACATGTAGCCGAAAGGTTGTCCTTGTGAACAGGTATGTCCCCTGCACCTTTCTTGTATGTACTGTGTAAATGGAATGCTTCTTTCTTCTGTGTTTCCAAAGTATGGCTGCCATATTGCTTTTTATACCTACTATCAACCCATGTGATCTGTCAGTCAAACCTGTCCTTATCAACTGCTAATTCCTAGCATAGGATAAAGTGACAATGATTATCCGTTGATGTTGTGTCTACTTATCCGTTGATGGTAGTTTGAGCTGTATCCGTTGATCGAGTAGATTTCAGTTGTATCCGTTGATAGAGCCCTGTTCTCATCCGTTGATACATTTTCACTTAGACAGAATTACATAGCATAGCTTATTTACAATTGGCTACCCTATTCTGCCTATCCATTGATGGTCAACATGACTCTGAATAAAGACACTATCAACTGATAAATAGAGATATTGCAGTATGCTACAAAACCTCATCCGTTGATGAGCTACCTGTCAACGGATAGAGTTATAAGGTCTTATCCGTTGACAGTTACAAAACTTGACTTATACAATTTTGCTTGAATGTTAAGTTATCATCAACTACAACATATTCCTAACAATCTCCCCCAATTTATACTTGATGGCTATAAAGCATAAATTCATAACCTTGATGATAACAAAACATTCCTAACGATATATACACACTTCAGTATGCAAACATTATATTAAGCTACAAAAATTAAAAAACAGAAAGCTTTAAGAAACTTATCAGAGATGTGCTCCTTTAGATTGAGCAGATTAATGAGGTTTCCTCTCTCTGGTTGGCTGCACCCTTGACTTTCCTTCCTTGGTAGAGTTGGACTCAATTTGCACTTGAAGTTGCCTATAGAAGGTATCTTCTTCAACAACCTTTGGATTTAGCTTTAGTTGTAACCATCTCAGGTAGTCAGAACTAGCCTTTGACAGTTGGTCTTCTAACCTGAAGAATCTCCTAGTGCCCTCATTATCCCTGAACTCCATCATCCAAAAGGGTTGAATGTGGATTTTCTGTCCATTATAAGGGATCTTCATTTTCTTTGGTAGACTCGAGGGTGAGTTCCATTCTCTCCTTATTTCTTCTATTCTGCTAATTATCTCCCTTCTGGCTATCTCAGAGAACCCTGTGTGTCTCTTGAAAGCTGAGAACACTCTGGTCAATGTATGATAATTTTCTCCAAGAACCTTCTTTAGTGGCCATGTCCTCTGACTTCCTCCCTTGTAGACAAACACTAATCTCTCAGGCTGATTCTTGTACTTGTCAATTCCTCTTACTTCTGACAATTCATCCAAGAATAGATTCATGTCAGAGTATTCTTCAATTTCTGCCTGATAGATAAAGTCTTCTTTGTTTTCCAAGATTGGTTGTTTGACAATGGCAGGTACCCTAGCAACTTGAACTGGTCCCTTTGAAAGTTGCTTCTTTGGAGCCCTTTTCTTCTGCTTTGGATTTAGCAAGAATGAAGGAACTTCAATTGAATCAAAATTCACTGGTTCCTCTTTAGGCCTTATGGGGTCACCATGAAAGTTCACAGTTGGATCGATTACTAGTGCAGACATAGGTACTGGTGAACCAATTGTTTCTTTTTCTGGAGAGGGTTCTGGAGAAAGAACCCTCTTGGTTTTAGCTTTCCTTCTTCTAGGTTTGATTTTGGGAACTTCCTCAGGTTCCTTCATTTCAACCTCTACCTCATCCATTAACTCTTGAGCTAGCCTGGCTTGCTTCTCTTTTGAGTTTTCATGTTGATTTTCTGTACTTGGATGGGCTTCCCTTTGGATTCTGGAGACTTCTTCTCTTTTAGCTTCCACAAATCTAGGATGACTGTTGGATATATTTAATACTTTTCCATTCCTCATGATTACAGCCATCCAATCTCTTACACTCTTATTTGTCTGAACTTTGAACTCTATAATTGTTTTTCCCATTAGCTTTTCTTCATCATTCTTGGGAAATGGGTAGTCCAATTGAAGCTTGTTCTTCCCATTTTCCTTTGGTGGTGAGTAGGCTCTGGTTTTGATAGCTGGTTCAAATTCTTTGACAAATGATGGCTCAGCATCATAGAATGTAGGAGCCACAACCCTTGGAGTGAGCACCTTCATGATTGTGGTTGATATTGTTGGAGCAGAAGATTGAGCATTAAGGAACAGAGTTGATGCAATTGATTCATTGATCATCCTCTCTGTCCTTAGAATTCTGTCATTAGCCTCCTTGTTTATCTTTTCCA
Organism: Kitagawia praeruptora; assembly: GCA_037693485.1. Taxonomy (NCBI): domain Eukaryota; kingdom Viridiplantae; phylum Streptophyta; class Magnoliopsida; order Apiales; family Apiaceae; genus Kitagawia; species Kitagawia praeruptora. Next base: position 115,706,153 of record CM075351.1, on the reverse strand, counting down.
AAGCTTCTATCCTGGCTTGCCTTTCACCATCTGAGATGTCTTCTAATCTTTGAATCTCAGGCAAAGCCACTTGTTTCTTCACAGGGGAAGCCTTTATCTCAAACTCTGTTGGATTGACCACTACAATTGGCTGTTGCTCCCCCTCAATGTGTGCTATCTCACTACTGGTAGCTAGAAATTGGCCAGTAGATGTTGCAGCCTCTTCTTTGCTTGTTCCCATTTTCTCCCCCTTTTTGTTAGCATCAAGGGTTGGGGTTGAAGCTGCAAGTAGCATTTCCAGTAGTTGAGTTTGTTTTGTTTGATTGGCAATGATGATGTGCAATTGAGATTCCATACTATCCACCCTTGAGGAAAGAAGCTGAACAGACTTAGCCAGGCTATCTTCTTTGAGAAGTTTGCTAGAAAGCACCTTCTGAGTGGTAGTAGGAGCTAGTGCCTCAATCCTGGCATCTAGTGCTATTTTCATTTCTCTAATTGCAGACTGGACCTCCTCTTGCTGTGTTCTTTGAATAACAGATTGCATCTTTTGTAATTTCAGGGAGGCCATTACTTGCTCAAGAACAGTCTTTCTCTGTGGTTCTGCAGTTTGGTGCTCAGCCTTAGCAGATTGGTATTGCTTCATGATTTCCACATTGAGATGCCCAAGTTCAGTGGCATTGGAAAACATCCATCCTGGAGTTTCATCTTCATTTATGTCTTCACCATCTGAACTGTGACTGTCATAACTGCCAAACTCTTCACTTCCAGCATTTGGAGACAGGGTTTGTAAAGCTTCTTTTGCTCTTTGAAGAGATTCTGAGGTGTGCACTAGGTGCATTGCCTCCTCTGCCTCCACATTGCCCTGCTGTGCCATGACTTGATAGGCAGAAACAGGATGAGTAAAGGTTTCAGGATCCAAAGAGATGGAGTCAATAACTGACTGATATTCCTGTCTAAATTCCATCTCTTTGGAAGCTTCATTAACCTCCATTAACTCACTTGCAATGACTGATTCTTCCTGCCTTATTTCTCCTGTAGTCCCTTCTCTCCTCTCATCTCTCTTTTCTTGCATCAGGGGCTCCCCCTGGCTCACACCTCTCACACCCTCACCTTCACCTACTAAGGTGGAACTCTCTAGCTCTCCTTTTGCCTGACCGGAAGAAATGGTCAGCCTCTCATTGATTTTCTCTCCTTTTGCCTGCTCACAAGGCAGCCTCTCACTCCCTTCCCTCATTCCTAAAAGTGTTTCAATTACTACAAACTCCTCCACAGTTGACATAGGAATGTCACATTTTGCAGTGGTAGAGAGAGTTGTCAACGGATAAGGTGTATCCGTTGATGTAGTAGTTATTGCTGTCAACGGATAGTTAGTTGAAGACATATCCGTTGATGGAGAAACACTTGTCAACGGATGAAGGATATCCGTTGATGAAGGTAAACGAGTATCCGTTGAAGTGAAAACCAACACGGAATCTGTGGTGATTGATTTTAAGGAAGAGGCCACAGATAGTGTTGTGAATTCAGGAATGGAAGATTGATGGCCCAACAAATCATCTAAAAGATGATGACCACCAATTGTTGAGTGGGGCTTCTCCAAGAATTTTAAAGATGGAGAATCAGGAATTGATGTAGATATCATATCCACATCCAGAGATGGAGTTGGTGATGGTGGATCAAAATGTGTATCGATTTGAAGGTTAAGATCAAGGGGCTGTGACTCCACATTTATTGAAGTCACATCAAACTGAGTTTGAGAAGGTACAGTTTGCTGTACAGTGTGTGCACCCTGTGATTCCCCAATGGTTTTGGATTTTACCCTTCTACCATAGGTTTTTGAGGGAGAGCTATCTGTGTCCCTTGCCCTTTTGTGCTGTGTTCCTGAAATGGAACTCAAATTAGTAGTCACACCCTGTTGAGAGGATGTAGCTAGAAATTGGCTTGTAGGTTCATTAACAGTCTTTTGAGAGACTGAAATGTTGTGTGCACTTGCCTTACCTTCCTTATCCTTAGGGCTTCTTTGATGTTCACCCTGTCCCTCACCACTCACTACCACCTTCACACTCCCCTCAAGAGCTTTGGTAGTTTTTGCAACAGATGCCTTTTGAGAGACACCTGAGGTTTGTCTTTTAGATTGTGGTTTAGGAACTTTGGATTTGGTCACTTTGGTAGGAGCCTGTTTGGTCACAGTCACAGACTCCATTGTGACACTAGAAGGCAAAGAAATTTGGGGGTTGGAGATAGGAAGTTCAGGGTTGGAAACAGTTACCTGAATAATTGGTAGATATACCAATTGTACTTCTGCATTTAGGTTCATTCGAATCAAATCACTTAAGACTCTCTTCTCCTGAACAAAACAATTGAACTTGCTATCCGGGTTAGCAATGGATAGCTCATTCTCAGATACATGCAGTGCTAGGAGCATTAAAAATCTAGCAAAATAAACATTCTTGCCCCTAGTTTCCTTTTTACCTAATTTAGCTGCTATCTCATACATGACTAGTGTGCCAAAGTTATAAAATTTATCAGTTAAAAGCATACAAAGCATAATTAGCATGGAGTTGGTAACAGCATCAAAGTTACTAATCTTGCCAGAAAAAGTTTTAATGAAGGCATCACAAAGATAACTCCATTCCTTAACCATACCTTTCCTAACAATTTTCCCTAAGTTCTCAGTACTAAGGGTATAATTTATGGAATTAAGCATGGTAACAATTTCAGCATTACTGGGTTCCTTCAGACAGTTATTCTCAGGCAATTTTAAACAAGCAGTTAACACATCAGAATTAACTACATAATTTTTACCCTTTAAAGAAAAAGCAAGTGTACCGTCTGTGCCATTGTACTCAGCAGATGCCCACATCTCTTCGATAACCTCATGGATTAGAGGAGTGGTGGCAGTCATAGCATGTGACAGTTTGCATTTCTTCACGAAATTCATCATGGTGTGATATGCTTCTGGAGCGTTCACAGTATCAACAAAGGCCGCGAAATTGTTCTTCTCATAGGTAAACCCGGTGGAAGACATCATCTTAACAATAGGCGCCATTGGAGTGTTTGAGCTTTTGTTGCAGAGAGAGATTTAGTGAAGAAGATGCAGTTAACTAATGAGACTCTTGAAAATGAATAAAGGTGAAATGTGAGAATACAAAACAGCCTTTTATATATTCCAAGAATTAAAAATGAAATAATTAAGAGTAATTACCCCATTGGTCAAAAGTAACTGTCAGACAATAAATAAAAAGGAAAGAAGTACAGCCGTGACTAATTATACACGTTTATCAACGGCTATATAAAAAGTATATGTATATCAACGGATAAAGATTGGACGGTTGAGAAAACAGTTTATCCATCGATGACGTGGACAACCTGTTATCCGTTGACATACGAAAATCTAGTAATGTGTTTACACTACCAACGGATAAAAGGATATCCGTTGATAAGCAAATTTTGCCTTAGACAAAATTTCTGCTAAGAGTTATTCTGAGAGTTTTTAATTCTCAAGTAAATCAAAACACATTTCTAGCTGCAATACAGTATTATTAGATACCACTAGGAATTATGAAAAATTAAGCATACCTAGTTCACCTACCAATCTTGTGAATGAGGATTCATCAAGAGGCTTGGTGAAGATATCTGCAAGCTGCATTTCACTTGGCACAAAGTGCATTTCTACTGTACCATTCATCACATGCTCTCTGATGAAGTGGTATTTGATGTCAATATGCTTGGTTCTCGAATGTTGCACTGGATTTTCTGTGATGGCAATAGCACTAGTGTTGTCACAGAAAATTGGAATCTTCTCAACTTTTAGACCATAGTCAATAAGTTGATTCCTCATCCAAAGAATCTGTGCACAACAACTTCCAGCTGCAATGTACTCAGCTTCGGCTGTAGAAGTGGAGACTGAGTTCTGTTTCTTACTGAACCATGACACAAGCCTATTCCCTAGAAACTGACAGGAGCCTGTAGTACTTTTCCTATCAATTCTGCAACCTGCATAGTCTGCATCTGAATAGCCAATTAGATCAAAGCCAGAATCTCTTGGGTACCAAATGCCAAGGTTTGGTGTTCCCTTGAGATACCTGAAAATTCTCTTAATAGCAATCAAGTGAGACTCTCTAGGGTCAGCTTGAAATCTAGCACAAAGACATGTGGAGAACATTATATCAGGTCTACTAGCTGTTAGATATAGAAGTGAGCCTACCATGCCTCTATAGCTTGAGATGTCCACAGATTTTTCTTTAGTGTTCAACTCAAGCTTAGTTGCAGTGGCCATAGGTGTTTTTGCAGAGGCACAATCCATTAAGTCAAATTTCTTTAAGAGATCATAAATATATTTTGTTTGACTTATGAAAATTCCCTCATTAACTTGCTTTACTTGTAAGCCAAGAAAGTAAGTTAATTCACCCATCATGCTCATTTCATACCTACTTTGCATAAGTTTGGCAAACCTTTTACAAAGCTTCTCATCTGTAGACCCAAAAATAATATCATCTACATAGATTTGAACAAGTATTGAGGAACCATTGACATTTCTATGAAATAAAGTTTTATCTACTGTACCTCTAGTGAAGTGATTCTCCAGAAGAAATTGAGATAAAGTGTCATACCAGGCTCTTGGTGCTTGCTTCAAACCATAAAGTGCTTTCAAGAGAAGATATACATAATCTGGAAATTCTGGATCTTCAAAGCCAGGAGGTTGATGGACATATACCTCTTCTTCCAGTTCCCCATTTAGAAAGGCACTTTTAACATCCATCTGATAGACTTTGAAGTTGGCATGTGCTGCATAGGCTAGGAAAATTCTGATGGCCTCAAGTCTTGCCACTGGTGCAAAAGTTTCATCAAAATCTATTCCTTCTTCTTGAGAATAGCCCTTTGCCACTAATCTAGCTTTATTCCTCACAATTATGCCATTTTCATCAGTCTTATTCTTGAGAACCCATTTGGTACCTATGATACCTCTATCATCAGGTTTGGGCACAAGCTTCCATACTTTATTTCTCTCAAATTGGTTTAGCTCTTCTTGCATTGCTAAGACCCAATCTGGATCTAGAAGAGCATCCTCCACTTTCTTAGGTTCCTCTTGAGACAGGAAACTACTGTATAGGCACTCTTCTTGTGTGGCTCTCCTAGTTTGGACTCTTGAGTTTGAGTCACCAATGATTAACTCAAAAGGATGATCTCTGGTCCATTTTCTTGAAGGTGGAAGGTTTGATCTAGATGAGGTTGCTTCATCTATGTGAGTATGATATTGTTGATTGGATATTGAGTTTTGACTTTGAGAAACTCCCCCTGAGTTTGTTGTCCTTGAGGAATTATGAAGTTGACTGTCAACAGAAGCATCATTTTGTCTATCAACGGATGCTCCATTTTGCCTGTCGACGGATACATGAGAATATCTGTCAACGGATGCATCTGATGATCTAGTATGACTGTCAACGGATGCTTCATTTCCAGTGTTAGCATCACTTCTAGTTGGACCAACAGCTCTAGGTGAATTTCCAAGGTCATGATCTTCATTTTCCTCATCATCATCAATGTACATTCTTCCTTCTACCTCATTTTCAAATCTCAACTTTTCATGGAAGCCTTCATCATTCAGACCTAGAATCTTCTGATCATCAAACACAACATGTACAGATTCCATGACAATGTTGGTTCTTAAATTGTAGACTCTATAGGCTTTCCCTGCTGCATACCCAACAAAGATAGCTTCATCTGCCTTTGCTTCAAATTTGCCCAAGTTATCTCCATGATTCCTTAGCACAAAACACTTACATCCAAAGACATGGAAAAAAGCTAACGTTGGTTTCTTGTTGGTGAATAAGTGGTAGGGAGTCATTCCTCTAGCTTGATTGATCAAGGAAATATTCTGAGTGAAGCAGGCAGTGCTGACAGCTTCAGCCCAGAAATATGTTGGCAATCTTGATTCACTTAACATTGTTCTAGCTGCTTCAATGAGAGTTCTGTTTTTCCTTTCAACAACCCCATTTTGTTGAGGTGTTCTAGCAGCAGAAAACTCATGGACAATTCCATTCTCTTCACAGAAAATATTCATTGTGGAATTTTTGAATTCAGTGCCATTGTCACTCCTGATTCTTTGTACTTTTACTTCAGAACCATTGTTTACTTGTCTGAGATGATTGATGATGATTTCACTTGCACAATCTTTGGAGTGCAGGAAGAAAGTCCATGTAAACTTAGAGAAATCATCCACAATCACCAGACAGTATTTCTTCTTTGAGATGGACATGACATTTACTGGACCAAATAAGTCCATATGCAGCAATTGAAGGGGCTTAACAATAGATGACTCTGTCTTGCTCTTGAAGGATGATTTCTTTTGCTTTCCTAATTGGCAGGCATCACACAGTCCATCTTTGATGAACTCCAATTGAGGGATTCCTCTAGCAAGATCCTTTCTTACCAAATCATTCATTACTTTAAAATTCAAATGAGACAGCTTTTTATGCCATAGCCAACTCTCATCCTTGCTTGCTTTGCTGAAGAGACAAGTAATGGATTCTGAGCATACTGAGTTGAAGTCAGCTATGTAAACATTTCCTTTTCTAAAACCTGTCAGAACCACATTGTTGTTTTTCTTGGTAGAAACAACACAGGCTTCTTTAGTGAACTTTACTTCATAGTCTTTGTCACAAATCTGACTGACACTCAGCAAATTGTGCTTCAAACCTTCAACTAAAGCCACTTCTTCAATGATGACATTGTCCTTTGTAATCAAGCCATATCCCTTAGTATAACCTTTGCTGTCATCTCCAAAGGTAATCCTAGGGCCAGCTTCCTCCTTGAACTCTGTGAGCAGGGTTGAATCTCCTGTCATATGCCTAGAACATCCACTGTCTAGGTACCATAGATTCCTCTTATTTCCCTGCACACAATCCAAAATAGAAATCAAGTTGATTTTGGTACCCAAGTTTCCTTGGGTCCTTTCTTGTTAGCCTTTGGTTTTACACTCTTGGCAATCTTCACTTTGGGTGTAGATGCTTGAGTGATAGGTTTAGACAGATGCTCATTTGCATAAATATTTGATGCATGCATTTGTGAAAAATTGGCATACATATTATCCATGCTGGGGATGCTCCATGACATTTGTGGCATATTCACAGATTGAAAATAAGGATTAGGCACATATGGCATGTTCACATATGGATTTGAAAAACTAGCATTCTGATACAAACCAGGCATTGCAGGCATATTTGGCATAGATTGAGGTACATGAACAGGAGTCCTTTTAACAGACTTGCAATTAGAAGATAGATGATTGACACTTTTGCAATTACCACAAGTTTTCCTAGGAGCAAACTTGTCAGGAGAATAATTGTTTTTCTTGTTAATGCCTATCTTACCATTTCTGTTCTTTTTCTTTTTACCCTCAGTCTCTACCTTTTCATTAACTGACTTACCAACAGCCTTTTTGTTGGGTAAATCACCTGCCTTAGCCTTCTCACTTGATTTGGCTTGGCTACTTTCACCAGAAACAAAGTTCTTGGCTACTGGACCATACTGATTGTTCAGTCTCTTGAGTTCCTTCTTACTAACAGACTTTTTGTTAGTCAACGGATACCTCTCATCCGTTGATGGTTCATCTGTCAACGGATGATCACTATCCGTTGATTCACAAATAGTCTCTAGATCCTCAAGGCAAGGTTCTAGCTCCTTTTTCTTCTGAGTCCAGGTATCCCTTACAAATGATTCTATTCCCTGGACTTCTATTATGTTTTGAGAAATATTCCTACAACTTTGAAATTTAGCAATTATTCCTTGTTCTTTTTCAAGCTGGTTTCTTAAGATTAATTCTCTTTTTAACACAGCTTCAAGTTCATTTTTAGCATCATTGCAATCAACTCTCATTTTCTCAAATTCTAGAAATTGAACTTCCAGAACTGCATTTCTATCACTTAAGAACTGATTAGTTTCTTTAATCCTATTGTTCTCTTTAGTAAGTGATTTAAGAGTAACACTCAAGTGATATAGTTCAGTAGACATATCATCTATAACACTATTGCATTCCTCTTTGGTGAGCTCAGAGAGATTAGTAGAAAATACCTGATTGCTAGCTGAACTTGCTTCCTGCTCAGAATCAGCCATTAATGCAAGGTTGACAAACTCAGCATCATCATCAGAATGATTTCCATCAGCAGCCCAGTCATACTCTTGGGTCATGAATGCCTTTCCTTTCTGTCTGAGAAGATCAAAGTATTTCTTCTTGTAGTCAATAGTTTCAGTTGACTTTCCCTTGTTCTCAGATCTAGGCTTCCTGCATTCACTTATCATGTGACCAGCAATACCACAATTATAGCATTTAATTTTGGATTTATCCACATAATTGCTTGTAGAAAAATCCTTGTTAAATGGCTTGGCCACCCCAGAGTTTCTTCTGAATTTTAGCTTAGAGAATCTCCTAGATAGAAAGGCTAAATGCTCATCTATCTCATCCAATTCATCCTGCTGTAGGACACTCATTTCTTCAGACACCTTTTCCTTGCTTTTGCTTGATTCTGTTCTACCTTCACAAACCTCCCTGTTTGGTGTAGATTTAGCAGCTTCAGTCCTCTTTTCCTCCTTCTGCTCCAAGTTGGCAACAAGTGCAACTGACCCACTTTTCTTTTGGATCTTCTCAATTTCTTCATCCTGCTCCATTTCTAGTTCATATGTCTTTAAAGTTCCATAGAGTCTTTCAAGAGTAAATGACTTGTACTCTTGAGTGTTTCTTAGAGAAACAGTCATAGGCTTCCACTCTTTGGGCAGTGATCTCAGAAATTTGAGATTGGAATCTTTCACTTGGTAGATTCTTCCATACAGTTTCAAGCCATTCAGTAGCTTTTGAAATCTACTAAATGTATCATTCAATGTCTCTCCATTCTTGAAATGGAAGTGCTCATACTGTTGGATCAGTAGTTGCATCTTGTTTTCCCTTACCTGTTCTGTACCTTCACAAAGGGTCTGAACAATGTCCCATACTTCCTTGGCGGTAGTACAGTTGATAACATTGTCAACCATGTCTGTTTCTAAGCCATTAAACAGAATATTCATGGTCTTTTTGTCCTTGTGAACTTCTGCAATATCCTCAGCGCTCCATTCAGAAACAGGTTTTGGGATGTACGTGTCTGGTGCATCTGCAGCAAGACCAACTCTTGAAGCAGCCTTCATTGGAACATGAGGACCCTTCTCAATGCAATCTACAAAACCTACATCAATAGACATGAGATGTAGACGCATTTTTACTTTCCAGTGAAAGTAATTTTCCCTATCAAGAACCGGTATCTTCACTCCATAATCCTTCTTAGACATGTTGAAAGTGTGTTGATCTTTAAACTTCAAATATATTAGAAGCTTGCTCTGATACCAATTGTTATTCCCAGATTACACACTTGTATAATTGTAGAAGGGGGGGGGTTGAATACAATTCTTGATTATTATAAATTTCTGATAAAAGCCACAGAAATCTATAAGGAAATAATTGCTGAATAGGAAATGGTTCACAAACACATAAAAAATCAGGTGGTTAAATGTACCACCTGAGACTTTTATTCGAAGAAAACCCTGTGATACAAGTGTACACAGCTTCTGTGTTTACAACTCTTTGCTTCTAAAGATATTCAAGAAACCCTAAGCAAATGTGTATGTTTTCTTTTTTTCTAAAGAGTTGCTACACTTGGTTATATATTCCAAGTTTACAAGTGCTACAGGAATAAGATAATATTAATCTAATTCAAGTTGACTTGCTACTCCACTCCAAATCCACATGTAGCCGAAAGGTTGTCCTTGTGAACAGGTATGTCCCCTGCACCTTTCTTGTATGTACTGTGTAAATGGAATGCTTCTTTCTTCTGTGTTTCCAAAGTATGGCTGCCATATTGCTTTTTATACCTACTATCAACCCATGTGATCTGTCAGTCAAACCTGTCCTTATCAACTGCTAATTCCTAGCATAGGATAAAGTGACAATGATTATCCGTTGATGTTGTGTCTACTTATCCGTTGATGGTAGTTTGAGCTGTATCCGTTGATCGAGTAGATTTCAGTTGTATCCGTTGATAGAGCCCTGTTCTCATCCGTTGATACATTTTCACTTAGACAGAATTACATAGCATAGCTTATTTACAATTGGCTACCCTATTCTGCCTATCCATTGATGGTCAACATGACTCTGAATAAAGACACTATCAACTGATAAATAGAGATATTGCAGTATGCTACAAAACCTCATCCGTTGATGAGCTACCTGTCAACGGATAGAGTTATAAGGTCTTATCCGTTGACAGTTACAAAACTTGACTTATACAATTTTGCTTGAATGTTAAGTTATCATCAACTACAACATATTCCTAACACTTTTAGCTTAAATTCATTCTCAGAAATTTCTTTTCTTAGATAATCCTCTATCTCTTTAGCACAGATTAAATCATTTTTTAGTCTTTCGTTTTCCTGAGCTAAAGAATCAATAGAACTGGTCTTAAGCAACAACACATCATTGTTAGATCTGAGTACTTCATTTTCTTTAGTTAATCTAGCAATTTCTTCATTTGCAGCAGATAAACTAGTATGAATATTAAACATTTCAGTACTCATTTCCTCAATGGTTTGCTTATAGTCATTTAAAGACATATCTAGTAATACTAGAGATGGTACCTGACTTGACGAGGTTGATGCTTCTTCATCCTCTCTAGCCATCAAGGCTAAATTCACAAATTCCTCTTCTTCTTCATTATCAGATTCATCCCAGCATTTTCCTTCAGCCACATAGGCCTTTCCTTGTCCTTTCTTAAATTGACTCCCAGTTCCTCTCTCCATTCTTTGTATTTGTTTTGGTCTTTTGCATTCAGTAGCAAAGTGACCAAGTTCATTGCAATTGTAGCATCTAAACTTTGACCTATCTACCATTCCTGTTTTGTATCCTCCCTTGGTGCCAGTAGCAGGTTTTGATGAGCTTCCTTGGTTATACTTTGGAAATTGACCTTGAGGCTTATATGGCTTGTTCCTCCTGAACCTTATATTTTTGAATTTTCTTGCCATAAAAGCCATGGTTGGATTATCCATTTTCTCCATTTCTTCTAGAGTGAAGAATTCTTCATCTTCAACATCTTCTAGTTGAAGGACAACCTTTTCTTCATCTTCAATCACTTCTTCAATTTTCACAGATGAAAATTGAGGTTGTTGATCATTTTGAATTTGCTCACTTGCTTGAAAATATGATGGTCCTTGAGCAACTAGAGCACCAGCCATGTTTGCCATCAATCCTTTGGATCCACTTTGTATAGCTTTCTTTTGATAATATTCAAGTTCATAAGATTTTAGAACTCCATACAATGTTTCAAGAGAAACAGAATTTAAGTCTCTCCCTTCTCTTATGGCTGTTACTCTGTGCTCAAGATGTTCTGGAAGAGTTAGCAGAAACTTGATATTGACTTCCTTCTTTTCATAAAACTTTCCATGAATTTGAAGCTCAGCTATCAGTTTGCTAAATCTTTCAAACATGTGGGTTAGCTCTTCTCCATGCTTGCCCATAAACGCTTCATATTGTGACACAAGTATTTGTTTTTGATTCTCTCTGACCTCTTCACTTCCTTCACATAACAGTTCTATCTTTTTCCACATATCCCTGGCAGAGTTGCATGCTATTATATTTCCACTCATAGCTTTGTCCAGGGTAAGTGCATCTAGTAGAATGAGTTGCAGATGATCATCCAGTGCTACCTTTTCTTTTTCTGAGTCATTATACTCAGAAGGCTTCTTAGCAACCCAATGAGCTGGGATTACTACATCATTTACTGTAGCAGCTGGGATTTCCTTTTGAGGAATGAAGGGGCCATTTTCCAGAATACCTAGGAATAGTGGATTCTGAGCTTTGATAAATAACATAATCTTCTTTTTCCATATGTTGTAGTTTTCTTTATCAAAAGCTGGAATCTTGATATTACTTGACCTTTGAATACTTGCCATTTGGATCTCAGATATGTGTATTAATCTGATCGCTCTGATACCAGTTGTTGGTCCAGGAAAGTATTGCAGAAGGGGGGTTGAATGCAATACTAATAAATTTCAAAAACTATTTCAACAACTTAAATAGAATTTGTGATTTACTAGTAGAAGAAATGCAAACACAAGTAAAATCAAATACGAGGATTTCACAAAATAAATGTTTTATTTATTTTGCAAAGTTTTGCTACAACCTTGAGAACAAATTAATTCTCAAGCTACAAATACTCAAGAGATTACAGTTGTTGAGTTTTTCTCTTACTTAATATATAAACAGAGTGCTCTATTTATAGTGTGATAATCTACTGTACTATCATCATCAATGATTGTTGAGTTGCTGTTATATTCCTTTTGCAGCTCATTCCATGATTTATTCCCATGTGATCATCACAAAGCAACTTAAAGATGCTTTCCACATTTGAGCCACCCAGATCTAGCCGTATTCAATTTTATCTGGTCTAGACTTTACAGGTTGTTCCATGTGATCTCTCGAGCTTCAGTTATAGACTTTCCAAGCTTGCTGTAAAGGTTGAATATTACAACACGCCTGCTTCTTTTGAACATGTACTCTGTCGTTTAATTTGACTTAGAAAATTCCTAAATCAAGCTGATTCTATATGACAGTATGTTTGCCACAAAGTTTGCTGTCAATGGATTACGCTTTGTTTTGACAGTATGAATTTCCCGCAGATATTACTGTCAAGAATTTTGCTTTGGTTGACAGTATGAATTCCCGCAGAGATTGCTGTCAAGAATTGTGCTTTGATTGACAGCATGTTTTTCCCGCAGAGATTGCTGTCAAGAATTCCAAACTTACTGTCGCAAACTGTATATCAAAGTTGCTGTCATTAGAATCTCCGCCAATGTTGCTGTCAAGTTGAAACTTGCTGTCGACTCCGTGAAACTTGCTGTCGACCTAGGCAACATGATGTTTCCTTGTAACCTTACTGTCAGGGCTTGACAGTAACTTTTATTCCTTCTGTCGAACTTATGTATTTCTTGAGGCTTGAACATAATCGAACTTCTTCCAAGAATTACACTTATTACATGACAGTATTTATTTAAATTACAAGAATACATTTCAGGCTATGACAGTATGTTCTACTTAGCAAAAACTAAGTATACCAATAAAACTAGTTAAGTTGTCTATTCCATCACCCATAAATCCCAACAACTGTTTTAGTCGCGTGGATTTCGTTTAAAAGATTTAATTAATTATCTATTCACTTCAAGTCAAGGTAGATCTCTTCGCTTGTATGTTTGCTGCAAGTCAAGGCAGATTTTGGTTCTAGTATTGTATATGAATAAATTGTTTATGGATGATTGGGTTAGTACTGGAGGCGTTGTGTTCAGGGCATAGTCCATTATACGAATAGGTCATGCCCGATTTTTGGTAGAAAAGGATCGTCACGTGCGAGTGATCAGTATCTAGAACGAACGAGACATGCAAACCAAAGGTTTAAGTTTATGATGGAATTTGTGGGCTTACAGTATGAGCCTAGCGAGATATTAATTAATATAAAGGAATGCTAGTGTGGAAGAAATGACTTGGAAATTGAAAGAGAAATGCTTGAGAATACCGTCGTTAAGTTTTCTTAAGATTGATTCTGAGAACAGAATCCTGTTAAGGGGGGAAGGATATAACGCCCTAGAAAATATCGTAATTATTATTATTATTGTTTAATTATTTAATATTAAATGTGGATTATAGGGTGTGAAATTTTTTTGTAAGATAAAATTATATGTGACATTGTGTTTACATGTTATATGATGATTTATATGTGAAATGTGGGTCCATGTATTTTTATTTAAATTTGACGATTAAAAATCTATTTAAATATGCATTATTGATCTTCTGAGCTTTTTATAAAATCATCGGAGTTATTAAAAATCACGAAAACTTTTGTAATATTATCTTTGTGTAATTATTTAGTTTTTAAAATTATTGGGTGAATTATTTTGGATATGTAAGTATTTTAAAATGATTTTAAGAGTTATATTGTTTTTTTTAAGGATCCAAACTTGTAAAATTCATATTTAATTCGTTATTGATCCTAAAAAATTTTCAAAAATATGGGGATGTTTGAAATTTCATAAACTTTATTTTAGAATTTTGTTATTTAATTTTCACTTATTCTTCCGTTAAGTTCGATTTTATGAATGATCTAAAATAAATTTTCGATTCTCAACATTAGTAAAAGTATGAAACTTCCCTATGTTTATTTAGCACCCCAGCAAAACCAGTTCTTCCCCATTTCTCTAAAGTTCTCTCGAAGCTTCATATCTCTCTAATATCTCGCTCAAAACTCTCACTCTTTCGATTGCTCTTAATCCCACTCGCAATCTCTCCCCTTTCTCAGTCTCTCTCTGTCGAAATGTCTCTCTCACACTCACCTCTGTTTCTTTTCTCTCTACTGATTATATATGTGTGTGTCTGTGTGTGGGTTTAGGCGAGTTCTTGTGTTAAGATTTTAGGGCTTTTCGATTATATGGTCCGATTCATGTTTCTGAAGCTAGAAAATGATGTGTAGAGTAGTATATGAGTTTTTCTAATAATTTCGGTGTTGTTGAGAGTTGTTGCAAGAAGGAAGTGAACGGTGGTGCGTGTGTTGTAGAGGTAGGCTGCGAACTGGTGTTGGTGTGGGTTACGTTGTGTTTGACTAATGTGGGAGCTGAGAAGAGGAAGAGAACAGGGGATGCCGAAAGGGGCACATAAGCAGGGGAGGAAGTGAAAGAGAGGGTGGAGAGAATGTGTTTGCGGTTTGAGTTGAGTGATGAGTGCCCACTGGTTGGTTGTAGGATCGAAGTATTGAATCATGGTAACTATTTAAGGAAGGTATGTTAAGAAATGTTTTTTAGTGAGGTTTTTAGGATCGATGGGTGCTTTGATAATGCAGCTGAATTGTCTCGTTGTCGGTTGTGATTTTGTGTTGCCTGCGTTAACATGTATGTGGAGAGTGTCGAGAGAAAGATGGAAGAGAGGGTGTGTGGTGTATGCTATGTTGGAGGTGGGTACTGCTACGAAGTGTGATTGGTTGACAGGGTGGTGTAGTGATGGAACAGGGCAGATCAGAGGGGTTCGGTGGTGTAGGGTCGAGTTATGGCTGGTGGTAAACAGGGAACATATAGGGAGAGGAAAGTGAAAATGGTGATTTGAAGAGGGGGTGTTGGTTTAATAATTGTATGTGTAGGCGTTAGTACTAGTGTACCTGATGGGGATTATGGTTTTATGCTGATGGGTGTTGGTATTTGAGTGCACAATCTTGGGTTATGCGTGTTCAGGTGTGAGCAGGAGTGCCTTTTGTGTCGGTATTCGGGGGTATGTGGGTGTTAAGAGGAGTCGAGAGATTGAAGGAGAAGTAAAGAGAATGGCAAAGAGTAAGAAGTTGTAGTGGTGTGTGAATGCATGTATGGGTGATTGTCTGCATATGCGTGTGTGTTTGACGAGAATAGAGGAGGAATAAAGTAGAGACAAAAGAACTCAGGGTACTAGTGGTGTGTATGTTTAGTCAATTATCCTCTTCAAAATTATTTAAGGGATATTTTTAAACAGAGGAAATCCAAGACTTAAGACTTTAGAAAAATCTTTTAATATAATTCCTGAATAAGATTTATGATTTTCCCTCAATAAATATTCTTTCAAGGAATGTGTTCTTCATACTAATTTGACATTGATCATCCGGTAATTATTTTTTTAAGTCAACCATTTCACTTATCTTTCAAGTGAACCATGTTTATCATAACTTGAACTTCATATCAGTCAGACCTGTTGTTGAAATTATTCTCCATTTAAATTTTGATAAGTATGAATATCTGTGTATCCTGTCCCAAATCATAAAAATTGAGCTTGTTAATTCTTTTTGATAATATAATCTGAACCAATACCCTTATATATCGAACTTGTCGATATCTAGGTCAGAAATTGTTAGACCTCACTTCTTTTTGAGATTTGAGTTGTTGACCTGGAACGTGAGTTTCCATGGTGTTTGGCGGATTGAGGTGGTCGATTGTTCCGACACCTGGTAGTCAGTTATAGGATTGGACTGTTGTTTTTTTTTAAATGTGGACCGTGAAGGTCGGACCGTGAAGGTCAGAAATAATTAAGGCCAATGTGTGCCATGGATCCAATTAAGGACATTGCTGTGTGCGTTTGTCCGGGGTTAGTGCGTGACTGATCAGTAGCCTAACCTTATTGATGTTTTTCTTTATAAAATGCATAATAGTCCAATTCTATTCCATTTCCTGATTTAAATAAATGGCATATCCCTGTAGCTTTTGAGCATTTAAATTGTTGATTATTATTCCCTATCAGAACTTTTATCGGTTCTTATTGTGATACACCCCATTCCAGTGAAGCAATGTTGGTCCCTCGTGAAAATAAAGATATTTGATTTAGTTGATACTTGTCAAAGCATATGATAATTCTACCTGATTTTCAGAACTTATAATTGTTGTTGATATTGCTATCACTATATATACTTGCTGAGCGTTCTTTGGCTCACTCTTGCTTGTTTTACCTTCCCTTTCAGTTAGGGTTAAAGAGTTGGATACCTGCGCATTATAAGTCATATGGGAGCGACGAGGCATCCTTTAGAAGCTAGATACAGAGCCAGCAGGCATATGCTAAATTGGCTTGCGTTATGGTTTAGAAGGTATAAAGGTTTGAAATTTGACCTTGAGATAGAAGTTGTAATAATTATTGTAGTATAGATTCTTGTTTCATACCATAACCTGGAAGCGATCCTCGGTGAGGAATCGATGGACTATTAAATTTTTTTTGTAAGTTGATTGGAATTTTGGTTTGGGTTGTAATACAGGTGGATAGTCCGATTTACAAATATTTCATGTCGAAATTTTCTAAAATTCCCCTGTATCAAAGTTTAATTTATTATAAAAAGTATATATTCAGTATTGGGAAAATTCAGGGCGTTACAGAAAACCAGGGGGATGAGTCAAATAAAAAAGAGGCACCCTTGTATTTACAACCAGTACTGAGGGAGTATGAGTCTGTCTTTCGACCTCCTATTGGATTACCCCCGTACAGGGGACATGAGCACGCTATAGTAATGAAGGCTGGCAGTAAGTGTAAAACCCTACCGTTATCCCCAGTGTCAAAAAGATGAAATAGAGCGGCTTGTCCGAGAAATGCTAGAAGCGGGACAAATTCAGCCCTCAACCAGCCCCTACTCCAGTCCAATCTTACTTGTCAAGAAAAAAGACGGCTCATGGCATTTTTGTGTCGACTATAGAGCTCTCAATAAGGAGACAGTTCCGGATAAATTTTCGATTCCCATCATAGATGAGTTGTTAGACGAGTTACATGGGGCACAACATTAGTAAGTTGGATCTCAAAGCCGGCTACCATCAAATTCGAATAAAGTATGAAGATGTACACAAAACTGCGTTCTGTACCCACGAAGGCCATTACGAATTTCTCGTAATGCCTTCGGGCTGTCTAACGCCCCATCGACTTTTCAGTCGCTCATGAACGAGATTTTCAAGCCATACCTACGTAAATATGTACTCGTGTTTTTCCACGACATATTGGTTTACAGCCCAAACCAAAAAAAACATGCAAGACATGTAGCTATTGTGCTGCAAACACTGGACAATCACAGCTTGTTAGTTAATCAAAAAAAATGTGAATTTGGACGGGAGCAGTTGGAATATTTAGGGCATATCATATCGGGCCAAGGGGTAGCAGCAGATTTGAGCAAGGTTCAAGTAATGGTGGACTGGCCAGAACCCAAGAACCTCAAAGAATTACGAGGATTCCTTGGTTTAACCTGTTATTACCGGAAATTCATTGCGCACTATGCCCAGATAGCTCAGCCATTAACCCACCAGCTCAAAAAGGATCAGTTTGGTTGGTCTAATGAGGCTACAAATGCTTTTAAGCAACTCAAGCAAGCCATGGTCACGGCTCTAGTATTGGCAATACCGGATTTTTCTATCCCATTTGTGGTGGAAACGGATGCGTCGGGTTTTGGCATCGGCGCGGTATTGACCCAACAAGACAGGGCTGTTGCTTTCTTTAGCAAACTGCTAGGACCAAGAGCGAGGCAGAAAGCCATTTATGAAAAAGAACTGATTGCCATCTTTTTATCAGTGCTGAAATGGAAGCATTATTTGCTTGGGCGACACTTCTTGTCTATAGAGACCACCAAAGTCTCAAGTATATTATGCAACAGCGGGAGGTTGGGGTCAACTACCAAAAATGGGAATTAGCAAAAAAAAAAAACTACCAAAAATGGGTGAGCAAATTGATGGCGTTCGACTTCGAGGTTAAGTACCGAGTGGGGTCGTCGAACAAAGTGGCCGACGCCCTTTCTAGAAAATCTGTGGGGGAGGTAGTGCTGAGCTCTATGTTCACCACCAGTACCATCGATTGGAGCACTTTACTGTCAGAATCGAGGGGGATCCCTTCCTCTGCAAACTCAAGCAGGAGGTAGCTAACGGGACGGAACAGTATCCAGTATTCGAAGTAGTGGATGACAGGTTGTTGTATAAACAGAGGTTAGTGATTTCCAAACAATCTGCGTTTATTCCAACCATCATGAAGAAATATCATGACTCACCGGTAGGGGGGCACTTCGGGGAGTTGAAAACCTATCTAAGAATCGCTTCGGACTGGTTTTGGCAAGGCATGAGGAAGGATGTAAGCAAATATGTACGGGAATGTGTAACTTGTCAACAACACAAAACTTCCAACCAACAACCGGCTGGGCTTTTACAGCCACTACCAATTTCAAGTCAGGTCTGGGATCACATTACCATGGATTTCGTGGAGGGGTTACCGAAATCAAAAGGGTTTGACACAATATTGGTGGTGGTGGACTGTCTCTCTAAGTACACACACTTTGTCAAGTTAAAGCATCCATTTTCGGCACTTACGGTGGCCATAGAATTTCTGTAGTCTGTTGTTTGCCTTCACGGGTTTCCTATATCAATTATTTCGGATAGAGACCGAATCTTTATGAGTCTATTTTGGAGGGAGCTATTTAGGCTGCAGGGGACTACATTGAAAAGAAGTTCTGCCTACCATCCCCAAATGGACGGGCAATCTGAAGTGGTCAACAAATGCCTAGAAACTTATTTACGCTATTTTGTGTCGGGCCATCCACACACTTGGGGCCAATGGATCTCGTGGGCTGAATTCTGGTAAACACGTCCCCCCATTTGTCCCTTAAAATGTCTCCATTTCAGGTGTTATACGGCAGGGAACCACCCCACCTGCTAAGGCTAGGTGCTGGACATACACCGGTGGACAGTTTGGAAGAAAGTTTGAAAGCCAGAGATGCTATATTGGATGAATTAAAGTTGCACATTCTGAGGGCCCAACGGATTATGAAGCAATCTGTAGACAAGCATCGCAGAGAGCTGGTGTTGCAGGTGGGTGAATTTGCTTACTTGAAGCTGCAACCGTATAGGCAGAAGTCCCTTGCCAGGCGTCCGTTTGAGAAACTTGCAGCCCATTATTATGGACCATATGAAGTCCTAGAACGAATTGGAAAAGTG
Source organism: Kitagawia praeruptora (assembly GCA_037693485.1). Classification (NCBI taxonomy): domain Eukaryota; kingdom Viridiplantae; phylum Streptophyta; class Magnoliopsida; order Apiales; family Apiaceae; genus Kitagawia; species Kitagawia praeruptora. The sequence continues at coordinate 115,686,653 of CM075351.1, read as the reverse complement.
GCTTACAAATTGGCACTTCCGGACAATAGTAAAATCCATTCGGTTTTCCATATTTCTCAGTTGAAGAAAGCCCTGGGAGATACGCAGGTGAGCAAGACCATTCCCCCGCAAATTAACACTGATATGGAGATGGTCGGGGAACCAGAAAAGCTGTTAGCAGTTCAAATTACTATACAGGGCAAGACAATCATTTGGAGGTGTTGATATAGTGGAAGGAACTACCAGAATTCGAAGCCACTTGGGAAGTTGCAGATGTGCTCAGTGAACAGTTTCCTTAATTTCACCTTGAGGACAAGGTGAAAGATTTGTCCGGGGGTATTGCAATGGCCCACAGAAAGACTGAAGACCATTTTAATTCTATTATGTATGTACGTCGTCATTTGAAGTAAACAGGGGAGGGTACAATAGTAAATTCCTCTGTAATTATTAAGTTATCGTAGAATAAAGGGTTTAGGAAAAGGGGAGTAAACATTATGTGTGATTTGTAAACCCTAGTTTCTTTTGGGAGTCTCTCAGAGGCTCGAAAGTCTGAGTATATTATCTGTAATTCCGTGGAAGTGTGGGCTTTACAAACCCCTTTTGGAACTTTATGTAAGCTGAACCAGTAGGTAGGTATGTTGTTAAGGGTAGCCTTGACCAGTACTGCTCTGCCAGCCATGTTCAGGGATTCACATTTCCACCTTGCTAGTTTTTGATCAACTTTGTTCAATAAAGGTTCCCAAAACACCTTACTCCTAGGATTTAAGCCAATATGATCTCCTAAGTATTTAAGTGGGAGTGACCCTACTTCACATCCTAGTAATGAGGCCCACTTAGACAAAGTTTCAGGGTCACACTTCCAGGAATAGATAGAGCTCTTCTTGAAGTTGATTTTTAATCCTAAAGTTAATTGAAAGACCTGGAGGATTCTTTTTAGATTCCTTAAGCCCTCTTCAGAAGGCTTTAGGAAAATTATGGTATCATCTGCAAACTGAAGGTGTGAAATCTAGCCACCATCATATCCCAAAATTTAAGCCAGAAATTAGATTTAGCTCTTCTGCCTTTTTCATCATACAACTAAAGACTTCCCCACAATGTTGAACAACAATGGAGATAATGGATCATCCTGCCTTAGGCCTCTTTCTAGCCTGAATTCCTTTGTTGGCGAGCCATTAACCAAAACTGAAGATTTCATGGAATTGAAAAGGCATCTCAACCAACTACACCATTTCACCCCAAAACCCATTTCTGCTAGAGTTTCTAAGAGAAAATCCCAGTCAACCGAATCAAATGCTTTCTCAAAATCCAATTTGAGGATTAATCTTTCAACCTCCCCTGACTTCAAAGAATGAACAATCTCATTTGTTATTAGAATGCCTTCAGAAATTTGTCTACCTTTGATAAACCATGTCTGCTATTTACTTATAACTTTATCTAAAATCATAGCTAATCTTGAAGCTAACAGCTTACCCAAAACCTTAAGAGAGCAATTGATGAGACAAATAGGCCTGTATTCTGAAAGACCAGATGGGTTTTCACTTTAGGAATTAAGAAATGAAAGAAGAATTCATTCCTGAAGGTAATTCCCCTTTATTCATGAAATTGTTTATAAAATCCACCATCTCACCTTGAAGGTGCTTCCACAAAAATTTTAAAGCACATGCATTCATACCATCTGGACCTGGTGCCTTATCTGAATTGCATTGTGAGATAGCCAAATCCACCTCTTCTAAGGCAATATCTCTTTCTAACAAGTCTGCATCCTGAGGTTCTAATCTTTTACTAATAAAACCCTTGACACTAAAGATACAAGAATGCCTTCCACTCTTGAAGATTTCTAGATAGTGAGATCTAATAGCATCCTTAATTGTTGTAGGTTCCTTCAGCAACTCCCCTTTCCAAGAAAGTTCTCGAATTCTATTGTGAGCTCTCCTTCTTTGAATTGATTGATGAAAGAATTTCGAATTTCTATCCCCTTCCTTTAGCCAGCTGACTCTGGACTTCTGCCTCAACATGCTACTTTTTTATAAAAGAAGATCCTCTAATTCCATCTTCAAAACTGAAACCTCCTCTTGAGGGTAATTATTTTCTTCTGCTTCTGATAAGTGATAACCCTCTAAAACTGATGTTAACTCGAATAACTTGTAGAAGGGGGGGGGGGGTTGAATACAAGTTATATAATCGTGTCCGATTTTTACTTAATTATAAGAACAAGAATAAACGAATGAATCAAACTCTGTTTGTATTTAATAAGATCAAATACAAACTCTACCAAAGGTGTACAAATACCTTTAGCAGCTGCTTACAAAATAAATCTCTCTCTCTGTTTGTTTCGAACTATCAAATACAAACCTTATACAGAGCTACGCACACAACCTCACGAATTCACGAACTCACTTTACAATGATATTGAGAGAGTATTTATAATGCTACCTATCAACTAATAACAGAAAGATATAATCTATACATGACAATGTTCTGCCTTCTAGTCGATAGTTTCCATCAATAGAAAAACCTTTCCTTCATAATATCTTCTTGCTTGTTCTTCAAACAACGATCCTGTTTTATAGCACTTGCCAGTTTCTGTAGCATCCATAATGACATCATCAGTAACGATCCTGTTTTATAGCACTTGCCAGTTTTAAGACAATATGACCAATGTTAATTACTCTGTTATATAACAGGCTATAAGCAATGTGTGAAGTAACAGAAGTAATTTGATCAAAAGAACTACATTTACCAGTAAAACATTTAGCTAATTGATCAAAGAAAAAAGACCACTCTTTCCTAAGACAAGGTCTTCTTAACTGGCTCATGTTATCTAAAGGTCCATTGTAACCTAATGCAGATAACATAGTTCTAACATTATTATCAGATGGTTCATTCTCATAATTCAAACTAACAGGTAAGTGAAGTACTGAATTAATAACAGATTCAGTAATATCAAATGAGTCTTGTCCTAAGTATAGAACAATCTTACCTGATTGACTCTGAGTAGAATCAATTACCTTAGCATTCTCCCAAGCTTGTGAGACAGCTGCTTGATTAATTTGTGGAGATGCTGTCAATGCATAACTTAATGGTCCATACGCCAGAAAGTCCATGATTGGATGAAAATCAGATGACACTCCTTCTTTGTTGGTGATAGCTGCTACATGATTGTTTGTCATAAAATCAAAGTCACCAAACTTAAAAGCCACTGATTTAGGTAATCTTCTCTGAGCTGCCATTTTTGATCTGAAAAGAACTTGAAAAATTCTTGAAATGGATTAGTGATTTTGAAAACTCAAGAGTGGTTTTTGCTTTAGAGAATGTAAAATTAGAGAAAGCAATTACACGATTAGAGTTTCAAAACAAATATATTTCAAAAATCTTTCAGACCACTATCCCACGTCGACACGTAGATTGACAGGTGTCAGTCCCTGAAAAATGCGGTTACCCACGATTTTTGAAAAATAAAATCCAAAATTGATTTTCATGAAATAAATCAGGGTATAAATAATCAATACTGATCAGCTTCCTTTTCCTGTTGACCTCTCATCAAAATAATCACAAAATACGATGTGATAATAATTCTCAAATCCTGATGGTCACACATGAAATCCTGATCAATGTAATCATGATTCCAGAGACTTAATATGGAGTTTCCATGTGACATTTTTCTTTAACCTGAAAAGAACATCAATAATCTAAACAAAGATATTTTGCTAGATTTTAAAATATCTTGGAATATGAGAGGGTCAGTCATACGTATAGATATTTACGCAAATACATTGAACACTTCAAAATGACTGTTCAGCTTCTCACTCTTTCCTTTATAAACCCTTGATGTCTTTTGCCTTTTCTTAACTCCAAAAACACACAAAACCCTCTGCAAAAACAGAGCTTCCATCAAACAATGACCTTCAACCCTATCTTTCGATTCCTCACAGATGATGAACAAATTTTCCAAAGGTCCTTAGTTCGTCTTTTTGAAGAGATGACTTTTCTCATCACGTTAGATATTGTTGGAGTAGATCCACATAATATCCAGAACCTTCTCTTAAAACATCCATCTGTTGGATACAATCACCCTCTAACCTCCTCAAAACTTGAGGATGAAGAATTTGGCCGAGAGTCTGAGATTGATCTTGATGGGGATGCTATACATTTAAGTTAGCTGCTCTCATTCAAGTCGCCCAGACAAGGAATCCAACAGCAGATAACTGTTCAAATTCCCTGATGGATTTCTTGAAGTGCTTCAATAGTCCTGTATCTCAGAAGACTAGAAATAGCAACAACTTTAGACAAGAGTAGTATTATCAGAAGAAATTAGACAAAAAGATGTTGTATTTCATTTCCATGTATGTAATCCTTTCAATTAATGAAAATACAATTTCTTGTTATCTACTTGTCTTTGTTGTTTGTTTACTGATTTGAATGATGTATAAAATATCAGTATGAACAAATTAAAAACATGTTGAAATAGACTTAACAAAACTTAGAATTAGATCACTATAAAATGAATTTCAGGATTTGAAACAAATTTCACAATCCTGATACTGACGATAAAATCCTGATGACGTCAGCATACTGATAGCAATCCTGATCCTGATGTTTATTAACAAGTCTATCATACTGAAATTTATCAAAATAATATGTTACAGCTTAAGCATTTAACAATCAAATATAGATCCTGACAAGAATATCAAGTCTATAAGCTGAAAACAACATACCTTGCTACTTGTGCAGATGTTAAAGATCTAGTAATTTAACATTCCTAACTCACTTACTAATCTACTGAATGTAGTTTCATCAAGTGATTTAGTTAGAATATCTGCAAGCTGTTTGTCAGTAGGAACAAAATGAAGTTCCACAGTACCATTTTCAATATGTTCTCTAATAAAATGATACCTGACATCAATGTGCTTAGTCCTTGAATGTTGAACTGGATTTTCTGCAATTTTAATAGCACTAGTATTATCACAAAACATAGGAATATTACTAAGTGTCATACCATAATCCATCAACTGATTTCTTATCCAAATGAGCTGTGCACAACAACTGCCTGCTGCTATGTACTCAGCTTCTGCAGTTGAGGTTGAAACAGATTGTTGCTTCTTGCTTGCCCAAGAAATCAATCTATTTCCCAAGAATTGACATGTACCTGTAGTGCTTTTCCTGTCTATCTTACACCCTGCATAATCAGAGTCTGAATAGCCAATTAGAAAGAAATCAGATTCTCTAGGATACCACAGACCAAGATTTGGAGTTCCTTTGAGATATCTAAAAATTCTTTTCACAACAATTAAATGAGATTCCTTAGGATCACTTTGGAATCTAGCACATAAACAGGTAGAAAACATTATATCTGGCCTACTTGCAGTTAGATATAACAATGAGCCTATCATGCCTCTATAACTAGTATTATCCACACTCTTTCCCTTAGGATCAGAGTCTAGTTTAGTGGCTGTTGCCATGGGTGTTTTTGCAACTGCACAGTCTTGAAAGTCAAACCTTCTTAAAAGATCTTTGATATACTTTGACTGATTAATGAAAATACCAGTCTCAGTCTGTTTGACCTGCAAGCCTAAGAAATAATTTAATTCACCCATCATGCTCATCTGATACTTAGACTGCATAACCTTGCTAAACTTAGCACACAACTTTTCATTAGTAGAACCAAAAATAATATCATCAACATAAACTTGAACTAAAAGCAATTCACCTTTTATCTTTCTAAAGAATAGAGTTTTGTCAATTTTACCTCTTGTGAAGCCATTTTCAAGAAGAAATTTAGACAAAGTCTCATACCATGCTCTTGGTGCCTGCTTTAGTCCATAGAGTGCCTTATCAAGTTTGTAGACATGATTTGGAAACTTTGGATCAACAAATCCAGGTGGCTGTTCCACATATACTTCCTCATCAAGTTTGCCATTTAGAAACGCACTCTTTACATCCATCTGGTATACCTTAAATTTTGAATGAGCTGCAAATGCAAGAAACATTCTGATTGCTTCTAATCTTACTACAGGTGCAAAGGTCTCATCATAATCAATGTCTTCTTCCTGAGAATAACCCTTGGCCACCAGTCTAGCTTTGTTTCTTACAATCATACCAGATTCATCTAGCTTGTTTCTGAAAACCCATCTTGCACCAACAATTGATCTATCTTTAGGTCTTGGTACCAGTTTCCATACTTTGTTTCTCTCAAACTCATTTAACTCTTCCTGCATTGCAATTACCCAATCAGGATCCTGTAAGGCTTCTTCAACCTTCTTCGGTTCATTCTTTGAGAGAAAGCAACTATACAAGCATTCATTTTGAATTGATCTTCTAGTTCGAACACCACTATTTGGATCACCAATAATCAAATCTTCAGTATGATCCTTTGTCCATTTTCTAACAGGTGGTAGATTAATTTTGCTAGACTCTCCCCCTAAGTTAGTGGTATCTCTTGTAGAAGAATATTCTCTACCTTCAGAAACTCGCCCTTGATCAGTAGAGTCAGTAGATTCCATTCTGCCGCTAGTTACTGATCTTTCCTCAGTAGACTCTGACAGATCAGTTCCTGATGGAGACTCTGAAGGACCAATTCCTGATGGAGTAGACTCTGAAAGGCTAGTCTGCTCCTGATGATCACTGTGTTCTCTTTGATTTATTTGCTCCCCCTCAACAGTAGCATTCCTTTGAGAAGCAATAGAAATTCCTTCTAGAGAACCTTCATCATCACTGGAGAGTATCTCAGAATTCTTCAGATTTTCAAATTCCAGTTTGTCATGGCTTTCATCATTTTACAAAATTCCAAATTTCTTATCATCAAATGCAACATGAATTGATTCCATAACAATGTGAGTTCTGAGATTATAAACTTTGAAGGCCTTAGATGCTGAATATCCTAGAAAGATTGCTTCATCCGATTTGGCTTCAAATTTTCCTAGTTGTTCTGTATGAACTTTTAGGACATAGCATTTGCATCCAAAGATGTGAAAGTATTTCACACTTGGTTTCTTTCCTTTGATCATCTCATAGGGAGTTTTTCCATGACTATTTACCAAGGTACAATTTTGAGTGAAACATGCAGTGTTAATAGCTTCTGCCCAAAAGTAGGTTGGAAGTTTTGCATCTGCAAGCATGGTTCTTGCTGCCTCTATGAGAGTCCTGTTCTTTCTTTCCACTACACCATTCTGTTGAGGTGTACCAGGTGCAGAAAATTGTTGAGTGATTCCTTTGTCTGCACAAAACCCCTCCATTGTAGAATTCTTGAATTCTGTACCATTGTCACTTCTAAGTACTTTGACTTTGTACTCAGAGTTATTATGATTATTCTTGATAAGTTCAATGATTTGCTGAGGAGCTTCATCCTTCTTGTGTAGAAAGAACACCCATGTGAACCTAGTGAAATCATCCACTATAACTAGAGCATATCTTTTCTTGCTGATAGACATAATGTTTACTGGACCAAACAGATCAAGATGTAGCATGTGGAATGGTTCAGTAATTGAATTTTCAGTCTTGCTCTTGAAAGTGGTTCTCCTTTGTTTTCTAAGTTGACATGCATCACAAAGTCCATCTTGCACAAAATTTGCCTGAGGTAGGCCTCTCACCAGATTGTGCTTAACAAGTTGATTAAGCTTCTTGAAGTTAAGATGTGAGAGCTTCTTGTGCCAATTCCAGCTTTCATTACTTGTTGCTTTGCTGTAGAGACATCTAACAATTCCTTTAGATGTATCACTTAAGCTGGCTTCATATATGTTACCATGTCTCTGACCAGTAAGAACAATGTCTCCATTCTGCATATTCAAGATTTTGCATCCTTCTTTGTCAAAGACTGATTGGTAACCTTTATCACCCAGTTGACTTATGCTTAAAAGTGTATGTTTCAAGCCTTCAACCAGTGCTACATTTTCTATGATGACATTCCCCAAAACAATTGAGCCATATCCCAGAGTTTCTCCTTTGTTGCCATCTCCAAAAGATATTACTGGGCCAGCCTTCCTCTCAAACTTTGTAAGCAGGGACTTCTTTCCAGTCATATGTCCAGAGCATCCACTGTCCAAGATAATTGAATGCTTCTTTCCTGTGCCCTGTAAACAAAAAGTAACTAGTTAGAATTTTTTAGGACCCAACTTTGATTGGATCCTTTCTTACTAGATTTAGAAACAACAGGCTTTGAAAATTTTGCTTTTATTTTACCTGTTGCAGAGTCAACCTTAGACTCTGATTTCACAAACTGTTTGTGACTAGGAGTTTCAGATTTCAAGTAATAATAGTCATAATACAGTTCATGATATTCTTTACACATGTAAATGGAATGAAGTAAACTACCACAATGATAACAAGCTTTTTGTGGTTGGTATTGAATTTTCTGAGTCTTGGGGAATCTGGACTCAGTTTTCCAAGAAGGTTTTTGATTGCAGTCTAGAGCCAAATGATTATGATTTCCACACTTATAGCATTTTTTTCTAGGTGCATCAGGTACATTCTTGTAATTATTCTCTTTATTAATACCTTCTTTTCCATTCCTATTTCTCTTGATCTTGCTAGACTCTGAAAGACCATCTAATCTCTGTTTCAATTGAGACTTAGACAGAAAACCTATGTTTACATTCTTAGGTTTTTCTAACACTCTTTCATCTGAACTGCTATTGTCAATCCTTTTGTGCACAACTGGGGTGCCATTAGAATCAACAAACTTAACATGTTTAGGTTCAGAAACTGTTTTCTTACCTTCAGACTTAGATGTGCTAGTTTCTAGTTTACTATCATCAGTGACAATAGCTTCTAACTTTTCTTGTCTAGCCTTATCATAACCTAAACCATTAATTTTACCTCTAATTCCACTCTCAAAGATTTCTTGAGTCTTTTTACCAGAAGTATTAATGGTTTTAATCACATCTCTCTCTTCTTCTAGTTCTTTTCTGACATAGTCATAAGCCTCAAGAATAACACTATAATCATGCTTAGCTTTATCAGAACTTAACTTGTATTCTTCCATTTGAATTAATTCAGATTCAAGAAAATTATTTCTATCAACTAATTTATCATTCTTAACTTTAAGTTCATCTCTTTCACAAGTAAGAATTCTAAAATTAGTCATAAGATTCTTAAACTCAGCATGGATAGATCTAATTTCATCAGAATTTAAGCTATCAAATGAATCAAGAGAGTGAAGTGATACCTTAACAGAGGATGGAGAAGTTTTCTTTGGATATCCAGGTTTGTCTGAACTATTTGCCATCAATGCAATGTTGTCATAATCCAATTCATCCTCAGAATCACTGGAATCAGCCCAATCCTTTTGTGTGACCATAAGTGCATTACCCTTTCCTGAATTCCTAGACTTCTTACACTCACTAGCAAAGTGCCCAAGCTCGCTGCAATTAAAGCACTTGATCTTAGCCTTATCAAGCTTGACAATTGTACTTTTGCCTTTGTCACTCTTCTTCTCCTCCTTCTTTTGAAAAGATCCTTTGCTAAATCTTCTCCTGTTAAATCTACCTTTCTTGAAGGCTTTAGCAAACATAGCAAAGAGTTCCTGCATCTCAGATTCAGAATCATTGTTGTCAGAGTCCATATCAGTAGTCTCTAACTCAGAACTTTCTTTGCTTTTCTTCTTTCTTGAATTCTTTACAGCAATCTCTTCATGCTGTTCTTCAGGAAGCTTCTTTACTTCAGATTGAGCAGTAAGTGCAATAGTCTTCATCTTTCCTTCACTCCTGCTCTTCTTCTGCTGCTTGTCAAGTTCATAAGCTCTTAATTTTCCATATACTGCCTCTAATGAAATCTCATCCAGATCATTAGCTTCCTCAATCGCAGATATCTTCTCATTGTAGAAATCAGGCAAAGCTTTCATGAACTTTGTATTCATATCCTCCAAGTCATAATATTTACCATGCATGACCATCTCATTGATGAGTTTTGTAAACCTATCAAAGGTATCAGTAAGTGACTCACCAGACTTGGATTCAAAGTACTCATATTGTTGTATAAGTAATGTCCCCATATTCTTCCTGACAGGCTTAGTTCCTTCACAGTGAACCTTAAGATTGTCCCATATATCCTTAGCAGTTTTACAAGAGAGAACATAGTTAGTGAGAACAGAATCAAGACTGTTGAATAATATGTTTCTCACTTTAGCATCTTTAAGAACGTTCTCCTTCTCCTTATCTGTCCATTCAGATTTAGGCTTCTCTGCTGTATGTTCTGGAACAACCACACCATCAACTGTTGCTTGTCCAACGACCTTTGTTGGAACAAAAGGTCCATCTCTGATTCTGTCAAGATAATCAGGATCTGTTGCTTCCAGATGATGCAACATCTTTACTTCCCATAGAGTATATTCGTTTCTCTTGAGCATAGGAATCTTAGTATTCCCATCCTTGTAACCAGACATGATTGCAGATCTTTATGATTATTCGAAATCAACCTGCTCTGATACCAATTGTTAACTCGAATAACTTGTAGAAGGGGGGGTTGAATACAAGTTATATAATCGTGTCCGATTTTTACTTAATTATAAGAACAAGAATAAACGAATGAATCAAACTCTATTTGTATTTAATAAGATCAAATACAAACTCTACCAAAGGTGTACAAATACCTTTAGCAGCTGCTTACAAAATAAATCTCTCTCTCTGTTTGTTTCGAACTATCGAATACAAACCTTATACAGAGCTACGCACACAACCTCACGAATTCACGAACTCACTTTACAATGATATTGAGAGAGTATTTATAATGCTACCTATCAACTAATAACAGAAAGATATAATCTATACATGACAATGTTCTGCCTTCTAGTCGATAGTTTCCATCAATAGAAAAACCTTTCCTTCATAATATCTTCTTGCTTGTTCTTCAAACAACGATCTTGTTTTATAGCACTTGCCAGTTTCTGTAGCATCCATAATGACATCATCAGTAACACGACTGATATCAGGATCTGCACACTGCATCAGTATCTGATCATCCATCAGTATTAGACACGTCATCAGGATTTGCTCTCTGTTCCTGACATATAGTCTTCGATACACTGTTCATTCCTGACTAAACTCTACAGATAACTGTCTTACACATATATCCTATATACAGTGCTAAATCCTTTATAAGATCAGGATTACAAAAAGTATAATGTATAAATTCTATTCTTAACATCACAACTTATAAATTATTCCTAACAACTGAAATTCTAGAGTAAATGTTTCCATTTACTGAAGTATTCTAACCTTTAATAGCTTGCTTGATCAATCGCAGAGAGTGCTGAACATTAACCCCCAACTTCTCCTAATTGTTCTTGAATAGATTCTCCAAAAGCAACTTTAGACTTCTATTTTTAAGCCAGGAGTTGAAAATCCTAAAATGCTTAGGCCTCCGATTTAAATCTTTTTGCAACAGAATCGAGCCTCTATGATTTGAATTCTTTCTTGGTAGCACCTTAGAGTCCAATCCCCTTAATGCTCCATTCTGAATTTGCTAAAGCTCTATCTAATTTGCTTCGCTTCCCACTAGGACCAACCCAGGTGAATCTTTAACCCTCCATTTGAACTTCAATTAGATTAGATTCATTAATCCAACAGTTAAATTCCTTCATGTTTTTCCATTTATTCCTGCAATTCACTCTCTCTGATTGGAACCTAACACTATTGAAATCCCCTATAAACAATACTGGACAATTAAGTAGCTACAAAGATATCCTCATAAGGACCTTCCATAATTCCATTTTCTTGATGAATTGTTGAGGGGCATAAACATTGAAAATGCAGATCATCTCACTAGAGTCCTTGATTTTAAAGGTAGCACCTATCCAATTTGTATTAATCTCTGCATTTAATATATCTAACACTTCTTTTTTCCGACACATGACTAATCCTCCGGAGAAGTACTTGGAAAAGCCATTGGATCTTTTCCCCATTCCACAACTCGCTCAATTGAGTGATATCTAGATTGAGCGTTACAATCTCCTGCAGACAAACTACATTCGGCTTCCACTTCATGATAAAATCCTTTGGATTTGACCTGTTATAAGTTCTTCCAAGGCCCCCTAATATTTCAAATCAAAACAAAGACACTATTCATTAAACAATTATTTCTTACCAAATTACAAGCTCAAACCAAATGCTGCTCAATTTTGCTTTTTATGAGAATCACAGCTTCCTCTCCATCCACATTTAGAGAGAATCCCTTGCTGGTTGCAGTTTCCACTATGTATCTAGATTCAAGCTCAGCATCCTCCATCAGCCGTTTCTCATGTTTTTCTTATGAAAATAATTTCCTTTTCAAGCTTACTGGTTCCTTGTTAGCTTTGGCCCAAAGTTTGCATCTCCCAATTTCGAAAGGATGCTTTTTCAACCTACGCTTCTTGGGCTTTCCTGGACCTTTGATTTTTATTTTCCCCAGTTTAGAGCAAATAGAGTTTTGAGTACTTCCTTGCTCCTCTAACAACCCAGAGTTCACCAAGCTTATGCCACTGTACAGTCCACCGATTTCGGAAATTCCCAGACTAACTTTGGTTTCTTAATGGCATTTTCCCTAGGAGATCTAGATACACTTCCCTTAGTCTCCTCTTGTGCTGTGGTCTAATCCGGAGAATCCAAAACTCTAGAGATATCCAAAGAATTGTCCTCCACAGTGATCTCTAGGCTTGTGTGATCTTTTGTATCATCCGAGCTTAATGAGTCTTTGGTTACCTTATTTTTGATAATGTTTTCCTTTACTGTAGGCTTCTTCTGAGAGAAGTTATAGAACACTTCCACTATTCTAATCTCATACCCAACATTCTTGACTTTGACTAAATTTTTCTGGAAAATGGGATTTAGATCCTCTGAATAACGGCAGACTTTATGATTTTCAAGTACGTTACCTTCGTCTACTCTATTAATCCACCATCCCAGTTCCCCTGTAATATCCATCAAATTTTTCTCCATCCAGGAATTCGCTGGCAAACCTCTCACCTCAACCACTAGCTTCCTCTTAATCCTGAAATCGCTTTTCTCAAAACTAGCTCTGTCTTCCTTAGTCTTGAAACTCAAAATGAATTTCCAGCATGATACTTCCTTAACTAAAACATTCTTTATATCTAATTCACCCAACACATCTTGTAAAATTTCAATATTCATTGGGAACCAAGTAAAAGCAACCAAATCATTGTTGATATAAGCCTCCATAGTATTATTTAAAATTGCTTCACATATGCTATTATCTGGCAGGCTATCCAACCAAATGACCTTATTTGGAATTTTAATGTTGTCCTCTTGCTTCTTACCCGAGTAACCATAATTATCCACCTTAGGCTCTACTATTTTCTTGCCTTTAAAGTTTTCTAAATTCTGAAATACTCCAACTCTAGAAGCATTAACTATCTTGTCATTACTTGCCTTAGATCTGTTAACTACAACCACTTCCTTATCCTTCCCTGCCATCTTCATATCCATCAATGACCCCATGAAGGGAGAACTTTTAGCTGCTCGTATCAAGTTGGCTGCTCCCACTTCATCTTTAACTATCACAAAACCTACCCTCCCATTGTTCTTGTCCCTTTTTTTTAGGCAGAATTATATCCATGATTAAACTAAAAGCTGAAAAATGAAACAAGATCTCTTTAGCCCAAGCCCTCAATGGAATTTTTACTACAAAAACTGTTCCTCCATTAACCTGTGTCCTTACCTGGCCATTTTTTGTCTTATCTCTTTTCTTTCTATAGTTTACCACTGTCCAATCATCCTTAATCTCCTTATGCTTGTTAGCCTCCCCATGATTATTCAAACCTTTTAGAACTTCCACATACGATCTACAATGAATGTCATCTCTATATTCTGATCCCCAAAAATTTCTTAAACTTTTATAATGAATCTGGTTAGAAACCATCCTCAGACCTTCTGATTACCTCCCATAGCTAGAACTTGAACATTGGGATCCACCCGATCCAAATTATTACTAACAAAATTGGTATATTCCCGGTCATTGACAAGCACTCTATTTTGCTTGTCTTCAAACAGTAGGCCCATCCCAGTTACAAAGTAGCAAATCTCAGAGAGTCCTTTCCACAGCTTTAGAATCCTTTTTAATTACTCCATTTACTCCCTTTAGAACTTCTTTCCTGAACACCCTCTTAATTTTGTGCAACCTATTAACAAGATACCTCAAGATGGATCCATTCCCTTGCTTTGCTGCCTGGACCGTCTCTCTATCTAGCAGAGTCTTTAACTGAAAAGCTTTATTCCTGACTTTTTCCCAAATATCATCCCTTCCATCTTCCTCACCTGCTGATAACGTGTATTTTATACACGATTTTGTATTCCTTTTTCCCGATTTTATTTTAGTTTCATGAGCATTTTACTTGTAATTGCTTTGTTTCCATTTGTAGTGCCTCTTGCTTAATTGTTGGAAAGAAGCCTTATTTTGGAGCTTAAAAGGAAAAATTTGTCAAGACTAGAAGTGGAGATGCATGATCAAGAAGTTGGAGGTTAAAAGTGCGTGAATTTGAAGTTCCGCAAGTGCACATTCATTTTGCACGGTCCCGAAGGGTGTGTAAGCAGTGCAGAAAATATTCACGACCGTGCAGTTGGGTGTGAGTTCTTTGTAATTTAATGCAGATTATGCACACTCCTGTGCACGGCCGTGCAATTTTGTGCTGAGCCAAAAAGAGTGGGAATTGACTATTTTGCCCCTCTTCCAAATTGGTTATTTAGATAGTATTTTGGGGGAAGTTAATCTAGCATCTTAAACATCTTATTTTCATCTCTTCCTAGCCTCTTCAAGAACCAAAATTAGGGTTAGTAAAGTAGAGAGAAAAACAATTATTACTCATAATCTAGCATTGATTATGAGTAACTAACTTCATATATTTGGCTCAAGGAAGGAGCTCTTGTACTAAACCCATTTCAATTGAAGTAAGATCTATTTCACTCTATCTTGAATGTTTGTGTTGTATTGTTTATGATTTTGCTTGGAGATTGTAAGTTGCTTCACCTTACTCTTCTTGTAATTTCAATTGCTAATTGTTTGTGCTAATCCGTAATTGTTAGTGCATTCATTATAGTAGCACAAGGTTTAGTGTACCTAAATCCACAAAATTCAAGTGCAAATACCTAGGTTGAGCTTCTCATCCTTGGGTTTGTCCTAGCCTCTCTTTGTTTATTTCCTTGACTTGGTTAAATTGGTAGTGCTTCATTATTGGTTGCTAATGTCAAGAGAGCTAATTTATGTGCTTCACTAAATTAGTGTTTTTAGAAGAGAAATAAGTGATTATGTGCTTCACCAATTATCTTGGTTAGGTAGAGTTGATTATATCTTGCTCATATTTGATTGGGTGTAATACTTGAGTTCCCATAATCCTTGGGTCAAATATCTCGTTATCTTGCTAATTCACTCCTTGTGTTTGTTGTATTGGTGAAAATTGGATGATTGCAATTTTCTTAGTTATATTTCTCTAGCAATTTTATTTCTTGCATTCAAGGTGTTTGATAAAATACCACAACCAACTCAAAAACCCCCCACCATTTTACCTTACACTAGTATTGAACGCTACTCCCTTGGGTTCGATCCCTACTTGCCACATTTACTATATTTTATAGTTAAGTGCGAACATAGTAGAGCAAAACATTTAAATTCAATTTGGCGCGTCGACGACGGGCGTGGCCACCTGCTCCAATCTTCCTATTTTGAAAATCAAAATTCTTGCTAACAGCTCTCTTCTCTCGTACTTCTCTCTCTTCTCTCCCCTCCCATCTTTTTTATTATTATTTTATTTAACTTAAAAATAGATACCCGAATAGGTTTTATTGAAAAAAAAATTAGAAAATAGAAAATGTAACGCATTTTAGCTGAAAAAGATAATTGATTAATTATTAGTAATTATAATTATAATATTTTATTTTATTAAATAGAATTGCTCATATTGTTTTTCGAAAACGAAACATTTAAGTTAGAAAAAATATAAAAGATAATGTATTTAATGTGAAAAATGAAATTGATTAGTTATGAAAAAATAGAAAAGGTAACTTGTTTTACCTGTAAAAGGAAACATTTTACTTAAATAAAGCTACCCGAATAGATTTTATTGGGAAAAAAATAAAAAATAGAAAAAGTAATGTATTTTAGCTGAAAAAGGTGATTGGTTAATTATTAGTAATTATAATTATAATACTTTATTTTATTAAATATAATTGCTCATAGTGTTTTTATAAAAAGAAAATATTTTAGTTAAATAAAATATTAAAGATGATGTATTTTACGTGAAAAAGGGAAATTAATTAGTTATTAAAAAATAGAAAAGTTAACATGTTTTACCTGAAAAATGAAATTTATTAGTTATTAGTAACTATAAATAATTAAGAAAGGATAATTAAGTAAAAATAACATGTACTATTAAGTAAGGGCAAATAAGAAAAACAACGTGTATCGTACCAGCTAACCAATTTTTTAATGTTTCAGCTATAATATAATAATATATATTAGAGCTTTATTATTAAATGGATTAATTGTTTTAAATATTTTACCTTTCTATTTTTATATATGATTATACTTACAAAAATTTTAAAACATTTATTTTAAAATACACAGTTACTACTGAACTTAATCTCGTTTAGAATTTTAGTGGTTGGAGTTTTGAATTTGTAACAAAATGATCAATATATTATATTTCGAAAGGGTGGCTAAAAAAAAATTTTAGGAGGAAAAAATCATTACATCTTTAATAAAAAAAGTGATTTTCCGTTTTTTTTTGCTAATTAAAAGAATGTTTTCCTTTGTTTTGATAATTCATTGTCCGGGTCAGCTTTCCCGCATCTCGATTAATTCGGAAGATTGCTAGCACATTTGTACTCACCGAGCATGACAATCCATTTATTTCCGTGCTTTTAGTGAGATCGAACCTATAATCTTGGGATGGTAAACCCCCTAAGTCACATTGCCAACCAACTCGGACATCGTGGTGGATCAGTTTTTGGTCATCTTTTCGAACAATAAAGTTATGTCAAGCTTTTTCGGAGAAAAAACCTAATGTTTTGTTAAAAAATGTGGTATTTAAACATTTTTTTAAAAAATAAAAGTAATATCAAATAATCGTATATTTGTAATTTCAGTCACTAAAATGTTAAAATAGGTTTTAAAAAATATAGATAAACTTATGAAAGTAATATAATTTTTTTTTTATTAAAAGCATGCAAAAGATTGTTATAATAGAATACAGAAATTATGAAAATTAATGAATGTAGTATTACATTTATTTATTATCCAAAAAAGGAAACTTTTGAGGTAACAAAGAAAAGTGCGCAATGTGTATTCCTTCAACTTTTATATATAAGAAGATTTATATTAAAATTTGTAAATTTTGTTAAAAATTATTGTTTAACAAATGAAGAGTGATAAAATTTTTAATATTATAACTAATTTGTGATATTTGTTGATAGTTGATTTTATTCATCCGTTGAATTAATAATTCACTAGCCTATTTTATATATTTATTGAAAATCAACATGACTGATTTTGTTTCAACTGCTATTTTGAATTTGTTTAAACTTACAAAAGAACTTATCAGTGGATAAGTTTTTTATTCAACGAATTCTGTAATACACAAGAACAAACACAAACATTAACTTATACGATATATGTTTAATTGTTAAGTTATCATCAAGAATAATATAATTCCTAACAAACATGATTTAAAGTTAAATTTATATAAGAATTAAATTTGAATTTTGGTGTAATACAATTTAATTATAAATTCGCTCTTGCTTATTAGTTCGTTAATATAATTCGTGAATAAATACATGAACATATTATATTATTTATATGTAGGGGTGAGTTATAGTAACAACTTTTTTATTAAAAGTTTACAAATTTTTTAATTTCAATATAAATATAAATTCGGTTCAACATCATTTATTAAATAATCACTAAAATTTTATTAAATATACATAATTTTAAACGAAAACTTATATTCGTGGTATATAATTTTGAACTTAACATCATCTACTGAATAAATAAATGATCATACTCGTGTTGAATGTAAATATATAAAATAATTTTATATTAGTATGATTAAGAAAAAAATTAATAATATTTTACATTTCTATAACTTAATTTGGTATAGGTGAACGCAAAAGTGAATTATTTAATATTTATTCAACAAAATTTGAACTCTAGTTCAACATATCCCAATATTAACCCAATATTAAACCAATAAATTTCATATTTTTGTATACTAATTTGTAGTGATGAATCCTAAAAGGATATCAAAGAATTAAATAAGATATATTTAATAAAATTTTAGTTATTATTTAATAAATAATATTCAACCCAAAGAGTAAAGAGTAAAGGCCTAACCGCTTCGATTAGTACAAAATCGGGGAATTAAGCGTTTTTCAGGGGATTAAGCGGGTTTAGGCGGGATTAAGCGGGTTTAGGCGGGATTAAGCGGATTTATGGGAATTTAGGCGGGGATTAAGCGGGTTTGACCAAATTTTGACCCTTTAATTATTATTTTTTAATTTTTTCTTTACATATTTTTCAAATTTCATATTATAAATTAATATATATAATAAACATATATAATTAAAATAATTAAAATAAATATGTATATATTCACAATCCGCTTAATGACCCGCTTAAAATTCCGCCCAGGCGTCCGCTTAAGCGCTAAAAGGTCCTCCCATCGCTTAGAACCGCTTACCGCTTTTTAGAACACTGCTATAGAGTACTCATTTAATTGGAGTACTTGGAGTACATATACATTTTCCATTCAAAAATTTGCAAACTTATTATTTTGAAAAGCTTATTACATGAATATCACTATTTCATTGAAAATCTTGAAAATTTTGTGTGTTTTGCTAACAAAATATTGAAAAATGAATTGTTCTGCGAAACACATTTGGGTTGCAAAACATATATGTTCTGATTGCAAAACATAAAAGATTTTCAAGATGAACATATTGCAAAACATACATGATTTTCAAGATTATCAATGAAATTATGATATTCATATAACAAGGTTTGCAAAATAATAAATTTTAAAATATTTTCAATGCAGAACGTATATGTACTCCAAGTACTCCAATTAAATGAGTACTCCATTGAACTTTCTCTCAACCGAAATTATATATATGTTTAATGAAAATGGTTTGTAAATTGAAACTTGGAAAAATTTATATTTAATTAATCATATTTCTTTTTAGATATTTTATCAATGAATACATCTATACTATTATATTAAAGGCGAAACATTGAAAGTTTTGGTTTTCTCCTAAGTTTTGGTTTTCACTCTAATTATTTAATTTTCACTCTAATTATTTAATTTTTAATTATTTATAATATAAAACAAATCAAATAAATTCTAATGAATTCCGTTAAACCAATACAGAGTAGTATTTTATATTTACACCATTACTAATACAGCTAAACTTAAAACCTCTGTTATACACAATCTTTTCGGCTTTTCTCTTCTTTTTCAACACCATATATCAAACATAAATACTTTTCACATAGTCGTTAGATCTAATAATAAGGAATATTCTTTATTTAAATCCCTCTTCCAAAGATCAAGGTTCAAATACCATCAACAACAAATTTACATTAAGATTTTATATTATTAATTCTAATCAATACATATCATTTATTAAACTATTATTATTACTAATAAATTCGTAATAAATTATTCTCTATTTTATTTAATTATATAATTTTAAAAGTATTTAAAAGTAACCCGTGCTTCGCACGGGCTATAAGCTAGTACAATATTAACATTTGCTTAAATAAATAAAATTAATTGACTTTTGAATAATGTAATTTACTTGAATTTTTCTTGTACAACCAAATTTAAATATTAATCAATGTTTTACGGTTAGGAAAAAATACATTTATTTGTATGAATGAGCAATCGAACATGAAAATGATATTACTAAAAGTGTGAAAAAACGTAAAAATGGACCAATTAAATAACATTCTAAAAAATATAGGGTTCTAAAAATTTATAAAAATGTAAAAGATTTTGTTTAACTAGCAAGTAATCATGTTGCAACTCCCATCTTTGAATATATTGGACAATTTCTCTATTTGAATTTTTAAGTTGAAATAGGAGAATTACTTCAAAAACAAAAAGTTGAAATATGAGAATTTTAGCATAAAATACTATTTTAATATGTCTTAGTGATTCTATAAAATATCAATTTTTTTTAGTAATTTTCTACTTTTAAAAATGAGATTGGGGAACCTGAGATATATCTCAGGTAATATCCCTGAGATAGTTGTTTTTTACGTGTAAATTGGGATGGGTGTTTTAGTAAATTCAACTTTTTTTAATTAGCCCTGCGGGCCCACTAAAATCTAAAAAGTAATTTGTATTCATCTCAGGAAAAGTTCCCTGAGATCTATCTCAGGGTCCTTTTTCTCTTTAAAAAATTTGTAGTCATTTTTAATTTTATTATTTAAAAATTCATTTTTTTTTACACTTTCTATTTACTTCATTCAATTTAAATTTATAATAATGAAAATAATAAAAAATAAATATAATGATAATTTTTGGAATTACTATATATAAAATAAAATCCTTAAATTATTAAAAAACTTTAGTTTATCATATTACATGAGACAAACTAATAAACTATAACCTTCGAAAAAAAACTAAAAAATTGTCGGTGTTAGGGAACAAAGTGTCTCCAGAGCATTCACATTAGAAATTCCAACCCCATCCTCAAAAACATACTAAAACTAGTTCCTTCGTCCCTCTTATTTCTTTAAACTTAGTATTTTGGGATTTCTCTCTTATTTCTTTACGTTTTCATAAATAGTAAGTTTATCATGCTACTTTCCCCCACCGTCTTATATTTAATAATAAAAATCACTACCACCGTGTTATATTTAATAATAAAAATCACTATTACATCCACTACTTTCCCCAACTATCTCAAATCTATTATTAGACATTGATAGATCTCGCACTTTACCCACTTTTCATCTAACTTGGTCTTCCGTGTACCCCTTCAATGTAAACAAATGCGGGGGACAGAGGGAGTAGTTCCTCAAAATTATCTTCTACCTTTATTTATCTTTCTACATCCCATTCCTTATCATGGTCAGAGGGAATCGAGAGGGAATCTTAAAAGAAACTGGTTCATATGCTACTGGTAGGAGGAAAACAAGTTGCTAGTTAAGAATCTGATTTTAATTGATAGGTGGCACAATATTAGAAATTCCAGCACCTGTAACTTTAAGTTACGGGTGGTTCAGTGGTAACCGTTGCCTCACTAAACTTTGCAGAAAAGAAAGTAAACTAAAAAATATATGGCCGGTAATGATGGCGGTAGTGTGGTAGTGTATGCGGGTGGGTGAGTGAGTGAATAAAATATTGTGATAGGGATTTGCAGTAGAACCTCAAAAATGATATTTAGTTTTAATCCCCAATACTATGCCTCATTTTGGAATCTGAGATAAAAGATATTCCCTCCGTGTCTTAAAACTTTTCCTGTTTACCTTTATCATGTTTGCCAATGCACACTTTTGATCGTTAATATCTTTAATTTCGTATTAGTTTTAAATATAAAAACTTCACTGTATTAAAGTACTCATAAATACGAATCCAACAAGATTACTCATGAGTCATGACTATATTTGGACTTATAGATTAGACGTAAATAAATAATTTGTCTCATGTTATGAATAGTCCCGACATATTAAACGAGAAAAGAATTGTGAGACGGAGGGAGTACTTTTTTTGATAAAATGTTATTAGGTTAAATATCAAAGAAGTGAAGTTCATATATCATTTTACTCGCTGATCTTAACGTGGTATCATTTAAATCACTAAATTCATAATAAATATCAAATAGATAATTCTAAATATGTGTTCGGAAAATAAAAGTAATTTTTTATTGATTGTGCACATTGTTTTTGAATACTACCGCAACCAAATGAAAAGTTATTAAATTTTGGTATTTTAGATAATATATTTAGAATTTAAAAAATTTATTTACTATTTATTTTAAATTAAAACAAGATAAATGACAAAAAAAAATTAAAAAATAGTAAATGAATTTTTAAAAATCTAAATATATTATCTAAAATACTAGAATTTAACAACTTTTCATTTGGTAGCGATAGCATTCAAGAAAAATGTGCAGAATCAACAAAAGATTATTTTTAGTTTCCGAACACATATTTAGAATTATCTGTTTGATATTTATTATGACTTTAGTGATTCAAATGATACACCGTTAAGATCAATAAGTAAAATGATATATGAGTTTCACTTAAGTGACCACTTTAATATTTAATCCAATATTATTAATATCCCAAATTATAGAGATGGGATTCCCAATGTGAATGCTCCAAATAATAAGTAGAGTTCTGTTAAATTTACTCTCTAGATACTCCATGTTACTAAGAGCTGAGATCTTCTGTCCCCTTCTTTCGTGTCCCCTCCGTGTCCCCTTGCTCTTTTTAATATAAAAAGAGTGTCCCTACGGGACCCATTTTAAATAAAAATATTTTTTATTTCAAATTGGCCCCGCGCAGGGCATTCTTTTTGTATAGGGGACACAAGGGGGACACGGAGAGGATCCAGACTCTGTTACTAATAAAATACAGACTTGACAAATTTTTATTATAATACCTTGAATATAAATCACCGACGATTACATAAAAACACTAATCAGAATGGAATAAACACGGTGACCGTCTCAGCCAATGGCTATAATTCTCAACTTAAATATTACCACCACACGTACAAATTCAATCGTGTTTATTAAAACACCAGATCTTTAACTCGCAAACTGACTAGAACCAAACACATCAAACGCGCGGCAATACAATAAAAACACACACAAACACACACTGATCAATGGCATGGCACTCTCTCTCTACTCTCTAACATCTCTCTCAATCTCTCTAACCATTCTCTCCACTCTCTCAATCTTCTTTCTTAGTCTCTCTCACCCTCTTAAAACCCCATCAAAATTCCCCCACAGAATCCTCCTCAACTCCACTCCCCATCAATCTTGCTCCTCAATTCTTGATAACCCCCGACTTTTTCGCTGCAAATTCTCAATCTTGCATTGTTCTCCATCAAATGGCCTCATCAACTACTTCTCTCTCCATTTTTGCATCTTCCAAGAAACCCCTTTTGTGTCCATTTCTTTTCTTGGACTGTGTGTTTTGTTACAGTTTTATATGCTTGTTAAGACTGCTCAATCAAGATTCTCTGTTGTTGTGACTAAACTTGTGGGGCATTTGAGTTTATCTCCTTCAATGGGTGCTGTGACTTTGCTTGCACTTGGTAATGGGGCACCTGATGTGTTTGCTTCTGTTGCTGCTGTTGGTGGAGGTCAAGCTAGGACTGGTTTTGGTGCTATTTTGTCTGCTGGGACTTTTGTTTCGGCTTTCGTGGTTGGTTTTGTTGCGATTTATGCTGCTCCTTTTAGTGTTTTGCCTGGCCAGTTTGTGAGAGATGTATTGTTTTATTTGACTGCTGCTTTGTTTTTGTTTTATGTTTATTTGAGTGCTGAGATTTATCTTTGGCAAGCTGTCGGGTTTGTTGCGTTTTATTTGTTTTTTGTTGGGGTTGTGTTTTGGATGGATTTGGGGATGGGGAGTAAAAAAGGGAAGGGAGGTGGTGATTTGGGTTTCGTTGGGGGCGGTGATTTTGATAAGGGTTCGGTGGAAGTTGTTGTGGAAAATGTGAGGAATTTCGAGAAAGGGAAGCCTAGGTTCGGGTTTTGGCAAGCGTTTGGACAGGTATGTTTAGGATATTGATTATGGTTGCTAATTTTAATGTTCAAAACTGCGTGTTAGTGATCACTTTCTAATTTTGTTTTGTTTTCCGTTTGCGTGGTTGTGATTTGAGTAGTCATATGCTATGAATGTCTTTGCGCTATGCCACTACGAATGATATTTTTCTTTCAATCTGTTATGTTAGCATTTTCATCAACAATCAGAGAGATTCACAATGGAGAAGGAGAGAGATAGAGAGAGATTAAGGTGAAAGAGAAAATCTATACATTGTGTATTGAATGTGTGTTACAGGTTACAGAATGAAGAATGAGAAGAGTAAAATGCTCTTATAAGATGAGCTTACAATCTCTAACTGTCTAACAAACTCTGGCGGGAAAAACTATTTACAGAATAAGAAAAAATAGAATTTAAGTAATTCCAACACCCCCCCTCAAGTTGGAGGGGAAGGAATGAACACCCAACTTGGACAAAACTGCTTGATGATGAATGCCTGGTAAGGACTTAGTAAAAACATCAGC
Source organism: Kitagawia praeruptora (assembly GCA_037693485.1). NCBI lineage: Eukaryota > Viridiplantae > Streptophyta > Magnoliopsida > Apiales > Apiaceae > Kitagawia > Kitagawia praeruptora. The sequence continues at coordinate 115,662,453 of CM075351.1, read as the reverse complement.
TAGTTGAGTAGAAGTTGGTGTATGACTAATAGTAATCAATCCAGAACCAAGTTTTTCCCGAACGAAGTGACAATCAAGTTCTATGTGTTTGGTACGTTCGTGAAAAACAGGATTCTTAGCAATATAAATAGCAGCCATGTTGTCACATTTAACAGGAATAGGATTGATATCTGGAATGCCAAAGTCTGATAACAAGCGAGATAACCATGCCAATTCTGCAGTGACACGTCTCAGAGAACGATACTCAGCCTCTGCTGAAGATAAAGAAATGGTATGTTGTTTCTTGGATTTCCAAGAAATCAAACTGTCTCCTATAAAAACAACATAACCACTCACAGAACGTCTAGTGTGTGGACAGGCAGCCCAGTCTGCATCACAGAAAGCTTCAACCTTAAAATCAGGTGAATTATTGAAAAATAAACCTTGGTCTGTATCAGATTTCAAGTATCGAAGAACATGTATTGCAGCTGTCCAGTGTGGCTCTCGAGGATCAGACATAAACTGACTCAAATGTTGAACAGCAAATGAGAGATCAGGTCGAGTATTTGTTAAGAAATTCAGCTTACCAACAAGTTTACGATATAAGAAAGGATCAGATACTGGAATGCCTTCTGCAGGTAGAAGCTTGTTGTTCAAATCCAAGGGACTAACTACTGATGTCAAATTAGAACATTCAAATTCTTCTATCATATCAAGAATGAATTTCTTTTGAGAAAGAATAACTCCATTAGGCACATAATTGAATTCAATACCAAGAAAGTAATGCAATCGACCCAAATCCTTAATTTTGAATGTACTGTGCAGAGAAGACTTGATAGAAGAAATTTCTGAAGTGTCATTGCCAGTAACCAAAATATCATCAACATAAACGGCAAGAAAAGTGACCAGTCCATTTGTTTTCTTGTAAAACAAAGAAGTATCATTTTTAGAGAACTGATATCCTTTAGACAATAGAAAAGTGCTTAGTTTGAAATGCCATTCTCGAGATGCTTGCTTAAGGCCATATAAAGATTTTCGAAGCTTACAAACAAGAGTAGAATCTGAAACAATTAGACCTGGAGGAAGCTTCATGTATATGTCTTCATGTAAATCTCCATGTAAAAACGCATTATTGACATCTAACTGAGTCATTTCCCACCCTTTCTTAACAGCAGTTGCAACAAGAGCTCGAATTGTAGTCATTTTAACCACTGGGGAAAATGTCTCAGTATAATCTATACCTTCTTTCTGAGTAAAGCCTTTAACAACTAATCGAGCTTTATATCGTTCAATTGAACCATCAGCATGCTTTTTAACTCTGAAAACCCATTTACAGGAAATAGCTTTCTTGCCTTTTGGCAAAGGAACAAGAGACCATGTTTCATTGGCTTCAAGAGCAGAGAATTCTGCAGCTATTGCTGCTCTCCATTCTGGAAATTGATTAGCTATTTCAAAAGATGAAGGCTCAGAAGGAGGTAATGAAATAGAGGATGAAGCACAACAAACTGAATCTGATGGAACATAAAAATGAGATGGTTGACAAAAAGAAGTAACTGTATAAGAACAGCATGAAGTTGAACATTGAGCATTGATAGGATGTACAAAATCCTGTAAATAAGATGGAACTTTGATGACCCTAGTAGATTTTCTAAGAACAGGAGGAGAATGTTGCTGTTCTTGTGATGCTGAAGTGTCTGTATCTGAAGATGAAGTTTGTTGTGAAGGTGAATTATGTGAAACAGAAGGTATAATATCTGAAGTATGTATGTGAATATCAGGAACAGGAAATGGTGTGTAAGAGGAAGAATTGCTAGATTGAACCAAGGGAAATATATTTTCATAAAATTTTGCATCTCTGGAAATGAGTATAGTTTTATTTTCCAGGTTAAGAAATTTATAAGCTTTCTTTCCAAATGGATATCCTAGAAAAACACATTTCACAGACCTGGGAGATAACTTGTCTCTATGAACTTTAGGAACAGCAACATGAGCAAGACATCCAAAAGATTTTAGGTGATGATAGTATGGTTTAGTACCAAATAGGACTTCAAAAGGTGTTTGACCATTGATAACTTTTGATGGAAATCTGTTTATAAGATAGGTTGATGTTAAAACACAATCACCCCAGTACTGTTTTGGTAAATTTGACTGAAATAAGAGAGCTCGAGATGTTTCCAACAAGTGTTTATGCTTCCTCTCCACAACTCCATTTTGCTGTGGAGAGTGAGCACATGAAGTCTGATGACTGATGCCTTTACTAAGAAAGAATTGACTAGCATCTCTGCTTAAACCTAATTCCAATGCATTGTCTGTTCTAACAGACTGAACATGACTTTTAAACTGGACTTCAACCATAGCAACAAAATATTTAATAAAAGGAAATGCATTGCTTTTGGAACTAAGAAGATGTGTCCAAGTAGCACGAGAGAAATCATCAACTATAGTTAAGAAGTAACTATATTTATTATAAGTTTTGACAGGATATGGACCCCAGATATCCACATGAATTAACTGGAAACAAGAAGTAGAATGTATCTGACTATGTGGAAAAGGTAATCTGTGCTGTCTTGATTTATCACAAACATCACAAATATGAATAGTACTATTATGATCAATATTACAGAGTGAAAGTGTTTTCAATTTAGACATAGGTAAATGACCTAGTCTATGATGCCAAAGTAAACTTGAGTTGTTGCAGAGAGAAATTGGAGCATCTTGAACAAATTGATGTGAAACAGCAGAAGCAATTGCAGAATGATTAAGGATATAAAGGCCTCTCTGAGTTTTACCAAGAACCAGTGGCTTCCTCAGAGAAGAGCCCTGCAATAAGCAATTATCATTAGTAAAACTAATGATACAATTAAGTTGTTGTGCTATTTTGCTAATAGAAAGAAGATTGAGTTTAAAATGTGGGACATAAAGAACATCATGAAGGACAATTTCAGATGAAATAGGTACATTTCCAGAATGAGTAATGTTAATAATGTGACCAGTGGGAAGAGAAACAGTCATTGGAGATGAAAGTAAGTTGAATGTGGAAAATAAATCTTTATGAAAACACATATGATCACTAGCCCCACTATCAAGTATCCAAGTAATATTATTTGAATCTGAAAAGCATGCAGTGGATAGATTGATGTTACCAGCAAAGTTAGCTGTAGATGGTGAAGAATCTGAAGATTGAGAACCTTTCAATAAAGCCATAAGCTGAGAGTACATTTCTGGTGTCATAGTCACAGAAGGAGTGGAATTCACAGAAGGAGTAGATGTATGTTGATTATCACCAGACATGTCACCATTCAGAGAAGAAGTCTCAACTTGTGCAGCTTGAGCAAATCTTTTGGATTTAGTGAATTTGAAATCAGCTGGGAACCCATGTATCTTATAACATTTGTCAACAGTATGACCAATTTTCTTACAGTAATTGCAAGTGAGATTAGACCTTCTAGGATCAAAGGCAGACTTCTTAACAAACTGTGTCCTTGATGAATTAGCATTAAGTGAAGCAGAATCAGCCATAAATTGAACTCCAGAATGGATTTCTCTCTGTGATTCCTCTTGTAAAAGAATGTTATAGACTTGGCTAATACTTGGCAAAGGTGTTTGCATTAGAATAGATCCTCTCATAGCAGTGTATGAATCATTTAGGCCCATGAGAAATTGAAGAACACGTTGATCTTGCTGAAACTTAGACAATTTCAATGAAGCACCACAAGTACATCCACAGGTGCACACAGGAATTAAAGAAAGTGAATCTATATCATCCCAAAGCATTTTAAGCTTAGTAAAGTAATCAGGAATGTTAGAATTTCCTTGAGACAAATCAGTTAATTCTTTGTGAAGACTAAAAAGCTGAGTTCCACTAGTTGAACCATATCTCTCTTCAAGTTCTTTCCACATCTGATGTGCAGAATTAGAATAGATGACACTACGACCAATAGTTTTTGATAAAGAACCAAGTAACCAAGAAATGACCATATCATTACACCTGGACCAACTCTTAGAGGTAGGAGAATTAGCAGCTGGTTTAACCAAAGAGCCATCAACAAATCCTAATTTGTTTCTTGCAGACAGTGCAATAGTCATAGAACGCTTCCAATTACTGAATCCAGTTCCATCGAAAGGATCACTCACAAGTTTCATACCAGGACTATCTGACGAATGAAGATATAAAGGATTATCCTGATCTAGAGTATTTCTAGTTTCTTGATTAGCAGACATGTTTGATCGTAACGAGAACAAATCGCAAATTACAAATCAAGAATCGATCGAGACTTGAACAAAAGAAATGATGATCAAGAACACAAATTGATATAAGCAACGAAAAACAATTCGCAATCACAAATCGATGCAATTTCACAAATCGATATTGATAAGATCACAGAACGTAAATTGATTACAGATTGATTAAAGAACAGATAAGAAAGAACCTAATCGATGACAAAATCGATGAAATTGACGATGATGATCGATGAGAACAAAGCTTGAGATCGCAGATGATCAATGAAGACGAAGATTGAGATCGCATCAAAGATCGAGAACGCTCTGTAAATCATATACCATGCTCTGATACCATGTTATGTTAGCATTTTCATCAACAATCAGAGAGATTCACAATGGAGAAGGAGAGAGATAGAGAGAGATTAAGGTGAAAGAGAAAATCTATACATTGTGTATTGAATGTGTGTTACAGGTTACAGAATGAAGAATGAGAAGAGTAAAATGCTCTTATAAGATGAGCTTACAATCTCTAACTGTCTAACAAACTCTGGCGGGAAAAACTATTTACAGAATAAGAAAAAATAGAATTTAAGTAATTCCAACACAATCTTGACTCATTTGTTTGCAATGGTTTTTTTTTCCTTTTTTTGTATACATAAAACCAAAACTTTAGCATCTGTTGCTTTGCAATGTGGTTCGAAGAAATTAGGCAAAGGGAATTTTGATGATAAAATTTTATTTATAACTTTTCTGACCTACATATGCTGGTAGTATATCCTTTATATAGATAGATAGATAGATAAAATATCTAGACTCTTCTTAGAAATCATCGTTAATTTGATACATGAATAATATTGGAGACTCTTGGTTTCATACATTGAACATGACTCTTGAACTGAATTCATCTAGGACTGGAAGATTTTGGACACTTAGTTCATGATAATTACAAATTATCTTTTTAACATCCCCTCTTAATTTATAATTCTGAGTTGATCTTTGAAGTATGCGAACTATTCACTTGAGATTGACTTTGTGAATATATCTGCGACTTGTTCATTTGTACTGACGTAGTCCAAACTAATTTCTTCCTCTTGCACCAAGTCCCGAATGAAAAGATAGCGAAGTTTAATTTGCTTGGTCTGACTATGAAAAACAATGAAAAACAGGATTTTTGTGACTATGAAATGATAACGAAGTTTAATTTTTATTTGACTACCATACTAAAAACAATTGAAGAAGGGACGTGTTTTCGAGAGGGTGGGGAATAAACGGTAAAGTGTATAAAAATAGGCAATCATATTCATAACATGTTCAAACCATTATCTTTAATCAAGTATTTAGCCGTGGTCGCTGGAGAAGTACTGAATCATATTTTGATAATAGTCAGCTTTGGCCTATTTACTTCCAAAGATTGTGTAATATGATGTCTAAACCCATGGAGACCATCTCAAACTGATTCCTGACCTCTCCGCCTTATGTTATATCCTGTAAGACCCCAATGTATTATATTATTTAATATTTAATTATTAAATAATATGTTAAACATTTAATTAGAAACTAGTTAAAAAAACAAAAAGAAAACAAAAAGAAAAAGAAAAAGGAAGAGGAGCTAAAAAAGGTTGAGTTTGAGCTTACGTTACTTTTTGGTCAGGGTGGAAGAAGGAAAAGCAGGAGAAGGAGATAGAGACATGGATGAAGAAAAATAACAAATTCTAATTGGAAGAAGGATATTTGGAGACTTGGAGTTGTAAGGTAAAAATCAGACCTCCGTTTTTTTTTAATGTATTGGCAATCATATTTTGTTTAGGATTTAGAACTTATGGGTTTTTATGCTTTACATACATATATTAAGGTTTAGTGTGATTGGGACATCTGAAGTTCTTGAACACCACTGGTAGTTCTGAAATTTAAGGTATGGATATCATCTTTATGCTCTCTATCTCGTTTTGATTGCAAGAGATTGTCATATTTGGTATAAAATTTGGACTTGGATTTATTAAATATATGCTGAATTCTTGTAAGAGATAACTAATTTTATACATATTTTACAAGAATTCAACATATGCGAAAGACCAAATATGACAATCTCTTGCAATCAAAACGAGGTAGAGTGCAAAAGCTGATATCCATTCCTTAAATTTTAGAAACTACGAGTGGTGTTCAAGAATTTCTGATGTCCCAATCACACTAGACCCTAATGTATGTATATAAAGCATAAAAATCCATAAATTCTAAATCCTAAACAAAATATAATTGCCAAAACATAAAAAAAAAAAAAAAAGGAAAAAAAGAGAGGGGTTTGATTTTTACCTTACAACTCCAAATATCCTTCTTCCAAATAGAAGTTGTTATCTTCACCCCCTCTCTATCTCCTTCTCCCGCTTTTCCTTCTTCCACCCTAACTAAAAAGTAGCGTAAGCTCAAACTCAACCCTTTTTGTTTTTTAACTCCTCTTTTTTTTTGTTATGTTTTTTAAAATTAGTTTCTGATTAAAGGTATAATATATTATTTAATAATTAAATGTTACATATTAAATGATATAATACATTGGGGTCTTACATATCCCTCTGGTTATATATTTGGTCCTGAGACTACGATTGGTGATGTAGAAGATCAATACTTACTTGATTTGTAGCACTCGCTAGTTACAATTGAGTAAATTGGTATTTTGATTGCTATCTAGCTTTGATGGAGAACAATTATGTGGAATACAAGACATGTTGACAACAATCTCTATACAAATAACGGAATTACAAATATTAACTTTTTTATGAATAAATCTGTTTTTTCCACATGGGTCAAGTATTTGAAATCAGCTTAACTCATCCTAGAAAGAATCTTTTCAAAAATATTCCTTCATTAAATTCGCAAAGACATCATAAGCATGATAATAGGAATTTTATACCTTTTCGGTCTGTTCCCTTCGTGTGCCTCCCCTCTCTTTCTTTCTTACCATATATCAATGATAGTATTAGGTAGCAAGAGGATGCTTGCCAGTTGCCAAAATATGGTTCATTTTCTCCCGTGGCTTTGTAGATCCTACCTATATGTACTTTATTGCTTGCATCTGATAATGCTTTCTTGGTTCTACATGCTTTCGATCTGTTGCATATTTGATACCCAAGACGATTTTAAATGCAGTTTTCCTATTTGTTATGGTGAGTTTGCTTTCCCCCTTGTTTATCATATTTTTGTAAATTTTCTATTAATCTATGTTATTCTTTTACAAGTATTAGGAAAGAAGGTTTTATACTCTATACTTCCAAATGGAATCAAATTTCTACCATTTTGTTGCTTACATTGTCATTTCATCCACCATGCCAAACCTTCATAATTGTCCCAATCCTTTTATACACTTGTTCTCAAGAAAAGTAGATTTTAGAAAGGGTTGATATTGTTCATAGCACAATATTTAAATTGACACAAAAATAATGATTTAGTAGATATCTTAAATTGAATTTGAGGTAGTTCCTCGAAGGGCAACTATAAACTTTTTGAGGTGTTTTAAAATGTGTTTGTCGCATGTAGCTTCTTTTGAACTCGGTGCAGGGCATTTGCATGTTGATTTTAGTAGTAGTGCACTAATTCCTTGAAACTATGAATTTGTGCTCGCCCATGGTAAAAGTGAGCATCATTCTTAAAAATAAAGTTAGGCATCAATAATTAGAGATCAAGGGCGTATGTAACATTATATTTGAGGATATTTTAGATAACCTCATAGATGGTGATCTATCGATAAGTGGATAACCAGAACTAATATTGAGGAGATTGAGTCCGAATGGGTTTTGAGGACGTTACACTTTATCAATTATCTATACAGTTTGTTATTTATTTTACTTTTGATGAAAAGTAGAATATATGACCATTTATATATATATATATATATATATAGGGTCTTGTTCTAATAGAAACTAAATTAGAATAGAAACTAGAAACTAAACCTAAATTAAATATTTCAAGCTAATCTAAAGACCAAATTAGGGGTACCCCAATACAAAAAACGTTTAAAATTATTGGCTCTATGCAACAAAAATTTTAAAAAAAATTTAAAAAAAATTAAAAAATGTTACTGTTCACGTGATGACGTGGCACGTGAACAGTGACTTTTTTTTAAAAATTTTATTTATTTTTTTTTAAAATTTTTGTTGAATAGAGCCAAGAATTTTATAAGTTTTTTGTGAAGGTGCCCCTAGCGGGGCCATTAAAATAAATGAAATATAATTTATTTAGTGTAGGTTTCTAGTTTCTATTCTAATATTGGTTTCTATTTGAACGCTAGCCTATATATATATATATAGATAGATAGATAGATATTAACAACGCTAGTTAGACGATATATATGTGTGTGTGTATACATTTTTCTTTTTAACCTTTACAAAAGGAAAAACAGAAGTTGGAAATTTTTTTGTAGAATCATGTAGAAGCAGAAAAATTCTGTAAATTACATAACATGGGAAATTTTACGGGTAGCATAATGTAAAACAGCAGTCCTTAATAGTAATTATGTACTTGGTCATAACTTAATAACTGATTAGGATTTAGCATGTATGTTCAGCGTAAAGTGTGCATAAAACACTGTTATGGCTTAGCAAGGTAGCTGAAATCACGCGTAAAATATGGTATAAATGTCTATGATGAAGAAGTTTTAATAATGGATGTTAACTGAAGCCAGTAAGCCACACGGCCCACACCTTCGGGTATTTTTCATTACCTACTCATCCCCTTCTTCTTTTTGGTTCTCATTCTAATTCATCTTTTGTGTATCATCCTGAATTGCATTCAACTAACTGTTGTGTAGCTACGTGCTGGGCATAATTTGTTTGAGTCTCTTCCACTTATGAATGTGCATACTTTTTCCTATAGAAATTTTGCTAACTATTGTGGAATAAAAATTGCTATAATCTCTACAATAATTTTTTCTCTGGTATTTATACTAGATGTTTAGATCCCATGACAAATATTTCTACATTTTTCTTTTCCCTGTAGCTATGTACAGCATGCTAATATGTAAGTGTTTCGTGAAAGTATTAAGTATATATCGTTGACATAATTTTCCTTTCTCTCGTTGTTGCTTTCAGATATCAAAGGCATGGGAGGTTCCAGTCTCTCTACTTTTGAAACTGACTGTTCCTGAACCTTCACCTTCTGAATGGAGCAGGTTCTATCGCTTTGCCAACATTGCTCTTTGCCCACTTCTCCTTTTGTATACTTGCAAATCATTTATGCCTTTAGATCATCCCGTCAGTTTTCTTCTTCAAAGTACTCATTTTCCACTTTGGTCAGTTGTACTAATAGCAAGCTCCTCGCTAGCAATTCTTCATTACATTGTCGAAAAAGACCCCCCAAAAAGTGAACAAATGCCTATAGTGATTGCAGCATTTGTAATGAGTGTTTTTTGGATTTCTACTGTGGCCGGAGAACTTCTGAACTGTCTGGCAGCTCTTGGGTCACTTCTCCAGTTGCCACCTGCACTCCTTGGGTTGACTGTACTTGCATGGGGGAATTCAGTTGGTGATCTTGTAGCTGATGTTGCTGTCGCAAAGGCAGGCCAGCCGGCGATGGCGATGGCTGGGTGCTTTGCTGGCCCTATGTTTAACATGCTTTTTGGGCTCGGTACAGCATTGGTGATACAAGCAGCTAGTGTTTATCCTGAAGCTTATAAGCTACATTTCCATGTCAGTATTGTCGTTGCTTTCATATTCTTGCTTTTAAGCCTGATGGGTTCTCTTCTAGTAGTTACTTGGTGCAGGTTCCGGGTGCCAAGAATCTGGGGGTTTTGTCTGGTCGGTCTCTATGTTGTTTTTATTATAGTTAGCCTCATCATTGCTAGATTGTCAATCTGACGTGATAGAGTGTGGTACCTGTATACGAACCGATAGTTTTTTTATATATTTGTTAATTTAGTATCATTTTATGTGCACAATTATGCCCTATTTATAGGTTAGATGGCTCAATGCTTCTGAAATATAGTTTGCAATGTATGATTGGAATGTGTTATCTTCATCAAAGACTGACCTATATTCTTTTATTATAGAAGTGATACGTAGACCATATCCTGCTATATATGTAGATTCTCTGTTGTTGTGACTAAACTTGTTGGGCATTGGAGTTTATCTCCTTCAGTGGGTGCTGTGACTTTGCTTGCACTTGGGGATGGTGCACCTGATGTGTTTGCTTCTGTTTCAGCTTTCGTGGTTGGTTTTGTTGCGGTTTATGCTGCTCCTTTAGTGTTTTGCTGAGATTTATCTTTGGCAAGCTGTCGGGTTTGTTGCGTATTATTTGTTTTTTGTGGGGGTTGTGTTTGGGGATGGGGAGTGGGAAAGGGAAGGGAGGTGGGACTCATGGGAGTGGTGAATTGGGTTTTGTTGGGGGTAAGGATGTCAAAAAATCGATCCGATGGATACCCGATCCATATCGATTTGGTTGGATTTTACCGAATCCGATTTTTTGGATTTGGATTTTACGTGTACCGATCCGAACCCGATCCAAAAACCCGAAATCCGATCCAAACCCGAAAAAACCCGATATATATATATATATATATATATATATATAGGGTCTTGTTCTAATAGAAACTAACTTAGAATAGAAACTAGAAACTAAACCTAAATTAAATATTTCAAGCTAATCTAATGACCAAATTAGGGGTACCCCAATACAAAAAACGTTTAAAATTATTGGCTCTATCCAACAAAAAAATAAAAAAATTTAAAAATTTAAAAAAGTTACTGTTCACGTGATGACGTGGCACGTGAACAGTAAATTTTTTTAAATTTTTTTTTTTTATATTTTTGTTGAATAGAACAAAGAATTTTATAAGTTTTTTGTGAAGGTGCCCCTAGCGGGGCCATTAAAATAAATGAAATATAATTTATTTAGTGTAGGTTTCTAGTTTCTATTCTAAGGTTGGTTTCTATTTGAACGCTAGCCTATATAATATATATATATATATATATATATATATATATATATATATATATATATATATATAGTAAGGATCTAGGGAAAACCTCGTTTAATGGAAAACTTAGAAAACTAAATCGAAATATAGCATATATGGTATGCAAACTAATCGTTGGGAGATGAAGAAAAATGTGGTGAAATTATATTTAAAAAAAATATCACCGATTGACGGGAAAAATCAAATTAAAAATGGAGGGGATTAGGTGTGATTCTGTGTGTGAGGGTGTATTTGATTAGTGTGTGGGTGCCCCTGGCGGGGCCATTGATCTTAATACATCTAATGGCTAGGATTAGTACCTTAGTTTTCTTCAAAAAATAAGTTCTCTTTTGAGCACTTGCCTATATATATATATATATATATATATATTCTTTTCTTTTTCTTATAGTTTTTAAATGTTATTTATAATATTCTATATTTTTATGCAACTAAAATATTTTTATATTTTAAATTTTAAATATATTTGTACTTTTATATTTTGTTTAATGTGATTATTTTAATTTTTGAAATTTTGAATTAAAAACCCGAATCCGAAACCCGATAATTTGGATTTGGATTTTGATTTTCAAACCTGAATCCAAACCCGGATCGATTCGAAAACTTTGGATTTGGCCAAAATCTGACCCGATCCGACCGTCCCTATTTTGGGGTGGGGGGGTTTGATTTTGAGATAAGGGTTCGGTGGAAGTTGTGGAAAATGTGAGGAATTTCGAGGAAGGGAAGCCTAGGTTCGGGTTTTGGCAAGCATTTGGATAGGTATGTTAGGGTGTCGATTATGGTTCCTAATTTTAATGTTCATAAATGTATATTTTTGTTCACTTTTCAATGTTTGATTTGTCGGCGTGGTTGTGCTTTGAGTAGTGATATTTAATCTGGATTGTATGACTAAAAATTATTCAACGGCTAATATTGATTAAAAATTAAAATTATTCTAACAAAATAATGATTAATTCGTTGTATAACGATTGTAGGCGGCTATTTTCTCTGTCTCTGTATCTCTCTCTCTCTCCTCTCTCGCTCGCACTCTCCTTTCTTTCTCTCGCTCGCTTTCTCCTCTCTCTCTCGCTCGCTTTCTCCTCTCTATCTTTTTCTCTTTTTTATTTCAATTGAATGTATTGCATCTTCTCCAAATCAAGCTCAACTGTGTGATTATGTTGACATTAAATCTTCATCATGTTCGATTCATAGATTCAATTGTCAATTTGGATTTGTTTACAACATTTTTTCTGATTCAATTTCGTGTATATTTTCTCTGTTTGTTTGTAATATATGTTTCGTATGTCTTGATTTTGCTGTGTATTAATGAAGATCTATGGTTTTGTTGTGTTTTGTAGCAGTAAGTTCAATTGTTTTTTTTTTGTTTTTTGTAGTAGTTATATTGAATCTATATGCACAAACAATTATTATGTTTTCAACTTGTAATGATTTTTTTATTCTATTGGAGAATCAAAACAACTGTTTATACATAGTTCGTTGCATTACTAATTATCTCATGCCTTTTTTTGATTCCACTCTAGAACCAAAATTTATATAGTATTTTATTTACAAATAATTAAAGTTAATTTTAATCATAATAAAATTTTTAAATCCTGATCATTAAAAAAATGAGATCGAATGGATGATTAGGATGATGATTCTCTATAATTTTTCATATAAAATATTCTCTTTAGAAAGGGACTTCATATAAGTATATATTTTTGAGGAATCCAGAATTATTAAAACAACATCATTGCCACATCACCTGCCACGTTAGCAAGGATTGAGATTCACCTGTCATGTCACCAAAGAGTGGGATCCACCTACCACGTCAGTAGTGGTGAGACTCACCTGCCACATCAACCACCTACCACATGGCGCACACTCACAAGAACATCTTACTTGCATAATTATTAAATTAAAAAATAATTTTATAAAATTATTAAATTTGCAAATAAAATTGTAAAAATAATATAATTGCAATGATTTTACAAATATGATAAATTTATAAATGAAATTAAAAAAAATCATATAATTGATAAATATCCTTTATTTAATTATTGTAGTCTTTCAATAAATGAAAACAAAAAATTAGGGCTGTTCATGAATCGAGCCGAGCTTTGACCGAAACGAGCCGAGTTTTGATCTTAACGAATTGAGCCGAGCTTTGATCTTAACGAACCGAGCCGAGTTTTGACCAAACCGAGCCGAACTTGAGTTGTTCATGAACAGTCTCGATCCGAGCTCGAGCTGTTCGCGAACAATTAATTTGGTTGGAGATCTTAGTAGATCACTACTATTCTAATTAGTACTAATAACTAGTGTTTTGTCACGGATTGTTGTTTATGTTTATTAAAAAAGATTTCTGGACGATCCAACTGTACGGATGTCAAGATATATCTAATTTAGTGATATTCCCAAATTTTCAAAAAATAAAAAATTAATTTGGTTGGAGATCTTATTAGATCACTACTATTCTAACTAGTACTAGTAACTAGTGTTTTGTCACGGATTGTTGTTTTTATTTTTTAAAAATTATTTCAGAACGATCCAACCATACGGATGTCAAGATATATCTAATTCAGTGATATTCCCAAATTTTCAAAAAATAAAAAATTAATTTGGTTCGAGATCTTAGTAGATCACTACTATTCTAACTAGTACTAGTAACTAGTGCTTTGTCACGGATTGTTGTTTCAATTTTTGAAAACATATTTCTGGACAATCCAACCGTACCGTCCGTACAGATGTCAAGATATATCTAATTTAGTAATATTCCTAAATTTAAAAAAAAATAAAAAATTAATATGGTTGGAGATCTTAGTAGATCACTACTATTTTAATTAGTATTAGTAACTAGTGCTAGTGCTTTATCACGAATTGTTGTTTCTATTTTTAAAAAAATATTTCTCGACGATCCAACCGTACGAATGTGAAGATATATCTATTGATATTCACAAAGTTTCAAACAATAAAAAATTAATTTAGTAGAAGATAAAAAATAAAAAGTAAATTTTTTTATTTTTTTCGAGTTTTAAGGCGCTGAAGCTCGGCTCGTTAAACTTAACTAGCATTCATGCCCGTGCTACGCAACGGGTCTTTTTTGTTCTTAATTCTTTTACTTAATTAATTAAACAATTAACCATCGACTATCATAATTACATGTTCATAGAAATATTGTCATCGAATAAAAAGAAATATTGTCATCGAATAAAAAGAGATAATATTGTAACCATTATTTCTTTCTACTATTTTAACTAACAATATCACATGTACGTGCGTGTCCATCCAATCTAAAGTTGAGTACGTATTTGATTTGAAAACAAACAAAACTTAAGATTTTAAAATTTAAACCAAATATACTTGGTACTTGTACAAAATTTTCACAACAAAACAATAATGAAAAATCCATAATAATCAAAACATAGAACAATAGAAACAATTCAAATGAAGTATCAATAACCAACTCCAAATAACAAATATGTCAGATCACAAATATTTTTTTACCAGAAATTAAAGATTGCAATAGCTTGTTGATAGTAATATATGTGCATAACACATTTAATGAAATCATAGGAAAACCTTGTCCAAAAAAAAATTGCATCATTGTTTTGAATTTTTGTATTTCAAAAATTTATTTTTGCATTATATGAATTTGTAAATAGTTGTTAACCACTCTTTCAAATATCGCTCAAATAAATACAAAAATACTCCATCCTAGAATAAAATTCATTTTTTGCTCCATTCTTAAATTTGTATATTTTTTATATTTATAACATATATACTTTTTGTTAATTAAACTAAAATATAAATTTACCACACTCAAGTATTTAGAGTAATCTTTCATTCGACAGAAACAATGTGGCATATTTTAATGATTTACATTACACACAATTACAAATATTTAAATCACATATTGCTCTTCCTAATTAAAAGATAAGTAAGTTTATTTAACTTAATATACTTATTATATAATATATTTTGCTAATATACATAATTAAATTTGTAAAATATACCAAATTTATATTTGAATAATAAATATCACGTACTTAATATCATACGTAAAAATATAGTTTTAAAAAACAGGATTGTTAAATTATATAATGGTAAAAGTTGCTCAGCATCGACTTGCGACGATGCCTAGACTTTTCATGTAATTTTAAAATTTTTTAATATTTTAATAGGACATCAATTAAAATTGGAATGACACAATGAAACAAATTTAAAAATTTCTCCTCATAGTAAAGTAAAAACTTATAACTTTTATATTATGAATCATTATATCTAATATTTTAAATAATAAACGATCAAAATTATATCATATTTTATTTGATAATATAATTTATATAATTAAAGTATTAAAAAACAGCAGTGAATTACATGGTTTATAAGTTATTAGTTTAAAAGATTTTTTCATAGACAAAATTTCTAAACTATTACATTACATACAATTACAAAATATTTAAATATTCACTCTTCGTAACTTAAAAAAAGTTATTTTAATTAATTGAATATACTTATTTATATAATACATTTTTCTAATATATGTAATTAAATTTGTTTAAATGTACCCGGCTTTTATTATAATAATAAATATCACATACGTAATATCATACATAATAAATTTAGTTATAAAAAACATGATTGTTAAATTATATAATGGTAAAAGTTGCCCGGCGTCGCTTCACGGCGACACCTCGGCGCGTTTATATTACCGAAAAAACACATATACTTGAATTTAGTAGAATATTTCGATTGTTTATTATCTAATTAACGTGTTAAATTGACGGCAAAATCATTTGTGTGGTATTTAATTGATCTTATATATTATTCTCTCCGACCCTCTCAATTCTTTATGTTTGGGCAGAGGATTTGACGCGCATTTTTAGACTCATTTTAACACGCATTATTTAATATTTTAATATATATTCAAAAAAAGAAAATTTTAAAAATAAATTTGGAACTATACTTTATGTACACCTTTAAAAAAATCCACATTTTTGATTGAATATCCATTTAAATTATAAAATCTTATATCAGAGCTGTATCATACGTGTCATAATTAATATTATTTATAAAAATTTTATTGAATAAACATCTCCAACTTCCATCATGTAGTTATATAATGGGTATGGCTTCGGCTAAAAAAATTACATATATAATATGTATCTAAATTCTTAAGGAAAAATGCATGTACATAGTTTATTTTAAGCAACATGCATTTGCATATCCTTGATATTTTATCTGAAAATGCTTTGACGACATTTTGTTAACAAAAATAGGTATAACAAATAATGTGTTACATTATTAACAGTTGAATGTATAGTTTCAAAAAATCACAAAATACTTTTTTTTAAACATAGAATATTTGAATATATAAATGTATATGTTTTCTTGAAATGTATAAAAGGTAGATAATTATTATAATGCAAAAAATGAGATAAGTTTAATTTAAATTATTTATTGACAATTTCTAAGCATCGTCCTTACATTTTTGTTAGTTAAAAAGGTAATATGTTATATTATATATGTTATACTACAAAACAAACATTTTCGTTAAAATAACTATATTCTTAATAAGGAATTAATTGTTTAGAATAGAATCACAAATTTTAAGAATAATTAAGTTCAACATAACCTGGAATTTCTTCTAGCTTTCTAAAAATCGAATTTACCAAAATATATCTTTATATACATTTTGGGCATGCTAATCTGTCTAACAAAGTCTTTATCATTATCATTGTCTTTTTTAACTATAAATTGAAATATATAAAAATATTTAAATAATATGTACCATGTCATTTATTATTTTAAAATAATCTACTGGGTAAAACTAAAAATTTCTCTTCATCAACTAATGATGTCGCATCACATTTTGAACATTGTAATTGAAAATACTATCTAAAAGAGAATAAAATTGTCCTACATTCCATAATTCCACGTATTTTGAAATCCAAGTATTTTTTATAATAATATTTATTGAATCTATTACATATAAAATTTTGTGCATATGATTTCGTTTTAATTCCACATATTTTTAGATCATATTTTATTCTATAAAATATTGAATAATGTTTCAATCATATATTTACACAAACATACTTTAAAATATGATTGAATTTCAAATTTAAATTTATCTATATTTTATACCACACATATCATCAAATAGATTTTTTAGAATCAAGTACATTAATATTAGATGGTTATTGTCTACCCTCCAAAATAAATTGATTTGATAGGCCTATAATTTAAATTTTAAAATGCGATATATTTATTAAATAATTGATTTGTATTTATATTAAAATTACAAATTTAACTAATCAAATGATATGCAATAAAATAAAATATGTAATAGATTCAAAGTGTATTAAATGTTACTTATCTAACTCTTACTCAAGTGTATTATTAAATATGTATATGAATACATATGTTTCATATGTTTCATATGTTAAATATATTTTATACTCTCTCCGTTCCATCCATTTGTTTACATTAAAGATCATCTGACACGTATTTTAAGATGTATATAAAATATTATTCTGTAACTTATTTTTATAATTTTATGATTTTGAATAAAAATTGAATGTTTGAATTTTTATTCAGAAAAAGAAAATTTAAAAATAAGTTCTAGACCTATTTTTTATATTTTATATGTACCATGTTGGACATTCTCACAAAAACGGAAAGAAATGGCAGGCACAGAGGGAGTACTTGATAAAAACATTTTATTTTGTAGTTTGCAAAAAATATTAAAATATTCAACTAAAACAATATAGTAAAAAATTTATTGACTGTTTAAGAATTATAATCATCTATATGAAAATTTATAAAACGGCCGAAGTTTTGTTTTTCTATAAACATTTCTATTAAAAGGTATGGATACCTTATTAATTCTTACTGTCAAATTTATGTTGCACTCTAAGTACACTCTAATTATTCTCTACATGCCACTTATTTTGTCTCCCAATCCAAAATTCACTTTTTAGTCAATTATATTAATTAAATTGATAATTACCAATTTACTATAAGATAATACTTTTGGTACAAATAAAATAGAAAATGAGGTCAAAGTTATTGGGAATAGATGAGAAAGTAATATATTTTTTAAAATAATTTATACTTTAAAGTTATTGTAATATTAAAATATTACAATATAAAACAACTTACCATTTAGAAATAAAATAGAGGTAGGCTAATGCAAAGTAGAGGAGGATGCTAATGTAAGATCTAACAACACAAAACAACCTAAAACAACCTTGTTCCAGACTGAGAATTCAGGCTGTACAACATTATACTCAAAAGCTTTAAAAACTAAAGAAAAGACTACCATCAGCAGTAAAACTTAGCTCTCTGACCTACTACCACACACTCCACATTCTTCCGTTCTGGGTGCTTGGCTGCTGTAAAAGCCCAACTGTCCATCAAACTCTGCCATCTTTACATCCATCAGTTCATTCATCGGGTCTAGCTCCTCCTTTTCCTCCCCGCATTGATCTTGATGAGATGACCAGCCACCTTCGAGATTCTCCCTTTAGTTCAAAATCATTTACCGCTTCCTCATCAAGAATGTCCATTGCATAATGTATGGAAAGATTTCTTATTCCCGATCAATCAAAGACTTACAAATTTTTTTGAGACTCCAATATTGTTAGCTTGTTGCTTTCAGAGAATGCCCAGTAGAATGCATTAAAGTGTGCCGCCCCCTGTTGATTTGAATATTAGTATCATTGGACAATATTGTAGATAACATCTACTATGGTTTCAAGGAAAAATAGAGCACTCTTTTCTTTCAGTATCATATTCAAGTGCTCATGAATATGTTGGACTTGCTATATTTCAAACCTATATAGAAAGCACTTAACTTACATAGCTAAGTCACAATTTTTTTTTATAAAGGAACAAATCTGGATACTTTGCAAATTATACACTACATCAAACTTTATATGAAAAAACACCTCTTGGGCAAAGCAAAATCCTCACCGGAAAACTTATAATGCAAAAACATCTCTTAACCATTATATTTCCAATTTCTCGAAAGTAGCAGTATGGAGACATTCTCATTTTAATATTCTTAGGTAAGTTTCCGTAATATATGGGAACATTATTGCATTACATGCCTCACTATTTTGGACATGACTATGTACAATACAAAAATCTTTAAAGGATATGGCATCCATAATGGATATATGTATGATTTGGAAACCACCATGGATATCATCTTCTTTTTCCTAATCATACCAGACCATGAACCATGTACGCTTGAAGGCAAAATATATTTTTCTTTTTGTGCTAAAGGCAAAATTTGTATGATATCATGTGGAAGTGAAATAGTCTATCATTTCGTTAAATTTCAAACCTACTTATTGCTCATATCCTCAAAAATGTTGTTTACTTCACTTGCCATGTCTGTGATTGGATCATAATTTGTCCATTTAAATTTTGTGCAAAGAATACCATGCATTGATCTATAGTGTTCACATTCCCATCAGTGACTCTAACAGCGGTGTAGATTCCAAAACAACAATTATTAATATATTTATAGGAAGAACAATTAAATATTCCTCATAAAAAATAATTAAAGGTCAAAAGAAATAACCTGGAGAGAAAACATCATGCTACCACTCAGGTCACTATTTGAAGGGCACACAGGATTGTTACAGAGGGACCTAAATTTAGTTTTTCTAACTTCATCATATTCAACTGCAACATGCCACTAACATATCTAAGAATAGCTATACAAACATCAAATAACTCTACAACTGTTCAAACAACATTTTAATCTTCCATAATTTCTAACAATAGCATAAGAAAAGTACAAACTGCAGATAAGTACTCTATCGCCAATCAGACAGTATTTCTAATAAGGTAGTCGAGCTGTCACGAATCAAAATTATTCTTTCCTCTACCCACTATTTATACAATACCAACCCAAACTTTACCACATTATACTTGAGTGATGTAAAAATGCCACTGGCTTATTATGTATCCTCCAAACCCAAACTTTACCACATTATATCTTATTTTTTTGTTGTGTATTTATTTTCCTAAATTTTAATGAATAAATGTATCGTTATTCCATGAAGTATTCCCTCTCACAAATTGAAAAGTTATTGTAAGTTACTATGTTGTAGTAGTATTTATCAATCTATTTTTGCAAGTCATACCAGTCTTCCCTATTCTAGCAGGGTCATGGCAACATAGATCAATCTAATGATGATCATAATTTCGCAAAATCGCATAAGAAGCTTTAGAAACATTACTGTTTTAAATATACTAACTGAATGCAAGGAAAGCGAACAAAACTACAATAAAGTATAATGGTCGTCAATAGTGAAAAAAAGCTAAAATTTTGTTGTGTTACTTTAACACAATGAATGATTTAATGCAATCCAAGAAGACCAAATTTGTATGTAATAGCAAAAGAGGCCAGGCGCTATTATAAGATTAAAGTTAAGTAATTTCAAATTATGGTTATGTCCACTCCTATAATATGTCATTGGTGACACAAACATTTATGCATCCAAGTAAACTGGTTAAAAACCCAAATAATGTACAGCTTATAACAAACATAAGCATAAAAACAATCAAAAGTAGATTTCAAAGTTACTACTTACTTACGACCTCTGCCCTTAGCACCTTAGCACTTGAAGTAACTGCATCTTGCGCGCTGTCAACTTGCACAACGAATGCAGCAAGAAGTCTACATATATTGCTTATGTTCGGACATAAACTTTGGTGAAACAATAGTTATACTTTTGTATCCTTTTACATTAATTTCATCTTTGAAATTGGGGGAATGTAATTTTGAATTAGATAAAGAATCAAAAACATATTTACACAATATTATAAATACGTACATACGTTTATATCATATTACATACCTTCTGCAAGATTAAAACTACTAAAAAAGAAAAAAGGTGATGTGAAGATGATACCTAGGCACCTACTAAGAAGTATAACAATTAGTCATACTATATAACCCAAGTTAATGGCATTTATTTCCCATTCAAACACTAATAGTTTGTCGAAATAATAAACATACCTTTAGGTACCAAATTCATTGAGTCTAGCATCTCTTTATGAGCTTGATAGTTGCTTCACATTTAATTTGACTGACTATCTCGTCATGCTCAGAGATTGAAAGTCAAGCAGCATCCATTGCAATAATTGCTTCTGCAAGTTCATTCATCACTTTCTACTTCAAGCTCTTCTCCTGCAAGTACGAAGACATTTGAAGTTGTACTCAGTGCACATGACATGACCAAAATACATGTGATTCACAACATATAGTTACCTTTTCTTTTGCTGCAAGAACTTTTTCCTATTGTATCCACCAATTTCATTATCTAGCCAGTCAATAGGTAGCGAATCTATTGCATTCGGGGATTCAGATAAACAATTCTTCAAACAAAGCAACCAATAATTTTTTCCACGGGATGGACTAAGTTTTTAAGGCCTGTAAAAAAAATAAAAAGGTAACATATCCATGAAAAAAAACTATTCTTGACGAAAACCTGTAAACACAAATATAGAGTGGTACCTTGAATCGGACTCCTTTTGCAACAACGACAGCAGTTGGATGAGTTAGCGAACACATGGGAGTGCTACAAAAATACATTTATTGAGTAAGAACAATGATCAAGTGTGTATATGCAGGTTAGTATTTGTGCAAACGCTGGATATATCAACACAATTAATTAATAATTTACCTGCAAGTGTTTCATTTGCCACTGATGTTTGCTGCTTGGCAAATTAAGCTTTTTTGCTACATTTGCTGAGGAGAAAAAAGAATCATAGCATTACATGTTAATAAAGTCAACATTATAGGCTAACTGGTAGTTGGGCAGAATCATTTCAACTAATTTTCAGAAATTATCAAAACATATAATGAATAAAAATTTCAGCTAATCATAGCTAATATACTCACATGGACATATCAAAACATAACAGATTAACTATGTTAATGAAAATATTACATCAAATTTAATAAAACAAAAGATAATTGAATCAATCATAAAATATTACCACTTTAAGAATAAAATTCTTTAATTTTTCTAGTAGCATCAGATGCATTAGTTGCAAGAGAAAATATAACATATTGTAAAACATTTACAATGGTTAATCGTATTATAAATGTAGATAAAAAACTACAGTACAGTAGTCTATAATTAAAGAAACTACCTTTTTCATAGAATTTAAAGTATTTGTATAGAAACTAATTTGGGAATAAGATTGATTTATTATTCTTGGGAAATTATATTATAGCATTTACTTGTTGTAGGTATTGTTGGAGATCTGACAAATGCCTTTCCATGCAACTGGTGGAGGACCAAATCCAGTATCATCAAAACTATTTGACTCTGGCCAAATACCATTGTCAAGAACACCGATAATAAAATCACTTTCGGTATTTGTTTTATCAGTTTGTTGAGGAAATCCAATAAATTTCCATAAATCTGGACCTAAAGCTACCCAACAAATGAAAAAGAAACAGTCATCACAAATATTTTCTAGAAAAGTACCTAAATTTGGAGTTGTTTATCTATTAGCACAATATGTGAACAAAGGAACAACTACAATGCATAAGAAATACACGCAAAGTTATAAAGAGGTGCCAAAAACTGGTACCATGGTGCCAAAAATGAGATCCTCGTGCCTTCTTTCTTTTCAGCAAATAGTCAAGATCAAATTATATAATATCAAGCAATCAAATGTAAGACACAAATTAGTAAAATCAAGTCACAAATAGTACAATCCATCAAACTATCTAAGCAAAAGTATTACATAATGGAAGACTCTAAACTAAAGTAATCATCACAGAATATTTAGAAATTTAATGCACATAAAAATATACTTTATTACATGTATGTAATTACATACATCATATATAATAAATGTAATAATCAATCAAAATGCATCCCAAAATAATCCTTATTCCACGTAGTTGTGATTCAGAAATACCTAGTACATTGAGCATTAGCTCGCTTGACCTTCTGGTATGTTTTCTCTATGCACAAACCATTGCTTCCAACCTAGAAGCCTACATGCTCTTCCCACAATTTACAAAAAATCAAAACAGTAAAGATGTACATCCATTCTTTAAGAAAAACATAAAAGAATCTATAAGAAAAGTAAGGTACCGGAAGACAGTGATGGATACTCCTATTGAAGCAAGGTTTTATTTGAATTTTCTATGTAGCTCTTACAAATGAATGGAAGTTAAGTGATCGATTGTAATATAGCCCACGTTTCTTAAAAATTAAGATTACACGTAAATCCGTGTCACAATTCTGTACCTCCAAGTACTTAAGACGTACTTTCGAAACACATAGTGCAATACATAATTATCCAAACTTGAATCTTTCATAGCAATTCCTGTTGACATAAAACAATTTTTTGTTCAGCCATTATAACAAACACGTAATGTCCTGTTCTATTAACATGTAGTACACACAACCAAACACGAATAATTTCAATTTCCCAGAGTAACAAAATATAAAAACCAAACCCGGATGACGTGGAGATATGTAGAGAAAATTGCATCCTCATTTGCAAGCTACAAAACCACAAACCAAATGCTGATTTTATAAAATTAAACCAACAGACTTTGTACAATGAATAATCAATTGATAGTTAAAAGGAAAATACAAACCTGATTTTGGTTTTAATTTTGGAGTAGATGATTCACGATACATTAATCAACATCTGGTCTACAATGGTTGCTCCATAAAAAATGATACATGATACATTAAGAACATGTGTATGAGTATATATCAGTAGTACTAACCCTTGTGTTGTTTATATGATGTATCACTGCTAGCAGATTCATCCATTGATGTGTAGAAGACGATTAACAATGTTGATTATTGTAATCGTTTGTATGTACATGTATACAAATCTAGCATATCATTATCGCCAAGAGATAAACAATCATGATCAATGATTTGATAAAGGTTAATATGGTGTAGGTCTCGTACTAATTCAAATGTTTATTAGCAAAGAATATGGCATAATGGAAGATGTTTGAGCGTGAAGGATCTGTTCTGTTAATAGGGTTTGTTCCAAATTTAGCGTTGATAAGATTTTCAAAAATAACCAAGATGTGATACGTAATTTGGATGGATAGTCCGATAACCCATATTCTATGTGAATTATAGCTAATTTTGTATGTAATGGGTCAAGTTGGATAGTCCATAAACCCAAGTAATTGTAGTCAATTATCAATGTAACCTTAAATGTAATATAAATCATTAAAAATGGTGGGTATAATGGTAAAATTTTGGAATTCTTCACTAGCAGGAATTAAGATATGTTGATGAACACTTACTTTAAATAAAAAAGTAAAGGGGTAATCTAAAACCCATGTCAGGGGATATCAGATTTCTCGGGATTCGTGAAGAAACCCCACCGGCGACGATGGATGATCACGGGGACGGCGGCTCTTCCGGCGGTTCAAGCACATGTCCTATCTGTATCGGACCTTTCCACAATGAATACTACCTGGATAAGTGTTTCCGTACGTTTTTTTATATATTTCTGTGTATATATATGTATATATCTGGATGATGAAATTATAGTTAACAGTTGTTTTTTATTTTCGACCTTAATTTTGGTAACAAATTTGCGAAATGTAGCATAGAATTAGGTGCACAACATTTGGTTATTATTTGAATTTTTGTATATGTATGGATGCCACATTTCAAGTTGTTAGTTTTGCGGGGAGAGTTTGTTATTTTAAGTATTCAACTGTAATTTTTGTAACAATTTTCGCAATACATGCTTCAGTTGTCATTTTTTTTTTTCCAATTATTTGCCTATCGGATTTTTTTAGATGATTGTGAAGGGTAATTGGGAACTTTTTAATGATAGAGGCCGTGTTCGAACATGGCTATATGCTTTTAGTGTTGTAAGAGCTTCTTTTGGTAATAGACCTTTTTTTGTCTAGTATTTACATAAGAGTGGAGAGCCATGTATTTTTACTGGTGTAGTGCTAATATTATGGGATGTTTTTTTTAGTTTTTTGCATTTGACGTTTTACTACTATCACTTGCAGATAAGTTTTGCCGCAATTGTATCCTGCGTTGGTCAGAAGTGGTTGCTGGCAGGCAAGCTAAGCCACCTTCCTCCGTCAAGTGCCCTCTTTGCAAGGTGATATACGTGCTCTATTAGTGATTGAGAGTGTAATTCTTAAGCATTTTCTTATTTTTAAATGAAGTTGCATCTGCAATAAGGAAATTTTTCATTCTTTTTGATGCTGTAGTGATCTAAATATACATTTCATCTGGTGTAAGAAAAGAAAACATGATAACTGCTGGGTTTCTGTTGTACATAATTAAAGAATAAAGGGAATGTGAGCACGGGTATGCACACTATCTTCCTTCTTAGCTGTTCTGTTTATGGATAGTTTAAGTTCTTATTTACTTATTTCATTGTTTATAGACCAATCTGTGTTGGATGGGATTGTTCGGTAGAAGGTAAATGCCTTACATTTTTCATGATCTTTTACACGGATTATAAATTAGTCCGTGGTTCATTGAAGGTAAGTATAAAATTCTTATGTGTGTTTGGTATGTTGAAATAGAATGGTTAGGATCAGGTGAAATGTATCTAGATATATGGATGTGTAAAGAAAGAATTATGGATATTATATGAGATGTGAGTGGGAGTGAAAGAGATGATGTGATGTGGTGGTGGGGGATGATATTGTTTTTGAGTAAAATGAGTGGGTGAAACTTGAAAAATTGGCTTTTGTAAAATGGAAAGAATGCAGCTTAGGTTAAACTTGTGGAATGAAATGAGAGAAGAAATGAAAACTATGAGTAGTTATGCATATAATACTCCCACCCATGAAAACTATATTCTCTCCAACCTAACACAACATTAGTACATGTTAAGAAATTGTGTAAAACAATATAAAGGAATATGTGTTTAGTAGAGGTATAAATGCTAGATCTATGAAGGACTCTAATTGTTTTAAATTATATTGTACAACCTGTAGAAAAAGACTTGTAAAATGGTAGTGATCCTTAGTGATGAGAGTTAAGAATAATATAGAGTTATTATGTACTTTTTCATGGCCTATACTAATTTTCGAGGATATTTAAATAAAAACTGAACAGACTGCACCTTCAGATCCTACACGAAAGCTGGGTTTTGGGGTATTATATGATATAATACAAGGTACATTGAGTAGGGTTGGTCAACTTTGTCACATGTTGCACCCATATTTGATTTGTTTAAAATATTTTTTCTGTATTTTATCCTCAACTTTAAAGCCAAATATCACTTTTCTTAGTATGCATAATGTGTTTGATGTACATTATTGTCATTCTTAACTTATTTGAAGTTATAGGTAGCTCTAATGCATCTCGGTTGCATTGCCTGCAATTCCCACCATTTAGACGACATAAATCATAAGGCTTAAAACAGTTTTAGTTATTAAACGCTGAATGCACAATTTTTTTTCGACATTTAATGTTAAGTCCTTGGGCACTATATTGCACCGGTGTTAAAAACATGATTTGTTTAGTTAAATGGATGGATGAGAGACGGGGGAAGGACACATGTTAAGTGTGTGGTGTCTGTTAAAAGGCCTCATCATTAAACCCCGAGTATGAGAAACAAAGCTTTAGATGTATAACATATAAATATAATTAGACATTCATGTCCTATCCTAACTGTGCTCAATGTGCAGACTGAAAACACATCTATCATACATGGAATTACATTTCAAAAACATTACTTTAATCAGGATGCTGGAAATAGGTATGGAAACTGACCATTTTTTTGGATATTATTGTATTGAAAATAAATATTTTTTCATGTTTTGATTACATTTATATTAATTTATCGAGCAGATTCTAAACGTGCTTTTCGTCGTTCTTAATGTTTCCAGTGCTTTCTTTTCTGATGCTCACAAATATAGACTGCAGTGCTACTACATAGAACCAGGTATTACTCATCATTAATACATTATATCATGTATTCTCTATGGTGGATAATTGAAATGGCACATGATCAAGCAGCATTTTCACAATTTTCAATAAATTGATTTTGAATAGGCACCTTAACTGATAAATTCAGTGTTTCATTGTATTGGAAGTCCAACAAATATGTTCAGAAGAATCGGTTTCTGTTGAACTGGTTGAGAAGGGAACTTCAAGCTTTATTTCAGGTTCATTTAATTCACTATTATCTTTCTCTTTCTACCTGTATCTATTATCATCATCCTTATCATTTGGTTCTTGAATGACTGCGTGGTAATCCCCCCCTGGTTTGACTATGGTCAATCATAAATATGAATTGTTACATCCTGTTGTGTACTTCCTGTAATCAATACCCTGTATGAAAAATAAGTAATCACTTAATCCGAGAAAGGGCAAGCAAATACTGTTTTATAGATCTGAAGTAACTAAAACTATTATTTAAGTTCTAGCCAAGCACTATTTGACATGATGTTAAATTTCTATTGATAAAATTAATAGCATTGTGTTATTCGTCACCACAAACTGAACTGAATCAATTTTTTAGGGATCAAAGAAAATTGACAAATGAATATTATTTTTCAAATGAGGAAGGATCGGTGAAATTTTGAGACAATCTAATTCCAAAAACATGAAACTTGTTTACTAACTATTAATATGAATCTAAAATGATTCTAAATAATATTTGTTATTTTAATTACTAAGATTTTAAATAATACTGTTGCCTGACTTTTCCTTTTTAAATGATTCTTGTTTGACTCATAATGATCATGTTGACTAGATAGTATCTCGACTATAATGCACTTTTTCTCCATTTATTGAGCAAATCCTAGGAAGTTTAGTAACTGCCCAGTTAAGAAAAAAACTCAACCAAGCATAAAAAGGGGGAAAAAGTGGATGATTAAATAACATACTATGCTATATGTATGCAACTGAAACGTGTTAAGTAATGCTTTTAATGAAGGGCAACCCCTTCATAAAACATTTATATTCCTTGAACTGGTATAAATGGAATAAACACCGACTACGAATTTGACAAGGGTCTACCTTCATAAAAGAAATCTATACTCCCTTCATCCAAATAGACACCCTTGTATTTGTGGTTAAAGGAAGTATACACCTATGAACTAGTTGGAAGTTATTATTAAAGCCCTTCAACAGTACTTTGAAATGGTTTTGCAGAAGGAAGATGTTGATATCATAGCTCACCACCTGCATGGAATCATCGACTCCCTGGGAAGGTAATCTTTGTTATTCTTTTAAATTCCAGGAGATATGACTTTAAAAGAAGACTTATGCAGAAGCTCGAGAAGACAAAATCCTGAAGCTGAAAATGACAAAATACTGAAGTTGAATGTTTTGATCGCTTAAATACAAAATCGAAAAAATGAAACTAGGGTTGTATAGAGTTTGTTCCCTACTGTCTTCAACTCAGATAGTATAGAAGAAATTAATGATATAAAAAAGAATAGTCTACTGAAAAGTGTGTACACTTAGTTTTACTTTATTCCTTCGCTATGACAACAGGCTTCCACTTTGTTACAGCAGTAAGACAAAAGCTCCTGGAGATTCACCTGGAATAAAGCAGGAAGAGTTCAAGGCTTCGGTTTCACAAGCAGCAGAACCTTTCTTAACAGGTAGAACAAATAGGTTTGTGGAAGAGCTGGAACTCTTTTTAGCTTCAGGTCTTACTATTGAAGCCTACGATAAAGTTTATATTCAACATCTGGGTTGGAAAAATGATGAAATAACCCCTGATGATGATGAAGATATTCCTGAAAGTATTCCTGTAGTTCCTTCCTTAAGTTTGTTTGACGATGATGACTTTGAATAAATTGCTTTGCCAATGTAGAGAAGAAATGTGTGTTTCCCTGCAACTTATGCTCATGTATTTGTGTATTAGTACTTGTGGTCTTGTAAAAGTATATTTTTCGTACATATAAAGTGCAATATATGGCTTAGGAGAAGAAGTGGGGCTCCATCAAGTTTCTGGTGTTTTGTGCAGGAAATTACTTAATGGGGTATTTTCTTTGCACGTTAATAAATTTTATTTAGCAAAAATAAAAAAAAAAACAGCAAGTGGAAGAACTTTTTCCTCTGGCAAGTTTCACTATTAATTTAGTAATAATAATATTTTTCAAATAAATAAAATCTTTCTTTTAGTTGGTTTTATCTGGCATAAATAAAGCTAACTTTTTTGCTGATATAAAAAATCGAGGAAAAATCAATTTACTCGCTCAAATATTTTAAACTTTAACAATACAATAAAATAATTACAGTGATTCTCAACAAATAATAAATTTAGCGATCTCGACTTCTTAGTTGACATCACCACGTGTAGTAGTAACACACACACAAACAAGCATGTACATGTAAAGTAGTGAAGAGATAGGTTGAGGAACAGAGGGAATATGGCATCACAGTATGGAGCATTCATTGAGAAATTCATATTGAAGTCTCCATCATTATCTTCTACTCAAGAACTTCCTTTATATGGTCTCACCTTTGCTGTCAAAGATGTGTGAGTCCACTCTAATCAGTTTCCTAACTCACATACTTCACTGGTTCACTTCTACTTCTTATTTGTATGTGTAATCAACCTAGTTCACTTTGTATATATATGTGTGTGTGTGATTGTATTGGAGTAAAAGTTTGTCAATTTGTCGAAGAAAATGGAGCTTGGGACAAGTCAACTTATACAAAGTTGGAGTTGTAATTCTTGAACTTACTCTTGTAACTAATCTATGGACCATATTGGCACTATCTTATCCAAACCTAATCTTCAAGATAACACCATGGATCAGATGTTATAATGTTTTGTGTTACTTTATAGGAATCGAAGTTTCGGATTTAGGTACCTCAAAATTTGTGGATACTGTAGAAGTCTGTATAATCTGATATGCAGATAGATTGTGAATGATGGAGAGTATGTAGAGAGTAATGGAGAGTATGTAGAAGAACATAGTAATAGAAGACCAAGAACACTGCAGTGAACACTGCAGTGTATATAAGAACACAAGAACTACAAGAGACTACATTGTGATTAATTGGATTGGATTGCTTGACATTGTGCACACATATATATAGCATGCTTGATAGTGAACACATTACAGATCGATCGCACTCATAACAATATTCTCACACATGTTACTCCACTCAATCACTCTTCATGTGGCTGCACACACTCTTCATGTGGCTTCACATGTGCTACACTACTTATTACTATCACATACTCTAACATCCCCCCTCAAGACATATGTGGGAGAGAAACGGAAACATTTGGCTTGAACTACTATGACAACCAACCAACTTGAAGAAACAAGAGCAACATGAGGCTCAACAGCAGCAAATGGAGGAGCAACAAGCAGTAACAGGAACATGAATTCGGGCAACAAACGGAGCATTACAAGCTCAAAATATATCGGCCATCTTGGGCATAAAAAAGCTCACTTCGGAGCGGAGCACACAAGGCTCATAAGGGCTGGAATTAATCATCACAATCACCCTGAAAATACAAGAGTATGCAGTTTTTCTAATGATAAAGCTTAGAGAGAGATGAGAGGGAAGCTTTCCAAAACACACTAGCTATCTACTTGCCGTAAAAACAGCTATAGACTTGCCGGACGTGAAGCTATCTACGTGCCAAAAATAGCTATAGACATGCTTGAAAAATCTGCAAAATAAAACAACGAAAAGTTAAATGTTTGTGCCGGGGCTGCTACTGTGCTTGAGATGGAGTGTTCATGGTTATGATGGTGTTGGTGGAGCACTGAAGTAGAGGATAATGCCAACAAGGAAATATGGAGAGGGGTAGGAGAAAGACATGCTGAAAATGTTGATGAAAATTATTTATTGTGCTCAAAACCAAGCTTTTGTGTTGATGATTTTGGTGATGATGTTCATGGTGTGATATAATGGTGATAATGATGCAAGATGCAGAAAAATTATAGATGCAGAAAAATGGTTAAGAAATATGCAGAAATTTATGAAGAACACTGCAGAAAATTTGAAATATTCTGCAGAAAAATGAGAAAATTTGTGATGATGATTTTGTGTTTATGATGTGCTCAAACTGGAAAAATGAGCAACAAATGGAGGAGGTCCTCATTAAAAACCTCTTTGGGAAAAAAAGAGTGACCTCTATATGCAGAAAATTTCTGCAGAAAACTGAAAAAGATGCAGAAAAAAAAAAATGCAGGGAGAAGAGCAGTCTTGTTGCAGTTGCAGGAGCCGTAGATACGGTAGAGAAGGAGTTGTCTTGATGCAGTTGCAGGAGAGTATGGCTGTATTGCTTTGAGCAGACTTGGAGGCTGAATGCATTTAGGAGGAGTTGATGAAGAGGGATGAAGAAGATGCTGCAGTTCTAGACATGCAGAAAATTCAGAAAAAAATGCGGAAGAAAGAGAGGATCTTCTTAGCTCGTTAGAGAAGAGTCTCTGATACCATGTAGAAGTCTGTATAATCTGATATGCAGATAGATTGTGAATGATGGAGAGTATGTAGAGAGTAATGGAGAGTATGTAGAAGAACATAGTAATAGAAGACCAAGAACACTGCAGTGAACACTGCAGTGTATATAAGAACACAAGAACTACAAGAGACTACATTGTGATTAATTGGATTGGATTGCTTGACATTGTGCACACATATATATAGCATGCTTGATAGTGAACACATTACAGATCGATCGCACTCATAACAATATTCTCACACATGTTACTCCACTCAATCACTCTTCATGTGGCTGCACACACTCTTCATGTGGCTTCACATGTGCTACACTACTTATTACTATCACATACTCTAACAGATACAATTTAATGAATTGAGTGAAGTTTCTTGTAGGATTAGCACATACAATCTTACTTCAAACTCCAAGACAAACATATTTTTGAAGTTTATAACTGAAAACCAATTCTGCATATATAAATTATATGCTAATTTACTTATTGGTCTAGTTGTCAAAATTAGTTGTGAGACTTTAGAATCTTCTTTTATATAGTGTAATGATAATATGCTTGATGGTATAGCACATGTTGGTTTAGGCACTTGGCCATTTACCAAAACTTTGGTTGCCATATAAATAACCCTTTTGGTTTATACTGAACAAGATAAAGTAACTTTTGAGTTTTGGGTCTTTGAAGATTTTTTTCTGAGGAGAAAATTTATCTTTGTCGTGAACATAAATTTTGATATCAGATTTGATGTCGACGGATATGTAACTGGGTTTGGAAATCCAGATTGGGCTCGCACTCATTCAGCTGCTACAACAACTGCTCCAGCTATAACGGCTCTGTTGAGAGCAGGTGCAACTTGTGTTGGCAAGACTGTGTTGGACGAAATGGCATACGGGTTAGAATAGCATCCCCACATATGAAAATTAATTTATATGTTATGTGATCTAGTTTGTTGCAGTGCTCATTTTTTGTCCATTAAATTTTGTTGTATTGGTTGAACATACTGAACGAAAAGTAAAGAAAAAGACAGACAAAGAAACATGCCTAAAACTTAACTGGAATGCATTCAGATTCTGTTTCAATTTTTCTGCTGATGTTCAACAGTCATAAACAACTAGGTTTATACATACTTGTTAGCATACTCTGATCATCATCATTACCTTTACTTCATGTACAATTGATTAGTTACTGGTACCTTCCATAATTTCACTTATCCGAGTTCCAAAATTCACTTATCACCAAACTTAAGTTGAAGTTCTCATATTGCTCAATGTCTATTGATTTTTCAATATCATGCAGATTAAAAAATCACAAACAATACAACCCTAAACCTTCTCAAGCTTGTAGAAAAATTAGTTAGCATAGTTTATTTTGGAAATTCTAAACTTTACGATATGCTTTCACTATGACTGCAAACTTACATGATTTTTCTTTCAGAAATAGTTTGATATGTGATTTACAAGCTTAAATAACCAAAATATTTTTTAACTTTTGAAGCTTACCGAGCACCAGAAAATTTCAAAGAATTCATATTCAGTGTGAGAGTAACTCAATAAAAGAGAGTTCATAGTTTGTGATTTTCGAGCTTCTAGAAATTGTTCAATGCTCGACATAGTTTTTGCACTACAGAAAAAGATCCTAGATATTTCAATTTGCGTAAAAGGTATGTACTGATAGAATCTTTTGGGCTTTGGCAGGGTTAGTGGAGAAAACAAACATTATGGAACACCCACCAATCCATGCGCACCGGATCGGGTACCCGGGGGATCTTCTAGTGGATCTGCTGTTGCAGTTGGAGCTGGAATTGTTGATTTCTCTTTAGGTTAAATTTAGCCTTGTGATACTTTTTTTTTTGTTTTTGTATTCTGACATTTGAAGTAATGGAAGTGAAGTCTAATGGCCTAGGTACTGACACTGGAGGAAGTGTAAGAATTCCTGCATCGTATTGTGGCATTTTTGGATTTCGGCACTCTCATGGAATAATTGAAACTACTGGTGTTATTCCCATGGCACAGAGTTTTGACACTATTGGTGAGTAAGCTGAACTGCTTAAACTTAACTCACATTGTTTAAATACAGAATTGGTGTGCATAGGTTTGCAAGTGGTGAGGGGCGACATATAATCAGGCCTTGGACTGGTGATTAATCTTGCTCCTGATACCTTTTATGAATTACGAATCAATTTGTAATGGTACCTAAAAAGTTCATCATCTATGGGTATTGGATTTTTGTTTCCAATTTGCATTATATTGATAACAATACTACTAAACTACAAGAGATCTTATGTTAAGAATGATACTAGTGAACTGGAAGAGAGAAAGCATGAAACAATTGTCCTATATTGCACAATACTTTGATGTTTGGAAAGTTATACTTTAACTTTTTAAGGCTATTTTTTGTCAGGATGGTTTGCTAGGGATCCTGTGTTATTGAACCAGGTCGGGCGTATTCTGTTGCAAATTCCCCGCATGGATCCTATGAGACCATCTCGTGTTATCATTGCTGAAGATTGTTTTAATTTTGTCAGCCTTCCAAGCAATCGCATAATTGGAGTTCTTACCGACTCAGTAAAAAAGTTATTCGGAGGTAATTAAGTTATTTATATAGACGCTCTCTGCACAAGGAATATTAGTTGACATCTAAAGACTACTGATAAATATTGTTTTTATGGCGTTATCGATGACTAAATCTCTTTCTCTTTATTTGTGTCAATATATGTTTCTTATACATGGATGTTCCTTGTATGCTGATATAGGCGATGTTATTAAAAATGCCAGACTTGGCGACTATGTTGTGAACAATGTTCCAAGCTTAAAGCATTTCCGATATAAAGACATTGGAGATCAAGATTATAATACCGAATCTCTGGTATCCCTATCGTACTCGTTGCGTTTGCTTGTAAGGTGCACTCTGAATGGATCTTGATACAATTTTGTACTTGAAAATATACATGTTTTGTTATTGCCTTTATGTAATTTGATATCTTTAGTTGCATGTTGACTCCCAAATTCCTATCCTGATTTTTTTTCAAAATGTAGGTATGAGCTCAAGAATAATCATGGTGAATGGGTCAGAACTGTCAACCCTGATTTTGATCCAAGAATGTTAGAACGTGTACAGGGAGCACTTAGAACAACAGAGAAAGATGTTGAATGTTGTCACTCTGTTAAGTCTGAGTTCCGTGATGCTCTCAGTGCACTATTAGGGGTTAGCCTCTCACTCTTTCACACAAATACACAAGAATGTAGAAACACATCTAAAATGATTTTAAGTTTGTACCGATATCGGCAATTAAAGAAGTGATTGAAATCCACATTACTAGATAGTGGCCTTTGGCACTTAAGATAGACATTAAATTCATATAGTTAGATGACTCTAAATAACACACTTCATTTGGTTTGAAAAGGAAGTCAAAAACAGAAGTATGGTAGTCTTTTTATAAGTCTGCAAAAGTAATTATTGAGATTTTCATAAAACATAAAGTTAAATTGTTTCAGAAATAATTGAAGAAAGTGATTGCACAGGATTGTGACATCCTTGCTATTCCAACTGTTCCTGGACCTCCCCCAAAGCTACAATCGGAAGCACTAGCTTCGTCAAAATCATTTCGCGACAGGAGTTATTTTAGCTTTCTATCTGTAGCAGCATTATCTGGATTTTGCCAGGTAATTAATTTACGGAGAAAGTTTAGTTCTCTCTCTCTCTCAAAGCTTATATCCTAATATACTTATCGGGAGATTTGCAGGTTTGCATACCTCTAGGAACTCATGATGATCTTCCTGTGTCAGTTTCCTTGGTAGCAAAACATGGTTCTGATGGATTTCTACTAAATTTTGTTGAGACCCTTTATGAAACCATCAAAGAGCAGGTTGAAATTGCTGAGCAAGTGATCAGCAGTTAAGTTTGTGTCTGTATAAACACTATGGCAACTGTTGGACAAACCTAATGGCCATGACAAAATTGTAATTGTAAACTGAATTAATTTAGTAGATATACAAATTGTGACATTACAATATGATTTGTTCTGCACCACCATATGACTCCAACAATTACACCAAGCTAATCTCGAACAAAATTCTGCAAATAATGTATTGTTCTCTCCACCAAAGAACAAATCCCTCTCCCAACAATCTATATATTGAAAGGGGATCGAATCCTTGTCTTTTTGAAACACAAGCTAAGGTAATACTAATATATAACCAAAAACTCGAACAAGACATATTTCTATTTTAGTAAATGGCGACAAAATGGCTTGCTGATGAACTTTTGGTGGGTGAATTCACACACATATTTCCGAATTTGAGATTTTTGTTGTTAATGACTTAATGTTACCACATGGATATTTTTGAGAACGTGCAGAAAAGCATGTCATTGACACTGGTCAACAATGGGCTGTTGGTAAGTATGTAAAGTATATAAGAAATGATTCTCCTATGCACTCCCGTGAAAAATGTTACTTACTACTCCCTCCGTCCCAAATTGTTTGATACTCTTGACTTTGAGATTAAGAAAATGTAGTAGAAAAAAAATAAAGTTAGTTGAAAAGTGGATAAAGTGATGGGACCTATTAATATTTAATACTCCCTCCGTCCCACAATACAAGTCTCTTTTGAGGAATTTTTTTTTCCCATAATACATGTCCATTTTCAATTTTCAATGTAAATTTGTGATAATTTTCCTAAACTACCCTTTTTAAAAATTGTATAGCAATTAATGAGGAATGACCAATAGTATAAAATA
This sequence comes from Kitagawia praeruptora, assembly GCA_037693485.1. Classification (NCBI taxonomy): domain Eukaryota; kingdom Viridiplantae; phylum Streptophyta; class Magnoliopsida; order Apiales; family Apiaceae; genus Kitagawia; species Kitagawia praeruptora. The sequence continues at coordinate 115,626,136 of CM075351.1, read as the reverse complement.
GCTAATGTTCTTAAAAGTCAATGCATTTATAATGGGCATAAGAGGAAATGTATTATCTAATTAATGTTTTCTTAAGATGCGTAATTTTTTCAAAAGAGACTTGTATTGTGGGACGGAGGGAGTAATAGATTTGAGATAGTGGAGGAAAGTAGTGGGTGTAATAGTGTAAAAAAGAGTATAAAATGGAGAAGTAGTGAGTGTAATAGTGAAAAGTAGTGTTCAAAAATAGTAAGTAAAGTAGGTTCATTAGTTTTGGGACATCCCAAAAAGGAAAGTGTGTCAATATTTTTAGGACGGAGGGAGTATTTGTTATTTAGAATCAATTAAATTTAACTAATTAATTTATTTTTAATATGTGTATTATAATGTACAAATCACTTTGTTGATTATAGCAGGCAGACCATAATATTTTGCATGTAATGTTCTTCCATGTGTTGCTGGAAACAAGATATAATATAAGTATTTTTTTAATAAGTAGGTTTATAATCTTACAATTGAGTATTTGTTCTACAAAAATTTTCGGATGAGTCAGAGTCGAACCCAAAACCTGGACAACCGATAAACTCTTACACTTGGGTTATCCAATCGTACTCAAGATAGCTAGATATAAGTAGTTCTAAAAATCGATTTAGGCGATCGAAAAATCGTGCCTAGACGCTAAATGGTGTAAAAACGTCTAATTTTACTCTTTTTTATTTATTTATGAAAATTGGTCATAAAACGTTTTTCCAAAAATCATGAATAATCTGGTCTAGGTGGGTTAGACGGTCTAGGCGGGATCAATCAATAAAAATTGTGACGAGATTAATCGGTCAACATGTTAAAAAATGGTCAAATTAAACCTAAAATTATAAAAACATAATTTTTTAAATAAAAAATATAACTTACACATGAAAGTTAAATCATTGGAGGTTAGGATTTCTTTCGTATCTAATTTAAGCGGAGCTTATTGAATTCGAGAATGGACTGATTATTTCTTATTGTGATTTCGTTTTTCACATCTAAGATTTTATTTGGAATTTCAAATTTGTAATTTCAGTTTGTTTAAGCCTTGCTTGTTTTTAGGTTGTAATTTCAGTTTTAATTTCTTATTTCAGTCTTGATAATCTCTCATTGACGAGAATTTTGGTGTTTCTCCCCTTTATTTGCGAGAGTATGATTTTTGATTTAGTGATGAAAGTTTGTAAGGGATTACAATTATGGTCGATAGCTCAAACTGGATTAGTTTCGATTGGATGTGGTGAAGCGTGTCATTTTTAATAAATCGCGTGATTGTATCTCTAAAAGATATGGATTAATCAGCAATAGCTTCTGTTATATGTTTGATTATTTTTGTAAATTGCCTAAGAATTTTCATTAGTGAATCAATTTCTATTAAAAAAAAGGTATAATTTCACTGAATTTTAATAAACAAAATAAATTTTATTCTTATAGCGAGGACACCGCTTGTCAGCATTAAAATAATTTTTCTTAAAATAAGAAGAGCAACCAAAACAGGAATCTCCATGTCTCCAACGTTTACACGATGTTCATATCTATCGTAAATATATGCTAGCATTTGTATTACTATTTTGTATGTATAGCTCACCATTAACGTTCTCTTCATCTATCTTCCCAACAACTACTACCAATTTACAACATTATTAATACACACATCACATTACATTACACACACACACACACACATAAACACACACTAAAATCAATTCAAACCATGGAGGTAAGAGCAAGAGCTCCCGGAAAAATCATACTCGCCGGAGAACACGCCGTCGTTCACGGATCAACCGCCGTTGCTGCTTCCATTGATCTCTACACTTATGCATCTCTTTACTTTCCACCTCTTTCTGGTATAAAAATCCTAATTTTATTCTTTTTTTCACTCATTTTCAGTTGAGTTTATTGGTTTTGTGTTATTTTAGGGGTTGGTTTGAATTGGGTTTGTTTGGAATGATGTGGGGAAAAATCCTTTTTGGTGATTTTGGGTATTTATCTTGTGTTGTTGAGTTCTTGATTTTTGAAGGTGTTTGATTTAGACCCTTTTGGTTTGTGTGCTTGGAAAGTACATTTTGGGGTTGTAGTGATAGGTGGAAGCTCTGGTTTGGTTGCCCCCTTTTGACATTTGTACATCTAAACTTCAGATAGTACAGCTGGAACTAGGTTGATCTATCTTTGATGGTAGTATACTAGTATGTGATGAATGAAGTGTTGGAGTGTGATACATAATGATATATCTGCCTTGATAATGCATTTCAGCTGTGAATCACTTTTAGTAAATACTAGGGTCTAGGCGTACTAGTCTTAGTTCAGAAACGTATACCATTGAATCTGATTCTTTTTCTTGTAGGCAGTAGTAGCTTCTAGAAACCTGGCATGCAAAAACATGATAAATGAAAAATTCAGGTCATGGACTTGTAGACATAAAATGAAATAAAGGGGATTTTCTTTTTCAAGTTAAAAGAGGAAATCCCTGATTACGCAATTTAAAACCATTAGGATCATTAACAGAGAAAGCATTTGAGTGCAGAGGTAGATAGCTAAGAAGCCGCTGGAAATTGCTGTAAACTGAAAGAAGAGGTTGGGGGGGGGGGGTATCAGAAAAATTGGCTGTGGTAACAGTGTCATAGCGTGGGGACAGATATATCCATTTCTGACCCTTCTTTTTTGTTACCTGACGAGGGTCTGTTACATTACTTCCGTAGGTGGAACTGCTACATCAGCTGATCTTCATCATTCTAGTTGATATAATAGATATGTGTTTTCAAAATTCTTTTAGGCCTACACATATTGTTGTGATAGCGGAGACCCTTGTCTCTCTTTGCAGGGATTTGAATTTAGAACCATTTTTATATTATTTCCACTAGTCCAACCAGGACTCTGCTTATCATTAAACTTTCAAGATAGGAATATAACCATGATCTCATGTTGCGTAGCATTGTTGGTAGTAGGCTAGTAGCCACTTGACGTTTGCTTTTGTACATGACTAAACTGTATAATTCTCATTGTGTAGAGTCAAGAACATTACTTGAATAGTAGGAGTATATGTTATTCTTTCATGCAGGTGATGCACCTACATGTGAGGGTCTCTCCAGAAGTGAACAATACCTCAATTCCTTAGATGTCTTGTGAGCCTACCCTGTGTGCAGCAAACGAGTCCTCAACAGTCCCTCTATATATAAGCCACATGCACGCGTTGTACTCATACATCAGAATGTTGCTGTGTTGATACGATATACGTTCTACGTCGAGCAGGAGTCATGAGTCTTGTTAGTTTATAGGCACCACCAATTTACCTTTATCAATAGTGAGACACTCTTTTACATAAAACACATATACTTAGGGGTATGACCAGTGGGTCATTTCCATACGATACTTAGGGGTATGCCTTGCCAATAAATTTAATCTTTGTGATATTTTCTTTCACATCATATGACAATGTTAACTTGTGAAATTAAAGGTTTCTTATTGTCTATACTCCAGTAGTTCTGATCTGCCACCACAAGTCTACAAAAAACGAGGCTGTATATACTTTTAAAGTATATTAGACCGTACGAGTACAAGGACTAGAGTTCTAATAGGTCAACTAAGTTTTGATTCATGCTATTTATTTATCAATTGTCTTCTTCCTTTTCTTTTATTTCTCTTTCAGTTGCATGTGTCTCAACTCTTTATTGAAGAAAGAGCTCTTGCCCTTGATTTACTCTAAATCATTAGTTTCTTCTCTGGCAGACAATGATGATACACTAAAACTTCAACTCAAAGACTTGGATCTAGAATTCTCGTGGTCAGTTAGAAAATTACAGGAAGCATTTCCTGTAGGCAGTGGCTGCATTCCTTTGTCACCCACAGCTTGCTCACCTGAGGGTTTCAGGATAATTGCAGCTCTAGTTAAAGAGCATAACATTCCAGAGGCAAAAATTGGTCTTGCTGCTGGAGTTACAGCTTTTCTTTGGCTGTACACCTGTATAATAGGGTAAATCCGATATTAACATCAATTATATCGTTTTGCATGTTAATCTCCAATCATCTAACGTAGTTCATTTTTATATCCCAGATTTAAGCCAGCAAAGGACACTATAACTTCTGAGCTTCCTCTTGGATCAGGTCTGGGTTCATCTGCATCATTCTGTGTTTCCTTGTCTGCTGTCTTTATTTCACTGTCAGGTTGCGTAAATCTGGATCTCAACACGAAAGGTTGGTTTATATTTGAGGATAGTGAGCTGGAGTTGGTGAATAAATGGGCATTTGAAGGGGAAAGGTTAATCCATGGGAAGCCATCAGGGATAGACAACACCGTTAGCACGTTTGGTATGTGATATTTAAACTACCAGTTTCATATAAGATATTTATGTTAAGATAATCTTAATATGTTAACATCTGTTATTTCTTGTCAAACATATGAGCTGTTGGTGATGCAAACAGTAACTTTATTAATAGTTAAAGCTTTTACGCTTGCTGGCTTGGACTTCATTTTAAGAAATAATTTATAATAAATAAATTTAGACAATTTTAAGAATAAGCACAACTCTACAAGATGAATACATTGTGATGAATTATATATAGTCATGTAGGGTCGTTTGGCACTAAATAAAATTTTAATCATCACAGATCATTCGAAACTGACTCATAGTGATTATGACCATATGTTTCTAATATGGAAAAAAAATGAAGCAAATACATTTTCAAGAGATCTATGTGCAAATTGAAAAGTTCCCAAGTACTTCTAATTTCATAACTCCTTATATGCTCTTCTCAAGATAAACATCATACTTTCTGGTTAATGAGATTACCATCGCACTTTCTTTAAATTCACTGCCTAAAAATGTTCTGAAAGAATAACTTTTCAGTGAATACAATGGAACCCATCTATGCTCTCAAGAACACAATTCATAGCAAACACATAGCTTTCTTTTTCCATTTAATGAACATAAACATTGATTTTTGTGTAACAGGAAACATGATCAAGTTCAGATCAGGTGCTTTAACACGCATCAAGTCAAGCATGCTTCTTAAAATGCTTATAACTAACACAAAAGTAGGGAGGAATACAAAAGCATTAGTTGCTAGTGTTTCTGAGAGAAAAATCAGGCATCCAGACACTATGACTGCTGTGTTTACTGCAGTGGATTCCATTAGCAACAAATTGGCTACTATAATTGAATCCCCTTCTGATGATGAACTTGCGATAACTGAGAAAGAAGTGCTATTAGAAGAATTGATGGAGATGAATCAAGGGTTGCTCCAGTGTATGAGTGTCAGCCATGCTTCTATAGAAACTGTTATTCGAACAACGTTGAAATACAAGCTTTCAACAAAATTGACAGGAGCTGGTGGTGGAGGCTGCGTTCTGACACTGCTGCCCACAAGTATCCATTGTCATTCTTATGAAAGCTATTCCTGCACTTTGTAGTTAAAAATGCTTTTATATCTGCAATATTATAGTTTAATCCAACCCACTTTCATGCGTATAGTTTTAATCTCACATACCAGTACTAAGTTCTTGATGGTTTAACAAGTTTTTAGCCTGTCATCTAGGTCTCCCTTTTAACACAGACTACTTGTAGGTCGATGATTTTTGAGATAAAGATCGAGTAGACCGAATACGTATCTAGTTTCATTAGTTAGTAGTGTTAAATTTGCATAGAAGCACAAGAGAACAAGTTGGTGGTTTTCTTAATCTGTGAGTTTGAATCGAGCTGCCAGACTGGATCAATACCTTTTGTTCATATTCAAGTGCTTAGCTATTACTGTATTTTCTACGTATGTACAAGTCCAGATTTAGGTTCCTATTAAAGAAAAATATATATTTACTTGACTTTTCAATATAGAACATGTAATAATCAGTTATCCTGCAAGAGTTGGACCCATAATAGACTATATTGCTGAATCTTTTATTGAAAGAATTTGACATTTTACGGGTAAAGTACTTGTATTGGGAGTTGAGGTTGAATTGGAGAATAGAAGAGCAGAACACAGAAAATTATCTGAGGATTATATCCCACTGAGTTTCATGCAATCCAGAATTCGAAAATTGGCCTTCTTTTACATTCATATGTCAGAACTGAAATCAATATCCTTTAGACTGTTTTACTTAAACCACGTAAATCTAGTTATATGACTGTAAAGTTATATTTTTGCGGATTCGAAATTAATGGATTGCAATTATGGTCTTGCCAGGCCTCGTTTAATTTTAACACGTAAATTTTTTATTGTCAAATTCATATTAGAAATTTATTATTCTATCATCTGTTTACTTAAAACTATTTGCTCCAGTATTATCAAAGACAATAGTTGATAAAGTGAAAGCTGAGCTAGAGTCATGTGGATTCCAATGTTTAACTGCGGCAATTGGAGGTAATGGTCTTGAGATTTGCTTTGGTGGTTCGTCCTAATTTTCGGATATACAGAAGCTTAATAAAACATTGTAAGATGCTCTTCACCAGTGTTAAAGACAGTTTAAATCTCACCTGTTGTTCCTTTGAATTTGATCTTAATTTCATGTTGTTTTCTCTGTACACTACAACTGTATTGTTGTAGCTCCTTTATACTATTCATGTAATTCTTTACATTCAGTAGTCAAGGGAACGAGTAACGACTATTGTCCTTGAGAAGGGTTTAATATATTTATACCACCTGTTGAGAATGTTGCTAAAATATAAAGTACACAGGAAGGGTTCTATATCCTTCTTTCTTATCCACCTTTGTACGAGTATAAAGCTCCACTGTATGCATATTTGGTAGCACTTGTTTCAGTATTGCCTTGTGCTTGAAGAAAACGGGATTCACTTTGAATTTGAAGGCAGTGACGAAATTGCCTGCCTCCTCGTGATCAAAATCTCGACCGAAAAACCCTTTTTGTCACGTTAGATTTGTATTGCAGATGATGAGTGTAACCGGACATCTCTGTTTTGATTACCCACACTGGCTCTACCCTCCGGAACCCTTCGATTATAGTGTATAGCCGAGACTTGAGAGCCTAAGAACCCTATTTATTCTGTTCCAACCACTTTGAAATTTGAAATTTAACAATCTGTGCCGTGGAGTAAATATATATACTACTAGTAGAAGGTTAAGCTTCACCTGTCAGAAACATAAAATCCTCATCACAATAAATTATGTTCGTAGAAAGGTCCCCTCGGACTTTAATTTATAAAGTTATTATTACATTACACATACGCTACACATACATTAGTTTGCCGACTCATGTTCACAACAATCTACACCATATCCGACCACACTCTTGACAGAAAACACACAACACTGCTCCAACTACACTTAACAGTGAAACGACGACACAAAACACTTGTAAACACAAGACCATAGTACAAAGCTTTATTTCATGGTACAAACGGACACACGATTTAAGCATTTACGATTACACCACCTGCAATTTCACGGAACACTCAAAATTAACACATTGATAATATAATACACATCTATGTTCATGAAAACACAAATGCCTGCACACAGTACCATTTGGATGAAGAACTTGGCCAGAGTAGTAACTGGAATCATTGGAAGCCAGAAAAACATAAGCAGTAGCAATTTCATGTGGCTGTCCAGCCCTTTTCATCGGAACTTCACTTCCAAACTGCTTCACTTCTTCCTCATCAAAACAAGCTGGGATAAGCGCCTAAGCGGCGTCCAGACTGGACCAGGAGCCACACCGTTCACACGGATCCCCTTGTTAACCAACTGCAAAGACAAGCCTCTAGTAAATGCCACAATTGCACCCTTCGTAGCAGTGTAATCAAGAAGCTTTGCATTTCCCTTGTATGCATTTATCGATGTAGTGTTGATGATCGTGCTCCCCTCCCTCATATGCTTCAACGCATGCCTACAAATTCACCACATATATAGGTTATATAAACTTAACTAATGTTATTAGCATCAAACTGGAGGCAAGTAATACATATATGCAAGCTAATACAACTTTATTAGCGAATTTCAAAAAAAAATTCGCACCGTACCGCATAAACTTTATGCGGTACGGAGTAATTACCAAAATGTCCTTACTGTTCACGTACCGCAGAGCGGTACGGTGAACAGTAGATTTTTTATATGAAAACAGGGGGGCATTTTGATAATTACTCCGTACCGCATAAAGTTTATGCGGTACGGTATTGTTTTTTTTTAAATCACAGCCGTTGGATCAACGATCCAACGGCTTAAAAGCCGTATGTTAAATAAACCGTCCCTGGCATGCGTTTGCCGGGGACCGGGAGCCTTCTAACAAATGGGAAATAGACAATTACCTTGCCATAAAAAAGTAAGCGAAAATATTAGTCCTAAAAACCCTTTCAAGCCTCTCGTCATCAATATCCTCAATACTGCTTGCTTTGAACTGCTCGGCAGCATTATTGACAAGAACATCAATCCTTCCAAAAGCATTCACCACTTCATCGACAACCCTCTTGCAGTTGTCATCGAATCCCAAGTCCGTGGCTATCGCAATTGGATCCTTAGCGTCAGAGCTCTTAGCTTGCCTTATCAATTGAAGAGTATCATTTGCATCCTTGTCCTCCTGTCCCTTGACATAAGTAAAAGCAACAGTTGCACCTTCCATAGAAAAGTAGTGACATACTGCTCGACCTATGCCCGAATCACCACCGGTCACAAGTGCCACCTTACCCTATATTATAATTATAACATACCAAAAAACACATAAACGTATATTTCAAGTTGAACCTTAAACATACAAACAAAAATACGAAACATAACCAGGATTCCGAAATAGCCGGGTTTTCGAGAAAGAAAAACACGTACATGAAGCTTGTTAGCAGGTTTGTAGTCCTGGGAAACATGGTGAGGAGAGGGATCCATGAGATGCTCTTTCCCAGGCTGACTCTCTTGTTTCTGTGGAGGAAATTGTCCTGCCGAAGCCATTTTTCCAGATGAAGTCAATATTCCCGAATACTTTTAGTATTGTAAGGGTCAATATGGTCGGACTATTTTATATATACTCCCTCCGTCCCAAAATACATGTCCCTTTTTTAAAACAAATTTGTCCCAAATTATATGTCCCTTTTCTCTTTTCAATGCAAATTTAAGTGTAGTTTTATAAAACTATCCCTACATTTATTGTATCAAGATTTTGACTTTTTTAAACTTAACTCTATTCTCATTTACCAATGTATTAAATAGGGGTATTAGTTGGAAAATTTTATTCAACTAACTTTATCTTAATATGTGTGCTTTTTAGAAAAGGGACATGTAAATTGGGACGGAGGGAGTACATGTTACATGCACACAAACCATTGTAAAAATAAGAGGGACAGGTGTAAACACTAAACATAGTGTAGAAAGATACTCAAAAGCGGGACAGGTGTAAACATAGCAGGAGAGTAAAGCGTACGTGTCATGTGTGGATGCAAAGCGAGGACACGTGGAGAAAGATACTTAAAAGTTGCTCCGGGTCGATTTAGAGATAAGCATCACTAGCTAGGTTGCCACCGGATGCATCTGGTGAGAGACGGCTTCTTTCTCTCTTATTACCCTGTTATAAGATCCAATTAACGAAATTTTTTATTTATATGTCGACTTGCGGATGGGAAATAGTTGTCCCAAACATTACATGTCGACTGCGCATGGGAAATAGTTGTCCTAGAACCGGCAATTCAGATAATCGGATCGGTTTCGGATCGAATCCATTTCCGATCGGATCAATTTTTGGTTTTGATATATTTTGATACAGTTCGGATAGAATCAGGTCTAGTATCGGTTTTATAAAATTTTAATCGGTTTCGGTTCGGTTCGGATCTAGTTTCGGATCGGTTCGTTTTTAGATTAAAATCGGTTAAATTTCAAATTAAGATCAGATAAAATTCGGTTCGGATCTTTTCGGACTGGATTTTGTCGGATCGAAAAAATTTGATTTCAATTATGTTGTATCAATTTTGATTTATCATTGAAATTAAATAAATGTCATTAGTAAGTTTGTAAAATTATAGTTATAACGCGAAAATAAATACTTTGACTAATAAACTTGATTGTTTTTTGAGTATTAATATTTAATATTATTTTTTTCTAGTCTCTACTTGTATAGTAATATCAAATAACATTTTTGCTAAATGTATAATATTATATTTTAGAAAAATAACATTTACTATATTATACATTATTCATTTATTTTTAAATTATGAGTTATATTCACCTTTATTTTCACTTCTCACAAAATTAAAATTAATTTTCGCTTTTAAAATTTTGTATTATGGAATACACACTAATACCATTTATAATTTAATTATATATACATGCAATATTGCTCGATGTTTCCAGCAAAAGCCAAAAAATAAAGTTTTTTAAATTACACGTGATAATTTTTTAATTTAAATCCTTTTTTTTGTCTTTAAAAGTTTTTTAAGTGGTTAGGATTTTTTTTTTGTGGTTGAAAAAGAACAAATTATTATAATTAATAAGTCTCATTTAATCATTTATATTACTAAAAGGATTTTATTTCTTAATCATTTTTAAAAAAATATCGATTAGTTGAGAAATAGAATTGAAGAATATTTTTAATTTTTTTATTTAATAAAAAAATTATCAAAAATTATTATTAGGTTTATATTTTTTGACACACTAAAAGAAAACCGGTTAAAAAAGAATGACCTTCAGTTCGACCAGATTTCGTTGAATTTAAGGTCAACTTCAACTTTTATTTAGTTAGAGCTAAATTCAACCGAATTCAATTGAGTTTTTATTCGGTCATTTTTGTGCGCTCGTTTTGAATTTTAAATACGACTAAATATTCAATTCGATCATTCTGGTCGTATTTATATATTTGATTACATTCGGTCGAATTTATAAATTCGACCAATATTAGTTGAATTTGGGACCGGTCGAATTTGGGACCGGTCGAATTTAACCTATTTGGACGGAAATCTGCCGCCTATTTTTGTCAAAATATTCAAATATATTTCGATCGGCTTAAGTTGTTTTTGATAAATTTGAGCGATTTCGGTTGAATTTATATTTTTAGAAAATTTTAAAATTAATAATTATTTATATAAAGATCTTTATACATAATAAAAAAAATGTAAACACACAAGTATAACGTTTATTACAAGTTAGAATTTAATTTATTTAAAAATTATCAAGAAATGTTAAATATAATAAGAAAACATAGAATTTTCATATATTTAATAGTTTTGGAAAAATAGAATAAATGTCTCCTAATTTTTAAAAAAGATAAAAAAAATATTTGTGTTTTAGGATGACATATTACATGTAATAAAATAAATTTGGAAGAGTAAGTATGAATAGGAAAAATAATTCTTAACTTTGTACATATACGAGAGAGTGAGGGATAATATTAGTGGTTTATTTAAAATAAATCATACAAGATTTATTTGAAATTTTCTAAAAAAATATGTATATTACTAAAATCATTAGATATTATCATTCGTAGGGTTGGATCTTCGATTTTTTTTTTAAAAAAAAGTATAAACAACAATACGGGACAAAGTACTAGTTAATAGTACTAATCAAATCAAAAGTTGCGACTAATTTCACTATCTAAAGTAATTTTTTAATTTTTAAAATTTTGGGAATATCACTAAATTAGATATATATTGACATATGTACAGTTGTATCGTCGATAAATATTTTTCTAAAAAAATAGAAACAACAATGTGGGACAAAGTACTAGTTAGTAGTACTAGTCAAATCAATAGTTCACTACTAATTTCACTATTCAAATTAATATTTTATTTTTTTTTAATTTTGTGAATATCACTAAATAGATATATATTGACATCCGTACGGTTGAATTACTAAACCATCTAAACCATCAGTTAGTAGTACTAGTCAAATATATAGTTAGTTAGTACTTAGTAGTACTAATTTCTCTATTCAATCATCAAAAAATATTATCATGATAAGTTAATAAGATACGATATTATGATCGATATGATTAAATCATCGAAAAAATAAAAAATATGAATGAATTCTATAAAATTAGATATTATTTTAAATATTTAAAATCATTTAAAGATTCTACAAAAATTTTGTTTGATAATAAATATTTAAGAAAATCATATTCTAGTAAAGAATATTTTTCTGAATTTTTGAAAATTTTCTTAAAATTTTTTATATTATTTTTTATATATATTTTTAACTATATTTTATATGTTTTTAACTTAACTACCCACTCCCCTCTACACCCCACACGTTCCACACACCCTCCCTCCTTCCTTCCCGCAGCTCACCCCCACCTCTCTCATATATGCATAAAAATTTAATATTCAAAAATTTAAATTTCTCAATCTACTCATCCAAAATTAATGATTTACATATGTATGTGTTCTACAAATCGAGCTCTATATATTGATATAAATATTTTCTTATTTCAAATAAATATTTTTCAGGGTAATATTTGGAGTTTAATTCAATTGGAAAGTTTGATGGAGTTTTTTTATGATTTTGAGCCTGCAAGGTTGTATATCGATATTTGTTTATGCTTAGGTATTAATTTCATAAATTTTTGGGTACTTTTTATTTCGTCAAAAAATTATTGAGGTTGCGAGAATCGGCTATTATAATTTCTTTTTATTTTCTATTTTGACTATTGTGTATATATATATATATATATATATATATATATATATATATATATATATATATATATATTAAATTGAGATTTTTTCAGATTTATTTTGACTCGTTGGAAAATGTTTGGTTGATCGGAATCTGGGCTTTAGTAGTCGTATGTAGATTATGTTTTGGTGAATATTTAGATCGTGAGTTTTTATGATACATATTTTATTGTCAAATTTTTATGGGCTCATTTGGAGTTATCCAGATTTTGGTTCCGATATAGGTGTTTTTAGTTTCAATTTAGAACAGATATAGTACTTTGAGTTATATTTTGTTCAGATAATTTTTTTCTGATTTGATCGGTTTCAGGTCATAATCGGATCAAGTATTTCGGATTATTATCGGTTAGATATTCGGTTCGGATAATTTTCGAATCGGATGAGATCGGTTTTCGGACAATAAGCGGATTTGACTATATCGGATCAGTTTTCGGTTCAAATCGAATTGTTTCGAATTTGGTTAAATTTCGGTTAATCTAATTCGGATATAAAATCGGATCTCGAATCCATGAATTTCTTCGGATCCAGACCCAATTTGCCAGGTCTAATTGGTAGCATAGTTTTGGATGGTTTTAAAATTAATATTCTGACCCAACTCTTTGGCCCATTCCTCATTTCTTCTAAACTTACTTTTTTAACTCTGACGACCATACGACCATCTAAACTTGTTTACGCTAATTATATATAGGATATAATATATAGGCCATTATTGCATAAAGAACATTTTAATATAAAGTCCCGTAAAAAATAATTGATTCTATCATAGAATTTCATCATTAAATTAGAAATAAAATTTGTAAAAACATGAAATTTGATTCTAATGTACAATATTAACAACATATAACCTTTACAAAGGCTTTAACAAATAAAATTTGACCAAAAAAACTTGATTTGAATTTGAATAAATTTGATTTTAAAGTAAAATTGTGTTGGATTATGTCAATATTTTTAATGATTTTTCAAAAAGAAAAGTTGTGTAATTTCATTTTTAATTTCTTAATTAAGATTTATTATTATATTTTATACAAAAAAAATTATGTTTTTTTGGTGATTCTTTCTTGAACTCATATAAGGTGGTTCTCTACAGAGTATCTCTGGTGTAACTTCAGTGGTGAGGACAACGAGGAAGGGGTGGAGGTTAGGATGAAGATCAGATCGTTCCTCGTACTGATGAGTTCAAGTATTTGGGTTCGATCATCCAGAAGGAAGGTGAGATTGAAGACGATGTCTCGCATTGTATCAAAATTGGGTGGCTAAGGTGGAGGGCAGCGTCAGGGGTGATGTGCGACAAGAAAGTCCCGTTAAAGTTGAAAGAGAAATTCTATATAGCAGCAATCCGTCCTGCGATGTTATATGGTTCAGAGTGTTGGGCGGCGAAGAAGGCCCTCGAGAGCAAGTTGGAAGCGGCTGAAATGAGGATGTTGCGGTGGTCTTGTGGGCGCACGATATTGGATAGAATCCCGAATGTGGTTTTTAGGAGCGAGCTTGAGGTGGCGCCTTTTTCAGCGAAAATTAGCGAAGGGAGGTTGAGATGGTTCGGCCACGTCCGTAGGAGGCTGGTTGAAGCCCCAATGAGGAGGGTCGAGAGTCTTTCGGTTGTTGGGGTGAGGAGGAGAGGCAGACCGAGGAGGTCGTGGGAAGAGCAGCTTAGGTTGGATTTAAAGGCCTTAAACTTAAATGAGACCATGACCGCTGATAGGTGTTCTTGGAGGCGCCAGATTAGAGTGGTGGATTCTCTTTTAGTGAGGGGCTCTGTTGTTGAGAACCTCAGAGTTGGGTTGTCTCGGTTAGATTTATCTTAGAAGTTCGGGTGTTTAGTTCTCATTTTTTGTCTTCTGTTTTCTAATTTTGCAGTTTCAGGGAGCTTGGCCAGGTATCATCTTAGATCTGACTGTTTTGCAGAGCGGAGTAGTCACTCCCCTGGTAGGGACTTGTGTGAGGAGTCATGCTAGATCAAAACCTTCGCGTAGGTTCAGGTACGGCTGCGATCTTTTCCAAAATTTATGAAGCTTTTGTAAATATCACACACTATTTTTCTGTTGTGCACTAAGCTGGGGGTCTTCACCGAAACAGCCTCCCTACCGTAAAAGGTAGGGGCATGGTCTGCGTACATCTCACCCTCCCTAGACCCTTCCCTGTGCGGGATATACTGGGTATGTTTGGTTTGGTTTTGTTTTTACTGCTAGAGAAGTGAGGTTGTACACTTATAGAACATGCGTACAACCTACTTACTATAAATGTAATTTGTCTATCCCTATTCGAGTAAGCATTCAAGTGCCATGCAGTTTGACTTTTCATTTCTCTGCTCAGATCCACTTCTTTAGCAGCTTGTCTCTTCTAACAACTCTCTAAGCTTCTTGTAGACTTTCCAAAAGCACTTTACAGTACTATGGTCCTGAAAAGTGTTTTGGCTGTTGCAGACTTCTAACTTGTGCATCTTCAGTATTTTGTCTTCAGGAATCCATTCGAGAAGTGACCAAGCGGTTGATTCGAGAACTGGAATTATTTGAACTGAAAGCTTTGAGTTCTCGAACAGAGTGTTTAGACATGTCGAACCTCTGACTTCTCGAAAGCTTGACTTCTCGAATACACAAAATTACTTCTTCAACTGGTACTTAGGCAAATCTTCAATCTTCAGAATTCAACTGTATTTATTTCTTCAGCCTTGTTCTTTAGACTTGAGGCATGATCTATTGATCTCTAGATCTTCTTTCAAGCATTATTTTATGGTTTAACATATACAATTCTTACCGCTGGAATTCGGTTGCCTATTACAAGTACTAACTACAAATAGAGAATCTACAACTTGAATTTCCCAGTTAAGTGATCATGTAGGTAATGTAAAATATTACAAACGATTAGGCTTGTTATTAGATGTATACATGCATGTCCCTGTGACTAACAGATATTATAATTATATCTTATAAGATATATATAAAACATATATAATATAAATATGAAAATTAAAATGTATATTATTCGGACTATTCGGTCTATTCGGTCCGGACTAAAATATTTTTAAAGAAACGGATCGAACCGGTTTTTATTTCGATCTATTCGGTCCTGACCAAATAAACCGAATTTTCAGAAAATTAGAACCGAACCGAATTTACACGGTACGATTCGGTTTTTTGATTTTGGTTCGATTTTGCTCGGCCCTAATTCAGCAACAAACATAAGAGGAAAAACCAGGTACTAATACACTTCATTTATATATCAATTATCAAGCCATAAAATAATTATATATACTAGCTTATTACCCGTGCAAAGCATGAGTTATTTTTATTTTTTTATAATTTATTTATAGCATAATATAATATTATAAATACGAATTTTAATATGTTATTGGAATATTTTGAAACTTACATCTTTGTATATAATAATTTTTAGTATTAAATATAAAATAATATGTTGTTTGAGGGATGCGAACCTTAAACTGTAGAGTATAGAATACATCAAAAGAATACAGAGGGGGGGTGAATGGATTCTTGAACTTTTCTTGCTAGTTGTTCTTGAATCTGTGTAGCAGATATATGTGTTTGTGTTTTACTGATATGAAAGTGCGGATAAGAAATAACACAAGACATAATATCACTTTAATCTAATATATTATTAGATAAATGTTGCTACAATCTGTGAGTACAAATGATAGTATTCTCAGCTTCGTTCTTCTCAGAGAGATAGAAACTTACAATGTATGAAACACTTCTATCTAGTTTCTATGTTCTGTGATTGTTGTATATAGCTAAAGAAATGAGATTGTATTCTTATAGAATATGAATACAACTCAGTTACTACAAATAAGGTTACAGGATAAATTACTTTCTAGACTGTCTATCCTTTTTGAGTAACCATCCAAACGGCTACAGATTTGACTTTGCAAAGTTCTGTTCAGATCCACTTCTTTAGCTCTTTGTCTCTTCTATCTCTCCAAGCTTCCTTGTAGGCTTTTCCAGAGCACGTTACAGATTGTGGTCCATAAAGTGCATTGGCTTGTTGCAGGTTTCTGACTTGTACAATTTCTTCAGTATTTTGTCTCCAAGAATGTATTCGAGAAGTGGCTAAGTGATTGATTCGAGAACTAGGATTTGATAACTCTGAGTTCTCGAATACTGCATCTTTGACACATCGAATCACTTCTCGAATAGTACATTTATCTAGGATTGCCTGAGTTGTCGAATAGAGCACTTGACTTATCGAATCCTTGAGATATCGAATAGCTATCTGAGTCTTTGAGATATCGAATGGAACTTTGACTTGTTGACTCTTTGAGAACTGGAATACCACTTTGACTTGTTGACTTCTTGAGTTCTCGAATAGAGTAACTAGACATGTCGAATCTCTGAGATATCGAACAGTTCATTCTGAGATATCGAACAGTCCATTCTGAGATATCGAACAGTGTCTTCTTAGATATCGAATCTCTGACTTCTCGAATGCTAGACTTCTCGAATAGATAAAAGTACTTCTCGAATTGGTACTTAGGCAAATTCTTCATTTCTTCAAATCCCAACTGTGATTATTTGACAGTCTTTATCTCCTCGCTTGAGGCATGAACCTTGGAACTTCTTTCAAGAATTATTCTTGACTATATAGGTACAGTTACACAACTAGAATTTGGTGCCTATTACAAGTACAAAACAAGTAGAAACTCTACAACTAGATGTTCCCTCAGTTAAGAGGTCATGTAATCAATGCAAAGCATTACAAACAATTAGGCTTGTTATTAGATGTGTACAGGCATGCCTCTGTGATTAACAATCTCCCCCAAATTGTGAGTAAGACCCTTAGTCACAATTTCATGTCTGATAACAAGCCTAACATACATAAAGATAAAGGTTGAAAGTACATGTATGAAATTTGATTTAGAACATGAATAGAATCACAAGTTGAATAGCCTTACACAATATGGTGATGTACTAGCCATTTTCTTTTAATTCCTCTTTCATTGCTTCAGCTTGTAAATCATCATATGCTGCTTGTTAGGCCGAATACACAAGTAATAATCAAATTTGTGTAAGAGAATAATAAGCAATAAGCATATGAACAATTAAAACTGTTTGGTACTTTATAACTCCTCTCTCAGTGATGTAAAATATCACAGAGAGCTGCTTATGTTACAATGAAAGATAGTTCGATACACGATACCCTTCTAGGGTTAACCTAACTGTATTTATAAAACATACAGCTGCTATACAATCGCTAATTGATACTCCTATAATTAAGCTATACAATTGATATCAATTACGATTGCTACACATCTCCTAAGTCAACTCAATCTCTTTGACAGCTATCCAATCTGTAAAGATATTGCTTCCATAATTATCTTCAATTAATCTTCAATTACTGTTGACTCAGATGCGCTTCCTCCAGACAGAGTTTAACTAAACTCTGTCGAGCTTCCATAGTCAGCGTTTAACTAAACTCTGACTGCTTCCAGCTAAACTCTGATTAATTTGTCGCTGTATCTCCTAAACACTATTTTCATCAATCATTTCTAACAATCTCCCCCAACTTGTTCATTGACAAAAATGTACAAGTTTACAGTAAATGATGATGTCAAAACAAATACAAAATTACAGTGTTTAATATACAAACAGAGTTTAAGCTTCTACTTAACAAAAATCTACAAATATAAGAAAATTCTTATAGACTTTAATCTCTAATCTCTTCAAGATCTGGTGTAGCTCTGAGATTAGTCTATAAGAAACCTTCTTTCAGCATTTTCAAGTTCAATCTCCATAGCTTCCTTGATCTCTCTCAACTGAGGTTCATTCTCATCAGTTTGATAGATAGCAGCTCTGAGATCATAGATTTTGTTTCTCCTCATATCATTTCCCAGTTTGATATATTTGACTTTTTCAGACTTCACATTAAAATCAAGAACAGTGATTTCAAGATCAGTCTTCAGCTTTGTAGTCCCCTTCTCCATCTCTATCAGTTTTCCATTCCAGTCTCTGTATTTAGGAACATATTTACTGTTATACTTCATGCTTCTTCTTGCCAGATTCTGGAGCATCTTCTGCCTGAGCACATTTGCAACTGATTGAGTCCTTTGATTTTTCACCTTGAAAAGATATAGAACATATTCTAACTCTTCCCAATACTTCAAACCAAAATCATTCTCTCCAATTTTAAATACTGTTCCATCAGCCATGAAGTATAAGAGAAAATCTTTCTTTAAACTCTTCTGATAGACCAACTGTACTGATTCCAGTCTGTCTAAACTCTCTTGAGTGACAACACCTCGACCTGGAACAGCCAGTGAAGAAGGATCTCTGGGACCAACATTTTGCCTTTTGTCCCTGTGTGATCCTATACCACCCTTGTTTCCAATTTTACCAGATAGGGCTCTTCCATCAGTAAAGTCCATAGAACCTTTAAGAGCTAGATTTGGATCATGAAGAGTTGGTTTTCCAAACATTGATTTCAACTGAGAAGAAGATAAAGGTGTGGTCACAACTTGTGTAGCAACAGAGGTTGTGTTTTCATTCTTCTGTACAACTTGTGTAGAAAAAGAGGTTGTAACAATATTCTTCAGCTTTTGCTTAGCTTCTGCATCTGTTGGTTTTCTGGATACTTGCATCCTTTGATCAGTACCAACTTGTTCTTTGATTTGAATGCCTTTAAGAGCAGGCTTTGCAGCTTTTACAGCTTTCACATTCTTCTTCATCTTACCAGACTTTAAAGCTTTTAAATGCTTTTCTTGCAGACTCTTTCTTCAGCTATAGCATCTTCTAGAGTAGCTCCTTCTGCATTCTCTTCCATGAAAAGCTTAATAGCTAACTCTTCATCAGTTTGTGGATCAGAGATTAATCCCAAACTCTTGGTCATGGAAGTACCTTGAGTTTCAGTGTTTACTCCAACAGACTGTGACTTAGAAGACTTGCTAGTTTTCAGAGTTTGAGTTTCTTCAGCTTTGCCCTTGCCTTTATTATTTGCTCCTCCATCTCCAGCATCATCCTTTTTAGACAGAGCTTGAGATTGCTTGCATTTTGACTTTGCAACTCTCTCCCCCTTTTTGACATCATCAGGCATAAGTATAGATGTGATCAACTCCAAGGAGGTAGCAATGGAATCAATCTTAGCAGACATAATAAACTGATTTTCTTCTACTTTACCCAGCCTTTCAAAAAGATTGTCTTGAGCTTTAGAAAATTTTGTAGTCTTGAGTTTAGACTCTCTTTCCATGTTCATTTCTCTAGTCTGAATCTCAGTCCTCAAATCAGTGAATGCCTTCTGTGTATCAACAAATCTTCCATCCAGAGTTTTAACTTGAACCACAGTTGCTTTTAAGCATGAAAGAATCTCTGGATTGGAAATATCTCTAGCAGTTTGTTAAACAAAATTAGATGCTCTCCCTCTTGGAAAAATACAATCTTCTTTATACCAGTCAGCAGCAAATTTAGCAAGTTGCTCTGCTTCAATTGCATGAGACTTGCAAGGTTGAGCAAAAGGTGTATGCTTGTTATCAGTCTGCACTGGTGCACTCTGAGAAGAATCAGAGTCTGCACTGCCTTCACTCTCTATTTCAACACTTGCAGCAGCATCAACTTGAGCAGCTTCAAGGGAAACACTGTGCTGAGCATTGTCAGCCACAGTTTTTGCAATTTCTTCTGCAATCTTCTCAATATTCTCTTCATGTTGCTCAGGCTCAGCAACAGAGTTTGCATTTGTAGCATCAACTTGCATAGGCTCAGAAATGGCCTTGGTTGCTTGATCAACCTCATCACCTCTTTCAGCAGTCTGGTGAGCATCTGAAATTAATTATGTGTGTGAAGCTACAGTTTCAATTATGACAACTGTAGGCCGATTAGCTGCACCAGTTGCATCAGATTGAGCAAAGACAAGTGAGATAAGATCAGAGAATGGCTGGAATGAGTCAAGATACTCATCCATTGGAGCAAAACCATCTCTGTTGTCCTCTTCTGCAGGCATATCATCCTCTACAGGCATAGCATTATCTGCAGGTATAGCATCCTCTGCAACCTCAACAGTAGGTGTTTGCTGTGAAACCACCTCTGGAGCTTCAATGACTTCTTCATTAGAATCAGAGATTACTAGTTTTCTTCTCTTAGCTAGAGGCACTTCATCTGAATCCTCTATTTCCTCTAAAAGATCTCTGTTTGCTGTGTGTCTAGTCCTTTTTGGCTTTGTAGTTTTCTTGGCCCAAACAGAACTGTGTCTTGTGTTGTAAGCTGGATGATTTTTCTTGCCTTTTCTCTTGTATTGTTGAGTTTGTTTTGGTTGAGGTTGTGATTGTGGTTGTGATGATTCATAGTGTAGTTGTGGAGTGTGTGAAGGTTGTTCTATGATTGGAGGTTGGGTTGGAGCAGTGTTTGTGATTGGTGATGGAGTGTTGTGAGTGGATGCAGATTGTGGTTCAGGGATAGTGTTTTGGTTTGAGGTTGTAGGTTGTTGAGTAGGTACAGTGTGTGTAGGTGGTGTAGGTGGTTCAGTGTTTAAGGGTTCAGGCTGTGGTTCAGGTTGCTGTTGTTGATCTTGAGGTTGTTGAAGAAAGTTTTGTAAGGCAAGAGGTAGAACTAGGGCAGGTAGGTTCTCTTTACCAGCATCCTTATTAGTCATATCAGAGAATATTCTCTTGTTGACTCCAAAGGGCTGAATCACATCAGCTTCATCAATTTCTAAACCAGGTACACAAGCAGTGAATAACATTTGACAAAATCGAGCAAAATAAACTGTAGTAGACTATGACTGTTTATCACCTAGATTCATTAGAACATATCTGCCAAAATCAAAATTACTATCATAAAGTAGAGAATACCCGATTTGCAGACTGTCCATTGGAATAGCATCCCAGTTAGTGACCTTCTTCTGGAATGTTCTTGTGATGCAGTCAAAGAAAAAATTCCATTCCTTCTTGAGATTAGGCCTCTTTACACTACCAAGCCTTTCAAGAGAATCCATGTAGCCTATCTCCTGTAGCATTTGTCTCAATTGAGTTTCACCAACATAAGCATAAGAGGTGTGTGTATCAAAACCCATCGTTTCTCTGACAGTTTGTGGAGTAATCACAAACTCTTGTTCATCATGGGTGAAAACAATTGTTGGAGTCCCATTCTCTCCTCCATCAATATAGGCTGAGTTTTGCCAGAAGGTGGCAATTTGAGATGCAGAGAGAGTAGAGGGTTCAACCAGAGCTTGCCCAATCTCTGAGTCGCGTAGAAAGTTCTGCATAACATGAAACGCTTCTGGAACACGTTCATTGTTGAGTGGAGCTGCAAAATTGTTAGGTACAAACCGTAGACCAAGAACAGTGAAAGCTTTAGAAGCCATTAGTTCAAGAAAAGAGCATGAAATTATGTTGAGAATGATATGTAGGAAGGGTGTTTGTGAAAATGCTTAAGTGAAAAAGCAAGGTAACTGTGAGATGTAATTGTGAGTGGATGAAAATGTAAAAGTGAATATGAATCGTGTAAGTAAAATGATGAGATATGGAGTGAAAAGATTAAAACTCAATCGTTTTACCATTAACCACGCTACAGTGCCTAGATTAATGTGTGAGTGGGACACAATAATGGGTGAGTGAGACACGTGTAATACATGCAGTGGATCAATTAATCATGCGCAGTAAAATTTGCAATTAACACCGCTGTATTCTCTTTCCTATTTCCAAGACACTTTAACACAAATACACTCATTAACAGTTGTCAAAAACACTATTTACTCCAAAATTTTCAAATTATCCGAATGAAAATTTACCTTAGAGTACTAACCACAATGCAACAACGTTTGTCAATTTTCCAACTTTATCACTGAAACCTTTTCAAAAATTGTACAGTTGTGAAAATATGTGTGTGTGTGTGTAGCAGAGTTTAGCAAATCAATTTTTAGAGCATCTAATTTTTCATAAAATCCATAAAGTAAATCAATAAACACTGGATGCACAAACTCTCATAGTAAACACTGACTGTATGATGAAAGCTAAACTCTGTAGTAATCAATCTATATAGAGTAACATTTAATGTATTTTATATACCCCCTCTATAACTAATAAATTTTTTTTTGTTTTTTTTGTTTTAATTCTATTCATTCCAGTAATTAGAGGTTGGAGCCAATCACCAAAAATTCCAAAATTTTAGCCCTTATCATTTTGATAAGTTCCTGGGTCATCCTAGTCTTTGACTAGTCACCAAAAATCAGAGAATTTTAGCCCATATTATATACCAATAGGTTCCTGGGTCATCCTAGTCACCAACATAATCTCAAAGGAGTATAGCAACCTATATACATTTTGTTTAGGGGTATAACATTAAGCATTTAATTTCACAGAGTATAACTAACAGAGTTTAGAGTTCATCAACAGCAATAGTTATTCATGAGAGGCAATGCACACAGTATTCATAGACTCAGAGTTTAGGACAAAATAAACTAAGAGATGCTATAAATATGAACCAGTATCATGCTGTGTTAACTTTCTTCACAATCTAAGATTAGATCACAATAACTCAGAAAGATTCATGATTAATTACTGAGAATCATGCTTCATACATATTTCTTCATTGGTGTTTCCATTCAGACAATAATCAACTCAGAATTCACAGAGTTTATCAAACATATTAACAGTGTATGACATACAGGCATGCTGACAGAGTTTAACAGAGTTTGACAGTGTTTAAGCAAAAACATGTTAACAGAGTATGCATAACAGAGTTTAATCATTAGAGTTCACTTAGCACTTATCAAATCACAGAAATATGAGCAACACATTACATAAGTAAAATTTGAATCTGACCAACATTCTTAGTCAAAACCAGAGACCATTCCTAGTTCATTGACCAGGTCTTGTAAATGTAGCTTCACTCAATGGCTTGGTGAAGATATCTGCAAGCTGTTGTTCTGTAGATACAAAATGTAGTTCAATATGCCCTTCTTCCACATGTTCTCTGATGAAATGGTACCTTATGCTGATGTGCTTGGTCATTGAATGCTGTACTGGATTACCTGTCATAGCAATAGCACTTTGGTTATCACAGTAAACAGGAATCTTACTGTACCTTAATCCATAATCCAGCAATTGATTCTTCATCCACAAGATCTGTGCACAACAGCTACCAGCTGCAATATACTCTGCTTCAGCTGTAGATGTAGAAATTGATTTCTGTTTCTTGCTGTACCAAGAAACCAGTCTGTCACCAAGAAATTGACAACTGCCACTTGTGCTCTTTCTGTCTATCTTGAAGCCTGCTAAGTCTGCATCAGAATACCCAAGTAGATTGAAATCTGATTCTCTGGGGTACCACAGACCTGATGAAATGGTGCCCTTGAGATACTTGAAGATTCTTTTCAGAGCTGTCAGATGTGGCTCTCTAGGATCTGCCTGAAATCTTGCACAGAGACAATTTGCATACATGATGTCAGGCCTACTTGCTGTCAAGTAAAGAAGAGACCCTATCATGCCCCTGTAGTTTGTCATATCCACTGAAACTCCTGTGTTTTTGTCCAACTTTGTTGTTGTTGCCATGGGAGTTGATGCAGATTAACAGTCAAGCATACCAAATTTCTTGAGAAGATTTCTAGTATATTTTTCTTGATTAATAAAGATCCCATCATCTGTTTGTTTCACCTGTAGGCCGAGAAAATAACTAAGCTCTCCCATCATGCTCATTTGACCTGGACTGCATGAGCTTGGCAAACTTCTTACAGAGTTTATCATTTGTAGACCCAAAGATAATGTCATCAACATATATCTGAACTAAAAGCAAGTCACTACAAGATTTGAAATAAAACAGAGTTTTATCAATTGTACCTCTGTGAAACCCACTTTCTAAGAGAAATTGAGCCAGAGTTTCATACCATGCTCTTGGTGCCTGCCTAAGTCCATAGAGTGCTTTATCCAGCCTGTAGACATGGTCTGGATATTTTGGGTCCACAAAATCTGGTGGTTGTTCGACAAACACTTCTTCTTCAAGCTTTCCATTCAGAAAGGCACTTTTTACATCCATATGGAACACTTTGAATTTCTTGTGAGAGGCATATGCTAGAAAAATCCTGATTGCCTCCAATCTTGCTACTGGAGCAAATGTTTCATCATAGTCTATTCCTTCCTGCTGTGAATAGCCTTTTGCTACCAGTCTAGCCTTGTTCCTTGTGATAACACCTTCACTGTCAGTCTTGTTTCTGAAAACCCATTTAGTACCAACAATAGATCTGTTCTTTGGCCTTGGTACAAAAGTCCAAACTTCATTCCTTTCAAATTCATTCAACTCCTCCTGCATTGCTGTTATCCAGTCAGCATCTTGAAGAGCTTCTTCCATTTTCTTTGGTTCATTTTTAGACAAGAATGCATGAAACAAACATTCACTTGCAGTGGCACTTCTTGTTCTCACTTTTGCATCTGGATCTCCAATGATCAAATCAGGTGTGTGTGACTTGGTCCATTTCCTAGCAGAAGGCAAATGACTTCTGTCATCATGTGATCCTCCCCCTTGATCCATGCTCTCCTGATGTTGTTGTTGTTGACTTTCTTCATTCTCTGAGGCTCCCCCTGAACTTGATTGCCCAGAGTTATAATTTGAATTTTCAGAGCTAGAATCATCAGAGTTTGATCCAGATTTTTCAGTTGACTCATTATCAGTGTTTGAGTTTTCATCTTGATCATGCTCCCCTTCAACTGGTTTTTCCCTGTGTTGTGGTTGAGAAGTTTCTTCACTATTTACCAGTAGAGGTTCAGAGTCTGTTTCAACAGAGTCTGTCAGAATAGTTTGATCAGTGTTTACTTCAACAGAGTTTAAATCTTCATTTTCAAAGTGCAGTTGATCATATTCATCTATGTCTTCAAGTCCAGTTATTTTCTTGTCATCGAATGACACATGTATGGATTCCATGATCACTTTTGTTCTCAGATTGTGAACTCTGAATGCCTTTGTTGATAGTGGATAGCCAACAAAAATTCCTTCATCTGCCTTTAGCTCAAACTTGGTCAACTGTTCAGGATGTGATTTCAACACAAAGCATTTGCACCCAAAAATATGAAAATATTTCAGGTTTGGCTTCTTATTTTTCACCATCTCATATGGTGTTTTTCCATGCTTGTTGATCAGTGTGGCATTTTAAGTAAAACAAGCAGTTTGAACTGCTTCTGCCCAGAAATAAGTTGGCAACTTTGCTTCATCTAGCATGGTTCTGGCAGCTTCTATCAAGGTTCTGTTCTTCCTTTCAACTACACCATTTTGCTGTGGTGTACCAGGTACAGAAAACTTTTGCTTTACTCCTCTGTTTTTGCAGAAATCTTCCATTGTTGAATTCCTGAATTCTGTTCCATTATCACTTCTGATTATTTTAACTTTATGATCTGACCCTTTGTCCAGCAGCTTTACATGATCCATCAATGTCAATGCAGTTTCATCCTTCTTTGCCAGAAAATACACCAAGTATATCTGGTGTGTTCATCAACAATGACTAGAGCATATTTCATTCTTCCAATTGACATGACATTCACTGGTCCAAAAAAGTCAACATGTAGTAGGTGATAAGGATCAACAATTGAAGATTCAGATTTGCTCTTGAAAGATGACTTCCTTTGTTTGGCCTTTTGACAAGAATCGCACAGGCCATCAACATTCAGCAAGGATTTTGGAAGTCCCCTTACAAGATTCTTTCTAATTAGCTCATTGATGTTGTTCAGATTGAGATGAGAGAGTTTCTTATGCCACTTCCAACTCTCTTCACTAGACATTCTTGTTGACAGGCACACAGCTTTTCCTTTAGAGTTTGTGAACAAACTTGCTTCATAGA
Source organism: Kitagawia praeruptora (assembly GCA_037693485.1). NCBI lineage: Eukaryota > Viridiplantae > Streptophyta > Magnoliopsida > Apiales > Apiaceae > Kitagawia > Kitagawia praeruptora. The sequence goes on along the minus strand of CM075351.1, from coordinate 115,599,788 downwards.
TATTATTGCGCCTGTGTCCAACTAGAACAACTTTCCCTGTAGTTTTGCTGATAACTTCACAGTATTCAGTCTGAAAATCTACATGATATCCTCTGTCACAGATTTGACTCACAGATAGCAGATCATGCTTGAGTCCTGGAACCAGAGCTACATTTGTGATGATGACACTTCCAAGATTGATATTTCCATATCCCAGAGTATGTCCTATGGAAACTTTTGGGCCAGCCTTCTCCACATACTCTGACAGCAGGGCTTTATTTCCAGTCATGTGTCCTGAACATCCACTGTCCACGACTAGGGTTCTCTCCCTAATGCCCTGCAATCACAAACAATTACTGAGGATTAGATTTAAGGATCCAGACTTGCTTGGATCCTTTGGCTTTCTTAACTTTGTTAGCTTTTGCAGCGGAATTTTCATTAACAGAGTTTAAGCTAACATTTTCAGAGTTTACACATGCAGACTCAACTTTAACCCATTTCAAGTTAGGTTTGAGTTCATAGTAATTATGATAAATAGCATGATAATCTCTGCAAGTATAGATTGAATGCCAAGTACTTCCACAGTGTTTGCATAAAGTCTGTGGTCTAGTTCTAACATGATTTTTCTTTACTTCAGATTTAGAAGGTAAAGAGTTGATATTTTTATTCTTCTTGCAAAAGCTAGCAAGGTGATTAGAACTACCACAGTTATAGCATGTTTTTCTTGGAGCTAAAGTAGCAAGCATATGATATTTTCCTTGAGTTATGCCTACTTTACCATTTCTGTTCTTTTTAGACACTTTATGTTTGTTGATAGATTTTAACTCATTCAGCTTATGTTTGAGTTGTTTATCTGTCATTGAACCAATATTAACCTGTTTAACACTAGTTTTTACTGGTTCTCTTTTAACAGCTTCTTTTCCTCCTTCATACCTAGGTTCATTTATTCCATTAACAAATGTTCCAAATTTCTTAGGTGGAAGAGGTGGTCTAATTTTAACTTGATTTTGAAATCTAAGTTCATCTCCTTCAGAGTATCCTAGACCTATTGTGTCTCTCTGAAAAACCTCTTGTGTATCTTTTCCAGAGTGAGTCCAAGTATTAATTATGTGATTTGCTTTCTCCAACTCAGATTCTAGTTGCTTATACTTACCTTGCAACTCCTGTTCTAAATAAACAGCATCATCTCTTTCTCTCTGAACTTGTTGCATAGTTTCAAGTTTTTCTTCAACAATTTTATTTCTAGCCTTAAGTTCAGAACTTTCAGTTTTTATTCTCTCATTTTCTAAAGTCTGATCCCTATAACTGATATGCAATGCTTTAAGATAAATTCTCAATTCAGTAATGTTATCAGTATTGTAAGCATAGGTAGTCAAGGGTACCTTGTTTTCAGAGTCTCCAGTTTCAGTCTCAATGGAGGCCATGAGAGTATAGTTGACTTCCTCATCTGAGTCTGAAGTGTCTGCCCAATCTCTGCCTTTTGTGATGAGTACCTTTCCAGTTTTACCCTTCTTGCACTCAGGAACATAGTGACCCATCTCCTTGCACTTGTAGCACCGAATCTCAGACTTATCCTTCTTCCCAGATTTGGTCTCCTTTCTGTCAGACCTCCTGAAACTCTTTCTTTCTTCATTTGAATCTCTAGAAAACCTTTTTCCCTTTTTGAAGTTCTTGAAACCCATCTTCTTAAAGGTCTTTACCATCAAAACAGCCATTTTCCTCATTTCTTCTTCATCATCCTCAGAATCAGATGATTCAGAAGAGTTTGAATCACAGTCAGAGTTTGATGATTCACTTTCTGAGTGTATGACCAAAGCTTTTCCCTTCATTTTCCTCCTTGATGCCTCTTTCTTCTGAGGCTTCTCTTCAACCTTAAGAGCAACAGACTTTGCCTTCCTGCTTGATCTCCTGTTTCTCTGCTCCATTTCCAATTCATGAGTTTTGAGCAGCCCATAGATTTCATCAATCTCTGTTTCAGCAAGTTCATAGTTGTCTCTAATAGTGGTTGTTTTCACATCCCACTTTTCAGGTAGAGAAAGAAGAAACGTGAGATTTGAGTCTTCTAGATCATACTCTTTGTTGACCAATAACAGATCATTGAGCAGTTTACAGAATCTGTCAAATGTTTCTGTCATGGTCTCTTCAGACTTAGCCTCAAAATGCTCATACTCTTGTGTGAGTATGTTTCTCCTATTCTTTTTTATAGCAGCAGTTCCTTGACATCTGATCTCAAGAGCATCCCAGATCTCTTTCGCAGTGGTGCAGTTAATCACTTTGTTAGACATAACATTGTCTAAAGCACTATGCAGTAAATGCCTAACCTTTGCATCTTTAGCAATTGATGATAGATCTTCAGGAGTCATGTCCTTCTTTTCCTTTGGAACTATTTTTGATTCTTCACCAGCAGTTGCAGCAGATAGCTTTGTAGGATTGTGAGGGCCTTCATTAATCCTGTCAACATATTCTGGATCTGTAGCCTCCAGAAACATAGTCATCTTGACCTTCCAGATTGCATACTCTGATGGCCTGAGAATAGGAACCCTGATTGTTTCATAACGACTCACAGTAGTAGGAGCCTTCTCAGTACTAGTAGGTGTTGGTGGAGGAATTGCTGACATGATTATTGTTGTGTTTGAATCTTAAACTATAATAAAGTAACAGATTGGCTCTGATACCACTTGTTAGGCCGAATACACAAGTAATAATCAAATTCGTGTAAGAGAATAATAAGCAATAAGCATATGAACAATTAAAACTGTTTGGTACTTTATAACTCCTCTCTTAGTGATGTAAAATATCACAGAGAGCTGCTTAGGTTACAATGAAAAATAGTTCGATACATGATACCCTTCTAGGGTTAACCTAACTGTATTTATAAAACATACAACTGCTATACAATCAATAATTGATACTCCTATAATTAAGCTATACAATTGATATCAATTACGATTGCTACACATCTCCTAAGTCAACTCAATCTCTTTGACAGCTATCCAATCTGTAAAGATATTTCTTCCATAATTATCTTCAATTAATCTTCAATTACTGTTGACTCAGATGCGCTTCCTCCAGACAGAGTTTAACTAAACTCTGTCGAGCTTCCATAGTCAGCGTTTAACTAAACTCTGACTGCTTCTAGCTAAACTCTGATTTGTCGCTGTAGCTCCTAAACACTGTTTTTATCAATCATTTCTAACACTGCTTGTCTTCTATCTTTTTCTTTCCTTGCATTATCACTTATAGCTCTCATGATTTCTGCTAAAGCATCCAGTTCTTCAAGTAGAATAGAGTTTTTGAAGTCTTCAAGTGTTGGCTTCAGAATGTTGGCAGGATAGTGATTGAGTAGATTCATTCTTATGTTGACATGATCTCCATTTTTCCTTCTATACTTCACAATATAGGGATTGAACTGAACTCTACACAATCCTTTTGCCCTTAGTTTTTCTGCTTCAGCTTCCGGTTTGTCTATTTCTTTCTCCCTTTCTTGCCACTTTTCAAAGCAACCCTTTCTGACCTCTTCATCATGATCTCTCTTCATCTTTACAAAGGCAGCTAGTTCCAGCTTCCATATTCTTTCCACTTTGTCATTGATGTTCAACAGAGCAATAATTCTTTCAATTTCATCCAGTCTGCCATATTTTTGACATGCCCATGGTATGAATTTCTCCTTTCTTCTATCAGTAGATTTAACTTCCAGACAGTCATCAATAATGGCAACCTGACAGATTTTCTGAGCTCTTAGATATTGCAGTTGATCTTCATCAAAGTCTTCATCTAGTGGTTGGATTTTCAATCCTGGAATGACAGTTAGGGCTCTAGACTATGATAGCTTTACTCTCCTTGCAGCTTGCTTGAACTTGACTCTCTTCACATGGTTGCTTGGCAGAAACTTGTGACCCTTGCTTGAAGACCATTGTAGTACTCCACTAGCAGTTTGCTTATGGATAATACGCCTGGTTTCTTTATTTGAATTCTCTTCACTTCTTGAGGTGGAAAAATAGTTGCAGAAGCCATTGAATCAGATTTTGGTAGGTCATTACCAACAGTATTCACCCTAGACTTAGAGTCTTGTGTTGTGGTGATTTTACTGTTTGTAATGCCTAAGGCTTGCTGTTTCCAGTCTTCCTCTCATTGACTTTGCCTTGGTCATCATCATCTTTCTTGCCCTTGTTGTCTTTCTTTTTCTTTTCATCTTTGTCACCCTTATCACTCCTGTGATGACTTCTACTTCCATCACTCTTGTCATCATCCTTATCATCCTTATTCCTCCTAGGTTGAGCTATTTCCAGTATTGAACCAGTAGCTATGAATGTTCTTAAGATGTGTAGTGCTTCCAACTCTTCAGCACTTCTGTTTCCATCTTTCTTTTGTAGCTGGTCAATAATAACAATGATGAGTCTGTGGTTTTTAGGGTTAAGATCATGGGGGATAACCAGCTGTTTAACATCTTGAATTCTGGTACCAGACTGATAAAAGATGGTTCTTGGTTTGGTGCATACTTCAGGCAATCTAGCTAGTTGACCATCTTTTAGTTCAGTGTACAGTCTTTGGTTGTTCTCCCCTTTCTGCTCAATTAGTTCCAAGATAGCATCAATCTCAGAGTATTTTAAGGCTTTCAAGGTTTCAAATGATAGATTTGATTTAGCTTCCTGGGAATAACTGTTAGATATTTGATTTGATCTCTGAGGCTTCTTCTATAGAATAAAGTATCCCCTCCAACCCTTGCCTTTGAGGTTTGCAGAAACTTCAAGAATGCAGCATCATGATAAATTTCTGAATTTGCTACTTGTATCAGCTTGGCCTCAGTAATCACCTTAGCATCCACTGGCTCATTTCAAGTCTAGGTACTTGGACTAGATTGCTTGGCATGGAACCTGCCACCACTGTAGTAGTAACAGTTTGCTTTTGGCCACTAGGTTTTGTGATGTGCACAGGTGGTAGGGTGACCACAGGCAGAGAGGATGGAGGTTCATCAACCTTGAGTTTGCCTTTGCCTGAGACATGAGAGATAGGTTTTGAAACCTGTTGATGACCACTCTCATTCAACTTGATGCCTTTAGCTTGAGGTTTCTCCCCCTTAGATTGAGGCTCCCCCTTAGATTTGAAATTCCTTGTTATCCTCTTCTCCCCCTTAGGCTTGTTGTCAGGCACAGAGGCTGTAGTAGGGGCCTTTGGAGTTGAAGATTCTTCAAGTAGGGGGATACCCATGGCTTGAGTGTTCAATTGCTCAGTTAGATGTGTAACCTTGTCTGCCAGATGAGCATTGGATTGTTTGAGAGACACCACCTCCTTTTCAAGAGTATCAACCTTGGTGTACAATTCAGTGGCCTTGAAACCAGTTAAGAATTGATCTTGCAGTCTTTTCACCTCAAACTTGGTCATTTCATGCACAGGAACTTCAGTGACCAGCTTGTCTCCATACTGATTCTTGAACAGTGTTCTGATTATGGCATTGGCCTCTGTAGTCTGGTCAGATAGAATGTAAAATTTGCTCCCTAGACCTGTGACTGTATCTTTGAGGAGGGCTAGGCCATTGTCCATCTTAGTGCAGGTGGTGTTGCAGTATCTGAGATCTTTGACCACACTGTCCAGTTGAGGAAATTTAGCATCAAAGGCCCTCTTGACTTATTCTACTGAAGTGGCTGTCTTGTCACACACCTTGTTGAATTCAGTTTTGACTCCCTTGCCAAGATAGTGTGAAGCCTTGAGGAAACCCTTGTAGGAATCATTGACAGCTTCATACACTTCACTAGGGGACAGGGATTTTGCATTTGAACCCAGTGAAGTGATGTATTCCTCTCTTAGATATTGAAGTGCTTCACTGAGAGTTATATCATACTTTCCTTGCATCCAGGCATCTACATTGCCATCTCTCTCAGCATCATCAATAATCTTGGCCTTCTGCATCTCTACATCATCCCTATGGCATAGTAGGATGGCTTCATAATCTGGATTTGAGATGTTGGAGTTGACAAGGTTCTGGGCTATTTTTACAAACTCAGGAATCTGATCCACAACATAGTTTTGGAGAGCTTCAATGGACATCTGTGGTGGAACAGACCCTGATCCTGAAGCACCGTCATGTTGCACAGGCTTCATCCATTGTGACAGAAAGTGAGAGCTAGAGCTAGGCAAGCTAGACTCCTCAGTTACAGATGCAATTTCTGTAACCAGATGAGATGACTCTGCTACTTTTGTCTCCACAGAAGTGGGATGAGTTACAACAGTAGTTGACATAGGCACAGAGTCTCTAGTGAAAACTAGTGGAACCTCTGTGTTTGTGATGGTGTCATCAGGATATGCCCCAGCTAGCATTCCCTCACCATCTGAATGTGGTTTCTGGGTGGTGAGCAAAGTGTCATGCACTAAGTCACTTGAATCCATTGGCTCATCAAGAGAAAAGAATTCTTGATGATCAATGCCTTGCTCTTCAATTTCTTGAATCACAGGCTCTAAAGAAATTTGAGATGTAGAGACTGGAAGAGAAGTGTTGATTAGAATAGATTTTGGCAACCCCCCCTGAGAAATAGAGGGAGTTTCAAGTGTGATGTGCTCTCCACTCGGTGTTGTGCCAGCCTTATCACTCCCTTGTGCTGACTTATTACAGATTGGTGCATTGGGGAGGATGCTTGATTCTATAGATGCATCCTGTTGAGAGGATACACATCTAGTGAACTGTGTGCCCCTGATTTTACAACTTCAGCCATTTGTGTGACTGAAGAGGTGGCTTTCTTAGTTTTCTTCTTCTTTGGCTTGAGAGAGGGTGACTCAGTTGCCTCACTTGCTAAACCTAGTTCAGCATTTAATGCTGCTTAAGTTAGTAATTCAAAAGGTGCATAGGCAATCTCCTTTCTCTTCTTGTTACTAACATCACCCTTTTGAGAGGATGATGCAGGTGGCTCTGTGTTTGGTAAAGTGTTTGGTTGAGGGGGTTGGTTAGCAAGCCCTGGGTTAGCATTTTGTTATACTTTCTTGGGCTTGGCTAACTGTGATTTTGAGTCAAATGTTGGCATGTTGTGGGGGTAGGACTCAAATAACCTCTGCATATGAGGGGTTATTATAAGTCTCACATCCACATCATTTCTAGTGTCCAAATTACCAAAAATAAGTTTGGTCATGGACCTAGGATAGCCTATTCTAGTTTTATCTAAACCAGGTAAGTCAGACAAATTTGCAATTAAGAAATTGAGTACAGACTGAATGAACCTGGGAAAGAAAATGTCATTACCTCTCTTGGTTGTGTTCTTACCAAGTTTTCCATAGAGTTCCTGCATTATCAGCTTGCCCACATCTATCTTCCTGTCATAGGCCAGTGAATACCCAATTTGTTGAACAGGAGCATTCAATTGATCAAAGCTTGATTTTCTACCACTGAACACTTGAAGTAATGTGGCAAACACATAGCTCCACTCCTTTCTTAGATGTGCCCTCTTCAGGTTACCAACCTTGATAGTGTCTGAGTACTTTATGAAGTCAAAGAACTCCACCAATTGAGCATCTGTTACAAGATCATTGTACTCCTCTTGATGCAGTCCCAGAGCTTTGGCCATATCCTCAGGGGTGATTGTGACATCCTTTTCCAGTACTTTACACTGGATAATGTAGTCCAAACTCCTATCTTCTAGAGCAACAGTTTCAGTGATAGCAGTACGCCAAAACTATTCTAGAATGTCTAGATACAGAGTTGGGTTGGCCGTAAGTGCATTCTTGATATACGACTCTTTTGGTGAATTTAAAACAGCGGTTTGGGGCTTCCATGTATGAAGATTATCAGGGTACTCTGTCCAAGTTAACACAAACAACCACCGTGGCTGAGTTTCAATCGGAGTTTGAAGATCTGATGAACAAAACGACAGGTATCTCAGAACCCTTACTTATTTCATTCTTTATTACTGGCTTGCAAAATGAGATTAGGCGTGAGTTATTTCTTTCCCGACCGATAAATCTTGTTAAAGCTTTTGCAATTGCTCGAGCCTATGAGGCTCGTATTGTGGAGTCTCGTCAAGACCATCGTTCTTGGTCTCCAAGACCTATTAGTGTATCATCCCCAAAAGTCTCAACAATAACCACACAACCCAACCTTAATACACAGAGTATTACTACGAAACCAACCATACTATCATCTATTCCGTCATACAAACAACCACCTCTGCTGCCCACACTTTCCCCCTCTACCCCTGCCCTACCGATTAAACGCCTTTCACCCACTGAACTTCGTGAAAAGCGAGAAAAAGGGCTTTGTTACAACTGTGATAAAAAATGGTCAGCGTCGCATCGTTGTCGGAGTAAATATCTCCTTATTTTAGGAACCGAAGAAGATGATGATGAAATTGCAAACGATAATGCTCATCTAGATTCCACAGATGAGCTTATTACTGGGGATATATCTAGTTTAAACGCATTGGCAGGACAGAATAATCCAAGGTCATTGAGTTTGGAAGGAAATATTGGGTCGGTAAAATTTCAGGTGCTTATAGATAGTGGGAGTACACATAATTTCATAAAATCATCCCTAGCTGAACGTTTGGGATTACCAATTCGACCGGTGGATCCGTTTCGTGTGTATATTTGGAATGGTGATGCTTTGCCTTGCACATTTTATTGTCCTCAAGTAACCCTTAGAATGCAGGGACATTCTTTTTCGGTTGATCTTCATCTATTGACAATTGAAGGGCCTGATGTTGTGTTGGGAATTCAGTGGCTACAACAATTGGGAAAGGTTTGTCATGATTACGCAAAAATGTCTATGGAATTCTCCTTGAATGGAAAACAAATTACTCTTCGTGGTGACGCTAAAACAACACCAAAACTTATCACCCTTCACCAGTTTCAGGCCTTGGTCACCCACAAAGAGGTACATAGTATTTATGAATTGCATTGTCTTTCTGGTGACTTGTCAAATATTGATGAACCATCACCACTTACTAGTTTTCCCAGTGACATACCTTCCCCTATTATGCACATCCTTCATCAATTCACTGACCTATTTCAGTTACCTACTACTTTACCTCCACATCGTCTCATTGATCACAAAATTCACCTTCTCCCAAACACCAAACCCGTCAATGTGCGACCTTATCATTATCCCTACTTTCAGAAAACAACAATGGAAAATTTGGTGAAGGAGATGTTGGAACAAGGAATAATCAGGCCTAGCCAAAGCCCTTTTTCGTCCCCCGTCTTACTAGTCAAGAAGAAAGATGGATCATACCGTTTTTGTGTGGACTATAGGGCCCTGAATGCAGTCACAATCATGGACAAGTTTCCAATACCAACTATTGATGAATTATTTGATGAGTTGGGGTCTGCTACATTATTTACCAAGCTGGACTTGCGAGCTGGTTATCATCAAATCCGCGTGCACAACAGAGACATTTATAAGACGGCTTTTAGAACGCATGAAGGCCATTATGAATTTTTGGTCTTGCCCTTTGGAATGACGAATGGGCCGTCAACATTCCAGGCTTCAATGAATCACATCTTTTCTTCATTTCTTCGAAAGTTTGTCATCGTCTTCTTTGATGATATACTAGTGTACAACACATGCATTGAGGACCATATAATTCATTTAAAGCAGGTTTTGCAGTGTTTACAAGCTAACAACTTCTATGTCAAGTTGTCCAAATGCATGTTTTGTCAAGATTCCATTGAGTATTTGGGACATATTGTCAGTAAGGGTGGATTGTGTGCAGATCCCTCAAAACTGGAAGCTATGGTTCAATGGCCTCAACCACACACACCTAAGCAGTTGCGTGGTTTTCTTGGCCTAACGGGATATTACCGACGCTTTATTAAGGGTTATGCAACCATTGCTGCTCCATTAACAGATTTGCTTTGCAAAGACAATTTTCAGTGGACTTCTCAAGCTTCTGATGCCTTTGTCGCTCTCAAGAAAGCCATGACAGAAGCACCTGTGTTGAGGCTGCCTAATTTTGCTTTGGAGTTTGTTATAGAAACTGATTCTTCTAATATCGGCATCGGGGCTGTCCTTATGCAAGATGGACATCCCATTTCATATTTCAGTAAAAAGTTGGGCCCTCGCCTAAGAGCTGCTTCTACCTATCTCAAAGAACTACATGCTATTGCAGAAGCTGTACAAAAATGGAGACAGTATCTTTTAGGTAGGTTCTTTGTTATACGAACTGATCATAAGAGCATCAAGGAACTTCTTCAACAAGTACTACAAACACCTGATCAACAGGTATACATTCGTAAGCTGCTCGGATTTAATTTTCGTATTGAGTATAAGTCGGGGCGTTCAAATCTCGCCGCTGATGCTCTATCCAGAGTATATGAAGGTCAGCCTATTTTGTTTTGGATCGCCAGTCGTCCAATTGCTGATTTCCTATCTATCTTGAGGACAGAAAATGCCACCCTCAATGACTTACAACTACTCCATCACCAATTTTCTGAAGGTAAGCTCGCTTCTAATTACTCGATTAATGAAGGGATCATGTGCTATAATAACCGATATTATCTCAGCCCTAATTCTAGCCTAAAGAATCGGTTGTTACAAGAATTTCATGCAACACTGATAGGAGGTCACGCTGGTGTAAAACGAACCTTAGTGCGCCTTTCTAATCACTTTTACTGGCCAAAGATGCGAAAAGATGTGGAAGAATTTATAAAGGCTTGCTTAATATGCCAACAGACTAAGTATTCAACCAAGGCTCCGGCAGGTCTACTTCAACCTTTGCCAATTCCGGCTCAGGTTTGGGAGGAATTAACCATGGATTTTATTACGGGACTGCCAGCTTCACGAGGACAAACTGTTATCATGGTAGTAGTGGACCGACTAACCAAAGCTGCTCACTTTGGACCTCTTCCTACTAACTTCACGGCACCTAAAGCTGCAGAGTTATTTGTTGATATGGTTATCAAACTGCATGGTTTTCCACGTACAATCATCTCTGATCGTGACCCTATTTTTGTCTCAAATTTCTGGAAATGTTTGTTTGAACTAAGTGGAACAACTCTTCATCATAGTACTGCCTATCATCCGCAAACGGACGGGCAGTCAGAAGTAGTAAATCGGGGATTAGAGCAGTACCTTCGCGCATTCACACAAGAGAAACCAACTGCTTGGGTTTCATTCTTAAGCTGGGCCGAGTTTTCGTACAATTCTAGCTATCACAGTGGCTTAAAGATGTCACCATTTCAAGCTCTTTATGGTCGCACCCCACCATCCATCCCTCCATATACACGAGGTTCTACCGTTAATCAAGCTTTAGATGACTGGTTGCTGAAACGTGATGTTCTGTTACGGGCTTTGAAGAATAATTTACGTAGTGCTCAACATCGGATGGAACAAAAGGCCAACAAACACCGCAGAGAAGTTGAGTTTGCTGTTGGGGACCTGGTTCTGGTCAGATTGCAACCATACCGACAGACTACTGTCGCTCAACTTCTAACCAACAAACTAGCTAAACGCTATTATGGGCCTTTTGAAATCTTAAAACGTGTTGGTCAAGTGGCTTATCAGTTAGCATTACCTCCAGAGTCAAAGATTCATTCGGTTTTTCACGTATCTGCACTTAAGCCTTTTTATGGCAGTGTTACTACCCAAGCTTGTCCGCTGCCTCCTGATTCCATAGAAAATCAACCTGTCTCCGTGCCATTGGTTATTTGTGCAACTCGGACTATCCTTCACCAAGGCAAAGTTATACCTCAAGTTCTGGTACAATGGCAAGACTCATCTCCTGATAATGCTACATGGGAATCATTCAATAAATTCTGTCAGCTTTATCCACATTATCACCTTGAGGACAAGGTATTTTTTGAAGGAGAAGAGAATGTTACATCACTGCCACTTAATTTACATGAGCCCACTACAAATATTGCAGAAGAAAGTACACAAGAGCTGCCCGTAGAAATGAGCCTAGAAGAGCAGCCCATAGTCCAACACAATAGAGGCTCAACCCGAATTAAGACAAGACCACCTTGGTTCAAGGATTTTGTAGTCTGAATTATGAAAATATATATACTCAGTGATGTAAAGAGGAGTTTATGAATTAGGTTTTATGAAAAGTTTTGTTTATCTCTTCCCTTTTGTGTCTCTGTCTTCCTTCTAATTTCTGGAGTTTACTCTCACTCTAAGAGAGCTTTATCAGTAAATTGTATCAGCCACCTTACCCTGTATAATTCCCAAATAAATCTTTTTCATATACACGAACATAAGGTATATCATACTTTAAGCAAAAGGTCATTGAAAAATTGTTTGATAATTAGAGAATGATTAATAAATGTGTTGTGCACAAAGTAAAAATGGACTCAGTGTAACCGGATAGAAAGCAGGGTAGGGTAGGACTCAAACGAGAACTAGTTCTCCGAAAAAACAATTTGAAATATATGTTTAATATTAGTAACATGAATGCAAGGTTACGAAAAAATTACAAGAAGCTTGTTAGATGATTTGTAGTCCTTTAGAACATGCTGAGGAAGAGGGTGCATAAGATACTCCTTCCCAGGCTGACTATCCTGTTTCTGTGCCGGAAACGCCATACTCTGAATCACAATCCGCAGCTATAGCCACAAGATAAATCTTATCAGGATCCAGTACGAGAAGACAATATATATACAGACGTAGATACAAGACGTGCACGGCTGTGGGAAGTACTTGGCAGCCGTGGAAGATGTATTGCGGTGCGGCTTCTTTTTCCTAACCAACTTTGTAGTTTTGCAATTTGGATCAGTACAGTACACGTTTTTTTGCACTTGTAATTCTTACGTATCTTTCGTCCTCACTTTAGTTGGCTTCACCTTGTGAGTTGTGAGTTTGGTTCAAGAAGCTCGTTTTAAATCTTTGAACTACATTATTCATGTTATCATGTTACTCTTCTGTCTGGTCACATTAGTCCAAATCTCATGTTACTCCAAGAATAATAAGGGAAGTTGTGTTTGATTGAGGAAAATAGAATTTGAAGGAGATGAAGTGAATAGCACCAACTTATTACGGGTAGATGTTTTTTTTAATTCCGTCGTAAATTATCTATAAATCCGGATTCAAATTCATTAATTTGAGAAACATTGATTCATTCTCATTCCGTCGTAAATTATCCAGATTCAAACTCATTAATTTGAAAAAAAAAACATTGATTCATTCTCCTTTTGACTTTTTTTCTTTGCTACTTTCATAATAAAAATTTGCAATACACCATTTTTATTCACTCGTCGTTCTACTTCTTACTTCCTTTCTTTCCCCCTGAAATCTCATTTTATAATTTCCATCACATTATTTCCTCATTCCTCGGTTCCCCTAACCCCAAGTAGGACGCTAATTTCTACACCTGTGGTAAGAAGTTATACATGTGTACGAGACTACGAGTTACTCTTTCAATACAAAAGAACGAAAAAAATATAAACAAATCAAAGTATTGTTGTAAACCTTAACCTCTTGTAACAAGTTGTACTTTTCAACTAGTCATTCTTTAGATACCAAAGAGGGATTGATGTTCTTAAAAAAATTTGAATAGTAACACAATTGAAAGAACAGGGCAGTTCACTCAAAGCACTACAGAACAATATGACAAATCTATCACAATGTCAAAGCTGTTCGAGGTTGACCTCTAACCTCGAAAATTTCACAAAAGAATTAGAGAGAGAGAAATAGGAAAGAGCAAATCAAATTTTCACTGAGCAAATCTTTGACATACTAAAATCTAATTGACGCTACAAGAACATTTAACATGGCACCAGTCAAAAGATTAACACCATTTTACTAGGACATTGTCAAGATATGGTCACATTCAAGCATAATAATTAGGTTTCAAAAATAGAGCTGATCATCTGCTTGCAATACAAAACCAACTTCAACAATCCAGACGTTTCATTTGCTGTCTTTGATCTCCTTCCTCTTTTCTTCTAGTTCTCATCCTTTTAAATATTAGGAGAGACAAGGCTTTGAATGTAAGTCATCCCAGTTACAAAACCAGTTTGCGATAGGAAACCTTTTCTGCAAATGTAAAATTTACCCTCTTTTGCATTGGTAACTAGCAAGAAAACCCTATCGCTTTCCAGCACAGCCAAGGTATTGTCTGGCACACTGCATGGAATTTCTTCGGAAAATCTAACCCAAGATTCAACGTCACCATGCTCTTTCATCACCCATAACTCCAGAAGACCATTCACCATACCGGTCATACATAGGCATCCCATAAGAACTCCAAGTCTATAAGTAAAAACCCAATCTGGATCCCCATTCGGTACTAGCACTTGCAAAAATTTCTTATTAGCAATATCAAAAGCCCAGATAAAAAATGATGAATCGTCAACATTTGTTCCTAACCAATGAAGACAGCCTCCCACAAATACTCCAGCAACATGGTTCTTATGTTTATGATGGAAAGGGGACAATCCAACCATGTTCCACTGATTTGTTTTAAGCATGTAAACATAAACACATGCATCTTTCTTCCGGGTGTCTTGGCGATGAGCAATGGCTATAACTGCATAATCATCACAATAGATATCATACCCAAATCCAAACACGCAAGCATTTCGTCGTCCAGAAGGCAAAATGGGCAATATCTTGGACTCTAAAGTTGTAGGATTGAGCAAGTACATACTTGTCCATGTCCGGTTGTCTTCAGCTAAAATTAACCCATCGCAAGAACCCCAAATCCGAGACCATTTGTTGGAACAATCAAAATTCAACTCTTGTCCAAACTTAGAAGGAATGGAATACAAATTCTTGTTTTCTACATAGACCGAGTAAAGGAGTTTGGCTGAAATGAGAATGATATTAGTAGTATCATTGTTCTTGGAGGTTTCTATAAGATGAGTTTTAATGAAACGAGGCTCAGAGATGAGTGAATTCCATGACCTCGAAACACATTTGCAACTACCCAGTGATTTAACAGGCAGATGGGAGAATATGTTATAAGTTAATATTTCTCGGGGCCCAAGCTCAATGTAATTTCTTCTTCTTGACATATTGAGACCGGAACGCAGATCTTATCTCTAAAACAAATCCAGATTCCCACCTGTAGAAGTCTAAAATATATATCTAAATTAAAAATTGACAAAACAAGAAAGACAGACAATCATAATTCCTGAGGGACAGGGTGATACTTAGTACAAACATAAATTTATAAAAGTTTTAACACAAAAGATAAGTATATATGCATAGAAACATAATTCAACGCTGTAAGAGGTTTTAATTCATAATACAATGCACGATTCTAGACCCTACACCATCGGTCACTATATACTTGGAACTTTGTAAAATAAAAAATGTCTAATACTACATGCCCATCTCCTCATGTCCTCTTTTAAAACAAATTTAGGTTTAATTTTTCAGTACTATCCCTAAATTTACTATTTTTAAGCTTTAGTTTTTCAAAACTTATTTGTACATTCTCCTTTTTTTTCATATAATAACTAAGGGTAGATATAGGAAAACGTTAACAAAGTAACATATTCTTTATACTCGTAACTTACTTTGAAATTAACTAGTATTACCTGTCAAAAAGAAAAAAAAAACTAGTGTTTGGGGACTGAGGCGATTAATAGTTGATTAATGCACAAAGCATGAATGTTTAATCACAACTTAGATTTGACTACTTTATTAAGAATTTGTTGTTAAAAATAAACAAGTAAATTAAACTTATCAAAATACACCATACACCAGTGCAATTGTAAAAGAGTAATTTTGTGGAGGATAAACAATGTGAACAAATGTACAATAAATTAACGATAACTGAAAGAAAAGTAAAACATTAAACCTTGGATTTCAGTTCGGTATATTGTTTAAAATTCAAACTTTTGTTAGCTAATAAAAATATATATCGGGGACTTTCCCTAGCCTACACTGTTTACAAAAAGAAAACTAGCAACTAGGAATGAATCACAGTGGCCAACCACGACATTTGTAACTAATGTTAAAATAAAGTTTATAGTTTGTAACTTAGGGCCACGCTCTAGTGAGAACACATGTTATTATGAGAACAGTGAGAACACACATATTCACCACATTTCAAGCTATTTTAAAGGGCCTCGCTAGGGCCACCTTCACAAAAAAAAATCTTATAATTCTACCCTCTATCCATTCATTAAAAAAATAATAAAAAATTAACAAAAATTTTTTTTTAAAAAAAAGCGCTGCCACGTCATCATTTTTTTAAAAACTTTTCTTTATGAATAGATAGAGGATAGAATTATAAGACTTTTTCGTATTGGGTGCCCCTGGCGGGGCCCTTTAGAATAGCTTGAAATGTGGTGTTCTCATTGTTCTCCAACATATACATGTTCTCACCTGAATCATACCCTTGTATAGGGTATAACTTATGTTAAAATAAAGTTGATTAACAAAATTTCAATGTTCAGATCACACTACATCTACCTACCCAAAGTTGACGTACCGCCACAAAGGCTGAGACATGTCATTATTTGACTTGTTTTCTAGTTTCCTGGACTTTAGGGTCACGCTCTGGTGAGAACACATGTTATTATGAGAACAGTGAGAACACACATATTCACCACATTTTAAGCTATTTTAAAGGGCTTCGCTAGGGGCACCTTCACAAAAAAGTCTTATAATTCTGCCCTCTATCCATTCATTAAAAAAATTAAAAAAAATAACAAAAAATTAAAAAAAAAAACTGCTACCACGTCATCATTTTTATTTTTTTTTAAAAAACTTTTTTTAAAACTTTTTTTTTATGAATGGATAGAGGGTAGAATTATAAGATTTTTTCGTATTGGGTGCCCCTGGCGGGGCCCTTTAGAATAGCTTGAAATGTGGTGTTCTCATTGTTCTCCAACATATACATGTTCTCACCTTAATCATACCCTTGGGGGTTATGTTACTATCCCAATTAATTGAAGTTTGAACCTATTTGTATATGTAATTTTGTCAATTGAAGTTTAAGTTATTTTTGCATAATTATTTGTTTATTGTTCATTTGACACAACAAATTGACATGAGAGCAAGGTTAAATATTTCGATACAAGAGATAGCAGTTGTGTTAATTTCTGATCGTTGTTGAAATCTCACAACCTAGATCACCTAGGAATAATTAGACCCGGCAATTTTGGACACGACACGATTTACACGACACGAAAATTTCGTGTATGGGTTTACATTTTCAGTACACGACACGAAAATGTACACGACACGAAAATGTACACGAAAATTTAGTGTCGTGTTTGGGTTTACT
The DNA here is from genome assembly GCA_037693485.1 of Kitagawia praeruptora. Classification (NCBI taxonomy): domain Eukaryota; kingdom Viridiplantae; phylum Streptophyta; class Magnoliopsida; order Apiales; family Apiaceae; genus Kitagawia; species Kitagawia praeruptora. Next base: position 115,582,653 of record CM075351.1, on the reverse strand, counting down.
CTTTATGTACACGACACGACACGAAAGTACACGACATATATAAATATTTTAATAAATATTTTAAATATATATACACCTATATAATATTTTTATAACTTATTTTTAAAATTTTACAAATAATTTTATAAGAATATATACTTATATTTATAACCATATATATTATACGTAATTTTAATTTCTTACCAGTTCGTGTACCATTTCGGGTACCAGTTTCGTGTTATTTTTCGTGTAAATTTGAACTTTCGTTGCTAAATCGTTTCGTTCGTGTCGTGTACACGAATGTACACGAAAAAAATCGTGTCAAAACAGGTAATTTCGTGTCGTGTCGTTTTAAACCAGTTCGTGTCCAGGTACAAAATTTTGGTACACGATTACATTTCGTGTCGTTTCCAGGTAGCATATTTTAGTACACGAAAACGAAATTACACGACACGACACGACACGAATTGCCAGGTCTAGGAATAATCCTAATCTTAACCTAGACAATTCCCAACCCGACACAATGGGTAGCCTCTAAATGTATCATCAGTCAACAACTAGATGGAGTGTAGGCAATAAAAATGAAAAGAAAGTGCATTACAGGTGTGAGAGCATATTAGACAAAATCACAAGGTAGACAGGGTAACAAGGTAAAATGGGAAACAAGAGAATATCTCGATCCAAACACTACTACAAAGGGTAAGAAGATATAAACTAGATTTTTCACACAGAACATGTAACAAGTAGGTTTCGTGCGATTTAAGAACACTCAATTTTTTCAAAAAAGAATGAATAAACAACCTAGAAGACGCTACCTCTAGACACAACCACGGGAAATAAATTTTAAAATGAAAAGTTGCACCGGAATACCGGATAATATGTACTCCCTCCGTCTATCCGATTGTTAAATTTCTCATGTCATGTCAACAGTCAAGTACATAAAATCTTAATGCATTGTAATAATACGAAGTATGTTAGACAATAACACAAACACTAAAAAGACTATATATATACACAATTAAAGCACAAGCATAATATATCTGCTATAATATGGAGATTCAAAGTGGTACCTTAACTTTGATGTGATGTTGTACAACTTGCTGGGCTTGAATTGCTGAAGAGGACTAGAGACTATCCGTTTTGACAGTGCATTTGTCTCTCATCGTAGTTTCTGGGTAATGTAATAGTGGTAGTCAGATTATAATTTGGGGGAAATGCTTAGACCGTAGTACAAAATTAAAAGGTGTCCATACATATTTGACAAATTTTTTTGGAAATTTGTTTTTGGAAGTTTTTCTTGTAACAAAAAAATTTAGTGTAATTTTTTTTTTGTTTTTGGGGAACGTAAATGTATTTTGGAACGTAAAAAATTGCGACAGAGAAAATAGTAAGTTAGATTATGTAAAAAAACATAAATATTGTAATTGGTCAAAAATTTAGTTATGATTTTTAATTAATTAAAATAATTAATTATTTTTTATTAAAAGAATGATGTAATAGACTCAACTATTACAATAAAAAATTAGCATTTTACCCATGTTACGCACCTCAATCAGAATTTCGAAATTTTAGAATGTTTACAAAAACATATTAAGTGTCAAAAAAAAATCTAATCTTTTATTTTTTTCCCAATTAATTTTACAACAATTTATGCTACTTTTTATCAAAAGTGCAATTCTTTATAACAATGCTTTGAGAATTGGGCACAGAAAATAATAAAAGCGTAATTATTACTCCCTCCGTCCCTTTTTAGTTGGTACATTTGCAAAAAAAATTTGTCCCTAAATAATTGTCACATTCCTTGTTCCAATACATATTTTTACCAATTTTTCCATATATACCCATGTATTTGTAATACCAATATTTGACTTTATATTTAATACTCCTTCCGTTTCAATTTGTGTGTCCTGTTTCTTCTGGACACGTTTGCCAACACACACTTTTAATCATTAATATCTTCAATTTCGTATTAGTATTAAATATAAAAACTTCACTGTATTAAAGTACTCATAAATACGAATTCAACAAGATCACTCATGACTATATTTGGTCTTATAGATTATGGGTAAATTAGTAGTCAATCATTTATAATAAACAGTGTCCAAAGTCAAAACAGGACATACAAATTGAAACGAAGGGAGTATACACACTCATAACTCATCATTTAATGTTTAGACTAAGGGCAAACATGGAAACAAATTAAATAATTAATTCTTTCTTAAAATGTGTGTTTTTTGCAAATGTACCAACTAAAAAGGGACGGAGGGAGTAATAAAATTAACTATCCAAGAAGGAGATATTGACAAGTTCCTTGCTTCACCAGTTTCTCTCTTCCATCTAAATACTTGACATCTAGACAATCATTGATGACAACAATTCTATAGATCCATTGAGTCCATAATAATGCTAGAGTATCTTCATCATAGTCTTCATCAATAGGTGGTAAATTCAATCCTATAGCAGTAATTGTTGTTATTCTTCTTTGGAGGTGGATGGTGATGAAGCATATGGATTCTGTTGAATTACTTATCTTCTCACTATAGTGATTAAGAAAGATATTTTAAATTATCTTCTTGATGTAGTCAAATTAGTGAAAATTAACACTTTCTGATAAAATATGCTCTCAAGGTTATATTTTATTCATTCGACAAATCAATACTTAGATACATAAAGTTTGACTTGGAGCACAAGACATATCAAGTAACTCCAAGCACTTATAAGGAAATTCCTTATTCTCAATAATATAAATAAAAGTAATATCTCAATATCCCAGAATACATAATCAATAAATATCTTTTAATAATATATCTTAACATCCCCCTCAAACTTACGATACTCAAAATCGAGAGTTTGCCAAAATTGAATTTGCTCCGATCATATCAGCACTTGAATCACCTTCCTCATCGTGATCATTCTCTTTATCCTTCTCATCGTCATATCTTTGTTCCCAAACGTCTCTTTCATCGCTTCACGATTTTCCTTCTCAGAATTCCTCTTTTTGTCGTCGTTGATTTGAAACAATCTCTTACAAAAACGTATCAACATCGCCGTTGTGTTTTCTGTCATATTCTTTGTTTTTTTTTTCACCCATGAACTCTCGCAAGTTTTATAATATCCCTCCCTCAAGATAGAGGGCGAATCTTTAATCTGATGTCTCTTTAATCCCCCCTCAAGATACTCAAGATGGGGGGCGAATCTTTTCACACACCACGAACTCTCGTAGTGTTAATTATTCTCACACCTACTAACTCTTGGAGGGCGAATCTTTAATCCGATGTCTTTTTAATCCCCCCCTCAAGATGGGGGGGCGAATCTTTTCACACACCACGAACTCTCGTAGTGTTAATTATCCTCACACCTACTAACTCTAGCAGGTTTAGTTTTTCTCGCACCCGCAAACTCTTACGGGGATAACCTAGGCTCTTGATACCATGATAAAATATGCTCTCAAGGTTATATTTTATTCATTTGGCAAATCAATACTTAAATACATAAAGTTTGACTTGGAGCACAAGACATACCAAGTAACTCCAAGCACTTATAAGGAAATTCCTTATTCTCAATAATATAAATAAAAGTAATATCTCAATATCCCAGAATACATAATAAATAAATATCTTTTAACAATATATCTTAACACTTTCTCTTAGTGTTAGGAATATGTTGTAGTTGATGATAACTTAACATTCAAGCAAAATTGTATAAGTCAAGTTTTGTAACTGTCAACGGATAAGACCTTATAACTCTATTCGTTGACAGGTAGCTCATCAACGGATGAGGCTTAGTAGCATTCTGCAATATCTCTATTTATCAGTTGATAGTGTTTTTATTCAGAGTCATGTTGACCATCAATGGATAAGCAGAATAGGGTAGCCAATTGTAAATAAGCTATGCTATGTAATTCTGTCTAAGTGAAAGTGTATCAACGGATAAGAACAGGGCTCTATCAACGGATACAACTCAAATCTACTCGATCAACGGATACAGCTCAAACTACCATCAACGGATAAGTGTGCACAACATCAATGGATAATCATTATCACTTTATCCTATGCTAGCTGGGAATTAGCAGTTGATAAGGACAGGTTTGACTGACAGATCACATGGGTTGATAGTAGGTATAAAAAGCAGTATGGCAGCCATACTTTGGAAACACAGAAGAAAGAAGCATTCCATTTACACAGTACATACAAGAAAGGTGCAAGGGACATATCTGTTCACAAGTCAACTAGAATTAGATTAATATTATCTTATTCATGTAGTACTTGTAAACTTGGGATATATAACCAAGTGTAGCAACTCTTTAGAAGTTAAGAAAACAGACATTCTTGCTTAGGGTTTATTGAATATCCTCAGAAGCAAAGAGTTGTAAACACAGAAGCTGTGTACATTTGTATCACAGAGTTTTCTTCAAATAAAAGTCTCAGGTGGTACATTTAACCACCTGATTTTTATGTGTTTGTGAATTATTTCTCATTCAGCAATTATCTCCTTATAGATTTCTGTAGTTTTAATCAGAAATTTTATAACTATCAAGAATTGTATTCAACCCCCCTTCTACAATTATACAAGTGTGTAATCTGGGAATAACAATTGGTATCAGAGCAAGCTTCTAATATATTTGAAGTTTAAAGATCAACACACTTCCAACATGTCTAAGAAGGATTATGGAGTAAAGATACCAGTTCTTGATAGAGAAAATTACTTTCACTGGAAAGTAAAAATGCGCTTACACCTCATGTCTATTGATGAAGGTTTTGTAAATTGCATTGAGAAGGGTCCTCATGTTCCAATGAAGGCTGCATCAAGAGTTGGTCTTGATGAAGATGCATCAGACGTTTACATTCCCAAACCCGTTTTTGAGTGGAGTCTTGAAGACGTAGCAGAAGTCCACAAAGATAAAAAGACCATGAATATTCTATTTAATGGTTTAGAAACAGACATGGTTGACAATGTCATCAACTGTACTACCTCCAAGGAAGTATGTGACATTGTTCAAACCCTTTGTGAAGGTACGGAACAGGTAAGGGAGAACAAGATGCAACTACTAATCCAACAGTATGAGCACTTCCATTTCAAGAATGGAGAGACATTGAATGACACATTTAGTAGATTTCAAAAGCTACTGAATGGCTTGAAACTGTATGGAAGAATCTACCAAGTGAAAGATTCTAATCTCAAATTTCTGAGATCACTGCCCAAAGAGTGGAAGCCTATGACTGTTTCTCTAAGAAACACTCAAGAGTACAAGTCATTTACTCTTGAAAGGCTCTATGGAACCTTAAAGACATATGAACTAGAAATGGAGCAGGATGAAGAAATTGAGAAGGCTCAAAAGAAAAGTGGGTCAGTTGCACTTGTTGCCAACTTGGAACAGAAGGAGGAGAAGAGGATTGAAGCTGCTAAATCCACACCAAACAGGGAGGTTTGTGAAGGTAGAGCAGAATCAAGCAAAAGCAAGGAAAAGGTGTCTGAAGAAATGAGTGTCCTACAGCAGGATGAATTGGATGAGATAGATGAGCATTTAGCCTTTCTATCTAGGAGATTCTCTAAGATAAAATTTAGAAGAAACTCTGGAGTGGCCAAGCCATTTAACAAGGGATTTTCTACAAGCAATTATGTGGATAAATCCAAAATTAAATGCTACAATTGTGGTATTGCTGGTCACATGATAAGTGAATGCAGGAAGCCTAGATCTGAGAACAAGGGAAAGCCAACAGAAATTGTTGACTACAAGAAGAAATATTTTGATCTTCTCAGACAGAAAGGAAAGGCATTCATGACCCAAGAGTATGACTGGGCTGCTGATGGAAATCATTTTGATGATGATGCTGAGTTTGTCAACCTTGCATTAATGGCTGATTCTGAGCAGGAAGCAAGTTCAGCTAGCAATCAGGTATTTTCTACTAATCTCTATGAGCTCACCAAAGAGGAATGCAATAGTGTTATAGATGAAATGTCTACTGAACTATATCACTTGAGTGTTACTCTTAAATCACTTACTAAAGAGAACAATAGGATTAAAGAAACTAATCAGTTCTTAAGTGATAGAAATGCAGTTCTAGAAGTTCAATTTCTAGAATTTGAGAAAATGAGAGTAGATTGCAATGATGCTAAAAATGAACTTGAAGCTGTGTTAAAAAGAGAATTGATCTTAAGAGACCAGCTTGAAAAAGAACAAGGGATAATTGCTAAATTTCAAAATTGTAGGAATATTTCTCAAAACATAATAGAAGTCCAGGGAATAGAATCATTTGTGAGGGATACCTGGACTCAAAGGAAAAAGGAGCTAGAACCTTGCCTTGAGGATCTAGAGACTATTTGTGAATCAACGGATAGTGATCATCCGTTGACAGATGAACCATCAACGGATGAGAGGTATCCGTCGACTAACAAAAAGTCTGTTAGTAAGAAGGAACTCAAGAAACTGAATAATCAGTATGGTCCAGTAGCCAAGAACTTTATTTCTGGTGAAAGTAGCCAAGCCAAATCAAGTGAGAAGGCTAAGGCAGGTGATTTACTTAAAAAGGCTGTTGGTAAATCAGTTAATGAAAAGGTAGAGACTGAGGGTAAAAAGAAAAAGAACAGAAATGGTAAGATAGGCATTAACAAGAAAAATAACTATTCTCCTGACAAGTTTGCTCCTAGGAAAACTTGTGGTAATTGCAATAGTGTCAATCACCTATCTTCTAATTGCAAGTCTGTTAAAAGGACTCCTGTTCATGTACCTCAATCTATGCAAAGTATGCCTGCAATGTCTGGTATGCCTGGTTTGTATCAGAATGCTAGTTTTTCAAATCCATATGTGAACATGCCATATGTGCCTAATCCTTATTTTCAATCTGTGAATATGCCTCAAATGTCATGGAGCATTCCTAGCATGGATAATATGTATGCCAATTTTTCACAAATGCATGCATCAAATATTCATGCAAATGAGCATCTGTCAAAACCTATCACTCAAGCATCTACACCCAAAGTGAAGATTGCTAAGAGTGCCAAACCAAAGGCTAACAAGAAAGGACCCAAGGAAACTTGGGTACCAAAATCAACTTGATTTGTTTTTGGAATGTGTGCAGGGATGCAGAAGGAATCTATGGTACCTGGAGAGTGGATGCTCTAGGCACATGACAGGAGATTCAACCCTGCTCACAGAGTTCAAGGAGGTAGCTGGCCCTAGAATTACCTTTGGAGATGACAGCAAAGGATATACTAAGGGATATGGCTTGATTTCAAAAGACAATGTCATTATTGAAGAAGTGGCCTTAGTTGAAGGTTTGAAGCACAATTTGCTTAGTGTAAGTCAAATCTGTGACAAAGACTATGAAGTAAGGTTCACAAAAGAAGCCTGTGTTATCTCTGCCAAGGAAGACAACAATGTGGTATTGACAGGCTTTAGAAAAGGAAATGTGTACATAGCTGACTTTAATTCAGTATGCTCAGAATCCATTACTTGTCTCTTCAGCAAAGCAAGCAAGGATGAGAGTTGGCTATGGCATAAAAAGCTGTCACATTTGAATTTTAAAGTTATGAACGATTTGGTAAGAAAGGATCTTGCTAGAGGAATTCCCCAATTGGAGTTCATCAAAGATGGATTGTGTGATGCCTGCCAATTAGGGAAGCAAAAGAAATCATCCTTTAAGAGCAAGACAGAGTCATCCATTGTTAAGCCACTTCAATTGCTGCACATGGACTTATTTGGTCCAGTAAATGTCATGTCCATTTCAAAGAAGAAATACTGCCTGGTGATTGTGGATGAGTTTTCTAAGTTTTCATGGACCTTCTTTCTGCACTCCAAAGATTGTGCAAGTGAAATCATCATCAATCATCTCAGACTAGTAAACAATGGTTCTGAAGTAAAAGTACAAAGAATCAGGAGTGACAATGGCACTGAATTCAAAAATTCCACAATGAAGATTTTCTGTGAAGAGAATGGAATTGGTCATGAGTTTTCTGCTGCTAGAACACCTCAACAAAATGGGGTTGTTGAAAGGAAAAACAGAACTCTCATTGAAGCAGCTAGAACAATGCTAAGTGAATCAAGATTGCCAACATATTTTTGGGCTGAAGCTGTCAACACTGCCTGTTTCACTCAGAATATTTCTTTGGTCAATCAAGCTAGAGGAATGACTCCTTATCAGTTATTTACCGACAAGAAACCAACTTTAGCTTTTCTTCATGTCTTTGGATGCAAGTGTTTTGTACTAAGAAATCATGGAGATAACTTGGGCAAATTTGAAGCAAAGGCAGATGAAGCTATCTTTGTTGGGTATGCAGCAGGGAAAGCCTATAGAGTCTACAATCTAAGAACCAACATTGTTATGGAATCTGTACATGTTGTGTTTGATGATCAAAAGATTCTAGGTCTAAATGATGAAGGCTTCCATGAAAAGTTGAAATTTGAAAATGAAAGAGAAGGTAGAATGTACTATAATGATGATGAGGAAGATGAAGGTCATGACCACCAAAATCCACCAAGAGTTATTGTGCCAACTAATAGAGATGCTCACACTGGAAATGAAGCATCTGTTGACAGTCATTCTGAAGCATTTGTTGACAAATGTAGGGATGTATCCGTTGATAGGAATCATTAGACATCCGTTGACAGGCAAAATGATGCATCTGTTGACAGTCAATTTCATGGATCAACAAGGACAATAAACTCAGGGGGAGTTTCTCAGAGTCAAAGCTCAATGCTAAATCAACATGATCATGCTCAAGAAGCAACCTCATCTAGATCAAACCTTCCTCCTGCAAGAAAATGGACCAAGGATCATCCATTTGGGTTAATCATTGGTGATTCAAATTCAAGAGTTCAAACTAGAAGGGCCACTAGAGAAGAATGTTTATTCAGTAGTTTCTTGTCTCAAGAGGAATCTAAGAAAGTGGAAGATGCCCTTCTGGATCCAGATTGGGTATTAGCAATGCAAGAAGAGCTAAACCAATTTGAGAGAAATAAAGTATGGAAGCTTGTGCCCAAACCTGATGATAGAGGTATCATAGAAACCAAATGGGTTCTCAAGAATAAGACTGATGAAAATGGCATAATTGTGAGGAATAAAGCTAGATTAGTGGCAAAGGGCTATTCTCAAGAAGAAGGAATAGATTTTGATGAAACTTTTGCTCCAGTGGCAAGACTTGAGGCCATCAGAATTTTCCTAGCCTATGCAGCACATGCCAACTTCAAAGTCTATCAGATGGATGTTAAAAGTGCCATTCTAAATGGGGAACTGGAAGAAGAGGTATATGTCCATCAACCTCCTGGCTTTGAAGATCCAGAATTTCTAGATTATGTATATCTTCTCTTGAAAGCACTTTATGGCTTGAAACAAGCACCAAGAGCCTGGAATGACACTTTATCTCAATTTCTTTTGGAGAATCACTTCACTAGAGGTACAGTAGATAAAACCTTATTTCATAGAAATGTCAATGTTTCTTCAATACTTGTTCAAATCTATGTAGATGATATTATTTTTGGGTCTACAGATGAGAAGCTTTGCAAAAGGTTTGCCAAACTTATGCAAAGTAGGTATGAAATGAGCATGATGGGTGAATTAACTTACTTTCTTGGTTTACAAGTAAAGCAAGTTAATGAGGGAATTTTCATAAGTCAAACAAAATATATTTATGATCTCTTAAAGAAATTTGACTTAATGGATTGTGCCTCTGCAAAAACACCTATGGCCACTGCAACTAAGCTTGAGCTGAATACTAAGGAAAAATCAGTGGACATCTCAAGCTATAGAGGCATGGTAGGCTCACTTCTATATCTAACAGCTAGTAGACCTGATATAATGTTTTCCACATGTCTTTGTGCTAGATTTCAAGGTGACCCTAGAGAGTCTCACTTGATTGCTATTAAGAGAATTTTCAGGTATCTCAAGGGAACACCAAACCTTGGCATTTGGTACCCAAGAGATTCTGGCTTTGATCTAATTGGCTATTCAGATGTAGACTATGCAGGTTGCAGAATTAATAGGAAAAATACCACAGGCTCCTGTCAATTCCTAGGGAACATGCTTGTGTCATGGTTCAGTAAGAAACAGAACTCAGTCTCCACTTCTACAGCCGAAGCTGAGTACATTGCAGCTGGAAGTTGTTGTGCACAGATTCTTTGGATGAAAAATCAACTTATTGATTATGGTCTAAAAGTTGAGAAGATTCCAATTTTCTGTGACAACACTAGTGCTATTGCCATCACAGAGAATCCAGTGCAACATTCGAGAACCAAGCATATTGACATCAAATACCACTTCATTAGAGAGCGTGTGATGAATGGTACAGTAGAAATGCACTTTGTGCCAAGTGAAATGCAGATTGCAGATATCTTCACCAAGCCTCTTGATGAATCTTCATTCACAAGATTGGTAGGTGAACTAGGTATGCTTAATTTTTCATAATTCCTAGTGGTATCTAATCATACTGTATTGCAGCTAGAAATGTGTTTTGATTTACTTGAGAATTAAAAACTCTTAGAAAAACTCTTAGCAGAAATTTTGCTTAAGGCAAAATTTGCTTATCAACGGATATCCTTTTATCCGTTGGTAGTATAAACACATTACTAGATTTTCGTATGTCAACGGATAACAGGTTGTCCACGTCATCGATGGATAAACTATTTTCTCAACCGTCCAATCTTTATCCGTTGATATACATATTTCTCTTTATAGCCGTTGGTAAACGTGTATAATTAGTCACGGCTGTACATCTTTTCTTTTCATTTATTATCTGACAGTTACTTTTGTCCAATGGGGTAATTACTTTTAATTATTTCATTTTTAATTCTTGGAAAATATAAAAGGCTGTTTTGTATCCTCACATCTCACCTTTATTCATTTTCAAGAATCTCATTAGTTAACTGCATCTTCTTCACTAAATCTCTCTCTGCAACAAAAGTTCAAACACTTCAATGGCGCCTATTGTCAAAATGATGTCTTCCACCGGGTTTACCTATGAGAAGAACAATTTCGCGGCCTTTGTTGATACAGTGAACGCTCCAGAAGCATATCACACCATGATGAATTTCGTGAAGAAATGCAAACTGTCATATGCTATGACCGCCACCACTCCTCTAATCCATGAGATAATCCTGATGTAGTTAATCCTGATGTGTTAGCTGCTTGTTTAAAATTGCCTGAGAATAACTGTCTGAATGTACCCAGTAATGCGGAAATTGTTACCATGCTCAATTCCATGAATTATACCCTTAGTACTGAGAACTTAGGGAAAATTGTTAGGAAAGGTATGGTTAAAGAATGGAGTTACCTTTGTGATGCCTTCATTAAATCTTTTTCTGGCAAGATTAGTAACTTTGATGATGTTACCAATTCCATGCTAGTTATGCTATGTATGCTTTTGAATGATAAATTCTATAATTTTGGCACACTAGTTATGTATGAGATGGCAGCTAAATTAGGTAAAAAGGAAACTAGGAGCAAAAATATTTATTTTGCTAGATTTTTGATGCTCCTAGCACTGCATGTATCTGAGAATGAGCTATCCATTGCTAACCCGGATAGCAAGTTCAATTGTTTTGTTCAGGAGAAGAGAGTCTTAAGTGATTTGATTCGAATGAACCTAAATGCAGAAGTACAATTGGTATATCTACCAATTGTTCAGGTAACTGTTTCCAACCCTGAAACTCCTATTTCCAACCCCCAGATTTCTTTGCCTTCTAGTGTTACAATGGAGTCTGTGGCTGTGACCCAACAGGCTCCTACCAAAGTGACCAAATCCAAAGTTCCAAAACCACAATCTAAAAGACAAACCTTTGGTGTCTCTCAAAAGGCACCTGTTGCAAAAACTACCAAAACTCTTGAGGGGAGTGTGAAGGTGGTAGTGAGTGGTGAGGGACAGGGTGAACATCAAAGAAACCCTAAGAATAAGGAAGGTGAGGCTAGTGCAACCAACATTTCAGTCTCTCAAAAGACTGTTAATGAACCTACAAGCCAAATTCTAGTTACATCCTCTCAACAGGGTGTGACTACTAATTTAAGTTCCACTCCAGGAACACTGCACAAAAGGGGAAGAGACACAGATAACTCTCACTCAAAAACCTATGGTAGAAGAGTAAAATCCAAAACCATTGGGGAATCACAGGGTGCACACACTGTACAGCAAACTGTACCTTCTCAAATTCAGTTTGATGTGACTTCAATAAATGTGGAGTCACAGCCCCTTGATCTTAACCTTCAAATCGATACACACCTTGATCCACCATCACCAACTCTATCTCTGGATGTGGATATGATATCTACATCACTTCCTGATTCTCCATCTTTAAGATTCTTGGAGAAGCCCCACTCTACAATTGATGGTCATCGTCTTTTGGATGATTTGTTGGGCCATCAATCTTCCATTCCTAAATTCACAACACAATCTGTGGCCTCGTCCTTAAAATCAATCACCACAGATTCAGTGTTGGTTTTCACTTCAACGGATACTCGTTTTCCTTCATCAACGGATATCCTTCATTCGTTGACAAGTGTTTCTCCATCAACGGATATGTCTACAACTAATTATCCGTTGACAGCAATAACCACTACATCAACGGATATACTTTATCCGTTGACAACTCCTTCTACCACTGCAAAATGTGACATTCCCATGTCAACTGTGGAGGAGTTTGTAGCAATTGAAACACTTTTAGGAATGAGGGAAGGGAGTGAGAGGCTGCCTTGTGAGCAGGCAAAAGGAGAGAAAAATAATGAGAGGCTGACCATTTCTTCCGGTCAGGCAAAAGGAGAGCTAGAGAGTTCCACCTTAGTAGGTGAAGGTGAGGGTGTGAGAGGTGTGAGCCAGGGAGAGCCCCTGATGCAAGAAAAGAGAGATGAGAGGAGAGAAGGGACTACATGAGAAATAAGGCAGGAAGAATCAGCCATTGCAAGTGAGTTAATGAAGGTTAATGAAGCTTCCAAAGAGATGGAATTTAGACAAGAATATCAGTCAATTATTGACTCCATCTCCTTGGATCCTGAAACCTTTACTCATCATGTTTCTGCCTATCAAGTCATGGCACAACAGGGCAATGTGGAGGCAGAGAAGGCAATGCACCTAGTGCACACCTCAGAATCTCTACAAAGAGCTAAAGAAGCTTTAAATACTCTGTCTCCAAGTGCTGGAAGTGAAGAGTTTGGCAGTGATGACAGTCAAAGTTCAGATGGTGAAGAAATGAATGAGGATGACACTCCAGGATGGATGTTTTCCAATGACACTGAACTTGGAACTCTCAATGTGGAAATCATGAAGCAATATCAATCTGCTAAGGCTGAGCACCAAACTGCAGAACCACAGAGAAAGACTGTTCTTGAGCAAGTTATGGCCTCCCTGAAATTACAAAAGATGCAATCTGTTATTCAAAGAACACAACATGAGGAGGTCAAGTCTGCCATTAGAGATATGAAAATAGCACTAGATGCCAGGATTGAGGCACTAGCTCCTACTACCACTCATAAGGTGCTTACTAGCAAACTTCTCAAAGAAGATAGCCTGGCTAAGTCTGTTCAGCTTCTTTCCTCAAGAGTGGATAGTATGGAATCTCAAATGCACAATATCATTGCCAATCAATCAAAATAGACTCAACTACTGGAAATGCTACTTGCAGCTTCAACCCCAACCCTTGATGCTAACAAAAAGGGGGAGAAAATGGGAACAAGTACAGAAGAGGCTGCAACACCTACTGGCCAATTTCAAGCTACCAGTAGTGAGATAGCACAGAGTGAGGGGGAGCAACAGCCAATTGTAGTGGTCAATCCAACAGAGTTTGAGATAAAGGCTTCCCCTGTGAAGAAACAAGTGGCTTTGCCTGAGATTCAGAACTTAGAAGAAATCTCAGATGGTGAAAGGCAAGCCAGAATAGAAGCTTTGGAAAAGATCAACAAGGAGACTAGTGAAAGAATTCTAAGGACAGAAAGGATGATCAATGAATCAATTGCATCATCTCTGTTCCTTAATGCTCAATCTTCTGCTCCATCAATATCAACCACAATCATGAAGGTGCTCACTCCAAGGGTTGTGCCTCCTACATTCTATGATGCTGAGCCATCATTTGTCAAAGAATTTGAACCTGTTCTCAAAACCAGAGCCTACTCACCACCAAAGGAAAATGGGAAGAACAAGCTTCAATTGGACTACCCATTTCCCAAGAATGATGAAGAAAAGCTAATGGGAAAAACTATCATAGAGTTCAAAGAACAGACAAATAAGAGTGTAAGAGATTGGATGGCTGTAATCATAAGGAATGGAAAAGTATTAAATATATCCAAATCCATCCTAGATTTATGGAAGCTAAAAGAGAAGAAGTCTCCAGAATCCAAAGGGAAGCTCATCCAAGCACAGAAAATCAACATGAAGACTCAGAGGAGAAGCTAGACAGGTTGGCTAAAGAGCTAATGGATGAGATAGAGGTTGAAATGAGGGAACCTGAGGAAGTCCCCAAATCCAAACCAAAAAGAATGAAAGCTAGAACCAAGAGAGTTCTCTCTCCAGAACCCTCTCTAGAAAAAGAAACTACTGGCTCATCAACATCTATATCTGCAACAGTTATCGACCCTTCTGTGAACTTTCATGGTGATCCCATAATGCCTAAAGAAGAACCAATGAATTTTGATTCAATTGAAGTTCCTTCATTCTTACTGAATCCAAAACAGAAGAAAAGGGCTCCAAGGAAGCAACTTTCAAAGGGACCAGTTCAAGTTGCTAGGGTACCTGCTATTGTCAAACAGCCAAACTTGGAAAACAAAGAAGACTTTATCTATCAGGCAGAAATTGAAGAATACTCTGGCATGAATTTGTATTTGGATGAATTGTCAGAAGTAAGAGGAATTGACAAGTACAAGAATCTGCCTGAGAGATTAGTGTTTGTCTACAAGGGAGGAAATCAGAGGACATGGCCATTACAGAAGGTTCTTGGAGAAAATTATCAAACATTGACCAAAGTGTTCTCAGCATTCAAGAGACACACAGAGTTCTCTGAGACAGCCAGAAGGGAGATAATCAGCAGGATAGAAGAAATAAGGAGAGAATGGAACTCACCCTCAAGTTTGCCAAAGAAAATGAAGATCCCATACAATGGACAGAGAATCCACATTCAACCCTTTTGGATGATGGAGTTCAGGGATGAAGAGGGCACTAGAAGATTCTTCAGGTTAGAAGACCAACTGTCAAAGGCTAGTTCTGAATACCTAAGATGGTTACAACTAAAGCTAAATCCAAAAGTTGTTGAAGAAGATGCCTTCTACAGGCAACTCCAAGTGCAAATTGAGTCCAACTTTGCCAAGGAAGGAAAGTCAAGGGTGCAGCCAACCAGAGAGAGGAAACATCAGTAATTTGCTCAAACCAAAGGAGCACCTCTCTGATAAGTTTCTTAAAAGCTTTCTGTTTTTAATTTTTGCAGCTTAATACAATTTTTGCATACTGTAGTGTATATACATCTTTAGGAATGTTTTGTTATCATCAAGGTTCTGAATTTATGCTTTATTGCCATCAAGTATAAATTGGGGGAGATTGTTAGGAATATGTTGTAGTTGATGATAACTTAACATTCAAGCAAAATTGTATAAGTCAAGTTTTGTAACTGTCAACGGATAAGACCTTATAACTCTATTCGTTGACAGGTAGCTCATCAACGGATGAGGCTTAGTAGCATTCTGCAATATCTCTATTTATCAGTTGATAGTGTTTTTATTCAGAGTCATGTTAACCATCAATGGATAGGCAGAATAGGGTAGCCAATTGTAAATAAGCTATGCTATGTAATTCTGTCTAAGTGAAAGTGTATCAACGGATAAGAACGGGGCTCTATCAACGGATACAACTCAAATCTACTCGATCAACGGATACAGCTCAAACTACCATCAACAGATAAGTGTGCACAACATCAATGGATAATCATTGTCACTTTATCCTATGCTAGCTGGGAATTAGCAGTTGATAAGGACATGTTTGACTGACAGATCACATGGGTTGATAGTAGGTATAAAAAGTAGTATGGCAGCCATACTTTGGAAACACAGAAGAAAGAAGCATTCCATTTACATAGTACATACAAGAAAGGTGCAGGGGACATATCTGTTCACAAGGACAACCTTTCGGCTACATGTGGATTTGGAGTGGAGTAGCAAGTCAACTAGAATTAGATTAATATTATCTTATTCCTGTAGTACTTGTAAACTTGGGATATATAACCAAGTGTAGCAACTCTTTAGAAGTTAAGAAAACAGACATTCTTGCTTAGGGTTTATTGAATATCCTCAGAAGCAAAGAGTTGTAAACACAGAAGCTGTGTACATTTGTATCACAGAGTTTTCTTCAAATAAAAGTCTCAGGTGGTACATTTAACCACCTAATTTTTTATGTGTTTGTGAATTATTTCTCATTCAGCAATTATCTCCTTATAGATTTCTGTAGTTTTAATCAGAAATTTTATAACTATCAAGAATTGTATTCAACCCCCCCCTTCTACAATTATACAAGAGTGTAATCTGGGAATAACACTTAGGGATTATAAATACTTCAAAAATACTATGTCATGATAGATTCTAGAGTTTCCAATTTCTTAACAGTCTGAGAGAGAACTTTCTTGAAGTCTTGAGGTTTTGGTTGGATGATTTTCTGACATTTTGAAAGCTCGCAGAAGCGCTTGCGTTCAAGGAGGCTCTATCTTGGTTGAAGAAAATGCGTTTAAACTGTGTGCACATTGAGCTTCATTCGTTGGATGTTATTCAGGCTTTTAGTAATAAGATTTTATGCTCTTCTTATTTTGGGTCTATTGTTGAGGATTGTCGTTCTATTGTTAAGGACTTAGGGTCCAATTCGGTTTATTTTTTTAGACGTTCAACGAACTCAGTCGCTCATGCTTTGACGAGAATGCTTTGGCGAGAGAGGCTGGTTCTTTGTCTGATCGTAAGGAATGGTGTGATGTACCATCCTTTCTTTCTTATCGATTATCGATGTGTTAAGTTTTGATTTAATATAAGGTTTTTATATGGTTTAAAAAAAAGGATTTAAAAATTGAAAATTGGTAGTCATTATCATATGATCTTCTTGATATAAATTTTAAATATAGTGATTAAATTTGAGTCATTTTTGCAATGATCAATAAGTGACTCAATATATTTGCATAAAACAGATGATGATTGAGATATTTATTTCATAACAAATTTAATTGCATTAGAAAAAATAAGACTAAAATTAAGTGATAAAACAGATTTTAAGATACAAAGTAAAGTAACGCGAGAAGTTTACAATTTCTTAGTAAGGGTGAACTTAGTGCAAACGTACTACATAACAATATAACATGACCATATGAAATATGTTAATCCTAGTAGAAAGCCTATACGCATTTAAGATTTCATGCATAGGCAAACAAAAAAAAAATTATATAATGTTACCATGACAAAAAAATTTAATAGTATAAATACATGGGTATCTATATATATTATAATGCCAGGAGATCAGAAATGCACCAGAAATATTTTAAATATTTTTCTTGAATTTTCAATTTTTTGATTTTTTATTAAAAATATGTTCTTGCATTAAATAACTCTTAATGACCTTTTAATTAGTCATTAATTACACCTATTAAATATATATAAAATTTACTTTATTTCACATTTTTAAAAATTTTAAAAACTTTGTTTGAGCATATAACTATTATTTCAACATTATATATATATATATATATATATATATATATATATATATAATTATAATTAAGTGTATTTTTAGGTAAAATAATGACCGAAAATTGTTTATATCGCATTCTTTTTCATTCCCTATAAGACTACATTAATTTCTTTTCGAACGATCGTAATTAGTAAATATGATCTTAACTTCTCAAACAATTTTGATTATAACTCATTTAAAAATCGTAATAAATTATGAAAATATATAGATCTTCGCTTAACATTTGAAATTTGTATACAAAAATACAAACTATTATTATTTTTGCACATTAATAAGTTATACATGGAGTATGACTAAACCGATTAAATTGAACCAACCAAACTATTTTTTCAGCGGATTAATGGATAAAAAAGTTACGCCTGTTGTTCATTATATTGTGTCGAAATAAATTAATATTCTAATTAAATAAATTCTTACTCTAATATTGAATATTTTTGTGATGGGAGGGGTGTCGTCTTTAAAAAATGTTATTCTATTTAATATTTATAATTTTAATCGGAAAGATTACGTTCGTATTGTCATTGCTAATTTTTATGCTTATTCTATTTTTAAGATTATCAAAATTTTATTTATAGAATGAGAGTAGTTTTCTAATTAATAATTTATATAAATTGTTTTAAATCAAATTTTGAGGAAATTCTTAAGAGATCAATAAATTTTTAAAAATAATAAAAATTATTTTATCTAACTTCAATATTTTCAAATATAAGTTTATAAACCGCGCGAAGCGCGGATTACAATGCTTGGAGATCGGAAAGTTAATAGAAGCGTTCGAAATGGCTTTCTTGAATTTTGGTTTTTTTAATTTTTTTATTAAAATTATTTTCCTGCATTAAATAGCTCTTAATGACATATTAATTAGTAATTAATTATACCTAATAAATATATAATTATTTTATTTTATTTAATTAAACAATTATAAAACTTTATTTGAGCATTACATTTATTATTTTAATAGTAAAAGTAATTACATTTATAATTAAGTTTATTTTTAGGTAAAATGACGACTGAAAATTATTTACATTGCGTCTTTTTTATTTTCTGTCGAATAACACTCCAATTTGTTTCCGAATAATTGTAATACAGATACCCTTAACTTCTCAAGAAATCTTCAATATTAGTAATTATGATCGTAATAAATTATAGAAGTATATAAATTTTTGCTTAACACCTATAATAAAAATAATACAAAGAGTTTTTATTTTTACACATGAATAAATTACACATGGGTTATTACCAAAGCAATTTAATTGAAAAAACCCAACTTTATTGATAGATTAAATAGTTAAAAAAGTTATATACCCGTTGTTCAATATGTTGTGTTGAAATAAATTATTAACATTCTATTTAAATAAATTCTTACACTACTATTGAACATGTATGTTATGAGAGGGGCGCCGGCTTTAAAAAGTATTATTATATATAATATTTTTAACTTTTGGTTACGTTTGTATTATAATTGTTACTTTTTATGTTTATGATATTTTTGAAATTATGAAAATTTTAGATATATAAAGAGAGTATTTTCAAACTTATAATTCAAGTAAATTGTTTTGATTCAATTTTTTGTAAAAAAATTAATAGACCAATAAATTTTTAAATATAAATCATATATTTTCAATATTTTAAAATAAAATTTATGAACCGCGCGAAGCGCGGATAAATTTCCTAGTTTATGTAAAATAAGGAGAGTAAATTCCGGACAAAGATTCCTACTACCATGACAAACCTTTTGGTAAAGTTTGCTGGATTTGCTGTCTTTCGCACAAGACTGATAAAAAAGCTGCAAGTACTGTTTATGACTAATGCTAGCCTGCTAGGTATCTCAAATTGGTACCAAAAAAATGCTCCCAAATGATGTGGCATTGATGAGTTGGATGTATGGAGTATTTTAATTGGTGAGATTTATATGGTCCTGGCGGGCCCAATGTAATTATAACCATTCAGATAATTATAACCATTCAGATAATAACACGTGTAATTTGGGAAAAAATTTGGGATTCAATTTAGGGTACCTAGCATTTTCTACTGTTTATACTGATTACTGTATCAATCAACTATTCCGTGTGATGCATTTTAATTGAAGATCTTATTGTCCGGTAATCAGTACAGCCTGTAGATGAACAGCTATCTTTTCTCAGTAGCTTTTCATTTTGCCTTCTAAAAGTCAGAATTTTCAGCTGCGGCTTTTCAGTAATATAACACAGCCTAAAAATTGGTGAACCTCGTTGATCCGATCTGTTGATCCGATCACCGGTCGTTATTCGAACAAGAATAATTTATGGGGGCGAATTCATGAGGATTATGCAAAAAATTGGTGTGGCACTCCGGAAAATCCTCATGCTGAACCTCGTTCAAAAGTTGCTCTTGACTCACATTGGGCACCATTGAAGAGAGCACTAAAAAAATGGCAATGTGCAAAGAATCAAGCTAGTCGATATAGTGCAAGCGGAACCAATTTGGTAGATGAGGTAAAATATATATATATATATATTTTTAATACGCTTTTATATTTGTGATAACTTAGTATCCAATTTTTTTATTTTTTCAGATAACTCAGGCTCAAGGATTATATTTCAAGAAAATGAATAAGACATTTGACAAATGGGAATGTTATGAAGCAGTTGCAGCACATCCTCAATTTGTAGATGTTCCCACCACTTCTCCTTCGTTTCAACGAAACTTTCCAACACAAATGAAATCACCAGTTAATTTGAATAGTGATGATTGCGTTGATGAAGAAGGTTTCACGACTCCAGAGTCTAATCGAGAAACAGAAGGTCCTTCTAGTCCGGTTAGACCCATGGGCGTAAAGGCGTCCAAGCAAGCAAAAAAGAAAGGAAAACAAGGTATGACCAAAAAGGATGAAATGTCTATAGCTATTTTTAATAGTATGCAATGTAACCAAAAACAACTTGTGGAGGCCAACATCAAAAGAGATGAGGAAACCCTTCAAATGTCGAGGGAGATATTAGAACTTGAGAAACGAAAGGAAGCAAGACAAGCAAGACTTGATGCTCTAGAAGAACGAAAAGAAGCAAGATTGGCAAAAGGAATAGCTATTGAAGAATTAAGGGAGCAAACAAAGATCATGACAATGGATACTAGCCAAATGACTCCTAATACGAAGAAGTGGTTTAAAAGAAAGAAGGCTAAGATCATGGAACAAGTGAATGAGACTACTAGTGATGGTGCTTACGTTCCTCACTTTGACAATGATTATTATGATTAGATTTAGCTATGTTTTCTGCTTTTTAATTCAACCATGTACTCTGCTTTTTTATTGAACTATGTACTATGCTTTCTAATTCAATAAAAGAAATTTATTTAAATCGTGGTTCTTGCTTTCAAATTGTCAAGTCGTACATTTCAAGAGATAATAATTTGAAAGCTATAACTATTCATTGGCTTCCATTGCCCAATTGTGCTCTACCAAATCATTTTGGAGCATTGTATGGACATAAGCTGATTCCAAGTTCTCAATACGATCCCAAAATGCTTGTTGATTTCTTCCATCTCTTTGTACTGGTGCAAAAGGAATTCTAACTCCATTACAATCTACCGGCCCATCATAAACCTGTGATGCTGATGGATTCATTAGATCTTCTTCTACTGACTCCACAAATTCATCTTCCACAAATTCATCCTCAACTATCATGTTATGCAATATGATGCAAGTCATCATGATACTTCTAAGTGTGGAACGCTTATGCATCCGAGCACCGTGGCGAAGAATTGCCCATCGAGATTGCAAGATACCAAAACACCTCTCTACATCTTTGCGATATGCCTCTTGTTTCTTAGCAAACAATTTTTGGGATTGAGTGGCAGGATTTGATATGGTTTTTACAAATGTTGAATACCTAGGATAAATCCCATCAGCAAGATAATAAGCATTGTTGTATCTTTTGCCATTGACGTGAAACACCACCGTTGGGCTATTTCCTGCGATGACTTTATCAAATACGGGAGACTGACCTAGAACGTTAATATCATTTTGAGCTCCAGGCACACCGAAAAAAGCGTGCCACACCCAAGTGTCATAGGAAGCGACGGCCTCTAGAATGATAGTAGGGCGTCCTTTTCGACCACTATAAGCCCCGCCTCACCCACTTGGACAATTCTTCCACTCCCAGTGCATACAATCGATACTTCCAATCATACCTGGAAATCCTCTTTGTACGCCCCTTGCTAGAAGCCTTCTCAAATCTGCAGGTGTTGGAGCACGAAGGTACTCCTCACCAAAGATTCCTTCCACTTGCTGACAAAACTTTTTCATGCACTCAAGTGTAGTTGATTCTCCCATTCTACATATTTCGGCACATTGATCAGCTGCTGCACCGTAAGCTAGCATTCGTAATGCAGCAGTCATTTTTTGTTGGGGTAGCAACCCCAATAATCCAATTGCATCTGCTTTTTGATGCCAGTAGGAATCTTGAGTGCAAAGAGCTGTCATGATGCGATTGAAAACATGAGGACGCATTCTATACCTCCGACGGAAGTCGTCTTCACTGAATATTGGACGATCAACGAAGTAATCTTCCATGAGATTGTTTCCTCTCGATAGCCTTTGTCTATGATGATTGGGAGACTTGCCAGGCCGTGAGCCGCGTCCTTGTGGTTCATCTGAAGTATCCATGAAGTCCATCACCATTGCCGCTTCGGTCACCATGGAATTCATGATTTCAGCCTTGACTCTGTTTTTGCCTTTGACTCAACAATCTTTTCAGTGCATTCATTTTGATAAAAAATTGTAATGATTTTGAGATACTATAATCAGAAGATCATGATATTATTTATGGACAATTTTTCTATCTACAAATTTAGATGAAGACACGTGTCAGAATGTGATTTAACAAAAATCTTATCCAAAATCTAAATTCATCCACAATCTTATCAAAAATTTAAAATTATCCAACAATCTATTATTGGATACTATTTGTGGGACCATTAAATAATAAAGATGGAATTAAATTTATGATATAATGTAATTATTTATTTGATGAATAATAATCGATGAATTGATGGAGTTATATGGGTGTATAAAAACTAAGGAAAAAAGTGAATTTAGTGTGAATAGTAACTAACTCCATTGATTGAATTGATGAATTGATGCCCATTAGGGGTGCATATGCTCTAACAAGCTTCCTTAATCTTGATATACAAATTGTGACTAGATTCAAATCACAATCAAATGCAAACATAGCACTTGCACAATCAAAGCTGCTTCTTCCCTTGGTCCTTCGAATATTATGCTGTATAAATAGAACAAGATAATGAATATATCAATATGTTTACACATTTTCCACGACTAAAACTGTGTATAAATCTAGTAACATTCATGTTAAGTACAAGAAAAATGTTAACCAAACCCTTGACCTTTTTAAACCTATGTGTTTTACAACTTCCACCCGCATTACAGTTAAGCAGTTCCGTCCCGGCAAACCAATCAAGAACTTATCATCATTTCTACAGAAGTATTTAACAAACCCCGAAGGAAGTGCAATGCCAAAATTCGGATTTCATAGACCTATAGGCGCAACAGGGTCATTGGGTTGATGTAAATTGGCAGCCTCCCCAGCTACAACAACTGCATGCCTCCTTTGTCGTTCCCGAAGGTAGAGTACAGTCAAAAGACAAACAAAGAGTGTGAGGATTGTGGCATTTCCTTCTTCCATGACCACATTCTCCACCCACGATTGCACTTTCGGAAAAACTTTAGGCAGGGAATCAATGACATCAACCTAAAAGCAAACACAGAAACTCTATGAGGAACAGGTATCTTTTATATTTTCATATATGTTCAAATTAATTTCCTACTCCCAAGAAAAATGAATGAGATACAATAGGAAGTACGTATTTTTTTAACTAAAGCCTTATATTTGGCTTGCTAGCTAAAAGAACCCAATTGATTATGAAATCAAATTAAAATCTGATATGCATGTCGAGTAATACATTTGTCTCCTAGTTTCAGCAATTAATATGTGCATCCCATTTTTTACAGATAAACAACAAAGGATGTATGCTAGACATAATGAACTCACCAGGAAGCTGTCAGCACAGTTTTTCCTTACCCACAAGCTACCAAGAGCGAGGGTTACAGGAAGCTTGGCTGCTGGATCAATTTCTACTGCTTGATCATAATATCGCTTGGCAAGATGAAGATCAAACGGAAGTCCTTGACCATGTTCGTGCATGTACCCCAGATTAAACATAGCCTGGGCATTCGATTGGGACTTCGCATGCATATAAGCCTCTGCTGCACGATCATAATCTCGCTCCGTGCCCTGACATTACAAATAAAAAGCACTTTAAGCATGAACTGTAAAGACAAGTACTAGTTTTACAAGAATGTACCAAACAAGTAGGCAGTTAATTTTTTAAAAACATACCCGACCATAGTAATATGCATCCCCAATCAGCAGTGCAGCATGTTCATTACCCTGTTCAGAAGCTTGCCACCACAAAGAGTGGGCAGACTGATGCCTCTCTGCATCTGTACAAAATCCAGATTCCCCCATGCACATGCTTTTTTCCCCATACTTGTCAAGTATCCAGGCAGCATTACTTTGAGCCACCTCATATCCCAACTCTGCCATCCTCGAGTACAAAAGGAAAGCCTTTCCAACATCACCTTTGAGGTATGCTTCTAGGGACCACCTAGATAAAGAACTCCAAGGTCCTCGTTCTGCTACTAATTTGTACAGTGCCGTTGCCTGGAACCGAGTAAGGCCCAGAGCATTAGAAAGACAAATAATGGAGGTTACATTGAATACCATTCAGGATTGAGAAAGAAAGACATAGCACAACAAAACAAGTAACACCACAGGAACTTGATTATCTTCTCCTATGATCTTGTGACAATAAAAAGATACGAACAAAACCACATTGTCTTCGTCCGATTTTATTTGATAAATTTTGAAAAAGTGCTAGATTTATTTTTTATAATCCCTTGGTAAATCAGGCTGAATAGGCCAATTACAGCTAAAGCCAAATCATTATGTTTGCTTATAAACAATCAACCCTCGTATTAAAGATTAAAATGTTTTAGAGAACACCCGCACAAGGCCTTGTGATCGATGCTTCTTGAACTCTCCGCGAACTCTACATCATAATCTATGTTTCACATGCAGGGTGTATTCACTCAAACAAACAAGGGGTTTACAGCAAAGTAGTTCAAATATGAATTCAGTCGGTTCCTTCTACCATTTTAAGTATATCTGTCTCAGATTGACAACAATAAAATATGAAAAAAAATAAAATTAGATGTTATTACTATGAATCAAATAGTTTATTTAGAGGGTGGTTATTTAATGATATTTATACCTGGTGAAAGGAAACTGGAATTTTATTCCCAAGTGTTGGTGTTTAGTTAAACGTCAATTGATTGAAATGGGAATCTCGTTCCCATTAACAGGGTAACTCACTCCATACTTAACCCATGGGAGTCTAAATCAGCAGCACATTCCTATCCCCCCACCACCCCCAAATTCCCTTCATTTTCATTACCTATTCTCATGAACTGTCCAACCGCCCCCTTAGATTCAGAATTACATATAGCGGATAGAGGATAAAAGAGAAATCAACTTCAAAGTATGTCTCTCTAATTTTCTCAAGTTTTGTTCATTTCGTATTAGTACAAGAATGACTACAGCATGCCTGCATTTGACAGCATAAACAGCAACACGAGCATGCCTTTTAAAGACTTACCATAGGAATATTTTTCTTCAGCCCCACCCCAGTGTGAAACATCTTAGCCAGCTGGTAGAATGCTTTTGGCTGACCTGCATTAGCAGCAATTATAAAGTACTTGCACGCTACCTTCACATCTCTCTTAACTCCAATCCCTTTTAGATAGAGTACACCTAAATTGTAATGCCCCCCAGCTTCTTCATTGTCAGCAGCTTTCTCAAAGTATTCTTTTGCCTGCAGGAAAGAGGATCAGCCTTGCACAATTAGTCTCGACAACATATTAGTAAGATACTAAACATTCAAATGCATAAAGGGACTAAGGGAGAAGAGCTTTCCACAGAAAAAAATGTCCCCGTCCCCCAAGTACCTCCATACTTTTCTACACATGTAAAAATAATATTTATAGGCCTTCCAGAAACATAATCTATCCATGCTTCTGGGGACTATTTTGGTGAAATGCATTTTGGTACAAGCAGGCTATTAACTACAGTACCATAATTAGCTAGTCGAAAAGAAACATATAATTATACTTCATAAAAATGCTTATAGTTACAACTGCTACTGAACTTGACACAATTGAAGTTTTTCTGCCTAATAGTCCCTCCTCCCTACCCAACACACACTTGACATGCCCAATCACTGGAACAAAGAAAACACATGGATTTTAGTGGTTGAGAAGAAGAAAATCAAGCGTAAAAGACTACATTGCAATCGAATCAAAGGTACGAGGCATAAGATGACAAATAGTGGTGTGTAATTAGAGAACAAGGGATGTCTTTCACTATTTACAGAATTCTTGGATAAGCAGATGTAATTAATATAGTAATAAAGGTATAGAACTAAAAAGCAGTACTAGTCAAACTGAAACTGACAACTACATACACAGAGATAACACTACAAAATATATTTTTAAGTAGATATAATATCAAACTGCACCGTAAAGACTATATATAAGATAGCAAGACTATGCAATGTCTACAGCATGGAAAATTCAAGGCAATTCCCAAAAAGATCAAGCATGAAAATGTTGTGAACTTGTAATGAATATAACCAAGCCTCTTACTTTGGTAAAGTTCTTCTTTTCCACTCCATAACCTTTAACATACAGGTATCCCATTCCATTATAAGCTGAATAAAGTTGCTGTTGGGATGCAAGTGTTAGCCACTCTAGTGCCTTTGTGTAGTTTCGCTCAACTCCAGCCCCTCTTGCGTAGATCTCCCCGAGAAGTTCCATGGACCTCGGCTCCCCCTTCTCCACTGCCTTCAAAAACCAATACAATGCCTTGGCATGATCACGCCTAAGACCTCTAAGTCCAAAGTAGTAAAATATTCCAATCTTGTACATGGCTCCTGCATTCCCTTTCTGTGCCTGATATTCCAAAATCTGAAAGTCCTCATCCTCTTCCCCTCTAGATTTCCTTAGAGCCTCCTTGTTCTCCTCTGCCCCATTGTGGATCCTGACTGGCTCAATCACTGGCGAATCCTTTGAAATCAAAAAACTATTTACGGCGACCTCTGCTAATTCAGCATACAACTTAACTGCTTTCTCATGCATCTGAAAAGTAAAATTAAGCTACATTAGTTACCAGAACATAACATTTAGCATCTAAATTCATTCCTATAACTACGAAACCTAGAAGAAAAAGTGTAAGACAACAGTAACCAAGGCACATTACCAATGCATCTATTGGGATAACGTGCACAAG
This sequence comes from Kitagawia praeruptora, assembly GCA_037693485.1. Taxonomy (NCBI): domain Eukaryota; kingdom Viridiplantae; phylum Streptophyta; class Magnoliopsida; order Apiales; family Apiaceae; genus Kitagawia; species Kitagawia praeruptora. The sequence continues at coordinate 115,555,591 of CM075351.1, read as the reverse complement.
TACAAACATATTCAGAAAATCCTGATATTCACATTAAGCCCTCCAAACACCTTCTTATTTAAGATTTTTTAAAAATTAACATTTCAACCTGCATGTCTCAAGTTCAAACCCTCGAAAGACTTCCGAGTTTAATGTGGACACTATATTAAGTGTCATCCTAAACACAGTTTGTATATACTCATCAGTCCTTAAAAAATGGCCTTTCGAGTGAGAGGACACTTAAAATTGATCATGATACACATTGCAAGACCTTTTCCTAACTCTTTAATGTTTTGCATGAGTTCCTATTTCAAAACCTTCAACTAACAAATCAGTCCATCTCAAATTTACACTCAACTGACCAACTAAACTCACAAAATCAAGATACACATATTGAATCCACGGAACACCTTAAAATGTTCAAAGAGTAGATAACCTAACATTTCAACTCGTCGAATCCAAGTTCCAACCCTTAAACCCCAAAATTCCCATAATTCAAACACAAGTACTAACTTAAAAAATTGTCCTAAAGATAGCTAATCTCCCACTAATCAGTTCCACAAAATGTGCTTCCAACCAACATAACACTTCAAAATTATCAAAATACAAAGACTAACAACTCTCCCTAGCTCATAAACCTTAAACATCACCCTAAACTTAAACTCAACTAACTAACTACTAAAATCCAATCTTTCGAATTAGTTCCTAAAACTAAGAAAACCCCAAATGAGGTTCATTCACCTACCAAAAAAACCACAATAACAAAAAAAGAAAAACACAAGTAACAGAAATTTACAAACACACAAATGCAGCAACATATAGAAACACATACATCTTGTCGAGTATAAGTATAAGCAAGCGCCATTTTTGACTGCATATTCCCAGCCTCAGAAGCAAAATAATGATACATAAACCCCTTTGCTTTACTCCTCTCCCTCAACACCCCCATATTGTACAAAAACCCCATCACTGACTGTCCATGCGCGTGCCCCCCACGCGCCGCCTCCTCAATCATCCCCACCCCTTCTTCCATCATCCTGACGTCACCCCTGCTCACTGCCCCCACCATCTTCCGGACCCCCGAGTAGTACCCACCATCCTCCCGGGTCGGGTCGGGCTGAGATTCGGGTTCGAAGATGGAGCGCCAGGAGCCCGGGTCGAGTTCGTCGTCGGATTTGGAATCGGACTCTCCGAACTCGTCCCAGTCCGAGTTGGAATCGGACGAGTCGGGGCCGAGTGGATCGGAGGGAGATGGGTCTTTGAGATCGTCTTGGGAAAGCACGAGAACGAAGGGTCTGGATTGTATAGATACGGGAAATAGACACAAAAGTGTGAGAATTATGAGGATTTTTCGATGGTATTTTACTCGCCGGAGCATTTTTTCCGGTCACATATAATTAATTTGTGTGTGCTTTTAGTGTGTGCTTTTAGTGTGTGTTTTTATATGTAAATACTAAATACGATATATTTGTGTGTTTTTTTAAGCGGTTTAGTGTTACACATGGATTTGAGTGTTGTGGCTAATAGGAGATTGACACGTCAGTTTTCAGGGTCCACTTTTGATTTTTTACACTGGACGTTTTAAAATTGAAATTCATAGAATTTTTGTGTTTATTTTTTTAACTATTTGTAGCACGTGCGAGGCAGGCATGTTCTAGAAAATTATAATATTCTCATGGATAGAGAAAAATACATTTAAGTAGTTAATAGTTTGTTGTGGCCATGTGTTTGAAGAAGCAAACATAATTTATTATAAGAGTAATGTACGGACTGTAGTCATATAATTATTGGTTCCAATCACAGTTGTGACAAATACTTAATTATGCATTGAGTTTTCTGGAGACCCGAGGCATGTGTGCTTTACTCAAATGTTTTAATGGATATGCTTTACATTATTCAAATAGTCCCGTTGGTTTTTATTGAAAGACATTTGGATGTTTAGTTTCGGCAATGAAGCAAGCGTAGACGATGGTGCTAATTATTGTCGGGTGATTGGTGATGTTTTTTATATTTGATGATATCCTCGATCATAATCATGGTTGCCGTACTTGAATGAGTAGTTGGTTTGTTTGTAATCGCTAAAGTACACTAGGCGCCTTTGATGGTCTACATAGCGTGTGGGAATGTTGGGATTCCATCCACTTGCTGAGAGGGTGGAAGAAAGTTATTTAGCGGTGATGGTTAGTTTTGACCCATATGAAAGCCAATGAGTAGTATTGTAGGCAGTGGAAAGCCGTGGATATAAATTAATAGAACGAATACATACCAGTTATAGCCCGTGCAAGGCACAAGCTCGCTAGTAAAATCATGTTAATATGTATTTATGTTACTTTAAAATTAAATGGTGCTTGAACATGTTAATGCTTAGTACGCATAATATTTCTAAAAGATTATCTATTCATGATGATATTTAGCATAGTGGTAAAAAATCTCACTTCTAAGTTAGAGGTAATGGGTTTAATTTTCATTAGAAACAGTTTTTTTATCATTAATATAATATAGAAGGGGTAATTTAGTAATTTCATGATAATTAAATTGTCTCTTTATATATTAATAATGAGTTTTATAATATACTCAAAATTGATGTGGCATGGTGATAAGGAATCTTCATTATAAGTTAGAGGTCATTGATTCAATTATTGTTAGGAACAATTTTTTTATCATTAATATAATATATGGGGATTATCTCGCGATATATTAATAATTTGTTTTTTAATATTTTCAAAATTGTTGTGTAGCCTAGTGGTAAGGAATGTCCTTTCTAAGTTAGAGGTCAATAGTTCAATTCCTTCTAGCAACAATTTTTTATCATTAATATTATATACGAGGGTTGTCTCACGATATATTAATGATGATATATTAATGATGAGTTTTAATATATATTAAAGTTTCATGTCTAGCATAGTGGTAAAGACTCTAAATTCTACCTTAGAGGTCACAGGTTCAATTCTCACTTGGATCAATTTTTTTTAATTAATACAAATAGCAGATGACGTGGTATCTACGTGGCAGCTGACGTGGATTAAATTGTCTTGCAAAAACCCTTGTTGTGCTATTAATAATATAATAGATAGATAGATTGTTGTAATGTGATTGTGCAAATTTTTTACATATTTACATGTTACAAAATCTTCCCTCATTTCATTTCATTTTTTGATAATTGATTCTTATGTTGTGTTTGGTTGGCATGAATGAAATGAGATGGAATGGAATGAAATCTGAACTATAAAATGGGTAAAAGTTTAAACTTTTCATTCATTCCTTCATTTCATTCCTGACCACCAACACTAGAGTTCAAACCCACCATTTTGATACTCATTTTATTCTCAAATCTTATCATAAGAAATTTGCACTCACTCATTTTTTACAAAGACTTCTCTTTTATCTCTATTATTTCCTTGTAATTTTGTTCGTTCCATTCCATATCCAATCCCATCTCCCCAACCAAATTTCTGCAATCTTACTAAATTTTTTACTTTGTGCAAATTTTTTTAGTTTTCACATGTTTTAATCAACAGATGTCCAACAATGATGAAAAAATAATAAGACATTAGAGAAAAGGATTCTACAGTTAATCAAAATTAAGTAGTTTTGATTCATTTTTATCTTTTATTTAAAAGGGCTCCGCAGAGCATCAATGATTGTGCTTATGTGTCTTCATTTTAATGGTTAACTTTAGAAAATTATCTAAAGGTAACTTTAGGTTCCCTTCACTCATAACATTATAGGGAACAAAATATTCGTGTTACGGGAAACTGTACTACGCATCCTTTTTAATAGTTATCCTACATTGGTCGATTTTAATTCATACAACATGGTATTTCAGTGATTGATTGAACAACCAAACCAAATCAATTGTTTGCTATCAAGCAAAGGGTACATGTCTAATTCTTGCAGCTTTGATCAATTCTCTTATTCTATCAAATCAGATCTGTAGATATATTTCACATACATAGTTTTGTTGGGTTATTGTTGCGGCTGTTGAAACTGTGACTACTGATAGGTCCATATTTCATCATATTTTAATACCTATTTTACGTCTGGTTTCGTAATTTAATTAATAAATTGTTTTGTTTTGTTTTATAGGAAAATAAATAAAATCAAAATTCAAGTAAAAAAAGGTGAAAAAAGGCAAGTAGGTGGAAAATACTTGAAGTCAAAGAAATTGGAGGAAAAATCGAATACTTACCAGAGAAAAAAATTGAGTAGAAGGAATTTTTTTTAGAATCCGATTTGTAATTGAGGCCAATATCCACTATTTTTCCATATATACACGGGGTTGCTCTCTTGTATTTAAGACACCAATTTAGACATCAATCTAGATTGCTTTATTCAAACACTTTTTTGTTACTTTGCTTTAATTTTAATTTTAATTTTAATACTGCGCACTTACAATTATTTTACACATCAAGTATCAAGTTTTTGGCGCCGCTGCCGGGGACTATAGGTATTTTTCACTTCTTAATATTAATTATGCGGATTAGTTTCTATGCTATTTTATTTAACTAACCATATTTTTATCCCGATCTTTTCTGATCTTATAAATTACTTCCTTACTCCTTGTAACACAATATAAAAATTAACGATTTAGCTATTTAACATATATTTATAATCACTGAAAAATAAATGATTAGAGGATAATTAAAGATTTACATGAAAATGTTATTAAATGTTATATACATAATATTTCTTTTTTATTTTTTGAAAGAATACATTTTATTTGTTTAGGTTTTTCTATCACTTCTAAAAAATGAAAATGGGATGGACAAAGTAATTGCTAGTTTCAGTAGAGGCATATTGACGTGCCTCCATAATTTTTATTAGAGGGTCGAAAATTTTTCGCAGTAAACTAATAGAAAGCGTTCTAACGACTCTGCAACGGAGCTTGGAAAGTAACTTTAGTTTTATTAGTGAGTTTGAAAATTCTTAGCAATAAATTTATAGAAGATATTGCTCCAACGCTTTTCAAATATTGCACGGAGGTCAATGCTGATCAAATTAGTTATAAATAGCCTTCCAATTTATTGGTTTAAACTCTTCAAAATTCCTTAATCAATTTGTAAAGAAATTGATAAAAATAGAAGAAGATTTATATAGGAAAAGAAAGGAGAATCAAGTAATAAGAGAAGTTTGCATCTTATTAAGTGGAAGATAGTGTATGCTAAGAAATTTAAAGAAGGTTTGGGTTTAACAAATATATTCTTGTCAAAAAAAAAAAAAATATTGGGGCAAGAAATGACGCAAGGCTAGGGAAATGGGGGTGGAAGTGGGTAAAGGAAAAAAAGTATGGAGGAAAATCAATGAAATCAAGTATAATCTTTCTTCTTCAGATGGCTTAGAGCAATGTGATACCATAACTGATAAGTCTTATGCTCTGAAAGATATAACGTGTTTGAAAAGAAATCAAAGTGCTGTTGGAATTCTTAGTATCGGGAATTAGAAATGGGAAGTTGAAGATGGGACCCATACTTTTATGAGAGGATAATTGGCTTCAAGGAGGCCCTTTGACTAAAAAGAAACACAGGTTGTATCCACTATCTCATTGCAATTTTTTTTCAATAAAGAATTGTTATTCTAGTGGGAGAGTGTTGAATGTAGAGAGAGAATATTGTGTCTAGGTCTTTAAGAGAATGGAAGGCACATGAAGCTTCAACAATCCATGAGGTTTTAAGAGGTATATCCCTTAAGAATAGAAAAGATTATTTGAAATGGTCAATGAATAATATGGGGTACAATTCAAGGGATGCATACCAAGCTTTTTGTTGTTCGAGTAACCTAGTCATAGGTAATTGGAAAGACATTTAGAAGTTAAAGGTACCTCCAAATGTTCACATGTTTTTTGTGAAAAATGGAACACATCGTGATTCAGTCTTAACAATTATTCAAAATAGATTGAACTGTAACGATCAAGAATTTTGATGTGTAATATTTATGTGATTAGTAAAAATTTCTATATATTAATCCAGTTTAATGTATTTCCATCATTAAATATGTTAGGCCGAGTACACAATTATAATCAATATAGTGTGAGAGATTAACAAGTAATACACTTATGAACAATTAAAAACTGTTTGGAATTAATAACTCCTCTCTCAATGATGTAAAATATCACAGAGAGCTGCTTAGATTACAATGAAAGATAGTTCGATGCATGATACCCTTCTAGGGTTAACCTAACTGTATTTATAAGATTTACAGCTTCGTTACAATCGCTAATTGATACTCCTATAAATCAGCTATACAATTGATATCAATTACGATTACTACACATCTCCTAAGTCAACTCAATCTCTTTAACAGCTATCCAATCTGTAAAGATATTGCTTCCATAATTATCTTCAATTAATCTTCAATCACTGTTGACTGGAGACGCGCTTCCTCCAGACATAGTTTAACAAACTCTGTCGAGCTTCCATAGTCAGCGTTTAACTAAACTCTGACCGCTTCCAGCTAAACTCTGATTTGTCGTTGTAGCTCTTAAACACTGTTTTCATCAATTATTTCTAACAATCTCCCCCAACTTGTTCATTAGCAAAAATGTACAAGTTTACAATAATTGATGATGTCAAAACAAATACATAATTACAGTGTTTAATATATAAACAGAGTTTAAGCTTCTACTTAACAAAAATCTACAGAAAACAAGAAAATTCTTACAGACTTTAATTCCTTATCTCTTCAAGATCTGGTGTTGTTCTGAGATAGTCTATAAGCAATCTTCTCTCTGTATTTTCAAGTTCAACCTGCATAACTTCCTTGATTTCTTTCAACTGGGGATCACTCTCATCAGTCTGATAGATAGCAGCTCTTAGATCGTAGATTTTGTTTCTCCTTATATCATTTCCCAGTTTGATATACTTCACCTCTTCTGACTTCACATTAAAATCAAGAACTATGATTCCCAGATCAGTCTTTAACTTGGTAGTACCATTCTTCATCTCTATCAAATTTCCATTCCAATCTCTGTACTTAGGAACATATCTGATGTTGTATTTCATTCCTCTGTTTGCCAGATTTTGAATCATCTTCTGTCTAAGCACATTTGCAACTGATCGAGTCCTTTGATTTCTCACCTTGAAAAGATACAGAACATGTTCTAGTTCTTCCCAATATTTTAAACCAAGATCATTCTCACCAATTTTAAATACTGTCCCATCAGTCATAAAGTATAAGAGAAAATCTTTCTTTAAACTCTTCTGATAGACTAACTGTATTGACTCTAGACTGTCTAAACTCTCTTGAGTGACACCACAACCTGGAACAGCCAGTGAAGAAGAATCTCTAGGACCAGTATGTTGCCTTTTATCTCTGTGTGAGCCTAGGCCTCCTTTATTGTTTCCAATCTTACCAGATAAGGCTCTTCCATCAGAAAAATCCATAGGACCTCCAGGTACTTGATTTGGATCATGAAGTGTTCCTTTTCCAAATACTGATTGCATCTGGACAGGTAAAGATGATTTTGACACAACTCGTGTAGCAACAGAGGTTGTGTTTTCTTTCTTCTGTACAACTTGTGTAGAAACAGAGGTTGTACTTGCCTTCTTTGATATTCCCTTTTCTTCAACAGTGCCTTTTAGCTTTTGCTTAGTTTCTGCATCTGTTGGTTTTCTGGATACTTGCACCCTCTAATCAGTACCAACATTTTCTTTAATTTCAATGCCTTTAAGAACAGGCTTTGCAGCTTTTACATTCTTCTTAATCTTGCCAGACTTCAAAGCTTTCTGATGTTCTTCTTGAAACATTCTCTTCAAGGCAAACAACTTAGCAGCCAACTCCTCATCAGACTGTGGATTAGAAGTTAATACCAAACTCTTGGTCTTTGAAATACCTTGAGTATCAGTGTTTATTCCAGCAAACTGTGACTTAGAAGACTTGCTAGATTTCAGAGTTTGACTTTCTACAGCTTTGCCTTGCTTTTATTATTTGCTCCTCCATCTCCAGCATCATCCTTTTTAGTCAGAGTTTGAGATTGCCTACATTTTGACTTTGCAACTCTCTCCCCCTTTTTGACATCATCAGACATGAGAATAGAAGTGATCAACTCCAAGGAGGTAGCAATAGAGTCAATTTTTCCTGACAAGAGAGTCTGATTTTCTTCAACTTTACCCAGTCTCATGAACAAATTTTCTTGAGCTTGAGAAAATTTCAGATTCTTGACTTGAGTCTCTCTCTTCAAAGCCAGATCTTTTGCAACAATTTCAGCCCTCAAATCAGTTATAGCTTTTTGATTGTCATCAAATTTGGAATTAAGAGTTTTGACCTGAACAATTGTTGCCTTTAAGCTTGATAGAGTGTCTGGATTTGAAATCTGTTTAGCAGCATTCTTCACAAAAGTTTCTGCTCTTTCAACAGGAAAGATACAGTCTGATTTATACCAATTTTCAGAAAACTTAGCAAGATAGTCAGCTTCAATTTCATGTTGCTTGGAAGGCTGAGCAAAAGAAGTGTGTTTTCCCTCAGTTTGTACTGGAACACTTTGTGAAGAATCAGAGTTGAACTTCCTTCTTTTGTATCTGCAGCTTCAAGTGAATTACTGTGCTGAGCAACATTGTCAGCCACAGTTTCAGCCACTTCCTCTACAACATCCTGTGCAGGTTGTTCTGTAGACTCAATAGTCTTTGCCACATTCTCTTCATTTAGCTCAGCAACAGAATTTGCATTTGCAGCATCTATGTTCATGGGCTCAGAGTTTGCCTTGGTTGCTTGATCAACCTCTTCACCTTTCTCAGAAACTTGGTGAGCATCAGAAATCAGCTCTGTATGTGAAGCTACAGTTTCAGTAATTACAACTGTGGGCTGATCAGCTACACCAGTTGCTTCAGATTGAGCATGAACAGGTGATATAGGATCAGAGAATGGCAGGAATGAGTCAAGAAAGTCATCCATTGGAGCAAAGCCATCTCTGTGATCCTCATCCATTTGTACATTTTCAGCTGCAGGCATAGCATCCTCTGCAGGCATAGCATCCCCTGCAGTATGTACCTCAACAGTAGGTATTTCCTGGGAAATAACCTCTGGAGCTTCAATTTGTTGCTCTTCATCAGAATCAGAGATTACCAACTTCCTTCTCTTAGCTAGAGACACCTCAGCTGAAACCTCTTCTTCATTAGAATCCTTCACTTCTGAAGATAATGGTGATCTATTGCCCATTGTTTTGGTTGCCTCCTAGCATAAACAGCTCCAGGAGATGTCTGTTTAGCTTTGCCATGTCTTAAAGTATATTCTGCTGTATACTTTCTTCGCTTTGGTTTAGGTTGAGGTAGTTGTTGTGATGATTCAAGGTTTTGGTTTTGAGCAGTGTTTGAGGTTGGTGGTTTGAGTGGGTGCAGTGTTTGTGGTGTGGGTATTTGTAGGTTGTGATTTGGTGATTGGATTTTGAATAGAGGTTGTAGGTGGTTGCGTAGTAGCATGTTGATGTTCAGTGTTTAAGGATTCAGGCACTTGTGAGTCTGGCTGCTGTGGATCTGGTTGTTGTGGTTGTTGTGGGTTTTGAGGTTGATTTATGAAGTTTTGTAAAGCAAGTGGCAAGACAAAAGCAAGTAGATTCTCTTTGCCAGCATCCTTTTTAGTCATATCAGAGAATATTCTCTTATAGACTTTAAAAGGTTGGATTATATCAGCCTCATCAATTTCAAGACCAGGAACACAAGCTGTAAACAGTAATTGACAGAATCTAGCAAAATATACTGTAGTAGACTCTGACAATTTATCACCTAAATTCATTAACACATATCTACTAAAATCGAAATTACTTCCATAGAGAAGAGAATACCCAATTTGGAGACTGTCAATGGGAATTGCATCCCAGTTGGTGACTTTCTTCTGAAATGTTCTGTTTATGCAGCCAAAGAAAAAATTCCATTCTCTTCTCAGATTAGGCCGTTTAACACTTCCAAGCTTTGCAAGAGACTCCATGTACCCTATCTCCGTTAGCATTTCCCTCAAATTTGCTTCACTAACATAGGCTTATGAAGTGTGAGTATCAAATCCAATGGTATTTCTGACAGTTTGTGGAGTAATCACAAACTCTTTTTCATCATAAGTGAAAATGATGGTTGGAGTCCCATTCTCTCCTCCATCTACATATTCTGAATTCTGCCAAAACGTTGCAATCCGTGAGGCAGACATCATAGAGGGTTCAACAAGAGCTTGCCCAATCTCCGAGTCGCGCAAAAAGTTCTGCATAGTATGAAAAGCTTCTGGTACTCGCGCATTATTGAGTGGGGCTACATAGTTGTTAGGAACAAATCGTAGGCCAAGAGCAGTGAAAAGTTTAGAAGCCATTAGATCAAGAAAAGAGCAAGAAAATAGCAGTGAAAGTGGTGTGTATGAAAGGTGTTTGTAAAAATGCTAAAGTGAAAAACAAGAGAACTGTGAGATGTATCTTTGAGTGGGTGAAAGTAAAAGTGAATCGTTTTACACAAAAGTGATTAGAGTTCTAATTAAAAATCAAAACTCAATCGTTTGTGCATTAAAACACGCAACAGTTACTTGATTAATGTGTGAGTGGGACACATTAGTGGGTGAGTGGGACACGTGGCATGCATGTAGTGAACCAACTAAACACGCGCAGTAAAAATGCATTAATTACCGCTTTTTTCTCTTTCCTATTACCAAGACACTTTAACACATTTACACTCATTAACAGTTGTCAAGAACTCTTTTTACCCCAAATTTTCAAATTATCTGAACGAAAAATTACCTTGGAGTACTAACCACAATTCAACAGCGTTTGTCAATTTTCCAACTTTATCACTGAAACCCTTTCAAAAATTGCACAGTTGTGAATATATGTGTGTGTGTAGCAGAGTTTACCAAATCAATTTTTAGAGCATCTAATATTTCATAAAATCCATAAAGTAAATCAATAAACACTGGATGCACAAACTCTCATAGTAAACACTGAATGTATGATGAAAGCTAAACTCTGTAGTAAACAACTTATATACAGTAACATTTAATATGTTTATACCCCCTTATAGCTAATTATATATATATATATAATTTTTTTATTATTTGTTTTTTTTTTCATTTCATTTTTTTTTCTATTCATTCCGGTAATTAGAGGTTGGAGCCAGTCACCAAAAATCCTAAAATTTTAGCCCTTATCATTTTGATAAGTTCCTGGGTCATCCTAGTCTTTGACTAGTCACCAAAAATTAGAGAATTTTAGCCCATATTATATACCAATAGGTTCCCGGGTCATCCTAGTCACCAACATAATCTCAAAGGAGTATAGCAACCTATATACATTTTCTTTGGGGGTATAGCAGTAAGCATTTAATTTAACAGAGTATAACTAACAGAGTTTAGAGTTCATCAACATCAGAAGTTATTCATGAGAGGCAATGCACACAATATTTATAAACTCAGAGTTTTGGACAAAATAAACTAAGAGATGCTATAAATATGAATCAGTATCATGATGTGTTAACTTTCTCCACAATCTAAGATTAGATCACAAAAACTCAGAAAGATTCATGATTAATTACTGAGAATCATGCTTCATACATATTTCTTCATTGGTGTTTCCATCCAGACAATAATCAAGTCAGAATTCACAGAGTTTATCCAACATGTTAACTGTGTATGACATACAGACATGCTGACAGAGTTTAACAGTGTTTAAACAAAAACATGTTAACAGAGTTTGCATTGCAGATTTTAATCAACAGAGTTCATATAGCACTTAACAGATCACAAAAAATATGAGCAACACATTACATAAGTAAAATTTTGAATCTAACCAACATTCCTAGTCAAAATCAGAGACCATTCCTAGTTCATTGACCAGTCTTGTAAATGTAGCTTCACTCAATGGCTTGGTGAAGATATCTGCAAGCTATTGTTCTGTAGACACAAAATGAAGCTCAATATGTCCTTCTTCCACATGTTCTCTGATAAAATGGTACGTTATGCTGATGTGCTTGGTCATTGAATGTTGTACTGGATTACCTGTCATAGCAATAGCACTTTGATTATCACAGTAAATAGGAAATTTACTGTACCTCAATCCATAATCCAGCAATTGATTCTTCATCCACAAAATCTGTGCACAACAGCTACCAGCTGCAATATACTCTGCTTCAGCTGTAGATGTAGAGATTGATTTCTGTTTCTTGCTATACCAAGAAACAAGTCTGTCACCAAGAAATTGACAACTTCCACTGGTGCTCTTTCTATCTATTTTGCAGCCTGCAAAGTCTGCATCAGAATATCCAAGCAGCTTGAAATCTGATTCTCTAGGGTACCACAGACCTAAAGAAATGGTGCCCTTGAGATACTTGAAAATTCTTTTTACAGCTGTCAGGTGTGGTTCTCTAGGATCTGCCTGAAACCTTGCACAGAGACAAGTTGCATACATGATGTCAGGCCTACTTGCTGTCAAGTAAAGAAGAGACCCTATCATGCCCTTGTAGTTTGTCATATCCACTGAAACCCCTGTGACTTTGTCCAACTTAGTAGTTGTTGCCATGGAATTGTTGCAGATGAACAGTCAAGCTACCAAATTTCTTAAGAAGATTTCTGGTATATTTTACTTGATTTATAAAGATCCCATCATCTGTTTGTTTCACCTGTAGGCCTAGAAAATAACTAAGCACTCCCATCATGCTCATTTGATATCTGGACTGCATGAGCTTGGCAAACTTCTTACAGAGTTTATCATTAGTAGACCCAAAGATAATGTCATCAACATATATCTGAACTAAAAGCAAGTCACTTCCAGATTTGAAATAAAACAGAGTTTTATCAATTGTACCTCTGTTGAACCCACTTTCTAGGAGAAATTGAGCCAGAGTTTCATACCATGCTCTTAGTGCCTGCTTAAGTCCATAGAGTGCCTTATCTAGCCTGTAGACATGGTTTGGATATTTTGGGTCCACAAAACCTGGTGGTTGTTCAACAAACACTTCTTCTTCAAGCTTCCCATTCAGAAAAGCACTTTTCACATCCATCTGAAACACCTTGAATTTCTTGTGAGAGGCATATGCTAGAAAAATCCTTATTGCCTCTAATCTTGCAACTGGAGCAAATGTTTCATCATAATCTATTCCTTCCTGCTGTGAATAGCCTTTTGCTACCAGTCTAGCCTTGTTCCTTGTGATAACACCATCACTATCAGTTTTATTCCTGAAAACCCATTTAGTACCAACAATAGATCTGTTCTTGGGCCTTGGTACAAGGGTCCAAACTTCATTCCTTTCAAATTCATTCAACTCCTCCTGCATTGCTGTTATCCAATCAGCATCTTGAAGATCTTCTTCTATCTTCTTTGGTTCATTTTTAGACAAGAATGCATGAAACAAACATTCACTTGCAGTAGCACTTCTTGTTCTCACTTTTGCATCTAGATCTCCAATAATCAAATCTGGTGTATGTGATTTTGTCCATTTCCTAGCAGAAGGCAAATGGCTTCTGTCATCATGTGATCCTCCCCCTTGATCCATGCTCTCCTGATTTTGTTGTTGATTTTCTTCATTCTCTGAGGCCCCCCCTGAACTTGACTGGCCAGAGTCAGAATTTGAATTTTCAGAGTTTGAATCATCAGAGTTTGATCCAGATTTTTTAGTTGACTCACTATTAGTGTTTGAGTCATCATCTTGATCATGCCCCCCCTCAACTGGTTCTTCCCTTTTTTGTGGCTGAGAAGTTTCTCCAGTGTTTACCAGTAGAGGTTCAGAGTATGTTTCAACAGAGTCTGTCAGATAAGTTTCATCACAGTTTACTTCAACAAAGATTACATCTTCATTTTCAAAGTGCAGTTGATCATGTTCATCTACATCTTCAAGTCCAGTTATTTTCTTATCATCAAATGACACATGTATGGATTCCATGATCACTTTAGTTCTCAGATTATAAACTCTGAATGCCTTAGTTGACAGTGGATAGCCAACAAAAATTCCTTCATCTGCCTTTAACTCAAACTTTGTCAACTGTTCAGGATGAGTTTTCAACACAAACCATTTGCACCCAAAAATATGAAAATATTTCAGGTTTGGCTTCTTTTCCTTCACCATCTCATATGGTGTTTTTCCATGCTTGTTGATCAATGTGGCATTTTGAGTAAAACAAGCAGTTTGAACTGCTTCTGCAGCCCAGAAATAAGTTGGCAACTTTGCTTCATCTAGCATGGTTCTGGTAGCTTCTATCAGAGTTCTATTCTTCCTTTCAACTACACCATTCTGCTGTGGTGTACCAGGTGCAGAAAACTCTTGTTTCACTCATATGTTTTTGCAGAAATCTTCCATTGTTGCATTCCTGAACTCTGTTGCATTATCACTTCTGATTATTTTCACTTTATGATCTGACCCTTTGTCCAGCAGCTTTACATGTTTCATCAATGTTGATGCAGTTTCATCCTTCTTTGCCAGAAAATACACCCAAGTATATCTGGTGTGTTCATCAACAATGACCAGAGCATATTTCTTTCTTCCAATTGACAAGACATTCACTGGTCCAAAAAGATCAACATGTAGTAGGTGATAAGGATCAACAATTGAAGATTCAGATTTGCTCTTGAAAGATGAATTCCTTTGTTTGGCCTTTTGACAAGAATCACACAGGCCATCAACATTGAACAAAGATTTTGGAAGTCCCCTGACAAGATCCTTTCTTATTAACTCATTTATGTTGTTCAGATTGAGATGAGAGAATTTCTTATGCCACTTCCAACTCTATTCACTAGACATTCTTGTTGACAAGCACACAGCTTTTCCATCAGAGTGTGTGAACAAACTTGCTTCATAGATATTATTGCGCCTGTGTCCAACTAGAACAACTTTCCCTGTAGATTTGCTGATAACTTCACAGTATTCTGGCTGAAAATCTACATGATATCCTTTGTCACAGATTTGACTCACAGATAGCAAGTCATGCTTGAGTCCTGGAACCTGAGCTACATTTGTGATGATGACACTTCCAAGATTGATATTGCCATATCCCAGAGTTTGTCCTATGTTGCCATCTCCATAGGAAACTTTTGGGCCAGCCTTCTCCACATACTCTGATAGCAGGGCTTTATTTCCAGTCATGTGTCCTGAACATCCACTGTCCACGACTAGGGTTCTCTCCTTAATGCCCCGCAATCACAAACAATCACTGAGGGTCAGATTTAAGGATCCAGACTTGCTTGGATCCTTTGGCTTTCTTACTTTTGTTAGCTTTAGCAACGGAATTTTCATTAACAGAGTTTAAGCTAACTTTGTCAGAGTTTACACATGCATAATTAACTTTAACCCATTTCAAATTAGGTTTCAGTTCATAGTAATTATGATAAATAGCATGATAATCTCTGCAAGTGTAAATAGAATGCCAAGTACTTCCACAATGTTTGCATAAAGTGTGTGGTCTAGTTCTAACATTATTTTTCTTTACTTCTGACTTAGAAGATAAAGAATTAATATTTTTGTTCTTCCTACAGAAACTAGCAAGATGGTTAGTACTGCCACAGTTATGACATGTCTTTCTTGGAGCTAAAGTAGCAAGCATAAGATAATTACCTTGAGTGATGCCTACTTTTCCATTTCTGTTCTTTCTAGACACTTTCTGTTCCTTAACAGACTTTAACTCCTTAAACTTATGCTTAAGTTGTTTATCTGTCATTGAACCAATATTAACCTGTTTAACACTAGTTTTTATTGGTTCTTTCTTAGCAGCTTGTTCTCCACCTTCAAATCTAGGTTCACTTATTCCATTAACAAATGTTCCAAATTTCTTAGGTGTAAAACGTGGTCTAACCTTAACTTTATTCTGAAACCTAAGTTCATCTTCTTCAGAATAACCTAGACCTACTGTGTCAGATTGAAAAACCTGTTGAGTGTCTTTTCCAGAATGAGTCCAAGTTTTAATAGCGTGATTTGTCTTCTCCAATTTAGATTCTAATTGCTTATACCTTCCTAGGAATTCCCGTTCTAGATAAACAGCATCATCTCTTTCTTTCTGAACTTGTTGCATATTTTCTAGTTTTTCTTCAACAACTTTATTTCTATCCTTAAGTTCATAATTCTCATATTTGATTCTCTCATTTTCTAAAGTCTGGTCCCTATAACTGATATGCAAAGCTTTAAGATAAATTCTCAATTCAGTTATATTATCAGTATTATAAGCATAGGTAGTAAGAGGTACCTTGTTTTCAGAGTTGTCAGAATCTGTCTCAATAGAAGCCATGAGAGCATAGTTGACTTCCTCACCTGAATCTGAAGTGTCTGCCCAATCTCTGCCTTTTATGATAAGTGCCTTACCAGTTTTACCCTTCTTGCACTCAGGAGCATAGTGTCCCATCTCCTTGCACTTGTAGCATTGAATCTCAGACCTGTCCTTCTTCCCAGATTTGGTCTCCTTTTTCTCAGACCACCTGAAACTCTTTCTGTCTTCATTTGCATCTCTAGAAAACCTTTTTCCCTTCTTGAAGTTCTTGAAACCCATCTTCTTAAAGGTCTTCACCATCAAAACATCCATCTTCCTCATTTCTTCTTCATCATCGTCAGAGTCAGATGATTCAGAAGAGTTTGAATCACTATCCGAGTTTGGTGATTCACTTTCTGAGTGTATGACCAAAGCTTTTCCATTAACTTTCTTCCTTGATGCTTTCTTCTTCTGAGGCTTCTCTTCAACCTTAAGAGCAACAGACTTTATCTTCTTGCTGGATCTCCTGTTTCTCTGCTCCATTTCCAATTCATGAGTTTTGAGCAGCCCATAGATTTCATCAATCTCAGTTTCAGCAAGATCATAGTTATCTCTTATAGTGGTTGTTTTCACATCCCACTTTTCAGGTAGAGAAAGAAGAAACTTGAGATTTGAGTCTTCTAGATCATACTCTTTATTAACCAATGATAGATCATTGATCAGTTTACAGAATCTGTCAAATGTTTCTGTCATGGTTTCTTCAGACTTAGCCTCAAAGTGCTCATACTCCTGTGTGAGTATGTTCTTTCTATTCTTTTTTATGGCAGCAGTTCCTTGACACCTAACCTCAAGAGCATCCCAGATCTCTTTTGCAATGGTGCAATTAATCACTTTGTTAGACATAACATTGTCTAAGGCACTATGAAGTAGATGCCTAACCTTTGCATCCTTAGCAATAGATGAAAGATCTTCAGGAGTTAGATCTTTCTTCTCTTTTGGAACTGTCTTAGCCTCTTGACCAGCAACAACAGCAGATAGCTTAGTAGGTTTATGAGGACCTTCATTAATTCTGTCAAGATATTCTGGAGCTGTAGCCTCCAGAAACATGGTCAACTTAACCTTCTGGATTGCATACTCTGATGGCTTGAGAATAGGAACCCTAATTGTTTCATAACGACTCACAGTAGTAGGAGTCTTCTCAGAGCTTGAAGCTGTTGGTGGAGGAATCTCTGACATGATTATAGTTGTGTTTGGATCTTAAACTGTAATAGAGTAACAGATTGGCTCTGATACCACTTGTTAGGCCGAATACATAATTATAATCAATATAGTATGAGAGATTAACAAGTAATACGCTTATGAACAATTAAAAATTGTTTGGAATTAATAACTCCTCTCTCAGTGATGTAAAATATCACAGAGAGTTGCTTAGGTTACAATGAAAGATAGTTCGATGCACGATACCCTTCTAGGATTAACCTAACTGTATTTATAAGATATACAGTTTCGTTACAATCGCTAATTGATACTCCTATAAATCAGCTATACAATTGATATCTGGAGACGCGCTTCCTTCAGACAGAGTTTAACAAACTCTGTCGAGCTTCCATAGTCAGCGTTTAACTAAATTCTGACTGCTTCCAGCTAAACTCTGATTTGTTGCTGTAGCTCTTAAACATTGTTTTCATCAATTATTTCTAACAAAATAGTATAAAGAGAAAAAAGCTCCTGAGGTTACCTCAAGAGAGTTACCTGAGATTCAAGTGTATATACATGGTGGCATTTTTGTAAATACTGAAAACTATCTTAAAAAATCCTGAAATTACAATTATACCCTCATGCTTTAATATGGAAAATTTAGTTACCTCAGGTAATTTTCCTGAGGTAACCTCAGGAACATCATTACTATAACTTCCTAGTATAAATATTTAGTTACCCATAGTATAAATATGTGATCTGAGGAATTATTACGTGATTCCGTGACTCTAATTATTTAATCGATGTTGATATGTGTAATATCATTTACTATAACTTCATTTTTTACTGATCATTTTATCGATATTATCACATTTAGATCATTTCAAAATTTTGGAGCCTCAGTTTACATTTTATTTGTGGCAAAATTTTTATTTTATTAAATTTACTAAAATATTCAAAAAATTATATATTTTACATTTTTATTTGTTTTAAATTATTAAAGAACTTTACAAATTATTATGTTAATTATTTCAAAATAATAATTTATTATTTTTAACCGTTTTAGCATTTTGGGGACTAACTATATTAATTAGGGGCTTAAAATGATGTTTGGGTATTTTAATCTTCAAAAATATAAATAGATTACCCCTAATTTCTATTTTTAACAAAAAAACAATACACACCCCTTTATACTCTCTCTCTCTCCCATGTTTTCTCCCATTCCTTCTTTTTTTGTTCTAATGCCGCCGCCTCGACGAACCAGAAACTCTCGACCTTGAGGATTCAGAGTCCAAAACACGCGTTCAAGCCCTCAAAACACAGCTCTCGTTATTCTCTCTTCGATTCAAGCCTCAAAATCGACTTTAGGGTAAAATTTTATTTTTTCTTTCGAAATTGGGGTTTTACTTTCAAGTTCGATGTTTGCACGTTTATACTTAGTTGTAGTTTTAATCGCTTGTTATGAAATAATTGTGAGGTATTAAGGCTTGCATGTTAAAGATTCTCGAATATTGTGGAATTGTTAGTTCGTCAAAAATTTCATAAATTGCCGGAAGTTTTACTCGTGAACTGGTTTCGTAATTCTAATTCTATGGTTAGATAAATCGATTAAAGCTGTATAATATATGAATTGACTATAATTTATTGGGTCATTTTTTGTTCACCAAAAAACGGCTGTTGATGCCGGATATCGGTTGTTTGCGTTGATTATGGTATCGTTTCTTCCTACAATAGCCGCAGTAATTGTTATATGCTTACTTGGAAAATCATTGAAAACAAGTAAAATCTTTCTTCTTCAGATGGCTTAGAGCAATGTGATACCATAGCTGATAAGTCTTATGCTCTGAAAGATATAATGTCATTGAATAGAAATGAAAGAGATGTTGGAATTCTTAGTATCGGGAATTAGAAATGGGAAGTTGAAGATGGGGATCCTTACTTTTATGGGAGGATAATTGGCTTCAAGGAGGCCCTTTGACTAAAGAGAAACACAGCTTGTATGTACTATCTGATTGCCATTTTTTTTAATAAGGAATTGCTATTCCAATGGCAGGGTGTTGAAGGTAGAGAGGAAATGTGGTCTAGGTCTTTAAGAGAATGGAAGGCACACGAAGTTTTAGCAATCCATGAGGTTCTAAGAGGTATATCCCTTCAGAAAAAGAAAAGACTATTTGAAATGATCATTGAATAAACCAACTTGTTTGTTGTTCCAGTGACATAGTCATAGGTCATTGGAAAAACATTTGGAAGTTAAAGGTACCACCAAATGTTCACATCTTTTTGTAGAAAATGGAACACAAAGTGATTCAGTCTAAATAATTATTCAAAATTGATTGAACTGTAATGGTAGAGATTTTTGATGTGTAATATTTAAGTGATTAGTACAAATTTCTATTTATTTATCCAGTTTAATGTATTTCCTTCATGAAATAGTATAAATATGTGATCCGAGGAATTATTACGTGATTCCGTGGCTCTAATTGTTTGATCGATGTTGATATGTGTAATATCGTTTATTATAACTTTAATTATTTTTTTACTGATCATTTTATCGATATTATCACATTTAGTCCATTTCAAAATTTTAGAGCCCTAATTTATATTTTATATTTACAATTTTTTTATATTAAATTTACTAAAATATTCAAAAAATGATATATTTTCATATTTTTATTTGTTTAAAATTATTAAAGAACTTTTCAAATTATTGTGTTAATTATTTCAAAACAATATTTAATTATTTTTACCTGTTTTAGCATATTGGAGACTAACTATATTAATTATGGGCTTAAAATGATGTTTGTGTATTTTTATTTTCGAAAATATAAATAAATTACCCCTAATTTCTATTTTTAGCAAAAAAAACAATACACACCCCTTTACACTCTCTCTCTTCCCATGTTCTCTCACCCACCCCTCTTTTTTTTTTTCCACCACCACTACCCGCCACGAACCGGAAACTCTCGACATTGAGGATTCAGAGTCCAAAACACGCGTTCAAGCCCTCAAAACACAACTCTCGTTATTCTCTCTTCGACCAAGCCACAAAATCGACTTGAGGGTAAAATTTTAAGTTTTTCGAAATTGGGGTTTTACTTTAAAGTTTGATTTTTGCTCGTTTAAGCTTAGTTGTAGTTTTAATCGCTTGTTATAATGAGATAATTGTGACGTATTTAGGCTTACATAAATTGTCGGAAGTTTTACTAGTGAACTGGTTTCGTAATTCTATTTTTATGGTTAGATAAATTGATTAAAGTTGTATAATATATGTATTGACCATAATTTTTTGGGTCATTTTCTGTTCACCGAAAAACGACTGTTGATGCCGGATTTCGGTTGTTTGCGTTGATTCTGGTATCGTTTCTACCTACAATAGCCGCGGTAATTGTTATATGCTTATTTGGAAAATCATTTAAAGCAAGTATAGTCTTTCTTCTTCAGATGGCTTAGATCAATGTGATACTAAGACTGATAAGTCTTATGCTCTGAAAGATATAATGTCATTGAAATGAAATCAAAGAGCTGCTGGAATTTTTAGTATCTGAAATTAGAAATAGGAAGTTGGAGATGGGGATCCATAAAATATGGGAGTATAATTTAGCTTCAAGGAAGCCCTTTAACTAAAGAGAAACACAACTTGTTTGCACTATCTGATTGCAAATTGTTTCTCAATAAGGAATTGCTATTCCAATGGCAAGGTGTTGAAGGTAGAGAGAGAATGTGGTGTAGATCTGTAAGAGAATGGAAGGCAGATGAAGCTTCAACAATCCATGAGATTTTAAGAGGTTTATCCCTTCAGAATAGAAAAGACTGTTTGAGATGGTCAATGAATAATATGGAGTACAATTCAAGGGATGCGTACCAAACTTTTTGTTGTTCAAGTGACCAAGTCATAGGTCATTAAATAGTATAAATTTGTGATATGAGGAATTATTACGTGATTCCAAACCAAACCAAACCAAACCAAACATACCCAGTATATCCCGCTCAGAGCAGGGTCTGGGGAGGGTAAGTTGTACGCAGACCATGCCCCCACTTTTTAAGGCAGAGAGGCTGTTTCCGTGAAGACCCTCGGCTATGTGCACGACAAATACTGTGGGTGATATATACACGGTAATCCAAATGGTACGAAAATCTTCAAAGCAATACCTAAGCCCATGGCATTCTCCACATGGGACCTACCCGCCTGCTTGGAATTATGATACTCAGGTCCTGATGCGCTCCGCTCCGGATGACCCCCTGCATAAAAAACCACAAGCAAACGACAACATACAAAACCAAACGAGTCACACATACCCAGAATACCCCGCACAGAGGTAGGACCGGACCAATCTCCCTGCAACCGCAAAATCGGCAAACAGAATACAATAAAAACGAAAAAATGAAAAAATGATAACGAAGAAGCCGAACTTCTAAGATAAAGCTAACCGAGACAACCCAACTGTGAGGCTCTCTACCACAGAGCCGCTCCCTAAAAGAGAATCCACCACTCTGATATGACGCCTCCACGCGCACCTGTCAGCGGTCATGGTCTCATTCAAGTTTAAGGCCTTCAGATCCAACCTAAGCTGCTCTTCCCACGACCTCCTCGGTCTGCCTCTCCTCCTCACCCCAACCACCGCAAGACTCTCGACCCTCCTCACTGGGGCTTCAGCCAGCCTCCTACGGACGTGCCCGAACCATCTCAACCTCCCTTCCCTGACTTTCGCAGAAAGAGGCGCCACTTCGAGCTCGCTCCTAAACACCCCATTCGGGATTCTATCTAACATCGTGCGCCCACACGACCATCGTAACATCCTCATTTCGGCCGCTTCCAACTTGCTTTCGAGGGCCTTCTTCACCGCCCAACACTCAGAACCGTAAAGCAATGCAGGCCGGATTGCCGCTCTATAGAATTTCCCTTTCAACTTTAAAGGGACCTTCTTGTCGCACATCACCCCTGACGCTGCTCTCCACCTTAGCCACCCAGCCTTGATACGATGTTTGACATCGTCTTCAACCTCACCTTCCTTCTGGATGATCGAACCTAGATACTTAAACTTATCCGTACTAGGTACAATCTGATCTTGAATCTTAACCTCCACTCCTTCCTCGTTGGCCTCACCACTGAAGTTACACCATAGATACTCGGTTTTAGATCGGCTCATACGTAAGCCTTGGGACTCCAAAGTAGATCTCCATAGCTCCAGTTTCTCGTTCACCTCCCCTCTCGACTCCGCCACTAACACGATATCATCAGCGAAGAGCATGCACCAAGGGACGGAATCTTGAATCCCTCGTGACATGACATCAAGGATAAGAGCGAAAAGAAGTGGACTAAGGGCCGACCCCTGATGAAGCCCTATCTCAACAGGGAAAAAACGGGAGTCGCCCACTGGGGTCCGGACACAAGAACTAGCTAGGGAGTACATGTCTTGAATCGCCCTAACATATGATGGCGCCACTCTCCTCTCTTCAAGGCTCTTCCAAATAGCTTCACGGGGGATGCTATCATAGGCCTTCTCCAGATCAACGAACACCATATGAAGGTCTTTGCGACGCTCCCTGAACTTCTCCATAAGGCGTCTGACGAGATGGATGGCCTCGGTCGTCGATCTCCCAGGCATAAAACCAAATTGATTCTCTGAGATTTCAACTACTCTTCTAATTCGACATTCGACCACTCTCTCCCAAAGTTTCATAGTATGACTGAGTAATTTAATACCCCGGTAGTTACTACAACTCTGGGCATCGCCTTTGTTCTTGAAAAAAGGGACCACGATACTACGCCTCCATTCCTCTGGCATCTTAGCACCCAAGAGGAGATCATTGAACAGATCTGCTAGCCATTGGACGCCCACCACACCCAGACATAGCCACGCCTCGATCGGGATCTGATCCGGGCCAACCGCCTTCCCTCTAGCCATCTTTAGGAGGGCACCCTTAACTTCCTCCTTGCTGATTCGTTCACATGAACCGATAGAAAGCACAGACGAAGGGGGGACCCCTTGCTCCACACCAGTACCACTCCTCCTAGCCTCATTAAAAAGATTTTGGAAATACGAACTCCACCTCTCCTTGATAGCCTCTTCATTCAATAACACTTGGCCTGAATCATCCTTAACAAACTTAACAGAACCCAGGTCGCGCTGCCCTCTCTCCCTAGCTTTAGCTAGTTTGAAGATAGCATTCGCTCCTTCCTTGGTATCTAGGCGCTTGTACAGCCCCTCATAGGCTTCTTCCTTGGCTTTCGCCACGGCCTTTTTTGCCTCTCGTCTCGCCACCTTATACGCTTCCATCTTCAGAATTTTCTCCGCCCCTGCACACATGAACAAAAGCTCTTTAAAGAGCGCTAGTTTAGCCTTTACTTTGTTTTGAACCTCCTCGTTCCACCACCACGACTCCTTACGACCACTGAACCTTCCTGAGGAAACCCCCACCACCTTCTCGCCCACACACCGAATAGCCTTCGCCACGTTGGTCCACCTACTGTTAGCATCTCCACCACGCGCAAAACAACCTTCGTTGGACAGAGACTCCCTGAATTCGGCCGCCTTCTCGCCCTTCAAATCCTTCCAGAGGATTCTTGGTCTGAACTCTCTCGACCTGCGAACAACTCGACCCCCCATTACTAGATCCATGGCCAGCAGTCGGTGCTGAGATGCACACGCCTCACTCCGGAAGTGGCTCTAATTGTTTAATCGATGTTGATATGTGTAATATCGTTTATTATAATATTGATTTAATTATTAATAATTAATTAATTAATAATATTGATTTGTTAATTGAAATTAATTAATTATTTTTATTTGTTTTCAAAGATTCCATTAAATTTAATTAATCTTAATTAATTTTGATTAATAATTAATTAATCAGATTAATCAATTAATTATTAATTGGTAAATTTTATTAATTAATTACTAATCGAATTTGATTATTTATTAAATTTAATTATATGATTTAATTCTAAAATAATACGATTCGTTCTAAAACCAACTAAAGGTATTTAAAGAAAAATAAAATGATTTGACTTTTAAATTTCAACGTATGTTGTCAATTGAAGACCCACGTTTCGCAAAGTGATTCCCAATCCCTGTTACATGACTTACGTGGATTGTATATCGAGACTTGAATGTTTTTGTGTGTTGTGTGATCTATTTGATTATTAACCGAGTCAATAAAAACAGTATATAGAGGGTAGATAACTAGAAACTGTTTATTTAGAATCTTAATCATTCTATTATCATATCGATTGAAATGTTCTATTTATAGAAGCGTTAGACGAGACCTAGTGATACGCACAATAAAGTTGAGACGAGATGTGTAGAAAAGTTTGGCAAACGAGTACATTAGAGTTAAACGAGTAGATAACGATTGTCATAGATAAAGCTTTGTACCAGCAAGAGTGTCTCCACCTTCACTTATTGTTTAAGTGATATCTTCTTCAAAAGCTAATCATTTTCTCTCGAATGATGTTGTAAATGTTTACTATTAAATCATGTTACAAGTGATCTATCCCAGCTCGTAAATTCACGAGTATTCTTCTTGAGTATTATTTCCCCTTAATATCAATCTTGTTGATTACATATATTATTTTAGAAATACCCTTTTTATATGTTATCTCTGATCGAATTTAGAAAATGAATTCATTGTGATGAAATGAAATGTTTTAAATTTTGATCACTGTGAAAGCAGATATAAAATGTTTTAAGAACGTGTTTTGACTGAGGCGCGGGTCACCATTATTACAGGCCAATGTAAGTAAGTGCCAAGGATCCATTTAATTTTTTTAACACCACTGTGTGCTTTGTCTGGGCCTATAAGCGACTGGTTATCAGTTATAGTCCGTAGTATCTTATCATAATCCCATTTATGTGTTGGGACTATAGGCGACTGGTTATCAGTTATAGTTCGTAGCATCTTATCATAATCTCATTCTATGCTAGGACTATAGGCGACTGATTATAAGTTATAGTCCATAACATCTAATAATAATCCCATTTCTATGTTGGGACTATATGCATCAACTGGTTATCAGTTATAGTCCATAACATCTTATCATAATCCCATTTTTGTGCTGGGATTATAGGCGACTGGTTATCAGTTATAGTCCGCAGCATCTTAACAAAATCCCATATAAAAAAATGAAGAGTTTATGAAAAATTGATAAAAGTTCAGTTTCAAAATCTTTTTGACGATTTATTTATCCTGCTTGTTACATATTTAAAATTTCCTAATTTACTTTGCACTGCTGTGCATTTTTTGGCTCATCTATGTTTTTTCCTCTAACTTTTCAGATGACCCGAGTTCGTCACACCGCGCGTAAATAAGTGGCTATCCCAACTGCTCGTTTTAGGTTTAAGATGCTAGCTCATGTACGGTGTTGCTTTGAGATAGCAGTAGATAGCTCCTGGAGGTTGTAATATCTTTTGGTATCTTAAACTGAATCCAATCTTTAAAACTTGTGTAGATATTTGGTTATTGGCATAATTTCTTATCGAAGTTATTCTAATAACACCAGTGGTTTGTAATAACTTTATTATGTTAGTCTTGTTTTGTTACCATAACCTGTAAACGGTCTTACCTTGTGAAAGAGTTGTTTATCTTTATTTTGTTTATATTGTTATTTAGTGATACAAGGTTTTTGGGCTGTCACATGAACAATGGAATGGATTCAATATGTAAGTAATGTTTGTCAGAAGAACAAGATTTAAACCACATTTTTCGGGATTGCTCTAGATCAAAAGAGGTATGGGAAAATATTCTAAATTGGTGGTTAGTACATAATAAAGGGTATCACATTTTCATAGATCAGTATGGATAGGTTTTTCTTTGGTGAAAGGGGAGAGAGTTAAGTCAGTTTAAGAAATAGTTATGTGTGCAACTCTATGGACTATCTGGCTTTCAAGGAATGAGCTGATCTTTGACAATACGAAGCTAGAGGGTAGTCAAAATTTTAAATCGACTACTCTTAGATCTTTGAAATGGAGTGTTGCAACAAGATTAATAGTACAAGGAATGAAGGATTTATGGAATGTTAATCTTGAGGGTTCAATTTGGATGGCTAGTACGCAGTTTAGAAAATAAATCTTTATCAGTTGGAACTCTCACATTTTTGGTTTTTCTGATGGAAGTTATTATTAGGATCAAAGAGGAGGCATTGTGGGTATGTTGGTGAATCATAATGAGAATTTGGTATTCTTCTTTTCAGGATCATGTACAGCTTCTTCTCCCTTAAATGCAGAAGCTCAGGCAATCATTTTCTTGGCAAAAAGAACTTTCATTAAGTGGCCTCATTTATTAAAGTTGGTTATTTGCACAAATAGTGCACTTGCTATTAAGAGTTGTATGATTTTTAGAGTTGGAGGAAGTGATGAGACTCTGGATTCGAAAATTTGGATGGAGGTCAGGGATTTTAAAAATTTATCTTTGTACTATGTTCGTCGAGATCATCTTAAAGGGATAGACAAGTTAGCAAAAGAAGGTAGGAGTAGAGGTTCTATGTTACAAGCATGAGTTCAAGTCTAGTACATACACAACACTAAAGTCCAGCCCATCAAGTTGAGGAAGCATGAATCATCATTAAAGTCTTTCTATCATATTTAAAAGGCCCAATCCATACTAAATGTTCAAATTGGTCACGATAATTTATCTTTGATGGTTGCTAGCACTATTAGTGCTACATGCATTTGTTTTTAGAAGATATATGGAACATTTTCTTGGAGATTTATTAGAGGGGTAGATCTGGAACCTTCCACCTTGAGCAGTTAAAAAGAATATCATTACTACACTCTAGGCAACCGTGTACCCCAGCCTATATATCACATCCTATTCCCATGCCCTTCTTCTTTAGTACATCTCTAAATTCTCAATCTCTCTTTATTTCCTCTAAGTATTATCTTTGGTTGTTAATAGAGCAAAGCTGGAGTTTCCCTGCTATAGACTTTGAGAAAGTGAATGTCCATGCATTCACTTTGAATGAGCCATTACCAAACGGAAATGACTCTGGTATTGGCATCGTATCAAGAGATGATACTTTGAGAAACTGAATGTCCATGCATTCACTTTGAGTGAGAATCATCTTGCTCATTATCTGACTGTTGATGGTGCAATGCACATGATTAGGCTTGTTGTTTTTCATCGTTCTTTTGAAAGATTTAAAGAGTTTTGGAAGTACGATATGGGTCTGGGAGCTATTGGTGAGGAATTTGAGAAGATCTTGGAGGAAGAGCATGAAGCTCATGTCATTGATGAGTGGTATTTTTATACCATTTTGAGCTTTATTTTCCGGCTAAAATCGATTCTTGGAATCAAGCTTTATTATCTTTTGATGTTTTTTGTGGAATTTCAGAAAAAGTGTCAAACTTGTATAAAAGTTAATTTGATGATATTTTGGTACATTTTGGCACAAAAAGGTGGTAGTTGGAACAAGGAACTTTGGGGAGGCATGAAAGAGTAAAAAGGGAGCCTTAAAACATAAAAATTTGACTAAGGCATGGGTGAAATTGTTAGCCCAACAAAAAAATCATGCCTGATGTCTCGACTTGCGACACCGTGATGAAGTACTTGGAGTCTCTGCGACACCACCGTGCGCGCCGCGACATTGTGAGGGTCCCGTTCAATTCTCCGCTCCACCACGGAGCGTGCTGTGACATCATTGGAATTTTAAATTATAACTGAAGTGGGAAGAAGTACTTTCTTATTTGGACCTACGTGTATGGTCTTGGGGCATGTCCCATCTATATATATCAAAACAAGAAGACAATAACACAAGATTACATATCTAGACATCGTACGTATTTTGTATCTACAAATTTGTAGTTTTCATAATCTTTCTATCATATTTTGTATTAGAACAAAAGGGGTTATGTGATTCTTGCGGTGGTGGGAAGGATTGTGGCAACCTTCAAGATTTAGCGGGTTTTACTTTCTTCGAGTTGCGTATTGGTTTTGGACACACATAATAGGATTTGTTCTCTTATCCCTCTCTTCTATTTGCCTCTTTAACTATTGATTTGTTAGTTTTCAATTTGTGTGTATTCGATCCCATAATGGGTTATGGTTCAATCATGAACTAATCTCTATTATGGGAATCTATTGAGGTTTGTTATT
This sequence comes from Kitagawia praeruptora, assembly GCA_037693485.1. NCBI lineage: Eukaryota > Viridiplantae > Streptophyta > Magnoliopsida > Apiales > Apiaceae > Kitagawia > Kitagawia praeruptora. The sequence goes on along the minus strand of CM075351.1, from coordinate 115,527,199 downwards.
AAATTGCTTCGTTGAATGTATATGATGATGGTTAGTTATGATTTGGGTTTACTATTTAGATGCGTAGCTAACATCTACTTGGTTAAAATCAATAGCAATAGTTGTAAAGCCCCCCAAATCCGGAATCCGGGGTCATAAGATTTGGTCGTCACGCGAAAATCGTCAAAATAAAACATCTGTTTAATAATAATCATTCACTTGTGATTGTCCAACACTGGGAATATAACATATGTGACCCCAAATATACCAAGATCTTTAAAGTTATAGGGCTAGAAACAAGAATCCAAATTCCATTAAATAAAAAGTATTCATTCTTTACAACATTCTCTTTGATCAAATCTTAAACCACTTGTGTAACTTTGATAAGAAGTACGTCAGGCCAACTAGACTATTACATAATAATAATAATAATAATAATAATAATAATAATAATAATAATAATAATAATAATTAATATTAGAACTCGATTATATAAAATAGATCTTACACTAAATCCAGACATCCTAAGCCAAGTCATCTTTGAAATAGCATCATGCTTCTTCTCTTTCTGAACTATACGGATAAGTCTCGCCAAACTACCTTACTGAAATGTTAGAATTTAAAACAACAAGTATGAGCGAAAAAAGTGCTCAATAAGCGTATAAATTTTTTGTTATAAAACCAGGATAGGTGGGGCATAAAATCAACTGAAATGTAAAACAGTTTATAGAGAAAATTGAATCAACAACTGTGATATAATTCAAACCATAACTGAACTCATTTGGCATGTCATAAAAATTAATCATCTGCTAACTCACAATATATAATAGCCAATCTGGCGATATGGATTGAATATATATAACTGAAACACCATTGCCCCCTGATTAGGTTCTAAGACAATGGGACCACTTTATAGCTACCGGTACATTTCTATACCCATAGGTATAACGAGGATTTCTGGGGTACCCAAAATAGGCAAGTAATGTTAGCCTATAGGAAGATGGTATGGTTACCATATTCTCCTTAAATATAGCTGGACCAACTACTCGACGTGGCCTCCTACGCTTTACTATTTTCCAATCCAATAGAGCAATTTCCGAATTCAAAAGGAATTGCTTATTTTAAATACAGGTCATATCCCTATTATTTACTACGATAATAAGGATATGAATAGTTTATCTTAAACAATTCCCCACATCAAGGGTACCAATATCAAGTAACTGTGTTCGCACAAAAAAATTTAAGAATCACAAATAGCTTTGAACAATAGCTATTCGTCATGATATGAATCAATGAAACATAAAATAAATAGTGTTTAAGATGATAAAGGGGAAAATACTTGCCTGTGGTCCTTAGCTATTATGTAACGACGAAGTAATACAACTATCTTTTTCTTCTATCCCACGTCATCATGTCCTCTGTTTTAATCATGCTTTGGTTTACGCTTTAGCGGTTGTCACGAATCTGCTCTGTCGACATCGAGCCCGAGCATCTACTTCAATATCTCTATTTGGAGAAAATAATTGGAAATGTCCCATTTGAACATAAACATTTTCCCGGTGTTAAAACACCTCACAGTGAATCCAATAACCGCAACCAATACTCCATCCATCTTCATCATCCTCATTTAACATCCACCTTTGTCCATCGACAAACCCAACACGATAAATGTTGATGTATTATGAAAGAGGGTATTTAGAGCTTCAATTTGAGTATAAAAAATAGAATCTGACATCGAAATCACCTTCAAATTAGCTTTGATCCTCAAGAACAGGAGAGAGAGAGAGAGAGAGAGAGAGAGAAAATATTTTCATATTTTTTATATAAAAATGATTTTTATGATTTATTAAAAAATAAAAAAAAAATATGATTTCTAATTTATATAACTCAAAAATTAATACCCCAAATATATTTTTAACCCCTAATTATAATCATTAAGCCTTAAAAATAATTTTTATGGGATGAAAATGTAAAATTTTTATTTTTAAACAAATATAATTTAAATATTAAAATTTCCCAAAAATTACGAATATTACAAAAATTACAAAATAGTGCATTTTTAAATATCCTATTATTATATACAAATAATTTTATCAAAAATAAGGCCTCGGATTCAGTACAGGGGCTGAGTCCGGAAATTAAAATGCGAAATAACTGCATTCTAAAAATATAAAATTACAGAAAAATAGAATAAAATAATCTATGCTACACAGAAGTCACATAACACATATGAGATACTTTTCCTATTTAATAAAAATTATAATGCTATTAAATGCATTAAAAATAAAATGAAACACAGTAAAATGAACTAAAAATATATTCTAATATAATAATTTACACGTAATTTTCCCGGTCGTTACAATAGCCAATAAGACGATAGTTGAGTTATTGGTTAGAACTAATCACACTAGCATATGGCATAATTGTGGGTTTAAAACTTGTATTGTGAATCGTGAGTGGAACCTTACCATATGTAGTCAAAGTGGAGTTTGTACTAAAATCAGGTTAATCGCTTAAATCACCGAGGGATCGGGTGTTAATGACTTAAATGGATGACCGTGACACACCATACCTCAATGGATGGGTGAAACAGGGATGGCTAGGCACATGGAAACGTGTGGTTTAGTTCAGTTTAGTGCTTCCGACTAGCATGCCTAGACAATTTGTAGATGAGTATATGAGACAATGAGGGGATTTAGAGTCCCATATGCTCTCGTTCTTGTAAAGTAATTAGGTTAATTAATTCGTTAATCTTAGTTTAAATTATAGTTAATACAAAAACCATACTTTTTCTCGTGCAAGAAGTTGAGGAGAATTATAGGGTTCGTGATTGATAGTATGGGAAATGTAGTCTCTATGGGAACAAAATCAACTTACCGAGTATTACTTTGACCACATTCTTTCGTGGGTAACGGGGATTGCGTATACGGAATTCGCCCGTCAATAACATATGTAGAATTACAAAGGAAAATTATCAAAAATACCAACATTTTCAAAATTTTTTGTAAAAATATGATAGAAATTGCATACGTGGTTGCGCAGCAGGTTGCATTTCAGGTTGCAATGGTTGTAGTTGAAATTGCAAATGAGGTTGCACCGTATTTTTTTTTTAAAAAAATCTGTAACTTGGGTATTTTTGGAAAAAACCCTATTATATAACCTGTATATAATGATGCATACATTGAAAAAATTGGATATTGATAGTTAATGTAAATTTTAACATGATCATCTGTTATCTTAAAGAAAAATTCAAGTACCATGAGAGCAAACAACTGTTTAAAATATTATTTGTATTCATTTGAAAGATAGAAATTATTAACTACATTGGAGGTTAAAGGCTTACGTTTGAGCCGTTCTAGGACTAAGTACCTCTGGGCTAATTTCACTAGGGAGAATAATTATGCTGATGTTGCAGTTTGTACTGCTGATGATCGAGTTCCACAAACTAATAGTTTGTGTTGCGGAGATATTGTTGCAGATGTCACTACACCTTAGATTGCATATAGCAACCACTTAAAAGTGTTGCGTTAGGGCCTAAAACCATTACAATACAGTCTATTGCAATGATTTTGCAAAAATCTGCCATTAACTTTGGTTTGGTTACTATATGTCCCCGTTGCAACGATTTTAGTACCACAAAATCATTGCAAAAAGCGTTTATGACAATGGTTTTGTGTCTATAGCAATACTATTGAATCATTGCATTAGCTGGCCTGTTGCAATGCTCTTTTTTAATAATAATTTTGTTATGCGTTACAATATGCGGGTAATGGCAACAAATTAAACCAAAATTGGCAACAAGTTTGTCCAATAGCAATGCTTTTAATAATAAAAATACGAATTTTCTAGTGTGTGCCCAAGGGCACATGTTAAGAATCCGTGCTAGCTTAGTTGTCAAATTTTGATTGGTGAAAATTTAATTAATAATGATAGACCCCCCTGCATTCACATAAATATCCACCAATCAAAATTTGACAACTCATCAAACACGGATTCTTAGCATGTGCCCTTGGGCACACACTAGACAAACCCATAAAAATAACAAAAAGTGGCATCATTTTTATAGGCAATAACAATACTTTTCTAGAATTTATTGAGCATCACCTATTTGTTTATATAAAAATCCACCAGTAATTTGGAATATCATTTGGTATATAATAAAAACCAATACAATGATTACATTGGTACATCAATGCTACCAATCCAAAATAAAAGACACCGAAAACATGGTCATAAATACCATTCATCGTCTAAAGTCTAAATGCAAACTAAAATGACAAGGTCGCATTTAACATCTAGTTTATACATACATCCACCAAATCTGAGACATTAAAGTAAAAACATTGTGCGATAACAAGTCTGACATCTGCTTCTTCTCCATCTAACTGATCTGGTTTAGTAAAAACATTATATGGTAGAGGGGGATTTGTAGCCTTTGATCACTGGGTTAAGATGTCGTGCTCCATAGGCAAATTTTACATCTGAACTTATTGAAGCATCCATGGACCACATAGAAAATTAAACAAATATGTCAAGTTCTGGCTTAAATAAGTTTAAATTGAAAGTTTAAATCACTTATAATAATATAGTTTGTATATATTAGTATATACCGATAACTCTTCACTATCAGCTTACCCTGGTGCGTCTTCTAGTCAATATACGTGGAGGGAGGGGGTGCTTCTCAGCATGGAGAAATAGGATCAAACCAAGAAGGGAAGAAATCAATTTGAAAAATAGTACATTATGCTACTAATTTGAAAACCCAGAATAAGATGTTAGAGTAAATTAATGACTGGTAAGCCTTTTGAATCTCAAGAGTGAAATATGTTCAAGGAATGTGGTTGTGAGTTTTAACTTCCTAAAGGAAGGTATGTTACTACAAAGTAGCATTTTAAGGTTTAGAAATGAATTTCAACTTCCAATTATTAAACCACAATCATGCTAGGCAAGTGGTACCTTGTGCAAGAAATTCATTGCACGTACCATCAATGTGATTGTTGTGAAGAGGGCACTTGGGAGCATTAGCTGGAAGCAGCAAATAGTTTGGTCCAAGACGATACCTCTGGGCATGTCACCGTAGGCAGATATATGACCCTGGAGAAATTTATCATCGGAATAGTACACACCTGGAACAACAAAAGCAGGATTAAAGGCAAGAATTTCATTTTTAGCAAAGAAGTTATCGATGTTCTTATTCAACACTACACACCCATTGGCTAGAGGAAAAGTGTCCTCAGGCCAGGTCTTTGTGACATCAATCGAATCAAAATCGAGCCTATCTTCTTGATCTGGGTCCATGGTCTGAATGGAAAGCTTCCACTCGAGATATATAGTGAAATTAAAGAGCTTGTGAAAGCAAATAAAACGAAAAACAATAGTAATCTTCTAAGTATATAACAATCAAATTTATTTGTATAGATATATAACAATTATATAGTAAAATAAAGTTGTTCAGTGTACTAATGGGATGGAAACTGAATCAAACCTGATGACCATGGCATATTTCAGGATATTGTATCTCTTCATCATATTCACCTCAAGTGATATACAAGTCAAAATATATAGTCCTCAAGTAATCATGAATCTCCTAAAAAATTATGAATTGAAGTTAAAGAGAAGAAGAACACGAATAGAATTTTTAAATTAACAGAACAACCAAAGGCACTATGTATCAATCAGTAATGGCTAGAACACTACAACAATAATATCAGTCTCAATCTCTAAGTTCCATGGTAGCTCCTGGAGCACATATATGAAGTGAACTACAGTTGTTATGAATTCTACCAATCTCCGCAACTTCCACATATTTGGATATCTCCGTAAAGGCCTAAAACACATAAACAAGAAGAAAACTCAAACAAGATTATTCAAAATTTTCTCCAAATTAACTCAAACAAGAAGAAAATAGAGTATATCAACAAATAAAAATGAAGAAAAAGTTTACAATTAACACAAACACAAAAAACCCTAATTAAGTCAAACACATAAATCTTCAAACATAAAACATAAGCCCTAATTACCATAGGATTAAAATAAAAAATCCAAAATTGATCCAAACATACCCAAGTTTTGAGCTTTAACCATCAAACTTTAATCCTCCAGCTCCTATAATTGAACTTTAATGCTCGGGCTCCAATCTTTAAGGTTCACTCTTCAATCGATCTCCAAAATCTCATTTTTATCTCCCGTCTTTAGTTGTTGGATGTTATGTTTGTGTATTGTGTCTGGGTGTATACATTATTGCCTTTTTATTTTCTTTTCATTTATTAGACTACAGTATAACAACAATTTTATAATATCATTGCAATAGATTCCAAAATTTTCAATTTTTTAATTCAATTATAACATTTTTAAAAAGCATTACAATACGTCCTAATTCATATGAACGTTTCTGAAAATGTCAATTAATAACAATGGTTTTTCTTCATTTTTCAAAAATGTGGTTGCCATATCTCTATGGTGTATTGTGTTACACATCGTATTAAAGTAGGCAAGCTTAAATGGTGGGTTGCCACATGAGTGTTATGTGATAAAAGTGTACCTTTGAAGTTGAAGGATAAGTTCTAGAGGGTAGCAGTTAGACCAACATTGATAAATGGTTTAGAGTGTTGGCCATTGAGGCAAACTCAATAGCGTAGGTTAGATACGGAAAAAATGCGTATGTTGCGATATATTTATTGTCGAACAATGGTGGATCAGATACTGAATAACATCTTCACACGACCATTAGGTGTTGAGTCTATTTCGAAGAAAATAAGGGAAGGACGATTATGATGGTTTGGGACATCCAATGTGTATCAACACCAGTTAGAGGGGTTGAAAGCATTATGGTAGTGGGGAAGAGAAAGAGTGGTCGACCACATAGGATATAGGCCGATCAATTGAGTTTGGACATAGATGCCTTAAATCTCATAATTAGAGTGGTTGAGACTAATTCTAGTGATGGTCTACAGTTGGTTAGATAAGTCCTATGTGAATAAGACCATGGGCCCAGGAATCATGTTCACCATTTTTCACATTCCAGGCTTACATTTATGCTTCTTTTCACGATATGTTAGTATTTTTTGTTTCGCTCCTTTTCACGATAGATAAACTGGGTACGTTCGGTTTGGTTCATATAGCTATTATTTCATAATAAAAATTGAATATTTGATTTTAACATATTTGAATATTTAATAATTTTGATTTTTATATTATACATGAGTATAAGTAATATGTAAGAAATGATAGTATTTTAATAAAGAATTAATACTAAACATATATGTAATTAATAGACATTGTTTTTATATGTAAATATAAATTGAACGTGAAAAAAATATTCAATAAATGTAAATTAGTTAACCATGAAGTTTTAGAGTTTTGAACTCTGGATTCATACAGTGAGGCTATGTAACATCCCCACGTTTTGAGATATTAAAATTGAACTCAAAAATACATTAACTAGGATAAAAGTGTCAAAACCAACATTTTTAAATCGAATAATGTGAAACAAAAGTCATAATCTCATAAACAAAGCATGGTTCAACTAAATAGAGGTGCAACTCCCAAAAGTTATTAAATTTGGACTAAACGCACAAAGATCAACCAACGAACAAACTCTCAATTTGAAACAGCTTTTATGAACTCCACTACGTGAAAATTTTTAAAGCATTGAGCTACCAATGCCCAACACGATACTATCCTTACAAATTAATTGGTCAAGTGCATTACATCTTATAAGAGAGAGAGATCAATATATTTTATGAATTTAAATATGATTTCAGAAGGAGGGATAACAGAAAGTTTCAATGTCAAACAAGAATCATAAAAGGGATAATAAAATTCAATAAAACCATTTTTACGATCCACAACTTAATCTGTGATCACTACAAAATAGTGACACGGTCCAGAAGTTCAGAAGTCACTATGAACCGATGACACGATTCAGAAGTTAATATTGCATCTCTTTCTAAGGTGTCAGAAATCGCACAACAATGCCCCATAGAAAGGTATCATATTCTAGTTCCAGAACTAAGAAATCGCACTACAATACTGTTAAAATATGCTTTAATCTGTAAAGCCCCAAACGCTGGGACTTCGGGTATCTTGGGTTATCTGTTTTGTTGCTGAAAATCTCGTAGTCAAGGCCTTGAGCCTTGAGTCAATCCCTTTAGAATCGCGTCTGTTCAGGTCAAGGCCTTTAGCTTGCTGCTCAAGACCTTGAGCCGCAATCTGGTTTGGGCCTATTTTTCTTGCCTCTTCTGTAACCGCAGAGAGAGTATTATATAAACTCTCTAGGGCATAACCTTGCAGTCGGTCTGTTGATAAAACATCTGTAATTTGAATCAGTATTCTGTAATCTTTAATCCTCAAGATTAATAAAGTTTTCTCTTCTGCCGAATTCTTGTTCTTCCTTTACGTTTATTATAATCTTTCTTGCTTCCGTTATAACAAACTGGTATCAGAGCTTGGTGTTCGGTGAGAAAGATGTCTGGTTTGAAGGTCGACAAATTTACCGAGAGGAATAGTTTCAGTTTGTGGCAAATCAAGATGCGTGCTTTGTTAAAGTAATAGGGGCTCTGGGCGCCGTTGAAAAAGAAATCGATGACGGATCCTGAAAGCGCTGAGATGGCCAGTCTAGAAGAAAAGGCACACTCAACAATTTTGTTGTGTCTTGTAGATGATATTATTACTAAAGTCGCGAAGGAGGATACTTCGTCTGGTTTGTGGTTGAAGCTTGAAAGTCTCTACATGACAAAGTCTTTAACAAATAAATTGCTTCTAAAGCAACGTCTATTTAGTCTGCGATTGCAAGAAGGTATGCCTCTTCGAGATCACTTAGATCAGTTAAACACAATCTTACTAGAATTCCGTAATATTGATGTTAAAGTGGAAGATGGGGTTGCTGCTTTAATTCTGTTAGTTTCTTTGCGATTATCATATGAGAATTTTGTGCAATCGTTTATTGTTGGTAAAGATACTATTTCTCTAGAGGAGGTTAGATCTGCTCTCCATACTAAAGAGCTGCGCCATAAGGCGGATGGTACAAGTGCAGATAATCAGGCTGTTGGATTAGTAGCTAGTGGGAGTAATGGACATGGAAAGTCGGGGAAGAAACCATTTCCTAAGGGTCTAAAACCTAATGATATCTATAATTACTTTAAAGAGAAGGGACACTGGAAATCTGACTATCCCAAGAAAAAGAAGCAACATGATAAATTGATAGATACTGCTGCTGTAGCTGATATCAATTCTGAAGAAGATATTGCTCTAGTTGCTGATGAGCATACGTATCACTCTGATGTGTGGATCCTTGACTCTGGAGCGTCTTACCATATATGTCCGCGCAGGGAGTGGTTTACAACCTACGAGCAAGTAGACAGTGACAATATTTCTATGGCTAACAGTTTTGATTGTGAGACGGTTGGAATAGGCTCGATTAAAATTCGGACACATGATGGTAAATTCTGCACATTGAAGGATGTTAGGCATGTTCCACTTATGACAAAGAATCTGATATCTTTGAGTAAGTTAGACAACAAGGGTTTCAGTTTTCAAGGTAAAGGTGGAGAAGAAGAATTCTGAAGAAGATATTGCTCTAGTTGCTGATGAGCATACGTATCACTCTGATGTGTGGATCCTTGACTCTGGAGCGTCTTACCATATATGTCCGCGCAGGGAGTGGTTTACAACCTACGAGCAAGTAGACAGTGACAATATTTTTATGGCTAACAGTTTTGATTGTGAGACGGTTGGAATAGGCTCGATTAAAATTCGGACACATGATGGTAAATTCTGCACATTGAAGGATGTTAGGCATGTTCCACTTATGACAAAGAATCTGATATCTTTGAGTAAGTTAGACAACAAGGGTTTCAGTTTTCAAGGTAAAGGTGGAGTTCTACATGTCTGCAAGGGTTCTAATGTGGTTTTGAAAGGTGTTAAACATGGTACCTTGTATTTTCTTCAAGGTTCTACGTTATCAGGTTCTGTTGTTGTCGTGTCCTTGGAGAAGATTAAGAGGCTGCAAACTGATAATGGTCTGGAATTTTGCTCATCTGAGTTTGATGAGTTCTGTAAGAATGAAGGGATTTCTAGGCATCTTACAGTCAGGGATACACCGTAGCAGAATGGTGTAGCAGAGCGTATGAATCAGAAACTTCTGGAGAGAGCTAGGTGCATGCTCTCTAATGTTGGACTAACTAGAAGAATTTGGGCAGAAGCTAGTACAGCATGTCATCTGATAAATCGTGGACCTCACACAGAAAGTGGTAATCTTGAGAAATAGGTGGAGCAGCAAGTCACTCAAGATGAGAGTGAACCACACCATGAAGTTCAACAATCACAATCAGAGTCAAAGTCATCAGTTTCAGTAACAAATCAGCACAGTTTGGCTCTTGATAGATCAAGGAGAGCTAATTATGGGATGCCTCCCAAGAGAATTAAGGTGAGCAAAGTGGGTATTGCCGATAACCCAGCTGATATGCTCACCTAGCCGGTTCCACATAGCAAGTTTCAACATTGTTTGAACTTGCTAAATGTTCGGAGTTGTTTTTTTTTTTGACGGAAATGTTCGGAGTTGTTGATTGCCCTTTTAGGGCAAAATCTGAGGCAAAAGAGTTTTATCTGGTATATCTAGCATTATTATGATGCGTCTGGTACATCTATTTTTGTGAGAGGATTCAAGTCAAGGTGGAGATTTGTTAGAATATGCCTTGAATCTGTAAAGCCCCAAACGCTGGGACTTCGGGTATCTTGGGTTATCTGTTTTGTTGCTGAAAATCTCGTAGTCAAGACCTTGAGCCTTGAGTCAAGCCCTTTAGAATCGCGTCTGTTCAGGTCAAGGCCTTTAACTTGCTGCTCAAGACCTTGAGCCGCAATCTGGTTTGGGACTATTTTTCTGGGCTCTTCTATAACCGCCTAGAGAGTATTATATAAACTCTCCGAGGCATAACCTAGCAATCGGTCTGTTGATAAAACATCTGTAATCTTAATCAGTATTCTGTAATCTGTAATCCTCAAGATCAATAAAGTTTTCTCTTCTGCCAAATTCTTGTTCTTCCTTTACGTTTATTATAATCTTTCTTGCTTCCGTTATAACAAGTGCCCATAGGAAGGTATCAAATTCTAGTTCCGGAACTAAGGGCAGATACTAACATTTTCAATGATAAATTAAACCGGGTTTCCAAAGTCTGTGTTTAAAAATAATTCAGAACAATACAATTTCAAGAAACTAGCGCTTGACCGATTTTAAATAGCGCTTGACCGATTTTAAATACTAAGATAGTGAGAAACGGAATCAAATTTAATTTCAAAATTTTTAACAAATTAATATAATTAAGAACACAATTAAAAGGTTCTGATAGTTAACCTTATCTCAGTATCAAATATATTCCCTCCGTCCCACTTAATGTGGCCACATTTCCTTTTTTTTTTATGTCCCATTAATTCTGTCCACATTTCTTAATTATGGTAAATAAATTTTTTATTTCTTTTTTACCCTTTGCAATTCTGTGCTACTTTATTGATCCTACAAAAATATTTGTACTAACTAATCTACAGTACAGAGGTATAAGAAAATGAATCAAAACATACACAAAAGATCATTCTTGACCATCATTATTTCTACAAATAATGGAGAAATTCTCAATAAAAAATGCTTATTACAGTAGTGATTAAAAGGCTATTGACCTAAGTCATGCATGAGCAACACAGCAGCATTAAATTATTAATTAAAAAATGTTTTCTATAAACATGACCAGGCCATACTATATAGACACGTACTGATGGCATCATGGATCTTAGTTCAAAATAACAAAGTGCAATGCATTTTAACAAATCAAAAATTTATGTTCCAAGAGTACTATAGTAGGTAAATTTGTAAGCTCTTTTTATTTAGATAAATCAAACAATCATGTTTCATGAATGTGCAAAACAACAATTATAATAGGCCCATGGAAATTTCATATACAAAAGTCATAGTGATCTGTGGATGCCCCCAATTTAAGACAGTAACATGAGCTTCTGGAATTACCCCTGAGAAGCCCATAAGAATGGAAAAGCTCGGAAATATATGTAACGAGGCTCTGAAAGAGCAGAAGAAAGGAGGGTAGTAATGGCAATAATGCCCCAAAATGTGATAAATGTAAGATAAAAGATCCGAGAGTAAGGATTGCAGGGAAATGTGTACTAGATGGGCGCAAAAAAAAAAGAACAGACTATCATGAGGGAATTTCCTGCAATAAAATTAACTTATATTGTAACTGCAGATGCAAAAATTTATTTTCCGGAAAAGAGAAACTCAAAGACATAGACTCAAAATAGGACACAAACTTTTTAAGTGTAAAAAGCAAAGAAGCCAACTACCTGAAACCTGAAATGGTACATGCTTCTACTAAATGATTTCCCTATAATACCACACTACAGACCTGATGCAGACATTAACCAATCATAAATTTTATTTGTGCAAAATTTTCCTGATGCATTAATGTTCCTGTTCTTCAAGATGTGTAAGAACATTGGTTACTAGACTACATGCACATTCAATTTGCAGAGGAAGTCTAACTTCACACTCAAGTCTATCTTTACCAATATGTGGGATCTTATAACTATTGTCGCCATTGATCGACTTCATGCACATTTATTGAGTCAAAAATATTTTATTAAGCTTTTCGGGTGAATATTCATCAAGTAATATATTGCTTTACAACAGCCACAAACTAAATAATTATAGTGGGCGCTTTTTCGTGTTTCAAGTCTAGAATTGATCGAAAGAATCCAAGATTTAAAACGGTTAAGTCTGAGCAATTAGGTGGTTGACATGTGAGACAAATATCAAATCCAGTGCTTGATGCAGCTTGAATAAATTCAACATCATCACAACCAATGTTTGGCTTTGCATTATCTTGCTGAAAGTAGATCGGACCTTCTCGACTTCGCGGCCACTTTACTAGTATATCTGGCACAACTTTTTGAATCAAGAAATTGTTTATTTTTTCTTTGGTAATCGATTCATCCACCTTTGTAACCATAGTCCCAGCAACACGATTCTTACTGTTACTCTCTTCTGGCTCGTCGTAAGTGAAAGAATATATCCCAAGTTTTCCAGAAAAATTTTCGTTATGTGACACACCAATTCGAGGAAGCGCAACAACAGCTAAGAACATCACTTTTGTGATGAATCGCTTACTCTTAACCTTTTGTTGAGGTTCAACTTCATCATGCACCAAGTAATATTTGACATTGGTTTCTTTCATATAAAACTACTTTTCATCAATGTGTATAAAATTATACATATTGGAAAAATATAAAGTAATTGGATCAAGATGTAGTAAACAAAAGGCTTAATGACCTTTTGGTCCTTCAAGTTTGCACACTTATATCCATAAAGCCCTAATGTTTAAACTCATTTCTTTTTGCCACTCTAACTTCAGAAATGTACCTTTTTGCCACAAACCGTCGTCTATTCATTTTAAAAGACGACGGTTTTGTGTCAAAAAGACGACGGTTTTGTGGCTAAAAGGTACATTTTTAAAGTTGGAGGGGCGAAAAGGAACGCTTTAAAACTATATGGCTTTATGGGTATAAATGTGCAAACTTGAAGGGCCAAAAGGTCGTTAAGCCTAAACAAAATTCTAACCTTGCTTTTTTATTATCTTCAGTCAATTGTGGTTTAACAGGATTTGGATGAGGACGAATGAGTCCTTCTTGTAATCGTTTATGCACGGTAGTTTTTGGAACATGAATAGATTTAGCGTGAGATCGGATAGTGGAATGACAATTTAAAGGGACTTGTTTAATTTTATTGGGACTTACACGTACACGTTTTTTCCTGTTTTTTCGAATCTGTTTACAAGATACCCCATCAATAATATTTTCAACCTCAAGTTTCCTTCTTGATTGTAGCTAAACTCGTCGAATGGTACGAGCAAATACAGAAAACATGGTAGCAACTTCTTTCACAAAACCATATCGTATGCTCCCTTCGACAATTCTTCTCTCCAACAAAAAATTATAAAATTGCTGCTTCTCTTCCTTCTTTCAATACTTGTTGTTTTTTTTGCTTTAAAATGAGATCTGGATTAGCTTCCATGAGATTTACTTTTGGCTTTACTAGAACATAATGTAAAACTTTGACATACTTGTTGCTTTATTGTTAAAAGACTCTATCATACCAAATTTATAAGTTTAGAAGCAATGTCTTGATTAAAGATATAGCGGGAAACGGTTCCCTCCATATAAATTTTGCTTTAGTTTTAGTTTGGCGCAAAATTTAAGTTTTACTTGAGTATATATATTTTGATTTCGCTTAAAAATTAAAAGGTTCCCTATGATATCTGATTCACAATGAAGAGAAATCTGATTAATATGTTGTAGTTATAAATACTTCATATAAATTTATAAAGACGGGCAAAGTTGAAAAATAAAAGTTAATTTAAGTAAGTATCATTTAATTAATGTGATAAGTAAGTATCATTTAATTAATGTGATTGAATAAAAGGTGGATTCCTGATTGTGAACAGAATTAATGGGACGGAGGGAATACAATTTATCGCATCTAATAGAACCTAACATAATTATTCAAAAAAAAAAAAAGGCATGAATCATCAATATCATCAATATCAATATATATATATAAAGGAGGATACGCGGGCGCTTAGGTGGCGCTCTAAAAGCGTTACAATCTATTTTTCTAATTTTCTAGAATTTTAGAATTTTAAACACTAATAAATGTAGAAATATCATTTAACATATTAGAAGTATAATAGGTGTTCGAATTTATAGAGGAGAAGAGATCGAATTTATAGGGAATACATATGATTAGAAGTTCTATTAGAAGTAGAATAAGTATTTATAATGCATATGATTAAAAGTTCTATTGGAAGTAGAATAGGAGTTCGAATTTATAGAGAATAAGAGTTCGAATTTATAGAAAAAACATATAAATAAAAGTTCTATTAGAAGTAGAAAATTATCATTTAACATATTAGAAATAGAATAGGTGTTCGAATTTTTAGAGGAGAAGAGTTTGAATTTATAGGGAAGATCGACATATGATTAGAAGTTCTATTGTAAGTAAAATAAGTATTTATAATGCATATGATTAAAAGTTCTATTGGAAGTATAATAGGAGTTCGAATTAATAGAGAATAAGAATTTGAATTTACTGAAAAAACATATAAATAAAAGTTCTATTAGAAGTAGAAAAATGTCATTTAACATATTAGAAATAGAATAGGTGTTCGAATTTATAGAGGAAGACATATGATTAGAATTTCTATTGTAAGTAGAATAAATGCATATGATTAAAAGTTCTATTGGAAGTAGAATAGGTGTTCGAATTTATAGGGAAGACATATGATTAGAAGTTCTATTGTAAATAGAATAAGTATTTATAATGCATATGATTAAAAGTTCTATTGGAAGTAGAATAGGAGTTCGAATTAATAGAGAATAAGAGTTCGAATTTATAGAAAAAACATATAAATAAAAGTTCTATTAGAAGTAGAAAAATGTCATTTAACATTTTAGAAATAGAATAGGTGTTCGAATTTATAGAGGAGAATAGTTCAAATTTATAGGGAAGATATATGATTAGAAGTTCTATTGGAAGTAGAATAAGTATTAATAACGCATATGATTAAAAAAGTTCTATTGGAAGTAGAATAGGAGTTCGAATTTATAGAAAAAACATATAAAATAAGAGTTCTATTAAAAGTAGAATAGGTTCATAAATCCAATACTATTGTCGTAAAAAAAGTCATCGTATTTAAAAAGAAAAGAATTGATGTGGTAACATAATAAAAGAACACACTCATGCAGGAATCCTTTATAAATACAAGACTATCTATAATATAAAGAGAAAATAAGATGTGTTTTCATTTCTAAAGCTCCATAAATTTTAGAAAGTCTAGAGAAAGTATAAATTGGAATTCATTCTATTTTTTAGGTTTTGATTTTAAGGAAAAAAGTTGTTGTGTAAGATAAGTATCATTAATAATATGTAATGGAGTTGGAATTTCAATCCCAAATGAGAGCGTATCGAAACGTGTTTAACGGAAAAACGACTCATTATAAAAGATTATACTAGCTATTAAAATATCATATTGATGTTATAAATTTTATTTTATTTCTGGGATTTGATTTTTATGGATAAACATTATCATACAAGTGATATATGTAAAAGTTAGGTTTTTGGTATTAACGAAAGAGCGAATAAATAGTAATAACCGTGTTTAACGAGAAAGCGGTTCATTAGAGAAGATCGTAAAAACGATGTTTGAATATATAAGGAATACATAAAATAAAATGTTTTATTGGAAGTAGAATACGAGAACAATGCATGATGACGTCTTATACGATTTTTAAAAACTGTATATCTTTTTACCTATAAATCCTCCTTTATTTTTTTATACAAGTTAATTATACTGGCATTAGAAAAATATATCCATAAAAATATTATTCCCGTAACGAAAATGCTTCATTTTTTTTTTGATATTTTAACATAACAGAATGACATTCCCATGCGGAAGCTGTAAATAAATACAAGAATATATGTAATATACAGAAAATATAAGATGTATTTTTATCTTTTAAAACTCCATAAATATTATAAAGTTTAAAGAATAGAAAAATTGGAATTGACTCTCTTCATATAATGAAGTTAAAATTTCGGTTCCAAATGATAGCGGCTCGAAACGTATTTAATGGGAAGACGACTCACGAGAAAAGATTGTATTAACTATTAGAATTTGATAATACCGTCATAATATTTTTCTTTTTATTTTTACGATTCGATTTTATGGATAAAAATTATTATATAAGTCTTTATAATATATTTTAAAGTTGAAATTTCGGTTTTAACGAGAGAGCGGCTCAATCGAAAAAATCGTATTTAACAAGAAATCTATTCATTAGAGAAGATTATTTAATTATTAAAATTTAATATTAATATTATAATATAACGTAAATGTATTGAATGTTTTTTAAAAACGTTGTATTGCCACCGCGAAGCGCGGCTTTATCGACTAGTATATATATAAAGGAGGATACGCGGGAGTTTATGTGGCGCTCTAAGATCGTCTCAATCTATTTTTCTAATTTTCTAGAATTTTAGAATTTTAAACACTTATAAATATAAAAATATCATTTAAAATATTAGAAGTTGAATAGGTGTTCGAATTTATAGAGGAGAAGAGTTCGAATTTATAGGAAGAAATATGATTAGAAGTTCTATTGGAAGTAGAATAAGTATTTATAAAGCATATGCTTAAAGTTCTATTGAAAGTAGAACATGAATTCGAATTTATAGAGATAAGAGTTCAAATTTATAGAAAAACAATATATTTAAAAGTTTCTATTGGAAGTAGAATAAGTATTTATAAAGCATAAGATTAAAAGTTCTATTGGAAGTAGAATAGGAGTTCGAATTTATAGAGAATAAAAGTTCGAATTTATAGAAAAACATATAAATAAAAGTTCTATTAGAAGTAGAATAGGTGTTTGAATATATAGAGCATCCATATAACTAAATATTTTATGGAAAGTACGATCTTCTTAAATTATATATTTTTTATATAAGTTAATTATACTTCTATTAGAAAAATTTATTCATAAATCCAATACTATTATCATAAAAAAAGTCATCGTATTTAAAAGAAAAGAATTGATGTGTTAACATTATAAAAGAATATTCTCATGCAGGAATCCTAAATAAAAATAGGAGTATCTATAATATAAAGAGAAAATAAGATGTGTTTTCATTTTCTAAAACTCCATAAATTTTAGAAAGTCTAGATAAAGTATAAATTTGAATTCACTCTATTTTTTAGGTTTTAATTATAAGGAAAAAAGTTTTTGTGTAAGATAAGTATCATTAATAATATGTAATGAATTTGGAATTTCGACCCAAAGGAGAGCGGCTCGAAACGTGTTTAACGGGAAGACGACTCACTATAAAAGATTGTATTAGCTATTAAAATATCATTTTAATGTTATAAATTTTATTTTATTTTTAGGATTTGATTTTTATGGATAAACATTATCAAACAAGTGATATACGTAAAAGTTAAGTTTTTGGTCTTAACGAGGGAGCGGATAAATAGTAATAACCGTGTTTAACGAGAAAGCGATTCATTACACCGTATAAAAATGTTTGAATATATAAGGAATACATAAAATAAAATGTTTTATTAGAAGTAGAATACGAGGACGGTGGAGACATCTTACACGATTTTTAAAACTATGTATTTTTTTTTCCTAGAAATCCTTTATTTATCTTTTTTATACAAGTTAATTATACTTGCATTAGAAAAATATATCCATAAATTTAATATTATTCCCGTAACGAAAAGTCTTCGAATTTAATTTTTTTTATATGTTAACATAACAGAAAGACATTCACATGCGGAAGTTGTAAATAAGTACATGAATATCTATAATATACAGAAAATATAAGATGTATTTTTATTTTTAAAACTCTATAAATATTATAAAATATAAAGAATATAAAATTTTGAATTTACTTTCTTTATATAATTAGTTAGAATTTCGGTTCCAAATAAGAGCGACTCAAAACGTATTTAACGGGAAGACGGCTCACTAGAAAAGATTGTATTAGCTATTAGAATTTGATATTGATGTCATAATTTTTTTTATTTTTATTGTTCAATTTTATGGATAAAAAATATTATATAAGTCTTGATAATATATGTTAAAGTTGAGATTTCGATTTTAACGAGAGAGCGGCTCAATCGAAAGAATCGTGTTTAACAAGAAATCAATTCATTAGAAAAGGATATTTAATTATTAAAATTTAATATTAATATTATAATATAACGTAAATGTATTAATTTTTTTAAAAAATATTATAACGCCGCCGCGAAGCGCGGCTTTATGGACTAGTTTTCTTATAAGCAAAACAGTAAGAATGTGTATACTCGGAGAACAAATCAAATGGCCCTAATTGGATGATATCAGCCCCAACTTGACCTTATGCAGATGCTATTCTAGGAGAGAGTTGGATCTTAAAATAACTACCCATATAATATTGATACTGTTGTGAGAAAATTCTGCACAACACCCCGAGAGAATATCGCTGGAATAACCGAATTTGACCTTGGATATCGGACGTTGAAGCAGGTTCGCACGTCTGCAGCTGTAGCTCCAACTACTGGAGTGAGTGGAGACTTATGGTGTTTTGGGACTGAAGTAGCAAGGTCACCGGATGGAAATGGCTATGAACTTCGGCCAAAACCACCCGGTATACGTTTCACTAAGGGTACACGTGCCTTACGCGTGTAGAAGTGAATTTCCGAACCCCCTTGCCAACTGCCTACATATCCTATTTATAGGAATCAAGCCCCGATGTAGTTCTCTAGGTTATGGACTCCTTTTCTTAATCAATAAGCCACGAAATTAATATGTTTTCCCTCCGGTAAGGCTAATTTTATTGTATTTCAGAAGTGTAGGAAGAGTCCTAGCTTCCTTAGGACTATGTGGAAGCTTATCCAAGAAGGTGTACTTTCATATATACATATATCATGTATATAACATATTTATCCCACTTGCTGTGATAGAAACAAACTTGAAGTCCTCTTCTTGAAGATATTTCCGTGCTCCTAAAGTGTAGGAACAAGAGTCCTTGTATAACTTCTCTTCTGACAAGCACAGGTGGAGCTACGGCTGTACCCGTACCTCACAGCTACGCCTTTATCCGTACCTCTCAGCTACGATCATATCGGTACCTCCACAGCTACGGCTATATAGGTACCTCTAGCGTTGCACCATTATCCTTACCGTACCTAACCACGCTGGACCTGGCCAGCTGGACCTGACTAGGTGGACCTTCTTATTATAAGTAAACCATCTAGATTGGGCCTCTAATGCTCCTGGGCCTAAAATTAGATCCATTACAAATTTTGGGCACAACAACTACCCACCGGTTCCTTGATCATTAAATGCGAAAGGAACCAACACAAGAAGAGGTCTAATCCTTCCTTACCTTCTCAGATAGATACATAGCTTCAGCACCATACTTCCAAGCTTACATGAACTAACTCCGCGTAAGAAACAAGAAGCACAATGCTTCCGCATATGTACCTCAATCTGAATCATTAAATGAAGCCCTTCCGTATACCTTACATCGTGTACGACCTACCAATCTCTGTCATGAGATTCCTAAGCTTCGTATCTAAACTTACCAGCTTCCAACCGTTTCCCTTTGAAAACCATAATCTAATTCCTCGAGATGCTTCTTTTTCCCGCGAAGCTGAACTTTATGCAAGAATCCCTTGTGAACCATGCCATGGAGCTTTCGTACGTTGTTGTAGCTTCTTCTGCTGCAAAGATACCTTAGGATTCCAAAACCTCTACACTCAAGCAGAACCTTGACGAACACACTCTTCAATATATAATGCCACAATTTTAGAAATTTTCATGAACCCATCGTAATGGACCTGCAAAGATGTTGTTAAGTATTTTGAGGACCTCTCCTATAATGCCCATAAATCTTAAGACTCTCAAAGTAATTTAAGGTATGAGTGATTCCATATACGTACCATAAGAGGGACCAAGGGAAAGTTAAGAAGACCTCCTCAATTGCTGCTATATATTTCCAAGTGGTTACATTATGGGGCATATAGCGTGCCTAAGGACCTACTTGACAACTTCAGCTAGCAAAGCTATTTCTTTATGGTTCTGCTTTAGATCAGGTTCGACCATCGAACCTACTTGGTAGAAGCTCCTTATCTTCATGTTCATGATGAGAACCTCTTTTCCAATCTTCCAACTCTTCCACGAAAATCTGATGTACCCCCCGAGCCATTAGATTTCCTTTTTGATATGACATGTAAAACCCTTTCCAACTTGAATCTTAAACTTGTTGAGAAGTTGTTGTCCCTTATAGAGATTCCAGCAAAGACACCCCTGAGAGGCCATTTCCTCGAACAAGCAACGAAGGCCGTAGCGTTATTAGTAGAGCTGGGAGATGGTGCTAGTCTATTTACCCGAGATAAGCTTCTGAGATGTGGATTCATTTCGGGAGGTCCATCCACATCAGCTGCAATTGTTAAGGGAGCTGCAGCTGAGTCCTTCTTTGTATTTGAGTCCTCCACAGGCCCGTATATGCCAAAGTTCTTCCAGATGACCGGAAACAAGATTCCAGAGGAGACTTCTTCCAAGTGGGACAAGATGAGTTTAGTCGAATCATCAAAGGATACTCTTCTACAAATGTTCAAAGCTTATTTCTCTACTTGGAAACATGGTGAAGAGATAGTCGAAGCCACGAGGGGTGACCAATAACTTGCAAAAGAGGTGCAACAATTGAAGGCTTCTATCAAGTCCAAGGATGAGGAGAAAAAGAAACACTGAGTATGCCAAGAAGGTCTATGAGTTGGAGCTGAAGGTGGAGTTTCTTATTGTGACCTTTGATACTGAAAGATCTGAACTGGACCTTACTTGGTGAAGATGCCCCAGACAGCAACCCCAAGACCTTCTGCGTTTATTATACTAGACCAATATACACGGGGCTGGTCCATAAATAAGTAGTCGTAGCTGAGCTACTCTTCTGAACTCTTGACCGTGTAAGCACGATTCATACAATAATTTAATAGGCTCTCATTTCCAAATCTTCAGGTGCACCATGCAGGTCTTTATCTTCTTGCTTGAATTGTGACAAGGGCACAAAATGAATCCAATTGGGCGCTGAGTGAACCTTAAGAGTGTCAAGGGAACCAAGTGAATCCAAATAAAGGCATAAAATGAACCTAGTTTGGCGTTATGTGAACCTTTACGGAGGGCAAAGAACAAATTCAATAGGGTACTAGATGAATCCTTAAAAGGGCATGAGGTTAACCTTTAACATCTAAAAACTCCATTTTCCAGCAATTCTTTCCAAGCCTCTTTCATCAAGCCAAAAGTATGTGCATCCCAAAGCCATATATCGTCTTTTATGCCTTTTCACCACCAAATGACTAGAATGAAGGTAATCACCTCACTTCTTCTTCGCCTTTCTTCCATCAAGCCATGATTTCTCCTCCGTTTTTCCATCTTTTCAGATTTATTTTCAAGAGTAATGATTCTTCTGCCCATACGTGGAATTCAATCCATGAAATTCTTGCTTAGTGACCTCCTTTTCCGGCTCATTTTCATGATTTTATTAGTCTTTCTTCAAGGTACGATCATCGTCGGAGCTTTTAAGCATTGTTCCTCTCAAAAGATCGGAGATTGCCCTCCTTCTAGCGCCAAAAATGTTGTGAGAAAAATCTGCACAGCACCCCCCGAGAGAATATCGCTGGAATAACCGAATTTGTCTTTGGATATCGGACGTTGAAGCAGGTTCGCACGTCCACAGCTTCAGCTTCGCACGTGTGCAACTGCAGCTCCAACTACTGGAGTGGGTGGAGATTTGTGGTGTTTTGGGACTAAATTAGCAAGGTCACCGGACGGAAATGGCTATGAACTCCAGCCAAAACCACCCGGTAAACGTTTCACTAAGGGTACACCTGCCTTATTCGTGTAGAAGTGAATTTCCGAACCTCCCTTGCCAATTGCCTACATATTTTATTTACAGGAATCAAGCCCCGATGTAGTTCTCTAGGTTATTGACTCCTTTTCTTGATCAATAAGCCACGAAATTGATAAGTTTTGCCCTCTGATAAGGCTGATCTTATTGTATTTCAGTTGTGTAGGAAGAGTCCTTGTTTCCTTAGGACTATGTGGAAGCTTATCCAAGAAGGTGTACTTGCATATACACTTATATCATGTATATAACATATTTGTCCCACTTGCTGTGATAGAAGCCAACTTCTTGAAGATATTTCCGTGCTCCTAAAGTGTATGAACAAGAGTCATTGTATAACTTCTCTTCTGACAAGCACAGGTGGAGCTACGGATGTACCCGTACCTCACAGCTACGGCTGTATCCGTACCTCTGAGCTACGATCATATCGGTATCTCCACAGCTACGGTTATATCGGTACCTCTAACACTTCACTGTTTGCACTAAATCACGCAAGCGTACGTGGTCACAAGTAATATATGAATAAGTCAAGTTCGTTCCCACAGAGATCTGGTTTTTAATTCAATTTAGTACCTATGCAACAATGTATGATTATTATTCACTGCTAAGACAATTAACAATATTGGGTTTTAATTAACTAAATTAACTAAAAAAGCAAATTAACAACTAAGAATTAACAACATGGGATCCTAACTTCATTAAATACTTTGCTTAGATCTGATGCCTTTAATCACTATATGCAATGGTTATGATATCTGATCGGACAACACGAAACAAGTAAAAGCTACCTCTCGGTATACTAATACCAAACTACACATACATCCACAAAAGAGATAGAAGATGAGTAGACACCTATTATGCTTAGACCCTATATGTCTATAGAATTTGAAAACATAACGGTTGAAGAACAAGTTATCCACAAAGATCACATAGGGCAGCATAATATCTCTATTTACGCCACAAATCATGATGTTAAAACATCAACCTATCATATGCTAGCATGGCAAGTTTTAAATCTCAAGCTCCACTCTCGCTTCACAAGAGATTAACAAATTAGATGTTCATGACGCATCTATTAATTAAGCATAACCATACGAGGATATCAAATATACATCACACACAAATCTTTAAAGCAATCAAGATACTAAGCTCCATAAATAAATCCGTTAGAATCCCATGACAACGATTAGTTCATAATTGAACCTCTCGTCATCATGGGATCAAGTGAAACCATGATAGAAAGCAAGATATGGAAGAAATTAATAATATTAATAGGACAAAAAGTTGAGAAAACAAATCTATGATACAAACGATGAAGTAGATCTAGATCCGTTGCTTGTCACCGAGCGTTGAATCCTTCTCTCCTTTTCTCCCTTGCAATTCTACGTAAAGATATGTACAAGATATGTAATTCTATGTAATAATCTAATTATCTGATTTACAAGGGTTGGATGTATTTATATAGGCTCTAGACACCTTGCCCAGCAAGAAAATACCCTAAAATACATCTAAAATTCGATTTAGGAGTCAGAAATCTCGTAGAAATCAATTTCATCTCGAAAAGGGCAATTCTGGAATTTTCAGCGCGCCCTGGGGCAAAGTGCCCTGAACCGGCGCAGATTGCCTTGAGCCAATCTGATGGAAATTTTTGTTCTTCGTTTTTCAGCTCTATTTCCTTCATTTTTGCTCCATTTGCTCCCGTTCTTTTTGCGTTCTCTTCCGTTTTCAATCCTCTATGCTTGGAATCCTCATGGTGAACCACAACAAGACTCTATTCTACATTATTAAGCCCGAATTCAACTCCAAAAGTGACGGAAACAACAATCTTAATCAACATTCTTCCAAACCTACACACTTACACAAAACACATCAAAACTACAACAAACTTAAAGCCAAAGCAATCAATTTAAGCCGATTTAGAATGTTCCAAGTAGATATAAAATCCACTTATCACACCCCCAAACTTAAACCGATGCTTGTCCTCAAGCATAAACAATTACCAATTATCTAACTAACTAGTACCACTTCCGTAGGTGATCACGATTGCATTTGGCATATGCAACAAGCCCTTTAAACCCCTAGGCAGCCCTAGTGGACGAGTAAGGTCTCGTGAGGGCCTATAGCAAATGTATCCACAAAATCCAATGCAATGCAATGCATGAATGCAACTAAATGAAAATGCAACTAATATCCTACCATGCCTTCAAATCCTCTCATGCCAAATCAACTTAAGAATCAAAGTAAATACGCAATGTCTTGGTGTCGAAAGTGCAAGTATTCACATAGTCTACTCAATGAACATGCATAAGTTCTCACAAGTCCATGTCAAGTGTAAGAATAAGTTAGTAACCATGCTAAGCCTACAAGAGCACATCTTTGAGACAAAACTCGGGATCTCATACGCCAAAACAAGCAAACACTCACAATCCACTCATAAAAGAATATTCACTCAAGAACATGGGTAAGTGTATCACTCAATTCCAACGAAATCATAAACATGCTTGACATTTGGTATCAATCTAACTCTTAACACAACATACATCAATGACGATAATCAAAAGGTCTTTATTTTGGGTTGTAATGGGGCTAGGGACAAGGTATGTCAAATAAGCCAAAACAGGTGAAGTGTCAAAAGCTAGTAGGAACTATAATAATCATACACAACCACCTATTTTTCCCACCCATAATTTTATGCAACAAAAACACTCGAATAGTCGACTAAAGTGGGATCACAATAAACACAAACATGCTCTCATAACATAATATATATACATATTTTTTTCTTTCTTTTTTTTTTCTTTTTTTTTTCTTTTTTTTTTTCGAGAGCTAAAGCAACAATAATATAAACAATAACAATGATCCCACGATTTTATTACACATGCCGACTACCAAGCAAACAACCAAACCCAATTTCTAAATTTCAATATTTCCCCCAAACTTATGACCAACAATAAACCCTTTCTTGCACACCTTATTACTCCCATAAGCACTCTACTAGCCTTTGATAATGTAGGTTCAAATTAATGTAAGGCCAATACAAGAAAAGGTCTAGGCGAGTAATGTGGTATGTCACCGAAAAAATAGGATTAAGCTCAACGGGTTAACTAATTGATCATGTAAACATGGTATGGTAATATGGGAAAATATGTGGTTATTCCTAAATGCCTTTATCATTTTAATCGTCAAATAATGTCATGCGTTTCAAGAAAGACCTCAAGCAACTGCTAGCAATGCAAACAATCCGTGGACACTCAATCAAACGAATAAATCGCAACAAATATGCAATAAGGCTCAAAATCTCACTTGGCGGGAAAAACATACTCAATCCCAAGCAAAAGTCTCTCTAATGCACCTACTTGTATTCAAAGCCTGAAAACTAAATCATCTTGCACATATTCATGTCCTTCTAATTTCTTACAACATTCAATAAGTCTACTAGTTTCAACTTACTAGTGTATGTGTGTGCACAAGAACAAAGCATATCACTTCTCAACAAAAGCATCAACAACACAAAATTCCTATCAAACATGGGTGCAAATGCAAACTATTATGAACTCACATGATATACGAACATAAAAACAGAATGTCCTATATGAAACAAACGTAGATATCACGAACATAAATGCATAATTTACTAATACTAATATGCAAGCATGAAATCCTACATGAACAAAATGACTAACAATCACATATATACACTACTTATCCCTCAAACCACCCCCAAACTTGAAATATTCAATGCCCTCATTGAATGGAAGGTAAATACGAGGGAAAGTAGAAAACATACCTTGGGTTGCCTCCAAGAAGTGCTTCTTTAACGTCAATAGCTTGACGTTACTTCCAAGCCTCCATTAAGGATGATAATAGTTGGCCTGGTCCTCTCTTCGTGAGACTTCATCATCATTACGACGGCACACTTTCTACCCCTTATCCTCGCTTGGCCTATTCGTGTAACAGCTATATCCAATTCCAATGCCTTCATCTGTTGACCCAAAATCTGTCAATTTGTAGAACAACACACACTCGCGGGCTTCGCTTGAATATAATGGAGGAGGGTAAATGTACGTTTCTGAAGCCTTTGGTTTCTCAAAGAGAACTTCCTCCATTGGCTCTAATGCGCTACCTCCATCTTTGAACTCTGAGACAAGTAGAAGACCTGCATCTTTCCCATGTTCTTCAGCCTCTTGGTACACACATACCAATTCTTGAAATTTGTGCAGCTCATCAGTGTCTGTCTCAAATTGTGCCCTTTCCAAATCAGCCACCTCACTAGCTTGATTAAATTCCTCACATGGCTTGTGAACGCTCACCTCACCTTGGAATTTGTCTTCTTCAATTATGCATGCAGTACCTTGCTCCAAGTCATCATTCTTTTCTGGAATTACCTCTGGTATGAATTGATGTTTTTCTTGTTCCAAGGCTCTCACAGGTTGAGCAACTAGAATCTCCAAAGATTTAAGAGACTCCTCACTACTCTTTACAAACATCATAACCTCATCCCTAACATTAACCTCATCTGACTGAAAAGTAGGAGCAGGTTGCTGATGTTGAAAATCTTCACTTCCATAGTAATATGACATATCTGGAACATCTTGCTGGTACTGTTGAGGATGATATTGAAAATATGGTTGTTCCTCATAACTGACATATGGATCAACTCATTCGTAGTAACAATATTGTGAGGGATCATGAACGCCAAAACACCGCTCACATTGATAAGGCATGGATGTACTCGAATATGCCCACCATGGCAACTCCTGACCTGCCATCTTCAACACTCAAGTACCTGAAACACACCGAACTAAACAAGATAGTTAAGAAAAAATCCGAGTCAGTGAACTCTAACGACCACTATTGACAAGCACATAAACCAAAAATAAAACACCGAAGATCCCCGGCAGCGGTGCCAAAAACTTGTTTGCACTAAATCACGCAAGCGTACGTGGTCACAAGTAATATATGAATAAGTCAAGTTCGTTCCCACAGAGATCTGGTTTTTAATTCAATTTAGTACCTATGCAACAATGTATGATTATTATTCACTGCTAAGACAATTAACAATATTGGGTTTTAATTAACAAAATTAACTAAAAAAGCAAATTAACAACTAAGAATTAACAACATGGGATCCTAACTTCATTAAATACTTTGCTTAGATCTGATGCCTTTAATCACTATATGCAATGGTTATGATATATGATCGGACAACACGAAACAAGTAAAAGCTACCTCTTGGTATACTAATACCAAACTACACATACATCCACAAAAGAGATAGAAGATGAGTAGACACCTATTATGCTTAGACCCTATATGTCTATAAAATTTGAAAACATAACGGTTGAAGAACAAGTTATCCACAAAGATCACATAGGGCAACATAATATCTCTATTTACGCCACAAATCATGATGTTAAAACATCAACCTATCATATGCTAGCATGGCAAGTTCTAAATCTCAAGCTCCACTCTCGCTTCACAAGAGATTAACAAATTAGATGTTCATGACACATCTATTAATTAAGCATAACCATACGAGGATATCAAATATACATCACACACAGATCTTTAAAGCAATCAAGATACTAAGCTCCATAAATAAATCCGTTAGAATCCCATGACAACGATTAGTTCATAATTGAACCTCTCGTCATCATGGGATCAAGTGAAACCATGATAGAAAGCAAGATATGGAAGAAAGTAATAATATTAATAAGACAAAAAGTTGAGAAAACAAATCTATGATACAAACGATGAAGTAGATCTAGATCTGTTGCTTGTCACCGAGCGTTGAATCCTTCTCTCCTTTTCTCCCTTGCAATTCTACGCTAAGATATGTACAAGATATGTAATTCTATGTAATAATCTAATTATCTGATTTACAAGGGTTGGATGTGTTTATATAGGCTCTAGACACCTTGCCCAGCAAGAAAATACCCTAAAATACATCTAAAATTCGATTTAGGAGTCAGGAATCTCGTAGAAATCAATTTCATCTCGAAAAGGGCAATTCTGGAATTTTCAGCGCGCCCTGGGGCAAAGTGCCCTGAACCGGCGCAGATTGCCTTGAGCCAATCTGATGGAAATTTCTGTTCTTCGTTTTTCAGCTCCATTTCCTTCGTTTTTGCTCCGTTTGCTCCCGTTCTTTTTGCGTTCTCTTCCGTTTTCAATCCTCTATGCTTGGAATCCTCATGGTGAACCACAACAAGACTCCATTCTACATTATTAAGCCCGAATTCAACTCCAAAAGTGACGGAAACAACGATCTTAATCAACATTCTTCCAAACCTACACACTTACACAAAACACATCAAAACTACAACAAACTTGAGGCCAAAGCAATCAATTTAAGCCGATTTAGAATGTTCCAAGTAGATATAAAATCCACTTATCATGCACCATTATCCTTACCGTACCTAACCACGCGGACCTCCTTATTATTAGTAAATCATCCAGATTGGCCCCTAATGCTCCTGAACCTAAAATTAGATTCATTACAAATTTTGGCACAACATATACATTAATACAATTAGTTAGCACACCATAAACATGTATATAATCACCTAACTCATAGCCTCCGGCTTTATATTATTATATATAATTAAAATAGTATAACTAACAGAGACACTAAAAAGAACAATCCAAAATCATGAGATTCAATCCTTATAAAAACACTACAAGCCTAAAAAAGTTTGAGTAAATCATACAAACTGGGCACTTCATTATATAAAAAATTATTAATAAATTTCTATGTCAAAATCATAATATCCTACTATTATTAGTCTACTGTACAAAATTAAAAATTACAGATGCAACATAATTTAATTTACTAATATTTAACACAACAAAAAAATACTGAGTATTACAGGCTAAGTAAATAAATTTGGATTAGTTATATGGTTCAAGGGAATTTAATTCTGTAACTAGAAAGAAATCTTACCCAAAATTAAGTTGAAAGAAAATAGAGGGAAATCATTAAAATGTGTTCTGTGTAATTAAATTTAAAATAAATATAATAAAACCTATAGATATGTTATAGAGAATTAAATTTATGAGGTACCTTAGGAAATTTATCTGAACTACCTTTTTTTTTGTTAGGGGTGACATGTGTATTCTTATTATATATTGGATTTAATTCCATTACCTCGTATAAGTTGCCTCAAATAATCTCAGAAACTTTATTCTCTATGTTATATAATAAAATAGTTTTTCTTTTTCGAAAAAAGTCCTAGAGGTGTAAAATAAATAGTTCTATACTTATTATTTAGTATAATTTTGTATTTAACTTATTGATAGCTTACAATTATTATCAAGGGGAACTATGAAGATAAAAGAAAGTTACGAAGTTTTACATTAATTTTTTTATTCAATTTATATAATAAATTTATATATATATATGATTTAAATTATTAAAATATACATTTTGATAAAGTTTTTAATTTTTAATATTAGATTCAACGGTTCTATTTTCATCATCTACGGATATAAAAGGTTTCTTGAATCCAAATTTTTCCAACAAAAATTAATTAAAATGAAGAATAATGTTTATTAATAAATCTAATAGCTAACTATTTAGTTGTAATATATGATTTTTATTATTTTTAATTGGGAATTGCTGGGGTTGGCTTCCACCATGTATTATCAAGAATTTGAATAAGAATGAGCTTGTGGTAAAACATAAAAATGATAATTGGTGGGTTATTTGGTTATTACACTAAATTTTGATACATTCAATAATAATTGCTAGATTTTAGGACTGAGTGATGAATGTAATGTTAAGATTTTTTTTTAAAAAATATTTTCATAAATAAAATATTATAAATAAAAATTTACATTATATTCTTTTATCATTTTATTATTAGAAATTAATACTATCTTATAAAATATTCTAAAAAATATATGGTTAAATACCTGTTAACAACATATTACAATTAAAAATTTATTTTTTTTAAGATGCAAGCAAAGCGTTTATAATATTATCAAACATGTGTTTTTATATTATATTATCTTTTACGATTTGTCTTTCTATTTATAAATATATATAAAAATGTGAATAATAAGTTAAAAAATAGTAAAAGTCACATCACACAGCTAGTATATTATGGATCAGGATCAAATACAAAGTTTTCGTAAATACAAACTTACAAACTTTTTTGTTCAACACATTTATAACCGCGGTTCAACATCATTTATCAAATAATAATTAAAATTTTATTGAATACACATGATTTAATTCTTCAAAATCTTTTTGCATGTGGTTCACTAATACTAAATAGGGTATATAAATATCAAATTTTATTTGTTTAATATGGGGTGTTTTGAGTTGTAGTAAAAAATTTATTGAATAAACATTACATAATTCTCAACTATACTTCCGGGTTTCCCTAATACCTAGGGTGTATAAATATAAAACAGAAAAATGGGCCTGGCCTATAAATAAATGAACCTGAGGGACATTTTTGTAAATATAATTTTTTTTCTTAGTAAATTTACCTAAACACCCTTAAATTTGTATTGAAAAATTTTTATCTCAGGAAGAATGCTGAGGTCATCCTCAGGTACATCAATCCCAATATAAAATATTATTAATTTATATAATTTTCTTAATTATACCCATGTAGAATTACTTTATATATTTGGATTCAACATAAGTATAACTATTGTTAGATGATGTTGAACTCAAGTTATAAAATATTTTCATTTTTCGTAAAAAGTGTTGCAAATATGGTTTAATAAATTATAAATGTTATAAATATGTTTTCGTTTCCAATTATGTGTAGTCAATAAAAACTTAATTATTATAATATTATCTGAAACATGTTGAACAAAAAAAAGTTTATAAGTTTGTATTTAAGAAATTTTTTATTGAAACTCAGCCGAGTATATTATATGTATAGAACTACAAGTAATTTATTACTTTGATAATCCCAAATTCTGAAATTGTAAAATCTGACCTGACATTTGTCCAAAGAAATACTTATATTCGTACACAAGATATATATATGCAGTGTGTACAAGGTACAGCAATGCAAGATCTATATCCTCTCTATATTGTATTTACGGTAGTAGCTGAATCATATATTTTATTTATGAGATACGGTGATCTGTCCGATCCGTTTGTAACTTCGGGAAAAACTCATTTCTAAGATGTCAATAGCTTGGATTCACTGTCATCGCATTGTTTTCTGGGCAGTTGATTTATCAAATAACTTTTGTGATTACAGAAAAGATTTGATTCACTACAGATTCGATGGTGGAGTATTTTATTTCTGAGGCTATGATATTCCTCATCCATTTCCTTCCCCTCGAGGTGCCATGTGTCAATTTAATAACCCTACTCATCTTGATACTTGCTTTGATGTCTCATGGTTGCTCGACATGTTATTGCATTAGCCAATGAATTAAAATTACGAGAAAGATTATAGTCATCAAATAGAATTTATTCAAGAACAAGTTCGCCATTTGTTCCCATGAAATGATGGATTGTGGGGGCAATGAGAAAAAAAAATTGCAATTCGAAAGTTTCAAGGTCCTCTCCCGCAAGAGCATCACACCAATTCATATAATTATAGATGTGGTTCTATATAAATTGATCTTCATCCTCGTGGTCCTTGAACTTGAAGTTATTCTGAATGACCTCCACAACAGCCGGTTTGACGGAGAGTTTACTCGAAAACTCAAGTTCGTTCCCACGGAGAGTGCACTAATGGATAAAGCGTTAATGCAACAATGCTTACTATTTTCAACAGTTTGTGTGATCGCAATATGGGTGAGAAAATATGATTAATAACTAAATATGCAATTCTAATAATTAACACATATGGGGTGTTTGAATCCACCTTTCCTTTCAATCGGAGTCCTTAAGGTAAAATCCACCAATCACTACATTAAGTCAACATGCAAATCTGAAACACTAAACTGGACATATACTATGTTCTCATGAGCCTAACCATCCATGTTTCACCCATCCATTGAGGTATGGTGTATCATGGTCAACCGATTAAGTCCTAATCCCCAATCCCTTGGTGAATTAACACTACGCCATAGATGACTTTACACATTTTTGCAGGGTGTTGCCGTCTGAAAAAGTGATGTCGTAGCTATTTTCATCCTTACCTATTACAACATCAAGTATTTGTGTTAGTTAAGACATGCAAAGTGTTGGCGTAGATGTTTTATAATGTATAATACTATTATGTATTTATTTTTCTTTTTTTATTTTATATTATAATACTGACTGGGCAATGCTGACTATACGCCGACGTGACAGTAATACTGACTGGGCAATGCTGACTATACGCCATAGATGACTTTACTCGAAAACTCAAGTTCGTTCCCACGGAGAGTGCACTAATGGATAAAGCGTTAATGCAACAATGCTTACTATTCTCAACAGTTTGTGTGATCGCAATATGGGTGAGAAAATATGATTAATAACTAAATATGCAATTCTAATAATTAACACATATGGGGTGTTTGAATCCACCTTTCCTTTCAATCGGAGTCCTTAAGGTAAAATCCACCAATCACTACATTAAGTCAACATGCAAATCTGAAACACTAAACTGGACATATACTATGTTCTCATGAGCCTAACCATCCATGTTTCACCCATCCATTGAGGTATGGTGTATCATGGTCAACCGATTAAGTCCTAATCCCCAATCCCTTGGTGAATTAACACTACGCCATAGATGACTTTACACATTTTTGCAGGGTGTTGCCGTCTGAAAAAGTGATGTCGTAGCTATTTTCATCCTTACCTATTACAACATCAAGTATTTGTGTTAGTTAAGACATGCAAAGTGTTGGCGTAGATGTTTTATAATGTACTATACTATTATGTATTTATTTTTCTTTTTTTATTTTATATTATAATACTGACTGGGCAATGCTGACTATACGCCTACGTGACAGTAGGCCCCACACTACTGATTGGACTTTGATGACGTGGAATGATGACGTGGCAGGTGTGCCCCACCCTGATGACGTGGCACGATGACGTGTCAGCTGATGTGGCAATGGGTCCCACCCCTGTTGACATGGCATTTGACTGGTCAGGTGGTTGACTGCTAACGTGGCAGTGGGGCCCGCAGGGCTGATTTTTTAAATTTTTTAAAATTAAAAATAATTCACACAATAAATAACATTTTACATAAAGCAATAGAAAAATTGTGAAATGAATTTATTTGTTATATAAAAAACATAGATAGGAATGAAAATGATGATTTTTTTTAAATTAAAAATAATTCACACAATAAATAACATTTTACATAAAACAATAAAAAAATTGTGAAATGAATTTATTTGTTATATCGAAAACATTGATAGGAATGAAAATGATGATTTTTTTGAATAATCATTAATAAACTAAATTTTTAGTTTTTAATTAAGAAGTGTATAATTATTTAAAAATTACATTTACCTTTAAATTAATTCATTTTTATTTTCCAAATAAATGAGTTATTATTTTTAAATATTTAGAGTATTTATTTATTAATTTTTTCAGTTTGTATTTATTTATTAAATTTTAAATGTACACCTAGATCGATGAAACTTTGTAAGCGGGAAAAAATACCGCCACTAAAATTTCAGTCTTACCACTTAAACAACCTTAGAAAAAAAAAGAGAACACATTCGTTATTACAATCTCCCGCTCTCGCTCTCGCTCTCGGCTTTCACTCCCAACTCTCTTCCAACACTCTCAATTCTTCTTTAATTTTCTACAAGTTGTAGGTATTTGGGTTCAAATTAGAGATTCTCAACTGATTAGGGCTTGGATTTGACGCTTTGACTTCTTCAAATTAGGGCCTTTTTTAGATTTGGGCTTTCTCAAATTAGGGGTTCTTGGTTTTGAGTTCGATCGATTTGATTTCTTCACTTAAACATTAACTAATGGATCTCTCTTTTCGGTTTCAGGGCTTTTTCTTTTTGGGCTTTGGATTTGGGGCTTTTTTAGTGGATTTAGGGCTTCAATTTTGAGGTATTACACCCCGGTTGAAAGATTCATCCCCAGGTTCTTGAAATTTATGATGTTTTAATTTTTATGTTAAAGATTCAATCTTTCTTGTGATTCTTGGTTTTTAATTGTTGAGAAGTGTTTTGTAGATGTTGGTTTGATGAATTATTGCCAAATAACCAGCGAACAACTACAAAGTTTGATGATACGTATATGATTTTTCTTTTCTCTCATGCTTAGCCTCTAGATCCTTTTGAAACTTTGCTTTCTTAACTTTAGTTTTACAACTACTTCATTTAATTTTGCCACTTGGACAATTTAACATTGAAGGTTCTTACAAGTTATAAAGTTATATGGATCTATTCTGATATGTTTTCTGTGTATATAGGAGTGGTGTCAAGGAAGAGGGCATGAGGATTTTGTGGCCATTCCATACATTATCTTATACTCGCTGTGTTGCAATATGGGCAAGAATCTGAACTAATTTTGTTTTCTATTTGACATCTTTCAAGGAGGGAAATAATAATATTTTATTTGCAGCAACAAGTCTCAATGTTACAAGTAAATTTGGTTATATATTTTATAATCCAAGTTAATTTGTTTTTTTCAAACAATATGTATTTAGCTTTCAGTTTCATTTATTCGGTTGGGTTTCGGTTGGTCACTCTTTGGTCCCCTCCCCCCCCTTATAGGCATGCTGAACTTCTGAGCTCCAACAACTTGTATTGCTAGTATAATCTTTATCATAAATTTGTTAAAACAGATGGAATGAATAAGATTGTATATGTTTTAAATTTATCATCTTCAACTTGAATTTATACATTTTCATTACTTTTGCAAAGTAATCATTTTTGGTATTATTATTGAAGTATATATCTTAACTATCATGAATTTGCTTGTCTCGGTTCTTATTTGATGAAATTAAGACCTTATGCTACATCTTGTATTGAAGAGGAAGCATAAGGGAAGCTAAACAACAATGTAAGAGACAAACAGAGAACTCTTGTATTGCTATGAAATATTTAGCTTAATTGTTTACATGAGCAAGAGCCAAATATATAGACTATGTAATGTACAGAAAGTCTTATACTACATTGAATAAAATGTGTGAACTTAACTAGAATTGTGAAACTATCAACAACCCCCAACAACCCCTGACCACAATAGTCCAACAATAGTTCATACTAGTATGCTGTTTATACATAGTATTTTAACACTCCCCCTCAAACTTAAGAGGGTTGAAAACCAACTTGAGTTTGAAAACCAACTTGAGTTTTTAAACAAAATCAACTTGATCCCTTGAGTAAATAGCTCACTTGAACTTCAAGTCCTTCAAACAAGAATGCTCCCTTGAACTTTAATTCCTTGAAGTGCAACTTCTTGATGAATTCGTTAGTTCCACTTGAACGCTAAATTCTTTGAAGTCCGTCTTCCGATTATTCCGTAGTTCCATGAACAACACTTGTATTCTCGAACAATGAGCCAAGATCCCTTGCCTATATATATATATATATATATATATATATATATATATATATATATATATATATATATAGGCTAGTGGTCAAATAGAAACCAATCTTAGAATAGAAACTAGAAACCAACACTAAATAAATTATATTTCATTTATTCTAATGGCCCCGCCAGGGGCACCTTCACAAAAAGTGTTTAAAATTATTGGCTCCATCCAGCAAAAAAAAAAAAAAATTACTGTTCACGCTGACGTCACTGCCACGTCAGCAGTGAACAGTATTTTTTTTTTTTTTGCTGGATGGAGCCAAGAATATTATGAACTTTTTGTATTGGGGTACCCCTAATTTGGTCATTAGATTAGCTTGAAATATTTAATTTATGTTTAGTTTCTAGTTTTTATTCTAATTTAGTTTCTATTAGAACAAGACCCTATATATATATATATATATATATATATATATATATATATATATATATATATATATATTACTGTGATATGTATATATATGTGTGCTATGTTGTGATACGTTAAAATCACGAGCTAATATATATGTATACCACAATTGGATTTTGGGGACTGTAATGCAGAAGTTAAAGTCGAGTGGCTGAAGTGTTATATGATAAGTGGATTTTATATCCACTTGGAATGCCTCCGTTCGGCTTAAATTGATTGTTTTGGACTCAAGTTGTTGTAGTTTTGATGTGTTTTGCTTAGTTGTGCAGATTTACGAGAATGTTGATTAAAGTGGATGCTTCTATCGTTTTTGGAGAATTAATTGATTAAAATTCGGATTTTCCGGGAAGGTTGCGCAACTTATACTGTTTTGGCCATATCTGGAGTTCTAGGAGTCCGTTTTCAGTGATCTTACTGCCCACGCGAAGCTTGAGAGATTTTCTACAATATGGGATAGGTCTTACACGACCAGGCCGCATGTGGTGGGCCCAGGAAGTACGACCAGCAGATAGATGGGAGCAGAGAAATTACTGTTTTGCCCTTTTCTAGTTCTAATTGTATTTTGGGCAATTTTTAATACCTTAATTGAATTCTAATTGTAATAGAAGGTAATATCTTGCTGGGCAAGATTTGTAGAGCC
The DNA here is from genome assembly GCA_037693485.1 of Kitagawia praeruptora. Classification (NCBI taxonomy): domain Eukaryota; kingdom Viridiplantae; phylum Streptophyta; class Magnoliopsida; order Apiales; family Apiaceae; genus Kitagawia; species Kitagawia praeruptora. The sequence continues at coordinate 115,490,196 of CM075351.1, read as the reverse complement.
TATTTAAACACATCCTACCATTGTAAATCATAACAATTGATAGCTTTTAATCGTATCAAGGTACTTTCGATCTTCAATTCTTTCTTCAATATTATGTTTTCATTCATTATCATTATTATTATGTTTTCTTTATTAAATATGCATAACTAATTCTCTAATCTGAGGATTGGGTAGTATTCCTTGGTATTCATGCATGCTTGATTATGTGATTTTCTGATTTGCTGATCTGTTAATGAGATCTTAACACAATTAGGGGAGTCATGAACCTTTGATTGTATTCTAGGGATTGTAATAAGCTTGGGAGAGAAATTGCAATCTTAGTACATGATTTAACAGACATAATTTGAATATTAGATCGGGAGATTAATAGGAGAATTGTGAGACATATAATTCTTGGCACTTAACAGTTTATAGATATACTTTGATTGTATCACGGGAGTGACAATTAGGGTGTAGCTGTAGGCACTATATTGTAGCCTGGGAGGGTACAGTATAACTTTAGAAGAATTGTTTTCAGCAAGGTAGGAACACAGATATCACATTAATATTGAGCATGTATTGAGACCAAGTGAAGAACCCCAGTTCTTAGATTGTTTTCCCATATATTTGAATCTCAGTTTAAAATCAATTCTTAGTGCTTATAATTAGTTCTTGGTTAATTTAGTTAATACACAAACCCAAAATTCTTCTCACACACTTCTAGACGTAAAGAGATAAGAAACCTGAACTTTGAATTAAATTTAGTCCTTCCCTGAGAACGAACACACAAAAATACTACTAACATTATATAGCCAAGATATTTAAAACAAAACCAGTGGGTAGTGGGTTTGTTATTTGGTAAGTATGGTGGGCTGCATAGACTGTTGGGCCGAAAGAATTGTAAAAGGAAAAGTTGTTGTCGGCAGTTTGACAAAGAAGGTGAGCCTTTCGGTGGAGTACTTTATCTGAGTAAAGTCGATCAAAATCAATCCATTCATTGTCTTAGAATCTTAGATTTAAAAGGCATTCACGGAGGCTTTTATCAAAGAATCCGCATCAAGGAACATAACACGAGTTGCATCCGTTGTGTTGAAATTCTGGAGATTAGGATGAGGCAGCGGAGAGATGGAAGCACCGGAAAGGATGTCAGAGGCCGGAATGAATGGAGGCTTGTCGGAAAAGATGGTTGTGTAAATATATCTCTGGTTAGTGTAACCTTGTTTCAGATGTGAAGCCACCAACTGTTCGGTTAAATGTCTCAAAGACAAAGTTGGCCGGAAAATTATTTTGACGACCGGAAAAAAGATGAAGGCAGCGGAACAATGGAGAGACCAGGAGCTTAAAGCTCTGATACCATGATGAAATTAAGACCTTATGCTACATCTTGTATTGAAGAGGAAGCATAAGGGAAGCTAAACAACAATGTAAGAGACAAACAAAGAACTCTTGTATTGCTATGAAATATTTAGCTTAATTGTTTACATGAGCAAGAGCCAAATATATTGACTATGTAATGTACAGAAAGTCTTATACTACATTGAATAAAATGTGTGAACTTAACTAGAATTGTGAAACTATCAACAACCCCTCACCACAATAGTCCAACAATAGTTCATACTAGTATGCTATTTATACATAGTATTTTAACATTATTTATCTTCCATTGATGTAGATAATTGGTCTACTAGAACCAGGTGAGATGCATGGTATTTGTGTAATTTTGATTTGGTATGTGGTGTAGCCATGTACTTCAAGTATATGTCTGATAATTTAAACTCATTATGTATGCTATACAGAGCTGTCGCAAGATCCTTGCACATAAAATTTCTTGCCACAAAGAAGGGAGAAAATGAAGTTTAGAAGTTTTGCGGACAGAATATGATATAAAATATATTAGAGGTTCTTCTGATCTTTAGAAGATCATGTACTCCACTTTGTTCTTGTACTCCACAAGTTCATGTTTGTTGTTGCTAGTCTTGATTTCTTTTCCGTTATTGTTCCAGGGGAAGAAACATGGTAGCTGGTTCTCTTCATGGTCTTTTTACTCATAGATGATGAAGATATTTTGATTGCATTTTAATGAAGAAATTAGTTGCATGCATTTGTTTGTATGTAATAACTTTAGATTTTTCAATATACCAGAAGGATTAGCTGTAAGCATGGTTCTTGCATCAAGGGGCATTTTTCCACAGAATGCAATGCTATGGAGTGTAATCACATCGTTGCCACGAGTAGTAAATTATACTATTTGTTTGCTGCTGATTGTTATGGGCATTCTGACTTTACGGCATGTTTCAGTTTTTTTTCTGTTTTTGGTTAAGTACTTCTATTTCATTATGCAGAAAAGTTAAATTTTATCTAGTCCATAGCTTTAAGATAATTCCAGCTTTTATTTTGGAAAGAATCTAGTCCACAGCTTTCAGATTGGTTTGATCTCTGTTGGGTTTAAACCCAATATGTGTTATGGGTTTGGGTGGTGCAAGATATATATGGTAAGATAATAATTGTATGTGTAGACAATTATTATATATGGTATGTCTTGATCACAAAGTTGGATAATTAGGTGCCAAGAATGTGAAAGCTTGAGAGATGTAGTCTTAAGTATTGTTAGGAGGTGCTTGAGCATTGTTGGCTCAAGTATCGGGTTGGGACACCGTTAAGGTGTTATTGTTTTTATGTATTATTGATATTGTTAAGATTAATAATACGAGTTTGGGATGTGGGTGTTTCCACGTCAAGTATTTGTGTGTTCTTATTTTGTGCTTTGGTAGATCTTGTCAAATAATCGATTGGTTAGGTGTGTGCTCTGTTTTGTTGATTGTGAATCTCGGATTGTGTAAGTCCCCTAACCTAACAAGTGGTGTCAAGAGCCAAGGTTTGGGTTTGTGATTGAAGAGGTTGAGGGAAAGTTCGAGAAAGATTTGCTGACAAGGAGATTTCTACTAAAGCGGGTGGAGACAAAGTTACGTGCGGTTTGGCGGTTGACTTGCACCGTGGATCAATCCTGTGTTCGGACTCGAGATGGAAGAAGATGGAAGAGGTCATCGCAATTTTTCCAATGGCTTGATCAACCAGGTGAACTATTTGGATGATACTACGGATTTTCTTCGGGAGACCGAAGAATTGTGAAAGCAAGGATCGGGTGACTCAACATGTGGAAGAGCACTTGTGGTGGTTGATGCACGTGATTTTGTAGATGGATACATCGTTATGGTGAAGAACGATAGTTTGGTTTGGAGGGTCACTATATGGGTTTTAGCGACACTCGATGTTTGGAAGAATAAGAGGAGGTTCTTGTTCGAAGGGAGGCGTTGGCGGATGGACGTCGACGGCTTGATTGGTTACCGTTCAATCCGATGTGGGTATTGGGTTGAAGGGGAGGATTGTTGGGTTTCAACCCAATATGTGTTATGGGTTTGGGTGGTGCAAGATATATATGGTAAGATAATAATTGTATGTGTAGACAATTATTATATATGGTATGTCTTGATCACAAAGTTGGGTAATTAGGTGCCAAGAATGTGAAAGCTTGAGAGATGTAGTCTTAAGTATTGTTAGGAGGTGCTTGAGCATTGTTGGCTCAAGTATCGGGTTGGGACACCGTTATCACTACACCATATAATGCCTATTGCAACCATATTTTTCAAGGTTTGTCGAAAAACGTTGCTATTGAGAAACCAAATCACACAAACTGCAACGCCTTTGAAAAACATTGCAATAACATTGAAAAAATTTAAGAGTGTTAAAAACATTCCGTCTATTGCAATGATTTAAGAAATCGTTACTATACATAGCAATTTGGGCCCAAAATTTAGACGGGCTACTCAAAAAATTGAGCGGCCTTTTAAATATTTGACCGGCTTATTAAAATCAAAATAAAAAAGACAATAATAACACACATAGCACACAGAAACACAAAGACATACATACACATACACAGAGACATACAGTAGAAACATACACGATACACACATTCGCAGACTAAATCTAAGGAAACAAAATTGAAGAAGACACTTAGTTTGAAGAAAACGCAAAAGCTAAGAAGATTAAAGCACGAAGAAGGTATATTCCCCATTATTTTTTCCCCAAATATACTTTTAAATCGAGTTTCAATTAGGGTTCTTATTTATTTTTTTAGTTTGAGATTATATTGTTAATTACGGTTTAATGTATGTTTTTAAATTTACATATGTTTGGGTTTTAGTTTGGATTCGTAATTTTGTGTTTTAATTTGGAGTTCTTAACTATGTTTCAATTTGAGAGTTTTTTGTTTAAAGTTTAGTTTCAGCATCCTGGAGTTGTTGGCTATACTTACTGGGGTTACAGGTATAATGGGCGCAAGACAAAAAAAGGTATAGTGAATTCTGTATTTTCTACAAGTCGATTGTTCACGGAGAGCATGCACACACATTTGGTAGTTAAAATGATAATTTACTTGCACACTGCATCTCTTTAACAACACTTGAACAACGACCTTATAAGATAGAAGCGAGGCAAGTATTGGACCAAATCCCTTTGATTGTTTAAAACATATTTTCTGTCCTTTCCTTTGACTTCAAGTTTTAAAACTTAATATTTGATAATTTTATTAAATTTTTAGTGTCAGCAAGTAGATTTTATTTTATAAGTAGATTGCCAGAGCAGCTCTTGGTATGTCATGAGCTTCGGTAAAATTTGAAATTGGTCAACAGTTACCTGACATAAAACTAATGGTTGAAGCAATTTAGGCTTAGGGGAAAATTGAAGTCATTTTGTAACAACCCTATACAGGAGATGATAAGTACCTGAAATTGGCCTTGTTCTTACACTCTAGGTTAGATAGGATTATTAACTTCTTGGCTTATAAGTTGGTATAATGTTGGTCAAGGAAGAAAGTCATATCATGTCTACAACATGTAGTCTTATGACATTTTTATATAAACATCTGCAAGATGAATATATTGTTAAATCTGAAATAGTTGTACTTAGATATGCATATATGCATCACCTATTCACATGTATGTGCTTCAGTAGACACTCTGAATTAGATAGAGTGCAATGTTCTTGTGCAAATTTTCCTTTAAAGCTTAGCAGTAGCATTTACCTAATATCAGCGTGCAAAATATGCCAACCTTTTAATCTTTTATACTCACGTCTCTGGACAAAATATGTAAGAAAATATGTATAATGAGATATACTATAAAAAATTAATTTAGTAAGAATAGTGGTTACAGCACATGTTGGGTGAAAAATGTGATCTTTCTAACTGAAATAAAAAGGTAAGCGGTCGGGAAATGTAGCAAAGCATCGGGTCAACCTAAGAAGATCAAATTTTGTAGCATAAATGGTTTAAAATAATTTCTAATGTAATTTGTGTTCTGATTGACTTGACTTGTGAATATCTTTATATGTTGATTGTTTTGACTTTTGATAGAATATCTTGCTGCTTCGGCTTGTCCCTATACTTCCATTTAGCATGTTGAATTACCTGTAAATTGCTTAAGGGGCCTAGTTGCCTTTGCTTCCGCATAATTATGCCTCGCGATCATCTGAATGCTGGCTCTACTTTGTTGTCTCTACTTTGGTTGAATCCATTTTCTAACTCTCTTAAATTATTATATTTAACTCTCTTTAATTATGAATAGGAATATACTAATCAATTCACATACCAGGGACCTGTAAGAACTTGATAAAAGAGTTTCTTACGACGTTCTGCAAGAACCTAATGAAGAGAAGGGCACTAGTAATGGTCATGACCAGGGTAGTGAGGTCCAGGGCAGCAGGTAGTGGAGACCTGATTCACTGCCGGAAAGTGTTAACCCTGGACTTCCTACTTCGGGCATTCTGAGTCGTGGAGCTGTTGTTGTTCTTGATGTACCTTATATTTAAATTTGCGCATGACTGTTTCGTAGCTATTTGTATGCGCCTTAGTCATTTTAATTTTGCTTTACATTTTGAATGGTTTGTATGGTGCTGCTTTTGAATTGTTGGTAATAGCCCTGTAGTGGTACATTTGTATATTTGGCATTAAGTTGCCCTGGTTTATGAAATATTGATGATGCTTGGGTTGTGACTATAAATGGCCTGGTTTAGTGTGTTTTCAGCCTGATCCTACTATTTGTTTTTTGAAAAAATGTTACAATAGGGTCAAAATATGTTGCATTAATCTAAAAAAAATCATTGCAATTGGTCTGAAAAATGTTGCCTTTAAGTGTAAATAAACTACCTTCTTATGCTACTGCAATAGTTTTTAATTGTTGCTATAGAGTCTAAATTGTTGCTACTGAAATTTATTGCAATGATTTAATTATGTTGCTGTATGGTACCAAAAACGTTGCTAAATCGACCTATTGCAAGGCAACCGGATGCAACGCTCAAATTTTGCAAATTTGTTGCCATAGACTCTATTGCAACGAATATAGGCCTTAAGGCAATGTTTTCCTGTCGTTGCAATATGCGTTTTATGGTGTAGGATGTATTATTGATATTGTTAAGATTAATAATACGAGTTTGGGATGTGGGTGTTTCCACGTCAAGTATTTGTGTGTTCTTGTTTTGTGCTTTGGTAGATCTTGTCAACTAATCGATTGGTTAGGTGTGTGCTCTGTTTTGTTGATTGTGAATCTCGGATTGTGTAAGTCCCCTAACCTAACTGTTAGGAATAATTCATAAGTTGTGATGTTAAGAATAGAATTTACACATTATACTTCTTGTAATCCTGATCTTATAAAGGATTTAGCACTGTATATAGGATATATGTGTAAGACAGTTATCTGTAGAGTTTAGTCAGGAATGAACAGTGTATCGGAGACTACATGTCAGGAACAGAGAGCAAATCCTGATGACGTGTCTAATACTGATGGTTGATCAGATACTGATGCAGTGTGCAGATCCTGATATCCGTCGTGTTACTGATGATGTCATTATGGATGCTACAGAAACTGGCAAGTGCTATAAAACAGGATCGTTGTTTGAAGAACAAGCAAGAAGATATTATGAAGGAAAGGATTTTCTATTGATGGAAACTATCGACTAGAAGACAGAACATTGTCATGTATAGATTATATCTTTCTGTTATTAGTTGATAGGTAGCATTATAAATACTCTCTCTATATCATTGTAAAGAGTGTGTCGGAAGAAATTGAGTTCGTGTGCGTAGCTCTGTATAAGGTTTGTATTCGAGAGTTCGAAACAAACAGAGAGAGAGATTTATTTTGTCAGCAGCTGCTAAAGGTATTTGTACACCTTTGGTAGAGTTTGTATTTGATCTTATTAAATACAAACAGAGTTTGATTCATTCGTTTATTCTTGTTCTTATAATTAATTAAAAATCGGACACGATTATATAACTTGTATTCAACCCCCCCCTTCTACAAGTTATTCGAGTTAACAATTGGTATCAGAGCAGGTTGATTTCAAATAATCATAAAGATCTGCAATCATGTCTGGTTACAAGGATGGGAATACTAAGATTCATATGCTCAAGAGAAACGAATATACTCTATGGGAAGTAAAGATGTTGCATCATCTGGAAGCAACAGATCCTGATTATCTTGACAGAATCAGAGATGGACCTTTTGTTCCAACAAAGGTCGTTGGACAAGCAACAGTTGATGGTGTGGTTGTTCCAGAACATACAGCAGAGAAGCCTAAATCTGAATGGACAGATAAGGAGAAGGAGAACGTTCTTAAAGATGCTAAAGTGAGAAACATATTATTCAACAGTCTTGATTCTGTTCTCACTAACTATGTTCTCTCTTGTAAAACTGCTAAGGATATATGGGACAATCTTAAGGTTCACTGTGAAGGAACTAAGCCTGTCAGGAAGAATATGAGGACATTACTTATACAACAGTATGAGTACTTTGAATCCAAGTCTGGTGAGTCTCTTACTGATACCTTTGATAGGTTTACAAAACTCATCAATGAGATGGCCATGCATGGTAAATATTATGACTTGGAGGATACGAATACAAAGTTCATGAAAGCTTTGCCTGATTTCTATAATGAGAAGATATCTGCGATTGAGGAAGCTAATGATCTGGATGAAATTTCATTAGAGGCAGTATATGGAAAATTAAGAGCTTATGAACTTGACAAGCAGCAGAAGAAGAGCAGGAGTGAAGGAAAGATGAAGACTATTGCACTTACTGCTCAATCTGAAGTAAAGAAGCTTCCTGAAGAACAGCATGAAGAGATTGCTGCAAAGAATCCAAGGAAGAAGAAAAGCAAAGAAAGTTCTGAGTCAGAGACTACTGATATGGACTCTGACAACAATGATTCTGAATCTGAGATGCAAAAACTCTTTGCTATGTTTGCTAAAGCCTTCAAGAAAGGTAGATTTAACAGGAGAAGATTTAGCAAAGGATCTTTTCAAAAGAAGGAGGAGAAGAAGAGTGACAAAGGCAAAAGTACAATTGTCAAGCTTGATAAGGCCAAGATCAAGTGCTTTAACTGCAGCGAGCTTGGGCACTTTGCTAGTGAGTGTAAGAAGCCTAGGAATTCAGGAAAGGGTAATGCACTTATGGTCACACAAAAGGATTGGGCTGATTCCAGTGATTCTGAAGACGAATTGGATTATGACAACATTGCATTGATGGCAAATAGTTCAGACAAACCTGGATCTCCAAAGAAAACTTCTCCATCCTCTGTTAAGGGCACAGGAAAGAAGCATTCAATTATTTTGGACAGTGGATGCTCTGGACATATGACTGGAAAGAAGTCCCTGCTTACAAAGTTTGAGAGGAAAGCTGACCCAGTAATATCTTTTGGAGATGGCAACAAAGGAGAAACTCTGGGATATGGCTCAATTGTTATGGGGAATGTCATCATAGAAAATGTAGCACTGGTTGAAGGCTTGAAACATACACTTTTAAACATAAGTCAACTGGGTGATAAAGGTTACCAATCAATCTTTGACAGAGAAGGATGCAAAATCTTGAATATGCAGAATGGAGACATTGTTCTTACTGGTCAGAGACATGGTAACATATATGAAGCCAGCTTAAGTGATACATCTAAAGGAATTGTTAGATGTCTCTACAGCAAAGCATCAAGTAATGAAAGATGGAATTGGCACAAGAAGCTCTCACATCTTAACTTCAAGAAGCTTAATCAACTTGTTAAGCACAATTTGGTGAGAGGCCTACCTCAGGCAAATTTTGTGCAAGATGGACTTTGTGATGCATGTCAACTTGGAAAGCAAAGAAGAACCACTTTCAAGAGCAAGACTGAAAATTCAATTACTGAACCATTTCACATGCTACATCTTGATCTGTTTGGTCCAGTAAACATTATGTCTATCAGCAAGAAAAGATATGCTCTAGTTATAGTGGATGATTTCACAAGGTTCACATGGGTGTTCTTTCTACACAAGAAGGATTAGCTCCTCAGCAAATCATTGAACTTATCAAGAATATTCATAATAACTCTGAGTACAAAGTCAAAGTACTTAGAAGTGACAATGGTACAGAATTCAAGAATTCTGCAATGGAGGGGTTTTGTGCAGACAAAGGAATCACTCAACAATTTTCTGCACCTGGTACACCTCAACAGAATGGTGTAGTGGAAAGAAAGAACAGGACTCTCATAGAGGCAGCAAGAACCATGCTTGCAGATGCAAAACTTCCAACCTACTTTTGGGCAGAAGCTATTAACACTGCATGTTTCACTCAAAACTGTACCTTGGTAAATAGTCATGGAAAAACTCCCTATGAGATGATCAAAGGAAAGAAACCAAGTGTGAAATACTTTCACATCTTTGGATGCAAATGCTATGTCCTAAAAGTTCATCCAGAACAACTTGGAAAATTTGAAGCCAAAGCGGATGAAGCAATCTTTCTAGGATATTCAGCATCTAAGGCCTTCAAAGTTTATAATCTCAGAACTCACATTGTTATGGAATCAATTCATGTTGCATTTGATGATAAGAAATTTGGAATTCTGCAAACTGATGAAAGCCATGACAAATTGGAATTTGAAAATCTGAAGAATTCTGAGATACTCTCCAGTGATGATGAAGGTTCTCTAGAAGAGATATCTATTGCTTCTCAAAGGAATGCTACTGTAATAACCCTAACTTTAACAAAGCTACAGTGATCACATGAATAGTAAATTTCGAGAATTTAGAGAAAGGGTATATAAGTACTCCATAATGGAAACGGAAAAGGAATGAACAGAAACCATATTAGTGTTGTACATTGAAATTAAGTGACTCGAAATGACGATGGATTTCAGAAATTCCTGAATTTAGATTTTGAGGATTTTGAGCTCGAACGAACTTCTATTTATTGGATATTAAGGAACATAGAAATATTAAAGGGATTATATATTGAGGAATTAGTGAATTTAAGTTAAACAAAGGGATTTTTAAGTTAAGAGAATGCTAAGGGAATTTGGATTTTATAAACGATTTCAAAACCACTGGATAGTGAGATATATTCGAAACGAACCACAATTAGACGAGTCTGGAAACCAAACAACCAAGATTAGTAGAATAACAAGGATTGTATCACATTATAATTACCAAGAGTACTAGCATTACATTTAGAAAAGAAAATCAAGAAAAGAGAATTATGAAATCACTAGCATGACATCACTTTCCACTAAATTGTTTTAAGGGGCAAATTAGTACTTTTGCTAGGTTTTAATCACAAATATCTTACAAAGCTTCCACAAGACACTAGACAAACCAAGAATTAGATGAGATAAGATCAAGAAACAAGAGCAAAAATCTCTCCCCCTCCATTATCATCATTTTCGGCCAGATTTCCAGCAGCCCAGTAAAACCGCTCTAGAGACTTCGTTACTCAGCCAAATTTTGTGTTCTTTATATGGTTAGAAAGCTGTTAAGATGCCCTACAACTTTCATTTAGAAGCCTCATCCAGAAAACGTAGGTAAGGCCTTCGTTTTTCATGTTCTTTCAGCTGCAGTTTAGTAACTCCGAATTGTTAACTTTGTTTTCATGGTTCCTTTAGTTGATTCAAGCTATATTGAGGTTGTTTAAGGAGTGCCCAAGGTTTATCAAGGACTTTTAAGGGTTATCAAAGCTTCAAGAAGGTATAATCATGCTTGCTCTTTTATGTTTATGATGGATATGGTTGTGTTTAGAGATTAAGTGGTATAAATGTTATGATTATGATGTTATAAGTGTTTGTAAGTGATTAAAGTTGATTTTGGAAGGAGTATGTGCTTGTAACCATGGTTGGTAAGATGACCACATGGTGTAGGTGATGGTGTATAAGGTGGATGATTGATTTGGAGGAGTTTGATTTTGGAAAGTACGAAAATATAGCCGTTATAATGTCCGATTTTCGTTAAACCAAGAAACTGCCCTGTTTTGGAACAACAGAGGCATACGGTAGGTTCCTGTTTAGAACACCAATTGACCATGATGAAATAGAGCTTGGTGATGTGCCGAAAATGTGACAATTAAAATCGCAAGCGCACGATCATCGTTTTAGTATTTTAAGATTCGATCCACAGGGACTTAATATTTTCGCGATCCTTAACTTTTAATTTAATCAAACTAGAACAATTGAGTTTTGGAAAATTTTGATTTATGCTATTTAATTCTTAAAAGAAAATTTAACCTATTTTTAAAAGGAAATTCTAATTTTAATCTAACTAATTAAAGTGAAAATATCAACAATTGATTTATTCTAAATTCAAATTAATGCAAGATTTTATTCCAAAGATTTATTTACAGTAAATTTACAGAAAATTCGGACATGACTTATTCGCAATTTAAGCTATCCAAATATTTACCAGCAACCCAAAGCAACTCATTTCATAATTCGTAGAAACCAGAAACAATACAATAATGCAACTACACGAACTCGAACTCACAGCAAAACTCAGTTCTCGACTTAGCTACGCAGAAATTGTAAAACTCGGACACAAAACAGACTTCGCATAAACACAATCCTGGACTCAACCTCAGCATAACTTGGGCATTGGAAATAAACGCAAAACACAAAACACAGCCTCAACACTCTAACAAAACCAGTCAACTCAGGCAGCAATTCGAAATCTCCAACAACCGATACTAAAATCAACAACAACAATTCCAACAGACTCGGAAAAACTCGTAATCCCAGCAATTAAGAACAAATACACAACCCCGAACTCGGCAAAGACAAACCATAAAACTCGATCTCGCAGACACAGTAATTCTCAGACTGCAAATTGGAACATTACAAATTAAACGAAAACTCGACAATCTTACTAAACGACCATCTAAAATCGGAACTAAACTCCAACAATAATTCGACTAAACAGAATAATTGAAACAAAACGAAAGGGGATTGTGGTTTGAATTTAGTAACGAACGAGAAGGGTGCTGAAGACTGGGGTTGGTTCGATTAAAGAGAGAACATGGGAGGTGAGTTTTACTGGAGAAAAGAAGAAGTAACGGGGAGTGGGTGTGTGCTGCGGAAGGAAAGAGAGGGAGGAGAGGATGGGATGTGAAGTAGAAACAAGGAAGAGGAGGTGAAAAGGGGATATGAGTTTTGTACTATATGTATCAAAGAAACAAGTGCTGCTGGGTTTGATAATTCTGAGAACAGGGTAGCTAATAAAACTATAAAGGGCTTCGAATTATCACATAAAAACAAGTGAATAAATGCTAGAAATTAAATAAGTTACTAATATTTTTATGATTTTTATTTTTATTTTTATTTCTTTTTTTTTTTTTACGAGGAACTACCCCACATTACTGCGGGATTTCAAACCTCGGGTTATGGACTGCCCCTACCCATAACCGGGTAAATCCGGACTCAACTAGTTCGGGCAAGCGTGCCAAGCGTCTCCCTAGGGAGTCGAACCTTGGACCGCCTTGATAGCTTCCACTTGCTCTTACCAGCTAAGCTAACCCGTGGAGCTTATTTTTTTTATTACACTAATACTTAAAATGAAAAACAAAATTTAAATACTACAATTATATATTATAAAACCCACAATAAAATGGAAATTTAAAGGGGTACAATTACAATTATTAACTAAGAACAAGAAATTAAAAATCGTTACATTCAACCCCAAGTGGTTAGCATTTCGCTACTTTGTCCACTAAACGGATTTACGAAAATAACGAAATTAATTCAACATAAAAAAAACAAGACAAGAAAATTAAGAGAGAATAAAACTTTGCACTAATGAAAGTGCTTACAAGATTTAGAAAAATACTACAGAAATAAAGATGGAGCTACAAAATTTAGAGTAACTAAGGCTAAGATGTTTTATATTAAAAGTGTTAACAGGAATTGACAAAATGAAGAATTCAAAGCAAAAGTGCAGCTAGGAGCTATTCCCCGGGTTGTGTTTTGTCTCTGCTGAAACTCCTCAATTTATAGCATTTGTTTAGCCTTCATCTTTGACCAACCAATTCAACTTGCTAATAACATTTGTCAACAATTCGGTGCCTAACAATATTTGTTAGGAAAGGGATCGGTAGAAATGTTTTTTTAACTCACACAACTTATAATCTTTAATTAATAAATAATTAATTTAATTCAGAAATTATAAAAATAAATACCTAATATTATTAGATATTTATAAATATAATTTTCTAATTTAAATAAAATATTTATAACCAAAAATTAAATTCTTATGTTCCGAGATGCGGTCTACTGAGGGTCTGGAACCGGACTCCTTAGGCTTTCCCTTTTTCAACAAACTCCTAATTCTTTTGCCTTTTTGAATTTTGGTCATTTTCCTCTCTTTTTGGCCCTTCCTTGCTCTTTATTCTTTTATTTTTCCATTTCTTTATTTTCTTCAAATTTCCTGAAATGCAACAAAATTAATTATTAAAATACCAATTCAAGCAATAAATAGGTAATAAAAATATGCAAAATTATGCACTTATCAAATGCCCCCATACCTATCTTTTGCTCGTCCTCGAGTAAAACAAAAACAAAAAGATATCTAGATAAAAAGTCATATACTCCTTTTCGTAGGTGTGACGATTGCATTTGGCATATGCAACAAGCCTTTTAAACCCCTAGGCAGCCCTAGTGGACGAGTGAGGTCTCGTGAGGGCCTATAGTGAATGTACCCGCAAAATCCATCTAGTTCGTATAAAAGATTACACGGCAATGCAACACCACACATACATGTCCTCTAATGATACATCAACTTAAGAATCAAAATGAATTTGCAAAGTCTTGGTGTGGAAAGACAAGGATTCACATAGTCTACTTAAAGAAACCTGCAAGAGTGATTACCAGTTCATGTCAAGTGCAAAAATTATTGGAAACCATGCTAAGTCTACAAGAGCACACCTTAGAGTCAAAACTTGAGATTTCATATGCAAAAGAAACAAGTACTACCTCACACTTCACTCAAAAAAGAATATTCACTCAAGAACAAGGGTAAGTGTATCACTCAATTTCAACAAAATCAAAAACATGCTTGACACTTGGTATCATTCTAACTTAAACACAACATACATTAATGATGATAATCAAAAGGTATTTATTTGGGTTGTAATGGGGCTAGGGACAAGGTACGTCAAGTAAGGCCAAAACAAGGTGAAGTGTCAAAAGCTAGTAGTCACCATGAAAATCATGCACAACACCAAACTTACCCCCCACACATTATTTTCTACTTTTAACAAAAAGACTTGACTAGCCGAATGAAAGAGGATTACAAAGACATAAGTATGCTCTCCTATATTTTTGTTTTTTTTTGTTTTTTTTTTGTTTTTTTTTTCATTTTTTTTTCTTTTTTTTTGGAGATAAGATAAATATAAGCAACAAGAATCCTCCTTTACAGAAAATCGACTAACAAGATAACCAACAAAACATATATTTCCTCAAAAGTTATGAACAAGAGTAAACCCTATTTCACACACCTTATTGCTCCCTCAAGTTCCTACTAGCCTTTGACAAATTGGGATCAAGTATACGTAAGGCTGTTCAAGAAAAAGGTCTTAGGCGAGTAATGTGGTGTGTCACCGAAAGAATTTGATTAAGCTCAAAGGGGTAACTAATTGATCACATAATAAGCATGGTGTGGATATTTTGGAAATACGGGTTATTCCTAAATGCCTTTATCATCTTATCATCAATCAATGTCATGTATTTCAAGAAAGAACTCAAACAAGTGCTAGCAATGCAAATGACAAGTGGACACTCAAGCAAAAGAATATAAATGCAAAAGATGTGCATATAGGCTCAAAATCTCACTTGGTATGGTAGAACATAATCAATCTCAAGTAAAGGTATCCTTAGTGCACCTACTTGTACTCAAAGCATGAAAACCAAATCATCTTACACCTAATCATGACCTTCTAATTTCTTGCACAATTCAAATACGTCTACTAGTTTCACCTTGTTAGTGTAAGTGTGTGGACAAGAACTTAGCAAATCACTTCTCAATCAAAAGCTAACGGACCACAAGATTATCATAGCATGTAAGAGTGCATCAAGCAATCAATTAACAAGACTAGAATATGATTAGAACTCTACTATTTACATTTCTACAACTCTTTTTGTGATTTTTTCATTTTTTTTCATTTTTTTGGATTTTTCAATTTTTATGTATTTACACTAAACCCTCCCCCATACCTAAATCATGCATTGTCCTCAGTGTATGCAAATGCAAGATAAATGAAGAGAATGAGGAGATAATATCTGATAAGGGATTACGGAAACTGAAAACTTCTAAAAATTACAAAAGAAAAACAACTCACGCACACGACAAATACAAAAGAAACACACACACACACACTGACACTCCCCCATACCTAAATTCTACTATGGGAGGTACAAAACAAATATTTACTAACCAATACCTGCTCTCGGAAAAACTATTCTTGTTATACAACCAACATATTTCAGGAACGCACCCACAAAAATAGCATAGACCACTCGAACGATCCGATTAGGCGCAAGAATAAAACTCATATTCCTAACTTCATCCATAGACCATGAAGATGCTTCTTTTTGTTGTTTAAGCAAATTAATTACGATAAGATGTTGGTCATGAATATCATGAGTTTCAATGAAAGATGGAGCACAAGTGGAAAATGAAGAAATAGAAACGGGTGGGGGTGGCTCTTCAAAAAATGTTTTACCAACAAAATTAGGATGACAAGAACTATCCATATGTTGGGTTTCCCATTTGGAACAAATATTCTTCATCTCTCCAAACATCTCTTCCGAGGTCAAATCCTTAAAAGATTCGTGAAGCTCTCGATTGGTCTCATAATGCAATTTAAAATCTTGTTTAAGAAGAGACTCAATCTCATGATCGTCCAAATTTGACCATGAAACAACCTCCTTAACTAGATTAGCTCCTATTGGTTGAGAATGAAGTTCTTTGGTTTTTTCGGGAAGAGGTTTGGAAGATGAAAGGAAAAGTTCACTAGAAGAAGATGACGGTTGTCTAGGTGAAGCCACAAACTCAGAATCATCGGGATTCTTCATTTGACCTAGAGAAAGAATGATGTCAGCATTAGGATCTTCTTCGTGTGAATCACCACCGAAAGGAGTGTCAACTTGAACATTAGACCTAGGAGAAATGATATCATCGAAAGTATCGATAGGTCTTTGAGTGATAAGAAATTCAGGGTTGACCTCGGGTGGATTTGGGGTGGTTATCGTCTCACGCTCGCACATGGTAGCTACTTGATTCACTTGAAATTCTAACTTAGATAAGGCTTGAGCATTAGAGTTCAAAATTTGCCTATCTTGAGTCATGGTTTGCATGAAGGCTTGTTGAGATTGAGCCAAATTAGTTGTTGTTTTCACAAGCGCATCAAGGCTCTTTTCCAAGGTGTCAAGTTTCCTACTCGAATCATGAAATCCAGGTGGGTGGGCGGTTGCTTGAATTGAACTCGAATAAGGAAATTGACTCGGAATTGGATAAGAGTTCAGTTCTTGAAAATGTGGAGGCGGAGTTTGATAGCTATGACCTTGGTTCCATGAGAGATCGGGATACTCTCTCCAACCGGAATTAGAAGACGATGTAAAATGGTCATTTCGAGAGGTTGGTTGAAACATGGCGTTGACTTGTTGAGAGTCGGGGCCACGTTGAAAATCGAGACTCGAAGAGTTGAAATTTGGGTGCCAAGACGCGTGTGAAGGGCCACTAAGGGTTTCTAAAGCTTCGAGTCGTCTAGTAAGAGCATCTAATTCAGAGTCGATTGCAATATCGTTTTCACTATAATGCAAATCACTAAAAGTACTAGACGACTCATTATAAACATTATGTTCCCTAATTGACTCACACCACATCGTATTATCCGCTAACTCCTCGTCATAATCCCATAAGAAATTTGTGTGATTCCCCCACCCGGGATTGTAGGTAGGTACAAATGGGTCATTCCTAAGAGTTTGTTGACACATAAAATTATCTTGCTCAAATTCATGGTAATTTGTAAACCCTAGTGTATAAGAATTATAATTTGACCACATTATTGATCACACAAAATAAGCACAAAAAATAAGCACACAAAATAAAGGGTGAAAAAGCAAAAGAAAAAAATTCTAAACCTAGGTTCCCTAAATAAAATGACTAGACATTGCTCCTAACCGTAAGGACCACCAAAAACTCGATAAATCAGAATTTATTCGGACCGATTTGACCAGATTAGAGCAGGCATTGCCAAGAGGCCAAACTCGTCACTTAGACACCAAATCTTAATTGGCCAGGTAAGCTTTCGCTTGCCTAGACACCAAAGAGTCGGAATAATTAATGATTACTTCGTTTCTTAGGTACCTTCCTAATTGAGCGCGAAATTCCTAGGGGCAAACGTCTAATTAATTTTATTAATGCTACAAATGATGCAACAAACAACAACAAGATATACACTAAAAACTATAAACAAATAGGGATGCTTACACTACGTGTTCAAATCTAAAAGAAAAAAGAATTTAACGTACCTTTGGGTCCTTCAGCAATCACCACAATTTATAAGGTACGAAAAATTAAAAACAAGAAAATAAAAATCTAGATGATGTGCTCCTAAGTGATTAAATGCATGATGCAACAATTATGTATTTACAACTAAATTTTTTTTTGGATTTTTTTTTCATTTTCAATTTTTTGTGATTTTCAATTTTTTTGATTTTTTTTTTGTGATTTTCTAAAATAAAAAGGCGAAAAGAGTGAGATACGGGTTACCGAAGCACGCTTCCAAAAATTCCGATTAATTCCAAGCTCCGCGAGAAAATTCCCGAAATTTCCACACTTTCCTAAAAAACGAAACAAAAATAAGGCAAGCAAAAGAAAACTAATCCGAAAAATTAAAAATTAAGGCGCGAAAAAAAAATTAGTCCCCGGCAGCGGCGCCAAAAACTTGATGTGCCGAAAATGTGACAATTAAAATCGCAAGCGCACGATCATCGTTTTAGTATTTTAAGATTCGATCCACAGGGACTTAATATTTTCGCGATCCTTAACTTTTAATTTAATCAAACTAGAACAATTGAGTTTTGGAAAAATTTGATTTATGCTATTTAATTCTTAAAAGAAAATTTAACCTATTTTTAAAAGGAAATTCTAATTTTAATCTAACTAATTAAAGTGAAAATATCAACAATTGATTTATTCTAAATTCAAATTAATGCAAGATTTTATTCCAAAGATTTATTTACAGTAAATTTACAGAAAATTCGGACATGACTTATTCGCAATTTAAGCTATCCAAATATTTACCAGCAACCCAAAGCAACTCATTTCATAATTCGTAGAAACCAGAAACAATACAATAATGCAACTACACGAACTCGAACTCACAGCAAAACTCAGTTCTCGACTTAGCTACGCAGAAATTATAAAACTCGGACACAAAACAGACTTCGCATAAACACAATCCTGGACTCAACCTCAGCATAACTTGGGCATTGGAAATAAACGCAAAACACAAAACACAGCCTCAACACTCTAACAAAACCAGTCAACTCAGGCAGCAATTCGAAATCTCCAACAACCGATACTAAAATCAACAACAACAATTCCAACAGACTCGGAAAAACTCGTAATCCCAGCAATTAAGAACAAATACACAACCCCGAACTCGGCAAAGACAAACCATAAAACTCGATCTCGCAGACACAGTAATTCTCAGACTGTAAATTGGAACATTACAAATTAAACGAAAACTCGACAATCTTACTAAACGACCATCTAAAATCGGAACTAAACTCCAACAATAATTCGACTAAACAGAATAATTGAAACAAAACGAAAGGGGATTGTGGTTTGAATTTAGTAACGAACGAGAAGGGTGCTGAAGACTGGGGTTGGTTCGATTAAAGAGAGAACATGGGAGGTGAGTTTTATTGGAGAAAAGAAGAAGTAACGGGGAGTGGGTGTGTGCTGCGGAAGGAAAGAGAGGGAGGAGAGGATGGGATGTGAAGTAGAAACAAGGAAGAGGAGGTGAAAAGGGGATATGAGTTTTGTACTATATGTATCAAAGAAACAAGTGCTGCTGGGTTTGATAATTTTGAGAACAGGGTAGCTAATAAAACTATAAAGGGCTTCGAATTATCACATAAAAACAAGTGAATAAATGCTAGAAATTAAATAAGTTACTAATATTTTTATGATTTTTATTTTTTTTATTACACTAATACTTAAAGTGAAAAACAAAATTTAAATACTACAATTATATATTATAAAACCCACAATAAAATGGAAATTTAAAGGGGTACAATTACAATTATTAACTAAGAACAAGAAATTAAAAATCGTTACTTTCAACCCCAAGTGGTTAGCATTTCGCTACTTTGTCCACTAAACGGATTTACGAAAATAACGAAATTAATTCAACATAAAAAAAACAAGACAAGAAAATTAAGAGAGAATAAAACTTTGCACTAATGAAAGTGTTTACAAGATTTAGAAAAATACTACAAAAATAAAGATGGAGCTACAAAATTTAGAGTAACTAAGGCTAAGATGTTTTATATTAAAAGTGTTAACAGGAATTGACAAAATGAAGAATTCAAAGCAAAAGTGCAGCTAGGAGCTATTCCCCGGGTTGTGTTTTGTCTCTGCTGAAACTCCTCAATTTATAGCATTTGTTTAGCCCTCATCTTTGACCAACCAATTCAACTTGCTGATAACATTTGTCAACAATTCGGTGCCTAACAATATTTGTTAGGAAAGGGCTCGGTAGAAATGTTTTTTTAACTCACACAACTTATAATCTTTAATTAATAAATAATTAATTTAATTCAGAAATTATAAAAATAAATACCTAATATTATTAGATATTTATAAATATAATTTTCTAATTTAAATAAAATATTTATAACCAAAAATTAAATTCTTATGTTCCGAGATGCGGTCTACTGAGGGTCTGGAACCGGACTCCTTAGGCTTTCCCTTTTTCAACAAACTCCTAATTCTTTTGCCTTTTTGAATTTTGGTCATTTTCCTCTCTTTTTGGCCCTTCCTTGCTCTTTATTCTTTTATTTTGCCATTTCTTTATTTTTCTTCAAATTTCCTGAAATGTAACAAAATTAATTATTAAAATACGAATTCAATCAATAAATAGGTAATAAAAATATGCAAAATTATGCACTTATCACTTGGTTCATAGATCGTTTCGATATAAGGTGCGTTAAAATCTGATGAACGGTTTAGGAGAAAAGTCAGTTTTAGTGAAAGGCATTCGAAAACCGAGAAAACGAAATTGTATCAACTTTGAGGTTAACGTTACCATACTTAGACATTTTTATAAGCCACGAAATTTTGGGATAGTGTAGTAAGGTGGTCAGAGGACCCTTGACAGTTGACCTTGCATTAAAATTCGAAATCCATATTTTCTGAGAATTTTTACAGTTAAGTGTGGTCGTTAGGGGAAATGGTGAAAAACCCCTGAAACTTCGATTGAGTTTATACATGGTGAAGTTCTTGAACCTTTGGGATAATAGTGATACGTTAAACATATTAAAGTGTCAAGGGTAATGTTATACAAGAGTGTTGTGAGTAAGAGATGTGGTATTCTAACGATGGTCCTTTTGTGTTTATAGAAACTCCGGAAGAGGGACCAGCCATACTATCAGGATACAGAAACCAAGGCAAGATCCTTCTATCCCTACTTTGAAAATTATTTATCTTCGGAATAAAAATGATATCATGGAACATATATACATATATATATGTGATGCTATTGTTGCTATGTTGCAAAGAATATATTTTCCCTGATTTTGGGAATTTAAGAGAGATAGATATGATTTACGAAATATGAATATAGAAATGATTACGAATGGAGCGAATATGCTCTATGGTAAAAGAGATATGAAAGAGAATGGTATCAGTTGTTATCTAGGGTTATATGGTTTATAATACTATATTAAAGATATTTTTTTAGTGTTAGTGGTTTAATAAATATTATTTGATTATTATTTACTACTCTTAAAGTAGACGGAATATTTTATGAATATAAAAGCATATTTGAATTCTTGAATATAAAGAAGATGTTTGAATCATAATCAAAGTATTATGTTATATATATATTTTATAGAAGTAATGTGAGAGAATGGAAATGAGATGAGTGAATGACATATGGAAATGAAAGCGAGAAAATGGAAATGTGGAATGATATTTTGTAAATGGAATAACGATTTGACAAAAGGGGGATAGCAACAAAAAGCGTAGGAGGCTGTGTGCTGCACAGTCCGGCAATCAATATTTCATTTCGGCCCAAGAGTTGCCGAAGGAGGATGTAGTGGTAGACCTTCCTCCTGGGGGATGGTGGCAGACCTACCTCCGTCTACCGGTAGTAAAAAGGGACGGGTACGGAGGACGACTGATCATCGTGGCTCACGTATTCGGCAACAGTGAAAACCCCCACGATTATTGAACAAAGAATCAACGATAAAGTCAGATTGGTATACTGAAAAGGTAAAATGATATGAGACGATGGAATTATTGTTATAGATGAAGAGAAACTGATTTTATATTAATTTATATAATTGTTGCATAAGAAGGACATGAGAAGATGATAGAGAGAGATTTATTCAAGTATTCATATTATCTTGAAATATTACACTGAAAATGTATATTGATGGTTATATTATTTGAGAAGAGAAACTGATACTGTATTATCCTAGATTTCTTCTTTATAATAGTAAGTGGATGATGTATTATTAAGTAAGAATTTTATTCTTCCTTGAAGTTTATAAATGGTTTCCGCTTTCATAGATATATATATACTTGTCCACATTTTAAATTCTAGTTTACCATATAATCTTGCTGAGCTATTATAGCTCACTCTTGCTACATATCTATATACAGCTAAGTATTCCAATACTTCGCAGAACACCCCGCAAGAGGGTAGGGGGAAGGCGACCTATTGAGCGAGTACTGGCGGCCGTTCCCGAGGTAGATGACAAGCGCAAGGGGTTTAGTGGTCTTATGTATATTAAGTGTGTAAGTGTGTAAGGTTGTAATAAATTTGGTTGTTGAAATGCTTCTTGTAGAAGCATCACTCAACAATGTACTTAAGTATGATTCTGGGTTTGTAATAACTGTTTAACTCTAAACTTTTATTATGGTGAATGATGTTCTCTGAGCTTATGACTGGTGTGTGTGTGTATTACTGTGGGGTCAATTGCATAAGTATTAATTATATAAAAAAAACCAAGAGATATTGATTTTGAATGGAAGTTGGTCCGTGATGGCCCAGATTCATGACCCCGGATTTGGGGCCGTCATAGCTACTGTTGAGGGGGAGCAAATTAATCAAGGAGAACACAGTAATCATCAGGAGCAGACTAGCCTTTCAGAGTCTACTCCATCAGGAATTGGTCCTTCAGAGTCTCCATCAGGAACTGATCTGTCAGAGTCTACTGAGGAAAGATCAGTAACTAGGGACAGAATGGAATCTACTGACTCTACTGATCAAGGGCGAGTTTCTGAAGGCAGAGAATATTCTTCTACAAGATATACCACTAACTTAGGGGGAGAGTCTAGCAGAGGTAATCTACCACCTGTTAGAAAATGGACAAAGGATCATACTGAAGATTTGATTATTGGTGATCCAAATAGTGGTGTTCGAACTAGAAGATCAATTCAAAATGAATGCTTGTATAGTTGCTTTCTCTCAAAGAATGAACCTAAGAAGGTTGAAGAAGCCTTACAGGATCCTGATTGGGTAATTGCAATGCAGGAAGAGTTAAACGAGTTTGAGAGAAACAAAGTATGAAAACTGGTACCAAGACCTAAAGATAGATCTATTGTTGGTGCAAAATGGGTTTTCAGAAACAAGCTGGATGAATCTGGTATGATTGTAAGAAACAAAGCTAGACTGGTGGCCAAGGGTTATTCTCAGGAAGAAGGCATTGATTATGATGAGACCTTTGCACCTGTAGCAAGATTAGAAGCAATCAGAATGTTTCTTGCATTTGCAGCTCATTCAAAATTCAAGGTATACCAGATGGATGTAAAGAGTGCTTTTCTAAATGGCAAACTTGATGAGGAAGTATATGTGGAACAGCCACCTGGATTTGTTGATCCAAAGTTTCCAAATCATGTCTACAAACTTGACAAGGCACTCTATGGACTAAAGCAGGCACCAAGAGCATGGTATGAGACGTTGTCTAAATTTCTTCTTGAAAATGGCTTCACAAGAGGTACAATTGACAAAACTCTATTCTTTAGAAAGATAAAAGGTGAATTGCTTTTAGTTCAAGTTTATGTTGATGATATTATTTTTGGTTCTACTAATGAAAAGTTGTGTGCTAAGTTTAGCAAGCTTATGCAGTCTAAATATCAGATGAGCATGATGGGTGAATTAAATTATTTCTTAGGCTTGCAGGTCAAACAGACTGAGACTGGTATCTTCATTAATCAGTCAAAGTATATCAACGATCTTTTAAGAAGGTTTGACTTTCAAGACTGTGCAGTTGCAAAAACACCCATGGCAACAGCCACTAAACTAGACTCTGATCCTAAGGGAAAGAGTGTGGATAATACTAGTTATAGAGGCATGATAGGCTCATTGTTATATCTAACTGCAAGTAGGCCAGATATAATGTTTTCTACCTGTTTATGTGCTAGATTCCAAAGTGATCCTAAGGAATCTCATTTAATTGCTGTGAAGAGAATTTTTAGATATCTCAAAGGAACTCCAAATCTTGGTTTGTGGTATCCTAGAGAATCTGATTTCTTTCTAATTGGCTATTCAGACTCTGATTATGCAGGGTGTAAGATAGACAGTAAAAGCACTACAGGTACATGTCAATTCTTGGGAAATAGATTGATTTCTTGGGCAAGCAAGAAGCAACAATCTGTTTCAACCTCAACTGCAGAAGCTGAGTACATAGCAGCAGGCAGTTGTTGTGTACAGCTCCTTTGGATAAGAAATCAGTTGATGGATTATGGTATGACACTTAGTAATATTCCTATGTTTTGTGATAATACTAGTGCTATTAAAATTGCAGAAAATCCAGTTCAACATTCAAGGACTAAGCACATTGATGTCAGGTATCATTTTATTAGAGAACATATTGAAAATGGTACTGTGGAACTTCATTTTGTTCCTACTGACAAACAGCTTGCAGATATTCTAACTAAACCACTTGATGAGACTACGTTCAGTAGACTAGTAAGTGAGTTAGGAATGTTAAATTTCTAGATCTTTAACATCTGCAAAAGTAGCAAGGTATGTTGTTTTTAGCTTATAGACTTGATATTCTTGTCAGGATCTATACTTGATTGTTAAATGCTTTAGCTATAACACTTTGCCTTGATAAATTTCAGTATGATAGACTTGTTAATAATCATCAGGATTAGACTTGTTATCAGGATGCTGACGTCATCAGTATTGTGTCAGTATCAGGATTATGAAAATTGTTTCAGATCCTGACGTTTACTTTGTGTAGTAATCTAATTCTATGATGAGTTAAGTCTACAACAGCAAGTTTTAATATTTGCATACTGATAATTTATACATCATTCAGTAATTAAAAGACAAGCAGATAACAAGAAATTGTATTTTCATTAATTGAAATTACATACATGGAAATGAAATACAACATCTTTTTGTCTAACTTCTACTGATAATTCTATGCTTGTCTATTGATGTGAATTCTGAGGTACAGGACAAGGAGCATCTCAAGAAATCCATCAGGGGATGTGAACAGCCTCGTTTGCTCTTGGATTCCTTGTCTGGGCGACTTGAATGAGAGCAGCTAACTTAAATGTATAGCATCCTCATCAAGATCAACCTCAGACTCTCGGCCAAATTCTTCATCCTCAAGTTTTGAGGAGGTTAGGGGAAGATTGTATCAAACAGATGGATGTTCTAGGAGAAACCTCTGGATATTTTCGAAAACCAATCCATCCATGATTAGTTCGATGAGAAGAGTTGTCTGTTCAAAGAGATGATCAAGAACAGGATGTTCATCGACCGAGAAAGATCTATAGAATGGGTTTGAATGGAATTTTGGTTTGAGGAGCATTGTTGAGAAGAAAAGAAATTGAAAGGTTTATGGAGAATGGCATAAGGCATCTGTTTCTTTTAAAGAAAGACGTGAGAAGCTGAACAGTCACTTGGAAGTTTTAATGTAGTCAGATGCTAATTATTGCGTGTGACTGTATTTCTTGTTTTCAAGAAATGTTGAATATATCTAACCAATTGATTTTTGTTCAGATTAATTTTTTATTTCTTTTTCAGATAAAAGAAAAATGCCACGTGGAAACTCCATATTAAGTCTCTGATGATATTGATCATGATTTCATGTGTGACCATCAGGATTTGAGAATTATTATCACATCATATTTTGTGATTATTTTGATGAAAGGTCAACAGGAAAAGGAAGCTGATCAGTATTGATTATTTATACCCTGATTTATTTCATGAAAATCAATTTTGGATTTTAGTTTTCAAAAATCGTGGGTAACCGCATTTTTCAGGGACTGACACCTATCAATCTACGTGTCGACGTGAGATAGTGGTCTAAAAGATTTGTGAAATATATTTGTTTTGAAACTCTAATCGTGTAATTGCTTTCTCTAATTTTACATTCTATAAAGCAAAAACCACTCTTGAGTTTTCAAAATCACTAATCCATTTCAAGAATTTTTCAAGTTCTTTTCAGATAAAAAATGGCAGCTCAGAGAAGATTACCTAAATCAGTGGCTTTTAAGTTTGGTGACTTTGATTTTTTGACAAACAATCATGTAGCAGCTATCACCAACAAAGAAGGAGTGTCATCTGATTTTCATCCAATCATGGACTTTATGGCGTATGGACCATTAAGTTATGCATTGACAGCATCTCCACAAATTAATCAAGTAGCTGTTTCACAAGCTTGGGAGAATGCTGAGGTAATTGATTCTACTCAGAGTCAATCAGGTAAAGTTGTTCTACACTTAGGACAAGACTCATTTGATATTACTGAATCTGTTATTAATTCAGTACTTCACTTACCTGTTAGTTTGAATTATGAGAATGAACCATCTGATAATGATATTAGAACTATTTTATCTGCATTAGGTTACAATGGACCTTTAGATAACATGAGCCAGTTAAGAAGACCTTGTCTTAGGAAAGAGTGGTCTTTTTTCTTTGATCAATTAGCTAAATGCTTTACTGGTAAATGTAGTTCTTTTGATCAAATTACTGCTGTTACTTCACACATTGCTTATAGCTTGTTATATAACAGAGTAATTAACATTGGTCATATTATCTTAAGTCAGATGAGTATTAAACTTGGGTTAAGAGATCAAGGCAGGAAAATGGTTTATTATCATAGATTCATGCAAATGTTTATTTACCATTTTATTCCTGATGTTGAAGCTAGATTTGGTAGAGAACATTGTGTTTCTTCTTATGTACAGCAAAAGAGAATTTTCTCTGACATTACAAAGAAGGACAATGAAAAGAATCTAGATGAAATACCTGCAATTCATTATCCACATCATGTTCAAGTAATTCTTAAAACTCATCTTCCTACTTTCTACAATTCTTCTGTCTTTTGTGGTGAAATGGCTCAGGAATCTCAATTGGAGGAGAACCCACCTGTGTCTACCCAAGTAACCCAAAACATTATAGTCTCTTAAACAATTCAAGAACCAAATTTTGATCCACAGCCTATTGTTTCAAAGAAACCAACCTCTGGTGTTTCTCAAAAGACATCAGTTGTAAGGAAGAGAAGATTTGTTGTGTCAAGTAGTAGTAATTCTAGTGAAGATGATGATAATTTAACTCTTGCTGAGAGAGCAGAATTGAAGCCTGCAATTCAACTTTCTCTGTTAGCACAAAGAGATGAAAAACCTAGTCACAGCAAGGCCGTAGTCTCTCAAAAGACTGTAGTTCTTAAAAAGGGAAAACAGTTACTGGATACTGTCTCTCAAAAGACTGTGTCTATTGAACAAAGATCTCATCCCAAGATCATTTCTGTGTCTACACCTCTTGAGTCTTCTCAGGATAAATCTTTTGCTCACTATACCAGGAGAACAAGGAGAAAGATTCAATTGTCACCTACACACACAGAGTCTAGTCCAACTAATATCATGCAGGTCTCTACAAATGAAGCTATAATTACGTCAGCAAATGACCATAGAGATCTGGATATTGATTCTTCATGGGAAATTACATTATCATACAGACTGGCTATGGGACTAATTTCTCTCAAAGTGAAGTTGTCAAGGCCTGTTCTAGATTTTTTGGTTGAAAGAGTACCAAAACTTTTATTTCCAGATGAATATGGACTTCTACATCAAAGACTTGACTTAATGAAGATGTATTTTTATGTATCTGTCAGAAGACAATTAGTCAAGAAATTTGGACTCTCGAAGCATGTTGCACTTCAATCACTTCATGCATATTTATTTGACAAAGATGTCATTATTGAAGATGCCTCAGCTCAAGGTGAACAACTGGAGGAAGTAGATAGAGGAAAGCAGTCAACAGAAGATACTATTGCACCAGTGGTGAATAGTAAGAAAGATCAGATCACAGTCACTGCAACACAAGAACCATCTAGTCAGAGGTTGGATGACTCAGGAGCTGTGATAGCTGATGCTGAAAGGTCTTCTGTGATGACTGAAATTGCAAGTGAGAAACCCTAAGATAAGGGAGGAATTACTATGACTGGTTTTCTTGAAGATCAAACAAAAATTGTTCAGTCAGAGTCTATCCACCTTGAGGGTGTGTCTCCGCAACCAACACTTGAAGATGGTAACACACAAACTGTGGTGTCTAATGAAGTATTACTGAAGGCATTAGAGTTTGTTGTAGAACCTGAAAGTGGTATACTGGAGCCTGTAGTTTCTGAAAAGAAAGTAGATGATTGTATGGGTTCAGAGACTATAGCAGCTCACTCCTTGGAGAAAACCTCAAGCCCCATGCCAGATGAGGAACCCTCTCTCCATGTGAGTTCAGGTATAAACATTTCTTCTAACCTCTATTTTTCTGTAGGTCATGAGAGCACTTATCCAAATTTGAGTGATACACTTGAAAAGATGGACTTAGATCCATAAACTGAGAGGCTGGCTCCTGACCAGGCAAAAGGTGAGGTAGAAAGAGTGCTGACTTTAGTAAGTCAAAGTGAGAATGAGGGTATGGATGATCAACTCCATAGCGAGGGAGAGAAAATTAGGAAACCTCCATCATTTGATTTCTGGGATCAGGTTTTTCCTGAATCTTGGTCTGAAAATTTAGGTATGGATGCTGGTACTTATTCATTCATCAAAATGTATCAGAAGAATGACCTAGCACATCACAATGCAAAGCCAGAAGTTAAAGCTCAGAAGCAAAAGGAGAGGCTTGCAGGAATTATTAACAGAAGAGGTGCCAGGATAAAGCAATCTCTTGATACATATGTACCAGATGAAGTTCCTAATGATCCTAGTGTTCCTTTGTATGTACTTCCAATATCAGCTAGAATTGAGACATCTACAGTCTCTGATCACTCTAAGGAGGAGTCAGGATTTGAAGATGTTAGTACACAGAATACTGGTGAAGGAGATGATGATCATGTTTCAGCTACAAATCAGAAAGATGAAGATGTTGATACTTCTAATCAGGTTTTATTACTTGAATATCGTACAACCCAAGCAACTTCTTCTACAAGACTTGAAGATACAGTTCTTTCTGATTCTGATTCTGAAGATACTAGAAGCACTTCCAACATTGAAGTTCATTCTGATGTTTTGAAAGATATTCAGAATTCTCAAATTGCTATTCAAACAAGACTTCAATCACTTGAAGATAACCAAGTCACAATTATGGAAAATCAAGCAGTTCTGATGAATATCATTTGTTCTGTTTCTGAATCTCTTGGAATTAATGTTGCTGATGTCAAAAAGGGGGAGATAAAGACAATTCAAAGACAACAACAGACCGGGGGAGATAAAGAGCAGACAAAGGGAAGTAAAAAGAAGAACTAGGAGTGACAGTGGTGAATCTCAGCTAGGAAGTGGTAAAGGAAGAGCAGCATTGATAGTTAAAATTCTTTCTTCTAAGTACTAGATAAATGTCTACATCTGGGAAGGAGGTACTTAACTTCATAATTCTACATTCATAAATTCTATTCTGGTTATTTTGTTATATGTTTTGACATCTACAACTTAGATTTATGCTTCAGATTTTAAAGCATAAATAGGGGGAGATTGTAAGGAATAATTCATAAGTTGTGATGTTAAGAATAGAATTTACACATTATACTTCTTGTAATCCTGATCTTATAAAGGATTTAGCACTGTATATAGGATATATGTGTAAGACAGTTATCTGTATAGTTTAGTCAGGAATGAACAGTGTATCGGAGACTACATGTCAGGAACAGAGAGCAAATCCTGATGACGTGTCTAATACTGATGGTTGATCAGATACTGATGTAGTGTGCAGATCCTGATATCAGTCGTGTTACTGATGATGTCATTATGGATGCTACAGAAACTGGCAAGTGCTATAAAACAGGATCGTTGTTTGAAGAACAAGCAAGAAGATATTATGAAGGAAAGGATTTTCTATTGATGGAAACTATCGACTAGAAGACAGAACATTGTCATGTATAGATTATATCTTTCTGTTATTAGTTGATAGGTAGCATTATAAATACTCTCTCTATATCATTGTAAAGAGTGTGTCGGAAGAAATTGAGTTCGTGTGCGTAGCTCTGTATAAGGTTTGTATTCGAGAGTTCGAAACAAACAGAGAGAGAGATTTATTTTGTCAGCAGCTGCTAAAGGTATTTGTACACCTTTGGTAGAGTTTGTATTTGATCTTATTAAATACAAACAGAGTTTGATTCATTCGTTTATTCTTGTTCTTATAATTAATTAAAAATCGGACACGATTATATAACTTGTATTCAACCCCCCCTTCTACAAGTTATTCGAGTTAACACTAACAATCTCAAATGGTAAGCCTCAATTATAATTATTTAAAAGGGTCGCATGAATTCAGAACAAATTTCTAATAAATTATCTAGCAGTTATGTTAATGCAGAAAATGAAACAGCTATTGAACTGTCTTTTAATTTTAAGGTTTGTCGATATTGCAATATATTATGATATATTAATCTGTTTATAGACCTGATGCGATTAACTCTGGTTAATTACTAAAAATTTATGGTTTAGAACTTAATCTGGTTAATGGCACTTCATTAGCTTAGATATCCAATTGAAGAGATGAACAATGAAAATGTACTCTCAAGTCGCAAAACTGGTCAAAACAAGACATTCAATGTTAAGCAGAGAAAATCATATATTTATCCATGTTTTGGAAGTGATTTATACTCGGCACCAAGTTATATAGAATATTAATGTTTCTTTGGTAAAGGCAGTTCTGCCTTTGTAGGCATTGATTATTTTAATGTGGTAGGTAACCTTATCATTAACTTACAAGACTTCATAAGAGTAGGACAATGAAGTTCACAAAATGATTACTTGTAAAATTGAAATGCTTTTTATTATCAGTATGTTTTACTCTCTCTTTTCTTATTTTTCAAATAACCCATAAATTTCATAAAATTGTTTTCCTTTTTACAGTAAACACTTGTTATGCTTGACACTTGTTTTCTAATCTGTTGTGCTGATTTTTTTTTTTTTTGCTAAATTATTGTGTTGTGCTGATTTTTATTTGCAGGTGGCTGGGAATTTACAGAAGTATCACATTTGTTATGTTTTTTGGTGGTGGTCGAGTGGCCATGTACCTGGAAGTGTATGGTTTTGTACTCCAACAAACAATTATATACGGAGGTTGACAAGAAAACAGGACAAATCAAAGTTCATGAAATTGAAGGTTCAAGATGAAGTGGATACAAAGGTGAATAAGGTTCAAGACCATTTTTGGTGACAATGAAGATGGTAGGCCAATCATCGGACGCACTATC
Source organism: Kitagawia praeruptora (assembly GCA_037693485.1). Taxonomy (NCBI): domain Eukaryota; kingdom Viridiplantae; phylum Streptophyta; class Magnoliopsida; order Apiales; family Apiaceae; genus Kitagawia; species Kitagawia praeruptora. The sequence continues at coordinate 115,458,939 of CM075351.1, read as the reverse complement.
TTTTAGTTAGATATCTAAGTTATGATATTAGTATGATACTAGCTCTTAGTTAGATATCTAAGTTATGATCTTAGTTAGTATTTTATGTTTATAATATTTAGGTACTAGCTAGTTATGGTATTTTATGATGTTGATCATATGTACTGAATTATGTTGGTATGTTGGGTTTGAACTTAAAACAGGGTGTAAGTACTAATGTATTGGAAAAGCATATGTATAAAATGTACATTTTTATTTTGCATTAAAAAGGTGTTGCAGTAGCTTTAATATAATGATGCAGTACTATATGATAAATGTTGTAATAGACTATAGCTATGACAAAGTATTACCACATGTTAGTGGGTCGCACCTGTCAATGGGCCCCACCTGTCAGTGGGGTCCAACCACGTGTCAGTGGGGTCCAGTCACGTGTCAGTGGGTCCTGCCACGTGTCAGTGGCCATTTACAACAAATGTGTATCGTACGAAAACACATTTTATCATGTTGTTGTGTGTGTAAAAGTGTTGCAGTTGACCCTACGCCAACATCGAAAAAGCTAACTCCCGAAAAGTGTTGCCGCAAAATATTGTTGAGGCTACGACAACAGTTTTTGGCCCTTTGGCACCAGTTTTGAAGTTTTGTCGAAAGCCATCTATGGCGTAGTATAAGCCATTAACCAGATTTATATCACAAGTCCTGATTTGATTTCATACGGTAAGTATTCACTCTCGCTCTTACTTACGAGATTAACAACCAACACCAAGGCCACATGCTAGATTAATGAGTTCTATCAATTACTCATACTCTCATCCTGTTTCTATTGATATAACGGATTATAAGTTAAATACTCTTATATCTATTATCATCGTTTAACCAAGGCATGCATCTCCTAAGATTGACAAATATCATGTAATGATCCTCATCCGATTTACAAGATAGACTTCAACTAAACTTCATAAAAGACTTAACTACTCATGGCAAAGAACGATAAGAACATTTAATCTAATCATGTAACTAATTATAATTATCAAGGCAATTAACCTATAAAAATACACAATTAAAGAGAAGAGAATAGAGAAAACTTCATTAATGGGCGAATCCATAAGCAAAGGTTATCAATCTTCGTTCGCAAATCACCAATACAAACGTTGTTCCAAAACCTATAAAAAAACAAATCCAAAAAGTATTAAGAATGAAACTGTATGTAAAACCTATAGATACAAGAGTTGTATCTATTATTTTCTAATGATGGCTACTCTCATCTACTTTAAAACACTACATATAACTAACTAATGATCCATGATTAATGGTTTGTGATAATCTGTTATTGTCTTCTTGACTTGATATATAAAGATGAGACATGCCCCAAGCCCATACACATAGGCCCAATATAATAATACAAAAGAATTTTCAATAGAGTATGATTCTATATAAGGAAACTGAGGTCTGTAAATTTGTGGGCTGGTTCTGGGATGATCATCCACCAGGAGATAAATGTCGAGTACATATTTCGAGAGCTTTGCAACGAGTACTTAAGCGTCGAAATCGGACATGTAGAACTCCGATTTTGGTCAAAACACTTAATCTATTTAGCAAGACACTATTCTACGCGCACTAAAGTAACGCGCTCCGTGATGTAGAGAATACTCCATATAATTCTCAGTGATGTAGCGAACCTCGACGTCAGGTGGAGTTTTTTCTTGTTATTACCCTCCCAATTTGAACGATTTTAATGATTAACCCAACAAAGTCCAATTTTCTCTTGCATGCCTCCTCAATATCCCAAGTTGTAAAATCTTCCTTTTAGTACCCAAAATGTGCCAAAATATCATCAAATTCACCTTTTTAGAGAGATGGATGTAACTGAAAATATACATAAAACACATCAAATACCACAAAACTTGAATCCAAGTGCTGAACTCAAGCCGAAAAATCGTGAATAAATAGTATAAAGATACCACTAATCAGGTAATCAAGTCATCGACAAGTTAACAGAATGATTGGCAAAAAATGTTATGCGTGACCAAAAATACGATTGACTTTAATGTTTGTTCAAATATTGAAATTGGAGATTTGAGTGAGTCAAATTTGCAATGAATGATGAACTTGATACATTTGGATCCAATTATTTTATGTACTTGATATTTAATCATTTATAATATATAAATGGTTTAACATCAAATTTTAATTCGAGTTGCCTAGAAATAGGCCGAGAAGTCAAATTACAAATTTAACATTCAAAATCTAATTCATTTCAAAAAATTACTTTACCTTGCAAAGCATTAAATTGTTTTATATTACTGTTAAGGGTTTGATTCAAATGAGAACCACTACCTAAAAGAGAACCGGAGATCCATTAACAACTGTTGGATTAGTATTCAATTAATAGCTAAGATTTTTTCTCAGAGACAATTAATGTAGAATATTCACAAATCAATAAAAAAGGTAACCAAATAATTGTAAGATTTATTGTAATCTGTACGTGTCTTCTTACACACAATATATATTACTTCTACACGTTCAACACTTGAACTTTGAATGTTATGGAACTGAAACTGAAAGTTCATGTGATGAACATGTAGTGCAAATACGTAAATTCATACGCCAAACGTACTTTTTTCTATTAAATTGTATAAGTTTCGTATATGAACTTTGAAAGTTCTACATCTAAACGTGTTTGGCTTACATGTAATTCGGAAATCTAGAAAGTTCATGTGTAGAAATGTAAGTTCATACACAGAATTAACATATTTATTTTTATTGAATTAAATAAGTTTCGCACATGAACTTTAAATATTCTACATTTGAACTTCCCTATATTTCAAATTTGAATTTGGAAATAGATGATATCCAATCTTGATTATTGATTTTATTAAATGATTCTCGTAAGATATGAACTTGTTTATTATTTAATTTTTTGGGAAAAAATTGATAGAGATATACTACAGCTTTTGCTTATTTCTTTTCTTTTTAATTTACAAAAATTTAATCTATATTATAAATATGGTAAGTGTATCTTTATTATATTTATATACAATATCTTTATTGTATTTAAGAACCGGTTCTTAGGTTCTCAGGGTGGTTCTCCATGGATCGTGAAACATAATTTTTTAGGTTAGACATACTTAAGAGGTAGGCAACATAAAAATATTATAAAATGGTCATACTGTCACACTTTGAGGAGGCAAAGGTGAAAAATTATTTGAGAGAAAGATTGGAAAAAGAGTAGAAGGGTTCATCCAATTTCATAGGAACTTTTCAAGTTTTATTATTAGTACTTCAAATATTGAATTTATGATTTGCGTTTTTAACTCATATACGTTTTATTTATTCACGAATAGCTTTACGCTTAAATTTACATTTAAAATTAAATGGAGTCATGATAACATACTTTTTTTTGCTAATTATATATACATATATATATATATATATTGATATGGGCTAAAAGTAAGCCCTAAGGACACATTTAATGTGGCATTAATTAGACCTAGAATGGTCCAAACGTGGGGCCCACCAGATGGGCCCAAACCCTAATTATTATATTAATTTCGTAATTAATATTAGGGGTAATAAACAGCTCAGCCAATAAGAGTCAAACAAGGATACAACCCTTGCCTGACTTAGCCTCCAAGATACATATCTCAACATGGAAACTGATTCCTAAAAGGAATGGATCCGGAACCTTCCTTGAGGCGGTGGCTTGCCCACCAAGTCTCCTATTCCTACCCTAATTCTTAGGCTTCTCAGCCTATATAAAGGGTCAGACCCCTCAACTCAGAACTACGTTTTATTGGCTTGATTCTCTTAATACAGAGATACGTAGGCATTCTATGAGGACCGTTTAAGTCTCGAACGCAGAAGCAGCCATTAAAGCACGAAGCTCACGAACCCTAGCAATAAATACACATAAACCCTAGCCGCAATCTAATAACCTCGTTTTTATTCCACAACATTTGGCGCCGTCTGTGGGAAGAAGACATCAACCATGGTTCAAACACGAAGAACTGTCCCAAGCACTACAGAGCCAATTGCTACCGAGGCTCTACCTCTTAGCTCTGCTCCGCCCATTACTGAACAAGTACTTCCGACATCTGAGCAAGTACCTTCGACATCCGGGACTATCGTTCCGTATCAAGTTTCTCAACCCCTAGGGACGACTACCCATGTTGAGAGTACACTACCTCCGATCGTCCACACAATCCCAGGGACTAACCCCTCCCAGGTGGGGATTTCTTCCCTGATTGTAGACCCCAACAACCCTACACGAGGGGTTCAGATCCACACTACGGATCTCCCCATAAGCACCAATCCAATGTATGGGATGCCCAATTACGGAGCTGGACCGAGTGGTCATGCCCTGTATATTCGAGATCGGGATTATCGCGATTTTTCTGGTCCTTATTCAGATGAATCATCTTCTGGCGATGATTACGAGCGTGATGAAGCTCCGAGGAGGCGACGTGCAAGTAAAGAGCCTATGGGGAGAACTCGAACTATCCATGATGGACTCCCTTCAACAGTTGCTGAGAGGATTAAGGCTTATGAAGCCGAGATCTTAAAATTAAAAGAAGATATGGCCAGGGAGCAAGCCAGATCAAATCAGACTTTGCCACCTCCCACGTCAGGATCGATTCCCTTTATAGATCTGGAGAGGCCTCCAAGAAGGCAAATAAGGGCTACCGTCCCAACTGAAAGAACCACAAGGGTGGAAACCCCTAAGAGCAACCCCTAGGATCTGATGCCACTTGGGGACCCTGATGATCCCACACCTCCGTTTACTGAGGACGTGATGAATGCTCGTATCTCAAAGAAGTTTAAGATGCCAACAATCAAAGCTTATGATGGAATGGGTGATCCTGCAAATCACGTTAGAACGTTCTCAAACGCACTGCTGTTACAGCCTGCAAGCGATGCTTTGAAGTGTAGGGCTTTCCCTCAAACTTTGTCAGGCATGGCTCAAAGATGGTATAGTCGGCTTCCTGCAAACTCGATTGGTTCCTTTAAGGAGTTGAGTGCTGCTTTCATTAGTCAGTTTATCAGCGGAAGAACGCATGAGAAAAGCTCCGCATCTCTTATGTATGTGGTACAAGGGAAGAACGAAAGTCTGAGAGACTATCTTAAGAGGTTCACCAAGGAGACTCTGAACATCACTGATCTGGACAATAAGGTTGCAATGGTAGCCTTGGAGCATGGTACCACCGACCTATACTTTAAGAGATCATTGGTAAAGCATCCCCCGGAGAATATGGCTGATCTCCAACGAAGGGCTGATAAGTACATCAAGGCCGAGGATAGCACGAAGAAGGAAGTCACATTAGGAAATGGTCAGGGAAACAATGATACAAAAAAGCGTAAGCAAGGGCAGGAGTACGATGCTAGGGACAAGTATCCCCGAACTAGCAAAGACTCTGATTCGCCACCAAAAAAGAACTTGGGACCAAGGTTCTCTGACTATGCAAGGTTGAATGCCCCTAGAAGTCAAATCTTGTTGGAAATTGAGAAGGATAAGGACTTCCGATGGCCGAAGCCACTCAGGGGAGACCCCGCAAAGAGGAACAAGGATCAATACTGTAGGTTCCACCGAGATGTAGGACATGACACGGATGATTGCAGACAGTTGAAGGACGAGATTGAATTCTTGATCCGTAAAGGAAAGCTGAACAATTTCACAAAGGGTGGAGATGATGGAACCCAAAAAGGGGATTACAACAGGAGAAACAATGATAGAAGGGATAATGATCGTGATCGTAGCACGCAGCCCCGAGGGCCAGTTATCAACATGATCTGGGGAGGCCCGACAGCGGCCGGTACAACTCGAAACTCTCGAAAGGCATACGCAAGAGAAGTGATGCACATTGTAGGAGAGGCCCCGAAGCGTGCTAAAACTGAGATGGTAATTGGTTTCGATGATTCAGACTTGGAAGGGGTGAAGTTCCCCCACGATGACCCGCAGGTCATAACTCCTGTGATTGGAAATTCAGAAGTAAAACGAGTCTTGATAGACAATGGAGCTTCTGTGGATATTTTGTTTCATGATGCGTTTGTGAAGATGGGATACAACGACTCTCAGTTGACCCCTGCAAACATGCCTATATACGGATTTAATGGAGTAGAGTCCAACGTTGAAGGGACTATTCAGTTGCCCGTGACTATTGGGCAGGAGCCTAAGGAGGCAACTCAGATGCTGAATTTCTTGGTGATTAAGGCAGCTTCAACATACAACGCAATCCTTGGAAGGACTGGATTACATGCGTTTAAGGCTGTGGCCTCTTCCTATCATATGAAGATTAAGTTTCCGACACGGAATGGTGTCGGAGAACAAAAGGGTGATCAGAAGATGGCAAGAAGTTGCTATGTAGCCGCTCTGAGGGCCGATGGAGTCGGGGGGCAGGTCCTTCCAATTGAAGACATGGATGCCCGTGATGATGAAGAGCATAGAGGGAAGCCAGCAGAGGATTTGATTCCCATACCCCTAGAGCCTAACGATCCTGAAAAAGTTACTTATGTTGGAGCATCTTTGAAAGAACCCTTGAAGGGCAAGTTGATAGAATTCTTACAAAAGAATAGCGACGTGTTCGCTTGGACAGCAGCTGATATGCCAGGGATTGACCCCCAACTTATAACTCATAAGTTGAATGTTGACCCCAAGAGGAAGACAATAAAGCAGAAGAAGAGAAACTTTGCTCCGGAGAGGCAAGAGGCCATTAAGCAAGAAGTGGATAAGCTCTTGGAAGCTGGTTTTATTGAAGAGATTCAGTTTCCCGAATGGTTAGCAAACCCTGTGATGGTCAAAAAAGCGAATGGGAAGTGGAGGATGTGTATAGACTTCACTGACCTGAACGATGCATGTCAAAAAGATTGTTTTCCCCTTCCAAGGATAGATATGTTGATAGATGCCACAGCTGGACATGAGATGTTAAGCTTCATGGATGGATTCAGTGGCTATAATCAGATTAAGATGCACAAAGATGACATCCCTAAGGTATCTTTCATAACTGACTTTGGTGTCTTCTGTTATCTTGTTATGGCATTTGGTCTAAAGAATGCAGGAGCTACTTACCAACGCTTGGTGAACAAGATATTTGCCCATCTGATTGGAAAAACCATGGAGGTGTATGTTGATGACATGTTAGTCAAGAGCCTACTCAAGGTTGATCATATTAAGCACCTCGAAGAGGCATTTGAAGTGCTGAGGCACCATAAGATGATGTTGAATCCCGCTAAGTGTGCCTTTGGCGTTGGATCTGGAAAGTTTTTAGGACTGATGGTTTCAAAGAGAGGCATTGAGGCCAATCCTGACAAGATCAAGGCAATTTTAGACATGGAGCCACCACGTTCTATAAGAGATGTGCAGAAGTTGACAGGCCGAGTAGCAGCCTTAGGGAGGTTTATCTCCAAGTCCGGTGATAAGTGTTTACCTTCCTTTCAAACATTAAAGAAGGTAAAGAATTTTGAATGGACACCTGAAAGCCAAGAGGCCTTTGAACAATTGAAGAAATACATGGCCGAAGCCCCGCTATTAGCCAAGCCTAAAATCGGAGAGACTCTTTATCTATACCTGGCGGTATCTGAACAAGCATTGAGTGCCGTCCTCATAAAAGAAGAGAATAAGGTTCAGAAACCCATCTACTACGTGAGTAAGGTGTTGCATGGAGCTGAGTTGAACTATTCTACCATTGAGAAGTTTGCTTTAGCATTGGTAACGGCTTCAAGGAAACTACGAACTTACTTTCAGTCACACAAGATTGAAGTCCTGACGGACCAACAGTTGAGAAGTATCCTGCATAGCCCTAAGGTCAGTGGAAGGCTAATTAAGTGGGCAATCGAACTCGGAGAATTTGACATTGCATATAAGCCTCGGACAGCCATCAAGGCTCAGGCATTAGCTGACTTCTTGGTTGAATGTACAATTGGCAATCAAGAAGTCGGGGGGCAGGAGATAATAACCACCCCTGGAGTTGAGAGTAAGGATGAAGAACTTGTACCTGATCAGAAAGAGTATTGGGTGCTCTATTTTGATGGAGCATCAAAAACAAAATCTAGTGGTGCAGGTTTGGTTTTGCAAAGCCCCGATGGGTTCACAGTTGAATACGCTTTGAAGTTGGACTTTCCTACAACCAACAATGAAGCTGAATATGAAGCATTAATAGCTGGGTTGGGATTGGCCAGAGTCATGAGGGTCAAGAACCTCAAAGTGTGTGGAGATTCAAGACTGTTAGTCTCGCAAGTGAATGGTGAGTTTGAGGCCAAGGATGAAACTATGGCAAAATACCTCAGAGTCGTGAAAGCTGTTATGACTCAGTTTGAGGAGTGCTACCTGGAGCACATTCCTAGGAAAGAGAACGTTAAGGCCGATGCCCTCTCTAAGTTCGCTTCTTCTGAGATAGAGAATTATGCAGGTAGTGTTTACTTCCAGGTCTTGAAGGCCCCGACCGTCAACTCTAAGTTGGTAGCACCTATCGATGTTGGAAGCTGTTGGATAGATCCTATTAAAGCTCATCTAGAAACCGGATGGCTCCCTAACGATGCCTTGGAGGCACGAAAATTGTCAGTAAGAGCATTGAGGTATGCCTTGATTGAAGGCATCTTATACAAGAGATCGTTTGTCATCCCGTACTTGAAATGCCTAAGGCCCCAAGAGGCAAGAGAAGCATTGGAGGAAGTTCATGAAGGGATCTGTGGGCAGCACTTGGGGGGCAGAGCCCTAGCTCACAAGATTACCCGCCTAGGATTCTATTGGCCGGAGATGTTAGCAGATGCCCAGGACTATGTCAAGAAGTGTGACAGATGTCAAAAGCACGCCCCGGTTGTAAGGCAGTCGCCTGAGAGGTTAACCTCAATCAGCTCTCCCATTCCGTTTGCAATGTGGGGGATGGACATTCTTGGTCCTTTCCCCATGGCTTCAGCACAAAGGAAATTTTTGATTGTCGCCATTGATTACTTCACTAAGTGGGTTGAGGCTAAGCCTTTAGCAAAGATAACCACCAAGCAAGTTTCCCACTTCTTTTGGGAGAACATAATCTGCAGATATGGAATCCCCCGAATCCTTGTGACAGATAATGGGACACAATTTAACAATGAAGAGTTCAGAAAGTACTGTGAGGAAAATGCTATTGAACTTCGTTTTACTTCAGTAGCTCACCCGCAAGCTAATGGACAGGCTGAGGTAGCCAATCGGATTATTCTTGATGGACTTAAGAAGAGGGTCGAATGATCGAGAAATACTTGGGTGGATGAATTACTGCCTATACTTTGGGCATATCGTACTACTTGCAAAGTAACAACTGGGGAAACTCCTTTCCTACTGGCTTATGGAGCCGAGGCAGTTGTACCACTAGAAGTCATGCATGCATCACCTAGAATTGAGGCATTTGAACCAGAGACTAATGAAGAAGGCATGAGGCTCGCTCTAGATTTGATTGATGAAGTCAGGGACGAGGCAAATGCCAGAAATGCGGAGCATCAAAAGAAAGCATCTTTCTACTACAACCACAGGGTTAAGGAGAGGTTCTTTAAGCAAGGTGACTTGGTTCTTAGGAAGATCGAGGCTTCTGGAGTTGGTCAGAAGGGAAAGCTAGCCCCGAACTGGGAAGGGCCGTATCGAGTCAAGAAGACGCTAGGACGAGGATCCTACAAACTGGAAACCTTGGACGGGGTTGAGGTGCCCCGGACTTGGCATGCATTGAACCTCAAGGTTTACTATGTTTAAGCTCTCCTGAAAAGGACCTAGCTTTTTGCCTATGTAATAGAAGTAGAAATAAGGTCGATGAAACCATTCCAAATTTTTAAAACTTGAGATATTGGAAATATAGTATCTATGTAAGGGCTGTGCCCATTTCTCCATATTAATAAGACTATCCTACATTTTCGCATAAGATATGAACCTCATTTATTGATATATATGCACAAAATGCTAGACTACACATGCGAATATGAATAAGTTGAGAAGCATCAAGGACAATGGATTACGAATTTAAAAGTTATGCCCGAAGGCAGAATACATAAACGACTAGCTCAAAATAAGTTAGCGAAAGTACAAAGTCATGCCCGAAGGCAGAGTACATAAACAGATAGATAAAGATATCAACTACTAAGCATCTTCAGTATGCTCATCCTCTTCAGCTGCGCCAAGATGAGCAGAGGGATCTGGCTCCAGGATCCTTTCATCATCCTCCTGGTCCTCCTCCTGGGTGTCCTGCACTGCCAAGGCCATAGGAGCATGAGGGCTAGGGAAGTCTGAAACACTAAGGGTACCAGGAAATCTCCTAGTAACCTCAACAAGAGCTCCGTCCCATCCCTGAGTAAACTGATAAGGGAATAGAGAGTCATCATGCTTCTCCATGAAGCCCACATACTCCTGGGAGGAGAGGTAGTCATCAATCAGGTCGTCCTTGCCCTTCCTAAGAGTGACATTTTCAGCCTGAGACTCTAGAAGCTCTTTCTCCTCGCTAAGGTAGCCTTGACAGAGCCCAGTTCATCCTGAGAGTCATCATACTTAGCCTTGTAAGTCTCATAGTTGGAACGCCAAGTCTTAGCCTGGAATATGGCCCCCTGGAAGTTGGCATTAGCCTACAAAAGACAAAGTTAAAACCACGATTCAAATAACAAAGCAAGTATATAAGAGAATGGATAGTAAAGAGCTTACAGCAGCAAAGGCCTGAGCTCCAGCACTCTCAGCTCCTTCAAGAGTGGAGCCTGATACATAATCCTTGAAGTCACCAGGGGTTATGGAATGATAGGACCAATCCATGGCATGCCTGCAGTCTCCAACAATGGAGTCCTTCTTCCTAATTCCCCAGTTGGGACGCCAAGCACTCTTGGAAGAGCCATCTGCTTCTTCCACATCAGCTACATGGGGCCTCAGGTAGGCATCTGTGGCTGTTGGGGCTCGAGGATCTTTCCCTGAACGAGCCCTTTTCAACCTAGCAGTGTCTCCATCTTCAGGCTCATTAGTCTTGTTGATAAAAGCTGCAGCTGCGATTACAAAACAAAAGACAAATAATGGGTATGAGATAATCATATTCAGATAAAGGAATGCAAAAGGAAAGGAAATTACCCTTATTGTTCACTCGGGAAAGTCCCAAAGTTTTAAGCTGGAACTCATTCAGGAGATCCCAAGCCATAGTAGAATGATTGTCTTTGATGAGCTCCTGGTATGCATAGGTCTCTTGCTCATTTAGCTCAATATCACTGGCACTGCCATCTACGACCTTACCAAAGGTACTACGAAAAACATTGCCCCAATCTCCACCTTCCCATGTCAGGTACATGAACTCCTTCTTCCACTTTGGGTTGGAGTCAGGAATAGATTGGGGGTGAAAGATTGGAGGAATGGAAGTACGATGACTAATGTAAACCCAACCCGGGGTAGATTCAACAGAATTTTTAAATTGAAAAATCTTCCTAAAAAGAGCTACAGAAAGAGGGAATTTGTTTTTAAGGCAGAGGACCATAAAACAATTGATCACCCTCCAAGAGTTGGGAGGAAGTTGGCAAGGGTTAATTCCTACATCTGCTAAAAGCCTAGGAATAAACTCATGAAAAGGGAATCGAACCCCTGCAACAATGGCACCCCTATAAATACAAAGTGCATTGGGGCGCCAATGGCAAGATCGATCCCCAGGCTCAGCTGGGATAAGTCTATAGGGTGATTCTATTTTATACATCCTATTATAGTCAGTGATTTTTTCTATGTCATGGAAAATGTTACTATGATTAAAGGAATCAAGGTGTGACAGGGATGGAAAATCTTCTGTACGATTTAAAATCATATCCTGTAAACTCATGAGGGGGGAACGAATGATGATACCTCTTTTTGAGGCCCCTTGCAATCTCTGGAAACGTTGATTAGCACGATCTTCAGCCATTTCTTCAAATCTTCAAAGAAAAGTTTTGATCTTCAAAGGAAATCTGCAAAGAACGAAGAAATTTTTAGAACAATCTTCAAATCTTCAAAGGAATTGAGGAAAAAACCCAGAACAAAAGGGTAATCTTCAAACTATAAAACTAAAAATTCTGGAAAGTACCTTGAGTGTTCTTCAAATCTTCAACAGCAACTGGAAAATTTCTGGAAAAATTCCCAGAAATCCCTGAGCAATCTTCAAATCTTCAAAGATTGGAAGAAAAATCGCCAGAAAACTTGAAGGATGCCTTTGAATCTTCAAAGAACAAGGATCAAACTCAGAGAAAATTTCTTAAAGAAATTTGGAACTTTTGAGAGAGTTTTTAGAAACTTTTGTGGTGAAATGATAATGAAAGCCTTGACCTTTATATAGGCAAAAATATAAAGCATCCCAACCGGTTAAGAGTGAATATCTACCGGTTAAAGTGAATATCAACCGGCTGAAAACTTTGTGGGCTGTCAACATGCAGTTGGACTCTAAAAAGGCCCAACAACACTAGGCTTGTTAAGGCCCAAGTTTAGTTAAAGTGATTAAAGGCCTGTCATAGCCCAACCCATATTGATAAACCTAATTAAGGTTTTAATTTAAGGTCATGTTGACCAAAAGTTAAGGCCCAAGTCAAAGTCAATTAGGGCTTCAATAAAGAAGAGCCCAAACATGTGATTAGGGCCCACGAGGAGAGGCCCAGAATTTTAATGAGTCTAAGGCCCAAAAGCAAACGAAAATCCCAAACAAAGTTGTCTGAGGTCGAGACCAACGACCTCATTTTGTAGTACATTTTCGAGCTCGATCAAACGACCAGAAAAGTCGATTAAAAACCCATTTTGAGGTCGAAAATATGCTATGGCTAGGTCTTAAATTTGAGGTCGAAAAAGAACAGAAATTCACGAAAAATCCATACGACTTGAGGCCAATTTGAGGTCGATATCTCCTAGAATTGAGATCGTGAGTCTGAGCTCGAAAATGAACTAGAAAAGATGGAAATTCCTCACGACCTGGGATTTATTTTGAGATCGTTTTGACACTATTAGAGCTCGTTCATTTCAGGTCGAAAAAACATTGGATTTCCTGGAAAAAAGCTACGATTTGGCCCCTACTTGAGCTCGTTTTTGAGCTCGAAATGTATTAGTTGAGGTCGAAAAAGTCCAGGTCGAAAATGAACTAGATGAGCTCGAAAATAGCCACGACCTGGGGCTATTTGAGCTCGAAAATTGAGCTCGAAATCTACTAGATGAGCTCGAAAATGTCCAGGTCGAAAATGAGCTAAATGAGCTCAAAAATGGCCACGACCTGGGACAGTTTGAGCTCGAAAATTGAGCTTGAAATTGAGCTGAAAAAAAAAAAAAAAAAAAGAAGAAAAATGTGCAATTTTGGAAGCAAAATTAGTGATAAAATTTCAGAAAAATAAGTCGAAACGATAATTTCTGAATAGTAATAGTCTTCAGAAATAAAAAATTTTCGACCCCAGCCAGGGGCTCTGCCCCTTGGACCCCGCCCGGGGGCTGCCGCCCCCGGACCCCCGCTAGCGTCGTTTAGCGTCGTTCAATGCAATTTAGCACCATTTAACGCCGTTTAGCGTCGTTTAACATCGTTTAAAGATGATTTGTGCCGATTAGCATCAAATTAACATTGTCGTAAACGCGTCGGTCGCTCCACGCTTTACATTAAGACAATACCCGTAAAACACTAGTGTAAAAGAATGAACCCTGACCCGAGTCTCGAAAAAGGCCGTTAAAACTTCAAGGAAAACCTGATCAGTTTCCCTAGAAGTTGGGGGGCAAATGATATGGGCTAAAAGTAAGCCCTAAGGACACATTTAATGTGGCATTAATTAGACCTAGAATGGTCCAAACGTGGGGCCCACCAGATGGGCCCAAACCCTAATTATTATATTAATTTCGTAATTAATATTAGGGGTAATAAACAGCTCAGCCAATAAGAGTCAAACAAGGATACAACCCTTGCCTGACTTAGCCTCCAAGATACATATCTCAACATGGAAACTGATTCCTAAAAGGAATGGATCCGGAACCTTCCTTGAGGCGGTGGCTTGCCCACCAAGTCTCCTATTCCTACCCTAATTCTTAGGCTTCTCAGCCTATATAAAGGGTCAGACCCCTCAACTCAGAACTACGTTTTATTGGCTTGATTCTCTTAATACAGAGATACGTAGGCATTCTGTGAGGACCGTTTAAGTCTCGAACGCAGAAGCAGCCATTAAAGCACGAAGCTCACGAACCCTAGCAATAAATACACATAAACCCTAGCCGCAATCTAATAACCTCGTTTTTATTCCACAACATATATATATATATATATATATATATATATATATATATATATATATATATATATATATATATATATTAACAAGCAGAAATAAGGGATTAACCCACGCCCAACGACAGACCGAAAGAGAGGACTATCTATAGGGAATCTACGAGGGGCAGATTACCAATAGAAAGCAAAAAGACTAGGAGCTAATCTAAGTCTACAACAGGCCAAAGCCATCAAACCATCAAAAAAGCCACTGATACATATCAAGATGAACAAACTGTCTAAACCAACTGGAGTTCTGCAACTTTGTCTTGAGTTCGAACATAATTCCTTTGATCGGCTTGTTGGGGCAGTAGCTTCCATTATCATGAAGCCTTGCATTACGCTCACGCCACAAGTGATAATAGAAGATCTGTGCAGCAAGTAGAGCAACATGTCTTAGAGAGAAATTCACAATTTGCCCCCAGTTAGTGATCAAGTCCACCCATGAAGAACCATGACACTCAATCTTCAGCAACCTAGCAATCTTAGATAGAATGAAACTTCTATACAGACACAAGACAAACAAGTGAGAGTCCGTCTCTGTACCACCCACACATAGAAGACAGAATGGAGAGACATCAAGACCAAAAGATGATGCTAGTCTGTGTGAAGTGGGCAAGCGACCATGGCACAGAAGCCACTTTTGGTGTGCATACCGAAGGACTTTAAGTTTGTGCCATACCAAGTTACACCAAGGAACTAAAGGGGCAGAAGTACGAATAGCAGTCCAAATATCCCAAGTTCTGACTTTTCGGAGAGACGTTCCATGCCACAAAATATCATCGGAGACTTGAAGATTAAATGGAGGAAAGTCGAATTGTTGTAACCAGGTAAGAAGACTTGGGTCTATATGGTGCAGCCTGTTGGGGGGACGAGGTAGGACCCATTCCCCAGAGGAAATTAGATCGTGGACCTTAGCATCATGGGACAAATTCGACTGAGCAATAATGTTGTCAAAGCGAGAATTAGCAAGGCAAGTAGACCTCCACCAGGGATTAAACCATAACGATGTTTCTTGACCATTTCCAATTTTAAAAGTAATAAATTGACTAGCCAAGGGTCGCAGCTTAAGAACATTGCATATGATCCAAGAGCAATCAGTTGGCATAGGCATGGTCCAAAAATGATGCCTTTTTAGAAACGTAGTATTTACCCAGCAAGCCCAAAGAGACTTACCTTTCCTCACAATGATGCAAAGATGAAATAAGAGCTGAGATTGATTCCAATCCTTTAAATTTTTGATACCCAAGCCTCCCTCCTCACGGGGGGTGCAAACTCTATCCCATCAAACCCTTGCTCCACCTTTTGCATTAATATCACCCTTCCAAAGGAACCTTGTGAAAAGAGTTTGAAGCTTGCTATGAACAGTTCTTGGTAGCAAGAAGTGTTTATTCCAGTAAGCTTGGATAGCAAACAAAACAGAACGGATAAGTTGCACCCTTCCAGCAAATGAGAGTAACAATGAAGTCCAAGATGAGATACGAGCTGTTATCTTGTCCAAAAGAGGCATGCAATCATTGTTGCTGAGTTTTGAGGATATCAAAGGTATCCCCAAAAACCGAACTGGTAATGTCCCATGAGCAAAGCCATAGGTCTGATCAAACCACCCAATAAACTCTTGGGAACAGTTACCAAAGAAGACATTGCTCTTGGCAAGACTAGGTTGAAGACCACTCGAATCAGCAAATCTCGAAACACAGTCCATGAGATGAGACATCGAAATGTTATCACCATTAGAGAATAAGAGAACATCATCCGCATAGAATAAGTGATTGAGCTTAAGATCCTTGCACTTCCAATGATATTTAAACTGTGGAGGAGTCACAGCAAGCATAGAAGACAGAACATTCATTGCAATCGAGAAAAGATATGGAGAGATTGGGTCACCTTGTCGGAGTCCCTTCTTTCCTTCAAAAAACCCACAAAGAGCTCCATTTACTTTGACAGAGAAGTTGACAGTGGATATGCATTCATAGATCCAGTTAATAGATTTGCAAGGGAAATTTAGTTTGCGAAGGGCACCCATGATAAAGTTCCATTCAATCGAATCAAAAGCTTTATGTAAGTCAAGCTTCAATCCGCATTTAGATGAACCAGTGTCACAGTTGTAACCTTTGAACAATTCCTGTGCCATAAGGATATTATCAGATATGCTACGTCTCAGAATGAATGCTGATTGTGAGATATCCACTAGATTAGGAATCACTGCTTTGAGACGAGCTGCCAGAATTTTGGTGATGCATTTATAGATTGTGGAGCAAAGAGATATGGGACGGAAGTCAGTCATGCTAGAAGGAGTAGGGACCTTGGGGACAAGAGCAATTGCAGTAGCATTTACAGACTTATGCATGGTAGAAGTATCGAAGAAACTCCGAACCGCTGCACAAAAGGTATCACCAACAATTTCCCATGTTGCAATAAAAAATTCTACAGTAAATCCATCAGGCCCCGGGGCCTTGTTCTTTGGCATACCTTTCAAAGTAGAGAGGATGAGGTTGTTTGAGACTGGAGCTTCAAGAAGGGATGCATGTGTAAGAGATAGAGTAGTACAGTTGATACTGTCAAAGTCGAAGGAAGGCAAATGTTGTGCTGAGCCAATGGAGCTAGAAAAATAATCCACAGCAACTTGAGAGACTTGCTTATGTCCCATACATATTTTAGCATTCTAATTCTCAATGGCCATAATTTTGTTGTTGTTCCAATTTGCCCTTATCTTATTGAAGAAGAAACTGGTGTTTCCATCTCCAGCCTCGAGCCATTTGACTCGAGACTTTTGTAGAAGTAAAGCTTCTTCTTCCAGAATAGCAGTCTCCAGATTTTTAATGACCTCAGATTCTTTTTGCAACAGCTCAGGGTTAGCATTATCCGCAACAAGATCGTCCTGAATACCATTCAACAGGTTTCGCACAAGAGAGACATTTTCATGAACATTACCATGGGCTTTATTCAGAGCAATCATCTCCTTTTTCACCTCTTTTAACTTACGCATGAGAATAGCCATGGGATCGCCATACCACTGATTTGCCCAGACTCTAGAGATAGTTGGCAAGAACGAATCAAAATCCTTCATGTAATTGAAGAACTGAAAAGATTTATGAAATTTTTCCAGCTGCATAGGGACGGTGCAGAACAACGAACAATGATCCATAGTGTCTTTATTTTTAACAACAACAAAGCCTTCACTGAAAGAGCTAAACCACTCTTTATTGCCCACCATTCTGTCGAGACGTTTCTGAACAAGATAATAAGGGATTCTGTTGACTCGTAAACACGTAAGTATACGCGATCACAAATAGCAGGTGATAAATAAGATTCGTTCCGCAGAGACTAGGTGTAGTGCCAATTTTAGAGCGTATGCAACAGTGTATGGTTACTTCTTAATGCTTGAACAATTATCAAAATTGGTTGTTGATTACTAGATTTACTAATTAAACAATTATTAACTAAGAGTAAATTAACAACCGAGATTACTTATGTATGAGAAAACATGGAGTTCCAATTTCATCGAAAACTTCACTAAAGGTTGACACATTAAATCGACACGGGTGACGAACAAGATAATTAATCAGATAACACTACGATAATATGAGCTACCTTTCAATATACTCATATCAAACCACTTAACATCCACAACAGATAGAAGTCAAGAGGACACCACATTACTATCAAATCATATATGTCTATATAATCTGGAAAATGAATTGGTTTAAGCACAAGTTATCTTTTATAATTACATGGGGCAATATGCTTTGGTTAAATCATACCACTAATCATGAATAATCAAATTAATTCACGAACCCTGCTAGTATGGCAAAATCTCAACTCTTGAATCCACTTTCGCAATCAACAAGAATTAATACATTAGATGCTAGCTAAACATCTATCAATTAAATCAACCACACTAGATTATCATAATCAAATCAGCCAACCATCAATCACATGTCAAACACAATAATTACGAAATCGAATCCATTGGAACCCCATGATAGTGTTTAGTTCATAATTGAACTTAGCACCATCATGGGTTCAATTGATAACATAATTAAAACAAAGAATTGAATACAATTAATAATTGAAATTGAATTCACAATGAAAAGATGGAAAATAATCATTAAATAACCAAGTACAAAGTTTAGAGAAATCAAACACAAGAAGCAAAATCCAAGTTCTTGATCTTGAACCCAAATTCTTCCTTGTTATCACCTTGGAAGTGTTTTTACTCTTGTTTTTCTTCTACCCACTGGCCACGCCCGTCGTCGACGCGCCAAATTGATAATAAATGTTTTGCTCTACTATGTTCGCACTTAACTATAAAATATAGCAAATGTGGCAAGTAGGGATCGAACCCAAGGGAATAGCGTTCAATACTAGAGTAATGTAAAATGGTGGGGGGGGGGGTTTAGTTGGTTGTGGTATTTTATCAAACACCTTGAATGCAAGAAATAAAATTGCTAGAGAAATATAACTAAGAAAATTGCAATCATCCAATTTTCACCAATACAACAAACACAAGGAGTGAATTAGCAAGATAAAGAGATATTTGACCCAAGGATTATGGAAACTCAAGTATTCCACCCAAATACATATAAGCAAGATATAATCAACTCTACCTAACCAAGATAATTGGTGAAGCACACAATCACTTATTTCTCTTCTAAAAACACTAATTTAGTGAAGCACATAAATTAGTTCTCTTGACATTAGCAACCAATAATGAAGCACTACCAATTTAACCAAGTCAAGGAAATAAACAAAGAGAGTCTAGGACAAACCCAAGGATGAGAAGCTCAACCTAGGTATTTGCACTTGAATTTTGTGGATTTAGGTACACTAAACCTTGTGCTACTATAATGAATGCACTAACAATTACGGATTAGCACAAACAATTAGCAATTGAAATTTCAAGAAGAGTAAGGTGAAGCAACTTACAATCTCCAAGCAAAATCATAAACAATACAACACAAACATTCAAGATAGAGTGAAATAGATCTTACTTCAATTGAAATGGGTTTAGTACAAGAGCTCCTTCCTTGAGCCAAATATATGAAGTTAGTTACTCATAATCAATGCTAGATTATGAGTAATTAATGTTTCTCTCTACTTTACTAACCCTAGTTTTATGTTCTTGAAGAGGCTAAGATGAGAGAGAAATAAGATGTGAAAGATATCCCTTAGATAGTAGGGTTTGGCTCCTTTATAAAACACACCAGAATTTTGCACGGCCGTGTACATGCCTGCACGGCCGTGTAAAAATCTGCTCCATTTAAACTCTTTGAACGACCTAGCGAACGGCTTGCGGAGCGGTCGTGCGAGATAAAATCTTCAAGATGACACATTAAAAACCTCCCGGTATCGTGAGCTCGCATCTCCTAACTTCCCTCTTGAATCATCTTTGCCTTCCAAGTCCAAAATAATCCATCTTTTCAACAATTAAGCATGAGGCACTGAAAGATGAAAAACATAATGAATATCGATAAAACTACATTCGGAACTAACAAAAATGCAAGATAATGAAAGACAAAACGTGTATAAAATACACGTTATCAAATCTTCCCCCACTTGAACTTTGCTAGTCCCGAGCAAACTAAATATAACATAACCACATACTCCTAACTAGTACCACTTTCGTAGGTGATCACGGTTGCATTTGGCATATGCAACAAGCCCTTGGAACCCCTAGGTAGCCCTAGTGGACGAGTGAGGTCTCGTGAGGGTTTATAGACGATGTACCCACAAAATCACAAAAGTCACTAACAAATAAGATCTAACAAAACCTACTAATTAAGCTAACTACTACACCTACATGTCCGAATCGTCATGCAAATAGGAAACAAGCCAAGCATGCCGATACATCTACTTGTAACTAAAATCAAA
The DNA here is from genome assembly GCA_037693485.1 of Kitagawia praeruptora. Lineage (NCBI taxonomy): Eukaryota > Viridiplantae > Streptophyta > Magnoliopsida > Apiales > Apiaceae > Kitagawia > Kitagawia praeruptora. The sequence continues at coordinate 115,438,864 of CM075351.1, read as the reverse complement.
CACATAGAGCTATTCACCATGCCATCCACTACAACGAGCTAACAACCAATTTAAGAATCAAGATAACACACCTTGTGCAAAATGTAACCTTGACATTAAAGATAGAATGAATGCACTTCAATCGTGAACACTAGATAAGATGATCACAAAGCATACATGGCCTCGCATTAAGAAGATGGAATTATATGGTGAAAAATCTCACATCTCTCAATTATGTATCGCACAAGTATGGGCTAGAGATTTCACTCAACTCCAAGTCTAAATGCATGCGCTCTACTTGACCTTGCATGTCCACCTAAATTCCGGATTGCACCAAAAACAAGGAATTCATAAAATGGGTTGTAAGGAGGCTTGGGTGAAGGTGTGAAAATTTAAGTTCAAGGAAGGTGTAAAAGTCTCGCTAGTTGAGTCAAAAATGACGCTTGCTCTCTTCATACACCAAATTCTCAAACTGAAGCATATCTCCACTCATTTACAATTACAAAACACAACCACATTTACCAAGAAAAATGAAACAAAATAAAGTACAAAGATTTATTGCTCTTTTTTTTTCTTTTTTTTTCTTTTCATTTTTTTTACATCCCCCTTTTTTTCTTTTTCTTTTTTTTTTTTTAGCAAAAGGGATGCATTACATATATAAATACTACAAAGGACTTTGAACCACATCTAAATATACACATCAAACTAGTTCCCACTTACAATAATTAGAATCCTTCATCTTCACAACTTCTCCAAATCACATGCTCATCAATCAATTCTTTCCAAAACTCAACTAGCTCAACTAGGTCGAGAGTGAAGTATTTGGCTATGACTCATGTATAAAATGGGAAAGTGACGAAGAAAAACATGGATATAAGCTTCAAAGGGGTGACTAGGGATTATTTTCATGGTTCACAAGCTAAAATGGCCAAAAAAAGGTTATCCTAAATAGAATTTCCTTATTATGGTGCATCCATGAATTAAGGTTTAATGCAAGCCCTAGAGCAACAAACACACATAAAGAGGGAGTAACACACAAGCAAAAGAAATCATCGTTCAAGGCCTCACAATGTTTAAGTTGTAATAACATCTTCTCGATTTGATTCCATGCATGCTAAGAGATAATCGTCATATTCACAATTTAATTACAACAATCTAGACTTTTCATGTCATTTTAAGTGTGTGTGTGTGGCAATAAGGTGCATCAAACTTATAGATTCACATCAAATTGGTAATGCTAGACACGAAATAGGAGAAAACAATGCTACAAGCTCACAATGTCTTAAATTTTATGACTTAACTTACTTCTAAATGCAAACGAGACAGACATACTTATTAACAATCCTTCCCCCACTTAAAACATGGCATGTCCTCATGCATGACAATGAAAACGAAGTAGAGATATGAGTGAAAGAGAACTCCCCTGAAAATAAATATCAAGGACGGGAGCACCACTCATATTTGTCAAAATTCATCTCCGAAAAATTGTAAGCCACGAATTGAACTATCGCCACACACCACAATCAAGTCAACAAAATAACTGGGCAAGCCAAAAACCACATCCTACAAAGCCACTTCAAAACACTAATTAAGGAAATAGAAATAATAAAAATATTTGTTTTTGTTTTTTTTTAAAAAATAATAAAATAAAATAAAATAAAATAACTAACCAATTATTAATAAAATCAAAAATCAAATTTAAAACTAAAATAATAATAAAATCGAAAATCAAATTTTAAAACTGAAATAATATAAAATAAAAATTTAAATTTAAAACTAAAATAAAATAACTAAGTAACTAAGAGTAAAATCAAAATTCAAAAATCAAATTCAAAGTAAAATTAATTTGATTCTTAAATTTATAAAAATTATTTAGTTTATAAAATTAAAAAAAAAATCAAAATCAAAATTTAAAATAAAGAAGGGGGAAAATAATGAAAGTAAAACAAAAATACAACAAAACAAAAATAAAAACAAAAACAAAACAAAAAACGAAAAAAAGATAAAGATAGAAATAAGAAAAAAAAATATCGAGGGAAGGGGCTGTTGGGAATTACAGGGCAGAGGAATTAAAGAGGGAAGGGGGGCTGCTGTGGTTTTTGCGTAGCAGTGGTGGTCGTGAATTAAAAGTGGAGAAAGGAGGGGAGGTGAATGAAAGAGGAGGGGTGCAGGCGGGGCTATGACGCGAGGTGGAAGAGAAGAGGGTCGAAGGAGAGCAGATGGCGGAGGGGAATGGTGGAAAGGAGAGAAGAATGGTGGAGCAGATGGAGAAAGGAAGAAAAACGGAGGTGGGTGTGTTTGTGGCGAGGTCGAATGAATGGTGGGGCGGCTGCACAGCGATAGACGGCGGTAAATGAAGAAGAGGTGGAGGAGATGGGCGGAGGGAATTGTCGGAAGAGAATGACAGTCGGGAGGGATGGTGTTGTGGCGGTGATGGAGTGGACGAGTTGCAGAGGAAGTGGAAGGGGGCTGGTTGTGGGTGTTGAAGGGACGAACTGCTGCTGGGTGGTAGGAGGAGATGGAGGATTGGGTTGTTTGAAAAATGGAGGGCTGTTGGTGTTGACACGGAGAATGGAGGAGGCGCTGGCCGGTAGTGGGATTGAGGTGGTTGTATGGATGTAGGCGATGGCGAAGTTATGGAGGAGCAGCGGTGGAGGTGTGGACAGTTGAAGACAGAGGAGGTGAGCGCACGAGGTTGGGTGTTGCAGGTTGGCGCGGAAGAAAATAGGGATATGTTGCTTTGGAACTTAGGGATTGTACTCTGTTTTTTTTTTAAGAGTGAAAGACTTCACACCGGTGTAAACCACAATTTGGACAAAAGTCACAGACTTTTACACGGTCTGTTGCACGACCGTGCACATGGCGGTGTATAAATCTGCAATGCTTTCTAAAATGAGATAGCCTGATGCACATGCTATTGCACGCCCGTGTAGAACCAAAATTGCAGAAAATTGTACAAATTCTTCCCTTTTTTTTTCTTTTTTTTTTTTCAAATAACACTCACATAAATTCTTGAATGCTTGAATAAAATATTAAATCCTGAAAACATGAACAAACACATCAAGGCAAGTGCGGAATAAATATGAAAATTATAAAAACTACAATTAACGATACTAAATATTATTGAGCGGGCCATTATTATCACAATTTTTTTTTTGAAAAATCTATTATAAAACCTATTAATCATACCACAAAAATACATAATTAATTAACCTTTTTTTTTACGAAATAAAATAGATGAAAAAGAAAATCCCACTCACTTATATTTAGATCAATCCTCAAACCCACAATATGCCTAACACCCTACATATATGCGATTGAGGAACAAAATTTAACACACGCATAATATAAAAATACATGCGTACCTTGGGTTGCCTCCCAGAAAGCGCTTTTGTTTAATGTCGTTGGCTCGACTTCCCGGATGTGCCTCGTAGCACCAACACACACACACTACCGATAGTTCATCCATGAAGGGGTTCCGCTAATGAGATGACATCAACGGTGGATTCTTGAAATCCTTCGTAGAAAGGTTTGAGACGGTGACCATTCACCTTGAATTCTTTGTCGGTAGATAAACTTCGCAAATCTACCGCTCCATGAGGGTATATTTTCACAACAACAAATGGACCCAACCAACGAGAACAAAGCTTCCCGGGCATTAACTTGAGACGATAGTTGTAGAGGAGAACCTTTTGCCCAACAGAAAATGATTTAGGGACGAGTGAACGATCATGGAAGTCTTTCACTCTTGCCTTATACGATTGCGCATCCTCATAGGCATTGTTACGAATTTCCTCCAATTCAAGCAAGTTAAGTTTTCGATGAGCACCAGCAACATTAAGATCCATATTGCAAGCCTTGATTGCCCAATAAGCTTTGTGCTCCAACTCCACGGGGAGATGACAAGACTTACCAAAAACCAACTTGTAAGGAGACATACAATAGGAGTTTTGAATGCCGTCCTATAGGCCCATAAAGCATCTTCAAGATGAACACACCAATCTTTCCTAGAGGGTTTTACCACCTTCTCAAGAATAGATTTAATCTCCCGATTAGAAACTTCGGCTTGTCCATTAGATTGAGGATGATAAGCCGTTGCCATTCGATGATAGACCCCATAAGATTTAAGAAGATTACCCACCAATTTATTACAAAAATGGGTACCTTGATCACTTATGATAGCTTTGGGAACACCAAATCGATTGAAGACATGAGATTTAAGAAATGCAACAACCGCCTTACCATCATCCGATTTCGTTGCCTTGGCCTCTACCCACTTAGAGACATAATCAACGGCCAAGAGAATATAGAGATTTCCATGAGAAGAAGATGGAAATGGCCCCATAAAGTCAATACCCCATACATCAAAGATTTCTACCACAATAATTGGAGTTTGAGGCATTTCATTCCGTTTTGCAATATTGCCGGTTCTTTGACATGGTTCACATTGCTTACAAAAATCGTGAGAATCACGAAAAAGAGTTGGCCATGTAAATCCACATTCAAGCACCTTCCTTGCCGTTCGATCTTTCCCAAAATGGCCTCCACAAGCATAAGAATGACAAAATTGAAGAATTGAAGCAATTTCCGACTCGGGAACACACCTTCTCAAGACTTGATCCGCACAATGTTTCCAAAGATAAGGATCATCCCAAATATAGTGCTTAGCTTCACTTCTTAATTTCTCCCTTTGATACTTAGGCATGCCATTAGGAAAAGTTTTGCACACAATGTAGTTCACAAGATCCGCATACCATGGCACCTCGCTTTGAATTCCAAATAAGTGCTCATCCGGAAATAATTCTTGTAGGGGAGACGCATCTTCCTCCCTCACAAGTCGACTTAAGTGGTCCGCCACTAAGTTCTCGGCACCAATTTTATCTTTGATCACTAAGTCAAATTCTTGGAGGAGAAGGATCCACCGAATTAACCTAGGTTTTGATTCTTTCTTAGCCAAGAGATGTCTTAAGGCGGCATGATCCGTGTACACAATAACTTTGTAACCAAGGAGATATGAACGAAACTTGTCAAGAGCAAAGACAATACAAGCAATTCCTTCTCGGTGGTAATGTAGTTCACTTGGGCGGAGTTGAGTGTGCGAGAGGCATAATAAATCACATGAGATCTTTTGTCAACCTTTTGCCCTAACACCGCACCAACCGCATAATTGCTAGCATCACACATAATCTCAAAAGGAAGAGACCAATCCGGAGCCTTAATGATAGGAGCCGAAGTTAAAGCTTCCTTTAAGTGGTCAAAAGCCACCTTGCACTTTTCATCAATTCTAAATTCCACATCCTTTTGTAGAAGAGATGATAGAGGAAGAGCAACTTTGGAAAAATCTTTAATAAATCTCCTATAAAATCCGGCGTGACCAAGAAAAGAACGCACATCTTTGACATTTGAAGGGTATGGAAGATTTGCAATAACATCAACTTTTGCCTTGTCAACTTCAATGCCCTTCCTAGACACAATATGCCCCAATACAATACCTTCTTGAACCATGAAATGGCATTTTTCATAGTTTAGCACTAGATTAGTTTCCAAGCATCGATCCAAAGCATGTGTAAGAATTTGAAGACATTCATCAAAAGAATCACCCGAAATAGAGAAATCATCCATAAAGACTTCAATTCCATTCTCTATCATGTCGGAGAAAATACTCACCATACACCTTTGAAAAGTTGCGGGAGCACCACATAAGCCAAATGAGAGTTTGCGAAATGCAAACGTGCCAAATGGGCAAGTAAATGTGGTTTTGTCTTGATCTTCGGGAGCAATGACAATTTGATGATATCCGCTAAATCCATCTAGGAAGCAATAAAATTCCTTCCCGGCTAACCTTTCCAACATTTGATCAATGAAAGGAAGAGGAAAATGGTCTTTCCGAGTTACCGCATTCAACTTGCGATAATCTATGCACATTCGCCACCCATTTTGGACTCGGGTAGAAACAAGCTCACCTTTAAGATTCTCCTCAAGAGTGATACCCGCCTTCTTAGGAACACAATGTACCGGACTCACCCATTCGCTATCCGATATTGGAAAAATGATTCCCACATCAAGTAGCTTGAGAATCTCCTTTTTAACAACTTCCATCATTGCTGGATTTAGTCTACTTTGAGGGTCTCTAGTGGGTTTAGCTTCGTCTTCAAAGAGTATGCGATGCATGCATGTGGAGGGGCTAATACCTTTAATATCGGCAATGGTCCACCCAATAGCACTTTTGTGATCTTTAAGAACCCTCAAAAGGCGTTCTTCTTGCACATTACTCAAATTAGAAGCTATGATTACGGGAAGAGTCTCATTGTCCCCAAGATAAGCATATTTAAGATGGTTCGGCAATAGTTTCAATTCCAAAGTAGGAGGCTTCTCAATAGAAGGAAGTAATTTAGAATAAGATAAGGGAAGATCAATTTTTGCAAGTTCACACCTTTAAGGTAAAGTTTGCAATGCATTGAGCTCCATAATTACTTCATTGACCTCTTCCGAATTTGGGAATTCATTATCTTCATTTACACATCCCTCAATAACCACTTGGAGAGCTTCTTTATTTCCCATGTCAAAAGCTTGTTGGGTCAAACCATCAATAACATCCATGGAGCAAATTGAGTGTGACTCTCTAGGAAATTTCATGGCATCATAAATATTGAACTTGACAACTTCATCGCCAAACTCCATAGTGAGAGAACCATCATCCATATTAATCTTGGTCTTCGCCGTTTTAAGAAATGGACGTCCAAAGAGAATTGGTGCGGACTTGATGTTTGATTGACCATCTTCCATTTTCAAGATGTAAAAGTCGGCGGGGAAAACCATTTCATCGACATGAACAAGCACATCTTCAATTACCCCCTCGGGATAGGCATTTGATCTATCCGCAAGTTGAATGATCACATTGGTATTCTCAAGTGCCCCCAAATTTAAAGTTTGGAATATGGAAAGGGGCATCACATTGATTGAGGCACCTAAATCAAGCATAGCTCGCTCAAAGAATTTACCTCCAATCTTGCAAGGAATGGTGAATGTGCCCGGATCCGAACATTTTTTAGGTAACCTCCTTTGAATCACGGCCGAGACATTCTCATCTACCACTATAGTTTCGTCACCTCTCAATTTCCTTTTGTTAGTACACAAATCTTTGAGAAACTTTGCATACTTCGGAACTTGGTTTATGGCATCTAGTAGCGGGAGAGTGATTTCCACTTTTCGGAATGTCTCAAGCATTTCCTTGTCCACAATGTCTTTCTTTGGCTTAGAAAATTTGGAAGGGAATGGAGGTCGAATAACCACATCATCAATAAACCTAGGCTTCCTTGCTTGTGGAACATCTTCTTGAACACTTTCATTTTTACCCACATCAACTTTCTCTTCCTCAATTTCCATATCATCTTCAAGGTTTTGATCATTAGCCTCCAAGGTGTCATCCTTTTTAACCTTCTCACCATCATCATTCACGATCTTACCCTTGGCTTTAGCAAGAAGGTCCTCCAATTCTTTCCCACTCCTTAAGGTCATGGCACTAGCATTTTCTTTGGGGTTCACCTCCGTTTGAGAAGGAAGTTGCCTAGAACCTTGGCTTTGCAAACGATTCACGGTTGTGGCTAGTTGGCCAATTTGTTTCTCCAAGTTGGATATACTTTGGGAAGTATTCTTTTCCAAGTTGGATATATTTTGAGAAGTGATATTTTGAAATTGGAGGTTATTTGTCGCCATTTGTTTTACAATTTCTTCAAGTGCTGACAATGAAGAGGAAGAAGACCCTTGATGGTCTTGGGGATTATATTGAGGTGGTGGAGAGATTGCTTGAAAATTTTGATTGGGACGCTTTTGCGGGTATGGATGAAGGCTTTGTTGATTTTGGGTGTTGTAAGTGTTTGGATTTTGGGATTGGTATTGGTTAGAGTTTGGTGCGTTGGGATTTCCATATCGAAAATTGGGATGGTCTCTCCAACCGGGATTGTAGGTGTTACTATAGGGGTCATACTTCCTTTGAGGTGGTTGTCCCGAAAAACCTCCAATGGCATTAATTTGCTCTTCAGGTTGTTGGAATGATAGGCATTCGTTAGTAGTATGATCCGACATATTGCAAACACCACAATACTTTTGTTGTTGGATATTCCCAACGGCTAATTGACGGACCAATGATGTAAGGTCCGATATTTGGCCCTCTAACTTTTGAGTTGATACTTCATTCACAGAAGGGTTCTTTACATGCACTTGACGATCCCCAAATTGGCGGGAATTCTCGGCAATCTTGGTTATTAACTTTCTAGCCTCTTCCGGCGTTTTATGCACAAGAACACCACCACTTGAAGCATCAAGGTGCAATTTAGCACTATATTCCAAGCCTCCATAGAAGTAGTGAATGAGCAACTCTTCCGATATCAAGTGTGGAGGACAACTTTGACAAAGCTTTTGAAACCTTTCCCAATACTCATACAATGTTTCTCCGGAGTATTGCCGAATGCCACAAATTTCCTTGGAGATGCCCGTAGCCTTTGATGTAGGGAAGAATTTCCCCAAGAAAGCACTTCGCATTTGCTCCCATGTAGTGATTGAGTTTGGAAGAAGGTAAAATAGCCATGCCTTGGCATTGTCTCTCAAAGAAAAGGGAAATGCTTTCAACTTTACTTGTTCTTCCGTAGCATTGCTTGGTCTCATTGAAGAACATACCATTTCAAATTCTTGAAGATGCCTAAAAGGATCTTCCGTGCCTTCACCTCCAAACTTGGGAAGGAGGGCAATAAGACCACCCTTTAGCTCAAATGGTTGTCCTGCCGGAAAAACAATACATAGCGGTAGTTGAACGGAGCTAGGAGAAGCAATCTCCTTGAGTGTGCGTTGATTAGCATTTTCCATGTCTTGCTCAATGGTGTCGTCCGGTGATGAGATAGGAATGACAAGGGGAGGACCCTCGTTCAACTCCTCTTCCTCTTCCGAAGGTGAACCAGAAATAGATTGACTTGATGAATCTATATTGGCACTTGAAGTCCTTTAATTCCTTCGCAAGAGTCTCTCGGGATTAGATGAATACGCAAGATCACCTAAACAAGAGGATCGAGTCATACATAGCAAAAATTTCTAAAATCAAGAAAATAGATAAATATGCACAATGAAACTAAAATATTCACAATTTTATATACGCACTAATATTGAACTAAAACTGCTCCCCGGCAGCGGCGCCAAAATTTGGCCTCGCCCGTCGTCGACGCGCCAAATTGATAATAAATGTTTTGCTCTACTATGTTCGCACTTAACTATAAAATATAGCAAATGTGGCAAGTAGGGATCGAACCCAAGGGAATAGCGTTCAATACTAGAGTAATGTAAAATGGTGGGGGGGGTTTTAGTTGGTTGTGGTATTTTATCAAACACCTTGAATGCAAGAAATAAAATTGCTAGAGAAATATAACTAAGAAAGAAAATTGCAATCATCCAATTTTCACCAATACAACAAACACAAGGAGTGAATTAGCAAGATAAAGAGATATTTGACCCAAGGATTATGGAAACTCAAGTATTCCACCCAAATACATATAAGCAAGATATAATCAACTCTACCTAACCAAGATAATTGGTGAAGCACACAATCACTTATTTCTCTTCTAAAAACACTAATTTAGTGAAGCACATAAATTAGTTCTCTTGACATTAGCAACCAATAATGAAGCACTACCAATTTAACCAAGTCAAGGAAATAAACAAAGAGAGGCTAGGACAAACCCAAGGATGAGGAGCTCAACCTAGGTATTTGCACTTAAATTTTGTGGATTTAGGTACACTAAACCTTGTGCTACTATAATGAATGCACTAACAATTACGGATTAGCACAAACAATTAGCAATTGAAATTACAAGAAGAGTAAGGTGAAGCAACTTACAATCTCCAAGCAAAATCATAAACAATACAACACAAACATTCAAGATAGAGTGAAATAGATCTTACTTCAATTGAAATGAGTTTAGTACAAGAGCTCCTTCCTTGAGCCAAATATATGAAGTTAGTTACTCATAATCAATGCTAGATTATGAGTAATTAATGTTTCTCTCTACTTTACTAACCCTAGTTTTATGTTCTTGAAGAGGCTAAGATGAGAGAGAAATAAGATGTGAAAGATATCCCTTAGATAGTAGGGTTTGGCTCCTTTATAAAACACAGCAGATTTTTGCACGGCCGTGTACATGCCTGCACGGCCGTGTAAAAATCTGCTCCATTTAAACTCTTTGAACGACCTAGCGAACGGCTTGCGGAGCGGTCGTGCGAGACAAAATCTTCAAGATGACACATTAAAAACCTCCCGGTATCGTGAGCTCGCATCTCCTAACTTCCCTCTTGAATCATCTTTGCCTTCCAAGTCCAAAATAATCCATCTTTTCAACAATTAAGCATGAGGCACTGAAAGATGAAAAACATAATGAATATCGATAAAACTACATTCGGAACTAACAAAAATGCAAGATAATGAAAGACAAAACGTGTATAAAATACACGTTATCACCCACTATTCTCCAACCCTAGATGATGTTTAATAAGTCATACATACGTTATTTTTAACCCTTGACTAAGCCCAACTGACAAAATAGGCCCTAGAGGTCTTGTCCAACAAGAAATAGCCTAAAAATACAATTTAATTCGAAACAGGAAAGAATTTCGAGACTTTTTAGGGGAATTTCCGAACTGATCAGATTGCTCCCGAGGCCGCATCCTGAGATCTGAGGCCGCGGCCTCAAGTCCATTCTGCCGGGACATTTTTCAGCATGCTATTTCCTTCGTTTTTCCTTCGTTTTGCCTCCGTTTCCTTTCGTTCTTTTTCTCAAAGCTTCCATACTTCAATTCCTTGCCTTGGAACCTTCATGTTAGCCCATAACAAGACTCCATTCTTCATTCCAAACTCCATTTAAACTCCAAGATCAACGAAGAACGCTCATCCTAACCGATAATTAAAATCCTACACATCTACACAAAACACATAAAAAATGCAACAAACTTGAGGCCAAGTGAATCAATTTAAGCCAATATAGGACGTTCCAAGTGGATATAAAATCCACTTATCACACCCCCAAACTTAAACCGATGCTTGTCCTCAAGCATAAACAACTACACTAACTAACTAGCACCACTTCCGTAGGTGACCACGGTTGCATTTGGCATATGCAACAAGCCCTTTAAACCCCTAGGCAGCCCTAGTGGACGAGTAAGGTCTCGTGAGGGCCTATAATGAATGTACCCACAAAATCCATCTAACCTAACGCAATGCAATGCATGAATGCAACTACTATGAAAATGCAAAGATCCCCTCAAACTCACCAAAACCAACTAGCAAGCACATATCTCATGGAATGCAAATAAATCCAAGTTGAGCTCGACCAAGTCTCCGTATACTAACAACACATGAACAGAAACGTGCGTGTGTGCGATGCTCATCATAATCATACACGTTCTTAGCCAAGACAATCACAGGTTTATACATAGAATAGACTGTAGACACTTGATAACCTAGGAACATCTCCACCCTTATCCAAGGTAGACAGGAACTCATGCTTTATTACTAACAACTACGACCCATAAAAATATATACAAGCATGCTTATTTAACCGTGCAATGGATGAGACCCCAAAAGGCTTATACAATAATACCCATGTAGCGAGCGTTGGGTTAGTGGATCCCAGACTATAATAGCCTTAGGTCACTAGGCACAAAGTCCCCGCGAACTTAATTGCTCGAGTATTAAAGAGCTCACCCTGGTTAATTTTGCATTTAACCTATTTACATGACTCTTTTTTTTTCTTTTTTTTTTTTCTCTTTTTTTTCTTTTTTTATATATGTAATCTGGAATGAGCCTTTCTCATTTCCAACCATAGACTACTCATATAAATATGAGCCGGCTACTAGCCATTTGACACCTAGCCAATTTTGACAAATATTAACAACTAGCATGAAATTCTTGGTTTCCCCCAAACTTAGACTTTAGTGCTCCTACGCCATAAAGGGAATAACGAAAATTCTACATATAATCAAGTAATTAAATCTCTAAACATCCGAACAAGCATGACCCTAACCTAGCCCAAAAGCACCCAATGAGTCTGTGAAATTATTGTGTTTCTGAAACATGCCAGTCAATTCCGTAGAAACTATAGATCAACCCTCTACTCATCATTACCACACTCCATTAGACATCTACCAACCAATCAGAATCAGCTCGTCCTAAGGAATCATGAAGTATGCATGCTATGCAATGCCCTAATCATGCAACAATCTATATGAGTTAAAAATGCAACTAAGTGATTTTTTTTACCATATATGCAATCAATTATATGAATACGTCTAAACATACCATTAACTACTAATAATGAATGCACTAGCTACTATGCAACTAAATGACCTTAACCCGGTACCCCCAAACTTGAACAAGTCAATGCCCTCATTGAAAGTAAATGGTCAAGGATAAGAAAACTCCCCTACTGGCCGATGTCATCACCTTCCTCAGGTGGGGAATCTGGAGGTGGATAGACGTGGAGGCTCCACACAACTGTTGTTTTATTCGAAAGAAAGAAATCATGGGTTGCCTCCAACGATGCTCCTTTCTTTAACGTTTTTAGCTAGACTTGGCCACGATTTTCATCTTGAAAATTTTCTGCACCGCATCTCTATAAGGCCATTTAATGATCTTTTCTGGAGCGACATCTTCAACGACAAGCTTTACCCGTATTCGCTCCTCACAAGATCTCTTAACATTCTCCCGCCTACCTGAAAAGTTAGCAGCAATAACAATAGCAAGCAAAGGATATGAATTACAAGAAGCATACCCCAGGTGAACTAGCAATGTTTTGAGCTCGAGTACGGGAGCTCCTTCAAATGATGGCTTAAGGCGCACCTGAGAATTCCAGAGATCTTCCAATCCAAGCAACTTATGTGGAATACGTAGCCCCATTAACCAAGGCACTGTAATCCTCGGTTGGCCATGCTTTGCCTTCTCCTTCTCCGGAGTAGATTTGTCAAAAGGAGTGATGCTCTTTTCCTCTTCGGCCTCCAACTGGTCGAAGTCAGATTGCAACGGAGCGGCCTTCAACAACTGAACATGCTCTTCTAATTCATCATCTTCCACACTAAGACCCTCTTCATCCTTCGAAGGAAATAGCATAACCACTTGAGCCTTGGAGTTTTCTTGATCTTGGGTTGATTCTTCAAAATTTTCAGATTGCAAAGGAGGTTGTTGCGGCTGATTATTCAAAACCGAATTTTCTGGACATTCTGAATTTTCTGATTGGTTTGCCTCCGGCTCTGCTTCATTATCAGCTTCATGTTCTGCTTCTTCCCCATCTTTGCCCTCAGACTCTCCTTCCTGAACTTCGATCATGGTCCCAGCCGTGGCTAAGAAAGGCCAGTCAAGACTGATGGGAAGGTTCTTGTCCTCCTCCTCTACAGCTAGGCCTTCTGTGTCACTTGCAATTTGATTCAATGTTTTTAATGCATTTGCAATTTGACCAATCTGATCTCCTATTGTCTGGAGAGACAATGCATTGCTTTTAACCATCAACCTCAATTCTTCTAATTCATCTTCTTCGGTCGACTGTTGGTTAGACCAAGTCTGAAATTGCTGCTGCTGAAATTCAGGAGGTTGAAAGTGTTGATGCACTGGGGCATACTGATGCTGAAATTGTTGCCCCTATTGATGCTGAATTCCCCATGGATTGTATGGCTCATCTCCAAACTGCTGATTTTGGAGCGGGTAGAATGGATATTGGGATTGCTCCATACCACTCTGATTGTAGTCCCGGCTGAAATTTGGCCGGTTTCTGTTATACTCACATTGATGAGTGTAATGTCCACCTGCACACAGCTCACATACAATTACAAAGTCCTGCTCCCAATAATCCATCAAATACAAAAAAAACAGTTCAAGTCATTAATCAATAACGACCACCGATGACAAGCACTTAAACTACAAATAACACCGAAGTCCCCGGCAGCGGCGCCAAAAATTTGTTGACTCGTAAACACGCAAGTATACGCGATCACAAATAGCAAGTGATAAATAAGATTCGTTCCGCAGAGACTAGGTGTAGTGCCAATTTTAGTGCGTATTCAACAGTGTATGGTTACTTCTTAATGCTTGAACAATTATCAAAATTGGTTGTTGATTACTAGATTTACTAATTAAACAATTATTAACTAAGAGTAAATTAACAACCGAGATTACTTATGTATGAGAAAACATGGAGTTCCAATTTCATCGAAAACTTCACTAAAGGTTGACACATTAAATCGACACGGGTGACGAACAAGATAATTAATCAGATAACACTACGATAATATGAGCTACCTTTCAATATACTCATATCAAACCACTTAACATCCACAACAGATAGAAGTCAAGAGGACACCACATTACTATCAAATCATATATGTCTATATAATCTGGAAAAGTAATTGGTTTAAGCACAAGTTATCTTTTATAATTACATGGGGCAATATGCTTTGGTTAAATCATACCACTAATCATGAATAATCAAATTAATTCACGAACCCTGCTAGTATGGCAAAATCTCAACTCTTGAATCCACTTTCGCAATCAACAAGAATTAATACATTAGATGCTAGCTAAACATCTATCAATTAAATCAACCACACTAGATTATCATAATCAAATCAGCCAACCATCAATCACATGTCAAACACAATAATTACGAAATCGAATCCATTGGAACCCCATGATAGTGTTTAGTTCATAATTGAACTTAACACCATCATGGGTTCAATTGATAACATAATTAAAACAAAGAATTGAATACAATTAATAATTGAAATTGAATTCACAATGAAAAGATGGAAAATAATCATTAAATAACCAAGTACAAAGTTTAGAGAAATCAAACACAAGAAGCAAAATCCAAGTTCTTGATCTTGAACCCAAATTCTTCTTTGTTATTACCTTGGAAGTGTTTTACTCTTGTTTTTCTTCTACCCACTATTCTCCAACCCTAGATGATGTTTAATAAGTCATACATACGTTATTTTTAACCCTAGACTAAGCCCAACTGACAAAATAGGCCCTAGAGGTCTTGTCCAACAAGAAATAGCCTAAAAATACAATTTAATTCGAAACAGGAAAGAATTTCGAGACTTTTTAGGGGAATTTCCGAACTGATCAGATTGCTCCCGAGGCCGCATCCTGAGATCTGAGGCCGCGGCCTCAAGTCCATTCCGCCGGGACATTTTTCAGCATGCTATTTCCTTCGTTTTGCCTCCGTTTCCTTTCGTTCTTTTTCTCAAAGCTTCCATACTTCAATTCCTTGCCTTGGAACCTTCATGTTGGCCCATAACAAGACTCCATTCTTCATTCCAAACTCCATTTAAACTCCAAGATCAACGAAGAACGCTCATCCTAACCGATAATTACAATCCTACACATCTACACAAAACACATAAAAAATGCAACAAACTTGAGGCCAAGTGAATCAATTTAAGCCAATATAGGACGTTCCAAGTGGATATAAAATCCACTTATCAGATTCTTTTGTTGGTCCATGTGAACAAAGGCCCCATTGTTTTAATATGTCCCAGAAAAGAGTTAGAAACACAGTCCAAGAAAGACTGCATTCCAGGGGTCCAGTGCTCCCGACCCCCTTTGACCTCAGTCATGGCAAGCATACAATTAAAGTCGCCAGCAACACACTAATGAACAGATATGAGATTGCTTAAGCTAACAATATCTTCCCACAGAGGTTGCCTTTGGTGATCTTTATTAAGGGCATAGACAAAAGTAGCAGCGAATGTGAGTTGTTTTTCCAAGAAAGTAGCAAAACAGGTGATCTGTTGCGACGATTTAGAATGCAGAGAAATAGACCAAACCAAGGGGTCCCAGCCAATCCATATTCTTCCATAATCATGTTTATCATAGTTATGAATCCACTTCCAGTTTTTATTAATACGCTTGGATACATGAACAAAATTATCAGCACTAACTTTGGTCTCTACCAAGCTCATAAAGGATACTTGATTTTTAGAGATAAAATTGGTTACCTCTTTTTGATGAGGACTTTTATTCAAGCCCCTGACGTTCCAGACGGCAAAGTTCATTGATGGGTTCGAGTGGCTAGTTTACCTGCTAACCTCAGGCTTCTTTTGATTGGCATGTCAGAATCTTGTCCAACACCAATTTGCAGTGAAGGTTTATGTGGGGTCCTTTTTTGTCTTCTCTTTCTTTTACTTGGAGAATCTTCTAGTATATTTGGTATTTCACCTGGCTCGAGAGAGTTTAACAGTTCAAACGGATTAACATCAGCCACAATTGTTTCTGGGGGCATTGAGGAGATAGGTAAAGCAGAGCAAGTACTCAGTTGTGGAGAATCCTTGTTTTGATAAAGCTCCTCCAAGTTGTCTTCGTCAACCAAACCCTCATTATTATTGTTATTACTACCTGGTTCTTCATTGTTACCTTGTTCCTCATTGAGAATTTGATCCTCATCCATGACTACCTCACATCCAGCAAGCCTGCCAATCACGTATGGAACCATACCTTGGTTTACCAAGAGGCCCTCATGTGGGACAGGAGATTCCCCTGTTTTCAAAGAGCATTCCCCTGTTTCTCTGGACCCATCAACACTCTGTCCATGTGTTTGACCATCCCTCTTTTGCGTCTGCTTTTGCCTAACATTTCGAGATGGTTTCACAGCTTCTGGGTTATCAGAGCATCTGGCCAGTGAGTGACCAAAGGCCTTACACAAGCTACAAGAATACAGAAGCTGGGGATATAAAAACTCCACTCTTTCACGATCCTCGACACATTTGCAAACAACATCGACCCAAGAAAAATCCGGTCTTGGGCCATCATACTCCAGTTCCACCTGTATTCCAGCATATTTCAGTGGTTCAAAACGATCACAGTATTTGGCGAGAAACGATACGAAAAATACGATTTTAAGTCACAGAATTTGGAAAGTATTTTGGTAAATTGTGTGGTACCTTCGTCTAGGCCTGGCAATTTGACACGTGACACGTGAACACGATATGAAATGATACAAAAAATACGATTTTTGGTTTTGATTTTTGATACACGAAACACGAAAGTACACTGACACGAAATATTTAGTGTCGGATATGAGTTTTCATTTCGGGTACACCAAAATACACGAAAGTACATGAAATAAAGATGTTTATAATTTACTAGTTATAGATTTTATGTATATATTAATATTATTTTTATAAAGATATATATTTTACACCAAAATATACATACTTACAAGTTTTTATTGAGTTGTATTTAAATTTATATATGGAATGTAAAATATTTTATTTATATTTCATATGAATATAATATTTACTAATAAATTTTAACAAAATTTTATTTTTAGTTTTATATAATGTATACACGAAACACGACTTGAAAGTACACGAATTCATTTCGGGTGGATACGGGTTTCACATTCAAGTACACGAATTCATTTCGGGTGGATACGGGTTTCACCTTCAAGTACACGAAACACGAAAGTACACGACACGATTTCCAGGTCTACCTTCATCCCACGACTATATAATTTGACAAAAGAAAGCTTTAGGGTTGTACTTTTCTAGATTAGAAGTTCATCCTGTTAATCAAAATGTGGACATCATATGCCATCAATTATAATAAAGTATTTTCGAATGCTCGTTTATTAATCGTGAATGCATAAATCCTTAATTCGTTTATAATATAATGATCGTTTATACAATCAATACCAAATTGTAATAAAGAAAATTATCCCTTTTTCCCTAATAATAATAATAATTAGGGTAATTTTCCGTATTACATAAATAATAATATGCTAACATCCCCACTGAAACTCAAGATACTCAAAACAATAAGGGACATTAGAGTGGTGTCTGAGCGTGTCCCATGGGCCCATTTAGTTTGGTTCTCGAATTGTATTCCAAAAAACGCATTTATCTTGTGGTTGGCAATTCGGAAAAAACTTATGACCCAGGATAGAATCCAGGCTTGGCATACTGAGGGTGAGTTTTTTGTGCTCTTTCTGCAAAAACCAGTCGGAGTCTGTTCTTCATTAATATTTTGAATGTCACTTTTATGCTCTGGTTCTGAACCATTTTCGAAACAAGGGAGTCTGTTTGCTGCAGTTTAATACGTGTGACGAATTTGTTGTCAATTCCGCTACATCATGGCGAGGTAAGTCAATTAATGTGATTATAAATAAGTTGCTTATGGGCTCTATGGTGTATTTCTTGTGGCAAGAAAGAAATATGCGTATTTTTCAAAAAACTCATAGAAGTGTGAGGCGGGTTATAGAGGAATTTTCGATTAAAGATGTTGGGTTTGAGAGTCAAAAATAACAGTCGAGTTGAAGTTGCTTTGGCAATGTGGGGGATTAATTTGAGCTCACTTCAATCCAAATAAGTTGCTGGTGTCGATTGGTAGTAAGTTCTGGTCTTTGTCTGGTTTTTATAGAGTTTTTCTTGGAAGTTTGACCAGTGACAGGGAGGCTATGTTCATTATTGTTGTGTTGTTGATGTTGTGGTTTGTTGCAAGGGGAGAGGACGTGGTTGTGGATTACAGAGGTATGGATAGGCTGTTATGGTGTTATGGGTGTTCGTATAAGGTGTACACAAGTGTGGTGGGTGAGCTGGTAGTTTTATGTCTTTCGCTGAATTTACAGGGCAGGTGTGTTGGTTCGGTCATATTGATTTGGATGGAGCTATTTCGTTGATTGTGGCGCGTTGGCATGTTTTTAATTTGTAGTTCGGCTTTATTTTGTAGTGTCTTTTGGATATTGTTTTTAATTTGGTTTAGTCCTTGCTAGAATGTGCTTCTCGCGAACAATTTTCGGACATGACTTTGATCTCTTGTGTGTACATATTCTTTATTTGTCATAGAATTTTTCTCGAGGTGCCGTCCTCATCTACCCAAAAAAGTAGTTTCCAAAATAATAAGAATATTAAAAAAAAAACTTGAAAAAGGTATCATCGTTTCTAATTGAGAAATAGTCGTCGTTTGTTATCATTTCCATTGAAAAACGATGGTCGTCTTCGGTCGTCGTTTGTTGTCGTTTCCTCCAAGAAAAGATCAACGGTTCGTCATCGCTATTGTTGTTGTTTTCCATCGAGAAACGATCATCGGGTCATCATAGTCGTTCATCGTCATCATTTTGAATCGAAAAACGATTGTATGATCTTGTTGTAATTTGTCGCATCGTCGTAGGATTGGACAGTCTCTCCCACAAACCCATAATCACTGTTGTGGTTTTGCCTCTTCATCGTCTTCGTTAATTATAACCTTGAGCTCTTATACCATGATAAAGTATTCGCAAATACTCGTTTATTAATCGTGAAGGCATATCCCTTTATCCCTAATAATTGTAATAAAGGAAACTATCCCTTTATCCCTAATAATAATAATTAGGGTAATTTTCCATATTATATCAATAATAATATGCTAACAAATTATATTTTAATCATTAAGAACATATAATACGAGGGAAAGAAAAAACTTCAAATAAATGTCCAAGGAAACAACCAAATTGTGAAGATGATACAACCATTGAATTTTTAAAACACCTCAAAATGAAAATTTTAAATTCTGATCATGGATAATATTTAAATCAAACAATCATAAACTCAAAGTTACAAGCTAGAGCTTATATAGGTAGTGGCCCTCAGCATCAAGCTAGTTTTCCTTTTTAGAGTAGCCCCCAAGACGTCAGTCATGTCCAAATCTTCTAGCGTCATTCCGTCGGGAACTTGCCAATCGAAATGATACAGTAGTGAAGCAAGAGGTAACTCAATAGTAGCCATACCAAATGAGATTCCAGGGCATGCTCTCCTACCTGCTCCAAATGGTAGATAATTGAGATCTGTGCCATTATAATCAGTAGACCTGTTCTCGAATCTTTCTGGTTCGAAATTCTCCCCATTTGGCCAGTATTCAGGATCTCTATTTATCGCCCATGCATTAACAATTAGTTTGGTTCCCACAGGGATAGTGTATCCTTCAATTTCGCATTGCTCTCTGCATTCTTTGGGCAGTAGCAGAGGAGCTGGTGGATGCAACCTTAGAGTTTCCTTGATGACTAGTTTTAGGTAACTTAAACCTTGAACATCAGCTTCATATATTTTTGTCTTCCCCTGGAAGGCATCTCTAACCTCAGCCTGTACCTTCTTCATTACTCTAGGGTTTCTTATTAACTCGGCCATTGCCCAGTCAAGCACGTTGGAGGCCGTATCAGTTCCACCAGTGAGCATATCCTGCACATCATGACAAACATATATATTAATCAATAATGATTTCCCCAGTCTTTCTTTCTTCTCTCTAGCCTGATTGATCATAAATTATGTTGTACACTAATATTACTTTACGACTTGCATGCACTTACACAAATGACTCCTTGAATGTTTTTGGAGGTAATGGGAAAATTCAAGCCATTTTTCTCTTGAACTCTAAGAAGAACATCAACCAAATCTTCTTCCCCAGCAACACAACCATCACTTCCTTTTGTCGTAGCCCTTTTTTCTTCATGCTCTTTGATAATCTTGAAAAAGATGTCATCTAGTCGAACTTTTATCCTTTTTAATTGAGGTTTTACTCCACTAAATACATGAAGAAATCTATAAGATGGAAAAAGATCAACAATATCAAAGCCTCCACCTAAAAATGCCATAGCTTCGATTGAATGAACCAACTCATCTTCATACTTGCTTTTTTCTCCAATGGCTGCGCGACATGTTATTGAATTAGCCAGTGAACAAAATTTCTGACTAAGATTTATTGGCGAATCCAGAGAATCCTTAATAGATTTAACAAGATTCCACGCTTCATGTTCACGACCTGATCGAAACGATTTCACTTTGTTAGCAGTCAGAAGATCCACAGTACATATCTTTCGCATTTGCCTCCAATAATCATCGTAACGGTTAAACACAACATCCTTGCAACCCTCCAAAATAATCTTGTTTACTTGAATTTGTGCCCTGTCTGAAAATGCTAGATCATGAGTTTTATACACATGTTTAGCAATAGTTGATGATGACACAACAATTGCTGAGATTTCACCAAGTTGTAAGTGCATGAGGGGGCCATATTTCTTTGACATGTTATGTAGTACAACGTGCTGGGAAAATCCTCCTAATTCATGAATGTTTCCAATAATAGGAAGTTTTGGGGGTCCTGGTGGCAGAGTTTTAGCTGTGTTTGTTGTTTTCTTTATGAAAAACAGAAAAAACAGGGTGACCAAAAAGGAGAGGAAAGCCAATATAAACTGGAAATCCATTAGAGCTCAAGAAAATGTTTGAGATGTTAATGATCATGTCTCAGTGGTCTAGATGGTATAAGTATTTATAGGGAGTACTGAAATTCAATTATTAATAATTGTTAACGTTTATTGTCCACAATTGTTAATTATTATTGATAATCATGAACAAATTAAACAACTTAGCTCGTAGAAGATCGATTAATATTTAACTGGTGAGAAAACGAGTGGATGCCAAGTACATTACTTTTTTTATTACTCCACGTTTAAGGTCTCTTCATTAGTTATTTGTATGTGAAACTTGAGGTTAATTTGTTATCAAACAAATCCAGCTAACACAGACTTGTACAAAAGTTTGTTTGATTTCAAATTTTTGTCGACCAAATTGCACTTTACGTATCTAATTTTAATTATTTCGGATATTGGTAGCCGAAATAAAAAGTGAACATTTGCAGAAAAAAGTCTTTAACCTGTTATTTCGGATATGGGACATAAGAGGACAGTCTGAAGTTCTAAATCCTAGTAATTTAGCCAGTTTCAAAAAAAAAAAATCCTAGTAATTTAGAATACCAATTAAACCTGAAATCCTAAGCAAAGTACAAAATGCAGTGAAGTGAGTGTTCTCAATGAACAGATAAGTCAACATGTGAAGAAGGAGAAGAAAAGGTATAGCATTTTGATAATTTTGTATTTATCGTTGTATAGTAACAATTTTTATTAATTTTTTTTTTCTGCATAATCAACTATTTAAACTTTTAAATTTTCTTGTAACATTCAATTCTTCAAATTCGGTTACCTGATATAGTGTTCTGCTACTGAATTTCAAAATTATGCAAATGAAATTAAAAGTTTTACAACTGAACTTGCATTTTCTACGAAGTTCTGCAAATGAACTTACTTTTTTAACAAACATTCTGTTGGTGGATTTAAAAGTCTGAATTTAAACTTATGTAAATAAAATTAAAATTCCTACAAATGAACTTGCTTCAACTTACTTACCATTGAGTTATAGTCCAAAATCTATTTTGTTTCCTACTAAATATAATTTTATGCTACTGAACTTCAAAGTTATGCACATGAAATTAAAGACAAAGTTCTACTACTAACTTACTTTTTTCAATAAACATTTTCCTACTGAACTTAAAATTATGCATAAATTCTAAAGTTCTGCTACTGAACTTCTTTGGATTCTCAGGATATCCGTTTAATGGTTACAATTTTCTATATAGAAATTTTCTACGAATTTATAAATGTTAATATACAAACGGGGCCTAAAGTTATGTCTAAAGAAAATAATTTTTTTTCTACTTTGATAATTTCCATTTCAAGTTTAAGAAATTAATATTCAAAGAATAAATTATAAATATAATATACAAAGGTCTCATATAATTATTAGAAAAAATCCATTAATTTTTATGCCAAAAGACTTTTCGATCTATAAAAACATGATTAATATATATTCTTTTAAATTAGGGACAGCTGCTAAAAACATTGCTAATATCATATTAGATATCCTAATATCATACTAGATATCGTCTTCCATTAAGCATTAAAAACCGCAACATGGCTAATATTATATAAGATTATTTATAACATGATTAATATTCTATTAGATGAATATTGAGTACAGCGTGCCAGACCTAAGATAGTTGATATGGGCTAAAAGTAAGCCCTAAAGACACATTTAATGTGCCATTAATTAGACCCGGAATGGTCCAAACATGGGACCCACCAGATGGGACCAAACCCTAAATACAATGTTAATTTCGTAATTAATATTAGGGGTAATAAACAGCTCAGCAATAAGTGTCAGATAAGGACATTATCTCTACAAGGAGTAGCCTCCAAGGCACATACTCATACAAGGAAACGGATTCCTACCTTGTAGGAGTCTAGAACTTTCCTCAAGGCTGACTTACCCACCAAGTCACCTAACCGTACCATAACTCTAAGGCTTCTCGGCCTATATAAAGGGTCAGACCCCTCATCCTAGAACTACGTTTTAGGCTTGATCTTTGATATACATCAAAGTACGTAGGCATCTTGTGAAGGCAGAATCAGCCACGAGCACGAGAGCAGCCATTAAAGCACGAAGCTCTCGAACCCTAGCATTAAATACACACAACCCCTAAGCGCAATTCGATAACCTAGTTTTTATTCCACAACATTTGGCGCCGTCTGTGGGAAGAAGACATTAACCATGGTTAGCACACGAAGAACAGCACCAGGCTCGACTGAGGCACGTCCCATCACTTCTGCTCCGCCAGGCACGACCAAGGCTGCTATTGAGGCCTTCCCTCTCAGCTCAGCTCCACCCATCACTGAACCGGTTCAACCTCAAGGGACGAATCCCCAAGGAACCAACTCTCTTCAGATGGTGGTCTCTCCCCTAGTCGATCCTAACCGCCCTCCATCCGGGGTACAGATCCACACTACGGATCTCCCCGTGAATACTAACCCCATGTATGGGTTACCCAACTACCCCCCTACTCAATCCGGACCGAGTGGTCATGCTTTACAGATCCGAGATCGCGAATATGATCACGAGTATCTAGATTACCCTGGTCCTTATACTACTGATTTGACATCTGAGGATGACGATGATGATCGTGATGAAGCTCCAAGGAGGCGACGTGCTAGTAGAGAACCCCGAAGGAGGGCCCGAAGAATCCATGATGGACCTCCACAAACAACTGAGGAAAGGATCAAGGCTCATGAGGCTGAGATCCAGAGGCTAAAGGATGATGCTGCTAGGGAGCAAGCTAGACAGAATCAAAACCTGCATCAACCTCCTCCAATCCCAGGAAGTATCCCTGTTATAGATCTAGAGAGGTCGTCTAGGAGACGAAAGAGGGCCGATGCCTCAACTAAAGGAGCAACAAGGGCTGAAGCCCCTAGAAATAATCCCAAGGATCTGATGCCGTTAGATCTTGATGACCCAACACCTCCATTCACTGAAGAGATGATGAACGCCCACATCTCAAAGAAGTTCAAGATGCCGACGATCAAGGCCTATGATGGAACCGGCGATCCTGAAACCCATGTCAGGACGTTCACGGCTGCACTGCTGCTGCAACCTGCTAGTGACGCCTTAAAGTGTAGGGCGTTCCCTCAAACCATGTCGGGTATGGCTCAAAGGTGGTATAGCAGGCTACCTGCTAATTCAATTGGCTCTTTCAAGGAGCTGAAGAATGCTTTTGTTAGCCAGTTCATTAGTGGAAGAGTTCATGAAAAGAGTTCTGCGTCCCTCATGTACGTGGTGCAGGGGAAGAACGAGAATCTGAGGGACTATCTCAAGCGATTCACCAAGGAGACATTGAATATTATAGATCTGGAGAATAAGGTGGCCATGGTAGCCTTGGAACACGGGACCACTGACCCTTTCTTTAAGAGATCTTTGGCAAAGCATCCTCCTGAGAATATGGCTGAGCTCCGACGAAGGACCGACAAGTATATCAAAGTAGAGGATAGCATGAAAAAAGAAGCTGCTGTAGGCAATGGCAAGGGCTCCAAAGATTTTAAGAAACGGAAGCAAGAACAAGAGTATGATGCCAGGGACAAGTATCCCCGGACTAGCAAGGATTCTGAATCACCATCGAAGAAGAGTTTCGGACCAAGATTCAATGACTATGCAAGACTGAATGCTCCAAGGAGTCAGATCTTGTTGGAGATTGAGAAAGATAAAGATTTTCGATGGCCGAAGCCACTTAGGGGTGATCCCGCAAAGAGAAACAAAGATCAATACTGTAGGTTCCATCGCGATGCGGGACATGATACAGATGATTGTAGACAGCTGAAGGACGAGATTGAATTCTTGATCCGAAAAGGAAAATTGAATAAATTCACCAAGGGTGATGATCGTGGAACTCAAAGGAGGGATTATGATAGAAGAGACAATGATCGAAGGGATGATGATCGAGGTCGAGATCGTAACACACAGCCCCGAGGGCCAGTAATTAACATGATTTGGGGAGGCCCGATAGCGGCCGGTACAACCCGAAACTCTCGTAAGGCGTATGCCAGAGAAATGATGCACATCGTGGGAGAAGCCCCGAAGCGTGCCAGAACTGAGATAACAATTGGTTTCGATGACTCGGACCTCGAAGGGGTGAAGTTTCCCCATGACGACCCGTTGGTTATAACCCCTATGATTGGGAACTCGGAAGTGAAGCGAGTCTTGATAGACAATGGAGCTTCTGTTGATATTTTGTTTCATGATGCATTTAAAAAGATGGGGTACACAGACTCTCAGCTGATCCCAACCAACATCCCGATTTACGGATTCAATGGAGTCGAGTCCAAGGTTGAAGGAACTATTCAGTTACCCATGACTATTGGGCAAGAACCTAAGGAGGCTACCCACACTACGCCATAAATGGCCTATTGCAACGTTTTGGCATGGGTGTTACCACTATGGTGTTACCATAGCTATGGAGTTTTTAAGCTATCGCAACCCCGTAATTGTTGGTGTTACCAAAGGCACAAAAGTATGTTACTATAGTTATAGAAGGTGTTACACTGGGCAACACCATGCGATGTGTTACCATAGAGTATTCATGAACAAATTTTTTATTTTATTTAAATTTAATGATTTAATAATTATTTGACTTTAAAAATAATTAATTTTAACAAAATCGTTGAAGTAATCATTTTAAAACGTAATATTCCATCAAATAATTAAATTATTGATTTTTCATAAATATTATCTTTTGTTTATAAATTTCAAATAAAAAGGATTTAAAATAAAATGATATCAAAAATTTATTAAATTTTACCTAAATTCACTAAAAAAAATAATAAAGAAAACTAAGTTATGTATAAATTGTGAATTATTGCAAAAATAGAGAGCGGGCAAACAAAAATTTAGAATTGGGAAAAAAAAGTTAAAATTTCATTTCTCATTTCTCTCTTTCATTCCATTAGATTTAAATTTTTATAATTATTAAAGCTAAATATATATTTTCAAGAAAAGGAAATTTAAATTTTGTTATGTTACTTACTTTTCGAGTTTTTTTATAGTTATTTTTTTGAATATTATAAAAAACATAAATATTATTAGAAAAATACAAAACTTTAATATATCATAGATTTTAAATTTTAAGAAATTTTAAATTGTATTACAATATTTATTACAAATACATATCATATTTTTATTACTAAAATATTAAAATTTAAATTAACAAATTTAGTTTTAAGACATTGACAAGAACAGACAACAGAGGCGCACAACAATACAGGGACGGGAGGTGAAAATTTTGAAGAGTTTAGCACACAACAGTAGGCGGGAAGTGAAAATTTTTAGCAGCTCTTAATTCCCCCTTTGTCCAAATCAAACTAAAAGCTCTGTTTTGTTACTAAAACACAAGTGGGGGGAAAATTGGGGAAAAACATCATATCACTAGTTCAGTCTCACTTCTCTCTCTCCTCTCTCGCCTTTCTCTGTTCTCTCTCGCCTCTCTCTATTTCAATTAGTGTTTGAACCGGATTAATCGAAGCTTGGGTCAAGGATTCAATTAGGGTTCCAGCTGGATTAATTGAAGTTTGTGTTCGAAGGTGTTTGGTTAATTGAAGGTATAAATCTCTCTTCCCCTCTCTTTCCGTCCCTCTCTTTCTCTGTATCTCTCTCCCCCTATCTCTGTCTCGATCTCTATGTCTCTCTCTCCCTCTCTCTTTTTTATATATCGTACATTATAAATAAACCTTGTCATTGGTAATTCAGTAGCAGTTGAAGTTACTTCTCCAAGTAAGGAAAGACTCCAGGTAAGTGCACATTTAATTATCGCAATCAGTTATGCACATTTTGTTTTATAATGCAACTCAGATGGTTATTTTCAATAAAATCGTATAAGATGCTGCAATTGAAAAAGAGAATGATGAATTAATATTGTATAAAATGTTGTATACGATTGTAATCAATGCCTAATGATGTAAGTTTTGATGAACATATGCGTAATGATGCAAGTTTTACTTATATAGAATTGTTCCAAATGCAGTAACGTCATCAAGGTACATTGAACACCTAAATTAAATTTTAAAGTCAACACCAGTTATTAAGTAAAGAAAGATAATCACTATATAGCACTTACTATAAATATGTATGCACTTTCTTTTATGATTCAGTAATTAATATAAGTGGATGATAGTATTTATATATATTTTTCATTAATGAAATGGTCTAAGTGTTTATTGGAGTTGGT
This sequence comes from Kitagawia praeruptora, assembly GCA_037693485.1. Lineage (NCBI taxonomy): Eukaryota > Viridiplantae > Streptophyta > Magnoliopsida > Apiales > Apiaceae > Kitagawia > Kitagawia praeruptora. The sequence goes on along the minus strand of CM075351.1, from coordinate 115,411,449 downwards.
TTGCAGGGATGCCTGCTAGATTGTGTTGAAATGATGGGTATTGTTCTGAAGAGGGAATCTTTGTATGCCTGTTAGGTTTCCTCTGAACTGCTGTATGCCTGTTAGGAATTCAAAGACCATGGAATCAAATGCACAGGAAACGTGGAGACATCATATGACTGATGGAAAGCTTAGGGAAATCACTGAAGAAGGCAAAAATTACGCAATTGGAAACAGAGATCTTGCTGCATTGGTTGTTCATACTCCTACGGGCGAGTTGCTACGTCAAATAAGATCTTGGCTTGCAGAAAATTTTGACTTTCTCATGGTCGCTGCTGATGATACTTTAGGGGGCTCAACCAGTCAACTAGAGCTCCTTTCTACTGCAATAATGGATGGTTGGATGGCCGGGCTTGGTGCTGCTATACCTCCCAGTACTGATGCGTTTGGCCAGCTGTTGGAGAGTATGCCAAGCGTGTCTATAATTCTCAATTTCAGCATTTAAAGGTATCTGATACAAACCCTAACAATAAACTGTTCATGTGACCTGTCCTTTTATTTCATCGTTGTCACTGTTTCAGTTAAATTTTATTATAAATCTTGAAAAACTAGCTGATTTGTGCAAAGTTTTATTAACATGGTTATGCAATCTTTCTTTTTTCAGAGTTGAGTGCAGATGTGGTTCTTGTGGGAAAAGGAAACAGAAGCCAAGTGAATGGGAACGGCATACAGGTTCCAGAGCTAAAGTGGACGACAGAACGTTGTGCTGTCTATGGAAAGTCCTGCTTCTAGTTGATAGCCAAAATAAGGCATGTTCTTTTGCTTGGACAAATGATAAAATCTGGCTACCTTGCACGGTCTGCAAACTTATTTGTTTGTTGCAGCACTGACATAAGTATTAGTGACAGCCTTTAGAAGATGGATTTAGGATGTAACTAGCTTATTAGTTTAGTTGAGGTACTGAATTGTCAGGTTTTCCCAAGGTTATTTGTGATATATCCAAGCTATGGATATGGTATTGTGTGCAATCAATTTTAGATTGCAAGAAATTTATTACATGACCTCGTAACAGTAGTTGATTTTATTTATGTATAGAATTGTGTATTGTGATATAGAATTCAGATTCCTATTTAGCATAATGTAGGTACACATTAATTTTGCATTACTCTTACTCATTGAAAGGGTTCTGGCTTTCTTTTAGGATTTGATGTAGTTGTATTTGGATTTGTATTGTTGGTTTGTTTTATGGCAATTCAATATGCTGGTGAATCTTTATTTTTGTTTCATTTATGGTGTTACAATAGATAAACTGGTGTGTCACAATAGGGTGTTGCAGTAGGTAATATTTGGTGTTACAATAGGTAATATTAGGTGTTACAATAGGCCTTGCACAGTCAGCAGGTGGCCCCAAAGTAGGCTCAAAAAGTGGGCCCCACAAGTGGGCCCAAATGCGTGACCCACATGTAGCCCCCAAATGTGGGTCCCATATGTGGGCCCCACATGTGGATCCCATGCACGTGTGGCCCCCCATGTGGGTCCCACGTGTGGGCCCCATAATATAATGCAAATTTGTAACATCTATTGTAACACACAAACTATGTTGCTGTAGAGTGTTTAAGGTGTTGTTGTAGAGGTCTTTAGTAACCGCATTTGCCGTGTTACCATAGGTTATTTTTTATGTTACCATTGATACCTATAGTTACTGCTGAGAATGTAACACGGCTGAGGTGTTACCATAGCCCGATTTTGGCCTATGGTAACATGAAATAGGGGTCTATGGTAACACAGTTTGGGGGTTACAATAGGCCATTTATGGCGTAGTGCCAGATGTTGAATTTTCTGGTGATTAAGGCGTCCTCGACCTACAACGCAATCCTGGGAAGGACTGGACTTCATGCGTTCAAGGCTGTTGCCTCTACTTATCATATGAAGATCAAGTTTCCAACCCGGAATGGAGTTGGAGAACAGAAGGGTGACCAGAAGATGGCAAGGAGCTGCTATGTGTCCGCACTGAGATCTGATGGAATCGGGGGGCAGGTACTCCCTATTGAAGACATGGATGTCCGTGGTGATGATGAGCACCGAGGGAAGCCATCTGAGGATTTAGTTCCCATCCCTCTAGAGCCGGGCAACCCTGAGAAAGTAACTTATGTGGGAGCATCTTTGAAAGAACCCTTGAAGGGCAAGTTGATAGAATTCTTACAAGAAAATAGTGATGTGTTTGCTTGGACCGCAGCTGACATGCCAGGGATTGATCCCCAACTCATTACTCACAAGCTGAATGTTGATCCCGGACGGAAGACAATAAAGCAGAAAAAGAGAAATTTTGTTCCCGAAAGGCAGGAGGCCATTAAACAAGAAGTTGACAAGCTCTTAGAGGCTGGGTTTATTGAAGAAATTCAGTTTCCTGAATGGTTAGCTAACCCTGTGATGGTCAAGAAAGCAAATGGGAAGTGGAGGATGTGTATAGACTTCACTGATTTGAATGATGCATGTCCGAAGGATTGTTTTCCCTTGCCAAGGATTGATATGTTGATAGATGCCACAGCTGGACATGAGATGTTGAGCTTCATGGATGGGTTCAGTGGCTACAATCAGATTAAGATGCACAAGGATGACATCCCTAAGGTATCTTTCATAACTGACTTTGGTGTTTTCTGCTATCTTGTTATGGCTTTTGGTCTAAAGAATGCAGCAGCTACTTACCAACGATTGGTGAATAAGATATTCGCCCATCTGATTGGAAAAACCATGGAGGTCTATGTTGATGACATGTTAGTCAAGAGCCTACTCAAGGCAGACCACATTAAGCACCTCAGAGAGGCATTCGAAGTGCTGAGGCACCACAAGATGATGTTGAATCCAGCCAAGTGTGCTTTTGGCGTTGGATCTGGAAAGTTTTTGGGTTTGATGGTTTCGAAAAGAGGCATAGAGGCCAACCCCGACAAGATCAAGGCGATCTTAGACATGGAACCTCCCCGTTCTGTGAGGGATGTACAGAAGTTAACCGGCAGAGTGGCCGCTCTAGGGAGATTTATATCCAAGTCTGGTGATAAGTGCTTGCCTTTCTTTCAAGCATTGAAGAAGGTGAAAATTTTTGAATGGACTGATAAAAGCCAAGAAGCCTTTGAACAGTTGAAGAAATACATGGTCGAAGCCCCGTTGTTGGCCAAGCCAAGTCCCGGAGAGACTCTTTATCTATATTTAGCGGTTTCTGAACAAGTATTGAGTGTCGTCCTCATCAAAGAAGAGGACAAGGTTCAGAGACCTATCTACTATGTAAGCAAGGTGCTCCACGGAGCTGAGTTAAATTACTCATCCATCGAGAAATTTGCTTTGGCACTGGTAACAGCTTCAAGAAAACTACGACCATACTTTCAGTCACATAAGATCGAAGTCCTGACGGACCAGCAATTGAGGAACATATTGCACAGCCCAAAAGCAAGTGGAAGGTTGATCAAATGGGCAATTGAACTTGGAGAGTTTGACATCACGTATAAGCCTCAAACAGCCATTAAGGCTCAGGCATTGGCTGACTTCGTGGTTGAATGTACCATTGGCAACCAAGAAATCGGGGGGCAGGAGATAATGACTACCCCTGAGAATGGAGATAAAGATAAAGAACTTGTACCTGATCAGAAGGAATATTGGCTGCTCTATTTTGATGGGGCATCAAAAACAAAATCTAGTGGCGCGGGCTTAGTGTTGCAAAGCCCCGATGGGTTCACGGTTGAATATGCTTTGAAGTTGGATTTTCCTACTACCAACAATGAAGCTGAATATGAGGCATTGATAGATGGCTTAGGCTTGGCAAGAATCATGAGGGTCAAGAACCTCAAAGTCTGTGGAGACTCAAGGCTTGTAGTATCACAAGTGAATGGAGAGTACGAGGCCAAGGATGAAACCATGGCAAAGTATCTAAGGATTGTGAAGGGTATTATGACCCAATTTGAGGAATGCTATGTGGAACACATCCCAAGAGAGGAAAACGTTAAGGCTGATGCCCTGTCCAAGTTTGCTTCCTCTGAGATAGAGAATTACGCAGGGAGTGTTTACTTCCAGGTCTTGAAGGCCCAGTTCATCAACTCTAAGTTGGTAGCACCAATAAATCTAGGAAGCTATTGGATGGATCCCATCAAAGGTCATCTTGAAACTGGATGGCTCCTTGATGATGCCTTGGAGGCACGAAAATTGTCAGTAAGGGCATTGAGATACGCCTTGATCGAAGGCATCCTCTACAAGAGATCGTTTGTCATCCCATACCTGAAGTGTTTAAGGCCCCACGAGGCAAGAGAAGCGTTGGAAGAACTTCATGGAGGGATCTGTGGGCAGCACTTGGGGGGCAGAGCCCTAGCTCACAAGATTGCTCGTCTCGGATTTTATTGGCCAGAGATGTTGGCTGATGCAAAAGATTATGTTAAGAAGTGTGATAGATGCCAGAAGCACGCTCCGATTATAAGGCAGCCGCCTGAGATGTTGACTTCGATCAGCTCTCCTATTCCGTTTGCAATGTAGGGAATGGATATACTTGGTCCTTTTCCCGTAGCATCTGCACAGAGAAAGTTTCTGATAGTAGCCATTGACTACTTCACTAAGTGGATTAAGGCCAAACCCCTAGCCAAGATAACCACCAAGCAAGTTTCCCAGTTCTTCTGGGAGAACGTGATATGCAGATATGGAATCCCTCGAATCCTTGTGACGAATAATGGGACACAATTCAACAATGAAGAGTTCAAGAAGTATTGTGAGGAAAATGCTATTGATCTTCGTTTTACTTCAGTAGCACACCCGCAAGCTAATGGACAAGCTGAGGTAACCAATCGTATAATCCTTGATGGACTGAAGAAAAGGGTCGAACGCTCAAGAAACACTTAGGTGGACGAGTTACTGCCTATACTTTGAGCATATCGTACTACTTGCAAAGTGACAACTGAAGCAACCCCGTTTTTGTTGGCTTATGGAGCCGAGGCAGTTGTGCCCCTGGAGATTATGCACGCATCACCTCGAGTTGAGGCATATGAGCAAGAGACTAATGAAGAAGGCATGAGACTCGCCCTAGACCTGATTGATGAGGTCAGGGATGAAGCAAACGCCCAGAATGTAGAGCATCAGAAAAGAGCATCCTTCCACTACAACCGAAGGGTTAAGGAGAGATTCTTTCGACAAGGCGATCTGGTTCTAAGGAAGATAGAAGCCTCTGGAGTTGGTCAGAAAGGAAAGCTAGCCCCTAACTGGGAAGGGCCGTATCGAGTCTAGAAGACACTAGGACGAGGATCTTACAAGTTGGAAACCTTGGATGGGAACGAGGTTCCCCGTACTTGGCACGCCTTGAACCTCAAGATTTATTATGTTTAAGCTGTCCTTGCAAGGATGTAAGCTTTTTATCTATCTATTAGTAGAAGTAGAAATAAGGTTCGATGAAACCATTCCAGGGCTTAACGCCCCGAGTAGGACAATGATAAGCTATGTAAGGGTTGACTCCATTTCGAATTATTAATGCAAATTTGTTTTCCTTCAATGATTCTGTGATTTTGTTTATGTACCAAGCACCTGTTGTGTGTAAGTCTAGAAAGACCAAGTACCGAAAATAAATAAAACACACGAATGAAAGAAACAAATGCATAAATAAATAAGCCCGAAGGCTACAAGTTAAGTTTACAAATTCAAGAAAGCAAAGCGATAAAGATAATGTCACACAGGACTTGGAATAAAAAAAAGATCAAGGAGTTTTGGAGGCAGCCTTGGCAGTCTTGGAGGCCTTGGCAGCCTTGGCCTTCCTGGCTGAGCTCTTCGAAGCTGAAACCTGAAAATGCACACCTAGAGGGGGGGTGAATAGGTGTAAATGGCTAACTATGTTTAACTAAAACAGATTTTAAAAATTACCATAAACAGCTTACTGAATTCGTTTTATGCAGAGACAAATTGTAAGCTGAATGCAAACAGTATGCTGAATGTAATGACAGTAAGTAAGGTAAAGTGCATAAACAGTAAGCTAAATGTAAGCTGTAAGTAAAGAACAGAAAATAAAGAGCACAAGAAACTTTTAGCCAGGTTCGACCCCTAACCCCTATGGTCTACGTCCTGGTCCCTTACCAACTTGGTAAGAGAATATATTATTGATCACTGAAATAAGCCAATTACAAGATGCAACAATATATCTCCCTCAATACCCAGCTGTTGACAAATGGCGTGCTGAACTCCTGTTTCTGAACTTGCTCTCTAAGCTATACTTCCCAAGTATACTTCTCTAGCAACGTTCACCAAACCCTAGTTCCCTAGCCAAACTGTCCAACAACTAAACCTTACAAATCGAACAATACAATCAATAAAGGATACAACTTAAACTATGAATTCTTTAAGATATAGCACGTATGAATATACTAAGAGCTCGAGAGAATCAAAGGATATAGCAATGAAAAACTGAGTTGTTTGAAATCTTGTGTGCTTGAATGTTTTCTCTGAATTGTTAAAATCACGAATGAACACAAGAACAAGGTTTATAAAGCATCACACCAACGTTCAGAAAATCAATCACCAATTATTCGAACAATTAGAATCAATTACTAACGTTCAATTGGTTAGAGATTTTACAAACGTTCTTTTGAACGTTAGAAAGAAGGTTTGAAAGGGATAAAACGATTGAAAGCTTAACCTTCTGATTTGTATAGATATAAAATGCGTATAGGAGATTTGAAAGAAAGAAAATCTTTTAAATATGGAAACTCCCATAAGTTTTATGATTTGTTTTAAAGAAAGATATTTGAAAAGATTTGAGCTCTAGAATATATTATATACGTATTATATAATAAAGATTCCTACAAAATATTTCCTGAATTAAATCCATGCGAATCAGTCTTGATCTTTATCTTCAGGATTTCTGGCAGTTGCAAATGGCTTGTTGTTTGCGTATTCTGTGTAAACAATCAGTAGGCTAATATACCCTGCAAAACCATGTTAGATAATACAAGCATAACACAATGTTTTATATCAAACTACAATCAAATAGCTTGCTGAATGTGATCATCAAAACCATAGGAGTATCAATCTCCCCCTTTTTGATGATTACACAATATTTAGGAGAATAGAAAGCTCCCCCTAAATCCCTGCATATTAGTACACTTTGATATAAAACAGATTCAAGATAAACAAGCATAATTAATCATATCCAAATCGAATATCTTGACCAAACAAGCAAATAAGTTCTCCTAAATTTCTCCCCCTTAATCCATCAAAAAACCATCAAAAAGAATATTAGTTCAGGTCTGGAATAAGCATAGAGAAATAAGAAATAAAAAATCAAATCATGATAATGACATATAAACAGTTCAGATACAAATGGTAAGCCAACGTTACCCATTCTGTGCTTGTCAGCTTGCTGACTACACAGTACACATGCCAAGCTCCATTCGTATGGCTGTAAATCTTTCTTCAGCCAATGGCTTTGTGAAGATATCTACTAGTTGAACTTCAGTTGAGACAAATAACAACTCAATCTTCCCTTTTGCTGCATTATCCCTCAAGAAATGATGACGAACGTCAATATGCTTCGTTCTTGAGTGATTCACAGGATTCTTTGAGATATTGATGGCACTTTTGTTGTCACAATATATTGGAATCTTGCCACACTTGATATTAAAATCCCTTAGGGTTTGAATCATCCATAAAATTTGAGAGCAACAGCTACCAGCTACTAGATACTCTCCTTCGGCCGTTGAAAGAGCAACAGAAGCTTGCTTTTTTCTTTGCCATGACACCAAGCTTTGTCCAAGAAATGTACAAACACCACTTGTGCTCTTTCTATCAGTTTGAGACCCTGCATAATCTGCATCACTATACCCCACGAGATCAAAAGTATTTGTGATAGGATAGAATAAACCAAGATTGATAGTACCACTTAAATATTTAAAAATCATTTTAACCGCATTTAAGTGAGACTCTTTAGGGTTGGATTGAAACCTTGCACAAGCACAAACACTATACATGATATCAGGTCTTGAGGCAGTTAAATATAATAGACTTCCAATCATACCTCTATACCTTTTGACATCCACATCCTTACCATTCTCATCTGCAAACAGCTTGCTGTTTTGAGTCATAGGAGTTGTTTTTGCTTTGACATCTTCAAAACCAAATCTCTTGAGCAGATTCTTTGTATACTTGGATTGATGCACATAAATACCATCATTGGTTTTCTTGATTTGGAGACCCAAGATATAATTGAGTTCCCCCATCATGCTCATGTCGAATTCATTGTACATGCACTTAGAAAACCACTCACACATAGATTCATTAGTAGAACCGAATACAATATCATCCACAAATATTTGTACAACAAGAATATCTTTACCATTTTGTTTTGTAAATAATGTGCGATCGATATTACCTCGAGTGAATCCATTTTTGAGAAGAAACTTAATAAGTCTTTCATACCACGCTCTAGGGGCTTGCATTAACCCATATAGTGCCTTCTTGAGCTTGTAAACATAATCAAGAAACTTCTCATGTTCGAATCCAGGAGGCTATTTGACATAGACTTCCTCATTCAGCACGCCATTTAGAAACGCATTCTTCACGTCCATTTGATATAACTTGAATTTCTTGTAGCATGCATAAGCAAGAAGCATTCTGATTGATTCTAAACGAGCAACAGGTGCATATGTTTGATCGAAATCAATTCCTTCTTGTTGATTATAGCCTTGAGCCACAAGCCTTGCCTTGTTTCGAGTGATAGTTCCAAACTCATCCACTTTGTTCTTGAACACCCATTTGGTTCCTATGATAGAAGCATCTTCTGGTGGCTTTACAAGTTCCCAAACATCACATCTCTCGAATTGGTTGAGTTCCTCTTGCGTGGCCATGATCCAATTTTCATCTTCTAACGCCTCCTTGATATTTTTGGGTTCTTCTTGAGCTAGAAAGGCCGCATAAGCACAAAAGTTTGCTTTTCCTCTCCTTGTTGTGATTCCATCTGAGATATTTCCAATAACAAGTTCTGCAGGATGATTCTTTACTGTTCTTGTAGCCTTTGGTAGAGAATGTTGAGCAATTTCTTCTTGTGAAGTCAATCTGACCACTTCAGCTTACTGATTTGCAGTTCCAGCTTGCTGTTTTCCATTCTCAGTAGTGTTGTTGGCTTGCTGACTTCCAGTTTCAGCAGTATTGTTGGCTTGATGTTTTGATCCAGTTACATGAGGTTGTATGATATCAGCTTCACCTGAAAATTCTTCCTCATCTCTTGGCAGATCATTGTTAGGTTCTTGAAAAGTAACATCAATAGATTCTTCAACCATACGTTTATCTAAGTTATAAACTCTATATGCCCTACTAGTTAAAGAATAACCAAGAAAATTAGCTTCATAAGATTTTGCATCGAATTTACCATCATTACCAATTGTCTTGAGCACATAGCACTTTAAGCCAAAGATTCTGAAGTAACTGATGTTTGGCTTCTTTTTCCTCAACAACTCATAAGGAGTTTTGTTCAAAATAGGCCTGATTATGACTCTATTCAACACATAGCATGCTGTATTCACTGCTTCTACCCAAAAGCTTCTAGGCAGCTTGCTTTCTTGCAATAAAGTCCTTGCTGTTTCTTGTAATGACTTGTTCTTCCTTTCTACCACTCCATTTTGTTGTGGAGTCCTTGGAGCAGAAAATTCATTTGTAATTCCTCTTTCTTCACAATAATCAATGAAGTCCTTGTTGATAAATTCACCTCCTCTATCACTCCTTATACCTACAAGCCTTGTATTCAACTTGTTCTCAAGTAATTTGATTAGCTTCTCAAACTCAACAAAAGCACAATCTTTAGTACGAAGAAATAATACCCATGTAAATCTAGAGTAATCATCTACAATCACAAAACCATATTGTTTACCTCCAATACTCTTGTAAGCTTCTGGACCCAATAAGTCCAAATGCAGAAGCTCTAAGGGTTTAGAAGTAGATACCATTTTCTTTGATTTGTGAGTACTTCGAAGCTGTTTGCCCAATTGGCAAGCTGAACAGACTTCTGTTTTGACATACTTTAGCTTGGGCAGCCCTCTCACTTGTTTCTTGCTTGACAACTTTCTGAGCAAATCCATGTGTGCATGTCCCAATCTTCTATGCCAAATATATGGGTCATTATCTACTGCAGCCAAACAGCACGCTGTTTCCTGCATATCAAAGTCTAATACATATATATATTTCCTTCTCTTCTAGCAACTAGGGGGATTTTGTTAGTACCAATAGTAATAATAGTTTTATCAATGCCAAAATCAACATAATGTCCATCATCAAATAATTGAGTGACACTAAGCAAGTTATAAGTAAGACCTTTGACATATTGAACTTTATCAATCGAAATATTAGTATTACCAATAGAACCGGTACCAAGGATTTGAAGAGTTTTGCTATTCCCAATTGTTACTCTTCCACCCTTTTTCATTTGGAGATTTATAAACTGAGATTTGTCTCCACACATGTGTCTAGTACATCCGCTATCCAAAATCCATTGCTTTGATTTGACCTTGGCAGCAAGGCACATCTACAAAACAAACAAAAATAACTCAATGTTTTGGTACCCATATAGGTTTGGGTCCAGATTGGTTAGTAGCAAGAATATATAAAGCATTTAAATCAGATTTCTTGATCCACATTTGGACCACTTTTGGGGACTGATTTTGCTTGTTGTCATTCTGTTGGTAAGCTGTTTGTCTCCTGCTATTTGCATTCTGGTATGCTGTTTGTCGCCTGACTGGTCCATTCTGGTAAGTTGTTTGTCGCCTGACTTGTCCATTTTGGTAAGCTGTTTGTTGCCTGACTAGTCCATTTTGGTAAGTTGTTTTCACTTTATGATTTACTTGAACCACACAATCCTTTTCCAGGTGTCCTTTTCCACCACATTTGTTGCATGTCTTCCAAGGCATAGCATAGTCATAGGGTATGCCATTCCTTCCATCATAATTGAGCACCTTATCTTTCTTGTTGAAGTTTAGACCAACACCTTCTCTGACTAAGGGGACATTTGCCTTCTTCATCATTGTCTTTAACGTGTCTTCACCTTGAACAAAAGTTTCCATGCCCTTCTTGAGATCTTTAACTTCTATTTCTAGGAGGTTGATCACTTCAGCTTGCTGTTTGATGAGTTCAGCTTGCTGAACTCTCTTTTCAGCAGTTTTTGAAGATTCGGCTTGACTAGATTCCTTCATCTTGTATGATTCCAATGCTTTAGCTTTAGTTTTAACATCAGACCTTAGTTCTTTGATTTCTTCAGTCAAGGTCTTGTTTCTCTTTTCAAGTAGCTTGACATTAGCCTCTAAATGTCTGTTTTTAGTATTTAGTTCCTTGATCTCTGTAGCTTTACTGAATGAAGTTGAATCCCATTCTTCCATTTTTGGCAACAGATCTTTTACCATTTTGGATAAATAGGCATTCTTATCAGTCAGCTTGCTGATTTCAGCCTTTAGTGCCATGTGTTCTTCAATTGTAACACTATTTTGTTCCTGCATGGTTAGTGAGTCTAACAATGTATCATCAGAAGACACGTAATCATTAAAAGAGTTTACCTCACTCTGATTCTCTTCCGAATCAGTTTCAGCATACACTCCTTCTGAATTTCCTTGAATAGATTCATCTTCAAGTCCAACGAATGCTAAATTCAATATTTCTTCACTTGAGTCATCACTGGAATCTGAATCATCATCACTCGGTAGAGCCTTTGATTTCTTCTTGTCCTTGAAAATAGTAGGTTGTTTTGACTTTAGTTTGTAGCAGTTCCTTTTATAATGGCCTGGCTTGCCACATTCGAAACAAGTTTCCTCCTTAGAGTCTTTTGAGCCTTTCTTGTTGTTGTAGAAACCACCTCTTTCCCTTTTCATCATATTCTTCTTTTCTATCAGCCTCTTGATCTTCTTTGAAATAAGTGCAAGTTCCTCATCAGAATCAGATTCATCATCAGTGTCAATTTGCTTGCTGTTTTTAGAATGGAGAGCCATATTCTTCATCTTTTCTGTTGGAGCTTTAACACTTGAACTTCCCACCTGATTTACATTTATCTTGCTCTCAAATTGCTCAAGCTCAGCAAATACAGCCAAGTGATCCATAGTATCAATAAGTGGTGAGGATTCCAAGGTAGTAACTTTGGCTTCGTAGATAAATGGTACTGCACTCAATACATTCATAGTGATTTCGTCTTGTGGTATAGATTTCCAAAGCCTCTTTAGTGAATTTATAGTAACTTGAAAATGCTTGACTATCCTTGATAGTTTCACCTTCATTAAGCTTGAAATTTCCAAAATCATTCATTAGCTTGCTAAGTTTCACCTTCTTTAGAGAATTCGAACCTTCATGATAAGTCTCCTATGCATCCTACATTTCTTTTACTGATTTGAGTGAAGATACTTTATCATATTCAGCCCGGTTCAAACCATTCATAAGAGAACTCCTAGCCTTTCCATTGTAGCCAAGTTTGATTAATTCTTCCGGAGTAAGTTCATCAACATCCTTTGGCTTGCCATCTTTATCAAGAAAGACATATGGACCTTTTTGCACAACTCTCAGAACTAATGGATCTCTGGATAAGTGAGTTTCCATGCTGCTTTTCCACCAGTGGTAGTTGTGTGTGCCATGAAGAAGTGGAGGCCTAAAACCAGATTTGCCTTCGGGATAGTTTTCAGCCATTATGATCGAATACTTTGCTATTACAGAATTGTTAGTATACCAAATCTCTGATACCAAATGAAAATGCACACCTAGAGGGGGGGTGAATAGGTGTAAATGACTAACTATGTTTAACTAAAACAGATTTTAAAAATTACCAAAAACAGCTTACTGAATTCGTTTTATGCAGAGACAAATGGTAAGCTGAATGCAAACAGTATGCTGAATGTAATGACAGTAAGTAAGGTAAAGTGCAGAAACAGTAAGCTAAATGCAAGCAGCAAGTAAAGAACAGAAAATAAAGAACACAAGAAACTTTTAGCCAGGTTCGACCCCTAACCCCTATGGTCTACGTCCTGGTCCCTTACCAACTTGGTATGAGAATATATTATTGATCACTGAAATAAGCCAATTACAAGATGCAACAATATATCTCCCTCAATACCCAGCTGTTGACAAATGGCGTGCTGAACTCCTGTTTCTGAACTTGCTCTCTAAGCTATACTTCCCAAGTATACTTCTCTAGCAACGTTCACCAAACCCTAGTTCCCTAGCCAAACTGTCCAACAACTAAACCTTACAAATCGAACAATACAATCAATAAAGGATACAACTCAAACTATGAACTCTTTAAGATATAGCACGTATGAATATACTAAGAGCTCGAGAGAATCAAAGGATATAGCAATGAAAAACTGAGTTGTTTGAAATCTTGTGTGCTTGCATGTTTTCTCTGAATTGTTAAAATCACGAATGAACACAAGAACAAGGTTTATAAAGCATCACACCAACGTTCGGAAAGTCAATCACCAATTATTTGAACAATTAGAATCAATTACTAACGTTCAATTGGTTAGAGATTTTACAAACGTTCTTGTGAACGTTAGACAGAAGGTTTGAAAGAGATAAAATGATTGAAAGCTTAACCTTCTGATTTGTATAGATATAAAACGCGTATAGGAGATTTGAAAGAAAGAAAATCTTTTAAATAAGGAAACTCCCATAAGTTTTATGATTTGTTTTAAAGAAAGATATTTAAAAAGATTTGAGCTCTAGAATATATTATATACGTATTATATAATAAAGATTCCTTACAAAATATTTCCTGAATTAAATCCATGCGAATCAGTCTGGATCTTTATCTTCAGGATTTCTGGCAGTTGCAAATGGCTTGCTGTTTGCGTATTCTGTGTAAACAATCAGTAGGCTAATATACCCTGCAAAACCATGTTAGATAATACAAGCATAACACCATGTTTTATATCAAACTACAATCAAATAGCTTGCTGAATGTGATCATCAAAACCATAGGAGTATCAAAACCCTGTCAGAGCTCGTACAAGTAGTTGATTCCTCAGCATCAGCCAGGAGAGGAGAGCGCTCGGGATCAAGAATCCTATCTGTAGTATCCTCTCTTTCCTCCTCATCCTCCTCCATAGGAGTAATCCTCTGCGACCCTAACAGCTTGGCCAGCTCTAAAGGGGCCTCAGGACAAGGAAAATCCCCATATCAGAACAGCCCAGGGTGCCTCTCCGAAACAGCATCCAAAGCCCCTTTCCAACCACTGAAGTAGTTGGCTGGATAGAGAAGATCGTCATGCTTGGCCATAAGCTTTTGGAAATCCTCGGAGTCCATGTAATCATCAATGATGTCCTCCTTGCCTTGGCGAAGTTCAGCAATACTACCATAGGCCTTCTCCAGCTCCTCTTCCTTGGGCTTCAGCTTCTCTTCCAGGTCAGTAACATTGGCCCTAGACTGGTCAAGATCCTTCTTATGAGTTCCAGCTTGAGTCCGCCAAGATTTAGCATGGTGAAGGGCCGACTGGAAGTATGCATTGCCCTGAAAAGCAGCAGATCAAGGGATCAACAAGGAAGAAATGAAAAGATTAAAAATGGATGTATGGAAAAGAAGGCTTACAGTAGCTAGGGCTTGAGCCCCCATCAACTCAACCACCTCCAAGTCGCGAGAGACGACTATGTCACGATAGTCAGCTGGAGTGATTGAGTGATAAGACCAATCCTTCGCATACTTGGTATCTCCAACAACCGAATCCTGCTTTATGATGCCCCATGCAGGCCGAAAAATAGAGGATTTAGCAGAGGAGGCAGCCCCCCTTCCTCCTTCCACACTGACAGGCACATGAGGCCTCAAAAAAGCAGGTTCTGTAGGCTGTCCCCTGGGGTCTTTGATTGCCCGCTTCCTCTTCATATGGGAAGTTTCACCAGATAAGTGCTCCTGTAACTCGTTTATGCCCTGAGCAGCTGAAAAAGCAAAGAACAGAGTCAGTAAGAGTAAAGTATATCATGCAAGAAAACAAAGGAGAGATAAATGAGGTTTTTACCCTTATCTGATACGGAAGAAAGACCCACTGATTTGAGGGAAAATTCCTCAAGAAGGGTGAAGAAGTGAGTTTCCCCATTATCCGCAATAAGGGCGGTGAAAGCAGCTTGTTCTGCATCATCCAGCTCAATATCGTCTGGATTTCCATCAACAACCTTTCCGAAAGAACTACGGAAGAGGGTTCCCCAATCACCCCCTTCCCATACGAGGTACATGAACTCCTCTTTCCGTTTAGGATTGTTATCCGGAATTGAGGAGGGATCGTAAATATTAGGGATTGTGGCGCGAAGGCTTATGTAGACCCAGCCAGGGTAGGAAATTGCATTATTCTTAAATTGAAAAATTTTCTGGAAAAGGGAAACAGTTAGTGGGAATTTGTTTTTTAAACAAAGAACCATGAAGCAAAGAATGGCTCTCCAAGCATTTGGAACAAGTTGACAAGGATTTATTTGAACATCTACCAACAGCATGGGAATGAAATTATGGAAAGGAAAACGAAGCCCGGCCATTATTGCATCTTTATAGATACAAAGGGCATGTGGCTTCCAGTGGCAAGAACGATCTCCCGGTTCAGCTGGAACCAGTTTTAAGGGGGATTGAACGTTAAAGACACTACACCATATAATGCCTATTGCAACCATATTTTTGAAGGTTTGTCGAAAAACGTTGCTATTGAGAAACCAAATCACACAAATTGCAACGCCTTTGAAAAACATTGCAATAGCATTGAAAAAATTAAAAAGAGTTAAAAACATTTTATCTATTGCAATAGTTTTCTTAAATTGTTGCAGTAAATTTGATTTTTGGGCCCAAAAAATTGGCGGGCTTGTGAAATGTGATGAGCGGGATTTTTACATTATTTTTGCCCGGCTTACAAAAAATAAAAAAAAGAGAAAACAAACACAACACACAGTCACTAACACAGACTCAACATAACACAGATACATTAAGAAAAAATCCTCTTTCCTCAAACATCAATCCCAAATCTTCAAGATCGAATACTCAAGCTCCAAGAGAGGAACTCAAGCTCGAAGAAGATTAAGGCTCAATAAAGGTAAATCATCGATCCCAAATCCTCTTCCCTCAAATTGATTATAAATCAAGCATTCATATTCTTTAGAGTAGAAGATTAAAGATTGAATGTTCCTCGTTCTTTGTGATTTTGAATCGAGTTTGTTACATGCTCACATCTTCTTTGTTGTTCTTTAATTGCTCTTTTTTTGTGTTCTTAATTAGGGTTTTTATGTTTCTTATGTTATTTCGAATTATGTAATTGGGGATTTTTCTTTGTTTATAGGGTTCATCTTGTGAATTTTCTTAAAGTGTTGGGGTTTATGTTGATTTTTGTTTTTGTAAAGAAATTTGGAATTGGGACTTATCTATGAGAGTATTGAGTATATGTAAGTTTTGAGAGTATTGTTTTAGAATTATATTTGATTATTTAGATTTTGGGATTATGGAGTCTATGTAAACGGTCTGGTGTGCTTCTTTATGGTCCACCAGGGACAGGGAAAGTAAGTTATTTTAGTACCTTACCATCCCTCTTATGTTTGTAGGTATAACAATATATTGCTTTCGGATGACTTTGTAGTATAACTTCTCTATTTATGTGGATAACTTCAGACCCTATTGGCAAAAGCTGTTGCAACACAGTGCTCCCGTAATTTTCTTACTGTTAAAGGGCCTGAACTGTTTAATATGTACATAGGAGAATCAGAAAAGAATGTAAGTGACATTTTTCAGAAGGTATATTTTCCTTTTTGAGCAATATGCATACGCTAAGATCTAAGAACACCAAGTTCTGATCATGACTACCAGCATATCCATCCCGGAGTAGTACCAAGGAAGCTCAAGCTTCACGAGGATCAGCTGGCTTCTTTACGTTTTAGCCCATTAATTGGATTTTGAAATCTCTTTTTTGGAATTAAAAGGATCTTTTTGATCAACTCTAATCACATTTCCTTGGCACATTCCATTAAATCTGTTGTAAATATGCATTACAGGTGGATAAAGTATATAGTGGAGATAATAAAGATGCATTTTCAGGTAATCAGTTATACGGTAACTATTAAGCATGCTTTCATTAAAGTCAGCAGAACAAAACACACAGCAAAGCAGCATATCAGCTACGAATGCGCACATTGTATGTACTTGCAAGTTGCAAATGTAGTAGCTTGGGATTTTTTTCCTTTCAGTTCTGGCTCAATTTAAAAAAAATTATCAGTAATCTGTTTACATTAGTACTTTGAATGTTCACATGTTATTAATCCGTGATGCATAGCCTGCATGCGTGTAATTTTATACATATACAATACACCATGTATACTTAAAACACAAAAAAACACGTGCTTGCATGATAGTTAGTTTTATTAGTAGTATTTTTGTTGTTCGTTCGCAGGGAAGGACTGAATGTAATATCAAGTTCAAGTATCTTATCTCTCACAATTTAGAAGTGTAGAAGAATATTTGTTTTGTTTATAAACTAAATTAAACTAATTATCAATCGAGAATAAAATATATGAGGAAAACAATCCAAGAACTGGGGTTCTTCACTTGGTTTCAATGCACATTCAATATCTATGTGACATCTACGTTCTTACTCTGCTGAAAACAATTCTTCTAAGGTTATAATGTTCTCTTCCAAGATACAATATAGTGTGTACAACTACACCTTAATTGTCACTTCCGTGATACAATCAAAGTACAATCATAAACTATTACGGACCAAGAATTATAAGTCTCACAACTCTCCTATAAATCTTCCAATCAAATATTCGAGTTATGTCTGTTAAATCGTGTACTAAAATTGCAACTCCTCTTCCAAGTTATTACAATCCCTAAAATCCAATAAAAGGTTCATGACTCCCCTAATTGTGTTAAGCCCTCAATAACAGATCAGCAAAGCAAGAAAATCACAGATAATTAAACACACATGAATACCAAGGAATATTACCCAATCCTCAGATTATAGATTTAGTTACACATAATTAAATTAACAAAACAAGAATTAATAGAAGAAATCATAACTAGAAGAATATGGAAAAAAAAAACCTTTAATCTTCAATCTTCAATGAAAATAATTGTTCTCCAGAAAAATCCCTAAAAGCTGCGTACAAACTGTATCTATTGAATGAACCCCATTTTTCCCATCCCTAGATGTGTTTATATAGATACTCCAAGTCTTGCCCAGCAAGCAATTACCTTCTATTACAATTAGAATTTAAAGAAGGTACCAAAACTGCCCAGAATACAATTAGAATTAGAAAAGAGCAAAACAGTAAATTCATGGCCTTCTTTTATAAGAAAACGTGCGTGACTTTAATCATCACATTCCTTGCACATGCTTTCTATCCCAGGTTGTAAAAAATCTCTCAAGCTTCGCGTGGGCAGTAAGATCGCTGAAAACGGACTTCTAGAACTCCAGATATGGCCAAAACAGTATAAGTTGCGCAGACTTCCCGGAAAATCCGAATTTTAATCAATTAATTCTCCAAAAACGATAGAAGCATCAACCTTAATCAACATTCTCGTAAATCTGCACAACTAAGCAAAACACATCAAAACTACAACAACTTGAGTCCAAAACAATCAATTTAAGCTGAACGGAGGCATTCCAAGTGGATATAAAATCCACTTATCAAGTTTTGTTCTTTACCTTACTATCTATATCAATTTAAATTTCCTCTGCAATAGAAGACATTATAAGAGTTGATCAAATCTTGCGAGATGGAAACACCATCGTTTCAGCTGGTGGTGTTTTTGAGCTTGGATTAATTCGTTAGCATGGGAAACTCCACAAACAGATACATAGGTGTATGGTACCATAAGATCGCCAATGGTACAATTGTATGGATTGCCAATAGAGACGCTCTACTATCTACTACCTCAGGATTACTAAAAGTTGATGGCAAGTGAAATCTTGTAATTCTTAATGGAACTGAAAATGCTATATGGTTATCCAAACTGTTAGATTCAGGAAGTGTTGGTTATCAGGGAAGGAAATGACACATGCCCTAAAATTTTGTGGCAAAGTTTTGATAATCATGGAGATCCATTCTTGCCTGGTAGCAAATTGGGTAATCTTTAAATGTTTTACATTGATAGCTAATTCGCTATTGGTTGCAGCCACAGTACTAGTAATTATGTTTTGTACAATCTTTTAATTAATCGTTTGGATCTGTTTATAAGGTAATACTAATCTTTATGTTTGGAGCTTAGTATCTACTTGAATTTTATGATGTAATATGAACTTACTATATTGATCAACTCTAGGGTACGCTGGATGATGGAATAGAGATAGTTGTCAAGAGACATGTAAGTGCCCGCTCTTTCAGTAATGTTTGAATTGTTGTGATTGATTGATTTTTCACCTTGTTTTATATGCATTATATAGAGCTGCACTGTAGGTATCTATTTAAATAGATCAGAAATCTTGTTTAATAGTTGTTGTCTGTTCGTAGTAATTCTTCCCAAGTTCGCTATGGGAAGGGAGGCATCTTTAGTAACTAACGGATTGAGCGAAGCACTGGAGTTTCCAAGATATAAAGATATAATCTAACGAGGATGTTTACGAATGATAAGATTTCTGTGCAATGCTAACAAAACAAATTCTTGTGGATTTAGCTGCAAAGGGTTTCTCGTTGCTGCTTTGATGTGCGAGCATTCAAGTTTCTTACAAGTTCAAATATTCTCCTTGGAGTCTAAATAGGAAGTTTTCTCATAAACTGCTTCTCTTAGGTCTTTATCAAATTTAAAAATGTAATGATTAGTATATCTTAGTATTTGTGTTATAAACTGGAATTTAGACATACTTTGTTTTATTTTTCAGTAACAGATACTATGTCTCTATTTGCTGACACTGTTAACTGTAAGTTTTGAGAATATGAAGTGTGGAGTGACATAAGTTATTAATTGTTCATTTCGATCCCTGTTTTTGCTAGTACGACATCAAACTAAGACTGGTAGCTAGAGGTCAGCCTTGTATCTTATAAAAGAAGAGATATGATTGCAGCATGTTGATTCCCTTAAAACGAAACTTAGTTAAATGGATAGGCTGGAAAGTGGAAGTCATGACTGCTAATTTCAGTTTATGATTGTAACCAATTGAGTTGTATAAAAGATTAATAATCACGAGCACAAACTAATCCTTCAATAAATTCACCTGCTAGCTCAGAACTCATACGGGAGCCATTTATCATGAGATTATGGTTTTTTCTACACTGAATGGTTTATCTCATGTATTATCCCAGTGGATATGAGAATGTGTGTGTAAAACATACATGAATATATTTTGTTTTCAACATTTTATCTTTGGACTGCTCATGTCATTATTATATTTTTTAGCGAATCTGTAGCCTCCATGCAAGATGTTCAGGCACAAGCTTTGACTCAAGTGCATCATTCTCTGATTCTGTTACCGTTGAGGTTATAGATCATCCTACAAAGACATCTCAGCATTTATGGTGGGGTCACCATAGCAAGGATAAGATTACTCCAACAAGTGGTATACTCAGATACCATTACAAGTATGTTTTCATCTGCTCTGAAAGTGACAAGTTTCAGTCTATTGGGTTTTATTTTTTAATTTTTTATACGTTGCAAGTAGAATACATATTTGGTGGAACAAACTTAATTCTGATGACATGATTTATCATTCAAAAGGTTTTGAAAATTTATCATTTTTAGACACGTGCTTGCATGATAGTTAGTTTTATTATTAGTATTTTGTTGTTCGTTCGCAGGGAAGGACTGAATGTAATATCAAGTTCAAGTATCTTATCTCTCACAAATTAGAAGTGTAGAAGAATAATTGTTTTGTTTATAAACTAAATTAAACTAATTATCAATCGAGAATAAAATATATGAGGAAAACAATCCAAGAACTGGGGTTCTTCACTTGGTTTCAATGCACATTCAATATCTATGTGACATCTACGTTCTTACTCTGCTGAAAACAATTCTTCTAAGGTTATAATGTTCTCTTCCAAGATACAATATAGTGTGTACAACTACACCTTAATTGTCACTTCCGTGATACAATCAAAGTACAATCATAAACTATTACGCACCAAGTATTATAAGTCTCACAACTCTCTTATTAATCTTCCAATCAAATATTCGAGTTATGTCTATTAAATCGTGTACTAAAATTGCAACTCCTCTTCCAAGTTATTACAATCCCTAAAATCCAATAAAAGGTTCATGACTCCCCTAATTGTGTTAAGCCCTCAATAACAGATCAGCAAAGCAAGAAAATCACAGATAATTAAACACACATGAATACCAAGGAATATTACCCAATCCTCAGATTATAGATTTAGTTACACATAATTAAATTAACAAAACAAGAATAAATAGAAGAAATCATAACTAGAAGAATATGGAAAAAAAACCTTTAATCTTCAATCTTCAATGAAAATAATTGTTCTCCAGAAAAATCCCTAAAAGCTGCGTACAAATTGTATCTATTGAATGAACCCCGTTTTTCCCATCCCTAGATGTGTTTATATAGATACTCCAAGTCTTGGCCAGCAAGCAATTACCTTCTATTACAATTAGAATTTAAAGAAGGTACCAAAACTGCCCAGAATACAATTAGAATTAGAAAAAGGGCAAAACAGTAAATTCTTGGCCTTCTTTTATAAGAAAACGTGCGTGACTTTAATCATCACATTCCTTGCACGTGCTTTCTATCCCAGGTTGTAAAAAATCTCTCAAGCTTCGCGTGGGCAGTAAGATCGCTAAAAACGGACTTCTAGAACTCCAGATATGGCCAAAACAGTATAAGCTGCGCAGCCTTCCCGGAAAATCCGAATTTTAATCAATTAATTCTCTAAAAACGATAGAAGCATCAACCTTAATCAACATTCTCGTAAATCTGCACAACTAAGTAAAACATATCAAAACTACAACAACTTGAGTCCAAAACAATCAATTTATGCTGAACGGAGGCATTCCAAGTGGATATAAAATCCACTTATCAAGTTTTGTTCTTTACCTTACTATCTATATCAATTTAAATTTCCTCTGCAATAGAAGACATTATAAGAGTTGATCAAATCTTGCGAGATGGAAACACCATCGTTTCAGCTGGTGGTGTTTTTGAGCTTGGATTAATTCGTTAGCATGGGAAACTCCACAAACAGATACATAGGTGTATGGTACCATAAGATCGCCGATGGTACAATTGTATGGATTGCCAATAGAGACGCTCTACTATCTACTACCTCAGGATTACTAAAAGTTGATGGCAAGTGAAATCTTGTAATTCTTAATGGAACTGAAAATGTTATATGGTTATCCAAACTGTTAGATTCAGGAAGTGTTGGTTATCAGGGAAGGAAATTACACATGCCCTAAAATTTTGTGGCAAAGTTTTGATAATCATGGAGATCCATTCTTGCCTGGTAGCAAATTGGGTAATCTTTAAATGTTTTACATTGATAGCTAATTCGCTATTGGTTGCAGCCACAGTATTAGTAATTATGTTTTGTACAATCTTTTAATTAATCGGTTGGATCTGTTTATAAGGTAATACTAATCTTTATGTTTGGAGCTTAGTATCTACTTGAATTTTATGATGTAATATGAACTTACTATATTGATCAACTCTAGGGTACGCTGGATGATGGAATAGAGATAGTTGTCAAGAGACATGTAAGTGCCCGCTCTTTCAGTAATGTTTGAATTGTTGTGATTGATTGATTTTTCACCTTGTTTTATATGCATTATATAGAGCTGCACTGTAGGTATCTATTTAAATAGATCAGAAATCTTGTTTAATAGTTGTTGTCTGTTCGTAGTAATTCTTCCCAAGTTCGCTATGGGAAGGGAGGCATCTTTAGTAACTAACGGATTGAGCGAAGCACTGGAGTTTCCAAGATATAAAGATATAATCTAACGAGGATGTTTACGAATGATAAGATTTCTGTGCAATGCTAACAAAACAAATTCTTGTGGATTTAGCTGCAAAGGGTTTCTCGTTGCTGCTTTGATGTGCGAGCATTCAAATTTCTTACAAGTTCAAATATTCTCCTTGGAGTCTAAATAGGAAGTTTTCTCATAAACTGCTTCTCTTAGGTCTTTATCAAATTTAAAAATGTAATGATTAGTATATCTTAGTATTTGTGTTATAAACTGGAATTTAGACATACTTTGTTTTATTTTTCAGTAGCACATACTATGTCTCTATTTGCTGACACTGTTAATTGTAAGTTTTGAGAATATGAAGTGTGGAGTGACATAAGTTATTAATTGTTCATTTCGATCCCTGTTTTTGCTAGTACGACATCAAACTAAGACTGGTAGCTAGAGGTCAGCCTTGTATCTTATAAAAGAAGAGATATGATTGCAGCATGTTGATTCCCTTAAAACGAAACTTAGTTAAATGGATAGGCTGGAAAGTGGAAGTCATGACTGCTAATTTCAGTTTATGATTGTAACCAATTGAGTTGTATAAAAGATTAATAATCACGAGCACAAACTAATCCTTCAATAAATTCACCTGCTAGCTCAGAACTCATACGGGAGCTATTTATCATGAGATTATGGTTTTTTCTACACTGAATGGTTTATCTCATGTATTATCCCAGTGGATATGAGAATGTGTGTGTAAACATACATGAATATATTTTGTTTTCAACATTTTATCTTTAGACTGCTCATGTCATTATTATATTTTTAGCGAATCTGCAGCCTCCAGGCAAGATGTTCAGGCACAAGCTTTGACTCAAGTGCATCATTCTCTGATTCTGTTAGCGTTGAGGTTATAGATCATCCTACAAAGACATCTCAGCATTTGTGGTGGGGTCACCATAGCAATGATAAGATTACTCCAACAAGTGGTATACCCAGATACCCTTACAAGTATGTTTTCATCTGCTCTGAAAGTGACAAGTTTCAGTCTATTGGGTTTTATTTTTTAATTTTTTATACGTTGCAAGTAGAATACATATTGGGTGGAACAAACTTAATTCTGATGACATGATTTATCATTCAAAAGGTTTTGAAAATTTATCATTTTTAGACCTAAGTAGAGACTGGAGTAGAACAATAATGATGTATTTGGATATTGTTCCCTTATATATTCGGTTTTGAAAATTTATCATTCTGATTACATGATTTATCATTCAAAAGGTTTTGTAACATGGTGTTGCTTTTGAATTGTTGGTAAAGTAGAACAATAATGATGTATTTGGATATTTGGCATTAAGTTGGCCTGCTTTATAAAATATTGATGATGTTTGGATTGTGGCTATAAATGGCCTGGTTTAGTATATTTTAAGCATGATCTTGCTAATTTTTTATTTTTGAAAAAATGTTACAATAGGGTCAAAATATGTTGCATTAATCTATAAAAAATCATTGCAATTGGTCTGAAAAATGTTGCTTTAAGTGTTAATAAAGTACCTTCTTATGCTACTGGAATAATTTTTAATTGTTGCTATAGAGTCTAAAATGTTGCTACTGAAATTTATTACAATGATTTAATTATGTTTCTGTATGGTATCAAAAACGTTGCTAAATCGACCTATTGCAAGGCAACCGGATGCAACGCCCAAATTTTGTAAATTTGTTTCCATAGACTCTACTGCAATGAATATAGGCCCTAAGGCAATGTTTTCCCGTCGTTGCAATATGCAATCTATGGTGTAGTGAGAGTTTGTTCATTTTTTCAACTTTTTTAGCATCAAAGAAACGTGAATGATGGTTATAAGAATCTAAGGCAGATACGGAGGGATATTCACCCCCCCTTTGATTAATCATGTCAATAAGGGAAGTGTATTTCGAACGAATAGGAGGGAAAGAGGTACCTCGTGAGGAAGAATTCATCTTGCTCAACCTTCTGGCCTCTCTGTCATCTACCATGGATGTTCTTGGGATGAGAGCTTCGAGGATGATCTTCGAGGATGCTTCGAGGATTCTCGCCGGAAAACTCTTGCCGAAAACTACTTGAAGCTAGAGAGCTCTAGATAGAAGTTTTAGAGAAATGTTTTAGTGAAGTGAGAAATGAAGTTCACTTCTCACTCTTTTATACGTGACACAACCGGTCATTTAGCCGGTTTCGATGCTATGCTACAGGCTATAACCGGTTAAGGCCCATTGGCCCAATTATAAGCCCAGGATCTAGAAGCTCATAGAATCTCGAAGAATTTGAAAGGAAATTCTAGAAGGATCGGGAAAATTCGAAAAATAAAAACGAAACAATTATTATGTCACGATCTCGCTCCAGTTCATAGACTGAGGTCGAAAATCTTACGATCAGGCCATACGGGTGACCTTACACGACCTCAAATCACCTCGAAATAAGAGGTCATAAGTTGTGCGACCAGGCGATTTTGGGAAGTATACACGAGCTCGAAGTAGTTCGAAATTTAAAATCGCAAAGGTCGCGATGTGCCTCTTTAGACGGCCTTACACGACCTCGATCCACATCGCGCAACGAGCTCGTAGAGTCAACGAGCTGCCATGTCTGGCGTCCTTACACGAACTCAATCCACCTCGTGAATTGAGGTCGAAAGTAGAACGACCTGCCCTATCTGGTGCCTTTGCACGACCTCGAACCAGGTCGTAATATGAGGTCGTATACCTCACGACCTGCCTCTTTTTCAGCCCTTGGACGAGTTCGATTCACGTCGTGAGACGAGGTCGGAAGGCTCACGACCTGGGCACTTCGTGATGACCTCGATCCAGGTCGAAAAATTTGCAGAAAATTATGAAAAAATAATTACGTTTCGGAGATGAAAATTCTGAAAATTCCAGAAACATGGAAATATAATTTTATGCTCAAAGCACAATTTAATATTTTCAAATTAGTACCGTTTAAGCACCGTTTAGTGCCTGTTAGCACCGATTAGTGCCGATTAGCACCGTTTAGTGTCGTTTAAGCACTGATCAGTGCCGATTAGTACCGTTTAGCGCCGATTAGCGCCGTTAGTGTCGTTTTATGCCATTCAACATTGTTTAACATTGTTTAAGCATTGTCTAAGGCTGATTAGCGCTGTCTAGTGCCATTTAACACCGCTTAGTGTCATTCAACATCGTCGTAAATGCGTCGGTCGCTCCACGCTTTACATTAAGATTATATTGTTGAAAATACTCACGTAAGAGCAATAAAGTCTGACCCAAGTCTCGAGTAAGACCGTTATAACTTCAAGGAAAACCTGATCAGTTTTCCTAGAAGTTGGGGGGCAAATGATATGGGCTAAAAGTAAGCCCTAAAGACACATTTAATGTGGCATTAATTAGACCCGGAATGGTCCAAACATGGGGCCCACCAGGTGGGCCCAAACCCTAATTACAATGTTAATTTCGTAATTAATATTAGGGGTAATAAACAGCTCAACAATAAGTGTCAGATAAGGACATTATCTCTACAAGGAGTAGCCTCCAAGGCACATACTCATACAAGGAAACAGATTCCTACCTTGTAGGAGTCTAGAACTTTCCTCAAGGCTGACTTACCCACCAAGTCACCTAACCCACAAAGACATCGGTTGAAAAATGGCCAGACATCGGTTTTTAGCCGATGTCTATTGACCTTTTTTCTAGTAGTGGGTACACATAAAATATCTTTAATCTCTCTCATCTTCTCTCTCAAGAATGGCGATACATATAAAATATCATTAATCTATCTCATCTTTTTTCTCCTTCTTAGTCTTTTTTCTTTCTTTCGGTCTTCGTGGTCTTTTTTTATGTATTCATATATGTGTGTATGTGTATACTATATTTGTTTTTTACTAATATTTACCTGTTTGAATTTACAGAATATGAAACGAGAATGATTTTACAATGAATTTGTGATTGAGACAATTTACAATACACAAATTCAACGGTGAATATGATTAATTGGGGATGTATCTTGATTCTAAAAACATGTATCTCGATTCAATATCATCTTCTCTGATTGTTAGCAAGGTTTTCTTTTCCATTTTTTCTCTTTTTCCACGCATTTTATTGATGTTTTAATTAATATCGCCTTCTCTGATTATTTTCTCTTTGTGTCAATGGCAAACAGTTCTAACAGGTCTGCATATAAGGTGTTTGATTAAAGGTCTGTATGATTTAAAGTGTAATTTGTTTTAATTTTGATGTTCTTTGACATGCTTTGTTTTGCTTTTTTGCAACTTTGACGAGAGAAGAAATCGGAGAAATGGCTTCATCCTGTTTTATGTATTTTGTTTGGGGTTCTGAATTCATCGGGAGCTGCAAAAGGTCTTTAATCTAGAGTCAATTTTAATCAAAAGGTCTTTAATTTAGAGTCAATTTCAATGTGTATATAATTCGTTATGCTTATCTTTATTTGGTCAAATATCCAATTTTTGTTTATGATATACGTTTATTTATCTTTCAAGTGTTTGTTGCAGGCTTTAAATTTATACATTTTTTCCTACAAATGGATGTATTGGGTTAGTATTTATATTGATCATATATTGATTGCTAAAGGTATGCGTCAGGCCCGTAAGGTTTACTCCTTCTCTGGCTTAACGCATCCTCTCAATATGTACTTGCCAAGAGATATTTCATGAACTATTGTGTGGATCCTAAATTAAGGATCCAATGTCAATATGTCATGAGCATCAATTTTCATCCATAATAGCAGTCTACTCTTTTAGGTTGGTTTAAAATTGATCTATAATGCATAAATGATTGATGGATTATGACCTTGCTGAGTAAAAGCAAGGTAAAAAAAATTGTTTCGTTCCTCTCACTCTATATCAATTATGTAAATATATGAAATACTTAATAAAGTTAAAAGTATCGTTAATGACTTTAATTTGGGTGTTATAGGTATCATTATTGACTGCAGTTCAGGTGTTAAAAGTGTCCTTATTGAAGCACTAGACATGTAAAAGAAACATCGTTGTACATGGGAATAGCCTAGGTTGTTTAAAATTATAATGTTGTCGGGTATCATCATTGTAAGCATTCTTATGTTAATCAAGTTGTATATTTCTATTAAATAGACATCATATGGTGTTATATCAATTACTTTAATGCCACTTCCAACTGTTCTCGAGCCTCCAATGACAAATAATTGAGAAAACAGGAGAATGAGAATGAATTGCCAGTTTCACAACTCTCAAGACCAGTATGACTTTAATGTTAAGACATGGTATTATTTTCCACAGAGATGATTTTCAGTCATAGTGGTTCAAAATACTGTTCTCATCAACTGAATGGAATATACTGTATCCAGTTAGTGGAAACTATTAAACTTCCTAGTATTCAAATTCTTACTTGATTTTCTCTTATCACATTATGATCCATTTTTAATTATCTATAATCAAGTCAACACAATCTTTTCATTTAATACGTAATAAGAATTTGAAATTCAAACTATTATTTTATACACAATCTTCCCAATTAATTTAAAATCTTGCATGATTTTCTTGTTAGATATAATTGATGTGATTTAATGTCAGTGTTTAAGTGTTACAGGTAAAGAGAGTTTAACTTGATATTGAAAGCAGTTGTAACAGAGTTTGAGTATACGCTGATAGCTGGAAGCGCAAACGCTGACAGAGGAAAGTGTAAACACTGTTAGCTGAACACATGGAAGCGCAAACACTGTTAGCTTGGAGAGAACAGAGTTTGCTAAAGTCTGTCTACTGGGAGCGTCTACAAGTCAACAGAGTTTGAAGATTAATTTAATATTAATATGGAAGCGATATCTTTGTAGATTGGATAGCTGTCAAAGAGATTGAGTTGACTTAGAAGACGTGTAGCAATCGTAATTGATATCAATTGTATAGCTTAATTTTAGGAGAATCAATTAACGATTGTATGTAGCTGTATATCTTATAAATACAGTTAGGTTAACCCTAGAAGGGTATCCATCGTGAACGAATATCATTCTTGTAACCTAAGCAGCTCTCTGTGATATTTTACATCACTGAGAGAAGAATTATTAATTCCAAACAGTTTTAAGAGTTAAAACGTGTGTTCTTGTTATTTACTCATACAGTACTTGATTATATATATTGTGTATTCGACCTAACAAGTGGTATCAGAGCCAAATCTGTTACTTTATTACCGTTAAAGATCCAAACATAATAGTAATCAATGGCAGAGATACCTCCACCATCTGAGAAAGCCCCTACTACTGTTAGTAGGTATGAAACGATTAGGGTTCCTATACTTAGGCCATCAGAGTATGCAATTTGGAAGGTGAAGATGACCATGTTTCTGGAGGCTACAGATCCAGAATATCTTGATAGAATTTATGAAGGTCCTCACAAACCTACAAAGCTATCTGCTGCTGCTGCTGGTGAGGAATCAAAGGTCATTCCAAAAGAGAAGAAAGATCTAACTGCTGAGGATCTTTCATCTATTGCAAAGGATGCAAAAGTAAGGCATTTACTTCACAGTGCTTTAGACAATGTTATGTCTAACAAAGTGATCAACTGCACAACTGCAAAGGAGATATGGGATGCACTTGAGGTTAGGTGTCAAGGAACTCCTGCAATCAAGAAAAACAGAAGAAACATACTCACTCAGGAGTATGAGCATTTTGAGGCAAAGTCTGAAGAAACCATGACAGAAACATTTGATAGATTCTGTAAACTGCTCAATGATTTGTCATTGGTGAACAAAGAGTATGATTTAGAAGACTCAAATCTCAAGTTTCTTCTTTCTCTACCTGAAAAGTGGGATGTGAAAACAACCACCATAAGAGATAACTATGAACTTGGTGAAACAGAGATTGATGAAATTTATGGACTGCTCAAAACCCATTAATTGGAATTGGAGCAGAGAAACAAAAGATCAAGTAGAAAGTCAAAGTCTGTTGCTCTTAAGGTTGAGGAGAAACCATCAAAGAAGGAAGCATCAAGGAAAAAGGCAAAAGGAAAAGCTTTAGTCATACACTCAGAAAGTGAGTCATCAAACACTAATGTTGACTCAAACACAGATGGAACATCTGATTCTGAAGATGATGAAGAGATGATGCAAATGGCTGCATTGATGGTAAAGACCTTCAAGAAGATGGGATTCAAGAACTTCAAGAAGGGAAAGAGATTCTCCAAGGACTACTCTAAGTCTGACAAGAAGAATTTCAAGAAATCTGAGGGAAAGGACTTCAAATCTGGTAAGAAAAATAAGTCTGAAATTCAATGCTACAAGTGTAAGGAGATGGGTCACTATGCTCCTGAGTGTAAGAAGGGTAAAACTGAAAAGGCACTCTACACCAAAGGCAGAGATTGGGCAGACACTTCAGATTCAGATGAGGAAGTCAACTATGCACTCATGGCTACTACTCAAAATGAAGATGATGATCTCAAGGTACCCCCAACTACCTATGCTTATAATACTGATAATATAACTGAATTGAGAATTTATCTTAAAGCATTGCATATCAGTTATAGGGATCAGACTTTAGAAAATGAGAGGATATAAAATGAGTGCTCTCAACTCAAAGATAGAAATAAACTTGTTGAGGAACAGCTAGAAAACATGAATAAAATTCAGAAAGAGAGAGATGATGCAGTGTTTATTGAACAGGAGTTGCTAGGTAAGTATAAGCAACTAGAATCTAAATTGGAGGATACTAAACACATCATTAAAACTTGGACACACTCTGGTAAAGATACTCAAGAAGTGTTTCAGTCAGATACAGTAGGTCTAGGTTACTCTGAAGGAGATGAACTTAGATTTGAAAATTTGGTAAAAGTAAGACCACATCGTTCATCTGAAGGTAATGTCATGGGAACAGGTGGACCTAAGACTGAAGCTCAGAAAAAGGCTGTTAAAGAATCATATGCTAAAACTTTTGTTAAAGAGGTTAACATTGGTTCAATGACAGATAAACAACTCAAGCATAAGCTTAAAGAGATAAAATCTGTCAACAAGCAGAGAATGCCTAAGAAAAACAGAAATGGAAAGGTAGGCATAACATCAGGAATTAAGCCAATGCTTGCGTCATTAGCTCCTAGAAAGACATGCTTTAATTATGGTAGCACTAATCATCTTGCTAGTTTCTGCAGTAAGAATAAGAACATTAATTCTTTGCCCTCTAAAACTGCAGTTAAAAATGATTATGTGAGAATTAGACCACAGACTTTATGTAAACACTGTGGAAGTACATGGCATTCTATTTACACTTGCAGAGATTATCATGCTATTTACTATAATTACTACGAACCCAAGCCAAATTTGAAATGGGTTAAAGTAAACTCTGCAAATGTAAACTCTGAAAAAGTTAGCTTAAACTTTGATAATGTGAATTCCGCTGCAAAAGCTAACAGAATCGAGAAAGCCAAAGGATCCAAGCAAGTCTGGATCCTTAAAACTAATAATCAGTGATTGTTTGTGATTGCAGGGCAACAGGGTTAGTACCCTAGTCGTGGACAGTGGATGTTCAGGACACATGACTGGAAATAAAGCCCTGCTATCGGAGTATGAGGAGAAGGCTGGCCCAAAAGTTTCCTATGGAGATGGCAACATAAGACATACTCTGGGATATGGAAATATTAATCTTGGAAGTGTCATCATCACAAATGTAGCTCTGGTTCCAGGACTCAAGCATGATCTGCTTTCTGTGAGTCAAATCTGTGACAGAGGATATCATGTAGATTTTCAGCCTGAATATTGTCAAGTCATCAGTAAATCTACAGGGAAAGTTGCTCTAGTTGGAAACAGACACAATAACATCTATGAAATAAAATTGTCAACAAACTCGGATGGCAAAGCAGTGTGTCTGTCAACAAGAATGTCCAGTGAAGAGAGTTGGAAGTGGCACAAGAAACTCTCTCATTTGAATCTGAACAACATCAATGAGCTCATAAAGAATGATCTTGCAAGAGGACTACCAAAGTCATTATTGAATGTAGAAGGCCTATGTGATTCTTGTCAAAAGGCCAAACAGAGAAAAGCCTCTTTCAAGATCAAATCTGAGTCTTCAATTGTTGATCCTTATCATCTCTTACATGTTGATCTTTTTGGACCAGTGAATGTTATGTCTCTTGGAAAGAAGAAATATGCTCTAGTCATTGTTGATGAATATACCAGATACACATGGGTATATTTTCTTGCAAAGAAGGATGAAACTGCATTAACACTGACAGAACATATAATACAACTGGACAAAGGGTCAGAGAATCAAGTGAAGATTATCAGAAGTGACAATGGAACTGAATTCAGGAATTCAACAATGGAAGAATTTTGCAAGAGTAAAGGAATCAAACAAGAGTTTTCTGCACCTGGCACTCCACAACAAAATGGTGTGGTGGAGAGAAAGAACAGAACCTTGATAGAAGCTGCCAGAACCATGCTAGATGAAGCAAAATTGCCAACATATTTCTGGGCAGAAGCAGTTCAAACTGCTTGTTTTACTCAAAATGCAACACTGATCAACAAGCATGGTAAAACACCATATGAAATGGTGAAAAAGAAAAAGCCAAATCTAAAATATTTTCATATCTTTGGATGTAAGTGCTTTGTGTTGAAGACTCATCCTGAACAGTTGACCAAATTTGACCTAAAGGCAGATGAAGGAATTTTTGTTGGTTATCCACTGTCAACTAAAGCATTCAGAGTTTATAATCTAAGGACTAGAGTGGTCATGGAGTCTATTCATGTGTCATTTGATGACAAGAAAATAACTGGACTTGAAGATGTTAATGAACATGATCAACTGCACTTTGAAAATGAAGATTTACTAAACTCGGATGAGACAGATCTGACAAACACTGTTGAGGTCAATTCTGAACCTCTACTGGTAAACACTGAAGAGACTTTTCAATCAGAAACAAGGGAAGAACCAGTTGAGGGGGAGCATGAAGAATCACATCAAAGTGATAATTCAAATACTGATAGTGACTCAGTTGATAACTCTGAATCAAACTCTGTTGATTCAACCTCTGATCTTTCAAATTCTGAACAGTCACATTCAGGGGGAGCATCAGAAAATGAAGAAAGGCACCAAGAAAATCAGGAGAGCATGGATCAAGGGGGAGGATCACATGTTGACAGAAGCAATCTGCCTTCTGCAAGAAAATGGACTAAGTCACACACACCTGATTTGATTATTGGTGATCCAGATGCAAGAGTAAGGACAAGAAGTGCAACAACAAATGAATGCCTGTTTCATGCATTCTTGTCACAAACTGAGCCAAAGAAAGTAGAAGAAGCTCTTAAAGATGCTGACTGGATAACAGCAATGCAAGAAGAGCTAAATGAATTTGAGAGAAATGAAGTGTGGACCCTTGTACCAAGACCAAAGAACAGATCCATTGTTGGTACTAAATGGGTTTTCAGAAATAAAACTGACAGTGATGGTGTTATCACAAGGAACAAAGCAAGACTGGTAGCTAAAGGATATTCACAGCAGGAAGGAATAGATTATGATGAGACTTTTGCACCAGTTGCCAGATTGGAGGCAATAAGAATGTTTCTTGCCTATGTTTCTCACAAGAAATTCAAGGTTTTTCAAATGGATGTGAAAAGTGCTTTTCTGAATGGAAAACTTGAAGAAGAAGTATTTGTTGAACAACCACCTGGTTTTGTAGATCCAAAATATCCAGACCATGTCTACAGGTTAGACAAGGCACTCTATGGACTTAAACAAGCACCAAGGGCATGGTATGAAACTCTTGCTAAATTTCTACTAGAAAGTGGGTTTCACAGAGGTACTATTGACAAAACTCTGTTTTACTTTCAATCTGGTAATGACCTGCTCTTAGTTCAGATATATGTAGATGATATTATTTTTGGATCTACTAATGATAAACTCTGTAAGAAGTTTGCCAAGCTCATGCAGTCTAGATATCAAATGAGTATGATGGGAGAGCTAAGCTATTTTCTAGGCTTACAAGTGAAGCAAACAGATGATGGAATTTTCATTAATCAAGCAAAATATACCAGAAATCTTCTCAAGAAATTTGGCATGCTTGACTGTTCATCTGCAACAACTCCCATGGCAACTGCAACAAAACTGGACAAAGATACAGGGTCATCAGTGGATATGACAAGTTACAGAGGAATGATTGGTTCTCTACTCTATTTAACAGCTAGTAGACCTGATATCATGTATGCCACCTGTCTGTGTGCAAGGTTTCAGGCAGATCCAAGGGAACCACATTTAACAGCTGTGAAGAGGATTTTCAAGTATCTCAAGGGCACTGTAACTTTAGGGCTGTGGTATCCAAGAGAATCAGATTTTAAGCTACTTGGTTACTCTGATGCAGATTTTGCAGGCTGTAAGATTGACAGAAAAAGCACAAGTGGAAGTTGTCAATTTCTTGGTGACAAACTTGTGTCTTGGTACAGCAAGAAACAAAAATCAATATCAACATCTACAGCTAAAGCAGAGTATATTGCTGCTGGTAGTTGCTGTGCACAGATTCTATGGATGAAGAATCAATTGCTGGATTATGGGTTGAGGTATAGTAAGATACCTATTTTCTGTGATAATCAAAGTGCTATTGCAATGACAGGTAATCCAGTACAACACTCTATGACCAAGCACATCAGCATAAGGTATCACTTCATCAGAGAGCATGTAGAGGAAGGCAATATTGAGCTTCACTTTGTGCCTACAGATCAACAACTTGCAGATGTCTTCACAAAGCCTCTAAGTGAAGCAGCATTTACAAGACTGGTCAATGAACTAGGGATGGTATCTGGTTTTGACTAAACATGTTGGTTAGACTCAAATTTTTTTTTTTTAAAATGTGTTGCTCATATTTCTGTGAATTGCTAAAGTGCTATGTGAATCTTGTTAATTAAACTCTGTCAGCATGATTGTTGGTCATACACTGTTAATATGCTTGATAAACTCTGTGAATTCTGAATTGATTTTTGTCTGAATGAAAATACCAATGAAGAAAAATGTATGAAGCATGATTCTCAGTGAAAGATCAAGATTCTTTCTAAGTCACTGTGATCTAATCAGAAATTGTGCAGTAAGTTAACACAGCATGATACTGTTTCATATTTAGAGCATCTCTTAGTTTATTTGATCCTAAACTCTGAATCTATGAATACTGTATGCATTGCCTCTCATGAATAACTCTGATATTGATGAACTCTAAACTCTGATTAGTAACACTCTGTTTCCAAGACATACATGATTCTTAATGATTCTTTGTTTGCACTTGTGAAAATTTTAAAACTTTAGATGTGTCAGTGTTTAGTTTGGTGAGAAACAGTTCATGTCTGCACCCTGTGAGATTTTGAGCCGAATAAGTGATTGATACATTTTATATCAATCAGATTTTATTGCTGTGAGATGTTCATCAGTAAGTATGTTGCTCTAGAACTTGCATTAAACCATTTTGAGACTACATGATATATGTGTGCATGGAAATGATAAAGGCACTAGGATTTACCATCCTTCTTCAAACACTGTTCAAAATATCTTTGAATACTGTTCATAAACACTGTTCATAAACATGACCCTTAGTAAACCCCTTTGAGCCTAATTAACTGCTCATTTTTCTTGAATACTGAAGTATTAAGAGCAGTTATATTCTTTTGTAAATCAAAATCAAGCAGATGAGTGTTTCTCAAGAAAAGAAAGCTTACTCAGTATACATATACAATAATAATAAAAAAAAAGGTATATATACTGATCATCTTTTACAAATATGTACTAACAGTTTTACTGAACATTTTGATCTGATAAATTGTTCAGTTCAATATTCTCCTGCTAAAAACATCACTTCTCATCTGTTTGATCTTACTCCATTACAACCATGAACAAAGTCCTTTTGATTTGTGCATATATGTAATCGAAGTGGTGTAGATCTGGTGGAAATTCAAGCTTATGGTAGTATCTGCTTTTACTGATTGAATTTGAGCGAAAACACTTCACCTAAACACTTGTGTGCTGTGAGAGTTTGTGAGGAAATCCTTGACATGTAACTCACTGAATGATGCTTTGATGTTTATCTCCTGATCTTTTTGTCTATAATGACTGTGTGCTTACTTGGATAATCATGAACATAAATGGAAAAGGGATATTCAGAATTCTGTATTTAAGGAACTACAGAGTTTAGCATTCATCATATACTCCGTGTTTAATATGAGAGTTTGTGCATTCAGTGTTTATTGATTTGATTTGTGGATTTTATGAAATATTAGATGCTATAAAAATTGATTTGGTAAACTCTGCTACACACACAAAAATATCACGACTGTGCATTTTTGAAAGGGTTTCTGTGATAAAGTTTGAAAATTTGATAAACACTGATTGATTGTGTTACGTACTCTAAGGTAAATTTTCATAAAGATAATTTGAAAATTTTGGAGTAAATGGAGTGGTTGACAACTGTTAATTAGTGTATTTAGTGGTAAAGTGTCTTGATAAATGGAACGACAGCAGTAATAATGGCTTTTACTGTGCGTGAATTAAGTGAATCACTGCATGTTTGACACGTGTCCCATTTTCACCCACTCACTCATCATTATGTACCACTTTCACACTTTTCAAGGGAACAGTTGCGTGTTTTCAAGTAAAAGCGTTTGAGTTTAATTTTTAATTACTACTCAAATTACTTGTTGTCACAACCACTTTCACCCACTCATATTCACATTACCAAAACAGAGAACTTCTTTGTTTTTCACTTTGGCATTTTCACAAACACTTTTCTTGCATATCATTTTCACAGTTGCTTTTTGCTTATCTCTTAATCTAATGGCAACAAAACCTTTCACTTTGTTTGGTCTACGTTTTGTGCCTAACAATTATGCAGTTTTACTTGAGAATGACCGGGCTCCTGAGGCGTTTCACCTAATGTAAAACTTTCTTCGCGACTCTGAGATTGGAAAAGCATTGGTTGAACCGGCTACTATATCTGCTTCTCAGGTGGTCACCTTCTGGAAAAATTCAAGGTATATAGAAGGAGGTGAAAATGGAACTCCTTCTATTATCTTCTCTCATGAAGAACAAGAGTTTGTGATTACTCCACAAACTGTTCGCGAAGCCATGGATTTCGACACACATACTTCGTATGCTGTTGTCTCTGAGCAAAATCTGAGAGAGATGCTAACAGAGATTGGGTATATGGACTCACTTGCAAAGCTGGGCAGTGTGAGGAGGCCGAATCTGAGAAAAGAGTGGAATTTTTTCTTTGATTGTATCACCAGGACATTCCAGAAGAAGGTCACCAACTGGGATGCTATTCCAATGGATAGTCTGCAAATTGGGTATTCTCTACTCTATGGCAGTAATTTTGATTATGGTCGGTATGTATTAATGAATTTGGGTGACAAGTTGTCAGAGTCTACTACAGTTTACTTTGCTAGATTTTGTCAATTTTTGTTCAATGCATGTGTACATGGGTTAACAGTTGATGAAGCTGATAAGATTCAACCTTTTCGAGTCACTAAGAGAATATTCTCTGATATGACTAACAAAGATGTTGGTAAAGACATACCTCCTTTTGTATTGCCACTTGCCTTACAGAACTTTGTCAATCAACCACAAGGTTCTCCATCACCACAACATGAATCACATCAAACACAACAACCAGAAACACAACCTATACAATCACCTGAGCCAACACCAACAACCACTGTTCATCCAAAATCACCTCAAACACAAACTGAACATATGAATCCTGAATCAACAAATCCTGTCACTACTACTCACCCACAACCACCATCTAAGCCAAAAAGGAAGAAGCATGCTGCACTCAATACAAAACATTCTAAGGCTAAACAGACATCTCCAAAGGCTGTTTATTCTAGAAGATTCAAAGAAAGAGCAAATAGACCTTCAACACCATCAGCTGAGGATAGTTCTAGTGAAGATGAAGAACTAATTGCAGTACCTCAAGCTAAGAGGAGAAGGCTCATTCTTACTGATTCTGATTCTGATGATGAGCATGTTGAGGAGGCTCAAGAGAAAATCTCTATTGATATTCCTACTGGTGAGACAGAGGTTATCATAGAACCTATTTTACCAGAATCAGAAGTCAAAATTGCTGAACCAGATTCTGTTAAGGTTCAAGAAAATGAAGATGTTAGAGATGTTTTGTCTCCAATGGAAGAGTTTGCTGAAACTCCAATTTCTTTTAATCATGAAGCATCTACTCCACCACTCATGGAGGTTACACATTCTATTGATACTGGTGTTGCTGATGGGCCTACTGTTGTTCTTGAAGACACTGAGGTTGCATCACACACTGAATTAAACTCTGATGCCCATCATGTTTCTGAGCATGGTGAGGAGATTGATAAACCAGAGAAGGTTATTTCTTCAGAGCAGATTCAAGCTGATAAAGGAAAACAGGTTGCTCAAGAACCTGTTGTTGCTCAAGATGAAGATATTGCTTCTGTTGCTCCTACTAATGAGTCTGTGAGTGATTCGATTGAAGACAACAGTACAGGAGTTGAAAAAGCACATACTCAAGCTGATGGTCAGAAAACAGGAGAAAAACCAGATTTTGCTGGGCCTTCTGTAAATGAAATTGATGACAATTATTTGGCCAAACAAACTGCTGATTGGTACAAGTCAGACTGTATTTTTCCTCCTGAAAGGGCAGCTATGTTTCTCCAAGAAAATTCTTCGAAGATTAAAAATCCAGAAATATTCACTTGTTTGCAAGGCACAGTGATTCAAATCAAAACCTTGAATAATAGATTTGATGATACTCAGAAATCTATTGTTGATCTTCGAACAGAGGTTTCTACTCATGAGGAGAAAGCTCAACTAGCTAATGCTAAGCTTTTTCAACAATTCTCCAAAGCTCAAGCAAATCTTAATGACAGACTGAGCACAGTTGAAAAGAATCAGATTTTACTGACTGAGAAGGTTGATTCCATTGCAAACTCTCTTGAGTTAATCACCTCAATTCTGATTCAAGATGGTGATGATGTCAAAAAGGGGGAGAGAATTGCTAAAACCAAGTGCAAGCAAACTCAAACTCTGTCAAAGAAAGATCATCTTGATGATGAAGGTACCAATGCTGATAAGGGCTTAAGAAATGCAAATTCCAGGCAAGGACATGAAAGGTCTTCAAGGTCAAAGCCGAATTTGGTGATAGATACAAATATTCAGAGTACTTCTGGTTCAAAGCCAAAGGATTTGTCATTCACTGACAATCCACAAACAGATGAAGAATTGGCTGCAAAACTCTTTCGTGAAGAGAATGCTGAAGCTACACTTGAGGATATTCAAGCTGAAGAAAAGCTGTTGCAGAAAGAGCATTTAAAAGCTCAAAAGTCCAAGAAAGTGAAGAAAACTGTTAGAGCTTCAAAGTCTTCAAGGCCTGTAATGAAAGGAATTGAGATCAAAGAAAAACTATCTGGTATTCAAGAAGAAGAAGAAGAAGAAGATACTGGAAAGCTGGTTAGAAAGACTTCTCTTGATGCCAAGTTGAAGTTAAAAGGGATAATTGGTGAAGAGAGCAAGGGCAAAATGATAGTTACAACCTCTGTTGCTACACAAGTTGTACAGACTCAAAGTAAACTCTTACCTGGTTTTTCAAGGCCAAAGATTCCAGTGCAAGAAGAAGCAGGAGTGACTGGTGGATATCAACATAATGTTGCATGTTCAGGAAAGCCACCAGGCAGGAATACTTCTGGCTTAGGTTCGAGAAGAGATTTGAGGGTCAGTAACAGTCCAAGAGATCCCTCTGCACTTGTATCTCTTGGTTCTGGTATTACTCAAGAAAATCTAGACAAGTTGGAGTCAGTTCAGCTAGTTCGTCAAAGGAGCTTAGACATTCACTTTCTGTTATACTTTATGGCAGATGGGTCAGTGTATAGAGTGAATGAAGAAGCAATCAAGCTAAAATTATTTGAGGAACTTCAGTATGTCTTGCATATCTTCAGAGTCAGAAATCGTCAAACACATCTTATTGCTAATTCTATAAGGGGGTATATGCAGAAAGCTAAAGTTGTTACAGGATCAAAGTCTGCTGAAAGATATGTTCCTAAGTACAGAGATTGGAATGGCAATCTGATAGAAATGGAGAAGGGGACTTCAAAGCTGAAGACTGATCTTGGAATTACTGTTCTGGATTTCAATGTAAAGTCTGAAGAAGTGAAGTACATCAGGTTGGGAAATGAAATGAGAAGAAACAAGATCTATGATCTCAGAGCTGCTATTTTTCAAACTGATGAGAATGATCCAGATTTAAGAGAGATCAAGGAAGCTATGGAGATTGAACTTGAAAATGCTAAGAGGAGATTGTTGATTGATTATCTCAGAACAACTCCAGATCTTGAGGAGGTTAGGTAGACAGAATTTGTAAGTAATTCGAATTTTCTGTAAATTTTGCTAAGTCAAGTTTAAACTCTGATTATATGTTAAACACTGTGCTTTTATTTGTTAGTTTTGACATCATCAATTACTGTGAACTTGTACATTTTTCTAATGAACAAGTTGGGGGAGACTGTTAGATATAATTGATGTGATTTAATGTCAGTGTTTAAGTGTTACAGGTAAAGAGAGTTTAACTTGATATTGAAAGCAGTTGTAACAGAGTTTGAGTATATGCTGATAGCTGGAAGCGCAAACGCTGACAGAGGAAAGTGTAAACACTGTTAGCTGAACACATGGAAGCGCAAACACTGTTAGCTTGGAGAGAACAGAGTTTGCTAAAGTCGGTCTACTGGGAGCGTCTACAAGTCAACAGAGTTTGAAGATTAATTTAATATTAATATGGAAGCGATATCTTTGAAGATTGGATAGCTGTCAAAGAGATTGAGTTGACTTAGAAGACGTGTAGCAATCGTAATTGATATCAATTGTATAGCTTAATTTTAAGAGAATCAATTAACGATTGTATGTAGCTTTATATCTTATAAATACAGTTAGGTTAACCCTAGAAGGGTATCCATCGTGAACGAATATCATTCTTGTAACCTAAGCAGCTCTCTGTGATATTTTACATCACTGAGAGAGGAATTATTAATTGCAAACAGTTTTAAGAGTTAAAACGTGTGTTCTTGTTATTTACTCATACAGTACTTGATTATATATATTGTGTATTCGACCTAACATTTCTCTTATCATATTATGATTCATTTTCAATTATAAATAATCAAGTCAACACAATCTTTTCATTTAATACGTAATAAGAACTTGAAATTCAAATTACTTATTTAATACACATTAATCTTCCCAATTAATTGGAAATCTTGCTTGATTTTCTCTTATCAGTTTCCTCCCATATATTTTGCAAATAATTTTAAATTTATAATTATTCATTTATAGAAACTATAACTCATTCATATAGTATCAATCAATATTAATTATTCATATATCTATCTTTCATTTTCTCTTTCAAAATTTCCTTTTTACTGTTTTAAAATCTTAAATTTAAACGTCTTTTTTTAGAATCAAATAGATTTGTTGGTCCAATTTTCTACGGAGTAATTGGTTTTTTTACGATTTTCAAATTTAAGGAATAGAAATAACAAAATTTTGAAATTGCAATTCTAAAGAGACTAATATAGCTGAATTTATACTTTTTTGTATATATTGTTGCAGTTAGTGAAATATGAGAAATAATAATTTTTCATAATTGATTGATATTTTTTAGTTAAAATTTTAATTTTACAATATTTAAATTGCAAGTCTTCGTTGTTAAGAGAGGAGGGAGAAATCTTGAACTAAATTTATAATTTTTTTTATAAACATCTATGCAATTAATGGAATATGAGATATGATACCTTTTCACAATCAATATTTATATGTTGTTGCAATTTTTAATTTTACAATATCTAAATTGTGAGCCATCGCCATTAGGCGATGGCGAGAAGCCTTGAACTGAATTTATAAATTGTTATTATACACATCTATGCAGTTAATGGAATATGAGATATGATACCTTCTCATAATCGATTTGAGTTTTTTAGTTAGAATATCTAAATTAAGGGCGACGACGAGAAAATTTAAACCAAATCTTTATATAAACTTATTAGATACATTTATGCCGTCATGAAATATCATAAAATACTTTTTCATAATTGAATTTTTATTTTTAATTGTAATTTTCAGTTTCAAAACGTTTAAAATGCGAGAAGTCGCCGTTAGGCGATGACGAGAAACCCTGAACAGAATCTTATATAAATGTTTGTATACATTTATGTGATTACTGAAATATATAATATGCTATCTTTCTATAATTAGAATTGGAGTTATGTACCTCTTTTCTGGAATATCTAATATGATTACAATTTAACATAATTTTTTTTATTTAAATAAAAATGTTTTGTTGAACAATTTTTTCTAATTTTTAATCGCATGCATATCGTAAGTTATCATTGATAATAAAATTATAAATTGATAATATTGTGAAATCTTGAAATGAATTTATATTTTTTTTTACAAACATCAATGCAGTTAGTGAAATATGAGATATGATACCTTTTCATAATTGATTTTTATATTTTGTTGCAATTTTTAATTTTACAATATCTAAATTGCGAGCCATCGTCGTTAGGCGATGACAAAATTAATTTGTTACACTTTTAAATATATTATCTTCCCTTTAAAAGATTTAAAAATTGTTTACGATATATATATGTTAACTCGAATAACTTGTAGAAGGGGGGTTGAATACAAGTTATATAATCGTGTCTGATTTTTGCTTGAATATAGATGCACAAGATCAATCGAATGAAACGAAACTGTTTGTATTAAAAAGGTAAAATACAAACTCTACCAAAGGTGTACAATACCTTTAGCAGCTGCTGACAAAATAAATCTCTTTCTCTGTTTGTTTCGAACTCTCGAATACAAACCTTATATAGAGCTACGCACACGAACTCACAACACACGCTCTTTACAATGATATTGAGAGAGTATTTATAATGCTACCTATCAACTAATAACAGAAAGATACAATCTATATTTGACAATGTTCTGCCTTCCAGTTGATAGTTTCCTTCAATAGAAAATCCTTTCCTTCATAATAACTTCTTTCTTGTTCTTCAAACAACGATCATGTTTTATAGCACTTGCCAGTTTCTGTAGCATCCACAATGACATCATCAGTAGCATGACTGATATCAGGATCTGCACACTGCATCAGTATCTGATCAACCATCAGTATTAGACACGTCATCAGGATTTGCTTTCTGTTCCTGACATGTAGTCTCCGATACACTGTTCATTCCTGACTAAACTCTATAGATAACTGTCTTACACATATATCCTATATACAGTGCTAAATCCTTTATAAGATCAGGATTACAAGAAGTATAATGTGTAAATTCTATTCTTAACATTACAACTTATGAATTATTCCTAACAATCTCCCCCTATTCATGCTTTAAAATCTGAAGCATAAATCTAAGTTATAGATGTCAAAACATATAACAATACAACCAGAATAGAATTTATGAATGTAGAATTATGAAGTTAAGTACCTCCTTCCCAGATGTAGACATTTATCTAGTACTTAGAAGAAAGAATTTTAACTATTAATGCCGCTCTTCCTTTACCACTTCCTAGCTGAGATTCACCACTGTCACTCCTGGTTCTTCTTCTCTTTTCCCTTTGTCTGCTCTT
Source organism: Kitagawia praeruptora (assembly GCA_037693485.1). Taxonomy (NCBI): domain Eukaryota; kingdom Viridiplantae; phylum Streptophyta; class Magnoliopsida; order Apiales; family Apiaceae; genus Kitagawia; species Kitagawia praeruptora. The sequence continues at coordinate 115,368,023 of CM075351.1, read as the reverse complement.
TATCTCCCCCAGTCTGGTGGTGTTGTTGTTGTCTTTGAATTATCTTTATCTCCCCCTTTTTGACATCAGCAACATTTATTCCAAGAGATTCAGAAACAGAACAAATGAGAGTCATCAGAACTGCTTGATTTTCCATAATTGTGACTTGGTTATCTTCAAGTGATTGAAGTCTTGTTTGAATAGCAATTTGAGAATTCTGAATATCTTTCAAAACATCAGAATGAACTTCAATGTTGGAAGTGCTTCTAGTATCTTCAGAATCAGAATCAAAAAGAACCGTATCTTCAAGTCTTGTAGAAGAAGTTGCCTAAGTTGTATGATATTCAAGTAATAAAACTTGATTAGAAGTATCAACATCTTCATCTTTCTGATCTGGAGCTGAAATATGATCATCTTCTCCTGCACCAGTATTCTGTGTACTAACATCTTCAAATCCTGACTCCTCCTTAGAGTTATCAGAGACTGTTGATGTCTCAATTCTAGCTGATATTGGAAGTACATACAAAGGAACACTAGGATCATTAGGAACTTCATCTGGTACATATGTATCAAGAGATTGCTTTATCTTGGCACCTCTCCTGTTAATGATTCCTGCAAGCCTCTCCTTATGCTTCTGAGCTTTAACTTCTGGCTTTGCATTGTGATGTGCTAGGTCATTCTTCTGATACATTTTGATAAATGAATAAGTACCAGCATCCATACCCAAATTTTCAGACCAAGATTCAGGAAAAACCTGATCCCAGAAATCAAATGATGGTGGTTTCCTAATTTTCTCTCCCTCACTATGGAGTTGATCATCCATACCCTCATTCTCACTTTGACTTACTAAAGTCAACACTCTTTCTACCTCACCTTTTGCCTGGTCAGGAGCCAGCCTCTCAGATTGTGGATCTAAGTCCATCTTTTCAAGTGTATCACTCAAATTTGTATAAGTGCTCTCATGACCTACAGAACAATAGAGGCTAGAAGAAGTTTTTATACCTGAACTCACATGGAGAGAGGGTTCCTCATTTGGAAAGGGGCTTGAGGTTTTCGCCAATGAGTGAGCTGCTATAGTCTCTGAACCCATACTATCATCTACTTTCCCTCCAGAGACTATAGGCTTCAGTATACCACTTTCAGGTTCTACAGCAAACTCTAATGTCTTCAGTAATACTTCATTAGACACCACAGTTTGTGTGTTACCATCTTCAAGTGTTTGTTGCTGAGACACACCCTCAAGGTGGATAGACTCTGACTGAACAATATTTGTTTGATCTTCAGAAAAATCAACCAAAGTCATTCCTCCCATATCATACGGTATCTCACTTGCATTCTCAATCATCACAGAAGTCCTTTCAGCATCAGCTATCACAGTTCCTGAGTCATCCTTCCTCTGACTAGATGGTTCTTGTGTTGCAGTGACTGTGATCTGATCTGTCCTACTATTCACCACTGGTGCAATAGTACCTTCTGTTGACTGCTTCCCTCTATCTACATCCTCCTCTTGTTCACCTTGAGCTGCAGCATCTTCAACAATAAGATCTTTATTGAAGAGATAAGCATGAAGTGCTTGAATTGTTGTATGCATTGGGAGTCCAAATTTCTTGACTAACTGTATTCTGACAGTTCGATAGAAATGGAATTTCAATAGGTCAAGTCTTTGATGTAGAAGTCCATATTCTTCAGGAAATGAAAGTCTAGGAACACTTTCACTTAGAAAATTTAGAACTGGCCTGGAAAGTTTCACTTTTAGAGAGATAAGACCCATAGCCATTCTGTATGACAATGTAGTTTCCCATGAAGAATCAATATCCAGATCTCTCTTGTCAGATACTGACATAGATGTAGCTTGATGTGTAGAGACATGCACAATGTTAGTTGGACTAGACTCTGTGTGTGTAGGTGACAATTGAATCTTTCTCCTTATTCTCCTGATATAGTGAGCAAAAGATTTATCCTGAGAAGACTCAAGAGGTGTAGACACAGAAATGATCTTGGGATGAGATCCTTGTTCAATAGACACAGTCTTTTGAGAGACAGTATCCAGTAACTGTTTTCCCTTTTTAAGAACTACAGCCTGTTGGGAGACTACAGCCTGGCTGTGGCTAGGTTTTTCATCTCTTTGTGCTAACAGAGAAAGTTGAATTGCAGCCTTCAATTCTGCTCTCTCAGTAAGAGTTAAATCATCATCATCTTCACTAGAACTACTACTACTACTTGACACAACAAATCTTCTCTTCCTTACAACTGAGGTCTTTTGAGAGACAACAGAGGTTGGTTTCTTTGAAACAATAGGCTGTGTATCAAAACAAGGTTCTGGAATTGTTTCAGAGACTATAAGGTTTTGGGTTACTTGGGTAGACACAGGTGGGTTCTCCTCCAATTGAGATTCCTGAGTCATTTCACCACAAAAGAAAGAAGAATTGTAGAGAGTAGGAAGATTGGTGTTTAGAATTACCTGAACATGCTGTGGATAGTGTAATGCATGTATTTCATCTAGATTCTTTTCACTGTCCTTCTTTGTAATGTCAGAGAAAATTCTCTTTTGCTGTACATAAGAAGAAACACAATGTTCGCTACCAAATCTAGCTTCAACATCAGGAATAAAATGGTTAACAAACATTTGCATAAATCTATGATAATAAACCATTTTCCTGCCTTGATCTCTTAACCCAAGTTTGAGACACATCTGACTTAAGACAATGTTTCCAATGTTAATTACTCTGTTATATAACAAGCTATAAGCAATGTGTGAAGTAACAGCAGTAATTTGATCAAAAGAACTACATTTACCAGTAAAGCATTTAGCTAATTGATCAAAGAAGAAAGACCACTCTTTCCTAAGACAAGGTCTTCTTAACTGGCTCATGTTATCTAAAGGTCCATTATAACCTAAAGCAGATAGCATAGTTCTAACATCATCATCAGATGGTACATTCTCATAATTCGAACTAACAGGTAAGTGAAGTACTGCATTAACAACATATTCAGTAATATCAAATGAGTCTTGTCCTAAGTGTAGAACAATCTTACCTGATTGACTCTGAGTAGAATCAATTACCTCAGCATTCTCCCAAGCTTGTGTAACAGCTGCTTGATTTATCTGTGGAGATGCTGTCAATGCATAACTTAATGGTCCATTTGCCAGAAAGTCCATGATTGGGTGAAAATCAGTTGATACTCCTTCTTTGTTGGTGATTGCTGCTACATGATTATTCGTCATAAAATCAAAGTCACCAAACTTGAAGGCTACTGATTTAGGTAATCTTCTCTGAGCTGCCATGGATTTTGATCTGAAAAGCACTTGAAAAATTCTTGAAATGGATTAGTGATTTTGAGAACTCGAGAGTGTTTTTGCTTTAGAAAATGTGAAATTAGAGAAAGCAATTACACGATTAGAGTTTCAAAACAAATATATTTCACAAATATTTCAGACCACTATCCCACGTCGACACGTAGATTGACAGGTGTCAGTCCCTGAAAAGTGCGGTTACCCACGATTTTTGGAAAATAAAATCCAAAATTGATATTCATGAAATAAATCAGGGTATTATCAAGATAAAAAGCAATACTGATCAGCTTCATTTTCCTGATGTGATCTTCCATTAAAATAATCACAATACACGATGTGATTTAAAAATAAAAGTTTTCAAATCCTAATGGTCACACTTGAAATCCTGATCAATATCATCCTGATTCCAAAGACTTAAATGGAGTTTCCACGTGGCATCTTATTTTATCTGAAAAAGAAATAAACATTAATCTGAACAAAATCAATTGGTTAGATATATTTGATATTTCTTGAAAATACAAGAAATATAGTCACACATAGTAATAACGTCTGACTTCATTGATAGTTCCAAGTTACTGTTCAACTTCTCACGTCTTTCTATAAAAGAACCAAACGCCTTTTACCATTCTCCATAAACCTTTCAATTTCTTTTCTCTCAACCATGATTCCCAAACCAAAACACCCTTTGAATCAAACCTTTAGATTTTTCACAATTAATGAACAACCTGTTCTTGATCATCTCGTTGAAAACGATAATGTCCAGAAATTTCTTCCAAAACATCCATCTGTTGGATACAATCTTCCCCTAATTTCCTCAAAGCTCGAGGATGAAGAGTTTGGTCGAGAGTCTAAGGTTGATCTTGATGGAGATTCGACTCACTCTTCCATCAGTTCTCAATAAAACAAGGATTTGGTCAGCTGCTCTCATTCAAGTCATCCTGTAAAGACATTCAAGAGCAGATGAGGAATTTAAAATCCTCAATCAAGGTTCTTTAGATGCTCCTTGTCCTGTCTTTCAGATGAATGAAAGAAGCTTGATTCAATAGTTACAACATTAGACAAGATTAGTATAATCTGTAATAGTTAGACAAAAAGAAGATGTATTTCATTTCCATGTATGTAATGCTTTTGATTAATGAAAATACAAGTTTCAATTTATCTATCTTGTCTACTGTTCCCTGTTTATTGAATGATATGTTTATCTATAAATCTTCAGTATACATGTATTAAGCCTGATAGAATAGACTTAATAAGACTCAGAATTGGACTACTGAAAAACATGAACTTCAGAATTTGAAACAGTTAAACACGCATATTTCACAATCCTGATACTGACAATGCAATACTGATAACAATACTGATGACGTCAGCATACTGATTGCAATCCTAATCCTGATACTTGATAACAAGTCTATTATACTGAGATTTATCAAAGCAAAGTGTTACAGCTAAAACATATTAACAATCAAGTATAGATCCTGACAGAATTATCAAGTCTATAAGCTGAACACAACATACCTTGCTACTTTTGCAGATGTTAAGATCTAGAAATTTAACATTCCTAACTCACTAACCAATCTAATGAAGGTAGTTTCATCAAGTGGTTTAGTTAGAATATCTGCAAGCTGTTTGTCAGTAGGAACAAAATGAAGTTCCACAGTACCATTCTCAATGTGTTCTCTAATAAAATGATACCTGACATCAAACGCTTAGTCCTTGAATGTTGAACTGGATTTTCTGCAATTTTAATAGCACTAGTATTATCACAAAACATAGGAATATTACTAAGTATCATACCATAATCCATCAACTGATTTCTTATCCAAAGGAGCTGTGCACAACAACTGCCTGCTGCAATGTACTCAGCTTCTGCAATTGAGGTTGAAACTGATTGTTGCTTCTTGCTTGCCCAAGAAATCAATCTGTTTCCCAAGAATTGACATGTACCTGTAGTGCTTTTCCTATCTATTTTACACCCTGCATAATCAGAGTCTGAATAGCCAATTAGGGAGAAATCAGATTCTCTTGGATACCACAAACCAAGGTTTGGAGTTCCCGTAAGATATCTAAAGATTCTCTTCACAGCATTTAAATGAGATTCCTTAGGATCACTTTGGAATCTAGCACATAAACAGGTAGAAAACATTATATCTGGTCTACTTGCTGTTAAGTATAACAGTGAGCCTATCATGCCTCTATAGCTAGTGTTGTCAACACTCTTTCCCTTAGGATCAGAGTCTAGCTTAGTGGCTGTTGCCATGGTTGTTTTTGCAACTGCATAGTCTTGAAAGTCAAACCTTTTTAAAACATCTTTGATATACTTTGACTGATTAATGAAAATACCAGTCTCAGTCTGTTTGACCTGCAAGCCTAAGAAAAAGTTTAGTTCACCCATCATGCTCATCTGATACTTAGACTGCATTAGCTTGCTAAACTTAGCACATAACTTTTCATTAGTAGAACCAAATATGATGTCATCAACTTAAACTTGAACTAAAAGCAAATCACTTTTAACCTTTCTAAAGAAGAGAGTTTTGTCAATTGTACCTCTTGTGAAGCGATTATCAAGAAGAAATTTAGACAAAGTCTCATACCATGCTCTTGGTGCTTGCTTTAGTTCATAGAGTGCCTTGTCAAGTTTGTAGACATGATTTTGGAAATTTTGGATCAACAAAACCAGGTGGTTGCTCCACATATACTTCCTCATCAAGATTGCCATTTAGAAAAGCACTCTTAACATCCATCTGGTATATCTTAAATTTTGAATAAGCTGCAAATGCAAGAAACATTCTGATTGCTTCCAATCTTGCTACAGGTGCAAAGGTCTCATCATAGTCAATTCCTTCTTCCTGAGAATAACCCTTGGCCACCAGTCTTGCTTTGTTTCTTACAATCATACCAGACTCATCAAGCTTGTTTCTGAAAACCCATTTAGCACCAACAATAGATCTATCTTTAGGTCTTGGTACTAGTCTCCAGACTTTGTTTCTCTCAAACTCATTTAACTCTTCCTGCATTGCAACTACCCAATCAGGATCTTGTAGAGCTTCTTCAACCTTCTTTGGTTTATTCTTTGAGAGAAAACAACTGTACAAGCATTCATTGTGAATTGATCTTCTAGTTCGAACCCCACTGTTAGGATCACCAATAATCAAATCTTTAATATGATCCTTTGTCCATTTTCTAACAGGTGGTAGATTTCTCCTGCTGGACTCTCCCCCTGAGTTAGTGGTTTCTCTTGTAGAAGAACTTTCTCTACCTTCATAAGCTCCCCCTTGATCAGTAGAGTTAGAGATCTCAGTACTGCTGCTAGATCCTGATCTTTCTTCACTAGTCTCCGAAGGATCAGTTCCTGATGAAGTATCAATTCCTGATGGAGTAGACTCTGTATAGCTAGTCTGCTCCTTATAAGTATTGTGTTCTCCTTGATTAATTTGCTCCCCCTCAACAATAGCATTCCTTTGTGAAGCAATAGAGATTTCTTCTGGAGAACTTTCATCCACTGGAGAGCATCTCAGAATCATTCAGATTTTCAAATTCTAATTTGTCATGGCTTTCATCAGACTGCAGAGATCCAAGCTTCTTGTCATCAAATGCAACATGAATTGATTCCATAACAATGAGAGTTCTGAGATTGTAAACTTTGAAGGCCTTTGATGCTGAATATCCCAGAAAGATTGCTTCATCCGACTTGGCTTCAAATTTTCCTAACTGTTCTGGATGAACTTTCAGGACATAGCATTTGCATCCAAAGATGTGAAAGTGTTTCACACTTGGTTTCTTTCCTTTGATCATCTCATAGAGAGTCTTTCCATGACTATTCACCAAGGTGCAATTTTTAGTGAAACATGCAGTGTTGATAGCCTCCGCCCAAAAGTAGGTTGGAAGCTTTGCATCTGCAAGCATGGTTCTAGCTGCCTCTATGAGAGTTCTGTTCTTTCTTTCCACTACACCATTTTGCTGTGGTGTACCAGGTGCAGAAAACTGTTGAGAGATTCCATTGTCTGCACAATATTCCTCTATTGTAGGATTCTTGAATTCTATACCATTGTCACTTCTGAGTACCTTGACATTGTACTCAGAGCTTTTCTGTATATTCTTGATAAGTTCAATGATTTGCTGAGGAGCTTCATCTTTCTTGTGGAGAAAGAACACCCATGTGAACCTTGTGTAATCATCCACTATAACTAGAGCATATCTTTTCTTACTAATAGACATGATATTCGCTGGACCAAACAAATCAAGATGCAGCATATGAAATGGTTTGGTGATTGAATTTTCTGTCTTGCTCTTGAAAGTGGTTCTTCTTTGTTTTCCAAGCTGACAAGCTTCACAAAGTCCATCTTGCACATAATTTTCCTGAGGTAGGCCTCTCACTATATTGTGCTTCACAAGCTGATTAATCTTCTTGAAGTTGAGATGTGAGAGCTTCTTGTGCCAATTCCAGCTTTCATGATTTGAAGCTTTACTGTAAAGACATCTAACAATCCCTTTAGATGTGTCACTCAAGCTGGCTTCATATATGTTACCATGTCTCTGAACAGTAAGAACAATGTCTTCATTCTGCATATTCAAGATTTTGCATCCTTCTTTGTCAAAGATTGATTGGTAACATTTATCACCCAGTTGACTTATGCTTAAAAGTGTGTGTTTCAAGCCTTCAACCAGTGCTACGTTTTCTATGATGACATTCCCCACCAAAACAATTGAGCCATATCCCAGAGTTTCTCGTTTGTTGCCATCACCAAAAGATATTTTTGGGCCAACTTTCCTTTCAAACTTTGTAAGCAGAGACTTCTTTCCAGTCATATGTCCAGAGCATCCACTGTCCAAGATAATTGAATGCTTCTTTCCTGTGCCCTGTAAACAACAAGTAACTAGTTAGAAATTTTTAGGACCCAACTTGGATTGGATCCTTTCTTACTAGTTTTAGAAACAACAGGCTTAGGGGATTTTGATTTTGATTTACCTGTTGCAGAGTTAACTTTAGACTCTGATTTCACAAACTGTTTGTGACTTGGGGTCTCAGACTTCAAAGAGTAATAGTCATAATACAGTTCATGATACTCCTTATACATGTAAATGGAATAAAGTAAACTACCACAGTGATAACAAGGATTTTGTGGTCGGTATTGAATTTTCTGAGTCTTGGGAAATCTGGACTCAGTTTTCCAAGAAGGTTTTTGATGACAGTCTAGGGCCAAATGATTATGATTTCCACATTTATAGCATTTCTTCCTAGGTGCATCAGGTACATTCTTGTAATTATTCTCTTTGTTAATACCTTCTTTTCCATTCCTATTTTTTTTGACTTTGCTAGACTTTGAAATGTCATCTAGTCTCTGTTTCAGTTGAGACTTAGACAGAAAACCTATGTTCACATTCTTAGGTTTCTCTAACACTCTTTCATCTGAACTGCTATTGTCAATCCTCTTGTGCACAACCGGGGTGCCATTAGAATCAACAAACTTAACATGTTTAGGTTCAGAAACTGTTTTCTTACCTTCAGACTTAGATGTGCTAGCTTCTAGTTTACTATCATCAGTGACAATAGCTTCTATCTTTTCTTGTCTAGCCTTATCATAACCTAAACCATTAATTTTACCTCTTATTCCACTCTCAAAGATTTCTTGAGTCTTTTTACCAGAAGTATTAATGGTTTTAATCACATCTCTCTCTTCCTCTAGTTCTTTTCTGACAAAATCATAAGCCTCAAGTATAACACCATAATCATGCTTAGCTTTATCAGAACTTATCTTATATTCTTCCATTTGAACTAACTCAGATTCAAGAAAATTATTTCTATCAACTAATTTATCATTCTTAACCTTGAGTTCATCTCTTTCAATAGTAAGAATTCTAAAATTGGTCATCAGATTCTTAAACTCAATATGAATAGAACTAATCTCATCAGAATTTAAGCTATCAAATGAATCAAGAGAGTGAAGTGATACCTTAACAGAAGATGGAGAAGTTTTCCTTGGAGATCCAGACTTGTCTGAAGCACTTGCCATCAAAGCAATGTTTTCATAATCCAATTCATCTTCAGAATCACTAGAGTCTGCCCAATCCTTCTGTGTGACCATGAGTGCATTGCCTTTCCCTGAATTCCTGGGCTTCTTACACTCACTTGCAAAGTGTCCAAACTCATTGCAGTTAAAGCACTTGATCTTGGCCTTATCAAGCTTGACAATTGTACTCTTGCCTTTGTCACTCTTCTTCTCATCTTTCTTTTGAAAAAGTCCTTTGCTAAATCTTTTCCTGTTGAATCTTCCTTTCTTGAAAGCTTTAGCAAATATAGCAAAGAGTTCCTGCATCTCAGATTCAGAATTACTGTCGTCAGGATCTTCATCAGTAGTCTCTGACTCAGAATTCACTTTGCTTTTCTTCTTCCTTGAGTCTCTATCAGCAGATTCAGACTTTTCTTCAGGAAGCTTCTTAGATTCAGATTGAGCAGTGAGTGCAACAATTTTCATCTTTCCTTCACTGCTGCTCTTTTTCTGCTGCTTGTCAAGTTCATAAGCCTTCAGTTTTCCATAAACTGCCTCTAATGATATTTCATCCAAATCATTAGCTTCTTCTATTGCTGAGATCTTCTCATTGTAGAAATCAGGCAAGGCTTTCTTGAACTTAGTATTCATATCCTCCAAGTCATAATGTTTACCATGCAAGGCCATCTCATTGATGAGTTTTGTAAACCTATCAAAGGTATCAGTAAGTGACTCACCAGACTTGGATTCAAAGTATTCATACTGTTGTATGAGAAGTGTCCTCATATTCTTCCTGACAGGCTTAGTTCCTTCACAGTGAACCTTTAGATTGTCCCATATCTCCTTAGCAGTCTTACAAGAAAGAACATAGTTAGTGAGAACGTTCTCCTTTTCCTTATCTGTCCATTCAGATTTAGGCTTCTATGCTGTGTGTTCTGGAACAACTTCACCTTCGACAGTTGCTTGAGCAACAACCTTCGTTGGTACAAACGGTCCATCTCTAATTCTGTCAAGATAATCAGGATCTGTTGCCTCCAGGTGATGCAACATCTTAACTTCCCATAGAGTATATTCGTTTCTCTTGAGCATAGGAATCTTGGTATTACCATCCTTGTAACCAGACATGATTGCGGATCTTTATGATTATTCGAAATCAACCTGCTCTGATACCAATTGTTAACTCGAATAACTTGTAGAAGGGGGGTTGAATACAAGTTATATAATCTTGTCTGATTTTTGCTTGAATATAGATGCACAAGATCAATCGAATGAAACGAAACTGTTTGTATTAAAAAGATAAAATACAAACTCTACCAAAGGTGTACAATACCTTTAGCAGCTGCTGACAAAATAAATCTCTCTCTCTGTTTGTTTCGAACTCTCGAATACAAACCTTATATAGAGCTACGCACACGAACTCACAACACACGCTCTTTACAATGATATTGAGAGAGTATTTATAATGCTACCTATCAACTAATAACAGAAAGATACAATCTATATTTGACAATGTTCTGCCTTCCAGTTGATAGTTTCCTTCAATAGAAAATCCTTTCCTTCATAATAAGTTCTTTCTTGTTCTTCAAACAATGATCCTGTTTTATAGCACTTGCCAGTTTCTGTAGCATCCACAATGACATCATCAGTAGCATGACTGATATCAGGATCTGCACACTGCATCAGTATCTGATCAACCATCAGTATTAGACACGTCATCAGGAGTTGCTTTCTGTTCCTGACATGTAGTCTCCGATACACTGTTCATTCCTGACTAAACTCTACAGATAACTGTCTTACACATATATCCTATATAATATAAGATGAGGATTACAAGAAGTATAATGTGTAAATTCTATTCTTAACATTACAACTTATGAATTATTCCTAACAATATACGGTATATATGCTTATGCACATTAATTTTGCAATCATTGGGATATTATAATAAAGTTAATTATATCAAATTTGTAAATAGAATTGCAACAATCAATTTGCATAATTTAAGCTCTAAAAATATCTTATCTTCCATTTTAAAGATTTCAAAAATTGTGACAATATATATAAAATATATATGGTTATGCTCATTAATTTTGCAATCATTGGAAGAATATGTTAGATGTTTAATATTGTAATAATACTGAATTGATGATATCATATTTGTGTGAATAAAATCACAAAAATCATTTACTTGCATAAATTAATGATTAGGAAAAAGAGCTTCTACCTAACACTCTAGGAAACTTTTCTACAATATCGTCTTAAATTAAATTTGGGCCATAGATTAATCTAATCCAATGGCCCCGCTAGGGGCACCACACACAAATCGAATACATCCTCACACACACAATCCCACCTAATTTCCTCCATTTTTAATTTGATTTTTCCCGTCAATTAGTGAATTGTTTTTGAAATCTAACTTCACTGTATTTTTCTCCATCTCTCAACGATCAGTTTGCATATCATATGTGCAGCAAAATCGTGATTTTAAGGCGACACTGTAGAAAAGTTTCCTACAGTATCAGATAGAAACTCTTTACCCTAATGATTATTGTATTTATATTATCTTCTATTGTTACTTTACATATCAACTAATATGATAAGAATATTATGCAATCATATTGTTATTTTACCCTAGTTTATAGTAGATAATTACTCTAATGTGTATATCATTATCCCAAATCTCTTTTTCCACTCATATGTTATAAATACCAATGGACTCTTTGTAAAGTCGCTGAAAAAAGTAATTCATATTTTAGTTAACAATTAGGTATGTTAACATTGTAGAATAAAGTAGTAAGATCATATCTTTTCTTTCACATCTATCTATATATATGAATGCCAGACGACTACTTAAACCAACCATATATAATGTTTCATGTTTGCATGTAGATATTAATGTGCATCAGCATCTTGCATCACCGGAAAATACCAAAATCACTTGGACTGTAAAGGTCCGAGTTACTAGAATGTGGGTGACAACCAATGGTGTAGGTGATATCGTCCTACATAATTTTATTCTTCTGGACTGCGGGGTATGTTTCATTCCTTTTTTTTAGTCTATGTATCCTTTTTATATAATCCAAATTCTATGTACGTTGTTTATATTACAGAATACTCGAATGCAATCAATGGTTAGTCCCGCTATATGGCAATTATTTACTAATATTTTGCATGAAGGAAGCTTATGCAAAATCATTAATATTCGCGTGAGGACAGCATTTGGTCATTACAGGCCTGGATATCCAATGCAGAAGATCATGACTTTTCTAAATTCAACCATAGTGAATGTTTTGCCTGAAGATATTGTCTTTCCGATGCACAAGTTTGATATAGTCCAAGTTCGAGATCTGCATGATCATTCAACAGATTTTCTAGCAGAAGAGAAGCTATTGTATTCCATAGGTTACCTTACACTATTGAGTAAACTATTTTACTAATTGCGGGTGAAACAAATCCGTCATACTTTACTATATATTGTAGATATTATTGGAGTCATGGAAAACCTTCAGCCAGTTGAGACGATTCAAACAAGATTTGGCCCGAAACAAATTGTAAAATTCATAATTTCTAATGGAAGGTAACATTTGTTTCATTATCTATGCGTAGTATTTTTTTTATCTCCCGTAAAAAGTACATTCATATTATTCATAAACTGCAAATCAGTAACTTATTTTTGGTTTTTTGTTCAAAACAGGGTGGCACAAGCAGTTTCCTTTTTTGGACCCCTCGATTCAAACAAAGAACCATTGTATAATCAGTCGAATTTGGAACTCCCAATAATTTTTTTATTGGCAAGTACTAGAGTTGCCAAACATAAGGGTAAATATTTGTTATGCCATAATTGAGATGAAAAAAAAAATGTTATTAAATTGTTATTAAGTTATAAATTTAACCAAATTTTCACCTCTTTATTTTGCAGATAAATTTCATATCTCCAGTCTCCCTTATTCTAGGATTTATATTAACCTTGACTATCCTGATGTTTATTATTTCAAGCAGAGGTATTTTTTAAAAAATTAATATTTGATTTACACACGTAGTAAATCATATTTTGTTTTAATATATGATAGAAATTAACACTTGGTTGTTTTTTAGGTTGATTAATGAAAGATATAAGCCTCCCCCGCCTCCTCCGTTCTTTGAGTAACGAACAGAATGAACCATTGAGTCTGCAAACATTCAAAAAATCCCTACATCTACGTCTACAAAAGTTTTATCTATCATTGATATCTTAAGACATGTAATAATTAAAATTTACTTCCAGGTATTTTGTTGATCTATATTAGTAATGAATGATTAGTAATGGTTGCAATATTATCTTTTTTTTAAGTGTTTATTCAATAATATTATTTATATCCATCAAATGTTTTGTAATGAACATGTAATTATGATAGTCAACGAGTGTTAATGGTTAATTGTTTAATTAATAAAGTAAAAAAAATTATAAAAAAAAGACTCGTGTGCGTACGTAGCACGGGCCTGAATGCTAATACATTGTAAACGCAACTATTACGATGCACTTACTTGGAATACTATTTTTTTAAAACCTTTGCTTCAACTAAATTACGTTCATATACTGTATAAATTACATAGCCTCTTTCGTTAAACATATATTTTAGAATAAATAATAATTTGTTCTAAAAAAATTGTCAGCCCGTGTGCGCAAGCACGGGCAAAAAAGACTAGTCTTAAAAAAACTTGAATGAATAAATGTAGTAATAAGTAGAAAAATAATTATAAGTTATATAAATGTTTGGATACATTTTTTTAAAAATTAGAAAAAAAAATTCTTTCAGTCTCTCTCTCTCTCTCTCTCTCTCTCGCTTCCTTCCTAGGGTTTACGATCGTCGCCGGCCACACCACACTTGATTCGCCGTCGCTGCACATACTTCACAATCCGGAAGTTGCTACCGTTCTGTATTCATATTTGTTAGTTATTACAATCAGTTTTTCCTCGCCTAGAGAACTTCCATTCAGATAAGTTCTCTCAGTTTCTCTCTTGTTATCATTGATTCATTCTTTATTTTTAGTTTGAAGTAATGTACGGTGTACCTATATATCTATACATGTGAATCACTAGTAGTGTCTTTTTAAATTATGCTTTCGTGAGATGGATTAGGAACTTGATAGGAATTGTTAACAAAGTTCTTATATGTCTATTTTCAATATCTAGCTTCTGTGTTTCCTTGGGTTATATTCATTGTCTATGTTTGATTATTTTGGTATAAATCCGAGATAGCTGAGTTTTGAGTTGTGTTAGTATTTTGTCTGATTTCTGAGTTTTGAGTAACCATGTCGCTCAAGTAGTCTATAAACTGAGCTATAGAGTCTGGCAGTTTGTTTGTCCAGTGTATTTTGGGGTCCTGCTACAGTGCTGGTACTTGGGGTTGTATTCGAATGTGCAAATGATAATGATTGATGTTTTTGTTTAATGTCACTGTTTCTCCTACCTGTTATTCTGATTATATAGTAATTCATGTATCTTTTCGAAAAGTTTGTATAGTATTGAACACACGGAAAGAATACAGGGGGGGTGAATGGATTCTTCAACTTTTCTTGTTCTTGAAGCTGTGTAGCAAGATATGTGTTTGTGTGTGTAAATGTGTAATTGCGGAATAAGAACAACACAAGTCACAATATCACTTTAATCTAATATTTTATTAGATAAAGATTTGCTACAATATGTGAATACAAATGGTAGTATTCTCAGCTTCGTTTTTCTTAGAAAGATGTAAAACTCGTGTATGAAAAACTTAGTCACCCTCACTAAAGAAGTGAGGTTGTATTCTTAAAGAACATGAATACAACCTACTTACTACAAATAGGGTAACAGGATAAACAACTTTCTAGTATGTCTATCCTATTTGAGTAAACATCCAAACGGCTACAGGTTTTACTTTGTAAATCTCTGTTCAGATCCACTTCTTTAGCTCTTTGTCTCTTGTACATCTCTCCAAGTTTCTTTGTAGGCTTTCTAGAGGACGTTACAGATTGTGGTCCATAAAGTGCATTGGCTTGTTGCAGATTTCTGACTTGTACAATTCTTCGGTATTTTGTCTCCAAGAAAGTATTCGAGAAGTGGGTAAGTGATTGATTCGAGAACTAAGATTGACTTGATCGATAACTCTGTGTTCTCGAATCCTGTAACATTGACATATCGAATCACTTCTCGAATAGCTCTTTTCTCTGGGAATTCTTGAGTTGTCAAATAGGTCACTTTGACTTGTTTAATCCCTGAGATGTCGAATAGCTTCTTGAGTCCTTGAGATATCGAATGTAGCTTTGACTTGTTGACCCTTTGAGAACTCGAATACCATATTGACTTGTTGACTTCTTGAGTTCTCAAATAGAGCAGATAGACATGTTGAATCTCTGAGTTGTCGAATGAGAAATCGAATAGTTCATTCAGAGATATCGAACAGTGTCTTCTTAGATATCGAATCTCTCACTTCTCGAATGCAGGACTTCTCGAATAGAAAAAAGTACTTCTTGAACTGGTACTCAGGCAAAATCTTCATTTCTTCAAATCCTAACTGTGATGATTTGACAATCTTTATTTCCTTGCTTGAGGCATGAACCTTGGAACTTCTTTCAAGCATTATTTCTGACTTTAAAAGTACAGTTACACAACTAGGATTTGATGCATATTACAAGTACAATACAGGTAGAACTCTACAACTAGAGGTTCCCTCAGTTAAGAGGTCATGTAGGTAATGCATAACATTACTCATACTTAGGCTTGTTATTATATGAGTACAGGCATGTCTCTATGACTAACAATCTCCCCCAAATTGTGAGTAAGACCCTTAGTCACAATTTCGTGCCTGATAACAAGCCTAACATACATAAAGATAAAACTTTGAAAAGTACAGGTATGTAGATTCATCAAGGAAAATAAAAAGAAGTGTTCTTACAAGTTATGAGGAACTACTAGCCATAATCTTTTGGATTCATCTCTTGAGCTTTGACTTGTAGATTATCATTCTTCCTCTTTTCCTCAGCTTCTTTAGCTTTCTTCTTTGCATTTTCTTCCATTGCAAGAATGATGTCTTCCATATTGCAGTGAGTTCTTCAATTAGAGGAGAGCATGATAAATCCTTGGGAACTTCATTCAGCTGTTTCTCAGAGTAGGAACTGATGTAGTCCATTCTAATCTTTACAGTTGTTCCATATTTCTTGTACTCAATGATGTAAGGATTGAATTTGACTCTACACAGACCCATAGCTCTCAATCCATTAGCCTTAGCCAAACTCCTCCTCTCTTTTATTTAGTAGCTCTTCACTCTTCTTTTTCTGTTCTGTCTGGTGATCTCTTTTCATCTTAACAAAGTCAATTAACTCTAGCTTCCACACCCTTTCCACTCTATCTTCAGAGTCCAACATTGCAATAATCCTTTCTATGTCATATAGCTTGCCCCAATGCTGACATGTCCCTTGTCTGAATTTCTACTGCCTTTCATCACTATATTTAATTTCAAGGCAATCATCAACAATGACAACATGATAGATTCTTTGAGCCCATAGGAACTGCAGTTGGTCTTCATCATAGCTTTTATTTAGAGGTGGTAGGTTTAACCTTGGAGTGATTGTCAGTTCCTTTGATTTAGATAACTTCACCCTTCTTGCAGCTTGTTTGAATTTATTTTTTTTCACATGATTACTTGGCAGAAACTTGTGACCTTTGCTTGTTGACCATTGTAGTACTCCATTAGCAGTTTGCTTTTTAAAATATACACTTGGTTTCTTGAGTTGTATCTTCTCCTCTTCTTGAGGTTGCAAAACAGTTGTAGAAGCCATAGATACAGATGTTGGTAGGTCATTGCTAAAAGCATTCACCCTAGACTCAGAGTCTTATGTTGTGGTGAGGTTACTGATAGCAGTGCCTAGGGCTTGCTGTTTTCCACTTTTCCTCTCATAAACTTTGCATTGGTCATCATCATCTTTCTTGTCCTTGCTATCTCTCTTCTTCTTCTTGTCTTCATCACCCTTATCACTCCTGTGATGTCTTCTCCTCCCATCACTTTTGTCTTCATCTTTATCATCCTTATTCCTCCTGGTTTTGGCCAATTCTGGGATTTCACCAGTTACAATGAAAGATCTGAGAATGCGCAGTGCTTCTTTTTCCTCAGCATTTCTGGTGCCTTTCTTCATTTGCAGTTGCTCAATGATGGCAATAATAAGTCTGTGTGATTCCGAGTAGTGAGATCATTGGGAATGACCAGTTGTTTGATATCTTCGATCTTGGTGCCAGACTGATAGAAGATTGTCCATGGCTTCTTAATCACTTCTGGCAGCCTTGAAGGTTGGTCATTCCTCAAGTCATCATGCAGACTCTTATTGTTCTCAGTTACTCTTTTGTTCTCAATAAGCTCAAGTAGCACATCTACCTCTGTGTGTATTAAGGCTTGTAGGGTGCTGAAGGTTAGATGCCATATCTTGGACTTGGACACCATCATTATCTCCTTGATCCATAAGCCATTCACCTTTCTAGGTATAACAGTGAGATAGTCAATCTGATCCTTCAAGCTCCTCAGATATAGTTAAGTGTCACCGGCCTGGTCCCTTGAGACTTTCAGAAACTCCAAGAATGCATCATCATGAAAGACATTTGAAGTAGCAACTTCTTGTAGCGTGGCCTCAGTTATCAATTCTGCTTCTACAGGCTTGGCACTTTCAGCTTTGGAGAGTTGAGGTTTGTCAGATGGCATACTCCCTGCAACCACTATGGTTGTTATAGATTGCTTTTGACCACCTGGAGTAGTGATGTGCATAGTTGGTAGAGTAACAACTGCCAGAGTAGTTGGAGGTTCATCAACTTTAGTTTTCCCTTTTCCTGGAACATGAATTGTTGGAGATTTTGAAGCTTGATGACCACCCTCATTGATTTTAATAACTTTCTCCTTAGGTTTCTACCCCTTAGGTTTTGAGTTCCTTAATGTCCTCTTCTCCCCCTTAGGCTTGGTGTTAGGCACGGAGGATTGTGCAGAGGCCCTTGGGTTGGAAGATTCATCGGGAAGATGGAGCCCCATGTGCTTCATCATGGCAGACAACATTAATTGTTGATGCAGGAGAACATCAGCTGTGGTGGTGGCTTGAGTGTTCAACTGCTCAGTTAGAGTTGCAACTATGTGTGTCAGATGAGCATTTGACTGTTTGAGAGAAAGCACTTCATTTTCAAGAGTATCCACCTTGGTGAATAACTCTATGGCCTTGAAACCTGATACAGATTGATCCTTGAGTCTCTGTACTTCATACTTGGACATCTCATGCACAGGGACCTCAGTGATCAGTTTATCTACATACTGATTGGAAAAGAGAATTTTGAGCTTGGCAGTTGCATTAGTTGTTTGATCAAATAATTTTTCCATCTGACCAGCCATAGTCTTGACAGCCCCTTGGACCAACAACATAGAGTTGTCCATCTTGATGCATTTAGATTTGCGGAGTTGAACATCCTCGAGAACAACATCTAGATTAAGGAATTTGCTATCAAATGCCCTTTTTATCTCCTGCACATCTTTGACTGTAGTTTCACACACTTCATTTACTTCTGTCTTGAGACCCTTGCCAAGATAGTGTGCAGCTTTGAGAATGACTTTGTAGATGTCATTCATTGCCTCATACACATCACTAGGGGTGAGAGATTTGGCATTGGACCCCAGTGATGTGATGTATTCTTCTCTGATGTACTGAAGGCCTTCTGAGAGAGGGATGGTATAATGTCTCGATTTGGCATGTCTGTTGTGAGTAGGTTCTGAGCACTTTTTGTGAACTCAGGGATCTGATCCACAATTAAGCTTTGAAGTGCTTCAACCGTCAATTGTGATGGAGCAGATCCTGATCCTGAAGCACTGTCATATTGCACAAGCTTCAGCCATTCTGTCATGAAGTTAGAGCTAGAGCTAAGCAAACTAGACTCCTCAGTTACAGATGCAACTTCTACAACCGGATGGAAAGACTCTACTACTGTTGTCTCCACGGGAGTGGGATGAGTTACAACAGTAGTTGACACAGGCACAGAGTCTCTAGTGAAAACTAGTGAATCCTCTGTGTTTGTGATGGTGTCATCACGATATGCCCCAGCTTGCATTCCCTCACCATCTAAGTGTGGTTCCTGTGTGGTGAGCAAAGTGTCATGCACTAAGTCACTTGAATCCATTGGCTCACCAAGAGAAGATAATTCTTGGTGATCAATGCATTGCTCCTCAATTGCGTGAGTTGCAGGCAAAGAAATATGAGTGTGAGATTCTGGAAGAGAAGTGTCTTGTAGAATGGATTTTGGCAACTCCCCAAGAGAAATAGAAGGAGTTTCAAGTGTGATGTGGTCTCCACTCAGTGTTGTGCCAGCCTTATCATTCCCATGTGCTGACTCATTACAAGAAGGTGCATTGGGGAGTATGCTTGATTCTATAGATGCACCCTGTTGAGAGGATACATCTAGTAAATTGTTTGCCCCTGATTTTACAACTGCAATCATTTGTGTGACTGAAGAGGTGGTTTTCTTTGCTTTCTTCTTCTTTGGCTTCTTTAAGGATTACAGGGGTGCCTCATTTTCTAAGTTTAATTCAGCATTCAATGCTGCTTCTGATAACATGTTCAGGGGTTCGAATGCTATCTATTTTCTCTTCTTTGTACTAACATCACCCTGTTGATATGATGATGCAGGTGGCTCTGTGTTTGGTGAAGTGTTTGGTTGAGAGGGTTGGTTAGCAGGCCTTGGGTTAGCATTTTGTTCTACTTGTTTGGGCTTTGCTAACTGAGATTTCGAGTCAAATGTTGGCATTTTGTGGGGGTAGCCTTCAAATAACCCTTGCATATGAGGAGTTATCTCAAGTCTAACATCCACATCATTTCTAGTATCCATATTACCAAAAATGAGTTTGGTCATGGATCTAGGATAGCCTATTCTACTTCTATCTATCCCAGGTAATTCAATCAGTTTATTATTCTTAAAATTAAGTGCAGATTGAATAAAACGAGGGAAGAAGATGTCAGTACCTCTCTTGGCTGAGTTCTTACCAAGTTGAAGGAATTTATGGACGAGCGGAAGCGCGATATAATAATTATTTCCGTAAAAACCATATATCGCACATATAGAAAATCATATAAAAAGGAAAAAGCGGAGGAATAGTAACCATACCTTTAAAATCGAAGATGGTGTCTAGATGGTTGTTAGCAGTTGCTTCTCAGAGTGCGAAGCACTCTACCGGTATCCACCAAGAATGATCCTCTTCGATGAAGCGTTTTATAAAACTCGAAGCTTTATAAAAATGAAACTTTTTATTCTTGAGAGAGAGAGAGAGAGAGATGAAGAAGATGGAGGCTAGCTCCCTTTAGGTTTTTCACAAAAACACAAGTGTCTTTAGAATGAACTATCTCATCCTATTTATAGGGCTCTCATAGGGTTTTTAATAATATATCTTTATATATATATATATATATATATATATATATATATATATTAGCCCCACATTTTATCTTATAAAATGCTCTAGTAATAATTAAAACTATTTTAATAATTATTTCTTTTTCCAAACTATTTAGAAAATAATTCTCTCTCTCATAATTTAAATCTTTTCATCAAAGAAAATATTCTTTTATGGTGTGACCATGTAGGTTCAATATTAAGCCGGTAGTAGAAATAAATAATAATAAACTTTTTATTTATTATTTATATGAATTATAATAATTCATTAAATATAATTAACTAATTAATTATATTTATTCTACATCGTGAGTGATGCTTCTCAACATATCGCGATTATCCGGATAATATGAATTCACTGCTTAGAATATCAAGAACCTGTCAGTGACTAGTTACCGTACAATCAATTCCTTCTACCCTACAATATCACGATTAAATACAAGGCATGGATCTCGTGTCAAGCCTATCAAATTTAATCATATGATTTCTTATTCATAATGCAAAGTTCATATTAATGCAAATTAGAAACTCCTTTCTAATTTCATACACTCTGGCCAGAGATTCCAGAACTCGCATACCAAAAATAACATAGGATATTCACTTTCTTACTGGAAGGAGTAGATCCTTTATTGACCATTAACTATCTCCATACACAAATCCTTATGCCCAGAATAGACCTAATGGATGTCCTTGAGACTAAGGACTAAACCAAAGCACAGTTCATTATATACAAGATTACTCTAACGATCTCAAGTCTAAGGACACTTGTACAACTATCACTCAGTGAACAACTATCGACACGTGAGTAAACTCCATTAGTTGTTCAACTTATCGAGTCATGTTCAGTGAACTTATTCCCTAATAAGCACATACATACTAGCTATAGTGTCACCACAAAATGCGTATGAGAACAGACATCCTCCTGAAAGGAGCAAGCATAGTATGTACCAATCTTTGCGGATTCACTAACTTCCGATTAGTTATCCTATGATCAGGAACTTTTTAAGTCTAGAGTTATCATCTTCTAGATCTCACTATTATAATCTCATTATAATTCTAGAAGCTTTACTTTAAACCATGGAATATCTTATTTAAAACACTTTAAATAGATAAAGCCCGTAATAAAAACAAATAAGTCTTTTATTAATATTAATGCAATTAAATAAGAGTACAAGAAAGTTCTTCCTAAATCATCATACATGATTGGATTCTAGGACAAACTCTTTCACAAGTCTCCCATACATCTCCTGCATAATCAGTTGGCCATCATTGATCCTTTTCCCATAAGCTAAGGCATAGCCTATTTGCTGTGCTGGTGCACTAATCTGGTAAAAGCTTGATTTCCTAGCTGTGAAGACTTGAAGAATGATGGCAAAGACATAACTCCATTCCTTCCTCAAGAACTTCCTAGTCAAGTGCCCAAGTTTGATTTCATCTGAGTAGTTGATAAAATCAAAGAAGTCCTCTAATTCAGCAGTTGTGCCTTGGTCATCATACACCTCATGTTGTAAGTCCAGTGCTTGATTCATGTCTTCAGTGGTGATAGTTATATCCTTGTCCTGAATCTTGCAGTAGATTATGTACGAGGTTATTACGATTTCCAGTGCTACAACTTCCACAATAGCAGTTCTCCAAAACTGTTCCAGTAGATCTAGATACAGAGTTGGGTTGGCCGTGAGTGCCTCCTTGTTGTATGACTCAGACATCCACTTTACAAAGCATTTGTAATGGGCATTAGGGACTTCAACATCACTTGAGATAGCGATGAAATTGGTGTTGAATTTCATAGTTGCCATTGTTTTAGAGAAAAGTGAGAAGAGAATGAGGGTTGAGGAAGAAATTTGGCTTTTTGAGATTTGGGTTTTCAGAGGTCTAGGAATTTTAGATGCTTGAGAAATTGAGTGAAATGAGTCGAATAGATGTAGGAATTTATAAGTATAAAGTACTCGAACTACCAATTAGATATATGTTTTGTATCGACAAGTCAAGTATTCGAGAAGTATAAAACAACTATTCGATAAGTCGAGAAAAGCTTATTCGATATCTCAAGCAGGTTGTAACTGACAGTTGGCAGTTATCTAACTTAGAATAAATTCTAAATTAGGTAAACTATGTTTTTATGAGTGAATTAAAAATTTTAGACAAAAATCCAAAATTGGTTGAAATTCAGCGAGAATTCAGTCTTTTCAAATGATTCAAGAACTCGAGTACAGTATTCGAGAACTCAAATTAGAGAACTCAATTACCATATTCGAGAAGTCAAGAATACCTCTATTCGATATCTCTAAAAGATTCTATTCGAGAACTCGAGAGTGCTCTAATGAGGCTTATTAAAGATTTCGAGTAGTGAATCATTCGAGACGTATAACTTATCGAAATAAACTCATCACTCATAAAATTCAATTTTCACTATCTTTTAGAATTTATCAGTCATATCCAAAAAAGAATATTCTGACAAACTAAATAGTGATTTTCTCAAAATTTCATAGAAATTTCAAGTTGACAAAATATGATTTTTCAACATGTGCAACAGATTTGAAATATTTATAAATCATATTTCAGCCAACACTTACTTCAAAAATATTGAGAATTTAAATAAAGTAAGTGTTTACTGCTGCAACAATCTAGTTGGCATTTTCACTTAGCCAGATTCTGAAGAATTCAGCATTCCAATCTCACTAACCAACCTTGTGAAGGTGGCTTCATCCAATGGATTAGTGAATATGTCAATGTGCTCTGTGGGAACATAATGTAACTCAATGGTTCCATTAGTTGCATGTTCACTTATAAAATGATATCTGATATCATCCACATAGATCTGAACTAGGATAATATCATCACCATGCTTCTTGTAAAATAGTGTCTTGTCCGGTGTGCCTCTAGTGAATTGATTTTCAAGAAGAAATTGTGATAAGGTATCATACCATGCCCTTGGAGCCTGTTAAGTCCATACAAAGCCTTAAGCAATCCGTAGACAAATTCTGGGAAATGTGGATCCTCGAAGCCAGGTGGTTGTTGCACATAAACTTTTTCTTCCAACTCTCCATTCAATAATGCACTCTTGACATCCATTTGATAAACTTTAAAGTTTGAATGAGCAGCAAATGCCAAGAAGATTCTGATGGCTTCCAGTCTAGCAACAAGGACAAATGTCTCATCATAATCAATGCCTTCCTGTTGAGAGTATCCTTTTGCAACCAACCTTGCCTTGTTTCTTACTACAACACCATTTTCATCCATCTTATTTTTTAGAACCCATTTTGTTCCAACAACGGTTCCGTTCTTTGGTGCCGGTACAAGTTCCCATACTTTGTTTCTTTCAAATTGATTTAGCTCCTCTTGCATAGCAGTAATCCAATCTTGATCAGTCAGTGCATCATCAAGTTTCTTAGGATCAATATGAGATAGAAAGCAACCATAGGGACACTCATTTAGAGTTGCTCTCCTAGTTCTCACTCCTGCATTTAGATCTCCAATGATTTGTTCTGCAGTATGTGATCTATCCCATTTTCTTGAAAGCACGGCTTGATTTCTTAACCTTGATGTTGCTTCATCATCCGAGTCATGATCATTTTCATTTCCTCCCCGTGTGAAGTTGCTATTATTCATAGGTGTGTCCTGGATGCTAATCTCTTCACTATTGATTGGAACAAATTCTTCTCTTGCTTCATCATTCACTTGAGTTTCAACTTCAGTTTCAATCTCTTCATCAGCATCTAGATTTTCAAACTTTAATGAATCTTTATCTTCATCATTGGCTTCTTCTAGTCCAGGTAGTTTGCTGTCATCAAATGTCACATCTGTGATTTCCATAACTTTCTTTTTACTGATGACATAAACTTTGTATGCAATTCTATCCATAGAATATCCAAGAAAAATTCCTTCAAATGCCTTTGCATCAAACTTCCCAACATATTCTGAATTGTCTTTCAACACAAAGCATTTGCTTCCAAAAGCATGAACAAACTTTAGAGTGGGCTTCTTTCCAGTCATCAAACTGTAAGGTGTCTTTCCTGTGTTTTTGTTGATGAGAGTTCTGTTTTGGATATATCATGCAGTGCTCATAGCCTCTGCCCAAAAACATGTAGGCATCTTTGCATCAAGTAACATTGTTCTAGCAGCCTCAATTAGAGTTCTATTCTTTCTCTCAACTACTCCATTTTGTTGTGGAGTCCTTGGAGCTGAGAATTGTTGAGAAATACCATTCTCTTTGCAGAATGCTTCAAGCATGGCATTTCTAAACTCTGTTCCATTATCACTTCTCAATGCAATCACACTTGCATTGTTGGCCTTTGCTTCCTTGTCAACTTTCTTTATGTGCTCAATGATTACTTGTGAAGCCTCATCCTTTGATGCTAGAAATTCCACCCATGTATACCTTGTGTAGTCGTCAACCATCACTAGGGCATACTTCTTTCTTGAGAGTGACATAATATTGACAGGCCCAAACAGATCCATATGAATTAATTGCAGGGGCTTGGTAATTGATGTCACGGTCTTTGACTTGTGGCTTGACCTTTTCATCTTTCTCTTTTGGCAGGCCTCACACACTCCTTCTTGACAGAATTCAAGTGTGGGCATGCCTCTCACTAACTCTCTTTTGAGTAGAGAATTAATGGCCTTGAAGTTTAGGTGTGATAACTTCTTGTGCCATAGCCAACAATCTTCATTTGATGCTTTTGAATAGAAGCAACAAATTTTGTCCTTGTTTGCAGAGTCCATATTGGCTACAAACAGGCTTCCTTTTCTTACTCCAGATAGAGCAAAATCACCAGTCTTCCTATGAGTGATCAAACATTCATCTTTGTCAAAATTTACTCTGAATCCTCTATCAATAAACTGACCAACACTTAGCAGATTATGCTTGAGACCCTTAACCAGTGCTACATCTTCAATGATGACATTACCAACTTTTAACTTGCCATATCCCAATGTGTTACCCATGCTGTCATCTCCAAAAGCAACCATTGGGCCAGCCTTCTACTCATACTGTGATATCAAAGCCATATCACCAGTCATGTGATATGAGCATCCACTATCCAAAATCCACATGACCTTCTTTTCATTTTCTTTGCCCTGAGTGGTAGATGGAGATTGTTCATCCTTGGAATCAGCCATCAAGGCATAGTTGCAAAATTCTTCCTCTTCTCCATCACTATCAGAGTCATCTTAGCACTTCCCTTCAGCTATGTAGGCCTTACCTGGTGTCTGCCTTTTCAGAAGGGCCTCGTACTTAGCTTCAAGCTCTAGAAACTCTTTATCCTTTTTTTAGGCTTCTTGCATTCACTGGCAAAATGCCCTAGGTCATTGCATCTATAACACCTTACAGATGACCTATCCACATGGCTGGTTTTGAATTTATTCTTGTTTGCTTTCATAGGTGCCTTGCTCTTGTTGAATGAATGGTTTTAAGGTCTAGGTTTGAAGGGTTATTCCTCTTGAATCTGATGTTTGGAAATTTTCTGGACATAAAAGGATATGAGGTGTTTTCAATGCCATCTAGTTCTTCAAGAATATAGAACTCTTCTTCTTCCTTTTCCTCAACAGGTTCAGTTACTTCACTTTCATTTTCTTCATCATCTACTATCTCTTCTATCCTCAGCTGACCTGTAGATGCTTCTAGGTCTTGAACAGATTTGCTGACAATCAAGGCACATGATGTGTTTATCATTCTGCCTTGGTTGGCTTGGATAGCCCTCTTCTGAAGCAACTCAAGCTCATGAGTCTTTAAAACCCCATAGAGCACATCATATGTGACTCTGTTCAAATCTCTTTCTCTTAGAGAAATGAATCTTTGCTCTAGATGGTTTGGTGAAGACAGAAGAAACTTCATGTTCAATTCCTTGGTGCTGTAAACCTTTCCATTCATCTGTAGCTCAGTCACCAGTTTGTGAAACCTTTCAAACATATCAGTAATACTTTCTTTGGACTGTGCCATGAAAGCTTCATACTGTGTGACCAGTATTTGTTTCTTGTTTTCTTTGACCTCATTTGTCCCTTCACAGAGTACCTGAATATGATCCCACATCTCTTTAGCAGTAGTATAGGATGCAATGTTTGCAAACATCGACATATCCATTGAGTCTATGATTAGTAGCATGAGATGACTATCCAGTGCAACCTTCTCATTTTCTGTCTCTGTCCATTTAGATGGTTCTTTAGCCACATAGGATCTTGGAATGGTTACAGTTCCAACAGTTGACTCAGCTACCTCTTGTTGTGGAACAAATGGAACATTCGTGAGAATCTTAGGATACAAAGGGTTTGAGGCTTTGATGAACAACAACATCTTTATCTTCCAGAGGTTAAAATTTTCTTTGTCGAATATAGGGACCTTCACCGTTCCTGTAGTCTTTGGTGTATTCATGATCGTTTTCTGTTTTTGGATAAACAGCTCGCTCTGATACCTCTTGTAGAGTATTGAACACACGGAAAGATTACAGAGGGGGGTGAATGGATTCTTGAACTTTTCTTGTTCTTGAATCTGTGTAGCAAGATATGTGTTTGTGTGTGTAGATGTGTAATTGCGGAATAAGAACAACACAAGTCACAATATCACTTTAATCTAATTTTTTATTAGATAAAGATTTGCTACAATCTGTGAATACAAATGGTAGTATTTTCAGCTTCATTTTTCTCAGAAAGATGTAAAACTCGTGTAAGAAAAACTTAGTCACCCTCACTAAAGAAGTGAGGTTGTATTCTTATAGAACATGAATACAACCTACTTACTACATATAAGGTAACAAGATACATAACTTTCTAGTATGTCTATCCTATTTGAGTAAACATCTAAATGGCTACAGGTTTGACTTTGTAAATTTTTGTTCAGATCCACTTCTTTAGCTCTTTGTCTCTTGTACATCTCTCCAAGCTTCTTTGTAGGCTTTCCAGAGCACGTTACAGATTGTGGTCCATAAAGTGCATTGGCTTGTTGCAGATTTCTGACATGTATAATTCTTCAGTATTTTGTCTCTAAGAAAGTATTCGAGAAGTGGGTAAGTTATTGATTCGAGAACTAGGATTGACTTGATCGATAACTCTGTGTTCTCGAATGCTGTAACATTGACATATCGAATCACTTCTCGAATAGCTCTTTTCTCTGAGAATTCTTGAGTTGTCAAATAGGTCACTTTGACTTGTTGAATCCCTGAGATGTCGAATAGCTTCTTTAGTCCTTGAGATATCGAATGTAGCTTTGACTTGTTGACCCTTTGAGAACTCGAATACCATATTGACTTGTTGACTTCTTGAGTTCTCAAATAGATCAGATAGACATGTTGAATCTCTGAGTTGTCGAATGAGAAATCAAATAGTTCATTCAGAGATATCGAACAGCGTCTTCTTATATATCGAATCTCTGACTTCTCGAATGCTGGACTTCTCGAATAGGCAAAAGTACTTCTCGAACTGGTACTAAGGCAAAATCTTCATTTCTTCAAATCCCAACTGTGATTAT
Organism: Kitagawia praeruptora; assembly: GCA_037693485.1. Lineage (NCBI taxonomy): Eukaryota > Viridiplantae > Streptophyta > Magnoliopsida > Apiales > Apiaceae > Kitagawia > Kitagawia praeruptora. The sequence goes on along the minus strand of CM075351.1, from coordinate 115,339,875 downwards.
TTGACAGTCTTTATTTCCTTGCTTGAGGCATGAAACTTGAAACTTCTTTCAAGCATTATTTCCGACTTTATAAGTACAGTTACACAATTAGGATTTGATGCCTATTACAAGTACAATACAGGTAGAAACTCTACAACTAGAGGTTCCCTCAGTTAAGAGGTCATGTAGGTAATGCATAACATTACTTATACTTAGGCTTGTTATTATATGAGTACAGGCATGTCTCTGTGACTAACAAAGTTTCATTTTTTGAATTCCTTAATTTTCTCAATATTTATTGTGTTTTTAATATACTTAAATGCTTTATATTGATTTAGTAACTGTCCTGATTAGATGCATTACTATAAGAGATTAATTTTCATTCAAAGGTAGATTAAATTTTATTTCAAAGGTAGATTAACTGTCCTGATTTGTATTGTCATATTTGTACATTAATATCTTTTTAATGTGTTTTAAATGGCTAGCTTTTGTTAAGCTTTTGTTAAAGCATTTTTTAAGGAAATTTAATTACATTCAGTTGCTGTTGAATGTCAATTTTTGTTTTATTAATCTTAAATGAAATCTTTTAATAATTTGTTTTGTACCATTTTTGGCGGCCATGATTGATGGCGTAGTTTTTGGACCTTCAAGAGGTAATTTGTGCCATTTTGTTGGCTTGTCTATACCATAATCTATTTTTGGATTTAATTATTCAGTTTTGCTATAATTTTGAATATGTGCTAATATTGGTAATATTTATAATTTGCAGTTTTATTAGCTAAGCTTGGTTATTATTGAATTATTATGTAATAATACTTTTTGTTTTAGGTATATTGTTGACTGTAAGTTAAATAGAACCATATTTCTTATTTAATTAAATATAGTTATATTGTTGGCTTATTAAGAAAAATTTGTAAACCATTTGTTTGTAGGTGTTTTGTCTAACCAAAGGTATTCCCTTTGGTTGGGACGTTAGTATAGTATTGAGTTACTTTCGGAGCTCTTATTAAAGTTTGTGTTGAATGGATATTGAAAATTGTTTTGTCTTTTAAATTATAGGGAAGAGTTTGATTTAGCCAGGTGGAGAATGGACAGAAAACCAGTTTCTTAGAAGCAAAGTTGTAGGCAAATGGTGGTTTGAGTATGTGTTTCGATGATCTTGGGTTTCATGGAGGGCACTCTTTTCCCACTTGAGTTTTTTTCCCAAAGGGTTTTGCTCTTGTGGGTTTTTAACGAGGCCCTTCTTTGTTCCCTTTGTGTCCCTATTGATTGGGTTGATGAGCAAAAGCAGGATTTCATAGTGGGCTGGTGACAAATTTTTGAAAAGTTGGGACTTTGGTGACTTGGGTTTTGAGACTTTTGAAGATCGACCATGATACAATTTTTTTTTGGAGTGTTGGACTTGTAGTTTTTTTCCCTTTCCCTTTTCCTTCTAATTTTTCGTTTTTTTGTAAAGTTCTTACCAATCGGGTGATCTCTCCTCAGACATCAAAGTTCTATTGTCTAAGCATCTAGAGACAACATGCGTGTTTTCTGGTTAGATGATAAACTTTCCTGAATGTAAGAAACACCTTACGAATATTGTATTCGATACAATCCATCTATGGAATAGATTCCGCTTGACAAAAAAAATTAGAAAAAGATTTGTTAAATTAAAATAAATAGTTATATATACTTTGTCCCAACTTATTTCTTATTACTTAGTTTCATTACTTGTTTAATAATTTATACTTTTTAATTTGTGTTTTAAAATATATTTATTGAGATTATTGTATTAGAATATATAATTATTTATTTATCAAATATTTTTCTAATTTAAAAATAAATTTATCCAAACACTTATATAATTTAAAAGTATTCTCCTACTTGACATTTATGTGTATAAACATCATTCTTTTTATAAACGTATAAATCATAAATTGATTTAGTATTTGTCAAATAGCTCCTAATTACTGCTTCTCATGTGTAGTTGTATTTGTTTGTGTTCTATGAATTTATGGGCCTGTTTGGCCTCCATTTTAATATTATGAATACAGTTGGGTTTGCTTGGAACGAAATGGTCAAAAATGGTCGGTTTAGGATTTTTAGTTGGATTAATTGATCGGTTTTAGCCTGTAATTTTTTTTGGTTGCAGTTCTGGTTCTTGTACAATATTACCAATAACAAAGATTCAATCAATGAACAAGTACAATCACCTATTCATACAAAAAATCAATCCAACAAAATATTTAAAATCCGACCATCTTCAAGTTATAATTGCAAACATCGTCCCATACTTAATTAAAATACAACACTTAATCATAATTGGAATCATCATCTCCTCCTCCTCCTCCTCCTCCTCCTCCTCCTCTTTTTCTTGTTGGTGATTTTGTGTCATAGGCGCATATTGAGCAAAATCAACAAATAAAGAAAATGAAGGTCTCGATTGAGTTTCTTGAAAGGCTTCTTCTTCTCTACATAAATTTATCGATTAATCAACTAGACGATTTTTCCTTGTAATAACTGTATATATGTTACCTTGTGGATACAACACATTAGAAGCACAATACACTTAACTAGCTTGACTAGCCAAGATAAATGTCTGATGTAATCCGTTAGTCAATTATTTAAGATCAATGTGGGTTTCATAAACCATATTGGTCGGTTTTAGTGGTCGGGTTTAAAATAATTCGGACCATTTGTCTCGACGGTCGGATTTAGCTCCAGTAAATTGACGGTCGGAATTATTACGATCGGAAATATCTCTATTTCTTGTAATGTTATTAGTGGAAAACTCGTCATAATATGTATAAATAAAAAATTTAAGCTATTTTAAAAATATATTATACATTACATGAATTATAAATTTATTAATCAATTATGATCTCAATTACTTGGCCAATTACTGATCAATCGAATGGATATTAAATAAAGATTTTGACACTTTGTATATTGTTTATTATTCCACTTGTCTCTTTTTTCTTGCTTATAGATCAAAATTCATCATTTATTCAATCAAATTAATTAATTTATTAATTAGCTCTAAAATATTAACTAACTTACAAGGTTAATTTTAGTCAAATTTATTTTTTAGATAACTCCTTTTGTCGCATTAATTTAAGAAAAATGTTAATCATAGCCCTTAGGATTATGGTTAAGCATTTAATATTCTTATATTTTCAATAATTATTTTTAGTTATTTAATTGATTTTGGTTTTCCAATACTACTTTACAACAATAATTTAATTTCCCAAGTAATAATAGTGAACCCTCCTGCATTCACACTAATTTTCATTAATAAAAACATTCCAATTGCTGAATAATTATATTGAGATTCATGCAAAATTGATTTAGTAAGTACAAAATTGAGATATTAAATGTATTTATCCACTTATATTAATTCTTAATCATTGCACTAAGAGCTATTTATAGCATTACCCTTAATTTAAATAGGTAGGGACAGAAGTAAAATGCAGCCTATCAATTTATTAATATAAGCATGAAATATGAATAATATTTTGGAATAATAAATAGGAACCAAAAATTTGAAACGTCCGTCAAAAATAAAACTAAGAAATATGAAAAATATTTTTGTAATAATAAATAGAAACCAAATATGTGGAACGTCCGTAATAAAAAAGGAACGGACTTACTAAAAATAGGTAAGTCGATTATTGATATTTACTAAAGTGTAGAGGGTTCTGGTCCTGACAATCTAGCCGGAAAATTATAGCGGACAAATAATTTTATTTTAATTCAGGATCGTTGGATCATGAAAATCAATTATTATATAATCGGTCCCTGACAATGGATTGTCACCGGACCCGAGTGTAAAACCAAACATATCCAGTATATCTCGTTCAGAGTAGGGTCTGGGGAGGGTAAGTTGTACGCAGACCATGCCCCTACTTATTAAGGCAGGGAGGCTGTTTTTGTGAAGACCTTGGCTATGTCACCGGACCTGAGTGTAAATATCAATAATCGACTTACTCATTCTGTTTGCATGGTTGCCACGTGCGATGCTCACAAAGTCACACGCGTAATAAAGAATGGTTCATCAACTCGCCCACAAAACTAGGCGGTCCAATACAAAGATTTAAGGAAATTTCTGTTGTGAATCAAATCTCAAGCTCTCTAGCAATGGCGACTCTCAGACTTCAGCGTTCTGTACTCTTACTTGCTATTTTCTTCCTCACTGTTGCGGTCCGTTGTGGTACTCTCTCTCTCTCTCTCTCTCTTCCAAGCTATTTACTTTTTTTTTTGAGTAGTGATAGATACACCAAATTGGGTACCAAAAAAAGTTACAAAATGACATGGCATGAGTGATTTGGCAGTTTGGAAAGATTTAATTGGTGGAGGTAATGTGTATACAGGGGGCCCAATTAATTATAACCAATTAACTTAAGACACATGGCATTTTGTAATTTTTTTTGTACCCAATTTGGGGTCTGTAGTATTTTCCTTTTTTTTTCTTCATTTGTTATATGTAATAGCATCTCCAATGGAGCATCTCCCTTACCTATAATGAGCTTATGTGGACAAAAATAGGGGTTTAACTCAAAAATGTCTACTCCAACCATTCCCTCCTTACCTATAATTTTTAGGTGAGATAAAAATGAACCCCTTATTTAAGGGATGAAAATGGAACCCCTATATATTGCCAAGTCATCTCCCTCCTGCAATTTCTTCTTATCACTCCCGTTTGTCTATTTGGAATTCCATTTTTATGTTTTTTCTTCTTCTGCTAAATTTCATTTTTTTTGTTTTGTTTCCATTTTTGTTTTGTTATTTAATTTATAATTTTATTTTAATAAGTTAATGATTTAAAATTCAATATTGGATAAATGAAGGATGTATAAGTAGTTGGAAAATATCACATAAATTATTGTAAAATTCGTGTATTTTATAAAATTATATTTATAATTTGTAAATAAATATATATAGAAATGAATTTTAACAATTTAAATATAATCATTAGTTTTCAAATTTCAAAATACTAATTAAATATCATTTTTGAAAATATAGGGAACCAATATAGGGATTACCATTGGAGTAAAACAGATTTTTGGTTCCTTATATTTTAGGTAATCACTATTTTAATATATTTTAGGGATCCAAAATAGGGAAGAACGTTGGAGATGCTCTAAGATAACATATTTAAAAATTCCTTCTGCTGTTTTGTTGTGATTTATCTTGCTGCGTCTTTGTTGTGATGTATATATCTTGCTCGAATTCAGGCATCTCTCAATAAATGTATTGATGTATAGCACAAAAATGGAGTGCTTAATAAGATTTCTTCCATTAATTAATTGCTGAAGTATTTGATACATGTCAGATTAACTATATAACTAAAAAATGCAATCCGTAACTTGGTAAAATTTACTCCCTCTGTCCTAAAAAACTGCGTATCTGACACGCATTTTAAGGTGCATTTTAAGGATAGTTCTATAACTTATTTTTGATATTTTCTTTTTTTGTATAAAAATAGGATTGTTCTATTTTTATACAAAAAAAGAAAATATCAAAAATAAGTTATAGAACTATCATTAAAATGCACCTTAAAATTCGTGTCGGAAACTGGTCCGCAAACGTAAACTATTGAGAGGGACGGAGGGAGTAATATGTTTCATAAAGGGTCATACTTGACAAAAATTTTAAACTTATTCATTTGTTTCTGTATAGTAGATCTTATATAATTTTGTATTGTGACTCTTGTAAGTTGCTACCGTTATTTGTAGATTTGGCTAGTCTAGTGGTTTGAACTTTTGTAAGGTACACATGGTACACGCCCATATTGTCTTTTAAACAAGAAGGTACACACCCATTTTAATATCGAATTGTCATGGAGATTCAAGTAAAGATTGCAGCATTAAGTTTGTTTCCCGAGCTGTAGCTAGCTCGTTGAACTCGATCAACAGTCAGCTCTATTTTCAAAGTTTCATCATGAAAATTAACAAGACGAGATATAAATTTTAGAATGCTATATGTATAACCGTATAGGTGATAATTGCTGGAGTATATATTATAGCAAATGCTATGAAACTTTCAGGGATGTTGAGAATAAGCTAGTAGTAATTTTGTAAAAAAATAAATAAGTGAGTGAGTAGTATGTTTCAGTACATTGATCAGTGTACTCGTGGAAATTCATTAGAGCCTAGTGGATACAAATAAATAATATTATCCATCTGATAAACAGAGCGAGAAATTATCTATAGGCTTTTTGCAAAACCAAGCTTTGTTATGGCTATGTGAATTCCTGGTTTAGATTACAATAATTCCGGATATAACTAAACATTGAGCAGTAAATGATGGTCATGCCAAGACTTTGGGAACAAAATGGACAATTCGTGTTGATATATATTGTCTACATCAAAACTAACTACTCCCTCCGTTCCGAAATACTTCTCCTGTTTTGACTTTGGACACTGTTCATTTTAAGCGATTGACTACTAATTTACGCATAATTTATAAGACAATATATAAACTTGTTGGATTCGTATTTGTTAGTAGTTAAGTTTTTATATTTAGTACTAATACGAAATTGAAGATATTAACAATCAAAAGTGTATTAATTGAAGATATTAACAATCAAAAGTGTAAAAGTGTGTGTTGGCAAACGTGTCCAAAGCAAACATGAAACATTTTTAGGAACGGAGGGAGTATCTTTTTATCACTTCGACCTCGTTTAATCATGCTGTTGCACAAGCTAGTTTCTAATATATTTGCATGTACTTGATTTGTGTGCCAGATGAAAAGGATGATCTACTCCAAGGCATTAATAGTTACAGAAGAACTAAAGGCCTACCAGCATTATCAAAAACCGACAAAGCTGGATGCCTTGCAGACCAAATTGCTGAAAAGCTAGAAGATCAGCCGTGTGCTCGTCTAACTGGCTCAAATAGTACTCCACCAAGTCCACCTCAATTCTCAAACTATCCCGATGCTCTGAAGAAATGTAAAGTAGATATTGCACACACCAAGGACGGGGTCATATTGCCAGTCTGTGTCAAGGATCGAGTTCCAACTCTTGTGCTCACGAACTACACGCAGTCTTCCTATGCAGCATATTTCAACAACTCCAAATTTACAGGGGCTGGAATAGGAAAAGAAAATGATTGGACGGTGGTTGTCATGAGCACAAATTCACCTACTGGGACTCTAGAAAGTGGTACTGTTTTTGCTAATGTCTGTTTCAGGTGTCACATAGTCTTGCTTTTAGTATCGCTACTCGTCCTGGTATTTTAGACAAGCCTACTGATCATAGTCTGCAGTGATATTTCATGTCTGGCATTGTGTAGTTGGTATTCTCATAGTCTGCAGTAGCATTCCATGTTTGGCATTGTGTGGTTAGCACTTAGCAGCCTTGAATACGAAGTGTTATGTATCATGATGCTTTCTCGCTTTCTATTTTCTCGTCTGTCTACTGTGAAAACTTCTGGCTGTAATTTTCTCATGAAGTCCTTTTGGCTTCTAGCTTACTATAGTTCAGTATCTTGTCAAGTAAATACTTTCCATATGGCTGGTAACATAGTATAGCTTAGTATCTTGGTCATAATAAATATTTATAGCTTATAAATTCGCAAGTCGATCGTACCGGATTTTAATTGTTTGATCATCATTTTATTCAATACTCGCTACACAAATTGGTGATCTCTCGGATTTGGTCTCTGAACACCGAGATTGGCAGTTCTCATGAAATTATTGTTATATCAGAATGGTGTGTCAAAGAATTATGCACTAACAAACACGAAACTCTAATGTTGTGTTTGGTTGGAGAGAATGGAATGAGTAAAAATAAAGGGAAACTATAGAGATTAGAGGGAAGATTTGAAAAATAATGAATGGGTGCAAAATTCCTATGATGAGATTTGTGAAGAAAATGGATAGGGGGAGAATTGAGCATTCCTTCCAAAATAGGGATGCTTGAGTTCTTATATATTTTGTTATAGATGGAATGAAGAAGGAATGAAAAGTTTCAAAATTTTACCATTATTTAGTTCAAAATCTCATTCCATTCCCTCCTAATTCATTCATGCCAACCAAACACAACATAAGTAATTGTGATACCAAGAACAAAATTTAAAGGAATTTGGAAAAATAAATGGCGCGCGGCTCGTGACAATTCTTTAAGTGAATACTCCGTCCGTTCCATAAAATTTGGCGTTTTACAAAATTTTAAAGTCAAATTATCTCAACATTGACTGATAATTAAAAAATTTTAACAAACATAAAAATTATGAAAAAATATCATTAGAAAATATATTTGATTTACCATCCAATTTAATTTTTAAATTTATGAAATTATAAATTAGTAATGTATAACTTACGGTCAAAGTTGAATAGGTTTGACTTTCAGAATTTCTATACCGTCACTTCTTAAGAAACAGAGGGAGTAGTATTTTTTTCTGAGCAGACGGAAGGAGTTCAGTCTGTTGTTTTTCGGCATGTTTCTTGGATAAACATGTTCTTAATAATACTCCCTCCGTCCCCCTAGATTTGTATATATTAGGGGACGGGGACGTGTGCATTTTAAGTATAGTTCCATAAATTATTTTTTAAATTTTCTTTTTTTTTATAAAATAGGTATGTTCAATTTTTATACAGAAACAAAAAATTTTAAAAATAAGTTATGGAACTATACTTTATAGGAGTCTGAAAATGCGTGTCAAGCGGTGAAAAAAATTTATATAGAATCTGGTGGACGGAGAGAGTAGCTAGTTAACTTGGTTACTATCAGATTTTTTAAATCTATTCAAAAATGTGTTCGTTGGGGTCGGTTCAAAACGGACATTAATATTATATGGTTGTTTGCTCAAAAAATAATACTTAAAATAATTTAACTTTACAATACTTAAAATTTAAATTATTACAAAAAATAATACTTAAAATAATTTAACTTTATAATAAGCAAACTTTAACTTTACAACCATGTAATATATATATATATATCATGACCACCGTCGACATCGCGACGGTAAAGGTCCCGCGAAAATTCCCGCTGCCGTGTTGGACACAAGAAGAAGCTCTAGCTTTAATCGAAGCCTACCGTGAGAGATGGTACGCGACGGAGCGCGATTATCTCCACACCGCCGATCGGACTCAGTCGCTAACACCGTCGGTCAACGCTGCCCCGGTGCATCTCCGGCCAAGACCGCTGCACAGTATCGTCATAAGATGGAGAAGCTCCGACAACGTTATCGAGCCGAAAAACAGAGGTCTCTTTCTTATCCAGGGCGATTCTTTTCGTCGTGGTTTTATTTCAAACTAGCATGATAGCCAGAGCAAAGCACGGGTACCATTTAAATTCGTCTAATTTAATTATTATGATTATTAGATAGATGATTATTAATTTTTGAAATATAACAGACAAAAAGTGTGATACATTAAATAAAATATTTGAAGCATGATACATTGTGTGTATACATCTACAAACTATTATCACTCGACAATTCTTTAATGTCACCAAATCGACCAACACTCTAGAAATAACTTGCAAACACGTTTGTCACGAATTTCAACCACCCTGCACCTCTGATCGCTCATTCATCTCACTTTTCATCCTATCACATAAGATCAGAGTTTATAAAGCTCATTCACCCACTCTACCACCGTCATACCATCCTTCGAACACTATTAGATTTTCAGATTTTGAAAAATTTGGTAATTGCGTTCAAAATTTTAGTGATTTGGATTCAAATTTTAGTGATTTAAGTTGAATGTTCGGTCATTCTACTATCATTTTGATTTTTAGTGGTGTAGAGCCTGATATTGATTTGATTGCAGTAAAAATTTAGTGATTTCAGTCGTGATTCTAGCGATTGTGTGTGGTGGTGGCGTTGTGGTGGTGGTATGGACGTGATGGTGATAGTGGTGTTAGAGATGTTTTGTTAGTGTTGATATTGATAATGATACATTTATTCATAGAAAACACATGACTTATATATATATATTTTTTTCTTACAAATTGAACGATAATATGAAATATATGATCTATGATTTAGTTACGTATTATTTATAATTTTATAGTTAATTCTTCCTTTAAACTCCATAAGTAACCATTAATAATTATATAAACGTGTATACGTGTAGTCTTATTTTGTGTTGTTAATGTTGATATTGATAATGATGTATTAACAGAAAACACATGACTTATAGGGTCCTACTCCACTACAAACTAAAATTAACTACAAACTACAAACTAAACACTAATTCAATATTTCATGCTAATCTAATGATCAAACTAGGGGTACCCCAATACAAAAAGTGTTTAAAATAATTGGATCCATTCAGCAAAAAAAAAAAAATCACTGTTCACGTGAAGACGTGGCAGTGGATTTCACTGGTTAACGGTGCTTCGCACCTTGTTGTACGGCGCTTCGCGCCTTTATCATTCTAAAGTTGTAAGGAATGGCAATCAATGCTAAAGGCAATAGACGATTGACGGGTGTGTCGAGGGCCTGCGGCCCTCATGACTACCTAACTTATCCGTTTACTGTCTTAAATGCTTCGCATTTCCACAGCAAGTTTTTTTTTTTTTTTTTGGTGGATAGAGCCAATTATTTTAAGCATTTTTTGTGAAGTTACCCTTGGCGGGAACCTTAGAATAAATGAAATATAATTAATCTAGTTTTAGTTTGTAGTTTGTATTTAAGGATTGGTTTGTATTTGAACAAAAGCCTATATATATATATATATATATATATATATATATATATATATATATATATATATATATTCTTACAAATTGAACGATAATATGAAATATATGTTCTATGATTTTAGTTACGCATTATTTATAATTTTATAGTTAATTCTTCCTTGAAACTCCATAAGTAACCAATAATAATTATATAAATGTGTATACACGTCTTATATTAAAATTTTACCTTTTTTAATCTAAAATTTTTAATTTCTCTTAAATACTATATAATTAATTTTAAAAAATACTATTACCCCTACTAATTTTCCTCCACTATCTCAAATCTATAATATAAAACACTATTACACCCATTACTTTCCTCCACTATCTCAAATCTATAACTCCCTCCGTTTCAAAAAACGTTTCCTATTCGGAATGTCGGGACTGTTCATAGCATGAGACAAATTACTAATTTACGTCTAATCTATAAGACCAAATATAGTCATGAGTGATCTTGTTGGATTCGTATTTATGAATACTTTAATACAGTGAAGTTTTTATATTTAATACTGTTGTGCCCAAAATCTGCGTTGGGCTTGATTTAAGGCCCATTAAGATTACGGGTTCGAATAATGTGGATATGGAGGGATAGGCTGGGTTGTGTATGGGTGCTTTGGCCTGTTATGCCTTGAAAATATATGGGAAAGTAGGGATTCTGACATCTGGTTCGGGGTTCGTCCATACAGGGGGTTTGAGCGTTGGACCTAATATGGGGATCGTGATATGTTGAGGTTGGGCAGGGGTTCAGGTGTATGACAGACAACTAAGCTAGGGGTACATCCGTGAACCCAGACAATCTCCAGAAAATACACCAGCAGCTGCGGGATTCCTTAAATTGCAGGGAATTGGATAAGGAACGTCCTAACAGCCCATTAGATAGCTCCTAAACAATAGGAACGGTATATTATAGGCAGTTATCGTGGATTAACATCAAATATACATGGAACATGTATATATATGCGTGTATATATATGGAATATATATATATATACGTATACATGGATGGATATATCAAAAATAATCATGGGATAACGGCTGGATAATCATGGGAGGATGGATAAACGATCAAAGGAGGTCAGTTATGGAGGATGAGGCTTATCAAATCATGGAGGGCTATCAAGAACTACATAGGACTTGATCTTCTATAAATATAGGAGTATGTAGGCACTTTGCAAGGTTAGACACAAATTCACACCTCTAACACTTGCTCCTGGCTGTTGGTTCGTGATTGAATAGGTCATATTCAATCATTAAAGCCTGGAGTACTTGCAAACTCAGTCCAAACATCTACTCTTCTCCCTCACGGATTAGGGTTCATAAAACTAGGGTTTTGGCTTGTAAATTCGGTTTATTCAATCATTATTACTGGATTTTATTGGTTTTATTCTTGTAATTCTCTCATTGAAGTGTTGTACCAATTTTCCCTCACAACATTTGTGGCGCTAGAAGGAGGGGTGGTTTTATCTCTTGAGGGAAGAGATGTCTCAAAATTCGGGTGATGTGCGTACGCCGGAGATGATCGAAGTGAGGAAGATGGAGAGCGTGAGGAAGAAAGGACGAACCAGGAGTTAAGGAACAAGCTTAAAAAGATGGAAAGGAAAATCGCTTCTTTGGAGAAAAAATCGGAGAAGCTTAAAAAGTGGAAGCAAAAGCATGGTTCCACGGAACGAAAGGTGAAAAAGAAGGTGGTTACACCGGTTCGTTTGGACTTTGACAGTAATGAGGATGGAGAAGAGTCGGAAAAGGAGGTATCACAGAAGGGATTTTCTGATGTGGAGACTAATCAGACAAACCCGGACTGGAAAGATGGGGACGAAGAAATTCAGCAGTCCCAGGGTTCGCTCACTCGCAGCCCGAGTGTCTTCGATAGGTTGGGGAACAAAATGACTAGCAAGGATTTGCGTCATAAACTCGATGGAAAAAGGTTTTGAGTATTGAATACGGTAAAAGAATACAGAGGGGGGGTGAATGGATTCTTGAACTTTTCTTTGATTGAGTCTATGTAGCAGATAAGTGCCTGTGTGTGTAGAAGTGAAGGTGCGGATAAAGAAACAACACAAGACACAATATCACTTTAATCTAATGTATTATTAGATAAAGGTTGCTACAATCTGTGAATACAAATGGTATTATTCTCAGCTTCGTTTTTCTCAGAGAGATATAGCTTACAGTGTATGAAAAACTTGACTCACTAAAGTTACTAAGTTATGAAGTGAGGCTGTGTCCTTATAGAACATGGATACAGCCTACTTACTGCAAATAAGGTAGCTAAACAAATTACTTTCTGGTCTGTCTATCCTTTTTGAGTAAGTATCCAAACGGTTACAGATTTGACTTTGCAAAGCCTGTTTAGATCCACTTCTTTAGCTCCTTGTCTCTTCTATATCTCTCCAAGCTTCCTTGTAGGCTTTCCAGAGCACGTTACAGATTGTGGTCCATAAAGTGCATTGGCTTGTTGCAGGTTTCTGACTTGTACAATTTCTTCAGTATTTTGTCTCCAAGAATGTATTCGAGAAGTGACTAAGTAAGTGATTCGAGAACTAGAATTGACTTGATCGATAACTCTGAGTTCTCGAATACTGTTATATTGACATATCGAATTACTTCTCGAATAGCTCTTTTTCATCAGGATTCCTTGAGTTGTCGAATAGAACATTTGACTTATCGAATCCTCGAGATATCGAATAGCTTTCTGAGTCCTTGAGATATTGAATGAAACTTTGACTTGTTGACTCTTTGAGAACTCGAATACCATCTTGACTTGTTGACTTCTTGAGTTCTCGAATAGAGCAGTAGACATATCGAATCTCTGAGATATCGAATGAGATATCGAACAGTGTATTCAGAGATATCGAATAGTGTCTTGAGATATCGAATCCCTGACTTCTCGAATGCTGGACTTCTCGAATAGACAAATATACTTCTCGAATTGGTACTTAGGCAAATTCTTCATTTCTTCAAATCCCAACTGTGATTATTTGACAGTCTTTAACTCCTTGCTTGAGGCATGAACCTTGGAACTTCTTTCAAGCATTATTCTAGACTCTGTAAGTACAGTTACACAACTAGGATTTGATGCCTACTACAAGTACAATACAAACAGAAACTCTACAACTAGAGGTTCCCTCAGTTAAGAGGTCATGTAAGTAATGCAAAGCATTACAAACAATTAGGCTTGTTATTAGATGTGTACAGGCATGCCTCTGTAACTAACAATCTCCCCCAAATTGTGAGTGAGACCCTTAGTCACAATTTCATGTCTGATAACAAGCCTAACATACATAAAGATAAAGCTTTTAAAAGTACAGGTATGAATTTGATTGAAGAAATTACATAGAAGAATTCTTACAAGTTATGAGGAACTGCTTAGCCATATCCTTTTGGATTCATCTCTTGAGCTTTGGCTTGCAGATTCTCATTTTTCATCCTATCTTCAGCCTCTTTGGCTTTCTTCTTTGCAATTTCTTCCATGGTAAGAATGATATCTTCCATTCCAGTGAGTTCTTCAATTAGGGGAGAGCCTGATAAATCCTTGAGCACTTCATTTAGCTGTTTCTCAGAGTAGGAACTGATGTAGTCCATTCTAATCTTCACATTTCTACCATATTTCTTGTACTCAATGATGTAAGGATTAAACTTGACTCTGCACAGACCCATAGCTCTCAACTCATCAGCCTTAGCTTCCATTGCAGCAAACTCCTCCTCCCTTTTCTTTAGAAGCTTTTCACTGTTCTTTCTCATTTCTGCCTGGTGATCTATTTTCATCTTGACAAAGTCAATTAACTCCAGCTTCCACACCCTTTCCACTCTGTCTTCAGAATCCAACATTGCAATTATCCTTTCTATGTCATACAGCCTGCCCCAGTGCTGGCATGTTCCTTGTCTGAATTTCTTTTGTCTTCCATCAGAATACTTAACTTCAAGAAAATCATCAACAATGGCAACATGATAGATTCTTTGAGCCCATAGAAACTGCAGTTGGTCTTCATCATAGCTTTCATCCAGAGGTGGTAGGTTTAATCCTGGGATAATTGTCAGTGCCTTAGATTTGGATAGCTTCACCTTTCTTGCAACATGTTTAAATTTCATCCTCTTGACATGGTTGCTTGGCAGAAATCTTTGACCTTTGTTGGTAGACCATAGTAGTATTCCATTAGCAGTTTGCTTTCTGAAACATACACATGGTTTCTTGACTTGAATCTCCTTCTCTTCTTGAGGTGGCAAAACAGTTGCAGAAGCCATAGATGTAGACTTTGCTAGGTCACCACTAACAGTATTCACCCTAGACTTAGAGTCTTGTGATGTGGTGAGGTTACTGCTAGCAATGCCTAAGGCTTGCTGTTTTCCAATCTTCCTCTCATAGACTCTTCCTTGGTCATCATCATTCTTCTTATCTTTGTCCCCCTTCTTCTTCTTGTCTTCATCACCCTTATCTCTCCTGTGATGTCTTCTCTTCCCATCACCTTTGTCTTCAGAATCATCATCCTTATTTCTCCTAGGTTGAGCCATCTCTGGAATTTCACCAGTTGCAATATAAGTTCTGAGGATGTGCAGTGCCTCAGTTTCTTCAGCATTTCTGGCTCCAACCTTCTTTGTAATTGATCAATGATGGCAATGATCAGTCTGTGATTTCTAGTGGTGAGATCATGGGGAATGACCAATTGCTTGATATTTTCAATTCTGGTGCCAGACTGATAAATGATTATCCATGGCTTCTTGATCACTTCTGGTAGCCTTGAAGGTTGGTCATTCCTCAAGTCATCAAACAGACTTTTGTTGTTCTCATTCTTCTTCTCAATAAGCTCAAGTATGGCATCTATCTCTGAGTGTTTCAGTTCTTGTAGAGTCTTGTATGTTAGATGCCATATCTTCAATTTGGATATCATCACTATCTCCTTAATCCATAGATTATTGACTTTCTTAGGAATGACAGTGATGCAATCAATCTGCTTCTTCAGCTCCCTCAGATAGAACTGAGTGTCACCAACTTATTCCCTTGTGGCTTTCAGAAACTCCAAGAAGGCTTTATCATGATAAACATTGGAGTTAGCAACTTCTTGTAGCTTGGCCTCAGTAACAACTTTGACTTCTACAGGCTTGGCACTCTCAGGTAGGGAGGTTGGAGATTTGTCAGATGGCATACTCCCTGCAACCACTGTAGTAGTTATGGATTGCTTCTGTCCTCCAGGAGTAGTGATGTGCACAGTTGGGAGAGTGACAACTGGCAAGATAGATGGGGGCTCATCCACTTTGGACTTTCCTTTGCCTGGCACATTTGGTAGAGATTTTGAAGCTCTTGGTTGACCACCCTCATTGATTTTTATGCCTTTGTCCCCCTTTGTATTTGAGTTTCTTGCCTTCTTCTCCCCCTTAGGCTTGTTGTCAGGCACAGAGGCTGTAGAAATGTCCTTTGGGATCGAAGATTCATCAGGTAGAGGGAGACCCATATGCTTCATCATAGCAGCTAACATGGTTTATTGATGCAGAAGGACATCAGCTGTGGTGGATGCTTGAGTGTCCAACTGGTCATTGAGAAGTGCAACCTTGTCTGCAAGATGAGCATTGGACTTAGTGAGAGTAGCCACCTCCTTCTCAAGTGCATCTACTTTGCTGAATAACTCAGTAGATTTGAAGCCAGACAGGGATTGTTCTTTGAGTCTCTGCACTTCAAATCTAGTCATGTCATGTACTGGGACCTCAGTGATCAGTCTGTCTCCATATAGATTTTGGAACATGGTCCTCACCATGGCATTGGCATCTGTGGTCTGATCAGACAGAATTTGAAATTGATGCCCCAGACCTGTGACAGTGTCCTTTAGCAGAGCTAGCCCATTATCCATCTTGGTGCAGGTGGTGTTGCAGTGTTTGATGTCCTTGAACACACTGTCTAGCTGAGGGAATTTGGCATCAAATGTCCTCTTGATTGCTTCTACTGTGGTGGTGGTCTTATCACACACTCTATTGACCTCAGTTTTGACACCTTTTCCCAGATAGTGTGCAGCCTTGAGGAATCCCTTGTGTGAATCATTCATAGCCTCATACACTTCACCAGGGGTCAGAGATTTGGCATTGGAGCCCAGTGAAGTGAGGTATTCCTCCCTGAGATACTGAAGTGCTTCATCGAGAGTAATATCATATTTTCCTTGCAACCAGGCATCTATGTTGCCATCTCTCTCAGCATCATCAATGATCTTTGTCTTCTGCAACTCCACATCATCCCTATGGCATAACAGTATGGCCTCATAGTCTGGATTAGGCATGTCTGCAGTGAGAAGGTTCTGAGCAATCTTTGTGAACTCAGGAATCTGATCCACAATTAAGCTTTGAAGTGCTTCAACCGTCAATTGTTGTGGAACAGACCCTGATCCTGAAGCACTTTCATGTTGCACAGGCTTCAGCCATTGTGACATAAAGTCAGAGCTAGAGCTAGGCAAGCTAGACTCCTCAGTTACAGATGCAACTTCTGTAACCGGATGGATTGACTCTACTACTGGTGTCTCCACAGAAGTGGGATGAGTTACACCAGTAGTTGACACAGGCACAGAGTCTCTAGTAAAAACTAGTGGAGCCTCTGTGTTTGTGATGGTGTCATCAGGTGATGCCCCAGCATGCATTCCCTCACCATCTAAATGTGGGTCCTGGGTGGTGAGCAAGGTGTCATGCACTAAGTCACTTGAAGTTATTGGCTCATCAAGAGAAAAGAATTCTTGATGATCAATGCCTTGCATCTCAGTTGCCTGAATTGCAGGTTCCAAAGAAATTTCAGTGTTAGATTCTGGAAGAGAAGTGTGTTTAAGAGTAGATTTTGGCAACTCCCCCTGAGAGATAGAGGGAGTTTCAAATGTGATGTGCTCTCCACTCAGTGTTGTGCCAGTCTTATCACTCCCATGTGCTGACTCTATACAAGAAGGTGCATTGGGGAGGATGCTTGATTCTATAGGTGCACCCTGTTGAGAGGATATACCTAGTGAGCTGTGTGCCCCTGATTTTACAACTTCAGCCATTTGTGTGACTGAAGAGGTGGTCTTAGTTTTCTTCTTCTTTGTCCTGTGTAAGTGTGACTCAGGTTCCTCACTTCCTAGACCTAATTCAACAGCTAATGCTACTTCAGATAAGATATTTAATGGTGCAGACATTACTTCCTTTCTCTTCTTTTTACTAACATCACCCTTTTGAGAGGATGATGCAGTTGGCTCAGTATGTGGTAGAGTGTTTGGTTGAGAGGGTTGGTTAGCAGGCCCTGGGTTAGCATTTTGTTCTACTTGCTTGGGCTGTGCTAACTTAGATTTTGCATCAAATGTTGGCATGTTGTGGGGATAAGTTCTAAACAAATTCTCCATATGAGGAGTTATGTTCAGTCTTACATCCACATCATTCCTAGTCTCCAAATTACCAAAAATGAGTTTGGTCATGGACTTAGGATAGCCTATTTTATTTTTATCAATCCCAGGCAATTCAATCAATGAAGCATTTTTATAATTAAGTACAGATTGAATAAAGCGAGGGAAGAAAATATCAGTACCTCTCTTGGTTGTGTTCTTACCAAGTCTCCCATATAGTTCTTGGAGGATGATTTGGCCAACATCAATCTTCTTTCCATAGGCCAAAGCATATCCAATTTGCTGCATTGGTGCACTGATTTGATCAAAGCTTGATTTCCTGGCAGTGAAGACTTGGAGAAGAGTTGCAAACACATAGCTCCACTCCTTTCTCAGATTCTTCCTGTTTAGCTTTCCAAGATTGATCCCATCTGAGTAGTTGATGAACTCAAAGAATTCCTCTAACTCTGCATTAGTGGCCATTCTGTCAAATGACTCTTGTTGTAGGCCCAGTGCTTGGTTCATGTCTGCAGTAGTGATAGTGATTTCCTTATCTTGAATCTTGCAGTAGATGATATATGAAGTGATTGCGTTTTCCAGGGCTACAACCTCTACAATAGCAGAACCCCAAAACTGTTCCAGGATATCTAGATACAGAGTTGGGTTGGCAGAGAGTGCATCCTTGATATATGACTCCGCCATCCATTTCACAAAGCACTTGAAATTGGCATTGGGTGCTTCAACATCACTAGTGAGAGCGATGAAGTTGGTGTTGAACTTTACTGTTGCCATTTGTGTAGAAGAGAGAAAAGAAATTGAAGGTTGAAGAAGAAATTTGGCTCTTCGTAGCTAGGGTTTCAGGGGTTTAGAGAGTGTAGATGCTTGACAAATCGAATGAAATGAATCGAATAGATGTGAAATTGTATAAGTATGAAGTACTTGAATTGTCGATTAGAGGAAAGTTTTGTATCGACAAGTCATGCATTCGAGAAGTAGAAAACAACTATTCGAGAAGTCAAGAAAGGCTTAATCGATAACTCAAGCAGATAGAAACTCACAGTTGGCAGTTATCTAACTTAGAAATAATTCTAAATTAAATAAAATGTGTTTTTATGAGTGAATTAAACTTTTAGACAAAAGTCCAAAATCGGTTAAAATTTAGCGAGAATTCAGCCTTTTCAAATGATTCGAGAACTCAAATATAGTGTTCGAGAACTCAATCATTCGAGAACTCAGTTACTATATTCGAGAAGTCAAGAATATCTCTATTCGATATCTCAGAAAGACTCTATTCGAGAACTCAAGAGTACTCTAATGAGACTTGTTAGAGATGTCGAATAGTGAATCATTCGAGAAGTCTGACTTATCGAACTATACCCATCACTCATAGAAATTTGATTTTCACTATCTTTTAAAATTTACCAGACATATTCATTGAAAAATATCCTAGCAAATTAAATAGTGATTTTCTCAAAATTTCATAGAAATTTTAAGTTAATAGAAATATGATTTTCAACATGTGCAACAGAATTGAAATATTTATAAATCATATTTCAGCCAACACTTACTCTAAAAATATTGAGAATTTAGATAAAGTAAGTGTTTACTGCTGCAACAATCTAGATGGTGTATTCACTTAGCCAGAATCTGAAGAATTCAGCATGCCAATCTCACTTACCAACCTTGTGAAGGTGGCTTCATCTAATGGCTTAGTGAATATATCAGCTAGTTGTTTATCTGTAGAGACATAATGCAACTCAATGGTTCCATTAGTTGCATGTTCTCTTATGAAATGATATCTGATGTCAATGTGCTTTGTTCTAGAATGATTGACAGGATTGGCAACTATAGAGATTGCACTTGTGTTGTCACACATGATTGGAATTCTTTCCAACACAAGTCCATAATCTCTAAGTTGATTTCTAATCCAAAGCACTTGAGCACAGCAACTTCCAGCAGCTATGTATTCAGCCTCAGCTGTAGAAGTTGACACAGATTGTTGCTTCTTGCTATACCAAGAAACTAACCTTTGTCAAAGAAACTGGCAGCTTCCTGAGGTGCTTTTCCTATCCACTCTGCATCCAGCATAATCAGCATCAGAATAACCAACCAGATTGAACCCTGTGTCTTTAGGATACCATAATCCCAAGTTAGGAGTGCCCTTCAGATATCTGAAGATCCTTTTTATTGCAATCAAATGTGATTCCTTTGGATTTGATTGAAACCTTGCACACAAGCATGTAGCAAACATGATGTCTGGCCTACTTGCAGTGAGGTAGAGTAGAGAACCAACCATGCCTCTGTAGACTTAGATATCTACTTTCTTGCCTTTAGCATCTTCATCCAGTTTAGTGGCAGTGGCCATGGGTGTCTTGGCAGGTGAACAATCTTCCAAGTCAAACTTCTTCAATAAATCCTTGATGTACTTGGTTTGACTGATAAAGATACCATCCTTCTTTTGACTGACTTGCAACCCTAGAAAGAATGTCAACTCTCCCATCATACTCATCTCATATCTGCTCTGCATGAGTTTAGAGAATTTCTCACACAGATTCTCATTTGTAGAACCAAAAATGATATCATCCACATAAATTTGTACTAGGATAATATCATCACCATGCTTCTTGAAAAACAGTGTCTTGTCCAATGTGCCTCTAGTGAATTGATTCTCAAGAAGAAATTGGGATAAAGTATCATACCATGCTCTTGGAGCTTGCTTAAGTCCATACAGTGCCTTAAGCAATCTGTAGACAAATTCTGGGAAATGTGGATCCTCAAAGCCAGGTGGTTGTTGCCCATAAACCTCTTCTTCCAACTCTCCATTTAGAAATGCACTCTTGACATCCATTTGATAAACTTTAAAGTTTGAATGAGCAGCAAATGCCAAGAATATTCTAATGGCTTCCAATCTAGCAACAGGGGCAAATGTCTCATCATAATCAATGCCTTCCTGTTGAGAGTATCCTTTTGCAACCAACCTTGCTTTGTTTCTTATTATTACACCATCTTCATCCATCTTATTCTTCAGAACCCATTTTGTTCCAACAATGGTTCTATTCTTTGGTGCAGGCACAAGTTCCCATACTTTGTTCCTTTCAAATTGATTCAGCTCCTCTTGCATGGCAATAATCCAATCTGGATCCAACAGTGCATCATCAAGTTTCTTAGGCTTAACTTGTGATAGAAAACATCCATAGAGGCACTCATTTTGAGTTGCTCTCCTAGTCCTTACTCCTGCATTAGGATCTCCAATGATTTGCTCTGCAGTGTGTGATCTATCCCATTTCCTCGAGTGTTCAGCCTGACTTCTCAACCTTGATGTTGCTTCATCATCCACATCATGGTCATCCTCATTTCCTCCCCCTGTGAAGTTGCCATTACTCATAGGTGTGTCTTGGATGCTTGTTTCTCCACTATCGATTGGCACAAATTCTTCTCTTGTATCATCAATCACTTGAGTTTGTTGAACTTGAGTTTCAACTCCAGTTTCAATCTCTTCATCAGAATCATCTAGATTATCAAACTTCAATGGATCTTTGTCTTCATCATTGGCTTCTTCTAGTCCAGGTAGTTTGCTGTCATCAAATGTTACATCTGTGCTTTCCATAACTTTCTTTTGACTGATGACATAAACCTTGTATGCAATTCTTTCCATAGAATAGCCAAGAAATATTCCTTCAAATGCTTTTGCATCAAACTTTCCAACATATTCAGAGTTATCCTTTAGTACAAAGCATTTGCTTCCAAAAGTATGAACATACTTTAGAGTAGGCTTCTTTCCAGTCATAAAGTTGTAAGGTGTCTTTCCAGTGTTTTTGTTGATGAGGGTCCTATTCTGAATATAGCATGCAGTGCTCACAGCCTCAGCCCAAAAACATGTGGGCATTTTTGCATCAAGTAACATTGTTCTCGCAGCCTCAATTAGAGTTCTATTCTTTCTCTCAACAACTCCATTTTGTTGTGGAGTCCTTGGAGCTGAGAATTGCTGAGAAATGCCATTCTCTTTGCAGAATGCTTCAAGTGTGGCATTTCTGAACTCGGTTCCATTATCACTCCTCAGTGCAATCACACTTGCATCGTTTGCCTTGCTTCCTTGTCAACTTTCTTTATGTGCTCAATAATTACTTGTGGAGCCTCATCTTTTGATGCCAGAAATTCCACCCATGTATACCTTGAAAAATCATCAACCATTACCAGGGCATACTTCTTTCTTCCAAGTGACATTATGTTGACAGGCCCAAACAAATCCATATGGATGAGTTGTAATGGCTTGGATATTGATGTCACTGTCTTTGACTTGTGGCTTGATCTTTTCATTTTTCCTTTTTGACAAGCCTCACACACTCCTTTTTGACAGAATTCAAGTGTGGGCATGCCTCTCACTAACTCTCTTTTGACTAGAGAATTAATGGCCTTGAAGTTCAGGTGTGATAGTTTCTTGTGCCACAGCCAACAATCTTCATTTGATGCTTTTGAGTAAAAGCAACAAATTTTGTCCTTGTTTGCAGAGTCCATATTGGCTACAAACAGGCTTCCCTTCCTTACTCCAGATAGAGAAAAATCACCAGTCTTCTTGTGGGTGATCAAACATTCATCTTTGTCAAAATTCACTTTGAATCCTCTATCAGTAAACTGACCAACACTTAGCAGATTATGCTTGAGCCCCTTGACTAGTGCTACATCTTCAATGATGACATTACCAACTTTCAGCTTGCCATATCCCAATGTATTACCCATGCTGTCATCTCCAAAAGCAACCATTGGGCCAGCCTTTTCCTCATACTGTGATAGCAGGGCCATATCACCAGTCATATGATTTGAGCATCCACTGTCCAAAATCCACATGACCTTCTTTTCACTTTCTTTGCCCTGCAAACACAAAGGTATTACTTTTCCTTTGGTACCCAAACAAGTTTGGGTCCATGTGACTTAGAGACAGTTTTATCATAAACAACATGCTTATCAACTTTCTTAGTGTTAGTCTTCTTATCACTGTTGGAAGTCTTAGAACCTGAGGTTTCAGACTTAGGTGACAGAGGTACCTTCCTAGCTTTAGGAGGACTTGAAGACTTTGACCTTGTGTAGTGTGTGTGAGAATTGTGACTGATACAACCATCAATGAATTGCCTTCTTAAATTAAAACAACTAGTCATAACATTCATATTGCATGGCATACAGTCAAATTTATCACAGAAAGGTGCATCTCTATGACTTAGAGGCACCGAACAATCATAGAAAGGTTTAGACACACTACCAACAGGTTTCTTGCATGCATGAGTTAAATGATTGGTACTGAAACAGTTCTGACAAGTTTTCCTAGGGGCATTAGGCATATAAGCATAGTTGTTATCCTTGTTAATCCCTAACTTGCCATTTCTGTTCTGTTTCTTCTTAGTCACTTTCTTTTCTGATTCACTCATCCCAGCTGAGACAAACTTAACAAACTTCTTAGGTCTTGGCCTATCAACTACTGGTTTCTTGGTCTTTGACTTGACACTCTCACCCTTAGAGGATGCTTGTTGTTCACTAGATTGTGCCTCATCCTCATCATTCAACATTTGTTTGATGAGTAAGGCATCCTCATCAATTTCAAATATTGATTCCTTAAAAATTGGATTTTCAGTTTTTCTCAGTATGTGAGGCACTTTCTCATGAACATCTGTGTCCTCTTCAATGACAGCATAGCCTTTCCTTTGCTTGAGAGAGTCATAGTCAAGTCCAATAGATGCTTTGGGATTAGCTTCAATTTTCTCACAGTAGGATTGCACTAGACCAGATGATTTCTTGAAAGTTTTCAGTTTGAATTCATTTTCAGCTAATTCATCCCTAAGAGCCTTCTCTACTTGACTAGCACATAAAACCTTGTTCTGCAAATATTCAACTTCTTTCTTAAGGTTTTCTACTTGCATAGCAGTTAGCTCAAGTTCCTCATTCTTTTTGGTTAATATTTCATTTCTAGTAGACAGTTTAGCAATCTCCTCATTAGCAGCAGTCATACTAGTATGAATATTAAACATTTCAACAGATAGTTGTTCGATCATGCATTTATACTCAGAGACAGACATGTCTATAGTAGTGAGAGATGGTACTTGAGAATCAGATGAAGATGAGTCATCCTTGGAGTTGGCCATCAAGGCATAATTGCAGAATTCTTGTTCCTCTCCATCACTCTCAGAATCATCCCAACACTTCCCTTCAGCTATGTAGGCCTTACCTTGTGTCTGCTTTTTCAGAAGGGCCTCATACTTAGCTTCGAGCTCAAGATAATCTCTATCCTTCTTTTTAGGCTTCTTGCATTCACTGGCAAAATGCCCTAGGTCATTGCATCTATAGCACCTTACAGATGACCTATCCACATAACTGGTTTTGAACTTATTTCTGTTTGGTTTCACAGGTGCCTTGTTCTTGTTGGCTGAATGGTTTTGAGTTTTGGGTTTGAAGGGTTGATTTCTTTTAAATCTGATGTTTGGAAATTTTCTGGCCATGAAAGCATATGAAGTATTTTCCATCCCATCAAGTTCTTCCAGAGTGTAAAACTCTTCTTCCTCTTCCTCCTTTTCCTCAACAGGTTCACTCACCCCAGCTTCAGTTTCTTCATCATCTGCCACCTCCTCTATCCTTAGTTGGCTTGTAGATGCTTCTAGGTCCAGAATGGATTTGTTGACAATCAAGGCACATGATGTGTTTATCATCCTACCTTGGTTGGCTTGGATAGCCCTTTTCTGAAGCAACTCAAGTTCATGAGTCTTTAGGACTCCATAGAGCACATCATAGGTGACTTTGTTCAAATCTCTCTCTCTTAGAGAAATGACTCTTTGCTCCAGATGATTTGGTGAAGACAACAGAAATTTCATATTTAACTCCTTGGTGCTGTAAACCTTTCCATTCATCTGCAACTCAGTAACTAGCTTGTGAAACCTTTCAAACACTTCAGTGATGCTTTCCTTGGGCTGTGCCATGAAAGCTTCATACTGTGTGACCAGTATCTGTTTCCTGTTTTCCTTAACCTCATCAGTCCCTTCACACAACACCTCAATGTGATCCCACATCTCTTTAGCAGACGTACATGATGCAATGTTTGTAAACATTGACATGTCCATGGAATCAATGATAAGCAACATGAGGTGGCTGTCAAGAGCAACCTTCTCCCTTTCTGAGTCTGTCCACTTTGATGGATCCTTGGCCTCATAAGATCTTGGGATAGTTGTGGTTCCAACAGTCTTCTCTGGTATCTCTTGTTGTGGAACAAAATGACCATTCTTGAGAATCTCAGGATACAAGGGATGAGAGGCTTTAATGAACAACATCATCTTTATCTTCCAGAGGTTGAAGTTTTCTTTGTCAAACTTAGGGACCTTCACCGTTCCTGTAGTCTTTGGTGTATTCGAACTCATGATCATTTTTCTATTTTTGAATAAACAGCCCGCTCTGATACCACTTGTTGAGTATTGAATACGGTAAAAGAATACAGAGGGGGGGGGGGTGAATGGATTCTTGAACTTTTCTTTGATTGAGTCTATGTAGCAGATAAGTGCCTGTATGTGTAGAAGTGAAGGTGCGGATAAAGAAACAACACAAGACACAATATTACTTTAATCTAATGTATTATTAGATAAAGGTTGCTACAATCTGTGAATACAAATGGTAGTATTCTCAGCTTCGTTTTTCTCAGAGAGATATAGCTTACAGTGTATGAAAAACTTGACTCACTAAAGTTACTAAGTTATGAAGTGAGGCTGTGTCCTTATAGAACATGGATACAGCCTACTTACTGCAAATAAGGTAGCTAAACAAATTACTTTCTGGTCTGTCTATCCTTTTTGAGTAAGTGTCCAAATGGTTACAGATTTGACTTTGCAAAGCCTGTTTAGATCCACTTCTTTAGCTCCTTGTCTCTTCTATATCTCTCCAAGCTTCCTTGTAGGCTTTCCAGAGCACGTTACAGATTGTGGTCCATAAAGTGCATTGGCTTGTTGCAGGTTTCTGACTTGTACAATTTCTTCAGTATTTTGTCTCCAAGAATGTATTCGAGAAGTGACTAAGTAAGTGATTCGAGAACTAAAATTGACTTGATCGATAACTCTGAGTTCTCGAATACTGTTATATTGACATATCGAATTACTTCTCGAATAGCTCTTTTTCATCAGGATTCCTTGAGTTGTCGAATAGAACATTTGACTTATCGAATCCTCGAGATATCGAATAGCTTTTTGAGTCCTTGAGATATCGAATGAAACTTTGACTTGTTGACTCTTTGAGAACTCGAATACCATCTTGACTTGTTGACTTCTTGAGTTCTCGAATAGAGCAGTAGACATATCGAATCTCTGAGATATCGAATGAGATATCGAACAGTGTATTCAGAGATATCGAATAGTGTCTTGAGATATCGAATCCCTGACTTCTCGAATGCTGGACTTCTCGAATAGACAAATATACTTCTCGAATTGGTACTTAGGCAAATTCTTCATTTCTTCAAATCCCAACTGTGATTATTTGACAGTCTTTAACTCCTTGCTTGAGGCATGAACCTTGGAACTTCTTTCAAGCATTATTCTAGACTCTATAAGTACAGTTACACAACTAGGATTTGATGCCTACTACAAGTACAATACAAACAGAAACTCTACAACTAGAGGTTCCCTCAGTTAAGAGGTCATGTAAGTAATGCAAAGCATTACAAACAATTAGGCTTGTTATTAGATGTGTACAGGCATGCCTCTGTAACTAACAAAAGGGAAAGGCAGACTAGGGGAACTCAGGACATGAGGTCTCAGTCGAGAGGATCCCAAAGTCATAGAAGGGACAAATCTGTTTCTAGGTCCGGCAGGCTCTCCAAAGGGGGTGAGGATGAGCGAAGCTATAGCTCTCAGCATAACCCTAAACACTGTGATGATGGCCAGGGTTCAGATGGGGATTCCAGTGACGATGAAAGTCAATTCACGGATGGTGAGAATGAACACTACAACGAGAAGGACCTGCGTGAAGCCCTAAAGAAGTTAAAGTTGGAAAAATAGTCGTTGGAGTTTAACAGTAGCTTCACCCTTCACCAAAACGGTGAGGGATTCACCACTCCCACCAAAATACCGGGGGGTGGGAGACTTGAAATTCAATGGAACCACTGACCCGGTGGAATATCTTAGTCAGTTTGACACGGAAATGGAAGTATACCAGGTGAAAGATTTAACAAAATGCCGTTTGTTAGCGGCCACATTAAGAGAAAGTGCCCACCAATGGTTCAAGAGGCTATGCCCAAATTCCATTCGGTCTTGGAGACAAATGAGTGAACTGTTTGTTACACAGTTCCGGGCTTCAGTCGCGTTCGCACCCCCAGCCAACACTCTGGCGAACATCAAACAAGACAAGAATGAAACTCTTACTGAGTATTTCGAACGATCCAATGCGGAAGTCCCTAAGGTGAGGAAGACCACGGATGAAACCTACAAGAATTTCTTGATTGCGGGCGTACGCCCAGGTACTGATTTCTGGAAGGAGCTACAAGGGGCAGAACCCAAGACTTTGGCAGATTTCTATGCAAAGGCAGAAACTCACAAGATAATTGAGGAATCGATGGCTAAACTTTAAAAAAGTTGAAGCTCAAGGGAATGGAGCAGGAGCAAGAGCCGTAGGTCATACAGTCCAAAAGATAAGAGGTACCACAAACGAACCTCCTATGGGGGAAGCTCCTCTATCAGATCCACCCATCGTGATGAAAAAACGGCTCCTATCACCGTAAACACAAATAATACAGGGAGGACAGTAATCTACAAGTATCTTTCAAGGAAGGATTTTCAGGGTTCAGGCAAGTATACTGAGTACACCCCGCTCACAAATTCTGTTGAGCAGGTGTACGAGGTAGGAAACAAGGCGGGAATGTTCAGAAAGCCAACAAGAAATGGACCTCTGGGAAACAAAAATGAAGGGCGTTATTGTGCTTTCCATGATGTCAATGGGCATGAAACGGTGGATTGCCGTCATTTGAAAAAATCATATCGAAGATTTAATCAGGAGAGGTTATCTCACTGAATTCGTGGCCCAAGAAGCTAAGGGGTACAAGAATGATAGGATCAACAAGGAAACTGAGAAGGAGAACCCCGAACGTCGTACAAGGGCCAACAGCATACATGTCATCATAGGTGGACCCTACATTGGGGGTACAAGCTGGAATGCCCATAAAAATTACACTCGGGAAGCAAGGGGCGCACCCCTCACCAATGTGTACAACTTATCTGAAAGGCCACCAAATCTCTTCAAAGGCGAAGCAGCAGATATAACATTCACGGAGGAAGATGCCAGACATGTGCATCATCCACACAATGATGCCCTGGTAATTAAGGCTACGATTGGAGGCATGAACGTACACCGAGTATTGGTGGACAACGGAAGCTCGGTAAACATTTTGGCTTACAACACCTACTAGAAGATGGGGTTGCTGGATAAAGAAATGGCTCCTTCTTATAGTGAGTTGTATGGCTTTACGGGTAACCCCGTACAAATTGTGGGACGAGTGAAGCTCCCTATAACTTTGGGAGATGAACCCCGGTCTGCTACACAACTCACGGAGTTCATGGTAGTCAATGAAGACATCTCTTATAATTGGATAATTGGGAGGCCGCTACTCAAGGAAATGCGAGTGGTAACTTCTATCTACCACATGTCAATGAAATTCCCGACTCCAGGAGGAATCGGATGCGTTCAGGGATGCCAATCGGATTCAAGGGAGTGCTACAGTAAAGCCTTGCACACTGCTGAACAGGCTTGCAAACATCTTTTACTGGTGGATGGGGGTTCATCTGAGAAATGTTATCGTTACTTGGAACCCGGTGTAGGGCAGGAGGAAGAACCCCTACGTCGGAAGGAAGCAAGGCCAGTAAGAGACATGTGCAACGTCATCATGATTGTGCAACATCCAGGCGAGGAGCCTTATACCGACGTTACAAGTTTTCAGGGGGTGGAGACCCCTAGTGGGGTACTGACGCTGGAAGCCCCAAAAATTCAGAATTCAGATATTAAAGATACACTGATGGAAGGGATAGTCGAAGAAGTAAATGACAGTGACTTTGAGGGTTTGGAGGATGGAAGTAAGCTGCAAGGTACGAAGGGGTCCAACGGTCAGTTGGTGAAACCTCATCAAGGTACAAACAAAGTGAACCCAGTGGAGATTGATCTTGACCCACGTATGCCGGAAATGAAGGAAAAGGCTGGTGCGGCTGAAGACACTTTGTCTATTCTGGTAGACGTAGCTGATCCTACCAAGGAATTGAAAGTTGGCAAGCAGCTGAACCCTGTGATCAGGGAAGCATTGGTCTCATTCCAGGAAGATAACGTGGATATATTTGCATGGAGCCATGAGGACATGGTGGGGATAGATCCAAGGGTGATGTGCCATCACCTAAACATTGATCCAGAGATGAAAACCGTAAGGCAGAAGAGGAGAGCTATTAGCGGATAAAGAGCCATTGCTTTGGAAGAGGAGGTAGATAAGTTGTTGAAGGCTAAACTGGTTAGGGAATCCTTCTATCCCACGTGGCTGGCTAATCCGGTCCTGGTAAAGAAACCCAATGGAAAGTGGCGTACATGTGTGGACTTTACTGATTTGAACAAGGCATGCCCCAAGGACAGCTTCCCGCTTCCACGCATTGACCAGCTGGTCGATGCTACAGCCGGCCATGCCCTGCTAAGCTTCATGGATGCATACTCGGGTTACAACCAAATCCCGATGTACGAGCCCGATCAAGATCACACTTCCTTCATAACGGACATAGGCCTATATTGTTACATTGGGATGCCGTTTGGATTGTTGAACGCTGGGGCAACTTACCAAAGATTGGTGAATAAAATGTTCAAGGATCAGATTGGAAGGACTATGGAGGTATATGTGGACGACATGCTGGTCAAGTCCAAGGAAGCAAGAGACCATGTCACCCACCTCAAAGAAATGTTTGGCATCCTAAGGAAGTATAGAACAGGGTAGAGCATGGGCCGGTTCGGTCCGGTTTTAGGGTAAAACCGGAACCGGAAGCATATATTCCCGGTTTCTAAAATTGAAAACCGCAACCACTGGTTCGGGTTCGGTTTCGGTTTCAAAAACTCCGGTTCGGTTTGTAACGGTTCGGTTTCGGTTTTAAAACCAGATGAAAATTATTACGCTAATCTATGATGACAACCAGAACACAATTGATGGAGGCACTGATCTTGCATTTTCTGAAAATATATATGCACGATTTGAGGCTCTTGGTTGGAATACGATTATGGTAAATGACATTCAGGAAAACATCAGATCATTCAAGACTGCACTTCATGATGCTTTTAGTGAAACCACAAAGCCAACATTCATCCGGGTATGTAAAATTAAAATAAATTTGTGTCTGCTCTACTTGTGTTCTCTGCTTTGTGTTTTTCTGCTTGTGTCCTCTAAATGTTAATTTAGACTAGTATATTTTTATGATCTAATATTAGATGACGCTGAGTAAACTAATTAATCGCTGAAATTACTTGGTTAAAGAGTTAGCTTTTAAGTTTTTATATTAGAGGACAATGCTATTAAAAAATTATATATATATATATAAATATATATATATATATTAATAATCGGTTCAGTTCGGTTTTAATCGGTTCGGTTTTAACTTATAACCGGAACCGGAACCGAAAGTCTCGGTTTTTAAATATCAAAAACTGCAACCGTCGGTTCGATTTCGGTTTCGGTTTTTTCGGTTCGGTTTTTGCCGGTTTCGGTTCGGTTTCGGTTTCAATTCGGTTTTTTGCTCACCCCTAGTATAGAATGAAGCTGAACCCCCAAAAATGCGTATTCGGGGTCGAGTCTGGAAAGTTCTTTGTCTTCATTGTGAATCACCGAGGAATTGAAGCCAACCCTGCCAAAATCAAGGCACTGGTTGAAATGAGGTCCCCCCGGAGTGTGAAAGAAGTCCAAAGCCTTACGGGACGAGTGGCAGCCTTGAACAGGTTCATCTCTAAATCTTCTGACAGGTGTCGAGAATTCTTCGCAGCTATCAAAAGAAGGAAAGGCTTCGAGTGGACGCCCGAATGTGAAGCTGCTTTCACTAAGTTAAAGAAGCAATTTGGAAGCCCCCCATTGCTGGCGAAGCCAGTGGAAGGTGAAATCCTGATTTTATACTTGGCGGTTTCTGAATACTCAATCAGTTCAGTTCTGGTCCGTGAAGAGAACCAAACCCAGTATCCTGTTTATTATGTGAGCAAGAGGCTTCTTGATGCTGAGACTCGCTATACCAATATGGAGAAATTGGCTTACGCCTTAATTCTAGCATCAAGAAAGTTGAGGCCATATTTCCAGGCGCACACTATAGAGGTGCGAACCTCATTCCCATTAAGGCAGGTCTTGCATAAACCTGAAGCCTCCGGAAGGTTAATGAAATGGGCGGTGGAATTGGGTCAATTTGGCGTTGAATACAGGCCAAGGACAGCTATCAAAGGCCAAGCACTTGCTGATTTTTTACTAGAGTTCCCACCATCCTCTAAGGATGAAGTCAAGGAAAAGGTGATGGAACCCCTAGAAAAGGAGGCCACAATGGAAAATTGTGCACCTTGGTGGACCCTGTATGTAGATGGAGCTGTAAATGGAAACGGCGCAGGTGCTGGCATAGTCCTGATAAGCACCGAAGGTCACAAGTTACAAAGTTCAATTCATTTTACATTTAAGGCTACAAATAACGATGCTGAATACGAAGCCCTGATTGCGGGTTTGAAGCTAGCTCTTGAGATGAAGGTGGTAAACATGACTGTATATAGTGATTCCATGCTGGTAGTGGGACATATAAAAAGCAACTTTCAAGCTAGGGGTCCACGCATAGACCTATACATGAGGTACACCTAGGAGCTGATGAGAAAATTTGGGGAGATCAACCTTGTGCAGATTCCAAGGGCAGAAAACTCAAGTGCGGATGCCTTAGCTAAAATGGGGTCAACTAGGGAAGCAACCATGCTAGGGGTGATACCCTTGGAAATACAGCAGCAACCTAGCATCCCAAAGTTTGACTTTATGGATATTGAGAGCCTAGGGAAAGATACATGGATTACTCCAATCCTGGAGTACATAACAAATGGGGTTCTACCGGCTAACAAGGATGAAGCTCGAAGGATGAAGTATAAGGCTACGCGGTACGCTTTGTATGATGGAAAGCTATACAAAAGGGGTTTCAACAAACCACTCCTACGATGTATAGCAGGTAGTGAATGCGAATATATAATGCGGGAAGTACATGAAGGCGTATGTGGGAATCACTCTGGCGGAACCTCATTGGCTCATAATATACTTCGACAGGGGTACTTATGGCCAACGCTACAGCAGGATGCCCACAAATTCGCGAAAGCATGCGACCGGTGCCAAAGGTATGCTAACTCAAATAGGAACCCTGCTATGCCCTTAAAGCCACTGTCAAGTCCATGGCCTTTCGCAATATGGGGAATTGATTTAATCGGAGAACTCCCTAAGGGGAAAGGAGGAGTAAAGTACGCGGTGGTAGCTGTGGATTATTTCACCAAATGGGCAGAGGCTGAACCCCTAGCTACGATCACCGCAGCCAAGTTAAAGGAGTTTGTATTCCGAGCAATTGTATGCCGGTATGGGGTTCCCTACAAGCTAATATCGGATAATGGCAAGCAATTCGACAGTAAAGAAATGAGGGGTTTATGCGAGGACCTAGGGATTGTGAAGGGCTTCTCTGCTGTTTGCCATCCACAAAGCAATGGCCAAACTGAGGCCATAAACAAGATTATTAAACATACTTTGAAGGCGAAATTGGAAGACAAGAAGGGTTGTTGGCCGGAGGAGCTTCCCATGATGTTATAGTCTTACAATACAACACCCAGGACTACGACTGGCGAATCCCCATTCACTTTAGCGTATGGGTGCGAAGCGATGGTACCCGTAGAAATTGGTGCGGGTTCATTCAGGAGGGATAACTTTGATCCCATGAACAACGAGGTCAATCATAGCTTGTACTTGGACTTGGTGGAGGAGGTTCGTGCAACCTCTCAGCTGAAACTTGCAGCCTATCAACAAAGGACTCGCAAGTACTTCGATGGCAAGGTTCGGGCACGGCCCTTAAAGGCTGGAGATCTGGTGCTAAGAAAGATGATGCCTAACATGAGGACCCCAGGATATGGGGCCTTTGAGGCAGATTGGGAAGGCCCGTACGTGATCAAATCGGTCCTATGGGAAGGAACCTACCATTTGGAGGATTTGGACAGGAAGCTAATCCTAAGGGCGTGGAACGCCGAACATCTTAAGAAATATTACCAGTAGTTGAAACCAGGTAACATTTCTTGTAGACCTCTTTCAGGTGTAGGAAAATAAAAGTGGCTTACTAGTTATAGCTACCTTATTGCTAGGATCAGTTGGGTAGGAATTTCTTCTTGTTAATAAAGTGCTCGGGGGGTTGTGGATGTACGCCTACCTGTTGAACACCAATTATGATTTGATTTAATGAAAATGGAATCAACTTGTTTTTCTGTATCTCTGTTTTATGCATGAAAATGTATGAATATATGTGGATGGATGCATGCTATGTGTAACCTGCTTTATTTATGATTGATAGAGGATACGACTGTTGAACCTAGTTCTTCATTATAAGCCTAATTATACTAAAGAACTCGGGGGGTAGTAGGTGTACACCAATTAATGGAAAGGTAATCTGGCTTAAAAATGGATAAATTGTAA
This sequence comes from Kitagawia praeruptora, assembly GCA_037693485.1. Lineage (NCBI taxonomy): Eukaryota > Viridiplantae > Streptophyta > Magnoliopsida > Apiales > Apiaceae > Kitagawia > Kitagawia praeruptora. Next base: position 115,306,202 of record CM075351.1, on the reverse strand, counting down.
AGCAAACGGAACTTTATTAATGGAATGGAACAGTAGGGATTATATGATTATAAATGGAAACATATGGATTATATGTTTAAGGATGAAAACATATGGAATATATGTTAATGGAATGAAAACATATGGAACATATGTTAATGGAATGGAAGCATATGGAACATATGTTAATGGAACAAAAACATATGGAATATATGTTAATGGATTACACGGATCATTATATGGAATATGTATGGATTATATGGACACTTGGATGGATATGTACATGGACTACGCACATGGATTGGAACATGTATGGCTCATGCATATAAAAGGGGTGGAACCCCAAGGCAGGAAGGCACTAGGGAAACTAGGGCCGTGAGGCTCCCTCATATGGAGGTTCAACCATTTGAACCCTGAAATACCGTGTAATCAGCATGGTGGATAGCCAGCTTTATTGGAGGATTTGGGCACGACTGTGGAAGCTAAGTGCAAGGTGTAAAAATAACCTTGCTACGACCCCAAGGAAACTGGGTGAGTTAGGTTTAATCTTTTAGGAAAATGGAATGGTTTAGTGAGGAACTCACTTAGCCTACGGATCTACAAGTTAATGGTATCTGCTAACATCCAGGGGTTCGAGGGATGAACCCCGAAGACAGCAAAGGGATCGTACATTATAAGGGAAAACGGGATATTACCACCCTACAAGGCAACATATGACTGAAATACATTACTAGGCCCGGCATTCAAAGTAAGAAGCACAAAGTACTGGATTGAAACGAGAGTGTGTGCACAGGGGAACGTGTAGTCTAATTTCATGGCAAACATATGGCAAGCATATATTGATCAAAAGCAGATAAAGTGCATAAACCTTAACATGAATTCAAGGAAAACGAAGTTAAAGATTACACCTTGCGAGGCCTTCAGAGGAGCCTGCACCCTCAAAACTTAAAAGTTCATGTATCTGGTACCAAAGGAGTTCGTGAAGGTTTAATTAAAAAGAAACTTCATAGTTGAATTATTGGCTAAGTTTGTCTGCGGAAACAGGAGGAGTTTCACCAACTGGAGGGGTCTCGGTAGCGTCTAGGTCGGCTGTGTGAACCTCCCCTGGGGTTTCCACTACAGCATCTTTGACTTCAACCATCTGGATGTCCACGGCTTCTGCACCTCCTTCTGCAACAATGTCTGCAGGCATCACATCTGTCTTTTCTTGGGCATCTTCAGCCAAGTTCATCTCAGGTACGGCTGCAGCCTATTCATCCTTGATCGAGTTGATGGCATTAACTGCATCTTGGCCCAGGAGACTCCAGTTCAGATCTGGGAAAGGTTCATAGGTGGAAGTCATGTAATCCTTGATCGCAGCCTTATAACCATCATTATATTCTTTGTCTCCGTTCTTAGAAACGGCAACCATGTAATCTTTGATCACAGCCTTACCTTGAGCTCAAGCTTCTCCTTCTCTTTCTTGCTGGAAGTGGCAACATCCTCTCTCTCTTTATCCATCTTAAGGATGATGGCATGCATGGTATCCCTCTCCTTCAGTAGCTTGTCCTTCTCCTGGATTAACACACCCTCACTTTCATAGAGCTGCTTGTTGGAATCTAGTAACTTCTTCCTGTCATCCTGGGAGGCTCTCAACTCCGAACGTACCCTTGCAAGTTCTTCACGTACCCTCGAATCCCCTTGTGCAGCTTCGAAGATTTGACTGCTATGCTTTAAGTACAGAAAGAGGCTTTCAGCATTTACAATGGGTACCCTGCTTGCAGCTTCCTCAAAGCTCAAGCCATCCCATTCCATGATGGATCGCGTAGGAACCCTATCCTTGATAGCATTGATGAAGGAAGTAAGGGGGGCAGAGGAGATGGTCTCCGTAGGGCTACGTTTGACTTCATGTTTGGATAGTTTTCCCCCATGTGAGCCAGACGCCCCAGACATTTCAGGGGTACGCACAGAGGCCCTCTTTCTGGAAGAAACATTCTTTTCAATTGGAGACAGGCTGACCTTGACAGCCGGAGCAGGGGTTCTCTCGGCAGAATTGGGAGGTACGACCAACTTGGAGGCATTCTTTTGTGCTGAACGCTTGGTGACAAAGGAGGGTACAGAAAAAGACATATCTGCATTATCAAGTGGAATGTTAGTTAAGTCATGATAACAACGAAGGTGTTTTTTAATGGAAAAATTAAACAAGTCATATATGTAAAAGAGATGTGAAACATTTTACAATTATGGGTAAAGCAATGAAAGGGGGGTACGCCTGACAGTGAGAGTGTGAATATAAACCTGTGTCAAAAAGGGTTACATCGGCAGAATTTTCCTCAACAGGGGTACAAGTATCCCCTGGAGACCTGGAACTAAGTTTCTTTCTAAAACCCAAATGGATTAACTTTCTCTTGGTTAGCAGGCTAGCACCATCTCCTAGCTTTGCACTCTTCCTCAAGGCTTTACGAGCTCTTTTCAGCTCCTCACCTTCTAAATCAGTTTGGAGGGGAATATTTGGATCATGGTTAAAGTATTTCTTATAACTCGGGCAACCATGGCAATATAAAAATTGCTTGTGCCAACCTGACATCCCTTGCTTATTACCCTTTATGCATTTACCCTGGTCAACGTTCCAGGTAGTGAGGTAGTAAAAGCCAGAGGTCTTCCCAGTTTCTTTGAGTTGGTAAAAAAAACCCAACTCACGAGCAGTTAGTTTGATTTGGAACAAGGAATCATATAAGATATACATACATATGGTCATTCGGTAGGAGTTCGGGGTTAGTTGTAATGGAGCAAGTTTGTAAGTGTCCAAGATGTCTACGATGAAGGGATGGAGAGGAAGTGATAACCCCAGCCTAAAGAATTGAGCAGAGAAGACAGCACATGGAATCATTTGATCGGGTTCAAAGTTAGAAAAATCGTGACACCTCTCGTCAGGTTGAGGTACAACCAGTGTACACCCAGGATTGCAGGCTCCTAGTAGGTTTTCTAGTTTTTGGGCAGTCATGGAGGTACGTGTATTGGTGCAAGAAAGTTGGGGTACGGGAGTATTAGAGGTTCTAGCAAGGGTAACCTCGTCCTGACTTCTATCAGATTCATTTAGGTCATGAAAAGGTTCAATCGTTTGGGGCAAATGCCCCAATGAGTCGATTTCTTCTTCAAATTCCATAGAATCGGAACTCAAGGTGGTAGGCACGATTGCAGAAAGACCAAGTGAGGAAGATTTGAGCGAAATCTGGGCAGCGGTAGGATCGAGGATTTTGACTTTGGAACGGGTACGACCCCTCATAGTGGCGGTCAAGAGAGGAGGCTTGGATAAAGGACTTGGAGACGAGAAGGAATTGGCTCTGGATGTGGTTGGTGACTGATGGGTAACCATGATAGGTATGTTCTGAGATTCGACGGACGTAGCCTGGCTCGACATCTGCATCAAGAAAAGCAGAGTGAGCCTCAAAGTCCATAAAAATAGAACTCAAGAGGGGTGGAACAGATGAACATCATCTAGTACAGGGGTTCCAGTAGGAGAAACCCCAACCCATTCAAAACCGTATTGCTCCTGGGTTTTAGTAAAAACACCAACGGAATGATCTTTTGGTAGGGTTCAATTGTGGGGACTCATATATAGTTCAAAAATAAATGTCACTAAAAGTTTTATGGGAAAGAGATGGGTAAGGAATTACCTCAAACAGGATCTGTGCATGCAAGGGGTTCATTAACACCAGAAGCATAAGGGTTTATAAAAGAGGCGCATAACAGGTGTGAGGTAAAAGTGTAGAAGATTAACATTAGTGTGCAGTGGAAGAGTGTGTGTGTGTGAGAAGACATGCATATATATACAAGCGTGAACAATCGAGAGTGAAGTCATCACCGAAAGGCAAGCAGATCTACTCGATTGGGGGGGTTAAGTGTGTCATGCATATGCATATGATGCAAAAAATCATTCGAATGATGGCATGTAAAGCGAAAATATACATATAATGGGACGGTCAGAACAGGATATTGGGCGTAAGGAGATTATAAGTACAAAGTAAGAGTGTAAGCCTGTGTGCATCTGTGTACATATAAATCAAGGGACATGGAACAACAAGGAAAAGACCAGAACGAGAGAGAAAGACGGATAGTACCTTTGTATTGAAGGGAAGGCGACCGGAAGATAGAAGCTTTCGCCGGGATTAAGTCTGGGTAGACGAACCGCTTGAAATGGGGGAGAAAGGGTTGATATATGTCCTTTGAGAAGATAGTAAAAGGGAAAAAGGCGTGTGAGGATGTAGATATATAGGAGCTTGAGGATATGGACGGGCATGCCACGTGCCTTCATTTGAGCCAGCATGCGTGCGTAAAAAAAATGAAATGATAAATATTAGCAATTTTTGGGAATGTAGGACATTGAATGTAGACATGTGGAAGACCTGATGCATGGGAATTTATGGAGGAAATGGAGTGGTTATGTGGGATTTAAATTTCGAAATATTGAGTTTGACTAGGACTTTATTTGTTTCGGGGTTTATCATTCGAAAGGAATAATTATTTTAGATAATTACCTGGTTTTTTGAGGAGGAACACATCTGTACAAAAATTAGTAATTTGGGGATATTAAATGATTGCATCATTGGCTGAAAGTGGTTGGACCTTAGGGTCCAAGCTTAGGGGTACAGTTGTCAACATTGAAATTTCACGGTTGAATCCCTTGTTTCTTACGACGAGTACGCTCATGTAGGCTTAGGGGTTCGCATGGAATGAAAGTGTGGTTAGGGTACGAGTGGTATTAGGTTCCTTTTACATTCAAATGGCTACAAGGAACCGGGGGTAGTTGTTGTGCCCAAAATCCGCGTTGGGATTGATTTAAGGCCCATTAAGATTACGGGTTCGAATAATGTGGATATGGAGGGATAGGCTGTGTTGTGTATGGGTGTTTTGGCCTGTTATGCCTTGAAAATATATGGGAAAGTAAGGATTCTGACATCTGGTTCGGGGTTTGTCCGTACAGGGGGTTTCAGCGTTGGACCTAATATGGGGATCGTGATGGGTACATCCGTGAACCCCGACAATCTCCAGAAAATACACCAACAGCTGCGGGATTCCTTAAATTGCGGGGAATTGGATAAGGAACGTCCTAACAGCCCATTAGATAGCTCCTAAACAATAGGAACGGTATATTAGAGGCAGTTATCGTGGATTAACATCAAATATACATGGAACATGTATATATATGCGTGTATATGTATGGAATATATATATATATATACGTATACATGGATGGATATATCAAAAATAATCATGGGATAACAGCTGGATAATCATGGGAGGATGGATAAACGATCAAAGGAGGTCAGTTATGGAGGATGAGGCTTATCAAATCATGGAGGGCTATCAAGAACTACATTGGGGACTTGATCTTCTATAAATATAGGAGTATGTAGGCACTTTGCAAGGTTAGACACAAATTCACACCTCTAACACTTGCTGCTGGCTGTTGGTTCGTGATTGAATAGGTCATATTCAATCATTAAAGCCTGGAGTACTTGCTGACCTATTCAATCATTAAAGCCTGGAGTATTTGCAAACTCAGTCCAAACATCTACTCTTCTCCCTCACAGATTAGGATTCATAAAACTAGGGTTTTGGCTTGTAAATTCGGTTTATTCAATCATTATTACTGGATTTTATTGGTTTTATTCTTGTAATTCTCTCATTGAAGTGTTGTACCAATTTTCCCTCACAACAAATACTAATACGAAATTCAAGATATTAACGATCAAAAGTGTGCATTGGCAAATATGTCCAAATTAAACATGAAAAGTATTATGGAACGGGAGAATATTAAATATTGATATGTCCTACCACTTTATCCACTTTTCATCTAACTTTACTCATTTTTAATACATCTTCTTGATCTCCGTGCCCAAATCAAATGGATATAATTGACTAGGACGGAGGGAGTATGTAATACTCATTTGTTCGTTGTGTGGACATTATTTGCCAAAAACGAATCGAGATTTATCATCAAACACAACTACTCAAAGTACCACTACCAACAAACTCGAGCTATTCAGAACACACATCCCCTGTTCGAACTAAAATGGCGGCATCCGATGAAAAAACCTCTCAAGAACTCTGCAAAGTCCTGATCCTTAAACCCCCGCACGTTTTCAAGATCCACGAGAATCTTTTCTGCCAGAGGTTCCATTTTGTCAAAGCATGGGAATCTCCACTTCCCACTAACCAGTTCATTTTTACTTATGCTCAGTCTATTCAAGCACTCTTTTGTAACTCTTATACTTGTATTCCCACTGATATCATCAGCCTTCTTCCTTCGCTCCGTCTTATAGTTACTAGCAGCGTTGGCGTTGACCATATCGATTTAAATGAGTGTAGGCGCCGTGGGATTAAGGTTGCTAATACTGCTAACATATTTACGGATGATGTTGCGGATATTGCAGTGGGATTGTTGATTGATGTGCTTAGGAAGATTAGTGCTGGCGATAAGTTTGTTCGTGCTGGACTTTGGTCCTCCGAGTTTCCTCTCGGTTACAAGGTCAGATATACTGTTGGATCCCCCCCCCCCCCCCCCAAACACCCCCCTCCTAGTTCCTTTCGCCCTTAGCCATTGTCTTGTATCGTACCCTTATGTTTGGGTTGAGGCGTCAAGCCTCAGTGCTCCATTCTGCAAAGTTAAAATGATAATGGTTTGTTTAGCAAATTTTCACTTGCAAATGGACCGCCTTAATTTGGTTCATTTTTAGTAATACTACCTCTACTTCTATTAATGTAACAATTCAATTATCGTTCCAGTTGGGTGGCAAACGAATTAGGATTGTTGGACTAGGAAATATAGGCTTCCAAGTTGCAAAAAGGCTTGAAGCATTTGGTTGCATTGTCTCATATAACTCGAGGACGAAGAAGCCATCTGTTCCATTTCCTCATTATGCCGATCTCCATGAACTTGCTTTGAATTCTGATGTACTCGTAATTTGTTGTGCATTAACAGACCAAACGCACCACATGATTAATAAGGAGGTCCTGTCAGCTTTAGGGAAGCAAGGGTTCATTGTTAATGTAGCACGTGGGGCTATTGTTGATGAGAAAGAACTGGTGCGGTGTTTGGTGCAAGGAGAGATAGCTGGTGCAGGTCTTGATGTGTTTGCTGATGAGCCCAATGTTCCGGATGATTTGCTGGAACTGAATAATGTTGTTTTGTCTCCCCATCGAGGGGGTGTCTATACAGAGCAATCTTTGCTGGATGCCTACAAACTTATTTCAGGGAACTTGGAAGCATTTTTCTCTGATAAGCCCTTGTTAACTCCGGTCCTCAACGATTGAATAAATCACACATGTAGGTTAGTCATCGGTACTTTGGTTGTATCACCTAGTTTTTCTGCTTGTTGGGAAGCTGATTTTCTTAATTACTGAGGAACTCTATTCTTTGTTTTTCCAGATTTCATCGTCACTTCGACTGCAACCTGCAAGGCACCCAAGACCTCACAACACCGTATTGATTGATATCAGTGTTATTGCAAGTATAAATTAGCAATAACATACTTTTGAATAAAATTAGAAACAATATTTTATTAAGTCTTTAAATAAAAGCTCATAATTAGCCTTATTTCAGAGAATTATTGCTGTTTCAAATCTCTTTTTTTTTATTTGTTGTTTTTATGGTACAATAAATATTAGAGAATTTACAGAAAAAACTGAAAAAAACAAGTTTTTTTGCAAAAATACTAAGTAACTTTCAAAATTGCAAAAATATTAGAATTTATGTTGCATTAGGCCCCCCGGTATACGCATTAGACAGGATAAGTGCAGTAGGTAGTTTGAAATAAAAATGCAAAAAATGAATAGTACTTGGTTGCTATTCAAAACAGCCTATGTTCCTATTAAGAAATTAATTTGACCAGTACCTTTTTTTAGGGGAAAGATAGTTCATTAAATAAAAGTTATACGACATCTACAAAGATAATTGAACTTTAACAAACACATAACAAAGATAAAATCTAAGTTTTCTCCATCGTAGCTACAACCGTTGATCAGATCTTCTCTGTGAAGCGATCCCTTGCTAACATCGTTGGGAAATACAGCCTTTTTGAAGGGACTATCTAACGATTTGACGTAGTGATGAACAAGATGTGTTCGAAAAATCAACCATAATTGCAAGCCCATATAACTCGTTTTCAAAGAACCAACACACCAAACAACCCGCAGATCTGCGATCCCGGACATAAAACACAATAAAACAAACTAAGAGGTCGTTTGGGAAATCTTAAAATAAGTTAATTAATACTTATATGAAGTAAGTAACTTATATGAAGTAAGTAATAAGTTACTTACAACTTATATTTTCGTGTTTGGATGTTTAACTTATAAGTTAAAGGTGTTTGGCAATTATGACTTAAAAGTTATTAATTTTTTCTAAATAAATTATACTATTTCTAATTTGATGCATAATAGATTTTCTTAAAACATGAATATTTTGAGCTTAATATTTGGTTGACAAATCTGACAAAAAAAAAAAAAAATATTTGGTTGACAAAATACTTTTAAATTTTAAATAAAATATTAACAAAATACATTCAGTCCCCCCCTAAGTAAAATAAAAAGATCTTTAGATCTTTTTTTCTAAACTTTCTATTTTACAGATTTTGTCACAATACAATAAAATGCAAGATACGTATATTTTTTGAAAAAGGTGAAAAATTCAGCTGCTTTATTGGTAGTCCTGTCCGCCCATCTTCCCACGTCCTTGGGAGTTGTGTTCTTTCGTTGAAAAGGTAGAGACTTTCTTTTTCTTGTTTTGTTTATAAATGCTAGTTATTTGCTTTTCTCTTCCTCTTCTTTGTTTATCTCTTCCGTCTTCTTCTTCGGTGTGTGAGGTACCGTTTCTTGTTCTTAGCTTTTCCTTTTTGCGTTTTATTCCTTGTTCTTGCTTTTCTTTCTTTTTCGTTGCCATGAAAGCCACCTTAGCTTCGTATTCGTCCACTGAGAGCGTAGAGCCTGTCGAGAGTGAGGGTAGTCTTGAAAGTTTACCTGCTGAGAAGGTTAGGCGGCCTCGTTATCTTCTTCGAAACAATATACCTGCAAAGGCTGAACCTTTCTCCCCTGGATCTGTTAGTAAAACCCTTGTGGCTTCGGGATCTGTTTCTCAAACTCCCTCTGTTGAGGAGGTTGTTATGCCTCGTTCAGGGTCCCTTTTCGAGTCCAATAGGTCTTTTAATAAACCTAGCTTTTACTCTTCTTCTCCTCCTGACCTTGATAGGTTAGGTCAAGTTGTTTGTTTTTCTCGAGGGTATAATGCTTTTGCCCCAAATGATGGTGATCGAATGTGGAAACCACCTCGTCCTAGTTGTCATGCTATCCCAGATGTTTATTTTGAATATGGTTTGAGGCTGCCACTGCACCCTTTTTTCCGATTTATATTCCAAATATTAGGTTGTGGTTTGGGTCAGCTTGTTCCCAATGCGATTCTCCAGATCAATGGAGTTATTGCTAGATGTTATGAGCTTAACCAATTTCCCAGTCTCGATTTGTTCCTCTCCATCTTTCGTTTCAAGTGTAATGGAACTCAGTATTATGTTGATAAAAAGGAAGGCTGTAAGAGGCTAGTTGAAGCCCCCGTGTCCAATTCAGGGTGGCATAAGATGTGGGCGTGGTACGAGGGTCCCGGGCTGGAAGTGATTGGACCGTGGCAGGCTCATTCTCCGGGACGCTTGAAGTCCGTGAACCGATTGGGGTCTATGACCTCGTCGGATCTACAGGGCTTTCTAGGGTCCGAAGTTAAATATCAGCCTGAGGATTTTTTAGATGTTGGATTTTTGAATAATCATTGTTGTAAGCTTTCCTGTTCCTGTATTTTCCTTTTTGTTTTTACTATCTTTTCTTGACTGGTTCTTTTCTTACTTGTAGTAGCTGGAGTGAAGCTCTTTGAGGTGGTTGACCTTTTTGCGAACATGCCGACTGATGATTTTCTAGCTCGTTTGGTTAAGAGCAAAGCCGCTGGCGCTTCAACTGCAATGCCTAGTACCGGAGTTGAGAGTGGCCCTGAAGTGGCCTCGAAAGATCTCACTCCCATTTCTGTTGTGGCCGGTGTTGGGGGTTCTGAGGCTACTGTTGTTAAAGACCGTGAGAAAAAGAGGCATCGTGAAGGTCATACCTCTAAGAGTAACCCATCAAAGAAGCTGAAAGAGCCTATGAGTTGCCCCAGCTCTGGCAAGATAGAGTTGTTTTCTGAGGGTGCCACCGAGTCTATTCACAAGGTGAAAGCTAACACGGGTACTTCTAGTTTGGTTATTGAAGGGGGTCTTCGATCCTGTAAGGGTCTTGTTGATAAGGTATTCTTTCTTTTTTCTTGTTTTGTGAGCTTGTACCTATTACTTTGTTTTCCTTTATGACCGTTCTTATATGCCCTTGTAGTTGTCTATGGAGTTGGAGAAGTTGTTGACCCTTGAAGATGTGACTGACGTTGTTGAAGTGAATAAGCTTCGATTGGAAGTGAAGGAGCTGAAGAGGCAAAATGAGCGATTGGAGGAGTCTTCCCAGAATCTGAAGAATGATAACAATGTTGCTGCCGATAAGCTTTTTACTGCACTAACTGAGAAGTCTGAACTGATTACGGAGTGTGATGTGTTGAGTGAGCAGGTGAAAGCTTTGCAGTCGGAAATGTTGGTTCTGAAGAAATCCTTGGAAGCTTCCGAGAAGGATCTTGTTAAAGGCAGTGAAGCTTGGACTGCTGAAAAAGCTGATCTTGTGGGTAAGTTGGACGACCTGTCAGCGCAATTGTCAAAGTGTCAGGCTGAATCTCTGTCCTCCTTTGAAGATGGTTATGGAGAGAGCGTTGCTCGATTCGCCCGGTTTGGGATTGATGTGAAGGATCATGGTTTTGACCAATACCTTGCTGATCTGGCGAAGAAAGGCGAGGTTGGGAAGACAGGTTCTTCTGAAGCTGCTTAAATCCTTTGGATATCCTTGGTTGGCCTGGGGTATGCCCCGAAAGGCTTTTATGTAATCTTCTTTCTTTTGAACTCGTTTAAACTGCTTTATCTTTTGGACTTGTTGGATTAATCTTGGTATTAACTGGCGCTTGGTAAAAATTTTTCTTTTGTCCCCGTATTCATACCTTTCTTTTTCTTTTGTGATCGTGGAGTATGATGTTTTTATCGTTCGTTTGTGGAGATGTTTTTTACCTGTTTACCTGTTGTAAATGTCTTACCCTTTTATTTGCCTTATGGTGGGTTTTGGCGCTTTGCCTTTTTGGCTATAAGTTGAGACTTTAATGGAGGTTATTTTTGGGCCCGTGCATTTTTGGAGAGTCTTTGATAGTGCATCATGATTTTACCTTTATATACTGTTGTCCGAGTTTTGGGGCTCACTTGCTTTCCCATTCCTTTTCCATTCCTTCTTTGGTGTATTTTGAACTTACTCTGGCTTTTGTCCTTGTTTTGGTCGCATATCCTTACCATTTTTATAGCGAATTTTGGAGATGTTTTGTATGTTGCGAGTGTTTTTGTTGTTGACATTTGGAGATTATACCTTTTCATCTATGTCGCCTAAATTTTTGGAGATTTGACATAGTATTCCTTTTAAATTTTGGAGTTATTTTGTTTTTCTTTTTCATCTTTTGGCGTTCCTCAGCCTTACCCTTACTTTGATACTTGGCGATCTTGTGGTGTGATTGTGGTGTCTGTTACCTTTCTTTTGTAGTCGTGGCGGATTCAAAATATTTCTGAGGAGATGTTGAGCTCTTTTGAGCTGTTTGGGGTGACTGAAGTATCTTACCTCATCGAATTTTATTTCCTCTTTTTGTTCTGGCGTTGGAGATATCTTTGGGGCACTTCACCTTTTCGATATTTTGTGTTTTGCAAAGTTGTCACTTTAAGATAGAATTGCCAACTCAATATGATGACATAGAATTTAATCAAGTAGAATATGGTGAAGTTTGCAATGGATGAAAGTGAAATAACTTAAGATATTTCTGCTACTACCGTAGCCTTCATAAACATTTGAACAAATGTCGACTTACATTATGACTCATTCATATAGAACGAACCACGAAAGCAACTTGATTACAAAGAAACTTTTTAGAAACCTAATTCATACCTTAATTTAAATAACTTAGAGATGAGGGTTTATGGGTAGAATTTTTTGAGGTGGATGGCGTTCCAAGCGTTTAACACCGGCGTTCCGTCGAGGTGCTCGAGGCGATAAGAACCTGAACTGATGACCTTCGTGACCCTATATGGTCCTTCCCATGGTGGAGACATTTTGCTCTGTTTTGAAGGCATCGAGGCCGCAGCCTCTCTTAGAACGAGGTCATTGACCTGGAAGGCTCGAGGTTTTACCTTTGAATTATACAACTTTGCTACCCTTTCCTGGTATTTGGAAACGTTGGCCTGTGTGGAGTGTCTGAGTTCTTCGAGGAGATCGACGTTGAGCCTTAGTCCCTCTTCAGATGATTTCGGATCAAACCTTTCAACTCTTAGAGACTTGGAGCCTATTTCCACTGGGAGTACTGCTTCAGTCCCGTATGCCATCCTAAAGGGTGTTTCACCCGTAGATGCTTTTGGCGTAGTCCGAAGACTCCATAACACATTTGGTAGCTCATCCACCCAATTCCTGTTGGCCTCAAGCAGCCTCTTCTTCAGACCTTGCAAAATTGCTTTGTTGGTGATTTCCACCTGTCCATTTGCTTGTGGATAAGCAACCGAGGCTTTGAGATGTTGAATTTCGAGTTCACTCATTGTATCGACCCATTTTTTCCCTGTGAACTGGGTTCCGTTATCCATAATGACCACTCTGGGTACTCCAAATCTAAACACTATCTGCTCCATGAAGAAATGAACTGCTTCGGTCTCTTTTATCCTTGCTAAGGGTCTGGCCTCTACCCATTTTGTGAAGTAGTCAACTGCCACGATGATATATTGACATTGTTTGGAGCTTTTTGGCAGTGGTCCCACTAGATCAATGCCCCACATGAAGAAAGGACATGGAGTTGTCGTTGGATTGAAAGGAACCGAAGGTCTATGGTTCATGGACCCGTATTTCTGACATGGTTCACATCGCCTTGTGAATTCCTCACAGTCCTGGCGCATCGTGGGCCAATAGATTCCATGTCTCATGATTTTCAATGCCATGTTCTTCCCGGCCAAATGGTCGCCACAAATTCCTGAGTGTACATCAACCATGACTATCTTCGCTTCATCTTGATTAACACACTTGAGTAGCGGCTCGACTAGGGCTCTTCTGAAGAGTTTGTTGTCAATTAAGCAATAATGCCTTGCCTTTATAGCCATCTTCCTAGTCTCTTGTTTGTCTAGCTCCTCACGAGTTCCTTGGATATACTTGATAATTGGAACCCGCCAATCTTCTTGAGCTGTTACGCAGAGAATCTCCCTTCGAGCTATCGATGGCTCGTGGAGCTCTCTGAAGTATACAGGCTCCGAGGTATTTGAGGTTTCCGAAGTAGCCAGCTTTGACAATGCATCTGCCCATTTGTTGTTAGATCTATCAATGTTGTTGATGGTCCATGACACAAAATTTTGCATTAATTCTGAAGTGATTTTTCTGTATGAAGCCATCCTTTCATTAAGGGTTTTGAATTCCCCCAAAACTTGTTTTACTACAAGCTGAGAATCACAAAATACGTCTATGGTGGACACCTCTAGGTGGCGGGCTAGCACCAAGCCTGCTATGAGACCTTCGTACTCTGATTCATTGTTAGTTGTTGGAAATTTGAACTTGATAACCTGTCGAATAGTGAAGCCCTCAGGACTTGTGAGAACAACTCCCGCTCCACCAGCCTGTGAAGTAGATGACCCGTCCGTGAACAAGGTCCAAATTTTGTCTTTTCAGTCTGAAATTATCTCTCCTGGTTCAGAAGAAGTGAATGTGCATTCTGTAATGAAATCCGCGAGGACCTGAGATTTTGTTGAAGTTCTTGGTTGGAATTCTAAATGAAACTGGCTTAGCTCCACAGTCCATGAAGCCAACCTTCCCATCATGTCAGGTTTATGGAGTACTCGACGTAAAGGCTGATTTGTCATCACGATGATTGTTCTTCCTTGAAAATACTGTCTTAACTTTCTGCTAGCCATAACCAAGGCGTACGTGAGTTTTTCTATATTGGAGTATCGCGTCTCCGCGTCCTTAAGTATATGGCTCGTGTAGTACACGGGTTTCTGGTCTGCATCTACCTCTTTAACTAGTACTGCAGCCAAGGTCGAGTCTGATGCCGATAGGTACAGCTTTAGAGGCTCACATTGCAAAGGTTTAGCCATGATTGGAGGGGATACCAAAAAATCTTTGATTCCCTGCAAGCTTTCTTCACATTCTTTTGTCCAATTAAAGGTTTTACTTTTCGAAGCTTCCTTGATGGCTTCGTACATCGGAAGGCATTTCTTCGAAGATTGAGGTATGAAGCGTCTAAGAGCTGCAATGGACCCTGCAAGGGCTTGGAGCTCCTTGAGGCATGTGGGTGATGCCATATTCTGAATAGCTTTCACTTGGTTTGGGTCTGCCTCAATGCCCCTCTGAGTGAGTAGAAATCCCAAAAAACGACCTCCACTTAGACCAAACGAGCACTTTGCTGGGTTTAGCCTCATAGAACTCGCCCTTATCCTTGAGAATGTTTCTCTGAGGTCTTTGACGTGTTCTGATGCCGTTGGTGACATTGCTATAATGTCATCAACATACACTTGGATGTTTCTTCCAATTTGGGGTGCGAAGATCTTGTCCATTGTATGTTGGAACGTTGCTCCAGCATTCAAGAGACCAAATGGTGTAACTTTGAATCCAAAAACGCCCTTATGAGTTATGAATGCTGTGTCATCTTGATCTTGTGCAGCTAATTTTATTTGATTATATCCCGAAAATGCATCCATAAAAGATAATAACTCATTTCCAGCAGTGGAGTCGATGAGCTGATCTATGTTAGGTAACGGATAAAAATCTTTGGGACAAGCTTTATTGAGGTCCGAGTAGTCTATGCACATCCTCCACTTGCCATTACTTTTCTTGACTAAGACTGGATTAGCAATCCATTTTGGGAACTGAACGGGCTTTATGAAGTCCGCCTCAAGCAGTCTGTCGATCTCTTTTTCGATGGCTTGTTGTTTTTCTTTGGAAAAAATTCGCCTTTTCTGTTTTACTGCTTGAACTTCAGATTTTATGTTAAGATGGTGGAGGGCTAACTCAGCTGGAATCCCGGGCATGTCTTTCGGGGTCCAAGCAAAAATATCTGCAAACTCTCTTAAAGTCTGGATGAGTGCTTCACGAAGTTCTGGAGGCAATTTCGTTCCGATCCTTATGACCTTCTCGGGGATATCGAGGTATAAAGGAACCTCCTCAACAGGTTCGACTGGTTCGTGACTTGGAGGTTTGGGAAGTTCGATTATGTCTCTTGGATCCATTTCAACGACCTGATTTACCGAGGTCGATGAGTTAGCCGACCGCTTTGGGATTGCTGAATTGACATAACATTGTCGAGCTACTTTCTGGTCTCCGCAAACCTCACCGACACCGAAATCTGTGGGAAATTTCATCTTTAGATGCGTTATGGAGACTATACCCTTCAAAGCCGCAATGGTTGATCTTCCCAATATCGCATTGTAGCTTGAAACGGCATTCACGATGTGAAATTTAACCATGAGCCATCTTTGGCAGGGTGGAGATCCAAACAGTACAGGCATGTCAATGATTCCAACTGTTTTAACTTCATTGCCTGTAAAACCGTATAATGGTGCCTCTTTCGCGCTATTAACTTTTCTATCTCCCAACTCCATTCTTGAAAATGCGCCTTGATATAAAATATCAACTGAACTACCATCATCAATCATGATCTTTTTCACCGTATTTGTCCCTATTTTAGTGGTAATTACCAGGGCATCTTGGTGATCCTCAATAATTCTGTCTCCATAATCCTCATCTGAAAATGATATTATTAAAGAGGGATTTCTCTTTGACTTTTTGTTGTCCACTCGGAACACCTCTCTTGCGTAGGCCTTTTTTTCTCTATTCGACGATCCTCCCGAGGTGTTTCCACCAGATATGGTGTCGATAATTCGGTCTGACTCATTTCTTTGCTGTTGCATAGTGTCTCCTCTTTCTACAAAATGAGACAACTCTCCTTTCTGAATTTTGTCTTCGATTAAATTTCTTAACTGATAACACCTCTCTGTATCGTGACCCGTGTCTTCATGATAATGACAAAATTTATTGCTCGGAGGTCTATTGGGATTCATCGGTCTTGGAGGTATATACATTGGGTCAGCTTTAAGGATTCCAAGTATTGCAAGTCTATCAGTGTTGAGCTTTGTGAAATCCTTATCACCCCGTGATTTCTGAACCCACGGATGTTGCTTGGGTGGAGACATGCGCGACGTGGGTGACCTGTTTGACGCACGTGAAGTGTCATCTCCTCTTTTCGTTTGAACTGGTGACTTTACATGTGATCTTCTTGTTCCTCGAGCACCCCTGTCACCTCGATCACCTCGGCGATACTCCCATTGTGAAGTCTGTTCAATAAATTTACTCATTCGTGCTCTTGGAGATCTCGAAGATTGGATGCTACCAACTGCCTCTTGGAGAGTTAGCCTCTTCTCGAATAGCTGTATAGCGGCTTGAAGTGATTGAGGCTCTTTTTCGAAGTACTCTTCCAAAATTGTATTGTGTCTAGTTCTATCCACTCCTGCTGCTAAATATGTCATTGCCAAGTTTTCTACTAAATCTGGAACTTGGATCATTTCTGCTCTGAAACGATTTAAGTATTCTCTCAAACTCTCATTTGACCTTTGGCGAATATTTACAAGAGAGGTCGTCAGCTTCCTGCCTTTCTTGTTTGTAGAGAATCTCGATTTAAACTTTTCTTTCAAACTGTCCCATGATTTAATTGACCTTGCTGGTAAATTGTTGAACCACATGAGGGTCGTGCCCTTCAAGCACGTCGGGAAGAACTGACACTTGGCTATACTGTTGTGTCCGAAAAAAGACATCCTCCCATCGAAGAGGTTGACGAAGTCATAGGGGTCTGTGGAGCCATCGAACTGGTCGATAGATGGGACCTTAAGATCCCTATTCACCTTAGCCTTTTCAATACTTCTAGCAAACGGACTCTCCGAAGAGACCTCAGCCTCTCCCGAGTGAGATTTTATGAACTCTTTGAATTTTAATATCTCCTTTGTCGACAAACCAGCTGTATTTGGTTCTTCTTCCTCATAGTCATCGTCCTCTTCATCCGAATACTCCTTTTGCTCACGCTTATATCTCCGTTTTCTTGAAGAAAACGAATCGGAAGATACCTCCGTTTTAGAATACTTACTTCCCATGGATGTCCTCCACGAAGGTTCGTAGCTCTCTGTTTGATACTCGGATGAAATACGACCCTCGGACACCTCGTGAAGCTCTTTCTGCAATCTGATTATCTCTTTCTGCTTTCGAATTTTCTCCGCTAATATTTGCCTTTCTTCATCTAGATGACGAAGCTCTTCATCAAGAACAATGCGTCCTGGACGCTCCTCGAGGCTCTCCTGGTTTCGCCTTTGCTTCTTCATCTTCTCCAGGTGCAACCGAGCATCACTAGTAAGCACATGCTTCCCTTGAGGTGTTAGAACCAGTTGGCGAGAATCATTTTTCCATTTACAAGATCCATGTAACGGATCTGATAAACTTGGACCAGGAGGCGATGAGAATAGCGCTTGAGGCTTCATTGGAGCCTTGGATTGTGTTGTTCGTTTAATGCTCACAACGTCTCGAGTATTCGGAACTGATTGCTTGCCCATTTTTTGGTTATCATCGGCCATTCTTCGTTTTGAACGAGGAATTAGAGTCGATTACACGCTTATTGGACCTCGATCTGTTACTAAAATGAATGATTTGACTTGTTTTTTAATTTTTGAATTTGATGTGTTTGTTTTTGTTTTTTCAGGAGGTAAGAGCTCCTTCTAGCGCCATTGTTAAAGAGTAATATTAATGAACCAATCCCTTTACAATGTTGGGGCTACAAATATATTTATAGTGCTCTAATTGGGCCTTTATTTGGGCTAGACTATCTTAGTGGGCCTGAGGCCCAACACCTAAAACTTATTTCAGGGAACTTGGAAGCATTTTTCTCTGATAAGCCCTTGTTAACTCCGGTCCTCAACGATTGAATAAATCACACATGTAGGTTAGTCATCGGTACTTTGGTTGTATCACCTAGTTTTTCTGCTTGTTGGGAAGCTGATTTTCTTAATTACTGAGGAACTCTATTCTTTGTTTTTCCAGATTTCATCGTCACTTCGACTGCAACCTGCAAGGCACCCAAGACCTCACAACACCGTATTGATTGATATCAGTGTTATTGCAAGTATAAATTAGCAATAACATACTTTTGAATAAAATTAGAAACAATATTTTATTAAGTCTTTAAATAAAAGCTCATAATTAGCCTTATTTCAGAGAATTATTGCTGTTTCAAATCTCTTTTTTTATTTGTTGTTTTTATGGTACAATAAATATTAGAGAATTTACAGAAAAAACTGAAAAAAACAAGTTTTTTTGCAAAAATACTAAGTAACTTTCAAAATTGCAAAAATATTAGAATTTATGTTGCATTAGGCCCCCCGGTATACGCATTGGACAGGATAAGTGCAGTAGGTAGTTTGAAATAAAAATGCAAAAAATGAATAGTACTTGGTTGCTATTCAAAACAGCCTATGTTCCTATTAAGAAATTAATTTGACCAGTACCTTTTTTTAGGGGAAAGATAGTTCATTAAATAAAAGTTATACGACATCTACAAAGATAATTGAACTTTAACAAACACATAACAAAGATAAAATCTAAGTTTTCTCCATCGTAGCTACAACCGTTGATCAGATCTTCTCTGTGAAGCGACCCCTTGCTAACATCGTTGGGAAATACAGCCTTTTTGAAGGGACTATCTAACGATTTGACGTAGTGATGAACAAGATGTGTTCGAAAAATCAACCATAATTGCAAGCCCATATAACTCGTTTTCAAAGAACCAACACACCAAACAACCCGCAAATCTGCGATCCCGGACATAAAACACAATAAAACAAACTAAGAGGTCGTTTGGGAAATCTTAAAATAAGTTAATTAATACTTATATGAAGTAAGTAACTTATATGAAGTAAGTAATAAGTTACTTACAACTTATATTTTCGTTTTTGGATGTTTAACTTATAAGTTAAAGGTGTTTGGCAATTATGACTTAAAAGTTATTAATTTTTTCTAAATAAATTATACTATTTCTAATTTGATGCATAATAGATTTTCTTAAAACATGAATATTTTGAGCTTAATATTTGGTTGACAAAATACTTTTAAATTTTAAATAAAATATTAACAAAATGTATAAGTTTACAATAATTCGGATGAACAATAATTTATGTTCTAAAATAAATACTGTGAAGGCTTGCAAAAAAATGTATCATTTTTATATATTTCAAAATATATGTAAAAAATTAAAAATGAAATGGAGCACAAAAGAGAAAGAACACCGGAATAATGATCAATAAAAAATTGATAATAAACATATTGATTATCCCAACACTGTGAAGGCTATGACATAGGTTCACACGTAGAGCGGTTGAGAATCACTGACTTTTTTGACAAAAAGAATCACCGACTTAATTCAAAAAAGTACGTGAATCTTTACTTATCCATATCCTCTCTTAAGTTCATTAAAAGCTCGATTTAAAAATTTGTCAAACACACCATAATAAGTCAGCACGAACTTAACACCCGAATAAGTCAACTTTTAGATTACACAAACAGCCTCTAAAACTCACACCAAACCCATACAAAAATAAAAAGATGAACGAAAGTCTCCGGCCGGTGGAGGAGCCACCGCCGGAGGAAGGAAGCTGGAGGCGGATTTGGTTTTAGAAAGGGAAGAGAGAGAAGAGAGAAAAGTTTTAGAAGAGAGAACACGTGATAAACTCACAATTTGACCCGTACCTTGTTTGGTGTTCATTG
The DNA here is from genome assembly GCA_037693485.1 of Kitagawia praeruptora. Classification (NCBI taxonomy): domain Eukaryota; kingdom Viridiplantae; phylum Streptophyta; class Magnoliopsida; order Apiales; family Apiaceae; genus Kitagawia; species Kitagawia praeruptora. The sequence goes on along the minus strand of CM075351.1, from coordinate 115,286,279 downwards.
TGAACGTGAATTAAAAATTCATCTGTGTGAATTAAAAATTCATATAACTTACAGCGTGTTTATTTTAATTTTTGGTAGTTGGTACTTGTTGAAGAAAATTCCAGTTCGTTTTATAATATGGATACTGTATACAAGTGAACAAAACATTTGTTGCTACCATTGAGTAAATAAGAATGGGACATATGTTTTAAAATACCCGAATAATCTGCTATTTTGGCTAAAAAGAAATCCTCAGCAATATGTTAAAACCAAACTAAATATAAATCTAGAGCAGCCATTGAAATCTGAAGCACGTATCCAAGGAAAAGGTGCTTACCTAGAATGACAACTACACATAAAAGCAATAATGACATCCGGAATCTAGTATAGGTTATTTGATGAAAACAAAATACTCCGTATCAAATACGGGTGAGGATCCTCTGTCCCGTTCTCTATGTCCACTTTCGTATCCCATGTACAAAAAGGGTGCCCCTGGCGGGGCCCATTTTACGAAAATGGAAATAAAAATATTTTTTCTTAAAATGGGCCCCACCAGGGACACCTTTTTGTATAGGGGACACGGAATGGGGCATAGAGAAGGGGACAGAGGATCCAGGCTCATCAAATACCGTATTAATTAAGTTTAACTCTACAACAATTAGCGGGCTGACACTATTATTTACTCCCTCCGTCCCCGGAGATTTTTTACATTTGTCTTTTTGCACGGAAACCTGTTAGGTTAGGGGACTTACACAATTCGAGATTCACAATCACCAAAACAGAGTACGCACCTAACCAATCGATTAGTTGACAAGATCTACCAAAGCGCAAAACAAGAACACATAAATACTTGACGTGGAAACACCCACGTCCCAAACTTTTATTATTAATCTTAACAATAATCAACAATACATCAAAACAATAACACCTCAATGGTGTCTCAATCCTGATACTTGAGCTAACAATGCTCAAGCATCTCCCAAACAATACTTAAGACTACATCTCTTAAGGGTTCACATCTCAAACAAATACAATATGACTATGTATATATAGCCATCACAAACTTAGCCACCAAGATATCCTAATCATACTTGGTTTCCAATTACAATCTTTATCATACTTGGTATCTAAATATACCATCTATAATAATTATCTAAACATATAATTATTACCCAATCCATCTATGTTTTGGATCACCAAAACCCATACCATATTGGGTTGAAACCCAACAATCATCCTCTTCAACCCAATACCCATATCAGATTGAACGGTAACCATCAAGCCATCGACATCCATTCGCCAATGGCTCCCTTCGAACAAGAACCTCCTCCTCTTGCTCTTCCAATCTTGAGTGTCGCTAAAACCCGTATAGTGACCCTCCAAACCATCCAAACCATCGTTCTTCACCATAACGATGTATCCATCTACAAAATCACGTGCATCAACCACCACGAGTGCTCTTCCACATGTTGAGTCACCCGATCCTTGCTTTCACAATCCTTCGGTCTCCTGAAGAAAATCACTAGTATCATCCAAATAGTTCACTTGGTTGATCAAGCCATTGAAATAATTGCGATGACCTATTCCATCTTCTTTCATCTCGAGTCCGAACACGGGATTGATCCAAGGTGCAAGTCAACCTTCAAACCGCACGTTACTTTGTCTCTACCCGCTTTAGTAGCAATCTCCTTGTCAGCAAATCCTTCATCATGCTCTGCCATACCAATTGAACCTCGAAGTTTCCCTCAACCTCACACATCACGAACCCGAACCTTGGCTCTTGATACCACTTGTTAGGTTAGGGGACTTACACAATTCGAGATTCACAATCACCAAAACAGAGTACGCACCTAACCAATCAATTAGTTGACAAGATCTACCAAAGCGCAAAACAAGAACACATAAATACTTGACGTGGAAACACCCGCGTCCCAAACTTGTATTATTAATCTTAACAATAATCAACAATACATCAAAACAATAACACCTCAATGGTGTCCCAATCCTGATACTTGAGCTAACAATGCTCAAGCATCTCCCAAACAATACTTAAGACTACATCTCTTAAGCGTTCACATCTCAAACAAATACAATATGACTATGTATATATAACCATCACAAACTTAGCCACCAAGATATCCTAATCATACTTGGTTTCCAATTACAATCTTTATCATACTTGGTATCTAAATATACCATCTATAATAATTATCTAAACATATAATTATTACCCAATCCATCTATGTTTTGGATCACCAAAACCCATACCATATTGGGTTGAAACCCAACAAAACCAAGAATTATGATTAAAATAAGTGAAGTAGTGGGTGTAATAGTGTATTTTATGGTTAAATTAAGTGAAGTATTGGGTGTAATAGTGATTTTATTTTAAAATAAGTGAAGTAGTGGGTGTAATAGTGTAAAGTATTGAAAAAGTGGATGTAATAATGTATTTTATTGTTAAAAGTTACTGTTTTTAGTAATATAAAGAATTGGTGGGACGTCCCAAAAAGGAAAATGTAAAGAAATGAGAGGGACAGAGGGAGTATATAATAACATAACTAATACACCAACAGGGGGTTTCCCTGGGCAAATTTATTCATAGGCTCGGTCCCTCCAAACCTAATTCCTCCACATTCCAAAACTAATTCCTTATCGATCCAATATTGCGAACCTAAACTCTAAATATTTCTAAAAATATTGTTATTCAAAGGGTTTGAACCCATAACTTTGCAGAATTAAATTCAACATCATAACCAGTTGAGCTGTGTGAGCATTTGTGTTTATATTAAAAATCATTAACTACATACATAAATATTTTTTGCATTAACATTTATGTTGTATAATTTATTAATATTTCATTATTTGTATTCTATTAATTGTTGTATAATAATATGCATATTATACATACATACATATATATGTACAAACATATTTGTAAATAATTATACATTAATGTATAATTGTAAATTATACATACATATATACATAGAGAGTTGGGTTCAATGGAGACCATGTTTTTTGTGGAGTCCTGAAGTCCACCTTTGTTCTGCATACATTCATCAACATTTTACATTGCATTTAACAATATTCTACGGTCATCACCAAGATTAGTTAGGGTTTTTTCAACAATATCGTCGAAATCCATCATAAGTATAGATTATATTGCCCACATTGACAAAATATTGAATTTGCAGAATAAATTTTATTTTGCAGAACCAAATGTTCAAAAATATTCTGAAAATTAATTCAAGAGATGTTTAGGCGTGTTTCGGAGCAATTTACGATCATGTTCAAGAGGAAAACGTTTTTGCATTGGTAAAACATTGTTAAATGTCGATTAATGTATGCAGAACAAAGGTGGATTCCAGGACTCCGCAAAAAACATGGTCTCCACTGAACTTTGTCCTATACATACATACACACATACATATATTTGTGTTGTATAATCTATTAATATTTCATTATTTGTAATCTGTTAATTGCTGTATAATTAATATATGCATATTTATACATACATACATACATACATATGTACAAACATAAATACATACATATATTTCTGTGGATATATAATAAGATCTACTGTAAATATTTACGAATTAAGTACTATAAAAAATATCACAATACAAAAAAAACATTCATACGTATATAAGTGTAATATAAACTTGTATTAACATTAACTACCGTAAAACTCATCAATCACAACTTTAATATGTAAACGCATAAAATAATATAAAATATCTATACTATACTATTATAAGCGAAACAGGGTATAATTGGTTGGTCGGTCGGTCGTTAACACCTTCCCAAAAAATTTGCTAACACCTTCCAAAAATGAAACACTAAATTAAAATACATATAAAATTTATTTACAACAAATTATAAATAAAAAAAGTGAAAACAAGCTAAAATTATATAATAAACAATAAAAATTTCACACAATTACAAATTAATATTAAATTTTATTTTAAATAAATATTTCTATTATTTCACCTACCCCAACTTTTTTAGACTCTTTCAATTACTTAGAAACCAAATATTTTCAAAATCAATTTAATTAATTTTAATATCACATATTTATTAACAAATTTACAACAAATTATAAATCAAAAAGTGAAAACAAGCTAAAATTATATAATAAACAATAAAAATTTCACACAATTACAAATTAATATTAAATTCAATTTTAAACAAATATTTCTATTATAAGCTAAACATGGTATAATTGGTTGTTCGATCGGTCGGTTAACACATTCCAAAAATGAAAAAATAAATTAAAATACATATAAAATTTTATTTTACAAAAAATAAACCACGCATTTAACTTAATAACAAACTCTTTTAACTCAAATGGAGGAATTATTTTAGTACCAATCAGAACTAATTCCTAAAATTTAGACCTTTCCTTATTTACAATCTCACCCTACCTCTTTAACCATGCTTAGTTAACACTTCTAATTTAAATACAATAATGATTTTATTAAACATATCCATAAATACCTATTTTTTACATCAAAAAATATTTATTAGAAAAACACAATTTTAATTTGAAATCAATTACGATATACCACTATATATTTTAAATACCTATTTTTAAAATCAAAAAATATTTATTAGAAAAACACAAATTTAATTTGAAATCAATCACTATATACCACTATATATTTTAAATTAAATTTCATAATGAATCATTCATTAATCAACCACTCTTTTAATATAAAGTTCGTTTCAATCATATTATCATATATTATAAATTGATTTTTATAATGTATATTGTACAATTATAATCGATATTAAATAATTATAATCTAACTTAACAAAAAATCTGAAAAAATCGGATATGAAATCAGATTTTAAATAACTTGGATAAAATCCATACCTTCGAAATTTCGATTTTTTTATAAGCTCAAAAATATATTTATTCATAATTTGTTGATAAAATGAATTAATAAATGCATATAAATCAACACTACAAAATCGGATTTGAACAAATATTAAATAGCTTGGATAAAATCCATATTTTCAAAAACTCAATTTTTTGAAAGGTTCAAAAATATATTTATTCACAATCTGTTAATAAAATAATTAATGACTTCATATAAACGAATTTAAATACAATATTGATTTTATTAACCATATCCATAAATACTTATTTTTTAAATCAATAAATATTTACTAGAAAATCACAATTTTAATTTGAAATCAATCACGATATACTATTATATATTTTAAATTAAATTTCATAATTAATCATTCATTAATCAACCACTCTTTTAATATAAAGTCAATCACAATCATATTATCATATGATTTTTATAATATATATTGTTCAATGATAATCGATATTAAATAATTATAATCCAACTTGACTAAATATCGGAAAAATTCGAATTTGATTTTTATAATATATATTGTGCAATGATAATCGATATTAAATAATTATAATCCAACTTAACTAAATATCGCAAAAAATTGAACTTGAAATCAGATTTTAAATAACTTGGATAAAATTCATATCTTAAAATTTTTGATTATTTTTATAAGCTCAAACATATATTTATTCATAATTTGTTAATAAAATTAATTAATAAATGCATATAAGACAACACTACAAAATCGGATTTGAACAAATTTTAAATAGCTTGGATAAAATTCTTATCTTTAAAAAATTGATTTTTTAAAAGTTTCAAAAATATATTTATTCAAAATTTGTTAATAAAATAGTTAATAAAATCATATAAACGAACACTATATATATTTTATTTTTTTAAATTATTAAATATACGCTATAAGAGTATTATTACTGGTTGGTGAATAAAGTACCAACCAAAAAATTAAAATTATTTTAGAGGCAATCAGAATTTACTTCTAAACTTTAAATCAATCAATCATATACAAAATTTTTATTATTTACCATGATTATTCTAATTTACTAATCGCGATTAAATTAAAGTTAAATATAAAATATCTTGATTTAATAACTTCGCATATCACATGGTTTTTAATTTTAAAAATTTCTTCTAGCCGTAAATATTATTTTCTATAAATCCAGATAATAGTATATTACATATGTTTATATATCTTTTAGTTATGAATTGTTTTTGAACATCTTTTATTATAATAAAGGATACCCGAATGTAACATGTATTAGTTAACCAATCACAAGATTGTGAATTATTGTAACATCAATCAGAATCTATTAAATTTAAATCAATTAAACTTAATGTAACATGTTTCTCTATTGGATCTAGATTCGACGTTTCAGCCAAGACTAAACTCAAATAAAGTTACACTCAGTAACAATTAATTTTTATTTATTCACATCAATTAATTGAACCTAATAACTACTAATTTTTATTTTAACGGTTAACTAACAAACAATTTATATAAAATAAAATTCTTACAAACTAAAAAAATATAATTATTATATCAATTTAGACATTACAGGAAATCTAAGCCGCTTATTCCCTATTCCCCATGAGACTTAGCCAACTATGATAAACTAAGTGTATGCATCAATTCTTCTCATGGCTAAATCATATAAATTTCGGTTAAGGTACTACTTTGTATCTTTTTATTATATGACATTCTATACTTGGACAAATTATCTTTTTATTTCGATTATATATATGTATTATATGTGTCATGTTTTAATTGTCCAATAAATTCAACAGAAAAATGTTTTTGACAAAAAAAAAAGGAAAACAATTTAGGTTATCATCATCCCCAGTCCGGATTCTCTCAAAGTTACTTCCCATTAGAATATTCAGTAGCAAACTTCAATATATAATTCAGCGACTTACTAAATTGTAGGCATCAATCCTTATCATATTACACTGATTTGTTTATATTATTAGGTGTGCCTATAGATAAATGTTTTTTTACAGTGTTGTGTTGTCAATATTATTCAGTTACTGCTTAACAATTTTATTCTAAATACAATAATTTTTAATTTAAAAATTTATACATTAATACATGAATCTATTATATTTATAATAGATATTTTGATATCTCAAACTTTTAATTCAAAATCATAAAGAATAATTAAAATCATGAATTAAAAATTATTGACAATATAAAACTATTTACCACACTATTCTAAATACACATTCAAATTTTAAGTTATGTAAAGTATTAAATAATTCAGTCATAAAAAAAGCTAATCAACCAATTAAAATGTTAGAATGAATTTTAAACCAATCATCTTTTGGGTGAGATACCAAACTACGTACCCATATTTTCTTTCCATTTGCCCAAAATACCTATATTTAGATTCATCTGCCTTTTTTACCCACGAACCACGCATTCTGAGAATGCGTATAGGGTACCCGCATTTCTGCAATGCTTATAGGTCGAGTACGCATAACAGCACTGCGTACACTTTGTTAAATTCACTTCAATGTTCGTGAACAGTAACTATGAATACGCATTCTGATAATGCGTGGGAGGGGATACACATTCTGAAGATGCGTATTCGACGCCACTGTTCATCATCTTCTTCCCCGTCGCCGGACCTTTTTTGCTCTTTTTTTCAACAACTTCGTGCACTCTGTACATGCATCGATCAATTGCATTCTATACACCAAACTGATCGTCTTTTCATCCTCTACAACCCTATAATTCTCATTTTCAATTTGGTTTGCCAAATTAAAAAGGTATAAAGCGAAGCTTTTTTCCAATAACATTTTCAGATCTCTTCGTACACCCCCCTGCGGGGACAAACTTCAACAAATGAACATAGCAAGATGTAGAGGCAGGCCTGGGCTTCCTTTTCCGTGCCCTCAGTTTTTGTGGAGGAGGCCGTAATGTTATGGACGGTCATAGGCGATTTTTCGGACATCGGAGCGTCGGAGCAGTTTGTGCAATAATGACATCAGATGACGTCATTACGCATCTTAGTGATGCGTATCTCAATAGATGCATTCCCTTAATGCGTGTCGCACTGTACGCATGAAAAACATGCGTACACCGTGGGTAAAAAAGACGGAGTCTTTTGAATATAGGCATTTCGGGCATGTTCCATAGAAATATGAGGTAGTTTGGGCATTTTCTCTCATCTTTTAACATTTTAATTACGAAATTTTTTAACTATGCAATAATTAATGGAGACAAATTTTGAACTGGCAATATATTTGAATTATTCAAAATATTAAATATACTCTTAAATAGTACTTTATATTATTTGGTGTATAAATTATCAATCAAAAAATAAAAAATATTACAGAGTCAATGAAAATATTATTAGTTAATATTTTCACAATAAATTGGTCAAGTAAGCACAAATTTTCTTATAAATCACTATTTATTTATTGATAATTAATTCATCAATAAAAGGACATATGTCATACACAAAATAATCAAACCTGCAAAACTCATCAATAAAATGGTAATACAACATCTACAAAAATAATTAAAATTGAACAAACACTTAGTAAATTATTCACTAATTTCCTTTATCCATTCATTGAACAGATCTTCAATTATGGTACGTACATCTCTAGCTTATGTCATTAAATTATACAGTCTTTTCGGCGAGATAATCTAAAAATTTGTTATAAACTTGAGGAATATGATATCTGATTTGTCATAACGTATTCAAACAACCGACCAGAATTATGATTCTATATTATCCAAATCAATAAAATAATATAACAAAATCTAATATATGAGTACACAAAATCCATGAACAGGATATTTCAGGATCTCAATAAAGAGAGATTTTTAGTGAAAGCCAAAGTAAAATCAAGGAAAAGAAAATAGGGCTTATCATTTACAAGGAGTTAGTACAAAATCTAATATTTTGGTAGATAAAATCCACCAACGGACAATGGGGTACTAGACTCTAAATGATATTTTTATTGAAAAATAAAGAAAAATCAATATAAAAATTTTAAAAAAAAATTAAAAAACTGATATCAGCTCATAAACTTTAGTTTAGCATCTTTTGGGAAAGGTGGAGAGAGAGAGAGAGAGAGCAGCAGCAGCTTCGGTTTTTGTCATAAAAATTATTAGTAATGATAAATAAAAAGGTTGATACACTTAAAATTATATATTGTTTTTAATAAAATGGTGCCTTTTTGAATTTTGTATTCTTGAATTAAAGTAATAGTATAAATTCTCATATCTTAACCTAAGAGCATATATTGAATTTGCTTGGTTGGTTGACTATATTTTTTTTTATATCAACAAAGCATAAAAAATCGCTAAGAAAACTAAATAACATGGTAGAAAGATTCTACACAAAGAGAGATATTTGTTAATGAGAAATAAGAAAAAATAAGAAGGAGGGTTTCATTTTGTTTGGGAGACTTTACATCATGCGTGCTACTCTTAGTTTTCTTTTGTAACATCTCAATGTTGTTCTAAGACATATAATTATATATTTACATAACTTGGATACATAGTAATATTTCATATAATTGTTATATTTTTTTATTCGCGTATTTCATTTCATTTCGCGTACACGAAAAATTTTGTGTCATTTTGTGTTCAAATTTCAGGTACACGATTTAATATCATGTCATTTTCGTTCAAGACCCTAAAGTACATGATATGAATGTACAAAACGATTTGTCAGGTCTACATAAGTTATTTCTTCTTATATATGTAGGAAATATATACTTACTGTTAAAGGAAAATGAATTTCATGTTATTTAACCCAAAATCTGAATTACATGGACACATATATAATAATGTGATTATGTGTTTATATATTACACACTTGATTTCAAGTTTATGGACAATAGCTTATTTTCACAAGTTAGTCAAGGTGATACTCGTTTTCATATGTCTTATTTTAAGAATAAAACAAAACTAAAATTTATTATTCCATGTTTTACTAAGAAAAATATAAAAAAAACAAAATACAAACTTCCAAACTGAAAATGCACATTTGAAGTTGTCTTGACAAATAAGCTAAGGGAAATAACCATAAAATCTAACAATTATATGCTACTCAAATAACGCGATATATTGAATTTGTTTGGTTAGTTGATAATTTTTTTTATAGTAAATCAATTTATTAATAAAAGACATATAATTTGTAAAAATGATATTGAACAATCACATAACAAACTAGATTAGATGAAAGTTTCTATTAATATAACTACGTACGTTTCATATATTTTACACAATAGATATCCTTTCTCATATCGCTGAAACATACAACTTTTTTTTGATAGACAGTCTAATGATTTATTGGAGTCGTGAGGATTAAGTTTCTACATATTTTTAATATGTAATCGAAAAATTAACCACGACCATACAAATATTTTCAATAAATTAATATAATAAATATTTAAGGATTCGATATTTAATAAATATATCGAAATCTCAGAATACGGGTGAATTTTTTTTTAACATGATACGTAGAAATATTCTCTAACAAAGAGAGAAATAAAACGAAAGCTAAATTTTAAAAAAATAATAAAGAGGGATTTTGAACTTTTGAACGGGGGTTGTATTTGTTTTGATGAGTAGTTCATAATATTAATATTAATTCAATAGGTATGAATTCAAGGATAAGTAATTTTATACTTTCGTTAATTAACATTCCAATAAAATTATATATTTTTCTAAATAAAAATCAAAATAATATATTTATATTAATTTATTAATTCAATTTATCGGTCGGTGCGTAGCACGGGTAGAACGCTAGTTTAACTTAATAACAAACTCTTTTAACTCAAATATAACCAAAAGAGTATGTAACTGAATATTAATTGCAGTGTAATTAAAATAGTTTGTTATTAACTTAAATAAAAGTACATTTTTAAAAGATTAGAATGTGTTAAAAATTCCAAATTCAGTTAAATTATACTCCCTCTGTCCCGTTTATATTTATCATCAATAAAAAATTAATATATTTAACCCTTAATTTTTTCATTAAGGAAACATAATTAAACGGGATGGAGAGAGTATATAATTTATTAAAAATAAAAACCTATAATAATTTATATTATGGCCAATATAAACCCACATGTTTTATAGAATTATAAACGTTTTCAATTATATATCCCGATTAGAAACATAGCCCGCACACACTACTTCCTACAATTCTTTTTTCTACGATTTTAGATTATACTAAATAATTTTTTAAAAATAGCTATTGAATTCTTAAGATATTTAACAATAAATTTAAAAATAAGGTTAAATAAATGATAGTTATTTATGTCATGAAAGTAAGTATGAAACATATGTGAATTTAAAATTAAATATAAAATTTATTAAAATAAACAAAAATTTTATAATAAATCAAATAATTGTATATTAATTAATAATAATAATATATGATAACCCGTGCAAAACACGGGTTATAGGCTAGTATATATATATATATATATATATATATATATATATATATATATATATATATATATATATATATATAGGGTCCTACTCCACTAAAAACTAAAATTAACTACAAACTACAAACTAAACACTAATTCAATATTTCATGCTAATCTAATGATCAAACTAGGGGTACCCCAATACAAAAAGTGTTTAAAATAATTGGCTCCATTCACCAAAAAAAAAAAATCAATGTTCACGTGATGACGTGGCAGTGGATTTCACTGGTTAACGGTGCTTCGCACGTTGTTGTACGGCGCTTCGCGCCTTTATCATTCTAAAGTTGTAAGGAATGACAATCAATGGTAAAGGCAATAGACGATTGACGGGTGTGTCGAGGGCCTGCGGCCCTCATGACTACCTAACTCATCTGTTTACTGTATTAAATGCTTTTTCCACGGCAAGCTTTTTTTTTTTTGGGTGGATAGAGCCAATTATTTTAAGTATTTTTTGTGAAGGTACCCTTGGCGGAAACCTTAGAATAAATGAAATATAATTAATTTAGTGTTAGTTTGTAGTTTGTATTTAAGGATTGATTTGTATTTGAACAAAAGCCTATATATATATATATATATATATATATATATATATATATAGAGTCCTACTCCAATAGAAACCAAATTAAAATAGAAACTAGAAACTAAACCCTAATCTAACATTTCAAGCTAATATAATGACCAAACTAGGGGTACCCCAATATAAAATGTGTCTAAAATTCTTGGATCCATTCAGCAAAAAAAAAAAAATTACTGTTCACTGCTGACGTGGCAGTGACGTCAGCGTGAACAGTATTTTTTTTTTTTTTTGCTGAATGGAGCCAAAAATTTTAAACGCATTTTGTGAAGGTGCCCCTGGCGGGGCCATTAGAATGAATGAAATATAATTTATTTTGTGTTAGTTTCTAGTTTCTATTTAAGAATTGGTTTTTATTTGATACTTTGCATATATATATATATATAATCCAAAATCCCCTACATATATCCCAAACATTACGGGCATCCGCAATGTAACATTGCGGGCATAAACCGTGCTGTGTCGGAAATCACGTGTCTTGTTTCCTTCTTTGGTTCTTTCCTATTGAATGTGACATGGGCCACCATTTATGTGACATGGGGAAGGTATTGCTCAAAAGGGGCCTGGCCATGACTGTAGCTGTGAAGCGAGTGAATTATGTCAATATAATTGTGGGGTTAAATAGATACTCCCTTCGTCTCAAAAAACTCTTCCCATTTCAAAAAACACGTTTGTCAATGCACACTTTTGATTGTTAATATCTTTAATTTCGTATTAGTATTAAATATAAAAACTTCACTGTATTAAAGTATTCATAAATACGAATCCAACAAGATCACTCATGACTATATTTGGTCTTATAGATTATGCGTAAATTAGTAATTTGTCTCATGTTATGAACAGGACCGACATTGTAAAGGAGAAGATTAATTTGAGACAGAGGGAGTATTTAGTCATTGTATTATATGAAAACTTTTAGTTGAATCATTAACCTAAAAAAAATTTCAATCAAACACTTGTACAAACATAACATTTCAATTTGGTCACCGACGTTAACTTCCGTTAAAAACATTTCAATTGGATCACTGGAATGAAGTTTAACTGATAATCTATCACTGAACATTATATCAATTTTCAATTAGGTCATACTCATTCAGAAATTTTTTTCTTTTATTTTAAAATGAGTTTTTAAGAATTTTTTCAGAAATTTTTTTCAATTTTTTTTCAGAGATTTTCTGAATTATTTTTCAGAAATTTTTTTTTCAGAATTTTCGGAATTGTTTTCAGAATTTTTTTTTCAGAATTTTCTGAATTTTTTTCAGAATTTTTATTTTCCTGAATTTTGGGAATTTTTTTCAGAATTTTTTTATTTTCGGAATTTTTTTTCAGGATTTTCGGAATTTTTTTCAGAATTTTTTTCGGAATTGTTTTTAGAATTTTTTTTTCAGAAATTTTAAGAATTTTTTCAGAATTTTTGAGAAATTAATTTTTTTCTGAAATTTTAAGAATTTTTTTTCTTATAGTACACTGACGAAATAGCTATTTAACCCTATAATTGTGATAGTACAGTACTATATAATGAATCAATTTGCCATAAATTCAACATGTGTGACTGTGTGAGATATAGAGTGTGTTTGGCATCGGAGAGAAATGAACTTATATGAGGATAAGTCCGTTTCAACTTATTTTGGACCGTTTGCCTGTACAAGTAGAATGGACTTATTTTGTCAAATAAGTTGATAAGTGATAAGTTAGTAATGATGTACTTTTTTCCAACTTATTTCGTATTACTTGATTTTTTAACTTGTTTAATATTTTATATTTTTACATTTGTATTTATAAATGTCATATGCATGTACTGGGATTATTATATTAAATAATTAATATTTTTAATTTAATTTAATAAATATTTTACCAACTTATAAGTTAAACATCCAAACACCAAAATATAAGTTGTAAATAACTTATTACTTACTTCATATAAGTTACTTACTTCATATAAGTGTTAAGTAACTTATTTTAAGATTTCCCAAACGGCCCCATAAATTATTGCCATCAATTATTGCATAACTTCTGGTCCTGTCAAACAAAAGTTTAGATTTCGAAGAATTCTGATAATTAAATAAAAATTGGAAAAAAGTCAAAAAATGAAATAAAAATAGGGAAAAAAAATCGTAAATTTTATTTAAAATTTATACACATCCAAGTATTCATGCTAACTATTTTTGTGATAAATATTTTTCGATGACCCAAACGTACGGGGGTCAGGATCCATCCTTTTTAATGTTATTGCCAAAATTTCAGAAAAAAAATAAATTTATTTGTTTTGTTAATTTAACGGTCAACTAGTATTTTGAATAGAATCCCTAAACAGGGCTTCGTCAGGGTTTAATGTTTCGATTTTTTTAAAAATATTTCTCGACGATCCAACCGTACGGGGGTCAAGATCCATCCTTTTTAATGTTATTGCCAAAATTTCAATAATAAATAAATTTATTTGGTTTGGTAATTTAACGGTCAACGGGTACTTTGAATAGAACCCCTAAACCGTCTTTCGTCAGGGTTTAGTGTTTCAATTTTTCTTAAAATATTTCTCGACGATCCAACCGTACGGGGGTCAAGATATATCCTTTTTAATGTTATTACCAAAATTTCAGAAAAAAATAAATTTATTTGGTTTGGTAATTTAACGGTCAACTAGTACTTTGACTAGAACCCCTAAACAGGGTTTCGTCAGGGTTTAGTGTTTCGATTTTTTAAAAAACAATTCTCGATGACCCAATCGTACGGGGGTCAAAATCCATCCTTTTTAATGTTATTGCCAAAATTTCAGGAAAAAAAAATAAATTTAGTTGGTATGGTAATTTAACGGTCAACTAGTACTTTAACTAGAACCCTAAACAGGGTTTCGTCAGAGTTTAGTATTTGATTTTTTTAAAAATATTTCTCGATGACCCAATCGTACGGGGTCAAGATCCATCATTTTTAATGTTATTGCCAAAATTTCAGAAAAAATAAATTTATTTGATTTTTTCACCATTTTTAAGTAGTTTGGAAAATAAATTAAAAAATTAAATAAAAATAGATAAAAAGGCAAAATTTAATTTAAAATTTCATACACACCCAATTTGTTATACTAACTATTTGTATGATGAACGTTAACCTACTTTCACTAATTTTCCATTTTTTTTATTTTTCCATCATTTTTAACCAGTTTGTAAAATAAATTAAAACATTTAAATAAAAATAGGAAAAAGGCCAACTTTTGAACCAAAATTAAGACACACCCAAATAGTCATACTTATTATTTTTGTGATGAATGTTATCCGACTTTCCATAATTTTCTATTTTTTTTATTTTTCCCACCCTTTTTAACTAGTTTGGAAAATAAATTTAAAAAATAATTAAAAATAGAAAAATAGGCAAGTTTTGATCATAAATTCATACACACCAAAGTAGTTATACTCACTATTTGTGTGATGAATGTTACCCTACTTTCACTAATTTTCCATTTATTTTTATTTTTTCCACATTTTTAACTATTTTTTCAATGAATTAAAAAAATTAAATAAAAATAAAAAATTATTTGGTTTGGTAATTTAACGGTCAACTAGTATTTTGACTAGAACCCCGGAACAGTGTTTCGTCAGGGTTTAATGATTCTATTTTTTTTAAAATATTTTTCGACGACCCAACCATACTGTGGTCAAGATCCATCCTTTTTAATTTTATTTCCAAAATTTTAGAAAAAAATAAATTTATTTGGTTTGGTAATTTAACGGTCAACTAGTACTTTGACTAGAACCCCTAAACAGGGTTTCGTCAGAAAAAATTATATAAATATGTATCTTTTCTAAAAATATGTATTTATTTTAAAATTAAAAAAATGAATTTATCTTCAATTTATAAATTCTTAAAAGGTACATATTTATTTCAAAAATAAATATTAATTCTTTTAATTAAGAGACCGTGGCAAGTATATAAGAAAAATCGTCACTGAATATACTCATCCTATTAATCAATTCAAAACAAAATCATACGAAAAGGTGTTGCAAGTTGTGATGACTTGTACTCCAATTTGGGTCCAAATTTGACCAGTGAATTTGGAGTGACGCACATTGCTCCAACTACATTCAACCAATCAAACATCGAGGGCGCCCTTGAATTATGATAATTAAATAAAAATTGGAAAAAAAGTCAAAAAATGAAATAAAAATAGGAAAAAAATTCTAAATTTTATTTAAAATTTATACACATCCAAGTATTCATGCTAACTATTTTTGTGATAAATATTAGAGAAAATGACCGAAATACACCACTTCCTTGGAAGGTGCCTAAAATGCCATTTGGCGCTGCTGTCCACCCTATTTACCCAAGGAGTACGCATTCTGAGAATACGTACCCTAGGATACGCATGTTGAACATGCGTACCTCAGGTCACGCATTCTCTGATTGCGTGATAACGTCATCCCACGTCATTATCTCATAAACACAGTCGGCGCTCAGACGAAGAGAAAATCGCACTCAAGATCGCCTGACTTCGTCCACCATACTCAGGCCACCTCCACCACATCTAAGGGAATGAAAATCATGCCCAGACCAACCTCTACCGTTTCCACCGTTCATTTGTTGTTTTTTGGCCTTGCAGGGGCGTGTATGAGCTACCCAGAAAAACAAATCGAAAAAATTGGTTCGAAATGGGGCTTTTAAATCAGGCGAAAGAAACAAAAATTGAAGGGCATAGGCTTGTAGAGGAGAACAATATGATCATTTTGGTGTATAGCATGCCAATGCTCGATGCCTGAAAAGAACGAACGAAACGATCAAAGTTTTGTCATTAAATCGCCTCCGGCGGCTACTGTAGAAGACGAAGAACAGTACGTGCACCATATGCGCATGTTGGACATGCGCATCTTCGAAAACGCATGTTCAACATGGGTGTACGTGGTTATTGTTCACAGACACATAAACGATTTGTACACACTCCACGCAGTTACCACATGTGTGGTTCTATTCCACGCATTATCAGAATGCGTACCCCCTGTACGCATATGTGTAATGCGTGGCCCGTGGGTAAAAAGGGCGGACAGATCCGCCGGTGGATATTTTGGACAGGAAGAATTAAATGGTGGGTATTTTGGTTTTTCACCCTAAAAATTACATAATTTTCTAATAATTTTATTTTTCTCCTCATTTTTAAATAGTTTATAGAATACATGATACATTTAATAAAATTAGGAAAAAACTTCAAAATTTTATTTAAAATTCATACACAACCAAGTAGTCATACTAATTAATTTTGTGTTGAATTTTACCTTACTTCCACTAATTTTATAATAATTTGATTTTCCATCCATTTTTAAGTAGTTTATAAAATAAATTAAAAAAATTAAATGAAAATAGGAAACCAGTAGAACTTCCAGAAATGGAAGCAGTTCCAGAAATGGAATGTTGTGAACTTCCTAAATTAGGAAGTAATGGCCGGGGACCCCAATTGTGAACTTGATGAACTTGTTGTGTGTAGAATGCTCAAATTTTCTTAGCGTAATTCGTGAAGTTTATGTTTTATTATAAACTGTGAATTGTGAAATGTGATGATTGCTTATATGCAATATTGTGAAATTGCTTTAAGATTTATTTTATTGAGAAATTTCGTTGAGCTTTGGATTATTATGCAATCAAATCGTTATGAGATTATTATTCCGGTTTGAAAGAGAATACCTAGTGGAATTCTGATTTTGGTGTGAGTTTATATTTTATTATAAATTGTGTAGTGATGATGATTTCCAAAACTAAATTATTTTATAAAATCTTTAGTGGATCACTACGAAATATACTTGCTGAGCTTTATGGCTCATTCTTTTATTTTATAAATTATCACAAGAAGATATCGAAGATGTTAGAAGGATCCTTGGGAAGATAGAAAGAAGTGATGGACCAGCAGAGCTGGTGTTTGATTTAGTGGTTGTACCTTACGTACTGAAGTTGTAGATCGACTTGATTGAAGCACTGGTTGTGGACTTTAGCTGTGTGGAACATAGTTGACTTGTGGTGTAAATTGTGAAAAAAAATAGTAGAGATAAATTTTTAAAATTTAGTAGTTCCAATAGATTGTGAAGTAGTTTTGATGGACCCTCGGGCCGGTTCCTTCCTATGAAACTCGAACCGGGAGCCGGGGGCGTCACAAGTGGTATCAGAGCTATGGAGTAGAAGAGTGAGATATGAATAAAGATGAAGTGTTGTATGACTAAAATTGTCAAGGAACTAAGGATGTGAAGAAGGGATTTGTAGAATTTGGAGTTCTCGAGGAATAAGATTATGAGAACAAAGGTTTCTCGTATGTGAAGAGAGGTTAAGATTTAGGGTCTTGAGTGGGTAAGATCCTTAGTGCATGTTGAAGAGCATGAGGGCTCGTGTGGAGATTATAGTGGATTACTAGATACAGTCCCAAGGAGTAAGACAATAAGTATCCTTGTTAAGGATATTAGCTAAGAAATTGAGGATTTTAGAATGTGAATCAATTTTGAGGATATGGATTATTGAAATACTTTTGAGGAGTGATGGAAATTGTTTTAGCAATACATGTGATTTTTAGGATGTGTGAAATTGTTCGAGGATATGTAATTTGATGATAGTGATCACTGCTTGTTTGAGGGTTTAATTGTTTTATGAGATAAATTTGTGGAATTGAGCATATGATTTGATAACTAGATTATTATTGGGAGATGTGATTTTGGACATGTGATCTCATTGTTCGAGGATTTATTGTTTCGAGGGTTAGTAGTGAGAAAACCATGAGTATTGGAATTTTATGCAAATAAGATTTTATACAGAATACTATTGGATATATTTATGAATTCACGAATACGTGAATGTGAAGATTTGAAGAGTTTAAGGTAAAGTATGTGATAACAAGTTGATGTGATTGCTTTGGGGAGCAATAATTATTCTCTGGATTTTTGACACAATCTTTTGGGATTTCATTTTTGTTTGAGGATAAATCGTGTAACCCTGAATGTACGAATTTTGGGAATTAGAACATTGTTGATGATGTGATTTTTAGCGTATATGAATGAATATTTGTATTCGAAGAAACGAGTATTGTTATTGTGGACATAGACTAATAATTATTTAGATGTTTGAGATTCTAAGAACTTTCTTTTGAGGTTGTAGACAATATGAGGATTTAAGATTTTTAGAATATGAGATTTTAATTATTATTGTTAATAAAAGTTTGATTGATTACGTTGATATAAGAAACTATTGAAAAAAATCGTTGAGACATGTATGATTGGTATGAGAATAAGTACTTTGGATGACGATGTATAGATTTCTTTAAAATTGATATTGTGACATGAATTGAGGATTATATCGGGAGTTTTAGATGTATATAACGGAAGGAAATTGAGAATATATTATATAATTAAGTTCAATTATTGTCAGCGTTTGTGAAGAAGAAAGGTTACTAAGTTTGGACCGGAGGCGTTGTTCGCACAAAATCACGCAAGTGTACGTGGTCACAAGTAATATAGATATATATCAAGTTCGTTCTACAGAGATCTGGTTAAGGTTTCAATTCAGTAGATGTACCTATGCAACAATGTATGATTATTATTCACTGGTAAGACAATTAACAAGAATGGGGTTTGAATATCTAAAATTAACTAAGATGCATATTATCAACTAAGAATTAATTAACTAATGAGATTTAAAACTGATTTTCTTATATGAGAATAAACATGGGATCCTAACTTCATTAAATACTTCGCTTAGAGATAACGCCTTTAATCAATACATGTGATGGTTTTGATATCTGATCAGACAACACAAAACAAGTTTACGGTACTTCTCATTATACGAATACCTAACTAAACATTCATCCACAAAAGAGAAAGAAGATGAATAGACACCAATTATGCTTAGACCCTATATCTCTATAAGATTTGAAAACATAACGGTTGAAGAACAAGTTGTCTATTAAGATCACATAGGGCAGCATAATATATCTATTTACGCTACAAATCATGATGTTAAAACATCAACCTTTCATATGCTAGCATGGCAAGTTCTAACTCTCAAGATCCACTCTCGTTTCGCAAGAGATTAAAAAATTAGATGTTAGCTACGCATCTAAATTCATGAAGCACAACCATACAAGGATATCAAGAATTCACCACACATAAATCTTTAAAGCAATCAAACTACTAAGCTACATAGATAAATCTGTTAGAATCCCATGACAACGATTAGTTAATGTAACACCCCTAGATCCGGGGTCTGAAATCCAGGTTGTCACGGTCACCTCAATTCACAGTTAACAATACTTATTAAATTTCCATTCTTCACCTACTTCAACCCCATCAATATATACACTGACAGGTTATAGTTCTCAGAAACAATAATTAATCAAATCAAGTTATTAAATCAATTCACTTAAATTTATTACAAACCAAATAAATCTATTCAAAAGTTAGTCGCCAATACATCTCTACATAAGGTAGTATCGGAACCCAAAGTGATTATTTATTTATGTTACATTGTTTTGACAAAGTGTGAAATGGTTCACCCTAGTTGTTTATAACCAACTACCTGGGCTGGAATCCTCATGAACTGCCTACGGTAAAGCTGGGCGTTTCCCACGCGCTTCCTTGGGGTAAGCTTTGTCCTGGCCATGCTGATCTGTTGTGTTGTGATATATACAAGAAAGCAAGAGTGAGCGATATAGCTCAACAATATTATAATAGTACAATTATAACTTCATAATTATTTAAAAAAGTTTTTCGGTCAATTCTAGACTGCACTCTCTTCATTTAAAAGAATTTAACTCTTTTAATTTATACGTTCCACACTACTCAAGATTTTCTCAAATATTTTGTAACTCACTGATAGCACACTCTCTTGAAATAAGCGCATAGGCTTTCATTTCAATATGCGTCATAGTTCTAATTGGAAGATGAGGACATTTGGAATACACCACGATACTTGCTGATTAGACGAATTCTTTTTCGGTTATCACCCTGGCCGCATACGGGCCTATTATGCTTTTCGGGTACCTGTTTCATTACTGAGCATAATTATGCTTTTCGGGCACATGTTTCATTGCCGAGCATATTAAATTTTTCCCTACCACCGGTATCTATTTCATTACCGCGTAGAGCCTTCTCACTACATCGGTACCTGTTTCATTACCGTGTAAGGAAGCCATTCCAGTTCCGAGATGATTCTATCTTATACTGGAACCGAATTTAATCGTCGTTCCCCAAGCATGATATATGCTCGTTGATAGATTTCAGATTTCTGTCGCACCTACTTCCGGAAGTATTGAGGAAGTAGTAAGAATATGTGGTTTGACTCTTATCAATGGATGAAATAAGGATCTACTTTTAAAATCGCGACCGGGAATTTAATCAGAGTTCTTTGGAAGATTTATCAATATAAAATATTTTGATTTGTGATGAGCAGAAACTTAGAATATTAGTTTTATAGGAGATAAGGAGTGAACATCATTCAATCAACTCTTTCGACTGGATTCCCGGAGTTTGGATGAGTTTGAGACTATTTAATCATATGAAAGTAATTTTGATTAACTCAAAATAATATCTGGGAACCGAAAGTATTTTTAAATAATTTTTCTGAAGGTCAGAGAATAATTAAAATAATTAAATACACCTGCATCTAATTTTTAATAAGGTTTTATGAATTTAAATCATCCTCAAAGTATTTATTAAATAACTAAATCATTTTGAAAATATTAAATAAATTATTAAATCATTTTGAATTAATTAATAAATAAATAATTCAATTTAAATAAATGATTAAATCATTTTAAATCATTTAATAAATATTTAATCCCACTTAAATAAATGATTAAATCATTTTTAATCAATTAATAAATAATTAAATTAATTTAAATAAATGATTGAATTATTTTAATAATTATGAATCAATTTGGGATATTTAATAAATATTTTCGTAATATTTATTAAATATTAAAATAAGCTCTCTTTAAATGAATATTCAAAATAATATTCATTTAATTAAATAAATGTATGAATAATATTTAATAATATTATTTAAAGTATTCGATAACTCTAAATATCCCATTTACATTTATTGGAATATTAAATGCGAAATAAAGGAAAACTTAACTTCGGCATCTTCCGGGTTTCTATAATAACCTCAATAATTTTTTCCGACTCGCGGTCTACTTTTAATCAAAAACATACTCTATACCTTAGAGTCTCGTATTCTTCAAATCTCATAATTTGTATAATCATAGCATGCACTGTAAGATCCCAGATTATTTTAGGAATTATTATTATTATTATTTTATTATTATGTTAATTAGTATTTAAAGTATGGAATTGGATTTGAGAATATCGTTGTGGAATTCAACGATATTTAGTATTGAGTTTATATGAGTATATTGAGTTATGTGTGTGCCAATGTGTGCCCCAGTATTTTTAATTGTATTTTTAGTGATTTAAAAATATTTAAATCAAGTATTATTGATCTTCAAAAATCTTTATTTAATTATCGAAGGGCTTAAAAATCATCAAATCTTTTGTGATATTATCTTTATATATTTATTGAGTTTTTAAAAGTGTTGGGTGGATTATTTTGGATGTTTCAGTTTTTTAAAATGATTTTAAGAGTTTTATGGTATTTAAAGGATCAAAATTTTGAAAATTCATATTTAATTCATTTTTGATCCGAAAAATATTTCGAAAATATGTACGTGCTTGTAATTTTATATTATTTATTTTAAAAATGAAAAGTGTAATTTTCCGGAAGTTTTATTTAATTGTGATTTTTTTAAGTCGTTTATTAGTTATAATTGGACCGAAAAGAGTATTAGTAGCAGTGAGTATAAGGAATAGTGGGCCTAAGCCCAATTAGAAGAGGAACGCAGTAGAGAGTTCTGGAAACGGGGAGAAAGAAATAAGAGAGGAAGAGAAGAAAAGAGAGAAAAAAAGAGAAAGAAGAGTAGAGAGATTGGGAGAAATTGAGAGAGATTAAAGAGAGAAAAGGATTGGGGATAGAGATTGAGAGTATATATATGTATGTATATATGTGTGTAATCGTGTGTATATGTGTGTGACTAAAGTGCAAGTAGCGGGTGCAGAGAAAGGGGGAAGGAAGAGACAGCGGGGAGAGGACGGGAGGCCGCCCCACCGCGCGCGGCGGTGGCCGGCGGTGGCGGTCGGAGCAACAACAGGTCGCGGGTGGGCAGCAACGCAGCTGTGGTGTGGTGGCGAGCTGTCCAGGCGAGGGTGGCGCAGAAAATGGGCGAGAGAGAGAGAGAGAGAGAGAGAGGGAGAGAGAGAGAGAGATGGAGGAAGAGATTCGAGGAATTATTCGTCGGAAGGTATAATTGTTTTCGTGTTTTAATTATGTAATCTTCGTATTAAATTCGTAGTAAATTTGAGTTTGATTATGTAATTGTTGTGATTGAATTAGTATAAATTGTGATATTATCGTTGTAATTGTATTGATTTAAATTGCGAGTTAATTATTAATTTCGTAATTAGATTAATGTAGTAAGTTAAGAATATTAGTTGAATTTCCGTATTTAATTCGGAGGAGTATAATTGCTATTTATAATTGTGGTGATTTAATTGGAGTTAAATTGTGAGTATATAGCTTAATTGTAGTAGTTTAATTATTAAATTAGTATTGTTGCAATTTTATTAATTGTGAAATTTCGAGTATTGTTTAGTTGTTGTAAGTTTAATTAAATTTAAATTGTGAGTTAATTGTTAATTAATGGTAAGTTAAGTTGCTAATTATAATGGTTGGGATTAGTCGTGGGCCCAATTATATGTTCGGGTTCTGTGATTGTTAATTGATAACTAATAATTGCCTATTGTTATTGTTATATAATATGTGGAGTTTATATGAGTTACTAGTTGTAAATGTGTAAGTGCTAAATGCTAATTGTCGTAAGTCGAGCTAAAGTATGTGTTAAATGCCTTAATTGACAATTACTTGGTGATGGTTATATGTGGCTAATTGAGTGTCGATAGTAGTAAATAGTACTTGGTATTAAAATGATTTTCAGAAAAGTACCACTGGCCCTAGAGGCTGTGTGGTTTGTTTTAATTTAGTTTTCAAATGTAATTTACAGTAAAGTTGAGTTATCCATTTATTCTTTTCTTACGTGTTGAGGTGCCGCATGTCTGGGCGGGTAAATTTCTTTACATGTTTAGTTGCCGCATGTCTGGGCGGATACTTTTCTTATGTGTTTAGTTGCCGCATGTTCGGGCGGGTACTTTTCATTATTTGTTTATTTTTATATTGCTGAAAGTTGAGGCAACTTTATTTTTGAAAAAAAACAGGGATTGAATTGTGTTTGAGGGGCTGTGCCCATAGTCCGATAAACGAATACTTCATGCCGAAATTTTCTAAAAATCCCCTGTATTTAAAGTTATTTAAATTATTTGATTTAAAGATTTAAAGGCATGTATGTGTATGAGTGTTTAAGTACATATGTGATGATTATTGAAGTGGGGTTATATATATATATATTGATGTATGTATTGTTTGCGAGTTATAAGTAATTAATTATCAAATTGGGTGTTTATGTACTAAATAGTACTTTGCTATTATTCTGAGTATAGTTAGGGATTCGTTATGGACCCAGCGATCGAGTTGATGAGACGGTTGAAGGAAAATGAACGAGTGATCGAGTAAAGAACAAAGTACAGTAAGTGGCGAATCGACGCGTGGAAACGAGGCAAGTGTACTAACCCTCGCTTATCGTTCAAGCGAGTTTATTATATTTCTATTCAATATAAGTAATCTTTTCAAATTCTTATTGCTAGTACCATTTTCTTCGAATTATGGATAATGATATATTCTATTCATATATCATGTGAAAAGTAGAATTTCAGTTTATTTGCCAGTATTACTCTTTCTTAAGTATTGTCAGTAATATTCTGTTAAAGTTTATTGCACATATTGCATTCGTATTTATTGATTAGTACAATGTTCTTAATGTATATAGTTTCCCTGAGATTAATTGATAGTAAAGTAGTTTAATGGAATTGGAATATTTTTATAAAATGTGGACCAGCTTTATGGTCAGAGTAGTAAAGGCCAATGTCAATAAGTGCCTAAGTGAGGGGATCCCAGAGTATTGTTTTCAGCTGGACTTTACGTGGCTGATCACCCGTAATGTCCAGAGTATGATTAAAACTCCAATTCTATTAGACGTTGTTTTTATGCAAGTATATTCTCATGATAGAATGTTTAAGTTAAAGTACACTTTCATTTCCAAGTATGTTGGATATAAAGTACGATTTGAGTTAATAAGTACTACTAGTATAAAAGTGGAAAGTTATTTATATTAGTATTTTGAGCAGTGAAAACTAATTCACGGTTATTATTGTTGCTGTGGCATTCGTTGCGCAGTGACGGTGAGAATCGAGAATGATTTGAGATCTTCTTATTTATTCAAACTCATGATTGTCAGGCCGGTTAGGCAGCTAGGTATGCAAACGCATAGCGACATGAATGAAATTTGAGTAAGTGAGAATTTCTTGGAGATTTTGTTAAAGTGATAGTTAAAGTATTTTGCAAGTATTAAAAGTGTTGAATCTAGTATTACAAACCTTCTCAGTTATTAAAATTCTGATTTCGAGTTATAAATGTTTTAAATGATATTAATCTTCTATTAAAGTTTAGAATCCAGTTTTCAATTATAGTATTGATTATAAATTGGTGAGCATTCCTTCGCTCATATTTATTGTTCATTTTCCATTTGAGTTCATATTTCTTGAATTGCAATTATTGCATTCTTATTTCATCCAGTTCAGAGCTATATGTATATAACTTGCTGAGCATTCTTTGGCTCACACTTGTTTTTTAAATCTAATATTTCAGTAAGCTAAGTATTGGCGAGAAGTACCTGCGCAGTTTAGAAAGAGGAAGCAAGACGATGTGAAGAAAGCTGACGTGGATCAGGGTATTTAGACTTATAGTTTGATTTGTTGTATGTAAATATAGTTTAGTAGTTATAGTATGTATTTGAGTAGTTAGCCTGGTATACTTCCATTTGAAGTTATACCAGTGATTTAAGTTTGTAATAAGTTTTGTATATAGAATTGTATTTAAGTTGGTTTTGGGTTTTCTTGTTTCTAGAACTGTAACCTAAGATCCTGAGTTGGGAGTTGGGGTCAAAGAGCTGTTTATTGAGTTTTTAGTTTTATTTCAGTTTTATTTTGATTTCAGATTTTTAGTTTAGTATTCAGCAGGTTTATGTTGTATTTACGAATACATCATGGCCGATTTTCGTTAGAATTATTGAGTTTGTTAGCGTGACGCCCAAATCTACTAACCCCGGATTTGGGGGCGTTACAGGTTGGTATCAGAGCGTAGGTTATAGTAAACTAGAAACGAGAGTGTGTAGGAGTGTGTATAGTTAAGTAAGGAACGTCAGAGTTCATATAGGACTCGTGTTGGACTATTGGATATAGTACCAGTTAGTGAGTTAAGATGTGAGTGGTGTCAGATAGTGAGCTGAGTTGGGTAGAAACCCTTGAGGCTGTAGGTAGTGGAACCTTAAGAGTTTAGTGCGAGTGACGACGACGTGTAGAATAGGTGACCTTAGGACGTATAGTAGAAGAGTTTAGTGCGGATTGCGAGCCAGCGTAGAGATCTTGGCAATACCTTTCTTCTTGATAAATATTCCTTTGTTGAGTTATTTTGACAATTGTCTTTCCCCCGAAATTGGGATTCCAGTTATGACAGAGGTTGTTTTGATGCCTATTTCCTTTATTTCTAAAACCCTGTCAAGTGATATTTGAGTTTCTAATTTTCTTCATCAGTGAATGATTCTATTATTGATAAATCATTATTTCTTAGTATTCTGCAAGTCATTTCTTTTCTGGTTATCCTTTTCTTCTGAAGTAGTACACATGGAATCCGCTTAGTTATAATCCAGGGGTATGTCTGAGAATTTCTCATCAATTGATTGTTAATTCGATGTTCGAATTTTTTTTATGTTTCTTTACTCTAACTGAGGTGAACAACCCTATTTATAGGGGACACAAGGACTGTTTGTCTGTGTGATAGCAGTCTGATGGGATGCCATCACTTGTGTGTTGTGAAGTACAAGAAGGTTAATTACCTTTAGTCATGTCTTGAATAAGGCACGCAACAAGGTTCAATTGATCATGTTGATCACTCAGTAATCTTTCATTTCAAAGAATATTTGTTTGAAAACTCATTAATTCCACAATTGTAGGAACCTTTGCTTCGATGTGAAATCGTTCTCTTCAAATATCATGAATCATAATATCTCGAGTAGTCTTGGACGTATGCCAATCGACTTTAGAATGCTAGTAGCGCGTGACGTATAGTACTACGATTAGAGTTGTTCAATATAAAGAGATCAGTAGAGATCCCAGTATAGTAAATAAGTATCCATAGTACAGATTAGTAGAGTTGCGGATGCAACCCGAGTTGGTAGAGTAAACCCCAGTAACCCTTCTTTACCTGATTCCGAGGACGGAATCCTTTTAAGGTGGGTAGAATGTAAGATCCCAGATTATTTTAGGAATTATTATTATTATTTTATTATTATGTTAATTAGTATTTAAAGTATGGAATTGGATTTGAGAATATCGTTGTGGAATTCAACGATATTTAGTATTGAGTTTATATGAGTATATTGAGTTATGTGTGTGCCAATGTGTGCCCCAGTATTTTTAATTGTATTTTTAGTGATTTAAAAATATTTAAATCAAGTATTATTGATCTTCAAAAATCTTTATTTAATTATCGAAGGGCTTAAAAATCATCAAATCTTTTGTGATATTATCTTTATATATTTATTGAGTTTTTAAAAGTGTTGGGTGGATTATTTTGGGTGTTTCAGTATTTTAAAATGATTTTAAGAGTTTTATGGTATTTAAAGGATCAAAATTTTGAAAATTCATATTTAATTCATTTTTGATCCGAAAAATATTTCGAAAATATGTAAGTGCTTGTAATTTTATATTCTTTATTTTAAAAATGAAAAGTGTAATTTTCAGGAAGTTTTATTTAATTGTGATTTTTTTTTAAGTCGTTTATTAGTTATAATTGGACCGAAAAGAGTATTAGTAGCAGTTAGTATAAGGAATAGTGGGCCTAAGCCCAATTAGAAGAGGAACGCAGTAGAGAGTTCTGGAAACGGGGAGAAAGAAATAAGAGAGGAAGAGAAGAAAAGAGAGAAAAAAAGAGAAAGAAGAGTAAAGAGATTGGGAGAAATTGAGAGAGATTAAAGAGAGAAAAGGATTGGGGATAGAGATTGAGAGTATATATATGTATGTATATGTGTGTGTAATCGTGTGTATATGTGTGTGACTAAAGTGCAAGTAGCGGGTGCAGAGAAAGGGGGAAGGAGGAGACAGCGGGGAGAGGACGGGAGGCCGCCCCACCGCGCGCGGCGGTGGCCGGCGGTGGCGGTCGGAGCAGCAACAGGTCGCGGGTGGGCATCAACGCAGCTGTGGTGGCGAGCTGTCCAGGCGAGGGTGGCGCAGAAAATGGGCGAGAGAGAGAGAGAGAGAGAGAGAGAGAGAGATGGAGGAAGAGATTCGGGGAATTATTCGTCGGAAGGTATAATTGTTTCGTGTTTTAATTATGTAATCTTCGTATAAAATTCGTAGTAAATTTGAGTTTGATTATGTAATTGTTGTGATTGAATTAGTATAAATTGTGATATTATCGTTGTAATTGTATTGATTTAAATTGCGAGTTAATTATTAATTTCGTAATTAGATTAATGTAGTAAGTTAAGAATATTAGTTGAATTTCCGTATTTAATTCGGAGGAGTATAATTGCTATTTATAATTGTGGTGATTTAATTGGAGTTAAATTGTGAGTATATAACTTAATTGTAGTAGTTTAATTATTAAATTAGTATTGTTGCAATTTTATTAATTGTGAAATTTCGAGTATTGTTTAGTTGTTGTAAGTTTAATTAAATTTAAATTGTGAGTTAATTGTTAATTAATGGTAAGTTAAGTTGCTAATTATAATGGTTGGGATTAGTCGTGGGCCCAATTATATGTTCGGGTTCTGTGATTGTTAATTGATAACTACTAATTGCCTATTGTTATTGTTATATAATATGTGGAGTTTATATGAGTTACTAGTTGTAAATGTGTAAGTGCTAAATGCTAATTGTCGTAAGTCGAGCTAAAGTATGTGTTAAATGCCTTAATTGACAATTACCTGGTGATGGTTATATGTGGCTAATTGAGTGTCGATAGTAGTAAATAGTACTTGGTATTAAAATGATTTTCAGAAAAGTACCACTGGCCCTAGAGGCTGTGTGGTTTGTTTTAATTTAGTTTTCAAATGTAATTTACAGTAAAGTTGAGTTATCCATTTATTCTTTTCTTACGTGTTGAGGTGCCGCATGTCTGGGCGGATACTTTTCTTATGTGTTTAGTTGCCGCATGTTCGGGCGGGTACTTTTCATTATTTGTTTATTTTTATGTTGCTGCAAGTTGAGGCAGCTTTATTTTTGAAAAAAATCAGGGATTGAATTGTGTTTGAGGGGTTGTGCCCATAGTCCGATAAACGAATACTTCATGCCGAAATTTTCTAAAAATCCCCTGTATTTAAAGTTATTTAAATTATTTGATTTAAAGATTTAAAGGCATGTATGTGTATGAGTGTTTAAGTACATATGTGATGATTATTGAAGTGGGGTTATATATATATATATATATATATATATATATATATATATATATTGATGTATGTATTGTTTGCGAGTTATAAGTAATTAATTATCAAATTTGGTGTTTATGTACTAAATAGTACTTTGCTATTATTCTGAGTATAGTTAGGGATTCGTTATGGACCCAGCGATCGAGTTGATGAGACGGTTGAAGGAAAATGAACGAGTGATCGAGTAAAGAACAAAGTACAGTAAGTGGCGAATCGACGCGTGGAAACGAGGCAAGTGTACTAACCCTCGCTTATTGTTCAAGCGAGTTTATTATGTTTCTATTCAATATAAGTAATCTTTTCAAATTCTTATTGCTAGTACCATTTTCTTCGAATTATGGATAATGATATATTCTATTCATATATCATGTGAAAAGTAGAATTTCAGTTTATTTGCCAGTATTACTCTTTCTTAAGTATTGTCAGTAATATTCTGTTAAAGTTTATTGCACATATTGCATTCGTATTTAATGATTAGTACAATGTTCTTAATGTATATAGTTTCCCTGAGATTAATTGATAGTAAAGTAGTTTAATGGAATTGGAAGAATTTTTATAAAATGTGGACCAGCTTTATGGTCAGAGTAGTAAAGGCCAATGTCAATAAGTGCCTAAGTGAGGGGATCCCAGAGTATTGTTTTCAGCTGGACTTTACGTGGCTGATCACCCGTAATGTCCAGAGTATGATTAAAACTCCAATTCTATTAGACGTTGTTTTTATGCAAGTATATTCTCATGATAGAATGTTTAAGTTAAAGTACACTTTCATTTCCAAGTATGTTGGATATAAAGTACGATTTGAGTTAATAAGTACTACTAGTATAAAAGTGGAAAGTTATTTATATTAGTATTTTGAGCAGTGAAAACTAATTCACGGTTATTATTGTTGCTGTGGCATTCGTTGCGCAGTGACGGTGAGAATCGAGAATGATTTGAGATCTTCTTATTTATTCAAACTCATGATTGTCAGGCCGGTTAGGCAGCTAGGTATGCAAACGCTTAGCGACATGAATGAAATTTGAGTAAGTGAGAATTTCTTGGAGATTTTGTTAAAGTGATAGTTAAAGTATTTTGCAAGTATTAAAAGTGTTGAATCTAGTATTACAAACCTTCTCAGTTATTAAAATTCTGATTTCGAGTTATAAATGTTTTAAATGATATTAATCTTCTATTAAAGTTTAGAATCCAGTTTTCAATTATAGTATTGATTATAAATTGGTGAGCATTCCTTCGCTCATATTTATTGTTCATTTTCCATTTGA
Organism: Kitagawia praeruptora; assembly: GCA_037693485.1. NCBI lineage: Eukaryota > Viridiplantae > Streptophyta > Magnoliopsida > Apiales > Apiaceae > Kitagawia > Kitagawia praeruptora. The sequence goes on along the minus strand of CM075351.1, from coordinate 115,255,448 downwards.
GTTCATATTTCTTGAATTGCAATTATTGCATTCTTATTTCATCCAGTTCAGAGCTATATGTATATAACTTGCTGAGCATTCTTTGGCTCACACTTGTTTTTTAAATCTAATATTTCAGTAAGCTAAGTATTGGCGAGAAGTACCTGCGCAGTTTAGAAAGAGGAAGCAAGACGATGTGAAGAAAGCTGACGTGGATCAGGGTATTTAGACTTATAGTTTGATTTGTTGTATGTAAATATAGTTTAGTAGTTATAGTATGTATTTGAGTAGTTAGCCTGGTATACTTCCATTTGAAGTTATACCAGTGATTTAAGTTTGTAATAAGTTTTGTATATAGAATTGTATTTAAGTTGGTTTTGGGTTTTCTTGTTTCTAGAACTGTAACCTAAGATCCTGAGTTGGGAGTTGGGGTCAAAGAGCTGTTTATTGAGTTTTTAGTTTTATTTCAGTTTTATTTTGATTTCAGATTTTTAGTTTAGTATTCAGCAGGTTTATGTTGTATTTACGAATACATCATGGCCGATTTTCGTTAGAATTATTGAGTTTGTTAGCGTGACGCCCAAATCTACTGACCCCGGATTTGGGGGCGTTACATGCACTTCATCGTTTGCAATTTAAATACAATTATTTAAAACAGTCATGCATTTTATATAATCATATCACAACAACAACAGTTATAAAATAGCCGTATACTCGGAATACAAGTTTGAAAACTTGCATGGTGGTCTTGGTATAGGTTGGTTCCGGAGCTCAGTGCAACAATCTAAAATATTCATAAATACTCGATTAGCCTTTTAACGAGATAAAATGCTATGACATTTACGACTTTCGAGACTTAATCGTTTACACATTAATCGACCCATATAATTTCTTACATATCCAAGTAATCAACTAACCATCCTAGTATCGATTCTTGGTGCGCAATAATTATTCACATATTTTCTTATTCGTACTTAAGTTTTCCCGTTTTGGACTATCCGGTTATGAAACTTTCACTGCGCAACTTTCATTCAAACATTTCTCTAAAATCGAAAAACAATTATTTCCACTCAATTCTTTTTGGGTATCTTCTACAGTGTAAGGACCAGTTGCGCAATTTTGTTCATAATTAAATTCGTTCATTTGGTGCTCCGAATTTACTGACGAAACTATCAAAACGTAACAGTTCGTACTACTTGTATTAGCTTCACTAAATTGGCTCTAACTTCTTAACCACAAATCTCCTAAAAATGAACTTTATATGCCCACAATCTATGAGACAATATCTACTCTATCATGACCAGTGGTATTTTATTATGAAATTATTTATGGTCCGAATTTGGGTTACAAACAGTCCCTTGTCCTAGAAGCCATCAATCATGTCTGCACCAAACATACTTTCCCTTTTCATGCAAGATCCTTAACATAAATTCTAAATATCCTCAAGAAACTTGTTTTAATCATTTTGACAGGCTAAACTCAGTTTTAAAATTCCCATATGATTTTTGTTTCTAATATTTCTAAACCAAGAAATCATCATGAACACAACTATCTTGCCATAACACATGTTACTAACAGCACCTAGTGACCATAAAAAAATATTACCATAAACTAAAGGGTGAAAAGAAATTATACCTTCCTTGAATCCTCAACACAATAACTAGAGCTAGTAATCCTTAAGGGAGCCTTGACCTATGTTTATCACTTTCAAACTTGCAAAGGAATTCAAGACAAGTTAGGATTTTCGGAGTTACCATTAACCCGCTTGAAAGAACTGGAAAAACGAGGGGCTTACCTTGCTTATTTGGACGAGACTTGTGAAATAAGAGTTGTAGATTATCTCAAGACCTTTCTAACGAGCTATAGAACAGAACTTTTGGGTAAGAAATGAAGGAGATAGAGCAGTTTTAGTCTGCTGCATCTGCTTTGGCAGAATTGCTTAAGGGAGGAGAATACTTCTTCTACTTTCTTTTCTTTGTTCGGTCAATAATGAGAACAGATATTGTATAATTATATAACAGATTTTTCATCATTCTAGCCTCCTAGGTTTAGCCTTAGGTTGGATTTTCCATCAATTTAATTCCTAAACTTTTGGGATGTATTCTTAGTTAGTCAAAATTAGCCTACAAGTTTGTCCTTTATTCACTAATCTTGCATGCCATTTGAATTTCATTTCTATGGAATTTGCATCTCATTTGCATGGCATTTATTTTGCCTTAATGACTAATGAAATTTGAATTATTAATAATTTGCACGAGTTAAATATTTTCGGATAATGCCCTAACGCGTCGAGATTTCTTTTATCGTCCTTAGATATTCAAGTCTAAAATATATCAATATTTATAGTCCTCTTAACATAATCATGTTACTTCCTTCATTCATCCAAAATTTCATAATTCATAACAAGGGTTCTCAAGGCCTTTCCTTTATTACACAATTTCACCATTCATAATTGTTTTAAAATATTACAAAATTTGGGGTTCTTACATTCTCCCCTCCTTAATAGGATTCCGTCTCGGAATCAGGTTGAGAATAGATAGGGGTACTTCTCTTGTATTGCACTTTCTAATTCCAAAGTTGACTCCTCGACATTGTGGTTCCTCCACAAGACTCTTACCAGATCGACGACCTTGTTTTTAAGCACTTGTTCCTTTCGATCTATGATCTCTACCGGTTTTTCGATGTAGGACAGGTCTGGTTGAAGATCCACCTGTTCATACTCCACTATGTGTCTGGCATCTGCATTGTACTTTCTTAGCATTGACACGTGAAATACGTTGTGCACTTGTTGTAAGTTTGGGGGTAGAGCCAACTCATAGGCGACGGGTCCAATACGTCTAAGGATCTCAAATGGTCCAATAAATCTTGGGCTCAACTTCCCTTTCTTCCCGAACCTCATCAATCCTTTCCACGGAGATACTTTTAGAAACAATAAATCTCCTACTTTGTACTCTTTGTCCTTTCGTTTTAGGTCTGCATACCTACGCTGTCTGTCCTGGGCTGTAACCAAGCGTCCTCTCACTAACTCTATGATATCTCTTGTCCTCTGAACCAAATCAGGACCTAGTATCTTCCTTTCGCCAACTTCGTCCCAACATAAGGGAGAGCGGCATCTCCTACCATATAGGGCTTCGTATGGAGGAATGCCTATGCTGGTGTGGTAACTGTTGTTGTATGCAAACTCTATCAAGGGCAGGTGTTCATCCCATGCACCTTTGAAGTCTATAACACAAACTCTTAGCATGTCCTCTAGAGTTTGAATGGTCCTCTCACTCTGTCCATCAGTATGAGGGTGATAGGCGGTACTCATGTTAAGCTTAGTCCACACACATGCCTGAAAACTCCTCCAAAATCTGGAATTGAATCGGGGGTCTCTATCCGACACTATGGCGACAGACACTCCATGTCGGACCACAATTTCTCTTAGGTATATCTCTACCAATCTCTCGACGGTATAGGTTTCTTTAATTGGAAGAAAGTGGGCTGACTTAGTTAGTCGATCTACGATTACCAAAATTGTATCATGATTTGCTTTAGTCTTTGGCAACCCTACTACAAAGTCCATAGTTATGTGTTCCCACTTCCATTCAGGAATCTCTAAGGGTTGTAACAGTCCACTAGGTCGTTGATGTTCAGCTTTTACTATTTAACAAGTCAGACATTTACTAACCCATTCCGCTACGTCCTTTTTCATGTTGGGCCACCAATATTACTCTTTCAAATCCCTATACATCTTAGTGCTCCCAGGGTGAACAGTGTATCGCGTGTTATGTCCTTCATGCAAGATCTCGTCTTTTAATTCTTGGACATTCGGGATCCATACTCTATAAGAGTATCTCATGATGCCATCTCTATCTCTCTCGCACCTCGTTTCCTCACCCAACATGGATTCTCTTTCCTCATTCATTACTTTCTCCTGACACAATTTGATCTTTTCCATCAATGCAGGTTGTAATACAATCTCATACAGTCCCTCTGTGCCCTTTCCTGACAGTTTGACCTCAATTTCTAACTTCTCAAATTCTCGGATCAATTCCTCAGATGTTGTGATCACCTTTAGTCTCTTCTTCCTACTAAGGGCATCGGCCACCACATTGGCTTTACCCGAGTGATATAAAATCTCGCAATCATAGTCCTTAATTAGCTTTAACCACCTCATTTGTCTCATGTTTAATTCTTTCTGGGTGAATATGTACTTAAGACTCTTGTGGTCTGTAAAGATTTCGCACATCTCTCCATAAAGATAATGTCTCCACATCTTTAACACGAATATTATGGAGGCTAGTTCTAAGTCGTGGGTAGGATACCTTATCTCATACTCCTTAAGTTGTCTGGATGCATACGCGATCACCTTACCATGCTGCATCAGCACACAACCTAAACCTTTATGTGATGCGTCGCTGTAGATCACAAAATTTCCTTTGCCATCAGGTTGTGCCAGCACTGGAGCTATCACCAATCTCTTCTTTAGTTCTTGAAAACTCTCCTCACATTTATCAGTCCACACGAATTTCTCCATCTTTCGTGAGAGTCGGGTCAACGATCCTGCTATCTTCGCAAAGTCCTTAACGAACCTCCTATAATATCCAGCCAATCCTACGAAACTTCTCACTTCAGTGGGTGTGGTTGGTCTTTCCCAATTCGACACTGCTTCAATCTTAGCAGGTCAACCAGTATTCCCTCCTTGCTAACCACGTGGCCTAGGAATTGCACTTCTTTCAACCAGAATTCACACTTAGAAAATTTGGCGTATAATTTTTCCTTCCTTAGAATCTCTAGAACTATCCTCAGGTGCTCTGCATGCTCTTCCTCTGTCCTAGAGTAAATCAGGATGTCATCGATAAAAACTATGACGCAAATGTCTAGGTATTTCTTGAACACTCGGTTCATTAAATCCATAAATGTCGCGGGTGCATTGGTTAATCCAAAAGACATTACTAAAAACTCATAGTGTCCGTATCTAGTGCGAAACGCAGTCTTTGGTATATCCTCTGGCTTGATCTTTAATTGGTGGTATTCAGTTCTCAAGTCAATCTTAGAAAAATACACTGCATCTTTTAATTGGTCGAACAAATCATCAATCCCAGGTAAGGGGTACCTATTCTTAATGGTCAGTTTGTTCAACTCCCTATAGTCTATGCAGAGTCTCATACTTCCATCCTTTTTCTTCACGAACAACACTGGAGCGGCAGAGCGCCCCAAGGTGACACACTGGGTCTTATCATTCCTTTGTCTAGTAATTCTTGGAGTTGGGTAGCTAATTCCTTCATCTCAATAGGTGCTAAACGGTACGGGGCCTTAGAGATGGGCGCAATGCCGGGGGCTAACTCAATTGCGAATTCTATCCCTCGGTCAGGGGGTACTCCAGGAAGGTCGGTTGGGAATACATCCTCAAATTCATTTACAATAAGAATATCCTGAATTTTGGGGGACTCCGTTTTGGTATCTATTACATGTGCTAGATAAGCCTCGCATCCTTGTCACAGTAATTTCTTGGTTTGTGCCATGGTCAGGAATTTTCTAGTCTGTTTGTGTCCCTTAAATATTATTTTCCTCCTCCGGGATTTTCCAAAATAATTTCCCTCTTTTTACAATCAATTTGAGCACCATTCCTAGCCATCCAATCCATTCCTAATATAACATCAAATTCTCCTAGTTTAAAAGGGATCAAGTCTACTCGAAAGTTCTCCCCTCTTATTTCTAGGTTGCAGTCTGGATGAACTTGACTAACCGGAAATATTTCTTGATTGGCTATTTCTACACTTAATGATTCTTTTAACGGTTCCACTTTTAAATTTAATTTGCATGCAAAATCTCTAGATATAAAAGACTTGGTAGCTCCGGAATCAAATAGAGTATTTGCACGAGTCGAGTTTAACAAAAGCGTACCTGCTATCACATCCGTGTACCTCATGGCATCTTGCACAGTCATGTTGAAGGTCCTGGTAGTTGGGGGTTTGCTAGAGGCGGCTCCACTGATTCTTGAGCCGGCAGGGTTTGCTGAGGGGCAGTTTCTCCTTGTATGCCCTATCTTTCCACACTGGAAACATGTCAGGCTGCCATGTGGGCAATTGTTGGAGTAGTGTCCTGTTTTGTTACACCTATAGCATACTACTGACTTCAGGGTACACTCCCCCGGGTGTTTCTTTCCGCAAATCTTGCAATCCGGTAGTGGGGGTCGAGATTGACTAAAGTGGGACACCCTACCCTGTCTACCGCTCTGGCTCACACTCATACTCTCAGCTCTTCTAAATCCAGTGGTCTTAGCTGGCTGGGAAACTGTTCCCCTAACAAACCTGCTTGGAAAGCTTCCACTAGGGGAACTCCTTGCCCGATTGTCAAATTTCCTCTTTTTCCCTTCCTTACTCTTTTGAAACTGCTCATTGCTGGCTTCCACAATAGATGCCTTCTGCACTAAGGTGGCATAGTCTGTAAGCTCAAAGATTGCGACTCGGTTCTGAATCCATTGCTTCAATCCTAGTTGGAATCTTCGGGCCCTCTTGGCCTCAGTATTGACAAACTCAGGGACAAACCTCGACAACTCGGTGAACTTAACTTCATACTCAGCCACTGACATATTCTCTTATTTCAGCTCTAGGAATTTAAGTTCCATCTGGTTCTCCACGAACCTAGGAAAGTACTTGTCTAAAAATAACTCAGTGAATCTCTCCCAAGTCACCACTCAAACTAGCTCCATATTCTTCTTGGCTTCCCACCAATAATTTGCTTCTCCTTTTAGTAGGTAAGAGGCGAAGATGGACTTCTGGGCTTCTTCAGTGCCCATTATCTCAAAGGACTTTTCCATTTCCTTCAGTCAGGCCTTCGCCTCTACCGGGTCTGCGGTTCCTTGGAACTCAGGGGGATTAAGTGAATTGAAAGCCTTGAAGGCATTAACAACAGTCATGTTAGGCCCTAGTGGCTGACGGGGTGGAGGTTGTTGATTCAGGTTCAATCTAATTAGGTTCATGAATTTTGCCATGGGATTTGTTTCAGGGTTTTCCTCTACCTGGGTATCCTCAGCCTCTTCCTCTTCATAGTTCATATCATCAAACTCATTGTAATTAACTCCGTCTTGGTTGTTGCTACCTTGACTGCCAGATGTAGCAGGGTGACCTCTAGTACCTATTCTTCGTCTTGGTGGCATCTTTCTGGTGGCATAAATAATTAAATTTTTGGGGTCAGTCCTTATAGTTCACGTATTTGTTTCATCTAATTAACAATTTATTTCTCGAGATTAATTCATCAAAGTTTTAGATAATTCTTGTCATGCATTTTAATTTATCCACCACAAGTATATTTAAACATAAAATTCGAAGACTGAATAACACAAATAAGTGGAAATATATTACAACAGTTGCCAATGTCAAGGCTCACATGAATAAGTCTGAAGGAAATACAATATTTGAATACAAGGGAAATATATTACAAGTCTAGGTACGCGTCTTCCCAGCCTGTGGCACCATAAATAAGCTAATGCCATTATTACACAACTACCATCCCTGACTGAAAGACTAACCACCTGACACATCAACGTCCTCACAGACTTCTCGCTAGTCTCCTCATCAGTGGGTATAGGGCTCATAGGGGCTGGAGGTGGAGTATGGGTCCTCTCTGGGCTAAGAAGGTGCAGCTCGATGTCTCTATCATCCTCCTCCTCGGGGTCCTCATCAGGTATGACTATTGTCTCTCCTACTGTATCGTACACTAGGGCCAATAGTTCATCATCATGCTCTAACTCGAATGCCTCGGGGTCCACTAGCTCGGGTGCCTGGGAGTCAAGACATAACCATGTTACCAATGTCGTATATAAAATTTTAACTTAGGTTTTAACTGTCGGAACAACACCTAGTAGTCCAACTTCGAACTCGATGAGAGCTCTTGATTATTTGTTATACCAGTTTTATTACTTAAACTCTCTATTATTTCTGAGACTTATAACCTAGATCTCTGATACCATTTCTGTAACACCCCTAGATCCGGGGTCTGAAATCCAGGTTGTCACGGTCACCTCAATTCACAGTTAACAATACTTATATTAAATTTCCATTCTTCACCTACTTCAACCCCATCAATATATACACTGATAGGTTATAGTTCTCAGAAACAATAATTGATCAAATCAAGTTATTAAATCCATTCACTTAAATTTATTACAAACCAAATAAATCCTTTCAAAAGTTAGTCGCCAATACATCTCTACATAAGGTAGTATCGGAACCCAAAGTGATTATTTATTTATGTTACATTGTTTTGACAAATTGTGAAATGGTTCACCCTAGTTGTTTGTAACCAACTACCAAGGCTGGAATCCTCATGAACTGCCTACGGTAAAGCTGGGCGTTTCCCACGCGCTTCCTTGGGGTAAGCTTTGTCCTGGCCATGCCGATCTGTTGTGTTGTGATATATACAAGAAAGCAAGAGTGAGCGATATAGCTCAACAATATTATAATAGTACAATTATAACATAATAATTATTTAAAAAAGTTATTCGGTCAACTCTAGACTCCACTCTCTTCATTTAAAAGAATTTAACTCTTGTAATTTATACATTCCACAATACTCAAGATTTTCTCAAATATTTTATAACTCACTGATAGTACACTCTCTGAAAATAAGCGCATAGGCTTTCATTTCAATATGCGTCATAGTTCTAATTGGAAGATGGGGACATCTGGAATACACCACGATACTTGCTGATCAGGCAAGGTATCACAAAATTTTCTTTTCTACTAGTAGAAGGACGAATTCCTTTTCGGTTATCACCCGGGCCGCATATGGGCCTATTATGCTTTTCGGGTACCTGTTTCATTACCGAGCATAATTATGCTTTTCGGGCACCTGTTTCATTACCGAGCATATTAAATTTTTCCCTACCACCGGTATCTATTTCATTACAGCGTAGAGCCTACTCACTACATCGGTACCTGTTTTATTACCGTGTAAGGAAGCCATTCCAGTTCCGAGATGATTCTATCTTGTACTGGAACCGAATTTAATCGTCGTTCCCCAAGCATGATATATGCTCGTTGATAGATTTCAGATTTCTGTCGCACCTACTTCCGGAAGTATTGAGGAAGTAGTAAGAATATGTGGTTTGACTCTTATCAATGGATGAAATAAGGATCTACTTTTAAAATCGCGACCGGGAAGTTAATCAGAGTTCTTTGGAAGATTTATCAATATAAAATATTTTGATTTGTGATGAGCAGAAACTTAGAATATTAGTTTTATAGGAGATAAGGAGTGAACATCATTCAATCAACTCTTTCGACTGGATTCCCGGAGTTTGGATGAGTTTGAGACTATTTAATCATATGAAAGTAATTTTGATTAACTCAAAATAATATCTGGGAACCGAAAGTATTTTTAAATAATTTTTCTGAAGGTCAGAGAATAATTAAAATAATTAAATACACTTGCATCTAATTTTTAATAAGGTTTTATGAATTTAAATCATCCTTAAAGTATTTATTAAATAACTAAATCATTTTCAAAATATTAAATAAATTATTAAATCATTTTGAATTAATTAATAAATAAATAATTCAATTTAAATAAATGATTAAATCAATTTAAATAAATGATTGAATTATTTTAAAAATTATGAATCAATTTGGGATATTTAATAAATATTTTCCTAATATTTATTAAATATTAAAATATTAAAATAAGCTCTCTTTAAATGAATATTCAAAATAATATTCATTTAATTAAATAAATGTATGAATAATATTTAATAATATTATTTAAAGTGTTCGATAACTCTAAATATCCCATTTACATTTATTGGAATATTAAATGCGAAATAAAGGAAAACTTAACTTCGGCATCTTCCGGGTTTCTATAATAACGTCAATAATTTATTTCCGACTCGCGGTCTACTTTTAATCAAAAACATACTCTATACCTTAGAGTCTCGTATTCTTCAAATCTCATAATTTGTATAATCATAGCATGCACTTCATCGTTTGCAATTTAAATACAATTATTTAAAATAGTCATGCATTTTATATAATCATATCACAACAACAACAGTTATAAAATAGCCGTATACTCGGAATACAAGTTTGAAAACTTGCCTGGTGGTCTTGGTATAGGTTGGTTCCGGAGCTCAGTGCAATAATCTAAAATATTCATAAATACTCGATTAGCCTTTTAACGAGATAAAATGCTATGACATTTACGACTTTCGAGACTTAATCGTTTACACATTAATCGACCCATATAATTTCTTACATATCCAAGTAATCAACTAACCATCCTAGTATCGATTCTTGGTGCGCAATAATTATTCACATATTTTCTTATTCGTACTTAAGTTTTCCCGTTTTGGACTATCCGGTTATGAAACTTTCACTGCGCAACTTTCATTCAAACATTTCTCTAAAATCGAAAAACAATTATTTCCACTCAATTCTTTTTGGGTATCTTCTACAGTGTAAGGACCAGTTGCGCAATTTTGTTCATAATTAAATTCGTTCGTTTGGTGCTCCGAATTTACTGACGAAACTATCAAAACGTAACAGTTCGTACTACTTGTATTAGCTTCACTAAATTGGCTCTAACTTTATAACTACAAATCTCCTAAAAATGAACTTTATATGCCCACAATCTATGAGACAATATCTACTCTGTCATGACCAGTGGTATTTTATTATGAAATTATTTATGGTCCGAATTTGGGTTACAAACAGTCCCTTGTCCTAGAAGCCATCAATCATGTCTGCACCAAACATACTTTCCCTTTTCATGCAAGATCCTTAACATTAATTCTAAATATCCTCAAGAAACTTGTTTTAATCATTTTGACAGGCTAAACTCAGTTTTAAAATTCCCATATGATTTTTGTTTCTAATATTTCTAAACCAAGAAATCATCATGAACACAACTATCTTGCCATAACACATGTTACTAACAGCACCTAGTGACCATAAAAAAATATTACCATAAACTAAAGGGTGAAAAGAAATTATACCTTCCTTGAATCCTCAACACAATAACTAGAGCTGGTAATCCTTAAGGGAGCCTTGACCTATGTTTATCACTTTCAAACTTGCAAAGGAATTCAAGACAAGTTAGGATTTTCGGAGTTACCATTAACCCGCTTGAAAGAACTTGAAAAACGAGGGTCTTACCTTGTGTTACGACCAGTTTTCTCCTAGGCTTCGTTCGGTAGGACCTGCAGAAAGAGAATGCGAGGGTGGAGCCCCCCGATTCACCTCCGGTGTGAGAATAAGTTAGTCGGTTTTTTGTAAGGTAGTTTGAACGTAGAGAATTTGTATTGTTGTGTGTGTAGTCCTGGATTTTATGAACAAACATACCTCCTTTTATACTTATTTTCCTTTGTAGTTGTTGAGATGTAGATCTGCTTTCCAATGTATCAAATATTCTTGGGATCATGGGCCATGTGACCGTTTAAAGGTAAAGTACCTTTAATTATGGCCACGGTCGGCCATTGAAAACCATGTGACCGTTTGTATGGAACAGGTTGTTTTATTCCTTGGGCTTAACATTGGACCATTGGTTCAGCCCATTAAGAGATTGGACCTCTAACATGTCCCTAGGCTTCGTTCGGAGTAATCCTCAGGACGAAGGCTAAAGCCTAAGTCTTTCTTTGGGATATCCCCTTCGGATCGCCCGAGATTACTTTTTTAAAAAGAAAAGTTAATGCCTTCGCCCATCTTCGGAACATTCGTTCGGACGCCCTTCCAAAATAACTTTTTAGGACGATAATAAAAACTGAGTCGGCCTTCGGTTGTATTATCTGGATAATGAGAACGAAGGACAAGGTCCAGTCTTTTCTTGGGAAGTCGTGTCCCTTTATGACTTGACAACTGTTTTTTCTCAAGATTCACGCCCCAATCTCAACCGTTGAATTTGAAACGTCAATCATCCAACCGTCACACTCCCTCTATTAACCCCTCATCTCTTTTCTTTTCCCCTTTACGCATACGCCCTCATATTTTTAGAGAAAAAGAACACTTTGAGAGAAAAGCTTTAGCAACCATTGGAGCCGTCGTTTCATCACCGATTTCTATTGACTCTCCTGTTCCGGTTGACGTCCACATCCAAGCGTTTTATCCCCGGGAATTCGATCTTATCAGCAATCTTCAGAATAGTAAGTCTCTATACTCTTCATATCAATAAATTGGATGTTGTTTCTTTACTTTCTTGAATATGTGTTCTCGAGTATATATGTAGGCATTTGTATGTAAGTATCTATATACACACATATGTGGATATACGTTTGATTTTACCTGTGTTCTTTGTATAAGAAATAGGCGTGTTAGCGTCCCTTTGTCCCCTTTGCATGTTTCGTTAAGATTTCTGGAACTGATAGACTGTTTAGGAGAGACATATCCTTCGGGATGTTTGAATCTGTTGAGTGTTCTTCGGACTGTCGTGAGTCTGAATCACTTTATCTTTAGATGGTAAGGATGTTTTGGCCGGTCCTAGCCCTCTGTACTCGATCTTTTTCTTCCTTTCGATTATTTTCGTTTTTGTCCGAGTACATGGCTAATCTCTACATTTCCGAATGCAGGGATATGGACCGGTCAAACGAAGGCACAGATCCTTCGGTCTCCTCTCCTTTTAGCAATGCCGTAGAGTATCCGGCCGCCAATCGTCCTTCTCAGCTGACCGAAGACGATATAGAGCATTTCTGCTCGACTTATTGTGTATTGAAATATGTATGGTATTTCTTCGCTCCGAGGAAGGATGATAGGATATGGCAAAATCCCCAAGTCGCAGCTATCTGTGGAGGAGGGTTCGCCACGGGTATATCCGAAGCGGCATTCAAATGTGGCTTCCGATTGCCCATATTGCGTATTTTGAAGAGTGTCTTGAAGCAGTCGGGCATCGCTATCGGTCAGCTGGACCCGAATAGTTTCATTCATGTGAATACTTTCCTAGCTCGATGCATGGCTAGTAAAGTGACTCCAAGAACGTCTCTGTTTTGGCATCACTACGAGCTTCGCCGGAATCCGAAAAGTAAGGGATTTTACACCATTGCTCGGCGAGTGGGCAGGCCTGACTGGTCGTTTACAAACTCAAACAATAAGGAAGCTCATATTAAATGGATTTTTGTTTCCGGCCCGAAGTTGGAGAAGTTCGGTGTTTGGAAGGTGGTCGATCCCACGAGGTTTGTTTATCCTGAACTTACGGAGGCGGATAAGCATGACTACCGATTACTGTGTGATCTTGTTATGGACAAGATACCATTATCGGATAGTAGGGATGGAGACTGGTTGGTCGGTCTTTGGGGTAATGGTAACATTCTTCCGTTCTATTCTTCTTTTTTTGCAATTTATCTTTCCAAAAGTATGATAACTCCTGTTTATTGCCTTTAACCTGTATATAATGTTCTTCTTTATCTTGTACAGTGACAACTCGATTGGATATTCTGGAACGAAAGAGGAAGAAGGCGGCCGACCTAGCTGCTGCTGCTCTGGCGGCCGAAGCAAGTGCTGCTCAGCAGGTCGAAGGGGTGGAAACATTGGCTATTGATCAAGGGGAAAAAAGCTTGGTCATTACTCCCCCTACTTCTTCGCCTCCCAGAGAATCGGTTTCGAAGGGAACGAATCAGGATACTCTTGTCGAACCGAGGAAGAGACCTCGGTCGGAGAATACGAAATTAAATGTGTATTCTCCTCAATGGAGTGTCTTGGAGACTGATCAGATCATCGTCCCAGTTCCTTCTTCAGCAAAGAATGTGGGTCCTGATCTATGTCGGGGCCTCGTTCTTCCGGCCGACCGACCAACCATCGCCAAGCTGAATGATGTTGAGGCTTGTACTGAAATGATGACCCTTCTTTCCATGGTAAGTTCTTTTCTTTCGTACAGATATACTTGCCTTAGATATTTTTTAACTTTTTCCATGTTTGTGCTCAGGGCGCTGCCTGGTCAGCTGTGGTGACCGAACGGGTGGAAGGGATGTAAACCAGACTGAAGCAAGTTGATCAGCTGGAAGTGAGAGCGATCAAAGCCGAAGAAGACCTTCGGAACTCTTCTACCGAACTGGATAGGGTCACCGGCCAGGCTGAGGCTCTAAGGTCTGAAAGGGATGCCCTTAAGGAAGAGTTGGAGAAGCTGAAGGCCACAAGCTCAAGGCGCATCGAATGGAGGAACACCCAACTGAAGCAATCAAGGAAGAGGGCTCGGAAATTGCATAAGCAGCTTCTTTTGACAGAAGAACGATGCTATCAGATGGGCTATGATGATGCTGTGGTGAAGGCCCATTCACTTGGTTTTGATCATACCCAACTGATTGATGCTGCAATGGGTATGACCGATCCAGTGGGTAGGGAAAAGTCTGATGACCCCGAAGTTATTTCTTCGGGTGAAGATGAGCCGCTTGATGAGCCTTCGATGGAATAGCTTTATATTTATTTTATGGCCTTCGGGCTTTGTAATTTAACATTTGCTTTTAGTCTATGAATTGGTGCCTTCGGGCTTTTTATATTTGCCTTGGTATAGTTTGATGTATCTTAGCTTTTTCTTCCTTAGCATAATTTTTCTTTTCATTCTTATGCATCTTCGGTTTTTGCTTTATCATAAAAGTTATATGCATCTTCGGCTTTCAATTGCCTTAGCATAATTTTTCATTTTTTATGCATCTTCGGCTTTAAATTGCCTTAGCATAATTTTTCCATTTTTTTATGCTTCTTCGGATTTCAATTGCCTTAGCATAATTTTTCTATTTTTTTATGCTTCTTCGGCTTTCAATTGCCTTAGCATAATTTTTCCATTTTTTATGCCTCTTCGGCTTTCAATTGCCTTAGCATAATTTTTCATTTTTTTATGCGTCTTCGGTCGTAACCTAGCATGTTGCGCGTCTTCGGTCGTAACCTAGCTGCCCCCAGTTTTTAAGGGGTTTTGTAAAGGATTTAGGCCCCGTTCGGTCGGTTAAAATATTTCCTCCCGGACTTAATAAATGACAAAGCCACTTAAATACTAGGACATTCTTGTAAGTGTCCAAATTTCATTCGGTCGGCCCCTAATTTGGATATGTCAAGTATTGGCAACTTAAATCAGAATGTGTTTGAACACTAGAAATAAGTTAGAGGGGCGCATGTTTCATTCGGTCGGCCCCAAACATGGGTCCATTTAACTTGATATTGTGCACTTAACCTTTCGGCTAGAGGTGTACTTGGCTTAATTATGACATGTAGAAAAATGTAGCGAACAATCTGTTATTGAACATGTGGAACTCGCATGGTTTTGTATTACAGATTGATGCTTACTTAGGGAATTCAAAAGATAACTTGCATTAGACCACAAATTTAAAAGGGTAATAAAATGTTTCCAGTAAGCTTACTGGTAAAAACGGCGAAGGCGAGCAGCGTGCCAGGTGTTCTTAATCAAACTGCCGTCCGGATGAGCTAACTTGTAAGTGCCCGGTCGAACCACTTCGCTTACCACATAAGGGCCTTCCCAGTTGGGCATAAGTTTGCCTTGTTTTGTTGGCATTGATGTTGCCAATTCTCGAAGCACTAAGTCTCCGATTCGGAATGATCTCTTTTTTACTCCCGAATCATAGTGTTGTGCTGCTTGAAGCTGGTACCTTAAATTCCTTTGGTGAGCTGCTTCCCTATCTTCTTCGAGTAAGTCCACATTCGCTCGGAGACCACATTCATTTGTCTCTATGTTGAAAACTTGTGTTCGGTAGGATTCTAAGCAAACTTCGACTGGCAAAAGAGCATCTGTTCCGAAAGCTAATTTGAAGGGTGTTTCTCCTGTTGATGACCTTGGTGTCGTTCGGTATGCCCACAGAACCCATGGTAGTTCTTCGGCCCAAAGTCCTTTGGCTTCTCCCAGCATTTTCTTTATTCCGTCGAAGATAATTTTGTTTGCAGCTTCGATCGCTCCGTTTCCTTGGGGATGTCCGACCGAACTGAATTTTTGCCGAATCCCGAATTGAGCTAAGAATTTTCTGAATTTGCTTCCGATAAATTGGGTTCCGTTGTCCGATACACATACCATAGGGATACCGAATCTTAATATTACTTGTTCTAACATGAACTTCTTTGCTGCTTCTTCGGTAATGGATGAAAGGGGTCGGGCTTCTATCCACTTGGTCATGTAGTCGATCGCCAAAATGCAGTACTTGGTTTGTTTGGTACTGGTGGGCAAAATCCCTACAATATCAACCGCCCACATAGCAAATGGAATGGGGCTAAGGACTGAAGACATCTCTTCGGGTGGTTGCTTCGGTACAGTGCTGAATAACTGGCATTGTACACATCTTTTGGCGTATTCGGTGGCGTCCTCCTTCATCTTTGGCCAGAAAAACCCTTGCCTTAGAATTTTGAGGGTCAAAGACCTTCCTGCTAGATGTTCTCCGCAAATTCCCTCATGAACTGTTTCAAGGGCTAAAACCTGTTCATCTTTGTTTAAACATCGAAGAAGGGGTTGCGTCACCGATCTTCGGAACAAACGGCCTCCAACCATAGTATAATTGGCCGACCGATGTTTTACCTTCTGTGCCTCCCTTCGTTCGAGTGGCAAAGTTCCTTTCTCTAGGAATGCTCTGATCGGGGTCATCCAGTTGGTTCCTTGGTGAATTTCCATGAATTGCTTTTTGTCTATCGAAGGCGTCTTTACTTCGGTCAGAGAAATTGACCCATTGAGGTTTTAGGTTTCTGCCGAGGCTAACCTTGATAGAGCGTCCGCCCGACTGTTATTCTCTCTTGCTACCTGATTTAATTCGAATGATTCAAATTATAGAGATCTCTCACGTACCATAAGGGCGTAGGCCTTCGTTCGGGGATCTTTTTGTCCATACTCCCCTGTGAAATGTTTCACCACCAACATTGAGTCACTGAATGCTCTTAGGTGCTTAACTTCCAAATTTCTCGCCAAATCTAGGCCTGCCAGAAGTGATTCGTATTCGGCCTCATTGTTCGTTAAAAGGAAATTGAACCTGATAGCTTGGCATATTTCGAATCCTTCTGGGCTTGTTAAAATTAAACTGGCCCCACACTTTTCTTTGGCGACCGACCCATCAACGAATAATTTCCATTTTCCTGGTGCTGGAATTAGTTGTTCTTCGGGAGTCAAATCCTTCGATTCTGAAAAGGAGCATTCTACCATAAACTCTGCAAGTGCTTGGGCTTTGATCGAAGTTCTCGGTTTATATTCCAGATCATGCTCCCCAAGTTCGATCGCCCAGGCTACCACTCGGCCCGATGCTTCTGGCCTTTGTAAGATTTTCTTCAAAGGTTGGTCTGTTACTACTTTGATCGTCCTTCCTTGGAAATAGTGTCTTAATTTCCTTGCTGCCATTATCAATCCGTAGGCGAACTTCTCTGCGTTCGGATATCTAGTTTCTGCATCTTTGAGAATATGAGAAACGTAGAACACCGGATGCTGGTTCCCTTCGTGTTCTTTGACTAACACTGCTCCGAGCGTTCGGTCGTTCACAGCTAAGTATAGCTGTAAAGTTTCTTTCGGATCGGGCCTCATTAGGAGTGGGGCTTTTACTAGATATTCTTTAACTTCTTCAAACGCTTTTTGGCAATTGGGCCCCCACTCGAAATTCTTGGGTCCCCGAAGTACTTCAAAGAATGGTAAGGCCTTTTCGGCCGATCTGGAAATAAACCTCCTCAGGGCGGCTAACCATCCGGTCAGCTTCTGAATATCCCTGATCGTCTTCGATGCTTCCATATCGATGACCGCTTTGATCTTTTCTGGGGTTGCCTCAATTCCTCTGGCGCTAACCATATACCCCAAAAATTTTCCGCTGTTGACTCCGAACGTACATTTGTTCGGATTTATCCTCATGTTGTTCTCCCTGAGCGTTACAAAACATTCTCTTAAATCTTCAGCGTGGTCTTTAAAAAGAGATTTGACAATCATGTCGTCCACGTAACACTCCATATTCCGACCGATTTGAGCTTTGAATACTTTGTTGATCATTTTTTGGAAAGTGGCCCCTACGTTCTTCAGTCTGAAAGGCATTTTTACGTAATCATAAGTGCCGTTCGGTGTGATGAACGCTGTCTTTGGTATGTCTTCGGTGTTCATGGCGATTTGGTGATATCCCGAGAATGCATCCAGGAAACTGAGTATTTGGTGCCCCGAGGTTGCATCTATCAGTTGATCAATGTTCGGTAGAGTGTAGTGATCCTTCGGACAGTGCTTATTTAAGTCGGTGTAGTCCACACACATTCTCCATTTACCGTTGGACTTTTTCACCACAACCACGTTCGCCAACCAATCTGGGTAGTCTATCTCTTCGATGAATTTTGCCTCTAGCAATTTTTCGACTTCGGCCTGAATGACCTTCTGCCTTTCCATGGCAAAATTTCTCTTTTTCTGTTTCACCGGTTGGGCTTCGGTTTTTACGTTAAGACAATGTTTGGCTACCGATGGATCCAAACCCGGCATATCTTCGGGATTCCATGCAAATACATCGTGGAACTCCCTAATGACTTTGATGACTTTCTCCTTCAGCTCTGGCTCCATGTTCTTTCCTATCTGAATCATCTTCCCTGCTTGGCCTACGTACAATTCAACTTCTTCGGTTTCGACAGCCGGTTCGGCTATCGGATTTGATAGGTCGGCTCCGAATTTCTCTAACTCGATATTCAGTAGTTGGTGACTGCCTCCTGTTTCGGCATCATTTCTTCTCCTTTTTCCCGCTTCGGTCATTTCGACATCTTTTTCCTTCTCTAGGTCTTCTAACATAATGATTCGTGCGGCTTTTTGGTCGCCTCTCATTTCTCCGATCCCATGTTCGGTTGGAAATTTCAATTTCAAGTGGGGAATAGAGGATACAGCTTGGAATAGGGATAAAGTCGGTCTTCCCAGGATCCCATTATACGGGCTGTCGACTCTAACAACGTAAAATTTCGTTTCCTTCACCGCTGTGAATGGTGCTTTCCCCAATAAGACGTTCAATGTTATAGTTCCTTCGATCGGTACAGGTTGATTACCGAAGCCGTATAGCGGTGCTTCATGGCATGGCTCTAGTTGTTCGCCCCCTAAGTTCATTTTACAATAGGTCCGGTGATACAAGATGTTGACAGAACTTCCTTCGTCGACCAATACTTTCCAGATCTTGTTCTCCCCTATCACCGGATTTATAACGAGTGGGTCTTCATGTGGCCATATCACGTCTTCGAAATCGTCCTCCGTAAATGAGATCGGAAGTGGTTGTTTGGCTGTTGTTGATTGGTAAAGGTTGTAGATTTGCCTTGCATACCTCTTTCGGGCTGATTTGCTGTCCCGATCCAGTATGGTTCCTCCGGAGATTGTTCGAACTTACCTCTGTACTTTTCAGATCCTTCGGCTTCCTCGTCTTCTCTTTTTCTCTCCTTCGGTCCGAGTTTGTTTCTCAGATCTTCGACGAATTTGGTCAATTCTCCGTCTTTTATCATTCTCTCAATTAATTTCTTCAAGTGGTACCACTCGTCGGTGTTATGACCTTTATCCTGATGATATTCACAGTGTCTGTTCTCGTCCCTTCTGCTTTCAGGGGTCTTTAGCATGGGTGGTCGAACAAACCCAGGCTTACCCTTTATCTCATGGAGAATTTTTGAGATTGGTGTGTTGAGCGGTGTGAACACAGCATTATCTCTATCCCGCCTTCGTTCGGCCCCTTTATCAGGCCTTGTGTCATTCAATCTACTTTTTACATCGCCTCGACCCCTTCGGTCCTCTCTTCTGTCGTTTTTCCTATCGTCTCGATCGGAGGCATTTTTCTTACTTTCTTTGTATCCCCCGATCGATTCAATTTTCCTTCTAATTGCTTCTCCCCTGAGATAAATGTCGTTCAAATTTTTGGAGGTACATCGTAGAGTGAGGATCGGAGTTTCTTGCCTTTAATAGGGTCTAGGCCGGCTGCAAGGAACCCTGCCGCCTTTATTCTATCTAAATTGGTGACCATCCCAGCCTCTTCTTTAAACCTCGCCAAGTAATCGCCTAGATCTTCGTTCGACCCCTGTCTGCAATGAATCAGAGCCTCTGTATCTTTCTTTCTTCGGCATAAATGAGAGTAATGCCTTAAAAATTTCTTCTTGATTTGTTCGTACGAGGCGATCGACCTAGGTATGAGCGATCGATACCACATGGACGAGTTTCCTTTGAGATAGGTTTTGAACATCTTGCAAAGCATCATATCACAATGTCCCATACCAGTCATGAGTGATTCGTACTTCTCACAGTGGTCTTCTGGGTCACCTTTTCAAGACAAGTTAGGATTTTCGGAGTTACCATTAACCCGCTTGAAAGAACTGGAAAAACGAGGGTCTTACCTTGTGTTACGACCAGTTTTCTCCTAGGCTTCGTTCGGTAGGACCTGCAGAAAGAGAATGTGAGGGTGGAGCCCCCCGATTCACCTCCGGTGTGAGAATAAGTTAGTCGGTTTTTTGTAAGGTAGTTTGAACGTAGAGAATTTGTATTGTTGTGTGTGTAGTCCTGGATTTTATGAACAAACATACCTCCTTTTATACTTATTTTCCTTTGTAGTTGTTGAGATGTAGATCTGCTTTTCAGAGTATCAAATATTCTTGGGATCATGGGCCATGTGACCGTTTAAAGGTAAAGTACCTTTAATTATGGCCACGGTCGGCCATTGAAAACCATGTGACCGTTTGTATGGAACAGGTTGTTTTATTCCTTGGGCTTAACATTGGACCATTGGTTCGGCCCATTAAGAGATTGGACCTCTAACACCTTGCTTATTTGGACGAGACTTGTGAAATAAGAGTTGTAGATTATCTCAAGACCTTTCGAACGAGATATAGAAAAGAATTTTTTGGTAAGAAATGAAGGAGATAGAGCAGTTTTAGTTTGCTGCATCTGCTTTGGTAGAATTGCTTAAGGGAGGAGAATACTTCTTCTACTTTCTTTTCTTTGTTCGGTCAATAATGAGAATAGATATTGTATAATTATATAACAGATTTTTCAGCATTCTAGCCTCCTAGGTTTAGCCATAGGTTGGATTTTCCATCAATTTAATTCCTAAACTTTTGGGATGTGTTCTTAGTTAGTCAAAATTAGCCTACAAGTTTGTCCTTTATTCACTAATCTTGTATGCCATTTGAATTTCATTTCTATGGCATTTGCATCTCATTTGCATGGCATTTATTTTGCCTTAATGACTAATTAAATTTGAATTATTAATAATTTGCACGAGTTAAATATTTTCAGATAATGCCCTAACGCGTCGAGATTTCTTTTATCGTCCTTAGATATTCAAGTCTAAAATATATCAATATTTATAGTCCTCTTAACATAATCATGTTACTTCCTTCATTCATCCGAAATTTCATAATTCATAACAAGGGTTCTCAAGGCCTTTCCTTTATTACACAATGTCACTATTCATAATTGTTTTAAAATATTACAAAATTTGGGGTTCTTACAGTTCATAATTGAACCGTTCGTCACCATGGGATCTGATGAAAACATGATATTAAACAAAGTATGAATGAAAGTAGTAATATTAATAGAACAAAGAGTTGAGAAAACAAATCTATAATCCAAAGTATCGCCTAAGAAAAGTGTACAAAAGATGAAGTAGATCTAGATCCGTTGCTTGTCACGAGCGTTGAATCCTTCTCCCCTTTTCTCTATTGTGTTTCTAAGATATGATATGTAAAGATACAAATTACAATGATATGATGTGTTTAAATATGCTCTAGAAGTCTTGCCTAACAAGAAAATACATTATATTACAATTAGAATTCGATTTAGGTACGAGAAACTGCCTAAAATTCAACTAGAATTCGAAAAAGGGCAAAACTGTAATTTCCAGCTTTGCGCGCGCGCAGCCTGCGCGTGGGGCTCTGTCTGGCGCGCTACCTGCGCGTGGTACGCGCTGCCTGCGCCCAGAATTGTAGAAAATCTCGTGGCTTCGCGTGAGCTGTAAGATCGCTGAATTCGGACTTCTAGAACTCCAGATATGGCCAAAACAGTGTAGACTG
This sequence comes from Kitagawia praeruptora, assembly GCA_037693485.1. NCBI lineage: Eukaryota > Viridiplantae > Streptophyta > Magnoliopsida > Apiales > Apiaceae > Kitagawia > Kitagawia praeruptora. The sequence goes on along the minus strand of CM075351.1, from coordinate 115,233,540 downwards.
CGCAACTTACCCAGAAAATTCGAATTTTACACAATTTGCTCCTTTCTCTTTCGTTTTCTATTCCAATTCTTTTGCCACTTCCTGTTCATCAATCCTTTGACTTAGGATCTTCAAATACTTGTAGGGAAAAGGTTCCGCTCTTTATTCCAAACTCGTAATCCACGCCAAAACCAACGAAAAATGGAAATCCTAGCCGATGATTCACGAACCTGCACATTACACGGAAACACATCAAAAATACAACAAACTTGAGGCCAAGTGAATCAATTTAAGCCGATATGGAACGCTCCAAGTGGATATAAAATCCACTTATCACACCCCCAAACTTAAACCGATGCTTGTCCTCAAGCATAAACAACTAAAAATTATCTAACTAACTAGTACCACTTCCGTAGGTGATCACCGTTGCATTTGACATATGCAACAAGCCCTTTAAACCCGTAGGTAGCCCTAGTGGACGAGTGAGGTCTCGTGAGGGCCTATAGCGAATGTACCCACAAAATCCAATGCAATGCAATGCATTAATGCAACTAATATGAAAATACAACGATCCCCTTAGATTTACCAAAACCAAATCAGCAAGCAAAAATCTCAGATAATGCAATAACCCCAAACAGAGCTCGACTAAATCCCCGTATACTAACATTACATGAAGAGAAACGTGCGTGCGTGCGTTGCTCATCAGAAATACTCCAAGTGGTCGAAGGCTAGCGACGGCGATGGTGGGATGGGGGCGTGGCGGCAATGACAGTGCGGTGGGATGTGAGTGAGGGTGGGTTTGTAAGTATGTGTTGTATGTATCGATTAAAAAACATGTGAGTGAAGTACATGATGGGGCGGTGATTTTGTGATTTTCGATGGTGATTAATGGTAACAGCGGTGGCTGCGTGGTGGAAGAGCAGGGGTGCCTGGGGGTGGGTGGGTGGTTGGGTGGGTAGAGAGGTGTAAGCGTGTGTTTGTGTGTGTACAGTCTATAGTATGTAGTGTGTCATGTATGTGTGGGTGTTTAATATGCGGTTGAGATTAAAAATCATTTAAAAATTGTGAGGTTGAGATTAGATCTCAGTTCTTACAATAATAAGGGGTTCTCATTTGAGCAAAACCCTATATTAATAAACCCATTACTACTCTTTTTAATACCCCAAAATTTAAATAAAATAAATAAATAAAAATAAAGACAACCAAACTATACACCACCGACTCTGTTTTTCTCGATTCTCTCAAACTCCCATCTCTCTCAATTCAATTTCTCTAGATCAATCTCGCCCTCCCCTCTCTCTCTCAATCTCTTTCTCGTCTCTCTCCATCCTCTCGATTCCCTCTCTCCCTCTCTCTCTCCCCCTCTTACTCTTTCTCTGTTCTCTCCCCTCTCTCTCCGTTCTCTCCCTGACTCAGCCACAACTCGGAAGATCCGAGTCAACTCACCTTCGACTCCTTCTCCCTGACTCTCAATCTCTCCATTTTAATCCCCTCTACGACAGCCTCCTCTCCACCATAACTACCTTTGTTTCCCGTCCCCCCAAAACCACAACTCACAACCTCCTCCATTCTCCTTCTCCGACAACACAACCGTCTCCCTTTTCACTTCCGATTCAAACCCCCCAAATCAATACCTCAAAATCACAACACAGTAAAAAAAATACAATAACCCACCTGAAATCTACTACCGCTAATAACTTACTCAAGGACCCAAAAAAAAAAATCAATTCTGGAATTATGAACAAAACGAGAGAAAGAAAGAAAAAATTAGGAGTGAAAATAAAACAATTATTCATTGACTAAACACTGTAGATTTAAGGAATGTAAAAAAAAATCCTACCCCTGTAAATGAATCTAGCTCAGCTTTTACCCAATGAAAAAGGACGGTTGGTGGTTTTGTTTTAAACACAGAAACAGAAAGAAAAGGTGTTATATTTGTGGAAAGAGATAGATGTGGATAACCACCAAATCTATCCACTTTTTTTGAAGAACAATAGAATTAATTCATAAAATAAAAGCCATACAGCATCTACAAAGATAGTCGAGTCGAACAAACATAAAATAGTAACAATTGCCTATCATCTTAAAGAGATAGTCTAGCAATTTGTTGAAAATGATGTATTTACATATACCCTTCGCTTCTCCCGCTCCTTCGAAACCTATTTGAGCTATCGACCATGATTGTAGTTCCATACAAACCTTCACCCATAAATCAAAACTAGCACTCACAATAAAGGAGAGAAAATCATACACACTCACCAAGGAGGGAAAAACTATACTGAAATTGCAAACTAAACATTCAAATGATAACATCTTAGATCTAGAAGGAGAATCCAAGATAATCAATCCACTCTCGAAATCAAACCAAACAACACAAAAGAAAGAATTTATTGAAGAAAAGAAGAAAATACAACGAAAATGAAAGGATTTGGGGCTTTCCACCTGTGAAAATCCGGTGGGAGCCCCGCCGGAAGTAAGAACGAAGAAGAGAAGATGAGCGGCGCTGGAGAGGAGAAAAGAGAGAGGAAAAGGGGAATCCTAGGGAGAAAGTTTTAACATTATTAGTTGACTGCGTGAGTCTTACCAAATCTATCCACTTAATTGATAAACAAAACTCAATAAAAATCTATCCACCAAATCTAATAACCACCAAATCTATCCACTTAATTGATCAAACTGCTCTAGCCATTTACGTGGTCAAATCCGTAGCCAATAAAAATGTGTAATAGCTAAAGCCCCACGTACTAAACACATCAATTCTGTTGGTTTAAAAAAAAATGGGGTTCATGTGTGAGTTATATGTGTGAGTTTGCTTTGGTCTCACCAATTCGTGTGAGTTTGGTGCTTCATTAGATGATCTTGGAGGCTTGTAAGGATATGGAAAAACACTTTGAGGAAGTGTTAGTGTTTTACACACATAGGTTTGCGAATATTGTAGCTCATTGCTTAGCGAGGGCGACATATTCTATGTCAGGTCTTACAGAGTGGAATGTTTCTGCTCCGAATTTTATCATCTGTAACCTTGAGAAATTTTAATGCAAGTACGATTTTGTCAAAAAAAATGAGGTTCTAATTTGGTTCTAAAATAAATTTTTGGGTTTTAAATTAATATCAATCCAATAAAATAAAAAATCCCATAAATATATATATCCTAATTTTAGTAAATACCAAAATAAATATAATATAATATAATATATACTTATATATATATAATTCTAAAAATTTACGGAAGACGCACTAATTAAAATATATCAAATCAAATACTAGTGCATCGCTCTTAAATAAAATTTAAATATTGAGTAGAAAATTTATTGAAAATTCGCGGTTATTACAATTAAATTTTTAAATGATATGATTTGATAACTATATATATATATATAGAGTTGCACTACATAGCAAACACCTTATACAAACAATAAAGAACACCTCTTATTTAATATAATTTAAGAGTTCCGTCATAGCACCCAATACAAAAATTTGTTATTTTTTGGCTATATTCATCCAGCAAAAAAAATTGAAAATTTACTGTTCATTGATGACGTCATGATGACGTCATCAGTGACGTCATCAATGAACAATAAATTTTCAAAAAAATTTTGCTAGATGGATAGAGCCTAAAAAAGTAACAACTTTTTGTATTGGGTGCCCCTGGCGGGGCCAAAGGATCTAATAGATCTAAGGTGTTCTTTATTGTTTTTTATATAAGAGTGTTCTGTATGGAGCAAAGGCCTATATATATGTATAAGATATATATAGATAAGATGATATGTTTTACTGAAAAAGGTAATCAATCAATTACTCTTAATTATTATGGCATTATTTTATTGAATACAATTATCCGTGATACTATTAGTGTAGCATCCCAAAATCCGGGGTACAGACATGGGGCCACTAACTACAAATAATATAATACAACCCTGGATATAAACAATATAAAATGATAAAACCCCTTAACCAAGATCTCATACAGGTTATGGTATGAAACAACTATCGAATAACATCATTACAACTCAATCTAAGAACAAAAATGTTATACATTTCTGAATAAATGAATTCACTATCTAACTCTATCTCCAACCTCGACAATTCTCAATCCCTTATCTGGCGAAGTCCATAACTCGACTGTCTCTTCTCGCTGCCCGGAGGTCACTACCCACTGTCCACTACTAGGTCTACTAACTCCACTATTCATTGGAGAAAACAAACAAAAGCAAGAGTGAGCCAACAATACTCAGCAAGTGTATAAAGTGATAACAGTTTCAATATCGAAACAAATCTGATAACAAGAGAATTTCGATTCATACTGTGAAAGAATCTGTGATATTATTTTTAATTTGCCACGAGGGCCAATACTTCACCATAAATGAGGTGCAATAGGAACTAGAACGGATAAGAGTTTTGTTCAACCAAAATAAGCATTATAAACTTCAAAGAAACCAGGCGTTAGCTATTCAATACTGATACTCGAAACTCAAGGTCAAATGATATCAATCGATAGTAATACTTGGAAACTCATGGTCAAGCAATAAGAATCAATGTTCAACTGGAAACTCGATTTATAGATTAGAATTGGATTTTTACTTCGACGCAACGAGTTAAAGTGAATGATCAGTCACACTAAAACTCCGGATATACTCTCTTGGTATATCCAAATACTCAACTGGATCCAAGGCCTCTTTTGGCCTAAAATATCATACTCTGACTAGCGTCCTCAGTCATGAAAACATTTTCATTTAATAAAAACTTCCAATTCTATCTTTATACTCAGGCCAGGGGTCGGGACAATCGACTGCCCTGTCTCAACCAATAACTGGAAAACTCATGTTCCAAGATAACAACTTATGATTAGGAATTAATGAGAAACGATATCATCGTCTAGTATCGACAAGTTCGAAACCACACATGGGAATTTATAAAGAACGTCCACTCAAAAAGGTATCAACAAAATCGATACGAATACTTCAAATTACAACCACATCAGATTATGCAAAAAGAAATTCCATTTTCAAATGAGAAGTAATAATTCAGGTTCAACATACATAGAATCAAGTGAATACGATTAAAGGAATATGATTCAGCATTAATGAATTGACTTGATCTCAAAAGGGAAAGTAAATCAACACAACATGATGTATCTACAGAGGTATGGTTGTATGATCAAGTACTAATGAAACAATATTCGATATAATTGTAGAAACAAGTTAAGGTCAATTGGGTAAATTATGCTAAAATCGGAAATTTTCGTTAATAGATATTTATAAGGATTTTTGAAATCTGGAGTTTTCTCTATTTAACAAATTTCTTAACACAATCGAAGAAAATAAAGAGATGGGATTGTGTAGAAAGGATATTTGTGAGGTTAGTTAAAATTTGATAGTTGAACTGAGGGTGGGGAAATATACATTTTCCCGCTAATTGAAGAAACATTACATTTTCTAAATATACCTTGTCCTCATCATGTAATACAATAAGAAATTGAACTGCATCACTCGAATGATAAGTGAAGAGCAAAACACTTGCCTCGATTTACGGAGTTCCTGATCCTACCAAGGATCCTTGACTCAAATTCACATCCAAACCCTCGTCGACTTCGCTAATTACCCTTTTTGTTCTAATTTCCACTTGTCCTTGCACTGCTTTCAGGCGAGTCTCTTACTCGTACCTTTACAAATTCAAGTACCGTTTCAGTGTCAAATCAAGCAACTCTTATTTGTTCTACTCTACCCATACGCGTCCTATAACACTTATACACATATCATAAATAACATATACAAACACATACCACTACATATAGACATATCCAATCATATCCATATAGTAGTCTTAGTACAATTACTAGGTCACATAATCATGTCACACAACCATTTCAAAATAGCACACCATCTAATTTCAAAACCATTTTATATACTCAAAATAATCCATTGACATATATATTTAAACCCTTAGAAATCATAAATATTTCCAAGCATTAAAATTAAATAACTTAAATAGACTTTTAAATAATTTGCAGGGGATTTTTAGAAAATTTCGGCATGAAGTATTCGTTTATCGGACTATGGGCACAGCCCCTCAAATACAAATCAACCCTGTTTTTACAAAAAAATAAAGCTGCCTCAACTTGCAGCAACAACACATAAGGAAATTTACCCGCCCTGACATGCGGCACATAGCACATAATAATTTACATTAACACTACTACTCACGCTACACCAATGATAGTATTTCTCACCCATTTTAATGATACGCGTGACAATCAATCATTGATGTTCGTAAGCCCTAGGGAACAACCCCTAGCACTAACTATTACTTACGCTATATCAATGATCACATCACTCAAGTATATTAATTATACTCGTGATAGTTAATCATTGATATTCGTAAGCCCGAGGAACTAGTTGAAGAGAACTACACAAGTCTTTAAATATTGACATTTAAGACTTGTGATCTCATTGCAACTCCTCGCAGATAAACACATAATAAAATAAATCTAACAATTAATCTTGATAAATAACATATAGCATATATGATTAGTAAAGCCATAAAACATATAAACATTTACAACTAGCAATCTCAAATAACTTCAACATTATATTACAAATAATAATTAATAGCTAATACTCATAATACTCCCAACTGAACCAGCATACTAAACTAAATAAGATATTCACCTCCGACATTCGTCAAAATCCCCAATTTAACTTCCAAAATTATAACTCTAGTTATTACACCATAATAATAATTAACAACTCACAATCACAAAACATATTATCGGAATCACAATTAGTCCCACAATTAGTTAACAATTAAGACTCTTCCGAATTAAACCACGAAATTAACACAATATTCACAATTTAAACTAATTAATCTACTCACGAAAATTAACAAATAATTTCGAAATTTAGAATCTAATTATATTACAACAATTAGCATAATTTAATCTAAGATGCAAATTAACTAATTACATCGAAAGGTAAATTAAGTAAATAAAATAAGAAATTATACCTTCCCGATTTTTCCCAAAAATCAATCTCTCTTCTCCTTCCTCTCTCTCCCAACAGCCCCTCTCTCTGTTGAGTCTCTCTCCCAACAGTCTCTCTCTCTCTCTAATCGAATCGAATCGAACCCCCACTGCAGCTCACAAACCAGGACAGGTGCGTGCCCCGCCCCATGTTTGTCGAGCCACCGCCGCCCCGTCGAGCTGCCGCCGCCCCGTCGAGCTGCCGCCACGCCACTCCGGCCTTCTTCCTCTACAGCCCCCGACGACCTTACTCTTCTTTTACCTCATCTCTTCAATCAACCCCACAACTGGTATCACAACAGTTACATACATACACGATTTGTATCTATATATGTATGTATATATGCTTAATTAAACCCCCCATTTCAATTCCTCTTCTCTTTTGTTTCTCTTCCCCCGCTATTTGTTTTTGTTTTTTTTTTCGCTCGACTGGGAAGGATCTGGAGACTTGTAGAAATGGGCTGGGTTCTCTTATTGGGCTTGGCCCAATACTACTCCCTCTGTCCCTCCCATTTCTTTACATTTCTTTTTCATTGCTCGACACGCATTTTAAGACTCCTAAAAAGTATAGTTCCGTAACTTATTTTTTAAATTTTCTTTTTTTGTATAAAAATAGAACAATTCTATTTTTACACAAAAAAAAGAAAATTTAAAAAATAAGTTATGAAACTATCCGCAAATTGCATCTTAAAATCCGTGCCAGAATTACGTCCCCCAAGGTAAAGAACCAAGGGGGACAGAGGGAGTAACAAATAACTACTAATTCACTTTAATACTAATAATCGACTTAATAAATCACAATTAAATAAAATATTCGAAAAATTAAACTTCTCATTTTTAGAATAAAGAATATAAAATTACAAGCACACACATATTTTTTTTAAAATATTTTTAGGATAAAAAATGAATTAAATATGAATTTTACAAGTTTTGATCCTTTAAACGCAATAAAACTCTTAAAATCATTTTAAAATACCGAAACATCCAAATTAATCCACCCAACACTTTTAAAAACTCAATAGATATATAAAGATAATTTTAAAAAAGATTTCATGATTTTTAAGTCCTCCGATAATTTTATAAAATTTACAGAGGATCAAAAATACACGATTTAAATATACTTAAATCCACAAAAATACAAATAAAAATATACTGACCTTCACCACTTATCCAAATCATCATATAAGCACATAAGCAAAATTTTCACATACATTTCACCTTTACAACAATACTCACATAATAAAATTCATAATTTATTAAAATAAATAATCCTAAATTAGAAATTTTCTAGGACGTTATAATTAGAAAAGAAGAGATTTCTTTAAAAAAAAAAAAGGAAAGAAGAGATTTTAGTTTGAGAAAATATAAATGGTAACGTGTTTTAGCTGAAAATGTAATTTTTTAGTTATTAGTAAACATAATAATACTATTTTATTTTATTAATAATAATTGCCCGTAGTATTTTTATAATATAAAAGATAACGTATTTTTACCAAAAATGAAATTAATTAGTTATTAAAAAAAATTGAAAAGGTAACATGTTATTACCAATAATAAATATTTAAGTAAGGATAATTAAGTAAGAAAAGAAAATTTTAAAATGAGATATTTTAGTTAGAAAATATAGAAAAGATATTACGTTTTAGCTGAAAAAGTTAATCAATTAGTTATTAGTAATTATAATTTTATTAGTTTATTTCATTAAATAGAATGACCCGTGATATTTTTGGAAATGAGAAGTTTTAGCAGAAAAGTTAAAAAAGATAATGCGTTTTAGCTGAAAAAGGTAATTGATTAGTTATTAGAAACTACAATATCGTTATTTTATTTTATAAAATAGAACTATAGGTTTTTACCAATAATAAATATTTAAGTAAGGATAATTAAGTAAAAAAATCAAGTTTGAAAATGAGATATTAAAAGGTATTAAGTTTTAGCTGAAAAAGGTAATCAATTAGTTGTTAGTAATTATAATTTTACTAGTTTATTTCATTAAATAGAATAGCCCGTGATATTTTTGGAAAGGAGAGAGAAAAGTTAAAAAAGATAATGTGTTTTAGCTGAAAAGGTAATTGGTTAGTTATTAAGAACTAAAATATAGTTATTTTATTTATAAAATAGAACTACATGTAAATATTTAAGTAAGGATAATTAAGTAAAAAAATCAAGTTTGAAAATGAGATATTTTAGTTAGAAAATATAGAAAAGATATTACGTTTTAGCTGGAAAATGTAATTAGTTATTAGTAATTATAATATTATTAGTTTATTTCATTAATTAGAATGACCATGTTTTTTGGAAAGAAGATATTTTAGTTAGAAAAGTTAGAAAAAGTAATAGCTGAAAAAGGTAATTGGTTAATTATTATTTATGAGAAAATGAGATATTTTACTTTTTTTTTTTTTTGAATAATTAGGCTTATATGCCTTACAAATAAGTATCTTAGAAAATGTAGAAAGGATATTACCTTTTGTGTTTTAGCTGAAAAAGGTAATTGGTTAGTTATTAGGAACTAAAATTGCGTTATTTTATTTTATAAAATATAACTACATGTAAATATTTAAGTAAGGATAATTAAGTAAAAAAAATAAAGTAATCAGATATATAGAACTAAGATAGAATCTTGATAAATTATTAAATTTTCGATTCTAAAATGGAAGGCCTCTTAAAGTTAATGAGAAATCTGACCTTGTTCTTTGCAGTCTATATTACTCAGACTTCTGTTTTGGTTGCCGTACATGCTGATAAGTTTAATCCAGTATCCGGAGGATATTTGATAAGATCATCTTATATATTTGTGTGGTTATCATATGTATAGTTGCTTACATTGCATCATGATTCCTATTCTAAGTTCATAAAATGTGCTGGGAACTCAATTCGTCGGCTGCTAATTCCACAAGAAACTCGCTGATCAGCTTGACTATTTAGTGGTAATATGCTAGGCAAGCTGAACCATTTCATATCTACTTGACGAGCTTAATAAAATGAGAATTGAGCAGGAGAAAAGTACAATCCATTTTATTTCATCATCTTCAAGACTTCAATTGAATAATACATCACAATAATCTTAATACATTACAACAAGAGTAAATCATGATTTAACATTAAACAGAGAGCTCAGTTTTGGAGATGAGAATGCCATCACTGTCCGCATACAACCACTCTCCATCGCGAATAGTTGTTCCTGCAATATGAAGCAAAACATTCTTCTCCCCAGTTCCTCTTTTGTTTGGTTTCAGGGGATGCGATGCCAATGCTCTAACCCCGATATCACAGCCATTGATATCATCCACGTCTCTGATACATCCATTAACAACAATACCAGCCCATCCCATATTTTTAGCCAACTGTCCCAATCTGCCTCCCATTAAGGCACATTTCATGCTGCCTCCACCATCGATAACCAGAACTCTACCTTCACCTCTAGTTTTGAGAAGTTCCCGAACCAGCACATTGTCCTCAACACCTTGACAGTGACAACACGTCCAGAGAATGCTCGACACTGACCGTAGCTCTGAAAGACTGGTTGGAGAATACGCAGATCACCGCTACTTAATAGTGGTGCATTGGTATCACAAACGTCAGCTGTTGCTAACGATGCCATGTATTCTCCTGTAAGTACACAAGTGTCAGTAGTAGTATCCTGATTCCTGATAGAATATACTACTAAACTAAATTCATAATCATACTTGATGCTCTTTTTCATCAATCCTAGCTCCAAAATCTACCCATTGTTAACATCAAAGATATATAAAATTCACATATGCAAGATAATTATATAAACATGTTCATCAAGTACTCCATTACATAAGATTACAAGTAGAATTGTAGATATCAGTAAGATTCTAACCTTTGATAAGAGGAGATGCAGCTGATTATGATTTGTAACTCTGCTCTGTGTGTGTGTGTGTGTGTGTTTATTGAGGAAATGGATAGATTTTATATAGAATAAGGATATACATATAGAGGCTGTTTGGTCCCCCTTATTTTCAACTTATAAGTTACTTATTTCGAAAAAAAATTCATATTTACATACATTTCTTTAGAAAAAAATGTGTGTGGAGACTTTAACATTCGTTATCTTGCAAAAATAAGTTACTTATTTCAGAAAAAAGTACATATTTCCTAACTTTTTTTCAGAATAAGTTACTTATTTCTGAAAAATAAGATTTCACAAACGGGGCCATACTATATGCACACACGGAACGGAAGGTTGACATACGTCGTGAATAAAGCTCTGTTCATTTCAATTGAATGTAATTAAATTTATACTTTTATTTAGGAAAATTGGGAAAAATGTTTAAATTTTCATTCCTTGTTTCATTCTTTTTCATATAATTTAGTTAAAGTTTTAACCCACATATTTTTGGAAGGAATGTTCCATTTTCCATCATCATTTTCTCCTTACAATCTTCATCATAATATGAAACTTCTTCTACCTCATATTTGTTCAGTATTTCCCCCAATATTCCTTCTTTCTTCGTAAATTTTATTTACAATTATTCATTTCATTCATAGCTCATTCCATTCTCCCCAAATTAAAACAACCTAAGTGAAATTGTGCTATCCTTTTAATCACATCCATGTCCGTGCTGGACAACGGATAATTCGGATACGGATATATCCGTTTCATTTCGGATACGGATAATATCCGCTTTTACTTGAATACGAATGCGAATATTTCGGACGGATATCGGATTTTTCGGATAATTATTAATTAATTAATAATCGATAAATTATTAATTATTAATTTATAGAAAATTTTCGACATCAAAAAAAATTAACTTTTATTTATATAAATTTAAATATAAACTTAACTCCTAAAGAAGTGAGACTATGCACTTATAGAACATGTGCACAGCCTACTTGCTACAAGATGGTAACTAACAAATCTGCTTTCTATTCTGTCTATACCATTTTGAGCAAGTTAGTGCATCTTTAAAGTACAGCCTGATTTTCAACTCTGCTCAGATCCACTTCTTTAGCTAGCTGTTCCCATATCACTCCAAGCTTCCTTGTAGACTTTCCATGTACAAACAACAATGTTCAGACTGTTGCTGTACTGGTTTATTGATTCTCTGTCTTGAATATCTTCAGTAATTTGTCTTCAATAATTCATTCGAGAATTCGTTTAATACTAGATTTGAGAACTCACTTCATACTGATAGATATCTCTGAGTTCTCTAACTAGCACTTTTTGACTTGTCGAATTACTTCTCGAATGAACCTTTTCCACATATCTCCTTGAGATGTCGAATGGTGTCTTTTACTCCTTGAGATATCGAACATCACATTGCTTCTTGAGATATCGAATATCACACTCCTTCTTGAGATATCGAATATGACATTCCACTTGTGAGGACATTGAGATATCAAATGCAACTTGACCAGTTGTCTTCTTGAGATATCGAATAGTGGCTTTTGACATATCGAATGCTCTGAGATATCGAACACCAGACTTCTTTAATAGTACAAATTACTTCTCGATTGATGTACTTAGGCAAATCTTCAATATTCAAAACTTCAACTGTGTTTATTGTTCCAGCCTTGTTCTTCCAAGCTTGAGGCATGATCTTGCAATCTTCTTACAAACATTATTTCATGACATGATTTGTACATTTACACATTTGAAGTTGGTGCCTTTTACAAGTACATAATGCAAGAGAAAATCTAACTAAAACTGTTTCCTCAGTTAAGGGAACATGTAAGTAATGCAAAACATTACAAACAATTAGGCTTGTTATTAGATGTATACAGGCATGCCTCTATGACTAACAAATATAAAATAAGTAAAGAATAACTAAGTAAGGAGAGCTAAAAAAGAAGTTAAAAAAAGTAAGTTTGAAAATGAGACATTTTAGTTATAAAATATAGAAACGATAATACCTTTTAGCTGAAAAAAAGTAATCAATTAGTTATTAGTAATTATAATATTATTAATTTATTTCATTAAATCAGATGATCCATAATATTTTATCTAACTAAAAGTTCTCCTTTTTTAAAAATACTACGAGCAATTTTGTTTAATATAATTACTTTTAATTAATCGATCAATTACCTTTTTCAACCAAAATATGTTACCTTTTTTCTTTTCTCTAACTAAAATCTCTCTTTTCAGCTAAAACGTATCATCTTTTCTATATTTTCTAACTACAATCCGTCTTTTTCTAAAATATATCACGGGCAACATTAATTTCTCCTTTTCTAAAAAAACTATGAGCAATTTTATTTAGTAAAGTAACATAATTAATTATAATTACTATGAACTAATCAATTACATTTTTCACCTAAAACATGTCACCTTTTTAATTTTCACGTTACCTTTTCTGTTTCCACTAACTAAAATCTCTCATTTTCCAATTATATCACAATCGGTTCTATTTAATAAATAAAATAATAAAATTATAATACTAATAATTAGTTGATTACTTTTTCAGCTAAAACTTATCATCTTTTATATATTTTTAATCCCTCTTTTTCTAGACATATCACGCGCAACATTAATTTCTCATTTTCTAAAAACACTACGAGTAATTTTATTTAGTAAAATAACATAATTAAATTATAATTACTATAAATTAATTTATTACCTTTTTCACCTAAAACATGTCACCTTTTTAATTTTCACCTTACATTTTCTATTTTCTCTAACTAAAATCTATCTTTTCCAATTATATCACGTGCGGTTCTATTTAATAAAATAAAATAATAGTATTATAATTCTAATAATTAACGGATTACCGTTTTCAAATAAAACCTTTCATCTTTTCTATATTTTCTAACTACAATCCCCTCTTTTTTAGAAATATCACGAATAACATTTATATAATTATTATCAAATCATCTTATTTAAAAAATTTAAGTCATTCATGTTTTAAAAAAATTAATTCAAACTATCAATACTATTATATAAAAGTCGAAATAAGTTTGGTTGATCGGTCGGTACGGTACGATACCTATTGATTTTACTTGTTTACCCTTACTTAATTACACATAAAACCATCCTACTAACAAATCAATTTTTTTCATGTTAAACATAATATTTTTGGAAAGAATAGATTTGGAAAATTTTGAAAAGATAATAGCTGAAAAAGAAGTAAAAAAAAGCAAGTTTTAGAAAGATTAGATTTTAGTTAGAAAATATAATAGCCGAAAAAGAAGTAAAAAAAGTAAGTTTGAAAATGGGATATTTTAGTTAAAAAAATATAGAAAATATAGAAAAGATATTACCTTTTAGCTAAAAAATGTAATCAGTTAGTTATTAATAATTATAATATTATTAGTTTATTTCATTAAATCAGTTGACCCATGATTTTTTACTTAACTAAAATTTCTCCTTTTTTAAAAATACTACGAGAAATTTTGTTTAATATAATTACTATTAATTAATCGATCAATTACATTTTTCAACCAAAATATGTTACATTTTTCTTTTCTCTAACTAAAATCTCTCTTTTCAGCTAAAACGTATCATCTTTTCTATATTTTCTAACTAAAATCCCTATTTTTCTAGAAATATCACGGGCAACATTAATTTCTCATTTTCTAAAAAAACTACGAGCAATCATATTTAGTAAAATAACGTAATTTAATTATAATTATTATGAACTAATCAATTACCTTTTTCACCTAAAACATGCACATGACATTTTATCTAACTAAAATTTCTCCTTTTTAAAAACACTACGAGCAATTTTGTTTAATATAATTACTATTAATTAATCGATCAATTACCCTTTTCAACCAAAATATGTTACCTTTTTTTCTTTTCTCTAACTAAAATCTCTCTTTTCATCTAAAAGGTATCATCTTTTCTATATTTTCTAACTAAAATCTCTCTTTTTCTAGAAATATCAGGGGTAACATTAATTTCTCCTTTTCTAAAAAAACTATGAGCAATTTTATTTAGTAAAGTAACATAATTAAATTATAATTACTATAAATTAATCAATTACATTTTTCACCTAAAACATGTCACATTTTTAATTTTCACGTTACCTTTTCTATTTTCTATAACTACTCATTTTCCAAATATATCATGGGCGGTTCTATTTAATAAAATAAAATAATAAAATTATATTACTAATAATTAATCGATTACCTTTATCAGCTAAAACGTATAATCTTTTCTATATTTTTAATTCCTCTTTTTCTAGACATATCACGCACAACATTAATTTCTCCTTTTCTAAAAACACTAAGAGCAATTTTATTTAGTAAAATAACATAATTAAATTATAATTACTATAAATTAATTAATTACCTTTTTTCACATAAAACATGTCACCTTTTTAATTTTCACCTTACCTTTTCTAGTTTCTCTAACAAAAATATTTCTTTTTTCAATTATATCACGTGCGGTTCTATTTAATAAAATAAAATAATAGTATTATAATTCTAATAATTAACCGATTACCTTTTTCAACTAAAACCTATCATCTTTTCTATATTCTCTGACTACAATCCCGTTTTTTTAGAAATATCACGGATAACATTTATATAATTATTATGAAATCATCTCATTGAAAAATTTAAGTCATTCATGTTTTAAAAAAAGTAATTCAAATTAAAGAAAAATATTCATATAATATTAAAAAAAAATCCGTGCATCGCAAGGATTTTAAGCTAGTAATAACATAATATAAGTGGCAAAGAAATAGGGACATGGATGGAGTAGACAACACAAAAGGATGGACCAATACAGTAAAGGCTGTGGAACCTGGTGTTGTACAAAAATTTACAACTGAGGTGGGCTCACATTTACATTGAAGCCCATTAAGTCTGTACCAAAATATGAGTTGTGCACATGGAGAGAATAAAAGGCTGTGGAACCTCATGTTGTTGTGGTCCTTGCAAAGTGGCAAACGTACAAAAATTTACAACTGAGTTGGGCTCACATTTACATTGAAGCCCATCAAGTCTGTCACAAAATATGAGTTGTGCACATGGAGAAAAATAGTTGTGGCAACGTGGACATCTAAATTATTAAGGGGGTGTTTGGAAGTTAGAGGTTTGGGATAAAATTAGAGGTTTGGGGGTAGATTAGAGGTTTGACCAAATGAAACCTCTAATGTGAGTGTTTGGTTGTTAGAGGTTTGAGTTAGAGGTTTGGGATCAAAAAGCTAATTTTGAAAAAGCTCCTTTTAGGAGCTTTTTCAATTAGAGGTTTGCTATGTGTCACAAAAAGTTATTCAAAAAGCTATTTACCAAACACTTTTATTCAAAACAGCTAATTTCAATCCGCTAGTCAAAACAGCTAATTCAATCCGCTAGTCAAAACAGCTAATTCAATCAGCTATCAGTTAACAGCTATCAGCTAATTGCCAAACAGGGCCTAAGTCCACCTAATTTGACTCTATTCACAGTAGTCTTAAGCAAACTACAACTACTCATCATCTATATTTTGATTTCTCTATTTGATAAATAAAATATGTTCACCGAGCACATATTTTAAGTTGAATTCCGGCTATGTCGAAAATAAAAATAAAATAAAACATGCAACAAGATTTAGTATTTTATTGTTATAGATTTTAAAAAAAAGGGAAGAAGAAAAATAATCTAGGTGACGTGGCATCCAGAATTTTAACTGTAATTATTATCTGAGTGAAGGTTAGGCCCGACAAAGAGTGGGTCCTGCTCACATGGTTTGAATATTGCTCCCTCCTTCGGTTGATCAAAGATTCTAAAGTACTACAGTGAACACCATGAATCAATCTTAACCGTTGAGTTCCCCGGACCACAGACTTGAATGATGAATTAGGTCTGAATAATAATATAGTTTTTTTTTTAAAGGAAAATATGTCTGTCTGTCATCTGTCCCCTCCTTGCCACTCGTGTGACAAACACAGCGGTTCCGTTGCATTTCTGGTATAGTAGCATTCACTTCTTTTAAAAATGGTACAGCTACGTTCAACTTTGCAAAAATGGTATAGGGCGACCCAGGAAACAGACGTCACTTCAAGCGGCGACGTTCCCCACTTGAAGTGGCGACCCTTTACTTTTTTTTTTTAATTGTTTCTTCCTTTCTTCGTTTATGTAATTGGCAATGAAATAGAAATACACATGTGAGGAATTTTGCACAAAATCTAAGCTAATTTGAACATGATATTTTTTAAATTTTACAGGTTCGAATTTAAGTATAAAAGACCTACTTTTTTATAAGCTGAAAATCTTAAAAAAAGAATAAGTGTAACTATGATATTATTTTGTCCGAATATAACATATTTTTTTCACTTCAAGTAAATTTGAAAGAAAAATGAAAATCAATAATTATGTCATATATATATTTAGAAAAATATTCATATAAAAAATCAATTAATTTAATTTATTCAATGTAATACTTGATTTTTAATCATAACACTTTAATATGAAAAAATAAATCATGTAGATATGTTTTCCATGCCTCTGAAAATGATGACTTATTGTCTTGAATTTTTTTTACAAGTTTAACCAAGATGAATCTTCATGATTAAAAAGAATATATTACGTAATTTATTAAAGTTTTTTTTACTTTGTTTAATTATATTTAAGTACTTGTGAGATCCAAAGATCAAAGTTTGAAATAGAGAACAAAAAAATCATATTAGTTTTAGATTATAACAAATAACTAAATTATGTAAAGAGCAAAAATAAACGTTGACATAAATATGCTTTGTCTTTTTTTTTTTTTTTTATATAAAAGTAGTATCATAATATATTGACACTAAAATAAGAGTTTAAAGAAAAATATAAACTAAATATTACAGCATACATATATAAATCAATCAATTTGTAAAAAAAATAATTTTTCTAAACTTCTAATCATTAATTACAATAAATTTGTGTAAATCAACTGATTCAAAAAAAATATTCTTGTTATATATATTTAATGTAATAAATAATTCTTATTTTTCTTTCAATTTATTGTTTGTGTCAAATACCATATAGGGATACTATTATCTAAGGGCAAAAAACAAACGTTTTGACATATTTTTTTTAATTGTTTTCACTCCATACATTAGTTTGACAATAATTGATTTTTAGTTTTCTTTCAAATTTATTTTTATTGCAAAAATATGGAGATATTATTTGTAACATTAAGTAAATATAAATCAACTGATTTATAAAATAATTTTTTTGAATATATTTTAATGTAATAATCAAAAAAAATTTCTTTAAGAAATTTATTATGTTCAAATATTATGATCAAATCTATATATAAAGCAAGAAAAAATAATGTCCAAATATTTTTTTTACTTTAAATAATTATATCTTTATATTTTATGTTTTAAACTGATTTTATATAGATAAGTAAAAATAAACAAGTTGTTATTTACCACACTTGAAATGATATTTTCATATAATCAAATATATTTTAAGTTACTTTTTTGTTTTAGTTTGTGAACACAAAATTAATAAAATATTTAATTTCAAAAGTAACGTAAAATTTGGCAAACCAAAAACAAAGCAGGAACAAGTGAAAAAAAAAATTATAATTATAAGTCTAGTCGCCACTTGAAGTGGCGTCTGTTTTCTGGATCGCCACTTGAAGTGGTGCCCTATACCATTTTTGCAAAATTGAACATAGCTATACCATTTTTGAAAGAACTGAACGGTATTATACCAGAAATGCAAGGGAGCCCAAACACAGCTACCTAGCCGTATCTCTCCCTTTATTTCTTTCCAACCGTGTCTTTCATTCCCCCCACATTAACTCTCCCTGCGTCAGTATTATAAAAGACGTCGGTTTAACCGATTAATCGCTAAAAAGTACTTTGTCAATTTGGTTAATCACTAAAAATTATTGATTTATTTATCAAAAAAAAATTATTGATTTAACTGATCTAAGTAATTAATCATCCAATTAATCCCTAAACGGTGCCTTTACCGATTCCCGTCTTTTACAACACTGCCCTGCGTGAATTACATATCACACCCCCAACGTTGCATTGTCGATGCGTGATCATTTCGAATTTCGAATTTCGAATTTCGAATTTTCAAGATTTGTTATAAATCGAATTGTGTTGAAACGATGTTATTTCTTGTTGTTCAAAGGCCGTAAAATTTTGAGAAAGCTAGCGATCCTATCGAATTTAGACTCGGATTGTGTCAAATATTGGATTTGTTTGGTTACGTAAATGTAAGTTGATTTATATTGTTGATAAATTCATAAGCACTTTTGAAATATGTTTGCAAACTCAATTTATGAACTTGATTTATGACTTATATGTTGATAAGTTGAAAGTCGGTAATGACGTAATTGTCATCCCCTAACTTATGCTAAAGAGTGCGTGTGAAGGGAGCGTGTGACTGACAAGTTTTTGTGTTACGAAATTTATGCACCATGAGAATAACACGCCTAGATATTGTCCATAACCTTATCATTGTATATCACAATCATCATCATATATATATATATATATATATATATATATATATATATATATATATATATATGTTGATGAGTGGATTTCGTAACAACTTTTGAGAGGTTTACGGGTAGTTGTTTAGGTTAGCGATCAACTGTTCTGTGAAAGGTTTGGGTTGTGTTTGTGGGGGTTGAGCTGTGCTCGAGGGTGTCTCCAATAATCTCAAGTGCCTTTAGAGAGAATTAGAGAACTGAATGCGTCTTACCTTCGAGGTGCCTACGTACCCTTGTTTATATAGGGATCAAGCTCATGTAGTTCTAATGTGATTATGTCTCTTGCTGGAATAGATGTATGCGATTACCTAGTTCGTGTAGGACTCGGGTTCCTTTAGAGCCTTCCACGAACTAGTTGGCTAAGTAGAGTAGAACTCGAGTTCGTACCCTACTATGATTCTCTCATTGGTCAGAGTTATTCTAGGATCATCTGTGCCCTAGAATTATACTCAAATACCAATTCGTTTATCTGTTCTAGATGGCTTCTAGAACCTTCTGTTGGCAACTCGTAGGAACCTGGTGCTCAGGAACCTATATCTCAGGAGCCTGTTTCTCAGGAACCTCCTTATTTCGGGACATATCACTTAGGGACCTCCCTTTAGGCATTAGTACCTGCACAAATAACAAACTGGTTAGACTGGATAGCTCTTCAAATGCTCTTGTAATCTCTATGGATGTTGCTATGCGAACTCGAACTCTTCTGCTGGGAGGAACCTGGTCTTCTAGTGCTTAGCTCAGCTTCCTGACCATTGGGAACCTCCTTATACTCATACTTCCTTAGTCATTTCTTCAATACTCGTACTGGATTTATCTTCTAGCTCATATGGACTGAACCCTAGGGCCTAATGGGCCTAAATTCAGCCCATGATGGATTTGGGCACAACAAGTACCCCCCGGTTCCTTGAAATCATGTAATGTGAAAGGAACCTATTCTAATTCTACAATCAAAGGTTCAATGCTAAACCATTCTAGTAACAATACCTCACTTCAACATTTTATATCCAAGCCTACATGAGCTAACTCGGCGTAGGAAACAGGACATAGAATATTTTCAGCTCAATATAATCTTGAGTAAGCTTCCTTCATACCAAGGAACCTGTTATCTCACTATTTTCTTTCTTCAAATCACAGCTCTCGAAATCAACCCGATGCTTGCATTTAGCTTCCCAGGGAACCTAACTTATTTCCTATCATCACATCTCTTCGAATTTTCAAAATTAAAAAACCATAGGGAGAGATAATAGTTGGTAGTAATTATCCTCAGGAGATAATTTCAAAATTCAAATTGAACTTATCACTTACCAAAACTGCAGTTAGTGCATGAGTTCCCAAGGTTCACACGCCTCTCACGCGTGTACCTCACCATTTACTGCTCCAACAACTTTCTGCCACGTGTATGGGACCGTCCATTAGTTACCTTGATTATATAAACATTTTTTTCATCTCCAGGTTCAGTTTTACCTTTACCAATTCTTGCTAAAAACCCTTGAAGAGAGAAGCCCGACGGTCGTTTACTCAATCCAACCTATTCCTCGCCGTTCTCTTCGATTCAAGGTATGATTTCGATTCATTTCCTTCTGTTCTTGCGTAATCTCAACTTTGTTTCATACTATTTGTACATCCGTGTCTTGCATGTTGTCTTAACGGTACGACTATGTTTGCATATGCATTGGTTTCTTCACACTCCATGTTTCACACACACACACGAACATCCATGACACTCTGTTCGTCGTCATTTTCTTTATTTCTGCTCGTCTTCATATGGGTGTATGTCGTTTTTAAGATTACTCATTCAATATGTGACTATAGAACTTCTAGAACCCTGATTTCTCTTTCTCATGCCCTTTAGCTTGACCTTTCTTCGTCTGTCTTTGCAGATGTCTTCTGAGTCTACAAATTCCGACCGCCAATCTTCAATTAACCCCGTCCTTACCAAATCTGTCAGCAATAGGACTAGATCTAGGGTTTTAATTCCAAATGTTAATGAACCTCAAGATATTCTTGTGAAACCTCTTAACATCGATAACCAAACCAAATCCCTGAGTTTAATTGATTTAGGAGAAGATTGGCCTTCTGATAGTGAGGAGGTATCAAAACCTGAACTCAACCTGCTTTCCGAACCCGACTTTGATAATGAAATATCTGTTGAAAGGGAGTCGTTCAAGTAGGAAATTGTTCCTTTCTGCGAGAAAACCGATTCTATCATGACTTCTGTTAAACTAGAAAAGCTTTTTGAGGAGTGTCCTCGTCCACCCTGTACAATAGTGATCCCTGAACATGGTGAGAGAGCTCACAGGTTTGATGTTAAAATCCCTAATCGTGGAATCCCCAACGCTGTCATCTCGGCGGCTTTCTTAAGAGTAGGTCTCTCAATGCCCCTCCATCCCTTCTTGAGAGAGGTAGTAGATTTTTACCACTTAGCTCCTATGCAACTAACCCCGAACTCCTACCATTTGGCCATTAGCACATTTATCCTGTATTCCAGTAAATTCACTACTCCTCTGTCTACCCCAGAATTGGGTTATTACTTTAGATTAAAGGACACTGGAAGAAGCTCGGGTTGCTTCTATCTGTCGGCATGGCCTTGTCACCAGGGTCAATGCATAAAGAACGTGAAACAAAATTTTGAACAATGGCCTGAACAGTTCTTGTATTGCTATGGTTGCCCTGATGTCAGATATGAGTTTAACCGTCGTCCGCACATACCCAAACAAACTATTCTGACCGGAGTGTGCTTAGAGAGAGCACAAGAGATCTTGAAACTGTCAGCATCCGTTAGGGATTGCTTGATCTTGATGACCCATGAGAACCTGACCTCCCTAGGTTTTATTCCTTCCAACCCTGGTACGAGCTTCCTTGTTACACACATTTTTCTCCTGTTGTCTGCACTTCTTCACTTACGTTTGCTTACTTTGTATATAAATCTTTTTATCTTTGTCTTGTTTACTTATGCAGATATGGCTCCCAAAGTTCCCTCGTTCGTGAAGAGATCGAAGAATGTGGAAGAGATCTTCAAAGTTGATGATGTAAAGGAGGTTCCGCTTGCTGCAACTCCTATCAATCAAATTCCCACTCCAGCTTCAGTCCAGCCGTCTGGTTCCTCCAAGCGTAAGCTAGCTCAGATTACTCTCGACCTTTCTGGGAGCTCACAAACTAGGTCCATGAAGAAAGGTAAAGCTGTTAAAGTTGAATCGGCCGTGGCACAGAATCAATTCAAAGAATTGATCGACACGCATGTACTTCCGGAAGCTATTGCTAGCTGGGCCAAAATGGACTCTACTGAGGCTATGCACGCCATGAGATTCGCTGCCGCTCAGAATGCCTTCTTCACTCTTAGGTTTTGTGATGACATTGCTGAGAAAACCCAGTATGACCTCCGGTTGCAGAAAGAGGTTGCGAGGCTTAAGGAGGAACTGACTACCAAAGAGGAGAGTGTGAACCTGGTTACTGCTACCGTGAGAAAGGCTAAATCCGTGGAAACCTCCTTGAAGAGCGAGAAAGAGAAGCTTCAGGCCCAGGTTAAGAATCTGAATGATGAGAAACTATCACTGCTGGAGAGAACTGGTGAACTGGAGGTCCAGGTGGATTCTCTGAATGCTGCTGCTGCTTCCTTGAAGGGATCTATACTCGCCAAGGAGAAGGCCAGATATGATGAGGGTTACGATGAGGGCATCCGTGATTACATGCACTCCATGTGGGAGAAAATGCCAGAGTTAAACTGGTCTTTGCTTGGCGAAGATGTTGTGAGCATGATCAATGATTTTAAGAAGGAAGCTGGGATTCCACAGGACTCTGTACTTCCCGTGGAAACGGTTGAGAGGTCTCTTGGTTCCAACCCTGAGACTGCAGAGGTCCATGCTCCAGAAGCTACTCCGCCTATTTTCCAAGCACCAGACGTCAACAAGGTTCCTGACGAAGTTCCTCCTTCTTGAAACTTTTAATCCGTTTGATTTACTCAGTAACTTTTGATAACTTTGATGAGGTCGCGGCCCCTCGTAGCGCCTCACAAGTTGTAATTTTAAATGTGATTTTCATGGCCTTCGTGCCAATAACTCTCCTTATGCTGGTTTCCTGGGTCTTTGTACCCGTAACTCTTTATGCTTTCTTATGATAAACGTTCTCCTTTGCTATATCTCTTACTCTTGCTTAAATATCTGTGCATGCTAAATTTTACTTGTGCTTTAGCCAAATACCATGCACTCTTCCTTAACAGCTCGTAAGATACTTTACCAGTAGGCTGTCTAGAGAATAACTCAACTTTCATACTCATATGTTCAAGCTTACGCGGGCTAACCCATTGTAAGAAACTGAACACACGCATGTTTCCACTTGTTTATTCTCAAAATAAATACAACAAAATACAGCTTACATGTAAACCTGGAACCTCTGTGTTTACACCTTGAGTCAATAATCTAAACTGTAGCTTTCTTTAATAACTTCTTCTACATCCAAACCAGGTTCCTCGAGTATTAATCCTGCAAAATAAACATAAAAACAGAAACTAGTTAAGATTAGTAAAATTTCTCTTGTTCCATTCGGGTCAACTGGTGGAAAGGTTCCCTGCTTGGGTCCCAGTCCTAAACTCTAGGTCCCAACATACCTCGAGGTATGTTGGTTCCTTTCATTACTTTGCCTCGAGGCGATTCTAGGAACCTGTGTGTCGTTCTGGGAGTCCACACAGCTTCCTCTTCTTCAAGTGTCAGGCTAGACATTTCCTGAAGGTAAATGCTAAGGGTTTTATCCCTTCTTCCCATGTGCCAAAGATGGTTCCACATGAGGTTCCCACTTCCTCTCGTGCCAGTGGCGGCTCCACGGAGGGTTTAAACGTATAGTCTCAGGTTCCTGTATGCCAGTCTCGGCTCCATACAGGTTCCTTTTGGTGCCTTGTGTCAGGACTTTAGGTGCCTTTTGTCAGGACTTTAGGTGCCTTTTGTCAGGACTTTAGGTCATGTGCTCAATGGATTTGAGGCTTTCAATTCATGCTCAGGAAGCTACCTGAGGCTTTCGGCTAAAATACTTTGCTCAGTCAGCTGAGGCTTTTCGATCAAATGTGCTCAGGAAGCTACCCGAGGCTTTTCTCAATGCATGCTCGGGAAGCTACCCAAGGCTTAACTCAATACATGCTCGGGAAGCTACCCAAGGCTTAATTCATGCTCAGGAAGCTACCTGAGGCTTTGGTTCAAGTCAGTCATTCTCAATCTGCATACTTTGTCAAATCACATTCATACTTTGCTCATACTTTCAATGCTACAGGAACCTGTCAGTCAAGGTAACCTGCAAATACAATACAATGCTACAGGAACCTGTCAGTCAAGGTAACCTGCAAGTACAATACAATGCTACAAGAACCTGTTAGCCTAGGTAACTTGCAAATACAATACAAGTACTAAAGCAAGCACTTAAAAAGTTTCAAATTGGCATATGAAATATCAAATCATATCATGCACAATACTGTCTAAGTAGGAATACTACCCCCCAGTTCTTTTGGGTAATTATTGTTACGTAAAAGAACTATTAAGGAGCTATAGCTACAAAGAATGCACTCAAAATATTCAATGTAGAGCTATCAATCGCTCAATACTTCTTAAAAAGAAATTGTCTTGCAAGTAGGGAGGTTCACATCAAGTACCCCCCGAGTACATGCATAATCAAATACTGAAATCAAAATTCTGGTCAGCTATAACTAATAAGCTGCCTTTATTTTTGGGCTGAAAGAGCCTTACTTTTCCTAAGAAAAACATATAAAAGAGTTACTGATAATACTTCTTGAGATGTTCTGCATTCCAAGCTCTCGGAATGAGATTCACATCCATATCCATCAAGTGGTAAGTTCCTTCCCAAATGGCTGACTTTATCTGGTAAGGTCCCTCCCAATTTGATCCAAAAGCTCCATGTGCCAGAACCTTGGTGTTTGGCATGACTTTTCTCAGAACTAGGTCTCCAACTTTATAAGGTCTTGCCTTTACCTTTTTGTTGTAATACCTTCGTACTCTCTGTTGATATGCTGCTAACTTTACTTGCGAAACTACTCTCAACTCTTCGACCATGTCCAAATACAGTCTATGATTGACCTCGTTGTTCTCGGGGGTCAAAATGCTTTCTTCTCAGGGAACCTGTTCCAACTTCCATCGGTACCATAGCTTCACAACCATAAGCGAGAGTAAAGGGAGACTCTCCAGTTGTAGTTCTAGGAGTGGTGTTATACGACCAAAAGACTCCAGGAAGCTCCTCTGGCCAGCTTCCTTTCTTATCTTCAAGCCTTGTCTTCAAAGTATGCTTGATAATCTTGTTCACAGCTTCAGTCTGTCCATTACTCTGTGGATAATACATTGCTGAAAATGCTTTCTGAATTCTAAACTGCTCACACAATCCTCTAAGCTCTCTGTTATCAAACTGCTTCCCGTTGTCAGAAATCAGCTTCTGCGGAATGCCAAACCTGCATACAATGGCTCGAAACACGAACTCAGTCAGTTTTGATGTTGTAATCTTAGCAAGTGGTTCTGCTTCTGCCCACTTTGTGAAGTAATCAACTGCAACCACTGCATTTTTCACTCCTCCTTTTCCTTTCGGGAGCTCTCCAATGAGGTCTATCCCCCAAACAGCGAATGGCCAAGGACTAACAATCTGTTTGATAGGTGCTACAGGACGACTATCAAAATTTGCAAACCTCTGACAATTGGCACATGCCTGTGCAAACTTAGAAGCATTTGCTTTGATGGTTGGCCAATAATACCCTTGTCGAAGGACCTTCATGGCTAAAGAATTACCCCCCGAGTGATTTCCACATATTCCTTCATGAATCTCCTCGAGGATATATTTGCATTGCTCTCCCGCTACACACTTGAGCAAAGGTTGATTGAATCCTCGTCTGTACAGAACTCCATCATAAATTACATACTTGGCTGCATGATACCTCAGCTTCCTGGCTTCATCTTGACTGGGAGGTAGCTCCCCTTTATCCAGGTAACATTATATTGGGGTCATCCAGGAATCTTCAACTGGAAACTCAATGTCCATCACTTCTTCTTTGAACACGCTAGGTTGCTCCTGAATCTGAAGTGGAATTACTCCCAATAATGTAGATTCTCTCTGAGATCCTAGCTTGGCTAATGCATCTGCATTGGTATTCTTTCCTCGAGGTATCTGATCTAGCTTCACCTCCTTGAATTTTGCAATCAATTCATGGGAGTACCTCAAATACAAGTCTGTTCGTTGACCTCTTGCCTGAAAACCACCACGAATCTGCCAAACTACTAACATCGAATCACTGAACACTCTGATATTCTCAACTTTCATCTCCAAGGCTAGCTTGAGGCCTGCAATCAATGCCTGATATTCTGCATCATTGTTTGTGGCTCTAAAAGCAAAATGAATCGAGCTATGGAGTTTGTGTCCTTCTGGACTAACTAGCTCTATGACTGCACCTGCTCCACTACTGTTAGCAGCTCCATCTACATATAGTGTCCACCAGGGTGCACAGTTATCATTCTCTGTCTGTTCTTCCATCACCTCTTTTGGTTCCTCTTGGCCAGTAACCTCCACATGAGGTGGAAACTCGATTAAGAAATCTGCTAGAGCTTGAGCTTTGATTGCTGTCTTTGGCTTGTATTCTATGTCGAACTGTCCTAACTCTACAGCCCATTTCAACATTCTTCCTGAAGTTTCTGGCCTATGCATCACTTGACTAAGTGGATATGAGTTTCTTACCTCAATCTTGTGAGCTTGGAAGTAAGGTCGCAGCTTCCTGGAAGCTAGAATCAATGCGTAAACCAGCTTCTCCATTCCTGTATACCTCGTTTCTGCATCAAGTAACCTCTTACTGACATAGTAGACTGGGCTCTGCTGTCCATTCTCTTCTCGAACTAGGACTGCACTAATAGAATATTCTGATACAGCTAAATAGAGTATCAATGTCTCTCCATCCACAAGTTTGGCTAAAAGTGGGGGGGGCTCCCCAAATGCTCCTTTAACTTCCCAAACGCTATCTCACATTCCTCTGTCCACTCGAACTTGCTTCCTTTCTTTATGGCTTTAAAGAACTCTTGACACTTATCAGTGTACTTCGAGATGAATCTGTTCAAGGCTGCGACTCTCCCTGTAAGGGACTGAACCTCTCTCACAGTCCTTGGTGACCTCATATCAATCAATGCTTTAATCTTGGCCGGGTTGGCTTCTATACCTCTGTGATTCACCATTAAACCTAGAAACTTTCCTGATTCTACTCCGAACACACATTTCTGAGGGTTCAGCTTCATTCTGTACTTTCGCAAGATTCCAAACATTTCTTCTAAGTGCTTCACATGGTCAACAGCTTCCTTGGATTTGACTAGCATATCATCCACATATACTTCCATAGTATGACCAATTTGGTCTTTAAACATAATGTTCACTAACCGTTGGTATGTGGCTCCAGCATTAATCAATCCAAATGGCATGCATACATAGCAATAAAGACCTCTATCCGTAATAAAAGAAGTATGCTCTTGATCAGGTTTATACATAGGGATTTGATTGTAACCTGAATACGCATCCATGAAGCCGAGGAGGGCATGTCCAGCTGTTGCATCCACTAGCTGATCAATTCGTGGCAGTGGGAAGCTGTCCTTCGGGCATGCTTTGTTGAGATCTGTGAAGTCCACACAGGTTCTCCACTTCCCATTAGGTTTCTTTACCAAGACAAGGTTTTCCAACCATATTGGGTAGAAAGATTCTTTAACCAATCCTGCATCCAATAACCTGTCGACCTCTTCTTTCAATGCTTGAGCTCTCTCTCCACTAACTGGTCTTCGCTTCTGTCTCACTCTTTTCTTTTCTGGATCAATATTCAACTTGTGACACATGACCCTTGGATCTATTCCTTCCATATTTGCGTGACACCATGCGAACACATCCAGGTTCTTGCCCAAAAAGGTAATAAGAGATTCCTTTAAAGCTGGGTCGAGTTGAGCTCCAATCTTCAACACTTTTGTACCATCTTTGTCACTTATCTTCACATCCAAAGTTTCACCAGCTGGTCCAGCCTTGACCATGGTTTCTGGCATTCGAGGATCTAAGTCTACCTCCATCTCTGTGGTTGGGTCCTCTTGAGGTTCCTGGACTGTAGATGGTTCTTGAACTTCGTGCATGACATTCCTTCTCTTTGATGTTGGCTGACTGTCTTCATTGATTCCACTATGTTTCAGTTTTCTGGATTTTTCTTCATCCAATCCTTCTATCATATACACATCACCATCCTTGTCCATAAGGGGTGCACTTTCTAACAGCCAGTAAGGGGTATCTGCTCCCCGAAAAACTGGAATCTCAGTATGAGGTTCCTCTTCAATGATTTCTTCAATTCTTATAGCTCTACAGGATGCTGGCACAAAACCTTCTAAAGGCGGATTACGCAGGTCGAGCGTTATTTTGTCTGGGTTCTTTCCTGGAAAATCATCAGGAACCTCGTCCATGGGTTCAGGCAATTTGGCAGCCTTAGCAGCATGTTGTAAAGCTTTGGTGTAGCACTCTCTAGACTCATACTGGCATCCTCGAACTACTCCAATTCCATTTGGTGTTGGGAACTTCATAGTCAGGTGGTAAATGGAGGTTACCACCCTCATTTCTTTCAAGACGGGTCTTCCCAGTATAGCATTGTAGTTCATATTCTCCTCTATAACGATGAATTCTGCTAGTTATGTAATGCAACATGGTTTGTCACCTAGAGTTACTGGTAAACGAATCTTACCTTTAGTAGGAACCTGATTGTTTGTGAATCCATACAAGGTATCCTTTGTTGGAGTTAGGTCTTTATCCAGAAAATGCATCTTCTTGAAAGCTGAGTAAGATAGCAGGTTTACAGAGCTTCCATTATCCACTAGCACTCGATGAACCTCGTAAGACCCGATTCCTGCTTCGACCACTAAAGCATCGGTATGGGGATGGTGTACCCAAGAGGCATCTCCTTCCGTGAAGGTAATATCTGCATCCTCTCCTTCAAACAGCTTGGGAGACCTCTGTGACAGATTATAAATACTGGTCAAAGGTCGTTCTTTAGCTTTACGAGTGTACCTCTCCATGGCACTCCTGCTACTTCCTCCAATGTGGGGACCTCCTATAATTGTGCGTATGCACCCAGCCTTAGGTGGTCCTTCCATGACAACAGGTTCCTGTGTCTGTGCCTTCTGAGTCTTCTCATCTCTATACTTTTTGCCTTCTTGAGCCACCCATTCCCTTAACTGCCCTTGTCTGATTAGAGTTTCAATTAAGTCCCTGAGGTGACGGTAGTCTACTGTGTTATGCCCATTGTTGTCGTGAAAATCACAGTATGGACGCTCATTCTTATTCCCTGGAGGACCAGTTCTGAAAGGCTTCTTAAACCACGAGGACTTCTCATTCACTGCGTAAATGTGATCGATTGGAGCTACCAAAGGGGTGAAAGTTTCATAGACAGGTCTCTCACGTTTGTTGCTGTTATAGGAAGCTGGTGGCGGGACCTGACTCATGACAGGTCTAGTGGGATTCACAGCTTCAGCTTCAGGCTTCACCTGGGATGTACGACTAACCACCTTCTTACTGTCACGACCATTGGGGCTTCTTGGTCTCGACCTCTTGCTTCCTGACCATCCACTTTGCCTTACGAAATCTGGATCCTTCTTCAAATCGGCCAGAGATTCCTCCACAAGACGAAAAGGTTCTGCCTGAGCATAAAAGTCTGCCAACGTCTCTGACTCTTTTCCTTGAAGCGCTTTCCAAAAGTCGGAACCTCCTTTGACTTCAGCAATTAAGAAATTCTTTATGGTTTCTTCAGATGCTTTCCTGACCTTCGGGGCCTCTGCATTGAATCTCTTGAAGTATTCTGTCAATGTCTCACTAGGTCTCTGCTTCATGTTGGCTAGGGTATTTGTAGGTGGTGCAAATGCAACGGATGCTCTGAATTGGGTGACAAAGAGCTTCCCCATGCTTTCCCAGGAACCAATCGAATCAGCTGGTAACCTCTTGAACCATTGATGTGCTCCACCCTGTAGAGTTGCAGCCAGTAACCTACATCTGGTGGCTTCCTTCACTTGATAGACATCCATCTCTGTGTCGAAACGACTTAAGTATTCAATGGGATCAGTGGTTCCATCGAATTTCAACTCGTTGGAGGGCCTATAAGACCTAGGTAAAGCCGACTTTCGAACCTTCTTGGTGAAAGGAGAAGCCGTTATAGGATTCACAGCAAGATTCTTTTCGTCCTTGAGTTGAGCCAAAATTTTCTTGATATCTTCTGCTGTCACCTCTCCAATAGCTTCTGACTTTGTCTTTTTGCTCGTTCCTTCCTCCTCTTTCGACTCTGCAGTGCTTGATTCTTCAGTAACCTCGTCTGAATCTTTTTCCTCTTCTTCAATTATCTCAACAGATGGGTCTTTATCTTTCTTCTTTTTCTGTGAGGAACCTCCAGTCTTGGTCTTTTTCTTTCCTTTGGACCCTGTACGGCCCTTGCTAGGAGTCTTACTCATCTCAGGATTCTCCAGTTCCTCATCACCATTATTCTGCTTTGGTTCTTCATCATCCTTTGGAACCTCCTCTCCATCTTCAGATTCTTCTTCCTCAAAGTTCAGCTGTTTCGGAGTAACCTTCGACTTCTTGCCTTTCTTTGCCTTCTTTTTCTTCTTTTTTCTTGAAGCCTGCTCCAAAGTCGACAATCGTTCTCCTACAGTCTTTAGATTTCCATCATACCTGCTTTGGTAATCTTCTGTGCTTTGTGAGGAGATTCGTTCCCATCGTGAATCTGTTGCTCAGAACGGGTTGCTTCGCTATCAGAGTTGCCTTCCATCTTTTCCACTCTTAAGATGTTAACTATCCCCTCCTTCTAGCGCCAATGTTGATGAGTGGATTTCGTAACAACTTTTGAGAGGTTTATGGGTAGTTGTTTAGGCTAGCGATCAACTGTTCTGTGAAAGGTTTGGGTTGTGTTTGTGGGGGTTGAGCTGTGCTCGAGGGTGTCTCCAATAATCTCAAGTGCCTTTAGAGAGAATTAGAGAACTGAATGCGTCTTACCTTCGAGGTGCCTATGTACCCTTGTTTATATAGGGATCAAGCTCACGTAGTTCTAATGGGATTCTGTCTCTTGCTGGAATAGCTATATGCGATTACCTAGTTCGTGTAGGACTCAGGTTCCTTTAGAGCCTTCCACGAACTAGTTGGCTAAGTAGAGTAGAACTCGAGTTCGTACCCTACTATGATTCTCTCATTGGTCAGAGTTATTCTAGGATCATCTGTGCCCTAGAATTATACTCAAATACCAATTCGTTTATCTGTTCTAGATGGCTTCTAGAACCTTCTGTTGGCAACTCGTAGGAACCTGGTGCTCAGGAACCTATATCTCAGGAGCCTGTTTCTCAGGAACCTCCTTATTTCGGGACATATCACTTAGGGACCTGCCTTTAGGCATTAGTACCTGCACAAATAACAAACTGGTTAGACTGGATAGCTCTTCAAATGCTCTTGTCATCTCTATGGCTGTTGCTATGCGAACTCGAACTCTTCTGCTGGGAGGAACCTGGTCTTCTAGTGCTTAGACCATTGGGAACCTCATGATACTCATACTTCCTTAGTCATTTCTTCAATACTCGTACTGGATTTATCTTCTAGCTCATATGGACTGAACCCTAGGGCCTAATGGGCCTAAATTCAACCCATGATGGATTTGGGCACAACAATATATATATATAGTCCCCTTCTAGGGAGAACCCCTTAAATAGAGTCTAGGAGAGAACCTAAATCCTAGCCACTGATTTTATTTAACCGTACAGATAAAGGAGCAAATTTTTAAATTAACTAATAATAACAAACTAAAGTACAGTTAGACGACTCATTCAACACACAACACCATCCACCACGCAGCTCACCGCATTGCTCTGCAAATATACACACAATATAGATACAAACATTCATCGGAGACGGAGATAAAGTAAAAAACACAATCGAATACATATTCAAATCGAGATTTAATCTTCAAATCGATATTTAATCTTCAAATCGAGGTAGTGATTCTATAATCTTCAAATCGAGTTTTCTTGAAATCGAGGTAATGATTCTATAATTTTTTTTATTTTAATTCATAATCTAATAAGCATTTTTTTAATTTCTTCAGGTGAAGCTCAGTCGGATTGAGAGCAAGATGTTTAGGAGGAGAATAGGTATTTTTTTATCTGATAATTTGATTCTACAGTACAAAAAAAAAAAACAAATCTAATATATGTTTATATGTTTTATGTTTTTTGATTCTGCTATAGAACCATATCTATGTTCATATTATGTGGTTTGTTGATTCTGTTTTGTGTATTTTGATTCTACTATAGAATCATATTTGTAGTTTTTTGATTCTGCAACAGAATATACATGCATATATATTCTGATGTATAGCTATATGTACATGTACTCTTAATCTTCTATAGTGGAAGCATATTTTTGATCTTATATGATTCTGAATTTATTGAAGCATATTTATGTAGTAGAAGGAATTTATGTACCCAGTGTTTATGTGTTTGTAATAGAAGCATTTTTAAAAAGTGGATCTGTAATTAAGGTTCTGTGACAGAAGCAAAGTTTACTAGATTTGACTGTTAAATCTTGATTATAGAGCTTCATGAATATTTGGAAGTCTGAAATTTGGTTCCACAATAGAACAACTATTTGTATATTTCAATTTTTCGTGTACATTTGTATATTTGGTTTTGATCTAGTGTTTTTGATTCTACCACACAAGCATGTTTGTATTTATAATTGTATATACCTTGTATAGTAAAATCGCATGAGTATCAGGCTGTTAATCACATGTATTTCTTGTGCCTAGATTTTGATTATACTATTGAAGCATATTTATGTGTTTCTTGTTTTTTGATTGTACTATAGAAGCTTTCTCTGTACCTGCAAAATTCAACATCTTGAATTTAATGTCTTCTTCAATTTTTGGAGATAGTAGTTTATGTTATATTTGGAGATAGTAATTTTTGCACATTGGTGCCATGTAAGGCAATCCAGTTAAATTATTTTGATTCTAGAATAGAAACTCTTTTTTTATTTTTTATTATTTTTTATTGTCGTAGAATCTACTATAGAAGCATAATTTTATGAGTTAGAAGCATAAATTTTATCTGTGTAGTTTTATTGTTGCTGTAGATTTCTATTCTATTTTTTTTATTCCACTATGGAAACATATGTGTATTTGTATTTATGTGTTTGATTCTACTCTAGAAACATATGTGGATTTTTAAAAGTTCAAAAATATTGTTTGATTCTGCTGGTAAATGGATTGCGTATGTCTTTATGGTACACACGGCTTTGTGGAGTTATTGTTTCTAGTTTTCATTTTTGATATACTCTGCCACCATAAGGTTTCTTAATCTTGTCAATTCACCTCATGTTCTTGTTTAGCTTCGATTCTTAGATTTCAAATATTGAATTCATTATTTTATTAAAATGTGTCATCAGGTACGCGTTCAAGCAATCGATTACGAAACAAAAAAGTAATAAGATCAAGGTCTGGTAATAAAGGATCAGGGTGCTCAAAGAAAAAAATAAATATATGTGCCAATAAAGAAGAAAGACTGAGCACGGACACCTTTGACAAATATAAAAGGTAATAAAATTATGTCTTCTCCATTTCCTTTTTCTATGAATAGAACGGTCTGGTGTCACCTGGAAACGTGTTGTGTGCCCTGTACCTAATATATTTATTTGCTTATGTTAATGTAGGGCCTTACGGGAAAAGGTACCTTTTGAAAAAAAAATCAGGATGCGTGTACATTGTTCCATTGTGGTATGCTGGTTATATAAGAAAGAATACAGAAAACAAAATGCGAACAATTAAAACTGTTTCCCGTGAAGAAAATTTTCAAATCAAATATATCTTTCTCCCCATATGCGAATCGTAAGTCAAATGAAAAGTATAATAGGCATTTTTATATATGCATAGTACTGACTAATAACATAATTATTTTTTTGTTTACTTATAGAAATCACTGGAATTTACTCATCATTTGCAATATCGGAGAGGATATAGGTTCAGAGTCAAAAAGTCCCTACATGCTTCTATTGGACTCATTACAAGCAATGGGACCTGATAGAAATGAACCAGAGCTAAGAGAGTAAGATCTTATACTTGATTATTTATTATATTTTGTTAATAATGTTTTATGTTAACAACTATTTGGTATAAACTATTTTCTCCAGGTTCTTGTATGATATATACAAAAGTTCAATTGGGGCACACTATGTTCAAACTATGAACATTCCTTTTCAAATACCAAAAACTCCGCAACAAAAAAATGGTGAAAAATGTGGACATTATGTGTTGTATTACATGTATAAATTTTTGTTGGAGTGTCCAGATTGTTTCAACATATCAGAACATTATCCCGGATTTGTAAGTCTATAACATTATTTTAATTTTTATTTCGTATGTCATTCTTGTATTTTTTTTTTACAAACTAGGTATTTTGACAGATGAACGAAGAGTGGTTTAATGAAGACGAACTGGAATCCTTTTTTGAGAAGCTAGTTTAAGAGGGAGAAACAGAAGATGTTATAGAGGTAGAAAAAGAAAAAGATGTTGAAAATATATCGAAGCATGTGAAGCAGATCAATCAAACAGAAGTGGTTGTGGCGAACGGTATTCCTAATCCTTCCTAAGTATTATGTCAACTAAAAACATTTTGTATTAATGTTTTCTACTGTCTTTTTTTAGCATCTTTAGGTATTTATTTTTTTGTAATCTAACTAATGATGCTGTAGGTACGAGTACTCCACTTGCAAATGATTTATTTGAACCAATCGATGCTCTACGAGCATTGGTCATATACACCCTAGAGAGCTCACATGAAATGTTTAAAACAGCTGAAGAAAATAAGAGTGAAACTAAGAAGGATGCGTCTATCAGTTTGATTACTGAGTCAGATTTTCAAAAGAAAGCTCCAAGGGAAATGTTTAAAATAGTGCCACGAGCTGAAGAAACTAAGAATGAAAGTAAGAAGCAAGCATCAGTCAGTTTGATTAATGAGTCAGATTTTGAAAAGAAAGCTCCAAGGAGGGTGAGAATGAAAGTGAGGGCAAAACAAACATCTTAGGTGGATGATGAGGACACGGTAGATGCTGCATTTGATGAGCCTGAGAATATTGAAATTTCTTAGCTGAAGAAAAGAAAAAACACAAGTCCAGGTATTAAAACTATGCACTTACTGTCCCTGAATTTGTTTTTCACTTTATTTCTAATTGGTACCTATTTGACTTTTTGTTACTTTTTTTTTGTTTTCCATCAGGCTCAATCAAATGCAAAAAAGAAGAAGAATGGATGTTCCTGGAATATCATCAGTGATGATGATAGTGATTTTGAAAAAACTCCCACTAAGAAAGCAAAAAGGACAGATGAGGGTAAAAAAGATATCACAAACAGACAGAAAAAAAAGGAAAACTCAAGTCTGGGTATTAAAATAATGCAGTATTAGTTACTGATTGGTCTAGTAATTTGTTGAACACTAATAATTGTTTTTCCCCACTTGTTGTTTCTATCAGACAAGTCAGAAAAAGGGTAAGAAGGCAAAGAAAGTAGGGGGAACAACAAAAAACCAAATTGAAACCAATAAAGGTTAATTTGCGAGCTTACCCATCAACCTTCACATCTGTTGTTAAAGGACTATCGGCTACCCAGAAAGATTGGGCCAAACAAGCTGGATTTGGTCCCTTGCTGTCCTTCTCAATGTGGGGCAAAATGTTCCATTTCCTAGCGGTGAATTGTCTTGGGTGGTATGACCATAATACGAGCGAGATGGGTTTATTTCTTAATTGGAGGATCAAAATTAAATAGGAAGACCTGTTTGATGTTCTCGGTCTTCCTAGAGGGCAACTGGAAGTTTCTTTTGAAGGAAATAAGGACAGAATAGCTAAATGGAAACAACAGTTTCCGAGAAAGCTGGCTAGTAGAATTACATAGAAGGAGGTACGTGTTGCGTAAAATCTTGATGTGCAAGTGTACACAATCGCAAGCAAGTAATATAGTAATAAATACCGGAAATCGTTCCTCAAGGACTGTAAATTCGTATCGATTGCAAGTAATATCTAACAATTCAGTTTTCGAACAAAAATATTGATTGTTGATTTTTATAAATTAATTATAAGAACTAATTTAACCAACTAAATTATACTAAAGAAGAGAGTGTAATGTGTTTTAAATATGAGAAGTTAAGTCAGGATAATTACTTCCCCCTAACACGTGAAAATCGGTAATTGAGTTGCGTAGTACAGTAGCAAATTCACAATTTATTAGCTAGAATTCAATGGTCATAAGTTTCTCTCGAAAGCACTATGGTATAATTCCTATCAAATAAACTAACATATGTCTATGCCAATTTACTCTTCAGAATGTAATTATGCACCAATTCACAAAGCTATGCATGGTCACAATATATGTCTATACCGTAACAATATTATAATCAAAAGATATATAAGCATGCACCACTCAAGTTTTATTTCAATTAAATATAACCCTCTTAGTATTATAATTAACTCGATAACCTACTAGAGTTGATCAGACAATAGCAAGTATTAGCAAGAAAATCACTTGAATGAGTAAACTGTAGAATCGCATACAATACTCTTTAACAAAACACCAAAAATCTCATGCTAGGGTTCCATAAAAACCCCAACTTTATAAAGTTAGTTCATGATGAAAATCTCAAAATCATACAAGAATTGATAGCACATAAACATGATTGAAAAGAGTTAGGGAGAAAATTCTAAACAAAAAGATGAAGAAAACAAATCCAAGTGAATGTCTTCAAAGGATGAATCTCCGTCTCAAGCTTCTTCTTTCTCTCTGTGCTTGTGCCTCTCTCGTACGATCTGTCTCTCCCCAAATTAGGTCTGATGATATCCTATAATATCTCAAATAAAACTATTTTTAATTATTTACTACAATTACAAGGAGATTTCCCGATTAAAATTGATTTCAAAAAGAGGAAATTCGTAATTAGATGTTGGGCTCTGTTTCTGGGCTGATGTAGGTTGAATATGATATCAAGACTACATCTAAATTGAAGCCCTTCTCATAAGCTTTCTGTGGGCTGTTAAATCGTCAGAATCGGACTTGTAGAACTCCAGATATGGCCCAAATAGTGTAGACTGCGCAAGCACCCCGTAAAATCCGATTTTTAATCAAATTAATCCCCAATTCTTGTTATTTAAGCTCCAAGCCCTCCTTTATTAAAACTCCTTGATACCTACAATAAAACATTATAATTTATAAAATAAAAATCCAAATCAATGCAAAATAACTTAAATATAGGGACAATATTAGGATTAAATGCACACTTATCACATCCTCACACTTAGCATCTTGCACGTCCTCGGGCAAAGAAGAAAGAAAAATCTAAATCCTAACTAACTAATACCACTTCCGTAGGTGATCACGGTTGCATTTGGCATATGCAACAAGCCCTTTAAACCCCAAGATAGTCCACGTGGACGAGGAAGGTCTCGTGAGGGTTTGTAGTGAATTTACCCACAAAATTCCTAATTTTTATTATGACTGCCAAGTCTCAAACATTAAATATATCATAGCACTCCACACATGTAAACTTAATCATGTAATAGCTCATAGATGTCATATAATGCGATTCCTCAACTTTACACACCGACACAACTTTTCAAGCACGGACACATAGTCTCAAAAGACTAAAATATCATGAACAACATCAAAGTCTTAATCAACAAGAAAATAGCATGCTTAGGATGGAAAATAACCTCACAAACACTCAAATCACACAAGTGTTTAGGTGCAACTATATCACTCAAGTTCAGTCAAATGCACATGTGCTACCATAAGCTTGTTTTTCCACCAAAATCTCTAGAATTTGTGTTCGTATAAATCAAAAGGTCTTTGTCAATGGTTGTAACAAGGCTTAGGTGATGGGGGTAGGAAATCAAGAAATAGGCTAACAAGTGGTTAACTTGACAACTAATAGAGCATAATGTTCATATATACTTGAAGCACTCAACATGAAACTAACCTTGAGATGTCATCCCACAAACAAATGTAAACTCATAAATTTCACATTGCAAGAACCTTTGAACATAAACTCTCTTTCTTTCTTTTCTTTCTTTTTTTCATTTTTTTACTTTTCTTTTTTTTTTACTCTATTTTTTTTCTCGCTTCCTCCTTTTTTTTATTGATTCGAGTGACTTTATTGAGGTGTCACGAAGGAGGAATAACCAAACCAATTCAATTCCCACCCAAAATTTCACACAATAAATTTCACAAAATTTAGACAAGAAGAAATAAGTAAGCTCAAGATTTTGATGGTGATATACGAAGACAAGGGATATAGGCTCAAGGGGGCTCACTATGGATTATTTTTAAGGGTACTATTTGGGACAATACGGTTAATCCCAGTGGCTTTATCATTTTTACACAATACACAATATCAATATGCGCACGACCTGGTTTAAAGCAAGTTCTAGAGCAACACATGCAATGACGAATAGCTCACCACAAAAAAAATAGATTAATAAAAGATGTATCAATCATAAATTAAGGCTCAAGATCTCACATGGTGATAGCATGCCATACTCATCAAAATTGACAATGACGTACATTCAAGTTTTAAATTTTCGCAAACACGTACAAGACATCATCATGCATAAGGTATTTTACGCTAAGGAGACATATACATGACACGCGAATAATTAGCCTACATGGTGTGTACTTATCCTTATTAACATGCTATATTGACAAGGCAATCAATTTTTAAATTTTCTATTTTTTTGTGTTTTTCTACTTTTTATTTTACTCTCCTAAAATAAAATCTAAAGAAAAATATATCTAATATCCAAAAAAAACTAAGAAAAGAAATGAAAAAAAAAATTATCCTAAAAATAAAATTATTAATGATCCTATTTTTTATTTTTTTATGCGGGAAACCCTTCCCCGCACTTAAGAGGTTCATTGTCCCCAATGAATAATAAAATTAAATATACAAACTAATAAAAAGCATAAATAAAAAAATACAAAAAGAAACTAATAAAAATAAATATGTATAAAGGAAACTTAAGAATACTCGTCGTATGAAGTGTCCTTTAATTATGATTGGTGAGCTTGCTTCTTCCTTTTAGTAGTTGAAATAGCACACAAGTTTGTTTATTAAATAAACAAAGCAATCTTACACATAGTGAACAAGTTGGTGGAGTGGTTGTTGCATTGTTTTCCTTATAGGAGGTCAGGGGTTCAACTCCCCTCTCCCCCATTTCCATATAATTTTTGAACAGAGCATCTTCCAAGCAGCTGACCAAGGCGTCAACGTGGCTGCTGACTGGACTGGTGACTGGACGATGATTGCTGATTGGGCGCCTGTATGTACAACAGGTTTGGAAGCATGCTCGGAAGTCCACCAAGCTCGGGATCAGGCCCGTGAGTTGAAGGTGCCATGCAGGTGAATTGGACCATACATACATTGATATATGTGGGCTGAATAAAATGTAAATGGGTCGTGTGCCTTGTGTTTGTATGCAAGTGTACGAGTTGCACAAATTGATCTTGAGCCAGACAGAATTGAACCGCGGGGTGACATGTCGTGTGCCTTGTGTTTGTATGCAAGTGTACGAGTTGCACAAATTGATCTTGAGCCAGACAGAATTGAACCGCGGGGTGACATCACGCACTGAGGCGCGCTTGAGACTTGAGGAACAGAGGTACTCGCACCGCGAGTTTAATATGATGCACCGGGGCGCGCGCAATAATCCAATTTTCAATGTATAACAGGGATTTCTGCACTCCAGGTAGATAACATTGCACCGCGGGTAGTAAAATCGAGACCAAACCGAAACTTTTTTTTTGACAAAATGCAATTTTCATTACTCCGATAACTCATTCAAGACACAATTCTTAACTTCGATTGGAACAGACCTCCAATCAAAAACACCATCAGGATACATATGAGACACTCGAGCTAACTCATGTGCCGACATATTCGCAGACCGTTTAATAAAATACAACTTAATGTTGTTC
This sequence comes from Kitagawia praeruptora, assembly GCA_037693485.1. Taxonomy (NCBI): domain Eukaryota; kingdom Viridiplantae; phylum Streptophyta; class Magnoliopsida; order Apiales; family Apiaceae; genus Kitagawia; species Kitagawia praeruptora. The sequence goes on along the minus strand of CM075351.1, from coordinate 115,193,127 downwards.
AACTCACGCATCAAATCTCTGCACTCCAATATCACCTGCCCAAGTCTGGATCTCATTGGAGTAGCACTTCGAATCAACTGCACTACCAGTAAGCAATCTGATTCGATAATGATTGTGTTGCCCGACCACTCCTTTGCCCAACTCAACGCTTCTTTAACTGCTATAGCTTCAACCAAGGTCGGGTTCATTACCTCCCTGTAGCACCTGGTTCTTGCCAACAGAAGGCGTCCTTCATGATCCCGTGCAACCATTCCGCAACCTGAAGCTGCCTGCTCCTCGAAAATTGCTGCATCTGTGATCTTTACTTCATTATGTTGTGGCTTTACCCAGTAGATAGCACCATCTCCTGTCACAGGAGGTTGAAGAGGTGCCACGTAGAACCTATCCTGAGCTAACGTCCACTGTGAAAGATACTCCCAAGCTTTAGCAACAATTCGCATTGGATTCCATCATTTATTACTCCATACTAGATCATTCCTAGCCCTCCATATGGACCAACATAGGGTAACAATTCTTGCATTAATTTGATTCGAATGAGCAGATAAATTTGTTTCCAACCAGTCTGGAAATTCCATGATGACACTCGTGTTGATTTCAGCATTGTAAATTTGCCAGCAAAGAGCAGCAGACTTACATTGAATCAAACTATGGAAAATGGTTTCCATTTCTTCATTGCAAACAGGACAAACACTGTCAATTGTAACATGCTTCGACTGCAAAACAGTCTTAGTTGGTAGGCAGTAAGAGACAACACGCCACACTAAGCTCAACGTTTTTGGAGGAGCTTTGATGTTCCAAAACTTCTTCCAGAATACACTATTAACATCAGTAGTCCAGGCTCCTTTTTGTTCTTGAATGAGCTTATATGCGCTTTTCACCGAATACTGTCCAGAATTCTCTAGTCTCCAACATAGAATATCTCTGTCTAATTCCTGCTCCACCCCTGTGTTGACAATGCATTGCTTATCTCTATCATCAAAGATATCATTTATCACCTCCATATCCCACTCTTTAGTCCCGGTACGAAACAGAGAGGATACCATTTGATTTGTCAGTGACGGTGAAGTAGAAGAGATATAAGGATTTTCCAGATTATTCAACCATGGTTGCCCCAAAATAGCAATTTCCTTTCCTGTACCAATCCTCCAGTTAGAGCCTGAGGATATGACTCACCTTGCTTCAGCAATGCTCCTCCAGATAAAGCTAGGGCTACTACCTATCGTTGCATCCATGAAATTCGTATCAGCAAAATACTTAGCTTTATACACTCGAGCCACCAAACTATCCGGGTTCGTAATGAATCTCCAACATTGCTTCCCCAACATAGACAAATTTACATCCCGTAAACATTTAAAACCTAACCCACCAGCATGTTTGTGTCTCGACATCCTATCCCAGGCAATCCAGGTGATTTTAGACTTAGAATTATGCGAATTGTTCCAGAAAGACTTAGACATCGCTTTCTCCATATCCCTGGTTAACTCTAATGGGAGCAGAAAAACATTCATAGCATATGAGGGCAAAGTTTGAGCAACCGTCTTGATAAGAACTTCTTTTGCTGGTCTGGATACGCACTTCTCGTTCCACTTGTGTATGCTAGCATTGACTCTATCTTTAAAATAACCAAACACTGCAGTCTTTTTCCTTCCCAGAATATTAGGGAGTCCCAGATATTTAGCATTATCATCTGCCTCTGGAATTTGCAGAACTTGACACACTTCATCCTTGTTCCACTGTATAACATTAGCACTAAAAAAGACTGTGGATTTACCTCTGTTTATGCGTTGTCCTGAAGCTCTTTCATAGCAATTCAACAGTTCCATAACTTTGAATGCTTCACCTGTTTCTGCTTTACAATAAAGGTAGCTGTCATCAGCAAAGAGCATATGGCTAATGGTTGGTGCTCTCCTGCAAATTCTGACTCCATGTAACCATTGATTAACTTCATATTGCTTGATCATAGCTGAAAGACCTTCCGCACAGATTATGAATAGATAGGGAGACAGCGGATCTCCCTGCCTTAATCCCCTACTTGGTTTGATAGGTCCCATTTCAAACTCTCCATGCACGATCGTATAATCCACTGTTGACACACATTGTAAAATTAAATGAACCCACCAACTGTCAAATCCCATCTTGAGAAGAATATCATGAAGAAATTTCCACTCTATCCGATCATACGCTTTGGACATGTCCAACTTAAGCGCCATAAACCCATCTTTACCAAACTTCTTCTTTTTCAGGTAATGCATGACTTCAAAGGAAATCATAACATTGTCTGTGATTAGTCTACCTGGTAAAAACGCACTCTGAGTATCCGAAATTATAGAATCCAACACTCCCTTGAGACGATTTGCAATTACCTTGGTGATGATCTTCATTACAACATTACATAACGCTATAGGTCTCAGCTCCGTCAACCTTGATGGATTTTTCTTTTTAGGAATAAGGACAATGTTAGTCGCATTGATATTTTCCATTAGCACTCCTGTCACAAAAAAGTCTCTGACCATCAATGTCACTTCCTCTCCTACCACACTCCAATTTTTCTGAAAAAAGGCTGGGGTCATGCCATCTGGCCCTGGCGCCTTGTCAGGATGCATATGGAAAACAGCATCCTTCACCTCCTCGTACGACACAGTTTCCAGTAACAATCTATTCTGTTGCTCTGACACTGTTCGTGTGATACAACTTAATACCACATCACCTTGAGTTTGCTCTGCAGTGAATAGTTGCTGAAAGTATTCCTTTATTAAATTATGCAGACCACTTTGCCAGTTGACCCATTCACCATCTTCATTCCTCAACTTCTGGATGTAGTTATTCCTTCTTCTCTTATTGCATGATGCGTGAAAATACTTAGTGTTCTTTTCTCCAGCTTGTAGCCAGAGTTGCTTAGACCTTTGGCGCCAAAATATTTCTTTTTGGTCCAACACTAAATACAGCTGCCTCCTTGTGTTCTCATATTCAGTTATCGACTGAGCATCTCGTTTATTTCTCAACAGCTTTAGTTTAGTTTTGCATTCCTTTATACGACGGCTAAAGCAACCTGTGATCTCTTTCCCCCATACGTCTAAGCTTTCTGCACACCTAGCAATTTTCTGAACAATAGTACTACTATGCACATCTTTCCAGCAGTCTTTTATAATTTGAAAACACATAGCTTCAGTAAGCCAGGCATTTTCAAAGCGGAAGGAACGTTTTTTATAACCCCTGGTATGCCTTTCTGGACAAAGCAGCAAAGGACTATGATCAGAAGGTGATCCCGCTAGATTATACACTTTAGCCAACTCAAATAGTCGTAGCCACTGTGAGTTTGCTAGCACCCTGTCCAACCTGATTTCCGTCCATTGCGAGGTGTTTCTACCTTTCTCCCATGTGAACTGGTGCCCCGTCAGTTCGAGGTCATGAAGTTCAGCTTCTTGAAGACACGCATTAAAACCATCAATGAGATAATTAGGATATGGAGGCCCCCCCTCTTATCTGCATGAGAGGTTACGTTGTTAAAATCCCCAACTAGGCACCATGGTAGGTTTCCGTCTCTAGATAGATTCTTAAGCAGATCCCACGTTTTGTATCTCTGAGACCTCGATGGTTCTCCATAGATGCCTGTCAATCTCCATACATTAGAATCAACCATTTTTACAGAAACATCAATGTGTGAACGAGAGAAACTCCGCAGATTAATTCCATCTGTATTTTTCCAGAGCAAAGCAATGCCTCCACTTCTACCTTGAGGCTCCACAGCAATAAAGTTTTCGAACCCCAACTTATTACATAAAGTCTCCATCTTCCTATAGCTACTTATAGTTTCACTGAGAAAAACAAGCGACGGCCTTTCACTACGGGTAACTTCTTTAAGGAACTGGATTTTTCCAGGTGAACCCAGACCCTGGCAATTCCAAGCTAAGACATTCATGATGACAGCTAAAACTTAATAAACCTTGTTACATGAACAAGACAGAAAACTTGCAAATATGCAAGACAAGAAACTTGCAATCATGCAAGACGGAGAGCAATTCAGTATTGACATCTAAACTGATTAGTGACTAGTGAGACAATTCATCAAACAGGTTGGATGCAAACTCAGAGGATGGTGAGAGGGAGAGAGAGAAGCATGCTTTAACTTGATTCGTGAGAAAGGAGGCTTGATCGATGGAGGAAAGGTAGATTTTTATGCGTTTAGTTTGGTTTAGGCATCGACTCTCATGGCGATTGAACGCAAGTGACGGGTAGAAAAAGGATAGGAAATGGTTAAAACCAGGGTAAATGGCACCTACCAGTGCCAGGAGTCCTACTGGTCTTTTCCATTTTAGACCAAACAGAAACTTCAACACTGCGGGTAGATTATATTGCACCATAGGCACAAACCTCCTTAAAATACAAACATACAAACCAAGCATAATCTAATATTTCAAGCTAATCTAATGACCAAACTAGGGGTACCCCAATACAAAAAATGCTTAAAATAATTGGCTCTATCCAACAAAAAAAAATAAAAAAATTCACTGTTCACGTGATGACGTGGCAGTGGATTTCACTGATTAACGGTGCTTCGTACCTTCTTGTACGGCGCTTCGCGCCTTTATCATTCTAAAGTTGTAAGGAATGGCAATCAATGGTAAAGGCAATAGACGATTAACGGGTGTGTCGAGAGCCTTCGGCCCTCATGACTACCTAACTCATCCGTTTACTGTCTTAAATGCTTCGCATTTCCACGGGAAGATTTTTTTTTTTTTTTTTTGAAATTTTTTTATTTTTTTTGTTGGATAGAGCCAATTATTTTAAGCATTTTTTGTGAAGGTACCCTTGGCGGAAACCTTAGAATAGATGAAATATAATTAATTTAGTGTTGGTTTGTAGGTTTGTATTTTAAGAATGGTTTGTATTTGAGCACTTGCCTATATATATATATATGGTTGGACTCCATGGCAAACACCTTATATAACAAACAATAAAGAACACCTCATATCGAATAGATCCATTGCCCCTGGCGGGGCCACCCAATACAAAAAGTTCTTATTTTTTTAGGCTCCATCCAGCAAAAAAAAAAAAAAATTTTGAAAATTTACTGTTCATCGATGACGTCATGATGACGTCATCGATGAACATTAAATTTTCAAAAAATTTTTCTAGATGGATGGAGCCTAAAAAAATAAGAACTTTTTGTATTGGGTGCCCCTGGCGGGGCCAATGGATCTATTGGAATAAATGGTTTTATAGTGTTCTTTATTGTTTGTTATATAAGAGTGTTCTGTATGGAGCAAAGGCCTATATATATATATATATATATATATATATATATATATATATATATATATATATATATATATATATATATATATATTATTCTTGTCTTTCACCCTCTTCAGCGCCTTGCTAAATTCTGTGTCTCCAAATTCATTTTTTTCTTTTTTGAAACACTAAAAGCACACACATCAAGGCATCTTGTGGGAGTGAAAAAAATGAATATAAAAATTTCTAACCTAAAAAACAATGAAAAGAAAAAAAAAAGAAAAATATACAAAAAATAAAACAAAAATATAAAATAACCATAACAATCATGGGTTGCCTCCCAAAAAGTGCTTTTCTTTAATGTCTTTTGCTAGACATCATTCTCTTTCAAGGCTCCATTAAATCAAGTGAGGTTTTATCACGCATAACCTCACCTCCCCAATAATGTTTAGATCGTTGTCCATTCACCTGAAATTCACCCCCTTGATTATCACGTAATTCCACAGCTCGATAGGGATCTACTTTTACAATTGTAAGAGGTCCGGAACATCTAGATTTCAGCTTGCCTGGAAATAACTTCAGCCTTGAGTTGAATAATAAGACTTGTTGCCCCACTTCAAACACCCGAGATTGAATGCTTTTATCATGTAATTTTCTCCTTTTGTTTCTGTAAAATTTAGAGATTGCAGAAAAATGTTTGACAATTTTCCAATAAAGCTTCACCATACGTTTCTTGGGCTTCTTCAAGACATTCGTTGTCCCAAGAGAATTTGCATTCAACCTTGTTGAGCTAAGAATTGGCAAGGTGGAGGAGATATCCATAAGAAAATGTGGTGCGTGAGACGATAAGACTTTTTGCACAGTGTCAGGCGATTCTTCAATTGATATTTTGGAATCATTCACCTTGCTAGTTAATGATGGTAATGCCTTGACACAACTTGTTGTCCCACCTTCATGGTCATGCTCAGAATTGAAGGGATCACCAATTAAAGTATGTTCTAACTTTTCAGAAGTTAGAGCATCTAATAAAAATAGTTCAGAGCAATCTTCAACTTTATTTGGAGATTTCATGGTCTTAAAAACATTAAAATTCACCATTTCATCTTGAACCCTCGTGGTGAGTTCTCCTTTTTCCACGTCAATTAATGTCCTTCCCGTTGCAAGAAATGGTCTTCCCAAAATAATAGGAACTTCATGATCTTCATCATAGTCCAACACAATAAAGTCGACAGGGAATACAAACTTATCTACCTTCACTAACACATCTTCAATCTTTCGTTCTGGGTGCGCAAAAGATCTATCCGCTAGTTGGAGGGTAACAGTTGTAGGACGAACTTCCTCGATCCCCAATTTCTTAAATGCAGACAAAGGCATCAGATTTATACTAGCACCCAAATCACATAAGGCCATCCCAGTATAAGAATTTCCAATTGTACACGGAATGGTGAAACTCCCAGGATCTTCTTGCTTTGATGGTAATTTGTTTTGTTAGAATGATCTACACTCTTTTGTTAGAGCAACTGTTTCAAACTCCCCTAACCTTCTCTTCTTTGACAGAACATCATTTAAGAATTTTACATAGTTAGGCATTTGCTCGATAACTTCCACGAATGGGATATTGATGTGTAACTGTTTCAAAACATCTAGAAACTTCTTAAACTGGGTATCTTGTTTCTGCTTCTAAAAACGTTGAGGGAATGAAGGTTGTGGTTGGAATGCTGGGACCACCTTAGAAGTCTCGATACCATCATGTTCTAAATTTTTCTCCTCACTTTCAGTTGTAGAGGAATCACCTTCTTTGGAATTAGATTTAGCATTCTTCAAGACTTTCCCGCTCTTCAATGTCATGGCTTTGGAGTGATCGTGCCTAACATCCCTAGGCTTTTCAGTGTCACTAGGGAGAGTGCCATGTGGTCGATTTCTTAGTTCATTAGCTAGTTGTTCTCCAAATTTCTCAGTGATGCTGCTTGACTTTGGATGAGAGCATCATTATTTTCCATGTATGCTTTAAGCATATTTTCAAGAGAACTAGATTGAGATGCTTGTTGAGGCAATTGTTGTAGAGCTTGTTGAGAAAATTGTTGTTGAGCTTGTTGAGAAAATCCAGGCGGATAATTGGGCCTAAAGGTATTTGATGAAGTTCCAGAAGTAGCCCCTTGATTGTTCCAAGAAAAGTTAGGATGTTGCCTCCATGATTGATTATAGGTGTTTGAATAAAGACCACCCTTATTTTGATTTCCCACATAATAGATAGATTCAGGATTTAAAGGACAACTATTCATAAGTATGCTCTTCACCACAATACACACATGAAATATTCTTGATTTGATTAACCTGTGGATTCACCGACTTCCCCATAGATTGATTACCTCCTGTCGTCAAGTTCTTGAGCATATTTTCAATGGATGACATTTGAGCTTTCATTCAAGTTACAGCATCAACTTCATAAATTCCAGCTACTTTTTTCCCAGCTTGAGCCCTATTAGTTATCCACTGATGGTAATTTGTTGCAATCGTCTCAAGAATTTCATATGCATGATTATATGATTTGGCCAACCGAGCTCCATTTGCAGATGCATCTACCACACATTTTGTATGAGTATTGAGACCATTATTGAAGGTCTCCATCTGAATGTAATGAAGAAGACCATGATGTGGGCATTTTCTCAGTAATGCCTTGAATCTCTCCCATTCCTCATATAAAGATTCATCGTCTAGTTTCTGAAAAAAATTAATCTCATTACGAAGCTTTGCATTCTTGGTGGGTGGAAAGTACTTCATAAGAAATTTTTCTGCCAAATCATTCCAATTAGCCACCGAACCTGGTGGCAATGAGTTCAACAAATCTCTAGCCATAGAATATGGGAACAACTTCAATTTCAAAGCATCATTTTTTACTCCAGAAAGTTTGAAAGAATCACAAACCTCAGTAAACAAACGAATGTGAAGATGAGGATCCTTATTAGACATCCCATTGAATTGACCTATAGTTTGCAGCATCTGGAACATAACTGGCTTCAGCTCAAATTGTGTTGCTTGAATAACAGGGTTGACAATCCCTGAGTTTAACTCACCAACACGAGGTTTCCCGTACTGCCGAATGGCACTATCTCGATCATCTAACACCATCGTACCATTTTGAGCATTAGGTACCATATTCCGGTTATTAACAGTCTTATCAACTATAACTAGGTTCACTTCTTTAACTCCGCGTTGCACTCTTCTTCTTGCATTGAAAGTTCTCTCAATTTCAGGATCAAAGACAAATAATCCTGAAAGTTCTTCGCTCAGACACAAAGACACCTGATAAGAAACAAATATTACTCGCGTTAGCACAGAAGTAACAAAAACCAAACTGTAAGAAAATTGATTTAGCAATTAACAACTAAAACAGTCCTCGGCAGCAGCGCCAAAAACTTGTTGCGTAAAATCTAGATGTGCAAGTGTACATAATCGCAAGCAAGTAATATAGTAATAAATACCGAAAATCATTCCTCAAGGACTGTAAATTCGTATCGATTGCAAGTAATATCTAACAATTCAGTTTTCGAACAAAAATATTGATTGTTGATTTTTATAACTAAACCAATTATAAGAACTAATTTGACCAACTAAATTATACTAAAGAAGAGAGTGTAATGTGTTTTAAAAATGAGAAGATAAGTCAGGAAAATTACTTCCCCCTAACACGTGAAAATCGGTAATTGAGTTGCGTAGCACAGTAGCAAATTCACAATTTATTAGCTAGAATTCAATGGTCATAGGTTTCTCTCAAAAGCACTATGGTATAATTCCTATCAAATAAACTAACATATGTCTATGCCAATTTACTCTTCAGAATGTAATAACGCACCAATTCACAAAGCTATGCATGGTTACAATATATGTCTATACCGTAACAATATTATAATCAAAAGATATATAAGCATGCACCACTCAAGTTTTATTTCAATTAAATATAACCCTCTTAGTATTATAATTAACTCGATAACCTACTAGAGTTGATCAGACAATAGCAAGTATTAGCAAGAAAATCACTTGAATGAGTAAACTGTAGAATCACATACAATACTCTTTAACAAAACACCAAAAATCTCATGCTAGGGTTCCATAAAAATCCCAACTTTATAAAGTTAGTTCATGATGAAAATCTCAAAATCATACAAGAATTGATAGCACATAAACATGATTGAAAAGAGTTAGGGAGAGAATTCTAAACAAAAAGATGAAGAAAACAAATCCAAGTGAATGTCTTCAAAGGATGAATCTCCGTCTCAAGCTTCTTCTTTCTCTCTGTGCTTGTGCCTCTCTCGTACGATCTGTCTCTCCCCAAATTACGTCTGATGATATCCTATAATATCTCAAATAAAAGTATTTTTAATTATTTACTACAATTACAAGGAGATTTCCCAATCAAAATTGAATTCCAAAAAGAGGAAATTCGTAGTTAGCTGTTGGGCTCTATTTCTGGGCTGATGTGAGTTGAATATGATATCAAGACCACTTCTAAATTTAAGCCCTTCTCATAAGCTTTCCGTGGGCTGTTGAATCGTCAGAATCGGACTTGTAGAACTCCAGATATGGCCCAAACAGTGTAGACTGCCCAAGCACCCCGTGAAATCCGATTTTTAATCAAATTAATCCCTAACTCTTTTTATTTAAGCTCCAAGCCCTCCTTTATTAAAACTCCTTGATACCTACAACAAAACATTACAATTTATTAAATAAAAATCCAAATCAATGCAAAATAACTTAAATATAGGGACAATATTAGGATTAAATGCACACTTATCAGTACGTCAAAAAATTGAAGAATCTTCAGTGGCTGACGAAGATTTCAAATAGAACTTCATGGTGTTGATGGTCAACTTGTTTATCAAATCAAAAACGACATCGTTTGTCTGCCCGAAAGTTCTGAAATTTACCGGAAGTTAAGAAAGTGCAAAAGACTATAACCGGTGCAAACCAGTTATAGAAAGTTTGCAAAGTTGTCATGAGAATTGGTGGGTAAACCCACAATCTCAGTTCTATACCGGTTCCTTAGTTTTCCTGCTTATAAGTAAAAATCATTTAAACTTATGATTATTTAAATACAAGTATTCTTTAATTGTAATGTTACATGATGCATTAAACTACATCTTTAATTGTTGATTTATAATCATGTAGTTTGGGGAGTTTGAGATTGAACAGAGAACAAAGGAAGACAAAGTCTCTCTACAACAAGTAGTTGCTGAGGTATAAAAATGTATTTTTATAATTGAATAGTATTTAGAATTAATATGGTGAATGACTAATCATAAAACTTATCATGTAAACAATAGCTATTCAGAGATATTAATAGTAACTGGAATGTTACTGAAAAAGAAAATGAAGAAAATGTTCACGCTCGGATCTTTGCTAAAAATGTAAGTTGTCACGTAAATATTTATAAAATTTTTAAGACATATAGCTGTAGACCTCTTAGCATAGATTGCTGGTCACATTATTCTTATATCGATCTAGCTATTTATCTACATCACTCTGAAACCGGAAAGTCCCATATTTCTTATAACTCTCTACATCACTCTGTAACCTCTAGTACATATCTACTATGCTGGTATACTATGCTGGTAACTCTGGAAAAAAGTATATAAAACTATATGTAAATATGCTTCTGTTATAGAATCATGATGTGTATATAGGTTAATGTTGGGATATACTTGTCCATTGATGATGATAACAAATACCACGAGGCAAGAAATGAATAAAGGAATAAAAGTTGACAAATTAATCAGGAAGCTAACTGAAATGTAGATCAACTAAAGCTACATTGGGTTAATGGAACTCTACAAATAGTTAGGAAGTATTTCTACAACAAGCCCTGAGATGCTTTAATCAAGTATCTGTAATCTAAAGAGAGAATTGTTATGATCAACTCATGCAAGTAATTCGAGAAGTCAAGAAAAGAAAGAGTTTGAGAAGTCAAGCCACTGAAATGACTCTATTCGAGTTATCATAAAAATGGTGAATTCGAGACCTCTGCAAAAAGGGTTATTCGAGAAGTCATTTGAGAAGTCTATGAAATAAGCTATTCGAGAAGTCATACGATATAGCTTATGAATTAGACTATTCGAGATGTAATTCGAGAACTCAGTTGACTATTCGAGAAGTCTTCATTCGAGAAGTAAAAGCTCAAACAGATCGAGAACTCAGCCTGAAATTCTAATAATGCCAGAGTTCTCTAATAGAACAAGTCGAATGAAGAAATGACCCAGAATTACTTTGCAACCCGTGACTTATAGACAGTGATCAATTACATAGAGGATGTTCAAGTAGGGAGTCAAATTGTAGATATTCGAAGGATCAAACTTTTACAGATGAAATGTGAAATCAATATCTGTTTATCCTGCTACGGAAGCAAGTATAAGAGTGGAAGCAATCTCCAACATGATTTCATCTCTACTGAAGTATTCAAAGGATATCTTGATAAGTGCATAAGAATCATCTGGTTTGTCTGAAAGGTTCAAGACTAGCTCAATAAGCAGAGAAGCTTATTGACACTGAAAGCGTATACCTTTTGTTAAAAGAAACCTTTCAGAAAAAGAGATTTAAACCAAAAAAATCTTTTGCATAAAGCATCACGTGGGCTTGGAAGCTAAGTCATTCGAACTTAGTAAAGAAGAAAGCAGCATACACAAACTTGAAGCATGCTGGTTCTGTCCAAATCAAGAAGAGTGGACTTTCCAGAATTGGTGACTTTACAAGTTTGTGTGTATGACAAGCAATGCCAAGAATGTATTTTACATTTTACACTTTACGTATTTTACTTGCCTTAATGTATTATAAATAGACTATGTTGGCAACTTAGTGTAGTGGCGAAAGAGAAAACACAGAGCAAACACTTCAAAATTGTTAGGTTTTCTTTTGAGCACTAGAGCATTGTAACAAGCAGCTGTGTATCATTTTACACAGAGTATTTCTTCAATACAACCCTCAGGTGGACTAGATAAATCCACCTGAAATTTTTTATTTCGTGTTGCATATGCTTTAGTTACTTAGTTTCTTCCTTCCTGTTTCTGTTATAACTTTTAAGTTATAGTTCATTCGAAAGAATTTTGTCAAGATTGTATTCAACCCCCCTTCTATAATCTTGTGGTGTACATCTGGGATTTAACAATTGGTATCAAAGCAAGCTTCTAGAATACAAGAAGTTTAAAGATTAACACTATAGGAAAGAAGGATGCAGGAGTGAAGATTCCAGTTCTTGACAAAGATAATTACTTTCACTGGAAAGTAAAGATGCACTTACATCTTCTAGCCATTGATGAAGGCTACATGGACTACATAGAGAAAGGTCCACATGTTCCTATGAAGCCTAACTCTGGAGTTGGAGAAGAGGCAGGAACAGCAGGCGTTGGAAGGTCAATTCCCAAAACTCAGGCTGAGTACACTGATGAAGACTTGGAGGAAATTCATAAGGACAAGAAAGCCATGAACATTCTGTTCAATGGTATCAACCAAGATATGTTTGATAATGTCATTAACTGCAATACAGCTAACAGGTGTGGGACGCCATTCAAACAATCTGTGAAGGGACTGAACAAGTCAGAGAAAACAAAATACAGCTTCTCATACAACAATATAAGCATTTTCACTACATTTTTGGTGAAAATCTCACTGATATCTTTACTAGATTTCAGAAACTATTAAATGGTTTGAAATTGTATGGAAGAGTGTACTTTGTCAAAGACTTTAATCTCAAATTTTTTAGATCTCTTCCTAAGGAATGGAAACTGTAATAGTCTCTTTGAGGAACTCTCAAGAATATAAAGAATTTACACTTGAGAGACTGTATGGTATCCTGAAGACTTATGAGCTTGAAATGCAACAAGACGAAGAGATTGAGAAAACTCAGAAAAAGAGTGGAGCTGTAGCTTTGGTGGCTAAGGTTCCGTATAGCCAACATGCTGAGAAGATGGAAAGTGTAGAAACCACACCAAGTTCAAAGACTTGTGAAGGTGGAGCTGAGTCTAGCTAGGGTAAGAGCAAAATGGTTGAGGAACTCGAAGCATCTACTGGAAGTGAATCTGATTTGGATGAGTACTGTAAGAACCCAGATTTTTGGTATTAATTAAAACTTTTTATTATGTATTGGAGTACGAATGAATAGTAGTTATGACTACGATGTATCAGTGATTTTAAGGAATGAATATTATAATGGATATGGATTCAGTGTTGGTATACTATAGGAATGATGTTAATTGATTGACAATATAGATAAGAATAATCTATCGTCAGGGAAGTATTTTCATGACCTCCAAATCGATATCTAGGATAAGTTAAGTAACTCCGTAAAAAGGATTAAGGAACGCTCGGGAAAGCGCGAGAACATTTTTTTTCCTGATTATAAGGATTAAATAGAGAATAAGTGATGAATAGTGTTTTGGAATATTATTAGATGACACTATATAGAAGTATTCAGAACGGATTTTTGAGTTCGTATCGATGATCAGTGAACGAAATAAGTGTATGTAAACAATATCAGATTCAGAAAAATAGCACTTTTATTTTCTCCTAGATTTCCCCGGACACTGAAGGATTTAAGGATTTATTTAAAAGATTTAAGGGATTTAAATCCAAGAATTATAAAGGAGGATTAAAGATATTAGTATAAATATTAAGAAGGTTTCCGGTAAAACCTTAACGAGAAAGATTTGAGATATTCCTCCGAACGATTATTGAAATTGAGCAATAACCGGACAAAAGAGAAAGCAGAGGATCAAGGTGCATGCATGTGCAAGTGGATAATATCAAGTAACCAAGCTAGTTAAAAAGGAACTAGAACAATTAGAGATCAAACCAAGTACTTAGCTTAATACCTCATCCTACCACTAAAAATCAACACATGTCTCTTGTATTGCATCATGGATGAGCAAAGCACTTTAATAAAGTAGATTTATGACCAATATATTATCAAGACATATCAATAATACACTTTGGATGAGAACAAAGCAAGAGACAAGCCAAGCAAACTCCATTCTCTCTATTCTGTGCAACTGCCCAGCAGAACATCTCAAAGAAGAAAATTCATATCTCCATTTCTATCCATGATAAAATCACCAAATTTTAACCATATCCTCTCCGCTCCATGGGCAATATTCGCTAAAAATTTCAGGGCAATCTAATGAGTGTAGCCTAGTCAAATCTCCTCCCCAAGTTGAAGAACCGAACTGTCCAGATTGTTTGACAGTTTCTGTGATGATTTTCAAATGGCCATATCTCCTTCATTACTCAATGAAATTTGGTGTTCTTTTGCTTGTTGGAAATCTGTTAAGATTCTCTATAACTATCCTTTAGAATCCTCGTCCATAAAAGCTCGGTAAGGCCCTCGTTTTTCATGTTCTTTCAACTGGGTCATAGAATCTCCGAAAATCTCTAAGTATATTCTTGACGTTCTTGTTAGATTAAGCTTGGTTAAGGTTGTACAAGGATTATTCAAGGCTTAGTAAGGTCTTACAAACATCAAGGAAGGTATGGAACTCATGAAACCCTAGCTCTTAGTTTAAGTTTTGATGATTATTGGATGATTTTAGATTAGTTAAGTTTATGATGTTAATACAAGCATGAAAGCATGATTAAGTAGTTAGCTTTATTGATCTAAGAGAGATGATGAATATGATGATGAAGTAAGATGTTTACGGACTGATTATGATGAATGGTATTCCCGGTGTGGCTTGGTTTTGATGATACGATTTTTGGAATGTTCAATTTATAGCCGTTATAATGCCGAAATTTTGTTAACCCTTGAATTTCGTGCATAGCAGTATCCATAATTCACTGATCTGGTTAAGTATATAACAAACCCTTGTAGATCTCGAGTCGTAGATCATTTTGGAAAAAGAATGGAACCAAATGGACTTACGGTTTAGGATTTATGGCCGATTTACTAAAAGTGGTTCGAAACCGTAAATGCGAGTTCGTAACTGTAATTGAAACCCCTTAACTTGATTAATTCAGTGGTGAATCTTGGTAATTAAATATTAGAGATAATAAGGAAGGTGTGAGATAAGACCTCATGTCAAAAGAATCGTTTTCCGATTTTATAAAAATGTTCGAATCTGGGTTAAGTGCGAAGAACGCCTTAAAAAGTACACTTGGTTATAACTTTGGAAAATCACTTAGAAAACGGTCAATAAATCTCGAGGTATAATCTTTCTTAGTAATCGACCGACTTTAGCACTTTTGTGGTATAAGTACCTACCACGTGTAAGTATAAGGACATGCCTTAATAACGAGCAAGTGTCGGATCGTATCGGAGTTAATAAGAGTTACACTAGCGAGTGCATAACGAGATAACTTGAAAACATGCTTTAGCTTAAGTAAAGTATTTACTTGGCATTTCAGAGTGATAGGTGATTAACCCGGGATAATTTTGGTTATTTATAGATCACCGGACCACCCCGAGTCATGCCACTAGCATAAGCTGGAGTACCAGGCAAGTTTTCAATACTTTGAAGCTGTTGTTGTGATAATATATATGTGATTTCTGTTTGACATATGCCATAGCATGCATGCCTACTTTCAAGTATATTGTGATACCTGTTTATGATTTGATATTGGCTTATAAGCTAGATATTGGATATATTAGTAAGAAGCCAGATTGTTTTGCCAGGACCCTTAGTGAAGGGCATATTATAACGCCCTAGAAAATATAGTATTTGTTATTATTATTATTATTATTATTATTATTATTATTATTATTATTAATATTAAATGTGGATTATAGAGTGTGAATTTTTTTTAGATAAAATATATATGTGACATCATGCTTGCATGTTTATATGGTGATGTATGTGTGACGTGCTAGTCCTTGAAATTTTTATTTGAATTTTTATGATTAAAATTTATTTAAATAATGCATTATTGATCTTACGAGATTTTTATAAAATCACTGGAGTTATTAAAAATCAAGAAATATTTTGTGATGTTATCTTTATGATATTATTTAGTTTTTAAAATTATTTGAAGTATTAATTTGGGTGTTTTGGTATTTTAAAATGATTTTAAGGATTTTATTGCAAATAAAGGGTCAAAACTTGTAAAATTCGTATTTAATTCATTTTTGATCTTAAAAATATTTTAAAAATATGTGGGTGTTCATAATTTTGTACTATTCATTTTAAAAATGAAAAGATTTAATTTTCGTTAATTTTCTATTTAAATTCAAATTTTTATAGTTAATTAATTAATTTATATTTGTTTTGAGCATTATTGATTTACCACACACTTTAATCCTTTAAATCCCTAATTGTATTATTTCTTCCCAAAAACCAGGCTGGGCTCTGTTTTTTTTGGGGTTTTTCCGAGAGTTCTCTAGAACTCTCTCATTTCTCTTCAACCTCAATCTCTCTCAATTACTCTCTCACTCTCTCCCAATCCTTTTCCCATCAAACCCTCTCTCACGACCCTCAAATCTTCCTATCTCCCTCTTAAGTCTCTATTATTTATATATATGTATACGTCTGTGTCGTGGCAGTGCTGGTGGTGTTGGGTTTGTGTTTATATGGTCGAGTCTCTCTCTCTCTCTCGATCACGATTCCTTTATTTCTCTCTCTCGCAACAAAATGAATCTCTCTCGTTAATCTCTGAAGCCCACGAATCTCTCCTCTCCTCTCCTCGCTGTTTAGCCGTGTATGTGTGTTGTGTGTATAGGCGCTGCTATGTATATGTGTTTTGTTGTGTAGCTGCAGGGTGTTCGTATACAGCTGGGTGTGGTCTGTGTTCTGTTCAAACGTGTATGTGACTGTGCCGGATGAATTGGTCGATTGGAGTGTCAAAGGGCTGGGTTACACGAGTTGGTGGTAGTGATTCTTATTGCGTTCAGTATGTACGTTAGTGTTTGTGTGTGTCTAGCAATAAGGTTGGAACGTGTAAATGGAGTGTGTGTTAGTTGTCGTGGAGTGCTTGTTGTCTGTCCTCTTAGGTGCTGGGCGGTATAGAGTTGAAGAGGAAAGAGGCAACAGGGGGTGTTGAAGGCTGGACAGCCGAGAGAAAGAGAGGTGGGGTATGTTGTTGGGTATTTTACACTAAACGCAACAACGAGGCAGTGAACCAATTAACAAAACAAATCACGAAGGCAAAACAAAGTATAATCAGAGACTGTATAATAACAAGAAAAGGCAAGAATAGTTATCTCCCACAGTAGCTCTAACAAAACAACAAGAGAGAAACAATCAGCTGAGTCACCAAGCCCTTCGAAAAGACTTGGCTGTTCTTGAAGAGAATATTGCCCCACTTACGTTGTGATTGGGATGCAGCAATATCGCTTCCAGGATAAAACAACAACAGATCAAGGTGTTCACAAACACACAAGTGATCAACAGCGACCAGCACCTCAGTTCGCCTGAGAACTATGTATCTAACTGTATGTATTGAGAGAGAACAGAGAGAAGGCAGCTAGGGTTTTTTTGCCCCTTAGAATTATTTTTTAACGTTCTATACTGTATGTATATATTATACAAAACATAAAACGTAACTGATAATCCATAAAATGAAAGTAAATATTCTGATTTAATTTCATTAATTGCATCACTATTTCAGTTACAACAGCATCAGGATTTGTCCATCGTCAGGAACTGAAGTCCATCATCATTATCTGATCCATCAGGATTTTAGTCTGTCAGGATCTGATGCTCATCAGTATTGAGTTATGTTCAGAGTATGTCCATCAGGATTTCATGTCTGATCAGCTCAATAAACCAAGTATTGATCCAAATGTAGTAACAGATAAAGTCTGATTTTCTGTTAAAATAAATCAATATTACATGTAATAAAATTCCTCGCTCAGGTCGCCTCGCGTACGCGAGACGCCGATACATTCGCCCAAATCGCCCTTCGACCCGACCCGTGTCGTGTCGTGACGAGGCGAGGCGAGGTGGGCGGCGGTGCGCGTGTGTGTGTGTGCGCGAGGCTCACATTACAACCATGCACACCCACATGCCTTAGTAGTTATACACTACACTTGCACATGGAGCTATATAAAGCCACCAACCTCTCATTACCAATTTCTATGTGGGACTCAAGTTATTTCAACTAACTAACCCACATAACCCATTTCAAGCAAGCAACTTCAACTCAATTTATTTATGGATTCCACTAAGAAAATGTCTTAGATCCAAACATGAAAGTTTAAGTCCTCATAACAAGGAACAACCTCCACTACAAGAAAAGGGTCAATAGACATCAGTTTCTGGCCGATGTCTATGTTATTTTGGATGTGATGTCTAGGTGGGAGATGTCTATTCTAGACATCAGTCAAAAACTGATGTCTGTGCTAACATAGACATCGATATTTCATTCAATACAAATCAGTTGTTCTACAAAATAGGTTAGATATAATTAATTTTATAAACAACTTGCATGCCTTATATTCTAGAAAACATATAATAAACTAAGTTATTTTTCACATACACATCACTTTCTTTCTTTGGAAAAGATGTCTATTTGGATATTAGACATCATAATTTTAGCAGATAAAGTTATGTCTATAGTTAGCTTAGACATCACCCTAGACTGATGTCTAATGTTCTTATAAACATTAGTTTCTTTTAAAAAAAAGCGATGTGTATAGCTATCTTAGACATCATCTTATACTGATGTCTAATGTAATTATAAACATCAGTTTTTTCTGAAAAAACTCATTTATACGTGTCTCTTAGACATCAGATTTTATAAAAAAAGTTATTTTTATTTGTTTTTTAGACTTCGGACATTGTAGAAAAAATGTGATGTATATCTTTGTTTTAGACATCATTATTCGGTAAAATCACTTTATTTGCTAATAATAGATGTGACAATTGCCATTATCATTCCACAAAACTAACTAGTTATTCATCAATATTCGACAAAACACACTAAATAACTACAAAGGATTTGCAGAACTACCTACCAACTAGCAATTCAATCCGCAAAATAAAATTGCCATTGGCAATTACTACATCACTTAACAAGTATACCAATAAACTGTCAAGACAATAAAAATCCACGATTCTGGGAACAGATACGAAGTGCTTAACCTCTTTGTTCATGGCCCATTCGAACATCATGAATTTCTCTGCATAGCAACAGGCACTCGATAACCTTCTGGCTCGTAAGCATCTGCCCGTGTGTCTCCCCCTCTTTGTTCATGGCCCATTCGGACAGAAGGCACCAGCTTAATGAGTATCCAGATTCTGGTGCTTCTGGCCAAGAGCACAGTATTACCACCAGAGTTGCAACAGCAGCTACAAAAAGTCCCACTTTAGAAACATGATTTTTTGCTTGAGGCAACAATTAAAATGGAAAACACAAACAACTGCGCCATTTGCAAGAGTAATTACCAATAGGTATGTTCAATTAGGCTATAGCTAATAATGTTTTGCAGAACCCAGTAAATGCAGGAGTTCTATTTAGAACATTTGGCGAGGCCATTTGAGATATATATAGAGGTGATGAACAAGGACTGATCAATAATCAGAGAGCTGTTTGCTAATAAATTTTAAAGCGCATTTTGTGGGCATAAATTTTAAATAAGATTACGACATCAGGACATAAGTAAATTGACGGTAACACGGAACTACATAAGTGAACATCAGTTGTGATGACTTCACATATCCAGCTTAAAAGCGTTGTACAAACCACAATGAAACAAGGAGCAAAAGATTAGAAAAGCAGCATCTTCAAAATGCAACTTAGATTGAAAAGAATAAAATTCCCACTCAATAGTCATAGCAACACCAAATATATCAAATGAAGTGAAGGAATGATATTTGTACCCTTGGATGGAGTATGCCAATCCTTAATGAGCTGCTAAGAACTTCCACGTGCAGCCTGTCATTTGTGGGTGGCTCTTCTAATACGAAGGAAAACTCCTCTTCCCATCTCGGATTCAAATTCTTATGATTCACAACAGTTTTCTTTAAGGGAAGCTTATCTTTAAATCTTTCTTTTTCAGCTTTATTGCCCTTAGGATTTTCACGTGAAGGATTCCAACAGGCCGCTTCATGGCTCTGAAATATATCAATTAAATTAATCAAGGTATAGCATGAAGGAAGGGGCAGATCATAACAAAAGCAAAAGAAACATACTTAGCTGGATCCAAAATTGGTACTTCTATAGTTTTAGCCATAGATACATGTTTGCGACTTGATCTTTGATGAGCTCCTACAAAAGAAAAGTGTCTAAAATTGATCAAGAAGCTTATAAAGATGATAGACAGATGCCGTGATAATAGATGGATGCCGTAACAATTATGACAATCTTATTCATTTAGAAAAATACACCACCTCAATTCGTTTAATGTACTCCTCTTGCTTTCTCCTCTCGGTGCCTCTGGCCTCTTACAGATCCAAGAGAAGTTACTAAAACTATACAAGTAAAAAGTTGACATAAAAAATTATGTACCAAAAAGAGGACTACCTCGCGAACTTCTTCTACACTTTGAATTGTTTCCAGAGTAGCCTACACAATAAAATGATTAAAGACAATGGTCAATGACTATTATAAATGGAAGAAAAAGAGAACCAGGAAGAGTGTCTGGTGAGCTAGGAGATGAAGAGTGATGTTTCTGTTCATCCTCGTACAGTTTTTTATACAAAGCCACCTGTCAAAATAGAAAAAAAATGCAAAGCAAATTCAAAACAATTGTCTTCTACATTATATTCGCCATTATGAGATGAAAACATTAATATTGTAGTATTAGTCACATAAGCCCAAAACTTAGACCAATTAGTATGCTCACCGAACCATGAAGCGACTCTATCATGCGCTCTTGCTCTTCAACTCTAGCTAATACTACATCAACTCTAGAGTCAGCTTCTGCCAAATGTTTTTGTAGCTCCTCCTGAAAGTTTACCTGACATAGAAAAGAAAGATGAATTTGACAAATGTTTGAAGGAACCTTCAGCTCTGCATCCCTGTTCTCAATCTGGTCTGATTGCCTGCGAACGAGGCTACGCAACTGGGTATTCTGTTCAACTAATCCATTAATATCCTTAAAAGTCACCTGTAAGCAATTAATAATAAACCTCATCAAAACTCAAGTTTTTTTTCACCATTACTTCATCCTCATGTGCCATAACTGATTGAGCATACCAGACGCTCAGATATAACCCTTTGAGCATTGGACTCGGCTGTTATCTGATAAGCAAAAAATATCATGGCATCACCATCAAGGTCATTGTTGGCAAACCCACATCGAAGCTGTATGTCCCGACATTCTTTTAGGAGCACCGTCACCTGACAAATATTGAATCCAGTTACAACTTACTCCAGCAATTAACCATAGTTACAGATGCAAAAGATATCACATTCAAACATGCCAGTACGAAATTAACAGTACATGCTTTTACTGAAATAGCTTTCATAAATGAAGAAAATTTTGGCATTGGAATATTCAGCTAAAGCTAGACCATTCCAGAATACACTGAATCTTGTTCACAAAAAGAAACTACAAATAAATCAAACTGAAGAACAGCTAGAACTACAAAACATAACCTATTTCTGAAGGTCAGTAACTTCTTTCTGTGAAACAACAAAATCGCGCTCACGCCTCTTCAAATCCGCCTGAAATAACATGCATGAGCACAAACATAGACTTATTTGGGTGAAAGAGAGGATCTAAAACAGCAACAAACCTTCAAATCCAGGACCCTTTTCTGTAAACTAGTTTGTTCTGATAGGGAATTCTGCAACTTTTGGTTAACTGCGGAGTATGCCTCCATCAATCTCTCAGGTTCCGTTGCAAAAATATGAAACCAGTTGCATAATTGAACAGTCCCAATGATGTTGTACACTTATAAAAGAACCATATCACTGTCAAGCACAGATGTTATTGCTATGGTTAAGACAGTAGAATCCGTAAAGTGTTGCCTCAGAGTTTGCTGGATCAAATTATTAGTAGCAGTATCAATTGATGCAGTCACCTCATCAAGAATCAACACCTTGCTTTTCTTGAGTAACACATGCATGACTGAGACATACTAATTAATTGCCTTTGTCCCACGCTCCAATTCTCCCCATTCTCTGACACTGCACAAATTAGGGCCAGATTGATGAATAAAATTTCATAACAAATCAATGGCACATAATATACAGTACCTTCTCAGTGGGTTTCCATCAAGTCTTAACGCCTGTAGGCTGGGTTCAAGAATGCCCTGCAAAACCAATTTTTTAGTTATATGTAGCAGCAACAAAGTACTAAACACATATACTTTTATAGCAGGAGTATATGAAACAATGTTACTATGACAGAACTCTGGCATAGAAGTTCTAGTTTAGTTGGCCTACAACGTGGAAAGAAAAAGAAAATTTGAAACACAATCATGTCAAAATGTAAGAGAAAAATATTCTGTATTAAAATTTACAGGCTTGAAATCTTTATTCTACTTGTAGTATACTTGCACAAAGAAGTTACTAAAAGTACTAAACAACATTAAATTTGAATTAAAACATGTTGGTTCTCTGTCAATGGTTAGAATCATGTCTCTTTTCAACTCACACGATGTAACAAAATGAACTATAAAGAACGATGTTGTAAAATAAATCCCATCAAGATAGATAAATACTTGTACATTGAAAGTCTAATGCATTCTAACCATTTCTGGTGGAAGTGAACTAATATTGTCGGTGAGATTAAGCTCCGCAAGAGAAGTAAGATGTTTGAAACCCTGCATTCCCATCATAAAAATATGTTAACAGTTGGAAGCTTTTACAGCTACCTGAATGAATAAATAGTACTAGACTCATGTCTAACCGTGATAGTTGATATTCGTCACATCATTAGTTACCTCTGTTATCTATCTTTCTCAATACCAGTGATACTAATGTGGAAGAAGAGGAATGTTAAACAAAGTTTCTACAACTTCTGAGAACAATCTAATATCACAATTATATTACTTAGCTTCTTCTCTCATATCCCATAATTATACTAGGAGGATACAAAGCAGTTAAGATACAACTCAAGAGTCAATACATTTAAACAACTTTTTAGAGACTCTACATTACCATTTTAACTGCAGCAGCTGAAGAGTTTTAGTTTAATCAATTAACAACATCAAGGCCAATAGAGAGTGGTGAATGGCCAGTCCAATCAGGCATTATATTCTACTTGTGTTTAAAATATACAAACCAATTTAAAATTAACCTAATTAAAGCAATTAATACTGATACAAACCAGTTCACAAATATATATACAAACCCATTTAAAATTAACCTAATTAAATCAAATACCAAACAAAGTATATACAAAAAACCCAATTACAATTAACCTAATTAAACCTTAAAAATCGAATAAATGGAGCAATTACATGAATTAGGTAGAAACTACTTACTAACTGAAGAGCAAATCGATAAAAAAAAACAGTAAATCGAACAAGTCGCGGACCAAATCGAGCTGTTCTTGGCGAGTTAGGGCTTCGAGCTTTTCTTCATAAATTAAGTATTGAGGAACAAATCGAGCTAGGGTTCTTCGTGAGTTGTTCTTGATGTGTTGTTCTTGTTCGATTTAGGGTTATTATAAGAGTGTGGAGAGAGAGAGAGAGATAGCATGTTCTGAAAATATTATGTTTAATTAGATTTTGTTTTGTTTAATTTGTCTGAGGTATGGGCGGGGAGAATATTTGGTTAGGGGGGGAATTTTGATTTAGGGGTGAAATTTTCGTTAAAGGGGAAAATAAAATCAAGGGCGCGTCTTTTCATTTTTTAAAGAGTGACTTTAGACATCAGTTTTAAAACAGTGATGTCTATGAAAAACAAAGACATCAGTTTAATGCGGGATGATGTTATTAACACTTTTAACATCAGCGGCATTTACGACCGATGTCTAAAGTGTGATGTCTATTGACTGTTTTCTTGTAGTGCTCCACTTGTTAGATTCCGGAAATTACATCAAGAACATATCATAAATATGCCTCAAACTTTCCATTTTCTAACAATCCCCCAAGAATCCATACAGAAATGCATATCGATTCTCACCATGACTTGTTTTTCAGAGTAGGTACCCTTCCGGGTTTGAACCCTCCTAAGTCCTCTACTTCGATGGCTACCGGATTCAGATGGAATATTTCACCTTGAATCTTTATCCGTTTGGTGTAACCATAGTCCATAGACGACGACAAATCAAAGGCTATGGTGCTAATCTACGGCTTTGAGACGTTAATGGTCCTGTCTCGATCCTGTTCGTCGAATGCTTCAAGGAATAACCCTTTCCTCTAATTGCCACCACACAATTACATTCGCTTAGCTGGGCATCTCCAGATATGTACTGCTAGCATCTCGTCATATGACTTAACCCCATTCAGAGTTCAAATAACTCTTGCTATTCTGGCAGTGACAGTACCTTTTAGGTTTACAAGGGATAGACTCCAGATACGTGAGTATCAATCTATGTAGTTAAAGGTACAACCAATTCACCCTTACAACTTGTTATTACCACATTGAATACACTTTTCGAGGGATCTCCTCTCATGTGTATTGGGTTCCCGCTGTAGATGAATTATAATGGGCTATCAGTCCCATCCCCAACCTAGACTTAAGGACTACAGCATGCTCAAGCCCTTTAGTCAAGGGATCAGCTAGGTTATCTTGAGTTCCCACAAACTCAACAGCAATAATCCTTTCAGACATTAAACCCCTTATAGACTTCAGTCTAACTTGGATATGTCTCTTTATTTTCACATTGTACTTCTTGCTGTTTATCTTGTCGATAGTTGTACGGCTATCACAATGAACAGCAAAAGCAGGAAGTGGACGACTTACTACAGGTAACATTGACATAAGTCCATGTAACCATTCAGCCTCAGTCCCCGTGGCATCTAATGCACACAACTCAGCCTCAAAGGTAGGCCGAGTTATTATAGTCTGTCTAGAAGACTTCCAGGACACTGCTCCACCAGCTAGGGTAAACAGATATCCAGTCACTCCATTGGAACCAGACGTCTTAGCTATCCAACTTGCATCACTATATCCCTCTAGCACTCCAGGAAACCTCCTGTAATGCAGACCAAGATATATGGTGCCTTTCAGATATCTAAGTACTCTATCAAGAGCATCCCAATGAGTCTTGCTTGGACAACTTGTTATCTTGCTAACTTAGACACTGAATATGAAATATCTGGTCTAGTACCATTAGCAAGATACTGCAAACTCCCAATAATCTTAGAGTACCTTAACCGAGACACAGGAACTCCTGAACTATTCTTGACAAGTGCAACTTTAGGATCATAGGGAGTACTTGCGATTCTACAATTTGAATAACCATACTTCTCAAGTATAAATTTACATATATAATGAGATTGTGACAAGGTTATTCCATCAGTTGACTGAGTCAACTTGATACCAAGAATCACACTAGCATCTCCCAAATCCTTCATATCAAAGTGCCTTTTCAAGAACCTTTTAGTCTCGTTAATAATCTCAATATTGGTTCCAAACAATAAAATATCATCCACATACAGGCACACAATAATACATTCATTTCCTTTAACCATGTAATAGACACACTTGTCACTTTCATTAACTACAAATTCTGATTTTAAAACAGTTTCATCAAACTTTTTGTGCCAGTCTCTAGGAGCTTGTTTTAAGCCATATATAGACTTGATTAACTTACATACTTTCCTTTCATTACCAGAGGCAACAAATCCTTCAGGCTAATCCATATAAATCGTTTCTTCAAGTTCACCATGAAGAAAAGCTGTCTTTATATCCATTTGATGGATGATAAGACCATGTACAGAAGCCAATGCTACAAGAATTCAGATTGTTGTCATTCTAGCAACTGGAGAGTAATGCCTTCTTTTTGCTTAAAGCCCTTAGCTACTAGCCTAGCCATATACTTATCTATTGAGCCATTAGGATTCATCTTCCTTTTGAAGACCCATTTACATCCTATAGTAGAACACCCAGGAGGTAGATCAACCAACTCCCATGTTCCGTTAGAAACAATAGAGTCAATTACACTTTTTACAGCACCTTTCCAGTACCTTGATTCAGAAGAATCCATGGCCTGTCTGAAAGTTAAAGGTTCATCCTCGATATTGTAAGTAATAAAATCACTTCCAAAATCCTTGACTACCTTAGCACGCTTACTCCTTCTAGGTTCCTGAACTTCATCAGGATTAGAGCTACCATCAGGAACTGCCCCCACATTTGTCATCCTTTCCACATGATCAGGAATGGACCTCAATGTGTGAGTGGGTTCATCATCAAGAATACCTTGGGGTATACCAGTCTTCATAGGGAACACATCCTCAAAGAATGTTGCATCACAAAATTCAACTATAGTATTAGCCACTGTTCCGTCTATGTCAGATTTTAACACTAAAAATCTCATAGCCGTAGTGGTTTCAATATAGCCCAGAAAGATGCAATCAACAGTTTTCGGACCTAGTTTCTTTCTCTTGTGTTCAGGGACCAGTACCTTGGCAAGGCACCCCCACACACGAAGATATTTAAGACTAGTCCTTTTCGTTGTCCATAATTCATAAGGTGTCTTGTCCATATGTTTCAGAGGAACTCTATTCAGAATATGGCAAGCCGTATTCAGAGCTTCTCCCCACATGTACTTAGGCAACCCTGAATTAATCAACATACTATTAATCATAACTTTAAAAGTTCTGTTCTTTCGTTCTACCACCCCATTAGACTTAGGTGTGTATGGTGGAGTTACCTCGTGAACTATACCATTGCTCTTGCAAAATTCATTAAACGAGGTACTCGTATACTCACCACCTCTATCTGATCTCAAACGTTTAAGTACTTTACCAGTTTGTGTTTCAGCTTCAGTTTTGAACATAATGAATTTATCTAGTGCTTCATCTTTACGTTTAAGCAAATAAACAATAAAGGTAATGAAATATCTATTATGATCCTTAGTCAAAACACCACCAAATTCACATATGTCAGTGTGCACTAAATCTAACACATTTGAATCCCTAACCACATTATGAAAGGGTTTCCTAGTTTGTTTAGCAGTCACACATACTTGACATTTAGATTTCTTATCAATGGCATATTTTGGAATCAACTCTAAGTTTATCATATTCTTTAGAGCACCAAAATTTAAGTGACCAAGACGCAAGTGCCACAAATCAGATGATTCAACACAATTAACAGAAGAAACAACATTATTATTAATAAAACTACCCAAAATAGGCTCAACATTTATTAAGAATAATCCATCAGACAAGTAACCTTTGCAAAAGAATACACCAGTATGTGTAATAACTACATTATTACATTTCAAAGAAACTTCAAAACCATTCTTAACTAAACAACTTCCACTTATTATATTCCTACGAATGTCAGGAACATGGTGCACTCTAGTAAGGGATAGAACACGCCCAGAAGCGAACTTCAGGTCCATGTTCCCCATTCCAAGTACTCGAGCTACACTAGCATTCCCCATCGTCACCGTCATTCCATGAGTCTGTTGATAACATACAAACAGAGTAATATCAGTACAAATATGTAAATTAGCTCCAGTATCAATCAACCATTCATGTGATGAATAAGTGGAAAGAAGTACAGGGTTGTAGGTTACATACCCGTTGTCGGTTTCAAAAGCAATAGCCTCACCAACAACCATGTTAACCGTAGGCCCACCAGTGGTTCCAAGCACAGTGTTAGCTTGTGCTCCCACACCAGATTTTTTAGCTTTCTTTTCAGGACAGTCCTTGCTCCAATGACCAACCTGTCCACAAGACCAACATGGTTTGTTTGTCTTTGGTTTCTTAACCTTGTTCTTGTCCTTAGACTTAGTGTTTTCCTTCTTAGTGACAGACTTTCTTTTCTGTCCTACAGTCACTACATTCACCTTCGAACTCCCAGCATGTTCAGTAGGCATCACATGTCCTTGCTTGGACTTGTGTTGCTCCTGCACAGAGATATCCAACATCAGGTTTGTCCAAGTAATCTCTCATTTCTGTCTTTTCAGGGAGAATGCAAACTCTTCCCAAGACTTTGGGAGCTTTTCAATTACTGACATAACCTGAAACTTCTCAGGAAGGTCCATACCAGACTCCTTCAAAACATGTACCAACATCTCAAACTCATGGACCTGCTCAGTCATGGATTTAGTATCCACCGGTTTGAAGTCAAGGAATCTAGCCACATAATACTTTTCCAACCCTTGCGAGTCAGTATTATGTGTCTGATCAAGCTTCTCCCATAAGAGCTTAGCAGTGTAGGAGTCAGATGAATAAACATCGAATAGAGTGTACGCTAAAGCTGCCAGAATTGCAGCCCTAGCCACCCCATCCTTTTCCTCCCACATGGCATAAGCCTTAACAGTTTCAGCTTTCTCCTTAACCACAACAAGTTTCTCATATTGCACCACCGGCCATAGACCCTTTACCGTTAACCACAGTTTCATCTTTTTCTACCAACGAGAAAAACCAACACCCCCACTGAATTTATCAGGCATTCCTGATAAATCAATAGAGCTAGTCTGAACAATAGGAATTTCAGTTTCGTTAACCATCTTGTTAATTAACAATATATAACACAAATATTCTCTTCAAGATTGTTGGGTATTTTATACTAAACGTAACAATAAGGCAGTGATATATATTAAACAAGAACAGGCAATGAACCAATTAACAAAACAAATCACGAAGGCAAAACAAAGTATAATCAGAGACTGTATAATAACAAGAAAAGGCAAGAATACTTATCTCCCACAGTAGCTTTAACAAAATAACAAGAGAGAAACAATCAGCTGAGTCACCAAGCCCTTCGAGAAGACTTGGTTGTTCTTGAAGAGAATATTGCCCCACTTACGTTGTGATTGGGATGCAGCAATATCGCTTCCAGGATAAAACAGCAACAGATCGAGGTGTTCACAAACACACAAGTGATCAACAGCGACCAGCACCTCAGTTCACCTGAGAACTATGTATCTAACTGTATGTATTGAGAGAGAACAGAGAGAAGGCAGCTAGGGTTTTTATGTCCCTTAGAATTATTTTTTAACGTTCTATACTGTATGTATATATTATACAAAACATAAAACATAACTGATAATCTATAAAAGGAAAGTAAATATTCTGATTTAATTTCATTAATTGCATCACTATTTCAGTTACAACAGCATCAGGATTTGTCCATCGTCAGGAACTGAAGTCCATCATTAGTATCTGATCCATCAGGATTTTAGTCCGTCAGGATCTGATGCTCATCAGTATTGGGTTATGTTCAGAGTCTGTCCATCAGGATTTGATGTCTGATCAGCTCAATAAACCAAGTACTGATCCAACTGTAGTAACACATAAAGTCTGATTTTCTGTTAAAATAAATCACTATTACATGTAATAAAATTCCTCGCCCAGGTCGCCTCGCGTACGCGAGACGCCGAGACATTCGCCCAAATCGCCCTTCGACCTGACCCGTGTCGTGTCGTGACGAGGCTCACACTACAACCATGCACACCCACATGCCTTAGTAGTTATACACTACACTTGCACATGGAGCTATATAAAGCCACCAACCTCTCATTACCAATTCTACGTGGGACTCAAGTTATTTCAACTAACTAACCCACATAACCCATTTCAAGCAAGCAACTTCAACTCAATTTATTTATGGATTCCACTAAGAAAATGTCTTAGATCCAAACATGAAAGTTTAAGTCCTCATAACAAGGAACAACCTCCACTTGTTAGATTCCAGAAATTACATCAAGAACATATCATAAATATGCCTCAAACATTCCATTTTCTAACATATGTATGTTGAGGTGAAGGCAGAAAGGAGAAGAGGGAAATGTCGAGAGATAGGTAAAGATTGGAGGTGAAGAAAACAGGGTACAAATGGAGAGCAGGGGAGGCATTGGGTAATGTAATTAATCAGTAAGCTTTGGTGTGTGTATGTAAAATGCTGAGAGTGTAGAGAAGGGGTGGCAACTAGAGGGTGAAGAAAAGGGTATGAATGTAGTATGGGTGGTTGAGAAGTGGGTTCTTTGTGAATATTGTTCGAAGGAGGAGGCAGGAGTGCAAGGGGGATGATGTTGCTGTATGAGTGTAGTACTTGTATGTGCGTGGGGGTTATAAGAACATGGGATGTGTTAACGGTATGGATAGGTATGGCCGTGGGTATAATGTTAATGATTAATTGAGGATTGGTTTTGAGGTGAACTGATTTATTAAAGGAGTTATTGATCCTATAAGAGTCTTATCTTGAGTTTTAGTGAAAGTTGAAGTTTTGAATTGATTTAAAATGTTTGTACGATGATGTCATTTCGGATTATTTATGTCATGACATGCTAAGAATTATTACTGATAGCTTGGTAAAATTTCTTTGGAAATCTTAGTGGTCTGAATGAGTTTGGCTTTAAATTTGAAGTGATCTCGAGTTGTCAAGTTTTAAATAGATTCTTGTATATAGTAAAACTTGCAAATAAGTATGGTTGGCTTGAGTGGAATAGTAGCTGGCATTTTATACTTGTTTGATTGGTTGGTTGTGGCGGTTTGAAACTGATTGGAAGTGCAATAATACTAAGGAGACGTTGTCCAAATTTTGTTAAGATTCTATCGGTAATTCGCATAGTAAATTGAGAAGAAATATTTGTAAATCGATGTGATATACACATTAAAAAGGTATAAATGTAAGTTGACATTACGTGCTAAGTGCTTATATGATTTTGTGATTTTATGTTATTATTTCGAGAAAATAATCACTATGTGCTATATGTGTTAAGTTGTAAAGCGATATAGGGTGCGATGGGGTAAAACGAGTTAGACAATTAAGTTTATAAGCGTACTAAAGTAGTACTTTACCTGTGTATAGGTACGGATAGAAGGCCGATTAAGAGCCAGTACCAGTATTAAAGGGTAATGTTGAGACGAAAGATAAGTTCGGAGTTTATCGGTATGTACGTGTAGAAGCGGACCGTGATAAAAGAAAGACGGATGTACGATCGAGTAGAGGCCAACGTATATAGAGATAGAGATTGATGTAAAGTGAATGACGAATCAGTGTGATGGAAATGGAAACTTCATGTATTGAGGCAAGTTTACTATACCTCACTTATTGTTCAAGTGATATGACTCTTGTTGTGATATTTATTTGTTCGTTCGAATCCTTTCTTGCAAGCATTATACCCCCCATATTGGTTTGAATGATTTGTACCCGTCCTTATTAATTTTGAAGTTTTCTTCCAAATCATTTCGCTAGGGTCTATACCCCTTACTTTTGTTTCAAGTGGTATTTTCTCTCAGCTAGTATTCAAAAGTTTATCCTCAAACTATTTTACCATTGTTGACTCCTCAATACCTATCGTTCAGGTGTTGACTCTTTTAAATTTATTTTAAATCAAAATTACTAATCTTAATTAATATTCCAATAATTGATATTTTATTAGATTCTTCGATACCTATCGTTCAGGCTGATTCTTTTAAAAATTATTTTATTTAAATATCCCTCATTTTTTTTATTAATGTTTTAATACATGGTATTTTACCCGATTCCTCGGTCGTGTACTAATTTATATTCTTCAAAAGTAATTAAATGATGTTTTTAAACAGAGGGAATCCAAGAATTTAAGACTTTATAAAATTCTTTTAATATAATTCCTGAATATGATTTGTGATTTCCCTCAATAAATATTCTTTCAAGGAATGTTTTCTTCAAACCAATTTGAAATTGAACATCCGTAATTATTTTTACAAGTAGACATTTAAACTATTTCACTCGCTTATATTGATTTGAACCTTTCCATGTGTTGGGAACTTAATTAGATGTTTAGCACTTAATGATAGTCGTTGTCTTGTAGTCTCAATTATTGTTGATTATATTGCAAATATTCCCTTCATTTCTTGATCCAGTGAAACTTTCCTTAATTATCATGAAGATGTGATCTATCATCCAAATTATTCTGTTGAACTTGTCGAGATCTGTTGTTGATATTATTTATTCATTTACCCCTTGTTATATCAAACTTGTCGATATCTAGGTCAGATGTTACTCGACCTCGTTTCTTTTTGAGATTTGAGTTGTTGACCTGGAACGTGAGTTTCCAGGGTGTTTGGCGGATTGAGGTGGTCGATTGATCCGACACCTGGTAGTCAGTTATAGGATTGGACTGTTGTTTTTTTTAAAAAAATGTTGACCGTGAAGGTCGGACCGTGAGGGTCAGAAATAATTAAGGCCAATGTGTGCCATGGATCCAATTAAGGACAGTGTTATGAGAGCTTGTCCGGGGTTAATGCGTGACTGATCAGCAGCCTAACCTTATTGATGTTTTTTTTTATAAAATGCATAATAGTCCAATTCTATTCCATTTCCTGATTTAAATAAATGGCATTTCCTTGCAGCTTTTGAGCATTTAAATCGTTGATTATTATTCCCTATCAGAACTTTTATCGGTTCTTATTGTGATACACCCCATTCCAGTGAAGCAATGTTGGTTCCTCGTGATAATAAAGATATTTGACTTAGTTGATACTTTTCAAAGCATATGATAATTCTACCTGATTTTCAGAACTTATAATTGTGGTTGATATTGCTATCAATATATATACATGTTGAGCGTTCTTTGGCTCACTCTTGCTTTGTTTTACCTTCCCTTTTCAGTTAGGGTTAAGGAGTTGGATCTACGCTTTATAATTCAAGTGAGAGCGATGGCGTGCTCTGTAAAAGTTAGATACTGGGCCAGCTCGGGCATATGCTAATTGGGCTTGCGCTATGGTTTAGAAGGTATAAAGGTTTGTAATTAGAATTTGAGATAGAAGCTGTAATAATTAATGTAGTGTAGATTCTTGTTTCATACCATAACCTGGAATCGATCCTCGGTGAGGAATCGTTGGAGTATTAAGTTTTACTTGTAATTGTGAATTGGAATTTGGGTTGAGTTGAAATACAGGTTGATAGTCCGATTTTCGAATACTTCACGCCGAAATTTTCTAAAAATTCCCCGGTATCAAAGTCTATTTTATTATAAAAAGTATATTTTGAATATTGAGAAGAGGGGGTGTTATACATATGATCTTCATTCTTCAAATATAGACGGGGAGTCTGTATGTAGTAATATATAAATAGTCGTGGAAAATATGAGGGATTTCAGCGACAGATTATTATTTCGAGGATTGTTATTCGATTTTGAATCTTTCGAGGAATGTTATTTGAGTATTACCTCAGTGGAGGAATATTTAATGAATATTATTTCAAATATTCATTTAGAGTTTTAATTATTTAATGAATATTATTTTAATATTCATTTAGAATATTATTTATTTAATGAATATTATTTTAAATATTCATTGGAGTTTATTTAGTTAATGAATATTATTTTGAATATTCATTAGAGACATTTATTTGACGAATATTATTTTCAAATATTCATTTGAGTTATTTATTTAATGAATATTATTTGGAATATTC
Organism: Kitagawia praeruptora; assembly: GCA_037693485.1. Lineage (NCBI taxonomy): Eukaryota > Viridiplantae > Streptophyta > Magnoliopsida > Apiales > Apiaceae > Kitagawia > Kitagawia praeruptora. Next base: position 115,159,500 of record CM075351.1, on the reverse strand, counting down.
ATTTGATCTTTATTTATTCAATAAAATATTCTCTTGAATATTCATTTAAGGTTGATTTATTTATTGGATATTATTCCAAATATTTATTCGAGGATTTACTTATTTATTAAATAATTTCCGTATATTCATTCGGGGGTTACTTTGAGCAATATTTTATACTAAGAATATTCTTTAAATATTTATGACTTATTAAATATTCTTTGAATATTTATTTGATACCTTTAAACTATTTGATTTCCTCCAAATATTATCTTTGACCTTCAAATATTATGTAAAATATTTCAGAGATTTATTATGATTATTTTTATCAAAGAAAGGTTCTCAAAACCCTATTTTTCCGTTTAAGTCTATCTTATAGGAAGACTTAAACACTCGCTCTGAACCTCTAAAAATATAAGAGGACCTTACTTGAGACTTGTTATTTCTTTGACTGCCCGGTCATATACTTGCTAAACTATTCTTTTCCCTTGCTTCTTGATTACTAAACCTCAAAATGAGTCCTTTTGATTACTTCCTCAACACTCGAGGAGTAAAATTCATGGAACAAGTCTGTATCCATTAACAAGCAGTAGCTTGGGAAATATTGGTGAATTTCCCTTTCCACTTAGATACGACTACTTTGTGGAGTCTTATCAACAAGTATTATACTTGGGGAAAGGGGGAGGAACTTTACGTTTCAGAGTCATGGATGTTATTCGAACTAGGAGCCGCGTAAGTGGCCGAGTAGCGCCGATCCTGCAATGGCCCAACCGTTGGCCGGGGGGTTCCAGAGGGCGGTTGACAAGTAAATCCGTCGGTGCTTCCTTCTACATGTAGAGAACAAAAAGTGGTGAGCATAACATGCGACTGATCATCGTAAATGTTATGGCTCCTAGCGCGTCAATGCTCCCGTAATGAGTTCATTTTCCAAAGTTGGAAATTTTCTGTAACACTATCAGTGTTGGAAGGGTTGAGAAGGTTCAGAACTGGAATTGCATTATTTTCTTGCAAGTTCCTCTTTGTGATATATTATGATATCTTGTTCATATTTTTGCACATCAGATACTTCTATGGAAAGTATATTTTGAGTTACCTTGTAAGTTCATCTTTTACATTATACTGGCACTATGTTCGTTAATGCATGGCACATGGTTTCAAAGATATTTTGAATTGTTATATATTGTTATCTAGTTACATACTATTTTTGGTGGGCTATTGCTCACCCCTGCTATATTTATTATATCACAACAACAGCTAGAGCAGATGACCGTCCAAGGAGAGTGTGGGAGCCGACAGAGAGTTACCCGCTGATGTAGCTGCCATTTCTGAGGAGGGAGCTATTGGTAGGCTAGTTTTCAGCTTATAAGAATTAGATATATTTATCTATGTAACGTATGTAAATGGATGGCAAAGAGTATGTAGTAGTTAAATTGTAATTATTTTGGGTTGTAAGAACTCAAATTCGTGATTAATAATATTTGTTGATTACTCTGATTTCATCTCTGGGACTATAACGGGTGTGTTTTATGTTGTTGATTTGGGTCACAAGTTTATAATTTAATTTATGTTGATAATATGGGTGGAAATTGAGACCGTGACGACTGGATCCCCGACCCTGGATCTGGGGCTGTTCAAGTACTTAGCATTGCAGGAGCCAAGCAATTCAGAAAGAGCTACCAACCAACAAAAGATGTGGTTGAGAGATCTAAGATTAAATGTTTTAGCTGTGGAATTGCTGGTCACTTTGCCAATGAATGCAGAAAATCCAAGGAGAAGAAACAGTTTGAGACTGTGGACTATAAAAAGAAATATTTTGATCACCTGAATCAAAAGGAAAAAGCATTCATGACCAGAGATAGTGATTGGGCTGTATGAGGTAGCACAGATGAAGAAATGGAGTATGTCAACCTAGCTCTAATGGCCAGAAACAATGAAGATGAGGCCAGCTCAACAAGTAACCAGGTATTCTCTACTAACCTAACTGAGCTTACTAAAGATGAATGTGCGAATACTGTGAATGAATTGACTACTGAATTGTACAAAGTGCATGTATCCTTGAAATCACTTAATAGAGAAAACAAAAGAATCAGGGATTTAAATGAGAAATTAAGTGATAGAAATGCTCTATTAGAAACTCAGTTCATTGAATTTGAGACTATGAGAAGAGATTGCCAGGATGCCAAGAATGAACTAACTGAAGCTCTTAAAACGGAAGAAAACCTTAAGAAATAGTTAGAAAAGGAACAAGATTTAATTGCTAAGTGGGGAGGATCTAGAGGCATTGCTAAGAATATTTTTGCAACTCAAGGAATAGATTCTTTCCATAAGTTAGAAGAAGCAAAGTTAGATATGGAAGGAGAAGTTACCTCTATTAGTGAGTCTTTGGATGAGGAGTGTCCAGTAGAGACCAAAGCTATAGGCAAGGCAACTTTAGTTAAATTGAACAATCAATATGGCCATGTCAATAAAAACTTTGTTAAAGGAGAATGTAGGAAAACTAAGAAGGTTGAAAAAGGCAACTTAGACCACTTATCCAACAAGCAAGTGAAGGATAAGTTGGAAAAATCTGAAGTTAAGGCTAATGATAAAAGGAAGAATAGAAATGGCAATGTAGGTATGTTAGGTCCAAATGTGTTGTAGAGGGGGGGTGAATACAACTTTTCGATTATGAGTAGCAATAAATACGATGCAATAAATGAACACACAGATTCAAGGAATATATTTCTTTATATATAACTTGAAAAGGTTGCTACAACATTCATTACAAAGTATAACAGAAGTTCAGAGAGAAGTGAATGATTCTAAGCTCTGTGAATATACTCTCTCTCTTTTTCTTGTGTTTTTCTCAATATTGCTCACTAACTAAAACATTACACAAGTGCTTCTATTTATACTACATGTAATCTATGTCCTGTAGTCTTCAAAGACTAAGATGTACGTGGCCCAATGATGTCCACATAAATCTTGCCTTATCTTGAAAGCTTGGAAATCTGCCAATCAGAAGATGCCATGTGTCATGTTGAAGCTGCACTCTAAGTAGAACTTCTACTTGAGAATTTCTACTTAGCCATCTCGAAATTTCTAAGTCGAACTTCTACTTAGAAATATTCTACTTGGCCATCCAGAACATTTAGTACTTAGAAAATATTCTGGTCTTCAACTTGAAACTTCAATGCACATCTTGAGCTTGTGATATCTTCATGTCTTCTTTATTCTTCAGCAAGCTCTTGAACATGGATCTTTATTACTGACATAAACTTGCTATCAATGTCCTGACACTTGATGCACTGGTCTGGTTCATAAGTGACTAGTCTTGATAGTGTTTCTGCTTCTTGAATAAATTACCATATTCACTTAGTAACTTGGCTTTCCAATATTTGCTTTCCTTCTTGTTCACTTGAAATCAATTGGTCTTGTTGATACTGATAGTTATGATCTTGATTCTCGATTTCTCAAATCACTGAGGCCTGAACAACTTTGACTTGAACTTCTCTCAATGATTTCTTCTTGGCTTGATCATAGTTAACATGTTCAATTGTATCAATTACCTTGTCTTCATTTAGCGTTGATTTCTTGTGACTTCTTGTTCTTGATTGTCTTCTGGTTAAGTATCTTTTCTTTTAATTGAGTTACATTAGTTATAGTGTTACAAGTTAATACACTCTACCTTTCAATCTCCCCCAATTTGATTGTCTAACAATGACATTCAAATTAATGAAGGATAACTCAACTAAACAATGAGACGAGAAAAGATAATTAACATTACATTCTTGAAAAATATACAATTGAAAATTACTTGAAAACAATACAAAGAACTTAAACTAGAAACAGAATTCGAACCTCGAATTAAAGATCATTTGAATGATTCCTATCACCTGGATTATTTCATATCTTTTAGTCAAACTTATATCACCTTATTGGATTCACTCTAAGATGAATTTTCCTCAAGTGAGTTAAAGCAACCGAAAGACATGAAGTTTTTCCAACTTCAAGTTCACACCACTCTGACCTTTAACCCTAATTCCGTTTCCTTTTCCTAGCTTCAGCAGCTTGATCTTTTTCTTCTTTCTGCCTTCTGCGCTTCTCCTCCTGCTGCTTTTGTTTCTTATATACTGGATTATGAAGTTGCATCCACCTAGTATTCAACAGTCTTACTGCTTCCATCTCTAGAGGGTTCCTGGGTTCTGGGTAAGGATGTTTGAAAAGCCTTCTGAGTTTGTCCACCTCCTGAGTAGTCCTGATCTCTGGAATTTCCTCAAATTTCTTCATTATAAGCCGAGGTTTCCTATGAGTTTTATCAGCTTTAAAATGACAATAGATCATTTTGGGATAGCCTTTGACACGGTTAGTATTGTGGACACTAGCCGCATCTTGCTCCAATCGCTTCTTTTCCACTACTACATCAGATAGGTAACTCACGAGTCTCTGCTTTTCTTTCACATACTTAACTTCCACATCTTCCCATTTGAACACATATAACACTTTCTCCAGAAATGCAGCATCTTGAGTCTGCTTCAGCCATTGTCTACTCATATGCAAGAGTGTTTGCTTCTGGTCTGCATCTATGAATACTAAGGCATCAGCTGTATTATCAGCAAAGGAGTGTATCCAGTATACACTATCTCTTCCTGGAACACCAACTGCCTCCCTTATCTCTCCTTGTTCAAGTGCTCCAGAAGGAAGATTCAGAGCTTCATCAACATTCTTCATTGCTTGAAGAATATTCCAATTCCTCTCTATCAGCTCTGGTTCAATCTTCACATTATCAAGAGGGTTTGGAGCAATGACATCACACTTCCACACCTCATTGCTCTTCTTGAGTATGACACTTTCAATGATCTTCACTGATTTATCTTTAAGCTCAGAAGCGAATCCCTTACCCATCATTTGTCTACAGACGGCTTTAAGAGATTCCACTGAAAGTTCAATTAAGTCCTTTTCCTCCAAGCTCACCCTCTTCAATTTACTGTCAACCACCATCCGGACAACATTTGGATATGCTGAGAATTCTGGACCCTTGTCCTCTGCTAGCTGCATTAAGTGATCCCTATACAGAATGCTTAGATTCTCAGAATGAGAGTATTGAATTTTTGTTGCTAGCAAGAACAACTCTGATGCAGATCTTCTCGTCATGAATTGGTCATCCACATACATGAAAGACATTGGGACTCCTTCTGTGAAAGACAAAATAACCTGCCACTCCTTTTGCGTTGAATTGTATCCAACCCTGACTTTAGAAATTAATCTCTTTAAAGCACTTATGTAGTCAGCAGCCATTGGATTCTGCAAATTTAGGTTGTAGAACAGATCATCTGCCTCCTTGTTATGATCTCCTTTTGTACATGGTCCCATCAATATCTTCCTTGCGTCATCCCACTTCTGCCCTATCCTTCTATTGTCCAGATCAATTTGAGGATCAGCTAACCTTGCAAGCTCATAATCGTACTGCTTCCCTTGTAGCTCCGCTTTCTTTTCCTGAAACGCAGCACGATCTTGCATTGCCTTCATTTTAAAGAACTCAGCTTGTTCCAAGGCTAACTTTTGAGATTTAAGGGTTTCCTCATCAACAGTAATTTCTTCAGGCAATCCGAAAGACATTCCAGCACCTCCACCTTGATCCTTCAATGATCTCTTTATAGCATGTTTCAAATGTGCGTCTTCCATATCGGAATCTGAGTCAAGTACCTCCTGTACTTTTTCTTGATGACTCAGATCAACGAATGGCTCATCTTGCTCAATCGCTATTGCCTTACCCTTTTTCCTTCTCAGAGCCTCTTCATCAATAGACGGCTCAATTTCTTTGACAAGATCAGCTTGTTCTTGAATTTCTTCGATTTGAACTCCCTGCTGTCTCGTCTCCTTTATACTCTCCCCCTTAGGTGAGTTATCCTGAACTCCACCCTGGTCTCCAGATCCACCAGCTGCGAAAGAATCTTCAAAACCAGAACCATAGGGTCCTGCTCCACTAGCACCACCTGTACCAGCATTTGGGGGAGGTTGTTGCGGCGCGAAACACTCCTGGGGCACAAAACTTCTGATTGCGAACATAACTCTGCTTATCTCCACAGCCAGATTATCCATTGTAAGCTCCATTGCTCCCATCCTGTCATTCAGAGTGTTTCCCAAGACACCAGCAGCATGGCCCAAGTCATTTACCTGATTTGTCAAATCATTAAAAGCCGTAGCTTGAATTGCCATTCGTGCTGCGTAGTCGTCAAGGGCCCTTTGATTGTTTCCAACGTTCATCCCTAACTGCCCCATTGACTGCCCAAACTGCTTCAGTTGATTTTCCATAGAAGGCATACGAGATTCAAGATTTTCAGTATTAAGGGACGGTGTTTGGTTTAGGTGACCTCGCTCTAATTCTCGTTCTGTTGGTATTTGGCGCTCGGTTTCGGGCCTTAAAAATGAAGGTCCCTCTCTCCCTAACCTCTCACACACACTCCCTGTCTCACGCTCGTGTATATCTTCAATAAATGATCCAAAATATGAAGCAGTACCTGCAGAAACTGGATAAGCAATATAATTTGCAGTTATGGGATCAAATGCTGTTTGTTCCTGAGTTGGAATCTCAGGCTGAGAGGCTACAAAGTGTTCTTGTACGACATCAGAACCGATCCTCTTTGTAGCATCAGTACGCACCGGTGAAGGTACGGCTGAAGCTTTTAAAGCTTCATGTCCTCTTGAAGCAACAGTATCTTCAAGAGGTACATAATCATTATCAAAATCCCTATGTGCAGATTGTTCAAGGGGTGAACCACTCTCGTGAGGTGGAGTGGTTGCGTGTGACACTCTAAGGTTTGACTGAGGTTTAGAAGTAGCAACATGAGAAATTTTGGCTTTCTTGCGAATAAGAGGCTGCTCTTCGGGTTCACTCTCCTCATCATATCCTACATTTACTTGTGCTGGCTGTTTGGATTCCGGTGACTGGGATGATATAGAATTAGAAATATAGCTCTCACCCTGGGATAGATCCTGCGGGCTAGCAGTCTCTTGGGTCTGGGAATCAGAAACATAGGAAGAGGAATGAGTAGAATGTAGAGAGAGATTACCTGATGCATTACCTTGTTCGTCACCGCTTTGCTCATCAGGAATCTCTTCAAATGCCTCAGCATGAGCAGACCGATTCTGAGCATGTGATGAAACTTGCGAGAATTCCATCAAAGTGGTAACTCCCTCATCATATGTAAGCCACTATTGTAAGGTATCAGGAATAGACATCGGTTTTCCATGATGTTTATTCTGATTATCAACTGTTGAAAGTGACTTAGTGCCCATCCCTGGTGGTGCAGATGTTGGACTTCTGGCAAAACTCTGTCTAACTGCAAGAGCATCCTTCGGTATTAAATGAGTAATCAGCATCTGTAAGAACCGAGGAAACCAGCAGACAACATCTGTTGTGTTGAGGTCTCTGCTTGCAGGAGATCCCATCACAGCCACTATCTCAGAGAGAACTATTCGTCCATAATTTATATCCAGTTCTCTTGCCAGGGCAATTCCAAAGATTTGCATGGGAATTGGAATTTGATGAAAATCACTTTCTCGTGCTCGAAAACATCTTGTGATTGCCTCGAAAAAGTAATTCCATTCCACATGCAAGTAGTTTTTCTGGATATTTCCTGTGATCCGGCCAGTCGGAGGATAACATCCAATTTCTTCAAAGAATTTGAGGCGTTCTGCAGCTGTAGGTTCTGCATCATAAGCATCCTTGATCGGGAAACTCAGAACCCTGTTGACAATTTGTTCAGTCACCTCAAATTCCTGACCCGCCAAGGTAAACCTGAAACCAAAGGGGGTTGATTTGCTCCCAAAAGTAACCGCACTAGTCCATAATTGCTGTAAAGCATCATGTACTAGTGTAGGTTTAGCAGTAAAAGCATCGCTAGCCTTGGAGTACAAATTGAGAAATCGTATCCAAGACTTAAAGCGCGGGAGTTGATCACCAATTTCCGTAGAAATATTATAAAAATTGTTTTTAGCAAGTGAAAATTGGTGAGCCATTTTAATTAAAAGTTTTTCTTTTAAAAGATGTGAAAATTAATTTTTAATTTCTGAAAAACAATTAATTTACGAATTAACAGTTGTATCCCTTTTAATTTATCAAGAACAACAAAAGTCCCTTTTTGAAAAATTAAACTACGGGATATAGATCAACAGCCAATTAATAAATCTGAATATTCAATGAAGATGTATATTCGTGTGTATACCAGTGAAATCGTGTGTATATAGATAGAGAATGTGGAAATCGTGTTTTGAACATACACAAACAACTGATGTTCGTGTGTATGTATATGCGCGTGTATATGAACGGTTACAAAACACACCAACACAAAGATTAATGGTAACACAGACAACAGTAGTCTAAAAATTGGCAGTAATTCGTGATTAGTATGAGTTTAATCACAAAAACACGGATTAATGGTATGAAGTTGTGAAATCGCCTTGTTTTTGTGAAGAGGCTGCTGTAAAAATTAAATTAAGTAAAGTGAATGATGCATCGAGTTAGAGATGAATATATAGACATGAATGTGAAATGACAAAAATGCCCCTGTTAAAAAGAGTGAAAAACACTAAGTACATACAGGGAACACTCTATCTCGAACATCAAGTCGAACTTCGAGATGAAGTTCGAGATAGGGGTCAACTCGAACAATTAGCACTTAGCCATTTTACAGCAAAAACCAACAGGGAAATCTATCTCGAAATTCTAAGTCGAACTTCGAGAAAAAGTTCGAGTTAGGAGTTAACTCGAAAAATCCCCTTAAAACTAATTGAGAATTCTATCTCGAACTCTAAGTCGAACTCTAAGTCGAACTTCGAGATGAATTTCGAGATAGAGATTAACTCGAAATTATTCTCAATTCTTTTCAAAACATCCCCAAAAATGGAAATCTCATCTCAATTTCGAGATAGAGTTCGAGATAGACTGTATCTCGAATATTTTGAAGATAACTAGGCACACTGGTAACTCGAACTCGAACTCTAAGTCGAATTTCGGGATGAAGTTCGAGATAGACACTAACTCGAAATTCTTCCCAGACTTAGAATTTTCAAAACTTCACTCTGGAAGCTCAAATCGAAATCCAAGTCGAATTTCTAGATGAGTTTCGAGATAGAAACTAACTCGAAATTTTGAAGATACTTAGAATAATTTGACAATTTTTCAAGAAACTCAACAATTAAATTTTGTCAAATTAATATAAATATCAATTCAAGGATTTTTAATATATGACATAATTAAAACATTCCTTGATAATTCTAAGGCCTCTAATTACATGAAAAACATAGGTAAATTCATCTAAAAATCATGCAAAATTTAGAATATTATGAATTTAACTCCCCCTATGATCATGCAATCTATCAAGCATAAATTCAAAGATTTGTGCTATAAAAGACACTTAAAACACACTGAATTCATGCAAAACCACACCATATGCAACCTACAACAATCATTAATTAGGCATTTTAAAGTCTAAGCATATAATGATTAAGTAGCTTGCATATACAAATATAAACATGGATTTTACAGATAGAAGGCTTTACTAACTTGTGTTAAGCATTCCCAATTCACCAACCAATCTATTGAATGTTACTTCATCAAGAGGTTTGGTGAATATATCTGCAATTTGTTGCATTGTGGGCACAAAATGTAGCTCCACAGTCCCCTCCTCGACATGTTCTCTTATGAAGTGATACCTGATGTCGATGTGCTTGGTTCTTGAGTGATCTACAGGATTGTTGGTTATGGCAATGGCACTTGTGTTGTCACACATAATTGGAATTTTCTTGTGCTCCATGCCATAATCTTTCAATTGGTTCCTCATCCACAGTATTTGAGCTACACAGCTTCCAGCAGCAATGTACTCAGCTTCAGCAGTAGAAGTAGATACTGTATGTTGCTTTTTACTTTGTCAGGACACCAATCTTCTGCCAAGAAATTGGCAAGCACCAGATGTGCTTTTCCTATCAATCCTGCAACCTGCATAGTCTGAATCCGAATAGCCAATTAGATTAAAACCTGTATCTCTTGGGTACCAAATCCCTAGATTTGGTGTGCCCTTGAGATACCTAAAAATTCTTTTGACGGCTACGAGATGTGATTCTCTAGGATCCGCTTGGAACCTTGCACATAAACAAGTTGCGAACATTATGTCTGGTCTACTTGCAGTTAAATAGAGAAGTGAGCCAATCATACCTCGATAGCTTGTGATGTCAACTGGTTTACCTGATTTGTCTTCATCAAGCTTCGTGGCTGTTGCCATGGGAGTCTTAGCTGCTGATGCATCTTCTAGATTGTACTTCTTGAGTAAATCTCTGACGTACTTGGATTGACAGATAAAGATACCATCTTTTCTCTGACTGATCTGTAATCCAAGGAAGAAGGATAGCTCTCCCATCATGCTCATCTCGTATTTCTCTTGCATTAGCTTAGCAAATTTCTCGCACAAGCGCTCATTAGATGACCCGAAGATAATATCGTCCACATAGACTTGAACAAGTATTAAATCATTCTTCACATTCTTATAGAACAATGTTTTGTCAATTACTCCCCTAGTAAAACCACTTTCAATTAAGAATACGGATAGGGTTTCATACCAACATCTTGGGGATTGCCTGAGGCCATAGACAGATTTGAAGAGAAGATACACAAAATCTACACGTTCTGGATCAATGAAGCCAGGCGGCTGTTCCAGATACACTTCTTCTTCTAACTCTCCGTTCAGGAAGGCACTTTTCACATCCATCTGGAAAACCTTGAAGTTCTTATGTGCTGCAAATGCCAAAAACATCCTGACTGCCTCAAGTCTTGCAACTGGTGCATAGGTCTCATCATAATCAATTCCTTCTCGCTGAGAATAACCTTTTGCAACCAAACGAGCCTTGTTTCGTGTTACAAGTCCGTTTTCATCCATTTTATTTCTGAATACCCACCTAGCTCCAATTACTGATTTGGTATTTGGTCGGGGTACCAGTTTCCAAACTTTCTGCCTTTCAAACTGATTGAGTTCCTCTTGCATTGCAATCACCCAATCAGCATCACCAAGAGCTTCTTCTATTTCTTTAGGTTCAAGCTTGGATAAGAACCCAGAATATAAGCAAATATTAGCCAGGTCAGCTCTTGCATTTCTTCTAGTAGACACACCAGCATCTGGATCACCAATAATTAATTCAAACGGATGGTCTCTATTCCATACCCGTTCTCTTGGAAATTGTCTTGATGATTCAGCATGACTTTCTGAGTTGTGGTGCTGACTACTTTGATTACTTTCACTAACTCCCCCTGAGTTAGTACCAGCTCCTACAGAACTAGAGTCAACTCGACTCGAGCCTTGAACAGTAGTTCTTGAGCTGCTATTTACTCCCCCTGAGTTGTTGCCGGTTCGTACTGAAGAAGTCTCTCCTGATCTTGTAGAATTAATTTGTTCACTAGACTCAGGTTCTTCACGTACACTTGGAACATTTAATGGGACAACCAACTCAGGTTCATCTTCAAGTTCTTCTAAGTCCAGATTCTGAAATTTTAGGGACTCAGGTTCACTAGAATCTCTTGAAATTGATGAGAGTTTGGTATCGTCGAATCTGACGTTGTAGCTTTCAGTCACTTTTCGATCATTTACTAAGAACACCCTATAAGCTGCTACCACATCTGTGGAGTAACCAACAAAGATTCCTTCACGAGCTTTTGCTGCAAACTTGCCTAGATTTTCATCATCTATAAGTACATAGCATTTTGCTCCGAAGACATGAAAGTATTTGATTGTTGGTCTTCTTCCATTCATTAGCTCACATGGTGTCTTTTCTTTATCTTTTATGATCAAGGATCGATTTTGAGTGTAACACACGGTACTCACTGCTTCTGCCCAGAAATACAGAGGAAGTTTCGAATCATACAACAAAGTTCTTGCTGCTTCAACCAATGTTCTATTCTTCCTTTCAACTACTCCATTTTGTTGTGGAGTTCTCGGGGCTGAATACTGACGACGTATTCCCTTAGATACACAGAAGTCATTTAGCACTGCGTTTTTGAATTCAGTGCCATTGTCTGATCTAATCGTCTTCACAGTAAGTGTTGAAACATTCTCAATTTGAGTGATGTGATCAATGATTAGGAAAGGTACTTCGTCTTTCGTCATTGCGAACAATACCCATGTATACTTGGAGAAGTCATCCACGATTACCAATGCATATCTTTTCCTAGACAAAGATAGGACATTCACTGGGCCAAACAAATCCATATGAAGAAGTTGCAGAGGCTCAGTGATACTAGAAATTTCTTTGCTTTTATGCGATGCTCGTTTCGACTTTCCCATTTCACAGGCTTCACAGAGTCCTTTCGGAGCGAACTCCATTTGAGGTAGATCTCTCACCAATTCTCGCCTCGCGAGAGCATTCATCGTTTTGAAGTTTAAGTGAGATAACTTTTTGTGCCATAACCAGCTTTCATCATCCGAAGCTTTGCTGTAGAAACAGGTGACTTCATTCTGATTTGCTGAATCCATGTCTGCAACAAAAAGATCTACCTTTCGAACTCCTCTCAAAGCCAGTGAACCTTCCTTGATGTGAGTGATTGATACACCTTTCTTGTTGAAGACAATTTCGTAACCTTTGTCACAGAATTGACTGATACTCAACAAATTATGCTTTAATCCCTCAACATAGGAAATATCTTCAATGATGACATTGCCAGTTTTCAGTTTGCCATATCCCTTTGTCACACCTATGCTGTCATCTCCAAAGGTAACATAAGGGCCAGCTTTCATAACCATCTCTGTAAGCAGGGACTTGTTTCCAGTCATATGCCTCGATGCTCCACTGTCTAGCACCCATATAACTTTATTTCTTTTCTGCTTAATGCCCTGCAATGACAGATTGGTTAGACATTCTTCGGAACCCAACTTTGATTGGGCCCGACTTTTCGATAAGATTTAGAATCAACAGAGTTAACAACAGGAGATGCACTTTTCTTAACATTACTAGAGCTTTCGACTTTCTCCTTTCCTTTCTCAGACTTGACATATTTATCAGTCCTAGGATAAGGTTTGTCACTCCTAACTTTAGGAGGACTGACAGTCTTAGCTCTCACATGCTTTTTCTTGATGTTTGAACTAGCAGCAGTATTTAAGCATGACTGGCTAGATGCATTCATTAAATTCACAAAAGTTTGCATGACATTAAAAGTGCATGGCATACAATTAGGTTGACCACACTGTGCATGGTTCGGATGCAGATTATTCATTGTGTGTGTGACAGGCATGGCATGTGCAGCAGGAACAATTATGTTAGCTTTACATGCATAAGAAAGATGTTCAGTAGATTTGCAGTGATAACATGCTTTCTTTATTCGATCAGCCTTAACCTCTTTTATGCCTTTCTTCCCTTGTTGTTTAACAGCCTTAGCTCCTATTCCTAGTCTAGATTCATCACTAGGGAAATTGATTTTAACTTGTTTGATAGGAGTTATAGGTTGTGCGTTCTGACGATCTTCCATCTCAATCTCATATCTAGCTATCAATTCAGTCTCTTCTTCTTCTATTCTAGGAACAAGGTGTTTGTAGATGGGTTTGACAGAAGATTTAAAAATGCTAGGAATTTCATTTTTAAGGTCACTGGAACTAGAGTCGATAGGTCTCTTCCCTTCTTTATTAGAAAGGTTAGAATAATCAAGTCCTACACCTACTCCAGTTATCTTCTTAAATACATCATTATCTACATACACTTTACTAGCAGCTAGTTTGTAAGCTTCACATTTAGTTTCTAACTCAGCTAGTTTGTTCCTTAAACATGATTCTATTTCTGCCTTAAGGACGAGCTTGTGTTCCAAAGATTTAATAAAATCTCTTAGGGAAGTATCTACAGTGCAAGCAGCCTCTAACTCTTCCACTTTTGCCTCAAGCATTCTGCTTTTGGCGACAAGTGTTTTCTGTTCCTTTTGAGAAGTGTCTAGGCTTTTGCACAACATGTAGATCTCTTCGCTAAGAGCCCCGTTCTGTTCCTTATAATCATCAATGGACATTTCTACTTTAAGGGTTAGAACTGGTACCTCTGGTTCCTCTGATGTCTCAGCCATGAGCGCAAAGTTTGCTACATGAGTAACATCTTCCTCATCTGAATCATCCCAAGCTCTTCCTTCTGTTACTACTAAAGCTCTTTTGCCATGTTTTTCTTTCACCAGCGATTCATACTTGCTTTTGAGGGCTTCAAATGTCTCTTTTGGATAAGTCTGTTTAGGCTTTTTGCAGTCTGAGGCAAAATGTCCAGGTTCACCATAATTATAGCAATTGAACTTCATTTTGAAATCCAACGGAGATTTGTAGCTGGAACTCTTGCCTTTGCTTTTGTAGCCTGATGAACTACCACCACCCTTAGCAGCCCGATAGTAAGATGAAGAATTTCTCTGTGGTCGGTTGCTCTTTCTAAATCTCATGTTGCTGAACTTCCTTGCCATGTATGCCACGACACTATCGTCCATGTTGTCCAGCTCTTCTTGGGTGAAGTAGTCATCATCACTGTTAGATGCACACTCGTCATCATTATCAACTTGATGCGGTGCAGGTGATGATTTAGGCTTTGCTGCAACCATTGCCTTCTTAGACTCTTCCTCATCAGCAACTAATCCTGATGCAGTTTCTTTTCCTTTTGAATCATTGTCCCATGCTTGATCTTGAAGTGTTTCCAGCTCATAGGTCTTCAGAATTCCATAATATTCTTCCAGAGAAGTTGTATGCAAATCTCTGGTTTCTCTGATTGCGTAGACCCTATGTTCAATGCTCTTTGGCTGGTTCCTCAGATATCTCGTATTGGTCTCAACCATGGGGAGAGTAACACCTCTCAGATTCAAATCTAATACCAACTGACTGAATCGTAGATAGACGTCTGTTATGCTTTCTCCTTTTCTTATTCTGAAGGTGTCATACTCCATCTTGAGTATAAGTGTCTTGTTGCTTCTAACCTCTGCAGATCCTTCCATGACAACTTCTATCTTGTCCCAAATCTTCTTTGCTGTATTCAAACCTTTGACTATGTTGAACATTTCATGATCAAGAGATTCCATCAAGGTTTGTCTTACAGAAGTATCATAAGCTATTTGCTCCTTGTCAGCATCCGTAAAGTCCGCTGCCTTTTTAGGCTCAGACCGAGCAGGTATAACCTCCTCTCCTTCCGTACGCTCAGGAATAGCTTTCATTGGAACGAATTTACCCTTTTCAAGGACTTCCAGATACTCAGGGTTAATAGTCTCTAAGTAGAGTCTCATTCTGAAAACCCATTCTTCATAGTGATCTCGGTTGAACATTGGGATCTTGAAAGAATTTTTAGGAGCCATTTCAAATCTGGTCACTAAAAGTTTCTAAGTACCCAAGACTAGGCTATGTAGAATATCTATGTAGAACTTCTGCCAAGTCGAAATTTTCTAAGTAGAAATTTTGCTCAAGTCGAAATTTCTCTAAGTAGAAATTGTCCGAGTCGAAATTCACCAAGTAGAAATTGTCCAAGTCGAAATTCTATGTAGAAAATCTCAAGTAGAAATTCTATGTAGAACTTTTTGTCCTTAGAATAATTTTCTGCAGATTACTTAAATATTGAATAAACAATATTATCACTTTAACAGCCTTTTTGACTTTTGATTACTTTACACACCGAAAGTGACTAACCCACTTGCTAAGCACTGAGTACACTTTCTTTTGCTTTCGGCCAAGGAATAATAATCAAATCAAAAGTACCAAAAACACCTTTTTGACTATAATTTCTTTGAAAAGGAAATTGAAAAGTTGTTGGGTTATCTTCTTTGATAAGAACAGATGATGAACACTCAAGAACACCAAATATCAATGAACCCAGATTAATTCACAAAAATTAATTAAAATACACCCAAGCCAAATAATCACACCTGGAGTATTTAAATAATTTTTCCCGGATGAGTTTTCACTGGAAACGAATTAAAGCACACTTTTCGAAAAAATGAAAAGTAGATCTAGAAAATGAAAACTCACGATTCTTCTACCAAACACAAGGATCTATGTTTTGTATATTAAACATCCGCTCTGATACCAATTGTTAGGTCCAAATGTGTTGTAGAGGGGGGGTGAATACAACTTTTCGATTATGAGTAGCAATAAATACGATGCAATAAATGAACACACAGATTCAAGGAATATATTTCTTTATATATAACTTGAAAAGGTTGCTACAACATTCATTACAAAGTATAACAGAAGTTCAGAGAGAAGTGAATGATTCTAAGCTCTGTGAATATACTCTCTCTCTTTTTCTTGTGTTTTTCTCAATATTGCTCACTAACTAAAACATTACACAAGTGCTTCTATTTATACTACATGTAATCTATGTCCTGTAGTCTTCAAAGACTAAGATGTACGTGGCCCAATGATGTCCACATAAATCTTGCCTTATCTTGAAAGCTTGGAAATCTGCCAATCAGAAGATGCCATGTGTCATGTTGAAGCTGCACTCTAAGTAGAACTTCTACTTGAGAATTTCTACTTAGCCATCTCGAAATTTCTAAGTCGAACTTCTACTTAGAAATATTCTACTTGGCCATCCAGAACATTTAGTACTTAGAAAATATTCTGGTCTTCAACTTGAAACTTCAATGCACATCTTGAGCTTGTGATATCTTCATGTCTTCTTTATTCTTCAGCAAGCTCTTGAACATGGATCTTTATTACTGACATAAACTTGCTATCAATGTCCTGACACTTGATGCACTGGTCTGGTTCATAAGTGACTAGTCTTGATAGTGTTTCTGCTTCTTGAATAAATTACCATATTCACTTAGTAACTTGGCTTTCCAATATTTGCTTTCCTTCTTGTTCACTTGAAATCAATTGGTCTTGTTGATACTGATAGTTATGATCTTGATTCTCGATTTCTCAAATCACTGAGGCCTGAACAACTTTGACTTGAACTTCTCTCAATGATTTCTTCTTGGCTTGATCATAGTTAACATGTTCAATTGTATCAATTACCTTGTCTTCATTTAGCGTTGATTTCTTGTGACTTCTTGTTCTTGATTGTCTTCTGGTTAAGTATCTTTTCTTTTAATTGAGTTACATTAGTTATAGTGTTACAAGTTAATACACTCTACCTTTCAAGGTATTAAAAAACATAGTAACTACACACCTGATAAGTATGCTCCTAGGAAAGTGTGTGCAAAATGTGGCAGTGTTAATCATCTGTCTATTAATTGTAAACTTGTTCAAAATGCTTCTATTCCTACTATGCCTATGCCTGGAATGTCTGTTTTGCTTAATATGTTTGCACAATCTGCTCATGCATCAAATTAGTTTGCCAACATGCCATTCATGCATAATCCATATAATAATGCTTTCAATATGCCTCAGATGCCATGGATGATTCCTGCAATGAATAACATGTTTGCACAAACTGTACCTAACTCTGCATCAAATTATAATGCATATGAGCATGTGTCAACCCCTGTTTTTCAAAGTCCTACACCAAGAATTAAGGTTGATTTAACTCAATCAAAATCCTTTGTGGATAAAGACATGAAAAATAAGAAGAAGGCTAACAAGGCAGGACCCAAGGAAACTTGGGTACCAAAATCAACTTGATTTGGTTTTGATGTGTGCAGGGATACAGAACGAATCTTTGGTACCTGGATAGTGGTTGTTCTAGGCATATGACTGGAGATTCTACCCTGCTTACTAATTTTGAGGAGAGTGCTAGCCCTAGCATTACCTTTGGAGACAACAGCAAAGGATATACTAGAGGATATGGCTTGATTTCAAAAGATAATGTTGTCATTGAGGAGGTAGCACTGGTTGATGGTCTTAAGTACAACTTGCTTAGTATCAGTCAACTGTTTGATAAAGGTCAAAATATGTAGTTCACATCTGAAGCTTGTGTCATTTTCAAGAAGAATGACAACAAGGTGGTGTTGATAGGAAATAGAAAAGGGAATGTGTGCATTGCCGACTTCAATTCAACAAATGCAAACTCAGCCACTTGTCTGTTCACCAAAGCAAGTGCAGATAAAGGATGGCTTTGGCACAAAAGATTTTCACACCTAAGTTTTAAAACAATGAATGAGTTGGTGAAGAAGGATTTGGTCAGAGGTATTCCAAAACTGGATTTTTCCAAGGATGGATTGTGTGATGCTTGCCAGAAAGGGAAGTAATGAAAGGCCTCATTCAAATCTAAGTCAGTGTCTTCAATCGATCAACCCTTACAGCTACTGCACATGGATCTCTTGTAACGCCCCCAAATCCCCTACAGGAATCCAGGTAGTCACACCCCTTGCGGAATATTCAATCACCTGCTCACAATATAATCCACTACAAAAATCATAACAACTCTATATTCTACTCCACGGGTTATCGTCTTAGAACAAGCACTCAATAATTCCAAAAGATATTGCATCTCAAGTTCACTTCCCAGAATCTCTAAAGTACTATTACAACTCCAAATAACTAGATAATAAAACATCATACAAATACCTTTCCAGCCTGCACCCTCCTCAAATGCTATAAGGTTAACACGCTGAATCAGTTGTCTTTCCCTTTTCTTAATCATGGTTCGCCGTACTAGAGCGAGCTCTGATTGCCACTGTTTTATAATATTTAAATAGCAAGTATGAGCCAAAGAATGCCCAGCAAGTTGTATATTTATATATATCATATAATATAACAAAACCAGCTCAAAATATGTCTTTACCACTCTATCCACTTATATAAATATATACTTTTGAAAAGAGATCAACTCAGAAATTTTTATAAATCTCGAACTACTACTCATTTGCAGAAATAAATATATCTCAATAACTTCTCAAAATACTGATACTCAAGTGAATTTAAGTGAATGAAATTTAACAACTGCTCAGATCAACACCCTAGTTAACAGAACCACACAGGCATCGGTTAACCGTTAGGATATCGATAATTGAATTTCTCCTAAAATGCCTCCTCAAGTAATGGATGATCAATCCATTGTCCCGCCTCGTTTTCTATCGATAGAAGGTTGAGCCGACGTCTCGAACACACCCTAAACTCCTCTGGTTGGGCCGGTGCGTTACTCCGATCACTTTTTCCTCTTAAATGAATAGAGGAAATATTTAAGAAAAACTGTTCTGATCATGAAGTCGAAATGAGGTGACTCATATCAGTATTCACAACTTACTTTATATATATAACCCCACTCTATATATATATACATATATAGTACGAAGATATTAAATAATATATCTCTAGCACCTCCTCTGCGAGTACAAATGATTTATCTCGATAAACATCCCAACAACATGGACTAATTCATGAAATAAATTTCAACACCTCGTACAATAATTTCAACACCTCGTATAATAATTTCAACACCTCGTATAATAATTTATATGTATGTAAATTGCATCAATAAAACCGGGTATAAATCACTAGAAAGAATACTTGATTTTTGCATATCGAAAACTTAATCAGCATACTTATGAATTTGAAAATATAAATACTCCGAACGATGGAGTACGAATTAGTAAACTTGCCCGTGGTCCTGTTCAGAAAATAGAAGAACTTCTCTTTCTTCAAATGACATCTTGCTCCTTCCTGTTGCTACTCGTCAATTCACTCGATCACGCCTCAATGGTACTGGAATAGTTACGAGTACATGTCAGTCCTACCTCGTATCTCGAGTAGACACCACTCCAATCAATCATTGTGCCTCCTAAGGTCAAACTGTAGGTGTCCTACCTATAGCTGACTATTCTTATACCAATAAATATTTATAACACATTTAGTACAAGAAAAGAAATTGGAAAAGCCCCCTTTATGAAGTGGACATTTCTCGGTGCTAAACACCTCACAACTAATTCAACAAACTCAATCCAAACTCAATCCAACTCAATCTTTCTCCATTTGACCCTTACAACTATTATACCTTTGACATCCTATATCAAAACTCAATCAATAAATAATCCTCAAACAATTATCTTACTCCCCGATAAAGAAACATAATTAACCCATTACTCCTCGAGACAACAATTAATCCTTAATTTAAATAAATAAATCCTTGAGACAATAATTTATCCTCAAAATAAATAAATAAATCCCCAAGACAACAATAAATCCTCGAATTAAATAAATGAATCCTCAAAACACAATTAATCCTCGAATTAAATAAATAAATCCTCAAGACACAATTAATCCTCGAATTTAAATAAATAAATCCTCAAGACACAATTAATCCTCGAATTAAATAAATAAATCTTTAAGACAACAATTAATCCTCGAATTAAATAAATAAATCCTCAAGACACAATTAATCCTATTTACTCAATTTAAAACCATAATAATTATTCCACTTTAATACCCTCATCATTTTAAATACCTCTTTTATCAATGACTCATTAAGTCTCTAAATTATGTCCAAATAATCACAGAATATTTCTATTAATTGCTAATAATTAACTATTCAAATTACACTTCTAATTTAAATTAGCTCTTATAAATTCTCTAAAAATCCCCTAATTTAATTAATATTTATCTCACAACAAAATTATTCATAGAACTATATTTATTCACATTAAATCTACAATTATTACTAAATAACTAAATAAATCAGTTATACCAATTGTAGTAAATTATTCATTTCCAAATACTCCAAATAATTAAAAAGAGATTATAATTTCAATCACCCATTTTTATTCAATACGTTATTATTTTATTATTATTTTATCTATAACCATTTATTCTAAATTAATCATCCTCAAAATTAAACAAAAATCAATTAATTAAAAGTAACATCTCCCCTCACTACTACCGCCGTCCGGCAGCCACGGTGGCGCCGGCGGCTCACCACCACCACTCGCTGCCAAGTCTCTCTCTCTCCCTCCCCCATCTCTCTCTCTCTCTCTCTCTCTCTCTCTCTCTCTTTCTCTCTCTCTCTCTCTCTCTCTTTCCTTCCCTCCTCTGCATCTTCTCCACCCTCTATCAATCTCTCTCAATCTCGCACATCTCTCTACACTCGATCTCATCTCGCTCTCTCCCTCCGTCCACTCTCTCCACCTCCGTCCACCCCCTCTTTTCCGTCAATCTCTTTCTCTCCTCTCTCGCTATCTCTATCTCTACCTCAACTGCTCTCTCTCTCCCCGACTCTCTCTCAACCTCTCCCTGTCCCCCTCGCAATCTCTCCCCCTTTCTCACATCCTCACAAACCCAGCAACAACAACAACCACATACAAAACCCACACGTCGCCACAACAATTCTAGCCTACCGGAACAAGAACCGAAATTGGAAAAAAGAAAGAAGAGTTAAACATAAAATAAAAATAATTGAATAAACCAGTTTGTTTCTATAATATATGGTCCGAGTTTTGTATATAAGGGGCAATAGATGTGCAGGAAAAATGAAAAGAGAGAGTTGAGTTTGTTTTTTTGGTTTGAAAGAGGCAGGAGTTGTGTCTTAGTTGTTTATATCCTGTTGGTAAAATATAATGCTCCGGGTTTTCTGTTTTTTTATGATGTAAAGGGATAAGAACGTGGGTATTAAAAATAAAGTGGCATGAAACAAGTGGTCCGGTTTTTTTTGCTAGTGGGATTAAAAGAAACAAATGTGGTGGACAAAACATTATGGAATATTTAGTGCTCCATAAAAAACATAATCATGGATAATTATTTAATTAAAAAAAATTCAAACATGGAAGACAAAATAAAATGCTGCAATTTAAATATTTGTTGTCTCATCAATAATCCCGATCCTCCCCTGCTGGCTAATCAAAACGAAACTCTAATTTCGTTTCATAAAATAAATTCGATTCAAAATTAAAATCTTATTTTTCCTAAATTCCCTAATTTTAATAAATACCAAATAAATATAATTAAATATAATATTTACTTACATATGAATATAAAATTTCGGAATTTTACAAAAATGCGCTAATTAAAATATATTAGTGCATCGCTCTTAAATAAAATTTAAATATCGAGTAGGAAAAAAATTTATTCGAAAATTTGCGGATATTAAATCTCTTTAGACCAGTCAACATATTGTCTATCTCAAAGAAGAAATACTGTCTTGTGATCATTTGTGATTTCTCAAAATATTCATGGACATACTTTTTGCACTCCAAAGACGAGGCAAGTGAAATCATTATCAATCACATCAAGATAGTCAACAACAATCCATCTTTCAAAGTTAGAAGGATTAGAAGTGAGAATGGAACCGAGTTCAAGAATTCTGTGATAAGGGAGTTTTGTGAAGAAGAAGGAATTACTCAAGAATTCTCTGCACCAAGGACTCCTCAACAAAATGGTGTAGTGGAAAGGAAGAACAGAACTCTTATTGAAGCTGCAAGGACCATGCTTGAAGAATCAAAATTACCAACATAGTTCTGGGATGAAGCTATTAATACTGCATGCTACACTCAGAATATCTCTTTGGTCAATCAAGCAAAAGGCATGACACCTTACCAACTATTCAAAGGAAAGAAGGCAACAATCAACTTCTTGCATGTCTTTGGCTGCAAATGTTTTGTACTGAGAAACAATGGTGAAAACCTTGGGAAATTTGAGTCAAAGGCAGATGAAGCTATTTTTGTTGGATACTCGATTGTGAAATCTTACAGAGTCTATAATCTAAGACTAAACATTGTCATGGAATCTATACATGTTATCTTTGATGTCAAAAAGATTCATGGATTGGTAGATGGAGGTTTCCATGAAGCATTCTCATTTGAGAATGAGATAAGTGGTGAAGATAGTGAAGATGATGAAGATTCAGTATCAATTGATGTGAGGGATCTACATGTACTAATTATTCCATCTGTTGAAGTACATGACACTCAATTCATTAACACTGAATATAACCCTTCTGTTGATAATTATTTTGAGAAAGTTATTGAAAACAAAGAGATACATCTATTGATCACTCTGTTAAATTTCCACCATCAGCCAGTTCTAGAGCCATACACTCAGGGGGAGTATCACAGAGTCATCACTCAACAACAAATCAAGATGATCAACACAGAGAGAACGAAGCTACATCATCTAGAGCAAATTTGCCATCACAAAGGAAATGGACTAAGGATAACCCATTTGAAGTTTTAATTGGTGATGATAATGCAAAAGTCCAACCCAGAAGGGCAACTCAAGAAGAATGCTTGTACAGCAGTTTTCTATACAAAGGAGAACCCAAAAGGGTTGAGGATGCTCTTTATGATCCAGACTGGGTTTTAGCAATGCAAGATGAGCTAAACCAGTTTGAGAGGAATAAAGTATGGAAGCTTGTACCCAAACCTAAAGGCAAATCTATGATAGACACAAAATGGTGTTCAAGAACAAGATGGATGAGAATGGCATAGTCACAAGGAATAAAGGTAGATTGGTTGCTAAAGGCTACTGTCAAGAAGAAGGGATTGATTTTGATGAAACCTTTGTGCATGTAGCAAGGTTGGAAGCAATCAGAATTTTTCTAGCCTATGCAGCCCATGCCAATTTCAAAGTCCATCAGATGGATGTCAAGAGTGCATTTTTGAATGGTATTCTGGAGGAGGAGGTGTATGTTAGTCAACCTCCTGGTTTTGAAGATCCAAACTTTCAAGAATATGTGTATTTTGTACTCAAAGCACTCTATGGCCTGAAGCAAGCACCTAGAGCCTGTTAAGACACTCTCTCACAGTTCCTTATAGAGAATCACTTCACTAGAGGTACTGTTTATAAGACTCTCTTTTATAGATTTGTTAAAGGCTCTATGATACTTGTTCAATTTTATGTAGATGACATAAATTTTGGATCTACTGATGAGAAGCTTTGCCAAAGATTTGCCAAGCTTATGCAAAGTAAATATGAAATGAGCATGATGGGTAAACTAACCTATTTTCTTGGTTTACAAGTTAAACAAGTTAATGATGGAATCTTTATAAGTCAAACAAAATATGTTTGTGATTTATTAAAGAAATTTGACTTATTGGATTGTACTCATGCAAAAACACCCATGGCCAATGCCACTAAGCTTGAACTGAATACTAAAATAAAGAAGGTGGACATTTCAAGCAATAGAGGCATGGTTAGCTCACTTTTATATTTAACTGCTAGTAGATCAGATATTATGTTTGCCACATGTTTATGTGCTAGATTCCAAGCTGATCCTAGGGAATCTCATTTAGTAGCTATTAAAAGGATCTTTAGGTATCTCAAGGGTACACCAAACCTTGGCATTTGGCACCATAGAAATTCTGGTTTTGATCTAATTGGCTATTCAGATGCAGACTATGCAGGTTGCAAGATGGATATGAAAAGTACTACAGGCACCTGTCAGTTTCTGGGAAACAAGCTCGTTTCATGGTTCAGCAAGAAATAGAATTCAGTTTCTATATCAATTGCTGAAGCTGAGTACATTGCAGCTGGGAGCTGTTGTGCACAGATTCTCTGGATGAAAAATCAACTTCTAGACTATGGTTTAAAAGTTGATAGAATTCCAATCTTCTGTGACAACACTAGTGCCATTGCTATATCTGAGAACCCAGTGCAACACTCAAGAACAAAGCACATAGACATCAGGTATCACTTCATCAGAGAACATGTGATGGAGGGCAATGTGGAACTACACTTTGTTCCAAGTGAAAAACTGTAACACTCCCAGATCCGGGGTCAGGGATCGGGTCGTTACGGTCTCAATTTCCATATATAACACTTGACTTTAGTCCACAATAAATAAGTAGCATGCTGTAACCCCACAATATATCCACTCACACACATAACAGTTATAATCCCAGAGATGAAATTGAAATAAGTCTTCTAATTATATGATTTACGAATAAAAGTTATTACAACCCAAAATGATTAAAGCATAAGTTTAGAAGTTTTGCCATTGATTAACATTATTGATACATATAATTAAACTGGTAAACCCAAAAGCTGACTAGCTATGCTACCTCAGCAATGGCAGCGATGATATTAGCGGGTAGTCTTGTGGGTGGGGTAACATGCTTGCGCTGAGTGCGCTTGATGCGGGCCATCAGTCTTAGCTGTTGTTGAGACATAATAAATAAGCAAGGGTGAGCAATTGCTCACCAATAATAAAATATAACTACAACAATAATATATATATATATGACAGTTCAAAAGAAATTCTGAAGCCATATGCCATGCATTAACGAATATAGTTTTAATATAAAATATAAATGAAGTTACAAGGTAACTCAAAATATATTTATTCCGTGGAAACATCTGCTATGTTAAAAATAAGCAAGATATTGTAATTTTTCATGAGAGAGGAATTTGCAGGAAGAATATTGCAATTCCGGTTCAAACACTTTTCAACTCTGCCAACAATGATAATGTTGCAGAAAATTTCCACCATGGAGAGATGAACTAATACTGGAGCATTGACGCGCCAGGAGACATAACATCTACACGATGATAAGTCGCATGTTATGCTCCCCACCTCTTGTTCTCTACATGTAGAAGGAAGCATCGACGGATTTACTTGTCAACCGCCCTCTGTAACCCCCCGGCCAATGGTTGGGCCATTGCTGGATCAGCGCCACTCGGCCACTTACGCGGCTCCTAGTTCGAATAAAATCCATGACTCTAAAACGTAATGTTCGTCCCCCTTTCCCCAAGTTAAATACTTGTTGATAAGACTCCCCAAAGTAGTCTTATCTAATTGGAAAGAATGATTCACCAATATTTCCCGAGCTGATGCTCGTTAATGGATATGGACTTGTTCCATCAATCTTACTCCTCGAGTATTGAGGAAGTAACAGAAAGACTCGTATTGATGCTTAGAAATCAAGATGTGAGTGAAGATAATATTTTCAAAACTCTATGACCGGGCAGTCAAATAAAATAACAATCTTCGAGAGAGGTTCTCCTATATTTTAAAGGTTTTGAGCGAGCATTGAAATCTTCTTATAAGATAGATTTAAATGAAAATAAAGTTTTTTTGAGAGCCTTTCCTTGATAAAATAATTATAACAAGTCTCAAAATTATTTTACATAATTTTTGGAAGTCAAAACTATTTTTAGAATAAAATAAATTGGCTTAAAAGTATTAAATAAATATTCCAAAGAATATCTATTTAAAGCATAAATAAGTTGTAATATTACTATTAAAAGATATTGCTCATATTTAATCCTCGAATAAATATTTAACAATATTTATTAAGTAATTAAGTCTTGAAGAAATATTCCAAATAATATTCGTTAAATCAATCAGACTTGAAATGAATATATAAAATAATATTTGATAAGTAAATTAAACCTCAAATGAATATTTAAAATAATATTCATTACATAAATTAAACTTGAATGAATATTCAAATAATATTCATTAAACTCGAATAAATATTCAAAGTAATATTCATTAAATAAATTAAACTTTAAATGAATATTTAAAATAATATTCATTAAATAATAAACTCGTATGAATATTCAAATAATATTCATTAAATATCTTAATGAAAGAAATACACATCTAATATTTTCCTCAGAAAATAATCGCAATAGTTTTACAGAAATACCGACTCCCAGTCTATATTTGAGAAATCTGACTCATATGCCCTTCACTAAGGGCCTTAGCAATATCCGGCTTATACTGATATATCGTCTATCTAATTTATAAGCCAATAGTAAATCGGGGAACAAGTACCACGATATAATTTTAAATTAGGCATGCATGCAATGGCATATGTATAACAACATTGAATCATATATATATATTTATATCACAACAATAGGTTCAAAGGTTTGAACACTTGCCTGGTAATCGGGTGTGGGTAGAGGTAGCGTGTCTTGGGTCTGCTCGGTGATCTATAAACAATCAGAATATTCGAGATTAATCACTTAACACTTTTCAAAATGCTAAGTATAAACTTAACCAAGTCGAAACATCCTTTCCAATTATCTCGTTTTACACCCTTTAACGTAACTCTTTTTATCACCGATACGATCCGATATTTGTTCGTTACTAAGACATGTCATCATACTTACACTTGTTTAGTATGTAATCCATATAAGCTCTAAGGTCGAAAGATTATACCTCGAGATTTATCGATCGTTTTCTAAGTGGTTTTCTTAAAGTTATAACCAAGTATACGTTTTATGGATTCGTTCGTACTTGACCTCGATTCTAACATTTTTTAAAATCGGAAAACGATCCATTTGACATGTGGTTTCTTCTCACACATTCCTTTTTATCTCTAGTATTTAATAACCTCGATTCGCAACTGAATGATATAATTGATGTGAATAATATCAGTGTTTAAGTGTTAAAGTGACTTATCAGAGTTTAGCTGGAAGCGGTCAGAGTTTGTTAAACTCTGACAGATGGAAGCTCTACAGAGTTTGCTAAACTCTGTCTGGAGGAAGTGTCTACTGGTCATCAGACTTTGAAGGATTATTGAAGATAATTATGGAAGCTATATCTTTGAAGATTGGATAGCTGTCAAAGAGATCGTGTTGACTAATGAGACGTGTAACAATCGTAATTGATAACAATTGTATATCTAATTTTTAGGAGTATCAATTATCGATTGTATAGTAGCTGTATATCTTATAAATACAGTTAGGTTAACCCTAGAAGGGAATCGATCAAGAATTATTATTCATTGTAACCTAAGCACCTCTTTGTGATATTTTACATCACTGAGAGGGGAGTTTTTAATTCTAAACAGTTTTTGATTATTTGAACGTGTCTTAATTGTTATTCTCTCATACGAACTTGATTATAATTGTGTATTCGGCCTAACAATTGGTATCAGATCTGATCTGTTACACTATACAGTTAAAGATCCACACACAACTATAATCAATGTAGAGATTCCTCCTCCATCAGGTTCAAGTTCTGAGAAGGCTCCTACTACTGTGAGTCGTTATGAGACAAATAGGGTTCCTATTCTCAGGCCACACTACGCCATAGATGGGCTTCCGCAATGCTTTTCTATTGTAACGCCCACTTTGTGTTACATTAGAGGTACCTTTTTTGACCTACTGAAACACTGTCGAGATTGTGTTACATTACTTGTGAAGGTACTGTTGCAGTAGAATTCGTTGTGTTACATTAGCGATTGAGCGTTGCAGTTGTTATTTTTTTAACATTTATAAATAAAAA
The DNA here is from genome assembly GCA_037693485.1 of Kitagawia praeruptora. Taxonomy (NCBI): domain Eukaryota; kingdom Viridiplantae; phylum Streptophyta; class Magnoliopsida; order Apiales; family Apiaceae; genus Kitagawia; species Kitagawia praeruptora. The sequence continues at coordinate 115,131,450 of CM075351.1, read as the reverse complement.
AAAAAGAATGAACATGTGGGTCCCACAGAAGTGTTGCATTTTCAATAAGCAGTGTTACATTTGCTGAAATAAGTGTCACATTTGACTGACACAAGTGCCACGTGGACCCACTGCCACGTGGCACGTGGGCCCCACTGCCACGTGCCACGTGGGGCCACCGCCACGTGTCACTGGTGGGTTCCACTTTGCCACGTGTCAGTGTGGGCCCACTGCCACGTGTCACTAGGTCCCCCCACACATGCCACGTGTCATGTGGGTCCCCACAGCCACGTGTCAGTGTGGGTCCCACACTGCCTCGTGTCATCTGGGCCCCACAACCACGTGCCAGTGTAGGTCCCGCACTGCCACGTGTGATCTGGTCCCCACTTCCACGTGTCAGTGTGGGCCCCACACTGCCACGTGTCACCCTGGGTCCCCACTACCACATGTCATTTGGGTCCCCACTGCCACGTGTCATCTGGGCCCCACTGCCACGTGTCAGTGTGGGTCCCACACTGCCACGTGTCATCTGGGCCCACTACCACGTATTAGTGTGGGTCCCACACTGCCACGTGTCATCTGGGCCCCCACTGCCACGTGTCAGTGTGGATCCCACACTGCCAAGTGTCATCTGGGCCCCACTGCCACGTGTCAGTGTGGGTCCCACACTGCCACGCGTCATCTGGGCCCCCCCTACTGCCACGTGTCAATGTGGGTCCCACACTGACACGTGTCATCTGGGCCCCACTGCCACGTGTCAGTAAGGGTCCCACATGTGTCGTTGTGGGTCCCACAGGTTGGACTTGTCTACTTTGGCTCTTACAAAAAAAGAAATTGAAGTTGGAGGGATTCGAACACTTGACCTCCAAGACACATGACTTCTATTTCACCCTCACAACCACTCCAATTACACACACTTGGTTAATTTCCTCATTCATTAATATACAACCCTTGCACCTTAGGTTTTATTTATTATTATTATAATTACTAAATTATTAGAATAATTTTGATTCTTTATACATGTTAATTAATTATACTATGTTATTCACTTAAATAAATTTTAAATATTAGGTTGAAATAAATTTTATATTTTATATGTTAATTCTTTAATTATTCATATATTAGGTTACGGTCAAAGTACTAGTTGACCGTTGAATTACCCGATCAAATAAAATTATTTTTTCTAAATTTTTGGGAATAAAATTTAAAATTATGTATCTCGATTCCCGTGCGGTCGGGTGGTCGAGAACTATTTTCTAAAAAATCGAATCCTTAAACCCTGACGAAACCATGTTTAGGGGTTACGGTCAAAGTACTAGTTGACCGTTGAATTACCCGATCAAATAAAATTTTTTTTCTAAAGTTTTTGGAATAACATTTAAAATGATGTATCTTGATTCCCGTGCGGTCGGGTGGTCGAGAAGTATTTTCTAAAAAATCGAATCCTTAAACCCTAACGAAACCCTGTTTAGGGGTTACGGTCAAACTACTAGTTGACCGTTGAATTACCCGATCAAATAAATTTTTGTTTTTCTAAATTTTTTGGAATAACATTTAAAATGATGTATCTTGATTCCCGTGCGGTCGGGTGGTCGAGAAATATTTTCTAAAAAAATGAATCCTTAAACCCTCACGAAACCCTGTTTAGGGGTTATGGTCAAAGTACTAGTTGACCGTTGAATTACCCGACCAAATAAATTTTTTTTCTAAAATTTTTGGAATAACATTTAAAATGATGTATCTGGATTCACGTACGGTCGGGTGGTCGAGAAATATTTTCTAAAAAATCGAATCCTTAAACCCTGATGAAACCCTGTTTAGGGGTTACGGTCAAAGTACTAGTTGACCGTTGAATTACCCGATCAAATAAAATTTTTTTTCTAAAGTTTTTGGAATAACATTTAAAATGATGTATCTTGATTCCCGTGCGGTCGGGTGGTCGAGAAGTATTTTCTAAAAAATCGAATCCGTAAACCCTGACGAAACCCTGTTTAGGGGTTACGGTCAAACTACTAGTTGACCGTTGAATTACCCGATCAAATAAATTTTTGTTTTTCTAAATTTTTTGGAATAACGTTTAAAATGATGTATCTTGATTCCCGTGCGGTCGGGTGGTCGAGAAATATTTTTTAAAAAAATGAATCCTTAAACCCTCACGAAACCCTGTTTAGGGGTTATGGTCAAAGTACTAGTTGACCGTTGAATTACCCGACCAAATAATTTTTTTTTCTAAAATTTTTGGAATAACATTTAAAATGATGTATCTGGATTCCCGTACGGTCGGGTGGTCGAGAAATATTTTCTAAAAAATCGAATCCTTAAACTCTGATGAAACCCTGTTTAGGGGTTACGGTCAAAGTACTAGTTGACCGTTGAATTACCCGATCAAATAAATTTTTGTTTTTCTAAAATTTTGGAAAAACATGTAAAATGATGTATCTTGATTCCCGACCCCGTGCGGTCGGGTGGTCGAGAAATAGTTTTTAAAAAATCGAATCCTCAAACCCTGTTTATGGGTTACGGTCAAAGTACTAGTTGACCGGTGAATTACCCGATCAAATAATTTTTTTTCCCTAAAATTTTTGTAACAACATTTAAAATGATGTATCTTGATTCCCGTGCGGTTGGGTGGTCGAGAAATATTTTCTAAAAAATCGAATCCTTAAACCCTCACGAAACCCTGTTTAGGGGTTACGGTTAAAGTACTAGTTGACCGTTGAATTACCCGATCAAATAAATTTTTTTTTCTAAAGTTTTTGGAATAACATTTAAAATGATGTATCTTGATTCCCGTGAGGTCGGGTGGTCGAGAAAAATTTTCTAAAAAATCGAATCCTTAAACCCTGATGAAACCCTGTTTGAGGTTACGGTCAAAGTACTAGTTGACCGTTGAATTACCCGATCAAATAAATTTTTGTTTTTCTAAAATTTTGGAATAACATTTAAAATGATGTATCTTGATTCCCGACCCCGTGCGGTCGGGTGGTCGAGAAATAGTTTTTAAAAAATCGAATCCTTAAACCCTGTTTATGGGTTACGGTCAAAGTACTAGTTGACCGTTGAATTACCCGATCAAATAATTTTTTTTCCTAAAATTTTTAGAATAACATTTAAAATGATGTATCTTGATTCCAATGCGGTCAGGTGGTCGAGAAATATTTTCTAAAAAATCGAATCCTTAAACCCTCACGAAACCCTGTTTAGGGGTTACTGTCAAAGTACTAGTTGACCGTTGAATTACCCGATCTAATAAATTTTTTTTCCCTAAAATTTTGGTAATAACATTAAATATGATGGATCTTGATTCCCGTGTGGTCAGGTGGTCGAGGAATATGTTTTAAAAAATCGAATCCTTAAACCCTGACGAAACCCTATTTAGGGGTTCCGGTCAGAGTACTAGTTGACCGTTGAATTACCCGATCTAATAATTTTTATTTTTTTAAAAATCGAATCCTTAAATATATATTTAAAGTAATACTTGAACGTTAAATTACCGAATCAAATTTATTTAAATTACCATTAAATATATATTTACGAAATATATATTTACATTTGAATTCGAGATTGTTTAACTATTATATTATATTATAAAATATATATTATATTTTTATGAAGTATATTGTTTTTTGTCAAAATATATTATAGTATATTTAATGATTCAATTTTATGTAAAAGTGAAATAAGAATAGTACATTTTGCGAGATGAAAAATGGGCGGTCTTTTTTCCCCAAATGAAAATTACACCTTCTCATTTTCCCCCCAATTTACACGGAGTTTTCCCCCATTTCTCCTTGAACGAAAGTTATCAGATCTACTCTCTCTCTCTCTCTCTCTCTCTCTCTCTTTCTCTCTTGTCTCAAATCTCTACTCTCTCTCGCTTTCACCTAGTCACCTCGAAGAACTCAATGTTTATCAAAAAATCTCTTCTTTTCTCTCTTTACTTCTCCCTTCTATATTCTCTTCTCTTTTCTCTAAATCGGATTTATTTTTTAGTTTGCAGGTGATTAATTGGGGCTTCAATTAGGGCTTTCCGTTCGGGGTTTGAGTTAGAGCTGCAATTGGGGCTTTCAATTCATGGTAAAATTGGGGTTTTAGGTCTTCTTTTCTTGAGCTTTTGGATAATCCAAAAGAAATGAAGGCACCGAAGGAAAGGTTCTGGGTCGGGTCGTTATAGCAGTCCATAGCTTTGAGATAACATTTTGACTGTAAGGTCGCCTCACTGCCCCTTGTGTCTATAGCTTTTGATTTTTTTCATATTTTTTATGATTGATTTTGTGTGTTTTATTTCTATTTTGATAGTTTGTTTGTTCAATTTGTGTAGGTTGTATTAGTATTAGTATGTGTGTTTTTGTGTGTATCAAGCATTTTTTGCATTTGTATCGAGTCAATTTTGATAGTCTGCTTGTACAATTTGTAGGAGATTATGGGATGTGACTTTTTATTAACGCTTTGTAGGAGATTGGCTTATTAATTGGAATGGAAGATGTGCCATAAGGAAGAAAACTGGTTTCCTTTCATCGCTATTGATTCCTCTTTGTTAGCTGGTCAGCTTAAATTGTAGCAACGCACAGAATCGGGTCAGCTATTGTTTAACACCCTTCTTGATCACAGACTTTATAACAAACTTGTATTTACTTATTAATTATAACTTGATTATTTTTTAATGTATATTTACTAGAAGAGCAGCATCATTTTTTAGCCAAGGAGCTACCAAAAAGAGAGAAAAACAACTCAGAATCAAAACAGAGCAGCTGACTTTGAGGTATTGTATTCATTTGTAATTAGCCCTCATAGGATCAATGAATAATGATGTATGCCCTCTTTAAGAAGGAAGCAATTGAGATCTTATTGATTTCTTGGGGCATTTGTCCATTGGCATTTTTTTTACTTTTAAATATTATATGGTAAATAAACTCATGTATAATTTTTGCAGAAAAACAACTGTTGCCTAAAACAAGTATAATAATTAGTAATTAGTAGAAAAGAACTACATAACTAATATAACTACCAGGTATATAGCATAATAGCATTTTCCCAGAGCTAATATCAGTTAGGAACCAACACTACAAGTGTTGCTGCCTTCACAATTCAATTCTAAATGGAACATCTTGTTCATTTAATTAACTTTGAATTGATATATTATATTTTTATTAGTAACACTGATATGTTGCTAATGCTGGTGATTGCAGGACAATTTTATGTAGAGCTGCCATTCGTATGCTTTGAGTAGGGTAAGTAGGGATGTGTTTGCTTGATTAATGTAGTGCAACAAGATCAAGACATTACGTAATTTCCTCTACTGTTATTACCCTAATAAACCACCAGTTGTCCGATTTGTCTCCAGGATGTTTCACCCGAACAGTGCGTTATTGTCTTAAACTTTTTCTTTTTGTGAATTTTGTTGCATATATCCAATTAATTTACAAATAGCATTATCTTCGAGTGATGATTCACTTCTCTTGCTTTCCGTCCATAATCATCATGAACCATCAGGAAGGCATCCTGTGCAGCTACGCTACAAAAGCTCTAGGGCTTTAACAAGTAACAAAATTTTAGTGCATTAATGATTATCACGACCTTATATCATACTCAAATCATACGTAATTGATTAACATACTCAAATCATATGTAATTTGCGATTTGTGATCTTTTTCTTCTTTAGACTTGTAATTATTAATATCTTCTAAAGGTATCACTTGGGTTTCAGTAACATGCTCACAATCCCTAGCATTGTAGTCTAGTACAGTATACCTCACCCTTCGTAATAAGAGGTGGATGTTTGGCCAAATCTGTGTGGACTGCTATTCCCTTCTGCTTGTAATTGGTACTCTAAATTGTTAGTACTAAGTTTTATGTATGGTAATTTGGAACTAAGTGCTTGTTCTATAGTCAGAGGCAATGCGGTGTCATCTCTGTCTACACACACACCTGTGCGCACAAACACATACATGAGATTCAGAGAATTTCCCATTTTGCAATAATATTGTGATTAGGTGTTCTTTTTGTTGTTTTCTCATATATAATAATATTATTTATGTATTGAATTGTTTACAGAATAAAATAGCAGCTTGAGATTCCAGACTTGCTCGTGCAGTTACCTATAGTACAGGAGCTTCTATTTTGTCTTCTTTCCTGCTAGGTGAATTATTTTCTTGAATGGTAAATACATCGTAAATACATGTTTTTGTGGTAACAACTTGTAACATAAGTGCTTGAAAAAGATCGTAAGCTAATATCGGTAGCTTTTTTTTATTTCTTTATGTACTAATTTGGAGTGGTTCTAGACATGGTTGTTTATATGCTGTGTGCTTGTGTAATTGACGCAAATAATTAGATTGTGGATTTTTGTGATTTATATCTAGTAACTTTAAAATGGACTTGGAATGCCTGCATAGTGTGAATACACACAAAATCAAACAAATGCTGAAAATCTGATGTAGGAATTACGTGCTGCAACTATTCTACGGAATAGTAAACAGACTTTCAGTTATAAAGTTGGTAATTAAATATAAAAGCTTATAATTCTATATTTCTATGGTCAAATTATGCTGTGTATTACTGTTACAGTCTTCCTGAGCATAAATTATAACATTTAGTTAAATTTACTGTTAAATCTGATGTATGTAGAATTGCAGATTATTACTTGTTTTTATCTAGTAGTTAAATTGTGTATAGAAGTTGGAGTTCACAGAATGGTTTGAATGTACCAGATGTAAATCTTGTACCAGTTGCATATACATATGAAGTTATGTATTTGATGAACCCTGGGCAGAAAAATCATGCAGTTGGTTTCACTGCCATGAGAGAGAGCAAAGAAGTTCCAAAAGAAGCTTTGGAAGTTCTTCGCGGTTGACATGGTATATGCTAATTTTTATTACATCTATTAACTAGTTAGTTGCTGGATTATACGTAGGATATATGGAAACTACTAGTGCTTGTTAGATATCTGTATCTTTGATGATTTGGTGGTGCTTGTTTGATGCAGGCTGAGAGGATGATGTTAGATATGGTGATCTTGAGTGTGGGCATACCAGTACTAATGCAGTGGTGCTTACAGCGTGTGGTCGACGTGTACGTTTAATACACGAGAACCTCCAAGGAATTAGTTATTTACACGAGATTATATTTTAGTTATTTTAGTGTTGGATGATTGGTGGAGATCAGTATTGTATTCATCAGTGAAATGTTGTAGTTTAAATTGGTTGGTTTATTTTGTAAAGGGATTTCAGCTCTTGCAAAATTTTCAATTTTAGTAATGCAATTGCTATAGTTGCTAGTGTTGCAATATTAGATTTTGTGTTACTAATAGGCAGATTTAGTGTAACATTAGAATACAAAAGTGTTAAATTAGCCTTAATGCAGTGTTGCAATAGATAATTACGGTGTTACATTAGATATTTATGTAGTGTTGCATTAGGTAATTATGTAGTGTTGCATTAGAAAGTGGGCCTCACATGCCACGTGGCAGTGTGGGTCCCACATCTGCCACGTGCCAGTGTGGGCCCCACAATATGCCACGTGTCAGTGTGGGTCCCCCATCTGCCACGTGTCAGTATGGACCCCACGGGTGCCACGTGTCAGATGCCACGTGTCATTGGGTGCCACGTGGCAGTATGCCACGTGTCAAAAGGGTGCCACGTGTCAAATCCAACGTGGCATGATGCCAGGTGTCATGTGGGCCCCACATGCCACGTGCCACCTAGTGTTTCTGGATAAGCTAATGTAACACCTCCTAGTGTTGCATTTGTTTGATTTTGTGTTACTCTATGGTCCCGATGTAACACTTTCCCTTGTGTTACAATTGAGAAGCTGAGCGTTACATTTGAGGTCAAAGGTAACGTTAGCGGATGAAATGGTAAAAGTGCGTTAAATTAGGCCTAATGTAACAGAAAACGTGTCTGATGCAACAGTATGAGTGCGTTACATGCGCCCATCTATGGCGTATTGCCGGCAGATTATGCAATCTGGAAGGTGAATATGACTATGTTTCTGGAGGCTACAGATCCAGAATATCTTTACAGAATTTATGAAGGTCCTCATAAGCCTACAAAGCTATCTGTTGCTACTGCCGGTGAAGAATCTAAAGTAGTTCCAAAGGAGAAGAAAGATCTGACTGCTGAGGATATTTCATCTATTGCTAAGGATGCAAAGGTTAGACATCTACTTCATAGTGCCTTAGATAATGTTATGTCTAACAAAGTGATTTACAACTGCAAAAGAAACCTGGGATGCTCTTGAAGTTTGGTGTCAAGGAAGTGTTGCTATCAAGAAGAACAGAAAGAACATACTCATACAGGAGTATGAACATTTTGAGGCTAAATCTGAAGAAACCATGACAGAAACATTTGATAGATTCTGTAAGCTGCTCAATGATTTGTCATTGGTAAATAAAGAGTATGATCTTGAAGATTCTAATCTCAAGTTTCTTCTTGCTCTACCTGAAAAGTGGGATGTGAAGACAACCACTATTAGAGACAATTATGATCTTGCTGATACTGAGATTGATGGCTCAAAACTTATGAACTGGAAATGGAGCAGAGAAACAGGAGATTAAGCAAAAAGACAAAGTCTATTGCTCTTAAGATTGAAGAAAAACCCTTGAAGAAGGAAGCATCAAGGAAGAAAGCTAAGGGAAAAGCTTTGGTCATACATTCTGAAAGTGAGTCATCAAACACTGATGTTGACTCAAACACTGATGTTGAATCATCTGACCTTGAGGATGAGGAAGAAGAAATGAAGGAAATGGCTGCTTTGATGGTGAAGACCTTCAAGAAGATGGGTTTCAAGAACTTCAAGATGGGAAAAAGATTCTCTAGGAGGGATTCAAATTCTGACAGAAAGAGTTTCAGAATGTCTGAGAGAAAGGATACCAAATCTGGGAAGAAAGACAAGTCTGAGATTCAATGCTACAAGTGTAAGGAGATGGGTCACTTTGCTCCTGAGTGCAAGAAGGGTAAAACTAAAAAAGCACTCTTCACAAAAGGCAGAGACTGGGCAGACACTTTAGACTCAGATGAGGATGTTAACTATGCTCTCATGGCTTCTACCCAGAATGAGGATTCTGAACTCAAGGTACCCCCAACTACCTATGCTTATAATACTGATAATATAACCGAATTGAGAATTTATCTTAAGGCATTACATATTAGTTATAGGGATCAGACCTTAGAGAATGAGAGAATAAAATCTGAGAGTTCTCAACTTAAAGAAAGAAATAAATTTGTTGAAGAGAAACTTGTTAACATGCAACAAGTTTAGAAAGAAAGAGATGATGCTGTTTATCTAGAACAAGAGTTGCTAGGAAGATATAGGCAACTAGAATCTGAATTGGAGAAGGTAAATCACATAATTAAAACTCGGACTCATTCTGGGAAGACACTCAAGAGGTTTTTCAGTCAGACATAGTTGGTTTAGGTTACTGTGAGGAAGATGAACTTAGGTTTCAAAATCAAGTCAAAATTAGAACACATCTTCCATCTAGAAAATTTTTTACTGGAACAAGTGAACCTAAGTCTGAAGTTGAAAAAGAAGCTGTTAAGGAAGAACCAGTAAAAACTTGTGTTAAACAGATTAATATTGGTTTAATGACAGATAAACAACTCAAACATAAGCTTATGGAGTTAAAATTTGTTAAGAAACAGAATGTGTCCAGGAAGAATAGAAATGGTAAAGTAGGCATTACTCAAGGTAATTATCCAATGCTTGCTACTTTTGCTCCAAGAAAGACATGTCATAACTGTGGTAGTACTAATCACCTTGCTAGTTTCTGCAGGAAGAATAAAAACATTAATTCTTTACCCTCCAAGTCTGGAGTAAAGAAAGATTATGTAAGAACTAGACCACAGACTTTATGCAAACATTGTGGAAGTACTTGGCATTCTATTTATACTTACAGGGAATATCATGCTATTTATCATAATTACTATGAACTGAAGCACAATTTAAAATGGGTTAAGGTTAAGTCTGCAAGTGTAAACTCTGAAAAAGTTAGCTTAAACTCTGATAATAAGAATTCCGCTGCTAAAGCTAACAAAGTTAAGAAATCCAAAGGATCCAAGCAAGTCTGGATCCTTTAAATCTGACCTTCAGTGATTATTTATGATTGCAGGGCATCAGGGAGAGTACCCTAGTCGTGGATAGTGGATGTTCAGGACACATGACTGGAAATAAAGCCCTGCTATCAGAGTATGAGGAGAAGGCTGGCCCAAAAGTTTCCTACGGAGTGATTATTTGTGACTGCAGGGCATCAGGGAGAGTACCCTTGTCGTGGATAGTGGATGTTCAGGACACATGACTGGAAATAAAGCCCTGCTATCAGAGTATGAGGAGAAGGCTGGCCCAAAAGTTTCCTACGGAGATGGCAACGTAGGACGTAATCTGGGATATGGCAATATCAATCTTGGAAGTGTCATCATCATAAATGTAGCTCTGGTTCTAGGACTCAAGCATGATATGCTATCTGTGAGTCAAATCTGTGATAGAGGTTATCATGTAGATTTTCAACCTGAATACTGTGAAGTCATCAGTAAATCTACATGAAAAGTTGTTCTAGTTGGACACAGTCACAATAATATCTATGAAGCAAGTTTGTTGACACTACAAGGAATATGGCATGTTGCAACACCGAAAAAGTGTATTAATAGGCCGCAAAAGTGTTACAAACTCTGATGGAAAAGCTGTGTGCTTGTCAACAAGAATGTCTAGTGAAGAGAGTTGGAAGTGGAATTAGAAACTCTCTCATTTGAATCTGAACAACATCAATGAGTTGATAAGAAAGAATCTTGTAAGAGAACTCCCAAAGTCTTTATTAAATGTTGATGGCATGTGTGATTCCTGTCAAAAGGCCAAACAAAGGAAGTCATCTTTCAAGAGCAAATCTGAATCTTCAATTGTTGATCCTTATCATCTTCTACATGTTGATCTTTTTGGACCAGTGAATGCCTTGTCTATTGGAAGGAAGAAATATGCTTTAGTCATTGTTGATGAACACACCAGATACACTTGGGTGTATTTTCTAGCAAAGAAGGATGAAACTGTATTAACTCTGATGGAGCATGTAAAGCTGTTGGACAAAGGATCAAATCACAAAGTCAAAATAATCAGGAGTGATAATGGAACTGAATTCAGGAATGCAACAATGGAAGAATTCTGCAAGAACAGAGGAGTGAAATAAGAGTTTTCTGCACCTAGTACACCATATCAAAATGGTTTAGTTGAGAGGAAAAACAAAACATTGATAGAAGCTGCCATAACTATGCTTGATGAAGCAAAATTGCCAACCTATTTCTGGGCAGAAGCAGTTCAAACTGCTTATTTTACTCAGAATGCCACTCTAATCAATGAGCATGGGAAAACACCATATGAAATGGTGAAGGACAAAAAGCCAAACCTAAAATATTTTCTTATTTTTGGGTGCAAATGCTTTGTGTTGAAAACTCATACTGAACAGTTGACCAAATTTGAATTAAAAGCGGATGAAGGAATTTTTGTTGGCTATCCGCTGTCAACTAAGCCATTCAGAGTTTATAATCTGAGAACCAAGTTGATCATGGAGTCAATTCATGTGTCATTTGATGACAAGAATATAACTTGGCTTGAAGATGTAGATGAACATGATCAACTGCGCTTTGAAAATGAAGATTTAATCTCTGATGATGTAAACTCTAATGAAGATGATCTGACAAACTCTATTGAAGCATACTCTGAACCTCTACTGGTAAACACTGAAGAAACTTCTCATCCAGAACAAATGAGAGAACCAGTTGAGGGGGAGCATGAAGAATCACTTCAAACTGATGACTCAAATGTTGAAAGTGAATCAGCTGAAAAATCTGGATCAAACTCTGATGACTCAAACTCTGAAAAGTTCAAAATCTGACAGTTCAAATTCTGAGCAGTCAAATTCAGGGGGAGCATCAGAGAATAAAGAAAGGCAATGAGAAAATCAGGAGAGCATGGATCAAGTGGAGGATCACATACTGACAGAAGCCATTTGCCTTCAGCTAGGAAATGGACAAAGTCTCACACACCTGATTTAATTATTGGAGATCCAGATGCAAAAGTAAGGACAAGGAGTGCTACTGCAAGTGAATGTCTGTTTCATGCATTCTTGTCTCAAACTGAACCAAAGAAGGTAGAAGAAGCTCTTCAAGATGCTGACTGGATAACAACAATGCAGGAAGAGTTAAATGAATTCGAAAGAAATGAAGTGTGGACCCTTGTACCAAGACCAAAGAATAGATCTGTTGTTGGTACTAAATGGGTTTTCAGAAATAAAACTGACAATGAGGGTGTTATCACAAGGAACAAGGCTAGACTTGTGGCAAAAGGCTATTCACAGCAGGAAGAAATAGACTATGATGAAACTTTTGCTCCAGTTGTAAGATTGGAGGCAATAAGGATATTTCTAGCATATGCCTCTCACAAGAAATTCAAGGTATTTCAGATGGATGTAAAAAGTGCTTTTCCGAATGGGAAGCTTGAAGAAGAAGTGTTTGTTGAACAACCACCAGGATTTGTGGATCCCAAATATCCAGATTATGTCTACAGGCTTGATAAAGCTCTCTATGGACTTAAGCAGGCACCAAGAGCATGGTATGAAACTCTGGCTCAATTTCTTTTAGAAAGTGGGTTCAAAAGAGGTACAATTGATAAAAGCTTGTTCTATTTTAAATCTGGTAGTGACTTGCTTTTAGTTCATATATATGTTGATGACATAATTTTGGGGTCTACTAAAGATAAACTCTGTAAGAAGTTTGCCAAGCTCATGCAGTCCAGGTATCAAATGAGCATGATGGGAGAGCTTAGTTATTTTCTAGGCCTACAAGTAAAGCAAACAGATGATGGAACTTTTATAAATCAAGCAAAATACACCAGAAATCTTCTCAAGAAATTTGGTATGCTTGACTGTTCATCTGCAACCACTCCCATGGCAACAACAACAAAGTTGGACAAAGACATAGGAGCTTCAGTAGATATGACAAACTACAGAGGCATGATAGGGTCTCTTCACTACGTCATATATGGCCTATTGCAACCTTTTGGCATGGATGTTACCTTCTTGGATGGTACCATAGCTATGAAATTTTTGAGCTATCGCAACCTTGTGATTGTGGTGTTACTATATCCTTAAAGGTATGTTACCATAGCTATGGAAGGTGTTGAACTTAGTAACACCATTGTGTTACCTTAGAGTATAATTAACATATTTTTGAATTTTGTTTATAATAACGATTTAATATTTATTAAATTTTAAAATTCAAAATTTTAATCTAGTCATTGAAATTAATATTATAAAAATAATATTCTATCAAATAATTGAATTATTTATATTTTTACAATAGCAATATAATTTAAAAATATTTTTATAAATTTAAAATAAATAGGTTTTAAATAAAATATTATATTAAAACTAATAAATTTTGATTACAATTATTAAAAAATTTATCGTACAAAATAACAGCTTGTAATAACTATGGATTATTATAAATTAAATAAATAATAATATTTTGTAATAATATTATTATCAAAAAATTAAAATAAATTTATAATATTATTAAAATAGAAAAAATAAAAGTATCGATAATGACACAAATATCTATGAAATCTCTGAACTGTCTGAGCGGTAGATCTAAAATTTGAGCCGTGGCAGAGCGGCAAAACTGGGGTTAATAATTCATTCTCTCCAACCCACCGCCTCTCTCTCTCTCTCTCTCTCATCTCCCTCATATCCCTCTGTACTATCTCTCTCTTTGGTCTCTCTTTGTACTATCTATCTCTTTTGTTTTTCTTAATCACACTACTCACAGGCTTCTCTCTTTTTTTCTCAACCAAAAAAATCTCCGCCTCCCCTCCGGCAGTGGCTTCTCCACCGACCGGAGGTCTTAATATATTTATAATCCTAAGATCTATTACTTGATCCTATTTTCGGAGTTTCTTGTTTTCGATTTCCTCGATTCTTTTGGTTCCAGTTTTGGGTTTGATGTTCTTGGCACGGCTTAAAGCTTGGTAACTTGTTGCTTCGAGGACGGATCGGTTTCTCTTGTTTGGGTTGAGTTTATTTAGATCTAAGGTTTTTAGTATGAAGTTGTATTAGTTTTATTTGTGTGTAATATAGTTTGTATTAGTTTTAGCTACAATCCTCTTATCCAACAAACTTTGCTGGTATTCTTACTGTTGAAGATGCTGGTGAAGGTTTTAAAGGACTCGTATCCTTTATCAATAAGTCCTATCTGGGTCATGCTATAACATCTACACCATCTTTGGACCTAGAAAGACTTAAAGAATTCTGGAAAACTACCAATGTTCCAGGAGGTGGAGATAATGACACCATAAATTGCACAATCAAAGGTGTTACTCGCACTCTCATAATTAAAGGCATCAACGAAGCTTTAGGAACTGGACTGCAAGCTAAAAAATCATACAAGGAGCTTTCAAGTGATGAAACCTTAAAGATTTTTTTCTTAAAAATTGGGTATTCTGGTCCCGTTCTTGAAGAGGGTACTTCAAAATGGTACTCGACTGGTGAAATGGACAGAAAGCATCTGAGGAAAGAGTGGAGTATGATTTTCGATGTCATGGTGAAGGTTTTCTCAACCAAAACCACTGGCTGGAATGGAATTCCCTCCTACATTAAGAAGCTCACTCACTCTCTTGTCCATGGATACAAAGTGGATGTAGGAAAGTTGCTTATGAGCCAACTCAAGTCAGCTCTGAGCAGGAAGGTACATGTCTATCCTCACTTTCTTACTATGTGTTTGAATTTGTTATTTGGTGTTGATGATAATGCATCTCTTACAATGAGCTGCAATGTTTTGAAAAGAAATACACATACATCAATCAATTCACAAAATTCAAATCCACATATTCCACTCTGTTTCACCAAGCACATGGCTGAGATTAAGAGCCTAATCTTGATTTTACACTACCCTATGGGTATCTTATTTTCTCCCTTGAGAATGAAACTGGATTAGACCCAATTTCAGTTAACCAACATTCTACTGTATTCATTCCAATCAGATCCTCCAGACAAACTAAATCCATTAAACTAGCCCTGCAAGAATCCAAGAAAAAACCCTTGGAAACTGGTGTTTGTGGTAGTTCTGAGAATGTTGAGGGAGAAACTGCACTTCATGCAGCAAATAAGGATGTTAGTAAAAGTGAACCCACAGTGGTTCCAAGAGGGACAAAACCACTGTCAGCCACCCTGCAGTCTCACAAAAGGCTATGGAGGACAAAATGGAATCAAACACATCCCTAGGTGCTTCTTCTCAATAAGAAGTATCTATTGAAACTGGCCTGTCTCCCAAGGCATCCTGTAAAGAGTAAGCACAACCTCATGTACTCACTCATGATGAGCCTACACTTGCAGAAATGTACACGGAGTTAGGGCACAGTGAGGGTCATGAAACTTCTACTCTTGATGTTCCACAAGTTACCCCTGTGGAACAGCCAAAAATCTCTTCTAAACCATCATCTTCTTTATTCTCTAAACCGTCAATTGTTTCTTCTCAACAACCTAGAGAAGGGGACAGTCCCAACCCTTCAGGTTTTGATCATCCATCTCAAGTTATGGTTGAGTCCCCATCAAGTGGTACACAAGAACCCATTTCTCACAGTGAAATGAATACCGCTCCCTCAAACACTGAGCAAGATCAAGATGGTACTTTGCCAGAAAATGAAACAGCCAACATCTTGGTCGAACTCCAAAAAGCAATTGACCTTCCGGAAGTTGCTGTCACAGCCTCAGCTACTGTCAAAGACACCACAAAAGTTGTTGTCAACCAACCAGTAGATTGTAACATTTTAGGTAAAGATGATGTCACCTCTACACAGTTTGATCATGATACAGTAATCGTTGAAGATGCTTCTGATTATGGTCAAGAAACTCTCTTTGCAATGAAGGTTCTAAACTTTCTACTTCTTCAACTAAAATGCATGTAAGTACTGCTCATACCCATGCATCTAGGATGAGTGAGGGAGTGAAAAGATAAAGAGAGATAAAAGAAAAGAGAGGTAAGCATAAAAATGAGAGGCAGCCAAACGATCTGGCAAAAGGTGAGGGACTTGAGCATGTCCAGAGTGAAATTGAGGGAACCCCACACACAAAAAGGCATTAGGACTTGAGAGTCATTCTGTGAGGAGTGATGAGATCACTCAGAAAAACACTGAGTGTGTGGGAAACCCTATAGCCACCTTGCCTCAGTCTTTTCCTTTGTCACTAAAAAGGTTAAGGTCCGATGGTCCTTCTAAACAAGCTGAATCAAGGTTGAAATCCCTTGAGGGCAGATGTGCATCCATGGAAGCCAAACTTGATGCACTGTCCACTATGGTAGCTACTGGTTTTGCTGAGATTCAACAAACTCTTTTATCATTCTCTGTTACCCTTGGTTCTGCCAACTCAACTAAGGGGGAGAAAGTGGTAGATCAGAATCAAGAAAAAGTGGTAGATCAGAATAAAGCAAATTTGGTAGAGAAGGAGAAACAAGGTTGAGCTACAGGTGAGGGGGAGCAAAGAAGTGAGGGGGAGCAAGTTATGGAAGAAGATGGAGATGAAAGTGAAGGGGCGCAAGAGAAAGAAGAAATAAACTTTGGTGAAGAACTGAAGGCAGCATGAAGTGGTGATTTGATTGAAGAAGTTTTGGATGGTGAGCCAGTATTGCTAAATCATGAAATATTGGAGCAATTTAAGAAAAATCAGAAGCCTGAGAGAATAGTACTACCACCACTGAAAATCAATGAGCCAAATTCTAAAGAAACTGAAGCTCAATTCCAGCAGTTGCAGAGGGAATGAAGAGAAAAAGAAAAACAAAATGCTCTGGGTAAAGGCAAAGGCAAAATACCAGAGTATGTAGACTCGTCTGCTAGAACTGTTTGGTCAGATGGAAGTGAATATGCCCTCGAAGATGCAGAAGCCTTGATGGTTGAACTCATGGAGAGTACTTTGAGCAATCAAGATGAAGAATTCAGTAAGTTGGTGGATGAATCAATTAGTGAAGCAAGGGGAGTCTTTACAAAATTGGCATCAACAGTGAAGAGCAAAATAATAAGTATCTCTGTGAGAATCAACTTGGAAAGAAGATGGGCTGTTCAAATTTATCTGAATAACCGTTTGACCATATTCATCACAATGCAACTTTTACAAAGTTTGCAGGCTAGAGTACTCCAAGTTCTTAGAACCTTGGTATTGAGAAATTCAACAACCTTCAATGACAGTCTGTTAGCACAAATCAAAAGGATAATTGAAGACAAACTCCCTCAAGTGATTCAAAATCCTTATGGTGTGTGTTTCAGAAGGATCACAGAAGCAGAAGCAAGAAAGCTGGATTTCTTACCAATGGACAAAGGTTCAAGAATAAGCATTGAGTCGATTATGACTATGCTGAAGAGAATTCTCAAATCCAGTATCACCAGTAACAAGGTTAAAGCTGTCAAAGATATTCACAAGCTATTGGCAAGAAGAGATGAGGAAATTAGCTCAATCATAAAGAAGCTGATCTCTAAAGCCAATGCCAAGAAAGGAGGAAGCCGTACCTATGATGATACACTGGATGATGAGGATGACTTTGGAGGAATTGGTGGATCTGGAGAAAACAGGAGTTCTAGAAGAGAAGCCTCTGAGAATGTTGAAACTGAAACTCATAAGGATGCCTCCCAAGAAGAGCAAGAAACTCCCAGTACTGAAAAGAAAGATGCTATCAATGATGAAGGGGAGTTAGAAATTCTCGAAGCCTTGGAAGCTAGTATCCTGAGACTTGTAGTCGAATGCTTTAATGATGAAAATGATACTGTCGACAACGAAGCTGTCAAAAAGGCTAAAGACACTGAAATGAAAGATGTTGTCAAAAAGAACACTGTTAAAAGCCTAGACAAAGAAGCTGTCAAAGATGCTGTCATTAAAGATGTTGTCAAGGGTCAACTTGAAGAAACTGTCAAAACACGAAGAAAGACAAGAGCACAATCCCGGCGTTCAATCAAAAGAAAAGGAAAGACAGTTACAACAGCAAAGAAAAAGAAGCATGGATCAGCTTCGACAAAGGAACCCATTGATAAGAGAAAAGTTAATAGTTTTGAACTATTGAAAAAGTCAATTGATGGGAGTATTTCATCTATCTCAGTGAATCTGGACCCAGTCAGCAAAAGTGTACTCAAGTATGATCTCAAGGACTGTGGAACTACAATCATAACTGTAGAACCAGATTTCACTATGGAGATGGTTTCACATGTGGTAGGCAGATTTGATCTTTCGTACAAAACTGAAAAGGTAAGGAGAAGAATTGATTTCTTCATTTTGGAAAGGATGATCACTCTAATGGAAATAGACCAAGATGTTTCCAGCAGTATCTTAGAGCATGTCAAAGAATACTATGCTACAAGATATGTTGAATTTTATGAGAAGTATGGTGACTGGAAAGCACATGATGATGCAGACTTGGAAGTAAGCTCAGATGATCAACCAATGCCTGATGTGAGCTTTACAAAAGCACATCGTCCTTTTACAAGGGCTGGCATGGCTGAATATAAAGCAGAGCAAACTTCTCAGGCTGCTAGAGCTAAATCATCCAAACCTGCCAAACCTACCACACAAAGTGCTGAAGACCTAGAAGCTCAACTGAAGGAAAGCTATAAGAAGCTTAACAAACTACACAGTGAGAGAGCAGATTATCAGCCCTGTGTACTGGATGATCCTCTGAGAATTCAAGATGAAAGCAAGAAATTTATGTTGATAGTTTTCAAAAGATGAGGACCAGTATACTGAAGGATCTCTACTGGAAAGTTGTTGAATCAGTTCATAAGCTCGAAATGCTAGTTGCTTGGGAACTAGAGGTTATATTTGATCAAAGGAGAGATGAAGATCAAAAGCTAGACAGAAAGAGAAGAACATCTCTGAATGCTTTTCCTGGAAGGAGATTCAAGATCATCCAAGGAATTCTGAAGTTCAGAACATACACATATGATTTTGAAACTTGGTTTGATCTGAAAGATGCTGAAGTATTTACTTCTAAGGTGATTCAAGGGTACATTGAAGATATTGAAGATGATGCCAAATCACCAGAAGAAAAAGCTTTAGTTGAAGACCTCAAGAAGGCAAAACTCGAAGCTCTCAGAAGAGAGGGAAAAATCTGAACTACCGAAGACTGCTAAAATCAAGTTAAGTTAATCTCTTATTCGCTCATTCAATCGGAGCAATTGATTTGCAGTAAACTTATTAGCTTCATGTTGTAGATTTTTCTTAACATTTATCAGATATGGTATTTCAACTATTCTGATCTATGTTAGTTAAGTTTTCAGCACGTTTTTATTGTAAATTTGTTGTTATTGTCCATAAAAACAAATTGAGGGAGATTGTTGGGATTTATGGGTGATAGCATAGAGACAACTTAACAATATTTCCCTATACTTAGTTTTTACTAAGTTGAATATACTATCACAGCCAGAGTATGTCTTTGTAATCGAATAATTGATGTCATGTAATAATTGTATGCTTTGGAAGAAGTTCATGCATTTGTTCAAGCCTCAAAGAGTACATCCAGAAGACGGCAAGAATAAAGTTACCGTCACACTTATTGATAGTAAGGTTACATGAAGACAAGTGTTGCAAGGTCATGTCAAAGCCGTATCCGACAGCAACATTGGCTGAAGCATGGGACAGTAACATTCTCACACTTGACAACATGTCTGGAGTTCCGACAACAGCTTTGTCGGAACCTCGTACTATCGACTACTGAATATTCCTTCGACAACAGACTCTACGGTTAAGGTTACTGTCACACAAAATTATTTGAATTGGGTAGTTTCCAAGTCAAAGCCCGTGACAGGTTATTTGTTCAAGAAACAGATTTGCTTCAACACTCCATCGTTTGTAGCAGACCTGCAAGACTACGACAGAAGCTGGAGAGATACAATACCAAGGCCGGTCAATTCAAAGAGTATGATATATCCACATCTACTAGAATTGTATTAGCTAGAAATAGAACGAATCTAGGTTGCTTTACTTTTATTGTTAACGATGTCTGTATAGCAATTTAGGAAAGTCACATGGGTGTGCAAATTGTAATGAGCTGCCACTTGAAAACGACAGCAGCTCAACACCCCATGCGATTGAGACAACAGAGTATCCTAGTCTACTTAGATACTCATCTCTAATTTCTTTCTATGTGTGTACGAAGCAAACTTGTATCTCTTGAGACAACGAAGCTGGAGAAATATTTTTCTCTAGGTTGTAGCAACATTTCGCACAAGATAAATAAAACACTTATTTTGTGAGAAATCTTGTTTCACTTGTTTGATTGCATATATCTACTGATAACATATAATCTTTATCATCGTTGTTGTTTTAAAGATTCAATTTTATCAGTATTGCATTCAACTCCCCCCCCCTTCTGCAATACTCCAGGCCTAACAAGCTATACTATTTTGCTTCAATTTTTGTTTTCTACAAATAAAAACAAAATTGGAAGATTTAGTTGTCATTACAAACAAGCTTAGAGCAATCACCATAAACTTTAACAGTCATATCTTACTTAAGAGGGCGATATATTGGATTATTTTGGTTGATTGATGATATTTATTTTTCTGTTATAAATCAATTTATTAATAAAAGGACATAATTTATAAAAGTGATATGGAACAAAGACATAACAAACTAGATTACATGAAAGTTTCCTTTGTCGTAATTACGTTCGTTTCATGTATCTTGCACAGTAGTAATAGAGATCCTTTCACATATCGTTAAAGCATACAGCCTATTTTTGAGATATAATCTAATAATTTATTGCGGTCGTGAGAAATAGGTATGTTTTAATATATATTCGAAAAATTGACCACGACACATACAAATATTTTCAATGAATTGATATACATATACTGAACATTTAAATATATCAAATTTCTAAAAAAACAAAACCCAGAAAATGGGTAAAACTTTATTAAATTGGTAGAATTATACTTAAAAAAAGAGAAATTAAATGAAAACTAAAATTAAGAAAAAACAATAAAGAGGGTTTTTGGACTTTCAGCGGGGGTTGTAAATGTTTTGGTGATTGGATGATGATATTAATATTAATATAATTGGTACGAATTGACGGATAAGTAATTTTATACATAAGTTAATTTATATTCTAATAAAAAAAATTAAATAATAATTGAAATAATATGTTTGTATTAACTAATTAATACATTTTACAGGTCGGTGCGTAGCACGGGTAAAACGCTAGTTTGGCTCAAATCTCTAACTTCCAAATACCCCCAATAAGCAAAAGGATATATTTTGTAGTTTGGTTAATCCCTCAATTTTGGTTATCCCCTCAATTTTGGTTATTACTTTTCTTCACAACCGTTAGATCTTCAATACAAATAGATGATGACCGATATATACAATACTAAAAGTTGTTATACATAGAAGTTTAAGTTTCGAATCCTACCAACAACATTTTAATTTAAAATTAATACTAAAAGAGGTTACATAGAAATGTTGAAGATTCGATTCCCGAATCCTTTCAACAACATATTAAAAATAATATTTATAATATTATATATATATATATATATATATATATATATATATATATATACCACACTATAAGTAAACTACTACCTCCGTCCTAAAATTATATGAACCACTTTCACTTTCACGGAGATTAAGAAAACGTAGTAGAAATAAAGTAAAGTTAGTTGAAAAGTGGGTAAAGTGGCGGGATCTATCAATATTTAATTATAAATTTGAGATGATGGAGGAATGTAGTGGGTGCAATAATGTTTATTTAATATAAAAATAGTATAAAATGGAGAAGTAGTAGGTGTAATAGTAAAAAATAATGTTAAAAATAGTAAGTATAATAGATTCATACTTTTTGGGACGTCCCAAAAAAGAATAAGGATCACATAAAATGGGATGGAGGGAGTATACTACAAGTAAATTTTAAAAAAAATACAGGACTATAAGCTAATTCATGTTAAAGTCCGATTCATTTCTAAACTTTCTAGAAAGCAACACACGCAGAGTTTGTCTTCTATATTATATATACTACACATTATAATGGGGTGAAGATCCTCTCCCCCTTCTTCATATCCCATTTTGTGTCCCCTATACAAAAAGAGTGTCTGATAGGTGCATAATTTTACATATTTTTATTGCCTAATTATTATTTGAATTCATATTTTAATAAATTATTTTGTTGCATTTCAGGAAAATTCGAGAAAACTGAAGAAATGGCAAAATGAAGAAATAAAGTTCAAAAGACCGCAACTTAGGACTTAATGAATTATTTTTTATTAATAAATATTTTATTTGATTATGAAAATGTATTTATAAATATCTAATAATATTAGATATTTATTTTTATAATTTCCGGATTAAATTAATTATTTATTAATAAAAGATTATAAGCTATGCGGGTTAAAAAGCATTTCTGTGGGGCCCATCTTATACAAAACAATGGCCGGCCAGGAATCTAACAAATGTGAAAGATGATGATGGGTGCAATTGGTTTTGTTGGTTGTAAAGTTTCAATAATTTCATTTAATTATGCACATGGTGTGCTAATTCTTCTTATAAATAGATGGGGATGAGATACATTAAAAGACACATTACCTTAGATTAGAGTAGATTAGGAGTAGTAGTAGTTCATCACCCCTAAATTATCAGTTGTAATTTCCTTTTGTAATTCTTGTAAACATTATTTTTATACGTAATTTTATTTTCTGCAAATTGCTGTTTTAATTAGTTTAATTCGAAGCAATACAGTCTCCCCTGTTTCGTTCTAATACAGATATAAAAACCCAGCTGCTTGTCTTCTTGTTTATTCCTCTACTCTCAACTTTAAACACTACAAACCCATTTCCCCTGTTTCTTTTTCTAATTCTCGCAGATATCAAAACCAACACCCCAGCCTCCTCTCTGTTCTCGTTTCCCAATCCGCTACATCCCTTTTCTTCTTTCCTGTTTATTTTCTACAAACGCAAAAGCTTTACTGTAGATTTGTGGTCTTCCGATTTGTTAATGCTGCGAGTTGCTTGTTCATTCCTGTTTTACGTTTGAGTTTAATTCACTGTCTTAGTTTAGTGTAGTTTTGTAGTTGAAAATTGTCGAGTGCGCGAGTGTAGAGTAGTCTGCGTTGTCGAGTCTTACCAAGCTCTCATTTGAGTCGAATTTCCTGTGTGTGTTGCTGAGTATATTGTCGAGTCCATAGTTAAGTTGCAAGTTTTAATGTTTGTGTGATAATCCTCGCGGCCGATTAATGGCTTCCGATCACTGTTCCGGGGGTACTTCACCTGAGTTTGGGTATCTGCAAAATAATGCTCGCCCGGGGGTGGTGGCCGTCAAGCACCTCCGGTGTGAGAATCAGTAATCGAAATAATAATAATCGAAACGGGTGAAAATTTATCTGTGTGAATGGAGAAAATGGATAGTAAGTTTTGTGCTATTGAAATTGTATATCTCACCTTGTGTGTAGAATGGGGGTATTTATAGGCTATGTCTTCTAATAACTGTTCACCCACTTGGTGACCCACTTGTTATGCTGTTAAAGCTACAGTGAGCCACTATTGGAACAGTGATTAGTGTCCCTTTCCCACATACCTCGATTCTAGCACAGCCGCTTTTGCTATAGCTTGAGTGCTTTTGTGTCCCCTTAGTTGTCTTTATGGTCCCCTGCCTTAGTGAGCAAGGTAACAAGATATTTTGCAAATGTATTTATGTGAAGATATTTGTTTGTCAAGTGGATTGTTTTAGTATGAAATGACACATGTGCAATTAATGAGTATTTGTTACAGGTGGATGTGCAATAGCGGACGGCGGGTTGCTACAGCGGGTACCTATCATTGCCCCCCACTCCTGCTGTGCGGTTTAGCGGACAGGAGGAGGAGAAACTAAAGATGCCGTAGTGTTTGAGAAAATTTTTGAAAATGATATCTTGTGTGCCCCCCAAGTGTTGGCGGTCAACACTTAGGAGTTAGTTTTTTGTGAAAATATGCCCCCCAAGTGTTGGCGGACAACACTTAGGAGTTAGAAAAAATTTGTGAAAATATGTGATGTTTTGACAACGGGTTTATGTGCTTGACGGGTGTGTCATGTGAAACGTTTTTGTAATGCTTGTGAATAAATGTAATAATTGGTAATAAATGAGAATTTAGAAATAAATGATGGAATAATATTAAATGTTAATAATAATAAGTGAAATGATAAGTTGTAGTTCGTATTTAATGAGAAATGACCTTTGGGAGGAAAGAGAATGTACCTTTGTGATGTAATGTGTCACGAGTGAGTGGGAAGTTAATACATAGTTGACAGTTTCGCTGGAAACGAGGCAGTTACTACCGGCTGTAAGAGTGACGTGGACCAATCCTAGCCATCCACGAATTTTTTGCAAGTTTTTCACCCTTATTACACGCGCCGCACGCGTATAAAAGATGGGTCTGTGTATCATTTGTTAAAGTTTTTACTGTCTTTCTTTACTTATTTTCTCTCCATTTTCTTTGTCTTCTTCGAGTACGTTGCTCTCCTTGTACTGGATTTGTGGAGTATTTCTGCCATTGAAGCCATATATAACCTCCTGATTTGAGGTATTCTTTCTTTGTATTTTTCTTTTGTGATTTCTGTTTCTTTTTATCATACAATTTGTCTCTTCATAT
Organism: Kitagawia praeruptora; assembly: GCA_037693485.1. Classification (NCBI taxonomy): domain Eukaryota; kingdom Viridiplantae; phylum Streptophyta; class Magnoliopsida; order Apiales; family Apiaceae; genus Kitagawia; species Kitagawia praeruptora. Next base: position 115,106,841 of record CM075351.1, on the reverse strand, counting down.
ATGACTGGTTTTGTGTTTATATCCTTGGTTTGCATGTCTCGAATATTTGTAAGTGTAAGTCGATTATGTAATCTGTAAAGGTTAGTAAAATGTGAGTGTTGGTTGTGTATTTGTTACTGGGATTTTGGTGGTTTGGATCCGTTTCCTGAATCGTGTGAATATAGGTGTCTGATTTCGTATTGTTCATGAGGTGTTTGTAATTTGTATATAAATGTGTATACACTCATAAGTGTTGTGTATATGGGTTTTTGATTCTAGGGTTTTGTTGTTTCTGGAGGGAATGGAATATGAATTGTTTGTTTGGATTTGTGAAATGGAAAATTGTTCAAAAATATATGTGTGTACCAGACATTTGTGACGGCCATCTTTGTTGTTAGCGGTATTAAGCCGGAAAATTGTGTTTTTGTCTGCAGATGGGTGATGTGTCCGACCAGAGAAGGGGTATGCCTTTGGAGTCAAGTCTGCAAGATGCCCAAGGTGATGGGTACGATGTTGAAGATGAAGTAGAGATGTCCGCTGAGAGGCATGTTGGGGCGGAAGATGAGCAATTTGTTGATAGAGATTTTGTTATGGATTCTGAGAGTGAAAGTGATGGTGCTGCTGCTAGGCAGGCAAGTGTGTCGCATACAAGTGTGGCTATTGGTGAGGATTCTGGTATTCGGTTGCCAGTTGTAGAGCCCGCTAAACAAAGAAAGATTCCTGCTTTAGTTGCGAAGCCCGTCCAGGTTGGTTCTGGCACAGGGCAAGTAAGTGTTAATATTGAGAGTGTGGAGAAAACGCCCGCTGGGAGAGATGGAGAGTCAGTAGTGAAAGTAACGGAATTGCCCGTTACTGAGAGTCCGGAAATGTCTCTGTGTCGGTCGAAGAGGAAAGTTGTGGCTGAGGCAAGCACTTCTAAACGAAGGCGTATTGAGCCTACTAAGGTGGCCGCGCCCGCTGTTGCTGAGAAAGTTGTGATTGAGGAACCTGTTGAGAATGAGCCCGTTGATGGTGATAGCGAGGATGATGATAAATATTATTGTGAAGGTGATAGTGAAGATGCTTCTGAGAATGAGTCCGAGGATGGTTCTGAGGATGAAGGTGATAACGGTGAGGAGGAAATCGTTTTCTACACAAGTAGCGATGATGAGGTAAACGACCTAGAAGTTGGGTCCCGTCCAGGCTATGGATTTCTTTTTAAATCTGGGCCCAATACCTTCTCTGTTGATTCTATGACCGATGATGATCTTGTGAGGATGAATGAATTGAGTTGGGAGCGTATGTGCCGTTTGTCCCAAAAATATGCTGCACGGGTAAGTCTTTTGTGTTTGTTTTGTGACATTTTTGTAGAGTTGATATGAATCTATTCGTTTGTAAGTTGGATGTTTTTCTGTGTGTTTGGGTTTTGTAGAATCAATGTATGTATACTGGTTTGATGGCTCGTGGGAACATGTACCGTGGTAGCAACCTTGCTTTGAAACAGAGGATCAAAAGGTTGGAGGAGGAGCTGTCCGCTGAGAAGTATTTGAAGACTAATGCTGCCAGAGCTCTACATGAAATCGAGATTGAGAGAAATGACCTTAAATCCAGCTATGAGTATAGTGCTGATTTGCGCCGTTTTTTGGCGGAAGACAAGATAGAACTTAAGGCTGCCAATGCTACATTGTCTGAGCAGGTGAAGAATTTGAGCAGTTTACTCAAATTTGAGAAAGAACGTGCTGAGGAGGCTGAGGCTCATCTTGATTCTCGTCCAACTGAGGCCAATGCTATATTAAAGTTCCGAAGTAGTGCTGAGTTTGCGGAAATTGTGAAGGCTGAGGCTGCCAAGGCTGTTATAGAACGACAGGAGTCCGCTAAGAATGTGCCCGAGATTGGGCTGTTACAAACCGAGATCGCGAGACTGAAGGCCAAAGTAAAGAAATCGAAGCGTAAAGCCAGAGCCTTGAAAGTCCGCCTAGGGAAGACTGAAAGGAAGAGTGTTGGTTGCCAGGCTGAAATGGCCGTTGTTGGCTTGGGTGGAGAAACCGCTGCTATGGAGATGGTTGTCACGGATAGTGAAAAGCCCGTTGAGAGGCCTTTAGCAATAAAAGCTGTAAGTCCAATTTTGACAGTAGCAGCCGTTGATGCTGAGATCAATTCGGAAACGGACAGCATTATGAAGCTTGTTGAGAGTGAAAAGGAACCAGTGGATATTGCAACTGTTAGCGGGACGGCTGACGAATCTGATATTGCGATCGAGCCTCTTAGTGCCATAGCAAGTGCGTATGATAGTGAAGATGAAGATGCAGCACCGCTAAGGGGTATGGAGGGTCCCTTGAGCACATCCCGTTGGGCCTAGTTTAATTTTTGTAACTCTAGCCAAGTACTGTTGGCGGACTTGTTTTGGAATCTCTCAGCGGGTATGTCTGCTGTGCGATTGTGAAACATTTTGTTTTGATAATTTTTGTGATTGTGAATTGGGTAATTTTGTTTCGAACTATAACTGAATTTGTGTTTGTATTTTTTGTGTCAAAGTATGTAGTAAATATGTGTGGGAAAATGGTTACCTTGAATTTGTGATTTTGACTGTGGGAGTTAGTCCTCAGCATTTAATACTGCATTGGAGTCAAAAGAATTTTGACTGAGCTTTTACTTCTCTCTGCATGGGAACTGTAATTTTTTGACTGGAGATGGCTTCACCCCCCCCCTTCTCTTTTTTACCTCTCTATAAATAAGATGGTTGCTTGTAAATTTAGATCATTCCTTCTCCAACTTATTCTTGTAAAACCCTTGTTCCCTATGTCGAAGAAGCTAGCTATTTCTGACATGAACGACCACTTTTCCCCATTCCCTTGGGGGCGTGAACTGGCTATCTCTGAGGCTACAGAAGCCAGTTGGAAAGCTTGGGCAAACATTTGGGAAGAGCAGTGTGATGCTTACAATGCCGAGGAATGTCGTAAGGCTGATCGGGAAGTTGCTGCTGCCCGTGCTGCTAAAGAAGCAAAAGATAAGCCTGAGACGGGTGTAATTGACTTCCGTTTCCGAGCTCCTCCTCAGGGTGAAAGCTCCAAGAAGGGTGCAGATGCTAAAGAGAAAGCCCCCCAAGCATGAAGGATTTTTAGATGTAGGAGTCTATAATCCTTGTAATAACATGCTTGTAATAAAAATTTATGAATAAAATAATTATTTATCCTTTGCATCCAGCTATTTTCCGCTTTCGCTCTGTTTTGAGTCGTGTTGTCTTCATATTTGTGTAAACATTCCGTTGTAGATTGTTTATAGTATCCGTCTTTTGGCAGGTTTTTTGCCGTAATAAGTGCCCGTCAAGGGTGCTTTATCGTTTCTTGTCGAGAGTTGTAGACTGAAATTCACAGCTGTCTTTATGCCCGTTTAGGGGACTTAGCTCTTTTTTTGAAGTATTGAGTACTTATGCCCTGATATTTTCTTGTCAATTGGCCGCAAGAAACAGTTTTTGTAACTTCTGTTGTAAGTTTCCATCTTTTGTATGTAAGACTTGTAAGATGTTGATATCTTTACAAAATCTCTCAGTGTAAGCCTGCAGTTGTCTGCTGACGCCCTTAGTAACGTCTGTAAACAGTGTTTGCGGAAATTGTCCGTAGACGAATTGTGTAGATTTGGGATTTGTAATTGTGTAATGGTCCGCAGAGGGACTTTGTAATGGTTTCAATGTGTAACTTGTGTAAATGTCCGCAAAGGGACTTTGTAATATTTGCAATGTGTAACTTGTGTAAATGTCCGCAGAGGGACTTTATAATATTTGCAATGTGTAACTTGTGTAAATGTCCGCAGAGGGACTTTGTAATATTTGCAATGTGTAACTTGTGTAAATGTCCGCAAAGGGACTTTGTAATATTTGCAATGTGTAACTTGTGTAAATGTCCGCAGAGGGACTTTGTAATATTTGCAATGTGTAACTTGTGTAAATGTCCGCAGAGGGACTTTGTAATTTGTAAATGGTTGTTGGGCCATAGGGACTTTTGTAATTCTGGTAAAGTAGACCACTTTCTTTGTAAAAGTATTTCATTGAAAATATAGTTCCCTTTATTACAAAGAAAACAGAGAGAAAAGACCGTCTAACCAGCTATTGATAATATTTCCGCAGTTTGTCGCCGTGCCAAGTGTTGTTGACTTCGGTGCCATTTAGATAGGCTAGTTTGTAAGAACCCGGTCTGAGTACTTTGATGATTTTGTAAGGTCCTTCCCATTTTGGCATAAGTTTGCCAGTGTGTCTGGGGTCGGATGCTTCAGTTGCCCTGTTAACCAAGTCGCCTTCTATATAGGCTTTGATTCTTGCTTTTTTGCCAAAGAATTCTTTAGTTTTTTCTTTGTAGGCAGTCATTTTTTCAACAGCGGCGTCTCTGACCTCATCCAGAAGGTCAAGATTTGTTTTAAGTCCCTGAGTATTTGCCTCTTCTTCAAAATTGAGGGCACGGTAAGATGGTGAGCCAATTTCGACTGGTGCCAGTGCTTCTGTGCCAAAAGCTAACTTGAAAGGAGATTCCCCAGTACATGTCCTGGGTGATGTGCGATAAGCCCAAAGAACGTTGGGTAATTCATAAGGCCATTTTCTCTTTGAAGTAGTCAGTCTTTTCTCTAGACCTCGAACTATGATGCGGTTAGTGACTTCAACCTGCCCGTTGCTTTGAGGATGGAAAATGGATGCTTTTTTATGTTTGATTCCGTGGTCGGACAGAAATTTAGTAAATTTTGACCCCACAAACTGCGTACCGTTGTCAGATATGAGTATCACTGGGATTCCAAATCTTGTGATGACTTGCTCTTCAACAAAACGAATGGCGTCATCTTGTGTAATGTGCTTAAGAGCTTTCGCTTCTGCCCACTTTGTCATGTAGTCAATGGCGACCATAACATACTGTAAGTCACCTTTGGCTTTAGGGAATGGTCCCATGATGTCAATGCCCCAGATTGCAAAAGGTATTGGAGATAAGATGGCTGCTGGGAGTGCCGGTGACTTTCTGGACATATTGCTAAATAATTGACATTGGCGGCATCTTTTAGTGAAGTTTTTACATTCCTTGTGCATTTTCGGCCAATAATAGCCTTGTCTGAGTATTTTGTGTGCCAACGCTTTACACGCCATGTGATCACCACAAATGCCTTCGTGGACTTCTCTTATGCAATATAGGGATTCTTCTTCGTCGACACATTTAAGTATAGGGGAGTCAAAACTTCTCTTGTATAAGGTGCCCTCCTGAAGAAAGTATTTCGTTGCTTGTGATTTGACTATTTTTGCTTGGAGTCTGTCATCTGGTAGTGTACCGTTTTCCAGATAACGGATGTAAGGAGTCATCCAACTATCCCTTGGCGGGCTTATTTCCATGATATCCAGTTTGTTTGTACTTGGGACAGTTAACTCTTCAAAGTAAACCGTGTCCGCCTCTGCTCTCTCGGCTTGAGTTAATTTAGATAGCATGTCCGCAACTGTGTTATCCATTCTGTCTATTTGTTCAAGAGAGTATTCTTCAAACTGAGTTAGTATTGTCTGAACTAATTCCTGATATTTGCTGAGATTGCTATCTTTTGTTGAATAATCTCCTGTTGTTTGTCGAACAACCAGTTGCGAGTCGCTATAGATGGTTATCTTTTTTACCTGTAAATTTTTTGCCAATGTTAAACCGGCCAAAAGTGCCTCATATTCTGCTTGATTGTTTGTGGCTTTGAAGTTTAGCTGTATGGCTTGTTTGACTTGAAAACCGTCATGGCTAGTCAAAATGAGCCCTGCCCCACAACGGGTGTTTGTAGAGGAACAATCTACATATAACTGCCAATTGCTGTTCGTGGCTGTGGTTGTCTTTGCGAGTGCCTCTTCTTCATTTGTGACGAATGAACATTCAACCATAAAATCAGCCAACGCTTGTGCCTTGATGGCGGTTCTTGGTATGTATTTGAGATCAAATTGACCAAGTTCTACCGCCCAGTTGATCAATCTACCTGATAAATCCGGCTTGTGAAGTATTTTTCTTAGCGGTTGATCCGTGATGATTCTGATTTGTCTCCCTTGGAAATAGTGCCGTAATTTTCTACTTGCCATGACTAAAGCTAGAGCAAATTTTTGGACGTTGGGGTAGCGGGTTTCCGTGTCTTTGAGTACTTGGCTGACATAGTAGACTGGTTTTTGCTCACCATTTTCTTCTTTGATAAGTACCGCCCCCACGGCTTTGTCTGTTGCGGATAAGTAGAGTGATAGCGGCTCTGAGGGGGCTGCGACCGCAAGTAGTGGAGCAGAGGAGAGATAAGTTTTGAGATCCTCAAAGGCTTTTTGACATTCCGCTGTCCAAGATATTTTGTCGGTTTTTGTGGCCCCTCTCAAGGTGTCAAAGAATGGAAGGCATCTGTCTGCCAATTTTGCTATGAATCTTCTGAGGGCGGCCAACCTCCCCGTTAATTTTTGTATTTCCTTTAAGGTTTTGGGTGGTTGCATGTCGATTATGGCCTTTATTTTCTCAGGATTGGCCTCAATGCCTCTGTGAGATACCAAGAAGCCAAGGAATTTGCCAGCATCAAGTGCGAATGCACACTTATCCGGGTTGAGTTTCATATTGTGTTTCCTGAGGGTGGAGAAACATTCTTCCAAGTCTTGGAGGTGGGAAGCCGTTAAGAGAGATTTTACTATAAGATCATCCACATATACTTCCATATTTCGGCCCAACTGTCCGCTAAAGATTCTATTCATGGTTTTTTGGAATGTGGCACCGGCATTGATCAATCCAAATGGCATCACTTTGTAACAATATACTCCCCTATGTGTAACGAAAGCCGTTTTCTCTCTGTCTTCTGGAGTCATTTTGATTTGGTTGTAGCCTGAGTAGGCGTCCATGAAACTCAGCATTAGATGACCCGCTGTGGCATCAATGAGTTGGTCTATCGAAGGGAGAGGATACGGGTCCTTTGGGCATGCTGCGTTCAAGTCTGTGTAATCGACGCATATCCTCCACTTTCCATTAGCTTTCTTTACTAATACCACATTTGCAACCCACTTAGGGTAGGTGACTTCGCAAATCAAGTCTGCGTCCAAGAGTTTGTCAATTTCAATATCAATGGCCCGCTGTCGCTCTGGTGCAAAGTTTCTTCGTTTCTGTATTTTTGGTGTTTTGTCTGGATCCACATTTAGCTTATGGATTGCCACGGACTCATCTAATCCTGGCATATCCTTTGGACTCCACGCGAAAACGTCCGCGTATTTTCTCAAGAGGTCAGTGAGACCCTTTTTAAAGATAGAGTCCAAACCCGCACCAATACTGACAGTCTTGTTTGTGTCTCCGGGTATGATTTCTATTTTCTCTGTTTGTACCGCTGGGGTTATTGGCGGGTTTTCTTCTCTTTTGAGACACTTCATTAGATTGGCATCAATCCTTGGCGGGTTTTCTGTTAACGGATCATGCCCGTCGATAAATTGTACCTCTTTTCTCTTTTTGTTGTTGGCACGTTGGTTTGCATCGTGCCTCTGTCTTTTTGCTTGTCTTCTGCTTTGAGCTCTTTCTCTGTTGATATTGCTGGGCTCGGATTTTCCCAAGGTAAGTGCAATGCCGTAACACCTTTTGGAGGTTTCGAAATCCCCTTTGATTTCTCCTATCCCATTTGAAGTGGGGAATTTGATTTTTAGACGAGGGGTTGAAGTAACTGCCTTTAACAAGTTCAATGTGGGTCTCCCCAAAATCATGTTGTAGGAGGAGGCTGTGTTAATGACATAGAATTTGATGATTCTGCAAACTTGTCTGGGAGATTCCCCAAAGTAGACAGGGAGCCGTGCAATGCCTGCTACTGGGACGGCGTTGTGGCCGAACCCGTAAAGCGGTGTTTCATCAGTACACGTTTCTAACTTTTCGTCGCTTAGTTTCAGCCTGTCCCAGGTGTGTTGGAAACAAATGTCAACAGAGGACCCGTTGTCGACCAGAACCCTTTTGACTTCATTCTGAGCAATGCCCAAGGATATGACTAGTGCCTCGGTGTGATTGGGATTGATGCCCTCATAGTCTGCATCTGTGAAAGTAATGACATTTGGCGGACCCTCAGATATGGCATAAACAGTCTGTTCCTCTCTAGATGGTGAGACCTGTCCGCCAAACACGGTATGTACTATGTTTTTGTTGTGCCCTTGAGAGGAGGACGGGCCAAGTATTTGCCTGGGCAAGTATTGAGATAAGTTGCCAGCCTTGACTTGTTTTTCCAGAAAGTATTTGAGAGAAAGGCAGTTGTCTGTAAAGTGCCCATGTGTTTCGTGATAATCGCAGTGTTTGTCCTTGGGCCTGTCTTCAGGTGAAGAGTGCATTGGGGCTGGTGGAAGGTAGAAAGGTTTCCCTTTAATTTCTCTTAAGATGGTTGCTCTTGGGAGAGTGAATTCGGTCCATTTTGGCTCAGGACGCCTATCTGGTCTTTGCGGGTTTAAGGGCCCTTGGCGGTCCCTGATTGGTGTTGATGGTTGAGCTCTTTGGGCGGGCAGCGGCCCGTGAGTGGTTTGTACTTGATGCAAGGCGGGTGTTTGCCTTTGGTAAGGCGTGTACCTTTCTCTTTGGAAATATGGTGTGGGAGTGGGTGGAGCCCTAGATTGTTTGAGTACGTTGAGAGACTCGATTTCGTTGATGGCTTGAGATGCCAAGTCATATGCCTTTGCCAGAGTAGTGGGTTTGATTTCCATGAGACGACATACGTATTTCTCGCATTCGTAAGGGTTGAGACCTCTCCTTAAATGAACCAAAGCCTCTGTTTCATTGACATAGACAACTTTGTTGACGGCTTCCTTGAAACGGTCAATGTAGTTTTGTAAGGTTTCACCATTACGTTATGCAACGGTTTCAAGAAACACGGTATGAACTTCGTGCTGTTGGTTTACTTTGAATTTGTTGAGAAATAACTTCTTAAATTCCAACCAAGTATCTATGGACCTGGTGGATATTCTGCAAAACCATCTTTGGGCGTTGCCGCGGAGAGTTGCAGCGAAGAATCGGCATCGTGTCAAATCATTATACTCGTAGTGGAGAGCCAGTTGGTCGAAATAGCTAAGGTGCTCCTCCGGGTCTCCCAGCCCGTCAAAGGAGTTGAAGCTGTGATGTTTGATGTCTTTTTGTCGTGGCTCGGCCTCTAGCCTTGCTGTGAATGGTGTTCCGCCCATGTCTTGCTCGCTATTTCCTTCTATTTTATTCTTGAGTTCCAATATGGTTTGTAACATTTCCGCGTTTGATGGTTGTATTATTTCGGGTTGCTTGGAGCGGACAGGAGGTTGCTGTTGGTGCTTGTGAGCTTCATACTCAGCCACTACCTTGTCGTAGGCGGCTTTTTTGTCAATGATTATTTTTCTCAGGTCTCTATGCCTTCTGTTCTGTTCCCATACTTCAGGGGGATGGTGATTCTTATTGTGTCTGTCATGCTTAGTATTTTGAGACGAGCCTAGGCGAGAGAAAGCAGAGTTCGCCTCGCGGGGTTGGCTGTTTGCCTCATCATGATTGTCAAGCGGGTTCACGGGTAGGCTTGCTTGTTTTGTCAAGGTTTTTGGTCCGGCCTGGGGGAGGGTTGCGGCTATTTGCATGATTAAGTCGATTTGTTGTTGGTTACAGCCTGTGAGATTAAGACTAAGGATTTGCTCTCGCCCGTCATCTTTGGGCGGGTTCACTGGCGGGTTGACTGGCGGGATGCCAGTTGTATTTCCCTCGTGTTCTTGTTCATCTGGGTGTGGTATGATGGTTTCCATTTAATGTTTTTGAGGTGTTTTTGATTTGTGTTTTGAGCGTGTAAGTAGCTACTGTGTAGGTAGAGCAGGTGGTGGGTTTTTCTTCAAGAAAAATCCCCCTCCTTCTAGCGCCAAATGATAATCCTCACGGCCGATTAATGGCTTCCGATCACTGTTCCGATCACTGTTCCGGGGGTACTTCACCTGAGTTTGGGTATCTGCAAAATAATGCTCGCCCGGGGGTGGTGGCCGTCAAGCACCTCCGGTGTGAGAATCAGTAATCGAAATAATAATAATCGAAACGGGTGAAAATTTATCTGTGTGAAGGGAGAAAATGGATAGTAAGTTTTGTGCTATTGAAATTGTATATCTCACCTTGTGTGTAGAATGGGGGTATTTATAGGCTAGGTCTTCTAATAACTGTTCACCCACTTGGTGACCCACTTGTTATGCTGTTAAAGCTACAGTGAGCCACTATTGGAACAGTGATTAGTGTCCCTTTCCCACATACCTCGATTCTAGCACAACCGCTTTTGCTATAGCTTGAGTGCTTTTGTGTCCCCTTAGTTGTCTTTATGGTCCCCTGCCTTAGTGAGCAAGGTAACAAGATATTTTGCAAATGTATTTATGTGAAGATATTTGTTTGTCAAGTGGATTGTTTTAGTATGAAATGACACATGTGCAATTAATGAGTATTTGTTACAGGTGGATGTGCAATAGCGGACGGCGGGTTGCTACAGCGGGTACCTATCATTGTGGATCTGTAAATTGTGGTTTGTTCTGCCTTTGAATCAATCTGGTGTCTAGAGTGTAGTTTAAGGGTTAAGTTCGCTATCGATTTGTTGCTGTTTTCCGAGTTGTTTCGTGGCTGGTTTCGCCCCTGTTCTTGTGTTTGATTTAGTCGACTGTTTGTAGTCCGCGCATTCGTTGTTGCAGTTTCCGAGTTGTGATCTTCTGCATCTCCGAGTTGATTCCTTGTTCTGTACCGACTGGAGTTTCGTTTTGGTTTCTGTCCTGTTTTGCGAATTGAATCAGTTGCGAGTCTTGTTTGTTTGTCGATATGCTGCGAGTTTTGCTTTCGTTTTCTGATTTTTAGTACGAGTTTTGGGTTTCGTTCTTTGATTCGAAGTTGTCGTTTTTGATTATCGAGTTTTGATTTGTGGTTGCTTGTTTTTGTCGAGTTCTTGACTGTGTAATTTTTGTTGTTGTTGTGGTATTGTTAGCTTTGCTGTCACCTGCGTTTTGTTGTGTTCGAAATTGTGTTTCTGTTTTCGCGAGTTGATTCAAGTACTGGGTTGTCAAATTAATGATTTATGCTTGTTTAAACCAAAAATTTTGTAGTAGTCAAGTTAGAATCCTTCGAGTGTTTCTAATTATTGTTGGTTTCTTTTTTTTTTTTTTTTTTTTTGAAAACCAAAAATCCAATTAACAAACCAAAGCATCAAGCATACAAGCCTCCTCCAAATGGGTAGGGGGAGACGTTAGAACATTACAGCAATTAATCCTACAAGGCAATTTAGCTAAACCATGAGCTACCTTGTTGGCTTGTTTGCGAATATGATTTACCCTAATCTCTGGTAACATATGGAGTAACAATTTGCATTGATCGATAATATGACCTACTTCTAACACATAATCTCTATGGCCATTTATCGCATCGACTGTTAATTTTGAATCCGACTCCACTATTACTCTCCGTTCTTCTCGAGACAGAACCCACGACAATGCTTCCTTGACTCCTATGCTCTCGGCCTCTAGCACTGAATCTGTTTGAGGGAGAGACATGTTTCTTCCTTGAATAAATCTTCCTGCATCGTCTCGAATGATCATGCCAACAGAAAAAGCTTCTGCTCCTTCATACCATGAAGCATCAACATTTATTTTAAGCATCCCTGTTCCTGGTCTAGTCCATCCCCTTGCTGTGTTCACTGGAGTTTGGAGCTGCAGGTTTCTATTCTCTTGAAGCTTTCCTCTAGCTTCTCTCCAGTCCTTCACCTGACCACAAATCTTATCCACGACTACTGCACTTCTAGTAGCTTTATCCTCCCAAACCTTTTCATTCCTCCCCCCCCAGATTCCATACAAAACTGTACACACCTTAAGATGTTCTTCTGTTTGGGAATTTTCCAACTTATGCAGAAGCCATTCGGGTGCTGAGGAAACATCTCTCATATCTAAGGTAATACCCACATGTTGCCAACAGCTTCGAGCAAAACAACAGTCGAAAAAGAGATGCAGGAGGTGTTCTTCATATTCATTACACATAGGACATGTACTAGGAATCACCACTCCTTTTGTTAACAGCTTAACTCTAACTGGCAAATTGTTTCGACAAAAACGCCACAAGAAGATTTTCATCTTATGAGGTAATGCAAGCCTCCAAATCCTGGACCATCCCTTCGACTGAGAAATTGCAGAAGTACCACTGTTTTGATCATGCCACATTTTATATCCAGATTTCGCACAATATAAACCATCATTTGATCTGGACCAAGCTATTCTATCAGTAGCATCATGCTGAGGCACCCTTGTTGCCAGAATAGCTTTAGCATCATTCACAGTGAACATTTGCTGCACTTTCTCGACGTCCCAGTTCTTAGTACCAGGATGGAACAGAGTATTCACTCTCTCAACTCGACCCTCATACCCCTGGTAGTCATCAACCTTAAAATTTGATTTAGAACGTAGCCACGGGTCTTGAGTAGCTATAACATCTCTGCCATCGCCAATAACCCAACGAAAACCAGTACTCAAACATTCTTTTGCTTGCCAAATACCCATCCATATAAAGCTTGAATTTCTACCTTTTGGCGCATTAAGGATGCTTGAAGTAGGAAAATAACGAGCCTTTAGGACTCGAGACACTAGCAACTGAGGTTTATTCACACATCTCCACACATGTTTACCAAGCAAAGCAATGTTAAAACCATACAAAGAACGAAAACCCAGCCCTCCTTTATTTTTACTCATACTCATCGATTCCCAAGCATGCCAGTTCACACCTTTTTGACTACGTGATCCCGACTTCCACCAGTAATTGTTGAAACTTCTTTCAATTTCCTGACAAAGGGTCTTGGGAAGAAGGAAGCACGACATGCTATACGAAGGTATAGCTTGGGCTACGTTCCTCAGTAACACTGTCTTGCCTGCCCTAGAAATCTGTTTTGCACGCCAAGCTTGGATTCGTTTGTTGACCCTCTCCTTTAAGAAACCAAAAACCCTCTTCTTCGAACGACCAACGAGTGAAGGCAAGCCCAGATAATTAGTATTCACAATATCATTTTGCACTCCTAGCGCAGCAGAGAGTTCTAATTTTTTGTCCCTCGAAACATTTGAACTAAAGAAAATTCCCGACTTTTGGAAATTGATAGCCTGGCCCGACTTAAGGGTATAGTCATTCAAAATGCACTTAACAGAATCAACCTCTTCCTTTGTCGCCTTAAAGAATAGGAAGCTGTCGTCCGCGAACAGGAGATGCGAAACGACAGGCGCTGTTGGGCAAACTCGAGAGCCACTTAACTGACCTCTCTCTACAACTTCATCTAATGCATTCGATAATCCCTCAACACAAAAAAGAAATAAATACGGCGAGAGGGGATCTCCTTGTCTGAGACCCCTTCGAGGAACAATAGGGCCGACTGTCATTCCATTAAAACAGAAATCGTACGACACTGTACTTACACACCGCATGATCCAATCCACCCATTTGTTGCAAAAGCCCATAACTTGCATTCTCTGCTTTAAAAAATTCCAGTCAACTCTATCGTAGGCTTTACTAATATCCAACTTCATTGCTATCTCCCCCTCCTGGCCTCCTTGTTTGTTTCTCATATGATGAATCGTCTCAAAAGCCACTATAACATTGTCCGTGATACTTCTTCCCGGCACAAAAGCTGATTGGTTTTCAGATATAAGAGTCGGAAGAGTAATTTGGAGCCTATTAGCGAGAACTTTGGCCATGATCTTATACAAAACATTGCAAAGGGCAATGGGTCTAAAGTCTTTCATCATGGTTGCATTCTCTTTCTTGGGAATTAAGACAACATTAGTACTGTTTAAATCCGCAGGAAATGGGTTTCCTTGAAGCCAATCTTTACAACATTGAAACACCTCACTTCCCATAGTCTTCCAGAAATTCTGGTAAAACGCAGGGTTGAGACCATCGGGGCCCGATGCCTTATCAGGATGCATATCCTTTATGGCTGTTGTAAATTCCTCCATAGTAACCTCTTTCGTCAACTCTTTATTTTGATCCCCAGTTATTCTTCTCGGAGAATCTGCTTCAACGTTTGTAACATTTGTTCCTGACTCTGCAAATACCTTTGTGAAGTAATCTTTGACTATATTCCCCATACCCTCAGGGTCCTCCACCCGACCACCATTTTCATTTTGAAGGAAGTTTATGTGATTTGTCTTCTTTCTTGCAGACGCGTTTGCGTGAAAGAAACGGGTATTTTCATCTCCTTCCTGGAGCCAAAATAATTTAGCACGTTGCTTCCAATAGAGTTCTTCTTGTAACAACAGGGCATTTAGTTTCTCCTTCTCTTGTAAGAACCTTCTGACACTCAAGTCATCTTGCTTATCTTTTAGCTTGTCAATAACCTGCTTTTGAGTTTTTAGTTTCTCTCTGAACTTGTTGAAGAAAACACGCCCCCACTTCTCCATGAAACTCGATACAGCTTTGAGCTTCGGAATTAAGTGTGAGATTGGAAGACTTTTCCAGTACTCAGTTGTTTCTCTGATAAAACCTGGTTCTTTGAGCCACATGTTTTCAAAACGAAATCTGAAAGCCTTCTTCGGGATAGAAACCTCAATAAAAATGATCTGCAACGGGTTGTGATCTGACACAGGCGCTGAAAGTAACATTAATTTACATAACGGAAATTTTCTCCACCAGGCAAACGTCCCAAAAGCTCTATCTAGTCTCTCTTGGACCCAAGTAGTTGATCCTCGACTCTTCTCCCAAGTAAACAAACCACCATTCAAATCCAACTCAATGAGATCAGTGTCCTCAATAGCTTTCCCAAAACCTTCTAGTAATGAGTTTGGATGAGGGTGCTCACCTTTCTTATCCGAGCTATACAACATGTCATTAAAGTCCCCTATTATGCACCAGGGCAGGGGCGACAACTGAGCTAAAACTCTAATCAAATTCCAAGAATCCCTTCTCCTATCACGTTCAGGGTAGCCATAAAAACACGACAAACGCCAAGCTTCAACTTCATTCTCCTTGAACACTAGATCAATATGATTCTGAGAATAGCCTGAAATACTACAATACATCGAATTCTTCCAATAAACAGCTAGACCTCCACTCCTACCCACTCTATCAACAGCAAAACAGTTATCAAAACCCAATCTAACTCGCAAAATTTCTATTCTATTTCTATCTGAAATTGTTTCACACAAAAATAAAATGTCGGGTTTACGATCTCGAACAAGATCGTTGAGAGCACGAACTGAACGAGGGTTCCCAAGCCCTCGACAGTTCCAGCTTAAGCAACTCATTGATCTCGGCTCGCTTGCTGAACAAGCGGAGCCAAAAAAGTGTTTGAGGTCTCAATGCAATCAGGTTCAGAAAGCATAGAGTCCAGGTTTATTGTATCTGTTACCTTTTCTGTGTCCTCACAAGCTTTAGGGTCCATTCTTTTCCTTTTCCTTTCTTCTAGCTCAAGCCCATCCAATTCCTCACGTGCCATCCCTTCGCTACCATGAACTAGCATAATCCCCTCCCTTGACATACCATCACTTCCCCCCTGAATTGATTTGCCCACAATCTTGCTCTTCCTACTTAGTTCTTCCATACTGTTCTGCCTAGGATTGTTTTCATGCTGGAATCCTCTATTTTGAAAAGCCTGGTTTTTATCCTCTCCACTTTTCCCACCCCATGCCTCAACTCGTTCATCACGGAGCCATTTGCTTTGTTCCTGATTTGACCCCCTTCTGGCCGGAGCACGTAACCAACTTCCCCATTCTCTCTCTGTGGTTGAAGCTTCTTCCTCCAGTTTCTTTCTGCAGAATCTCTCAGTATGAGATATCAAACCACAAAGAAAACAGAAGTCCCCTAGTTTCTCATACTTGCAATTAACAATGAAATCCGTCTTGTTCTTTTTACTAATCTTTTTCTTCCTCTTCAAGGGAAATCTCACATCCACCTTAATTCGAATTCGCATATATTCCCTCCATATACTAGAGTTGTTGCTTTGATCGTACTCCAGAAACTTGCCAAAAAAATTCCCCAACTGTTTTCCTACCGACTCCACCATAAAGCCACTAGGGAGGTGATGAATTTGTATCCAGAAATCAATGTCATTCAGAGGCACCAATAACGGGTCCTCTCCAACTTGTATACCATTTGTAACTAACATTGCTCCATCGAAAGACCAAGGACCATTGTTCAGCATCCACTTCATATCATCCATGTGATAAAATTGGAATAAGAAGATGCCTGGTTTCATAGACTTAATACTGATTCCCATCGCTGGCCTCCAAAGGTCTGCCAATTTTGTCTTCATCGCTCGCACATTTATATTCTTCTCAGTCATAAACTTCCCCACCAAACACAGCTCAAATCTGTTATTATTCTCCTCTATCTCCTCATCAAAGACTATTTCCTCATTCTCCTCATTTGAGATATTCATCTCCGTCATGAGTGTATCCAGATTTTCCATTTGAACTAAAACAAAAACTCTCACTAAACCTCACAAATTGAATAGATTTGAAGGAAAGGAAAGAAAACACCACTCCCACTAATTAGTAAGAAAAAGTAGCCGAAAGCACTTTTTCACTATTTAGGAAAGAAAACTTTTATAATTATGTTTCCCACTTCTCAACTCTCCCGCTCAAAACTTTCCCGCCCAAAACTTGAGGACCCTTAGCGACCTTTAACGATGTCTGATAACTCATCAGAAAAATTTCTTGACAAGAAGACAATCGAGAAAAAATGATGCTAAGATTTAGAACTGGCCAGAGCAACAAGCGATTACAAGCATAGAACACTGAAAAGACTAAAAAAACGACAAGAAATACTCACAGATCACCCGAGAAAAGGGGAATGAAGGGGGAACTGAAAAGTAAACAAATTGCCTGAGGAGACGACTGAACGAGGGACTAGATCTTCTTCTATCGAGGGGGGAGTAGCAGTTTTTCGAATTTTGGTTGCTGTGGCTATTTGATTTTTCTAAGTACCTCGTGTCAAATTTTCCTCAAAAATCTCTGTAAATAAATTCTAACTTAAAAATTTTAGAATAATTTAGTTCTTGTTCTTTTCATTTTTAATCAATTTAGAAATAGATTAGTAGTTAATTTTCCTTTAAAATTAGTTTAAAATTTTCTTTTAGGAATTAAATAGTAAAATCCAAATTTCCCAAAAATCCCAAATTGTTCTAATTCGCCTAAATTAGGAATTAAGGATCGCGAAAATAATAAGTCTCTGTGGATCGAATCTAAAATACTAAAACGAGATCGTGCGCTTGCGATATTTAATTGTACTATTTTCGGCACATCAAGTTTTTGGCGCCGCTGCCGGGGATTAATTATTTTTCGCGCCTTGATTTTTAATTTTTTGGATTAGTTTTATTTCTTGCCTTATTTTTATTTCGTTTTTTTTAGGAAAGCTTGGAATATCGGGAATTTTCTTTCAGAGCTCGGAACAAATCGGAATTTTTGGAAGCGTGCTTCGGTAATCCGTATCTCACTCTTTTCGCTTTTTTATTTTTAAAAAAACACAAAAAATCAAAATATCAAAAATCACAAAAAAATTGAAAATTGAAAAAATCCAAAAAAAAATTAGTTGTAAATACATAATTGTTGCATCATGCATTTAATCACTTAGGAGCACATCATCTAGATTTTTATTTTCTTGTTTTTAATTTTTCGTACATTTTAATTGTGGTGATTGCTGGAGGACCCAAAGGTACGTTAAATTCTTCTTTCTTTTAGATTTGAACACGTAGTGTAAGCATCCATAATTGTTTGCCGTTTTTTGTATATATCTTGTTGTTTGTTGCATCATTTGTAGCCTTAATAAAATTAATTAGACATTTGCCCTCTAGGGATTTCGCGCTCAATTAGAAAGGTGCCTAAAAATAAACGTAGTTAAGACTTATTCACGACCTTCAGTGTCTAAGGTTTGCCTGGCTGTTAAGATTCGGTGTCTAAGTGACGAGTTTGGCCTCTTGGCAATGCCTGCTCTAATCTGGCCGAATCGGTCTGAATAATTCTTAATTTACGGAATTTTTAGTGTGTCCTAACGTTAGGAGCAATGTCTAGTTATTTTATTTATGGAACCTAGGTTAAATTTTTTTCTTTTAATTTTTCACCATTTTTTTTGTGTGTGTTTGAATTTATTTGTTTTCTTTGTACTCTACATGTCCGATGAGTAATAATGCGATGTCATGGATGGCCCCTGAAACTTACACATATTGTGAAATTTGTGGTATTTATGGTCACCTTGATTTTGAATGCTCTTACAATACTTACAATGCTCAAATCGGACAAGTGAATGATTATCAAGGAAGATACGAGTCCAATCCGTACTTTAATGTATTTAATCAAGATTGGACGGGTCAACCAAATTTTACGTACACGGACAACAATTTTCAGAATTTCTCATATCATGATCAACAACAATATCATCAGCAACAATTTGAGCAACCATCATGGCAGCAATGTGAATATCCTCCACCACAAAATTTCCAGGTTCATCAAACCAATGAAAATGCGCAAGCTGATCGATTAATGAGCGAGTCGGAGAAACTTCTAATGCAAGTTCAAAAGGATCAAGAGGAGTTGATGAATGAGTTAAACGCTTTTCAAGATGACAGACGCTAAAATTGCAGAATTGGCTAGCTTTTCTACTGCATGGCAACCTGACTCTACACCGCCGCCATCTATACCTCCAGAAGATGAAATGGATTCGATCATTCTTATATGTGATCAAGAGGAAAATAATTTCTCGGTGTGTGTTGATGATGTACTTATAGAAGAGGAGCTTGCCACCGATGTTGAGATCAAGGATGTTATTGTTGAGGATGTTGTGAGTAAAGACGAGAATTTGTGCTTAAAGGTTGACATGATGCCAAAAATTGTCCAAGAAGATTTTTCTCCAATTTTGCTTGATAATTTGTTCCAAACGGCTCCTACGCTTCACTTCTCAGAAAAAGAAGATAGTGATAAGTATTCCTTACTCATTGATTTAAAGAGCCGAGAAGATCAACTAGCTCCAGAGAAAGTAAGGAATGGAGAAGAACCACCACCCGAGCCTCCACCTCACGTGAATATTAAGGGAGTTCGGCGTTTTCGAGGCTGTGAATTTTACCGTTGCTTTATCACAAACTTTTCCAAAACTACATATTTTCTTGATCAATTATTATTTATTGATGTAGTAGATAAATTTGCTAATGCTAATTTGGAAATTTTGTGCAGGATTAAAACAACTGTTCATGATATTCGTGGTGGTCTCGCGCAACAGGTTTTTGGGAGTGGCACTCCATACTTCGCCACTTCATTCATACGCATTAAGGGAGTATTTCTTACTTTCCTTTGTATTTCTTACTTTTCTTTTATATAATTGTTCATTGAGGACAATGAACCATTTAAGTGTGGGGATGAGTTCTCGATGATTAAAAAATCCAAAAATTTAAAAATCCCAAAAAAATTGAAAATTAATTGCCTCGTCTCATAGTGTGTTAACAAGGATAGGTACACATCTTGTGAGCTTATTTTGCATGATTATTTGACATGTCATATCTCTGAAAGTTATTTGTTACTTGATGATTCCTTGTTCGTGCTTGCGAAAATTATAAAACATGAGATGAGATTTGTCATTGTCAATTTTAGTGAGTACTAAAGCATGCTTTCACCCTGTGAGATCTTGAGCCTAATTTATGATTGGTACATCTTATATCAATCGGATTTTATTGTTGTGTGTTGTTCATCATTTGGTATGTTGCTCTAGAACTTGTTTTAAACCATTTTGAGATTACATGATATTTGCATGCATGAAAATGATAAAGGCATTAGGATTAACCGTATTTATCCAAACAATACCATTGAATCATATATCCTTAGTGAACCCCTTTGAGCTTTTTATCCGATATTTTTGTGTATCACCCATCTAAATTTTTTAGCCTACTTGTTTATTCTTCTTTTGATTTACTAGTAGAGCACTTTGATTCATTTAGGGGTTGGTGAGTGCATAGTGTGGGGATATCTTTGTTAAAGTGTGAAAATTTGGTGGGAATCATAAAGAAAAAAAATAGAAAAAAAATAGAAAAAAAAAGAAAAAAAAAAGAAAAAAAAAGAAGAAAGAATAAAAAAAAAATAGAGTTGTGTTCATTGGTTTGTGCAATATGAAAATGGAAAAAGTACATGACAATATGTGCTTGGGGTTTAATGCTTG
Organism: Kitagawia praeruptora; assembly: GCA_037693485.1. Classification (NCBI taxonomy): domain Eukaryota; kingdom Viridiplantae; phylum Streptophyta; class Magnoliopsida; order Apiales; family Apiaceae; genus Kitagawia; species Kitagawia praeruptora. The sequence goes on along the minus strand of CM075351.1, from coordinate 115,086,775 downwards.
TGAAAGCTTGATCACCTTTTACATGATCGGAATTTCATGTTGAGTGCTTTAATTAAAAATGAACATTGTGCTCTATTAGTTTGTCAAATTAGCCACTTGTTAGCCTTTTTCTTGATTTCCTACCCTTCACCTTAGCCACGTTACAACCTTTAACAAAGACCTTTTGATTTGTGCATGCATGTATACAAAGTAGTGGAGATTTGGTGGACAACCAAGCATATGGTAGCACATAACTTAATTGATTGAACTTGAGCGAATACACTTCACCTATACACTTGTGTGATTTGAGAGTTGTGTGAGAATTTTCTATCCATAGCATGTTACTCACTGAATGCGGCATTGATATATATTTCATGATCTTTTTGTCTATCTAGACTGTGTGCTTACTTGGATAGTCTTGTGCATATGATTTGTAAGTGAACAGACTTTCAGTATCGTGCAATTGAGGTTTACTTGTGTGGAGTATTATGATATGTTGCATACTTGAGACTTGACAGAAAATAAAATAAGATTTTATGGGTATATCTTCTGTAAACCATTAGGAGACAGCACTCCTCCTGTAGAGAACGTCTATGGGTTTAACGGGTTGGTAAACCTAAAATTACCCGTGATTCCTACGACAGTGAGTATAGGTTTTATTCTTTATTTTTTTGTTTTACTCGAGGACGAGCAAAAGATAGGTATGGGGGCATTTGATAGGTGCATAATTTTGCATATTTTTATTGCCTATTTATTGTTTGAATTCGTATTTTAATAAATTATTTTGTTGCATTTCAGGAAAATTCGAGAAAACTGAAGAAATGGCAAAATGAAGAAATAAAGTTCAAAAGACCGCAACTTAGGACTTAATGAATTATTTTTTATTAATAAATATTTTATTTGATTATGAAATTGTATTTACAAATATCTAATAATATTAGATATTTATTTTTATAATTTCCGAATTAAATTAATTATTTATTAATAAAAGATTATAAGCTGTGCGGGTTAAAAAGCATTTCTGTGGGGCCCATCTTATACAAAACAATGGCCGGCCAGGAATCTAACAAATGTGAAAGATGATGATGGGTGCAATTGGTTTTGTTGGTTGTAAAGTTTCAATAATTTCATTTAATTATGCACATGGTGTGCTAATTCTTCTTATAAATAGATGGGGATGAGATACATTAAAAGACACATTACCTTAGATTAGAGTAGATTAGGAGTAGTAGTAGTTCATCACCCCTAAATTATCAGTTGTAATTTCCTTTTGTAATTCTTGTAAACATTATTTTTAGAAAAATGCTAGAGGTACCAAATTGGGTACCAAAAATTGTTACCAAATGAATGTGATTGGTTATAAGTATAATGGGCCCGCCAGGGCCATCCAATTAAAACACTACAATTTGCCAAATCACTCATGCCATGTCATTTGGGGACTTTTTTGGGGACTAAATTTGGGGTCCCTAGCACTACTCTTTTATACGTAATTTTATTTTCTGCAAATTGCTGTTTTAATTAGTTTAATTCGAAGCAATACAGTCTCCCCTGTTTCGTTCTAATACAGATATAAAAACCCAGCTGCTTGTCTTCTTGTTTATTCCTCTACTCTCAACTTTAAACACTACAAACCCATTTCCCCTGTTTCTTTTTCTAATTCTCGCAGATATCAAAACCAACACCCCAGCCTCCTCTCTGTTCTCGTTTCCCAATCCGCTACATCCCTTTTCTTCTTTCCTGTTTGTTTTCTACAAACGCAAAAGCTTTACTGTAGATTTGTGGTCTTCCGATTTGTTAATGCTGCGAGTTGCTTGTTCATTCCTGTTTTACGTTTGAGTTTAATTCACTGTCTTAGTTTAGTGTAGTTTTGTAGTTGAAAATTGTCGAGTGCGCGAGTGTAGAGTAGTCTGCGTTGTCGAGTCTTACCAAGCTCTCATTTGAGTCGAATTTCCTGTGTGTGTTGCTGAGTATATTGTCGAGTCCATAGTTAAGTTGCAAGTTTTAATGTTTGTGGATCTGTAAATTGTGGTTTGTTCTGCCTTTGAATCAATCTGGTGTCTAGAGTGTAGTTTAAGGGTTAAGTTCGCTATCGATTTGTTGCTGTTTTCCGAGTTGTTTCGTGGCTGGTTTCGCCCCTGTTCTTGTGTTTGATTTAGTCGACTGTTTGTAGTCCGCGCATTCGTTGTTGCAGTTTCCGAGTTGTGATCTTCTGCATCTCCGAGTTGATTCCTTGTTCTGTACCGACTGGAGTTTCGTTTTGGTTTCTGTCCTGTTTTGCGAATTGAATCAGTTGCGAGTCTTGTTTGTTTGTCGATATGCTGCGAGTTTTGCTTTCGTTTTCTGATTTTTAGTACGAGTTTTGGGTTTCGTTCTTTGATTCGAAGTTGTCGTTTTTGATTATCGAGTTTTGATTTGTGGTTGCTTGTTTTTGTCGAGTTCTTGACTGTGTAATTTTTGTTGTTGTTGTGGTATTGTTAGCTTTGCTGTCACCTGCGTTTTGTTGTGTTCGAAATTGTGTTTCTGTTTTCGCGAGTTGATTCAAGTACTGGGTTGTCAAATTAATGATTTATGCTTGTTTAAACCAAAAATTTTGTAGTAGTCAAGTTAGAATCCTTCGAGTGTTTCTAATTATTGTTGGTTTCTTTTCGAATTTTGGTTGCTGTGGCTATTTGATTTTTCTAAGTACCTCGTGTCAAATTTTCCTCAAAAATCTCTGTAAATAAATTCTAACTTAAAAATTTTAGAATAATTTAGTTCTTGTTCTTTTCATTTTTAATCAATTTAGAAATAGATTAGTAGTTAATTTTCCTTTAAAATTAGTTTAAAATTTTCTTTTAGGAATTAAATAGTAAAATCCAAATTTCCCAAAAATCCCAAATTGTTCTAATTCGCCTAAATTAGGAATTAAGGATCGCGAAAATAATAAGTCTCTGTGGATCGAATCTAAAATACTAAAACGAGATCGTGCGCTTGCGATACTTAATTGTACTATTTTCGGCACATCAGTGCCCCTGGGGGGATCAATTGTAAGGAAAATGGAAATAAAAGGACACCCATTTTGTATAGGAGACACAAAAGAGGGCATGGAGAAGGGGATAGAGGATCCGGGCTCACTATAATGCTAATTCCTGAGTTCACACATCAATCTTTGTCTCCTCCCTCACTTTCCCTAATTTTTGAGTCGTAAAATATTGTGCATGTTTTTGCCTGTACGTTCTATGCATTATCTTAAGCCAACAGCATGATAAACTAATTGGCTTAATGTCAAACAAACATTAAACAAAATAGCAACGCGAAATGAGATCATATTAAAGTAATCACCTCCAATCCCCCTATAAAAAATGAAAACTGTGGAAGAGTTTTTTAAAAAATTAAAAGTTTTCCAAGTGAATCAAGGAGTTCAAAAATTTTAACTGCAAGCTGGGGGGAGGATTCTGCTAAGGTAAGAACGAAATTGTGTTTTTACTTTACAATTAAAGTGTTTATGTTGTTCATATCTCTGAACCCTTGTCGCAGATGTATTATAAGTATTTGAATTGCGATGATGATTTTAATTCTTTGAATAGATTCTTTCTTTATATCAGATTAATATGTACCTCAATAAAGGAAATGGATTGTCGCAATTTTAATTGAATGTACGATGAGATTCTCAGGTGTCTGATGAAGCTGATGTATTAACTTTAGTTTTTCATGTTGCAGAGCCATGGTCTATGAAGCTGCAAAACCTCTAGGCAATTTGGTTGTTAAAATGTAACAATTTACTGATATAAGATCTGAATAACTATTGAATTAAGATAGCTAAGCAAGATAAGAGAGGAAAAGAGAAAATAAAAACATTCATTTCATTACTTGATTCCCAGAATGAGAATGATCTCCATTTTAACAAATATCTCTGTAACTAATTCTGGCCACATGGCAATAAAAATAAAACAGAAATAACAAATATCAAACGACATCGTTTAAGAAAGTTTTAAGACTACTACTCACTACGACGTCGTTTTCCTTTATTAAATAAATAACGGTTTAAGCTCTAAAAGGCCTGGGCCTGTCACTCTTGACAATTGCCCCCTTCTTGTGAAACGGCGTCCTCGCCGGAAAATCCTGGAAAACACCTCTGCAAATCATCAAAATCCTCCCAAGTAGCATCTTCGGGGACTTTACCCACCCATTGCACTAAGACTGAAACATCTGGAGCATTGTTCTTTTTGATCAGATGACGCTCGAGAATCTTAGCTGGCCATTTCACTTCCTCTTGATTTTGTAGAACCGGTAAGTCTGGTGCCACCATATGTTTGTGCCCCACCTTCTTTTTGAGCAGAGAGACATGAAATGTTGGATGGATCTTTGTTGTTGCTGGCAACTTCAAGCGGTAAACAACCTGGCCAATTTTCTTCTCAACTGTATATGGTCCATAATACCGGGGTGAAAATTTATGATCCTTTGTGCCTTTGAGGGAATTCTGTCGAAAGGCCTGGACTTTCAAGAATACCTCATCACCCTCTTCAAAAACCCACTCAGAGCGACGCTTGTTGGCATAAAAAGCCATTCTTTCCTGTGCTTTTTTTAAGTTGTTCTTGAGCAGCACCTGCAAGCATTCTTCGTATTGGCTGCTTAAGAAAAACATCAATGCAAGCATTCTTCGTATTGGCTGCTTGGTGGTAGTTCATGCTAGGGGGATTTCGACCATAAAGAGCACGATAAGGAATCATATTAATGGCTGAATGATATGATGTATTATACCACCATTCAGCCATTGCCAACCATTTATGCCATTGATGCGGTTTCTGGTTTGTGAGGCAGCGAAGGTACATCTCTACACACTGATTTAAACGCTCGCTCTGTCCATCGGACTGTGGGTGGTAAGCTGTTGTCAAATGCGAGGAAGTACCCAAAGATTTGAAAAGCTCAGACCAAAAAGCACTGGTAAACACTTTATCCCGATCAGAGATTAATATTTTGGGTGGCCCATAAAGCTTAATAACTTGGTCCAAGAGTGTTTGAGCCACTAGCGAAGCTGTAAAGGGGTGTTGTAAAGCAATTAAATGACAGTACTTTGTAAATTTATCGATAACCACCAAGATTGTGTCCTTTCCCCCTGCCTTAGGTAAACCCTCAATAAAATCAATGGTGACAGTCTCCCAAGCCTGATCAGGTACGGGTATTGGTTGCAGTAAACCCGGGTAACTAACATGCTCCCCTTTGAATCGTTGACAGATCTCACACGATTGTACCCAATAGGTAATGTCTCGACTCATTTGTGGCCACCAGAACATACTAGTAATTCGTTTCAGTGTTGCTGTTACTCCGGAATGTCCCCCTTCCACCCACCATGTAAGTTTTGAATGATTTTCTGTCGTAGGTCTCCACTAGAGCCCACATATAGCTTCCCTCCTTTTCTGAGTTCCCCATCAGTGAAGGAATACTCACCCATTGCTTGCGGGTTAATCGCCAATTGGGACAACAGATTTTGCACCTCTTTATCGTTCTCCCAAGACTGCTTAAGGTCTTCCTTCCATTTAGGCACTACAATGGTCATTGCGAGTAACTCCCCCTCATTAGATTGATCGTTATGTAACCTGGAAAGCGGGTCAGCTGCCAAATTATCTTTTCCCTGTTTGTACTCAATTTCATAATCGAAGCCAAGTAATTTAGTCAGCCATTTTTGCTGGATCAAGGTAGTAATTTTTTGGCTTAACAAATGTTTGAGAGCTTGCTGGTCAGTCTTTATGGTGAATTTCCTTCCTAACAGATAACCACGCCATTTTTGGACTGCCATCACCACGGCAAGTAGTTCCTTTTCATAAGTGGACAGTCCCATGTCGCGTTGGGATATTGCCTTGCTAAAGAAGGACAGTGGTCGCCCTTGCTGCATTAATACCGCCCCAACTCCAGTCTTACAAGGGTCCGTTTCTACTACAAACTTCTGTGAAAAATCAGGCAACCCCAATACTGGTGTAGTACTCATAGCCCTTTTCAACATTTGAAATGCTGAGTCAGCTTTCTCTCCCCATTGGAATGCTCCTTTCTTTAGCAAGTCGGTGAGAGGTTTGCTTATAGCACCGTAATTCTGAACAAAACGCCTATAATAGCCAGTAAGGCCAAGGAAACCTCGTAAGGATTTGATATTTCGCGGAGTTGGCCAATTAATCATGGCTTCCACCTTCTTACTATCTGTTGATACCCCTTTCCCACTAACAATATGGCCTAGGTACTCCACGAAGTCCTGCCCAAAGTCACACTTACTTCTTTTAGCATATAACTGGTTATCCCGAAGCATTTCCAGAACCAGTGTTAGATGGGTCAGATGCTCTGCTTTATCTTTACTGTAGATAAGGATATCGTCAAAAAATACACATACAAACTTCCCTATGTATTCTTGAAATACATCATTCATAACTCCCTGAAAAGTGGCTGGTGCGTTTGTTAATCCGAATGGCATCACCACAAACTCATAGTGCCCGAGTTGAGTTTTAAAAGCGGTCTTGTAAGTATCACAATCTCGAACTCGTATTTGATGGTAACCACTTCTAAGATCGAGTTTGCTGAAAATTTGACTCCCATGTAATTCATCCAGCATCTCTTCAATAATAGGTATAGGAAACCTATTTTTGACAGTAATGGCATTTAGTGCACGATAATCTACACAAAATCTCCAACTATTATCTTTCTTCTTGACCAAAAGTACCGGGGAAGCATAAGGGGACTGACTATGCTTTATTATACCACTATCCAACATCTCCTTTACCATTTTCTCTATTTCTTGCCTTTGCAAATACGGGCACTTATAAGGATTGATGTTGACTGGCTTGCTGCCTTCAACAATAGGAATTAAGTGGTCGTGTTTCCTGACAGGTGGGAGCTCAGTTGGTGTCTCAAAAACCTGAGAATATTTATTAAGGACAGCTTCTATATCAGGATCAATGACTTTGCTAGTGACTGGTTTTGCTTCAATGGCAGTCAATTGGACCAAGAAACACACCTGTGCATCTGACTGTTTAACCTTATTTCCTTCCAAACAGACCGTAAAATCTGGTACATTCGTCTGATGTTGTTTCAACAGAATCTTTGTTCCCTTCCAGTTGATATTGATTTCCTGACTATCAAAATTGAAACACACCGGACTCACCTGCTTAAGCCACTCCACCCCTAAAATTGCATCATAACCTCCCAAGGGAATGCTGTAGAAATCTGATTAAAGATTGTACTCGACATTTCCCATTTAAGTCCTTCAATTTTATTAAAGCACTGTGAGACAGAACCATCCGCTAGTTGCACCTTCAATGCTGGACAATTGTTTGTCCTGAGTCCTTGGCTTTTGACTAATGACTGCGACAAGAAATTATGCGTGGACCCCGTATCAATCAACATTTGAACTGTTTTCCCTCGAATTAATCCCTCAACCTTAAGGGTGTGCACACCCTGAGTTCCATTTACTGCATGAATGGACACTCCAAAAGTTTCATTTTCAGTCGTTTCTCTTACCTCAGACATGGCTCCAATGTCCAGCTCTGCATTATCGTTTGACACTACTTCCTCCTCTCCTACCATGAGGAACAACTGGGGACGAGTACATTTATGACCAGGAATATATTTCTCAGCACAGTTGTAACAAAGTCCCATTTCACGCCTCTTTGCCATTTCAGAGGGAGAAATCCTCTTGATTGCAGGAATGGTAGTATGAGTCACGGCCGGGGAGACACTTTTGTTTGGACCCTTGTCTGGTCCCAAAGGTGAGGGGTATATGCCCATTGAACTCCATGATTTACTCCCCTTGTTGTCCGAACCTCCTTTGAAACCCGTTGATGCAGTGGCCCCTTTATAGTTCCCCTTCATTTTTTTTTCTATCATGTCCACAAAAATTTCCTGCTCCTTTGCTTTGTCAACTGCCTCTTGAAGAGTTGTTGGTTTGTAAATATACAATGACTGTTGTATATCAGGGCGCAACCCACTAATGAAACTAGATAGATAGAAGTCCTCCGACTGGTAAGGGTATTTTGCCATCATAAACCCTCGGAGTTCCTCAAATTGCCCTACATAAGAGTCAACCGTGCCTGTTTGAACCAATTTATTAAATTTCCCTATCAAGTTCTCCTCATTCCCTGTTGAAAACCTTCTCAACACTAATTCAGTAAACTTCTCTCAGGGTAAACGCTGACTCTCTCCTTGAATAGTTTGATACCAAAAATCTGCTTCACCATCTAAATAAAGGGCCGCATAGATGACCTTTGTATATGAGTCAATCGATGGGTTTAACATGAAAAATTTGTCAGCCTTACTAACCCAACCCCGAGCATTCTTTCCGTCAAATCGGGGAAAATCCATTTTCGGAAATTTGTAATGTGGTTGCAGCACTGGTTTGGGTAAGCTCGTGTCATGAAGAGAATGCCAACCCAAGATTTGAGGGTTGGTGGTATATTGTAAGTTTGTCGTAGTTGGGTTCAGAGGAACATTCAAGCCTATAGTATGGCTGGTAGGATAAGGCGGTAAGTTGTTGAAGAGGGGTGGATTCATGAAAGGTATGGTGTGATTACTAACAGGAGGACTGGAAATAGTTATTCCTTAAGATGGTGTGTGTATATTTTGTTGGGTATTGTTGGAAAACATCAGACTCTGGTTTTTACTTACATTCTGGGTGTGTGTAGTCGATTGGGTGTGGACAATAGGGGGTGTGTTATGAGTAGATCGATTTCCAAATTGAATTGGAGTACTAACATGTGGAGTAGGTAAAATAGATGTATGTACAGGACTAAAAGAAGGAAGCATACCAGTAGTTTGAGGGTGACTTGACGCCGCCTGGGTTGACACTAATTCAGCTAGAGTCCGAAGCTGTCCACTCAAATCATCTCTGTCTTTCCTGGCCTGTGCTGAATCTGTCATTATTTGTGTAAGCTGGTTTATGAATTGTTTATTCATATCAGCAATCAGGGACGCCAAACTCGAGATTTGTTGAGTTGCCTCAGTACTCGATATCGCCGCCGATGCCTGTATCTCCCCCAATTTTGATTCCAAAGTTTTTAGGTCTTTTTCATGCTTTTGAAGCGATGGCCCAGTCATGGCTTTGATACCACTTGTAACAATTTACTGATATAAGATCTGAATAACTATTGAATTAAGATAGCTAAGCAAGATAAGAGAGGAAAAGAGAAAATAAAAACATTCATTTCATTACTTGATTCCCAGAATGAGAATGATCTCCCTTTTAACAAATATCTCTGTAACTAACTCTGGCCACATGGCAATAAAAATAAGGGTCCTGTTAACAACAGCCCTTAGGGCTATGTTTAAGGATTAATTTTTGCCATGTGGTTGATTTTTATTGGATGATTTGTGTGAATGCATGGGGGCACATACTCTTTTGCAAGTGGGGCACAATCTTGAGCCAATTAAAAACTACCACATAACACCTTAACCATAGCCCTAAGGGCTGTGGTTAACATTTTCCTAAAAATAAAACAGAAATAACAAATATCAAACGACATCGTTTAAGAAAGTTTTAAGACTACTACTGACTACGACGTCGTTTTCCTTTATTAAATAAATAACGGTTTAAGCTCTAAAAGGCCCGGGCCTGTCACTCTTGACATAAAACTGTTTCTGAAGAGAGCATATTACCTTCCTCTCCAACGCCTGACCACTTGAGAATATTTAACTTTCTGTTCTTGATCAAATTGCCCTAAATGTTTATATTCCCTTGATATTGTTCTACCATAACAATAACACCAGCGATCCGAGTTCTGTCATTTCGAACAGATAAAAACTCCTGAAGCATGCACTGTCACAAACCTTGTCCCAGTTTTATCCTTTCGCTGGAAAGGTTAAAGACAATCTCCACATTGAGTGTAATGATGAAGGAGTTCACTATATTGAGACAAACGTAAATACACATCTCTCAGATTTTCTCGGTCAATCTCCAGGAAATGAGATGATCAGCCTATTAGTTCCCCAAAATGCCAATGAATCAGCCATAGGAAATTATGTGCTCGTGATTCAGGTAAACGTCTTCAGTTGTGGTGGAGTTGCCATCTGTGCCTGCATCAACCACAAATTTGTCGATGGAGACACATATACATTATTCCTAAGGCATTGGGCAGCTGCAGCCAGAGGATATGTGGAAACAATAAATCCTAGTTTCACTGCACCATCATTGTTTCCACAAATTTCCTCTCTCAATTTTCATAATCCAGACAGCATCGGAAAAGCCAAATTTGTGACTCAGAGATTTGTGTTCAACAGCATAAAATTAGCAGCACTGAAGTCAAAAACAAGTACTTCGACTTCAGAAAGTGCGCCAACTCGATTTGAAGTTGTTGCGGCCTTGCTATGGAAATGTTTTGCTAAAGCTGCTTTCACTGAAAACAATGACTCACTCGAAAAATCTTTGATTTTAGCCATGGTGATCAATCTTCGAGGAAAGAACTGTGTGCCAAAAAACACCGTAGGAAATCTCATTTGGCATGGATTTGCAGAATGCAAGCAATCTACAGATCTAGAACATCAACTTTTAGTAAGTAAGATACAAACAGGCAAGGCACAAGTAAACAACAACTTTGTTGAGGTTATAAAGGGAGAGACTGGAGCTACCACAATTCTTAAATATGCAGAAATGATAATGAAGTCTGAGGAAGTATCTGTACCTGTTGTGATCACTAGCATGTGCAATATGGGTGTTTACGAACATGATTTTGGAGAGGGAAAACCTATATGGTTCTATTATGGTAACGTAAGTTTGGTAAATTTCATCTCTTTATGTGAGACAAGAGTAGGTGGTGGCTTCGAAGCAGTTGTGTCACTGAGAAAAGAAGAAATGGCCATCTTCGAGAATGATCCAGAATTGCTTGCTTTCGCTTCCCTCAACCCTGCTCCCCTTTGAGTTGTAATATTTTGCGCTAGTAAAGCGCTTTGTCTACTTGTCATTGTTGTAAGTGTGAGCAGAATTTTCTTAAAAGTTGGGTTTGATGTTCCTGAGGTTACCTCAGAAAAATTACCAGAGGTAACTAAGATTCTCCATATTAATGCACGAGAGTATAATTGTAATTACAGGATTTTTTTAGAAAGTTTTCAATATTTACAAAAATGTCATAATGTATTTACACTACAAAAATGTAAATATCTCGAATGAAAAGGCACAACTCCACTTTATACCCTTAATGTTGTATTTGGTTGGGGTGAATGGAATGAAATGGAATGGAATGGGTGAAATTAAAGGAAAATAGTGAAGATTAGACAGAAGATATGGAAAAAATTGAAATAGTACAAATTTGGTATGATAAGAATTATGAAGAAAATGAGGGTGGTAAGGAATGGAGCATTCCTTCTCAAAATGAGATGCTTGAATTATAATATCAATTGTGAGGAATGGAATGGAGGAAAGAATGAAAATTTTGAATATCTACTCATTTTATACTTGAAATCTCATTCTATTCCTTCCAATTTCATTCATCCCAACCAAACACAACATTAGTGCTCTCATATATAAGTATTTATCCCCAGTAAAATGTTATATATCTTATCAATCTCTATATGTATGTCTTGATCTATTACCTGAAATTTTAATTTTTTTTAAAATAGTTACAGTACCATTTACGTTTGAAAAAAAAAAAAGATTTCCCTGCCTACACTTCGAACAGATTCCCTACATTTACGCTTTCGAATAATAGTTGAAGTTTGAGTCACCATTTTGTTTTCTAGATAATATTTTTGTAGATTTCATAGAAGAGTGCTGTGTTAGATTGACCCTATCTCAATTTCCTGTATGTCTAGCAGATGGAGTGAAGAAAACAGTCTTCAAAATTTTCTCATCCGTTGAGTAGAAATTCCAGCAAGAGGTTCCAATAGTGCAGTCAATGAAGCATGACTGGTTCTTCGCTCCTAAAGCTAGGGAAATGCTGCTTCCACTTTTAAACTGTTGAACATAATATGACCTGCAATAATTATGAAAAAGAAGATACGGATCATTGGAATCGATGAAGGGGCTGAAAGAGCAACCAGCACTCTGTTTATTTTCTGTTATGAACTAACTAGAATATTAAGAAGTAATTTCATATAAAAAAATGCAGATGAAACTGAAAGAGATGAAGTGGAGATTATTAATGTAAGCTCCCGCATCTCGCATATCATTTGAAAATTAAAATCAACAGAACTGAAATATGGATGAAGAAGATTCTTTGTAAAAACCGAAGAAGACTCGTGAGAAAAAATAACTTCCTGAATTCATCAAAAGGGATTAGAGCAAAACTGTTAAATGTTTCTCCAAAATGCTGAGATGAAAACGAATATGTATGATAACCTAGCTTACAACTCATTAATGTCTTTGCATATGTTTATTTACAGCCAGTAGCAATCATAACTCATCTGAGCATTACATGTTAGTCAACTCTTTTGCTTAACATTTATTTTACGTTATTTCAGGCCTGCAGCTTGAAAAGTTCAAAAAACATTAAAAAATAGTTACATGAGAACCAAAAATGAGCTGAAGACGTAGGAGTAGGATACATCTGAACAACTATAAGGATTCTGGTAAGGTAAGGAAAAAGTTTGTGCTTGTTTTATTTTTTAGTATTCTCTTTGTTCACATTACATCCAGATATTCTGAAATTATTGACAGAAGCTTTCAAGACTTTCATATGTATTTTAAGCATTACTCTTGAAAATTATGATGTCAGTTCTTTCTTAAAACTAAAGAGAAAGTAATATCTATATTTTTTTAGTTCACAGAATCGAAAATGAATCGTCACTATCGTCAATAGACTGTTTGATAAATAAAATCGCTCACCGGTCCACTTCTGTCTGTTGCTAATGAGATCTTAACATAAGTTGATTCATCATGCAGAGTCATGGATTATGAAGTTGCAAAACCTGCAGACAAGATCATTGTTCATACTGTTTCCAAGGAAAATGTTGTACCTTCCTCTACAATGCCTGACCACTTGAGAATATTTAAGCTTTCGGTGCTTGATCATATTGCAGTAAAGCTTTATATTCCGTTGATCTTGTTCTATCTTAACAATGACACCAACAACCTGAGTTCTTTCATTTTTGATAGATCAAAACTTCTTAAAAAGAATCTCTCTCAAACCTTATTTCAGTTTCATCCTATCGCTGGAAAGGTTAAAGATGATTTCCACACTGAGTGTCATGACGAAGGAGTTGACTACATTGAGACACGAATAAATAAATCTCTCTAAGATTTCCTCTGTCAGTCTCCAGGGGAAGAGGTGATTAGCCAATTAATTCCACAAAATGCCACAGAATCAGTCATATGAAATTATGTCCTCATGATTCAGGTAAATGTCTTTGGTTGTGGGGGGTTTCCATTCTATCTGTTCCTGCATTAACCAAAAATTTATCGATGGAGACACATATCTACAATATTTTTTAGGCAGTGGACAGCTGCAGCCAGAGGATCTTCACAGAAAAAAATCCTATTTACGACACGCAGTCTCTGTTTCCACATATCCCTTCTTCAAATATTCAAAACCAGTTTCCCTTGCCAGAGTTTGTGTCCTGAAGATTTGTGTTTGATAGCATAAATTTAGCAGCACTCAAGTCAAAAACCAGGAAATTTACATTACGAAATGAGCCAACTCGATTTGAAGTGGTAGCAGCCATGTTATGGAAATGTGTGGCTAAAGTGGCCCAAATTTCTAAACCTACATATATGATATATGTTTATTTTTGAACAATAAAATAGACCTAAAGTCTATTTCTTTCACGTTTGCTCGAAAATTTACAATATTATCTACCCGGATAATTACGTCATTTACATAATTTTGGCGTCTCTGTAATTGTTATAGTAATGTTCTCTATGAGCATTGAGGCCACATTTTATACTTAACACAGGATCCCTCGAAAGTTTAAGACGGGCCTACGGTAATGAATTCTTCTTTGCGACGGTCTTTTAATTTAGTTATGGCATTCAACCTTCGAGGAAAAATCTGTGCGCCAAAAAATGCTATACTCTCGTTTGGCATGGACTCCCACAAATGAAAGACGACTTGTTGAGACTATTAAGGGAGATGCTGGAGCTCCTAATATTCTTAAATATGGAGAAATGATGATGAAGTCTCATGCTGTTGTCAGCACTAACATGGATGTCTATAAACTTCATTTTGGATGGAAATACCTATGTATATGATTGTATTATGGTAATGCATGTGTGATGAATTTTATCTTATATGTGAAACCAGTGAAATTGGTGTCATGCAAGCAGTGGTGTCACTGAGCAAAGAAGAAATGGCCATTTCCGAAAGTGATGCAGAACTGCTTGCCTTTGCTATCCTGAACCCTGCTCCTCTACCAACTTAATTTTAAGCTGCAGTTCACTTGGTTGTCCTCTTTTCAAGGTTTACCATCTCTTTTTTATGAAATTAAAATTATTAAAATTACTTCTTCTTATTAAAGTTTGTCCTCTTTTCAACAAGATTTATCCTCTATCATCTCTTTCAGTTTCATCCTCTTTCCTTATTGGCATCTCAATAGTTAAAATGAGACTGAAAAAATGAAGTTATCCTCTGCCATCTCAAATTTAAACTCTGTTTATCTTATATACTTTAAATTATCTTATATAATATATTGAAAGATGGTACAAAATTTTAATTATACTCTACCATCTCAAACTTAATAGAATGAAATTCCTTTTTATCAATTTAAATTTAATGATAATTTACTATTTCTTATTTATTACTTTCAAGGTTTAACTTTTTGAATGTTATTCTATTCTCATCTTTCAATATACTAGCTTATAACCCGTGTGATGCACGGATTTTTTTGATATTTAATGAATTTTATTTTATGTTACAATTATATTTTTATATAATTATTTATAATTTTTATTTTAATTTTAACTTAAATTATTTAATAAAAATTTAATTAATGATATGCATGATTTAAAACTTATCTATACTATTATATAAAAGCCGAAATATTAAAAGTTTGGCTAGTCGGTTGGTTGGTCGGTACGGTACCTGTTGATTTTACGTATTTACCCTTACTCAATTACTACTAACTAATCAATTTCCTTTTCCAAATTAAACATATTATCTTTTCTACTTTTCAAGAATTAAATAATTTCCTTTTTCAAGTAAAATACAATATCTTTTATATTTTATCTAACTAAAATTTCTCCTTTATGAATCAATTTCTTTTTCAGGTCATATTACCTTTTCTATTTTTCAATTGTTAGTTACAGAGGCATGCCTGTACTCATCTAATAACAAGCCTAATTGTTTGTAATGCTTTGCATTACTTACATGACCTCTTAACTGAGGGAACCTCTAGTTGTAGAGTTTCTGTTTGTATTGTACTTGTAATAGGCATCAAATCCTAGTTGTGTAACTGTACAAATAGAGTCTAGAATAATGCTTGAAAGAAGTTCCATGGTTCATGCCTCAAGCAAGGAGTTAAAGACTGCCAAATAATCACAGTTGGGATTTGAAGAAATGAAGAATTTGCCTAAGTACCAATTCGAGAAGTATATTTGTCTATTCGAGAAGTCCAGCATTCGAGAAGTCAGAGATTCGATATCTCAAGACACTATTCGATATCTCTGAATACACTGTTCGATATCTCATTCGATATCTCAGGGATTCGATATGTCTACTACTCTATTCGAGAACTCAAGAAGTCAACAAGTCAAGATGGCATTCGAGTTCTCAAAGAGTCAACAAGTCAAAGTTCCATTCGATATCTCAAGGACTCAGAAAGCTATTCGACAACTCGAGGATTCGATAAGTCAAATGTTCTATTCGACAACTCAAGGAATCCTGATGGAAAAGAGCTATTCGAGAAGTGGTTCGATATGTCTTTATAACAGTATTCGAGAACTCAGAGTTATCGATCAAGTCAATTCTAGTTCTCGAATCACTTACTTAGTCACTTCTCGAATACATTCTTGGAGACAAAATACTGAAGAAATTGTACAAGTCAGAAACCTGCAACAAGCCAATGCACTTTATGGACCACAATCTGTAACGTGCTCTGGAAAGCCTACAAGGAAGCTTGGAGAGATATAGAAGAGACAAGGAGCTAAAGAAGTGGATCTAAACAGGCTTTGCAAAGTCAAATCTGTAACCGTTTGGATGCTTACTCAAAAAGGATAGACAGACTAGAAAGTAATTTGTTTAGCTACCTTATTTGTAGTAAGCAGGCTGTATCCATGTTCTATAAGGACACAGCCTCACTTCATAACTTAGTAACTTTGTGAGTCAAGTTTTTCATACACTGTAAGCTATATCTCTCTGAGAAAAACGAAGCTGAGAATACTACCATTTGTATTCACAGATTGTAGCAACCTTTATCTAATATACATTAGATTAAAGTGATATTGTGTCTTGTGTTGTTTATTTATCCGCACCTTAATTTCTGCACACACAGGCACTTATCTGCTACACAGACTCAACCCAAGAAAAGTTCAAGAATCCATTCACCCCCCCCCCCTCTGTATTCTTTTACCGTGTTCAATACTCAACAAGTGGTATCAGAGCGGGCTGTTTATTCAAAAACAGAGAAACGATCATGAGTTCGAATACACCAAAGACTACAGGAACGGTGAAGGTCCCTAAGTTTGATAAAGAAAACTTCAACCTCTGGAAGATAAAGATGATGTTGTTCATCAAAGCCTCTCATCCCTTGTATCCTGAGATTCTCAAGAATGGTCCTTTTGTTCCACAACAAGAGATACCAGAGAAGACTGTTGGAACCATAACAATCCCTAGAGCTTATGAGGCCAAGGATCCATCAAAGTGGACAGAGTCAGAAAGGGAGAAGGTTGCTCTTGACAGCCACCTCATGTTGCTCATCATTGATTCCATGGATATGTCAATGTTTGCAAACATTGCATCATGCACGTCTGCTAAAGAGATGTGGGATCACATTGAGGTG
Source organism: Kitagawia praeruptora (assembly GCA_037693485.1). NCBI lineage: Eukaryota > Viridiplantae > Streptophyta > Magnoliopsida > Apiales > Apiaceae > Kitagawia > Kitagawia praeruptora. Next base: position 115,069,918 of record CM075351.1, on the reverse strand, counting down.
TTGTGTGAAGGGACTGATGAGGTTAAAGAAAACAGGAAACAGATACTGGTCACACAGTATGAAGCTTTCATGGCACAGCCCAAGGAAAGCATCACTGAGATGTTTGAAAGGTTTCACAAGCTAGTTACTGAGTTGCAGATGAATGGAAAGGTTTACAGCACCAAGGAGTTAAATATGAAATTTCTGTTGTCTTCACCAAATCATCTGGAGCAAAGAGTCATTTCCCTTAGAGAGAGAGATTTGAACAAAGTCACCTATGATGTACTCTATGGAGTCCTAAAGACTCATGAACTTGAGTTGCTTCAGAAGAGGGCTATCCAAGCCAACCAAGGTAGGATGATAAACACATCATGTGCCTTGATTGTCAACAAATCCATTCTGGACCTAGAAGCATCTACAAGCCAACTAAGGATAGAGGAGGTGGCAGATGATGAAGAAACTGAAGCTGGGGTGAGTGAACCTGTTGAGGAAAAGGAGGAAGAAGAAGAGGAGTTTTACACTCTGGAAGAACTTGATGGGATGGAAAATACTTCATATGCTTTCATGGCCAGAAAATTTCCAAACATCAGATTTAAAAGAAATCAACCCTTCAAACCCAAAACTCAAAACCATTCAGCCAACAAGAACAAGGCACCTGTGAAACCAAACAGAAATAAGTTCAAAACCGGTTATGTGGATAGGTCATCTGTAAGGTGTTATAGATGCAATGACCTAGGGCATTTTGCCAGTGAATGCAAGAAGCCTAAAAAGAAGGATAGAGATTATCTTGAGCTAGAAGCTAAGTATGAGGCCCTTCTGAAAAAGCAGACACATGGTAAGGCCTACATAGCTGAAGGGAAGTGTTGGGATGATTCTGAGAGTGATGAAGAGGAACAAGAATTCTGCAATTATGCCTTGATGGCCAACTCCAAGGATGACTCATCTTCATCTGATTCTCAGGTACCATCTCTCACTACTATAGATATGTCTGTTTCTGAATACAAATCCATGATTGAACAATTATCTGTTGAAATGTTTAATATTCATACTAGTATGACTGCTGCTAATGAGGAGATTGCTAAACTGTCTACTAGAAATGAAGTATTAACCAAAAAGAATGAGGAACTTGAGCTAACTGCTATGCAAGTAGAAAACCTTAAGAAAGAAGTTGAATATTTGGAGAATAAGGTTCTATGTGCTAGTCAAGTAGAGAAGGCTCTTAGGGATGAATTAGCTGAGAATGAATTCAAACTTAAAACTTTCAAGAAATCATCTGGTTTAGTGCAATCCTACTGTGAGAAAATTGAAGCTAAACCTAAAGCAGCTATTGGACTTGACTATGACTCTCTCAAACAAAGGAAAGGCTATGCTGTCATTGAAGAGGACACAGCTGTTCATGAGAAAGTGCCTCACATTTTGAGAAAAACTGAAAATCCAATTTTTAAGGAATCAACATTTGAAATTGATGAGGATGCCTTACTCATCAAGCAAATGTTGAATGATGAGGATGAGGCACAATCTAGTGAACAGCAAGCATCCTCTAAGGGTGAGAGTGTCAAGTCAAAGACCAAGAAGCCAGTAGTTGATAGGCCAAGACCTAAGAAGTTTGTTAAGTTTGTATCAGCTGGGAAGAGTGAATCAGAAAAGGAAGTGACTAAAAAGAAACAGAACAGAAATGGCAAGTTAGGGATTAACAAGGATAACAACTATGCTTATATGCCTAATGCCCCTAGAAAAACTTGTCAGAACTGTCTCAGTACCAATCATCTAACTCATGCATGCAAGAAACCTGTTGGTAGTGTGTCTAAACCTTTCTATGATTGTTCTGTGCCTCTAAGACATAGAGATGCACCCTTCTGTGATAAATTTGACTGTATGCCATGCAATATGAATGTTATGACTAGTTGTTTTAATTTAAGAAGACAGTTCATTGATGGTTGTATCAGTCACAATTCTCACACACACTACACAAGGTCAAAGTCTTCAAGTCCTCCTAAAGCTAGGAAGGTACCTCTGTCACCTAAGTCTGAAACCTCAGGTTCTAAGACTTCCAACAGTGACAAGAAGACTGACACTAAGAAAGTTAACAAGCATGTTGTTTATGATAAAACTGTCTCTAAGTCACATGGACCCAAACTTGTTTGGGTACCAAAGGAAAAGTAATACCTTTGTGTTTGCAGGGCAAAGAAAGTGAGAAGAAGGTCATGTGGATTTTGGACAGTGGATGCTCAAATCATATGACTGGTGATATGGCCCTGCTATCACAGTATGAGGAAAAGGCTGGCCCAATGGTTGCTTTTGGAGATGACAGCATGGGTAACACATTGGGATATGGCAAGCTGAAAGTTGGAAATGTCATCATTGAAGATGTAGCACTAGTCAAGGGGCTCAAGCATAATCTGTTAAGTGTTGGTCAGTTTACTGATAGAGGATTCAAAGTGAATTTTGACAAAGATGAATGTTTGATCACCCACAAGAAGACTGGTGATTTTGCTCTATCTGGAGTAAGGAAGGGAAGCCTGTTTGTAGCCAATATGGACTCTGCAAACAAGGACAAAATTTGTTGCTTTTACTCAAAAGCATCAAATGAAGATTGTTGGCTGTGGCACAAGAAACTATCACACCTGAACTTTAAGGCCATAAATTCTCTAGTCAAAAGAGAGTTAGTGAGAGGCATGCCCACACTTGAATTCTGCCAAGAAGGAGTGTGTGAGGCTTGTCAAAAAGGAAAAATGAAGAGATCAAGCCACAAGCCAAAGACAGTGACATCTGTAACCAAGCCACTACAACTCATCCATATGGATTTGTTTGGGCCTGTCAACATAATGTCACTTGGAAGAAAGAAGTATGCCCTGGTAATGGTTGATGATTCTTCAAGGTATACATGGGTAGAATTTCTGGCATCAAAAGATGAGGCTCCACAAGTAATCATTGAGCATATAAAGAAAGTTGACAAGGAAGCAAAGGCAAACAATGCAAGTGTGATTGCATTGAGGAGTGATAATGGAACAGAGTTCAGAAATGCCACACTTGAAGCATTCTGCAAAGAGAATGGCATTTCTCAGCAATTCTCAGCTCCAAGGACTCCACAACAAAATGGAGTTGTTGAGAGAAAGAATAGAACTCTAATTGAGGCTGCTAGAACAATGTTACTTGATGCAAAAATGCCCACATGTTTTTGGGCTGAGGCTGTGAGCACTGCATGCTATATTCAGAACAGAACCCTCATCAACAAAAACACTGGAAAGACTCCTTACAACTTGATGACTGGAAAGAAGCCTACACTGAAGTATATTCATACTTTTGGAAGCAAATGCTTTGTACTTAAGGACAATTCTGAATATGTTGGAAAGTTTGATGCAAAAGCATTTGAAGGAATTTTTCTTGGCTATTCTATGGAAAGAATTGCATACAAGGTTTATGTCATCAGTCAAAAGAAAGTTATGGAAAGCACAGATGTAACATTTGATGACAGTAAACTACCTGGACTAGAAGAAGCCAATGATGAAGACAAAGATCCATTGAAGTTTGATAATCTAGATGATTCTGATGAAGAGACTGAAACTAGAGTTGAAACTCAAGTTCAACAAACTCAAGTGAATAATGATACAAGAGAAGAATTTGTGCCAATCAATAGTGAAGAAACAAGCATCCAAGACACACCTGTGAGTAATGGCAACTTCACAGGGGGAGGAAATGAGGATGATCATGATGAGGATGATGAAGCAACATCAAGGGTGAGAAATCAGGCTGAACACTCAAGGAAATGGGATAGATCACACACTGCAGAGCAAATCATTGGAGATCCTAATGCAGGAGTAAGGACTAGGAGAGCAACTCAAAATGAGTGCCTCTATGGATGTTTTCTATCACAAGTTGAGCCTAAGAAACTTGATGATGCATTGTTGGATCCAGATTGGATTATTGCCATGCAAGAGGAGCTGAATCAATTTGAAAGGAACAAAGTATGGGAACTTGTGCCTGCACCAAAGAATAGAACCATTGTTGGAACAAAATGGGTTCTGAAGAATAAGATGGATGAAGATGGTGTAATAATAAGAAACAAAGCAAGGCTGGTTGCAAAAGGATACTCTCAACAGGAAGGCATTGATTATGATGAGACATTTGCCCCTGTTGCTAGATTGGAAGCCATTAGAATATTCTTGGCATTTGCTGCTCATTCAAACTTTAAAGTTTATCAAATGGATGTCAAGAGTGCATTTCTAAATGGAGAGTTGGAAGAAGAGGTTTATGTGCAACAACCACCTGGCTTTGAGGATCCACATTTCCCAGAGTTTGTCTACAGATTGCTTAAGGCACTGTATGGACTTAAGCAAGCTCCAAGAGCATGGTATGATACTCTATCACAATTTCTTCTTGAAAATCAATTCACTCGAGGCACATTGGACAAGACACTGTTTTACAAGAAGCATGGTGATGATATGATCCTAGTTCAAATCTATGTGGATGATATCATTTTTGGTTCTACAAATGAGAAACTGTGCGAGAAATTCTCTAAACTCATGCAGAGCAGATATGAGATGAGTATGATGGGAGAGTTGACATTCTTTCTAGGGTTGCAAGTCAGTCAAAGGAAGGATGGTATCTTTATCAGTCAAACCAAGTACATCAAGGATTTATTGAAGAAGTTTGACTTGGAAGATTGTTCACCTGCCAAGACACCCATGGCCACTGCCACTAAATTGGATGAAGATGCTAAAGGCAAGAGAGTAGATATCTCAGTCTACAGAGGCATGGTTGGTTCTCTACTCTACCTCACTGCAAGTAGGCCAGACATCATGTTTGCTACATGCTTGTGTGCAAGGTTTCAATCAAATCCAAAGGAATCACATTTGATTGCAATAAAAAGGATCTTTAGATATCTGAAGGGCACTCCTAACTTGGGATTATGGTACCCTAAGGACACAGGGTTCAATCTGGTTGGCTACTCTGATGCTGATTATGCTGGATGCAGAGTGGATAGGAAAAGCACCTCAGGAAGCTGCCAGTTTCTTGGACAAAGGTTAGTTTCTTGGTATAGCAAGAAACAACAATCTGTGTCAACTTCTACAGCTGAGGCTGAATACATAGCTGCTGGAAGTTGCTGTGCTCAAGTGCTTTGGATTAGAAATCAACTTAGAGATTATGGACTTGTGTTGGAAAGAATTCCAATCATGTGTGACAACACAAGTGCAATCTCTATAGTTGCCAATCCTGTCAATCATTCTAGAACAAAGCACATTGACATCAGATATCATTTCATAAGAGAACATGCAACTAATGGAACCATTGAGTTGCAATATGTCTCTACAGATAAACAACTAGCTGATATATTCACTAAGCCATTAGATGAAGCCACCTTCACAAGGTTGGTAAGTGAGATTGGAATGCTGAATTCTTCAGATTCTGGCTAAGTGAATACATCATCTAGATTGTTGCAGCAGTAAACACTTACTTTATCTAAATCCTCAATATTTTTGAAGTAAGTGTTGGCTGAAATATGATTTATAAATATTTCAAATCTGTTGCATATGTTGAAAATCATATTTTTATTAACTCAAAATTTCTATGAAATTTTGAGAAAATCACTATTTGATTTGCTAGAATATTTTTCAATGAATATGTCTGGTAGATTTTAAAAAGATAGTGAAAATCAAATTTTTATGAGTGATGGGTATAGTTCGATAAGTCAGACTTCTCGAATGATTCACTATTCGACATCTCTAATAAGTCTCATTAGAGTACTCTTGAGTTCTCGAATAGAGTCTTTCTGAGATATCGAATAGAGGAATGATTGACTTCTCGAATATAGTAACTGAGTTCTCGAATGACTGAGTTCTCGAACACTATATTTGAGTTCTCGAATCATTTGAAAAGGCTGAATTCTCGCTGAATTTTAATCGATTTTGGACTTTTTGTCTAAAAGTTTAATTCACTCATAAAAACACATATTATTTAATTTAGAATTATTTCTAAGTTAGATAACTGCCAGCTGTGAGTTTCTATCTGCTTGAGTTATCGATTAAGCCATTCTTGACTTCTCGAATAGTTGTTTTCTACTTCTCGAATGCCTGACTTGTCGATACAAAACTGCTAATCGACAATTCAAGCACTTCATACTTATACAATCTCACATCTATTCGATTCATTTCATTCGATTTCTCAAGCATCTACACTCTCTAAACCCCTGAAACCCTAGCTACGAAAAGCCAAATTTCTTCTTCAACCTTCAATTTCTTTTCTCTCTTCTACACAAATGGCAACAGTAAAGTTCAACACCAACTTCATCGCTCTCACTAGTGATGTTGAAGCACCCAATGCAAATTTCAAGTGCTTTGTGAAATGGATGGCTGAGTCATATATCAAGGATGCCCTCTCAGCCAACCCAACTCTATATCTAGATATTCTGGAACAATTCTGGAGTACTGCTATTGTGGAGGTTGTAGCCCTGGAAAACGCAATCACTTCATATGTCATTTACTGCAAGGTTCAAGATAAGGAAATCACTATCACTACTGCAGACATGAACCAAGCACTAGGCCTACAACAAGAGTCATTTGACAGAATGGCCACTAACGCAGAGTTGGAGGAATTCTTTGAGTTCATAAACTACTCAGATGGGATTAATCTTGGAAAGCTAAACAGAAAGAATCTGAGAAAGGAGTGGAGTTATGTGTTTGCAACTCTTCTCCAAGTCTTCACTGCCAGGAAATCAAGCTTTGACCAAATCAGTGCACCTGTGCAGCAAATTGGATATGCTTTGGCCTATGGAAAGAAGATAGATGTTGGCCAAATCATACTTCAAGAATTATATGGGAGACTTGGTAAGAACACAACCAAGAGAGGTACTGATATTTTCTTCCCTCGCTTTATTCAATCTGTACTTAATTATAAAAATGCTTCATTGATTGAATTGCCTGGGATTGATAAAAATAAAATAGGCTATCCTAAGTCCATGACCAAACTCATTTTTGGTAACTTGGAAACTAGGAATGATGTGGATGTAAGACTGAACATAACTCCCCATATGGAGAGTTTGTTTAAGACTTACCCCCACAACATGCCAACATTTGATGCAAAATCTAAGTTAGCACAGCCCAAGCAAGGAGAACAAAATGCTAACCCAGGGCCTGCTAACCAACCCTCTCAACCAAACACTCTACCTCTTACTGAGCCAACTGCATCATCCTCTCAAAAGGGTGATGTTAGTAAAAAGAAGAGAAAGGAAGTAATGTCTGCACCTTTAAATATCTTGTCTGAAGCAGCATTAGCTGTTGAATTAGGTCTAGGGAGTGAGGAACCTGAGTCACCCTTACACAGAACAAAGAAGAAGAAAACTAAGACCACCTCCTCAGTCACACAAATGGCTGAAGTTGTAAAATCAGGGGCACACAGCTCACTAGGTGTATCCTCTCAACAGGGTGCACCTATAGAATCAAGCATCCTCCCCAATGCACCTTCTTGTATAGAGTCAGCACATGGGAGTGATAAGGCTGGCACAACACTGAGTGGAGAGCACATCACTTTTGAAACTCCCTCTATCCCTCAGGGGGAGTTGCCAAAATCTACTCTAAAACACACTTCTCTTCCAGAATCTATCTCTGAAATTTCTTTGGAACCTGCAACTCAGGCAACTGAGATGCAAGGTATTGATCATCAAGAATTCTTTTCTCTTGATGAGCCAATAATTTCAAGTGACTTAGTGCATGACACTTTGTTCACCACTCAGAACCCACATTTAGATGGTGAGGGAATGCATGCTGAGGCATATCCTAACGACACCATCACAAACACAGAGGTTTCCCTAGTTTTTACTAGAGACTCTGTGCCTGTGTCAACTGCTGGTGTAATTCATCCCACTTCTGTGGTGACACCAGTAGTAGAGTCAATCCATCCGGTTACAGAAGTTGCATCTGTAACTGAGGAGACTAGCTTGCCTAGCTCTAGCTCTGACTTCATGTCAACATGGCTGAAGCCTGTGCAACATGACAGTGCTTCAGGATCAGGGTCTGTTCCACAACAATTGACGGTTGAAGCACTTCAAAGCTTAATTGTGGATCAGATTCCTGAGTTCACAAAGATTGCTCAGCACCTTCTCACTGCAGACATGCCAAATCCAGACTATGAGGCTATTCTGTTATGCCATAGGGATGATGTGGAAGTGCAGAAGTCAAAGATCATTGATGATGCTGAGAGAGATGGCAACATAGATGCCTGGTTGCAAGGAAAATATGATATTACTCTCGATGAAGCACTTCAGTATCTCAGGGAGGAATACATCACTTCACTGGGCTCCAATGCAAAATCCATGTCACCTGGTGAAGTGTATGAAGCTGTAAATGACTCCTACAAGGGTTTCCTCAAGGCTGCACACTATCTTGGCAAGGGAGTCAAAACTGAAGTCAACAGGGTGTGTGATAAGACAGCCACTTCAGTAGCAGAAGTCAAGAGGGCCTTTGATGCTAAATTTCCTCAACTGGACAGTGTGTTCAAGGACATCAAACACTGCAACTCTACCTGCACTCAGATGGACAATGGGCTGGCTGTGCTAAAAGATGCTGTCACAGGTCTGGGGCATAAATTTCAGAATCTATCTGACCAGACTACAGATGCCAATGCCATGCTGAGGATAATGTTCAAGAATCTCTATGGAGATAGGCTAGTGACTGATGTTCCTGTGCATGAATTGTCTAAATATGAAGTGAAGAGACTGCAGGATCAATCTTTATCTGGTTTTAAGGCCAATGAGCTATTCACTAAGGTCAACTCTCTTGAGCAGGAGGTAGCCACTCTCACCAAGACCAATGCTCATCTCACAGACAAGGTTGCATTGCTAAATGATCAGTTGGACACTCAAGCATCCACCACAGCTGATGTCCTTCTGCATCAACAAACCATGTTAGCTGCAATGATGAAGCATATGGGTCTCTCTCTACCTGATGAATCTTCAATCCCAAAGGACATTTCTACAGCCTCTGTGCCTGACAACAAGCCTAAGGGGGAGAAGAAGGCTAGGAACTCAAATTCAAAGGGGGAGACAAAGGGAGAGAAAGGCATAGTAATCAAAGAGGGTGGTCAACAAAGGGCTTCTAAGTCTCTAGCAAATGTGCCTGGCAAGGGAAAAGCCAAAGTAGATGAGCCTCCATCTATCTTGCCAGTTGTCACCTTACCAACTGTGCACATCACTACTCCTGGAGGACAAAAGCAATCCATAACTACCACAGTGGTTGCAGGGAGTATGCCATCTGACAAACCTCAAATCTCTATATCTGAGAGTGCCAAGCCTGTAGAAGTCAAAGTTGTTACTGAGGCCAAGCTACAAGAAGTTGCTAACTCCAATGTTTATCATGATAAAGCCTTCTTGGAGTTTCTGAAAGCCATAAGGGAACAGGTTGGTGACACTCAGTTTTATCTGAGGGTGGTGAAGAAGCAGATAGACTACATCACTGTCATCCCCAAGAAAGTCAACAATATATGGGTCAAGGAGATAGTGATGGTTTCCAAACTAAAGATATGGCATCTAACATACCAGACTCTACAAGACCTAAAGCACTCAGAGATAGATGCCATACTTGAGCTCATTGAGAAAAAGAATGAGAACAGCAAGAGTCTGTTTGATGATTTGAGGAATGGTCAACCTACAAGGCTACCAGAAGTGATCAAGAAGCCATGGACAATTATTTATCAGTCTGGTACCAGAATTGAAGATATCAAGCAATTGGTCATTCCTCATGATCTCACCTCCAGAAATCACAGACTGATCATTGCTATCATTGATCAATTACAGAAGAAGGTTGGAGCCAGAAATGCTGAAGAAATTGAGGCACTGCATATCCTCAGAACCTATATTGCAACTGGTGAAATTCCAGAGATGGCTCAACCTAGGAGAAATAAGGATGATGATTCTGAAGACAAAGGTGATGGGAGGAGAAGACATCACAGGAGAGATAAGGGTGATGAAGATAAGAAGAAAAAGGGGGACAAGGATGGAAAGGATGATGATGACCAGGGTAAAACATATGTGAGAAAGAGTGGAAGACAGCAAGCCTTAGGCAATGCTAGCAGTAATCTCACTACAACACAAGACTCTAAGTCTAGGGTGAATACTGTTAGTAGTGACCTAGCAAAATCTACATCTATGGCTTCTGGAACTGTCTTACCATCTCAAGAAAAGAAGAAGATTCAAGTCAAGAAACCATGTGTATGTTTCAGAAAGCAATCTGCTAATGGAATACTACTATGGTCTACCAACCAAGGTCAAAGATTTCTGCCAAGCAACCATGTCAAAAGGATAAAGTTTAAACATACTGCAAGGAGAGTGAAGCTATCCAAATCTAGAGCCCTAACAATCATTCCAGGATTAAAGCTCCAGCCACTTGATGAAGACTTTGATGAAGAGCAACTGCTATTTCTAAGAGCTCAAAAGATATGCTATGCTGCAATTGTGGATGATCACCTTGTAATCAAGTACACTGATGGGAAAGAAATGAAATTCAAACAAGGGGGTTGTCAACATTGGGGTAAATTGTATGAGATAGAAAGAATCATTGCATTGCTGGATTCTAAGGACAAGGTGGAGAAAGTATGGAAGCTGGAATTGATTGACTTTGTGAGAATGAAGAAAGACTATGCTGAGAAGATAAGGAAGGGCTGCTATGAGAAATGGTTAGAAAGGGAGAAAGAAATTGATAGACTGAAGATTGAAGCAGAAAAGCTAAGGGCAAAGGGATTGTGTAGAGTTCAGTTTGATCCCTATGTGGTGAAGTATAGGAGGAGAAATGGAGATAATGTCAATATAAGAATGAACCTACTCAGTCACTATCCTGCCAACATTCTGAAGCCAGTGCTTGAAGATTTCAAAAACTCTATTATGATTGAAGAATTGGATGCTATGACAGAAATCATGAGAGCAGTAGATGAGATTGCAAGAAAGGAGAAAGAAAGGAAACAGAAAGCATATGATGATCTACAAGCCAAAGCAATGGAGATGCAATCAAAAGAAAATGGCTAGTACCTCATCATACTGTAAGAGTATTTATCTTGTAATTTCATTTATGTGTTCAATCAAAATACATACCTGTACTTTTAAAGTTTTATCTTTATGTATGTTAGGCTTGTTATCAGACATGAAATTGTGACTAAGGGTCTCACTCACAATTTGGGGGAGATTGTTAGTTACAGAGGCATGCCTGTACTCATCTAATAACAAGCCTAATTGTTTGTAATGCTTTGCATTACTTACATGACCTCTTAACTGAGGGAACCTCTAGTTGTAGAGTTTCTGTTTGTATTGTACTTGTAATAGGCATCAAATCCTAGTTGTGTAACTGTACAAATAGAGTCTAGAATAATGCTTGAAAGAAGTTCCATGGTTCATGCCTCAAGCAAGGAGTTAAAGACTGCCAAATAATCACAGTTGGGATTTGAAGAAATGAAGAATTTGCCTAAGTACCAATTCGAGAAGTATATTTGTCTATTCGAGAAGTCCAGCATTCGAGAAGTCAGAGATTCGATATCTCAAGACACTATTCGATATCTCTGAATACACTGTTCGATATCTCATTCGATATCTCAGGGATTCGATATGTCTATTACTCTATTCGAGAACTCAAGAAGTCAACAAGTCAAGATGGCATTCGAGTTCTCAAAGAGTCAACAAGTCAAAGTTCCATTCGATATCTCAAGGACTCAGAAAGCTATTCGACAACTCGAGGATTCGATAAGTCAAATGTTCTATTCGACAACTCAAGGAATCCTGATGGAAAAGAGCTATTCGAGAAGTGGTTCGATATGTCTTTATAACAGTATTCGAGAACTCAGAGTTATCGATCAAGTCAATTCTAGTTCTCGAATCACTTACTTAGTCACTTCTCGAATACATTCTTGGAGACAAAATACTGAAGAAATTGTACAAGTCAGAAACCTGCAACAAGCCAATGCACTTTATGGACCACAATCTGTAACGTGCTCTGGAAAGCCTACAAGGAAGCTTGGAGAGATATAGAAGAGACAAGGAGCTAAAGAAGTGGATCTAAACAGGCTTTGCAAAGTCAAATCTGTAACCGTTTGGATGCTTACTCAAAAAGGATAGACAGACTAGAAAGTAATTTGTTTAGCTACCTTATTTGTAGTAAGCAGGCTGTATCCATGTTCTATAAGGACACAGCCTCACTTCATAACTTAGTAACTTTGTGAGTCAAGTTTTTCATACACTGTAAGCTATATCTCTCTGAGAAAAACGAAGCTGAGAATACTACCATTTGTATTCACAGATTGTAGCAACCTTTATCTAATATACATTAGATTAAAGTGATATTGTGTCTTGTGTTGTTTATTTATCCGCACCTTAATTTCTGCACACACAGGCACTTATCTGCTACACAGACTCAACCCAAGAAAAGTTCAAGAATCCATTCACCCCCCCCCTCTGTATTCTTTTACCGTGTTCAATACTCAACATCAATAATTAAATAATTTCATTTTTCAGGTAAATTAGAATATCTTTTACATTTTATCTAACTAAAATTTCTCTTTTTTAAAAACACTACGAGCAATTTTGTTTAATAAAATAACATAATTATATTATAATTACTATTAACTAATCAATTACCTTTTTCATTCAAAACACGTTACCTTTTCTCTTTTCTCTAACTAAAATCTTTCTTTTTCCAATTATATCATGGACGGTTACCTTTTTCAGCCAAAACACGTTACCTTTTTTCTTTTCTCTTACTAAAACCTCCTTTTTTTCCAATAATATCACGGGCGTTTCTATTTAAAAAAATAAAATAATAATAATATTATAATACTAATAATTAACCAATTCAACTAAAATATATAATCTTTTCTATTTTTTCTAATTAAATTCCTTTTTTTTCTAGAAATATAACGGGCAACATTAAATTTCTCAATTTCTAAAAACTATGAGCAATTTTATTTAGTAAAATAACATAATTAAATTATAATCACTATAAACTAATCATTTTTTTCTAATAAAATTCCTTTTTTTCTAGAAATATAACGGGCAACATTAATTTCTCATTTTCTAAAAATTATGAGCAATTTTATTTAGTAAAATAACATAATTAAATTATAATTACTATAAACTAATCAATTACCATTTTCACATAAATCATGTCATCTTCATGTTATCCTTACTTAATTATTTATAATTACTAATAACTAATAAATTTCCTTTTTCGGGTAAAACATGTTACCTTTTCTATTTTTCAATAACTAATCTTTTATCACATAAAATATGAGAAATTCTTTCCTTTTTCAAGTAAAATATGCAACATTTTCTATTTTTCAATAGCCAATTTTTCTTTTTACGTAAAATACAGTTTATCTAGCTAAAATTTTTCCTTTTCTAAAAAAACTATGAGCAATTATGTTTAATAAAATAACATATTATAAATACTAATAATTAATCAATTACCATTTTCAGCTAAAATACATTATCTTTTCTATTTTTTTATTTTTTTTCAGAAAAACCTATTTGGTTTGCTTTAATTAAGTACAATAAAATAATAACAATATAATAACTAACCGATTACGTTTTCAGCTAAAATATTTCATCTTTTCAATATTTTCAAACTAAAATCCATCATTTTCTAAAAATATCACGGACAACATATATATATTTATATCAGAAAATATTTTCTAAAATTTTAAGCCAATAAAGTTTATGTTTTAAAATTTTTAATTCAAACAAATATTCTATTATATTAAAGAACATCCGTGCATTGCACGGGTTTTAAGCTAGTATGATAAAATTTTAAAATAAATATATCGTTCATGGAATTCGAACCTTGAAATTTTAGTAAATTAATTTAATCATATACTATATCTAATCATTAGATCTAACGGTTCTGATTTTTTTCTAAAAATATAACGGTTATTATTCGTAGTATATAAATTTCTATTATATTTTGTTAGTTATTAGAAGATAAGGTGTGATATTTTTGGGTATATATTAATTATTGCAATATTATGTTTTAAATTAGAAGTTAAGGTATTTAAATTAGGAATACCAAAAAACAGGTACCAAAAACATAAATAAAATTTATTGATATGGTGTTTCTTTTATTATGTTATAAATTTTATTTAATATTGCAATTATGTTTTGTATAATCAATATTTTTTATGATTTTAAAGAAAATATTAATGATGCGAAGATATGATACGGTTGATGTTTTTAGGTGTTTATAAAAGGTAATATCTTCAACTAAAAGTAAATGTGAACAAGTAAATCGACTAATTACCATTAATTATTTTATGTTATTATTTATTTTAGGTATTTTAATATTAAAATTTTAAAATAAATATATCGCTCATGGAATTCGAACCTTGAAATTTGAATAAAGTAATTTAATCATATACTATATCTAATCATTAGATCTAACGGTTCTGATTGTTTTCTAAAAATATAACGGTTATTATTCGTAGTATATGGATTTCTATTATATTTTGTTAGTTATTAGAAGATAAGGTGTGATATTTTTGGATATATATTAATTATTGCAATATTATGTTTTTAATTAAAAGTTAACGTGTTTAAATTGAAAAAAAATATTATTGATTGGAAGATACAAATTTATAAAATTATAATAAAATTTCATTGTGTTATAAATAAAATTTATTGATATGGTGTTTCTTTTATTATGTTATAAATTTTATTTAATATTAAAATTATGTTTTGTATAATCATTATTTTTTATGATTTTAAAGGAAATATTAATGATTGGAAGATATGATACGGTTGATGTTTTTAGGTGTCTATAAAAGGTAATATCTTCAACTAAAAGCAAATGTGAAAAAGTAAAATTATACTAATGTTTCCTTATAAATAAAAAAGGTACATGTTTTAATTTGAAAGGAAATATTATTGATTGGAAGATATGATACGATTGATGTTTTTAGGTGTTTGTAAAAGGTAATAACTTCAACTAAAAGTAAATGTGAAAAAGGCAATAGACTAATTACCATTAATTATTTTATGTTATTATTTATTTTAGGTGTTTTAATATTATTGATATCAAATATATCTTTCTTTTTAATGAAGGGTAAATAAGTAAAGTCACGAAGTACCAAAAAACATAAATAAAATTTATTGATATGGTGTTTCTTTTATTATGTTATAAATTCTATTTAATATTGCAATTATGTTTTGTATAATCAATATTTTTTATGATTTTAAAAAAAATATTAATGATTGGAAGATATGATACGGTTGATGTTTTTAGGTGTTTATAAAAGGTAATATCTTCAACTAAAAGTAAATGTGAAAATGTAAATAGACTAATTACCATTAATTATTTAATGTTATTATTTATTTTAGGTGTTAATATATTTTTCTTTTTAATAAAAAATATACTAATGTTTCCTTATAAATAAAAAAGGTAACATATTTAATTCGAAAGAAAATATTATTGATTGGAAGATATGATACGATTGATGTTTTAAGTGTTTGTAAAAGGTAATAATTTCAACTAAAAGTAAATGTGAAAAGGGCAATTGAATAATTACCATTAATTATTTGATGTTAATATTTATTTTAGGTGTTTTAATATTATTGATATTGAATATATTTTTTTAATGAAGGGTAAATAAGTAAATTCACGAAGTACCAAAAAACTGGTACCAAAAAACAGATACCAAAAATATTAATGATTAGAAGATATGATACGATTGATATTTTTAGGAGTTAATAAAAGGTAATATCTTCAATTAAAAGTAAATGCGAAAAAAGGCAATTGACTACTTACCATTAATTTATATCATGTTATTATTTATTTATATCAATTAAAAGGTGTATTTTTTTTCTTATTAATGAATGGTAATAAGTAAATTCACGAAATACCAAAAAACAGGTATATCATATCTTCCAATCAATAATTTTTTTCTCTGTAATCAGCATTTGGAGCATCTAATTGGATCAACCCAAATCTAAACCTCTACTATTATCCTTCATTTTTTATTAATAATATGTGTTTATTTTTCTTTATAATGAAGGGTAAATAAGTAAATTCACGAAGTACCAAAAAATAGGTACCAAAAAACAGGTATCAAAACTTTTAATGTTTCAGCTTTTATGTAAGAGTATAGATATCGTTGTATACTTTAGCTTAAATATTTCTTAACTATTAGTTTTACTAAAATTTGTCATATTTTTAAAAGTGAGTAATAATTTTTTGAAAATTTTTTTATATTTACTTTCAGTTGAAGATATTACCTCTTATAAACACCTAAAAACATCAATTGTGTCATATCTTTTGATCATTAATATTTCTTTTCGAATTAAAACACGTTACCTTTTTAATTTTTGATATTTACTTTTAGTTGAATATATTACCTCTTATAAACACCTAAAAACATATAAAATTTTATTATATCTATACTATTATATAAAAACCGAAACATTAAAAGTTTTGGTATCTGTTTTTTGGTACCAGTTTTTTGGTACTTCTTGCAAAGAAGGTCATTAGTAGATCCGAATATTATATCGTCCACATAGATTTGAACTAATATTGTATCATTTTATGTTTCTTTGTAAAGAGAGTTTTGTCTATGACACCTCTAATTGTTATTCTAAGTAAGATCTGGCATTATCAGAAGCTTAAGTCACTCTATTATGCAAATTTGAAAGCATAATGCAAGGCAGTAATCTGCAAAAACAGCTACTTTGACAGTGTTTGATATCGATGGATTCGGACTTACTGCAGTTCTTTACATGACCAAAAATAGTAATTTTTAACAATAAAATACATTACTACATCCACTACTTCACTTCACTTTTTCAACACTTTACACTAGATGCACGGATTTTTTTTGATATGTACCAAATTTTATTTTATGTTACAATTATAATTTTATATAATCATTATTTACAATATTTTATTTTAATTTTAATAATTTAAAGTAAATTTAATTAATGATATGCATGGTTTAAAACTTATATTATAAAATTTTAAAATTTATGTGTCGTTGATAGAATTCGAATCTTGAAATTTTAGTAAATTAATTTAATTATATAATATATTTAATCATTACATCTAACCATTCTGATTTTTTATTAAAAATCTAATGGTCATTATTCGTAGTATACAGATTTTTATTATATTTTGTTAGTAATTAGAAGATATGATATGATATTTTTGGGTATATATAATTATTGCTAGATATGATATGATATGATTGATATTTTTAGGTGTTCATAGAAGGTAATATCTTCAATTAAAAGTAAATGTGAAAAAGGAAATCGACTAATTACCATTAATTATATTATGTTATTATTTATTTTAGGTGTTTTAATAGTATAGATATCGTATTTTTTTTATAATAAAGGTTAAATAAGTAAATTCATGAAATCCCAAAAAACATATAAAAAAAGATAGGTACCAAAACTTTTAATGTTTCGTCTTTTATAATATAGTATAGATTAATTTTAATTTAATAGACTCATGTATACAGATTATAATAATGTTTCCTTATTATAAACAACGTATATAGATTTTTAATATATTTTATTAATAATTGAAAAATATGATGTGATATTTTCGGGTTTATATTAATGATTTTAACATTAGTTTTAAATTAAAATGGTAACGTGTTTTAATTCGAAAGAAAATATTAATGATTGGAAGATATGATACGATTGATGTTTTTAGGTGTTTATAAAAGGTAATATATTCAATAAATAGTAAATGTGAAAAAAGGTAATCGATTACTTACCATTTATTATGGGTATATATTAATGATTATAAAATTAGTTTTAAATTAAAAGGGCAACGTGTTTTAATTCAAAAGGAAATATTAATGATTGAAAGATATAATATGATTGATGTTTTTAGGTTTTTACAAAATGTAATATATTCAATTAAAAGTAAATGTGAAAAAAGGCAATCGACTACTTATCATTTATTATATTATGTTATTATTTATTTTAGGAGTTTTAATAGTATAGATATCATATATATATATATATATATATATATATATATATATATATATAGGCTAGTGATCAAATAGAAACCACTTTTAAAATAAAAACTAGAAACCTCTATTAGCCTTAGGATCTAATTAAATCTAATGGCCTCATTTAAATACTCACACCCAATTTAAATACACCCATCCCACATCCAAACCCAACCACCATCAACCTCCCCTCACCCCCACCTTCTTCTCCGGCGAGCTCCGATCATCTTCTCTGGCGATTTTCCGGTAAGCTCAAATTTTCTAGATCTTACTTCTCCTCTTCCTTTTCGAACTCTGGCCCCGCAGGGGCATCATCTTCATTGTCTTCCTCTGCCATGTTTGATTACAGATCGTCATCCCTTTCAGATCTGAAATCCGTCATGTTTGATTTGAAATTCGTGTTCATCAGCCATGTTTGATTCAAAATCACCGACCTAATTTATGGTGGATACAATGGTACTGTGTGGTGTGGTGGCGACGGTGGAGATGTGGCGGCAATGGTGGTGTGGGGATGGTGTGAGGAAGAAGAAATGGGTTTTGTGCTGAAGCTTCTGCTGAACTAGTCGGTGATTTCCATAGTATAAATTAGTGATTTCTGTAATATACACGGCTGATTTCTATAATATAATTTAGTGATTTCTTTATTTTTTGTATCTTTCCGGTAGAAATCATTGATTCCAGGAATCTATGGCGATGGCGATAGTGATTAAGCGTTGATGTTACTTGTTGTAGGGGTGATTAACCGAAAGATATGCATAAAGTGATGTGTGCGTATATATGTATGTATATATACAACATTCAGATGTATGTAATGGTGAAGAATGGGAGGGGTGAGGTAAGAAATGGGGCGAGGGCAGATTGGATGAGTTGGTTGAAGAGAGAAGGATGTAGTATGGTGATGATGGTAGGTGGTAGGGGTGGTGATGGTTGGTGATATGGTGGTGGAGGAAGTGATGGTGTCCCGGTGGTGGTAGTGATGGCAGTAGGGTAGGGTGGGGTGGGGTGGGGTGGGGGGTTAGGGTGATGAGCAATAGTATTAGTAATGATATGTACCGAAAATGCATCATGTGGGCAACTGACGAGCGGTTTGGTAGGAGTGCGGGGAAACTAAACAGATAAAATTGCCCTTGGTTTCTAGTTTTTAGTTTATGTCTGTTTCTATTAGAACGTGACCCTATATATATATAATGAAGGGTAAATAAGTAAATTCACGACGTACCAAAAAACAGGTACCAAAAAACATGTACCAAAAAATAGGTACCAAAACTTTCAATGTTTCGGCTTTTATATAATAGTATAGATTACATAAAAATACATTTTGAAAAATCTTATATAACTAATTTCTTAATATATGAAATATTTTTAAAAGGGAAATTTAGAATAACAATGAGGAAATTTTTGATGAAAATTAATGTTGGGTTCATTGCTCGAGTTTCGATACCTCATACTCCATTTTTAATTTGGGTTCCGATTAATGTTTCTTGTCATTAAAGTTATCATCTTTAAGAAGAAAATATTTTCTTTTGTTTTGGAAAGAAAATTAATAATGTTAATTAGGATTTTTATGAGCTGATGTATGCATGCATTTATTTATATTGGTGGACATTCTTCATTGAAATTTAGACCAAGCTATCATGAGTACCTGTTACTAATATAGAGCAAGATACGAATATTTCTACATGAGGTGGCAGTTGACATCATCGTATTAAAGCGGGAAAAGTTGTTAGACTCTGAATGGTGTATATAACAGAATTGTACATAGTCTATAGCTAGCTTTTAAATAACATTTCATTCTTTCTCTTTAAGCTCTCTTCTCTGTAACAGATATGAGGATTATCAAGATAATATAGATACATTTTCTCTTTTGTTTATCAAACTATCAGCACCCTCATCATACACAAGTATAGTTTGAAGTTGAAGATATCTATAAGATAGAGTAATTTGATACAATTTCGACAAATGATGTATACCCATCTAAGTCAAGAATGTGCACATATCATAGCAATTAAGCAAGGATAACAATGTGTTTGTGAATTCTTCAGAAGAAGAAAGAAGAAGTAATCATGCAGCTCGAATAATATAACAAAATTGTTTCCGTAAACAATCCTTAAACATGAATTGTTTATTAACAAAAATATATCAATAAATTAAGCACATATTACACATATTAAATTTTTTATTATAAACAAAATGAAACCTACAAATTCACAAATTTAACACTGACCTACTTCAGATCCGTTTTCTAATTACAACCCAAATCCATTAATCTGTTAGAATCTTAAAAACAGCAAAACCCCAATTTGAGTTTCTTGAATTAGGGTTGAATTCGATGTTTCAGAGGAAGAAAGCTCTGTCTTTGGTTCGAACCCAACAGCTCTGTCAGTTTGGTTTCTAATTATATTTCGAAGGTTTTTTGAGCTTTTATTCATTTATTTTGTTATTTTGGTATGAAACTGCTTTCTAAGTCTGAGAGGGATGTGTCCAGGTTTGCAAGTATAGCACTAGTTCATGTTGATTCCGAAGACGTCCAAGTTTATGTCAAGTACTTTGACATTACCTTTATTCCCTCCACTGTTTTATTTTTTAATGCTCATCACATGAAGATGGATTCAAGGTACTCTTCTTTTTTTTTTAGTCAATTGGCTACTACTTGCCAGGATTTCATTGTCATTTTTCTGAAGTTGATAAATAAATATGTGGTTATCAATGTATGTATCTGCAAACACACACATGTATTTTGATTATGCTTTTTTTTGTTGTGAACCTGCGCTAGAAACTCTTGGTCTGGTTGCTTACTGGAGTCTATTTTTTTAATCGCTGCAGCCTGCCCACTTCTCAAGACACCATGATATACTCTTCCGTAGGCCCCCTCACCAATTAAAGCTCGAGTAAAACTATTTTTTTGCTTTAGAAGATAGTGAAATTGATAAGGATTGCGTTCCTGTGCAGACGTTTACTGAGTGTATGTTGTGTAACACGTACCGCAGAAACTTTCTGCGGTACGTGTACAGTACTGTTTTTGGTGTGAAAACAGGGGGAGGTTTTGCGGTACGTGCCCCGTACTGCGGAAAGTTTCTGCGGTACGGTGCAATTTGTTTTTTAAACCCCAGCCGTTGGATCAACAATCCAACGGCTGGAAACCCGTATGTTGTGTAACAGTATTTAGCAAACGTTTGCTTTTGACCGTTTGCCAATTGATAATATGTAAACCATGAGTTATAAGAATAAAAAGTACAACAAAACAAGTAATCAGAATTCCGTGTAATGAAGGAAACACTACACCATAAACAGCCTACTGCAACTTAAAATTTGTGTTGCATCAGGGGTCAAATATGTTACCATAGACCCAAAAAAGGGCTAAGGTAACATTTTTTTTAAGATAGTTTTTTCAATGTTGCCCTAGGATATCTAAGGTAACATTTTTTTTAGATGCCATTTTATGTTACACTAGAATGCTATAGCAACACAAATTTGATCTTTACCAACTTAAATTTTATGTTACCTTTGGTGTCTTAATTTTTTAAAAAAAGTAGGGCCCACTGTGGGGCCACCATGGCCCACTGTGGGGCCCACTTTTAATAAAAATTTGGGTTTTTTATTTGCAATGTTTTGGATATATATATATATATATATATATATATATATATATATATATATATATATATATATATATATAGAGTAGCTACTAGAACATTTTACCAATAACTACCACATATATATGATACATCAAAAATGACATCTTCATTCCAATAAATCATATCAAATATAGGAATACATTACAACTGCAATACATTACAACACTACATTAAACAAAAAAACACTAATCCATGCTTGTCTTCAACGTGTCCACCATTCAGTGCCTTTGCATATCCTCTTGCCTGTTTATCATGAAGCACATGACTTTGTCACATACACATACATATATAGAACAAGTACCCCACAACGATGACTTTTGTTATGTAACTGATTAGTGTGGGTTCTGGTGTTTGTTACCTGATTAGAAATGGTCAATTGCAAATTTAGCGGTAACTGGACAAAATCATCAAATATGGTTCCTACTAGTACTGGCATTGCGCTCTGCAAATTTAGTTAGGTCATACTATAAATTCATAATGTTGTTAAAATGTTAGGAGGGTACAAGAACAAGAAACTTCACAAAAGCAAATAGGTTGTCTAATCATTTAATCTTTACCTGGTTCCATTTTCGAGCTTCTTTGTACCAGCTGATGACAGTGTAAAAAAATGAAATAGCCTAATTATAGATCAAGATATGAAATTTCTTTGTCATATGAACTGATTCATACTAATATGGAAAATACATGGATTGGTCCTAAGTTTTAGTGGAAGTGGAGAACAAACCTATTTAATGTACAGCGGCTTGTTAGATCAAACATGAACAATATTGCTACAGAGTCCTTGCAAGCAAGTTGAAGGTGATCCTGAGAATCATCAGTTCCTATAGCACATTGAAACCTCTGTTCTTATTTCCTGTGAACAATACAGTTCATCTCTAAAGAACTTGACAAAAACAAGGCTTCCAAATGAGTTGTGTGTGAGACAACTATCCGTGTCAAATTAATAACATTTCATCAGATTATGAATAGAGATTACGCATTCTTGTCAAGATGTAAACTGTGATTACTGCTGAGAGATTACACTAATCAAAGTGTTATTTCGCAGTATTATATACTTGCTAAATAGAAAACTCCAACAAGAAGACATAAATTAGTCTGATTAATCAAAAATTAGCATAGATATGGTGGTATAAGTTGTACAGAGTACTGGATGATGAAAAGAACATGAAATGATACCTTGTACTTCCCATATACTACATGCAATCCGAGCTCCACTAACATACATTGTTTTGTCCATCTGATTTAATCCATTTCTTTCTTCTTTTTCTCTTCCTACATATTTTGCCATCAAACACAAATGCAAATTGAATTAGGTATATTGTCTAATTCTCAATATAATAAATGTGCACATGTGAGTGGAGGTAAGAAAGAAATGAAACTGACCAAGAAGCTGGTTTTGCCAATCTTAGGATCACCCAAGATGCAAATTTTAATGGAGACCAAATCCGAAGCATCGTCGTTAGCATACGAGCAAGGTGGAGTAGTAGCCGCTTGGACGGAGGGACAAGAAGAAGCAGGAGGAGCAGAAGAATAATGCTGAAGCTTAAGATGATGATGATTAAAAATAAAAAAACTTGACTTATAAGTTAAGTTGTAAATCCGCCGAAGTTAACAACTAACTGATACATTTTGATTAAAACTCACCAGTGATGCTAAAAGTTTTTGATAAGGAAGATGTGATGATGGTCCGTCTTCGCATTCCTGGAAGTTTCGCAAGAGATATGTGATTCTCGTTGTCATAAGTAATGTGCTCAAATACCTGCATATACACCAATTCCAAAAAAACAAAGAGAATACTAATGAGAAGCACAAAATAACACATTCGAGATGCCCATAATTCTGTGTTTGTGCAAGCCAGTATCGAATTATGTATCTAAATTTGATAAGACAGGTTGGTTCAATGTATCAAGTGCTACACTCAAAATTTCTGATGTTTGAAAATAGAAAATCGCAATGTTCGTTATTAAATTTCAAGGTAATATGATGCAGCTTTTATGAGCATTGTTAAAACTTTTCTGTATCTATTCTCATCCAAACAATTAGGAATGAGCAAAAGAAGTAATATCATACCTCATCTGTTACTGCTAGGGCATCCCATGTTCTGCAGGCTCCTGCAATAATCTCTAGCTCATCCTGAGTGAAAACCTTTCCAGTTGGGATGTGAGGACTGTGAAACTTTGCATAAGCATATCAACTAATTTTCGTTATACATATGATTTTTTGTTTGATACAATGAACAGTTCTGACTGCAGTATCTAGCATATAAAAGAACAGTATCCATAGACCATAGGGCATAGACACTTGAGTAAATTACTGATCAGGTCCTAAGCAATGTTGTATCAAGTCATAGAAGCTACTACATCGATCTAATGCTACTTTTGATTGTAGATTTTAAGTATTTACTGGAAATAGCATGAGAGTTCTTCTCTCAAAAGTTTCACAGAAGATCATATTATCTTATGATAGTCCATAGTCAATGAAAAAACAAAAGGCAGTCCATAGTCAAAAGTTAGCACCATAGAATGCCTATAATATTTTGAACTGCCTAAGATTCATTCGAATTATAGATTATGCCTAAGGATAACTTGGAGTACAAAGTGGAATAAATTACTTCAATTTTTACCAAAAAAGAAGGCTTTTACAAAAAATCAAAGGAATTTTAAACGAAAAAATGTATTATGTCATTTTAATTCTTAACATTGGTGAAAATCCTTGGGAAGAGCAAGTGTAAGCCTATTCTGGAACCCATGCTTACATTCTTCATGTTTTGACACATGTTTGTACCACAAAAGTATCTCTTATGCACCTGCAACAGAGTTTGTACTATGTTCTGGTTAATTGCAGTCTTGAAGACAATAGTATCTGATCGATTGCTTGGGCATTTTATTTTCAAATATGATCCTTTGATAGATACAGGGCAATTGTTATACTGATTGATAAGCATGGCATATGTGTAGGCTAGATTACCTATATAACATATATGTCAAAAAAGCAATAGAATAGTACTGTAAACATGGGCGATGGCCCCCGAATCTGTGTGGCTGAAGCTGTATCTGTGGCTGAGTGTTTGCTTGGCTTTGGCATTGAACCTGCTGTAATGGTTGATGATGGGGCTGGATTCCAGCAATGAACAAACTCAAAATCTTGAGTATAACCTGTAAATAAGATCAATTTCATTAACATGTTCACATAAAACTTAAAATAATTCAGAAACAAAGATTAGGGTTATGAAAACTTCGAGTATGATGTACAAAACACCATGAGAAGCTTGTATCCAGAAGGAATTGAACGGAGACCATCGAATTGAACAAGTCGGAATCGGAGGCGATATCTAAGGTTTCGAGCAATTGAAAAATCTTGCATTAGAATCAAAGGGCTTTTGATGGTAAGAGATGTAATCGACCATAGGGAGTAAAAATCCAAGGTCAGTTTGAACGGAAAGTCACCAGAGATGACCAGAAACCACAGAGCGACGGCTACGGTTTGAGTTTCCAAATTTCGTGATTAGAAATGATGAAATAAACATGGTAGAAGGGGTATTTGATCGTGGAGATCAAGTTTCTGTGGTTAGATTTCAGCGAAAACGATTGAATCGATGGGAAAGAAGAATAGTTTTATGTTGAATCGATTGGGTTTTTTGAGAGAGTAGAGAGAGAGATGAATAGGGTTATGTTTTATGTTTCAGTGTCCCGGCCCTTGTTAATTTTAGTAGTCCCGCTTGTTTTGTCCAATATTTTGAAAACCCATTTTATTTTTTGGAGCCCGCCAATAATTTGGATCAATAATTCTGAAGATTTTTAAATATTAATTATTACTAAAATCAAATATTTTTTCAATTTTTAATTTTTTGTTAAAACAAAATTATTTTAATTTAAAAAATATCTAATAAACTTTTACTTTTAAAAATAATTATTAAATTGTACATTGGCTACAACATTTCAGCCCGCTCTAACATTGGCTAACGTTTTTGTAGTATTATATTTATATTTATGTAATTTTAATTTTTTTAAATTGTACATTTTAGATTTAATAAATAAATATATTAATTAATATTTAAAAATAATAATTCATTTATCTAATAAACTTTTACTTTTAAAAAATTATTTTTTACTTTTATGCAATTTAAATATTTTTAAATTAAAATAATTATTTAATTTCTCATTTTAAGTAAAAAAATATATTTGTTTATTAATAATTAAATATCTTAATTTTTATAAATAGTAACTCGTTATTTTAATAAACTCTTAATTTTCATAAAAACAAATTGATTTCAAGTTAAATTTAATTTTTAAATAATTATTCAAATTTTAGTTATTAAATTAAAAATTGTGTTTATTAATGATATAAGGCAACATATTGTGCATGTTGCCCCGCATCCAACACTTTGCTAGCTGAGGTAACATTACATTTCTGCCTAAGGTAACATAAAATTAAAAATGTTATATTAGGCTATGCTAGGCCAAAAGTAGTATAGCTAAGGTAACATAATCTAGCAACACATTTGAGAAAGAGGTTGCGATAGCTTGTTTATGGTGTAGTGAAATATTGAGATATTGCAAGTCCCTACAAACTTAGAGTATAACTTTTATGTAAATTTAAGTTTACCAAACAGACAAAGGTTTTTCTTTTGACTTACTTTATGTTGCAAGTTACTTTTTTTAGGTAAAACAAACGCCTCCTTGGTGTGATGCGAGTGAGTGTGTCTGTGTGTTATTTTTTTTATTCTAGTAGAATACAGGACTTCTTTTCAAGTTCAACGAGTAGTTGTGATTGTTGATACTGGATGTAGTTGTACTGATCTGAGGGATATCCGCTGTGTTTTACAGAATTTTGTAAATTATAAAAAATATGTTGGGAGGTGGTACACAGAGTAGTTTGAGAAAGGCACTTGGAGCTATTAAGGATACAACAACTATCAATTTGGCTAAAGTGAATAGTGACTATAAGGTAAATGTATTAACTTTCAACTTTCCATTGGGTTCTTGTGTTGTTCGTAATTCTAATAGTTCCTTTCTTTGGTTGGATACATTCTGCAGGAGTTGGAAATCAACATTGTTAAAGCAACTAATCATGTTGAGCGCCCTGCTAAAGAAAGGCACATTAGAGGCAAGTACTTTTGTGAGAATGAAACGTGACCTATTGGCCTGTATTATGTATACTTGCTCCAATTTTACACTCTCCTTTCAAAAAGGGAAGCTAACACACTTAATTGTGTTGATTGTTGCAGCTATTTTTGCTGCCATCTCTGCTACAAGGCCTCGTGCTGATGTTGCATACTGCATTCATGCTCTTGCAAGACGCTTATCGAGGACACATGATTGGGCGGTATGGTTCTCGCCAATAGGATTTTGTGAACTAGCACATATAACAATCATCTACCAATAGGATATGTTTAGGCGCTGCAGTGTAGTTTTGTGGCGTAAAGTGGAGTTCTCTTTGAGAATCCTAGAATATTTTTCTATAATTCTTCGTGTTCTTATAATTGTTTTAGAACTTAGAACCTTACTCTACATGTTTGTCCGGTCAATGACTTTATCGAATATTTTAAATGGTAGAGATATTTTTATTAATCATGTAATGTTAGAACTATGTATAATAAAACACATGCTGATTGATTTGGCTTATACGGTCCAGTAGCAACTCATTACGTGCAACTCATTACGTCTTTACCATACCACTTGACACAGACTAGAAATGATACATAAAACTGCCTTAATTCCTAGAGCTGCAAGAAATGATCATAATTAGAAGTATGACACACATTTGTGTAAATTGCATTTATCACCCAGAAATGCCATAATGCATCACAAATTTTATGAGTATCTTAAGAACAAGAGTCTTGACTATTTCCTGTTTGGTAAAATAGATCTTTCTGGATGCATTACCAATATGTCTGTAGAATCTGATATAATTACTAGTAGGACAGGCATTGCAGATATAAAATTTTACAATAATTGCATATTGGTTTTCCAGATAAAAGCAAATCTTCATCATTGAATTGGACGACAAGATTCCAAATCATAACAGGGGTTGTTAGAGGTCTTCTTTATCTCCATGAAGAAGCCCCTGTAAGGATTATTCATCGAGATATTAAAGCCAATAATATATCGTTGGATGAACAATTAACTCCCTAAATCTCTTATTTTAGGTTAGCAGGGCTTTTTCCAGGGAATGAAACACATCTCAATACATTTAGGATTTCTGGTACCCAGTGAGTGGTTTAGTTATCTTGCTTTTACTGTTTTTTATATTATAATCCCCTGACTTTGTTATGTCCTCACAGAAATTGATACACATTAAAACTTAATTTAAGAAGTAGAAGAAATCCATTTGGTCGTGCTGGGATAATATTTTGTTAATGTTGTACATACTCTCTCTTATTTATTCAGGGAATATATGGTGCCTGAGTATGATATGCATGGATATCTATCGGTGAAAACAGACGTGTTTAGCTTCGGGGTTTTGCTGCTGGAGATTGTGAGTGGGAGAAAAAATCTTGATCGGCTGCTTGGTTCTGAAAAAGGCAGATCTTTTAAATTATGTAAGTCACCTGTAAAACCTAACCTAGTTGTCTCAGAAATAGCTAGGGACATTGTCATTCTACTTTTCCTATTCTGTTTTTTATTGAAATTTTATCTCTGGTGATCGCAGGACCATTCACCGTACAATTAATTATAATGTAACTGTCGAGGAGCATATCGCGAAAAATATAATTTAAAAATAAGAAAAAAATGGATATTCTAAACTATTGATATTGAGTGATCAAATGTTTATAGGCAATGAAGTATCATGTCTCTAATGCATGAATTATAAGGCTTGTTCATACTTAAATTTACTGTGTAGCAGAGTGAATAAATAAATTAGCGGCAATTGTTTTCTATTACTTTCTTTCTGCATTACATATCATACATAAAGGTCCAATAGTTTTTGTTGTTTTAATTCTTTTGTTTATGCATGCATCATTTCTGATTTGAAAAATCAGATTGTCCCTCCTAATTTTTAGGCATTTTGAGGTGATGTTATTATGTAAAAGAGTACACACATCAGGTAGTAAGGATCATCTTTTATTAGTACTATTGTAGTGGTTCATGTACTAGATGAATTTTTATACCTGTCGAGTTCATGTACTCGTACATAATGTTCTTACTGGATTGCTTTTGTTTGGTTCAGGGCACTTACTTATGCTGCACCGGACATGTAAATCTTCAATCAGGCCACCGCTACAGGAAATGAAGTATTTGCAGATTAAGATAACTTATTGTTCTGTTTCACCAGACATCGAAAAAAGCAACCATCTTTCAAAAGTTTATAACTAAGTATAATTAGAAATTTAGACATAACTAGTATGATGTTGGATTACTTGGATGTATGGTGTGGATGGGATGTAAATTATTTGGATGACTGGTAGGATGATTGAATGTATGTTGAATGTTTTGGATTGGTTTCTTTATGTATGAAATTATACATTGCAAAAATTTTAATTGCAAAAATTTTAATTACAGCGTTGCATTTGATATTTTCAGTGTTGCATTTCTAGAACTTTGTAGCGTTGCATAAGTAAATACAGCATTGCATTTGATATTTTAGTGTTGCATTTCAAGAACATGATAGTGTTACATTTGGTAAATATAGTGCTGCATTACATGTTATGGGCCCACTGCTGACGTGGCACGTGGGACCCACTATTGACGTGGCACGTGGGCCCTACTGCTGACATGGCATGTGGACCCCATTGCTGACATGGCATCCTAGTGGGCCCTACTGATGACCTGGCATGCCAACTGTACAAATGCTGACGTGGCATGCCAACTGGACCAATGCTGACGTGGCATGCCAGCTGGAACCATTGCTGACGTGGCATGCTAGTGAGACCCACTTTCATGACATGGAATTGAAACTGTATCTAATGTCAAATGCAACGCCTTTTTGGTGTTGCATTTGCTTGCTGTGGTGTTGCATTACATGTTAGATGCAATGCTTATTCCTGTTGCTTTAGATGCCAAAAAGCGTTGCAGTATGGGGTCTAACGGCACAGTCGCGGATGCAACGCCCCCTGGTGCTGCATTTGGTCTAACGCAACGCTTTTTTGGCCTAAAGCAACAGTAAACATGGCGTTGCATATGTGCGTTTTTGGTGGAGTACAAATTAGGCATAGTTCATCAATCATCTTGTACTTATTCTTCACAACAGAATGGTGTTGTGGAGAGAAAACACAGAACTCTTCTAAATACAGCAAAGGCTTTAAGAATTCAAGCTCATCTTCCTATTAGTTTTTGGGGAGATTGTCTTCTCACAGCCACTTATCTTCTTAATAGAACACCAACTCACTTGCTTGCTGGTCTTACTCCTTATGAGGTTTTGTTCAAGTCCAAACCAGACTACTCTCATATCAAAGTTTTTGGGACTCTTTGTTATGCTTCTAATCTATCACCTACTAAAGACAAATTTTCTGATAGAGCTCACAAGTGTCTATTCTTAGGTTATCCTTTCTCTAAGAAAGCATATAGGGTAATGAATTTGGATAATAAAAAGGTGTTTTATTCAAGAGATGTTCATTTTGTAGAGGATGTATTTCCTTTTCATGATATTCTATCTACCTCTTCTTCACCTTTATTTTCTTCTAGTTCTGATCACATTTCTTATGATGATAATCTTCTTATTATTCACTTGCAGTCATCTACATCTGATTTAACTACATATGATTTTATTCCTTATGTTCCAGATTCTGTTCCAGTTTTAATTCTGCAGTTGTTACTGATTCTGCAGTTGTTAATGAGCCTGTTTCTCATAGACCTCAGAGAGTCAAAAATCTTCCTACCAATTTAATGATTACACTGGTTTACCTAGTCATCTTCCTAATCTTGTTTCTTATGATAAACTCAGTTCTTTTTGTAACATTTAATTGCTAATATTGATCACATCTCTGAGCCTAAGACTTATTCCCAAGCTTGCAAACTGAAAGAATGGTGTGAAGCCATGTCTGTTGAATTAGTTGCTTTACAGGCTAATAATACTTGATCTATTGTTCCTTTACTCCCCAATAAGAAGGTTGTAGAGTGTAAGTGGATTTATAAGGTTAAATATAAACATGATGGTACTGTAGATAGGTATAAAGCTCGAATGGTAGCAAAGGGCTTCACTCAAACTGAGGGGTTGGACTATTTTGAAACTTTTGCCCTAGTTGCTAAGATGACTACAGTCAGAACTCTTTTAGCTTTAGATGTTATCTATGATTGGCATGTCACTCAAATGGATGTGACTAATGCCTTTTTACATGGGGATCTTAGTGAGGAAGTCTATATGGCTATTCCTCAGGGTTACGTTCTTCCTGCTGGTGTTTCTTCTACTACCAATCTAGTTTGCAAACTACTGAAAGCTCTTTATGTCTAAAACAGGCTCCTAGGGAGTGGTTTCTTAAATTTTGTTCAGTTCTGATTGCTTATGGTTTCCAGCAAACTCACTCTGATCATAGTCTGTTTATTTTTCATAAAAAGACTACTATGGTTGCTATCCTTGTGTATGTTGATGACATTTTGGTTACTGGTAATAATCAAAGCTTGATTCAGTCTGTTAAATCTCACTTGGCATCTCATTTTCTGATCAAGGATTTGGGCCCTTAAAATACTTTCTGGAAATTGAGGCTACAAGGTCTAACAAAGGCATTTATTTGAATCAACGAAAATACACATTGGATTTTATTAAGACTGTTGGTTTTACTGATGCTAAACTATCTTTACTTCCAATGGAATAGCATCACAGTTTGTTGTCTGATAATACTCCTCCCTATCTTGACAATATCACTACCTACAGACAATTGGTGGGGCGTCTTATCTATCTTACAATCACCAGACCTGATATTGCTTATTCAGTACACGTTCTTTCCCAGTTTCTTGCTTCTCCTCGAGTTTGTCATTTGAATGTTGCTTATAAGGTTGTTAGGTACCTCAAATTCACTATTGGCCAAGGCATTCTTCTGTCATCTACTAGTCCTCTATCCTTAACTGCTTACTCTGATTCTGATTGGGGTGCTTGTCCCACCACTCGTCAATCTCTTACTGGCTATTGTGTTACTTTGGGCTCGTCTCTTATTTCCTGGAAGTCAAAGAAGCAGTCCATTGTCTCTCGTTCATCAGCTGAAGCTGAATATCGTGCGATGGCTGATGTTTGCTGTGAACTTCAGTGGTTACTCGACTTGCTTAATGAGCTTCACTGTCCATCTCTTACTCCAGTTACCTTGTATTGTGATAATAAATTTGCTTTATATATTACTTCTAATCCCGTATTCCATGAACGTACTAAGCATATTGATATAGACTGTCATATTGTTCGTACCAAGTTGCAGCAAGGTGTTATTAAAACTGCTCATCTAAGCATTACTTCTCAACCTGCAGACCTTTTCACTAAAGCCTTGTCTCCTACTTCTCTTCACTTTCTTTTGTCCAAGATTGGGGTTTTCAATCTCTTTCAACCCTCAATCTTGAGGGGGGATGTTCATATAGAGCAAGATACGAATATTTCTACATGAGGTGCCAGCTGACATCATCATATTAAAGCGGGAAAAGTTATTAGACTCTCTCAGTGGTGTATATAACAGAATTGTACATAGTCTATAGCTAGCTTTTAGATAACATTTCATTCTCTCTTTAAGCTCTCTTCTCTGTAACAGATATGAGGATTATCAAGATAATATAGATACATTTTCTCTTCTGTTTATCAAACTATCAGTACCCTCATCATACACAAGTATAGTTTGAAGTTGAAGATATCTGTAAGATAGAGTAATTTGATACAATTTCGACAAATGATGTATACCCATCTAAGTCAAGAATGTGCACATATCATAGCAATTAAGCAAGGATAACAATGTCTTTCTAAATTCTTCAGAAGAAGAAAGAAGAAGTAATCATGCAGCTCGAATAATATAACAAAATTGTTTCCGTAAACAATCCTTAAACATGAATTGTTTCCTGCTGCAAGCTACTTTGTGCATCAAGGTTTTTAGCACTAAGCTATTCTATAGCAATTAATATGTTAGAAGGATGTGGGAGTCGAGGGCTTACAAAGGTCTCTTTACCTCACACCTTAGCGGGCGGTGTTCTTTTGTTCCAAAACATTGATAATTAAATCTACCAATTCTCGAGTCTGTGTCAAGAATTTCTTTAGTTGCTCATGCCAGATATGTAGGAAGCAATTTATTGTCGTCTAGAGATATCAACTCTAAAAGCATTCTCATGTTCTGAGACCAACTGAAAAGTAACGTTATCACCTACTTTCACTTTGTTGTCCTTAAAAAACTGGATCAGACCTCCACCAAACCGTGGCCTGTCACATTCTTGGCCACCAAAGTTTACTACCCACAGATTGTTTGCAACCTTTAACGTACACTGATGAGGAACAGGAATAAAAAATTAATAATTAGTTTATATTTGTTTAGTGTAGAGATAAATAATGTATTTATCTATGTATTTTATATGTGGGGCTAGGAGCTTATTATTTAAGTAGTTTACTAAATAAAGCTGATAGGGACCAGCTCATCATATTATCTCTAGAGATTTGATTTGATATTATCCCATATGTTTAGGGATTTACTTTATTACTTGTGATTTGATTTTATATGATCCCATATATTTAGGGATTTGTTTTTTGACTTTGGGTTTGATATTCGGTATATATAGACCGAACATGATACATTTCTAGGGAAGCTTTGATTATTCATTTTTCTTGGGAATAATATTTTTGATTATTCTTGGGATTCGTATAATTCATTGCTTTATTTGTTTTTATTCAATAAATCTTCGATTTAATATTCTGTCCTGCATCAAATGGTATCAGAGCTTAGGTTTCTCTATCGATTTCTGAATTGTTGGGAGATCTGGGTTTTTTCGAGAGAGGGGGAAAAAACTGTTCATCGGGGAACTATTCACTGCCGGAGTTACTGTTCACCGCCGAAAAGGTTATTGTTCATCGCCAGAATTACTGTTCACTGTTTGAGTACTGTTCACAGCAGAGGTAAAAGACAAATCTGGAGAAGAAGGGAAAAAATAAAGAGACGGTTGCTGGAAAAAAGAAGGGTAACCCTAATTCTATTCTTTATATCTTGTGTGAAACTGCTGTTAGGGACCTTAAAATTTCTGAAAATTGCAAACTAGTCCCTGAAGATTCAGTAATGTTTAAATCAGTCCCTGAAGTTTTTAGAATTACAACACAGTTCCTGAGCTTTGTAGAAACTTTCAAATCAGTCATGAACTTCAAAAGTTTGACAGTTTAACCACTGAAGTTTCTGATCTTTGACATTCCAGCCCTTGCTACTTCTGAATTTTGATGTTTCAGTCCCTTGTATTCCAGAATTCATCAAGATCAGCCCTCTTATCTTTGTTTAATCAATGTCTTCTTACATCAAGCGTCAAATCGATGGCATGGAGGATAATATTTATTTCCTTGAGCGTGAGCGTGATGAGTTGCATTACGAAGTCTATGTTTGTCATCGTGAATGTTGGTTACATCAATATAAACTTACATTGAAGGAGTTTGAAAATCAATACGATGAACTTAGAAGCTTACAAAAGAGGTATAAAATTGAGTTAAGTAAAGAAAGGGCCGCACGTGCAAGTGAGGAACTAAAAAGTGCAACCGGGGAAGTCAAAAGGGCTCTTGCAACTCTCACATCTCAAGTTCAATGTCTTGTGGGTTTGGAGAATGCAAAAAATGCCATAGAACATGAAACTAATATGGAAATTCAGCGTGGTAAAGACACAAATCCGGAAGATCCATTTGAGGAGGTTAAACAAGTTGAGGATACAAAGATTTCTATTGAGGAGCAAGTAGAAGAAATTTTGCCACAACCTGACTACTTTAAAATTGTCGATGATTATAAAGTAGTTGATATTATTGAGGTTGAACATATTGACTTCATCATTCCAGAATATTCGTTTGAGCCTCCTTTTTGTGATAGTCCATTTTTAGAGTTCTTTGCACCTCAACCGTTTCTAAAGAAGAGCACAAAGTTCATCCTGGTTCCATCTCATCCTTGCGTGATTCTTGACTTTTACAAAACTCGTGGTCGAGTTTTCTCCAACAAGGGGAGTTTTCTGTCCTGCATTTTCTTTCTTTCTTCCCCCTTTATTTCTTTCGGCCTCACCTTACCAGCACGCACTCAGCCACGCACCAGATGCACACACATACCCCTCGGCCACCTACACACACTGCCCTTGCTTTTCTTCTTACTCGGCACCCACATACCCTGACATACCCACTCTCACAAATGTACACCAGCCCGGATATAAACACACACAGAACACACCCGAGGCACACCCACCTCCACACATCCTGCTAATTTTTTTTTCCACCTCTTCTTCTCTTTTCTCCATTTTTCACATCTCACCTCCTTCTACATCTCTCTGCACTCGTCCACTTTTCTCCTCCAAATATAACTCCTGTAAACCAACACCACAGCCTACCCACCTGCTTGGTATACCCACACGCTCATACACCCACTCGCTGCCCTGTCTCCTTCTCACCGTCGTTTCTCACATCACTAGCTTCATAACTTCGCTTGTACACACCAACTTACTGCTAATTAACATCATCTCTGCATCTTATAAAACGAATCCCCAAAATCACCACACCACCAATTCGGCTGTGCACACCCGCTGGTTATACACACACTTACATAGAAGAATCACACACAGACCCAGTTGTAGAACCACGAGAACATCACAAACAGCCCCAATACGCGCTGCTCTAAATTACTACACCTCCCTATGACTTCTAACAACCCAAATCTCGACCTATACTCGCATATATACACACACCATCATCACGCACACACATCATATACAGCTGACCCCATCGACTCCTATCATCACCACTGTCGAACACAGCCAGCAAGCCTCCAATTCAACACAATAAACTATCTACACACACCCACACGCAGTACAGTAGCATAGGTTACAGGGGAGGAGAGGGGAAATATCAAATTCGTAACCATATGAACGAAACAAGCCACCACTACGGCTTACCAGACCCAGACATACTATGACGAGAGTGAGGAAATCGAGATTGAGAAAGAGAGAGGGCGAGAAATGAGAGATTGAGAGAGGGCTCAAGAGAATTCTAGAGAACTCTCGATACACAATAGCTCGGTTTTTAAATGTAGGAAATTAGGGATTTTAGATAATTGGGGGAAGAGAAAAGGTGTAGAATAGCAATTTAACTAATTCTATTTTCTGTTTATAACACTTTAAAACCTCAAAATAAACGGCCAATATTGGAGAAAAATCACAATATCATTTTTAAAATATAAAGAATGAAATTAGATATCTCTCCATATTTTTAAAATATTTTAGGATCAAAAACGAATTAAATATGAATTTTGTAAGTTTTAATCCTTTAAATACAATAAAACACTTAAAATCATCTTAAAAATACTTAAACACCCAAAATACTTCACCCAATAATTTTAAAAACTAAATAATATCATAAAGAGAATAACACAAAAGATTCATGATTTTTATTGACTCAGATGATTTTATAAGAATCTCAGAAGATCAATAATGCATGATTTAAATACATTTAAATCACAAAAAAATGAAATTAAAAAAACACGGACTTACACGGCACACGTAAATAATCACTTAAACACCTGAACACAA
This sequence comes from Kitagawia praeruptora, assembly GCA_037693485.1. Taxonomy (NCBI): domain Eukaryota; kingdom Viridiplantae; phylum Streptophyta; class Magnoliopsida; order Apiales; family Apiaceae; genus Kitagawia; species Kitagawia praeruptora. The sequence goes on along the minus strand of CM075351.1, from coordinate 115,033,677 downwards.
TATCACATATAATTTATCTTCTCAAAAATATTCTCATCATACAATCCACATCTAATATTAAATAAACTATATTTTTTATATTTTTTTACGCGATTTTCTAAGCCGTTATATCCTTCCCCCTTAATAGGATTCTGTCCTCAGAATCAATTCTAATAACACAAGTAACAGTACTTCTCAAACATCTCGCTCCAATTTCCTCAATTTGGGTCCTCAACTTTAGGACTCCTCCATATCAACTCATATTTCGATAGGCTCAGCCCTCAAACTCCAAGATAAACTTAAACATTACCCTTACAAATTCCGTTAATTCGAAGCGTTTACTACTCTTAGACGAATGCCTGATCTACAGAAAATCGGGCATGACCTTTTCGTATAACGGACAATGCCCTGCGTAATTGCTTCAAATACCAGCTCAATCATCCTCATACCATTCATTTCCATTTATTCCCCATTTTAATTTAATCATATACAATTTTAATATGAAATATGCCTTGACTTGCAGTAAACACGTAAATAAATAAATCTTCCTTGACTTGCAGTAAACACGTAAATAAATAAAACTACATTGACTTGCAGTAAATAGGCAATTGAACAATCCATGATACCTTGATTTAATCTGTCGACCAAACCTCATATCATATATTCTCGATCGTGCCCTTGAAATCAAATACTACAATCAAACACATACTTCATTAGATACACGTCAAACATAATCCGATTAACAACTCAATTCTCACTCTTATAAAAAAACATTTTGGTTTGTTAAAGCTTTTGAAATAAAATATCTCCGAAAACATTTTATCCTTGAAATTTACAGTTGTGAAAACTAACACGCTCCACAACCTTGACTTCGACATAATCCACCACAAGAATAAAATTTTAAAATAACTGGTTTGTAACATCATTATCCTGGAGTCACAACCCCCTTGATACCGACCACAAAATAACTTCCACTCCAACAAATTCCAACAAACTCTAACTTTAATTAATCATGAAATTTGACTTAAGATACGTCAACTCAATTACATGTCTTCAACAAATAACTCACGATCTTAGAAATCCTCTAAACTATACTAATTCTGCATCTTCTGAAATCAATTTCTGAAACATAACTCTACTTACTCAACAAATTCTCGAACTTGACTTTACGCATTATAACTCCAACGTTTTACACTAATCAATTTAACCACAAAATTGTGGCATCTATTCATCGCTCGCATTTCGAGATATTACAAAATAAGGTACACATTAACCACTTATCCTTTTGATTGTTCAATTCCTCTCTCGTCAACTAATTCACATTCTGGTTCATCACCTTATCTCGGTACTTCTTAATTCTCTAATAATTCAGGCTGAAATGCCACGGTATCGATCACCTTCATTGTAGACTAGGCGTGCGAACTTCCACATCTGACTTCTCAACTCTAGGCGAAAACCATCACGGTCAGTTCCAACTTATGTGTCAATACTTCTGCTCAAGAGTATCAACATGTAATTTTTATGTTATGACAATAACCAACTTCCTCCTTTAAAACTTCAGACCTCAGCTAGCATCTTGGACCTTTCTCAATTCATTATTGCCCCATCTTCACAAAATTCAATTTGATTCTTTCATTACCAACCACATGTCTTAAAATTGGATTCATTTTCATCTTAAACTCATATTTAGAAATCTTGCGCATAATTTTCCTCTTGAGATACGATGAGTATTACTACTCCTCTCTTACGAAGATCCTTTAATCAAATTGTTAACTACAACATTTCCATGATGTCATTCAATATTGAACTCCTTGAAGCTAATTTTTTTCCCTGATATTTCTTTCTGTGCAAAACAACTCCAGCATCTTGTATAATAATCTTTTGATATGCATGCTCGTTAAGACTTCTTTATCTGCTTTCGGCCTGAAAACACCACTTTACATCCCTTGAAAATCATAATCTCACTTTCTTGCCCTCACAATTAGTTTATACTTCGTAGTTAACTACTCAATCCAATCCTGAATCGCACTTAACTCTTTTCACTACCATCATATTCAAATTCTTGATAACATCATTCATATTGATAATGAATTTCTAGCTTCCTAGTAATTTATGTAAAACAATTCCGTGACTCTCATTATAAGGTCCACTAGTACTGATATGATACAATATCTGGCAACACGTCTTATCTTCCCCCGCGTACGGCACACAACTTTTGATCTCTGATTCTGTCACTTATTACCACACTATTCTATCCGATTACACTTGTAACTTTCTGCAGTTATTTCAACACAATTTCAATATGCTTTTTCTCGAAATCTTCTCTTCTAACCATGTGACCTTGGTAAATTCTACTAATTCTCATCATGTGGGCAACTACTGTGCCCCGCTCTCCCTGCTCTATATCTCCTAAATTCTACATTCTTCCCTTAACTGAATTACACGGCTTCTGCTGAAACGCTTCTGAAACTTCCTGGTTCACTGTCTTCCTCTTCTTCTCATCTTGTTCCATCTGGGTTGACTCTCTTCTACTCTTAATAATCACGACTCTTCAAATTGAGTTCACACCAGTCATTAACTCCAACACAATCATCTTACTTCTTATTCAAATTTCATTAATTTCCTTCTGATAGTTCTTACAAACAAATATGTCCTGCTTCATTCTGCTTTACTCAAATTATCCTTCCTGGGTCCAAAAACCTTATATCCAAAAACGGGTTTCAAAATATTCAAAATCTTATAATATTCCATTTATTATCTCCGAAATTAAACAGTTGTCCAAAACAATTTTTCATCAACAATAAACATCACATACCAAACATCTTTATCATCATTCTCTTTTCAATCCTTAATAAATCCTCAATCTTGTGCCATTGATACATGCTCCTTTCTTGGCTCAATTTTCATTAATCTCGAATCTTGTACATGTGTTCTCAATCTAATAATTAATCTAATTTGATACTTAATCTCTGTTTTAACATCAACTTCTCAATCTTGTTTAATCAATTCTTTGCCACGTAATCACAGTTTCAATAACTAGGAATGTCATCGCGTCTATCTTCGCAGCTCTTCATCACTAGTAATCCAAAATCATCAAGGTTTTTCCGACAAGGAAATCAATAAAATGAATAGGTATCAATATTTGTTTGATAAAACTTTTTGGGAAAATGATTTAACCGAGAGATCAATATAATCCTTGAACTATTATCACGTTGCATTTGTCACTTGGGTCAACCACCGTAGTACATAAAGATGGCCAGTCTTTAGTACTTCCATGACAAACACAATCAGTGGCGTCCCACCGGACATCTATCATAGAGATAAGATATCCCTGAATCCCCCTATATACATAGGTTGTTCATCTCAGTTTGAATAAAGAAGATTAAATATTCGGGAAAAATAGAAAGATTTCAAGAGTCTTAAATTTTCCAAGTATAGAGTTGGATCAAATGTCCTTTAAAAATAAGGATATTTCTGAAAGAATAGAATTGAATTCAAGTGAATCTTATATACAAACTCATCATCAATGGAAGTATAGTCGATTAAACAAACGTTCAAGAAATTCATAATTATTCATAATCTCATTCTTGTCGGCTAAGCATTAATATACCTAGCTGCCAAAACCGGCCTGGCAATAATGAGTTGAATAACTACGAAGATCTCTATTCATTCTCGATTGTAACCATCACTGCGCAACAAATGCTTCAGCGACAATATAAATCGTGAATTCGTTTACAACAATTCAGAGCAACAACAAGAATCAATTCAACTGCCCAAATGTGGAATCAATTAAGAATTCAACCGAGATCAACGGCTAGTAGCGTGCAGCTATCCCCACACTTTCAACTCATGCCAACAATCGCTTCCCACATCTTATTTCTAGTCTTCTCGTATTCTCTCTATAACTTTCACATCGTATCTAAATTCGTGGAAACATTCTAGAAGGTACGCGAAATTCTCGAGATAATGTCCTTCACACTGGTAGCTTCAACTGTCCAGTTAGCTCATGCGGTTCTAGATTAGCTACCTCGCCCATAACCAATTCTTCGAACGAATCAAACTCCTATTCACGCGATATGTCGAGAGACCGTACAACGTCGCATTACTCGTCGGAATATCCTAAGGAAAATTTTATCCTAAATCGTTCTATCTAACGTTCGTCTCACACACGTATACCCACCCATCCTAACTGTTTCATTGGTCATAACCTGTAGCTCTGATACCAACTGTGGCATCCCATAATTCGGGGTACAGATTTGGGGCCACTAACCACAATAAACACAACATAAACCTGGACATAAGCCAAATATATATAATGCAACACCCCTGATCCAAGACCGCATACAGGTTATGGTATGAAACAACTATCAAATTACATAATTACAATCCAATCTCAGAATAAAATTGTTATACAATCTTATAACAACCTAAGTCCATTGTCAAACTAGTTGCCCACCTTGACAAATTCCAAAACCACTACCCGACGAAATCAACAACTCGAACGTCACCTCTCGCTACTGGAACAGTAATACCACCTGACCACAAGGTCCACTAATATTCTCTATTAACTGGAGAAAATAAACAACAAAGCAAGAGTGAGCCAACAATGCTCAGCAAGCGTAAACAGCTATAGCAATATCAAGAACAATATAAATTCTGATCAACAAGATTAATCATCATATGCTGCAAAAGAAAGCAACAGAAGAAATTAATTATCGTAACACAAAGATGAGCCAACCATGCTCTGCTAGAATAAATTATATCAACAACGAGAACTGATAAAAGTTCTGATAACCAAAGATAGTCATCACATGATTCAAAGGAATCAGGCTTAAAGCAACTCAACCTCAATGTATAGATTAGAATTGGATTTTTATATATTTTAAAAACAACAAGGTTAGGCTGCTGATCAGTCACGCACTAACCCCGGACAATTGCACACAACAATGTCCTATAATGGATCCACGGCACACATTGGCCTTATTAACTTCCGACCACGAATCTGGTCCATCCGCTTACGGTCCACATTTTAGAAACATTCAAATTCTATATCAAATGCTCTAGGTGTCGGAACAATCGACAACCTTTACCAACCAACCGACTGGAAAACTCACGTTCCTGAACAACTCATAACTCGAGAGTCAATAAAAAAATTCACAATCAACAGATGTCGACGAGTTCGACACGATAAAGGGGTAATAAATGAAGAATAATATTCTCAAGAGGTATCGACAAGTTCGATACGAATAATTGGGGTCATACATCATTAAATCAATCGAAGAAAGAATTTACTAGCAACATGATTAACCACAACTGAGAATATACATTAAAACGAGGATATAGTCAAGTGGTAAACATTTAATAAAATTCTCTAACACCTTGCAAAGTTTGGACTAAAGTAGGTGAGTTAAGTGGTTCAAAATGAATATTTGTAAAATTATTTCAGGATAATTAATCGTCAATCAGTTTGAAGAAAACATCCCCTAAAGAGGGTTCATCGGGTAAAAATATGTTAAAACTTAGAAATTAGGCTAAAAGATTTTTATAAGAATTTAAAATCTTGGATTTCCTCTATTTAGAAAGTTTCTTAAATACTTTCGAAGAAAATAAAAGAAATGACACTCTACTGAGGAATCCATTAACATACCACAATTTAAAATATCTTTTGAGGAAAAAGGGTATTTGTAAGATCATTTGAAAATTTGCACTTGAGCTATAGGTGGAAATATAAACATTTGCACGTCATTTGAAGAAGGATGTCACTTTGTAAACATAATTTGACTGACACATTTGATAAATAAATAGAACAGAATTGCATCACTTGAACAATAAGTGAGGAGCGATAACACTTGCCTTAACACACGAAATTCTCGATCCTAAAACCTCGATCCGTTGCTCAACTTCACATCAATCTCTACTTCTTTACACAATTGCCTCTTACTCGGCTCTACTTCCAAATTTCCTTCATAATTCGTCAATCTTCATGTCAATACACTCGTCGGCTTCGATAAATATCTTCCTGCTCGAATAACTATTTACCCCTGCACTGCTCTTGGCCGGGTCTACTACTCATACCTATACAAGGTAAAGTACTACTTCAGTACCAAACCAACCAAAACCTTACCGATTGCTCTATTCTACCCATGCGCGTCCTATAACGCTTTACACATATAACATATACAGAACATATCCAATACTCACTACATAGTTTTAGTATAACCAGCTAAGTCACATAAATACATAAATAAAATAAATTGTCATTTAATACTTGAAACTACTATGCACATATAACATAGATGTACAAATATTTCTTATCAAAATACCATAAGAATCGTATAGTACTTCTAATAAAAATTCGACAGCACTTTCTTTAAAATTTCACGTAACCTGTCGGAATACAGCCGACCCCAAACAATCAATCAAGCCTTTCATCTTTTATATACCTCGAATCAACTTCTTGAACTACAATACATACTCTATACGACCACTGACATTAGACTAACAACTTTCAAGTTTGAGTTACTACAACGATATCATTCTAAGTATAAGTAACCACATCAATTCTTAGCATTTATGCACATATGCCAATTACGCCCCGAATTACGACCTATACAAATTAAACACAATCAACAATTATACCATTTCGATATAACATCTCCATATCAACCAAGACTCTATCCAGCATTTTCTCTCTTTCTTCCCCCTTTATTTCTTTCGGCCTCACCTTACCAGCACGCACTCAGCCATGCACCAGATGCACACACGTACCCCTCGGCCACCTACACACACTGCCCTTGCTTTTCTTCTTGCTCGGCACCCACATACCCTGACATACCCACTCTCACAAATATACACCAGCCCGGATATAAACACACACAGAACACACCCGAGGTACACCCACCTCCACACATCCTGCTAATTTTTTTTTCCACCTCTTCTTCTCCTTTCTCCATTTTTCACATCTCACCTCCTTCTACATCTCTCTGCACTCGTCCCCTTTTCTCCTCCAAATATAACTCCTATAAACCAACACCACAGCCTACCCACCTGCCTGGTATACCCACACGCTCATACACCCACTCGCTGCCCTGTCTCCTTCTCACCATCGTTTCTCACATCACCAGCTCCATACCTTCGCTTGTACACACCAACCTACTGCTAATAAACATCATCTCTGCATCTTATAAAATGAATCCCCCAAATCACCACACCACCAATTCGGCTGTGCACACCCGCTGGTTACACACACACACACGTACATAGAAGAATCACACACAGACCCAACTGTAGAACCACGAGAACATCACAAACAACCCCAATACGCGCTGCTCTGAATTGCTACACCTCCCTCTGACTTCTAACAACCCAAATCTTGACCTATACTCGCACATATACACACACCATCATCATGCACACACATCATATACAGCTGACCCCATCGACTCTATCATCACCACTATCGAACACAGCCAGCAAGCCTCCAATTCAACACAATAAACTATCTACACACACCCACACGCAGTACAGTAGCAAAGGTTACAGGGGAGGAGAGGGGAAATATCAAATTCGTAACCATATGATCGACACAAGCCACCACTGCGGCTTACCAGACCCAGACATACTATGACGAGAGTGAGGAAATCGAGATTGAGAAAGAGAGAGGGAGAGAAATGAGAGATTGAGAGAGGGCTCAAGAGAATTCTAGAGAACTCTCGATACACAATAGCTGGGTTCCTAAATGTAGGAAATTAGGGATTTTAGATAATTGGGGGAAAAGAAAAGGAGTAGAATAGCAATTTAACTAATTCTATTTTCTGTTTCTAACACTTTAAAACCTCAAAATAAGTGGGCAATATTGGAGAAAAATCACAATATCATTTTTAAAATATAAAGAATGAAATTAGCTATCTCTCCATATTTTTAAAATATTTTTAGGATCAAAAACGAATTAAATATGAATTTTGTAAGTTTTAGTCCTTTAAATACAATAAAACACTTAAAATCATCTTTAAAAACTTAAACACCCAAAATACTTCACCCAATAATTTTAAAAACTAAATAATATCATAAAGATAATAACACAAAAGATTCATGATTTTTAACGACTCAGATGATTTTATAAGAATCTCAGAAGATCAATAATGCATGATTTAAATACATTTAAATCATAAAAAAAAATGAAATTAAAAAAATGCACGGACTTACACGGAACACGTAAATAATCACTTAAACACCTGAACACAATATCACATATAATTGATCTTCTGGAACACATTCTCATCATACAATCCACATCTAATATTAAATAAACTATATTTTTTATGTTTTTTTACACGATTTTCTAAGTCGTTATATTACATATCAATTAATTAGGTTTAATTGTATCTTTTCATACTTTATTCTTATCTTGGTTTCATCAGATCCCATGATGACGAGCGGTTCGATTATGAACTAATCGTTGTCATGGGATTCTAACGGAGTTATCTATGTAGCTTAGTAGTTTGATTGCTTTAAAGATTTATGTGTGGTGAATTCTTGATATCCTCGTATGATTATGCTTCATGTGTTTAGATGCGTCGCGAACATCTAATTTGTTAATCTCTTGTGAAACGAGAGTGGATCTTGAGATTTAGAACTTGCCATGCTAGCATAGGATAGGTTGATGTTTTAACATCATGATTTGTAGCGTAAATAGAGATATTATGTTGCCCTATGTGATCTTAATAGACAACTTGTTCTTCAACCGTTATGTTTTCAAATCTTATAGAGATATAGGGTCTAAGCATAATTGGTGTCTATTCATCTTCTATCTCTTTTGTGGATGTATGTTTAGTTTGGTATTCGTATACTAAGAGGTAGCGTTTACTTGTTTCGTGTTGTCTGATCAGATATCATAATCATCACATGCATTGATTAAAGGCATCAACTCTAAGCGAAGTATTTAATGAAGTTAGGATCCCATGTTTACTCTTGTAGAAGTAATTCGATTTTAATTTTCATTAGATAATTTATTCTTAGTTGTTAATTTATTTCTTAGTTAATTTAGATAATCAAAACCCAAATTTGTTAATTGTCTTAGCAGTGAATAATAATCATACATTGTTGCATAGGTACAACTACTGAATTAAAACCATTACCAGATCTCTGTAGGAATGAACTTAACTTATTCATATATTACTTGTGACCACGTACGCTTGCGTGATTTAGTGCAAACATGAATAAAGAATTAATAAAATATTTGTTTAGTGTTGAGATAAATAATGTATTTATCTATGTATTTTATATGTGGGGCTAGGAGCTTATTATTTAAGTAGTTTACTAAATAAAGCTGATAGGGACCAGCTCATCATATTATCTCTAGAGATTTGATTTGATATTATCCCATATGTTTAGCGATTTACTTTATTAATTGTGATTTGATTTTATATGATCCCATATGTTTAGGAATTTATTTTTTGACTTTGGGTTTGATATTCGGTATATATAGACCGAACATGATACATTTCTAGGGAAGCTTTGATTATACATTTTTCTTGGGAATAATATTATTGATTATTCTTGGGATTCATATAATTCATTGCTATATTTGTTTGTGTTCAATAAATCTTCGATTTAATATTATGTCCTGCATCATACACTTTCTGCGTTGTTTAAGAGTTTCGCGACTTCTCTTGGTATATTCTATAATAAAATCCGTCCTGCGATGTTTTATGGTTCTGAGTGTTGGGCGGCGAAGAAGACCCTCGAAAGCAAGTTGGAAGCGGCGGAAATAAGGATGTTGCGGTGGTCTTGTGGGCGCACGATGTTGGATAGAATCCCGAATGTGGTGTTTTGGAGCGAGCTTGAAGTGGCACCTTTTTCTGTGAAAGTTAGGGAAGGGAGGTTGAGATGGTTTGGCCACGTCCGTAGGAGGCTGGCTGAAGTCCCACTGAGGAGGGTCGAGGGTCTTTCGGTTGTTGGGGTGAGGAGGAGAGGTAGACCGAGGAGGTCGTGGGAAGAACATCTTAGGTTGGATTTGAAGACCTTAAACTTAAATGAGACCATGACCGCTGATAGGTGCTCTTGGAGGCGACATATCAGAGTGGTGGATTCTCTTTTAGGGAGCAGCTCTGTTGTTGAGAGCCTCAGAGTTGGGTTATCTCGGTTAGCTTTATCTTAGAAGTTCGGCTTTTTCGTTCTCATTCTTCTTTTTATTATCTTCGGTTTTCTGGTTTTGCAGTTGCAGGAAAGTTGGCTCGGTGCTATCTCTGTGCGGGGTATACTGGGTATGTTTGGTTGAGTTTGGTTTGGTGTCTTTTGTTTGTGGTCTATTCTATGTAGGGGGTTCGAGTGGAGCTATCCTCACAAGCCGGTAGAGTGGAGCACATTAAGACCTGAGTAACATTAATCCCCACAAGTATGTATGTCCCATGTGGAGAACGCCATGGGCTCAGGTATTGCTTTGATCATTTCCGTACCATTTGGATTCTTGTGTATATATCAACCACTTTTTATGTCGTGCACTAAGCCGAAGGTCTTCACGGAAACAACCTCCCTCCTTTAAAAAGTGGGGGTATGGTCTGCGTACATCTTACTCTCCCCAGACCCTGCTCTGAGCGGGATATACTGGGTATGTTTGGTTTGGTTTGGTTTAGTAAGATTAACGACCGCTCCCACCAAAATTCTAGTGGATTCACAAGTGCTTGAAATAAAGGGGTACAGGATAAATGTTCAGAAGTAGTCTTAGTTATATATGGACAACGTATTGTCATGATATAGAGAGGCTCTGGTATTTACCACATAGCGCAGGTAAGCTGGTCGCAAAGCAACTTGGAACGTGTTACCTCGGTGACAATTCACATCATAAGAAATTGCATGCTGGGGATACACATTCTAATTTGTAATGTACATTGATAATGCTTACAGAGTTCTGTTCTTGGGCTAGCTTTAGCATCCGGAAATTTTTTGCGAAATTTTTTGCGACATCCTTTCTTGTCCCATATGCCAACATGAAACTTCGAGTTACCAATGTAAGAGAAGACCAGAAAATCTCCGGAGACTAAAGCACTATCTTTTTTTTTTACTAGTTGAACACACACACCCGGACTCCCACCGGAGTCGAACCTCCTTGTTAGGGGAGATGAGAGGTGTCCACTCCACCAATTGGTGGGGGATACTAAATCACTATCTTTGACAAATTCTTGCCAGCCATCCTCCAGGCATAAGAGGTTGTCATGAACCTCTTTCACAGTAACAGGCCATGTTTTACCACGACTCTCAAGTATGTATTCGGAAGGGAAGACGCCTTCTAATTTCTTATTAAATGGTGGTGGTATTTTCTGTACAATAAGATATAGCAATTCAAAAGGGCTAAGAAGATAAACTAGATAATTGAAGACATAGATTCAATCTACCGACATGGTTGACAATTACAGGGAGCATTAATTGTGCTAAAGACCTCAACATCAAAATTCCTCCACGAGTCTTAAACCGGCAAGGTGAAAGTGTTAATCGAGCAGTGATCTCGTTAATTAAGTGTAGCTAATGTATAATAGTAGAACAAATAGATAATAATAAACCATATTCTGGAAAAAGAAACAAAACACAAAGCACATATGCACTATAAATATACTTGAACAGAAACAAAATAACACAATACGCACACAAAAGCACATATCAATGAGATACCAGACGGTCAGATGACTGAGTAGCGAGAAAGATTATGCGAAACTCAGGAGATGCATCATATATATTTGCTTCAGAGCTCAAAGCCTTCATCTTTTCTTCTTCACAAACCCAATATTAGCAAAATCAAAATATTTGTATCAAATGATAGAGTTTCTGTACGTAACAACTTTCTAAATTTGAATTATTAATTGCACGTTTTTACTGGGGCGCACCTCTAAGGAATTTCCGGTAATGTTTAGTAAAATTTTTTAGAGATTTTTTTTCCTTTCATGCATTTTTATTGTATTTCACTTTTAAAAGTAGAAAATTTTACTTTTTTATGTAGTATTTCTATGGACAATAAAATTTTAAATCCTTACTTGTTGCAAAAACAATTAATTCGTCTGTACCATGCATTCATCAACCATTACAGAGTTTAACAACTTTTTTATTAGTCATACATTTTTAATAGATAATTTATTTTATATTTAATCGTACATTTTATGATTTAATGGTGCATCCAATAGTTACATAACAATTTATTCATTTAAATAATTTTTATAATTTATATACTAAATATTAAATAATCTTTATCAGTCAACAAACTCATCATACACATTTTATGCTATAATCATCTAATCATTAAATTAATATCGATTACTAGTATAAATGCAAAAAAATATCATTAATATGTTTATTATATATATATATTATCGTAAATACAATATGATTATAGGTAAAAGTACCGGTGAGAGTTATGACAAAAATGATTTTACAATTTTATATAAATCGCATATTCAATTTATTCCAACATCTCGTTGTAGTATAAAATAGTGGTTTAAAAATTTTAAAGGATTTCTAAACATAATTAATCTCTGATGTGCTATAAATAAACATTTTAATTATATCGCAAGTGCACGATCTCGTTTTAGTATTTTAAGATTCGATCCACAGAAACTTATTATTTTCGCAAACCTTAATTCCTAATTTAATCGAACTAGAACAATTGGGTTTTGAAAAGTTCGATTTTATACTATTTAATTCCTAATTCTAAATTCTAAATTATTCTAAAACTAAATTATTCTAAAAAAATTCTAAATTAAAACTAGATTTCATTCTAAAACATTTTTTTACTTGAATTAAAAAAAATTATTTACCGAAAGTTTTAAAGAAAATTCGACATGACTTGTCCGCAAATTTAAACTAGCAAAAAAAACGAACCAAATTGTTTAACAGGAATCCAACCAATTTACAATTAGTAACTCGAAAACAAAAACCGGAAACTCAACACTAATTAATCCAGTCGACTCAATAAACTGAACTCAGCAATGTAGACTTGAAGACTCGGAAATCGGAAATTAAAAAAAAAATTAACTAACAACGAAATTGAACACAACAGCTAACAGTTTGAAACTAAAAACAAACTAATCGACTCAGACAACACAAGAACTCGACTCAGTAACCACAAAAAAAATGACTTCATGACTCTAACGAAACGCAGCAACTATCAAAACCCAGAAACAAGATAAGGAACTCGGTAATGGAAAATACTAGAGGAACTAGCGACATCAACTCGGAATTCAAACACAGCCAACGAACCGAAACGCAAATATAAATCAACGAACTAGACTCAGACTCGTAAGGAACAATCAGAGGAACTCAATATCAAAATGCAGAAAAATAAACAGCAGCCCAATCGCATAAACGAAGCAGAACTCAACAATCCAACTCGCAGAACAACTCAAGAACAGAATAAATCGAATTCATATTAAAATTCAGCCAACAAACACTGAAGAAGCTACAAACTTAACCAACAAACAACGAAAGAAAAGCAACTCAGAGCAAACCAGAAATCTCAACGACGAACAGAAAAACTCAGAAACTTTAAACAAAACACAGAAAAGAAAATGTAACAGGAAGAGTAAAAGAAAGAAACAAGAAAAAGAAAACAAGAAACTAAGAAGAAAATAAGAAAAGGAACTAGGTTTGGTGTTGTTTTATAAAAGAAGATGGGAGAGTTCTGTGTTTGTAATTCGAAGAAGAAGAAATAACAAGAATTGTGTTGGGTTTTGTTTCGAAAACGAAAAAAATAGAGGAGCTAGAAGACTAAAATTACGAATAAATCAGGGGAGGAGGCGAAGCTTCGAATAAAACAAATAAACACAGGAAAACAGATACTGAAAATTGACAAACTAATGTTTATTTTATTAGAAAATTAACTACAGAAATAAAGAAATCAATTACGAAATTAAAAGTTTATTCTAAGGAAGTTGAAACAAGACACAAACCCACAATAAAATTGAAGTTTAAAGGGGCACAATTACGGTTTTAACTAAGAGCAAGAAATTAAAATTTCGTTACTTTCAACCCCAAGTGGTTAGCATTTTGCTACTTTGTCCACTAAACGGATTTACGAAAATAACGAAAGCTAGGCAATACAAAAGAGAGAGCAAAACAAGAAATTAAAGGAAATGAAAATTTGCATTAAAAAGAGGAGTGTTTACAAAATTTTGAACTACAAAACAAAAAATGAAATCTACCCTAAAACTACACTAAAATCTATTCTAGGTTGTATAATACAAGGGGGGTGAGGGGTATTTATAGGACAAGGATTAGGGTTGAGGGGTGTGTTGGGTAAATCTTGGCCTTACACATTCTAAATGTGGTGGACAAATCCTAGCCATCTATTTGTTTCCTTCCCCCTTAAGCTTTGATGAGTGGATCTTGGCCATACACTTAATTAGTGTGTTGGGATGATCTCCACCTTCCACATGTCTTCAAAGATTCCTTTTCCACCAAGCTCATAATTCTTTTTCCTCTTTTCATTTAAGTCCTTTTTCTTCCTCTTTTTCCCTTCCTTACACTTATTTCTTTATTTTGTCATTTCTTTATTTATTCACGAATTTCCTGAAATGCAACAAAATAAATTATTAAAATACGAGTTCAAACAATAAATAGGTGATAAAAATATGCACGTATCAAATGCCCCAATACCTATCTTTTGCTCGTCCTCGAGTAAAACAAAAACAAAGAGAAAATATAGATAAAAAGTCCTATACTCCTGATACATCAACTTAAGAATCAAAATGAATTTGCAAAGTCTTTGTGTGGAAAGTACAAGGATTCACATAGTCTACTTAAAGAAGCATGCAAGAGTGATTACAAGTTCATGTCTAGTGCAAAAATTATTGGAAACCATGCTAAGTCTACAAGAGCACACCTTAGAGTCAAAACTTGAGATCTCATATGCAAAAGAAACAAGCAATACCTCACATTTCACTCCCAAAAGAACATTCACTCAAGAACAAGGATAAGTGTATCACTCAATTCCAACAAAATCAAAAGCATGCTTGACACTTGGTATCATTCTAACTTAAACACAACATACATCAATGATGACAATCAAAAGGTCTTTATTTGGGTTGTAATTGGGCTAGGGACAGGGTATGTCAAGTAAGGCCAAAACAAGGTGAAGTGTCAAAAGTCAAAAGCTAGTAGTCACCATGGAAATCATGCACAACGCCAAACTTCCTCCCCACACAATTATTTTCTACTTTCAACAAAAAGACTTGACGAGTCGAATGAGGGAGGATTACAAAAACATAAGTATGCTTTCATATATATTTTTCTTTTTCTTTTTTTTTTCTTTTTTTTCTTTTGTTTTTGTTTTTGAGAGCTAAGATAAATATAAGCAACCATAATCCTCCTTTAGATTTAACTTGAAAATCGACTAACAAGGTAACCAACAAAACAAATATTTCCTCAAAAGTTATGAACAAAAGTAAACCCATCTCACACACACCTTATTACTCCCTCAAGTTCCTACTAGCCTTTGACAAATTGGGATCAAGTATACGTAAGGTTGTACAAGAAAAAGGTCTTATGCGAGTAATGTGGTGTGTCACCGAAAGAATTTGATTAAGCTCAAAGGGGTAACTAATTGATCACATAAGAATGGTGTGGATATTTTGGAAATATGAGTTATTCCTAAATGCCTTTATCATCTTATCATCAATCAATGTCATGTGTTCCAAGAAAGAACTCAAACAAGCGCTAACAATGCAAATGACAAGTGGACACTCAAGCAAAAGAATATAAATGCAAAAGATGTGCATATAGGCTCAAAACTCACTTGGTGTGGTAGAACATAATCAATCTCAAGTAAAGGTATCCTCAATGCACCTACTTGTACTCAAAGCATGAAAACCAAATCATCTTACACCTGGTTATGATCTTCTAATTTCTTGCACAATTCAAATAAGTTTACTAGTTTCACCTTGCTAGTGTAAGTGTGTGGACAAGAACTTAGCAAATCACTTTTTAATCAAAAGCTAAAGGAACATAAGATTATCATAGCATGTAAGGGTGCATCAAGCAACTAGCAATCAATTTAAAAGACTAGAATAAGATTAGAACTCTACTATTTACAATTCTACAACTCTTTTTGTGATTTTTTTCATTTTTTAATTTTTTTTTTTGATTTTCTGATTTTTATATTTACACTAAAAACCCCCTCCCCCATACCTAGATCATGCATTGTCCTCAATGTATGCAAATGTAAGAGAAATGAGTAAATGAAAAAGGCGAGGAAATACCTGATAAGGGATGACGGAGACTGAAAACTTCTAAAAACTACGAAAGAAAACAACTCACACACGCACACAAGTCCTCCCCCATACCTATCTTTCACGAGGTGAGGCAAAGAAATGAAACTGAATTAGCTGATGCCGGTGGGAAAATTGGGGTGCAACTTTGAGAAAATATCAAGAAATTTTTGAAAATTTTCATTAGAAAAGATTTTCTCAAGCATCATAGAATCATTCAACCCTATAGAACAAGTGTCACTAATGTTCTCCCTAAACCAACTTAAGGCTTCTTTATTTTGTTTAAGCAAATTAGAGACAATGAAAGTTTGGTCATGGGTTGAATCACTAGGAATGACATAAGATAAAGGTTCATTGTTCCCTAAGGGGCTGTTGATCAAATTCGGGATGATATAGAGTTGAGTCAAATGCGGGAGATGTTTCCACGGGACTCTTAAGAACGGGCTCAACACTAACAATCTCGGGTGGGTTCTCCCACTTGGAACAAATTTCATCTCCTAACGACTAATTAAATGTAGGTGGTTCACCAACGGGAGTTTTAACAATAAGATTTGGTTCATAAGAGACCTCCACAGGTTTGGTTTCCCACTTAGAACAAATATCGTCCAACTCTCTCAACATCTCGTCCGAGGTCATATCCCTATACGAATCATGAAGCTCTCGATTGGTTTCGTGATTCCTTTGGAAATCCTCAACAAGAAGAGACTCAATCTCACTATCCTCAATGTTTGACCAATTCACAATGTCATCAACAAGATTAACCCCTATTGATTGTTCATAAAGCTCATTGGGTTCTTTTCCGACATTAAAGATGTTAAGGTTAATGGTCATATTACCAAAAGTGAGTTTCATCGAACCATCCCTACAATTAATCAAGGCATTGGATGTAGCAAGAAAAGGTCGTCCTAGAATGATCGGGATTTGGTTCTTAGGATTCGTGACGGATTGAGTCTCGAGGACAACAAAATCAACCGGGAAGATAAAATTGCCAAATTTTAATCAAGACATCTTCAATTAATCCCTTGGGCATTTTATAAAACGATCGGCAAGTTGAAGTGTCATATTGGTCTTTTTGAGCTCGCCTAAACCTAGGGCTTGATAAACGAAAAATGGAAGCAAGTTCACACTAGCCCCTAAGTCAAGTAACGCCTTGTCCACAAAAGTATTGCTATGACACATGAAATTGTAGGACAACCGGGGTCCTTATATTTCACGGGAATTTGATGCGAAAGAATTGAACTAACTTGAGAAGTCGAAAAGGCTTTTTTAGGGACGTGGGTAGAACGTTTGTGAGAACATAAATCTTTTAGATATTTGGCATAAGAAGGGACTTGTTGAATGGCATCTAAATGAGGAATGATTATCTTGACTTGTTTGAAAACTTCCAAGATTTGGTCCATTTGAGCCGATTGTTTGTTAGGGAGGAGTCTTTGAGGATACAGAGCTTTTGGCTTAAAAACTTGTTCACTAGACATATCGGGAAGGGATTTTGAAAGTGGAGTATCAGACGAAGACTTGTTAGGTGAAGGTGGTGTTTGAGACGATGAAGGCTCGCTAGAGGAAGGTTGTTTGATAGGTGGAGCAACAAACTTAGAGTTCTCGGAATCCATCGTTTGATTTAGGGAAAGATTAGGTTCAGAGTTCGACTCTTCTTCTTCATCGGGGGACTCGACACATACTCGATTATCAACTTAATTTCCCGACCTTAAAGAAATGATGGCGTTTACATTTTCATTAGGCCTTTGGTTGAGGGAAAATTTAGGGTTGACCTCGGGTTGACTTGGGAACTTGTTCTTCTCTCGCTCACACATGACGTTGGCTAATTGGCTCACTTGAACCTCTAACATAGATATGGCTTGAGTACTAGCATTCAAAATTTGCCTATCTTGAGTCATGGTTTGCATGAAAGTTTGTTGAGATTGAGCCAAATTAGTCGTTGATTTTAAAAGCGCATCAAGAGTCTTTTCCAAAGAATTAATTCTCTTATCTGAATCATGAAATCCGGGAGGGTGGGTGGGTGCTTGAGTCGGATAAGGACCGTGATTTTGAGTCGGGTTTGGAAAAGGACCTTGGTTTGGAGTCGAGTAAGAATTTTGATTGGGCCTTTGAAAAGAAGGTTGAAACGAAGGTGAAGGAGATTGGTAATTTTGGCCTTGGTTCCACGAGAAATTTGGGTGATTCTTCCACCCGTGATTGTAAGTAAGAGCAAAAGGATCATTCCTAGGGGTTGGTTGAAACACCGCATTAATTTGATCATAGCAGGGAAAGTCCGAAAAACCTTGATTATAATTAGAACACATAGACACATTTGAGGGGGCCTTACTAGTTTCTAGGGCTTCGAGTCTTCTAGTTAGAGTGGCTAATTTGGCATCGGTTGCAATCGAATTCCCAATTGAATGCAAACCCCTAGATGTACTAGACAACTCGTTGGACTTATTAGGTTCCCTAGTAGACTTCCACAACATGGTCTTTTCGGCTAATTCCTCGAAAAATTCCCACCCTTCGTCCTCATCTTTTTCCATGAATTTACCTTGGCACATAGACTCTAACAAAGCGGTAGTTGGACTATCTAAGGCCTCGTAGACGATCTTACAAAGTCTCCATTTTTCTATTCCGTGGTGGGGGCATTGTGATAAAATATTTTTAAAATGATCCAAATATTTCCAAAAAGACTCATTTTCCTTTTGGTGAAATTGGTTTATCTCGTTTGTAATTCTCGTAGTCTTATGGTTTGGAAAATATTTCTTAAGAAAAATTACCACAAATCCCTCCCACGTGGAAATAGAATTAATCGGTAGGCTATACAACCATTTTTTATCATTTTCTTTAAGCGCGAAATTAATGAGCCTAAGCCTAATCGAGTCCTCGGTTAATTGTTGGAGTTTTTGTAAGGCATAAACCTCCTCGAATTCTTGGATTAAAAGATACGGGTCCTCACCATCACTCCCGGTAAACTTAGGTAACATACTAATATGGTGAGCTTTGATTTCGAAATTATTACCATTAACGGGAGGAAGAGTGATACACGAGGGTTGGGCAGAACTGGTGGGTTAGTAACGGTCCTTAAGAGACATGGCCATGGTTACTATTGGTTCAGAATTATCTAAAGACTCGGAATCAGACGAGGAAGAAATCTCAAATGATCTTACTAGTCTAGCAGAATTATCCCTAAACCAAGTAGTTCGCATAAACCATGAAAGGAAACACGTAGAAAATAAGTGCGAAAAATTTAAACACACAAAAAAAGGGTGAAAAATTAAAAGAAAAATTCTAAACCTAGGTTCCTTAATAAAATCAACTAGACCTTGCTCCTAACTTTAAGGACCACCAAAAACTCGGTAAATCAGAAATTATTCGAACCAATTTGGCCAGATAGGTGCAAGCATTGCCAAGAGGCTAAACACCAGTCTAGACACCAAATCCTAATTGGCCAGGTAAGCTTTCGCTTGCCTAGACACCAAAGAGTCGGAATAATTAAAGATTACTTCGTTTCTTAGGTACCTTCCTAATTGAGCGCGAAATTCCTAGGGGCTAACATCTAAGTAATTTTATTAAAGGCTAGGGTATGCAAAATGATGGATTAATTGTTTTTGGGCTAAGGAAAGAGTGATGAAATCTCTCCCCTTATCTTATGAGTGGTTTTGCCCTTAAGATTTATTTACAAATGATGCAACAAACAACGAAATAAAAAAAATTATAAACATTTATGGATGCTTAACTACGTGTTCTAAATAAAGAAAAGAAGAATTTAACATACCTTTGGGTCCTCCAGCGATCACCACAATTATAAGGTACGAAAAATTAAAAACAAAAAAATAAAATCTAGCATGATGTGCTCCTAAGTGATTAAATGCATGATGCAACAAATATGTAATTTCTAATTTTTTTTTGTGGTTTTCTAAAAATAAAAAAGCGAAAAGAGTGAGATACGGGTTACCGAAGCGTGCTTCCAAGAATTCCAATTCGTTCTAAGCTCCGTGAAAAGATTCCCGAAATTTCAAAATTTCCTCAAAACAAAGAGATAAAAATGAGACAAGTAAAACTAATCCGAAAAACTAAAAATTAAAGCGCGAAAAATAATTAGTCCCCGACGCCAAAAACTTGATGTGCTATAAATAAACATTTTAATTATATCGCAAGTGCACGATCTCGTTTTAGTATTTTAAGATTCGATCCACAGAGACTTATTATTTTCTCAAACCTTAATTCCTAATTTAATCGAACTAGATCAATTGGGTTTTGAAAAGTTCGATTTTATACTATTTAATTCCTAATTCTAAATTCTAAATTATTCTAAAACTAAATTATTCTAAAAAAATTCTAAATTAAAACTAGATTTTATTCTAAAACATTTTTTTACTTGAATTAAAAAAAATTATTTACCGAAAGTTTTAAAGAAAATTCGACATGACTTGTCCGCAAATTTAAACTAGCAAAAAAAATGAACCAAATTGTTTAACAGCAATCCAACCAATTTACAATTAGTAACTCGGAAAAAAAACCAGAAACTCAACACTAATTAATCCAGTCGACTCAAAAAACTGAACTCAGCAATGTAGACTCGGAAATTAAAAAAAAACAACTAACAACGAAATTGAACACAACAGCTAACAGTTTGAAACTAAAAACAAACTCATCGACTCAGACAACACAAGAACTCGACTCAGTAACCACAAAAAAAAGTGACTTCATGCCTCTAACAAAACGCAGCAAATATCAAAACCCAGAAACCAGATAAGGAACTCGGTAATGGAAAATAATAGAGGAACTAGCGACATCAACTCGGAATTCAAACACAGCCAACGAACCGAAACCGAAACGCAAATATAAATCAACGAACTAGACTCAGACTCGTAAGGAACAATCAGACGAACTCAATATCAAAATGCAGAAAAATAAACAGCAGCCCAATCGCAGAAACGCAGTAGAACCCAACAATCCAACTCGCAGAACAACTCAAGCACAGAATAAATCGAATTCATATTACAATTCAGCCAAAAAAACACAGAACAAGCTACAAACTTAACCAATAAACAACGAAATAAAAGCAACTCGGAGCAAACTAGAAATCTCAATGACGAACAGAAAAACTCAGAAACTTTAAACAAAACGCAGAAAAGAAAATGAAATAGGAAGAGTAAAAGAAAGAAACAAGAAAAAGAAAATAAGAAACTAAGAAGAAAATAAGAAAAGGAACTGGGTTTGGTGTTGTTTGTAAAAGAAGATGGGAGAGCTCTGTGTTTGTAATTCGAAGAAGAAGAAATAACAAGAATTGTGCTGGGTTTTGTTTCGAAAACGAAAAAAAATAGAGGAGCTAGAAGAATAAAATTACGAATAAAACAGGGGAGGAGGCTAAGCTTCGAATAAAACAAATAAACACAGGAAAACAGATACTAAAAATTGACAAACTAATGTTTATTTTTTTAGAAAATTAACTACGAAAATAAATAAATCAATTACGAAATTAAAAGTTTATTCTAAGGAAGTTGAAACAAGACACAAACCCACAATAAAATTGAAGTTTAAAGGGGCACAATTACGATTTTAACTAAGAGCAAGAAATTAAAATTTTGTTACTTTCAACCCCAAGTGGTTAGCATTTCGCTACTTTGTCCACTAAACGGATTTACAAAAATAACGAAAGCTAGGCAATATAAAAGAGAGAGCAAAACAAGAAATTAAAGGAAATGAAAATTTTCATTAAAAAGAGTAGTGTTTACAAAATTTAGAACTACAAAACAAAAAATGAAATCTACCCTAAAACTACACTAAAATCTATTCTAGGTTGTATAATACAAGGGGGTGAGGGGTATTTATAGGACAAGGATTAGGGTTGAGGGGTGTGTTGGGTAAATCTTGGTCTTACACATTCTAAATGTGGTGGACAAATCCTAGCCATCTATTTGTTTCCTTCCCCCTTAAGCTTTGATGAGTGGATCTCGGCCATACACTTAATTAGTGTGTTGGGATGATCTCCACCTTCCACATGTCTTCAAAGATTCCTTTTCCACCAAGCTCCTAATTCTTTTTCCTCTTTTCATTTAAGTCCTTTTTCTTCCTCTTTTTCCCTTCCTTGCACTTTATTTCTTTATTTTGTCATTTCTTTATTTATTCACGAATTTCCTGAAATGCAACAAAATAAATTATTAAAATACGAGTTCAAACAATAAATAGGTGATAAAAATATTAAAAAATATGCACTTATCAATCTCAATTATCAAAAGCTTACTAGAAAAAATTAGATTATTTATGAAGAGTTGGGCTCTATGGAGATCCATTATTTTTGGAGACCCTAGAGACTATAGCAATCACCATTGTATCGAATCTCATCGTGGGATTAGAATTTTTTAATGGCAATTTTGTAATATATTTAATATAATTAGGCAATATACTACATAATATATACATACACAAAATTATCAACCGGAACAAAATATGTGCTGCATATTTTTCAGATTATGTTACCATCTCTGTCAAGTTCAATCACCGGAGACGTGATCCCATTATTTGTCCGGCAATCTCATTATGTGTAGAACATAATTTCTGATTAATATTACTAAATTTAACAATAAGATAACATATAACTTCCATATGTGCTGCACATTTTTCACATCCCGTTATCATCTCCATCAAACACCAGTCACCATCTCCGGTGATCTCATTATTTTTCTGATGATTTCATTATATGCTGAACAATTTTTGCAGAAAATTATGGGTAGAATATTGGAGAACAAGACACATTATCTCAAAATATGTGTAGAATATTGCATAACAAGACACATATTATAGAAAAATTTTCCGTTTACAGACTCTTCGATTTGTAGAACAAAATGATGGTAGAGAAATGATAAGTGCAGAGTTTCTCCTAGAAGTTTCTGAATGAATGACTTCCTTGTCTAGGCAATTCAAAAGAATTTGTTTCCTATGAAAATTCATATCAGTGATAGTTTTGTGCAGAATTCTCTTCTTTAACAATCCCAAATCTGATTCAACCATATTCTGACCACTACTTGCTTGCAATTGAATATCGAAGTCAGACTAGTCATGACCCTTTGTAATTTCTTGTAGTTATTTCCTGCAATGAAGCCACACTTGCTCTGCCTGGGACATTCTTTAACAAAGTAGACAAATGCTTCTACTTTAATATTAAACTTCAACGAAAATGAAAAAAATATATAAATACAACAGAATGAGAACATTTAAACTGTACATACTATTCACACAAAAATCATGGGTCGGGTAAGATGAATCGGGGCTTTGTGATTAAGGAAAATCGAAGGAGTTAAAGGGGAGGGAGAGGTGTTGGGTCCGGTTTTCGCTGCTGTATTGTTGCAGTGAAGAACAACGGGAGGCAGATTATAAGTGGATTTTATATCCACTTGGAACATTCTATATCGGCTTATTGATTGTTTTGGACTCAAGTTTGTTATAGTTTTGATGTGTTTTTCTTAGTTGTGCAGGTTTGTAAGAATATCAATGCTTCTGTCGTTTTTAGAGATTTAATTGATTAAAATCGGATTTTCCGGGAAGGTTGCGCAGTCTACACTGTTTTGGCCATATCTGGAGTTCTAGAAGTCCGTTTTCAGCGATCTTACTGCCCACGCGAAGCTTGAGAGATTTTCTACAACCTGGGATATATAGCACGTTCAAGGAATATGCTGAATGAAATCGCGCACGTGATCTTGTAAAAGAAGGCTGGGAATTTACTGTTTTGCCCTTTTTCTAATTCTAATTGTATTCTGGGCAGTTTTGGGTACCTTCTTTAAATTCTAATTGTAATAGAAGGTAATTTCTTGCTGGGCAAGACTTGGAGTATCTATATAAACACATCTAGGTTATTAATTTAGAGATCAGAAAAACACTATTCTATAGATACAACTTTATACGCAGCTTTTAGGGATTTTTCTGGAGAACTATTATTTTCTTCAAAGATTGAAGATTAAAGGTTTTTTCTATATTCTTATAATTATGAGTTCTTCTATTAATTCATGTGTTTTGTTTTCTTCCTTAATTATGTGTAACTAAATCTCTAATCTGAGGATTGGGTAGTATTCCTTGGTATTCATGTGTGTTTAATTATCTGTGATTTTCTTGCTTTGCTGATCTGTTATTGAGGGCTTAACACAATTAGGGGAGTCATGAACCTTTGATTGGATTTTAGGGATTGTAATAACTTGGAAGAGGAGTTGCAATTTTAGTACATGATTTAACAGACATAACTCGAATATTTGATTGGAAGATTAATAGGAGAGTTGTGAGACTTATAATTCTTGGTGCGTAATAGTTTATGATTGTATCATGGAAGTGACAATTAAGGTGTAGTTGTAGACATTATATTGTATCTTGGAAGGGAACATTATAACCTTAGAAGAATTGTTTTTAGCAGAGTAAGAACGTAGATGTCACAAAGATATTGAATGTGCATTGAAACCAATTGAAGAACCCCAGTTCTTGGATTGTTTTCCTCATATATTTTATTCTTGATTGATAATTAGTTTAATTTAGTTTATAAACAAACCAAACATTCTTCTACACTTCTAAATTGTGAGAGATAAGAAACTTGAACTTGATATTACATTCAGTCCTTCCCTGCGAACGAACACAAAAAAATACTATTAACAGCAGAAAAGAGAAAATTGAGCGGCACCGCCGCCGCTAGTGGTAGTGGTAGATGTGGCGGTCGCGGTTTGTATTTGTGTAGAGAAGGGAGAGATGGTAGAGATTTGAAGATGTTGAGTCGTACATGTTTCAAGATGATGATAACAAATACCACAAGGCAGAAAATGAATCAAGGAACCGAAGCTGATAATCCAATTAGGAAGCCAGCTGTATTACAGATAAACAAAGGCTACATCTTGTGAATGAAACACTGCAATCAGTTAGGGTTTAATCCAAGTAACAAGCCACAGCATGCTACAATCAAATATCCGTAACCAAAAGAGGGGTTTGCCATAACCATGCAAGTATATTCGAGAAGTCAAGAAAAGATGAGTTCGAGAAGTCATTCGAGAACTCTACCAGAAAGGGTTTATTCGAGAAGTCCCAGTTCGAGAAGTTAGAGTGTTATATTCGAGAAGTTCTAGTTCGAGAAGTTCAGACTGTTCTATTCGAGAAGTCTACAACAACTCTATTCGAGAAGTCTACAACAACTCTATTCGAGAAGTCTGCTCAAGAAACTATTCGAGAACTCTGAGGAACTATTTGAGAAGTCATCATTCGAGAACTCAAGATACATCTGTTCGAGAACTCAACCCTGTGTTAATAAAACAGAGTTCTCTAAAAGAATCATATTCGAATGAAGATCAAACCCAGAATTACTTTGCAACCCGTGACTTATAGACAGCGATCAATTACACAGAGGATGTTACGAGTAGGGAGTCAAATTGTAAATATTCGAAGGCTCAAACTCTTCCAAGTTAAAGGTGAAATCAGTCACTATTTATTCGACTTCAAGGGCAACAATAAGAGTGAAAGCAACCTCCAACATGATTACACACCTACTAAAAGATTCAAAGGATATTTCGACAAATGCATAAAGATCAGCCGTTATGTCTTGGAAGTTCTAGCACAGCTCAATAAGTAGACAGGATTATTGACTCTCAAAAAGGATTAACCCTTTTTGTTAAAGCTACTTTCAGAGACAAAGATCCAAAAGCAAAATGATCTTGTGCAGAAAGCATCACGTGGGTTTGGAAGCTAAGTCACCTCAAGAACTTAGTCACTTTTGAAGAAAGAAACATACACTATCTCAAAGCCTACTGGGATTGTCCAAATCAAGAAGAGAAGACTTTCAAGATAATTCAAGAAATGGAAATCACTTTGAGTATGTGTGTGTGACAAGTTATATCAAAAATGTATTATTACATTTTATGAAACTTACTTGTCTTCATATAGTTTATAAATAAGCTGTATGAGAAGCATAGTTTTAGTAGAGAAGAAAACACTGATCACAAGGCTGATAGCTTTAGTTTTCTTGTAAACACTAAAACTTTGTAACCGCAGCTATGTATTATTACGCAGAGAATTATCTTCAAATACAACCATCAGGTAGATCAAGCTGATAAGCCAACCCACCTGAGATTTTTTATATCGTGTGTTGTATATGCTTTAGATATTCTATTTATCTTGTTTTGTTTACGTTCTTATAACAATCTATCAAGACCTCATCAATTTGAAAGAATTTTGTTGAGATTGTGTTCAACCCCCCCCCTTCTACAATCTCGTGGTGTACAACTGGGACATCTCAATTGGTATCAGAGCAAGCTTCTAACATACAAGAAGTTTAAAGATCACCACCATGGGATTCAAGGATGCAGGAGTAAAAATACCAATCCTCGACAAAGATAATTACTTTCACCGGAAAGTAAAGATGTACCTACATCTCTCATCCATCGATGAAGGTTATGTAAACTACATAGAGAGAGGTCCTCATTTCCCTATGAAGGCCAATATTGCAGTTGGAGAAGTAGCTGGATCTGGAGCTGCTGGAAGGCCAATTCCCAAACTGCCAGCAGAATTCACAGATGGAGACAAAGAAGAAGTCCAGAAGGACAAAAAGGCCATGAATATACTGTTCAATGGTATTGATCAGGACATGTTCGATAGTGTAATCAACTGCACCACTGCCAAGCAAGTCTGGGACACTGTTCGGACACTCTGTGAAGGAACTGAGCAAGTCAGAGAGAATAAGAAACAACTTCTCATACAACAGTATGAACATTTTCACTGTAATACAGGTGAAGGCTTAACTGACATATTTAGCAGGTTTCAAAAACTGTTAAATGGGTTAAAGTTGTATGGAAGAATTTATGAAACCAAAGACTCCAACCTAAAATTTCTAAGGTCTTTACCTAAAGAATGGAAGCCAGTGACAGTCTCACTGAGAAATTCCCAAGACTACAAAGACTATACACTTGAGAGACTGTATGGAATTCTAAAGACCTATGAGCTCGAGCTTCAACAAGATGAAGAAGTTGAGAAGAGCCAGAAGAAAGGTGGAAATGTAGCTTTGGTGGCCAATATTCCAACCTATCAAGATGGAGAGAAGATGAAGGATGTTGAAACCACACCAAGTTAGGGAACTTGTGAAGGTGGAGATGGAACTAGCAAAGGCAAAGGCAAGATGATTGAAGAACTTGAAGCATTGAGTGATGATGAATCTAAAGATCTAGATGAATACTTGACATTTCTATCAAAAAGGTTTTCAAAGCTAAGATTCAAGAAGAATCCAGCAGGAGCCTTGCAATTCAAGAAAAGCCATCAACCAAACAAGGGTATGGTTGAGAGGTCAAAGATCAAGTGCTATAGCTGTGGAATTGCTGGCCACTTTTCCAATGAATGCAGAAAATCCAAAGCTGAGAATGAAAAGAAACAGTTTGGAACTGATGACTACAAGAAGAAATACTTTGATCTTCTCAAGCAAAAGGAAAGAGCATTTGTGTCTAAAGATGAAGACTGGGCAGCTGGAGGAAACTCAGATACAGAAGAAGAGTTTGTCAATCTTGCACTCATGGCAAAAGAGAATGATGAAGAGGCTAGTTCAGCAAGCAATCAGGTAAACTCTACGAACCTAACTGGGCTTTCTAAAGATGAATGTGATGATGTTGTCAATGAAATGTCAAATGAACTGTATAACATGCATGTCACATTGAAATCACTTAATAAAGAGAATAACAAGATTAAGGATCTGAATGCTAAGTTAGGTGACATGAATACATTGTTAGAAACTCAGTTAATCGACTTTGAGACAATGAGAAGAGACTACCAGGATGTAAAAGATAAATATGCTTGAGGCCTTAGATAGAGAAGATTGTTTAAAGGAATAATTAAAAAGGGAACAAGATCTAATTGCCAAGTGGGGTGGATCAAAGGTTAAAACTGAAGAAATTTGTAAAGTTCAAGGAATTAGATCCTTCCACAAATTAGCAGAAGCAAAGTTAGATGTTGATAGAGAGAGTGCATCAGACAGTGACTCTGTGGATGATGATTGTTCAAAGGAGTCGAAACCTGTCAGTAATGCAACCTTGATTAAATTGCATAAGAAATACGGACCTGTCAGCAAACACTTTGTGTTAGGAGAGTGTAGCAAAACCAAGTCAGTTGAACAAAGCAATATAGGCAACTTGTCTACTGAGAAATCAACGAACAAGTTAGAGAAGACTGAATCTAAGACTAAGGTTAGTAAGAAGAACAGAAACGGCAAGGTAGGAATTAACAAACACAGTAACTACACACCTGATAAATATGCTCCTCGAAAGGAATGTGCATACTGTGGAAGTGTAAATCATTTGTCTGCCAACTGTAAATCTGTTAAGAAAACTTCTGTGCCTAGTATGCCTATGTCTGTGCCTATGCCTGCCATGAATGTTATGCCTAACATGTTTGCTCAACCTGCTCAAGCATCTAGTCATGCATAATCCATATATACTACAATGCTTATAAAATGCCTCAGTTGCCATGGATGATGAATAACATGTTTGCACAGAATATTCCAAATTGTACAACTAGCTTGAATGAATATGAGTATGTGAACAAACCTGTCTTTCAGAGTCCTACACCTAGAGTAAAGATTGATTTAACTCAATCAGATCCCTTGGGTGGTAAAGGCCTGAAAAACAGGAGAAAGGCTAACAAGGCAGGATCCAAGGAAACTTGGGTACCAAAATCAACTTGATTTAATTTTGATGTGTGTAGGGAGACAGACAGAATCTTTGGTACCTGGATAGTGGTTGTTCTAGGCATATGACTGGAGATTCTACCCTGCTCACTAAGTTTGAGGAGAGAGCTGGCCCTAGCATTACCTTCGGAGACAACAGCAAACGATATACTAGAGGATATGGCTTGATTTCACAAAGAAATGTTGTCATTGAAGAAGTAGCACTAGTTGATGGACTTAAGCATAACTTGCTAAGTATCAGTCAATTGTGTGATAAAAATCAAAATGTATGGTTCACATCTGAAGCTTGTGTCATCTTCAAGAAGAATGATAACAAGATAGTGATGACAGGAAACAGAAAATGAAATGTATACATTGCTGACTTCAACTCAACGAGTACCAACTCTGCTACATGCCTCATCAGCAAGGCAAGCATGGACGGAGGATGGCTTTGGCACAAACGCCTATCACACTTGAACTTTAAAGCCATGAATGAATTGGACAAGAAGGATTTGGTCAGAGGTATTCCAAAATTGGAGTTCTTCAAAGATGGACTCTGTGATGCTTGCCAGAAAGGAAAGCAAAGAAAGACCTCTTTCAAATCCAAGTCAATGTCCTCAATCGATCAACCCTTACAGCTTCTGCACGTGGATCTATTTGGACCAGTCAATGTATTATCGATAAGCAATAACAGATACTGTCTTGTAATTGTTGATGATTTCTCCAAGTTCACTTGGACCTTCTTTCTTCGTTCAAAAGATGAGACAGGGGAGGTCATTATTAAACATATCAAGACAATCAACAACAATCCACACTTCAAAGTGAGAAGGATTAGAAGCGACAATGGAACTGAGTTCAAGAACTCTGTGCTAAGAAAGTTCTATGAAGAAGAAGGAATCATTCAAGAATTCTCTACACCAAGAACACCTCAACAAAATGGTGTGGTGGAGAGAAAGAATAGAACTCTCATTGAAGCAGCAAGGACTATGCTTGAAGAATCAAAACTGCCAACATATTTCTGGGCTGAAGCTGTTAATACTGCATGCTATACTCAGAACATTGCTTTGATCAATCAAGCAAAAGGCATGACACCTTACCAACTGTTCAAAGGCAAGAAGACAACAATTAACATTCTGCATGTATTTGGATGCAAATGCTTCGTATTGAAGAATTTTGGCGAGAGCCTTGGAAAATTTGATTCAAAGGCAGATGAAGCTATATTTGTTGGATACTCTGCTGGAAAATCTTATAGAATCTACAACCTAAGACTCAACATTGTAATGGAATCCATACATGTTGTCTTCGACGACAAGAAAATATCTGGTGTTGTAGATGAAGGTTTCCATGAGTCTTTCTCATTTGAAAATGAGACAAGTAGTGGAGTAAGTGAAGATGATGATGAAGAAAGGATAACGATTGGTGTAATCGACAGACATGGACCATCAAATGAAGTGTAGAATGGACCATCTGTAGAAGAGCAACTCACACCATCTGATGCGAATCACGTTGAAGCATCAGTTGAGAATCAAAGGGAAATATCTGTAGACAACTCTGTTAGAACTTCTCTCAACTCGAGGATAACCCACTCAGGGGGAGTTTCTCACAGTCAACACTCAACAATGAATCAAAATGATCAACATCAAGAAAACGAAGCAACTTCATCAAGATCAAACTTACCACCTTAAAGAAAATGGACTAAGGATCACCCTTTTGAGCTGATCATTGGTGACTCCAATACAAAAGTCCAAACTAGGAGAGCAACTCGAGAAGAATGCTTGTATAGCAGTTTTCTTTCTAAAGAAGAACCAAGGAAGGTAGAAGATGCTCTTCTAGATCCAGACTGGGTTTTAGCAATGCAAGAGGAGCTAAACCAGTTTGAAAGAAACAAAGTTTGGACACTTGTACCCAAGCCTAAGGGCGAGTCATTGATCGACACTAAATGGGTATTCAAGAACAAGATGGACGAAAATGGCATAGTCACAAGGAACAAGGCTAGACTAGTTGCCAAAGGCTACTGTCAAGAAGAAGGAATTGACTTTGAGGAAACCTTTGCACCAGTAGCATGGTTAGAAGCAATCAGAATCTTCCTAGCCTATGCAGCCCATACCAATTTCAAAGTCTATCAAATGGATGTCAAGAGTGCTTTTCTAAATGGGATTTTGGAAGAGGAGGTGTATGTTAGTCAGCCTCCTGGCTTTGAAGATCCAAACTTTCCAGAATATGTTTACTACTTGCTCAAAGCACTCTATGGCCTGAAGCAAGCACCTAGAGCCTGGTATGACACTCTTTCACAGTTCCTCATTGAGAATCACTTCACCAGAGGTACTGTAGATAAAACTCTCTTTTATAGATCGATCAATGGCTCTATGATACTTGTCCAAATTTATGTAGATTATATAATATTTGGGTCTGTTGATGAGAAACTTTGCAAAAGGTTTGCCAAACTTATGCAAAGTAAATATGAAATGAGTATGATGGGAGAATTAACTTATTTTCTTGGTTTACAAGTTAAACAAGTAAATGAGGGAATTTTTATAAGTCAAACAAAATACATTTTTGATCTACTAAAAAGTTTTGACTTAGCAGATTGCTCTTCTACAAAAACACCCATGGCCACTGCCACCAAGCTTGAATTGAATACTAAGGAAAAGAAGGTGGACATTTCAAGCTATAGAGGCATGGTTGGATCTCTTTTGTATTTAACTGCTAGTAGACCTGATATTATGTTTTGCTACATGTTTATGTGCTAGATTCCAAGCTGATCCCTGGGAATCTCATTTAGTAGCTATTAAAAGGATTTTTAGGTATCTCAAGGGGACACCAAACCTTGGCATTTGGTACCCTAGAGATTCTGGTTTTAATCTAATAGGCTATTCATATGCAGACTATGCAGGTTGTAAGATGGACAGGAAGATGAAGGAATTTACGGATGAGCGGAAGCACGGTATAACAATTTTTCCGTAAAAACCATGTATCGTGCATATAGAAAATCATATAAAACGAAAAACCGGAGGAATCGAAACCTTACCTCGAAAAATCGAAGCTTTATAATCTATGGTTTTGATGGTTGCTAGCAGTTGCTCCTCAGAGTGTGAAGCACTCTACCGGTATCCACCAAGATTAATTCTTCGACGAAGCTTTTTATAAAACTAAGCTTTTATAAAAATGGAGGTTTGATCTTTTTGAGAGAGAGAGAGAGAGATGAAGGTGGAGGCTACTAGGGTTTTCACAAAACCACAAGTCATCCTAAACACCTCTTATCTCTTTCTATTTATAGGGCACATGTAGGTTTTTATTATAATTAATATATCATATATATTATTATATAAATCCCTCAAAATGTTTAAATAATAATTAAACTATTTTAATCATTATTAAAAACAACTTGCTCTCTCAAAATACCTTCATCAATAAATTAATCTTTTTATGGTGTGACCCTGTAGGTTCAATATTAAGCCGGTAGTAGAAATAAATAATAATAAACTTTTTATTTATTATTTATATGAATTCTAAAATTCATTAAATATAATTAACTGATTAATTATATTTATTCTACATCGTGAGTGATGCTTCTCAACATATCGCGACTATCCGGATAATATGAATTCACTGCTTAGAATACCAAGAACCTGTCAGTGCTAGTTACCGTACAATCAATTCCTTCTACCCTACAATATCCCGATTAAATACAAGGCATGGATCTCGTGTCAAGCCTATCAAATTTAATCATATGATTTCTTATTCATAATGCAAAGTTCATATTAATGCAAATTAGAAACTCATTTCTAATTTCATACACTCTGGCCAGAGATTCCAGAACTCGCATACTAAGAATAACATAGGATATTCACTTCCTTACTGGAAGGGGTAGATCCTTTATTGATCGTTAACTATCTCCATACACAAATCCCTATGCCCAGAATAGACCTAATGGATGTCCTTGAGACTAAGGACTAAACCAAAGCATAGTTCATTATATACAAGATTACTCTAACGATCTCAAGTCTAAGGACACTTGTACAACTATCACTCAGTGAACAACTATCGACACGTGAGTAAACTCTATTAGTTGTTCAACTTATCGAGTCATGTTCAGTGAACTTATTCCTTAATAAGCACCTACATACTAGCTATAGTGTCACCACACAAATGCTTATGAGAACAGACATCCTCCTGAAAGGAGCAAGCATAGTATGTACCAATCTTTGCGGATTCACTAACTTCCGATTAGTTATCCTATGATCAGGAACTGTTTAAGTCTAGAGTTATCATCTTCTAGATCTCACTATTATAATCTCATTATAATTCTAGAAGCTTTACTTTAAACCATGGAATATCTTATTTAAAACACTTTAAATAGATAAGGCCCGTAATAAAAACAAATAAGTCTTTTATTAATATTAATGAAATCAAATAAGAGTACAAGAAAGTTCTTCCTAAATCATCATACATGATTGGAGTTTAGGACAAACTCTTTCAATCTCCCACTTGTACTAAAGCCAATCACTCTGGTATCTAATACCCATTCACTCATTATGACGATCGAAGTGAATCTGAGATTTCGGCTTAGTGAGTAGGTCTGCTATGTTGTTATGTGTGTCAACTCTCTCAATGTTGACATCTCTACTTTCAATGATCTCCCTAATCAAAAGAAAATGCCACAAAACAATTTTGCAACGTCACTTGCATCTATAAACTTTGCTTCCGCTGTTGAGTCAGCCGTTGTAGGCTGTTTGGAACTCTTCCAACTAATCGCTCCACCCTTCAGAGTAAACTCGTACCCTAACATGGATTTGCTATCATCACTTTCTGATTGAAAACTAGAGTAGGTATAACCCTTCTATTTTTCAACTCAGATCCACAAAAAACAAGAAAAATATCCTTAGTCCTTCGCAAGTATTTAAGGATGTTCTTCACTGCTTTCCAGTGGTCTTCACTGGATCCGACTGATATCTGCTTGTCACACTAATTGAATAAGCAACATCAGGCCTAGTACACAACATCGCGTACATGATAGATCCTATTGCTGAAGCATAAGGAATCTTACTCATACGCTCTCTTTCCTCAAGTGTCTCATGAGACATCTTCTTGGAAAAGGGATACTCCACGGCTCATCGGTATGAGACATATCGTGGAGTTTTCATGCTAAACCTTTTAAGCACTTTCTCGATGTATGTACCTTGGGTAAGACCAATCATTCTTCTCGATCTATCTCTATAGATCTTCATACCAAGAATCTAGGATGTCTCTCCCAAGTCCTTCATAGTGAAGTTCTTTGATAGCCACACTTTGACTGATTGCAGCATCGGTATATCATTTCCTATAAGAAGTATGTCATCCACATACAATACAAGAAATGTTACCGCGCTCCCACTAACCTTCTTGTAAACACATGGTTCATCTATGTTTTTGATAAAATCAAACTCTTTGATTGTCTCATCAAAATGGATGTTCCATCTACGAGAAGCTTGCTTCAATCCATATATGGATCGCAAGCAAAATCCGAATTGATTTGAGTAGGGCTACATGCAAAAAGTTTCATCAAAGTCAATCCTTTGCCTTTGTTTGAATCATTTTGCCATGAGCCTAGCCTTGTAGGTCTCCACCTAGCCATCTACTCCAATCTTTCTCTTGTATACCCTTTAGCATCCAATAAGTCTAACATCCTCTGGTGCTTCAACCAAGGTCCATACTTGGTTGGTATACATAGAATCCATTTCGGATTTCATGGCACTCTGCCATTTCTCAGAGTCAATACTATATCACATAAGGTTTTTTTAGTTTGAACAAGTGTTTCCTCTTGAACCGTAGTAGTTTGTGTTCCATGAACTTCTTTAAGTTCAATCTTGCTCCCACTGTTCCCTTCAAGGATAAACTATTTTTCTAAGAAGGTAGCATGTCTGGAGACAAACACTCTATGATCGGTGTAAAAGTGATACCCTAAAATCTCTTTAGGATATCCCACAAAACTACATTTTACGGATCGAGATTCCAGCTTATCCGGGTCAACTTTCTTGACATAAGCTAGACATCCCCAAATCTTAACGTGTTTAAGACTTAGTTTCCTTTCTTTCCATATCTCATATGGAGTTTAAGGAACAGATTTGGAAAGGCACCTTATTCAGTAAATATGCTGAGGTTTCCAATTCATAACCCTAAAGTGATACTGGAAGATCTGCATAGCTCATCGTGGATCGAACCATGTCTAACAAAGTTCAATTTCTCTTTTCAGATACTCCACTCAACTATGGAGTGTCCGGATGAGTCCACTGGGAGACTATACTATTTTCTTTGAGATAATCTAGAAACACACCACTCAAGTATTCATCTCCTCGATCTGATCGAAGAGCTCTAATACTATGGTTGGTTTATTTCTCTACTTCATAACTGTATTCTTTGAACTTTTCAAAGGCTTCAGATTTGTATTTCATCAAATACATATATCTAAATCTAGATCAATTATCTATGAAAGTCACGAAGTATTAAAATCCTGCCATGGCTTGCGTAGACATTTGTCCACATACATCTATGTGTACCAATACCAGCAACTCTCTAGCGCTCTCTCCATGTCCACTAAATGGAGAATTGGTCATTTTACCCAACAGACAAGACATGCATGTAGGATATGATTCAAAATCAAAGGGTTCCAGTAACCTTCCCTTATGCAATGTCCGAAGTCTATTTTCACTAATATGACCAAGTCTGTAGTGCCATAAGTAGGTAGGATTTTCATCACCTTTTTTTTTTCTTTTATTATTATGTTCAATATAAAGTAAAACATATTCTATGTCACATACATACAGACCGTTATTTAAAGTTCCACTACCATAAAGAACATTATCTCTGAGGATTGGATGTTTAATATTCTGAATAATAAACGAAAATCCATCCAAGTCTAACATTGGAATAGAAATAATATTCCTCACATTCGAGGGAACAAAATAACAATTATTTAAAATAATAGTCTTGCCCGTAGGCATATGTAAATCAAATGACCCTACAATTATGGCAGCAACTCTTGCTCCATTGCCCATCCATAGAATCGCCTTCTCTTCCCCAAGAGCCCTACTTTTCCTTAGTCCTCGCAACGAATTGCAAATGTGAGAACCACAAGTAGTATCTAATACCTAAGTAGAAGTTGATTTAGTGACATGTTTACTTCAATCATAAACATATCTGAATTAGAAGCGGTAGTCTCACTAGCCTTCTTCACCTTCAGTTCTGCAAGGTAAACCTTACAGTTCCTCTTCCAGTGCCTCACCTTGTTACAGTGAAAACAAACAGCATATCCCAGCTTCTTAGCCCTTGAGAACTTTTCTCAAGCTTCGAAGCCAGTCAGCATAGTTGGGACCAGTCAATATGTGAGCATCTAGTATGCTACGAAGTGATTATGCAGAAGACCTAGTGTATATATCTATATATATTAAGTCTGCAAATGATATACACATAACAACACTTAGCAAATATTCAATTTCATTATTAAAACACTATATGAATCGGGTCTTTATTCATAAGTGGCTCCCACTAGTTTATCTAATTTATACAACCCCCTAAGTGAATAAATAAGCATTCAAAATGCTAGTGGGAATAGGGATCCTACATTCCATCACACAACCCCGGCTGTGGCACGAAACGCCATGTGATGTTCAATAGGCAGACAACTCTTGTCAATTACATCTCATGTTATTCCCTAATAAAACTTTAGCCTCTTGAATAATTGAGTCACGGCTGTGGCACGACAAACTCAATATTCTAAGTCAAGTCTAACCCAACATTTCGTAAAATTGAATCAGTCTCCAATAGCCCACGGCTGTAGCACGTAACGACCATTAGATTCTAATTCATTGTACACATCTCTATGTAATAGACAAGTATTTCTAATTTCGAAATCAAAGCCCTCGGCTGTAGCACGAAACGACAATGATTTAAAAATGAGAACTACTTTCTACCATGTTGGAAGGCTATAACCGACACAAGCCCGTTGTGTCATTGGCCAATTACTACTTGATATTTATAAAAGAGGTTTTTTTTTTTTTTTTTTTTTTTTTTTTTTTTTTTAAGGTCACGAAACATTTTCGTATAAACCTATAAGTCTAACGTGTTTTAAGTTGAATAGATAATCTAAATCTATAACAAAAACACGAAAAATCAATATTATTAGTCAAGTCAAATCCAACATTTTGTACAATTAAATTAGATTCCAATAGCCCACGGCTGTAGCACGTAACGACCACTAAAATCTAATTTTGTACACATCTAATGTAACAGACAAGTATTTTCATGTTGATCGGTAACAAAGTCCTCGGCTGTAGCACGAAACGACAATGCACCGAAAACAAGAAATACTTTCTGTCATGTTGGAAGACCATAACCGACACAAAACTTTTTGTGCCTATGGCCGATTACAACTTGGCATATATAATACATAGATCTCATTTTTTTTTTTGTTATTAACCAATAATTAAAACTCTTTTAATTATTAATTCTATTTCTAAACTCTTTAGAAAATTAATCTCTCCCTTAATATAATTTCATAAATTAAATAAAATAATTAATAATATTAAGATCACATCTTAATTATTTTATAATAAATTAAATCTCATTTAATCAATTAATAAAATTGCTAACTAATTATTATTTCATAAATAAATAATTATCAGCTATTATTAATTAACTAATATTATTTAACAATCATAATCATATTATAAAGAGATTCTTTTCTTCAATTAAATATTTCAAATCAATAATCGATAATAAGATGATTCCCAGATCGGGGGGAGCATTGTCAAGAGGCGTCACTTAATACCCCTTTCTTACAGATCAAAATTTGTTTTTGACAGAATCATCCTTTCTCTCAATATTGAAAATTCATATTTAATTACGTGTTTCAAAAACACCAAAATCTCATGATTGTATTCATAATATTATTATTAAGGCAAGAAACGATTCCTATTTCTAGATTTTCTAGCGCACGCCTTATTTTGATTTAAGTTCACCTAAATCTATCATCTCATGGTAAACATAGGCATATATCTCATATATAAACATAAATAAATAAGTAAGCATGCAAGCAATATCATGTCACACATTGATATAATGATGTATGGATTTATTATAGTATTTAAAAGCAATTTAAAACAATTAAAACATGCCTTAAAACACTTTCGGTAATATAAATATTTCAAAAATATTATATAAAAAATATTTGACCACTCCATTAGATCCGTCTCGGAAATACGAATCCAACGATATATTGCACGCCCAAAACGGAGTTACCAAACTCCTAAAAAATCAAATTTAATGTGGACAGAAGGCTGTAACGCATTTATTATATGCGTTACAACAATTAAAACAATTTTATTGTGTAACGCATTAAGTAAATGCGCGACTGGACCTGTCACGCATTTCGTAAATGCGTGACACCCCTCCCCGCGTGCACTGCACGCGCCCGACACATTGCCGACAGCAGTTTTTTTTTTTTTTTTTTTTGTTTACGTTATCAGACGTCTGTTGTGCTTACAAATTGTAACTCCCGAAGTACTTGTAACTGTTGCCTCTTTTAATATAATTAACTACTATAATAACTTTTATTATTATCCTTTTATAATTTTAATATTAATAAATTAATTAACTATTAATTAATAAATTAATAAAAAAAATCATAAAAACATGATTTCTGAAAATCATCAGCAGCAAAAATGTCAGATCAGGCAAGGGGTCCTTGTGCAAATTTTTTAATTCATATATTTCAACATGCATAATTATTTTATGAATTTTAATTAAAACAATTTTTAAAAATTCATAACAAATAATCTACACATCACAAAATTATGAAAAAATATCTAGATGATCCATAACACTTATAGAACCCAGATCAATGGTCAAAACTTTATGCAAATATTATTTTGAATTAATTCATAATTAAATCCAAATAAACTTGCAAAAAAACATAATAAATCCATACATGCATAAAAAAATCTGAAATTTTTTATATGAATCTCTATATGCAGAACCTAGCTCTGATACCATTGAAGGAATTTACGGATGAGCGGAAGCACGGTATAACAATTTTTCCGTAAAAACCATGTATCGTGCATATAGAAAATCATATAAAACGAAAAACCGGAGGAATCGAAACCTTACCTCGAAAAATCGAAGCTTTATAATCTATGGTTTTGATGGTTGCTAGCAGTTGCTCCTCAGAGTGTGAAGCACTCTACCGGTATCCACCAAGATTAATTCTTCGACGAAGCTTTTTATAAAACTAAGCTTTTATAAAAATGGAGGTTTGATCTTTTTGAGAGAGAGAGAGAGAGATGAAGGTGGAGGCTACTAGGGTTTTCACAAAACCACAAGTCATCCTAAACACCTCTTATCTCTTTCTATTTATAGGGCACATGTAGGTTTTTATTATAATTAATATATCATATATATTATTATATAAATCCCTCAAAATGTTTAAATAATAATTAAACTATTTTAATCATTATTAAAAACAACTTGCTCTCTCAAAATACCTTCATCAATAAATTAATCTTTTTATGGTGTGACCCTGTAGGTTCAATATTAAGCCGGTAGTAGAAATAAATAATAATAAACTTTTTATTTATTATTTATATGAATTCTAAAATTCATTAAATATAATTAACTGATTAATTATATTTATTCTACATCGTGAGTGATGCTTCTCAACATATCGCGACTATCCGGATAATATGAATTCACTGCTTAGAATACCAAGAACCTGTCAGTGCTAGTTACCGTACAATCAATTCCTTCTACCCTACAATATCCCGATTAAATACAAGGCATGGATCTCGTGTCAAGCCTATCAAATTTAATCATATGATTTCTTATTCATAATGCAAAGTTCATATTAATGCAAATTAGAAACTCATTTCTAATTTCATACACTCTGGCCAGAGATTCCAGAACTCGCATACTAAGAATAACATAGGATATTCACTTCCTTACTGGAAGGGGTAGATCCTTTATTGATCGTTAACTATCTCCATACACAAATCCCTATGCCCAGAATAGACCTAATGGATGTCCTTGAGACTAAGGACTAAACCAAAGCATAGTTCATTATATACAAGATTACTCTAACGATCTCAAGTCTAAGGACACTTGTACAACTATCACTCAGTGAACAACTATCGACACGTGAGTAAACTCTATTAGTTGTTCAACTTATCGAGTCATGTTCAGTGAACTTATTCCTTAATAAGCACCTACATACTAGCTATAGTGTCACCACACAAATGCTTATGAGAACAGACATCCTCCTGAAAGGAGCAAGCATAGTATGTACCAATCTTTGCGGATTCACTAACTTCCGATTAGTTATCCTATGATCAGGAACTGTTTAAGTCTAGAGTTATCATCTTCTAGATCTCACTATTATAATCTCATTATAATTCTAGAAGCTTTACTTTAAACCATGGAATATCTTATTTAAAACACTTTAAATAGATAAGGCCCGTAATAAAAACAAATAAGTCTTTTATTAATATTAATGAAATCAAATAAGAGTACAAGAAAGTTCTTCCTAAATCATCATACATGATTGGAGTTTAGGACAAACTCTTTCAGAAGAGTACCACAGGCACCTGTCAATTTCTAGGAAACAAGCTGGTCTCTTGGTTCAGTAAGAAGCAGAATTCAGTTTCAACTTCAATAGCTGAAGCTGAGTATATTGCTATAGGAAGCTGTTGTGCACAGATTTTAAGGATGAGACATCAACTGCTGGACTATGGAGTTAAGGTTGAGAAAATTCCAATTTTCTGTGACAACACAAGTGCAATTGCAATTTATGAGAATCCAGTGCAATACTCAAGAACCAAGCACATAGATATCAGATACCATTTCATCTCATCAGAGAGCATGTGATGGAAGGTACTGTGGAACTTCATTTTGTTCCAAGTGAGAAACAATTAGCAGATATATTTACTAAAGCTCTGGATAAAACAACCTTCTCAAGGTTGGTAAGTGAGCTTAGTATGTTGAACTTCTCATAATCTCGAAGTATTTTTCAAATTGTTGCAGCCAGTGAATCTTATTCTCTGGATTATCTGTTTATTTTTATCTTTTTATTATTATTTTTATTCTGGAGTTATCGAACATTTAATTAACAAGAGATATCGAATGGATGTGTGCACCCGTTTGAGTTGTCGAATGGATATTTTGCCTGAGATATCGATCAACTAATTCTCTAAGATATCGAACTAGTGTAACTAGAGATATCGACTAGTGAAATATTGAGAGATATCGAATCAGTAAATGTTCAGACAAATCGAATGGTCATGGTTAGAGATGTCGAACTATTTAAATAATTGTTGATATTATTTTGCACTATCATTCATCCAGAATAATTGAATCTTTTGTGTGCTCTGTACTCTAGAAATATTTGTCTTGGTTTGATTAGACTTAAGTCGTCAGATATAAATGTTTTTGGAACGTATCACACACATAATAATTTTCTTTTTACTCTTTCTAAATGATCTGTCAGGATGATTATAGGTTACCGTGTATCTCTTTTGCATGTGTAAATGTGCATTAAAGGTGAGTGACCTTGGTTATCCTTGCACTCGGTTTTCTCTAAGTTTTTAAGACGTGTCTTTAGCACTTTTGGGCTTATAAATAGGAAGGGGCATAGATCATTTAGACATACTCTTAACAAAAACAAAACCCTTTATCCCCTTCTTCAAACCCTCTCATCAAAAATGACCAGGAGCATTCTCAAAGTTTCAGTGGAGGAGTTCGAGGCCATGCCCTTCTACGAGAAGGTGATGGCTCTCTAGGAGAAGATTGATGAGCTCCTCGCTGCCAAAGAGAGGAACCTTGCTGCCATGCGAGTGGCACTGGAGGTTCTCCGCGCTCGCAACCAGGAGGACGCTGTTGAAGACCCAGCAGGCCCAGCCAAGGCTGCTTAGCTGGCTTCGGTGGGGGGGTCTAGTTTAAGTTTTTGTTATTTTTGTTTGTTTGTTTCAACGGTCTTTTTGACCATTTTTGTAAGTTTTTTTTTAATGAAATGGAATTTGCTCTTATCTATATCTTGTTGATGCCTGTTATAGTCTTGATCTACTTGCATGTTCCTTTGGTTCGACTTGTCAGATTCACTTTGCTTGACTCGAACACATCTCTGAACACTTAGATAAGATTAAAATGAACAGTGCATGAATCACCTAAGTTGTCTTAATAATCTATTTTGTGCGAATTAGTGTTTTAAGTCAACTTATGCGTTTATCAGATCTGTTAGTGATTTGGAACACATTTCATTTTGTTATCAATAATCTAATCAACCTGTTTTGTTTTCTGAATCAGACTGACTAGATTTGATAACTTACATACTATCCATGTTGTTTTAATTCTAATTTCACATTATCATCTAACCTTACAAGTGAGCCTTAAAAGGTACATAGTTGCATAGTTTTGGGTCTAAACTGCAGTAATCCATATGACTCAAACTGACAACGAAGGTTAATGATAAGGAAGTGATATGCTCTACTCAGCAAACTTGGTGATTGCAACAACCAGGTTCAATAATTCTTTCATATGTCATGTGTACACACACTCAGAATTAGAATTTAATTAGAAAAGAACTGATCTGTACTCTGTGGTAAAATAGGACTCATTAGTTAATCCAAAACACATGAATAAGTATTTTTGCTAATCAAACTCATGCTTCGAATTGACTAACAATGGTACTAGGTTTAAGTTCCATATTCTTGCAGATGATTAAATGAATATCCATGACTGTCTCTGCAAACCTTTTCTTAAAATCAGCTACAAGCAATGTCAATTTGATTAATCAAGTTCAGTAGTGCTCTGTAATCTTAAGAGACTAAACCTTCATGTGGAGAAGGCTCTTACAGTAGTTCACTCAGATCAGGTATTGAGTTTACTTTTCATCAGCATTTTCTTTCCTTAATCTTTGTCTAACTTTGCTGAACTGAGAATTGCTGGAATGTCCCCCAGATTCTCTACCCACTCAGCACACCATACATTCACATTTCCATCCTTAAACCCCCTCTACAGTTTCTCAACAAGCTGTAGTTGATAATTCTTGTAAATCTTACCTTGAGGGGAGTGAACAGGAGGATAGTGAGGGTGAGGGAAGTGGTGAACATCAAGAAGCCACAAGGACAAGGAAGGTAAGGGTGGTGTGTAAAACCAGCCTAACCATCCTATGTCTTCCCAAAAAGGCATAGTGATTAAAAAGGACATCCACACTTCTAGTTCTAGCCTCTCAACAGGCTTTAACTATTGAATCAGGTTCCCATCCAAGAACACAATCAGTAAGGGTAAGGGACACAGTTGTGCAACCTATATCACTTGTCATCTAGCCAGGAGTTAGTACAAGATGCATTGACACATGGGGAGCACACACATGTTACTCTTAACTATTTCTCAAATTTAGGTTGATTGATCTTCTGTAAATGTGAAGATTCAGCCCCACTCATGGATACCTAATTTGTGACATTCAACCACTTCATTAACAACTCCAAACAATCTTGATTCTTCATTTCATTTCTTGAAGAAGCCAACACTCAATCCTTAGCTCACTGAGATTACTCTACACATTTTTCAGGTGTGATTAAGAGTGGTCTTCTATTTATTCCCGGAAAACAAAAGGAGAGATTGAGTACCCCTTTAGAAAG
The DNA here is from genome assembly GCA_037693485.1 of Kitagawia praeruptora. Classification (NCBI taxonomy): domain Eukaryota; kingdom Viridiplantae; phylum Streptophyta; class Magnoliopsida; order Apiales; family Apiaceae; genus Kitagawia; species Kitagawia praeruptora. The sequence goes on along the minus strand of CM075351.1, from coordinate 114,990,130 downwards.
GGAAGGTGAGTTGTGAGAAGTTAGCCAGGATGAGATCCTAATGCAAAAACAGAGAGATTACAGAGAGATTTTTTTTTTTGTAATTTCTAGGTTCTCATTCCTCGACGTTCTAATTCTACTACTCTGATCCTACTGATAACAAAAAAGGGGGAGAAGTTACTAGAGGGAAAGTGACTTTGACCAAGGGGGAGAAGGGTTAGTTTTATCTTTAGACCAATCAGCATATGGAGAAACAGAACAACCTCTTAGGATACATGCTATACTTAGGGGAGCAGGGAGCAGTTCTAAGTACTCAAGGAGAGTGAGTAGTACAATTCAGAAAATGTGTCAAAAAAGCTTGATCAATAATTTCTGCTCTGCTGAAAGTCAAATCTAAAGAGTGGTTTTTGTTATCATCACTCTCAGGATTTATGTTCTTTCCTCAAGACATAAATAGGGGAGATTGTTGAGTCATACAAATTTCAAGATGATGATAACAAATACCACAAGGCAGAAAATGAATCAAGGAACCGAAGCTGATAATCCAATCAGGAAGTCAGCTGTATTGCAGATAAATAAAGGCTACATCTTGTGAATGAAACACTGCAATCAGTTAGGGTTTAATCTAAGTAACAAGCCACAGCATGCTACAATCAAATATCCGTAACCAAAAGAGGGGTTTGCCATAACCATGCAAGTATATTTGAGAAGTCAAGAAAAGATGAGTTCGAGAAGTCATTCGAGAACTCTACCAAAAAGGGTTTATTCGAGAAGTCCCAGTTCGAGAAGTCAGAGTGTTATATTCGAGAAGTTCTAGTTCGAGAAGTTCAGACTGTTCTATTCGAGAAGTCTGCAACAACTCTATTCGAGAAGTCTGCAACAACTCTAATCGAGAAGTCTGCTCAAGAAACTATTCGAGAACTCTGAGGAACTATTCGAGAAGTCATCATTCGAGAACTCAAGATACATCTGTTCGAGAACTCAACCCTGTGTTAATAAAACAGAGTTCTCTAAAAGAATCATATCGAATGAAGATCAAACCCAGAATTACTTTGCAACCCGTGACTTATAGATAGCGATCAATTACACAGAGGATGTTACGAGTAGGGAGTCAAATTGTAAATATTCGAAGGCTCAAACTCTTCCAAGTGAAAGGTGAAATCAGTCACTGTTTATTCGACTTCAAGGGCAACAATAAGAGTGAAAGCAACCTCCACCATGATTACACACCTACTGAAAGATTCAAAGGATATTTCGAAAAATGCATAAAGATCAGTCGTTATGTCTGGGAAGTTCTAGCACAGCTCAATAAGCAGAAAGGCTTATTGACTCTCAAAAAGGATTAACCCTTTTTGTTAAAGCTACTTTCAGAGACAAAGATCCAAAAGCAAAATGATCTTGTGTAGAAAGCATCACGTGGGCTTGGAAGCTAAGTCACCTCAAGAACTTAGTCACTTTTGAAGAAAGAAACATACACTGTCTCAAAGCCAACTGGGATTGTCCAAATCAAGAAGAGAAGACTTTCAAGATAATTCCAGAAATGGAAATCACTTTGAGTATGTGTGTGTGACAAGTTATATCAAAAATGTATTATTACATTTTATGAAACTTATTTGTCTTCATATAGTTTATAAATAAGCTGTATGAGAAGCATAGTTTTAGTAGAGAAGAAAACACTGATCACAACGCTGATAGCTTTAGGTTTTCTTGTAAACACTAAAACTTTGTAACCGCAGCTGTGTATTATTACGCAGAGAATTATCTTCAAATACAACCATCAGGTGGTTCAAGCTGATAAGCCAACCCACCTGAGATTTTTTATATCGTGTGTTGTATATGCTTTAGATATTCTATTTATCTTGTTTTGTTTACGTTCTTATAACAATCTATCAAGACCTCATCAATTCGAAAGAATTTTTTGAGATTGTATTCAACCCCCCCTTCTACAATCTCGTGGTGTACAACTGGGACATATCAGAAGAGATCAGATGAAAGAGAGATAGAGCGCTGGAGAGAGATTGCAGCGGCGCGTAGATGGCTGGTCGTGCTTCGCAGCGGAGGAGTAGAGTGACATGGTCGGGAGAGATTGTGATGAACTTGTTTTATGCGTGTCCACATCTATGTGTATATTATTCCTGACCGTTGGATTAAACTGAAATGAACGGTTAAGATGTTGGACTCCAGGTCTCCAAAAAAAAAAGTTCCCCACCACTGAACTTTGTTCTATTTATGAATATAAAGTCAGGTGTCACACGAAAAAGATCGTGCTATATATTATCGTGAATTTATCATTCTCTATTATAGGTCCCAAAAGTGGGTAAAATAAGCTAGAAGGGGGGGTTGAATAGCTTATTACCTTTTTAAAAATTAGAGCTTGGCGTTTTAAAATTTTCTTTCTCCTTTTAAAATTAATTACTTATAAATAAGCAATATAAAATGCGGAAAATAAAAGAGAGAAAGATGAAGAGTATGACATGATCGATTTATCCTGGTTCGCGATGCCGCAATCCCCTAACGGATTCGAACACCCCTACTCCAGTCCCCGAGCTCCTCCCGAACTCGAGATTTCTTCCACTATAAGTAAAATACTCCTTATAGTAGGCGGAGAAGCCTTTACAACCACTATGTATTTATCTTAGAGCCTAACTACCCGTTACCTCCTCAAAATACTATAGCCACCCCTTGCAAGGTTATCTTGGAGCGTAACTCCCCGCTACCTCCTCAAATGCTATGCAAGAAAACCCCTTACGAGTTTATCTTGGAGCGTAACTCCCCGTCACCTCCTCACAATCACGTAAGTAAACCCTTTGCATAGACTTCGTATCTACACCCTTTAACGATCTTGGATCTTAGGTCTTAGATCTTGGGTCTTTCCTCCTCCTCTTGGTGCAAAGACACTCAACTCCCCGTCGGCGTGTCTAAGACTTGGGTCTTAGAGCGAGAATCACCTCACTTCATTTCACCTCACGTCAAAGGATATAATACAAGCCCTACGACTTAAATCCCTTTAATTTGACGAATAAAAATGTGTTTTTCAACACAAATCAAAGTGAGTTAGTGGGAGTTATAAATATTTCGTAGAATATTAAACAAGCAACTAAACTCGAAGAATACAAGTGTTTACACTTGTAAATCGCTTTAATATAGCCTAGGCCAAGATAGGGCCGAATATATATATATATAAAGCTCGTGGAAGCAAGGGACGCTATTACGCATTAAATTAAACACCACATAAGCATATACACACAACTCACACGTACGGAAAAGTAACTCTATTATATATAGGATAAAACGAGGGTCGCTATTACATATGTGTTAATTTAGTGCGAGAAGTAAACACGTAAGTAGCTGGGAGAAGTCACACAAGGGACTTATCACACAACTAATGCAAGACAATAAATTAAAAGTGGATGCAACAAAATATACTATGCAAAGAAACCTTCGACCGAATGAAAGCAAGAAAAGGCTAAATGGTTTGAACTTTGTTTCGGTTAAGAAACAAGTTCTAGTAGCCTTGGTTAAGTCCTTAAAGATATAAACACAATTAAGGTGCAAGGGACTTTAATAACCAACACTAAAAGAAGCTTGCTTTTGATTTTAGATGTAACAAGTTTAAACCGATGTAACAAGTTTAAACCACTTAAGGTAGAAACTAGTTTATCCCAGTTAAGCACAAATCAAAAGATACTTCTTTGCCTTATAACCAAGTATAGATCAAGTGGTTACTAAGGTCTTAAAGAGGGCTTAATAAGTTCTTAAAAGAACCTCCTCTTGGTAGCTTACAAGTTGTCTACACACACTACACGAATTAATTCAAGAACAAGTGTGTATGAGTGACAAATGTAAGACTACTTAAGCACAAGTAAATATTCAAAAGATTTAAACACTAATATTCCAAATATATACCTTGCACACCCACTCACTAGCTTATGACTCTTGACCTTACAAAGGTTCAAGCTCCTCTTTAATTAAGAGAGAACTACAAGAGATACGAGCTAGTTTCCGAAGCCAACAACACACCAAAATGAGCCGAAATGAGCATCAAAGAAGATATAATCAAGAAGAGTAAAAAATGGTGACTCAAGTGCTTAAGGAAGAATACTTACAAGGCTTTTTAAAACGTGCAAAAGGTAGCCTTGAAGAATGTTTTCCGAATGTGCAAAGTTGAGCAAAACAAGAGCCAAAATACCACTAAAACAAGGCCAAATGAGCACCAAAGAAAGATATAATCAGGGAGGATAAATTGGTGACTCAAATATACAATGAAGAGTACATGGGGACTGCTTAAAGCGTGCAAGATAGCTGTCCCAAAATAACTTGGCCGAGTGGTGTATAAAATGTAAGAAATGGATCAAAAACAAAGCTTTAAAGATGATAAAAGATGAAGGAGCAAAGCTTTGTTATCCAAATTTTTTTGAAGGTTCTTGGATACTTGATATTGCTGTGTTTCTAGAGAGAAAAGAGCAAAAATTCTTTGGCACAAGAAGGCTTACGAAAAAGAGTATGTTTAGCTTGGTATTTATAGCCAAAAGTAGGGTTTTATGGACCAATGGTCTTTAGACAAGTGGCTAGCTACTAATTAAATAATCAAATGCATAAATTAGCTTTTTGGCACCTTCCTAGAAGTTCCCAGCAGATCAGCATGTGGGAAATATCAAATATAAAATATTTAGGAAGCTTCTAATGGTACGTTCTAGCCGAAAAACCCGAAACGACGCGATAAACCCATAACTATGAAATAAATTGAAAAATCACTTTAAAATAATGAAACTATGGTAATCCCCTAGAAATATTCCCAGAGGATTATGGTCATTCACCTTGAAATGAGTTGACCATCTATGATGTTTAAGCGACCGAAAAATCAATTATGTATCGATTTTAGGGGTCCCCGAAAAAAGAGTCATGCAGAAATCAAGAAATTAATCCTAAAATTCTTTTTAATTATTCTAGAGACATATCCAAAGTTTCAAGTCAAAATAACATGTGGAGGTATTTTATTCAAAAATATTTTGATTAAATGTCCTTACGCGACGGAATAAAATACATTAGCCATTTACCGTAACTTGTCGATACTTTGGCTAAAGTTTTGACTTGAAATATATTCAAATATAATATTCCTCGAATAATAATGACTATGAAGTCCTCAGAATATTTATTTTGAATATTTTAGAGTTTTATCCAATGTAAGTAAAAACTGTTAAGGGTTCCGGGGTAAAATTTATTATTATTTTATTATTCTTTCTGCAAGTCTTTGGGCAAGACAATTTAAAAATAAGTCTTTGAAAAATATATCTAATATATTTGAGGATAAAACATTTGAAATGAACATTGTTTTGAATAAAACATTTATTTTTGGTCCGGAAAATCAGTGTACGGGATATTTCGATATTTGCGCCGTATAGACTTTGCCTTTAAATATATAACAAATAACTTAGACTAGGAAACATCATTTCATTGACATTTCTTATCCAAATTAGTGATTGGTACGAGAAAACGTTTGGTCAAATTGACTCGTCACTTGTTAAAGTCACATCGAATAAAATTATGGGAGGATTTACTATATTATCTAATAAATTCCTAAATCTAATTTAATTTTCACTTTCAAACTTGAGAAATCACCAAACCCTAATAGTGAAAGATTGTCTAACAATTTTCCCAAAAGACTGTCGACTCACACTCTATACATGTACACAATTCGTCATAAATTGAGGGTGAGGAGATTATTCATTTTAGTATTACAATCTTCATTACAATGTCAATTGCTATTGTTTCAATAATCATTCTCCGAGGATTGCTGTTGTATCCAATTTTTTGATAAATTTTTGATATTTTTGATTTGTTATTTTATCTCTTTAAGTATGATTCAATTAGTATTTTGGGGATTGGAAAGCACTCGGTTGGTGATCGAAATCACAAAAACTTACCTTTCATAAAGGAAGATCGTTCATATATGAGAATATCTGTTCCTTCAATTTCAGTTGGTGCAACTGAAAGTTCTGAACATTAGATTACAACTGGAATTAATTGTGAGAAGGTCATTTGTTGTGCTATTGACTTTGGTGTAGGTTGTATTTCTCGGAAGTCATTGTAATCTTTTTTATTTCAAAAGATATTTTTATCATGTATGTTAAATAATTTAAAAACAAAACGATTATTTGTTCAGCTCATTTATTTATTTATCAACCAGATTGTATTGCCAATTTGGAAATTTATCCCGACTGAATCCAATCTCTTCAAAATGCATTACACTTTATTAAAAGAATCACAACTTTTTTGAGCAATTTTAGATTATAATAAAACATTTTTTTAGCTTATTAATTTCTTCTTTCTAGTATATACAAATTTTTATTCCTTTTTCTTGTTGCCGTGATGTTCTATCACCTTTAAAAGTCAGAGTTTTCTTCATTCACCTTTTAAAAGTATTTTTTTTATTGAAAATTTAACTATTTTGTTCACGAGGATTTTGGCTCCCCTTTCCTTAAAAACTAGGCAACTTAGTCGCGATACGCGTGATTAATAAATTTTAATTTTTAGGTAATGAAAATGAATAAATCAAATTTTATTATTTATAAAAGTTAAGAGATATTTTAAAAATTTCCTAAAAAAGTGATTTAAAAATAATTTGTATGATTTATTAGTTGGAATAATATATCAAGAATTTTAATAATCTTAAAAATATCATAAACATGAAAAATAACGATTACAATATTAAATATAACGAAATAATGTTTTTAAAGCCGACATCCCTCTCATAACATACATGCTTACTAACAATATAACAATTTATTCAATTAGTATATTGATTTATTTTGACACATTATAATGAAACAACATGTGTGTAACATTTTTATGGACTTAATCGGTCGTTGAAATGTTTGAGTTTATTACGTACAAAAGTAAAAAATTTGTCAATGTTATTTTTGTAAAAGTTCTAAATTTTAACCGAAAAATTATAATTCCATAAATAATAACAATTTCCACAATCATTGATAAAAAAATTGTTTAAAAAGTTAAGATTTTTTGTTCTACAATCATCCGAAAAAAATTGCTACAATCTTCAAAATGTAATAAAAAATGACGGAATGTGAACATTTTAAGTCACTAACTTACATAAAAACAATCTTACTTTATACGTATAATTAATAATTTATATTTAAATAATAATTATAATGCTCAAATAAAGTTTGTCAAATCTTTTATATAAATAACATGAAGTAAATTTAGTAATATATATATATATATAGGGAGGTGCTCAAATGAGACCCCCCTTATAATGAGACCCTCTCTTATAATGAGTCCCCCTCATATTTTATCTATTCTAAAGGGCCCCGCCAGGGGCACCCAATACGAAAAAAGTCTTATAATTATACCCTCTATTCATTCATCAAAAAAAAAATTTAAAAATAAAAAAAATTGTTGCCATGTCATCATTTTTTTCCAAAAAAAAATTGTTTTTTTTTGTTTTTTTCTTTTCATAAATGGATAGAGGATAGAATTATAAGACTTTTTCGTATTGGGTGCCCCTGGTGGGGCCCTCTAGAATACAAGAAATATGAAGGGAACTCAGTATAAGAGAGATCTTATTTGAGCAACCCCCTATATGTATATAGGGTCTTGTTCTAATAGAAACTAACTTAGAATAGAAACTAGAAACTAAACCTAAATTAAATATTTCAAGCTAATCTAATGACCAAATTAGGGGTATCCCAATACAAAAAACGTTTAAAATTCTTGGCTCTATTCAACAAAAATATAAAAAAAATTAAAAAAAAGTTACTGTTCACGTGATGACGTGGGACGTGAACAGTAACTTTTTTTTAATTTTTTTTATATTTTTGTTGAATAGAGCCAAGAATTTTATAAGTTTTTTGTGAAGGTGCCCCTAGCGGGGCCATTAAAATAAATGAAATATAATTTATTTAGTGTAGGTTTCTAGTTTCTATTCTAAGGTTTGTTTCTATTTGAACGCTAGCCTATAGGGCTATATGAGTAGGATTCTAGGGAGAACCTCCCTATCAAGAGAACCAAGAGACTACATCTAAGACCATTGATTTATTATAATTATTATTTAACTTATACAATCAATTTTAATGGCATTTATGTAAATAGCTTAAAGATTGATTGCCATTATATTACACTTTCAAATCTCATTACCCTTAGGATGTTGAATAGAAACTATTGAATTTAGAATTTGACTAGCACAATCACAATCTTCTAATTACGGTAACCATATAAGACTTTTATTGCTCCATATATAATTTGTATACGTACATACATCTTGATATACACATATAACACATATCAATGGAGAAAAACACTAGTGATTTGAAACTTACGTTTAATTATTTACGATTCTATAAACCATTCTAAAACATTTTTTATCCATTACGAGATGCAGTTCTAATCTATTTCACAATCATATCGAACACTATTTTGCACAGACATGTCAAGTTTTAGGTTGTTTCTTCTTGTTTGACGCTTGAAAGGTTGGTGTGTGGAAGTGATATTGTTTTTCTGGTTTTTAACCGTTCTGAACTAAGGATGCAATTCAAAATGGAGAGGTTCCTTAGTTCAAATGTTATATCCCGTTAATATGGGTGTTCTTTAGTTTGCTGATTTAACAGATGTATCAGATTGGGTTGGGGTAATTTGTTTTTAAGATTATAAATGCTGATATTTTCTTTATTCTTTTTCATGGCAATTTTAGTATTTGTAATTATCTCCATTTGCTAAGGTGTTCTTTCAAAATTCATTATAGAGTTTATTCGGGTTTGGTGTTAAGATATGTCAAGTTGTTCTGTTAGGACTATCCTATGATGAACACTTAATGGAATCCTTAATAATTAATAAATCGCCTAACAGAATGATAAGTAAACTCCTTAATAAACTTCATATTATGTCTATAGTCTAACTTTTCAAAACCATGTGAATTAAAAGAGATCACTTAGTATTTTCCAGCAACACAATAAAAATGACTGTATAGAACAACTAAAAGAACACTCGAATCCTTTATATACAAAAACAATATATATGCATAAAGATTGTATTATTGTCATAATTTTAGTTGTTAATGAATATAATTTGATAACATTTTAATTGTTTTAATTGTTTTAATTTTAGTTGTGTTAATGAATATAATTTGATAACATTTAAGATTTTCTTAAGTGTTTTGTTACAAAAATAATGATTATTTAAAATATCTTACTAGTGTAGACAATTATTTCTACCACGACTAAATATTTTAATATAACTTAAAATATAATATAATTATATAATACACCGAAATTTTATTACGTGTTTTAAGTCTATATTTCAATTTATTTTCTTTTAATTTTTTTTTGAGATTCCTTTAAAAGACATGCTATAAAAAAATTGAATTAAAATTCAAATTTTTTTAATAGAATTCTTAAATATTCGATGAAGTATTTATTGTGCTTGTACATAATTATATTTGTAGCTTATTTTAGATCAATAAAATATTTAATATATTTTATATAAATTTATTATATTAAATTTTAATTACTTTGAAATTATTATATTAATTTATTAGATATTTACATTAAGTTTATATTAAATATTTTATTGATCTAAAATAAGCTACAAATATTATTATGTACAATATCTAATAAATTAATATAATAATTTCAAAGTAATTAACAAAATACCTAGGAGAATCTTGGTGTATTACATAATATTTCTACATATTTCTTTTTTTTATAAAAATTATACATTTCTTTTAAAATTAAGTTAAATATAAAAATATTATATAATGTACCAAGATTCTCTTGCGTGTTTCAAATGAATATATCATTCAGAGAATTGTTTTAAAAGACGTGTTATAAGAAAATTAAATTTTAATTCGAAAAAATAATCTATAAATTTTCTTAAATGTTGGATAAATTATTTATACTGATACATAACTATAATCGAAACTTATTTTGGATTAATAAAATATCGAGTAGAATCTTAATATAAATATCTAATAAAATAATATAACAATTTTAAAATAATTAAAAAAACACCTAAGCAAATCTTGGTGTATTACATAATTTTTTATACAATTTATTTAAAGCGTACTATATATTTCTTTTAAAATTAAGTAACATAGAAAATTATCATTTAATACACCAAGATTCATATCATTTTGTTTCCTTTTATTATAAAAATTTAATAAAGTAATATTACAATTTAAAAGTTATTAACAAAATACATAAGAGAATTTTGGTGTATTACATAATAATTATATATATTTCTCTTTTTTAAAAAAATTATACATTTCTTCCAAAATTAAATTATATATATAAATATAATGTAATACCCCAAGATTCTTTCAAATCAATATATCAGTTTATTTTTTTATTATCATTTTGAGATTCCTTTGAAATTGTTTTAAAATGATATGGTATAAAAAAAATTAAATTCTACTTTCAAAAAATCTCAAAAACTACAAATATTATTTTAAATAAAAAATATTATAATATTTTGAAGAATGTCAAAAGTTTAAAAAAAATATTATAAATATCTAATAAAATAATATTACAATTTTAAAATAATTAACAAAACACCTAAGAGAATCTTGATGTATTACCTAATATTTTTGTACATTTAAAAAAAACCATGCATTTCTTTTAAAATTAAGTTACATATAAAAATATCATCTGATACACCAAGATTTTCTTACGTGTTTCAAATCATTATATCAATTTATTTCTTTTTCTTATAATTTTTAGATTTCTTCGAGAATTTCTTTTAAAAGACATGCTATATAAAATTTGAATTCTAATTGAAAAAAAATTCTGTAAATTTTCTTAAATGTTCGATGAATCATCTGTAGTGTTGTACTTGTACGCTTAACTATATTCGAAACTTATTTTAGGTGAATAAAAATTTAGTAGAATTTTAATATAAATATCTTCTAAAGTAGTATTACCATTTCAAAGTAATTAACAAAACACCTAACAGAATCTTGATGTATTACATAATAATTAAGTGTTTTGTATCAAAATATTAATTATTTAAGTTTTTATCTAATTTGCTTTTAAAACGTTTGAAGTTGTAAGATTCTTAACTGTGTATAAATATAATTATTCTAGTGTTATTTGATAAGATAAGATTCTCTTCAATTTTTTATTGAAAATGGTTAATTATTTAAAATAATATTTGTATCATTTCTACGTCGAGATGGGATTCTATTAAATTTTTCATACAATTTTAATTAATTTTATTTTTTTATATTTACACAATTTTAATTGAATTGATATATATTTCAAAATTTTACTCCCTCCGTCCCTTCGAATTCTTTACGTTTGCGGATCAGTTTTCGGTACGGATTTTAAGGTGCATTTTAAGGATAGTTCTATAACTTATTTTTGATATTTTCTTTTTTGTATAAAAATAGAACAATCCTATTTTTATATAAAAAAAATATCAAAAAAAAGTTATAGAACTATCCTAAAAATACACCTTAAAATGCGTATAAGACACGCACTTTTTTATGTAAAGAAATGGGTGGGACAGAGGGAGTATTTTATTCTTATATATTTTCCAAAAAATGATATAAACACATTTCTTTTTATGTATGTGTTTTATTTATTTGTATGAGATTGTATTAAGTGTTTTATTAAAAAACTATTATTTAATTCTTGAGTCATTTCTAACACGAGATGAGATTCGTTTAATAAATGAGTGTTTTACATGTATTTTCTTAAGTGTTTCCATTTGTTGGACGTGACAAGATTTCCCGAAGTGTTTCACAAAAATTCAATAAAATTTATTTTTACCATATTCTTTTATATTCGCTATGTTATATAAATTATTTTCTTGACTTGTTTTCTTTTAAAGAAATGTATTACCATATTAAATATGCTTTGATTTATTTCCTTTTATAACAAAATATTAATTAGTATACAACGTAAATTAAGTGTTTGTAAATAATTTTTGAAAATTTAATATAAGTTATGTTTAAAGAAACATTTAAGGAAACAAAATTATTGGAATCCTATAAAAATCTTTTACAAAAGTATTATTAGTTGAAAATGGAAATATTTGATATTTCAAAACACTTAACGGAATCTTTTAATAATTTTTTTTTGAAAAATATATTTTATTTTTGTTTTTTTTCAAATAAAGTGAGATTTCTTAACATTTAACGAAGATTCTTCTAGGTGTTTTGAAGTAATATCTGAAAAGATTCTACTGCGTATTAGCAAGATTTTTTGATGTAAAATTAAATAATGTTTATTACTCCATTTTTACTAGCATTTTATTGAAAAGTTTCTTATTTGTTTTAATTGTATTTTAGTTATATATCATTACTTTAATAATAATTTTTATTATTTATTAAAGAATTTCTTAAATGTTTTAATAATAATTTTATGTACAGATAATTGAATTTCATCAATAATTTTTATTTATTTTATATGGAAGAGTAATTATTAAAATTCTCCTAGGTGTTTGATGCATATGCTGATGTTTTTAGTAAAATGTACAGAGTATTTCAACAAAACACCTTAAAAAACACAAAAATTAACAAGACCAAAATACGAAGAACACATTCAGGAACACTTTACTGAACTACTTTAAACTTTTAAGAACACTCTAAACCAGTTTTTGTATATATTTAGGATAACAGTTTAGCTTAATCCTTCTACCCTCCCATTTCACTAAACAAAATTTATAAGTTAATGGTTTTCATTACCACGCATATCACACAAAAAAACTAACATGTTAAGTAAAGTAAGATGATCATATTTGTACTGTTGGTATTCGCATATATCAAGTATGGCAAATTTTGCAGATAAAGAAGATGATCAAGTATTGATATACATATGGTTTGTAAAAATAATTCTATAACATGATTCAAGATTCTGATTTTTACGTGATTGTGGTAAATCATTTCAACTGATATGATATAATTTTAATTGTTTTCTTCTTTTCCAGTCATACCCTTCAGCTATAAATATGGTATTAAGCTAATTAATTCTTATTTTATCTTTGACTAATCTTACCCGTTAGATTTAAAACTTATCAATGGCTCACAAAGTGGTCTCCTGGTTCTCCCCATAAGCAGGGTTCTCCCTTGAGTATAGGGCTATATATATATATAGTTAAGTTCTATGGAGACCAACATTTGAGTGGAGACCGCGGAGATCATATACATTATGCACTCAAAATATTGCAAAACATATATATTTGCAAAGAATGTTCAATGAACATTATTATTTTATATACGTTCTGCAATATTTTGTTTGCAGAACTTACATGATTTTCAAGATTTTTAATAAAATTTGCATGTAAAACATATATGATTTTCAAGATTTTCAATAAAATAAATGCAATAGTGATTTTCATAGAACATGACTTTCAATGAATAGGGTTTTGCAATGTTTTGATTGATATATGGTCTCCGGTCTCCACTAAAAAAGTAGGTCTCCATTGAACTTAACTATATATATATATATATATATATATGGTCTTGCTCAGGTGAGAACCACCACTTATGGTGAGATATGAGATCTAATCCTATCCACCCATTTAAATACATTATATTCATCTCTTACCATTCATTTAATATTTTAATATTTTGGGAATTCACCATCTTCTTTCTAATTCAACCATCCACCACCACCGGAAAGCGGCCACCACCACCAGAAAATCACCACCGGCAAACAAAAAATCACCACCGTCAAATCAGATATCACCACCATAAACACAACAATCACCACCGGCAAACTAGAAATCTCCAACAGAAACACAAAAATATCACCGGCAAACATAAAATCACCACCGCCAAACTAGAAATCACCGCCAAAAACACAAAATCACCATAATATACCGATTAATACAATGCAAGCACTTGTTTACAACTGAAACAAAGCGGTACAAATTAAATACAAACGTAACAGTACAAAAATAGAGACTATAATCAACACAAACAGAGTAAAAGAAATCATCATAGATGGATTAATTTAAGTATATACTCAGATCGTTGTGTATCTTCCGTTATGAGTTAAGTGTTAACAAAAATCAACACAATGCCTTTTATATGCATCGCACCTTGGTAATTAATTTATTTCATTTTTATAATTTAAATCATTCACATAATTTAATTTACAATCCAAAATCACCAGAAATAGAGAGAGAGAGAGAGAGAGAGGGGAGGGGGAGAGGGATGACAGAAGGTTCTGGAGCTTGGAGACGCACGGTATAGATGAGGTGGGATCGGGGAACGGCAGCGAAGAGGAGGAGGCGGTGGGGAGCACAAACAGTGTGTGCGCTGCGTGTGTGGTGGGTGTGTATATGTGGGTGTTTAATGTGTGGCTAAGATTTAAAATTGGTTAAAAATTGTGGGGCTGTGATTAGATCTCAGTTTTCATTTTAATTAGGGGTTCTTACGTGAGCAAGACCATATATATATATATATATATATATATATATATATATACATATACATATATATATATATATATATATATATATATATATATTATAACTAATGATTATTAAGATGTCAATGCAAGAAAAAAAATTTAATCAAAAAATTAATAAAGTAAAAATTCAAGAAAAATATTTTAAACATTTGTGGTGTATATCCAATTATCTGCCATTAAAATATCTAGAATTTAAAATAATCTTAAAATGATTTATTAAAGATATATTAAATTTAATTCATAGAATGCCAGAAGATTGGAAACAAACTAGAAGCATTTAATTTTTTTTTTCTTGAATCTTTTCTTTTTTGATTTTTTTATTAAATTTCTTTGTTCTTGCATTAAGTAGCATCTTAATTAGTCATTAATTTTCGTTATTGAAGAAATACTAAATTTAATTCACATTATTTATATAGAATATTAAAAAACTTTATTTAAGCATTATTATTATTATTCAATATAAAATATTAATTATATGTATAAATGTACGATTATTTTTTGGTAAATTGACAACTTAAAATTGTTCATATTGCATCATTTTTTGTTTCATACCCAAGATCGCTGCAATTTATTTTCTGTAGGACTAGCATCCTTAACTTCTCAAGCAATTTTTTTATGTGGGAATCGTTATAAGTTTTGGAAATATAATATTGACAATTTGTTACTTTTTCACATAATAAACCCAACCATTTTATTGACCGATTAATTCGATAAAAAAATTATACACATGTTATTTCATTGTATTGTGTCAAATTAAATTAATAGAATAAGAATTCTAAGGTTACTTTTCCTAAGGTACTAGTATTGTTTTAACATCCTCCACTTTCCTCATATTAAAAAAAGAAAAAAATGGTAAGTAAATATTTAATAATAAAATGATTAGATTTGTTATTTGTATGTATTTTAGTGTATCGCATATTACTATTCTAAGGTTAATCTTATGATTCTTATTCTCTTAAAATAATTTTATAATTAAATAATATGCGCGATCAGTAATAATTTTTTTGGATATCAAAAATAGATAATTAATTTCTATTATTTAGAAAAATGGAGATTTTAAGAATTTCTTAAAAAAAAGATTTTAAACAATTTGCATAAAATATTAGTTGGAATAACACTCATATTCTATATCTAGAATTTTGATAATCTTAAAAATATCATAAAATGTAAAATAGCAATTACAATACAAATGTAATTTTTACGATTAAAAATTATGATTGTAAAATATAACTAAATAACGTTTTTAGAATATAGTTTATTTTGACACAACATAGTATAACATGTGTATAACTTTTTTATCGATTTAATCAACGGATAAAATGGTTGATTTTGTTATGTGCAAAAGTAAAAACCTTTCAGTAATATTTGTATACAATTCTAGTTTCATTTTGGCAGATAAAGCAATGGATACAGATCTGCTCCATCGATGATAATTATGCTCAATAACGGGTTGAGTAACCAGAGGAATACCCGGGTTATCAGAGTTCTGAATGTAGTAAGGGTGATTGGAATCAATGGTGCTCATAATGGTTGAAGATGAGCTTGAGGCAATGGTTGTTATAACTCCTGGGTTTGTACTAGCGCCAGCAACAATAGCTGCATAAGAGTTCACCATGATGAAGATGGTAAAACTCAGATTAAATACAAAGGTTTTTAACGGAATTTGGTGAGAACAGGTAAAGAGTCTAGCTCTGATACTATGACAAAATTATAATAAGAAAGCTAGCTAGAAAGAAAAGAAGCATTGTTTTGATCATAATAATCCTTGATTCATTACAAACGAAAGACTCTCCAATATACAGGATAGATGACAAGATATAAGATAAGGCCATAGGCCATAACAAACTGTCCTGATAGTACTAAAATAGGACCTGCTCCTTAACATTAATCAAGTAACTTCAAGTACTTGTTTTGTTGATGCTTGCCGTTAATTACTGGAAGTTACTCTTGTTTATCGTGTTACTGGAAGTTGGAAGTTACTGCAAGTTGCACAATGTAACACAACACACACATGTTTGCTATAAAAAAATTATCTGCAATCTTTGTACTCCTATCAACTAATGTTAGGTCGATAGTTAGTGCTCGTCATAAATTCGGGCATCCATATTGTATTGTAAGCATAAT
Organism: Kitagawia praeruptora; assembly: GCA_037693485.1. Classification (NCBI taxonomy): domain Eukaryota; kingdom Viridiplantae; phylum Streptophyta; class Magnoliopsida; order Apiales; family Apiaceae; genus Kitagawia; species Kitagawia praeruptora. Next base: position 114,973,598 of record CM075351.1, on the reverse strand, counting down.
ATTGTGAAGGCACATATAATCGAGGAAAATGTGCAACAGTTACTACTTAAAATTGATTTCAAGACACCAATTATGTGATCACAATTATACATAAAACTAAACAATCATCTGAAAACATAGACGAAATCTTGAAAAGATACAAGTACAGTAAAAATTTTATTAATTTGACGATATTATTAATTAATCGAGGTTAAATTTACACTATCGCTATTATGTAGGGACCAAAAAATTATTTTAAAAATATTAATTTATAGTGGGTTATTAATTTATGGAGTATTAATTTGTGGAGGTTTTAGTGCACTTCTGCAAATTTGTCTAACAAACTGGAGAGTTCAAATAAGAAACCATCAAAAGGAATAAAATATATAACTTGCTCGTGTCACTGCTAAATTTTCCATATATACTTATGTTTAACTCAGCACAACCCTTCTTCTTGTCATAAATTTCTTTCTCAATCTGCACCACCGCACAAGGCCCGATCAAAGGATTAGTTTAATTTCTTCAACTTTAAACTTCCCCGTCTTCCTTGGTGACATTCAACACACTCATCTTTTCCAAAAGAGTTGTTTCATCGTTCCGATTAACAACACGATTAGAATCTTTTCCAGGAACCTCCACTTCCTTGGAGATACTTAACGAACTCATATCTTCCAAAAAATTTGGTTCGAAATATCCATTGGGGTACCTACGAATGACACGAACATTGTCCAGAGAAAAAGCCTTGAAACGTTTTTTATGACTTTTACTCAGAATACAATGATATTCAAATTCCTTCTTGTGTCCAAATTGTTTCTGACAAATAAAACAAAACCAAATCCTCCTTTGAGCCCCTTTTCGTACAGTTCTTCTTTTAAATGCTGCCTGTGGTGTTGTAAATTGGTTTTTATCCATAGCAGCTTTTAATCAAGTAGGAGTTAAGAATCGTCTTCTTCTTAATAAAAAAAAAAGATATTTGGGTTGGCAATATGAATCGATGTCAAATATCCTTTCTTTTCTTCCGTTTGTTTCGAGACATGATAATTTGTTTATATAGGCTATAGACTATGGGCCTACGGACCTATGAGCCTTTGGGCCTTAGAGCACCTCCAACGGAGGCCAACTAATGTTTGGGGACCCGTGTAGTTGGACTTGGGCAGTGGACAATTCGTTTTTTTGCATTGGACTTGGGCAGAAAAAAGAGGGCATGGACACCAAGCCGGCCATGACCAACTTCTACTTTTCTACCTTTTTTTGTCGGGTCAAGTGAAGTTTTAATATTATTTTATGTGTTGATATGGGTTGATATATGTTGTATTGTGTATTTTTATTCTTTTAATATTTCTAATTGGCCCGGATGCATTGGAGTGTTTGAGCAGATTGTTTCCAAAGGACAACATTTGCTTATGTGGCATCATAATGGGTCCTCAAAAACCGGACTTGGGCTATTTGCATTAAAGATGCTCTTATCCTATTTAAATTTGAGGTTAGAAGCAGATTTGGTCGAATGTTCCATCTTTATGTTAAAGTGTGTACACAACGTAAACTAGAAATTTCCGTGCCAACTGGATATTTTTCTTTCTTTCATGTTCTTGTGGCGCACGCAACGGGGAAAAGTGGCACAAATTATATCCTTATATCCTATTCTATTCCGTGCATGGCACGGTTTCTTTCAATATATTACAAATTTTAAATTTTATTTTATGTTATAATTATGGTTTTATATAATTATTATTTTACAAAAGTTATTTTAAAATTATTTTAATATAATTATATCCTATATTATATAATAAGAGTAAAAGGTATAATAAGTGAGTACTACCAAAGATCACGGGTTCGATTCCTTACGAATACGATTTAATCAATAATATATAATATGAGTAAGCCTCTAGAGAGAACATGCTTAAAAAGAGAACGAGAGAACAACATAAAATATTAATTTTTAAAATTCAAAAAAATTATAAATATGTTTATATCATTAATACAATTCTAAAAAACACAATTATCAACAGCAAATATATGTGTAAAAAACTATTTGCGAGATTCTAAAGGAGATTCTTCAAAATTTGTGAGATTCTAAAAGAGATTCTTAAAAATTTGTGAGATTCTAAAAGAGATTAAAAAAATAAAATTCTCATAAATATTTTTTTTTCCTAAAAATTATTGAAGTTTGAGAATCATAAAATGCATCTAAGAATATTTATAATTTTTCAAAATTTTTAAATTAATTTTTTTGAGATGTTCTTTTGTTCTCTTTTTAAGCATGCTCTTTAGAACCTTGGCCTATATAATATTAGCCATGTATATAAAAGGTTCGATTCTCAGAAAAATATTCAATTTTTTTTAAAAAAGTATCTTACTGGTGAGACTTGAAAATTTAACAAGCTTGAACCGTAGACGGATCAAACTGGAAATCTAGAAAACGAAGAGGAGCTTTCCAGCTTGGGCTTCAGTTAATGGGTGCAACGAAAGTCCAAGTCTCTCCCATGTCTCATTATATTACATCCTTATTATTTCTTTTTTATTATATTCTTACTATATTATTCAAATTTTTGGTCTGGTCACTGTGCTATCAAAATTATATGATTCGCTGGATTAAAAATAGACGGTCAGCATTAGATCACATTAAAAAGAAAATTATAATCTAAAACGGATATAAATCATATAATTAGAAAAGGTTGCATTAAGTGAATTTTCACTACACCATAAACAAGCTATCGCAACCTATTCATCACATGTGTTGCTAGATTATGTTACCTTAGATATACTACTTTTGGCCTAGTATAGCCTAGTATAACACTTTTTATTTTGTGTTACCTTAGGCAGAAACATAATGTTACTCTAGCTAGAAAAGTGTTGGATGCGGGGCAACATGCATAATATGTTGCCTTAGATCATTATTAAACACAATTTTTAATTATTTAACTAAAAACTGAATAATTATTTAAAAATTAAATATATTATGAAATCAATTCGTTATAATGAAAAATAATAGTTTATCAAATTAATGACTTACTATTTATAAAAATTAAAATATTTATTCATTATTATTTTCAGTTTTTTTATTTTATTAATATTGAAATACAATTTTAAAAAAATTACAGAATTTTAATTAGCAAAAAAAAAATGAAAAGTAATGTTGAATGGTGCACGGTTACCAGTGAAATAAAAGAGCGGCATTTTTAGCGCTCAGTGAAATTTTAACTTAGACAAAAAAACTCGCACCGCTCAAATTTCACTCACACCTCACTCACCTCACTGCATCTCTCTCTCACTGGTTTCTCCTCTCACCTCACTTCATCTCTCTCTCTCGTAAAGCTCTCAACTTTCTCGTCTCTCATTCTTCTTTTTCTCTTCAATTTGGTCTCTCACTAGTTTTTTCTCTCTTCATTCAAATTAGGGCTTCGGTTTGAGGCATATTTGTTCAAATTGGAGTTTGTTCAAATTAGGGCTTTTTCGTACATATTTATTTTTAGTTTAATTGATTTGATTTCTTCACTTAAACTTCGACTAATTGTGTTTTTTTTTCGATTTCAGGGCTTCGGATTTTGGGCTTTAGATTTGGGAATTTGGATTTCAATAGATTTAGGCCTTCGATTAGTTGAGGTATAATCCCTTTTCTTCTATGTGTATTTTGTTCTATTTAGGGCTGTAGACATATGTGAGTGTGTTATATGTGTATTCTTTATATGTTGTATTTATATGTTGTGTTTTGTTGTATTTACTTGTTACAAGATATGAAAAATATGTGTGCTTTGGGTTGTCACTGTGTTGAAGAATTTTTACTTTTTTGTTGTAATAGAAAGTCCCAATTTTTATTCCTGATTTTTTTTTTTGGGTTTACGACAAAATTGTTATGTGTATTTTGTTGAGAAGCTTCATTTGTAAACTGCTTATTGCAAAATACATCAGATGGTAAAATCAATTCCATAGTATTGTCATTAGCAAAAAAAAAAAAACTATATACCTGCAAAATCTGTGGAGGAGGTAGTTTTCTTATGTTCTGTAATGCACGACTGCATAGATCACATTTCTTTTTGCTATTTAAAGGTGAACTGGGTGACTGTGTATACATGGAGATAGAGCTTCAGAGGTTGTCATTACTCAGGGAAAAAATTTCAATTATTGAGAGGTGACCGTCAGATTCTCACCTTAGCTTCAAGGTAAGGCGATGGTTCTGTAGTTAAACTTTACTGCAATTATTTTTGATTACTTAGAAGTGTAACAGTTCATTTCTCTTTGTGCCAGTATTATATTATTTATGCTATGTCTCGTAGATCTATTACATAGATACGGACCCATATACATATAATCAAGCCTTTGTTTGTGTATTTGATTCTCAGAAAATGGTTACATTAGCTTATCTGATTGCTATGTTTTGCTTATCCTGCTGGGGTGGAATGAAAAGAATGTAAAATACTGTTAGTACGCAGCTTACATTAAGCACAACTACTGTTAGTCTATTAATTAGTCTACATCAAGATGAAGCAACATATACGCAAGTATCGTTCTTGTAAGCTCTAACAGTTGTGATGCTTGTTGCCACTGTATGCTCTAACATCAATTTAAATCATATTTCCCATGTTATTTCTGTGTATAAATTTACTAGTTCCTGTAGATGCAATTAAACTTTCCGTCAGCACCTTGCAGGTAAAACAAATCTCTCCTAGCCGTTTGATATAATTGATCAACCCAAATCTCTCCTAACCGTTAGGAGAGATTTGTTTTACCTGCATTATTTTGAAATAATTGATCAACCTTAGTGGTTCACTTTCTAAGTTTTTATTTGATCCTGACCCTATACATCGACCGTAGTTTAGATATCAATATTGATGGTTTTCAAACTAGTCTCGACATGTTAAGCAGAAAAATCAGACCTTGGTTTAAAGAAAATTACAGAGGACTAGTATAAAACCTCAACTTTAACAGTTGTCCCAGAATAATCTTGCAATCAGTTAAGAAATCTATAATACTACTACACAGATGCACGATAATATATGTAAAGAAATCAACAATCCAGAAATTGATTAACAAAAACATATAGTTATCCAGATAGGAGTGCTTAATTGTATAAACAATTTACATCCACGTCGAAGGACATGGTTGGAGTATTTTTTTTTTATCCATATAAATCTTGTTGGGTCTCAATATATGCACTTAGCATACCAGAAATCATTACCAGCAGACTACTTATAGACAGAGTTGATTTTTTAAGTGCCAGAAATGTCAAGTTGCTATTTGTGGAGTACCATTTTTTTAACATACTGTTCTACATTATAGAGTTTTAGTCACAATCTGAGACCATGTTGGTTTTGCACGTTTTCTGCATTATTTTGAAATAATTGATCAACATTAAAACTACAGGAACTGACGGAAAGTTGCTACTTGCAAGATCAACCTTAAAACTTTCAACCCTCTCACCGGGTCTCAGTTTAAGCCAAACAAGGACAAGAAGATGATAGAATGCGTTGTTCTATTGCGACCAAGTAGAGGAGACAACCAGATGGCTGCCTGCGATCAGCTTGGTAATCAAAGGTGAAATAAATTCAGGCTCCTTTACTCCAGGTTCCTATACAGGTCCAAGCTGCATTAGAAGCAGCAGTGTAGCGCCCTTTTTTGCTATCAGCTAATATCCCTCTCATAGTAGCATTCTCTTTACTTCTTTACTCATACACTACAATATCAATATATGTATGCTGACTTGCCTAGCCTGTGGTATTATAGTTTTGAAATTTCACTAATACAGATATTTGTCTTAAGAATATCTTGTTTCTGTTGCTTAAATATCAGCATATAATATTTAACTGCTTGTAACTATATTTTCATTATGGATTGGATATTTGTATCTTCTTTTGATGTTTCTCCAGGTGTAAGAAAGGACCCTGAATGTGGTAATGTTAGTACAGAATACTTTCTTCAAGTACTGCATCTGATGAAAGATATCCATGTTTCCATGCTGTCAAATGAAAATTTTAGAACGGTCCGGTCACTTTTCCTTTTAATTATATCTAACATTACTACGCTAAACCAATTTTTTTAGCTAATTGTTGTCAATTTTTTTCATATTAATGTAAGTTTTACGCTACCTGAATATTAACTGATTATAAGATCAATTTGCCTAGCGCTTTACTAGAGTTTACATATTTCAGTTTTGTATTAGTCAGAGTGAAAGGTTAATGATGGATTGTTTTTTATGCTTTATCCTCATATATTGAAACTATGTCATTCATGCAAGTAGGTCTTACATGTCTGGCCTAAAATGATTCTTGCTAGTTGTTGAATATTTTAACACAAGCACAAGAAATGAGGGCCAATCATATATTTAGAGTCATACATTAATCTTCTGGGTCCTTGTTAATCAAAGCATGATTACTCCATTTTATCTGTAATCACCCAGTAAGTGCTTCATATTAAGATGGTAGAATTGTTCAGGTGAAACAAACAATGTACTAGATTGCAATGGTTAGGTACATCAGTAATGTAAATGTCACATGTATGCTAGGGTGAGGCAGTTAATTGTCCAAGACCCTAAAAATGTAATACTTTCTTTTCATGTCTAAAATTGTATGTTTAAGCTGTCTTGTCCACATAATTTCTTAATGCACAAAAATGATGACAACTTTTGTTGGTAGAATGGACTTGATATCAAGATTGAGAAATCGAGGAAGCAACTTGAGGAGAGGAAGAACCGTGCCAAGAAATCGAGGAAGCAACTTAAGGAGATGCCGCCAATTAAGGGTGGAAAGAAATGAGCATTAGGATTTTTCTTTATCATCTTTTTTGTACTAGAAACTATTTCTTCATGTCAAATGTGATGATATTGGGTTAATATTTGTGACATTGTAAGATTACCATTTTTGGATGTATCATATATATGTAGTAGCTTTTCAAATTTTTCTTGGTAAAATGTTGTAGGTTGCTAATATGTTGCAGTATGCTGATAATATGTTGCACTAGCTACCTTATATTGTAAAAAAGAATATTATTATTTTTATTGGGCCTCATGGTGGGTCCCACGGTGGGCCCCATAGTGGGTCCCACTTTTTAAAAAAAAATTAAGACACCAAAGGTAACATAAAATTTATGTTGGTATAGATCAAATATGTGTTGCTATAGCATTCTAGTGTAACATAAAATGGTATCAGATAAAAATGTTACCTTAGATACCCTAGGGCAACATCGAAAAAACTAACTTAAAAAAGATGTTACCTTAGCCCTTTTTTGGGTCTAAGGCAACATATTTGGCCCCTGATGCAACATAAATTTTAAGTTGCAGTAGGCTGTTTATGGTGTAGTGTTTAAAAATGAAATTATAATCTGAAAAGGATATAATTAAAAAAGATTGTATTAAAATTGAATTTTAAAAAGAAAGTTATAATCTCAAAATGATATAATTAAAAAAGATTGTATTAAAATTGAATTTTATTTATTTATTTATTATTATTATTAAAAAAAATTCATATTTACTATTTGGCCTTTATCTTGAGATCTAGAAATCAGATTTTGATGATATTATAATCCACGCGAACCTCATAAAATTATCATTAATTCAGTGTTGATTTAATAATTATTATTCAAATGGAAATACTCAGAATCTCAAAAGAGAATATAATTACGAATTTTAACATTAATTCTATTCAATGTAAAAGTTATATGATACTGTTATTCAATGTAGAAACCTAATTATATATGATTTAAATCATTGACATATACATTTTTGTATTATGATATATATACACTTTTTAGTTTATAACATATTTAAATATAAAATATTTGTTTATACCAGATTCAACGGTTTTCATCGATTTATTTTAAGATCTTTGTTATACGGAGGACCAGACTATCGGTTATCAAAATTTTAGACAAAATTCCTCTTACACTTATTATTAAATTGTATTTGGTTGTTAGTAGAACTATATTCAAATAATTAAAAGGGTATCACTACACCATAAACAGCCTGCGGTAACCCAAAAGTTCGGTTACCTTAGGGTGCTAGAATGTTACTATAGACCCATTTTTGGGCTAAGGTAACATAAATTATAAGTTACATATTTCGATGTTACCTTAGGGTATCTAAGGTAACTTATTTCACCCCTAGGGTAACATGCCCTTTCGGTTACCTTAGAGGTCTACTGTAACATAAAAATGACATATTGTAACATAAATATTCGGGTACCTTATAGTGCTTCAATTTTTTTAAAAAAACGGGCCCCACCCGGGCCCTCTATTTGGTGTACCTGTTGTAAAACTTATTGCAGCTATAGTAACATTTTAACTAGTCTATTACATTTTAACTAGTATATTGTAATACTCTAACATGCTAATGTAACACTTTACCAAAAAAAAATTGAACAGCACCTTTCTAATATTATACAATCCCAAAATACCATTCAACCACAATGAACCACAAAGAGATCCATCTCAACATCCAAACAAACTAATCAATTCTGATTGAACATCCAAACAAAACAAACTAATTTAACATCCGAACTAGAAGCTAGTTAACATCCATAACATAAGTACTTTTACATCCCAATGCGTTAAGTTAAATAATGTACTAGAAGCTTAGGACCATGTTTTGCACCAAGCTCATCAGAAGAGGTATCTCCGGTGGTGAGTTTTTGGTAATATGATTTGCAGGAAAAGGCCAGTGTGTCTGCAAAAAGGAAATAAACTTGGCATTAAATATAGATATTAATCATTGGCAGCCTACAACATGTTACTTGTTAAGTTGCAACATATAGAGACAAAAAAGAACATCATCAGCATTGTTTGTAATTTCTGCCATTTGACACATATGACATTCACAAACCAACTATAGTGACATCCTAATATCCTATGCACCCTTAAACATCTGTTCCTTTAGCTAGCCACTTAAAAGGTACCTATGTTGAACCAGTATCATGGTTATCAAGGAAAGTGTTACGACTGGATTTCTGCCGGACCTTGGTTCGGTCGGACCTGCAAATGTGAAGAATGCGAGGGTTTGGCCCCCCGATTCACCTCCGGTGTGAGAATAAGTTAGTCAGTTTTTGGGTAAGATAATTAGAACGTAGAATGTTTGTGTTGTCTGTCAAAATTGTGTATGAATGATAATTCAAACCGGATCAAAACATATTCTCTTCTCCTTGGGCAGTTACCGAAGAGTGGGCAACGTGGGGTGTGGTGTCCCACGTTCTGGAGAGTCCATAACCACATAGCCGTAGTTGCTTACTGGATCGAATGTCAGTGGGATTCATTCGGCTAGGCCGATAATCTGCCTATGGATCTTCAGTTCGGCCCACAAAGGGGATGGGCCTCTAACATGTCCCTGGGCTTCGTTCGGATTTATCCTCAGGACGGAGGCCAAATCCTGGGCCCATCTTCGGAATTCACTCTTTGGACGTCTCATTCAGATAAGGAGGGCGATGGACAAGGTCGAGACGTCTCATGGGGAGTCGTGTCCTTTTATGATTGATAGCTGTCTGTTCTCGATATTTGCGCAAGGATCTCAACCGTTGAATTCGAAACGGCTCTGTCCAAATGTCACACCTCCTTTACTTAAACCCATAATCTCTTTCTTTTTCACTTTACGCGCAAACCATTTCTTAAACATTTGGAGCAAGAAATTTCTTCACAAAAACATCTTGGCAACAATTGGAACCATCGTTTCTTCACCGGTTACCATCAATTCTCTGATTCCGGTCGACGTTTACATTCAAGCGGTCTATCCTCAAGAACACAGTCTCATAAGAAATCTTCGAACCAGTAAGTACCATTTTCTTCTTTGTTTCTTTACCATTATAAACCTGCATATCATGTATATATCTGTGTATATATGCGTAGAATAACCTGTGCCCTTTAGACAAAGTATGCGTGTGCTTAGGATGTTTTGTGCGTATAATTTCAATATCCTATCCTTGTATGTCTCTTTTCATGGGATCTCAGGATTTGATTGGAAATGGTTTTGGTAAGAGCATCCTTCGGGATCTTCGAAACTCAAAAACCCTTTTCGGTCTGTCCCGGTCCCTGCTGGCCTTTAGGTTATCCATAATTTCATTCGCCCTGGGCTTTAGGTTACCCCCGATCGATCCCGGCCTACTGTACTCGGCCTTTTCCCCTTTTGTTTTCTTCTTTTTTGTCCGAGTACAAGGCTAATGTCTCTTCATTTCCGAATGTAGGGACATGGATCGGTCGATCGAAGGTGCTGGTCCTTCGGAGGTTTCGCCCTTCAGTGACGCCAAACTGTATCCAGCCGCTAATCTTCAGTCGCAGCTGACCGAAGAACACATCGAAGGTTTCCATTCCAAATACTTAGTGGAGAGAAATGTCTGGTACTTCTTCGCACCACGGAAGAAGGACCGCATCTGGCACAACCCCGAGATTCCACCTCTCTGCGGAGGAAGTGTGGCGACTGGTATATCCGAAATGGCATTCAAATGCGGCTTTCGGTTGCCGATGTTGCCGATTCTGAAGAAGATACTGAAGCAATTGGGGATAGCTATAGGGCAGTTGGATCCGAACAGCTTCTTCCACATCAACGCCTTCCAAGCTCGGTGCTTGGCCAAGGAGATGACTCCAAAGACGACCTTGTTCTAGCATCATTATGAGCTCCGAAGGAACACAAAGAGCAACGGCTATTATACCATAGCCCGTCGAACCGGTAGGGCCGACTGGGCTCAAACGAACTCCAGCAACAAAGGGGCTCATGAGAAGTGGACTTTTATCTCGGGGCCGAAGATGGAGAAATACGGCTGATGGCATGATCTCGACCCATCCAGGTTGAAGTATCCCGACCTATTGCAGGCGGACAAACATGATTACCGTCTGCTCTGCGAGCTTGAGATGGACAATGTTCCGCTATCGGACGGTAGAAATAAGGACTGGCTGGTCGCCCTTTCGGGTAGTGGTAACATCCATCTTTGACTTGTCATAACATATTTGTTTTCAGCCTTTAAGTACTGCATTTTATCTTCTGCTGTAAATATTTTAACCTTCTGTTCTTTCGTGCAGTGTCTTCTCTTCAGGAGATTATCGAGCGCAAACGCAGGAAGGCGGCCCAACTTGCTATAGCTGCTACGGCTGAAGCCGAGGCTGCTGCTCAACTGGCCGATGGGGATGGGAGATCGGTTCCCGATGAGAGAGAGACGATTGAAACTCCGCCTGTTTCTTCTCCTCCTCGGGATCTGAGGACGAACGATGCAGACCTGATCACCTCAACCGACTCCCGAAAGAGAGGCCGATCGGGAGATTCTGGTCTGAAAGTATACTCTCCCCCTTGGGGAGTTATTGAGACCGATCAAATCATCGTCCCTGCTCCGCAGTTGTCTACCATCGTGGGTCCCGATCTTTGCCGGGGTCTCATTCTACAAGCCGATAGGCCAACGTTCGCCAAGGCGAACGACCTTGAGGCTTGCACGGAAATGTTGGCTTTGCACTCTATGGTAAGCTTTTTTCTCTTCGGTATTTGTCCGTTTTACTCGTCTTCAACATTTAATTCTTTCCCATTATTGTTTCCAGGGTGTCTCTTGGTCGGCTGTTGTTGCCGAACGGATGGAGGTGATCCAGACCAAACTGAAGGCGGCCGACCAACTGGAAGTTCGGGCGGTCAAGGCTGAAGAGGAGCTCCGTAATGCCACCCACGATCTAGAGAGACTCACCGGTCAGGCTAACTCCCTGAAGGCCGAGAATGAGGCTCTGAAGGAGAAGCTGGAGGAGATGGACGCTCTGAAGAAGCGTGTTGAGTGGAGAAACTAGCAGCTCAAGGCCTCCAGGAAGATCATCCGGAAGACCCAGAAAAAGCTAGAACTGACCGAAGAGAGGTGTTATCAGATGGGGTATGACGCTGCCCTGGTGAAGGCACACTCTCTCGGTTTCGATTATACTTAGATGATTGATGCCGAGTTGGGTATGACCGATCCAGTTGGCAATATAGCGTTTGATGAGCCTCTGGTAGTTTCTTCGGGTGAAGATGAGCCTCTCTCCGAGTAGTTTCCTTGAATTTAATCTTATTTTATTGGCCTTCGGGCTTGTAATATTTAACTTTGCCTTCGGGCCTTTAATTTATGCCTTCGGGCTTGTAATATTTTATTCTGCCTTCGGGCTTAATATTTTTGCCTTAGGGTCGTTTAAATTTTGCCTTAGCATAAATATTTTTATTTATGCGTCGTCGGCTTTGGCCTTAACATAGCTTCTGTTTCTGTTCATGCATCTTCGGCTTTTATTTGCCCTAGCATGATTATCTGCTTATTTTTATGCGTCTTCGGCTTCATTTTGCCTTAGCATAATTACTTATGTTTTTATGCATCTTCGTCTTCGGCCTAGCATGTATGTGCATTTTTGGTCGTAACCTAGCTGCCCCCCCAGTATTTAAGGGGTTTTGTAAATGATTAAGGTCCCATTCGGTCGGCTGAAAAATATTTCCTCCCGACTTTAATTAATGTCAAAGCAACTTAAACACTAGGACATTTTTGTAAGGGTCCAAATTTTATTCGGTCGGCCCCAAATTTGGATTCGTCAAGTATTTGTAGCTTTAATGATGATGTACTTGAACACTAAAAATAAGTTAGGGGGCGCATGTTTTATTCGGTCGGCCCCAAACACGGGTCCGTTAAGCTTAATATTGTGTACTTAACCTTTTGGCTATGAATGTACTTAGCTTAATAACAACAGATAAAAGATGGAGCAAATAATCTTTCATTCATCATGCAATTCTTACATAGATTTGATTACAGATTGATGCTAGCTTAGGGAATTCAGAATAAACTGGCATAAAACAAATTAATGAATTAAAAGCAGTAAAATGCGTCCAGTAAGCTTACTGGTAAAAACGGCGAAGGCGAGCGGCGTGCCAAGTGTTCTTGATTGGGCTGCCGTCTGAATGAACCAATTTGTAGGTGCCCGGCCGAACCACTTCAATCACCACGTATGGGCCTTCCCAGTTGGGCATAAGTTTCCCTTGTTTAGCTGGCATGGAGGTGGCTAACTCCCGAAGCACTAAGTCTCCGACTTGGAAAGATCTCTTCTTCACTCTTGAATCATAATACTCTGCTGCCTGCAGCTGGTACCTTAAGTTTCTTTGATGGGCTGCCTCCCTTTCTTCCTCCAGTAAATCCACATTCGCCCGGAGTCCGAACTCGTTCGTTTCCACGTTAAACACCTGTGTTCGGTAAGACTCTAAGCCAACCTTGACAGGCAGAAGGGCGACTGTTCCAAAGGCCAGTTTGAAGGGCGTTTCCCCGGTTGAAGATCTTGCGGTGGTTTGGTAGGCCCAAAGGACCCAAGGTAACTCTTCGGCCCAAAGACCCTTAGCTTCTCCTTGCCTCTTCTTAATCCCATCGAAGATAATTTTGTTGGCCGCTTTGATCGCCCCGTTTCCTTGGGGATGTCCGACTGAGCTGAACTTCTGTCTGATTCCGAACTGAGCTAGAAACTTTCTGAACTTACTTCCAATGAACTGAGTTCCATTGTCTGATACACATACCATGGGAATGCCAAACCTTAAGATCACTTGCTCTAACATGAACTTCTTTGCTGCTTCTTCGGTAATCGCTGAAAGTGGCCTGGCTTCTATCCACTTGGTCATATAGTCGATCGCCACAATGCAATACTTTGCTTGTTTAGTACTGGTAGGTAGGATCCCAACGATGTCAACCGCCCACATAGCAAATGGAATCGGGCTAAGGACTGAAGACATCTCTTCGGGTGGTTGCTTCGGTAATGTGCTGAATAGCTGGCACTGTCTGCACTTCTTGGCATATTCAGATGCATCTTCCTTCATCCTCGGCCAGAAAAACTCTTTGTTGAGTATTGAATACGATAAGAGAATACAGAGGGGGGGTGAATGGATTCTCGAACTTTTCTTTTCCGAGTCTATGTAGCAAGATTGTTTGTGTGTGCAGGATTGAAGGTACAGATAAAGAATAACACAAAACACAATATCACTTTAATCTAATGTATTATTAGATAAAGGTTGCTACAATCTGTGAATACAAATGATAGTATTCTCAGCTTCATTTTTCTCAGAGAGATACAGCTTAGTGTATGAAAAACTTGACTCACAAAGTTTTTAAGTTCAGAAGTGAGGCTGTGTCCTTATAGAACATGGATACAGCCTACTTACTGCAAATAAGGTAGCTAAACAAATTACTTTCTAGTCTGTCTATCCTTTTTGAGTAAGTGTCCAAACGGTTACAGATTTGACTTTGCAAAGCCTGTTTAGATCCACTTCTTTAGCTCCTTGTCTCTTCTATATCTCTCCAAGCTTCCTTGTAGGCTTTCCAGAGCACGTTACAGATTGTGGTCCATAAAGTGCATTGGCTTGTTGCAGATTTCTGACTTGTACAATTTCTTCAGTATTTTGTCTCCAAGAATGTATTCGAGAAGTGACTAAGTAAGTGATTCGAGAACTGGAATTGACTTGATCGATAACTCTGAGTTCTCGAACACTGTTATATTGACATATCGAACCACTTCTCGAATAGCTCTTTTCCATCAGGATTCCTTGAGCTGTCGAATAGAACATTTGACTTATCGAATCCTCGAGATATCGAATAGCTTTTTGAGTCCTTGAGATATCGAATGGAACTTTGACTTGTTGACTCCTTGAGAACTCGAATACTACTTTGACTTGTTGACTTCCTGAGTTCTCGAATAGAGTACATAGACATATCGAATCTCTGAGATATCGAATGAGATATCGAACAGTATATAAAGAGATATGGAATAGTGTCTTGAGATATCGAATCCCTGACTTCTCGAATGCTGGACTTCTCGAATAGACAAATATACTTCTCGAATTGGTACTTAGGCAAATTCTTCATTTCTTCAAATCCCAACTGTGATTATTTGACAGTCTTTATCTTCTTGCTTAAGGCATGAACCTTGGAACTTCTTTCAAGCATTATTCTAGACTCTATAAGTACAGTTACACAACTAGGATTTGATGCCTACTACAAGTACAATACAAATAGAAACTCTACAACTAGAGGTTCCCTCAGTTAAGAGGTCATGTAAGTAATGCAAAGCATTACAAACAATTAGGCTTGTTATAGATGTATACAGGCATGCCTCTGTGACTAACAATCTCCCCCAAATTGTGAGTAAGACCCTTAGTCACAATTTCATGTCTGATAACAAGCCTAACATACATAAAGATAAAACTTTAAAAGTACAGGTATGTAGATTGATTGAGCACATGAATGAAGTTAACAGATAAATAATCTTACAGTATGATGAAATACTAGCCATTCTCATTTGATTCCATCTCCATTGCCTTGGCCTGTAAATCATCATATGCTTTCTGTTTTCTTTCCTTCTCCCTCCTTGCATTCTCATCCATAGCTCTTATGATTTCTGCCATAGCATCCAGTTCTTCGAGTAGAATAGAGTTTTTGAAATCTTCAAGTACTGGCTTTAGAATGTTGGCAGGATAGTGACTGAGTAGATTCATTCTGATATTGACATTGTCTCCATTTCTCCTCATATACTTCACCGTATAGGGATCAAACTGAACTCTACACAATCCCTTGGCCCTTAGCTTATCTGCTTCAACTTCCATCCTATCAATCTCCTTCTCCCTTTCTAGCCATTTCTCAAAGCACCCCTTTCTTATCTTCTCAGCATAGTCTCTCTTCATTTTTACAAAATCAATCAACTCCAGCTTCCATACTTTCTCCACTTTGTCTTCAGAATCCAATAATGCAATGATTCTTTCTATTTCATATAGCTTGCCCCAATTTTGACACTGTCCTTGTTTGAATTTCTTCTCCCTTCCATCAGTATATTTAATCTCAAGGCAGTTATTCATAATAGCAGCATAGTAGATTCTTTGAGCTCTTAGATATTGCAATTGGTCTTCATCAAAGTCTTCATCTAATGGTTGGAGTTTTAATCCTGGATATATTGTTAGGGCCCTTGACCTGGATGACTTTACTCTCCTAGCAGCATGCTTGAGTTTAAACTTTTTCACTCGATTGTTTGGCAGAAACTTCTAACCTTTGTTGGCTGACCATAGTAGTGTTCCATTAGCAGTTTGCTTTTTGAAACATACATATGGTTTCTTGACTTGAATCCCTTTCTCTTCTTGAGGTAGTAAAACACTTGCAGAGGCCAGAGATGTAGATTTTGATGAATCATTACTAGTGACATCCACCCTAGACATTGAGCCTTGTGTTGTGGTAGGAGTGTCATTAGTAATGTTCATGGCTTGCTATTTTCCACTCTTCTTTTCATAGACCTTTTCTCCACCCTTGTCATCATTTTTCTTTCTGCTTTTATCATCCCTTTTCTTCTTGTCATCACTGCCCTTATATCTCCCTTGATCTCCACCCCTGCTTCCACTTTTATCATGATCATCCTTGTCTTGATTTGACTTTCCACCTTGAGCAATAGGCTTGATGTCAGATTGAGAATTGATGAACTTCACCAGGATGTCAAGAGCTTCCTTTTCAGATTTAGATTTTCCACTCCTTGAATGTAGAACCCCAGCCAGAAACTTTATGGTGGACATGTTGTTTGCCTTTAGATGTTGACTAAATCTGAATGCAACAATGTCTTGACCCTTTTCATATAGAATACAATGAGGCTGAGGAATCACTTGAGGCAGTTGAGATTTCATGCACTTGGTGAGAATCTCCTTGAGCATATCATTGTCTGGTGAGTTATTCCTTTCTATCTTCTTGATGATTGTTCCAAGTTCAGAGCTAGATAGAATTTGAAAGGCTTCAATGTGGATGTGAAAAAGGTTCTTGGCAGTGTGAACTAAGACTTCTCTTTCATTAGAAAGAATGATGGCATGGGGATTGGTTTGCACAATTTCTCTTCTCATTACAGTGACTAGAAACACATCTTGCACAAGAAGCTTGATGTAGTCAAAGTAGTGGAAGTTGGCTCTTTTCCTTAACTCTTGTAAATGCTTCAGAAAGGCTATGTCATGGTATAGTCTGGAGTTTGCAGTTTCTTGACATACTCTTTGAGTAAGCACATTTTTGAATTCTGAGGGTTTAGCTTGAAGAGATTGTTTATCAATGTCAGGGATGTCAAATTCATATTCTTCCTTGGCAACTTCATCTACAGCCACTTTCTTCAGCTTGTCATCCTTGGATGCTGGCTTAGGTTTCTCAGATAGAGATGGGGGCTCATCAACCTTTGTTTTACCTTTTTCTGGCACATTGGTTATAGATTTTGAGGCTCTTTGATGACCACCCTCATTTAACTATATGCCCTTCTCCTTAGGTTTCTCCCCCTTAGCCTGAGGCTCCCCCTTAGATTTTGAGTTCCTTGATGTCCTCTTCTCCCCCTTAGGCTTGTTGTCAGGCACAGAGGCTGTAGTAGGAGCCTTTGGAGTCGAATATTCTTCAAGTAGAGGGATACCCATGTGCTTCATCATGGCAGACAACATAGATTGTTGATCCAAAAGAACATTAGCAGTGGTAGAGGCTTGAGTGTCCAATTGCTCAGTTAGATGTGTAACCTTGTCTGCCAGATGGGCATTGGATTCTTTGAGAGACACCACCTCCCTTTCAAGAGAATCAACCTTGGTGAAAAGTGCAGTGGCCTTGAAACCAGTTAGGGATTGATCTTGTAGTCTTTTCACTTCAGACTTGGACATTTCATGCACAGGGACTTCAGTGACCAACTTGTCCCCATACTGATTTTTAAACAGTATTCTGAGCATGGCATTGGCCTCTGTAGTCTGGTCAGATAGATTTTGAAATCTTGTGCCTAGGCCTTTGATTGTATCTGTGAGGAGGGCTAGGCCATGGTCCACCTTGGTGCAGGTGGTGTTGCAGTGTTTGAGATCTTTGACCACACTGTCTAGTTGAGGAAATTTAGCATCAAAGGCCCTCTTTACTTTTGCTACTGAAGTGGCTGTTTTGTCACACACCCTGTTGACTTCAGTTTTGACTCCCTTGCCAATATAGTGTGCAGCCTTGAGGAAGCCCTTGTAGGAATCATTGACAGCTTCATACACTTCACCAGGCGACAGGGATTTTGCATTGGAGCCCAGTGAAGTGATGTATTCCTCTCTAAGATATTGAAGTGCTTCACTGAGAGTTACATCATTCTTTCCTTGCAGCCAGGCATCTGCATTGCCATCTCTCTCAGCATCATCAATAATCTTGGCCTTCTGCATCTCCACATCATCTCTATGGCATAGTAGGATGGCCTCATAGTCTGGATTAGAGATGTTGGAGGTGACAAGGTTCTGAGCTATTTTTACAAACTCAGGAATCTGATCCACAATTAAGCTTTGAAGTGCTTCAACCGTCAATTTGTGTGGAACAGACCCTGATCCTGAAGCACTGTCATGTTGCACAGGCTTCAGCCATTGTGACATAAAGTCAGAGCTAGAGCTAGAGCTAGGTAAACTAGACTCCTCAGTTACAGATGCAACTTCTGTAACCGGATGGATTGACTCTACTACTGGTGTCTCCACAGAAGTAGGGTGAGTTACACCAGCAGTTGACACAGGCACAGAGTCTCTATTAAAAACTAGTGAAGCCTCTCTGTTTGTGATGGTGTCATCAGGATATGCCCCAGCATGCATTCCCTCACCATCTAAATGTGGGTCCTGGGTGGTGAGAAAAGTGTCATGCACTAAGTCACTTGAGTCCATTGGCTCACCAAGAGAAAAGGATTCTTGGTGATCAATGCCTTGCTCTTCAATTTCTTGAATTACAGGCTCCAAAGAAATTTCAGTGTTAGATTCTGGAAGAGGAGTGTGTTGTAGAGTAGATTTTGGCAACTCCCCCTGAGAGATAGAGGGAGTTTCAAGTGTGATGTGCTCTCCACTCAGTGTATTGCCATCCTTATCACTCCCATGTGCTGACTCAATACAAGAAGGTGCATTGGGGAGGATGCTTTATTTTATAGATGCACCCTGTTGAGAGGATACATCTAGTGAGCTGTTTGCCCCTGATTTTACAACTTCAGCCATTTGTGTGACTGAAGAGGTTGTCTTAGTTTTCTTCTTCTTCTTTGGCCTTAGTAAGGGTGAATCTGGTTCCTCACTTTCTAGACCTAGTTCAACAGCTAATGCTGCTTCAGATAAGATATTCAAGGGTGCAGACATTACTTCCTTTCTCTTCCTTTTACTAACATCACCCTTTTGAGATGATGATGTAGTTGGCTCAGTGTGTGGTAAAGTGTTTGGTTGAGAGGGTTGGTTAGCTAGCCCTGGGTTAGCATTTTGTTCTACTTGCTTGGGCTTAGCTAACTGAGATTTTGCATCAAATGTTGGCATGTTGTGGGGGTAAGTTCTAAACAAACTCTCCATATGGGGAGTTATGTTAAGTCTTACATCTACATCATTCATAGTCTCCAAATTACCAAAAATGAGTTTGGTCATGGACTTAGGATAGCCTATTTTATTTTTATCTATCCCAGGCAATTCAATCAATTGAGCATTTTTAAAGTTAAGTACAGATTGAATAAAGTGAGGGAAGAAAATATCAGTACCTCTATTGGTTGTGTTCTTACCAAGTCTCCCATATAGTTCTTGTAGGATGATTTGGCCAACATCTATCTTCTTTCCATAGGCCAATGCATAGCCAATTTGCTGCACAGGTGCACTGATTTGATCAAAGCTTGATTTCCTGGCAGTGAAGACTTGAAGAAGAGTTGCAAACACATAGCTCCACTCCTTTCTCAGATTCTTTCTGTTCAGCTTGCCAAGATTGATCCCATCTGAGTAGTTGATGAACTCAAAGAATTCCTCTAACTCTGCATTCGTGGCCAGTCTGTCAAATGACTCTTGTTGTAGGCTCAGTGCTTGATTCATGTCTACAGTAGTGATAGTGATTTCCTAATCCTGAATCTTGCAGTAGATGATATATGAAGTGATTGCGTTTTCTAGGTACAACCTCCACAGTAGCAGTGCCCCAAAACTGTTCCAGGATATCCAGATATAGAGTTGGGTTGGCAGAGAGTGCATCCTTGATGTATGACTCAGCCATCCATTTCACAAAGCACTTGAAATTGGCGTTGGATGCTTCCACATCACTAGTTAGGGCAATGAAGTTGGTGTTGAACTTTACTGTTGCCATTTGTATGAAGGAGAGGAAAGAAATTGAAGGTTGAAGAAGAAATTTGGCTTTTTGCAGTTATGGTTTCAGAGGTTTAGAGAGTGTAGATGCTTGAGAAATCGAATGAAATGAATCGAATAGGTGTAGAATTGTATAAGTATGAAGTACTTGAATTGTCGATTAGAAGTATGTTTTGTATCGACAAGTCAGGCATTCGAGAAGTAGAAAACAACTATTCGAGAATTCAAGAAAGGCTTAATCGATAACTCAAGCAGATAGAAACTCACAGCTGGCAGTTATCTAACTCAGAAATAATTCTAAATTAAATAAAATGTGTTTTTATGAGTGAATTAAACTTTTAGACAAAAGTCCAAAATCGGTTAAAATTCAGCGAGAATTCAGCCTTTTCAAATGATTCGAGAACTCAAATATAGTATTCGAGAACTCAGTCAATCGAGAACTAAAACACTATATTCGAGAAGTCAATGAAATCTCTATTCGAGAACTCTAAAAGACTCTATTAGAGAACTCAAGACTACTTTAATGAGACTTGTTAGAGATGTCGAATAGTGAATCATTCGAGAAGTTTGACTTATCGAACTATACCCATCACTCATAAAAATTGATTTTCACTATCTTTTAAAATTGACCAGCCATATTCATTGAAGAATATTCTAGCAAATTAAATAGTGATTTTCTCAAAATTTCATAGAAATTTCAAGTTAGCAAAAATATGATTTTCCAACATATGCAACAGATTTGAAATATTTATAAATCATATTTCAGCCAACACTTACTCCAAAAATATTGAAAATTTAGATAAAGTAAGTGTTTACTGCTGCAACAATCTAGATGATATATTCACTTAGCCAGAATCTGAAGAATTCAGCAATCCAATCTCACTAACCAACCTTGTGAAGGTGGCTTCATCTAGTGGCTTAGTGAATATGTCAGCTAGTTGTTTATCTGTAGAGACATAATGCAACTCAATGGTTCCATTAGTTGCATGTTCTCTAATGAAATGATATCTGATGTCAATGTGCTTTGTTCTAGAGATTGACAGGATTGGCAACTATAGAGATTGCACTTGTGTTGTCACACATGATTGGAATTCTTTCCAACACAAGTCCATAATCTCTAAGTTGATTTCTAATCCAAAGCACTTGAGCACAGCAACTTCCAGCAGCTATGTATTCAGCCTCAGCTGTAGAAGTTGACACAGATTGTTGTTTCTTGCTATACCAAGAGACTAACCTTTGTCCAAGAAACTGGCAGCTACCTGAGGTGCTTTTCCTATCCACTCTGCATCCAGCATAATCAGCATCAGAATAACCAACCAGATTGAACCCTGTGTCCTTAGGATACTATAGTCCCAAGTTTGGAGTGCCCTTCAGATATCTAAAGATCCTTTTTATAGCAATCAAATGTGATTCTTTCGGATTTGATTGAAACCTTGCATACAAGCATGTAGCAAACATGATGTCTGGCCTACTTGCAGTGAGATAGAGCAGAGAACCAACCATGCCTCTGTAGACTGAGATATCTACCTTCTTGCCTTTAGCATCTTCATCCAATTTAGTGGCAGTGGCCATGGGTGTCTTTGCAGGTGAGCAATCTTCCAAGTCAAACTTCTTCAATAAATCCTTGATATACTTGGTCTGACTGATAAAGATACCATCCTTCCTTTGACTGACTTGCAACCCAAGAAAGAATGTCAACTCTCCCATCATACTCATCTCATATCTGCTCTGCATGAGTTTAGAAAATTTCTCACACAGCTTCTCATTTGTAGAACCAAAAATGATATCATCCACATAGATCTGAACTAAGATAAGATCATCACCATGCTTCTTGTAAAACAATGTCTTGTCCAGTGTGCCTCTAGTGAATTGATTTTCAAGAAGAAATTGTGATAAAGTATCATACCATGCTCTTGGAGCCTGCTTAAGTCCATACAATGCCTTAAGCAATCTGTAGACAAATTCTGGGAAGTGTGGATCCTCAAAACCAGGTGGTTGTTGCACATAGACTTCTTCTTCCAACTCTCCATTCAGAAATGCACTCTTGACATCCATTTGATACACTTTAAAGTTTGAATGAGCAGCAAATGCCAAGAATATTCTGATGGCTTCCAATCTAGCAACAGGAGCAAATGTCTCATCATAATCAATGCCTTCCTGTTGGGAGTATCCTTTTGCAACCAACCTTGCTTTGTTCCTTATAATTACACCATCTTCATCCATCTTATTCTTTAGAACCCATTTTGTTCCAACAATGGTTTTGTTCTTTGGTGCAGGCACAAGTTCCCATACTTTGTTCCTTTCAAATTGATTCAGCTCCTCTTGCATGGCAATAATCCAATCTGGATCCAATAGTGCATCATCAAGTTTCTTAGGCTCAACTTGTGATAAAAAACAGCCATAGAGGCACTCATTCTGAGTTGCTCTCCTAGTCCTTACTCCTGCATTAGGATCTCCAATGATTTGCTCTGCAGTGTGTGTTAGGTCCAAATGTGTTGTAGAGGGGGGGTGAATACAACTTTTCGAATATGAGTAGCAATAAATACGATGCAATAAATGAACACACAGATTCAAGGAATATATTTCTTTATATATAACTTGAAAAGGTTGCTACAACATACATTACAAAGTATAACAGAAGTTCAGAGAGAAGTGAATGATTCTAAGCTCTGTGAATATACTCTCTCTCTTTTTCTTGTGTTTTTCTCAATAATGCTCACTAACTAAAAACATTACACAAGTGCTTCTATTTATACTACATGTAATCTATGTCCTGTAGTCTTCAAAGACTAAGATGTACGTGGCCCAATGATGTCCACATAAATCTTGCCTTATCTTGAAAGCTTGGAAATCTGCCAATCAGAAGATGCCATGTGTCATGTTGAAGCTGCACTCTAAGTAGAACTTCTACTTGAGAATTTCTACTTAGCCATCTCGAAATTTCTAAGTAGAACTTCTACTTGAAAACTTCTACTTGAGAATTTCTACTTAGCCATCCAGAACATTTAGTACTTAGAAAATATTCTGGTCTTCAACTTGAAACTTCAATGCACATCTTGAGCTTGCGATATCTTCATGTCTTCTTTATTCTTCGGCAAGCTCTTGAACATGGATCTTTATTACTGACATAAACTTGCTATCAATGTCCTGACACTTGATGCACTGGTCTGGTTCATAAGTGACTAGTCTTGATAGTGTTTCTGCTTCTTGAATAAATTACCATATTCACTTAGTAACTTGGCTTTCCAATATTTGCTTTCCTTCTTGTTCACTTGAAATCAATTGGTCTTGTTGATACTGATAGTTATGATCTTGATTCTCGATTTCTCAAATCACTGAGGCCTGAACAACTTTGACTTGAACTTCTCTCAATGATTTCTTCTTGGCTTGATCATAGTTAACATGTTCAATTGTATCAATTACCTTGTCTTCATTTAGTGTTGATTTCTTGTGACTTCTTGTTCTTGATTGTCTTCTGGTTAAGTATCTTTTCTTTTAATTGAGTTACATTAGTTATAGTGTTACAAGTTAATACACTCTGCCTTTCAATCTCCCCCAATTTGATTGTCTAACAATGACATTCAAATTAATGAAGGATAACTCAACTAAACAATGAGACGAGAAAAGATAATTAACATTACAGTCTTGAAAAAATATACAATTGAAAAATACTTGAAAACAATACAAAGAACTTAAACTAGAAACAGAATTCGAACCTCGAATTAAAGATCATTTGAATGATTCCTATCACCTGGATTATTTCATATCTTTTAGTCAAACTTATATCACCTTATTGGATTCACTCTAAGATGAATTTTCCTCAAGTGAGTTAAAGCAACCGAAAGACATGAAGTTTTTCCAACTTCAAGTTCACACCACTCTGACCTTTAACCCTAATTCCGTTTCCTTTTCCTAGCTTCAGCAGCTTGGTCTTTTTCTTCTTTCTGCCTTCTGCGCTTCTCCTCCTGCTGCTTTTGTTTCTTATATACTGGATCATGAAGTTGCGTCCACCTAGCATTCAACAAACTTACTGCTTCCATTTCTAGAGGGTTCCTGGGTTCTAGGTAAGGATGTTTGAAAAGCCTTCTGAGTTTGTCCACCTCCTGAGTAGTCCTGATCTTTGGAATGTCCTCAAATATCTTCATTATAAGCCGAGGTTTCCTATGAGTTTTATCAGCTTTAAACTGACAATAGATCATTTTGGGATAGCCCTTGACACGGTTAGTATTGTGGACACTAGCCGCATCTTGCTCCAATCGCTTCTTTTCCACTACTACATCAGACAGGTAACTCACGAGTCTCTGCTTTTCTGTCACATACTTAACTTCCACATCTTCCCATTTGAACACATATAACACTTTCTCCAGAAATGCAGCATCTTGAGTCTGCAGCAGCCATTGTCTACTCATATGCAAGAATGTTTGATTCTGGTCTGCATCTATGAATACTAAGGCATCAGCTGTATTATCAACAAAAGAGTGTATCCAGTATACACTGTCTCTTCCTGGAACACCAACTGCCTCCCTTATCTCTCCTTGTTCCAGTTCTCCAGTAGGAAGATTCAGAGCTTCATCTACATTCTTCATAGCTTGAAGAATATTCCATTTCTTCTCTATTAGCTCTGGTTCAATCTTCACATTATCAAGAGGGTTTGGAGCAATGACATCACACTTCCACACCTCATTACTCTTCTTGAATATGGCACTTTCAATGATCTTCACTGATTTATCTTTAAGCTCAGAAGAGAATCACTTACCCATCATTTGTCTACAGACGGCTTTAAGAGATTCCACTGAAAGTTCCATTAAGTCCTTTTCCTCCAAGCTCACCCTCTTCAATTTACTGTCAACCACCATCCGGACAACATTTGGATATGCTGAGAATTCTGGACCCTTGTCCTCTGCTAGCTGCATTAACTGATCCCTATACAGAATGCTTAGATTCTCAGAATGAGAGTATTGAATTTTTGTTGCTAGCAAGAACAACTCTGATGCAGATCTTCTCGTCATGAATTGGTCATCCACATACAGGAAAGACATTGGGACTCCTTCTGTCAAAGACAAAATAACCTGCCACTCCTTTTGCGTTGCATTGTATCCAACCCTGACTTTAGAAATTAATCTCTTTAAAGCACTCATGTAGTCAGCAGCCATTGGATTCTGCAAATTTAGGTTGTAGAACAGATCATCTGCCTCCTTGTTATGAGCTCCTTTCGTACATGGTCCCATCAATATCTTCCTTGCGTCATCCCACTTCTGCCCTAACCTTCTATTGTCCAGATCAATTTGAGGATCAGCTAGCCTTGCAAGCTCATAATTGTACTGCTTCCCTTGTAGCTCCGCTTTCTTTTCCTGAAACACAGCACGATCTTGCATTGCTTTCATTTTAAAGAACTCAGCTTGTTCCAAGGCTAACTTTTGAGATTTAAGGGTTTCCTCATCAACAGTAATTTCTTCAGGCATTCCGGAAGACATCCCAGCACCTCCACCTTGATCCTTCAATGATCTCTTAATAGCATGTTCCAAAGGTGCGTCTTCCATATCGGAATCTGAGTCAAGTACCACCTGTACTTTTTCTTGATGACTCAGGTCAACGAATGGCTCATCTTGCTCAATCGCTATTGCCTTACCCTTTTTCCTTCTCAAAGCCTCTTCATCAGTAGATGGCTCAATTTCTTTTTCTTTGACAAGATCAGCTTGTTCTTGAATTTCTTCGATTTGAACTCCCTGCTGTCTCGTCTCCTTTCTACTCTCCCCCTTAGGTGAGTTATCCTGAACTCCACCCTGGTCTCCAGATCCACCAGCTGTATAAAAGTCTTCAAACCCAGAACCATAGGTTCCTGCTCCAGTAGCACCACCTGTACCAGCATCCGGGGGAGGTTGTTGCGGCTCGAAACACTCCTGGGGCACAAAACTTCTGATTGCGAACATCACTCTACTGATCTCCACAGCCAGAGTATCCATTGTAATCTCCATTGCTCCCATCCTCTCATTCAGAGTGTTTCCCAAGACACCACCAGCATGGCCCAAGTCATTTACCTTGTTTGTCAAATCATTAAAAGCTGTAGCTTGACTTGCCATTCGTGCTGCGTAGTCATCAAGAGCCCTTTGATTGTTTCCAATGTTCATCCCTAACTGCCCCATCGTCTGCCCAAACTGCTTCATTTGATTTTCCATAGAAGACATACGAGTATCAAGATTTTCAGTATTAAGGGACGGTGTTTGGTTTAGGTGACCTCGCTCTAATACTTGTTCTGTTGGTATTTGGCGCTCGGTTTCGGGCCTTAAAAATGAAGGTCCCTCTCTCCCTAACCTCTCACACACACTCCCTGTCTCACGCTCGTGTATGTCTTCAATAATTGATCCAAAATATGAAGCAGTACCTGCAAAAACTGGATAAGCAATATAATTTGCAGTTATGGGATCAAATGCTGTTTGTTCCTGAGTTGGAATCTCAGGCTGAGAGGCTACAAAGTGTTCTTGTACAACATCAGAACCGATCCTCTTTGCAGCATCAGTACGTACCGGTGAAGGTACGGCTGAAGCTTTTAAAGCTTCATGTCCTTTTGAAGCAACAGTATCTTCAAGAGGTACATAATCATCATCAAAATCCCTATGTGCAGATTGTTCAAGGGGTGAACCACTCTCGTGAGGTGGAGTGGTTGCGTGTGACACGCTAGGGTTTGACTGAGGTTTAGAAGTAGCAGCATGAGAAATTTTGGCTTTCTTTCGAGTAAGAGGCTGCTCTTCGGGGTCACTCTCCTCATCATTTCCTACATCTATATGTGCTGGCTGTTTGGATTCCGGTGACAGAGATGGTAAAGAATTAGAAATATAGCTCTCACCCTGGGATAGATTCTGCGGGCTAGCAGTCTCTTGGGTCTGGGAATCAGAAACATAGGAAGAGGAATGAGTAGAATGCAGAGAAAGATTACCTGATTCATTACCTTGTTCGTCACCGCTTTGCTCATCAGGAATCTCTTCAAATGCCTCAGCATGAGCAGACCGATTCTGAGCATGTGATGAAACTTGCGATAATTCCATCAAAGTGGTAACTCCCTCATCATATGTAAGCCACTGTTGTAAGGTATCAGGAATAGACATCGGTTTTCCATGATGTTTATTCTGATTATCAATTGTCGAAAGTGACTTAGTGCCCATCCCTAGTGGTGCAGATGTTTGACTTCTGGCAAAACTCTGTCTAACTGCAAGAGCATCCTTCGGTATTAAATCATTAATCAGCATCTGTAAGAACCGAGGAAACCAGCAGATAACATCTTTTGTGTTGAGGTCTCTGCTTGCAAGAGATCCCATTACACCAACTATCTTCGAGAGAACTATGCGTCCATAATTTATGTCCAGTTCTCTTGCTAGGGCAATTCCAAGGTTTTGCATGGGAATGGAAATTTGATGGAAATCGCTTTCTCGTGCCCGAAAACATCTTGTGATGGCCTCGAAAAAGTAATTCCATTCCACATGAAAGAATTGTTTTTGGATGTTTCCAGTAATCCGGCCAGAAGGAGGATAACATCCTATTTCTTCAAAGAAACTGAGGCGTTCTGCAGCTGTAGGTTCTGGATCATAAGCATCTTTAATGGGGAATCCCAGAACCTTGTTGACAATTTGTTCAGTCACCTCATATTCCTGACCCGCTAAGGTAAACCTGAAACCAAAGGGGGTTGATTTGCTCCCAAAGGAAACCGCACTAGTCCATAATTGCTGTAAAGCATCATGTACTAGTGTAGGTTTAGCAGTAAAAGCATCGCTAGCTTTGGAATACAAATTGAGAAATCGTATCCAAGACTTAAAGCGCGGGAGTTGATCACCAATTTCCGTAGAAATATTATAAAAATTGTTTTTAGCAAGTGAAAATTGGTGAGCCATTTTAATTAAAATGTTTTTCCTTAACAAAGATGTGAAAATTAATTTTAATTTCTGAAAAACAATTAATTTTAGAATTAACCGTTATATCCCTTTTAATTTATCAAGAACAACAAAAGTCCCTTTTTGAAAAATTAAACTACGGGATCCAATTAACAGTTAATGGAAGGCAAATTTCAAACCAATAACTAAATCTGCTTTAACAGTGAAATGCGTGTGTGTGAAATCGTGTTTGTATAGATCTGTGAAATTGTGTGTGTATATACGTGTGTATATATCTCAAGAAAGATGGACCGTTACACAAACACACAAGAACAGAGATTAATGATAACACACAGATGATAGCAGTCTAAAATTGGGCATTAATTCGTGGTCTGTATGAGTTTAGTCACAAAAATCACGAACAGTGGTTGTAAGTCGAAATCGCCTGTATGTATATGGGGCGGCTGTAAAACTCAATTAGGTAAAAGTGAAAGAATAGATCGAGTTAGTGATGTATATATAGACATGAATGTGAAATGACAAAAATGCCCCTGTTAAAAAGAGTGAAAAACACTAAGTACGTACAGGGAACACTCTATCTCGAACATCAAGTCGAACTTCGAGATGAAGTTCGAGATAGGTGTCAACTCGAACATTTAGCACTTAGCCATTTTACAGCAAAAACCAACAAGGAAATCTATCTCGAAATTCTAAGTCGAAATTCGAGATAAAGTTCGAGTTAGGAGTTAACTCGAAAAATCCCCTTAACTAATTGAGAATTCCATCTCAAACTCTAAGTCAAACTCTAAGTCGAACTCTAAGTCGAACTTCGAGTTGAATTTCGAGATAAAGATTAACTCGAAGTTATTCTCAAAGATCATTTCAAAAAATATCCCCTGTAAGATAGACATTATATGGAATATTTTGAATAAGGAAATAGGCACACTGGTAACTCAAATTCGAACCCTAAGTCGAATTTCGAGATAAATTTCGAGATAGAGGCTAACTCGAAATTCTTCCCAGACTTGGAATTTTCAAAACTTCACTCTGGAAGCTCAAATCGAAATTCAACTAGAATTTCAAGATGAGTTTTGAGATAGTGATTAACTCGAAATTTTGAAGATACTTAGAATAATTTGACAATTTTTTTTTTCTTTGAAAAACTCAACAATTAATTTTGTCAAATTAATATAAATATCAATTCAAGGATTTTAATATATGACATAATTAAAACATTCCTTGATAATTCTAAGGCCTCTAATTACATGAAAAAACACAGGTAAATTCATCTAAAAATCATGCAAAATTTAGAATATTATGAATTTAACTCCCCCTATGATCATGCAATCTAACAATCATAAATTCAAAGATTTGTGCTATAAAAGACACTTAAAACACAATGAATTCATGTAAAATGACACTATATGCACCCTATAATAATCATTAATTAGGCATTTTAAAGTCTAAACACATAATGATTAAATAGCTTGCATATACAAACATAACCATGGATTTTACAGATGGAAGGCTTTACTAACTTGTATTAAGCATTCCCAATTCACCAACCAACCTATTGAATGTTACTTCATCAAGAGGTTTGGTGAATATATCTGCAATTTGTTGCATTGTGGGCACGAAATGTAGCTCCACAGTCCCCTCCTCGACATGTTCTCTTATGAAGTGATACCTGATGTCGATGTGCTTGGTTCTTGAGTGATCTACAGGATTGTTGGTTATGGCAATGGCACTTGTGTTGTCACACATAATTGGAATTTTCTTGTGCTCCATGCCATAATCCTTCAATTGGTTCCTCATCCACAGTATTTGAGCTACACAGCTTCCAGCAGCAATGTACTCAGCTTCAGCAGTAGAAGTAGATACTGTATGTTGCTTTTTACTTTGCCAGGACACCAATCTTCTGCCAAGAAATTGACAAGCACCAGATGTGCTTTTCCTATCAATCCTGCAACCTGCATAGTCTGAATCCGTATAGCCAATTAGATTAAAACCTGTATCTCTTGGGTACCAAATTCCTAGATTTGGTGTGCCCTTGAGATACCTAATAATTCTTTTGACGGCTATGAGATGTGATTCTCTAGGATCCGCTTGGAATCTTGCACATAAACAAGTCGCGAACATTATATCGGGTCTACTTGCAGTTAAATAGAGAAGTGAGCCAATCATACCTCGATAGCTTGTGATGTCAACTGATTTACCTGATTTGTCTTCATCAAGCTTCGTGGCTGTTGCCATGGGAGTCTTAGCTGCTGATGCATCTTCTAGATTGTACTTCTTGAGTAAATCTCTGACGTACTTGGATTGACAGATAAAGATACCATCTTTTCTCTGACTGATCTGTAATCCAAGGAAGAAGGACAGCTCTCCCATCATGCTCATCTCGTATTTCTCTTGCATTAGCTTGGCAAATTTCTCGCACAAGCGCTCATTAGATGACCCGAAGATAATATCGTCCACATAGACTTGAACAAGTATTAAATCATTCTTCACATTCTTATAGAACAATGTTTTGTCAATTACTCCCCTAGTAAAACCACTTTCAATTAAGAATACGGATAGGGTTTCATACCAACATCTTGGGGATTGCCTGAGGCCATAGACAGATTTGAAGAGAAGATACACAAAATCCACAAGTTCTGGATCAATGAAGCCAGGCGGCTGTTCCAGATACACTTCTTCTTCTAACTCTCCGTTCAGGAAGGCACTTTTCACATCCATCTGAAAAACCTTGAAGTTCTTGTGTGCTGCAAATGCCAAGAACATCCTGACTGCCTCAAGTCTTGCAACCGGCGCATAGGTCTCATCATAATCAATTCCTTCTCGCTGAGAATAACCTTTTGCAACCAAACGAGCCTTGTTTCGTGTTACAAGTCCGTTTTCATCCATTTTATTTCTGAATACCCACCTTGCTCCAATTACTGATTTGTTCTTTGGTCGGGGTACCAGTTTCCAAACTTTCTGCCTTTCAAACTGATTGAGTTCCTCTTGCATTGCAATCACCCAATCAGCATCACCAAGAGCTTCTTCTATTTCTTTAGGTTCAAGCTTGGATAAGAACCCAGAATATAAGCAAATATTAGCCAGGTCAGCTCTTGCATTTCTTCTAGTAGACACACCAGCATCTGGATCACCAATAATTAATTCAAACGGATGGTCTCTATTCCATACCCGTTCTCTTGGAAATTGTCTTGATGATTCAACATGACTTTCTGAGTTGTGGTGCTGACTACTTTGATTACTTTCACTAACTCCCCCTGAGTTAGTACCAGCTCCTACAGAACTAGAGTCAACTCGACTCGAGCCTTGAACAGTAGTCCTTGAGCTGCTATTTACTCCCCCTGAGTTGTTGCCGGTTCGTACTGAAGAAGTCTCTCCTAATCTTGTAGGATTAGCTTGTTCACTAGACTCAGGTTCTTCACGTACACTTGGAACATTTAATGGAACAACCAACTCAGGTTCATCTTCAAGTTCTTCTATGTCCAGATTCTGAAATTTTAGGGACTCAGGTTCACTAGAATCTCTTGAAATTGATGAGAGTTTGGTATCGTCGAATCTGACGTTGTAGCTTTCAGTCACTTTTCGATCATTTACTAAGAACACCCTATAAGCTGCTACCACATCTGTGGAGTAACCAACAAAGATTCCTTCACGAGCTTTTGCTGCAAACTTTCCTAGATTTTCATCATCTATAAGTACATAGCATTTTGCTCCAAAGACATGAAAGTATTTGATTGTTGGTCTTCTGCCGTTCATTAGCTCACATGGTGTCTTTTCTTTATCTTTTATAATCAAGGATCGATTTTGAGTGTAACAAACGGTACTCACTGCTTCTGCCCAGAAATACAGAGGAAGTTTCGAATCATACAACAAAGTTCTTGCTGCTTCAACCAATGTTCTATTCTTCCTTTCAACTACTCCATTTTGTTGTGGAGTTCTCGGGGCTGAATACTGACGACGTATTCCCTTAGATACACAGAAGTCATTCAGCACTGCGTTTTTGAATTCAGTGCCATTGTCTGATCTAATCGTCTTCACAGTAAGTGTTGAAACATTCTCAATTTGAGTGATGTGATCAATGATTAGGAAAGGTACTTCGTCTTTCGTCATTGCGAACAATACCCATGTATACTTGGAGAAGTCATCCACGATTACCAATGCATATCTTTTCCTAGACAAAGATAGGACATTCACTGGGCCGAACAAATCCATATGAAGAAGTTGCAGAGGCTCAGTAATACTAGAAATTTCTTTGCTTTTATGCGATGCTCGTTTCGACTTTCCCATTTCACAAGCTTCACAGAGTCCTTTCGGAGCGAACTCCATTTGAGGTAGATCTCTCACCAATTCTCGCCTCGCGAGAGCATTCATCGTTTTGAAGTTTAAGTGAGATTACTTTTTGTGCCATAACCAGCTTTCATCATCCGAGGCTTTGCTGTAGAAACAGGTGACCTCATTCTGATTTGCTGAATCCATGTCTGCAACAAAAAGATCTGCCTTTCGAACTCCTCTCAAAGCCAGTGAACCTTCCTTGATGTGAGTGATTGATACACCTTTCTTGTTGAAGACAATTTCGTAACCTTTGTCACAGAATTGACTGATACTCAACAAATTATGCTTTAATCCCTCAACATAGGAAATATCTTCAATGATGACATTGCCAGTTTTCAGTTTGCCATATCCCTTTGTCACACCTATGCTGTCATCTCCAAAGGTAACATAAGGGCCAGCCTTCATAACCAACTCTGTAAGCAGGGACTTGTTTCCAGTCATATGCCTCGATGCTCCACTATCCAGCACCCATATGACTTTATTTCTATTTTGCTTAATGCCCTGCAATGACAGATTGATTAGACTTTCTTCGGAACCCAACTTTGATTGGGCCCGGCTTTTCGATAAGATTTAGAATCAACAGATTTAACAACAGGAGATGCACTTTTCTTAACATTACTAGAGCTTTCGACTTTCTCCTTTCCTTTCTCAGACTTGACATATTTATCAGTCCTAGGAGAAGGTTTGTCACTCCTAACTTTAGGAGGACTGACAGTCTTAGCTCTCACATGCTTTTTCTTGATGTTTGAACTAGCAGCAGTATTTGAGCATGACTGGCTAGATGCATTCATTAAATTCACAAAAGTTTGCATGACGTTAAAAGTGCATGGCATACAATTAGGTTGACCACACTGTGCATGATTCGGATGCAGATTATTCATTGTGTGTGTGACAGGCATGGCATGTGCAGCAGGAACATTTATGTTAGCTTTACATGCATAAGAAAGATGTTCAGTAGATTTGCAGTGATAACATGCTTTCTTTATTCGTTCAGCCTTAACCTCTTTTATGCCTTTCTTCCCTTGTTGTTTAACAGCCTTAGCTCCTATTCCTAGTCTAGATTCATCACTAGGGAAATTGATTTTAACTTGTTTGATAGGAGTTATAGGTTGTGCTTTCTGGCGATCTTCCATCTCAATCTCATATCTAGCTATCAATTCAGTCTCTTCTTCTTCTATTCTAGGAACAAGGTGTTTGTAGATGGGTTTGACAGAAGGTTTAAAAATGCTAGGAATATCATTTTTAAGGTCACTGGAAGTAGTGTCGATAGGTCTCTTCCCTTCTTTCTTAGAAAGGTTAGAATAATCAAGTCCTACACCTACTCCAGTTATCTTCTTAAATACGTCATTATCTACATACACTTTACTAGCAGCTAGTTTGTAAGCTTCACATTTAGTTTCTAACTCAGCTAGTTTGTTCCTTAAACATGATTCTATTTCTGCCTTAAGGATGAGCTTGTGTTCCAAAGATTTAATAAATTCTCTTAGGGAAGTATCTACAGTGCAAGCAGCCTCTAACTCTTCCACTTTTGCCTCAAGCATTCTGCTTTTGGCGACAAGTGTTTTCTGTTCCTTTTGAGAAGTGTCTAGGCTTTTGCACAACATGTAGATCTCTTCGCTAAGAGCCCCGTTCTGTTCCTTATAATCATCAATAGACATTTCTACTTTAAGGGTTAGAACTGGTACCTCTGGTTCCTCTGATGTCTCAGCCATGAGCGCAAAGTTTGCTACATGAGTAACATCTTCCTCATCTGAATCATCCCAAGCTCTTCCTTATGTTACTACTAAAGCTCTTTTACCATGTTTTTCTTTCACCAGCGATTCATACTTGCTTTTGAGGGCTTCAAATGTCTCTTTTGGATAAGTCTGTTTAGGCTTTTTGCAGTCCGAGGCAAAATGTCCAGGTTCACCACAATTATAGCAATTGAACTTCATTTTGAAATCCAACGGAGATTTGTAGCTGGTACTCTTGCCTTTGTTTTTGTAGCCTGATGAACTACCACCACCCTTAGCAGCCCGATAGTAAGATGAAGAATTTCTCTGTGGTCGGTTGCTCTGTCTAAATCTCATGTTGCTGAACTTCCTTGCCATGTATGCCACGACACTATCGTCCATGTTGTCCAGCTCTTCTTGGGTGAAGTAGTCATCATCACTGTTAGATGCACACTCGTCATCATTATCAACTTGATGCGGTGCAGGTGATGATTTAGGCTTTGCTGCAACCATTGCCTTCTTAGACTCTTCCTCATCAGCAACTAATCCTGATGCAGTTTCTTTTCCTTTTGAATCATTGTCCCATGCTTGATCTTGAAGTGTCTCCAGCTCATAGGTCTTCAGAATTCCATAATATTCTTCCAGAGAAGTTGTATGCAAATCTCTGGTTTCTCTGATTGCGTAGACCCTATGTTCAATGCTCTTTGGCTGGTTCCTCAGATATCTCGTATTGGTCTCAACCATGGGGAGAGTAACACCTCTCAAGTTCAAATCTAATACCAACTGACTGAATCGTAGATAGACGTCTGTTATGCTTTCTCCTTTTCGTATTCTAAAGGTGTCATACTCCATCTTGAGTATAAGTGTCTTGTTGCTTCTAACCTCTGCAGATCCTTCCATGACAACTTCTATCTTGTCCCAAATCTTCTTTGCTGTATTCAAACCTTTGACTATGTTGAACATTTCATGATCAAGAGATTCCATCAAGGTTTGTCTTACAGAAGTATCATAAGCTATTTGCTCCTTGTCAGCATCCGTAAAGTCCGCTGCCTTTTTAGGCTCAGACCGAGCAGGTATAACCTCCTCTCCTTCCGTACGCTCAGGAATAGCTTTCATTGGAACAAATTTACCCTTTTCAAGGACTTCCAGATACTCAGGGTTAATAGTCTCTAAGTAGAGTCTCATTCTGAAAACCCATTCTTCATAGTGATCTCGGTTGAACATTGGGATCTTGAAAGAGTTTTTAGGAGCCATTTCAAATCTGGTCACTAAAAGTTTCTAAGTACCCAAGACTAGGCTATGTAGAATATCTATGTAGAACTTCTGCCAAGTCGAAATTTCTCTAAGTAGAAATTTTGCTCAAGTCGAAATTCACCAAGTAGAAATTGTCCAAGTCGAAATTCTATGTAGAAAATCTCAAGTAGAAATTCTATGTAGAACTTTTGTCCTTAGAATAAATTTTCTGCAGATTTCTTTAATATTGAATAAACAATATCACCTTTTTGACTTTTGATACTTTACACACCGAAAGCAACTAACCCACTTGCTAGGCACTGAGTACGTCTTGATACACTTTCGGCCAAGGAATATTTATCAAATCAAAGTACAAAAACACCTTTTTGACTATCTTATTTGTTTGAAAAAGGAGATCAAAAAGTTGTTGGGTTATCTTCTTTGATAAGAACAGATGATGAACACTTAAGAACACCAAATATCAATGAACCTAGATTAATTCACAAAAATTAATTAAAATACGCCCAAGCCAAATAATCACACCTGGAGTATTTAAATAATTTTTCCCGGATGAGTTTTCACTGGAAACGAATTAAAGCTCACTTTTCTAGAATTTTAGAAAAGTAGATCTAGAAAATGAAAACTCACGATTCTTCTACCAAACACAAGGATCTATGTTTTGTATGTTAAACATCCGCTCTGATACCAATTGTTAGGTCCAAATGTGTTGTAGAGGGGGGGTGAATACAACTTTTCGAATATGAGTAGCAATAAATACGATGCAATAAATGAACACACAGATTCAAGGAATATATTTCTTTATATATAACTTGAAAAGGTTGCTACAACATACATTACAAAGTATAACAGAAGTTCAGAGAGAAGTGAATGATTCTAAGCTCTGTGAATATACTCTCTCTCTTTTTCTTGTGTTTTTCTCAATAATGCTCACTAACTAAAAACATTACACAAGTGCTTTTATTTATACTACATGTAATCTATGTCCTGTAGTCTTCAAAGACTAAGATGTACGTGGCCCAATGATGTCCACATAAATCTTGCCTTATCTTGAAAGCTTGGAAATCTGCCAATCAGAAGATGCCATGTGTCATGTTGAAGCTGCACTCTAAGTAGAACTTCTACTTGAGAATTTCTACTTAGCCATCTCGAAATTTCTAAGTAGAACTTCTACTTGAAAACTTCTACTTGAGAATTTCTACTTAGCCATCCAGAACATTTAGTACTTAGAAAATATTCTGGTCTTCAACTTGAAACTTCAATGCACATCTTGAGCTTGCGATATCTTCATGTCTTCTTTATTCTTCGGCAAGCTCTTGAACATGGATCTTTATTACTGACATAAACTTGCTATCAATGTCCTGACACTTGATGCACTGGTCTGGTTCATAAGTGACTAGTCTTGATAGTGTTTCTGCTTCTTGAATAAATTACCATATTCACTTAGTAACTTGGCTTTCCAATATTTGCTTTCCTTCTTGTTCACTTGAAATCAATTGGTCTTGTTGATACTGATAGTTATGATCTTGATTCTCGATTTCTCAAATCACTGAGGCCTGAACAACTTTGACTTGAACTTCTCTCAATGATTTCTTCTTGGCTTGATCATAGTTAACATGTTCAATTGTATCAATTACCTTGTCTTCATTTAGTGTTGATTTCTTATGACTTCTTGTTCTTGATTGTCTTCTGGTTAAGTATCTTTTCTTTTAATTGAGTTACATTAGTTATAGTGTTACAAGTTAATACACTCTGCCTTTCAGTGTGTGATCTATCCCATTTCCTTGAGTGCTCAGCCTGATTTCTCATTCTTGATGTTGCTTCATTATCCACATCATGGTCATTCTCATTTCCTCCCCCTGTGAAGTTGCCACTACTCACATGTGTGTCTTGGATGCTTGTTCCTTCACTATTGATTGGCACAAATTCTTTTCTTGTATCATCATTCACTTGAGTTTGTTGAACTCGAGTTTCAACTTCAGTTTCAGTCTCTTCATCAGAATCATCTAGATTATCAAACTTCAATGGATCTTTATCTTCATCATTGGCTTCTTCTAGTCCAGGTAGTTTGCTGTCATCAAATGTCACATCTGTGCTTTCCATAACTTTCTTTTGACTGATGACATAAACCTTGTATGCAATTCTTTCCATAGAGTAGCCAAGAAAAATTCCTTCAAATGCTTTTGCATCAAATTTTCCAACATATTCAGAGTTATCCTTCAATACAAAGCATTTGCTTCCAAAAGTATGAACATACTTTAGAGTAGGCTTCTTTCCAGTCATCAAGTTATAAGGTGTCTTTCCAGTGTTTTTGTTGATGAGGGTTCTGTTCTGGATATAGCATGCAGTGCTCACAGCCTCAGCCCAAAAACATGTAGGCATTTTTGCATCAAGTAACATTGTTCTAGCAGCCTCAATTAGAGTTCTATTCTTCCTCTCAACAACTCCATTTTGTTGTGGAGTTCTTGGAGCTGAGAATTGCTGAGAAATACCATTCTCTTTACAGAATGCTTCAAGTTTGACATTTCTGAACTTTGTTCCATTATCACTTCTCAGTGCAATCAAACCTGCATTGTTGGCCTTTACTTCCTTGTCAACTTTCTTTATATGCTCAATGATTACTTGTGGAGCCTCATCTTTTGATGCCTGAAATTCCACCCATGTATACCTTGAAAAATCATCAACCATCACCAAGGCATACTTCTTTCTTCCTAGTGACATAATATTGACAGGCCCAAATAAATCCATATGAATGAGTTGTAGGGGCTTGGTTATAGATGTCACTGTCTTTGTCTTGTGGCTTGATCTTTTCATCTTTCCTTTTTGACAAGCCTCACACACTCCTTCTTGACAGAATTCAAGTGTGGGCATGCCTCTCACTAACTCTCTTTTGACTAGAGAGTAATGGCTTTGAAGTTCAAGTATGATAGTGTCTTGTGCCACAGCCAACAATCTTCGTTTGATGCTTTTGAGTAAAAGCAACAGATTTTGTCCTTGTTTGCAGAATCCATATTGGCTATAAACAGGCTTCCCTTCCTTACTCCAGATAGAGCAAAATCACCAGTCTTCTTGTGGGTGATCAAACATTCATCTTTGTTAAAATCCACCCTGAATCCCCTATCAGTAAACTGACCAACACTTAGCAGATTATGCTTGAGCCCCTTGACTAGTGCTACATCTTCAATGATGACATTACCAACTTTCAACTTGCCATATCCCAATGTGTTACCCATCCTGTCATCTCCAAAAGCAACCATTGGGCCAGCTTTTTCCTCGTACTGTGATAGCAGGGCCATATCACCAGTCATATGATTTGAGCATCCACTGTCCAAAATCCACATGACCTTCTTTTCAATTTCTTTGCCCTGCAAACATAAAGGTATTACTTTTCTTTTGGTACCCAAACAAGTTTGGGTCCATGTGACTTAGAAACAGTTTTATCATAAACAACATGCTTGTCAACTTTCTTGGCATTAGTCTTCTTGTCACTGTTAGAAGTCTTGGAACCTGAGGTTTCAGACTTAGGTGACAGAGGTACCTTCCTAACTTTAGGAGGACTCGAAGACTTTGACCTGGTGTAGTGTGTGTGAGAATTGTGACTGATACAACCATCAATGAATTGCCTTCTCAGATTGAAACAACTAGTCATAACATTCATATTGCATGGCATACAGTCAAATTTATCACAAAATGGTGCATCTCTATGTCTTAGAGGCACAGAACAATCATAGAAAGGTTTAGATACACTACCAGTAGGTTTCTTGCATGCATGAGTTAAATGATTAGTACTGAAACAGTTCTGACAAGTTTTCCTAGGGCATTAGGCATATAAGCATAGTTGTTATCCTTGTTAATCCCTAACTTGCCATTTCTGTCCTGTTTCTTCTTAGTCACTTTCTTTTCTGATTCACTCTTCCCAGCTGAAACAAACTTAACAAACTTCTTAGGTCTTGGCCTATCAACCACTGGCTCCTTGTCTTTTGACTTGACACTCTCACTCTTGGATGATGCTTGTTGTTCATTTGATTGTGCCTCATCCTCATCATTCAACCTTTGTTTGATGAGTAAGGCATCCTCATCAATTTCAAATGTTGGTTCCTTAAAAATTGGATTTTCAGTCTTTTTCAAAATGTGAGGCACTTCCTCATGAACAACTGTGTCATCTTCAATGACAGCATAGCCTTTTCTCTGTTTAAGAGTGTCATAATCAAGTCCAATAGCAGCCTTGGATTTTGCTTCAATTTTCTCACAGTAGGATTTCACTAGACCAGATGATTTCTTGAAAGTTTTTAGTTTGAATTCATTTTCAGCTAATTCATCCCTAAGAGCCTTTTCAACCTGACTAGCACACAAAACCTTATTCTGCAGATATTCAACTTCTTTCTTAAGGTTTTCTATTTGCATAGCAGTTAGCTCAAGTTCCTCATTCTTTTTTGTTAACATTTCATTTCTAGTAGACAGTTTAGCAATCTCTTCATTAGCAGCAGTCATACTAGTATGAATGTTAAACATTTCAACAGATAGTCGTTCAATCATGCATTTATACTCTGAAACAGACATATCTATAGTAGTGAGAGATGGTACCTGAGAATCAGATGGAGATGGGTCATCCTTGGAATTGGCCATCAAGGCATAATTGCAGAATTCTTGCTCCTCTCCATCACTGTCAGAATCATCCCAGCACTTCCCTTCAGCTATGTAGGCCTTACCTTGTGTCTGCTTTTTCAGAAGGGCCTCATACTTAGCTTCAAGCTCAAGATAGTCTCTATCCTTCTTTTTAGGCTTTTTGCATTCACTGGCAAAATGCCCTAGGTCATTGCATCTATAGCACCTTACAGATGACCTATCCACATGGCTGGTTTTAAACTTATTCTTGTTTGGTTTCACAATTGCCTTGCTTTTGTTGAATGAATGGTTTTGGGTTTTGGGTTTGAAGGATTGATTCCTTTTGAATCTGATATTTGGAAATTTTCTGGCCATGAAAGCATATGAAGTGTTTTCCATCCCATCTAGTTCTTCAAGAGTGTAGAACTCTTCTTCCTCCTTCTCCTCAACAGGTTCACTTACCTCAGGTTCAGTTTCTTCCTCTTCTACTACCTCCTCTATCCTTAACTGACTTGTAGATGCTTCCAGGTCTTGAATAAATTTATTGACAATCAGGGCACATGATGTGTTTACCATTCTACCTTGATTGGCTTGGATAACCCTTTTCTGAAGCAACTCAAGCTCATGAGTTTTCAAAACTCCATAGAGCACATCATATGTAACTTTGTTCAAATCTCTTTCCCTCAGAGAAATGACCCTTTGCTCTAGATGGTTTGGTGAGGATAGCAGAAACTTCATGTTTAACTCCTTGGTACTGTAAACCTTGCCATTCATCTGCAACTCAGTAACTAGCTTGTGAAATCTCTCAAACATCTCAGTAATGCTTTCCTTGGACTGTGCCATGAAAGCTTCATACTGTGTGACCAGTATCTGTTTCTTGTTTTCCTTAACCTCATCAGTTCCTTCACACAACACCTCAATGTGATCCCACATTTCTTTGGCAGATGTACATGATGGAATGTTTGCAAACATTGACATGTCCATGGAATTAATGATAAGCAACATGAGGTGGCTGTCAAGAGCAACCTTCTCCCTTTCCGATTCTGTCCATTTTGATGGATCCTTGGCCTCATAAGATCTTGGGATAGTTGTGGTTCCAACAGTCTTCTCTGGTATCTCTTGTTGTGGAACAAAAGGACCATTCTTGAGAATCTCAGGATACAAAGGATGAGAGGCTTTGATGAACAACATCATTTTTATCTTCCAGAGGTTGTAATTCTCTTTGTCAAACTTAGGGACCTTCACCGTTCCTGTAGTCTTTGGTGTATTCGAACTCATGATCATTTTTCTGTTTTTGAATAAACAGCCCGTTCTGATACCACTTGTTGAGTATTGAATACGATAAGAGAATACAGAGGGGGGGTGAATGGATTCTCGAACTTTTCTTTTCCGAGTCTATGTAGCAAGAGTGTTTGTGTGTGCAGGATTGAAGGTACGGATAAAGAATAACACAAAACACAATATCACTTTAATCTAATGTATTATTAGATAAAGGTTGCTACAATCTGTGAATACAAATGATAGTATTCTCAGCTTCGTTTTTTCTCGGAGAGATACAGCTTAGTGTATGAAAAACTTGACTCACAAAGTTTTTAAGTTCAGAAGTGAGGCTGTGTCCTTATAGAACATGGATACAGCCTACTTATTGCAAATAAGGTAGCTAAACAAATTACTTTCTAGTCTGTCTATCCTTTTTGAGTAAGTGTCCAAACGGTTACAGATTTGACTTTGCAAAGCCTGTTTAGATCCACTTCTTTAGCTCCTTGTCTCTTCTATATCTCTCCAAGCTTCCTTGTAGGCTTTCCAGAGCACGTTACAGATTGTGGTCCATAAAGTGCATTGGCTTGTTGCAGGTTTCTGACTTGTACAATTTCTTCAGTATTTTGTCTCCAAGAATGTATTCGAGAAGTGACTAAGTAAGTGATTCGAGAACTGGAATTGACTTGATCGATTACTCTGAGTTCTCGAACACTGTTATATTGACATATCGAACCACTTCTCGAATAGTTCTTTTCCATCAGGATTCCTTTAGTTATCGAATAGAACATTTGACTTATCGAATCCTCGAGATATCGAATAGCTTTCTCAGTCCTTGAGATATCGAATGGAACTTTGACTTGTTGACTCCTTGAGAACTCGAATACTACTTTGACTTGTTGACTTCCTGAGTTCTCGAATAGAGTACATAGACATATCGAATCTCTGAGATATCGAATGAGATATCGAACAGTATATACAGAGATATGGAATAGTGTCTTGAGATATCGAATCCCTGACTTCTCGAATGCTGGACTTCTCGAATAGACAAATATACTTCTCGAATTGGTACTTAGGCAAATTCTTCATTTCTTCAAATCCCAACTGTGATTATTTGACAGTCTTTATCTTCTTGCTTGAGGCATGAACCTTGGAACTTCTTTCAAGCATTATTCTAGACTCTATAAGTACAGTTACACAACTAGGATTTGATGCCTACTACAAGTACAATACAAGTAGAAACTCTACAACTAGAGGTTCTCTCAGTTAAGAGGTCATGTAAGTAATGCAAAGCATTACAAACAATTAGGCTTGTTATTAGATGTATACAGGCATGCCTCTGTGACTAACACCCTTGCCTAAGGATCTTGAAGGCTAAAGATCTTCCTGCCAAATATTCTCCGCAAATTCCCTCGTGAACAGTCTCGAGGGCTAGCTGCTGTTCATCTTTGTCTAAACACCTAAGCAATGGCTGACTTGCCGATCGTCTGAACAAACGGCCCCCAACCAGAGTATAATTCCCCGACCGATACTTCACCTTCTGTGCTTCCCTTCGGTCAAGTGGTAGGGTACCCTTCTCCAAGAATGCCCTGATGGGAGTCATCCAATTGACCCCTTGGTGAATTTCCATACACTGTTTCTTGTCTATCGAAGGTGTCTTTGCTTCGGTCAGATAGATGGACCCATTCAGGTTCTGGGTTTTTGCCAAAGCTAGCCTTGAAAGAGCGTCTGCCCGACTGTTGTTCTCTCTAGCTACTTGAGTTAATTCAAAAGATTCAAACATCAAAGATTGCTCACATACCTTAAGGGCGTAGGCCTTCGTTCTGGGATCTTTTTGCCCATACTCCCCTGAGAATTGTTTTACCACCAACATCGAATCACTGAACGCCCTGAGGTGCTTAACTTCCAGATTTTTTGCCAAGTCTAATCCTGCCAAAAGCGCTTCGTATTCGGCTTCATTGTTCGTCAACGGGAAAGTGAACCTAATAGCTTGACAGATTTCGAATCCTTCTGGGCTTGTCAGAATTAAACCTGCCCCATACTTTTCCTTGGCGACTGACCCATCCACAAACAACTTCCATTTTCCTGGTGCCTGAATTAGCTATTCTTCGGGAGCCAAGTCATTCGGGCCCGAGAAAGAGCATTCCACCATAAAATCCGTTAGTGCTTGGCCTTTGATCGAAGTCCTTGGCGTATACTCCAAATCATGCTCCCCCAGTTCGATCGCCCAAGCAACTACTCTGCTCGATGCCTCTGGCCTTTGCAAAATTTTCTTTAATGGTTGATCTGTTACTACCTTGATCGTCCTTCCCTGGAAATAGTGCCTTAGCTTTCTTGCGGCCATTACCAACCCATAGGCGAACTTCTCTGCATTCGGATATCTAGTTTCTGCATCTTTGAGAATATGGGAAACGTAGAACACCGGATGCTAGTTTCCTTCATGTTCTTTGACCAACACGGCTCCAAGGGTTCGGTCGTTCACAGATATGTACAGCTGCAAGGTTTCTTTCGGATCAGGCCTCATTAAGAGTGGGGCTTTTACTAAATATTCTTTGACCTCCTCAAAAGCTTTCTGGCAGTTAGGCCCCCACTCGAAATTCTTGGACCCCCGAAGTACTTCAAAGAATGGTAAGGCCTTTTCGGCCGATCTGGAAATAAACCTCCTGAGGGCTGCTAACCGTCCGGTCAGCTTCTGAATGTCCCTGATCGTCTTCGGTGCTTCCATGTCGATGACTGCCTTGATCTTTTCTGGGTTTGCCTCAATCCCTCGGGCACTAACCATGTATCCCAGAAATTTTCCACTATTTACTCCGAACGTACACTTGTTCGGGTTGATCCTCATGTTGTTTCTCCTAAGTGTTTCGAAACAATCCCTCAAATCTTCAGCATGATCCCTAAAAAGGGATTTAACTATCATGTCATCCACATAACATTCCATGTTCCGACCAATCTGGGCCTTGAACACTTTGTTGATCCTCTTTTGAAATGTTGCCCCGCCGTTCTTCAGGCCAAAGGGCATCTTAACATAGGCATAAGTGTCGTTTGGTGTGATGAATGCTATCTTTGGAACGTCCTCGGCATTCATGGCAATTTGGTGGTATCCTGAGAATGCATCCAAAAAACTGAGTATTTGATGTCCCGAAGTGGCATCTATTAGTTGATCAATATTCGGTAGAGGATAGTGATCCTTCGGACAATGCTTGTTTAATTCTGTATAATCTACACACATCCTCCACTTGCCATTTGACTTCTTGACCACGACCACATTTGCCAACCAGTCGGGGTAGTCGATTTCTTCGATGAACTTCGCCTCTAGCAATTTTTCCACTTTAGCTTGTATTACTTTTTGCCTTTCCATGGCAAAATTTCTCTTCTTCTGTCTCACAGGCTTGGCTTCGGGAGAAACATTTAGGCAGTGTTTGGCTACCGAAGGGTCCAACCCTGGCATATCTTCGGGATTCCATGCAAACACGTCATGGAACTTCCTAATGACTTTGATGACTTTCTCTTTTAGCTCCAATTCCATGTTCTTTCCAATTTGGATCATCTTTCCAGACTGACCCACATATAGCTCTACT
The DNA here is from genome assembly GCA_037693485.1 of Kitagawia praeruptora. Classification (NCBI taxonomy): domain Eukaryota; kingdom Viridiplantae; phylum Streptophyta; class Magnoliopsida; order Apiales; family Apiaceae; genus Kitagawia; species Kitagawia praeruptora. The sequence continues at coordinate 114,928,984 of CM075351.1, read as the reverse complement.
TCTTCGGTTTCGGTAGCCGGCTCGGCAATCGGGCTCGACAGGTCGGTCCCAAATTTCTAAAACTCTATGTTCAGTAGTTGATGGCTGCCCCCAATGCCATTTTCATTTCTTTTCCTTTTTCCAGCTTCATTCATTTTGACATCCTTACCTTTCTCTAGATCTTCAAACATGATAATTCGGGCGACCTTTTGGTCACCTCTCATCTCTCCGACTCCATGTTCGGTCGGGAACTTCAACTTTAGGTGGGGAATGGATGACACAGCCTGAAAAAGAGACAAAGCTGGCCTTCCCAAAATCCCGTTATACGGGCTGTCCACCCGAATGACATAGAATTTTGCTTCTTTAACAACATTGTACGAAGCCTTGCCCAACAGAATGTTCAACGTGATCGTACCTTCGATCAGTATAGGTTGATTACCGAAGCCATAAAGTGGTGCCTCATGGCACGACTCTAGCTGCTCTCCACCCAAATTCATCTTGCAATATGTTCGGTGATATAGTATGTTGACCGAACTTCCTTCATCGACCAACACTCTCCAAATCTTGTTTTCCCCGATGACGGGGTTTATGACAAGAGGGTCTTCGTGCAGCCATATCACATCTTCAAAATCATCTTCCGTGAATGATATCGGTCGTGGTTGCTTGGCTACACTTGACTGGTAGAGACTATAGATTTGCCTGGCATACTTTTTTCGGGCTGTTTTGCTGTCCCGATCGAGTATGGTTCCTCCGGATATTGTTCTAACTTCGCCTCGATACTTCTCTGAACTTTCGACATCTCTAGTGTCTCTCTTCTTTTCCTTATCATCAAGCCTGTCTTTCAGATCTCCAATGAACTTGGTCAGTTCTCCGTCTTTTATCATTTTCTCAATCAATTTCTTCAAGTGGTAACATTCATCAGTATTGTGACCTTTATCTCGATGATAATCACAATATTTGTTGTTGCTCCTTCTGCTTTTAGGGGTCTTTAACTTGGATGGCCTAACGAACCCAGGTTTGCCCTTTATCTCGTGGAGAATCTTCGAGATGGGTGTGTTAAGTGGTGTGAACACAGTACTATTTCTATTTCTTCTTCGTTCGGCCCCTTTATCAGGCCTCGTATCATTCAGTCTGCTCTTAATGTCGCCACGACCCCTTCGGTCGTCCCTTCTATCATCCCTTCTATCATACCTATCATTTTTCTTGCTCTCCTTGTAACCCCCAATGGATTCTAACTTTCTTCTAATAGCCTCCCCCCTCAAATATATATCATTCAAAGATTTAGGAGGCATATCGTAAAGAGAAGATCGAAGCTTCTTACCTTTAACAGGGTCGAGGCCGGCTGCAAGGAATCCAGCTGCCTTGACTTTATCCAAGTTGGTGACCATTCCAGCTTCTTCTTTAAACCTTGCCAAGTAGTCACCCAATTCTTCGTTCGGTCCCTGCCTGCAGTGGATCAGGGCTTCGGTATCCTTCTCTCTTCGGCATAAGTGGGAGTAATGCCTCAAGAATTTCTTCTTTATCTGCTCATACGAGCCTATCGACCTAGGTCTTAATGACCTGTACCACATGGATGCGTTCCCCTTGAGGTATGTCTTGAACATCTTGCAAAGCATCACATCACAATGCCCCATACCAGTCATGAGCGATTCATACTTCTCACAATAGTCTTCGGGGTCTCCTTTCCCATTGAATTCGTTCATCTTTGGAAACTGCCTTCCTGGTGGGGGTCGAAACTGTTCAACATCCTCGGTCACCACTGGCTCGTGGCTAACCCTTCTTTCTCCAAACATAGCCTTCTCAATCCTACGGATACGGTCATCCGTATGTGGACCTTCTTCCTCCGAATCAGAGGAATACACTACCTTCGACCGGGTTCTCCTAGAATTTGATTCAGAGTCCCCTGACTCGTCTTCATCATTTCTAGTCCTCGGCCTCTTATCTCTTCGGTCATCCAACTCCGGGTCTTCGACTTCTAAAGCCTCGCGGAGCGCTTTCTCTTGCAACTCAATCTCCTCCCTTTGGAGCTTTAGGGCCTCTAGCCTCAAGCAATCGGCCTCCCTTTTCTTGGCCAGACGTTCGGCCTCCCTACTGCTCTTTTCTTTTTCCATTTCCTTTTGCTTCCCCTTGGCCTTTTGTTCTTCTCGCCATTTCATGAGCATCTCCTGTTGTTCTTCAGGAGACGGCATATCTCCTTCTTCATCAAAAGTTAACAGCCTTGGGGTGATGGGAGCTGTCCTTGGGATCAGGGGAGGAGTGGTGCGGCTGTTTCCAGCCACTGTGCTATTATCAGCTACTGGTATTTCGGTTTCATTCGTCATGAATGATGGTAGAATTCAACACAAAACGTATCTCTACGTTCCCACAGATGACGCCAAATGTTACGACTGGATTTCTGCTGGACCTTGGTTCGGTCGAAAAGCATATTTCAGACGCTCGTTTAATGTTTAATGTTCAGACGCTCGTTTTCAGTCAAAAAGCACATATCGTTTGCGAAAATCAGACACTGGACACAGATTTCACCAAATCTGCGCAGCGTATACAAAAATCGTATCGTATACAATCCCCATATCAAGAACAAACATAAATCATATATATATCACTATATATACAGATTATGTAATCATCATATGATCATCTCAATCATCATTAACATACAGTTTATACATATATATCAAAATCAACGCATCACACATGACAATCATCAAACATGATCATATATATATCAAAACTGTAACATACAACCGAATTAAAACATTTTTGCAAGTAGCTGTAATGCCATTGAAGGGTTTCGAGCATCAAACGCAGCGGAATTAAACGCGAAAAAGAATAAAAATCGAAACCCTACCGCAGGATCCATGCAAAAACATGATATTTAATTCGGAGTTAGATGATTACCTTAAAGAAGCTTTACTAATTGATGACAGATGGAGGTCCAAAGCAATCACCACGCAGCCCTCTTCGAGATCTACGTTGCCAAAGTAGTCCACACGAACGCTTGATCGTCCAACGATCACCGGAGTCGGTACTAGCCGAAGAACCTGCCTCTCTCTCTCTCTCTCTCTTGCCTCTCACACGTTTTTCTCTAAAAACGAATTGCAAAAGTGTATCCCTGAACAATACATCATAATGTATTTATAGGGAAGAGAGATTGGGCTAAACCCTAAATCGAATTGGGCTTCTCCAAACCCATTCTGATTTGGTTTTAATATTAAATTCAAATTCTATTTAATTATAATTAAGACCAGCTCAATTAATTAAATATCCAATTTTGAATTTAATAATTTAATTTAAATTCGTAATTTATATTAAAACTCCTTTTAAACGTTCTTATTGTGTAACCCTTTAGGTTATTATTACGTTGGCAATAATTTTAATATCCAATAATAAAATTATAAACAATGAGCGGCATCTAGTAATACATCATTGCTACCCAAGTAATAATAATAATTGGTGATCCAATTAAACCTTTCGTGATTAATGTTTCCGTGTAATATAATCCCTTTAACCAAATATTATAGATTAAACTCGAGGCATGTTATTAGTCATCCTCTTCAACGTTTAATCCGGGTTTCCTTGATCAATGAGTAGACTATTAAAACAAATCAATATTTGAGCATGGCCATGCATTTTCATAGTCTCACTTAATCAAGAGGCCAATAATATCTCTCCTAATAATAGGAGGGCTAAATCCTTTATCTATCATTCATATTTCTCATACAACTCATAATATACCCGATGTACACTTTTATCATCACCCGGTCAAAGGTAACTTTTAATCTAGTCAAAGTATATTAATCCTCGTATAGAAATATAATGATCTCAAGTCTAAGGATCATTACACCATTATCACTATGAGTCTTTCTAATGACATTATCAACATGTAGAATCTCACCGTGGGTTAATCCAGTGCCATGTATAACATTACATGCACCTATGTTCTTGACTTTAGTATCACTATACCTATGACCAATGAGATGTGGTCATCCGTCAACAAACATACTAATCTTTATGCATTATAATTGTCCCATATTAATAATGCTCGATTAGGGATATTTAGGAATATAAACACTATTCATATAATCTCATTTTTAAGTCACATACTTAAAGATATAGAATACATGTTCAATATTCCAAGGACATTTATTACTCTAATATTTATATCGCAGTAAATTAAGACATAATAAATTAATGTAGAATAATCAGTAGAACATAAAATAACAAAATAGTCTTTCCTAGAAGCACAACTACATTGTCTCTAGGGCACTAACACTATCAAATATGATATCTTTATCGTTTATTTTTAAAAATATTAGATTCAACGATAGAGATTATTGGCGGTAAAATGCCCAGAATTATGGATAAGATCTCATTTACGCTATAAAGATGTAATAGTTGTATCCAATTAATGCAAACAGTAATACATATCTGATATATAATTTGATTTGTAATCTAAATATAGTAATATATTATATAATTGTAACGTTATTTTTATAACCAACGAACGGTTTTTAACCCAACTTTTTAATCCAACAGATCATACAATGATCAGACAAAAAATTATATATATCATCAGATCATTAATTCTGGGCTAACTTATCCTAAATCCTAGACCCTAATTTATCCTGATTTTTAAACGCGCTAGGCCGCCGGATTCAATTTTTTAATTAAAATTTTGAAATTTTATTTGTATTCCCTTGTGGTTTCAATGGTTAAGGGTTCAACAGTTCCATTTTGGGTTTAGAAATATTCAGAACAACGAATAAACTGTATACGAACTTAGGGTTTAGGGTTGTTTACAACCCTAGACCCTAAACCACTACTACAGACTGGACCTATAGCGTCGCCAAAATAGGCCTATAGCGTCGGTTGTTTGGCTTAGTATATGCAGGGGACGCTATAGGTATAGGCCTATAGCGTCGGTTAAAATGGCGACGCTAAATCCTACTTTAGGCGTCGGTCATTTAAATGACCGACGCTATAGGTTAATTCTAAAAAAAAAAAAAAACCTATAGCGTCGCCCTTTCAAATGACCGACGCTATAGGTATACCTTATAGCGTCGCCTTTTCAAATGACCGACGCTATAGGTATAGCTTATAGCATCGCCCTTTCAAATGACCGACGCTATAGGTTATTTTTTTTTAAAAAAAAAAGCCTATAGCGTCGCCCTTTCAAATGACCGACGCTATAGGTCAATTTTTTTTTTTAAAAAAATAATTTCAAAATTGGAATTTCACCATTACAAAATATAATCCAAGAACACCAAACAAGTCTAAACACAATTTTAATCCCATTACAAAACAAACCATTCAATACAACCAAAATATTACAAAACAAACAAGAGTCAACTCTCACATTACAAATCAACTAGAGTAAAAAAAAATGTTAAATCTAGTTGAGAAAATCTGGACAACTTCCAACTCTCAGATATCTAAAAAAAGTTACAAGTATTTCTTCTACAACAGTACCCTCTTTATAATCCCTAACTAGACATAGGAAGCTGCAACTTCTTGAAATAGAATGTAATGACAAGATTGTAAACAATTAGACTCTTGCTACAGATCATAATGCACCTGACTGAATCCATCTGGCCATGTTATTGATACAGCATAGTTTCCCATTGGTCGAATTTCCTCAGGTTCAATGTCTTCTGAAACATCATTATACTGCAATTTCTGCTCGCCAGTCCATTCATCCTATTCAGAAATAAAATTAGAAATTATCAACTTGAACTAACCAAGTTGTATGCTCACATGCTTGAATGATGATGATGATGATGATGAACCAAGTTGTATTCAATATTTATCTGAAGTTTATATAAGTTACTAGTTGGAAATGCATTTAGAACATTTCATTAAGTTCAAAAAAAGATAAACATATTTTATTACATTTTCTCGAAGGAACTATTTGCTCCACTTAAAATCACTCTGGTTTTTAAGATTGCAGCATGACAGCATTATAGGACAATCACTTTTCAGGATAATCATAGAGACACGAACTTAGTCAGTACCTATATAGATATTATGGGCATAAACAGAAAGAACTAAATTTACATTCACTGTTGCGCTTCTTTGCACCTTGTTGTAATGCATAGTAACTTACACACTACAGTAAACTAAAAATGAATAAAACAATGACAACTGGGCAAAAAAATGAACATGATAAAGTAATTGGAAAAGACGAATTAATTAGATTATCCTATCTAAACTGAGATCAATGATAATGCAAGACAGAGAAATGAAATAAGAAGAAAGGACTCACAGTCGGTCTTATAGGTAGGTCAAAGAGATGGGGGATTCCAAATTGCTGGACAACCTGCAGTGAAAAAGGTATCAGGTAAATTCCACATGTTTGGACATGCATGTGGCATATTACATTTCACTTAAGAGTCGTTATAAACCTTTAGTCTATCTGAAAAAGTGTGATAAATAATGTAATAAAGGAGACAATGTAACATATCTTGCCTGAGATCCTGATCCTCTTCCAAATGGGTAAAATCGTTTTCCATCAGCATCAAAGTAGCACATGTTCTCAACTACTGCGACGCATGGGACCTGTAGATCGAAGCACATGGAGAGTATTTAGTATACAATGACAAGATACTTCTGTTGTATATTTCTGGTAATTCAGAAAAATGTTCCACTCATCAGACAAGCCAGGCTTACCACTTGGATCAAAGTCATGAGGTAGCTCATCAAATCTGCTAGACAGCTGAGAATGAATATATATCAGTAGGCAGTCACGCCAGTGTTCACTTCTTAGTGGTTCATCTGGATTACTTGCAGTTGCAGAAAAATGAATAAATTAACACCTGGACCTTAAAAAGATAATTCACAAATACATATAGGGTTACATTTAAAGATTACAACACACCCGAAATTCTTCAAGAAGATTCCTCATCTCCAAAGCTTCCTCAAAATAATTATCCTAAAACAGGATGAATTCAACAGAAGTAATATATGTGCAAGACATAAACTAATGCAAATTGCAGCGGAAACAGAAAATCTTCGACCTCAAAACCATTATAAACATTAAAACCACGACTTAAAACATTAATATAAACATTAATATAAACTAGTAGCAGACCTACGACTTAAAACCGGGGAAGACCAAAATTGGCAAAATCATTTACCTCCATCTTCGACCTCCCTTCCCCTCTCCTTCATCCTTTCACCACGCCGCCCATCGCTGCAACACCATTTGCTTCCACCGCCGCCCTTACTCCGTTCTCTGTCCCCATTCCTTCCGCCTTCGTCTGCCCCTCTTCACCCTTCAGCCCCCCCTTTCAAACCAACTACTCCCTTCTCCTCCATTCACCTCCCCACCTCCGTTCCAACCTCCGTTCGCACCCTTCTGCAACCACCGCAACCTCCTCATTCAAACCCACACCTCCGCTTCCATCCCTCAAACAAATCGCATAAACAGAGCATTGATACCTTGTAGATGTGAAATCGAACCCCAATTGAGCCCTTAAACCTTAAACTTTGAGAGAAGAGGGCGAGAGTGTTTGAGAGGAGGGAGATGTGAGATTATTTGGGAATTTTCGGTCTGAGCGGGATTTCGGCCGCTCTCAAGTTTTTTTGTGGCCGCCACTCACTCAATAATTCAGCCCGCTCTCAAATAATTTGGCCCATCCCACAAAACTAGCCCAGCCTATTTACTAATTTACTTTCTAAAAATAATTTTTTTTTATTAATATTATATTTATTATTCATTTCATAAATATCAAAATTCAATCTTGGGATTATTATTTCCAAAAGTGTTGAAAAAGTTCAAAAGTCTCACTCCAAAAGTCTTAAAAAAGTCCAAAAGTCTCACTCCAAAATAAAAAATTATTTTATTATAAAACTAGTTAAAAATGGGGAAAAAATAAAAAAAATGGAAAATTAGTGAAAATAAGGTAACATTCATCACACAAATAATGAGTATGACTACTTTGGTGTGTACGAATTTATTTTCAAAAATTTTCATTTTTCCTTTTTTTATTTAATTTTTTGATTTCTTTTACAAACTAGTTAAAAATGGGGAAAAATAAAAAAATGGAAAATTAGGGAAAGTAGGGTAAAATTAATCATACAAATTGTCAGTATCAGTAATTTGTTGTGTATGAATTTATTTTAAGAAATTGGCATTTTTCCTATTTTTATTTAATTTTTTGATTTCTTTGACAAACTAGTTTAAAAATGGGGAAAAATAAAAAAATTAGAAAATTATTGAAAGTAGGGTAACATTAATGAGTAAAACTAGTTAATATTTTGGTTGTATTGAATGGTTTATTTTGTAATGGGATTAAAATTGTGTTTAGACTTGTTTGGTGTTCTTGGATTATATTTTGTAATGGTGAAATTCCACTTTTGAAAAAATTATTTTTAAAAAAAAATTGACCTATAGCGTCGGTCATTTGAATGGGCGACGCTATATGCTCTTTTTTAAAAAAAATATTAACCTATAGCGTCGGCATTTTAGGGGGCGATGCTATAGGTATAGCCTATAGCGTCGCCCCTTAAAAGGGCGACGCTATAGGCTATACCTATAGCGTCGGTTAATGCAAACAACCGACGCAATAGCTTCTGGGTATAGCCTATAGCGTCGCCCCTTAAATGGGCGACGCTATAGGTTATACCTATAGCGTCTGTTAATGCAAACAACCGACGCAATAGCTTCTCGCAGATGACCTAAGGCGTCGGTTACTGCAAACAACCGACGCAATAGGTAAAGTGGCGACGCTATAGGTCAACAACCGACACTATAGGTGGCGACGCTATAGGTGTATTCTGTACTAGTGAAACCTAACTTATACTGATTTTAAACACGTTAGCGTTTAAAAATCATGCCGTCGGATTCAATTTTTTAACTAAAATTTTGAAATTTTATCTGTATTCCTTTGGGGTTTCAACGGTTAACCTTTGAGGTTCAACGTTTCCATTTTCGGTTTTAGAAATATTCGGAACGACGAATAAATCGTATTTTTTTTTGCTAAGATAAACCGTATATATTTAGGTGGAAAAAGAAAAAAAAACACTATAAAAATTCACCAGAATTCAACAAAATCACCAGATTTTGTAAAAAATACTAGTATGACGTCAGAATTGTTTTTCCCAGATCTTTTTCAAAAAAAAATCCAAAAAAAAAATTATATTTATGACATCATCATGACGTGGGTTCTCATAGTTCTCATTCATAATAAGAGGGTTCTCAATGAAGCAAGACTCTCTCTCTCTCTATATATATATATATATATATATATATATATAGGGGGCTACTCCAATACAAACCTCCTTAAAATACAAACCTACAAACCAAGCATAATCTAATATTTCAAGCTAATCTAATGACCAAACTAGGGGTACCCCAATACAAAAAATGCTTAAAATAATTGACTCTATCCAACAAACAAAAATAAAAAAAATCACTGTTCACGTGATGACGTGGCAGTGGATTTCACTGGTTAACGGTGCTTCGCACCTTCTTGTACGGCGCTTCGCGCCTTTATCATTCTAAAATTATAAGGAATGGCAATCAATGGTAAAGGCAATAGACGATTGACGGGTGTGTCGAGAGCCTTCGGCCCTCATGACTACCTAACTCATCCGTTTACTGTCTTAAATGCTTCGCATTTCCACGGCAAGTTTTTTTTTTTTGTTGGATAGAGCCAATTATTTTAAGCAACTTTTGTGAAGGTACCCTTGGCGGGAATCTTAGAATAAATGAAATATAATTAATTTAGTGTTGGTTTGTAGGTTCTCATTTTAAGAATGGTTTGTATTTGAGCACTTGCCTATATATATATATATATAGGGTCCTACTCAAATAGAAACCAAATTAAAATAGAAACTATAAACTATACACTAATCCAATATTTCAAGCTAATCCAATGACCAAACTAGGGGCACCCCAATACAAAAAACGTATAATAATCTACCCTCTATTTAGTAAAAAAAAAAAATTATTGTTCACACTGATGACGTGGTCGTGACGTCACCGTGTGAACAGTTTTTTTTTGCTATACGTTGGTGAGTTAATTTATGACATTTTTTTTAAAGATGCCCCTAGTGGGGTGTAATATACGTGAATTTTAATAATAATAATTATAATAATATTAATAAATATCATTTATTTAATTGAATTACTAATGGGCCTTAAAGTCTTGTTCGTATTTGATGTTATGTTGTTATAAATAGATAAAACACGAATTGCTTATTATTAAACCCTAAACAAACTAAGAGAGAGAGAGCCGCACTAAAAGACGAAGCAAAAGAATAGCGTACAGGATCAATTGATTTTCTTTCTTCCTCTGTCTACCCACGGCCTTCTGGTACACTTACTTTCAATTTATTAATTGTCCTTAAATTGCCATGATTATGTAACTAGAATCGTTTAACTAGGATATATTATATTTTATGATTAATCTATATATTGCAATCATTATTTAATGCATTAATATAATTATATGTGGTACAATTTGGTAGTAGGCTTCGTAAGAATAAGAATGAACTTCTATGAAATGAAAGAGTTTAACGGGAATTGTGTGGATCGTCGGATATCATTGATAAATATGGTTTCGTAAGTTAGATTATGAATACATAGCTTGTTTTAAAGTCATTAATGTGATAATCGTTATATATATATTAATTAATTATTAGCTTATTATTTTTGTAAGTCTGGGTCCATGTTTAAACACACACTGCATGTACCGAAGTTAGGGTCTTGTTTTACTATTGTTGATGATTAAATTTTGTTCTTTATGTTTAATTAATGTAATTTATGTACTTGGAATTTTGTAAGTTATTTGTTAAAATAATGATGATTAAATATATTTTGTCTACTATATCATCTAAGTTTCAATTGGAGGTTGCAAAGATGAGGGCAATTGTTTGATTTTACATTATTTTATTTGTCATTCTAGTAGCTTGATCTATATATTTTCTTAGACATTAAATAAATTATTAGAGTTAAGATGGCCTGACCTCCATCCTGTAATAGCTTAGGTACAGGGGCATGAATTAGCTCAGCACAATCGTGTCAGTAAAGAAACTATTGATATTATTAGATGGTATTCGGTTTACTAATTATTTTTAATTAAGAGTTGATAAATGTACGTGCAAAAGACATTGCTAATAAATGTGTCTGACAAAAAATCATATTTTATAATTAGATCGCGGGCAGGGAGTTTAGAGAATTGTTGCGGATTTTGTTAGTATTTTAGTGCTATTTTTGAGGTACGGATTCTCTCTCCTTTTTATTCAGCGCTACTCATCTTAGGATTAATTATATTAAAAAAAATTTGTACTCAAATTTATTCACTTGGTTTTAAATGTTTAGATTGTTCTGATTTTGAAAAATGACTCGTTGATTTCAGAAAGTTTAGAGTCTTGTTCGTATTTGATGTTATGTTGTTATAAATAGATAAAACACGAATTGCTTATTATTAAACCCTAAACAAACTAAGAGAGAGAGAGAGAGAGAGCCGCACTAGAAGACGAAGCAAAAGAATAGCGTACAGGATCAATTGATTTTCTTTCTTCCTCTGTCTACCCACGACCTTCTGGTACACTTACTTTCAATTTATTACTTGTCCTTAAATTGCCATGATTATGTAGCTGGAATCGTTTAACTAGGATATATTATATTTTATGATTAATCTATATATTGCAATCATTATTTAATGCATTAATATAATTATATGTGGTACAATTTGGTAGTATATGGCTTGTAAGTTAGATTATGAATACATAGCTTGTTTTAAAGTCATTAATGTGATAATCATTTTACATATATTAATTAATTATTAGCTTAATATTTTTGTAAGTCTGGGTCCATGTTTAAACACACACTGCATGTACCGAAGTTGGGGTCTTGTTTTACTATTGTTGATGATTAAATTTTGTTCTTTATGATTAATTAATGTTATTTATGTACTTGGGATTTTGTAAGTTATTTGTTAAAATAATGATGATTAAATATATTTTGTCTACTATATCATCTAAGTTTCAATTGGAGGTTGCAAAGATGAAGGCAATTGTTTGATTTTACATTATTTTATTTGTCATTCTAGTAGCTTGATCTATATATTTTCTTAGACATTAAATGAATTATTAGAGTTAAGATGGCCTCACCTGTTAGAAAATGGAAAGTTTGAGACATATTTATAATATTTTCTTGATGTCATTTCCGGAAACTAACAAGTGAAAGTTGTTCCTTGTAATGAGGACTTAAACTTTCATGTTTGGATCTAAGACATTTTCTTAGTGGAATCCATAAATAAATTGAGTTGAAGTTGCTTGCTTGAAATGGGTTATGTGGGTTATTTAGTTGAACTAACTTGAGTCCCACATAGAATTGGTAATGAAAGGTTGGTGGCTTTATATAGCTCCATGTGCAAGTGTAGTGCACAACTACTAAGGCATGTGGGTGTGCATGGATGTAGAGTGGGCCTCGCGCACACACACACACACGCGCCGCCGCCGCCCGCCTCGCCTCGCCACGCCACGCCACGACACGACTCGGGTCGAAGGGCGAATGTCTCAGCGTCTCGCGTACGTGAGGCGACCTGGGCGAGGAATTTTATTACCTGGAATATTGATTTATTTTAACAGGTTTCAGATTTATTTGTTATAGCAGTACTGGAATTGAATGGATCAGTATTGGATAAAATCCTGGACTGGATCAGTACTTAGAACAAGTCCTGATGGAATTAGTCAGACATCAGATACTGATGGCTAAATCTTGATGGACATCAGTTCCTGACGAGCACTGAATTCTGATCCTGATGGACACCAAATCCTGATGCTACTGATGATCAAATCCTGATATTGAACAATCCTCTCGAAGGTCAATACTGATGCTTCTGTAACTGAAGGAAATCCTGATGCTGCTGCTGTTAATGCAATTAAATTAGAATATTTACTTTCCTTTTTAAGGCATATCTCTTACATTTTATTTTTGGGTATTATATATATCGAAGATATAACGTTGATATATATATACGTTAAGGAAAAACCCTTGTGAGCGATTACTCTCTGTTCTCCCTCAATACATACAGTTAGATATATAATTCTCAGGCGAACTGAGGTGCTGGTCGATGTTGATCACTGGAGTATTTGTGAACCCTTTGATCGGTGCTGTTTTATCCTGGAAGTGATATTGCTGCAACCCAATCACAACGTAAGTGGGGCAATATTCTCTTCAAGAACAGCCAAGTCTTCTCGTAGGGCTTGGTGACTCAGCAGTTCTTCTATCTCTGATTAGTAGTTGCTAAATCTTCTGTGAGATAAGTATTCTTACCTTTCTTGTTAAATTCCAGTCTCTGATTATATTCTTGTTTTGCCTTCGTGATTTGTTTTGTTAATTGGTTATATGCCTGTTCTTGTTTTAAATATATATATCACTGCCTCATTGTTACGTTGTTTAGTTAATATACCCAACAATCTTGAAGAGAATATTTGTGTTATATATTGTTAATTAATAAGATGGTTAACGAAACTGAAACTCCTGTTGTTGAGATTGGCTCTGGGTCTACTGTTACTGTACCCACCATTGATTGGACCACGTACCGTTTCCCACAACCTATCGATTTGTCATGTATGCCTGATAAATTCGGTGGGGGTGTTGGTTTTTCTCGTTGGCAGAAAAAGATGAAACTGTGGTTAACGGTAAAGGGTCTATGGCCGGTGGTGCAGTATGAGAAACCAGTTGTGGTTAAGGAGAAAGCTGAAACTGTTAAGGCTTATACTATGTGGGAGGAAAAGGATGGGGTGGCTAGGGCTGCAATTCTGGCAGCTTTAGCGAACACTCTACTCGATGTTTATTCATCTGACTCCTACACTGCTAAGCTCTTATGGGAGAAGCTTGACCAGACACATAATACTGACTCGCAAGGGTTGGAAAAGTATTCTGTGGCTAGGTTCTTTGATTTCAAACTGGTGGATACTAAATCCATGACTGAGCAAGTGCATGAGTTTGAGATGTTGGTTCATGCTTTGAAGGAGTCTGGTATGGACTAACCTGAAAAGTTTCAGGTTATGTCTGTGATTGAAAAGCTCCCTAAGTCTTGGGAAGAGTTTGCACTCTCCCTGAAAAGACAGAAAGGAGAGATCACTTGGACAAACCTGATGTTGGACATCTCTGTGCAGGAGCAACACAAGTCCAAGCAAGGACATGTGATGCCTGTTGAACATGCTGGGAGTTCGAAGATGAATGTAGTGATTGTTGGACAGAAAAGAAAGTCTGTCACTAAGAAGGAAAACACTAAGTCTAAGGACAAGAACAAGGCTAAGAAACCAAAGGCAAACAAACCATGTTGGTCTTGTGGACAGGTTGGTCATTGGAGCAAGGACTGTCCTGTAAAGAAAGCTAAGAAACCAATTGTGGGAGCACAAGCTAACACTGTGCTTGGTACCACTGGTGGGCCTACGGTTAACATGGTTGTTGGTGAGGCTGTTGCTTCTGAAACCGACAACGGGTATGTGACCTACAACCCTGTACTTCATTCTACTTATTCGTCTCATGAATGGTTGATTGATACTGGAGCTAATGTACATATTTGTACTGATATTACTCTATTTGTATCTTATCAACAGACTCATGGAATGACGGTGACGATGGGGAATGCTAGTGCAGCTCAAGTTCGTGGAATAAGAAACGTGGACCTGAAGTTCGCTTCTGGGCGTGTACTATCCCTCACTTGAGTGCACCATGTTCCTGATATTCGTAGAAATATAATAATTGGAAGTTGTTTAGTTAAGAATGGGTTTGAAGTTTCTTTGAAATGTAATAGAGTAGTTATTACACATACTGGTGTATTTTTTGGCAAAGGTTACTTGTCGGATGGATTATTTTTAATAAATGTTGAGCCTGTTTTAGGCAGTTTTATTAATAATAATGTTGCTCCTTCTGTTAATTGTGTTGAATCATCTGATTTGTGGCACGCACGTCTTGGTCACTTGAATTTTGGTGCTCTAAAGAATATGATGAGCTCAGAGTTGATTCCAAAATATGCCATTGATAAGAAATCTAAATGTCAAGTATGTGTGACTGCTAAACAAACTAGGAAACCCTTTCATAATGTGGTTAGGGATTCAAATGTGTTAGATTTAGTGCACACAGACATATGTGAATTTGGTGGTGTTTTGACTAAGGAACATAATAGATATTTCATTACCTTTATAGATGATTGTAGTAGATATTGTTATGTTTATTTGCTTAAACATAAAGATGAAGCACTAGAAAAATTCATTATGTTCAAAACTGAATCTGAAACACAAACTGGTAAAGTACTTAAACGTTTGAGATCAGATAGAGGTGGTGAGTATACGAGTAACTCGTTTAATGAATTTTGCAAGAGCAATGGTATAGTTCATGAGGTAACTCCACCATACACACCTGAGTCTAATGGGGTGGCCGAACGAAAGAACAGAACCTTTAAGGATATGATCAATAGTATGTTGATTAATTCTGGGTTGCCTAAGTACATGTGGGGAGAAGCTCTGAATACGGCTTGCCATATTCTGAATAGAGTACCTCTGAAACATATGGACAAGACACCTTATGAATTATGGACAGAGAAAAGGACTAGTTTAAAATATCTTCGTGTGTGGGGGTGCCTTGCAAAGGTACTTGTCCCCGAACACAAGAGAAAGAAACTAGGGCCGAAAACTGTTGATTGCATCTTTATGGGCTATATTGAAACCACTACGGCTATGAGAGTTTTAGTGTTAAAATCTGACATAGACGGAATAGTGGCTAACACTATAGTTGAATTTCATGATGCAACATTCTTTGAGGATGTGTTCCCTATGAAGACTGGTATACCTCAGGGTATTTCTAATGATGATCCCACTCACACATCAAGTTCCATTCCTGATCATGTGGAAAGGATGACAAATGTGGGGGCAGATCCTGGTAGTAGCTCTACTCCTAATGAAGTAGAGGAACCTAGAAGGAGTAAGCGTGCTAAGGTAGTCAAGGATTTAGGAAGTGATTTTATCACTTACAATATCGAGGATGAACCTTTAACTTTTCGACAGGCCATGGATTCTTCAGAATCTAGGTACTGGAAAGGTGCTGTAAAAAGTGAAATTGACTCTATTGTTTCTAACGGAACATGGGAGTTGGTTGATCTACCTCCTGGGTGTTCTACTATAGGATGTAAATGGGTGTTCAAAAGGAAGATGAACCCGGATGGCTTAATAGATAAGTATAAGGCTAGGCTGGTAGCTAAGGGCTTTTAGCAAAAGGAAGGCATTGATTACTTTGACACATACTCTCCAGTTGCTAGAATGACAACAATCTGAATGCTTATAGCATTGGCCTCTGTACATGGTCTTATCATCCATCAAATGGATGTAAAGACAACTTTTCTTCATGGTGAACTTGAAGAAGAGATTTATATGGATCAGCCTGAGGGATTTGTTGCCTTTGGAAATGAAAGGAAAGTATGTAAGTTAATCAAGTCTATATATGGCTTAAAACAAGCTCCAAGGGACTGGCATAAAAAGTTTGATGAAACTGTTTTAGAATCAGAATTTGTAGTTAATAAAAGTGACAAATGTGTCTATTACATGGTTAAAGGAAAAGAATGTATTATTGTGTGCCTGTATGTGGATGATATTTTATTGTTTGGAACCAATATTGAGATTATTAACGAGACAAAAAGGTTTTTGAAAAGGCATTTTGAAATGAAGGATATGGGAGAGGCTAGTGTGATTCTTGAATCAAGTTGACTCAGTCAACTGATGGAATAACCTTGTCACAATCTCATTATAAAGATAAATCTATACTTGAGAAGTATGGTTATTCAAATTGTAGAATTGCAAGTACTCCGTATGATCCTAAAATTGCCCTTGTCAAGAATAGTTCAGGAGTACCTGTGTCTCAGTTAAGGTATTCTCAGATTATTGGGAGTTTGCAGTATCTTGCTAATGGTACTAGGCCAGATATTTCATATTCAGTGTCTAAGTTAGCAAGATATACAAGCTGTCCAAACAAGACTCATTGGGATGCTCTTGATAGAGTGCTTAGATATCTAAAAGGCACCATATATCTTGGTTTGCATTACAGGAGGTTTCCTGGAGTGCTAGAGGGATATAGTGATGCAAGTTGGATAGCTAAGAAGTCTGGTTCCAAAGGAGTGACTGGATACCTGTTTACCCTAGCGGGTGGAGCAGTATCTTAGAAGTCTTCTAGACAGACTATTATAACTCGATCTACTTTTGAGGCTGAGTTGTGTGCATTAGATGCCACGGGGACTGAGGCTGAATGGTTACATGGACTTATGTCAATGTTACCTATAGTAAGTCGTCCACTTCCTGCTTTTGTTGTTCATTGTGATAGCTGTACAACTATCGACAAGATTAACAGCAAGAAGTATAATGTGAAAACAAAGAGACATATCCAAGTTAGACTAAAGTCTATAAGGGGTCTAATGTCTGACAGGATCATAGCTGTTGAGTTTATTGGAACTCAAGAAAACCTAGCTGATCCTTTGACTAAGGGGCTTGAGCATGCTGTAGTCCTTAAGTCTAGGTTGGGGATGGGACTGATAGCCCATAGTAATTCATCTACAGCGGGAACCCAATACATATGAGAGGAGATCCCTCGAAAGTGTATTCAATATGGTAATAACAAGTTGTAATGGTGAATTGGTTGTACCTTTAACTAGATAGATTGATACTCACGTATCTGGAGTCTGTCCCCTATAAACCTAAAAGGTACTGTAACTGCCTGAATAGCAAGAGTTATTTGAACTCTGAATGGGGTCAAGTCATTTGATGAGATGCTAGCAGTACATCTCTGGAGATGCCTAGCTAAGCGAATGTAATTGTGTGGTCGCAATTAGAGGAAAGGGTTATTCCTTGAAATGAAACACTCGACGAACAGGATCGAGACATGACCATTAACGTCTCAAAGCCGTAGATTGGCACCATAGCCTTTGACTTGTCGTCGTCTATGGAGTGTGGTTACACCAAACGGATAAAGATTCAAGGTGAAATATTCCATCTGAATCTGGTAGCCATCGAAGTAGAGGACTTAGGAGGGTTCAAACTCGGAAGGGTATCTACTCTGAAAAAACAAGTCATGATGAGGATAGATATGTATTTACATTTCTGTATGGATTCGTGGGGGATTGTTAGAAAATGGAAAGTTTGAGACATATTTATAATATGTTCTTGATGTCATTTCCGGAAACTAACAAGTGAAAGTTGTTCCTTGTAATGAGGACTTAAACTTTCATGTTTGGATCTAAGACATTTTCTTAGTGGAGTCCATAAATAAATTGAGTTGAAGTTGCTTGCTTGAAATGGGTTATGTGGGTTATTTAGTTGAACCAACTTGAGTCCCACATAGAATTGGTAATGAAAGGTTGGTGGCTTTATATAGCTCCATGTGCAAGTGTAGTGCACAACTACTAAGGCATGTGGGTGTGCATGGATGTAGAGTGGGCCTCGCGCACACACACACGCGCGCCGCCGCCGCCCGCCTCGCCACGACACGACACGACTCGGGTCGAAGGGCGATTTGGGCGAATGTCTCGGCGTATCGCGTACGCATGGCGACCTGGGCGAGGAATTTTATTACCTGGAATATTGATTTATTTTAACAGGTTTGATATTTATTTGTTATAGCAGTACTGGAAATGAATGGATCAGTATTGGATAAAATCCTGGACTGGATCAGTACTTGGAACAAGTCCTGATGGAATTAGTCAGACATCAGATACTGATGGGCTAAATCCTGATGGACATCAGTTCCTGACGAGCACTGAATTCTGATCCTGATGGACACCAAATCCTGATGCTACTGATGATCAAATCCTGATATTGACCAATCCTCTCGAAGGTCAATACTGATGCTTCTGTAACTGAAGTAAATCCTGATGCTACTGATGTTAATGCAATTAAATCAGAATTTTTACTTTCCTTTTTAAGGCATATCTCTTACATTTTTTTTTTTGGGTATTATATATATCGAAGATATAACGTTGATATATATACGTTAAGGAAAAACCCTTGTGAGCGATTACTCTCTGTTCTCCCTCAATACATACAGTTAGATATATAATTCTCAGGCAAACTGAGGTGCTGGTCGCTGTTGATCACTGGAGTATTTGTGAACCCTTTTATCGGTGCTGTTTTATCCTGGAAGTGATATTGCTGCAACCCAATCACAACGTAAGTGGGGCAATATTCTCTTCAAGAACAGCCAAGTCTTCTCGTAGGGCTTGGTGACTCAGCAGTTCTTCTCTCTCTGATCAGTAGTTGCTAAATCTTTTGTGAGAGATAAGTATTCTTGCCTTTCTTGTTAAATTCCAGTCTCCGATTATATTCTTGTTTTGCCTTCGTGATTTGTTTTATTAATTGGTTATATGCCTGTTCTTGTTTTAAATATATATATCACTGCCTCATTGTTGCGTTGTTTAGTTAATATACCCAACATGACCTCCATCCTGTAATAGCTTAGGTACAGGGGCATGAATTAGCTCAGCACAATCGTGTCAGTAAAGAAAATTAGCTCAGCACAATCGTGTCAGTAAAGAAACTGTTGATATTATTAGATGGTATTCGGTTTACTAATTATTTTTAATTAAGAGTTGATTAATGTACGTGCAAAAGACATTGCTAATAAATGTGTCTGACAATAAATCATATTTTATAACTAGATCGCGGGCAGGGAGTTTAGAGAATTGTTGCGGATTTTGTTAGTATTTTAGTGCTATTTTTGAGGTACGGATTCTCTCTCATTTTTATTCAGCGCTACTCATCTTAGGATTAATTATATTAAAATTGTTTTGCACTCAAATTTATTCACTTGGTTTTAATTGTTTAGATTGTTCTGATTTTGAAAAATGACACGTTGATTTTGGAAAGTGAATTATATATCCGTTTTGAAAATATTTAACTATCTGTTTCTGCGACTTTCTGAAATTTTTGCAAATTACAATATTTGTTGGAAATGTTCAAATATTTGTTATTGTGATTTTAAAGATTTTGCGAAATATTTTATTTGAACCCTTAGCTATATAGGGTATACCGAGTTAACCAGCTGTAGGGGTACTACAACCATGTCATTGCGGCACCAGTGACATGACACTTCCGTGGCAGTGTGATTGGTCACGGCGTATCCTTCTGATAGCTCAGGTGGCGAGCTTTCGCGCATTTTGATATTTGTTTCAGGATACGTGGGTGCACCTAGAGATTTGATTTGATTTGTGATTTGATTTGACGGTGGCGTGTATATGCCGTACACGTTATCCGATTTGTTGCACACATTAGGTACCCTATGATGTGTGTATCTGTGTCTGTTTTGTTCTGATCTCGGTATGATATATCCTAACCCCTCGTTGCTTCAGCCATGCTTATTTTTGAAATAAATGTTTTATTATAAATTGTCAAATATAGATAATTGTCTTTCTATTTAATAAACTATACTCCAAATCCGTACTGGGCATTTGGCTCATGCCGTATTCTTTTTCTGGCAGGTGCTTAGGGGGATCTGGGATTGTGTGATGAAGAGCTACCCTTATTCCACTGATTAGGACTTATGGATTTCCAACATTATTTAGACTTAATCATTTATTAAGAGATTATTTTAGTGCTCTGTTACAGGTTATGGATTTTAAATAATAGCTCTTCCCATTTTAGGAAGGGGGTGTTACGAAGATGGTATCAGAGCCAGGTTCTTTCTTGTAGAAAACTTATTTAGGTTGACCTATGAGTTTGGGTAGACGTTAGGATGGGTACTCTATTTAAATTCATATCTCGGTCTATCATTTCTTTGTCATCAATTCAATACATTCAGTATCTTTGAGTTTTGTCCTTGTTAGTGAGTCGTCTAACATCTTTAGAGATCCTAAAATGAATGTTATTATTTTTAAGTTTCAAAAGTGTTAGATAATTGTAAAAGTATGTTGATTTTCAGAATAACGCATTTTTTATCAATTGTTTAATTGTAGTTTGGTTGAGTTTAATTTGTGCAACAATTGGCTTATAGGGAAAACAAATTATTTTTGAAGACACGGACATATTAGAATCTGTTTAATAACAACCTTAACTCATTGGGGTCTTGAAAATTTTGTTAGTTTTACTAGAGATAAAAGTTTTTGATAAGAATTGTGTTAACTTTAAATTTTACTCGAGGATAAGATGATATTAGTTTAGATTTTAATTATGTAAACCATTTGTAGGTCTGTGTGGTGTGGGTTGACTTTCATATAGTTTGTTAGTACATGTTATAATTAATATCTCTTGAATACTACCATTATCTTCTTATTAATTCTTGTAAATTATTTTATATTTTGAATAATATTTCTATTTGTTTCGTGTTTGTGAGTCGTTCTTACATTTTGAATTATCGCTAGAAAAAGGTCTAGCACTTTTGTTTGCTTATTCCAATTATGTAAGCTTTAAGTCTTCTAGAATACAAATCTTTGATATTTTTTTTTATTTATCTATTTGTAAAATTTCTAAATTTGCTTATTTTTATTATTTCCCATACTCGTATATGTTTTTAGTTGTTAACTTGTAAGATTATCGTATATTCACATTGTTTTGATACTTGTAGCCTTCATTTCTTTTTACTAATAGAAAGATTTTCTCAGTTTTATTCAAATTATGCGTAAAACACTCATTCTAAAATTTCTTAATTATTTTATTTTGGGGACACTCAAAATAAATAATTAAATGAAAAGGTATTATTAATTTTAGGGACGCCTGAAATTAATAATTCAGTAAAGGAATGTAAGTGTTATGTATTTTAAGAATTTTTTTTTAAAAAAAGTATCAAGGTATTTGAAATTATTTGTATTGTACGTTATCTAGCTGCCGTCATTTGGCATCCCAAATAGGTTTTAAAAACATATAAATCTTTTTGAGTTTTAATTTTAATTTTAATTTATTTTTCTTTTCTAGTATCAAGAATTATTAAAAGACCAATAACTTTAGTTTAATATGCCTTAACAATCGAATTATTTTCTTACTATGCAATTGGACAATGATTTTCTTTAATGTTCTAATTGTATGTATCTAATAAACTGTTGTAGTGTTATAATTTAACAAGTTCAGTAGGACTTGGATGTGATTAAGTTATTTATTATAATATATGTTGTATGTAAGTTATTTAATATTCAACGTTGTGCTTTAGAATATAATTTTGTTTGGAAATACTAATTTTTGTTTTTCCTGTATATTTGTTTCATATTAGATGCTTGTACATCTGATCCATATAGTTTACACGTGTTGAGTGTTTTAAGTTGAGTTAAATATTATTTATATTTTATTTACAATATATGATAATTTAATTTATTTCGGTTTGGATATATTTTGTTATGGGTCTCATAATCTGGACATAGGGATAGTGAATATGTAGAGACACATATGTTATGAATTAAAATAAATTAATATCACTAATGAATCTTAAATTAAGAGTTGTATTGTGTTTTAGTCGCACTAGCCACTAGGAGACGAGAAAAAAAAACATGCTGAGCATGTGAGGGAGAGTAGAGAAAGAACAAAAAAAGACAATAGGTAGATATTCTATAATTTCTGTCAAGTACAAACAAAGTTACATATTTTGTAATTATGTGTTATGCTTAATTGACGCACTTAATTAATTATTTTCTAGCCTATTGTCTACTAGTGTTTATGCTTGCTTATTAAGTTCATGGCTCAATGTTTTTACAATAAGTCATGTTATTTGATATTTCATAGTATCATAAGAAAAATTATATCATTGATGTGTGCAACGTGCCTTGATTAATTTAAACCGTGTAAGATTAGATTATAATATCACACCATATCATATAATCAGTAACAAAATATAATAGAAATTCTTGTTACGAATAATGACCATTAAATTTTTAGTAAAAAATCAGAATCATTAGATCTAGTTATTAAATATATTATATGATTAAATTAATTTACTAAAATTTCAAGTTTCAAATTTTATCAGCGACATATTTATTTTAAATTTTATAATATAAGTTTTAAACCATGCATATCATTAATTAAATATATATTAAATTATTAATATTAAAATAAAAATAAAATATTTTAAATAATGATTATATAAAAATATAATTATAACATAAAATAAAATTTATTACATATCAACAAAAATCCGTGCATCGGTTATAAGCTAGTACTTCTTAAAAGTATTAATTTGAATAACACCATACTTTTAAAAACTCTTTAAAAGTTAGAATTGAATACCCCATAACTTTTAAAATTTTTAAAAATCTTTAAAAATTTTAATACAATACCACCCATAAATCGATTCGGATGGATTCTATTCGCTAGCTGTGTCCCTATTTGTTGTTACTGCTACCAATCAAACAAGTTTTAGTAAGCGAGGAATAGGGGTGTAAATGAGCCGAGCCGAGCCGAACTCTAAAATGTTCCTGTATCGTTTGTTAAGAAATTATCGAACTCGAACTCGAGCTCGAACTTGAATCGAGCCAAAAAATATGTTTGAGCTCGGTTCATTAAGATAAAATGTTGTTCGCGAACCGTTCATGAACAGCTCACGAACAGTTCTCATGAGCTTACTCACGAACTTTTGCTTTCGAACATCTCATTAAGCTTGTTCACGAGCTTGTTCATGAAATTATGCTCACAAACAATCTTAAATATTGCTCGCGAAATTATGCTCACGAGCTCACTTACGAATAACTTATAAACTTATTTTCTTATATTTGTATACAAAAATCTAACATTAAAAAAATTGAAAAGTCCAAAATTAAATAATTAAATTTATGTCTCCACACTAAGAAAATAATAATAATAAATCATCAACCAATAAAATTCTCACATCTCCTTACATAAAATATCATTAGTCATACAAAATACTAATTTTCTTACATAAAATCTATAAAATATCAGTCATACAAAAGTATCGGTCTCCTCACATAAATTTACAATCTTATTTGTAAATTTGGGCAAAGATTATATGTTTATACTATTATCTCATTAGATTTTACAAATTTGTAGTATTAAAAAGATATTATTATATTTGTAGTGTTTATTTAACTTAATTTGGTCTTTATATTTCATATTTGCAAGTATCTCAAGTTATTATAGTTTCAAATGTTACACAATCATAAATATATTTTAATATCTTTTTATATATATTTAAGTAGTATAAATAAATTTATACATCCGTAATATTTAATACTAAAATTTAGCACTTAAAATGATTTAATATTTAATTTGATACACATTTTGACAAATAAATACAATTATACTACATATACTAATTGTAAGATTGAGTTAATTATTATTATTATTATTATTATTATTATTATTATTATTATTATTATTATTATTATTGTTACTACTACTACTACTACTACTACTACTACTACTACTACTACTACTACTACTACTACTACTACTACTACTACCATCATTATTATCATTTTTTTATTATAAATAAATAATTATAAAATCTAGCATAACTTATAAGATATTCTAATTAATGGTGTACAATTAATAAGAGTTTCGAGAGTAATTCTAATAATCAAACATATATTATGTATAGGAGATTATCTATCGAATTTGTTTATGAACCACTAATAAACTCGAATACCGAGCATGTTAACGAGCTCAATTATCGAACTTATTCACGAACATGTTCATGAGCTATGTTCACGAGCCTGTTCATGAACTATGTTCACGAACATGTTAATCGATCTTGTTCATGAGCTATCGAGTCGAACTTTATCGTGATCAAGTTCAGCTCGTTTATAAATCGATCCTTAAAATCGTGTTCAAGATCGACTCGTTTGTGAATCGAACCGAATCCGAACCGAACGTCGAATCGTTCACGAGTGTATCGGTTCATTTACAGCCCTAGCGAGGAAACAGCTAGCGAAGCCATTTTTTGCTTGTAAAACAGGAAACGAACTCCCTTCCTAAACCCACCCAAACACATCCTCTATTTTACCTTCTTTCCCAAGCTTCCCGCACTATATATATATATATATAATAAACGTACATATATAATTCTTACCCACGCACACTACGTGAATTACATACTTTTGTCGTTTTATCGAATTCAGCCGTCGTTTTAACTCTCTCTCTCTTTTTTTTACTCTAGTAAATTCATATTTTGTGAATTTTGAATGGCCGGAGCCGGAGATTCGAAATTAAATTCGCGCGGCCTTCGTATTGTCGTCGCCGGAGACAAAGGCACCGGAAAATCCAGCTTGATTGTCACCGTCGACAATGTTTTTCCGGCCAATGTTCCTCCGGTGTTGCCGGTCACTAAGCTCCGGAAAGATTTTTTTGCGCAGAGAGTTCCTGTTACGATCGTTGATACTTCTTCCAGGTCTCATTCTCGTGTTCTCTCTTTTTTGTATTAGGTAGTGTCGTAAATCGAATTTATGTTACTGACATGTCGGATACTCGAACAGTCGAATTAGTTCTAGTATAGTAGTAAATTGAATTTATGTTACTAACGTGTCGGACACTCGAATTAGTTTTAGTTTCGTAAATTGGATTCGTGTCGAATACTTGAATTAGCATAATTGCGGATTAAATTAATAGTTTTCGTGAAAAACAAAGCAGTAATGATTTACCTTAGCAAATAAAAAGCATAGTTTCTAAATGCAAGTCAAAATTACTTAATGCAGTTTGTTGAAATTACATTGCTAACCTTCTTAATTTTTTGGTACAAGAACGTGAATCACTCCCTTGTTTTGTGTGTTTTTGATATAATACTCCTACTATGTATCCTAATAAATGCAGGGTTCGGTACAACAAATAAATAATGTAGCTATGCATATTTTTTATTATTAGCGTATATGAATATATTCACTTATATATAATGTTTTTAAATATCTTTTAATATTTATTTAATATTTTTATTGTGGATTTAATAGAGAAAATATGATTATTATTAATTAAAGTATTAATTTTTTTTTTTTTGCAATTTTAGCCGTAAACAATTTTTCACATAATTATCAAATAAATTCTATAATATGTAAAATTTTGTATTAAAATTTAACTATGACAAATCATTTAGCAATACAAATATGAGTAATAAAGGTATTAGTTATCAAATTATATTTATATACATGAAGCTGGAATAAAAGAATTATTTGGCATGATTTTGTATTTTCGTCTGTAAATTTCACAAAAATTTTAAAAAAATATATAATTATTATAAAAAAGCTGATTTAATACATTTAAATATAGTATAATAAAGTAAATTTAATAAAAATATAACAATAACATGAAACGAAATAATAATTGTAGAATACATATTTTTAAAATAAATAATGTTTTTGAAAAAACTATGATTTTAAAAAATAATTAAATTTAATAAATTTAAATGATTAATATTTACAAATATTCGGTGGTGAATTGTATAAAACTAGTAAGTATTGATGAATTTAATAATGCATTTAATATAACTAACGTTAATCAAAACCTAATCAGGTGGCACATTTAATACTGTTAAGGGTGTAAATGTAATATCCACAAATTGCATTAAGTAAAATTGAACTGCATTTAGCAACACCCATAAAAAGTGTTACTTACACATTTGATTCAATTTGCTCCAAGTTTTGAGTTTTGTTAATGTGTTTTAGAACACATAACATCAAAGAAACAATTCTAACTTAATTTTTAATGTAATTATTAGGGATAAACAAAAGAATCAACTTATCCAACTAACATTTTCTTAAGATGCGTAATTTTTCTAAAGAGAGACATGTAAAAAGGGACGGAGTGAGTACTATTTTTACATTCCACGCACCTGAATCCCGTATTATCGTGCTTTTCGAATTTATTTATTCCCATGTTAGCACCTGTGTCCTTGCTTCTTACGTATACACAAAGTGCAAACCAACCTAAGATGAACTAAAGAACTAATCATTGTGAGTGTTGAATTGTATTTAAATCATTAGTTTTAATTTTCACCGTAATCACCAGTTTTAGCGATAATGTTATAAGTAATAAGTAAATGGCTAATAGAGTGATTGGCATATGTGCTTTTTTGATCTGCTTTTCGAAGTGTTCCCCTGTTATTGTGAATCTAGTTACTATTCAAATTTTCTAAATTGTGCTGTTTATGCCAATACTCAGTGTAGAAAATAGAGATAAAGTAGAGGAGGAATTGAGGCGGGCTGATGTAGTGGTGTTAACTTATGCATGTGACCAACCTTCTACTCTTGATCGATTGAGTACATATTGGCTTCCTGAATTACGACGATTAGAGGTTTGTGTATGAAAGTGTTTTAATCATGTTTTTAAATGAGAACAATATTTATGTAAGCCTCAAGCAGCAAAAGAACAGTTCTAAAAGCTCTCACTTCATATATCTTCTGATTCTATGATATGTTTTTATAGAGGTTGACTACCTATCTGAGCAGGTAAATGTGCCGGTGGTAGTGGTGGGTTGTAAGCTTGATTTGAGGGATCAAGAACAAATAGCCGATTTGGAGCAGGCGATGTCACCTATTATGCAACAGTTTGGGGAGATTGAGACTTGCATTGAATGTTCCGCATTGAGAAATATTCAGGTATGTTCTAGGATTACTTTATTTCGTCGGGATTAAACATCTGATGGATTTTTGTGCCACTTTCTTGCATTTACTGTTGCACCAATAAATTATGAAATTGTTAAATTTCTGTGTTCATTAAAGGTTCAGTTTATTGTTTAAGATGCCTTTCCCTTGGACCATTAATATATTGCATCACTTCTATTATGACATCTTCTAGAAATTTTTATGGTTTCTTGCAGTTTCATGACAACCTTAAGGTAATAAATGCAATTTCAATATTGCAGGTCCACGAGGTTTTCTACTATTCACAGAAAGCAGTAGTTCATCCCACAGCTCCATTGTTTGATCAGGAATTACAAACACTGAAGCCACGATGCGCCAGGGCTTTAAAAAGAATATTCATTTTATGCGACTATGACAGGGATGGTGCACTTAATGATGCAGAGTTGAATGATTTTCAGGTATTATTCTGTAATGTGCTGTGCTGAAATTCTTATCAGCACAGCACTTATTGTCAAACTTGTAACGTACAAGGTTTTTATAGTGAGAGATTTTTAAGATATAATATGTTAATGAATTTTACAGGTCAAATGTTTCAATGCTCCTTTACAACCTTCTGAAATAGACAATGTCAGGAATGTTGTTCAAGAACAAGTGCCAGAAGGTGTCAATCATCACGGTCTTACGTTGACAGGATTCCTCTTTCTCAATGCACTATTTATAGAGAGAGGCCGAGTGGAGACAGCATGGACTGTATTAAGGAAATTTGGTTACAATAATGAAGTTAGACTCGACGTGGACCAACTTCCAATTCCAATTAAGAAGACTCCTGATCAGGTAATCTTTGCTGGTTTACATAGTTTATAGGTATGCCTTTTGTTTTCACTCATGTAA
Organism: Kitagawia praeruptora; assembly: GCA_037693485.1. Classification (NCBI taxonomy): domain Eukaryota; kingdom Viridiplantae; phylum Streptophyta; class Magnoliopsida; order Apiales; family Apiaceae; genus Kitagawia; species Kitagawia praeruptora. Next base: position 114,900,611 of record CM075351.1, on the reverse strand, counting down.
AGTAGTCTCCGGATTCTCATCTCTCTCTATTTGTAATTCCCTTCTGTGAACCTCCGTATGCTTTACCTAATTACCATCTCCTCCTGATACTCCATAGACTTCCCTTGGCTCGTTCAAAAACTTAAATTAAAAGGACATGCCTTTGCATACTCAAGGTTCTTAATAGTTGGTCTCGGAGCTTGGGTTTAGCCACCTTTCAGGTTGTGCGTGTCAAAATCATCCATTGTTGAAGAGTAATTTGGCTAAACAAGCTACAAATTATTTTATAGGTCAATACTAACTTTTTGCCATATAAGCAACACATCACTTTCCTACAAGTCGCTTCTATGTTTGGTCAAAGAATTTAAAATCTATTAATCTGCTGGTAAGTTACAAATGGGGCTTAGGTAAAGTCCTTTCTGTGGAACACTGCTAAATTATCACAAGAAGCTTGCTAATTAGGTAAATAGTTTCTGAAACTTCACAAACATTATTAATGACTTGCTTGCATATATGAAAGAGTCAGTCAAGACTCAAGAATCCCGAATAACTAATCGGTAATATTTACATGTGGCGCTTGCAAGCTTGGATCCTGCAGCTAGTTTTAATTTTTGTGAGAATTTTTGTTGCAAAGATTGGAACCAATTAAGCCCTGATGTACGAATAAGTACGATCTCTCAAAAAAATGTTTAGTTTTCACCTATATTTTTTCAATAATAGATTTGATTCTCATAGTGCATCTTTAGCATTTAATCTGGTCACAGTATGCATAACAAATGCCATGTACTTTAGCCCTTGAGGGGTTTCTGCATGGAACTAATGTACATTTATGTAATATATTTACTGTATAACTATTTGGTTTCGCTTGGTATTTTTCTTCAATGTATCTAGATGGTGTAATCTTCTTGCTGAGTACTATTGCCTGTTTGTTGTTTGAATAGAGTGTGGAGCTCACAAACGAAGCTGTTGAGTTTCTCATAGAGGTTTTCTCCACATTTGATATCGATGGTGTAAGTACTTCTTATTGATAGTTTTAACCATCTTAGAGTTCATAAGCTTGTGGGCCTTAACATGTTCATATATTTGATATGGGTATGAGGCTATGAGTACTGAACATCTATTGCAATTCATTCATTCTCTATGTCTACCACCTTTTTTTAAGCTTGTGGATGTTAAGATGTTGATAGATTTGATATGGGTATGAGGTTATGAGCACTGAGCATCTATTGCAACTTGTTATTCTACAAAGCCATATGGTAGTAGTATTGACTACATAGTTAATATTAGGAAGTTGAGGTTTGGCCTCATTTGAGTTCTCCTATGTGATAATAGAAATTAAAGTAGTGATTTCAAGTACAAGGTCACTTGTCAGTATTGAAAGAATGTTTCTGCAACATTGACTGGGTTGAGGCTGCGTAATTTTTAACTCGTGTTGTACACTTGTATTGGGCATTATAGGATCTTATTCTGTTTCAAATTTTATAGTAGAGTGGTGGCAAGAAACTTAGGTGCTGTAAAATATGTTTGGTTCTGTATCTTTTTAACGAGTCTATCAGTTATCCATGGATGATATCTTAAGTTACGATAAATATATTCGTATACTCTAGTTGTGTTTCTTATCATATATATTAATTAAGCAAGAAAAATAAAAATATTGGGAAGGTACGACCTTATCTCCTTTATCTGTTTTCATTGTCATGCCGAGATAAGGGACCTGGATTGACACAAATGTGTTTTATTTTATCTCACTCTCTCGCTCCACCTTTATTGTTACTTGTTAGCAATTTTGCTCTAGCACTTTGTTCCCTGGTTTTATTTTTAAAGAGAAGAGAAAAGGAATGAATGATAAGGAACTGTACTAATTTTATTTCTTTCATGTGTGCCAAAGATTTTTGTATAGAAGAAAGCAAAAGAAATGTAAAGAAAATCTGAGTCAATTTCTATCCAAAACTTTCCACACAAAAGTTAAAAGATTTGGAGAGAAACAAAACTTACAAATATAAAATCATCAATTATTTCATCATAGTTTCATTTCCTTTTCTTTCCTTACAAAACCTTACAACCATTTGAAAGAAATTTAATATAATTTAGTTTCTTTTCTTTTCTTTATATTTCAATTCTTTTCTTTTTCTTTCTTCACATAAAAAACTTGGGTACATAGTGCAAGAGTCTAACAATAGAAACAAGAAAATGATAGGCTTGTAGAAGTTGGCAGGTGTATGAACTGTGAATAACTAAGGAATTTATCATAATGTGAGGGTAAAGCTATTTCGTTCATTGTACTACCTGGAAGTTTTGAAGCTGACTTTGATTTCTTTGTGATGAAAGCTACAATGGAATGGGTTTCTGTCTCTTTAAAGAAATTTAATTTTCTTTGAGATTATGCATTTTCTTGATTTCTTTAATGCAATAAACTGGATTACTATTATTCTGAAAATGTTGCTTGTCATTATATCAGGATGGAGTGCTTCGAATGGCTGAGCTTCAGGATCTTTTCTCTACAGCCCCTGAAAGGTAGTCTAGGTTTTAGTTTGACTTAATAATTGAACCTCTAGATTATAAACAAAGAATTTTGAATTGTCTTGCATTTACATTGAAAATTGTTGTCGGATTGAGTATATAAGTTTGCAGTCTTGCAAATCTTCTAGAATAGACTAAATAGCATTAGACATAAAGATGCGAAAGTCCTTTAATGTATCTTCTAGAATAATTGTTAAACCGCATGATATACACCCCTGCTCAAAATTATTTTCACTGTTTAAAAAATATTTTCTGTTATATTCACTATGTACAACTTCTTGAACCTCTTCTTTTCCAACCAAACACCTTTGTTAAAATAACACCCAGAGTATCAAAAAAGAGGTAAATAGCTCAGATAGTAAGGTTGATAATACATATTCCCTTCTGGTTGGGTGTAACAAAAACCAAGAAAATGGGGTTTGGATATATGCAGCCAGAGATGTAAACAAGATGGTGGATATTGTACTATCTCCCTCTGTCCCTCTCATTTTTTTACAGTTTTCTTTCACTGGTTGACACACATTTTAAGGTGTATATAAAGTATAGTTCCATGACTTATTTTTAAAACTTTCTTTTTTTTCAATAAAAATTAAAAAAATTAAATTTTTATTCAGAAGAAAAAAATAATTAAAATAATTTATGGAAATATACTTTATATGAGTCTTAAAATGCGTGTCAAACCCTCTATCCCAAATTTAAAGAATTGAGAGGGACAGAGGGTGTAATGTATAGAGAAAGAAGACACTAACACACAGAAGAGAATTATATTACTTTCATAGGCAGTATGCATCGTTACTAGTATTCAAGATATGCTAAATTGCTAGAATTACTACAATTACTGGTACTAAATTACCAGAATTGTTCAAGACATGGACTTTCTTTATCTGATTCTCTTAAGCAAATTACTATTATTCAGCATCCTGCATAGTTGTATTCATGTTTTGTTCATAATGGACCTCGACAATGCCATCTGACATACCTTCCTTGTGGACTTTGTGGGTCTACAGTCCTTGGAGTGAAGCACCATATGAAAATGCTGCTGAGAGAACTTTATTAAGGGGACTTTCACTTGATGGTTTTTTATCTCAGGTATGGTGGAAAAATTAATCATTTTTAGTGGTGTCTGCTGATATATTTGTGATTCTTATTGGACCCCACCTTCCTTTCGCAATATACATTTGTCCCACACTAAAAGTCAACATTACTGTTTTTTTTTGGGAAATTCTCAATGGTGCCCTTCTGTTATTGACTTTTCCAAGTGGTGCCATTTCGTGTTTTTGACTTACGAGTGGTACCCTTGTATTTTTGACTTTTCCATGAAATACCACTATATCAACCAAATTGTTAGTATCTGAAATTCTCAATGGTACCCTTGTCAGTTGAATAATGAAGGGTACCAACGGGAAAAGGGTACCATTGGCAAAAGCCAAAAGTACAAGGGTACCATTGAGAATTTTCCTTTTTTTTTTTTCAATCTCTGAGACCTATGTTTAAAATTGTTTCTCTTTCGTCCAATATTTCCAGCAAAGTCACTGAAATAAAAAAAAATCAGTAATCCTGAAATACTAATTGTCCTACTATCTTAAATTTTCTGCCAGGATATAGCATTAGGTACTTTCCCCTTACTCTAGTATATAAGCTTATCAACCCATTTTCTTTGGACAAATTTTACGTCTTCACTTAATTGGTTAAAATTAGGAACATGGGTTATTTCCTTGATTGGTAGGAACAAGACAACTTATCTGTAACTATTGTTCAGTTTTAGCCTAAACATTTATATGTATTCACATGAAACTTTTTTATTACTAATGTTTGTACATTACATTTATGTCTTACTGTTACTTCCCCAAGTGATGAGGATTGCAAGTTCTGACAAGTATGTAATGGTGGTGTAGTGGGCCCTGATGGCCATGAGGGACCCAATGTATTGTGTCGAGTACCTGATATATATTGGTTTTTCTGGGGATCCTTCTTCTGCCATCCGTATCACGCGAAGAAGAGGCATAGATCGCAAAAAGAAACAGTCTGATAGGAATGTTTTTCAGTGTTTCGTGTTTGGTCCAAAAGGTGCAGGAAAGTCTGCACTACTGAAGTCCTTTATTGGAAGGTAACTTTTAAATTAGTGTATGAAATGTATCCATTGAACATATATTTTGCGTAATATTCAAATGGTGACCAGATCTAGTGTAATCTCGAAAATGATAATTTAGACTTATAACTTTACATGATTTTGATGACTTGAGTGTTAACCATTCGAAACTGCAGGCCTTTCTCTGATGATTATGGTTCCGACACGGAGGATCTTTTTGCGGTTAACACGGTCGATCAACTTCAGGTACATTACATTACATTATTTTGTTAAAAGAGGTGGGAAAGTCATTATTGATAGTTGTTTAATATATAAGTTATAGTTAGTGTTACCTGGTTGACATGATTCGAATAAGTGCTTTCTTTAATTTCGTTAATCTAGTTCTTTAGTTTTGATTTGTTCTGACTAACTTTGTTGAAGGAACTAGGGAAGACAGATAAGTTAGCTATGTAAGAAAAAGAGCTATACTTATTTTATTTATGCTCAATGCTTGATATGACCTGAATTAATACTGTTAGTTCTATATAAAATTGTGGTCAGATGCCAAGTGTCTGCAATATGATAATTTTTTTTATTAAACAATGAAATAGGTGACCAAAACATTGTGGGAAAAGAAAAATTATATTTGCAGATACCAGCTTTCAAATGAGATGCAAAATAGAGAAGATATTAAAGTAGCAGTTTCCTTTCGAATTCAATTATCCAAAAAGCTTCAATGTATCTCATTTTTTATTTTTATTTTTAGTTTTATGGCATTAACAAAGATATTCCACCAACAAAACAAAATGCTAAGGCTTTCCCTTTATAAAATATATGGAAATTGTCAGATTGATGTACAGTCAGGTTTGTCATGTCTTTGTTTTGATGAAGCATTCCACAGAATTCAATCAAAAAATACTGAAACTTAATTTATTTTTTTCTCAAAAATCTAAGTTTTTCCATGCAATGGTGGTTTTCCCCGGAATGTATGAGAAATTTTGCCAGTGTACAATGTGGTTTAAAGAAAAATATTCATAATATAACGTTAAACAATGTTGGTTGAACAATGTTTCTCCTGACATTCTCAGGGTCCCATCAAGCGTCAGTTAGTTCATAATAATCTTAACTGAAGTTCAATGGCAGAATTGATCAGCCTAATCCTATTGATCCCTATCAGAAGTTTATAAGCACATATTTGATAAGCTACTTTTGATCAACCTAATCCTATTGATCCCTATCAGAAGTTTAAAGTACATATTTGATCAACTACTTTTGCTTTTGCCATTTATTCATTCAGCTACTTAATCACATATGCAAAGCTAATATTGTGATGTGGCGCTTTTCATATATAATATATACTTATGCTGGAATTTTCACAATCATGCTTTAAGTGACTTGTTTCTATAACAGGGGTCGAAAACTCTTATATTGAGAGAGATTCCAGAAGACGGAGTTGGACAGTTACTATACAGTAAAGATGCCTTGGCAGCTTGTGATATTGCTGTTTTTGTTTATGATAGGTAAATATTCCTCCTTATCATTACAATATTGTAGTGAATAGAAATATTACGACAGTAGTTGTTGAACATTGTACGAACACAATATGCCTTCACACCTCAGTCAAGATCTTTGGTTTCAGCTCCTTCCTTGAGGTATGTGAATAGTTTGGGGGAAGAATAAGTACTTGATTGGCAGAAGATAAAACTCGCCTAAATGTTGAGTTGGGTTTTTTTGATTTTCCTATATAGATATTAAAAAATATGTTTCTAAATTTTGTGCATTCTTAGTTTGTTACTAACTTATATTGTTTTTACCTAAATGGGTTGTTTTTTGAGATTTATGAAAGTGAAAATAGATACGAATCATTATCATTCTGATATATATCAATACAAACCATTCTTATCAATAGAACTAAGAAATGATCAGCCCTTTTTAATATTTGTTAACGAATGACAAAATATAGTAGTTTCCGTGTCGCACATAACGTGTAAGTCAGAATGGTTTACGTCCTCCATGTACGAGAAAGAACTCTTTGAGGGTTAAAACTCGGGTACGGCAGACTATGCACCATATGCTAACTGCAGTACTAGATGCCCCAATAAATTTCGAAGCAAGAAAACTAACTTCAATATTTTCTGCTTATAATTAAGAAAATATAATGCAGACCACAGTGCAAAGGCTGAAAACAATGTGAGAGGATCAAATTTAATTCTTAGTAATTCTTATTCATATTATGCAGTTGTTACATCTTAAAGGAGCTTAAGGTTGCAAAATACATACTCCATTTGCTATTAATGTGTGTGCCTACATAAAGATACCTGTTAATATAATTAAACGAGATGTATGGTTTTTTCTTGTATGTAAAGAAAGGCTGTAGTTGCTTCAGATCTTTGCCCATGTCCTTAAACATGTTTGGACTTTTTCTCTTTCAGTTCTTATGAGCCCTCGTGGAAGAAAACAACTGATTTGCTGCTAAAAGTAGCCAGTCAGGGGGAAGCTACTGGTTATCAGGTCCCATGTCTGATTGTTGCTGCTAAAGATGATCTCGATCCACATATGGCAGCGCTACAAGATTCAACAAGGGTATTTTTCTTTATGTTCTAGGATGCAGTAGATAACTATGGCTCATCTCTATGTACTCAAAGCTATTTTAAGTATACTGCCATAGAAGCTCACTTCTCTGTCCCAAGACTTTGGTTGAACATGGCATGACGTCTGATAATTGATGTGTTTACTTTAGGTATTTTTTAAGAGTAACCAACTGTATGCACTTCCATTTAAAATGAATCAAAGAGGACTGTTTACAATACCAGAAAAGGGAGGCCTGATATTTTTTCAATACCAGAACTGATGGACAGCCATTAGCCATTCACCAACCCAATGACTAGAAGAAGTCTAGAACCTCCTGCAATGAATTTTTACCCGGGGAAATTAGTAGAGTATTAAGATTTAAGTGACATACTAATATGCACTTGAATGGAAGATACACATTATGGTCTTCCCTTCTCAAAGAGATAATATTTATAGGCACCTATGACATATTATGTTCCGCTTTCTGAAATTCATTGGGGTCACTATATTAGAGGTAAACAGAAAGTCATTCTGGATAAAAAAATACTCCCTCCATCCCAAAAAGAATAACCCTCTGACTTCTTTCACATATTTTAAGGTGTGCGGAAGAGGTTACATAATATTTTATTATCATTTTTGTTTTGTATAAAAAATTTGTAGTTGAACAAAATTTAAAAAAAAGGGACCCGGTTAGTATGAGACAGAAAGAGTGTAATGTGTGAGGATTTATTAATTTTATTTTTCATGTTGACTCCATTGGTCAGACTTGACTGAGCTTACCTGTGTTCGTTTTCTTTATAGGTCAGTCAGAATATGGGTATAGATGCTCCTATACCGATCAGTACAAAGTTGGGAGATCTTAATAATGTGTTCAGGAGAATCATTAATGCTGCACAGCACCCTCATCTGAGCATTCCTGAAACAGAAGCTATGAAAAGTCGCAAGCAGTACAACCGTCTTGTTAATCGCTCGCTAATGACTGTATCAGGTAAGTGTTTATGAGTAGTAGGATATCTCATCTGCATGCAATATCACGTGTGCTTGTTCTGTAGGATATCTCATCTGCATGCAATATTACATGCACTTGTTCTGCAGTATGTATCCACCTGTAAACCGCAATCATAGCTTGAGAACATTCCTTCCATATTTTAGATCATGTGACCCACAAGTATCCAAAATAATAAAATCTGTTCCTTTAAAAAGATGAGACAGATTTGACATTATTAATAAAATAACTAAATAAGTGCCAAATCCACATTGTTGGTACTTGATTCAAAGATGCTGAAAAGTAGGAAAATTTGATCATTTTTGGGCTTATTACAAACTTTGGCCTGTTTCCATTGTCCTTGTTGCTGTCATGGGTTCAGGGTTCATATTAGCAATTCTGCTCTGTGATTTCAAAAGCAGTACATGTTTCATTTTCGTAATGCTTTTACCATTTCAAGTCTCGTATTAGTGGTTATTGGCTTAGTTACTCATTGGCTAAATCCTCTAGTATTTGATAATTGTTATACCCTATTACAGTTGGAGCTGCAGTGACGCTTGTTGGGCTAGCTGCTTACCGTGTATATGCTGCAGCAAGGAAAAATTCCTCAACTTGACAACTAAATTTTTGTGTCTACGCCATTTAGCAAAAGATTTAATCTGACAGGAGTCATTTCTGGGATTTCTTGTTGTTATTACATTCTACACGAGTCCGAGTGAAACATTGTCTCTTGTGTTCATTTTAACCTATGTATATAGTATATACTACCACCTTAAACTGTACATTCTTGTAGCTTTATCTAAGAGAGTTCATATTTTCAACATTTATTCTTAGTTATTTAATTGATTTTTGGTTTGTCAATGCTCATTTATAGCAATAATTTAATTTCTCGAGTAATAATAATGGACACCCCTGCATTCACTTTAATTTTCACTAATAAAAACATCTTAAATTGCTAAATAATTATATTGAGATTCGTGCAAAATTGTTATATTAAATGCAAAATTGACCTATTATATGTATTTATCCACTTACATTAATTCTTAACAATATAGCCTTCAATGTGCTATGTTTAGCATTATCCTATTAAAAATACGAATTTGGGTGGAAGAGTTTCTCAGTTTCCCCTACACTGAGCCTCGTATTTCTTGTAGTTTAAAGGTTGACATGGGAACTACCTGTGGCTTGTTTGATTGCCTTATATTCTTTTTGGAGTTCAAAAAGAAATGTAGCTAAAAGACTGAATTTTGATGTGGCAACAATGTCTGAAATTTGTTCGGCATTAAACAAGATTTTCATTGGTGGCCTTCGAAAACTGTAACACTAAGCTGCACTGAGGCTAGGGCCTGTTTGGCAAACAAATTATGAGCCAACTTGTGGCTTATTTCAACTGATAAAAGGTGTTTGTCTACCCAACTTTTATTAACTCAATTTATAATTATATGTTGATAAGTTGAAAGTGTGTAAGGATGTACTTTTTCTCAAATTATATCTTATTACTTGATATTTTTTTCAATATTTTATATTTTTACATTTGTATTTATAAATGTCATTTGCATGTATTGAGATTATTTTATTAAATAATTAATATTTTTTAATTTAATTTAATAAATATTTCACCAACTTATAAGTAAATTTATCTAAACAGTTATATAACTTATAAGAATTTTTCTACTTATCACTTATATGACGTTTATTGATTTAAGTTATAAGTTAAATATTTTAAGATACCCAAACGTCCACTAAATATAGCACCAGTGCCAAGGTAGAAGAAAGAATGATAACAGTGAGGGAAAAAAAATCTTTTACAGTAATATGATATTATTCAAAATTGGGGATGATGCGGAATGTATATGATTCTTGATACCAATATTTCTAATATATAAAGCAAATTTAGTTATGTTATTTATAGTTTCTTTCCATTTCTTATCATGTCTCTCTCTATTGTAAATATAAAAAATAACAGTACATATATTATATATACCCTAGTTAAACAAATCTATACTATTATATAAAAGCCGAAACATTAAAAATTTTGGTACCTGTTTTTTGGTACTAAGTGAATTTACTTATTTACCCTTCATTAAAAAGAAAAATATATTCTATATCTATACTATTAAAACACCTAAAATAAATAATAACATAAATAATTAATGGTAATTAGTCGATTGACTTTTTCACATTTACTTTCAGTGAAAGATATTACCTTTTATAAACAACTAAAAACATCAATCGTATCATATCTTTCCATCATTAATATTTCCTTTCGAATTAAAACACGTTACATTTTTAATTTATAAGGAAACATTAGTATAATTCTTCATTAAAACCTTCATTAAAAAGAAAAATATATTATATATCTATGCTATTAAAAAACCTAAAATAAATAATAACATAAAATAATTAATAGTAATTAGTCGATTACCTTTTTCACATTTACTTTTAGTCGAAGATATTACCTTTTATAAACAACTAAAAACATCAATCGTATCATATCTTTCCATCATTAATATTTACTTTCGAATTAAAACACGTTACCTTTTAATTTATAAGGAAACATTAGTATAATTCTTCACTAAAAAGAAAAATATATTAAATGTCTATACTACTAAAACACCTAAAGTAAATAATAAAAATAAAAATTAATGGTAGTTAGTCGATTGACTTTTTCACATTTACGTTTAGTTGAATATATTACCTTTTACAAACACCTTAAAACATCAATCGTATCATATATACCAATCATTAATATTTCCTTTCGAATTAAAACATGTCACCTTTTTGATTTAAAACTAATCTTATCGCACCATATTTTTCAATTAACTAATAAAATATATTAAAATTTGATATACGTTATTTATGTTAAGGAAACATTAGTATAATTTGTAAACATTAGTATATTAAATGATATTAAATTAAAATTAAAAAATTATTAAAATAATGATAATATAAAAACATAATTATAATATTAAATAAAATTTATAACATAATAAAAGAAAACACCCTATCAATAAATTTTATTTATAACATAATAAAAATTTATTATTGGCCTGTTTGGCTCAACTTATAAATTGGACTTATGGACTTATTTTCGGGTAAAAATTTTATATTTTGATAATTGTTTTTTATACATATATTTAATGTATGTTTGAGATTCAATAAGTTGCAAAAATAAGTTGAAAAATAAGTTGGAAAGTTAGGAATCCTAACTTTCAACTTAAAATAATTTGACTTATTCTGAAAATTAAGTTTTCCCAAACACCCCCTATAATTTTATAAACTTATATCTTCCAATCAATAATATTTTTTCTTAATTTAAACACGTTAACTTTTAGTTTAAAACATAATCTTGCAATAATTCATATATACCCAAAAATATCACATCATTTCTTCTAATCACTAACAAAATATAATAGAAATCCGTGTACTGCGAATAATGACCGTTAGATTTTCATGCATATCATTAATTATATTTTTATTAAATAATTCAAGTTAAAATTAAAATAAAATATTTTAAATAATAATTATATAAAAATGTAATTGTAACATAAAAAAATTATTACATATACGATTAATTAATTAATATGAGTTTGGCTCTATAGAGTACTAATTATTTGGAATATTAGAGTACTACTCCATCACCGTTGAATTAAAAAAGATCCTGTGGACAAGATTAAACTTTTTTTAATGGCAATGTCGTAAATAAATGAATAATTAAGGACAAAGTCCTGCAAATCATAATTTAAGTAAAGTTTTTATCCATATACCCAACCACCCCCCCCCCCCCCACGCAACACCCCCCCCCATCTCTCTCTGCTTCCCTCCCGTATTCTCTCTTCCTTTTTCTTTTTCTTCCTTTTCTTTTCTTGAATCAAAACCTTTGTTCCTAGTGGTTCCATGGTCCAAATCGAGCGTATAAATAACCAAAATCTCTATCTCTCCATGTTCTATCTATCCACACCATCAAATTGCGAATTTGGTAAAATTTAATTTTCTGCTGATTTATAAAATTGATTTTTGTTGCTTGTTTCTCCATCTTGGTTATATAAAAGTATAGATCGGTGTATGTAGAGGATTATAGAATTTTTTTCATAATTTTCTGCGTAGTTTTGAGGTTCATCGGAAAATTCTTAAGTGGCCGGATTTTATTTTGTAAGCATCAATTGTGATTTCTGTTTGTATGTATGCATGTACTAGCGTATTGTTAGGTCCGATAAGATTGTAGAAGGGGGGGTTGAATACAATCTATACCAATTTATCGAAATTTGTCTTTTAAATAAAATTTAGTTTAAACAAATTTATGCGGAATAAATTGAAACAAATTTTCAAGTTGAATATAACAATATATTAACTTGATGTGTGTTACAATTTCAGTACAGATTAATTATCAAGATGATAAAAACTAATTAGAAAATTCGACATGAACTTTTCTAATTTAGTTAATAAAAATCAAGATAAGAACTAGGAAACTTAATTCGCTAGTAGTACAAGAATCACAAATAATCAAGTTCCACCGGATAAAATATTACAAAGGAGATGAACTTGATTTTACAGAAATTAATTTGTTCTTGGTGTGTTCTTGAGCTTTTTGAGAGAGAAGAAGGTTACTGGGTTTGTTGTTGGATGTAATGTTGTAGTATATTTGTTTGTTGAGCCGCCTTGCTCTTTTATTTCTTCTGCCTCTTTTTAACACTTAATCAGACTATCAACAGACTGTCAAATGGCTTGCAGACTATCCAGGGAACATATAGACTACCGGTATGACTATCAGTCCTCTTGCAGACTACCGGTGTGACTATCTGACCTCTTGCAGACTACTGGTGTGACTATCTGGCTTGGCAGACTACCCAACTCTTTCTCCAGACTATCAGAATGACTATCCTGATAGTCTTTAATACATGATTTTTCTGGCAGACTATCATGCAGACTTTTTGGTAGACTATTTCCTTAGCAGACTATCAACCTGTGCAGACTATGCTTTGCAGACTATCTCACAGACTATCAGAGATAGACTTTTAACAATAAAACCATAGTCTAAAAACATTTCTGATAGTTTTTAGCAATTTATATTAATTCTAAATTAATTAATTCAATAATTAACTTAATAAATAAATTAATTCTTGAAGAATTAATTTGTTAATTAAGTTAACTAAATAATTTAAATTAATTAATAAAGAATTAATATAATTCTTTTTCTTGGTCATGCAGACTATCTTCTTTTCAGACTATTGAATTTAGAATGAAAAACCTGGCCACTTTTGAATTCGTTGTCTTCTTTTGTAAGTCAGCTTGGCATTGTTTTTCATTCATTTGTTTAATAAATCAATCAACCATTCTTGATCAATTCGTCTGGCCATCTTTTAATTAATTAAGAGAGGTTTCGTTCAAATGATTTTTAACCCGCACAGCTTATAATCTTTAATTAATAAATAATTATTTTAATCCAGAAATTATAAAAATAAATATCTAATATTATTAGATATTTATAAATATAATTTTCCAAATAAATAAAATATTTATTAATATAAATAAATCCTTAAACTGTAAGCTGCGGTTACCTGAGCGTCTGGAATCGGACTCCTTTTGCTTAACAAAAAATATATCAATTCCAACCGGGGTTCCAGCTTTAAGAATATATCACTTTCCATATTTATGTGATAATTCTATTTTTTCATAACCCGTCCAGGTGTAAGCTATGGTCTCTTGAGGATGTGAAACCGGACTCCTTTTGCTCATCAAAAAATACAACAATTCTAACCGGAGTTTCAGCATTAAGAATATATCATTTAGAATTTCTTTATGATAATTCTTTTTCCTCGTAGCCAGTCCACTTGATAATAAAATCCTTGTGGTTAATTAATTTAGCACTTCTGTTGCTTGCACAATGATTTTCTCTCATACCAGTCTTGATAGCTTGAACCACTGAAGTTAATGATGAACAACCACTGTTGAATGTTGACACTCGATGTACTGTCTGGTTCATGAGTGACTAACCGCAATGACAGTTCTTCATATATTGACTTTAAAATCTGGTTCCTTTTCTTTTCCAATCTCTTTCTTTAATCTTCTGTACTGTCTCTGTCACTGTTGAAATCTCTGTCACTTTAAACGAATCCACTTCTTTAACGAATACTTCACTGAGGCTTGATCAGATGACTGAGCTTCTTTCAATGCAGTAATTCTTCAAGTCTGTAGATTGACCTTGATCTTTTTCTTCTGACAGATAATACAATCTGAGATTCCTTGTGACAGTCTATATACTATTTACTACTACAATCTTGTTTAAGTTGAGTTGTATCCTCGAAATACAAATAGGCTACATCATATGCCTTTCAATCTCCCCCTATTTGTTTGTTAGACAATAACAAGCAAATACCTAGAGGATAACTCAACTAACTCACTTAAACAAGAAAAAAAAATTAAGCGTTTGAGAGCTTAGCAAATAGTACATAAAAAAATTTCTCTGGTTTGAATTTAACAATTCCAGAATCCTCAGTTGATGAAATGATAGATGATTGTTCCTCTAGCACTGAACTGATCTTCAATAGATAACTCATCTTCATTTCTGATTCTTCACATCTCTGCCTGATAATCCTTCATCTCTTACATTGGTGTTTATCAGCAGTTCTTGATTTACAATCACTTCCCTTCTCTGAAACAGCTTTTCTCACTTAAGAAAAACAACTGTTCCTAATAAATAGACAATGGTGAATCAATACCATTTCTATAACTTCTGGGAAATCTACTACTCCTCCACTGAATAGTATTGTGATGTAATCTTCTCCTTATATCTCCCCTTTCTTCTCAACTGAATCTCCCCTTACTTCTCCATCTAAGGCTCCCCCTTAGTAACTTGACTTGCTTCTCTTCCAAAGCACAGTCTGTAAATGCTCCTGTAAATGCTCCCCCTTTCTAACCTACTCTCCTTTTTCTTGTACCCCTTTACTTCTCCCCCTTAGTTGAGGAATCCTCCAATCAACTAGTTGACAAAGTAGTTGTACCAATTATAGTGTTCTTTGTTAGAAAGGAAGTTTCATTTTTTTTCCTCACCCTGAGTGTGTGATAGTGTTTAGTGTACCTCACAAGTGTTTCACTCTTCTCTCCACTCATTTGTGTTGAGTGTTTCACTTCTCTCTGTGTTTACACTCTTGCTCACTAGTGTATCACTCTTATCACTCATAGCTCCAACATCCATTAATGTACCTGCAAGGAAAAATCACCCTAGCCCCTTCAAGAGAGGTCAGTGGTGGTGCAATGGGAGTTCGCAAATCCCAAATCCTCGTTAGACTCGTCAGACGAATCTGAGTCATAATCTACAAGTTGCTAATTTCCCTTTTAAAGGTTCCAGATTTGAATTCTGGGAAGGTAAACAATGATCTATTTAATTTAGCATTGAGATCAAGATTTCCTTCTAATGTCTGTGAAGACACTTAGTTCATTAAAGAACCTTTAACTTATAATCCTAACCGTCAAATGGTTGGATTACAGGTTTACGTCAATTCATCCTTAGTGTGTGCATTCTCACTTTGTGCATATGAAATATTTTGGTTAGTGTATAAGGTAGTGACTCTCCAACTGAATATCCCACACATCCTTATTTGCTGCATCACGTGCAGTTACGCCCTGGTGACCTCTAGTCTGATAGGTTACTTCCTTTTAGGGTGTAAGATAGAATGTGTTTGAGTTTGACTATAGTCTGGGATAAAAGTTGTTGGGTTTACAACCTTATGACTAATCATGTGAGAAAACAAAATTCCATGTAGATGGACCTGCATCACAGAATATGAGCAATAGAGATAGAATGATATACAGTTGTGATTTCAAAAGATTTAAAATGTAAGCAATCATAACTATAGAAAGAGATTTTGAGTTAGGAAATATAAAGATCTTGAGCCAGTTTTACTAAACAAAAACAAAGACAGAAATTCAATTAATAATATTAATCGAATTAATGTAAGTTAATGTTCAAACCAATACAAACAAAACTATTTTATCCTGTTTTAGATCCTGTATGTTAGATACCAACTGTTACCACTTGTTAACACTTGTTAGGTCTTGTCTTCCAATTGTTAGAATTTGAAAATCAAACGTTAATTCCTAAACAATTGAATTGACATATACCATTTTGATACCAACAATGATCCTATATAAGAAATTCTGTTAATAACAACAACACAACAAAGATTAGAAGTTAAAACAGCATGATATGTGTGTGTTAAACAGAAGAAGTACAAAAGAACCAAGTACAAGGACCTGTTTGTAAGTTTTGAAAGTATAGTGACTAAACTGAAAAACTATACAAACTATTTATAAACACATGTAAAATAATATACAAAAATAAGAAATAATATACATAACAATAATAATAAATAAAAACTAAAAAGAAAAGAAAAATACGATTTTTTTTATTATTATTTTTTATTATTAAAAAATAACTGTATTAATAATATTTACAGAATATTAGAAATAAAAGAAAATAATTTACAAAAATATTTACAACAATATAACTACTTAAAAATAGCTAACTAGAAAGTAGAAAATACTAAAAGTACCATAGTTATCCTTTTTACGAAATCAAACATTAATAACAAAAGGACAAACACTACAAACCATTTAATAAACTATTAACTATTTACATAAATATTTGTAGTAAATTAATAAATCTATATATTTTCTTAATAAAATAACTTTCTTATAGAAAATCATTTAAAGAGAAAATATGACTTATTAAATCAACACAAATATTAAAAAGTAATTTTCAACAAAAATAGATTTCTCACTAATTTCAACTTGTAAAATTTGAGAAAAATATTTTTAGAGAAAATTAAAATATTCTAAAATTAAAAGAAGTAAGTAGGAATATATTAAAAAAATAATGACAATGATTTAAGAATTAACAAGCAAGAAGATAAGTTGATAAAATAATTATACAAGTGATTTTAATAACAAATATTTACAAAGTAATCACTTATAAATTATTAAAGAGCAAACCTCAGATATTAACTAGTTTAATTACTAGGACTATTTAACATACCCAATTCACCAACAATTCTGGTGAATGTGGATTCATCAAGAGACTTAGTAAAAATATCTGCTGTTTGTTCTTCCGTGGGTACAAAATGTAACTCAACGATACCATTCATGACATGCTCTCGAATAAAATGATACCTGATGTCAATGTGCTTGGTCCTTGTATGCTACACAGGATTGTTTGAGATTGCTATGGCACTTGTATTGTCACACAGGATAGGAATCCTGTCAAGTACAAAGCCATAGTCCCTTAGCTGATTCCTAATCCACAAGATCTGTGCACAACAGCTTCCAGCAGCTATGTATTCAGCTTCAGCTGTTGAGTTGGAAATTGTTTGCTGTTTCTTGCTGTACCAGGAAACCAACCTGCCACCTAGGAATTGACAACTCCCAGAGGTGCTTTTCCTATCTACAACACTTCCTGCATAATCTGAATCTGTATATCCAACAAGATTAAAACCAGAATCTTTAGGGTACCAGATGCCTAAGTTAGGCGTACCCTTAAGATATCTCAAGATTCTTTTAACAGCAATGAGATGAACATCTCTAGGATCCGATTGGAACCTTGCACACAAGCACGTAGCATACATAATATCTGGTCTACTTGCAGTAAGGTAAAGTAATGAGCCTATCATACCTCTGTAGCTTGTGATATCTACCTTAGTAGAATTTTCACATGCTCCAAATTTAACAGCTGTAGATGATGGTGTTCTTGCTGAAGATGAGTCCTCCATTTGATATTTCTTGAGAAGCTCTTTGACATACTTGGATTGACATATAAATATCCCATCTGTCCTTTGACTTACTTGCAATCCAAGAAAGAACTTCAGCTCACCCATCATGCTCATTTCAAATTTACCCTGCATTAACTTAGCAAATTTCTTGCAAAGAAGATCATTAGTAGACCCGAATATTATATCATCCACATATATTTGGACTAGTATTGTATCATTCTTATGTTTCTTTGTGAAGAGAGTTTTGTCTATGACACCTCTAACAAAACTATTTTCAAGTAAAAATTCAGAGAGAGTGTCATACCATTTTCTTGGTGCTTGCTTAAGACCATAAATAGCCTTGAAGAGAAAGTAGACATAGTCCATGAATTCTGGATCTTCAAAGCCAGGGGGCTGTTCTACATATACCTCTTCATCTAGCTTACCATTCAGAAAAGCACTCTTGACATCCATTTGATAAACCTTAAAGTTTGAGAATGCTGCGAATGCCAAGAATATTCTGATAGCCTCAAGTCTTGCCACTGGAGCATAGGTTTCATCATAATCAATTCCTTCAGCTTGTGAATAGCCCTTTGCTACCAGTCTTGCTTTATTTTTCGTCACTGTACCATCTTCATCTAGCTTATTTCTGAATACCCACCTTGTGTCAACCACTTTCCTGTCTTTGGGTCTGGGTACCAGCTTCCATACTTCTTGTTGTTTGAATTGATTGAGTTCATCTTGCATAACAATCACCCAATCAGGATCAGAAAGAGCTTCCTCAGTTTTCTTAGGTTCCATTTCAGATAGAAACCCTGAATAATTACATTGATTTTGAGTAGCACTTCTAGTTTTGACTCCAACATCTGGATCACCAATAATAAGCTCAAAAGGATGAGCTCTATTCCAAACAGTCTGTCTGGGAAGATTTAATCTTGATGATTCGCCTTGTTCTTCATTGTGATGTTGAGTATGACTAGTTGATCCTTCATTATCTCCCCCTGAGTTGTTGCCAGGTTGACTAGATGAATGTTCAGGGGTGTCAGGTGTATCTTCATTATTCTCATTGTTTTCATCACCATTACCCTGATCATCATCATCACCATTTTCATTGTTGTCATTAGCATCAGCAAAAACATCAGGTGGATTATCATCATCTGAATCTGGATCTGTCATATCATCAAAAGATAGCTTTTCAGATGAATCCTCAGTTTGGATACTAGGGAGTTTAGTGTCATCAAATGTTACATTGACATTTTCCATCATCTTCTGTTGATCAATTACATACACCTTATAAGCTCTTCTTGTATAACCAACGAAAATTGCTTCATGTGCTTTGGCCTCAAATTTTCCACCTTGATCATCTCCTTCTTTAAGCACAAAACATTTTTCTCCAAATACATGAAAGTATTTGAGTGTTGGTTTCTTTTCATTCATAGTTTCATAAGGTGTCTTCATCAAGTCTTTGTTGATAAGAGTTCGATTCTGGGTATAGCATGCAGTGTTGACAGCTTCAGCCCAAAAGTACAATGGAAGCCTTGATTCACTTAACATAGTACGTGCAGCTTCAATCAAGGTTCTGTTCTTTCTTTCCACTACTCCATTTTGTTGAGGAGTTCTTGGTGCTGAATATTGTCTAGTTATACCCTTCTCAGTGCAAAAATTATTTAGAACTGCATTCTTGAATTCAGTTCCATTATCTGACCTTATTACTCTTACTAGATACTTAGAATCCAGCTCAATCAACTTGATGTGATCAATCACTAGTTGTGGAGTCTCATCTTTAGAATTCAAAAATAGGGCCCATGTGTATTTTGAAAAATCATCAACGATCACTAGAGCATATCTCTTCCTTGACATAGACATTACATTAACTGGACCAAACAAATCCATATGAAGTAATTGTAATGGTTCAGTTATTGAAGATGTGTCAGTGCTCCTGTGACTTGCCCTTTTTAGCTTGCCTTTTTGACATGCATCACACAGTCCCTCTTGAGTGAATTCCATTGAAGGCAAACCTCTCACCAATTCTCTTTTAACTAGAGAATTCATTGTTTTGAAATTGAGATGAGAAAGTTTCTTGTGCCATAGCCAACTCTCGTCATTAGATGCTTTAGTGTAGAAGCAAGTAATTATTTTAGTGCTTCCTGAGTTCATATTGGCTACGTACAGATTGCCTTTTCTAACTCCTGTCAGTTGTGGCTTTTCATGTCTCTTGTGTGAAATTAGACAATTCTTCTTGTTGAAATAAACTTCATATCCTTTGTCACAGAATTGACTGACACTGAGCAAATTGTGCTCAAGTCCTTTCACAAAAGAGACTTCATCAATGATAACATTTCCAGCTTCAAGTCTGCCATATCCATCAGTTCTACCTTTGCTGTTATCTCCAAAGGTAACTACTGGGCCGGCTTTCTCCACCACATTTGTCAGCAGGGTTCTGTCTCCAGTCATATGCCTTGAACATCCACTGTCCAAGATCCAGGTTACTCGTTCAACCTGTTCAACACCCTGCAATGACAAACGGATTAAACCTTCTTCGGAACCCAAGCTTGGTTGGGTCCAGAGTACTTGAAAAATTGACCTTTGTCATGCAAAACAACATTTTTAACCTTGACACCATCAGTCAACAAACATTTGACCCTATAAACAGATTTGATAATCTTTTGTTTAATTTTAGGTATCCATGTTTGTTTAGCAGCAAGAACACTCTTTTCAGTGACTGGACATTTGACTTTGTAAACAGCCTTAGTAAAACTTTGTTTAGGCTTTGGTACAAATGTCTCTCTCCTAACATGAGGAGGACTAGCAGTCTTTGATCTAACATTTTTATTTATGTTCATGTGTTGTCGAGGAGCAGTCTTATTAGCACATGCATGATTACCATTAAAGTAAGCAGACATCACATTAAAAGCACAAGACATACAATTGACAACACCACATGCTTTATGAGAAGAATCAATAATAGGCATGATATGCATGTCAGACATGTTATTGTTCTGTTCCAACTTGTTATCACCTAACTCAATTTTAGATGAACTGGGAACAAACTTCACTGGTTTCATAGAAACAACCTTATTAGATTTAACATTTTTGGTTGTAGGTGCCTTAACAGATTTTTCATTAAGTTGGACACTCCCACTAGCAATGTCCTCAGTACGCATCTCCTCTTGAATGACAAGAGAAGTCATATCCAGAGGCTCTGCAACAGACTTCTTAAAGAGTGGATCTTCAACATTCTTAAGCACATGTGGTATTCCCCTTTCTTTAGCACTAACAGGATTAGGGGAATTTATGCCTAACATTCCAACAGCTTCGTTGTAGCCAAACCCTATTCCTACGGTTTGTTCTACAGCTTGTTTATTGAATAACTCTTTAGAAATTTTCACAGAATTAAAACAAGCAGATAATTTGACATTCTGTTCCTTTATCTTAGTTTCAAGTTCAGCAACTTTAGCAATTTGTTTATGCATGTATTCTGATATCGACTTTTCTCTGTAGTTAAGTCGAGCTATTTCTTTTATTTGCTGATCTTGATTATCAGGCACCTTTTTTAACTCTAACACTTCATTTTCAAGTTTAGTGTTTAATAGAGTTATTCTTTCAATTGTTTTCTATGCACAACCTATGGATCTATATAAGCTATTAATCAACTCAGCGTTAGTAAGAATTACCGGTGTAGTATAACGAGTTGATGTTTCAGCATTTGCCACCAGCGCAAAGTTTCCATATTCTTCATCTTCGCTATCTGTGTCATCCCAGCTTTTACCGGCAGCTACATAAGCTCTTCCAGTTTTCTTCTTTTCAGAAGCGTAGTCCTTTTTTTGTGCTTGCTTGGGTTTCTGACACTCAGTAGCAAAGTGTCCCAATTCATTACAATTAAAGAAACGAATCTTGCTTCTGTCAACAGTTCCAGTTTTGTATCCTCCCCTGTTACTAGAGGATAAAGAACCTCCTCTCTGAAATCTGCTATTAGACTTAAACCTGAACTTTGGATTTCGCCTGAATCTGAAATTACTGAATTGCCTCACCATCATTGCCATGGATTCATCTTCCAACTGATCTAGCTCTTCCAGTGAATAGAATTCTCCACCATCCTGAGTGGCTGGTGTCTGTCCATGTTCCACTTCAGTTTGTTCCTTGTTGAAGCTTTTAGGTTGAACAATTTTAGCTTCCACTTCCTTAGGAACCTCAACTACCAGAGCTGTAGAAGAACTTGCCACTCTCCCTTTGCCAGAGAACTCCTTCTGCTGTACTTGTTCTAATTCATACGTTTTCAGAACACCAAACAGCCTTTCAAGAGCGATCTTATTTAAATCTCTAGATTCTCTGATGGCAGTAATTCTATGCTCTAGGTGAGTAGGCATAGTCAGTAAAAACTTCATGTTGATCTCCTTCTGGGTATATTGCTTGCCATGAACTTGCAAGTTGTTGATTATTTTGTTATACCTTTCGAACACTTCCTGAATGCCTTCATTAGGGCCAGCTCTAAAGTGTTCATATTCAGAGGTCAAAATTTGAAGTCTGTTTTCCCTGACTTCATCAGTCCCTTCATTAATAGTCTCAATAGTTTCCCAGATATGCTTAGCAGTTTTACAGTTCATCACATGGCTATACATTACAGCATCCAGGGAATCTATTAGAATTTGTCTCAAATTTTTGTCCAGTCCAGATTCCTCTTTTTCTTCAGCAGTAAAGTTCTTAGAGTCCTTTGGATAGGATTTAGCAGGTATTGTTACAACTCCATCAGTAACAACTTGTTCTTCATGAACCATAGAAATTTTTGGTCCATTTTTCAGAACATCCAAATATTTGGGATTTGTAACATCTAGAAACAACTCCATTTTATTTTTCCACATATCATAATTATCCTTATTAAATATGGGAATCTTAACAATGGCTTTTGAAGACATGATGAATTTTTAAGTGAGTTAAAAATTCGAGATAAATTTTTGATTGAATAAAAATAGGATCTTGATTTGTGTATCAATCAATAGGCTCTGATGCCAATTGTTAGGTCCGATAAGATTGTAGAAGGGGGGGGTTGAATACAATCTATACCAATTTATCGAAATTTGTCTTTTAAATAAAATTTAGTTTAGACAAATTTATGCGGAATAAATTGAAACAAATTTTCAAGTTGAATATAACAATATATTAACTTGATGTGTGTTACAATTTCAGTACAGATTAATTATCAAGATGATAAAAAATAATTAGAAAATTCGACATGAACTTTTCTAATTTAGTTAATAAAAATCAAGATAAGAACTAGGAAACTTAATTCGCTAATAGTACAAGAATCACAAATAATCAAGTTCCACCGGATAAAATATTACAAAGGAGATGAACTTGATTTTACAGAAATTAATTTGTTCTTGGTGTGTTCTTGAGCTTTTTGAGAGAGAAGAAGGCTGCTGGGTTTGTTGTTGGATGTAATGTTGTAGTATATTTGTTTGTTGAGCCGCCTTGCTCTTTTATGTCTTCTGCCTCTTTTTAACACTTAATCAGACTATCAACAGACTGTCAAATGGCTTGCAGACTATCCAGGGAACATATAGACTACCGGTATGACTATCAGTCCTCTTGCAGACTACCGGTGTGACTATCTGACCTCTTGCAGACTACCGGTGTGACTATCTGGCTTGGCAGACTACCCAACTCTTTCTCTAGACTATCAGAATGACTATCCTGATAGTCTTTAATACATGATTTTTCTGGCAGACTATCATGCAGACTTTTTGGTAGACTATTTCCTTAGCAGACTATCAACCTGTGCAGACTATGCTTTGCAGACTATCTCACAGACTATCAGAGATAGACTTTTAACAATAAAACCATAGTCTAAAAACATTTCTGATAGTTTTTAGCAATTTATATTAATTCTAAATTAATTAATTCAATAATTAACTTAATAAATAAATTAATTCTTGAAGAATTAATTTGTTAATTAAGTTAACTAAATAATTTAAATTAATTAATAAAGAATTAATATAATTCTTTTTCTTGGTCATGCAGACTATCTTCTTTTCAGACTATTGAATTTAGAATGAAAAACCTGGCCACTTTTGAATTCGTTGTCTTCTTTTGTAAGTCAGCTTGGCATTGTTTTTCATTCATTTGTTTAATAAATCAATCAACCATTCTTGATCAATTCGCCTGGCCATCTTTTAATTAATTAAGAGAGGTTTCGTTCAAATGATTTTTAACCCGCACAGCTTATAATCTTTAATTAATAAGTAAATATTTTAATCCAGAAATTATAAAAATAAATATCTAATATTATTAGATATTTATAAATATAATTTTCCAAATAAATAAAATATTTATTAATATAAATAAATCCTTAAACTGTAAGCTGCGGTTACCTGAGCGTCTGGAATCGGACTCCTTTTGCTTAACAAAAAATATATCAATTCCAACCGGGGTTCCAGCTTTAAGAATATATCACTTTCCATATTTATGTGATAATTCTATTTTTTCATAACCCGTCCAGGTGTAAGCTACGGTCTCTTGAGGATGTGAAACCGGACTCCTTTTGCTCATCAAAAAATACAACAATTCTAACCGGAGTTTCAGCATTAAGAATATATCATTTAGAATTTCTTTATGATAATTCTTTTTCCTCGTAGCCAGTCCACTTGATAATAAAATCCTTGTGGTTAATTAATTTAGCACTTCTGTTGCTTGCACAATGATTTTCTCTCATACCAATCTTGATAGCTTGAACCACTGAAGTTAATGATGAACAACCACTGTTGAATGTTGACACTCGATGTACTGTCTGGTTCATGAGTGACTAACCACAATGACTGTTCTTCATATATTGACTTTAAAATCTGGTTCCTTTTCTTTTCCAATCTCTTTCTTTAATCTTCTGTACTGTCTCTGTCACTGTTGAAATCTCTGTCACTTTAAACGAATCCACTTCTTTAACGAATACTTCACTGAGGCTTGATCAGATGACTTAGCTTCTTTCAATGCAGTAATTCTTCAAGTCTGTAGATTGACCTTGATCTTTTTCTTCTGACAGATAATACAATCTGAGATTCCTTGTGACAGTCTATATACTATTTACTACTACAATCTTGTTTAAGTTGAGTTGTATCCTCGAAATACAAATAGGCTACATCATATGCCTTTCAATAGCGTATGTATTGTGTTATATATTTTTGTTTAATTTTTCTGAGCAAGTTTGTATGTTCTCCGAATTCTGTTTTCTTCGCCAGATTTTCACGATTCCGATTTGTTTTCAATGGTATTGGGTTTGATTTTAGCTATAGTTGTGTTGTTAATTGTTGAGGGGTTGTATGGATCGAAAATAAGATGGTTTTTGGAATGTTTTTGTTGCCGGGAAATTTTTCGGTGACGGTGTTCATATTTTCCGGCCATAAAAACTGAAGACTACATAACAAAAAAATGGATAATCTGCCTTCCTAGTGTGAAACAGTAGCAAAGTAGAAAAAAAAACTCAACTGCAGAACACAGACTACACTAAACAATAAAAACAGTCGAGTAATAGCATGCAATGTACGATTTCTATAAACTGCAATATTCTACAATGCCTGTAATCAGTCAGACATATGAAATACAAAGAACCGCCAAATAGTATCTACAGGACAAAAATGCAGAATAAATTATTTCATCGCTAGAAAATGCAGAATTACAACAACTGCCAACCTTAAAAAACGTAACCACGATCCTTAACATACTCAATCCATTCGATAAACAAAAATTGAATTATCTCTGCCATATGTAAATATACAAAAATACCCTTCTAATTTTAATTAAAAACAAAATAATAAAAAAACCCGAGCCATTGGATTAGATAGAAATGAAAGGTAAAGATGTAGTACTCCAATACTCCAAATAAATGGTACTCCATAGAACTTTCTTCTAATTAATTAAACTATATTTTCCATATACTGTACTTGTGGAAGTATATTCATGCAAAGTTCATCCTCATAAAATTGTAACCAACGCGGGTCGGCTCGCAACTTTCATATTTATACTTTTGATAATAAATATTATTATGAAAATATACTTATCTTTTGTTTATTCGTATAATAAGATGGATGAAATTAAAAAAAGTTAATAAAATTGGAAAATAATTTTAAAAAAATTTACAAAAATTTAATTTGATAATATTTTTTAAAAAAATGTTATAATAAATTAAATATGGAACATTCTCTATGAAATGTGGATATTTAAATTATCAATTTTTTTTGACGAAAAGCTGAGGATTTTATATTGAATCAAAACCAACTCAATACAAAACAGCGAGACAAACCCCCGACTGTCGATACAACCAAGTTGGAAAAACAAATAATTTGTTTTCTGATCGTTTAACACACAGAACTTAATAGTTCTTGAAGCTAAAAACGAATTCGAAGACATCCAAAGCGATCCAAACTGCACCAACATCCCTGAAAGTAGCGGTATTACAATTGACCTCATCACGTAAGAACCATTGTTAGCCCAGTGTTCAGAAGCCTCAATTGCATAAACTGAGGTTAGAGGAATGACACTCCAGCTATCTACATGCCAGATACCATCTATAAGCATGCCGAAAGCGGAAACCCCTAAAAGATGAACAATCTTTGGTTGTGAGTGGTGTGCTCTTGTAATAATCGTCACCGTCCCAGCTTCGATGCGGACTTTCCAGATCTCCGAAGACATCAGCAAAATCATTCTCGACAGATCTAACAATAAACAAAACCAGACATAATTAATAAAAAACATAAAAACACTCTAAAAGGGAGAAACAAACAATCACTCCAAATGGAGAGACACACAAACGCCCAAAAAAATTGAATTTTATTAAGAGGAAAATAAGAAAGAGGGCTGTTATACCTAAAAAACAGCCTCATCTATTTTTCGGCTCGCTGTGGAGATCTCGCCCTTTTAAACAGCTAGGCCCAATACTGTAATATCTCGCCCTTTATGGTGACGATTATTGAAATTGAAGATTATGGACTACAAATAAGGTCCTTGAACTAATCAAAGGCTAGATCTCGCCCTTGAAAGCGGATCTCGCCCACTTCTAAAGGATCTCGCCCTCATTCAGGCCTGCCTTATAGCTATTTTATCTCCGTGGCTCAGGAAAAGCGTTGACCCCGAAAATACCGGGTCAATGGCTTAACCGATACGCTCCGAGAAAGTAGTTGGGCTTTGAGGTCCGTAATGATAACATCAAAGGCGGTGGTCTTGATCCAATGGGCTTCCTAAACAAGGCAACCTAGCCCATTACGATTACTTGTTCCCCAAAAACTACGTTTGGCTTGATTCCTATAAATAGGATACGTAGGCACATTGTATGTCACGATGCAAACCCTTGCGAAAAAGAGAAACATTCAATCTAAATTGCAATAATCACATCATACAATCTCAGCCATCCTCAAATCATAAACCCTAACCCTAATTGTCTTGCGCCAATCACCGCCATCAACCACCACCACAATTCCAGCAACCCTCCCCGAATTTGTTTTCCCAAATTCCTCCGTTAACAAGTGGCGCTAGAAGGAGGGGCTTTGACATCTTAGGAGGAAGGATGTCGCAGTCTGATCGAGAGCGTGTTGATGATCGTCGCGTGGAAGAGATTAGGACCACGGGAAATCTCCCACCACCCCCGCCAAGAAACTCCATCGCAAGGAACTCTGCTTCAAGGAACTCTGATCGTTTGCTTCCCAGGGATTTGAACAGGAGATCTGTTACTCCTAGAGTCCCTAATGGACGGTCAATCCTACAGATCGAGGGGGGGATCCTCCTGTTTTGATGAGTAACACCGAGCTTTTGAACCAAATTACTTACATGGGTAATACTATCACACGGATGGGGGCTAGGATGGATGCTATGGAGAGAGAAAGACAGTTTCTTGCCGGGGCCCGTTTGACTCATACTGGACGTCACTCGCCACCTAGAGAGAGGGAGAATATGAGGATGACTCGTCACGATCAGGAGAGAATTTATGAAACACTCGGTAGAGATTAGCGTGTCAACAGAGAGTCTACTTTGAACCATCGGGGCAATTCTCGCAGGGAGATTCCTTTTGATAGGGACATTCAAGTCGTGGGGGGAGTCTAGACCGAATCCTAGGTTCCTGGCTGTCACTCCAAGAGCTCTGACATATGGAGAGCCTGATGTCGAGTTTCCCCCAAATAGGGAGGTTCCCCGAAATTTGGATCGCACATTGTCATTGACTGGGAGGATGCATGAGGGGCGAGACCCGCCGCAGGTGGAA
The DNA here is from genome assembly GCA_037693485.1 of Kitagawia praeruptora. NCBI lineage: Eukaryota > Viridiplantae > Streptophyta > Magnoliopsida > Apiales > Apiaceae > Kitagawia > Kitagawia praeruptora. Next base: position 114,872,505 of record CM075351.1, on the reverse strand, counting down.
AGAGCTTGGGTTGGAAGCCAAGGGATGATGGATCGGGAAAGAATTGATAGAAGGAATCGCATCGCATAGGAGGGCGAGTTTCCTGGCACTAGGTTGTTGAGAGCGAATGGTGAAGATGAAGTCCTTAATGCAATCCCCTTGCAAGTGGTCCGAGCAGGCGATCCGATTCCTCGGATAAGGAGTCCGAATCATTACAGTCTCGGGTATGGAGAAAGGAGAGCATATGCTGACCTCCTCAATCGTACAGAGGGGGGACAGAGTGGGTATGGTATACCACGTCTAGAGAATGCTTCTATAGGAGATCGGTATCGGTTCGAGGAAGTGATGAATCGGCAGCGACAATTAACACTTCCAGACACACCCCGTAGGGTTCTTGGAATTGAAGATTTAGACCTAGACGCTTTAAGGAGGTTGTTGGCACAATCTCAGGGTCAGGCAAGTGCTATGTTTGAACCAACTTCATCTCCCTTTTCACCAGCAGTGCGAGATGCGCCTCTTCCTTCGTCTTTTCGAGGGGTAGGAGATCTTAGGTTTACGGGAAGTTCGGACCCAGCAGAATACATTGCAAGATTCAACACCGAGATGGAACTCTACCAAGTGGAAGACTTGACGAAGTGCAGATTACTTGCTTCGACTCTGCGAGGGAATACTCATCAGTGGTTTCAGAAGTTGGGACCATCCTCCATTACCTCTTGGGATCAAATGCGCAGGATGTTTCTAATTCAGTTTCAATCATCTATCGTCTATGCTCCTCCCGTCACGACCTTAGCCAATATAAAGCAAAGGGAAGGTGAGACTCTTCAATCCTATTTCAGAAGGTTTAATGCGGAGGTTCCTACAGTTCGAGGGGCTTCAGATGAAACCATCAAAAATTTCCTCATTGTCGGGGTTAGAGTGAATTCAGACTTCTGGAAGGAGCTTCAACGGAAAGAACCCCTACTCTCGCTGACCTTTATGCACAGGCCGAACCTTTTAAGAGGGAGGAGGAAGCTTTGAAGAGAAGTGATTATACAGACAACAGTCGTAGGGGCAAACGTAAAGATAGGTCACCTAGCCCAAAGGGGGATAGAACTAAAACTGGCAGGGGAGATGTCAATGTCGTTGATACCTGGAGATCAGACCGGCCACGTTCAGCTAGCCCAATGCGTCAATTTCTGCCACCCCCTCTTTATGCTCAGAAGGACCAGGGGTATCCTAAAACAAGTATTTTCACGCTTCTGGTGGCGTCAATGGATCATATTTATGAGGTTACGAAGGGGGAAGGGCTATACAGAACACATATGCCACTCACAAAGAATGCATCAAGAGATAAAAAAAGGTATTGTACGTATCATCAATCCAATGGGCACGACACCTATCAATGCCTACAGTTGAACGAGGAGGTTGAACTGCTCATTAGGAATGGGAAGTTGACTGAGTGGGTGGTTAAGGAGGTGAGGAAGATACAAGGCACCGCTCCCCAGAAAGAGGGAGATAAAAAGGAAGATCCTCAAGATAAAGATGGGCCAGATCAGCAGGGGAAGATGACATTTATAAAAGAAGCGAGCATTCATACGATTTTTGGTGGACCTCATGTTGGTGCAAATGGGAGGAATGCAATGGAGAGATATGCTCGGGAAGCAAAGAGTCCCCCGCTAACTAATGTTAATCATCTATCAGAGAGGCCCCCTAAGATGTTTAAAGGAGAGGATATACAGATAATTTTTTCTGAAGAAAATGCAAGATGGGTTCATCATCCGCATAGTGATGCCCTGGTTGTTAATGTCAGGATCGGGTCTAGAAGTATTCATCGTGTGTTCGTTGATAACGGGAGTTTTGTAAATATTCTTTACTACGGAACTTATAAGAAGACGGGACTTCTTGATAAAGAGATGACTCAAGGGACGACTCATATATACGGTTGTTAGGAATAATTCATAAGTTGTGATGTTAAGAATAGAATTTACACATTATACTTCTTGTAATCCTGATCTTATAAACGATTTAGCACTATATAGGATTTATGTGTAAGACAGTTATCTGTACAGTTTAGTCAGGAATGAACAGTGTATCGGAGACTACAAGTCAGGAACAAAGAGCAAATCCTGATGACGGTCTAATACTGATGATGATCAGATACTGATGCAAGATGAAATCCTGATATCAGTCGTGTTACTGATGATGTCATTATGGATGCTACAGAAACTGGCAAGTGCTATAAAACAGGATCGTTGTTTGAAGAACAAGCAAGAAGATATTATGAAGGAAAGAGTTTTCTATTGATGGAAACTATCAACTAGAAGGCAGGACATTGTCATGTATAGATTATATCTTTCTGTTATTAGTTGATAGGTAGCATTATAAATACTCTCTCTATATCATTGTAAAAAGAGTCGAACAAGTGTGTTGTGAGTTCGTGTGCGTAGCTCTGTATAAGGTTTGTATTCGAGAGTTCGAAACAAACAGAGAGAGAGAGAGAGAGAGTTTTATTTTGTCAGCAGCTGCTAAAGGTATTATACACCTTTGGTAGAGTTTGTATTTGATCTTATTAATATAAACAGAGTTTGATTCATTCGTTTATTCTTGTTCATATAATCAAGCAAAAATCAGACACGATTATATAACTTGTATTCAACCCCCCCTTCTACAAGTTATTCGAGTTAACAATTGGTATCAGAGCAGGTTGATTTCGAATAATCATAAAGATCTGCAATCATGTCTGGTTACAAGGATGGGAATACTAAGATTCCTATGCTCAAGAGAAACGAATATACTCTATGGGAAGTAAAGATGTTGCATCATCTGGAAGCAACAGATCCTGATTATCTTGACAGAATCAGAGATGGACTTTTTGTTCCAACAAAGGTCGTTGGACAAGCAACTGTTGATGGTGTGGTTGTTCCAGAACATACAGCAGAGAAGCCAAAATCTGAATGGTCAGATAAGGACAAGTAGAATGTTCTTAAAGATGCTAAAGTGAGAAACATATTATTCAACAGTCTTGATTCTGTTCTCACTAACTATGTTCTCTCTTGTAAAACTGCTAAGGATATATGGGACAATCTTAAGGTTCACTGTGAAGGAACTAAGCATGTCAAGAAGAATATGAGGACATTACTTATACAACAGTATGAGTACTTTGAATCCAAGTCTGGTGAGTCACTTACTGATACCTTTGATAGGTTTACAAAACTCATCAATGAGATGGCCATGCATGGTAAATATTATGACTTGGAGGATATGAATACAAAGTTCATGAAAGCTTTGCCTGATTTCTACAATGAGAAGATTTCTGCGATTGAGGAAGCTAATGATCTGGATGAGATTTCATTAGAGGCAGTATATGGAAAATTGAGAGCTTATGAACTTGACAAGCAGCAAAAAAAGAGCAGGAGTGAAGGAAAGATGAAGACTATTGCACTTACTGCTCAATCTGAAGTAAAGAAGCTTCCTGAAGAACAGCATGAAGAGATTGCTGTAAAGAATTCAAGGAAGAAGAAAAACAAAGAAAGTTCTGAGTCAGAGACTACTGATATGGACTCTGACAACAATGATTCTGAATCTGAGATGCAGGAACTCTTTGCTATGTTTGCTAAAGCCTTCAAGAAAGGAAGATTCAACAGGAGAAGATTTAGCAAAGGACCTTTTCAAAAGAAGGAGGAGAAGAAGAGTGACAAAGGCAAAAGTATAATTGTCAAGCTTGATAAGGCCAAGATCAAGTGCTTTAACTGCAGCGAGCTTGGACACTTTGCTAGTGAGTGTAAGAAGCCTAGGAATTCAGGAAAGGGTAATGCACTTATGGTCACACAGAAGGATTGGGCTGATTCCAGTGATTCTGAAGATGAATTGGATTATGACAACATTGCATTGATGGCAAATGGTTCAGACAAACCTGGATCTCCAAAGAAAACTTCTCCATCCTCTGTTAAGGTATCACTTCACTCTCTTGATTCATTTGATAGCTTAAATTCTGATGAAATTAGATCTATCCATGCTGAGTTTAAAAATCTTATGACTAATTTTAGAATTCTTACTTGTGAAAGAGATGAACTTAAGGTTAAGAATGATAAATTAGTTGATAGAAATAATTTTCTTGAATCTGAATTAATTCAAATGGAAGAATACAAGTTAAGTTCTGATAAAGCTAAGCATGATTATAGTGTTATTCTTGAGGCTTATGACTATGTCAGAAAAGAACTAGAGGAAGAGAGAGATGTGATTAAGACCATTAACATTTCTGGTAAAAAGACACAAGAAATCATCGAAAATGGAATTCGTGGTAAGGTTAATGGTTTAGGTTTTGATAAGGCTAGACAAGAAGAAAGAGTAGCTATTGTCAATGATGATAGTAAAATAGAAGCTAACACATCTAAATCTGAAGGTAAGAAAATTGTTTCTGAACCTAATCATGTTAAATTTGTTGATTCAAAAGGTACTCCTGTTGTACACAAAAGGATTAACAATAGTAATTCAGATGATAAAGTGTTAGAGAAACCTAAGAATATAAGCATAGGGTTTCTGTCTAAGTCTCAGTTGAAACAGAGATTAGATGGTCTTTCAGAGTCTAGCAAGATCAAAAGAAATAGGAATGGAAAAGAAGGTATTAACAAAGAGAATAATTACAAGAATGTACCTGATGCACCTAGGAAAAAATGCTATAAGTGTGGAAATCATAATCATTTGGCCCTAGACTGCAATCAAAAACCTTCTTGGAAAACTGAGTCCAGATTCCCCAAGACTCAGAAAATTCAATACCAACCACAAAAAGCTTGTTATCATTGTGGTAGTTTACTTCATTCCATTTACATGTGTAGAGAATATCATGAACTGTATTATGATTATTATTCCTTGAAATTTGAAACTCCTAGTCACAAACAGTTTGTGAAATTAGAGTCTAAAGTTGACTCTACAACAGGTAAAGTAAAGACAAAATTCTCAAAGCCTGTTGTTTCTAAATCTAGTAAGAAAGGATCCAATCAAAGTTGGGTCCTAAAAAATTCTAACTAGATACTTTTTGTTTGCAGGGCACAGGAAAGAAGCATTCAATTATCTTGGACAGTGGATGCTCTGGACATATGACTGGAAAGAAGTCCCTGCTTACAAAGTTTGAGAGGAAAGCTGGCCCAGTAATATCTTTTGGAGATGGCAACAAAGGAGAAACTCTGGAATATGGCTCAATTGTTTTGGGGAATGTCATCATAGAAAATGTAGCACTGGTTGAAGGCTTGAAACAAACTCTTTTAAGCATAAGTCAACTGGGTGATAAAGGTTACAAATCAATCTTTGACAGAGAAGGATGCAAAATCCTGAATATGCAGAATGGAGACATTGTTCTAACTGGTCAAAGACATGGTAACATATATGAAGCCAGCTTAAGTGATACATCTAAAGGAATTGTTAGATGTCTCTACAGCAAAGCAACAAGTGATGAAAGCTGGAAATGGCACAAGAAGCTCTCACATCTCAACTTCAAAAAACTTAATCAACTTGTTAAGCACAATTTGGTGAGAGGCCTACCTCAGGCAAATTATGTGCAAGATGGACTTTGTGATGCATGTCAGCTTGGAAAGCAAAGAAGAACCACTTTCAAGAGCAAGACTGAAAATTCAATTACTGAACTATTTCACATGCTACATCTTGATCTGTTTGGTCCAGTAAACATTATGTCTATCAGCAAGAAAAGATATGCTCTAGTGATAGTGGATGATTTCACAAGGTTTACATGGGTGTTCTTTCTACACAAGAAGGATGAAGCTCCTCAGCAAATCATTGAACTTATCAAGAATATTCATAATAACTCTGAGTACAAAGTCTAAGTACTTAGAAGTGACAATGGTACAGAATTCAAGAATTCTACAATGGAGGGGTTTTGTGCAGACAAAGGAATTACTCAACAGTTTTCTGCACCTGGTACACCTCAACAGAATGGTGTAGTGGAAAGAAAGAACAGGACTCTCATAGAGGCAGCAAGAACCATGCTTGCAGATGCAAAACTTCCAACCTACTTTTGGGCAGAAGCTATTAACACTGCATGTTTCACTCAAAACTATACCTTGGTAAATAGTCATGGAAAAACTCCCTATGAGATGATCAAAGGAAAGAAACCAAGTGTGAAATACTTTCACATCTTTGGATGCAAATGCTATGTCCTAAAAGTTCATCCAGAACAACTTGGAAAATTTGAAGCCAAATCGGATGAAGCAATTTTTCTAGGATATTCAGCATCTAAGGCCTTCAAAGTTTATAATCTCAGAACTCACATTGTTATGGAATCAATTCATGTTGCATTTGATGATAAGAAATTTGGAATTCTGCAAACTGATGAAAGCCATGACAGATTGGAATTTGAAAATCTGAAGAATTCTGAGATACTCTCCAGTGATGATGAAGGTTCTCCAGAAGGAATTTCTATTGCTTCTCAAAGGAATGCTACTGTTGAGGGGGAGCAAATAAATCAAAGAGAACACATTGATCATCAGGAGCAGACTAGCCTTTCAGAGTCTACTCCATCAGGAATTGACGGTTCAGAGTCTACTCCATCAGGAACTGATCTTTCAGAGTCTACTGAGGAAAGATCAGTAACTAGCAGCAATATGGAATCTATTGATTCTATTGATCAAAGGAGAGTTTTTGAAGGTAGAGAGAATTCTTCTACAAGAGATACCACTAACTTAGGGGGAGAGACTAACAGAGTTAATCTACACTAGTACAGAATATGCTTTAAGCATCGCACTTTAAGCGTCGGTTAAATGGAGAACCGTGGCCTGTACTCACTTTAGGCATCGGTTGCTGCATTAACCGACGCCTAAAGTCATTTGTGCTGGACTTCTTGAGTCGGTTGCTGCATTAACCGACGCCTAAAGCTGGACTTTAAGCGTCGGTTTTTACTCAACCGACGCTTTAGGTCTATCTTTAGCGTCGGTCATAACAACCGACGCCTAAAATTGTATTTTAAGCGTCGGCCTTTATTTAACCGACGCCTAAAACCGAAATTTTAGCGTCGGTAAAAAACAACCGATGCCCAAAACTCTCCCATTAGCGTCGGTTAACTTATCCGGTTTTTGACTAATTTGCCTGATTTTTTTCATTTTTTGACTGATATTTTTAAATTTTAAAATCGTGATTTATAAAAAATAAATTTTGATCCAATTAAAAAAAATGTGGGATATCGTATTTAAATATTATATGATGATTTCTATTTAAATATTAAACAAATTCATATTTAATTTGTTTTTATCCTAAAATTATTTTAAAAATATGGAGAGATAGCTAATAATAATTTTAAATTATTAATACACAAATTTAGTTTCTAACACATAAATATTAAATTTTAAATAATCATATCATTTGACCTTGAAACTAATTAATTTTTATTAAAATATTGAAGATATTTTTATAAAAATAAAATATAGCAAATTATTAATTAATTAATTTTTATAAATATTAAAGGGCTTTGATAATATTTTTAATTAATTTTTAAATTATAAAACAAAATGAAAATATATACATAATAATTAACCCTCCAGATAAATAATGGGCGCTAATGTTCTCCAAAAAATCAAATACTCTCAGTTATAACTTATAAGCCTATACATCTTTCCACTTTGTTTTCGCAAAACACTTTCACGTTCCCCTCTCCTCCTCGACTTTACTCTCGATTAACCACTGCTGCTCTCAATTACATCCGATTCATCTCTAACTATTAGAGTTTCAATCTATGGATTTGTATTTTAACTGATTAGGGTTTCAATTTGGGTTTTGGGGTTGGGGATAGTATTAATATGGGTGAGGCGGGGCAAAGGGTAAAGGAAGAGGCGATGGATTATAAGTTACAACATCCTCCTCCCTTCCTCGTTTAGTCGTCTTCGATCTGGATTACACTCTCTGGCCTTTCTACTGGTATCTCCTCTCTCTCTCTCCCTCTCTCTTCCTCTCTCTCTCTCTCTCCCTCCCTCTCTGACACTATACTCTTCAAAGTTAATATTCTTAATTTCCTCAAAGATACCCTTTAGCCAGTGTTTGCTTATCATGGACTAATTTCCTCAACTGTATTGGTTTGTATTGGTCTCAATTATGACTAATTTGAATTTATAAATTGGCCTGTATTTGTTTACATCAACTGTATTCAAATTATAGCTGCTGCTCTAGCTTATTTAATTTATTGGAGTTATGTTTAGCAAATTGTATATCGTTAATTAAAATCTGGTATGTTTTATTGTTATTGGATTTTATATTTCAGTATGGACTTATGATTTTTAGTTGATTGTGAGTGTATTAGACTCGATACAATTTTGATTGGTGATTAATGTGGATGTATATTTATTCTACGATTTAATGAGTCGTTTCAATCTGTTTGCAGATTCTTATGTATTCGAGGTTCTATTTCAAGCTCTTGTTTGGTTTTCATTTGTTGTCATCATCCACTTGAACTCTCTTTCTGTACATCCTCATGCACAGATGTATCCATGTCGTATTCCAGACCTTTCTACCGGCTGTCCAGTGATCGTATCAGGCAGATATTCTGGGAACTTCCCTGATTTGGTTGAAGCTAGTGGTCTCTTGTCAGATTTGAGTAGGTTTGTGATAGATGTGAAAGCACAAAAGGCGAAGGACATTCCTCTAGATAGGGTATTTTCTCAAGTTCTGAACCTAATTCTTCAACTTATGTATCTGATGATTTAGAATATATTTCCATCCCTGTCTGATTTAAATAATCTTTTGCTGATCAATAATTATAACAAGCATCTGCTGCATTAAATTTAAAATACAGAAGTCGGTTCTATATGTGTTTTGATTTTTCAGATAAATAGGTTGCATTACTTTCTGAAGGTACAGCGCGCATTTTGCAACTAACACTTATTTTGAGCAGGTACTTGCAAGAAGACATATTGAAACGCTCACATGTCATGCCTGGTTGTCAGGAAGCAAACAACTAGAAGAGAAGGTTAGTCCTTATTCTGCATGTGCTTGAACCTTAGAGGAATAAAACGAATTTCATGATCTTGTATATGCCTCGAAATAGGATGGGTGCATATAGTTGCAGATGTAGCTTTTCTGTAGAACAAGAGTTGTTTTTTCTTCATGATATTGTTAAAGATTTTGCCTGCCCAAAATCTTGTTATGTTGGATCAACTTCGCGTAACTTGAGTTATTCCTGTGCTTTTAGGTTGCAAAAATGAGTATACAGACAGGGATTCCATCAGAATATACAAGCATGATTTTAGTCCAGACTGATAAAGGGAAGCAATCGTCTGGCCCGGTCCTAGTACGAGAGGTAGACTTTTTGCTAGTTAATTTCTCATTACATATGTAAGCAAGCTACTTCTACTTGACCAACTGTTTTCTTGAACACACTTGTATCTCTTACAAAGTAATAAATCTAAGAATGTACATTGTATCATTTTTGCGATGACGTTTATTGGAATTGCTGATTGCTGATAATAATCTGCCACAGATGATGGGGATGAATGGCAGGAAAGTAATTTTCCTCAGGAACACGGGTACTGGTTTTGGCGACTTAACAGCCACGTCTGAGAATCTTCCTCTTGGCAGTGGAGAACCAAAGTTACATGTATCTAAAGATTTCATGATGAAGGCGGCCTCAAATTTTTGTGTGAGACTAATGGATCGCTGCTGTTGCATGTGCTTCATTCAGTTTTGTTCGCATGTAAATGATAAATGTGCTGTGGCTTTTACACAACTTTGCACTGCCCTTGCATGTTTTCAGTGCCTCAGCTGCTGTTGTGAGATTTGCGATTCATGTGACCAGTGCTGCGGCTAATGTAGATATAATAACTATAGTAGGCCATATATATATGTTATCGACATTGTATGTGTACATTCTGATCTTCAAGGACAATGGTTAAACTTAAAATTAGTTGCTGAATAATATCAGTATGTACAATGAGAAAAATTAGTCATGGAACTTTTAAAATTGTAATTGTTTTATACTATATTGTGGTATTTGTTGGGTTTGAGGTAAAGATCAGTGAAATTGCAATTTTAAAATTTTATTTTTTTAAAAAAAATTGACTTTATGCGTCGGTTCTTTAGATGACCGACGCCTATAATCAGACTTTCAGCGTCGGTTATTTAAATGACCGATGCCTAAAGCAGACTTTTAGCGTCGGTTATTTAAATGACCGACGCCTAAAGCACACTTTTAGCGTCGGTTATTTACATGACCGACGCTTAAAGTACACTTTTAGCGTCGGTCATTTAAATAACCGACGCCTAAAGTAGACAATCAGCGTCGCCATTTTAACCGACGCTATAGACCTATACCTATAGCGTCGCCTTCATATACTACGCCAAATAACCGACGCCTAAAACCTATTTTGACCGACTCTTAAAGCCTATTCTGTAGTAGTGTACCACCTGTTAGAAAATGGACAAAGGATCATACTGAAGATTTGATAATTGGTGATCCAAATAGTGGTGTTCGAACTAGAAGATCAATTCAAAATGAATGCTTGTATAGTTGCTTTCTCTCAAAGAATGAACCTAAGAAGGTTGAAGAAGCCTTACAGGATCCTGATTGGGTAATTGCAATACAGGAGGAGTTAAATGAGTTTGAGAGAAACAAAGTCTAGAAACTGGTACCAAGACCTAAAGATAGATCTATTGTTGGTGCAAGATGGGTTTTCAGAAACAAGCTAGATGAATCTGGTATGATTGTAAGAAACAAAGCAAGACTGGTGGCTAAGGGTTATTCTCAGGAAGAAGGCATTGATTATGATGAGACCTTTGCACCTGTAGCAAGATTAGAAGCAATCAGAATGTTTCTTGCATTTGCAGCTCATTCAAAATTCAAGGTATATCAGATGGATGTAAATAGTGCTTTTCTAAATGGCAAACTTGATGAGGAAGTGTATGTGGAACAGCCACCTGGATTTGTTGATCCAAAGTTTCCAAATCATGTCTACAAACTTGACAAGGCACTCTATGGACTAAAGCAGGCACCAAGAGCATGGTATGAAACTTTGTCTAAATTTCTTCTTGAAAATGGCTTCACAAGAGGTACAATTAACAAAACTCTATTCTTTAGAAAGATAAAAGGTGAATTGCTTTTAGTTCAAGTTTATGTTGATGATATTATTTTTGGTTCTACTAATGAAAAGTTATGTGCTAAGTTTAGCAAGCTTATGCAGTCTAAGTATCAGATGAGCATGATGGGTGAATTAAATTATTTCTAAGGCTTGCAGGTCAAATAGACTGAGACAGGTATTTTCATTAATCAGTCAAAGTATATCAAAGATCTTTTAAGAAGGTTTGACTTTCAAGACTGTGCAGTTGCAAAAACACCCATGGCAACAGCCACTAAACTAGACTCTGATCCTAAGGGGAAGAGTGTGGATAATACTAGTTATAGAGGCATGATAGGCTCATTATTATATCTAACTGCAAGTAGGCCAGATATAATGTTTTCTACCTGTTTATGTGCTAGATTCCAAAGTGATCCTAAGGAATCTCATTTAATTGCTGTGAAGAGAATTTTTAGATATCTCAAAGGAACTCCAAATCTTGGTTTGTGGTACCCTAGAGAATCTGATTTCTTTCTAATTGGCTATTCAGACTCTGATTATGCAGGGTGTAAGATAGACAGGAAAAGTACTACAGGTACATGTCAATTCTTGGGAAATAGATTGATTTCTTGGGCAAGCAAGAAGCAACAATCTGTTTCAACCTCAACTGCAGAAGCTGAGTACATAGCAGCAGGCAGTTCTTGTGCACAGCTCCTTTGGATAAGAAATCAGTTGATGGATTATGGTATGACACTTAGTAATATTCCTATGTTTTGTGATAATACTAGTGCTATTAAAATTGCAGAAAATCCAGTTCAACATTCAAGGACTAAGCACATTGATGTCAGGTATCATTTTATTAGAGAACATATTGAGAATGGTACTGTGGAACTTCATTTTGTTCCTACTGACAAACAGCTTGCAGATATTCTAACTAAACCACTTGATGAGACTACATTCAGTAGATTAGTAAGTGAGTTAGGAATGTTAAATTTTTAGATCTTTAACATCTACAATAGTAGCAAGGTATGTTGTTTTTAGCTTATAGACTTGATATTCTTGTCAGGATCTATATTTTATTGTTAAAAGCTTTAGCTATAACACTTTGCCTTGATAAATTTCAGTATGATAGACTTGTTAATAATCATCAGGATTAGATTTGTTATCAGGATGCTGACGTCATCAGTTTTGTCAGTATCAGGATTATGAAAATTGTTTCAGATCTTGACGTTTACTTTGTGTAGTAATCTAATTCTGTGATGTGTTAAGTCTATGCCAGCAAGTTTTAATATTTGCATACTGATAATTTATACATCATTCAAGAGTCAATCAGGTAAGATTGTTCTACACTTAGGACAAGATTCATTTGACATTACTGAATCTGTTGTTAATTCAGTACTTCGCTTACCTGTTACTGATAATTATGCAAGTGAACCATCTGATGATAATGTAAGAACTATGTTGTCTGAATTAGGTTATAGTGGACCTCTAGACAACATGAGCCAGTTGAACAGGTCTTTTCTTAGAAAGGAATGGTCTTTCTTCTTTGATCAAATTGCTAAATGTTTTACTGGTAAATGTAGTTCTTTTCAGCAAATTACTTCTGTTACATCACATATTGCTTATAGTTTGCTTTATGATAGAGTAATTAACATTGGTCACATTATCTTAAGTCAGATGAGTATTAAACTTGGGTTAAGAGATCAAAACAGGAAAATGGTTTATTATCATAGATTTATGCAAATGTTTATTAACCATTTTATTCCTGATGTTGAAGCTAGATTTGGTAGGGAACATTATGTTTCTTCTTATGAACAGCAAAAGAGAATTTTCTCTGACATTACAAAGAAGGACAATGAAAAGAATCTAGATGAAATACCTGAAATTCATTATCCACATCATGTTCAGGTAATTCTTAAAACTCATCTTCCTACTCTCTACAATTCTTCTTTCTTTTGTGGTGAAATGGCTCAGGAATCTCATTTGGAGGAGAACCCACCTGTGTCTACCCAAGTAGCCCAAAACATTATAGTCTCTGAAACAATTCAAGAACCAAATTTTGATTCACAACCTATTGTTTCAAAGAAACCAACCTCTGGTGTTTCTCAAAAGACATCAGTTGTAAGGAAGAGAAGATTTATTGTGTCAAGTAGTAGTAATTCTAGTGAAGATGATGATGATTTAACTCTTGCTGAGAGAGCAGAATTGAAGGTTGCAATTCAACTTTCTCTGTTAGCACAAAGAGATGAAAAACCTAGCCACAGCCAGGCTGCAGTCTCCCAAAAGGCTGTAGTTCTTAAAAAGGGAAAACAGTTACTGGATACTGTCTCTCAAAAGACTGTGTCTATTGAACAAAGATCTCATCCCAAGATCACTTCTGTGTCTACACCTCTTGAGTCTTCTCAGGATAAATCTTTTGCTCACTATACCAGGAGAACAAGGAAAAAGATTCAATTGTCACCTACACACACAGAGTCTAGTCCAACTAATATCATGCAGGTCTCTACAAATGAAGCTACAATCAAGTCAGCAAATGACCATAGAGATCTGGATATTGATTCTTCATGAGAAACTACATTATCATACAGACTGGCTATGAAACTAATTTCTCTCAAAGTGAAGTTGTCAAGACCTGTTCTAGATTTTTTGGTTGAAAGAGTATCAAAACTTTTATTTCCAGATGAATATGGACTTCTACATCAAAGACTTGACTTAATGAAGATGTATTTCTTTGTATCTGTCAGAAGACAATTAGTCAAGAAATTTGGACTCTCGAAGCATGTTGCACTTCAATCACTACATGCATATTTATTTGACAAGGATGTCATTATTGAAGATGCTTCAGCTCAAGGTGAACAACTGGAGGAAGTAGATAGAGGAATGCAGTCAACAGAAGATACTATTGCACCAATGGTGAATAGTAGGAAAGATCAGATCACAGTCACTGCAACACAAGAACCATCTAGTCAGAGGTTGGATGACTCAGGAGCTGTGATAGCTGATGTTGAAAGGACTTCTGTGATGGCTGAAATTGTAAGTGAGAAACCCTATGATATGGGAGGAATAACTTTGACTAGTTTTCTTGAAGATCAAACAAATTTTGTTCAGTCAGAGTCTATCCACCTTGAGGGTGAGTCTCAACAAACAACACTTAAAGACGGTGATGTACTAACTATGGTGTCTAATGAAGTATTACTGAAGACATCAGAGTCTAGTAAAGAACCTGAAAGTGGTATACTGGAGCCTGTAGTCTCTGGAAAGAAAGTAGATGATTGTAAGGGTTCAGAGATTATAGCAGCTCACTCCTTGGAGAAAACTTCAAGCACCTTGCCATATGAGCAACCCTCTCTCCATGTGAGTTCAGGTATAAAAACTCCTTCTAGCCCCTATTTTTCTGTAGGTCATGAGAGCACTTATCCAAATTTGAGTGATACACTTGAAAAGATGGACTTAGATCCACAAACTGAGAGGCTAGCTCCTGACCAGGCAAAAGATGAGGTAGAAAGAGTGTTGACTTTAGTAAGTCAAAGTGAGAATGAGGGTATGGATGATCAACTCCATAGTGAGGGAGAGAAAATTAGGAAACCATCGTTTGATTTCTGGGATCAGGTTTTTCTTGAATCTTGGTCTGAAAATTTGGATATGGATGTTGGTACTTATTCATTCATCAAAATGTATCAGAAGAATGACCTAGCACATCACAATGCAAAGCAAGAAGTTAAAGCTCAGAAGCAAAAGGAGAGGCTTGCAGGAAACATTAACAGAAGAGGTGCCAGGATAAAGCAATCTCTTGATACATATGTACCAGATGAAGTTCCTAATGATCCTAGTGTTCCTTTGAATGTACTTCCAATATCAGCTAGAATTGAGACATTTACAGTCTCTGATCACTCTAAGGAGGAGTCAGGATTTGAAGATGTTAGTACATAGAATACTGGTGAAGGAGATGATGATCATGTTTCAGCTCCAGATCAGAAAGATGAAGATGTTGATACTTCTAATCAGGTTTTATTACTTGAATATCATACAACTCAAGCAACTTCTTCTACAAGACTTGAAGATACAGTTCTTTCTGATTCTGATTCTGAAAATACTAGAAGCACTTCCAACATTGAAGTTCATTCTGATGTTTTGAAAGATATTCAGAATTCTGAAATTGCTATGCAAACAAGACTTCAATCACTTGAAGATAACCAAGTCACAATTATGGAAAATCAAGCAGTTCTGATGAATATCATTTGTTCTGTTTCTGAATCTCTTGGAATTAATGTTGCTGATGTCAAAAAGGGGGAGATAAAGACAATTCAAAGACAACAACAACAACACCAGACTGGGGGAGATAAAGAGCAGACAAAGGGAAGTAAAAAGAAGAACTAGGAGTGACAGTGGTGAATCTCAGCTAGGAAGTGGTAGCATTAATAGTTAAAATTCTTTCTTCTAAGTACTAGATAAACGTCTACATCTGGGAAGGAGGTACTTAACTTCATAATTCTACATTCATAAATTCTATTCTGGTTGTATTGTTATATGTTTTGACATCCACAACTTAGATTTATGCTTCAGATTTTAAAGCATAAATAGGGGGAGATTGTTAGGAATAATTCATAAGTTGTGATGTTAAGAATAGAATTTACACATTATAGTTCTTGTAATCCTGATCTTATAAAGGATTTAGCACTATATAGGATTTATGTGTAAGACAGTTATCTGTACAGTTTAGTCAGGAATGAACAGTGTATCGGAGACTACATGTCAGGAACAAAGAGTAAATCCTGATGACGGTCTAATACTGATGATGATCAGATACTCATGCAAGATGAAATCCTGATATCAGTCGTGTTACTGATGATGTCATTATGGATGCTACAGAAACTGGCAAGTGCTATAAAACAGGATCGTTGTTTGAAGAACAAGCAAGAAGATATTATGAAGGAAAGAGTTTTCTATTGATGGAAACTATCAACTAGAAGGCAGGACATTGTCATGTATAGATTATATCTTTCTGTTATTAGTTGATAGGTAGCATTATAAATACTCTCTCTATATCACTGTAAAAAGAGTCGAACAAGTGTGTTGTGAGTTCGTGTGCGTAGCTCTGTATAAGGTTTGTATTCGAGAGTTCGAAACAAAAAGAGAGAGAGAGAGTTTTATTTTGTCAGCAGCTGCTAAAGGTATTGTACACCTTTGGTACAGTTTGTATTTGATCTTATTAATACAAACAGAGTTTGATTCATTCGTTTATTCTTGTTCATATAATCAAGCAAAAATCAGACATGATTATATAACTTGTATTCAACCCCCCCTTCTACAAGTTATTCGAGTTAACAACGGTTTCACAGGAGATTCTGTTCGGGTCAAGGGCACAGTGAAGTTGCCTCTTACCTTAGGGGAGGACCCTTATTCTGCTACTCAAATGTTTGATTTCTGGTGGTTGATCAACCTACATGTTACAACGCTCTGCTTGGGAGGCCGGTCTTGAAGGAGATGGGGGTGGTAACATCAATTTACCATCTGGCCATGAAGTTTCCTACTCCTATGGGGATCGGATGTGTGAAGGGGTGCCAGTATGATTCTAGGGATTGTTACAACAAGATGATGAAGTCTTCATCAAAAGGGAAGCAAGAAAAAGAGATTGTAGACTTCAAAGAGGAGAGCGCTCAAGAAACCTTGAGATCTTTTGGACCGAAGTCGTCAGCAAATGCAGTTACCAATATGGTATACACAGTGGAATTCCCCGATGATGATGCCTTGGCAAGTTATGAGGCATTAGCTAAACAGGGTACCCCGCTCTTTCTGCTGGAAGCACCTCCTCCTCTGGGCGATGCCGTGGAGGTTATGGTAAAAGCCAATGCAAATATTTTTGAGGGCGAGATTGCTCTTGAGGAAAACATCACAATTGATAATATACAATACAAAGTATTGATGATTGGGGCCCCTTCTACTCCAGTCAATCAAAACCAATACGAGGAAGGGATTGTAGAGGATGTCACTGATGAAGAGGAGGAGAGAAGTCTTAGGGCGAGAAAAGGAAAGTTTGTTATGAATTGTGTAGATGTGCCCATGGTGGAATTTCCAGATGGCTTAACAGCAACTAAGAAGGAACCTCAGCAGTGTAAGGACGAGGTCATTTCTATTCGGGAAGTGGGCGAGTCCAGTAAAACGAAGGAGGTTAAGTTTGACTTGGATCCTCGATTGCCGGAGCCAAATAAGAAGATGGGACCAGCAGAGGATACTGTGTCGATACTTGTAGATGACATAGATTCGTCTAAAATATTACAGATCGGGGCGAGATTGGAGCCAAGCTTGAGGGCCAGGCTGGTTGCTTTCTTGAAGGATAATCTGGATGTATTCGCTTGGAGTCATGTAGACATGGTAGGGATAGATCCCGAAGTGATGTGTCATCGCCTCAACATAGATCCTTCCAGGAAGGGAGTTCGTCAAAAAAGACGGGCGATTAGTGGTGAGCGAGCTATTGCTTTGAAAGAGGAGGTACATCGGTTGCTGAATGCCAGGTTGGTTAGGGAGTTCTTTTATCCGAATTGGCTTGCGAATCCAGTTTTAGTGAAGAAGTCTAATGGGAAATGGAGAGTTTGTGTTGATTATACCGACTTAAACAAGGCTTGTAAGAAAGATAGCTTTACTCTACCCAGGATTGATCAATTGGTGGACGCTACTGCTGGGCATGCTCTTCTTAGCTTCATGGACGCCTACTCGAGATATAATCAAATTCCCATGTATGGTCCTGATCAGGAAAACACCTCCTTCATCACTGATCCGGGGTTGTATTGCTATATTGGAATGCCTTTCGGATTGCTTAATGCCGGGGCAACTTATCAGAGGTTGGTAAATATGATGTTTAAGGATCAAATTGGGAAGACCATGGAAGTCTACGTGGATGACAGGCTGGTAAAGTCTAAGGAAACAGGGGATCATATTCAGCACTTGGATGAGATGTTCCAAATTCTCAGGAAATTCCGTATGAAGCTTAATCCTCAAAAGTGTGTATTTGGGGCGGAATCAGGGAAATTCTTAGGTTTCATGGTAAATCATAAAGGAATATAGGCGAATTCCGCAAAGATACAGGCCCTTCTTGATTTGCGATCTCCCCGAACCGTGAAAGAGGTGCAAGGCCTAACTGGAAGGATTGCAGCCTTGAACCGCTTTATATCCAAGTCTTCTGATAAGTGCAAGGAATTCTTCAAAGCTATCAAAGGAGTTGGGAAGAGATTTGAGTGGATGACAGAGTGCGAGAACGCCTTTCAGGCATTGAAGAAACATTTTGGATCTCCCCCGCTTCTATCTAAGCCTCATGAGGGTGAGATTCTTGTTCTATATCTTGCTATTTCAGAATATTTTGTTAGTGGGGTTCTTGTACGAGAGGAGGGCGATATCCGGTATACGATATATTATGTCAGCAAGAGATTGTTGGATGCAGAAACGAGATATTCAAACATGGAGAAATTAGTATATGCTCTGATCTTGGCTTCTAGGAAGTTGCGACCTTATTTTCAGGCGTATAAGGTGGAGGTTCGAACAGCGTATCCTTTAAGGCATACATTGCACAAGCCAGAAACTTCTGGACGAATGTTGAAATGGGCGGTGGAATTGGGGCAATTTGATGTGGAGTATAAACCGAGGAGTGCTTTAAAGGGGCAAGCTCTTGCGGATTTCATTCTGGATTCCCTCTGAAGCAAGAGGGCGACACCTTGGCCATCATACCTAGTCCTCTGCCAGAGTTAGCATAGGAACGGTCTACTCCTGCGCCTTGGTGGACTTTATATGTGGATGGCGCATCAAATAGTGAGGGTGCAGGTGCGGGGATTGTGTTAATCAACCCAGAAGGACAACATCTGAGAAGCACAATTCACTTTGCTTTTCATGCTACAAATAACAATGCTGAGTATGAGGCTTTGATTTCGGGTTTGAAGCTCGCTCTCGAGATGAAGGTGGAAAATATAAACATCATGAGTGATTCTATGATGGTTGTGTATCAGGTGAATGGGGGGTTCCAAGCTCGTGGACCTCGAACTGAGTTATACATGAAGTGCACACATAGATTGATGGGTTTGTTCCAAGAGGCGAAGTTGGAGCAACTTTCTAGAGATAGTAATGAGGAAGCCGATGCTTTGGCTAAGTTGGGATCTCAGAAGGAGGCTACTCTATTAGGGGTCATTCCCTTGGAAATTCAAAAGCAGCCTAGTGTTCCCGAGATGGGTTTGATGCAGGTTGATGGTCCTATGCTAGATACTTGGATGACTCCAATTTGGAGGTATTTGAAAGAAGGAATTCTACCGGCTGATAGAGTGGAGGCTAGAAAGCTCAGATATAAGGCAGCTCGTTATGTGGATTTTGGAGGCTCTCTTTACAGGCGGGGTTTTAATCAGCCACTGTTGAAGTGTATAGACGGAGAGGAATGTAATTATGTTTTACGAGAGGTTCATGAGGGAATTTGTGGAAATCACTCGGGGGGTGGTTCACTTGCACAAAAGATACTACTTCAAGGGTATTACTGGCCTACTCTTCGGGAGGACTCGATAAATTTTATCAAATCTTGTGATAAATGTCAAAGGTATGCCAATTATGTGAACAGTCCTGCTACCCCTCTTACTTCGATAACTATCCCTTGGCCATTCGCTATGTGGGGAATTGATTTGATAGGGGAGCTTCCAAAAGGAAAGGGAGGAGTAAAATATGCAGTTGTGGCGGTGGATTATTTTATTAAGTGGGCGGAAGCAGAGCCTTTGGCATCAATTACAGCAAAGAAGTTGGTGGACTTTGTGTATCGATCTATTGTTTGTCGCTTTGGGATACCGTACAAGCTTATATCTTATAATGGGAAGCAATTTAATAGCAAGGAAATGAGGGAGTTGTGTGATAACTTGGGAATTCAGAAGAGTTTTTCTGCTATTAGTCATCCTCAGACTAATGGCCAGACTGAGGCAGTGAATAAGATCATCAAGCATACGCTTAAGGCGAGATTGGACGATAGTAAAGGGAACTGGCCGGAAGAGTTGCCTAATGTCTTATAGAGCTATAACACAACGCCCAAGTCTACTACGTGGGAAACCCCTTTTTCTTTGACGTATGGTTGTGAGGCCATGGTCCCGGTCGAGTTGGGAGCAGGATCTTTTAGAAGGGATAACTATCAGCCAGAGGTGAACGAGGTTAATCACCGTCTTTACTTAGATATGGTTGAGGAGTTTAGGACAACTTCACAGACAAGGTTGGTATCCTATCAGCAAAGGGTTGCAAGGTTTTACAATTCTAAGGTGAAGGCGAGACCTCTAAAAGTGGGCGATTATGTTCTCCGAAAATTGATGCCTAACACAAAAATCCAGAATCATGGGGTGTTTGGTGCAAATTGGGAAGGGCCTTATAGGGTTAGAGTTGTTTTATGGGAAGGGACCTATTACTTGGCTGATATGGAAGGGAAGCATGTCCCACGCGCTTGGAACATGGAACACTTGAAGAAATATTATCAGTAATGTATTTTCTGCTTTCGTTATACTTTCCTTTAATTATTATTCTCATGAAAGTCTAGGGGGGGTAGTGCATGTACTTCTCCTTAGCCAGAATTTATATATTTATGAATAAAACATTCTTGTTTTTTCCTCATATTTTTTGTCAAAATTTCTGTGATAGATGACCTCCTCTAAGGAGGGTCTCCATGGAATATATGTGAAAAATAATGATCTCCTCTAGGGAGAGCCTTAGTAAAAATGAAGATATCTTCGGAAAATCTACCTCCTGTGAGGTCCTGTGAGGAGGGTAATTCTGATATGGGGAGCGACCTCCTTTGAGGAGGGTATCCCGAATTATAAAATCCTTGCAAAAATCGTACTTCCGGGGGGGATGTCCGTACTTCCGGCACCTCATCAAGGTACGATCTTCGGAAAATCTACCTTCTGTGAGAAGGGTATTTCTGATTTGGGGAACGACCTCTTTTGAGGAGGGTATCCCGAATTTATTAAATTCTGAGGAAAATGACTCCCTTGGAGGGGGATACCCTCGAGAAGACATGGTAGTTGTTACCTTTGAAGTGAAAGATATTTATTAAGGTTCATGAATTAGATTATAATTAAAGGTTCATGAATTAAGTTGAAGAAGGGCGAGATTCCCACCAAGGGGTGAGATTCTAATAGAAGGGCGAGATATATTAAAGTTGTTGAGTACTAGTGGAATACAGGATAAAATAGGCAGATACTTAAGGAAGACATAATTATGCAGAATAATTAAACCAAGTCAATACAAGGGCGACGTCTTTAAATGGAGGACGCGCACTCCAATTAGTTAGGAACAAGTCAAATGGATTGAAGGAAAATTACAAAAGGCGAGGCCATTACAGGAGGGCCCGCACTCCTATTATGTTTGCAATTATAAAGAGTTCATAGAGTCACTTGGCAGCAGCATTAGAGGGCGAGACTGCGTCGGCATTACCGCCTTCAGCTATCCCTTTCTTTCTCGCCTCCTCTTCGGCAAAGGCCTTTCTTTCCGTTTCAATTTTCTTCATGAGCTCCTCTCTAGCAGCGTCAATGAGCTCAACATTATCAGTTTGAAACTTCAGCATGTAGCCAGGAGTAGTAGGGGCGAAGTGTGTGGACCAGTCATAGTTAGGATCAGCTGTAAGGAAATTTCGAAGATAATCAAGAAATCCCGCACCGTAGGCCTCGCTTTGACCTCTTCTCATGCTGGTAGAAAGATTTTCATTCTCGCCTCTCAGCTTCGCATTCTCGTCCTCCAACAACTTGGTTGCATTTTCAGAGTCAAGTTTTAGCTTGTTCAACATTGATTGAAGTTTCTCAACCTCGTCCTTCCTTGCTTTAGCCTCATTTTCATATTTCTTTTGGGCCTCGCCCAGCTTAGTATGAAAGGACGAGGACTCAGTCCTTAGTTTTTTCAATGCTTTTTCCTGTTCCTTGATTGTAGCATTCCTTTGGGTGAGAATTTGAAGCCCATGATAGAAGGCGTCGCCTAATCCAACTTTGAAGTTGAGTTCAGCTTCCTCATCTGTGCGAGTCTTTAAAATTTTCACATCTTGATCAGAGAAGTTTTCTGCAGCAACTGACCCAAAAGTAGAGACAACTGAATCAGAAGGCGACTCTTCAAGATTGGTCGACTTGTGTTTTTTACTTTGTAAATTT
Source organism: Kitagawia praeruptora (assembly GCA_037693485.1). Lineage (NCBI taxonomy): Eukaryota > Viridiplantae > Streptophyta > Magnoliopsida > Apiales > Apiaceae > Kitagawia > Kitagawia praeruptora. The sequence goes on along the minus strand of CM075351.1, from coordinate 114,850,361 downwards.
TTGGAAGCATCAACCAAATCTCGTTTTTTGTTTCTGTCGAGCTTCTCGCCCGGATTGATAGGGGTAGGAATTGGGCGAGATTGATTCGATAAAGTTGAGACAGAAGGACGAGTTGGGTTAGCTGTTACAGAGGGTGCTGGTTCGGCAAAAGGATTTTTCCCGAAAGGAAGCCTCGTCATTTGACCTGCATAGAGGAAAAGGAGTTAATTATAAACATTTTTAAACATACGAGTAAAGGAGTACCGGCTACTAAAGAGGGGCGAGGTCTATGTAGAGGGCGAGGTACCTTTACCGGTAAGTCGCCTGTTAACACAAAATCACGCAAGTATACGTGGTCACAAGTAATACAATTCAAGTTCGTTCCACAGAGATCTGGTTATGGTTCTATTCAGTAGATGCACCTATTCAACAATGTATGGCTTTAATTCACTGCTAAGAAAAGTAACAAATTTGGATTTTTGAGTAACTAAATTAACTAAGATGCAAATTAACAAAATAAAGAATTAATTAACTAAGAGAATTAAATCGAATAACTTATATGAGAATAAACATGGGACTCTAACTTCATTATCTACTTCACTTAGAGTTGACGCCTTTAATCAATGCACGTTATGGTTTTGATATCTGATCAGACAACACGAAATAAGTAAACGCTACTTCTCAGTATATGAGTACCAAACTAAACATACATCCACAAAAGAGATAGAAGATGAATAGACACCAATTATGCTTAGACCCTATATCTCTATAAGATGTGAAAACATAACGGTTGAAGAACAAGTTGTCTATTAAGATCACATAGGGCAACATAATATCTCTATTGATGCTACAAATCATGATGTTAAAACATCAACATATCCTATGCTAGCATGACAAGTTCTAAATCTCAAGATCCACTCTCGTTTCGCAAGAGATTAACAAGTTAGATGTTCACGACGCATCTAAATACATGAAACACAAGCATACAAGGATATCAAGAATTCACCACACGTAATCTTTAAAGCATCAAACTATTAAGCTACTCAAATAACTCCGTTAGAATCCCATGACAACGATTAGCGCATAATTGAACCGTTCATCATCATGGAATTTGATGAAAACATGATAAATAACAAGATATGGAAGAAAGAAGCAATAATATTAATAAAATTAAAGAGTTGAGAAAACAAATCTATAATCCAGAATAACACAAAAGATGAAGTAGATCTAGATCCTTGCTTGTCACCACCGTTGAATCCTTCTCTCTTTTTCTCCATTGCAGATCTAAGCTATGTTACAATAATAAAACTATCATGATACATTACAATGCTAGATGTGTTTATATAGGCTCTATAATTCTTGCCCAGCAAGAAATTGCCTTCTATTACAATTAGAATTTAATTAAGGTGCTAAAAACTGCCCGAAATACAATTAGAACTTTAAAAGGGCAAAACAGTAATTTCCCTGCTCCCAACAGTCTGCTTGTCGTGCTGTCTGCTCTCACCACACGCAGCCTGCTCGTGCAACACCTGTTCCATGTTGTAGAAAATCTCTCAAGCTTCGCGTGGACAGTAAGATCGCTGAAAACGGACTTATAGAACTCCAGATATGGCCAAAACAGTGTAGACTGCGCAACCGTCCCGGAAAATCCGAATTCTAATCAATTTAACCTCAAAACACGACAGAAGCATCACCTTAATCGACATTCTTGCAAGCCTGCACATCTACACAAAACACATCAAAACTATAACCAACTTGAGTCCAAAACAATCAATTTAAGCCGATATGGAACGTTCCAAGTGGATATAAAATCCACTTATCATCGCCCTTCGACTTGTTTTTTACGAGTACTTCTCTTGGTTCCTCTTTTGAATTTGATGTATGGAATTTGGCCATAACCCTCATTATAGAAGCCATGGGCACGAAGATTCTCAGAGGTCAACAAAACATCAAGATCTTTTTCTGACCTAGGTAAATTGGAAGTGGCCAAGGCTCTCTCTCTAGCGTCGCCTACTAGTTTGGTTTGGGATGGTTTGTCTAAAAATACAATAATATTAAGAGGAATGTGAAAAGAGTGTTACCAGTTACTAAAGTGCGAGATTCAAAATCAAGGGACGAAATACTTACAAGGATGTATGTTGAATTGGGTTCTAATCCTAGGAACGCCAAATAAGTAAAGGAACTCGTCCTTCCACATCTTCATGTTGCTCGGGTTACCAATAATGAAGCCTTTCTTGTTGTGAGTTGACCAGTAGGCGAGATAGTAGAATCCGATGTCCTTTCTGCAGCGTCTTAGATCAAGGAAATGACTTAATTCGGACATGGTAGGGGCATTGTATCCCTTGTTTCTGCACATCATGTACAAACCAATAGCCGCCCAATAGCTGTTGGGCGACAATTGCACTGGGGCGATGTTATAGTAGGTGATGATTTAGTGAAGGAAAGGATGCATTGGGGATCCAAATCCGAGCTCTATTAGTTTATTGGTGAGAACCATTCTTGGTGTGGGTAATCCAGCAATGTCAAAAACATGCATTCTCATGAAGGAGCGAGGTCGTAGCCATTTTCCCTCCAGATTATAGTACTCTATTAGGAACATGATTTCTTCAGAAGAAATCTTGAGGCGAGTCCTGCACAGGAGATCCTCTCTTGATCAAATCTATGTTTCATCCGAAGAGGTTCACTAACATCATCTTCGAAATCCAAGTCTTCATCACAAGTACGAACAGGTTGCTTGTATGGGTTATTCGGGGGAGAAGGTATTTCCGTGGCATAGCGAACGGGCGAGATGGACAAAACCTCTTCCTCGTTCTCGTCTTCGGCTTCAAAGCTTATTCCAGGATCATCATTTTCACCCTCATCCCCTGGTTCAATCTCGTCTTCTTCATCCGAGCTAGATAACTTCAAGTTCTCGTTTTCTAACATTGCCTTGTATCTGGCGAGGTCTTTATACACTACGCCATAAACGCACATACGCAACCCCCATTTTCAGTTGCGTAAGGCCTGAAAAGCGTTGCGTAAGGTCTTACGCAACGCTTTTGGGGCGTTACCAATACTGGCGTTGCGTAAGACCCCTAACGCAACGCTTTTCCAAGCTATTGCAACACTTCGAAAAGCATTGCATAAGAGGCCTTATGCAACACCAAAAGCATGCAAACGCAACACTTCCTGGGGTTGCATAAGATGTTTCAGCCATGTCAGCATGCTGACATGGAAGCAAGGTGCCACGTCAGCATGTTGACATGTAAGCAAGGTGCCACGTTAGCATGCTGACATGTCACTAGTGGGGCCCACAAGTGCCACGTCATAAATGGGGGGGCATGCCACGTCATCAGTGGGGCCCACCAAGGTGCCACGTCAGTACTGGGGCCCATATGCCACGTCATCAGTGGGGCCCACCAAGGTGCCACGTCAGCACTGAGGCCCACATGCCACGTCAGCAATAGGGCCCACATGCCACGTCAACAGTAGGGCCCACATGCCACGTCAGCAGTAGGTACCACTATCTAACGCAACGCTATTTGAGTCTAATGCAACGCTAATTTTTTTTTAAGCAACACTAAATATACCATAATGCAACATCATATATAGTCAAATGCAACACTTTTTTACAAAAAAATTGAAATGGCTGAGCTGTTTATACATAAAATAATCTGGTCCAAACCAAGCCAACTACTGGTCCAAACCAACCACAAGGCAATGATGCGGCCAACAAAAATACTTGACAGTTTACAAAAATACCAAGTTCTAATACTAGCTAGTTAAAGCTACAAAAATTACTAAGTGGAGCCATAAAAATCCTTCAATTCTATTATTAATTTGCTCCATTATATCTCCCATGGTCGCAAGCTCTCGCCAACCTCTGTCTACACGCATCATCTCATCCATTCTGCATTGTGATGCAGCCTGTGGGTTAAAAGATTGAAGTATAGATTGACATGGATTAATATGACAGCTAACAAAACTCTTAATAATTTTTCTAGATACATGCTAATTCTATTAGATTCATTTGAAACGGTTACACAATATGATGACATCTCAAATTTTAGGAATAAAGTAGTACCAACTCTTTTTACACAAGTCCCAGGCATGTACTACATTGAAGAATATGCTAATAGAGTAGTTTGAATTCAGAATCTGACATTACAATGCAGAAGTGGGATAAATCATATACAAAACAGTGTACTAACTTTAACAATAAAGACACATGTGAAAAGTATTTATATATAGTAAGTGAGATAAAGACACATGTGAACCTGCATTTGGATACAAAATAGTGTACTGACTGTAACAATCTAAGAGGACAAACACTGGCCAATGAATTTCATGGTACTTCTGATTTCCAAATACCTATAACAATCTCTACTACTAACACATCAAACCTCGTACTGACTTTAATATATGCAGCATCTTCTGAAGATTAATGAAGTGGCAAGGAAAGAAGCATGTACTTGTAAATCACAGTTAGGAGGTGGTTGGTCCAAGCTTATTTGAACTGAGTAGTTGTGATAATAAACAACTAGTAGTAAACTGAACAAAAATTCTGCAGACTGCACTGATTCTTCTACAGTAGAACCAAAAAAATCATGGACAACGAATAGACTAATAGGGTACCTTATAATCAAGAGGAGAATCCCAAATTACAATAGCACTGTCAGGACTCCATCTTGCATAACCATTACCAGCATGGCTTTCATCGACTTTGCATGTCCAGTCAGGTTGCCAATGACCATGCTTGTATCGTAGAGACCACAAAGTATGTACCCAAAATCGAGGGCCCATTCAGTATAGCTTGTCTTATCCAAGCAGGAACACAGTTGCACAACCTGTATGGTAGTCAGAAGATTAATGTAAAAGCCCTCATGCCTGAAAAAGAAAGAAAATTTAACTAATCTTCTAATCAAGCTAAATTACAACCTACAAAATAAAAGAAAGAGCAAGGCACAAGTAACCACCTATGCATTCTAATGTTGTAATTAAGATCAGCTAACAGTTGCAAGTTGCCAGGTGGAAATATGATTAAAAAAACTTACTACTCAATTCACAATAGACATTCAGAAACCACATGAGCATACGCCAAATGAATAAGCTAAAAAGGCTGCAAATTTCGTAGTAATTCAAGACAATACATCATGCTCTACTTTTATTTAATTGCATCAACTTATTTAGGTTTGCCAATGTTTCAGCTGCTAAATGTAACCATGGAATGTCTATGCCACAAAAATGGCACCTTCCCATCTTTAAAAACACAATAAAATCATTAACCAAACTAATTTGAAGCACGAGAACAACAAATGCTTACAACAACAACAATAACCATCAATTAACTTTTTCATAATCGAGTAGCAGTCAAAGAAATATTAAAATATCATAAATAAATAACCAAAAACTGAAGAGGTGACTTGTTGTTTCTCGGATTCTTGATGTGGGGTTTCAGTTTTAGTGCTAGAGTTATTTTGCTACAACTGTTACAAGTAGTTTTATACGAGTATTAAACATGTATGGCACATATATACTATCCCTAATCAGAGTCAACATTCAAATCAGCTAGAAATTATCATATATTACTAAGTGCATTCAAGAATCAGTTTTATCAATTACTAATCATCACATAAATCCAAATTCTACAACTGTAAATGAATTAAACAGACAATTTTGATACAAAACCTGAGTCCAAGGTTTCGAATCACTTGGAATCTTACCTTTTATTACAGAACCAGCTTGACTCGGTTGAACTCGGACGATTGACTCACTGAGTTGACTCGGCGACTCACTGAGTTTACACGAGTTGATGGTCATTTTCATTTGTTCCCTCCGTTTTTCCTCGATTCCTTTTCGCATCTTATCATTTCTTCATGAATCTGCAAGAAAACTCCTTAAAACAATTAGGGTTTTGAGTGATAATAGAGATACATGACTCACATTCGATATGTATATATATAATCGAATCGATTAGACTATATATATCAAATTCATGAATCGATTGTAGTGCACAAGCTAGGGTTTTGAAAAAGCCCCAATTTAAACAACTGAAATCATGATATATACATGTATCTTCTATCGATTTAGATGATAAACTCGAGATTTATTTGTTAAATCACGAGTACAATTGCATCTAAAACTCAATTTTTTTGTTCCCGATCCAAAATCTTAGTAAATCATATGATATGAATGATTTGTTGAGTGTAGTAACGATTATGGTTTGAGAAAAGGTGTTTATGATAATCGAATGATTGAATATTATCGGAAGAATAGAAGAAATTGTTCGAAAAAAGCAAGAATCGCCGATCTAGATACAATATAGATCGAAGAACATGTATATAAGGGAAGAAAATATTGGGAGCAAGAAAGAATGCAGGAAGTGAATAGGGAAAGAGTGGGTGAGGATAGATATTTGGTGTGTGTGTTTGAGATTTGGGCGTTCAAAAAAGAGAGCGGGATGTGAAAAAGTAGAGAGCGGGATAATTAGCCGCCCATCTGATTTCATTTTGTTTCTATCAAAAATTACACATTTATTTTTATTTTATTAAATTACATATATTTCCTATTTCATTTAATTTTGTGGATTATATATATAATTTCAATTACATACATACATATATATATATATATATATATATATATATATATATATATTAAAATGTTAAAACTACTTTTTAATGTAAAAAATAATTTAAAAAAATAGAATTATCAATATATACCTAATGTAATGATATTCCCAAAGTTTTAGAAAATAAAAAATTAATTTGATTGGAGATCTTAGTAGATCACTACTATTTTCAATATGACTCGTAACTAGTGCTTTGCTACGGATTATTGTTTCTATTTTTTAAAAAATATTTTTGAACGATCCAACCGTACGGATGTCAATATATATCTAATGGAATGATATTCCCAAAGTTTCAGAAAATAAAAAATTAATTTGATTGGAGATCTTAGTAGATCACTACTATTTTCAATATGACTCGTAACTAGTGCTTTGTCACGGATTATTGTTTCTATTTTTTAAAAAATATTTTTGAACGATCCAACCGTACGGATGTCAATATATATCTAATGTAATGATATTCCCAAAGTTTCATAAAATAAAAAATTAATTTGATTGGAGATCTTAGTAGATCACTACTATTTTCAATATGACTCGTAACTAGTGCTTTGCTACGGATTATTGTTTCTATTTTTTAAAAAATATTTTTGAACGATCCAACCGTACGGATGTCAATATATATCTAATGCAATGATATTCCCAAAGTTTCAGAAAATAAAAAATTAATTTGATTGGAGATCTCAGTAGATCACTACTATTTTCAATATGACTCGTAACTAGTGCTTTGTCACGGATTATTGTTTCTATTTTTCAAAAAATATTTTTGAACGATCCAACTGTACGGATGTCAATATATATCTAATGTAATGATATTCCCAAAGTTTCAGAAAGTAAAAAATTAATTTGATTGGAGATCTTAGTTGATCACTACTATTTTCAATATGACTCGTAACTAGTGCTTTGTCACGGATGAATGTTTCTATTTTTTAAAAAAATATTTTTAAATGATCCAACCGTATGGATGTCAATATATATCTAATGCAATGATATTCCCAAAAGTTTTAGAAAATAAAAAATTAATTTGATTGGAGATCTTAGTAGATCACTACTACTTTCAATATGACTCGTAACTAGTGCTTTGTCACGGATTATTTTTTCTATTTATTAAAAAAAAAAATTGAACGATCCAACCGTACGGATGTCAATATATATCTAATGCAATGATATTCCCAAAGTTTTAGAAAATAAAAAATTAATTTGATTGGAGATCTTAGTAGATCACTAATATTTTTAATATGACTCGTAACTAGTGTTTTGTCACGGATTTTTATTTCTATTTTTTAAAAAATATTTTTGAACGATCCAACCGTACGGATGTCAATATATATATAATGCAATGATATTCCCAAAATTTCAGAAAATAAAAAATTAATTTGATTGGAGATCTTAGTAGATCACTACTATTTTCAATATGACTCGTAACTAGTGCTTTGCTACGGATTATTGTTTCTATTTTTTAAAAAATATTTTTGAACGATCCAACCGTACGGATGTCAATATATATCTAATGTAATGATATTCCCAAATTTTCAGAAAATAAAAAATTAATTTGATTGGAGATCTTAGTAGATCACTACTATTTTCAATATGGCTCGTAACTAGTGCTGTGTCACGGATTATTGTTTCTATTTTTAAAAAAATATTTTTGAACGATCCAACCGTACGGATGTCAATATATATCTAATGTAATGATATTCTCAAAGTTTCAGAAAATAAAAAATTAATTTGATTGGAGATCTTAGTAGATCACTACTATTTTCAATATGACTCGTAACTAGTGCTGTGTCACGGATTATTGTTTCTATTTTTAAAAAAATATTTTTGAACGATCCAACCATCCGGATATCAATATATATGTAATTTAATGATATTCCCCAAGTTTCAGAAAATAAAAAATTAATTTGATTGGAGATCTTAGTAGATCACTACTATTTTTAATATGACTCGCAACTAGTGCTTTGCTACGGATTATTGTTTCTATTTTTAAAAAAATATTTTTGAAAGATCCAATTGTACGGATGTCAATATATATCTAATGTAATGATATTCCCAAAGTTCCAGAAAGTAAACAATTAATTTGATTGGAGATCTTAGTAGATCACTACTATTTTCAATATGACTCGTAACTAGTGCTTTGTCACGGATGATTGTTTCTATTTTTTAAAAAATATTTTTAAATGATCCAACCGTACGGATGTCAATATATATCTAATGCAATGATATTACCAAAAGTTTTAGAAAATAAAAAATTAATTTGATTGGAGATCTTAGTAGATCACTACTATTTTCAATATGACTCGTAACTAGTGCTTTGTCACGGATTATTGTTTTTATTTATTATAAAAATATTTTTGAACGATCCAACCGTACGGATGTCAATATATATCTAATGCAATGATATTCCCAAAGTTTTAGAAAATAAAAAATTAATTTGATTGGAGATCTTTGTAGATCACTACTATTTTTAATATGACTCGTAACTAGTGTTTTGTCACGGATTTTTGTTTATATTTTTAAAAAAATATTTTTGAACGATCCAACCGTACGGATGTCAATATATATATAATGCAATGATATTCCCAAAGTTTCAGAAAATAAAAAATTAATTTGATTGGAGATCTTAGTAGATCACTACTATTTTCCATATGACTCGTAACTAGTGCTTTGCTACGGATTATTGTTTCTATTTTTTAAACAATATTTTTGAACGATCTAACCATACGGATGTCAATATATACCTAATGTAATGATATTCCCAAATTTTCAGAAAATAAAAAATTAATTTGATTGGAGATCTTAGTAGATCACTACTATTTTCAATATGACTCGTAACTAGTGCTGTGTCACGGATTATTGTTTCTATTTTAAAAAAAATATTTTTGAACGATCCAACCGTACGGATGTCAATATATATCTAATGTAATGATATTCTCAAAGTTTCAGAAAATAAAAAATTAATTTGATTGGAGATCTTAGTAGATCACTACTATTTTCAATATGACTCGTAACTAGTGCTGTGTCACGGATTATTGTTTCTATTTTTAAAAAAATATTTTTGAACGATCCAACCGTACGGATATCAATATATATGTAATTTAATGATATTCCCCAAGTTTCAGAAAATAAAAAATTAATTTGATTGGAGATCTTAGTAGATCACTACTATTTTCAATATGACTCGTAACTAGTGCTTTGTTACGGATTATTGTTTCTATTTTTTAAAAAATAAATAAATATCTAATTCAACACTTCAAACAGCAAATGCAACACTACTGATACCTAATGCAACACTTCTGCCACGTCAGCAAATGCCACGTCAGCATTATTGGGTCCCACTTCTGCCACGTCAGCAATTATGGGTCCCACAATTGCCACGTCAGCATGATGGGCCTCCTGCCACGTCACCCTTGTGGGTCCCACAGTGCCACGTCAGCAGTGGTGGGTCCCACATCTGCCACATCATATTTTTTTTAAGAAAATATAAATTTATCTAATGCAACACTTCAAACAGCAAATGCAACACTACAGGTATCTAATGCAACGCTTTCTGCCACGTCAGCAAATGCCACGTCAGCAAAGGTGGGCCCCACTTCTGCCACGTCAGCAATTGTGGGTCCCACAATTGCCACGTCAGCATGATGGGCCTCCTGCCACATCACCCTTGTGGGTTTCACACTGCCACGTCAGCAGTTGTGGGGCCCACATCTACCACATCATATTTTTTTAAAAAAATATGAATATATCTAATGCAATACTTCAAAGAGCAAACACAACACTACTGGTATCTAATGCAACGTTTTTTGCCACGTCAGCAAAGGTGGGCCCCACTTCTGCCACGTCAGCAAATGTGGGTCCCACATGTGCCAAGTCAGCAAATGCCACGTCAACACATGTGGGTCCCACTCCTGCCACGTCACCATTTATAAAAATAAAAAATTATCTAACGCAATGCCATCAGTTAGTGTTGCATAATGTGAAACACTGTGGGTAATACGCAACGCTAATCTATATCTAACGCAACACCAATTCAGCTCAGTTGCAAAAGACCCAAAACTTCTATCTAACGAAACGCTTTCTGTGCAACGCTTTATAAAAAGGGTTGCGTATGCTCACTTATGGCGTAGTGTTACCAGGATTTCTTCTCATTCTGGAGGGTCCGGGTTGATTTTGATCAAGGTCAGCAAAAAAGGTCTTGGAGGTCATCCTCGCCCTCTTCATCTCCGAGGTCTTGGGCAAAATAGGTGTTCGCCAAGTCTTCGACCTCAACTTGAGAATACAGATCGGGCGAGAGATTGATCACGTGATCCGAGTCTAGGGAGATTCTGGGATTCTGGTGAGCTCTAAGCCAACTAGAGTTAGAATGTTTATTAACTTCATCATTTGATGAAGATGTTGAAGGCGATGCTATCCTGTTGTCGGAAGGCGAGTTCTCGCTCGACATCTGTAAGAGAGAGGGCGAGGACTATGTTAAAGGAGTTGGTTAGAATAAATAGCAGAAGGCATGTGGGAAAAGGGAAAGGTCCTCGCCCTCATAATACTAGGCGTGCTTAAAGCTAGATATAGATGTGAATGTCTATCCTAAAGGACATGAATATTCTAGGAAGTCTATATAATTGTTGCAAGGAAATAATAAAAATAATATTCGGAAATGTAAGGATAAAAGGGGGGGTACCTGTTTGAAAGAGAAGTCGCCCTTGGATAAAGTAGAAGTCGCCTTTTGGAAAAGAGAGGATCGCCTGGAGGAATTAAAGATCTCGCCCTTCAGATAGGAATTCAAGCAACAATTCGTAAGCTCCTGAAAATAAAGTTGGGAAATGAAAAGAAATTTAGGGGTTTTTATAGTAATCGAGGAGAGAGAGAAAATGCTACACGCAGCATCATGTAATTGGGAGGAAAGGAACATGGATCGAGGTGTGATTGTTCAGCGGGAAGATTTTTAGGTATTTATTCCTCGGAAATATTAATTCTTTTTAAGCTCGCTCTCTCGAGTAGGAAATTTTAAGGAATTTAGTTTCTCTTATAAAATAATTATTACAAGAAACTGGGGGTAGTTGTTATACCCAAAAATAGCCTCATCTATTTTTGGGCTCGCTGTGGAGATCTCGCCCTTTTAAAAAGCTAGGCCCAATACTGTTATATCTCGCCCTTTATGGTGACGATTATTGAAATTGAAGATTATGGACTACAAATAAGGTCCTTGAACTAATCAAAGGCTAGATCTCGCCCTTGAAAGCGGATCTCGCCCACTTCTAAAGGATCTCGCCCTCATTCAGGGCTACCTTGTAGCTATTTTATCTCCGTGGCTCTGGGAAAGCGTTGACGTCGAAAATACCGGGTCAATGGCTTAACTGATACGCTTCGAGAAAGTAGTTGGGCTTTGAGGTCCGTAATGATGACATCAAAGGCGGTGGTCTTGATCCAATGGGCTTCCTAAACAAGGTAACCTAGCCCATTACGATTACTTGTTCCCCAAGAATTACGTTTGGCTTGATTCCTATAAATAGGATACGTAGGCACATTGTATGTCACGATGCAAACCCTTGCGAAAAAGAGAGAATACAACATTCGATTTAAATTGCAATAATATTCACATCATACAATTTTAGTCATCCCCAAATCATAAACCCTAATCCTAATTGTCCTGCGCCAATCACCGCCATCAACCACCACCACAATTCCAGCAACCCTCTTCAAATTTGTTTTCCCAAATTTCTCCGTTAACAAGGGCCTCCGGCCGATAAACCACCGTCGAAAGACAGTCACAGCGGCGGTAACAAAACAAGAAGAGAGAGAGGACGGCTAAGAGAGAGAGAGAGCGCTGTACATAATGAATGAATGAATTATCATTTAAATTATCATTTAGATGTACTAAGAAATGAATGAATGAAAATTCTAATGGGTGTTTGTTGTTTTTCATAACATATTTAGGGGATAAGACCGTTTATATTTGTTGGACCTGTTCGGTGTGCAGTACTTATTTGGTGAATTGTAACTTAAGTGTTCTTATAGAGGAGGTAAAGATAAAGGGCTTGCTTTTCCTGAGGTTACCTCAGATAAGTTTCCTGAGTTAATTAAAAAAACAATACAAAAATAAGGTTATTTTTGTAAATACAGAAGACCATGTTAAGTTATTACAAAATTGCCCCTGCGGGGCTAGTTATTTTATAAGGATGATCTCAGGTAAGTTCCTGAGGTAACCTCAGGAACATTATTCTCAAAGATAAATGTACTTTTCCCCATTAAAAAATCATTGCCTGCATTAATCTTCCTCGCCTACTTTGCTTTTTTTTTTTTTTTTTTTTTGAAAAAGCCTACTTTGCTTCTTTTGTTGAAATTATAAAAAAATGCAGATTTATAGATAAATGAAATACGATTATGAAAAATATAAAATAATATATTTATTGTATATTTTAATGAAATTTATTTTGCTTATTGTGATCCCGCTTTTCAACCAGCTTTTTAATTTAATATCATATTGTTAGAATTTTTTTATTATTTGATTGGATTAGTTAAGGAAAATTAAATATAATAAATATCAATACTTTAATTCACAGTGCAACATTAACAAAAATAATATTAAATATTTTGGAGATTGGAGATGAGATCACCCAATTTGCATGAGGTTAAAAGAAATCTCAAATAAAAGTACATATATTTTTGTAAATACTGATAACGAATTTTAAATTTATAAATGATCTTTTTAAAATTACATTTAAAAATGCACTTATGAATACAAATAACAAACTTTATATTTATAAATGATTCTTTTAAAATTGCACTAAAAATACACTAATCTCGGATAATTAAGTGTTTGAGGACACCTCAAATATATTTTTCTTAATGTTTTATTTTTGACTCTTACATATTTATTAATTTATTATTGACATTTGTTATTACATAATTTATATTTACTTTAAATTAAGATTCATGTAACCAAAAATATAATTCAACTTGCTTAGTAAAAAAACTTAATTTAACTTAAATATATCAATTTAACAATTTTTAAATAATATTATAACTAATAGTTTACCAAATTTATAAATAAAATTTACTTATTACTTATATCCCTCATACCTCATATAAATAAATAATAAATTATTTTAATATTTTGCAAACCTACCCTTAATATTATCATTTTATACTAGAAATCTGATGTGAGTCTGGCAACAAGTAAAGTTGTCACGTAAGTGTATCTTTTTTCAAAAATTATTTTTTCTTACGTCAAATTATTTATTTATTTATTTTTTGTTTTATTTGTTTGTTACATATATTTGTGCTTTATATCTATATTTAATATTCAGATATTAAAATTTTCATTTTTTTATCAATATTTATTTAATAAATTCACTTTTAATGAAATTATCAAATAAATATATTAACTTAAATCTAGAAATATTATTTTCCACTTAAAATCAATGGATTGTACTTTAAGTTCTTTTAGAAAAAATATACAAGTAATTTTTAAGTTAATTCAAGCTCTATCTACCCGGCATTTTCTTTTAAGTTTTAACTAAAATAGTGTAATTTGACTTTGAGTGAATGAATTATCATTAGATACAATTTTGGAATATTTCAATCATTATAATTAATTTTTTATTTGGTACCATTTGAAGTTTTTAACTTTTAAGTGATATCATTATATTTTTGGGTTCATCCATATAATACCACTTCGTTAACTAAACGTTAGTTAATCGTTATAAAATTATGGAATTCTACTTGGTACCATTTGAAATTTTTGATTTATAAATGGTACCATTTTATTTTGGACATTAGTTTTATTTTGATAGGTAAAGGAATTGCCAACAATTGAGGGACATAAAATCAAGAAGTTCTAATAAATTCATCAGTACAGTTAATTTTTTTTAAAGTAATATTGTTGGGACTGAAAAAAAGTATTACTTTACCGAATTTATTACTTTATCGGTATAATAATATTTTATTACTTTACCGATAAAGTAATATTTTATTACTTTATCGAATTTTTTTGTTTAGGTATTACAATACATTATGTTTTAAAAAAAGAATCACCTACGGATGAAGAAATCATTGAGTCGGTAATGAACACTGATGCTGAACAGGACGATAGCAATGTAATCCCAAGCGTGTCATCAAAGGAAGCATTTCAAGCAACCAATAATTTGAACTACTTGTTACAATACGAGCAAAACATACCAGGAGTTATTTATGTTTTACATAAAGTCAAGGATGAGATTAATTTTGGCTTTGGTGGAAAGAAGAAACAAGCTACTATAGGTTCATATTATTAAAAGAATTGATTTTTGTAACTCCTATACATTATATATATATATATATAGGCAAGTGCTCAAATACAAACCATTCTTAAAATACAAACCTACAAACCAACACTAAATTAATTATATTTCATCTATTCTAAGGTTTCCGCCAAGGGTACCTTCACAAAAAATGCTTAAAATAATTGGCTCTATCCAACAAAAAAAATAAAAAAAATTCAAAAAAAAATAAAAAATCTTGCCGTGAAAATGCGAAGCATTTAAGACAGTAAACGGATGAGTTAGGTAGTCATGAGGGCCGAAGGCTCTCGACACACCCGTCAATCGTCTATTGCCTTTACCATTGATTGCCATTCCTTACAACTTTAGAATGATAAAGGCGCGAAGCGCCGTACAAGAAGGTGCGAAGCACCGTTAACAAGTGAAATCCACTGCCACGTCATCACGTGAACAGTGAAATTTTTTTTTTTTTTTTTTGTTGGATAGAGCCAATTATTTTAAGCATTTTTTGTATTGGGGTACCCCTAGTTTGGTCATTAGATTAGCTTGAAATATTAGATTATGCTTGGTTTGTAGGTTTGTATTTTAAGGAGGTTTGTATTGGAGTAGCCCCCTATATATATATATAGGGTTTTGCTCAAATGAGAACCCCCAATTAAAATGAGAACTGAGATCGAATCTCAGCCTTCCATTTTATATTTTTTCTTTTAATCTTCACCACACAATCTATCCCCTAATCCACCAACCTGCTCCCCCAATCCCTCCCACCCACTCGCTCCCTCCCTCGCCGCTGCCCTTTCCCCGCCGTCGTCCCCGCCCCACTGCCAACAGGAGGACATTCTGAGACAGAAGTCAAGAATCCTATGGTTGGGTAAAGGCGATGCAAACTCAAAATTCTTCCATATGACCATAAAGAGATCGAGATGGAAGAACAATATTCAAGGGATTCAATACAACGAAAATTGGATCACTAATCCAAATAGGATTAAGAACTGTTTTGCAGCTCACTTCGAAGATAGATTCAAAAGGCGAGAATTTCCACAATGTTTTACACCATTATTTCAGCAATTCAAATCTTTATCAAGTTCCATGGCACAATGTCTTGAAAATAGAGTTAGTGAAACAGAGATTGCTGGGGCACTACAAGATATTCACCCAAGGCACCGGGTCCAGATGGATTCAATGATTTCTATATTAGACAACTATGGGGATTTCTAAAAGGTGATTTATTTCAGCTTCTTGATAAGTTTTGGAACACAGGTGTGTTACCACCGGGAAAAAACTCATCCTTCATTACATTGATCCCAAAAAAGGAGGTACCTTTTCAGATTCAGGATTTCCGCCCTATTAGTTTGATAAATTGCACACTAAAGATACTCCTCAAGCTCCTGGCAAACAGACTAAAGAAGGTCATGCCTATACTAATATCTGAATACCAGTTTGCATTTATTAAGGGGAGAAATATCACAGAATGCATTTTGATAGCCGGAGTGATGGTGCATAGTATACAGAGCAATGTGGTACATGGTATGATTCTCAAGGTGGATTTTGAGAAAGCATTTGATACCGTCAGATGGGATTGTGTAGAATATTGTCTTAGGTTGCAAGGTTTTGGGGCTAAATGGTGACAATGGATTCGAAGTATCATATCTACAGTTCGCTCATCGGTATTGATCAATGGAAGTCCTTCAAGAGAATTTGCTGTATGTAATGGACTACGACAAGGAGATCCTCCCCTATCTCCAATGCTTTTTATACAAGTTACAGAACTTCTACATATTTTAATGGTCCGAGCAAAAGGAATTGGACTTTTAAAAGGCATTGAACTGAGTCATAACATGGAGATATCTCATTTACAATTCGCAGACGACTCAATATTCTTCTTGCAAATAACATTGAGTCCATATTGGGAATTAAGGTACTACTAGTTATCTTTCAGCTCATAACAGGCCTTAAGGTCAACTTTGAGAAAAGCAATCTGTATGTCGCAAAGCATGACTTATTAAAAGCAATTCACTGGAGTAAAGTGCTAGGGTGTAAATTAGGTGAGTTTCCTTTCACTTACCTAAGGGCTTCCTTGGGAGGTTCATCTAAAAGATCAAGCTATTGGAGGCCAATGATCAAGAAAGTTAAGTTTAAATTGTCTTCATGGCGATGTTCGATGTTGTCTAAAGCAGGTTGTTTGCACTAAATCACGCAAGCGTACGTGGTCACAAGTAATATAGATATAAGTTAAGTTCGTTCCCACAGAGATCTGGTTATGGTTTTAATTCAGTTCATGCACCTATGCAACAATGTATGGTTATTAATCACTGCTAAGACAAATAACAAGATTTAGGTTTTAATTAACTAAAATTACTAAGGAAGTAAATTAAAAAACTAAGAATTAACTAACTAACAAGAATTAAAATCGAATTTACTTCTGCAAGAAAAACCATGGAATCCTAACTTTATTAAATACTTCGCTTAGATCTGACGCCTTTAATCACTATATGCAATGGTTATGATATCTGATCGGATAACACGAAACAAGTACACGCTACTTCTTAGTATACGTATACCAAACTAAACATACATCCACAAAAGAGATAGAAGATGAATAGACACCAATTATGCTTAGACCCTATATCTCTATAGAATTTGAAAACATAACGGTTGAAGCACAAGTTATCCACTTAGATCACATAGGGTAGCATATTATCTCTAATCATGCCACAAATCATGATGTTAAAACATCAACCTATCCTATGCTAGCATGGCAAGTTCTAAATCTCAAAATCCACTCTCGCTTCAGAAGAGATTAACAAATTAGATGTTCATGACGCATCTATCAAGTAAGCATAACCATACGAGGATATCAGATATACATCACACACAGATCTGTAAAGCATCAAGATACTAAAGCTCCATAAATAAATCCGTTAGAATCCCATGACTACGATTAGTTCGTAATTGAACCTCTCGTCATCATGGGATCAAGTGAACCCATGATAAAAACAAAGTATATAAAAAAATACAAATAAATCTAAGTAATTGATATGTAATGGTTCTACTCCTAATGATGATGATGATATTTTACAAGGGTTGGATGTGTTTATATAGGCTCTAGACATCTTGCCCAACAAGAAAATACCAAATCAGAATTATAATAGAAGTACGTTTCCTAAACTGATTCTGATTTAAAGGGAAATTCGTAGCTGCCTTTTCTTCAGTAATTCTGGAACGTTCCAGCTGCAATTGGGCCTCTGGACCACTTTAGAATGATAGAGAATCTCGTTATCTTCGCGTGAACTGCTTACGGGCCTCAAACAGACTTCTAGAACTCAAGATATGGCCAAAACAAAATCAGAAATTCTGACTGATTTTTCACCCGCGCACCACCAGCGCAGGAGCGCTGTTTGGGCGCCTGAGGCGCCGTACCAATCTGCTCAAAATTATAGAAAATTTCCCAGGCTTCGCGTGGGCAGTAAGATCGCTGAAAACGGACTTCTAGAACTCCAGATATGACCAAAACAGTGTAGACTGCGCAACATACCCTGAAATCTGAATTTTCCACAATTTGCTCAATTCTCATCCGTTTTCTCTTCCGATTCTTTCGCCACTTCCCGTTCTTCAATTCTTACCTTATAAATCCTCATGATAGCCTAGGGAAATATGCCATCCTTTATTCCATTGCTCAAATCATCTCCAAAATTGACAGAAACACCAACCCTAAACGATATTTCGCAACCCCGCACAACTAAACACAAACACATCAAAACTACAACAAACTTGAGTACAAGACAATCAATTTAAGCCGATTTAGAATGCTCCAAGTGGATATAAATCCACTTATCACAGGTAGGTTGATTCTTATTAAAGCAGTTCTTGAGTCTCTTCCAGCATACTGGTTAGCATTATTCAAACCTCCAAAAGTGACCATAGATATGCTAGAAAAAATCAACAGACAATTTTTCTGGGGTGAAATAGATCCGAAGAATTTGAAGTCAAGGAAATTGCATACTATAAAATGGGATATCATATGTAGACCAAAGAAAAGGGGAGGTTTGGGTATGCAAGTTTTGGCATGGAAGAATAATTCACTACTTGCTAAATGGTGGTGGAAAGCGAGAGTGGAGAAAAGTAAGTTGTGGTATAAGGTTTTGGAAGCGAAATACGGAGAAAACTTCTTCTCTAATCCAAAAGGGAGAAACATAAAATCTCTCATATGGTGAAGAGTATAGGAGAAATCAAGAAACATGAGGCATTAAAAATCTGCGAAGCAGAGGATTTTAAGTGGTTAATAGGCAAAGGTGAGGATGTTCTCTTTTGGTTAGATTGTTGGTCCACTCCAAATTTACTGTCGACAACATTCTCCAGGCTATACAACTTGTTCAAGCACAAAAAAATTACAATTAAAGACATGGTCTGTGATTGGAACTCTATTAAACAAGGAAACCACGAGCACTGGTCTAGGAACCTTCGAGGATGGGAGTGGGATGAGATATAAAGGCTTGGAAATCTTATTCAAAATATTACACTCTCGAAGAAGAAAGATTTGCTGAGATGGAGGATTAATAATGATTCATACACTTCCGCAAAAGGATATGAATTACTGCTCCAATCAACAGAGGAGGAGTATGGGACATAATTTGGGAAATTAAAATCCCCAATAAAGTTAAGTTATTTCTTTGGAATGCAGTGCATGGCAGTCTTCCAACTCTAAAGTTTCTTAACTCCAGAGGTATTCTCACAGAAAGTCATTGCAAATGGTGCAAAAAGGAAGTGGAAGATATTAATCATCTCTTGTGGAATTGCCCATTAGCAAAATTTTGTTGGTCTTCATTTCTTAACTGGTGGGAGTTGGATTTCACAGCACCTTAAAATCTAAAACAAACCATGCTATCATTCTCTAAAGGGGATCATTCTAAGGGTAAATTAATATGCCTCAGTGCGATGTTATGGTCTATCTGGCTCTCTAGAAATAGAATGGTCTTCTCAGGGGTGCAAATGGATCATTCAACAATCTTCTTGTTGATTAAAAAGAGTGCATGGCAGTGGAGTGTTATTTATAACGAAGTTTCAAGCAGTTGGGCTAACTTATGGAATGTATGCCCATCTCAAGCGTTTGAGAGGAGTAAAGTAGAGGCGCGTATCCCATTGACGAATAAATGGTTTGAATCAAATCAATATATAGGATTTATCGATGGAGCCTGGAACATGTTAGATGATGAGATGGTTAATGCTGGAATAGGTGGGTTTTTAATGGAAAAAGATGGACATGCAAGGTTTATTTTTTCAGGACCATGCAATTGCGTTAACCCGTATTTAACAGAGATATATGCACTATTATTCATGCTTCAGAACATCATCACAAAGGATGTGAAGGATTCGAATATCATAATTGTCACAGATTCGTTGCAACTAGTCCAATTTGTCAGCAACAACATTTCGAATGTGCAGAACACGAACCCAGTACTGCTGATTTTGCGTCAACTTGCAAAGGTGAAGGTAGCTCATATCAATAGGAGTCTCAATTCGGAGGCGGATAGGCTAGCAATAGAATGGAGGTCCTGAATTAAATTAATTGCAGGTTGGGTATAAGCTAATTCAGTGGGTAATGCAGTGGTGGTTTGGATTAAATTCCTCAGAGTTATGAAGAGAGAAGGGTTCTAGAAAATCATCATCATATACCTATATTTGGATGCATTTTGAAGTAGGATTAGTAGAGGTCGGGATAGGATGACGAGGGTATTCTGGTGGGAGCTCATATCCCTCTCAACTTCAAAATCTAGGCGGGATAAGTTCTAAATCATTATTTTCATAAAGATAGTTAAGGCACATATTGTGGTAAGTAAGTGCAGTTGGGTTGTATTAAAGAATGAACAGAGTCCCTTGCCTATATACTCTCACTTGATTGTAGGAAGCATTTTGTATCACTGCAGTTCTTCATTGCAGTCCTCTAAGTCCTCTAATTGTATAGGGTTGCATGCAGCAGTAGTAAGCAAGTTAGCGTTTGTAGTGGTAGTAATTCTCTAGTCACTCTGTAACCCCCCGTAGAGGTTCTCATGCATTGTATCTTTTTCAAAAGCTAATACCATGCTTGGTTTATCTATAAAAAAACCGCCCGACCACCAATCGTCACCGCCGCAAACCACCAACCTTTTACACCGCCGAGCACTTCTTCAATAGCCATGGCAATTCATTTCCGACGACGTCTACAATCTTATCTTCAAACCCAATTATGCTTGAGAATATGAAGGGGGAAAGGAGTAGCAAAAGAATTAAGATATTTTTTGTTCATCTTACGAATTTGAAAACAAATATTCGAATCTGGAATGCATTGAATCGGGACAGAATAAATGTAAATATAATTCAAAACCTTCTGCAAAGTGATTCTTTTATTAGTATTAATGTCCAATTGTTTAATTCTTTTAACGACACGTGATTTAACATCCTGTTTCACTAAGAATTTATTTATTTATTTATTTTGAAATGAAGGACTTTGGATTTTGTTGTGATTTTCGGGCTGTTATTGGTGATTTATTGGTGGTGTCTGGAGGTGGTGGCGGCGATGTGGTGGTTTGTGGTGGTTTTGGTTGCGGTGATTTTGTACACAGACGGTGATTTTTTCCTTTTTCAGTGGTGATTTTTCGTTTTCCGGTGATGATTTTTTGTTTGCAGGTGATTGGAGTGGTGATTTTTGTATTTCTGGTGGTGATTTCTGATTTGGCGGTGGTGATTTTTTGGTGATTGCCGGAGGTGGTGGTGGTCGCCGGTGGTGGTGGTTGCTGGTGGTGATGGGTGGGTGGATTAGAAAAAAGATGGTGAAATCCCAAATATTAAAATATTAAATGAATGGTAAGAGATGAATGTAAAGTATTTAAATAGGTGGATATGATTAGATCTCATATCTCACCATAAGTGGTGGTTCTCACCTGAGCAAGACCCTATATATATATATATATATATATATATATATATATATATATATATATATATATAGGTTTTTGCTCAAATGCAAACCAATACTTAAATACAAACTAAAACCCACTATCTATACACCCAATTTTACTATCTCCACCCCTATATGACATCACCCATTCACCCATACCCAAAATTACATCATCAACCATCACTCACCCCCTATATGATATCATCATGACTTCAATCACTAATTTTATTTAATTGTTTAATTTTTTATTATAATTTATTTTAATTTATTTAATTTTCAATTTATATTTTTTATTTAATTTAATATTTTTTAATTAATTTAATATTTTTTTAATTATATTTTTATTTTTTTAATTATATTTTTATTTTATAATTATATGTTTATTTTTTATATTTACAAATTTATTTTAAAAAAGTTGTTTTATTTCGGAAAAAATATTTCCGAATAAATAATTCGGAAAAAAAATTCCAAATATTTCAGAATGAATAATTCGGGAAAAATATTTCCGAATAAATAATTGTGGAAAAAATAATTCAGAATAAATATTTCAGAAAAAAATATTTTTGAATAAATATTTTGGGAAAAATATTTCCGAATAAATAATTCTGAAAAAAATATTTCCTAATAAAATATTTCCGAATAAATATTTGGGAAAAAAATATTTCCGATTAAATATTTCGAAAAAAATATTTCCGATTAAGTATTTTTGAAAAAAATATTTCCGAATCAATATTTCGGATAAAAATATTTTCGAATAAATATTTCGGAAAAAAATATTTCCGATTAAATATTTTGGAAAAAAATATTTTCGAATCAATATTTCCGAAAAAAATATTTCCGAATCAATATTTCCGAAAAAAATATTTCCGAATAAATATTTCGGAAAAAAATATTTCCAAATAAATATTTCTGGAAAAAATATTTCCGAATCAATATTTCGGGAAAAAATATTTCAGAATCAATATGTCGGGAAAAAAATATTTCCGATTAAATATTTTGGGAAAAATATTTCGGAATCAATATGTCCGTAAAAATTTTTTCAGAATCAATATTTTGGAAAAAAATATTTCCGAATCAATATTTTCAAAAAAATATTTCCGAATAAATATTTTGGAAAAAATATTTACGAATCAATATTTCAGGAAAAAATATTTCCGAGCTGGAGGTAGCGCCTTTTTCTGCGAAAGTTAGGGAAGGAAGGTTGAGATGGTTCGGCCATGTCCGTAGGAGACTGGCTGAAGCCCCGGTAAGGAGGGTCGAGAGTCTTTCGGTTGATGGGGTGAGGAGGAGAGGCAGACCGAGGAGGTCATGGGAAGAGCAGCTTAGATTGGATTTGAAGGCCTTAAACTTAAATGAGATCATGACCGCTGATAGGTGCGCTTGAAGATGCAAGATCAGAGTGGTGGATTCTCTTTTAGGAAGCGGTTCTGTTGTTGAGAGCCTCAGAGTTGGGTTATCTCGGTTAGCTTTATCTTAGAAGTTCGTCTTTTCGTTCTCTTTCCTCTGTTTTTTTTTTTTTTTTTTTGGTAAATTGCAGGGAGCTTGGCCAGGTGTCATCTTAGTGTGTCCAAAGCCATGGACGCAGGGAGCTAGACCAGAGTGTTTCGAGAACGGAGTGGACATCCCCCATGTAGGTAAGTCCCATGTGATCAAAGCCGTGGGCGCAGGTATGACTGCGATCTTTACCAGTAATTTAAGAAGTCTTTCTAAATATCACACACTTTTTTCCTGTTGTGCACTAAGCTGGGGGTCTTCACGGAAACAGCCTCCCTATCGTAAGAAGTAGGGGCATGGTCTGCGTACATCTCACCCTCCCCAGACCCTGCTCTGTGCGGGATATACTGGGTATGTTTGGTTTGGTTTGGTTTAAATAAAATTAGTGATTGAAGTCATGATGGTGTCATATAGGGGGTGGGTGATGGTTTGATGATGTAATTATTGGGAT
Organism: Kitagawia praeruptora; assembly: GCA_037693485.1. Lineage (NCBI taxonomy): Eukaryota > Viridiplantae > Streptophyta > Magnoliopsida > Apiales > Apiaceae > Kitagawia > Kitagawia praeruptora. Next base: position 114,826,644 of record CM075351.1, on the reverse strand, counting down.
GAGTGATGTCATATAGGGATGGAGATAGTAAAATAGGGTGTGGAGATAGTAAAATTGGGTGCGTAAATAGTGGTTTTTAGTTTGTATTTAAGTATTGGTTTGTATTTGAGTAAAAACCTATATATATATATATATATATATATATATATATTGGCCTTTGCTCCATACAGAACACTCTTATATAACAAACAATAAAGAACACCTTAGATCTATTAGATCCTTTGGTCCCGCCAGGGCACCAAATACAAAAAGTTGTTATTTTTTTACCCTCTATCAAGATAGCAAAAAAATAATTTTTTTTTTAATGTTCATGATGACGTCACTGATGACGTCATCGTCATGAACAGTAACTTTTTTAATTTTTTTTTGAGATGATGATGTATAGAGGGTAAAAAAATAAGAACTTTTTGTATTGGGTGGCCCCGCCAGGGGCATTGGATCTATTAGATCTAAGGTGTTTTTTATTATTTGTTATATAAGGTGTTTGTTATGAAGTGCAACTCATATATATATATATATAATTCTGGAATGATTACTTTACATATTACTTGGGTCATTAATGACTTTTTAATTTTTTATTATCTTATACTTTTAGCGAGAATATTACTTTACAACATTGGCCCAAATTGGGACCGACGAAATTTATTACTTAAACGCGAGGTTATTATTTTATCAGATATTACTTAATCGAGGTTTAACTAGTACTAGGTGCATTTACATAATGAGTTGGATTCACTAATTGATGTTTTTATTAGTTGATATTAATGAAAATGTTCATTGAACTATAATCAGACACCTACTATTTTGTAAAAAAATTTGTGAAACTTTATGCAACTCTAGTCTTTTCCTATGAAAAATGCCATAATTTTCATTACGAGTACTTTTTACTACACTTATCCCAGGGGTTCGTTTTAATTATAGTACTCTTTCCTGGACAATGTATCGAATGGTTCTTTTTGACAGATGTTACGCAATACAATATGTACAGGGCTGCTAGTCGATCTGTATGTTTTTACATGTACTTCATTTTCCTGGAGAATTTTGTTCGATTTCAAGCTGTGAACAGTATCTGTTAAAAGTCTCCAGAGTCACATGTAATCTAAAATCTATACTAACCAAAAACCTCATTTCCATTCGATTCATTTCTTCCTTGCTTACGCCTCCTACCTTTGCATAATAACCATTGCTATAGCACCTGCAATTCCGCGCATTCGACTTTCAATTTATGCGTATCAAGAATGACTTTGCTCAAAAAATAAAAAATAAAAAATCTGATCATAACCGAAATGGAGTAAACACAATGATTCAAAGTATAAATATTTACTTACTCATCCTCGGCGTACTTAGCAGCTAACACGATACTGGTAATTAGGAGACGATGAACGTTGAGTGAGGTTAGACAATCTCCAACTTGTTGCAGAAATTTCTCCATGTAAATATACGCAACCACTAGGCACGAAGGACTGCAATTGGAGTATTTGAAGATGCGCTCTATGTACTGTCTTATGCTCACACCAGGTGCTATTGAACTGTGGAAGATAGTTGGCATGTTTTTGAATTTTGATGAGTTGAGAAGTTTTTCATTCTTTTGAATCGATTTTTCCAACACAAAAGAAAGAACTGAGAATATTTTCGGAGGTCCTGAAACGGCTTTATTGCAGCTTTCAAAACCTAAACTTATGTAATTTCTTGATCCCATTTTTTTTTGTTGGCTAATTGTTTGCCCGTGTCTTTCTATAGCAAGAACAGGATATATAGAGATATATACAAAGTTTGCATGTTTGATCAATGTAAGATGAAAGATTCTTGCTGATCTAAAAAGACATGCATACATGGTAAAGAATAATCATGATCATGATCCATATATCCTTCCCATGAAACACACGTTGCCAATGAGCTGGTTGAAATTAATCTCGAAAACATTCCCAATGTAAGAGCATCTCCAATGGGAGAGACCCCTTAGGTAAATTTTAAAATTAATTACCATAAACAAGAATTATAAAGAATGTGTAAAAAAATTTACACTCCAATGGGACAAAACTGTTATCTATAATTATAGATAATCTCTTGATGTTGGCTATATTTGTCGAACCTCTAGAGACCTGTAGTGAATTGCCACATCACTTATTTCTATATTAAAATTATATATTCCATTAATAACAACTTGAAATATTAATAACATACCATTTTTAAAATATAGCCAATCATTATAGCCAATACCCTCGGAACACAATGTCTTACAGGTTCGACAAATTTTACATAATCAATATTTTATGTAATTTAGCCAATCATTTTTAGCTAACGCCATTGGAAATGCTCTAAGAAGCGAGGTTCGACCTAGAATATTTGAAAAAATTGATTCGGATTGCGTTACACATGTATCCAAGAGGAGTGTGTTGCACTCAAAAATGTACTCCCTCTGTTTTTTTCTTTTCTTTACGTTTGCTTTTTGCACGGAAACCAAGATAGTGGATGTAATATTGTTAAAATAAATGAAGTAGTGGGTGCAATAGTAATTTTATTGTTAAAATAAGTGAAGTAGTGGGTGTAATAGTGAAAAGGTGGTGTGAAGTAGTGGATGTAATAATGTATTTTATTGTTAAAAGTTACTATTTTTAGTAATGTAAAGAAATGGAATGGACAGCCCAAAATAGAAAGTGTAAAGAAATGAAATGGACGGAGGGAGTACTAAATGGCAGTATTGTTCTATCTACTTCCCGGTAGAGTATCCACATTCACAAATTCATTTTATACTTTTATTTAATTTAATTAGCACGTTATGTAAAACTACTATGCTGCAGCATTGGGTTTAGTAAATTAATTATTTAATATTAAAATTGGTTTCCCAAAATAATAGTTAATTCATTTGTTTTGAAATGTTCCAAAAAACAAAGTGGATCAATCTTTTTGGGATGGGGGAGTATTTTTCTCTCTCCATATTTTATCATTTGGTATCTTTTTATTTATCTTATAAGAATGTTTACAAAGTCAACTTTAATGTGTGCTATTTTAAAATTAAGTTTTACATATTACTCAGTTGAATGTTAAAACAAATCAAATTTTAAAATGTACCATTTTGAAATTTTATTTTTTAAAGTTGTTACCAAAGAAGAACACCCACGAAACAACTACTCCCTTTGTTCCTAAATACCTTTCTGGGTTTGACTTTGAGCACTGTTCATTCTAAGCGATTGACTACTAATTAACGCATAATTTATAAGATAAAATATAATCATGAGTGATCTTGTTGGATTTGTATTTATTAGTACTTTAATACAGTGAAGTTTTTAAATTTGATACTAATACGAAATTAAATATATTAACGATTAAAAGTGTGCGTTGACAAACGTGTCCAAAGTAAACAGGAAACGTTTTTTGGAACGGAGGGAGTAATTTCTTGCACTTGCTTAAAGATCGAGAATCGGGTTTTGTGTGTTGTGTAGGAGCAAAAGAAAGTTGGAAACAATTAGGGGATAAACCCTCATGTAAAAATACTTGGACCGACTACCAAGAATCAGGTTCTTCCCCATCTCTCCCTGCCATATCTTTATACAAACCTTTAGGATAGATGCCATACTTTTGAGGCAAACATAAATATCAAGTAGACATACAGATGCTTCTATACTATATGCTAGCTGATGAATAGTAAGCTACTAAGCTGATTTAACAAGTTGTTACTGTTGAATAATATTTTGTTAACATATGGCCGGATTGTTACAGATTAGTTACTTTTGTCTTTAGATGATATCATAACTAAGGTTAATTGACGGGAGAATCACGTTTGATTTTCTGTCACCAAATTGGGTACCAAAATTGGGTACCAAATGACATGGCAACAAACACTTGGCATTTTAAAATATTTTGATTGGATGGCCCTGGCGGGCCCATTATAACTATAACCAATTAAACAAAGACACATCATTTGGTGACAATTTTTGGTACCTAATTTTGGTACCTCTAGCATTTTTCATATTTAAACAATTTATTACAGATAGGGGCATCGTTTAATCCAAAAATGGAAAAAAATATTAGAATATAATATAAAGATAGTTAAAAGTTAAAACTTTCTCTAATATATTTTAAATCGATTGGTTAAATTTTAATGACTTTTGGTTATTTAATTAGTGTCAGAGCTCCATATAGTAAATAAATCAAATTCAAATCTTTCCATCCTATTTATTTAATTTAATTATTCATTACAATATTCCAATAGATCCATTGGCCCCGTCAGGGGCACCCAATACAAAAAGTTCTTATTTTTTTAGGCTCTATCCATCCAGCAAAAAAAAAAAAAAATTGGAAATTTACTGTTCATCAATGACGTCACTGATGACGTCACTGATGACGTCATCATGACGTCACTGATGACGTCATCATGACGTCATCGATGAACAGTAAATTTTTAAATTTTTTTTTTTTTTTGCTGGATGGATAGAGCCTAAAAAAATAAGAGCTTTTTGTATTGGGTGGCCCCGCCAGGGGCAATGGATCTATTAGATATGAGGTGTTCTTTGTTGTTTGTTATATAAGGTGTTTGCTATGGAGTCCAACCCTATATATATATAGGGTCTTGTTCTAATAGAAACTAACTTAGAATAGAAACTGGAAACTAAACCTAAATTAAATATTGCAAGCTAATCTAATGACCAAATTAGGGGTACCCCAATACAAAAAACGTTTAAAATTATTGGCTCTATTCAACAAAAAAATTTAAAAAATTAAAAAAAATTTAAAAAAAGTTACTGTTCACGTGATGACGTGGCACGTGAACAGTAACATTTTTTTTATTTTTTTTTTATATTTTTGTTGAATAGAGCCAAGAATTTTATAAGTTTTTTGTGAAGGTGCCCCTAGCGGGGCCATTAAAATAAATGAAATATAATTTATTTAGTGTAAGTTTCTAGTTTCTATTCTATGGTTGGTTTCTATTTGAACACTAGCCTATATATATATATATAATATATCTAAATATTGTTGGAGGATTTCGTAACAACACGAAATCGGAGCTTTGCTGAAATAGTCATAGATTGTTTTAGGGAATTTAGGATTTGTAAAAAAGAGAGGGCTGAACTTGGCAGGTGTCTCGATTTGTCTCGTGTATTGGTCCCATGTATCGGATCCCTTTGCCAAGATGCCTACTTACTAATTTATATTGGATCAAGCCCACGTAGTTCTGCACAATTGTGTCTATCCCTGAGAGACTTTAGGGATAAACTTCGTTAATGTGGTAATTACTGATTTTATCTTATTTAATCTTATCATTTTGATATCCTCCTGATTTGAATAATATGGTTTGGAGAATTTTTCCGTAATTGATTGATTGAGATTGATTTTTTTTCTCATTTCAGAGAGAGGATAAAACTTAGCGGTTAAGCAATAATTATTAATCTAAATTAATAATTAATATTATTAGAAATTTGAGAGATTATTAGACATGCCAAAATTATGGCATAACAACTAGCCCCCAGTTCTTCAGTGTAGCTTGCTGCAGTGGAGAACTAAACATTCTTCAAGTTTCCAAATTTCGGGAGTCGCTGAAAAAACTGAAAATAGAAGATTAGTAAAACATTTAGAGTACCACTGTGCTCGCTAGGCGTATGCGGATGCAAGTGTGATAGCATGCGATGACCAGTATAAGATAGATATTTTTTTTTGCCAAGTTTTCAAAATGTGCGAGCATAAATAATATTTTTGAAATCCTTTGCGATCCTTGTTGTCTAGTTAGGACATTGGCGCTTGTATATATCCCGATTGGCATACACGCTTTTCAAGTGTCTGATGCAACCACATAAGGATGTATCTTCGTTTCTGGAGGGACTGTTAATAAGAGATGTAGATGTAGTTCTGGCGAACTTCGCACGCGTCCCTTGTTGGGTTAGCTGTGCTATGAAGTCTTAAAGATAGTTTGCATAGGGATGCCTCCACCCATTCGATATAGAGAGATCTCATGGGCCTTCAATAATCCAGAGGGTGCTGCACTTTACTAAGCATGTTGCATTGCGAGATTTATAGCTTGTCCAGGCTACCCTACTTGACAATCTCAGTTTGCAAGTTTGTAAATATTTTTGACATATATGTATTATCGCGACAATATATGAAAATATTTTACAAATCCAAATGCAATAATGAATATGCTCTTTTAAGAATGTCACGATATTTATTTTCTTCCAAAATAATGCTCTCTTTTTTTTGTAGAAAATCTTTTACAAAATTATGCATCCCGCATATGTATTTTATTTTCAAAGCATGCAGCTCGTACGAGATTGTGAAATAAATCCGCAAATCATCAAAATAAATAGGCACAGTTCATTGACATAAATATCTCGTACGATATTTTCTAAATCGCAATAATTTTACAAGCATAAAAATATTTATTGCTCGCACGAATTTTTTGAATAATAAATATTTTTTCTGAAAAATATTTAAAAATAAGACTATGCATGCATGGCAGGATATAATATATTTAATTGCTGGGAAATAAAACGGAGATGGAAAAAAAAAAGCTTATCTTTATTTTTCTGTTTCCTGCCGGTTCGGACTGATTGGACATCGGAGTATCCATGCATGATTTGTTCATGTATGTCGCTGCTTCTTAGTGATGTTGCGACCATGTTTTTTTTTTGTAAGCTTTCAGTTTTTTTTCTTTTTTCTTCTGGGTTGGTGTTGCGCCGTTGTGCTCCTGTGCTCCACGACCTCTGCTGCTTTTTTTTAATGTTTTATCCACCGGGTCCGGTGTTTGTCCTTGTGCTTTGATTCAACTGCTTCAAATTTTTTTTCCTTCCTTTTGCTTATTCCATGCGGGTCCAATCATATGTGGTGCTTTGTTTGTACTGATGCCACCGTGTTTTATTTATTATCGATCCCTCCACCGCCATCATGTTAGAATCACTTTAATTGTGTTCCAACACCGTAAATTATGAATTATTCGTCCTCCTCGAATAATTAAAACTCTCCTTCTAGCGCCAAATGTTTTTGGAGGAATTTCGTAACAAGATTTGCTGAAATAGTCATATAGCGATTCATATATTTATGTGATTGTTTTAGGAATTTAGGATTTGTAAAAAGGAGAGGGCTGGTGTAAGAATCCTAATTTTTGGTAATATTTTAAAATTTAATGAAGTATGATATTATGGATGATGGACACTTTGGAGCCACCAATGACATATAGTGGATTTTAATTTTCCGAGTATTAAATTTCGTGGCATAAGATGTGTGAGCAAAAAGGAAGGTTATTGAAAGCAAGAAATCCACTTCTATTAAATTACATAAAAGCTTGGGACTTTGAAGATTATTAGAGTATCAAAAGATTTTAAAAGCCTAAGACAAGGAGTTACGGATATTTAAGGGAATTACACAATTAAGTACTTAAGGAATTACGAAGGAAATCTCTACGCGACAAAATGTTATTACGAGGAGTTTATTTAAGATACGTTATGGATTAAGGATTAAGTGACAAACATTGGTGGAGAAATAAAATAAGGGAAATATTACATGCAATTATCAAGCAAGTAGCTAGTTAGAAAAGCAAACTAGTAATGTAAAAAGCAAAAAGCATAAAGTTATGCACCATGCTTTAGGAGACATGGAAGTATGGTCTAACCTAGTAGGCTATCACTAGACTTGCAACATGTGACTTATACACATATAACAACACATATCAATAATACATCTCACATCATTCAAACCAAACAAAACAAAACATTTCTCTCTCCCTTTTCTTCATTTTCGGCCAGGACAGAGAGGGGAGATTTAAACAGCCATAGCGCCTTCATTTCTCATCCAAATATTGCGTTCTATAGGTTTTTGGAAAGGTATTGAGATGATCTACAACTATTATTTAGGTGCCTCGTCCAGCAAAGTAAGGTAAGGACCTCGTTTTTCCAGTTCTTTCAGCTGGGGTATATTGACTCCGAAAATTTCTAAGTTTTGTTCTTGATGTTCTTGTTAGTTTAAGGTTATTAAGGATAGATCAAGCTTCTCCAAGGGTTAAAAAGCTCATACAAGGTCACTAGAGACTCAAGGAAGGTATAAATATCTCTCAACCCTTAGCCATGACAAGTTTATAGTTTATATTGTTAGATCTATAAGTATTGGAGTGAATCTTGATGGTTTGAGCTTTAGATGATGAAATCTTGAAGTTTTATGCTTGTTGTTGTAATAATAAGGCATGTGATTAGAGTATGTAGTCTCATGTATGTTATAGAGATGAATCTTGGTGGAGTTAATGGTTGTAAAGAGAGTATTGTGTTATTGTCAAGTGTTGAAGTTGATAAGATGCTTGTTGTAAATTCTGGGAGCATGTACTGTCTTGTAGGAGGGTTTTGAACCCCTTAAACTTGTCTCCTTAAGACCCAATACATATGGTTAGAAAGGTATTTGAATGTAGTTTCTAGAAATATAAGGCTCACACCCAGGAGATGTGTAGATTTTGAGTTATGGCCGGATTAGTGCAGTGTGGTTCTGGAATTCGGACTGCACTGTGTTGTCCACTTGTGAACTGAGTTAGGACCCCTTAAAATTATGAAAATGTTATGGAAATTTGAAGATATACAGATTAAACAAGTGGAAAGGCTGTCCAAAAAGAATTGGATTAAAATATGTATTTTTCAATTTTATAAAAATATTGGAGCGAGGTATGCGCAAGTGAAAAACCACTTAGGGGATTAGTTTAAAATAGTTTTAAGAATATTCACTTGAGTTTCGAGTTCGAGGAATAGATTTGAGTCGAATGGGTAACGAAAGTGATAATGTGACGACATGTTCATATGAGAGGGTTAGTGGTCACAAGTGGAGTCGTTAAGTTGGTTTTACAATTTTTAAAACCTTATGATTAAGTAGCGTTGTTAAGGCACTAACGTGCGAATATTGATTATGTATAGATTTCCATTCCACTCCGCAAGCCCGACCACCCCAACCTCACCAAGGCAAGTTTACCAACTCTAAGTATTTAATTTCAAAAGATTATATTCTTGATTTTACCTATGCAAGTTTACTTCTCAAAACTTATATATAAGGATGTTCACTATTGTGTTTATAGCTTCCAAACGTATTATATGCTTATGCTTTACGAGATTATGTTGAAGTTTGAGATATATGCATATGTGTTTGTACACCCTTGAACTTAGAATGAAAATGTTTTCTTCGGACAACGACTCTAGCAATAGAGGTCGTAGCGGTCCAAATATACTATTGACCGGGGAGCGGTATATTATTGTGTCGTGATTAAATTACGAAATCCCGAAGAGTCAATCGGGAAGTATCGTATACTTAAGTATTTATTATTTTACGTTGTTAAAAATACTCAAAAATATCTATCTTGGATTAAAAGCTTGTTTTAATTAAATAATTATTTTATTAATTGTTTATATTAAATCTCAAAATATTATTTATTAATTATCGTTCATTATTTTAAAGACAAAACTAATCCAAGATACCTTTAGCGTTTTCAAACTCAAACTCTTTCCCACCCAAAACATTTTCGAAAACCCCCGGTCAGGTTTTGCTTCTTGTACGTTTTTCAAGAATTATCGGTCGACTGAGGTCGAACTTCAACTACTCGAATTTTCTATCAAAATGATTTTTGAAAAGAAAAGAAAAAGGGGACTCTGGCAGGTGTGGGAATCGTTGACGAACGATTCCCGGGATGTGTAAGCGGCCGTGAGCCAGGCGGTCCATCAATTATTATTCCGGCCCAGGTGTTGCCGAAGGATGATTACGGATGTAGTTTTCATCGAGGGTGATTACGGATGTAGTTTTCACCCAAGGGTAGTTACGGATGTAGTTTCTATCCTTCTACTAGTAGAGAAGACCCGCGGATTATTGGACTTGGATGTGACGACTGATCATCGTCAATCCCTGTCAGGTTTTATGTTTTCTTCCAGTCCCATCCTCCACTTTGGAAAAATACTCAAACACTGCTTCTTGGGCATAAGTGCCAAGTTGCCGATAGTGTGGTTTTTGATAAAAAAAAATATTGACATCGTGCAGTATCTAGAACTGCAAGATTTTCTATAGAGATTGGCACGTGTTAGTGCACTCTTGCAATTATTTCAAAGAATGAAATGTTTTTGAATGAGAAACCTTCTAAGCTAATGGAAGGAAAGAGGTTTTGCATCAATGCATTCCCTGTACATTATGTTAACCGTAGAGTGTTTTGCCGAAACTGATATACTCATACGTGTATATTTTCAAACTTGAGATATATTGAAATGAGAACCTTATAAAGGATTCATATGTTATTCTTAAAGCTCCTTAGTGAGTATAAATGTTTTATTCAAACTCGGACATATATATTGTCGAGTTGTGTTTTGTAATCTGAGATATATACCCATACAGTTGGGAACGTTTTCAAAATAAACCACTTTATTATTTTTCAAAATGGTGAACTTGCTGAGCATTATGTAGCTCATTCTTGCTTTATAAAAACTTTTCAGAAAGAGACGAATTTGGTCGGTTAACTCCGCACCAGCAGAAGAGGAGTAGGAGATTTACCCCAGAGATGATTTAGTTCCTGAAAAATACTACAGAGTAAGTCTGATAGGCTTTCAACTGTAATAGTAAGACTTGTCTTCAAGTGTAGTTGTATAAGTGGAAGTGCGTAAGATTCCGGATTGTACAGATGAATTGTAATATTTAGTGTTACTTTTGATTATCGTTTCTGAGGCTCTAACTTGTATGTGCGTAAGATTGAGGTCTGGATGGATGTATTGTTGAGTTGTAAAGCTAATACAGGTATGATATGGCTGGATGGTGATGTGACGACCTGAATCTCTGACCTCGGATTTGGGGGTGTCACAGAAATGGTATCAGAGAGATAAGTTACAGTACTCGGAAACGAGAGTGTTGAGAGTTAAGTCTAAGTCGGAGAATGACATAAGAGATCGTAGTAAACTTATCATTGGACTACCGGAAGAGGTACCGGTGAGTAGAATGGACTGGAGTGTTTACTGGAGGTATTATACTAGGGTCGATAGAATCCTTAGAGACCTTCAGAATGATGAATCGAGGTTTGAGAGTCTTACATGACCTATCATATGTAATGATATAGGAAGCATAGCAAAATCTCAAGAGCAGCTGAGGTAGAGGCGATATTGCCAATATGATCGGATGACTAGGCTGGCATAAATTTTGTGGCCCATATTCCTCCACAATTTAGGAGGCAGCATTTTAAGAATCAAGAAGTTTAGACTTCCCTACATAATTAAGGGTACTTAGTACTTGGAATGATGACAGCCTTTTACTTTGGCTATAAGATCCGATTTTTGATAAGTAACGGGTTTACCTGAAAGGTGGTTACTATGCCGTTGTGGATTTCATTACCCTTGATGGCAAATTTTACATGTGTTATACGAGAATGTTATCATAAGACGAGCGTGCTAGATGATTCCGCGCATGGTTCGGGCGCTAGAGCATGGTAGTTCAACTTAGAGAACAAACAAGTAGAATTAACAAAGGGACTCAAGTGAAGTTGAATATGGTTGCATCGAGCGATACAGTGATCTCAGAGTCTACCAAAAGAAAAGACCAATGGGTCTAGAGTGGGATCCTTTGATAAAGATTTTATCAGGGACTACGTATATATGTATTGTAGACCTCAATATTTTTGGTATATGTTCACATGCACACACCCGCCACTGAACCTATGGACTGCACTGAGATCCCTGAGAGATCTCTTTGATCTGTTCCCAGGGGGAACTGGCCACTCGTGATTCTTGTCGGAAGGCATGAAGTAGGACCCTATGGACTTAGCAGATGTCCCCGGAATGATGTGAAGCTTGGTCTTCAAGATAAAGCACGAAGATGATAGATATATTTGTGAAACCCTAACTCGATAATTGACTCTAAGATGAAGATTGAGAGACGCACTAGTTGGTGCTTGTATTACGAAGACGAAGAGATGGAGTTACCCTCATAGTGGTGATAATGAGATGCACGAATGATTATTAACTTATTTTGGTAACTACCGGCTGGTGCACTACTTCATTTTAAACTTTTCATTAACCATGTTACCTCGATTAGTTTATATCAGATAATCCTTCTAGCTTTCTACTTCAAACTTGTGGAATAACCACCAGTGATGTACTTTCTCTAAACCGGGACTCATCCAAAGTATCTTATTTGATCCCCGAGTATTCTATTTGAAGTTTGTAATTTTTTCGTTCTGCTCAGGACTATTTACACTTCGTTTCAATTATCCAAGGAATGTTCAACAATTGTTTCCTTAATTAATCAATGAATATTCCTAAACGAATATTGATATTTTGACTACTTCTTTCATACTTGCACTCTTCAGTCGAGCCCATAAATATTTATCAACTTGTTGAGAACAGGGATGATCTAACATCCAGATATTCCTCATGAATCCTTTCTTCGATTCAAAATGAGATTGTGCGTCGTACATTGAAATCATAGTAAGGATATCATTTTGATACTAGTATTCTGAATTTCATTCTGCTGTAAGATCTGATAAAGCATGTGTACGGAGGCACCCTTGGGTGGACCGTTTCACTGATAAGTAATATTTGATGAGAGGTTATCGATTGTTCCGATACCTAGAACATTCTCTTCATGTTTTATAGTTTTTTTTTTTTTCAAACTTAATAACTTCTTATTTCCATTCGTTGTCCGAGTAGCCTAAAGTTTCTTCAGTGGCTACGATGTTGAAATTCCGTTCTAGCCAATTGAAACTGGCTAGTCGATATGTCAATATGAATGACTAGTTGATTGTTCTAACTAGTCAAAATTGTAATGTTGTGAAGAACACCTAGCTAATTGTCCTAGCTAGTGGTGATGTCTCAAACAGGCGAACTAGCAAATTTTGTCTAGCTAGTTGCTAGTGTTTCTTGAAAAGGACTAGTTATTGTTTCACTGGTCCAACTCCCAATTTAATTCATTCAGCAATTCCTCAATGCATTTTGCATGTGGTAAAGTATGATAATGAAAGTTTTGACGAATAACTTGATTGAGACCTAGTGAGGTCGCCCACTCAACTTGAATTCTACCCATCTTCGTATCAGACTTTATGTCACTTGAATATTCTGTTCTTTCATTCATACATGAAGATACATTTGAAACCATAGATTACTTGAATGATAAACTGCTTCATTTTTATTGTCATAGAGTAGAATTTCTTTCGATCGGTTGACCTTTATCAATGGGACTTTTTAGATCCTCTATTTTTTTTTTATTTTTTTATTTTTCTTTTCAAGAGGAAAAGTATTCACCAGATGTAAGAATTGTATAAAGACCGTCTTTATGACTTTTGTATCCAACAATCATTGCCCTCGTGCAACATTCTCTATGACATCACATTACAAAATTATCAGGACATGAAGGAATAAACCTTGTTGTACTCTTTTTGTCCATCCTTACATCTCCGAAAATTGAGACTCCTAGTATTTGGAATCATCAACATTCTTGGAACATCCAATGTGGAATTCTTATTGAAATTATCTATTGGGCCTTGCTATTTTGAAACCATTCCTTTCAAAAGTGATTACTCTAAGGTGAACGGGAGGTACAATTGTGAACCATTGCACCAATATGAGAGCCAAAAACCAAATGTTGTAATTGTGCAGCCAGAGCATTATACCGAGTGATTATTTAAAGTAGGAATAACATGTCGGGGCATACCACAAGGACCTTTAATATTAGTGTGAGGAAGGTTATAAGAAATAATGAGGTGGTTGGGAGCACGCCCCTACCAACCATCGTCAGGATGTTATATTAATGAATTCTGGAGTTACCAAGCCTTTTCCTGATCCAAGAAATGCAAATCGATTGCGATGTAAGACATATCCTTAGAGGAAACTAACATGGAAGTGAGATGGACAAGAAAGGAAGAAATATCGTGGCAAGAATGTGAAGCTTCACTTAGCTAAAAGGGATTGATGCACATAGCGAGACATAAAGTTTAAAAGGCCCCTAATAGCAAATGGATGCATGGATATATCCCAATGATCCTTCGAGATTACCACCTAATCAAGTTTATTAGGAATCGCAGCATCATGCAGGCCTCAGGCTGATTGGCACCAGTTGTGAAAGAGGACGAGCGTATGACATCTTACATATACCATCGAGAACTGATACCCTTATCGGAAATGGAGGAATTGTTGACTAGTTAAAATGTGTAGTTGTTTTTCAAAGATAAGAAGAGAAGGTTTCACCAACTCAAGATCGACCTCTGTACTGTGCCAAAATTGGCATTTCACAATAATATAAACGTTATAAAATTATGGTAGTATCGTTTGAGTGGATTAATGAGTCAGAAGCCTTTATTGATTAATGAGCAAAGTTTTGGAATGAAATGAGATATTAGCAACAACCTCGTTGTTAGCTATACTTGATGATAAAAAGGATGACTTTGAGAGTCACGATGATGCATCTTTCAAGAGTTTAAGAGGTGTTCTGATGCAGTAGAAAGGGGATGATAGCCTATACTTCTAAACAACATAAAGGTTACGGGATGTGATATACTAACCGTGAGTCGGGGATTAGTCATGATAGCATTCACGCATAAAACGGAGACGTTAATCTTATAAGAAAAGTGTGAATTTTTTTTTCTCCCACAAGTGCCTTAAGTATATCTTCATATTAGAACTAAACATAAGAAAGAGAAGGTGATGAAAGGGAGCAGGGAGTATAATGGAGAAATTTGTTATGACCCAAGAAAGGCCAGTGTGGTGGCCGATACTTATAGAAGGGATTATTCGAAATTGGAATTCAGTCAGTATTGACCAAGAAAATAGAGTATATACAATAAAGAATAATGTTAGAGGAAAATGACTAAATTATGGGGAAGGACAAAGATGTATAGAGAATTAAGATAATGTTTGGCAGACAGGTATGAAGAATGGCATTGGCAAACTATTAAGTACAAACGCGACATGTCGAAAGCAGAATGATAGAGATCTAGTTCCGCCTGTAGAAAATCTTGAACGTGGACAGAATTATAATGAATTTCATGAGTAGGTCGCCGAAGACCGAGCCAAGAGATGGCCCTAGTTGATTTATAATTGTTGAACCAAGTGATTTACCTACGAGGGACTTTCCATTTAGAAGATTATCGATTTAGATACGGAAGAGAGGGTGGTGCAATATAAAACTTCTGCAGTGATTACGCCAGATAAAGACTTAAGGTTAAACTTCGAATATTGAATGTGCTTTCAAGCATATTTAACAAAGAAGATTGAGCGTATGTACTAATTTGACCTGTGGTTGATGGACAGGGACGAAGAATTATCCAGACGATCGAATTTATATTTACTGTCGTGCCTTAGATTTCACGGGGCAGTCGAGAATAAAAACTTGTCCATGAAATGAACGTTGTTATCACGATCGTCACCATGCGAACGCAAGCCCGTCTCTTGTAAATCATACTGCGAAAGAAGAAGTTTCGCTTTTCTTGCATTACGAAGAAGTCAATGAAGGAGGGATATAGTAGCTGAACTGGTTCGACGTATACCGAAGACTATACAATATCCATAGCAAGTGGTAACGGCTGACGGGAGGCAACACATGCGTGCTAATCAAGCCAAGGAATATGAGGAATACCGTGCGTATTGACGTTGTCTCAGATTATAAAACACGACCACAAAGTATTCACGGGCCAGCGATACAAAGACTCAACACGAATACTATGAACAAGGTAGAAGAGTAACGTATAAGTAGTGGGATAGAAATTTTCATTCATAGAACAACCGATAAGGAAAACAGGTCGAGGAGAGCATGCGTTGAGAAGCAACATTAAAGCGTTGGTGAGACTGCAATAGCCCTAATTTTCATGAATATTCGAACCTGGATGAAAATTAATTTTATGGGTGGATGAGAAATTTTTCCAATCATGATATGTACGAATTATTAAAGGAAGATTTCGAATTGATATTACGCCTTTACGGTGCAGACGAGTGTATGTAAAAGTCATTAGTTTTTACGAAACCCATTATTTCGAATGGTCAAATTTCATGAGATATCAAAGGAGTATGAGGTGGGAGACTTCGTGATGCTAAAGGTATCCCCCTGAAAAGGATTGATGCGGTTTGGTAAGAAAGGGAAGCTAAGTCCGAGGTTTATTGGACCTTTTGAGATTTTGAGGCGTATATCGGGAAGTGGACCTACGAGCTAGCCTTGCCCCCAAGCTTGTAGCAAGTTCATTATGTGTTTCACGTGTCTATGCTACGACCTTATCATACCGACTTTCGACATAGAGTATGACCAGGTAAACCTGCAACTAGACTTGACCTATGTGGAACAACCCGTGGAGATCATGGATAGGAAGGAGCAGGTGCTGAGGAATAAGGTTGTCAAACTAGTAAGAGTTTTGTGGAGGAACCAGAATGCCGAGGAATCAACCTGGGAGCTAGAAAGCGCAATGCGTGAAAAGTACCCCCAACTGTATTCAACCTGATTCCGGGACGGAATCCTTTTAAGGAGGGGAGGCTGTAAGAATCCTAATTTTTGGTAATATTTTAAAATTTAATGAAGTATGATATTATGGATGATGGACACTTTGGAGCCACCAATGACATATAGTGGATTTTAATTTTCCGAGTATTAAATTTCGTGGCATAAGATGTGTGAGCAAAAAGGAAGGTTATTGAAAGCAAGAAATCCACTTCTATTAAATTACATAAAAGCTTGGGACTTTGAAGATTATTAGAGTATCAAAAGATTTTAAAAGCCTAAGACAAGGAGTTACGGATATTTAAGGGAATTACACAATTAAGTACTTAAGGAATTACGAAGGAAATCTCTACGCGACAAAATGTTATTACGAGGAGTTTATTTAAGATACGTTATGGATTAAGGATTAAGTGACAAACATTGGTGGAGAAATAAAATAAGGGAAATATTACATGCAATTATCAAGCAAGTAGCTAGTTAGAAAAGCAAACTAGTAATGTAAAAAGCAAAAAGCATAAAGTTATGCACCATGCTTTAGGAGACATGGAAGTATGGTCTAACCTAGTAGGCTATCACTAGACTTGCAACATGTGACTTATACACATATAACAACACATATCAATAATACATCTCACATCATTCAAACCAAACAAAACAAAACATTTCTCTCTCCCTTTTCTTCATTTTCGGCCAGGACAGAGAGGGGAGATTCAAACAGCCATAGCGCCTTCATTTCTCATCCAAATATTGCGTTCTATAGGTTTTTGGAAAGGTATTGAGATGATCTACAACTATTATTTAGGTGCCTCGTCCAGCAAAGTAAGGTAAGGACCTCGTTTTTCCAGTTCTTTCAGCTGGGGTATATTGACTCCGAAAATTTCTAAGTTTTGTTCTTGATGTTCTTGTTAGTTTAAGGTTATTAAGGATAGATCAAGCTTCTCCAAGGGTTAAAAAGCTCATACAAGGTCACTAGAGACTCAAGGAAGGTATAAATATCTCTCAACCCTTAGCCATGACAAGTTTATAGTTTATATTGTTAGATCTATAAGTATTGGAGTGAATCTTGATGGTTTGAGCTTTAGATGATGAAATCTTGAAGTTTTATGCTTGTTGTTGTAATAATAAGGCATGTGATTAGAGTATGTAGTCTCATGTATGTTATAGAGATGAATCTTGGTGGAGTTAATGGTTGTAAAGAGAGTATTGTGTTATTGTCAAGTGTTGAAGTTGATAAGATGCTTGTTGTAAATTCTGGGAGCATGTACTGTCTTGTAGGAGGGTTTTGAACCCCTTAAACTTGTCTCCTTAAGACCCAATACATATGGTTAGAAAGGTATTTGAATGTAGTTTCTAGAAATATAAGGCTCACACCCAGGAGATGTGTAGATTTTGAGTTATGGCCGGATTAGTGCAGTGTGGTTCTGGAATTCGGACTGCACTGTGTTGTCCACTTGTGAACTGAGTTAGGACCCCTTAAAATTATGAAAATGTTATGGAAATTTGAGGATATACAGATTAAACAAGTGGAAAGGCTGTCCAAAAAGAATTGGATTAAAATATGTATTTTTCAATTTTATAAAAATATTGGAGCGAGGTATGCGCAAGTGAAAAACCACTTAGGGGATTAGTTTAAAGTAGTTTTAAGAATATTAACTTGAGTTTCGAGTTCGAGGAATAGATTTGAGTCGAATGGGTAACGAAAGTGATAATGTGACGACATGTTCATATGAGAGGGTTAGTGGTCACAAGTGGAGTCGTTAAGTTGGTTTTACAATTTTTAAAACCTTATGATTAAGTAGCGTTGTTAAGGCACTAACGTGCGAATATTGATTATGTATAGATTTCCATTCCACTCCGCAAGCCCGACCACCCCAACCTCACCAAGGCAAGTTTTCCAACTCTAAGTATTTAATTTCAAAAGATTATATTCTTGATTTTACCTATGCAAGTTTACTTCTCAAAACTTATATATAAGGATTTTCACTATTGTGTTTATAGCTTCCAAACGTATTATATGCTTATGCTTTACGAGATTATGTTGAAGTTTGAGATATATGCATATGTGTTTGTACACCCTTGAACTTAGAATGAAAATGTTTTCTTCGGACAACGACTCTAGCAATAGAGGTCGTAGCGGTCCAAATATACTATTGACCGGGGAGCGGTATATTATTGTGTCGTGATTAAATTACGAAATCCCGAAGAGTCAATCGGGAAGTATCGTATACTTAAGTATTTATTATTTTACGTTGTTAAAAATACTCAAAAATATCTATCTTGGATTAAAAGCTTGTTTTAATTAAATAATTATTTTATTAATTGTTTATATTAAATCTCAAAATATTATTTATTAACTATCGTTCATTATTTTAAAGACAAAACTAATCCAAGATACCTTTAGCGTTTTCAAACTCAAACTCTTTCCCACCCAAAACATTTTCGAAAACCCCCGGTCAGGTTTTGCTTCTTGTACGTTTTTCAAGAATTATCGGTCGACTGAGGTCGAACTTCAACTACTCGAATTTTCTATCAAAATGATTTTTGAAAAGAAAAGAAAAAGGGGACTCTGGCAGGTGTGGGAATCGTTGACGAACGATTCCCGGGATGTGTAAGCGGCCGTGAGCCAGGCGGTCCATCAATTATTATTCCGGCCCAGGTGTTGCCGAAGGATGATTACGGATGTAGTTTTCATCGAGGGTGATTACGGATGTAGTTTTCACCCAAGGGTAGTTACGGATGTAGTTTCTATCCTTCTACTAGTAGAGAAGACCCGCGGATTATTAGACTTGGATGTGACGACTGATCATCGTCAATCCCTGTCAGGTTTTATGTTTTCTTCCAGTCCCATCCTCCACTTTGGAAAAATACTCAAACACTGCTTCTTGGGCATAAGTGCCAAGTTGCCGATAGTGTGGTTTTTGATAAGAAAAATATTGACATCGTGCAGTATCTAGAACTGCAAGATTTTCTATAGAGATTGGCACGTGTTAGTGCACTCTTGCAATTATTTCAAAGAATGAAATGTTTTTGAATGAGAAACCTTCTAAGCTAATGGAAGGAAAGAGGTTTTGCATCAATGCATTCCCTGTACATTATGTTAACCGTAGAGTGTTTTGCCGAAACTGATATACTCATACGTGTATATTTTCAAACTTGAGATATATTGAAATGAGAACCTTATAAAGGATTCATATGTTATTCTTAAAGCTCCTTAGTGAGTATAAATGTTTTATTCAAACTCGGACATATATATTGTCGAGTTGTGTTTTGTAATCTGAGATATATACCCATACAGTTGGGAACGTTTTCAAAATAAACCACTTTATTATTTTTCAAAATGGTGAACTTGCTGAGCATTATGTAGCTCATTCTTGCTTTATAAAAACTTTTCAAAAAGAGACGAATTTGGTCGGTTAACTCCGCACCAGCAGAAGAGGAGTAGGAGATTTACCCCGGAGATGATTTAGTTCCTGAAAAATACTACAGAGTAAGTCTGATAGGCTTTCAACTGTAATAGTAAGACTTGTCTTCAAGTGTAGTTGTATAAGTGGAAGTGCGTAAGATTCCGGATTGTACAGATGAATTGTAATATTTAGTGTTACTTTTGATTATCGTTTCTGAGGCTCTAACTTGTATGTGCGTAAGATTGAGGTCTGGATGGATGTATTGTTGAGTTGTAAAGCTAATACAGGTATGATATGGCTGGATGGTGATGTGACGACCTGAATCTCTGACCTCGGATTTGGGGGTGTCACAGCTGGACTTGGCAGGTGTCTCGATTTATCTCGTGTATTGGTCCCATGTATCAGATCCCTTTGCCAAGATGCCTACGTACCAATTTATATTGGATCAAGCCCACGTAGTTCTGCGCAATTGTGTTTATCCCTGAGAGACTTTAGGGATAAACTTCGTTAATGTGGTAAATACTGATTTTATCTGATTTAATCTTATCGTTGTGATATCTTCCTGATTTAAATAATATCGTTTGGAGATATTTTCCGTAATTGATTGATTGAGATTGATCCTTTCCTCATTTCAGAGAGAGGATAAAACTTAGCGGTTAAGCAATAATTATTAATCTGAATTAATAATTAATATTAATAGAAATTTGGGAGATTATTAGACATGCCAAAATTATGGCATAACACTAATTATTAGATCTAACGGTTCTGATTTTTTACTAAAAGTCTAACGGTTATTATTCGTAGTATAAATTTCTATTATATTTTGTTAGTGATTAGAAGATATGGTGTAAAATTTTTCGGTATATATTAATTATTGCAAGATTATGTTTTAAATGAAAAGTTAACGTGTTTTAATTAGAAAGGAAATATTATTGATAGGAAGATATATTTTAGGTGTTTACACTACGTCATCGATGGACTATCAGGACATCTTTTTCTATCAATTAAAAAATAGTCAAGACTGTTGGGGAATTGGCTAGTCAATACTTAATAGGATACTGTATTTAAGTTCCTTTTTAAATACCACTTGTATATTTAGATAAACTAGTGCTACTCTGCTAGGTTGTATTTTACACCCTCTGGATATCTACAGGAATAGTTCAGAAAATTAATTAATTTGTGAAATTGCTATTTTCAAGTGTAATAAGATTATTTGAGACAGACGGAAAAATGGGGGTAAATAGCAACTGGTTGTTTTAAAATTTGTTTTTGGATTCAAAGTTGTATGTTCAAACTGGTTTATGTGCACGACTATTGCAGAGAACCATTTTGTAAAGTGTTGGATGTATCTGGTTTAACCGAACAGAAGTGAAAGATCGTGAAATTGTAGCCAGAAAGTATGTTTAAAATTAACTGATCAAACACTGTATCCCATAAGATGCTTCATAATATCTGCATCTGTAATTTTCAGATTAAGAGAACATGGGGAAGGCGTAGACAATAACCCACTTCTTATATTTCCTGAAGGAACTTGTGTAAATAATCATTACAGTGTTATGCAAGTTCACTGATTTATTTATTTATTTATTTTGCAGTCATCACAGTGTATTAATAATTTTTAACCAATTTTGCTTATGCTTTGTGTAACACCCCAAAAATACTACACTATTACAGATTCATTAATTAACAATAACGGCAGTGATTACATGTATAATATAACCCAGCCAACCCACATACAACCTAGATCGCCAACATGTTCAAGTTTGAAAACAACATACTAAATTACTTATTACAAACCAAGTTCAAAAGTTATCAAAGTGATCTTCCAAAACTAACTATGGTTACAATCCACTTGGATTACTAATCCCACCTGCCTCTGCAATTGACTCCTAACAGCACTAGCGGAATCATCGGTTGACTTACGCGCGGTGTGGAAAATTCGCACCATCTTCTAATGTTGCTGAAAGGGGTTAGGAAGCAAGGGAGTGAGCTAAAAATGCTCAGCAAGTGTAATCAACAACAATAATAATCTATCCAAAAGATTCAAGATATAACAATAGAAATAGAAATAATATTTTATTAGCAACATTTGTAAAAATATGCTTTTATCAAACCTTTCTCAACTGCTTTTCAAATCACAAGGCTCAACATTATAAACAATTCTTAAAAACATTATAAGATAATGGGATTATCAATTCGACGCTACAAGTTAAGCTAGGTGATAATCCAACGCATTAACTCCGGGTCAACACTCTCGTGTGACTCCAACTTACTTCTTTTCCGGAATCTCTGGCACTTATTGACATTGGCCTTGGCGCATTGCCATATACTTACAGATCGGCGTCTCGGTCTAAAACATTTTTAGTGAATCCCAAAGCTTTAAAACATAACATAAAACTTTAACTTCAACAATAAAACCAAACTTTAAACTATATGATTGATATTATAATCAAATTTAAACTGAACTGAATGAACAACTGAAAAGATTTTCAAAGTACTTTTCAAAACATTTTTGTCAATAGTACGGTTTATAAAAATCAGGATATGGAACTGAAATTCAATTCAAGAGGCTTAACAAAGGTATTATATAGAACTGAATAATACCCCAAAAAGGGTGGAAACAATGTTCGAATAACAAGTGGAGGATACGGAACACTTGCCTTATATTTATAGTACTGACTGCTAAAGCCCTCGGGATATACTTTAGATACTTCTATCACCGGCTCTTTGCCAACTCTTCTATTCGATCCTATAACCATATAATAACGCGTGTCAGTCTCTCAATTCTCGATGAATAACCTATACTTATATGCATCTATATAACACGTAAACACGTAAGCACTTAGCACGTAATATACTTGACATAATATAATACTCTATTTAATAAAGAAATTAAATCACGGAACGTGCTGATAATACTTTTAAAAGACATATAATTTTAGAAATTTCGGCAGCACTTCCTTTGTTTATCTTCATCCCATACCGGAATACAACGGCCCAAACAACAAGTCATACTTATAACTTATATAACTCAACCAACAATCATTTCAAAACATAAACAAGCATTCAACTTACATTATATTATAGCTATTTAGTAATGCTTATGACTATACTCACAACCACAATTCAAGATACCTCAAAATAACCCTTATAGTCAAAATCAGCTATGACCAGCCTGAAAGAAATTCATTTTACTCTATCAAGATGACTCCAAATTTAAAAGTACAGAACACGAAACTTGAAGTAAATTCTGAGAACTTTCCAGAATGGTATCATTCATAATTTTTGAGCAAATATTCAGTTAACTACGATTTTTCAAAGTTTGTAAATCACAATCCCGAGGTCAAACTAGCACGTCACACAAATTGCAGAAACGATCATACATGCATGCAGAATCTCATAAAACATAAAGAACGAAAGTTGAAGATTATTGAATTACCTTTCCAGAAAGTCCAGAACCAATATCATACGATAAACGAGGAATGAGATTTGAATTTAACAAGAATTCAGCCAGGCTAACTATTCTACCATTACATACAATTTATCAAGACACCTACACAAACCATAGAACATACATGGAGCACACACACATGCACTTGATCATCTAGTAAAAGTAATCATTTCAATGAAATTAAAATCTACATCACTTCTACACATGCAAATCGTGTACTTAACAAGCAAGACCTTTACATGCAAATAATTCCATCCACTAATCACATATATAATTATCATAACTAATCATTTTATTTCAAATTAAATGAAACAATTCAAGAATCAAAGGTTTTGAATCATACCCTCTATTCGAAAATGAAGGAAGGGAGATGGTGGTTCGGGGTTTGAGGGAGAGGGGAGAGCCGAGTGTGGAAGTGGAGAGGAGATTGAGAGAATGAGAGTGCTTGTGTTTGTTTTGTCTTTTTTTTTTTAGTAAGGACACATGTCACACATGCACACACACTAGAGGGTGACTCACCCCTTTGGGTCCTCCAGCATGTGACATGTGTCACACATGCATGATTTCAGTTCCCCAAATGTTGCCAAGTGTCCTTTGTCTCGTATTATTCTATTTTTGTATCGTTTTAATACACTTTAACACGATATAGATTTTATTCGAAAAATTCTCCAAAAATTATGAAAACTTTACCTATGCATTATAATATTATAAAACTCTTGTAAATAAATTTTCAGAATTTTGCAATCATTTTTGAATTTATTACGAATTTTAGAAGAAAAATTTATATTAAATCATTTAAAAATCGAATTTCTACAAAAATAATATTTTTGTATTTTTAAAAAGTCCTAAAAATAATTTTCAACAGTAGAAAATAATAAAAAAAACTTTTCAAAACGATTTTATATTTTTTTTATAATTTTATCCTAAAATCTCATTTTTACAATATTCATAAACTATTAAGAAATATCTATAATAGAAATGACGATTATAACCGCACACACTAGCATGCACATATGACATGTTTAAGTCACATAAACACATAAATTAACTTTATACTACACATATAAAGTTGACTCATCAAACTAGAATGTATATTTATACCACAGCTTATATAATAATCGTCACACACGATAAACGTAATTATCCGAGACTTAATATATTAATAAATATTGGTCTAATACAATCTATCCTCCTTAAAAGGATTCTGTCCTCAGAATCAACTAGGAAAATAACTGAGGGTACTTTTCTTTCATATCGCTTTCTAACTCCCAGGTGAACTCTTCAACCTTGGGGTTCCTCCACAAAACTTTAAAAATTACAACAGTCTTATTTCTAAGGACTTTCTCTTTTCGATCAACTATTCTAACCGGATGTTCTACAAATGACATGTCCGACTGGATATCTACTGGATCGTACTCTATTACACAAGCAGAATCTGGAATAAACCTCTTAAACAAAGACACATGAAAAACATTATGCACATTTTGCATAAAAGGAGGTAATGCCAACTCACAGGCAACCTTTCCTACTCGTCTCAATATTTCAAAAGGTCCTATATATCTCGGATTGAGATTTCCCTTCTTACCAAACCTAGACAAACCTTTCCATGGAGATATCTTTAACAAGACATTTTCTCCTTCGTCAAATTCTAACTTTCTTCTAGTAGGATCTGCATACTTTTTCTGTCTATCTTGAGCAGCTTCTAACTTCTTTCGGATTATCCTTACAATTTCCTCGGTTTCCTGAATCAACTCGGGACCCATAATCTTACGGTCTCCAACTTCTTCCCAACAGATGGGAGATCTACACTTTCGTCCATACAATGCCTCAAATGGGGGCATTCCTATGCTGGCATGATAACTGTTGTTATAAGAAAACTCAAATAATTTTAAATGGTCATCCCAACTTCCTTTAAAATATAAGGCACAAGCTCGCAACATATCTTCGATAGTCTGAATCGTTCGTTCACTTTGTCCATCTGACTGTGGATGATAAGCTGTACTCATACGTAACTGAGTTCCTAAACATTCTTGGAACTGCCTCCAGAATCTTGAATTAAAATGGGGATCTCTATCTGATACAATTGACACGGGGACTCCGTGCTTACTCACAATCTCGTCCAAATACATATGCACCATTTTATCCAAAGAATATCTTTCGTTGATTAGTAGAAAATGTGCTGACTTTGTTAGTCGATCGACAATAACCCAAATAGCATCATGATTTGACTTAGTTCTTGGAAGCCCTACGACAAAATCCATGGCAATGTGTTCCCATTTCCATTCTGGGATTTCTAATGGCTGCAACAATCCACCAGGTCTTTGGTGTTCCGCTTTTATCCTTTGACACGTATAACACTTGGCTACCCATTCTGCTATTTCTTTTTTCATGTTTGGCCACCAAAAATTCCTTTTTAAGTCCTGATACATCTTTGTACTTCCTGGGTGAATCGAATGTCTTGAGTTATGTGCTTCTTGCAGTATTTCATTCTTTAATTCCAACACATCGGGGATCCAAATCCTTAAACCGAATCTCAAAATACCTTGCTCATCTTTCTGAGTACAAATCTCTTCTCCTGTTAGTTCATTCACCCCTTGACTCATCACTTCATTTTGACATCTCTGAATATTTTCAAGCAACTCCAGCTGAAACATCATAGTATAGAGCATGTCAGTAACTGAATTTGGCTGACAGACTTCTATCTCCAATTTCTCAAAATCTTTAATCAATTCCTTAGCCATCGCTAACATATTCGATCTTTCCTTTCGACTTAAGGCGTCCGCAACCACATTGGCTTTTCCCGAATGATAATTGATCGTACAATCATAATCCTTTATTAGTTCCAACCATCTCCTTTGCCTCATGTTTAATTCCTTCTGCGAGAATATGTACTTCAAACTTTTATGATCAGTGTAAATCTCACATTTCTCTCCGTAGAGATAATGCCTCCATATCTTTAACGCAAACACAATAGCGGCTAATTCTAAATCATGCGTAGGGTATCATTGTTCATGTGGCTTGAGTTGTCTTGAGGCGTATGCTATTACTTTGTCATGTTGCATTAACACACATCCTAATCCCTTTAGTGAAGCATCACTGAATATCACAAAATCTCCTTTTTCATCTGGCAATACTAAAACTGGAGCCGTTATCAACCTTTCCTTTAGTTCCCGAAAACTTGTTTCATACTTTTCATTCCATTCAAACTTTTCATTCTTTCTCGTCAACTTTGTCAAAGGTACTGCAATCTTAGAAAAATCCTTCACAAATCTTCGGTAGTACCCGGCTAATCCCAAGAAACTTCTAACCTCCGTTGGAGTCTTTGCTCTTTCCCAATCCATCACAGCCTCTATCTTGGCGGGATCAACCTTTATGCCTTCGCAACTAACTACATGTCCAAGAAATTGCACTTCCTTAAGCCAAAACTCACACTTGGAAAACTTTGCATAAAACTTCTCCTTCCTTAGGATTTCTAAGGCTAACCTCAAATGTTCTTCATGCTCTTCTTCTGTCTTGGAATATATCATCAATGAAAACTATCACGAACTTATCCAAGTACTTCTTAAATACCCGATTCATCAAATCCATAAAAGCTGCGGGTGCATTCGTCAATCCGAAAGCCATCACTAAAAACTTATAATGTCCATATCTGGTTCTGAAAGCTGTCTTTGGTATATCTTCTGGCTTGATCTTCAATTGGTGGTATCCTGACCTTAAGTCAATCTTTGAAAAACTTGTTGCTCCTTTCAATTGATCAAACAGATCATCAATCCTTGGTAATGGATACTTGTTTTTGATTGTCAACTTATTCAATTCCCTATAATCAATACACAACCTCATACTCCCATTTTTCTTCTTCACAAACAAAACTGGAGCTCCCCACGGAGAAGAACTAGGTCTTATAACTCCCTTATCTAACAATTCTTGCAGCTGAGTTGCTAACTCTTTCATCTCTGTCGGGGCCATACGGTAAGGTGCTTTGGATACTGGTTCAGTGCCTGGAGCTAAATCGATAGAAAACTCAATCTACCTATCTGGGGGTAAACCCGGTAACTCATCCGGAAACACATCAGGAAATTCATTAACAACAGGGATCTCTTCCAATTCCGGTACTTCTTCACTCTTGTCTACAACATACGCGATATACGCTTCACATCCATGCTTCATCATTCTCCTTGCTTGCATCATTGTTAGAAACAAGTTATCTTCCTTTTGTCCTTTAAAGGTCACTTTCTTCCCTTTCGAAGTCCTTAAAACTACTTTCTTATCCTTACAATTAATTTGTGAAACATGCTTAACCAACCAATCCATACCTAAGATTCACTACGTCAAATTTGGGCTTCCGTCACTCTTTTGTACAGTAAGGGCTGTGACACTTTGGGAAAAACGAGTGACTAAAGGTCATCTTCTCAAGTTTTAGCCACACAATAGTTTTTCGAGTGACCAAAAATACAAATTTTGTAAGATTCAGTCACAACTTTAAAAATGTGTGACAATTGAGAGATAAAACAAAATGTTTTTTTGTTGACTTTGACCAAATCCAGGAGTTATAGTCATATACTTGAGAGATAGCAGTGTGACAAAAAATAGTGACGCTTATTTGCTGTGTCTAAATGTTACGAAATGGCCACAGTCGTTTTCGGTGATGTGGCTAAATGAGAAATATCCTATGGTCACTACATTTTATATGTGACTAAAAGGTAAGGTTTTCTGCATATATGTCAGAGCTTTGTTCACTACATTTTAGATGTGTTATAGGGTGCATATTCGAAAATTGGGGCTTTTTGATGTGTGAACTGTTCGGTTAGAGAGAAGTGATTTATGTGTGTAATTGAAGGCTTTATGTTCGAATTAGACCGAGTCGAGTTCTTTTTTTTTTTTATCGATTTTAATTCATTCAATGTGATATAGTTAAGTTAATTTGATGTTGTGAGCAGTTTAAGGACAACTAAAGCTTCATTTTAACACTAATAATATCAGATGATCTACATACACGAAGAAATAGCAGACCACATCATGTTCTAAATGATCTAAATGATTCCAGTCTATAACAATAAAGAAACCAAAAACATAACTGTTCGAGTTGCCATTGCTAGTCAAAGAAAACTATTCAACAAGATCAATTGTTCCATGATAATATAAAAAAGCAAGAAGTACTAGTCTATCCCCAATCAACTTGAAGGTATTACCGCATAGAGCGCCATTAGTATCTCAAGAATTGTTCTATATGTCTCCCACAAAAATTTAAACCATGGGGGTGACAAGCTCTCAATCATATCGATCATTTCCTTTTTCACCGCTGACATAACTCAACATAAGATCTTCAGGTCTGTTATCATCTTCCAAGTCATCCACATCAAGAGCTTCTTCCAACGCTTGTGTTTGACTACGAGTTGCTTCAGCTCTCTTAGTAAAAAGGTCCATAAAGTGCTTTATGACCTCCTCCAGTGAACTGACCATTACTTGTTGACATATTATCCGGTACTGAATTAACCCATCCTTTGTAAACCTGCCTCTTCTCATGTCCACACAAAGCTTAATATACTTGAACATAATCTTCTCATGCGTCTTCTGCCATGCCCTGTACCTCTTCGAAGTAATCAGATCGTGAAGAGACTCCAAAGCATCCTGCTTCTGTTCCACATTAATCAACTATGTAGTCAAATGCCAAAGATCATTATCACAACACAATGCCAGAATCAATACAAAAAGAAAGATATTGTCTTACTGATAAGCTATCCAATGCTTCTTCGGGGTTCATCAATGTGACCTGAAAAGAAAGAAAAAGGTGAAATGGTATTGAAATAAAGACCACAGAGTGATTGTTTAGATTGATACAATAAACAAACATAAAACAATATAATTTAATTAATTTGAAGTATCTGGTCATTATCGAAAATATTATCACCATGCAATGAATTTACTAGTATTAAACAAATTTACCAGTATTATCACTTTTCTGCAGATCAAGATATTAAACAAATTTACTAGTGTAAGGCACGAATACACTGTTTCATGACATCGACTACATACTCTGTTTCGGCTTCTGTGAGCTCCACCTGCGTCGAGGACTGGCAAGTGAAAGAATTATGAAAATTAAGTTAAAATACGAAAAAGAATAAGCAATTATACTTCTAAATCACAGACTATACACTAACCTTGAAACCAGTATTCTCTACATGTTGAGGAGCACCCAAACCAGTATTAGTATCAATATGTGAGTAAACATAAATCAGATTTAACCACCATGCAAGTCAATCTGTAGAACATTCATCCAGTACACATCTTTTACAGGTCTACAACTGAATACTTACAAGCTAATGATCAATAAATAATGACCATGTCAAACAAGAGAGTATTAGGCTAGTTAATTACAGAACATCAGAATTTATATGAAACGAGGTAACGAGGGATAACAATTACTATAAAAATTACTATAAAAATTACTAGATAATAGGACTCATACATAACACTATAAATAACAATTGTTATGATAAAAATAAAAATACTTCCACATTGTCATGATAACAATTGTCTCCTTACGTTATAACACTTGCATAACATTGAAAAAAAAATTAGAAAGAAATAATAACAAAATTCTAAGAACCATTTTCCCTCCTCCTCTTGTAAATCCTGGATATGGTGCCAGCCAGTCCAATGATCCTCTCACGCAACTCCAGGGCCCGGAGACGCTCCGCCTCCCTCCTCTCCTTCTCTAGCACCCAGTTCATCATCAGAAACATCCACTCCATTTCCTGATCATAGGAGAACTCAGAGCTGATATTCTGTGGAACATCGTCCACTGGAAAGCTTGCACCTTCCACTACGATCATGAAGTTTTCGTAGTTGAACACTATATTTTCAATACGTTTTGCGAGATCGTTGAAGGGCATCATTTGATAGACGGGGGTTTGATATTAAAAAGATAAAATTAAGAATGTTTGAGAGGATGAGAAAGAGGATTAACCAGGGATGGTTTAAATATAAGAGTTGTAAGGCATATAAAACAACGCTATTAACTGAGAATGTCATAATTGCATGCAGTTTTAGTCTCTTAGATTCCCAATAGACGCAATAAACTCTATGAGTTTCAATAGACACATTCTCAAACACATATTCCCAATGAATACATATTCTCAAACACATATTCCTAATGAATACACGCAAGACTAATGAAATACATCTCAATAGGTACGCGTCTTTTCAAAAAATGCAAGACTTAATAGATTTAGAGAGAGAGAGAGGGAGAGAGAGGAGACATACAGGTACTAATTGCCGGATATCATCTTCACCGGAAAGGGGGTGAAAACCTAGGGTTAGCACAGGCCAATTGATCTGCACAGTGCCTCCGCTCATCTTAATTTTTAGCTTCTGGGGCTTTGTTTCAATCAAATCTAGAACCGAAAAAAATGATTGAATTGTGTGTGTTTGAGATTCAGTCGAGAGAGAGAGAGAGATGTGATTGAATTGTTAAGGGGGGAAAACATTTCCAGTAAAGGGGGGAACTTCTGATTAATTAAGGGGGAAATATTTGGTATAATATATTTTTTATTTAATTTACTTTTTGAAAATCAACTTTAAATCATTTATTAATTCGATATTTAAATAAAAGAATATTCTAAAATCGAAATTTTGATTTTAAAATCAAGATATCAAATTTAGCTTCATCCCCATATTTTTAAAATGATTTTGGGATCAAAAATGAATTTATTATGATTTTTACAAGTTTATTCGGCTTTTATATTTTTCGATTATTTTTTTGTTAAGATCGCGTCCAACCAGGTCTTTTTATTTTTCGATTATTTTTTCCCGACACTAAAACGAGTGTTTAATAACATCCGTACGGTTCGATCGTCGAAAAAAACATTCAAAAAAATTATTCAGTGAATCTGGATCGTGCCCTGTTACCAGGAAGTAGCACTTTCACGACGTTTTCGTTAAAATCGCGTCCAACCAGGCCTTTTTATTTTTCGATTATTTTTTCACGACACTAAAACGAGTGTTTAATAACATCCGTATGGTTCGATCGTCGAAAAAAACATTCAAAAAATTATTCAGTGAATCTGGATCGTGCCCTGTTACTAGGAAGTAGCACTTTCACAACGTTTTCGTTAAGATCGCGTCCAACCAGGCCTTTTTATTTTTCGATTATTTTTTCCCGACACTAAAACGAGTGTTTAAAAACATCCGTACGGTTCGATCGTCGAAAAAAACATTCAGTGAATCTGGATCGTGCCTTGTTACTAGGAAGTAGCACTTTCACGACGTTTTCGTTAAGATCGCGTCCAACCAGGCCTTTTTATTTTTCGATTATTTTTTCCCGACACTAAAACGAGTGTTTAATAACATCCGTACGGTTCGATCGTCGAAAAAAACATTCAAAAAAATTATTCAGTGAATCTGGATCGTGCCCTGTTACTCGGAAGTAGCACTTTCACGACGTTTTCGTTAAGATCGCGTCCAACCAGGCCTTTTTATTTTCGATTATTTTTTTCCGACACTAAAACGAGTGTTTAATAACATCCGTATGGTTCGATCGTCGAAAAAAACATTCAAAAAAATTATTCAGTGAATCTGGATCGTGCCCTGTTACTAGGAAGTAGCACTTTCACGACGTTTTCGTTAAGATCGCGTCCAACCAGGCCTTTTTATTTTTCGATTATTTTTTCCCGACACTAAAACGAGTGTTTAATAACATCCGTACGGTTCGATCGTCGAAAAAAACATTCAAAAAAATTATTCAGTGAATCTGGATCGTGCCCTGTTACTAGGAAGTAGCACTTTCACGACGTTTTCGTTAAGATCGCGTCCAACCAGGCCTTTTTATTTTTCGATTATTTTTTCCCGACACTAAAACGAGTGTTTAATAACATCCGTACGGTTCGATCGTCGAAAAAAACATTCAAAAAAATTATTCAGTGAATCTGGATCGTGCCCTGTTACTAGGAAGTAGCACTTTCACGACGTTTTCGTTAAGCTCGCGTCGAACCAGGCCTTTTTATTTTTCGATTATTTTTTCCCAACAATAAAACGAGTGTTTAATAACATCCGTACGGTTCGATCATCGAAAAAAACATTCAAAAAAATTATTCAGTGAATCTGGATCGTGCCCTGTTACTAGGAAGTAGCACTTTCACGACGTTTTCGTTAAGATCGCGTCCAACCAGGCCTTTTTATTTTTCGATTATTTTTTCCCGACACTAAAATGAGTTTTTAATAACATCCGTACGGTTCGATTGTAGAAAAAAACATTCAAAAAAATTATTCAGTGAATCTGGATCGTGCTCTGTTACTAGGAAGTAGCACTTTCACGACGTTTTCGTTAAGATCGCGTCCAACCAGGCCTTTTTATTTTTCGATTATTTTTTCCCGACACTAAAACGAGTGTTTAATAACATCCGTATGGTTCGATCGTCGAAAAAAAACATTCAAAAAAATTATTCAGTGAATCTGGATCGTGCCCTGTTACTAGGAAGTAGCACTTTCACGACATTTTCGTTAAGATCGCGTCCAACCAGGCCTTTTTATTTTTCGATTATTTTTTCCCGACACTAAAATGAGTGTTTAATAACATCCGTACGGTTCGATCGTCAATTTAAAAATAATATTTTTATGAATCGGATACGAATTAACTAGATCTATGTTAAAATTCTTTTCCCTCCCCACCCAATATTTCATTTCCCGCTTCCTCTTTCCCTCCTATGTACCCAAAAATTCACTTCCCTCCCCATATAGTATTTCATTTCCCCATTTTCCCCCGTCTTTTTCAGCACACACATATGTTCACGGCTCAAGTTCAAATCAAACACACACATACAAATTCAAGGGAAACCTTCTTTTTATACATAGTCCCAGCCCCGATCTGTTTGTTGGTCAATTGATTTTGCTAGATGTAGGTGTTCATGATTTTGTCACAAACATAAAGGTGCTTTCATTATCTTGATTATCAATTTCTGTTTGTGACAAAACCAGGGAACACATACATCGAGCAAATCTCAAGCTCTCTCAATCGTTGTTTACTAGTTCAACGGTTTTGATTAAATAAAGGTAAATTCACACTCATCGCTATTTTGAATTGGCTTTCTTTTGTGTACTTTGAATCTTGAGTGTTTGTTTTGAATCGATCTTGTATGCGAAATGATGTTGAGGGTTTTATATTGCCAAGTCAACATATATCTTTGTGTTTGTGTTGCTAGTGATGCAGTGTCTTGTTGATTTTAATGGATAACTGTATTTTTGATATTGAGTTGTGATAAATATTTAGTCTTGCAGTTGTATGTGCCTCAAATGTGTCCCCATATGTTTAATAAGAATCCCCTCTTTTTCTGTTACATAAAGTCTGCACTCTGTATTTGTTGTAACTTATAGTAGTAAATGATAGATTTCTGATAGAGTTGTGCTGTTGTGCATTATGCATTATGTGCAGGAGTTACTACAAGTGAGGTCTGATTCTTCTACATGGTTCCATTTTATTTTTCATTCTTTTATTTGAGCTTCCATTTTGATATGTTTCAGTATATACACTTTTATGTAGGAAATTCAAGTCTATAAAGGAAAGTTGCAGGTTATGAAGAAAGAGGAAAAGAAAGATTATAACGAAAGTTTGTACTAGATTCTTGTTAATAAAGAAAGGGACTAACGATGAGCTTCAAGATGCTCGTAATAAAAAACTGATTGAGGTTCAATATATTTCCTCTGCAAATAGCATGCCTAGGTATTAAAATGAAAATCATTTATTGTAACACGGTATATTGAACTATAATGTGCATAATGTACTTCGTCATTTCTTGTTGTGAAGCTGTTCGTGTGTATAATGTACTGGTAAGTTCACCAGAGGACAGTCCCAACACTGATGGAATTCATATCACTATATAACCAGGGATCAACAAATGTAATTATCCAGAACACTAAAATTGGAACAGGTTCTACGCTAGTTTTAATGTATAATACAATCAATGCATAGTTTTTGGTAATTATTGCCTATGCAGTGCTTCCTGGTTCATAAGTTATCAACACAAGTTTGATAACTGATATAATGGATAATGTGCTAACTACTCTTCTGGTATGTGATGTATATATAGGTGATTACTGCATTTCAATTGTCAATGGTAGCTCGAATATCAAGATGAAGATGATCTCTTGCGGACCTGGTCATGGAATTAGGTATCATCGATTGTACAAAGTTATCTTGATTTGAGGATTCAGTACGTAGCAGTCATTACATGTAGCCATATTACTGGAGTATACAGTTTTGGAAATTACTTCTCAATTAAAAGAGGAACAGGACAAGTTGCGTTGCATTGAGAGTCCGGATGCCGATATGGTTAACTTGAGGCAACTCGCTTCTAACCTTGATATCAAAAGGTCTAAAATGATCTTTCAGTGCATAAGGATTGTCAAGAGGATTCAATTAAAGAGTCTTCTCGTCCTATAGGCCTGAGTTGTCAGTTAGCAGAAATTCATGAGCATGTATTAGCGGCAGAGGTTAGACTGACTTTTGTCAAAACCCAATATGAAAGCCTGATTGAGGAGCTTGTGCTGCAACTTAAACAGTCCAAGGGGCACCACGTAGAGCTTCAAAAAACAGATTTTGATATAGAGTCACAGTTGAAGCGTAGTATTACAAGTGAAAGAACTCAAAGACAAGCTGGAGATAGCTGAGGTCGAGATCTGTGAATTGATATTATGTAATGCTTGGAATTTGGTTTATTATTTGAATTTTAGGATAGCATTGTGTTTGGATTTTGGCATTTTAGTTACTTGTTTGAATTTTGGAATAGTTTGTGTTTTGATTTTGGCATTATAATTGTTATTATTATGGATCATTTATAATACAAATAAAACCCTGTAATTATTGGGCCTAAATATAGTGACTAAAAGCAGTTGTTTAATAGTATATAAAACATAGAAACGGCCACACAAAAATTATAAAATGTGGCCATACCCAAGTTTTTTGCCACGATTTACCAATAAATAGTGCGACCAAAACTAAGCCTTTAATGATTGTTGGTATTTAGCCACGTTATTATTTATCTTTAGCCACGACACATCCTGTGGCTACAAGCTGGTATTTATTCACACTTTTGAGCTTAAAATGGGGGATGTCAGACCCAAGGGGTGGTATGCTTTAGTCACTCTGTTTTGAGTTACAGCCACACATCTGGGGTGTGGCCGTAGGGGGGCATAAAATGACGAGACCTTAGGTCACACTTGGCTGAAAAATTAAAACATGACGGAAAGTGCTTAGCCACACATATTTGATGTGACGGAAGCCAAAATTTGACGTACTGATTATATCAAAATCTCCTAACTAAAAAGGTAATAACGAAATTGGGAAAGTATAACCTTCTATGCTAACCTCACAGTTGGGACAAACTTGACTTACTTTCACTTGCTCTTGATTTGCTAACACTATGTCTAACACGCCTTCTAGATTCACAACTTCACAACCCAACTTGTGCATCAAATCTCTAGATATAAAAGATCTAGTAGCACCAGTATCAATTAACACTTTCACAATAGCAGAATTTACAAGGAACGTACCTGCTACCACCTCTGAACTCTGGACTGCATCTTTCATATTCATGTTGAAATTCTTTACTTGTTCTGAGGGAAGAGAAGGTTGATAATTCAAATACCTCTGTCCTGAAGCTTGAGTAACTGAGTCATAACTTGTAGTTGAAGGAGACGGCTTGATTAGAAATGGTGTCAGGGTAGTCGATAACCTCATCAAATTGTTATTCTGCACATGAGTCTTACATTCCCTGGAAATATGTCCAACCTTGCCACACTTGAAACACGTCACATTTGCATTAGACCTCTGACTTGGATTCACAGTTCGACAATCATTTGCATAATGTCCTTTAGAGTTACACTTATAGCACACAATGTCATCCTTGTTGCACGGTCCCACATGCTTCTTCTTGCAGAACTTACACTCCTGATTTGACACTTGTTGATTCCTTTGTTGTCCTTGAAATTTACCTCCTTTATTATTCTCATTCTTTCGAAAAGTTCCACTTCCACCACGTGGCTGAAATCCTGACTTCTTTGCAAACTTACTTGTTGTTTCACTTTGACTGGCTCCATCCTCTCCTTGTCCAAACTTTCTCTTTTGATCATTCCTTTCTTTTTGTCCTTGTTCACTTTCGCCTTCCGCGATAATCGCCTTTTGCACAACTTCGGCATAGGTCTTTAATTCTAGAACTGCCAACTTTGCCCTAATCCATGATTTCAACCCTTGTTGAAATCTCCTTGCCTTCTTCACTTCCGTGTTCACATACTCCGGAACAAACCTTGATAACTCGGTGAACTTCTTCTCGTACTCAGATACACTCATGCTATTCTATTTCAATTCAAAGAACTTCAACTCCATTTGAGCTTGCATAAACTGGGGAAAATATTTTCTAAGAACAACTCCTTAAACCTATCCCAAGATATCACTTCATTCGTTTCCAACGCCTTCACTGACTCCCACCAATAATTAGCGTCACCCTTCAGTAAATAACTTGCAAACGTTGTCTTTTGCGCTTCCTCAACCTTTACTAACTCAAAAGCCTTCTTGATTTCTTTCAACCATTTCTGCGCTTCTATTGGATCAGACGATCCTTCGAACTCTGGGGGCTTAACTGCTTGAAAAGTCTTAAATGCCACAGTAGTCTGAATAAGTGGCGGGTTTTGCTTCTGTTGCTGATACTGTTGCTGTTGTTGCAACTGCTGGTGTTACTGTTGAAGCAATTGTTGTTGCTGGTTTAGGGTGGCTGTTTGTTGACGTAAAAGGTCTATTAACTGAGCCACATTTTGATTGTCTTGATTATTATGGTCATTATTCTCGTTTCGGTCAGTCGGACTAGAATTCGTAGCTGAATGCACGGTAGTCCTCCTAGGGTGTCTTTTTCTTGGTGGCAGGAAGATTTATACGAGTTTATAGCATTAACAGTGCACATGGTATATCGCAAGGTCAAAATAAGGGTTCTCTCAATAAAGTATTATACGCATGGTACAAACGTTAAGTAAAGAATACTAACATCCCTCAAAGTACAAATACTAATCATAGATAATCATAAAGTCAGAATAACAATCTGACACCACATCCCACAGTCAAAGTACTATAATACAACAAGAGTCATAATCATAACCCATAGGGGTTCCTAGCAAACTCAATCGAGGTATTAATCTCAAACTCAATGGACCCATCCGAATACTGATAGGAGAGCACAAAATAACCACTGTCTAAACCTGAGCTAAAGGAGGGAGGGGAATATCTCTGAGCACGCTACTGAAAAGATCAAAATAATATATGTACTTAATACTCGTAGGCCACAGTATAAACCTATATACCTAACAACTAATTAATTCCGGTTATGGCGCCTAAGGTTAGGGAAATCCTAATGACTTAACCTATTCCAAAAGATCTACTCCTTTATTAATACTTATCTTAACCACCTTAATCCTATATTGTTTCAGTGACTCAAACCTGTGGCTCTGATACCAACTTGTAACACCCCAAAAATACTACACTATTAAAGATTCATTAATTAACAATAATTAACAATAACGGCAGTGATTACATGTATATTATAACCCAGCCGACCCACATACAACCTAGATCGCCAACAGGTTCAAGTTTGAAAACAACATACTAAATTACTTATTACAAACCAAGTTTAAAAGTTATCAGAGTGATCTTCCAAAACTAACTATGGTTACAATCCACTTGGATTACTAATCCCACCTGCCTCTGCAACTGACTCCTAACAGCACTAACGGAATCATCGGTTGACTTACGCGCGGTGTGGAAAATTCGCACCATCTTCTAATGTTGCTGAAAGGGGTTAGGAAGCAAGGGAGTGAGCTAAAAATGCTCAGCAAGTGTAATCAACAACAATAATAATCTATCCGAAAGATTCAAGATATAACAATAGAAATAATATTTTATTAGCAACATTTGTAAAAATATGCTTTTATCAAAACTTTCTCGACTGCTTTTCAAATCACAAGGCTCAACATTATAAACAATTCTTAAAAACATTATAAGATAATGGGATTATCAATTCAACGCTACGAGTTAAGCTATGGGATCAGCCAACGCATTAACTCCGGGTTAACACTCTCGTGTGACTCCAACTTACTTTTTTTTCGGAATCTCTGGCACTTATTGACATTGGCCTTGGCGCATTGCCATATACTTACAGACCGGCGTCTCGGTCTAAAACATTTTTAGTGAATCCCAAAGCTTTAAAACATAACATAAAACTTTAACTTCAACAATAAAACCAAACTTTAAACTATATGATTGATATTATAATCAAATTTAAACTGAACTGAATGAACAACTGAAAAGATTTTCAAAGTACTTTTCAAAACATTTTTATCAATAGTACGGTTTATAAAAATCAGGATATGGAACTGAAATTCAATTCAAGAGGCTTAACAAAGGTATTATATAGAACTGAATAATACCCCAAAAAGGGTGGAAACAATGTTCAAATAACAAGTGGAGGATAAGGAACACTTGCCTTATGTTTATATTACTGACTGCTAAAGCCCTCAGGGTATACTTTCGATACTTCTATCACCGGCTCTTTGCCAACTCTTCTATTCGATCCTATAACCATATAATAACGCGTGTCAATCTCTCAATTCTCGACGAATAATCTATACTTATATGCATCTATAGAACACGTAAACACGTAAGCACTTAGCACATAATATACTTGACATAATATAATACTCTATTTAATAAAGAAATTAAATCACGGAACGTGCCGATAATACTTTTAAAAGACATATAATTTTAGAAATTTCGGCAGCACTTCCTTTGTTTGTCTTCATCCCATACCGGAATACAACGGCCCAAACAACAAGTCATACTTATAACTTATATAACTCAACCAACAATCATTTCAAAACATAAACAAGCATTCAACTTACATTATATTATAGCTATTTAGTAATGCTTATGACTATACTCACAACCACAATTCAAGATACCTCAAAATAACCCTTATAGTCAAAATCAGCTATGACCAGCCTGAAAGAAATTCATTTTACTCTATCAAGATGACTCCAAATTTAAAAGTACAGAACACGAAACTTGAAGTAAATTCTGAGAACTTTCCAGAATGGTATCATTCATAATTTTTGAGCAAATATTCAGTTAACTACGATTTTTCAAAGTTTGTAAATCAAAATCCCGAGGTCAAACTAGCACGTCACACAAATTGCAGAAAAACTCATACATGCATGCAGAATCTCATAAAACATAAAGAACGAAAGTTGAAGATTATTGAATTACCTTTCCAGAAAGCCCAGAACCAATATCATACGATAAACGAGGAATGAGATATGAATTTAACAAGAATTCAGCCATGCTAACTATTCTACCATTACATACAATTTATCATGACACCTACACAAACCATAGAACATACATGGAGCACACGCACATGCACTTGATCATCTAGTAAAAGTAATCATTTCAATGAAATTAAAATCTACATCACTTCTACACATGCAAATCATGTACTTAACAAGAAAGACCTTTACATGCAAATAATTCCATCCACTAATCACATGTATAATTATCATAACTAATCATTTTATTTCAAATTAAATGAAACAATTCAAGAATCAAAGGTTTGGATTCATACCCTCTATTCGAAAATGAAGGAAGGGAGATGGTGGTTCGGGGTTTGAGGGAGAGGGGAGAGCCGAGTGTGGAAGTGGAGAGGAGAGGGAGAGAATGAGAGTGCTTGTGTGTGTTTTGTCTTTTTTTTTTTTAGTAAGGACACATGTCACACATGCACACACACTAGAGGGTGACTCACCCCTTTGGGTCCTCCAGCATGTGACATGTGTCACACATGCATGATTTCAGTTCCCCAAATGTTGCCTAGTGTCCTTTGTCTCGTATTATTCTATTTTTGTATCGTTTTAATACACTTTAACATGATATAGATTTTATTCGAAAAATTCTCCAAAAATTATGAAAACTTTACCTATGCATTATAATATTATAAAACTCTTGTAAATAAATTTTCAGAATTTTGCAATCATTTTTGAATTTATTACGAATTTTAGAAGAAAAAATGATATTAAATCATTTAAAAATCGAATTTCTACAAAAATAACATTTTTGTATTTTTAAAAAGTCCTAAAAATAATTTTCAACAGTAGAAAATAATAAAAAGAACTTTTCAAAACGATTTTATATTTTTTTTTATAATTTTATCCTAAAATCTCATTTTTACAATATTCATAAACTATTAAGAAATATCTATAATAGAAATGACGATTATAACCACACACATACTAGCATGAACATATGACATGTTTAAGTCACATAAACACATAAATTAACTTTATACTACACATATAAAGTTGACTCATCAAACTGGAATGTATATTTATACTACAACTTATATAATAATCGTCACACACGATAAATGTAATTATCCGAGACTTAATATATTAACAAATATTGGTCTATTACACTTTGGCACTACTAGAAATTTGTTAATAGACATCACGCCTTTAGCATCGGTCAGTAATGCCACTGTTAGTAGTATTTTTGTGTTGTTCGTTCGCAGGGAAGGACTGAATGTAATATCAAGTTCAAGTATCTTATCTCTCACAATTTAGAAGTGTAAAAGAATGTTTGGGTTGTTTATAAACTAAATTAAACTAATTATCAATCGAGAATAAAATATATGAGGAAAACAATCCAAGAACTGGGGTTCTTCACTTGGTTTCAATGCACATTCAATATCTATGTGACGTCTACGTTCTTACTCTGCTGAAAACAATTCTTCTAAGGTTATAATCTTCCCTTCCAAGATACAATATAGTGTCTACAACTACACCTTAATTGTCACTTCCGTGATACAATCAAAGTACAACCATAAACTAATAAGCACCAAGAATTATAAGTCTCACAATTCGCATATTAATCTTCCAATCAAATACTTGAATTATGTCTGTTAAATCATGTACTAAAATTGCAACTCCTCTTCCAAGTTATTACAATCCCTAAAATCCAATCAAAGGTTCATGACTCCCCTAATTGTGTTAAGCTCTCAATAACAGATCAGCAAAGCAAGAAAATCACAGATAATTAAACACAAATGAATACCAAGGAATACTACCCAATCCTCAGATTAGAGATTTAGTTACACATAATTAAGGAAGAAAACAAAACACGTGAATTAATAGAAGAACTCATAATTATAAGAATATAGAAAAACCTTTAATCTTCAATCTTTAAATAAAATAATAGTTCTCCAGAAAAATCCCTAAAAGCTGCGTACAAAGTTGTATCTATAGAATAGTGTTTTTCCTCTCTCTAAATTAATAACCTAGATGTGTTTATATAGATACTCCAAGTCTTGCCTAGCAAGAAATTACCTTCTATTACAATTAGAATTTAAAGAAGGTACTCAAAACTGCCCAGAATACAATTAGAATTAGAAAAAGGGCAAAACAGTAAATTCCTAGCCTTCTTTTAAAAGATCACGTGCGCGATTTCATTCAGCATATTCCTTGCACGTGCTATCTATCCCAGGTTGTAGAAAATCTCTCAAGCTTCGTGTGGGCAGTAAGATCGCTGAAAACGGATTTCTAGAACTCCAGATATGACCAAAACAGTGTAGACTGCGCAACCTTCCCGGAAAATCCGAATTTTAATCAATTTAATCTCCAAAAACGATAGAAGCATCAACCTTAATCGACATTCTCATAAATCTGCACAACTAAGCAAAACACATCAAAACTATAACAAACTTGAGTCCAAAACAATCAATTTAAGCCGATATAGAATGTTCCAAGTGGATATAAAATCCACTTATCAAACACCCCCAAACTTAAACCGATGCTTGTCCTCAAGCATAAAAATTACAACTAACTAACTAACTAGTACCACTTCCGTAGGTGATCACGGTTGCATTTGGCATATGCAACAAGCCCTTTAAACCCCTAGGCAGCCCTAGTGGACGAGTAAGGTCTCGTGAGGGCCTATAGCGAATGTACCCACAAAATCCATTTAACCTAATGCAATGCAATGCATGAATGCAACTAAATGAAAATGCAATTAATCTAGTACTAATATCCTACCATACCTTCAAATCCTCTCATGCCATATCAACTTAAGAATCAAAGTAAAACGCAATGTCTTGGTGTCGAAAGTGCAAGTATTCACATAGTCTACTCAATGAACATGCATAAGTTCTTAGAAGTCCATGTCAAGTGTAAGAATAAGTTAGTAAACATGCTAAGCCTACAAGAGTACATCTTTGAGTCAAAACTCGGGATCTCATACGCAAAAATAAGCAAACACTCATAATCCACTCACAAAAGAATATTCACTCAAGAACAAGGGTAAGTGTATCACTCAATTCCAACAAAATCATAAACATGCTTGACATTTGGTATCAATCTAACTCTTAACACAACATACATCAATGACAATAATCAAAAGGTCGTCATTCGGGTTGTAACAGGGGCTAGGGACAAGGTATGTCAAATAAGTCAAAACAGGTGAAGTGTCAAAAGCTAGTAAGCACCATAATAAATCATACACAACACCCTATGTTCCCCCCACATAAATTTTACTAAGAACACTCGACTAGTCGACTAAAGTAGGATCACAACAAACACAAACATGCTCTCATAATATATTTTTTTTCTTTTTTTTTCTTTTTTCTTTTTTCTTTTTTTTCTTTTTTTCTTTTTTTTCTTTTTTTTTCGAGAGGTAAATAAAGCAATAATATAAACAATAACAATGATCCCACAATTTATTACATATGCCAACTATCAAGTAAACAAACCCAATTTCAATATTTTCCCCAAAAGTACGACCAACAATAAACCCCTCATTGCACACCTTATTACTCCCTTAAGCACTATACTAGCCTTTGACAATTGGGTTCAAGTTAATGTAAGGCCAATACAAGAAAAAGATATAGGCAAGTAATGTGGTGTGTCACCGAAAGAATAAGATTAAGCTCAATGGGTAACTAATTGATCATGTTTAAATGGTGTGGTAATATGGGAAAATATGTGGTTATTCCTAATGCCTTTATCATTTTAATCGTCAAATAATGTCATGCGTTTCAAGAAAGACCTCAAACAACTGCTAGCAATGCAAACAATCCGTGGACACTCAAGCAAACGAATAAATTGCAAATAAAAAATATGCAATATGGCTCAAAATCTCACTTGGTGGAAAAACATACTCAATCCCAAGCAAAAATCTCTCTAATGCACCGACTTGTATTCAAAGCATGCAAACTAAATCATCTTGTACATATTCATGTCCTTCTAATCACTTACAACATTCACTAAGTCTACTAGCTTCAACTTACTAGTGTATGTGTGTGCACAAGAACAAAGCATATCACTTCTCAATCAAAAGCATCAACAACACAACATTCCTATCAAGCATGGGTGCAAATGCAAACTATTATGAACTCACATGATATACTGTACTAAAAAAAACAGAATGTCCTATATGAAACAAACTTAGATAACACGAACATATATGCATGATTTACTACTAATAATATGCAAAGCATGAAATCCTACATGAACACATAATACAACAATTACTACTCCCTCAAACCACCCCCAAACTTAAAATATTCACTGTCCTCATTGAATGGAAGTAAATACAAGGGATAGCAGAAAACATACCTACAAGGCCTCGCTCTCCTCGGGCGCATCTGGCGGTGGATACTGCGTACGAGCTCCATAGACTGGCCACCTTGCTTGAATACTACAAAACCCCCAATTGACAAGAACACAAATTCGTAATACAAATAAGATTAGAGAAAATTTTTTACCCAACACGAATCAAAGAGGTGAACTTGCAATTAATTCCTCTTTAGAATTGAATTTCTATATATTTAAATAAATAGAACAGGAATGGGATTTGTATGTATAGGTGGGTATATATATAAGATGATGGATAGGATGAATATAAATTTTAATGTAAAAAGAAAAAAAATTGAGAAGGTATGAAATTTGATGTATGATAGAAATAGGATTTAGGGATTAAATAATAATAATAATAATAAAATAATAATAATAAATAATAACAATATAAATAATAATAATAATAATAAATAATAATAATAATATATATGAATTAGAAT
This sequence comes from Kitagawia praeruptora, assembly GCA_037693485.1. Taxonomy (NCBI): domain Eukaryota; kingdom Viridiplantae; phylum Streptophyta; class Magnoliopsida; order Apiales; family Apiaceae; genus Kitagawia; species Kitagawia praeruptora. Next base: position 114,782,239 of record CM075351.1, on the reverse strand, counting down.
AGATATAGGTTTAAAGATTTGAAGAAAAGATGGGGAGTTTTGGAATTGAAATAGGAAAAGAATTGGGTGTAGATATGAGAGTATAAAAAAATTGAGGTGGAAAGATTTTTTTTTTATATAACAACAACTGACCACAGAAAAAAAACCATCAGACAAACTCCTCTTCACGCGCAGCCTGCGCGCGGCTGGCGCAACTGCTCAACAAGCAGTCACGCAGGCCCAGCCTGCGCAACAGGCTCGCAAGCTGCTCAAAGGTCAGTAACGCAGGCGCAGCCTGCGTTACACTGTTGCAAACTGCGGAATACCTGCTCAAAATTCGTTTTTTTTTTTTGAAAAAACACTCAATTTTTTTTTCGTACACTAATGCGTGGGTTGCCTCCCACGAAGCGCTCCTTTAACGTCAATAGCTTGACTTATACATACCTGGAAACTTCAATGAGGCGAAAAAGCAAACAGATGCGCATATCTACGAATTTCTAATATAAGTATATTATGCAAATAAACCAAGAACCTATCATGCTCAAGAGATTTGGAAACATCAAAATAGCTAGAAAAGCCGTCAGAATAATCATTATAAGTACGACTCATATACTCCTCCCAAATCGGATCCTTATACTCCAAAGCAAGATTTTCAATTTCATCAATCTTAACTTCCTTCCCTTTTATAATTGGACACTCATCAATTTTAATCTCGTCTACCAATGTATTAAGCTCAAAATTTTCTAGATTTGGTAGAATTTCAATTGCATCCAAATTATCATTAATGCGCATGGGACAATTATCAACTACATAAGTAGACTCATCAGACACAACATTATCATCAATTGCTAAACAAGAATCATGGCATAGAGGAAAATTGACACAAGGGGGAGTTCGATAACAACCTTCATGCCACACTGCTCGAACTTCCCAAATAAAATTATTTAGTTTAGCATTCTCCTCGTACCAAGCTATTGAATCACATGGAATATCATTGTCACTAGCAATCTCTAAAGTTGGTTCATCAAAAACTCCCAAAGAAAGTAAGGGAGGATTAGACTGAGTTCCTTGAATCATTTTATTGAGCGCAATCTCCCAATCAGCAGGTAAAGAAGGATTAGACTGAGTTAAACTCGTATCAACATCATTACACATATATGGATAAACATCATCATGATATTGATTTTCAAACGAATATGAATAATCATTGCTAGGGGCATATGGAGCATAAAATGAGTTCTCAGAATAGAACGAATTCACCTGATATGCATCACAATCCTCATAGGAATTGAATTGTGGGTAAGGATTGAAGTCTTGATATTGTTCCTGACTGTTGTAGAAATTCTGAGCATTGTTCCAGCCAAAGTTGTACTCCATCTAGCTAGTCTCTCTCCTCAAAACCTGTTTAAGTTGTCTACCTCAAAGAACCTGTAGACACACCAAAGAAAGAAATACAAAAAGAAAGAAAAGAAAAATATATACAAAGATAAAATCCAAACTACAAGAACAATTAACTCAAACTCAACATTACTGCCTTCCCCGGCAGCGGCGCCAATTTGTTAATAGTATTTTTGTGTTGTTCGTTCGCAGGGAAGGACTGAATGTAATATCAAGTTCAAGTATCTTATCTTTCACAATTTAGAAGTGTGAAAGAATGTTTGGGTTGTTTATAAACGAAATTAAACTAATTATCAATCGAGAATAGAATATATGAGGAAAACAATCCAAGAACTGGGGTTCTTCACTTGGTTTCAATGCACATTCAATATCTATGTGACGTCTACGTTCTTACTCTGCTGAAAACAATTCTTCTAATGTTATAATGTTCCCTTCCAAGATACAATATAGTGTCTACAACTACACCTTAATTGTCACTTCCGTGATACAATCAAAGTACAACCATAAACTAATAAGCACCAAGAATTATAAGTCTCACAATTCGCATATTAATCTTCCAATCAAATACTTGAATTATGTATGTTAAATCATGTACTAAAATTGCAACTCCTCTTCCAAGTTATTACAATCCCTAAAATCCAATCAAAGGTTCATGACTCCCCTAATTGTGTTAAGCTCTCAATAACAGATCAGCAAAGCAAGAAAATCACAGATAATTAAACACACATGAATACCAAGGAATACTACCCAATCCACATATTAGAGATTTAGTTACACATAATTAAGGAAGAAAACAAAACACATGAATTAATAGAAGAACTCATAATTATAAGAATATAGAAAAACCTTTAATCTTCAATCTTTAAATAAAATAATAGTTCTCCAGAAAAATCCCTAAAAGCTGCGTACAAAGTTGTATCTATAGAATAGTGTTTTTCCTCTCTCTAAATTAATAACCTAGATGTGTTTATATAGATACTCCAAGTCTTGCCCAGCAAGAAATTACCTTCTATTACAATTAGAATTTAAAGAAGGTACCCAAAACTGCCCAGAATACAATTAGAATTAGAAAAAGGGCAAAACAGTAAATTCCTAGCCTTCTTTTAAAAGATCACGTGCGCAATTTCATTCAGCATATTCCTTGCACGTGCTATCTATCCCAGGTTTTATAAAATCTCTCAAGCTTCGCTTGGGCAGTAAGATCGCTGAAAACGGATTTCTAGAACTCCAGATATGGCCAAAACAGTGTAGACTGCGCAACCTTCCAGGAAAATCCGAATTTTAATCAATTTAATCTCCAAAAATGATAAAAGCATCAACCTTAATCAACATTCTCGTAAATCTGCATAACTAAGCAAAAAAATCAAAACTATAACAAACTTGAGTCCAAAACAATCAATTTAAGCCGATATAGAATGTTCCAAGTGGATATAAAATCCACTTATCAGCCACCGATGTCTATGTGTTTTAAGACATCGTTTAAAATAAAACCGATGTCTTTGAGTTTTAAGACATCGCTTTCAAGAAGAACCGATGTCTTAAATAAGCTAAAAAAATGAAAAATTCCCGCGCGTACCCAAATAGTTTCCCCCTTAGAATATTTTCCCCAATTTGTTAAAATGTTTCCCCCCCCCTAGACGATTTTTTGTCCCCCCAATTTATCAAACACACTCAAAGCTTATTCAGACAAAAAACATAAAAACATAAAACAAAAAAATACTCTCTTCTCTCTCTCGTCATTCACCCCTTTCCTCTCAAGAACCATAAATCTCATACTCAACGGCCTCTCTCTCTCTCTCCCTCTCTCTGTCTCCCTCTCTCTCTCTCTTGGCTAAAATCAAAACAGCCGAACAAAATCGCTACTCTCTCAACTCTCCCTCTCTCTCGACTCAGACTCACTCCTCCCAAGAACCCTAAATCTCACCGCCGCCGCTCTCTCTCCCTATCTCCCTCTCCCATTCTCTCTCTCGAACATAATCTTCAAGCTACAAGAATCTTGAAGCTCTAATACATCTCTATCTTTTGACTGGATTTGTTCAAAACCAATCGAAGCTACAAAGTTGTAAACCATTTGTTCATAGCTCAAATCGATTTGTTCGAAGCTACTTTTTACAAAGCTCGAATTGGTAAATGGGTAAGTGATAAGTGGATTTTATATCCACTATTTACCTTCCGTTTGGACTTTAATCGTTTGCATGTTCTCAAGTTTCGTTGTCATTTGATACGTTTTTGTGTAAATTGTGTAGGTTGTGTCGTGAAGTTATTATGGTGCTAAAATGGTGATTTGGGTGGCGTGAAATGAATTTTTAGATGTGTGAAGAAAAGTGATTCAAAGTGCAAGAATTGTGGAATGATTGTTGCTAAGTGGGAGAGCTAAAGCAAAACAAGGAGAGGTCCAGGAGGGCAACAACACGCAGCATAGGCATTCCAGGAACCGTTGGGCGCCATTGCACAGGTGTTGGGCGCCATTGCGCGCACAGGGTGGAAAAAGGGTGTTGTCTAGAGCTTCCAGGCGCAGTTGCGCGTGTATGGGGCGCAGTTGCGCGAGGCTGGGAGCCGTTGCTCGAGTTCTAGCGCTATAGCGCGTGCGGGGAAAGAATTCCAGGGCTTGTGGAGCGCTGTTGCGCTAGGGAAGGGCGCTCTTGCGCTTGGTCTAGGCGCAGTGGCGCGAGATGAGGCGCCATGGCGCTTGATGTGGGTTTGAGCAGTTTCTTTTGCCTTGTATCGGGTCAAGTTGGTTTTGGGCCTATTATTAGGGCATCTTTATATGTATTATTGGAGACCTAAAAAACATGATCTATCGTGTTCTTAGTTTTTCTTAGCTACTATCAACACTTTTCATCTAGATTTTAAGAACATTTTTTTTCAAGGAAATTCTCCAAGCTAGTGACAAGCAAGGATTATTCTTTGGAACCTTTGTACTCTTCTATTTTGGGGATTTATTTCTAAACCTTATTTCTTCTTCCATATTTACTTGCTTATTTTAGAATTATGTTTTCCATAGAACCCATGATGACAATTAGGTCAATTATGGGCTAATTCGTTATCATGGGGTTTTAATGGATTTTTCTATGGATTCTAGTAATTGAGTGTTATTTATGCCTTGGTGTGTGATTGAATGTATTGATTGTCTAGTATGATTATGCTTATTCGTTATAAGTGAGTCGCGAACACTTGTAATTGTTTGTTTAATCCTAGTGAATGCGAAAGTGGATCTAGGGTTTAGAACAATTCATGCTAGCATAGGTTTTTGCATGTGAAGAACATGTATTAATTTGTGGTGTAATTCTAACCGTTTTGCATCGACTATGTGGTTTAATGGGTGCTTGATTTTCAACCGATGTGTGTTCAATTGCTATAGACATATAGGGACTACACATATTTGGTGACTACTTGACTTCTATCAATTGTGGATGATCAGTAGGATGGTATATGCACAACGAAAGTTGGTGTGTATCAGTTTAGTGCATCTAATCAGTAATCAACTCGGTCACATGCTAGGTTAAAGGGCATAAGATTCTAGATGAAGTGGTTAATGAAATTGAAATCCCATGTCTGTTTATTATAAGTTAATCGTTAAGTAATTTTCTCGTAATTGGCATAGTTGATATTTAATCATTAGTTAATTAAAACAAATTTGTGATTGTCTTAGCAGTGAGTGTAAATCATAAGCTGGTGCATAAGTGAACATAACAAACAATTTGAGTCTCTGTGGGAACGAATCCTATTTACTCTATATTACTTGTTGACCACGTTCTCTTGCGTGAATAAGTGCGAACAAGTTTTTACTCTATTTACTCTATTTACTCTATTTACTCTATTCATTGTTTGTTTAGTTTATGATCTTGTCATCAATTTGGGTTAAATTCACTGACTCGGACGTTTTTTTCTTTTTATTTGATGGATTATTGGGAGCAGGAATTCGTAATTGTTTGTGAGCTGTGTGCAGGTGGACATTACACTCATCAATGTGAGTATAACAGAAACCGGCCAAATTTCAGCTGGGACTACAATCAGAGTGGTATGGAGCAATCCCAATATCCATCCTACCCGCTCCAAAATCAGCAGTTTGAAGATGAGCCATACAATCCAGGGGGAATTCAGCAGCAACAGGGGCAACAATTTCAGCATCAGTATGCCCCAGTGCATCAACACTTTCAACCTCCTGAATTTCAGCAGCAGCAATTTCAGACTTGGTCTATCCAACAGTCGACCGAAGAAGCTGAATTAGAAGAATTGAGGTTGATGGCTAAAAGCAATGCATTGTCTCTCCAGACAATAGGAGATCAGATTGGTCAAATTGCAAATGCATTACAAACATTGAATCAAATTGCAAGTGACACAGAAGGCTTAGCTGTAGAGGAGGAGGACAAGAACCTTCCTATCAGTCTTGACTGGCCTTTCTTAGCCACGGGTGAGACCATGATCGAAGTTCAGGAAGGAGAGTCTGAGGGCAAAGATGAGGAAGAAGCAGAGCATGAAGCTGATAAGGAATCAGAGCCGGAGGCAAACCAATCAGAAAAATCAGAATGTCCAGAAAATTCAGTTTTGAATAATCAGCCACAACCACTTCCTTTGCAATCTGAAAATTTTGAAGAATCAGCCCAAGATCAAGAAAATTCCAAGGCTCAAGCGGCTATGCTAATTCCTTCGAAGGATGAAGAGTGTCTCAGTGTGGAAGATGATGAATTAGAAGAGCATGTTCAGTTGTTGAATGCCGCTCCGTTGCAATCTGACTTCGACCAGTTGGAGGCCGAAGAGGAAAAGAGCATCACTCCTGTTGACAAATCTACTCCGGAGAAGACTACAAAGATCGTCCAAATCGATTTTCCTCCTCCATATCCACAGAGGCTTCAGAAGCAAACTCTAGCCATGAATTTGACGGCGGAGGATGAGGAGTGTTTTAGCTTGAAATTGGTTGATGCAGGGCAGAGTAAAAAGTATGACACGGAGAAGGAGAAGGAAAAGTATGGCCAACTGAGGATTACAGTGCCTTGGTTAATGGGGCTACGTATTCCACATAAGTTGCTTGGAGTGGAAGATCTCTGGAATTCTCAGGTGCGCCTTAAGCCAACATTTGAAGGAGCTCCCGAACTTGAGCTCAAAACATTGCTAGTTCACCTGGGGTATGTTTCTTGTAATTCAAATCCTTTGCTTGCTATTGTTATTGCTGCTAACTTTTCAGGTAGGCGGGAGAATGTGGTTAAGAGATCTTGTGAGGAGCGAATACGGGTAAAGCTTGTCGTTGAAGATGTCGCTCCAGAAAAGATCATTAAATGGCCTTATAGAGATGCGGTGCAGAAAATTTTCAAGAGGAAAATCGTAGCCAAGTCTAGCTAAAGACGTTAAAGAAAGGCGCTTCGTGGGAGGCAACCCATGATTTCTTACTTTCGAATAAAACAACAGTTGTGTTGGAGCTCCATGTTTATCCACCACCAGACACACCACCCGAGGAGGGTGGAGATGCCGACGAGTAGGGGAGTATCTCTTGTACCCTTTAATTTTACCTTCAATGAGGACATTGCAATTTTTAAGTTAGGGGTGATTTTAGGGTATCAAGAGTCATTGCATTGCATATAGTTGCATATTCATGCTAGTTCATGTTAGTATTTGTGCATTTAGTTTTGCCATGCCATTTAGAGTGCATTTAGGATGCCATGTCATATAGAGTTATTTAGGAGGGTAATAGCATTATTCCACTTGAGTGGCTGTTTCTGGCTCGATAGGTTGACGTTAATTTGGGTGTGATGACAATGAATAGAGGGTTGATTTAAGTACTTATGAAATTGACTTGCATGTGTCGGGAGCACAATCTTTTCACGGTCTCACTGTTTGCTCTTGGTCTAGATCGAGTCATACCTTGTTTGGCTGTTGAGATTTAATCACTTATTTATATCTAGAATTTTCGTTATTCCCTCGATGGTGTAGGAGCACTTAAGTATAAGTTTGGGGGAAAACAGGGATTTCATGCTAATTGTCGTAGTGTAATAATGGCTAGGCGTCAAATGGCTAGTAGCCGGCTCATATTTGATATGAGTAGTCTAGGGGGGTGAGACAGTGCACCCATGTGAAAAAAAAAAGGCAAGAAAAAGAGTCAAAAGAAAAGAAATAGAAAAGAAAGAAAAAAAAGAGAAAAATAAAAAAGAAAAGAGTTGTGAGAATAAAAAATGAGGGATTGTGAGAGTGTGTGTATGCTAGTTGGCTAGGGTGAGCTCTTTAGTGCTCGAGCAAGTAAGTTCGAGGGGAATTTATGCCTAGTGACCTAAGACTTTTCCGGTCTGGGATCCACTAACCTAACGCTCGCTACAAGGGTGCTATTGTATAAGCCTTTAGGGGTCTCACTCATTGCACAGTCAAAAGCATGTGTGTTTTGTGTTTTGTGGTGTTTAGGTAGTAAAGCATGAGTCCTTGTCTACCTTAAATGATGATGGCGGTGTCTTTGAGTCATGGAGTGTCTAAAGTCTATTCTGTTTATAAACATGTGATTGTCTTGGCGAAGAATCGGTTATGCCTTTGATCTAGTTTCGAGAGTATATCTAGTGAGAAATGCACACACCACGTTTCCGAGCATGTATTGTTAGTATACGGGGCCTTAGTCGAGCTCTGTTTGGAGTTGTTGCATTCGTTGAGACGTTTGCGTGTTGAGTTGGTTTCAGATCATTTGTGTGGGATCATTGCATTAGGACATTTTCGCATTATCATGACATGTAGTTATTAGTCGCATTCATTCATCATTTTAAGCTGAGTTTGCATTGCTTGAGGACAAGCAACGGTTTAAGTTTGGGGGTTTGATAAGTGGATTTTATATCCACTATTTACCTTCCGTTTGGACTTTAATCGTTTGCATGTTCTCAAGTTTCGTTGTCATTTGATACGTTTTTGTGTAAATTGTGTAGGTTGTGTCGTGAAGTTATTATGGTGCTAAAATGGTGATTTGGGTGGCGTGAAATGAATTTTTAGATGTGTGAAGAAAAGTGATTCAAAGTGCAAGAATTGTGGAATGATTGTTGCTAAGTGGGAGAGCTAAAGCAAAACAAGGAGAGGTCCAGGAGGGCAACAGCACGCAGCATAGGCATTCCAGGAACCGTTGGGCGCCATTGCACAGGTGTTGGGCGCCATTGCGCGCACAGGGTGGAAAAAGGGTGTTGTCCAGAGCTTCCAGGCGCAGTTGCGCGTGTATGGGGCGCAGTTGCGCGAGGCTGGGAGCCGTTGCTCGAGTTCTAGCGCTATAGCGCGTGCGGGGAAAGAATTCCAGGGCTTGTGGAGCGCTGTTGCGCTAGGGAAGGGCGCTCTTGCGCTTGGTCTAGGCGCAGTGGCGCGAGATGAGGCGCCATGGCGCTTGATGTGGGTTTGAGCAGTTTCTGTTGCCTTGTATCGGGTCAAGTTGGTTTTGGGCCTATTATTAGGGCATCTTTATATGTATTATTGGAGACCTAAAAAACATGATCTATCGTGTTCTTAGTTTTTCTTAGCTACTATCAACACTTTTCATCTAGATTTTAAGAACATTTTTTTTCAAGGAAATTCTCCAAGCTAGTGACAAGCAAGGATTATTCTTTGGAACCTTTGTACTCTTCTATTTTGGGGATTTATTTCTAAACCTTATTTCTTCTTCCATATTTACTTGCTTATTTTAGAATTATGTTTTCCATAGAACCCATGATGACAATTAGGTCAATTATGGGCTAATTCGTTATCATGGGGTTTTAATGGATTTTTCTATGGATTCTAGTAATTGAGTGTTATTTATGCCTTGGTGTGTGATTGAATGTATTGATTGTCTAGTATGATTATGCTTATTCGTTATAAGTGAGTCGCGAACACTTGTAATTGTTTGTTTAATCCTAGTGAATGCGAAAGTGGATCTAGGGTTTAGAACAATTCATGCTAGCATAGGTTTTTGCATGTGAAGAACATGTATTAATTTGTGGTGTAATTCTAACCGTTTTGCATCGACTATGTGGTTTAATGGGTGCTTGATTTTCAACCGATGTGTGTTCAATTGCTATAGACATATAGGGACTACACATATTTGGTGACTACTTGACTTCTATCAATTGTGGATGATCAGTAGGATGGTATATGCACAACGAAAGTTGGTGTGTATCAGTTTAGTGCATCTAATCAGTAATCAACTCGGTCACATGCTAGGTTAAAGGGCATAAGATTCTAGATGAAGTGGTTAATGAAATTGAAATCCTATGTCTGTTTATTATAAGTTAATCGTTAAGTAATTTTCTCGTAATTGGCATAGTTGATATTTAATCATTAGTTAATTAAAACAAATTTGTGATTGTCTTAGCAGTGAGTGTAAATCATAAGCTGGTGCATAAGTGAACATAACAAACAATTTGAGTCTTTGTGGGAACGAATCCTATTTACTCTATATTACTTGTTGACCACGTTCTCTTGCGTGAATAAGTGCGAACAGTAAGCCTGCATTTGTACATATATAAACTCAAATTAGTTCAATTTAGTTTTAAATTGAGGATTTTTGTACTCGAAACCCTAAATTTTTAATTTGTTTTTTCATATTTTTAATTTGGGCAAAGAGAATTTTTTCTTAATTTCTTTGTAGGCATTATGCCTTATTAATTACTTTTATGCACATTGTTTAAGTTGTAAAATCTTGATATTCCAAGCACTATGTTGTGAGGAACAAATGGGTTCTTGCAGTGTTCAGACACTTTTCATGGTTGCAAATTCTAGGAAGTTGTCTGTAATATTTATTGATGAAGTAAGGAACTGCCTCTGAGTTTGTTTTCGGTAGCTTTTAGCATAGTGTGTTGTCCACCTCTGTTCTAAAGCTTTTTAAGCTATTAGTTGTTCCTATGTTACTTTGATCCTAATTGTATGTCTTGATATGTTAGCCCTCTGCCTTTGCTGCTACTAAATTGTTATTATATTTTGTGTTTTATAAGAATTGCACAAGGTTGTCCTTGTATCTTTAACAGATTGATAGTATTGTGTTCAATGTTTATTTTTTGCTAAATTATTGTGTTTGATGTTACTTTGATCCTATTTGTCTTATATCTTAATGTGTCAGTCTGCTGCAACTGGATTTTGAGTGTATTTTTTACCCCTGATTCTGTTAAAGCCCTTTAGCCACGTGTTGTAAGATTTACACAAGTTTGTGCTCTTGTCAATAACAGATTGATAGTATTTTCTCAGCAAGGACATCTAGAGAGAATGATTCAAGCATAAGACTGAAGTCAGAGTTTTTAGTTCAGTTTGATGGGTTGGCCTCAAACTCTAATGATCTTGTAGTCATCGGTAACATTCATATTTGCTTAGTAATGCCTTACTCTGATTTTGATATTCAGTTCCTTGGAGTTATTTCTTTCTAGAAGTTCACCGTAGATTATTGGTCAAGTGCCATATGGCTTCTAAGCCCAACTTCTTTTGGGACATTTTCTGTTTTTCTTCCTTTAACTCTTGGAAGCATACTGTCTAATTGTTTACTACTTTCGTAATTCTTTGTACCTACTTATTTTATCATTGTTCTTTGGATTGTTTTCAAGACAATTATCGACAAAGGAAAAGGAATTAAGTCAGAAGGAAGTATACACATCATCTTTTTATAGTACAAAATTCAAAAGGCTGTATATAGACCTGGCAATTTGACACGTGACACGTGAACACGACACGAAACGACACGAAAAATACGATTTTGGGTTTTGATTTTTGGTACACGAAACACGAAAGTACACGAACACGAAATTACACGAAATATTTAGTGTCGGATATTGGTTTTCATTTCGAGTACACGAAAGTACACGAAATAAAGATGTTTATAATTTACTAGTTATAGATTTTATGTATATATTAATATTATTTTTGTGAAAAAATATTATTTTTATAAAGATATATATTTTACACAAAAATATACATATTTACAAGTTTTTATAGAGTTGTATTTAAATTTATATATAGCAATGTAAAATATTTTATGTATATTTCATATGAATATAATATTTACGAACAAATTTTAATTAATTTTTTTTTTAATTTTATATAATATATATACGAAACACGACACGAAACGACACGAATTCATTTTGGGTGGATACGGGTTTCACATTCAAGTACACGAATTCATTTCGGGTGGATATGGGTTTCACCTTCAAGTACACGAAACACGAAAGTACACGACACGACACGATTGCCAGGTCTAGATGTATACACATTGTCTAGGAGATGGTAGATAAGATAGCTGATGCGGAAGGGATTTCCTTGAGCAGAAGTTCCTTTAAATCATTACTTGGAGAAGGTGATTTTTGTTGAGCTGCAATTAACTTTTTTTTATCTGATGTGTCGTTGACATGTGCTATATATTCAGTATACATTTTTCACGAATCAGCATGTTTTGACAAATGAAAAACACACTTGCACACACAAACGTAAAACCACCTCCAAGAAAATATTCTACTACTGTACACTTGCTCAGGAAGTGTCTTGGGTGTCATGCAGTATACTTATTAGTGTCGTAATCTTGATTCTTTTGGTTTTCTTTGTTTTTCCTTTAGATCATATTGGAAACGTTCGTGTTACGCTATGTAAACCGCAGACTTTCATGAATGCCAGTGGTCAGTCTGTAAGTGAGCTCCTTGTGTTGAAATTTGATGTTATAAAAATGTACAATGTGACATAAGTAATTGTTAAACGTTCTTGCTGATTACCAAGTTGGAGCAATTGTGTCGTATTACAAGATTCCATTGAAGCAAGTTCTTTTGGCATAGTAAATTTTATCACTCCCTCCTAGAGAAATCATCTCACACAGATCTCTAAATTTATGATCTGTTATTTGCAGATTTATGACGACTTAGATCTTTCTTTCGCAAAGCTGCGGTTATTGTCAAAAGGTGGACATGGAGGGCGCAACGGGTACCTATATTACCTTTGTACTAGTTGCCCATCTTGGAATCTTTTTAAAAGATTACATATAAAATCACAGACAAGAAGCACCAATGTGTCAAATAGGGTTTATAAATTCAACAATTGATTTCAAAATTATTTCAACGGAATCCTACGCTGAGGAGTATCTTGTTGGAAAAAAGATAGATTTTGCCATACTTGTAGCACTTACGTTATTGCCATGATGAAATTGAGTAGACGGTCAGGTAGACATTTCGGACACTAAATTGGTTTTTTATTTATTATTTTTCTTTTCTTGTTTCAGGATGAAGAGTGTGATCCATCATCTTGGAGGCAGGCGTGAATTTCATCGTCTAAGAATAGGTAATATCAGATTGTATATGAATTCAATGTCTATACGTTATGTTAACTTTATGAATGGCTGGTTGTAGTGATTGAGCGACCTTCTGGGACGATTGAAGCATTCAGCTTCGTTCTACGTGCATTCAACAATCAAGAATATAAAGAGGTTAGTAATTAAAGCAATTCTATGACTATGTCTGTACAAGAATGATACGTCTATATCAAAAGATTCTAGTTTTTTAATATTGCTGTATTTTTATTCAGTTGGAATTTACATTTCAAAGGGGGGTAGAAGCTGTCCGCATTTTTATTCAGTTGGCGAAAGATGCACAGAGACACATTAAACCCACAGTCTTAGATTCTGTACAGGGATTCTGTTCGAGCATCACTGGGATGTACATTTGACTAGTAGATACTTGAAGGTTCTAACTTTCTAGGAGTTAGGTTATTTTTCCATATGGTAGTAGTAAATATTTTTGTTGGTTTTGCGGATTGGTGTATAGCATTGTGATACTTTGGATTTGGCTAGCTAGTTCTTTAGATATAGTAGATTCGTTTACATTATGGTTGTTTGAGTGACATTGGTTGGATATTTTGTAAATGACAAATTGAGTAGTTGTGGTTATGAGATGACTGTTATTTTGGATTAAGGTATCTGTTCGGATATTATGTAAATATTTGGATTCTTATGTTGTCAATGAAAAATTGAGTAATTAAATAACAAATATTTATTAAAAAAACAATACTTGACAAAATACAATAGAAAAATGATGTCTATAACAAATATACACAACGGTTATCAAAAATAAAACCGATGTCTAATACTAACTTAAATAGCGAATAAGTATAAAAACCGATGTCTAATATACTATTCCACATCGGTTACCACAATGAAAACCGATGTCTAAGGATATATTTAACATCGTCCAAAACCGATGTCTAATACCACTTTATACATCAGTTGCGATAGAAGAAACTGATGTCTAAAACAGACTTAGACATCATTTTACTTCCAAATAATGATGTATATGTCGATTTGTGAGTTGTGTACAACATGTTTATTTGCATCTAGCACCTCTAATAGTACGGTAGAAATGTCAGGTTCATGCAATTTATGCAAAACAATTAGATATAAACATCATTTTTTTGGTTCAAAATCGATGTGTAATAGCTTCCTGGACATCAGTTAAAAACTGATGTCTATGACATGATACAATAGACATCACCGACAAAGACATCGGTATGATTTTTTAATAGACATCGGTAGATGCCTTTTGGAATAGCAGAAAGTAAGATTCTTTTAATATCATATAACCAATTTTGATCATGGACCCGAAAATACCAATTTATAAAAGTGTTTGTTTTTGTATTAAATTTATAAATTATCACACGGCTCATTCATGCTACTTTTACTTTTTGCTCTATTAAGGTCTAGTTCTGGTTCTTTGTATTGCTAAATGGTCTTCTTCTTTTCAGTATTAGGTTCCGGTTTTTTTAATAATTTTTTTTGTTATCCTTATCCTATATTCCATATATATGCGCTAATATTTTGCTAGCACACTTGTATTTTGTCGCTGTCTCACTGCTCTATCAGATAGACTGAATCTTTGCAGTACTTTCTCCCGTTACTTTTAAATATTATTTGTAGTATGATATTCTCTTATGGTTTGGAAGGTATCTGCTAATTTTGGCAGAAATATCCCAACTGTCATGTCTAATTTTCTGGAACTTGGTTATTATGAATGGTGCCACCCTACAGCATATTGTCATTGTTTTATTCCTAGTACCATAGCTTATAGTGCTGAGTGAGCATCTGCATATTATTTATTGATTTTTATGTTGCATAACATTTTTTGACAACACTAAATTTATCAAGTAGAATTTTTAGTGAGTAATTCTGTATTTGCGTATTATAAATGCAGGCAGTCTTTTACAAAGCACCTCTTGCAGCTTATGACATCAAGGGCCGTTGTCTGTGATGTGTGGTACCTGGAGCCCCAAAATATGAAGCCTGCAGAGACGTATTTTGTAGCATGCAAGTGAATGAACATATATACTAGCTTATGGACTGTCATGTTTTTGGGGATGGGCTAGTTTTTACTGCATGATTCTCATTTTTTCTACTTTGTACGCACATGTCTGTATTATACGCTTTTTTTGGAAGTGACAGACTAATTTTAATTGTCTCTTACTTGGATTAGGTGAATGGGCTAGCGGACACATTGAAGACAAGGCTGGATAAATGGATCAATGGGAGTGAGGCTGTTATTTGGAAAGCTAGTGTTTTTTTTGCTTAATGTAGTGTTGTAATGTATTGCAGTTGTTGTAGACTTTCAGAATTCACTACACCATATATTGCATATTGCAACGACAGGAAAACATTGCCTTAAGGCCTATATTCGTTGCAGTAGAGTCTATGGCAACAAATTTGCAAAATTTGAGCGTTGCATCCGGTTGCGTTGCAATAGGTCGATTTAGCAACGTTTTTGATACCATACAGCAACATAATTAAATCATTGCAATAAATTTCAGTAGCAATATTTTAGGCTCTATAGCAATAATTAAAAACTATTGCAGTTGCAGAAGAAGGTAGTTAATTGACACTTTAAGGCAACATTTCTTAGACCAATTGCAATGATTTTTTTATAGATTAATGCAACATATTTTGACCCTATTGTAACATTTTTTCAAAAAACAAATTAGCAGGATCATGCTAGAAATACAATAAACCAGGTCATTTATAGCCAAAATTCAAGCATCATCAATATTTCATATTTCATAAACCAGGGCAACTTAATGCCAAATATCCAAATGTACCATTACAGGGCTACATGACGAACAATTTAAAATTCAAAAGCCCATGTTACAACATGGTCGTACAAACCATTCAAAATGTTAAGTAAAAATGAAATGACTAAGGCGCATACAAATAGCTACGAAACATATGTTGACTACTAGTGGCTGTTGGAGATCTACAGGAGAATCAATGAAGGTGGAGAACTTGTGGATATCCTCGTTTTCGACCAAGGCTTCTTCCAAGGCAGACTTTGCGACTTTAGTAACCCAGAATATTAGAACCACTGCAGCAAAAGTTAGGGAAGATTTCAATGAGTTAAAAATAATTGATTCGTTGAATGACAATACTATGCAAAAAGGAGGCAGAGTAGGATATCTCTTACTGCACATATTATAGTTTTTCTTGAGGAATTTGTAGGTAACCTTTTAGATAGAAAGGTTAACGATAAAAAACTTGTGTAAAGTAAATGTGCAAGTAGAAACTCACCAGACACCAAGAGACTCAAAACAATAAGCGCCTGCATTGACAATAAAAAAATAGAAAGCATCTTTAAGACAAACAAATTTAGCCATCCCAATATATTAAATGGTGGATTCTTCTACAATTCTAGTAGCTAAAATCATCTAATATATAATTGTATACCAGAATTCGATTCAGAAGGCACTCATGTAACCATGCTTTTGTTAGTGTCAAGGACCTCGGATAGAAGAAACTAAATAAACTTTGACAAATAAAGTTCAGACAAGAATTTGATCAACTACGCTCTTACCCAACGACTTTTTGATAATTCATGCCATCCATGAGTTAAATCAGAAAGATCTTTGAGAGTTTTCCAGCATATACCAGCACAAGCGTGACTGGCTGTACAAGAAAGGAGACTAATTTATATAACTTTATACCGACCTTACAGATCTTTACGCTTACCCTAACATGCAAAAGAAATGGCTCATTTCAAATAGAGGGGATGCTCTGGCAATCTACAATAATATATTCTCGACAGAGAAATTATTTGCATAGTAAGGTAGCTAAAAGAAGAAGATACCATCATTCCCAACCATGTAGCCAAAGTGTATTCCACCACTGAAGTTGGTGTCAAAGACAACAAGTAATTCAACATGCTAAATGGAAGTATATATAGGGACAAGCCGAAGCAGCAAGATAATCTGTCAAAAGTCAAAACAATCAACATATAAAGATATTCACAAGTCAAGTCAATCAGAACACAAATTACATTAGAAATTATTTTAAACCATTTATGCTACAAAACTAGATCTTCTTAGGTTGACCCGATGCTTTGCTACATTTCCCGACCGCTTACCTTTTTCTTTCTTTTGAATGTCTATAGTTGATGGTTTTTGCCACTATTAATCTATTGACCAAACTTCTTTCCAGATTAAAAGATTATTTATCTTTTCAAAGTTCAAACTATCAAGATAACCTTTTAGATTCAGATTTTGGCAATATATCATATCATCACAAAAGTCTGATTGATACAAGGATTAAAAAATCAAAAGATAGTTCAATTTCTCACAACTCTTTGCACATTTAGAACGTGATTAGCAAGCAAATAAGGATGTAGTGAAGTCAAGACTGATTAGTTTTTACCAAGAAAGTGAACCTTAACCAAACCAACGTGTATAGCTCAAGGATGGATCTTATGAGTACACTAAAAGGGAACAGATTACACTGTCAAATGGGTAATCAATATGAGAACAAAATTACATAGACCACTCTCGTTCAACCAATTGCAAGAAAAAAGGGCAGAAAGTGGCATGCCACTAAATAACCAATCATACGAGTAAAAAGATATATAAACTGTCCAACCACGCTCGTTCCTACTTTCTGTGACTTATGCTATGTATTCTTTGGTTTACAACAAAGTTAAGAGCATACCTGAGTGCACCCAAACCATTTCAATGTTTTCAGGGACAAGCAGCCATCTGCAATTAGTCCTACAGCTTCATTTGACAACTTGCGGCAAAACGACAAATCCAAATTTAATTAGCAATGCAACTAATTATAAACAGAAGAAAGCAATGTTGGAAGGTAAACCTCTTTAGTTTAATTTCCTAAAGTTTTTCTGCACTCGATTCACCTGACCTCAGTTTACACAATTATAATAATACTGAAATGGGTGCAAAAAATAATTAGGAAAAGGTAAATTGCAGAGTTTCAATAACCACATTAATAATGTAAGTTGGGATCTAACATACTTCAGTTAGTACCATGTATGTTGCTACAGTGCTCAACAAATCAATATAACATTTTTTAACTCCTACCAAAACTAAAAGACGTAATATACTGCTTCCCCCCAAATGTATAATTATCAAAGTAAATTTACTGATATTGTAATCAAATAGAACCTGAAGATTGCGATAGAGTATAATTGAAGTATAATTCAAGTATAATTCTCTCAGAACTGATAACATATATATATATACAAAATATACCAAATTCACACCGACGTTAACATATATATATATATATATATATATATATATATATATATATATATATATATATATATATATATATATAGGCTTTTGCTCAAATAAAAACCAATCCTTAAATACAAACTACAAACTAACACTAAATTAATTATATTTCATCTATTCTAAGTTTCCCGCCAAGGGTACCTTCACGAAAGATGCTTAAAATAATTGGCTCTATCCAACAAAAAAAATAATAAAAAAAATAAATCCCTGCCGTGGAAATGCGAAGCATTTAAGACAGTAAACGGATGAGTTAGGTAGTCATGAGGGCCGAAGGCCCTCGACACACCCGTCAATCGTCTATTGCCTTTACCATTGATTGCCATTCCTTACAACTTTAGAATGATAAAGGCGCGAAGCGCCGTACAAGAAGGTGAAGCACCGTTAACCAGTGAAATCCACTGCCACGTCATCACGTGAACAATGATTTTTTTTTTGTTGGATAGAGCCAATTATTTTAAGCATTTTTTGTATTTGGGTACCCCTAGTTTGGTCATTAGATTAGCTTGAAATATTAGATTAGTGTTTAGTTTTTAGTTAATTTTAGTTTGTAGTGGAGTAGGACCCTATATATATATATATACAAATTTAAGCATATACATACATAATTTTTTGATACAAAATTAATTTGGGGAACATACCTTATCCGAGCTTCGATAGAGTCTTCTTTGAGCTTTGCTTGGGTCTTCTTCTTTGTTCTTCGCCTGAGTCGTCTTATCTGTTCTTGGATTGAGTTTGTGTTCTTCGATTGAGTGTTATGTGATTTTGACTTTGGGAAATAGTTTTTTCTTTCTTTTTTCTGATAAATGTTTGCCCGGCAACCGCTCAAAATATTCAAGCAATTTTACCAGCCCGCTTAACACATTTTAGAAGCCCGCCAATATTTTTGGCCCAAAAATCAAATTTATTGCAACGATTTAAGAAAAACATTGCAATAGGTTCAATGTTTTTAACTCTCTTGAATTTTTTCAATGCTATTGCAATGTTTTTCAAAATCATTGCAATTTATGTGATTTGCTTTCTCAATAGCAACGTTTTTTGACAAAACTTTAGAAATATGGTTGCAATATAATGGGCAATATATGGTGTAGTGAGAGTTGGTTTAATTAACTAGTTGGCAAATGATGTTGTCAGGATATTTAATTTGGGATGCATAAATGTATGTGCAATTTTTTTCCTGGAAAAGATGTTGAATTAGCTAATGGAAATGTTGCTAAATAAAAACTAATGTAACAAAAAATAATGTCGAACTAGGTCAAACAATGTTGCCAACAAAATTGGCTTAAACAGTGGGGGCTCATAGTCTGTGGGCCCCACTGTTTTAAAAAAAAACTAGGCATCTAAGGTAACACATATATTAAGTTACCATAGAACTAACTTATGTTGCTATAGCATGCTATGGTAACATAAAATTGCATGTTATCCTAGGGATCAAAAAATGTTACCTTAGACACCTAAGGCAACATGATGAGAGCTATCACCAGAAAAATGTTACCTTAGCTACTTTATGGGCCTAAGGCAACATATAATGTGCCTGCTATAACATATTTTTTTTATTACAGTAGGTTGTTCACTACACCATAGATCACATATTGCAACACCACAAATACATTGCCTTAAGGCCAATATTTGTTGCAGTAGACTCTATTGCAACGAATGTGAAAAAATTCAGCGTTGCATCTGACCCCGTTGCAATAGATCGATTTAGCAACGATTTGAGTACCATATAGCAACATTAAAAATCATTGCAATAAAGGTATGTAGCAACATTTTATAGTCTTTAGCAACGTTTAAAAATCATTGCAGTAGCAAATGGTTGGCAAACAAATCACTTTAAGGCAACATTTTTTAGACCAATTGCAATGATTTTTTATAGATTAATTCAACATATTTTGGCCCTATTGTAACATTTTTTTTTAAAAAAAATAGTAGTTTCATGCTGGAAATACCATAAACAAGGCAATTTATAGCCAAAATTCCAAGCATCATCATTTCATAAACCAAGGCAACTTTATGCCAAAAATCCAAGTACACATGTTTTGTTCAAAGTTAAATAAAGTTACAATTCTTATACATCAATTTTTTTTAACAATAATTACATCGGAAAACCAAAATAAAGTTAAAAACTACAAATTTGTGCTTGGATTTTACATTAAAAGGAGAAATGACTATATGTTATTTGTTATTCTTGACTTGTGTTGTCCTCATGTGGTCTTGCATTTCTTGGCAGATGATGTGCTCGCCTGAGTCTCTTCCTTATTTGCATCTTCTTTATTTGCGGTAGGAGTGTGGTTGCATTCGAGGACTGCGAGGGGTGGCCGTCCTCTTTGCCTCCTAGGCGGTGCCATGTTGGGTGTCTTGTTTTTATGCGCCTATCAAAATTATTTACCCCTAAAGGAAAACATAACCCAATAATTTACACACTGGAAAAATGATTAAACAATTAAACTGCATATCTACTTTTTTTACTACATAAACAAACAATAGGCATGGATCTGTTCTTATGTATTTATCAAATTGTTTTAGTCCTACAGGTAAACATAACCCAAGAATATACATACTGGAAAAATGATTAAATAGCTAAACTGCATACCCAGTTTTTTACTGCATAAACAAACAACAGGCATGGATTTTATCATCGTTGCAGGCTGCAACATATTCATTCAAGTATTGCAAGTCTTGCTGTAATGATCAAAGTGTTTAAGTCCTACAGTAAACACACAGGCCTTTAAAAGCTTTCAATCATAAATAAGATCATAACATACTTGTAAAAACATTTTTTTCCCACACATTTTTAACAATAATATTATGACTCTTCCATTTCTTCATACATTAATATTAAATGATGTCACAACTGCATTTTCTAGATAGATAAAGATTTTACAACTAACTTTACGAGGAATCTGCACATGTTTACAATTAGAAACATTAACAGACAGGGCTTTAAAAACACCTATTCATTGTGAGCTGTTAAAATCTCTGGTGGAAGTTGTTCTTCAACAAATCTTCCATGGAGAAGCTCCTCCATGAAATCTGCCTGGACATGAAATTTTACATGTAAAACCCCCAGCTGAAAGTAAGGATTGCAACATTAGTGAAGATACAATATGAATGGATCATTAGTAATAGAAAGGATAATATGCTGAGTTGTCTACTATGTTTAGTTCAGCATGAGCAAATTTTAGGCCTAGCAGTCCATAAAATGACCACCTTTCAAGTTGGACAAATAAAACTGTTTAACACATGCTTCTAATGAATGTATTAGCGCAGCATCTGCAAAACTGAAAGCAGCACATAATGATCATTGGCCCTTAGACATCAACCTCATATGAAGATTAAAGAAAAAACGATATGAATATCTATAATACCAGTATTTCACACACAGGATGCAGCAAAGAGAATCGCGTCACTTCTCTGAACATATATGTAAACCCTAGAGCTACAATACCATGTAAACTTATAACTATGTCAACAATACAAATACAGATACTACAATGAAACTGGGAGCAAGGTGGAAACTAGAGCAAGCAGCTTCTCCAGTTATTCATTATCTTGTACACAATTATCGTAACTTGGGCAATTTGATCAAAAGGGTACAACAAAAGATTAAACCTTCACCCTCTAGAAGCACCAGACTACAACAAAATGTATACTCTTGTTGAGTGATTTTAACTTTTTGTATTTGCCACTTCCCAGAAATTACATGATTTTAGCATAATGATTAAGTATAATAGATACCCTTGAGTAGTCGAGTCCGGCATAAATGTCTCCAACAAGCATGTCAATCACTCTATTGTTTCCCTCCTCACTCAGCTTCAACAACTCGTCAAAACTGAAACTAAAGATTTTGTTTATGAAGAGTGCCTTCAAGCAAAACAAAATTCTAATAAAGTTAAGAACTTGTGTACAACCTTTTACAATTTGTCAACAGCAATACCTATATCCACAAAAGTAGATACGCTGTAATGAGTGAAACTGATGTTACAAGTTCAAAAACTAACCTTGAACCTATGTTACTCTGACTCGGGTACGGAGTGTCGGACACGACACATATCCGAGTGTCGGACTTGAAAAATCTGAAATTTTGGGACACGGGGACACTCTCCTATTTTTGGATACGGTTACGTGGACACGGCATAATATATTGATAAAAAGTATAGTAAGTACGATATTTTAAGAAAAAGTAACAATAAAATTCAATTTAAACATGATTTTGTAAGGAAATTTGAAAATTAGGCATCTTCTCTACTTTTATCTCATCATTGCTTCTTTCTTTCTTCTTACCTGTTTATTTTTAATTGCAAGTTTGACTCATATTTGATCTTTAAATTGGTCAAAGTGTCCACATTTTAGTCAAAGGGTCCGACACGGAATAAGTGTCGTGTCCGAGTGTCCAAGTATCCGACACGGGTACGTTGATCGAAACAGAAGAGTCGGAGTAACATAGCCTTGAACTACATTTTGTTGCCAAGAGTAACATAAGTAGGACATTCACGATCTCGATTAGGGTGTCTTATAGGCGTCCCTTGAGCCGAATCCGAAAGCTGAACTTTCAATCTGAGACCAAAAAGTTACTTATAATAGAACTTTTAATTATATTTCTTACTTATAAATTCGAACTATTCTCATTTATAAATTCGAACATATTCCACTTCTAATTACAATTTTAATCATACGTCTTTCCTATAAATTTGAACTCTTCTCCTCTATAAATTTGAACACCCATTCTATTTTCAATATAATAATAACATATATTTTCTTATTTATTAAAATCAAAAAATTTTAAAATTTTAAAAATTAGAAAAGTAAATTTACTCTATCTATCATGCATATTAACTATTCGAAATATAGGACACATATGCATCAGCGTAAGTATTACTCTTGCAGGTATATATTAACAAACATACATCTTGCAGGTATAACTCATAAAATAGGTGGACACATGAATTAGGACAATAAAATTGAGTAAAATAAAAAACACGCAAACCAACCGCAAGCACCACATTACATGAATTTGGATACTAAAATAAAGGTTAAATAATTAAAACACCTACACTGAAGTCTGCTTGTGCTGCTTCTCGTTGTTTTGAAAAAAAAAATGAAATTTCACCTTGTTGCTGGTGATAGAAGATTGTTGTGATGCAACAGCAACAGAAAATTCCTGCTTCAGGACATCATATACTAGAGTCTCTGCATGCCCTATAAGAACAACATAAACAAAATAATTTTTATTAGACAATATATTTGGCAACTATCAAAAATCAATCAGGTCTAATATAACGGCATTACACACTTGCACATTAGTTGGTTTAAAAATTTCTATATTGTGTGACACAAAAAGTAACAGAGATAAACTACAAACTATACAAAAATTAGAAGAGCTCTACCAAAAATTAGAAGTGTTTTATCTTCGTGAAGAGCTGCCACATGGTTGGATCTTGGAGATGGTACAGTCCCTCTTAATGTCATGCGAGTACCAAAATAATTAGTCAAGGCAAATAAAATAATTAATCATGTGAGAATCAGAACAGAGCTAGCCCTAACTACAGTGTGACCACTGCGAGAAACCTGCAGAGAAAGCTTTGATCAGTAACATGGGACACAATAAGTTCAATAAAATCTTTTCTATGTTGGCTATAATATAATAAGATTGCTGCCATAAGATTTAGAAGCGCTTATTTTTTATAAGATCAATATCACTGCTTGACGAAACAACTGGTATGCCATGCTTAACAGCATGAAAAGAGCCAATGGCAGTCCCATCTTGGAAAAATGGATCAGCAGCTGCATCAAAGCACTGACCATCACCCTTATACTGCTAGCAGAGACACTTTAGAGAGATTAACAGCGGAAAAAATTAAAATTGAATTTAGAAATTGAATTTTTAAACCAGAGATGAATTTGAAAATACCTTTTACAGAAGAGATGAAATAAGCCGAATAGCAATCACACAAATCTCCAAAAATCACACATATCTTCCAAGAAGATCGAAATTAGACCTTCACATGAAATAAACCTAAATAATTAGAAGTCGAGATTGAACAACAATCTTCACTTTAACACAAGTCGAGATTAACAGCAAATAGAATGAATCTCAAATTGAAATGTTTAGGGTTTTAATAACAAGACAAACATCAAATTAATTGAATCCCGGTTTCAAATTGATTGGGGAAAGAAGATACCTTTTTCGATATTTAGAGTTCTTCGATCTTGAATCTTCGAGCTTGAATCGATTTTGAGTTCTATCTGTTCTTGTCTCTCTCTAGTCTCTAGCTTTGTCTATCTCTCTTGCGTTGTATGTTGTGTCTTGTTTTTTTCTATGGTGTGTTTTTCATTTTTGAGTAAAATGTTTTATCCAAGCCGCTATTTTTGAGAGTCCGGGAAAAAATAATTGCCAAGCCCGCCAAACTTTGCTTCCAAAATTTTGAAGTTAATTGTAACGTTTATCTACATTCGTTGCAATATAACTCAAATTTTGTATAAATTAAGTTCAATTGTAACAATTTTAAAAAACATTGCAATACTTCAAAATTTGTCAAAACTTGTCACTAAATAGCAACGAATTTTAAGCAATTTTTTTAGTACGCGTTGCAATAGCCATTCTATGGTGTAGTGGTTTATGGTGTAATGTTATAAAAAGTAATATCATCAATTAAAAATAAATACTTTTTAATTAAAGAAGACAATCGACTAATTATCACATTAATTATATTATTTTATTATTTATTTTAATAATTAGGATGATCGTGTCGAAATATGGTGTGATATTTTCTGGTATATATTAATGATTGTAAGATTAGTTTCAAATTAAAAAGGTAACGTGTTTTTATACGAAAGGAAATATTATTAATAGAAAGATATGATATGATTGATGTTTTTAGGTATTTATAAAAGGTAATATCTTCGACTAAAAATAAATGTGAAAAAAGCAATCTACTAATTACCATTAATTATATTATGTTATTTATTAATGAAGGGTAAATAAGTATGGAATTCGAACTTTGAAATTTTAGTAAATTAATTTAATCATATAATATATCTAATTATTAGATCTAACGATTCTGATTTTTTTACTAAAAGTCTAATGGTCAATATTCGTAGTATACGGATTTCTATTATATTTTGTTAGTGATTAAAAGATATGGTGTAAAATTTTTGGGTATATATTAATTATTGCAAGATTATATTTTAAATTAAAAGTTAACGTGTTTTAATTAGATAAGAAATATTATTGATTGGAAGATATGCTATTTTAGGTATTTATAAAAAGTAAAATCTTCAATTAAAAATAAACTTTTTTTAATCAAAGAAGGCAATCGACTAATTATCATTACTTATATTATTTTATTATTTATTTTAATAATTAGGATGACCGTGTCAAAAATATGGTGTGATATTTTCTGGTTTATATTATTGAATGTAAGATTAGTTTCAAATTAAAAAGGTAACGTGTTTTTTCGAAAGGAAATATTATTAACTGGAAGATATGATATAATTGATCTTTTTAGGTCTTTATAAAAGGTAATATCTTCAACTAAAAATAAATGTGAAAAAGACAATCTACTAATTACCATTAATTTTATTATATTAATGTGAAAAAGGTAATCAACTAATTATCATTAATTTTATTATGTTAATTGACTAATTACCATTAATTATATTATGTTATTATTTATTTTAGGTGAAAATTATGGTGTGATATTTGAGTGAGGATCCCTTGTCCCCTTTTTCATGCCCCTTCTGTGTCCCCTGTACAAAAAGGTGCCCCTGGCGGGGCCTAATGTAATGAAAATGGAAATAAAAATAATTTTTCTTAAAATGGGTCCCGCTAGGGGCAATTTTTAATACAAGGGACACAGAAAGGGGCATGGAGAAGGGGACAGAGGATCCGGGCTCGTGATATTTTCGGGTATATATTAGTGATGATAAGATTTGTTTTAAATAAAAAAGGTTACATGTTTTAATTCGAATTGAAATATTAATGATGCAAAGATATGATACAATTGATGTTTTTAGATGTTTATGAGAGGTAATATCTCGACTAATTACCATGAATTATATTATGTTATTATTTATTTTAGGTGTATTTTTTTTATAATGAAAGGTAAATAATTAAATTCATGAATTACCAAAAAATAGGTACCAAAAAATAAGTACCAAAACTTTTAATGTTTCAACTTTATATAATGGTATAGATCGTCGTAATCCGGTTAATAATACGAAATATATCGTACGCTTGAATTGATGGTTACTTTCCGATTATTGAATCCTTTTGCAACATTTTTCAGGTTGGACCGGTTTTTTTTTATTTCCTAAAATTTCATGAATGACAAAATTTACCTATACATTTTGTGTATACGATCGAGGAATTCTTTTGTAGCTTCAATTTCTTGCACTTGTTCGCAACATGTTTATCTTTTTCGTTTATTATTTATTATAATTTTATTAACCCATATCACCCATGTTTTTCTCAACTCATGATCTATCTTATGAATTCTACAATGTTTAAACTCAAATTAAATAAATATTTATTTATCAAATATATCCTGCACTAATAATTTTAATGTACAGGATAAATCTATCTATATTATAATTCCTGAATCCACATGCAAGCACATTTACACCACCTACCCCAAAACTTCTATATTAATTACAAAAGCTGCCATTGAACTAACTAACAATACAACTCTCCATCCAATTGCTGCTCACGTGACTTACATAATGCCATTTAAAAGTGTCAAAAGTACTGCTACTACTAGAGTCTGCACGTGAAACTTCCGTCAGAAGCTTAGAATTCAAATTTCATATTGAAATTCAAACCTCAAACCCATTTTAAACTTCTCTCTCATCTCAAATTCAAACTCATCCTTAATTTTTTCTCTTCTATATTCAGTATTGTTAAAATAACCTCTTCACCTGAATTCAATTCTAATCACATATGTAATGTTTTTTTGGTAAGAGATGTATATTTACAATCTTCTTTTGTATCGTTTCAGGATGGCTGCGGAAATGAATACAAAGATATTCAAGAATGGAAGCTGGTATAATAAATGTAAGAGACAATCGATTTTTATTCAAAATGTTGATATTTTGTTCTCGATGATTGAAATATCATGTTCTTGGAATGGGTGTTCGCAGGTTCTACGTTGGATTGGATTTCGATGATGTTAGATAGTCTTTAAATTTGAATCTTGATCATATTTTAACAAGATAAGACAATCAGCTTACTTTTGGTCTTTTTTGTTTCAAGATTGTATTATTGGCATCTAATGAATTTGAAGTTATTTGTCACCAAATGTTTGATGAAATGTCACAGATAATTTTTTTAGTTTATATGTGAAATTTTTTGTATTTCTTTTAATCATTATTTTCTACATGATTAGATATATTGTTCTCGATGATTTAAATATGTTTGTTGATTCTTATATCCTCTATATGATTATTTTCTTTATGATTTTGAAGATATATTCTTATATCCTCTATATGTTTGTCAATTTTTGGGTTTTTGACGATTTTTGTTTGTGTAAAGTGGTTTGCTGAAATGGGTTTTTTGATTTGTTGTTTTCTGGATATGATCATGTGTTTATATGCATGTAGTTGAAGTATATACATTGTGTTAGAGTTTCTGTCGATTTATGATGTGTTGCAAGTGTTATACTAAAATGACTTGATTTATTTATCATATCTATTTTTATCTAATCTGATTATCTGGGACTCATCAGTTTATGATTGAATTTGGGGTTTTGTTTCTGTATTTGATTTCTGGTGTTGTCAAGTGATTTACTGAGATGGGTTTTTTGATTTTTTGTTTCTGAAGGCTGGACATCATTTTATTTGAATGCATTTTGGTTGAATTTTAAATTTGTGTGGTTTTTGGTGTTCTTAAGTGGTTTGATGAGATGGGTTTGGTTATCTGGGAATTATTTGTTTGGTTATCTATGAATTAATCACAGAAACTATGGTACGTATAAAAAAGCCTATTGGTTTCATTCTTTCCATATTTGTGGTTCTATTTTTGTTTTCCTGAAGTTCTTCGCACGATCATCGTTTAAGTCTAATTTTATGTGGAATAGATATGCAAATTTCATTATCTAATATGTTAAAGAATGAATTATCACTTCTACTTTTGCCTGTTCTGTATTAGTGACATGCACTCAATTCAACCCTGTCGATGAAAATTACTTTATTAGTGGGTCAATTGATGGAAAAGTTCGAATTTGGGGAGTCAATGAGAAGCGAGTAGTTGATTGGGCTGATGTACGAGACGTAATTACTGTCATATGCTACCATTCAAATGGAAAGGTATGTAATAAGTTCTTGAAGAAACAGATTCAAATTTTATCGATACTAGATAGTCGAAACTTTCATTCAGCACTTAATTAATTAGGTTAATCTCTTTTTATTGAACAACTTTTTGCAGTTGGTTCCCTCTCTGGTACTTGCCGTTGCTATGATGCATCAGGTACATAAAGATCATTCATTCTAAGTAGTTGAATGATAATTGTCCTCTGCCCACACCACACATGAACATTCCCTTCATGGCGCTCACAACAAATCTTTAATGGATCCATAATTGTTTGCAAAGTAGTTGAACCGAATCAGATTTTTAAAAATTAGTTTTCTTTGTGTGTCTATCATGAATTTCACTTTGTACTTGATACAATCATTTTTACGGGATGGGGGGTCTTGGAAAGAATGTCAGAGCATTTAATGATTGATAATGTGTTTCATGTTTCATAAATGCGTACCTTGAGCCGTTGTGCTGCTTATTAAGTTGTACTTGCCAGTATAGAAGTCGTCGTAAGTTATTGCAGCAAGAGGAAGCTCCGCCCTTAACTTACTCTATCTTTGAGTTGCATATTGAACTCTATAGCCATGTCATTATAACCTCTAAATCTAATACAACCAAACTGATCAAGAAAATTAGGCTTCGCATTTCGAATATAGAGACTGTGCACAGGTAAGCAACCAATTGGACCTGTGTTATGTATCCAGAATGTTGTGGCCCCGCGGTGATAGATGCTGCCATGAACGTTAGATATTAGAATGCATTAGATTTTGTAATAATCACATCAACGGAAGAAACAAAATGAATAAGCTTACTATAACTATTATTGCAAGCTGATTTACTATGTCTAGTAATTTTATCCGTAGCTGAGCACCAAGCTTTCTCAAACCATGAGTTATGTCATCTTGGCCTATATCGAATGTGTAGAGAGCTCCCGAGAAGTCAATAGGCCTCGGTAGCCTATTTCTACCAGATTATGTTTTAGCTGAAGTATCATAAAGAAATATTTATTTTACAAATTATTGAGCAATTATTGTTCTGATGTAGTTAATAATGACAAAATTTATTTTGCATGCGAAATACTAACGTTGGTTGTAAAGGTCGTTGCTTCGCAGTTGGAATTGATCAAAGTGCACAGTCTGGATGTCAAGGGAGAATGGACTTATACCGTTTTCAAATATGATTTCGTTCTGCCTCCTTATGGTTGATGCTCCTGTTGCAAAATTTGCACCATGGCGAATTTGCATCAAGTGAATCCATGTATGCACTCAAGTATGATAGTCCCAAAATTTTAGCTACAACAAACTCATATTAATTGCTCAAGTATGATAGTCACAGAACTATTTATAAACAAGGTCTTTGACTGTAGTTACTAACCGATGAACTCTACAATCAGACGTCATCACCAACGCGACCAGCAGGTTTATGGAAAAAATCCTGGCCATTTGGGGCTGGAATTGGCAGAAAAGCTGCAGAACTTCCACCAGTATCCGAATTGGAGTCACCGAAATTGTAAAGTTGTATATTGCAGGAAATACACAAGGATTTGAACCGTTTCCTGTCTGTTGACTTGCAACACTAGCAACCAGTGCAAGTAAAATGAAAAGTTTATTATATGCCGAAACCTGTTAAGATAGTATTGACCCAAAAAAAAACATGTGTATGTCAAATAATTGGGCCCTCTTCCACATTAATTAATTAATAGTGACACTAATGAAAAGCCAATGTGAAATTCTTATGCAACTAATTTGTTTGCTTATTATTTCAGGTAAGTCAAATTATTTTTAATTATTGTAGTGCAATTTTTTATTATGATAAAGTAAATTACCGTGTAAATAATTTATATAATTATACTATAAATTTTTTAATATTAATTTATTTACATTCAGAAATCAAGAAATCGAGGTACGACCGTTCGGCGATACCGCGTTTGAATGCAAATTAACAATCATATCGAGAAAATTTTGAATGTAAATACTTGACATTTAATCTTTAAATTAAGATATTGTTAACATAAAAATACTGGCATCATGTTGTTTTTTTTTTGGATAATAAAGGGGATTTCATTAATAATATTTTATGTCGAAACCCATTACAAAGTCGAACTCCAATTTTACCTTTAAACGTGGTTGAAGTATAATAATTTAATAAATGAGATGTTTTTTTAAAGGCAATCATTTTGTATTAATTAATATAAATAAATAATTATATTGTTCTAAATGTATTGTTGGTTAAAGAGTTCTGTGTTGTTTATTTTCTTTTATTGAAACATAACGATTAAAAAAGTACTTTTAAAGACAAAAATAGTACTATTTTTTAATATTATTTTTCAAAGCACTTGACATCTAATCGTTGAATTAAGATATTGTTGACATAAAAATTAAGAAATATAATTCTATTGAAAGTGTAGTAGGTTATTTTAATTAATATATGCTTATAAAACTTTATTCAAATTTAAAATATTCTATCTTTCTAATTTAAATTATGAAATATTATTCTATTTAAAATATAGTAGGTTATTAATATATATCCATATAAACTTGAAACCACCAATATAAAAAAAACGATAAATAAGTCATATTTTAAATTAAAAAAAATTATTAACAAAAAATTTGAAATTTTAAAAACTCATGCATAGCGGACATAAATACTTATAAATAACATATTTTTTAATTTTTTAAATCAGAGGATTTGTATTTGAACGGAAGTAGTATCAATTAACAAGATACTATAAATAAATTCATATAAATTATATTGCATAAAATATCTAGTTTTAAAAATGGAGGTATCGCTAGGCGATACGAGGAACCTTAAAACCCAAAACTTAACACTGAGCTTTTATGCAATTTACTCAAAATTATGTAAAAATTAAATTTTTATAATATGCTAATCAAATACTCCTAAAAATTCCATTGCAGAAAAAACCTGTTTATAATTTGAAATTTTATATGCTATACTTTTTCAAATTCCTATGTACCATGGATGTTTTTAAAATCATGTATATTATTTTTAAATTAGTATTTGATACAAACAAAATCATATTATATTTTTTTAAGGTTAACTTACAAAACTTTTAGTATATAATATTTAATATTAAAAATCGAGGTATCGCCGGAGGCAATGCCGAGAAGTATTGTAATTAAATTTTAAATGCATAAAAAATTGTTGTGCTGATTGTTATTGAACTATAATTCAAAAGGATGAATTATCAATATTTTAAAATTCCAGGAATTTTGAGTATCAAAGTTCTTTTCGAATTCAAATTAAATTCAATGTATCAATCCAAATATATTATTTTATCATATTTTTATATTTTAAAATTAATACTCTCTCCATCCCAAAAAGTATGAGCCACTTCTTTTTGCTTCCATTTCAATGTGCTCGATTGAGTTACTTATAAATAATATTTTATATTTTTTTGTTTTGTATAAAAATATAGGATCTATGTTTTAATAAAAAAAATTGAAAAATTGAAAAAAAATTATTTATTATCATACCTGAGTCTACCACACGTCAGTTAACCAATAAGAATCGAGGAATTATTTTAGGACCAATCACAGCTAATTCCTAAAATTTAGACATTTCCTTCAAAAGATGCCAGAGGAGGTGTAGTATGAATTTGGAAATATACTATACATTTGGTAGGCATAAATTGTAGGCTACCTAACAATCTCCCCCTATTTCCAAACTCACAGCTCTTCACTTGCACTCCATACCTGCGCCCTGTTGACACAACTCCAACTTTTCCTCGATCCGTATCATTCCCTACAACAAAACTCCCCCCGAGTCAAAGACTCCAAACTATACACTAGTTTGCACATTCATTCTCGAATGCCCACTTGCTATACGCACAAGTGTACCTTTGACCTCTATTTGTCCAACTACATACATGTGAAACAATCTGTTGTATACACACATACTCACTTGATTCACGTCGGCCAATCCCATATGTAGTCCATCACACACGCAAGTGTGACCATCACACACACAAGTGTGACCATCGATCTTTCATTTACTCCCCAACTGCATATCAAACAAATCAATATGTTGCATGGTTCACTGCTCACTTGATTTGTGTTGATCGATGCCTATATGCAGCTGCAACACACCAACTACTCGTTGATGTCGTGGAAGCCCTTCGACCAAGTATCCATCCCAGCAGTCTTTGCACCATCGTCTAGACTGAAAGGCAATACAACCGCAGCAGTATCCTTCAAGTCACTCTTCCCTCGTGCACGAGATAACCAGATTTTCGAAGTTCCAGTACGTTCTGGCCACGTACTAATCAGACGATATATTCCCCCACGTAGCTCTCCCTTTATCCGAACCACACGACCTCTTTTGATATTCATAGCTCCCCCTACTACAGAGCATCTGTAGCCTTCTGAAGCTAACCGGCCGATAGATATTAGATTCTTCCTCAGCTTAGGCACATATCTTACCCCGTTCAAGCTGCGAACTATTCCATCGAACATTTTGATTTTCACAATTCCAATCCCCTTGATCTCACAAGTAGATCCATCAGCCAAAGAAACTGTTTCATTCTTTCTATCTTGGAATTTGTCAAAATGCCCCCTCTCGGAACATACATGGTAAGATGACCCTGAGTCTAATATCCATTCTCTTGGAGAACTAGTGCCTCGATTGAAGACGGTGCAAACATCTTCACAATCGAGAGTAACCACAGCCAATGATGCATCTGGATCCTTCTTATTAAGCGGACAATTCGGCCTAATATGACCCCACTCCTTGCAACCAAATCACTGCATGCCCTTTTCACTGTATCTAGATTTACCCCTGCTATTGGTAGATCCTCTCACAGCACGTCTTCCTCTATTATTTTGACTACGCAAAGCCAAAACCGTCATTCCGTCCTTGTCACCATCCTAGTTCTTCCTTCCAGCATTTGACAAAAGTGCTGACTGAACCTCCTCCATTTTTAACGTGTCCTTTCTGTACAAAATGGTTGTGACAAAATGATCGAATGACTCCGGAAGCGAAGTAAGAAGAATAAGGGCCTTATCTTCTTCCTCCAATTTTACATGCCAGAGGGAAGGCGGTAGGTTCGGATCAGATACCAATCGAGGTGTGGCTTTGTCTTGGTTAGGTTGGCGTTCTATGGTTAACAGATCTGTTTAATGCACTCCTCTCGAGTTCTAAGATGCCAGAGGAGTGGAGGTGCAGTATTGTCGTCCCTTTCTTCAAGAACAAAGGTGACTCTCAGAACTGTAGTAACTATCGAGGAATTAAATTACTCAGTCATACTATGAAACTTTGGGAGAGAGTGGTTGAATTTCGGATTAGAAGAGAGGTTGAAATCTCAGAGAACCAATTTGGTTTTATGCCGGGAAGATCGACGACCTCTCGGGTTCTAAGATGCCAGAGGAGTGGAGGCGCAGTATTGTCGTCCCTTTCTTCAAGAACAAAGGTGACGCTCAGAACTGTAGTAACTATCGAGGAATTAAATTACTCAGTCATACTATGAAACTTTGGGAGAGAGTGGTTGAATTTCGGATTAGAAGAGAGGTTGAAATCTCAGAGAACCAATTTGGTTTTATGCCGGGAAGATCGACGACTGAGGCCATTCACCTCGTCGGACGCCTTATGGAGAAGTTCAGAGAGCGTCGCAAAGACCTCCATATGGTGTTCATCGATCTTGAGAAGGCGTATGATAGCATCCCCCATGAAGCTATTTGGAAGAGCCTTGAGGAGAGGAGAGTGTCATCGGCGTACGTCAGGGCGATTCAAGACATGTACTCTCAAGCTTGTTCCTGCGTTCGGACCCCAGTCGGTGATGCTCGTTATTTCCCTGTGGAGATTGGGTTACACCAGGGGTCGACCCTTAGCCCTCTTCTTTTCGCCCTGATCCTAGATGTCATGTCGCGAGGGATTCAAGACGCCATCCCTTGGTGTATGCTCTTCGCCGATGATATAGTGTTAGTGGCGGAATCGAGGGGGGAGGTGAATGAGAAGTTGGAGCTATGGAGATCCACTTTGGAGCCCCAAGGACTGCGTCTGAGCAGGTCTAAAACCGAATACCTCTGGTGCAACTTCAGTGGTGATGCCAACGAGGAAGGGGTGGAGGTTAAGATTGAAGATCATACCGTCCCCCGTACGGATAAGTTCAAGTATTTGGGTTCGATCATCCAGAAGGAAGGTGAGATTGAAGATGATGTCACTCATCGTATCAACGCGGGGTGGCTAAGGTGGAGGGCGGCGTCAGGGGTGATGTGTGATAAGAAAGTCCCGTTAAAGCTGAAAGGGAAGTTCTATAGAGCAGCTATCCGTCCTGCGATGTTATATGGTTCGGAGTGTTGGGTGGCGAAGAAGGCCCTCGAGTGCAAGTTGGAAGCAGCTGAAATGAGGATGTTGCGGTGGTCCTGTGGCCACACGATGTTAGATAGAATCCCGAATGTGGTTTTCAGGAGCGAGTTGGAGGTGGCGCCTTTTTCTGTGAAAGTTAGGGAAGGGAGGTTGAGATGGTTCGGCCACGTTCGTAGGAGGCTTCCGGAAGCCCCGGTGAGGAGGGTCGAGAGTCTTACGGTTGTTGGGGTGAGGAGAAGAGGCAGACCGAGGAGGTCGTGGGAAGAACAGCTCAGGATGGATTTGAAGGCCTTAAACTTGGATGAGAACTCGACAGCTGATAGGAGTTGTTGGAGGCGTCATATTAGAGTTGTTGATTCCCTTCTAGGGAGTGGTTCTGTGGTTGAGAGCCTTAGAGTTGGGCTCTCTCGGTTAGCATTAGCTTAGAAGCTTGGCTTTTCATCTTCATATTGTCTTCTGTTTTCTGTTTTTGCAGGCGCATGGAGCTTGGCCGGAGGTCTTCCTGGATCAGGAGAGGAGTGCCCCTTGCCCGAGTAGGTAAGCCCCATGTGATCCAGGCTATGGGCCCAGGTTCGGTCGACTACTTTACCCACCATTATCATCTTTGTATAAAATTCACTTTGATATTCGGTGCACTAAGCCGGGGGTATTCACGGAAACAGCCTCTCTACTGTAAAGTAGGGGTATGGTCTGCGTACATTTTACCCTCCCCAGACCCTGCTTCATGCGGGATATACTGGGTATGTTTGGTTTGGTTTTTCTTATTTACAATTTCACCTTACCTCTTTAATCATGGTTAGTTCCCACTTCTAATTTAAATACAATAATGATTTTATTAAACATATCCATAAATATCTATTTTTTTAATTAAAAAATATTTAGTAGAAAATCACAAATTTAATTTGAAATCAATCACGATATACCACTATATATTTTAAATTAAATTACATAATTAATCATTATTAATCAACCACTCTTTTAATATAAAGACAATTACAATCATATTATCTTACATTATAAATTGATTTTTATAATATATATATTATACAATTATAATCGATATTAAATAATTATAATCTAACTTAACTAAAAATCTGAAAAAATCAGATTTGAAATCAAATTTTAAATTACTTGGATAAAATTCATATCTTCAAAATTTTGATTTTTTTGTATGTTCAAAAATATATTTATTCATATTCTGTTAATAAAATTAATTAATAAATGCATATAAGCCAACACTACAAAATTGGATCTGAACAAATTTTAAATAGCTTGGGTAAAATCCATATCTTCAAAAACTAAATTTTTTAAAAGGTTCAAAAATATATTTATTCACTTAACTAAAAATTTGAAAAAATCGGATTTGAAATCAAATTTTAAATAACTTGGATAAATCCATACCTTCAAAAAATTGATTTTTTTTATATAAGCTCAAAAATATATTTGTCCAGGATTTGTTAATAAAATTAATTAATAAATGCATATAAGTCAACACTACAAAATCAGATTTGAACAAATTGTAAATAACTTGGATAAAATCCATATCTTCAAAAACTCGATTTTTTGAAATGTTCAAAAACGTATTTATTCACAATTTGTTAATAAAATAATAAATAAATTCATTTAAACGAATTTAAATACAATATTGATTTTATCAAACATATACATAAATACATATTTTTTAAATCAAAAAATATTTACTAGAAAATCACAATTTTAATTTGAAATCAATCATAATATACTATTATATATTTTAAATTAAATTTCACAAAATCGGATTTGAAATCAGGTTTTAAATAACTTGGATAAAATCATACTTTCAAAAATTTAATTTTTTTATGCTCAAAAATTTATTTGTTCATAATTTGTTAATAAAATTAATTAATAAATGCATATAATCCAACATTACAAAATCGAAATTGAACAAATTTTAAATAACTTGGATAAAATCCATATCCTCAAAAACTCGAATTTTTAAAAGGTTCAAAAACATATTTATTCACAATTTGTTAATAAAATAATTAATAAATTCATTTAAACAAATTTAAATATAATATTGATTTTTATAAAACATATCCATAAATACATATTTTTTAAATTAAAAAATATTTACCAAAAAATCACAATTTTAATTTGAAATCAATCACGATATACTATTATATATTTCAAATTAAATTTCATAATTAAGCATTCATTAATCAATCACTCTTTTAATATAAAGTCAATCACAATCATATTATCCTATGATTTTTATAATATATATTGTACAATTATAATCATTATCAAATAATTATAATCTAACTCAACTAAAAATCTGAAAAAATCGAATTTAAAATCAGATTTTAAATAACTTGGATAAAATTCATACCTTCAAAATTTTGAATTTTTTATAAGGTCAAAAAAATGTTTATTCACAATTTATTAATAAAATTAATTAATAAATGTATATAAGCCAACACTACAAAATCGAATTTGAACAAATTTTAAATAGCTTGGATAAAATCCATATCTTCAAAAACTCGATTTTTTAAAAGGTTCAGAAATATATTTATTCACAATTTGTTAATAAAATAATTAATAAATTCATATAAACGAACACTACATATTTTTTAATTATTCAATATATGATATAAGAGTATTATTATAGGTTGGTGAATAAATTAACAATCAAAAAATTAAAATTATTTTAGAGTCAATCAGAATTTACTTCTAAACTTTAAATCAATCAATCATATACAAATTTTTTATTATTTACCATACTTATTCTAATTTACTAATCGCGGTTAAATTAAATTTAAATATAAAATATCTTGATTTAATAACTTCTCATATCACATGATTTTTAGTTTTAAAAAATTTCTACAAATCAAAAATTATATTTTCTATAAATCCACATAACAGTATATTACATGTGGTTATATATCTTTTAGTTATGAATTGTTTTTGAACATCCTTTATTATATAAGAAAGGATACCTGAAACTAACATTTATTAGTTAACCAATCACAATATTGTGAATTATTTTAACATCAATCAGAATCTATTAAATTTAAATCAATTAAACTTTAAACAAGTTTCTTTATTGAATTTAGATTCTACGTTTCAGCCAAGAATAAACTTAAATCAAGTTACACTCAATAACAATTAATTTTTAATTTTTCATATCAATTAACTAAAAATAATAACTACTAATTTTTATTTTTACAGTAAACTAATAAAAGTAAACTAATAAATAATTTATATAAAATAAAATTCTTACAAATAAAAAATATAATTATTATACCAATTTAAACATTACCGGAAATCTAAGACGCTTATTCCGTAAGCCCCAACTTTGATAAACTAAGTGTATGCATCAATTCTTCTTATTGCTAAATCATATCAATTTCGGTTATGGTACTACTTTATATCTTTTTATTATATGGCATTCTATACTTGGACAAATTATCTTTTTATTTCGATTGTATATATTTATTATATGTGTCGTGTTTTAATTGTCCAATAAATTCAACAGAAAAAACGTTTCTGACAAAAAAAATAAATTTGATTTAGGTTATCATCATCCCCACAGTCCAGATTCTCTCAGAGTTACTTTCCATTAGAATATTCAGTAGCAAACTTCAATAATTCAGCGACATACTAAATTGTAGGCATCAATCCTTATCACATTATACTGATTTGTTTACTTTATTAGGTATGTCTATAGATAAATGTTTTTTTTACAGTTTTGGGTTGTCAATGTAATTAAGTGATTACTTAACAATTTTATTCTAAATACAATAATTATTTAATTTAAAAATTTATACATTAATACATGAATCTATTATACTTATAATAGATATTTTAATATCTCAAAGTTTCAATTCAAAATCATAAGGTACAAATAAAGTCATGATTTAAAAATTATTAACAATATAAAACTATTTACCACACTATTCTAAATACACATTCAAAATTTAAGTTATGTATTAAATAATTCAGTCATAAAAAAAACTAATCAACCAATTAAAATGTTATAATGAAATTTAAACCAATCATCTTTTAACATTTTAATTACGAAATTTTTTAACTATGAAATAATTAATGGAAAAATATTGACCTCACAATATATTTGAATTATTCAAAATATTAAATATACTCTTAAATAGTATTTTACATTATTTGGTGTATAAATTATCAATCAAAAATTAAAAAATATTACAGAATCAATAAAAGTATTGTTTTTGAATACTTCCATAATAAATTGGCCAATTTAGCACAAATTTTCTTATAAATCGTTATTTTATCTATTGATAATTAACTCATCAATAAAAGGACATATGTCATACACAAAAATAATCAAACCTGCAAAAATCATCAATAAAAGGGCAAACAACATCTACAAAAATAATTAAAATTGAACAAACATATAGTAAATTATATCACTAATTTCTTTTATCAAATCATTGAATAGATCTTCAATTATGGGACATCTCTAGCTTATGTCACTAAATTATACAGCCTTTTCGCCGAGATAATTTAAAAATTTATTATAAACGTGAGAAATATGTATATCTGATTTTTCAGAACGTATTCAAACAACCGACAAGAACTATGATTCTATACCATCTAAATTAATGAACTAATATAACAAAATCTAATATATGTGTGGACAAAATCCACGAACAGGATATTAGGCTCCCAATAAAGAGAGATATTTAGTGAAAGGCAAAGTAAAATAAAGTAAAAAATCTAATATTTTGGTAGATAAAATTCACTAATAGGCAACGGAGTACTAGACTCTCAATGATATTTTTATTGAAATATAAAGAAAAATCAATGTAATTTTTTTAAAAAAAACTTAAGAAACTGATATCAGCTCCTAAACTTTAGTTTAACATCTTTTGGGAAAGGTGGAGAGAGAGAGAGCAGAAACTACGGTTTTTGTTATAAAAATTATTAATAATGATAAATAAAAAGGTACAACTAAAATTATATATTGTTTTAATAAAAGGGCGCCTTTTTGAATTTTGTATTTTTGAATTAAGGAAATAGTATCAATTCTCATATCTTAACCTAAGAGCATATATTGAATTTGCTTGGTTGGTTGAATATATCTTTTTTTATATCAACAAAACATAAAAGATGACTAAGAAAACTAAATAACTTGGTAGAAAGATTCTACACAAAGAGAGATATTTGTTAACGAGAAATAATAAAAAATAAAAAGGAGGGTTTCATTTTGTTTGGTAGACTTTACACCATGCATGCTACTCTTAGTTTTGTTTTGTAACATCTCAATATTGTTCTAAGACATGTAATTGTATTACATAACTTGGATACATAATAGTATTTCATATAATTGTTATATTTTTCCTATTGGCGTATTTCATTTCATTTTGTGTACAAAAAAAATTTGTGTAATTTAGTATCATTTTGTGTTCTAATTTCGGGTACACGATTTAATATCATGTCATTTTCGTTCAAGACCCTAAAGTACATGACATGAATGTACAAAACGATTTGTCAGGTCTACATAAGCTACCTTGATAAAATGTAGTCACAGTTCACACTTTATCTCTCATTGAATCTGCCGTTGAATCTGAGTCGTTGAAACCCAAACTTTTATTATTACTATGTTCTTTTATTATTACTAATGTTACCCCTGGCCCCTGCTGTTCTTAAACTCAAACCCAACCTTCTCTAGAGGGTTCTCGGAGTGTCTCTTTCTTTGTAATTCCTCGAACCTTTCTCTCTTCTCTCACTCAAAAATCTCTCTTCTTCTCTCTCGCATCTCTCTACAATTTATCTCCCCCTCTCTCTCTCTCTTCTCGGAGTGTAAGCATGTGTGTCTACCAATTTGGGGTTTCGGTTTTACTAGATTTTTGTTTTGTTTTACTAGAATCAATTATCGTCGCGGTCGTCGGTCGAGAAAGTGTTCATCGAGAAAGTCGAGGATCTGTTATTAGCAATCAAGGATTACAAGAAAGCGGATTCGGATTCGGATATTATCCGTATCCGGATAATATCCGCCGGATTCGGATACGAATAAGGTTTTTTCGGATATTCCCGGATCCGGATACGGATTCGGATACGGTTTTGAAAAACAGATTCGGATTCGGATATAGCTGTATCCGTATCCGTTTTATCCGTTTTCCACCCCTACTTGAAACAAAAGTAAGGGGTATAACCCTAGCGAAATGATTTGAAAGAAAACTTCACAATTAATAAGGACAGGTTCATATCATTCAAATAAATATGAAGGGTATAATGCTTGCAAGAAAGGATTCGAAAGGACATATAAATAAAACATAAGGGTTCACATCACTTGAACGATAAGTGAGGGATAGTAAACTTGCCTCAATACACAGGGTTTCCATTTCCAATACTTTAACTCCTTATCACTTTACATTCGAATCTACTTGACCTTTCTTCGATCCCACATCCATTTTTCCTTTATCGCTTATCAGTCCTGACAATCATCACCTTCCTCTAGATTCCATCTACACATGCGCTGGCTCTTAGCTGGCCTCCTAATCGTACCTATATACAGGTAAAGTATTATTTCAGTACGCTTATAACCTTAACCGTCTAACTCTATTCTACCCATACGCGTCCTATTACACTTTACAACATACACATATAATACATATTGACCACATTATCAAAATAGTACAGCATAACACATAAATCACATAAGCACTTAGCATATAATAAAAACTTGCTTCTATATAGTATCTCGCATATACCCATTGATTCACAATAACCTTTATAAATTTACTATCATATTTAGAATATAATCCTGACAACAATCGGACAGCACCTCCTTCATAATATGGCCTAACTTGTCGGAATACATTCGATCCGATTAACAATCCAACAATCCAATCAAACTTCATAAATACTGGCACAAACTTGCTCATACACACTTCATAGTTATGCACCAATTATTAACTACTTTTAAAACTAACATATGTACACCTTCGACTAAACCAAACATTCAAATGAAAATTTAACATTTAACACGAAATGAACTTGCAATTTAACCAAGTATAAGTATGTCTCTCAAATCAGTTATACATCTAAACAAACAAGGTTTGACTTAACACTTAATTAACAGCTAATCTGACAATATATGGTC
Organism: Kitagawia praeruptora; assembly: GCA_037693485.1. NCBI lineage: Eukaryota > Viridiplantae > Streptophyta > Magnoliopsida > Apiales > Apiaceae > Kitagawia > Kitagawia praeruptora. The sequence continues at coordinate 114,740,624 of CM075351.1, read as the reverse complement.
ACACATAACCCCCTTTAATCAACAGTAAAACTAATAGTAAGGCCTCACCAATGTAACCCATGTCACCTCCCCTGAATCCCCTGTCATCTTTCCTTAGTAAATCTCAACACCTATTTACTAGCACCCATTCGTACATAGCCCATACACTCCCACCAGGAGCCACTAACATTGTGCTTCTTCTTGCCTCCTTACTCCACCTCTGTTTTACTCGCCCAATACACATACACACAACCACTATACCACATACTTACACACTCCTGCATACCCACACACCCTTAACATTTCACCTCCTTCTCTTCACTACCCATACCCGCTGTCACCGCCACTGTTCCGTGGTGACTCCTCTGGTCGCCTTGGTCATACTACACAGCTCACACACTCCTCTAACATACTCCCTTATTCCCCTTTAATTACCACATCCCGAGAGTACCAAGCATAATTCCACTAAACTACCCTCCTTCTTATTCACCCTCAGCCTCTTCCCTCTTCACCCCCTTCAATTCAGGGAACCTTTCTTCCCTCCTTCTCTCTAATCTTCCATCATCATCAACACCCAGCCACCAACACTCGCATACACACACAACCATACATAGCAGCAGCATACACCCACTAAAACTCTGATTAACACCACCACACAAATTCTAATTAACACACACACACGAACTCTAATTAACATGCACCCACGCATGCACTCTTTACATACACACGCACTCTGTTGTACACATATTCACACACCACTTTATCGAATTGCAAGAGAGGAGAGGAGAAATAGAGAGGAGAAATTAAACAGGGAGAAGTTAAGAGAGATTTGAGTGAGAGATTGAGTTAGATAATTCGAGAGAGACACAGAGGAATCGAGAGTCTTCCACAAACCCACATGGACCAAATGAACAGGGGAGCTGAGCTTGATTAAGAATGGAAAAAAAACTGGAGGCAGAAATGAAATTTCTTATTTCCAAAAACTGATTTAAAAAAATTATCTCAATAACTTTTGTAAATTCGAATTTAAATATAAAATTGGTAAAAATTAAAATTTTTATTTTTAAAAAGTAGAATACAAAATTACAAACGCCCTTATATTTTTAAAATATTTTTAGGATAAAAAATGAATTAAATACAAATTTTACAAGTTTTGACACTTTAAATTAAATAAAATTCTTAAAATCATTTTAAAATACCAAAACACCAAAATTAATTCTTCCAATAATTTCGAAAACTAAATAATATTATAAAGAGGATAACACAAAAGATTTCGGGATTTTTAAATACTCCGATGGTTTTATAAAATTCTCAAAATATCAATAATGCATAATTTAAATAGATTTAATCATAAAAATTCAAATAAAAACACACGGACTAGCACGTCACACATACATCACCATATAAATATGTAAACATGATATCACATATAATTGACCTTCTTAACAATAGTCACATAATATAATCCACATTTAATATATAATAACAATATATATAATTACGAATTTTCTAAGGCGTTATATCCTTCCCCCCTTAGTAGGATTCTGTCCTCAGAATCATTCTTAAAATAACATTTGACAGTATTCTCAAACATTTCTCTTTCAATTTTTAAGTCATTTCAATCATTCTCGAATTCCTTGTTATCAATTCATATCTCGCTAGGCTCGTCCTGTAAGCCCGCAAATTCCAACATAAATTTAAACCTTTGGTTTACATGTCTCGTTAATTCTAGGTACTTACCACTCGTACGTGACGATCCTGATCTACCGAAAATCAGACATGACCTATTCGTATAATGGACTATGCCTTGTACACAACGCCTCAAGTACTAACCCAATCATCCATAAACAATTTATTCATATACAATACTAAAACAAAACCTGCCTTGATTTGAAGTAAATAGATGAATAATTAAATCTTTAAAACAAAATCCACGCGACTAAAACAATTGATATATCTTATTTGCAATATAAACTATCCCGGGGTCACCGCCCCTCAATACCATTCAAAAATCAAACTTTCAATCCAATTGAGTTCTAACAACTCTAACATCCACCAATATAGAAACCCGACTTAACATACGTAAACCCAAGTATACTTCACCAATAATTAACTTACAACCATCAAAATTCATTTAAATTTCACTATCTCAAATTCCCAAAAATCGACTCCCGAAACATTTCTCTACATACTCTACAAATCCTCAAATTTAAACTTTACACATTATAATTCTAACATTTATCAATAACTAAATAAACGATATATAATACGCGTCGACCACTCATCTCGTTTAACTATTCCCTTCTTTTACAGTCAACTCTTTCACATTCTGCTTCAGCACACTCATCTTGGTACTTCTCAATTTCCTCTAATAATTCATTTGCAACAATCTAGACCTTGAATCTTCTATCTATAACTTCTCAAATTCTTTGAACATTTCCTTGAGCATTTGAATTATTTTCAATCTTTCCTTGTTCGTTCGGTTGCACTAACACTGGGACGGTTTTCAATCTCTTCCTTGACTCTTGAAAGCTTTCTTCACCTTTATTCCTTCGTTCCTGATTTATAGGCTCGTACACTGCTATAGCTATCTTGGTAAAATCTTTGACAACCTTCGATAATTCCTATCCGGTCCTTCAAAGTTTTCGATCTCTGATGACGTCTTAGGCCTTTCCCGATTCATTACTGCTTCATCTTCATGGCATTCACTTCGGTCTTTTCGTCATATCCTGAAAATTTTACTTTTTCCAATACCAAAGCTCGTACTTAGAAATCTTATGCATGTTCTTCTTATATCCTTGAATATCTTGTGATGTCTTCTGATCCTAAATCTTTGATCCCGATTACATATATGGTAGTAAATAAATAACCGACTTTATATCCCCGTCTGCCTACAATCTTAGTAATTCATCCATACATTCATCCAAAAGTTTACACACGAGGATTTGCTCTAACCTAATCATCTCCTTATGGTTAGCTCTCACATCTTCCGTTGACACAATTATCGAAAACTTCTTGGTTCTCTGTCTTCCTTTTCTTCTTATCTTATTCTGTCTGGGTTAATTCACTCTTTTTCTTAATATTCATGATCCTCTGAACTAAATTCGCAGCATTTATTAACTTCAACACTATCCCTTTACTTCCCATTTAGAGATTCAGTTCCTGCTGAAATCTCTTAAAACAAACTATCTGGCTTTACTCTGCTTCGCTCAACTTTCCCGCTTCGATTTTAAGATTTCTATGTCCGTCAACAGATCTCAAAACCTTCAAAATCTTGTAGTACTCCATCTACGGTATCCAAAATGAAATATGAAATAAACAAGAACTCATAAACAATCCTTTATCAACCATAACTATCGCATACCACTCATATCCATCATCACTCTATTTCCTACTTAAGCAGAATTAATAATCTCGCGTCCTTGTTATTTACTCCTTATCCATACTCAGTTCTCCATATTATCGAATCTTGTACGTGTGTTGTCAATCCAATGTGTAATCTAACTTAATATTCAATCTCCGCTTTAACCTCAATTCTTAAACATGCTCTTCCAATTCTCATTCGACGTAAATGTAACTCGAACCACTTAGAATGTCATCGTCTCCATCTTTACTGCTTTCCAATCATCGATAACTTTTAGAAATCACAAGGGTTTATAACAAAAGGGATCAATAAGATAGACAAATATCAACATATATGGATATAAAATGAGTTTTATTTGAAAAAGGATTTAACCGAGAGATCAATATGATCATTGAACTATTTTCAGGTTGCATTTGTCACTTAGGTCAACCGTCATAGCACAAAAAGGTGGCCAGCCTTTAGTACTTTCATGACAAACACAATCAGTGGCATCCCACTAGACTTCTATCACATAGATAAGCTATCCCTGAATCCCCTACATACATAGGGTTGTTCATCCCAGATAGAATAAATAAGGTCAAGTATTCAGAGAGAAACAAAAAGAATTCAAAAGTTTCAAAAAGTTTATAGATATACAATGTTGGATAAGGAATAACAATTATTCAGGGAAATTAGAAAAAATTTAAGGGTATCAATAATTTATATGCATCATGTTGAATCAAGTGATCCCCTGAAAAATAGAGGTATCTTTGAAAAATAGAAATGTGTTTAAATGAATTTGAAAAATTCGCCATCAACTGAAATATAGCTGATTGTCAAAGGTGATGGGGTATTATCAAAATAAGAAGAAACAGAAAGAAAGGTTGAATCTCCTTAATCAATAAATTAAATGAAATCAACGGCTAGCAATGAATAACCATGCCATTCTTCCAACCCATGCCAGTAATCACATTTCGCATCTTATTTACCGTCCTTCGCACTTTCTATGTCGTTCACGGGGTAACTAAAGTTGCAAAGGAAATTCTAGAAGAAACGTGAAGGTCTACGGTTATCATCTTCCAAGCCGATAGCTCCGGTCGTCTATTTAGCGTATGATGTTCCGAATTATCTACCTCGTCCTAAATTGAGTCTCCGGATGAATCGAATTTCTGCTGGCGTGATATGTCGAAATACCAAATAACGTCGCAATAGTCGTCCTAATAACCTAAAGCGTACCTTATCCTATATCGTTCCATCTAACGTCTTAACCTAAATACGTACACCCAACCATCCTAACTTGTTTCAGTGACCATAACCTGTCGCTCTGATACCAACCTGTAACGCCCCGACTTCCCGATACTGAAAATATACTTTTTATAATAAAATAGATTTTGATATAGGGGAATTTTAGAAAAATTCGGCATGAAGTGTTCGTAAATCAGACGATCCACCTGTATGTAAAATTTAATACACCAACGATTCCTCTCCGAGGATCGATTCCATTTTATGGTATGAAACAAGAATCTAAATTATACAAAATATTACAACTTTTATCTCATCTCTAAATACAAATCATTATACCGTTGAATCTGTAGTTTAATCCAAAACCGTGCTCGCCCGCGTTAGCTCTGAAATCTAATCCAAATAGGATCCTCCTCGCTCTCATTCGCATTTGAAAATATAAGTAGCTCATCCTTAAACCTAACTGCAAAGGGTTAGGTAAAACAAAGAAAGAGTGAGCCAAAGAACGCTCAGCAAGTGCAAATAGTGATAGCAATATCAACAACAATTATAAGTTCTGAAAATCAGGAAGAATTATCATATGCTTTGAAAAGTATCAACTAAGTCAAATATCTTTATTATCACGAGGAACCAACATTGCTTCACTGGAATGGGGTGTATCACAATAAGAACTGATAAAAGTTCTGATAGCAAGATCTAATTGAAATAAGCTACAAGGGAATCGGGTATCAAAACAAACCAATCTCAATGTACAGATTAGAATTGGATTTTTATTTTTATTTTAAAAACATTTGGAATTAGGCGGCTGATCAGGCTCGCACTAACCCCGGACAATGCACACAGCAAAGTCCGTCTAAGTGGATCCACGACACACATTGGCCTCAACATCTGACCATTACTGGTCTCCCCGAAGGGACATCCGTTGACCATAATATGGTCTCCCCGAAAGGACATCCGTTGACCATAATATGGTATCCCCGAAGGGACATAAAAAAAAAACATTCCAATTCTAACCCAAATGCACTAGGGGTCGGAACAATCGACAACCCTTAACACATCAATCAACTGGAAACTCACGTTCCAAAGCAACAATTCATGATCCAAGAATTAATAATGAATTCAAGATCAACAGGTGTCGACAAGTTCGACACGATAAAGGGGATAATAAATAAAGAACGATAATCTCAAAAGTGTCGACAAGTACAATACATTAGCCAGGGGTAAATGAATAAATATTATCAACAACAGATCTCGACAAGTTCAATAGAATAATTTGGATGATAGATCTCATCCTCATGATAATTAAAGAAAGTTTCACTTGATCAAAGAGTGAAGGGAATAGTTGCAATATAATCAACAATAATTGAGACTACAAGACAACGATTATCATTAAGTGTTAAACATCTAATTAAGTTCCCGACACATGGAAAGGTTCGAATCAATATAAGTGAGTAAAACAGTTTAAACGTCTACTTTTAAAAATAATTACCGGATGATCAGTTTCACATTAGTTTGAAGCAAACATTCCTTGAAAGAATATTTATTGAGGGAAAATCATAAATCATATTCAGGAATTATATTAAAAGATTTTATAAAGTCTTAAATTCTTGGATTCCCTCTGTAAAAATATCACTTAAATAATTTTTAAGAAGATAACATAGTACACGACTGGGGAATCCGGTAAAATACCACGAAATAGAACATTAATAAAACTGAGGAATATTAATATTAAATGATCTTAAAAAAAAAATCAACACCTGAACGATAGGTATTGAGGAGTTCGATAAAATATCAAATATTGAAACATTAATGAAGATTTGGAATAATTATTTAAAATAATTATAAATGATTCAACACCTGAACGATAGGTGGAGAGAATCAACAATGGTAAAATAGTTTGAGAATAAACTTGTGAATACTAGTTGAGAGAAAATACCACTTGAAACAAAAGTAAGGGTATAACCCTAGCGAAATGATTTGAAAGAAAACTTCACAATTAATAAGGACAGGTTCATATCATTCAAATAAATATGAAGGGTATAATGCTTGCAAGAAAGGATTCGAAAGGACATATAAATAAAACATAAGGGTTCACATCACTTGAACGATAAGTGAGGGATAGTAAACTTGCCTCAATACACAGGGTTTCCATTTCCAATACTTTAACTCCTTATCACTTTACATTCGAATCTACTTGACCTTTCTTCGATCCCACATCCATTTTTCCTTTATCGCTTATCAGTCCTGACAATCATCACCTTCCTCTAGATTCCATCTACACATGCGCTGGCTCTTAGCTGGCCTCCTAATCGTACCTATATACAGGTAAAGTATTATTTCAGTACGCTTATAACCTTAACCGTCTAACTCTATTCTACCCATACGCGTCCTATTACACTTTACAACATACACATATAATACATATTGACCACATTATCAAAATAGTACAGCATAACACATAAATCACATAAGCACTTAGCATATAATAAAAACTTGCTTCTATATAGTATCTCGCATATACCCATTGATTCACAATAACCTTTATAAATTTACTATCAGATTTAGAATATAATCCTGACAACAATCGGACAGCACCTCCTTCATAATATGGCCTAACTTGTCGGAATACAGTCAATCCGATTAACAATCCAACAATCCAATAATCATTTACCAACTCCACTCATACTTACAATCTGCTAAATACATTAATATACAGAATTGACATGCTTCTGGCAATCCGTATCTTAACACGTCAAGGATATAGCTATATCACAATACGATTAAAAATGTTCAAATAGATTATTTTACACTCATAATCAAATTAATACACTTAGTGAAAATTTAACAAATATAATTTTCAATATTAACATCATAGATATCCCATTTAAGTTACAAGCAGCACATTTACACCTCCAATCAAACTTCATAAATACTGGCACAAACTTGCTCATACACACTTCACAGTTATGCACCAATTATTAACTACTTTTAAAACTAACATATGTACACCATCGACTAAACCAAACATTCAAATGAAAATTTAACATTTAACACGAAATGAACTTGCAATTTAACCAAGTATAAGTATGTCTCTCAAATCAGTTATACATCTAAACAAACAAGGTTTGACTTAACACTTAATTAACAGCTAATCTGACAATATATGGTCCCACATAACCCCCTTTAATCAACAGTAAAACTAATAGTAAGGCCTCACCAATGTAACCCATGTCACCTCCCCTGAATCCCCTGTCATCTTTCCTTAGTAAATCTCAACACCTATTTACTAGCACCCATTCGTACATAGCCCATACATTCCCACCAGGAGCCACTAACATTGTGCTTCTTCTTGCCTCCTTACTCCAACTTTGTTTTACTCGCCCAATACACATACACACAACCACTATACCACGTACTTACACACTCCTGTATACCCACACACCCTTAACATTTCACCTCCTCTTCACTACCCATACCCGTTGTCACCGCCACTGTTCCGTGGTGACTCCTCTGGTCGCCTTGGTCATACTACACAGCTCACACACTCCTCTAACATACTCCCTTATTCCCCTTTAATTACCACATCCCGAGAGTACCAAGCATAATTCCACTAAACTACCCTCCTTCTTACTCACCCTCAGCCTCTTCCCTCTTCACCCCCTTCAATTCAGGGAACCTTTCTTCCCTCCTTCTCTCTAATCTTCCATCATCATCAACACCCAGCCACCAACACTCGCATACACACACAACCATACATAGCAGCAGCATACACCCACTAAAACTCTGATTAACACCACCACACAAATTCTAATTAACACACACACACGAACTCTAATTAACACGCACCCACGCATACACTCTTTACATACACACGCACTCTGTTGTACACATATTCACACACCACTTTATCGAATTGCCAGAGAGGAGAGGAGAAATAGAGAGGAGAAATTAAACAGGGAGAAGTTAAGAGATATTTGAGTGAGAGATTGAGTTAGATAATGTGAGAGAGACACAGAGGAATCGAGAGTCTTCCACAAACCCACATGGACCAAATGAACAGGGGAGCTGAGCTTGATTAAGAATGGAAAAAAAACTGGAGGCAGAAATGAAATTTCTTATTTCCAAAAACTGATTTAAAAAAATTATCTCAATAACTTTTGTAAATTCGAATTTAAATATAAAATTGGTGAAAATTAAAATTTTTATTTTTAAAAAGTAGAATACAAAATTACAAACGCCCTTATATTTTTAAAATATTTTTAGGATAAAAAATGAATTAAATACAAATTTTACAAGTTTTGACACTTTAAATTAAATAAAATTCTTAAAATCATTTTAAAATACCAAAACACCAAAATTAATTCTTTCAATAATTTTGAAAACTAAATAATATTATAAAGAGGATAACACAAAAGATTTCGGGATTTTTAAATACTCCGATGGTTTTATAAAATTCTCAAAATATCAATAATGCATAATTTAAATAGATTTAATCATAAAAATTCAAATAAAAACACACGGACTAGCACGTCACACATACATCACCATATAAATATGTAAACATGATATCACATATAATTGACCTTCTTAACAATAGTCACATAATATAATCCACATTTAACATACAATAACAATATATATAATTACGAATTTTCTAAGGCGTTATAGTTACAAGTACGGAGGTTCCATGAAAGAGTTAAGGAACGCTCGAGGAAGCACAAAGATGTTTTCTAAGTACCAGGACTAAAAAGAGAATAAGTGATGAATAGTGTTTTTAATGGAAATAAGAATATTATGAGACGACACTATATAGAAGTACCCGGAATGAATTTCTAAGTTCGTATTAGTGATCCGAGAGAAAAATAAGTGTATGTAAAGACTGTCAGATTCTGAAAAACAGCACTTTTATTTTCTCCGAGATTTCCCCTGGACACTGAAGGATTTAAGTAATTTAAGAAAAATATTTAAGGAATTTAAATTCGAGGATTATAAAGAAAGATAGAAATGATATTGTAAATATTAAGAGGGTTTTCGGTAAAATCCTAACTAGAAACAATTGAGATATTCCTCCGAACAACCAATGAAACGGAGCAATAACCGGACAAAGAACAAGTAGAGAGCCAAGATACATGCATGTGCAAGGGGTTGGAGTAAGGAATTAAGTGGTTACCAAGGGAACTATCACCATTATAAACAAACTAAACTAGTTGGCATGAGGGTGCAACATAAGACACCAATACATGTTTACATGGAAGCAAACCCTTGACCAAGCCTTAACCCATCAACTCAACCATGGTTCAACCAACAAATATCTAGAAATAATACAACTTGGATGAGATTAGAACAAGAGAAAGCAAGCCAAAACTCCATCTTCCTCTCCATTCCATTCGGTTGGAAATTCTCCAAAACCAAACCCCACTTCCAACCAACAAACAATTACAAGATAAATCATGGTAGTCTTATAAATCATGACAAAGATCTCCTAGAAATCTTAGATTCAAAATCCATTCCTAGCTTAGCTAATAAAATCATCAAAGATGATGATGAATAGTAACCTCAAGAACAAAATTCTTGGATCTTGATTTTGGTTGATGATTCAAGCTACATGGAGGCTATACAAGGTTCACACAAGGTTTAGAAGTGTGGTTTACTCATCAAGGAAGGTATAAAAGCTCTTTGATCCTAGTTGTGTTTTGAGTTTTAATGGTATGTTTAGATCCATGACTATGTAGTTGCTTTAGTGATTTAAGAGATATGATGCATATGATGAATATGATATTCAAGTGATATGTTCTTGGACATTTTGAGATGATAATCATGTGTATAAGATGTATGTATGCCCGGTGTGGCTTGGTGATTGATATAACAATTTAGAAATATTCGATTTATAGCCGTCGTAATGCCGAAATTTCGTTAACCTTAAGAACACGAACTTGACAGTAGATGTAACTCACTGATTAACTTCGATTTATGCCATGATAAGCTAGATTATGTTATAAGCTTCGTTTTGATATAAAGATCATGTGAAATGGACTTACGGTTTAGGAGTTATGGTTTAATTCGTAAAAGTGGTTCGAAACCGTAATCGGAAGTTTGTAACTAATATTGAACCCCTTTAATGTTGTTAAGTCAGTGGTGAATCTTGATAATTAAATATTAGATATAAAAATGAAGGTGTGAGAGAAAATCTCATGTGAAACGGATCGTTTTCCGATTTTATAAAAATGTTCGAATCAAGGTTAAGTGCGAAGAACCCCTTTTCAGAGATAACACTATTCATTCGAATGCTCCTGCCCTGTTTTAATAAAATCTGGAAAAATTTATCTTCTGATCAAAGTCAGATTTTGAGCTAGCCACCTTATAGGCATTCTTTAGAGTATGTACGCGAAAACGGTGCGTCATTTGAGTTAACGGTTACCGAGTTATGAACGTTTTAGTGAAAGAGGTGGGAATAGTGAAAATCCGCCGTTGACTGAACTTCGAAAATATATTTCACCTATCTAGACCCGTGGCTTCGAATTGGAAATTTTATGATAAATATTACAAATACCAAAGATGATTTTAGAAGTGGTTTCGTAATTAAATACGTTTCCAATGATTTATTAAAAGTGTTGGAGTGCGAGTCACGGAATAGTAATTCTCAGAAAAGTCAACTCTAGAGGTATTACTTTGGCCACCCGTTTTGGCTAGATTAAAAGAAGAATTTCGAGTCGACTAAAACATGAAACTTGTTAAGAATTATCAAGCCAACATATTGGTGCAAAGAACGAGGCTATAAATGATTAAGTGAGATGTACGAAAGATCCGACATTAAGGATGGATTCGAGGAGTGATTTGGACTAAACTTACGACTTAAGAGTTGGTTGATTAACATGGGCTTCGTATGAGTCTAGGGAAACCCCGTAGTGCCTTGTTTGTTAATTACTTTAGTATTTAAGCGTTAAGTATAAGTGGATCGTATAGGGGATTAATGGAGTGTTTTCTTTGACTTGTTTAGATTGACTGGTCACCCTCACGGGCCCCTATTGCATCAAGATTACCAGGCAAGTTTCCAATACCTTGGAACTGTTGTTGTGATAATATATATGATTGTTGTTATACATATGCCATAACATGCATGCCTACTTTCAAAAGTCTATTGAAATACTTGTTCCCTAAATTGTTATTGGCTTATAGACTAGATAGGGATTATGAGTTATAAGCCGGATTGTTTTGTAAGATCCTTAGTGAAGGGTATATTATATTCATTCTTTTAATATAGACCGGGAGTCGGTATTTTGAAATATAGATGGAGTCCTAGAAACCCGGAGGGATTCCAGCGACGGATTTTATTCCTTTTGAGGAATGTTACCTATAAACATTAATTATATTTCAATAAAGTATTAATTACTTGGAAATCTTTCGAGAAATGTTATTCGAGTATTATCTCAGTCGAGAAATATTAAATGAATATTATTTCGAATATTCATTTAGAGTTTGATTATTTAATGAATATTACTTTGATATTCACTTAAAATATTATTAAATGAATATTACTTTTGGATATTCATTTAAGGTTTTATTTACTTAATGAATATTATTTTAAAATATTCATTTGAAACTCTATTTACTTAAGGAATATTATTTCAAATATTCCTCTAAAAGTTGTGATTACTAAATGAATAGTATTTGGATGTTCATTTAGAATTTAGTAATTATTAAAGTGAATATTATCTTCGAATATTCATTTCAGGTTTGATGTATTTAGTAAATATTATTTTAAATATTTATTTGAGTTTACTATATAATGAATATCACCTTGAATATTCATTGGAAGTCTTATTTATTTAATGAATATTATCTTGAATATTCATTTAAGAAGAGATATATTTAGTAAATAAATTCTACATATTCACCGAGGATTACTTATGAGCAATATTATGATTTAATAATATTCCTTAATTATTATTGATTTAATAAATATTCTTGGAATATTTATTTAATTCTTTTGAATTTTTTTTTATGATTTATATTATTCAAAGATTATCTTTCACCCTCAGATATTATGTGAAATATTTCGGGGTCTTTTTATGACTATTTTATCAAGGGGAGGTTCCCAAAACTCTATTTTTATTTAAATCTATCTGATAAGAAGATTTAAATATTCGCTCAAACTTCCAAAATATATAAGGGGACCTTACTTGAGAGCTGTTATTTATTTGACTGCCCGGTCATATACTTGTTAAACTATATTGACACTCACATCTTGATTCTTTTCAAGCATCGATATGAGCCTTTTTGGTTACCTCCTCAACGCTCGAGGGGTAAGATTGATGGAACAAGTTTATATTCATTAACAAGCAGTAGCTTGGGAAATGTTATTTGTTTTGTTGACTTCCCAGTCACAAATTATTCTTTTCACTCGCAACTTGGTTGTTGATGGCTTATTAAGTCTTTGTGTACCTTCTCATCATTCGAGGGGTAAGATTATTGGAACAAGTTGATATCCGTTATCAAGCAATAGCTTGGAAGTTATTGGAGAATTTTCCTTTCCAAATAGATACGACTACTTTGTGGAGTCTTATCAACAAGTAATATACTTGGGGAAAGGGGGACGAGCTTTACATTCAGAGTCATGGATTCTATTCGAACAAGGAGTCGTGTAAGAGGCCGAGTAGCGCCGGCCCATCCCATTTGGCCCAACCGTTGGCCGGGGAGATCTAACAGGGTGGTAGACAAGTAAATCCGTCAGCTCTTCCTTCTACCGGTAATAAATCTAAATTGAGCTGTACAATCTCGACTGATCATCAAGATTGGAACAGCGGGCGCGGTGAATACTCCAGTATTTGTTCATCATCCAAACTTATATATTTCCTGCAACATGATTACTGTTGGCAGAGTTGGAAACGTGTTCATATCTGGAATTGCACTCTTTTCATGAAAATTCCTCTTTTGTATGATAAAAGATAATATCTTACTCATCTTTGACGTAGCAGATATCTTTCGGAATATATATGTTGAGTTACCTTGAAACTTCAGCATTTACCTTGTACTGGCACCATCTTCATTAAATGCATGTCATATGATTTCAAAAGATATTGTGAACTGTTGTATATTATCACTGTTCAGTTATATTCTTTTTGGTGGGCTATTGCTCACCCTTGCTTTATTATTTATATCACAACAACAGTTAGATCAGATGTCCACACAAGGTGCACTTGGTGCGAGCAGGTGTCACCTGTCAGAGTATTTACCGCCGAGGTCTTAGCTGCCATTGCTGAGGAAAAGCTGTTGTTGGGCTAGTTGTTAGATTTTGTATATCAAATGTGTTATTGATTTGGTATATATATAAATGGATGGCAAAAAGTATGTAAAATTACTAATGTAATTTCTTGGGTTGTAAGAACTCAATTGTGTGATTAATAAAATTTGGTTACTCTGGTTACATCTCTGGGACTATAACGCGTGTGTTCTATATTGTTGTTTGGGTCACAAGGTTGTAATTTAAATTATGATTGGTTTTTTGGATGGAGGTTGAGACCGTAACGACCAGATCCCTGACCCCGGATCTGGGGGTGTTACAGAAATGGTATCAGAGAAAGCGTTATATATTCCAGAGATGACGCGACGTTAAAACAATAAATTCACTAAGACAATAAGAACTCTTGCCAAGTTCATAGTCAGACTACTTAATGTAGTATTGCCATATAAAACCCTTATGGGAACTATTAAGTATCATGATAGTAACTTAAGCTCGTTCTCGTACCGACTAGTAAGGCGACAGACCTTGAGGCATACGAGCAGCAGCGCGATGATGCTTGATTATATGTTGACGATCGAATGGCGAATTCGATAGAGTACCCTGCAGAGAACCAGAAGGAGGTTTCAGCTAAAGAAGAAAATCCTGTTAGGAATAAGGAAATTACCCTTGAGGAAATGAGGGCTGTAGCCCGAAAGACTATAAGAGTTAAGATTTAGTGCTCAAAGGAAAGAGCGTAAAGAACTGAGATACTGTTAATGGAATTACAGAGGCATAATGGATTCATAGCCGGACTACCGGATGAAGTACCAGCAAGTAAGATGGACTTGAGGAATTACTTGAGATCTTATATGGAGTTCGATAAAAATCCTTAGAGACTTTCAGATTAATGAGAAAGGAGTTAGAATGACGCATGATTATCAAAGACATCGATAGAAGATGGGGAGCAGAGTCTCCAGGAGCAGTGAGGTAGAGGCAACAAGTGCCACATCATTTGATAAAAGGGTTAGTGTGAATATTGCCAATGGTAATTCGCCATGAGAAGGAGATTTCATAGGTTATAGTTTATAAAGTCAAACTGAGATCGATGAGGTGGTTCGGTTCAGGGAAATGTTCATTTTAAGAATGGGTCAACTTAGAAAATAAAGACATTGGAAGGTGATAGCATGATTGGATAATGTATAAAAGGAAATAGTAAGTGAGACAATGATCTCAGAACCTACAAGAGGAGCAGACCAGTGAGTCTATGATAAACTAGTAATGAGAATACTTTCAGAGATTAAGTATAAGGTTATTTTAACTCAGTGGAATGAGGAACCAGAGGCGTTAGATATATGTGGTTTAGGAGAATATTAAATTCTTTCTTTTCCTTGACTGGATTATAGTGGTTGCATTTAGTTACTCCAAAGCGGAATCATAAATGGATCGGGTAATACAATTAGTCGTTAAGAGATAACGGAAAAATATTTTAGATGAGACCTAAAGGAGGTAAGTGTTTGCCAAGTTCTCTGAGTATGAGTTCGGGCAATTGAAGTTCCGTTATTAGGACATGCGATCAATAAGTGAGTAGTGTTGGTGGACCCCGCCGATTTAAAGGCAATTTCAGGCGAAAAAGGTCAACCACACCAACAAAGGACTAAGAAGTTGAATAGGTAGAAAAACGAGAGGAAATCTTCCTAGAGCTAAAAGATGAAATTGGTGACGACCCAGCGTTGGCGTTGCCTAAATGGAAGAAGGAGAACATTGGGATATATTATGATGCATCTCATACCAGATTATGCATTGTGCTTATATAGTACGACATCGTAATCTCGAATATATTTGAACAACACGGTTCACCAGATTCGGATGGCCTTGGTAGTGCCAATTTTGTGGAATGACTAACCCCGACGGTAGTGTTCCTTCTGAGACTAGTTGTTAAGAAGACTGGTATTCGGTAGTATTGACTAATAGGACGAATATGTATCGGGAAGATGTGGCATGTTTCAGTTTGAAACTTTGACTTCCCTTATAAGGGATGTACATATATTGGGATCCTTTCCAGTAGTTAAACTTCTGACTTTATGTCGATAATTCTATTAATATAATTGTTTACGGTTCGACCTGCTTGGATGTTCCTAGAACTATTCCTCAGGTATCAAAATGGATCTTCTTAGTGTTACCAGTGGGTGGATAGATTGAATAAATTTTTCCAAATTCTGGAAAAGAATTCGACGAATTTTGGCAAACCTTGTCTTTCTGATTATCAGAATATGTCACTGAAGAGAGTGGAAACTGGAGCGAACCCTATGGATTGAGTAAGGTAGCCGCTATATGGACTTATAGTGAAACCCCGATTACTACGATTGATTATAGAGATAAATTTTGAAGTTGAGATTAGACGGAAAAAGGGAAATGTATTAAGAAGCAAACCGGACTGAGGGAGTCTGGGATTGACTTAAATGAAAAGGCTGTTATGTCAGAAGTGTTAAGCTTATGTGGCACGTGGAATTGATAAGAGAAATTGAAAAGATTAAAAATATATATATATACAGGAAAGGTGACCAGAGACAGTACCGAGAAGTCAATTGAGACTTATATGGAGTAAAATTTTGAAGGGATCAAAAGGTAACAAAGAAGAAGGCACTATGCCGGCAATTGCTAGAAAAGTAACGCTATTAGCTAAACTCACATATTGTAATGTGGCCCGTTGAGGCCAAGTCGCAAGGAAATATCAAGCGACTAGACCAACAATGAAAGGACAAAGTGGGGTAGCTTCTAACCAAGCGCCAACCGCGAGAACTTGATATAAAATAAATTGAGATACATGATGATGGACTTTATAAATGCCATGGGTGTATTCAGATTAAGGATAATGACCAAGGAAGGTTATGTAGATTATCAAAGATAATGCAGTGTGATGCAAAAATGTTATCTGAAACTTAGTGTCCTCAAGAAAAGAAATAAATGCTAAGAGATTCACGTTGAACACGACCAATATCTTCCAGAACATCCTTGCTACCATTACCAAGTTCTGTAAGAAAGACAGATAGACATATGTGTCTTTTGGAAGGTTATGTAGACTGACATTCGTTTGAAAGAAGAGGTTAACATTAGGCTACCTATAGATTATCAAGATGAGAATGATTGAAAAGAGACCCTTATTAAGGATATATGATTTGATTGCCAATTGCAAGATGTAAGTATTCCTGGAAAATAGAATTGGGGATTGAATATCCATAGATTAAGATAAACCCTGGGGGTGCACAAAGGATAGCATTACCCTTAATAAAGACATTGTGAATTTGGAGGATACTAGTTGAGTCGACCAAGGTAACAATAACCTTTAAGGATTGGCTGAAAGGAGTCTCGAAGAGTACACAGACAAGATTGTTATAGGATTGACTACTGATATTTTGAGATATCCTGTACCTAGAAGATATAGGAGGAATGATAAGGATGGCCTAAGAAACCTTATAAGGAAAAAGGTAATATTCTGAACTTCAAAATGGAAGTTTGGCAAGAAATATAGATTAATAATGATGCCAGAGGAGGCATGTGTGAAGCCATGGGAAAGTATGGATTGAACCAATCAAGGATTAAGATTACACTACAAGAATTTTTCTATCAGACGACACACATCAAACAACGCTTCGACGAAAAAGCGTTGGCTAAAATTTTCACACAACGGTTTTTTATTCAAGCTTTTCTGTGTATTGTCTGATAGTGAACTTAACGACAGTTTTAAAAAGTGTCGTCTGACAGATCAAAATAGACATCCGTTTTACAACGGTTTTTGAAAGTAGTGTTGGCTAACAGTTTGTCTTACAATGGTCCTCAAAACCATTGTAAAACTTAGACAACTGTTTTTATCAGATGTTTCTTCAAAAGTAGTCACACAACGGTGACTAAATACTATTGTCTGATTTTAACAGCGCTTTTTGAAAGCATTGTCTGAAGAAACTTCAGACAATGCTTTTCAAAAAACGTTGTTAAAATCAGACAAGTGTTTTGATAAGACGTTGTATAAAATGTAATCAGACAATGGTTTGTGAATAATATTATCATTCAAAAAAATTATTCAGTGAATCTTGCCCCGTTATAGGAAGCAGCACTTTAACTACATTTTTGTTAAAATCTCGTACAACCAGACGTTTTTATTTTTCGATTTTTTCCCAACACTAAAATGAGTGTTTATTAACTTTCGTACGGTTCGATCGTCGAAGAAATCATTCAAAAAAATTATTCAGTGAATCTGGATCGTGCCTCGTTAAAGGAAGCAACACTTTTACAACATTTTTGTTAAAATTTCGTACAACACGACCTTTTTATTTTTTGATTATTTTTTCCCAACACTAAAAGGAGAGTTTATTAACTTTCGTACGGTTCGATCGTCGAATAAAACATTCAAACAAAATATTCAGTGAATCTTGCCCCGTTATAGGAAACAACAATTTAACTACATTTTTGTTAAAATCTCGTACAACCCAACCTTTTAATTTTTCGATTATTTTTTCCCAACACTAAAATGAGTGTTTATTAACTTTCGTACGGTTCGATCATTGTAGAAATCATTCAAAAAATTTTTTCAGTGAATCTGGATCGTGCCCCGTTATAGGAAGCAACACTAGCTTTTACTACTTTTTTGTTAAAATCTCGTATAACCAGACCTTTTTATTTTTTGATTATTTTTTCCCAACACTAAAATGAGTGATTATTAACATCCTTACGGTTCGATCATCAAAGAAATCATTTTAAAAAATTATTCAGTGAATCTTGCCCCGTTATAGGAAGCAACACTTTAACTACATTTTTGTTAAAATCTCGTACAACCACACCTTTTTATTTTTCGATAATTTTTTCCCAACACTAAAATGAGTGTTTATTAACTTTCGTACGGTTCGATCGTCGAAGAAATCATTCAAAAAAATTATTCAGTGAATCTGGATCGTGCCTCGTTAAAGGAAGCAACACTTTTACAACATTTTTGTTAAAATTTCGTACAACATGACCTTTTTATTTTTTGATTATTTTTTCCCAACACTAAAATGAGAGTTTATTAACTTTCATACGGTTCGATCGTCGAATAAAACATTCAAAAAAAATATTCAGTGAATCTGGATCGTCCCTCGTTAAAGGAAGTAGCACTTTTACTACGTTTTTGTTAAATCTCGTACAACACGGCCTTTTTATTTTTGATTATTTTTTCCCAACACTAAAATGAGTGTTTATTAAGATCCGTACGGTTTGGTCATCGAAGAAGTCATTCAAAAATATTATTCAGTGAATCTGGATCGTGTCCCGTTACATGAAGCAGCACTTTTACTACATTTTTGTTAAAATCTCATACAACCCGACCTTTTAATTTTTTGATTATTTTTTTTCAACACTAAAATGAGTGCTTATTAACATTTTTACGGTTCGATTGTCAAAAAATGAGGTCGAATATATCACTAAAAATTTTCAAATTGATTATGTTTATTTATATTTATTTTAAAAAAAAAACATAACTACTGTCAGACAACGGTATTTTTGTAACATATCGTTGTCTGAATCTTCACATCCATTATATCTATTATACTTTAACAAGGGTTTTTCCCCTCTTTAGTAAAAGACAAGCAGGTCCTTAAATTTTTCTTCAAAATGTCGGTAGTACCCATCCTTTGTAATGACCTCCCGACTCCCTCCCGTTACAAAATGCTCATTATTTGTTGGGTCAGTGTATGATGTTTTCGTCAGCATTATAGCAAGCCTTGCAATGCTTGAATGAATAGATTAGTTGTTCGCCTGAAGAGATCTCTCGAAGGAAGAAAGTAAACCTCTTCTTACTCCATGCTTGATTTCATACAATATATGTGCATTATATATTTTTGTTTGTATCTTGATTATTATTTTTTTGTCCTGTTTTAGAGGACCTGTTGTTCACTTGTCACAAGACGTGCCACTACTTTTCTGTGATCAGATATTTCCAAAGATGGAATAAGGTTTGGCAATGATAAATTCATCTCCAAATTTTAACATAATTTTTCCCGTTTTCGTCTGAAAAATGAGCAATTCAAAAAACTAATTCTTTCCTTTTATTTTCTTTTCGCCCATGTTTGTTTCTTCACCTAAGGCAATATTGAAAAAGAAGATGAAATAGCTAAAAATGATTAGTGCTCATGTGCATGAACAGGCTACTAGAATAAGGATCTCAAGCCTGCGGTAACCAATCATCCCCAAGTGAAAAACTTGGCACTGTGAGATTTCCGATATCCGTTGCATTGATCGCACGGTATCTAGGCCATGTAACCCTGCTTGTAGTACTCGAGGCAGGCCCTTTGTTACTAAATTCAGCATAACACGGCATGCTTGGTGCAATTTAATCATGTTTATTAGTGCAAATCTCATCTGTTTGTTTTTTTAGAAATGAGCCATGCCATGTACTGTGTTGCATTTGCTGCTAAAACCTCACAGCCCATCAAGCCCTTAGAAAGTAAATATGAGTTATGGTAGGTGAAGCAGGCATAGTTGGATTTCTAACTAATGCTTTCAATCCACTTATTGAAAGGCAAGTCAGGAACAAAGCTTATGCCGGTTGTTTCTTTGTCTGGTTCAAATCTAAATACGCACTTTAACTCTTTTAGATATTTAGCTTCGGTTTAACAACGATCAAATAGCTGGTACAATATTTTCAAGGGAAATATTATTTATTACTCCCTCCGTCTCATAATAATATTCTCGTTTCATGTGTCGGGATTGTTCATGACATGAGACAAATTACTAATTTACGTCTAATCTATATGACCAAATATAGTCATGAGTGATCTTATTGGATTCGTATTTGTTAGTACTTTAATACAGTGAAGTTTTTATATTTAAACCTAATACGAAATTAAAGTATTAACGATTAAAAGTGTGCATTTACAAACGTGTCCAAGTGAAATGAGAAGAATTTTTTGAGACAGAGGGACTACTATATGTCTCTCATTTAGCATTTGTGTAATAGATTTAATAAAAGTTTTAAGTTGACCCTGTTTCTTTTCCCTTTTTTAATTATGACAATGGGGGCAACTCTCTTGTACCAGGTTAGACTTTCTTGGGACCATAATAAAAACCGCCCTAGCATGGCACCACCTAGGAAGCAAAGAGGACGACCCCGCCTCGCAGTCCCCAGCTTTGTGACAGCGCAGACGCAGAACCAACAGCCCCATATGCCTCACCCGATCTCAACTGCTTCTGCCACAGCTTCTACCGCAACAGCCAACGTATCCCCCAGCGCAGGTATAACATTGCGTCCATAAAAAAATCACATGTATATTCCACCAGGCTAAATTTCAATCCCTACCATGCTGCCATGGATGCTTCCCCTGATTTTACAACATCGTATCTTCATACTTCTTGCTACAGGTGACGTTGCTCATGCCGCAAGTTCCTCGCGCAAAAGGCCCAACCAGGCAGGAGGTACACTACTATTATGACATAATAAAAGCCAGAATGTTATTTGGCTTGGCACATATAAACTTTCACGTGTTGTGTAGCCAATTTTTGGTCCCAACCATAGTAATAACAGTTTAAATTTAATCTCATTTAATTAAAAATCTCATTAAATTAATAAAATTTATGGCTAAAAAATTAAAACCATATAAATTCATAAAGTTTTTACTGCACAGTACATTCCTTCCTTCAAAAAAAAATACACTACATTACTTATCACTCTTTTCCTGAAAGAGCTGTACCGTTTGGCTTTGCTTTCTTCACCCACCGACACTCCCCGGCGCTGACCAGGTATTCCGACATCTCTTTCTCTTATTTTTATCTAATCTTTTCATACTTTTCTGCTATAAAATATCACTGATATGAACTCTAAATTAACTTTGTAAGCCATTTTAAATATTTTTTTGGTTTTAAATGTGATGGGTTAAATTATCATTGAAGCTGTTAAATCTTATGTTTAATTTTCCTGATTTTTACATCTTAGTTGTATGTATAAGTCATTCATCATTATGTGTGTTAGCTGTATGGAATATTTGTCTTTGCTTTACTTGGATTGTATATTTTGTGCAGGTCATGTGTTTGTAAAAATGTCAACTTTCTTGGGTTTATTAGAGATATTGTTTTGGTCTTTAATGCAGTTGGTTATTGTTAGTTTTCAACACTCGGAAATGTGAGAGTAAACAAGAGGGTAGGGAAATCAAATCTCAGGGAAGACTTTTTCGGTTACACCATGTGCCAAGTAATTGTAGGGCCATCAAGTTTGTTGTTTTTTTTGTGTGGGGGGGCGGGGGGAATTGCTATATGAAGTAGTATGACATGGGTTGATGGGTAGGATTAAATTTCGAAGCTTTATTGCAAATTAGATATGCAATGGAGAACTTTAAATACCTTCTCTTTTAGGCATGCATGTGGTTTTTAATGACCTTGAAATGCTGTATAGTATTTTTTTACTGATTTTGATAGAGTTGTAGATGAACCATTTTAATTAATCCTCCTCTGAGTTTCTAAAAGAATTTGAGCCTAGCTTCGTTGTACGATGTAGCATTAGCATATACTTGCAAGTTTTAGAACACTAATGAAGTCTTTGTTATGGCCAAAGTGTTTGTCGGTATGATTGGTATTAGTTGCACAGTCCTGAAGTTGTCCTGTAATGTCGATACAAGCAGGGCAAACTATTTCTAGCAAATCCCTCCGAAACATTATATTTGGAGCAGGGACGAGGCTACATAGGAGCTAGAAGGTGCCGTGACCCCCTAGGGTTGTCATAATACTAATAATACATGTTAAAATTTTATATAAATTTATATTTTTTTTACTTATATGCTTATGCAAAAATAACTTTTAGCCCCTACTGAATATAAATTTTGACTCTTACCAAAGTAATTTTTGGCCATCAAACTTCCACTATTAGTATTTATTAAATTCCTTTCAAATAAATATTTATTAGATTAAATCCAAAAGTTTTGTTGACAACAATTTTAGGTAAAGACATCAAACCCCAACAATCACATATTAAATAAATTTAATAAAAGATAATATAAAATAGGATATAAACAAAAACTAAAAAAGACAAAATGTATTCGATAGTTATGAATTTAACTCCATTTGTATTTAGCGGTCATAAATTTAGTTCCCTTGAGAAAACCAAAAAATAATATCGTGTTTCCGTATATTCTATATCGTATGCCTTAATTCGATGGTAAAAAAAACTCACATTGTCTTGTGTACCACATGAATGCATATCTTTCTTTCATAGCATTACACCACATCAAATGTTTTGTATTTTTTTAAAAATCATCAACCACATGTACATAAAACCCGCTTCCTCTAATTTTTTAATATTTTTTTCAGATTTACTTAGATTGAATTGAACTCATGCCCTTAAAGATACAAGTGACTTTTTCAAAATCGTACTACTATGACCTAATAAAAGCCAAAATGTTATTTGTCTTGGCACATATAAACTTTCACATGTCGTGTAGCCACTGAATGCCAATTTTGTTATTGTGTAGGTTCCAGCACAGGATCAACGGTAAAGCGTAGAAACATTAACAAGAGGAAGGCGGCTTTCGGTGAGTGTTATTGGATGCCTGCCCTCTTGCGGGTTCATATTTCCATTACTAACACGCACACATTTTTGCAGCTGCCTCTACCACAGCCTTAAACATTGGGAATTCTAATGAAACTTGTGGATATTGCCATGCTAAGGTATGGCCACAAGAATTCACTGGCAGGTATACAAGTGGGGGACCAAAGGGGTACTCAATCTGTTGTGGAAAGGGCAAGATTCAACTGCCTCTACTAAAAGAGACTCCTCTAGAATTAAGCAGCCTTCTTCGAGCTGGTGATGCACGAAGCAGGATGTTTGAGAACAAGAAGCTTATCTACAACAACATATTCTCCTTCACATCGTTCGGGGGGAAAATTGACCACTCTCTGAACAATGGTTCGGGCCCATTTGTGTTTCGCGTTCGAGGACATACCTGTCACAACATAGGCTCACTTAAACCTCCAGATGGATGCGAACCTAAATTTGCACAGTTATATATGTACGATGGCCAGGAAGAAATTGATAAGCGTTTACAATTCCCTAGAGAAAATGAGATAGATGCTTCCATTGTGCAAGAACTCTCAAATATGCTAGAACGTGAGAATGCTTTGGTGAAAATATATAGGAAAGTACGGGAACGTTTTCGTGGCGTTCAGCAGACTGATGTTTGCCTAAGGCTGTTGGAGAGGCGAATGACAGATGGCCGATACGTTAACATTCCAACCAGGAATGACTACGAATTTGCAGCCATCGTGGTGGATGATGACTTTGTAAATCGCAGGGACATCCTTGTAAGCCATAAGAAATTCGGCTTGCAAAGAGTTAATGAGCTGCATCCTTGTTTCATGTCACTGCAATACCCATTGTTGTTCCCCCGCGGGGAAGATGGATACAGGATAAACATAATGCATCATGGTGTTGATCCTTCAGACAAACGCCCTCACAACACTGTTAGCATGCGTGCATTCAATGCATTTCGGCTGCAGTACCGCGACTCAGAGGGGCACACCCTCATACATGGAGGTAGACTGTTCTTGTAGTATGTGGTTGATTCTTGGTGTAATGTCGAGCGTGTCAGACTAAATTGGGTTCATACACACCAATCTGAAATCCGTTCAGATCTGTACAATAATGTTGTCGACAGTCTTCGTCGTGGAGATGTCTCAGCTGCTGATATCGGTCAGCGTGTAATCTTACCATCAAGCTTTACAGGTGGATACCGATACATGCACCAAAACTTCCAAGATTCATTGGCAGTTTGCAAAGAGTATGGCCATCCTGATCTATTCATAACATTCACGTGCAATCCAAAATGGGAAGAAATCCAAAATGCAGTTAGATCCTCCGGTTCACAAGATGCTTCTGTTCGTCCAGATATTATCGCAAGGGTCTTCAAAATAAAACTAGACATGATGCTTTCAGATTTGACCAAGAAAGATGCCTTGGGCCGTGTCCGTGCAGGTACTGTCCTCCCACTATCATCATCCACATGTATATGGCATCTGCCCATTCTTATAGGACTGGTCATAACCATCTCAAATTAGCAATAGTCGAACACTCCTCTCTTGATTTGTTTAGACCTGATGAGAATCTTACTATTCGCATTGATAGAAATGCCTAAACAATTACTTACTGTGCACTCAGCAAAAAAAAAGAGAGGGTTCTAATGGCCAAGTTTTAGCAATCAATTACTGTATAGTTAAAACAATTCATGGAATCTATAAAATTTAAAAACAAAATGTTAAGAGCCTTTCTTAAAAAACATGGTTCATATTAAAAGTAATTTCATCCTATTATTTATGGTGTAGCCTGTTATTGCAAGCTTTTAACTTGCATATTGTATAGTGGTTTACACAGTGGAATTCCAGAAACGCGGGCTTCCTCATGCTCATATTGTGTTGTGGTTGGCTGATGGTGATAAATTAACAACGCCTAAAGACATTGATGCCGTGGTGTG
This sequence comes from Kitagawia praeruptora, assembly GCA_037693485.1. Lineage (NCBI taxonomy): Eukaryota > Viridiplantae > Streptophyta > Magnoliopsida > Apiales > Apiaceae > Kitagawia > Kitagawia praeruptora. The sequence goes on along the minus strand of CM075351.1, from coordinate 114,715,360 downwards.
CGCTGAGATCCCCGACAAAGAAACTGATGTAGCTGCCTATAATGCAGTATCTCAATTTATGATGCATGGGCCATGTGGAGAAGCAAACCCCCGGTGCCCTTGTATGCAAAATAATATGTGTACAAAGTATTATCCAAAACACTTTACCGATTCCACCCATGTTGACACTGATGGGTATGCTGCCTATCGTAGAAGGGGCACTGGGCGAACCGTTGAGGTTAAGAACGTTCTTCTTGATAACAGGTCTGTCCTTGAATCTTTACATTACCTATTACAAATCTATATACTTCTCCCATCTACACTCATTGGTTAGCATTTTAGCAAACCTCGGCTTCTTTATGCTTACTTTTTCCCCTGATCGTGTCTGTAGTAGGCATGCATTTTATTAATTTAATTTCTACAACGTTCATAGTACATAAAATTTATCGCGCATCAACATAAATTATCTCCGAAGCCAACGAGGCTAATAACGACAGTACAATGAGCACCCAGGATTATCGAAAAAACAATGTAATCTTGATTAAAAAGTCCTAGGCGGTATGTAATCTTTTCTGGATGCAAAAACTATATTGTGGCATCTTCACATTTTTTTACAGCCCAACCAACACCAAGAACATAACCCATTTTGTGATTGCTTTCACTAAGAGCATTTGTAGGACATTGTAAAAGCTTGGAACTTCTAAACGCTTCCAAGGATCTTATATAGTGGATTGCAATTATTTCATAGTTTGGTATTGTATATGAGCGGACCTCAGCTTAATAGTTAATATGAAAAACTAAAGTCTCCCACGGCAACAACAAAGCGTTTATACATCTAAATGTAACTTTAAATAAACTAAATCTCTTCTAATAACTGTACCAGAAACTTTATCTATGTAATCAGTTGTTAACTTTTTATGCTTGGAAAGAATACCACAAGCAGATTTTACGCCTACAATACAGTAACTAAATCACCAAACATATTTAAACACCGGAAATAATGGGACTCAGAATGTGTAAATCTAATACTAAATTCAGTTGCTTAAGAAATAAATGAGCCAATATAGAGGGGTGTGGTCAGGGGTGCAAAAGTAAGCATTTGGGCGTTGGAGGATAACTTGAATACATAGTAAATGCATTTTAAAAAAATAAAAAAGTATTGTGCTACATACTCTCATCCACTAGTCATACTTGACCATGCATCTTTCCATGTAACAAACTCCAAGACTTACTTTAATGTTTGTATGCTATTTTGTGCCACCTTGTGTTTTTTATATCAATTTAGGCAAACTACAACTTTCAGTTACGATTAAGCAACAACATGTGGTTTGAGCGGTACTTATGCTTGAAGCTAGCCCACTTTTTCCATTTATCTGGCATTCTGACTGCCCCTTATTTCAGTTATATCTAATCAACCTTATGATGTAGTTCCCTATTACCAATCTTAAAACTAAGTGTTATTTTATCAATCAGCCGCCACAAATATAGTACAGCTATACCCCATAATTCACGCGCAAAACCAAATCAAACCGAAGGCAACTAGCCAAGCATGTCGAAGCCTTTGACTGTAGTGCGGATTACTAGCAACATTATAGCATATAACATCAAACTTAGCCCATATGTCTTTCAACTCCCACAAGCTAGAAGTTTAACGCATAACATCTATAAAAAATTTTATACTCAACCAGGACATGGCAGAGTTTAGATTAGTATATACTACTAATTAAATTAAAAGCATTAGGTAGACTCAATCCCCCACTTCTTATTAGGTCCACCATGGATATGCACATTCAAAATTAGTGTTGGAATTAAAAAGAGAGACACATGGACGACCAGGAGAGAAAAATCATACCCAACAGAAAGTGTGTTCAACATCATGGAAATTAACAGTTGAGCTCATTAGGTAATACACGTACACTAACATCTCAAAAGATTGATACTCCTAAATTTCGAGATCATTAAATTTATCGAGATTTAAAATACTAACTCGCAAAACAGAATCGAAATAGGGAATACACAAAAATTGACATGCTATAAACAATACTTGCTAATGAGTAATAGCAAAAAAAAAAAAAAAACTTGATAATCAGTACTTTTTATTAACTTTAACAATTGGGTTTATTGTACTTCTGGAATACTTCTTCAACTAGCTAGGTTGCTACTATCATGAGCTGACTACTTCAGTTAGTTATAAAAAATTTAAATGGTCGCTACCCTCTACCCACCAGATCTGCTGCAGTCTTCACATTTCCGCATGTTCAAATGTTCAAGACATCGCTTCTCAATACTCATATGCTATTGTACTGCATTGTTGATTTTTTATAACAGAATGAAAGGCAAGCCAGTAACAAACTTTGTTGCTGTTGATATTGCAGGCATGTTGTTCCTTATAATCGTGGTTTGTTAGTCAAGTACCAAGCTCACATAAACACTGAGTGGTGCAATCATTCTCAATCTATCAAGTACTTGTTTAAATACATTGGTAAGGGACCTGATACAGCTACAGCAACTGTGGAACCAGTTGGGGAGGTACATAACTCTGCAAACGGACATGCTACATCTTCTCATAATGAAGAAATTGATGAGGTGAAAAGTTATGTCACGGGCCGTTATGTCTCAGCATCCGAAGCGAGTTGGAGATTATTTGTGTTTCCTATACATCATAGGGAACCCTTTGTCCAGCGTTTATATTTTCACCTTGAAGATGAACAGGAAGTTAGATTTCGCGATAATGAAACCTTGCCAGAGATCGTGCACAGGACTAATCGGGATGAGACAATGTTAATACAGTGGTTCTTGAATAATAAGTATGACCCGCGTGGCCTCCACTTAACATGTGCCAAGTATCCAACGCTCTATCGATGGGAAGGTTCTGAGAAACGCTGGTATCATCGAAAACAGAAAGTTGATGTTGTCGGGCGTATGGTTGCTGCGCACCCTTCGTCTGGAGAACGCTTCTATATGCGTATGTTATTAAACATAGTAGTCGGGGCTACGGATTTTGAAGATGTTAGAACTGTGGATGGGATAGTTTACAGTACATACAAAGAAGCTTGTTTTCACAGGGGGCTTTTAGGGTCGGATAATGAGTGGAATATAGCTCTTGATGAAGCTTCCGCATTTGCTAATGCTCCACAACTGCGAGACCTGTTTGTCACATTATTGATCTTCTGTGAGGTTTCACACCCTGTTCAACTTTGGGAGAGACATTGGCAAAATCTGTCAGACGATATAGAATACAAGCGTAGAAAAGTCTTGAAATTACCAAATATGAAAATTAGCGATGCAGACAAACAAATGCTTTCGCTCATTGAAATCAACAATTTGTTAAAGCAACACGGCAAGAGTATTACAGATTACCCCGGCTTCCCTGCATTAGACCCTACTCGGATGTCTGCTTATGCAAATCATCTGTTATTGGAGGAAATGATGTATGATTGTAACAAATTGAAGTTGGACGCAATCCAACGCATTGGTAACCTTAATCATTTGCAGCGTGTCATTTTCGAAAAAGTTGTGCAGGATGTAGCGACAAACAATGGTGGATTATATTTTGTGTATGGCCATGGGGGGACTGGCAAAACATTCTTATGGTCAACTATTATATCACAATTGAGAAGCGAGGGTAAAATTGTGTTGGCTGTGGCATCATCAGGTATAGCTTCGCTACTGGTGGAAGGCGGGAGAACCGCTCATTCGCGCTTCAAAATTCCAATTGATCTCGATGAATTTAGTTGTTGCACAATCAAGAAGAACACACATTTAGCTGAGTTAATATGTAAAACTAGCCTTGTCCTTTGGGATGAGGCACCCATGAACCACCGTTACGTATTTGAAGCGGTATATCGTACCTTTCGCGATATCCTCTCCAAACAGAAACCGCAAGCTGCTTCATTACCGTTTGGCGGCATGACAATGCTACTTGGCGGCGATTTTAGACAGACGCTCCCCGTAGTGTCAAAGATGGGTCGTGAAGCAACGGTTGCTGCAAGTGTTACTAAATCTCGTCTGTGGAAATCCTTCAAGCTATACCCAATACTCGAAAACATGAGAGTTGAAAAGGATGTTCCCCCTGTTACAGTGGCCGGCATGAACCTGCCATTTCGAGATTGGGTGTTGAGCGTGGGTGATGGTAAAGAGAGAACTTTTGATTTGAGCCATGATGGGGACGACTCATGGATCCGCATTCCAGAGGAGGTTTGCACTACTGAAACTGTAACTCTAAAACTTTCCCACAAATTAAATTTCACATGAAAATGGGTCACAAATGGGAACTTGACATAAACAAGAGTATTCCTTACCATACCAGAAATGTAACCTTCTAAAATATAATAACTGTGTTACCTGTTAAAATTAATTATCCCCTTGCTTTATATTTCTTATCTGTTGCATATCCATCATAATGCATATTTATGTACGGTAATAAAAACCATTCCATGTTACAGCTGCAGGTTGCATATGACGGTGATCCAGTGCATGCCATAGTCAACGAAATCTATGGAGAGTTGGATGCAAAACATGGTGACACTAAATATTTGCGTGATAGAGCCATCCTGACCCCTTTAAACGAGTATGTTGAAGTAATTAATCAAGAAGTTTTGAGGAGATTGCCCGGAAAATCCAGGAGGTACACAAGTTGTGATACCATCTGCAAAGGATCTACAACGAGTGATGCCGTAGAGGCCCTATATCCCACAGAATACCTGAATTCTTTGAGATTTAGTGGTATGCCAAATCATGAAATTGAAGTTAAGATTGGTGCACCTATAATGCTTCTACGGAACATAAATCCAAAGAAAGGCCTATGCAATGGGACCCGGTTAATTGTTACTCGCTGTCATCCATTTCTTATAGAAGCTGTCATCATAACGGGTAATAAAATCGGTGAAATGGCTTACATACCCCGGATAACTATGACTCCAGCTGATAAGACGTACCCATTTGTCTTGAAACGAAAACAATTCCCAATGGCTCTCTGTTATGCGATGACTATCAATAAGAGCCAGGGACAAACAATGAAAAATGTGGGCTTATATTTACCAAATCCAGTTTTTAGCCACGGCCAACTATATGTAGCTATTTCCCGCGTTACAACGCCAAGTGGCTTAAAAATTGTTTGTGCAAACGAGGACCATGCAACTAATGGACACACCAAAAATGTTGTTTACCGGGAAATTTTCAGCGATATAGCATCCCTCTAGCTCGATGAAGCCATGTAGCACTTATATCTTGTATTACCAGAGTGGTCACACCTCAGGTTTTTCCCCTTGCTGGAGTTGACACTGGACATTAATCCCCCCCCCCTTCGTTCGATTTCGGTGTAGACTCTTATTATGCTGTATGACACTTTTCCTCTCGTGCATTCTATGATGCTCGCACCCCAGCCTCTATGCATTTGGTCAGTAGTTTGTGCAGACAATATTCATATATACCTATGCTAACAAAATGGAAAGACCCAAACAATTTACATATGCCGCGTTGTGTTAATGAATAATGGGAAGAATTCTGTACTAAAATTTTATAAGGTTCTTCTCTTAAGTCATAGTATAACTCAAGCCTATAATTCTAACTTTTTACGCAATATACCTATCCAAATATACAATGCACAGATTATTTTATCATTATTTTATTTGAATTATTCTTCCCAAAAACCTTATACGATAAAACTTTATCAAATCAATATTTAATTCATATCTTGACTGCAAATGAATATGCTTGTAACATATTTTCACATGACATATTTAAAACATGTTTTTTGCATAACCATGTTTTTTCCCTATGCAACTTTAAAAAATCACAATTCAACACTATTAAAAACATTTCCTAAGTACATTATAAGACCTCTCACGCTTTGCCTTCAAATAAACAGCCAAGCCATCAAAAAAAATTATATAGAATGTGATTTTCATAATTTGACCACTCACAATTTTATGTTTCGAATGCATTTCAAATGGCATCTATATGGCACATTTTAGATATTAGGTAAAAATTCAATACTTCAACCATTACCCCTCAGCAAAAAAAAATAGATAACTAAAATTGGGCTAGCTACATTTGTAAAACCTCTAAATCTATTAGGTACACTTTTAGATAATATAAATATACATAATACCATTAGAGCATCTCCAAGGATAGAAAACTGTTAGCTGAAATATCTATGTGTCATCCCATGTGTCATCTAGGTGGCCCTTTTAGATGATATGTAAAAAATATTGCACTCCAACCATCATCCATTAGCAAAAAAAAAATAGATAACCATGTATGATTCAATATATTTGTTGAACTACAAAAGCTTTTAGGTATAATTTTAGCTTAACATAATTATACATAACACCATTGGAATGTATATCTGCACTGTTAGCAAAAAAAATGTATAATCCATTTAGATAAGCATTATAGCTAACAAATTTAGATTACACCGTTGGAGATTCTCTTAGAGTAAACCTAGAACCTCTTAGCTATAATTTTAGATAATTATCACTATATTATATTATAGTTAACAAATATACATAACACCCTTGGAGATGCTCTGACACCGATTATATTTAGCTTTAGTTTTTGTAAATGAACCATTTACGATTACATATGCCACAATAATAGTCTTTTTGAGAAAAAAAAAATTTCCACATGCGCATTTTCAGTTTTCAATGTGAATTTGTGATCGGTATTTGTAAACTACTCTTCTTCAATATTTTATATAACAATTAATAAAGAATGACCAACAATATAAAATGGTTGCCAATACATTTATAATAATACACATAGGGGAGAATAGTACATGTAATTGATGTTTTTCTTTCAAAAGACACTTGTATCGTGGACAATGAGAGTAATATTTTATGATATTAAAAAAATATGCTTGGAAAAATAAATAGGTCTTTCATGCACATTGGTAATATTCAACTTACGAATTAGAACCAATTGGTATAACACGTTTGATAACAAGTTAGAACAACAGTTATGAAAAACCCCTGCTCTCCCCAAACGTATTAAGCCCAATTAATATATACATATAAATCCACCCTTCCATGTACCTCCAATAAAAAAGAAAAACGGACTAAAAGCTTATAATACAATAGATGATACATTACTCCCTCACCACATGGACACAATGGATCTCAAAAAACCAGGTCATCCTCCACCAGGCACCATGATGTTTTCGCAGCTCCAACCGGGAATAAATGAAACAACAATCGTGGTGCGCGTTACACGGGCTTGGAAAAGTGCGTCCACCTACGACTCCACTCAAATAGTAGCTAATTTCGTCCTGCTAGATGAAGAGGTAACGATCATATTGGCTTACATAGTGAACACATGCTGAATCCTAACTAGACTATAACCTAACTAACAACTTCTACGCTTGCACTTACCTATCAACAGGATAACCAAGTTCACGCAATCGCAGGAGGAGAGGAAATGGACCGTATCTGGCCCAAATTATATGAAGACCTACTTTATTATATTACTAACTTCAGGTTTGTTACCTCACCCATAAGATGGAAGCCGGTACAATCAAAGAGGGCTGTGCTTTTCTGCCGTGAAACAAAAATTACCAACTGCTGCAAGGAGGTCAACATTTCGCCCTTAAAGTTTGAACGGCAGAAGTTGTCAACGCTCAAGACGCATCAGCCAAGCATGGATACTTTGCTTGGTAAAGAACTGAACCTTGACGCTTTTTTGTTTTCCTCCTGCCAACCTCTAGGCAAATGCTATGTTTTGCTCCATTAAAATTGCATATATGAACTCCGTAAGAAATTGTTATCAAACATTTGATAGATGTGTGTGGGGTGCTATTGAAAGTTGAAGATATGGGATCTACTGATAATGACATCGCTAAACTACGTATCACAATTATGGACAGGAGGTACAACTCCTACCAAATATTGGAAACAACTCATAGCACTTTGGCCTAAGATCAAACAAATTTTCCCAATTCATTCAATTCATGATCCTCCTATTATTCGTTCGTTTCAGTTGTGCATCTGTTCCAATTATCCTATGGGGTGACCAGGCAACACTATTTGGGGTGCAATTTAATCTCCAAAGGCGAACAAATACAGTCCTCATAGTGCCAGGATTACGCATAAAAAAAAGAAAAGGCAAGTTTCACCATAACAACTTGAAAATATTATGTACCGATTTGTATATTAACTTCTACACATTGTGTAGGCCAACCCTACTTATCTTCGACACCAGCAACGCAAATACAGTTCAACCCGGTTGACGGCCAGTTTCAGAATCTACGCGAGGTGGTGGAGAAAACCTACGGCAACGTTATATGTCGAAGGCCAGCATTGCTTGTCAATGACAATCTAAATATCCAAACAAAAACCATCAATTTTATGACATTGTATGACCGCCAGGCAGCCCAGCATAAGCTCCAAGAAAAGGTAAGTATGGTTCGTATCCTATTATTTCAGAATACTATCATTTCTCATTGTACATGTCATTTCAAAATAAATCCATATCGCAAGCTCACACATTTTTATGCATTCCTGTCTCTTATGCAAGTGTTTGCTGGACAACGCAACTATCATAAATTTACTCCCAACAACAAACTGGTCCTCAGATTCGTGTGTATGTTGCTCACATGATGTTAACCTGCAAGCCGGCGCTTACTACTGTAACAGATGCAAGAAACAATTCAAACCTTATATAACAAGGTACACTATTTCCCCCATTTAGAACTGCCAATACAATTATATCCCTTATAACTCAACTAATCAACTACGCATTATACTTTGCCAGATCCATGCGAACTATCTTGGCTGACGCAGCTGGCTCCAAACGTGAATTTATTTTGCAACCGCGGGAAATAGCACAGCTCATCGGCATGTCACCAATACAACTTGTCTGCACACCGACAGGCCAGGTAGCCTCTTCACATCCAAACCCCTATTTTTAAGCTTCAAAAGTCTGTGCTTAACTTCTAAGTTCATTCAACACAGCTGCCTCAAACTGTAAATGGCACACCAGCTCAAAAGGTAATGGATAACATCAAAGGAACCAAATTTTCAGTTGAAGTAGAATATTACCACACGGGAAACACTGGAAACTATGTTATCAAAACAATCATTGAAGCATCAAAGCTTGTACAAACTCGGAAGCGAAAAACTGGTAATTTTTGCTACCACTTCTCCATCTAAATACGTGCCCGCTCCAGCGAACAACGTTTATGGAAATCATTACATAGAATAAACTCATATTAAAGTACTAAATTCTTCATAACCCTGACCACTCCATGCAGATACAGAGGATCCTGCAGAGAGTAGAATAACCAGAAGCAACAAATTTTAAAAAAACTAAATGGAAGCTTGGAATGTCCCTATGTGGTACTTTTGGACTGGTACCAAAAATGTTTATCACAAAAAACAGAGCGGCTAAAGGGATCTTTTCTCTCAGTAAATGTCATGGTTTCTTCTTTTCTGTGAAAAGTATGGCTTAATCGTTAAACTCCTTGCTGGGCATATGGGTACTGTGAATAAGTGATGGCTATTCTTAACAAGACGGTAGGGTCAATGGTTGTAAAGTGCAGCACGTAATTTGAATACTTATCTTTACCCTATCCAAGATAAGGAAAATGGGACGCTTGTAATTTAACTCTATAGAGTAACAAAGTTATAACCCAGAAGTAAATATCTTGAGTTTCAATGTGATATGCATTACACTTGAAGGTTTAATTAAAGCATATGAGGAAATTAACCTAATAATTTATTATGGTTTTGGATTGCCTAGTTTCATATAGTATCTGGACATCGGGCATTTAGCATTTAACACTGGTGGATAGGTCTCAGTAGATTTTCATATGGAATACCCTTTATACCACCAGAAACTGATCTTATTTATAATTTAACACTGCATACCAAACTTAACGTTAAAAAAATAGCAAAGAAAATACTTGTGCACCATTTCTTTATACTCCGTATAATATATGAAAGAATTTAAGAAAACGTCAAATTCAATCAGTTGATATAAGTGCCGTTGTTGATTTAATACTCAACTTCTCTTAGTAGCATCAAATAAACAACTTTTTCTTTCTTCTACAAACATACTACATATGCACATATATAGGAGCGTCTATAGCATCAACAAATCTATCAATATCGCCTTTCTTTGTAGCAATGTACACAAGCTTCGTGGAATGTGGATCAGAACCATATTTAAGAAGACCAACAGTCTTTTCAACCTTACTTGTCTTCTTCCCCGGTGCTCACAAGGTCTTACATATCTCTTCCATTTGCACCTCTGATTGTTTTATTATTTCTTTCCTTATTTTCTCTGTAATCTTTCGTAATATTTCAGGGTTTGAAGATTGAAATTGCTACATGTTAAAAACAACATTAACATGAAATTACTATAATAAGTAGTCAACTTTAAGAAAACATTGGCAAGTCTAGGCAAAGAACTAAAAATGCCATGATGACGGTATTCAAAATGGCGATCACAAACACGACAAAAAACTTCATCTGAAGGCCTGCAACCTACCTACACATAGCGATCTTTAAGAAAACCCGAGCTAGGCTTAGTGATGCTACGGCAAACGACGATCAACACGGATGCTGAAATTATGAACAAAGAGTCTTCTACCATATTTTTTACCATCTCCCACCCACACATTATGCACATCCAATTACTTCAAGTGATGCTCAAACACACTCTGCTAACCTCAATCAAAAACGAACTTTTAGTCCACATGCACAATAATATCATATACTTATCTTCTACTTTCAATAAAAAAATATCGGCAATAGAATTAGACTTTTAACATTTTTCGGCTAGGCTTAATGATACTACGTCGGACAACAATCAACAAGGATGATAAAATTATGAATAAATAGTCCTCTATCATATTTTTGACCATCTCTCACCCACACATTGTGCACATCCAATTACTTAAAGTAATGCTCAAACACACTCTGCTGAATTCAATGCAAAACGAACTTTTAGTTAATATCATATGGTTATCTTCTACTTTCAAAAAAAATTATTCGCGACAGAATTAAACTTTTTACATTTTCCCCCGTTCGCTCATTTTAACAACTAACAAAAGAGCAAAATAACGATCATGTTGCCACTCCATACTTTGGACCCACATCAAAATTACACTATTTCATATTACACTAATTATATTTTAAATATGGAATAATTAGGCCCAGGTTCTTTATTAACACTAACAACCAAAATATGGAACCGACTATATAAATCCGAGAGAAAACCAAAAGATTATTTCATTTATTAATATAACTTGCAATAAAATCAAACGTCCAAAGTAAAAGATCTAAAATGCGCGTTAATTAAACATTAATCATGGACAAAGTAACTGAACAAACTTTTCGACTTTCTCTCATCAGGTCATTCACTCAACAACCACTTTAAAACCACAGACTTCCACACATGGAACACCAGTCCTGCAAGAAAACATTAAACAAACAATGGCTGGCCCCTGCACAATGATTTCAGCTTTGGTGAATGACACACAGACGACTTCTATCCATGTGCGCGTAACCCGAATCTGGAAATCTTACAATCCAAATGACAAAAAACTCTTGCACACTAATGTTATTTTGCTCGACCAAGAGGTAAAGTATTTTGACACCATACCACCAACATACTATACACTCTCCTTGCAACCAGATTATTATTTATTATTTGCTTCTAATGAACAAACAATTTACAGGGCAATCACATCTGGGCTATGATTAGGAACACCCAAAGGAACTACTTCATGAAAACCCTAGAAGAAGATGGAGTGTACACCATTTCCAAGGTGATCGTGGTCAGCGCCCCTAAAAAGTATCGCAGTGTTAACAGAGATCTCTCCCTCAATTTCTATCATAAAACGAGCATCGAAAAATGTGATGACACTGGTATAATACCAAAGTATAAATTTGAACTACAAGAATTTCAAACCATTGGAGGCCTAATTGGAGATGTCACATCTTTTATTGGTCAGCCCAATACTTTCACCCCTTGGTCGACCGTTTATTTCTTTCTTTATTATTATAACTCCGATTTTATACAGATGTCATCGGGTGGGTGGTAAGCTATGGAGATTTTGAGACAACACAGAGAGGTGCTAAGAAAATGGATATCGAACTCCAAAATAACAGGTTGTACCTTTCTTCCTTTAACAAATCATAAACTTGATCATGTATACCTCCAAATGTTTCCATAAGTATGATAAATAACAATTATATGAGCACAGGCAAGAAACAATGACTGTCAGCTTGTGGGGAGACAAAGGACCAGAATTCCTAGCAGAACTTGCCAAGACAAAGCATGTTGCTGTTTTTGCGGTTATAACAGGGCTTTTAGCAAAAAATTATTTTGGTACTACACACATAACTTCTTCTGACACTTCACCTGAACCTTACTATATTTCTACAATCAATACAAATAACCTCCCATGACTTAAACTATATCATGTTTAATGAAAAATAATTAATATCTAAAGCCCTAGCTTTGTATGTATATCAGTGATAGTCTGCCCTTTTTTCCTACTGTGGTGTGGTACGGTCTTCATAATTTTTTAGATTTAGATTTTGAAACAATTAATAAAACATAATCCTGCTGAAAAATCTCACGTTACATTTACAAAATACTCTTACTAGAAACTACAAATAAATTAAGAACCTGAGTACACATTAATTTTTGAATGTGCAACTATGCCAGGAGGGTTCTCATTGTCAACTGGAGATGGAACAAAGTATTATTTAAACATCGATTACGCACCTCTCAACGGCCTTAAGTCTGCAATACTGGATGCAACAGGTACAACTCTCGACGCGCTACCCGCGCCAAAGCACAAACCACTATCCAGGACTACTAGGCCGGATATCATCCAGGCTACACTAGATAACATCCTGGAAATGCAACTCCCCCCTGGAAAAGAGGTCATTGTCAGAAAAATATATTTCTTTTGCTTCAACCCAACTCATGAAACCCTTATTCACTAATATTTAATGAATTTATTTGCAGTTTGTTCGCTGTGCGTGTAAGGCAAGGATAATAGATATTGTGCGTGATGAGAATTGGTTTTATAACTGTTGCCCCAACTGCAACCGCGACCTATACTTGGTAGATGGGAATTACCGCTGCCGCGCATGTACAGACCCACCATCCACTATCAAACAAGGGTAAGACCACGGCCTATTCAACGTAACTATGCACCCACACACGATCACCGGTACCCATTCTCGCCTGCTTCAACTTCGAAATCTTTATATAGACTTGTTCCTTTCCTTAAAAATTCTTAAGCCTAGGCCTCCAATTGTCAGAACAATGTGAGCATGTAAAGACTAAATTAGAAGACTCATTTAATTTTATATGGATGTGTGTATTTATGAAGAATCTTAAGCTTTCTTGTACATTAGAGAATGAGGACTCGGGGTAGGAAATATCATAATACTCTGTAAAAATGAGCCATTATGTTGTTGGAGAGTGCAAGCAAGAGAGTTGTCAAAATAAAGTTCGAAAATAAGAAAATGGATTAATAGAACAAAGGAAAAGAAAGTGGGCTGCTTAAGATCCGGACTAATGCTTGATTATTTACCTTGTAATGTAAAACAAAGCCTGATATTGGGAACCTTCTTTACACCTTTTAAACCTGTCTTTTGACTGTGTTTCATGGTACTAAATCAATATCTGAAAAAGGTATAATTTTGATCCTGTTTTAACACTAACACTTTTACTTACTAAGGCTTCATTTTCGGCCAGAATATTTCTCATTTCTAGAAATTGTGGAATACGCAAATAAGTAATCATACAGGATTTCAACCCGATTTCACTTTGTGACAGACTTAAGAACAATCATTCATTATCCACTTTCATTTCAAATTGTGTTAGCATGTTTAGCATTTTCATTTTTACTTATTCAATATTCTGCCTACATGTCGCACCCTCTACTTAAACTAATACATTCTTATGCCTATGCACTTCAGATATAGGGTGAGCGTCACTGTGGAGGACAACTCAGGAACTACAACCTTCACTCTTTTTAACAAAGATGCAGAACTCCTCATTGGCATACCCATAGAGAAAGTGATTAGTGAAATGACTGAGGTATTTGCATTCGTGATTACCATCTGACACTTACTATTGATGATTGTTTCTTTAATTCTTTTAAAAAAATTAATTCAGCTTGCCTGTACAACCACATTTAGGATTAACATTCATAAATCATTTGAAACATTCCACACCATCTAACACAACCTCTAAACAGGCACAACAAATGGACAATATCCCAGCAGTGGTGGACAACATGATAGGCAAAGTTTGCGATTTTGAAATCAAGATCACTTCATACAACATTAAACACCATCTTGAGGACTACGTTGTGTCTAAAGTCACCGAATGCAACCACGCTCCTGCCGCAACTGAACAAGCTGCAAATAAGGAAGAGACAGAGGCGAGCACATCATCTTCCAAGAGACAAAAGACCACATGAGGCCACCACAAGTCAAGAATGACAAACAACACATAGTCATTTCTCATTTTCTTTTTCTTACCACTTTGCAATCTGCTTTATCACTTTACGCACCAGAACACTACAAAAAAAAGACTTTTCATGCTTGAATATGCGATCTTTAAATTGTTATGGTAATTTAAGCTTTATTATCATTGCATACATTCCCCCTTATAACCTTCGCATGGTTTACCCTCCTTAGTCTCAATTTATATTTACATACTCAGAGTTCACAATTGTTTTGGTGAGTTAAGCTTATTACCATTGCATATATTCCCCCTCATAACCTTGGAATGATTTAGCCTACGACCATATGCTTTAGTAAATTTAGATTTAAAAACTTAACTTACACGCCATAGGTTCCTGTTACCATCTCCTATACTTTATCCTCCAACCCATATGCTTTAGCATCCGGCCCGTGCTTTGCACGGGCTTTCATGCTAGTTATAATTGTATTTGTTAAAATACTGTTGTCTGTTATCAGACAATGGTTTATTTGTCCAAAATCGTTGTCTGGTATCACTCGAGACAACGGTATTTGACAAATAACTACTTCGTTTAGCAAGATCACTTCGTTTATTAAATATTAAATTTTACAAACCAAATTAATTTTTTATTTTTTGAAAATTTGTGAATATCATTATATTAGATATATTTTGACATCCATATGGTTGGATTGTCGAGAAATATTTTTAAAAAAATAGAAACAACAATATGTGACAAAACACTAATTACATTCGCCAAAAGTACTACTCCCTCTAACTAGTGTCGTTCCGATTGAACATGATCTATTTTTTAATATATTTGTTTGACAATCCAACCGTACATATTTTAATATCTAATGATTTTAGCTATGTGCACAAAAAATTAGAAATTTTCAAGGTTTTCTTATATGATTTTATAATATAAATCTTCAAAATTGAATAATTATTTACCTTTAGAACTAATTAATATTAACAAAACTTGGTTTGACTTTTGAGGAACCCAAAAAATAATTTTTTAATTAAAATTTTCAATCTACCAAATTAACAAATAATTAAACTTTAATAAATATTAAATATATTTTAAATAATTTTATCCCTCCAAAATTTCTAATCAAGCCAAAATTTATTTCTTGTGCTCTTTTTCCCCCCTAAACCAATAATTCATTTCCCCCCTTAATGAAAATTTCATTTCCCTCTTCCCCATCATTTCAATTCCCCTTTTACTTCCCCCTTATTTTCAACAGCCGCTCAAACCCAAACACCCACAACTTACTTCTCTCATTTTTGTACTTGCATTGAAATTTCGCCCTCACACTCTCACTCTCAACTGTATCGGTTCTCCCTCTTAACTCTCTCATTCTTCTTTAATTTTCTCCAATCAAACTCTTTGTATGTATTTGGCTTCCCAATTGATTAGGGCTTCGGTTTGAGACATTGTCTTCTTCAAATTGGGGGTTCTCCATATTAAGGATTTTTTCAAATTAGGGATTCTTCATTTTTAGGGCTAATTGATCTCTCTTTTCGATTTCAGGGCTTCTTTGATTTGGACTTTGGATGTGGGACTTGTTTAATGGATTTCGGGTTTCGATTTGGAGGTATTACCTCATTTCGATATCGCGCACTGATGAGTATCCAATCCAAACACAATTTGTCTTTCCATTTCCCTGTTTTTTCAATCCAAACTAATTCCAAGCATTTTTACATTCGTACAGGGAAGGCTTGGAAGTCACTGATGATGTGTCAATTGTGGAGCGCCTTAACTTCCAGTTTTCATCACAGAAGGCTCTTACACCAACATCAAGGTAATAAACTATTGTATATATTAGTGTTCTTGCTTTAATGATTTTGTGGTCAGGGCTGGATACCTTATAATCATAATCATATAAATATAAGTAGTGATCCATGTTTCTCTTTTGTATAGTACATACGCACCTTAGCCTGGATTTGTCTCACATTGTATTTAACATTTTGAAGTCGTTAAGTTATGCATTGCCAAGTTATCGTGATGTTGTCTTGTGCTTTGCAGGTTACAACCCCAGATGATTTGTTGCTGGCTGAAAGAATATTGAATACCGCCTCATCTTTAATGCTTGCATTGTGTTTCTCTTTAATGCTTTGTAGGTTACACTTGTATTTCGAAATCTGCACACCAAGTGTTCGACAAAATTGTTAGATATAATTGATGTGATTTAATGTCAGTGTTTAGGTGTTACAGGTAAAAAGAGTTTAACTTGTTATTGAAAGCAGTCGTAGCAGAGTTTGAGTATACGCTGATAGCTGGAAGCGCAAACGCTGACAGAAGAAAGCGTAAACACTGCTAGCTGAACACAAGGAAGCGCAAACACTGCTGGCTAGGAGAGCAATAGAGTTTGCTAAAGTCTGTCTACTGGAAGCGTCTACAAGTCAACAGAGTTTGAAGATTAATTCAAGATTAATATGGAAGCAATATCTTTGAAGATTGGATAGCTGTCAAAGAGATTGAGTTGACTTAGAAGACGTGTAGCAATCGTAATTGATATCAATTGTATAGCTTAATTATAAGAGAATCAATTAACGATTGTACATAGCTGTATATCTTATAAATACAGTTAGGCTAACCCTAGAAGGGTATCCATCGTGAACGAATATCATTCATTGTAACCTAAGCAGCTCTCTGTGATATTTACATCACTGAGAGAGGAATTATTAATTCCAAACAGTTTTAAGTACTAAAACGTGTGTTCTTGTTATTTATTCATACAGTACTTGATTATATATATTGTGTATTCGACCTAACAAGTGGTATCAGAGCCAATCTGTTACTTTATTATAGTTAAAGATCCAAAACACAATAGTAATCAATGGCAGAGATACCTCCTCCATCAGGTTCTGAGAAAGCACCTACTACTGTTAGTAGGTATGAAACGATTAGGGTTCCAATACTCAAGCCATCAGAGTATGCAATCTGGAAGGTAAAGATGACCATGTTTCTGGAAGCCACAGATCCAGAATATCTTGATAGAATTTATGAAGGTCCTCATAAACCTACAAAGTTAACTGCTGCTGCTGCTGCTGCTGGTGAGGAATCGAAGGTGGTTCCTAACGAAAAGAAAGATCTAATTGCTGAGGATCTTTCATCTATTGCTAAGGATGCCAAAGTAAGGCACTTACTTCACAATGCTCTTGACAATGTTATGTCTAACAAAGTGATTAACTGCACAACTGCAAAGGAAATTTGGGATGCACTTGAGGTTAGATGTCAAGGAACTGCTGCAATTAAGAAGAATAGAAGGAACATACTCACACAGGAGTATGAGCATTTTGAGGCAAAGTCTGAAGAAACCATGACAGAAACATTTGACAGATTCTGTAAACTGCTCAATGATCTACCATTGGTTAACAAAGAATATGATCTAGAAGACTCGAATCTCAAGTTTCTTCTCTCTCTTCCTGAAAAGTGGGATGTGAAAGCAACCACTATAAGAGACAACTATGATCTTGCTGATACTGAGATTGATGAAATCTATGGACTGCTTAAGACTCATGAATTGGAAATGGAGCAGAGAAATAGAAGATCAAGCAGGAAGTCAAAGTCTGTTGCTCTAAAAGTTGAAGAAAAATCTTCAAAGAAAGAAGCATCAAGGAAGAAGGCAAAAGGAAAAGCCTTGGTCATTCATTCAGAAAATGAGTCATCAAACACTGATGTTGACTCAAACACAGATGGATCATCTGATTCTGAAGATGATGAAGAGATGATTCAAATGGCTGCATTGATGGTAAAGACCTTCAAGAAGATGGGATTCAAGAACTTCAAGAAGGGAAAGAGATTCTCCAAGGATTACTCAAAGTCTGACAAGAAAAATTTCAGAAAATCTAAGGGAAAGGACTTCAAATCTGGTAAGAAAGATAAGTCTGAGATTCAATGCTACAAGTGTAAGGAGATGGGTCACTATGCTCCTGAGTGCAAAAAGGGTAAAACTGAAAATGTACTCTACACCAAAGGCAGAGATTGGGCAGACACCTCAGATTCAGATGAGGAGGTGAACTATGCACTCATGGCCTCTACTCAGAATGAAGATTCTGAACTAAAGGTACCTCCAACTACCTATGCTTATAATACTGATAATATAACTAAATTGAGAATTTATCTTAAAGCATTACATATCAGTTATAGGGATCAGACTTTAGAAAATGAGAGAATCCAGAATGAGTGTTCTCAACTCAAAGAAAGAAATAAACTTGTTGAGGAACAACTTGAAAACATGAATAAAATTCAGAAAGAAAGAGATGATGCTGTTTTCATAGAACAGGAGTTGCTAGGTAAGTATAAGCAACTAGAATCTGAATTTGAGGATGCAAAGCACATTATTAAAACTTGGACACATTCTGGAAAAGTCACTCAAGAGGTTTTTCAATCAGACACAGTAGGTCTAGGTTATTCTGAGGATGATGTACTTAGATTTCAGAATACAGTCAAAATTAGACCACCACTTTCTACTAAGAAATTTGGAACATTTGTTCATGGTACTGTGAAAACTGAACATGGAGCTGTTGAAAGTGAGCCAGTAAAAACCTGTGTCAAACAGGTTAATATTTGTTCAATGACAGATAAACAACTCAAGCATAAGCTAAAAGAAATAAAATCTGTCAACAAACAGAGAATGCCTAGGAAAAACAGAAATGGAAAGGTAGGCATAACATCAGGAATTAAGCCAATGCTTGCTACATTTGCACCTAGAAAAACTTGTCATAACTGTGGTAGCACTAATCATCTTGCTAGTTTTTGCAGGAAGAACAAAGACATTAATTCTTTACCCTCCAAATCTGGAGTGAAAAAGGATAATGTCAAACCAAGACCACAAACTCTGTGCAAACATTGTGGAAGTACTTGGCACTCAATTTATACTTGCAAGAATTATCATGCTATTTATCATAATTATTATGAACTGCAACCTAATTTGAAATGGGTTAAAGTTGATTCTGCAAGTGCTAAGACTGAAAATGTTAGTTTAAACTCTGATAATGACAAATCCGCTGCAAAAACTAACAGATTCAATAAAGCAAAAGGATCCAAGCAAGTCTGGATCCTTAAAACTAACAATCAGTGATTGCTTATGATTGCAGGGCACCAGGGTAAGTATCCTAGTCGTGGACAGTGGATGTTCAGGACACATGACAGGAAATAAAGCCCTGCTATCAGAGTATGTGGAGAAGGCTGGCCCAAAAGTTTCCTATGGAGATGGCAACATAGGACATACTCTGGGATATGGAAATATTAATCTTGGAAGTGTCATCATCACAAATGTAGCTCTGGTTCCAGGACTCAAGCATGATCTGCTTTCTGTGAGTCAAATCTGTGACAGAGGATATCATGTAGATTTTCAGCCTGAATATTCTCAAGTCATCAGTAAATCTACAGGGAAAGTTGCTCTAGTTGGAAACAGACACAATAACATCTATGAAATAAAATTGTCAACAAACTCTGATGGCAAAGCAGTGTGTCTGTCAACAAGAATGTCCAGTGAAGAGAGTTGGAAGTGGCACAAGAAACTCTCTCATTTGAATCTGAACAACATCAATGAGCTAATAAAGAATGATCTTGTAAGAGGACTACCAAAGTCTTTGTTGAATGTAGAAGGTCTGTGTGATTCTTGTCAAAAGGCCAAACAGAGAAAGGCCTCTTTCAAAAGCAAATCTGAGTCTTCAATTGTTGATCCTTATCATCTTCTTCATGTTGATCTTTTTGGACCAGTGAATGTGATGTCTCTTGGAAAGAAGAAATATGCTCTAGTCATTGTTGATGAATACACCAGATACACTTGGGTGTATTTTCTAGCAAAGAAGGATGAAACTGCATTAACTCTGGCTGAATATATAAGGCAGTTGGACAAAGGATCAAAGAATCAAGTGAAGATTATCAGAAGTGACAATGGAACTGAATTCAGGAATTCAACAATAGAAGAATTTTGCAAGAACAAAGGAATTAAACAAGAGTTTTCTGCACCTGGCTCTCCACAACAGAATGGTGTAGTTGAAAGAAAGAACAGAACTTTGATAGAAGCCGCCAGAACTATGCTTGATGAAGCAAAATTACCAACTTATTTCTGGGCAGAGGCTGTTCAGAAAGCTTGTTTTACTCAGAATGCCACTCTGATAAATAAGCAGAGAAAAACACCATATGAAATGGTGAGAGAAAAGAAGCCAAACCTGAAATATTTTCATATTTTTGGGTGCAAATGCTTTGTGCTGAAAACTCATCCTGAACAGTTGACCAAATTTGATTTGAAGGCAGATGAAGGAATTTTTGTTGGCTATCCACTGTCAACTAAAGCATTCAGAGTTTATAATCTGAGAACCAGAGTGATCATGGAATCTATTCATGTGTCTTTTGAAGATGTAAATGAACATGATCAACTGCACTTCGAAAATGAAGATTTAATCTCTGATGAATTAAACTCTGATGAGTCTGATCTGACAAATTCTGAACCTCTACTGGTAAATACTAAAGAGACCTTTCAGCTAGAAACAAGAGAAGAACCAGTTGAGGGGGAGCATGAAGAAACTCATCAAAGTGATAACTCAAATTCTGATAATGACTCAGCTGAAAATTCTGAATCAAACTCTGGTGACTCAAACTCTAAAAGTCCAAAATCTGACAGTTCACACACTGAGCAGTCACATTCAGGGGGAGCCTCAGAGAATGAAGAAAGATATCAAGAAAATCAGGAGGACATGAATCAAGGGGGAGGATCCAACTTTGAAAGAAGTCAATTGCCTTCAGCTAGGAAATGGACCAAATCTCACACACCTGATTTAATCATTGGTGATCCAGATGCAAGAGTAAGGACAAGAAGTGCAACAACAAATGAATGTCTATTTCATGCATTCTTGTCACAAAATGAACCAAAGAAAGTTGAAGAAGCTCTTAAAGATGCTGACTGGATAACAGCAATGCAAGAAGAGTTAAATGAATTTGAGAGAAATGAAGTGTGGACACTAGTACCAAGACCAAAGAACATGTCTATTGTTGGTACTAAGTGGGTCTTTAGAAACAAAACTGATAGTGAAGGGGTTGTTACAAGAAACAAAGCAAGACTTGTAGCAAAAGGCTATTCACAGCAAGAGGGAATAGATTATGATGAGACTTTTGCACCAGTTGCCAGATTGGAGGCAATAAGGATGTTTCTTGCTTATGCTTCTCACAAGAAATTCAAGGTTTTTCAAATGGATGTGAAAAGTGCTTTTCTGAATGGAAAACTTGAAGAAGAAGTGTTTGTTGAACAACCACCTGGTTTTGTAGATCCAAAATATCCTGACCATATCTACAGGCTAGACAAGGCACTTTATGGACTTAAGCAGGCACCAAGAGCATGGTATGAAACTCTGGCTCAGTTTCTTTTAGAAAGTGGATTCAACAGAGGTACAATTGATAAAACTCTATTTTATTTCAAATCTGGAAGTGACTTGCTTTTAGTTTAGATATATGTTGATGATATCATTTTTGGATCTACTAATGATAAACTCTGTAAGAAGTTTGCCAAGCTCATGCAGTCCAGATATCAAATGAGTATGATGGGAGAGCTAAGTTATTTTCTAGGTTTACAGGTGAAGCAAATAGATGATGGAATTTTTATCAATCAAGCAAAATATACCAGAAATCTTCTCAAGAAATTTGGCATGCTTGACTGTTCATCTGCAACAACTCCCATGGCAACTGCAACAAAATTGGACAAAGATACAGGGTCATCAGTAGATATGACAAGTTACAGAGGAATGATTGGCTCTCTTCTCTATCTAACAGCAAGTAGACCTGATATCATGTATGCAACATGTCTGTGTGCAAGGTTTCAGGCAGATCCAAGGAACCACATTTAATAGCTGTGAAGAGGATTTTCAAGTATCTCAAGGGCATTGTAACTTTAGGGCTGTGGTACCCAAGAGAATCAGATTTCAAACTACTTGGTTACTCTGATGCAGACTTTGCAGGCTGTAAGATTGACAGAAAAAGCACCAGTGGAAGTTGTCAATTTCTTGGTGACAGACTTGTTTCTTGGTACAGCAAGAAACAGAAATCAATATCCACATCTACAGCTGAAGCAGAGTATATTGCTGCTGGTAGCTGCTGTGCACAGATTCTATGGATGAAGAATCAATTGTTGGATTATGGATTGAGGTACAGCAAAATACCTATTTTCTGTGATAACCAAAGTGCTATTGCAATGATAGGTAATCCAGTACAACACTCAATGACCAAGCACATCAGCATAAGGTATCACTTTATAAGAGAACATGTAGAGGAAGGCAACATTGAGCTTCACTTTGTGCCTACAGATCAACAACTTGCAGATGTCTTCACCAAGCCTTTGAGTGAAGCAGCATTTACAAGGCTGGTCAATGAACTAGGAATGGTCTCTGGTTTTGACTAAAACATGTTGGTTAGACTCAAAATTTTCTTATAAAATGTGTTGCTCATATTTCTATGAATTGTTAAGTGCTATGTGAACTTTGTTGTTTAAACTTTGTTATGCAGACTCTGTTCACATGTTTTTGTCCTCACAATGTTAAACTCTGTCAGCATGCCTGTCTGTCATACACTGTTAATATGTTTGATAAACTCTGTGAATTGTGAATTGATTTTTGTCTGAATGAAAACATGTTAGGTCGAATACACAATATATATAATCAAGTACTGTATGAGTAAATAACAAGAACACACGTTTTAGTACTTAAAACTGTTTGGAATTAATAATTCCTCTCTCAGTGATGTAAAATATCACAGAGAGCTGCTTAGGTTACAATGAATGATATTCGTTCACGATGGATACCCTTCTAGGGTTAACCTAACTGTATTTATAAGATATACATCTACGTACAATCGTTAATTGATTCTCCTATAATTAAGCTATACAATTGATATCAATTACGATTGCTACACGTCTTCTAAGTCAACTCAATCTCTTTGACAGCTATCCAATCTTCAAAGATATTGCTTCCATATTAATCTTGAATTAATCTTCAAACTCTGTTGACTTGTAGACGCTTCCAGTAGACAGACTTTAACAAACTCTGTTACTCTCCTAGCTAGCAGTGTTTGCGCTTCCATGTGTTCAGCTAACAGAGTTTACGCTTTCTTCTGTCAGCGTTTGCGCTTCCAGCTATCAACGTATACTCAAACTCTGCTGTGACTGCTTTCAATAACAAGTTAAACTCTTTTTACCTGTAACACTTAAACACTGACATTAAATCACATCAATTATATCTAACAATCTCCCCCAACTTGTTCATTAGAAAAATGTACAAGTTCACAGTAATTGATGATGTCAAAACGATCAAATAAAAACACAGTGTTTAACATATAATCAGAGTTTAATCTAGACTTAGCAAAATCTACAGAAAATTCAAATTACTTACAAATTCTGTCTACCTAACTTCCTCAAGATCTGGAGTTGTTCTGAGATAGTCAATCAATAGTCTTCTCTCAGCATTTTCAAGTTCAATCTGCATAGCTTCCTTGATCTCTCTTAAATCTGGATCATTCTCATCAGTTTGAAAGATAGCAGCTCTGAGATCATAGATTTTGTTCCTTCTCATATCATTTCCCAACCTGATATATTTCACTTCTTCAGACTTCAAATTAAAATCCAGAACAGTAATTCCAAGATCAGTCTTCAGCTTTGTAGTCCCCTTCTCCATTTCTATCAGATTGCCATTCCAATCTCTATACTTAGGAACATACTTGCTGTTGTATTTCATTCCTCTTCTTGCAAGATTTTGAATCATCTTTTGTCTGAGCACATTTGCAACTGACTGAGCTCTTTGATTTCTTACTCTGAAAAGATACAGAACATATTCTAGTTCTTCCCAGTATTTTAAATCAATATCCTTCTCAGCAACCTTAAACACTGTTCCATCAGCCATGAAATATAGCAGAAAATTCTTCTCTAAACTCTTCTGATATACAAGCTGTACTGACTCCAGTCTGTCTAAACTCTCTTGAGTGACACCACGACCTGGAACAGCCAGTGAAGAAGGATCTCTGGGACCAACATGTTGTCTTTTGTCCCTATGTGAGCCTATACCTCCTTTGTTATATCCAATTTTACCAGATAAGGCTCTATCATCAGTGAAATCCATTGGAGCTGTAGATGCTAGATTTGGATCATGAAGAACTCCTTTTCCAAACTTTGATTTCAACTGAGAGGACAATAGTGGTGTGGTCACAACTTGTGTAGCAACAGAGGTTGTGTCTTCATTCTTCTATACAACATGTGTATCAACAGAGGTTGTAACTATCATTTTACTTTTGCTCTCTTCACCCATTACCCCTTTTAACTTCAGCTTTGCATCAAGAGAAGACTTTCTTACTAACTTTCCTTCTTCTTCTTCTTCTTTTTCTTGAATACCAGATAATTTTTCTTTGATTTCAATTCCTTTCATTGCAGGCTTTGAAACTCTAACAGTTTTCTTCCCTTTCTTGGACTTTAGTGCCTTTAAATGCTCTTTCTGCAACAGCTTTTCTTCAGCTTGTATGTCCTCAAGTGTAGCTTCAGCATTTTCTTCACGAAAGAGTTTAGCAGCCAATTCTTCATCTGTTTGTGGATTGTCAGTGAATGACAAATCCTTTGGCTTTGAAGTAGAGGTACTCTGAATATTTGTATCAGTCACTAAATTTGGCTTTGACCTTGTAGACCTACCATGTCCATGTCTAGGATTTGCATTTCTTAAACCCTTATCAGCATTGGCACCTTCTTCATCCAAATGATCTTTCTTAAACAGAGTTTGAGTTTGCTTACACTTAGTTTTAGCAATTCTCTTCCCCTTTTTGACATCATCACCATCTGGAATCAGAATTGAGGTGATTAACTCAAGAGAGTTTGCAATAGAATCAACTTTCTCAGTCAGTAAAAGCTGATTCTTTTCAACTTTGCTCAGTCTGTCATTAAGATTTTCTTGAGCTTTGAAGAATTGTTGAAAAAGCTTAGAATTAGCTCATTGAGATTTCTCCTCATGAGTAGCAACCTCTGTTCGAAGATCAACAATGGCTTTCTGATTTTCATCAAATTTGTGATTCAAGGATTTGATCTGAATCACTGTTCCTTGCAAACAAGTGAAAATATCTGGATTTGTGATCTTTGAAGAATTAGCCTTGAGAAACATAGCTGCCCTGCCAGGAGGAAAAATACACTCTGACTTGTACCAATCAGCAGTTTGTTGGGTCAAATAATTATCATCAATCTCATTAACAGAAGGTCCAGCAAAATCTAGTTTTTCTCCTGTTTTCTGACCATCAGCTTGAAATTGTGCTTTTTCAGCTCCTGTACTCTTGTCTTCAACTGAATCACTCACTAACACATCAGTAGGTGCAACTGAAGCAATGTCTTCATCTTGAGCAGCAACAGATTCTTGAGCAACCTGTTTTCCTTTATCATCTTGAAGATGCTCTGAAGAAATAACCTTCTCGGGTTGATCAATCTCCTCACCATGATCAGAAACAAGATGGGCATCAGAGTTTAATTCTGTGTGTGATGCAACCTCAGTGTCTTCAAGAACAACAGTAGGCCCATCTGCAACACCAGTATCAACAGAGTGTGTAACCTCCATGGGTGTTGGAGTAGATGCTTCATTATCAAAAGAAAATGGAGTTTCATCAAACTCTTCCATTGTAGGCAATGCATCTCTAACATCTTCATTATCTTGAACCTCAGCAAGTTCTGGTTCAGCAATCTTAGCTCCTGATTCTGCTATAGTAGGTTCAATGATAACCTCTTTCTCACCAGTAGGAATATCAGTAGAAATTTTCTCTTGAGCCTCAACAACATGCTCATCATCAGAATCAGTAAGAATGAGCCTTCTCCTCTTTGTTTGAGGCACTTCAATCAGTTCTTCTTCTTCACTAGAACTTTCCTTAACTGGTGGTGTTGAAGGTCTATTTGCCCTTTTAATGAATCTTCTGGAATAAACAGCTTTAGGAGATGTCTGTTTAGCCTTAGAATGTTTTGTGTTGAGGGCAGTATGCTTCTTCCTTTTTGGTTTAGATGTTGGTTGTGGGTGAGTAGTAGTGACAGGGTTTGTTGGCTCAGGGTTTATTGGTTCAGGTTGTGTTTGTGGTAATGTAGTAGGTACAGTGTCTGTTGGTGTTGGCTCAGATGATGGTACAGGATGAGATGGTATGGTTTCAGTATGGTCAGTTGCTAAAGGTTCAGGCATATTTTGTGTTTCTGGTTGTTGTGTTTGGTGTGAGTCATGTGGTGGTGATTGGGGATCTTGTGGTTGGTTCAGGAAGTTCTGCAAGGTAAGTGGCAAGACAAAAGCAGGTATGTCTTTACCAACATCTTTATTAGTCATATCAGAGAATATTCTCTTATTGACTCTAAAGGGTTGAATCTCATCATCTGCATCAACTTCTAACCCAGGTACACAGGCATTGAACAAAAGTTGACAAAATCTAGCAAAATAAACTGTAGTAGACTCTGACAACTTATCACCTAAATTCATTAACACATAACGACCATAATCAAAATTACTGCCATAGAGTAGAGAATACCCAATTTGCAGACTATCCATTGGAATGGCATCCCAGTTGGTGACTTTCTTCTGGAATGTCCTGGTGATACAGTCAAAGAAAAAGTTCCATTCTTTTCTTAGATTCGGCCTCCTCACACTGCCCAGCTTTGCAAGAGATTCCATATACCCAATCTCTGTTAACATTTCTCTCAGATTTTGCTCAGAGACAACAGCATACGAAGTATGTGTGTCGAAATCCATTGTCTCGCGAACAGTTTGTGGAGTAATCACAAACTCTTGATCATCATGAGAGAAGATGATAGACGGAGTTCCAGTTTCTCCTCTTTCTATATACCTTGAGTTTTGCCAGAAAGTGACAACCTGAGATGCAGATAGAGTAGCAGGTGCAATCAATGCTTGCCCAATCTCAGAATCGCGAAGAAAGTTTTGCATTAGGTGAAACGCTTCAGGAGCACGGTCGTTCTCAAGTAGAGCTGCATAATTGTTAGGCACAAAACGAAGACCAAACGAAGTGAAAGGTTTTGTTGCCATTAGATCAAGAAATAAGCAAGAATCGATTGTGAAAGTTATATGTAAGAAAGGTGTTTGTGAAAATGTCAAAGTGAAAAACAAAGGAGGTCTGTGTTTTGGTAAAGTGAATATGAGTGGTTGAGAAGTGATTGTAACAAAAAGTAATTTGAGTAGTAATTAAAAATTAAACTCAAACGTTTTTACATTGAAAGCACGCAACTGTTCCCTTGAGAAGTGTGAAAGTGGTACATAATGATGAGTGAGTGGGTGAAAGTGGGACACGTGTCAAACATGCAGCGATTCACTTAATCACGCGCAGTAAAAGCCATTATTACTGCTGTCTTTCCTATTATCAAGACACTTTACCATAAAATACACTAATTAACAGTTGTCAACCACTCCATTTACTCCAAAATTTTCAAATTATCTTAATGAAAATTTACCTTAGAGTACAGAACACAATCCATCAGTGTTTGTCAAATTTTCAAACTTTATCACTAAAACCCTTTCAAAAATGCACAGTCGTGATTATTTTGTGTGTGAGTAGCAGAGGTTACCAAATCAATTTTTATAGCATCTAATATCATAAAGTCCATAAATCAAATCAATAAACACTGAATGCACAAACTCTCATATTAAACACGGAGTATGTGATGAATGCTAAACTCTGTAGTTCCTTAAATACAGAAATCCGAATATCCATGTTCCCATTGATGTTCATGATTATCCAAGTAAGCACACAGTCATCATAGACAAAAAGATCAGGAGATAGATATCAAAGCATCATTCAGTGAGTTACATGTCAAGAATTTCCTCACAAACTCTCAAAGCACACAAGTGTTTAGGTGAAGTGTTTACACTCACATTCAATCAGTAAAAGCAGATACTACCATATGCTTGAATTTCCACCAAATCTACACTACTTTGAGTACATATATGCACAAATCAAAAGGACTTTATTCAGGGTTGTAATGTAGTAAGATCAAACAGGTGAGAAGAGATGTTTTTAACATGAGTGAATTTCGAACTGAACAATTTAACAGACCAAAGCGTTCAGTCACACTGTTAGTACATATTTGTACAAGATGATCAGTATATATATCATTTTTTTTAAATATATGTACTGAGTAAACTATTTCTTTTCTTGAGAAACACTCACCTGCTTGCT
Organism: Kitagawia praeruptora; assembly: GCA_037693485.1. Taxonomy (NCBI): domain Eukaryota; kingdom Viridiplantae; phylum Streptophyta; class Magnoliopsida; order Apiales; family Apiaceae; genus Kitagawia; species Kitagawia praeruptora. The sequence continues at coordinate 114,686,751 of CM075351.1, read as the reverse complement.
TTTGATTTTCCAAAAGAATATAATTGCTCTTAATACTTCAGAGTTTAAGAAAAATGAGCAGTTAATTAGGCTCAAAGGGGTGTACTAAGGGTGGAATTTATGAACAGTGTTTGAACAGTATTCAAAGGAGTTTTGAACAGTGTTTGAAGAAAGATGGTAAATCCTAGTGCCTTTATCATTTTCATTCACACACATATCATGTAGTCTCAAAATGGTTTAATGCAAGTTCTAGAGCAACATACTCACTGATGAACATCACACATCAATAAAATCTGATTGATATAAAATGTATCAATCACTTATTTGGCTAAAAATCTCACAGGGTGCAGACATGAATTGTTTCTCACCAAACTAAACAATGACACATCTCAAGTTTTAAAATTTTCACAAGTACAGACAAGGAATCATCAAGAACTATGTATGTCTTGGAAACAGAGTGTTACTAATCAGAGTTTAGAGTTCATCAATATCAGAAGTTATTCATGAGAGGCAATGCACACAGTATTCATAGATTCAGAGTTTAGGATCAAATAAACTAAGAGATGCTCTAAATATGAAACAGTATCATGCTGTGTTAACTTACTGCACAATTTCTGATTAGATCACAGTGACTCAGAAAGAATCTTGATTAATTCACTGAGAATCATGCTTCATACATTTTTCTTCATTGGTATTTTCATTCAGACAAAAATCAACTCAGAATTCACAGAGTTTATCAAACATATTAACAGTGTATGACCAACAAACATGCTGACAGAGTTTACCAGTGTGAGAATAGAAACATGTGAACAGAGTATGCATAACAGAGTTTAATTAACAAGGTTCACATAGCACTTTAGCAATTCACAAAAATATGAACAGCACATTTTATAAGAAAATTTTGAGTCTAACCAACATGTTTAGTCAAAACCAGATACCATTCCTAGTTCATTGACCAGTCTTGTAAATGCTGCTTCACTCAAAGGCTTGGTGAAGACATCTGCAAGTTGTTGATCTGTAGGCACAAAGTGAAGCTCAATATTGCCTTCCTCTACATGCTCTCTGATAAAGTGATACCTTATGCTGATGTGCTTGGTCATTGAGTGTTGTACTGGATTACCTGTCATTGCAATAGCACTTTGATTATCACAGAAAATAGGTATTTTGCTATACCTCAACCCATAATCCAGCAGTTGATTCTTCATCCATAGAATCTGTGCACTGCAGCTACCAGCAGCAATATACTCTGCTTCAGCTGTAGATGTTGATATTGATTTTTGTTTCTTGCTGTACCAAGACACAAGTATGTCACCAAGAAATTGACAACTTCCACTTGTGCTTTTTCTGTCAATCTTACAACCTGCAAAGTCTGCATCAGAGTAACCAAGTAGCTTAAAATCTGATTCTCTTGGGTACCACAGCCCTAAAGTTACAGTGCCCTTGAGATACTTGAAAATCCTCTTCACAACTGTTAAATGTGGTTCCCTTGGATCTGCCTGAAACCTTGCACACAGACATGTTGCATACATGATATCAGGTCTACTTGCTGTTAGATAGAGAAGAGAGCCAATCATTCCTCTGTAACTTGTCATATCTACTGATGACCCTGTATCTTTGTCCAATTTTGTTGCAGTTGCCATGGGAGTTGTTGCAGATGAACAGTCAAGCATGCCAAATTTCTTAAGAAGATTTCTGGTATATTTTGCTTGATTGATAAAGATTCCATCATCTGTTTGCTTCACCTGTAAGCCTAAAAAGTAATTTAGCTCTCCCATCATACTCATTTGATATCTGGACTGCATGAGCTTGGTAAACTTCTTACAGAGTTTATCATTAGTAGATCCAAAAATAATATCATCAACATATATCTGAACTAAGAGCAAGTCACTTCCAGATTTGAAATAAAACAGAGTTTTATCAATTGTACCTCTGTTGAATCCACTTTCTAAAAGAAACTGAGCTAGGGTTTCATACCATGCTCTTGGTGCCTGCTTAAGTCCATAAAGTGCCTTGTCTAGCCTGTAGACATGGTCAGGATATTTTGGATCTACAAAACCAGGTGGTTGTTCAACAAACACTTCTTCTTCAAGTTTTCCATTCAGAAAAGCACTTTTCACATCCATTTGAAAAACCTTGAATTTCTTGTGAGAAGCATAAGCAAGAAACATCCTTATTGCCTCCAATCTGGAAACTGGTGCAAAAGTCTCATCATAATCTATCCCCTCTTACTGTGAATAGCCTTTTGCCATAAGTCTTGCTTTGTTTCTTGTAACAACCCCTTCACTATCAGTTTTGTTTCTAAAAACCCACTTAGTACCAACAATAGATCTGTTCTTTGGTCTTGGTACTAGTGTCCATACTTCATTTCTTTCAAATTCATTTAGCTCTTCTTGCATTGCTGTTATCCAGTCAGCATCTTTAAGAGCCTCTTCAACTTTCTTTGGTTCATTTTGTGACAAGAATGCATGAAAAAGACATTCATTTGTTGTTGCACTTCTTGTCCTTACTCTTGCATCTGGATCACCAATGATTAAATCAGGTGTGTGAGATTTGGTCCATTTCCTAGCTAAAGGCAATTGACTTCTGTCAAAGTTGGATCCTCCCTCTCGATCCATGTTCTCCTGATTCTCTTGATATCTTTCTTCATTCTCTGAGGCTCCCCCTGAATATGACTGCTTAGTGTTTGAACTGTCAGATTTTGGACTTTCAGAGTTTGAGTCACCAGAGTTTGATTCAGAATTTTCAGCTGAGTCACTCTCAGAATTTGAGTTATCACTTTGATGAGTTTCTTCATGCTCCCCCTCAATTGATTCTTCTCTTGTTTCTGGCTGAAAGGTCTCTTCAGTATTTACCAGTAGAGGTTCAGAGTTTGTCAGATCAGACTCATCAGAGTTTAGTTCATCAGAGATTAAATCTTCATTTTCAAAGTTCAATTGACCATGTTCATCTACATCTTCAAGTCCAGTTATTTTCTTGTCGTCAAAAGACACATGAATAGACTCCATGATCACTCTAGTTCTCAGGTTATAAACTCTGAATGCTTTAGTTGACAGTGGACAGCCAACAAAAATTCCTTCATCTACCTTCAAATCAAATTTGGTCAACTATTCAGGATTAGTTTTTAGCACAAAGCATTTGCACCCAAAAATATGAAAATATTTCAGGTTTGGCTTCTTTTCTCTCACCATTTCATATGGTGTTTTTCCATGCTTATTTATCAGAGTGGCATTTTGAGTAAAACAAGCTGTTTGAACTGCTTCTGCCCAGAAATAGGTTGGTAATTTTGCTTCATCAAGCATAGTTCTGGCAGCTTCTATTAAAGTTCTGTTCTTCCTTTCAACTACACCATTTTGTTGTGGAGTGCCAGGTGCAGAAAACTCTTGTTTAATTCATTTGTTCTTGCAAAATTCTTCCATTGCTGAATTCCTGAATTCAGTTCCATTGTCACTTCTGATAATCTTCACTTGATTCTTTGACCCTTGTCCAGTTGTATTATATGTTCTGCCAGTGTTAATGAAGTTTCATCCTTCTTTGCTAGAAAATACACCCATGTGTATCTGGTGTATTCATCAACAATGACTAGAGCATATTTCTTCTTTTCAAGAGACATAACATTCACTGGTCCAAAAAGATCAACATGTAGAAGATGATAAGGATCAACAATTGAAGACTCAGATTTGCTTTTGAAAGAGGCTTTTCTCTGTTTGGCCTTTTGACAAGAATCACACAGGCCTTCTACATTCAACAATGACTTTGGTAGTCCTCTTACAAGATCATTCTTTATTAGCTCATTGATGTTGTTCAGGTTCAAATGAGAGAGTTTCTTGTGCCACTTCCAACTCTCTTCACTGGACATTCTTGTTGACAGACACACTGCTTTGCCATCAGAGTTTGTTGACAATTTTATTTCATAGATGTTATTGTGTCTGTTTCCAACTAGAGCAACTTTCCCTGTAGATTTACTGATGACTTGACAATATTCAGGCTGAAAATCTACATGATATCCTCTGTCACAGATTTGACTCACAGAAAGCAGATCATGCTTGAGTCCTGGAACCAGAGCTACATTTGTGATGATGACACTTCCAAGATTAATATTGCCATATCCCAGAGTATGTCCTATGTTGCCATTTCCATAGGAAACTTTTGGGCCAGCCTTCTCCTCATACTCTGATAGCAGGGCTTTATTTCCAGTCATGTGTCCTGAACATCCACTGTCTACGACTAGGGTACTTACCCTGGTGCCCTGTAATCACAAACAATCACTGATTGTTAGTTTTAAGGATCCAGACTTGCTTGGATCCTTTTGCTTTATTGAATCTGTTAGTTTTTGCAGCGGATTTGTCATTATCAGAGTTTAAACTAACATTTTCATTCTTAGTACTTGCAGAATCAGCTTTAACCCATTTCAAATTAGGTTTCAGTTCATAATAATTATGATAAATAGCATGATAATTCTTGCAAGTATAAATTGAGTGCCAACTACTTCCACAATGTTTGCACAGAGTTTGTGGTCTTGGTTTGACATTATCCTTTTTCACTCCAGATTTGGAGGGTAAAGAATTAATGTCTTTGTTCTTCCTGCAAAAGCTAGCAAGATGATTAGTACTACCACAATTATAACAAGTTTTTCTAGGTGCAAATGTAGCAAGCATTGGCTTAATTCCTGATGTTATGCCTACCTTTCCATTTCTGTTTTTCCTAGGCATTCTCTGTTTGTTGACAGATTTTATTTCTTTAAGCTTATGCTTAAGTTGTTTATCTGTCATTGAACCAATGTTAACCTGTTTGACACAGGTTTTTACTGGCTCATGGTCAACAGCTCCATGTTCAGTTTTAACAGTACCATGAACAAATGTTCCAAATTTCTTAGAAGAAAGAGGTGGTCTAATCTTTACTGTATTCTGAAACCTAAGCACATCATCCTCAGAATAACCTAGACCTACTGTGTCTGATTGAAAGACCTCTTGAGTGTCTTTTCCAGAATGTGTCCAAGTTTTAATAATGTGCTTTGCATCCCCCAATTCAGATTCTAGTTGCTTATACTTACCTAGCAACTCCTGTTCTATAAGCACAGCATCATCTCTTTCTTTCTGAATTTTATTCATGTTTTCAAGTTGTTCCTCAACAAGTTTATTTCTTTCTTTGAGTTGAGAATACTCACTTTTGATTCTCTCATTTTCTAAAGTCTGATCCCTATAACTGATATGTAATGCCTTAAGATAAATTCTCAATTCAGTTATATTATCTGTATTATAAGCATAGGTAGTTGGAGGTACCTTTAGTTCAGAATCTTCATTCTGAGTAGAAGCCATGAGTGCATAGTTCACCTCCTCATCTGAATCTGAGGTGTCTGCCCAATCTCTGCCTTTGGTGTAGAGTGCCTTTTCAGTTTTACCCTTTTTGCACTCAGGAGCATAGTGACCCATCTCCTTACACTTGTAGCATTGAATCTCAGACTTATCTTTCTTACCAGATTTGAAGTCCTTTCCCTCAGATTTTCTGAAATTTTTCTTGTTAGACTTTGAGTAATCCTTGGAGAATCTCTTTCCCTTCTTGAAGTTCTTGAATCCCATCTTCTTGAAGGTCTTTACCATCAATGCAGCCATTTGCATCATCTCCTCATCATCTTCAGAATCAGATGTTCCATCTGTGCTTGAGTCAACATCAGTGTTTGATGACTCACTTTCTGAATGAATGACCAAGGCTTTTCCTTTTGCCTTTTTCCTTGATGCTTCTTTCTTTGAAGATTTTTCTTCAACTTTCAGTGCAACAGACTTTGACTTCCTGCTTGATCTTCTGTTTCTCTGCTCCATTTCCAATTCATGAGTCTAGAGCAGTCCATAAATTTCATCAATCTCAGTATCAGCAAGGTCATAGTTGTCTCTTATGGTGGTTGTTTTCACATCCCACTTTTCAGGAAGAGAGAGAAGAAACTTGAGATTTGAATCTTCCAGATCATATTCTTTGTTCACCAATGATAGATCATTGAGCAGTTTACAGAATCTATCAAATGTTTCTGTCATGGTTTCTTCAGACTTTGCCTCAAAATGCTCATAATCCTGTGTGAGTATGTTCCTTCTATTCTTCTTAATTGCAGCAGTTCCTTGACATCTAACCTCAAGTGCATCCCATATATCCTTTGCAGTTGTGCAGTTAATCACTTTGTTAGACATAACATTGTCAAGAGCACTATGAAGTAAGTGCCTTACTTTGGCATCCTTAGCAATAGATGAAAGATCCTCAGCAGTTAGATCTTTCTTTTCCTTAGGAACCACCTTTGATTCCTCACCAGCAGCAGCAGCAGTTAACTTTGTAGGTTTATGAGGACCTTCATATATTCTATCAAGATATTCTGGATCTGTGGCTTCCAGAAACATGGTCATCTTTACCTTCCAGATCGCATATTCTGATGGCTTGAGTATTGGAACCCTAATTGTTTCATACCTACTAACAGTAGTAGGTGCTTTCTCAGAACCTGATGGAGGAGGAATCTCTGCCATTGATTACTATTGTGTTTTGGATCTTTAACTGTAATAAAGTAACAGATTGTCTCTGATACCACTTGTTAGGTCGAATACACAATATATATAATCAAGTACTGTATGAGTAAATAACAATAACACACGTTTTAGTACTTAAAACTGTTTGGAATTAATAATTCCTCTCTCAGTGATGTAAAATATCACAGAGAGCTGCTTAGGTTACAATGAATGATATTCGTTCACGATGGATACCCTTCTAGGGTTAACCTAACTGTATTTATAAGATATACAGCTACGTACAATCGTTAATTGATTCTCCTATAATTAAGCTATACAATTGATATCAATTACGATTGCTACACGTCTTCTAAGTCAACTCAATCTCTTTGACAGCTATCCAATCTTCAAAGATATTGCTTCCATATTAATCTTGAATTAATCTTCAAACTCTGTTGACTTGTAGACGCTTCCAGTAGACAGACTTTAACAAACTCTGTTACTCTCCTAGCTAGCAGTGTTTGCGCTTCCATGTGTTCAGCTAACAGAGTTTATGCTTTCTTCTGTCAGCGTTTGCGCTTCCAGCTATCAACGTATACTCAAACTCTACCGTGACTGCTTTCAATAACAAGTTAAACTCTTTTTACATGTAACACTTAAACACTGACATTAAATCACATCAATTATATCTAACAAAACACCAATGAAGAAATATGTATGAAGCATGATTCTCAGTGAATAAATCAAGATTCTTTCTGAGTCACTGTGATCTAATAAGAAACTGTGTAGTAAGTTAACGTAGCATGATACTGTTTCATATTTAGAGCATCTCTTAGTTTATTTGATCCTAAACTCTGAGTCTATGAATACTGTGTGCATTGCCTCTCATGAATAACTTCTGATATTGATGAACTCTAAACTCTGATTAGTAACACTCTGTTTCTAAGACATACATAGTTCTTGATGATTTCTTGTTTGTACTTGTGAAAATTTTAAAACTTGAGATATGTCATTGTTTAGTTTGGTGAGAAACAATTCATGTCTGCACCCTGTGAGATTTTGAGCCAAATAAGTGATTGATACATTTTATATCAATCAGATTTTATTGATGTGTGATGTTCATCAGTGAGTATGTTGCTCTAGAACTTGTATTAAACCATTTTGAGACTACATGATATGTGTGTGCATGAAAATGATAAAGGCACTAGGATTTACCTGCTTTTGTTTTGCCACTTGCCTTGCAGAACTTTCTCAACCAACCACAAGATTCCCAATCACCACAACATGAACCACACCAAACACAACAACCAGAAACACAAAATATGCCTGAACCTTTAGCCACTGACCACACTGAAACCATACACTCTCATCCTGTACCATCACCTGAGCCAACACCAATAAACACTGTACCTACTACATCACCACACACACAACCTGAACCAATAAACCCTGAGCAAACAAACTCGGTCACTACTACTCAACCTCAACCAACATCTAAACCAAAAAGGAAGAAGCATACTGCCCTCAACACAAAACATTCCAAGGCTAAACAGACATCTCCTAGAGCTGTTTATTCCAGAAGAATCATTAAAAGGGCAAATAGGCCTTCATCACCACCAGTTGAGGAAAGTTCTAGTGAAGAAGAAGAAATGATTGAAGTGCCTCAAGCAAAGAGAAGGAGGCTGATTCTTACAGATTCTGATGATGAGCAAGTTGTTGAGGCTCAAGAGAAAATTTCTAAGGATATTCCTACTGGTGAGACAGTGGTTATCATAGAACCTACTATAGAAGAATCAGGTTTCAAGATTGCTGAACCAGAACTTGCTAAGGTTCAAACTGATAAAGATGTTAGAGATGCATTGCCTACAATGGAAGAGTTTGATGAAACTCTTACTCCATTCTCTTTTGAAAATGAAGCATCTACTCCAACACCCATGGTGGTCACAAACTCTGTTGATACTGGTGTTGCAGATGGGCCTACTGTTGTCCTGGAAGACACAGAGGTTGCATCACACACAGAATTATACTCTGATGCACATCATGTTTCTGATCATGGTGAGAAGATTGATCAACCAGAAAAAGTTATTTCTTCAGAGCATATTCAAGATGATAAAGGAAAACAGGTTGCTCAAGAACCAGTTGCTGCTCAAGATGAGGACATTGCTTCAGTTGCACCTACTGATGTTTCAGTCAGTGATTCTTTTGAAGAAAGGAGTACAGAAGCTCATAAAGACCAATTTCAAATTGATGGTCAGAAAACAGGAGAAAAACCAGACTTTGCTGGACCTTCTGTTAATAAAATTGATGATAATTACTTGATAAAGCAAACTGCAGATTGGTACAAGTCAGACTGTATTTTTCCTCCTGGCAGAGCAGCTAACTTTCTCAAGGCAAACTCTTCAAAGATTTCAAATCCTGATATTTTCACTTGTCTGCAAGGAACAGTGATTCAGATCAAGTCCTTGAATCACAGATTTGATGATAATCAGAAGGCAATTGTTGATCTTCGAACAGAGGTTGATACTCATGAGGAGAAATCTTAACGAGCTAATTCTAAGCTTTTTCAATAATTTTCCAAAGCTCAAGAGAATCTTAATGACAGATTGACCAAAGTTGAACAGAATCAGCTTTTGCTGACTGAGAAGGTTGATTCTATTGCAAACTCTCTTGAGTTAATCACCTCTATTCTGATTCCAGATGGTGATGATGCCAAAAAGGGGGAGAGAATTGCTAAAACTAAGTGTAAGCAAACTCAAACTCTGTTAAAGAAGGATCATCTGGATGAAGAAGGTGCAAATACTGATAAGGGATTAAGAAGTGCAAATCCAAGACATGGACATGGAAGGTCTACAAGGTCAAAGCAAAATGTGGTGGCAGATACAAATCTTCAGAGTACTTCTACTTCAAGGCAAAAGGATTTTTCATTCACTGACAATCCATAAACAGATGAAGAGTTGGCTGCTAAGATTTTTCGTGAGGAAAATGCTGAGGCTACACTTGAAGACATACAAGCTGAAGAAAAGCTGTTACAAAAAGAACATTAGAAGGCATTGAAGTCCAAGAAAGGAAAGAAGACTGTCAAAGCTTCAAAGCCTGCAATGAAAGGGATTGAAATCAAAGAGAATTTATCTGGTATTCAAGAAGAAGAAGAAGAAGAAGAAGAAGAAGAAGAAGAAGGAAAGTTGGTAAGAAAGTCTTCTCTTGATGCCAAGTTAAAACTAAAAGGGGTGATGGGTGAAGAGAGCAAAGGCAAAATGATAGTTACAACCTCTGTTGCCACACAAGTTGTACAGATTCAAAGCAAACCTTTACCTGGGTTTTCTAGGCCAAAGATTCCAGTTCAAGCACAAACAGGAGTGACTGGTGGGTATCAACATAATGTTGCTTGTTCAGGAAAGCCACCAGGCAGGAATACTTCTGGCTTAGGTTCAAGAAGAGATTTGAGAGTTAGTAACAGTCCAAGAGATCCCTCTGCACTTGTCTCTCTTGGTTCTGGTATTACTCAAGAAAATCTAGACAAGTTGGAATCAGTTCAACTAGTTCATCAAAGGAGCTTAGATATTCACTTTCTGTTATACTTTATGACAGATGGAACAGTGTATAGAGTGAATGAAGAAGCAATCAAGTTAAAATTGTTTGAAGAACTTCAGTATGTTCTGCATATATTCAGAGTCAAAAACCGACAAACACAGCTTATTGCTAATTCTATAAGGGAATATAAGCAGAGAGCCAAAGTCATTACAGGATCGAAGACTACTGAAAAGTATGTTCCTAAATACAGAGATTGGAATGGAAATCTTGTAGAGATGAAGAAAGGAACTGCTAAATTAAAGACTGATCTGGGGATTACAGTTCTTGATTTTAATTCTCAATCAGTGGAAGTCAAGTTCATTAGACTGGGTAATGAGATGAGGAGAAATAAAATCTACGATCTAATAGCTGCTATTTATCAAACTGATGAGAATGATCCAGAGTTGAGAGAAATCAAGGAAGCCATGTAGAGAGAACTTGAAAATGCTGAGAGAAGATTGTTGATAGATTATCTCAGAACAACTCCAGATCTTGAGGAGGTTAGGTAGACAGAATTTGTAAGTAATTTGAATTTTCTGTAGATTTTGTTAAGTCAAGATTAAACTCTGATTATATGTTAAATACTGTGTTTTTATTTGATTGTTTTGACATCATCAATTACTGTGAACTTGTACATTTTTCTAATGAACAAGTTGGGGGAGATTGTTAGATATAATTGATGTGATTTAATGTCAGTGTTTAAGTGTTACAGGTAAAAAGAGTTTAACTTGTTATTGAAAGCAGTCGTAGCAGAGTTTGAGTATACGCTGATAGTTGGAAGCGCAAACGCTGACAGAAGAAAGCGTAAACACTGCTAGCTGAACACAAGGAAACACAAACACTGCTGGCTAGGAGAGCAACAGAGTTTGCTAAAGTCTGTCTACTGGAAGCGTCTACAAGTCAACAGAGTTTGAAGATTAATTCAAGATTAATATGGAAGCAATATCTTTGAAGATTGGATAGTTGTCAAAGAGATTGAGTTGACTTAGAAGACGTGTAGCAATCGTAATTGATATCAATTGTATAGCTTAATTATAGGAGAATCAATTAACGATTGTACGTAGCTGTATATCTTATAAATACAGTTAGGTTAACCCTAGAAGGGTATCCATCGTGAACGAATATCATTCATTGTAACCTAAGCAGCTCTCTGTGATATTTACATCACTGAGAGAGGAATTATTAATTCCAAATAGTTTTAAGTACTAAAACGTGTGTTCTTGTTATTTATTCATACAGTACTTGATTATATATATTGTGTATTCGACCTAACAAAAATGTCTAAAAAAAAATTTCAATTCTGAAGAGTGTACAATGAGGTGTTTGATAGAAAGCCTAACAGAAACAATGTTTTGTTGAGTTGTTTATTTGCGCCGATCGATTTGATAGTTGTGTATGAGTTGTTTATTAGGATGTGCAATGGTTATATTAATTTAGGTCTCACCGACGTTATGCTATCATGTCAAATGATAATCAGATTCCTTTCATTAATGAACCAGGGCTTTGTTATGGGAAGTTTGAAGCTGGAGTTCTCACATTTGTAGTTCCTGCAGTTCTTTTAGGGCACTTGGTAATTCTAATTTCCGTACCCAGTCCTTCCTTTTTTTGAACGTTTTTTGAAGTAATGAGCATTTACTTTGTTGAAGTTATGAGCATTTACTCTGAAGTTCTCTTGCACTTGTTAAAAAATGTAATCTTGAACACTTAGATTGAAAATTGATCAAAAAGCTTGGCTAATCTGCTAGAAGGAAGCTATTTCAGACCTCTCATGTAACAGAAAACAAACCACAACAAGCTTCTTGTAATTAACACAGAATAATTCATATATGTGATCCATTGAGATTTTCAGTTGTATTCATATATGATTGCTGTTTGATTTGAACTTACAAAACTTCCAAAGTTTATATTAAACTTTGAGCATTTTTCGGTACGTTGTTATTTACGTCATGCATTATATTGGAAAAGGTTCTCCTTCCCTTCCTGACTTTAAGACAGTTGCAATGTGTATTTTTCTAAACAATTTCGCCTTTTAGCCTATATGGTGTTTATGGTAGTGCTCAATCAAATTGGAGTACTATTGATCACATGATATTATATGAACACCATTCATTGTTAATCACCACTGTTAATCATGTACTCCCTCCGTCCATTTCATTTCTTTACAATTTCTATTTTGGGCCGTCCATTCCATTTCTTTACATTACTAAAAATAGTAACTTTTAACAATAAAATACATTATTACATCCACTATCTCACTCCACCTTTTCAACCCTTTACACTATTACACCCACTACTTCACTTATTTTAACAATAAAATTACTATTACACCCACTACTACATTTATTTTAACAATATTACATCCACTATCTTGGTTTCCGTGCAAAAAGCAAACGTAAAGAAATCAAAAAAACGGAGGGAGTAGCTTCTGTTTTACTAATTAGGAAGGGATGGCTGGACACAAAAGCATCTACATAGTCACGTCTACAGAGTTACGGAACCATTTCAAAATGAGGTAAAAAAATATTTGTCTAGTACTTTTTGTTTATAAATTGTATCTATTATGCAGTGATTTTGTTAAGTCTTAATAAATCAATTATACTGCACCAGGTAATTATTCAGTATTTTACAATAGCTTAGAGTCCATGGATTAGTAAAGCTAACAATATATGTTACAGCTTGTGATAGGAAAATTAACTTTTCAAATTACTGGGAATTAACTAATTATGCTTACATATCAATATATAATTATATTACTGCATAGATAGTTTGTATTTCATTTTTTTTCCTAACTTGCATTTCACAAAGTTGATATTGTAACTTTTTTTTTTGTTAACAATAAACTGAAGCTTGCTTATAATGCAGAGATTAAAGCACTTAAAGAGGCGGAAGAGAAAAATGAGGTACTAGATACCTTAGGTAAATCAGATGTCAGGTACAGAAAGTACTCAATCGGGGAGATAATAGCATAAATTATGACTGACTTTAACGATAAATTGAACTAATCTCTACTATTTTTGCATATAATTAGGACTGACTAACGATAAATTGATGAAAGAATAGCTAGTCCAACTTCTGATATAATAGCATAACTTGTCTGAGATAATGAAATTGTACGTAAAAAATATCTGCATGTAACTTTTGTGTGTGTGTGTATGAAACCTTATTACTGCCTTTAGTAATGACTATTATGAGTCTTAAAACTAACTTTTAGTGTGTAATGGGACCTTATGACAGTTCAAGACCCTGTTCATAGTGTTATGAACCTAATGTAAATTGGCTATTGTCGCGATCCTCTTTCTGCCATCCATTTCACTCAAAGAAGGTGACTAGATCGCGAAAACAAATGTGTTTTCCAGTGCTTTGTGTTTAGTCCAAAAGAGGTCGGGAAGTCTGCATTACTGAATACTCTTATTAAAAGGTAATATTTATTAATACTTGTACATTCTTGAAAACGCCCATTTAACATATATTTGTAGAGATGAGCCAGCAGGTAACATGTTGGGTTTAGGACAATAATGTGGAGGAAAATATCTGTTTTATAATTACTTACTCGCACTGTATGCTCTTGCAGCCTGAAAGTGTTCGAGAAATCGCCAATATTCTTGATGTTGGAAATACCACAAAAGCTACCACCAAAGGTTTTGCTATTAGATCTGCGGCTCTTGCATCTTTTCTCCTGTTCAGTGCTTATATGGATGAAGTAGCTTCCTTTGCTTGTGAACCTTTCAAGCAGGCAAGCGTGCTGGAGTTTTGTATGCTATTGTGTATTTGCATGCTTCTGTTATATTTGTGGCTTTAATTACGGAATGGTAATAGTAGTGATTTAGGGTCTCAAGTGGTGTATCCAGCAATATCTTGGTTTCAATTACTTGACTTCACATGTACAATAGCTTTGATGGATATTATTTAGTGAGATCAACCACCAGTATGTTGGTTTTGTACTTTGATTATGTAATAACATACAATGTTGTTTAATATCAAAGATTTATAGAAAACACATTTTTTATATATTCAGACAACATGTAGTAAGCACAGCAAGTGTGGTGTAGTTAAAACACATACAATATAATAAATAAATGAAAATTTTGTAGGTTACACATTTACTCAATGCTTTGGCAAAAATAAAAACGTAGTGTCTTATACATTCAGACAACATGTAGTAAACAAAAAAAGTGTGGTGTAGTTAAAACACATACAACATACTAATGAAATTCAAAACGTTGTCCAACTACATTTCACACAACACTTCTAATACCAAAAGATCATTGTCTATAACATAAAGAAACAATAGATTATATTTTATAAACCATGGACGTAGGTGAAATTAGACAACAGTTCGACTCCAAGAAACACTTGAGTTACGTGAAATAAGACAATAGTTTTTTGTAAAACTATTGTCTATACCAGCTTTCATACAACAGTTTTGAAACCACGTCCGTTATCTGTGTGCAACACAGACAACGGTTAAGCTGCTGTTGTCTGATACGCATAACAGACGGCATTCCAATAGACCACGGAAAATCAGGGCTTCACACGACGGTGTAAAACCTTTGTCTGAATCAAAAAATCTTGTAGTGTTATCCTAAATCCAAGAAAGAACTAAGAACAGAAATATCCTAGGTATGATTAGGAGTAACAGTGATAAAGTTCACACCGGAAAGGCGGAAGCAGTGACTTATGTATATTTTTTTTCTCCTTCAGTAGAGTCTATGAGAGTACACGTTCACCCAACAGTGAGGGCAATGAGGCAGAGGAGTTTGAGTTGGAATAAATCCAGAAAGCACTGACTACAAGAAATTATTATTATCGGGAAAGGCTAATGAGGTGGCCAACACTTTAAGTATAGAAGAGCATTATAAAATCTCATACCAAGGGAATAGAATGATAATGTAAAGGACCTTGATGGTCATAATGTGGTAGAGAAAGTTACATTCCGTCTGATGATTGTGCCATGATCAACTATAAGAATAGTTTAAGTAAAGATTCGATTCCTGATGTTGCCGGTAGCACATTACCGACATTAGGAGGCTCTACGACAGGCCAGACCAAATTCCCCAAGAGACTCGCCTTTTCTTTGGAAAGAGAGAGGGGGGTTAAGTAACAATGAATTGGTAGTAGATAACCAGAAACAGAGATGGTACAAATACTGATAAGCTAAATGGCATGATGATGAATGACAAGAAAGTTATTGTTGGTGTATTTCTGTGCAAACAAGATAGAGTACATGAAGTTAAAGATTCGTGATGCTGAAAGGTATCCCTGTATTAAGGATTAACGAGATTTGGAAAGTGATTAAGTAAAACGCTGAGCTTCCAGTCTTCAACTAGAGATATACGATTAATAATCTCCTCAACCTATCCTAGCTGCAACGCTTGAAGCTCTTCTGCAATTCTATCTTCTTTATGTGATATCTGTATCAAGTTCAGGAAGTATTCCTTATGGGTAAGGAATAATGATTATTTTGTCTTCCTAAGAGAGTGGTGATTTGACAAATCATGAAACCCGTATGTCTAGCTATTAAAGCCCTACGTAAATGATAAACGATGACGATTTATCCATGGACCACATTAATATAGTGGTGATTTTCTGCGGAATTAGATGATAACGACTGTGGAAGGGTCAGAATTGAATCTAAGTTAAAGAAATCATCCAGGTTTGTTTCGGATGGTTTAAATTTTGGGATGACATGATATTTGAAATACTAATTAGGATATGATGGTCCATAGAAAGATAGATAGAACATCGAGAATACGTTGACACACGAGATTATGATAAAATAGTATTTATTACGATTATGACTATTTTTTTCTTTGACAAACCTCTATAGTTCAGGGGTAAATTCTAAGTATGATATTTTGCAATCAAGAAAAATTTTCTACAAATCTTTGAAATTCTTTTCTTTTATTCTCACTCATTCTTATTCTTCTGAATTGAGGAGAACAACCATTTAAGGAGGGGAGGTACTGCTACGTGACGATCTGTCTGTGTGATTGAAGTCTAAGTGGAATGCTATTAATTGTTTAATTGCTTGTCAAGTACTAAAGGCTGGCCCCCTTCTGTACTAACTATGCAATATAACAAATGTTCATTGATCATAGTGATCTCTCAATAAATTTTTCCACCTCAATATATATATATATATATATATATATATATATCCAGATTGCGAAGGTAAAAGCGATCAGGAACGTAGTGCGAGTAAGGTTATCTCCGAATTCGTAGCGCGATAGTGATACCAAAGTCACTGCACGTACCAATAAGGTTAATAGTATAAGACCGGACAAGAGCATATACCGGATAATATGTTGTGCGAAAGTATCAAAGAATTGGTAGAACGGATAAAGGGTGTATTGTAACACCAGTACGATGTGCTTTGAAAAGATTGGAATGTGTAAGGATCGACCAGAGAATTGGAATGCGAAATAACCAACAAGTACCCAATTGTCTTCTAACTGATTCCGGGACGGAATCTTTTTAAGGAGGGAGACAGTAAGAACCCAGATTTTTGGGTAGAATTAAAACTTTTTATTATGTATTGATGTAAAAGTGAGCAGTGGTTACAACTACAATGTAATACTAGTTTTAATGAATGAATAATGAAAGGATATAGACTCCAAGGTTATATGTCCTGAAGGATGCTATTGGGTGATAACTTAGATTAGAATAATCTATCTCCTAGAAAGTTAAGATAAGATTCCCTAGAGAGAAATAGATACCCTCATGTCATCCAGATCGATATCGGTTACAAGTACGGAGGTTCCATGAAAGAGTTAAGGAACGCTCGAGGAAGCACAAAGATATTTTCTAAGTACCAGGACTAAAAAGAGAATAAGTGATGAATAGTGTTTTTGATGGAAATAAGAATATTATGAGACGACACTATATAGAAGTACCCGGAATGAATTTCTGAGTTCGTATTAGTGATCCGAGAGGAAAATAAGTGTATGTAAAGACTGTCAGATTCTGAAAAACAGCACTTTTATTTTCTCCGAGATTTCCCCTTGACACTGAAGGATTTAAGGAATTTAAGAAAAATATTTGAGGAATTTAAATTCGAGGATTATAAAGAAAGATAGAAATGATATTGTAAATATTAAGAAGGTTTTCGGTAAAATCCTAACTAGAAACAATTGAGATATTCCTCCGAACAACCAATGAAACGGAGCAATCACCGGACAAAGAACAAGTAGAGAGCCAAGATACATGCATGTGCAAGGGGTTGGAGTAAGGAATTAAGTGGTTACCAAGGGAACTAGCACCATTATAAACAAACTAACTAGTTGGCATGAGGGTGCAACATAAGACACCAATACATGTTTACATGGAAGCAAACCCTTGACCAAGCCTTAACCCATCAACTCAACCATGGTTCAACCAACAAATATCTAGCAATAATACAACTTGTATGAGATTAGAACAAGAGAAAGCAAGCCAAAACTCCATCTTCCTCTCCATTCCATTCGGTTGGAAATTCTCCAAAACCAAACCCCACTTCCAACCAACAAACAATTACAAGATAAATCATGGTAGTCTTATAAATCATGACAAAGATCTCCTAGAAATCTTAGACTCAAAATCCGTTCCTAGCTTATCTAATAAAATCATCAAAGATGATGATGAATAGTAACCTCAAGAACAAAATTCTTGGATCTTGATTTTGGTTGATGATTCAAGCTACATGGAGGCTATACAAGGTTCACACAAGGTTTAGAAGTGTGGTTTACTCATCAAGGAAGGTATAAAAGTTCTTTGATCCTAGTTGTGTTTTGAGTTTTAATGGAGTTTTTGATATTATGATGTAGTATGTTTAGATCCATGACTATGTAGTTGTTTTAGTGATTTAAGAGATATGATGCATATGATGAATATGATATTCAAGTGATATGTTCTTGGACATTTTGAGATGAGAATCATGTGTATAAGATGTATATATGCCCGGTGTGGCTTGGTGATTGATATAACAATTTAGAAATATTCGATTTATAGCCGTCGTAATGCCGAAATTTCGTTAACCTTAAGAACACGAACTTGACAGTAGATGTAACTCACTGATTAACTTCGATTTATGCCATGATAAGCTAGATTATGTTATAAGCTTCGTTTTGATATAAAGATCATGTGAAATGGACTTACGGTTTAGGAGTTATGGTTTAATTCGTAAAAGTGGTTCGAAACCGTAATCGGAAGTTTGTAACTGATATTGAACCCCTTTAATATTGTTAAGTCAGTGACGAATCTTGATAATTAAATATTAGAGATAAAAATGAAGGTGTGAGAGAAAACCTCATGTGAAACGGATCGTTTTCCGATTTTATAAAAATGTTCGAATCAAGGTTAAGTGCGAAGAACCCCTTTTCAGAGATAACACTATTCATTCGAATGCTCCTGCCCTGTTTTAGTAAAATCTGGAAAACTTTATCTTCTGATCAAAGTCAGATTTTGAGCTAGCCACCTTATAGACATTCTCTAGAGTATGTACGCGAAAACGGTGCGTCATTTGAGTTAACGGTTACCGAGTTATGAACGTTTTAGTGAAAGAGGTGGGAATAGTGAAAATCTGCCGTTGACTGAACTTCGAAAATATATTTCACCTATCTAGACCCGTGGCTTCGAATTGGAAATTTTATGATAAATATTACAAATACCAAAGATGATTTTAGAAGTGGTTTCGTAATTAAATACGTTTCCAGTGATTTATTAAAAGTGTTGGAGTGCGAGTCACGGAATAGTAATTCTCAGAAAAGTCAACTCTAGAGGTATTACTTTGGCCACCCGTTTTGGCTAGATTAAAAGAAGAATTTCGAGTCGACTAAAACATGAAACTTGTTAAGAATTATCAAGCCAACATATTGGTGCAAAGAACGAGGCTATAAATGATTAAGTGAGATGTACGAAAGATCTGACATTAAGGATGGATTCGAGGAGTGATTTGGACTAAACTTACGACTTAAGAGTTGGTTGATTAACATGGGCTTCGTATGAGTCTAGGGAAACCCCGTAGTTCCTTGTTTGTTAATTGCTTAAGTATTTAAGCGTTATGTATAAGTGGATCGTATAGGGGATTAATGGAGTGTTTTCTTTGACTTGTTTAGATTGACTAGTCTCCCTCACGGGCCCCTATTGCATCCAGATTACCAGACAAGTTTCCAATACCTTGGAACTGTTGTTGTGATAATATATATGATTGTTGTTATACATATGCCATAACATGCATGCCTATTATTCCTTTTAAGGAATGTTACCTATAAACATTAATTATATTTCCATAAAGTATTAATTACTTGGAAATCTTTCGAGAAATGTTATTCGAGTATTATCTCAGTCGAGAAATATTAAATGAATATTATTTCGAATATTCATTTAGAGTTTGATTATTTAATGAATACTACTTTGATATTCACTTAAAATATTATTAAATGAATATTACTTTTGGATATTCATTTAAGGTTTTATTTACTTAATGAATATTATTTTAAAATATTCATTTGAAACTCTATTTACTTAAGGAATATTATTTCAAATATTCCTCTAAAAGTTGTGATTACTAAATGAATATTATTTGGATGTTCATTTAGAATATAGTAATTATTAAAGTGAATATTATCTTCGAATGTTCATTTCAGGTTTGATGTATTTAGTAAATATTATTTTAAATATTTATTTGAGTTTACTATATAATGAATATCACCTTAAATATTCATTGGAAGTCTTATTTATTTAATGAATATTATCTTGAATATTCATTTAAGAAGAGATATATTTAGTAAATAAATTCTATATATTCACCGAGGATTACTTACGACCAATATTATGATTTAATAATATTCCTTAATTATTATTGATTTAATAAAAATTCTTGGAATATTTATTTAATTCTTTTGAATTTTTTTTTATGATTTATATTATTCAAAGATTATCTTTCACCCTCAGATATTATGTGAAATATTTCGGGGTCTTTTTATGACTATTTTATCAAGGGGAGGTTCCCAAAACCCTATTTTTATTTAAATCTATCTGATAAGAAGATTTAAATACTCGCTCAAACTTCCAAAATATATAAGGGGACCTTACTTGAGAGCTGTTATTTATTTGACTGCCCGGTCATATACTTGTTAAACTATATTGACACTCACATCTTGATTCTTTTCAAGCATCGATATGAGCCTTTTTGGTTACCTCCTCAACGCTCGAGGGGTAAGATTGATGGAACAAGTTTATATTCATTAACAAGCAGTAGCTTGAGAAATGTTATTTGTTTTTTTGACTTCCCAGTCACAAATTATTCTTTTCACTCGCAACTTGGTTGTTGATGGCTTATTAAGTCTTTGTGTACCTTCTCAAGGGGTAAGATTATTGGAACAAGTTGATATCCATTATCAAGCAATAGCTTGGAAGTTATTGGAGAATTTTCCTTTCCAAATAGATACGACTACTTTGTGGAGTCTTATCAACAAGTAATATACTTGGGGAAAGGGGGATGAGCTTTACATTCAGAGTCATGGATTCTATTCGAACAAGGAGTCGTGTAAGAGGCCGAGTAGCGCCGGCCCATCCCATTTGGCCCAACCGTTGGCCGGGGAGATCTAACAGGGTGGTAGACAAGTAAATCCGTCAGCTCTTCCTTCTACCGGTAGTAAATCTAAATTGAGCTGTACAATCTCGACTGATCATCAAGATTGGAACAGCGGGCGCGGTGAATACTCCAGTATTTGTTCATCATCCAAACTTATATATTTCCTGCAACATGATTACTGTTGGCAGAGTTGGAAACGTGTTCATATCTGGAATTGCACTATTTTCATGCAAATTCCTCTTTTGTATGATAAAAGATAATATCTTACTCATCTTTGACATAGCAGATATCTTTCGGAATATATATGTTGAGTTACCTTGAAACTTCAGCATTTACCTTGTACTGGCACCATCTTCATTAAATGCATGGCATATGATTTCAAAAGATATTGTGAACTGTTGTATATTATCACTGTTCAGTTATATTCTTTTTGGTGGGCTATTGCTCACCCTTGCTTTATTATTTATATCACAATAACAGTTAGATCAGATGTCCACACAAGGTGCACTTGGTGCGAGCAGGTGTCACCTGTCAGAGTATTAACTGCCGAGGTCTTAGCTGCCATTGCTGAGGAAAAGTTGTTGTTAGGCTAGTTGTTAGATTTTGTATATCAAATGTGTTATTGATTTGGTATATATATAAATGGATGGCAAAGAGTATGTAAAATTACTAATGTAATTTCTTGGGTTGTAAGAACTCAATTGTGTGATTAATAAAATTTGGTTACTCTGGTTACATCTCTAGGACTATAACGGGTGTGTTCTATATTGTTGTTTGTATCACAAGGTTGTAATTTAAATTATGATTGGTTTTGTGGATGGAGGTTGAGACCGTAACGACCAGATCCCTGACCCCGGATCTGGGGGTGTTACACGAAACATTAAAAGTTTGGTTGGTTGGTACCTATTGATTTTACTTATTTACCCTTACTTAATTACAGATAAAATCTTTTTTTTATATTTTATCTAACTAAAATTTTTGCTTTACTAATCAATTTCCTTTTTCAGGTTAAACATGTTACCTTTTCTTTTCTTTTTAATAACTGAGCAGTTTCCTTTTTCAGGTAAAATATAATATTTTTTATATTTTATCTAACTAAAAAGCATATTATAATCACTATTAACTAATTAATTAATTTTTTCATTCAAATTATCTTTTCTCTTTTCTCTAACTAAAATATCTTTTTTTCCAATTATATCACGGTTTACCTTTTAAAAATCTTCTTTTATATTTTATTTAACTAAAATTTTAGCAAAAGCCGAAACATTAAAAGTTTGGTTGGTTGGTACCTATTGATTTTACTAATTTACCCTTACTTAATTATAGATAAAATATTTTTTTATATTTTATCTAACTAAAATTTTTGCTTTACTAATTAATTTCCTTTTTCAGGTTAAACATGTTACCTTTTCTTTTCTTTTTAATAACTAAGCAGTTTCCTTTTTCAGGTAAAATATAATATCTTTTATATTTTATCTAACTAAAAAGTATATTATAATTACTATTAACTAATTAATTAATTTTTTCATTCAAATTATTTTTTCTCTTTTCTCTAACTAAAATATCTTTTTTTCCAATTATATCACGGGTTACCTTTTAAAAATCTTCTTTTATATTTTATTTAACTAAAATTTTAACTTTACTAATCAATCTACTTTTTCAAGTTAAACATGTTACTTATGCAATGTCTGTATTTTTATTACCACTTCAGTTGTGTAAAGACATGGAACAGATGATGTGCAAGTATTGGTGGAAATTAGGAAAGAAAGAAAAAAGCATACATTGGATGAGTTGGGAGCGTATGTGCGTCTCAAAATTGTATGGCGGTCTTGGGTTTCGAAACATCCATGAATTCAATATCTCTTTATTAGGGAAGCAAGGTTGGCGTTTAGTCACAAATCCGAACTCGTTAGTGGCTCGAATTTTCAAAGCAAAATACTTCCCAAATGAGAGTTTTCTGGGTGCTAATTTAGGTGCGAATCCGAGTTTCGTTTGGCGTAGTCTCTTAGCAGCTCAGCATATTTTAAGACAGGGTCTGGGACGGAGAGTGGGTGATGGTACATCAGTGCAAATTGCGAATGAGCCGTGGTTACCCAGCATTGAAAACCCGTTTGTAATGACTGCAGTGGGATGAAGATTTAATTAAAGATATCTTTATAGAACGAGATGCCAATCTTATTCTTGCTACACCGTTATCAAATGGGAATATAGACAGCTGGTTTTGGAGAAAGGAGAAGAGCGGGAATTATTCAGTTAAAACAGCATATACTTTAATTCAAGAATCAAAGCACCTGCCCAATCAAATTGGCAACACTAGCTTCTGGAAAAGGCTTTGGAATTTAGCAGTCCCTCCAAAAGTCAAAAACTTCATGTGGCGTGCTATCTCGGGATGCCTCCCATCGAAGGACATGCTTAGAATGAAACAAGTTAATGTTAATGTGATGTGTGTCCTGTGTAACAGAGAGGTGGAAACTGTAAACCACTTATTGTTAGGATGCTCGTTCGCAAAATCTTGCTGGGGAATGATCGGCATTAGTAACGACAATACTACTCAGGTATCCTTTACTGATTGGGCTTTAAACGATTACAATGTGTGGAGTAGTGATAAACGTCAAATGGGTGCTATGTTGTGCTGGATGATTTGGAAGTGTAGAAACGATTTAGTGTGGAATCAAAAGTGTATGGAAGTTGTAGAAGCCGTATATTCAGCTAGAGTGGCTCTTAGTCAATGGAAAGAAGCTCAAGACAAATTTCTCGATCGATCTTGGGGATTGCTAAACTCAGACGATGGTGATGAGCTCTGGACCCCTCCAACAGAAAATACAACTAAGATAAATACTGATGCTGCAGTTTATGACTCTTCTAATCGATACACCTATGCGTTTGCTACAAGAAACCATAAAGGAGAATTATTAGAAGCTCGATCCAGCTGTAAAGAAGGAACAACTACTCCAGAATGTGCTGAAGCCATGGGAATAAGGGAGGCTTTGAGCTGGATCAAAGGAAGGCAGATGGAAAGTGTAGTAGTGGAAATAGACTGTCTCGTAGCTGTGCAAGCTATCAGAGGTAGTGCACAAATGTCATCTTACTTTGGAGTCATAATTCAGGAGTGCAGGAACCTCCTGATTGAAGTGAAAGACAAATGCGTAGTCCTTAAGTTTGTAAAGCGATCCGCGAATAGCTTAGCTCATGCATTTGTAAGCTGTAGTTATTCTCTAGCTGACCGCATATGGAAGGCAAATTATGTCTCTCCAGAAATTGTTCATGTACTTGAGTATGATCTAAATTAATGAAAGTATCTATTTCTCTGGCAAAAAAAAAAAAGTTAAACATGTTACCTTTTTTTTAATAACTAAACAGTTTCCTTTTTCAAGTAAAATCTAATATCTTTTATATTTTTTCTAATTAAAAAACAAATTATAATTACTGTTAACTAATAAATTAATTTTTTATCTTTTCTCTTTTCTCTAACTAAAATATTTTTTTCCCAATTATATCACTATTTAATAAAATATATTAAAATATAATAAGGAAACATTAGTATAATCCGTAAACATGAGAATATTAATTTATAATAAATTAAAATTAAAAAATATTAAAAATAATGATTATATAAAAACATAATTATAATATTAAATAAAATTTATATAATATAATAAAAGAAACCTGTGTGCATCACACGAGCATTGAAAATTTGTCCGTTCGATCTTCAGCATGGTCATCCTAACTATTAAAATAAATAGTAAAATAATATAATTAGTGATAATTAGTCGATTGCCTTTTTTTTAATTAAAAGAGGTTTACTTTTAATTGATTGATGATATTACCTTTTATAAACACCTAAGATATCGTATCTTCCAATCAATAATATTTCTTTCTAAATAAAACACGTTAACTTTTATTTTAAAATATAATCTTATAATAATTAATATATACCCAAAAAAATAACACTATATCGTCTAATCACTAACAAAAGATAATAGACATATATATACAACGAATAATAACCGTTATATTTTTAGTAAAAAATCAGAACCATTAGATTTAATGATTAGATATATTATATGTTTAAATTAATTTACTAAAATTTCAAGGTTCGAATTCTGTCAGACATATTTTTTTTAAAAAAAATTATAATATAAATTTTAAACCACCTAATTTTGCAATCATTAATATATACCGAAAAATATTAAACCATTTTACTGTTAGCTTTTTAGTAATTAATAAGAACCGTTAGATGTAATTATAAGATATATTTTATGATTAGAGTATTTTACTAAAAATTCAAGTTTCGATTCCCGTCAACGACATATTTAACTTAAAATTCTATAATATTGTAAATTTTAAATTATGATTAACTAAATTTATATTAAATTATATTTAAATAATATTAAAATATTTTTTTACAAAATAATGATTATATAAAAATATAATTATAGCATAAAATAAAATTTATATAACATATTAAAAGAAACCCGTGCATTGTTGCACGGGTTATAAGCTAGTACTATTATATAAAAGCCGAAACATTAAAAGTTTGGTTGGTCGGTACCTATTGATTTTACTTATTTAACCTTACTTAATTACAGATAAAATTCTAACTACTAACTAATTAATTTCCTTTTCCAAATTAAATATATTACATAAAATAATAAATGGTAATTAGTCGATTGCCTTTTTCACATTTACTTTTAGTTGAAGATATTACCCTTTATAAACACCTAAAAACATCAATCGTATCATATCTTCCAATCATCAATATTTTCTTTCGAATTAAAACACGTTACCTTTTTGATTTATAAGGAAACATTAGTATAATTTTTCATTAAAAAGAAAAATATATTCGATATCTATACTATTAAAACACCTAAAATAAATAATAACATAATATAATTAATGGTAATTAGTCGATTGCCTTTTTCACATTTACTTTTAGTTAAAGATTTTACCTTTTATAAACACCTAAAAACATCAATCTTATCATATCTTCCAATCATAATATTTCCTTTTCGAATTAGAACACGTTACTTTTTTAATTTAAAACTAATCTTATCACGTCATATTTTTCAATTATTTAATCCATATACGCTATTTATAATAAGGAAACATTAGTATAATTCGTAAACATGAGTATATTAAATTATATTAAATTAAAATTAAATATTAATTCAAAATAATGATTATATAAAAATATAATTGTAATATTAAATAAAATTTATAACATTTAAAAGAAACACCATATCAATAAATTTTATTTATAAAATAATAAATTTTATTATAATTTTATTAATTTATATCTTCCAATTAATAATATTTTTTCCTAATTTAAACACATTAACTTTTAATTTAAAACATAATCTTGCAATAATTAATATATACCCAAAAATATCATACCATATTTTCTAATCACTAACAAAATAAAATAGAAATACGTATACTACGAATAATGACCGTTAGATTTTTAGTAAAAAAATCAGAACCGATAGATCTAATGATTAGATATATTATATGATTAAATTAATTTACTATAATTTCAAGGTTCGAATTCCATCAACGACATATTTATTTTAAAATTTTATAATATAAGTTTTAAACCATGCATATCATTAATTAAATTTTTATTAAATAATTTAAATTAAAATTAAAATAAAATATTGTAAATAATAATTACATAAAAATGTAATTGTAACATAAAATAAAATTTATTACATATCAAAAGAAATCCGTGCATCGCACGGGTTATAAGCTAGTATTGTATGAATTGCATTTAATTATAAACTTTACATGAGTCACATTCTATGGAGACCCATTTTATATGGAGTACCATGGAGACCCCTAATCTAACCATTAAAATAACTAACGATCGGGATTAAAAGAATTAAAATATTAAAAAAATAAAATAAAAACAGCACGCACAATACACGCAGTTAGTGAGAGAGATCGAGTGCAAGAAAGCGAGAGAGAAGGAGAGACTATCTCGAAGCTGAATTATCACGAGCATCATCTTTAGAAAAGGTAATGTTTGATTAATATACTTGTGTATGTATATATTCAATAGTAATTTCGTATATCTGGTTCCACATCTATAATTTCGACTTTGTTTAGATCAGATTCTACGTATATTAGGTTGTTTCTAAGATTGAATCAATTTCGTATATCTGATTATACATGGATATTAGGTTGTTTATAAGATTGAATTAATTTCATAGATTTGATAAGCTAAATTTTTGATGTTGTGCTTTGAAATTCTGTTTCTGGTTCTGTAATAGAACCTAAATTTTTGATTAATTTATAAAATTATGGTTCTAAAGTAGAAACATTAAGGTAGTTTTATGAAATTAGTTTTAGTGTATAAAATTAAGAAATAAATTGTATTTCTAAAATAGAACAGGTTTTGCTAAATTCTGGTTCTAGAGTACTAGAGTTATGTATAACTCTGTCCTGATTTATAAAACATTTTAAAATTGTGGTTCTGTAATAGAACCTAAATTCTTGTTTATACACTGTGTAACGTGATTTGGTTCTACAGTAGAACCACAGTTTATATATTTAATGTGTAATTTGTTTATATATCATGTTTTTTTTACAAATTTAAGTTTGTAGATCTGGTTCTGTTGTAGAACCATGATTTTTGGATATTTAACTTTTGTATTTAAATTTAATAGAACTGATTCTATAGTAGAATCGTGGTTTTTGCATATTTAACTTTATAATTTAAGTTTAATAGAACTAGTTCTGTAGTATAATCATGTTTTTTTTTCAAATTTAAATTTAGTAAATATGCTAATAGAAGAGGCATAAATGCATATCCAGATCTCGACTAATCCTTCAACAGTTTTGGTAGACCGAGCACTGATTGCATGTATCCTTCATTCGAAAGTTTCGATAAGAGTTCAACCCCAGGGCTTTTGAACTTTTCAAACTTCTCAGACTTAGACAACCAAGGCTTTGAATTAACATATCAATATGGAAGAAGATCAGCAACTGTACTCTCTTTTGTCTCGGCTGAAGGTGATATTAATCAATGAATATTCAACACAATTCTTGCAGCAAAATAGTCATTGTTTAGATCAGAATAATTCTTACAAACATGCTAAGGTGATTATAGAATCACATAGAGTTGCTAACTTCAACATAAGGAAATTAAATTATGGTGGTAACTACATTATTAAATTGAAGATAAGCCTTCACAAACTGGAGAGCGAGTTGTAATTCTTAGCACCGTGGTAAAGACTTATTAAAATTTTTGTGATCACTCATGTCATGCCAAAAAAATAGTATAAAAAAATGAATCAAGTAATGCAAGTGTCAAGTTGATCAGAAATGGAAGCACAAGTCAAAATTAAGTCATAATCTACAAGGATGTTGGAAGCATTTACTGGTATTTTTATTTTATTATTACAGTGTATTCGTTTATACTGTAAATGTTTCATTTTAACTATTTGATATTGTGCAACTAAATAGTGAAGTTCCGAGACATGATTTCATAACATTAGTTCATACTTCATATGAATAAGGAAATCTTGGTCGAGTTCGTTTAGGAGAACCGAGTCACAATTATTGATTCGTATAATTTGCAAAAAGATTTCAAGTATGCATCAAACAACTAGGAACATTATGATGAATCTGATATTAGATTCTTATGAGATCTAACAACCTTCTAACTGAATTATGAAGGCGAGTTATCTGCAATCCACCTATACCTCCAACGGTAGAACAAGCACAGGTGATTAATCAGCAGAAGCAAGCTAGTGAAAGAACATATAGAAAGTTGAAAGAAGGAATATATCAAACCCATGTGCAAGCTTCATCGTATAACATATTATCATAGTCTATAAGGCACAGCGGACTTCGACGTTTCCCGTTCTCAACTGGTGCCAATGAAACATCTCTCTGTGCAGTTGGATTAGAAAAAGTGTGAAATATGAATGAATATAATATCCCAGAGAAGATTCTGTATATATAATATCGGTTTCTTCATCCCTATTAAAGGATGTACAGTTCTTTTCCTGAAAATAGCTCAAAGTTGTATAATAATTTATGTAAATGATACCATCCGCTACAATTTTGGCTAGATGAAAGAGTGTCTTCAGTTGCTGTTGGTAGTGTATTTTAATTTGATTTATTTAGATTACAGCAGCATGTATTGCAAGCAAATTTTTGAAATCTGGCGGTAGGTTTTATCTAATTTTGTCCAAAAATAAAAGAATGTAAACTAGTGGATCTTTAAACTTAACAG
Organism: Kitagawia praeruptora; assembly: GCA_037693485.1. Lineage (NCBI taxonomy): Eukaryota > Viridiplantae > Streptophyta > Magnoliopsida > Apiales > Apiaceae > Kitagawia > Kitagawia praeruptora. Next base: position 114,657,908 of record CM075351.1, on the reverse strand, counting down.
GTTTGATAACTGAAGAAAAGTCAACAAACATTTCCTCTCTTTATATCATCATTAACAGCTAGAGTTGAAGTTACAGGTAACCATAAGGAGAGTCCAGGCCCAAGTTCAATTCACAGATCCTTGAAGTACTCCTTAGAGAGCTGATAATTACAAACATGAGATAATTTAAAGAAGTAAAAAAAAACTACTAAAGATAACTCAGAATTAAAGTGTCAAACAAAATTAACTATTGAGAATCTGGCAAAGTTGGTCAAGAGTGTGGGTTGATTTTCTAAACATGTGATCAGCTCATCGCCTTGACGTCTCACATTAACAGCTTGAGTAGTCTTAGCACTTTCCGGATCAGCCAACATGTAGTCGACTTCTTCTACAAATTTTCCTTCAAGTACAACATTGATCTGTTCTGCAGAATTTAGCAGCTTCATTGTCATCCTTTTTACCTTCTCTTCTTGATTACTTTCTTTCTTCTCAATCTTTACAGCTACACTCTCTTTCGGATATTCTACTTCTACCTTAACTACTGACAAGGTTTATCAGTCCAATCTCCATTAAATTAATCATGACAGTGCATATAAATGTACTTATACCAAGCAGTGTCAACTCTCCATGTTGCATATAATCAGTTGTTTCTTGGTCGAAAGCTTGGTCTGCGACCTGAGTTCCTGTACATATGCTTTCACATTTTCAAGACAACAATACATAGTAACTCATATAGAACTGTTATAAGAAGCATCAACAAGCTATATTGAACAATCGATGTATTATTTAGTGTCAAATTTTATCTATATACAATTTTGATTCTATAGTAGAAACGAGGTTTCAAAACCATTATATGTATCAAGCGGGGACCAGCATTCGGTTTTTTTAAAAATAAAGGCTAAATTTGTTCATAAAATAGATTTAAGAACCTGGTTCCATGGTAGAACCAATAAATTAAAACAACATTATAAATGCTTATTTATTAATTAGGTTCTATAGTAGCATCAAGAAATGTATTTGTAAGTTAATAGTTTGTACTCCCTCCGTCCCTCTCAATTCTTTACGTTTGCGGACCAGTTTCCGGCACGGATTTTAAGGTGCATTTTAAGGATAGTTCTATAACTTATTTTTGATAATTTCTTTTTTTTTTTGTATAAAAATAGAACAATCCTATTGTTAGGTCGAATACACAATATATAATCAAGTATTGTATGAGAGAATAACAAGAACACACGTTTTAGTGCTTAAAAACTGTTTGGAATTAATAATTCCTCTCTCAGTGATGTAAAATATTACAGAGAGCTGCTTAGGTTACAATGAATGATATTCGTTCACGATGGATTACCCTTCTAGGGTTAACCTAACTGTATTTATAAGATATACAGCTACGTACAATCGTTAATTGATTCTCCTATAATTAAACTATACAATTTATATCAATTACGATTGCTACACGTCTTCTAAGTCAACTCAATCTCTTTAACAGCTATCCAATCTTCAAAGATATTGCTTCCATGTTTATCTTGAATTAATATTCAATCTTTGTTGACCTGTAGACGCTTCCAGTAGACAGACTTTAACAAACTCTGTTGCGCTCCTAGCCAGCAGTGTTTGATCTTCCTTCTGTCAGCCAGCAGTGTTTGCGCTTCCTTCTGTCAGCGTTTGTGCTTCCAGCTGTCAGCATATACTCAAACTCTGCTACGACTGCTTTCAATAACAAGTTAAACTCTTTTTCCCTGTAACACTTAAACACTGACATTAAATCACATCAATTATATCTAACAATCTCCCCCAACTTGTTCATTAAAAAAAATGTACAAGTTCACAGTATTGATGATGTCAAAACAATCAAATAAAATCACAGTGTTTAACATTTAACCAGAGTTTAATCTTGACTTAACAAAATTTACAGAAAATTCAAATTACTTACAAATTCTGTCTACCTAACCTCCTCAAGATCTGGTGTTGTTCTTAGATAATCTATTAACAGTCTTCTCTCAGCATTTTCAAGTTCTCTCTGCATAACTACCTTGATTTCTCTTAACTCAGGATCACTTTCATCAGTCTGATAGATAGTAGCTCTTAGATCATAGATTTTATTTCTCCTCATCTCATTTCCCAGTCTTATGAATTTACTTCCTCTGATTGAGAATTAAAATCAAGAACTATAACACCCAGATCAGTCTTTAATTTTGCCGTTCCCTTCCTCATTTCAACAAGATTTCCATTCCAATCTCTGTACTTAGGCACATACTCTTCAGTAGTCTTTGATCCAGTAAATGCTTTGGCTCTCAGCATATATTCTCTTATGGAATTAGCAATGAGTTCTGTTTGTCGATTTCTGACTCTGAATATATACAGAACATACTGAAGTTCTTCAAACAGCTTGAGCTTGATAGCATCTTCATTCACCCTATACACTGTTCCATCTGCCATGAAGTACAACAAGAAGTGAATATCTAAACTCTTTTGGTGAACCAGTTGAACTGACTCCAGTTTGTCCAGATTCTCTTGAATCATACCAGAACCAGGAGAAATGAGTGTTGAGGGATCTCTTGGACTATTACTGAATCTTAAATCTCTATTTGAACCCAAACCAGAAGTATTCCTGCCAGGAGGCTTTCCTGAACAAGCAACACTATGTTGATAACTACCAGTCCCTTCTGTTTGTGCTGGAACTGGAATCGTTGGTCTAGAGAACCCAGGTAAGGGTTTGCTTTGAACTGATAGAGATTCACTCACAACGTGTGTAGCAACAGAGGTTGTGTCTACCTTTTTACCTTTGCCTTCTTCACCCACTATTCCTTTCAGCTTCAACTTAGCATTAAGAGAAGATTTTCTTATCAATTTTCCTTCTTCTTCTTCTTCTTCCTGAACACCAGATAAATTTTCTTTAATTTCAATTCCTTTCCTCGCAGGCCTTGAAGCTTTGGCAATCTTCTTTCCTTTCCCAGACTTCAATGCCTTCAAATGTTCTTCTTGTAAAAGCTTTTCTTCAGCATGAATATCTTCAAGTGTAGCCCCCTCATCATTTTCTTCACGAAAAATCTTAGCAGCCAGCTCTTCATCTGTTTGTGGATTGTCAGAGAATGAAAAATCCTTTTGTCTTGAAGTACTCTGAAGATTTGTATTTGCTACTGAACTTGATTTTGATCTTGTAGACCTTGTAGTCCTTCCATGTCCATGACTTGGATTTGCAGTTCTTAACCCTTTATCTGAATTTGCACCTTCTTCATCCAGATGATCTTTCTTTGACAAAGTTTGAGACTGCTTGCACTTAGTTCTAGCAATTCTCTCCCCCTTTTTGACATCATCACCATCTGGAATCAGAATAGATGTTATTAACCCAAGAGAGTTTGCAATAGAGTCAACCTTTTCAGTCAGCAAAAGCTGATTCTGTTCAACTTTACTCAGTCTGTCAGTAAGAGTCTCCTGAGCCTTGGAAAATTGTTGAAACAGCTTTGAATTTGCTCTGTGAGATTTCTCCTCATGAGTAGCAACTTCAGTTCTCAGATCCAGAAGTGCTTTTTGATTGTCATCAAACCTGTGATTCAAGGCCTTAACCTGAATCACTGTTCCTTGTATACAGGTTAAAATATCAGGATTTGAAATCTTCTTTGAATTTTCATTGAGAAAAGTAGCTGCTCGTCCAGTAGGAAAGATGCAGTCTGCTTTGTACCAATCTGCACTCTGCTTTGCCAGATAATTATCATCAATTTCTCTGACAGAAGTTCCAACAAAGTCTGGTTTCTCCCCTGTTTTCTGTCCATCAGTTTGAACTTGATCATTAACAGGTGCAATACTCATTGATTCAGAAGAATCATTATCAGAATCATCTACAACTGAGGCAGCTTCTTCATTATGATCTGTAGCAGGTTCTACTTGAGTAACCTGTTCTACTACATCAACAGCAATTTGTTCTTGATGTGCAACCTGTGCTTGAGTAATTTCCTCACCATGTTCTGAGCCTTGATGTGCATCAGAAATAAACTCAGTGTGAGATGCAACCTCTGTTTCTTCTAACACCACAGTAGGTTGATCTGCAACACCAGTGTCAACAGAGTTTGTAGCAGCCATGGTTGTTGGAATTGGAATTTCATCTTCAACAGAGAATGTCTGAAAATTTTCAGCAAAATATTCCATAGGAGCAATGACTGGTTCATCAGCTTGAAATCCAGTTTCTGCTTGAAGTTCATTCTCTGTTAGTGCAGGTTCAGTGGCAATCTCTGTCTCAACAATAGGAGTCTCCTTAGAGATGTCCTTTGGAGCTTCAGTTACTTGCTCTTCATCAGATTTTGCAAGTATCAACCTCCTCCTTTTTGCTTGAGGCACTTCAACTACCTCTTCTTCTTCAGTAGAGCTGTCCTCAACTAGTGGTGATGAAGGCCTATTTGCCCTTTTGATGACTCTTCTGGTATAAACAGCTCCAGGAGATGTCTGTTTAGCCTTGGAATGCCTTGTATTAAGGACAGTATGCTTTTGCCTTTTTGGTTTAGATTGTGGTTGAGGTTGAGTAGTAGTGATTGGAGGTTCAGAGACTGTTGAAGGTGGGATGATTTCAGGTTGAGTATTAAATGAAGGTGGAGAATGTGATGCAGAGTGAAGAGGTGAAGTTTCAGGTGATGGGATAGGTTTAGAGTGTACGGTTTCAGTATGGTCAGTGGCTAAAGGTTCAGGCATTTGTTGTGGTTGTGTTTGTTGTGGATCATTTTGTGGTGATTGTGGATCTTGGGGTTGATTGAGAAAGTTCTGCAAGGCAAGTGGCAAAACAAGAGCAGGTAGGTTCTCTTTACCAGCATCCTTATTAGTCATATCAGAGAATATTCTCTTATTGACTTTAAAGGGCTGAATCACATCAGCTTCATCAATAGTTAGCCCAGATACACAAGCAGTGAATAATAGCTGACAAAATCTATCAAAGTATACTGTAGTAGACTCTGACAGTTTATCACCTAAATTCATTAATACATAACGACCAAAATCAAAATTACTGCCATAGAGTAGAGAATACCCAATTTGCAGACTGTCGATATGAATGGCATCCCAGTTGGTGACTTTCTTCTGGAATGTTCTTGTAATGCAGTCAAAGAAAAAATTCCATTCCTTTCTGAGATTTGGCCGTTTGACACTGCCTAGCTTTGTAAGAGAATCCATGTAACCAATTTCTGTTAGCATTTCCCATAGATTTTGCTCAGAAACAACAACATATGAGGTATGTGTGTCGAAATCCATGGTCTCTCTAACAGTTTATGGAGTAATCACAAACTCTTGTTCATCATGAGTAAAGATTATAGACGGAGTCCCATTCTCTCCTCCATCTACATACTTTGAGTTTTGCCAGAAAGTGGCAATCTGAGAAGCAGATAGAATAGATGGTTCAGTCAAAGCTTGCCCAATCTCAGAGTCGCGGAGAAAATTCTGCATAAGATGAAACGCTTCTGGTACACATTCATTGTTGAGTGGGGCTACAAAATTGTTAGGTACAAATCGAAGACCAATAGCAGTAAAAGGTTTAGAAGCCATTAAATCAAGAATAGAGTAGAAAATGGCAGTGAAAATGGTATGTAGGAAAAGTGTTTGTGAAAATGCCCAAGTGAATAACACGAAGGAACTGTGTGTGGTTTAGTAAAGTGAATATGAGTGGATGTGTAAAGTAGAGTAAAAATGACTCATGATACACAAAAATGATTAGATTTGTAATTGAGAAACAAAAATCCAATCGTTTGTGCATTAAAACACTCAACAGTTCCTAGATTAATGTGTAAGTGGGACACAATAATGGGTGAGTGGGACACGTGTCATGCATCCAACGGATCAATTAATCACGCGCAGTAAAAAGCAATTATCACCGCTGTATTCACTTCACTATTACCAAGACACTTTAACACATTTACTTTCATTAACAGTTGTCAAACACTCTATTTACTCCAAAATTTTCAAATCATCCCAATGAAAATTTACCTTAGAGTACTAGACACAATCCAACAGTGTTTATCAATTTTCCAACCTTATCACTGAAACCCTTTCAAAAATTGCACAGTTGTGAATATATATGTGTGTGAAGCAGAGGTTACCAAATCAATTTTTAGAGCATCTAATATTTCATAAAATCCATAAAGTAAATCAATAAACACCGAATGCACAAACTCTCATATTAAACACTGGTTATGTGATGAAAGCTAAACTCCGTAGTAACTTAAATACAGAAATCTGAATATACTTCTTCCCTTTGATGTCCATGATTATCCAAGTAAGCACACAGTCTTTATAGACAAAAAGATCAAGAGATAGATATCAAAGTATCATTCAGTGAGTAACATGCCTAGGATTTGATAAACTCACAAACTCTCAAAGCACACAAGTGTTTAGGTGAAGTGTTTTCACTCAAATTCAATCAGTAAAAGCAGATACTACCATAGGCTTGAATGTCCACCAATTCTACACTACGTTGAGTACACGTATGCACAAATCAAAAGGACTTTATTCAGGGTTGTAATTTAGTAAAATCAAACAGGTGAGAAGAGATGGATTAAATGAATAAATGGCGAACTGAACAATTTAATAGACCAAAGTGTTCAGTTGCACTGTTAGTACATATTTGTACAAGATGATCAGCATATATACATTTTTTTTATGTATATATATTCATTGAGTAAACTTTTCTTTGTAGAGAAACTCTCACCTGTTTGCTCTTCAATATACAAATGAATATAACTGCTCTTGATATATCAGAATTTAAACGAAGCAGTTATTATGGCTCAAAGGGGTTTTCTAAGGGTGGAAATTATGAACAGTGTTTGGAAAAAGATGGTAAATCCTAGTGCCTTTATCATTTTCATGCACACACATATCATGTAGTCTCAAAATGGTTTAAAACAAGTTCTAGAGCAACATACTCACTGATGAACATCATACATCAATAAAATCTGATTGATATAAAATGTATCAATCACTTACTTGGCTCAAATTCTCACAGGGTGCAGACATGAATTTGTACTCACGAAACTAAACAATGACACATCTCAAGTTTTATAATTTTCACAAGTACAAACAAGGAATCATCAAGAACCATGTATTTATTTTGGGAACTGAGTGTCACTAATCAGAGTTTAGAGTTCATCAATATCAGAAGTTATTTACGAGAGGCAATGCACACAGTATTCATAGACTCAGAGTTTAGGACCAAATAAACTAAGAGATGCTATAAATATGAAACAGTATCATGTTGTGATAACTTACTGCACAAGTTCTGATTAGATCACCGTGACTCAGAAAGAGTCATGATTTGATTACTGAGAATCATGCTTCATACATATTTCTTCATTGGTGTTTTCATCCAGACAATAATCAATTCAGAATTCACAGAGTTTATCAAACATGTTAACTGAGTATGACATCCAATCATGCTTACAGAGCTTAACAGTGTTTAAACAAAAGCATGTTAACAGAGTATGCATCACAGATTTTAATCAACAGAATTCACATAACACTTAACAATTCATAGAAAAATGAGCAACACATTATATAAGAAAAATTTTGAGTCTAACCAACATTACTAGTCAAAACCAGAGACCATTCCTAGTTCATTGACCAGTCTTGTGAATGTTGCTTCACTCAATGGCTTTGTGAAGATATCTGCAAGTTGTTGTTCTGTAGACACAAAGTGGAGCTCAATGTTGCCTTCCTCTACATGCTCTCTGATAAAGTGATACCTTATGCTTATGTGCTTGGTCATTGAGTGTTGTACTGGATTACCTGTCATTGCAATAGCACTTTGATTATCACAGTAAATAAGTATTTTGCTATACCTCAATCCATAATCCAGCATTTGATTCTTCATCCATAGAATCTGTGCACAACAGCTACCAGCAGCTATATACTCTGCTTCAGCTGTAGATGTGGATATTGATTTCTGTTTCTTGTTGTACCAAGAAACAAGTCTGTCACCAAGAAATTGACAACTTCCACTTGTGCTTTTTCTTTCAATTTTACAGCCTGCAAAGTCTGCATCAGAGTAGCCAAGTAGTTTGAAATCTGATTCTCTTGGATACCACAGCCCTAAAGTTAGGGTGCCCTTGAGATACTTAAAAATCCTCTTCACAGCTGTTAGATGTGGTTCTCTTAGATCTGCCTGAAATCTTGCACACAGACATGTTGCATACATGATATTAGGTCTACTTGCTGTTAGATAGAGAAGAGAGCCAATCATTCCTCTGTAGCTTGTCATGTCTACTGGTGACCCTGTATCTTTGTCCAATTTGGTTGTAGTTACCATGGGAGTTGTTGCAGATGAACAGTCAAGCATGCCAAATTTCTTGAGAAGATTTCTGGTATGTTTTGCTTGATTGATAAAGATACCATCATCTGTTTGCTTCACCTGCAAGCCTAGAAAATAACTAAGCTCTCCCATCATGCTCATTTGATACCTGGACTGCATGAGCTTGGCAAACTTCTTACAGAGTTTATCATTAGTAGATCCAAAAATAATGTCATCAACATATATCTGAACTAGAAGCAAGTCACTTCCAGATTTGAAATAAAACAGAGTTTTATCAATTGTACCTCTGTTGAACCCACTTTCTAAGAGAAATTGAGCCAGAGTTTCGTACCATGCTCTTGGTGCCTGCTTAAGTCCGTAGAGTGCCTTGTCTAACCTGTAGACATGGTCTGGATATTTTGGATCTACAAAACCAGGTGGTTGTTCAACAAACACTTCTTCTTCAAGTTTTCCATTCAGAAAAGCACTTTTCACATCCATTTGAAAAACTTTGAATTTCTTGTGAGAAGCATAAGCAAGAAACATCCTTATTGCCTCCAACCTTGCAACTGGAGCAAAAGTTTCATCATAATCTATCCCTTCTTGCTGTGAATAGCCTTTTGCCACAAGTCTGGCTTTGTTTCTTGTAACAACCCCTTCACTATCAGTTTTGTTTCTTAAAACCCACTTAGTACCAACAATAGACCTATTCTTGGGTCTTGGTACAAGTGTCCAAACTTCATTTCTCTCAAATTCATTTAACTCTTCTTGCATTGCTGTTATCCAGTCAGCATCTTTAAGAGCTTCTTCAACTTTCTTTGGTTCAGTTTGTGACAAGAATGCATGAAACAGACATTTATTTGTTGTTGCACTTCTTGTCCTAACTCTTGCATCTGGATCACCAATAATTAGATCAGGTGTGTGAGATTTGGTCCATTTCCTAGCTGAAGGAAAATGACTTCTGTCAGAGTTTGATCCTCCCCCTCGATCCATGTTCTCCTGATTTCCTTGGCGTCTTTCTTCATTCTCTGAGGCTCCCCCTGAATGTGACTGCTCAGAATGTGAATCATCAGAGATTGATCCAGATTTTTCATGTGATTCACTTTCAGAATGTGAATCATCAGAGTTTTGTTCTTTATACTCCCCCTCAACTGGTTCTCTCCTTTGTTCTGGTTGAACAATTTCTTCTATGTTTACCAGTAGAGGTTCAGAGTTTGTATCAACAGAGTCTGTTGGAATTGATCCGTCAGAGTTTATTTCGTCAGAGATTAGATCTTCATTTTCAAAATGTAGTTGATCATGGTCATTGAAATCTTCAAGTCCAGTTATTTTCTTGTCATCAAAAGACACATGAATAGATTCCATGATCACTCTAGTTCTCAGATTATAAACTCTGAATGCCTTAGTTGACAGTGGATAGCCAACAAAAATTCCTTCATCTGCCTTCAGATCAAATTCGGTCAACTGTTCAGGATGAGTTTTCAGCACAAAGCATTTGCACCCAAAAATATGAAAATATTTCAGGTTTGGCTTCTTTTCTCTCACCATTTCATATGGTGTTTTTCCATGCTTATTGATCAGAGTGGCATTCTGAGTAAAACAAGCAGTTTGAACAGCTTCTGCCCAGAAATAGGTTGGCAATTTTGCTTCTTCAAGCATGGTTCTGGCAGCTTCTATCAAAGTTCTGTTCTTTCTTTCAACTACACCATTCTGTTGTGGAGTGCCAGGTGCAGAAAACTCTTGTTTAATTCCTTTGTATTTGCAAAATTCTTCTATTGTTGAATTCCTGAATTCAGTTCCATTGTCACTTCTGATAATCTTCACTTGATTCTTTGACCCTTTGTCCAGCTGCATTATATGTTCTGTCAGAGTTAGTGCAGTTTCATCCTTCTTTGCTAGAAAGTACACCCAAGTGTATCTGGTGTATTCATCAACAATGACTAGAGCATATTTCTTCTTTCCAAGAGACATAACATTCACTGGTCCAAAAAGATCAACATGTAGAAGATGATAAGGATCAACAATTGAAGACTCAGACTTGCTTTTGAAGGAAGCCTTTCTCTGTTTGGCCTTTTGACATGAATCACACAGGCCATCTACATTTAGCAAGGACTTTGGAAGTCCTCTCACAAGATCATTCTTTATCAGCTCATTGATGTTGTTTAGATTTAAATGAGAGAGTTTCTTATGTCACTTCCAACTCTCTTCACTGGACATCCTTGTTGACAGACACACTGCTTTGCCATCAGAGTTTGTTGACAATTTTATTTCATAGATGTCATTGTGTCTGTTTCTAACTAGAGCAACTTTCCCTTTAGATTTACTGATAACTTGACAGTATTCAGGCTAAAAATCTACATGATATCCTCTGTCACAGATTTGACTCACAGAAAGCAGATCATGCTTGAGTCCTAGAACCAGAGCTACATTTGTGATGATGACACTTCCAAGATTAATATTGCCATATCCCAGAGTATGTCCTATGTTGCCATCTCCATAGGAAACTTTTGGGCCAGCCTTCTCCACATACTCTGATAGCAGGGCTTTATTTCCAGTCATATGTCCTGAACATCCACTGTCCACGACTAGGGTACTTTCTCTGGTGCCCTGAAATCACAAACAATCACTGATTGTTAGATTTAAGGATCCAGACTTGCTTGGATCCTTTTGCTTTATTGAATCTGTTAGCTTTTGCAGCGGATTTGTCATTATCAGAGTTTAAACTAACATTTTCAGTCTTAGTACTTGCAGAATTAACTTTAACCCATTTCAGATTAGGTTTCAGTTCATAGTAATTATGATAAATAGCATGATAATTCTTGCAAGTATAAATTGAGTGCCAAGTACTTCCACAATGTTTGCACAGAGTTTGTGGTCTAGGTTTGACATTATTCTTTTTCACTCCACATTTGGAGGGTAAAGAATTAATGTCTTTGTTCTTCCTGCAAAAACTGGCAAGATGATTAGTACTACCACAGTTATGACAAGTTTTTCTAGGTGCAAGTGTAGCAAGCATTGGCCTATTTCCTGATGTAATGCCTACCTTTCCATTTCTGTTTTTCCTAGGCATTTTCTGTTTGTTGACAGATTTTATCTCTTTAAGCTTTTGCTTAAGTTGTTTATTGATAAGTGGATTTTATATCCACTTGGAGCATTCTAAATCGGCTTAAATTGATTGTTTTGGACTCAAGTTTGTGTAGTTTTGATGTGTTTTGTGTAGTTATGCAGGTTTCCAAGAATATCTAAGCTTTTGTCGTTTTTGGAGATTTAATTGATTAAAATTCGGATTTTCCGGGAAGGCTGCGCAGCTTATACTGTTTTGGCCATATCTGGAGTTCTAGAAGTCCGTTTTCAGCGATCTTACTGCCCACGCGAAGCTTGAGAGATTTTATACAACTTGGGAAAGGAAACAAGTGCAAGGGACGTGCTAAATAAAGTCGCGCACGTGTTCTTTTAAAAGAAGGCCATGAATTTACTGTTTTGCCCTTTTTCTAATTCTAATTGTATTCTGGGCAGTTTTGGGTACCTTCTTTAAATCCTAATTGTAATAGAAGGTAATATCTTGCTAGGCAAGATTTGTAGAGCCTATTTAAACACATCCTACCATTGTAAATCATAACAATTCATAGATAACAATGGATAGCTAACAATTCATAGCTTGTAATCGTATCAAGGTACTTTCAATCTTCAATTCTTTCTTCAATATTATGTTTTCATTCATTATCATTATTATTTTGTTTTCTTCTTTAATTATGTGTAACTAAATCTTTAATCTGAGGATTGGGTAGTATTCCTTGGTATTCATGTGTGTTTAATTATCTGTGATTTTCTTGCTTTGCTGATCTGTTATTGAGGGCTTAACACAATTAGAAGAGTAGCTAACTTTTGATTGTATTCTAGGGATTGTAATAACTTGGAAGAGGAATTGCAATTTTAGTACATGATTTAACAGACATAACTCGAATATTTGATTGGAAGATTAATAGGAGAGTTGTGAGACTTATAATTCTTGGAGCTTAATAGTTTATGATTGTCTTTGATTGTATCACGGAAGTGACAATTAGGGTATAGTTGTAGACATTATATTGTATCTTGGAAGAGAACATTATAACCTTAGAAGAATTGTTTTCAGCAGAGTAAGAACGTAGACATCACATAGATATTGAATGTGCATTGAAACCAAGTGAAGAACCCCAGTTCTTGGATTGTTTTCCTCATATATTTTATTCTCGATTGATAATTAGTTTAATTTAGTTTAGTTTAATTTAGTTTATAAACAAACACAACATTCTTCTACACTTCTAAATTGTGAGAGATAAGAAACTTGAACTTGATATTACAATTCAGTCCTTCCCTGCGAACGAACACATTAAAATACTACTAACAAATTGGCGCCGCTGCCGGGGAAGGCAGTATAGTTGAGTTTAGGTTAATTGTTTCTTATTGTTTAGATTTTATCTTTGTATATATTTTTCTTTTCTTTCTTTTTGTATTTCTTTCTTTGGAGTGTCTACAGGTTCTTTGAGGTAGACAACTTAAACATGTTTTGAGGAGAGAGACTAGATGGAGTACAACTTTGGTTGGAACAACGCTCAGAATTTCTACAACAGTCAGGAACAATTTCAAGACTTCAATCCTTACCCACAATTCAATTCCTATGAGGATTGTAATGCATATCAGGTGAATTCGTTCTATTCTGAGAACTCATTGTATGCTCCATATGCCCCTAGCAATGATTATTCATATTCGTTTGAAAATCAATATCATGATGATGTTTATCCATATATGTGTAATGATGTTGATACGAGTTTAACTCAGTCTAATCCTTCTTTACTTGCTGATTGGGAGATTGCACTCAATAAAATGATTCAAGGAACTCAGTCTAATCCTCCTTTACTTTCTTTGGGAGTTTTTGATGAACCAACTTTAGAGATTGCTAGTGACAATGATATTCCATGTGATTCAATAGCTTGGTACGAGGAGAATGCTAAACTAAATAATTTTATTTGGGAAGTTCGAGCAGTGTGGTATGAAGGTTGTTATCGAACTCCCCCTTGTGTCAATTTTCCTCTATGCCATGATTCTTGTTTAGCAATTGATGATAATGTTGTGTCTGATGAGTCTACTTGTGTAGTTGATAATTGTCCCATGCGCATTAATGATAATTTGGATGCAATTGAAATTCTACCAAATCTAGAAAATTTTGAGCTTAATACATTGGTAGACGAGATTAAAATTGATGAGTGTCCAATTATAGAAGAGAAGGACGTTAAGATTGAGGAAGTTGAAAATCTTGCTATAGAGTATAAGGATCCGATTTGGGAGGAGTATATGAGTCGAACTTATAATGATTATTCTGACGACTTTTCTAGCTATTTTGATGTTTCCAAGTCTCTTGAGCATGATAGGTTCTTGGAAGTTTTCGTACCTTTCAATGAATCTAAGGTTTATTTGCACAATATGCTTCTATTAGAAATTCGTAGATATGTGCATCTGTTTGCTTTTTATCCTCATTGAAGTTTCCAGGTATAATCGGCGTCAAGCTATTGACGTTAAAGGAGCGCTTCGTGGGAGGTAACCCACGCATTAGTGTAGGAAGAAAAAAAAAATTTAGTGTTTAAAAAAAAAAAAAATCGAATTTTCAGTGTGTAACGCAGGCTGCTCTTGCGTTTCTGCCTTTTGGGCAGGTTGCACCCCTGTAACGCAGGCTGCGCCTGCGTTACTGACCTTACCGCAGTTTGCACGCCTAACACGCAGGTTGCGCCTGCGTGTCTGCCTTGTGCGCAGTCTGCCCCTCACGCGCGCAGTCTGCAGCTGGAACAGTGTGGAAGTTTGTTTTGTGCGCGCTGGTCATATATATATAAAAAAAAAAAATCTTTCACCTCCCATTCTATTTATACCCCCATTCTCTCTAATTCTTTTCCTATTTAAATTCCAAAACTCCCCATCTTTTCTCCAAAAATTCTAAACCTATTTCTATTCTAATTCATATTATTATTATTATTATTATTATTATTATTCTTATTATTATTTTATTATTATTATTATTTATTATTATTATTATTATTATATTTATTATTATTATTATTAATATTATTATTTTTTATATGCCCACCTATACATACAAATCCAATTCCTCTTCTATTTATTTAAATCTCTAAAAATTCAATTCTAAAGAGGAATTAATTGCAAGTTCACCTCTTTGATTCGTATTGGGTAATCTTTTTCTCTAATTTTATTTTTATTACGAATTTGTGTTCTTGTCAATTGGATTTTGTAGTGTTCAGGCAAGGTGGCCAGACTATGGAGCTCGTACGCAATATCCTCCGCCAGATTCTGATTCCTCCGAGGAGGAGGACGAGTAGGTATGTTTCTGCTATCCCTTGTATTTACTTCCATTCAATGAGGACATTGATTATTTTAAGTTTGGGGGTCATTTGGGGGATTAGTAGTTGTATGTATTGTTGTATTTTGTGTTCATATAGGATATCATGTTTGCATAGTAGTGATAGTTCATGCATGATTGTTATGTTCGTATTATCTACGTTTGTTCATATAGGACATTCTGTTTTTATTTTCGTATACCATGTGAGTTTTCATTTAGTTGCATTTTCATGGCATGCATATTTTCATGATCCCTTAGGACGAGCTGATTCTGATTGATAGGTGGATGTTGATTTGGGTATGATGATGATGAGTAGAGGGCTGATTTATAGTTTCTATGAAATTGACTTGCATGTTACGGGAACAAAATTTATTACACAGTCTCATTGGGGTGCTTTTGGGCTAGATTAGGGTCATGCCTGTGGGATGTTTTGAGATTTAATCACTTGTTTATATTTAGAATTTTCGTTATTCCCTTTATAGCGTAGGAACATTAAAGTCTAAGTTTGGGGGAAACCAGGAATTTTCATGCTAGTTGTTCATAATTGTTAATAATGGCTAGGTGTCAAATGGCTAGTAGCCGGCTCATATTTATATGAGTAGTCTAGGGTTGGAAATGAGAAAGGCTCATTCCAGATTGCAGAAAAAAAAAAAAGAAAAAAAAAAGAAAAAAAAAGAAAAAAAAAAGAAAGAAAAAAAAGAGTCAATAAGTTATTTGTTTATATGCAAAATTAACCAGAGTGAGCTCTTTAATACTTGAGTAATTAAGTCTGAGGGGACTTAGTCCTAGTAACCTAAAGCCACTTGTGGTTTGGGATTGCTGACCTAACACTCGCTACATGGGTATTATTGTATAAGCCTTTTGGGGTCTCATTCATTGCACGGTTAAATAAGCATGCGTATTGTATATAGTGTCGTAGTTTAGTAATAAAGCATGAGTTTCTGTCTACCTTGGATAAGGGTGGAGGTGTTCCTAGGTGATGAAGTGTCTACAGTCTATTCTGATTATAAACCTGTGATTGTCTTGACGGAAAGCATGTATGATTTTTGACCTAGTTTTGGGAGTATTTCTGATGAGCATCGCACACACGCACGTTTCAGTCATGTACTGTTAGTATACGGGGACTTAGTCGAGCTCTGCTTGGATTTGTTACATTCATTGAGATATTTGCTTGTTAGTTGGTTTTGGTGAGTTTGAAGGGGATCTTGCATTTTCATAGTAGTTGCATTCATGCATTGCATTGTATTAGGTTAAATGGATTTTGTGGGTACATTCACTATAGACCCTCACGAGACCTTACTCGTCCACTAGGGCTGCCTAGGGGTTTAAAGGGCTTGTTGCATATGCCAAATGCAATCGTGATCACCTACGGAAGTGGTACTAATTAGGTAGTTGTAATTGTTTATGCTTGAGGACAAGCATCGGTTTAAGTTTAGGGGTGTTTGATTAGTGGATTTTATATCCACTTGGAGCATTCTAAATCGGCTTAAATTGATTGTTTTGGACTCAAGTTTGTGTAGTTTTGATGTGTTTTGTGTAGTTATGCAGGTTTCCAAGAATATCTAAGCTTTTGTCGTTTTTGGAGATTTAATTGATTAAAATTCGGATTTTCCGGGAAGGCTGCGCAGCTTATACTGTTTTGGCCATATCTGGAGTTCTAGAAGTCCGTTTTCAGCGATCTTACTGCCCACGCGAAGCTTGAGAGATTTTATACAACTTGGGAAAGGAAACAAGTGCAAGGGACGTGCTAAATAAAGTCGCGCACGTGTTCTTTTAAAAGAAGGCCATGAATTTACTGTTTTGCCCTTTTTCTAATTCTAATTGTATTCTGGGCAGTTTTGGGTACCTTCTTTAAATCCTAATTGTAATAGAAGGCAATATCTTGCTAGGCAAGATTTGTAGAGCCTATTTAAACACATCCTACCATTGTAAATCATAACAATTCATAGATAACAATGGATAGCTAACAATTCATAGCTTGTAATCGTATCAAGGTACTTTCAATCTTCAATTCTTTCTTCAATATTATGTTTTCATTCATTATCATTATTATTTTGTTTTCTTCTTTAATTATGTGTAACTAAATCTTTAATCTGAGGATTGGGTAGTATTCCTTGGTATTCATGTGTGTTTAATTATCTGTGATTTTCTTGCTTTGCTGATCTGTTATTGAGGGCTTAACACAATTAGAAGAGTAGCTAACTTTTGATTGTATTCTAGGGATTGTAATAACTTGGAAGAGGAATTGCAATTTTAGTACATGATTTAACAGACATAACTCGAATATTTGATTGGAAGATTAATAGGAGAGTTGTGAGACTTATAATTCTTGGAGCTTAATAGTTTATGATTGTCTTTGATTGTATCACGGAAGTGACAATTAGGGTATAGTTGTAGACATTATATTGTATCTTGGAAGAGAACATTATAACCTTAGAAGAATTGTTTTCAGCAGAGTAAGAACGTAGACATCACATAGATATTGAATGTGCATTGAAACCAAGTGAAGAACCCCAGTTCTTGGATTGTTTTCCTCATATATTTTATTCTCGATTGATAATTAGTTTAATTTAGTTTAGTTTAATTTAGTTTATAAACAAACACAACATTCTTCTACACTTCTAAATTGTGAGAGATAAGAAACTTGAACTTGATATTACAATTCAGTCCTTCCCTGCGAACGAACACATAAAAATACTACTAACATTTATCTGTCATTGAACCAACGTTAACCTGTTTTGCACAGGTTTTAACTGATTCACCTTTAACAGTTCCATGTTCAGTTTTAACAGTACCATGAACAAATTTTCTAGTTGGAAGAGTTTGCCTAACTTTCACATGATTTAGAAATCTAAGCTCATCTTCCTCACAGTACCCTAAACCAACAGTGTCAGCTTGAAAAACCTTATGAGTGTCTTTTCCAGAATCAGTCCAAGTTTTAATGATGTGATTAGCATCCTCCAGTTCAGATTCTAGTAGCTTATACTTACCTAGCAACTCCTGTTCTATAAAAACAGCATCATCTATTTCTTTCTGAATTTTTTGCATGTTTTCAAGTTTTTCTTCAACAAGTTTGTTTCTCTCTTTAAGTTGAGAGCTCTCATTCTTGATTCTCTCATTCTCTAAAGTCTGATCCCTATAACTGATATGTAATGCTTTAAGATAAATTCTCAATTCAGTTATATTATCAGTATTATAAGAATAGGTAGTTGGGGGTACTTTGAGTTCAGAATCTTCATTCTGAGTAGAAGCCATGAGTGCATAATTAACTTCCTCATCTGAGTCTGAAGTGTCTGCCCAGTCTCTGCCTTTTGTATAGAGTGCCTTTTCAGTTTTACTCTTCTTGCACTCAGGAGCATAGTGACCCATCTCCTTACACTTGTAGCATTGAATCTCAGACTTATCTTTCTTCCCAGATTTGGAGTCCTTTCCCTCAGATTTGCTGAAATTCTTCCTGTCAGACTTTGAGTAATTCTTGGAGAATCTCTTTCCCTTCTTGAAGTTCTTGAATCCCATCTTCTTGAAGGTCTTTACCATCAATGCAGCCATTTTCATCATCTCTTCATCATCTTCAGAATCAGATGATTCATCTGTGTTTGAGTCAACATCAGAGTTTGATGACTCACTTTCTGAATGAATGACTAAGGCTTTTCCTTTTACCTTCTTCCTTGATGGTTTCTCTTCAACCTTGAGAGAAACAGACTTTAACTTCTTGCTTGATCTCCTGTTTCTCTGCTCCATTTCCAATTCATGAGTCTTGAGCAGTCCATAGATTTCATCATTCTAAGTATCAGCAAGATCGTAGTTATCTCTTATAGTGGTTGTTTTCACATCCCACTATTCAGGTAGAGAAAGAAGAAACTTGAGATTTGAGTCTTCTAGATCATATTCTTTGTTAACCAATGATAGATCATTGAGCAGTTTACAGAATCTGTCAAATGTTTCTGTCATGGTTTCTTCAGACTTTGACTCAAAATGCTCATACTCCTGTGTGAGTATGTTCCTTCTATTCTTCTTGATAGCAGCAGTTCCTTGACACCTAACCTCAAGTGCATCCAAAATTTCTTTTGCAGTTGTGCAGTTAATCACTTTGTTAGACATAACATTGTCTAAAGCACTGTGAAGTAAATGCCTTACTTTTACATCCTTAGCAATAGATGAAAGATCCTCAGCAGTTAGATCTTTCTTTTCCTTTGGAATCACTTTTGATTCCTCACCAGCAACAGCAGCAGTTAACTTTGTAGGTTTATGAGGGCCTTCATAAATTCTGTCATGATATTCTGGATCTGTAGCCTCCAGAAACATTGTCATCTTCACCTTCCAGATTGCATACTCTGCTGGCTTAAGTATAGGAACCCTAATTGTCTCATACCTACTAACAGTAGTAGGAGCTTTCTCAGAACCTGATGGAGGAGGAATCTCTGCCATTGATTACTATTGTGTGTTTGGATCTTCAATTGTAATAAAGTAACAGATTGGCTCTGATACCACTTGTTAGGTCGAATACACAATATATAATCAAGTATTGTATGAGAGAATAACAAGAACACACGTTTCAGTGCTTAAAAACTGTTTGGAATTAATAATTCCTCTCTCAGTGATGTAAAATATCACAGAGAGCTGCTTAGGTTACAATGAATGATATTCGTTCACGATGGATTACCCTTCTAGGGTTAACCTAACTATATTTATAAGATATACAGCTACGTACAATCGTTAATTGATTCTCCTATTATTAAGCTATACAATTGATATCAATTACGATTGCTACACGTCTTCTAAGTCAACTCAATCTCTTTAACAGCTATCCAATCTTCAAAGATATTGCTTCCATGTTTATCTTGAATTAATATTCAATCTCTGTTGACCTGTAGACGCTTCCAGTAGACAGACTTTAACAAACTCTGTTGCGCTCCCAACCAGCAGTGTTTTCGTTTCCTTCTGTCAGCCAGCAGTGTTTGCGCTTCCTTCTGTCAGCGTTTGCGCTTCCAGCTGTCAGCATATACTCAAACTCTGCTACGACTGCTTTCAATAACAAGTTAAACTCTTTTTCCCTGTAACACTTAAACACTGACATTAAATCACATGAATTATATCTAACACCTATTTTTATACAAAAAAAGAAAATATCAAAAATAAGTTATAAAACTATCCTTAAAATGCACCTTAAAATGCGTGTCAGATATGCACTTTTTTATGTAAAGAAATGGATGGGACAGAGGGAGTAATTAAGAAGAGCAAAAAACGAATGTACTAATTTCATTCTACATTAAAATAAAAAAAAATAATGTATGTATGAAGCCTATCGTAGAATAAAAAGTATGTTGCATTACAATAAGGAAATGAAATGAAAATTGATCTGGTTCTACAGTAAAATCGAACTTTAAAAAACATTATATGTATCTCTAATTCCTAGCTCTAATTCCATAAATATCAATGTTTTTTAAACATTAATGTCAGCCTGTCGCCAGGTGATTGAATTAGAGCAGCAACTGAATCTCTCATCAAGTTCACTGGGTCCACCACTACACCATAAAAGGCCTACGGCAACACCGAAAAAATGTTGCCGTAGGCCCGAAATATGTTGTTGTAGGACCAAAAAACCCCAGGCAACATTTTGCTGATGTTGCTATTTTTGCCGTTGCCTTTGGGGTCAATGGCAACATTTTTATTCTTTATGGCAACATCAATTTTAATGTTGGCATAGACTTGTTATAGCAACATAATATTATGTTGCCTTTGTGTAACATTTTTTAAAAAAAATAATGGGTCCCACCAGTGGATCCCACTTTTGAGACCCACTGTTGGGCCCACTTTTGAGACCCACTGTTGGGCCCACTTTTGGACCACTGTGGGGACCACTTTAATGGCAACACAATTTTTTGCCTATAGCAACATTTTCTAGCAACATTTCTTCACATTAATATTCCTTTTTACCAACACTTTATAGCATCAATGGCAAAACTTTACTATTTACAATAAAAAACACATAATTTGAATATATTCATTCCCAAATTAACCAAATCAACATAACCTATTTTTTCATTACCACATAACATAGTATAACATAATAATCCTTAGAACTATGAAAATAATTAAACTCCCAAGCATCGTAATCTATTCAACCATCTACAATACAATAATCCAACTCATTTTTTGTCATCAACTCCAAGCCTCTTATATTTATCCTTGCGTCTCATTTTTTGTCACGATAGACCTGCAACACATAAGAAAATATTATTCATGAAGTTTATAATATATCCAAACTCTATGTTTTCTAATATATCCAACACAGCAGAAAATATTTTTTGTCTCTTATATCAAAACTCTATGTTTCTAATAGTTCAAGAACAAAGTGCTAGGCAAATACGTGACAAGCATTCTGTTTATGTCAAATTACCAGAATATGCAAAAGCCAAAATGGTATAGTTTCATATTGTAGAAAAGAGAATATACTAAGTTTAAGTTAATGACAATACGAAGCTTTTTCTATAGAGATTCTAGCAGCTGAGATTTTTAGACGTTTTAGGTATTTACTCTGTTGTAATGCAAATATTAATGCAAATATTTATTCTATAATATCTGTCAACATTATTAATTTTTTGGATTCAATTATCTTGGCTTTAAGTTTTTAACAATGTGAAGACATCTTTAGAACAAGACATGTCACAAGGATAGCAGAAAACATAATATCAGTGTACTCCTAAATGCGTTCTTACTTACAAGCATTAAGACTGTTTCATTTTATTAAAATCTTATTTAGCATATTTATAGAACAAGCCCTAAATTGCAGGTAAGGAAGTGCAGATATCAAGCTGCCTAGAAAAAAAACAAATAAAGAAATAAGTAGATATACCTAAAATGCACAGGAGCAAAGCTTCTGAAGAAAACCTTGGTCTTATTGGTATTTACTTCACTACTTAACCAGTCAACAACTTTCATAATTGACCTCCTATAAGCACTTTCTACGCTCATCTCCATTTTGACTTCTACTTCTTCTTGGAAGTAACAACCCCTAACAAGTGACATTTCAGACCAGAAAAAAATTAGTGAAAGGTATTAAATTAATGATCACGTATTGATCACAAGGTCACACAATTTGACACCTTCGGGAAAAAATCTAGACAGATTGTACTTATTCTCGTATAGTTTTCTCATAATTCCACCAATGGCCACTATTCAAAACCAGCATATCGGTGCCTTTCCATTTCCAGGAACTCCAATCCATCTGATCAAGTTTCAAAGTAGTCCTTACTTTTTCTGGAGATCCAGCAGGAGCCCAACTCTGCAGTACTAGAAATGGAGCTCGATAGTACTCTAAGGTGCAATTAAAATCGTTAAATTTGTAAACCAAGAACTCCCATATTGAAATTAAGACATCTTAATGAAGACTTCCCATATTGAAATGAAGAATGAAATATGTATAACTAGCTTTAAACTTAATATGAATCCTCACCTACTATCACCCATAAAGTCGCTTGAGACTACATCATCCTCGGTGTAGCCAAGTATTCCTTTCAAACTGCCACTGGCTTCTAAATATATATATGCCTGGAGGGGAAAAACGAACTCTGAGTCTGACAGCTGTGAGTTATCACAATTGTTCTTAAACCTAGTGATAAGAGTCATCCATGGCATGGGTCCTGAGTTCAGTAATATGATTACCTTGGACGGTTGGACCATTCACACATAGAGGTTACTACAGGATTATCGACTATGATTAAATCCTTAAAACATATTAGATGAGGCACCCACCAAGAGTGCCAGAGTAGCAATCAGGATGAGAGACCTAAAATATTCATTAGCATATAAGTATATAACTGATGCCTCACCTTGTATTTCCTTGCAAATCGCAACAATCTCTGGAAGTTTGCACAGTTCTTCTTCCATGTTGTATATACCCTCGACAATAACCATTATTTTTTTCCATGGTCTATGTGTTCTAGGTTGTCCTTCAACAATATTTTCTCTCAAAACACTTTCCAAGTGGGATGCAGCTGCATAAATTTAAAGACAAAGAGAATCGAGGACACGTGACAACCGAGAAGATTATATGCATACAACACTTTGATGAAATTTCAAACTTAGGCTTCTTTTACAACATTTAAACACTATTCAAGCTCACTGTTGTGTTGAAAAACTCGAATTGTAGCTCCGGACCCCCTAGCACCGTTTACTATAGAGTTGTGGTTTAGAGAATCACTTATTATCAAACCTCCCTGTGTAAAATCATATTAAGTGTGAGATCTCCGAATTTGATGCAAGGTGCCTTTTATATAAAGAATGAGCAGCACCTTCCCAATTAAGGAAGGAAGGATAGTAGAGTTTGTCGCATAGCCCATTCCAGTCACTAAAGCAGCTGGCTTGCCAACCAAATCGGCCACGCATTCCTCCAGTTCAGTATGCAAAGTCGTCGTGCCTAGTTCAATATTCAAATTAGCTCATAAATAAGTAAACATATATGTACATGACTCTAGGTGATGATGATGTTACCTCCATCAGTACGAGTACTACAGGTACTGGGAGAAAACTTCTTCATAGAATCAATAACACGAGCATATTGAAATTAAGACAGCGTGAGCTCTAGGTGCTCGAGCACATTTATAAATAGACGAATTACAAGTCTACATTTACCTTGGTAGCTCCTGTGCTGCTGGGAATTATGAAGATAGATTCGCTGTTTAAGTGCCCATTGCAACCTTTACAAGATTTTACACTAAATAAAAGGAGGGCAGTTCACAAAGTATTCCCAATCATGCTACTACATAGTTCTCGACATTGAATTCTGGTACCATCTCTTATACAGTATGTTACTACTTCTGTCATACTTCATATGTAAAAATAATTTCATCTGGGCTGTCCAAATTGATGACAAACAGACATGTAAATTTCATTGCAAAATAATTGCAATTAAACAACTTATATTATGAAGCATACATGTAAATTTGTCTCTCCTAAGTAAAAGGATGTTATAACCAAATTTAATAAAAGAAGCTCTTAAGCTAAGAAACATGTTTTGGTCCCACACTTGGTTCTACCATTTATTTAAAAGTAACAATTTTAAAAGAGGTAAAGCTTGCTTAGTTGCCTAACTAACGTAGATAGCCAAAAATCACACAAAGAAACTAATGCGCACTGAACTTTACTTGGCAATGTTGCTATTATCATATACAGTTATGGTTATAAAGCATAACAGTTGTAAGTTATTCAAATTTTTTAATCAAAACACATGTTATTCAGGGCTTTTCACAAAAACTTGAGCAATGATGCAATGCTGCTAAACTAATTAGGACCAAAACCAGACTCCAAGCAATTAGCAACCCTTACTTTGAAATCCAAATTACAAGAATTTCTTACATCAATTTCTTATAAAAGGGAATCTGAATATCTGCTCTTTATATTAGAATTTAACAAACATTTAGTTGGCCATACTATGACAGTAATATAACACTACAAATCAATCCAACAAGTCAATTTAGCATACATATAACACTTATATACATACACATAAAACAACATAATAAGAGAAAAAAAGGGTAATACCTACAAATTGAAGCCCTCAAACGAAGTTGAATTCCAATCCAAAAAAACCCTAATATTGAACCCAAATTGAAGCCTTAATTCAAATCGAAGAAGCAACCCCACCTAAGCAGATAAAAACTAAATCAATCCTGAAAGAAACAGAGAGAACCCGAAATAATCAAAGAGCAGTTAATTAATTTGAGTTCTTAAATTCAAACCAATTTCAACACAAATTAAAAAACCCTATTTCAAAACACAATCAATACAGGAAGCCTCAAATAGAAGAAACCCCCAAATTTACCCAAACCAACGGAAGTTCATCAAAGTCCTAAATCAAGTTTAAATCACACAGAGCAAAACCCTAAATCAAGTTTGAGATTACCTGTAAAGAAAGCCTGAAAGTTGAATCCCTAATTACCTGTAATTTAAAAGAAAAAAAGAATTGAATTTCATACATAACCATCGGAAATAGAATTATTGAGTTAGTGTGTGCTTGTGAGAGTGGGAGAGAGAGTAGAAGAGAAAGAGAGAAAGACGAGCAG
Organism: Kitagawia praeruptora; assembly: GCA_037693485.1. Taxonomy (NCBI): domain Eukaryota; kingdom Viridiplantae; phylum Streptophyta; class Magnoliopsida; order Apiales; family Apiaceae; genus Kitagawia; species Kitagawia praeruptora. The sequence continues at coordinate 114,633,223 of CM075351.1, read as the reverse complement.
AGCTACTGAAGTTGAGTGAAAATGGAGGAGGCGGTATATTTTGATGTTGTCTGAAAATTTTGGATGAGGCGGTAATTTTGCCGCTCATGACTGATCCAACTTCTCCCAAATTTTCTTTTTTTGTCTCTTGTAAGGGAAAAAATAATTTATTTTTTATTCTTTCATTTATTTGGATAAATAATTAAATTATTATTTAAGCATTCAATTCTTTTTATATAATCTGAAATAATATATTCAAATATTTTTAATCATATTAGACAATATTTTTATTTTAATGATATATAAAAATTTATTTAGATAACAAATCATTTTTAAAATTTTGTTTAATAATATTTAATGAACATAAAAATAAAATTACTCACCTTAAAATGTTTTAACCTTTTTAATGAAATATTCACTTCTACGGACATATTCTACATTTTTATAAAAACTTCTTGCTTTAATTTTTATCCAAATAAAGTAATTTTCATGTGAAAAAAGTTAAAAAAAAATTATTTTTAGTAGAAAATATAAAATTTTGTTCATTGCAAAATTATGGCAACACAATTTCATACCTACGGCAACATGTAAACACTTTTATTTTATACCAACATATTTGTCCTACCTAAGGCAACATAAAAATGATACTGTTGTAATAGCCAAAAACATGCATGGCAAAGGCAACATATCCAAAGGCAACATAGGCTCTAAATGTGGTCGTAGGCTTTTTATGGTGTAGTGAAAGCACTCTAATTCTTGATATGTTTTGGATACAAGATCCTCTTAAACAGCCCCGTGATCAATTCTTCCCAAAATCTCTAGCCGATCAGGAGTAAATGACTCCAAATCTCCGGGTTGTGCATCAATCCCTACCCAATACGGAACACCCTTGACAATAAAATTACAATGTCTTAATTTGGGCCAGAAGGGAATAACTCTCCCCTTATCAATATCTTCCCAAACATCCCGATTAGCCGAGTAAATTTCAACTCGAGAACAACAAAAATGCTCATAACGAGGCGGAAGAGCAACGGGAACAATACGTATAATTCTAAAATCATCCACCACAACATCAAAACCCAACCAACATGTTATACGAATATCATATTTAGTCCTGGTTTTCGAAAGGGCAATGGGATTCCAATAATTAATAGCCGGGTTTCACAACAACAAAATGCCCAAACATTTCTTTATAATGGCCTTAACAAACAATGCCATTAATCGAACCACCAAGAAACATATTTTTCGAGAAATCCGGAAAGTTGATTATCCTAAGGTAATTAGGCCTAACAGTGTACTCTATATCAATGTGGAGAACAGGAATGGGAGGGCCTGTGAGGCGTAAAAACCCGATGAGTCTTCGATTATGCTTAGTATTAATATACATGCTGTTGCATAAATGTTGTTGATTATTTCTTGAAATGTTGAAGTTAATGTGTATTCTTATAAATACAGGATGCTATAAAAGAGCTAGCCAAGATTTCGACACATTTGCATCTTACCATGTACTTAACCGGAGTCATGTAGACTATTTCAAGAAGAAGATGTGCTGGTAGAGTCTTTATAGTGGTGGGTTTTTCCTCCTGAGCTGCTGGTGAGTTTGAGGGGCCTGGAATTTTAGTGGGCTTTTAAACATTGATAACATACTTATTTCGCCTTGTCCGAGATTTTTATTTAAAGTTATAAAAAAATAATTTCTTAACTATATAGTGATTACAAGTTCATTATAGTGATAGTAAACTGCGATAATATATAATTATCTACAAAGGCAAATAGCCATGATGATGATTTGAAGATTGAGAATGAAAATGTACCAGTTCTTTTGAGGCGGTCATCGTCATCGAAACACTTGGAACCTCCCTATGGTGGCATGGAAACCTGGAGGCTAAAGTTCTTGTTCTCAACCATCTTGATTTTTTGAATTAATCAGCCCAAAAGAAAGGAAGTAGTCAAGTTAGGTATATGTATTGTATGGACTTAGTTATACATAGGGAAACATATCTATAAACACATTGTTGTGCCCAAAATCTCCATGGGCTAGATTTAGACCCATTAGACTTAAGGATCCAATCCGTATGAGTAATATGGGTTATGATTGAGGTCCCTTAAGTTAAATGGGGCTAAATAGCATGTGAAATGGATCTGGACAGGTTCAGGTTCCCGAGAAATAGCTTCCCGAGAGACAGCTTCCTGCAGATAGCTTCCCGAGAAACAGGTTCCTACAGACAGGTTCTTGAGAGACAGCTTCCTGTACGAAAATAGATTTATGCCAGCAGATTATAGTATGATTAAGCCTCCTATTCTTTAGGAGCAAGTTATGAACATCAACTCCTTATTGGAATGTATTCCTTGGGCGCAGATGATCCTTGAATACATCTAATAGGACTAGAACTTGTAAATACATTCATAGCCGAACTAGAACTTGAGTTGTACTCGACTTAGGTCGCCTATTCGTGGCTGAATCTGGAGAAAAGGAGGTCCCCACGAATTAGGAAGTTAGAATATTGCTACCTAACCAGACTTCTAGTCTAAAAAGAACTACGTGAACTTGATCCCTATATATACAAGTGTATGTAGGCACCTTGAGAACATGTTTTTACAAGCCTCGCAATACACCTACGAGATTCTTGAGAACACACGACACAAGCCTCAAGGGAACTCGCGAGATTCTTGTAAACGCTCTCGAGCTCAGTTAAACCCCCACAACAAACCTCCATTCTCCATAGATTAGTTGATCGTTAGCCTTTACAACTCACCATAAACCTCTCAAAAGTTGTTACGAAATCCACTCATCAACATTGGCGCTAGAAGGAGGGGAGAGTTATCATCTTAAGAGTGAAAAGATGGTAGGCAGTTCTGATAGCGAAGCAACACAATCTGTAGAGAAAGATCAAACCCCGAAAGTGAAGAAGATTACTCCTGCTGACGTTCTAGAGCATCTAAAGTCGATTGAAGAAAGGCTTACAACCCTCGAACAAATAACACCGAAGAAGAAGAAGAAGAAGAAGAAGAAGAAGAAGACGAAGTTAGCAGCTGGTAAGAAGGGTAAAAAAGCTAAGATTAATCCCAAGCAGTTAGGCGTCGATGAAGAAGAACGTGAAGAAAAGGCCGAGGAGGAGATCGAAGACCCAAAGAAAGATACTGAAGGTGAAGAAGATGGTGAACCGAAGGATAAACAACCCCCTGTTAAGGACCTTCCATCGAGATAATTAAAGATGATTCAAGTTCAGTCGAGATCGCGAACGATTCGTGTATAGCAGATTCATAGGAAGCCGATGATAAAGATAAGGAAGCAAAGGACGGTGGAGCTGGTGATTTGAATGCTGAAGACATCAAGAAGATTCTAGTGAAACTCAAGGAAGAAAACCAGTCAATAACAGGTGCGATGACCTCATCTCCATTCACCAAGAAGGTTAGAAAATCCCCGTTACCTAAATCCTATTGTATGTCAAACGAGTTTAAATTTGATGGCACTACGGATCCTGTGGAGTATCTGGGTCGTTTCAATACTGAGATGGATGTTTATCAAGTTAAGGAGCCAACAAGGTGTAGATTATTGGCTGCAACCCTTTATGGTGGAGCTCATCAGTGGTTTAAGAGGTTACCATCAGATTCTATAAATTCCTGGGAGAATATGGGGAAACTCTTCGTTACTCAGTTTAGAGCTTCCATCACTTTTGCACCCCCAACCAATACCTTGGCCAACATCAAGCAGAGAGCAGATGAGACCTTGACAGAGTACCTCAAACGTTTTAATGCAGAGGTTCCCAGAGTTAAGAAAGCTCCTGACGAGGTCATTATGAGCTTCCTGATTGCTGGAGTTAGAGCTGGTTCAGACTTTTGGAAGGAGCTACAAGTACGTGAACCTGGTACACTAGCTAAGTTCTACAAACAAGTTGAACTATATAAATGTGTGGAAGAATCCTTGTTGAAGTTGAGAGAAACAGAAGATCTTGGAGATGAAGCTAGTCATAAAGAAAGCAAGCGAGAGAGGTCTCCAAGCCCACAAGCATATGTTATTGGGGATCGAGCTTCCTCCAAAAGAAGTAAAGCAAAATCAAAGATAAAGTGCAATAATTATACCTCTTTGGTCGCTCCAGTAGACCACATCTTCACGGTTTATGGGAAAGAAGGAATATTTGTGAAGCCTACACCTTTACCTGTAGGAGCAAGGAAAGATCTGAAGAAATATTATGACTTCCATGAGGATAATTGCCATGATACTTCTGAATGTAGAGCACTGAAAGACCAAATTGAGGAATTGATTAAAGCCGGGAAGCTTGCGGAATAGATAGCTCAAGGTGACTAGTAGTTGAAAGTTTGAGAGCTTCCTTAAAGTAGAGTTGAGAGACCTTTATTTATATATGTATTTCCTTCTTAGAGTTGGGGGGTAGTGCATGTATACCTCCCTAGCAAGCAAACCTATTTCTTTCGAGTAGTTTTCAACGATATTATGAGTAGTTCTTTTCCTTGTATTATGTCATACATGAGCTTATATTTAGCTTGTAAAACAAAGAACATAATTCAGTGATTGCTAGAAATACCCCACAAGTAATCTCTTTAAGTATCTCTTGTTTCTTACAATGAGTTAGCTCGCGTAAGCTTAGAGGTGCTGTATTGAGATATTTGTATTAGATATGGAGGTTCATTCCCAGCGTGTTTCGTAAGAGGTTAAAGAAGAAAAGAGAAGACATGTTAAAGCTACAAGCAGGAATGATGTGAAGAAATTATAATATCTGTGCGAGCGTTAAGGAAAATTCGACATAGTTGAAGATTTTGATGAAGCGTAGCTACATGAATTTGATATGAGCATCTTGAAGAAAACACACAGTACTCAACTTCATGGATGAATATTAAACGACTTATTAGAGATTATAAAAAAATTTTGAAGCTTCCCGGAGTTAGTTCTTCATCAAAGACAAGCTTCCCTGAAGAACTGGGGGGTAGTATAATTACTATAGAACGTGGTAGTTTGAAAATTGAGGATTCCAAACTTTTGAGAATTCAGGTCCAGGAACCTCACGATCAGTTCCAGGAAGCTCACGATTTGGTCTAGGAACCTCACGATCAGTTCCAGGAAGCTCACGATTTGGTCTAGGAACCTCACGATCAGGTCCAGGAAGCTCACAATTTGGTTCAAGAACCTTATGGATTGATTTAGTTTAGCATCTTGAAGAACAACACGCTCACATCATGAACACGTCAATGAGTTTTCAAAACTTAGCGGAGGTTTCCACTTCACATCTGATCAGTCTACAGAAAGATCTAGGTGATACCTCTCCTTTTATGCTCACATATTCGTAGAAAACCTCCCAGGTTCCTTGATATTTACATGCACCTCGTAGGTTCCTTGATATTTACCTACGCCTCGCAAGTTCCTTGATATTTACCTGTAGCTTACAGGTTCCATGTATTTACCTTTAGTTAACAGGTTTTGTGTTACTCACCTGAAGCTCATAGGTAACAGCTTCCAGGTCTAGTTGCATTTATATGTGTCTAGTAGATTCCTTGTTATTTTCCTGTAACTGACATCTTGCAGGTTCATTCATATATACCTGAAGCTTGTATGTAACAGCTTCCAAGTTCATTGACATTTGTTAGAAGCCAATTGTTGATAGTTTCTGATTAGCAGCTTCCTACTTGAAGTTCCCAGACAGCCGATACCTGAATAGAAGAAAGTGTGCTTACAACAAGAGCTCCAGGCCTGTAGAGGATTAATCTAGTGCCCTTCTGGATTCTCTTTGTGCTCCATCCAAGGATTCGCTTAGAGCCTAGAAGGACTTACCAGGTTCCCTAAGCATTTCCATGTATTGACCTAGTGCCCTTATGGATTCTCTATGTGCCCGTATAGGTTCACTTAGAGCCCAAAAGGATTCACTTGATGCGCATTTGTTTGGTATCCTAATGGATTCTCTTTGTACCATTTTAGGGATTCATTTGGTGCCCAATTGGTTTCGGTTTTTGTCCTAAGCAGAGGTTCATATAAACAACCAGTTGGATTCACCTTATGCCCTTACAAGGATTTGCATAGAGCCCAGAAAGATTCACCTAGAAAAGCCCTGTCAGCTACATGCACTCGATAGCCAGAAAATACTTGCAAGCATGAAAGATTCATCTCGAAAAGCCCTATGAATCGTAGGCACACATTCAAAAGTCCCATAAGCATGTGGGCACCTAGTTAAGGGTTTTGGGAACCTAAGCATGGGAAACCTAACCTAGAGTTCGCTTGTACTTGAAAAGCCTTCAAAGGGATTCACCTTGTGCCCTTACGGATTCACTTGGTGCCCCTAGCATTTGAAGGGATTCACCTAGTGCCCTTACGGATTCACTTGGTGCCCCTAGAATTTGAAATGATTCATCATGTGCCCTATAGATTCTCTCTGTGCCCTCTTCAGGATTCACTTAGAGCCTATAAGGATTCACATGATGCCACAAAGGAATTCACTTAGTGCCCAACCGGATTCTCTTCGTGCTCTTGCCATGATTCACCTAGAGCCCGGATGGATTCACTTTGTGCTCCCTAAAGCCAAAAGAATTCATTTGATGCCCTGTCGAATTCTTCAAGTGCCCTTCTCAGGATTCACTTAAAGCTCAACGGGTTTCGTCTTATGCCCTACTAAGGATTTACTTAGTGCCCAATTGAATTCTCTAAGTGCCCTTCCCAGGATTCACCTAGAGCTCAATTGGATTCGCCTTGTGCCCTCATCAAAGTGATACATAGATGAATACTCTCATTTTTTAAAGCTTGTATATGATCGAAACAGGTATCGTACTACTAACAGGTTCTTGATAAAATAGCTTGCAGCATCCTTGATGATCATCAGAAGCTTCCAGTCAATAGGCGAAACAAGCAGTTTTCAGTCAACCGCTTCAACAAGCTATAGGAGGTTCACGCGTCATGACGGCTCGGGGGGTAGCTCAATTCCCCTATGTCTTACTTTTGTGAGCTTACACACAGAAGAGCTTCCATCTTCCAGGTTCAGTAACGGAACCTCAATACAAACAAGCACGATGAATCATAGATAAGTTCTAACTTTATGCCTTTATATCCTTAACTATCATGCACATTTCCTGTTAATGAGAGCTTATATTTCTATCATGATTAGATACATATAGTGTTTAATGTGCATACTGCATGATCTTTAGAAATGAAATTTATGTGAACTTATGCTTAGGATGTTGTCATGCCCTATAGGTTTACAGTTTACGCAACATATATGCTTAGTTTATGATCTCGAACTTCTTAGTTGAATCAGTCAAGTAGATAATTGGTATGCCACTTGAGAAGGTAGCAGCATATATAATGTAGATAATCATTCATACTTGCATACATGCATCACTTATATGTGAGCTCTTCAACTCGTATTACTAATCTATTTTTCTAGTTTTCTTAGTGTTGTGCCCAAAATCACCATGGGCTAGATTTAGACCTATTAAGTCATAGGTTCTAATCAACGAGTATTGTTTGAGTGAGGAGACAGATCCAGTACCATATATGAAGACCAAACGTGGAAAATGAGCACTAGCTGAGAAGACAATCAAAAGATTATGAGTATCAAGACGTTCCTGATGAACCAGTACACTACGCCACATATGGGCTTCAACAACGCTTTTTTCAGTATTACGAGCAAAAGTGTAGCCATATATGCCTTAAAATTGGTCTACGCCTACACATTTTTTTAGTGTTACCATTTCTTTAAATTAGTGTTACCGTAGACTCAGACTGTATCTATCCCAACACGGAAGCAAGTGTAGGCGTTGGTCTTTAAAAAAAGTGTAACCGTAGCTCAATATTTGTCCGAATATTTCATTTAACACAGGCGGGGAAATATTTGTCCGAATATTTCATTTAAGCGGGTCAATAATTTCAGTCCCTCTCTCAATTATTATCTCCCTCTCTCAACACACTATCTCATTCTCAATTATTCACTGCTCTCTCAACTCTCTCTCCCTCTCACTGTCCCTCTCGTTCTTCCTCTCTCTCCCTCTCACTCTCGCTCTCGTTCGTTTAAACACTGAATTAAACACACACACATTTCTTCACGGGTTCAGTGAGCTAGGGTTTGCTCAAAGGCTTTGTACGGGTTCAATTAGGGTGCTCTCCGCGAGTTCTGTTCAATTAGGGTTCTGTTTAACTATCTTCTTCAGGTATTGGGCTCTACATTCTTCTTGTTTCGTTACATGCTTCAATTATTGAGATCTGTTCTTGTTCAATTGAGTTCTGTTCTTGTTTGTATGTTTCAATTATAAAGGTTTTAATTATGCTTACATGCTTACATTCTTCTTGGGTTTAGTTCTTTGGGTTTACATGATTATTGGGTTTAATTCTTATTATTTGTTTAATTATTTGTTTTAATACTGAATATTGGGTTTAATTATGCTTTAAAGTTTTTGTATTTTTATATGTTTATTGTTTGTTGCTAATTATGTTTAGATTTTTGATAGCTTGAGCTTGTTTGTTGCTTGATTTTTTATGCTTATTATTACAAAATTGTGACATAGTTAACAGTTAACACTCACCATCTGTATTCAATGGCAGATTATCACCATCTGCATTCTAGTGTGTTGTTTAAGTAGTTAACAGTTGAAGTTTGTGTAAATGGAATACCTGCATTATTTGTGTTTTTGTGCTTGTTTGTTGGTTGATTTTGTGTTTTTATTGTGACTTCTTTGACACACACACACACTCACTATTTCATTGTGTTGTCTGACTTTGAATGAGTTTACAAAATGCTATGGTCATGATGGATACATACGTATCCATGGTGTACTATGTCTGAAATTTATTGCAAAATACAATTGCAATATCTTCAAAAAGCGTATACCATGGATACGTATAGTCATACGTGTCCATAGTGTGATTGGACTTAGTGACTTGAAGTTAAATACATATAGGTCCTAAATTCAAAGTAAACAGAGTCGATTATTTAGTAATACTAGAATGTTTTTTTTAAAATGAGATTGTCTACAAGTTGTAGGTATTGTTTAAATAGTTATTAGTTAGCTACTAAAACTGACGAGATTAACTAGGTAGAATTAGTTCCTGATCGTAGTTATATTTTCCTGTAGTCATGAGTCAGAAAGGTAATACTTGGTTGAATCGTCCCAAGTATACGAAAGATTATATCGAGGGAGTCGAATTGTTTGTGAAAAATGCTATGGCCAAATTTGCCGACGGGAACGAAATACAGTGTCCTTGTAATAAGTGTGAAAATATTTTATGGCGGAGTCCAAACATGGTTCGCTACCATCTCATTTGCAATGGACCGTGTTTAACGTTTGTAGAATGGATTTATGATGTTGCGTTAGTAAAAGATAGTAATATCATGGAATCTGAACCAGATACGGGATTTCATACCGGAAGTAAATGTTGCATTAAAACGTGACAGTCATGTGATTTCATACCGACCAGCTTTAAATCTTTTAATGAGACAATGTTTTTTGGGTTTGAGGAATATCCAGATGGAACTTTCACATTAGATAAACACTCACAAAAGCTGATTTTCTCTTTTCTAGACAGAGTATAACAAGCCAGAGGCAGATATGCACGTTTACCGGATTGTTGCGGTGCTAATTCTGTTCGTATACCCATCTCTTGCACGTCTAATATGGCATTCATCCCATCCTTTGTCTTACCAGGTATATTCAACAATGTCCCAACAATGCTTTCACAAACATTTTTTTCAATATGCATAAAATCAAGACAATGTCTCACTTGCAAGTGTTCCCAGTATGGAAGATCCCAACATATAGATTTCTTCTTCCAAATACTATTCGGACTTGGCTTTTTATACAACTTTCCAAGTACCACATTAATATCTTTAACTCATTCAAAAACCTCCTTCCCAGTTAAAGGTAAACGAGCCACTCGAGTCTCGATAGTCCCATCGAAAGACCTTTTCCTTTTACGATAAGGGTGAGCACGGGGAAGAAATGTACGATGACCCATATACACATTTTTTTTGCAATTCTTTAAACGAATGTCAATCGTAGCATCTTCACAAATTGGACATGCTCTAGCTCCTTTGATAGTGTAGCCTGAAAGGTTTCCATAACCAGGAAAATCACTTATGGTGCAAAAAATCATGGCACGCAAAGTGAAATCTGTTTGGCTGTATGCATCGTGTATCCTCTCACCTTGATTCCATAATAACAATAGATCTTCAATAAGTGGTTGCAGATAAACATCTATGTTATTGCCGGGTTCTTTAGGACCGGGGATGAGCAACGTCAACATGATATATTTGCGCTTCATGCATAACCAAGGAGGCAAGTTATAAATTGTTAGAAGAACTGGCCAAGTGCTATGTTGAGAACTTAGAGTGCGATATGGATTCATGCCATCCGCACAAAGTCCAAGTCGTAGATTTCTGACTTCTTCACCAAATTCCGGGAACTTTCCGTCAATGGTTCTCCACTGTGGAGAATCACCGGGGTGTCTAAGCATCCCATCTGATTTTCTCCCTTCCACATGCCACCTCATAAGCTTTGCATCATTGACATTTGCAAAGAAGCGTTTGAATCGTTCCACTATGGGTAAATACCGTAACACCTTGACGGGAGGCCTTTTCTTGTCATCAGTAGAAGAATTATTTCCCTCCCGCTTGTACCTAGAGGCTCCGCACTTGGGACATGTGTGTAGATGTTCATGTTCATTGCGAAACAGAACACAATCATTGGGACATGCATGTATTTTCTTTACGCTCATACCCATAGGACACAATATCTTCTTCGCCCCATAGGTGGAAGTGGGAAGCTCGTTATTCGGAGGAAGTATGTCTGCTAGAAGTTTTAGCATTTCAGTGAAACTCTTGTCACTCCATCCGTTCTTTACTTTAAGTTTACACAACATCAAGGTTGTTGATAACCTAGTAAACTAATTGTTACAACCTGGATAGAGAAGTTTTTTAGAATCGTCAACCAAGTTCTCAAGAAACTTTGGTTGGTGCATTAGAATATCTTCAACATCTTGAATCATCTCATCGAGCCTATCATTTTCTGCATCATCTTCTTCATTTGCAGGCATACCATCTCCATTACTTCCATAATTCCAATCAGATCTCTTTGTATTTTCAGAATGTATACCTTCGCCATGCCAAATCCACTTGGTGTAATCAGCCATGAAACCACGACGAAACAGATGGTCACGCACTGTCGTATCACTAGGATACTTTTTTAAATTATAACAATCACAACATGGACATGTGATTCTGTCTTCTTTTCCCTCTTCCCTTCTTTGCTTCTCTATATTTTTCTTCGCACAATCAATGAACTCGTCAACTCCATCAACATAGTCTTGTGTTGCACGTGATATTTTGTACATCCATGTATAACGATCCATGGTATATTTCTACAGAATATATGAAAGAGAAGTTCGATAATGGTTAAGGCAATATACAATAGCTTTAATTCACTAAGTTATTTACTCACATTTTAGTTTCATTTAAATATCGGTGTGCTAAACATATGTAGTATTTTAGCCAGGTCTAAATTCAGTTCCATTTCAAAACACAAAAATCGTCTACCTCATTATCTACAGTAGTTTCTTCAATTTTTTATAAAATACCCGAACAATCAAATAACTTGCAATGTTTATAAAAATACAAATGACTTGTAGTACTCAGCCATCCCCTGATCATCTACTACACTAATTAAGGGTCAAATACAAATTCAAAACCTTTTGGCTAATCCCTCTCTAAAAGATAAATATAAATTACATATCTTTTATAATTGTGTTGAACTAATAACATATCCAACAAAGAAAAGAAAACATACAACAAATATATAAATCATAACAACACGGCCATATACATACATACCACCAAAATCATGAATCGTAAATTGATATAGAGAACCCATATAAGGGCAATCAATTACCTCAGATAATCAAACCAAGAAATGCCCAATCGAAGCTAGAGAAGTGGAATCACACCGGAATGTTCAATACGCGTAATGAAAGTAAGAGTGGAGAAACTAAGTCGATTAGGTAGTTGTATTAATGAGTAGAGATTAGTGAGATTAGAATCCCGCCATTGAGGTTTTGGGGGAAAGAGGGAATTGGGGGGAAAGAGGGAATTGGGAAAAGAGGAAGATCGGGAGAGTTGCTAGACCTGGGTAAAATGTTCTAATGATTAAGATTTAGAATTAATTTTGTTATAAAATGAATTATATTTAGTAATTAATATTATATAAAATTTCAATTTTTTTAAAAAATTTACTTAGATAGAGGGGTAATTTTTTTAATAATATAATTTACATAATGAAACATGATCCAGATATAATTTTATCATAAATTGTGGTTCAAGATATATAAGTATGAATGAATACATATAATTTATTTGTGTAATAAAAATAATTTAATTTTTTTTTTATAAAATATTATTTGATTTGTATAAATCTTATTGGAATATTATTATCATTTTTTTTCATAAATATCCAAGTTTAGAAAATTTTTTTGCAAAAATACTTTGGAAAAAATATATTTTACGAAAATACCAACTTATTTGCAAATATACGACCGGCAACCAAATTAACTCTTTGCAACCACATGCAACTTGTTGCGCAGTCATATATATAACAGAAGCATTTGGCGTCATCTTGTTGATTTGGTTTTAAATCATATTTTTTGCAAATAATTTGGTATTTTTGTGTATATTTTTTTAAAGAGCTATTTTTGCAAATATTTTGATAAAATGGTAAAATTGCAAAAAAATAATAATAGAAAAAGTGATATTTTTGTTAAATATTTTATTATTATTCATCAATTTAACATTTTTTAATACAATGGTTTAAAATGGTTTATTTGATAATAGAATTTCAATTTAAATGAGGATTGATAACTTCTCTTGCAAAAAATAAGTGATAATTGATTTAGTGGGTGTTTGGGCTAAGAAATGAAACCCCAAATAGGCCCTTAATGTTATATTTTCACATTATATCGATGTGATGTAACTACAATTCATTCATTCGATGACTCGTATTATTTTTTAACTCATCGATGATATATAACAATTGAACGTGCTGGATTGGTTAGTGAAGTTTTATTTTATTTTGTACTACCAGGTGTAAATTAACAAGTCAAAATTTTTATAATCTTGATTGCTTATGAAATTACTTTTGATTGAATTCGGTTACTTATAAAAAAATGTTGGAAAAAATTTGTACTACCAAGATTTTGAAAAAATTTGTTCATCCGGGAAAAACCATCTTTTTCTCAACAATGTCTTTGTCATTTGATTCAACAGCGTTCCATTAGATAGGAAGAGATAACTCTCGGATAGAGTATTAGAACGGAAAGATACATTAGATAATGAACTAGTGATTCTAAACCATCTCAGGCGATTAATCAACAATTCAAAGTGCTTTTTTTGCGTCTAGCTGCTTGATAAACCAGCGTTTATATAAACCCGGAAAGAAAAAGGAGAAGGGCCGGTGGTGGGCAATTGGGAAAGTCGGGCTGGTCGGGTGTCTTCATTCAAGCGACGATACAGAAAAAGAACGAAATGAAGTGAGAGGCCGGGAGACAGGGAAAAGAGTCACTTTACAATAAAAAATTGTAAAAAAAAGGGAAAAAATTGTAAACTTAAGAAAAAAATTTGTTTAAAAAAGGGCAAAAATGTATTTTTAAAAAGTACACTTAAAAATGGTACTCTTGAAAAAATCACTAATATAGTATAAATAAGATTTTTTTTGTTTAAAAATATTATTTGTATATAATTTAGCTATTTTAAAAATTCTAAATCTGAATTTGTTACCTCATAAGATGCTTTGCCACAACCGGTGCCTAAACAGATTTAGTAGCACATTTTGATTATTTTTTGATGCAAATGGTCTATTATTGTTTTAATATTTAGAAAAAGTTGAGGAAGCATATCATTTAGAAAAAGTTGAGGAAGCATATCAGCAAATTTGTTAGTGGCACAGTGGAAGTGTTATTGGCCTGTATCCCAAAGGTAGCAGGGTCAATACCCAGCTCTCGTTCATTTTTTACAAAATTTGCATTGTCGTATTTTTTTTTTGATAAATAACAGTCTACAATCATCGCGATTTCTGGCACAAGATCATTTATTCTGGAAAGCATATGCACATAGTTTTTGTGTCAAAGTACAACAGGTAAAGCAATGTTAACAAATCCATGTAGTAATCTAGTCATGCAACTTGGACCCGCATCATCACAGCTCAGTGCCTTGTTTAAAGCTTGTCCTCCCCAGGCCAGAACCCTCATACAGGGCAGTAAGGTAGTGATAGAAAAAATATTAGTTTGGGGGACCTCTGAACTCACGATCTTAGAAACCAATTCCTGTACAATATTCGGAAGTAGCCATTGGAGTGGAGATTGATAGCTGAGTGGTGGAGAATGAATTCTTGTTAGAACTAACATTATCAAGTTCGGTCCATAAATCTATAGCTTTTGGCCAATCATTTATTCTGGAAAGCATATGCAAGCATAGTTTTTGTGTCAAAGTACTACAGGTAAAGCAATGTTAATGAACAAACAAGCATCATTTTAGAATCTAAGTAGTAATCTAGTCATGCAACTTGGACCCGCATCAACACAACTCAGTTCCTTGTTAAAAGCTTGTCCTCCCCCAGGCCAGAACCCTCATACAGGGCAGTAAGGTAGTGATAGAAAAAATATTAGTTTGGGGGACCTCTGAACTCACGATCTTGGAAACCAATTCCTGTACAATATTCGGAAGTAGCCATTGGAGTGGAGATTGATAGCTGAGTGGTGGAGAATGAATTCTTGTTAGAACTAACATTATCAAGTTCGGTCCATGAATCTATAGCTTTTGGCCACTCGTCAAGAAATGGACGCATTGAAAGATCCTCTTGTTTAACTGGGCCTGGTGACCCAATTTCGTTGCGGAGGAAGCAATGTTGCTGCTTTGACATCGTAGAATCATGTTCATATTGTTGGCCCCTGCGAATTAGAAACATTTCTTGGTTTCAAGGAGGAGCTTGAATGAACAAATGGCATCAGACGCCATATGCATTGTCTATATTACTGTCCAATAAAAGACCCCTAACCCTGAAACTTCAGGAGAGAAGGTATGCACATCTGCATCAGGAGTCGGACCCTGGAGGGAATTTAGTAATTACCTGATACCGGATATAGCAGGTTTGACGGGGAAGAACCCTAGAACGAAGAGTGAGAGTCCGATTATCTGAATCACTACTGCTGGTCTGCTGCTAATGTCCACAGCGTTATTTTGTATACTATTTGTAGGGATTGGTTTATTCTTGTTTTTGGCCATTACAATTTGTTTCCATTTTAATACATTTGGAACATTATGTACAAGACTAAAAAGGCTCTTTACATCTAAAATAGTGGGGAAGAAAAAATCGTTCTGTACTCTTTCTCATGCCCCCACTTGAAGTTGATGTTCTACTGTACTCTGACCCTTGTTCCTAATTTAGCTGTATTCTTGTGATACCATAGTTCCATCTGCAACGTTGATAGATTGCTTCCAAAACATAGAGTCTCTGAATTAATATTTGAATTAGCAGGTTTTAAGCCCAACTAGAACCAATTAAGTAGCAGAATGTGTGTTCGATCTGTTAGAAAAACAAATAAGAATGTAGGTATACCAGGATTTAAAAGAAGGTTGAAAATTTTACAATAATAAAATTGTAAAAAAAAGGTTGAAAACTAGTGTTGAAAAAAAAGCCAAAAAATTAAAAATAAAAAAAAATGTAAAAGGGTACTTTAGGTGTCGGTTGATTTAAGGCGACACTAAAAAGTGCACACTAATGCGTCGGTTGTTTAATGGCCGACACTAAAGGGGTACTTTAGGCGTCGATTCTACAAAGCCGACACTAAAGAGTAATTTTAGGCGTCGATTGAGTAAACGCCGTCACTAAATAGTGCAACCTAATGCGTCGGTTGTTTAATGACCGACACTAAAGGTCTACTTTAGGCATCGGCAGTTGAAAACCGACGCATATTAGTGTTATAGGCGTCGGTTAATTCACTAAACCGACGCAAAAAGTCCAACAGAAATGACAAAAAGCGTCGGTTAAACTAACAACCGACGCATAAAGTATGTATATGCCACGGTTCTCTATAGAACCGACACCAAAAGTGCGACACTATAAGCACTTTCTGTACTAGTGTGGCAAGGAACACTGTCCAACTTACCTACTTGGGAGGCTTATTCGGAAAAAGGAACCAAAATCAAAGTCAGCAGCATCAGGTACATCCTCCGTTCAACCTCCAGCTTCTGATCAGTTGGTGTCTGACCTAACTGATAAGATCAGAGCTCAACTTCAACAAGAGATGGATCAGAAACTTGATCAAAAAGTTCAACAGATGATGAAAATGTTGGCTGAACAGAATCCAGGTTTGAAGTTAGACGCTATTGAGGGCTCCGAGAAATCAGCTGAAGTGCCCCATGGAGATGACGACGTTAGTACCGACTAATCAAATTTTACGCTATTCTAAGTAACCTATGTTGTTTTCGTTATACGTTTTTGGGTTGCGATGGTATTAGACATTGGTACTTAACGTTTAAACTACGTATTTAACTTAGCTTTTGGATGGTTTGTTTGTGGATTGATGTAGTTAATTTTGGATGGTATTTTATGTGTTGGAATGGTTTTGGATACCATTTATGTATTGAAATGGCTTTTGGATAGCCTTTATGTTGACAGTATTTTGAATGGGAACCTTTTATTTCAATGTCATATGTTGGCTTTCTTTATTTAAAATGTTGGTAAAGAGCTATAAGAATGTAGCCATTGGCTCTAGTATTAATATTTTTGTGTTGGCAAAAGAATAACAAAGTGTTGGCAAAAAGTAAAAAACACCAAAGTGTTTCACAATTTGATATTACAATAGGACTAAAGAGGTGTTGGCATAGGTCTACACCAACACTTTTAATAGTGTGACTACAAAAGATTATGGTGTAGCCATAAATCTATAGTAACATCTTATAAGGTGTAGCCACAGATCAGAAAGGTGTTGGCATAGGGGTCTAAGCCTACACTTTTCTCCGGTGTTACCAAAAATCGAAAAAGTGTTACCATAGGGGTCTACGGTAGCGGTCGATTTTGTAACACTACCATTTTTGGCCAAAGTGTAGCCGTAGCTGGTTTTAGGCTGTTTCAGCAACACTTTTGGCCCTATAAGCACACTTTTTTTGGCATAGCTGTAGGCCATTTGTGGCGTAGTGGTAGCTGAGCAGATTACGAATGAACCAGGTTCCTCCCCGCAGAAGAGCCCGAGTCAGCCTAGCAGCAACAATGAGGATAGAAAGAAGTACATGGGAACCACAGAAAGGCTCCCCAGACTAACAAATTTGTTATTTGTGTAGGTACAGTTTCCTGTAGAGAGGTTCTTGAGAACCAGGTTCCGAGATAGAGGTTCCTGAGAACCAGGTTCCGAGACGTAGGTTCCTGAGCATAGATAGTAGAGAGATCAAGAAGCCAGCTAGAGAGAAGCAGACTCATTATTGGAGAGTACTCCTAAGACTCAGCTGATCCTAGAGTACCTCTAATAGATAGACAGTAGATAGTCAAACAAAAAGCAGCTTAGAAGATGAAGCAACGTCTTGAGCAATCAAGTTATGATTTTCAAGGTTAACCTCGTGCCCTTTTAAGGATTCATCCAGTGCCCTATTGGATTCGTTTTGTGCCCTCAGCATAGGTTCACATAACGCCCAACTAGGTTCACTTTATGCCCTTATTTGGATTCACTTGGTTCCCTTGACAATCTTAAGATTCACCTTGTCCCTTTTAAGGATTCATTTAGTGCCATATTGGATTCGTTTTGTGCCCTCAGCATAGGTTCACATAACGCCCAACTAGGTTCACTTTATGCCCTTATTTGGATTCACTTGGTTCCCTTGACAATCTTAAGATTCACCTTGTCCCTTTTAAGGATTCATTTAGTGCCATATTGGATTCGTTTTGTGCCCTCAGCATAGGTTCACATAACGCCCAACTAGGTTCACTTTATGCCCTTATTTGGATTCACTTGGTTCCCTTGACATTCTTAAGGTTCACTTAGTGCCCAATTAGTCGCTTTGTGCCCTTGTCAAAGGATACATTCAGCGCCTAATTGGATTCACTTTGTGCCCTTGTCACGATTCAAGCAAGAAGATAAAGACCTGCATGGTTCACTCAAAAGAAACATGGGAGCACTGAAGGGATTGGACCTTAAAATATCAAGCTATTTAGGTTCCTCTCGCATCCTATGACTTCGAGGAACCGGGGGGTACATGTTGTGCCCAAAATCTCCATGGGCTAGATTTAGACCCATTAGGCTTAAAGATCCAATCCGTATGAGTAATATGGGTTATGATTGAGGTCCCTTAAGTTAAATGGGGCTAAATAGCATGTGAAATGGAACTGGACAGGTTCAGGTTCCCGAGAAACAGCTTCCCGAGAGACAGCTTCCTGCAGATAGCTTCCCGAGAAACAGGTTCCTGTAGACAGGTTCTTGAGAGACAGCTTCCTGTACGAAAATAGATTTATGCCAGCAGATTTATAGTATGATTAAGCCTCCTATTCTTTAGGAGCAAGTTATGAACATCAACTCCTTATTGGAATGTATTTGTTGATGAGTGGATTTCGTAATCAACTTATGTGAGGTTTACAGGTAGTTGTATAGGCTAGCGATCAACTGTTCTACGAAAGGTTTGGGTTGTGTTTGTGGGGGTTGAGCTGAGCTCGAGGGTATCTCCAATAATCTCAGATGCCTTTAGAGAAAACTAGAGAACTTAATGCGTCGTACCCTGAGGTGCCTACGTACCCTTGTATTTATAGGGATCAAGCTCACGTAGTTCTAGTATGATTTCGTCTCTTACTGGAATAGCTGCATTCGGTCATCTAATTCGTGTTGGACTCAGGTTCCTTTAGAGCCTTTCACGAACTAGTTTGGCTAAGTGGAGTAGAACTCGAGTTCGTACCCTACTTATGTTTCTCTCATTGGTTAGAGTTATTCTAGGATCATCTGCGCCCTAGAATCATACTCAGATACCAATTCGTTTATCTGTTCTAGATGACTTCTAGAACTTTCTGTTGGCAACTCGTAGGAACCTGGTGCTCAGGAACCTACATTTCAGGAGCCTGTTTCTCAGGGACCTCCTTATTTCGGGACATATCACTTAGGAACCTCCCTTTTGGTGTTAGTACCTGCACAAATAACAAACTAGTTAGACTGGATAACTTTTCATATGCTTTTATCATCTCTATGGCTGCTGTTATGCTAATTCGAACTCCTCGGCTGGGAGGAACCTGGTCTTCGAGTGCTCAACTCAGCTTCCTGACTATTGGGAACCTCCTAATACTCGTACTTCCTTATTCATTTCTCCTATTTGATCTTCATGACTCGTATTGGATCAATCTTCTGGCTTGTATGGATCGAACCTTATAGCTTAATGGGCCTAAATCTAGCCCATGGAGATTTTGGGCACAACAAGTACCCCCCGGTTCCTTGAAATTATGTAATGTGAAAGGAACCTATTCTAATTCTACGATCAAAAGTTCAATGCTAGACCATTCTAGTAACAATACCTCGCTTCAACATTTTATATCCAAGCCTACATGAGTTTACTCGGCGTAGGAAACAGGACATAAAATATTTTCAGCTTAATACAATTTTGAGTAAGCTTCCTTTGCATTTAGGAACATGTTATCTTGCTATTTTCTTCTTTAGATAGCTGTTCTCGAAGTCAACTCGATGCTTGCATTTAGCTCCTCTAGGAATCTAATTAGCCCCTTAACTCCACGTCTCTTTAAATTTAATAATTTAAAGATCTATAGGAAGAGATAATGGTTGGCAGCTGGAGATAATTTAAAGTTCGAATTGAACTTATCACTTACCAAAGCTGTAGTTAATGCATGAGTTCCCAAGGTTCACACGCCTTTCACACATATACCTCTTCGTTTTTACCGCTCCACTAATGCTCTGACGCGTGTACGGAACTGTCTTGATTATATAAACACACTTCTAACTCCAAGTCTAGTTTTTACCTTTACCAAATATCTTCCAAAACCCTTAGAGAGAGAGAAGAAGGAAAAGAAGTCCGACGGTCGCTTACTCAATCCAAGCTCTCCGTCACCGCTTTCTTCTAATTAAGGTATGATTTGCTTTCTTTCTGCTCTTTTGACTTCATTTCGTACTGTCTGCACTGTCGTGTCTTGCATGTCGATGTTCTTTGTTTATGGTCTTTGTATGTATGCGTTCGTATCTATCTTTCACATTCCATGCTTTTCATACAACTTGTTCACCACACCTTGTTTGTTTGGTCATCGATTTATAGTTTTGAAACCCAGATTTCCCTGGGATTTGATATTATTTATTCACATTCTGTACACACATGTTTTCGACTTATACTGTAATCGATATGAGTCGTTTCAATGGTGCGTAGCTTTTGTGTAATTCGCTGACTACCATGTGTCTCATAGCTATGTCCGTCCCAGAACTTTAGAACCACTATTTCTCTTTTAAAAGACTCAAAACCTGATTTTTCTCCGTCTGTCTTTTGCAGATGTCCTCTGATTCTACACACTCTGACCACTTGTCTTCTATTCAACCTTCTATGATGCCAATAGGGGAAAGAACTAGGTCTAGGGTTGTTGTTCCAGACATTGATGAACCTGGAAATATCCTTCTCAAACCTTCGACCTTACCCTCTACAAATCTTCCTACCCCTTCCTTTGTAGATTTGGGGGATGATTGGCCCTCTGACGGAGAGGAAGTGTCTAAGCCTGATCATAGTCTGATCCCGGATCCTGATTTTGATAACGAAGTGTCCGTCGAAAGAGAGTTGTATAAGCAAGAAATCGTACCTTTCTGTGACAGAATGGATTCTCTTATGACCGTGACTAGGTTAGAGAAATTGTATGAGGAATGTGTTCGTCCATCCTGCTCCATTGTTATCCCTAAACCAGGTGAGAGAGCTCATAAGTTTGATACCAAGATACCTGATCGAGGTATTCCAAATGTTGTAACCTCGGCTGCCTTCTTCAAAGTTGGTGTATATTTCCCTCTGCATCCTTTCCTGAGAGAGGTTCTTGACTTCTATGGTTTGGCCCCTCTCCAATTGACACCTAACTCATATAGGTTAGCCATTAGTACCTACATTCTGTACACTAGCATGTTTACAACCCCACTATCTGCACATGAATTAGGTTACTTCTTCAGATTGAAGGACACTGGGAAGGGTTCTGGTTGCTTCTATCTGACTGCCTGGCCTAGTCATCAAGGCCAATGTATAAAAGGTGTTAAACAGAACTTTGATCAATGGCAAGAGCAGTTCCTTTACTGCTTTGATTGTCCCTCTATCCGCTTTGAATTCAATTGCCGCCCATTAATTCCAAAACAGACTATTCTTACTGGAGCTTGCTTAATGAGAGCTAAAGAGGCTTTGAAGCATTCTTCGGCCATAAGAGATTGTATGATCCTATTGACCCCTGATAATTTATCTGCCCTAGGTTTTATACCCTCAGCTTCTGGTATGAGTTCCCCTGTTGTTGTCCTTTCTTTTCTATTGTTATACATCTGCACATTTACCTGCTTATTCTGTATATAAATCTCTGATACTTTCTTGTACTTTCTTTCGCAGATATGGCTCCAAAAGCCCCATCGTTTATCAAGAGGTCCAAGAACGTGGATGAGATCTTCAAGACTGAAACTAAGGAGGTTCCGCTGAATGCAACTCCCATTAATCAAATTCCTGGCACTCCTGCTTCCCAAACTACTCATTCTGGTTCTTCAAAGAGGAAGTTTGCTCAGACAACTCTTGACCTCTCAGCAGCTCCCCAGACCCGCTCGTCAAGGAAAAGCAAAGCAGTAAAAACCGATCCTGATCAAACCTCCAATCTGTTCAAAGACATGATTGACACCCATGTTCCTACAGAGACGATAGCTGCCTGGAGTAAGATGAGTTCTACTGAAGCCATGCACGCCATGAGGTTTGCTACTGCTCAATCTGCTTTCTTTGCTCTCAGATACTGTGACGAGTTTGCTGTAAAGACCCAATATGACCTTCAACTTCAAGGAGAGATTCGCAAACTCAAAACAGAACTAGCTGCTAGTGAGGATAAGGCAAACATTGCCACTGCGGCTGTCAGAAATGCCAAGATTGTGGAGACCTCTTTAAAAGATGAGAAAATCGAACTTCAAGGTCAGGTTAAGATCCTTAGGGACGAGAAACTGTCGATGTTAGAAAGGA
The DNA here is from genome assembly GCA_037693485.1 of Kitagawia praeruptora. Classification (NCBI taxonomy): domain Eukaryota; kingdom Viridiplantae; phylum Streptophyta; class Magnoliopsida; order Apiales; family Apiaceae; genus Kitagawia; species Kitagawia praeruptora. The sequence continues at coordinate 114,611,063 of CM075351.1, read as the reverse complement.
CCAATGAACTGGAAGCCCAGGTGGATGCCCTGAATGCTGCTGCTGAAGTTGTGAAGTCATCCATACTGGTCAAGGAGAAGGCCAGATATGATGAAGGCTATGATGAAGGTATTAATGACTACATTCGTTCCACATGGGAGAAGATGCCCAATATAGACTGGTCCCTCTTGGGTGAAGACGTAGTAGGGATGATCAAAGATTTTGAGGAGAAAGCTGCTGCTGCAAACTCTGTACCTCCCGTGAAAACGGTTGAGAGGTCTCCGGGTGCCACCCTTGAGACTGCAGAGGTTCCTGCTCCTGACGTTACTCCAACCACTCTTCCACCTTCCTCAGCTATCGAAGAATCTAGTAAAGTATCTCCTGCCTAGAGTTTCATAAATTTTCTGAACTTTCCATAACTTTTCTTGAGGTTGCGGGCCCCTCGTAGTGCCTCGCGGGATGTAATTTAACTTGGTTTTGATGGCCTTCGTGCCCTATAACTCTTTATGTTTCTAATGACTATTATCTACTCTTGGTATATCTCTTGCTCTTACTTATTCACGCCTAGCTTCTTAACCTGCATCTGTACTACTTAATACTGCACACCTTTTTTTTAAAAAAACTCGTAGAATACCTTATCATCATGCATCTTAAAAACTAATTAGTGTCCATACTTATACATCCAAGCTTATGTGGGATAACCCGTTATAAGAAACAGGATGCATACATACTTTCACTTATAATTTTCTCAAAATAACATTTAACTAAATACAGCTTACTTGCAGACTTGGAACCCTTTTCTGTTTATACTTTGAGACATGTATTCACCACCGTAATCTGAACTGTAGTTTTCCTTAGAGATTCCTCCCAGGTCTAAACCAGGTTCCCTACAAAATATCTGATCAACTTCCGTAAGCTTAAACACATCTTTTCTCGTGCTTCACTCAACATTATCAGAGTCGTCTTTTGAACTAAAAACCCTTTCTGATAACCTTAGATCCTAAATAATTTGACCAGGTTCCTCGACCATTAAACCTGCAAAATAAACATAAAACAAAAACTAGTTAAGGTTAGTAAAATTTCTTTTGTTTAATTCGGGCCATCTCTTGGAAAGGTTGCCTGCTTGGCTCCCAATCCTAATCTCTAGGTCCCAACATGCCTCGAGGCCTGTTGGTTCCTTTTTTTTCTCCTGGAAAGGTAACCTGCTTGGTTCCCAATCCTATTCTCTAGGTCCCAACATGCCTCGAGGCCTGTTGGTTCCTTTTTATGCCTCGGGGCGATTCTAGGAACCTGTGTGCCGTTCTGGGAGTCCACACAGATTCCTCTTCTCCATGTGTCAGGCTAGACATCTTATGAAGGTAAATGCTAAGGATTTTATCCCTTCTTCCCATGCGCCAAAGGCGGTTCCACATGAGGGAGAGCTTATTAGGCCTCTCTTTAAGGTGCCTTTTGTCAGGACTTTAGATGCCTTTTGTCAGGACTTTAACTCACGTGCTCAAGGAACTTGAGGCTTTTGGCAACAATGTCGTGCTCAGTCAACTGAGGCTTTTCAATCACATTTGCTCAGGAAGCTACCTGAGGCTTTTCTCAATGCCCAGGAAGCTACCTGGGACTTTTCTCGATGCCCAGGAAGCTACCTGGGACTTTGCTCGATGCCCAGGAAGCCACCTGGGACTTTGCTCGATGCCCAGGAAGCTACCTGGGACTTTTCTCAATGCCCAGGAAGCTACCTGGGGCTTTGCTCGATGCCCAGGAAGCTACCTGGGGCTTTTATCCTTTTCTCAATAATCTGTCCACAAGCTGATTCTGATCAATCAATCGTAGTCTGCACATTCTGTCAATTCATATTCATACTTCACACATACTGTCAATGCTACAGGAACCTGTCAGCTTAGGTAACCTGCAAAATGCAACACAATGCTACAGGAACCTATTAATCTAGGTAACCTGTTTCAAAAATTTCAAATTGGCATATGAAATATCAAATCATAGCATGTGCAATACTGTCTAAGTAGGAATACTACCCCCCAGTTCGGTTGGGTAATGATTATTACGTAAAAGAACTATTAAGGAGCTATAGCTGCAAACAATGCACTCAAAATATTTAACGTAGAGCTATACATCGCTCAATACTTGAAACAAAATCGTCTTGCAAGTAGAGAGGTTCACATTAAGTACCCCCCGAGTACATGCATAATTGAATACTGGAATCAAAATACTGGTCAGCTATAACTAATAAGCTGCCTTTATTCTTGGGCTGAAAGAGCCTTACTTTTCCTAAGAAAAACGCATAAAAGAGTTACTGATAATACTTCTTGAGATGTTCTGCATTCCAAGCTCTCGGAATGAGGTTCCCATCCATATCCATCAAGTGGTAGGTTCCTTCCCAAATGGCTGACTTTATCTGGTAAGGCCCTTCCCAATTTGCTCCAAAAGCTCCATGTGCCAGAACCCTGGTATTTGGCATGACTTTTCTCAGAACTAGGTCTCCAACTTTAAAAGGTCTTGCCTTCACCTTTTTGTCGTAATACCTTCGAACTCTCTGTTGATATGCTGCTAACTTCACTTGTGAATCTGCTCTCAATTCTTCAACCATGTCCAAATACAGTCTATGATTGACCTCATTGCTCTCGGGATCAAAATACTTTCTTCTCAAGGAACCTGTTCCAATTTCCACAGGTACCATAGCTTCACAACCATAAGTGAGGGTAAAAGGAGACTCACCAGTTGTAGTTCTAGGCGTGGTATTATACGACCACAAGACTCCAGGAAGCTCCTCTGGCCAGCTTCCCTTCTTATCTTCAAGCCTTGTCTTCAAAGTGTGCTTGATAATCTTATTCACTGCTTCAGTCTGTCCATTACTCTGCGGATAATACACTGCTGAAAATGCTTTTTGGATTCCAAACTGCTCACATAATCCTCTAAGCTCTCTACTATCGAACTGCTTCCCATTGTCAGAAATCAGCTTCTGTGGAATGCCAAACCTGCATACAATGGCTCGAAACACAAACTCAGTCAATTTTGACGCTGTAATCTTAGCAAGCGGTTCTGCTTCTGCCCACTTTGTAAAGTAATCGACTGCAACCACTGCGTATTTCACTCCTCCTTTTCCTTTCGGGAGCTCTCCAATGAGGTCTATTCCCCAAACAGCGAATGGCCAAGGGCTAACAATCGGTTTGATAGGTGCTACCGGACGACTATCAAAATTGGCAAACCTCTGACAATTACTGCATGCCTGCACGAACTTTGTAGCATCTGCTTTGATGGTTGGCCAATAATATCCTTGTCGAAGGACTTTCATGGCTAAAGAATTACCCCCCGAGTGATTTCCACATACTCCTTCATGAATTTCCTCGAGGATATACTTGCATTGTTCTCCAGCTACACACTTAAGCAAAGGCTGATTGAATCCTCGTTTATACAGAACTCCATCATAAATTACATACCTGGCTACCCGATACCTCAGCTTCCTGATATCACTTTGATCGGGAGGTAGCTCCCCTTTGTCCAGGTAACGATATATCGGGGTCATCCAGGAATCTTCAACTGGAAATTCAATGTCCATTACCTCTTCCTTGAAAACACTTGGTTGCTCCTGGATTTGAAGTGGAATTACCCCCAATAATGTGGATTCTCTCTGTGACCCTAGCTTGGCCAATGCATCCGCTTTGGTATTCTTTCCTCGAGGTACTTGATCCAGCTTCACCTCTCTGAACCTTGCGATCAACTCCTGGGAATATCTCAAATATAAGTCTGTTCTTGGCCCTCTCGCCTGAAAACCACCACGAATCTGCCAAACTACTAACATTGAATCACTAAACACCCTGATATTTTCTACTTTCATCTCCAAAGCCAACTTGAGTCCTGCAATCAATGCCTCATATTCTGCATCATTGTTCGTGGCTTTAAAAGCAAAATGAATCGAGCTATAGAGTTGGTGTCCTTCTGGACTAACTAATTCTATGCCTGCACCTGCTCCACCACTGTTAGCAGCTCCATCCACATACAGTGTCCACCAAGGTGCACAGTTGTCATTGTCTGCTTGTTTTTCCACCACTTCTTTTGGCCCCTCTTGGCCAGTAACCTCTACATGAGGTGGAAACTCGATTAAGAAATCTGCTAAAGCTTGAGCTTTGATTGCTGTCTTTGGCTTATATTCTATGTCGAACTGTCCTAGCTCCACAGCCCATTTTAACATTCTTCCAGAGGTTTCTGGCCTATGCATCACTTGCTTAAGTGGATATGAGGTTCTTACTTCAATCTTGTGAGCTTGGAAATAAGGTCGCAGCTTCCTGGAAGCCAGAATCAATGCGAAAACCAACTTCTCCATTCCTGTGTACCTCGTTTCTGCGTCAAGTAACCTTTTACTAACATAGTAAACTGGGCTCTGCTGTCCATTCTCTTCTCGAACCAGAACTGCACTAATGGAATACTCTGAAACAGCCAAATAAAGTATCAATGTTTCTCCATCCACAGGTTTGGCTAACAGTGGGGGGCTCCCCAAATGCTCCTTTAGCTTTCCAAACGCTATCTCACATTCTGCGGTCCACTCAAATTTGTTTCCTTTCTTTATGGCTTTAAAGAACTCCTGACACTTATCAGTGGACCTCGAAATGAATCTATTCAAAGCTGCAACTCTTCCTGTAAGAGATTGAACCTTTTTCACAGTTCTCGGAGACCTCATATCAATCAATGCTTTAATCTTGGCTGGGTTGGCTTCGATACCTCTGTGGTTTACCATGAAACCCAGAAACTTTCCTGATTCTACCCCAAACACACATTTTTGAGGGTTCAGCTTCATTCTGTACTTCCGCAAGATTCCAAACATTTCTTCTAAGTGCTTTACATGGTCAACAGCTTCCTTAGACTTAACTAGCATATCATCCACATATACTTCCATAGTATGGCCAATTTGGTCTTTAAACATCATATTCACTAACCGTTGGTATGTAGCTCCAGCATTAATCAACCCAAATGGCATGCATACATAGCAATAAAGACCTCTGTCCGTAATAAAAGAAGTATGCTCTTGGTCAGGTTCATACATAGGGATTTGATTGTAACCTGAATATGCATCCATGAAGCTAAGGAGGGCATGTCCAGCTGTTGCATCCACTAACTGATCAATCCGTGGCAGTGGGAAACTGTCCTTCGGGCATGCTTTGTTGAGATCTGTGAAATCCACACAAGTTCTCCATTTTCCATTAGGTTTCTTTACCAAAACAGGATTTGCCAACCATACTGGGTAAAAAGACTCTTTAACTAATCCTGCATCCAACAACCTGTCAACCTCTTCTTTCAATGCCTGAGCTCTTTCTCCACTAACTGGTCTTCGCTTCTGTCTCACTCCTTTCTTTTCTGGATCAATATTCAACTTATGACACATGACCCTTGGATCTATCCCTTCCATATCTGCATGACACCATGCAAACACATCCAGATTCCTGCCCAAAAAAGTAATGAGAGATTCTTTTAAGGCTGGATCGAGTTGAGCTCCAATCTTTAACACCTTTACACCATCTTTATCATTGATCTTCACATCCAGAGTCTCACCAGCTGGTCCAGCCTTTACCGTGGATTCTGGCATTCGAAGATCTAAGTCTACCTCCATCTCTGCGGTTGAGTCCTCTTGAGGTTCCTGGACGGTGGACGGTTCCTGTACTTCATGCATGACATTCCTTCTCTTTGATGCTGGCTGACTGTCTTCATTGCATCCATTATGCTTCAGTTTCCGGGATTTTTCTTCATCCAACCCTTCTACCATACACACATCACCATCCTTGTCCGTAGGGGGTGCACTTTCTATCAGTAAGTAGGGGGTATCTGGTCCCCGAAAAACGGGAATCTCATCATGAGGTTCCTCTTCTATGATCTCTTCAATTCTGATAGCTCTACAGGATGCTGACACAAAACCTTCCAAGGGCGAACTGCGCAGGTCGACCGTTATCTTGTCTGGGTTCTTTCCTGGAAAACTATCAGGAACCTCGTCCATAGGTTCAGGCAATTTAGTAGCTCTAGCAGCATGTTGCAAAGCTTTGGTGTAACACTCTCTAGACTCATACTGACATCCTCGAACTATGCCAACTCCATTTGGCGTCGGGAACTTCATAGTGAGGTGGTAAATGGAGGTTATTACCCTCATCTCCTTCAAAATGGGTCTTCCCAAAATAGCATTGTAATTCATATTCTCTTCTATAACAATGAATTCTGCCAACTGTGTAATGCAACATGGTTTATCACCTAAGGTTACTGGCAAACGAATCTTACCTTTGATAGGAACCTGATTATTGGTGAATCCGTACAAGGTGTCATTTGTTGGAGTTAAGTCCTTATCCAGAAAATGCATCTTCTTGAAAGCTGAGTAAGATAGCAAGTTTACAGAGCTTCCATTATCAACTAGCACTCGATGAACCTCATAAGATCCAATTCCTGCCTCAACAACCAAAGCGTCAGTATGGGGATGATGTACCCAGGAAGCATCTTCTTCAGTGAAAGTAATATCTGCATCCTCTCCTTCAAACAGCTTTGGGGACCTCTGGGACAGATTGTAAATACTGGTTAAAGGACGTTCTTTAGCCTCACGAGTATACCTCTCCATGGCATTCCTGCTGCTTCCTCCAATATGGGGACCTCCTATAATTGTGCGTATGCACCCAGCCTTAGGTGGTCCCTCCATCACGACAGGTTCCTGTGTCTGTGTCTTCTGAGTCTTCTCATCTCTATACTTTTTTCCTTCCTGAGCCACCCATTCACTCAATTGCCCTTGTCTGATTAGAGTTTCAATTAGATCTCTGAGGTGACGACAATCTGCAGTATTATGCCCATTATTATCATGGAAGTCACAGTAGGGGCGCTCATTCTTATTCCCTGGCGGACCGGTTCTGAAAGGCTTCTTAAACCATGAGGACTTCTCATTCACTGCGTAAATATGATCAATCGGAGCTACCAAAGGGGTGAAGGTTTCATAGACGGGTCTCTCTGGTCTATTGCTGTTATAGGAAGCTGGTGGCGGTACCTGACTCATGACAGGTTTAGTAGGATTCACAGCTTCGGGCTTCACCTGAGATGTGCGACTAACCACCTTTTTATTGTCACGACCATTGGGGCTTCTTTGTCTCGACCTCTTGCTTCCACTTTGCCTTACAAAATCTGGATCCTTCCTTAATTCAGCTAGTGACTCCTCCACCAGTCGAAAGGGTTCTGCCTGGGCATAAAAATCTACTAACGTCTCTGGTTCTTTTCCCTGCAGTGCTTTCCAAAAATCTGAGCCTCCTTTGACTCCAGCGATTAAGAAATTCTTTATTGTTTCCTCAGATGCCTTCCTAACTTTAGGAACCTCTGCATTAAACCTCTTGAAATATTCTGTCAATGTCTCACTAGGTCTTTGCTTGATATTGGCTAAGGTATTGGTCGGTGGGGCAAATGCAACAGATGCTCTGAATTGAGTGACAAAGAGCTTCCCCATGCTTGCCCAAGAACCAATCGAATCTGCAGGTAACCTCTTGAACCACTGATGGGCTCCGCCCTGTAGAGTTGCAGCCAGTAACCTGCACCTGGTGGCTTCCTTCACTTGATAAACATCCATCTCTGTGTCAAAACGACTAAGGTACTCAATGGGGTCAGTAGTCCCATCGAATTTCAACTCATTTGAGGGCCTGTAAGACCTAGGCAAAGCCGACTTTCGAACCTTCTTGGTGAAAGGAGAAGCTGTTATAGGGTTCACAGCAAGATTCTTTTCGTCCTTGAGTTGAGCCAAAATTTTCTTGACATCTTCTGCCGTCACCTCCCCAACAGCTTCCGCCTTTGTCTTCTTACTCGTCCCTTCTTCCTCTTGCGACCCTGTAGCACTTGATTCTTCAGTATCCTCATCTGAATCCGTGCTCTTTTCTTCAATTATCTCGACAGATGGGTCTTTATCGTTCTTCTTTTTCTTTGAGGAACCTCCAGTCTTGGTTTTCTTCTTCTTCTTGGACCCTGTACGGTCCTTGCTACCAGTTTTATTCTTCTCAGGATTCTCCATATCTTCATCATCATTACCTTCTTTCGGTTCTTCACCATCGTCAGGAACCTCCTCTCCATTCTCAGATTCTTCAAAATTCAACTGTTTCGGAGTAACCTTCGACTTCTTGCTCTTCTTTGCCTTCTTTTTCTTCTTTTTGCTTGAAGCCTGCTCCAAAGTCGATAAACGTTCTCCCACAGTCTTTAGGATTTCCATCATGGCTGCTTTAGTGACTTTCGGTGCTCTGGGAGGAGATGCGTTCTCCTCATGAACCTGTCGCTCAGAACGGGTTGCTTCGCTCTCCGAGCTGCCTGACATCTTTTCCACTCTTAAGATATTAACTCCCCTCCTTCTAGCGCCAATGTTGATGAGTGGATTTCGTAATCAACTTATGTGAGGTTTACAGGTAGTTGTATAGGCTAGCGATCAACTGTTCTACGAAAGGTTTGGGTTGTGTTTGTGGGGGTTGAGCTGAGCTCGAGGGTATCTCCAATAATCTCAGATGCCTTTAGAGAAAACTAGAGAACTTAATGCGTCGTACCCTGAGGTGCCTACGTACCCTTGTATTTATAGGGATCAAGCTCACGTAGTTCTAGTATGATTTCGTCTCTTACTGGAATAGCTGCATTCGGTCATCTAATTCGTGTTGGACTCAGGTTCCTTTAGAGCCTTTCACGAACTAGTTTGGCTAAGTGGAGTAGAACTCGAGTTCGTACCCTACTTATGTTTCTCTCATTGGTTAGAGTTATTCTAGGATCATCTGCGCCCTAGAATCATACTCAGATACCAATTCGTTTATCTGTTCTAGATGACTTCTAGAACTTTCTGTTGGCAACTCGTAGGAACCTGGTGCTCAGGAACCTACATTTCAGGAGCCTGTTTCTCAGGGACCTCCTTATTTCGGGACATATCACTTAGGAACCTCCCTTTTGGTGTTAGTACCTGCACAAATAACAAACTAGTTAGACTGGATAACTTTTCATATGCTTTTATCATCTCTATGGCTGCTGTTATGCTAATTCGAACTCCTCGGCTGGGAGGAACCTGGTCTTCGAGTGCTCAACTCAGCTTCCTGACTATTGGGAACCTCCTAATACTCGTACTTCCTTATTCATTTCTCCTATTTGATCTTCATGACTCGTATTGGATCAATCTTCTGGCTTGTATGGATCGAACCTTATAGCTTAATGGGCCTAAATCTAGCCCATGGAGATTTTGGGCACAACAGTATTCCTTGGGCGCAGATGATCCTTGAATACATCTAATAGGACTAGAACTTGTAAATACATTCATAGCCGAACTAGAACTTGAGTTCTACTCGACTTAGGTCGCCTATTCGTGGCTGAATCTGGAGAAAAGGAGGTCCCCACGAATTAGGAACTTAGAATATTGCTGCCTAACCAGACTTCTAGTCTAAAAAGAACTACGTGAACTTGATCCCTATATATACAAGGGTACGTAGGCACCTTGAGAACATGTTTTTACAAGCCTCGAAATACACTTACGAGATTCTTGAGAACACACGATACAACCCTCAAGGGAACTCGCGAGATTCTTGTAAACGCTCTCGAGCTCAGTTCAACCCCCACAACAAACCTCCATTCTCCATAGATTAGTTGATCGTTAGCCTTTACAACTCACCATAAACCTCTCAAAAGTTGTTACGAAATCCACTCATCAACACACATACTCCTCTTTGCTATTAAATGACTAAATGAAGCTTAATAGATTTTTGAGTGAGTCTATCTGTATTTCTATATTTCTGAGTAGTTTAACTAGTCTTACAGGAATAGACCGATAAATAAACACACTTTCCAAAATAAATGGAAGATGGGTATGCTTAAATGACTCTATTTACAAGAGAGAGGTTGAGAGAGACAAGATTCAAGGAAGCTCTGTGCATCTCCTGCATGTCCCAGTGAAATAAGTGGATGCTCTAGAAGGCATGACTTAAGGAGATATATACACCAGTAGGCAGACTTGCTAGATATGATTTCTTCAACTAGATTCAAGGATTCAAAAGGTGCAATGCAATTTTGAGTTATGTCAACATGCCTATAAGTTGAAGATATTTTTGAATTAACCGTTGTTCTAATAATGTTGCCAGAATAATAAGTCTGAGTTATAATATTAGAATATGCCTTGAGTTGTAATATTAGAATATGCTTGCCTGTGATTCTAAGTCTCTCTTCTTTAAAAGTTTTGAAACTTTCTGAAAGGGGCCAGAAGCTTTTTTCTTTGACAGAGTTAACTCCTAGTGACGAGGGTCATAATTTCACTTCAGCTAAAGAGTATAGCCTTTCTAAGCTCTCTAACTCCCGAGAACTTACATTGTTTAACTAATATTTATAAGAAATTAGTGATGTTACAGATCTCTATAATTTTCTTGGTTGTACATTCTAACATAACATATCCACTGAACACTTTATGTGATAGCTAGATACCTGCAGGATCTTTATATGGCAAAAGCACAATATTCTAGCTTAAAAACTTGCATGCCTTAATTCTGGTAGTCTCTACCATCAGCGATGGAGTACTTCTTGTACAACATCCTAAACTGTGAAGTCCAAAATAGTCCTAAAATATACTCAATGCATAAAGGGTAAATTTTATAATTTGATTCTACCGTAGAATCAGAATTTATGCAGTAAAACAAACAAAATTAAATAAGTTTTAATTTGATTCCATAGTAGAATCAAAATGCCTATCTAAATTTTTGAGCATTAGATTTGCTACTTATGAGTAATTTATCCGATTCTAGAATAGAATCATTTTTTATTAAAGAAAACTACAGCACACACATGTTTCGATTGTATTACAGAACTAACAAAAAGTATCCACCATATGTTCTACATGTCTTATACACAACTACGACCGACTAAATATAACTAGCTCAACTGTTTTGATTCTATTACAGAACCAAATAACATACATAATTTAAAGATTACATACACTACACTCAATATTTACTCCCAATAGACAAGATTGTTTCTACGGTAGAACCAAAACAACAACACAACATTAATTAAAAAAACTACATGCTTAAGAACACACCTGTTTCGATTGTATTATAGAACCAACAAGTATACATACAAATCAACAGGAAAAATCTACAATAAATCATACTACACAAAACTACACAAAACAAATATCACAAATTGAAAAAAACGAATTGTACCTGATGTGGACACAACTTCAACAGAATCAGAAATTTGAGCTTGATTCGAAGCACAAACACCTTGATTTGAAGAAGAATCCATCTCAAATTGACACATCTGAGAGAAAAAAAGACACGAGAAAGATATACGGGAGAGAGATATACGACAGAGAGAGACGAGAGAGAGAAATTCAGTGAGAGAGAGGTTAGAGAGAGAGAGTGTGTAGTTAGAGAGAGTATAATCAGTAATAAAGATAGTTTTTTAATATATTTCTTTTTTTTAGAGGAATATTATCAGCCATCAGATGTGTTTTAGATCTAATGGTCCAAAATGGGTCTTCACTGGATTCCACATAAAATGGGTCTTCATGGAATAATGGCCTACAAATTATATTTCTAGATTAATGCATGAAGATTTTGTGACATGATACTAATTAAGTCGACCATGTTGATACAAAATTTTATTACATACGTACACTTTGGATTTCGGCCTACCAGGTAAAAATGAAAGAACAAAATTGTGTTTTTTTTAAATATTGGTAAAAAATGAAAGAACGGTGATATGGGCTGAAAGTAATCCCTAGAAACGTATTTAATGATGTATTAATTAAACCTAGTTTGGTCCAAATACGAAGCCCATTAATGAGGCCCGAAACCTTAATTAAATGGTAAATTCGTAGCTGATAAATCAGCCAAATAAAAGACTTCGAAATTGAGTCCAGAAAGGAAACTAAATCATATTAGGAGTAGCCTCCAAGGCACATATCTCCAATACTTATCTTCTTATCTATTAGAAGGCTCTAGAATTGGGCCTAAGCTGTGAGTTGCCCATCAAGTCTCCTAATTTAACCCTAATTTTAGGGTTTTCATCACCTATATAAGGACCTGCTCCTTCACATCTAGAACTACGTTTTTTGGCTTGATTCTTGATAATTGCAAGATACATAGGCATCTTGTGAGGACCCGATTTAAGTCACGAAACATAAGATCAGCCATTAAAGCTCGAAGCTTCCACAAACCCTAGCATTAAATACACAATAAATACACCCTACTTTTTGTTCCACAACATTTGGAGACGTCTGTGGGAAAAGACATCAACCATGGTAACTACACGAAGAACAGCACCAAGCTCTACCGAGGCTTTACCAATTAGCTCTGCTCCTCCCCTTACCTCTGAGACGATCATCACTGAGCAGGTACCCCCAACCACAGGGGCAATCACTCAAACTCAGGTTTCTCAACCCCCAGGGACGAATCCCCATGTTGAGAGGACGCTACCTATGGTCGTCCATCCAGGTCAAGGAACCAGCTCTCTTCAGACGCTGGTTTCCCTTTAGTTGATCACAATCGCCCGTTACCACCAGGGGTACAAATCCATACTACAGATCTCCCCATGAATACCAACCCGATGTATGGCCTGCCTAATTACCCTCCAATTACTCAAGGTCCTGGACCTAGTGGTCACGTCTTGCAGATTCGAGATCGAGAATATGTTGACTACTCTGGCCCCTATATTGATGATTCATCGTCTGATGAGGATGATCATGATGAAGCCCCGAGGAGGCGACGTGCTAGCAGAGAATCAAGAAGAAGAACACAAACCATCCATGATGGACCTCCTTTGACAGCCGCTGAGAGGATCAAGGCTCATGAGGCTGAGATCTTAAGGTTGAAGGACGATATTGCGAGAGAACAAGCTAGGTTAAATCAGACTCAACCTCCTGCAACATCAGGACCGATTCCCATCATAGACTTGGAAAGGTCCTCAAGAAGGCAGAGAAGGGCCGACGCCCCAACTGGAAAAACAACAAGGGTTGAAACCCCTAAGAGCAACCCCAAGGATCTGATGCCACTTGGGGATCCTGATGATCCTACGCCCCCGTTTACTGAGGAGGTGATGAATGCTCACATCTCAAAGAAGTTTAAAATGCCAACAATTAAGGCTTATGATGGAACGGGTGATCCCGCAAACCACGTTAGGACGTTCTCGAATGCACTGCTGCTGCAACCTGCGAGTGACGCCTTAAAGTGTAGGGCATTCCCTCAAACTTTATCGGGCATGGCTCAAAGATGGTACAGCCGACTGCCTGCAAACTCGATTGCCTCTTTCAAAGAGTTAAGTGCTGCCTTTGTTAGCCAGTTTATCAGTGGAAGAGTGAATGAGAAAAGCTATGCATCTCTTATGTATGTGGTTCAAGGAAAGAATGAAAATTTGAGAGACTACCTTAAGAGGTTCACTAAGGAGACTTTGAACATCACTGATTTGGAGAATAAGGTGGCGATGGTAGCTTTGGAGCATGGTACCACCGACCTATACTTTAAAAGGTCATTGGCTACGCATCCTCCCGAGAAAATGGCTGAGCTCCAACGAAGGGCTGATAAGTATATCAAGGTTGAGGATAGCATAAAGAAGGAGGCCACAGCAGGTAATGGAGGGAATAACAATGATTTTAGGAAGAGGAAGTCGGATCAGGAATACGATGCCAAAGACAAGTACCCACGTACGGGCAAGGATTCAGATTCGGCTCCTAAAAGGGGGAATCTAGGAAAAAGATTTACCGAATATTCAAGATTGAATGCACCAAGGAGCCAAATCCTGATGGACATAGAGAAGGATAGAGATGTGAGATGGCCGAAGCCACTAAGGACCGATCCTGAGAAAAGAAATAAGAATCAATACTGCCGATTCCACAAAGATGTGGGGCACGACACTGACGATTGTAGGCAATTGAAGGATGAGATCGAGTTTCTAATCCGGAGAGGAAAGTTGAATAAGTTTTGCAAAGATGGGAATCAAGGAAACCCGAGGCGAGATTATGATAGGAAGGATGATGATCGTAATCGCAACCCACAGCCCCGGGGGCCGGTAATAAACATGATTTTTGGTGGCCCAACAGCGGCCGGGACAAGTAGGAATTCCAGAAAGGCGTATGCACGAGAAGTGATGCACATTGTTGGAGAAGCACTAAAGCGTGCAAAGACAGAGGTCTCAATTGGATTCGATGACTCGGACCTTGAAGGAGTGAAATTCCCCCATGATGACCGATTGGTAATCTCTCCAGTGATCGGCAACTCCCAAGTGAAGAGAGTCTTGATAGATAATGGAGCTTCAGTGGACATTCTGTTCCATGATGCCTTTTTGAAGATGGGATACACTGAGTCTCAGTTGACGCCCTCGAACATGCCTATATATGGGTTCAACGGAGTAGAGTCTAAGGTTGAAGGAACCATTCAGTTGCCCATGACCATAGGGCAGGAGCCACGGGAGGCCACTCAGATGTTAAATTTTTTTATTATAAAAGCCACGTCCACCTACAATGCTATCCTAGGAAGGACGGGACTTCATGCTTTTAAGGCAGTTGCTTCTACCTATCACTTGAAGGTTAAGTTCCCAACCAGAAATGGTGTTGGAGAAGAGAAAGGGGACCAAAAGATGGCAAGGAGTTGTTATGTGGCTGCACTGAGGCCAGACGGAACCGGGGGGCAAGTCCTCCCTATTGAGGATATGGATGTTCGTGAAGATGAAGAACGGAGAGGAAAACCTGCAGAGGATTTGATTCCTATACCTTTGGAATTAGGAGATTCTGAAAAGGTCACTTATATAGGTGCATCTCTGAAGGACCCCTTAAAAAGCCTGTTGATCACCTTTTTACAAGAAAACAATGACGTCTTTGCATGGACAGCAGTTGATATGCCAGGGATAGATCCCCAACTGATAACACACAACCTGAACATAGATCCGAATAGAAAGGCGGTGAAACAAAAAAAGAGAAATTTTGCACCTGAGAGACAGGAAGCCATAAAACAGGAGGTTGACAAGCTCCTAGAGGCAGGGTTCATTGAAGAAATCCAGTTCCCGGAATGGTTGGCCAATCCCGTATTGGTCAAAAAAGCCAATGGAAAGTGGCGGATGTGTATAGACTTCACTGATTTGAACGACGCATGCCCAAAGGACTGCTTTCCCTTACCCAGGATTGATATGTTGATAGATGCCACGGCTGGGCACGAGATGCTGAGCTTCATGGATGGTTTTAGTGGCTACAACCAAATCAAGATGCATAAGGATGATATTCCTAAGGTATCATTTATCACTGACTTTGGTGTGTATTGTTACCTGGTCAGGTCCTTTGGATTGAAAAATGCAGGAGCTACCTATCAGAGGTTGGTAAACAAGATTTTTGCTCATCTCATTGGAAAAACTATGGAAGTTTATGTGGATGATATGTTGGTGAAAAGCCTACAAAAGGCCGATCACATTGAGCACCTCCGTGAGGCATTTGAAGTATTGAGACACCACAAGATGATGTTGAACCCAGCCAAATGTGCTTTTGGTGTCGGGTCAGGGAAGTTCTTGGGTCTTATGGTCTCAAAACGAGGAATTGAGGCTAATCCCGACAAAATCAAAGCTATCCTAGATATGGAACCACCTCGTTCCATAAGGGACGTACAGAAACTGACTGGAAGGATTGCTGCATTGGGGAGGTTCGTCTCCAAATCCGGAGATAAGTCTTTGCCGTTCTTTAAAAACTTGAAGAAAGTAAAAAATTTCGAATGGACAGAAGAAAGTCAAGAGGCCTTTGATCAGGTGAAGAAGTATATGGCTGAAGCCCCGCTGTTGGCCAAGCCAAGTATGGGAAAAATCCTCTATCTTTACTTAGCCATTTCGGCTCAAGCTGTGAGCACGGTGCTAGTGAAAGAGGAAGACAAAATTCAAAAACCCTACATGGAGCAGAGTTGAACTATTCTGCCATTAAAAAGTTTGCCTTAGCATTGGTGACTGCCTCAAGGAAGCTACGTCCCTACTTTCAGGCACACAAGATTGAAGTCCTTATAGGGCAGCCACTGAGGAACATCCTACATAGCCCTAAAGCCAGTGGTAGGCTTATTAAGTGGGCAATTGAGTTGGGAGAATTTGATATCAAGTACAAGCCGAGGACGGCCATAAAAGCTCAGGCACTTGCTGACTTCGTGGTTGAATGTACCATTGACAACCAAGAAGTCGGGGGGCAGGAGATACCTCAGGAAGGCAATAGGGAAGACAAGGAACCTGTGATTGAAGAGAAGGAATTCTGGATGCTCTATTTTGATGGAGCATCAAAAACAAAAACAAGTGGTGCAGGTCTTGTCCTACAAAGTCCCGATGGATTCATGATTGAGTACGCCCTGAAATTAGACTTTCTAACAACCAATAATGAGGCAGAATATGAAGCTCTGGTAGCTGAGCTAGGCTTGGCAGGAGCGCTAAGGGTCAAAAATCTGAAAGTTTGTGGAGATTCAAGGCTAGTTGTGGCCCAAGTCAATGGAGAGTTTGAGGCAAAGGATGAAACCATGGCCAAGTACTTAAGGTTAGTAAAGGCAGTGATGACTCAATTTGATGAATGTTATTTGGAGCACATTCTGAGGGAGGAAAATGTCAAGGCTGATGCCTTATCTAAGTTTGCCTCCTCCGAGATAGAGAATTATTCTGGTAGTGTCTACTTCCAAGTTCTGAGAGCCCCTACTATAGATTCGAAGCTGGTTGCACCTATAGGAGTAAGAGAATGTTGGATAGATCCCATAAAAGCACATCTCGAAACCGGTTGGCTCCCGACTAATGCCATGGAGGCACGAAGGTTATCTGTTAGGGCACTAAGGTATGCCTTGATTGAGGGAATTCTCTATAAAAAATCCTTTGTGATTCTATATCTGAAGTGCCTAAGGCCCGAAGAAGCTAAGTCAGCACTAGAAGAATTCCATGAAGGAATCTGTGGGCAACACTTGGGGGGCAGGGCCCTAGCTCACAAGATAGTTAGACTCGGATTTTATTGGCCTGAGATGATGGCTGATGCCAAGGAATACGTGAAAAAGTGTGATCGGTGCCAGAAACATGCACCAGTGGTTAAGCAACCACCAGAGATGCTAACCTCTATCAGCTCTCCCATTCCTTTCGCTATGTGGGGGATGGATATATTGGGGCCTTTTCCCATGGCCACTGCTCAAAGGAAGTTCCTGATAGTAGCTATTGATTACTTCACAAAATGGATCGAGGCCAAGCCTTTGGTTAAGACAACCAAGCAAGTTATGCAGTTCTTCTGGGAGAACGTCATGTGTAGGTACGGAATACCGCGGATTCTAGTTACGGACAATGGGTTACAATTCAACAACAAAGAGTTTAAGGATTATTGTGATGAGAATGGAATCGAACTTCGGTTCACCTCGGTTGCCCACCCTCAAGCTAATGGGCAAGCTGAGGTCGCTAATCGGATCATCCTGGATGGACTCAAGAAAAGGGTGGAACGCTCCAGAAACACTTGGGTGGATGAGTTACTACCCAACTCTGGGCATACCGTACCACATGTAAAGTGACTACTGGGACAACCCCATTCATGTTAGCTTATGGAGCTGAAGCTGTTATGCCAGTGGAAATCATGCATGCATCTCCAAGGGTGAAGGCCTTTGAGCCTAACACTAATGAGGAAGGAATGAGGCTAGCCCTTGACTTGATCGATGAGGTGAGGGATGAAGCCCATGCTAGGAATGTTGAACATCAGAATGTTAGGAATAATTCATAAGTTGTGATGTTAAGAATAGAATTTACACATTATACTTCTTGTAATCCTGATCTTATAAAGGATTTAGCACTGTATATAGGTTTTATGTGTAAAACAGTTATCTGTATAGTTTAATCAGGAATGAACAGTGTATCGGAGACTACATGTCAGGAACAGAGAGCAAATCCTGATGACGTGTCCAATACTGATGGTTGATCAGATACTGATGCAGTGTGCAGATCCTGATATCAGTCGTGTTACTGATGATGTCATTATGGATGCTACAGAAACTGGCAAGTGCTATAAAACAGGATCGTTGTTTGAAGAACAAGCAAGAAGATATTATGAAGGAAAGAGTTTTCTATTGAAGGAAACTATCGACTAGAAGGCAGAACATTGTCATGTATAGATTATGTCTTTCTGTTATTAGTTGATAGGTAGCATTATAAATACTCTCTCAATATCATTGTAAAGAGCGTAGCTCGTGAGGCGTAAGACGAAATTGTGAGTTCGTGTGCGTAGCTCTGTATAAGGTTTGTATTCGAGAAGTTCGAAACAAACAGAGAGATATTTGTATTGTCAGCAGCTGCTAAAGGTATTGTACACCTTTGGTAGAGTTTGTATTTGATCTTATTAATACAAACAAGAGTTTGATTCATTCGTTTATTCTTGTTCATATAATCAAGCAAAAACAGACACGATTATATAACTTGTATTCAACCCCCCCCTTCTACAAGTTATTCGAGTTAACAATTGGTATCAGAGCGGGTTGATTTCGAATAATCATAAAGATCTGCAATCATGTCTGGTTACAAGGATGGGAATACTAAGATTCCTATGCTCAAGAGAAACGAATATACTCTATGGGAAGTAAAGATGTTGCATCATCTGGAAGCAACAGATCCTGATTATCTTGACAGAATCAGAGATGGACCTTTTGTTCCAACAAAGGTCGTTGGACAAGCAACTGTTGATGGTAAGGTTGTTCCAGAACATACAGCAGAGAAGCCAAAATCTGAATGGTCAGATAAGGACAAGGAGAGTGTTCTTAAAGATGCTAAAGTGAGAAACATATTATTCAACAGTCTTGATTCTGTTCTCACTAATTATGTTCTCTCTTGTAAAACTGCTAAGGATATATGGGACAATCTTAAGGTTCACTGTGAAGGAACTAAGCCTGTCAGGAAGAATATGAGGACATTACTTATACAACAGTATGAGTACTTTGAATCCAAGTCTGGTGAGTCACTTACTGATACCTTTGATAGGTTTACAAAACTCATCAATGAGATGGCCATGCATGGTAAATATTATGACTTGGAGGATATGAATACAAAGTTCATGAAAGCTTTGCCTGATTTCTACAATGAGAAGATATCTGCGATTGAGGAAGCTAATGATCTGGATGAGATTTCATTAGAGGCAGTCTATGGAAAATTGAGAGCTTATGAACTTGACAAGCAGCAGAAGAAGAGTAGGAGTGAAGGAAAGATGAAGACTATTGCACTTACTGCTCAATCTGAAGTAAAGAAGCTTCCTGAAGAACAGCATGAAGAGATTGCTGTAAAGAATTCGAGGAAGAAGAAAAGCAAAGAAAGTTCTGAGTCAGAGACTACTGATATGGACTCTGACAACAATGATTCTGAATCTGAGATGCAAGAACTCTTTGCTATGTTTGCTAAAGCTTTCAAGAAAGGAAGATTCAACAGAAGAAGATTTAGCAAAGGACCTTTTCAAAAGAAGAAGGAGAAGAAGAGTGACAAGAGCAAAAGTACAATTGTCAAGCTTGATAAGGCCAAGATCAAGTGCTTTAACTGCAGCGAGCTTGGACACTTTGCTAGTGAGTGTAAGAAGCCTAGGAATTCAGGAAAGGGTAATGCACTTATGGTCACACAGAAGGATTGGGCTGATTCCAGTGACTCTGAAGATGAATTGGATTATGAAAACATTGCATTGATGGCCAATAGTTCAGACAAACCTGGATCTCCAAAGAAAACTTCTCCATCCTCTGATAAGGTATCACTTCACTCTCTTGATTCATTTGATAGCTTAAATTCTGATGAAATTAGATCTATCCATGCTGAGTTTAAGAATCTTATGACTAATTTTAGAATTCTTACTTGTGAAAGAGATGAACTTAAGGTTAAGAATGATAAATTAGTTGATAGAAATAATTTTCTTGAATCTGAATTAATTCAAATGGAAGAATACAAGTTGAGTTCTGATAAAGCTAAGCATGATTATAGTGTAATTCTTGAGGCTTATGACTATGTCAGAAAAGAACTAGAAGAAGAGAGAGATGTGATTAAGACCATTAACAATTCCAGTAAGAAGACAATAGAAATCTTTGAGAGTGGAATTCGTGGTAAGGTTAATGGTTTAGGTTTTGATAAGGCTAGACAAGAAGAAAAAGTAGCTATTGTCAATAATGATAGTAAGGTAGAAGCTAGCACATCTAAATCTGAAGGTAAGAAAATTGTTTCTGAACCTAATCATGTTAAATTTGTTGATTCAAAAGGTACCCCTGTTGTACACAAGAGAATTAACAATAGTTATTCAGATGAGAAAGTGTTAGAGAAACCTAAGAATGTAAACATAGGGTTTCTGTCTAAATCTCAGTTGAAACAGAGATTAGATGGTCTTTCAGAGTCTAGCAAGATCAAGAGAAATAGGAATGGAAAAGAAGGTATTAACAAAGAGAATAATTACAAGAATGTACCTGATGCACCTAGGAAAAAATGCTATAAGTGTGGAAATCATAATCATTTGGCCCTAGACTGCAATCAAAAACCTTCTTGGAAAACTGAGTCCAGATTCCCCAAGACTCAGAAAATTCAATACCAACCACAAAAAGCTTGTTATCATTGTGGTAGTTTACTTCATTCCATTTACATGTGTAGAGAATATCATGAACTGTATTATGACTATTATTCTTTGAAATCTGAAACTCCTAGTCACAAACAGTTTGTGAGATCAGAGTCTAAAGTTGACTCTGCAACAGGTAAAATAAAGGCAAAATCTTCAAAATCTGTTGTCTCTAAATCTAGTAAGAAAGGATCCAATCAAAGTTGGGTCCTAAAAAATTCTAACTAGTTACTTTTTGTTTGCAGGGCACAGGAAAGAAGCATTCAATTATCTTGGACAGTGGATGCTCTGGACACATGACTGGAAAGAAGTCCCTGCTTACAAAGTTTGAGAGGAAAGCTGGCCCAGTAATATCTTTTGGAGATGGCAACAAAGGAGAAACTCTGGGATATGGCTCAATTGTTTTGGGGAATGTCATCATAGAAAATGTAGCACTGGTTGAAGGCTTGAAACATACTCTTTTAAGCATAAGTCAACTGGGTGATAAAGGTTACAAATCAATCTTTGACAGAGAAGGATGCAAAGTCTTGAATATGCAGAATGGAGACATTGTTCTAACTGGTCAAAGGCATGTAACATATATGAAGCCAGCTTAAGTGATTCATCTAAAGGAATTGTTAGATGTCTCTACAGCAAAGCAACAAATGATGAAAGCTGGAATTGGCACAAGAAGCTCTCACATCTTAATTTCAAGAAGCTTAATCAACTTGTTAAATACAATTTGGTGAGAGGCCTACCTCAGGCGAATTTTGTGCAAGATGGACTTTGTGATGCATGTCAGTTTGGAAAGCAAAGAAGAACCACTTTCAAGAGCAAGACTGAAAATTCAATTACTGAACCATTTCACATGCTACATCTTGATCTGTTTGGTCCAGTAAACATTATGTCTATCAGCAAGAAAAGGTATGCTCTAGTTATGGTGGATGATTTCACAAGGTTTACATGGGTGTTCTTTCTACACAAGAAGGATGAAGCTCCTCAGCAAATCATTGAACTCATCAAGAATATTCATAATAACTCTGAGTACAAAGTCAAAGTACTTAGGAGTGACAATGGTACAGAATTCAAGAATTCTACAATGGAGGGGTTTTGTGCAGACAATGGAATTACTCAACAGTTTTCTACACCTGGTACACCTCAACAAAATGGTGTAGTGGAAAGAAAGAACAGGACTCTCATAGAGGCAGCAAGAACCATGCTTGCAGATGCAAAACTTCCAACCTACTTTTGGGCAGAAGCTATTAACACTGCATGTTTCACTCAGAACTGTACCTTGGTAAATAGTCATGGAAAGACTCCCTATGAGATGATCAAAGGAAAGAAACCAAGTGTGAAATATTTTCACATCTTTGGATGTAAATGCTATGTCCTAAAAGTTCATCCAGAACAACTTGGAAAATTTGAAGCCAAATCGGATGAAGCAATTTTTCTAGGATATTCAGCATCTAAGGCCTTCAAAGTTTATAATCTCAGAACTCACATTGTTATGGAATCAATTCATGTTGCATTTGATGATAAGAAATTTGGAATTTTGCAAACTGATGAAAGCCATGACAAATTGGAATTTGAAAATCTGAAGATTTCTGAGATACTCTCAAGTGATGATGAAGGTTCTCCAGAAGGAATTTCTATTGCTTCTCAAAGGAATGCTACTGTTGAGGGGGAGCAAATCAATCAGAGAGAACATAGTGATCATCAGGAGCAGACTAGTCTTTCAGAGTCTATTCCATCAGGAATTGACGTTTCAGAGTCTACTCCATCAGGAACTGACCTTTCAGAGTCTACTGAGGAAAGATCAGTAACTAGCAGCAATATGGAATCTACTGATTCTATTGATCAAAGGAGAGTTTTTGAAGGTAGAGAGAATTCTTCTACAAAAGATACCACTAACTTAGGGGGAGAGACTAGCAGAGTTAATCTACCACCTGTTAGAAAATGGACAAAGGATCATACTGAAGATTTGATAATTGGTGATCCAAATAGTGGTGTTCGAACTAGAAGATCAATTCAAAATGAATGCTTGTATAGTTGCTTTCTCTCAAAGAATGAACCTAAGAAGGTTGAAGAAGCCTTACAGGATCCTGATTGGGTAATTGCAATGCAGGAGGAGTTAAATGAGTTTGAGAGAAACAAAGTTTGGAAACTGGTACCAAGACCTAAAGATAGATCTATTGTTGGTGCAAGATGGGTTTTCAGAAACAAGCTAGATGAATCTGGTATGATTGTAAGAAACAAAGCAAGACTGGTGGCCAAGGGTTATTCTCAGGAAGAAGGCATTGATTATGATGAGACCTTTGCACCTGTAGCAAGATTGGAAGCAATCAGAATGTTTCTTGCATTTGCAGCTCATTCAAAATTCAAGGTATACCAGATGGATGTTAAGAGTGCTTTTCTAAATGGCAAACTTGATGAAGAAGTATATGTAGAACAGCCACCTGGATTTGTTGATCCAAAGTTTCCAAATCATGTCTACAAACTTGACAAGGCACTCTATGGACTAAAGCAGGCACCAAGAGCATGGTATGAGACTTTGTCTAAATTTCTTCTTGAAAATGGCTTCACAAGAGGTACAATTGACAAAACTCTATTCTTTAGAAAGATAAAAGGTGAATTGCTTTTAGTTCAAGTTTATGTTGATGATATTATTTTTGGTTCTACTAATGAAAAGTTGTGTGCTAAGTTTAGCAAGCTTATGCAGTCTAAGTATCAGATGAGCATGATGGGTGAATTAAATTATTTCTTAGGCTTGCAGGTCAAACAGACTGAGACTGGTATTTTCATTAATCAGTCAAAGTATATCAAAGATCTTTTAAGAAGGTTTGACTTTCAAGACTGTGCAGTTGCAAAAACACCCATGGCAACAGCCACTAAACTAGACTCTGATCCTAAGGGGAAGAGTGTGGATAATACTAGTTATAGAGGCATGATAGGCTCATTGTTGTATCTAACTGCAAGTAGGCCAGATATAATGTTTTCTACCTGTTTATGTGCTAGATTCCAAAGTGATCCTAAGGAATCTCATTTAATTGCTGTGAAGAGAATTTTTAGATATCTCAAAGGAACTCCAAATCTTGGTTTTTGGTATCCTAGAGAATCTGATTTCTTTCTAATTGGCTATTCAGACTCTGATTATGCAGGGTGTAAAATAGACAGGAAAAGCACTACAGGTACATGTCAATTTTTGGGAAATAGATTGATTTCTTGGGCAAGCAAGAAGCAACAATCTGTTTCAACCTCAACTGCAGAAGCTGAGTACATAGCAGCAGGCAGTTGTTGTGCACAGCTCCTTTGGATAAGAAATCAGTTGATGGATTATGGTATGACACTTAGTAATATTCCTATGTTTTGTGATAATACTAGTGCTATTAAAATTGCAGAAAATCCAGTTCAACATTCAAGGACTAAGCACATTGATGTCAGGTATCATTTTATTAGAGAACATATTGAGAATGGTACTGTGGAACTTCATTTTGTTCCTACTGACAAACAGCTTGCAGATATTCTAACTAAACCACTTGATGAGACTACATTCAGTAGACTAGTAAGTGAGTTAGGAATGTTAAACTTTTAGATCTTTAACATCTGCAAAAGTAGCAAGGTATGTTGTTCTTAGCTTATAGACTTGATATTCTTGTCAGGATCTATATTTGATTGTTAAATGTTTTAGCTATAACACATTGCCTTGATAAATTTCAGTATGATAGACTTGTTGATAATCATCAGGATTAGATTTGTTATCAGGATGCTGACGTCATCAGTATTGTGTCAGTATCAGGATTATGAAAATTGTTTCAGATCCTGACGTTTACTTTGTGTAGTAATCTGATTCTGTGATTTGTTAAGTCTATGCTAGCAAGTTTTGATATTTGCATACTGATAATTTATACATCATTCAGAAATCAAAAGACAAGCAGATAACAAGAAATTGTATTTTCATTAATTAAAAATCATTACATGGAAATGAAATACAACATCTTTTTGTCTAAATTTCTATTCTATACTTGTCTATTGATATGAACTCTGAGGTACAGGACAAGGAGCATCTCAAGAAATCCATCAGGGGATGAAAGCCTCGTTTGCTCTTGGATTCCTTGTCTGGGCGACTTGAATGAGAGCAGCTGACTTAATGAATAGCATCTCCATCAAGATCAACCTCAGACTCTCGGCCAAATTCTTCATCCTCAAGTTTTGAGGAGGTTAGGGGAAGATTGTATCCAACAGATGGATGTTCTAGGAGAAACCTCTGGATATTATCGAAAACCAATCCATTCATGATTAATTCGATGAGAAGAGTCGTTTGTTCAAAGAGATGATCAAGAACAGGATGTTCATCGACCAAGAAAAATCTGAAAAATGGGTTTGAAGGGATTTTTGGTTTGAGAAGCATTGTTGAGAAGAAAAGAAATTGAAAGGTTATGGAGAATGGCACAAGGCGTTTGGTTCTTTTAAAGAAAGACATGAGAAGCTGAGCAGTCACTTGGAAGTCTTAATGAAGTCAAATGCTAATTATTGCATGAGACTGTATTTCTTGTTTCAAGAAATATTGAAAATATCTAACCAATTGATTTTCTGTTCAGATTAATTGTTTATTTTCTTTTTCAGATAAAAGAAAAATGCCACTTGGAAACTCCATATTAAGTCGCTGATTATATTGGTCAGGATTTCATGTGTGACCATCAGGATTTGAAAATCATTGCTTGTGATTATTTTGATGAGAGGTCATCAGGAAAAGGAAGCTGATCAGTATTGCTTATTGATACCCTGATTTATTTCATGAAAATCAATTTTGGATTTTATTTTCCAAAAAATCGTGGGTAACTGCATTTTTTCAGAGACTGACACCTGTCAATCTACGTGTCAACGTGGGATAGTGGTCTGAAAGATTTGTGAAATATATTTGTTTTGAAACTCTAATCGTGTAATTGCTTTCTCTAATCTTACATTCTCTAAAGCAAAAATCACTCTTGAGTTTTCAAAATCACTAATCCATTTCAAGAATTTTTCAAGTTTCTTTTCAGATCAAAAATGGCAGCTCAGAGAAGATTACCTAAATCAGTAGCCTTCAAGTTTGGTGACTTTGATTTTATGACAAACAATCATGT
Organism: Kitagawia praeruptora; assembly: GCA_037693485.1. Taxonomy (NCBI): domain Eukaryota; kingdom Viridiplantae; phylum Streptophyta; class Magnoliopsida; order Apiales; family Apiaceae; genus Kitagawia; species Kitagawia praeruptora. Next base: position 114,585,431 of record CM075351.1, on the reverse strand, counting down.
TGCAGCTATTACCAACAAGGAAGGAGTGTCATCTGATTTTCATCCAATCATGGACTTTCTGGCGTATGGACCTTTAAGTTATGCATTGACAGCATCTCCACAGATTAATCAAGTAGCTGTTTCACAAGCTTGGGAGAATGCTGAGGTAATTGATTCTACTCAGAGTCAATCAGGTAAGATTGTTCTACATTTAGGACAAGATTCTTTTGACATTACTGAATCTGTTGTTAGTTCAGTACTTTGCTTACCTGTTACTGATAGTTATGAGAATGTACCATCTGATGATAATATAAGAACTATGTTGTCTGAGTTAGGTTATAGTGGACCTCTAGATAACATGAGCCAGTTGAATAGGTCTTTTCTAAGAAAGGAATGGTCTTTTTATTTTGATCAAATTGCTAAATGTTTTACTGGCAAATGTAGTTCTTTTCAGCAAATTACTTCTGTTACATCACATATTGCTTATAGTTTGCTTTATGACAGAGTAATTAACATTGGTCATATTATCTTAAGTCAGATGAGTATTAAACTTGGGTCAAGAGATCAAAACAGGAAAATGGTTTATTATCATAGATTTATGAAATTGTTTATTAACCATTTTATTCCTGATGTTGAAGCTAGATTTGGTAGAGAACATTGTGTTTCTTCTTATGAACAGCAAAAGATAATTTTCTCTGATATTACAAAGAAGGACAATGAAAAGAATCTAGATGAAATACCTGCAATTCATTATCCACATCATTTTCAGGTAATTCTTAAAACTCATCTTCCTACTCTCTACAATTCTTCTTTCTTTTGTGGTGAAATGGCTCAGGAATCTCAATTGGAGGAGAACCCACCTGTGTCTACCCAAGTAGCCCAAAACATCATAGTCTCTGAAACAATTCAAGAACCAAATTTTGATCCACAGCCTATTGTTTCAAAGAAACCAACCTCTGGTGTTTCTCAAAAGACATCAGTTGTAAGGAAGAGAAGATTTGTTGTGTCAAGTAGTAGTAGTAATTCTAGTGAAGATGATGATGATTTAACTCTTGCAGAGAGAGCAGAATTGAAGGCTGCAATTCAACTTTCTTTGTTAGCACAAAGAGATGAAAAACCTAGTCACAGCCAGGCTGCAGTCTCTCAAAAGGCTGTAGTTCTTAAAAAGGGAAAACAGTTACTGGATACTGTCTCTCAAAAGACTGTGTCTATTGAACAAAGATCTCATCCCAAGATCACTTCTGTGTCTACACCTCTTGAGTCTTCTCAGGATAAATCTTTTGCTCACTATATCAGGAGAACAAGGAGAAAGATTCAATTGTCACCTACACACACAGAGTCTAGTCCAACTAATATCATGCAGGTTTCTACAAATCAAGCTACATCTATGTCAGTATTTGACAAGAGAGATCTGGATATTGATTCTTCATGGGAAACTACATTATCATACAGACTGGCTATGGGACTAATTTCTCTCAAAGTGAAGTTGTCAAGGCCTGTTCTAGACTTTTTGGTTGAAAAAGTACCAAAACTTTTATTTCCAGATGAATATGGACTTCTACATCAAAGACTTGACTTAATGAAGATGTATTTCTATGTATCTGTCAGAAGACAATTAGTCAAGAAATTTGGACTCTCGAAGCATGTTGCACTTCAATCACTTCATGCATATTTATTTGACAAGGATGTAATTATTGAAGATGCTTCAGCTCAAGGTGAACAACTGGAGGAAGTAGATAGAGGGAAGCAGTCAACAGAAGATACTATTGCACCAGTGGTGAATAGTAGGAAAGATCAGATCACAGTCACTGTAACACAAGAACCATCTAGTCAGAGGAAGGATGACTCAGGAGCTGTGATAGCTGATGTTGAAAGGTCTTCTGTGATGATTGAGAATGCAAGTGAGATACCCTATGATATGGGAGGAATGACTTTGGTTGATTTTTCTGAAGATCAAACAAATTTTGTTCAGTCAGAGTCTATCCACCTTGAGGGTGTGTCTCAGCAAACAACACTTAAAGACGGTGATATACTAACTATGGTGTCTAATGAAGTATTACTGAAGACATCAGAGTCTAGTAAACAACCTGAAAGTGGTAACTGGAGCCTGTAGTTTCTGAAAGGAAAGAAGATGATTGTATGGGTTCAGAGACTATAGCAGCTCACTCCTTGGAGAAAACCTCAAGCCACATGCCATATGAGGAACCCTCTCTCCATGTGAGTTCAGGTATAAAAACTCCTTCTAAACTCTATTTTTCTGTAGGTCATGAGAGCACTTATCCAAATTTGAGTGATACAGTTGAAAAGATGGACTTAGATCCACAATTTGAGCGGCTGGCTCTTGACCAGGCAAAAGGTGAGGTAGAAAGAGTGTTGACTTTAGAAAGTCAAAGTGAGAATGAGGGTATGGATGATCAACTCCATAGTGAGGGAGAGAAAATTAGGAAACCATCATTTGATTTCTGGGATCAGGTTTTTCCTGAATCTTGGTCTGAAAATTTGGGTATGGATGCTGGTACTTATTCATTCATCAAAATGTATCAGAAGAATGACCTAGCACATCATAATGCAAAGCCAGAAGTTAAAGCTCAGAAGCAAAAGGAGAGGCTTGCAGGAATCATTAACAGAAGAGGTGCCAGGATAAAGCAATCTCTTGATACATATGTACCAGATGAAGATCCTAATGATCCTAGTGTTCCTTTGTATGTACTTCCAATATCAGCTAGAATTGAGACATCAACAGTCTCTGATCACTCTAAGGAGGAGTCAGGATTTGAAGATGTTAGTACACAGAATACTGGTGAAGGAGATGATGATCATGTTTCAGTTCCAGAACAGAAAGATGAAGACGTTGATACTTCTAATCAGGTTTTATTACTTGAATATCATACAACTCAAGCAACTTCTTCTACAAGACTTGAAGATAAAGTTCTTTCTGATTCTGATACTGAAGATACTAGAAGCACTTCCAACATTGAAGTTCATTCTGATGTTTTGAAAGATATTCAGAATTCTCAAATTGCTATTCAAACAAGACTTCAATCACTTGAAGATAACCAAGTCACAATTATGGAAAATCAAGCAGTTCTTATGAATCTCATTTGTTCTGTTTCTGAATCTCTTGGAATTCATGTTGCTGATGTCAAAAAGGGGGAGATAAAGATAATTCAAAGACAAAGACAACAACAACACCACCAGACTGAGGATGATAAAGCTGGGGGAGATAAAGAGCGGGGGAGATAAAGAGCAGACAAATGGTAGTAAAAAGAAGAACCAGGAGTGACAGTGGTGAATCTCAGCTAGGAAGTGGTAAGGAAGAGCAGCATTAATAGTTAAAATTCTTTCTTCTAAGTACTAGATAAACGTCTACATCTGAGAAGGAGGTACTTAACTTCATAATTCTACATTCATAAATTCTATTCTGGTTGTATTGTTATATGTTTTGACATCCACAACTTAGATTTATGCTTCAGATTGTAAAGCATAAATAGGGGGAGATTGTTAGGAATAATTCATAAGTTGTGATGTTAAGAATAGAATTTACACATTATACTTCTTGTAATCCTGATCTTATAAAGGATTTAGCACTGTATATAGGTTTTATGTGTAAAACAGTTATCTGTATAGTTTAATCAGGAATGAACAGTGTATCGGAGACTACATGTCAGGAACAGAGAGCAAATCCTGATGACGTGTCCAATACTGATGGTTGATCAGATACTGATGCAGTGTGCAGATCCTGATATCAGTCGTGTTACTGATGATGTCATTATGGATGCTACAGAAACTGGCAAGTGCTATAAAACAGGATCGTTGTTTGAAGAACAAGCAAGAAGATATTATGAAGGAAAGAGTTTTCTATTGAAGGAAACTATCGACTAGAAGGCAGAACATTGTCATGTATAGATTATGTCTTTCTGTTATTAGTTGATAGGTAGCATTATAAATACTCTCTCAATATCATTGTAAAGAGCGTAGCTCGTGAGGCGTAAGACGAAATTGTGAGTTCGTGTGCGTAGCTCTGTATAAGGTTTGTATTCGAGAAGTTCGAAACAAACAGAGAGATATTTGTATTGTCAGCAGCTGCTAAAGGTATTGTACACCTTTGGTAGAGTTTGTATTTGATCTTATTAATACAAACAAGAGTTTGATTCATTCGTTTATTCTTGTTCATATAATCAAGCAAAAATCAGACACGATTATATAACTTGTATTCAACCCCCCCCCCTTCTACAAGTTATTCGAGTTAACACAGAAGAAGGCCTCCTTCTATTACAACCTGAGGGTGAAAGAAAGGTTCTTCCGTCAGGGGGACTTAGTACTCAGAAAAATCGAAGCATCCGGAGTTGGACAAAAGGGAAAGCTGGCACCAAACTGGGAAGGTCCGTATCGTGTCAAAGGAACATTAGGTCGTGGATCGTACAAGTTGGAGACCTTGGACGGGGTTGAGGTGCCCCGTACCTGGCATGCCTTGAACCTCCAGATTTATTATGTTTGAGCTATCCTTGTAAGGATTCAGCTTTTTATTCATGTGTTTGGAAAGTTGAAATAAGGTCGACGAAACCATTTTTGAGTTCTTAAACTCTGAGTAGGAAGTAGAGTATTATGAAGGGCCAGACCCATTTCAAGTTTAATGCAATTTGATTTTCTCCTCTCTTGGTTATTATTCCTTATGTCTGTTATGTATCAAAGCATGTTTAAAAAATTGCTAGCTAAAGTAAGCCAAAATACAAAAGACGAAACAACTAAGTGAAAGGAAAAATCAAAGGATGCTTAAAATAAATAAACAAAGCCCGGAGGCTATAAGTTACGATTCATAAGTCAAGAAAGTGAAATAACAAAAGATAAGCCATGCAGGGCCGACATAAAATAAACTCAAGGAGCCTTAGGAGTAGCCTTAGCAGCCTTGACAGCCTTGGCAGTGCTCTTAACTAGAGATTCTCTATCAGTGCTGGTGGCAGTAGTAGAATCTTCAGCATCAGCCTGAAGCGGGGAGTGCTCAGGATCTAAGATCCTATCTGTAGCATCACATCCCTCCTCATCTTCCTCACCATCCTCCTCATCCTCTTCCATAGGAGAAATCCTTTGGGATTCCAACAGATTGGCCAACTCTAAAGGAGCCTCAGGGCAAGGGAAATCCCCAATCTGGAACAATCCAGGGTGCCTCTCAGAAACAACATCTAAGGCCCCTTTCCAGCCACTAAAGTAGTTGGCCGGATAAACAAGGTCATCATGCTTAGCCATAAGCTTCTGGAAGTCCTCGGAATCCATGTAATCATCAATGATATCCTCCTTGCCTTGGCGAAGCTCAGCAATGCTACCATAGGCTTTCTCCAGCTCTTCTTCCTTGGCCTTTAACTTCTCTTCCAGACCTGCAACTTGGACCTTTGACTGATCAAGATCCTTCTTATGAGTCTCGTCCTGAGTTTGCCAAGACTTGGCATGATGCATGGCAGCCTGGAAGTAGGTGTTACCCTGAAAGCAAAATTCATGGGTTAGGAAACGGAAAGTAAGTTCAAACTAAAAGAAAAGTAAAGTACTTACGGCAGCAATAGCTTGAGTCCCCAGCGACTCAACTGCCTCCAAGTCACAGGATACAACGAGGTCACGATAGTCCGCAGGGGTGATCGAGTGGTAAAACCAATCTTTTGAGTGCTTGGTATCCCCGAAAACTGAGTCATGTTTTCTAATGCCCAAGGCAGGCCGAAAGACAGAGGACTTAGCTGAGGAAGCAGCACCACTTCCCTCTCCTACTTCAACAGAGTCATGAGGCCTTAGAAAGGCAGGCTCTGTGGGCTGACCCCTAGGGTCTTTTACAGCTCGTTTTCTCTTCATGCGAGAAGTCTCCCCAGCCAAATGCTCTTGAAGCTTATTTATGGCCTTAGCAGCTAAAAAATCAAAGGCAAAGTTAATGACAATAAACTTTAACATGCAAATGAATAAGAAGTTAAGTGAAAGAATGATGAGGTTTACCCTTATCAGTGACAGATGAAAGACCCACAGACTTGAGGGAAAATTCCTCAAGAAGGGAGAAGAAGTGAGTTTCCCTTTTGTCTGCAACAAGTGTATCAAAAGCAGCTTTTTCGGCGTCATCCAGTTCGATATCATCTGGATTTCCATCGATTACCTTCCCAAAAGAGCTACGAAAGAGGGTGCCCCAATCACCCCCTCCCACACAAGGTACATAAACTCTTCTTTCCATTTAGGGTTATTATCAGGAATTGAAGAAGGATCGTAAATATTTGGGATCGTAGCACGAAGGCTGATATATACCCAGCCAGAATAAGTGATTGCACTATTCTTAAATTGAAAAATCTTCCTAAAGAGGGGGACGGTTAGTGGGAAATTGTTTTTTAAACAGAGAACCATGAAGCAAAGAATGGCTCTCCAAGCATTTGGAACTAGCTGGCAAGGGTTGATTTGAACATCCGCCAGCAAGGTGGGGATGAAATTATGAAAAGGGAAATGAAGCCCAGCCATGATAGCATCTTTGTATATGCAAAGGGCATGGGGTTTCCAATGACAGGAACGATCCCCTGGTTCAGCTGGGACTAATTTTAAAGGGGAACGAACATTGAAGAGTTTATTAAACTTTTTAACTTTTTCAATATCAAAGAACTTCGAATGATGATTATACGAATCTAATGCAGAAACAGAGGGATATTCATCTCCTCTCTGATTAATCATGTCAATTAAGGAAGTATATTTCGAACGAATAGGAGGGAAAGAGGTACCTCGCGATGATGCACCCATCTTGCTTAACCTTCTAGCTTCTCTGTCATCTGCCATTGATGAGCTTAAGATGAAAGCTTCAATAGTGATCTTCAAAAGCAAAAACCCAGAAACCACCTATGTGGGAGATTTCTTGCCAGAAAATGCTTAAGACTAGTGGAGCTCTAAAAAGAAAATTTTTGAGAGATAGAAATGTGAAATGAGAAGTGAATTCACTTCACTCTTTTATACACTTCACAACCGGTTGTTTAACCCGTTACTTGTCATGGCAACAGGTGATAACAGGTCAAGGCCCATAGGCCCAAATAGAGGACCAAGATCTAGAAGCTCGTAGAAGCTTGTTAAATGAAAAAGAGAGATCTAGAAGGATCCAAAAAAAAAACTATGACTTAAAACCAAGTCGTAAATAATACACGAACTCATTCCAGTTCGCAGATTGAGTTCGTAAAGCTTACGAGGAGGCCCATCATTGATCCTTACACGAACTCATTCCAGTTCGCAGATTGAGTTCGTAAAGCCTACGAGGAGGCCCATCATTGATCCTTACACGAACTCATTCCAGTTCGTAGATTGAGTTCGCAAAGTCCACGAGGAGGCCCATTGTTGCTCTCTATACGAGGTCAATTCAGTTCGTAGATCGAATTCATAAAACTCACGAACAACCAAGTTATGGTAGCTTACACGACCTCAAACCACCTCGCAGTGAGAGGTCGTGGGGTGTGCGACAAGGCCATGAAAAGGGCTATCGATGAGCTCAATCCACATCGTAAGATGAGATCGTAAGGCCCACGACGTGCCTCATTTGGCATCCTTACACGACGTCGATCTACGTCGCAGGATGAGGTCATGGGCTACGCGAGGAGGCTCGTGGAAGAACCTTACACGAACTGGCTTCACCTCGTAATGCGAGATCATGAGTCAAGCGACCAGGCGATTTAATAGGCCATTCACGACCTCGATCCACCTCGAGGAGTGAGGTCATAGAGTTCACGAACTGCTCTCCCTGGTGTCCTTGCACGAACTCAATCCACCTCGTGGGTTGAGGTCGAAGACCATACGACCAGGCCTTCTTTGGAACCTTGTACGACCTAGATCCTGGTCGAAGGGTGAGGTCGCAGGATCCATGACCTGGGTACCTTGTAAAGACCTCGATCTAGGTCGAAGGTCTGCAGAAAATTGCTAAAAATTATTTTAAAATGGTTATATTTTGGAGATAAAAATTCCAAAAAAACCCAGAAATATAGAAAAATAGTTTTTAAATTATTTTATGCTTGAAGCACAATTTGACATTCTTTCGATAAGTCAAAGAAAAATACCTGTGAGTACAAGGAACATCCTAAAGAATTAGGATAAATATGAGGAATTTTACAAATAATTCCTTAAAAAATAAGCAAACTTCAATGACAAAAGTTATTGGAAAATAATTGCTTAGCCTCGAACAAGGCCCATCGTCGTAAATGTGTAGGTCACTCCACACTTTACATTGAGGCGATACTTGTGAAACACTAGTGTACATAAACCTTTTAACTTCAATGAAAACCTGATCAGTTTTCCTAGAAGTTGGGGGGCAAATGATATGGGCTGAAAGTAAGCCCTAGAAACGTATTTAATGATGTATTAATTAAACCTAGTTTGGTCCAAATACGAAGCCCATTAATGAGGCCCGAAACCTTAATTAAATGGTAAATTCGTAGCTGATAAATCAGCCAAATAAAAGACTTCGAAATTGAGTCCAGAAAGGAAACTAAATCATATTAGGAGTAGCCTCCAAGGCACATATCTCCAATACTTATCTTCTTATCTATTAGAAGGCTCTAGAATTGGGCCTAAGCTGTTACTTGCCCATCAAGTCTCCTAATTTAACCCTAATTCTAGGGTTTTCATCACCTATATAAGGACCTGCTCCTTCACATCTAGAACTACGTTTTTTGGCTTGATTCTTGATAATTGCAAGATACGTAGGCATCTTGTGAGGACCCGATTTAAGTCACGGAACATAAGATCAGCCATTAAAGCTCGAAGCTTCCACAAACCCTAGCATTAAATACAAAATAAATACACCCTACTTTTTTGTTCCACAACAAACGGAATTGTGTTTGTTTTAAGTGTTGGTCGATCGAGAGAAAATTTCGATCAATTTTATACTTGATCACTAACACAACTGCGAAGATTGGATTAAAATCTTTAATTTACTCGAACTTAATTATAATTTGTGATATCAAAAATTAATATTTGAATATATCAAAGTGATATTTAAATTGGAAAGGATTATCAAATTAAACTGCTGTAAGATTTAAGTTTGGATAAATTACAGTTAAAACTCCTCCATATTTTGAGTTTTGATTGCGACATAATTTTATTATGTAAAATTATTTAGCTGTATATATATAATGTTGACAGATTATTATAATGTAATACGGAAAGTTATCGTAATTATTTTTATTAGGAAAAAGAATAGTTTCCTTTATTATGATTACGTATTGGCTATATAAGCGATTATTATATTGTAAATAAATTAAGGCATATGCCTTAACGATCAAATAAAATGAATACTTACGAATATTTTATCATGATATCAAGAGTCCAATGTTATTAATGAAGATGACGAAGAGGCGAAACACAACAATGATATTGGGTTTGTGGGAGAGACTGTCATGACGATGCAACGGCTTAGAACAGGATCAGACAATCGTTTTTCGATTCAAAACGTTGACAATGAACAACTATGACGACCCGATAATTGTTTCTCGATGGGGAATAACAACAAAATGACGACGACGATCCGATGATCGCTTCTCGATGGAAATGATAACAAACGATGCCCGACGATGGTCCGTTGATCATTTCTTGATGTAAACGACAACAAATGACGACCCATGACGAACAGCAATCGACGACGACCGTTTCTCAATTAGAAACGATAACGATTTTTCCAAGTTTTTTTTAATATTCTTATTATTTCACAAACTCTCGATACTTGTATCTTGAGTTTGAGGGGATGTTGAGATTATTATGATGTAATACGGGAAATTACCGTAATTATAATTATTAGGAAAAAAGACAGTTTTCTTTATTATAATTATATATTGGCTGTATGTGATCATTATATTGTAAACAAATTAAGGCTTATCCCTTAACGATCAAATAAAACGAATACATGTGAATATTTTATCATGGTATCAAGAGGCCAAGGTTATTAACAAAGATGACGAAGTGGTGAAACCACAACAATGATGTTGGGTTTCTGGGAGTGACTGTTACGACGATGCGACGAATTAGAACAAGATTGAGATGACTTAGAACAAGATCAAATAGTCGTTTTTCGATTTAAAACGATGGCGATGAACGACTACGACGACCCGATAATTGTTTCTCAATGGGAAACAACAACAATAACAACCACGATCCGTTGATCGTTTCTCGATGGAAACGACAACAAACGTCGACCACGGTCCGTTGATCGTTTTTTTATGGAAATGACAACAAACGACGGACGACGACCGAATACCGACGTCGACCGTTTCTCGATAAGAAATAATGACGATTTTTCCAAGTTTTTTTATTATGATGTAATACGAGAAGTTACCGTAATTATTATTATTAGGGAAAAAAATAGTTTCTTTTTCTTTTTTGCCACAAAAGTAAAGATTTTATTACTGAATCAAATCTTTACAAAGAACATAATAGAAATCCGAGTGGACATCTCCCACTCTCCAAATACGATCAGCTTGAACAACTGTATCTCGCTAAATAGTGAGTGACCCTATTTGCAGATCGTTTCACGAACCTTAACACGATGTTTTGATTCTTCAAACCAAATAGTAATTCCTTACATTCTGCAACTACTCTCCCTAAATAGGATAAGCTAGAATATGAGCTGCGAAACTAGTTGCACGATTTGCAAGCAATCTGTTTCGACTACCACATCGACTCTGTTCTCTTTTTTAACCCAACTGAGAGCTTCCCGAATACCCAAGGCCTCAGCTAATTCAGGAGACATCCTGCCTGCAGAACACTTGGTGACAGCTTCAATAAGGCTCCCTGTGTGATCTCTGACTACTATCGCATGACTATAACGACTTGGTTCTTCAAACAAAACAGCATCGATGTTTACCTTAACTCTATTTAACGCTGGAGGGTGCCACTGTTCTAGCCCATCTTCTGGAGTCATGAATCCCAGAAAATTATCAAAGGTTTTATCTTGAACAATCTTGAACAGCTTTCCACTGGTTAAAGGACAGATAATGTCGAGCTAACTATCTCTGAAGCATTCATACTGTGTTGATTCCACACCAATCATTGCGATTTTTCCACAACATCTAACAAACCATCATTTGAGCTTGAATTTCAGTTTGTTTTCGTTGATTAAATACTAACTGTAGCCTTTCTGAAAAGGTGTTAAACTCTCCTGATATACTGGGAGCAGCAACAATCGAGTGACAAGACTCTACAAAAGAGCAATTTACCAAAGAATGCAATATAGATTCTGCATCCAAATTACACATAGGACATAAAATATTCACATCAATACGCCTCATACGAACAAGATCGTTCGTTGGTAAGCATTTAGATGTAGCCCTCCATAAGAAGTTCTTGACCTTCATAGGAATTTTTAAATTCCAAAGCTTTCTCCAAAAATCAGAATTATCCCCACCATGATTAGAAACCTTGGCTTCCTGTGATAAAATGTAAGCACTTTTAATAGAATAAAAGCCCATCTTCTCATGATGCCAGTACCAAGTATCTTTTTCCTCATCATCTAACGAAATTGCCATAATAGTTTATTTATTATGATTAGGTATTGGTTATATAAATAATTACTAGCGTGAAAGCCCGTGCGAGGCACGGGCATTTATAATCACTGAAATAATTTTTTGCATTAAATTGTATAAATATTGTAATAATTTTGTAATTTTTTGACATGAATTTGTAATTAGATATATGATAAAATATAACATTTTTATTTTATCTTATTTTTGGATAGCAATTTATAATATTACATTGTCATGAACCAAATTTTTTAAATTTGATTAGGTTTCCTTAAATTTGGATATATATCTATACGATAATAATAACATTTTTATTGTTAATTGGTATATATTAATTCATATTTCGATGACCTGATTTGGACTTTATCAATTTAAACAACTGAATATAATATTAATAATCATTTTAGAATTATTGTTCGCGTGTGACATGGGCGTACGTGAACTCATGTCATGTTAACATCATAAAAATATATTTGTAAAAAATAGTCAGGTATGTATGACTATGAGTAGAGTCATTAACAAAATTTCTTAGTTTTACGTAAAAATTATTCATGTGATTGTCTCGTTCTATTTGTTTCATACATATACATATTTATATACCCTTTTAAACTCAACTGTCTATTTTTTGCCTACTTTTTCATACCCAATATCTAAGTTCAAACTTAGGTTCAACTTAAAATCCAAAAGTTTTAATCGTATGATTACACGAATATCAATGACTTATTCATTTATATACATTTTGAAATCCTAAATTTTAAAAAGGTCGTTTTTAACTCAAATTCAATTATATATTTAACTTGCTTAAAATCTAAATGATTGTTCGAACAAAAATCTCTAATTAACTCACATATTTACATTTTTATAAATTTAAAAATTATATATGATGCAATTATAATATTTTCCAAAATGTAATCACACTTTATTATTCCAGTGAAATGTAATTCTTTTTATGATTTCAGTAATCTAATATCTTATATCTACAAGGAGACGGATGTTAACAAATTCAATTTTTTTATCTAATATGAGTTACATTTATGTAAAATTCTTAGTTTTATTTTTTATAAATAATAAATACAACAATTTACTTACTAAAAGGTAAAAATAGAAAAAAGGAAATAGGATAATAAAAGAGCATGTGACTTATTTAATAATATTTTTTAAAATAACCACAAAAATCAGAGCAGTACAAAGATCATGTTATGAACTTCGTACTTAGAATTTATGGGTTCAGTTCCAAGGAGCAATATAAATTTATATATTTTTGCATTAATTATAACAGAACGACATTTTTTTTTAATTTTTCAAAAAATAGGGGAAAATGGTAATTTCCTAGGTATTTTTTTGGTACTTTTACCCTTGTGTTATCATTTAATATATAAGCGTAAATGCCCGTGCCTTGCACGGGCAGTGAACTAATTTCTCGTCCAAAACTATATATATATATAGAAATAATTTTATAATTAAAAATATGATAAACGATAGGATTTCGATATGATCGAATATTTTTATAGTTATTTTGTAATATTGCATACCAATTTTTTGAATCAAATATTTTATAATTTGATTAGATTTCATAAATTTTGGATAAATATTCAGATGATAATAATCACATAAATAGTTATGATAGTTAAATTATTAATTTAATTTTTAATTGCGTGAAATGAATTTTATCAAATTGAACATTTGAGTATAATATAAATAATTATTGTAATAAAATTGTCCGTTTATAATAGAGGCGAATGTAAAATCAATGATTTTGTTGTAAAATATTGATCGTATATGTAAGACTATATTTTGAGATATATTAAAAAATCTCTGAATATCGACTAAAAGTCATCATATGCTTATCTCAATCATTTTTTCTAAACACATATATTTATACAATTTTAAACTAAAATATTTAGTTTTAGTCTAATATTTATTACACTATGTAGAACTTTAATAAAAAAATAATGCATGCAAAATATGATAACTTTAATGGCCCACATGTACATGAAACCTTAAATCAAATTTTTTAATTTTATCGTATATTAAACTAAATATATGTTAGAACTCAACCATTAAATATTATATTATATATTATATTGATTAATGCATTATATAAATAATTATTGTACTTTTATAGTCGAGTTATAATCTAATTGATCATTTTAAATAATTGTTATACTTTTATAATATTTATGATTCAAAAATTTATATTTTTTAATTTAATTTGAATGTTAATTATATTATTTTTAGATATAACATATATCATATTTTTAGAGTTTTCATCTTTTTAACATAATTTCAATTATATTTCGTATATATTTAAGCATTTATGTTTTAAGATCAATCATATATTTAATTCGTTGAAAGTCTAAATAGTTGGTCGACTAAAACCCTCTAATATGACTCACATATTTAAAATTTTATATACATAAAAGTTATGTGATGCAATTATTAATCATGTATGATTTGATAACTAAAATTTACATATTTCTTAAAATCAAATCTTATTTTTAATTTAAATAATTTAACATCTACATGGAGTCGTATGTAAATAAATCGTTTTCTTTTTGACTAAATTACATTATATATTGTCTATTTTTTTCCTATATCAATTATTTAAAGTGGCAAAAAAATTGTAGAATATGCTCAGTTGATTAAAATATTTTTTATAATTTATTTATCCAATATTTTAAAAATAATATGAACCAATATTTTATTTGCTCAAAGAAAAAAGGATGAGACAAAAAGAGAGGAGAGGTGGTTTATCATATAGGATTTTTAAACAAAACTTCATATCAACTGTAGCACAATTGACAAAGACATGAGTTTGAGAGTTAAATGTTAGGGGTTCGAATATCTACACAAGCATAATTTCACAAATTTTTACATCCTTATTGAAGGATGACATTTTTGTAATATTTAAAAAAATAGGAATAAAATTATAACTTCACATCCATTAAAATGGCAAACTTTGCCCTTGTGTTCTCCTTTAATATATAGTAATAGATAGATTATATTGTATATGAATTAAGGACTTTTTGAATTCTCGGTTGAATAAAATAAATATTTATGAATACTTTATCACACAACCATGGGTTACAACTTACAATGCAGTGAGGCTTCAAGTGCTAGTTTTCTCATCTTCCATATCCACGTTTTGAATTCCTCGGCGACGCGTCAATCAAGTTATCATTCACATTCAGCAATATTAATCAAAATTAGATCAAATGCCACTAATATTTTGTGCATGCTGTATGCACGTATTAAGACATATCTAAAAAGTTAAACACAAGATAAAAAATGATGCATCTCGCGTCGTAACATGCATCCGCAAACCATTATTAATTAGTGCTTGATGATTAATTTCACCTTATCGATCGGCAATGAATCATACACAGTTGTGGAAATAAAAAAACGACTAACCTAAATTACATTTAATTTCGAAAATCAATAAAAACTATGTCAAAGTATTTGTCTTCTAATTAAAAAGTAATAAGAACATTGATGTAAATGCCGTATGATTTTTTATTATTGAATTAATAACACCTTTGTTCTTCAAAAAAAAATAAAAAATAAGAACCTATTTTAAATCCCGACTGATCCCAAATTACTAGACATGTTTTTTTTTTTAGTTCCGGACTAGTGATTCTACCCTTTGTAGTCCAACTCATATCCCACTAGTGGGTTCCGGACTAGTGTTGCCAAAATTGAACTTGGAGATTCAACAAGTGGGTGATGAGTGGATCTTTTGGTCAGTACTTTTGTACAACTCCATGCATTTATCCATACTAGCTTAAAACCCGTGCAATGCACGGAATTTTTTAAATATTATATTAATATTTTTCATTAATTTGAATTAAATTTTTTAAAACATGAATGACTTAAATTTTTCAGTGAGATGATTTTAAAATATATATATAAATGTTATTCGTGATATTTCTAAAAAAAAAGGGGATTGTAGGTAGAAAATATAGAAAAGATGATAGGTTTTAGTTGAAAAAGGTAATCGGTTAATTATTAGTATTATAATATTATTATTTTATTTTATTAAATAGAATCGCACGTGATATAATTGGAAAAGGTGAGATTTTAGTTAGAGAAAATAGAAAAGGCAAGATGAAAATTTAAAAGGTGACATGTTTTAGGTGAAAAAGTTAATTAATTAATTTATAGTAATTATAATTTAATTATGTTATTTTACTAAATAAAATTGGTTGTAGTGTTTTTAGAAAAGGAGAAATTAATGTTGCGCGTGATATCTCTAGAAAAAGAGGGATTATAAAATATAGAAAATATTATACGTTTTAGCTGAAAAGAGAGATTTTAGTTAAAAAAAATAAAAAAGGTAACAAATTTTGTTTAAAAAGGGTAATTGATCGATTAATTAAAAGTAATTATATTAAACAAAATTGCTTGTAGTGTTTTTGAAAAAGGAGAAATTTTAGTTAGATAAAATATCATGTGCATGCTTTAGGTGAAAAAGGTAATTGATTAGTTTATAGTAATTATAATTTAATTACATTATTTTACAAAATAAAATTGTTTGTCATTTTTTTAGAAAAGGAGAAATTAATGTTGCCCGTGATATTTCTAGAAAAAGAGGGATTTTAGTTAGAAAATATAGAAAAGATGATACGTTTTAGCTGAAAGAGATATTTTAGTTAGAAAAAAGAAAAAAGGTAACATATTTTGGCTGAAAAAGGTAATTGATCGATTAATTAATAGTAATTATATTAAACAAAATCGCTTGTGGTATTTTTAAAAAAGGAGAAATTTTAGTTAGATGAAATATCATGGATCGTCTGATTTAATGAAATAAATTAATAATATTAAAATTACTAATAACTAACTGATTACTTTTTTTCAGCTAAAAGGTAATATCTTTTCTATATTTTATAACTAAAATATCTAATTTTCAAACTTGTTTTTTTACTTCTTTTTCAGTTATTCTTTACTTATTTTATATTTCTTAATAAATAACCAATTACCTTTTTCACTTATTAGCTTTTGTACATTTTCCAACTAAACTCTTTTCTTTCCAAAAATAACATGGGTGGTTATATTTAATGAAATAAATTAATAATATTATAATTATTAATAACTAACTGATTACCTTTTTCAGCTAAAAGGTAATATCTTTTCTATAATTTTAAACTAAAATATCTCATTTTCAAACTTATCTCTCTTTTTTTACTTCTTTTTCGACTATTATCTTTTCTAACTAAATCTACTATTTCCAAAACTTGGCTTTTTTTACTTCTTTTTCAAGCTATTACCTTTTCAAATATGGATTTTATCTATAATTAAGTAAGGGTAAATAAGTAAAATCAACAGGTACCGTACCGACCGACCGACCGACCAAACTTTTAATGTTTCGGCTTTTATATAATAGTATAGATAAGAGCAAGTCCAATAGATCCTTATATGAGTTCTTAACTTAAATTATAAGGAATTTGATCTAAAATAGGGTTCCAAAGCCTCTTAATTTTTCCTTAAAAAGTTAAGAGCATAATGTCATCCCTTATCTTTAAGGGATCCCTTATTTCACTTTTATTAATAAAAAATTATTTTCCCTCCTTTTTTTAATTGTTTCCCTCTTTTTTTGTTATTGCTTCCTTCTTTCATTTAATATTTAATAATTATAAGGAATAATTATAAGGAATTTTGTTGGAGTTGGAGTTGTCATACTATATAATATCTTAAATCACTAAGAACCTAATATTTTATAATATTTATAAGGAAAACACAAGGAGACTATTGGACTTGCTCTAAATATAACATGTAATAATTAATGTTAGAGCACCGAAGATGATCGGGAACGCATTGGGTCTACTAGATCCCACGTTATGAGTGACCAAAAGTTGAGTACAGTGACCACTACAAGTATATCACAAGCACTGCCGTCGAAATGTTTACATTCCTCTCCCAAATTTAATAATCTTGAATCGATATTTGTGGTATCGATCTATATACATTACAAGAAAACAAGGCTAAATATGACCGAATAAATATGACCGCGGCTAAATTCGACCGTATTCGGTGGAAAATTTTCGGCCCGGCTAAATTCGACCGAATTCGGTCGAATTTAGCCGCGGTCATATTTATTCGGTCATATTTAGTACTAAATTCGACCGATTTTCGTTCGGTCGAATTTAGTAGCTACTAAATTTGACTGATTAAATTCGACCGATTTTCGTTCGGTCGAATTTAGTAGCTACTAAATTCGACCGATTTTTCGTTTCGGTCGAATTTAGCAATCGCAAAAAAATGGGGGGAAAAGTCCCGCCCATAATATTTTGGGTCAAATTTATAAATGTGACCGAATTCGGTCAAATATTAAATTTGACCGAATATGGTTGAATTTACCCGCATTAAATTCAACCAAAAATGGTCGAATTTAATAAATGTGACCAAATTCGGTTGAATTTATTATTTTTAGAAATTGAAAAAATATTATTAAATATTTAAATAAGTAGATTGCCTAAATAAATTAAATAAGTATCTAATAAATTTGAAAAAATATTATTACATATTTAAATTAAATAAGTTAAATTTTTATTTTATTCAAAAAACGTTAAATTTTTATTTAGTAGATTGTCTAAATAAATTAAATAAGTATCTAATTAGTTTGAAAAAATATTATTAAATATTTAAATGTTTGTACACATCATGAAAAAATATTTAAAAATAAAAGGATAACATTATTCATATGTATAAATTTAGTTTATGAGTAAAAAATGTACATATGATAGGAGAAAGTTGAATTTTATTTAGTAGATTGTTTAAATAAATTAAATAAGTATCTAATTAGTTTGAAAAAATACAAAAAAAAATATGAGGATATTGGAAAGACATATTGTACATCATGAAAAAATATTTATAAATAGAAGGATGACATTAATCATATGCATAAATTTAGTTTGTACAAAAAAAAATATTCATATGATTTAATAAAAATGTTCTTTTTATAAAAAAAAATGTTCTTTTTTTTTTAAAAAATATCTAATTAGTTGTAAAAAATACAAAAAAGAATATGGGAGTATCCGGAAGACATATTATATTATATAAAAAATAGGAAATAATAATGAGGGGGAAAAAAATTAATGGTCAACTAGTACTTTTACTAGTAACTAGTGTTTTCTCACGAATTGTTATTCCCAAATTTTTAAAAAATAAAACATTAATGGTCCAACCGTACGGATGTCAAGATATATATAATTAAGTGATATTCCCAAATTTTTAAAAAATAAAATATTAATTTGGTTGGAGATCTTAGTAGATCACTACTATTATAACTAGTACTAGTAACTAGTGCTTTCTCACGAATTGTTGTTTCTATTTTTAAAAATATGTTTCGACGATCCAACCATACGGATGTCGATATATCTAATTTAGTGATATTCCCAAATTTTCAAAAATTAAAATATTAATTTGTTTGGAGACCTTAGTAGATCACTACTATTGTAACTAGTACTAGTAACTAGTGCTTTCTCACGAATTGTTGTTTCTATTTTTAAAAATTATTTTTCGACGATCCAACCGTACGGATGTCAAGATATATCTAATTTAGTGATATTCCCAAATTTTAAAAAAATAAAAAATTAATTTGGTTCGAGATCTTAGTAGATCACTACTATTCTAACAAGTACTAGTAACTAGTGTTTTGTCACTGATTGTTGTCTCTATTTTTTAAAAAATATTTTTCAACGATTCAACCGTACGGATGTCAAGATATATATAATTTAGTGATATTCCCAAATTTACAAAAAATAAAAAATTAATTTGGTTCGAGATCTTAGTAGATCACTACTATTCTAACTAGTACTAGTAACTAGTGCTTTGTCACGGATTGTTGTCTCTATTTTTTAAAAAATATTTCTCGACGATCCAACCGTACGGATGTCAAGATATATATAATTTAGTGATATTCCCAAATTTTTAAAAAATAAAAAATTATTTTGGTTGGAGATCTTTGTAGATCACTACTATTCTAACTGGTACTAGTAACTAGTGCTTTGTCACTGATTGTTGTCTCTATTTTTTAAAAAATATTTCTCGACGATCCAACCGTACTGTCAACTAATACTTTGACTATAACCCCTAAACAGGGTTTCGTCAGGGTTTGGTGTTTCGATTTTTTTAAAAATATTTCTCGACGACCCAACCCTACGGAGTTCAAGATCCATCCTTCTTAATGTTATTTCCAAAATTTAGAATAAAATAAATTAATTTGCTTTGATAATTTAACGGTCAACTAATACTTTGACTATAACCCCTAAACAGGGTTTCGTCAGGGTTTGGTGTTTCGATTTTTTTAAAAATATTTCTCGACGACACAACCCTACGGAGTTCAAGATCCATCCTTCTTAATGTTATTTCCAAAATTTAGAATAAAATAAATTAATTTGCTTTGATAATTTAACGGTCAACTAATACTTTGACTATAACCCCTAAACAGGGTTTCGTCAGGGTTTGGTGTTTCGATTTTTTTAAAAATATTTCTCGACGACCCAACCCTACGGAGGTCAAGATCCATCCTTCTTAATGTTATTTCCAAAATTTTAGAAAAAAATAAATTAATTTGCTTTGGTAATTTAACGGTCAACTAGTACTTGACTGTAACCCCTAAACATGGTTTCGTCAGGGTTTGGTGTTTCGATTTTTTTTAAATTATTTCTCGACGACCCAACCACATGGTGGTCAAGATCCATCCTTTTTAATGTTATTGCCAAAGTTTCAGAAAAAAAAAATTAATTTGCTTTGGTAATTTAACGATCAACTAGTACTTTTACTAGAACCCCTAAACAGGGTTTCGTCAGGGTTTGGTGTTTCGATTTTTTTAAAAATATTTCTCGACGACCCAACCCTACGGAGGTCAAGATCCATCCTTCTTAATGTTATTTCCAAAATTTTAGAATAAAATAAATTAATTTGCTTTGGTAATTTAACGGTCAACTAGTACTTTGACTATAACCCCTAAACAGGGTTTCGTCAGGGTTTGGTGTTTCGATTTTTTTAAAAATATTTCTCGACGACCCAACCCTACGGAGGTCAAGATCCATCCTTCTTAATGTTATTTCCAAAATTTTAGAAAAAAATAAATTAATTTGCTTTGGTAATTTAGTAGATCACTACTATTATAACTAGCACTGGTAACTAATGCTTTCTCACGAATTGTTGTTTCTATTTTTTTTAAAAAAAATCGACAATCCAACCGTACGGATGTCAAGATATATCTAATTTAGTGATATTCCCAAAATTTCAGAAAAAAATATATTAATTTGGTTTGGTAATTTAACGGTCAACTAGTACGTTGACTAGAACCCCTAAACAGGGTTTCGTCAGGATTTAGTATTTCAATTTTTTAAAAAACAATTCTCGACGACCCAACCGTACGGTGGTCAAGATTCATCCTTTTTAATGTTATTTCCAAAATTTCAGAAAAAAAAATTAATTTGGTTTGGTAATTTAACGGTCAACTAGTTTGGAAAATAAATAAAAATAGAAAAAAGCCAAAATTTAATTTAAATTTCATACACACCAAAGTAGTCATACTCAATATTTGCGTGATGAATCTTACCCTACTTTCATTAATTTTCCATTTTTTTTAAATATTTTCCCCATTTTTAACTAGTTTGTAAAATAAATTACAAAATTAAATAAAAATAGGAAAAATGCCTACATTTGAACATAAAATTTTGTGGTATGACTACGTGGGTGATAATAAATTTTGAATAAATATTTGGTTTTTTTTTCTATTTTATTTAATTTTTTGGCCTTTATTCCTATTTTTATTAATTTTTTAAAATAATAAATTCAACTTATTTTTTACCAAATATTCAATTCGACCAAATTCGGTCAAATTTAGCCGATCTCTTAAATTCGACCATATTCGGTCACATTTAGCCGTGCTATAAAAGTGGGTGCTGTGAGTGCTTGGCCACGTGTCACATTATTATTGGGTAAGAGATGAGCACACGGATTGTGCTTCTTTAAATGGATCTCGACCGTTGGATGCAGTCAACAGATCTCGACCGTTCATTTTAACTCTTTTTTATATACAGATATACAATCACTCTCAAATCTCTCTCTCGTCAATCTCAATCTCTCTCTCGCGTCTCTCTCTCTCCCTTCGCTTCTCTCTCTCCCCCCCGTCTCAATCTCTTTCTCTCCACTCTCTTCCCTCAATATCTCTCAATCATATGTATCTTTCTGTCCATCTCCCTCTCCTCCCTTCTCTCGCCATCTCTGTCTCTCTCTTTTCCCCTATCTCTCCCTCTTCTTCTCTTCTTCCGCCTCTAACACCACCAACACACAACAACTACAAACGCTCAAAATACACACATACGCACATACATCACCACACCCTCATCTCTCAATCTCTCTGTCTCTCACAATCCCTCTCGACCTCCCTGCCTCTCAATCTCTCCGCGAACCTCATCACCGACTCCCTTCCCCCTCGACATCAATCTCCCCCTCTCCGGTAACAACCACAACAACAGCTCCGCCCTTCACTCCGTTTCAACTCCGGTCACCACTCACAACACCCACACGCGGCGTCACCAATCAACACAAAATCGGAACACAACAATCAAGCCTACCAGAATCATACGAAATCGAAAAAAAGAAAAACAAATAAAAGAAAACAAGTAACAGAGAAAAAAATATATATAAACTACCTGTGTAAAACTCTGTTTGTATATATTGATATGGTCGAGTGTTATGATTTAAAAGAAGTAGTAAGCTGGGTTTGGTATATTGATATGGTCCAGTGTATGCCATTATTGGGCTTTAGCCCATTTGTTTTCCTTGTGACCATAAGTAAATTGATTCTATAAGCAGCAGATTCTGCTGTTTTTTTTAAAAAAAATGGTGCAAATTAAATTCGATTAAATTTGGTCGAATTTAGTATATTAATTCGACTAGATTTGGTCGAATTAGGGTACTAAACTCGACCAAATTTGGTCGAATTTAGTGCACTTTGGGCGTCAAATTTCAAAATTTTGAAATTTTCACCAAAATTTGAATTTTTTAAAATTTTGAATTTTTTGGTCGAATTTATAATTTGACCAAAATTGGTCGAATTTAATAATATGAATTTTGACCAAATTTGGTCGAATGTATCCTAAATATGACCGACTAATTCGGTCGAATTTATCCTAAATATGACCGAATTTTTCGGTCGAATTTATCCTAAATTCGACCGAATTACTAAATTTGACCTGCACAAATATGACCAACAGAAATTCGGTCGAATTTAGCTAAATATGACCGAATTCGGTCGAATTTAGCCGAATATGACCGAATTTCTGCGGTCATATTTAGCCGTTTTTCTTGTAGTGATATGTCTCCATACTTGAATTAATCAACTTGAAAATGTTAGGTTTTTCAGTGTAATGATTATATGGATGGTAGTACAATTTACGCAGCAGGACATAGAGAAACTAATATCTTGTTCGGTTTCAGGTTTGATACGGATCAGTAGTTAGCAGCAAGTTAGTTACTCGATCAAGATGTATTGTTCAAACATATGCATTTGGCTCTGGAATCGTTTCTCTAAGAATATGAATGACGAGTTATAACACTCTCCGGTCTCTGCTTTATACATAATAAATAATCTAATCCCTCAATGCTTCACGCTATGCTGCAGGGTGGAACTTAACAATCATGTCTAAATTAAAGATTCGTATGAAGTTATTATCGAGTCTCTCTGTCTGAAATATTCGTATGAATTAAATGGACTCTTCAGTTTAATTACGAGTTTCTCGTTCTTGGATAGCTCCATAACACTACTCCAAAATTACCTCCAGCTGGTATGCGATCCAATAAGTGTATATGCAAGACGAAGCTGTGAAATATGTATGTTGAACTATATGTATGTTGAACTATGTTCACCGTACTTGTATAGCTTCTCATTCCAGCATTACTGGCTAAAATGCTACTAGTACAGAATTGTATAAACAAGATAAACATATTCTAGCCAAATTCAACACAAAACAAGTAGAGTTCTGTTTTGTCCGACGATTTTTTACTTTATTGTCCGACTGAGACTCGTAGATCGACACATTTGGATTTATGTCTGGCTTTTGATCGTCAAGAGCTCTGAATTTTACACCTTGATTAATTAGGTTCATCATCAGCAAAACCGCAATTAATTCCGACAAAACCACGAATCATCTTACCATGAGATTCCTCCATTAACACTAAGCTAGTGACATATCTACACGTACATTACTTCTCATTCCTTGTGAGAACTCACGCAAATCTTGTAGTAGTATATGTTATTTATTCTAATAATTAGGTCTGATTTTGTTTTTATATCAAGTGATGAGCCACCATGCACTGAAATTTTATAAAAACGAGTTGTTTCCTTCTTGCACAGGGGTGTAAGTAAGCAAAGCAGATTAAGAACATATGTACGATGCTTAGAGTAAATTATAAAGTTGTGATTGAACTTAATCCATATTTGCATTTTACTGATCGGAATTTGAAATTTACAATATATTGATCACACGTTACTTTCACATTAAAAAGATGGTTAGGAGCCAATTTTTTGAAAAAAAAAAATTGTTCAAAAAGGTGGTGCGTAACCACATTTTGAAACATAAAAGTAATGTGTGACAAACATATTGTAAATTTCAAATTACGACCATCAAAATATAATTGTAGATAAAGTTCAGTCACCAGTTTATGTGCCCGTTTGGCATTCCTGAAGAAGGACTTATAAGTTACTTATTTCGGAAAAAATTTCGTATTTACATACTTTTGTTTAGTGAAAAATGTGTATGGGGAGTTTAATATTCATTATCTTGCAAAAATAAGTTACTCATTTCAGAAAAAAGTACATATTTCCTAACTTTTTTCCAAAATAAGTAACTTATTTCTGAAAAATAAGATTTCCCAAACAGGTCTTATAATTTACTCATGATTACATGATAAGGAACATATCTTGGACAAAATCATGTTACGAATTGAAAAATGAAGAATGGAATGAGTAATGCTACGTTAAAGATATTGAGGCCGACACTGGCATGCTGCAGAAATAACAGTGATCCACTTATGTTTAGTCATTCTGCAATTTTTTGCACTTTCTTAATGTAAGGTGGAACGTTTGTTGCAAGTTTCGAACTTAGAAATTCATCAAAATTGGTGTGAAAGATGTTGAAAATTGTTCAAAATTGGAGTTTCAAATCTTTAGAGCTCACTAAAAATAAAAATACTTTAATTACATTATTATTGTTGTAATAATAATTGTAAATCTTAGTGGTAATATGTAATGGGGTGGTTGGAATGTTTTTATATTTTGTAGTGTGGTGGTTGAATTTGTAGTTGATTATTTGTTTTTATTTTAATTGTAATAGTTGATGAATTTGTCCTATAAATAGGACATGATATCTTGAATCAAAATACACCAAGCAATGTTAAAGACTCAAGCTCCATTGCTCTCTATCTCTCTCTTTTCATCTCTGTTAAATTAGTAACCCATAGCCTTGAGATATAATTAGTTCAGTTCTAATAAGAGTTATTCTTTGCTATTTATCTCTCTTTAAATTTATAGTGATTCTTGTTATCTTATTATAGCTAGTATTTACAACACGTTATCAGCACGAGTCTCTGCCCGAGCTTTATTCGACGAAGGAGGTACAATCCAAATTTAATCCATTTTAGTTGAGGTCCTGTCCAAATTTTGTTTGATCAGTAAGGTACGATCTAACCCTATTTATTTTATAAACGTTGTTATCATTATGCCCGTTATGCTACAATTTTTATTATAAGATACATGATTAATTGTTCATGACTTAATACGCCATATTGCTATACCATGTTTTCAATATTTATTTCACGTTCAGAATGGGGAATCTTGCAAAATTAGACTTTGTTGCTTTGGATGTGTCTGGGGATAATTATCTGTCTTGGGTACTCGATGCGGAATTACACCTTAGTGCCAACGGGCTAAAGGATACAATAAAAATAGGAAAAACCCCAACTGTTGAACAAAATGCCAAATCAATTATTTTCCTTAGGCGCCACATTCACGAAAACTTAAAATCTGAATACCTCACAGTCAAAAATCCACTCACTCTTTGGACCAATCTTAAAGATAGGTTTGACCACCAAAAACTTGTCCATCTGCCACTTGCCCGTTATGACTGGATCAATTTAAGGTTACAAGATTTTAAATCTGTTACTGAATATAATTCTGCCTTGTTCAAAATAAGCTCCAAGCTAATCCTGTGTGGTGAGAAAATTACTAATGCTGAGATGATTGAAAAGACTCTTTCGACTTTTCACCCCAACACTATGATCTTGGCACAACAATACAGGGAACGCAATTTTTAGAAATATAGTGAGTTGATATCTCTCATTCTTGTAGCTGAGAAAAATAATGAGTTGTTGCTGAAAAATCATCAGATACGTCCCACAGGCTCTGCCCAGTTACCTGAAGTACATAACACGACATTCCGGAAGAATGAGCATAGGAAAGGGCATAGAGGAGGACAAGATTATGGACGAAATCGTGGACATGGAAATTTTCGTGGTCGATTTCGAAATAAGTATAACTCTGGCCACCTGAAGTGGCAACGTGATGGTTACAACAACTCTAGTCACCAGAAGTGGCAAAATGAGGTGCCAAATAAAAGGAAGGCACCACAGGAAGGAGATACTAGAGATATATGTTTTAGATGTGGAGCTCATGGGCATAGGACTCGTACTTGTCACAGACCCAGACATCTTGTAGATCTTTACGAGTCATCCCAAAAGCAGAATAGGCAAAGAGTGGAAACAAATTTGGCTAGCTTTAATGATGAACCAATCAACAAGACCTCAAATGAACTAGACACTGACGCTAACCTTTATTATGGCTTAGATGACTAGTTTTCATATGTATCTCTTTGAATTCAGGTTCCTTATGTATCTTCTTCAATTTCATGTTTTCATATACTTGTTTTGTGTTCTTGCTTTAAGTACATGGTTTGCTATTAATAAAATTGTTGTTCACTGATATATATGCACATCATAAAATATGGGAGATTTATGCATTGCTGATTGCGCCACCACTCACACAATTCTACAAAATCAGAAATACTTCTCACAGTTTACTAAAACCAGCTCACATGTTTGGACGATTTCAGGTACATCAGATATAATAGAGGGTTTTGAAAAAGTCAGTTTTATCTTACCAAACGAGACACAAATTCACATACATAGTGCTCTATATTCTAGTAAATCCACTAGAAATCTTTTAAGTTTTAAAGACATTCGTCTTAATGGTTTTCACGTAGAAACTACTAGTGAGAATGAAAAGGAATATCTCCTTATCACTTCAACCTTTTCAGGTCAAAAGAAAACCTTAGAAAAATTACAGTCAATATCTTCTGGATTGTATGCTACCCAAATTAGAGTCATTGAATCTCATAGTATCACCATTCCGAAAATCATAAACCCAAAATCATTCACCCTTTGGCATGAAAGACTTGGTCATCCAGGAGTATCTATGATGCGTCGAATTATAGAAAATTCTGTTGGACATCCCCTTAAAGGTCAAAAGGTCATACCACACAATGAACTTCCTTGTTCAGCTTGTTCTTTAGGAAAATTAATTGTTCGACCATCTCCAGTAAAACTTCAAACCAAGTCTCCAAATTTCTTAGAAAGAATCCAAGGTGACATTTATGGTCCTATTCATCCGTCATCCGGTCCATTCAGATATTTCATGGTTCTAATTGATGCCTCAACTAGATGGTCACATGTCTGTCTACTCTCTACACGAAATACAGCCTTTGCCAAACTACTTGCTCAAATAATCAAATTGTGAGCCCAATTTCCTGACCTTCCCATTAAATCGATTTGACTAGATAATGCTGCTGAATTTACATCTATAACTTTCAATGATTATTGTATGTCAGTAGGAATTTCAGTCGAACACCCTGTAGCTCACGTACATACACAAAATGGCTTAGCAGAATCCCTAATTAAAAGGCTTCAACTTATTGCACGTCCTTTACTTTTGAGAGCCAAATTACTTACATCCGTTTGGGGCCACACAATACTCCATGCTCCAAATGTAATTAGGATAAGACCATATGCTTACCACAAACAGTCCCCTCAACAGTTAGTTCTTGGTCAAGTTCCTGATATTTCCCACTTTAAGATTTTTGGTTGTGCCGTATATGTTCCCATTAAACCCCCCACAGAGATTCAAAATGGGTCCACAAAGAAGAGTAGGCATATATGTTGTTTTTGACTCACCATTTATCATAAGATATCTTGAACCGTTAACCGGTGATGTGTTTACTACTCGTTATGCTGATTGTCATTTTGAGGAGTTTATGTTCCCTCCATTAGGGGGAGATAATGTTTTGCATAAATTAAATTCTGAACTATCATGGAATGCATCAGGATTGAATGCTATTGATCCACGTACTAAACAATGTGAATCTGAGGTTTTAAGAATCATTCATTTGCAAAATATTGCTAATCAAATGCCGGATGCTTTTAATGATTCCAAACTTATTATAAAATCGCATATACCCGCTGTTAATGCTCCGGCTAGGGTTGAAATCCCTATTCATAAATCAATTCCTGAATAATTGGTTGGTGATTCAAAACCACGCCAGAAGCGTGGTAGACCAATTGTTGCAAAAGATGTTGTACCACGAAAACGGAAATTGAATGGATCTGCCCCTAAAGTGGCTAATGTTCCTAAAGTAACTACATCAAATACCCCAAAAGTGGTATCACCTCCTGAAGAGGTTCAAGCCCCTGAAGTGGCCGTGACAAAACCACCTAAAGTGGTATTACCTCTAGAAGAGGATATTGTCCCTGAAGTGGCACATGCTTCCATAGAAGCGAAGGTACCTGAAAATTATGAGATCTCAATGAGTTATGTACATAACGGAAAATTATTGGATCGTGGGAGTAGTGAGGTTGATGATATGTATGCTTTTTCCGTGGCATGTGATATTATTATGAACTCCGATCCTGAACCACAAAGTGTGGAAGAATGTCGACAAATAGATGATTGGCCAAAATGGAAAACTGCAATCCAGGAAGAATTGCAATCCTTGCGCAAGAGAAATGTTTTTGGACCTGCAGTCCAAACACCAGCTGGTGTAATCCCCATCGGGAATAGATGGGTATTTGTACGAAAACAAAATGAGAGAAATGAAATTGTGAGATATAAGGCCCGATTGGTAGCCCAGGGATTCTCTCAAAGGCCTGGATTTGATTACCAGGAAACTTACTCTCCTGTGAGGTTGTGATGGATGGAGTTACTTTTCATTTTCTTATGGGTATGGCTTGTATTGAAAAAATGGAAACACGTCTGATGGACGTTGTGACAGCCTACCTTTATGGATCACTTGATAGTGATATTTATATGAAAATCCCTGAATGATTAAAGTTAGAGGAAACTAAGCCTAAACATTTATACTCAGTTAAACTACAACGATCATTATATGGCTTGAAATAATCTAGTCGTATGTGGTACAACAGCTTAGTGAATATTTATTGAATGATGGGTATATAAATAATCAAGTGTGCCCATGTGTGTTTATCAAAAGGTCACAATCTGGTTTTGTTATTATTGCAGTATATGTGGATGATTTGAATATTGTAGGTACTTCTGAAGATATTACTAATGTTGCTAACTATTTGAAAAATGAGTTTGAAATGAAAGATCTTGGAAAGACAAGATTTTGTTTAGGTATACAGGTGGAGCACTTATCTTCAGGCATATTTGTTCATCAGTCAACCTACACAGAAAAGGTTCTTGATCGATTCTACATGGACAAATCTCATCCACTAACTACACCGATGATTGTTCGATCGCTAGAAATTGAGAAGGATCCTTTCCGTCCTAGAAAAGAAGATGAAGATGCACTTGGGCCTGAAGTTCCATATCTTAGTGCAATTGGAGCTCTTATGTATCTTACAAATAACACACGACCTGATATTGCATTTGCTGTGAACTTGTTGGCGAGATTTAGTTCTGATCCAACTAAAAGGCATTGGGATGGGATCAAACATATATTCAGATATCTTCGTGGGACAATTGATCTTGGACTATTCTTCCCGAACAATTCAAAATCGCAGCTGATTGGATATGCGGATGCTGGGTACATGTCAGATCCTCATTTTGGGCGATCTCAAACAGGTTATCTTTTCACATATTGTGGCACCGCTATTTCTTGGAAGTCTACAAAACACACTATGGCGGTAACTTCATCGAATCATGCAGAATTACTTGCAATTCATGAAGCAAGCAGAGAATGTATTTGGTTACGATCTGTCATTCAACATATTCGAGAATCATGTGGTTTATCAGGTATCTCAGACAGTCCTACAGTTATGTTTGAAGATAACTCATCTTGTATTAAACAACTCAAGGAAGGCTATATCAAAGGAGATCGAACGAAGCACATCCTGCCAAAATTCTTTTATACTCATGAACTACAAGAGAATGGTGACATTGATGTACAACAAATTCGGTCATGTGATAACCTGGCAGATTTACTTACAAAGTCACTACCCACATCAACCTTTGAAAAGCTACGAAACCATATTGGTATGCGAAGATTGAAGAACTTACTACATCAAGATATCAAATTATGAGATGTTTTATTCAGGGGGAGACTGTACACTTTTTCCTTCGTCAAGGTTTTTATCCAACTGGGTTTTTCCTTGCAAGGTTTTAATGAGGCAGTCAATCTTTGTAATAACTCATGTTAACAATTAAGGGGGAGTGTTGTAATAATAATTGTAAATGTTAGTGGTAATTTGTTGTTGAGTATTAAATACAGCAAAAGAATACAGAGGGGGGGGAATGGATTCTTGAACTTTTCTTAGTTCTTGAATCTGTGTAGCAAATAAGTATTTGTGTGTGAAAATGTGTAGGTGCGGATAAGAAATGACACAAGACACAATATCACTTTAATCTAATATATTATTAGATAAAGGTTGCTACAATCTGTGAATACAAATGGTAGTATTCTCAGCTTCGTTTTTCTCAGAGAGATATGACTTACAATGTATGAAAAACTTCTCCTCTCAAAGATTAACAACTAAGGAAGTGAGGCTGTATCCTTATAGAACATGGATACAACCTACTTACTACAAATAAGGTAGCTGAACAAATTACTTTCTAGTCTATCTATCCTTTTTGAGTAAGTGTCCAAACGGTTATAGATTTGACTTTGCAAAGCCTATTCAGATCCACTTATTTAGTCCTTTGTCTCTTCTATATCTCTCCAAGCATCCTTGTAGGCTTTCCAGAGCACGTTACAGATTGTGGTCCATAAAGTGCATTGGCTTGTTGCAGGTTTCAGACTTGTACAATTTCTTCAGTATTTTGTCTCCAAGAATGTATTCAAGAAGTGACTAAGTGATTGATTCGAGAACTAGGATTAGATAACTCTGAGTTCTCGAATACTGTATGATTTACATATCGAATCACTTCTCGAATAGTACTTTTCTCCAGGGTTCCTTGAGTTTTCGAATAGAACACTTGACTTGTCGAATCCCTGAGATATCGAATAGTTCATTCAGAGTCCTTGAGATATCGAACGGAACTTTGACTTCTTGACTCTTTGAGAACTCGAATATCACTTTGACTTGTTGACTTCCTGAGTTCTCGAATAGAGTATTTAGACATGTCGAATCTTCTGAGATATCGAATGAGATATCGAACAGTTCATTCTGAGATATCGAACAATGTCTTCTTAGATATCGAATCTCTGACTTCTCGAATGCTAGACTTCTCGAATAGACAAAAGTACTTCTCGAATTGGTACTTAGGCAAATTCTTCATTTCTTCAAATCCCAACTGTGATTTATTTGAGAGTCTTCATCTTCTTGCTTGAGGCATGAACCTTGGAACTTCTTTCAAGCATTATTCTTGACTATATAAGTACAGTTACACAACTAGGATTTGATGCCTACTACAAGTACAGAACAAGTAGAAACTCTACAACTAGAGGTTCCCTCAGTTAAGAGGTCATGTAAGTAATGCAAAGCATTACAAACAATTAGGCTTGTTATTAGATGTAAACAGGCATGCCTCTGTGACTAACAATCTCCCCCAAATTGTGAGTGAGACCTTTAGTCACAATTTCATGTCTGATAACAAGCCTAACATACATAAAGATAAAACTTGAAAAGTATAGGTATGAAATTTGATTGAGCACATGAATGAAATTACAAGATGAATAATCTTACAGTATGATGAAATACTAGCCATTCTCATTTGATTCCATCTCCATTGCTTTGGCTTGTAGATCATCATATGCTTTCTGTTTTCTTTCTTTCTCCTTTCTTGCATTCTCATCCATGGCCTTTTTGATCTCTGCCAAAGCATCCAATTCTTCAAGCATGATAGAGCCTTTGAAATCTTCAAGTACTGGTTTCAGAATGTTGGCAGGATAGTGACTGACTAGGTTCATTCTTATATTGACATTATCTCCATTTCTTCTCCTATACTTCACCACATAGGGATTGAACTGAACTCTACATAATCCTTTTGCCCTTAGCTTTTCTGCTTCAACTTCCATCATATCGATCTCCTTCTCCCTTTCTAGCCATTTCTCAAAGCATCCGTTCCTAATCTCCTCAGCATAGTCTCTCTTCATTTTCACAAAATCAATCAACTCCAGCTTCCATACTCTCTCCACCTTGTCTTCAGAATCCAACAGTGCAATAATTCTTTCTATCTCATATAACTTGCCCCAATTTTGACAACCCCCTTGTTTGAATTTCATTTATCTTCCATCAGTCTATTTGATTTTCAAGGCAGTCATTCACAATTGCAGCATGGCATATCTTTTGAGCTCTTAAAAATTGCAGTTGCTCTTCATCAAAATCTTCATCTAGTGGTTGGAGTTTCAGTCCTGGATAGATTGTTAGGGTTCTTGATTTGGATAGCTTTGGTTTCCTTGTAGCTTGTTTGAATTTGATCCTTTTTACATGGTTGCCCGGTAGTAACATGTGACCTTTGTTTGTAGACCATTGTAGTATTCCATTAGCAGTTTGCTTTTTGAAACACACAGATGGCTTCTTGACTTGAATCTTCTTCTCTTCTTGAGATGGCAATACAGTTGCAGAAGCCATAGATGCTGATTTTGCTAGGTCACTACTAACAGTATTCACCCTAGACTTAGAGTCTTGTGTTGTGGTGACGTTACTGTCAACAATGCCTAAGGCTTGCTGTTTTCCATTTTTCCTCTCATAGACTTTACCTTGGTCATCATCATCCTTCTTGTTCTTGTCATCCTTCTTCTTCTTCTTATCTTCATCACCCTTATCTCTCATGTGATGTCTTCTCCTCCCATCACTTTTATCTTCAGAGTCATCATCCTTATTTCTCCTAGGTAGAGCCATTTCTGGAATTGCACCAGTTGCTATGAAAGATCTGAAGATGTGTAGTGCTTCTATTTCTTCAGCATTTCTGACTCCACCTTTCTTCTGTAGTTAATCAGTGATAGCAATGATAAGTCTGTGATTTCTAGAAGTGAGGTCATTGGGAATGACCAACTACTTGATGTCTTCAATTTTGGTGCCAGACTGGTAGATGATTGTCCATGGCTTCTTGATTACTTCTGGCAGCCTTGAAGGTTGATCACTCCTTAAGTCATCATACAGACTCTTGTTGTTCTCATTTTTCTTCTCAATAAGCTCAAGTATGGCATCTACCTCAGAGTGTTTTAGGGCTTGAAGAGTCTTGTGGTTAGATGCCATATCTTTGAATTGGATACCATCATTATCTCCTTGAACCATGAGCTATTGATTTTCCTGGGTATAACAGTGAGACAGTCAATCTGATCCTTCAGGCTCCTCAGATAAAATTGAGTGTCACTAGCCTGCTCCCTTGAGACTTTCAGAAACTCCAAGAATGCTTCATCATGATAGACATTTGAATTTGCAACTTCTTGTAGCTTGGCCTCAGTAACCACCTTTACTTCTACAGGCTTGGCACTTTCAGATTTGGAGGATGGAGGTTTATCAGATGGCATACTCCCTGCAACCACTGTGGTTGTGATGGATTGCTTCTGGCCACCAGGAGTAATGACATGCACAGTTGGTAGAGTGGTTGGGGGCTCATCAACTTTGGATTTCCCTTTCCCTGGCACATTTATAGGTTTTGGAGCCCTTTAGTGACCACCCTCATTTAGCTGTATGCCTTTCTCCTTAGGTTTCTCCCCCTTTGGATTTGAATTCCTTAACCTCTTCTCCCCCTTAGGCTTGTTGTCAGGCACATAGGCTTTAGGAGTGGCCTTTGGGTTGGAAGATTCTTCAGGTAGAGGGATACCCATGTGTTGCATCATAGCAGATAACATATATTGTTGATGCAGAAGGACATTAGCTGTGGTGGTGGCTTGGGTGTCCAACTGTTCATTGAGAATTGCAACCTTGTCTGTAAGATGAGCATTAGACTTTGTGAGAGAAGCTACCTCCTTTTCAAGAGCATCAACCTTGGTGAATAATTCATTTGCCTTGAAACCAGATAAGGATTGGTCTTGCAGTCTCTTCACTTCATACTTTGACATTTCATGCACAGGGACCTCAGTCACTAGCCTATCTCCATATAGATTTTTGAACATTGTCCTCAGCATGGCATTGGAATCTGTGGTCTGATTAGATAGAGCTTGAAAATTATGCCCCAGACCTGTGACTGTATCCTTTAGGAGAGCTAAACCATTGTCCATCTTGGTGCAGGTAGACTTGCATGCTAGAATGTCCTTGATTACAGTCTCCAATTTAGGGAATTTGGCCTCAAAAGTCCTCTTAATCTCATTCACCTCTTTGGTTGTGGCTGTACACACTTCATGAACTTCTGATTTTAGACCCTTGCCAAGGTTGTGTGCAGCCTTTAGAATGCCCTTGTAGTTGTCATTCACTGCTTCATAAACATCACTAGGGGTGAGAGATTTGGAATTGGACCCAAGTGCAGTGATGTACTCTTCTCTGATGTACTGGAGGCCCTCTGAGAGAGAAATATCAAATTTTTCTTGTAGCCAGGCATCTACATTGCCATCTCTCTCAGCATCATCTACTATCTTTGCCTTTTGCATCTCCACATCATCTCTGTGGCATAAGAGAATAGCCTCATAATCTGGATTTGGCATGTTAGTAGTGAGAAGGTTATGGGCAATCTTTGTGAACTCAGGGATCTGTTCCACAACTAAGCTTTGGAGTGCTTCAACCATCAATTGAGGTGGAACGGACCCTGATCCTAAAGCATTGTCATGTTGCACAGACTTCAGCCATTGAGACATGAAGTTAGAGCTAGAGCTAGGCAAGCTAGACTCCTCAGTTACAGATGCAACTTATGTAACCGGATGGAATGACTCTACCCCTGTTGTCTCCACAAGAGTGGGATGAGTTACAACAGTAGGTGACACAGGCACAGAGTCTCTAGTAAAAACTAGTGAATCCTCTGTGTTGGTGTTGGTGTCATCAGGATATGCCCCAGCTAGCATTCCCTCGCCATCTGAATGTGGTTTCTGAGTGGTGAGCACAGTGTCAAGCACCATGTCACTTGAATTTGTTGGCTCATCAAGAGAGAAGAATTCTTGATGATCAAGTCCTTGCTTCTCAATTGCTTGAGTTGCAGGCTGCAAAGAAATTTCAGGTGTAGGTTCTGGAAGAGAAGTGTCTTGTAGAATGGATTTTGGCAACTCCCCCTGAGAAATAGAGGGAGTTTCAAATGTGATGTGCTCTCCACTCAGTGTTGTTGTAAGAACCCAGATTTTTGGGTAGAATTGAAACTTTTTATTATGTATTGATGTAAGAGTGAACAGTGGTTACAACTACAATATAACACTGGTTCTAATGAATGAATATTGAAAGGATAAAAGATTCCAAGGTTATATGTCCTGAAGGATGCTATTGGGTGATAACTTAGATTAGAATAATCTATCTCCTAGAAAGTTAAGATAAGATTCCCTAAAGAAAAATAGATACCCTCATGTCATCTAGATCGATATCGGTTACAAGTAAGGAGGTTCCATGAAAGAGTTAAGGAACGCTCGAGGAAGCACAAAGATATTTTCTAAGTACCAGGGCTAAAAGGAGAATAAGTGATGAATAGTGTTTTTGATGGAAATAAGAATGTTATGAGACGACACTATATAGAAGTACCCGGAATGAATTTCTGAGTTCGTATTAGTGATCCGAGGGGAAAATAAGTGTATGTAAAGACTGTCAGATTCTGAAAAACAACACTTTTATTTTCTCCGAGATTTTCCATAAACACTGATAGATTAAGGATTTAATATTTAATATTTGAGAAATATTAATTCGAGTATATTAATGAAAGATAGAAATTATAATAGAATCATTACAGAGGTTTCCGGTAAAACCCTAACTAGGAATCCTTGATATATTCCTACAAACGATCAATGAAAGCGATAACCGGACAAGGAAACAAGCAAAGAGTCAAGATGCATGTTGAGTTAGTGGAAGGTGACATAATCACTTTATGCAAGATAAGATCAAAGAAACCAAGCTAGTTACAATGCTAACTAGAGCAATGAGAGATCAAACCAAGCAATTAGCTTCATCTTGTCATCCAACCACAAAAAGGCAACACATGTCTCTTGATAAAGTAGCATTAGTGCCTTTAATAAAGTAGAATTATGCTAGAAAATATCTAAGACATCCCATTAATGCAAGGAACCAAGCAAGTTGCATGCATACTAGTACCATTGTAAACAAACTAAACTAGTTAGCATGAGGGTGCAATATAAGGCACCAATACATGCCCACATGGACTATACCATAGTTAACCAAAGAAATATCTGGCAATAATTCATTTTCCAAGGATGAGACCAAGCAAGCCAAGCAAAAACTCTCTCTTCCTCTCATGAAGCCCATTCGGCTTTCTTCAAAATTCAAGAACCAAAATCCAAGTTCCAACCATTGATTGATCTCCAAATTTTTATCATAGATCCTATATTTCATAAAAATGATACCCTAGAAATCTTAGCCTCAAAATCCATTTTTTCCATTTTCAATAAAATCATCCAAGTAGAGGGTGAATAGTAACCTTAAGAACAAAATTCTTGAATCTTGATTTTGGTGGATGATTCAAGCTTCATGGAGGCCATACAAGGTTCATACAAAGCTTATTAAGGCCTTAGAACACTCCAAGGAAGGTATATCTCTCATGAAACCTAGATCTCATTTTGAGTTTTTAGCATGTTCTTGATGATGTTTAGCATGGTTACGATTACAAGGTTATAATTAGCATGTAAGCATGATTGTGTAATTACAATGTTGAATTATAAGGTTTGATGGTTAAGATGATGTAGTGAGATGTTCTTGATGAGTATTATGAGTATAAGTTGTATGGTACGCCCGGTGTGGCTTGGTGATTGATATAACAATTTTGAAACGTTCGATTTATAACCGTCGTAATGTCAAAATTTTGATAACCCTTAAAACCCGAGCCTAACAGTTGAGATAAGTTTCTGACTGTGATGAATAGATGACACACCCTTGTAGATCTCGAGTCATAGATCGCTTTGGCGAAAGAATCGAATGAAACGGACTTACGGTTTAGGAGTTATGATTAAATCCGTAAAAGTGGTTCGAAACCGTAAATGAAAGTTCGTAACTAAAATTGAACCCCTTTAATGTTGCTAAGTCAGTGGCGAATCTTAGTAATTAAATATTAGAGTTCATAATGAAGGTTTGAAAGGAAACCACATGTCAAACAGATCATTTTTTGATTTTATAAAAATGTTTTAATCGAGGTTAAATACGAAGAAGCCCTTTTCGAAGGAAACACTATTTGTCCAATTGCTACTGCCCTGTTTTGGCAAAAATACGAAAAAATAATCTTCTGACCTAAGTCAAATTTTGAGTTAGCTACCTTCTAGACATTCTCTGATCATGTACGCGAAAACGGTGCATCATTTGAGTTAACGGTTACCGAGTTATGAACGTTTTAGTGAAAGAGGTGTGAATAGTAAAGATCCGTAGTTGACTGAACTTCGAAAATACATTTCACCTATCTAGACCCTTGGCTTCGAATTGGAAATTTTATGATAAATATTACAAATACCAAAGATGATTTTAGAAGTGGTTTCGTAATTAAATACGTTTCCAGTGATTTATTAAAAGTGTTGGAGTGCGAGTCACGGAATAGTAATTATCAGAAAAGTCAACTCTAGGGGTACTACTTTGGCCACCCATTTTGGCTAGATTAAAAGAGGAATCTCGAGTCGACTAAAACATGAAACTTGTTAAGAATTATCAAGACAACATATTGCTGCAAATAACGAGGCTATAAATGATTAAGTGAGATGTACGAAAGATCCGACATTAAGGATGGATTCGAGTGTCGGATTATAACGGTATTAATAAGAGTTATGTTAGGGTTTGCCTAACGAGATAATTTGAAAACGTGTTTTAGCCTATGTCGAAGTGTTAAAGTGATTAACCTCGGATATTATGACTATTTATAGATCACCGGATTGAACCAAGGTACACTACACCCACAGGATTACCAGGCAAGTTTCAAATCCTTTCTAAAGGCTGTTGTTGTGATAATATATATATATATATGATTGCTATTATACATATGTGAAAGGCATATGATGTAGCCTATTTGTATTTCGAGGATACAACTCAACTTAAACAAGATTGTAATAGTAAATAGTATATAGACTGTCACAAGGAATCTCAGATTATATTATCTGTCAGAAGAAAAAGATCAAGGTCAATCTACAGACTTGGGGAATTACTACATTGAAAGAAGTTCAGACATCTGATCAAGCCTCAGTGGAGTATTCGTTAA
Source organism: Kitagawia praeruptora (assembly GCA_037693485.1). Classification (NCBI taxonomy): domain Eukaryota; kingdom Viridiplantae; phylum Streptophyta; class Magnoliopsida; order Apiales; family Apiaceae; genus Kitagawia; species Kitagawia praeruptora. The sequence continues at coordinate 114,547,166 of CM075351.1, read as the reverse complement.
GAAGTGGATTCGTTTAAAGTGAAAGAGATTTCAAGGTGACAGAGATAGTACAGAAGATTAAAGAGAGAGATGAGAAAAGAAAAGGAACCAGATTTTAAAGTCAATTTATGAAGAACAGTCATTGCGGTTAGTCACTCATGAACCAGACAATACATCGAGTGTCAACATTAAACAGTTGTTATTCGTCATTAACTTCAGTGTTTCAAGATATCAAGACTGGTATGTGAGAAAATCATTGTGCAAGCAACAGAAGGGTTAAATTATTTAATCACAAGGATTTTATTATCAATTGGACTGGCTACGAGGAAAAAGGATTATCACAAAGAAATTCTAAGTGATATATTCTTAATGCTGAAACCCCGGTTAGAATTGTTGTATTTTTTGCTAAGCAAAAGGAGTCTCGTTTCACATCCTCAAGAGACCGTAGCTTACACCTGGACGGATTATGAGAAAATAGAATTATCACAAGAATATGGAAAGTGATATATTCTTAAAGCTGGAACCCCGGTTGGAATTGATATATTTTTTGTTAAGTAAAAGGAGACCGGTTCCAGACGATCAGGTAACCACAGCTTAGAGATTAAGGATTTATTTATATTATTAAATAATTTATTTAATTAGAAAATTATATTTATAAACATCTAATAATATTAGATATTTATTTTTATAATTTCCGGATTAAATTAATTATTTATTAATTAAAGATTATAAGCTGTGCGGGATAAAAAGCATTTCTATGGAGTCCATTTCATATAAAACAAAATAGGCCCCGGTTTCGTTTAATTCACAGCAGGTCACGGTTATGAATTACAAACAAATTGAAAAAGAAATGCAAGTGGTGCACATGCTGTCGGCTCCTGCACTCTCCAGCGCCGCGAGTGCGCCACACGCGCCTGAGACAAACGGACAACACAGCTCGCGTGTTCCTCACCTGGCTGTCCTGAGAGTGATCTTCGTGTGGTCAGCTTTGCAGTGTTAAATCAGTTTGTTCACAATTCAAATCAACCGAATTATTTTATTAATTCGGAAAAGGTAGTACCGAACATAATTGAAAGGTAGTACCGGCAAATTGAAAGGTAGTAGCCTTCTCAAAGTAGTGCTAAACGTAGTTCTGAAGGTAGTGCAAGGCTTGTTCAAAGGTAGTGCAAAGTTTATTGAAAAGGTAGTGAAGGCTTCTTGGTAATGGTAGTACCGAAATTTGAAAGGTAGTTCCAAAGGTAGTTCGAGACAAAAAGAAAACACAAGAGACAGAAGCTTTACTTGTTCAATTATATAAATCTCCTAAAGGCGGCCAGACAACATAAATATAACATTATATCCAAAAGAAAAAGACACAGACTCCATTCTCTCTCTCATTTCAAGCTCACGAACCGGAAGAGAAATAAATTCATAGAAAATCAAGTTCTCAATATTTGTAATATCTGATCCGATAGAACTTGATCATTTGTATCTCTTGTACTACTAGGGAGTTTTTACTCCTAGAACTTATCTTGATTTTTATTAACTAAATTAGAAAAGTTCATGTCGAATTTTCTAATTAGTTTTTATCAACTTGATAATTAATCTGTACTGAAATTGTAACACCCATCAAGTTAATATATTTTTATATTCAACTTGAAAATTGTTTCAATTTAATCCGCACAAATTTGTTCAAGTCAAATTTTATTTAAAGGACAAATTTTGATAAATTGGTATAGATTGTATTCAACCCCCCCTTCTCCAATCTTATCGGACCTAACAATATGTCATAGCATGCATGCCTACTTTCAAAGTTTATTGAAATACTTGTTCCCTGAATTGATATTGGCTTATAGACTAGATGAGGATTATCAGTTATAAGCCGGATTGTTTTGTAAGACCCTTAGTGAAGGGTATATAACATTCATTCTTTTAATATAGACCGGGAGTCGGTATTTGAAATATAGATGTAGTCCTGGAAACCCGGAGGGATTCCAGCGACAGATTTTATTCCTTTTGAGGAATGTTACCTATAAACATTAATTATATTTCCATAAAGTATTAATTACTTGGAAATCTTTCGAGAAATGTTATTCGAGTATTATCTCAGTCGAGAAATATTAAATGAATATTATTTCGAATATTCATCTAGAGTTTGATTATTTAATGAATATTATTTTGATATTCACTTAAAATATTATTAAATGAATATTACTTTTGGATATTCATTTAAGGTTTTATTTACTTAATGAATATTATTTTAAAATATTCATTTGAAGCTCTATTTACTTAAGGAATATTTATTATTTCGAATATTCCTCTAAAAGCTGTGATTACTAAATGAATATTATTTGGATGTTCATTTAGAATATTAATTATTAAAGTGAATATTATTTTCGAATATTCATGTCATGTTTGATGAATTTAGTAAATATTATTTTAAATATTTATTTGAGTTTACTATTTAATGAATATCACCTTGAATATTCATTGGAAGTCTTATTTATTTAATGAATATTATTTTGAATATTCATTTAAGAATAGATTTATTTAGTAAATAACTCTATATATTCACCAAGGATTACTTACGAGCAATATTATGATTTAATAATATTCATTAATTATTATTGATCTAATAAATATTCTTGGAATATTTATTTAATTCTTTTAAATCCCTTTTTATAATGATATATATTATTCAAAGATTATCTTTCACCCTCAGATATTATGTGAAATATTTCGGAGTCTTTTTATGACTATTTTATCAAGGGGAGGTTCCCAAAACTCTATTTTATTTAAATCTATCTGATAAGAAGATTTAAATACTCGCTCAAACTTCCAAAATATATAAGGGGACCTCACTTGAGAGCTGTTATTTATTTGACTGCCCGGTCATATACTTGTTAAACTATATTGACACTCACATCTTGATTCTTTTCAAGCATCGATATGAGTCTTTTTGTTACCTCCTCAACGCTCGAGGGGTAAGATTGATGGAACAAGTTTATATTCATTAACAAGCAGTAGCTTGGGAAATGTTATTTGTTTTATTGACTTCCCAGTCACAAATCATTCTTTTCACTCGTAACTTGGTTGCTGATGGCTTATTAAGTCTTTGTGTACCTTCTCATCATTCGAGGGGTAAGATTATTGGAACAAGTTGATATCCGTTATCAAGCAATAGCTTGGAAGTTATTGGAGATTTTTCCTTTCCAAATAGATACGACTACTTTATGGAGTCTTATCAACAAGTATTATACTTGGGGAAAGGGGGACGAGCTTTACATTCAGAGTCATGGATTCTATTCGAACAAGGAGTCGTGTAAGAGGCCGAGTAGCGCCGGCCCATCCCATTTGGCCCAACCGTTGGCCGGGGAGATCTAACAGGGCGGTAGACAAGTAAACCTGTCAGCTCTTCCTTCTACCGGTAGTAAATCTAAATTGAGCTGTACAATCTTGACTGATCATCAAGATTGGAACAACGGGCGCGGTGAATACTCCAGTATTTGTTCATCATCCAAACTTATCTATTTCCTGCAACATGATTACTGTTGGCAGAGTTGGAACGTGTTCATATCTGGAATTGCACTCTTTTCATGCAAATTCCTCTTTTATATGATAAAAGATAATATCTTAATTATCTTTGACATAGCAGATATCTTTCGGAATATATATGTTGAGTTACCTTGAAACTTCAGTATTTACCTTGTACTGGCACCATCTTCATTATTGCATGGCATATGGTTTCAAAAGACATTGTGAACTGTTGTATATTATTGCTTTTCCGTTATATTCTTTTTGGTGGGCTATTGCTCACCCTTGCTTTATTATTTATATCACAACAACAGTTAGATCAGATGTCCACACAAGGTGCACTTGGTGCGAGCAGGTGTCAGCTGTTAGAGTATTAACCGCCGAGGTCTTAGCTGTCATTGCTGAGGAAAAGCTGTTGGTAGGCTAGTTGTTAGATTTTGTATATCAAATGTATTATTGATTTGGTATATATATAAATGGATGGCAAAGAGTATGTAAAATTATTAATGTAATTTCTTGGGTTGTAAGAACTCAATTGTGTGATTAATAAAATTTGGTTACTCTGATTACATCTTTGGGACTATAACGGGTGTGTTCTATATTGTTGTTTGGGTCACAAGGTTGTAATTTAAATTATGTTGGTTTTGTGGATGGAGGTTGAGACCGTAACGACCAGATCCCTGACCCCGGATCTAGGGGTGTTATAGTTGTGCCAGCCTTATCACTCCCAGGTGCTGACTCTTTATAGATAGGTGCATTGGAGAGGATGCTTGATTCTATAGATGCACCCTGTTGAGATGATACATCTAGTGAACTGTGTGCCCCTGATTTTACAACTTCAGCCATTTGTGTGACTGAAGAGGTGGTTTTAGCTTTCTTCTTCTTTGGTCTGATTAAGGGTGACTCAGGTTCCTCACTTTCTAAACCCTAATTCAACAACCAGTGCTGCTTCTGATAATATGGTCAAAGGTGCAGAAGCAACCTGTTTTCTCTTCTTCTCCTTTTTACTAACATCACCCTTTTGAGAGGATGATGCAGTTGGCTCAGTGTTTGGTAGAGAGGGTTGGTTAGCAGGCCCTGGGTTAGCATTGTGTTCTACTTGCTTGGGCTGTGCTAACTGTGACTTTGAATCAAATGTTGGCATGTTGTGGGGGTAAGTCCTAAACAAACCCTCTATATGGGGAGTTATGTTAAGTCTTACATCCACATCATTCCTAGTCTCCAAATTACCAAAAATGAGTTAGGTCATGGATTTAGGATAGCCTATTCTATTTCTATCTATCCCAGGCAATTCAATCAATTTAGCATTTTTAAAATTAAGAACAGATTGAATAAAGCGAGGGAAGAAAATGTCAGTACCTCTCTTGGTTGTGTTCTTACCAAGTCTTCCATACAACTCTTGGAGAATGATTTGTCCAACATCTATCTTCCTCCCATAGGCCAAGGCATAGCCAATCTGCTGCGCAGGTGCACTGATTTGATCAAAACTAGATTTTCTGGCAGTGAAGACTTGAAGAAGAGTTGCAAACACATAGCTCCACTCCTTTCTCAGATTCTTCCTGTTTAACTTTCCAAGATTGATCCCATCTGAGTAGTTGATGAATTCAAAGAATTCTTCCAACTCTGCATTTGTGGCCAGTATATCATATGACTCTTGTTGTAGGCCCAGTGCTTGATTCATGTCTACAGTGGTGATAGTGATTTCCTGGTCCTGAATCTTGCAGTAGATTATATATGACGTTATTGCGCTTTCCAGGGCTACAACTTCCACAATAGCAGTGCCCCAAAACTGTTCCAGGATGTCTAGATACAGAGTCGGGTTGGCAGAGAGGGCATCCTTGATGTATGACTCAGACATCCATTTTACAAAGCACTTGAAGTTCGCATTGGGTGCTTCAACATCACTGGTTAGGGCGATAAAGTTGGTGTTGAATTTCACTGTTGCCATTGATACAGAGAGAAGAGAGAAGAATAAAGGTTGAAGAAGAAATTTAGCTTTTGGTAGTTAGGGTTTTCAGAGGTTTTGGGAGTTTAGATGCTTGAGTAGTCGAGTGGAATGAATCGAATAGATGTAGAATTGTAAAAGTATGAAGTACTTGAATTGTCGATTAGTTATATGTTTTGTATCGACAAGTCAGGCATTCGAGAAGTAGAAAACAACTATTCGATAAGTCAAGAAAGGCTTATTCGATAACTCAAGCAGATGGTAACTCACAGCTGGTAGTTATCCAACTTAGAAATAATTCTAAATTAAATAAAATGTGTTTTTATGAGTGAATTAAAATTTCAGACAAAAATCCAAAATCGGTTGAGATTCAGCGAGAATTCAGCCTTTTCAAATGATTCGAGAACTCAAATATAGTATTCGAGAACTCAGTCATTAGAGAACTCAATTACCATATTCGAGAAGTCAAGAATACCTCTATTCGATATCTCTAAAAGACTCTATTCGAGAACTCAAGAGTACTCTAATGAGACTTGTTAGAGATGTCGAATAGTGAACCATTCGAGAAGTTTGACTTATCGAAATATGCTCATCACTCACAAAAATTAATTTTCACTATCTTTTAAAATTTACCAGTCATATTCAATGAAGAATATTCTAGCAAATTAAGCAGTGATTTTCTCAAAATTTCATAGAAATTTTAAGTTAATAAAATATGATTTTTCAACATATGCAACAGATTTGAAATATTTATAAATCATATTTCAGCCAACACTTACACCAAAAATATTGAGAATTTAGATAAAGTAAGTGTTTACTGCTGCAACAATCTAGATGATATATTCACCTAGCCAGAATCTGAAGAATTCAACATTCCAATCTCACTAACCAACCTTGTGAAGATGGCTTCATCTAACGGCTTAGTGAATATGTCTGCTAGTTGTTTATCTGTAGAGACATAATGCAACTCAATGGTACCATTAGTTGCATGTTCTCTAATGAAATGATATCTGATGTCAATGTGCTTTGTTCTAGAATGATTGACAGGATTGGAAACTATAGAGATTGCACTTTTGTTGTCACACAAGATTGGAATTCTTTCCAACACAAGTCCATAATCTCTAAGTTGATTTCTAATCCAAAGCACTTGAGCACAGCAACTTCCAGCAGCTATGTATTCAGCCTCAGCTGTAGAAGTTGACACATATTGTTGTTTCTTGCTATACCAAGAGACTAACCTTTGTCCAAGAAACTGGTAGCTACCTGAGGTGCTTTTCCTATCCACTCTGCATCCAGCATAATCAGCATCAGAATAACCAACCAGATTGAACCCTATGTCCTTAGGATACCATAAACCCAAGTTTGGAGTGCCCTTCAGATATCTAAAGATCCTTTTTATAGCAATCAAATATGATTCTTTTGGATTTGATTGAAACCTTGCACACAAACATGTAGCAAACATGATGTCTGGCCTACTTGCAGTGAGATGGAGTATAGAACCAACCATGCCTCTGTAGACTGAGATATTTACTTGCTTGCCTTTAGCATCTTCATCCAATTTAGTGGTAGTGGCCATGGGTGTCTTTGCAGGTGAGCAATCTTCCAAATCAAACTTCTTCAATAAATCCTTGATGTACTTGGTTTGACTGATAAATATACCATCCTTCCTTTGACTAACTTGCAACCCAAGAAAGAATGTCAACTCTCCCATCATACTCATCTCATATCTGCTCTGCATGAGTTTAGAGAATTTCTCACACAGCTTCTCATTTGTAGACCCAAATATGATATCATCCACATAGATCTGAACTAAAATAATATCATCACCATGCTTCTTGTAAAACAGTGTTTTGTCCAATATGCCTCTAGTGAATTGATTTTCAAGGAGAAATTGTGATAGAGTATCATACCATGCCCTTGGAGCCTGCTTAAGTCCATACAATGCCTTAAGCAATCTGTAGATAAATTCTGGGAAGTGTGGATCCTCAAAGCCAGGTGGTTGTTGCACATAAACTTCTTCTTCCAACTCTTCATTCAGAAATGCACTCTTGACATCCATTTGATAAACTTTAAAGTTTGAATGAGTAGGAAATGCCAAGAATATTCTGATGGCTTCCAATCTAGCAACAGGGGCAAATGTCTCATCATAATCAATGCCTTCCTGTTGAGAGTATCCTTTTGCAACCAACCTTGCTTTGTTTCTTACTATTACACCATCTTCATCCATCTTATTCTTCAGAACCCATTTTGTTCCAACAATGGTTCTATTCTTTGGTGCAGGCACAAGTTCTCATACTTTGTTTCTTTCAAATTGATTCAGTTCCTCTTGCATGGCAATAATCCAATCTGGATCCAACAGTGCATCATCAAGTTTCTTAGGCTCAACCTGATATAGAAAACAACCATAGAGGCTCTCATTCTGAGTTGCTCTCCTAGTCCTTACTCCTGCACTAGGATCTCCAATAATTTGCTCTGCATTGTGTGATCTATCCCATTTCCTTGAATGCTCAGTCTGATTTCTCATTCTTGATGTTGCTTCATCATCCAAGTCCTGATCATTCTCATTTCCTCCCCCTATGATGTTGCCACTATTCACAGGTGTGTCTTGGATGCTTGTTTCTCCACTTTTGATTGGCACAAATTCTTCTCTTGTATCATCATTCACTTGAGTTTGTTGAACTTTAGTTTCAACTCCAGTTTCAATCTCTCCATCAGAATCATCTAGATTATCAAACTTTAATGGATCTTTATCTTCATCATTGGCTTCTTCTAATCCAGGTAGTTTGCTATCATCAAATGTCACATCTGTGCTTTCTATAATTTTCTTTTGACTGATGACATAAACTTTGTATGCAATTCTTTCCATATAGTAGCCAAGAAAAATTCCTTCAAATGCCTTTGCATCGAATTTTCCAACATATTCTAAATTATCCTTCAACACAAATCATTTGCTTCCAAAAGTATGAACATACTTTAGACTAGGCTTCTTTCCAGTCATCAAATTGTAAGGTGTCTTTCCAGTGTTTTTGTTGATGAGGGTTCTGTTCTGGATATAGCATGCAGTGCTCACAGCCTCAGCCCAAAAACATGTAGGCATCTTTGCGTCAAGCAACATTGTTCTAGCAGCCTCAATTAGAGTTCTATTCTTTCTCTCAACAACTCCATTTTGTTGTGGAGTCCTTGGAGCAGAGAATTGCTGAGAAATTCCATTCTCTTTGCAGAATGCTTCAAGTATGGCATTTCTGAACTCTGTTCCATTATCTCTTCTTAATGCAATCACACTTGCATTGTTGGCCTTTGATTCCTTGTCAACTCTCTTTATGTGCTCAATGATTACTTGTGGAGCCTCATCTTTTGATGCCAGAAATTCCACCCATGTATACCTTGTGAAGTCATCAACCATCACTAAGGCATACTTCTTTCTTCCTAGAGACATAATATTGACAGGCCCAAACAAGTCCATATGAATGAGTTATGGGGGCTTGGTTATTGATGTCATTGTCTTTGACTTGTGGCTTGATCTTTTCATTTTTCCACTTTGACAAGCCTCACACACTCCTTCTTGACAGAATTCAAGTATGGGCATGCCTCTCACTAACTCTCTTTTGACTAGAGAATTAATGGCTTTGAATTTCAGGTGTGATAATTTCTTGTGCCACAGCTAACAATCTTCATTTGATGCTTTTGAGTAGAAGCAACAAATTTTGTCCTTGTTTGCAGAGTCCATATTGGCTACAAACAGGATTCTTTTCCTTACTACAGATAGAGCAAAATCACCAGTCTTCTTGTGGGTGATCAAACATTCATCTTTGTCAAAGTCCACCTTGAATCCCCTATCAGTAAACTGACCAACACTTAGCAGATTATGTTTGAGTCCCTTGACCAGTGCTACATCTTCAATGATGACATTTCCAAATTTCAACTTGCCATATCCCAATGTGTTACCCATGCTATCATCTCCAAAAGCAACCATTGGGCCAGCCTTCTCCTCATACTGTGATAACAGGGCCATATCACCAGTCATATGATTTGAGCATCGTCCACTGTCCAAAATCCACATGACTTTCTTTTCACTTTCTTTGCCCTGCAAACACAAAGGTATTACTTGTCCTTTGGTACCCAAACAAGTTTGGGTCCATGTGACTTAGAAACAGTTTTATCATAAACAACATGCTTGTCAACTTTCTTGGTGTTAGTCTTCTTGTCACTGTTAGAAGTCTTAGAACCTGAGGTTTCAGACTTAGGTGACAGAGGTACCTTCCTAGCTTTAGGAGGACTCGAAGACTTTGACCTTGTGTAGTGTGGGTGAGAATTGTGACTGATACAACCATCAATGAATTGTCTTCTCAAATTAAAACAACTAGTCATAACATTCATGTTTCATGGCATACAATCAAATTTATCACAGAATGGGGCATATCTATGTCTTAAAGGCACAGAACAATCATAGAAAGGTTTGGGCACACTACCAACAGGTTTCTTGCATGCATGAGTTAAATGATTGGTACTGAAACAATTCTGACAAGTTTTCCTAGGGGCATTAGGCATATAAGCATAGTTGTTATTTTTATTAATCCCTAACTTGCCATTTCTGTTCTGTTTCTTCTTAGTCACTTTCTTCTCAGATTTACTATTCCCAGCTGAAACAAACTTAACAAACTTCTTATGTCTTGACCTATCACCTACTGGCTCCTTGGCTTTTGACTTGACACTCTCACTCTTAGAGAGTGAGAGTGTTAATTCTTTAAATGTTGATTCTTTAAAAATTGGATTTTTAGCCTTTTTCAAAATGTGAGGCACTTCCTCATGAACAACCGTGTCATCTTCAATGATAGCATAGCCTTTTCTCTATTTAAGAGTACCATAGTCAAGTCCAATAGCAACCTTGGGTTTTGCTTGAATTTTCTCACAGTTGGATTGCACTAGACCGGATGATTTCTTAAACGTTTTCAGTTTGAATTCATTTTCAGCTAATTCATCCATAAGAGCCTTTTCCACTTGACTAGCACATAAAACCTTATTCTGCAAATATTCAACTTCTTTCTTAAGGTTTTCTACTTTCTTAGCAGTTAGCTCAAGTTCCTCATTCGTTTTGATTAACATTTCATTTCTAGTAGACAGTTTAGCAATCTCCTCATTAGCAGAAGTCATACTAGTATGAATATTAAACATCTCAACAGATAGTTGTTCAATCATGCATTTATACTCAGAAACAGACATGTCTATAGTAGTGAGAGATGGTACCTGAGAGTCTAATGAAGATGTGTCATCCTTGGAATTGGCCATCAAGGCATAGTTACAAAATTCCTGCTCTTCCCCATCACTGTCAGAATCATCCCAGCACTTCCCTTCAGCTATGTAGGCCTTACCTTGTGTCTGCTTTTTCTGAAGGGCCTCATACTTAGCTTCGAGCTCAAGATACTCTCTATCCTTCTTTTAAGGCTTCTTGCATTCACTGGCAAAATGCCCTAGGTCATTGCATCTATAACACCTTACAGATGACCTATCCACATGGCTGGTTTTGAACTTATTCTTGTTTGGTTTCACAGGCGTCTTGCTCTTGTTGAATGAATGGTTTTGGGTTTTAGGTTTGAAGGGTTGATTCCTCTTGAATCTGATGTTTAGAAATTTTCTGGCCATGAAAGCATATGAAGTGTTTTCCATCCCATCTAGTTCTTCGAGAGTGTAAAACTCTTCTTCCTCCTTCTCCTCAACAGGTTCACTAACCTCAGCTTCAGTTTCTTAATCATCTACTATCTCCTCTATCCTCGGTTGGCTTGTAGATGCTTCTAGGTCTTGAATAGATTTGTTGACAATCAAGGCACATGATGTGTTTATCATTCTGCCTTGGTTGGCTTGGATAGCCCTTTTCTGAAGCAACTCAAGCTCATGAGATTTTAAAACCCCATAGAGCACATCATATGTAACTTTGTTCAAATCTCTTTCCCTTAGAGAAATGACCCTTTGCTCTAGATGATTTGGTGAAGATAGCAGAAACTTCATGTTCAACTCCTTTGTGCTGTAAACCTTGCCATTCATCTGCAACTCAGTAACTAGCTTATGAAATCTCTTAAACATCTCAGTGATGCTTTCCTTGGACTGTGCCATGAAAGCCTCATATTGTGCGACCAGTATCTGTTTCTTGTTTTCCTTGACCTCATCCGTTCCTTCACATAGCACCTCAATGTGATCCCACATTTCTTTGGTAGATGTGCATGATGCAATGTTTGCAAACATTGACATGTCCATGGAATCAATGATTAGCAACATGAGGTGACTGTCAATAGCAACAATCTCCTTTTCTGATTCTGTCCATTTAGATGGTTCCTTGGCCACATAAGATCTTGGAACAGTTATGGTTCCAACAGTCTTCTCAGGTATCTCTTGTTGTGAAACAAAGGGACCATTCTTGAGAATCTCAGGATACAAAGGATGAGAGGCTTTGATGAACAACATCATTTTTATCTTCCAGAGGTTGTAATTCTCTTTGTCAAACTTAGGGACTTTCACCGTTCCTGTAGTCTTTGGTGTATTCGAACTCATGATCGTTTTTCTATTTTTGAATAAAAAGCCCGCTGTGATACCACTTGTTGAGTATTGAATACAGCAAAAGAATACAGAGGGGGGGTGAATGGATTCTTGAACTTTTCTTAGTTCTTGAATCTGTGTAGCAGATAAGTATCTGTGTGTGTAAATGTGTAGGTGCGGATAAGAAATGACACAAGACACAATATCACTTTAATGTAATATATTATTAGATAAAGGTTGCTAAAATCTGTGAATACAAATGGTAGTATTCTCAGCTTCATTTTTCTCAGAGAGATATGACTTACAATGTATGAAAAACTTCTCCTCTCAAAGATTAACAACTAAGGAAGTGAGGCTGTATCCTCATAGAACATGGATACAACCTACTTACTATAAAAAAGGAAGCTGAACAAATTACTTTCTAGTCTGTCTATCCTTTTTGAGTAAGTGTCCAAACGGTTACAGATTTGACTTTGCAAAGCCTGTTCAGATCCACTTCTTTAGTCCTTTGTCTCTTCTATATCTCTCCAAGCTTCCTTGTAGGCTTTCCAGAGCACGTTACAGATTGTGGTCCATAAAGTGCATTGGCTTGTTGCAGGTTTCAGACTTGTACAATTTCTTCAGTATTTTGTCTCCAAGAATGTATTCGAGAAGTGACTAAGTGATTGATTCGAGAACTAGGATTAGATAACTCTGAGTTCTCGAATACTGTATGATTTACATATCGAATCACTTCTCGAATAGTACTTTTCTCCAGGGTTCCTTGAGTTGTCGAATAGAACACTTGACTTGTCGAATCCCTGAGATATCGAATAGTTCATTCAGAGTCCTTGAGATATCGAACGGAACTTTGACTTCTTGACTCTTTGAGAACTCGAATATCACTTTGACTTGTTGACTTCCTGAGTTCTCGAATAGAGTATTTAGACATGTCGAATCTTCTGAGATATCGAATGAGATATCGAACAGTTCATTCTGAGATATCGAACAGTGTCTTCTTAGATATCGAATCTCTGACTTCTCGAATAGACAAAAGTACTTCTCGAATTGGTACTTAGGCAAATTCTTCATTTCTTCAAATCCCAACTGTGATTTATTTGAGAGTCTTCATCTTCTTGCTTGAGGCATGAACCTTGGAACTTCTTTCAAGCATTATTCTTGACTATATAAGTACAGTTACACAACTAGGATTTGATGCCTACTACAATTACAGAACAAGTAGAAACTCTACAACTAGAGGTTCCCTCAGTTAAGAGTTCATGTAAATAATGCAAAGCATTACAAACAATTAGGCTTGTTATTAGATGTAAACAGGCATGCCTCTGTGACTAACATTTGTAATGGGGTGGTTGGAATATTTTTATATTTTGTAGCGTGGTGGTTGAATTTGTAGTGGATTATTTGTATTTATTTTAATTGTAATAGTTGATGAATTTGTCCTATAAATAGGACATGATATCTTGAATCAAAATACACCAAGCAATGTTAAAGACTCAAGCTCCATTGCTCTCTATCTCTCTCTTTTCATCTCTGTTAAATTAGTAACCCATAGCCTTGAGATATAATTAGTTTAGTTCTAATAAGAGTTATTCTTTGCTATTTATTTCTTTTTAAATTTATAATGATTCTTGTTATCTTATTATAGCTAGTATTTACAACAATTATTGATTTTTAGTGTAATGGTTAGTATGCACCTCTTTATCCAAGAGTTTGGTGGATAAATTCCCTCTCGAGCGATGCTTTGTTGTTTTTGTGGGCTTTCAGGTTCTTACTGGTGTACCGTTTTGTGATTCCTGTTAGTTAGTGGATAATGGCTTGTAGGGCTGAGCAATGGTTCCGAACCGAACCGAACCGGAACCGGTAGAACCGGGAACCGAATTTCAGAAATTTTGAGAACTGAACCGGAACCATTTATGTAGTAGAACCGAACTGGGAACCGGATCCTAAATTACGGTTCGGTTCGGATCAGAACCGAAAGAACCGTCCAAACAACAATTTCCGTACTAAAATTTAAAATTTGAAATTTGAAAAGAAAAGAAACGTACTATTTCATCCAAAGTCCAAACAACAAATTTCTATTATAACAAAACGTATAAAAGGAATACTTGATTCTATGTTATATATAGTATAAAATATATATTTTTTATTTGTGTGTATATATATACGGTTCGGTTCGGTTCTTACGTTTTTTCTTGGAAGAGAACCGGAACCGAACCGGGAACCAAAATTCTATAAAAATTAGAACCGAACCGGAATTAAATTACAAAATCATAGAATCAGAACTCTTGAGTATTGAATATGTTAAAAGAATACAGGGGGGGTGAATGGATTCTTGAATTTTTCTTGAATTGAGTCAATGTAGCAGATAAGTGCCTGTGTGTGTAGAAGTGAAGGTGCGGATAAAGAAACAACACAAGACACAATATCACTTTAATCTAATTTATTATTAGATAAAGGTTGCTACAATCTGTGAATACAAATGGTAGTATTCTCAGCTTCGTTTTTCTCAGAGAGATATAGCTTACAGTGTATGAAAAACTTGACTCACAAAAGTTACTAAGTTATGAAGTGAGGCTGTGTCCTTATAGAACATGGATACAACCTACTTACTGCAAATAAGGTAGCTAAACAAATTACTTTCTAGTCTGTCTATCCTTTTTGAGTAAGTGTCCAAACGGTTACAGATTTGACTTTGCAAAGCCTGTTTAGATCCACTTCTTTAGCTCTTTGTCTCTTCTATATCTCTCCAAGCTTCCTTGTAGGCTTTCCAGAGCACGTTACAGATTGTGGTCCATAAAGTGCATTGGCTTGTTGCAGGTTTCTGACTTGTACAATTTCTTCAGTATTTTGTCTCCAAGAATGTATTCGAGAAGTGACTAAGTAAGTGATTCGAGAACTAGAATTGACTTGATCGATAACGCTGAGTTCTCGAATACTGTTATATTGACATATCGAATTACTTCTCGAATAGCTCTTTTTCATCAGGATTCCTTGAGTTGTCGAATAGAACATTTGACTTATCGAATCCTCGAGATATCGAATAGCTTTCTGAGTCCTTGAGATATCGAATGGAACTTTGACTTGTTGACTCTTTGAGAACTCGAATACCGTCTTGACTTGTTCACTTCTTGAGTTCTCGAATAGAGTAGTAGACATATCGAATCCCTGAGATATCGAATGAGATATCGAACAGTGTATTCAGAGATATCGAATAGTGTCTTGAGATATCGAATCCCTGACTTCTCGAATGCTGGACTTCTCGAATAGACAAATATACTTCTCGAATTGGTACTTAGGCAAATTCTTCATTTCTTCAAATCCCAACTGTGATTATTTGAAAGTCTTTAACTCCTTGCTTGAGGTATGAACCTTGGAACTTCTTTCAAGCATTATTCTAGACTCTATTTGTACAATTACACAACTAGGATTTGATGCCTACTACAAGTACAATACAAACAGAAACTCTACAACTAGAGGTTCCCTCAGTTAAGAGGTCATGTAAGTAATGCAAAGCATTACAAACAATTAGGCTTGTTATTAGATGTGTACAGGCATGCCTCTGTAACTAACAATCTCCCCCAAATTGTGAGTGAGACCCTTAGTCACAATTTCATGTCTGATAACAAGCCTAACATACATAAAGATAAGACTTTAAAAGTACAGGTATGTATATTGAACACATAAATGGAATTACAAGATAAATGCTCTTACAATATGATGAGGTACTAGCCATTTTCATTTGATTGCATCTCCATTGCTTTGGCTTGTAGATCATCATATGCTTTCTGTTTCATTTCTTTTTCCTTTCTTGCATTCTCATCTATTGCTCTTATGATTTCTGCCATAGCATCCAATTCTTCAATCATGATAGAGTTTTTGAAATCTTCAAGCACTGGCTTCAGAATGTAGGCAGGATAGTGACTGAGTAGGTTCATTCTTATATTGACATTGTCTCCATTTATTCTCCTATACTTCACCACATAGGGATCAAGCTGAACTCTACACAATCCCTTTGCCCTTAGCTTTTCTGCTTCAATCTCCAGTCTGTCAATTTCTTTCTCCCTTTCTAACCACTTCTCATAGCAGCCCTTTCTTATCTTTTCAGCATAATCTCTCTTCATTTTCACAAAGTCAATCAATTCCAGCTTCCATACTTTCTCCACCTTGTCTTCAGAGTCCAGCAATGCAATGATTCTTTCTATCTCATACAATTTACCCCAATTCTGACAACCCCCTTGTTTGAATTTCATTTCTCTCCCATCAGTGTACTTGATCTCAAGGTGGTCATCCACAATTGCAGCAAAGCATATCTTTTGAGCTCTTAGAAATTGGAATTGCTCTTCATCAAAGTCTTCATCAAGTGGCTGGAGTTTCAATCCTGGAATGATTGTTAGGGCTCTTGATCTGGATAGCTTCACTCTTCTTGCAACATGTTTAAATTTCATCCTCTTGACATGGTTGCTTGGCAGAGATCTTTGACCTTTGTTAGTAGACCATAGTAGTATTCCATTAGCAGTTTGCTTTCTGAAACATACACATGGTTTCTTGACTTGAATCTTCTTCTCTTCTTGAGGTGGCAAAACAGTTGCAGAAGCCATAGATGTAGATTTTGCTAGGTCACCACTAACAGTATTCACCCTAGACTTAGAGTCTTGTGTTGTGGTGAGGTTACTGCTAGCAATGCCTAAGGCTTGCTGTTTTCCAATCTTCCTCTCATAGACTTTTCCTTGGTCATCATCATTCTTCTTGTCTTTGTCACCCTTCTTCTTCTTGTCTTCATCACCCTTATCTCTCCTGTGATGTCTTCTCCTCCCATCACCTTTGTCTTCAGAATCACCATCCTTATTTCTCCTAGGTTGGGCCATCTCTGGAATTTCACCAGTTGCTATATAAGTTCTGAGGATGTGCAGTGCCTCAGTTTCTTCAGCATTTCTGGCTCCAACCTTCTTCTGTAATTGATCAATGATAGCAATGATCAGTCTGTGATTTCTAGGGGTGAGATCATGGGGAATGACCAATTGCTTAATGTCTTCAATTCTGGTGCCAGACTGATAAATGATTGTCCATGGCTTCTTGATCACTTCTGGTAACCTTGAAGGTTGGCCATTCCTCAAATCATCAAACAGACTCTTGCTGTTCTTATTCCTCTTCTCAATGAGCTCAAGTATGGCATCTATCTCTGAGTGTTTTAGGTCTTGTAGAGTCTGGTATGTTAGATGCCATATCTTTAATTTGGATATCATCACTATCTCCTTGACCCATAGATTATTGACTTTCTTGGGGATGACAGTGATGTAGTCAATCTGCTTCTTCACCTCCCTCAGATAGAACTGAGTGTCACCAACCTGTTCCCTTATGGCTTTCAGAAACTCCAAGAAGGCTTTATCATGATAAACATCTGAGTTGGCAACTTCTTGCAGCTTGGCCTCAGTAACAACTTTAACTTCTACAGGCTTGGCACTCTCAGATATAGAGGTTGGAGGTTTGTCAGATGGCATACTCCCTGCAACCACTGTGGTAGTTATGGATTGCTTTTGTCCTCCAGGAGTAGTGATGTGCACAGTTGGTAGAGTGACAACTGGCAAGATAGATGGAGGCTCATCCACTTTGGATTTTCCTTTGCCTGGCACATTAGGTAGAGATTTTGAAACTCTTTGTTGACCACCCTCATTGATTTTTATGCCTGTCTCCCCCTTTGTATTTGAGTTCCTTGCCTTCTTCTCCCCCTTAGGCTTGTTGTCAGGCATAGAGGCTGTAGAAATGTCCTTTGGGATTGAAGATTCATCAGGTAGAGGGAGACCCATTTGCTTCATCATAGCAGCTAACATGGATTGTTGATGCAGAAGGACATCATCTGTGGTGGATGCTTGAGTGTCCAACTGGTCATTTAGAAGTGCAACCTTGTCTGTAAGATGAGCATTGGACTTGGTGAGAGTAGCCACCTCCTTCTCAAGTGCATCTACTTTGCTGAATAACTCAGTAGATTTGAAGCCAGACATGGATTGTTCTTTGAGTCTCTGCACTTCAAATCTAGTCATGTCATGTACTGGGACCTCAGTGATCAGTCTGTCTCCATATAGATTTTTGAACATGGTCCTCAGCATGGCATTGGCATCTGTGGTCTGATCAGATAGAATTTGAAATTGATGCCCCAGACCTGTGACAGTATCCTTTAGCAGAGCTAGCCCATTGTCCATTTTGGTGCAGGTGGTGTTGCAGTGTTTGAGGTCCTTGAACACACTGTCTAGCTGAGGGAATTTGGCATCAAAGGTCCTCTTGATTGCTTCTACTGTGGTGGTGGTCTTATCACACACTCTATTAACCTCAGTTTTAACACCTTTTCCAAGATAATGTGCAGCCTTGAGGAATCCCTTGTGTGTATCATTCATAGCCTCATACACTTCACCAGGGGTCAGAGATTTGGCATTGGAACCCAGTGAAGTGAGGTATTCCTCCCTGAGATACTGAAGTGCTTCATCAAGAGTAATATCATATTTTCCTTGCAGCCAGGCATCTATGTTGCCATCTCTCTCAGCATCATCAATGATCTTTGTCTTCTGCAACTCCACATCATCCCTATGGCATAACAGAATGGCCTCATAGTCTGGATTAGGCATGTCTGCAGTGAGAAGGTTCTGAGCAATCTTTGTGAACTCAGGAATCTGATCCACAATTAAGCTTTGAAGTGCTTCAACCGTCAATTGTTGTGGAACAGACCCTGATCCTGAAGCACTGTCATGTTGCACAGGCTTCCGCCATTGTGACATGAAGTCAGAGCAAGAGCTAGGCAAGCTAGACTCCTCAGTTACAGATGCAACTTCTGTAACCGGATGGATTGACTCTACTACTGGTGTCACCACAGAAGTGGGATGAATTACACCAGCAGTTGACACAGGCACAGAGTCTCTAGTAAGAACTAGTGGAACCTCTGTGTTTGTGATGGTGTCATCAGGAGATGCCTCAGCATGCATTCCCTCACCATCTAAATGTGGGTTCTGAGTGGTGAGCAAAGTGTCATGCACTAAGTCACTTGAAATTATTGGCTCATCAAGAGAAAAGAATTCTTGATGATCAATACCTTGCATCTCAGTTGCCTGAGTTGCAGGTTCCAAAGAAATTTCAGTGTTAAATTCTGGAAGAGAAGTGTGTTTAAGAGTAGATTTTGGCAACTCCCCCTGAGAAATAGAGGGAGTTTCAATTGTGATGTGCTCTCCACTCAGTGTAGTGCCAGCCTTATCACTCCCATATGCTGACTCTGTACAAGAAGGTGCATTGGGGAGAATGCTTGATTCTATAGGTGCACCCTGATGAGAGGATACACCTAGTGAGCTGTGTGCCCCTGATTTTACAACTTCAGCCATTTGTGTGACTGAAGAGGTGGTCTTAGATTTCTTCTTCTTTGTCCTGTGTAAGGGTGACTCAGGTTCCTCACTTTCTAGACCTAATTCAACAGCTAATGCTGCTTCAGATAAGATATTTAATGGTGCAGACATTACTTCCTTTCTCTTCTTTTTACTAACATCACCCTTTTGAGAGGATGATGCAGTTGGCTCAGTATGTGGTAGAGTGTTTGGTTGAGAGGGTTGGTTAGCAGGCCCTGGGTTAGCATTTTGTTCTACTTGCTTGGGCTGTGCTAACTTAGATTTTGCATCAAATGTTGGCATGTTGTGGGGATAAGTTCTAAACAAACTCTCCATATGGGGAGTTATGTTCAGTCTTACATCCACATCATTCCTAGTCTCCAAATTACCAAAAATGAGTTTGGTCATGGACTTAGGATAGCCTCTTTTATTTTTATCAATCCCAGGCAATTCAATCAATGAAGCATTCTTAAAATTAAGTACAGATTGAATAAAGCGAGGGAAGAAAATATCAGTACCTCTCTTGGTTGTGTTCTTACCAAGTCTCCCATATAGTTCTTGGAGGATGATTTGGCCAACATCTATCTTCTTTCCATAGGCCAATGCATATCCAATTTGCTGCACAGGTGCACTGATTTGATCAAAGCTTGATTTCCTGGCAGTGAAGACTTGGAGAAGAGTTGCAAACACATAGCTCCACTCCTTTATCAGATTCTTTCTGTTTAGCTTTCCAAGATTGATCCCATCTGAGTAATTGATGAACTCAAAGAATTCCTCTAACTCTGCATTAGTGGCCAGTCTGTCAAATGACTCCTGTTGTAGGCCCAATGCTTGGTTCATGTCTGCAGTAGTGATAGTGATTTCCTTATCTTGAATCTTGCAGTAGATGATATATGAAGTGATTGCGTTTTCCAGGGCTACAACTACCACAATAGCAGTACCCCAAAACTGTTCCAGGATATCTAGATACAGAGTTGGGTTGGCAGAGAGTGCATCCTTGATGTATGACTCAGCCATCCATTTCACAAAGCACTTGAAATTGGCATTGGGTGCTTCAACATCACTAGTGAGAGCGATGAAGTTGGTGTTGAACTTTACTGTTGCCATTTGTGTAGAAGGGAGGAAAGAAGTTGAAGGTTGAAGAAGAAATTTGGCTCTTCGTAGCTAGGGTTTCAGGGGTTTAGAGAGTGTAGATGCTTGAGAAATCGAATGAAATGAATCGAATAGATGTGAAATTGTATAAGTATGAAGTACTTGAATTGTCGATTAGATGAAAGTTTGTTTCGACAAGTCAGGCATTCGAGAAGTAGAAAACAACTATTCGAGAAGTCAAGAAAGGCTTAATCGATAACTCAAGCAGATAGAAACTCACAGCTGGCAGTTATCTAACTTAGAAATAATTCTAAATTAAATAAAATGTGTTTTTATGAGTGAATTAAACTTTTAGACAAAAGTCCAAAATCGGTTAAAATTCAGCGAGAATTCAGCCTTTTCAAATGATTCGAGAACTCAAATATAGTGTTCGAGAACTCAATCATTCGAGAACTCAGTTACTATATTCGAGAAGTCAAGAATACCTCTATTCGATATCTCAGAAAGACTCTATTCGAGAACTCAAGAGTACTCTAATGAGACTTGTTAGAGATGTCGAATAGTGAATCATTCGAGAAGTCTGAGTTATCGAACTATACCCATCACTCATAGAAATTTGATTTTCACTATCTTTTAAAATTTACCAGACATATTCACTGAAGAATATCCTAGAAAATTAGATAGTGATTTTCTCAAAATTTCATAGAAATTTTAAGTTAATAGAAATATGATTTTCAACATATGCAACAGATTTGAAATATTTATAAATCATATTTCAGCCAACACTTACTCCAAAAATATTGAGAATTTAGATAAAGTAAGTGTTTACTGCTGCAACAATCTAGATGGTGTATTCACTTAGCCAGAATCTGAAGAATTCAGCATTCCAATCTCACTTACCAACCTTGTGAAGGTGGCTTCATCTAATGGCTTAGTGAATATATCAGCTAGTTGTTTATCTGTAGAGACATAATGCAACTCAATGGTTCCATTAGTTGCATGTTCTCTTATGAAATGATATCTGATGTCAATGTGCTTTGTTCTAGAATGATTGACAGGATTGGAAACTATAGAGATTGCACTTGTGTTGTCACACATGATTGGAATTCTTTCCAACACAAGTCCATAATCTCTAAGTTGATTTCTAATCCAAAGCACTTGAGCACAGCAACTTCCAGCAGCTATGTATTCAGCTTCAGCTATAGAAGTTGACACAGATTGTTGCTTCTTGCTATACCAAGAAACTAACCTTTGTCCAAGAAACTGGCAGCTTCCTGAGGTGCTTTTCCTATCCACTCTGCATCCAGCATAATCAGCATCAGAATAACCAACCAGATTGAACCCTGTGTCCTTAGGATACCATAATCCCAAGTTAGGAGTGCCCTTCAGATATCTAAAGATCCTTTTTATTGCAATCAAATGTGATTCCTTTGGATTTGATTGAAACCTTGCACACAAGCATGTAGCAAACATGATGTCTGGCCTACTTGCAGTGAGGTAGAGTAGAGAACCAACCATGACTCTGTAGACTGAGATATCTACTCTCTTGCCTTTAGCATCTTCATCCAGTTTAGTGGCAGTGGCCATGGGTGTCTTGGCAGGTGAACAATCTTCCAAGTCAAACTTCTTCAATAAATCCTTGATGTACTTGGTTTGACTGATAAAGATACCATCCTTCCTTTGACTGACTTGCAACCCTAGAAAGAATGTCAACTCTCCCATCATACTCATCTCATATCTGCTCTGCATGAGTTTAGAGAATTTCTCACACAGCTTCTCATTTGTAGAACCAAAAATGATATCATCCACATAGATTTGGACTAGGATAATATCATCACCATGCTTCTTGTAAAACAGTGACTTGTCCAATGTGCCTCTAGTGAATTGATTTTCAAGAAGAAATTGTGATAAAGTATCATACCATGCTCTTGGAGCTTGCTTAAGTCCATACAATGCCTTAAGCAATCTGTAGACAAATTCTGGGAAATGTGGATCCTCAAAGCCAGGTGGTTGTTGCACATAAACCTCTTCTTCCAACTCTCCATTTAGAAATGCACTCTTGACATCCATTTGATAAACTTTAAAGTTTGAATGAGCAGCAAATGCCAAGAATATTCTGATGGCTTCCAATCTAGCAACAGGGGCAAATGTCTCATCATAATCAATGCCTTCCTGTTGAGAGTATCCTTTTGCAACAAACCTTGCTTTGTTTCTTATTATTACACCATCTTCATCCATCTTATTCTTCAGAACCCATTTTGTTCCAACAATGGTTCTATTCTTTGGTGCAGGCACAAGTTCCCATACTTTGTTCCTTTCAAATTGATTCAGCTCCTCTTGCATGGCAATAATCCAATCCGGATCCAACAGTGCATCATCAAGTTTCTTAGGCTCAACTTGTGATAGAAAACATCCATAGAGGCACTCATTTTGAGTTGCTCTCCTAGTCCTTACTCCTGCATTAGGATCTCCAATAATTTGCTCTGCAGTGTGTGATCTATCCCATTTCCTCGAGTGTTCAGCCTGACTTCTCATCCTTGATGTTGCTTCATCATCCACATCATGGTCATTCTCATTTCCTCCCCCTGTGAAGTTGCCATTACTCACAGGTGTGTCTTGGATGCTTGTTTCTCCACTATCGATTGGCACAAATTCTTCTCTTGTATCATTAATCACTTGAGTTTGTTGAACTTGAGTTTCAACTCCAGTTTCAATCTCTTCATCAGAATCATCTAGATTATCAAACCTCAATGGATCTTTGTCTTCATCATTGGCTTCTTCTAGTCCAGGTAGTTTGCTGTCATCAAATGTTACATCTGTACTTTCCATAACTTTCTTTTGACTGATGACATAAACCTTGTATGCAATTCTTTCCATAGAATAGCCAAGAAAAATTCCTTCAAATGCTTTTGCATCAAATTTTCCAACATATTCAGAATTATCCTTTAGTACAAAGCATTTGCTTCCAAAAGTATGAACATACTTTAGAGTAGGCTTCTTTCCAGTCATCAAGTTGTAAGGTGTCTTTCCAGTGTTTTTGTTGATGAGGGTCCTGTTCTGAATATAGCATGCAGTGCTCACAGCCTCGGCCCAAAAACATGTAGGCATTTTTGCATCAAGTAACATTGTTCTAGCAGCCTCAATTAGAGTTCTATTCTTTCTCTCAACAACTCCATTTTGTTGTGGAGTCCTTGGAGCTGAGAATTGCTGAGAAATGCCATTCTCCTTGCAGAATGCTTCAAGTGTGGCATTTCTGAACTCTGTTCCATTATCACTCCTCAGTGCAATCACACTTGCATCGTTTGCCTTTGCTTCCTTGTCAACTTTCTTTATATGTTCAATGATTACTTGTGGAGCCTCATCTTTAGATGCCAGAAATTCCACCCATGTATACCTTGAAAAATCATCAACCATTACCAGGGCATACTTCTTTCTTCCAAGTGACATTATGTTGACAGGCCCAAACAAATCCATATGGATGAGTTGTAATGGCTTGGTTACTGATGTCACTGTCTTTGACTTGTGGCTTGATCTTTTCATTTTTCCTTTTTGACAAGCCTCACACACTCCTTCTTGGCAGAATTCAAGTGTGGGCATGCCTCTCACTAACTCTCTTTTGACTAGAGAATTAATGGCCTTGAAGTTCAGGTGTGATAGTTTCTTGTGCCACAGCCAACAATCTTCATTTGATGCTTTTGAGTAAAAGCAGCAAATTTTGTCCTTGTTTGCAGAGTCCATATTGGCTACAAACAGGCTTCCCTTCCTTACTCCAGATAGAGCAAAATCACCAGTCTTCTTGTGGGTGATCAAACATTCATCTTTGTCAAAATTCACTTTGAATCCTCTATCAGTAAACTGACCAACACTTAGCAGATTATGCTTGAGCCCCTTGACTAGTGCTACATCTTCAATGATGACATTACCAACTTTCAGCTTGCCATATCCCAATGTGTTACCCATGCTGTCATCTCCAAAAGCAACCATTGGGCCAGCCTTTTCCTCATACTATGATAGCAGGGCCATATCACCAGTCATATGATTTGAGCATCCACTGTCCAAAATCCACATGACCTTCTTTTCACTTTCTTTGCCCTGCAAACACAAAGGTATTACTTTTCCTTTGGTACCCAAACAAGTTTGGGTCCATGTGACTTAGAGACAGTTTTATCATAAACAACATGCTTGTCAACTTTCTTAGTGTTAGTCTTCTTGTCACTGTTGGAAGTCTTAGAACCTGAAGTTTCAGACTTGGGTGACAGAGGTACCTTCCTAGCTTTAGGAGGACTTGAAGACTTTGACCTTGTGTAGTGTGTGTGAGAATTGTGACTGATACAACCATCAATGAATTGCCTTCTTAAATTAAAACAACTAGTCATAACATTCATATTGCATAGCATACAGTCAAATTTATCACAAAAGGGTGCATCTCTATGACTTAGAGGCACAGAACAATCATAGAAAGGTTTAGACACACTACCAACAGGTTTCTTGCATGCATGAGTTAAATGATTGGTACTGAAACAGTTCTGACAAGTTTTCCTAGGGGCATTAGGCATATAAGCATAGTTGTTATCCTTGCTAATCCCTAACTTGCCATTTCTGTTCTGTTTCTTCGTAGTCACTTCCTTTTCTGATTCACTCTTCCCAGCTGAGACAAACTTAACAAACTTCTTAGGTCTTGGCCTATCAACTACTGGTTTCTTGGTCTTTGACTTGACACTCTCACTCTTAGAGGATGCTTGCTGTTCACTAGATTGTGCCTCATCCTCATCATTCAACATTTGCTTGATGAGTAAGGCATCCTCATCAATTTCAAATGTTGATTCCTTAAAAATTGGATTTTCAGTTTTTCTCAAAATGTGAGGCACTTTCTCATGAACAACATTGTCCTCTTCAATGACAGCATAGCCTTTCCTCTGTTTGAGAGAGTCATAGTCAAGTCCAATAGCTACTTTGGGTTTAGCTTCAATTTTCTCACAGTAGGATTGCACTAAACCAGATGATTTCTTGAAAGTTTTCAGTTTGAATTCATTCTCAGCTAATTCATCCCTAAGTGCCTTCTCTACTTGACTAGCACATACAACCTTGTTCTGCAAATATTCAACTTCTTTCTTAAGGTTTTCTACTTGCATAGTAGTTAGCTCAAGTTCCTCATTCTTTTTGGTTAATATTTCATTTCTAGTAGACAGTTTAGTAATCTCCTCATTAGCAGCAGTCATACTAGTATGAATATTAAACATTTCAACAGATAATTGTTCAATCATGCATTTGTACTCAGAAACAGACATGTCTATAGTAGTGAGAGATGGTACCTGAGAATCAGATGAAGATGAGTCATCCTTGGAGTTGGCCATCAAGGCATAATTGCAGAATTCTTGTTCCTCTTCATCACTCTCAGAATCATCCCAACACTTCCCTTCAGCTATGTAGGCCTTACCATGTGTCTGCTTTTTCAGAAGGGCCTCATACTTAGCTTCGAGCTCAAGATAATCTCTATCCTTCTTTTTAGGCTTCTTGCATTCACTGGCAAAATGCCCTAGGTCATTGTATCTATAGCACCTTACAGATGACCTATCCACATAAATGGTTTTGAACTTATTTCTTTTTGGTTTCACAGGTGCCTTGTTCTTGTTGGCTGAATGGTTTTGAGTTTTGGGTTTGAAGGGTTGATTTCTTTTAAATCTGATGTTTGGAAATTTTCTGGCCATGAAAGCATATGAAGTATTTTCCATCCCATCAAGTTCTTCCAGAGTGTAAAACTCTTCTTCTTCTTCCTCCTTTTCCTCAACAGGTTCACTCACCCCAGCTTCAGTTTCTTCATCATCTGCTACCTCCTCTATCCTTAGCTGGCTTGTAGATGCTTCTAGGTCCAGAATAGATTTGTTGACAATCAAGGCACATGATGTGTTTATCATTCTACCTTGGTTGGCTTGGATGGCCCTTTTCTGAAGCAACTCAAGTTCATGAGTCTTTAGGACTCCATAGAGCACATCATAGGTGACTTTGTTCAAATCTCTCTCCCTTAGAGAAATGACTCTTTGTTCCAGATGATTTGGTGAAGACACACTAGTACAAAAATGACCTATTACGTCGCCTCTTTTACGTCGCACATAAAGAAAGGCGACGTATATAATACTTTATACGTCGCATTTTTAAAAGAGCGACGTATATAATCCTTTTAAGATGGCTTTTTACGTCGGTTCAGGTAAAAGGCGTCGTATATTATCAACATATACGTCGGTCCCCTTTTGACTGACGTAAAAAATGACATTTTACGTCGGTGTTTTTTAAGGCGACATATAAAATCTTAGCAATATACGTTGTCTTTCTGATTGCCCGACATATAAAACGTATATACATACGACGTCATCCGTATAGCCGACGTATATACTTACATAATAAAATTATGAAAAATAATACACTCAGGTTTCTCTCTCAATTTTTGATTTCTCTTGCCTCTTTTCTCTCTAGCCTCCCCTAACCGGCAATTTTGATTTTCCAGTCACACACTTCCTCGTTCACAAAAATGGATGCCGTTTTCGTGTTCTTCTCATCAAAATACATCAAATTCATCCTCCATTTTTCGATTTCTTGCCCCAAATTTCTCAAACTCAAAACCCTAGAAATCGCCTCTCTGAAAACTTCATCAATTCGATACTTTTTAACTCAATTCCTGTTCAATTTGTTCTCGTAATGATGTTTTATACATCATATATGAAAAGCCCCTTGGATTGGCTGCAAATTGAATCGTGGTGTTCACTCGATTGTGTCGAAATGGAGAAGAATGATGTAAAATGAGAGAGTGAAGCGATGAAGAAGCCTGAATTATAAGAAATCGAACAAGCCGCCAATTGAAAGCAGTAGTAGTGGTGGTTGGGGCTTTTCTTCAATTTTCTCGGATCTTTAGAAAACTTGATACAATTAGTGCATTCCGCAGTTGATATGGTCATTAGAATCTTTTAAAATAATTTGTTACTTTGTTTGACAAGCTCATCCATTGCGGTTGTATTGGCTATTATATGTATCCATGAAGAGAATGTTTTGTTTCCCAGTTGGTGATTAATGCCTGTATCTTCTTTATTGCAGGACGTAACATCAATATACAAGTCGTTAACACCTGAAAAGCTGACAATGAAGGATTCTAGTAAAGTTTGTGATGTACTTGCTTTGTTTGAGGTCTTTTCTGCTCCTTGAATTTCCTTTTAGTGGTATTAATTTTGTAATGAATTTGCTTTGTTTGTTCAATTCTTTCGTTTAAGAACTTTTTTTCATAAGTATGTCATAAGAGCTTTTATTGTTTCAAGTCAGATCAATCTCAGCCTTAGACACCACCAAAGTTTGGTCTTTAATCCCTCCATCAGTTGATTGTCAAAAATATCTAGAGTAATTCTCCTTTTTTGTGATTTTGTGACTTGGGCTTTTTTACTTGGCTACACTAATAGCCAAGATCACTAGTACTAGACCTTTGTTCACAATTTCATAAAATGTCCTAAATACCATCAATTTTCTGTGCAACTACAAATATATGCGAACTCTGTAAAGCTTCAGAAGTCCTGTTGTATTCGTCTTGGAACATTTTTGAAGTTCCAGTCATTGTCATGGATAAATCTATAATCAATGTGATACTGAGCTTAAAGGCAAACACAACCACATACACTGAAGGACTCTGCTTACTGAAGATGTTTTAAAAAAAATTATTTGAATGCCTTTAGATAAGCAGAGTATATTAGACACCTTTTGGAGCTCCTCCCACAGTAGTCATAAACATGGAATGCAGTTTATATTAACATTGTTGGAGTTTCACTATGGATGTTCTGAGATCCCTGTCAAATGTTGTGGCTAGCCTTGATTAGCCTTGCTGTGTGGATCTGATACAGCTCCAGTGTATGATTTTCTGATTGCTATTGTTTTATAGATCTTTAGTTTGAAGTTAGTATGCAATGTACATATTTTTTATTTTATTTATGGATACAGAACTGGATCTGAAACTCCAGCTTCACATGATGTTGGAAATTCTTCTGAGGGAGCTTCTGTACAAGATATTGAGGTAATACAGGCTATCAGGTGCTAAATGTAATTTTTGATACAACTAATTATATATACATCTCTGTTTACTGCCTGATTTAAGCTGAATGTATCTTTGATTGTTTTGTAGAAATGACTTTGCCACATACGCTGAGACATGCTTCCAAAAATTTAGTGACAGAGTAAAACACTGGATGGCGTTCAATGAGCCACACACTTTCGCAACACAAGGTTATGATGTTGGCCTCCAGGCTCCAGGAAGATGCTCAATTCTTCTACACCTATTCTGCCGAGCAGGAAACTCTGCGACAGAACCTTATATAGTTGGTCACAATGTTCTTCTTGCTCATGCTACTGCCATGGATATTTACAGAAAAAAATACAAGGTAGACAAAATATGCTGCAGTTACTGCATTCTGTTGTTGATCAAATTCACAGTATATTAGTTATCTGACTTTCATTTGCTTTATTACATAGTTGTATAGTAGACATTTGTAAATATTATATTTTCTTTGTTGATAGCGAAACCAACATGGATCAGTAGGGATAGCATTTGATAGTTTTTGGTATGAACCTGCAACAAACTTCCTCAATCAAATATGTAACATAATGTTTACAACTACTTATGTATCCTGTTTGTATACTCAAAACGCTGTTAAGCTCTGGGTGCGCTACTCGTAGCTGGCTTACATTCAACCTCCAAGGTTTTTGGTATTGATCTTACATGCTAGTATAAATTGGATCACTATAAAGAGGCATAGTAAATATTAGGAAAACTGGGATCTGACACTGCAAAGTAGAAAATATTTATTCCTTGCTTAGTGTTGTGTAAGTATTTGTAAGTATGTCTTATCTTTTAAGTTCGATTGGATACCATATTTAAAATCTACCTAGATTTATAGAAGGAATGGGTTACTAGGACATCTTTTCCGGTCTCCTGATCTTTGTTTGTGTTTGTGCAGGAGTCGAGGGAACTCAGGGAACTCACGTCATCCATGAGATGGAGGTAATTAGACTTATTTCATAGTATTATGCTTTTTTATTAGTATTGAGTGATAATACAATGCATGTTATACTATATAACCAAGTGGAAATTACATTATGAATACAACACAGTATGCATGTTATGATATGTTGTCTAATTTCGGTCTATACAAGAATGAGCTATGCTCCTATACTTAAACTAATGCTGATAGGATTTTATTAAGATAATAGTATTTACATATCTCTGTTTTTCTTGGTATCTGTTCTTGCAGATCTTTGAGCTCTTTGATGGCAAACGAAAAGCAAACGAAAAGGGGTCATTGATTTTGGTGAAATAGCTGGACAAGAGATAGTGTCCATAGAAGTTGACAGGCAAAAGGAACAGGCTCCAAGCAGCTGCTCAAGCTCGTGCTGCTGCTGAGCAGGGCGACCTAGCAGGATAGTCATGATTTATGATAGTCATGATGTATGACATGCAGTGTTGAATTAATATTATGACGTTTTGAATAAAATGTATGACGTGGTTACTTGGATCAAGAATTTATAAATATTGTGGATGTATTTTTAAGTATGTAATAATAATTATTTTAATTTAATTAGTCACTTTGTTGAGAAATTTGGGTTGCAAATTTTATTATTTTTTTGGTTTGTAATAACAGGAATTTTGATGTATATATAAATATAAATAGGGAAAAATTGTCATTTTTCAATAGACATATACGTCGGTCTTTTTGATTTTATACGTCGCACTTTTTGGTCTTATTCGTCGCCTTTTTTTGATATTATACGTCGTTTTTTTTTATTTTATACGTCGCACTTTTTGATCTTATACGTCGCCTGTTTTATGACATTATACGTCGCTCTTTCTGGCCTTATATGTCGCCTTTTTGACCGACGTATATGATGTTTTATACGTCGCCTTTTTAACCGACGTAAAAGAGGGTGACTTTATACGACGCCCCTGTATACGTCGCCAAAAGGGCGACGTAAAAGACCAAAAAAGGCGACGTAATAGGCCTGTTTTGTACTAGTGACAACAGAAATTTCATATTTAACTCCTTGGTGCTGTAAACCTTGCCATTCATTTGCAACTCAGTAACTAGCTTGTGAAACCTTTCAAACATTTCAGTAATGCTTTCCTTGGGCTGTGCCATGAAAGCTTCTTACTGTGTGACCAGTATCTATTTCCTGTTTTCCTTAACCTCATCAGTCCCTTCACACAACACCTCAATGTGATCCCACATCTCTTTAGCAGAAGTGCATGATGCAATGCTTGCAAACATTGACATGTCCATGGAATCAATGATAAGCAGCATGAGGTGGCTGTCAAGAGCAACCTTCTCCCTTTCTGACTCTGTCCACTTTGATGGATCCTTGGCCTCATAAGATCTTGGGATAGTTGTGGTTCCAACAGTCTTCTCTGGTATCTCTTGTTGTGGAACAAAAGGACCATTCTTGAGAATCTCAGGATACAAGGGATGAGAGGCTTTAATGAACAACATCATCTTTATCTTCCAGAGGTTGAAGTTTTCTTTATCAAACTTAGGGACCTTCACCGTTCCTGTAGTCTTTGGTGTATTCGAACTCATGATCGTTTTTCTGTTTTTGAATAAACAGCCCTCTCTGATACCACTTGTTGAGTATTGAATACGTTAAAAGAATACAGGGGGGGTGAATGGATTCTTGAACTTTTCTTGAATTGAGTCAATGTAGCAGATAAGTGCCTGTGTGTGTAGAAGTGAAGGTGCGGATAAAGAAACAACATAAGATACAATATCACTTTAATCTAATGTATTATTAGATAAAGGTTGCTACAATCTGTGAATACAAATGGTAGTATTCTCAGCTTCGTTTTTCTCAGAGAGATATAGCTTACAGTGTATGAAAAACTTGACTCACAAAAGTTACTAAGTTATGAAGTGAGGCTGTGTCCTTATAGAACATGGATACAGCCTACTTACTGCAAATAAGGTAGCTAAACAAATTACTTTCTAGTCTGTCTATCCTTTTTGAGTAAGTGTCCAAACGGTTACAGATTTGACTTTGCAAAGCCTGTTTAGATCCACTTCTTTAGCTCCTTGTCTCTTCTATATCTCTCCAAGCTTCCTTGTAGGCTTTCCAGAGCACGTTACAGATTGTGGTCCATAAAGTGCATTGGCTTGTTGCAGGTTTCTGACTTGTACAATTTCTTCAGTATTTTGTCTCCAAGAATGTATTCGAGAAGTGAATAAGTAAGTGATTCGAGAACTAGAATTGACTTGATCGATAACTCTGAGTTCTCGAATACTGTTATATTGACATATCGAATTACTTCTCAAATAGCTCTTTTTCATCAGGATTCCTTGAGTTGTCGAATAGAACATTTGACTTATCGAATCCTCGAGATATCGAATAGCTTTCTGAGTCCTTGAGATATCGAATGGAACTTTGACTTGTTGACTCTTTGAGAACTCGAATACCATCTTGACTTGTTGACTTCTTGAGTTCTCGAATAGAGTAGTAGACATATCGAATCCCTGAGATATCGAATGAGATATCGAACAGTGTATTCAGAGATATCGAATAGTGTCTTGAGATATCGAATCCCTGACTTCTCGAATGCTGGACTTCTCGAATAGACAAATATACTTCTCGAATTGGTACTTAGGCAAATTCTTCATTTCTTCAAATCCCAACTGTGATTATTTGACAGTCTTTAACTCCTTGCTTGAGGCATGAACCTTGGAACTTCTTTCAAGCATTATTCTAGACTCTATTTGTACAATTACACAACTAGAATTTGATGCCTACTACAAGTACAATACAAACAGAAACTCTACAACTAGAGGTTCCCTCAGTTAAGAGGTCATGTAAGTAATGCAAAGCATTACAAACAATTAGGCTTGTTATTAGATGTGTACAGGCATGCCTCTGTAACTAACAATCTCCCCCAAATTGTGAGTGAGACCCTTAGTCACAATTTCATGTCTGATAACAAGCCTAACATACATAAAGATAAGACTTTAAAAGTACAGGTATGTATATTGAACACATAAATGGAATTACAAGATAAATGCTCTTACAATATGATGAGGTACTAGCCATTTTCATTTGATTGCATCTCCATTGCTTTGGCTTGTAGATCATCATATGCTTTCTGTTTCATTTCTTTTTCCTTTCTTGCATTCTCATCTATTGCTCTTATGATTTCTGCCATAGCATCCAATTCTTCAATCATGATAGAGTTTTTGAAATCTTCAAGCACTATACTTACTATTTGTTCTTGTAATTTTTAACTTTAAAATTTTATCAATTGAAACTTGTTTTCTTCTTAACTCTTGTTAATTCTAAAAAAAAAAATTACTTTAATCTTTCACACAAAACATTGAAAAAAATTATTAATCATGAATTATAAATAACACACCAAATTTAATTATAAAAATAACATCATAGTGATAAATATAATTTAAACAAAGTTAAAATATAATAGCTATTAATAATGTAAAAATTGAACAAGTTTAGAATATTCTATTTTATTGGTGAATGATTCTTTTTTTAGTGTCAAGTATAGTATTTTATTGGTGAATGATTCTTTTTTTAGTGTCAAGTATAGTGATCATGGGTTGGAGTGCATTTTGTGAATGGTGTAATTTTGTCACCAAAATAGTGTTCCTAGGACACTATTTTGGTGTCTTGGATTGGAGATGATCTTAGGTAAACTTTTTAAATAATCGATTACATATTCTCTATATTTGGCAAACATCTAAAAATTATAGATAACATCTAAAACCCACAATATCCACTTATATCATGACACATCATCAATCTTATATATTTTTATTTATATTTATTAATAAAACTCATTATCAAATATTATTTTTGAAATATAGCTAACCATTATAGCTAACCCCATTGGAGTACAACCCCTTACAGGTTAAGTAAATTTAACATAATCATCTATTTTTCTGATTTTAGCTAACAGTTAGGGCAAGGCCAATGGTGCGCTAAATCTTGTGCTATAGCTATATTATAGCACCAAACACAAAATATTCAAATCCAATGATGTGCTAAACTTTGTGCTAAAATAGCACAATGCTATAATTTGTGCTATATATAGCATAAACTATAGTATTGTGCTATATTTTAGCACACCTCAAAAAGTGAAAAAGGTATGGAAATAGATAAAAATTGTACTTGAAAGTGTGGGGTCCTTGGAAGTTAATTAAATTTGTATTCAAAATTGTGATGTATTTTGGAAGTTAGTGAAATTTGAAACAAGATATAGAACAAACCATTGGAGCCATGGTGTTATTTTAGCACCAAAAACTACTTTTTAGTGCTAAATTATAGCAATAACTCCATCTATTTTAGGACAACCATTGAACCTGTAAGCTTGTGTCCTCCAGCGGTGTTAGCTATAAACGTTAGCTATATTTAAAAATCTGTTACTTTATTATTTTTGAAATCCTAACAGCTATATTTTCAAATAGGAGTTATTTATTCGGGATAAAACTCAAAAATAATTTTTTTTCTAAATTCAATCAAATAAACTTTTTACATTAATATATATGTTATTTAATTAATTTAAATATTTTATTATTTGAAAATATGTTATTTTATTATTGTCAAATTCAATCAAATAAAGGTTTTATATATACAAGGATATATGTTATTTAATTAATTAAAGTAGTTTTATTTTATAATACAAATTGTACATTTTTTAAATTTAATTTCATTCCCAATTTTTTAAAAATATTTTAAAAATAAAAAATTCATATTTTGTTAGCAAAAAATAACATATAAATTATTTTATCATCAAATAATAATATTTTTTATAGATAAATCAAGCGGGAGGTGACGTGGATATTTTTAGATGACAGCTGATGGATCAACAAATATAGATGACATATCGGTGTTATCTAAAATTTTTGCTAACTGATGGACACCCTTGGAGACGCCCATTTTCTAGATATTAGGTAAAATTATGTGCTAGCTAGAAAATATTGCTAACAGTTGCATCCACTCGAAGATGCTCTTACTCCCATCAAAATATAAATATCTTTATTTATATAGGTATATACATATATTATTGGTTAAATTAAATTTCAAACATGTTGGCACAACATTGATTACAGAATCCCTTCTTTTAGACCTAGCTATTTAAATTTAAAATGTGTGTACCAAATACTTTGGTATAGTAAAATCTCATTAAATTAATATTCAATAAATTAATACACTTTCTAAATTAATAATTTTCTCTTATTTCAATTTGAATCAGTTCAAAAAAATAACCAATTTTAATAAAATAATAAGATAATAGTGTTATTCTTTTGAGTTAGTAGGCATGGCCTTTCAAAACTATTTTAGTAAGAACAAGAAAAACCCGAGATTGCAACAAAATTTTGCATCAAATTCTTAAAACCACTTATTAGTTGCATACAATCTCTATGTTAAAGTCAATTACCAATCTTGATCACTCATCATAGCTAGATTACGAAAAAAAAATTTGAAAAAGATCATATATATGTATCATCTCTAATCGTCTTACAGCCCACAAAGTAGATACTCCCTCCGTCTCTAAATACTTTTCCCATTTGAGTTGGACACGTTTGTCAATGCACATTTTTTATCGTTAATATCTTTAATTTCGTATTAATATTAAATATAAAAATTTCATTGTATTAAAGTACTCATAAATACGAATCCAACAAGATCACTAATGACTATATTTGGATTTATAGATTAGACGTAAATTAATAATTTGTTTCTTATTATGAACGGAAAGATCATTTAGAGATCGAGGGAGTATAAAATAAAGATCATATATATAAAGATACACACATTACATGATCAAAAAAGTTGGCGTAAAGCAAAGATATATCCTACGTACGAAAACAAGCCTCCTCAAACAAGGTACGATGCGAAACCTTCAATTGTACCCACGACACCATCGATCTACCAAATAAATAGCCAAAACGGTAGACAAGCACTAGCGAAGATTCCCTTGATCAGTAGAAAAATTAAACCATAGAAATTATTCTCTAAGCAACACTTAGAACCGGCAAACAACACTTACGCGAAAAGTACGTACCTCCTACATATATTAAATCCCACAAGATGAACAGAAAGTGCCTTTTCACATCTTACATAAAACAATTTCGTTGTCTTGAAGGGTGGTTCTGTGGTAGACGACTACTTGCGGTGGCGGATACAGGATTTCGAACATGGTATGTCACTCAGTGACGGACCTAAAACTAAAAAAATTCTAACCGCGCGAAGTGCGGATTTTTTTCAACTAAATCATGCAAATTTAATGGGACAATAGAGAGATAAGAGTTTTTAATAGAATTGTAGAGAAACAAATAAATAAATAGAATAGAATGTTACCTACTAAACAAACCAAACCAAACATACCCAGTATATCCCGCTCATGGCAGGGTCTGGGGAGGGTAAGTTGTACGCAGACCATGCCCCCGCTTTTTAAGGCGAAGAGGCTGTTTCCGTGAAGACCCCCGGCTATGTGCACGACAGATATGTGTGATAAAGTCACAGGAATCTTAAAGGTACGAGAATGTTTAAAGCAATACCTGAGCCCATGGCGTTCTCCACATGGGACCTACCCGCCTGCTTGGAAATCTGATATTCTGATAACTGAGGTCCTGATGTTCTCCACTTTTTCAACTTGTGAGAATATCTTCGGTCGGGTCCCCTGCAAAATACACCACAAGCAAACGACAGCAGACCAAACCAACCGAGTCATAAAAGAATACACCGGTCCAAGGCAATCAGAAGAAAATAAAAACGAAAAATGCAAAATTAGAAAGCTGGACTTCTAAGATAAAGCTAATCGAGACAATCCAACTCTGAGGCTCTCCACAATGGAGCCTCCACGAGCACCTGTCAGTTGTCAAGGTCTCATTCAAGTTCAAGGCCTTCAAGGCCTTCATTTGGTAACAAGTTCAATGGTCTCATTATGTTACCTACTAAACACATACTCCCTCCGTCCCACCCATTTCTTTACATAAAAAATTGCGTTTCTGACACGCATTTTAAGGTGCATTTTAATGATAGTTCTATAACTTATTTTTGATATTTTCTTTTTTTGTATAAAAATAGGATTGTTCTATTTTTATACAAAAAAAGAAAATATCAAAAATAAGTTATACAACTATCCTTAAGATGCACCTTAAAATCCGTGCCGGAAATTGGTCCGCAAATGTAAAGAATTACATGGGACGGAGGGAGTAACACAAAAACATTGAAAAATGCTAGAGGTACCAAATTGGGTACCAAAAATTGTTACCAAATGAATGTGATTGGTTATAATTATAATGGGCCCGCCAGGGCCATCCAATTAAAACTTTACAATTTGCCAAATCACTCATGCCATGTCATTTGGGGACTTTTTTGGGGACTAAATTTGGGGTCCCTAGCACTACTCCAAAAACATTTGGGACAAATTTTGGATTATCTAGTATTTTTCTTATTAAATTACAAAAAATTGAATATGGAGAATGGAGAATGTAGGATGGAGATAAACAAGTTGGAGAGATGAAGTAGAACTTGATATGCATAATACGGAAAAAAAAAACGTTCTTTTCACAAATAATGGTGTGTCCTAGGCATGGTTGTAAAAATCGGTAATCGGTGTAAATCGGTTGAGGTACTGATTTAAGATTAATCGGGTAATCGGGGATTAATCGGAAAGATTAATCGGAGTACTAATCGGATATTATAATAATATTTAATATATTAGTCTAATTTATAATTAAACATATCATTTTAAATAAATTCACAGGATTAATCGGATTTCAAAAATCGAATCGATTGGTTACCTTACAGAGAATTAATTGGGGATTAATCGACTAAATCGGGGATTTTTAGAACCATGGTCCTAGGACACACCATGCATCAAGGTATATCCGCCCCTGACTACTTGGATATATCGTCATAAATTGTAACACCAACTTATTTTCGAATATGCGCGATCTCGATCTTGAAATGTCGAATTAGGCGTAATCTTTTATAAGATGTTGTAACGCATCACAATCAGACGCTACTACTTTGCTCATTATCGGAATTATATATAGAATTATGAATGTGCACCATAAACGACAGCAAAATTGACTCTCCCCATATTTTTTCTTTATCTACAAGACTACATGAATTGTAAGCATTTCAAATGTGTACGTGTTGAATCAGAAGGTCTAATTGATATCTCCAGACCGCTGTGTATTAAAATAATGCGAGCGAGGATTATTTGTGTACAATATTTTTGTATGCTTAGGGATCTAAAAACCACTTACGGGAAAGTACTTACTTTATAATGAAACCTGCTTACCAGCTAATTAATGTTATATTATTATTACTCCCTCCGTCCCAAAATACATGTCCCTTTTCTAAAACAAATTTGTCCCAAATTACATGTCCCTTTTCTCCTTTCAATACAAATTTAAGTGTAGTTTTACAAAACTATCCCTACATTTATTGTATCAAAAATTTGATTTTTTTAAACTTAACTCTATTCTCATTTTCCAATGTATTAAATAATGGTATTAGTTTGAAAATTTTATTCAACTAACTTTATCTTAATATGTGTGTTTTTTTAGAAAAGGGACATGTAATTTGGGACGGAGGGAGCAATGTATAACAAGTCACCCACAGCTTACCTCACGCCAGCTGATTAATTCAAAGCAAATTTCTTTTAGCCTTCTTTAATTACTAACAAACCACAACAGCAATAAGCACTATAACGTAGTTCACGAATGAAAGAAGATGAGTTCATAAAACAAAACAGCTGCATGAACTTAAAAATACAATTGATGGATATATGGACGTTATTACATGATGCATGCCTATGTTCTAGGGGGAGCAAACCCCGGTTCGGTTCGGTTTTCGGGTAAAACCGGAACCGAAACCGCACGTCCTCGGTTTTAAAAATTGACAACCGGAACCGCAACCGAACCATCGGTTTCGGTTTCGGTTTTAAAATCCCGGTTTCGGTTTTTATCGGTTCGGTTTCGGTTTTAAAACCAATTAAAATAAAAATAAGAAAATATTAAAGGTCACCAGGAGAGATTAATTAATAGTACTGTCTACCTTATAAGATCCCTGATCCGAGCAAAAGTATTAACTTGGAATTACCATTTGGTGATCTCTTATATCAATTTGCAAAGTGGGGAGGCTATGTTCTCCTCAACGTTTCCAGACAACACTAACAAGTTAAACTACTCAGACAGTGAACTTTAGACAGTGAACAAGGATAATTAGAATACATGTGTGGGAGATCACCTGAAGGCTGAAAGAATACAGGGATAACAGTAATTGATTATTTTTTTATTTCGGTGACTATCTACTTTCCTAATATAATATATATATGTATGATTAATTTTAAAAATATTTATAAAAAATATAAATATTTATTTATATAAATAATCGGTTCGGTTTCGGATTTTTTCGGTTCGGTTTGAACCTAAAACCGGAACCGCAACCGTTAAAATCGGATCGGTTTTTAGATTTCGGTTTCGGTTCGGTTTTTAACGGTTTCGGTTTTTTTCGGTTCGGTTTTCATCGGTTTCGGTTTCGGTTTCGGATTGATTCGGTTTTTTGCTCACCCCTACCTATGTTGACAGTTCACATCTCGTCTAAGTGCACAGCACCACTACATGCAATAGTACCCATTTATCATAAAATACTTCCGACGAATTGCTAACAAAAAATATATAATTAATCACTTAATAATTTATGTAGTACATACAGGCATGGTTCTAAAAATCCCCGATTTAGCCGATTAATCCCCGATTAATCTTCTGTAAGGTAACCAATCGATCCGATTTTTGAAATCCGATTAATCCTGTGAATTTATTTAAAATAATATGTTTAATTGTAAATTAGACTAATATATTAAATATTATTATAATATCCGATTAGTACTCCGATTAATCCTTCCGATTAATCCCCGATTACCCGATTAATCTTAAATCGGTACCTCAACCGATTTATACCGATTACCGATTTTTACAACCATGCATACAGGGGCGGATGCAGGGTGGTCAGGTGGAGTTATTGGACCTCACTAGACAATTTACTTTGTACTATATATTCTTGCATGTTCAGTGTTTGTAGAAATAAAGGGGTCAGGTCATATATAGAATTTTAAAACTCTGATAGATACATAGGAATTGAATCTCCTTTACGTACACACACTCTATAGGGCCATTGGTAGAATTGTTGAAGTATTAGTGCTATAAAACTTGGTGAAGCTGAGTTACATTTCATATGCAAATATAATTCATTATAGTCTTTGTGTTCGGGAGAAAAAATTGGCCCTACCTTGTGTGGGAGGCTAGCTCCGCCACTGTACATAGTCTATCATCCGACGACATTATATTATTTGTACAAACAATTAAGTGGCACCCTTAATAGTGTGGAATAATTTCTGAAATGTAATGTTAAATTATTCGGTCTTCCTTTGAATGAGCAATTGTATGGTTTAGATATGTAGTCTATATTCGGACGTGACCCTTAATTCCAAAAAAAACTCAATTTGAATAGAGGAGTACAAGTAGTGTTTTTTCTCTACTTACATTGTCTCGTCTTATTTTGCAGACTCATCTTAAAAAGGGCACACAAAAGTGCAACAGATTGTATTGGAATATAGCTATTAAAAGTATACAGATCGAGAAGGTCAATTTCAAATGTAACATTATTATAGTTCTAGTGCGTGGTTGGAGAAGTACTATATATATGTGTGCTTCCACCATTTCAATTCATCAAGTATCACTTTGCATTTTTCCTGCATTAACAAAATACTCAATATCTGTATAATTATTTTCTCAAAATCTTTTAAGATGATAGAATTAAATGATGTTTATAAGGTAGTGGTAGCAATGGTACCACTCTATGTAGCTTTGTTGTTAGGGTATGGCTCGGTGAAATGGTGGCATATGTTCACTCCTGATCAAACCGACGCGATTAATCGGATGAATTGTTACTTCATTATGCCTCTTTTCACCTTTGAGTTCACCACCCACTTGAATCCTTACAAAATGAACTATCTCTTTGTTGCTGGTGATATGATTTCCAAGTGTGTTATCGGTGTAATGCTAGGTGTTTGGGTGTATTTTTTTGGCGGAAGTTTTGAATGGTGCATTACTGGCTTCTCTCTGTCTACTATAAACAACACTCTTATTGTGGGTGTGCCTCTTATGAGAGCCATGTATGGAGCATTAGGGGAAGACCTTGTGATTCAGTCCGCGGTTTTGCAGTCCATCTTTTGGATTATGATCTTATTGTTCATGCTAGAAGTTAGACGTGCAAGGCGAGATTTTGATTCTGTGTCAGCCATTGAAATGTCAGGGAAAGATTTGGAAGGTAATAATAGTGTTCAAGAAATTGATGTTAGTGTGGTGAGGCCATCAGCTTGGGCAATATTGAAAATTGTGCTCGGCAAACTTGCTAAGAATCCCAACTGCTACGCTTGCGTTGCTGGACTCGTTTGGGCATTTTTAGCCGCCAGGTAATAGTTATAACTTGTTTTACACGACGATTTCTTATTTATACATGTCCATGCACTCGTATATTCAGTTTCGATATACTAATTGGAAATTTCGAATGCTTGTGCTTCAGGTGGCACTTTGACATGCCAAACATTATGGAAGGATCAATTTTGATTATGTCAAAAGCAGGAACTGGCACTTCCATGTTCTGCATGGGTAAGTTTAAGCACACTTGATACATATGCAAACTTGGAAAGACATTAGTTTATCTTATATACTGTACCATAGAGTGCTTCATGAAAGTGTACGTTCTAATGATGCCGAGCGCATTAGTATATATATATATATATATATATATAATATATATATATATATATTAACTAATGGGACATTAAAGCGTAGGCAATGAGCTCACTACATGATAAAGCATTAGTATATTTATAAGAAATGTGTTGTATAAATATAAAGCACGAGACAGAACAATTGTTATGCACATATTTCCAACACATTTTGTACATATTTCGAACTTATTTTGCTTTTAATTAAATTATCCTAAAATTCATACATTTGCATGCTTCGAAAATTTCAGGGTTGTTCATGGCTTCCAACGACAAGATAATTGCTTGCGGTGCCAAGGCAACTATTGTAGGAATGGTGTTAAGATTCGTACTGGGACCATTATCTGTCGGCATTGCTTGTTTAGCTGTAGGCTTACGTCGCGACGTCTTGCGAATTGCAATAGTCCAGGTTGATTATTCATCTACACATGACTACATTTTAATAAGTATATCGTTTTAAGTATTAGCAAGCTGAAATTTGTATTTTAAATTGACTGATTTATATTTTTCATTATGTGATTTCAGTCGGCACTTCCCCAAGCTGTAGCCACTTTCATATATGCCAAAGAATATGGATTGCATGCAAATCTCATTAGCACTGCGTAACTACTTCTCTCTCCCCGAATTTCTTTATTAGATACACATAAGTATATACTAACATTTATATTAAAATTTAAAAATCATTAATTATTCCGCACAATTAAAAATGTCAATATAATTCGTTTGTATTGTTTTCACTATTTTCAAACTAATCCGTCTTTGGTGTTCTCCAAGACACAATTTATAATAACAAATATACTTCCTACCTTACGTCACTCTCATTTCTTTACATGTTTTCAACACTGCTTGGCACGCATTTTAAGGTGCATATAAAGTATAGTTACATAACTTATTTTTAAAAATTTTTTTCTTTTAAAATTTTTATTTAGAAGAAAAAAAATTAAAAATAAATTATGAAAACATACTTTTTAGGAATCTTAAAATGCGTGTCACATTTCCGTCCCCGTCCCCCTACCCATGTCCAATATAAACTATTGAGGGCGACCGAGGAAGTACAAGAATTCTCCATAATGTAAAATTCTGACCATTGTTGGGTTTATTAATACATGCAGGGTTATCTTTGGCACGGTGGTTTCGTTACCAATTTTGATAGGGTACTTTGCAGTCTTGGACTTGATACAAATTTAGCTATAAGTGATCAAGAGACTATCTGCACTAATTCTAGCTAGCCTCAGTAGATTTGTCTTAAGCATTTTTATGAATTTAAATCTCCGCTTAATTAATTGATCCATAGCTAGCCTCAGTAGATTTGTCTTAAGCACTTTTATAAATTTAAATCTCCGCTTAATTAATTGATCCAAGCTTTATCTCTGCAATCTATCGTTTTCAGCATTTTGGGTTGTTTGAAATACTCCCACTTAAAATGGCTTGTTTGACTTTTCTTGGTCAAATTGACCAATTTTGTAACTTATATTACGTTTATTATATGTTAAATATAGTTAATAAAAAAATATGATAAGAAAACATAGATAATTTATTATAGCCTACATTTTTTAGATTTATAAAAATGTTAGTCAATAATTTTTAAAAGTCAGTCAAAGTTTGGTCAATTTGACAAAAAAAAATCAAATAAACCCGTTTGAGTGGGACAGAGGGAATATTTGTTTTTCTCGATTAGAACGGAATTGACTTATTAAACCCAGGTTCTCTAGTAATTTAACCTTCTCATGCACTCGAGAAACTGTATGTGACTATGTGTCAATTTCAAAGTAGGTCACTGCTTTTAAAAGACGAGTATTTTCTGAATGGACCAAGCACTCAAGAGATGAGTAGGGATGGCAACGGGTTGGATCGGGTTGGATATCTGTGATATTCAAATCCAAACCCGAATCCTTAATCCAAATCCAAACCCGATCCAAATCCAATTGGATTTGGAAATTCAAAATCCAAACCCGATCCACCGGGTTTGGATCGGGTTCGGGTTTTATCCAAACCCGAAATTTTTAATTCTTTGTAAAAAAGTAGTAATATTTTTTTAAGCTAAATTTCATAAGAATTAAAATTATAATAACAAATAAATATCTAGATTTCAGAGACATGAAAATAAATAAGACCAAGTTACATCACTATTAATATCTAAAGACATAAAAATTAAAATACAATTACAAATAAATATCCACATAAATATTCAGAGACAGAGTGTAGACTAGAAGACTAGCAGTAGCACAGCATGTGTATCAAAATTGTCTGAACTAAGAAATTTCATAGTAGCACAGCATGTGTATCAAAATTGTCTGAACAAAATTACCTAGTGTAACTAAGTAACGGGTATTCATTTTTAAGGAATAAATTATAATATATATTATAATTTATATATGTATATATATCGGGTTTTTTTCGGGTTTCGGGTTTGGATCGGGTTTTCGGGTTTCGGGTTTGGATCGGGTTGGATATAGCTAATATCCAAATCCAAATCCAAACTCTTTCGGGTTTAAAAATCAAATCCAAATCCAAATCCAAATCCAAAAAATCGGGTTCGATAAGATCCAATCGGGTCGAATTGGATCGGGTATCCATCGGATCGGTTTTTTTTGCCATCCCTAGAGATGAGGCGAAAATTTGTCAATTAAAAAAAAAAAAAAAGAGAGAGATGCGGCGATTTTTTATTTTTTTACTAATTGATGAGGCGAAAATTTGTGTAGTCTCCGGTAATCAACTTAAACAGTACTGTTACTCTCGTTTCTTTACATAAAAAATTACGTATCTGGTACGCATTTTAAGGATAATTCTATAACTTATTTTTGATATTTCTTTTTTTTATAAAAATATAACAATTCTATTTTTATATAAAAAAAAATAATTTAAAATTAAATTATAGAACTATCCTTAAAATGTACCTTAAAATCCATGTTTAACATTGGTCCGCAAATGATAAGAAACTAGAGGGTCGGATGGAGTAATAATCTTAAACTTTGTGCCTTATTATAAAAAGGGTTTTTCAAGGCCTTTATTACAGACAGATGCGTTACGATGTCATGATATAATCACCAAATTTATTTATTTATTTTTGAAATAAATGTACATACATAAATCAAAAAAGAATGATGTAATCGAAATTACCTCAGATATTTTTTCTGAGATACTTACATAAAATCAAAATAAATCTCATGGACAATCTACTTTTCATAAAAATATATAAGAATTTAAGGAAAATACCTCAGGTACGTCCATGAGATAATCTCACGAACATTAATTTGTTAATCAAAATGCTACCAAACCAAGGTTACAAATGAAAAAATCTTGAGCGATAGTAATCCACTATTGTTGATATGCGCTAAAAGTAAGCCCTAAAATACATTTAATGTGGCATTAATTAGACCCAATATGGTCAAAACGTGGGGCCCACCAGATGGGCCCAAACCCTAGTTATAATATTAATTTTGTAATTAATATTAG
Source organism: Kitagawia praeruptora (assembly GCA_037693485.1). Lineage (NCBI taxonomy): Eukaryota > Viridiplantae > Streptophyta > Magnoliopsida > Apiales > Apiaceae > Kitagawia > Kitagawia praeruptora. Next base: position 114,502,468 of record CM075351.1, on the reverse strand, counting down.
GGGTAATTATGAAAAGCTCAGCAAATAAGAGTCAAACAAGGATATTACTCTTGCCTGACTTAGACTCTAAGATACATACTTCAACATGGAAACTGATTCCTACAAGGAAGGGGTCTAGAACCTTCCTCAAGGCGGTGGCTTGCCCATCTAGTCTCTGACTCCTACCATAATTCTAAGGCTTCTCAGCCTATATAAGGGCCTGACCCCTCATTCTCAGAACTACGTCTTGGCTTGATTCTCAATACGAGATACGTAGGCACTCTGTGAGGACCGATCAGTCTCGAACACGGAAACAACCATTAAAGCTCGAAGCTCACCAACCATAGCATTAAATACAATTTCGTAACCTAGTTTTTATTCCACAACATTTGGCGCCGTCTGTGGGAAGACAACATCAACCATGGTGACCACACGAAGAACAACACCAACCTCTACTGAGGCCTTGTCTCTAAACTCTGCTCCGCCTGTCACTGAGAAGGTACCCCCAACAACAGGGACGACCACTCAAACTCAAGTTTCTCAATCCCCAGCGAAGAATCCCCATGCTGAGAGAACATTACCTGTGGTCGTCCACCCAAGTCAAGGAACCAACCCTCTTCAGATGGTGGTCTCTCCTCTTGTTAATCTTGATCACCCTTTACCACTAGCTACTACGGATCTTCCCGTGAATACCAATCCAATGTATGGTCTGCCTAACTACCCTCCAACTACTCAAGGTACTGGACCAAGTGGCCATGCCTTGCAGATCCGAGATCGAGAGTATGCCGACTACTCTGGTCCCTATACTGATGATTCGTCATCTGATGACAATGATCGCGATGAAGCCCCAATGAGGTGACGTGTTAGTAGAGAACCTCGAAGGAGTACTCAAACCATCCATTATAGACTTAGAGAGGTCTTCAAGAAGACAGAGAAGGGCTGACGCCCCAACAGTAAGAACAACAAGGATGGAAACCCTCAGGAGCAACCCCAAGGATCTGATGCCACTTGGGGATCCTGATGATCCCACACCCCCATTTACTGAGGAGGTGATGAATGCTCGTATCTCAAAGAAGTTCAAGATGCCGACAATTAAGGCTTATGATTGAACGGGTGATCCCGCTAACCATGTCAGGATGTTCTCAAACGCACTGTTGCTGCAACCTGCAAGTGACGCCCTAAAGTGTAGGGCGTTTCCTCAAACCCTGTCGGGCATGGCTCAAAGATGGTGTAGCCGGCTACCTGTTAATTCGATTGGCTCTTTTAAGGAGTTGAGTACCGCTTTTGTCAGCCAATTCATTAGCGGGAGAGTTCATGAGAAAAGTTCTGCATCTCTTATGTATGTGGTGCAAGGAAAGAACGAAAATCTAAGGGATTATCTCAAGCGATTCACCAAGGAGACATTGAATATTACTGACCTAGAAAATAAGGTAGCCATGGTGGCCTTGGAGCACGGAACCACTGACCTCTTCTTTAAAAGGTCGTTAGCAAAGCATCCTCCTGAGAATATGGCTGAACTCCAACGAAGGGCTGATAAATATATTAAAGCTGAAGATAGCATGAAGAAAGAAGCCACGGTAGGTGGAGGAGGCACTAGTACAAAAATGACCTATTACGTCGCCTTTTCTGGTCTTTTATGTCGGCTTTTTGGCGACGTATACAGAGGCGTCGTATAAAGTCACTGTCTTTTACGTCGCCTTTTTAACCGACGTATAAAGCTTCATATACGTCGGCTAAAAGACCGACGCATAAGACCAGAAAGTGCGACGTATATTATCATAAAAAGCCCGACGTATAAGACCTAAATAGGCGTCGTATAATGGCATAAAAAAGACCGACGTATAAGACAAAAAAAGCCTTCGTATAATGTCATAAAAAGACCGACATATATGACAAAAAAAACCGTCGTATAATGTCATAAAAAAGACCGACGTATAAGACTAAAAGGGCGATGTATAATGTCATAAGGAACGCCGACGTATAAGACTAAAAGGGCGACGTATATGATACTTACAACCGACGTATATGTGTTTTGAAAAATGACAATTTTCCCCCTGTTTATATTTATATATAAATCAAAATTCCTGTTATTACAAACCAAAAAAATAATAAAACTTGCAATGCAAATTTCTCACAAAAGTGACTAATTAAATTAAAATAATTATTATTACATGCTTGAAAATACATCTACAATATTTATAACTTGATCCAAGTAATCATGTTATACATTTATTTCAACATCCATCATGACTATCTAAATCCAAAATATAGTATCCATTTTCCGATTGCTGCAAGGTAAGATCATATCATACTCCTCCTTTCCAGCACCTACAAAAATTATGTGTATGAACTTGTTAGCACAAAAGTACAAATAAAATATATTCACAAGTAAAATATTCTTGAGTATATTTTTTATTTAAAAACAAATTATGTAACTTTTACACTATCTTGCACTAAAATTTGGTGCAACAGATGACCAATCATCAAAGGTATGGCCAACTGGCTAAGGGCAGAATTGATACAAATGGTCCATTTTAAATAAAAACCTATAAGTGACCCCACCAAATACAGTTGTTTTTGACATTACAAGAACACTAGTAAAATTATACATTTCTCTTTTCATGTCACACCTAAAATAACTTCGGAACACGTTTTTTTTTGCCAAGTCCAGAACACATGTTTTGGTCATCCTGTTCCACTTGTTAATCATGTTAAACCAACTATAACCCAAAATTAATAGCTAAACTAGAAAGGTTACCTGTACAAATGCACATTAGCCAAAACCAAAAAAGAAATAGTAAAGTAAAAGCAGAATGCACTTACATTTTCATTATCACAAGCAATCATATCTCCGAATGATACCTGAAGGGTGAAATTAATGATTGTGGGTCAATGAATACAACTCACTAGATTAACGTAAATAACTAAATATATTAACAAAGTAAAATCAAAGGAAAACATGAGGACATACGCAGTATATTGGTTCATTAGGGTCAATAGGCTGATCGATTTCAATAGGGGCATAATTGTTCAAATTATGAGAAACAAATCTGCACCTTGTTTCAAATCATCTTCAAAGTTGTTCAGATCCTCATCAAGACGCTTTATATGGCTATCTATCTGAAAGAACAAGCAAAAAATTGCATTTCAAATTGTAAACATGTAAAATTTGAGTTCAGCTCTCAGTATGTAGTGTTTCAATTTAATATTCCCATCGCCTAAACTAAAACACAATAAAGTTCTCTTGCATTGTCTTGTCTACAAGCAGCGTTGTTAAAGGCACATTCAGTTTTGCAATTTATTGCGCTTCGCTCTTAGGTGCAAGGTGTACGATTCAAAAATGCTATTTAGTGCGATTATATTTAAAAATCGGTAAAAAAGCGCTGGTGAAGGGCGCTTGAGAGCTAAAAAGTAAAAAGTGCAAAAACATGCTAAAAAAAGCGTATAACACAGTAAAAAACTCAGAAAACAGATTATGAAAAGATAAAAATGCTCTTCAAGAAGGGAAAGAAAAATAAACTATTTCTTCATGAGCACATCCACCTCAAATGCAACTTATGGATCTTCTTCTTCTTCAACTCTAAATATGAAGATCATGAAGAGGAAGAGCGAGATTTTGAGGGGCTATAGGTTGAGCTAAATGACTCCGAAACTTTGATTACTGAACATAATTGATAATTACTTAATTATTGACATTTTTACTATATTATACATACTCTATTACGATTGAAAGTTGATAGTATGCCAAGTATTACTTTCTAGTTAAATTTTTGGTTAATTTGTTATGTTGGTAAAAAAAGGGCGCAATTAATGGTGCTCCGTGAAGTTGCACTTCAAATTTGGGTCTTACGCTTTCCAATAATGTGGGCCTTAAACAACACTGTTTCGGATATAGTAAATGGGATGTGGACAAAAGTAAGTATACTTAGCAACCCACAAACTAGTAAAATAATAGCTACAATTTCTTTTTGCTATTAAAGGCTAGTTCCAAAAAGAATTACATCAAAACAACAACAAAACATATATAAAGAAAACAAATTTAGAATAATTGGTAAGAAAGTAAACTTACAAGATCATAAGCTTGCCGCGCCAATAAAACCTTCTCGGTACAAAGACTTAAAGCACTATCCTGGCTCGCCTCTATATCTTTTTTCAAAGTTGCATCATCTTCTTCATAATTCCCTTTCTTTGTACTATTAGTCACCAATCCTAAACAATAATTAGTTTGCTGCCTCGTCTGGTTTATCATAGCTTTAATCACAAATCACACCAATCAATTAGACTACGTTTTATACTAAACGGAAAAAAAAAAAATCAAACCTCTAAAAACCTCTTACTGTGCGATCGTGACTCACATCAACATACTATTTAGTTTACCGACAACTAGGTCTAGCTATCGCAATGTCATAAAGAACAAACATACTCAATAAAATTAAGCAGTGATCCGGAGTATGACATGTAATAAAGATCTACGTATTGTACCTTGTGAGCGATCATCGAGTTCTCGAACAGTATTGAGAAGCCTCTGGAGCTCAGCAGGCAATGTGCTTGCGTCTAATTTGCAAATTTCACATATATGCAAATTTCACATATATGCATCTAATTTGCAAATTTCACATATTGAAAATGTAAAAATAAAAATAAATTTCTTAAATTATCTATTTAAATGATGATATTAAATTTTATTAAATAAAATTCTCAAAATAATATAAATCATTCAAGAAAGTATTTCCTACTCATATTTGATTTTAAACTATTTTCTTCACTTAAAATCAATTTTTTTTATTACATAGACATTTTTTAACTTAGAATTGAAAATGTCTTCAAGCGGTAGCCAAACAGGATCTCAACTATAAACCACTATGCTTATAATGTAGCATAAGACGGCATGTCAAAATTGGAAACTGTGCTTGACCTCAATACCCATCAAATTGGAGTATAACGCACTGGCTGACCTCAGGACCTCCCTCTAAATCAACTGCCAATAAATTCATAGATAAAGCCACCCCAAACAAATCACCCTCATTATCTCCAAACACTCCACTCCTCTACAATGTCAAATGATCAAACACTCCCTTTAAGCGGCCGAGTTGCAATACTCACCGGTGGCTCTCTGATAAGTGGATTTTATATCCACTTATTATGCGCTAATTGGACATATTTTGGTGGTTTATCCTTAAGTATGTGGTGTCTTTTAATTCATTTTTGTTGTTATTTCAGTTTTTGTTGTGCAGAACTCACAACTTTAGGTATTGTGGCGATAAAAGGCTAAAACTGTGGATTTCTACCTCAATTCGGAATTTAGAGTTGCCAAGAGAGCAAGGAGGACTGGCCAAGAGGAAAAAGAATTATCATAAAGAAATTCTGAATGATATATTCTTAATGCTGAAACCCCGGTTGGAATTGTTGTATTTGTTTTTAAGCAAAAGGAGTCCGGTTTCAGACCCTCAAGAGACCGTAGTTTACACCTGGACGTGTAATGAGGAAATAAGAATTGTCACGGAAATATGGAGAGTGATATTTTCTTAAAGCTGGAATCCCGGTTGGAATTGATATATTTTTCGTTAAGCAAAAGGAGTCCGGTTTTAGATCATCAATAAACCGCAGCTTAGGACTTAAGGATTTATTTATATTAATAAATATTTTATTTAATTAGAAAATTATATTTATAAATATCTAATAATATTAGATATTTATTTTTATAATTTCTGAATTAAATTAATTATTTATTAATTTAAGATTATAAGATGTGCGGGTTAAAAAGCATTTCTCCAGAGCCCATCTCTAATAGGACGAAATAGGCCCAATTTTGTTGAATGTTTAGCCGCCCACCAGTTATGTACACATTGAATAAACAAATAAAGGAATCATTCAACTTTTTGATTTAATCAGAAAAGTAGCAAGTGGAATGAATGTTTTATTGTCTGGCAACTCTCCTGTCGGCAGCCTACACTCGCCTCAACGCGCGGGGCGCCCACGCGCCTGAAGATTAAGTAAAAAAACAATGTGCGTGTCTTCACCATCCTCCCTACGGTTGTTCTTCAGCATGGTAGGCTGTCCTGCAGTTGTTAGCCGCCCGCCTGGTGTGCTATATCATTGATTTCGGCTCATTTAATTATGGGAGATGTGTGCTATTTTGGCCTATAAATAGGAATGTTTTCCTTCGGTTATCAACATCCCACAACTGAGTTCTCTCTTATATTCGGTTGCATTCTCTCTAGTTTCCTTTGTAATTTCAGTTTCAATTTATACACTTTAATTTTCTGCAAATTTAGTATAAGTTCTATTTTGGTTGAAGATTTTACGGGGATTATTTGGAGTGCTCCTTTCTATTTCGTTGGAAGCTATTTCGGTTTTAGTTTCTAAACTCTTGTATTTCATATTTTATTCATACAATTTTATACCATGTTTTCATTTAATCCCATAATGACGATTCGTTCGATTATGAACTAATCGACGTCATGGGATTCTAATGGATTTATTTACGTAAATTAGAAATTCGATGCCTTAATAATTTGTATTTTGATAAAAATTCCGATTGCCTAATATAGTTGCGCTTAATTTATTAGATGTGTAGCTAACGTCTAAATTATTAATTCCTAATGAATGCGAAAGTGGATTTAGGAATTTAGAATTTGCCATGTTAGCATAGGTTTGTAATTGTCATGTACAGTTACGATAAGTGGTAGGGTTTTGGATCACATCACCCTATGTAGTCATAATAAAGGAATTTACTCGTAAACCAATTATGTTTTCAAATCTTATAGACATATAGGGTCTAAGCATAAATGGTGTCCACACAACTTCTATCTTTTTAAGTGGATGTTCGTATGGTTTGATATAAGTTAAGGCTGAAAGGCGCTTATGTTAGTTTCGTATTCCCGGCTAGCTTTCGTAATTATCAAAATCACCTTGAATTAAGGCATCAATTCTAAATGAAATAAGTAATGAAATTAGAATCTCATGTTTTTCTCACATATAAAATATCGTTTAATTAAATCAAGTAGTTTGAATTATTTAGTATTATTATTTTGATAAATCAATTAGAATAATAAAACAAATCTCCCCTTTTATAGTTATTCAAGCAATTTGTTGTTTAATCATACGTCGTTGCATAAACACTATTTCTGAACAAACACCAAGTCTTCGTGGGATCGATCTTATTATATTACTTGTGACCGCGTATGCTTGCGTAGTTAGTTTTCGAACCAACAAGTTTTTGGCGCCGCTGCCGGGGACTTCGGTGTTATTTTCAGAATTTGTGTTTAACATCAACGGAGGTTAAACTTAACTGACTTGTATAGTTTTTTTTTTTTTTTTCTCTGACATCGTGTTTTCTCGCTCTGCCAGTATAAGGATTTTGAGTTGTTTATGCTAACGCGTGCTCAAGCTCTTAAATCAAGAACTGTAATAAAGCTGGAAGAAACGTTAGACATGGCGGAAGATGTGCCTAAGACGTTGATGGACTATTCCCAACCGAAAATCAATGACATTCAGTCAAGCATCGTCAGGCCAGCTATTGCAGCCAACACATTTGAAATCAAACCTGGCACAATCCAGATGGTACAAAACTCTGTCCAATTCGGGGGAGCGCCAACGGAAGATCCAAATATGCATATCCGGAACTTCATAGAGATTTTTGACACATTCAAATTTAACAACGTGTTAGATGATGCTGTAAAGTTGAGGCTTTTTCCATTTTCTCTGCGGGACAAAGCTAAGGGATGGTTGCACTCTCTCCCAGCTGGCTCGATAACAACATGGGAAGAACTCGCTCAAAAGTTCCTCACGAAATTCTATCCCATGGCAAAAACAGCAGCCATAAGGAATGCTCTTGCTCAGTTCACACAACAGACGGGGGAATCTTTATGTGAAGCTTGGGAGTGCTATAAGAAAATGCTAAGAAAATGCCCTCACCATGGAATGCCCAATTGGATGGTGATTAATTGCTTTTACAATGGTCAAGGATGGCAATCAAGACCAATCGTGGATGCAGCATCAGGGGGAGCCTTATGGGCTAAGAGCTATGAAGCCGCCTACGAGCTTATTGAAATGATGGCGGCTAATGAGTATCAGAATCCGACGCAGAGGATCCCTCAACACAAGGTGGCAGGATTCCTCGAGGTTGACACAGCCACATCACTATCAGCTCAGCTTGAAGCACTAAACATGAAGGTGGATTCTCTGACAAACTATGGGGTACATCAAGTAGCGAGTGTTTGTGAGCTATGCGCCAGTGGACATGAAACGAGTCAATGTGCAATTTCTAATGAATCAGTGCACTTTGTGAGCAATTTTCAAAAGCAACAGCATCCAGTCCCAAACACTTACCAACCCAACAACAGAAACCATCCTAACTTCAGCTGGAGCAACAATAAAAATGGATTGCAACCACCACAACCATATCAAACACAACCACCATATCAAACACAACAACCCCAACCATATCAACAACAACCATACCATCATACCCAAAATCAGCAGTATGGGGCCAGACTATACAATCCCTCAGGATCACATCAACAGCAGGGGCAACAACTTCAGAATCAGTATGCCCAGAAACAATCTCAACCTCCGGGATTTAATCAGCAATATTATGTAGGTCCAGGCCAACAGTCTGCTGAGAAATTAGAATTGGAAGAACTAAGATTATTGTGTAAGAGCCAGGCCGTATCTCTTAAAACTCTGGAAAACCAAATTGGCCAAATAGCAAACGCCTTACTCAACAGGCCGCAAGGAGTTCTTCCTAGCGACACAGAAACAAACCCTGGAAAAAGGGACGGCAAAGAACAAGTCAAAGATATCACTTTAAGATCTGGCAAAATCACAAAGGACCAAGAAGTTGAAAAGGTAAACGAACAGCCGGAGGCACAGGGCAATCAAACCACTACAGAAGAACAAATGGAGATCTCGAAACCTGAAATCAACATCAGAAAACCGGAGGATGTCAAGGGACCATCTGAGAAAGCATCTCAGGAGCATAAAACTGCAAACACACAATTCTACCCCCCTCCACCATATCCGCAGAGACTCCAGAAGCAAAGATTGGATAAGCAGTTTGCAAAGTTTTTAGAAGTATTCAAGAAGCTACAGATAAACATACCATTTGCAGAGGCTCTTGAACAAATGCCTAGTTATGCTAAGTTCATGAAGGGTATTCTATCAAGGAAACTGAAGCTTGAGGAATTGGAAACCGTTGCCTTGACAGAAGAATGCAGTGCGGTATTGCAACAGAAATTGCCCCCGAAACTCAAGGATCCTGGAAGCTTCACAATACCATGCACTATAGGCAAATTATCTTTCAACAAATGCTTATGTGACTTGGGAGCTAGTATAAATTTGATACCATTGTCTGTGTTCATGCAACTTGGTCTGCCTGATCCAAAACCTACAAATATCTCCTTACAGCTAGCAGATCGGTCGATTACGTATCTAAGAGGTATTGTGGAAGATGTCCTGGTAAAAGTGGATAAGCTCATCTTTCCTGCGGATTTTGTTATACTGGATTTTGAGGAGGACAAGAAGATTCCCATCATCTTGGGAAGACCATTTTTAGCTACAGGCCAAACTTTGATCGACGTGCAAAAAGGAGAGCTCACAATGAGAGTGCAAGATCAGAATGTCACTTTTAATGTGTTTAACGCAATGAAATTCCCAACAGATGAAGAGGAGTGTTTTAAAGTGGACATGGTCGATTCGTTAGTGAACATAGAGAAGGAACAACTGCTAAAGTCAGATCCCTTAGAAAGAGCCTTAATAGGGGATTCTGAAGAGGAAGATGTAGAAGGAGAAGAACAAATTCAGATGTTGAATTCAGCCCCTTGGAAGAGGAGGTTTGATTTTCCAATTGAGTCTCTTGGGTTAGAAGATCTTAAAAAGTCGCAGGTGCGCCTTAAACCATCTGTTGAAGAAGCTCCTTCTCTTGAGCTCAAACCTTTGCCAGATCACTTGAGGTATGCATATTTAGGTGATGCATCTACATTACCTATTATTATTGCTGCTAACCTGTCAGGTGATGAAGAAGACAAGCTATTGCGGATTCTGAGATAGCATAAATCAGCAATCGGGTGGACCATAGCAGATATTAAGGGAATCAGCCCCTCCTATTGTATGCATAAGATTCTTCTTGAGGAGGGAAGCAAACCATCTGTAGAACATCAGAGAAGACTCAATCCGATCATGAAAGAGGTGGTGAAGAAGGAAATTCTTAAATGGCTGGATGCAGGGATCATTTATCCAATTTCGGACAGTTCTTGGGTGAGTCCGGTGCAATGTGTGCCTAAGAAAGGAGGTATGACAGTGGTAGCAAATGAAAAGAATGAGCTCATCCCTACTCGGACAGTCACAGGGTGGAGAGTATGCATGGATTATCGGAAGCTAAATAAGGCCTCCAGAAAAGATCATTTTCCTCTTCCATTCATCGATCAAATGCTGGATAGGTTGGCTGGCCATGAGTATTATTGCCTTCTTGATGGGTATTCAGGTTACAATCAGATTTGTATTGCTCCAGAAGATCAGGAGAAGACCACATTCACTTGTCCTTTTGGCACTTTTGCTTTCCGATGAGTTTCTTTCGGGCTATGTGGTGCACCTGCTACCTTTCAGAGATGCATGATGGCCATATTTTCTGACATGATTGGAATAAATGTGGAGGTTTTCATGGATGATTTTTCAGTTTTTGGAACTTCTTATGATGAGACTTTGGATAATCTGAGTCTGGTTCTGAAACGATGTGTTGAGACCAATTTGGTGCTAAATTGGGAAAAGTGCCATTTCATGGTGCAAGAGGGAATCATTCTCGGGCATAAAGTATCTAGCGAGGGACTTGAAGTAGACAGGGCTAAGGTGGAGACTATTCAAAGACTTCCTCCTCCAATCTCAGTTAGAGGAATCCGTAGCTTTCTTGGACATGCAGGTTTCTATCGGCGATTCATATAAGACTTCTCCAAAATTTCTAAGCCGTTGTGCAATTTGCTGGAGAAAGACACCCCTTTCAAGTTTGATGATGATTGCTTGGCTGCTTTCGAGCTGTTGAAGAAGAAGTTGACATCAGCCCCGATTATTACAGCACCTAATTGGGAAGAGCCATTCGAGCTAATGTACGATGCTAGTGATTTTGCCGTGGGAGCTGTGCTTGGTCAGCGAAAGAAGAATATTTTTCATGTGGTTTACTATGCTAGTAAAACCCTCAACGATGCACAGCTGAATTACACCACTACGGAGAAAGAGCTTTTGGCAGTTGTCTACGGTTTTGAGAAATTCAGGTCCTATTTGCTTGGGACGAAGGTGACAGTCTACACTGATCATGCAGCCATTAGATATCTGTTTTCGAAGAAGGATTCAAAGCCGCGATTGATTCGCTGGATTCTTCTGATGCAAGAGTTTGAGCTTGAAATAAAAGACAGGAAGGGGACAGAAAATCAGGTAGCCGATCATCTTTCACGGTTGGAGGATCACGGTAAGGATAAGACGCTAATCAATGAATCATTCCCAGATGAGCAGTTGTTTGTGGTGCAAGGAGAAGTGCCATGGTTTGCAGATATTGTGAATTATCTGGTGAGCAACGTCGTTCCGTCAGAATTCTCTTATGCTCAAAAGAAGAAGTTTCTGCATGATGTGAAGTGGTATCGATGGGATGAACCATTCTTGTTCAGGCAGGGAGCAGATCAGATTATCAGGAGATGCATTCCTTATAGTGACACGGAGGGGATTTTACGAGATTGCCACTCTACCACATACGGGGGTCATTATGGTGGAGAGAAGACCGCAGCTCGAGTACTTCAGGCAGGATTTTTCTGGCCAACCTTGTTTAAAGGTTCTCATCAATTTGTGTTGAGATGTGACCGCTGTCAACGGGTTGGAAATATCTCCAAGAGGAATGCGATGCCTCTCAACATGCTTCTTGAAGTTGAGATTTTCGATGTATGGGGAATAGACTTCATGGGACCATTTATCTCATCGTGCAACAATCAATATATTCTGTTAGCTGTGGATTACGTGTCTAAATGGGTCGAGGTGAAGGCTTTACCAACTAACGATGCTAAGGTGGTGCTAAAGTTTTTGCATAAGAACATATTCACCCGTTTCAGAACTCCACGAGCAATAATCAGTGATGATGGGACACATTTTTGCAATCGCAAATTCACTGCATTAATGGCGATGTATCATGTGACGTATCGGGTTGCAACAGCGTATCATCCTCAAACTAATGGTCAGGCAGAAGTCTCCAACAGGGAAATCAAGAGGATTTTGGAAAAGGTGGTGATTCCTTCAAGGAAGGATTGGTCGTTGAAGCTAGAAGAAGCTGTGTGGGCCTACAGAACAGCGTACAAGACACCATTGGGTATGTCACCTTTTCAGCTTGTTTATGGTAAGGCTTGTCATCTGCCTGCTGAGCTAGAACATAAGGCATATTGGGCTTTGAAGAAATTGAACCTTGACATATCAGCTGCTGGTGAAAAGCGAATGCTTCAACTTAATGAACTTGAGGAGTTTCGTCTACAGGCTTATGAGAATAACAAGCTGTACAAGGAGAAGGTCAAGAGATGGCATGATAGAAGGTTGGTACATAAGACATTTGTACCAGGTCAAATGGTTCTCCTTTTCAACTCTCGGCTCAGACTTTTTCCTGGAAAGCTCAAGTCAAGGTGGTCAGGTCCATTCACGGTTAAAACAGTTTTTTCGCATGGGGCAGTGGAAATTTTTGATAAGTCACCTGATCAGTCTTTTAAGGTGAACGGGTAGAGGCTTAAGCATTATTTTGGGGGTACGGTGAACCGTGAGGAATTCACCGCTATTCTTGCCCCAACATGATCAACCAGCAGATTCGTCAAGCTAGCGACAATAAACAAGCACTTCATGGGAGGCAACCCATAGGTTTAATGTTTTTATTTTTGGTGTGATTTTATTTAGTATTATGTCAAGTTTGCAGGTCATTAACGAATTACAGGAGCTTGCTTCGCAAAATAAATTTCGTCGAGGAAGATTGTCCTCAGTTTGGAGCTCATGCAGCATTTTCGCCACTTGATTCACCGCCCGAGGAGGGCGGCGATGCCGACAGTTAGGGGAGTTCTCTTTTATCCTTTATCTATACCTTCAATAAGGACATTGAATATTTTAAGTTTGGGGGTGATTTAGGATAATTGATTAATCGAGTCATAGCATATAGTTTCATGTAGTTCATAATATACCATGATAGTATAATTTCATATAATTCATATTATATCATGTTAAAAAAAAAAAAATTTGCATATTCATGATTAGTTGCATAGCATATTTTCCTTGATCTCATAGCGCTTGGTGGTTCCGTTTAGTAGTCAATGATGAATTTGAGTGTGATAATGATGGATAGAGGGCTGATTTAAATGCTTATGAATTGACGTGCATGTTGCAGAAACACAATCTTTACACAACTCATCGTTTGATTTTGGCTAGGTTGAGGTCATGCTTGTTTGGTTGTTTGAGATTTAATCAACTGATTATATTCAGAATTTTCTTTATTCCCTTGATGGCGTAGGAGCACTAAAATATAAGTTTGGGGGAAACCAGGGATTTCATGCTAGTTGTTTAGTTGTTAATGGCTAGGCGTCAAATGGCTAGTAGCCGCTCATATTTTATGAGTAGTCTAGGGTTGGATGAAAATACTCATTCCATATTGCGAAAAAAAAGAAGAAGAAGATAAAAAAAAAAAAAAAAAATGAGAGTGTGAGTATGCAGAATTGGCCAGGGTGAGCTCTTTAATACTCGAGCAATTAAGTTCTAGGGGACTCAAGCCTAGTGACCTAAGACTTTTCCGGTCTGGGATCCACTAACCTAACGCTCGCTACATGGGTATTATTGTATAAGCCTTTTGGGGTCTCATCCATTGCACGGTCAAATAAGCATGTGTGTTGTGTATAGTATTATGCGTCATAGTTGTTAGTAATAAAGCATGAATTCATGTCTAACTCAAATAATGATGGAGGTGTTTCTAGGTTATGAAGTGTCTAGCGTTCATTCTATTTATAAACTCGTGATTGTCTTGGCGAAGAATATGTATGGTTTTGATCTAGTGCGAAAAGTATTTCTGATGAGCATGGCACACACGCACGTTTCTGTACTTGTAAATGTTAATATGATGGTATTTAATCGATCTCTATTTAGAATTATCACATTCTCTAAGATACTGTGCTAAGTTGGTTATTGCTTTGCTTATGGGATCCTTGCATCAGTTGCATTCATGCATTTAGAGGTAGTCGAGTCTGTTTTCGCTTGAGGACAAGCATCAGTTTAAGTTTGGGGGTGTGATAAGTGGATTTTATGTCCACTTATTATGCGCTAATTGGACCTAAATTGGTGGTTTATCCTTAAGTATGTGGTGTCTTTTAATTCATATTGTTTTAGTTTTTGTTGTGCAGAACTCGCAACTTTAGGTATTGTGGCGATAAAATGCTAAAACTGTGGATTTCTACCTCAATTCGGAATTTAGAGTTGCCAAGAGAGCAAGGAGGACTGGCCAAGAGGAAAAAGAATTATCATAAAGAAATTCTAAGTGATATATTCTTAATGCTGAAACCCCGGTTGGAATTGTTGTATTTGTTTCTAAGCAAAAGGAGTCCGGTTTCAGACCCTCAAGAGACCGTAGTTTACACCTGGACGTGTAATGAGGAAATAAGAATTGTCACGGAAATATGGAGAGTGATATTTTCTTAAAGCTGGAATCCCGGTTGGAATTGATATATTTTTCGTTAAGCAAAAGGAGTCCGGTTTTAGATCATCAATAAACCGCAGCTTAGGACTTAAGGATTTATTTATATTAATAAATATTTTATTTAATTAGAAAATTATATTTATAAATATCTAATAATATTAGATATTTATTTTTATAATTTCTGAATTAAATTTATTATTTATTAATTTAAGATTATAAGATGTGCGGGTTAAAAAGCATTTCTCCAGAGCCCATCTCTAATAGGACGAAATAGGCCCAATTTTGTTGAATGTTTAGCCGCCCACCAGTTATGTACACATTGAATAAACAAATAAAGGAATCATTCAAGTTTTTGATTTAATAAGAAAAGTAGCAAGTGGAATGAATGTTTTATTGTCTGGCAACTCTCCTGTCGGCAGCCTACACTCGCCTCAACGGGCGGGGCGCCCACGCGCCTGAAGATTAAGTAAAAAAACAATGTGCGTGTCTTCACCATCCTCCCTATGGTTGTTCTTCAGCATGGTAGGCTGTCCTGCAGTTGTTAGCTGCCCGCCTGGTGTGCTATATCATTGATTTCGGCTCATTTAATTATGGGAGATGTGTGCTATTTTGGCCTATAAATAGGAATGTTTTCCTTCGGTTATCAACATCCCACAACTGAGTTCTCTCTTATATTCGGTTGCATTCTCTCTAGTTTCCTTTGTAATTTCAGTTTCAATTTATACACTTTAATTTTCTGCAAATTTAGTATAAGTTCTATTTTGGTTGAAGATTTTACGGGGATTATTTGGAGTGCTCCTTTCTATTTCGTTGGAAGCTATTTCGGTTTTATTTTCTAAACTCTTGTATTTCATATTTTATTCATACAATTTTACACCATGTTTTCATTTAATCCCATAATGACGATTCGTTCGATTATGAACTGATCGACGTCATGGGATTCTAATGGATTTATTTACGTAAATTAGAAATTCGATGCCTTAATAATTTGCATTTTGATAAAAATTCTGATTGCCTAATATGGTTGCGCTTAATTTATTAGATGCGTAGCTAACGTCTAAATTATTAATTCCTAATGAATGCGAAAGTGGATTTAGGAATTTAGAATTTGCCATGTTAGCATAGGTTTGTAATTGTCATGTACGGTTACGATAAGTGGTAGGGTTTTGGATCACATCACCCTATGTAGTCATAATAAAGGAATTTATTCGTAAACCAATTATGTTTTCAAATCTTATAGACATATAGGGTCTAAGCATAAATGGTGTCCACACAACTTCTATCTTTTTAAGTGGATGTTCGTATGGTTTGATATAAGTTAAGGCTGAAAGGCGCTTATGTTAGTTTCGTATTCCCGGCTAGCTTTCGTAATTATCAAAATCACCTTGAATTAAGGCATCAATTCTAAATGAAATAAGTAATGAAATTAGAATCCCATGTTTTTCTCACATATAAAATCTCGTTTAATTAAATCAAGTAGTTTGAATTATTTAGTATTATTATTTTGATAAATCAATTAGAATAATAAAACAAATCTCCCCTTTTATAGTTATTCAAGCAGTTTGTTGTTTAATCATACGTCGTTGCATAAACACTATTTCTGAACAAACACCAAGTCTTCGTGGGATCGATCTTATTATATTACTTGTGACCGCGTACGCTTGCGTTGTTAGTTTTCGAACCAACACTCTTGTAAGAACCCAAAATTTTGGTAGAATTAAAACTTTTCCTATTATGATGAAGTGCATCAATGAATAGTGATTTTGAGGATTAAGAAAATTTTTCATGCCACCTATGTACGAGACGTAGTGTGGATATTCCGAAGTTATACTAGTAATCTACGGAGTAAATAAGTGTATGTAAATGCGATCGGAATTCAGAAATTCCAAATTCTATTTTCGTGTAATATTTGACCGAGCAGTGAATTATATATCAGTAATATCAAGAAATGAGATATTTAATTTGAGGAATTGAGGAGTTAATATTTTGGAATTTTATTATAAGTGATTTGAGAATTTGGAACGAAAACCACTGAGGAAGTGAAACAAACGTTCTAGAAACCGCTGAAACTTTACAACGAGATTAAGCGATCAAGCGAGCGAATCATGAATTGAGAATAGTAAATATTAGAAGTCCAAGGAAGGATATATTATGAGAGGAAAATGGAATTGAGAATAAAATCCTAGAGTTAAAGGAAATGAGAACAATTGAGAAACCGCGAGAATTTTTTTCTGAGATAAAGAGAAATAAACAAGGGATGTTGGAATTAATATTCGTTCGAGGTATTGTGCTATATTAGAGCAATAATATGCAACGTATAAGTTGTAACGTATTTATTTTATTCAAGAAACGACAAGGAAATCAAAGCGGTGGAAAAGAAAACAAAACAAAAGGACTTAAGTGCAAGAAACAAGAGACAAGGACTTGGTTGCAATTAGCAAAGGACTTGGTTGCAATTTAAGTGGATAAGAAATCTAGAGGAGCCAATGAGAGGTTGCCACCTAGCAAGGATGAGATGCATCCAACCAAAAATAGATATATATCAAGTGTATGGCATTATTAGAACATAAAACAAGAACAAAATAATTCTGCCCAGCAGAACACCCTCTCAGTAAAACGGGCCTAGAGACTTCATTACTCCATGAAATTTTTTGTTCTTTATATGGTTAGAAAGCTGTGAAGACGCTCTACAACTTTCATTCAGGAGCCTCGACCAGAAAACGAGTGCAAGGGCTTCGTTTTGGCTGATCTTTGGGGCGTGTTTTTCCAATCAGGAAACTCACTTCCATGTTCTTGATTTCTTTGGTGAGATTGAAGATGGTGAGCATAGAGTAAGGCTTCCCCAAGGTTAACCAAGCTTGTTTGAGATTGTAAGAACATCAAGAAGGTATAAAAACCCTAACCCTCTTGGTTATGTAGTATTTATAATGTTTGGTAGTAGATCCATGTATTTGTGAGTTAATCTTGGTTGTATAAGTATTGGATGACATGGATCTTGAGTTTTGATGTTGAGATTGTGACTTTTATGATTATGGATAATATATATATCTCCATGAGTGTTATGAACCATGAACTAAGTGTATTAAGTGTTGGTTGTGTTGTGGAATTGTGAAAAATGGTTAATCTAAGTAGTATGTGCTTGCTGAGATTTTCCAGGAGCATTGACCTGTCTTGTAACACGGTTTTGAACCACCAAATGTTGTCCCCTGATGTCCTACCATATATTGATGGAAAGATAATTGAATGTAGTTTCTGGAAATGTAAGGTTCATGACTAGGTGATGTATAGATTTTTAGTTATGGCCGGAGAAGTGGATTGTGTTTCTGGATTCCTGACTGCAGTAAGTGACCCCCTTGTGAACCTTGTTTAAACCCCTAAAAATTTATGTGGGATCATGGAAAAATTAGAGAAGCTAGGAAATGCAGTGGTGAAGGCTACCCAAAAAGAATCTGATTAAAACTCGAATTTGCCAATTTTATAAAAATGTTAGAGCGAGGTGTGCGCAAGTGAAAAACCACTTAGGGGATTAGTTTAAAGTAGTTTTAAGGATATTCACTTGAGTTTCGAGTTCGAGGAATAGATTTGAGTCGAATGGGTAACAAAAGTGATAATGTGACGACATGGTCATATGAGAGGGTTAGTGGTCACAAGTGGAGTCGTTAAGTTGGTCTTACGATTTTTAAAACCTTATGATTAAGTAGCGTTGTTAAGGTACTAACGTACAAATATTGATTATGTATAGATTTCCATTCCACTTCGCGAGCCGACCACCCCAACCTCACCAAGGCAAGTTTTCCATCCCTAAGTATTTAATTTCAAAAGATTATATTCTTGATTTTATCTATGCAAGTTTACTTTTCAAAACTTATATATAAGGATTTTCACTGTTGTGTTTATAGCTTCCAAACGTATTATATGCTTATGCTTTACAAGTTATGTTGAAGTTTGAGATATATGCATATGTGTTTGTACACCCTTGAACTTAGAATGAAAGTGTTTTCTTCGGACAACGACTCTAGCAATAGAGGTCGTAGCGGTCCAAATATACTATTGACCGGGGAGCGGTATATTGTTGTATCGTGATTAAATCGCGAAAACCCGAAGAGTCATTCGGGAAGTATCGTATACTTAAGTCTTTATTATTTTTACGTTGTTAAAAGTACTCAAAAATATCTATCTTGGATTAAAAGCTTATTTTAATTAAATAATTATTTTATTAATTATTTATATTAAATCTCAAAATATTATTTATTAGTTATTGTTCATAATTTTAAAGACAAAACTAATCCAAGATGCCTTTAGCGTTTTCAAACTCGAACACTTTCGAACCCAAAACATTTTCGAAAACCCCCGGTCAGGTTTTGCTTCTTGTACGTTTTTCAAGAATTATCGGACGACTGAGGTCGAACTTCAACTACTCAGGTTTTCTATCAAAATGATTTTGAAAAGAAAAGAAAAAGGGGACTCTGGCAGGTGTGGGAATCGTTGACGAACGATTCCCGGGATGTGTAAGCGGCCGTGAGCCAGGCGGTCCATCAATTATTATTCCGGCCCAGGTGTTGCCGAAGGATGATTACGGATGTAGTTTTCATCAAGGGTGATTACGGATGTAGTTTTCACCCGAGGATAGTTACGGATGTAGTTTCTATCCTTCTACCGGTAGAGAAGACCCGCGGATTATTGGACTTGGATGTGGCGACTGATCATCGTCAATCCTTGTCAGGTTTTTATGTTTTCTTCCAGTCCCATCCTCCACTTTGGAAAAATACTCAAACACTGCTTCTTGGGCCTAAGTGCCAAGTTGCCGATAGTGTAGTTTTTGATAAGAAAAATATTGACATCGTGCAGTATCTAGAACTGCAAGATTTCCTATAAAGATTGGCACGTGTTAGTGCACTCTTGCAATTATTTCAAAGAATGAAATGTTTTTGAATGAGAAACCTTCTAAGCTAATGGAAGGAAAGAGGTTTCGCAATAATGTATTCCCTGTACAGTATGTTAACCGTAGAGTGTTTTGCCGAAAATGATATACTAATATGTATATATTTTCAAACCTGAGATATATTGAAATGGGAACCTTATAAAGGACTCATATGTTATTCTTAAAGCTCCTTAGCGAGTATAAATGTTTTATTCAAACTCGGACATATATATTGTCGAATTATGTTTTGAAATCTGAGATATATATACCCATACAGTTGGGAACGTTTTCGAAATAAAGCACATTATTATTTTTCAAAATGGCGAACTTGCTGAGCATTATTTAGCTCATTCTTGCTTTATAAAAACTTTTCAGAAAGAGAAGAATTTGGTCAGTTAACTCCGCACCAGCAGAAGAGGAGTAGAAGATTTACCCCGAGATGATTTAGTTCCAGATAAATACTACAGAGTAAGTCTGATAGGTTTTCAACTGTAATAGTAAGACTCGTCTTCAAGTGTAATTGTATAAGTGGAAGTGCGTAAGATTCCGGATTGTACAGATGAATTGTAATATTTAGTGTTACTTTTGATTATCGTTTCTGAGGCTCTAACTTGTATGTACGTAAGATTGAGGTCTGGATTGATGTATTGTTGAGTTGTAAAGTTAATACAGGTAGGATATGGTTGGATGGTGATGTGATGACCTGAATCTCTGACCTCGGATTTGGGGGCGTCACAACTCTCGTGGCATAGGCCGGGCCATCTCACTCCACCTTCGCTCCCTCGGTGCAAAAATCGTCATCAATTACTCTTCCAACTCCTACCAAGTCGATCTCTTACTCTCCCAGATCAACTCCAGGTCCAACTCTTCCAGTCCTGTTGAGATATCTGTTCGAGCTGATATTTCAAATCCTGATCAAGTCAAAGCACTGTTTGATCAGGCTGAGCTACATTTCAGTACCAAGCCTCATATCCTGGTAAATTGTGCTGGCATTCTCGATTCCAAGTATCCGGCTAGAGCAAATACAACAACAGAAGACTGGGACAACACTTTCAATGTTAATACAAAAGGTAAGACACTGTCCCAAACTACTAGCTGTCTATATTTTTTGTGTTGAATACTGTTATAAATTGTTTTTGCTCTTTGCAGTGCTGCTAAATTGTCTATATATTATCGATGTTGGATAATACTTTCTAGATTACTTATTATACGTGTAATTATATTTTTAATCTACGCGCAACAAGTTATTTGAACAAAGTATAAGGAATGAATAACTGTTGTATAATTATTTTTGCTCTAGTATTTACTGAAACTCATTACTGAGTAAAATATGTTATGCATTTAAAGTTTCTTGCTTACATTTTACTCAGTTACACCTCTGTTTTATCCTTACGTTTTGCATTGTTAATTTGTTCAATCAGAGTTAATTTATATCTTAATTAATGTCCTAGGTACTTCTAACAGCTAGAGAAGGAGAAAAATCCAAGTTAAACAACACATATTGAAACACCCAACTCCTAAATATCAAAAATTTACAACTTTAAACCCCTAAAAATTAAAACTATATAACCCTAATTACGATTCCCCAAATCAAGAACCCTAATTTTACCCAAATTGAGCACTAAAAAGTCAAATCAAGAAAAGAAACCCCAACTTCACTCAATAACTTAAAAAACCACAATTCACTGTTAAATATTGAAATTTCGCTTACTAGTAAGTGAAATCACAGTAACATATTTACATACAAGCACATATATTTGAATGAGAGAGAGAGAGAGAGACTTACAGGCAGCACCGATGACAAGCAGGGAAATTAACGAGTTTGGAGACACGATTAAGACAGAGCTGAGATTAATTAGCAGGTAGTAAAATTCACGAGCCCAATCGGTTAAGATATACAGGATTCCATGAGGTAGTGAAATTAGGTTTTTAGATGAGAGCACAGTTGAGTGATTTGGGAGAACAGAGTAATACTCGACCAATTGCCAACTACTGAGTTAATATTTTTTTTTAAAGTTTCTTAATTTTTTTAAGTATATACGTCGGTTATGCCAATAGCGTCGTATATATATATATATATATATATATATATATATTATACGTCGGTTAGCCAAAAAAGCGACGTATATGTGCTAAGACTTTATATGTCGGATAAAAAATAGCGACGTAAAAAGTGGTTTGAAAAGGGTTATTTACGTCGCATTAAATAAAGCCGACGTAAAAAATACATTTTATACCTCACCTTAAAAAAGCCGACGTAAAAAGTAAAAAAGGCGACGTAAAAAGTATATCTTATACGTCGCCCTTTTAAAAATGCGATGTATAAAGTAGTATATACGTCGGCTTTCTTTATGTGCGACGTAAAAAGTCAACTTAAAAGGGTTATATACGTCGCCCTTTTAAAAATGTGACGTATAAAGTAGTATATACGTCGCCTTTTTTTATGTGCGACGTAAAAAAGGCGACATAATAGGTCAGTTTTGTACTAGTGAGAAGGCAACAACGACTCCAAGAAACGAAAGCAAGACCAGGAATATGATGACCAGGAGTATGATGCTAGGGACAAGTATCCTCGAACTAGCGAGGACTCCGATTTTGCCCCTCCCCTAAGAAGAACCAAGGACCAAGGTTCACTGAGTGTGTAAGGTTGAATACTTCTAGGAGTCGAATCTTGTTGGATATTGAGAAGGATAAGGATTTCCGATGGCCGAACCCCCTCAGGGGTGATCCCGCAAAGAGAAAAAAGAATCAGTATTGCAGATTCCATAGAGATGTGGGGCAAGACACTGATGATTGCAAGCAACTCAAAGATGAGATCGAGTTTTTGATTCGTAGAGGGAAACTGAGCCACTTCACTAAGGGTGAAGACCGTGGTAATCAGAGAAGAGAGTATGATAGGAGGGATGACGATTAAGATCGCAACCCACAGCCCCGAGGGCCAGTAATCAACATGATCTCAGGAGGCCCGATTGCGGTCGACACAACAAGGAACTCTCGAAAGGCATATGCCAGAGAGGTGATGCACATCATGGGAGAGGCCCCGAAACGTACCTGGACTGAAATCGCAATTGGTTTTAATGACTCTGACCTTGAAGGGGTGAAGTTCCCCCATGACGACCCATTGGTCAAAACTCCTGTAATTGGAAACTCAGAGGTGAAGCGAGTCTTGATAGACAATGGAGCTTCTGTTGATATTTTGTTTCATGACGTGTTTGTGAAGATGGGGTACACTGACTCTCAGTTGACCCCAACCAATATGCCCATCTACGGGTTTAATGGAGTTGAGTCCAAAGTTGAAGGGACTATTCAATTGCCCATGACAATCGGGCAAGAACCCAAGGAGGCTACTCAGATGCTGAATTTTCTGTTAATTAAGGCATCCTCGACTTATAATGCAATCCTGGGAAGGACTGGACTTCATGCATTCAAGGCTGTTGCCTCAACTTACCACATGAAGATTAAGTTTCCAACCAGGAATGGTGTTGGAGAACAGAAGGGTGACGAGAAAATGGCTAGGAGCTGCTATGTAGCCGCATTAAGGCCTGATGGAGTCGGGGGCAGGTCCTTCTGATTGAAGACATGGATGTCCGCAGTGATAAGGAACACCAAGAAAGGCCAGCAGAGGACATCACACATAAGCCTCGGACAGCCATTAAGGCTAAGGCATTAACTGACTTCGTGGTTGAATGTACCATTGACAACCAAGAAGTCGGGGGGAAGGAGATAGTACCCCAAGAAGGAAAAGAACTTCAGAATAAGATTGAGGAGATCAGAAGGAGTAATGAGTGCTCTATTTTGATGGAGCATCAAAAACAAAATCAAGCCATGCAGGCCAAGTCTTGCAAAGTTGGACTTAGCTTCATATTTATCTAGTAGAAGTAGAAATAAGGTTCGATGAAACCATGCAGAGCATGTCGCTCCGAGTAGGACAGTAGTACTCTATGTAAGGGTTGAACCCATTTAAGTTATTAATGTAAGTTTGCTTTTCGTTCTATGATTCTATTTATGTGCCAAGCACCTGATGTGTGTAAGTCAAAGATGACCAAGTACCGAAAATAAAAGAATATACGAATGGAAACAAACAAACGCATAAATAAAACTCTGAAGGGTCGAGAGTTAGGTTATAGCACAACCAAATAAGTGTTTCAAGTACTTGAAGGACCCGAGATAAAAGACATGTGGCAATCAAAGCCATGCAAGGCTGTCGAGGCTAAGGACTAGCCACTCTTCAATGTTTTCAAAAAATACTTGGATGGAGAATTTAAGGTAGAATACCAATAGAGAACCTTAAATAATGATCAAGAAGTTCAAGCAAACTGTCGTTTTAAAGAGTTTAAAAGGCGAGAAGCCCACATAATTGTCTTATTTGAAATCTAAATCGAGGAATCAACCTTGAATCCTTGACCTAAAATCAAGAAAACAAGAAACAAAGATGGAACCAAGACAAACGTTGAAGTCCTGATGGAACACCCGTTGAAGAAACATACTGCATAGCCCGAAAGGCAATTGAAGGAACCCCTTGAAGGGCAAGTTGACAGCATTCTTATAAGAGAACAGTGATGTGTTTACTTGGACAACAGCTGATATGCCAGGGATTGATCCCCAACTCATAACTCACAAATTGAATGTCAATCCTAAATGAAAGACAATAAAGCAGAAGAAGAGGAACTTTGCTCTTGAAAGGAAAGAGGCCATTAAGCAAGAAGTTGACAAGCTCTTGGAAGCTGGTTTTATTAAAGAAATTCAGTTCCCTGGATGGTTGGCTAACCCTGTGATGGTCAAGAAGGCAAATGGGAAGTGGAGGATGTGTATAGACTTCACTGACTTAAATGATGCATGTCCTAAGGATTGTTTTCCTCTGCCAAGGATTGATACGTTGACAGATGCCACAGCTGGACACGAGATGTTGAGCTTCATATATGGACGGGTTTAGTGGCTACAATCAAATTAAGATACACAAGGATGAAATCCCAAAGAATGCAGGAGCTACTTACCAACGATTGGTGAATAAGATATTTTCTCATCTAATTGGAAAAACCATAGAGGTCTATGTTGATGATATGTTAGTGAAAAGCCTATTCACGGCAGACCACATTAAGCACCTCAGAGAGGCATTTGAAGTGCTGAGGCACCATAAGATGATGTTGAATCCAGCCAAGTGTGATTTTGGCATTGGATCAGGAACGTTTTTGGGTCTAATGGTTTCAAAGAGAGGAATAGAAGCCAACCCCGATAAGATCAAAGCAATTTTAGATATGGAGCCCCCACTCTCAGTAAGAGATGTGCAGAAGTTAATGGGCCGAGTAGCAGCGTTAGGAAGATTCATCTCCAAGTCTGGTGATAAATGCTTACCTTTCTTTCAAGCATTGAAAAAGGTGAAAAATTTTGAGTGGACTCCTGAGAGCAAAGAGGCCTTTGAACAGCTGATGTAGCACATGGCTGAAGCCCCGTTATTGGCCAAGCCTAATCCCGGAGAGACTCTCTACCTATACCTGGCGGTATCTGAACAAGCATTGAGTGAGGTTCAAAAACTTATATATTATGTGAGCAAGGTGTTGCACGGGGCTGAGTTGAATTACTCTCCCATTGAGAAATTTGCTTTGGCATTGATAACGGCCTCAAGAAAGCTACGACCATACTTCCAAGCACACAAGATTCAAGTCCGGATGAACCAGCAGCTGGAGAACGTATTGCACAGCCTAAAGGCCAGTGGAAGGCTAATCAAGTGGGCAATTGAAATTGGAGAATTTGACATCACGTATAACCCTCGAACAGCCATCAAAGCTCAGGCATTAGCTGACTTCGTGGTTGAATGTACCATTGACAACCAAGAAGTCGGGGGGCAGGAGATAGTAACCACCCCTGGAAGTGAGAATAAAGATGAAGAACTTGTACCTGAGCTAAAGGAGTATTGGGTGCTCTATTTTGATGGAGCATCAAAAACAAAATCTAGTGGTGTGGGTTTGGTCTTACAAAGCCCTGATGGGTTCACAGTAGAGTACGCTTTGAAATTGGACTTTCCAACAACCAACAACGAAGCTGAATATGAAGCCTTGATAGCCGAATTGGGCTTGGCCAGAATCATGAGGGTCAAAAATCTCAAAGTTTGTGGGGATTCAAGACTAGTAGTATCGCAAGTGAATGGTGAATTTGAGGCCAGGCATGAAACTATGGCAAAGTATTTGCGAGTTGTGAAGGCTGTTATGACTCAGTATGATGAGCGCTATGAGGAGCACATTCCAAGAAATGAGAACATTAAGGCCGATGCCCTATTTAAGTTCGCCTCTTCTGAGATAGAAAATTATGCGAAGAGTTTTTACTTCCAGGTCCTGAAGACCCCACCATCGATTCGAAATTGGTAGCACCAGTTGATGTAAGCTGAAGGATAGACCCTCTCAAAGCTCATCTTGAGACTGGTTGGCTCCCTGATAATGCCTTGAAATCACAAAAACTATTAGTGAGAATGTTGAGATAAGAGGTCCTTTGTCATTCCACACTTAAAATCTTGAATTTCAAATCTTCACACAAAATTTAAGCCTTGATGGCCAACAAGGCTGTCTGCCTCCAATCGAGCTTGTCATTTGAGTTTAAGGACTCGAATCAAGAGTCGTCAATCAAGTTGAGACCTAAGAAAGGTTATATGAGCATAAGAAGAAGGTTGGAAACCTAGAATCAAGTTAAAGGGTTGAAAACCAACAAAGGCACACCAGGCCTAAGGTCAAGCGCTAAGGAGCAAGTGAACTACCTGAATGATCAACCGAGAAGGAAGACCTCCTCCATGAGAAACAAGGAGGAGGCAAGAACTAAAGAACTTCATCACAAGGATGAGAGTCAAGGGTTGATGATAACCTTAAGACCAAGGATTCAGCAAACAAGTTAAAGCCCGTAAGGTCACGAGGATTAAGAAACAAGTCGTTTGAGTTCAAGGTTCACGAAACCCTTCAAGGCATAGCAAACACCTCCATCAACATATCAAGACTGATTTTCAATCCTGAGCCAAGGCACGAACGAAGCCGAAATTAAAATTTAGCACCGTTTAGTGCCGTTAGCATCGACTAGCGCCGTTTAGTGCCTTTTGGCACTGTTTAGTGCCGTTAGCACCATTTAGTGTTGTTAGTGCCGCTAGCACCATTTAGTGTCGTTTAGCGCCGATTAGCGCCATTTGACCTCGGTTGATTCTAGGTCTAAGGTCCATAACTTCTAAGACCACGGTTGATTCTAGGTCCAAGATCCATAATTTCTAAGACCACAGATGATATTAGTCCATGGTTTCTAAGACCACGGATGATTTTAGATCTGAGATCCATGATTTCTTTTAAAACCACGGATGGGTTTCGGTCCGGGCTTTTTAGCCAACCATGAAGTGGCCATCCACGACACCCGGAGGGCCGCAGCCGACCACGAAGCAGCTGACCACCACGCCTGAAGGAGCAGCAGCCGACCACCGCACCCGGGGAGTGCCAGCCGACCACCAGCTGGCCGACCACCATGTCCGGGAGCCCTTCGGCCGACCACCAACTGGCCGACCACGGACTGCCCGTGAATCCGGCCGATCACGGGTAGTTTGTGATCCCATCCTCGAATTTTTCGACCCCGGTTGATTTTCAATACTGGAACGAAGTTAGAGATTAGCACAGATTAGTGTCTGTTAGCACAGATTAGTGCCGATTAGCACCGTTTAGTGTCGTTTAAGCACCAGTTAGTGTCGATTAGCACCGAATAGTGCAGATTAACACCGTTTAGTGCTGTATTATGCCATTTAACATCGTTTAACACTGTTTAAACATTGTTTAAGGCTGATTAGCACTATTTAGTGCCGATTAGCACCAAATAGTGCAGATCATCAGAGTTGGTGCCGTATTATGCCGTTTAACATCGTTTAACACTGTTTAAACATTGTTTAAGGCTGATTAGCACTGTTTAGTGCCGATTAGCACCGAATAGTGCAGATTAGCGCTGTTAGTGCCGTATTAAACATCGTTTAAACGTCGTTTAAGGCTGTTTAGCACCGTTTAGTGCCGTTTAGCGTTGTTTAGCACCGTTTAGTTCCGTTTAGCACCGTTTAACGCCGTTTAGCGTTGTTTAACATCGTTTAAACGTTGTTTAAGGCTGTTTAGCACCGTTTAACACCGTTTAGTGTCGATTAACATCGTTTAAGGCTGTTTAGCACCGTTTAATGCCGTTTAGCATCGTTTAGTGCCGTTTAACATCGTTTAACATCATTTAAACATCGTTAAGGCTGATTAGCGCTGTTTAGCATCGTTTTAACATCATCGTAAATGCGTCGGTCGTTCCACGCTTTACATCAAGACAATACTCGTGAAACACTAGTGTATGAAGAAGAACCCTGACCCGAGTCTTGGAAAGGACTTTAAAAACTTCAAGGAAAACCTGATTAGTTTTCCTAGAAGTTGGGGGGCAAATGATATGGGCTAAAAGTAAGCCCTAAAGACACATTTAATGTGGCATTAATTAGACCCAATATGGTCAAAACGTGGGGCCCACCAGATGGGCCCAAACCCTAGTTATAATATTAATTTCGTAATTAATATTAGGGATAATAAACAGCTCAACAAATAAGAGTCAAACAAGAATATTACTCTTGCCTGACTTAGACTCCAAGATACATACTTCAATATGGAAACTGATTCCTACAATGAAGGGGTCTAGAACCTTCCTCAAGGCGGTGGCTTGCCCACCAAGTCTTTGACTCCTATCATAATTCTAAGGCTTCTCAGCCTATATAAGGGCCTGACCCCTCATTCTCAGAACTACGTCTTGGCTTGATTCTCAATACGAGATACGTAGGCACTCTGTGGGGTCCGATCAGTCTCGAACACGAAAACAGCCATTAAAGCTCGAAGCTCACCAACCCTAGCATTAAATAAAATTTCGTAACCTAGCTTTTATTGCACAACAATTGTGAACCAGACACAGGATAAGCATCCTTTGCTAACAAATGGACAACACTATTCGTTGATCTAGGAACAAAAACAAGTAACACTTCCTCAAAATATTTAATCTATTCCTTACATGTTAGGAATAATTCATAAGTTGTGATGTTAAGAATAGAATTTACACATTATACTTCTTGTAATCCTGATCTTATAAAGGATTTAGCACTGTATATAGGTTTTATGTGTAAAACAGTTGTCTGTATAGTTTAGTCAGGAATGAACAGTGTATCGGAGACTACATGTCAGGAACAGAGAGCAAATCCTGATGCCGGTCCAATACTGATGGTTGATCAGATACTGATGCAGTGTACAGATCCTGATATCAGTCATGTTACTGATGATGTCATTATAGATACTACAGAAACTGGTAAGTGCTATAAAACAGGATCGTTGTTTGAAGAACAAGCAAGAAGATATTATGAAGGAAAGAGTTTTTCTATTGAAGGAAACTATCGACTAGAAGGCAGAACATTGTCATGTATAGATTATATCTTTCTGTTATTAGTTGATAGGTAGCATTATAAATACTCTCTCAATATCATTGTAAAGAGCGTGAGTCGAACTAGTGAATGTGCGTAGCTCTGTATAAGGTTTGTATTCGAGAGTTTGAAACAAACAGAGAGAGAGATTTGTATTGTCAGCAGCTGCTAAAGGTATTTGTACACCTTTGGTAGAGTTTGTATTTGATCTTATTAATACAAACAGAGTTTGATTCATTCGTTTATTCTTGTTCATATAATCAAGCAAAAATCAGACACGATTATATAACTTGTATTCAACCCCCCCCTTCTACAAGTTATTCGAGTTAACAATTGTTATCAGAGCAGGTTGATTTCGAATAATCATAAAGATCTGCAATCATGTCTGGTTACAAGGATGGGAATACTAAAATTCCTATGCTCAAGAGAAACGAATATACTCTATGGGAAGTAAAGATGTTGCATCATCTGGAAGCAACAGATCCTGATTATCTTGACAGAATCAGAGATGGACCTTTTGTTCCAACAAAGGTCGTTGGACAAGCAACTGTTGATGGTGTGGTTGTTCCAGAACATACAGCAGAGAAGCCAAAATCTGAATGGTCAGATAAGGACAAGGAGAATGTTCTCAAAGATACTAAAGTGAGAAACATATTATTCAACAGTCTTGATTCTGTTCTCACTAACTATGTTCTCTCTTGTAAAACTGCTAAGGATATATGGGACAATCTTAAGGTTCACTGTGAAGGAACTAAGCCTGTCAGGAAGAATATGAGGACATTACTTATACAACAGTATGAGTACTTTGAATCCAAGTCTGGTGAGTCACTTACTGATACCTTTGATAGGTTTACAAAACTCATCAATGAGATGGCCATGCATGGTAAATATTACGACTTGGAGGACATGAATACAAAGTTCATGAAAGCTTTGCCTGATTTTTACAATGAGAAGATATCTGCAATTGAGGAAGCTAATGATCTGGATGAGATTTCATTAGAGGCAGTATATGGAAAATTGAGAGCTTATGAACTTGACAAGCAGCAGAAGAAGAGCAGGAGTGAAGGAAAGATGAAGACTATTGCACTTACTGCTCAATCTGAAGTTAAGAAGCTTCCTGAAGAACAGCATGAAGAGATTGCTGTAAAAAATTCAAGGAAGAAGAAAAGCAAAGAAAGTTCTGAGTCAGAGACTACTGATATGGACTCTGACAACAATGATTCTGAATCTGAGATGCAAGAACTCTTTGCTATGTTTGCTAAAGCTTTCAAGAAAGGAAAATTCAACAGGAGAAGATTTAGCAAAGGACCTTTTCAAAAGAAGGAGGAGAAGAAGAGTGACAAACGCAAAAGTACAATTGTCAAGCTTGATAAGGCCAAGATCAAGTGCTTTAACTGCAGCGAGCTTGGACACTTTGCTAGTGAGTGTAAGAAGCCTAGGAATTCAGGAAAGGGTAATGCACTTATGGTCACACAGAAGGATTGGGCTGATTCCAGTGACTCTGAAGATGAATTGGATTATGACAACATTGCATTGATGGCCAATAGTTCAGACAAACCTGGATCTCCAAAGAAAATTTCTCCATCCTCTGTTAAGGTATCACTTCACTCTCTTGATTCATTTGATAGCTTAAATTCTGATGAAATTAGATCTATCCATGCTGAGTTTAAAAATCTTATGACTAATTTTAGAATTCTTACTTGTGAAAGAGATGAACTTAAGGTTAAGAATGATAAATTAGTTGATAGAAATAATTTTCTTGAATCTGAATTAATTCAAATGGAAGAATACAAGTTGAGTTCTGATAAAGCTAAGCATGATTATAGTGTAATTCTTGAGGCTTATGACTATGTCAGAAAAGAACTAGAAGAAGAGAGAGATGTGATTAAGACCATTAACAATTCCAGTAAGAAGACAATAGAAATCTTTGAGAGTGGAATTCGTGGTAAGGTTAATGGTTTAGGTTTTGATAAGGCTAGACAAGAAGAAAAAGTAGCTATTGTCAATGATGATAGTAAGGTAGAAGCTAACACATCTAAATCTGAAGGTAAGAAAATTGTTTCTGAACCTAATCATGTTAAATTTGTTGATTCAAAAGGTACCCCTGTTGTACACAAAAGGATTAACAATAGTTATTCAGATGAGAAAGTGTTAGAGAAACCTAAGAATGTAAACATAGGGTTTCTGTCTAAGTCTCAGTTGAAACAGAGATTAGATGGTCTTTCAGATTCTAGCAAGATCAAGAGAAATAGGAATGGAAAAGAAGGTATTAACAAAGAGAATAATTTCAAGAATGTACCTGATGCACCTAGGAAAAAATGCTATAAGTGTGGAAATCATAATCATTTGGCCCTAGACTGCAATCAAAAACCTTCTTGGAAAACTGAGTCCAGATTCCCCAAGACTCAGAAAATTCAATACCAACCACAAAAAGCTTGTTATCATTGTGGTAGTTTACTTCATTCCATTTACATGTGTAGAGAATATCATGAACTGTATTATGACTATTATTCTTTGAAATCTGAAACTCCTAGTCACAAACAGTTTGTGAGATCAGAGTCTAAAGTTGACTCTGCAACAGGTAAAATAAATGCAAAATCTTCAAAGTCTGTTGTCTCTAAATCTAGTAAGAAAGGATCCAATCAAAGTTGGGTCCTAAAAAATTCTAACTAGTTACTTTTTGTTTGCAGGGCACAGGAAAGAAGCATTCAATTATCTTGGACAGTGGATGCTCTGGACATATGACTGGAAAGAAGTCCCTGCTTACAAAGTTTGAGAGGAAAGCTGGCCCAGTAATATCTTTTGGAGATGGCAACAAAGGAGAAACTCTGGGATATGGCTCAATTATTTTGGGGAATGTCATCATAGAAAATGTAGCACTGGTTGAAGGCTTGAAACATACTCTTTTAAGCATAAGTCAACTGGGTGATAAAGGTTACAAATCAATCTTTGACAGAGAAGGATGCAAAGTCTTGAATATGCAGAATGGAGACATTGTTCTAACTGGTCAAAGACATGGTAACATATATGAAGCCAGCTTAAGTGATACATCTAAAGGAATTGTTAGATGTCTCTACAGCAAAGCAACAAATGATGAAAGCTGGAATTGGCACAAGAAGCTCTCACATCTTAATTTCAAGAAGCTTAATCAACTTGTTAAACACAATTTGGTGAGAGGCCTACCTCAGGCAAATTTTGTGCAAGATGGACTTTGTGATGCATGTCAGCTTGGAAAGCAGAAAAGAACCACTTTCAAGAGCAAGACTGAAAATTCAATTACTGAACCATTTCACATGCTACATCTTGATCTGTTTGGTCCAGTAAACATTATGTCTATCAACAAGAAAAGATATGCTCTAGTTATGGTGGATGATTTCACAAGGTTCACATGGGTGTTCTTTCTACACAAGAAGGATGAAGCTCCTCAGCAAATCATTGAACTCATCAAGAATATTCATAACAACTCTGAGTACAAAGTCAAAGTACTTAGGAGTGACAATGGTACAGAATTCAAGAATTCTACAATGGAGGGGTTTTGTGCAGACAATGGAATCACTCAACAGTTTTCTGCACCTGGTACACCTCAGCAAAATGGTGTAGTGGAAAGAAAGAACAGGACTCTCATAGAGGCAGCTAGAACCATGCTTGCAGATGCAAAACTTCTAACCTACTTTTGGGCAGAAGCTATTAACACTGCATGTTTCACTCAGAACTGTACCTTGGTAAATAGTCATGGAAAAACTCCCTATGAGATGATCAAAGGAAAGAAACCAAGTGTGAAATACTTTCACATCTTTGGATGCAAATGCTATGTCCTAAAAGTTCATCCAGAACAACTTGGAAAATTTGAAGCCAAATCGGATGAAGCAATTTTTCTAGGATACTCAGCATCTAAGGCCTTCAAAGTTTATAATCTCAGAACTCACATTGTTATGGAATCAATTCATGTTGCATTTGATGATAAGAAATTTGGAATTTTGCAAACTGATGAAAGCCATGACAAATTGGAATTTGAAAATCTGAAGAATTCTGAGATACTCTCAAGTGATGATGAAAGTTCTCCAGAAGGAATTTCTATTGCTTCTCAAAGGAATGCTACTGTTGAGGGGGAGCAAATAAATCAGAGAGAACACAGTGATCATCAGGAGCAGACTAGTCTTTCAGAGTCTATTCCATCAGGAATTGATGTTTCAGAGTCTACTCCATCAGGAACTGACCTTTCAGAGTCTACTGAGGAAAGATCAGTAACTAGCAGCAATATGGAATCTACTGATTCTATTGATCAAAGGAGAGTTTTTGAAGGTAGAGAGAATTCTTCTACAAGAGA
The DNA here is from genome assembly GCA_037693485.1 of Kitagawia praeruptora. NCBI lineage: Eukaryota > Viridiplantae > Streptophyta > Magnoliopsida > Apiales > Apiaceae > Kitagawia > Kitagawia praeruptora. The sequence continues at coordinate 114,469,116 of CM075351.1, read as the reverse complement.
TACCACTAACTTAGGGGGAGAGACTAGCAGAGTTGATTTACCACCTGTTAGAAAATGGACAAAGGATCATACTGAAGATTTGATAATTGGTGATCCAAATAGTGGTGTTCGGACTAGAAGATCAATTCAAAATGAATGCTTGTATAGTTGTTTTCTCTCAAAGAATGAACCTAAGAAGGTTGAAGAAGCCTTACAGGATCCTGATTGGGTAATTGCAATGCAGGAGGAATTAAATGAGTTTGAGAGAAACAAAGTTTGGAAACTGGTACCAAGACCTAAAGATAGATCTATTGTTGGTGCAAGATGGGTTTTCAGAAACAAGCTAGATGAATCTGGTATGATTGTAAGAAACAAAGCAAGACTGGTGGCCAAGGGTTATTCTCAGGAAGAAGGCATTGATTATGATGAGACCTTTGCACCTGTAGCAAGATTGGAAGCAATCAGAATGTTTCTTGCATTTGCAGCTCATTCAAAATTTAAGGTATACCAGATGGATGTAAAGAGTGCTTTTCTAAATGGAAAACTTGATGAAGAAGTGTATGTAGAACAGCCACCTGGATTTGTTGATCCAAAGTTTCTAAATCATGTCTACAAACTTGACAAGGCACTCTATGGACTAAAGCAGGCACCAAGAGCATGGTATGAGACTTTGTCTAAATTTCTTCTTGAAAATGGCTTCACAAGAGGTACAATTGACAAAACTCTATTCTTTAGAAAGATAAAAGGTGAATTGCTTTTAGTTCAAGTTTATGTTGATGATATTATTTTTGGTTCTACTAATGAAAAGTTGTGTGCTAAGTTTAGCAAGCTTATGCAATCTAAGTATCAGATGAGCATGATGGGTGAACTAAATTATTTCTTAGGCTTGCAGGTCAAACAGACTGAGACTGGTATTTTCATTAATCAGTCAAAGTATATCAAAGATCTTTTAAAAAGGTTTGACTTTCAAGACTGTGCAGTTGCAAAAACACCCATGGCAACAGCCACTAAACTAGACTCTGATCCTAAAGGGAAGAGTGTGGATAATACTAGTTATAGAGGCATGATAGGCTCATTGTTATATCTAACTGCAAGTAGGCCAGATATAATGTTTTCTACCTGTTTATGTGCTAGATTCCAAAGTGATCCTAAGGAATCTCATTTAATTGCTGTGAAGAGAATTTTTAGATATCTCAAAGGAACTCCAAATCTTGGTTTGTGGTATCCTAGAGAATCTGATTTCTTTCTAATTGGCTATTCAGACTCTGATTATGCAGGGTGTAAGATAGACAGGAAAAGCACTACAGGTACATGTCAATTTTTGGGAAATAGATTGATTTCTTGGGCAAGCAAGAAGCAACAATCTGTTTCAACCTCAACTGCAGAAGCTGAGTACATAGCAGCAGGCAGTTGTTGTGCACAGCTCCTTTGGATAAGAAATCAGTTGCTGGATTATGGTATGACACTTAGTAATATTCCTATGCTTTGTGATAATACTAGTGCTATTAAAATTGCAGAAAATCCAGTTCAACATTCAAGGACTAAGCACATTGATGTCAGGTATCATTTTATTAGAGAACATATTAAGAATGGTACTGTGGAACTTCATTTTGTTCCTACTGACAAACAGCTTGCAGATATTCTAACTAAACCACTTGATGAGACTACATTCAGTAGACTAGTAAGTGAGTTAGGAATGTTAAATTTTTAGATTTTAACATCTGCAAAAGTAGCAAGGTATGTTGTTCTTAGCTTATAGACTTGATATTCCTGTCAGGATCTATATTTGATTGTTAAATGCTTTAGCTATAACACATTGCCTTGATAAATTTCAGTATGATAGACTTGTTAATAATAATCAGGATTAGATTTGTTATCAGGATGCTGACGTCATCAGTATTGTGTCAGTATCAGGATTATGAAAATTGTTTCAGATCCTGACGTTTACTTTGTGTAATAATCTGATTCTGTGATATGTTAAGTCTATGCTAGCAAGTTTTGATATTTGCATACTGATAATTTATACATCATTCGAAAATCAAAAGACAAGCAGATAATAAGAAATTGTATTTTCATTAATAGAAATCATTACATGGAAATGAAATACAACATCTTTTTGTCTAAATTTCTACTCTATACTTGTCTTTGATATGAACTCTGAGGAACAGGACAAGGAGCATCTCAAGAAATCCATCAGGGGATGAAAGCCTCGTTTGCTCTTGGATTCCTTGTCTGGGCGACTTGAATGAGAGCAGCTAACTTAAATGAATAGCATCTCCATCAAGATCAACCTCAGACTCTCGGCCAAATTCTTCATCCTCAAGTTTTGAGGAGGTTAGGGGAAGATTGTATCCAACAGATGGATGTTCTAGGAGAAACCTCTGGATATTTTCGAAAACCAATCCATTCATGATTAGTTCGATGAGAAGAGTCATTTGTTCAAAGAGATGATCAAGAACAGGATGTTCATTGATCAAGAAAAATCTGGAAAATGGGTTTGAAGGGATTTTTGGTTTGAGAAGCATTGTTGAGAAGAAAAGAAATTGAAAGGTTATGGAGAATGGCATAAAGCGTTTGGTTCTTTTAAAGAAAGACGTGAGAAGCTGAGCAATCACTTGGAAGTTTTGATGAAGTCAAATGCTAATTATTGCATGAGACTGTATTTCTTGTTTCAAGAAATATTGAAAAAATCTAACCAATTGATTTTCTGTTCAGATTAATTGTTTATTTTCTTTTTCAGATAAAAGAAAAATGCCACGTGGAAACTCCATATTAAGTCGCTGATAATATTGGTCAGGATTTCATGTGTGACCATCAGGATTTGAAAATTATATTTTTAAATCACATTACATTTTGTGATTATTTTGATGAGAGGTCATCAGGAAAAGGAAGCTGATCAGTATTGCTTATTCATACCCTGATTTATTTCATGAAAATCAATTTTGGATTTTAATTTCCAAAAATCGTGGGTAACCGCATTTTTCAGGGACTGACACCTGTCAATCTACGTGTCAACGTGGGATAGTGGTCTGAAAGATTTGTGAAATATATTTGTTTTGAAACTCTAATCGTGTAATTGCTTTCTCTAATTTTACATTCTCTAAAGCAAAAATCACTCTTGAGTTTTCAAAATCACTAATCCATTTCAAGAATTTTTCAAGTTTCTTTTCAGATCAAAAATGGCAGCTCAGAGAAGATTACCTAAATCAGTAGCCTTCAAGTTTGGTGACTTTGATTTTATGACAAACAATCATGTTGCAGCTATTACCAACAAGGAAGGAGTATCATCTGATTTTCATCCAATCATGGACTTTCTGGTGTATGGACCATTAAGTTATGCATTGACAGCATCTCCACAGATTAATCAAGTAGCTGTTTCACAAGCTTGGAAGAATGCTGAGGTAATTGATTCTACTCAGAGTCAATCAGGTAAGATTGTTCTACATTTAGGACAAGATTCATTTGACATTACTGAATCTGTTGTTAATTCAGTACTTTGCTTACCTGTTACTGATAGTTATGAGAATGAACCATCTGATGATAATATAAGAACTATGTTGTCTGAATTAGGTTATAGTGGACCTCTAGACAACATGAGCCAGTTGAATAGGTCTTTTCTTAGAAAGGAATGGTCTTTTTACTTTGATCAAATTGCTAAATGTTTTACTGGTAAATGTAGTTCTTTTCAACAAATTACTTCTGTTACATCACATATTGCTTATAGTTTGTTTTATGACAGAGTAATTAACATTGGTCATATTATCTTAAGTCAGATGAGTATTAAACATGGGTTAAGAGATCAAAACAGGAAAATGGTTTATTATCATAGATTTATGCAATTGTTTGTTAACCATTTCGTTCCTGATGTTGAAACTAGATTTGGTAGAGAACATTGTGTTTCTTCTTATGAACAGCAAAAGAGAATTTTCTCTGACATTACAAAGAAGGACAATGAAAAGAATCTAGATGAAATACCTGCAATTCATTATCCACATCATGTTCAGGTAATTCTTAAAACTCATCTTCCTACTCTCTACAATTCTTCTTTCTTTTGTGGTGAAATGGCTCAGGAATCTCAATTGGAGGAGAACCCACCTGTGTCTACCCAAGTAGCCCAAAACATTATAGTCTCTGAAACAATTCAAGAACCAAATTTTGATCCACAGCCTATTGTTTCAAAGAAACCAACCTCTGGTGTTTCTCAAAAGACATCAGTTGTAAGGAAGAGAAGATTTGTTGTGTCAAGTAGTAGTAGTAATTCTAGTGAAGATGATGATGATTTAACTCTTGCTGAGAGAGCAGAATTGAAGGCTGCAATTCAACTTTCTTTGTTAGCACAAAGAGATGAAAAACCTAGTCACAGCCAGGCTGCAGTCTCCCAAAAGGCTGTAGTTCTTAAAAAGGGAAAACAGTTACTGGATACTGTCTCTCAAACGACTGTGTCTATTGAACAAAGATCTCATCCCAAGATCACTTCTGTGTCTACACCTCTTGAGTCTTCTCAGGATAAATCTTTTGCTCACTATACCAGGAGAACAAGGAGAAAGATTCAATTGTCACCTACACACACAGAGTCTAGTCCAACTAATATCATGCAGGTTTCTACAAATCAAGCTACATCTATGTCAGTATTTGACAAGAGAGATCTGGATATTGATTCTTCATGGGAAACTACATTATCATACAGACTGGCTATGGGACTAATTTCTCTCAAAGTGAAGTTGTCAAGGCCTGTTCTAGACTTTCTGGTTGAAAGAGTACCAAAGCTTTTATTTCCAGATGAATATGGACTTCTACATCAAAGACTTGACTTAATGAAGATGTATTTCTATGTATCTGTCAGAAGATAATTAGTCAAGAAATTTGGACTCTCGAAGCATGTTGCACTTCAATCACTTCATGCATATTTATTTGACAAGGATGTAATTATTGAAGATGCTTCAGCTCAAGGTGAAAAACTGGAGGAAGTAGATAGAGGAAAGCAGTCAACAGAAGGTACTATTGCACCAGTGGTGAATAGTAGGAAAGATCAGATCACAGTCACTGTAACACAAGAACCATCTAGTCAGAGGAAGGATGACTCAGGAGCTGTGATAGCTGATGTTGAAAGGTCTTCTGTGATGACTGAGAATGCAAGTGAGATACCCTATGATATGGGAGGAATGACTTTGGTTGATTTTTCTGAAGATCAAACAAATTTTGTTCAGTCAGAGTCTATCCACCTTTAGGGTGTGTCTCAGCAAACAACACTTAAATACGGTGATGTACTAACTATGGTGTCTAATGAAGTATTACTGAAGACATCAGAGTCTAGTAAAGAACCTGAAAGTGGTATACTGGAGCCTGTAGTTTCTGAAAGGAAAGAAGATGATTGTATGGGTTCAGAGACTATAGCAGCTCACTCCTTGGAGAAAACCTCAAGCCACATGCCATATGAGGAACCCTCTCTCCATGTGAGTTCAGGTATAACAACTCCTTCTAAACCCTATTTTTTTGTAGGTCATGAGAGCACTTATCTAAATTTGAGTGATACACTTGAAAAGATGGACTTAGATCCACAAACTGAGAGGCTGGCTCTTGACCAGGCAAAAGGTGAGGTAGAAAGAGTGTTGACTTTAGTAAGTCAAAGTGAGAATGAGGGTATGGATGATCAACTCCATAGTGAGGAAGAGAAAATTAGGAAACCATCATTTGATTTCTGGGATCAGGTTTTTCCTGAATCTTGGTCTGAAAATTTGGATATGGATGCTGGTACTTATTCATTCATCAAAATGTATCAGAAGAATGACCTAGCACATCACAATGCAAAGTCAGAAGTTAAAGCTCAGAAGCAAAAGGAGAGGCTTGCAGAAATCATTAACAGAAGAGGTGCCAGGATAAAGCAATCTCTTGATACATATGTACCAGATGAAGATCCTAATGATCCTAGTGTTCCTTTGTATGTACTTCCAATATCAGCTAGAATTGAGACATCAACAGTCTCTGATCACTCTAAGGAGGAGTCAGGATTTGAAGATGTTAGTACACAGAATACTGGTGAAGGAGATGATGATCATGTTTCAGTTCCAGAACAGAAAGATGAAGATGTTGATACTTCTAATCAGGTTTTATTACTTGAATATCATACAACTCAAGCAACTTCTTCTACAAGACTTGAAGATACAGTTCTTTTTGATTCTGATACTGAAGATACTAGAAGCACTTCCAATATTGAAGTTCATTCTGATGTTTTGAAAGATATTCAGAATTCTCAAATTGCGATTCAAACAAGACTTCAATCACTTGAAGATAACCAAGTCATAATTATGGAAAATCAAGCAGTTCTTATGAATCTCATTTGTTCTGTTTCTGAATCTCTTGGAATTAATGTTGCTGATGTCAAAAAGGGGGAGATAAAGACAATTCAAAGACAACAACAACACCACCAGACTGAAGATAAAGCTGGGGGAGATAAAGATCAGACAAAGGATAGTAAAAAGAAGAACCAGGAGTGACAGTGGTGAATCTCAGCTAGGAAGAGGTAAAGGAAGAGTAGCATTAATAGTTAAAATTCTTTCTTCTAAGTACTAGATAAGCGTCTACATCTGAGAAGGAGGTACTTAAACTTCATAATTCTACATTCATAAATTCTATTCTGGTTGTATTGTTATATGTTTTGACATCCACAACTTAGATTTATGCTTCAGATTATAAAGCATAAATAGGGGGAGATTGTTAGGAATAATTCATAAGTTGTGATGTTAAGAATAGAATTTACACATTATACTTCTTGTAATCCTGATCTTATAAAGGATTTAGCACTGTATATAGGTTTTATGTGTAAAACAGTTGTCTGTATAGTTTAGTCATGAATGAACAGTGTATCGGAGACTACATGTCAGGAACAGAGAGCAAATCCTGATGACGGTCCAATACTGATGGTTGATCAGATACTGATGCAGTGTACAGATCCTGATATCAGTCATGTTACTGATGATGTCATTATAGATACTACAGAAACTGGTAAGTGCTATAAAACAGGATCGTTGTTTGAAGAACAAGCAAGAAGATATTATGAAGGAAAGAGTTTTTCTATTGAAGGAAACTATCGACTAGAAGGCAGAACATTGTCATGTATAGATTATATCTTTCTGTTATTAGTTGATAGGTAGCATTATAAATACTCTCTCAATATCATTGTAAAGAGCGTGAGTCGAACTAGTGAATGTGCGTAGCTCTGTATAAGGTTTGTATTCGAGAGTTCGAAACAAACAGAGAGAGAGATTTGTATTGTCAGCAGCTGCTAAAGGTATTTGTACACCTTTGGTAGAGTTTGTATTTGATCTTATTAATACAAACAGAGTTTGATTCATTCGTTTATTCTTGTTCATATAATCAAGCAAAAATCAGACACGATTATATAACTTGTATTCAACCCCCCCTTCTACAAGTTATTCGAGTTAACAATTGTTATCAGAGCAGGTTGATTTCGAATAATCATAAAGATCTGCAATCATGTCTGGTTACAAGGATGGGAATACTAAAATTCCTATGCTCAAGAGAAACGAATATACTCTATGGGAAGTAAAGATGTTGCATCATCTGGAAGCAACAGATCCTGATTATCTTGACAGAATCAGAGATGGACCTTTTGTTCCAACAAAGGTCGTTGGACAAGCAACTGTTGATGGTGTGGTTGTTCCAGAACATACAGCAGAGAAGCCAAAATCTGAATGGTCAGATAAGGACAAGGAGAATGTTCTCAAAGATACTAAAGTGAGAAACATATTATTCAACAGTCTTGATTCTGTTCTCACTAACTATGTTCTCTCTTGTAAAACTGCTAAGGATATATGGGACAATCTTAAGGTTCACTGTGAAGGAACTAAGCCTGTCAGGAAGAATATGAGGACATTACTTATACAACAGTATGAGTACTTTGAATCCAAGTCTGGTGAGTCACTTACTGATACCTTTGATAGGTTTACAAAACTCATCAATGAGATGGCCATGCATGGTAAATATTATGACTTGGAGGACATGAATACAAAGTTCATGAAAGCTTTGCCTGATTTTTACAATGAGAAGATATCTGCAATTGAGGAAGCTAATGATCTGGATGAGATTTCATTAGAGGCAGTATATGGAAAATTGAGAGCTTATGAACTTGACAAGCAGCAGAAGAAGAGCAGGAGTGAAGGAAAGATGAAGACTATTGCACTTACTGCTCAATCTGAAGTTAAGAAGCTTCCTGAAGAACAGCATGAAGAGATTGCTGTAAAAAATTCAAGGAAGAAGAAAAGCAAAGAAAGTTCTGAGTCAGAGACTACTGATATGGACTCTGACAACAATGATTCTGAATCTGAGATGCAAGAACTCTTTGCTATGTTTGCTAAAGCTTTCAAGAAAGGAAAATTCAACAGGAGAAGATTTAGCAAAGGACCTTTTCAAAAGAAGGAGGAGAAGAAGAGTGACAAACGCAAAAGTACAATTGTCAAGCTTGATAAGGCCAAGATCAAGTGCTTTAACTGCAGCGAGCTTGGACACTTTGCTAGTGAGTGTAAGAAGCCTAGGAATTCAGGAAAGGGTAATGCACTTATGGTCACACAGAAGGATTGGGCTGATTCCAGTGACTCTGAAGATGAATTGGATTATGACAACATTGCATTGATGGCCAATAGTTCAGACAAACCTGGATCTCCAAAGAAAATTTCTCCATCCTCTGTTAAGGTATCACTTCACTCTCTTGATTCATTTGATAGCTTAAATTCTGATGAAATTAGATCTATCCATGCTGAGTTTAAAAATCTTATGACTAATTTTAGAATTCTTACTTGTGAAAGAGATGAACTTAAGGTTAAGAATGATAAATTAGTTGATAGAAATAATTTTCTTGAATCTGAATTAATTCAAATGGAAGAATACAAGTTGAGTTCTGATAAAGCTAAGCATGATTATAGTGTAATTCTTGAGGCTTATGACTATGTCAGAAAAGAACTAGAAGAAGAGAGAGATGTGATTAAGACCATTAACAATTCCAGTAAGAAGACAATAGAAATCTTTGAGAGTGGAATTCGTGGTAAGGTTAATGGTTTAGGTTTTGATAAGGCTAGACAAGAAGAAAAAGTAGCTATTGTCAATGATGATAGTAAGGTAGAAGCTAACACATCTAAATCTGAAGGTAAGAAAATTGTTTCTGAACCTAATCATGTTAAATTTGTTGATTCAAAAGGTACCCCTGTTGTACACAAAAGGATTAATAATAGTTATTCAGATGAGAAAGTGTTAGAGAAACCTAAGAATGTAAACATAGGGTTTCTGTCTAAGTCTCAGTTGAAACAGAGATTAGATGGTCTTTCAGATTCTAGCAAGATCAAGAGAAATAGGAATGGAAAAGAAGGTATTAACAAAGAGAATAATTTCAAGAATGTACCTGATGCACCTAGGAAAAAATGCTATAAGTGTGGAAATCATAATCATTTGGCCCTAGACTGCAATCAAAAACCTTCTTGGAAAACTGAGTCCAGATTCCCCAAGACTCAGAAAATTCAATACCAACCACAAAAAGCTTGTTATCATTGCGGTAGTTTACTTCATTCCATTTACATGTGTAGAGAATATCATGAACTGTATTATGACTATTATTCTTTGAAATCTGAAACTCCTAGTCACAAACAGTTTGTGAGATCAGAGTCTAAAGTTGACTCTGCAACAGGTAAAATAAATGCAAAATCTTCAAAGTCTGTTGTCTCTAAATCTAGTAAGAAAGGATCCAATCAAAGTTGGGTCCTAAAAAATTCTAACTAGTTACTTTTTGTTTGCAGGGCACAGGAAAGAAGCATTCAATTATCTTGGACAGTGGATGCTCTGGACATATGACTGGAAAGAAGTCCCTGCTTACAAAGTTTGAGAGGAAAGCTGGCCCAGTAATATCTTTTGGAGATGGCAACAAAGGAGAAACTCTGGGATATGGCTCAATTATTTTGGGGAATGTCATCATAGAAAATGTAGCACTGGTTGAAGGCTTGAAACATACTCTTTTAAGCATAAGTCAACTGGGTGATAAAGGTTACAAATCAATCTTTGACAGAGAAGGATGCAAAGTCTTGAATATGCAGAATGGAGACATTGTTCTAACTGGTCAAAGACATGGTAACATATATGAAGCCAGCTTAAGTGATACATCTAAAGGAATTGTTAGATGTCTCTACAGCAAAGCAACAAATGATGAAAGCTGGAATTGGCACAAGAAGCTCTCACATATTAATTTCAAGAAGCTTAATCAACTTGTTAAACACAATTTGGTGAGAGGCCTACCTCAGGCAAATTTTGTGCAAGATGGACTTTGTGATGCATGTCAGCTTGGAAAGCAGAGAAGAACCACTTTCAAGAGCAAGACTGAAAATTCAATTACTGAACCATTTCACATGCTACATCTTGATCTGTTTGGTCCAGTAAACATTATGTCTATCAACAAGAAAAGATATGCTCTAGTTATGGTGGATGATTTCACAAGGTTCACATGGGTGTTCTTTCTACACAAGAAGGATAAAGCTCCTCAGCAAATCATTGAACTCATCAAGAATATTCATAACAACTCTGAGTACAAAGTCAAAGTACTTAGGAGTGACAATGGTACAGAATTCAAGAATTCTACAATGGAGGGGTTTTGTGCAGACAATGGAATCACTCAACAGTTTTCTGCACCTGGTACACCTCAGCAAAATGGTGTAGTGGAAAGAAAGAACAGGACTCTCATAGAGGCAGCTAGAACCATGCTTGCAGATGCAAAACTTCTAACCTACTTTTGGGCAGAAGCTATTAACACTGCATGTTTCACTCAGAACTGTACCTTGGTAAATAGTCATGGAAAAACTCCCTATGAGATGATCAAAGGAAAGAAACCAAGTGTGAAATACTTTCACATCTTTGGATGCAAATGCTATGTCCTAAAAGTTCATCCAGAACAACTTGGAAAATTTGAAGCCAAATCGGATGAAGCAATTTTTCTAGGATACTCAGCATCTAAGGCCTTCAAAGTTTATAATCTCATAACTCACATTGTTATGGAATCAATTCATGTTGCATTTGATGATAAGAAATTTGGAATTTTGCAAACTGATGAAAGCCATGACAAATTGGAATTTGAAAATCTGAAGAATTCTGAGATACTCTCAAGTGATGATGAAAGTTCTCCAGAAGGAATTTCTATTGCTTCTCAAAGGAATGCTACTGTTGAGGGGGAGCAAATAAATCAGAGAGAACATAGTGATCATCAGGAGCAGACTAGTCTTTCAGAGTCTATTCCATCAGGAATTGATGTTTCAGAGTCTACTCCATCAGGAACTGACCTTTCAGAGTCTACTGAGGAAAGATCAGTAACTAGCAGCAATATGGAATCTACTGATTCTATTGATCAAAGGAGAGTTTTTGAAGGTAGAGAGAATTCTTCTACAAGAGATACCACTAACTTAGGGGGAGAGACTAGCAGAGTTGATTTACCACCTGTTAGAAAATGGACAAAGGATCATACTGAAGATTTGATAATTGGTGATCCAAATAGTGGTGTTCGGACTAGAAGATCAATTCAAAATGAATGCTTGTATAGTTGTTTTCTCTCAAAGAATGAACCTAAGAAGGTTGAAGAAGCCTTACAGGATCCTGATTGGGTAATTGCAATGCAGGAGGAATTAAATGAGTTTGAGAGAAACAAAGTTTGGAAACTGGTACCAAGACCTAAAGATAGATCTATTGTTGGTGCAAGATGGGTTTTCAGAAACAAGCTAGATGAATCTGGTATGATTGTAAGAAACAAAGCAAGACTGGTGGCCAAGGGTTATTCTCAGGAAGAAGGCATTGATTATGATGAGACCTTTGCACCTGTAGCAAGATTGGAAGCAATCAGAATGTTTCTTGCATTTGCAGCTCATTCAAAATTTAAGGTATACCAGATGGATGTAAAGAGTGCTTTTCTAAATGGAAAACTTGATGAAGAAGTGTATGTAGAACAGCCACCTGGATTTGTTGATCCAAAGTTTCCAAATCATGTCTACAAACTTGACAAGGCACTCTATGGACTAAAGCAGGCACCAAGAGCATGGTATGAGACTTTGTCTAAATTTCTTCTTGAAAATGGCTTCACAAGAGGTACAATTGACAAAACTCTATTCTTTAGAAAGATAAAAGGTGAATTGCTTTTAGTTCAAGTTTATGTTGATGATATTATTTTTGGTTCTACTAATGAAAAGTTGTGTGCTAAGTTTAGCAAGCTTATGAAATCTAAGTATCAGATGAGCATGATGGGTGAACTAAATTATTTCTTAGGCTTGCAGGTCAAACAGACTGAGACTGGTATTTTCATTAATCAGTCAAAGTATATCAAAGATCTTTTAAAAAGGTTTGACTTTCAAGACTGTGCAGTTGCAAAAACACCCATGGCAACAGCCACTAAACTAGACTCTGATCCTAAAGGGAAGAGTGTGGATAATACTAGTTATAGAGGCATGATAGGCTCATTGTTATATCTAACTGCAAGTAGGCCAGATATAATGTTTTCTACCTGTTTATGTGCTAGATTCCAAAGTGATCCTAAGGAATCTCATTTAATTGCTGTGAAGAGAATTTTTAGATATCTCAAAGGAACTCCAAATCTTGGTTTGTGGTATCCTAGAGAATCTGATTTCTTTCTAATTGGCTATTCAGACTCTGATTATGCAGGGTGTAAGATAGACAGGAAAAGCACTACAGGTACATGTCAATTTTTGGGAAATAGATTGATTTCTTGGGCAAGCAAGAAGCAACAATCTGTTTCAACCTCAACTGCAGAAGCTGAGTACATAGCAGCAGGCAGTTGTTGTGCACAGCTCCTTTGGATAAGAAATCAGTTGCTGGATTATGGTATGACACTTAGTAACATTCCTATGTTTTGTGATAATACTAGTGCTATTAAAATTGCAGAAAATCCAGTTCAACATTCAAGGACTAAGCACATTGATGTCAGGTATCATTTTATTAGAGAACATATTGAGAATGGTACTGTGGAACTTCATTTTGTTCCTACTGACAAACAGCTTGCAGATATTCTAACTAAACCACTTGATGAGACTACATTCAGTAGACTAGTAAGTGAGTTAGGAATGTTAAATTTTTAGATTTTAACATCTGCAAAAGTAGCAAGGTATGTTGTTCTTAGCTTATAGACTTGATATTCCTGTCAGGATCTATATTTGATTGTTAAATGCTTTAGCTATAACACATTGCCTTGATAAATTTCAGTATGATAGACTTGTTAATAATAATCAGGATTAGATTTGTTATCAGGATGCTGACGTCATCAGTATTGTGTCAGTATCAGGATTATGAAAATTGTTTCAGATCCTGACGTTTACTTTGTGTAATAATCTGATTTTGTGATATGTTAAGTCTATGCTAGCAAGTTTTGATATTTGCATACTGATAATTTATACATCATTCGAAAATCAAAAGACAAGCAGATAATAAGAAATTGTATTTTCATTAATAGAAATCATTACATGGAAATGAAATACAACATCTTTTTGTCTAAATTTCTACTCTATACTTGTCTTTGATATGAACTCTGAGGAACAGGACAAGGAGCATCTCAAGAAATCCATCAGGGGATGAAAGCCTCGTTTGCTCTTGGATTCCTTGTCTGGGCGACTTGAATGAGAGCAGCTAACTTAAATGAATAGCATCTCCATCAAGATCAACCTCAGACTCTCGGCCAAATTCTTCATCCTCAAGTTTTGAGGAGGTTAGGGGAAGATTGTATCCAACAGATGGATGTTCTAGGAGAAACCTCTGGATATTTTCGAAAACCAATCCATTCATGATTAGTTCGATGAGAAGAGTCATTTGTTCAAAGAGATGATCAAGAACAGGATGTTCATTGATCAAGAAAAATCTGGAAAATGGGTTTGAAGGGATTTTTGGTTTGAGAAGCATTGTTGAGAAGAAAAGAAATTGAAAGGTTATGGAGAATGGCATAAAGCGTTTGGTTCTTTTAAAGAAAGACGTGAGAAGCTGAGCAGTCACTTGGAAGTTTTGATGAAGTCAAATGCTAATTATTGCATGAGACTGTATTTCTTGTTTCAAGAAATATTGAAAAAATCTAACCAATTGATTTTCTGTTCAGATTAATTGTTTATTTTCTTTTTCGGATAAAAGAAAAATGCCACGTGGAAACTCCATATTAAGTCGCTGATAATATTGGTCAGGATTTCATGTGTGACCATCAGGATTTGAAAATTATATTTTTAAATCACATTACATTTTGTGATTATTTTGATGAGAGGTCATCAGGAAAAGGAAGCTGATCAGTATTGCTTATTCATACCCTGATTTATTTCATGAAAATCAATTTTGGATTTTAATTTCCAAAAATCGTGGGTAACCGCATTTTTCAGGGACTGACACCTGTCAATCTACGTGTCAACGTGGGATAGTGGTCTGAAAGATTTGTGAAATATATTTGTTTTGAAACTCTAATCGTGTAATTGCTTTCTCTAATTTTACATTCTCTAAAGCAAAAATCACTCTTGAGTTTTCAAAATCACTAATCCATTTCAAGAATTTTTCAAGTTTCTTTTCAGATCAAAAATGGCAGCTCAGAGAAGATTACCTAAATCAGTAGCCTTCAAGTTTGGTGACTTTGATTTTATGACAAACAATCATGTTGCAGCTATTACCAACAAGGAAGGAGTATCATCTGATTTTCATCCAATCATGGACTTTCTGGTGTATGGACCATTAAGTTATGCATTGACAGCATCTCCACAGATTAATCAAGTAGCTGTTTCACAAGCTTGGAAGAATGCTGAGGTAATTGATTCTACTCAGAGTCAATCAGGTAAGATTGTTCTACATTTAGGACAAGATTCATTTGACATTACTGAATCTGTTGTTAATTCAGTACTTTGCTTACCTGTTACTGATAGTTATGAGAATGAACCATCTGATGATAATATAAGAACTATGTTGTCTGAATTAGGTTATAGTGGACCTCTAGACAACATGAGCCAGTTGAATAGGTCTTTTCTTAGAAAGGAATGGTCTTTTTACTTTGATCAAATTGCTAAATGTTTTACTGGTAAATGTAGTTCTTTTCAACAAATTACTTCTGTTACATCACATATTGCTTATAGTTTGTTTTATGACAGAGTAATTAACATTGGTCATATTATCTTAAGTCAGATGAGTATTAAACATGGGTTAAGAGATCAAAACAGGAAAATGGTTTATTATCATAGATTTATGCAATTGTTTGTTAACCATTTCGTTCCTGATGTTGAAACTAGATTTGGTAGAGAACATTGTGTTTCTTCTTATGAACAGCAAAAGAGAATTTTCTCTGACATTACAAAGAAGGACAATGAAAAGAATCTAGATGAAATACCTGCAATTCATTATCCACATCATGTTCAGGTAATTCTTAAAACTCATCTTCCTACTCTCTACAATTCTTCTTTCTTTTGTGGTGAAATGGCTCAGGAATCTCAATTGGAGGAGAACCCACCTGTGTCTACCCAAGTAGCCCAAAACATTATAGTCTCTGAAACAATTCAAGAACCAAATTTTGATCCACAGCCTATTGTTTCAAAGAAACCAACCTCTGGTGTTTCTCAAAAGACATCAGTTGTAAGGAAGAGAAGATTTGTTGTGTCAAGTAGTAGTAGTAATTCTAGTGAAGATGATGATGATTTAACTCTTGCTGAGAGAGCAGAATTGAAGGCTGCAATTCAACTTTCTTTGTTAGCACAAAGAGATGAAAAACCTAGTCACAGCCAGGCTGCAGTCTCCCAAAAGGCTGTAGTTCTTAAAAAGGGAAAACAGTTACTGGATACTGTCTCTCAAACGACTGTGTCTATTGAACAAAGATCTCATCCCAAGATCACTTCTGTGTCTACACCTCTTGAGTCTTCTCAGGATAAATCTTTTGCTCACTATACCAGGAGAACAAGGAGAAAGATTCAATTGTCACCTACACACACAGAGTCTAGTCCAACTAATATCATGCAGGTTTCTACAAATCAAGCTACATCTATGTCAGTATTTGACAAGAGAGATCTGGATATTGATTCTTCATGGGAAACTACATTATCATACAGACTGGCTATGGGACTAATTTCTCTCAAAGTGAAGTTGTCAAGGCCTGTTCTAGACTTTCTGGTTGAAAGAGTACCAAAGCTTTTATTTCCAGATGAATATGGACTTCTACATCAAAGACTTGACTTAATGAAGATGTATTTCTATGTATCTGTCAGAAGACAATTAGTCAAGAAATTTGGACTCTCGAAGCATGTTGCACTTCAATCACTTCATGCATATTTATTTGACAAGGATGTAATTATTGAAGATGCTTCAGCTCAAGGTGAAAAACTGGAGGAAGTAGATAGAGGAAAGCAGTCAACAGAAGGTACTATTGCACCAGTGGTGAATAGTAGGAAAGATCAGATCACAGTCACTGTAACACAAGAACCATCTAGTCAGAGGAAGGATGACTCAGGAGCTGTGATAGCTGATGTTGAAAGGTCTTCTGTGATGACTGAGAATGCAAGTGAGATACCCTATGATATGGGAGGAATGACTTTGGTTGATTTTTCTGAAGATCAACCAAATTTTGTTCAGTCAGAGTCTATCCACCTTGAGGGTGTGTCTCAGCAAACAACACTTAAAGACGGTGATGTACTAACTATGGTGTCTAATGAAGTATTACTGAAGACATCAGAGTCTAGTAAAGAACCTGAAAGTGGTATACTGGAGCCTGTAGTTTCTGAAAGGAAAGAAGATGATTGTATGGGTTCAGAGACTATAGCAGCTCACTCCTTGGAGAAAACCTCAAGCCACATGCCATATGAGGAACCCTCTCTCCATGTGAGTTCAGGTATAACAACTCCTTCTAAACCCTATTTTTTTGTAGGTCATGAGAGCACTTATCTAAATTTGAGTGATACACTTGAAAAGATGGACTTAGATCCACAAACTGAGAGGCTGGCTCTTGACCAGGCAAAAGGTGAGATAGAAAGAGTGTTGACTTTAGTAAGTCAAAGTGAGAATGAGGGTATGGATGATCAACTCCATAGTGAGGAAGAGAAAATTAGGAAACCATCATTTGATTTCTAGGATCAGGTTTTTCCTGAATCTTGGTCTGAAAATTTGGATATGGATGCTGGTACTTATTCATTCATCAAAATGTATCAGAAGAATGACCTAGCACATCACAATGCAAAGTCAGAAGTTAAAGCTCAGAAGCAAAAGGAGAGGCTTGCAGAAATCATTAACAGAAGAGGTGCCAGGATAAAGCAATCTCTTGATACATATGTACCAGATGAAGATCCTAATGATCCTAGTGTTCCTTTGTATGTACTTCCAATATCAGCTAGAATTGAGACATCAACAGTCTCTGATCACTCTAAGGAGGAGTCAGGATTTGAAGATGTTAGTACACAGAATACTGGTGAAGGAGATGATGATCATGTTTCAGTTCCAGAACAGAAAGATGAAGATGTTGATACTTCTAATCAGGTTTTATTACTTGAATATCATACAACTCAAGCAACTTCTTCTACAAGACTTGAAGATACAGTTCTTTCTGATTCTGATACTGAAGATACTAGAAGCACTTCCAATATTGAAGTTCATTCTGATGTTTTGAAAGATATTCAGAATTCTCAAATTGCGATTCAAACAAGACTTCAATCACTTGAAGATAACCAAGTCACAATTATGGAAAATCAAGCAGTTCTTATGAATCTCATTTGTTCTGTTTCTGAATCTCTTGGAATTAATGTTGCTGATGTCAAAAGGGGGAGATAAAGACAATTCAAAGACAACAACAACACCACCAGACTGAAGATAAAGCTGGGGGAGATAAAGATCAGACAAAGGATAGTAAAAAGAAGAACCAGGAGTGACAGTGGTGAATCTCAGCTAGGAAGAGGTAAAGGAAGAGCAGCATTAATAGTTAAAATTCTTTCTTCTAAGTACTAGATAAGCGTCTACATCTGAGAAGGAGGTACTTAAACTTCATAATTCTACATTCATAAATTCTATTCTGGTTGTATTGTTATATGTTTTGACATCCACAACTTAGATTTATGCTTCAGATTATAAAGCATAAATAGGGGGAGATTGTTAGGAATAATTCATAAGTTGTGATGTTAAGAATAGAATTTACACATTATACTTCTTGTAATCCTGATCTTATAAAGGATTTAGCACTGTATATAGGTTTTATGTGTAAAACAGTTGTCTGTATAGTTTAGTCAGGAATGAACAGTGTATCGGAGACTACATGTCAGGAACAGAGAGCAAATCCTGATGACGGTCCAATACTGATGGTTGATCAGATACTGATGCAGTGTACAGATCCTGATATCAGTCATGTTACTGATGATGTCATTATAGATACTACAGAAACTGGTAAGTGCTATAAAACAGGATCGTTGTTTGAAGAACAAGCAAGAAGATATTATGAAGGAAAGAGTTTTTCTATTGAAGGAAACTATCGACTAGAAGGCAGAACATTGTCATGTATAGATTATATCTTTCTGTTATTAGTTGATAGGTAGCATTATAAATACTCTCTCAATATCATTGTAAAGAGCGTGAGTCGAACTAGTGAATGTGCGTAGCTCTGTATAAGGTTTGTATTCGAGAGTTCGAAACAAACAGAGAGAGAGATTTGTATTGTCAGCAGCTGCTAAAGGTATTTGTACACCTTTGGTAGAGTTTGTATTTGATCTTATTAATACAAACAGAGTTTGATTCATTCGTTTATTCTTGTTCATATAATCAAGCAAAAATCAGACACGATTATATAACTTGTATTCAACCCCCCCTTCTACAAGTTATTCGAGTTAACATTACAATCATCAACAATTGTATCAAACATCGAACACCCTTGATTATCCTTTACTGTGTTGATTGCATCCACTAAAATCTTGGCATCCGTTTCAAACACATACTTACTCGATCTCCATTTCTTCGTCAGGAGAGAGCTTCTCTCAAGCTCAGCAATTCTTGGTTATGAATATTACAATTACGACTGTATATTTTTTTTAAAAAAAAAAAATCATCAATCAATCGGTCAATATTTACTATATTGTATAAAGAAAAAGATGAAATGGCAGTTCTCAAATTACACAAAATTATTTTTCTAATTTTTCAAATATTTAGTAAATAGAAAAAATCTTAATTGTTTTATATTCACCGAAATTTCTTCTTAACTGAAATCAAAGTCTTAATATTTTCTTAAAGTTTCTACTTCAAATATTAATATATTCTCCTAAATTTTCTTTCAAGACAAAATTGAATTTTTTTTTAATTAATTTATATTAACCTAAACTTTCTTCTTAAATCAATTTATCATTTTAATAATTTTTTATTAACCCAAACTTTTTCTTAAATTAAATTATCATTTTAACTTTCTTCTAAATCAAATATCATCTTAATATTTTTTTTAAAAAAAATTCACAAACTAAATGCGCATATTAATATTTTCAAAAAAAAAACTTCAAATTAAATTATCAAAACTATTTGTACATATTTATGAAGTTTAGAAGGTGACGACTCTCAAATCGTCTCAATTGACTTTCAAATTGTCTCAATCAAATTTTCTAATTTTCTTAAAAAATTACCATCTTAATAATATTCTTGAAAACTTTCTTTCCAAGTAAAATTATCAAATTAATTTGTATATTTTTAAGGAATTTAGAAGGTGGTTGATCTCAAATAATGTCAATCTATTTCTTTAACTTTCTTAAAAATTTAAATAATAGAATGTTAAAAGTTAGAAAAAATATATTCTCATTTAAGTCAAAGTAACATATTAATTCTCGTAAGTTAAATTACCACCTTAATGATTTCCTAAAATTTACATTTAAGTTCAGTTATTAAAAATAATTTATACACATTTAAGTTCTGTTATTAGGATGTCTTAAATTTATCATGCATCTAAAAGCACTAATATTTTTGTTAACTCGAAAATGCCTTTAATTCCTAGGTGCATTTGGATATGGGTGTTTGCGACGCGGATAGTACTATTTTGCTCAAATCATAAATTAATTTGCATATGTTATTTTCTCAAATTTCCAAATTGTAACTACATCGTGTAACAAAAAAATTGTATAAATCGTATCATGAAAATGCAATATAATGCGATATGACGCGATACGATTGGTTTGTGTAAATTATACACTTAAAAACTATAAATTATTATGTAAATTTCTAAATAAAATTATAAATGATATGAATAGTCAGAAAAATTATTGAACATTCCTCATCAAAAAAATTACAAACATAGAAGTAACCGATGTATTAAATTAAATATAATTTAATTATTTACAATTATTCTATCTCGAAAATTTGTTTCTTTTTAAATGATTAGTTATGATATATATGAATTTAAATACATTATTTTTTAAATTTTGAATCAAACAATACATCTCTTTACTTGAAAATAAAAACTTGTCACAAAAGAAAAGCTTTGATACCAAATGAAAATGCACACCTAAAGGTGTTTTATGATTAAACAATAACAAATTAAAAA
Organism: Kitagawia praeruptora; assembly: GCA_037693485.1. Taxonomy (NCBI): domain Eukaryota; kingdom Viridiplantae; phylum Streptophyta; class Magnoliopsida; order Apiales; family Apiaceae; genus Kitagawia; species Kitagawia praeruptora. The sequence continues at coordinate 114,448,589 of CM075351.1, read as the reverse complement.
TATGCTCGAAAAGTTGTCTGGTAGCTAACTGGATGAAATGAAATAACACACAAGCAGCTAGTTAGGATATATAATGGAGTAATAATAAAGTGTAGAAAGTAAAGAGCACAAAGCAATTTTAGCGAGGTTCCACCCCTATAGTCTAATGGTCTACGTCTTGGTCCTGGTTCCTTGAACACAGCTCTTTAAGTACTATACTAAACCAAGTATAAACTCCTCTAGCCTACTGTTCCTTGAACCCTTGTTTCACAACTCAACAATCCAACAACTACCAACTTTACAAGTTGAACAATACAAGTTTAGAATGAATTACATACGAAACTATGAACTCTAACAAGGATATAAACCGTATGATATAAGAGCTCAAGTATATAAAGGATTTTACAAATCGGTTCGAAAAAGCACTTGTGTTTCTTTGAGTGTTGTCCAACAACCTTTAAATGAAAAACACACAAGTGTTTATATAGTTAACGAAAGCATCTGAATTAAACAAACAACATCCAACGTTCTTGACTCCAAGTCTCACGAATTTATTGTTAGACTAATTCAAAATCCAACGCTCATGAAAATCAAAGTTTAGAAAAATAACGTTTAGAATTCAGATGATGTTTACAAGGAATAGAGCTGTTTAAGTATAAACGTTCATCTGAAAGATAAAGCCCATAAAATAGAGTTTTGTTAGGAAGAAAATGTTTAAAAACAAAACTCCTATTTATTAGGATGAGAAAAATGTATATTAGATTAACCTGATATGCTTATATCAGGTAAAACTACAATGTAAGAATCGTTTTACTTGGTACTAAATTAGCGGATATAATCATATAATGTACTCCCTCCGTCCCATTTTATATGACCTTATCATTTTATGCACGGATTTTTAGGAGCATAAATGAGGTACTTTCATATAATATTTTTTATGATTTTTATTTAGTATAAAAATTTGAACTTTAAACTTTTATACAAAACAAAAATTATGAAAAAAATTTATATACAAGTACCTTTTTTAAACACATTGAAGTACGCGTAAATAGTAAACAAGTCAAATATTATGGAACTGTTTGTGGGTCCCTCCTACTCTCCATTCCTTCGAAGCCGTTTAACCTCACGTAAGGAATATCAGGTTAATCTGATACTCCTCAACCTCTTATTAGGATAGAAGATAATCCACAGATATATATATATATATATATATATATAACATTTTTTAAATCAATTGAGCCCATATATATTTACACGATCTATACAACTGGTAGAGTACTTACAAATATTAAGTCCTAATGGATTTCCACGAAAATAGGATTTCTGCTATATCTGGACTCTGTCTGCCAGTTTGCTGCGTTAGAATAAAACATTTCTTACCAGCTAGCTGCTCTACCCTGTTTTGCTCAGAAATAAAATAATTACTAAACCTGCAAAATAATGTTAGTCCAATGCATATATCCAGCTTGCTAACAACTTTGTATATAACATAACTTATATGTCCTGGAAAACTAAATTAGAAACATACACAAGAAGCTTGTCATAATATATCATTATAAGCATACCAACTTGCTAATTATGTTATCATTAAAACTAAGATGCTTTCAGTCTCTCCCTTTTGATGATTACATATCAACGTGAGATTGAGCTAAAACTCCCCCTCAATCAAAGCATCCTGCAAAATAAAGTTTGATAGCATGCTAATATATATTTAGTAACAAGCAATCAGCTTGCTGCATTATGTCATCATCAAAACCAATAGGATTTCAATCTCCCCCTTTTTATGATTACACACAAATATTCAGGAGTTAATTACTCCCCCTGAATTTATGCTTTCCTTGCAAAATGATTAGCAATCTATACAAGCAACTAAGCAAAATGAGCATAATCACATGGCATCACATAAACATTTAGCATCAAATCATATGATCCAAACAAAGTACATGAAGTAAAGAGTTATAAGAATAATTATAAACTCCCCCAAAATCACACATACTTTGAATCCTGAATTTTCTCCCCCTTATTCATCAAAAAGGATATCACATGTTATCATTTAATAGAAAAATTCAAGTAAGCATGGATTATCAAGTTCACATAAAAAACACATTCCATGCATATCAAAAATAAAAACAGGTAAGTAGAAGTTAATTGCATAACAATAGTATATATTAACAATGCATAACAGTAAGCTAAGGTACCAGACTTTTCCATTGCAACTTGTTGTCTAGACATTGCACATGCAAAGTTCCCATCGAAGAACAAAAAATTACTATTCTGCTAAGGGCTCGGTGAAGATGTCAGCTATTTGATACACTTTTGAAACAATTCTTAGTTTGATATTCCCCTTTTTACATATTATCTCTCAAGAAATGACGTCGAATATCAATAAGCTTCGTTCTTGAGTGAGTCATTAAATTCTTGATAGGTTGATAATGTCGATGTTGTCACAACCTGTATTTTCTACACATCACCATACCCAACAAGATCAAATGCATTTGTGATGGGATAAACAAACCATGAGTTATCATTCCACTCAAATATTTAAATATTCTTTAAACCGCATTCAAGTGAGACTCTTTTGGTTCAGCTTGAAACCTTGCACAAACACATACACTATACATAATGTCTGGTCTAGAGGCTATAAGATATAATAAACTACCAATCATACCTCTATACTTTTAAACATCCACATATTTACCTTGTTCATCTACTGTCAGCTTGCTGGCAGAACTTATAGGTGTAGATTTTGCCTTGATGTTCTCATAACCAAACTTCTTTCGCAGATTCTTGATGTACTTTGATTGATGGACCTAGATTCCATCTGGAGTTTGCTTGATTTGGAGCCCCAAGAAGTAATTGAGCTCATCCATCATGTCAAACTCACTATGTATACACTTTGAAAACCACTTCCACATATCATCATTAGTAGATCCAAAGATAATATCATCCACATATATTTGCACAACTAAAATATCAGTACCATTAAACTTAGTAAATAATGTGGGATCAATTTTACCTCGAATGAATCCATTCTTGATCAAAAACTTACTTACCATGATCTAGGAGCTTGTCGAAGTCCATATAATGCCTTCTTTAACTTGAAAATATGATTAGGAAATTATTCACTTTCAAAACCAGGAGGTTGCTTGACATATACTTCTTCCTTCAAGTAATCATTAAGAAATGCACTTTTTATGTCCATTTGATGTAGCTTGATCTTCTTGAAGCATATAAATGAAAGTAACATCCGTATTGACTTTAGCCTTGCGATTGGGGCATAAGTTTAATCAAAATCGATCCTTTCTTGTTGATTGTATCCTTGTGCCACAAGTCTTGCTTTGTTCCTAGTAACCGTACCAAATTCATCCACCTTGTTCTTGAAAACCCATTTAGTACCAATGATTGAAGCATCTTTAGGAGGTGCTACAAGTTCCCAAACATCACATCCTTCAAATTGATTAAGTTCTTCTTGCATTGTCATGATCCAATTCTCATCTTGAAGTGCTTCATTGACATTCTTTGGTTCCTCTTGAGCTAAAAAGGTAGCAAATGCACAAGTTAGCTTGACCTTTCCTTGTCTTGATTCATTCTGATTTGTCATCAATAATCAACTCTGGAGGATGGTTCTTTACTGCCCTTGTTGACTTTGGCATAGAATGTTGAGCTATGACTTTCTCATTGACTTTAATTCTCTTAGATGGTGGAGAGGCTTCATCTCCATCATAGAGTGGCATCTTTTCTTGTGATCTCTAACCGCTAGGACCTTCCAAGGTGAGCTTTGATAGCTTATCAATTGCTTCATCTATTAGAGAGGAGGTTTTAGCTGGCTTTTTTCAGTAACTGAAGTTGACTCAGGTTCTTTGGCTTGTTGAGTTGCTGTATTTGTCTTTAGCAGCTCGTTGTCATTACATGTACTTGCAATTTCTTCCTCATTTCTTGATAGATCAACATTAGATTCTTGAAATGAAACATCAATTGACTCTTCAACAATACGTTTAGAGATATTATAAACTCTATAAGCATGACTTGTTAAAGAATAACCCAAAAATATTGCTTCATAAATGAAAAATATGCTTAACAAATTTATGGATGGTAACCTAAATTATGACTACACAGAAACATAATCCTCGAAAGTTTGACAATAAAACTTTTATATCAGAAAAGAACATCTTATGCAAAATAGAGAATCGTACTTACCATACAAATTAATTTTTATCAACTAATAAGAATTTTTTCTCGCAAAATGATCTTTCTTTTCGAGCTTGATCTTTTCAAAATTAGAAAGTATTTCTTAAAGTTGATATAAATAATGAGATATGTTGACTTGTAAATTCATAATTATTTCAAAATTTAGGCTCTTCCTTAAAGTACTGCTCAGTTTTGATAATTGATGCAAAACTGCAAAACAAATTATTTCTGCATATTTGGGTATTCTAAAAAAATGTCAAAAAAATATTAAAACATATTTAAAATTATATTATAAGAATAAAAATAACAAAGACGATAAAACTCGATAACATTAATCATCTCTAAATAATATTAAAAGAAAATAACAAAGTAAAATTTAATCAGAAAGAGGAAACTTTGATTAGATACAAAAAGTCATTAAAATATGACACAAAATCGTCATCAACAAATAATCACCATATATGATCACCATACATAATTTTTTTTTTTGAGAAGCAAAGCATTGCGTTAGAAACAAACCCACATTAAGATGTGACCATTATATGAAATGCACCACAACAATTACATAACCACTACACAGATTTATTCAAGCACAAAACTTACCCAAGTAACACTAACACTACCTCATCTGCTCACGAATTACCATAGAATCAGCCATATATTAAACCTCCTCGTCTTCTACTAAGCCACCCCCAGCCTCCTCAACCTCTCCATTCACCACCTCGCCTACTATGTCACTGTTGTGACCAAAATCTTGCATGGGTTAGATTTAGGCCCATTAGAGGATTAGGGTCCATATCCATGAGGAAAATGAGTAATCTGTCAGGCTTCCAAGGGCCCATGGCAACCCTAGGGGTTACCATGTATGTGGCAGCAAAGAAATGTGTGGTTTAGGGTCCCAGGGGTATCCCCTTGTAGGTAACCTATAGCCATTACCAGTCATCCAGTGGGGCTTCTAGAGTATCTTCCATAAAGGGGTTACCGGAGGGGGTACCGGAGCCAGGCTACCGGGCGGTACCCCTAGCTTCCGCCGGAAGCCTGATCAGGCTGCCAAGTCAGATAAGGCACGCCTCCTACTTTTTAGGAACACGTCTATATCACCTAAAAATACTCCTAAACAGATATACATTCGGTTATTTGAGGATATATGTCATATATACTTGATAAATGATACAAAATCATGATAAATACAAAGGATAATCATCCTACAATTACCAAAACAGCTTGGTAACCTGAAATTATACATCACACTCGATTTATATCAGAAATAACAGTCATTATCCCACTGGAGAGAGGATAACTCATCATAAACAAACAATTATATCATTTCAAGAACTACATACGGGCTTGATCCACTATAAATAGTGGTATGTAGGCAGTTTACGGGATCTCTTAGATACTTTGACACCTTGAGAAAATATAAAGCACGTATACTCTTGTGTGACACGACATTATTAGGGTTCTTGGCTGACCAACGCATCATCATTGCACGGTCCTTGAGCTCTAATCCCGTAGATTCAGTCCAATCCTTTCGAGGAACCACATCCCGTGTTCTTTGGGAACCCCTAGTCGTGAGCCTTTCCGGGCGGCTAGCTATTGATCTCCAACTACGAGCCTTTCTGGGTGGTTGGACGATTCCGTGTTTATTGGCGCTATTCTAGCACGAGGCCTCCTATTTTGTTGTGACAAATTCCTCCCACAACAATTGGCGCCCGAAGGAGGGGCCTCAAAAATTCGTCGTTTGGAGGAGATATGGCGAGTAATAATTCTGACTGTGATAAAACACCATCTCAAGATAGTAAAGGACAAAACAAAGGAGACAATGGTGATGTTTCCAACAAGGATATCTTCGATCATGTGGTTGCTATGTCCGAAAGGATTGACTATTTTGAGAAGAATTCTGAGAAAATGAAAAAATGGCGTAAGAAGCAAAAGTCGAAGGCCAAAAGGAATGTGACTCCTACGAGGCTAGATTTCGAATCTGACAAAGGTGCTGAGGACGATACTGATCATGTCCCGTCTGATGAAGAAGAGGCAGGAAGGGATGAGGGTGACAAGTCTGATGGCACGGAAACCCAGGGTACCGAAGGCTCACCCACTAGAAGCCTAAGTGTTTTTGATAGAATTGGCAGAAGGCTGACTAATAAAGACCTTCGCCATAGACTGGTGAATACTGGAAGCAAAGACCGTAGAGATGGCAATGGGGATTCCCACACTCGGGGTTCCTGGGAGTACAGAGAAAAATCCCACTCGGTACCCCCAAGGAGCAATTCCAGAAGGTCCAGGTTTGATGGCAGGAGGAGTTACTGACAAAGTGGTCACTCCTCTGGGCATAGGAGCAGGAAATCACGCTCTACCAGGGTCCCTACCGATGAGGGTACCGGTCAGGATTCCAGCTCACACCATAGTTCGGTTCCCCGTAGGAGTAAGACAGCCCATGACGATGATGATTCTGGAAGTGACATGTTCTCAGATGATGAGAATGGACAGTTCAAGATGTCTGATTGGAAGAAAGCCTTGGAAAAAATCAAGAGAAAAAGTTCAAATCTGGAGTCATTTCCGGCTCCCCATTCTCTGAGAAAGTAAAGAAGGCACCCTTTCCAAGGTTCTTTAAGATGAATACTGATTTGAAGTTTAATGGTAACTCAGATCCTGTTGAATATCTGAGCCATTTTAACACGGAGATGGATGTGTACCAAGTGGAAGACTTGGCTAGATGCAGATTGTTGGCTTCCACTCTGAGTGGGAATGCTCATCAATGGTTCAAAAGGTTGACAGAATGATCCATTAAGTCCTAGAGAAAGATGGGAGACCAATTTATCTCTCAATTTAGGGCTACCGTGGCCTATGCCCCACCGGTTAACACCCTAGCTAATATCAAGCAAGAGGAACGTGAGACTCTAAGGCAATATTTCAAAAGATTTAATGAGCAAGTGCCTAAGATGAAGAAGGCTTCTGATGAAACCCTGAAAAATTTCTTGATAGCCGGGGTTAGGCCAGGAACCGAATTTTGGAAGGAGTTACAAACTGAGGAGCCCGGAACCTTGGCAGAGTTCTACAAACAGGCGGAACGCCACAAAGTGATTGAGGGGTCAATGGCAAAGTTATCCAAAGATTCTAATCCCAGGGTTTGGAACAGAAACAAGAGAAATCGTTCCTATAGCCCTAAGAGGGATTCTAATAAGCGGGCTTCCGGAGGTGGCTGGAGTAGGAGCCCCTCGGTATGATGACAAGACTGCTCCTATTGCAGTTAATACAACAAAAGATAGAGTTTCTGTCAAGGATAGACTCACTCCAAGGACTAATTTTCATAAATATTCTGAATACACTCCTTTGACTGTGCCCATTAGCCACATTCTTGAAGTAAATGAAAAAAGTGGGCTATTCCACAGGCCCTACCGGGCAGGCCCTCCGGGAAAGAAGGACCAAGGGAAGTATTGTGCTTTCCATGAAGCAAATGGTCATGAGACTGCCGACTGCAGGCACTTAAAAGATTAGATTGAAGAATTGATCAGAAATGGATACCTGACTGAATTTGTAGCTCAAGAAGCTAAGAAGTATAAGGAAGGAAGAGATAACAAAGATAAAATTCTGGGAAACCAGGATAGGATTACCCGAGCTCCTAGCATCCACACCATCTTTGGTGGCCCTTACTTGGGGGGTGCCAGCCGGAATGCCAGAGATAGGTATGCCCGGGAAGCCAAGGGGAAACCCCAAACAAATGTTTTCCACCTTGCAAAAAGGCCCCCAAAATTGTTTAAAGGGGAAACCGCTGATATTTCCTTTACCGAGGAGGATGCCAAGTGGGTACACCACCCTCATAATGATGCTTTGGTAGTAACCGTGAATATTGGCGGAATGAATGTGCATAGAGTATTGGTTGACAATGGAAGCTCAGTGAATATCTTGGCATACACTACATTCCAGAAATTGGGACTCCTGGATAAAGAATTACTGCCTACCAATAATGACTATATGGGTTTACCTATAACCCTGTTCAAATCATGGGAAAGATCAAACTACCACTGACATTGGGTGTGGATCCCTGCAAGGCTACACAAATGGCTGAATTCATGGTAGTCGATGAGGACATCTCTCATAATGCAATTCTTGGGAGATTGGTACTGAAAGATATGAGGGTGGTAACCTCAATCTACCACTTTCAATGAAGTTCCCTACACCAAATGGCATTGGGTGTGTGAAAGGATGTCAACATGAATCAAGGGAATGTTATAACAAAGTTGTACAGGCTGCCGAAAAGGTAGAAAAATCTGTTCTAGCTGAAGATAAGGCTAAGAGGGAAGCCCTAATGAGAAGCCATGGGCTTGAACCACAAAATTTTGAAAAGGCATCATGCAATGCCATCATGATAGTGGAGTTACCAGAGGAACCTACTGAAGAGGTTCCTGTTTTTTGGGGGGTAGTACCACCACAAAGTTTGCTGTTGGAAGCTGCCAAAAAAATGATGAAATTCAAAACATTCTAGTGGAAGGCATAGTGAAAGATGCCTCAGATGATGATCTAGATGAAGTGGTGCTAGAGAACGAAAACCATGAAGTAGTAAAAGGGCTTCCGGTTGAAATTGACATTGATCCCAAGATGCCCGGTACCCTGGAAAAGGCTGGGACTGCCGAGGATACTATCCCCATACTGGTGGATACTGAAGATCCTAGCAAAGTTCTGAAAATTGGGCAACAGCTGGATGAAAAGACAAGAGAACGGTTAACCACTTTCCTTAAAAGCAACCTATATGTGTTTGCATGGTGTCACTCTGACATGGTGGGAATTGACCCAAAAGTCATGTGCCATCACCTGAATATTGACCCTGAGAGAAGGGGTATCCGACAGAAAAGAAGGCATGTCAGTGGTGAGAGGGCTACCGCCCTTCAGGAAGAGGTAGACCGGTTACTAAAGGCTGGTTTGATTAAAGAATTCTTCTACCCAACATGGCTGGCAAACCCGGTATTGGTCCGGAAGCCTAATGGGAAATGGAGGACATGTGTTGATTTTACTGATCTGAATAAGGCATGCCCAAAGGATAGCTTCCCGCTACCCAGAATTGATCAACTGGTGGATGCTACGGCATGCCACGCTCTGCTAAGTTTCATGGATGCTTATTCTGGGTATAACTAGATACCAATATATGAGCCTGACCAGGAGCATACCAGCTTCATAACTGATAGAGGATTGTATTGCTATGTAGGGATGCCGTTTGGGCTGTTGAATGCCGGGGCTACCTACCAAAGGCTGGTAAACATGATGTTTAAAGAACAGATTAGAAAGACTATGAAAGTCTATGTTGATGATATGTTGGTCAAGTCAAAGGTAGCAGCCGACCATGTGTTGCACCTATCTGAAATGTTTGATATCCTAAGGAGATACCGGATGAAACTAAACCCCCAGAAATGTGTTTTTGGTGTGGAATCTGGAAAGTTCCTTGGATTCATTGTGAACCACAGAGGGATCGAGGTAAACCCTGCCAAAATAAAAGCATTGTTGGAATTAAGATCCCCAAGGAATGTAAGGGAAGTCCAAGGGCTTACCGGAAGGGTGACATCCCTAAACAGGTTTGTATCTCGGTCTTCCGACAAATTCAAAGAATTCTTTAAGGCTATCAAGAAGGGTCAAAACTTTGAATGGACCCCGGAATGTGAGGAAGCCTTCCAAAAGCTAAAAGAACAGTTGAGAAGCCCACCATTGCTCTCCAAACCCCTGGAATGTGAGGAACTCATTCTATATCTAGCTGTTTCTGAATATTCCATAAGTGCTGTGTTGATCCGGGAGGAAGAGCAAGCTCAATACCCGGTATACTATGTGAGCAAAAGGCTATTGGATGCGGAAACCCGGTATCCCAGTATGGAAAGCTGGCATATGCTCTAATATTGGCTTCCAGGAAGCTAAGGCCCTACTTTCAGGCCCATAAAATTGAAGTCAGAACATCCTTCCCACTAAGGCAAGTGATGCACAAGCCGGAAGCCTCTGGTAGAATGATGAAATGGGCTGTCGAGCTGGGACAGTTTGAAATAGATTACAAGCCCCGAACTGCTATCAAAGGCCAAGCATTGGCCGATTGCTTACTGGAGTTTCCTCCAGATTTCAAGGTTACCGGGGAAGAATGCCTACTGGTACCCCCAGCAACCAAGGGGGAGGCGGAAGGCCCTCACCTATGGTGGAACTTATACGTGGATGGAGCAGTGAACAACCATGGGGTAGGAGCTAGAATAGAGTTGGTAACCCCAGAGAGACACCGAATTCAGAGTGCCATACACTTTGGCTTCAAGGCTACCAACAATGATGCGGAGTATGAGGCCCTGATTGCTGGGTTAAAACTAGCCCTGGAAATGAAAGTAGAATACTTGAATGTGTTTAGTGACTCTATGCTGATTGTGTGGCAAATCAAAGGGAGCTTCCAGAGCCTGGGTCCCCGTACTGAACTCTATATGAGGTATGCCCGAGAACTCATTAGTAAGTTCAAAGTATTGAATCTGAATTAGATCCCAAGGATGGAAAATGCCAATGCCGATGCCCTAGCCAAATTGGGATCCAAAAAAGAAACTATTTTGTTAGGGGTGATTCCCCTTGAGGTTCAACTCCAGCCAAGTATCCATCGAGAGGAGGTTATGGAGATAGAATGTTCTGTGGAAAGCCAATGGACAACCCCAATACATGAGTACATCACCAAGGGGGTGCTTCCGGGGGATAAAGATGAAGCCCGGAAGCTTAAATACAAGGCTGCTCGTTATGTGATCTATGATGGCATCCTATACAAGAGGGGTTTTAACCAACCCCTACTTAAGTGCATATCTGGAAATGAATGTGAGTATATCGTAAGGGAAATCCATGAAGGCATCTGTGGCAATCACTCGGGGGGTACCTCCCTTGCCCATAAAGTGCTTCGACAAGGATGCTACTGGCCTACCATGAAGGCTGATGCTTATGACTTTGCCAAAGCTTGTGATCAATGCCAAAGGTTTGCTAACTTCAATAGCAACCCAGCTGTGGAACTAAGGCCCATTGGAAGCCCCTGACCCTTTGCAATATGGAGGATTGACCTAATTGGGGAGCTTCCTAAAGGCAGAGTTGGTGTGAAATATGCTGTAGTAGCTGTCGACTGCTTTACTAAGTGGGCAGAGGCGGAACCCCTGGCTACCATCACTGCCGGCAAGCTGAAAGAATTTGTCAAATGATCCATTATATGTTGATACGGGGTACCGTACAAGCTGATTTCTGACAATGGTAAGCAATTTGATAGTAAAGAAATGAGAAGTCTATGTGAAGACTTGGAGATAGAGAAAGATTTTTCAGCCGTTTGCCATCCCCAAAGCAATGGGCAGACAGAAGCTGTGAAAAAAATCATCAAGCACACTCTAAAAGCCAAATTGGAAGACAAAAGGGAAATTGGCCAGAGGAGCTTCAAATGGTATTGTGGTCTTACAACACTACTCCCAGGTCCACTACCGGGGAGTCCCCTTTTGTGCTAGCTTATGGCTGTGAGGCTATGGTTCCCGTGGAAGTGGGAGCAGGGTCCTACCGGAGGGATAATTTCAGCCAAGAGTCAAATGAAATAAACCAGAGGTTGGCCCTGGATATGGTGGAAGAAACTCGGGCTACCGCCCAGCTAAAACTTGCGGCATACCAACAGAGAACCCGCAAATACTATAACAACAAGGTACGCCCTCGACCTCTCAAGGTTGGCAACCTAGTGCTGAGAAGAATGATGCCCAACATGCGGGTTCCCGGACACGGGGCCTTTGGGGCAAATTGGGAAAGGCCCTACAAAATAAAGTCTATTTTTTGGGAAGGCACCTACCACCTTGAAGACATGGATGGGAACACTATTCCCCGTGCTTGGAATGCTGAGCACCTTAAGAAGTACTATCAGTAAGACTCTTTTCAAAGCAAATGTAGGCCTCTTTCAGGCTTAGGATGAATAAAGGCAACCTACTAGTTGTGGTTGTGTCATTTCCTTTTCAGTTCTTAGGATTTCATGATTTTCAGTAGATGCCCGGGGGGTAGTGGACGCACACCCCTATCTGGATGAAATTTGATGTAATCGTACTCTTTGATTATCAGTAAAAGCAGAAGTTGATTGTTTCCTTTTACATTTACTACTTATAAATATTTGAGAAAAGAAAGATATGGAATACCTACAAGCATAGTTCTACATGGCAGCCAGGCTACCATCCAGAACTAGGGGGTAGTAGGGAATACACCTCTTAGCTTAGTAGGTTGAAATTATCAGAATTTTTAACATTTTATGGCTACTACCAGACATGTATGGAACCTTGAGTGGTTCACATGGCTTACTTGGTTGCTAGGGCATGTATGGAACCCTGATCGGCATACATGACTCCCTGCATTCTTTGGGCTTTTGTGGAACCCTGATTGGCACACTTGGATCCCTTCAATACCAGACATGTATGGAACCTTGAGTGGTTCACATGGCTTACTTGGTTACTAGGGCATGTATGGAACCCTGATCGGCGTACATGACTCCCTGCATTCTTTGGGCTTGTGTGGAACCCTGATTGGCACACTTGGATCCCTTCAATACCAGACATGTATGGAACCTTGAGTGGTTCACATGGCTTACTTGGTTACTAGGGCATGTATGGAACCCTGATCGGCATACATGACTCCCTGCATTCTTTGGGCTTGTGTGGAACCCTGATTGTAGGGCTGAGCAAAACCGATCCGAACCCGAAAAACCGAACCGAAATTTGTTATTTCGGTTTGGTTCTAAATATTTTGAAATTTCGGTTATTTCGGTTTTCGGTTCTGGACCGAAATATATTTCGGTTCGGTCCGGTTCATTTCAAAAAATTTCGGTTCTGAACCGAATAAACCAGAATATTTAAAACATATATTTTCATTTATATATTATATATATAATATTTAGTTTACAGTCTTTACTCTTTACCCAGTAAGTAAGTAACCCGTATACCACACATTTATATGTAAGTATGTGTAATTCTACAAACTAAAGTATGACTACAAATTATACAATCCGATTATCCGAAGCATGTAGTGCAGTTTCTTTGGAGATCAACAAAAGTTACCAGAATCTAGTGACTGCATTTGCGTCTGATTTGCTGCTGGTGTCATTTAGTTTTGCCTGATTAACTTGTTTTCTTATTTTTTATTTGCAGATAATGTTGAACTGCTGATTTGTGGCCAAGGATTGCCAGTGCAGCCAATTCTGTTATTGACATTTCATAGTTGTCGTAGTTTGAACTAGTTGTCATGTAATGTTCTAAAAATATGCAAGTGAGCAAGTGATCAGTAATGAGTAATGACTACTTTTCCTTTGCTATGGGCATAATATGTTGTATTATCAAATAATGGCACAAAGCAATACACTTCAGCTGTTCAGGCGTTCAGCAAACAACAGGATTTTTAAAAAAATTCGGTTTTTAAGGGACCGAACCGACCGAAATATTTCGGTTCGGTTCTTATCCGATCCAAAATATTATTCGGTCCGGTTCGGTTCTCAAAAAAATTGCTATTCGGATTTTGGTTATTTCGGTTCGGTCCGGTTTTTGGACCGAACCGACTGAATGCTCAGCCCTACCTGATTGGCACACTTGGATCCCTTCAATACCAGACATGTATGGAACCTTGAGTGGTTCACATGGCTTACTTGGTTACTAGGGCATGTATGGAACCCTGATCGGCATACATGACTCCCTGCATTCTTTGGGCTTGTGTGGAACCCTGATTGGCACACTTGGATCCCTTCAATATCAGACATGTATGGAACCTTGAGTGGTTCACATGGCTTACTTGGTTACTAGGGCATGTATGGAACCCTGATCGGCATACATGACTCCCTGCACTCTTTGGGCACGTATGGAACCCTGATTGGCATACATAACCCCCTTTGTTATTAATCATGAATGGCTTACATGGCATCACCTCATGTGATTCATTAAATGACTAGGGCTCTCGGAACAAAGATTTCCAGGCTGAGCCTCCGCCACCTAGGCTACCGAATACGGGCTACCGGTCAAGGGGCTCCCGGAGTCAGGTTCCCGTCTTTCGGGCTCCCAGATACCATAGGGTTACCGGACGGTACCCCCCACACCCATAGTGGTAACCAAGCAGACAAAAGTACAAGTAGTTTACCAATTCAGTGGCCACCTATCCGGGTATGTGTTGCCGTATTTACTCTTGTACACTTCTATACTGCATTACCATCTAATTATTCGATTCTTGATTCATGATTTATTAATTCAATTCATTTAATCAACGTAAATATGGCATATATCCTCTAAGTATTATTATTATTATTATAAACCTATATTAGGATTGATTGAGGTAACCATATTGAATGCTAAGATTAGATGGCCTTTCTTACTTAGCAAATCAGCACCCCAGGGTGAGAATATATTTAAAGTTTGAGTTGTGATAAATGTCAATTTACCATAGGTCCTCGTTTAGTAATCAGAGAATAGTCCATATACAACTAAGTTGAAGACGTATGGTAGAAGCCTCATTTTAAATCAATATAGTCGTACACCAGTTGCGGTAGCCTGCGAATAGCCACTACTGGATCTTTATACGAGAAGCACTCAGGGCATAATCAATAATAACTACTTTATAAAGGTTAGCATGATAAACTCGTTAAGTCACAAGGAGTAGATATAAATCAACATACCATGCATAAACCAGAATAAGTCTAAAAGTACTAAGGCCTACGGCCGTAGAGCAACCAGAGTTAGAAAAATCAACACTACACGTGTGGAGCGTTATAGGAGCTCACCCCCTTAATTAAAACCATAAGTTCATAAAACCAACTGGATAAAATTTTTTATAACTGAAGAAGAAGTTATGGAGAAGCGGAAGGGTCCTTGGTAGCCTTAGAACCAGGGGAATCCTCGACAGGGTCAACCTTTTTGGTGGTATTGCCTGGTGTAACCTCAACCACGTCCGTAGGAGCCTCAACCCTGGTTGCCTGAGTATCTTCGATATCGTCTTGTTGGATAGCTGATGGCCTAGGGACTCCTTTGGTGGCGGGAACCTGGGACTTGGTAGCCTCAGCTTTGAAACCTTCCACTTGCTTCACGGCATCCTCACCAAGAAGGGACCAGTCCAGATTTGGCATTACCTTCCAGGTAGCCTTCATGTAGTCATTGACTCCTTTAGAGAAACCAGTTTTATACCTGTCCGGGAGGGCCTCTTTGAGTTTTTTCACTGAAGCCTGAAGTGTATCAACCTGCAGCTTTAACTCGTTGTTTACAGCATCATGAGCTACTTTCAGCTCTTCTTTTTCCCTCTCCCATGCGGAAACCACTTTACTCAGCCTGTCCTTCTCCTTAGACAGCATAGAAACATCACTCTTCATCTTCTTGGCAACATCCAAAAGATTCTTCTTTTCCTCCTCCATGGCTTGCCATTCCGACTTTAACTGCTTAATCTCATCCCGGAGCCTCATGTCGCCACGGGTAGCCAGTGTTAGTTGATTGGATAACTTAAGTTGATGGAAGAAGCTCTCACCCAATGAAAACAGCATAGATTTTGCGGCATCAGAGGTTCTCTGTTCGGCCCATCCAGCAATGGTCTCCATGGGAATCTGGCCCCCAGACATGTGAAAGAACTGCTCTACATCACCCATGGGGGTGCCCTGCTGGGACACCTTAGCCTTCTTCGAGGACCTAGTCTCGGGAGTGGATTTTGAACCCCCGGCAACCTAAGAAAGTCTTCGCTTCTCGGTTGCGGACAGCTCGGCCTTAACAGTCACGGAGGCAGGGAATTAAGAGACTGGAGTGGCAGCAATAGGTGTCTCCAGCATCATTAACTCGTCCTCGGGAAACAGGTCCTCATATTTTTTAGATGGCTTGACGAACGATGGCACTGATCCTGACATACCTGAGAAGGTGAAACATTAATAGGATGAGAAACCGCAGTATATGTGTATACATGTAAGCATAAAGAAATGCACGAAATGTGTAATCATAAAATAAATAGTAGACATTACAAAGTCAAATGGCATGAGCATAAAGTTTCATGAGAGAATAAACGATAGCAAATAAAAGTGAACCACATGTGTGGTAGCAGTTAGAAGCATGGAAAACAAAAGCCTGGGTCACCAGAGTCGTAGGAAAGCGGAAGCCTTACCAATCTCCTCAGGCTGCCGCTTGGCACCCTGGGTTTCCAGTTCTTCCATTTGTTCTTCCTCTACCTCTTCTCCCGGAATGGGGAGTAAGGGAGCCGCAGGCCTAGAAAACCCTAACCTTTCAAGGGTTTCCGGCGTTAACAGGCTGTCACCATCACCAAATGAAGTAGCAAGTTTCATTACTTTCTTGGCTCTTTTCTCTTCGATTCCACTTAGAGAAGTTTGCATCGGGATCCCTAAGGGGCATAGTACAGAAGATGAAAATTTAAACCTATGGTACAGTAAAGGGAATCATGAAAGGATCTAACCAACAAAAGGCTTACCAGGGGTCAAGTTAAATTCCATGTTAACTCCCTCACAATTGTAGCAGTACAAGAACTGCTCTAGCCAGTCATACATACCTTTCTTATTCCCCTTTATACACTTTCCCTGCCTATTATTCCAAGCAGTAAGGTAAAAAACACCAACCTTCCTTCCGACATCCTTTAATTGATAAAAATACCCTAACTCCCTGGCAGTAAGGGTGACGGAGAAGGCTCGATCATACAAAATATACATGCACGCGGCAACCCGGAAAGAATTGGGTGTCAATTGCATGGGTAGCACAGGGTAGCACGAGGTGGCAACCTGGATTACAAATCTCCAGCAACCTGTCCAGTCTATCAACATTCATGGTAGAGTCCTGGCCCTCACAAGCAGGGACATTGGAAGCTGGGACATGTGGCTTGCGTTCAACTTCTGACGGTACCTCAACATCATCCTCCCCCTCCACCACATCATCATTACTGAAAAATGGTCGATCACCTCTTAACCATAACTCACCTATCGTTCTTTCCCCCTCATCGGTGTTAGAACTAATATCAACCATTTCTACCTCTTCACCACCAGAGTTAGATGAACCAGCCTTTATGAGGAATCCAGGGTGCCGGTTGACGATCTCAGCAGATAAAGGATTGATTACTTCCACCCGGGAGCGTGTCCGGGAGCTAACTGACGGTCTAGATTGGAGCAGGGGTTGGGAGAGCAAAAGATTGTTGAGATGGGTGGACCCCGAATCAGACGGTTCCCTAGACACGGGGGATAAGTAGCCTAAGCATTGGGAAGACTCCCTTGATGCTGATGAGAAATACATCTGCAACCACAAAATGGGGAAGCAGATTAGCAGAGAGGGTTGAAGTCAAAACAAAAATTTGGGGATCGAAGAAGGTAACGGTTCCTGATAGCCAACTCGGAGACACCCAGGAAATAATGGGGTCTACCAAACCAAAGACGAAAAGTTAAAACTCGGGGGGTGGCTACTAATGTGGCATCCTAACCTAGTAGTTCCAGTGCTAACTAAACCGAACAAGAAGAGGAATACGGGGTTAAAGGCGTTATAGACATGCCTAAGCAAAAGGGTTACAGAACCAAATATACTTAGAATAGCAGTATTCATTGGAAACAAGCATCAAACAGGCAAGGTACATGCCTAAAAATAGTAAAGGGGACAGCCGGAATACGGACCGCTCCGACCACTTCGACCCACAGCATAAGATGAAAACTTATACATGCATCTATCAGTTGGGATGTAAATACACAGATCTAGCATGACTAAGATTGAAAAGATACATACAAAAACAAGCATATGAAAAGTACAGTTAGATATTCACATAAGATTTCTATCAAATAAAGAAAACAAATCGTTGTCATTGGACACTTACTTGAATAACCGGAAGAGTCGAAGCGACGGGCGTGTAAATAACTAAGCCTTCGTCGGAGAGATCTCGTCGGAACATCTTAACAAACCTCTGCTTATTTGAGAAAAAGTATGGTAAAGAGATAAAAAGAAAAATTGAAAGGCTGAACATATGACAATGTATATAGAGGGGGTAGTTGAGACGTGTCCCTCTAGGAAATGAATATAGCACAGAAAAAGAGACAAGGAGGGAAGCGTGACCGCATGGGGAATAAACCCGGGATTGATATATCCAAAAAGGGTTTTTTGAAGAGTCCCAGTCTTTTTTCTTTTTCGATAATGCTTATCATATTAACTGGTGTAGGTAAATCACATAATCGAATATTAAAACGAATAAATCGTGGGGTTTTCCACTTACATTAGTTTTAATTCGAGTTTCGGTAGCACCAAATGTAGGAATTACTGAGTGGAAATATCAACGTTAATTCTGATTCTTAAATTTGCAATGCTTGTACTTTCCTAAGTTAATCTGGAAAGAAAGCATGGATATGAATTATTATATAGATACCGGCACCCCGGGAATAATAGGTTCCCCTCGCACTCAGTACTTCAGGGAATCGGGGGGTAGTTGTTGTGACCAAAATCTTGCATGGGTTAGATTTAGGCCCATTAGAGGATTAGGGTCCATATCCACTACGCCACATATGTGCTTCAGCAACGCTTTTTTCAGTGTTACGAGCAAAAGTGTAGCCATATATGGCTTAAAATTGGTCTACGCCTACACATTTTTTTAATGTTACCATTTCTTTAAATTAGTGTTACCGTAGACTTCAGATTGTATCTATCCTAACACGGAAGCAAGTGTAGGCGTTGGTCTTTAAAAAATGTGTAGCCATTGCCCTTTAAAAATGAGTAAAAAATAGGCGGGCTTAATCTTTGTCCGAAAATTTGATTTAAGCAGGTCAAATTTTGCTAAATCTCCAAATTATTCCCTCTATCTCAATTATTCACTCTGTCACTCGCTCGCTCTCTCTCAACTCACACACTCTCTCTCTCTATCTTTCCCAAATTTCAATTAAACCCCAAGCAATTAGGGTTCTTAACAGGTTCTGTTCTTGTTTAATTAGGGCATCTAATTCTGCTGATAACTCTCATTTTACTCTCCTGCTAACCTCACTCTCTGACCTTACTCCGCTCAGATTCTTGATTGGGCATATCCTGGTTTTTACATCTCCGATGATATTTAACTTTTCGAGGTTCGATTGGGTATCTCCGAATTCGATTGGGCATCTTTGGATTCGATTGGGCATCTCCGTGTTCGATTTATCACTGGTAATTAATTGTTTTCATGGTTCTCTGTATCAATTTAGGGTTCTTATTTGGATCGATTAGGCATCTTTGGGATCAATTCAGGTATGTATATTCAGGTATCTTTTGATCAATCTTAAGATGATTACGTAGCAATTTTATGTTTAGTCGGTGTGTTAGGAACTAGCTTGAAGTTCCTACTGTGAGATACATGGATGGTCTGATGTTGTGTAGTTGAAAAAAATAAGATACAAATTGTATAATTTACTGATGCTGTGTGGCGATTTTGACAGTAAGAGCGGGCAAATGTGTGCAATAAAAGAAGTAAGAGTTGTTGCAATGACCAGACATCGAAAGAATGTCTCAAGAAATTGAACCAGGTATTCCTTTCACCATCTTGCTACTTATGATACGATTAAAAACATGGGTCCATGATAATCCAAAATTGGATGTTGGTATTGGATTGAGGTACGATTACGGTATATACTATGCTTCGAAAACATTTTATGATTCAAACAAGAAGAGGAGAGTGTTGTGGAGTTGGATCAAAGAAATTGATAGTAAAATCAGTGATGTGAGAAAGGGTTGGGCATCAGTGCAGGTATATTTTATCTACATTAATATGTGATACTAATTTCTAAATTATACTATTCTGTTACAGTAAGTGACATTTATAGAGCTATATAATCAATCTCGTTTTAACTTGTAGTATAAGATGATTTATTTTATAGTAATTAGTCCTGTAAATTAACTGAACACATGTACTAACAGGGCATTCCAAGGACGATATTGTTTGATCATAAAACTGGGAGCAACTTACTTCAATGGCCTGTAGAAGAGGTTAATAAGTTGAGATTAAACAAAACGGTATTCGAAAGTTTGGAGATTAACGCTGGTGCAGTTGTGCCACTTGAAATTGACTCAGGAAATCAGGTATATTTGTACAGTCATGTTGATGGCATAACTGGGAAATGTTGTTGTACATTATTTTACTAGCTTGGCTAATACTGTTTGCTAATTATAATTTGATAATGATGGCAAAATTGCAGTTAGATATTACAGCTGAATTTGAGGTTGATAAGGAAAGTTTGGAGAGAGTACAAAAGAAAAATGAGGTGTACGATTGTAAAAACAGCGGGGGGGGCTTCTCGGAGAGGTGCATTAGGACCATTTGGTTTATTGATTCTTGCTGATAAAGATCTTTAGGAGCAAACACCTATCTACTTTTACATCGCTAAAGGATCTAATGGAAACCTCAAGACCTTTTTTTGTGCTGATCAGTCAAGGTATGTTTGTCATCTCTTTGTTGCAATTTTTCTGCACATACTAATATGTTAAGTGCGCATAGCCCAGATGTCAAGATGGAAAACTAAAACTATTGAAAAACAATTTATGTTGTTGTCTTCTTGACACGTAAACATCTGATTGCTTCATGGGACACCAGTTAGAAATCATGAAAAATGCCTTTATCTTGTGAAATGATCAGCGAAAATGTTATCAGAAATAGAACAAGATAATGTTAACAATTATGTATAATATATTGTTTGCAATCTGCACAATGCATTCAATTTAAACGTGTTGCTTAATTGTGCAGGTCTTCCAAGGCAACCGATGTTGACAAAGAAATTTATGGCAGTACAGTTCCAGTACTCAGAGGTGAAAAATTAACAGTCAGGATATTGGTAAGTTGATCATCTCTTTGTGATGGCATGTCTTATTAGGAAGGTTAAATACTCATACAATCATTACCCCTAATGGACTTGAACCTAAGACTGCAACTCCCCACCCTTTTACTAAAGATTACGCAAGTTGTTACTAGAATTTTTAAGCAAACTTTTCACGTTTTTATAGTTCTCATCACCAGTATTATTATACGGTGATTCCACCTAGAGAACCGAAAATATTTACTTTTATGCTAGTACTGTTTTTTTCTAATGAAAAGACCTTACGCTCACTTATTAAGCCTGCCTCGGGCTCTGACAATCCCAAAATGAACTCCAAAGTTTCTCAATCATTTAGGTATATGCTTTTATTTGGTGCGCACTTACCTACTATGTCATAGGTTACAGCCCTGAACCAGAAAGGTATGGTATTGTACCTAAATGTATATCTTATGTTCTTTTCTATATACATTAACAATTTCTTTGAATGTATGAACTTAGGATCATATAATTAATACTAATGTTGAAACACCATGCAAATTTTTCCGACAGTTACTATTGCTATTTTTACTTAATCAAGTATCGGTAGTAGCATTCCGTCTAATAGCATCCATATATCCTAATCAATCTCTTGCTATCTTCTGTGGTCTTTTCTACATGTTAGCGACATTCTTATTTTGTGGCTTCATAATGCCACGATATAAGGCCATCAATGACAGTAATGTTAGGTCCAAATGTGTTGTAGAGGGGGGGTGAATACAACTTTTCGATTATGAGAAGCAATAAATACGATGCAATAAATGAACACACAGATTCAAGGAATATATTTCTTTATATATAACTTGAAAAGGTTGCTACAACATTCATTACAAAGTATAACAGAAGTTGAGAGAGAAGTGAATGATTCTAAGCTCTGTGAATATACTCTCTCTCTTTCTCTTGTGTTTTTCTCAATATTGCTCACTGACTAAAACATTACACAAGTGCTTCTATTTATACTACATGTAATCTATGACCTGTAGTCTTCAAAGACTAAGATGTACGTGGCCCAATGATGTCCACATAAATCTTGTCTTATCTTGAAAGCTTGGAAATCTGCCAATCAGAAGATGCCATGTGTCATGTTGAAGCTGCACTTTAAGTAGAACTTCTACTTGAGAATTTCTACTTAGCCATCTCGAAATTCTAAGTAGAATTTCTACTTGAGAATTTCGACTTAGCCATCTAGAACATTTAGTACTTAGAAAATATTCTGGTCTTCAACTTGAAACTACAATGCACATCTTGAGCTTGTGATATCTTCATATCTTCTTTGTTCTTTTACAAGCTCTTGAACATGGATCTTTATTACTGACATAAACTTGCTATCAATGTCCTGACACTTGATGCACTGGTCTGGTTCATAAGTGACTAGTCTTGATAGTGTTTCTGCTTCTTGAATAAATTACCATATTCACTTAGTAACTTGGCTTTCCAATATTTGCTTTCCTTCTTGTTCACTTGAAATCAATTGGTCTTGTTGATACTGATAGTTATGATCTTGAATCTCGAATTCTCAAATCACTGAGGCCTGAACAACTTTGACTTGAACTTCTCTCAATGATTTCTTCTTGGCTTGATCATAGTTAACATGTTCAATTGTATCAATTACCTTGTCTTCATTTAGCGTTGATTTCTTGTGACTTCTTGTTCTTGATTGTCTTCTGGTTAAGTATCTTTTCTTTTAATTGAGTTACATAAGTTATAGTGTTACAAGTTAATACACTCTGCCTTTCAATCTCCCCCAATTTGATTGTCTAACAATGACATTCAAATTAATGAAGGATAACTCAACTAAACAAGAGACGAGAAAAGATAATTAACATTACAGTCTTGAAAAATATACAATTTACAAGTACATGAAAACAATACAAAGAACTTAAACTAGAAACAGAATTCGAACCTCGAATTAAAGATCATTTGAATGATTCCTATCACCTGGATTATTTCATATCTTTTAGTCAAACTTATATCACCTTATTGGATTCATTCTAAGATGAATTTTCCTCAAGTGAGTTAAAGCAACCGAAAGACATGAAGTTTTTCCAACTTCAAGTTCACACCACTCTGACCTTTAACCCTAATTCCGTTTCCTCTTCCTAGCTTCAGCAGCTTGGTCCTTTTCTTCTTTTTGCCTTCTGCGCTTCTCCTCCTGCTGCTTTTGTTTCTTATATACTGGATTATGAAGTTGCGTCCACCTAGTATTCAACAAACTTACTGCTTCCATCTCTAGAGGGTTCCTGGGTTCTGGGTAAGGATGTTTAAAAAGCCTTCTGAGTTTGTCCACCTCCTGAGTAGTTCTGATCTCTGGAATGTCCTCAAATTTCTTCATTATAAGCCGAGGTTTCCTATGAGTTTTATCAGATTTAAACTGACAGTAGATCATTTTGGGATAGCCTATGACACGGTTAGTATTGTGGACACTAGCCGCATCTCGCTCCAATCGCTTCATTTCCACTACTACATCAGATAGGTAACTCACGAGTCTCTGCTTTTCATTTACATACTTAACATCCACATCTTCCCATTTGAACACATATAACACTTTCTCCAGAAATGCAGCATCTTGAGTCTGCTTCAGCCATTCTCTACTCATATGCAAGAGTGTTTGCTTCTGGTCTGCATCTATGAATACCAAGGCATCAGCTGTATTATCAGCAAAAGAATGTATCCAGTATACGCTGTCTCTTCCTGGAACACCAACTGCCTCCCTTATCTCTCCTTGTTCCAGTTCTCCAGTAGGAAGATTCAGAGCTTCATCAACGTTCTTCATTGCTTGAAGAATATTCCAATTCCTCTCTATCAGCTCTGGTTCAATCTTCACATTATCAAGAGGGTTCGGAGCAATGACATCACACTTCCACACCTCATTGCTCTTCTTTAGTATGACACTTTCAATGGTCTTCACTGTTTTATCCTTAAGCACAGAAGCGAATCCCTTACCCATCATCTGCCTACAAACGGCCTTAAGAGATTCTACTGAAAGTTCCATTAAGTCCTTTTCCTCCAGGCTCACCCTCTTCAATTTACTGTCAACCACCATCCGGACAACATTTGGATATGCTGAGAATTCTGGACCCTTGTCCTCTGCTAGCCGCATTAACTGATCCCTATACAGAATGCTTAGATTCTCAGAATGAGAGTATTGAATTTTTGTTGCTAGCAAGAACAACTCTGATGCAGATCTTCTCGTCATGAATTGATCATCCACATACATGAAAGACATTGGGACTCCTTCTGTAAAAGACAAAATAACCTGCCACTCCTTTTGCGTTGAATTGTATCCAACCCTGACTTTAGAAATTAATCTCTTTAAAGCATTTATGTAGTCAGCAGCCATTGGATTCTGCAAATTTAGTTGGTAGAACAGATCATCTGCCTCCTTGTTATGCTCTCCTTTTGTACATGGTCCCATCAAAATCTTTCTTGCGTCATCCCATTTCTGTCCTATCCTTCTATTGTCCAGATCGATTTGAGGATCAGCTAGCCTTGCAAGCTCATAATCGTACTGCTTTCCTTGTAGCTCCGCTTTCTTTTCCTGAAACGCAGCACGATCTTGCATTGCTTTCATTTTAAAGTACTCAGCTTGATCTAAGGCTAACTGTTGAGCTTCAAGGGTTTCTTCATCAACCGTAATTTCTTCAGGCTTTCCGACAGACATCCCAGCACCGCCACCTTGATCTTTCAATGATCTCTTTATAGCATGTTTCAAAGGTGCGTCTTCCATATCAGAATCTGAATCAATTACCTCCTGTACTTTTTCTTGATGACTTAGGTCAATGAATGGTTCATCTTGCTCAACCATTATTGCCTTACCCTTTTTCCTCCTCAGAGCCTCTTCTTCAACAGACGGCTCAACTTCAATTTCTCTGACAAGATCAGCATGTTCTTGAATTTCTTCGATTTGAACTCCCTGCTGTCTCGTCTCCTTTATACTCTCCCCCTTAGGTGAGTTATCCTGAACTCCACCCTGGTCTCCAGATCCACCAGCTGTATCAAAATCTTCAAACCCGGAACCATAGGCTCCTGCTCCACTAGCACCACCTGTACCAGCATCGGGGGGAGGTTGTTGCGGCGCGAAACATTCCTGGGGCACAAAACTTCTGATTGCGAACATAACTCTGCTTATCTCCACAGCCAGAGTATCCATTGTAAACTCCATTGCTCCCATCCTGTCATACAGGGTGTTTCCCAAGACACCAGCAGCACGGCCCATGTCATTTACCTTGTTTGTCAAAACAGTAAAAGCTGAAGCTTGAATTGCCATTCGTGCTGCGTAGTCGTCAAGTGCCCTTTGATTATTTCCAACATTCATCCCTAACTGCCCCATTGACTGCCCAAACTGCCTCATTTGATTTTCCATAGAAGACATACGAGTTTCAAGATTTTCAGAATTAAGGGACGGTGTTTGGTTTAGGTGACCTCGCTCTAATTCTCGTTCTGTTGGTATTTGGCGCTCGGTTTCGGGCCTTAAAAAGGAAGGTCCCTCTCTCCCTAACCTCTCACATACACTCCCTGTCTCACGCTCGTGTATGTCTTCAATAATTGATCCAAAACATGAAGCAGTACCTGCAGAAACTTGATAAGAAAAATAATTTGCAGTTACGGGATCAATTGCTGTTTGTTCCTGAGGTGGAATCTCAGGCTGAGAGGCTACAAAGTGTTCTTGTACAACATCAGAACCGATCCTCTTTGTAGCATCAGTACGTACCGGTGAAGGTACGGCTGAAGTTTTTAAAGCTTCATGTCCTCTTGAAGCAACAGTATCTTTAAGAGGTACAAAATCATCATCAAAATCAAAATCCCTATGTGCAGATTGTTCAAGGGGTGAACCACTCTCGTGAGGTGGAGTGGTTGCGTGTGACACTCTAGGGTTTGACTGAGATTTAGAAGTAGCAGCATGGGAAATTTTGGCTTTCTTGCGAATAAGAGGCTGCTCTTCAGGGTCACTCTCCTCATCATTTCCTACATCTATATGTGCTGGCTGTTTGGATTCCGGTGACTGGGATGATATAGAATTAGAAATATAGCTCTCACCCTGGGATAGATCCTGCGGGCTAGCAGTCTCTTGGGTCTGGGAATCAGAAACATAAGAAGAGGAATGAGTAGAGTGTCGAGAGAGATTACCTGATTCATTACCTTGTTCGTCTCCGCTTTGTTCATCAGGAATCGCTTCAAATGCCTCAGCATGAGCAGACCGATTCTGAGCATGTGATGAAGCTTGCGAGAATTCCATCAAAGTGGTAACCCCCTCATCATATGTAAGCCACTTTTGTAAAGTATCAGGAATAGACATCGGTTTTCCATGATGTTTATCCTGATTTTCAACTGTTGAAAGTGACTTAGTGCCCATCCCTAGCGGTGCAGATGATGGACCACTGGCAAAACTCCGTCTAACAGCAAGAGCATCCTTCGGTACTAAATGATTAATCAGCATCTGTAAGAACCGTGGAAACCAGCAGACAACATCTGTGGTGTTGAGGTCTCTGCTTGCAGGAGATCCCATCACGGCCACTATCTCAGAGAGAACTATTCGTCCATAATTGATATCCAGCTCTCTTGCTAGGGCAATTCCAAGGTTTTGCATGGGAATGGAAATTTGATGGTAATCGCTTTCTCGTGCCCGAAAACATCTTGTGATGGCCTCGAAAAAGTAATTCCATTCCACATGAAGAAATTGTTTTTGGATGTTTCCAGTGATCCGGCCAGTCGGAGGATAACATCCTATTTCTTCAAAGAATCTGATGCGGTCTGCAGCTGTAGGTTCTGGATCATAAGCATCTTTGACAGGGAATCCAAGAACCTTGTTTACAATTTGTTCAGTCACCACATATTCTTGACCCGCTAAGGTAAACCTGAAACCAAAGGGGGTTGATTTGCTCCCAAAAGAAACCGCACTAGTCCATAATTGCTGTAACGCATCATGCACTAGTGTAGGTTTAGCAGTAAAAGCATCGCTAGCTTTGGAATACAAATTTAGAAATCGTATCCAAGACTTAAAGCGCGGGAGTTGATCACCAATTTCCGTAGAAATATTATAAAAATTGTTTTTGGCAAGTGAAAATTGGTGAGCCATTTTAATTAAAAGTTTTTCTTTAAAAAGATGTGAAATTTTAATTTTAATTTCTGAAAAACAATTAATCTTTAATTAACAGTTTTATCCCTTTTAATTTATCAAGAACAACAATAGTCCCTTTTCAGAAAAATTAAACTACGGGATTAAAACAATGAATTTTAGAATAAACCGTTAAATCCCTTTTAATTTATCAAGAACAACAAAAGTTCCTTTTTGAGAAATCAAACTACGGGATGCAATTAACAGTTGATGGAAGGCAAATTTCAAACCAATGATTAACTCTCCACTAACAGTGAAGTGTGTGTAAAAACGTTTTTGAACAGATCTGTAAACTCGTGTGTGTATATACGTGTGTATATATCTCAAGAAGGATGAACAATGACACAAACACACAAGAACAGAGATTTAATGGTAACACACAAGTGATAGCAGTCAAAAAATGGACATTAATTCGTTGTCCGTATGAGATTTGACACAAAAATCACGAATCAATGGTTGAGAATATGAAATCGCCTGTATGTATATGTGCGGCTGTAAAACTCTATTAGGTAAAAGTGAAAGAAAAACATCGAGTTAAAGATGTATATATAGACATTACTGTGAAATGACTAAAATGTCCCTGTTAAAAAGTGTGAAAAACATTAAGTACATACAGGGAACACTCAAGTCGAAATTCTATCTCGAAGTCTATCTCGAAGTCTATCTCGAACTTTCTAAGTCGAACTTCGAGATAGAGTTCGAGATAGCTGTTAACTCGAAAACCTTTACCATTTATCTTGTAAATGACTATGTAAACAGCACACACCAACCTTACTAGGGAAACCTATCTCGAAATTCAAGTAGAAATTCGAGATAGACTTCGAGTTAGGAGTTAACTCGAAAAATCCCCTTAAACAAACTGAGATCTCTATCTCGAACATCAAGTCGAAATTCGAGTTGAGTTTCGAGATAGAGACTAACTCGAAATTATTCAATAACTCGAAGTTATTCTCAGTTCATTTCAAAATATCCCCAAAAATTGGAAATCTCATCTCAATTTCGAGATAGAGTTCGAGATAGGCTGTATCTCGAATATTTTGAAGAACTAGGCACACTGGTAACTCTAAGTCGAACTCTAAGTCGAATTTCGAGTTGAATTTCGAGATAGAGGCTAACTCGAAATTCTTCCCAGACTTAGAATTTTCAAAACTTCACTCTGGAAGCTCAAATCAAAATTCAAGTCGAATTTCTAGATGAGTTTCGAGATAGAAACTAACTCGAAATTTTGAAGATACTTAGATTAATTTGACAATTTTTCTTTGAAAAACTCAACAATTAATTTTGTCAAATTAATATAAATATCAATTCAAGGATTTTAATATATGACATAATTAAAACATTCCTTGATAATTCTAAGGCCTCTAATTACATGAAAAACACAGGTAAATTCATCTAAAAATCATGCAAAATTTAGAATATTATGAATTTAACTCCCCCTATGTTCATGCAATCTAACAAGCATAAATTCACAGATTTGTGCTATAAAAGACACTTAAAACACACTGAATTCATGCAAAATCACACTATATGCATCCTATAATAATCATTAATTAGGCATTTTAAAGTCTAAACACATAATGATTAAATAGCTTGCATATACCAACATAACCATGGATTTTACAGATAGAAGGCTTTACTAACTTGTGTTAAGCATTCCCAATTCACCAACCAACCTATTGAATGTTACTTCATCAAGAGGTTTGGTGAATATATCTGCAATTTGTTGCATTGTGGGCACGAAATGTAGCTCCACAGTCCCCTCCTCGACATGTTCTCTTATGAAGTGATACCTGATGTCGATGTGCTTGGTTCTTGAGTGATCTACAGGATTGTTGGTTATGGCAATGGCACTTGTGTTGTCACACATAATTGGAATTTTCTTGTGCTCCATGCCATAATCCTTCAATTGGTTCCTCATCCACAGTATTTGAGCTACACATCTTCCAGCAGCAATGTACTCAGCTTCAGCAGTAGAAGTAGATACTGTATGTTGCTTTTTGCTTTGCCAGGACACCAATCTTCTGCCAAGAAATTGACAAGCACCAGATGTGCTTTTCCTATCAATCCTGCAACCTGCATAGTCTGAATCCGTATAGCCAATTAGATTAAAACCTGTATCTCTTGGGTACCAAATTCCTAGATTTGGTGTGCCCTTGAGATACCTAAAAATTCTTTTGACGGCTATGAGATGTGATTCTCTAGGATCCGCTTGGAACCTTGCACATAAACAAGTCGCGAACATTATATCGGGTCTACTTGCAGTTAAATAGAGAAGTGAGCCAATCATACCTCGATAGCTTGTGATGTCAACTGGTTTACCTGTTTTGTCTTCATCAAGCTTCGTGGCTGTTGCCATGGGAGTCTTGGCTGCTGATGCATCTTCTAGATTGTACTTCTTGAGTAAATCTCTGACGTACTTGGATTGACAGATAAAGATACCATCTTTTCTCTGACTGATCTGTAACCCAAGGAAGAAGGACAGCTCTCCCATCATGCTCATCTCATATTTGTCTTGCATTAGCTTAGCAAATTTCTCGCACAAGCGCTCATTCGATGACCCGAAGATAATATCGTCCACATAGACTTGAACAAGTATTAGATCATTCTTCACATTCTTATAGAACAATGTTTTGTCAATTACTCCCCTAGTAAAACCACTTTCAATTAAGAATACGGATAGGGTTTCATACCAACATCTTGGGGATTGCCTGAGGCCATAGACAGATTTGAAGAGAAGATACACAAAATCTACAAGTTCTGGATCAATGAAGCCAGGCGGCTGTTCCAGATACACTTCTTCTTCTAACTCTCCGTTCAGGAAGGCACTTTTCACATCCATCTGGAAAACCTTGAAGTTCTTATGTGCTGCAAATGCCAAAAACATCCTGACTGCCTCAAGTCTTGCAACTGGTGCATAGGTCTCATCATAATCAATTCCTTCTCGCTGAGAATAACCTTTTGCAACCAAACGAGCCTTGTTTCGTGTTACAAGTCCGTTTTCATCCATTTTATTTCTGAATACCCACCTTGCTCCAATTACTGATTTGTTCTTTGGTCGGGGTACCAGTTTCCAAACTTTCTGCCTTTCAAACTGATTGAGTTCCTCTTGCATTGCAATCACCCAATCAGCATCACCAAGAGCTTCTTCTATTTCTTTAGGTTCAAGCTTGGATAAGAACCCAGAATATAAGCAAATATTAGCCAGGTCAGCTCTTGCATTTCTTCTAGTAGACACACCAGCATCTGGATCACCGATAATCAATTCAAACGGATGGTCTCTATTCCATACTCGTTCTCTTGGAAATTGTCTTGATGATTCAGCATGACTTTCTGAATTGTGGTGCTGACTACTTTGAATACTTTCACTAACTCCCCCTGAGTTAGTACCAGCTCCTACAGAACTAGAGTCAACTCGACTCGAGCCTTGAACAGTAGTCCTTGAGCTGCTATTTACTCCCCCTGAGTTGTTGCCGGTTCGTACTGAAGATGTCTCTCCTGATCTTGTAGAATTAGCTTGTTCACTAGACTCAGGTTCTTCACGTACACTTGGAACATTTAATGGGACAACCAACTCAGGTTCATCTTCAAGATCTTCTAAGTCCAGATTCTGAAATTTTAGGGACTCAGGTTCATTAGAATCTCTTGAAATTGATGAGAGTTTGGTATCGTCGAATCTGACGTTGTAGCTTTCAGTCACTTTTCGATCATTTACTAAGAACACCCTATAAGCTGCTACCACATCTGTGGAGTAACCAACAAAGATTCCTTCATGAGCTTTTGCTGCAAATTTGCCTAGATTTTCATCATCTATAAGTACATAGCATTTTGCTCCGAAGACATGAAAGTATTTGATTGTTGGTCTTCTTCCGTTCATTAGCTCACATGGTGTCTTTTCTTTATCTTTTATGATCAAGGATCGATTTTGAGTGTAACACACGGTACTCACTGCTTCTGCCCAGAAATACAGAGGAAGTTTCGAATCACACAACAAAGTTCTTGCTGCTTCAACCAATGTTCTATTCTTCCTTTCAACTACTCCATTTTGTTGTGGAGTTCTCGGGGCTGAGTACTGACGACGTATTCCCTTAGATACACAGAAGTCATTTAGCACTGCGTTTTTAAATTCAGTGCCATTGTCTGATCTAATCGTCTTCACAGTAAGTGTTGAAACATTCTCAATTTGAGTGATGTGATCAATGATTAAGAAAGGTACTTCGTCTTTCGTCATTGCGAACAATACCCATGTATACTTGGAGAAGTCATCCACGATTACCAATGCATATCTTTTCCTAGACAAAGATAGGACATTCACTGGGCCAAACAAATCCATATGAAGAAGTTGCAGAGGCTCAGTGATACTTGAAATTTCTTTGCTTTTATGCGAGGCTCGCTTCGACTTTCCCATTTCACAGGCTTCACAGAGTCCTTTCGGAGCGAACTCCATTTGAGGTAGATCTCTCACCAATTCTCGCCTCGCGAGAGCATTCATCGTTTTGAAGTTTAAGTGAGATAACTTTTTGTGCCATAACCAGCTTTCATCATCCGAAGCTTTGCTGTAGAAACAGGTGACTTCATTCTGATTTGCTGAATCCATGTCTGCAACAAAAAGATCTGCCTTTCTAACTCCTCTCAAAGCCAGTGAACCTTCCTTGATGTGAGTGATTGATACACCTTTCTTGTTGAAGACAATTTCGTAACCTTTGTCACAGAACTGACTGATACTCAACAAGTTATGCTTTAATCCCTCAACATAGGAAATATCTTCAATGATGACATTGCCAGTTTTCAGTTTGCCATATCCCTTTGTCACACCTATGCTGTCATCTCCAAAGGTAACATAAGGGCCAGCTTTCATAACCAACTCTGTAAGCAGGGACTTGTCTCCAGTCATATGCCTCGATGCTCCACTATCTAGCACCCATATAACTTTATTTCTCTTTTGCTTAATGCCCTGCAATAACAGATTGATTAGACTTTCTTCGGAACCCAACTTTGATTGGGCCCGGCTTTTCGATAAGATTTAGAATCAACAGATTTAACAACTGGAGATGCACTTTTCTTAACATAACTAGAGCTTTCGACTTCCTCCTTTCCTTTCTCAGACTTGACATATTTATCAGTCCTAGGAGAAGATTTGTCACTCCTAACTTTAGGAGGACTGACAGTCTTAGCTCTCCCAAACTTCTTTTTGATGTTTGAACTAGCAGCAGTATTTGAGCATGACTGGCTAGATGCATTCATTAAATTGACAAAAGTTTGCATGACGTTAAAAGTGCATGGCATACAATTAGGTTGACCACACTGTGCATGATTCTGATGCAGATTATTCATTGTATGTGTGACAGGCATGGCATGTGTAGCAGTGCATGCATAAGAAAGATGTTCAGTAGATTTACAGTGATAACATGCTTTCTTTATTCGTTCAGCCTTAACCTCTTTTATGCCTTTCTTCCCTTGTTGTTTAACAGCCTTAGCTCCTATTCCTAGTCTAGATTCATCACTAGGAAAATTGATTTTAACTTGTTTAATAGGAGTTATAGGTTGTGCTTTCTGACGATCTTCCATCTCAATCTCATATCTAGCTATCAATTCAGTCTCTTCTTCTTCTATTCTAGGAACAAGGTGTTTGTAGATTGGTTTGACAGAAGGTTTAAAAATGCTAGGAATATCATTTTTAAGGTCACTGGAACTAGTGTCTATAGGTCTCTTCCCATCTTTCTTAGAAAGATTAGAATAATCAAGTCCTACACCTACTCCAGTTATCTTTTTAAACACATCATTATCTACATACACTTTACTAGCAGCTAGTTTGTAAGCTTCACATTTAGTTTCTAACTCAGCTAGTTTGTTCCTTAAACATGATTCTATTTCCTCCTTAAGGACGAGCTTGTGTTCCAAAGATTTAATAAAATCTCTTAGAGAAGTATCTACAGTGCAAGCAGCCTCTAACTCTTCCACTTTTGCCTCAAGCATTCTGCTTTTGGCGACAAGTGTTTTCTGTTCCTTTTGAGAAGTGTCTAGGCTTTTGCACAACATGTAGATCTCTTCGCTAAGAGCCCCGTTCTGTTCCTTATAATCATCAATAGACATTTCTACTTTAAGGGTTAGAACTGGTACCTCTGGTTCCTCTGATGTCTCAGCCATGAGCGCAAAGTTTGCTACATGAGTAACATCTTCCTCATCTGAATCATCCCAAGCTCTTCCTTCTGTTACTACTAAAGCTCTTTTACCATGTTTTTCTTTCACCAGCGATTCATACTTGCTTTTGAGGGCTTCAAATGTCTCTTTTGGATAAGTCTGTTTAGGCTTTTTGCAGTCCGAGGCAAAGTGTCCAGGTTCTCCACAGTTATAGCATTTGAACTTCATTTTGAAATCCAAAGGAGATTTGTAGCTGGTACTCTTGCCTTTACCTTGGTAGCCTGACGAACTACCTCCACCCTTAGCAGCCCGATAATAAGATGAAGAATTTCTTTGTGGTCGGTTGCTCTTTCTGAATCTCATATTGCTGAACTTCCTTGCCATGTATGCCACGACACTATCGTCCATGTTGTCCAGCTCTTCTTGGGTGAAGTAGTCATCATCACTGTTGGATGCGCACTCGTCATCATTATCAACTTGATGCGGTGCAGGTGATGATTTAGGCTTTGCTGCAACCATTGCCTTCTTAGGCTCTTCCTCATCAGCAACTAATCCTGATGCAGTTTCTTTTCCCTTTGAATCATTGTCCCATGCTTGATCTTGAAGAGTCTCCAGCTCATAGGTCTTCAGAATTCCATAATATTCTTCCAGAGAAGTTGTATGCAAATCTCTGGTTTCTCTGATTGCGTAGACTCTATGTTCAATGCTCTTTGGCTGGTTCCTCAAATATCTTGTATTGGTTTCAACCATGGGGAGAGTAACACCTCTCAGATTCAAATCCAATACCAACTGACTGAATCGTAGGTAGACGTCTGTTATGCTTTCTCCTTTTCGTATTCTAAAGGTGTCATACTCCATCTTGAGTATAAGTGTCTTGTTGCTTCTGACCTCTGCAGATCCTTCCATGACAACTTCTATCTTGTCCCAAATCTTCTTTGCTGTATTCAAACCCTTGACTATGTTGAACATTTCATGATCGAGAGATTCCATCAAGGTTTGTCTTACAGAAGTATCATAAGCTATTTGCTCCTTGTCAGCATCCGTAAAGTCCGCTGCCTTTTTAGGCTCAGACCGAGCAGGTATAACCTCCTCTCCTTCCGTACGCTCAGGAATAGCTTTCATTGGAACGAACTTACCCTTTTCAAGGACTTCCAGATACTCAGGGTTAATAGTCTCTAAGTAGAGTCTCATTCTGAAATCCCATTCTTCATAGTGATCTCGGTTGAACATTGGGATCTTGAAAGAATTTTTAGGAGCCATTTCAAATCTTGTCACTAAAAAATTTCTAAGTACCCAAGACTAGGCTATGTAGAATATCTATGTAGAACTTCTGCCAAGTCGAAATTTTTCTAAGTAGAAATTTTGCTCAAGTCGAAATTTCTCTAAGTAGAAATTGTCCAAGTCGAAATTCACCAAGTAGAAATTGTCCAAGTCGAAATTCTATGTAGAAAATCTCAAGTAGAAATTCTATGTAGAACTTTTTGTCCTTAGAATAATTTTCTGCAGATTACTTTAATATTGAATAAACAATATCACCTTTTTGACTTTTGATTACTTTACACACCGAAAGTGACTAACCCACTTGCTAAGCACTGAGTACACTTTCTTTTGCTTTCGGCCAAGGAATAATAATCAAATCAAAAGTACAAAAACACCTTTTTGACTATCTTATTTGTTTGAAAAAGGAGATCAAAAAGTTGTTGGGTTATCTTCTTTGACAAGAACAGATGATGAACACTCAAGAACACCAAATATCAATGAACCCAGATTAATTCACAAAAATTAATTAAAATACAACCAAGCTAAATAATCACACCTGGAGTATTTAAATAATTTTTCCCGGATGAGTTTTCACTGGAAACGAATTAAAGCACACTTTTCGAAAAAATGAAAAGTAGATCTAGAAAATGAAAACTCACGATTCTTCTACCAAACACAAGGATCTATGTTTTGTATGTTAAACATCCGCTCTGATACCAATTGTTAGGTCCAAATGTGTTGTAGAGGGGGGGTGAATACAACTTTTCGATTATGAGAAGCAATAAATACGATGCAATAAATGAACACACAGATTCAAGGAATATATTTCTTTATATATAACTTGAAAAGGTTGCTACAACATTCATTACAAAGTATAACAGAAGTTGAGAGAGAAGTGAATGATTCTAAGCTCTGTGAATATACTCTTTCTCTTTCTCTTGTGTTTTTCTCAATATTGCTCACTGACTAAAACATTACACAAGTGCTTCTATTTATACTACATGTAATCTATGACCTGTAGTCTTCAAAGACTAAGATGTACGTGGCCCAATGATGTCCACATAAATCTTGTCTTATCTTGAAAGCTTGGAAATCTGCCAATCAGAAGATGCCATGTGTCATGTTGAAGCTGCACTTTAAGTAGAACTTCTACTTGAGAATTTCTACTTAGCCATCTCGAAATTCTAAGTAGAATTTCTACTTGAGAATTTCGACTTAGCCATCTAGAACATTTAGTACTTAGAAAATATTCTGGTCTTCAACTTGAAACTACAATGCACATCTTGAGCTTGTGATATCTTCATATCTTCTTTGTTCTTTTACAAGCTCTTGAACATGGATCTTTATTACTGACATAAACTTGCTATCAATGTCCTGACACTTGATGCACTGGTCTGGTTCATAAGTGACTAGTCTTGATAGTGTTTCTGCTTCTTGAATAAATTACCATATTCACTTAGTAACTTGGCTTTCCAATATTTGCTTTCCTTCTTGTTCACTTGAAATCAATTGGTCTTGTTGATACTGATAGTTATGATCTTGAATCTCGAATTCTCAAATCACTGAGGCCTGAACAACTTTGACTTGAACTTCTCTCAATGATTTCTTCTTGGCTTGATCATAGTTAACATGTTCAATTGTATCAATTACCTTGTCTTCATTTAGCGTTGATTTCTTGTGACTTCTTGTTCTTGATTGTCTTCTGGTTAAGTATCTTTTCTTTTAATTGAGTTACATAAGTTATAGTGTTACAAGTTAATACACTCTGCCTTTCAAGTAACAACTACATTTCAAATTTAACTTGCATTTTCTATAACAAAGCAATAACAAGTAAATTTCCTATGCAGCCTCTTTACCGAACTGGTTGGAGTGGGACTTTTGGTTTTCTCCATTAACTTATGCAGCACTTGGTATTTCAGTAAATGAGTTCCTAGCTCCCAGGTGGCAAAAGGTAAGATCAGAACAGACACAACATATGTCATATTTTAAAGACTTTTTGACACATTCAAGAATCCTCCCTATGTGTTCTACATATAGGTGTCATATTCCAATGCTACAATAAGGAAGCAACTCTTAAGAAACCACGAACTAAACTACAGTGGAAGCATATACTGGAAGTCATCTATTGCACTTATAGCATTTGGGATTTTTCGTATATCTGGATTCACCTGTGTATTAAGCTTTTCAAAAGGTATTTTACTCTTACACATTATATAATGAGAAGATATATATGGAAGATTGTTATTTTCTCGATCAAGTGTGTAGTCTTTAATGTGTAAAGAACTTGTTATTTTAAATATAAAATAACAATTGAACTAACACTTCTACAACCAGACAATTGAACTAATATTTGTACAACCACACTGGTGTAACCAGCTCCCAGAAGATCAAGGAGTGTTGTTCAGCATAAAAGGCTTATTAGGACAAGATTGAAAACCAAACAGGATAAAGTACCTTTGGAAGATAAAGGGTCTTCCGCTGATTGTTTTAAAGCTCCTGAAGAAGAGAAACAAATGGGTAAGAAGCTACATATAATAAGACATGAGAGGATGATTCACAAATACTACAATTATTAAAGTTCTAATTCTTATGGTTTGAAAACAGTGATGGCTTTACCTTTCAAGCCTATGATTTATATAATTATAATTCTTATAATTGCTGATAAGTAATCTACTGATCCAAAATAGGACACTTATAAGGATTATAAGTAATTCTTATAATTACTTAGAATTATAAGTAATTCTTATAATTCCTGATAATTATAATTCTTATAATTGCTGATAAGTAATCTACTGATCCAAAAGCTTAATTTGATATGAACTATATGAGTTTGTGGTTTTTTCATTTTAACACAATTACAAATATAATATTCATGAGCAACATATATGATTTATGTAAGAGGGCAACACTTTGGTCACTCATGTACAAATAAAAGCAAGGAACAATCTGGTTGTCTGCCGAGTATAAATAAAACCTCATATCGTAATGAAAACTTTCAGGACAAAGGTGTAATAAAAAGAAACTGTGTAGAAAATGGGGACAACTCCTCATGCCAAGCGAAAGAATGCTAGATAAAACGCTTTTTAGTCACAATTGCCTTTTGTTCTCGAAATATCAGATTATGTTAAAAAACAGAGGTTTATAAGTACCAACACCTGATTCTCAAAATAACTGCAACGCATTTTCATGTTTTCATCTTCGGATTATTTTAACAGGGTTAAGTTTTAGACATTGTAATGGCTGTCTAATATTTAATCCTCTTTACAGGCCGTAGATATTTTTGCTATGTATTCAAGTTTAGTCAACAACTGTTTGTCCATTATGCAAGAATTCTCACACAGTTAGTCTTATCACTTGGTCCTACTTATGATTTCTTTTAATGAAGAGTGTACCACATCGACTATTGAAGAAAAGATTGATGTCCCTTAATCAGGAGAACAATGCTCCTCCTCGTACTTCAAGTTGTTACTACGAGTGGCTTGTGAAGTGGCGTGGGCTTGATTACAAAAGTGTTAGATGGGAGTTGGACAGTTTTCTAAGCTCGATCTGTTCCTGGTGCTAATCAAGGAGTACGAGAATAAGCCCTGCAAACCGAAGGTGTTGAGGTTGCTAATAAGTTGGTACTTAACTTTTAAACTACTCAAGTTAGCTATTCCACGGTATTTAACTTAATTAGATAGGTTTTAGATGGTTGGTTTGTGGATTTGATGTAGTTATTTTGGATGGGTTTTTATGTATTGGAATGGCTTTTGGATAGCCTTTATGTATTGGAATGTTTGATAATATTTTGAATGAGAATCTTTATTTTTCAATTTTACATGTTGCCTTTCTTTATTTAAAATGTTGGTATAGAGCCTGTAAAAATGTAGCCATTGGCTCTAAAGTATTAATCATTATGTGTTGGCAAAAGATTATCAAAGTGTTGGCATAGGTCTACACCAACACTTTTAATAGTGTTACTACAAAGATAATGGTGTAGGCATAGATCTATACCAACATCTTATAAGGTGTAGCCACAGATCAGAAAGGTGTTGGCATAGGGGTCTAAGCCTAAACTTTTCTCCCATGTTACCAAAAATCGAAAAAGTGTTAGAATAGACCCCTATGGTAGTACCCAATTTTGTAACACTCCCAAATTTGGTCAAAGTGTAGCCATAGGTGGTTTTAGGCTCTTTTAGCAACACTTTTGGCCCTATAATCACACTTTTTTGGGCGTAGCCGTAGGCCATATGTGGCGTATCCATGAGGAAAATGAGTAATCTGTCAGGCTTCCAAGGGCCCATGGCAACCCTAGGGGTTACCATGTACGTGGCAGCAAAGAAATGTGTGGTTTAAGGTCCCAGGGGTATCCCCTTTTAGGTAACCTATAGCCATTACCAGTCATCCAGTGGGGCTTCCAGAGTAGCTTCCATAAAGGGGTTACCGGAGGGGGTACCGGAGCCAGGCTACCTGGGCGGTACCCCCAGCTTCTGCCGGAAGCCTGATCAGGCTACCAAGTCAGATAAGGCACGCCTCTTACTTTTTAGGAACACGTCTATATCACCTAAAAACACTCCTAAACAGATATACATTCGGTTATTTGAAGATATATGTCATATATACTTGATAAATGATACAAAATCATGATAAATACAAAGGATAATCATCCTACAATTACCAAAACAGCTTGGTAACCTGAAATTATACATCACACTCGATTTATATCAGAAATAACAGTCATTATCCCACTGGAGAGAGGATAACTCATCATAAACAAACAATTATATCGTTTCAAGAACTACATACGGGCTTGATCCAATATAAATAGTGGTATGTAGGCAGTTTACGGGATCTCTTAGACACTTTGACACCTTGAGAAAATATAGAGCACATATACTATTGTGTGACACGACATTATTAGGGTTCTTGGCTGACCAACGCATCATCATTGCACGGTCCTTGAGCTCTAATCCCGTAGATTCAGTCCAATCCTTCCGAGGAACCACATCCCGTGTTCTTCGGGAACCCCTAGTCGTGAGCCTTTCCGGGCGGCTAGCTATTGATCTCCAACTACAAGCCTTTCTGGGTGGTTGGACGATTCCGTGTTCATTGGCGTTATTCCAGCACGAGGCCTCCTATTTTGTTGTGACAAATTCCTCCCACAATAGTCACCATCAAACATTGCCACAAACTGATCCTCCACCGGCCCTAAACCCATATCGTGACTCCAAATTTCATGAATCCTTCCAAATGGTTGTGTTGAGTATTGAATACAGAAAAAGAATACAGAGGGGGGGTGAATGGATTCTTGAACTTTTTCTCGTTCTTGAATCTGTGTAGCAAGATATGTGTTTGTGTGTGCAAATGTGTAGGTGTGGATAAAGAACAACACAAGACACGATATCACTTTAATTTAATATTTTATTAGATAAAGATTTGCTACAATCTGTGAATACAAATGCTAGTATTCTCAGCTTCGTTTTTCTCAGAGAGATGTGCTCTTACAATGTGTATGAAAAACTTAACCAACTAAAGAAGTGAGATTGTATTCTTATAGAACATGAATACAACTCACTTACTACAAATAAGGTTACAGGATAAATTACTTTCTTGTATGTCTATCCTTTTTGAGTAAACATCCAAACGGCTACAAATTTGACTTTGCAAAGCTCTGTTCAGATCCACTTCTTTAGCCCTTTGTCTCTTCTACATCTCTCCAAGCTTCCTTGTAGCCTTTCCAAAGCACGATACAGATTGTGGTCCATAAAGTGCATAGGCTTGTTGCAGGTTTCTGACTTGTACAATTTCTCCAAGTCTCCAAGAATGTATTCGAGAAGTGGCTAAGTGATTGATTCGAGAACTAGGATTAGATAACTCTGAGTTCTCGAATACTTTATGATTGACATATCGAATCACTTCTCGAATAACACTTTTCTCCAGGGTTCCTTGAGTTGTCGAATAGAACACTTGACTTGTCGAATCCCTGAGATGTCGAATAGCTTTCTGAGTCCTTGAGATATCGAATGGAACTTTGACTTGTTGACTCTTTGAGAACTCGAATACCACTTTGACTTATTGACTTCTTGAGTTCTCGAATAGAGTATTAGACATGTCGAATCTCTGAGATATCGAATGAGATATCGAATAGTTCATTCAGAGATATCGAACAGTGTTTTCTCAAATATCGAATCTCTAACTTCTCGAACGCTAGACTTCTCGAATTGACAAATGTACTTCTCGAATTGGTACTTAGGCAAATTCTTCATTTCTTCAAATTCTAACTGTGATTATTTGACAGTCTTTATCTTCTTGCTTGAGGCATTAACCTTGGAACTTCTTTCAAGCATTATTCTTGACTTTATAAGTACAGTTACACAACTAGGATTTAATGCCTATTACAAGTACAAAACAAATAGAAACTCTATAACTAGAGGTTCCCTCAGTTAAGAGGTCATGTAGGTAATGCATAGCATTACACATACTTAGGCTTGTTATATTATGAGCACAAACATGTCTCTGTGACTAACAATCTCCCCCAAATTATGAGTAAGGCCCTTAATCACAATTTCATGCCTGATAACAAGCCTAACATACAGAAAAATAAAACTTTGAAAAGTACAGGTATGTAGATTAATCAAAGAAAATACAAAGAAGTATTCTTACAAGTTATGAGGAACTAGTAGCCATATCCTTTTGGATTCATCTCTTGAGCTTTGGCTTGCAGATTCTCATTTTTCATCTTTTCCTCATCTTCTTTAGCTTTCTTCTTTGCATTTTCTTCCATTGCAAGAATAATGTCTTCCATTGCAGTGAGTTCTTCAATTAGTGGGGAGCCTGACAAATCCTTGAGTACTTCATTCAGTTGTTTCTCAGAGTAGGAACTGATGTAGTCCATTCTAATCTTTATAGTTCTTCCATATTTCTTGTTTCAATGATGTAAGGATTAAATTTGACTCTACACAGACCCATAGTCCTCAATTCATCAACCTTAGCTTCCATTGCAGCAAACTCCTCCTCCCTTTTCTTTAATAGGTCTTCAATGTTCTTTTTATATTCTACCTGGTGATCTCTCTTCCTTTTGATAAAATCAATTAACTTCAGCTTCCATACCCTTTTCACTCTATCTTCAGAATCCAACAATGCAATAATCATTTCTATATCATATAGCTTGCCCACATGTCCCTTGCCTAAATTTCTTTTGTCTCCCATCAGTGTATTTAAATTCAAGACAATCATCAACAATGGCAACATGATAGATTCTTTGAGCTCTTAGGAATTGCAGTTGATCTTCTTCAAAGTCTTCATCTAGTGGTGGTAGGTTTAAGCCTGGGATAATCGTCAGTGCCCTAGACTTGGATAGTTTCACCCTTCTTGTAGCCTGTTTGAGTTTAAACTTCTTCACCTGATTGCATGGTAGTAACATGTGACCTTTGTTGGTAGACCATTGTAGTATTCCATTAGCAGTTTGCTTTTGGAAACATAAACCTGGTTTCTTGATTTGAATCTTCTTCTCTTCTTGAGGTGACAAAACAGTTGCAGAAGCCATTGAATCAGATTTTGGTAGGTCATTACTAACAGTATTCACCCTAGACTTAGAGTCTTGTGTTGTGGTGAGTTTACTTCTAGCAATGCCTAAGGCTTGCTGTTTTCCACTTTTCCTCTCATAGACTTTACCTTGGTCATCACCATCTTTCTTGTCTTTGCTGTCCTTTTTCTTCTTTTCATCTTTATCACCTTTATCACTCATGTGATGTCCTCTCCTCCCATCACTTTTGTCTTCATCTTCATCATCCTTATTTCTCCTAGGTTGGGCCATTTCTGGAATTGCACCAGTTGCAATGAAAGATCTAAGAATGTGTAGTGCTTCTATTTCTTCAGCATTTCTGACTCTAACTTTCTTTTGTAGTAGATCAATGATAGCAATAACAAGTCTGTGATTTTGAGGAGTGAGATCATTGGGAATGACCAATTGTTTAATGTCTTCAATTTTGGTGCTAGACTGATAGATGATTGTCCATGGCTTCTTAATTACTTTTGGCAGCCTTGAAGGTTGGCCATTCCTCAAGTCATGTACAGACTTTTATTGTTCTCATTTCTCTTCTCAATAATCTCAATTAGTGCATCTATCTCTGTGTGTTTTAGGGCTTGTAGAGTCTTGTAGGTTAGATGCCATATCTTGGACTTGGACACCATCATTATCTCCTTGATCCATAATCCATCTATCTTCTTGAGTATCACAGTGAGATAGTCAATCTGATCCTTCAAGCTCCTCATATAAAATTGAGTGTCACTGGCCTGTTCCTTTGAGACTTTCAGAAACTCCAAGAATGCTTCATCATGATAGACATTTGAATTGGCAACTTCTTGTAGCTTGGCCTCGGTAACCACCTTTACTTCTAAGGGCTTGGCACTTTCAGATTTGGAGGATGGAGGTTTATCAGATGGCATGCTCCCTACAACTACTGTGGTTGTGATAGATTGCTTCTGGCCATCAGGAGTAGTGATGTGCACAGTTGGTAGAGTGACAACTGGCAGAGAGGTTGAAGGCTCATCAACTTTAGATTTTCCTTTGCCTGACACATGGGTTATAGATTTTGGAGTTCTTTGATGACCACCCTTATTTATCTTGATGCCTTTTGCTTGAGGTTTCTCCCCCTTTGGATTTGAATTCCTTAATGTCCTCTTCTCCCCCTTAGGCTTGTTGTCAAGCACAGACGCTGTAGGAGTGACCTTTGGGGTTGAAGATTCTTCAGGTAGAAGGAGACCCATGTGCTTCATCATTGCAGACAACATCAATTGTTGATGCAGAAGAACATCAGCTGTGGTGGTAGCTTGAGTGTTCAACTGTTCAATCAGAGTGGTTATAGTGTCTATAAGATGAGCATTGGATTGTTTGAGAGAAGCTACCTCCTTTTCAAGAGTATCCACTTTAGTGAATAGCTCATTGGCCTTAAAACCAGATAGGGATTGATCTTTCAATCTCTTCACTTCATACTTGGTCATCTCATGCACAGGGACCTCAGTGACCAGCTTGTCCCCATATTGATTTGCAAAGAGGGTCATGAGCATGGCAGTTGCATTCGTTGTCTGATCAGATAGAGTTTGAAATTTATGTCCCAGACCTGTGACTGTATCTTTCAGGAGAGCTAG
This sequence comes from Kitagawia praeruptora, assembly GCA_037693485.1. Taxonomy (NCBI): domain Eukaryota; kingdom Viridiplantae; phylum Streptophyta; class Magnoliopsida; order Apiales; family Apiaceae; genus Kitagawia; species Kitagawia praeruptora. The sequence goes on along the minus strand of CM075351.1, from coordinate 114,404,982 downwards.
ACCATTATCCATCTTGGTGCAGGTGGTGTTGCAGTGTTTGATATCCTTGAAAACATTGTCTAACTGAGGGAATTTTGCATCAAAGGCCCTCTTGATTTCTTCCACTGAAGTGGCTGTTTTAACACACACCTTGTTGACTTCAGTTTTGACTCTCTTCCCAAGATAGTGTGCAGCCTTGAGGAATCCTTTGTGAGAATCATTCATAGCCTCATACACTTCACCAGGAGTCAGAGATTTGGCATTGGAGCCCAGTAAAGTGATGTATTCCTCTCTTAGATATTGAAGTGCTTCATCAAGAGTAATATATCATATTTTCCTTGCAACCAGGCATCTACATTGCCATCTCTCTCAGCATCATCAATTATCTTTGTCTTTTGCATCTCCACATCATCTCTATGGCAGAGCAAAATTGCTTCATAGTCTGGATTTGGCATATTTAAGGTGACCAGGTTCTGAGCTATCTTTACAAACTCAGGAATCTGATCCACAACCAAGCTTTGAAGTGCTTCAACTATCAATTGTGGTGGAACAGATCCTGATCCTGAAGCACTGTCATGTTGCACAGGCTTCAGCCATTGTGACATAAAGTCAGAGCTAGAGTTAGGCAAGCTAGACTCCTCAGTTATAGATGCAACTTCTGCAACCGGATGGATTGACTCTTGATAAATGGATTTTATATCCACTTGGAACATTCTATAATGGCTTAAATTGATTGTCTTGGACTCAAGTTTCTTATAGTTTTGATTTGTTTTGCTTAGTTGTGTAGATTTACGAGAATGTTGATTAAGGTTGATGCTTCTATCGTTTTTGGAGATTAAATTGATTAAAATTCGGATTTTCTGGGAAGGCTACGCAGCTTACACTGTTTTGGCCATATCTGGAGTTCTATAAGTCCGTTTTCAGCGATCTTACTGCCCACGCGAAGCTTGGGAGATTTTCTACAACATGGAATAGGTGTTGCACGTGCAATTTGCGCGTGGTGGGGGCAGGAAGCACGACAAACAGAATGTTGGGAGCAGGGAAATTACTGTTTTGCCCTTTTCAAGTTCTAATTGTATTTTGGGCAGTTTTTAGCACCTTAATTAAATTCTAATTGTAATAGAAGATAAATTCTTGCTGGGCAAGAAATCTAGAGCCTATAAAAACACATCTAGGCATTGTAATTTATATCAATCAATAGTTTTATTATTGTAACCAGCTTAGATCTGCAAGGGAGAAAAGGATAGAAGGATTCAACGCTCGTGACAAGCAACGGATCTAGATCTACTTCATCTTTTGTGTTACTCTGGATTATAGATTTGTTTTCTCAACTCTTTGTTTTATTAATATTATTGCTTCTTTTATTCATATCTTGTTTATTATCATGTTTTCATCAAATCCCATGACGATGAACGGTTCAATTATGTGCTAATCGTTGTCATGGGATTCTAACGAAGTTGTCTATGTAGCTTAGTAGTTTGATTGCTTTAAAGATTACGTGTGGTGAATTCTTGATATCCTCGTATGGTTAATCTTAATGCTTTTAGATGCGTAGCTAACATCTAAATTGAATTGTTAATCTCTTGTGAAGCGAGAGTGGATCTTGAGATTTAGAACTTGTCATGCTAGCATAGGATAGGTTGATGTTTTAGCATCATGATTTGTGGCATGAATAGAGATATTATGCTGCCCTATGTGATCTATGTGGATAACTTGTGCTTAAACCTCTATGTTTTCAAATTCTATAGAGATATAGGGTCTAAACATAATAGGTGTCTACCCATCTTCTATCTCTTTTGTGGATGCATGCGTAGTTTGGTACTAGTATACCGAGAGGTAACTTTTACTTGTTTCGTGTTGTCCGATCAGATATCAAATCCCACATGTGTATTGATTAAAGGCATTAACTCTAAGTGAAGTAGATAATGAAGTTAGAGTCCCATGTTTTTATTCTCATAAGTAATTCGATTTCTATTCTTATTAGTTAATTTAAGTCTTAGTTTTATAATTTGCATCTTAGTTTAATTTAGTTAATCAACCCCAATTTGTTAATTGTCTTAGCAGTGAATTAAAACCATACATTGTTGCATAGGTACTAAATTGAAGTAAAAACCTGATCTCTGTGGGAACGAACTTGACTTACATCTATATTACTTGTGACCACGTACGCTTGCGTGATTTAGTGCAAACAACTCTACTACTATTGTCTCCACAAGAGTTGGATGAGTTACAACAGTAGTTGACACAGGCACAGAGTCTCTAGTGAAAACTAGTGAATCCTCTTTGTTTGTGATGGTGTCATCAGGATATGCCCCAGCATGCATTCCCTTACCATCTAAATGTGGTTCCTGGGTGGTGAGCAGAGTGTCATGCACTAAGTCACTTGAGTCCATTGGCTCACTAAGAGAAAAGAATTCTTGATGATCAATGCCTTGCTCCTCAATTGATTGAGTTGCAGGCTCCAAAGAAATTTGAGTGTGAGATTCTGAAGAGGAGTGTCTTGTAGATTGGATTTTGGCAACTCCCCTGAGAAATAGAGGGAGTTTCAAGTGTGATGTGCTCTCCACTCTGTGTTGTTCCAGCCTTATCACTCCCATGTGCTGACTCATTACAAGAAGGTGCATTGGGGAGGATGCTTGATTCTATAGATGCACCCTGTTGAGAGGGCACATCTAGTGAACTATGTACCCCTGATTTTACAACCTCAGCCATTTGTGTGACTGAAGAGGTGGTTTTAGATTTCTTCTTCTTTGGTCTTTTTTTTTTTTTGCTAATTAAAATTTTATACCATAAGGAACAACATAAAACACGTCTAGGGGCATACCCCGCGAAAACAACAAACAACAAACGTAATTTGTCCAATCAGGGGCATACCCCGCAGAGTCAACAAACCGCTAAAACAGAGCCAAACAACATAATTTGGCAATCAACATAACAGTTAGTAATGAAAAATAAAAGGCTAAGCCATGAAATAAGCTATGCAGGGGCGGCCACCCCCATTCACCCTGCCACCACTTTTGCGCGTCTTCCATTTGCACCTGAACTCCTCCATGTGCCTGACATCATGCTTCCCAGCTATGCTTAAAAACACCATCCCCAACATCCCGTACCTGCTAGGGGTACTCATCCAGGCCACTCCAAGATCAATCGACATTAGGGTGTCAACTCTTCCAACATTATTGTCCAAACCATTTAGCAGCACATTAAAAGTTCCCATTTGGTAATCTGCCACTACCTCGTGATTGCAGATTACATTGACAAGAACACCATCGCATCTGCTCTTCAAAGCAGGCTTCAACACGTTGGCCATCAAGTTGCCATTAGTCGTACGCTCCCTAATAGCCGCATGAACTATGTCAAGATCAAACATCCAATAATTAAAACCGAGTCGAAACTCGTCAAACAACCTGTTATCAATACCCCTCAGCAAACAGACCTCATAATTCAAAAGCATAAAGTAGCTCAGCAACACTGAGTCGAGAAGAATGACTCTGAGAACAAAGACAATTCCATTGCAAATACTAACTTTGAAGTTCGTATCACTTGCCCAATGCTTAACATCAGCATCAGTACAGCCACTAATGGCCTCTGTAGAATCCACCTGGATATCTCCCATCTGACTGAACAAGGCAGCCCCCACAGGCTCCTCATCGACAACCAGCGCATGCCACGCATAGCTCTGTTTATCAAACAGACGAAACTGTTTTACCTGGACATTTGATTGCTATTTTCCCATTGCACTAACATCATCCATCCCAGCATGAGGAGAAACCCCGTTAGTAACAACGACCATGCCTTTGAGGCTGCTACTAAAACCATCAGGATAGTAACTCCCACCTTCATTCTCAACCAAAATTTCTCCAAAGCCACCTTGAGGAAAGACCTCCAGCAAAGAATGAACATCAATAACAATGCCCAAACCCTTGAGCATTGTATAATACACCATCACAGTAGCATAAACGCGCTGTGGGGTTACACCAAATCCAGCACCGCATGCAGCTGCAAGCTCAGGAGAGCTTAAAACATGAACCTTAACTCCAAAACTAGAAGTTTCCTCACAAACATGATGAACAACCATCACATTGTATTCCATATATCCCTCACCCATTAAAACACTTTGTTGACCCATTCTATCAAACACAAGGCAAGCGTCCACACCGCTTCTCTAAATTTTAGCACACTCAAAAAATTTGTGCTTCAAATGACTTCAAATCAAACCCATCCGTATCATTCACGAGGCCTCCTATCTCATCCATGTGATTTAGACCCATACAACGAACCATCAAACTGGTGAGACATACCCCATTCAAAGGCAAACCGTAAGAGAAGAAGAAACTATCTGCTCCCAACACTACCAAAGCAGAAATTTTTAGAAAGGTTATGAGGACACCGCAACACAGCCCTTTCAACATCTCCAAAGAAAGCTTGTTCCAAGAAAGATTCAAAAGAATCTCTCGAAAGAGCTCTTCCAGATCGAAGAGAGGAACATCATGAATAAACTCTCCCTTATTTCGCATATACAACCCCTCAACAAAGGAAAGAAATATTATCTTGGAAAAAGCCCAAGGGGAAAACCCCCCTCCAACTCCCAGGCCCAAAAAACCCATGGAGACCTTCGATGATATTAACCCAAACCAATTCATTAACAAGAATACCACACCATCATACCGATTTATCAGAGAACCCGTCAACACAAAAGACTGGATACATAGCGAATCAAGAGATTCCTCAACCATACACAAAGAAGGTGTCCTATCCAAAGGACCAAATGAGGTAGGCGGTAAGAGGTCGAATCCATTCCGGTCGCAGATCAAGCCATCTCCCAAGGCCTCCATAGCATAAACCACTCCAAGAGTGGTGCTATTTCTCAGAGAAGAATGGAACTCAATAAGTCCATCCTCCAGATCCACATAACCGAACTTCAAAGACCTCACCAAACCTAGAACATCAAAAGAAAACTCAGAACACAAAACCATTATATAAATTACAAGATAGTATATATATATAAGAAATATGGTGTTTAGGTGCAAGATTAAGAGGAGAAGATGGATTTGCGAGAGGAAATAGTGTAGATCTGATGGAAAATGGTGAAGATTAGGCTGAATAAAAGTGGCGGCTAGGTAGGGTTTTTAGAGAGAGGTTAGAGAGAAGCTAGAGAGAAAGTCGACAGCCAATAAACTTCCAAACAAATTCTTTGGTCTTTTTAAGAGTGACTCTGGTTCCTCACTTTCTATACCTAATTCAACAGCCAATGCTGCTTCAGACAAGATAGTTAAGGGTGCAGAAGCTATCTCCTTCCTCTTCTTTTTACTAATATAACTGTTTTGAGAGGATGATGCAGTTGGCTCAGTGTTTGGTAGAGTGTTTGGCTGAGAGGGTTGGTTAGCAAGCCCTGGGTTAACATTATGTTCTACTTGCTTGGGCTGTGCTAACTGTGATTTTGAATCAAATATTATTGGCATGTTGTGGGGGTAAGTCCTAAATAGACTCTCCATATGGGGAGTTATTTTGAGTCTTACATCCACATCATTCCTAGTCTCCAAGTTACCAAAAATGAGTTTGGTCATGGATCTAGGGTAGCCTATTCTAGTCTTATCTATTCCAGGCAATTCAATTAATTTATTATCTACAAAATTGAGTGCAGATTGAATAAAACGAGGAAAGAAAATTTCAGTACCTCTCTTGGCTGTGTTCTTACCAAGTCTCCCATATAGTTCATGTAGAATGATCTGTCCAACATCTATCTTTCTTCCATAGGCCAAGGCATAGCCAATTTGCTGCGCAGGTGTACTGATTTGGTCAAAGCTAGACTTCCTTGCTGTGAAGACTTGAAGAAGAGTAGCAAAGACATAACTCAACTCTTTTCTCAAGAACTTCCTATTCAACTTTCCAAGATTGATTGCATCTGAGTAGTTGATAAATTCAAAGAATTCTTCTAACTCTGCATTTGTGGCCAGTGTGTTATACGCCTCTTATTGTAAATCCAGTGTTTTATTCATGTCTGATGTAGAGATAGTGATATCCTTTCCTTGAATTTGGCAGTAGACTACATAGGAGGTTATAACATTCTCAAGAGCGATGACTTCCACAGTGGTAGTCCTCCAAAACTGTACTAGTAGGTCCAGATACAGGGTTGGGTTGGCTGAGAGTGCATCCTTGATATATGATTCGGACATCCATCGAACAAAGCACTTTAAGTTTGCATTTGGTGCTTCCACATCGTTAGTTATTGCGATGAAATTGGTTTGAGTGGGTATGGTGAGTTGAGTGTTTGCCATTTGTATAGAGAGAGGAAGAGATTGAAGGTTGAAGAAGAAATTAAGCTTTTGCAGTTAGGGTTTTCAAAGGTTTTGAGAGTTTAGATGCTTGAGAAATCGAATGAAATGAATCGAATAGGTGTAGAATTGTATAAGTATGAAGTACTTGAATTGTCGATTAGATATATGTTTTGTATCGACAAGTCAAGTATTCAAGAAGTAGAAAACAACTATTCGATAAGTCAAGAAAGGCTTAATCGATATCTCAAGCAGGTTGAAACTCACAGCTGGCAGTTATCTAACTTAGATTAAATTCTAAATTAGGTAAAATATATTTTTATGAGTGATTTAAAAATTCTGAATAAAAATCCAAAAACGGTTAAGATTCAGCGAGAATTCAGCCTTTTCAAATGATTCGAGAACTCAAACATAGTATTCGAGAACTCAGTCATTAGAGAACTCAACCACATTATTCGAGAACTCAAGTATTTCCCTGTTCGATTTCTCTAAAAGACTCTATTCGAGAACTCAAGAGTGTCCTGAATATACTTGTTAGAGAAGTCGAGCATAAACAAGAAATGAATCATTCGAGAAGTCTGACTTATCGAAATGTTCTTTTCACTCATAAAAATTCAATTTTCACTATCTTTAAAAATTCACCAGACATATTCTATAAAGAATATTCTAACAAATTAAATAGTGATTTTCTCAAAATTTCATAGAAATTTCAAGTTGACAAAATATGATCTTCCAACATATGCAACAGATTTGAAATATTTATAAATCATATTTCAGCCAACACTTACTCCAAAAATTTTGAGAATTTAGATAAAGTAAGTGTTTACTGCTGCAACAATCTAGGTGATATATTCACTTAGCCAGAATCTAAAGAATTCAGCATTCCAATCTCGTTAACCAACCTTGTGAAGGTGGCTTCATCTAATGGCTTAGTGAATATGTCAGCTAGTTGTTTATCTGTAGAGACATAATGCAACTCAATGGTTCCATTAGTTACATGTTCTCTAATAAAATGATATCTGATGTCAACGTGTTTTGTGCTAGAATGATTGACAGGATTGGCAACTATAGAGATTGCACTTGTTTTGTCACACATGATTGAAATTTTTTCCAACACAAGTCCATAATCTCTAAGTTGATTTCTAATCCAAAGCACTTGAGCACAGCAACTTCCAGCAGCTATGTATTCAGCCTCAGCTGTAGAAGTTGACACAAATTGTTGTTTCTTGCTATACCAAGAGACTAACCTTTGTCCAAGAAACTGGCAGCTACCTGAGGTGCTTTTCATGTCCACTCTGCATCCAGCATAATCAGCATCAGAATAACCAACCAGATTGAACCCTGTGTCCTTAGGATACCATAAACCCAAGTTTGGAGTTCTCTTCAGATTTCAAAAGATCCTTTTTATAGCAATCAAATGTGACTCTTTTGGATTTGATTGAAACCTTGCACACAAGCATATAACAAACATGATGTCCAGCCTACTTGCAGTGAGGTAGAGTAGAGAACCAACCATGCCTCTAGAGACATAGATATCTACTTTCTTGCCTTTAGCATCTTCATCCAATTTAGTGGCAGTGGCCATGGGTGTCTTTGCAGGTGAGCAGTCTTCTAAGTCAAACTTCATCAATAAATCCTTGATGTACTTGGTTTGACTAATAAAGATACCATCCTTCCTCTGACTGACTTGCAACCCAAGAAAGAATGTCAACTCTCCCATCATACTCATCTCATATCTGCTCTGCATGAGTTTAGAGAATTTGTCACACAGCTTCTCATTAGTAGAGCCAAATATGATATCATCCACATAGATCAGAACTAGGATAATATCATCACCATGTTTCTTGTAAAACAGAATCATGTCCAATGTGCCTCTAGTGAATTGATTTTCAAGAAGAAATTGTGATAAAGTATCATACCATGCCCTTAGAGCCTGCTTAAGTCCATACAATGCCTAAAGCAATCTGTAGACAAATTCTGGAAAATGTGGATCATCAAAGCCAGGTGGTTGTTGCACATAGACTTCTTCTTCCAACTCTCTATTCAGAAATGCACTCTTGACATCCATTTGATAAACTTTAAAGTTTGAATGAGTAGCAAATGCCAAGAATATTATGATGGCTTCCAATCTAGCAACAGGGGTAAATGTCTCATCATAATCATTGCCTTCCTGTTGAGAGTATCCTTTTGCAACCAACCTTGCTTTGTTTCTTACTATTACACCATCTTCATCCATCTTGTTCTTCAGAACCCATTTTGTTCCAACAATGGTTCTGTTCTTTGGTGCAGGCACAAGTTCCCATACTTTGTTTCTTTCAAATTGATTCAGCTCCTCTTGCATGGTAATAATCCAATCTAGATCCAACAATGCATCATCAAGTTTCTTAGGCTCAATCTGAGATAGAAAACAACCATAGAGACACTCATTTTGAGTTGCTCTCCTAGTCCTTACTCCTGCATTTGGATCTCCAATAATTAATTTGCTCTGCAGTGTGTGATCTATCCCATTTCCTTGAATGCTCAGTCTGATTTCTCAACCTTGATGTTGCTTCATCTTCTAAGTCATGATCATTCTCATTTCCTCCCCCTGTGAAGTTGCCACTATTCACAGGTGTGTCTTGGATGCTTGTTTCTCCACTATTGATTGGCATAAATTCTTCTCTTGTATCATCATTCACTTGAGTTTGTTGAACTTGAGTTTCAACTCCAGTTTCAATCTCTTCATCAGAATCATCTAGATTATCAAAGTTTAATGGATCTTTATCTTCATCATTGGCTTCTTCTAATCCAGGTAGTTTGCTGTCATCAAATGTCACATCTGTGCTTTCCATAATTTTCTTTTGATTGATGACATAAACTTTGTATGCAATTCTTTCCATAGAGTAGCCAAGAAAAATTCCTTCAAATGCCTTTGCATCAAACTTTCCAATATATTCTGAATTATCCTTCAATACAAAGTATTTTCTTCCAAAAGTATGAACATACTTTATAGTAGGCTTCTTTCCAGTCATCAAATTGTAAGGTGTCTTTCCAGTGTTTTTGTTGATGAGGGTTCTGTTCTGGATATAGCATGCAGTGCTCACAGCCTCAGCCTAAAAACATGTAGGCATCTTTGCATCAAGCAACATTGTTCTAGCAGCCTCAATTAGAGTTCTATTCTTTCTCTCAACAACTCCATTTTGTTGTGGAGTCCTTGGAGCTGAGAATTGCTGAGAAATACCATTATCTTTGCAGAATGCTTCAAGCATGGCATTTCTGAACTCTATTCCATTATCACTTCTCAATGCAATCACACTTGCATTGTTGGCCTTTGTTTCCTTGTCAACTTTCTTAATGTGCTCGATGATTACTTGTGGAGCCTCATCTTTTGATGCCAGAAATTCCACCCATGTATACCTTGTAAATTCATCACCCATCACCAAGGCATACTTCTTTCTTCCTAGTGAAATAATATTGACAGGCCCAAACAAATCCATAAGAATGAGTTACAAGGGCTTGGTTAGTGATGTCACTGTCTTTGACTTGTGGCTTGATCTTTTCATCTTTCCTTTTTGATAGGCCTCACACACTCCTTCATGACAGAATTCAAGTGTGGGCATGCCTCTCACTAACTCTCTTTTGACTAGAGAATTAATGGCTTTGAAGTTCAGGTGTGATAGTTTCTTGTGCCACAGCCAACAGTCTTCACTTGATGCTTTTGAATAAAAACAACAAACTTTATCCTTGTTTGCAGAGTCCAAATTGCCTACAAACAGGCTTCCTTTTCTTACTCCAGATAGAGCAAAATCACCAGTCTTCTTGTGGGTGATCAAACATTCATCTTTGTTAAAATCCACTTTGAATCCTCTATCAGTAAACTGACCAACACTTAGCAGATTATGCTTGAATCCCTTGACTACTGCTACATCTTCAATGATGACATTACCAACTTCCAACTTGCCATATCCCAATGTGTTACCCATGCTGTCATCTCCAAAAGCAGCCATTGGGACAGCCTTCTCCTCATACTGTGATAGCAGGACCATATCATCAGTCATGTGATTTGAGCATCCAATGTCCAAAATCCACATGACCTTCTTTTCACTTTCTTTGCCATGCAAACACAAAGGTATTACTTCTCCTTTGGTACCCAAACAAGTTTGGGTCCATGTGACTTAGAAACAGTTTTATCATAAACAACATGCTTATCAACTTTCTTGGTGTTAATCTTCTTGTCACTGTTAGAAGTCTTAGAACCTGAGGTTTTAGACTTAGGTGACAGAGGTACCTTCCTAACTCTAGGAGGACTTGAAGACTTTGACCTTGTGGAGTGTGTGTAACAATTATGACTGATACAACCATCAATGAATTGCCTTCTTAAATTGAAACAGCTAGTCATAACATTCATATTGCATGGCATACAGTAAAATTTATCACAGAATGGAGCATCTCTATGTCTTAAAGGCATAGAACAATCATAGAAAGGTTTGGGCACATTACCAACAGGTTTCTTGCATGCATGAGTTAAATGATTGGTACTGAAACAATTCTGACAAGTTTTCCTAGGGGCATTAGGCATATAAGCATAGTTGTTATCTTTGTTAATCCCTAGCTTGCCATTTCTGTTCTGTTTCTTCTTAGCCACTTTCTTCTCAGATTCATTTTTCCCAGTTGATACAAACTTAACAAACTTCTTAGGTCTAGACCTATCACCTACTGGCTCCTTGGCTTTTGGCTTGACACTCTCACTCTTAGAGGATGCTTGTTGTTCACTGGATTGTGCCTCATCCTCATCATTCAACATTTTCTTGATGAGTAAGGCATCCTCATCAATTTCAAATGTTGATTCTTTAAAAATTGGAGTCTCAGCCTTTTTCAAAATGTGAGGCACTTCCTCCTGAACAACTATGTCATCTTCAATGACAGCATAGCCTTTGCTCTGTTTAAGAGTGCCATAGTCAAGTCCAATGGCAGCCTTGGGTTTAGCTTTAATTTTCTCATGATAGGATTGCAGTTGACTAGATGAGTTCTTAAAGGTTTTCAGTTTGAATTCATTTTCAGCTAGTTCATCCCTAAGAGCCTTTTCAATTTGACTAGCACATAGAACCTTATTCTGCAGATATTCAACTTCTTTCTTAAGGTTTTCTACTTGCATGGAAGTTAGCTCAAGTTCCTCATTCTTTTTGATTAACAATTCATTTCTAGCAGACAGTTTAACAATTTCCTCATTAGCAGCAGTCATACGAGTATGAATATTAAACATTTCAACAAATAGTTGTTCAATCATACTCTTGTACTTAGAAACAGACATGTCTATGATAGTCAGAGATGGTACCTGAGAGTCTGATGAAGATGTGTCATCCTTGGAATTGGCCATCAAGGCATAGTTGCAAAATCCTTGTTCTTCTTCATCACTGTCAGTATCATCCCAACACTTCCCTTTAGCTATGTAGGCCTTGCTTGGTGTTTCCTTTTTGAGAAGGGCCTCATACTTAGCTTCAAGCTCTAGAAACTCTCTATCCTTCTTTTTATGCTTCTTGAATTCACTAGCAAAATGCCCTAGGTCATTGCATCTATAATATCTCACAGATGACCTATCCACATAGCCAGTTTTGAATTTAGTCTTGTTTGGCTTCACAGGTGCTTTACTCTACTCTTGTTGAATGAATGGTTTTGAGTTTTAGGTTTGAAGGGTTGGTTCCTCTTGAATCTAATGTTTGGAAATTTTCTGACCATGAAAGCATATGAAGTGTTTTCCATTCCATCTAGCTCTTCAAGAGTATAGAACTCTTCTTCTTCCTTCTCCGCAACAGATTCACTTACCTCAGCTTCAGTTTCTTCATCATCTACTATCTCCTCTATCCTTAACTGACTTGTAGATGCTTCTAGGTCTTGAATAGATTTGTTGACAATCAAGGCACATGATGTGTTTATCATTCTGCCTTGGTTGACTTGGATAGCCCTTTTCTGAAGCAACTCAAGCTCATGAGTTTTTAAAACCCCATAGAGCACATCATAAGTGATTTTGTTTAAATCTCTTTCTCTTATAGAAATGACCCTTTGCTCTAGATGATTTGGTGAAGACAGTAGAAACTTCATGTTCAACTCCTTGGTGCTGTAAACCTTACCATTCATCTGCAACTCAGTAACTAGCTTGTGAAATCTCTCAAACATCTCAGTGATGCTTTCCTTTGGCTTTGCCATGAAAGCTTCATACTGTGTGACCAGTATCTGTTTCTTGTTTTCCTTGACCTCCTCTGTTCCTTCATATAGAACCTCAATATGATCCCACATCTCTTTAGCAGATGTACACGATGCAATGTTTGCAAACATTGATGTCCATGGAATCTATAATTAGCAGCATGAGGTGATCGTCAAGAGCAACCATCTCTTTTTCTGATTCTGTCCATTTGGATGGTTCCTTGGCCACATAAGATCTTGGAGTAGTTGTAGTTCTAATAGTCTTCTCTTGAATCTCCTGTTGTGGAACCATTCTTGAGAATCTCAGGATACAGAGGATGAGAGGCTTTGATGAACAACAACATTTTTATCTTCCAGAGGTTGTAATTTTCTTTGTCAAACTTAGGGACCTTCACCGTTCCTGTGGTCTTTGGTGTATTCGAACTCATGATTCTGTTTTTGAATAAACAACCTAGCTCTGATACCACTTGTTTGAAAATACACACCTAGAGGGGGGTGAATAGGTGTAAATGGCCAACTATGTATAACTAAAACTGATTTTAAGAATTACCAGAAACAGCTTACTGATTTAGTTTTAAGCAGAGATAAATGGTATGCTGAATGCACAGATAATCAGTACAGTAAAGTGCAGAAACAGTAAGCTAAATGCAAACAGTAAGTAAAGAGCAGAAAATAAAGAACACAGAGACTTTTAGCCAGGTTCGACCCCTATCCCCTATGGTCTACGTCCTGGTCCCTTACCAACTTGGTAAGAGAATATATTATTGATCACTGAAATAAAACCAATTACAAGATACAATAATATATCTCCCTTAATTCCCAGCTGTTGACAAATGGCGTGCTGAACTCCTGTTTCTGAACTTGCTCTCTAAGCTATACTTCCCAAGTATACTTCTCTAGCAACGTTCACCAAACCCTAGTTCCCTAGCCAATCTGTCCAACAACTCAACCTTACAAATTGAACAATACAATCAAATAAAGAATACAACTCGAACTATGAACTCTTTAAGATATAGCACGTATCAATATACTAAGAGCTCGAGAGAATGAAAGATATAGCAATGAAAAACCGAGTTGTTTGAAATCTTGTGTGCTTGAAAGTTTTCTCTGAATATTCTCTTGATTGTTAGAAACGAATGAACACAAGAATCTGTTTATAAAGCTTCACACCAACGTTCAGAAAATCAATCACCAATTAATTCGAACTATTAGAATCAATTTCCAACGTTCAATTGGTTAGAGATTTTACAACCGTTCTTGTGAACGTTAGACAGAGGGTTTGAAAGAAAGAAATCGATGAGAACCATATCCCTTCTGTTCGTATGAATATAAAACGCGTATAGGATATTTTGAAGAAGAAAATCTTTTTAAATAAGGAAACTCCTATAAGTTTTATAAAATAATTTAAAAGAAAGATATTTGAAAAGATTTGAGCTCTAGAATATATTGTGTACGTATTATATAATAAATAGTCCTCACAATATATATCCTGAATTACATCCATGAGAATTTGTCTTGATAAAAGTCTTCAGGATTTCTGGCAGTTTGCAAATGGCTTGCTGTTTGTGTCTGTTGGTGCAGATGGCTTGCCAAACTGTCTCTGTTGTAACACCAAATGGTTTGCTGTATATATATTCTCTGTAAACTTAATATACCCTGCAAAACCAAGTTAGTACAACCATAACACAATGTTTTATATCAAACTACAAGCAAATAGCTTGCTGAACGTGATCATCAAAACCATAGGAGTATCAATCTCCCCCTTTTTGATGATTACACAATATTTAGGAGAAATAAAAACTCCCCCTAAATCCCTGCATATTAGTACATTTTGATATAAAACTGATTCAAGATAAACAAGCATAATTAATCATATCCACATCGAATATCTTGACCAAACAAGCGAATAAATACTCCTAAATTTCTCCCCCTTAATCCATCAAAAAATCTAACAAAAAGAATATTAGTCCAGGTCTGGAATAAGCATAGAGAAATAATTGTAAATCATGGTAATGGCATATAAACAGTTTAGATACAAATGGTAAGCCAACGTTACCCATTCTGTGCTTGTCAGCTTGCTGACTACACAGTACACATGCCAAGTTCCATTCGAATAGCTGCAAATCTTTCTTCAGCCAATGGCTTTGTGAAGATATCTGCTAATTGAACTTCAGTTGAGACAAATATCAACTCAATCTTCCCCTTTGCTGCATTATCTCTTAAGAAATGGTGACGAACGTCAATATGCTTCGTTCTTGAGTGATTCACAGGATTCTTGGAGATATTGATAGCACTCGTGTTGTCACAATATATTGGAATTTTGCCACACTTGATATTGAAATCCCTTAGAGTCTGAATCATCCATAAAATTTGAGAGCAACAGCTACCAGCTGCTAGATACTCTCCTTCGGCCGTTGATAGAGCCACAGAAGCTTGCTTTTTGCTTTGCCATGAAACCAAGCTTTGTCCAAGAAATGTACAAACACCACTTGTACTCTTTCTATCAGTTTGAGACCCTGCATAATCTGCATCACTATACCCCACGAGATCAAAAGTATTTGTGATAGGATAGAACAAACCAAGATTGATAGTACCACTTAAGTATTTAAAAATTCTTTTAACCGCATTTAAGTGAGACTCTTTAGGATTGGATTGAAACCTTGCACAAACACAAACACTATACATGATATCAGGTCTTGAGGCAGTTAAATATAATAAACTTCCAATCATACCTCTGTACCTTTTGACATCCACATCCTTACCATTCTCATCTGCAAACAGCTTGCTGTTTTGAGTCATAGGAGTTGTTTTTGCTTTGACATCTTCATAACCAAATCTTTTGAGCAGATTCTTTGTATACTTTGATTGATGCACATAAATACCATCATTGGTTTGCTTGATTTGGAGACCCAAGAAATAGTTGAGTTCCCCCATCATGCTCATGTCAAATTCATTGTACATGCACTTAGAAAACCACTCACACATAGATTCATTAGTAGCACCAAATACAATATCATCCACATATATTTGTACAACAAGAATATCTTTACCATTTTGCTTTGTAAATAATGTTGGATCGATATTACCTCGAGTAAATCCATTTTTGAGAAGAAACTTACTAAGCCTTTCATACCATGCTCTAGGGGCCTGTCTTAAACCATATAATGCCTTCTTGAGCTTGTAAACATAGTCATGAAACTTCTCATGTTCGAATCCAGGAGGCTGTTTGACATAGACTTCCTCATCCAGCACGCCATTTAGGAATGCACTTTTTACGTCCATTTGATATAACTTGAATTTCTTGTAGCATGCATAAGCAAGAAGCATTCTGATTGATTCTAAACGAGCTACAGGTGCATATGTTTCTTCAAAATCAATTCCTTCTTGTTGATTATAGCCTTGAGCCACGAGCCTTGCCTTATTTCGAGTAACTGTTCCAAATTCATCCACTTTGTTCTTGAACACCCATTTGGTTCCTATGATAGAAGCATCTTCTGGTGGTTTTACAAGTTCCCAAACATCACATCTCTCGAATTGGTTGAGTTCCTCTTGCATTGCCATGATCCAATTTTCATCTTCTAATGCTTCTTTGATATTTTTGGGTTCTTCTTGAGCTAAAAAGGCAGCATAAGCACAAAAGTTTGCTTTTCCTCTCCTTGTTGTGATTCCATCTGAGATATGTCCAATGACAAGTTCTGGAGGATGATTCTTTACTGTCCTTGTAGCCTTTGGTAGAGAATGTTGAGCAATTTCTTCATGTGAAGTGATTCTGACCACTTCAGCTTGCTGTTTTGAATTTCCAGCTTGCTGTTTTCCATTCTCAGTAGAGTTGTTGGCTTGCTGACTTCCAGTTTCAGCAGAATTGTTGGCTTGCTGATTTCCAGTAACTTGATGTTGTATATTATCAACTTCACCTGCAAATTCTTCCTCGTCTCTTGGCAGATCATTGTTAGGTTCTTGAAAAGTAACATCAATAGATTCTTCAACTATATGTTTATTTAAATTATAAACTCTATATGCTCTACTAGTTAAAGAATAGCCAAGAAAAATTGCTTCATAAGATTTAGCATCGAATTTACCATCATTATCAATTGTCTTGAGCACAAAACACTTTGAGCCAAAGATCTTGAAGTAACTAATGTTTGGCTTCTTTTTCCTCAACAATTCATACGGAGTTTTGTTCAAAATAGGCCTGATTATGACTCTGTTCAACAAATAGCACGCTGTATTCACTACTTCTGCCCAAAAACTTCTAGGCAGCTTGCTTTCTTGCAAAAGAGTCCTTGCTGTTTCTTGTAGTGACCTGTTCTTCCTTTCTACCACTCCATTCTGTTGTGGAGTCCTTGGTGCAGAAAATTCATGTGTAATTCCTCTTTCTTCACAATAAGCAATGAAGTCTTTGTTGAGAAATTCACCTCCTCTATCACTTCTTATACCTACAAGTCTTGTATTCAACTTGTTCTCAAGTAATTTGATTAGTTTCTCAAACTCATCAAAAGCACAATCTTTAGTACGAAGAAATAATACCCATGTAAATCTAGAATAATCATCTACAATCACAAAACCATATTGTTTACCTCCAATACTCTTGTAAGCTTCTGGACCAAATAAGTCCAAATGAAGAAGCTCTAAGGGTTTAGAAGTAGATACCATTTTCTTTGATTTGTGAGTGCTTCGAAGCTGTTTTCCCAACTGGCAAGCTGAACATACTTCAGTTTTGACATACTTTAGCTTGGGCAACCCTCTTACTAGTTTCTTGCTTGATAACTTTCTGAGCAAATCCATGTGTGCATGTCCCAATCTTCTATGCCAAATATATGGGTCATTATCCACTGCAGCCAAACAGCATGCTGTTTCCTGCAAATCGAAGTCTAATACATATATATTTCCTTCCCTTCTAGCAACTAGGGGGATTTTGTTAGTACCAATAGTAATAATAGCTTTATCAATGCCCAATTCAACATGATGTCCATTATCAAATAATTGAGTGACACTAAGCAAATTATAAGTAAGGCCTTTGACATATTGAACTTTATCAATTGAAATATTACTATTACCAATAGAACCGGTACCAAGGATTTGAAGAGTTTTGCTATTTCCAATTGTTACTCTTCCACCCTTTTTCATTTTGAGATTCATAAACTGAGATTTGTCTCCACACATATGTCTTGTGCATCCACTGTCCAAGATCCATTGCTTTGACTTGACCTTAGCAGCAAGGCACATCTACAAAACAAACAAAAATAACTCAATGTTTTGGTACCCATATAGGTTTGGGTCCAGGTTGGTTAGTAGCAAGAATATATAAAGCATTTAAATCAGATTTCTTGATCCACATTTGGACCACTTTTGGGGACTGATCATTTTGTTGGTAAGCTGTTTGTCTTCTGCCAGAAGCATTCTGGTATGCTGTTTGTCTCCTGTCTGATCCATTCTGGTAAGCTATTTTCTGTTTGCCTGATCCATTCTGGTATGCTGTTTTTGTCTTATGATATACTTGAACCACACAATTCTTTTCCAGATGTCCTTTTCCACCACATTTGTTGCATGTCTTCCAAGGCATAGCATAATTGTAGGGAATGCCATTCCTTCCATCATATTTGAGCACCTTATCTTTCTTGTTGAGATTCATGCCAACTCCTTCTCTGACTAAGGGGACCTTTGCCTTCTTCATCATTGTCTTTAAAGTGTCTTCACCTTGAACAAAAGTTTCCATACCCTTCTTGAGATCTTTGACTTCTGTTTCTAGGAGAGTGATCACTTCAGCTTGCTGTTTGATGAGTTCAGCTTGCTGAACTCTCTTTTCAGCAGTTTTTGAGGATTCGGCTTGGCTAGATTCCTTCATTTTGTATGATTCCAATGCTTTAGCTTTAGTTTTGACATCAGACCTTAGCTCTTTGATTTCTTCAGTCAAGGTCTTGTTTCTCTTTTCAAGTAACTTGACATTAGCCTCTAAATGTCTGTTCTTAGTATTGAGTTCCTTGATCTCTGTAGCTTTACTGAATGAAGTTGAATCCCATTCTTCCATTTTTGGCAACAGATCTTTTACCATTTTGGATAAATAAGCATTCTTATCAGTCAGCTTGCTGATTTCAGCCTTTAGTGCCATATGTTCTTCAATTGTAACACTATTTTGTTCCTGCATGGTTAGTGAATCTAACAGTGTATCATCTGAAGAAATATAATCATTAAAGGAGTTTACCTCACTAGGATCCTCTTCAGAATCAGTTTCTGCATATACTCCTTCTGAATTTCCTAGAACAGATTCATCTTCAATTCCAACAAGTGCTAAGTTCACCATTTCTTCACTTGAGTCATCACTGGAATCTGAATCATCATCACTCCAAGTCAGTAGAGCCTTTGATTTCTTCTTATCCTTGAAAAAAGTAGGCTGTTTTGACTTCAGTTTGTAGCAGTTCCTTTTATAATGACCTGGCTTGCCACATTCGAAACAAGTTTCCTCCTTAGAGTCTTTTGAGCCTTTCTTGTTGTTGTTGTAGCCATCTCTTTCCCTTTTCATCATGTTCTTCTTTTCTATCAGCCTTTTGATCTTCTTTGAAATGAGTGCAAGTTCCTCATCTGAATCAGATTCATCATTAGAGTCAATTGGCTTGCTGTTTTTAGAATGGAGAGCCATATTCTTCATCTTTTCTGTTGGAGCTTTAACACTTGAACTTCCCACCTGATTTCCATTTATCTTGCATTCAAATTGTTCTAGCTCAGCAAATACAGCCAAGTGATCCATAGTATCAATAAGTGGTGAGGATTCCAAGGCAGTAACTTTGGCTTCATAGATAAATGGTACTGCACTTAAGACCTTCATATTGATTTCATCTTGTGGTATAGATTTTCCAAGCCTCTTCAGTGAGTTAATAGTAACTTGAAACCGTGCTTGACTATCCTTGATAGTTTCACCTTCATTAAGCTTGAAGTTTCCAAAGTCATTCATTAGCTTACTAAGTTTCACCTTCTTTAGAGACTTCGAACCTTCATGATAAGTCTCCAAAGCATCCCACATTTCTTTTGCTGATTTGAGTGAAGATACTTTATCATATTCAGCCTGGTTCAAACCATTCATAAGAGAACTCCTTGCCTTTCCATTGTAGCCAACTTTGATTAATTCATCCGGAGTGAGATCATCAACATCCTTTGGCTTGCCATCCTTGTCAAGAAAGACATATGGACCTTTTTGCACAACTCTCAGAACTAATGGATCTCTGGATAAGTGAGTTTCCATGCTGCTTTTCCACCAGTGGTAGTTGTGTGTGCCATGAAGAAGTGGAGGCCTAAAATCAGATTTTCCTTCGGGATAGTTTTCAGCCATTTTGATCGAATACTTTCCTGTTACAGAATTGTTAGTATACCAATGCTCTGATACCAAATGAAAATACACACCTAGAGGGGGGTGAATAGGTGTAAATGGCCAACTATGTATAACTAAAACTGATTTTAAGAATTACCAGAAATAGCTTACTGATTTAGTTTTAAACAGAGATAAATGGTATGCTGAATGCACAGATAATCAGTACAGTAAAGTGCAGAAATAGTAAGCTAAATGCAAACAGTAAGTAAAGAGCAGAAAATAAAGAACACAGAGACTTTTAGCCAGGTTCGACCCCTATCCCCTATGGTCTACGTCCTGGTCCCTTACCAACTTGGTAAGAGAATATATTATTGATCACTGAAATAAAACCAATTACAAGATACAATAATATATCTCCCTTAATTCCCAGCTGTTGACAAATGGCGTGCTGAACTCCTGTTTCTGAACTTGCTCTCTAAGCTATACTTCCCAAGTATACTTCTCTAGCAACGTTCACCAAACCCTAGTTCCCTAGCCAATCTGTCCAACAACTCAACCTTACAAATTGAACAATACAATCAAATAAAGAATACAACTCGAACTATGAACTCTTTAAGATATAGCACGTATCAATATACTAAGAGCTCGAGAGAATGAAAGATATAGCAATGAAAAACCGAGTTGTTTGAAATCTTGTGTGCTTGAAAGTTTTCTCTAAATATTCTCTTGATTGTTAGAAACGAATGAACACAAGAATCTGTTTATAAAGCTTCACACCAACGTTCAGAAAATCAATCACCAATTAATTCGAACTATTAGAATCAATTTCCAACGTTCAATTGGTTAGAGATTTTACAACCGTTCTTATGAACGTTAGACAGAGGGTTTGAAAGAAAGAAATCGATGAGAACCATATCCCTTCTGTTCGTATGAATATAAAACGCGTATAGGATATTTTGAAGAAGAAAATCTTTTTAAATAAGGAAACTCCTATAAGTTTTATAAAATAATTTAAAAGAAAGATATTTGAAAAGATTTGAGCTCTAGAATATATTGTGTACGTATTATATAATAAATAGTCCTCACAATATATATCCTGAATTACATCCATGAGAATTTGTCTTGATAAAAGTCTTCAGGATTTCTGGCAGTTTGCAAATGGCTTGCTGTTTGTGTCTGTTGGTGCAGATGGCTTGCCAAACTGTCTCTGTTGTAACACCAAATGGTTTGCTGTATATATATTCTCTGTAAACTTAATATACCCTGCAAAACCAAGTTAGTACAACCATAACACAATGTTTTATATCAAACTACAAGCAAATAGCTTGCTGAACGTGATCATCAAAACCATAGGAGTATCATTGTTGAGTATTGAATATAGAAAAAGAATACAGAGGGGGGTGAATGGATTCTTGAACTTTTTCTCGTTCTTGAATCTATGTAGCAAGATATGTGTTTGTGTGTGCAAATGTGTAGGTGCAGATAAAGAACAACACAAGACACGATATCACTTTAATCTAATATTTTCTTAGATAAAGATTTGCTACAATCTGTGAATACAAATGGTAGTATTCTCAGCTTCATTTTTCTCAGAGAGATGTACTCTTAAAATGTGTATGAAAAACTTAACCAACTAAAGAAGTGAGATTGTATTCTTATAGAACATGAATACAACTCACTTACTACAAATAAGGTTACAGGATAAATTACTTTCTTGTATGTCTATCCTTTTTAAGTAAACATCCAAACGGCTACAGATTTGACTTTGCAAAGCTCTGTTCAGATCCACTTCTTTAGCCCTTTGTCTCTTCTACATCTCTCCAAGCTTCCTTGTAGGCTTTCCAGAGCACGATACAGATTGTGGTCCATAAAGTGCATAGGCTTGTTGCAGGTTTCTGACTTGTACAATTTCTCCAGTATTTTGTCTCCAAGAATGTATTCAAGAAGTGGCTAAGTGATTGATTCGAGAACTAGGATTAGATAACTCTGAGTTCTCGAATACTGTATGATTGACATATTGAATCACTTCTCGAATAACACTTTTCTCCAGGGTTCCTTGAGTTGTCGAATAGAACACTTGACTTGTCGAATCCCTGAGATGTCGAATAGCTTTCTGAGTCCTTGAGATATCGAATGGAATTTGACTTGTTGACTCTTTGAGAACTCGAATACCACTTTGACTTGTTGACTTCTTGATTTATCGAATAGAGTATTAGACATGTCGAATCTCTGAGATATCGAATAGTTCATTCAGAGATATCGAACAGTGTTTTCTCAGATATCGAATCTCTGAATTCTCGAACGCTAGACTTCTCGAATAGACAAATGTACTTCTGAAATTGGTACTTAGGCAAATTCTTCATTTCTTCAAATCCCAACTGTGATTATTTGACAGTCTTTATCTTCTTGCTTGAGGCATGAACCTTTGAACTTCTTTCAAGCATTATTCTTGACTTTATAAGTACAGTTACACAACTAGGATTTGATGCCTATTACAAGTACAAAACAAATAGAAACTCTACAACTAAAGGTTCCCTCAGTTAAGAGGTCATGTAGGTAATGCATAACATTACACATACTTAGGCTTGTTATATTATGAGCACAGGCATGTCTCTGTGACTAACAGGTTGAGATATGATCACCATTTTCTTATAGTTTTCAGCCTCATGCCTCGCCAAATACATTGGCATTACATTAGAATCTGTATCAATACCCCTAGTTACAAGAGATAGATTATCATCTGCTTTCCGTTGATTTAATTGCTACACTATGTAAAGATGCTCCTGCGGTACTCCATTATTCATAGAATTAATCCATTCCCAATGTGCTGCAAGATTATCAGTTTCGAGCTCTATCACATCGTGATCATCCAGATAAGCTCTAACCAAACCTTCGAACAAAGCATAAAATGCATTCACTCTCTTATCCTCAATCCCCAAGGAACCAGCATACAACCTGATAATCTTACCTCTATGATCCCTAATAACAATCCCAATCCCTGACATATTCCCATTACGTAGAGGCTCATCGGAAAAGAAACCACTTACATTGACTTTAACAGCACCAACAACTGGTAGATGCCACCTAATTGCAGGGAAACTCCATAGCAATAATATATAGCACCATAAAACATTTCTCAGAACCCAACACCCGCTTCGTAACCTGAGATAAAACATTAACTTCATCCGGTTCATCTTCTGAGTAAAACATATCTCCTATAACATCCAATGACCTATACCTAAGGCCCACTAATCCAATATTAACTCTATATTAATAAACAAAACTATGAGTTCCTCTTTTCTCAGCCCGTTAATACCAAATTACCCTACACAAACGGCCCATCTTACACCTCAACCCAATATTGACTTCTTTCTAAACAACCTTAAAACAATTTATATTGATATTGCCCCATTCTTAACACCACCCCTCAAGGAGATAATTTCTACTACGTCCTTGCTTAGCTAGATCATCTGAACCTAAATTACCATCTCTCCCAATGTATCGAAAATCCAAAGTAGCCTTTTTAACCACATTTTCCTTCCCATCCATTAACAATGAGTTGGGAAAAAACAACCCTCCCTTAACATTAGAAATATAACTAATTACTTCCTCACTATCCACGTAAATTACACATTTGTCATTAGTATAACGCCCTAGAAAATTGCCTATTTATAAATGTGTATTTAATATTAATTACAGATTCCATTATATGAATATTGTTGAGAAGGTGAATTATGAGAGAAATCATGTTTATGTGTTTATATGGTGAGCGATGTATGCCGTGTAAGCCCGTGTATTTTTATTTGTATTTTGATGATTTAAATTTATTTAAATCATGCACTATTGATCTTTTGGAGATTTTATAAAATCATCGGAGTTATTATAAATCCCAAAATCTCTTGTGTTATTATCTTTGTAATAATACTTAGTTTTAAAAATTATCGGGAGAATTTTTTTGGGTGTTTTAGTATTTTTAAATTGATTTTACGAGTTATATTGCATTTAAAGCATCAAAACTTGTAAAAATCATATTTAATTCATTTTTGATCCTAAAAATATTTTAAAAATATGTGGGTGTTTGTAAATTCATAATCTTGATTTTAGAATCTTTAAACTTAATGTTCCATTTATTTTCTGTTGAAATTCGAATTTAGAGATGGTTTAAAAAGGATTTTCTAGTTAATTTCTAGTGTGGTGAAAGTCAAAAGGCCCTTTCATTTTTTTTTATATATCCTTAAATCCCCAAATCCATTTCTGAGCTCTGTTTTCAGTCGGTGTTCATCTCTCTTTTTCGAGAACTCTCCCGAACCCCTTCCATGTCTCTCTCTCTTCAATCTCTCTCGATTTCTCACCTGAAATCTCTCGCGAAATCAACTCTCATCCCTTACAATCGTAACTCGGTGTGTGTGGTATGGTTCGTGTTATGTCTCTCTTTCTGTTCCCCCTGTTCATCCTTGTGGCTGGGTTGATGGGTTTGTGCGTTTAACAGCGTGTGTGTGTATTCTGGAGGTGGGTATGTGCCGCGTGTACTGTATGTATACGTGGTGTGCTGTGTGTACTATGTGTGTGGGATTAAGGTGGTGTGTGATGTGTGCTGAAATTGTGTATACATTGTGTGACGCCCCCAAATCCGAGGTCAAAGATTCAGGTCGTCACATCACCATCCAACCATATCATACCTGTATTAACTTTACAACTCAACAATACATCCATCCAGACCTCAATCTTAAGCACAAACAAGTTAGAGCCTCAGAAACGATAATCAAAATTAACGCTAAATATTACAATTCATCTGTACATTCTAGAATCTTGCACACTTCCATTTATACAACTACACTTGAAGACAAGTCTTACTATTACAGTTGAAAACCTATCAGACTTACTCTGTAGTATTTATTAGGAACTAAATCATCTCAGAGGTAAATCTTCTACTCCTCTTCTGCTGGTGCGGAGTTAACTGATTAAATTCTTCTCTTTCTGAAAAGTTTTTATAAAGCAAGAATGGGCTACATAATGCTCAGCAAGCTCACCATTTTGTAAAATAATAATGTGGTTTATTTCGAAAACGTTCCCAACTGTATGGGTATATATCTCAGATTTCAAAACGTAATTTGACAATATATATGTCCGAGTTTGAATAAAACATTTATACTCACTAAGGAGCTTTAAGAATAACATATGAATCCGTTATAAGGTTCCAATTTCAATATATCTCAAGTTTGAAAATACATATATATAAGCATATCATTTTCGGCAAAACACTCTACGGTTATCATACGGTACAGGGAATACATTATTGCAAAACCTCTTTCCTTCCATTAGCTTAGAAGGTTTCTCATTCAAAAACATTTGATTCTTTGAAATAATTGCAAGAGTGCACTAACACGTGCCAATCTTTATAGAAAATCTTGCAGTTCTAGATACTGCACGATGTCAATATTTTTCTTATCAAAAACCACACTATCGGTAACTTGGCACTTAGGCCCAAGAAGCAGTGTTTGAGTATTTTTCCAAAGTGGAGGAGGGGACTGGAAGAAAACATAAAAACCTGACAAGGATTGACGATGATCAGTCGCCACAACCAAGTCCAACAATCCGCGGGTCTTCTCTACCGGTAGAAGGATAGAAACTACATCCGTAACTATCCTCGGGTGAAAACTACATCCGTAATCACCCTCGATGAAAACTACATCCGTAATCATCCTTCGGCAACACCTGGGCCGGAATAATAATTGATGTACCGCCTGGCTCACGGCCGCTTACACATCCCGGGAATCGTTCGTCAACGATTCCCACACCTGCCAGAGTCCCCTTTTTCTTTTCTTTTCAAAATTATTTTGATAGAAAACTTGAGTAGTTGAAGTTCGACCTCAATCATCCGATAATTCTTGAAAAACGTGCAAGAAGCAAATGCTGACCGGGGGTTTTCGAAAATGTTTTGGGTCTGAAAGAGTTCAAGTTTGAAAACGCTGAAGGTATCTTGGATTAGTTTTGTCTTTAAAATAATGAACGATAATTAATAAATAATATTTTTAGATTTAATATATAAACAATTAGTAAAATAATTAATTAATTAAAATAAGCTTTTAATCCAAGATAGATATTTTTGAGTATTTTTAAAAACGTAAAAATAATAAATACGTAAGTATACGATACTTCCCGAATGACCTTTCGGGTTTTCGTAATTTAATCACGATACAATAATATACCGCTCCCCGGTCAATAGTATATTTGGACCGCTACGACCTCTATTGCTAGAGTCGTTGTCCGAAGAAACATTTTCATTCTAAGTTCAAGGGTGTACAAACACATATGCATATATCTCAAACTTCAACATAATCTCATAAAGTATACGCATATAATACGTTTGGAACTACAAACACAACAGTGAAAAATCCTTATATATAAGTTTTGAAAAGTAAACTTGCATAGGTAGAATCAGGAACATAATATCTTGAAAATAAATTCTTAGGGTTGGAAAACTTGCCTTGGGAAGTTGGTGTGGTTGGGCTCGTGGAGTGGAGCGACAATCTATAAATATCCAATATTCGCTCGTTAGTATCTTAGCAACACCACTTAATCATAATGTTTTAAAGAATACAAGGCCATCTTAGCGACTCCACCATTTGACCCACTAACCCTCCTATATGACCATGTCATCACATTATCACATTCTTTACCCATTCGACTCAAATCTATTCCTCAAACTCGAAACTCAAGTGAATACTCTTAAAACTACTTTAAACTAATCTCCTAAGTGGTTTTTCACTTGCGCGGATTTTACTTCAACATTTTTATAAAATTGAAAAATACATATTGTATTCCAATTCTTTTTGGGTAGCCTTCCCCACTGCATTTACTAGCTTCTCTAATTTTTCCATGATCCTACACAAATTTTTAGGGGTTCAAACAAGGTTCACAAGGGGACCACTTAGTGTAGTCCGGAATCCAGAAACACATTTCACTTCTCAGGCCATAACTCAAAATCTATACATCACCTAGTCATGAACCTTATATTTCTGGAAACTACATTCAAATACCTTTCCAACAATATACATTAGGACTTCAGGGGACAAGATTTGGGGGTTCAAAACCCTCCTACAAGACAATACAAGTTCCTGGGAAAAACTCAGCATGCTTATATCAAAAAACCAACCAAGAATCTTACATCCACATCACAACCAACATCTAAATCACCAAGATCATACTTTATAACATATATGGAGATACATACACTAACCACAAGCCTAAAAATCACAACCACAATACTTAAACTCAAGGTCTACATCATCCATAACTTATATGTCCAAGATTCAAACTAATAACCATGGATCTAACATTAAACATCACAATTACTACATGGCCAAGAGGGGTTAGGGTTTTTATACCTTCTTGGTGTTCTTACAATCTCAAACAAGCTTGGTTAACCTTGGGGAAGCCTTACTCTATTCTCACCATCTTCAATCTCACCAAAGAAATCAAGAACATGGAAGTGAGTTTCCTGACTGGAAAAACACGCCCCAAAGATCAGCCAAAACGAAGCCCTTGCACTCGTTTCCTGGTCGAGGCTCCTGAATGAAAGTTGTAGAGTGTCTTCACAGCTTTCTAACCATATAAAGAAAAAAAAATGTCATTGAGTAATGAAGTCTCTAGGCCCGTTTTAGTGAGCTCCTTTCCTGTTGGGCAGAATGGAGTATTTGGTGTTTGTTTTGTTTTGTTTAAAGTGATAAAGTGATCAATAATGCTTGATATTTTCACTTGGATGCATATTATCTTCTTGCCATGTGGTGTCATCTCCTCATTGGTTCATTTGGATTACCTTTATCCATCCATAATTGCAAGCAAGTCCCTTGCTTTATACATATTGTTTCCAAGTCCTTCCTTCCTTTTCTTATTTGCACCAAGGGGCTTCCCTTCTTGTATATTTACTAAATCCATATGTTACAACTTATATGTTGCACTTCATTGTAATAGTGTGGCCTAATACCTCAAACAATCGTTGTGTCCAATTTTTTTTGTATTTTCTCTTTATCTCAGAAAAAAAAAATTCTCGCGGTTTCTCAATTGTTCTCATTTCCTTTAACTCTAGGATTTTATTCTCAATTCCATTTTCCTCTCATAATATATCCTTCTTTGGACTTCTAATATTTACTATTCTTAATTCATGATTCGCTCACTTGATCGCTTAATCTCGTTGCAAAGTTTCAGCGGTTTCTAGAACGTTTGTTTCACTTCCTCCGTGGTTTTCGTTCCAAATTCTCAAATCACTTATAATAAAATTCCAAAATATTAACTCCTCAATTCCTCAAATTAAATATATCATTTCGTGATATTACTGATATATAATTCACTGCTCGGTCAAATATTACACGAAAATAGAATTTGGAATTTCTGAATTCCGATCGCATTTACATACACTTATTTACTCCGTAGATTACTAGTATAACTTCGGAATATCCACACTACGTCTCGTACATAGGTGGCATGAAAAATTTTCTTAATCCTCAAAATCACTATTCATTGATGCACTTCATCATAATAGGAAAAGTTTTAATTCTACCGAAATTTTGGGTTCTTACACATTGGGTATGGCTGGATTGTGTCAAGCTTTTGGTTTTCCTGGTTTTGGGGTCGATTGTGAGTGTCATGTGTGTGTATCGTTGGTTACTCAAGGAAATTGGGGGCTGAGTTCAGTGGGTTGCTATGATTCGTTGTGTGGATTCAACGATGTGTGCAGGATTGTGGTGTGTGGTTGTTTCGGACTGTGATAATCGGAGATGGAGTTCGGTGGAGTAAATGTGAGGTGGTACATGTTTGGTGCATTGTTCTATGTGTGTTTTGGGTGCTGTGTGGTTCGAAGGGGAGATGCAGTAAGGAGAATGAGGAGGGCAGGTATGAATATGTTGGGGGTTGGTGAATTAGATGTGCTTTAATATTGTGTTAAGGTGATGAGACGATGGATGCAGGGGGCGAAGGTGTTGTAGGTGAGTGTGGTGGCGCAGTTGGGTGGGGAGAGTGTTTGGTGGTGCCATATTTGGGATTGTGGGTTGTAATTTGTTAAGGTTGAATGTCTACTTGCATCTGACTTGATAAGTGGCTTATATGATTGTTTTATTGTCGAAAGTATTATTGTGTTAATTTGATTCAAATTAGATAATAATAGTTGGTCATAAATTTGTATGCTTTGGTTGTAACACGCTTGTTAGACGCTTAAGTAACCTCATATGATTAGGTATTATTGAAGAAAAAGAATGGAGTGGTATCGCTAAAGTACCTTACTCTGTAGTTTTTTTGACAAACCTCAAGGAGTGGTATATGTTATCGAGGAATATACACTATGTGATTCAACACATGTTGTATACCAAGCTAGTCACTAATTGTTTGTATTCGAATAGTGATTGTAAATCATATGTATTAATTAGTAATACGTGTTATATGTTTACTTGGATTAGCTGGTTGTACTAAATTATTTTATGAGTATAACCAATATGTGCTAAATTGTAAAGTGTTATAGGACGTGTATGGGTAAATTAGATTGACAGTGAGGTTTTGGTTGGTTTTGGGCACTAAAGTAGTACTTTACCTTGGTATAGGTACGAGTAGGAGACCCGGACAAGAACAGTGCACGAGTAAATGGAATTTCGAGCAGGAAGATAATTATCGAAGTTGACAAGCGTAATGACATAAATTGGCGAATTAAGAAGGAAAGATGGAGGTAGGGCCGAGTAAGGGGTCAATGTGAAGAGAAGTAGAGATTGATGTGAAGTTGAGTCACAGATCAATGTTGTAGAATCGAGAACTTCATGTATCGAGGCAAGTGTTATCGCTCCTCACTTATTGTTCAAGTGATGCAATTCTGTTCTATTTATATATCAATGTGTCAGTCAAATTATGTTTACAAAGTGACATCCTTCTCAAATGACGTGCAAATGTTTATATTTCTACCTATAGCTCTAGTGCAAATTTTCAAATGATCTTAAAAATACCCTTTTCATCAATAATATTTTAAAACGTAGTATGTTGTTGGATTCCTCAAGAGAGTACCGTTTATTTTATTTTATTTTCTTTAAAAATGTTTAAGGGACGTTCTAAAACAGAGGAAATCCAAGATTTTAAATTCTTATAAAAGTCTTTGGCATAATTTCTGATTTTTACCCGATGGACCCTCTATAGGGGATGTTCTCTTCAAACTGATTTACGATTAATTATCCTGAAATTCTCTAACAAATGTTTATTTTGGACCACTTAATTTACCTAATTTAGTCCAAACTTTACAAGGTATTGGAGAAATTTTATTAAATGTTTAGCACTTGATTATATCCTCGTTTTATCTTATATTCTCAGTTGTGGTTACTCATATTGCTAGTAAAATTCTTTCTTCGATTCATTTAATGATGTATGACCCCAATTATTCGTAACGAACTTGTCGATACCCTTTGAGATTGTTCTTTATTTATCACCCTTTTTATCGTGTCGAACTTGTCGACACCTATTAATATTATTAGTCTTTATTTACCCCTATTGATGGGTTGATCTGATTGATACCAATTGATGTTGATATTCACCAGTGAGTCTTAATTATGAATTGTTGATCTGAAACGTGAGTCTTCCAGCTATTTGGTTGGCAAAGGTTGTCGATTGTTCCGACACCTAGTGCGTTCGATATAGAATTGGAATATTTTTGACCGTAAGGTCGGACCATATCGTGGTCGTGATAAAATGTTTTTGACCTTAAGGGGTCGGACCAGATTCGTGGTCGGAAGTTAATAAGGCCAATGTGTGTCGTGGATCCATTATATGACATTGCTGTGTGCGTTTGTCCGGGGTTAGTGCGTGACTGATCAACAGCCTAACCTTATTGTTTTTTTTAAAAATATATTAAAATCCAATTCTAATCTATACATTGAGGTTGAGTTGCTTTTAAGCCTATTTCTTTGAATCCTATGACGATTATCTTTGGTTATCAGAACTTTTATCAGTTCTCGTTGTTGATACAATTTATTCTAGCAGAGCATGGTTGGCTCGTCTTCGTGTTACGATAGTTAATTCTTCTGCTGCTTTCTTTCGCAGCATATGATGATTAATCTTGTTGATCAGATTCTATATTTTCTTGATATTGCTATCACTATTTACGCTTGTTGAGCATTGTTGGCTCACTCTTGCTTTGTTGTTTATTTTCTCCAGTTAATAGAGAAGATTAGTGGACCTTGTGGTCAGTTGGTATTACTGTTCCAGCAGCGAGAGGTGACGTTCGAGTTGTTGATTTCGTCGGGTAGTGATTTTGGAATTTATCAAGGTTCGTAAACTAGTTTGACAGTGGACTTAGTTTGTTATAAGATTATATAAGAACTTTATTCTGAGGTTGGATTGTAATAATATAATTTGATAATTGTTTCATACCATAACCTGTATGCGGTCTTGGATCAGGGGTGTTGTATTATTTATATTGGCTTATGTCCAGGTTGATGTTGAGTTGATTGTGGTCAGTGGCCCCATATCTGTACCCCGGATTTTTAGGATGCCATAATTAGCATATATGCTACCCCTACCACACTTGCAAGATGCACCACAACATGTAACTCTGCTAACATAGAATTAGAATCATCCACCGGTCCTGAAAAATATATACTAGATTCCCCAACTTATCTTTTAAAAACCCACCAATACCCGCCGATAAAGCACCGCTACTTTCAATCTTTACCGACCCATTAGTAAAACCAAAGTATTTAACTTCATTATCATACAACCCTCCTCTAATAACCCTCCCACTTTTCAATATCACGCCCATCGGATTTACAGACCACAAATTAACACATTCCTCTTGCACTATTTCAATGGCTTGACACCATTTGAGAGCCATTAGTTTGATTAAATAAAGCACCTCCTCCTCCTTGTAAATTACATATTGGAACAACTTCAAATTCCTGTTCAGCCAAATAGATCAAACTATTGATGCTAACACTGTAGCCCAACTTGCTCGCAACTTCGAATTTTCAAACCACTTAATTCATTCCCATATTTTCCAACTACTTACTGTCCTCCAATTGTTACTTAATCCCCACCAATCAAACACCCAGTTCCAAATTTTCTTTGTAAATCGTCAACTCCACAACAAATGTTCCTGATCTTCAGCACCATTATTACACATTATACATTCCTCATCATTAAACACATTTGATAATTTCTTCTGCAAAAATGCTTTCGTAGGTAAAATTTTATGTTCTACTTTCCAAAAAAAATACTAAATTTTCGATGGAACTTTTAACTTCCTGATAACATTCCACCCCCTATTACTTGAAGGATCCCCACATGATAATAACCTCCTGCCATCTACTGAAGAATATGCTTTACCCGATTTAACCCAAATCAAGCAATCTGATCCAGCAAAAAAGACGATGGCATCCACAATGTCATTTAGCCTTAAAGATTACTCAACCTCCCAGGCTCGCAATTTCCTAGTCCATAACAAATTTGACTCTATACCCGAATCAATCCAAACATCACAAACAGATTTCACTGACACGTTTTGTAACTTAGACAACTGATAGTCTTGAGAAAGAATGAAACAATTTCCTTTTATCCAACCATCTATCCTCCTAAAAGAGCGCATATTTTCCATACAATCCACCTAAAACTTACTTACTCGTCATTGGTTATTATGCAATTTCGAAAAGTATAATTTGAAAAAAATGTTTATATTATTTCATTGAAAGTTAAAAATAAACATGTATTATATGATAAAAATTACTCTTAAAACAAATTAATATTGCATGACAAAAGAAATATTTAATTTCCGATTTCTATTAAGGTCGATTAGAATTGTCGCAACAATCTTTTAAACTAAAAATTAATATTATTAGTTCCAAAAAAAATTAAAGTATATTAAAAGAACCACATGGATGGTTATAACTTATAAGTTGAGTATGTATAATAAAAGAATATTTTGTTTAACGTACTTTTTGATGTAATTGGATTGTAAAGTCATGAAAAATTATCAAAAATATTAGTTTTTTTTAAATATTTTTGTGATTTTATCATTTTCAAAAAATATTTGAAAATACAGTATGCAATCAAATCAATCAATCAAATGTAACCTTTTTTTATATTTTTTGGGAAAAAAAATATAAATTGCTCTTGATTGCATTTGAAATTGAAAGAATGACAAGAATACCACAAATTTTAACATTTTGTACGAAAATAACACTTTTTGGAACTGGTGGCCAAAAATACCCGGCAGTTACGCATTTCACAAAAGGGTAATATAAAAAAATCATGTTACGCATTTTTGATGTGGGTAATTAATAGAAATTTTTCTCCTATTACCCCTTTCTAAAATGCGTAATAGCATTTACCCATTTTCAAAATGCGTAATAGGGAAGTACTGTTTCACTTATTACCCCTTTTTCAAATGCGTAATTAGTACAAAAGCTATTACCCCTTTTCCAAATGCGTAATAAACGGGTATTTTTGGCCACCCTCATCATTTTGTGGTATTCTTGTAATGGAGGGGTCCTATTTGTGGTATTTATGTCCAAAGCCAATTGAAATTGATTTTGATTGCATTTAATTCAACACGTGCAACTTGTTGCCCAATTTTCAATTACTAAATTCTTAATTTGCATTTGTAGTTGATTTTGGTTGATGTCAGTTTGAAATATGCTTGCAACCGTATTTTTGTAAATATTTAAAAATTTATATTTTGGAAAGGTATGTTTTAAAAAATAGTATTTTTGCAAAAACATTTCTGAATTTAAATATTTTTGAAAAATTAGCTAAATACTTTATATTATAATTCAATAATACTTTATATTATAATTCGATTTATTTACATTTCAATTATATTCCCCCACCTCGAATTTGGGGCATTGCAACATGTCCGTAAACAAAATAATCTTGTTTTTCATAGACGTTGTGCTCTGTTTTGTTTTCAAAAATACAAAATCCAAATCCAAACCATCTTTTTCCCCCTCTTCACACACTCACACACATTTTTCACATCAACTTATAAACCCTAGCTTTCATCTTGATTTCAATTGAATTGAATCAGCAATGCAAGACATCTTCGGATCGGTTCGCCGATCCCTAGTTCTCCGATCACCGGACGACGACTCCACCGCCGTCGGAACCCTAGTTGACAAAATCAAGTGTATTCGCAAGTCCAGAATGTTCTCGAAGCTTTCGCCGCCGCCTCATTCCGTTAATTCACCGACAGCTCCGACGATTAGGTGGCGAAAAGGCGAGATGATTGGTTGCGGTGCGTTTGGTCAGGTGTATATGGGAATGAATCTTGATTCCGGAGAGTTGCTTGCTGTTAAACAGGTCATTTCGTTGTCGCCTGATTTAGTTAGTATTTTTGAGTAGAAAATTTTGTTAATTTTTCGAGATTGTTGATTTGTCCAGGTTGAAAATATTATTATGTTAGGACTGCAGAAAAGTGTTCATTTATCGAGAATGTACTAAATGTTTGGTTATTGGATGTTTCGTTTGCAGGTTTTGATTGTTGCAAATAATGCTTCCAAGGAGAAAGCTCAGGTTAAGATTGTTGTTTTACGATAATTGCTACTTTAAATGTGTCATTTTTCGATCTTTTTTTTTGGTTTTCTGATGTTCTTGTTTTGAAATAGTAGTGAAGAATTTCAATTAAGCTTTATTTTTATGAAGATGTCGGTCGATTGTTAGGAACCAGTACTTTGTTGCTTTATGATATTGGGTTATGTGTCGTAAATTTGAAATTACAGTTAGAAATTTTAGTTTTGCTAGTTTCACTTGTCTGTACTGCATTAGAGGTTGGTGGATTAATCTTGTCGTTTATCACTAGTAATGGATTGACTGCTTAGTCGTTAATGGATTATGATTCTTGGTTTAACCTCAGTTTTTCGTGAGTTATAGGTCCAGGTCAACTCGGTTTTATATTTAAGTTATCCCCTTTCTTTCTGTTTCTAATTTTACAAGTACAGGGAAGGGGGACGGGAGGAATAGACTACTGCTAGGCTTGGTTTTAAAATGAAGTTATCTTCTTTCTCTTGATGTTACAAATGAAATGTATAATGTTCGATAGCATCTCTAATGCATAGCATGCAGAGTGTATCGTAGAGAGATAATATGTTCAGTTTAATATTTTTGTTGTCCCTGATTGCAAAAGGTATCTCATAGGACCTTATAATTCTGTTTTCAAGTAGTAAAAACTTAGTACTATTGGTTCCATGAGCACAATTTTATAAAAGCACGTTTACCTTGGTTTTTGTCTTTCTTGTTCAATTTTATCCAGTTGCAAGGTGTCTGTTGTGTACATCATCAAATGTTTGTCTCCTAAAGAATTGTTGTTAAAAGGTTCTAGTTACTATCTTAAAATTGTATCTGAAAGCCAAACTTCAAGCTGTTTTGTCCATAAATGTACTTACGGACCCGGATTCGGCTGGAAGGATCCAGTATGGATATATGTTTAAGGGTCAAATTGTTAGTATATTAGTGATTAATTTCTGTTGCATATTTCTTGGCCCTAAATTAGTATCGAGTGGCAAGTGTCTGGCATGGGTACTGGCAGTTCGAGAAATGAAGAGTGTGGGTAACATAGAGGTGTTTACGAATACATTCTCCGAACTATTTTCAGGAGATAAATGTACTCTTCTTGGTTGGTGGCCAACCCAATGTACCATGTGACTTACATTCCCTAAGGAATAGCTGGAACCTACTGGTTGCAATTAGCGTGCAAAATTAAACTATCAAATGTCCACCAAACTTTTGTTTTGTATATATATATTTTTCTCCTGTGCTGAACGCCTGAACCTAATAACTCATATCCATTTTGATTATTCATCATAGTTTTTGGTTTTTTTTCCATTTATTGCTTGACCATACATACCAAATTATTCTTTACCGTGACTGTTTCTGCATCTGTTAATTGGTACAAGTAGGCACATATAAAGGAGCTTGAGGAAGAAGTAAAACTTCTAAAGAATCTTTCTCATCCAAACATTGTTGTAAGTGTAACTTATATATTCTTTCTAGTACTTTCTGTTTCAGTAAGGCTTTTTACTCGTTCTACATTTGCTGCTTAATCGGAGATATATCCTTATTTTTTTTCATTTTGGTCATTTTATTCAGAGATATTTAGGAACTGTGAAAGAGGAAGAAACTCTAAATATTCTGTTAGAGTTTGTTTCTGGAGGCTCAATCTCTTCCCTACTAGGGAAGTTCGGGTCATTCCCTGAGGCTGTAAGTGATCATATAGTTCTGAGCTTTTCAGCTGTGTTCCTTTTGAATTGTGTAATTTAGATGCTGTGTTTTTTTATTAGGTTATAAGAATGTACACAAAACAATTGCTGTTGGGACTTGATTACCTTCACAAGAACGGTATCATGCATAGGGACATTAAGGTCTCTCTCTCTCTCTCTCCCCCCTCTCTCTCTTTATATATATATATATATATATATATAGATATTTACGTTTGTGTGTGTGCGTGTTTGTTGTCTTATTCTCTTATTAAACACGGCCTATAGTAAAGTTTGTTTCTGATCTACATTCAGGGGGCAAACATCCTTGTTGATAATAGAGGATGTATTAAACTCGCAGATTTTGGTGCATCTAAGCAGGTTGTTGAGCTGGTAAGCCATAAGCACATGTTTCTTTACACTGTATACTTGTGGCGGATCTTTAATTTTTAAGTTATTACCTACCTGACTGGAATGGAATTACTGTAGGCTACTGTAACAGGTGCCAAGTCCATGAAGGGTACACCATACTGGATGGCTCCAGAAGTAATTCTGCAGACCGGTCATAGTTTGTAAGGACGATTAAAATTTCTTTATGTATGCTGAAGACTGTATGTAGTACTTGTTGCAATAAGTATGTAAGTTGCAATTTTTTGTGATATAAGCTCCAACTTTATTCTTAAGACAGTTTTAAAGAAGAGGCTAACTGAATTTTGGATTTACTAATGTTCCAACTCGTAATGTTAGGGTTTTTCTCATATACACCGGAATTCACTTGGATTGTCCCAGAATTAGTTACTAAACTTTGGAGTTTCTATTAAAGAGATCCTTTCTGGGGGATAAAAACTTTTCCCAAAATGATTTGAAGTAAAGAATTTGTTTGAAAACTTACCTAGTAATTAAAACGCCAACTGATAATTTTAATTTAAGGTTCAGTTACCTAATAGTGGGCACTACTTATGCGAAATTACATTTACTTATTATTGAGTCACATAATGAGTTTCTACTCTTGTTGTTCCAGAAACACAGAAAGCGATCATTTGTTAGAAAAAATATCTTGTAGAATTTGATTCATCTTATGTCAATACTTGTTAAATTACATAATTCATCAAGCTTTATATATATTTGATTGTTATGCCAAGTTGTCGGCACTTTATACTAATCAGCTATATTTAGGGAGAAAAATGGGTACGTGCGTCTCTATGTCTTAAGAAAGGCAAAGCTGGAAATTGAAAACATTTTTTGGTAGCAGAGTGAGTATTTAAGTGTAGGATTCATCTTTGTAGCAGAGTATGAGTGCTGAATTTATTTGTAGGTACAGCAGAGTTAATATGTGACATTGTTATTTCTCTGTATGAATATTTTTACCCCTTAAATCTGCATGACTATTTCAATGGCCACTACTGTATTAGCTTCAAATCATCTTGCAATTGAATAATAGTCCTTATTAGTGACTGATTCTTACATTTTATACTGAATAATCTCCCAGCTCTGCGGATATATGGAGTGTTGGATGTACGATAATTGAGATGGCTACAGGAAAGCCTCCCTGGAGCGAACAATACCAAGAAGTCTGTTTAAATGTTTAAATTCTCAATGAACAGTTTCTTAACTTTGAATAATATCTTCAAGATGCGAGTATTTCCTCTTGCAATATACTAACCTATAGGTCCTTTCAGGTCGCAGCTCTCTTCCATATTGGTAGTACAAAGTCTCATCCACCAATCCCTGATCATCTGTCTGCTGAAGCAAAAGATTTTCTGCTTCAATGTTTACAAAAGTATGTACTTAAACCGCGGTTCAGAATTTATTTTGATTGTCGTCAGCAAATGCTATTTGCAGGAAGCCTAACTACTTAAAACTCAATTTGTCTTCATAAAAAGCACTTATTATGTATAGCTCTAGTTATTAGTCATTAAAAAATGCATATTTAAACTATGTTTGATATAAATTCGGTGTGTGATTATGGTCCCTTACCAACTTGGCCTATAAATCGTTACATGACACCTCTTTTGGGTTCATGGAATGTTTTTCCAAGGGCTTCCTACTCACATGAATGTGTTTTTCTAAAATATTCCAGTTTACCTTTTTCCTTTGTAATTCTGTCCTGTTAATACCATATTTATGTTCTATAGGGAACCAGAGTTGAGGCCAACTGCTTGCGACTTGCTGCAGGTGAATATGTTCTAAATTAAAAATTAAATCAGCTTTCTAAGCCTTATGATGTCTTCCAAGTAAGTGTGAATATATATACTTATTCTTTGCTAGTCACATGCAGCATCCTTTTGTTACCAGGGAATCCTTGCAATCTCTTCCTGTTGCTTATCCGTCCTCTATGGTTAGTTTAGCACAAGTGGACTTATACAGTTTGTAGTTTTTATGCATAGTTCATAATGTTCCTTTTTCTGTTCAGGAAAACATGAGAGTTCCTCCTATCCCAACAGACGAGAAAGATATGGATATCTCGTAAGTATTTGGTGTAGTGTCTTTTCTCCTCTTCAGATGTATAACATAGTTGTGAATGTAAAGGTTTGTTATGTGGACACAGAAATAACTATCATTATTTTCATATGATACCAGCCCCAGCTCAAGTGATGTCTGTAATTTGGGTACTATGAACTTTTCAACTGTGAACTTGGTCAATGTAGCAGAAAGTGGAAATGACTGGCAAGCAAATAATAGTGATGACATGTGTATGATTGACAATAAAAATGGTTTTGCAGTGGGTGCACAAGCTAAACTGAGCCCTCTATTGAGTGATGACATTAATAAGGTATGAAACTGTTTGAAGTTTCTTAGCCTGCCTTATCCAGTTTTGTTGCCAAAGTTTATTATTCTATAATTTTCTTATTAAATTGGTAATACTGGTGTTAGAGCTTCAATCCCATGTGTGAGCCTGATGATTGGAGTTGCAAATCTGATGGGACCCATGAATTGGAAGGGGTAACAACTTTGGATGATAACAAACCAGATAGTAAAGTTGGATGCTGTTCAACTGAAAAATTTAACAATGATTTCGCATTTCATTGTGGACAATCACTTTCTGAGGATGACGATGAACTTACGGAGTCCAAGATTAGAGCTTTTTTGGATGAAAAGGTTTTCCTTTTCTTCCTTTCCTTTTTTCTCTTCGGTTTCAATATCTAATGGACGAATGCAGTATTGAGCTTTTTCTTTTGAATCACAGGCTGTAGAACTTAAAAAGATGCAAACGCCCCTCTACGAAGAGTTCTACAATGGCGTTAATGCTACTAGCTCTTCAATTTTTTCTGAAAGTACATGTGATGGAAGTGCCTTGAATTTCTTGAAATTACCACCTAAAAGTCGGTCACCTAGTCGTGCTCCTAATACTCCTACTGCAGTTGACTCTGCAATTTATTCGAGTCCCGGAAGTGGTGGAACACACATTTCAAATATTAGTGGCACTAGTAATCAGAGTCCTAGGGAACATCTATCACCTCAGCTTCATGATCAAAAAGGGATTCAGGTTGATGTGCAACATAATTCAGTTAGCCCAGGGTTAGTAAATGAGTTAATAAATTTTAATTTCTTTAACAGCAATTCAGCATCATTTTACATATATAATATTTATCGGAGATACATGTTACTCTGGCAGTATGAGCTTCTCTGAAGTACAAAGGAAATGGAAAGAGGAACTTGACCAAGAATTAGAGAGAAAGAGAGGTACGTGTCTCAGTTTTTTACTTATATGTGTGCAATGTAAAATGATATCCTGTTCCCTACAGGGGTTTAGAGAGGCATGGGGCTGAATACTTTATGATAAAATTAGGTCTACCAAATAGATGTAATGTACATAATGTTAATCAAAATGTGAAATTTCATGCTATGCATAGTAGACCATGCCGGAGAGTACAGTTGTCTTAATCTATTTTCACTGCTTAGGGTGCCTTTTCCGAAACCTTTTATGTGCAGATACTGGTAATCTCAATATTAAATTAGAAAAATTAATGATTAAAAAAATTGAACTTGAAAGCTTTATATAACGAGCAGTAAGAGATCTAAAATTTATGGTAGCTAAAATGATATGTTGAATGAAACAAAGTGCGAAATAATTGTTCTATTGTAGAATAGATATAGATTAATTACTTTTTAGTGTACATATGTGTATAATTTGAGTGTTTGACTATAAACAACGCAGCTGCAATAAGATTTATATACTCTCGTGTATCTAGAGGCGGTAAGCAAATTCAGTTGCGGAAAAGAGTAAACAGTGAAGCAGCAAAGTTTCTGGATAATAAGATAAGGTGCTTAGAGTGCTTCACTGAGGACCCTGATAGAAGAATGAATATGCCATATGCTGATCTGTATGCTGTTCTTTAAAGAGTGAAAATAGTCATCCACATGGTAGTTGATCGTGTGCCAATTTTAACTTCTACTATTTAACTCTAGGATTCTAGATACGTACAGCCAGTGTTACAGAAATCGCTTATCGGACAAAATCGGATGAGGGACCTTATAGTGATTTATCAGAAATCGGCGATTTATCGGAAAGAGAAATCGGAAATAAATCGGAACAATATTATATTAATTTTTATATATACACACATGATTTATAAAATTTATACTAGTAGTAAATATCAAAAATGATTTAATAATCCACAAAATGAATCAACTGCAAAATCATAACCCCGATCTTATATATTAAAAAACTACAAAATCATAATCCGAACTATATATACATTAAGCAAATCTTATAAAGCCTTATATTCCGACTTTATAGTTTATACATACAGAAACAAGTACTACATTCTTGTAGAAGAATCAACTGGATCTGGCTTTGTCGGTACCCTTTTATTTATTATTATTATTATTATTATTATTATTATTATTATTATAAAGAGGAGGCTGTGAATTGTGATAATATATAAGTAATTTTTTATTCCTGTCGGAGCAAAATCCAAATGGGACACAATTTGACCCTATCTTGGCTGGACAACGCGGATGGTATGCGAGTATGTATCTGTATGTATATATTTGCAAGCAACTGAGATGGTTGCAGCCATGGCGGATTCATATCCCCATTGTTCCCAGATCAAAGAGAAAGCTACCGATATCTCCATTAAAAGAGTAACAACTAAAAGGGTTTTTTCCCTCTTTCTCTTCTCAGCCATGGCTATGGCGAGTATGTATTTGTATGTATGTAGTTTGACTTTTCCGATTTCTATTTCGATTTCTAACCCGATCTGAATAAAACGCATAATGGACCGATTTAGGATAATTATGTCGGTAACTTGTCTGCAACCGATATTTCGGCCGATTTATCGGCTAATACGCCGATTTCTACAACACTGCGTACAGCTATCCTATTATAGACAATATTTATTACTTTTTTAAAAAAAAAAAAATTAGGGTAAGGTCGGTTTCAAGAAATATAAGAAAACTAAATACCCACGCACACATTGCCTCCACTGGCAAACCCTTGACTTTCAGTGACCAAGGACGAGGGATACCGCTAGGCTAAGCTTAAATCTTTAATTTTCTAGATTTGTGCAAAGTGTAGATTATTTAGAAACTAATTGTCTAAACCATTCTCATCAATATATTATATGCATATTCAGATGTATAAAACATGCCAACTATGTAGTGGCATCTAGTAGTATCCTGTGTTATTGTGTTTTACTATTTCTACCAGCTACGGAACTCTCATTTGCATCAACTATTTCTTTTTGTTAATAATGTGCTTTCTACTGGGGCAGAGATGATGCGCCAATCAGGTGGAGGAGGCAAAAATATATCTCCAATAGAACGAGGTTTAAACCGAAAAAGAGATAGATCAAGGTTTGCGTCACCGGGCAAGTAATTGTATGCATGTGAGTGGGTCTATCATGCTGATACTTGAGCAATGGAATTCTGCTGATTCTTTGAAGAATGTTAGGCGTTCCTCATTGACATGCATCTGCTGCATTCCTTATCTGGTTAAAGTAATTGAAGTGCAGTCAAGCCTAGTTATAAGATGAATCTGGCAGTTTCACAGCCTAGAGATGGCTCAATTCGGTTTCCTGCAAGTCGACATGTCCAGTGCATGTCCTTTAGGATAGCAAACTTTTGTATGTAATTGTGTGCGATAATAGAAGCATATCATAAAAACTGTGTATCACTCTTTTTTTTTTTTTGCTGATTTTCATATGGTGTGACCAGGAAGAGGGGTGTAGTTGTTGAGCTCTTCTAGCCTTGTGTGCATAAATTTGTCTTAATTTGGACAATAATCTTGTTTGATGCAGCCCAACACCGTATGAACCCCTTTTCCACTATACCTTCTATGTAATAATTTTTGTTTCAGTATTTGCAAATGGTTATAACTTTGTGCATGTCTCTGCTGTTTCAAATTTCAATAGTCTTTCAGTTTCACATTAATGTTCATTACATTCGACGGTGTCGGGATGAGAAAAGAATTCTGTACATTTTTGTATATATTTATTTAGTTTTATTATATGTCGTGTTTAGTGTGTTTAGTGTGATAGTCAAGCGCCTACCTAGTTTTTTCTAAAGTAAAATAAAGGTAAGAAAGCGTGGATCAAGAACTTCCACGATCTACCCTGCTGATGGGGACTTGTTGCTGGGCTTAACTAATTTTTATTTGAACTTAACCAAACTTTCTCCACCACAGATCTGAACCTGGTCAAATTGATCTACCCTTCGTGATTTGTTTATATGACGGTGAATTGTAAGGATGTGAATGTTGATTAGTGTGAGATCCATTTCGAGTTAGATGGACCTGTTAAGGATGGACAAGTTACTTAACCTGGTATTAGATCTCAGTTTCGGAGAGTTCTTGGCTTCGAATCCTTCCACTGCATTTGTTTAATTTAATATATGTTTGTTTGTTTGGTATATTGGTATATGTCTGGTTTATACTGCTAAGAACGGGGATATTTTGCAGGCTTCTACAGATTGCAACCCATCCTAAGGTTTCTTGAGGACTAAGATTTTACCACCAGAGATTACTTTTGATCCGCTGTTTGCTGTATGC
Organism: Kitagawia praeruptora; assembly: GCA_037693485.1. Classification (NCBI taxonomy): domain Eukaryota; kingdom Viridiplantae; phylum Streptophyta; class Magnoliopsida; order Apiales; family Apiaceae; genus Kitagawia; species Kitagawia praeruptora. The sequence goes on along the minus strand of CM075351.1, from coordinate 114,362,043 downwards.
TGAAGCTTTTGTAGCTGACATTACTTTTGAAGAGCAGAGTTGCAAATATATTGGACAAAATTTACTTGTGTATATTTGGTGAAATTTACTTTAGTACTCAGCTATAGCCTCTACCTCACTATTCCAATGTTTCAGTTGTGAAAATAATTCCTCGTTGGAAAATTTAAAGGTGCAAGTGCTATTTTTCTCGGCTATTTTTTTTCTAAATTATTTTTATCTGCTATTTTTTTTTTTGTTAATGTGATAACTGCATCCATTTTGTAGAAATTATTAGGGGTGTTGGTCCTATCTATCACAATTTGAAAAAAAATGATCCCAGATATCACAGCTCAAAAACTTGGGTGTTGGCCCCAAATATCACAATTTGAAAGGATCCCTAATATCACAGCTCAAAAATTTGGCCCCCAATATCACTTCATAACAGAGCTTCGTCCAGCGTTTTCTTTTTTTCCTCAAAACGCTAAAGCATCTAGCGTTTAGGGATTTTTTTTTAACTGAAAACGCTATTTAAAGTCACGTTTCCAGCATAAAACGCAACATAAAGTGGCGTTCACTTTTTGAAAACAATGTTCTATCTAGCGTTTCCACTCCAAAACATAATACGATGTAGCATTTTTTTTTAAAAAAATCTCCCTCCGCCCAAAATGCTAAACGCAGTAGCGTTTTAAAAATAAAAAATTAAAAAATTAAAATGCTACACGAAGTAGCGTTTTTACTAAAAAAAATTAAAACGCTAGACGCAACAGTGTTTTGGAATGATATTTGGGGCCAAGTTTTTTATTGTGATATTGGGGGCCATTTACTTCAAAATTGTGATATTGGGGTCTTTTTTCCAAAAACTTGACCCCAAATATAACTACAAAACACATTATAATATAGTGTTTTTATTTTATTTTAATTTTTTTAAAACGCTAATGCGTTTAGCGTTAATGGGGATTTTTTTTTGTTGTGTTGAAACGCAATGTTTTTAGTTCAAACGCCACTCTATGTGGCGTTTTGGTGTTTTTTTTTTTTTTTTTGATATAGTGAGTGAGGGTGCATTTTAATTATGTGTGCCCCTGGCGGGGACCTAAAAAATAACCCTAAATGAAACCCGTTGAACCCCAATAAAAACGCTCTCCTAAATATATACGGTTTAGTCGTCGTTCTGAATATTTCTAAAACCCAAAATGAAACTGACGAACTCCAAAGGTTAACCGTTGAAACCCCGAAGAAATATAGATAAAATTTAAAAATTTAATTCGACGACCTGATTTTTAGGGTTTAGGGTCTAAGGTCTAGGACCCTAAACCCTAAACCCTAAACCCTAAGTTCGTATATGGTTTATTGGTCTTTCCGAATATTTCTAAACCCAAAATGGAACTATTGAACCCTAAAGTTTGACCGTTGAAATCCAAGAGAATACAAATAAAATTTAAAAAATTTAAACCCAAAATGGAAATATTTAACCTCGAAGATTAATTATTGAACCCCGAAGGTTAATCATTGACCATTTGATTATAAATTTTTAATATTATTTGCACATATATATTTAAGAGATTAAAAAAAACCAAAACGCCAAATGAAGTGGCGTTAACACCTAAAACACTTTCTAAACTAATATTGCTAGCGTTTAAAAAAAAAAAGAAGCAAAGAGGCAAAATGCCAGATGCCTTAGCGTCTTTGACAAAAAAAAAACACGCTAGACGCTTTAGCGTCTTTGAAAAGAAAAATTAACGCTACTTGATGTAGCGTTTTGGAGTGATATACGGGGTCAGCTTTTTCATTTGTGATATTAGGGGACAATTTGCTTTCAAATTGTGATATTGTGGACCTTTATTCATTATTAAGATATGTCTTCCGCCTCATGTAATTCCAATGTTTCTCTTTATTCAACTTGTGAGCATAGTAATGTGAATTCTACTCCACAAAGGTTTAGGCTTAAGACCCCGGGTCCGGATCCTCTGTCCCCTTCCTCCGTGTCCCCTGCTCTTTTTAGTACAAAAAGAGTGCCCCTGCGGGGCCCATTTTAATAAATAATAAAAATGGGCTCCACAAGAACATTTTTTTTGTATTAAAAACAACACAAGAGCATTTTTTTTGTATTAAAAACAACAGGGGACACAAAGGAGACACGGAGGAAGGGGACAGAGGATCCCGGCTCTAAGACCCCGACCCCGACCCCGACCCCGACAATATAGAAGAAGATTAGAGACATTGAGTAGATATCTACAAAGAAACAATTAAAAATAGTGTTAGAGGCACAAAAAATTGTTCCCAAAAATTACTAACTGAGTTTCTTCCAACAAAGTTAGAATCTCACGTGACAGATCCTAATTATTGTTACAATAATTAGGATCTGTCACGTGTATTTTGGAAGTCAATTTTGTACCCCTAACATTATGCATTAAAAAGTTATTTTTCACATCCTAAATAGCTTCCTCAATATCTTTGAGCTAGGAACGACATCGATGTTGAACATGATGGTCTTTGCTTAAGCCCACTCATCATTATCTTCATTCCATTACTCCGCTCTATAAATGATTTTCTACTTTTCAGTGGAGATACCAATTTGTTTGCCAGTCTTGATGGCGAAAATGATCTTCGCAATTTTGCTGCTGTAGGCCACACCTTTGGTGATCTCTTGTCCAAACATAAATTTCTTCTTGGTGACACAGAAATTGGAGGGCTCTTGATCTTAACTTGAAACTTAGAGGCTGATGCACCTGGTGGCTTGACCAAGAATTTATGAGGAGTCTGTTGTCGGTTCTTGGTGATCACCGGAGACTTTGTGTTGCAGAATTTCTGCAGATTTGGACTCGTTGATGATGACTGAAACATCGGGTTTGGAAATAGTACTGCCTTTTTAGGCCATAACTTATTTCTGGGGGACACACTGTTGGCAGGTTGGATGCATGGCTTGGAATTAATGTGGGATTTAGCAGGTTGGATGCATGGGCTATCGGTGTTAAATAGAATTGACTGTAATGTGGTGTGTTTTTCCCTGTTTCTTCTTGCCCTGAGTTCAGAGTTTTCGAGTTTTGGCCTATGGCTTTGCTTTATGGATACTGGAGTTTTGAAGTCATGGGTTGTTGTCCTATTTGTTGGAGCAATAGCAACCACAGCGTCTCTTGCAAATTGAGTTGTTTGTATAATTTCCTCCATTGTTTCTCGTAGAAGCATTGCTGGTAATGACATCCTTTGCCATTCCCCTGAAATTCCTTCACAGCCACAATTACAATCAGTCATACACATTTCAGAAACCATATGTACACAGGCTGCGTATCTTTCTCTATACCTCTGCATTCATGTACAAAGTGATTTGGCCAAAAACGTAGCTACCCCTAATTTCTCAAGTTTCTTTAACTAACATAGGTTGTCGCGGAACATTACTCTATATACATTACATAACGTACATCTAGTAATCAGCAATTTTTAGGCTGAATGTGTTTGCATTTGGAGCCACAATCTAAAACAAAATATTACCTGTAGTTGTCGATTTTCCAGATGTGGATTTGAGAGGGGTAGCATTTCTGATCGGAGAAGGAATAAAGTCAAGCCCAATCCAAATATCGAAATGAAGAACCCAAAGAAACAAGAAAAAGGGAAGTAGTACCTGGCAGATTCTTGTTTGCACCTAAGACTAGTTCTCAAGTAACTTGTAGTAGTTTGAGGAGTAAGATTAACACCAGAACTCAGTTTTGATCCTCCATTAGCTGTGTACTGAAGCTCTTGGAGTCTAGCTAAGCACTTGTCCACCTAAACATGAACAAATCACTCATCTGTACCTGAATTCTCTGTAATGTACAATGTATCAGTGGAAAGAAAGTAGCTATATAGTGAAATTACCTTGTTTAGAGTCTGTGCAAGAAGAGTGTGGTTTAGACGAGTTGCCATTTTCTTGTACTTTGGTGGGCTTCTTCTTGCTACCATATTTCTACTGTACAATTTTGGAGATGAAACAGAGAGACTCTTATTCTGTTATTCAGTTTTATTTGCCTACTAGGTATGTTTCAACGGTCGACTATAAATGCCTGCACGTAGACTGTATGTATAAATTTTTGTATAATAGATGGAACCTATATGCACAAATAATACTAAAAAAAAAAAAAAAATCTACTACTAGTTATGTAGGAATTCCCCACAAGTGGGTTCGTCTTTTTAGCAACTTTTGATCCAGCAATACCGGATTGAGTGGTGGTAGATTGATAAAACCCGTTATCATGATAAACAAATTGGCATGTTTCACAATTTAAACTTCTACTAGTAAAAATTGAAATTCGAACTTGGCAAGTATTAGAATCGAGTAATGCTAGGGGAACAAAACAAATTTTCCAAAAACCTCTACAAAATGATGTGGCATGTGATGATGTATTTAAATGAAAATGTTTAAATTTTTTTTTTTTGATAAGGGTACGGAGATTTCATTAAAAAGAAGCAATACGACATCTATAATCAAGTAAATTCCCTATGAATAACAAGAACAGATCTGAAATATAATCACAAAAGTATTTTCCAAAACAATTAGATGGGTAAATACTGAAGAACGGCTCCGAAATCACGGTATTAGGACCATGAAATAACATCGATGACAAAGCATCCGAACATTGAATGGAGATCCTCGTTATAATTGACGGTACAACCATCTTGAAAACTGCATCTGCTTCGAACCACAGATCGATCTTGATCATCAAATACCCAAGAACAACAAAACAAACCAAGAACACAAAGGAACAAATAAACTCTCACAAGGAGAGACAAACAAACTCTCATAAGGAGAGACAAATAAACCCAATAAATGGGTAAACAAGCCAAAAGCTTACAATCCTCACCGAAGGAGGATGATTATTGAAAGAAATAAAACTAGATCGGAAAAGGGCCTCCGGTCGGTGAATAAACCGCCAGAGGAAAGAAACTGACTGAAGAAGAAGAAGGCGGTGGAAAAGTGAGAAAGAAAAGAGAGAAAGTTAAGTTGGTTAGCTTACATTCACATATGAAAATGTTTAATTGATGGAATTGATGTGAATGCACATCATTTTAGAGACGTTTTTGGAAAATTTGTTTTATTCCGTACCATTTTTCATTAGAAACATCCAAAAACATTATCAAGCATCAAACATATTTAACTAGTTGCAAATTAGTTGTGGCTGAAGTTTCAACTGTAGATTTTTTATTTTCCCTGACAACAAAAAAGATAGGTTTTTTTTCTTTTTATTACCAATGTTAGGAGTAACAAAGTCATATTTTAAAAATTTAGCAAAAAAAAAAACATATTTTAAAATGAACTATATTACCAGAAAACCAACATACTTTTACATGTTTTTTTTAAAATTCTTTTCTGTCTCCATTTTCAGCAAAGAAATGTGAGATATATTCTGGTACTATTACTTTACCCAAATTCATAGATTTGAACTATGTTTAATAAAAATGAGATGTTTTTGGTGATTTTTTTTGTCAAACGAATTTTACCAGAATCTCTAGAGAGTCAAATATTTGTTTTTGTACATCACTTATTAAGAAAACAAAATGTTATCTAACATTTTTTACAGTAAGCTTACGAATAATTAATGAATATTAATCACAAATTTGTGTTTACCAACAACTTAATTTGCAAATTCGTTCTCACACCCTAACAAATATTTTCATGTGTTTTGCTTGTACATTATTCTAAATAAACATAAAAAATACATAAAATATGAAAGAAAAATAACCAATAACAATATTGTAAGTTGTAATTGTAACATTCATAAAAGACCTGGATTACTATAGGGAATTTGGGGGCGTTACAATGGTACCATCGGTACCATCGATTTGTTGGGTGTTAATTAACTGGATTTCGAAATTATCTACTTATACTATTACTATACAAAATTTTACATACACATAAAATTTAGTATCGTTGAAATTTTAATAATACATTTATGGCATATATTAGTGCTAAGTTCTAATTTAGCATAAGATTGGTTCTAATTTTTATTTTATTTTATTTATTTAAACATTAATTACTAGATATATGTTGTTGGTCATAATAATCAGGGTTCGTCTGTTATCTAAATAAGCTCCAGCACCTTTTGAAAAAGCTCCTACGGACGGCCGTGGATTATAAAGGAGAAGAAATTGAATTTAGTAGCATGGTTTTGGCCTTTGGGCTAATATCACCTCATAATGTACCTTCTCTGAACTTGGTAGTGGTTTGTAACTTAATTCTCTTCCTTTCTTCTGATAATTATATTAAAACACGTAACACATGGTTTAAAAAAAATTCAAGCTATTTTCATAATGAAATTAAAATTCAATTATATTTAGGGTAAAGAGTTTCTACCTAACACTGTAGGAAACTATTCTACAGTGTCGCCTTAAAATCACGATTTTGCTGCACATATGATATGCAAACTGATCGTTGAGAGATGGAGAAAAATACAGTTTAGTCAGATTTCAAAAAAAAATATTCAATAATTGACATGAAAAATCAAATTAAAAATGGAGGAAATTAGGTGGGATTGTGTGTGTGAGGGTGTATTTGATTTGTGTGTGGTGCCCCTAGCGGGGCCATTCGATTAGATTAATCTATGGCCTAGATTTAATTTAAGGCGATACTGTAGAAAAGTTTCCGCACACTCTTTAAACAGAAAACAGAAAGCAAGCAATTGGCGCCTTGCTTCATTTTCCTATTCCCCCACTTAGTAAGATCCAACCCATTCCACCCCTGCAAAGTACACCAGCATAACTGGAAGAGAGAGCAGGGTGCCATAGATAACACTGCAGAGATTGAAAGCCATTGATCAGTAATTAACAATTTTGTATAATTAGTATGTATCAATACATTGGGCTCAGGTATTAAAGGGCGATAAGACAAAATTAGCTCATTACTGCTCTTAATAAAAATCCAGACTCTTACATGTTATGCAAGTACGTATAATTACTTGCATTGAGAAATACATGAAAGAGTTTGAATGGAAAAGGCAGTAGTTACCCATAGCTAATCTCATCTATATTTAGTCGATATTCTTTGGCATATATGTAAGATATGAATGCTGGAGGAAGTGTCGCCTGGAATAAAAATAACAATATAAACCATTCAAGAAAATCAAATTGTTAACACGTACCGAGTATTTGTGATTTGTCCACGTTTATAGTTTAAATGTATTAATGTTACTAAATAGAACCTGGATTATAGCTGCCTTCAAAGCTTCACCGTGTAATCCCAAATAAAAGCAGACCAAGCCCAAAAGAAATGGTCCCATGAGAAACCTGGAAAGAATGGCCACATAAGGCGTTCCGTTCCAATTTTCTTTTATCTTCTTATTTAGAGCCATGAACAAACCTGAAATATACGTAGCAGTAAGCAGATATATATATGAGCAGACGCGGACATATGTATTATGTAACCATTAACTATGTAAGAATGTATACAAGAAACTCAAATATTATCTGATCACAAAGTCATAGAGTAAATTATAACGTGTTAAAAATCGGTCGTGAATAGCGTTATTTCTGTTAGTGAAGGGTTGCAGACTTGCAGCTGCAGCCTGCAGGTAACTAGACCACTTTCCTTATAAGGCACTGATCTGTCATCTGTTGTTTTACTTGGCCTAATGTCCATTACCAGATAGTGTAATGATGGACTGCGGCTGGTCTTGGCTATAGGCGAGCAAGACATGCGCCTAGGGTCCCAATGCTCAAGGCCCCAAATTTCAAATCCACAAGTACATAAATTTGTAGGACACACAGTGTATTTGTAGGATTTCTGCTTTGAACTTACCCATGCCGAACATGTAAGTGCCTATGGCAGCTTTCGACAAAATCGTAATAGATCCTTCCATAATGCTCGGCATCTCAAAGTGCCACCTGAACCAAAATATCATCGAAAAGTTAGCATAATAATTTAAAGAAACCTGAACAATTATATCTAATTTTAATTGCCAAAAGAGCATTGTTATTATACAGACAAGTGTTAACAATTATATCTATGATAGTATTAACAGTAACAGTATCCGAGAAATACCCACGTACATATATAGTTAACTTTCATATGAAACAAGTTATAACTCTTACCAGTTAGCTAAAAATGCCCAAACAAGTCCAGCAACACAAGCAAGACAAATGGGATTAGCGACTTTGCCAAGCACAATTTTGAACAATACCCAAACTGATGGTGTCACCTCACTAGCATCAACTTCTTGAATAGCATTGCTTTCTTCCATATCAGACAATTCAAAGGCTGCCTGTACGGTACCAGAATTTCGCGTGGTACGTCTTACTTCTAACATGAACAATAAAACAGTAACCCAAATATTCAACTGCAAAATGGTGGATTGAATCACAAGTTCCTCGCCTAGAGAACCATACACGGCTCTCATAAGAACCACACCTACAATATGACTATTGTTTATAGCAAACAGATCAAAGCAAGTTATAAACCATCCGTAACTCAAATCATAAGCATAAGCGCCACCAAACAGTAGAAAACAAACAACAAACTTGGAAATGTCATCACCAGCAACAAAGATATAGTTTATCTTGAAAGGGTTCAAGTGGGTGGTGGATTCAAAGATGAAAAGAGGAAGAATGAAGTTGTAAGTCATCTGATTAATCGTTCCGAATTGCTGGGAATTGAACATACGAAACCATTTCACAGAGGCATACCCTAAGAACAAAGGTACATAGAGTGGTACCATTGCTACCACCACCCTATAAACATCACTCCATCCTATCATCTTGATGAATACGAAGAAATGATAATAGAATTTTTAGCTGTTATATGAGAGTAATAGAGGTCTGGGAGATTTTGTGACAGGGCAAGATATTTGTACAATGAAATGTTGAAAAGATTTTATAGAGATGGAGTACTCGAGTCCCCAACAGCATTTGGATTTTCTGATTTATGTAGAGATAGACCTTACACCAGCATTAAGACTTTTTTCTGCTATAATTTTTACTAATAATGATAGGGACATCAAAATTGTTCCCAAAACTTTCCCCAAATACATATGGCACATTTTGATTTGTTTTAATAATAAATGGGATCCTGTATTCACAACAATAAAACCAATTAAAAAAATCCATACTGCCACATTAGCATGCCATGTCATTTGGTGACAATTTTTTGTACCAAATTTTGGTACTACTCTTTACTTTTACCCCCTCTTTTTCCTTAAAAAATAAATCTATGTTGCTGTACAGCTGTTTTAATTCTAATATTCATAAATTTATTCTGTACCACTTGTTTTAAAATCGTTTGTCCCTGAGATACACTTGTATATTCGTATTTGACTATGACATTAAATTTAAAATTTTAGGTAGTACAAAGAATTTCTTTACAGCTTTAAAAAAAATGTTAGGAAATTAAACAAAATTTTCAGAAAAAGGTACAAAATGTGAACCCGTGCATTAATATAAATCCCAAATCAAAATTTCCTAATTTGAACTCAATATTGAATTTTGAACACTTTTTTGGAATTTTTGTTTGATTTCTAACATTATTTTTACAAAATCCAGACCCTAAATATGCTATTTATACATTGTTTTTTTTTTCTTTTGACATGGAGCAAGAACTCATTATAAGTTATAACTTATTCTTTTGTTTCTTTATATTGTGCCCGTTTGGCATTTCTGAAAAAGGACTTATAAGTTACTTATTTCGAAAAAAAATTCGTATTTACATACTTTTTTAAGTGAAAAATGTGTATGAGAAGTTTAATATTCGTTATCTTGCAAAAATAAGTTACTTATTTCAGAAAAAAGTACATATTTCCTAACTTTTTTCCAGAATAAGTAACTTATTTCTGAAAAATAAGATTTTCCAAACGGGCCCATTATTTTCTTACATTTCCCACATTTTAAATTTCTAAGATCCATGAACAATGTGTTCTTTTTGGCATGACCAAGAAAAATGTTCAATCATCTAAGAGTATGTCATCACTCATGTTAACAAAAAAAAGGTTTTGAGTATTTGTAAGAAAATATAAACTTTTTATTAATATTGTATTTGATCATTACTTTACATAATTTTTTTAAAATATGTTAAATAAAAAGTAATGTTATAATGGAGTACTTAGCATGTTATCATTTGTTCAATGAGCATGTTTCATTATATAAAAATTATTATGAGAAAATTTATTGGAAGTTATGTGATTGGTTGATAATATTAAACTTTTATAAATTATAATTATTATAAAAAAAAATGAACGGCTACAATTAATCCTATTCTTGAATTCATTCTATTCTTGATCGATAAACATGACCTAGCTAGTGAGATAATGTGTGGATAATGATGTGTATTTGTTTAAAAAAACTCAGGTATTCTAAATTTATTTGAAAAGACGTATACAAATGCATAAAGATCTAATTTATTCGAGAAGATCTACACAGGTGCATAAAGAATTACCCTAATGTGGGCTGGGCGTTAAATTTCTACCATATTCTTTGAACCTACAAAAATTGCGACGCTAAACCTAGACCTATTATCTATTTTTAAATTTATTCAAAAAACTTGTGTAACACCGGTGTCTAGATCGATTTTCTTAACTATTAAAATATATATTATTTCTGTCTCATTTTAAATATCTTTTGATTTTTTACATGATGAGCATAAAATATTTATTTTCATTTGTTATATTTTAAATTTTGTTTTTGTAAATTAAACTTTATAATTTATATTTCTGTTCAAAAATGAAATTTTCAAAAATACAAACTCAAAGTATATTTTTTAGGCTCTTCAAAAGTTACATGTAAAATGGAATCGAAATAGTAATTATTATTTTATTATAAAATAAATATACTTTATTAAATTAAACCTAATTATCACATGTCATAAATATTAATAAAACAAAACCTTATTTCCAAATGTATACTACAAACACAACTTTTTCATTTCTCAAATAAACCTTAAATCTTAGGATAAGCAAAACTTTCCACTCTTAATTAATGAACCGAACACTAATACACACTTACAACACAATAATTATTTTTAATATTATGCAATTATTTAAATAATTTTTACATATAATATTAATATTTAAATTGCATTATTAACTTAATTTTATAAAAAATGTTTTCCATCCTACCAATTAATAGTACAATATATAAAATTTAAGAATAACACGAAAATAGCACTCTAAATTATGCTTGAATACTTTTAAAAAAAATCATATGTATGTGAAGTCCTAACACGTTCCTTATAGCATTATTTTTCCATTTTGCCAAGTAATAGATGACATTTAAAATTAATAATATAAAATTTTAATGTAAATTTGTTGTTGACCGAATTCGAACCTTGGATCTTTAGAAGATTGATGTAAATATAGGATATTCCTTATTATTAAATCTAACAGTTAGCATTTATTTACTAAATATCTAACGGTCACTATTATTTGGTTGAACGAAACAATCAAACTACCAATTATAGTTTGCTTATTATGGGCGATCTTATCCATAATTTTGGTTTGGTAATGCTCCCAATAGTCAAATATAATATTTTTAAAAATAGACGATCAAGATTATATTATATTAAAAAGAAAAATTATAATCTAAAAAGGATATAATTAAAAATGTTGTATTAGAATTGAATTTTAAAAAGAATTTATAATCTCACAAGGATATAAAAGATTGTATTCGAACTGAATTTTATTTATTTATTAATACTAAAAAAGATTCATATATTTAGGCTCTATCTCATTTTACAGTCCACGCGAAACTCATAAAATTACCTTTAATTTAGTTATGATTTAACAATTATTATCTAAATGAAAACACTCATAATCTCAAGAGAAAATATAATTATGAATTTCTACATTAATCATATTTAGTGTAGAATACATACACTAATAATCCTGTTCAATATAGGAAACCTAATTATATATGATTTAAATCATTAACAAGCACTTATTCGTATTTCAATATTATATAAATACAATTTTTAATTTACATGTTAAAATATTCAAAAAAAAATTATGCTAGATCCAACGTTTTTTATCTATTTATTTTAAGATCTAACAGTTCTTATTTATTTTAACGTACTGAGGACCAGACTACCAACAACCAAAGTTTTGGAAAAAATACCTCCTACACTTATTATTAAAACTGTATTTAGTTGTTAATACAACCATCTTCAAATAATAAGAAGGTTATTTTGATAATCAAAACAAAATATAAGTAGATTTCCAATTTTCAATATAAAAAATGGTCAATTTCATCTCTCTTTTGTTTCTTGGTAGTTTTAATTGGAGAAAATTGTTAAATCATCACTAAATTAAAGATTATTCTATTAATTTCACGTAGGCTGTAAATCATCCAAATCAAGTTTTAAGAATTCAAGATAAAACACATAATAAATTGAACGTATAAAATCATATATATATATATATAGGCTAGCGTTCAAATAGAAACAACCTTAGAATAGAAACTAGAAACCTACGCTAAATAAATTATATTTCATTTATTTTAATGGTCCCGCTAGGGGCACCTTCACAAAAAACTTATAAAATTCTTTGCTCTAATCAACAAAAATATAAAATAAATATAAAAAAATAAAAAAAAGTTACTGTTCACGTGCCACGTCATCACGTGAACAATAACTTGTTTTTAATTTTTTTTTTAATTTTTTTGTTGACTAGAGTCAATAATTTTAAACGTTTTTTGTATTGGGGTACCCCTAATTTGGTCATTAGATTAGCTTGAAATATTTAATTTAGGTTTAGTTTTTGGTTTCTATTCTAAGTTAGTTTCTATTAGAACAAGATCCTATATATATATATATATATTAATTTCATAACAACAATTTGATATGTAAACTAATAACAAATAAAAAAAAAATAATATAACAAATATTAGAAAAAGAACCGTCCATTGCACGGGTTATAAGCTAGTATGAATAATACATATACATATCATTATGAACAATAATAAATTGCACAAACTTTACAAAAAAATATCAAGTTTAATAAATACATATATAAAAACATCAAATCAAAATTATTGCGGCAGTGAGTTGCGAGGCCCAGTGTGAAAAAATTTAAGGGACCCTTGTTCAACTTTTTTTTTAAAAAAATCGAAAGATAAACTCAAATTTTAAAAGAATGAGCGCACAACTCAATACCCTATTAGAGCATCACCAACCCAATATTCCTGTTAGGTATAATTTCTAGGTGGTAGGAAAATTTTAAAAAATATACCTATTATGTAAAATATAAAACACTCCAAGGAAAGAGCACTGTTAGGTACTGAGCAAATTTATTCATAGGCTCGGACCCTCCGAACCTCACTCCAAATCTAACTCTAAATATTTGTAAAAATAATGTTATTCAAAGGATTCGAACCCATGACCATGCATAATTAATGCAACACCATAACCAGTTGAGCTATGTGAACATTTGAGCTTATATTAAAAATCATTATCTACATATATAAACACATATATACATACATACATAATTATTAATTATACTACACATACATAAATAAATATACATGTATACGTACATACACACATACATACATACATACATACATACATACATACACTACATACATAATTATTAATTATACATACATAAACATAAATAATTATACATGCATATGTACATTCACACATACATACATACATACATACATACATACATACATACATACATACATAATTATTAATTATACATGCATAAGTACTATATACATACATACATACATTTATGTTGTATAATCTATTAATATTTCATTATTTGTAATATATTAATTGTTGTATAATTAATATGCATATTTATATATACAAACACATGTACAAACATAAATACATACATATATAAATTTATGTGGATATATATATAATGAGTAGGGATCTAGAGAAAACCCCTTTAAAAGGAGAACTTAGAAAACTAAATTAAAATATAGCACATATGGTATTCAAACTGATCGTTGGGAGATGGAGAAAAATGTGGTGAAATTAGATTTTAAAAAAATATCACCGATTGACGGGAAAAATCAAATTAAAAACGGAGGGGATTAGGTGGGATTGTGTGTGTGAGGGTATATTTGATTAGTGTGTGGGTGCCCCTGGCGGGACCATTGATTATAATACATCCAATGGTTAGGATTAGTACCTTAGTTTTCTTATAAAAAAGAGTTCTCTTTTGATCATTTGTCTATATATATATATATATTATAGTTCAGAAAATAGGTCGAAAATGACAACTGAAAAATGGAACTTGAAATCAGCAACTGAATGCAATCACATTCAACTTTTTTTTAAACGTGGGATGATTTTGGATTGCATGGCCCCGTAGGGACATATTCAACTGAATGCAACCACATTCAACTTTTTTTTTAAGGTGGGATGATTTTGGGTTGCATGACCCCGCAGGGGCATATTCAACTGAATGCAACCACATGCAACTAAATTTCTGATTTCAAGTTCCATTTTTCAGTTGTCATTTTCGACCTCTTTTTTGAACTCTATATATATATATATATATATATATAGAGTTCAAAAAAGAGGTCGAAAATGACAACTGAAAAATGGAACTTGAAATCAGTAACTGAATGCAACCACATGCAACTAAATTTGCAACTACATTCAACTGAATGTAATTTTCGTTTTTCAGTTGCATTAAGTTGAATATGCCCCTGCGGTAGGGGTGAGCAAAAAACCGAATTAAAACCGAAATCGAACCAAAACCGGCCAAAACCGAACCGAAAAAACCAAAACCAAAACCAAACCGGCGGTCGCGGTTTTTGATTTTTAAAAACCGAGACTTTCGGTTCCGGTTTTAGGTTCAAACCGAACCGAAAAAACCCGAAACCGAACCGATTATTTATATAAATAAATAATTATTTATATTTTTTATAAATATCTAAAATTAAGCACATTCACACATATATATTTGCAATAATAATTTACTAAAAGGATACTGTAAAATCTGTAATGTATTTGATTCTGCCCCCTATTTTATTAGATGTGGTAATAAAACGATGGTCCCAAAGTGATAAAATGTCTAATCACTCACTTTTTTCAGCTTAGTACCTAGTTCTTTTGTGGACAATTTCAGGTTTTATAAACCTAGGTTAATCTTAAATGAAGAAATGTAGCTTTCTTTCTTTATATTAATCTGCCAATGTTTGCAAATTTTAGCAATTGATTTGTTTTACCTATTTGAATATGCAGTCTTGAGAAAGGAGTCGAATTTGATTATTCGGTTTTAAAACCGAAACCGAACCGATAAAAACCGAACCGGGGTTTTAAAACCGAAACCGATGGTTTGGTTGCGGTTTCGGTTTTCAATTTTTAAAACCGAGGACTTCCGGTTTCGGTTCCAGTTTTACCCAAAAATCGAACCAAACCGGGGTTTGCTCTCCCCTACCCTGCGAGGCCTTGCAACCCAAATCCACCGAAATCACCCCACCATTTTTTTATTAAAAAAGTTGAATGTGGTTGCATTTGGTTGAACATTGCCCCTGGCGGGGCCTTGCAACCCAAATCCACCAAAATCACCCCACCATTTTTTTATAAAAAAAGTTGAACGTGGTTGCATTTGTTTGAACATTGCCCCTAGCGGGGCCTTGCAACCCAAATCCACCAAAATCACCCCACCTTAAAAAAAAAGTTGAATGTGGTTGCATTTGGTTGAATATTGCCCCTGGCGGGGCCTTGTAACCCAAATCCACCAAAATTACCCCACCTTTTAAAAAAAAAGTTGAATGTAGTTGCATTTTGTTGAATGTGGTTGCATTCAGTTGCGACCAAAATATCACCCCACCTTAAAAAAATGTGTTGAAGTGAAGTCGATGTGGTTGAATTAAGTTGCAACCAAAATATCATCGCACCTTAAAAAAAAAAAATACAGGCGAAGGAATGTCGGCAGAAAGGGGAAAGGGGGGAGGGTTAGGATTAGGGTTGGTATTTTTGCAATTTTGAAACTTAGGTTAGTAAAATTGCAATGAATTGAAGGAGATGGTATTTTTGCAAATAGAAATTTTAAATCTAGTATTTTTGGTAAATACCCAAAATATTATCCAACCAACCTCTATCTTAATATGTGTGTTTTTTAGAAAAGGGACATGTAAAATGGGACGGAGGGAGTATTATTCATCAAGAATCAATGATTTTTATTATTTTTATACACATTTTTAATAATTTTAAACCACTTGGATATACCCTTAACCACTTGGGCTATCCAACCTTGCTCAAAAAATAATTAGAACTTTAGAATCAAAGATGAGCAAAAAAGAAAAAGAGAGATCAGGTCTGCTGTCTCCTATGGGGAAATGAGTATTTAACACAAGATACTTGACTTACCAGATTACACAGTAACTTAAGGGAAAAGTCTGCAAAGTGTGACTGATAGTTCATTGTGCATAATTTTAAACCAAGTCATTCTCCTGTAGTTAAACATATGTTTCTACAAATCAAGATATACGAGGGAATAAGGTATATGAATGTTATATGTGATAGAGTTCAAACCATCCCACCAGTGGCGGAACTAGAATTGCAAATTAGCGTGATCACACGTTATTCACGTATCACTTCTACTTGTATGAAGTCAGTAATGAAGTCAATAAGTAAAAACAAAACAAAAATACACGAATACATGGAAACACCCACGTCCCAACTGGTATTATTAATCAAAATAATTATTAGTAATACATCAAACAATAACACCTCAACGGTGTTCCAATTCAATAGTTGAGCAAAACAATGATCAAGTCTAATAATCTAACTATCCAACTTTGTGATCAAGACATAACATATATAATAATTGTCTATACATACAACTATTACTCAATACATATATATTTTGGATCATCTAATCCCATGCTATCTTATTGTGTTGAAACCCAACACAATACACAATTGGCATAAAACTTTGATTGATGATTGTAGTCAATATCACTATAACAGAAGTAAGGATTTATTAATCTTGAAGGAAATCTATAAGCTAGCCCACACTTGTCACTAGTTACCGGGCTAATGTAAACAATAATTTATGAGGGTATCAACCAGTATAATCTATAGCATATGAATTTTAAATTGTGCCTGTAGGTTTACATTCATATGTATCAAGCAGCAGCAAGCAAAGCATGTTTCTTTATGGAATACTGTAGAATCTGCTTAAGATTGTAGCATAGTTGAATTTTTGTGTTAGCTCTTGTTGATGCTAATGAAGTTTGTTCTTATTTTTGCTGACTTCTTTCATCATACTCAAATATCTGGTGCTGGGTCTTTTCTTTGTTGTGTAGAATTAATCCTATAGCTCTTTTGGAGAAGTCTGTCTGCAACTTTTTCCTTTTATCTACTTCTCAATCAGCTTGAAACTTGAAAGCAAATTTAGTCCTCGTTTGTCATAGTAGAGTTTATCAAAACTTACCAAGTTACAAATGTTGATCATAAAATTACTAATTTTGGATACAACTTAATATCCAAAAAAGCATCATCACTCGAAATATTCAAGAAACACCATAAGTTATGAAGAAAAGTCAATGAGTTGCATTTCTAATCATCTCAAATGATTCCTATTGTCCACATATATTTATTTAATAAGGAGTACATAGGCCTACAATATAACTTAATCTCTCTCTTCCATCTGTGCGCTTTTCCATGCATATAAAGTAGATGGTGCTCTTCAGTTTACCCTGTATGTTTTGTGTTTCTTAATCATTTTGTATTCTCTTTTTCTTAGATCTGTTTACTCTAATGGCTACACAACCTTCTTACTCCTCTGTAGCTACTGGTGCCGTTACCTCTACTGTGTCCACTACATTTGATATTAACCATCCTTATTTTCTACACCCTTCTGACAATCCCGGTATGACCCTTACTACTGTGGTTCTTAATGAACACAACTATTCACAATGGAGTAGATCAATGACTATTGCCTTATCATCTAAGCTCAAGCTGGGATTTGTTGATGGATCTTATAAACAACCAGTAGCTAATTCAAATCTCTTGGTTCATTGGACTCGCGGGAGAGTTCTTCTTTTTGTCCTTACTGACTGAGAGACCTTGAGCTGGCTTTGATGCTGAGTCATCATGCTGGATTGTTTCTTTGTCATGTTTAACACACACTGAATTGTATAACGTAACAATGGAGCTAGAACTTTTCCAGTTCTATTCTTTTGTATGAAATGCTTGAATATTTGCAATCATTTCAGGCATGTCTCAGCCATATGGCCCGTTTCAAGAAAGCGCAGGTAGAAGTATAAATATACAGTATTATGGTTGTAAAACATCAATTCAAGCTGATATTTGATGTTCTTTTGTAAAATAACTATTCTGGCCTAGGAAGCATGAGTGCGGGTACGGGGGTGCTTAGTGCGGGGATACGGAAATTCGGTAAATCTAAAAATATGGAGATTCAGGTGCGGGGGAATTCGGCAAATATTAACACATTAGAAATATGTTTTATGTATGTATTTCAAGAGTTTCATTTATATTGAACTAAATGGTCCTTAACATTACATATCATAATTAGTTAATAGCACAACTAATGCATTTTAATGTAGTTAATCGATTAAGTATTTAAGTATTTACATTATCTTCTCTCACTTGTGGGTGAGGGAAGAATCCCCGCGCACCCAAGAATCGGGTGCGCAGTGCGGCGGGTAAGTGAAGAATCCCTGCTTTCTAGGTTGTGGCAGTAAACACTGAAATACAAAAAGTGCTGAATAACTGTTCTAACTGTTCTCACTTAGCAGGAGCCTATATACAAATAAACTTTACCTGAAAAATGTGGCAAAAGTTTTCCTTTTTATATGAGGGTGGCCATGACTACATAGACTAAGCTACCAGATCAAAGTAATTCTCAGGTTCCCAATGTTAGTAGTATTTTTATGTGTTCGTTCGCAGGGAAGGACTGAATTGTAATATCAAGTTCAGGTTTCTTATCTCTTTACGTCTAGAAGTGTGTGAGAAGAATTTTGGTTTTGTGTATTAACTAAATTAAACTAAGAACTAAGTATAAGCACTAAGAATTGATTTTAAACTGAGATTCAAATATATGGGAAAACAATCTAAGAACTGGGGTTCTTCACTTGGTCTCAATACATGCTCAATATTAATGTGATATATGTGTTCCTACCTTGCTGAAAACAATTCTTCTAAAGTTATACTGCACCCTCCCAGGTTACAGTATAGTGCCTACAGCTACACCCTAATTGTCACTCCCGTGATACAATCAAAGTATATCTATAATCTGTTAAGTGCCAAGAATTATATGTCTCACAATTCTCCTATTAATCTCCCGATCTAATATTCAAATTATGTCTGTTAAATCATGTACTAAGATTGCAACTTCTCTCCCAAGTTATTACAATCCCTAGAATACAATCAAAAGTTAGCTACTCTTCTAATTGTGTTAAGATCTCATTAACAGATCAGCAAAGCAGAAAATCACGTAATCAAGCATGCATGAATACCAAGGAATACTACCCAATCCTCAGATTAGAGAATTAGTTACACATAATTAAAGAAGAAAACAAAATAATAATAATTACTGAAAACATAATATTGAAAAAGAATTGAAAATCAAAAGTACCTTGATACGATTACAAGCTATGAAGTGTTATCTATCTATTGTTCTATCTATGAATTGTTTATATAGGCTCTACAAATCTTGCCCAGCAAGATATTGCCTTCTATTACAATTAGGATTTAAAGAAGGTACCCAAAACTGCCCAGAATACAATTAGAATTAGAAAAAGGGCAAAACAGTAAATTCCAAGCCTTCTTTTTATAAGAAACGTGCGCGCCTTTAATCAGTACGTTTCTTGCACTTGTTTCCTTTCCCAGGTTGTAGAAAATCTCTCAAGCTTCGCGTGAGCAGTAAGATCACTGAAAACGGACTTCTAGAACTCCAGATATGGCCAAAACAGTATAAGCTGCGCAGCCTTCCCGGAAAATCCGAATTTTAATCAATTAAATCTCCAAAAACGACAAAAGCTTAGATATTCTTGGAAACCTGCACAACTACACAAAACACATCAAAACTACACAAACTTGAGTCCAAAACAATCAATTTAAGCCGATATAGAATGTTCCAAGTGGATATAAAATCCACTTATCAAACACCCCCAAACTTAAACCGATGCTTGTCCTCAAGCATAAACAATTATAACTACCTAATTAGTACCACTTCCGTAGGTGATCACGGTTGCATTTGGCATATGCAACAAGCCCTTTAAACCCCTAGGCAGCCCTAGTGGACGAGTAAGGTCTCGTGAGGGTCTATAGCGAATGTACCCACAAAATTCATTTAACCTAATGCAATGCAATGCAAGAATGCAACTAATATGAAAAATGCAATTAATCTAGCCTACCATACCTTCAAACCCTCTCATGCCATATCAACTTAAGAATCAAAGTAAATACGCAATGTCTTGGTGTCGAAAGTGCAAGTATTCACATAGTCTACTCAATGAACATGCATAAGTTCTCACAAGTCCATGTCAAGTGTAAGAATAAGTTAGTAAACATGCTAAAACTACAAGAGTACATCTTTGAGACAAAACTCGGGATCTCATATGCAAAAACAAGCAAACACTCACAATCCACTCACAAAAGAATATTCACTCAAGAACAAGGGTAAGTGTATCACTCAATTCCAACAAAATCATAAACATGCTTGACATTTGGTATCAATCTAACTCTTAACACAACATACATCAATGACGATAATCAAAAGGTCTTTAATTGGGTTGTAACGTGGGCTAGGGACAAGGTATGTCAAATAAGCCAAAACAGGTGAAGTGTCAAAAGCTAGTAAGCACCATAATGATCCATTCACAACACCCTATTTCCCCCCCACATAAATTTTACTAAGAACACTCGACTAGTCGACTAAAGTAGGATCATAACAAACACAAACATGCTCTCATAATATTTTTTTTTTTCTCTCTTTTTTTTTTTTTTTTTTTCTTCTTTTTTTTTTCTTTTTTTTTTCTTTTTCTTTTTTTTTTCTTTTTTTTTTTTCGAGAGCTAAATAAAACAATAATATAAATAATAACAATGATCCCCCAATTTATTACATATGCCGACTATCAAGTAAACAACCAAACCCAATCTCAATATTTTCCCCAAAATTATGACCAACAATAAACCCCTCCTTGCACACCTTATTACTCCCGTAAGCACTATACTAGCCTTTGACAATGTGGGTTCAAATTAATGTACGGCCAATACAAGAAAAAGATATAGGCAAGTAACGTGGTGTGTCACCGAAAAATAGGATTAAGCTCAACGGGTTAACTAATTGATCATGTAAACATGGTGTGGTAATATGGGAAAATATGCGGTTATTCCTAAATGCCTTTATCATTTTAATCGTCAAATAATGTCATGCGTTTCAAGAAAGACCTCAAACAACTGCTAGCAATGCAAACAATCCGTGGACACTCAAGCAAACGAATAAATTGCAAAAAATATGCAATATGGCTCAAAATCTCACTTGGTGGAAAAACATACTCAATCCCAAGCAAAAATCTCTCTAACGCACCAACTTGTATTCAAAGCATGCAAACTAAATCATCTTGCACATATTCATGTCCTTCTAATTACTTACAACATTCAATAAGTCTACTAGCTTCAACTTACTAGTGTATGTGTGTGCACAAGAACAAAGCATACCACTTCTCAATCAAAAGCGTCAACAACACAAAATTCCTATCAAGCATGGGTGCAAATGCAAACTACTATGAACTCACATGATATAAAAACATAAAAACAGAATGTCCTATATGAAACAAACGTAGATAACACAACATATATGCACAATTTATTACTACTAATATGCAAGCATGAAATCCTACATGAACACATAATACAACAACAACTACATATCCCTCAAACCACCCCCAAACTTAAAATATTCAATGTCCGCATTGAATGGAAATAATACAAGGGATAGCAGAAAACATACCTGAATATCGAAACAGTCACCCTCCTCGGATGAATCTGGTGGAGGATATTGCGTACGAGCTCCATAGACTGGCCACCTTTCATGAACACTACAAAATCCAATTGACAAGAACACAAATTCGTAATAAAAATAAGATTAGAGAAAAAGATTTACCCAATACGAATCAAAGAGGTGAACTTGCAATTAATTCCTCTTTAGAATTGAATTTTTATAGATTAAAATAAAATAGAAGAGGAATTGGATTTGTATGTATAGGTGGGTATATACAAAAAAATAATAATAATAATAATAATAATAATAATAATAAGAATAATAAATAAAAATAATAAAGATAATAATAAATAAGAAAATAATAATAATAATAATAATAATAATAATAATAATTAGAATATAAATAGGTTTAGAATTTTTGGAGAAAAGATGGGGGGTTTTTGAAATAAAAATAGGAAAAGAATTAGGGGAAAGATGGGAGTATAAATAGAATTGGGAGGTGAAAAGATTTTTTTTTTTTATATATATATGGATACACATAGCTGAACAACCAACAACAAAAACTCGGCCAATTCTGTATCACGCGCGAGCTGCGTGAGGCTGAAGCAGACTGCTCAAAGTGCAGTCACGCAGGCGTGACAAGGGGGGCAGACTGCGGTTCCAACAGTAACGCAGGAGCAGCCTGCGTTACACAGAGGGAGACTGCGGGAACAGCAGAAACGCAGGTGCAGCCTGCGTTACAGGGCTGCAACCTGCTCAAAAATCGATTTTTTTTTTTTTTTTTTTTTTTTTTTTTTTTTTTTTTTTTTGAAGAACACTCAAAATTTTATTTTTTTTTTTCTTCCTACACTAATGCGTGGGTTGCCTCCCACGAAGCGCTTCTTTAACGTCAATAGCTTGACGTATTTCTACCTGCAAACTTCAATGAACAGAAAAAGCAAACAGATGCACATATCTACGAATTTCTAATATAAGCATATTGTGCAAATAAACCTTAGATTCATTGAAAGGTACGAAAACTTTCAAGAACCTATCATGCTCAAGAGACTTGGAAACATCAAAATAGCTAGAAAAATCGTCAGAATAATCATTATAAGTACGACTCATATACTCCTCCCAAATCGGATCCTTATACTCTAAAGCAAGATTTTCAACTTCCTCGATCTTAACTTCCTTCTCTTTTATAATTGGACACTCATCAATTTTAATCTCGTCTACCAATGTATTAAGCTCAAAATTTTCTAAATTTGGTAGAATTTCAATTGCATCCAAATTATCATTAATGTGCATGGGACAATTATCAACTACACAAGTAGACTCATCAGACACAACATTATCATCAATTGCTAAACAAGAATCATGGCATAGAGGAAAATTGACACAAGGAGGAGTTCGATAACAACCTTCATACCACACTGCTCGAACTTCCCAAATAAAATTATTAAGTTTAGCATTCTCCTCGTACCAAGCTATTGAATCACATGGAATATCATTGTCACTAGCAATCTCTAAAGTTGGTTCATCAACAACTCCCAATGAAAGTAAGGGAGGATTAGACTGAGTTCCTTGAATAATTTTATTCAGCGCAATCTCCCAATCAGCAAGTAAAGAAGGATTAGACTGAGTTAAACTCGTATCAACATCATTACACATATATGGATTAAGATCATCATGATATTGATTTTCAAACGAATATGAATAATCATTGCTAGGGGCATATGGAGCATAAAATGAGTTCTCAGAATAGAACGAATTCACCTGATATGCATTGCAATCCTCATAAGCATTAAATTGTGGGTAAGGATTGAAGTCTTGATATTGTTCCTGACTGTTGTAGAAATTCTGAGCATTGTTCCAACCAAAGTTGTACTCCATCTAGTCTCTCTCCTTAAAACCTGTTTAAGTTGTCTACCTCAAAGAACCTGTAGACACTCCAAAGAAAGAAATACAAAAAGAAAGAAAAGAAAAATATATACAAAGATAAAATCTAAACAATAAGAAACAATTAACCTAAACTCAAGTATACTGCCTTCCCCGGCAGCGGCGCCAATTTGTTAGTAGTATTTTTATGTGTTCGTTCGCAGGGAAGGACTGAATTGTAATATCAAGTTCAGGTTTCTTATCTCTTTACGTCTAGAAGTGTGTGAGAAGAATTTTGGTTTTGTGTATTAACTAAATTAAACTAAGAACTAAGTATAAGCACTAAGAATTGATTTTAAACTGAGATTCAAATATATGGGAAAACAATCTAAGAACTGGGGTTCTTCACTTGGTCTCAATACATGCTCAATATTAATGTGATATATGTGTTCCTACCTTGCTGAAAACAATTCTTCTAAAGTTATACTGCACCCTCCCAGGTTACAGTATAGTGCCTACAGCTACACCCTAATTGTCACTCCCGTGATACAATCAAAGTATATCTATAATCTGTTAAGTGCCAAGAATTATATGTCTCACAATTCTCCTATTAATCTCCCGATCTAATATTCAAATTATGTCTGTTAAATCATGTACTAAGATTGCAACTTCTCTCCCAAGTTATTACAATCCCTAGAATACAATCAAAAGTTAGCTACTCTTCTAATTGTGTTAAGATCTCATTAACAGATCAGCAAAGCAGAAAATCACTTAATCAAGCATGCATGAATACCAAGGAATACTACCCAATCCTCAGATTAGAGAATTAGTTACACATAATTAAAGAAGAAAACAAAATAATAATAATTACTGAAAACATAATATTGAAAAAGAATTGAAAATCAAAAGTACCTTGATACGATTACAAGCTATGAAGTGTTATCTATCTATTGTTCTATCTATGAATTGTTTATATAGGCTCTACAAATCTTGCCCAGCAAGATATTGCCTTCTATTACAATTAGGATTTAAAGAAGGTACCCAAAACTGCCCAGAATACAATTAGAATTAGAAAAAGGGCAAAACAGTAAATTCCAAGCCTTCTTTTTATAAGAAACGTGCGCGCCTTTAATCAGTACGTTTCTTGCACTTGTTTCCTTTCCCAGGTTGTAGAAAATCTCTCAAGCTTCGCGTGAGCAGTAAGATCACTGAAAACGGACTTCTAGAACTCCAGATATGGCCAAAACAGTATAAGCTGCGCAGCCTTCCCGGAAAATCCGAATTTTAATCAATTAAATCTCCAAAAACGACAAAAGCTTAGATATTCTTGGAAACCTGCACAACTACACAAAACACATCAAAACTACACAAACTTGAGTCCAAAACAATCAATTTAAGCCGATATAGAA
Organism: Kitagawia praeruptora; assembly: GCA_037693485.1. NCBI lineage: Eukaryota > Viridiplantae > Streptophyta > Magnoliopsida > Apiales > Apiaceae > Kitagawia > Kitagawia praeruptora. Next base: position 114,336,905 of record CM075351.1, on the reverse strand, counting down.
TGTTCCAAGTGGATATAAAATCCACTTATCACCCAACATTATTTTCTTCCTGAGGACTTGCATATTTTTGCAAAAGTAAGCCGTTTGAATAAATATTCAAGTAAATTAACTACTCTACAAAGATGCATCTTGTTGAGGCAGTTCAAGATTTATGACAAACCAGACCTGTTATTAACAAGAAAATTTAAAACTTCTTAAAATTGTTTAAATTGTGCTTTTCTTTAATACATCTATTGATCTTCTTCTTTTTATTGGATACACGCATCAAACTGCACTTAACATACTAATCAATCTTCATCTGTATTAGGGACAAATAAGGTACGTAAGTAACATTCTTTTAAAACAATCTAGAACAGTTCTGGACTATTTTACTATTGGAGCAGCTGGACTTTGCAGAGAAGTACTTCTCGTATGCTTAATGGTTTGAACTTAATTTGATTTATTCAATATTTTTCTCTGTCATTTCATTTTGGTGACATAACATTGATATTTAATGTGTGTGTATCAGGGTAATACATATGTGAGGTCCTAATATTTTACACATACATGGAGAAGTACTTGTCGATGACTAATCCAGTCTTCAGTTCTGGACTAATATTAATCTCCAGTTCTCTTTAAGTGGTTGTTTCATCGATTGAACACTACAAGAAAAAAATAGACATCAGTTTATGGCCGATGTCTATGTTATTTTGCCTGTGATGTCTAGGTCGGAGATGTATATTCTAGACATCGGCCATGTTAAAGAGTAATATAAAATGAACCAATCCTTTACAATGTTGGGGCTACAAATATATTTATAGTGCTCTTTTTGGGCTAGACTATCTTAGTGGGCCTGTGGCCCAACATTCAGTCCCCCCCTAAGTCTGAAAAAGTATCTTCAGATCTTTTCTTTTTTCTCTTATCTCCCTATTTATAATATTTTTACAAGAGAAAATTACAAGGAGAATTTATATGAAAAATTTACTAGAAAAAGGAGAGAAAAATTTGGGCCCCCGTGACGCACGGTTTCGTGTATATAATCGTTGAATGGTCTTGTCTCTCCATTTCCCTATGTAACTTTGGAACCGGTGCTTGTCATTTGTAGAGGTAAGTCCTTTCGTTTTTTCCCTTTTTCTTCTATAAATGCTTTCTTTGTTTTATGTCTTTGTTTTCTTCTTTCTGTATTTGTCTTCTCCTTTTGCCATTTCCGGTGTGTGAGGTACTCCTTCTTCCCTTGTTCTTTCTTCTGTTTTGTATCTTTCTTCCATTACTTATCTGTCCTGCTTCTTCTATAAGTATGAGGGCTATTATCGTTTCGTGTTCATCTACTGAGAGTGTAGATCCAATTGAGAGTGCAAGTAGTCCTAAGATTACACCCCTTGATCAAACTAAGCAAGTTCGTTATCATCTTCAAAACTCGGCACCTGTAAAGATTGAATCTTTTTCTCCGAGTTCTGTTAGTAAGACTCCTTTCGCTACAGGGTCTGTCACTCGAACCCCCTCTGTTGATTATACCTCTAGGCCTCGTTCTGGGGCTTCGTTTGAGTAAAAATAAGTCTTTTAACAGACCTAGTCACTATTGCGAACATCCCCTTGATCTTGATAGAATTGCCCAGTATATCTCTCTCCCTGGAGGCTATAATGCCTTTCCTCCCAATGAAAGTGACCGAATGTGGAAGTCACCCCACTCTAATTGCCATGCCATCCCTGATATATATTTTGAACACGGTCTAAGGTTGCCTTTGCACCCCTTTTTCCACTTTGTTCTCCAAGTCCTTGGCTGTGGTTTAGGTCAATTAGTCCCCAATGCAGTACTTCAAATCAATGGGGTTACCGCGAGATGTTCTGAGTTGGGTCAGTTTCCTAGCCTTGATTTGTTCTTTTCCATTTTTCGTTTTAAGAGCAATGGGGTTCAGTTCTATCTTGATAAAAAAGAAGGTTATAAAAAGCTGGTTGAAGCACCTGTGTCGAACTCTGGATGGCACAAGATGTGGTCGTGGTATGAGGGCCCTGGGTTAGAAGTCATTGAACCCTAGCAGGTTCACTCCCCGGGGCGGTTGAAGTCTGCTAACCGACTGGGGTCTATGACCTCTGTAGATTTGGAGAGTTTTTTAGGACCCATTGTGAAATACCATCCTGAAGAGTTCTTAGATACCCAATTTTTGAATGATCATTGTTGTAAGCTTTTCCCCTTTTGTGCTCCTTCTTTTCTTTTGAAAACATGGTTTTAATTGCTTTATTTCTTTTGTTTTGCAGTGTGTGGAGCGAAGTTGATTCAAGTGGTCGAGGTATTTGCCGACATGCCTACTGAAGAATTTCTAGCTCGCCTGGTTAAGAGTAAGGTTGCGGGAGCCTCTACTGTGTTACCCAATGTTGGTGTGGAGAGTGGTCCTGAAGTGGTTTCACGGAGTCTTGTGGCTTGCACTAATGTGACAGGTGTTGGCGCTTCTGAGACCACCCTTGTTAAAGAACGAGAGAAGAAGAGGCACCGAGACGGGCATTCTTCTAAGGGCCATGTGTCTAAGAAGCTGAAAGAGCCCTTGAACTGTCCTAGTTCTGGTAAGATGGATTTGCCTTCTGATGATGTCGTGGAGCTTTCTCCCCGGGATCATTCTAAAGTTGGAGCTTCTGATATTACTGTTGGAGGAGGTCTTCGTGTCTGCGAAAGTTTAGTTGATAAGGTATTCTCTTTTCGTTTCCTACCTCTCAACTTTTTATAGATAGTTCTTTGTTGTCTCTTTTTAATTTGTTGATTATTTTTCCTTTCTTAGTTGTCCTTGGAGTTGGAGAAGTTGATGAAACTTGACGATGTTGTTGATCCCTCCGAAGTGAAAACTCTTCGTGAGGAAGTGAAATACTTGAAGGAGATGAACAAGAAATTGGAAAGATCCTCTGAGGACTTGGCTAAAGATAACAAAGTTTCTGCTGACAAGCTCTTTACTGCGTTGACTGAAAAATCTGAATTGATTACCGAGTGTGATGGGCTATCCGAACAGGTAAAGTCCTTAAAAGCGAATATCCAGGAGCTAAACGAGGTGGTGGCGGTTTCGGAAAAGAACCTTGCCAAGGGAGAAGAAGTTTGGGTGGCTGAGAAGGCGGACTTGGTTGGGAAACTTGACAGCCTGAGTGCCCAGTTATCTAAATGCCAGGCGGAGGCTTTGTCTTCATTTGAAGAAGGATATGGGGAAAGTGTTGCTCGGCTCCTCCGATTTGGGTTTGATATGAAAGGTCATGGCTTTGATGCTTATCTTGGCGATTTGGAGAAGAAGAATGGGGATGGAAAGATAGGTTCTTCCGAAGCGGTTCATGCTCCTTGAGAGCTTTTCCTTCTACCTGGGGTATGCCCCTATAGGTGTTATGTAACTTTAATTCTCTGAATTTATGTTCTCGAACTTTATTGGTAGATTCCCTGGTGGTATGCTTGAACATTGATGCTTTCTCTAATAGTATTCCTTATGTCATCTGTTGACAACTGTATTTTTACCCTTGTCTTTTATTATGACTGGCTTCGAAAGTACTCTAGCATCTTCCTTTCTTTTGTAGTAGTCGTAGTTGGTGTATTGACGTTTCTTCATATTTTGTTTTTGCCTTGCATTTAAAATGGGGACTCTGTTGGCGTATCATGATATGTCTTGTCTTTCTTTTTCTAGTTGGTGTGATTTTTGTCTTCTCCTTTTTGTGGCGTGTTTGGAGGTATTGGTAATCGTGTAATACCTCTTTCATGGCTTATTCTGTACCTTTGTTTATTTATTCGTGGCGAGCTCTGATATATGCAAGGAGATTGTTGGGCTCTTTAAACTGTTTGGTGTAACCGAAGTATTTATGGAGATGAAAATTATCGACCTAATATTTGGTCATGGCGCATGTTACCTTTCTCTTTGTGCATGGCGTATTCTGGAGTTATTTCATCGATTTTAATTTGTATACTATCATTTTCCTTGTCATGATAAGTCCAAATGTATCTATAGAGACGTTGAGCTCTTTGAGCTATTTGACGTAGTTGGAGTGTTATGGAGTAATGTATCTTCGCTTTCCATCATTCTGGTGGTGGAGATAAGTAAGGCGTTTGTTATATATATATATATATATATATATATATATATATATTTATTTTTTTTTCCTTCTTGGAAAAGCTTACCCGTATTTTTATGAGTGGCGAATTTTGATCCGTTCACATTTGCACTTTTGTATTGGTGGTGGGCATTACCTTTTCAGTAATCTTGGAACCTTCCTTTTAACGTTTTTGTTTCTATTTTGATGTCGTACATTTAACTTTATTCGTTGTTTTTGGCGAATTCGAATATGTTCAGGGAGAATTCGAGCTCTTTGAGCTGTTTTGAGATGGTCGAAGTGACTGATATTTGGTGAGCTTTACCTTTTCCAGTATTTTATCATCGGAAATATTCTTGAAGCATTTTACCTTCTTGATATCGTAATTTTTTGTAAGTTGAAAATATAATATATGCATATGAATTCTACTCGAGTAGAAAGTAATAGAGCATTCTAACGATTAGAAGTACAATAAGCTGAAAATTTTACCCCATCTGAAGTTTTCATTCATATAACCTAAACAAGTGTCGATTTAAATTGTAATCCATTCTTAAGCAGGATGGATCACAAAAGCGACTTGATTACAGAAGAAATTCAGAAACTACTTCATACCTTAAATTAAATAACTTAGAAGATTGGATGATTTCTGATCGGAGTCCTATGGGTAAATTTTTTTGAGATGAATGGCATTCCAAGCATTTGCCACTGGTGTTCCATCGAGGTGAGAGAGGCGATAGGAGCCTGAGCTGTTGACCTTTGTGATCTTGTAAGGTCCTTCCCATGGTGGAGACATTTTACTTTGTTTTGAGGGCATCGAGGTCGCTGCTTCTCTTAGGACGAGGTCGTTGATCTGGAAGCTCCTTGGTTTGACCTTTGAATTATACAACTTTGCCACCTTTTCTTGGTACTTGGAGACATTGGTCTGTGTGGAGTGTCTGAGTTCTTCGAGGAGATCGATGTTCAGTTTTAGCCCTTCCTCTGATGACTTGGGATCAAACTTCTCGATCCTTAGAGACTTAGAGCTTATCTCAACTGGCAGGACTGCTTCGGTTCCATAAGACATTCTGAACGGTGTTTCGCCTGTAGCAGCTTTCGGAGTGGTTCGCAGACTCCACAGCACATTGGGTAGTTCATCCACCCAGTTTCTGTTAGCCTCACATAGCCTTTTCTTCAATCCTTGTAAGATTGTCTTGTTGGTGATTTCCACCTGGCCATTCGCTTGTGTGTACGCCACCGAGGCTTTAAGATGTTGAAATTCGAGCTCATTCGTTGCATTGGCCCATTTTTCCCCAGTAAATTAAGTGCCATTATCTGTAATGATCATTCTGGGTACCCCGAATCTGAAAACTATTTGCTCCATGAAGAAATGAACTACCTCAATCTCTCTTATCCTTGCCAAGGGCCTGGCCTCTATCCATTTTGTAAAGTAATCAACTGCCACAATTATATATTGGCATTGTTTGTAGCTTTTTGGCAAAGGACCTACAAGATCGATACCCCACATAAAGAATGGGCATGGAGTTGTAGTGGGATTAAATGGGACTGAGGGTCGATGGCTCACGGACCCATATTTCTGGCACGGCTCACAACGCTTCACGAAGTTCTCACAGTCCTGGCGCATCGTGGGCCAATAAATTCCATATCTTATAATTTTTAAGGCCATGTTTTTCCCAGCTAGGTGGTCTCCACATATCCCCGAATGCACTTCTATCATAGCCATTTTTGCTTCATCTTGGTTAACACATTTGAGTAATGGCTCAACCAGGGCTCTTCTGAACAGCTTATTGTCTACTAGACAATAATGTTTTACCTTGACCTCCATTTTCCTTGTTTCTTGCTTGTCTAACTCATCATGAGTTCCTTGAATGAATTTAATTATGGGAATTCTCCAATCACCCTGAGCTGATATACAAAGTACTTCTTTTCGGACTATTGATGGCTCCTGCAGCTCCTTAAAGTATATGGGCTCTGATGTACTTGAGGTATTTGAGGTGGCCAGTTTTGACAAAGCATCTGCCCACTGATTGTTGGACCTGTCAATATTGTTGATGGTCCATGATGTGAATTTTTGCAGCAATTCTGAGGTGATTTGTCTGTATGTTGCCATTCGTTCATTAAAAGTTTTGAACTCCCCCAAAACTTGTTTTACTACAAGCTGTGAATCACTGAATATATCTATGATTGAGGCTTCCAAATGGCGAACCAATACTAGGCCTGCTATAAGACCTTCATACTCCGACTCATTATTGGTCGTGGGAAATTTGAACTTGATGACTTGTCGAACCGTGAAACCCTCAGGGCTTGTGAGGATGACTCCGACCCCACCAGCTTGTGAAGTAGACGATCCATCCGTAAATAGGGTCCAAACCTTGTCCTTTGGTTCTGAGATTATTTCTCCTGGCTCAAGGGAAGTAAAAGTACATTCTGAGATAAAATATGCTAGAGCCTGAGATTTCATAGCAGTTCTTGGCTGGAATTCTAAGTGAAATTGACTTAATTCCACGGTCCATGAAGCCAACCGCCCTGTCATGTCTGGTTTGTGAAGCACCCGACGTAGGGGCTGATTTGTCATCACAATGATTGTTCTTCCTTGGAAGTATTGTCTTAGTTTCCTGCTGGCCATGATCAAAGCATATACAAGTTTTTCTATGTTTGAATACCGAGCTTTAGCATCTTTGAGTATGTGGCTTGTGTAGTATACGGGCCTCTAGTCCGCATCTACCTCTTTAACCAGTACTGTAGCCAAGGACAAGTATGATACTGATAAATACAGTTTTAGCAATTCGCATTGGAGAGGTTTAGCCATGACGGGTGTAGAAACAAGAAAATCTTTGATTCCTTGTAGACTTTCTTCATACTCTTTTGTCCATGTAAAAGTTTTACTTTTCGAGGCTTCCTTGATTGCTTCATACATCGGCAGACATTTCTTTGAAGATTGAGGTATGAAGCGTCTAAGAGCTGCAATAGACCCTGCGAGGGCTTGTAGCTCTTTGAGGCACTTTAGAGCTGTAACATTTTGAATGGCTTTTAATTGGTTTGGATCTGCTTCGATAGCTCTCTGTGTTAGGAGGAAGCCCAAAAACCGACCTCCACTTAGACCGAAAGAACATTTTGCTGGGTTTAACCTCATGGAGCTGGCCCTTATCCTTGTAAAGGTCTCCTTGAGGTCCTTGATGTGCTCCAAGGCTGTCTACGACATTGCTATAATGTCATCAGCATACACCTGGATATTCCTTCCAATTTGAGGAGCAAATATTCTGTCCATTGTGTGTTGAAACGTTGCTCCTGTGTTCAAAAGATCAAAGGGAGTAACTTTAAACCTGAATACCCCTTTATGAGTTATGAACGCTGTGTCATCTTGGTCTTGTTCGGCCAGCTTTATCTGATTATATCCCGAAAATGCATCCATAAAGGATAATAATTCATTTCCTGCTGTGGAGTCAATGAGTTGGTCGATGTTGGGCAATGGGTAAAAATCTTTTGGGCATGCTTTGTTAAGATCCGAATAATCTATGCACATCCGCCATTTACCATTACTTTTCTTGACTAATACTGGATTTTGTAATCCACTTTGGGAACTGTACGGGCTTGATGAAGTCCGTTTCCAACAATCTGTCAATATCTTTTTTAATGGCCTCTTGTTTCTCTTTTGAAAAGATACGCCTCTTCTGTTTTACCTCTTGAGCCCCTGGCCTTATGTTGAGATGATGTAGAGCTAGCTCAGCTGGAATTCCCGGCATATCTTTGGGAGTCCAGGCGAAGATGTCTGCGTACATTCTTAATGTTTGGATGAGATCTTCACGGAGTTCAGTTGATAATTTTGTTCCTATCTTCACGACCTTTTCGGGGTCATTGGGGTACAATGAAATTTCTTCAACCGGCTCAACTGGCTCGTGACTGGGTGGTTTGGGGAGTTCAATGATATCTCTTGGATCCATTTCAACCACCTGATTTACTGAGGTTGTTGAAGTGTTATAACTCTTTGGGAGAGCTGAACTAACGTAGCATTGTCGGGCTAATTTCTGGTCTCCACACACCTCACCAACACCAAAATCTGTAGGAAATTTCATTTTCAAGTGAGGTATGGAAACTATACCTTTCAAGGCTGCAATAGTCGACCTTCCTAGGATGGCGTTATAGCTTGAAATGGCATTTACTATATGAAATTTAACAATAAGCCATTTTTGGCAAGGTGGCGATCCGAACAACACCGGCATATCAATATCCCCCACCGTTTTGACTTCATTGCCAGTGAATCCATATAATGGGGCATCCTTAGCACTGTTGATTTTTCTGTCGCCTAAATTCATTCTCGAAAAGGCGCCTTGGTATAATATATCGACCGAACTGCCATCATCAATCATGATTTTCTTGACCATGTTCGATCCAATCTTTGTAGTAATTACTAATGCATCCTGATGATCCTCCATTATCCTGTCTCCAAAATCCTCATCTGAAAATGATATTACCAAAGATGGATTTTTCCTTGGCTTCTTATTATCCACTCGGAATACCTCTCTTGGATTTTTCCCACCGGAGATGGTGTCTATGATCGTTTCCTGTTCATTTCTTTGTTGTATTTCATTGCCCTTATCTATAAAATGGGAAAGCTCTCCCTTCTGGATTTTATCCTCAATCAGATTTTTCAATTGGTAGCACCTCTCCGTATCATGTCCTGTATCTTCGTGATAGTGACAGAATTTATTGCTCGGAGGTCTGTTCGGATTCATCGGTCTTGGAGGTACATATGCTGGATCAGCTTTAAGGATTCCCAGTATTGCAATTCTATCAGCATTAAGCTTTGTGAAGTCTCGATCACTTCGTGGTCTTTGAAGCCACGGACGTTAACTTGTTGGAGACGCCTGCGATGTGGGTGATTTATGTGACGTGCGTGAAGCAACATTCTCTTTTCTTGTCTAGACTGGTGATCTTGCCTGTGTCCTTCGCGTTGCTCGAACACCTCGGTCACCTCGGCGATATTCCCATTGAGAGGTTTGTTCAACAAACCTGTTCATCCTTGACCTTGGAGATCTGGAAGACTGGATGCTACCAACAGCTTCCTGGAGAGTTAGTCTTCGTTCGAATAGCTGAATAGCTGCTTGAAGTGATTGAGGCTCCTTCTCAAAATATTCCTCGAGAACTGCATTGTGTCTGGTTCTATCAATTCCTGCCGCTAAGTATGTCATTGCCAAGTTCTCTACCAAATCTGGGATTTGAATCATCTCCGCTGTAAAATGGTTCAGATATTCTCGTAAATTTTCATTTGGCCTTTGGCGAATGTTCACCAGAGAGGCCGTCAACTTTTTTCCTTTTTTGTTAGTAGAAAATCTCGACTTAAATTTTTCCTTCAAACCAGTCCACGACTTGATCGACCTAGCTGGCAAATTATTGAACCACATTAGTGTTGTGCCCTTCAAGCACGTCGGGAAGAACTGGCACTTCGCCACTTCACTATGTCCAAAAAAGGACATCCGTCCGTCGAAGAGGTTGACGAAGTCGAAAGGGTCTGTGGATCCATCAAACTGATCAATTGGTGGTACCTTAAGATCCCTGTTTATTTTAGCTCTTTCGATGTTTTTTGCTAACGGACTCTCCGAAGAGACCTCAATCTCCCCTGATTGCGTCCTGATGAATTCTTTGAACTTCAATATGTCGTTAGTCGACAAACAAGTTGTACTTGATTCCTCTTTTTCATAATCTTCATCTTCATTTTCTGAATATTCCTTTTCCTCATTTCTTATTTTACGCTTCCTCGATGAGAGCGAGCCAGAAGACACATTTGTCTTAGAATACTTGCTTCCCATAGAGGTCCTCCATGAGGACTAATAATCCTCCGTTTGATAATCTAAGGAAATATGACCCTCGGAGACCTCCTGGAGCTCTTTCTGCAATCTAACTATCTCCTTCTTCCTTTTTACCTTCTCAGCCAACATTTGCCTTTCTAGATCCAATCGGCGAAGTTCATCATCGATAACAACATCACCTGAAGCCACGGACTGCTGTTCCCTCTGTCGTTTGAATTTTAATAGGTGCAAACGAGCATCACTTGTTAATACGTGCTTGCCTTGAGGTGTTAGAACTAGCTGCCGATTGTCCTTTTTTGCCTTGTAAGATCCGTTCACCGGATCCGATAAGCTAGGCCTCGGAGGCGAAGAGAATAAAGCTTGAGGAGCCATTAAATTCTTAGATTTATCAGCTCGTTTAATACTTGCGACATCGTGAGTTTTTGGAGCTTCGTCGACCATCCTTCGCGCTCTTAATGAAGGATCAAGGTCGATTCTAAAGCTTTAAAGTTCGATCCGTTCGTGTTTGTTGCTGTTTTTTTTGAAAAAGTTTGTTAGGAGGAGGTTAAACCTCCTTCTAGCGCCATTGTTAAAGAGTAATATAAAATGAACCAATCCTTTACAATGTTGGGGCTACAAATATATTTATAGTGCTCTTTTTGGGCCTCTATTTGGGCTAGACTATCTTAGTGGGCCTATGGCCCAACAGGCTAGAAACTGATGTCTGTGCTAACATAGACATCGGTATTTATTTCAATACATATTAGTTGTTCTACAAAATAGGTTACATATAATTAATTTTATAAACAACTTGCATGCCTTATATTCTAGAAAACATATAATAAACTAAGTTATTTTTCACATACACATCACTTTCTTTTTTTGGAAAAGATGTCTATTTGAATATTAGACATCATAGTTTTAGCAAATAAAGTGATGTCTATAGTTATCTTAGACATCATCCTAGACGGATGTCTAATGTTATTATAAACATCAGCATTTTTCGGAAAAAAATTGATGTCTATAGTTATCTTAGACATCATCATGTACAGATGTCTAATGTACTATAAACATCAATTTTTACAGAAAAAAACTAATTTATACTTTCTCTTAGACATCAGATTTTATGAAGAAAAAGTGATTTCTATTTGTTTCATAGACATCAGATATTGTATAAAAGATATTTGTCTCTAAACCGTTTTCTTTTATTGTTATAGTCATCCCTTTATTTTATTAAAATATTATCTTTTTCTTGTTTAAACACAACCTGCTGCATTGAATAAATATAACCATAAAAAATAAACTCATCCAAAAATTTGACAAGAATTCCTCAATTGTCATTCCCAAAATAAAAATCAATGTCATCAACATCCAAATTACATAAACTGCATATCTGATGTACCAAATCCATATCTGATGTACTAAATCCAAAGCAAGTAAACATGACTACATATCCGCAAAATCAACTAAATTAAGCAAAGTACCCAACCTGCGTAACTAGTCATAGTCAAATAATTGTAACAGAATAATCAAATACTCTAACATATACAAGTTTCTTGAGGAAACGAAAAGGAAATAGTACTACTAGCTAAACTGACATTTCACTCGGGCAAAAGAATAATCAAGTAACTGCTTGTATGTATGCTGAGTTATTAACCATTCATTGTGGACTTGAAATGTTATTCTTAAAATGATGAATATACCAGCCCTTCCTCCACCAGAACATCAAGTGATTTCCTGCCGCATCCAGACTAAATTACTCAAATGCAATATAGCGTTGCCTTCTCAGACCACGGATTGTGTTTCCTGTAACTAAAATATGCAAAATAGGTAGTGTAAGATCATATTTTAGTACCAACCCTGGATAACAGATACACCTTATTCATAAATTAATGACTACATAATTAAGGTGGTATACAATATTGTTTACTTGAATCAAATTCTGTAGTCCCACTTTTACTGACCAAAAACTCAAGTACGCAGAACACAAAACTGGTAACTCGACTAAAGAAGACTCCAAATCAGAAAACAAGACTCAACCATTTCATTGAAAACCACATCTTGTAACTAAGCAGCAAAAACGAAACACAGTCAAAAATTAATGCACAGCAACCCAATAAACCCAACTCGCGAACACACAGTAATTGCAAACGCAGACTCAATCAGTTAGAACTCGGATAACAAATAACTCGACAGCATTTACAGTCCAAAACCCAGATACTTAAAGCAAAAATACAGAAAACCAGCAACTCAACTCGAAAAATCAACAAACTCAACAACTAAATTAAACCAACGAACGTAGGCAATGCAAATATCGAACCAAACTTAGAAAAACTCAATAACTTAGGATAAAACTCACAGCAACAAAACAAACCGACGTAGCAACGGAACGGAGAACAAGAATCATATCAGAACGGAGACCAATACAAACTCAGCAATCAGCAGTAAAAGAACAATACGCAGACTCGTTCTGGTGGTATACAATATTGTTTACTTGAATCAAATTTTGTTTTGCATACTTGTTTACTTTAATTTATGTTGAATTCAAGCCTTATAGACAAAGTGCAAGTAAAAGCAAAAATAAAAAAATAAGAATTGCCTGCAAAGCATGGTCTTACAAAAGAATTCAGATTAGAAATTGGGTTCGCAACTAAGGGCTTTTAAGAGTATTTTATTCTTATTGATTGATTTGGTTTTAGCAGGTAGTGCATCTTCTCAACCTAAATTTAAATTACACATATGCACCCATTAAAAATTTATTTAAGGAAATATCAAGACCAAAGATAAAAAGTGAGTATAATATAGCAATAAACAGTATCATACAAACAATAAGCCACTATTGCACAAGAACTTTACCATCTGTAGTTGACAAAGAACGATGATTGATTAGTATTTTCACAGATATTAGGGTTGGGATGCATCACATACAACTTAATAATGAATGTGTTTATTAATAAATTTATTTACCTTGATGTGAGAAGAGGAAAGACGCACCAAACCTTCAAGCTTATAACAATAACAAATAAATCAACCCCTTATAAGTAGCATGAATTAAGTATCAGAAGACTAGCAGTGGGTACCACTAACTAGATATATATAACAAGTATAAGATGGACGGGGGTGGAAAACTTGAAAGAATGTAATATCATAGAAATAAGAAATGTAACTTTAAATGTTTTGGTCGACCACTCCACCATGCTTAAGCAATTTATAACAAAACAATATCTATCATCAAATTTTATTTCAAAAAAAGTTAACTACAATAAACTCAATAACCAACACAGCCAAGAACACTAATAAGAGTAATAAGTGAGTTAAATTCTTATATTATTAATCATATTTCCATGCATTCTTGCAGATGAAAGTGCTCGACATCTCACTTATCTAAGTTTTGTATTTAATGGTGTAGGTTGATGGAATGGTTGAAAAGAGGATTAAACTAAAGAAATTGAAGAACTGATCAAGTTTGAGAGAATCAATAGAAGTCTTCTGATCGGGCCTTGTTAATTTTGACCTAACCTTGAAGAAATTTGCCACCAAGGTGTGGCCACGCCTTATCAATCTTGCACTAAAGTTCAGAAATCTTTCACTAAAACGTTGTCACGACACCTTACCATCATGAAAAAACGAATTTGGAAGGAAGAAGATTCCAAGTATAATTGGGATAAATCATATTAATCTATTTCTATCTTTAGAATGTATATATCACATCTAGACTTTTCATATTTTGAGGTAATTTATTTAAAATGGATATTTCCTGATACTAGTATATACATAAAGAGGGAGCTCTAGAGGTAAAACCGTAGCCTTCATCCCACAAACTCTCTTCTTTTCTTTTACATGGTTGCTAAACTATTTCATCACAAGGTTTATTGAAGTTTTGGTTCTACATGATTGTTCATATAATTTTTTACATATTTATTATTTATATATCTTTTGAGTTTCATCAGGATTATTTTAGAAAAAAGAAGTGTAAGAGAAACTTACAGGAAGGCCACATCTGCTTAAGGCAGTATCATTTTTATGCTATTGCTTGTTGCCAACATTAGGCAATACTCACCAATGCTTGGATCCAGAAAAGAATGCTGATAAGAAACGAGTGCTGGCTTATTACCCAGAGTACTGGTTTGGGAACCAAGAACGCGTACAATAGCCTGAGAATAATTTCCTAGTACCCACTACAAAGTGAAGAATAAAAATAAACACAAATATTAACTATACTGAAAGTTAGTCAAATTTCTTTAATAAACTTTTAAAGCACTATTAAAGCAAACTAAATTTTAAACAATACCTCTAGAAAGCTAGCTAGCCAGTAATCACCTTTTCAAGTGTAGATGGAAGCAGAAACTTTGATATAAGTTGACGCTGTAATGGCCCGCCATAGACTTCTGTAAGACGAGATATCACTAGAGCAAGCTGCTCATCTCCAAGGTTTTTTGCACAGACATTGATTGCAGAAGTAGTATCGCCTCCAAGTATGAAAAAAGCAACAACAAGCTCTAGTTGATGTTTTCCCATTAACACATAAGCATTTTTCAAAGCAACTGCCTTGTTATTATCTTCCTGCAAGAATTAGAAAAGATTGGTTCCAATGAGTCTGCCAATTTATAGATGGTCCAGAGAAGATCAAGTATCCACCCGGCCTTAAAATTCTATCCACTTCAATCAAGTAGAGTCCATCTACACAAACAGATACCATTTAGAAATTTGAAGTAAACTTAATTACCCTGTAACTGCATGTATGCAAGAAAGTGTTAAAACATCGTATTAGAAATGAATTACCATTTTTACCCCACGGAATCAAGCACCGAGTACAATGAGAGCTATGTCAAATGCTCTTGAAGGGTAAGGTAGTCGAATGGAAGCCAAAACACCTATTAGGGTAGGAACTCCACGCTCAAGCGCAAACTGGACTTGTGCTTCATGAGTGTCTCTTGGTGCAAATGACATGGTTAATATGTTTCTTGACAGAAGGTATGCTCCCTAGCTTGCAACCTGCATTATGATATAGTCAGTCCTCAAAATATGCGAAACCCAAATGGATGGCAGATAAGTATAGGCATGCTATAAATATAACTTTATCTTGTGCCATTGATGTCCAAGGAATTCATTAACAATAATAGCATTCATCCCATACATCATGGGTGATGATTAGTAACCCCATAGCCACCACTTCGCAACATTGTCTACCAATCCATAGACAAAAGCAATAACATCAAAAGAGGAGAACTGATGAAAATAATAGCTTTAAAACTAAAATGAAAACTCATACCTCGTGCTAAGATGAAGCCACATACTGCAAAAAGTACGAGCAAAGCAAAGCCCCTAAATGCCATTGCAAGAATCATGTTCCTACCCACAAATTACTCTACAACTCAAAAAAAATGCATTTACTAATTCAATAAATCCCAACAAAAAATAATAAACACACACTCGCACATTGTTAGGTCCGATAAGATTGTAGAAGGGGGGGTTGAATACAATCTATACCATTTTATCAAAATTTGTCCTTTAAATAAAATTTGACTTGAACAAATTTGTGCGGAATGAATTAACACAAATTTCAAGTTGAATATAACAATATATTAACTTGATGGGTGTTACAATTTCAGTACAGATTATTATCTTGTTAATAAAAACTAATTAGAAAATTCGACATCAACTTTTCTAATTTAGTTAATAAAAATCAAGATAAGAACTAGGAAACTTAATTCGCTAGTAGTACAAGAATCACAAATAAACAAGTTCCACCGAATAAAATATTACAAAGGGGATGAACTTGATTTTCTGGGAATTAATTGCTTGGTGTTCTTGAGCTTGAGAGAGAGAGAATGCCGGCGAGGTTTTGTTTCTGAATGTTATGTTGTAGTGTTTCTTTCCCGTGTATGTGTCTACTGCCTTTGTCTTGATTATATACTAAAACCCTCGGTGATAGTATGAGTAATAATATCACTCAAACCTTTGTAATAATATAGAATTATGGGTAATAGTATAGCTTGTGGGTAATAGTATGAAAGGCTAGGTAATAGTATGGATTAGTGTTCGGGAATAGTATGAAAGGCTTCTCCAGAGATAGTATAGCATGCTGAGTAATAGTCTAGCCAATGCTCAGTAATAGTATAGCTTTGTTCTGTGATAGTATAGACTCGGTCATAGTATAACTGGTGGAGTGATAGTAAAGTACATTCCCTTGTAATAGTATGGATTATACTCAGAAATAGTTTACATTTACTCTAGAAATAGTTTACTTAAAACTTTAGTAATAGTATAATTACCTCGGTAATAGTATAACTATAACTAAGTAATAGTATAACTGATTCTGTGATAGTAAGACTTCGGGGATAGTATAAATTCAGGAAAAGTATAGTATACTATTACTAGATCAGTAATAGTATCTATAATACTTCAGAAATAGTATACCATTAATTTCAGAAATAGTATAATTGAATTTCCAGAAATAGTGTAACTAAAATTCCAGAAATAGTATGACTGTAATTCTCCGAAATAGTATAAACCATAAACTATTTCTTTTATTTTGTTTTTGTACTCCAAAGAGTCAGCTAACTCTTTCTAGTATATTAAGAAAATTCGGAAAGAGTCACAAGAGCTTGGCAAGAGTCAGGTTTAACACTAGCAAGAGTCATATTGCTCTTCCAAGAGTCAGCTTTAATACTCGCAAAGAGTTAGGATTTGTTTGGAAAGAGTTAGAAATAATTCATTCGAATTAATCAAATAACTCAGCTGCAGTAGACTGATTTAATACTGTCAAGCAAGGACCACTCGCAGGGACATGAGGTGAACAACACGCACTGGCTGTTTGAGCTGTTATGACTGGCGCGTGGGCTGCACGCGCGTTGCAGGTGAGTTGAACCTCGGCCGACAGCAACTGAACATGATTCATTTGCTTGAATTGTAAACCACCGAATAATCAATTCATGCGACCCACTTGATTTACTTTAAATCAAAAACAAACAACCGGTTATACAATTTAAAACCACCGGGGCTTATTTTGTCCTATATGAATGAGTTCCGTAAAAATGTTTTTTAACCCGCACAACTTCTATTCTTTAATTAATAAATAATTATTTTAATTCAGAAATTATAAAAATAAATATCTAATATTATTAGATATTTATAAATATAATTTTCTAAATAAATAAAATATTTATTAATATAAATAAATCCTTAAGCTCTAAGCTGCGATTACCTGAGCGTCTGGAACCGGACTCATTTTGCTTAACAAAAAATGAATCAGTTCCAACCGGGGTTCCAGCTCTAAGAATATATCACTTTCCATATTCTTGTGATAATTCTATTTTCTCATAACCCGTCCAGGTGTAAGCTACGGTCTCTTGAGGATGTGAAACCGGACTCCTTTTGCTTAGCAAAAAATACAACAATTCCAACCGGGGTTTCAGCATTAAGAATATATCACTTTGCATTTCTTTGTGATAAATCTTTTTCCTCACAGCCAGTCCACTTGATAGTAAAATCCTTGTGGTTAATGAATTTAGCACTCTTGATGCTTGCACAATGATTTTCTCTCATACCAGTCTTGATATCTTGAACCACTGAAGTTAATGACGAACAACCACTGTTTAATGTTGTCACTCGATGTACTGTCTGGTTCATGAGTGACTAACCGCAATGACTGTTCTTCATATATTGACTTTAAAATCTGGTTCCTTTCTTTTCTCCTTTCTCTCTTTACTTCTTCTGTACTGCCTCTGTCACTATTGAATCTCTGTCACTTTAAACGAATCCACTTCTTTAACGAATACTTCAGTGAGGCTTGATCAGAAGACTGAGCTTCTTTCAATGTAGTAATTCCCTAAGTCTGTAGATTGACCTTTATCTTTTTCTTCTGATAGATAATACAATATGAGATTCCTTGTGACAGTCTATATACTATTTACTACTACAATCTTGTTTAAGTTGAGTTTTATCCTCGAAATACAAATAGGCTACATCATATGCCTTTCAATCTCCCCCTATTTGTTTGTTAGACGATAACAAGAAAATACCTAGAGGATAACTCAACTAACTCACTTAAACAAGAAAAAGATTAAGCATTTAGAGCTTAGTAAATAATACATTAAAAAATTTCTCTGGTTTGAATTTAACAATTCCAGAATCCTCAGTAATGATAGATGATTGTTCCACTAGCACTGAACTGATCTTCAATAGATAACTCATCTTCATTTCTAATTCTTCAATTCTCTGCCTGATAATCCTTCACATTTTACATTGGTGATTATCAGCAGTTCTTGATTTACAATCACTTCCCTTCTCTGACACAGCTTTTCTCACTTAAGAAAAACAACTGCTCCTAATAAATAGACAATGGTGAATCAATACCATTTCTATAACTTCTGGGAAATCTACCACTCTTCCACTTAGCCTTTATACATAGTACATTGAAAGACTGATAGAATAGTATTGTGATGTACTCATCCTTATATCTCCACTTTCATCTCAACTGAAAGTTCCCTTTCTTTTCCATCTAAATCTCCCCCTTAATCTGCATGTTGTGGCATATCATTTCCTTATTGTAACTGATAACATTAGCACTGAAAAACACTGTGGATTTACTTTTGTTAATCCTTTTCCCCGATGCTTTTTCGTACACCTCCAAAAGCTCCATAACTCTATTAGATTCCTCCTTATCTGCTTTGCAGTAAAGATAACTGTCGTCTACAAACAACATGTGAGTGATCGTTGGAGCTCTTTTGCAGATTTTAATACCTTTTAGCCATTTCTGAGTCTCATAATGTCTGATCAACGCTGATAAGCCCTCAGCACAGATTATAAATAGATAAGGAGACAAAGGGTCTCCTTGTCTCAGTCCCCTACTAGGAATGATAGGTCCCATCTCAAATTCACCATGAATGATTTTATACTCCACTGTTGACACACATTGAAGGATCAAATGAGTCCACCAGTTACTAAAGCCCATAGTCAAAAGCATTCCTTTCAGAAACTTCCACTCGATTCGATCATAGGCCTTGGACATATCTAGTTTAATGGCCATACACCCTTCCTTTCCAAATTTCTTTCTTTTCAGATAATGCATGACTTCGAATGAAATCATGATATTGTCCGATATTAACCTACCTAGAAGAAAAGCACTTTGATTGTCCGATATTACAGAATCCAAAACCTTTTTGAGACGATTCACAATAACTTTTGTAATGATTTTCATCACCACATTGCATAATGCAATTGGTCTCAACTCTGTCAACTTAGTAGGGTGCTTCTTTTTTGGAAGAAGCACAATATTAGTAGCATTTATGTCCTCCACTAACTCCCCTGTTTTAAAAAAACTCTTCGTTAACTGAATGACTTCCTTACCTACAGTAGCCCAATTTTTCTGAAAGAAAGCCGGGGTCATTCCATCCGGCCCCGGAGCTTTGTCAGGATGCATATGAAACAAAGCATCCTTCACTTCCTGGTCATATATCGGTTTAAGGAGTTCCTCATTTTGCTGGTCCGATATAGACTTTGGAATACACTCCAACACTCCCACTATTTCGGTATGTTCCTCCGTAAAAACTTGCTGAAAATATCCTTTGATCAATTCCTGCAAACCAGAATTCCAATCAATCCACTCTCCTTCCTCATTTTTTAAACGTTGAATACGATTATTACTCCTCCTTCTGCTGCATGAATCATGAAAATACTTCGTATTCTTGTCACCCGCTTGCAACCATACCTGTTTAGACCGCTGTCTCCAGAAAATTTCTTTTTGATCTAAGACCAAGTGAAGTTGCTTTCTTGCCATCTCATACTCAGCTATGGATTGGGAATCTTGCTTATTTCTGAGGGACTTCAACTGAATTTTACATTCCTTTATACGTCTATAATTTCTTTTCCCCACACTTCCAGGCTTTGTGCACAATTCTGAACCTTTTGAGTGATAGTACTGTTGCCCCCTCCCTCCCAATAGTCTTTAATAATCTGATAGCACATAGGTTCTGTCAACCACGCGTTTTCAAACCTAAAATGCTTCTTTTTGTTACCTCTGATTTGCTGCTCAGGAATCATTAATAGAGGACTATGATCTGATGGTGTACCTTCAATGTTATAGACTTTAGTCATCTGGAATAGATTTCTCCAATGAGTATTAACAAGGACCCTGTCCAGTCTAATCTCAATCCAATGACTCGTATTCCGACCCCTCTCCCAAGTAAATTGGTGACCAATGATGTCCAAATCTTGTAGCTCTACATCTTGCAAACTATTAAATCCTTCTATCAAGTAATTAGCGTATGTCGCACCACCTTTTTTATCTGCCCGTGAAGATAAGTTATTAAAATCACCCATTAAACACCATGGAAGATTTGCATCCCTCGATAGATGATAGAGTATATTTTTATATATATTCTAGATGATTTTATTCTCATATTTATTGTGTTTTGCATTGATTTGGATTTTTATTTAATAGATTTGATTGTTTTATTGTAGGAAATAAAGAATTCATGACTTGGAAGGATTTGGAGCAAAAAGTGCTATTTTGGAGATAAAATAGAAGGAAATTCGTATTATTGGGCTACACGGGCTGTTTAACACTGTTTGGGCCATATCTTGAGTTCCAGAAGTCAGAATTTGACGATCTTACTGTCCACGCGAAGCTTGTGGAATTTTATTTAATTCAGAGGTGGTCCAATAAGCAAAATCAAGCTGGAACAGCTCAGAAACAGAGGAGTAAATATAGTTACGAATTTTAATTAAGGAATCTTATTCAGTTATGGAATCCTACTTGTAATTTATTTAGAGTATTAAAATACTTTTATTGGGGAGACATAGAAGATACATATATATTATTTAGAGAAGGGAGATACATACGTGCTTCTACTCTTAGGAGCTAGGGTTTTGGAGAGGTAATAATAGATCAGATAATATAGTTTAGAGTAGATTAGTATTATTAGTGGGAGATGTAGAGAAACACCATGACTCTTCTTTTGGGTGACAACATTGAAGTTTGAAGGTTTTGTTCTCTTAATCTTTTCTTTGTTCTTATTAGTTTAATTATGTTTTCTTGTTTTACTAGTTGTTTTACTTGTTTAATTATTAGCGAGTAGTTATTTCTAGGGCTTAAAGGGAAGCCATGTTTGCACTAATATTGGCATGATTTTCATAGTGGTTTGATTGGTTATGCTTAATTCTGATTGATATGTTTTAATCATTAATTTGTGTAATTGGCCAATATCATGGATTAATTATATGCAAATAGGGGTATGGATCGAGAGATTTACTTACTAGAGTCACACATACGATTAGCAGAATTGAATTTGAGTGCGGAAGCATCATTGGATTTCTGAGAGCGTTAATTCTTGGAAGAGATTAACTTGACTCTAATTACCTGATTGATTGAATTACTAAAAGTGGTTAATTGTGTTGAATGTTTCGAGAGTGTTAATGCTTGAAAGAGATTAACATACTCTAGTTATAGGATCACATTGATTGCTTTAGCTTAAGAGCCAATTGTGTAAGCATGGTGAACCTGAATTGCCCTAGATCCCTTAATTAATTAGTTAATCATTTATTTAGTTAGTGTTAATTTAGTTTAATTAGTTAATTAATAATTTCACATTTTCGTCTGACCCTTGAAACAATTTGCGATAACTGAAAAGGAATTAGTAGAACATGTCTCCTTGTGGATTCGACCCGCTTGCCATCTGTACTAGAAATAGACACCGTGCGCTTGCGGTTAGGTATAATTTGACACATCAAGTTTTTGGCATCGCTGCCGGGGAGACAGCGAGTTTCTGTTGATTTTAATTTAGTTGTTTAGATTGTTTCCATTGTCTCATTGGAACTTTTGTTCCAATTGAGGCAAATTTTACTGCGTTTTCTTGGCTTTGTTGAGTGTCTACAGGTTTGCAATGGGTGAAGTTGATACTTTTGCACTCTTATCTTCCCTAGTAGAGGCACATACTCCAGAGATTGCCATGTCGAAGACTATAGAGCCCACTATGCGTCCAATGAGTATCAATGAGATGTCACAAGTGGCCCCTAAAACTTACAACTTCTGTCAAATTTGCGCTGTGCAGGGTCACTTTGGTTTTGAATGCTCTTACAATGTCTATAATTCTCAGAGTGCTCAGTTGGGACAAATGAATTCTTTTGAAGAAGGATATGGGTACAATCAGTATTCAAACAGTTTTGATCAAGAATGCGTGAATCAACCAGATTTCTACTACCAGGACAATGGTGCTCAAAATTTTTCATATCATAATTAGCAACAGTTTGAGCAACAATATTATCAGTCATATGAGCAGTCGCCACAGCAAGAATATCAATATCCTCCTCTACAAGAAGATCTACATGTTTCTCAATCCAGCGTAGATGTGCAAGCTGATCAGACAAATGAGATGTGGGATATCTTGAATAAACTGCTAAAGAGTTTTGAAGAATTAGAAACTCAAAGTTTGGCGATTGAATCTCAAATTGCACAGTTGGCTAACTCTTCTACTACAGGGCAGCTCGACTATTTACCATCATCATCTATCCGATCCGAAGAGGACCTGATTGCTATAAATCTCATAAGCAATCAGGAATATGATAGTTTCTCCATGTATGTTGATGATGAGGCCATTGATAAAGAGAAGGAGCATGCCACCGATGACGAGATCAATGATGTTGCTGCTACCGAGAACAATGTGACTGATGATGAGGCTACAAAGGAAAGCAATACAGAGATGGTTGTTTTTTCTCTTCCACAACCTGTGACTAAGCTACCATGTATTGATAAATTTGCTCTCGATCTAGCCCCTACTTACAAGGCTTCTTTGCTCAAGAACACTTATTTCAAGGTTGATGTGATAACAAATATTGTCCAAGATGATATTTCTCAAATTCTGGTTGAGGATCCATACAAAGTGGCTCATACGTTTCAAGCTCGAGAAGAGGGAGAAGATGGAAGTGTCTTATTAGCCAATGATGTGATAAGCCAAGATGTCCGAATGACTCCAGTGAAAGTAGGGAGTGAAGAAAAGCCACCACCAGAACCTCCACCTTATGTCAAGGGAGTTCAATATTTTCGTGGTGTCGAATTTTATCGCTGTTTTATCACAAAGTTTCCAAAACTGCACGCACTCTCTCTATTGCTTATTAATGACATATTTTATTTTACTGATGCATGTTTGGAGACTTTCTGCAGGATAAAGACAACCACTAACACTCTTGATACTTTTTGTGGTGACGAGTTTATGATCGAGAAATTGGATATTCCGTTTTTACCGGAGTATTTTTGAGGAGGTCAAGCTAATGACTCTAAATAAGCGCTGCTTGGGAGGCAACCCAAGATTTCATTGGAGGATCGGTGCACTTCATGCTTTTGTATAGGGGAGTACTTCGTTCCTTCTCTTTCATATATAGTATAATTGCTTAGTTATTTGTTCAACCTAAGCCTTGTTGTGTAAAAAAAAAATCGAATTTTGAGGTGTAACGCAGGCTGCGCCTGCGTTTCTGCTCCCAGCGTAGATTGCAGCTCTGTAACGCAGGCTGCGCCTGCGTTACTGGTCCACGCGCAGTTTGCCCCCCTGTCACGCAGGCTGCTCCTGCGTGACTGACTTGGGCGCAGTTTGCTTAAGACACGCGCTGGTTGCCCCGAGTGCAGTGTGTTGTCCGTGGTTTTTTTTTTGTCAGCTGTGTTGTTTTATAAAAAAAAAAAGTTTTTTCACCTCCCATTCTATTTATACCCCTATTTCACCTAATTCTTTTCCTATTTTAATTACAAAACCTCCCATCTCTCCTTCAAAATTCTAAACCTATTTTTATTCTAATTCATATTTATTATTATTATTATTATTATTATTATTATTATTATTATTGATATGGGCTAAAAGTAAGCCCTAAAGACACATTTAATGTGGTGTTAATTAGACCTAGAATGGTCCAAATGTGGGGCCCACCAGATGGGCCCAATCCCTATTTATAATATTAATTTCGTAATTAATATTAAGGGTAATAAAACATCTCAGCAAATAAGAGTCAAACGAGGATATTACTCCTGCCTGACTTAGCCTCCAAGATACATATTCCAACATGAAAACTGGCTCCTACAAGGAAGGAGTCTAGAACCTTCCTCAAGGCGGTGACTTGCCCACTAAGTCACCTAACCCTACTACGATTTTAGGGCTTCTCAGCCTATATAAAGGGTCTGACCCCTCATTCTCAGAACTACGTCTTGGCTTGATTCTCAATAACGAGATACGTAGGCACTCTGCGAGGACCGATCTGTCTCAATAACTTAATTCGCTAGTAGTACAAGAATCACAAATAAACAAGTTCCACCGAATAAAATATTACAAAGGGGATGAACTTGATTTTCTGGGAATTAATTGCTTGGTGTTCTTGAGCTTGAGAGAGAGAGAATGCCGGCGAGGTTTTGTTTCTGAATGTTATGTTGTAGTGTTTCTTTCCCGTGTATGTGTCTACTGCCTTTGTCTTGATTATATACTAAAACCCTCGGTGATAGTATGAGTAATAATATCACTCAAACCTTTGTAATAATATAGAATTATGGGTAATAGTATAGCTTGTGGGTAATAGTATGAAAGGCTAGGTAATAGTATGGATTAGTGTTCGGGAATAGTATGAAAGGCTTCTCCAGAGATAGTATAGCATGCTGAGTAATAGTCTAGCCAATGCTCAGTAATAGTATAGCTTTGTTCTGTGATAGTATAGACTCGGTCATAGTATAACTGGTGGAGTGATAGTAAAGTACATTCCCTTGTAATAGTATGGATTATACTCAGAAATAGTTTACATTTACTCTAGAAATAGTTTACTTAAAACTTTAGTAATAGTATAATTACCTCGGTAATAGTATAACTATAACTAAGTAATAGTATAACTGATTCTGTGATAGTAAGACTTCGGGGATAGTATAAATTCAGGAATAGTATAGTATACTATTACTAGATCAGTAATAGTATCTATAATACTTCAGAAATAGTATACCATTAATTTCAGAAATAGTATAATTGAATTTCCAGAAATAGTGTAACTAAAATTCCAGAAATAGTATGACTGTAATTCTCCGAAATAGTATAAACCATAAACTATTTCTTTTATTTTGTTTTTGTACTCCAAAGAGTCAGCTAACTCTTTCTAGTATATTAAGAAAATTCGGAAAGAGTCACAAGAGCTTGGCAAGAGTCAGGTTTAACACTAGCAAGAGTCATATTGCTCTTCCAAGAGTCAGCTTTAATACTCGCAAAGAGTCAGGATTTGTTTGGAAAGAGTTAGAAATAATTCATTCGAATTAATCAAATAACTCAGCTGCAGTAGACTGATTTAATACTGTCAAGCAAGGACCACTCGCAGGGACATGAGGTGAACAACACGCACTGGCTGTTTGAGCTGTTATGACTGGCGCGTGGGCTGCACGCGCGTTGCAGGTGAGTTGAACCTCGGCCGAAAGCAACTGAACATGATTCATTTGCTTGAATTGTAAACCACCGAATAATCAATTCATGCGACCCACTTGATTTACTTTAAATCAAAAACAAACAACCGGTTATACAATTTAAAACCACTGGGGCTTATTTTGTCCTATATGAATGAGTTCCGTAAAAATGTTTTTTAACCCGCACAGCTTCTATTCTTTAATTAATAAATAATTATTTTAATTCAGAAATTATAAAAATAAATATCTAATATTATTAGATATTTATAAATATAATTTTCTAAATAAATAAAATATTTATTAATATAAATAAATCCTTAAGCTCTAAGCTGCGATTATCTGTGCGTCTGGAACCGGACTCATTTTGCTTAACAAAAAATGAATCAGTTCCAACCGGGGTTCCAGCTCTAAGAATATATCACTTTTCATATTCTTGTGATAATTCTATTTTCTCATAACCCGTCCAGGTGTAAGCTACGGTCTCTTGAGGATGTGAAACCGGACTCCTTTTGCTTAGCAAAAAATACAACAATTCCAACCGGGGTTTCAGCATTAAGAATATATCACTTTGCATTTCTTTGTGATAAATCTTTTTCCTCACAGCCAGTCCACTTGATAGTAAAATCCTTGTGGTTAATGAATTTAGCACTCTTGATGCTTGCACAATGATTTTCTCTCATACCAGTCTTGATATCTTGAACCACTGAAGTTAATGACGAACAACCACTATTTAATGTTGTCACTCGATGTACTGTCTGGTTCATGAGTGACTAACCGCAATGACTGTTCTTCATATATTGACTTTAAAATCTGGTTCCTTTCTTTTCTCCTTTCTCTCTTTACTTCTTCTGTACTTCCTCTGTCACTATTGAATCTCTGTCACTTTAAACGAATCCACTTCTTTAACGAATACTTCAGTGAGGCTTGATCAGAAGACTGAGCTTCTTTCAATGTAGTAATTCCCTAAGTCTGTAGATTGACCTTTATCTTTTTCTTCTGATAGATAATACAATATGAGATTCCTTGTGACAGTCTATATACTATTTACTACTACAATCTTGTTTAAGTTGAGTTTTATCCTCGAAATACAAATAGGCTACATCATATGCCTTTCAATCTCCCCCTATTTGTTTGTTAGACGATAACAAGAAAATACCTAGAGGATAACTCAACTAACTCACTTAAACAAGAAAAAGATTAAGCATTTAGAGCTTAGTAAATAATACATTAAAAAATTTCTCTGGTTTGAATTTAACAATTCCAGAATCCTCAGTAATGATAGATGATTGTTCCACTAGCACTGAACTGATCTTCAATAGATAACTCATCTTCATTTCTGATTCTTCAATTCTCTGCCTGATAATCCTTCACATTTTACATTGGTGATTATCAGCAGTTCTTGATTTACAATCACTTCCCTTCTCTGACACAGCTTTTCTCACTTAAGAAAAACAACTGCTCCTAATAAATAGACAATGGTGAATCAATACCATTTCTATAACTTCTGGGAAATCTACCACTCTTCCACTTAGCCTTTATACATAGTACATTGAAAGACTGATAGAATAGTATTGTGATGTACTCATCCTTATATCTCCACTTTCATCTCAACTGAAAGTTCCCTTTCTTTTCCATCTAAATCTCCCCCTTAGTAATTTGACTTGCTTCTCCTCCTAAGCACAGTCTGTAAATGCTCCCCCTTTCTAACCTACTCTCCTTTTTCTTGTACCCCTTACTTCTCCCCCTTAATTGAGGAATCCTCCAATCAACTAGTTGTCAAAGTAGTTGTACCAATTGTAGAGTTCTATTAGAAAGAAAGTTTCATTTTCTTCCTCACTGTGAGTGTGTGATAGTGTTTAGTGTACCTCACAAGTGTTTCACTCTTCTCTCCACTCATTTGTGTTGAGTGTCTCACTTCTCTCTGTGTTTACACTCTTGCTCACTGGTGTATCACTCATAGCTCCAACATCCATTATTGTACCTACAAGGAAAAATCACCCTAGCCCCTTCAAGAGAGGTCAGTGGTGGTGCAATGGGAGTTCGCAAATCCCAAATCCTCGTTTGACTCGTCAGATGAATCTGAGTCATAATCTATAAGTTGCTAGTTTTCCCTTTTTAGGGTTTTCAGATTTGAATTCTAAGAAAGTAAACAATGATCTGTAAATTTAGCATTGAGATCAAGGTTCCCTTCTAATGTCTGTGAAGACATCACCTTGTTAAACTCATCAGGTAAAATCTGAATCATAGTTTACAAGTTGCCGATCCGCACTTATGTCGGACCCGCTACCCGCAGGATCCAGAGATGTTCCCTCTGGGAGTTAGATAATGATCTTGTTGAATTTTGCATTTGAGATCAATACCTTCTCTCGAGGTCTGTGAAGACTCTTGGTTCAGTAAAGAACCTTTAACTTATAATCCTAACCGTAAAAAGGTTAGATTACAGGTTTCCGTCAATTCATCTTTAAGTGTGTGCAATCTCACTTTGTGCATATAAAATATTTTGGATAGTGTATAAGGTAGTGACTCTCCAACTAAAAATCCCACACATCCTTATTTGCTGCATCAAGTGCAGTTACTCCCTGGTGACCTTTTTTTTTGACGAAATGCAGATATCATACCATTAAATCATGACAAATACAATCCTTAACTTTGGTCGGAACAGAACTCCAACCAAAGATACGATCAGGGTACATATGAGACCCATGAGCACGTTCATGTGCCGACATATTCGAAGATCGTTTAATAAAATACAACTTGATGTTGTTCAACTGATAAACTAACTCCCTACAATTCTCAATTATTAGACCAAGCGTAAAACGCAAAGGTACTGCACTTCTAATTATCTAAACTACCACTAAGCAGTCTGACTCCACTGTGACTGAATTCCATCTCATCTCCTTAGCCCAAGTGAGTGCTTCCTTGATTGCTATTGCTTCTGCCAGAGTGGGATTCGAGGTTTCTGAAATCAATTTCGTCTTGGCCAAAATTAAGTGACCATGATGATCACGAGCAATGATTCCACATCCCGAGATTCCATGACCTTCAAAGACTGTTGCATCTACGGTAATCTTTACTTCATTTTGTTGTGGCTTTGCCCAGATTGTAGCCCCATCTCCTTCTACAGGGGGTTTAATAGGCACACAAACTCCTCTTTTCTGGGCCGTATTCCATTGTGAAAGATATTCCCACGCTTTCGCAACTATCCTCAAAGCTGGCCTTTTCATGTTATTCCAGACCAGATCATTCCTAGACCTCCAAATAGACCAGCACAACGTGATGATCTTAGCTTTCATATTGCTCGACTGACCTGTAAAATTATGCTGTAGCCATTGCACAATATTCCTGTTCCCATCCGTATTTATGCCTGGCTTAAATATCTGCCAGCATGTAGCTGCTACAGAACATTGAACAAGTGCATGAAATATTGTTTTTGGTTCCTCCCTACAAACTGGACAAAGGCTAGTTACCTGCACATGTTTGGTCTGCAGTTGAGTCATGGTCGGTAAACAAAGAGTAGACGCCCTCCAGACAACATTTAACACCTGAGGTGGTGCTTTAATCTGCCATAGAGTTTTCCAAAAACCATTTGTGTCACCTGCAATCCATGCTCCTTTCTGAGTTTGTAGAAACCTGTATGCACTCTTGACTGTGTATTGCCCTATATTCTCCAACTTCCAGCTGAAAACGTCTTTATCCAAGTCATGTTCGATGTTGGTATGAAGGATACTTTGCTGGTCTCTGATTTCGAAAATGTCTTGTACAATGTCAACATCCCACTCCTTAGTGTCCATACGGAACAATGAACATACCTTTTGATTAATGAGTGCCGGAGAAACAGTGGTAATAAAAGCATTCTCCTCACTAGCTAACCATGGTTGATTTAATATTCGAATGTCTTTGCCATTACCAATCCTCCAGCTTGATCCTGCAGATATAACTTTCTTAGCCTCAAGAATGCTACGCCAAATAAAACTTGGACTGCTACTTGTCTTAGCATCCATTAAATCTGTATCTGGGTAGTATTTTGCTTTATACAACTGAGCCACTAAAACTGTCTTGGTTTGTGATAAGTCGCCAACATTGTTTTCCCAGCATAGCCAAGTTGAAGTCACGAAGGCTTCTGAAACCCAAACCTCCAATATGTTTGTGTCTGGTCAGTCGATCCCAGGCCATCCAACTTATTTTAGAACCATTCTTCTGAGATGAGTTCCAGAAAAATTTTGCTAGACACACTTCAATTTCCTTTAACAACTCGAGAGGAAGTAAGAATACGTTCATTGCATATGATGGTAGTGTCTAAGCTACCATTTTGATTAATACTTCCTTTGCAGGTCTTGACACTTTCTTCTCCGTCCAGTTTTGAATACTAGCCTTGACTTTGTCTTTCAAATACCCAAAAAAAACCGACTTATTCCTACCAAGTAAACTTGGAAGACCCAGATATTTAGAAGAGGCATCCGCTTCCTTAATCTGCATGTTGTGGCATATCATTTCCTTATTGTAACTGATAACATTAGCACTGAAAAACACTGTGGATTTACTTTTGTTAATCCTTTTCCCCGATGCTTTTTCGTACACCTCCAAAAGCTCCATAACTCTATTAGATTCCTCCTTATCTGCTTTGCAGTAAAGATAACTGTCGTCTACAAACAACATGTGAGTGATCGTTGGAGCTCTTTTGCAGATTTTAATACCTTTTAGCCATTTTTGAGTCTCATAATGTCTGATCAACGCTGATAAGCCCTCAGCACAGATTATAAATAGATAAGGAGACAAAGGGTCTCCTTGTCTCAGTCCCCTACTAGGAATGATAGGTCCCATCTCAAATTCACCATGAATGATTTTATACTCCACTGTTGACACACATTGAAGGATCAAATGAGTCCACCAGTTACTAAAGCCCATAGTCAAAAGCATTCCTTTCAGAAACTTCCACTCGATTCGATCATAGGCCTTGGACATATCTAGTTTAATGGCCATACACCCTTCCTTTCCAAATTTCTTTCTTTTCAGATAATGCATGACTTCGAATGAAATCATGATATTGTCCGATATTAACCTACCTGGAAGAAAAGCACTTTGATTGTCTGATATTACAGAATCCAAAACCTTTTTGAGACGATTCACAATAACTTTTGTAATGATTTTCATCACCACATTGCATAATGCAATTGGTCTCAACTCTGTCAACTTAGTAGGGTGCTTCTTTTTTGGAAGAAGCACAATATTAGTAGCATTTATGTCCTCCACTAACTCCCCTGTTTTAAAAAAACTCTTCGTTAACTGAATGACTTCCTTACCTACAGTAGCCCAATTTTTCTGAAAGAAAGCCGGGGTCATTCCATCCGGCCCCGGAGCTTTGTCAGGATGCATATGAAACAAAGCATCCTTCACTTCCTGGTCAGATATCGGTTTAAGGAGTTCCTCATTTTGCTGGTCCGATATAGACTTTGGAATACACTCCAACACTCCCACTATTTCGGTATGTTCCTCCGTAAAAACTTGCTGAAAATATCCTTTGATCAATTCCTGCAAACCAGAATTCCAATCAATCCACTCTCCTTCCTCATTTTTTAAACGTTGAATACGATTATTACTCCTCCTTCTGCTGCATGAATCATGAAAATACTTCGTATTCTTGTCACCCGCTTGCAACCATACCTGTTTAGACCGCTGTCTCCAGAAAATTTCTTTTTGATCTAAGACCAAGTGAAGTTGCTTTCTTGCCATCTCATACTCAGCTATGGATTGGGAATCTTGCTTATTTCTGAGGGACTTCAACTGAATTTTACATTCCTTTATACGTCTATAATTTCTTTTCCCCACACTTCCAGGCTTTGTGCACAATTCTGAACCTTTTGAGTGATAGTACTGTTGCCCCCTCCCTCCCAATAGTCTTTAATAATCTGATAGCACATAGGTTCTGTCAACCACGCATTTTCAAACCTAAAATGCTTCTTTTTGTTACCTCTGATTTGCTGCTCAGGAATCATTAATAGAGGACTATGATCTGATGGTGTACCTTCAATGTTATAGACTTTAGTCATCTGGAATAGATTTCTCCAATGAGTATTAACAAGGACCCTGTCCAGTCTAATCTCAATCCAATGACTCGTATTCCGACCCCTCTCCCAAGTAAATTGGTGACCAATGATGTCCAAATCTTGTAGCTCTACATCTTGCAAACTATTAAATCCTTCTATCAAGTAATTAGCGTATGTCGCACCACCTTTTTTATCTGCCCGTGAAGATAAGTTATTAAAATCACCCATTAAACACCATGGAAGATTTGCATCCCTCGATAGATGATAGAGTATATTTTTATATATATTCTAGATGATTTTATTCTCATATTTATTGTGTTTTGCATTGATTTGGATTTTTATTTAATAGATTTGATTGTTTTATTGTAGGAAATAAAGAATTCATGACTTGGAAGGATTTGGAGCAAAAAGTGCTATTTTGGAGATAAAATAGAAGGAAATTCGTATTATTGGGCTACACGGGCTGTTTAACACTGTTTGGGCCATATCTTGAGTTCCAGAAGTCAGAATTTGACGATCTTACTGTCCACGCGAAGCTTGTGGAATTTTATTTAATTCAGAGGTGGTCCAATAAGCAAAATCAAGCTGGAACAGCTCAGAAACAGAGGAGTAAATATAGTTACGAATTTTAATTAAGGAATCTTATTCAGTTATGGAATCCTACTTGTAATTTATTTAGAGTATTAAAATACTTTTATTGGGGAGACATAGAAGATACATATATATTATTTAGAGAAGGGAGATACATACGTGCTTCTACTCTTAGGAGCTAGGGTTTTGGAGAGGTAATAATAGATCAGATAATATAGTTTAGAGTAGATTAGTATTATTAGTGGGAGATGTAGAGAAACACCATGACTCTTCTTTTGGGTGACAACATTGAAGTTTGAAGGTTTTGTTCTCTTAATCTTTTCTTTGTTCTTATTAGTTTAATTATGTTTTCTTGTTTTACTAGTTGTTTTACTTGTTTAATTATTAGCGAGTAGTTATTTCTAGGGCTTAAAGGGAAGCCATGTTTGCACTAATATTGGCATGATTTTCATAGTGGTTTGATTGGTTATGCTTAATTCTGATTGATATGTTTTAATCATTAATTTGTGTAATTGGCCAATATCATGGATTAATTATATGCAAATAGGGGTATGGATCGAGAGATTTACTTACTAGAGTCACACATACGATTAGCAGAATTGAATTTGAGTGCGGAAGCATCATTGGATTTCTGAGAGCGTTAATTCTTGGAAGAGATTAACTTGACTCTAATTACCTGATTGATTGAATGACTAAAAGTGGTTAATTGTGTTGAATGTTTCGAGAGTGTTAATGCTTGAAAGAGATTAACATACTCTAGTTATAGGATCACATTGATTGCTTTAGCTTAAGAGCCAATTGTGTAAGCATGGTGAACCTGAATTGCCCTAGATCCCTTAATTAATTAGTTAATCATTTATTTAGTTAGTGTTAATTTAGTTTAATTAGTTAATTAATAATTTCACATTTTCGTCTGACCCTTGAAACAATTTGCGATAACTGAAAAGGAATTAGTAGAACATGTCTCCTTGTGGATTCGACCCGCTTGCCATCTGTACTAGAAATAGACACCGTGCGCTTGCGGTTAGGTATAATTTGACACATCAAGTTTTTGGCGTCGCTGCCGGGGAGACAGCGAGTTTCTGTTGATTTTAATTTAGTTGTTTAGATTGTTTCCATTGTCTCATTGGAACTTTTGTTCCAATTGAGGCAAATTTTACTGCGTTTTCTTGGCTTTGTTGAGTGTCTACAGGT
This sequence comes from Kitagawia praeruptora, assembly GCA_037693485.1. Lineage (NCBI taxonomy): Eukaryota > Viridiplantae > Streptophyta > Magnoliopsida > Apiales > Apiaceae > Kitagawia > Kitagawia praeruptora. Next base: position 114,303,849 of record CM075351.1, on the reverse strand, counting down.
TTGCAATGGGTGAAGTTGATACTTTTGCACTCTTATCTTCCCTAGTAGAGGCACATACTCCAGAGATTGCCATGTCGAAGACTATAGAGCCCACTATGCGTCCAATGAGTATCAATGAGATGTCACAAGTGGCCCCTAAAACTTACAACTTCTGTCAAATTTGCGCTGTGCAGGGTCACTTTGGTTTTGAATGCTCTTACAATGTCTATAATTCTCAGAGTGCTCAGTTGGGACAAATGAATTCTTTTGAAGAAGGATATGGGTACAATCAGTATTCAAACAGTTTTGATCAAGAATGCGTGAATCAACCAGATTTCTACTACCAGGACAATGGTGCTCAAAATTTTTCATATCATAATTAGCAATAGTTTGAGCAACAATATTATCAGTCATATGAGCAGCCGCCACAGCAAGAATATCAATATCCTCCTCTACAAGAAGATCTACATATTTCTCAATCCAGCGTAGATGTGCAAGCTGATCAGACAAATGAGATGTGGGATATCTTGAATAAACTGCTAAAGAGTTTTGAAGAATTAGAAACTCAAAGTTTGGCGATTGAATCTCAAATTGCACAGTTGGCTAACTCTTCTACTACAGGGCAGCTCGACTATTTACCATCATCATCTATCCGATCCGAAGAGGACCTGATTGCTATAAATCTCATAAGCAATCAGGAATATGATAGTTTCTCCATGTATGTTGATGATGAGGCCATTGATAAAGAGAAGGAGCATGCCACCGATGACGAGATCAATGATGTTGCTGCTACCGAGAACAATGTGACTGATGATAAGGCTACAAAGGAAAGCAATACAGAGATGGTTGTTTTTTCTCTTCCACAACCTGTGACTAAGCTACCATGTATTGATAAATTTGCTCTCGATCTAGCCCCTACTTACAAGGCTTCTTTGCTCAAGAACATTTATTTCAAGGTTGATGTGATAACAAATATTGTCCAAGATGATATTTCTCAAATTCTGGTTGAGGATCCATACAAAGTGGCTCATACGTTTCAAGCTCGAGAAGAGGGAGAAGATGGAAGTGTCTTATTAGCCAATGATGTGATAAGCCAAGATGTCCGAATGACTCCAGTGAAAGTAGGGAGTGAAGAAAAGCCACCACCAGAACCTCCACCTTATGTCAAGGGAGTTCAATATTTTCGTGGTGTCGAATTTTATCGCTGTTTTATCACAAAGTTTTCCAAAACTGCACGCACACTCTCTATTGCTTATTAATGACATATTTTATTTTACTGATGCATGTTTGGAGACTTTCTGCAGGATAAAGACAACCACTAACACTCTTGATACTTTTTGTGGTGACGAGTTTATGATCGAGAAATTGGATATTCCGTTTTTACCGGAGTATTTTTGAGGAGGTCAAGCTAATGACTCTAAATAAGCGCTGCTTGGGAGGCAACCCAAGATTTCATTGGAGGATCGGTGCACTTCATGCTTTTGTATAGGGGAGTACTTCGTTCCTTCTCTTTCATATATAGTATAATTGCTTAGTTATTTGTTCAACCTAAGCCTTGTTGTGTAAAAAAAAAATCGAATTTTGAGGTGTAACGCAGGCTGCGCCTGCGTTTCTGCTCCCAGCGTAGATTGCAGCTCTGTAACGCAGGCTGCGCCTGCGTTACTGGTCCACGCGCAGTTTGCCCCCCTGTCACGCAGGCTGCTCCTGCGTGACTGACTTGGGCGCAGTTTGCTTAAGACACGCGCTGGTTGCCCCGAGTGCAGTGTGTTGTCCGTGGTTTTTTTTTTGTCAGCTGTGTTGTTTTATAAAAAAAAAAAAGTTTTTTCACCTCCCATTCTATTTATACCCCTATTTCACCTAATTCTTTTCCTATTTTAATTACAAAACCTCCCATCTCTCCTTCAAAATTCTAAACCTATTTTTATTCTAATTCATATTTATTATTATTATTATTATTATTGATATGGGCTAAAAGTAAGCCCTAAAGACACATTTAATGTGGTGTTAATTAGACCTAGAATGGTCCAAATGTGGGGCCCACCAGATGGGCCCAATCCCTATTTATAATATTAATTTCGTAATTAATATTAAGGGTAATAAAACATCTCAGCAAATAAGAGTCAAACGAGGATATTACTCCTGCCTGACTTAGCCTCCAAGATACATATTCCAACATGAAAACTGACTCCTACAAGGAAGGAGTCTAGAACCTTCCTCAAGGCGGTGACTTGCCCACTAAGTCACCTAACCCTACTACGATTTTAGGGCTTCTCAGCCTATATAAAGGGTCTGACCCCTCATTCTCAGAACTACGTCTTGGCTTGATTCTCAATAACGAGATACGTAGGCACTCTGCGAGGACCGATCTGTCTCGATACGCAGAAACAGCCATTAAAGCTCGAAGCTCAACCGCCCTTAGCATTAAGTACACACAAACCCTAGCAGTCATATTCGTAACCTAGTTTTTATTCCACAACATTTGGCGCCGTCTGTGGGAAGAAGACATCAACCATGGTAAATACGCGAAGAACACCACCGAGCACCACCGACCCAATCGCTACCGAGGCTCTACCTCTAAGTTCTGCTCCGCCTGTCACTGAACAAGTACCCCCAACAACAGGGGCGATCACTCAACCTCAAGTTTCCCAACCTCCCGGGATGAATCCCCATTCTGAGGGGACGTTGCCTTTGGTCATCCATCCGGGTCAAGGAACCAGCGCTCTCCAGACGCTAGTTTCTCCTCTAGTTAATCCCAGTCACCCACCACCAGAGGTACAGATCCATACTACGGATCTCCCCGTGAATACCAACCCGATGTATAGTCTGCCTAACTACCCTCCAATTACTCAAGGCCCTGGACCTAGTGGCCATGCCTTGCAGATCCGAGATCGAGAGTATTTTGATTACTCTGCCCCCTATACTGACGATTCATCGACTGATGATGATCGCGATGAAGCCCCAAGAAGGCGACGCGCTAGCAGAGAACGAAGACGAAGAACACAGACTATCCATGATGGACCCCCCTTAACAGCTGCTGAAAGAATCAAGGCTCATGAGGCCGAGATTTTAAGGCTAAAGGAAGATATTGCCAGAGAACAGGCTAGGATGAGTAAAACTCAGCCTCCTCCAACCTCAGGACCAATTCCCTTTATAGATCTGGAGGGGACTACCAGAAGGCAGAGAAGGGCTGATGCCCCAACTGGAAGAACAACGAGGGTGGAAACCCCCAAGAGTAACCCCAAGGATCTGATGCCACTTGGGGATCCTGATGATCCTACACCCCCGTTTACTGAGGAGGTGATGAACGCTCGTATCTCAAAGAAGTTTAAGATGCCAACGATAAAAGCTTATGATGGAACGGGTGATCCCGCAAACCACGTCAGGACATTCTCGAATGCGCTGTTGCTACAGCCCGCAAGTGATGCCTTAAAGTGTAGGGCGTTCCCTCAAACTCTGTCGGGCATGGCTCAAAGATGATATAGTCGCCTACCTGCGAATTCAATTGGCTCTTTTAAGGAGCTGAGCGCCGCTTTTGTTAGCCAGTTCATTAGCGGGAGAGTTCATGAAAAAAGTTCTGCATCTCTCATGTACGTGGTGTAAGGGAAGAATGAAAACTTGAGAGACTACCTCAAGAGGTTCACTAAGGAGACATTGAACATCACTGACTTGGAAAACAAGGTGGCCATGGTAGCCTTGGAACATGGAACTACTGATGAATTCTTTAAAAGGTCATTGGCAAAGCATCCTCCTGAAAACATGGCCGAGCTTCAACGAAGAGCTGACAAGTATATCAAAGCTGAGGATAGCACGAAGAAAGAAGCCGTCGGAGGTAATGGCAAGGGCAACAACGACTCCAAGAAGCGAAAGCAAGACCATGAGTATGATGACCAAGAGTATGATGCTAGGGACAAGTATCCCCGAACTAGCGAGGACTCCGACTATGCCCCTAAGAAGAACCAAGGACCGAGGTTCACTGAGTATGCAAGGTTGAATACTCCTAGGAGTCGAATCTTGTTGGACATTGAGAAGGATAAGGATTTCCGATGGCCGAAGCCACTCAGCGGTGATCCCGCAAAGAGAAACAAGAATCAGTATTGCAGATTCCACAGAGATGTGGGGCATGACACTGATGATTGTAAGCAACTCAAAGATGAGATCGAGTTTTTGATTCGTAGAGGGAAACTGAGCCACTTCACTAAGGGTGACGACCGTGGTAATCAGAGAAGAGAGTATGATAGGAGGGATGACGATCAAGATCGCAACCCACAGCCCCGAGGGCCAGTAATCAACATGATCTTAGGAGGCCCGACTGCGGCCGACACAACAAGGAATTCTCGGAAGGCTTATACTAGAGAAGTGATGCACATCGTGGGAGAGGCCCCAAAGCGTGCAAAAACTAAAGTAGTGGTTGGTTTTGATGACTCAGACTTGGAAGGGGTGAAGTTCCCCCATGACGACCCGTTGGTCATAACTTCTGTGATTGGAAACTCAGAGGTGAAGCGAGTTTTGATAGACAATGGAGCTTCCGTTGACATTCTATTTCATGATGCATTTGTGAAGATGGGGTACAGTGATTCTCAGTTGACCCCCAATAACATGCCTGTATATGGATTTAATGGATTAGAATCCAAAGTTGAAGGGACTATTCAGTTGCTTGTAACTATTGGACAGGAGCCAAAGGAGGCCACTCAGATGTTGAACTTCCTGGTAATCAAGGCGGTTTCAACGTACAACGCTATCCTCGGAAGGACTGGACTTCATGCATTCAAGGCTGTCGCCTCAACTTATCATATGAAGATCAAGTTCCCGACCAGGAATGGTGTTGGAGAACATAAAGATGATCAAAAGATGGCACGAAGCTGTTATGTAGCCTCGTTAAGGCCTGATGGAGTCGGGGGGCAGGTCCTTCCGATTGAAGACATGGATGTCCGCAGTAGTAAAGAACGCCAAGAAAGGCCATCAGAGGACATCACACAGAAGCCTCAGACAGCCATTGAGGCTAAGGCGTTAACTGACTTCCTGGTTGAATGTACCATTGGCAACCAAGAAGTCGGGGGGCAGGAGGTAATACCCCAAGCAGGAAGTGAAGCTCAGAATAATAAGGAGGAGACCAAAAGGATTGGGGGGTGCTCTATTTCGATGGAGCATCAAAAACAAAATCTAATGCAGGCCTAGTCTTGCAAAGCCCCGATGGGCTCAAGTTATCTTAGTAGGACTTAGCTTCATATTTATCTAGTAGAAGTAGAAATAAGGTTCATTGAAACCATTGAAGAGCATGTTGCTCCGAGTAGGACGGTAGTACTCTATGTAAGGGTTGAACCCACTTCAAGTTATTAATGCAAGTTTGTTTTCCATTCATTGATTGTATGATTTTATTTATGTGCCAAGCACCTGATGAGTGCAAGTCAAGGATGATCAAGTACCGAAAATAAAAGAGTACACGAATGGATAACAAATAAATGCATAAATAAAGACCTTGAAGGGTCAAGAGTTAGGTTACAGTACGACCAAATAAGAGTTTAAGTCCGTGAAGGACCCAGGTTAAAAGATGAGCAGATAAAAGCCACATGCAACAATCAAATCCATGCAAGGCCGAGGATGTTAAGGACTAGCTACTTTTCAATATGTCTTAAGTACCTGGATTAAGGATCCAGGGATGAAGACCAATAGAGAACAATGATGTATTTGCTTGGATGATGTGCATAGACTTCACTCATTTGAATGATGCATGCCCAAAGGACTGTTTCCCCTGCTATGGATAGACATGTTAATAGATGCCACAGCTGGACATGAGATGTTGAGCTTCATGATTGGGTTCAACAGCTACAATCAGATTAAGATGCACAAGGATGACATCCCAAAGATATCCGACCATCTGATTGGGAAAACCATGGAGGTCTATGTTGATGACATGTTAGTCAAGAGCCTATTCAAGGCGGACCATATCAAGCACCTCAGAGAAGCATTCAAAGTGCTGAGGCACCACAAGATGATGTTGCAAGTGTGCTTTTGGCATTGGATCAGGAAAAATTTTCGAAGAGAGGCATAGAGGCCAACCCTGCTAAGATCAAAGCGATCTCGGAAATGGAACCACCCCGTGCTATATGAGATGTACAGAAGTTAGCCGGCCGAGTTGCAGCCCTGGGGAGATTTATCTCCAAGTCTGGTGACAAATGCTTGCCATTCTTTTAAGCATTGAAAAAAGTGAAAAATTGTGAACGGACTACTTAGAGCCAAGAGGCCTTTGAACAGCTAAAGAAGTACATGGCTAAAGCCCTGTTGTTGGCCAAGCCTAGTCCCGGAGAGACTCTTTATTTATACCTGGCGGTATCCGAACAAGCGCTGAGCGCCGTCCTCATTCGAGAAGAGAAAAAGGTTCAGGAACCCATTTACTATGTTAGCAAGGTGTTGCATGGAGCTGAGTTGAATTACTCAACCATCGAGAAGTTTGCTCTGGCATTGATAACAGCCTCGAGGAAGCTATGACCATACTTCCAGGCGCACAAGATTGAAGTCGTGACGGACCAGCAATTGAGGAACATATTGTATAGCCCGAAGGCGAGTGGAAGGTTGATCAAGTGGGCAATTAAGATTGGAAAATTTGACATCACGTATAAACCTCGAACAACCATCAAGTCTCAGGCACTGGCGAACTTCGTGGTTGAATGTGCCATTCGAAACCAAGAAGTCGGGGGGCAGGAGACAGTAACCACCCCTGGAAGAAAGGATAAAGATGAGGAAGTTATACCTGATCAGAAGGAATATTGGGTGCTCTATTTTGATGGAGCATCAAAAACAAAATCTAATGGTGCAGTTTTGGTCTTGCAAAGCCCCGATGGGTTCACAGTTGAGTATGTTTTGAAGTTGGACTTCCCAACAACCAATAACGAAGCTGAGTATGAAGCCTTGATAGCCGGATGGGGCTTGGCTAGAATTATGAGAGTCAAGAATCTCAAACTACGGCAAATTACTTGAGAGTCGTGAAAGCCGTGATGATTCAGTTTGATGAATGGTATGAGAAGCACATTTCGAGAGAACAGAACGTTAAGGCTGATGACCAATCTAAGTTTACTTCTTCTGAGACAGAGAACTACGCCGGAAGTGTTTAATTTCAGGTCTTGAAGGCCCCATCTATTATTTCGAGATTGGTAGCACCAGTTGATGTAAGCTGAAGGATAGACCCTCTTAAAAGCTCATCCTGAGACTGGTTGGCTCCCTGATAATGCCTTGAAGGCACAGAAACTGTTAGTGAGAGTGTTGAGATAAAGAGGTCCTTTGTCATTCCATACTTAAAATCTTGAATCTCAAATCCTGACACAAAATTTTAGCCTTGATGGCCAAAAAAGGATGTCTGCCTCCAATCGAGTTTGTCGTTTGAGTTTAAGGACTTGAACCAAGAGCCGTCAATCGAATTCAAACCAAAGTAAGGTCCTGTGAGCATAAGAAGAAGGTTGGAAACCTTCTATCAAGATAAAAGGTTGACAACCAACCAAGGCATACCAGACTTGAAGTCAAGTGCAGAGTGGCAAGGGAACTTCTTGAACGATCAACCGAGAAGCAAGACCTCCACCATATGTAGCAAGGGGGCAAGAACTAAGGGACTTCATCATTTTTTAGAATAAGAGTTAAGGGTTGATGATAACTAACAACCATGAACGGATTCAAGGTTTAAAACCAAGGATTCAACAAGTGAGTTAAGGCCCAGAAGGTCACGAAAGCCAATTTGAATTGAAGGATGTCTATTTGGTCATCGACTTCGAATACTGACATTGAGGTCCAAATATTGACATTTGAATAGTGACGTTGAGGTTCAAAAACCGGGGCTCAACAAACCGGAGGCCGCCGGTCGGGGCACCCGGGAAGCTTCAGCCGACCGGTCTTCGTTTCGATGTCGAGAGTCCCGACATCGTTTCGATGTCGAAAGTCGATCCCGACGTCATTTCGAATATGAAAGCTAAGCTGAAGCCATTGAAGGCCAACAAAGCTACTAAAGCCAACCTTGGATCAAGAAATTCAATAATAGTTCAAGAATGAGCCATTGAATTAACATTCCAACATGGTGATTGAAAGATTTGAAGTAATTTCCATTTAAGATCAGGCAAGCATGAAACTCTTAAATGGAGATTGAAGCTAATCAAGAAATTAGGGGAAGCCTTAAATAAAAGTCATGAATGACCAAGTTATTGATTTTCAAGTAGTGAAAGTCGATATTGATGTTAAGATTCCATATCGATGATCGATATCGGTATGCGAAAATAGGTAACTCTAGCCATGAATGGCCAACATTGATTCCATATCGATGATCGATATCGGTATGCGAAAATAAGTAACTTGAGCCATGAATGGCCAATATGATTCCATATCGACGATCGATATCGGTATGCGAAAATAAGTAACTTGAGCCATGAATGGCCAATATGATTCCATATCGATGATCGATATCGGTATGCGAAAATAAAATCACTGATAGTGACGAAGCCGGTTCCATTTTTTTAAAAAAAAAAAAAAATGGAAAATTTCCAGCCGACCGGAAGCCCGGCCGACCGGTCTCCGGGGAGCCCTTCAGCCGACCGGGATTGATCACCGGTACGGGAAATTTCCGGCCGACCGGAAGCCCGGAAGACCGGCCTCCGGGGAGTCCTTCAGCCGACCGGGATTGATCACCGGTACGGGAGATTTCCAGCCGACCGGAAGCCCGGAAGACCGGCCTCCGGGGAGTCCTTCAGCCGACCGGGATTGATCACCAGTACGGGTTTTCACCTTCGTTTCGAAAAAAAAAAAAAAAAGGAAAAATTTCCAGCCGACCGGCCTCCGGGGAGCCCTTCAGCCGACTGGGATTGATCACCGGTACGGGAAATTTCCAGCCGACCGGAAGCCCGGAAGACCGGCCTCCGGGGAGTCCTTCAGCCGACCGGGATTGATCACCGGTACGGGTTTTACCCGGCCGACCGATAGCGATGATCGATTCGGGTTTGCAAAATTTCGTTTTTTCTTGTTTTTGTTTTTCTGACTTAGTAAGTTAAGAAAAATGGAAACTTAGCACAGATTAGTGCCGTTTAAGCACTATTTAGTGTCTATTAGCACCGTTTAGCGCTGATTAGTGCCATTAGTGCCGTTTCTATGCCATTTAACATTGTTTAACACTGTTTAGACATTGTTTAAGGCTGAATAGCGCTGTCAAGTGCCGTTTAACACCGTTTAGTGTCGTTCAACATCGTTGTAAATGCGTCGGTCGCTCCACGCTTTACAGTAAGATGATATTGTTGAAAATACTCGCGTAAGAGCAATAAACCCTGACCCAAGTCTCGAATAAGGCCGTTAAAACTTCAAGGAAAACCTGATCAGTTTTCCTAGAAGTTGGGGGGCAAATGATATGGGCTAAAAGTAAGCCCTAAAGACACATTTAATGTGGTGTTAATTAGACCTAGAATGGTCCAAATGTGGGGCCCACCAGATGGGCCCAATCCCTATTTATAATATTAATTTCGTAATTAATATTAAGGGTAATAAAACATCTCAGCAAATAAGAGTCAAACGAGGATATTACTCCTGCCTGACTTAGCCTCCAAGATACATATTCCAACATGGAAACTGACTCCTACAAGGAAGGAGTCTAGAACCTTCCTCAAGGCGGTGACTTGCCCACCAAGTCACCTAACCCTACTACGATTTTAGGGCTTCTCAGCCTATATAAAGGGTCTGACCCCTCATTCTCAGAACTACGTCTTGGCTTGATTCTCAATAACGAGATACGTAGGCACTCTGCGAGGACCGATCTGTCTCGATACGCAGAAACAGCCATTAAAGCTCGAAGCTCAACCGCCCTTAGCATTAAGTACACACAAACCCTAGCAGTCATATTCGTAACCTAGTTTTTATTCCACAACAATTATTATTATTTATTATTATTATTATTTATTTATTAATCCCTAAATCCTATTTCTATCCTATATCAAATTTCAAATCCCACCCAAATTTTTTCCTTTTCACATTAAAATTCTTAAATCCATCCTATCACTCCATTATCTATATATACCCATACATACACACCCAATTCATTCTCTTCATCCTCTACATCTCTAAAAATTTAAGTTTGGGGGAAAATTAGTACAAGTTCACCTCTTTGATTCGTAGTTGGGATATCTCTTCTCTAATTTTTTTTATTTTATTACGAATTTGTGTTCTTGTAAATTGGGGGTTTTGTATTATTCTTGTTCAATGGGTATTTTTGGAGTAATATTGCTTGGTAGTTTTTGGTGGGATATTTCTTGGTGGATGTTGGTGAAGCTTTTGGTGAGTGGGTGGCTCCTAAGCGAATGAGGGGTGGTTTTCACACCCGACACCTTGATTCCAGGGGAGTTTTCTTTCTTTTCTTTTTAGTGTAGTTTTATTTTGTTTTTAGTTGTAGTTTTGTATTTGTTCCTTAGTTCATTGGGGACAATGAACCGCTTAAGTGTGGGGAAGGGTTCTCAATGTTAAGAGAATTTAAAAAAAAAATTAAAAAATTAAAAATACCAAAAATAATTCTAGCCATGCAATTTAATTAGTTGTTGTATTTTGCTTGATACACCCATGCATGCGTAGAATTCTTGTATTCTTGACGCTTTTGTATGAGAAGTGACGTGCTTTGTTCTTGTGCACACACTTTCACTATCAAGTTGAAGCTGGTAGACTTAATTGGATGTTGTAAATGATTAGAATGACATGAATATGTGCAAGATGACTTGGTTTACATGCTTTGAGTACAAGTAGGTGCGTTAGAGAGTCTTGTTACTTGGGATTGATTATGTTTTGTCACACCAAGTGAGTTTTGAGCCTATATCTATATCGTTTGCATGATTTTTCGTTTGCTTGCGTGTCCACATGTTGTTTACATTGCTAGCACTTACTTGAGATCTTTCTTGAAATGCATGACATTACTTGATGATGAGATGATAAAGGCACTTAGGTTTGACCTCGTATTTTCCATATTTCCACACCTTTTAATCATGATCTATTAGTTAACCCTTTTGAGCCTAATCCTATTCTTTCGGTGACACACTACGTTACTTGCCATTATCCTTTTTGTTGTATTAGCCTTACATTAAATTTGAAGCCAATTGTCAAAGGCTAGTATTGTTCGTAAGGGAGTAATAAGGTGTGTAAAAGGGGGGGTTTTATTGATGATCATACCATTGGGGAATATTGATTTTGGTTGATGCTTGTTAGTCGAAATTCATAATAATATCTATGGATGCTTATTCCTTAGCTCTCACAGAAAAAGAAAAAAAAAATAGAAAAAAAAAGAAAAAAAATTAAATTTGAGAGCATTCTTATGTTTGTATGATCCTTCTTCATTCGTCTAGTCAAGTTATTATGTAAGGGTTATTGAAAAATCCAAGTGTGGGGAAGTAGTTGTTTTAATAGAAAGGGAATTGAATAATGTTATTGTTGGGTACTAGCTTTTGACATTTAACCTGTTTTAGCTTTACTTGACATACCTGGTCCCTAGCCCACGCTACAACCCGAATAAAGACCTTTTGATTGTCATCAGTGATGTATGTTGTGTTGAGAGTGAGATTGATTGCGAGTGTCAAGTTGTGTTTATGATTTTGTTGGAATTGAGTGATACACTTAACCTTGTTCTTGAGTGAATATTCGTTTTTGAGTGAAAGGTGAGTTATTACTTGTTTTGGCATAGGAGATCCCAGGTTTAGACTTAAAGATGTATTTCTTGTGGGCTTAGCATGATTACCAACGATTTTTACACTTGACATGAATTTTATGACCTTCTGCATGTTGGTTGAGTAGACTACATGAATACTTGCACTTTCGACACCAAGACATCGTATGTTTACTTTGATTCTTAAGTTGATGTGGCATGAGAGGACTTGTGTGTGTGGTGTTGTGTTAGCATTGATATTTTGCATGGTTAGATGAATTTTGTGGGTATATTCACTATAAACCCTCACGAGACAACACTCGTCCTACTAGGGCTGCCTAGGGGTTTAACGGCTTGTTGCATATGCTCAATGCAATCGTGTCATCTACGAAAGTGATGTTTGTTAGGATTTAGTTTTTATTTCACTTATTTGCCCGAGGACGTGCAAATGCTTAGTGTGGGGATGTTTGATAGAGTATATTTTTATATATATATTTTAGATGATTTTATTCTCATATTTATTGTGTTTTGCATTGATTTGGATTTTTATTTAATAGATTTGATTGTTTTATTGTAGGAAATAAAAAATTCATGACTTGGAAGGATTTGGAGCAAAAAGAGCTATTTTGGAGATAAAATAGAAGGAAATTCGTATTATTGGGCTACACGGGCTGTTTAACACTGTTTGGGCCATATCTTGAGTTCCAGAAGTCAGAATTTGACAATCTTATTGTCCACGCGAAGCTTGTGGAATTTTCTTTAATTCAGAGGTGGTCCAATAATCAAAATCGAGCTGGAACAGCCCAGAAACAGAGGAGTAAATATAGTTACGAATTTTAATTAAGGAATCCTATTCAGTTATGGAATCCTACTTGTAATTTATTTAGAGTATTAAAATACTTTTATTGGGGAGACATAGAAGATACATATATATTATTTAGAGAAAGGAGATACATACGTGCTTCTACTCTTAGGAGCTAGGGTTTTGGAGAGGTAATAATAGATCAGATAATATAGTTTAGAGTAGATTAATATTATTAGTGGGAGATGTAGAGAAACACCATGACTCTTCTTTTGGGTGACAACATTGAAGTTTGAAGGTTTTGTTCTCTTAATCTTTTCTTTGTTCTTATTAGTTTAATTATGTTTTCTTGTTTTACTAGTTGTTTTACTTGTTTAATTATTAGCGAGTAGTTATTTCTAGGGCTTAAATGGAAGCCATGTTTGCACTAATATTGGCATGATTTTCATAGTGGTTTGATTGGTTATGGTTAATTCTGATTGATATGTTTTAATCATTAATTTGTGTAATTGGCCAATCTCATGGATTAATTATATGCAAATAGGGGTATGGATCGAGAGATTTACTTACTAGAGGCACACATACGATTAGCAGAATTGAATTTGAGTGCGGAAGCATCATTGGATTTCTGAGAGCGTTAATTCTTAGAAGAGATTAACTTGACTCTAATTACCTGATTGATTGAATTACTAAAAGTGGTTAATTGTGTTGAATGTTTCGAGAGTGTTAATGCTTGAAAGAGATTAACATACTCTAGTTATAGGATCACATTGATTGCTTTAGCTTAAGAGCCAATTGTGTAAGCATGGTGAACCTGAATTGCCCTAGATCCATTAATTAATTAGTTAATCATTTATTTAGTTAGTGTTAATTTAGTTTAATTAGTTAATTACTAATTTCACATATTCGTCTGACCCTTGAAACAATTAGCGATAACTGAAAAGGAATTAGTAGAACCTATCTCCTTGTGGATTCGACCCGCTTGCCATCTGTACTAGAAATAGACACCGTGCGCTTGTGGTTAGGTATAATTTGACACATCAATAGATTCCGAAGTAATTCCCACGTTTTATGTCTCTGAGCTCTTTCTGGTTCACCATATATGCCCGTCAAACGCCATTCACCTTTGTCAAATGATGTGATCACTATATCAATATGAGACTGAGAGAGACTTAACAAATTGACCTTATCTGCATTCTTCCAGAGCATAGAAATTCCACCACTTCCTTTTAGGGGTAAGTCAGAATGTGTTTGAATTTGACTATAGTCTAGAATAAAAGTTGTTGGGTTTACAACCTTATGACTAAACATGTGAGAATTCAAAACTTCATTTTGATGAACCTGCATCATAGAATATGAGCAATATAGAGATATAATGCATTTTTAACATTGAAAAGTTTTCTTGGAAATTATTGCATTTATCTCAAGAGAAATGATGTACAGTTGTGATTTCAAAAGGTTTAACATATAAGCAATCACAACTATAGAAAGAGATTTTGAGTTATGGGAAAGATATAGATCTTGAGCCGGTTTTACTAAACAAAAACATAAACAAAAATCCAATTAACAATAAATATTAATCAAATTAATGAATATTAATGTTTAAACCAATACAAACAAAAATATTTTAACATGTTTTAGGTCCTGTATGTTAGATACCAACTGTTACCACTTGTTAGCAATTGATAGGTCTTGTCTTCCAATTGTTAGATCCTGAAAATCAAATGTTAGTTCATAAACAACTGAATTGACATATATCAATTTGATACCAACAATGGTCCTAAATAAGAAATTCTGTCAACAACAACACAACAAGGATTAGAAGTTAAAACAGCATGATATGTGTGTGTTAAACAGAAGAAGTACAAAAGAACCAAGTACAGGGACCTGTTTGTAAGTTTTGAAAGATAGTGACTAAACTAAAATTACTATACAAACTATTTATATACACATGAAAAATAATATACAAAAATAAGAAATAATATACATAATAATTAGATAAAATAAAAACTAAAAAGAAAAGAAAAATACAATTGTTTTTTACTATTTAAAAATAACTGTATTAATAATATTTACAGAATATTAGAAATAAAAGAAAATAATTTACAAAAATATTTACAACAATATAACTACTTAAAAATAGCTAAATAGAAAATAGAAAATACTAAAAATACCATAGGTTATCCTTTTTACGAAATCAAACAATAATAACAAAAGAACAAACACTACAAAATATTGAATAAACTATTTACTATTTACATAACTATTTGTAGTAAATTAATAAATCTATATATTTTCTTAATACAATAACTTTCTTATAGAAAATCATTTAAAGAGAAAATATGACTTATTAAATCAACACAAATATTCAAAAGTATTTTTCAACAAAAATATATTTCTCACTAATTTTAACTTGTAAAATTTGAGAAAAATATTTTTAAAGAAAATAAAAATATTCTAAAATTAAAAGAAGTAAGTAGGAATATATTAAGAAGATAATGACAATGATTTGAGAATTAACAAGCAAGAAGATAAGTTGATAAAATAATTATACAAGTGATTTTAATAACAAATATTAACAAAGATAATAACTTGAAAATTATTAAAGAGCAAACCTCAGATATTAACTAGTTTAATTACTAGGACTATTTAACATACCCAATTCACCAACAATTCTGGTGAATGTGGATTCGTCAAGAAACTTAGTAAAAATATCTGCTGTTTGTTCTTCCGTGGGTACAAAATGTAACTCCACGATACCATTCATGACATGCTCTCGAATAAAATGATACCTGATGTCAATGTGCTTGGTCCTTGTATGCTGCACAGGATTGTTGGAGATTGCTATGGCACTTGTATTATCACACAGGATAGGAATCCTGTCAAGTAAAAAGCCATAGTCCCGTAGCTGATTCCTAATCCACAAGATCTGAGCACAACAGCTTCCAGCAGCTATATATTCAGCTTCAGCTGTTGAGTTGGAAACTGTTTGTTGTTTCTTGCTGTACCAGGAAACCAACCTGCCACCTAGGAATTGACAACTCCCAGAGGTGCTTTTTCTATCTACAACACTTCCTGCATAATCTAAATCTGTATATTCAACAAGGTTAAAACCAGATTCTTTAGGGTACCAGATGCCTAAGTTAGGCGTACCCTTAAGATATCTCAAGATTCTTTTAATAGCAATGAGATGCACATCTCTAGGATCCGCTTGGAACCTTGCACACAAGCACGTAGCATACATAATATCTAGTCTACTTGCAGTAAGGTAAAGTAATGAGCCTATCATACCTCTGTAGCTTGTGATATCTACCTTAGCAGAATTTTCACATGCTCCAAATTTAACAGCTATAGATGATGGTGTTCTTGCTGAAGATGAGTCCTCCATTTGATATTTCTTGAGAAGCTCTTTGACATACTTGGATTGACAGATAAATATCCCATCTGTCCTTTGACTTACTTGCAATCCAAGAAAGAACCTCAGCTCACCATCATGCTCATTTCAAACTTACCCTGCATTAACTTAGCAAATTTCTTGCAAAGAAGATCATTAGTAGACCCGAATATTATATCATCCACATAGATTTGGACTAATATTGTATCATTTTTATGTTTCTTTGTGAAGAGAGTTTTGTCTATGACACCTCTAACAAAACCATTTTCAAGTAAAAATTCGGAGAGAGTGTCATACCATTTCCTTGGTGCTTGCTTAAGACCATAAATAGCCTTGAAGAGAAAGTAGACATAATCCATGAATTCTGGATCTTCAAAGCAAGGGGGCTGTTCTACATATACCTCTTCATCTAGCTTCCCATTCAGAAAAGCACTCTTGACATCCATTTGATAAACCTTAAAGTTTGAGAATGCTGCGAATGCCAAAAATATTCTGATAGCCTCAAGTCTTGCCACTGGAGCGTAGGTTTCATCATAATCAATGCCTTCATCTTGTGAATAACCCTTTGCTACCAGTCTTGCTTTATTTCTTGTCACCGTCCCATCTTCATCTAGCTTGTTTCTGAATACCCACCTTGTGTCAACCACTTTCCTGTCTTTGGGTCTGGGTACCAGCTTCCATACTTCTTGTTGTTTGAATTGATTGAGTTCATCTTGCATAGCGATCACCCAATCAGGATCAGAAAGAGCTTCCTCAGTTTTCTTAGGTTCCATTTCAGATAGAAACCCTGAATAGTTACATTGATTTTGAGTAGCACTTCTAGTTTTGACTCCAACATCTGGATCACCAATAATCAGCTCAAAAGGATGAGCTCTATTCCAAATTGTTTGTCTTGAAAGATTTAATCTTGATGATTCGCCTTGTTCTTCATTGTGATGTTGAGTATGACTAGTTGATCCTTCATTATTTCCCCCTGAGTTGTTGCCAGGTTGACTGGATGAATGTTCAGGAGTGTCAGGTGTATCTACATTATTATCATTGTTTTCACCACCATTACCCTGATCATCATCATCACCATTATCATTGTTGTCATTAGCATCAGCAAAAACATCAGATGGATTGTCATCATCTGAATCTGGATCTGTCATATCATCAAAAGATAGCTTTTCAGATGAATCCCCAGTTTGGATACTAGGGAGTTTAGTGTCATCAAATGTTACATTGACACTTTCACTCATTTTCTGTTGATCAATCACGTACACCTTGTAAGCACTTCTTGTATAACCAATAAAAATTGCTTCATGTGCTTTGGCCTCAAATTTTCCACCTTGATCATCTCCTTCTTTAAGCACAAAACATTTTGCTCCAAATACATGAAAGTATTTGAGTGTTGGTTTCTTTTCAGTCATAGCTTCATATGGTGTCTTCATCAAGTCTTTGTTGATAAGAGTTCGATTCTGGGTATAGCATGCAGTGTTGATAGCTTCAGCCCAAAAGTACAATGGAAGCCTTGATTCACTTAATATAGTACGTGCAGCTTCAATCAAGGTTCTATTCTTTCTTTCCACTACCTCATTTTGCTGAGGAGTTCTTGGAGCTGAGTATTGTCTAGTTATACCCTTTTCAGTGCAGAAATCATTCAGAACTGCATTCTTGAATTCAGTTCCATTATCTAACCTTATAGCTCTAACTAGATACTTAGAATCCAGCTCAATCAACTTGATGTGATCAATCACCAGTTGTGGAGTTTCATCTTTCGAATTCAGAAATAGGACCCATGTGTATTTTGAAAAATCATCAACAATCACAAGAGCATATCTTTTCTTTGATATTGACATCACATTAACTGGACCAAACAAATCCATATGAAGTAATTGTAGAGGTTCAGTTATTGAAGATGTGTTAGTGCTCCTGTGAGTTGCCCTTTTAAGCTTGCCTTTTTGACATGCATCACATAGTCCTTCCTGTGTGAACTCCATTGGAGGTAAACCTCTCACCAACTCTCTTCTAACCAGAGAGTTCATTGTTTTAAAATTTAGATGAGAAAGTTTCTTGTGCCATAACCAGCTTTCATCTTTAGATGCTTTAGAGTAGAAGTAGTTGATTTCTTTAGTGCTTCCAGTGTTCATATTGGCTACGTACAAGTTTCCTTTTCTGACTCTTGTAAGAGATGGTTGACCACTTCTCTTGTGTGAAATCAGACAACTCTTCTTGTTAAAGTGGACTTCAAATCCCTTATCACAGAATTGACTGATATTGAGCAAATTACGCTCAAGTCCTTTTACAAAGGACACTTCCTCAATGATAACATTTCCAGCTTCAAGTCACCATATCCATCAGTTCTACCTTTGCTGTTATCTCCAAAGGTAACTACTGGGCCGGCCTTCTCCACCACATTTGTCAGCAGGGTTCTGTCACCAGTCATATGCCTTGAACATCCACTGTCCAAGATCCAGGTTACTCGTTCAACCTGCTCAACACCCTGCAATGACAAACGGATTAAACCTTCTTCGGAACCCAAATTTGATTGGGTCCGGAATACTTAAAGAATTGGCCTTTGTCAGGCAAAACAACATTTTTAACCATGACACCAATTTTACCATTAGTCAACAAGCATTTTACCCTATAAACAGATTTGACAATCTTTTGTTTCATTTTGGGTATCCATGTTTGTTTAGCAGCAATAACACTTGTTTCATTGACTGGACATTTGACCTTGTAAACAGCCTTAGTAAAACTTTGTTTAGGCTTAGGTACAAATGTCTCTCTCCTAACATTAGGAGGACTAGCAGTCTTTGATCTAACATTTGTGTTTCTGTTCATATGTTGTCGGGGGTAGTTTTATCAGCACATGCATGATTACCATTAAAGTAAGCAGACATGACATTAAAAGCACAAGACATACAATTGACAACACCACATGCTTTATGAGAAGAATCAATAATAGGCATGGTATTCATGTTAGACATGTTATTGTCCTTTTTCAACTTGTTATCACCTAACCCAATTTTAGACGAACTGGTTGACTCAACAAACTTAACTGGTTTCATAGAAACAACCTTATTAGATTTAACATTTTTTGTTGTAGGTGCCTTAACAGATTTTTCATTAAGTTGGACACTTCCACTAGCAATGTCCTCAGTACGCATCTCCTCTTGAATAACAAGATAATTCATATCCAGAGGCTCTGCAATAGACTTCTTAAAGAGTGGATCTTCAACATTCTTAAGCACATATGGTATTCCCCTTTCTTTAGCACTAACAGGATTAGGGGAGTTTATGCCTAACATTCCAATAGCCTCGTTGTAGCCAAACCCTATTCCTACGGTTCGTTCTATAGCTTGTTTATTGAATAACTCTTTAGAAATTTTAAAAAAATTAAAACAAGCAGATAATTTGACATTCTGTTCCTTTATCTTAGTTTCAAGTTCAGCAATTTTAGCAACTTGTTTTGACAAGTATTCTGATATCGACGTTTCTCTGTAGTTAAGTTGAGCTATTTCTTTTATTTGCTAATCTTCATTATCATGCACATTTTTTAGTTCTAACACTTCATTTTCAAGATTAGTGTTCAACGGATTTATTCTAGCATTTTCATTTTGTGCATTAATTAAGGAATCACGTAAGCTACGAATCAACTCAGCATCAGTAAGGATTACCGGTGTAGTATAACGAGTTGATGTATCAGCATTTGCCACCAGCGCAAAATTTCCATATTCTTCGTCTTCGCTATCTGTGTCATCCCAGCTTTTACCAGCAGCTACATAAGCTCTTCCAGTCTTCTTCTTTTCAAAAGCATAATCTCTTTTCTGTGCTTGTTTGGGTTTCTGACATTCAGTAGCAAAGTGTCCCAATTCATTACAATTAAAGCAACGAATCTTGCTTCTGTCAACAGTTCCAGTTTTGTATCCTCCCCTGTTACTAGAGGATGAAGAACCTCCTCTCTGGAATCTGCTATTAGACTTAAACCTGAACTTTGGATTTCGCCTGAATCTGAAGTTACTGAATTGCCTCACCATCATTGCCATGGATTCATCTTCCAACTGATCTAGCGCTTCTAGTGAGTAAAATTCTCCACCATCCTGAGTAGCTGGTGCCTGACCATGTTCCACTTCAGTTTGTTCCTTGTCTGAGCTGTAAGGTCGAACAACCTTAGCTTCCACTTCCTTAGGAACCTCAACTACTAGAGCTGTAGAAGAACTTACCACTCTATCTTTACCAGAAATCTCTTTCTGTTGTACTTGTTCCAACTCATAGGTCTTCAGAACACCAAATAGTCTTTCAAGAGCAACCTTATTCAAATCTCTAGATTCTCTGATGGCAGTTATCCTATGTTCTAGGTGATTAAGCATAGTTAGCAAAAACTTCATGTTAATCTCCTTTTGTGTATAGTGCTTGCCATGGATTTGCAAGTTGTTAATTATTTTGTTATACCTTTCAAACACTTCCTGAATGCCTTCATTAGGACCAGCTCTGAAGTGTTCATATTCAGAGGTTAAAATCTGGAGTCTATTTTCCCGGACTTCATCAGTTCCTTCATTGATGATCTCAATAGTTTCCCAGATGTGTTTAGCAGTTTTATAATTCATCACATGACTGTATATCACAGCATCTAGGGAATCTATCAGAATGAGTCTCAAATTCTTGTCTAGTCCAGCATCCTCCTTTTCATCAGAAGAATAGAGCTTAGGGTCCTTTTCATAGGATCTAGCAGGTGTTGTAACAGCTCCATCAGTAATAACTTGTTCTTCATGAACCATAGGAATTTTAGGTCCATTTTTCAGAACACCCAAATATTTGGGATTTGTAACATCTAAAAACAACTCCATTTCATTTTTTCACATATCATAATTATCCTTATTAAATATGGGAATCTTAACAATGGCTTTTGAAGACATGATGAATTTTTAAGTGAGTTAAAAATTCAAGATAGATTTTTGATTGAATAAAAATAGGATCTTGATTTGTGTATCAATCAATAGGCTCTGATGCCAATTGTTAGGTCCGATAAGATTGTAGAAGGGGGGGTTGAATACAATCTATACCATTTTATCAAAATTTGTCCTTTAAATAAAATTTGAGTTGAACAAATTTGTGCGGAATGAATTAACACAGATTTCAAGTTGAATATAACAATATATTAACTTGATGGGTGTTACAATTTCAGTACAGATTATTATCTTGTTAATAAAAACTAATTAGAAAATTCGACATCAACTTTTCTAATTTAGTTATTAAAAATCAAGATAAGAACTAGGAAACTTAATTCGCTAGTAGTACAAGAATCACAAATAAACAAGTTTCACCGAATAAAATATTACAAAGGGGATGAACTTGATTTTCTGGCAATTAATTGCTTGGTGTTCTTGAGCTTGAGAGAGAGAGAATGTCGGCTGGGTTTTGTTTCTAAATGTTATGTTGTAGTGTTTCTTTCCTGTGTATGTGTCTACTGCCTTTGTCTTGATTATATACTAAAACCCTCGGTGATAGTATGAGTAATAATATCACTCAAACCTTTGTAATAATATAGAATTATGGGTAATAGTATAGCTTGTGGGTAATAGTATGAAAGGCTAGGTAATAGTATAGATTAGTGTTCGGGAATAGTATGGAAGGCTTCTCCAGAGATAGTATAGCATGCTGAGTAATAGTCTAGCCAATGCTCAGTAATAGTTTAGCTTTGTTCTGTGATAGTATAGACTCGGTCATAGTATAACTGGTGGAGTGATAGTAAAGTACATTCCCTTGTAATAGTATGGATTATACTCAGAAATAGTTTACATTTACTCTAGAAATAGTTTACTTAAAACTTTGGTAATAGTATAATTACCTCGGTAATAGTATAACTATAATTAAGTAATAGTATAACTGATTCTGTGATAGTAAGACTTCGGGGATAGTATAAATTCGGGAATAGTATAGTATACTATTACTAGATCAGTAATAGTATCTATAATACTTCAGAAATAGTATACCATTAATTTCAGAAATAGTATAACTGAATTTCCAGAAATAGTGTAACTGAAATTCCAGAAATAGTATAACTGTAATTCTCCGAAATAGTATAAACCATAAACTATTTCTTTTATTTTGTTTTTGTACTCCAAAGAGTCAGCTAACTCTTTCTAGTATATTAAGCAAATTCGGAAAGAGTCACAAGAGCTTGGCAAGAGTCGGGTTTAACACTAGCAAGAGTCAGATTGCTCTTCCAAGAGTCAGCTTTAATACTCGCAAAGAGTCGGGATTTGTTTGGAAAGAGTTAGAAATAATTCATTCGAATTAATCAAATAACTCAGCTGCAGTATACTGATTTAATACTGTCAAGCAAGGACCACTCGCAGGGACAGGAGGTGAACAACACGCGCTGGCTGTTTGAGCTGTTATGACTGTCGCGTGGGCTGCACGCGCGTTGCAGGTGAGTTGAACCTCGGCCGACAGCAACTGAACATGATTCATTTGCTTGAATTGTAAACCACCGAATAATAAATTCATGCGACCCACTTGATTTACTTTAAATCAAAAACAAACAATCGGTTATACAATTTAAAACCACCGGGGCTTATTTTGTCCTATATGAATGAGCTCGGTAGAAATGCTTTTTAACCCGCACAGCTTCTAATCTTTAATTAATAAATAATTATTTTAATTCAGAAATTATAAAAATAAATATCTAATATTATTAGATATTTATAAATATAATTTTCTAAATAAAAAAAATATTTATTAATATAAATAAATCCTTAAGCTCTAAGCTGCGGTTACCTGAATGTCTGGAACCGGACTTATTTTGCTTAACAAAAAATGAATCAATTCCAACCAGGGTTCCAGCTCTAAGAATATATCACTTTCCATATTCTTGTGATAATTCTATTTTCTCATAACCCGTCCAGGTGTAAGCTACGGTCTCTTGAGGATGTGAAACCGGACTCCTTTTGCTTAGCAAAAAATACAACAATTCCAACCGGGGTTTCAGCATTAAGAATATATCACTTTGCATTTCTTTGTGATAAATCTTTTTCCTCACAGCCAGTCCACTTGATAGTAAAATCCTTGTGGTTAATGAATTTAGCACTCTTGATGCTTGCACAATGATTTTCTCTCATACCAGTCTTGATATCTTGAACCACTGAAGTTAATGACGAACAACCACTGTTTAATGTTGCCACTCGATGTACTGTCTGGTTCATGAGTGACTAACCGCAATGACTGTTCTTCATATATTGACTTTAAAATCTGGTTCCTTTCTTTTCTCCTTTCTCTCTTTACTTCTTCTGTACTGCCTCTGTCACTGTTGAATATCTGTCACTTTAAATGAATCCACTTCTTTAACGAATACTTCACTGAGGCTTGATCAGAAGACTGAGCTTCTTTCAATGTAGTAATTCCCTAAGTCTATAGATTGACCTTTATCTTTTTCTTCTAACAGATAATACAATCTGAGATTCCTTGTGATAGTCTATATACTATTTACTACTACAATCTTGTTTAAGTTGAGTTGTATCCTCGAAATACAAATAGGCTACATCATATGCCTTTCACACATTTATACAAAAATATATAAATTACCGTCAGATGGACTAGTTGTCCCTTGAACCAGTCCAATCAAAGACTATCAGCTCCACAAAAACCAAAACCATTATGAACAATCTCCAATTATTCCGAAAAATAGCTTCTGAAAAATAATACCTTGGTATTATTCCAAGTCCATATAGGGATGCTGTTTCAATCAATCATATTATATTTAGATTGATTGTAGTTAAAAACCTCATTACTCCAATTAACACCAACATATGACTTCTTCCAAGACCAGAAAAAAACTCTTATGGAAGCATACCTGTTGAGTGCCCGTCAAAACTTTGTTCCTCTTGGACTATCCTAGTGAACATCAGTCTACAAAAGGACAATTCATTGTTACAAATTAAACAGAGATACAAACAAAATAAATCAATTAACGAAACAAAGATATAAACCAACAGTAGATATAAACCAAATCAGTTGATAAACACATATACAAACCAATTTAAAATTAACTGAATTAAAGCGATTAATACTGATACAAACCAGTTCACAAATATATATACAAACCCATTTAAAATTAACCTAATTAAATCAAATAATATAGACACGAACCCAAACAAAGTATATACAAAAAACCAAATTATAATTAACCTAATTAAAGCTTAAAAATCGAATGAATGGAGCAATTACATGAATTAGGTAGATACTACTTACTAACTGAAGAGCAAATCGAGCAAAGAGAGTTGTTCTTGGCGAGTTAGGGCTTCGAGCTTTTCTTCGTGAATTAAGTATTGAGGAACATATCGATCTAGGGTTCTTTGTGAGTTGTTCTTGATGTGTTGTTCTTGTTCGATTTAGGGTTCTGATTATAAGAGCATGTGGATTTAGGGTTCTATGAATTATGAGAGAGAGAGTTTCAGGGAGAGAGAGTTCAGACGAGAGAGAGATGAGAGTTGTGTGTGTTATTTTTTTAGTTTTTAGTTTTAGTTTAATTAGTTTTGTGAAAAGGGGGAAGTCATTGTGTATAGGCGGGGGAAATATTTGGTGGGGGGGGGGGGGAATTTTGACATTGAGGTTAAAATTTTGGTTAAGGGGGGAAATAAAAAGAAGGGTACGGGTTTTATTTTTTAAAGACTGACTTTAGACATCGGTTTTTAAAAAAGTGATGTTTATAAAAAGCAAAGACATCAGTTTAATTCGGGGTAATGTTATTACATCTTTTAACATCAGCGGCATTTACAACCAATGTCTAAAGTGTGATGTCTATTAAACTTTTTCTTGTAGTGGAATCTCGTGTTCTTTCCGATTAGTTTATGAGTTTCTAACTCTAGAACGAACTTTACTCTATTCCTCCATAAACAAATTCTTAAACACAACCCAATATTGAAAACATAACTAATATATTTGGAAAACTCCACAAGTTACAAAGAAGTTCGAATAAGTTGATACTAGCACACCCCCACAGTCGAAGCAGGAGAAGGTGATAGGACTATGTCCTACAATTATGAGATAATCGATTCTTAGAGGGAATCAGTCTCAAATTCGTAGAGGGAATTACTCTCAAAATTATGTTTTTATTCATTCAATGCCTCAATCGAAGATAATAGGGTTCCTTATATAGGAACAGATTACATAGTATGATAGAAGTTTCCATATATTGGGAACTTATAATCAATAACTCTAAATAAGCAAGACACTTAAATATAGTATACTTATATTCTATAGATATAAACAATAGAGAGATATAGATCCTAACATCCCACGCCCCATGAAAAGCAGCTTGTCCTCAAGTGCCAAAAGCGTTAGGTATCATTGGCTCCATCTAATATTAAAAGTTGTGGCTTGTGACATATGTGGCCTGGTATGTAATGTTCATCGCAGTTAAAGCACAATCCTTTGGCACGTCTTTCTTTCCGTTCTGCCCAAGTAAGTCGTTTAACCTCAGGAGGTAAGACATGCATTGAAGTGGTCGAGTGTAGGGTTGGAGGAACTGGTGAAGCATTGCGAGAAGAAGGTTCCCCAACACCCTTAAAAGAAGAATGATCTGAATTGGCTAGGATAGCCTCTTCTTGTGACACTACCAATTGAAAAGCATGAGTAAGACTAATAGGCGTTAACAACCACACACCAGCTTGAATATCATCTCGGAGTCCCGATAAAAACATGCTAATCTGATGGGGTTCTAATAAACTAGGAACCATATTAACGAGCTTTTCGAAAGAACTAATATATTCACTTACGGTGCTGGTTTGAGTTAACTTGGAAAGAGAACTGCAAGGATCAATGAGTTCACGAGAATCAAAACGAGTGCAAATAGCACGGGAAAATTGTTGCCATGAAAGCACTCCCAACGATTGTCGAATCCAACGATACCATATTAAAGCGAAACAGAGGATTAACGCTGAGACTAAAGCTAAACTTCAGAAATAGGAAGAAAGGTGAAGGAAGGCAGACCCTTGGAAAATATATCGCATACTGAGAGTTTAAGGGAACATGAGGAACTGTAGTTCATCATCATCAAGAGCAACCTTTTTGTAATTTTGTGAACAAAAAGGAAATCCATTTCAAAGTTGATGTTGGACAGGATTTGTAGAGAAATATATTGTACTCATATTGTCAAATCTGAAACCGAAACCAAAAGAAAATCCAAAACCAAGTAAACCAATAACAAAATCTAAAATTTTCAAATGATCGAGTCGAGTCAGACAAAATCCAATCATCTTACTACACTTAACCTATACGATCAACAACGATTTATAGAACAAAGTAAGGGAATCATTTTCAGACCCTTAAAATTTGAAGTTTAGAACCTGAAAAAATATACCGTTCTTAATTAAGATAAAAAATCAAATTTTAGGTCAATTCAATGTGCGGCTAAAACTTTAAGAATTGCAATAACAAGTTGACTGATCTGATCAGGGCATAAAAGTTTCTGTAAGTTATCCCATTTGTTTTCATTTTGTAATCTAGTATTACCTCTCTTGTAATTCGACTAAATTTCAACGTTTATCACTAGTCAATCAACAAATGTGATGAACATCTTCTTTAGAACTTAGCTTTCGATACCATATTTTGTATGAGGGATAATACACTATTTTTATTATACTGAACCTGTACATAGTAGTATAATAAAAGACTAAAACATCCTTAATTCAAATAAGTATATCCCTGAAAGATTTGGGTTGAAACTCAGCCTGCAGCATTCAAGGACTGAAATGGGGAACATCATCGGCAATATCATTCAGGCGAGAAGCAATAATTAGGTCTTGAAAATAAGGATTAGTGTTTGAACGGAAGGGTAATTTCTGCATGAGTGGTCTGTGAAGTGGCGATCAGTTTGGTGATGTTAGGGTAGTTTTTGTGAGTATTATCACCAGGGTTAGTAAGAATGTTTAGTTTAGGAGCTGAGGGAGTGATAATGCTATACTCGATCACCATTGGGTCGTGATTAGCTGAGTAGGTAGAAAAAACTGCTGAGTTCTGTTGTAGAGAAAGGTTGTGTTAATGGATCCAAAGCATAAAATCCTCCTCCATGCTTAAGATCTAGTAGTCGGAAAGGGAAATAATAAGACCATATATTACACAGCTTCTAATTGAAAATATTTATGCATGTGTACAGTTTGTATGGAAAGATAGATTAAAGGTATGATTTTTTGAGCTAAACCAGACCACTGTATAAAGGCAGGTTGGTGGAGTTTTTCAGTAATTTGCAGTCATCTTCAACTAACAGTTAGCTAGGACACCAAACACATTTTAAATTAGGTTTCGGCAAAAATTGCATATTTTTATCTAATTAAAAAGAAGTAGCACACAGGATAATCTACTACAGGCAATATGTTGCGGCTGGTACATGCAGTTAGTTGCGTAGTCACGTCCTAGTACACTAAACTAATATAGCATCTTATTGAAATGATTGTTTACAGAGGTAAACTCTGGCCATATTTTTATTGTAATGGGAGTGATAATTTTAGGATATATGGGCATGTGCATTCTTGATAAAGATGAGAATCGGATATTGAGACAATTGATTTGAAAAATGAGACAGATATCTTCTTTTCACGATTTGAAGTCGATTATGTATTACTTGTAGATTATATTGTTCATGTTATTAATAATCTGTGTTTTGCACGAATTTTGTATCTTAATGCTTAAAAAAACAAAACAAGACATCGTAGGGTAGAACAGAGCAAATCTGTGTCTGTGGATGTATCAATGAAGTTCATTTTATTCTTTCATCACTTTTTTCCTTGACTCAAATTAAATTTTAAAGCATTACTTGACATATTAAAGAAACTCCACCAGTTTGCATTTCAAGTCGATATCTGCATTTCTTATTAATATGTAAAGGGTCGTATTCACTTACTATTCTCGTCTTTATTTGTCAAGGAGTATGTGAGGACCATAAATATATGGAGTAGAAACAAAAGCAAACACCAAAATTTAATATTTTCAGCTTAAAAAAAGAGACAATTGACAAAACAAAACGCACCGAAATTTTCATTACGTTGAAGCTTTGTGCTAACTTACTTTTCTTCTACTTGCATCAAACAAGATTAAGCAAATTAAATATAGTTAAGCCCTGTACAACTATACTACTACTCTTAACACTAATAACCGAATAACCTAATTCTCACCAAATCTGCACAAAACTAAACAACATAAAATCTCATCGTGCATTTTATTATTTTTAACATTTTATATATGTAATGGTTGATAGTTCAGTTGGTACGTTATGTTGTTTGGCATCAGCTAGCTAGGGTTCTTCTGCAAAATGAGTAAAATTTAGAAAGTAGAATTTTAAAGCATATCTTACACATCACACATTAGAGAAGTCAAGACGATCAACTTATATGCAATTACATTTAATAGTTTAAGATTTATACAATACATCAATTCAAACATACACACTAATCTTAAGCCAAAGTAAGGCAAATACACTACATAACACTTATATAACAATCAAGAAGAATAAATATATACAACTTAGAGAGGCGGATGAGAAGTAATAGCTGCATTCTGTGAAAGGAATACTTGAATCCAATTGTCACTTGAGAAGAAATTCATACAACTTATTCGGAAAGTTGGGGAATAAGATATACTAGCAACACAACCCCTTGTTGCAAAATTTTCCCCTTACCGTTTTTGAAATATAGTAATGAGAACAACCTTCCATCTTGTGTCATGAAAATTAGGCCAGGCCCACATGCCTCTCCCACCTAATATCTTGTGAGAATTCCATTAGTGCAGCACGAGGATCTCCATTTGACAAGGAGTCACTACAAGGATTTTTGCTTCAGACAACAGGTAAAACGTGTTGTCTGAATATACCCAAAATTGTTGACTATTGAGAAGTCGTCTGATACACACCTCAGACAACACACAGCAAACTGTTGTGTGAAAGTTGAAAGATAAGTAAAAGCCACCTGAAAAGTGTTGTCTGATACCCAGAAACAACAACACTTCTATGGAAACCTCTTGTCAAAGCTCCAATAACGCAACACGTTTTAACGAATATATTGTTGTTATTAAGCAGTAAAGACAATTGTTTTTAAAAGAAAGCCTATTGTTGAAGTGCAAAAGATACAATCCTTTACTTGATCAGGGTTGTTGTTGTATGTCACTACAGACATTAGTTTCTTAGCAAAAATGATTTGTTTTATGGTTAGATGTACAACATGTTATCTAATATGGCATGTTGTTGTACAATAGGAAGGATAACACTTTCTTAGTATATAACTCTTGTTTGAAAATACTGGCCAGGCTGAGCATTCTTGAACCTGAGAGATAGGAATCGCGACGTCTTTGCTGGATTACCACAACCGAGGGCACCAATCGTATCAGGATTAACAAACGCTATTATATCAGTCATCTTGTGTTTTTTCAAATATTCCTGTAGAAAACTATGTAAAAAAAAGTCATTACACAAGCAGTCCATTTTCATTTAAGAACTATTTACAAAGTCAAATAAATCTTTGAACGTCGATACTTACTTAATGTATAAGCAAATGACGGCCCCTGACATCTCACCCCCACAGTAAAAAGCATGAATATCCGACAAAAAAAGAGGCTTTTTAGCAGTTGATCCGAAGGCTACTTCGGATATCAGAAAAGTAGATGCTCGGCCGTCCGCCAAGGCATCCTTTGCCCAAAGCCACAAACGCTTCAAGGCAGGGGGAAAATCAGGACCCATGTCCAACACATACTCTGGGACTAATTCCAGATCTTTCACATTCTTCCACCTCTTTTGTCCATTTTTCTTGCTTCCCTGAAATATGATATTAAAAAACAATTGTGAATGAAAACAGCTTAATATAGTAGGTTTGTTAAAGTAAACTACCTAATATGTTTATTTTAAGTATGATTTAATAGATTACAACGAATTTAACCTTTGTACTTCCATTCTGTCTGGCAGTGGTTGTCTTCAATTCCGTTATGAGATATTTTGGCCATGCAATATAAGTCCCAACAGCTTGCTCCATAGTTATGATCTCATCTTGGATTGGAAAAGGAATCTTTTCAGATCCTTGAATTACACGAGTGATAGAGACTCGGGCATTCTCTTTTGTCAAAGGTTTCCCATGAAGAATCTGACTCTTTGTATCAATAGTAGCATGTGCAATAATATTATTTGGGGAGTTAATTGCCAGTCCCCACTCTTTAACATTGTCAGCTTCCACACACAAATTTATAACCAGCTCCTGATCATCCTCCAAATGAACCCCCTCAACAGCCTCCTCAATTTTTTCTACCACGTCAACAATCTTCTCAGTCCTTTCTCTACCCTCCACAACCTTCTCATTCTTTTCTTCCACATCAACCTTCCCATTCTCTTCATCCCCTTCAGGAAGATTATAATCACCTTCGAGGAGATTGAGTCTCTTCTTTGCACCTGCCAACTCCAACTCCTTGATACCCTTGGAACAACTTGCTTGCTGAGATCCAATATTTGGACTACCTTCAGAACCAATTTTTTTTTCACATAAAGAACTTTTCATCTTTTCAATCACAACAGTCCAATAGGAATCTCGCTCTCGGACTATCCTCTCTGATTCCTCTCTCATATACTTCTTAATGCCCTCCTGAATCCTCTCATCCATTGACTTGCTAGTCTTCTTCTTCCATGGAAGATTAAAGTATGTAGACTGCTTGACATAAGTACCTTGTCCACGTACCCTTCCTCGGTGCTCAGGGTTACCGAGAACCTTGGTCAAGACATCGTCTGTGCCTTCCACAGAAACTTCTCCATCCCTAACCCTCTTCTTCATTATCTCCTACAAAAGTGACATGAAAAATATAAGTATGTTAACTAAAAAAATAGATATCACAGTGAAAGAACTCAAAATATAAAATAAATGAAAAACTTACAATCTCTTTTAAAATTTTTTCAACTTTTACAGATTTAAAATTCCCATTTTCATCCTGCCGCGCACGGACCCACGTATCCGTTCGATCTATGTCAAATTCCTCAGGATCACCAAGAGCGAGTTTCTGTAAAACAAAGTGTTATTGTATTGTTTAACATACAAGTCATTGTAAAATTAAACACAATTATCATGCATGTTTGAAAGGGATATATGTATGATTACAACCATTTCATGTTCTAGGTTAGCATAACTTTTTCTTGACATGTTATGAGGATATTCGCTCAACTTCCTCCTCTTTGCGAGTTTTTCGTGGATCACCTTAAGGAACAATGATCAAAATGTTAGTAACAAAGCTTCCAAAAGGCAACAACTTCCCTTCTTCTTTCAGTGAAGCTAAAAAAAGCTTGTGTGCTTTGGGAATGGAGTATGAAAAAAATACACGTTTGCCCAAATGATTGTTTAATATACCGTGGAGATAGAGATGAAGATGTGACCAGGTGCCGCATTTGTGAGGCCCTAGATGGAAGTTGAATAAAAATGGGGATGAATTGGAAGGGGTTCCTGCCAAGGTTCTCTGGTATTTTCCGTTAATACCACGTTTGAGGAATTTGTTCAGTTCAACTCAAACAGCCAAGGAGTTGATTTGGCATGACACAGAGAGATTGAAGGATGGTAAAATGAGACATCCTGTAGATGCACAAACATGGAAGGAAGTTGATGCTAAGTGGCCTGAGTTTTCTTCGGATCCTAGAAACCTCCGGTTAGCTTTATCGTCTGATGGATTTAATCCGTTCTATAGCACAAATGTTGATTACTCATGTTGGCCAGTTTTGTTGACAATTTACAATCTTCCACCATGGCTTTCTATGAAGAGGAAATATATTATGCTATGTTTGTTAATATCTGGACCAACTCAGCCCGGCAATGATATCGATGTGTTCCTTCAACCACTCATGGAAGATTTAAAAAAGTTGTGGCATGGGAAACAAGTGTACGACGCATACAAGAAGGATTATTTTTTCCTTAGAGGCATTTTGTTATGGACAATCAGCGATTATCCAGCCTATGGCAATTTGTCGGGCAACATTATCAAGGGTTATAACGGGTGTCCTGTATGCATTGTTAACACAAAAGCTACAAGGCTAGTTAATTGTCGTAAGTGTGTGGTCATGAGGCATCGGAGGTGGCTGCCCCGTCATCATCCATATCGCCTACAGAAACAAGATTTTGATAACACCGTGGAAAAGAAAACTGCTCCAATTCCCCTAACCGGAGAGGAGGTGCTTCAAAGAGTACAACATCTGAAGGGCCATATCTACGGTAAGACACAATGCCAACCTCGATTAAAGAAAGGTGATGTTCGACCTATTTGGAAAAAGGTATCTGTATTCTTTGAGCTTGAGTACTGGAAGTTTCTACCGGTTAGACATGTTCTCGATGTGATGCACATTGAGAAAAATATATGCGAAGCTTTACTGGGGCACCATACTTAATATACCAAAGAAAACAAAAGACAAAGAATCTGTCCGTATTGACATGGCTGAAATGGGAATAAAAACCAAGTTAAGGCCAAAAACTCCAGGGAAAAAGGAGAAGTTACCATTAGCATCTTGGAATTTGACTCATTCCGAAAAAAAGGTTGTCTGCTCCTCCTTTCTTAACATGAAGTTGCCTGATGGTTTTTGTTCTAATGTTAGGAGTCTAGTTTCAATGGAAACTCTTAGACTTACTGGAATGAAATCTCATGACTGCCATATGATATTGCATCATTTGCTCCCAATTGCAATTCGGTCGTCATTGCAAAAAAGAGTCAGGAACACAATTATCAGGTTCTGCCTCTTCTTTAAGGCAATTTGTAGTAAAGTTATTGAGCCTGATAAGTTGGAGAAAATGCAATCGGAATTGGTAATTACTTTATGCCAGCTTGAAAAATACTTCCCCCCTTCCTTGTTTGATGTAATGTTTCATATATCGGTGCATCTTGTACGAGAAGTTGAGCTCTGTGGACCAATTTTCCTTAGGTGGATGTATCCTCTTGAGAGATACATGAAGACATTCAAGGGATATATAAAGAATCGGGCTCGTGCAGAAGGTTGTATTGCAGAGGCCTATATAGCAGAAGGGCGGTGGAATGTTTGGTGGACCATGACGAAGGAACAACTATCGGGGTACCGAAAATTGGTAGACATACTAAGGATGCCATTTGCAGGCCATTATCGGGTGCAACCATAATAACCCCGAGTAGGACTTATTTGCACGTAGCACATTTGTGTGTTCTCCAGAATACTAATGCAGTTAGACCATTTTTCAAGTAAGCCATGAATTTAATTTCTTTATTTTCTTTATTTGCATGCATTTCTTATGTCATTTTTAATGACTCCAGTGAACACATGACATTTTTAATAACCAAATATCCGAAACATGAAAATGATGAAATGTGGTTAAAGAACAAGCAAAATGAGACATTCCCTAAATGGTTTAAAGAAAAGGTATTATGTGAGTTTAATAATAGTTTTGTGATTTTTTTACAACTCCCTAGCTCACATGAATCATTTTACAACTTGTTTATTTTTTTCAGATTGCTTCAAATTTGGAAGACAAAAAAGAGTTATCAAACGAGATAATATGGATCGCAGATGAACCCAACAAAGATGTTCCTACATTCAGCGGATACAGAATGGATGAGGTTACCTTTAGTACTAGGGAACGTGATGACATGCGTCAGGTTCAGTGTAGTGGTGTGTGTGTAGAAGCCGATACAATGGTTGTGCACGGTAAGGATAAAAACATTGAGCACACATCACATACATATTACGGAGTTATAACAAGTATATGGGAGTTGGACTATAACTACCTTAGGGTCCCTATTTTTCATTGTAAGTGGGTAAATATGAACATAGGCACGAAGGTAGACGACTTGTGATATACATTAGTAAATTTGAATAGGTTGGGCTTTTTAGATGATCCATTTGTATTGGCAAAACATGTTAAACAAGTTTGTTACATTGATGATCCTCTTGATAAATCATGGTCCGTTGTCTTGAAGTTACCGGATAAAAATTACTATGAAGACAATGAGTATGAAAATGAGGCATCTGTAGTAGCAGAACTTGAGAATGACTTTTTTATGCCCAATTTTCCGGATGTTGATGAGGAAGACATGCCTACTAGTTACATTCGAGATGATGTTGATGAACTAATACAACTTTCGTAATGTAATAAATTAATTTGTGCTCTTTAATTTGTAACTATAACTCTTGATAGATTGTTGGTTGGTTTGTTCTCTTCTGTTTGGCCTTTGTTGATTTGTTGGATGCCAATTTGGTTGGTTGGTTTGTTCTCTTCTGTTTGGCCTTTGTTGATTTGTTGGATGCCAATTTGATAGGTTAGTCATCTTTTAAATATGTTTTTTTTTCATGTACAGTTCATTAGACAACAGTTTTAAACAGAAGACACTTGTATGAGTTGAAACACACAATAGGCAAGAACCTGTTGTGTGTTGGATTAAGTTTATACAACACTATGTAAAGCACTTGTGTTAAATATCATTACACAATACCACATTGGAAATCACCTGTCTCATTCTAACAATACTTTTTACGAAGTATTGTCTATGCTTCATTCACATAATATTTTTAAAAAATGTTGTGTGTTGGATAACTGTCACACAACACTATGGATAACATATTGTATGACTGTTACTTAGACAACAGACCTAAAAACACTTGTCTGATCTAAAAATACTTATGCATTTTCACAACACCCCTGGTCAAGAAATGCTTGTCTAGTAAGATTGATCACACAATGGTTTTGGCCCATTGTGTGAATGTAGGATTAGACAATACTTTATCTGAGTAGGAAAATACCAGTTGTCTGATCATTTCGGGCAATACTTTTTTCCATGGGTGTTGTCTGATACGTGTCGTCTATTGCCATATTTCTTGTAGTGAGTAGTAATATTCTGCAGTTTCATCATCCACCTGCATGCTTCTCCTCAATGTATTTACTATCTTTTTCTTTCCCCGTTCGGATGTCACCCTATTCTGACAGCTGTTGAGCTTTCTATCTGGAGCCCCCTCGAGATATAAAACCGCTACTTACCTCTATGCATACGCATCTAATTCTATGTAGCATGTGCCATCTACAAGAAGATCAGGATTGCTGACAGGAATTAGTAGCCTTTCTCTGGAGTATATTCCATGGTCACTCATCATGTTGTTCAAGCATTTGATATCCACAACCTACGAATATCGAGACAGTTTTGAGTAACCGGAGCTCTGATAAATGATTAGAAAGGAAAAAAAATAGAAGTGACGATCTCAGTATGTGAACAGTAAGGAAACGAAATTTGTTAATCAATCACACCATAAAACAGTTTGGTATTGATAGAATAGCTTATTATTTACTCCATTATTTGTGTTTATCTCCTCTTTTCATCAGTTTCCCCCCCCTTTCTTCAAGAGAGAAGTTTTAGGGGGGGGGGGGAGGAGAATGTTTGTTTGACATTGTAGTTTTAGGAAGCTGTAATATCGGAGGCATTGAATTCTGATTGTGCCTCCGATTTGTGTGTCCTTCTTGTGGCTCTCATTTCTCTCCCTCTCTCCATATCTCTCTCTCTCTCAATCTCTCCGTCCCTGCTGTGTAGTGTGTATTAATACAATTTTTGATTTTCTAGGAGGAGGTAAGAGCTCGAGAGCCATAGATCGGAGTTGATTGAGATTTTAGATCGGAGGTTCATACCCTCCTTCTAGCGCCAAATGATAGAATAGCTTATTTACTCCATTATTTCTGTTTATCTCCTCTTTTCATCAGTTCCCCCCCCTTCTTCAATTGTGGCAATGAGGGTGTATTAATAGGGTTTCCAAATGGGCCTTCTTGGGCCTCAAAGAGATATTGAAAGTAGACTATTCTATGGCTCAACATCTGCCCCCCCCACAATTGTTAGAAGATATTCATATCTTCTTTTGGCTTGAACATTAATTAGTTTGGCATTTTGTAGTGGCTACACCGAAGCAAATTAGAGAAGTGATGCAGGTAAATGATCTCACCAATGATGAAGTGAAAAGCCATTTGCAAGTGATTTCTTTGTGCTATCAATTTCCTCTCTAATGTACAACTTTCATTTACTTGGTATAAAATATGTGAATGCTTTTATGAAATCTTTTTCTTTCATTGTACAGAAGTACAGACTTCATGTTCGCAAAGTTCCAGCAGCGAAAGTCAAGCATTTCAAATTCAAGAAGGCCCTTTGGGGGTCTGCAAAAGGTGTGTCCACTACTGGCGATGACAGCTTGGAAGAGGAAGAAGAGAAATCTGAAGGCCAGAACTGGAAAGGTCGTCGTCCCAAGCTGATTGAGGATAGACTTTAGACCGATTCAACCTAAAATTTTACAGATACATACATATAGAACAAATTATCTATAGAATATAACTTATATCCTACATAGAGAGTCATTGCGGATTAAAGGTTTCTACCGGTATTTTCATGCTCTGAAGTATTAGATAGTTGTATTTGTGTTAACTTTTAAAAATGTGACATTTCCTGTTTCTTTTTAACTCAGTGCTCCAAGTTCCAAAGTGGATATGAAGTAGTACATGTACTTTGCTGTGATCATGTATGGTTTGAAACTTTGAATGGATTTAGCCAAAGCAAGAAAGTTTATGCTCTTCTATGATACAGGGTCTTCCTTGTGTACAATATAGATGCTGTCAAATTATATGGGAATTATAAAACTTACAAACTCTATTGATACCTCATAATGTAGATGCAGTTCCCATTACTGATAGCTATACTTTATCTACCATGCCCTGATGCACATCCATAAACTTCATCATTTTGGCAGAAACATGCCTGTTTCCGTTTACTGACCCTGGTTTAATCATTTGGATCAGCTAGTTGGATCGGGAGGGCTTAGTTTTAGACCGACATGGGATCAACTGCTTATTAGAGAGATCCCCAGAGCTTAAAGAAAACATCTCTCTCTATAAGTTACCTTCTTGAGAATGCCTTGAGATCAGTAAGTAGCTGTAATAACCCTAACTTTAGCAATGCTACAGTGATCACATGAATAGTAAATTTTGAGGATTTAGAGAAAAGGTATGTAAGTACCCTATAATTGATACAGAAAATGAATAATCGGAAACCATATTAGTATAGCACTATAAAAATGAGCGACTCGAAATGATGTCGGATTTTAGAAAAATCCCTTAGTATAGATTTTTAAATTTGTTTGATTTCAATGGGACATAAGTGTATTGTATATTAAAGAGTATGGAATATGAAAAGGGCGAATACTTTGAGGAATATGTAAAATTAGGTTAACCCAAGGAATTATTAAGTTAAGAAAATACCAAGGGAATTTAGATTGTTAAACGAGTTTGAGAATGCTTGAGAACCCGAGAGATAACCGGAAGAGCAACTTCTGAGAAAAAGAGAATATACCAAGGATATTGGATCTAATACCTACTTGAGGATTAGAATCACCCTAACACATTAATACATGATGTGGGAAATGATAAAATATATTCGAGAGATTTACAAGAGAAAAACCACTAAGACGATCGCATAAATCGTTCGATGAATCAGATGACGAGAGAACTTTGTACAAAACCCAAACAAAAGCCCAAGGACATGGGGAGAAGCCCAAATTCGGCCCAACCCAAGTATGGAGCTGATATTAAGTGATATTAGAGTGTAAGGGAAGGAATCCCATTGGTGCAAACATTAAAACCAAAGTGGAAGAGGAGTAAACTTGTCAAACTTGAGTACTAAGTAGCATTTTTCATGTTAAGGTGTTTAGATGCGCAACAATTGGCTCTTTCTCATTGGTGAACTTCAAATACACTTAATTAAGAGATAAGGATCTGATTCAAAGGGATAGAAACAAGAGGATACATCATTATCCAAGATAGAAACAAAGCAAAACACAAAGAGATGCAAACGGCCCAGCAGAAACACCACTCAAAGAAAAATTCATACTCCATTTCTATCCATGATTAAATCACCAAATTTTAACCATAGCTTCTCCACTCCACGTGTAAGGTTCGTTCAAAATTTCATGGCCAACAAAGTAGTATAGCCTAGTCAAATCCATGCTCAAAGTTGGAGAACCCAATCTGTCCAGTTTCTGTCCAGCGGAAAGATGGAGCTCAAAACCATAGCTAGGAAGCTTTGTTTTTGGTGATCTATAGCTCAAATCAAAGCTTATGAAGAGGTCAATATGTGGTAAAAATTTTAGAGTCAAACTCTTATTTTTCGATTTTCTATGATTTTTACAAAGTGATGGATGAATAGTAACCTTCAAGAACTAACTTGTGTTTTATGGTTCCTTTAGTTGACCCTTTAGTATTACTTTGAATACATGATGGATTATAGAAAGTTTAGTGATTAAGGTTATGATAAGTGATTATTCATGATGATATATGTGTTTGTAAGTGGTTTAAGTTAAATATGGAAGTGGGTTGTGATTGTAATCATGGTTGGTATGATGACCACATGGTGTAGGTGATGGTGTATAAGGTGGATGATTGATTTGGAGGAGTTGGATTTTGGAAAGTATGAAAATATAGCCGTTATAATGCCCGATTTTCGTTAAACCAAATAGATGCCCTGTTTTTGGCACCCATAACCACACGGTAGGTTCCTGTCCAGTGCACCAACTGACCATGAGATGATAGAGCTTGGTTCATAGATCGTTTTGATATAAAGTGCGTTAAAATCTGATGTACGATTTAGGAGAAAAGTCAGTTTTAGTAAAAGACGTTCGGAAGCCGAGAAACCGTAATTGTGTTAACTTTGAGGCTATAGTTACCATACCTATTCCTTTTAAAAATTATGAACTTTTGGGATATGGTAGTACGGTAGTGAAAGAGTCATTACCAGTTGACCTTGTAGTAAAATTCGAAATCTTTATTTTCTGAGAATTTTTATAGTCAAGTGTGGTCGTTAGGGGAAATGGTGAAAACCCCTGAAACTTCGATTGAACTTATAAATGGTTAAGTTCTTGAACATTTGGGGTAATAGTGATACGTTAAACATATATTAAAGTGTCAAGGATAATGTTATACAAGAGTGTAGTGAGTAAGAGATGTGGTATTCTAACGACGGTACTTTTGTGTTTATTGAAACTCCGGAAGAGCCACGAGCCATACCGTCAGGATACCGAAACCGAGGCAAGATCTTTTCTATCCCTACTTGGAAATTATTTATCTTCAAAGAAACTTGATTTCATGGAATATATATGTGATTCTATTGCTACTATATTGTTAAGAATTTGTTTTCCTTGATTATTAATATTAAAAGGAGAGGTATATGAGTATGATATGAATATGGATATGGATATGAGTATGAGATGGATATAAATATACATAGAGATGATTATGCATGAAGTGAACATACCTTATGATTAAGAGAATATAAAGGAATGGTATTAGTTGTTATCTAGAGATATATAAAGGAATGGTATCAGTTACTATCTAGAGTTATATGAATTATAATATTATATTAAAAATATTCTTTCTAAATGTTGTGATAGATATTATTGAGTATTATTTAATACTTCTAAAATAAATGGAACACTTTATGTATATAAGAGCATATTTGATTTCATTGAATACAGAGGAGATGTCTGAGTCATAATCAAAGTATTATGACATATATAATTTTTAAAGGTGATGATAAATGGAAATGAAAATGATATATGTGAAGGGAAATGTGAATGGAAATGGAAAATGTGAAATGGTATTTGATAATGGAAAATGATTTGAAAAGGGGGATTTCAACAGTAATCGTAAGAGGCTGTGTGGTAGTGGCACAGTCCAGCATCCAATATTTATTCCGGCCCAAGAGTGTCGAGGGAGGATGTAGTGGTGAACCTTCCTCCTGGGGGATGGTGGAGAACCTACCTCCGTCTACCGGTAGTAAAAAGGGACGGGTACGGAGGGCGACTGATCATCGTCCTTACGTATTCGGCAACAGTGGAAATCCCCAATGTTTTCTTTAAAGGAAAGAATTGAAAAATGGTTTTCAGATTTCTATACTGAAAACAGAAAAATGATATGAAAAGATGGAATTACTTTTAAAGATGAAGAGAAACTGATTTTATATTAAATTATATAATCGTTGCATATGAAGGAAATGAGAAGATGATAGCGAAAGATTTGTTCAAGTTTTCATATTATCCTAGAAAAGTACACTGAGATGGTATATTGATTTTTATAGCATTTAAGAAGAGGAACTGATATTATATGATATTAGAAGAGAGAGACTGATGAAATAATACTATATATTTCTTTCGTACAAAGATAATTGAAAAATATATGTCTTGAACGAAAATAAAATTTCTTTCCATAATAATTGGAAATTGTTTTGTTTAATATATATATATATAAATGATGATTTATTTTCCTTTGATGCTAGTTGATAGAAGTTATCTTGCTGAGCTATTATAGCTCACTCTTGCTACTTATTTATATAACAGCTAGGTATGCCGATACTACGCAGAACGCCCCGCAAGAGGGTAGGGGGAAGGCGACCTTATGAGAGCGTGCTGGCATCGATTCCTGAGGTAGCGTAGAGGCAGATGGGTCCTGAGAGCCTTATGTATAATTAAGTGTGTAAGCATGTAATAAACTTTTGATTGTTGAAATGATTCATGTCGAAGTATTATTCAACAATGTATTTAAGGATGATTCTGGGTTTGTAATAACTGTTTAACTCTAAACTTTTATTATGGTGAATGTTGTTCTCTGAGCACATGACTGGTGTGTGTGTTAATATTTAAGTGTGGGGTCTAGGGTAAGTTTTATTATGCATTTATACTCCAGCTGCCAAGAGAAGAATATTAATAAGTGGAAATTGGTCCGTGATGGCCTGGATTCATGACCCCGGATTTGGGGCTGTCACAGTTTGGTATCAGAGCTAAGAGTCATAATGCTCAGGAACAATAGTGATAATAATAACTATATCAGTAATGATATAAATTGTGAACTCACATCGAGTTCAAGGGTGGTTTATCGAATGTAGCGTTTATTCTAAGTAGTTATTATAATTTTATAGATTATTACTAATCAAAGTTTATGTTTTAGTATAGGGAGAGGAGATTGGTGAGCCAAAGTTAAGGGTATTTAAAGTCTTCTTGTGTTTAAGGGAGTTTGAAGAAATATTGTAAGTGGATTGGTGAACAGACACTGATTGTTTCAATTGATTGTGGAGATGAAATGGTGAAACTGAGATTTGTCGGTAAAGCCAAGATATACCTTAAGGACCAAGACAGACTGAGAAATTTCGAGATTGACTTAAATGAAAAGGTTATTATGCTAAAAGTGTTAAGCTTATATAGCACATAGGACTGATATAAGAAAAGGGAATATTTGAGGTAACATGAAGTGTACGTTAGAAAATATTGTGAGTATATGTGGTATGTTAGAATATACAATTTAGAAGTATAATTTGAAGGGTCCTTGATACCGGAGCAGTGTCAGGCTAAGACGATCAACAATTCGTAAGTATATCGATTAGAAGGTTGTGTTCAATTATAGATAAAGGCAGAAAGTATTGAGCCAAGTCACGACTAGGTAAATGAAGATAATTGGGAATATGTTAACTCGAATAACTTGTAGAAGGGGGGGTTGAATACAAGTTATATAATCGTGTCTGATTTTTGCTTGATTATATGAACAAGAATAAACGAATGAATCAAACTCTTGTTTGTATTAATAAGATCAAATACAAACTCTACCAAAGGTGTACAATACCTTTAGCAGCTGCTGACAATACAAATCTCTCTCTGTTTGTTTCGAACCCTCGAATACAAACCTTATACAGAGCTACGCACATTCACTTGTTCGACTCACAACTTCGTCCGCTCTTTACAATGATATTGAGAGAGTATTTATAATGCTACCTATCAACTAATAACAGAAAGATATAATCTATACATGACAATGTTCTGCCTTCTAGTCGATAGTTTCCTTCAATAGAAAAACTCTTTCCTTCATAATATCTTCTTGCTTGTTCTTCAAACAACGATCCTGTTTTATAGCAATTACCAGTTTCTGTAGCATCCATAATGACATCATCAGTAACACGACTGATATCAGGATCTGTACACTGCATCAGTATCTGATCAACCATCAGTATTGGACCTCCATCAGGATTTGCTCTCTGTTCCTGACATGTAGTCTCCGATACACTGTTCATTCCTGACTAAACTATACAGACAACTGTCTTACACATAAATCCTATATACAGTGCTAAATCCTTTATAAGAACATGATTACAAGAAGTATAATGTGTAAATTCTATTCTTAACATCACAACTTATGAATTATTCCTAACAATCTCCCCCTATTTATGCTTTAAAATCTGAAGCATAAATCTAAGTTGTGGATGTCAAAACATATAACAATACAACCAGAATAGAATTTATGAATGTAGAATTATGAAGTTTAAGTACCTCCTTCTCAGATGTAGACGTTTATCTAGTACTTAGAAGAAAGAATTTTAACTATTAATGCTGCTCTTCCTTTACTCTTCCTAACTAAGATTCACCACTGTCACTCCTGGTTCTTCTTTTTACTACCCTTTGTCTGATCTTTATCTCCCCCAGCTTTATCATCCTCAGTCTGGTGGTGTTGTTGTTGTTGTTGTCTTTGAATTATCTTTATCTCCCCCTTTTTGACATCAGCAACATTAATTCCAAGAGATTCAGAAACAGAACAAATGAGATTCATAAGAACTGCTTGATTTTCCATAATTGTGACTTGGTTATCTTCAAGTGATTGAAGTCTTGTTTGAATATCAATTTGAGAATTCTGAATATCTTTCAAAACATCAGAATGAACTTCAATGTTGGAAGTGCTTCTAGTATCTTCAGTATCAAAATCAGAAAGAACTGTATCTTCAAGTCTTGTAGAAGAAGTTGTTTGAGTTGTATGATATTCAAGTAATAAAACCTGATTAGAAGTATCAACATCTTCATCTTTCTGTTCTGAAACTGAAACATGATCATCATCTCCTTCACCAGTATTCTGTGTACTAACATCTTCAAATCCAGACTCCTCCTTAGAGTGATCAAAGACTGTTGATGTCTCAATTCTAGCTGATATTGGAAGTACATACAAAGGAACACTAGGATCATTAGGATCTTCATCTGGTACATATGTATCAAGAGATTGCTTTATCCTGGCACCTCTTCTGTTAATGATTCCTGCAAGCCTCTCCTTTTGCTTCTGAGCTTTAACTTCTGGCTTTGCATTGTGATGTGCTAGGTCATTCTTCTGATACATTTTGATGAATGAATAAGTACCAGCATCCATACCCAAATTTTCAGACCAAGATTCAGGAAAAACCTGATCCCAGAAATCAAATGATGGTTTCCTAATTTTCTCTCCCTCACTATGGAGTTGATCATCCATACCCTCATTCTCACTTTGACTTACTAAAGTCAACACTCTTTCTACCTCACCTTTTGCCTGGTCAGGAGCCAGCCGCTCAAATTGTGGATCTAAGTCCATCTTTTCAAGTGTA
Organism: Kitagawia praeruptora; assembly: GCA_037693485.1. Lineage (NCBI taxonomy): Eukaryota > Viridiplantae > Streptophyta > Magnoliopsida > Apiales > Apiaceae > Kitagawia > Kitagawia praeruptora. The sequence goes on along the minus strand of CM075351.1, from coordinate 114,260,622 downwards.
TCACTCAAATTTAGATAAGTGCTCTCATGACCTACAGAAAAATAGAGTTTAGAAGAAGTTTTTATACCTGAACTCACATGGAGAGAGGGTTCCTCATTTGGCATGTGGCTTGAGGTTTTCTCCAAGGAGTGAGCTGCTATAGTCTCTGAACCCTTACAATCATCTTCTTTCCTTTCAGAAACTACAGGCTCCAGTATACCACTTTCAGGTTCTTTACTAGACTCTGATGTCTTCAGTAATACTTCATTAGACACCATAGTTAGTACATCACCGTCTTTAAGTGTTGTTTGCTGAGACACACCCTCAAGGTGTATAGACTCTGACTGAACAAAATTTATTTGATCTTCAGAAAAATCAACCAAAGTCATTCCTCCCATATCATAGGGTATCTCACTTGCATTTTCAGTCATCACAGAAGTCCTTTCAACATCAGCTATCATAGCTCCTGAGTCATCCTTCCTCTGACTAGATGGTTCTTGTGTTACAGTGACTGTGATCTGATCTTTCCTACTATTCACCACTGGTGCAATAGTATCTTCTGTTGACTGCATTCCTCTATCTACTTCCTCCAGTTGTTCACCTTGAGCTGAAGCATCTTCAATAATGACATTCTTGTCAAATAAATATGCATGAAGTGATTGAAGTGCACCATGCTTTGAGAGTCCAAATTTCTTGACTAATTGTCTTCTGACAGACACATAGAAATACATCTTCATTAAGTCAAGTCTTTGATGTAGGAGTCCATATTCTTCAGGAAATGAAAGTCTTGGTACTCTTTCAACCAGAAAATCTAGAACAGGCCTTGACAACTTCACTTTGAGAGAAATTAGTCCCATAGCCAGTCTGTATGATAATGTAGTTTCCCATGAAGAATCAATATCCAGATCTCTCTTGTCAAATACTGACATAGATGTAGCTTGATTTGTAGAAACCTGCATGATATTAGTTGGACTAGACTCTGTGTGTAGGTGACAACTGAATCTTTCTCCTTGTTCTCCTGATATAGTGAGCAAAAGATTTATCCTGAGAAGACTCAAGAGGTGTAGACACAGAAGTGATCTTGGGATGAGATCTTTGTTCAATAGACACAGTCTTTTGAGAGACAGTATCCAGTAACTGTTTTCCCTTTTTAAGAACTACAGCCTTTTGGGAGACTGCAGCCTGGCTGTGACTAGGTTTTTCATCTCTTTGTGCTAACAAAGAAAGTTGAATTGCAGCCTTCAATTCTGCTCTCTCAGCAAGAGTTAAATCATCATCATCTTCACTAGAATTACTACTACTACTTGACATAACAAATCTTCTCTTCCTTACAACTGATGTCTTTTGAGAAACACCAGAGGCTGGTTTCTTTGAAACAATAGGCTGTGGATCAAAATTTGGTTCTTGAATTGTTACAGAGACTATAATGTTTTGGGCTACTTGGGTAGACACAGGTGGGTTCTCCTCCAATTGAGATTCCTGAGCCATTTCACCACAAAAGAAAGAAGAATTGTAGAAAGTAGGAAGATGAGTTTTAAGAATTACCTGAACATGATGTGGATAATGAATTGCAGGTATTTCATCTAGATTCTTTGCATTGTCCTTCTTTGAAATATCAGAGAAAATTCTCTTTTGCTGTTCATAAGAAGAAACACAATGTTCCCTACCAAATCTAGCTTCAACATCAGGAATAAAATGGTTAACAAACATTTGCATAAATCTATGATAATAAACCATTTTCCTGTTTTGATCTCTTGACCCAAGTTTGATACTCATCTGACTTAAGATAATATGACCAATATTAATTACTCTGTCATAAAGCAAACTATAAGCAATATGTGATTTAACAGAAGTAATTTGCTGAAAAGAACTACATTTGCCAGTAAAACATTTAGCAATTTGATCAAAGTAAAAAGACCATTCCTTTCTAAGAAAAGACCTATTCAACTGGCTCATGTTATCTAGAGGTCCACTATAACCTAATTCAGACAACATAGTTCTTATATTATCATCAGATGGTACATTCTCATAACTATCAGTAACAGGTAAGCAAAGTACTGAATTAACAACAGATTCAGTAATGTCAAATGAATCTTGTCCTAAATGTAGAACAATCTTACCTGATTGACTCTGAGTAGAATCAATTACCTCAGCATTCTTCCAAGCTTGTGAAACAGCTACTTGATTAATCTGTGGAGATGCTGTCAATGCATAACTTAATGGTCCATTCGCCAGAAAGTCCATGATTGGATGAAAATCAGATGACACTCCTTCCTTGTTGGTGATAGCTGCAACATGATTGTTTGTCATAAAATCAAAGTCACCAAACTTGAAGGCTACTGATTTAGGTAATCTTCTCTGAGCTGCCATTTTTGATCTGAAAAGAAACTTGAAAAATTCTTGAAATGGATTAGTGATTTTGAAAACTCAAGAGTGTTTTTTGCTTTAGAGAATGTAAAATTAGAAAAAGCAATTACACGATTAGAGTTTCAAAACAAATATATTTCACAAATCTTTCAGACCACTATCCCACGTTGACACGTAGATTGACAAGTGTTAGTCCCTGAAAAATGCGGTTACCCACGATTTTTGGAAAACAAAATCCAAAATTGATTTTTATGAAATAAATCAGGGTATAAATAATCAATACTGATCAGCTTCCTTTTCCTGAAGACCTCTCATCAAAATAATCACAAAATGCAATGTGATTTAAAAATATAATTTTCAAATCCTGATGGTCACACATGAAATCCTGACCAATATCATCAGAGACTTAATATGGAGTTTTCCACGTGGCATTTTTCTTTTATCTGAAAAAGAAAATAAACAATTAATCTGAACAGAAAATCAATTGGTTAGATATTTTCAATATTTCTTGAAAACAAGAAATACAGTCACATGCAATAATTAGCATTTGACTTCATTAAAACTTCCAAGTGACTGCTCAGCTTCTCACGTCTTTCTTTAAAAGAACCAGACGCCTTATGCCATTCTCCAAAACCTTTCAATTTCTTTTCTTCTCAACAATGCTTCTCAAACCAAAATTCCCTTCAAACCCATTTTCCAGATTTTTCTCAATCGACGAACATCCTGTTCTTGATCATCTCCTTGAACAAATGACTCTTCTCATCGAACTAATCATGAATGGATTGGTTTTCGAAAATATCCAGAGGTTTCTCCTAGAACATCCATCTGTTGGATACAATCTTCCCCTAACCTCCTCAAAACTTGAGGATGAAGAATTTGGCCGAGAGTCTAAGGTTGATCTTGATGGAGATTCTATTCATTTAAGTTAGCTGCTCTCATTCAAGTCACCAGACAAGGAATCCAAGAGCAAACGATGCTTTAATCCCCTTATGGATTTCTTGAGATGCTCCTTGTCCTGTACCTCAGAGTTCATATCAATAGACAAGTATAGAATTATCAATAGAAATTTAGACAAAAAGATGTTGTATTTCATTTCCATGTAATGATTTCTATTAATGAAAATACAGTTTCTTGTTATCTGCTTGTCTTTTGATTTTTGAATGATGTATAAATTATCAGTATGCAAATATCAAAACTTGCTAGCATAGACTTAACACGTCACAGAATTAGATTACTACACAAAGTAAACGTCAGGATTTGAAACAATTTTCATAATCCTGATACTGACACAATACTGATGACGTCAGCATTCTGATAACAAATCTAATCCTGATGATTATTAACAAGTCTATCATACTGAAATTTATCAAGGCAATGTGTTATAGCTTAAGCATTTAACAATCAAATATAGATCCTGACAGGAATATCAAGTCTATAAGCTAAGAACAACATACCTTGCTACTTTTGCAGATGTTAAAGATCTAAAAATTTAACATTCCTAACTCACTTACTAGTCTACTGAATGTAGTCTCATCAAGTGGTTTAGTTAGAATATCTGTGTTAGGTCGAATACACAATAAGCAATCAAATACTGTATAAGTAACTTAATAAGAACACACTGTTTAATAATTTAAAACTGTTTGGAATTAACAATTCCTCTCTCAGTGATGTAAATATCACAGAGAGCTGCTTAGGTTACAATCAATAAATTTCTCAATGTTTTTCTTTCTACCCTTCTAGGGTTAACCTAACTGTATTTATAGAACATACAGCTTCGTACAATCAGTAACTGATTCTCCTATAATCAAGCTATACAATTGATATCAATTACGATTGCTCCAGTCTTCCAAGTCAACTCAATCTCTTTGACAGCTTTCCAATCTTCAAAGATATTGCTTCCATACTTATCTTGCATCAACCTTTAAACACTGTTGACTCTTCAGACAATACCGCTACAGAGTTTAACAACCTCTGTTGCGCTTCCAGTCAGTGTTTAACTAAACTCTGACTGCTTCCAGCTAAACTCTGTTTTGTCACTATAGCTTCCAAACACTGTTCTCATCAATCATTTCTAACAATCTCCCCCAACTTTTCCATTAGCAAAAATGTACAAGTTTACAGTAAATGATGATGTCAAAACAAATACAAAGTTTTACAGTGTTTAACGTACAAACAGAGTTTAAACTTTAACTTAACAAACTTACAACTCTTGTCTACCTAACTTCCTCAAGATCAGGAGCTGTTCTGAGATAATCAATCAACAACCTTCTCTCAGCATGTTCAAGTTCAATCTCCATAGCTTCCTTGATCTCTTTCAAATCTGGATCATTCTCATCAGTTTGAAAAATAGCAGCTCTGAGATCATAGATCTTGCTTCTTCTCATCTCATTTCCCAACCTGATGTATTTCACCTCTTCAGATTTTACATTGAAATCCAGAACAGTAATTCCAAGATCTGTTTTCAGCTTTGTAGTCCCTTTCTTCATTTCTATCAGATTGCCATTCCAATCTCTGTACTTAGGAACATACTTTTCAGCAGACTTTGTTCCTGTAACAATTTTAGCATTCTGCATATACCTCTTTATAGAATTAGCAATAAGTTGTGTTTGTCGATTTCTGACTCTGAAGATATGTAAGACATACTGAAGTTCCTCAAATAATTTTAGCTTGATTGCTTCTTCATTCACTCTATACACTGACCCATCTGCCATAAAGTATAACAAAAAGTGAATGTCTAAGCTTCTTTGACGAACTAGCTGAACTGACTCCAACTTGTCTAGATTTTCTTGATTAATACCAGAACCAAGAGATACAAGTGCAGAAGGATCTCTTGGACTGTTACTAAATCTCAAATCTCTTGTTGAACCTAATCCAGAAGTATTTCTGCCTGGTGGCTTTCCTGAACATGCAGCATTATGTTGATATCCACCAGTCACTCCTGCTTCTTCTTGCACTGGAATCTTTGGCCTTGAGAAACCAGGTAAGGGTTTACTTTGTGGTTGTACAACTTGTGTGGCAACAGAGGTTGTAACAATCATTTTGCCTTTGTTCTCCTCATTCATTACCCCTTTTAACTTCAATTTAGCATCAAGAGAAGACTTTCTGATCAACTTTTCTTTATCTTCTTCTTCTTTTTATTCTCCTTCAATGCCAGTTAATTTCTCTTTGATTTCAATGCCTTTAATAACAGGCTTTGCAGTTTTAGCAACTTTCACATTCTTCTTTGCTTTTTCAGACTTTAGAACTTTCAAATGCTTTTCTTGTAAACTCTTCTCTTCAGCTTTAGCATCTTCTAAAGTAACTCCCTCTGCATTCTCTTCCATGAAAAGCTTAACAGCTAACTCCTCATCAGTCTTTGGATTTGATATTAATTCCAAACTCTTGGTTTTTGAAGTACCTTGAGTTTCAGTGTTTATTCCAACAGACTGTGATTTAAAAGATTTGCCAGATCTCAGAGTTTGCTTTTCAGAGTTTAACACCTTACTCTTATCACTTGCCCCTCCATCTCCAGCATCATCCTTTTGAGTCAGAGTTTGAGAAACTTTGCATTTAGACTTAGCAACTCTCTCCCCCTTTTTGACATCATCAGGAATGAGTATTGATGTAATGAGCTCCAAAGAATTAGCAATAGAATCAACCTTAGCAAACAAGGCAGTTTGATTCTCTTCAACCTTTCCTAGCCTGGCAAAGAGAGTGTCTTGAACTTTGGATAGCTGTGCAGCTTTTATTTTGGACTCTCTTTCCATCTTCATTTCTCTTGACTGAATCTCAGTCTTTAAGGAAGCAATTTCTTGTTTTGTATCAGAAAAGTTTCCCTCCAGAGTTTTGACTTGTACCACTGTTGCTTTTAAGCATGATAAAATCTCTGGATTTGAAATTTGACTAGCAGTCTGCTTAACAAAATCAGCCGCTCTCCCTTTTGGAAAAATACAGTCTTGTTTATACCAATTGGCAGCAGATTTAGCAAGATACTCTTCTTCAATTGCATGAGATGGACAAGGCTGATCAAAAGATTTATGCTTATTATCAGTCTGTGCTGGTGAACTCACAAAAGAATCAGAGTTTGCACTGCTGTCAGATTCATCTACAGCACTTGCATCTTTAGCTTGAGCATCCTTTAAAGAACCACTGTGTTGAGCTGTGTCAGCCACAGTTTCTTCAACAACTTCTGCAACCTTTTCCATAGTCACCTCATGTTGCACAGGCTCTGCAACAGAGTTTACCTTTGTAGCTTCAACAGGTATGGATTCAGAAATTATCTTGATTGCCTGATCAACTTCATCACCTTTGTCTTGAATTGGAGAAGAAACCAGCTCTGTGTGTGATGCTTCAGCTTCAGGAACTTTTACTGCAAGCTCATCAGCTACACCAGGAGCTTCAGTATGAACAATAGGTGAGATAGGATCAGAGAATGGTTCAAATGAGTCAAAAATATTATCCATTGGGGAAAAACCATCTCTGTTATCCTCTTCTACAGGTATTTTATCCTCTGTAGGTATTTCATCATTAACAGTATTCTCTGCAGGCATTTCAACCTCTGCAGGTATTTCAACTTTGTCAGCTACAATATCCTCTGCAGGCATTTCAACCTCTGCAGGTATAGAAACATTTTCTTCATCCTCAACAGTAGGTGTTTGCTGAGAAACCACCTCTGGAGCTTCAACAAATTGCTCATCATCAGACTCTGAAAGAACTAATCTCCTTCTCTTGACTTGAGGCACTACAGTCTCTTCTTCATCTTCACTTGAGCTCTCTTTAGTTGGTGAAAGTGAAGGTCTGTTTGCATGTTGCTTCATTCTTCTACTATAAACAGCTCCAGAAAATGTCTGTTTAGCCTTTGAGTGTTTGGTGTTTAGAGCGGTGTGTTTCTTTCTCTTTGGCTTGGTTTTGGCTGTTTTAGTAGGTGCTGGCTCAAAGTTTAAGGTTTCAGAGTTTAAGGTTTCAGTGTTTAATGGTTCAGTGTTTAATGGTGGAGAGTTTATTGTTGAAGAGTTTAAGGTTTCTGGCTGTGGTTGATGAGATGTAGTAGGTACAGTGGTTGTGGGTGTTGTGGGTGTTGGTTCAGGCATTTGTTGTGGTGATTGAGGGTCTTGTGGTTGGTTTACATAGTTCTGTAAGGCTAAAGGCATAAACATCTCAGGTATTTGCTGTTTAGTGACATCTTTGTTTGTCAAATCAGAAAACATTCTCTTAGCAACTTGAAAAGGCTGAATCACATCAGCTTCATCAATTGGAATGTTAGGCACACAAGCAGTAAATAACAATTGACAAAAACGAGCAAAATAGACAGTAGTAGTCTCAGACAAACGTTCTCCCAAGTTCATTAGCACTAGTCTACCAAAATCGAAATTACCTCCATATAATAGAGCATGACCAATTTGGAGAGTGTCAAGAGGAAGTGCATCCCAGTTTGTTGTCTTCTTTCCAAAAGCTCTTGTGATGCAATCGAAGAAGAAACTCCATTCCTTTCTCAAACTTGGCCGTCTCAAAGACCCTATCTTATTCAAGTTTCCTGCACATCCAATTTGCTCCAACATTGTCCTCAAGCGATCATGACCAACAACACTGTAAGAAGTGTGTGTCTCAAAATCTAGAGCATCCCTAACAGTAGTTGGAGTAATGATATACTCTGATTCACCATGAGTGAAAGTGATTGTGGGAGTGCCAGACTCTTCTCCATCATCATATACAGAGTTTGTCCAGAAGGCAGCAATTTGTGAAGCAGATAGTGTTGGTGGTGCAGTTAAAGCCTTTCCTATCTCAGAATCGTTCAAGAAATTTTGGAACAAATGAAACGCCTCTGGAGCATTTGCATTCTCCAGTGGTGCCGCATAGTTACTAGGAAGAAAAACTAACCCTGCTGCATCAAACGCTTTAGTTGCCATTAGTAAGATATGATACGAAGAGATTTAGAGAAAAGATGTGTATGCACTGTAAGTGTTTATCAAAAGGTGAATGAGAGTATATGAGAAGTTTGAAAGTGAATGAGTATGCAAGTAACTGTGAGTGAGTGAATGTGAATCGATATGGAGTGAGAGACTAAAAACGATTAGAGTAAAATTAAAACTCAAACGTTTATTTAGTAAAAGCGCGCAACTGTTGTAGAGTAATGTGTGAGTGGGACACTATCATGGGACACGTGTCAAACAACCAATGGATTACTTAATAATTACCGCTGTCATTCCTATAATCACGACACTTACACTAATTAACAGTTGTCAACTACCCCAATTACTTCAAAATAGTCAAATCATCTCAATGAGACTTTACCTCAGAGTACTTAACACAACTCAACAGTGTTTATCACTTTTCCAACTTTATCACTAAAACCCTTTCAAAAATTGCACAGTTGTGAATATGAGTGTGTGTGAAGCAGAGTTTACTGAAATCAATTTTTAGAGCATCTAATATTTCATAAAATCCATAACAAAAATCAATAAACACTGAATGCACAAACTCTCATAGTAAACACTGATTGTTTGATGAATGCTAAACTCTGTAGTTACTGTAATACAGAAATCTGAAAACTTCTATTCCCTTTGATGTCCATGATTATCCAAGTAAGCACACAGTCTTTGAAGACAAAAAGATCAAGAGATAGAAATCAGAGCATCATTCAGTGAATAACAGTCATGAATTTGATAACCTCACAAACTCTCAAAGCACACAAGTGTGTAGGTAAAGTGTTTACACTCACATTCAATCAGAAATAGCAGAATCTACCATATGCTTGAATGTCCACCAATTCTACACTACTTTGAATACATGTATGCACAAATCAAAAGGACTTTATTCAGGATTTAAATAGAGTAAGATCAAACAGATGAAAAGAGATGTTTTATTCATGAGTGACTTCAAGCTGAACATTTTAATAGAACAAAGTGTTCAGTCACATTGTTAGTACATATTTGTACAAGATCAGTATATATGCCCCTTTTTTTTTATTTTTTTTATTTTTTTTATTTTTTTTTTATTTTTTTTAGCATATATACTGAGTAAACTTTTCTTTTCTTGAGAAACACTCATCTGCTTGAGAAAAAAAATATAACTGCTCTTAACACTTCAGAGTATAAGAAAAATGAGCAGTTAATAAGGCTCAAAGGGGTTTACTAAGGATTGAAATTATGAACAGTGTTTATACAGTGTTTGAACAAAGTTCAAAAGAATTTTGAACAGTGTTTGAAGAAATGGTGAATCCTATTGCCTTTATCATTTTCATGCACACACATATCATGTAATCTCAAAATGGTTTAATACAAGTTCTAGAGAAACATACTTTCTGATGAATATCACACAACAATAAATACTGATTGATAGAAAATGTATCAATCACTGATTTGGCTCAAACTCTCACAGGGTGTAGACATGATTCTGAACTCACCAAACTAATCAATGACCCATCTCAAGTTTTATGATTTTCACAAGTACAAACAAGGAATCATCATGAACCATACCTTTGGAAACAGAATGTCACTAATCAGAGTTTAGAGTTCATCAATAACCAAAATTATTTATGAGAGGCAATGCACACAATATTCATAGACTCAGAGTTTAGGACTGAATAAACTAAGAGATGCTATAAATATGAAACAGTATCATGCTGTGTTGATTTACTGCACAAAGTCTGATTAGATTACAGTGACTCGGAAAGAATCATGATTTATTCACTGAGAATCATGCTTCATACATTTTTCTTCATTGGTGTTTTCATTCAGACAATAATCAATTCTGAATTCACTTAGTGTATCTAACATGTTAACAGTGTTTAACAGACAGACATGCTGACAGAGTTTAACAAGATTTAAACATAAGCATGCAGAATAGAGTTTAATACTAAGGTTCACATAGCACTTAACAATTTGCAGAAACATGAGCAACATATTTTAGAAATAAGTTCTTGAGTCTAACCAACATTTCTAGTCAAAACTAGATACCATTCCTAGTTCATTGACCAGTCTTGTAAATGTAGCTTCACTCAATGGCTTGGTGAAGATATCTGCAAGTTGTTGTTCTGTAGACACAAAGTGAAGCTCAATGTTGCCTTCCTCTACATGCTCTCTGATGAAGTGATACCTTATGCTGATGTGCTTTTTCATTGAATGTTGTACTGGATTACCTGTCATTGCAATAGCACTTTGATTATCACAGTAAATAGGTATCTTGGTATACCTTAATCCATAATCCAGCAGTTGATTCTTCATCCATAAAATCTGTGCACAGCAGCTACCAGCAGCAATATACTCTGCTTCAGCTGTAGATGTAGATATTGACTTCTGTTTCTTGCTGTACCAGGAAACAAGTCTGTCACCCAGAAATTGACAACTTCCACTGGTGCTTTTTCTATCTATCTTACATCCAGCAAAGTCTGCATCAGAGTAACCAAGAAGTTTAAACTCTGATTCTCTTGGATACCACAGCCCCAAAGTTATAGTGCCCTTGAGGTACTTAAATATCCTCTTTACTGCTGTTAAATGTGGTTCTCTTGGATCTGCCTGGAATCTTGCACACAAACAAGTTGCATACATGATATCAGGTCTGCTAGCTGTCAAATAGAGTAAAGAACCAATCATTCCTCTGTAACTTGTCATATCTACTGATGACCCTGCATCTTTGTCCAATTTTGTTGCAGTTGCCATGGGAGTTGTTGCAGATGAACAATCAAGCATACCAAATTTCTTGAGAAGGTTTCTGGTATATTTTGCTTGATTTATAAAAATTCCATCATCTGTTTGCTTCACCTGTAAGCCTAGAAAATAACTAAGCTCTCCCATCATACTCATTTGATATCTTGACTGCATGAGTTTGGCAAACTTCTTACAGAGTTTATCATTAGTAGATCCAAAAATGATGTCATCTACATATATCTGTACTAAAAGCAAGTCACTACCAGTTTGGAAATAAAACAGAGTTTTGTCAATAGTACCTCTGTGAAATCCACTTTCTAGTAGAAATTTGGCAAGGGTTTCATACCATGCCCTTGGTGCCTGCTTAAGTCCATAGAGTGCCTTGTCTAACCTGTAGACATAGTCTGGATATTTTGGATCTACAAAACCTGGTGGTTGTTCCACAAACACTTCTTCTTCAAGTTTTCCATTCAAAAATGCACTTTTTACATCCATCTGAAACACTTTGAATTTCATGTGAGAGGCATATGCAAGAAAGATTCTGATTGCCTCCAATCTTGCCACTGGAGCAAATGTTTCATCATAGTCTATTCCTTCTTGTTGTGAGTAGCCTTTTGCAACCAGTCTTGCCTTGTTCCTTGTGATAACACCCTCACTGTCAGTTTTATTCCTGAAAACCCATTTAGTACCAACAATGGATCTGTTCTTGGGCCTTGGTACAAGTGTCCACACTTCATTTCTTTCAAATTCATTTAACTCTTCTTGCATTGCTGTTATCCAGTCAGCATCTTTAAGAGCTTCTTCCACTTTCTTTGGCTCAGTTTGTGACAAGAATGCATGAAACAGACATTCATTTGTTGTTGCACTTCTTGTCCTTACTTTTGCATCTGGATCACCAATAATCAAATCAGGTGTGTGAGATTTAGTCCATTTTCTTGCAGAAGGCAGATTGCTTCTGTCATCATGTGATCCTCCCCCTTGATCCATGCTCTCCTGATTTTCTTGGTGCCTTTCTTCATTTTCTGATGCTCCCCCTGAATGTGACTTCTCAGAATTATCAACAGAGTTTGAATCAACAGAGTTTGATTCAGAATCATCAACTAAGTCACTTTCAGTGTTTGAATTATCAATTTGATGTGATTCTTCATGCTCCCCCTCAACTGGTTCTTCCCTTGTTTGTGATTGAAGAGTTTCTTTAGTATTTACCAGTAGAGGTTCAGAGTTTAGATCAACAGAGTTTGTCAAACTAGTCTGATCAGAGTTTACTTTTTCAGAGAATAAATCTTCATTTTCAAAGTGCAGTTGATCATGTTCATTTACATCTTCGAGTCCAGTTATTTTCTTGTCATCAAATGACACATGAATTGATTCCATGATCACTCTAGTTCTCAGATTATAAACTCTGAATGCCTTTGTTGACAGTGGATAGCCAACAAAAATTCCTTCATCTGCCTTTAGGTCAAACTTGGTCAACTATTCAGGATGAGTCTTCAACACAAAACATTTGCATCCAAAAATATGAAAATATTTTAGATTTGGCTTCTTCTTCTTCACCATTTCATATGGTGTTTTACCATGCTTGTTGATCAATGTTGCATTTTGAGTAAAACAAGCAGTTTGAACTGCTTCTGCCCAGAAATATGTTGGTAACTTTGCTTCATCTAGCATGGTTCTGGCAGCTTCTATCAAGGTTCTGTTTTTCCTCTCCACTACACCATTTTGTTGTGGAGTGCCAGGTGCAGAAAACTCTTGTTTTATCCCTTTACTCTTGCAAAATTCTTCCATTGATGAATTCCTGAACTCAGTTCCATTGTCACTTCTGATTATCTTCACTTGATTTTCTGACCCTTTTTCCAGTTGTAATATATGTTCTGTCAGTGTTAATGCAGTTTCATCCTTCTTTGCAAGAAAATATACCCATGTGTACCTGGTATATTCATCAACAATGACTAGGGCATATTTCTTCTTTCCAAGAGACATCACATTCACTGGACCAAAAAGATCAACATGTAGTAGATGATAAGGATCAACAATTGAAGACTCAGATTTGCTTTTGAAGGAGACTTTTCTCTGTTTGGCCTTTTGACAAGAATCACACAGTCCTTCTACATTTAACAAGGACTTTGGTAGACCTCTTACAAGATCATTCTTGATTAGCTCATTGATGTTGTTCAGGTTCAAATGAGAGAGTTTCTTGTGCCATTTCCAACTCTCTTCACTGGACATCCTTGTAGACAGACACACTGCTTTGCCATCAGTGTTTGTTGACAATTTAATTTCATAGATGTTATTGTGTCTGTTTCCAACTAGAGCAACTTTCCCTGTAGATTTACTGATCACTTGACAATATTCAGGCTGAAAATCCACATGATATCCTCTGTCACAGATTTGACTCAAAGATAGCAGATCATGCTTGAGTCCTGGAACCAGAGCTACATTTGTGATGATGACATTTCCAAGATTAATATTGCCATATCCCAGTGTATGTCCTATGTTGCCATCTCCATAGGAAACTTCTGGGCCAGCCTTCTCCTCAAACTCTGATAGCAGGGCTTTATTTCCTGTCATGTGTCCTGAACATCCACTGTCCACGACTAGGGTACTAACCCTGTTGCCCTGCAATCACAAACAATTACTGATTATTAGTTTTAAGGATCCAGACTTGCTTGGATCCTTTGGCTTTCTTAATTCTATTAGCTTTTGCAGCGGAATTCACATTAACAGAGTTTAAGCTAACTTTTTCAGAGTTTACATTTGCAGAGTTTACTTTAACCCATTTCAAATTTGGCTTGGGTTCATAGTAATTATAGTAAATAGCATGATAATCTCTGCAAGTGTAAATAGAATGCCAAGTACTTCCACAGTGTTTGCATAAAGTCTGTGGTCTAGTTTTCACATAATCACTCTTTACTGCAGTTTTAGAGGGTAAAGAATTAATGTTCTTATTCTTACTGCAGAAACTAGCAAGATGATTAGTGCTACCACAGTTAAAGCATGTTTTTCTAGGAGCTAATGAAGCAAGCATTGGCTTAATTCCTGAGGTTATGCGTACCTTTCCATTTCTGTTTTTCTTAGGCATTCTCTGTTTGTTGACAGACTTTATTTCCTTAAGCTTATGCTTGAGTTGTTTATCTGTCATTAAACCAATGTTAGCCTCTTTAACAAAAGTTTTAGCATATGACTCTTTAACAGCCTTTTTCTGTGCTTCAGTCTTAGGTCCACCTGTTCCCATGACTTTACCCTCAGATGAACAATGTGGTCTAACTTTTACCTGATTTTCAAATCTAAGTTCATCTCCTACAGAGTAACCTAGACCTACTGTATCTGACTGAAACACTTCTTGAGTGTCTTTACCAGAGTGTGTCCAAGTTTTAATGATGTGTTTAGTATCCTCCAATTCTGATTCTAGTTGCTTATACTTACCTAGCAACTCCTGTTCAATAAACACTGCATCATCTCTCTCTTTTTGAATTTTATTCATGTTCTCTAGCTGTTCCTCAACAAGTTTATTTCTTTCTTTGAGTTGAGAGCACTCAGACTTTATCCTCTCATTTTCTAAAGTCTGATCCCTATAACTGATATGCAATGCCTTAAGATAAATTCTCAATTCAGTTATATTATCAGTGTTATAAGCATAGGTAGTTGGGGGTACCTTGAGATCATCATTTTCAGTCTGAGTAGTAGCCATGAGAGCATAGTTGACTTCCTCATCTGAATCTGAAGTGTCTGCCCAATCTCTGCCTTTGGTGTAGAGTGCCTTTTCAGTTTTACCCTTTTTGCACTCAGGAGCATAGTGACCCATCTCCTTACACTTGTAGCATTGAATTTCAGACTTATCTTTCTTACCAGATTTGAAGTCCTTTCCCTAAGATTTCTTGAAATTCCTCTTGTCAGACTTTGAGTAGTCCTTGGAGAATCTCTTTCCCTTCTTGAAGTTCTTGTATCCCATCTTCTTGAAAGTCTTTACCATCAATGCAGCCATTTGCATCATCTCTTCATCATCTTCAGAATCAGATGATCCATCAGTGTTTGAGTCAACATCAGTGTTTGATGACTCATTCTCTGAATGTATGACTAAGGCTTTCCCTTTTGCCTTTCTCCTTGATGCCTCTTTCTTTGATGGTTTCTCCTCAACCTTAAGAGCAACAGACTTTGACTTTCTACTTGATCTTTTGTTTCTCTGCTCCAATTCCAATTCATGGGTTTTGAGCAGCCCATAAATTTCATCAATCTCTGTTTCACCAAGTTCATAATTATCTCTTATAGTGGTTGTTTTCACATCCCACTTTTCAGGTAGAGAAAGAAGAAACTTGAGATTTGAGTCTTCTAAATCATACTCTTTGTTAACCAATGACAAATCATTGAGCAGTTTACAGAATCTGTCAAATGTTTCTGTCATGGTTTCTTCAGACTTTGCCTCAAAGTGCTCATACTCCTGAGTGAGTATGTTTCTTCTGTTTTTCTTGATTGCAGGAGTTCCTTGACACCTAACCTCAAGTGCATCCCATATTTCTTTTGTTGTTGTGCAGTTAATCACTTTATTAGACATAACATTGTCTAATGCACTGTGAAGTAAATGTCTCACTTTTGCATCCTTTGCAATAGATGAAAGATCCTCAGCAGTTAGATCTTTCTTTTCCTTTGGAATGACCTTTGATTCCTCACCAGCAGCAGCAGCAGATAATTTTGTTGGTTTGTGAGGACCTTCATATATTCTATCAAGGTATTCTGGATCTGTAGCCTCCAGAAACATGGTCATTTTCACCTTCCAAATTGCATACTCTGATGGCCTAAGTATAGGAACCCTTATTGTCTCATACCTACTAACAGTAGTAGGGGCTTTCTCAGATGGTGGAGGTATCTCTGCCATTGATTACTCTTGTGTTTGGATCTTTAACTGTAATAAAGTAACAGATTAGGCTCTGATACCACTTGTTAGGTCGAATACACAATAAGCAATCAAATACTGTATAAGTAACTTAATAAGAACACACTGTTTAACAATTTAAAACTGTTTGGAATTAACAATTCCTCTCTCAGTGATGTAAATATCACAGAGAGCTGATTAGGTTACAATCAATAAATTTCTCAATGTTTTTCTTTCTACCCTTCTAGGGTTAACCTAACTGTATTTATAGAACATACAGCTTCGTACAATCAGTAACTGATTCTCCTATAATCAAGCTATACAATTGATATCAATCACGATTGCTCCAGTCTTCCAAGTCAACTCAATCTCTTTGACAGCTTTCCAATCTTCAAAGATATTGCTTCCATACTTATCTTGCATCAACCTTTAAACACTGTTGACTCTTCAGACAATACCGCTACAGAGTTTAACAACCTCTGTTGCGCTTCCAGTCAGTGTTTAACTAAACTCTGACTGCTTCCAGCTAAACTCTGTTTTGTCACTATAGCTTCCAAACACTGTTCTCATCAATCATTTCTAACAATCTGCAAGCTGTTTGTCAGTAGGAACAAAATGAAGTTCCACAGTACCATTCTCAATATGTTCTCTAATAAAATGATACCTGACATCAATGTGCTTAGTCCTTGAATGTTGAACTGGATTTTCTGCAATTTTAATAGCACTAGTATTATCACAAAGCATAGGAATATTACTAAGTGTTATACCATAATCCAGCAACTGATTTCTTATCCAAAGGAGCTGTGCACAACAACTGCCTGCTGCTATGTACTCAGCTTCTGCAGTTGAGGTTGAAACAGATTGTTGCTTCTTGCTTGCCCAAGAAATCAATCTATTTCCCAAGAATTGACATGTACCTGTAGTGCTTTTCCTGTCTATCTTACACCCTGCATAATCAG
Source organism: Kitagawia praeruptora (assembly GCA_037693485.1). NCBI lineage: Eukaryota > Viridiplantae > Streptophyta > Magnoliopsida > Apiales > Apiaceae > Kitagawia > Kitagawia praeruptora. Next base: position 114,243,826 of record CM075351.1, on the reverse strand, counting down.
AGTCTGAATAGCCAATTAGAAAGAAATCAGATTCTCTAGGATACCACAAACCAAGATTTGGAGTTCCTTTGAGATATCTAAAAATTCTCTTCACAGCAATTAAATGAGATTCCTTAGGATCTGTAATAACCCTAACTTCAGTAATGCTACAGTGGTCACATGAATAGTAAATTTCGAGGATTTAGAGAAATGGTATATAGGTACTCTATAATGGAAATGGAAAATGAATAAACAGAAACCATATTAGTATTGTACCATGAAAATAAGTGACTCGAAATGACGATAGATTCCAGAAATTCCTGAAACATGGATTTTGAGGATTTTGATTTCGAATAAGCTTCTATTGGACATTTAGGAGCATGGAAACATTATAAGAATTATATATTGAGGAATTAGTGAATTTAGATTAAACCAGGGGATTATTAAGTTAAGAGAATACCAAAGGAATTTGGATTGTTAAATGATTTTAGAACCACAGAGATAATGAGTTCTATTCGAAACGAATCGTAATTAGACGAATATGGAGATTAAGTAACCAAGATTAGTAATACAACAAGGATACATACCACATTATCATTTACCAAGATTTCTAGCATTATACTTGGAAAAGAAAAATCAAGAAATAGATTAAAAGATTCACCAAGTGACATCATTTTCCACTAACTCTTGATTAAGGATAAATTGGTAACTTCACATGGGGGAATTATCTTTAAACTTCACCAAGTTTCTATAAAACTCTAGAACTCTCAAGATTAAGCTAGACAACAACAACCAACACAAAAGATCATTATTTTCCTCATCTTTACAATTTTCGGCCAAGAAACACAGCAGCTCCGTAAAACAGCTCTAGAGCCTTCATTACTCAATGGAATTTTGTGTTCTTTATATGGTTGGAAAGGTATTGAGATGCTCTACAACTCTTCTTTAGGAGCCTCATCCAGAAAAACATGGTAAGGACCTCGTTTGTCCAGTTCTTTCAGCTGGGGTATAGTAGCTAACTTGAGTTTTGTGTTTTGTTTTGAAAGATTAAGGTATATTAAGGTTGTATCAAGGTGTATCAAGGACTACAAACCTTTATTAAGAGTGTTGAAGCTTCAAGGAAGGTATGGAGTTCATGTACCCTTAGTATTATCTTGAGGCTATGATGATTTATGGTTAGTTTAGTGATTAAGTGTATATTAAGCATGAAATCATGGTTATATGTATGTTTATAAGTGATTAATTGAATATGGAGGTGGTATGGACTTGTAACCATGGCTGGTAATGAAGACCACATGGTGTAGGTGATGATTATTGTGTTTGATGATTGATTTGGAGGAGTTTGATTTTGGAAAGTATGAAATTACAGCAGTTATAATGTCCGATTTTCGTTAGAACGAAAACTGCCCTGTTTTGTGACCCCTGTATTCATACGGTACCTCACTGCCTAGGTTACCAATTGACCATGAAAGGATAGAGCTTAGTTCATAGATCGTTTTGATATAAGGTGCGTTAAAATCTGATGAACGGTTTAGGAGAAAAGTCAGTTTTAGTGAAAGACGTTCGATAACCGAGAAAACGTAATTGTATCAACTTTGAGGTTAAAGTTACCATACTTAGACATTTTTATAAGTCACGAAATTTTGGGATAGTATAGTAGGGTGGTCAGAGGACCCTTGACAGTTGACCTTACATTAAAATTCAAAATCCATATTTTCTGAGAATTTTTACAGTTAAGTGTGGTCGTTAGGGAAAATGGTGAAAACCACTGAAACTTCGTTTGAGCTTATAAATGGTTAAGTCCTTGAACCTTTGGGGTAATAATAATACGTTAAACATATGTTGAAGTGCAAAGGGTTTTGTTATACGAGAGGGTAGTGAGTAAGAGATGTGGTATTCTAATGACGGTCCTTTTGTGTTTATAGAAATTCCGGAGGAGGGACCAGCTATACTATCAGGATACAGAAACCAAGGCAAGATTTCTTCTATCCCTATTTTGAAAAATTATTTATCTGCAAAGAAAAATGATTTTATGGAATATATATGTGATTCTATTATTGCTATATTGTTAAGAATTTGTTTTCCTGATTTTGGAAATTAAAGGGAGATATGAGTATGGATATGGATTAAAGGGAACAAGATTTCTTTTATCCTTATTTTGATATACTGTTTATGTTCAAAGGAAATGGTTTTGGTGGATAATATATGAATCTTATATGATGAGATGAGTAGGGATATATTCCCTGTTTACTAAGATTTTTGAATATGGATTATGAATGTGGACATGATTATGAATGAAGCGAATATGCTTTATGGTAAAAGAGATATGAAAGAGAATGGTATCAGTTGTTATCTAGGGTTATAAGGTTTATAATGCTATATTATAAACATTCTTTTTAGTGTATGTTATATACATATATTTTATAGAAATAATGTGCGAGAATGGAAGTGATATACGGGAATGGAAATGTGAAATGGTGTTGATAAATTGAATAATAATCTTATAAAAAGGGGAATTTACAACAGTAAGCGTAAGAGGCCGTGTGGAAGTTGCACAGTCCAGCACTTAATGTAAGCGTAAGAGGCCGTGTGGAAGTTGCACAGTCCAGCACTTAATGTAAGCGTAAGAGGCCGCGTGGAAGTTGCACAGTCCAGCACTTAATGTAAGCGTAAGAGGCCGTGTGGAAGTTGCACAGTCCAGCACTTAATGTAAGCGTAAGAGGCCGTGTGGAAGTTGCACAGTCCAGCACTTAATATTTCATTTCGGCCCAAGAGTTGCCGAAGGAGGATGTAGTGGTAGACCTTCCTCCTGGGGGATGGTGGCAGACCTACCTCCGTCTACTGGTAGTAAAAAGGGACGGATACGGAGGGCGACTGATCATCGAGCCTCACGTATTCGGCAACAGTGAAAACCCCTACAATATGTGAATAAAGAATAAATGATAAAGTCAGATTGGTATACTGGAAAGGGAAAATGATATGAAAAGTGGAATTATTGTTATAGATGAAGAGAAACTGATTTTATATTAATTTATAAAAATTGTTACATAAGAAGGAAATGAGATGATGATAGTAGGAGATTTAAGTAAGTATTCATATTATCCTGAAATATTACACTGAAAGATTATATTGATTGTTATATTATTTAAGAAGAGAAACTGATACTGTATTATTCTAGATTTCTTTCTTATAAAAGTAAGTGGATGATGTATTATTAAATAAGAGTTTTATTCTTCCTTAAAGTTTATAATTTGGTTACTGCTTACATATGTATATACATGTATACTTGGGTGCATTTTAAATTCCAGTTTACAATATTATCTTGCTGAGCTATTATAGCTCACTCTTGCTACTTATCTATATACAGCTAGGTATGCCAATAATACGCAGAACGCCCCGCAAGAGGGGAAGGGAAAGGCGACCTTCTGAGAGCTCGTTAGCATCAATCCCCGAGGTAGATGACCAGCGTAAGGGGTTTAGTGGTCTTATGTATATGAAGTGTGTAAGTGTGTAAGGTTGTAATAAATTTGGTTGTTGAAATGCTTCTTGTAGAAGCATCACTCAACAATGTACTTAAGTATGATTCTGGGTTGTAATAACTGTTTAACTTTAAACTTTTATTATGGTGAATGTTGTTCTCTGAGCATATGACTGGTGTGTGTGTGTGTATTACTGTGGGGTCAATTGCATAAGCATTAATTATAAAAAAAAAAAAAAACCCAAGAGATATTGATTTTGAATGGAAGTTGGTTCGTGATGGCCCAGATTCATGACCCCGGATTTGGGGCTGTCACAGTTTGGTATCAGAGCTAAGAGTCATAATGCTCAGGAACAAGAATGATAATAATAAATGTATTAGTTATGATATAAAATTGTGAACTTCCATCAAGTTCAAGGGGGGGTTTATCGAACGAAGCGTTTATTCTAAGTAGTGATTATAATTTTATAGATTATTGCTAATAAAGGTTATTATGCCAAAAGTGTCAAGTTTATGTAGCACATGGGACTGATATGAGAAAAGGGAATATTTGAGGTAACAGGAAGTGTACGTTAGAAAATATTGTGAGTATGTGTGGTATGTTAGAATATACAATTTAGAAGTATAATTTGAAGGGTCCTTGATACCGGAGCAGTGTCAGGCTAAGACGATCAATATTACGTAAGTATATCGATTAGAGGGTTGTGTTCTATTATGGATAAAGGCAGAAAGTATCGAGCCAAGTCAAGACTAGGTAAATGACGATAACTGGGAATATAAGACGATAGTTTAAGGCTAAAGGATAAGTGTCAAATTTAAGAAATTTTGGAGAGTACGCAGACTTAGATATATATGGTATTTGAGGAAAACCTTCCATTATTTGGGATTTTAAATTGGGCAGAGACTATTAACGGTACCTATTCTTAAATTTTCTAAATCCCTGCTAAATTATGTTATTGAGTTTCAAATTTTCCTCTATTGGTGGGTAAATCCAGTTGTGATCTGGCACCTCTTATTCATTAAGGGTCGGTATCTTTTCAAAATTTTGGTACCTTTGGAAGGTGTTTCAAAATTGTATTTAATCTATCTTAGTCAAAATATTCCTCTAAGATTATTTTCGAAAGATGGTATTTATCATCGTGATTTAAATTTCCCTCTATATTTCTTACTTCAACTAAGAGAAACAACCCAATATGTATACACAAGGACGATCTGTCTGTGTGATAGAAAGTCGGAGGGGACGCCCTCACTTGTGTGACGTACGGGTTCTTCCATCATATTGATTTCTCAAATATTCTTTTGTTTCGAATAAAGGTTATTTAAAACTCTTAATGTTATAAATTGTTGTGGGACCCTTGCTTATATCTGGGTTCGTTTAAATTTAAGGTCTCTTGAATTCTATCAATTGTTTTGAATATAGAAGGTTTCAGTAATGGATGGGATAAGGGAAGCAATGTTTAGAGTATATATACGTGATTATACAAGGGAACTGGAGATTCAAAGGGAAATTTCAATAAGAGATAATTAGAGTTAGAAACGTTTCAATATAAGAGAGAAAGGAATATGAGGAATTTTAAGGCATAATTGAGATTTACTATTGAGAGTAAGGTGATTGACTTAAATGAAAAGGTTATTGTACTAAAGGTGATACGCTTATTTGCTAAAGTTGAGTTGAGAATATTATGGTATATAGATGAGTTAACTAGGGATATAATTGTGTATATGAGAATGATGTATATGGGAATGATGTATGTTGTACCCTAAATTTGGGTGATTAATGAAGAATATTGTTATATACAGAACCATGCCGCCTAAGCGTAAAAATAGAACGAATGCAAGAGAAAATGAGAGAGATGAAGGAAGACGAAATAGACAGAATGAAAATGCTCATAACGAACAAAATCAGATGGGGCGAGAAAGTAAGAAAAGGAGATGTGAGGGTCAGAAAGGAGGTTCAAGCGAAGGAAGTGACTTTAACAAGGTTGGTAAGGGACAAAAATCTCAGTTTGTGGGAAAGACAGGGAGTAACAAGACTGTTAGTGAGACGGTGAATCAGGGTGGTAGATCCACAGGAACCTTTCAGTTTAATCAATCTCGAACACCATTTCCAGACTGTAAAACGTGTGGTAGGAAGCATACGGGAGTGTGTAGGAGGTCGAAAGTAACTTGCTTTAAGTGCGGACAGAAAGGACACTATTATAATCAGTGCACATCAACTGACAAGATTGATATCAAGTGTTATCAATGTGGGAAACTAGGACACTTTGCTAGAGATTGCCGTTCCGGTGGGTCATCTGCGCCGGGACAAAGTATGACTGTTTCAAATAAACCTACTGCCAGAGTGTATAATATAACTTTAGGAGAAGCATTGAAAAAGCCGGATACAGATGCAGGTGAACATTTTTTTAGTATTTAAATCTTTAGTGTAAATGTTTGGTTAAGAAATAAATGTGGTCAATGAATGGTATATGTAGGTTGACAATCTAGATAAGGAAAATCAGTATCTGTTAGGGGTTAGAAATTCTATGAAAAGGAGAATAATAGTATTTTGGGGGTAAACCACAGACTTGTTTGGATACGAACAGGAAATATATATTATAGGAAGTATTTTCTTACAATTGTTTCAAGGAATTTTATTCCAGTCGGATTTCTGGAAGATTTTACAGAGACGAGATATAATAAGATCGAAGTGTGTATATTTTATGTCATGATAGAGATCAAAATAGGGATAAACCATAAGTGAGATACACTACCATTCAGGAGAGGCCAATGTGGTGGCCGATACCCATAATTAAAAGAGGAATGTTGATGAATGACAAGCAAGTTTATGTTGGTGTATTTTTGCGCAAACAAGATAGAGATGTTATGAAGGAAAAAGGATGGAGAAAGTGATATAGAAGTTATAAGGTGTAGATGAAAAGGTATCTATGGACATTTCTAACGTGATTCCGGGACGGAATCCTGTTAAGGGGGGAAGGATGTAATAACCCTAACTTCAGTAATGCTACAGTGGTCACATGAATAGTAAATTTCGAGGATTTAGAGAAATGGTATATAGGTACTCTATAATGGAAATGGAAAATGAATAAACAGAAACCATATTAGTATTGTACCATGAAAATAAGTGACTCGAAATGACGATAGATTCCAGAAATTCCTGAAACATGGATTTTGAGGATTTTGATTTCGAATAAGCTTCTATTGGACATTTAGGAGCATGGAAACATTATAAGAATTATATATTGAGGAATTATTGAATTTAGATTAAACCAGGGGATTATTAAGTTAAGAGAATACCAAAGGAATTTGGATTGTTAAATGATTTTAGAACCACAGAGATAATGAGTTCTATTCGAAACGAATCGTAATTAGACGAATATGGAGATTAAGTAACCAAGATTAGTAATACAACAAGGATACATACCACATTACCATTTACCAAGATTTCTAGCATTATACTTGGAAAAGAAAAATCAAGAAATAGATTAAAAGATTCACCAAGTGACATCATTTTCCACTAACTCTTGATTAAGGATAAATTGGTAACTTCACATGGGGGAATTATCTTTAAACTTCACCAAGTTTCTATAAAACTCTAGAACTCTCAAGATTAAGCTAGACAACAACAACCAACACAAAAGATCATTATTTTCCTCATCTTTACAATTTTCGGCCAAGAAACACAGCAGCTCCGTAAAACAGCTCTAGAGCCTTCATTACTCAATGGAATTTTGTGTTCTTTATATGGTTGGAAAGGTATTGAGATGCTCTACAACTCTTCTTTAGGAGCCTCATCCAGAAAAACATGGTAAGGACCTCGTTTGTCCAGTTCTTTCAGCTGGGGTATAGTAGCTAACTTGAGTTTTGTGTTTTGTTTTGAAAGATTAAGGTATATTAAGGTTGTATCAAGGTGTATCAAGGACTACAAACCTTTATTAAGAGTGTTGAAGCTTCAAGGAAGGTATGGAGTTCATGTACCCTTAGTATTATCTTGAGGCTATGATGATTTATGGTTAGTTTAGTGATTAAGTGTATATTAAGCATGAAATCATGGTTATATGTATGTTTATAAGTGATTAATTGAATATGGAGGTGGTATGGACTTGTAACCATGGCTGGTAATGAAGACCACATGGTGTAGGTGATGATTATTGTGTTTGATGATTGATTTGGAGGAGTTTGATTTTGGAAAGTATGAAATTACAGCAGTTATAATGTCCGATTTTCGTTAGAACGAAAACTGCCCTGTTTTGTGACCCCTGTATTCATACGGTACCTCACTGCCTAGGTTACCAATTGACCATGAAAGGATAGAGCTTAGTTCATAGATCGTTTTGATATAAGGTGCGTTAAAATCTGATGAACGGTTTAGGAGAAAAGTCAGTTTTAGTGAAAGACGTTCGATAACCGAGAAAACGTAATTGTATCAACTTTGAGGTTAAAGTTACCATACTTAGACATTTTTATAAGTCACGAAATTTTGGGATAGTATAGTAGGGTGGTCAGAGGACCCTTGACAGTTGACCTTACATTAAAATTCAAAATCCATATTTTCTGAGAATTTTTACAGTTAAGTGTGGTCGTTAGGGAAAATGGTGAAAACCACTGAAACTTCGTTTGAGCTTATAAATGGTTAAGTCCTTGAACCTTTGGGGTAATAATAATACGTTAAACATATGTTGAAGTGTAAAGGGTTTTGTTATACGAGAGGGTAGTGAGTAAGAGATGTGGTATTCTAATGACAGTCCTTTTGTGTTTATAGAAATTCCGGAGGAGGGACCAGCTATACTATCAGGATACAGAAACCAAGGCAAGATTTCTTTTATCCCTATTTTGAAAAATTATTTATCTGCAAAGAAAAATGATTTTATGGAATATATATGTGATTCTATTATTGCTATATTGTTAAGAATTTGTTTTCCTGATTTTGGAAATTAAAGGGAGATATGAGAATGGATATGGATTAAAGGGAACAAGATTTCTTTTATCCTTATTTTGATATACTGTTTATGTTCAAAGGAAATGGTTTTGGTGGATAATATACGAATCTTATATGATGAGATGAGTAGGGATATATTCCCTGTTTACTAAGATTTTTGAATATGGATTATGAATGTGGACATGATTATGAATGAAGCGAATATGCTTTATGGTAAAAGAGATATGAAAGAGAATGGTATCAGTTGTTATCTAGGGTTATAAGGTTTATAATGCTATATTATAAACATTCTTTTTAGTGTATGTTATATACATATATTTTATAGAAATAATGTGCGAGAATGGAAGTGATATACGGGAATGGAAATGTGAAATGGTGTTGATAAATTGAATAATAATCTTATAAAAAGGGGAATTTACAACAGTAAGCGTAAGAGGCCGTGTGGAAGTTGCACAGTCCAGCACTTAATGTAAGCGTAAGAGGCCGTGTGGAAGTTGCACATTCCAGCACTTAATGTAAGCGTAAGAGGCCGTGTGGAAGTTGCACAGTCCAGCACTTAATGTAAGCGTAAGAGGCCGTGTGGAAGTTGCACAGTCCAGCACTTAATGTAAGCGTAAGAGGCCGTGTGGAAGTTGCACAGTCCAGCACTTAATATTTCATTTCGGCCCAAGAGTTGCCGAAGGAGGATGTAGTGGTAGACCTTCCTCCTGGGGGATGGTGGCAGACCTACCTCCGTCTACCGGTAGTAAAAAGGGACGGATACGGAGGGCGACTGATCATCGAGCCTCACGTATTCGGCAACAGTGAAAACCCCTACAATATGTGAATAAAGAATAAATGATAAAGTTAGATTGGTATACTGGAAAGGGAAAATGATATGAAAAGTGGAATTATTGTTATAGATGAAGAGAAACTGATTTTATATTAATTTATAAAAATTGTTACATAAGAAGGAAATGAGATGATGATAGTAGGAGATTTAAGTAAGTATTCATATTATCCTGAAATATTACACCGAAAGATTATATTGATTGTTATATTATTTAAGAAGAGAAACTGATACTGTATTATTCTAGATTTCTTTCTTATAAAAGTAAGTGGATGATGTATTATTAAATAAGAGTTTTATTCTTCCTTAAAGTTTATAATTTGGTTACTGCTTACATATGTATATACATGTATACTTGGGTGCATTTTAAATTCCAGTTTACAATATTATCTTGCTGAGCTATTATAGCTCACTCTTGCTACTTATCTATATACAGCTAGGTATGCCAATAATACGCAGAACGCCCCGCAAGAGGGGAAGGGAAAGGCGACCTTCTGAGAGCTCGTTAGCATCAATCCCCGAGGTAGATGACCAGCGTAAGGGGTTTAGTGGTCTTATGTATATGAAGTGTGTAAGTGTGTAAGGTTGTAATAAATTTGGTTGTTGAAATGCTTCTTGTAGAAGCATCACTCAACAATGTACTTAAGTATGATTCTGGGTTGTAATAACTGTTTAACTTTAAACTTTTATTATGGTGAATGTTGTTCTCTGAGCATATGACTGGTGTGTGTGTGTGTATTACTGTGGGGTCAATTGCATAAGCATTAATTATAAAAAAAAAAAAAACCCAAGAGATATTGATTTTGAATGGAAGTTGGTTCGTGATGGCCCAGATTCATGACCCTGGATTTGGGGCTGTCACAGGATCACTTTGGAATCTAGCACATAAACAGGTAGAAAACATTATATCTGGCCTACTTGCAGTTAGATATAACAATGAGCCTATCATGCCTCTATAACTAGTATTATCCACACTCTTTCCTTTAGGATCAGAGTCTAGTTTAGTGGCTGTTGCCATGGGTGTTTTTGCAACTGCACAGTCTTGAAAGTCAAACCTTCTTAAAAGATCTTTGATATACTTTGACTGATTAATGAAAATACCAGTCTCAGTCTGTTTGACCTGCAAGCCTAAGAAATAATTTAGTTCACCCATCATGCTCATCTGATACTTAGACTGCATAAGCTTGCTAAATTTAGCACACAACTTTTCATTAGCAGAACCAAAAATAATATCATCAACATAAACTTGAACTAAAAGCAATTCACCTTTTATCTTTCTAAAGAATAGAGTTTTGTCAATTGTACCTCTTGTGAAGCCATTTTCAAGAAGAAATTTAGACAAAGTCTCATACCATGCTCTTGGTGCCTGCTTTAGTCCATAGAGTGCCTTGTCAAGTTTGTAGACATGATTTGGAAACTTTGGATCAACAAATCCAGGTGGCTGTTCTACATACACTTCTTCATCAAGTTTGCCATTTAGAAAAGCACTCTTTACATCCATCTGGCATACCTTGAATTTTGAATGAGCTACAAATGCAAGAAACATTCTGATTGCTTCCAATCTTGCTACAGGTGCAAAGGTCTCATCATAATCAATGCCTTCTTCCTGAGAATAACCCTTGGCCACCAGTCTTGCTTTGTTTCTTACAATCATACCAGATTCATCTAGCTTGTTTCTGAAAACCCATCTTGCACCAACAATAGATCTATCTTTAGGTCTTGGTACCAGTTTCCAAACTTTGTTTCTCTCAAACTCATTTAACTCCTCCTGCATTGCAATTACCCAATCAGGATCCTGTAAGGCTTCTTCAACCTTCTTAGGTTCATTCTTTGAGAGAAAGCAACTATACAAGCATTCATTTTGAATTGATCTTCTAGTTCGAACACCACTATTTGGATCACCAATTATCAAATCTTCAGTATGATCCTTTGTCCATTTTCTAACAGGTGGTAGATTAACTCTGCTAGTCTCTCCCCCTAAGTTAGTGGTATCCCTTGTAGAAGAATTCTCTCTACCTTCAAAAACTCTCCTTTGATCAATAGAATCAGTAGATTCCATATTGCTGCTAGTTACTGATCTTTCCTCAGTAGACTCTGAAAGGTCAGTTCCTGATGGAGTAGACTCTGAAACATCAATTCCTGATGGAATAGACTCTGAAAGACTAGTCTGCTCCTGATGATCACTGTGTTCTCTTTGATTTATTTGCTCCCCCTCAACAGTAGCATTCCTTTTAGAAGCAATAGAAATTCCTTCTGGAGAACCTTCATCATCACTTGAGAGTATCTCAGAATTCTTCAGATTTTCAAATTCCAATTTGTCATGGCTTTCATCAGTTTGCAAAATTCCAAATTTCTTATCATCAAATGCAACATGAATTGATTCCATAACAATGTGAGTTCTGAGATTATAAACTTTGAAGGCCTTAGATGCTGAATATCCTAGAAAAATTGCTTCATCCGATTTGGCTTCAAATTTTCCAAGTTGTTCTGGATGAACTTTTAGGACATAGCATTTGCATCCAAAGATGTGAAAATATTTCACACTTGGTTTCTTTCCTTTGATCATCTCATAGGGAGTTTTTCCATGACTATTTACCAAGGTACAGTTCTGAGTGAAACATGCAGTGTTAATAGCTTCTGCCCAAAAGTAGGTTGGAAGTTTTGCATCTGCAAGCATGGTTCTTGCTGCCTCTATGAGAGTCCTGTTCTTTCTTTCCACTACACCATTTTGTTGAGGTGTACCAGGTGCAGAAAACTGTTGAGTGATTCCATTGTCTGCACAAAACCCCTCCATTGTAGAATTCTTGAATTCTGTACCATTGTCACTCCTAAGTACTTTGACTTTGTACTCAGAGTTGTTATGAATATTCTTGATGAGTTCAATGATTTGCTGAGGAGCTTCATCCTTCTTGTGTAGAAAGAACACCCATGTGAACCTTGTGAAATCATCCACCATAACTAGAGCATATCTTTTCTTGCTGATAGACATAATGTTTACTGGACCTAACAGATCAAGATGTAGCATGTGAAATGGTTCAGTAATTAAATTTTCAGTCTTGCTCTTGAAAGTGGTTCTTCTTTGCTTTCCAAGCTGACATGCATCACAAAGTCCATCTTGCACAAAATTTGCCTGTGGTAGGCCTCTCACCAAATTGTGTTTAACAAGTTGATTAAGCTTCTTGAAATTAAGATGTGAGAGCTTCTTGTGCCAATTCCAGCTTTCATCACTTGTTGCTTTGCTGTAGAGACATCTAACAATTCCTTTAGATGTATCACGTAAGCTGGCTTCATATATGTTACCATGTCTTTGACCAGTTAGAACAATGTCTCCATTCTGCATATTCAAGATTTTGCATCCTTCTCTGTCAAAGATTGATTTGTAACCTTTATCACCCAGTTGACTTATGCTTAAAAGAGTATGTTTCAAGCCTTCAACCAGTGCTACATTTCCTATGATGACATTCCCCAAAACAATTGAGCCATATCCCAGAGTTTCTCCTTTGTTGCCATCTCCAAAAGATATTACTGGGCCAGCTTTCCTCTCAAACTTTGTAAGCAGGGACTTCTTTCCAGTCATATGTCCAGAGCATCCACTGTCCAAGAAAATTGAATGCTTTTTTCCTGTGCCCTTAACAGAGGATGGAGAAGTTTTCTTTGGAGATCCAGGTTTGTCTGAACTATTGGCCATCAATGCAATGTTGTCATAATCCAATTCATCTTCAGAGTCACTGGAATCAGCCCAATCCTTCTGTGTGACCATAAGTGCATTACCCTTTCCTGAATTCCTAGGCTTCTTACACTCACTAGCAAAATGTCCAAGCTCGCTGCAGTTAAAGCACTTGATCTTGGCCTTATCAAGCTTGACAATTGTACTTTTGCTTTTGTCACTCTTCTTCTCCTCCTTCTTTTGAAAAGGTCCTTTGCTAAATCTTCTCCTGTTGAATCTTCCTTTCTTGAAAGCTTTAGCAAACATAGCAAAGAGTTCTTGCATATCAGATTCAGAATCATTATTGTCAGAGTCCATATCAGTAGTCTCTAAATCAGAACTTTCTTTGCTTTTCTTCTTCCTTGAATTCTTTACAGCAATCTCTTCATGCTGTTCTTCAGGAAGCTTCTTAACTTCAGATTGAGCAGTAAGTGCAATAGTCTTCATCTTTCCTTCACTCCTGCTCTTCTTCTGCTGCTTGTCAAGTTCATAAGCTCTCAATTTTCCATATACTGCCTCTATTGAAATCTCATCCAGATCATTAGCTTCCTCGATCGCAGATATCTTCTCATTGTAGAAATCAAGCAAAGCTTTCATGAACTTTGTATTCATATCCTCCAAGTCATAATATTTACCATGCATGGCCATCTCATTGATGAGTTTTGTAAACCTATCAAAGGTATCAGTAAGTGACTCACCAGACTTGGATTCAAAGTACTCATACTGTTGTATAAGTAATGTCCTCGTATTCTTCCTGACAGGCTTAGTTCCTTCACAGTGAACCTTAAGATTGTCCCATATATCCTTAGCAGTTTTACAAGAGAGAACATAGTTAGTGAGAACAGAATCAAGACTGTTGAATAATATGTTTCTCACTTTAGCATCTTTGAGAACATTCTCCTTGTCCTTATCTTACCATTCAGATTTTGGCTTCTCTGCTGTATGTTCTGGAACAACCACACCATCAACTGTTGCTTGTCCAACGACCTTTGTTGGAACAAAAGGTCCATCTCTGATTCTGTCAAGATAATCAGGATCTGTTGCTTCCAGATGATGCAACATCTTTACTTCCCATAGAGTATATTCGTTTCTCTTGAGCATAGGAATTTTAGTATTCCCATCCTTGTAACCAGACATGATTGCAGATCTTTATGATTACTCGAAATCAACCTGCTCTGATACCAATTGTTAACTCGAATAACTTGTAGAAGGGGGGGGGTTGAATACAAGTTATATAATCGTGTCTGATTTTTGCTTGATTATATGAACAAGAATAAACGAATGAATCAAACTCTTGTTTGTATTAATAAGATCAAATACAAACTCTACCAAAGGTGTACAATACCTTTAGCAGCTGCTGACAATACAAATCTCTCTCTGTTTGTTTCGAACCCTCGAATACAAACCTTATACAGAGCTACGCACATTCACTTGTTCGACTCACAACTTCGTCCGCTCTTTACAATGATATTGAGAGAGTATTTATAATGCTACCTATCAACTAATAACAGAAAGATATAATCTATACATGACAATGTTCTGCCTTCTAGTCGATAGTTTCCTTCAATAGAAAAACTCTTTCCTTCATAATATCTTCTTGCTTGTTCTTCAAACAACGATCCTGTTTTATAGCACTTACTAGTTTCTGTAGCATCCATAATGATATCATCAGTAACACGACTGATATCAGGATCTGTACACTGCATCAGTATCTGATCAACCATCAGTATTGGACCTCCATCAGGATTTGCTCTCTGTTCCTGACATGTAGTCTCCGATAAACTGTTCATTCCTGACTAAACTATACAGACAACTGTCTTACACATAAATCCTATATACAGTGCTAAATCCTTTATAAGAACAGGATTACAAGAAGTATAATGTGTAAATTCTATTCTTAACATCACAACTTATGAATTATTCCTAACAGAATAGCAGACGATAGGTTAAGGCTACATGGTGAGTACCAAATTTAAGAAATTTTGGAGAGTACGCAGTCTAAGATATAAATAGTATTTGAGAAAAGCCTTCCATTGTTGGGATTTTCAATTGGGTAGAGGCTATTAACAGTACCTATTTTCAAGCTCCTAAAGTCCTGCTAAATTATATTATTGAGTTTCAAATTTTCCTCCACTAGTGGGTAATTATTCATTAAGTGCCTGTATCTTTTCAAAACTTTCTGGTACCTTTGGAATGTGTTTCAAAATTGTATTTTATCTATCGTAGTCAAAATATTTCTCAACGATTATTTTCGAAAAATGGTGTTTATCATTGTGATTTAAATTTCCCTCTATATTTCTTACTCCAACTAAGCGGAACAGCTCTATATGTATACACAAGGACGATCTGTCTGTGTGATAGAAAGTCGGAGGGGACGCCCTCACTTGTGTGACGTACGGGTTCTTCCATCATATTGATTTCCCAAATATTCTTTTGTTTCGAATAAGAGCTATTTAAAACTCTTAATCTTATAAATTGTTGTGGGACCCTTGCTGGTTTCTGGGTTCGTTTCAATTCAAAGTTTCTCGAATTCTATCAATTATTTCAAATATAGAAGATTTCCTTAATGGATGGAATAATGGAAGTAATGGTTATAGTATACGTGACTATACAAGGGAACTGGAGATTCCAAGGAAGATTTCAATAAGAGATAATTAGAACTGGAAGCGTTTCGATATAAGAGAGGAAGGAAATTCGCGAGAAGAAATGGGTATATTTGATGATTAGTAAGAGAAAAGAATATGAGGAATTTTAAGGTATATATAATTGAGATTTACTATTGAGAGTAAGGTGTATTTTGAGGATAGAGTTAGAATAAGGATAAACAAAGGAAGTGGGGATAATTAATGAAGGATTCGAGGTGCAATAACTATTGGTAATGGAAGGCCAATATTGTGACTAATACCCTAAGTAGCAGAGAGAGATTAAAGATGTTAAGTATTCAAAGGATTAATCCAAAAGGTATGAATGAGTAAAACTTGAGGTAAAGATTTTGATGAGAATAATAAAAGGAAATTTCAGAGGTGGAGGAAATAGTATATCATGAAGGAACTAAGGTGGATCAGTAAGATGTAAAGAGCGTATAGTGAATAATAGACATATGGGATAAGGTATCCGGAGGAAATTGCAAGTACGCGCTAATTTGACCTCTTAAGTGTAAATGTTTGGTTAGGGATCGACTAAGTCAATGAATGGTGTAAATGTGCTGATAAATAGATAAATCAATATCTGTTAAGGGTCAGAGAACTCTATAGAAGGAGATTAAGAGTATGAGAGAAGGTGTGAGAATATTTTTAAGGATGAAGGAAAAGTACATGCTCGTATAGTTACGAACAGGAATTATATATTATAACCAATATTTTCTTACAATTGTTTCAAGGAATATTATTATAACTTATTTTCTGGAAAATTTTACAGAGGTGATATATACAAATGTTGAAGTATTAATATTTTATGTCAAGATAGAGATATTATGAAGGAAAAAAAATAGAGAAAGTGGTGTAGAAGTTAGAAGGTGTGGATGAAAAAGGTATCTATGGACATTTTCAATGTGATTCCGGGACGGAATCCTTTTAAGGGGGGAAGGATGTAATAACCCTAACTTTAGCAATGCTACAGTGATCACATGAATAGTATATTTTGAGAATTTAGAGAAAAGGTATGTAAGTACCCTATAATTGATACAGAAAATGAATAATCGGAAACCATATTAGTATAGCACTATAAAAATGAGTGACTCGAAATGATGTCGGATTTTAGAAAAATCCCTGAGTATAGATTTTTAAATTTGTTTGATTTCAATGGGACATAAGTGTATTGTATATTAGAGAGTATGGAATATGAAAAGGGCGAATACTTTGAGGAATATGTGAAATTAGGTTAACCCAAGGAATTATTAAGTTAAGGAAATGCCAAGGGAATTTAGATCGTTAAACGAGTTTGAGAATGCTTGAGAACCCGAGAGATAACCGGAAGAGCAACTTCTGAGAAAAAGAGAATATACCAAGGATATTGGATCTAATACCTACTTGAGGATTAGAATCACCCTAACACATTAATATATGATGTGGGAAAGGCTAAAATATATTCAAGAGATTTACAAGAGAAAAACCACTGAGACGATCGCATAAATCGTTCGATGAATCAGATGACGAGAGAAATTTGTACAAAACCCAAACAAAAGCCCAAGGACATGGGGAGAAGCCCAAATTCGGCCCAACCTAAGTATGGAGCTGATATTAAGTGATATTAGAGTGTAAGGGAAGGAATCCCATTGGTGCAAACATTAAAACCAAAGTGGAAGAGGAGTAAACTTGTCAAACTTGAGTACTAAGTAGCATTTTTCATGTTAAGGTGTTTAGATGAGCAACAATTGGCTCTTTCTCATTGGTGGACTTCAAATACACTTAATTAAGAGATAAGGATCTGATTCAAAGGGATAGAAACAAGAGGATACATCATTATCCAAGATAGAAACAAAGCAAAACACAAAGAGATGCAAACTTCCCAGCAGAAACACCACTCAAAGCAAAATTCATATCTCTATTTCTATCCATGATTAAATCACCAAATTTTAACCATAGCTTCTCCACTCCATGTGTAAGGTTCGTTCAAAATTTCATGGCCAACAAAGTAGTATAGCCTAGTCAAATCCATGCTCAAAGTTGGAGAACCCAATCTGTCCAGTTTCTGTCCAGCGGAAAGATGGAGCTCAAAACCATAGCTAGGAAGCTTTGTTTTTTGTGATCTATAGCTCAAATCAAAGCTTATGAAGATGTCAAGATGTGGTAAACATTTTAGAGTCAAACTCTTATTTTTCGATTTTCTATGATTTTTACAAAGTGATGGATGAATAGTAACCTTCAAGAACTAACTTGTGTTTTATGGTTCCTTTAGTTGACTCAAGCCATTATAAGGTTGTGTAAGCATATCCCAAGGCTTGATAAGGGTTGTTAAAGCTCCAAGAAGGTATAAATCTCAAGACCCTTTAGTATTACTTTGAATACATGATGGATTATAGAAAGTTTAGTGATTAAGGTTATGATAAGTGATTATTCATGATGATATATGTGTTTGTAAGTGGTTTTATTTAAATATGGAAGTGGGTTGTGATTGTAATCATGGTTGGTATGATGACCATATGGTGTAGGTGATGGTGTATAAGGTGGATGATTGATTTGGAGGAGTTGGATTTTGGAAAGTATGAAAATATAGCCGTTATAATGCCCGATTTTCGTTAAACCAAATAGATGCCCTGTTTTTGGCACACATAACCACACGGTAGGTTCCTGTCCAGTGCACCAACTGACCATGAGATGATAGGGCTTGGTTCATAGATCGTTTTAATATAAAGTGCGTTAAAATCAGATGTACGGTTTAGGAGAAAAGTCAGTTTTAGTAAAAGGCGTTCGGAAGCCGAGAAACCGTAATTGTGTTAACTTTGAGGCTATAGTTACCATACCTATACATTTTAAAAATTATAAAATTTTGGGATATGGTAGTAGGGTAGTCAAAGAGTCATTACCAGTTGATCTTGTAGTAAAATTCGAAATCTTTATTTTCTGAGAATTTTTATAGTCAAGTGTGGTCGTTAGGGGAAATGGTGAAAACCCCTGAAACTTCGATTGAACTTATAAATGGTTAAGTTCTTGAACCTTTGGGGTAATAGTGATACGTTAAACATATATTAAAGTGTCAAGGGTAATGTTATACAAGAGTGTAGTGAGTAAGAGATGTGGTATTCTAACGACGGTACTTTTGTGTTTATAGAAACTCCGGAAGAGCCACGAGCCATACCGTCAGGATACCGAAACCGAGGCAAGATCTTTTCTATCCCTACTTGGAAATTATTTATCTTCAAAGAAACTTGATTTCATGGAATATATATGTGATGCTATTGCTACTATATTGTTAAGAATTTGTTTTCCTTGATTATTAATATTAAAAGGAGAGGTATATGAGTATGATATGAATATGGATATGGATAAGAGTATGAGATGGATATGAATATACATAGAGATGATTATGCATGAAGTGAACATACCTTATGATTAAGAGAATATAAAGGAATGGTATCAGTTGTTATCTAGAGATATATAAAGGAATGGTATCAGTTACTATCTAGAGTTATATGAATTATAATATTATATTAAAAATATTCTTTCTAAATGTTGTGATAGATATTATTGAGTATTATTTAATACTTCTAAAATAAATGGAACACTTTATGTATATAAGAGCATATTTGATTTCATTGAATACAGAGGAGATGTCTGAGTCATAATCAAAGTATTATGACATATATAATTTTTAAAGGTGATGATAAATGGAAATGGAAATGATATATGTGAAGGGAAATGTGAATGGAAATGGAAAATGTGAAATGGTATTTGATAATGGAAAATGATTTGAAAAGGGGGATTTCAACAGTAATCGTAAGAGGCTGTGTGGTAGTGGCACAGTCCAGCATCCAATATTTATTCCGGCCCAAGAGTGTCGAGGGAGGATGTAGTGGTGAACCTTCCTCCTGGGGGATGGTGGAGAACCTACCTCCGTCTACCGGTAGTAAAAAGGGATGGGTACGGAGGGCGACTGATCATCGTCCTTACGTATTCGGCAACAGTGGAAATCCCCAACGTTTTCTTTAAAGGAAAGAATTGAAAAATGGTTTTCAGATTTCTATACTGAAAACAGAAAAATGATATGAAAAGATGAAATTACTTTTACAGATGAAGAGAAACTGATTTTATATTAAATTATATAATCGTTGCATATGAAGGAAATGAGAAGATGATAGCGAAAGATTTGTTCAAGTTTTCATATTATCCTAGAAAAGTACACTGAGATGGTATATTGATTTTTATAGCATTTAAGAAGAGGAACTGATATTATATGATATTAGAAGAGAGAGACTGATGAAATAATACTATATATTTCTTTCCTACAAAGATAATTGAAAAATATATGTCTTGAACGAAAATAAAATTTCTTTCCATAATAACTGGAAATTGTTTTGTTTAATATATATATATATAAATGATGATTTATTTTCCTTTGATGCTAGTTGATAGAAGTTATCTTGCTGAGCTATTATAGCTCACTCTTGCTACTTATTTATATAACAGCTAGGTATGCCGATACTACGCAGAACGCCCCGCAAGAGGGTAGGTGTTAGGAATATGTTGTAGTTGATGATAACTTAACATTCAAGCAAAATTGTATAAGTCAGTTTTGTAACTGTCAACGGATAAGACTTTATAACTCTATTCGTTGACAGGTAGCTCATCAACGGATGAGGTTTTGTAGCATACTACAATATCTCTATTATCAGTTGATAGTGTTTTTATTCAGAGTCATGTTGACCATCAATGGATAGGCAGAATAGGGTAGCCAATTGTAAATAAGCTATGCTATGTAATTCTGTCTAAGTGAAAGTGTATCAACGGATGAGAACAGGGCTCTATCAACGGATACAACTCAAATCTACTCGATCAACGGATACAGCTCAAACTACCATCAACGGATAACTGTGCACAACATCAACGCATAATCATTATCACTTTATCCTATGCTAGCTGGGAATTAGCAGTTGATAAGGACAGGTTTGACTGACAGATCACATGGGTTGATAGTAGGTATAAAAAGTAGTATGGCAGCCATACTTTGGAAACACAGAAGAAAGAAGCATTCCATTTTCACAATACATACAAGAAAGGTGCAGGGGACATATCTGTTCACAAGGACAACCTTTCGGCTACATGTGGATTTGGAGTGGAGTAGCAAGTCAACTTGAATTAGATTAATGTTATCTTATTCCTGTAGTACTTGTAAACTTGGGATATATAACTAAGTGTAGCAACTCTTTAGAAACTAAGAAAACAGACATATTTGCTTAGGGTTTCTTGAATATTCTTAGAAGCAAAGAGTTGTAAAAACAGAAGCTGTGTACATTTGTATCACAGAGTTTTCTTCAAATAAAAGTCTCAGGTGGTCCATTTAACCACCTGATTTTTTATGTGTTTGTGAACCATTTCTTATTCAGCAATCATTTCCTTATAAATTTCTGTGGTTTTTATCAGAAATTTATAACTATCAAGAATTGTATTCAACCCCCCCTTCTACAATTATACAAGTGTGTAATCTGGGAATAACAATTGGTATCAGAGCAAGCTTCTAATATATTTGAAGTTTAAAGATCAACACACTTCCAACATGTCTAAGAAGGATTATGGAGTGAAGATACCGGTTCTTGATAGAGAAAATTACTTTCACTGGAAAGTAAAAATGCGTCTACATCTCATGTCTATTGATGTAGGCTTTGTAGATTGCATTGAAAAGGGTCCTCATGTTCCAATGAAGGCTGCTTCAAGAGTTGGTCTTGCTGTAGATGCACCAGACACTTACATTCCAAAACCTGTTTCTGAGTGGAGTACTGAAGATGTTGCAGAAGTTCACAAAGATAAAAAGACTATGAATATTCTGTTTAATGGTTTAGAAACAGACATGGTTGACAATGTTATCAACTGTACTACCGCTAAGGAAGTATGGGACATTGTTCAAACCCTTTGTGAAGGTACAGAACAGGTAAGGGAAAACAAGGTGCAGCTACTGATCCAACAGTATGAGCACTTCCATTTCAAGAATGGAGAGACATTGAATGACACATTTAGTAGATTTCAAAAGCTACTGAATGGCTTGAAACTGTATGGAAGAATCTACCAAGTGAAAGATTCTAATCTCAAATTTCTAAGATCACTGCCCAAGGAGTGGAAGCCTATGACTGTTTCTCTAAGAAACACTCAAGAGTACAAGTCATTTACTCTTGAAAGGCTCTATGGAACCTTAAAGACATACGAACTAGAAATAGAGCAGGATGAAGAAATTGAGAAGGCCCAAAAGAAAAGTGGGTCAGTTGCACTTGTTGCCAACTTGGAGCAGAAGGAGGAGAAGAGGACTTAAGCTGCTAAGTCTACACCAAACAAGGAGGTTTGTGAAGGTAGAGCAGAATCAAGCAAAAGCAAGGAAAAGGTGTCTGAAGAAATGAGTGTCCTACAGCAGGATGAATTGGATGAGATAGATGAGCATTTAGCCTTTCTATCTAGGAGATTCTCCAAGCTAAAATTCAGAAGAAACTCTGGGGTGGCCAAGCCATTTAACAAGGATTTTTCTATAAGCAACTATGTGGATAAATCTAAAATTAAATGCTACAATTGTGGAATTGCTGGTTACATGATAAGTGAATGCAGGAAGCCTAGATCTGAGAACAAGGGAAAGCCAACTGAAACTGTTTACTACAAGAAGAAATATTTTGATCTTCTCAGACAGAAAGGAAAGGCATTCATGACCCAAGAGTATGACTGGGCTGCTGATGGAAATCATTCTGATGATGATGCTGAGTTTGTCAACCTTGCATTAATGGCTGATTCTGAGCAGGAAGCAAGTTCAGCTAGCAATCAGGTATTTTTACTTATCTCTCTGAGCTCACCAAAGAGGAATGGAATAGTGTTATAGATGAAATGTCTACTGAACTATATCACTTGAGTGTTACTCTTAAATCACTTACTAAAGAGAACAATAGGATTAAAGAAACTAATCAGTTCTTAAGTGATAGGAATGCAGTTCTAGAAGTTCAATTTCTAGAATTTGAGAAAATGAGAGTTGATTGCAGTAATGCTAAAAGTGAACTTGAAGCTGTGTTAAAAAGAGAACTGATTTTAAGAGACCAGCTTGAAAAAGAACAAAGGATAATTGCTAAATTTCAAAGTTGTAGGAATATTTCTCAAAACATAATAGAAGTCCAGGGAATAGAATCATTTGTGAGGGATACCTGGACTCAAAAGAAAAAGGAGCTAGAACCTTGCCTTGAGGATCTAGAGACTATTTGTGAATCAACGGATAGTGATCATCCGTTGACAGATGAACCATCAACGGATGAGAGGTATCCGTCGACTAACAAAAAGTCTGTTAGTAAGAAGGAACTCAAGAAGCTGAATAATCAGTATGGTCCAGTAGCCAAGAAATTTGTTTCTGGTGAAAGT
This sequence comes from Kitagawia praeruptora, assembly GCA_037693485.1. Classification (NCBI taxonomy): domain Eukaryota; kingdom Viridiplantae; phylum Streptophyta; class Magnoliopsida; order Apiales; family Apiaceae; genus Kitagawia; species Kitagawia praeruptora. Next base: position 114,220,858 of record CM075351.1, on the reverse strand, counting down.
AGCCAAGCCAAATCAAGTGAGAAGGCTAAGGCAGGTGATTTACTCAACAAAAAGGCTGTTGGTAAATCAGTTAATGAAAAGGTAGAGACTGAGGGTAAAAGGAAAAAGAACAGAAATGGTAAGATAGGCATTAACAAGAAAAACAATTATTCTCCTGACAAGTTTGCTCCTAGGAAAACTTGTGGTAATTGCAATAGTGTCAATCACCTATCTTCTAATTGCAAGTCTGTTAAAAGGACTCCTGTTCATGTACCTCAATCTATGCCAAGTATGCCTGCAATGCCTGTTATGCCTGGTTTGTATCAGAATGCTAGTTTTTCAAATCCATATGTGAACATGCCATATGTGCCTAATCCTTATTTTCAATCTGTGAATATGCCACAAATGTCATGGAGCATTCCTAGCATGGATAATATGTATGCCAATTTTTCACAAATGCATGCATCAAATATTTATGCAAATGAGCATCTGTCAAAACCTATCACTCAAGCATCTACACCCAAAGTGAAGATTGCTAAGAGTGTAAAACCAAAGGCTAACAAGAAAGGACCCAAGAAAACTTGGGTACCAAAATCAACTTGATTTGTATTTTGGATTGTGTGCAGGGAGATAAGAGGAATCTATGGTACCTAGACAGTGGATGTTCTAGGCATATGACAGGAGATTCAACCCTGCTCACAGAGTTCAAGGAGGAAGCTGGCCCTAGAATTACCTTTGGAGATGACAGCAAAGGATATACTAAGGGATATGGCTTGATTACAAAGGACAATGTCATCATTGAAGAAGTGGCTTTAGCTGAAGGTTTGAAGCACAATTTGCTGAGTGTCAGTCAGATCTGTGACAAAGACTATGAAGTTAAGTTCACTAAAGAAGCCTGTGTTGTTTCTACCAAGGAAAACAACAATGTGGTTCTGACAGGCTTTAGAAAAGGAAATGTTTACATAGCTGATTTCAACTCAGTATGCTCAGAATCCATTACTTGTCTCTTCAGCAAAGCAAGCAAGGATGAGAGTTGGCTATGGCATAAAAAGCTGTCTCATTTGAATTTTAAAGTTATGAATGATTTGGTAAGAAAGGATCTTGCTAGAGGAATTCCTCAATTGGAGTTCATCAAGGATGGATTGTGTGATGCCTGCCAATTAGGGAAGCAAAAGAAATCATCCTTCAAGAGCAAGACAGAGTCATCCATTGTTAATCCCCTTCAATTGCTGCATATGGACTTATTTGGTCCAGTAAATGTCATGTCCATTTCAAAGAAGAAATACTGCCTGGTGATTGTGGATGATTATTCTAAGTTTTCATGGACATTCTTTTTGCACTCCAAAGATTGTGCAAGTGAAATCATCATCAATCATCTCAGACTAGTAAACAATGGTTCTGAAGTAAAAGTACAAAGAATTAGGAGTGACAATGGCACCGAATTCAAAAATTCCACAATGAAGATTTTCTGTGAAGAGAATGGAATTGTCCATGAGTTTTCTGCTGCTAGAACACCTCAAAAAAATGGGGTTGTTGAAAGGAAAAACAGAACTCTCATTGAAGCAGCTAGAACAATGTTAAGTGAATCAAGATTGCCAACATATTTCTGGGCTGAAGCTGTCAACACTGCCTGCTTCACTCAGAATATTTCCTTGATCAATCAAGCTAGAGGAATGACTCCTTATCAATTATTCACCAACAAGAAACCAACGTTAGCTTTTCTTCATGTCTTTGGATGTAAGTGTTTTGTGCTAAGAAATCATGGAGATAACTTGGGCAAATTTGAAGCAAAGGCAGATGAAGCTATCTTTGTTGGATATACAGCAGGGAAAGCCTATAGAGTCTACAATCTAAGAACCAACATTGTTATGGAATCTGTACATGTTGTGTTTGATGATCAAAAGATTCTAGGTCTAAATGATGAAGGCTTCCATGAAAAGTTGAGATTTGAAAATGAGGTAGAAGGAAGAATGTACATTGATGATGATGAGGAAAATGAAGATCATGGCCTTGGAAATTCACCTAGAGTTGTTGGTCCAACTAGAAGTGATGCTAACACTGGAAATGAAGAATCCTTTGACAGTCATACAAGATCATCAGATGCATCCGTTGACAGGCATTCTCATGTATCCGTCGACAGGCAAAATGGAGCATTCGTTGATAGACAAAATGATGCATCTGTTGACAGTCAACTTCATAACTCCTCAAGGACAACAAACTCAAGGGGAGTCTCTCAAAGTCAAAACTCAATATCCAATCAACAAGATCATGCTCACGTAGATGAAGCAACCTCATCTAGATCAAACCTTCCACCTTCAAGAAAATGGACCAGAGATCATCCTTTTGAGTTAATCATTGGTGACTCAAACTCAAGAGTCCAAACTAGGAGGGCCACACAAGAAGAATGCCTATACAGTAGTTTCCTGTCTCAAGAGGAACCTAAGAAAGTGGAAGATGCCCTTCTAGATCCAGATTGGGTCTTAGCAATGCAAGAAGAGCTAAACCAATTTGAGAGAAATAAAGTATGGAAGCTTGTGCCCAAACCTGATGATAGAGGTATCATAGGTACCAAATGGGTTCTCAAGAATAAGACTGATGAAAATGGCATAATTGTGAGGAATAAAGCTAGATTAGTGGCAAAGGGCTATTCTCAAGAAGAAGGAATAGATTTTGATGAAACTTTTGCTCCAGTGGCAAGACTTGAGGCAATCAGAATTTTCCTAGCCTATGCAGCACATGCCAACTTCAAAGTCTATCAGATGGATGTTAAAAGTGCCTTTCTAAATGGGGAACTGGAAGAAGAGGTATATGTCCATCAACCTCCTGGATTTGAAGATCCAGAATTTCCAGAGTATGTATATCTTCTCTTGAAAGAACTTTATGGTTTGAAGCAAGCACCAAGAGCCTGGTATGACACTTTATCTCAATTTCTTTTGGAGAATCACTTCACTAGAGGTACAGTAGATAAAACCTTATTTTATAGAAATGTCAATGGTTCTTCAATACTTGTTCAAATCTATGTAGATGATATTATTTTTGGGTCTACAGATGAGAAGCTTTGCAAAAGGTTTGCCAAACTTATGCAAAGTAGGTATGAAATGAGCATGATGGGTGAATTAACTTACTTTCTTGGTTTACAAGTAAAGCGAGTTAATGAGGGAATTTTCATAAGTCAAACAAAATATATTTATGATCTCTTAAAGAAATTTGACTTAATGGATTGTGCCTCTGCAAAAACACCTTTGGCCACTGCAACTAAACTTGAGCTGAATACTAAGGAAAAATCTGTGGACATCTCAAGCTATAGAGGCATGGTAGGCTCACTTCTATATCTAACAACTAGTAGACCTGATATAATGTTTTCCACATGTCTTTGTGCTAGATTTCAAGCTGACCCTAGAGAGTCTCACTTGATTGTTATTAAGAGAATTTTCAGGTATCTCAAGGGAACACCAAACCTTGGCATTTGGTACCCAAGAGATTCTGGCTTTGATCTAATTGGCTATTCAGATGCAGACTATGCAGGTTGCAAAATTGATAGGAAAAGTACTACAGGCTCCTGTCAATTTCTAGGGAACAGGCTTGTGTCATGGTTCAGTAAGAAACAGAACTCAGTCTCCACCTCTACAGCTGAAGCTGAGTACATTACAGCTGGAAGTTGTTGTGCACAGATTCTTTGGATGAAAAATCAACTTATTGACTATGGTCTAAAAGTTGAGAAGATTCCAATTTTCTGTGACAACACTAGTGCTATTGCCATCACAGAGAATCCAGTGCAACATTCGAGAACCAAGCATATTGACATCAAATACCACTTCATTAGAGAGCATGTGATGAATGGTACAGTAGAAATGCACTTTGTGCCAAGTGAAATGCAGATTGCAGATATCTTCACCAAGCCTCTTGATGAATCCTCATTCACAAGGTTGGTAGGTGAACTAGGTATGCTTAATTTTTCATAATTCCTAGTGATATCTAATCATACTGTATTGCAGCTAGAAATGTGTTTTGGTTTACTTGAGAATTAAAAACTCTCAGAAAAACTCTTAGCAGAAATTTTGTTTAAGGCAAAATTTGCTTGTCAACGGATATCCTTTTATCCGTTGGTAGTATAAACACATTACTAGATTTTCGTATGTCAACGGATAACAGGTTGTCCACGTCATCGATGGATAAACTGTTTTCTCAACCGTCCAATCTTTATCCGTTGATATACATATTTCTATTTATAGCCGTTGGTAAACGTGTATAATTAGTCATGGTTGTACTTCTTTTCTTTTCATTTATTATCTGACAGTTACTTTTGTCCAATGGGGTAATTACTTTTAATTATTTCATTTTTAATTCTTGAAAAATATATAAGGCTGTCTTGTGCCCTCACATCTCACCTTTATTAATTTTCAAGAATCTCATTAGTTAACTGCATCTTCTTCACTAAAACTCTCTCTGGAACAAAAGTTCAAACACTTCAATGGCGCCTATTGTTAAGATGATGTCTTCCACTGGGTTTACCTAAGAGAAGAACAATTTCGCGGCCTTTGTTGATACAGTGAACGCTCCAGGAGCATATCACACCATGATGAATTTCGTGAAGAAATGCAAACTATCATATGCTATGATTGCCACCACTCCTCTAATCCATGAGGTAATCGAAGAGGTGTGGGCATCTGCTGAGTACAATGGCACAGACAGTATACTTGCTTTTTCTTTGAAGGGTAAAAACTATGTAGTTAATTCTGATGTGATAACTGCTTGTTTAAAATTGCCTGAGAATAACTGCCTGAATGTACCCAATAATGCTGAAATTGTTACCATGCTTAATTCCATAAATTATACCCTTAGTACTGAGAACTTAGGGAAAATTGTTAGGAAAGGTATGGTTAAAGAATGGAGTTATCTTTGTGATGCCTTCATTAAAACTTTTTCTGGCAAGATTAGTAACTTTGATGTTGTTACCAACTCCATGCTAGTTATGCTATGTATGCTTTTGACTGATAAATTCTATAATTTTGGCACACTAGTCATGTATGAGATAACAGCTAAATTAGGTAAAAAGGAAACTAGGAGCAAGAATGTTTATTTTGCTAGATTTTTGATGCTCCTAGCACTGCATGTATCTGAGAATGAGCTATCCATTGCTAACCCGGATAGCAAGTTTAATTGTTTTGTTCAGGAGAAGAGAGTCTTAAGTGATTTGATTTGAATGAACCTAAATGCAGAAGTACAATTGGTATATCTACCAATTGTTCAGGTAACTGTTTCCAACCCTGAAACTCCTATCTCCAACCCCCAAATTTCTTTGCCTTCTAGTGTCACAATGGAGTCTGTGGCTGTGACCAAACAGGCTCCTACCAAAGTGACCAAATCCAGAGTTCCAAAACCACAATCTAAAAGATAAACCTCAGGTGTCTCTCAAAAGGCACCTGTTGCAAAAAATACCAAAACTCTTGAGGGGAGTGTGAAGGTGGTAGTGAGTGGTGAGGGACAGGGTGAACATCAAAGAAGCCCTAAGGATAAGGAAGGTGAGGCAGGTGCAACCAACATTTCAGTCTCTCAAAAGACTGTTAATGAACCCTCAAGCCAAATTCTAGTTACATCCTCTCAAAAGGGTGTGACTACTGATTTAAGTTCCATTCCAGGTTCACTGCACAAAAGGGCAAGAGACACAGATAGCTCTCACTCAAAGACCTATGGTAGAAGAGTGAAATCCAAAACCATTGGGGAATCATAGGATGCACACACAGTACAACAAACTGTACCCTCTCAAATTCAGTTTGATGTGACTTCAATAAATGTGGAGTCACAGCCCCTTGATCTTAACCTTCAAATCGATACACATTTTGATCCACCATCACCAACTCCATCTCTGGATGTGGATATGATATCTATATCAATTCCTGATTCTCCATCTTTAAAATTCTTGGAGAAGCCCCACTCAACAATTGGTGGTCATCATCTTTTAGATGATTTGTTGGGCCATCAATCTTCCATTCCTGAATTCACAACACTATCTGTGGCCTCTTCCTTAAAATCAATCACCACAGATTCAGTGTTGGTTTTCACTTCAACGGATACTCTTTTTCCTTCATCAACGGATATCCTTCATCCGTTTACAAGTGTTTCTCCATCAACGAATGTGTCTACAACTAATCATCCTTTGACAGCAATAACTACTACATCAACGGATACACTTTATCCGTTGATAACTCTCTCTACCACTGCAAAATGTGACATTCCCATGTCAACTATGGAGGAGTTTGTAGTAGTTGAAACACTTTTAGGAATGAGGGAAGGGAGTGAGAGGCTGCCCTGTGAGCAGGAAAAAGGAGAGAAAAACAATGAGGGGCTGACCATTTCTTCCGGTTAGGCAAAAGGAGAGCTAGAGAGTTCCACCTTAGTAGGTGAAGGTGAGGGTGTGAGAGGTGTCAGCCAGGGGGAGCCCCTGATGCAAGAAAAGAGAGATGAGAGGAGAGAAGGGACTACAGGAGAAATAAGGCAGGAAGATTCAGCCATTGCAAGTGAGTTAATGGAGGTTAATGAAGCTTCCAAAGAGATGGAATTTAGACAAGAATATCAGTCAATTTTTGACTCCATCTCTTTTGATCCTGAAACCTTTACTCATCCTGTTTCTGCCTATCAAGTCATGTCACAACAGGGCAATGTGGAGGCAGAGAAGGCAATGCACCTAGTGCACACCTCAGAATCTCTTCAAAGAGCAAAAGAAGCTTTACAAACCCTGTCTCCAAGTGCTGGAAATGAAGAGTTTGGCAGTGATGACAGTCAAAGTTCAGATGGTGAAGAAATCAATGAGGAGGAGACTCCAGGATGGATGTTTTCCAATGCCACTGAACTTGGGGATCTCAATATGGAAATCATGAAGCAATATCAATCTGCTAAGGCTGAGCACCAAACTGCAGAACCACAGAGAAAGACTGTTCTTGAGCAGGTTATGGCCTCCTTGAAATTACAAAAGATGCAATCTGTTATTCAAAGAACACAACAGGAGGAGGTCAAGTCTGCAATTAGAGATATGAAGATAGCACTAGATGCAAGGATTGAGGCACTAGCTCCTACTACCACTCAGAAGGTGCTTTCTAGCAAACTTCTCAAAGAAGATAGCCTGGCTAAGTCTGTTCAGCTTCTTTCCTCCAGAATGGATAGTATGGAATCTCAAATGCAAACTATCATTTCCAATCAATCAAAATAGACTCAACTACTGGAAATGCTACTTGCAGCTTCAACCCCAACCCTTGATGCTAACAAAAAGGGGGAGAAAATGGGAACAAGCACAGAAGAGGATGCAATATCTACTGGCCAATTTCAAGCTACCAGTAGTGAGATAGCACAGATTGAGGGGGAGCAACAGCCAATTGTAGTGGTCAATCCAACAGAGTTTGAGATAAAGGCTTCCCCTGTGAAGAAACAAGTGGCTTTGCCTGAGATTCAAAGTTTAGAAGAAATCTCAGATGGTGAAAGGCAAGCCAGAATAGAAGCTTTGGAAAAGATCAACAAGGAGACTAATGAAAGAATCCTAAAGGCAGAGAGGATGATCAATGAATCAATTGCATCATCTCTATTCCTTAATGCTCAATCTTCTGCTCCAACAATATCAACCACAATCATGAGGGTGCTCACTCCAAGGGTTGTGGCTCCTACATTCTATGATGCTGAGCCATCATTTGTCAAAGAATTTGAACCAGCCATCAAAACCAGAGCCTACTCACCACCAAAGGAAAATGGGAAGAACAAGCTTCAATTGGACTACCCATTTCCGAAGAATGATGAAGAAAAGCTAATGGGAAAAACAATCATAGAGTTCAAAGAGCAGACAAATAAGAGTGTAAGAGATTGGATGGCTATAATTATAAGGAATGGAAAAGTATTAAATATATCCAACAGCCATCCTAGATTTATGGAAGCTAAAAGAGAAGAAGTCTCCAGAATCCAAAGGGAAGCTCATCCAAGTACAGAAAATCAATATGAAAACTCAGATGAGAAGCAAGCCAGGCTGGCTCAAGAGTTATTGGATGAGGTAGAGGTTGAAATGAAGGAACCTGAGGAAGTTCCCAAATCCAAACCTAAAAGAAGGAAAGCTAAAACCAAGAGGGTTCTTTCTCCAGAACCCTCTCCAGAAAAAGAAACCATTGGCTCATCAGTACCTATATCTGCAACAATAATCGACCCAACTGTGAACTTTCATGGTGACCCCATAATGCCTAAAGAAGAACCAATGAATTTTGATTCAATTGAAGTTCCTTCATTCTTGCTGAATCCAAAACAGAAGAAAAGGGCTCCAAAGAAGCAACTTTCAAAGGGACTAGTTCAAGTTGCTAGGGTACCTGCTATTGTCAAACAACCAATCTTGGAAAACAAAGAAGACTTTATCTATCAGGCAGAAATTGAAGAATACTCTGGCATGAATCTATATTTGGATGAATTGTCAGAAGTAAGAGGAATTGACAAGTACAAGAATCAGCCTGAAAGATTAGTGTTTGTCTACAAGGGAGGAAGTCAGAGGACATGGCCAATACAGAAGGTTCTTGGAGAAAATTATCATACATTGACCAAAGTGTTCTCAGCATTCAAGAGACACACAGGGTTCTCTGAGACAGCTAGAAGGGAGATAATTAGCAGAATAGAAGAAATAAGGAGAGAATGGAACTCACCCTCAAGTCTACCAAAGAAAATGAAGATCCCATATAATGGACAGAAAATCCACATTCAACCCTTTTGGATGATGGAGTTCAGGGATGAAGAGGGCACTAGGAGATTCTTCAGGTTAGAAGACCAATTGTCAAAGGCTAGTTCTGATTACCTAAGATGGTTACAACTAAAGCTAAATCCAAAAGTTGTTGAAGAAGATACCTTCTATAGGCAACTTCAAGTGCAAATTGAGTCCAACTCTGCCAAGGAAGGAAAGTCAAGGGTGCAGCCAACTAGAGAGAGGAAACATCATTAATCTGCTCAATCTAAAGGAGCACATCTCTGATAAGTTTCTTAAAGCTTTCTGTTTTTAATTTTTGTAGCTTAAATACAATGGTTGCATACTGTAGTGTGTATATATCTTTAGGAATGTTTTGTTATCATCAAGGTTCTGAATTTATGCTTTATAGCCATCAAGTATAAATTGGGGGAGATTGTTAGGAATATGTTGTAGTTGATGATAACTTAACATTCAAGCAAAATTGTATAAGTCAAGTTTTGTAACTGTCAACGGATAAGACCTTATAACTCTATTCGTTGACAGGTAGCTCATCAACGGATGAGGTTTTGTAGCATACTGCAATATCTCTATTATCAGTTGATAGTGTTTTTATTCAGAGTCATGTTGACCATCAATGGATAGGCAGAATAGGGTAGCCAATTGTAAATAAGCTATGCTATGTAATTCTGTCTAAGTGAAAGTGTATCAACGGATGAGAACAGGGCTCTATCAACGGATACAACTCAAATCTACTCGATCAACGGATACAGCTCAAACTACCATCAACGGATAACTGTGCACAACATCAACGCATAATCATTATCACTTTATCCTATGCTAGCTGGGAATTAGCAGTTGATAAGGACAGGTTTGACTGACAGATCACATGGGTTGATAGTAGGTATAAAAAGTAGTATGGCAGCCATACTTTGGAAACACAGAAGAAAGAAGCATTCCATTTTCACAATACATACAAGAAAGGTGCAGGGACATATCTGTTCATAAGGACAACCTTTCGGCTACATGTGGATTTGGAGTGGAGTAGCAAGTCAACTTGAATTAGATTAATATTATCTTATTCCTGTAGTACTTGTAAACTTGGGATATATAACCAAGTGTAGCAACTCTTTAGAAACTAAGAAAACAGACATATTTGCTTAGGGTTTCTTGAATATTCTTAGAAGCAAAGAGTTGTAAAAACAGAAGCTGTGTACATTTGTATCACAGAGTTTTCTTCAAATAAAAGTCTCAGGTGGTACATTTAACCACCTGATTTTTTATGTGTTTGTGAACCATTTCTTATTCAGCAATCATTTCCTTATAAATTTCTGTGGTTTTTATCAGAAATTTATAACTATCAAGAATTGTATTCAACCCCCCCCCCCTTCTATAATTATACAAGTGTGTAATCTGGGAATAACAGTAGGGGGAAGGCAACCTTATGAGAGCGTGCTGGCATCGACTCCTGAGGTAGCGTAGAGGCAGATGGGTCCTGAGAGCCTTATGTATAATTAAGTGTGTAAGCATATAATAAACTTTTGATTGTTGAAATGCTTCATGTCGAAGTATTATTCAACAATGTATTTATGGATGATTCTGGGTTTGTAATAACTGTTTAACTCTAAACTTTTATTATAGTGAATGTTGTTCTCTGAGCATATGACTGGTATGTGTGTTAATATTTAAGTGTGGGGTCTAGGGTAAGTTTTATTATGCATTTATACTCCAGCTGCCAAGAGAAGAATATTAATAAGTGGAAATTGGTCCGTGACGGCCTGGATTCATGACCCCGGATTTGGGGCTGTCACAGTAGCAGTATACATCGAAGTATTAGATGAGCTTGAGCTTCTTTGCAATTTCACTCGAGGAAGTCTTGCTTATGAATTGACTTTATTTGTTGATTTAGGAGGTGATCATATGCCTTTACATTGATTCAACTGAACCTTAAACCCCCACTTTTGCACAATAATATTAACTTCAGCTGGAATGGAGAAGGCGATTACCAAAGGTCCGTGAGGAAGTAACATATAGAAAAGTTTAGAAGTCGTGCCTTTCTCGATCAGTGGATGCGACAACACTGTTAATTCCAGCGAAATGCAGAATTTTTGCGCTTTTCTAGTATTCGTGGAAGACCATTAAGTCACTATAGTGCGTAAAACATATTTTGGAAACTTTGTTTTCCCTTCCATCAAGGTTCTGGCAACTACGAAGCAGGCAGCACACGAACAGCTTCGATCTATTATCAATTTCTTGTGGCAGTAGTGTTACTGCTAATTTGGAGAAACTGTTCCAACGATGATTCAATAATAAATTCAGTGAGGTAGTTGCCACTTGCTTAATTGCTCATAATCACTCTTCTTTCAAATCTCGTAGGTAACAGTTATATTAAACTTTCATACTGAAATTTGTAGCTCACTCTAGGTAACTTCATCGCACCTCACAAAGGAGTTATGTAATAATACATAGCAGTTCCATTCACTTATATTACTTGAAATAGATCGTTAGATTTTGACCTTGCGATGGTCTAAATTTTGACATCGTGATGGTCTGAATTTTGACCTTGCAATGGTCTAGATTTTGACCTTGTGATGGTCTAGATTTGACCTTGTAATGGTCTAGATTTGACCTTGGGAGATTATGATCATATTTGGAGTCTTTTGAAAAAATGGCCTTCTGTTGTTAATCTCGTCTTGGAGTTAGACCATGGAGGTTCTATTTGGCAGGGTTTGGAGATTGCATCCATTCCTGGAGATTTGTATAGTTTAGCATTACTAAAGTTTGTAGATTCATTCTAGGCGAGTGTTAATGAATTCGATCTTGGCAAGTTTAGTAGGTGCATTTTTGGCTAATTCTTGGATTCATTTTTGGCGATGTCCGAATTGGTAAAAGCCAACATAAACAACAATTTGATGATCTCAATTTGAACGAAATTTAGAAAACATAACACTATCCAAGTCCTTTAAGATTTACAGCATTAAAGAGAGGAATTCCACAGGCAGAATGATAAACAAATAGTTCTACACACACACATTGCAACATAAGAATAAAATTGAATAACAAAACGAGAGATTAGGAACACACACATTAATAATTTTAAATTTTATCATCATTATCTCATCACCACTTGTTTAGTATGTATTTGAAATATAAACAATAAGTTGAGTAGCTAAACTCCAATTTTCACAATCCTAAATATATTGGCCATAACAAGCTAAATTAATCACTTAATAGTGTCTGCTAATCACATTGTACTCAAAAAATTACACTCAATTAAAACCTAATTTCTATAAATTGAGAGATCAAATCACATCATCACGCCTATTTAATTTTGATTATCCATATCGATTATATAAAGTAATCACCTCATGTTTTAAAATTACATAAACTCGAGTAGTTAAATATAAAAAAAATTGAAATATAAGAGGACCAAAACAAAAGCTAGTTTCGAAAAACGAAATGGAGGAGAGGGGAGGTATAATATACCATTTGAATGATCAAATTATATCCTCGTAGTGTAAGGAGAAGAAGTACAGCATCATTTCGTGGTGTCGGGGAAGAAGTGAATCTTCAGAGAAAGGTGAAAAGCGGCGGCATTTGGAACGGAGCGAAGTGATGGCGAGAAAGTGAGAGGGGAGGGAGGAGAGTGTTTGTTTGACATAGTAGTTTTAAGTAGCTGTAATATCGGAGGCGTTGAATTCTGATTGTGCCTCCGATTTGTGTGTCCTTCTTGTGGCTCTCGTTTCTCTCCCTCTCTCCATCTGTCTCTCTCTCGCAATCTCTCCGTCCCTGCTGTGTAGTGTGTATCTATATTATGGTAGAATCAACATTTAGCGTAAAAAACACTATATACCTGTTATACCAAGTCAAATGAACAGGCTTCAGTGTTTCAGTAATTTTGGGGGAAATCTTCCAATTTCACCATACTCAGTTAACTAAATCCTGAAATCTATATTACCATGCCTTATCATCAATATTAAAACTAATCAATAACATAGTACATAGAATTTTTAGCATGAGAACACGTCTAAACCACAAACACACAGAAAAGTGTACAACAATTGTCATAATTCTTACAACATAAGCATATATACATACATATAGTTAAATCACAATCTGGAATTCTCCATATATTAATACCCCATGTTGGGCCATGAATATTATTGAGAATTATGTATATAATTAGAACTTGTAATTTGACCCAATAAGAGCTAGTTTGTAGTTAGGCCCAAGTGTACCCTTTTTTCTTAATGGGCCTAGAAGCCCAAAACTTGTAAATAGAGTATAACTTATCCCTCATGTAAAGTCAGTAGAGGAGGGGGACCCACTAGGCCTCCCCTATAAATATCCTTGTACCACTTTACTTGAGAGGGGATGCAACTTGATGTAAAGAGAGAACCTCTAAAGGTCTATGAAATAATAAAATACTTTATTCTTAATAAATATTCTAGCTTTTAATTAATTTAATAGCTTGAAGACATTTCATAGCCCGTCATTTGGCACTAGAAGAAGCTCTTTTATCAAAACCTGCATTTCGAAGTGGATGATTATGATGACGCAGAGCCAGTCGTCCAACGTCTCACGGAGGAGGAAATAAGAACAATCCCCCGTGAGGACGATGGTACTTTAAGGCCGCCATTACAACCAAGATGGTTATTTTCTGATCATGGAAATGATGAAATGGTGGAGGATCTTCTTGAGTCCCCCGCTGCTGAACAAAGTAAAAAGAGACCCCGAGCTGACACCCGTACAAGGGTTCCGACAGCTTCGGGCAAACAGGTGTTGACGAGCGATGCCCGTCTTCACCTCGAAAAAATGAGGAGACAAAATCCTCACGAGGGAGTTCAGGAAAATGATGAAGACTTCAATTAGTCCGATGACGAGTTGGAGGCCCTCGAGGCCCAGAGGAAAAGGTTACAGCTAAAGCTGGAAAAACAAAGAGAAATACGACGTCTTCAGCTCGAATTACAGCAAACATTTCTACCAGCTCGTTCTGTTAAGTATCGATCTCCTGGGTACAACAACGAGGGGTATGATGATGATGCAAGTTACGAGGACAAAACGGAGTCCAACATATTGTATCAGGTTCCCCAAATAAGGAGGCAGGCGAGGTCCGAGGGGATAGCTCCGAGGCAAAGTTAATCAAGCGACTTCTACAGGTCAGAGGAGATTTCTCAATTACAAAACGATGTGGCAATGTGCAAAAAGTTTATTCGAAGCCAGGCTGGCTCCGAGGTCCAAGTTGAAAGCCCCCTCGTCGTGTGAATTGAAAAGGTACGAATCAACAGACGTTTGAAAACCCCATCACTCGACTAGTTTGATGGGTCCACAGACCCCAGCGAGTTTTTTAACACTATGATGGGATGATGAAGTTTTGCGGACACTCAGAAATCGCCCGATGCCAATTCTTTTCCACCTGCCTTCGAGGAATCGCCCTGCGTTGGTATAATAACTTGCCCCCGAGATCCATAGAATCGTGGGACTTGTTGAAAACTAAGTTTAAAGGTAGATTCTCTAGTAATTACAATGGTGGAAAGATTACAGCTTCGCTCATGAATGTCAGACAACGCTATAACGAGTCGTTACGAGAATTCTTAATTCGTTTCCGAGCCGAGGTAGCGGAGATCCCTAACCTTGTGGAAGAGCTCGCCATCAATTACCTTACTGCAGGAATTGATAAACACAGACATGGCCCTTTGTTGGAGGAATACTTCAAAAAAAGTCCACGATCACTCCAAACTGCTTCCGAGATCGTGAAACATAGAATGACACTCCAAGAGGCCGTAGGAAGCATCCAATCACCCAGAAAATATTCACAGAGATGGGAGAGGAGTTCAAACTCCGGATTTAGGTCCCCAAAATCATATTACAAGAAAGAAAGTGACTCGCATTCGCGGTCCCGGGATAGGAGAAGTCCTCGATCTGAGAAATCATCTTGTTCCGACAGGTCATGGAAACCTCGAGAAAAAATAGAAAAAGAGTTCACAAAACTGACAGTGGACAAATCCACCATACTTGCCATTTTAAAAACGGAGCCGGACTATCGACCCCCGAGGCCGATGAAGTCAGGCATACCCCCGAGCTTAAAGTATTGAGAATATCATTAAGATCATGGCCATACTATGGAGGCCTGTTTCCAGTTAAGCAACCTCATTGAGGAGAAGATAAAGCAAGGACAATTAGTCCACTATATTGAAAATGATATGAACACTCAGAGAAATCGCCAACGCGACCCCGATCGTGTCATTGACGTCATTATCGGAGGTCACGCCGCGGGGGGATCCTCCAACAATGCCAAAAAATTATATGCCCGAGAGGTATTTAGTATTCATCCAGAACCACAAAAGCGCCAAAGGCTTAATCCTACTCCAGTTATCTCCTTCTCGGATGAGGACTATCCCCCCGGGATGATCGAGCATCATCAAGATGCCTTAGTAATTATAGCAAAAGTGGGAACCAACACTTTTAAAAAAATCCTCGTGGATAATGGTAGCTCCGTTGACATTCTATATCACAGTGCTTTCTGCAGGATGAACATCGGGGATAGAAAATTAGAAAATGTAAATATCTCCCTATACGGGTTCACTGGAAATGAGGTCAAAGTTGTAGGAACGATTGATCTCCCGGTCCTCTTTGGCTCCCTACCATGTCTGACTTGACAAACGGTTAAATTTCATGTCATAAATGCAGTCTCCAGTTTTAACACCATTTTGGGAAGGACGACACTGACAACCTTGAAAGCTATCACATCTATTCCACATTTGAAAATGGAGTTTCCCACTGACTTTGGGATCGGTGAGGTCATAGGTGATCAGATCGCAGCATGACAGTACTATTTGACAATGGCAATCCCCAAGAGTAAGCAAGTTGATGACAACTCTATCAATCTGATCGTGGATATGGATCCTCGAGACCTTATCGAGGTCCCGAGAGAATCGAATTGCACGCCAATGGAAGAAATAGAGGAGATCGAGGTAATCATTGGTGACCCAACTAAAGTCACAAAGATTTGAAAGAATCTCGACCCCGACCTCTGTCAAAAAATAATCCAGTTGATTAGAGAATATAAGGACAATTTCGCCTGGGATCCGAAGGACATGCTGGGAATTCCCGAGGTCATTGCATGACACTCCCTACCCATCGACCCAAAGGTCAGGCCAGTGTGCTAAAAGAAGCGAGTTTTCTCTGAGGAAAAATGCAAGGCCATTGACGAGGAAGTCAATCGACTTCTCGAGGCAGGGTTCATTGAGCCCGTCCAATTCCCTAAATGGGTCGCCAATGCCGTTTTGGTAAAGAAAAGTAATGGAAAATGGTGCATGTGCGTAGATACTCTGACCTTAATAGGGCGTGCCCCAAGGATCATTATCCGCTACCGAACATAGATCAGCTCATCGATGCCACATCGGGCCACGAGCTCTTATCTTTTATGGACGCCTTCTCAGGCTATAATCAAATCAAAATGGACATCAATGACTGGGAAAAGATGGCCTTCATCGTACATCGGGGAGTATTTGCCTATAAGAACATGCCCTTTGGCCTCATTAATGCCGGAGCAACATTCCAACAGACGATGGACACCATATTCGCCTCGCAAATTGGGCGAGATCTCCAAGTCTATGTTGACGACATGATCGCAAAGTCTAAAAAGGCAAAAGACCACGTCGCAGATTTGAAAAAGACTTTTGAAAATGTTCGGAAAAATCAAATGAGATTAAACCCGACAAAATGCTCCTTTGGCCTGACCTCGGGAAAGTTTTTGGGCTTCCTTCTCACCCAGCGGGGCATCGAGGCCGATCCAAGCCAAATAAAGGCCATCCTTGACATGAAAGACCCTACCTCACTAAAAGAGGTACAGTTGCTCACATGCTGCATCGCAGCATTATGAAGGTTCATTCCCCAATCCTCAAAGCGCTGTATCCCCTTTTTCCAAGTCATAAAAGGGGCATCAAAACAATCACAGTTATTGTGGAATGAAGATTGCAAGCAAAGTCTCAATGAGCTGAAAGATTTCCTTGCATTGCTTCCGATCTTAACCAGGGCATCATCGGGTGAGCCCCTACGAGTTTATCTCTCGGCTTGTGATCTCACGATGGCTGTTGTTCTAGTTAAACAATAGGCCGGGAAAGAAACTCCCTATACTACATTACTCACACTCTTCGCGATGCGGAAACAAGATATCCGCAGGTAGAAAAGTTGGTCTACTCCCTTGTTGTCGCCAGCCGAAAATTAAGACCCTATTTTCAGGGTCGGGAAATACAAGTAATGACGAATCAACCTTTGAAAAGGATATTGTATAAACCCGATATGACAGGTCACCTTGCAACATGGATCATCGAGCTAAGTCAATTTCACATCGAATTCAAGCCCAAAACAGTAATGAAAGCATAAGTGCTATCAAACATTGTGGCAGAATGCAAGTTTTCTAAATCTGACACTCCAAAAGGAGAGATAGCCAATGAGGCCACGAGACCATGGCCTCTTTACGTCGACGGTTCCTCGACAGCAATCACGAGTGAAGCAGGATTAATCCTCTTAAGCCCCGATGGGTTCCGTGTTCAACAGGCAGTTCGATTTGCTTTTCAAGCAACGAACAACGAATCAGAATACGAGGCTCTCCTTGCTGGACTTAAACTCGAAATTGAGCTCGAGGTGAAAAATATCGATATCTTTATAGACTCCCAACTTGTTGTCAAACAGGTCAGTGGAGAGTTCAAAACTCACAACGATAGAATGCAAGAGTACTTGGAAAGAGCAAGAGCGATGTTAGCAAATTTCACCTCGTGGAATCTAACAAATGTGGATAGGACGGAGAACCAGTGGGCCGACGCCCTATCAAAACTGGCCTCATCATCGTCTACCACATGCAACGAACCCATCTATGTCGAGGAACTGCAAGCTCCCACGATCAATAGCTTTGAAGTCAATGAGGTAACTTCACACTCTGATTGGCGAACTCCGTACCTCGACTACATAATAGACAACAAGTTGCCAGAATCAAAAAATGAAGCGCGATCCTTAATATACAATGCAAGGAATTACTGTGTAAAGGACTCCAAACTATACAGAAGGTCTTTGGTCGAACCATTGCTTCGTTGCCTCGGTCCCGAGGAAGCTCACCTCGCCATCATAGAGGTTCACACCGGGATATGTGGCGAACATATGGGAGGTAAAAACCTCACCTTAAAAATTCTTAGACAAGGATTTTTCTGGCCAACACTTAGAAAAGATTGTGAAGAGTTCGTGAAAAAATGTACCCCATGCCAACTTCATGGAAACGTTAGTCATCAACCAACGACAACGCTTAATCCAGTCCTTGTTCCATGCCCCTTCTTTCAGTGGGGAATTGACATAGTCGGTCCTTTCCCTAAATCAAAAAACCAAGCTCAATATATCGTTGCTGCCATCGATTATGTGACCAAATGGGTCGAGGCCAGACCTTTGGCCAGAATTAGGGAAAAGGAAATGATAGAGTTTCTCATGGAGTACATTGTGTTCCGCTTTGGAATCCCGAGGATTGTTGTCACTGATAATGGTACCCAGTTTGTGGGAGAGAAGTTTGAGAAATCGCTCAATGAGCTGAAAATTAAGCATATGAAGTCATCGGTGGCATACCCTTAGGCCAACGGGCAGGTCGAGGTCACTAATCCCACAATTCTCCAAGGGATTAAGAAAAGAATCGAGAAAATTCACCGATGCTGGGTCGACGAGCTCCCCAATGTCCTCTGGTCGTATCGCACAACTCCGCGCACCTCCACGGGGAAACCCCTTTCAAAATGGCGTACGGAACGGACGGAGTACTACCTGTTGAGGTCAGCCTTGGATCACCTCGAGTCGAGGTCTTTGATCCTAAAAGCTCAATCGAAGGCTTATGCCTAGACAACGACCTTATAGAGGAAATGCGAGACAATGATAAAACATCATCAATTGAGTACCAGAGCAAAACGGCAAAGTATTTTGATAAAAAAGTCAAGACAAAAAGCTTCTAGGTTAATGACCTCGTGCTTCGAGAGGCTGCTGCATCACAACCGACACAGGTCGGCAAGCTCACAGCCCCGTGGGAGGGTCCGTACAAGATCAAAAAGGTTGTTAGCCTCGGGATGTATAAACTTGAACATCTCAATGGCGAGTCCATCAAGACGCGTGGAACGGAATCCACCTCAAAAAGTTTTATCAGTAATGTTGCTACATTTCTTTGTACAAGAACAAGTCTTCAATTTCCACCTAAACATTTGGTCTAAGTGAAAAAGGGTTGATATGAGATCCTCACTTAGACCCCCATTAGTTTATTAATAAAATTGTTCTTGTTACATCTTCTTTGCGCCATACTATCTAAGTGTAATGATATCAATATGAAAATCTTATTTGAAATCCATAGTAAGTTACTAAAATTTTTATGTCATTAATAGATTCACGAAATCTTTATTTTGGCTAAATACCTAAAGGCAAATATTACTAACACACCAAAGACATTAGTGAACACAATTGCCCAAAGGCAAACATCGCTAATGTGCCAGAACGGAAGTCAATTACCAAAGGCTAACACAGAAAAATTAATAATAGCGACTCTAGCATATAGTAAACCAAGTTAAAATCTTGGACACAAGCAAAGTCACTATATAGAAAAAAAAAAGTAACATTAGCAAACTATGGTTTGTGAAATTTTTACAATCAATAAATATTCCCACTTAACCCTTAGCTCTCCGAGCTTACAAGCTCATAAAAAACAATAATCAGAGGAAAGATCCAAAATAAATAAACAAGAGGAAAAGAGGATAATATTTTATCTTTATGATACCCCACGATCCTAGGAGGTGTAAATAAAAACTCCTCATTTGTTGAACTTTAGCCAACCGAAGAAATCACAAAATTGATTCTATAGAATCATCACAAAGAAAAATTAAAATATTTGAGAAATTAGAGTTTGTGACATTAAAGATAAAGTTAGAAATGTTAGACAAACGAAACCAATAGGAGAAACATTAAACCGATGAAACCAAGTTCAAGCCCGACATAAAGTCGGAACAAAAAGTTAGGATAACAAATACTCAGGGCATACCCTGGCAAAAGAAAATGAGTTCATCAAACAAATTTATAAAAGATACATCATAATGGGGCATACCCCACCCTCAAGTAGATTTTTGGTTCCCTTCGTCAACACCTGACTCGGGCATCGCCTTTGCGAGGTTGGCACAATAATCATTAAAAGAATGACCTGTAAGGTCGATTCCTGCAGCCTCCAGATGACTGTAACAATACCCATATCCAACACCAAGGGCCCTCGCAACATCCACCACGCCTTTTTCAACAGGCCTTCAGTGCAACGCTATCGTCCTCAAATTTCGTCAATTCACTCTGAACTTGATCCAACTCTTTTTCAAGATCAACACGTTTCTTCTCCTCGGAATCAGATGCAGCCCTAGCCTTTGTGAGTTCTTCATTCAACAAAGTCACTTTATCCTTTGACACACGAATCTCCTCCATTAACTTGGTCTTGTCATTGAAGTTTTTCTTCGCTTCTTCCACCTTGATAGGTCCCGTATATGGGTTAGATAAGCTAGAAGGGGGGGTTGAATAGCTTATCACCTTTTTAAAATTTAGAGCTTTGTTTTTTCGAAGTTTCTTTCCTCTTTTAAAAATTCGTTACTTGTATAAATCGAGTGCGGAAGCGAGTAAAAGAGAAAGGAAAATAACACGGTCGATTTTATCCTGGTTCGCGAAGCCCACAACCCCTAATGGATTCGAACACCCCTACTCCAGTCCCCGAGCTCCTCCCTGGACTCAAGATTTCTTCCACTATAAAGAGACTCCTTTATAGTAGGCGGAGAAGCTTTTACAAATCCTAAACCACTATTTATTTATCTTGGAGCAATACACACGCGTATTCTCCTCACAATAAATAGCAAAACCCACTACAAGAATTATCTTGGAGCGTAACTCCCCGTTACCTCCTTAAAGACTTGTAGCAATCCTTTTACAAGACTATGTACTTCTACAACTTTGCCGGTCTTGGATCTTAGGTCTTGGGTCTTCCCTTTTCCTTACGGTACGAAGGCCACTAACTCCCCGTTAGTGCGCCTAAGACTTGGGTCTTAGAACAAGAGTCACCTCACTTCACTTCACCTCACTGCAAAGATTATAATACAAGTCTAACAAACAAACAACAATATAAGAGATTTATTATAAGGGCCGTGCAAAACTAGTATGTTACGGTACTAGCCACGGGGACGCTATTACGCGTTAAAATAATTGATTTGTTATTAGTTAAAGTCGAGCTCTTCACGTCGCCAAACGGAAAAACTTCGTACTTTAGTGGTGTGTGCAAATGGTGCTTAATTTATATATATATAGTAATATATTCAACTCGCAAGTGCGAGGACCAAAGAAAAATATTCAACTCGCAAGTGCGAGGACGAAAAGAAAAAGTTCAACTCGCAAGTACGAGGACCAATGAAAAATATGCAAGACAATAAATTAAACGTGCAACAATATATAATCGTGAATGCAAATTAATCTACACACAACAAAAACTCACACGTAAAACGAGGGCCGCTATAATGCGTTAAATTAGTGCGAGAAAAGTAAACACGTAAAGAGCACACAAACAAACAAACAAGCAAGCAAGAAACAAGCAAGAAAATAATAAACAAAAATATACAAGATATATTCGGCCGGATTTTTAACCGGAATGGCCGAATGGTTCGAATTTGTTGTAAAAACAAATTCAAGTTGTCTTGCTCCTTTAAGTCCTTTTAAATATTTTCGAGTTCAAGATAAAGGTGAAGGACTTGGTTGAACAAGAACTAAAAGTAAACTTCTTTTGATTTAAATGTAACAAGTTTTTAAACCACTTAAGGTTAAAACAAGTTTAGCTCTTTTTAACCAAAAATCAAAAGATAGTTTAGTATGGCCTTTTAACAAAGGACTTAGGGGAAGCTTAGGATAATCTTTTAAGTGCTTCCAAGAACTTACAAGTTGCAAAAATATACACTAAACGAATCAACTTCAAGAACAAGTGTATATAAGAGCAAAATGCAAGATTAAGTGAATATAAGTTAATATATAAAGAAAATGACCAACCAAGCACAATATATTAGCTATATATTCGGTTATATATATAAATATATATAACAATATGAAACCAACTTATAACCCTTGAGATCTAGAGAGAAATCAAGAGAAAAAGCTAGTTACGAAGCTTTTACACACAAAAACACTCGCCGGAAAAGTCGCTGGAAAATGGCCGGAATTTAAGGTTCAAGGGGGACTTTTCTTGGGCTCAAAAGGTCACTTACAAGCTGCCTAAACAAGGCTTGGAAGGTGGAAAAACAAAGGTGATCAAAGGTGTGTGAAGGAGAGCAAGATTTATGAAGAAAAACAAGCCAAAGTGATGAAATATCAAGGTTTAAAAATGGCTTCACTCAAGGCTACGTTTTTGGCACAAAGGGGGCAGTAGGGAGAGTGTTTGGGAAGTGTTTTCTTCAGCACTTTGTTGGCTCTCAAAGCTTGTAAAAGAAGTGGGTGGGGGTGGGGGGTAAGGGCTTATTTATAGCCAAAAAATAAGCATTTTAACTTTATTTTAAATGGCAAAAGGCACATGTTGTAAAGGCAAGTGGCATGGAATATTTTTTTGCTTCACAGCTGTGCAACAATTCAAAAATGCATGGTAAAGAGTGCCCACACGTTTTTAACATTTATAGAATGCACGAAAATCGAAAAATGCGCATACCGACGAGATAAAATGGAATATTCACAATACATCGAAAAATTATTGAAACATTATAAAATTTTGGGAATCCCCTAGAAATTTTCCCAGAGGATTATGGTCAAAATTTCACCTTGAAATGAGTTGACAAACTATGACTTTTAAACGACCATTAAATCAATTACGTATCGATTTAAGGGGTCCCGGAAAAAAGTCATCCAAAATTTCCAAAAATTATTCTAAAATGTCCTATGGAGAAACTAAGGACATATCCAAGGTTTCAAGTCAAAAAAGATACGTGGAAGTATTTTTACGAATTTTTCGAATGTTAAAATGGCCTTCTGGAGCGACCGAAAAATTCATTTGTCTTTACCGACAAATAAGACAAAAGTTTTGACTTGAAAAATATTCAAACATAATATTCCTTATGAAATAATGACTATGAGGTCCAAGGAACACTTGAGTTTGAATTTAAAAAGATTTTTATCCGGATAAATAAGGATTTACGGGTTTTTCGGAATAAAATCTATTTAGGGTCTTTTGGCATGGTTTTTGGCAAGGCAATTTGATTATAAATATTAAACAGATATATCAAGAATATTTGAGAGTAAAACATTTAAGTAAAATTTAAGGATTTATCAATGCTACAGTGATATTTGAGGATTTAGGGAAAAGATATGTAGGTACTCTATAATGGAAACAGAAAATGAGTGATCAGAAACCATATTAGTGATGTACTATGAAAATAAGTGACTCGAAATGATAACGGATTTCAGAAATTCCTGAATATGGATTTTTGAGGATTTTGAGTTCGAACAAGCTTCTATTTATTTGATAATAAGGAGCATAGAAATATTAAAGGAGTTATATATTGAGGAATTAGTGAATTTAAGTTAAAACAAAGGATTATTAAGTCAAGTGAATGCCAAAGGAATTTGGATTTTTAAACGATTTCGAAACCATTGAGATAATGAGGAATATTCGAAACAAATCACAATTAGACGAGTATGGAAATAAAACAACCAAGATTAGTAATATAACAAGGATACATACTACATTATAATCAACCAAGGTTATTAGCATTTACTTAGAAAATCAAAAATGTGATTTATAGATCATCCAAGGTGACATCATGCATGACATCACTTTCCACTAACTTTTAATCAAGGGTAAATTAGTAACTTTACATGGAAACCATCTATAACCTTCACCAAGCTTCCATAAAAGTCTAGAAACCTTAAGACAACAACAACCAACACCAAAATCATCATCTTCTCTACAAAAAAAAATGAATTTCGGCCAAAAAAGACAGCAGGTTGGTAAATCGAGCATAACTCCTTCGTTTCTCAGCAGAATTTCGTGTTCTTTAGCTTTTTGGAAACGTGGTGAGATGCTATACAACTTGCATTTAGAAGCCTCCTCCAGAAAACGTAGGTAAGGCTTTCGTTTTTGCGAATCTTCGAGCTGATGAATGGTAAATGAATAGTGAAATCTTAGAATTAACTTTGTTTTCATGGCTTCTTTAGTTGATTCAAGCTAATTCAAGGTGGTTTAAGGATATATCAAGGTTTATTAAGGATCTTTAAAGCTTCAAGAAGGTATAATCACTCTTGTCCTTGTTTATTTATGATGGATATTGATGTAAGTAGTGGATAAGTGGTATATATAAATGTTAAGATTATGGTGATTTATGTGTTTGTAAGTGGTTTGAGTCAAATATGGAAGTGTTTGGGCTTGTAACCATGGCTGGTAATGAAGACCACATGGTGTAGGTGATGATTATTGTGTGTGATAATTGATTTGGAGGAGTTGGATTTATGGAAAGTATGAAATTATAGCCGTTATAATGCCCGATTTTCGTTAGGATGAAATCTGCCCTGTTTTGGACCCCTGTATCCGAACGGTACCCTACTGTCTAGGTTGCCAACTGACCATGAAATGATAGAGCTTAGTTCATAGATCGTTTTGATATAAGGTGCGTTAAAATCTGATGAACGGTTTAGGAGAAAAGTCAGTTTTATTGAAAGACGTTCGGAAACCGGGAAAATGTAATTGTGTTAACTTTGAGGCTATGATCAACCTACTTAGACATTTTTAAAAATTATGAAACTTTGGGATGTTATAATGGGGTGATCAGAGAACCCTTAGCAACTGACCTTGTGTCAAATTTTGGAATTTATGAATTATGAGGATTTTTACAGTCGAGAGTGGTTGTTAAGGAAAGAAGGTAAATCGTTAAAAACTTTAATCGGGAATAAGAATGGTTAAGTCCTCGAGACCTATGGAAATAGTAATGGGACATTATAAGAGTGTTATTATATGAGCGTAGGTGGTGAAGTGGAATATGTTCTGATAATGATCTTTTTTTCGTGTTTATAGAGACTTTGGGAGAGCCACGAGTTATACTTCCGACTTACCGAGATCGAGGCAAGATCCTTCTATCCCTACTTTGAAAATTATTTATCCTCGGAATAAAAATGATATTATGGTATATATATATATTTATATGTGATGCTATTGTTGCTATGTTCCAAAGAATATATTTCCTTGATTTTGGGAAATTAAAGAGAGATGGATATGATTTATGAAATATGAATATAGAGATGATTACGAATGGAGCGAATATGCTCTATGGTAAAAGAGATATGAAAGAGAATGGTATCAATTGTTATCTAGGGTTATATGGTTTATTATACTATATTAAAAATATTCTTTATAGTATTAGTGGTTTAATAAATATTATTTGATTACTATTTACTACTCTTAAATTAGACGGAATATTTTATGAATATAAAAGCATATTTGAATTCTTGAATATAAAAGAGATGTCTGGATCATAATCAAAGTATTATGATATATATATATATATTTTATAGAAATAATGTGCGAGAATGGAAATGAGATGAGTGAATGATATATGGAAATGAAAGCGAGAAAGTGGAAATGTGGATTGATATTTTGTAAATGGAATAACGATTTGACAAAAAGGGGGATAGCAACAAAAAGCGTAGGAGGCTGTGTGCGGCACAGTCCAGCAATCAATATTTTAATTCGGCCCAAGAGTTGCCGAAGGAGGATGTAGTGGTGTACCTTCCTCCAGGGGGATGTAGTGGTGTACCTTCCTCCTTCTACCGGTAGTAAAAAGGGACGGGTATGGAGGACGACTGATCATCGTGGCTCACGTATTCGGCAACAGTGAAAATCCCCAACGTTTTCTTAAAAAGAAAGAATTGAAAAGTGGTTTTTAGATTTTTATACTGGAAACAGAAAAATGATATGAAAAGAAGGAACTGTGTTATAAATGGAAGAGAAACTGATTTTATATAATGGTATAAAGTCGTTGTGTAAAAAGGAAATGGAAGGATTATAATGAGATATAATTCAAATTTCTGTACTATCTTGAGATATGGAAGGATTATAATGAGATATAATTCAAATTTCTGTACTATCTTGAGATAATATATATATTGAGGAAGTGTGGATTATTATCTGAGTGTAGAAGAGGAATTGATATTACATTGTTGTATCCTTCTTTTCTTATAATAGAAAGTGGATGATGTATTATTAAATAAGAATGTTATAGTTTCTTAAAGTCTATAATTGGTTTCCCAGCCGTATATACATATATTTAGATGTTTAAATGTTACCTTTTAGTGATAGAAATTATCTTGCTGAGCTATTTTAGCTCACTCTTGCTACTTATCTATATACAGCTAGGTATGCCGATTCTACGTAGAACGTCCCGCAAGAGGGTAGGGGGAAGGCGACCTTCTGAGAGCGCGCTAGCATCGACTCCTGAGGTAGTGATGAGGCAGACGGGTGCTGGGAACTTTATGTATAATTAAGTGTGCGAGCATGTAATAAACTTTTGATTGTTGAAATGCTTCATGTCGAAGTATCATTCAGCAATGTATTTAAGTGTGAGCCTGGGTTGTAATAACTGTTAACTTTAAACTTTTATTGTGATAAATATTGTTCTCTAAGCATATGACTGGTGTGTGTGTGTTTATTATTGCGGGGTCAACTGCATAAGTATTAATTGTAATAAAAAAAAAGACCTAAGAGATATTGATATTGAATGGAAATTGGTCCGTGATGGCCCAGATTTATGACCCCGGATTTGGGGCTGTCACAGTTTGGTATCAGAGCTTAGAGTCATATTGCTCAGGAACAAGAGTGATAGTAATATACACATATAGGTATATAGGTAATGATATAAAGTATGAACTCACATCGAGTTCAATGGGGGTTTATCGAACGAAGCGTTTATTATAAGTAATGATTATAATTTTATAGATTATTGCTAATAAAGGTTATTATGCCAAAAGTGTTAAGTTTATGTAGCATACGACATCGATATGAGAAAGGGAATACTTGATGTATCGGGAAGTGTATGTTAGATAACTTCGTGAGTAATTCCAGGGTGACCTATCATCTCTTATTCAAAAAGGGGCCGGTATCTTTTCAAAACTTTATGGTACCTTTGGAATGTGTTTCAAAATTATATTTTATCTATTTTAGTCAAAATATTTCCCTAAGATTATTTTTGGAAAACGGTATTTATCATCGTGATTAAATATTTTCTTTATACTTCTTATTCCAACTAAGAGGAACAATCCTATATGTATACACAAGGACGATCTGTCTATGTGATTGAAAGTCGGAGGGGACGCCCTCACTTGTGTTACGTACGGGTTCTTCCATCATATTGATTTCCAAAAATATTCTTTTGTTTCAAATAAGAGCTATTTAAAACTCTTAATCTTATAAATTGTGGTGGGACACTTGCTTGTTTCTGGGTTCGTTTCAATTCGAAGTTTCTTAAATTCTATAAATTGTTTCGAATATAGAAGATTTCATTAATGGATGGGATAATGGAAGCAAAGTTTAGAATATACGTGATTATACGAGGAAACTCGAGATTTCAAGGGAAATTTTAATAAGAGATAATTAGAGCTAGAAGTGTTTCGATATAGAAGAGGAAGGAATTTCGTGAGAAGAAAGGGGTATAATTGAGGATTAGCGAGATAAAAGAATATGAGGAATTTTAAGGTATAATTGAGACTTACTATTGAGAGTAAGGTGTATTTTGAGGAAAAGTCAGAATAAGGATAAACAAAGGAAGTGAGACAATTAATGAAGTTTGTGTATTCTGTCTAAATTCTATCGTATTTCGATATTAAATGTTGAGATTCAAGAATATCGATGTATATAAGGTGATTGACTTAAATGAAAAGGTTATTGTACTAAAGGTGATACGCTTATTTGCTAAAGTTGAGTTCAGAATATTATGGTACATAAATGAGTTAACTAGTGATATAATGGTGTATATGAGAATGATGTATATTAGAATGATGTATATGGGAATGATGTATGTTGTACCCTAAATTTGGGTGATTAATGAAGAATATTGTTATATACAGAATTATGCCGCATAAGCGTAATAATAGAGCGAATGCAAGGGAAAATGAGAGAGAGGAAGGAAGTCATAATAGGCAGGGTGGTGACCCTTTTAACCAACTCATGGACCTATTAAGGCAGAATTTAGCTAATCCACAGAATCCTCAACAACCACCTGTTCTTCCTAATCAGGCAACTAACTCCTTTCGTGCTTTTAAGTCATTAAAACCCCCAGAGTTTGAGGGAACTGCTAACCCAGTAGTAGCCAGAGCCTGGTTAAAAGAGATGGAGAAAGCTTTTGAGATATTGAGGATAGAGGAGGATCAAAAAACAACCTTTGCAGCCTATCTCTTAAAGGGAGAGGCAAATTATTGGTGGGAAGCTAAGAAGAATCTAGAGGGAGCGGGAGTGATAACTTGGGAACGTTTCACTAGGGTATTTTTAGAAAAGTACTCCCCTAGGTATCTGGAAAATCAAATGGAGATGAAATTTTTGGAGTTAAAGCAGGATAACCTATCGGTGGCGGAATATGAAACTAAATTTACTGAACTATCTAGGTTTGTTCTAGAATTTGTGCGTACTGAGGAACAACGAGCAAAAAGGTTCTAACAAGGATTGAAACCATGGCTACAGACGAGAGTGGCACCGTTTGAGTTAACTGATTATGCTGCGGTAGTTCAAAAGGCATCCATTATAGAAGCCGAGAGTGAACAGACTCAAATAGGTCGAGAGAATAAGAAGGGGAAATTTGAGGGTCAGAAAGGAGGTTCAAGTGAAGGAAGTTACTTTAGCAAGGTTGGTAAAGGACAAAAATCCCCATTTGTGGGAAGGTCAGGGAGTAACAAGGCTGTTAGTGAGACTGTGAATCAGGGTGGTAAGTCCTCAGGAACATTTCAGTCTAATCAATCAAGACCACCATTACCAGATTGTCATACGTGTGGTAGGAAGCATACAGGGGTGTGTAGAGCGTTGGGAATAACTTGTTATAAGTGTGGACAACAAGGACACTATTTTAGCCAATGCCCAACTGAGAAGAGTGGTGTCAAGTGTTACCAGTGTGGGAAATTAGGCCATTTAGCTCGAGATTGTCGTTCTAGTGGGTCGGCTGCGTCAGGACAAAGTATGACTGCTTCAAATAAACCTACTGTCAGAGTGTATAATATGACCTTAGGGGAAGCATTGAAAAAGCCGGATACAGATGCAGGTGAACATTTTTATTTAACCTTCTAAGTGTAAATGTTTGGTTAGGAATCAATGTGGTCAATGAATGGTGTAAATAAGTTAACAAAATAAATAAGAATGATCTATCTGAGTTGGAAGTAAGATGTGTTGATCCAGAGAGAGAAAGTAATAGTATTTTGGGGTAAACCACAGACTGTTTAGATACGAACAGGAAATATATATTATAGGTAGTATTTTCTTACAATTGTTTCAAGGAATTTATTCTAGTCAGATTTCTGGAGGATTTTACAGAGATAGGATATAACAGGATTGAAGTGTTTATATTTTATGTCATGATAGAGATCAAAATACAGATAAACCATAGTGAGATACACTACCATTCAGGGGAGGCCAATGTGGTGGCTGATACCCTTAGCTAAAAGAGGAATGAGAGATGAACTAATGTAGAATGACTGAGACAGGAAGAAATTGGTAAAGGAAGAAAGGAAGGAGACTGATATTGATAAGCTAAAGGACATGTTGATGAATGACAAGCAAATTTATGTTGGTGTATTTTTGCACAAACAAGATAAAGATATTACGAATGAAAAAGGATGGAGAAAGTGGTGCAGAAGTTATAAGTTGTGGATAAAAAAAAAAAGAGGTGTATATGGACAATTTCAACATGATTCCGGGACAGAATCCTTTTAAGGGGGGAAGACTGTAATAACCCTAACTTTAGCAATGCTACAGTGATCCCATGAATAGTAAAATTTGAGGATTTAGGGAAAAGATATGTAGGTACTCTATAATGGAAACAGAAAATGAGTGATCAGAAACCATATTAGTGATGTACTATGAAAATAAGTGACTCGAAATGATAACGGATTTCAGAAATTCCTGAATATGGATTTTTGAGGATTTTGAGTTCGAACAAGCTTCTATTTATTTGATAATAAGGAGCATAGAAATATTAAAGGAGTTATATACTGAGGAATTAGTGAATTTAAGTTAAAACAAAGGATTATTAAGTCAAGTGAATGCCAAAGGAATTTGGATTTTTAAACGATTTCGAAACCATTGAGATAATGAGGAATATTTGAAACGAATCACAATTAAACGAGTATGAAAATAAAACAACCAAGATTAGTAATATAACAAGGATACATACTACATTATAATCAACCAAGGTTATTAGCATTTACTTAGAAAATCAAAAATGAGATTTATAGATCATCCAAGGTGACATCATGCATGACATCACTTTCCACCAACTTTTAATCAAGGGTAAATTAGTAACTTTACATGGAAACCATCTATAACCTTCACCAAGCTTCCATAAAAGTCTAGAAACCTTAAGACAACAACAACCAACACCAAAATCATCATCTTCTCTACAAAAAAAAAAATGAATTTCGGCCAAAAAAGACAGCAGGTTGGTAAATCGAGCATACCTCCTTCGTTTCTCAGCCGAATTTCGTGTTCTTTAGCTTTTTGGAAACGTGGTGAGATGCTCTACAACTTTCATTTAGAAGCCTCCTCCAGAAAACGTAGGTAAGGCCTTCGTTTTTGCGAATATTCCAGCTGATGAATGGTAAATGAATAGTGAAATCTTAGAATTAACTTTGTTTTCATGGCTTCTTTAGTTGATTCAAGCTAATTCAAGGTGGTTTAAGGATATATCAAGGTTTATTAAGGATCTTTAAAGCTTCGAGAAGGTATAATCACTCTTGTCCTTGTTTATTTATGATGGATATTGATGTAAGTAGTGGATAAGTGGTATATATAAATGTTAAGATTATGGTGATTTATGTGTTTGTAAGTGGTTTGAGTTAAATATGGAAGTGTTTGGGCTTGTAACCATGGCTGGTAATGAAGACCACATGGTGTAGGTGATGATTATTGTGTGTGATAATTGATTTGGAGGAGTTGGATTTATGGAAAGTATGAAATTATAGCCGTTATAATGCCCGATTTTCGTTAGGATGAAATCTGCCCTGTTTTGGACCCCTGTATCCGAACGGTACCCTACTGTCTAGGTTGCCAACTGACCATGAAATGATAGAGCTTAGTTCATAGATCGTTTTGATATAAGGTGCATTAAAATCTGATGAACGGTTTAGGAGAAAAGTCAGTTTTATTGAAAGACGTTCGGAAACCGAGAAAATGTAATTGTGTTAACTTTGAGGCTATGATCAACCTACTTAGAAATTTTTAAAAATTATGAAACTTTGGGATGTTATAATGGGGTGATCAGAGAACCCTTAGCAACTGACCTTGTGTCAAATTTTGGAATTTATGAATTATGAGGATTTTTACAGTCGATAGTGGTTGTTAAGGAAAGAAGGTAAATCGTTAAAAACTTTAATCGGGAATAAGAATGGTTAAGTCCTCGAGACCTATGGAAATAGTAATGGGACATTATAAGAGTGTTATTATATGAGCGTAGGTAGTTAAGTGGAATATGTTCTGATAATGATCTTTTTTTTCGTGTTTATAGAGACTTTGGGAGAGCCACGAGTTATACTTCCGACTTACCGAGATCGAGGCAAGATCCTTCTATCCCTACTTTGAAAATTATTTATCCTCGGAATAAAAATGATATTATGGTATATATATATGTGTGATGCTATTGTTGCTATGTTGCAAAGAATATATTTCCTTGATTTTGGGAAATTAAAGAGAGATGGATATGATTTATGAAATATGAATATAGAGATGATTACGAATGGAGCGAATATGCTCTATGGTAAAAGAGATATGAAAGAGAATGGTATCACTTGTTATCTAGGGTTATATGGTTTATAATACTATATTAAAAATATTCTTTTTAGTATTAGTGGTTTAATAAATATTATTTGATTACTATTTACTACTCTTAAATTAGACGGAATATTTTATGAATATAAAAGCATATTTGAATTCTTGAATATAAAAGAGATGTCTGGATCATAATCAAAGTATTATGATATATATATATTTTATAGAAATAATGTGCAAGAATGGAAATGAGATGAGTGAATGATATATGGAAATGAAAGCGAGAAAGTGGAAATGTGGAATGATATTTTGTAAATGGAATCACGATTTGACAAAAAGGGGGATAGCAACAAAAAGCGTAGGAGGCTGTGTGCGGCACAGTCCATCAATCAATATTTTAATTCGGCCCAAGAGTTGCCGAAGGAGGATGTAGTGGTGTACCTTCCTCCAGGGGGATGTAGTGGTGTACCTTCCTCCAGGGGGATGTAGTGGTGTACCTTCCTCCTTCTACCGGTAGTAAAAAGGGACGGGTACGGAGGACGACTGATCATCGTGGCTCACGTATTCGGCAACAGTGGAAATCCCCAACATTTTCTTAAAAAGAAAGAATTGAAAAGTGGTTTTCAGATTTTTATACTGGAAACGGAAAAATGATATGAAAAGAAGGAACTGTGTTATAAATGGAAGAGAAACTGATTTTATATAGTGGTATAAATTCGTTGTGTAAAAAGGAAATGGAAGGATTATAATGAGATATAATTCAAATTTCTGTACTATCTTGAGATAATATATATATTGAGGAAGTGTGGATTATTATCTGAGTGTAGAAGAGGAATTGATATTACATTGTTGTATCCTTCTTTTCTTATAATAGAAAGTGGATGATGTATTATTAAATAAGAATGTTATACTTTCTTAAAGTCTATAATTGGTTTCCCAGCCGTATATACATATATTTAGATGTTTAAATGTTACCTTTTAGTGATAGAAATTATCTTGCTGAGCTATTTTAGCTCACTCTTGCTACTTATCTATATACAGCTAGGTATGCCGATTCTACGCAGAACGCCCCACAAGAGGATAGGGGGAAGGCGACCTTCTGAGAGCGCGCTAGCATCGACTCCTGAGGTAGTGATGAGGCAGACGGGTGCTGGGAACTTTATGTATAATTAAGTGTGCGAGCATGTAATAAACTTTTGATTGTTGAAATGCTTCATGTCGAAGTATCATTCAGCAATGTATTTAAGTGTGAGCCTGGGTTGCAATAACTGTTAACTTTAAACTTTTATTGTGTTAAATATTGTTCTCTGAGCATATGACTGGTGTGTGTGTGTGTGTGTTTATTATTGCGGGGTCAACTGCATAAGTATTAATTGTAATAAAAAAAAAAGACCCAAGAGATATTGATATTAAATGGAAATTGGTCCGTGATGGCCCAGATTTATGACCCCGGATTTGGGGCTGTCACACACACCATCACATACAAGCATTCAAGCACACAAGCATGTATAAGCACATAGAATCACATACATAGGCACATAGGAGTTTGAGTTAGAATTTTACCCCATGTGATAAGTGTCGGTACTTATCACAAAATATTCTCTTCCCTTTAATCTTTTCTGCAAAAACAAGGTTAGTATGAGCACACGATAATTTTCATTTTATATTCCAGTAGAATATTCTCTTCCCCTTTTTGACATAATGCCAAAAAGTGAAATTAATATTGAGGTAGAGAACAAGGGAAGGGGATTTAGGTGATTAGATCCTACTTATTACAAGTATTTTCCATCGATCCTCCTTATCACTCCGAACCAGTCAAAACTTCCCAAATCTTCACATATGGGACTGGTTATAAATTAATTACATATTTTAAGACCTAGTCTATGAATACATAATTAATCTCCCCATTTTACAAAGAATTTTAGATACAACTTGTTAAGCGCTTTTTGTAAAATAATGCATCCATTTTCCGCATTGATCGGTCCAATTCGTATGGCTTCCATTTGTATGAGTGTGTGTGTGCATTGATCCTTGTGAGTGATTCCAATTTGATCGTAACAGATCAAATTTTCTGCAAGTGCTACTTAAACTGTTAGAAAGATATTATCAAGAATGTTCATAACAATTTAAGAGTGAAGATCATAAATGAGTTTCGAATTCTGAAAGATATGTTCGAATTCTTGGCACAATTCGAAAACTCCAATTTCCTTAGATCATAAATTTAAGCACAAATTCTGTCTAATCATCTTAGCAATTTAAATCGTAAGAAATTTCATCACATGCATATATATAAACCATAAGATCCAAATCGAGTGTATAGTTTTACAAACCATACAACATAAACCTGCACAAAGTGTTAAAGTAACTCTACAAAGGAATATTACACAAAGTTAAATTCGAGTAATATGAAATGAAAAACTAGCTAAGTAAAGTTTGCAACAAGTTGAAGGTTTCGAGCTAGTTGACTGAAGTTGAACACTTTGTAACCCTGTAATAAACATTTCATGTTAGAAACATCATTTTCAGATTAATGTAACTAAGAATTTGTGTGTGTGATAGAGCCATGCAGTCTGTGAGGGGAGAGGAATGACTGAGCTCAGAACAAGCTCATCATTGCTCACTACAAGGCAAACTGTTAGTAACTTTCATAAATGAATAATATAAATCAAAATGCATAAAATTAGAAAGTACAAACAGTGCTCTAGTGTAGTGGAGAGCCATGACCAGGCATGCTCAAATCCAAGGCATTTCCAAGCAACAAAACTGCAAACCACCATTAAGACACAAAAGGCTAAGGTCAAGTGCAGATATGATCTTATCATAGATAAGAGAATTAAAGTGGTCATATAGGCTAAAAGACTTCATTTAAGAAGTTTTAGAAAATATCTGGCTATCAGCTGAGTGATATATTAAATCATAGCTAGATCATGACAATAGTGACTATCTTACAGCATCATTTAGCCACCCCTGTTTCAAGAGGGGGACCTGCAAAACAGATAACCAAAAAAAACAAAGTCAGTATTGATCATAAGGAGATTATAGTGGCTATCAGTGTAAGAATTTAATCAGAGAGCAGTCAGAATGATTGTGGAAGAAATTTTGACATCACTTAGCCACCCCTAGGGAGGGGAGTACCTGCAAAATAGATAAAGAAAACCAAGTTAGTAATGGTTCTTTTGCAAGTATGGAAAGCCATCAGCAGTCTCATCTTGCTCAACCAATGTGAGTCATGAGACTGGCATCATCTGGCACCAAGTCTCACCCATCCTTAGGATATCATGAGTTAACCAAGGAGATATACACTATCTCATTAAATCTGCAAGGGTTAGATAGGATATAAACATGCATGCATTCTAAATGTGACTGGTTCATCCTGGGTTCAGATCAAGGATTCTCTAAAGGAATCCATGCAGTCCATGGAATCAGCAGTATAGTGAGGTCAAAGTGTCCTAGAATGCAATGACATTGATCTAACAACTCATAAGTAATAGAGATATCATTAAACTGAAATCATAAGTACTACATTCAACATCAAGAACCATAGTACAAGATTCCTAGCATCACAACTGCATCCATTTTGGTAATGGCACCCATAACAACACAAAAGCAAACTACATAGGTAATAAGCTTGATAAAATAGGCACAAAACAGATAGTGCTAACATAACAAAAGCTATCAAGCATACAACACACACATAAACTTAATCAACAGTTTCCAAGGAATCAGATTTCACAACATCCTCAAACATAGCATCACAAGGCACAATAGGGTTATCAGCAGTATCTCCATTTCCAACAACACAATTTTTTGCATCAACTTCCACAAGTTCAGTATCAATGGGCTCAATGACAACAGTAGGAGGCTGTTTAGCAGGAGTGTTCATGTTAATTTGGAACTGAACCAACTGAGATAGGTTATTTTCCACAACAGAAACCCTATGCATAACAGAGCTCACAACTAACATCACTATGTCCACTTTCTCAAGTAACTGAGTGAACCTTTCATTCAAAGCAACAAACTCTTTTTCCAAGTCCTTGAACTTGGCTTCAAGTTCCTCACATTGAGCAGAGAGTTTCACAAAAGCAGTGAAAGAAGCAAACAATTGAGCAGAGTTATCAGAAGCAGAGACAGGTGGATTCATAGGAGCATTCACATTAGGCACAACAACATTGTTTTCAACAGGTAAAGCAACAGGAACACCAGGCAAGATAGGAGCAGGAACAGGCATATCAGCATTCACATTCACAGGCACATCATCATTCAAAGCAGCAAAAGACAAAGTGATCCTAGTAGACCTATCTGAGACAGTATTGGACACATGGAAAAAAGGAGGCATATTGGTGTCAAACTTAAAGTGTTCAAAGACCTGAGTTAGCAATAAACCATAAGGCATATACCCACTTTTTGTTGCAGAAATTATTTTGGAAATGATCATGTAAGCAAGATTAAAGTCCACCTTCTGACTCACAATCTTGTACATGAGTTTTAGTTCAATAAAAGACATAAGTTTTCCAGAGTTTTGAGAAGGAAAATAGTTTGCTCGAATGATTTGAGCTAAAGTTTGATACACTGGGGCAAAATGCTCATAGTTAATGCCATTAGGAGATTCAAACACATAAGCAGGAACATCATAGCCACAAAACACAGACAGGTAAAGCCTTTTCTCCTCAGAGTTGAAGACAAAAGTCTTAGAAATATCTATAGGTCTCATAGCCATAGCAGAAGGATGAATTTTGAGTGCCTTACCTAACACAATGTGATCAACAAGAATTGGACTCCCATTGACAACAGAGGTTATGTAAAGAACTCCATTCACCCCACTCCCAACTCCCATATTACAATAAAACTCAGAAACATAGTTAGGCAAGACTCTTCTAGTTGGGAAAGACAACAAAGTATCCCACTTAGCATGTTGAAATTTAGCAAGCAAGTCAGACTCTCTAGACAACTGAATCAAACAACCAGATTGCATTTTGGACTTAGCAAATCTATTCTGTGCAGAGGTGGAAATGAACATGGGTGGAGAGTGTTTGAGTTTCTTTTTCTTGTTTTTAGAGCTATCAGAGGTGCTAAACAGGTTAAGTGTGGTGTCAACTGGTGTAGAAGACATGATGTAGCAAGCAAGTACTTATAGCAAGAAAAAGAAGAAAAGAAATAATTGCAAAGAATATGCAGAGCACAGCACAGAAATCACACTCTTAAATAGCCATAAACACACAGATTTTCAAGTACATGAACAGTAATGAACAGTAGATAATAGTATTAAACAGTACACAGGTACACTGACAAAGGACAAGGTACAGTACACGAACAGTGCAGTGACAGTGTAAAGTTCTGAACACAAGTACTAAAGCAAATCAGGTACATGCAAAAAGCTGAAATTTGGATTTAACTAACAAAGTCAGCTAACAGATCTCTGCAAAAAGGTATACACATGCTAAATTCAATATCTCAAAATAGTAACTACATTAAATGCAAAGTAAGAGAGCTGAACATATAAAGCAAGATATTTATCCAAACAAATATAATTTAAACAAAGAAGGTCATATCAAGCTGCTAAACTCAGATAAACAATGCACACAAATCTTTCTAAATATATGAACAATACACAGTTCAAGATTTGTATCAACTATATGCATATACACAGCTCAGATTACATGGATTTAACTAAAACACATTGAGTAAAGGCTCATAATGCACATACATCTAGCACAGGTATGGCACTAAGACATTGCAACACACATATTAGCATGCTCATATAGACTACACAAGTAAATCCATAAATAAAAGTAAGTAACCATACTCGAAGAAATCATGACAGATTGAGCAACAGCTAAGAACAAACTAACCAAGCATAGAGACATAATATAACCAACCAAGTTGTATTTTAACTCAATAGAACACAAGGCATAGAGATAGTTCAACAACTCTCAAGGACACATACAACAAGTATTTAGAGATACCAAGTAACTCTATACTCGAACTGACTAACAAATACAAGCACATAAGGACTTAGACTGTCATAACATACAACTAAACACTTATACTAGAATGAGAACCTCATATCCAATCAACAACTTAGATTACTAGAGACAAGAGAACAACTATGGAGACAGATACAAGTAAAATCACAAAGATAAACAGCCACAATGTCACATAGTATCCATACTAATTCAACAATCCAAGTAACCTTATAACTAATAATTAAATCATCTAAATAAGCATAATTTTCAAGCATGCATATCAACCAAGTAATGAAACTGCAAAGGTCGAGAAGATTGCACCTTGACTTTGGTGGTAATGCACACAGTTTAACATCCAAATACACATAAAATACATAAACAAGTAAGTACAAGGCCTCAACCAAGTGGA
This sequence comes from Kitagawia praeruptora, assembly GCA_037693485.1. Lineage (NCBI taxonomy): Eukaryota > Viridiplantae > Streptophyta > Magnoliopsida > Apiales > Apiaceae > Kitagawia > Kitagawia praeruptora. The sequence continues at coordinate 114,182,783 of CM075351.1, read as the reverse complement.
CTACCGAGTTCCCCAGACTGACTCACTGAGTTCCGGTGAGATTCCACTGAGTTAAGCATCAAAACAGTTAGTAGTAACATAAAAATGACTTACTCTGCCTGCATAACACAATAATTAGGTTAAACAAATCATATAATTAACAACTCGCATCACAAAACCAAATTAGGGTTTGGAAAAATCAATCTCCGATCAAAGGGCTTATGATATATGATGATTGAGACATCATAATCAACAAGAATCTGATGAGAATCGATCAAAAAATCGATGGATTCAATATGAATTGAAAGAGGCAATTCTAGGGTTTGAGGTTTTTTTTAATCAGGGAATTAAAAGTGTGAGATGAACACGAAGATAAGTGTAATCAAGGCTGGAGAGTTCAAATATGGACTCATTTTTAATAAACGATCAAAGATGAGATCGGAAAGTCAAAATCGCCGATTAGAGAGGCGAAAGAGAGAAGAGGCGAGAGAGATAGAGGTTGGAACAGTAGGGTTAGAAAATTAGGATAAGAAATATATATTTTTTTCGCTTGAACGGCTGAGTTAAAATCCCTATTTGATCCAATGGTCCTGAAATAGCCAGCATAAATCATAAATTGTGAGAATAAAATTGATTTTTGTAGAATTAAATTTGCACCTTATTTTACAAAATGAATCTATAAAAATAGATAAAAATTCATAAAAAATTCCACAAAACTTCTGGAGAGCTCAGAAAAATGAGATCAAAATTTAAAAATTTAAATCTCAATTTTAGACACATTTTAATTAGTTTCCATCTTTTTGCCCGAGTTTTGAAACATTACGTATTTCAAGGCCATGCAAAACTGAAACTAATTAAAATTTATTTTATTTTATTCGAAATATTTCAACATGGTTTTTAGCCAAGACATAAACATTAAAATTATAATGTTCATCTTTAATCAAATTTATTGCAGAGAAATCTGAATTTTCGAGTACGGAAGTTCTCTAGAAAATCCGCTCACACAATACGCTTGATTGACTTGACTAGAAAATCAAGTTATATGTATTTCAAATAAAACTTGAATTAAATATAGAGCCACTATATTTAATTATTGTAGGCATTCCAACATTCCTAAAAGCAAACGTAATTTAGTGAATCTTTCGGAGTGCAAAGCCTTCGTGAATATGTCGGCAACATTATTTTCGGTATCAATATAATCCATCAAAATATCACCTTTGTTGACATGATCACGTAAGAAGTGATGTCGAATATCTATATGTTTAGTACGAGAGTGAGATACCGGATTTTTACTTAGATCAATCGCACTCGTATTATCACAAAATATAGATATTGCATCAAATTTAACCATATAGTCGGCTAATGTTTGCTTCATCCATAAAATTTGATCACAACATTTTGCTGCCGCTATATATTCAGCTTCTACGGTAGATAAAGACACGGAGTTTTGTTTCTTCGAAAACCAAGAAACTAAACATCCACCGAGGAATTGACACGTACCACTTGTGCTTTTTTTATCGATTAAGTGACCCGCATAATCCGAGTCGGAATAGCACACTAAGTCAAATGGTAATCCTTTCGGATACCAAAGACCAAGTTCCGTAGTACCTTTAAGATATCTAAATATCCGTTTGACCGCGGATAAGTGAGATTCTTTAGGTGCCGCTTGAAATCTAGCACATTTGCAAACGCTATATTGAATATTCGGTCTACTTGCGGTGATATAAAGTAGACTTCCAATCATACACGATATTTCTTTATATCGACCGAATTTCCGGCAGCATCCGCAACTAATTTCTCCGAGGGAGACATAGGAGTACTAAGTGGTTTTGCATTCTCCATCTCAAATTTCTTAAGCATTTCCTTGCAATATTTTGATTGAGATATGTGAATGCCTTCGTTAGATTGCTTAATCTGCAAACCTAAGAAGAAATTTAGTTCTCTCATCATGCTCATTTCGAATTCTTTACTCATTATTTCTGAGAATTCGTTACATAGTGATTCTTTAGTTGAACCAAAGATAATATCATCTACGTAAATTTGAACGAGCAAGATATTATCACCTTCATACTTCGTAAATAGAGTAGTGTTGGCAATTCCCATTTTAAAACCACTAGCAATTAGGAATTTGCTTAACCGCTCATACCAAGCTCTAGGAGCTTGCTTTAGTCGATCCGTATAAGGCTTTATAAAGTTTATACACATATTCCGGATGTTCTAAATCTTCAAATCCCGGTGGTTGTCTTACATATACTTCTTCTTCTAAGACACCATTTAGGAAAGCCGATTTAACATCCATTTGATAGACTTTGAATCCCTTATGACAAGCGAAAGCTAAGAACATTCGAATTGCTTCGAGTCTAGCTACGGAAGCATAAGTTTCATCGTAGTCTATGCCTTCCATTTATGTATAACCTTGAGCTACTAGTCTTGCTTTATTTCTTACCACGGTTCCACTTTCGTCTAACTTATTACGAAAGACCCACTTGGTTCCAATTGTGGAACAATCGGGTGGAGGTGGAACTAGTTCCCAAACTTTGCTTCGAGTAAATTAGTTTAATTCTTCTTGCATAACAAGAATCCAATCCTCGTCTAATAGAGCTTTTTTTGCCGTTTTGGGTTCTATTTGTGATAGAAAAGCTAAGTGACTAGCAATGTTGTGAACTTGAGATCGAGTTCGGACACCTTTATTTCTATCACATACGATATTCTCGATAGGATGATTTCTAACCCAAGGTACATCCGAAGGTAGTCCATTATCGACATCAATTATTTCGAGAGGATTATTAGGAATTGTAGTTCCTTGATCAAAAGTTTCGATTTGTCTAATAACATCCTCAACGTTATCATGACAATCTTCTTTTGAATCACTTTCCTCTTCAACCAAATCTTTAAACTTAGAAAGTGGTTTCGATTCATCAAACACAACATTCAATGATTCTTCCACCATTAAGGTTTTAAGATTAAATACACGATAAGCTTTGCTTGTATTTGAATATCCAATAAATACACCCTCACTAGATTTAGGGTCGAATTTCGTTAAATAATCTTTTGTATTCAAAATAAAGCATTTACTTCCAAATACCTTGAAGTAGCTTATCTTAGGAGTTTTACCAAAATAAAGCTCGTAGGGAGTCTTCATTTGAATAGGTTGTAGTAAAACTCGATTAAGAACATAACAAGCCGTTGACATGGCTTCGGCCCAAAAATACTTAGGTCGACGATATTCATTAAGCATCGTATTCGCCACTTCTTGTAATGTTCTATTCTTCCTTTCAACAACCCCGTTTGATTGAGGTGTATAAGGAGGAGAGAAATTGTGAGTAATACCATTTGCTTCACAAAATTCAACAAACTCGGAATTTTGAAATTCTTTGCCATGATCCGTCCTTATATAAACAATAGACGTTTCTTGTTGAGTTTGTATCCTTTTGGAAAGAGCAACAAATGATGCAAAGGCATCACTTTTTGCTTTAAGAAACTCCGTCCACGTATATCGTGAGAAGTCGTCGACTACTACGAGAGTATACGAACTTCCTCCCAAACTTTGTATGGGCACGGGTCCGATAAGATCCATATGTAGAAGCTCTAGTGGTCTAGTAGTAGACACCATGAATTTGGCTTTATGAGATGCTCAAATTTGTTTGCCAATTTCACAAGCTTCACATATATGATCTTTCACGAAATTGAGTTTCGGTAAACCACGTACATGTTCATTCGAACATATATTTTTGATGAGTTTCATGTAGACATGACCTAGACGTCGATGCCATAACCATGGATCCTCATTCATGGATACCAAACACACATTTTCGTAATCATTTAGGTCACACGAATAAACATTCTTACCTCGTGGACATTTAAGAACCAATTTCCACTCTTTGTCATAAATAGCACAATGAGATGGAAAGAAGATAACTTTGCAACCATTGTCACATAGTTGACTTATCGAAAGCAAGTTGTACTTTAGTCCAGTGACTAATTGTACATCACATATTTTGAAACTCTTATTGCCAATATCACCAATGCCTATAATGTCACCTTTGCTACTATCTCCAAACGTTACAACTCCGGTGGCTACCTTTTAATGTTGTTCAACAAAGACTTATTACCGGTCATATGTCGAGAACAACCACTATCAAGGTACCACACATCTTTCTTAGCAGCAAGGCACACCTACATACAATATTAATTAAACCTTTTGGTACCCTTTTTACTTTCATAGATAAATCGAGGCATAGGATAATCATTCACATAAACAATATCATTTCTAGATGCTTGATTCCTATTTGAAATATGATACGGATTCCTTCTAGGAGCATATCTAGAATTACCACGAAAAGCATTATTGCTATCACTACGGGGAAATATAGTGATAACGGAATCTCTAGAATGATTATTAGCATGATAATTAACATGATTATTCCTAACATGAGTATTATAGTTTCTAGGATAAGCATGATGAATCACATTAGCATAATGACTCGATTTTTCATTAAAATGACTCGCATTCCTAGGCATAGAATAAGCACTTATATTATGAGCATGACCATAACCATTTGGATTTCTAGCTTTATAGCCTTGATTAGGAACTTTCCAAGGTCTAGTAGTTTCAGTACTAGTACTAGCTTGATTGTTCAAGTTCCTTTGTTGAAAACTAATCGGCCTTTGTTGATAAGTAAACTTCGGTTGACTTTTATCATTTTTAACCACATTTTCCTTCTTTTTTAGCAACTTTGGTTTTCTTATCATTTTTCGAACTTTCACCTTTAGGAATCCATTAATACTTCCCCTTTCTTTCACCTTCTTTGGCTTTGTAATAAAGACTTATATGTCCACTAACATTGCAATATGAACATTTAGGTGAAGATGATTTAGGAGGAATGTTCCTTGAAGTATTAGGAGGTGAAACTTCTCTTTTAGGAGGAGAATTCGCATTAAATCCCAATCCTTCTCGGTTAAATGGAACCTTTGAGTTAAATACCATACTATCCAATATAGTATTACTCTTGGTGAATTGCTTAACGGTTTTCTCAAGATTTTCCTTTTTGACTAACAAGAAACTAATCTTGTTATTAAAGAAATTTGCTTGATCCGAGATTTGAGACAAGAGCTTGCTATTATCATTTTGAAGCCTTTGATTTTCCACGAGAACCGATTTTAGTTCCGAGACAACATGTTCTCATTCTTTTGATTCGGTTTCGAGTAAACCATTAAGATTTGCAAGTTTGAAATCTTTAACGGATAACGTACCTGTTAACACAAAATCACGCAAGCGTACGTGGTCACAAGTAATACAGATATAATCAAGTTCATTCCCACAGAGATCTTGGTTTTTAATTCAGTTTAGTACCTATGCAACAATGTATGGTTTTAATTCACTGCTAAGACAAATATCAAATTGGGATTTTTAATTAACTAAATTAAACTAAGATGCAAATTATAAAACTAAGACTTAAATTAACTAATGAGAATAGAAATCGAATTACTTCTGCAAGAGAAACCATGGGATCCTAACTTCATTAAATACTTCGCTTAGATCTGACGCCTTTAATCATTATATGCAATAGTTATGATATCTGATCGGATAACACGAAACAAGTACACGCTACCTGTCAGCATACGTATACCAAACTAAACATACATCCACAAAAGAGATAGAAGATGAATAGACACCAATTATGCTTAGACCCTATATGTCTATAGAATTTGAAAACATAACGGTTGAAGAACAAGTTATCGATTAAGATCACACAGGGCAGTACAAGTATTTTCATCTCACACCACGAATCATATTGATAAACAATTATGAACCTATGCTAGCATGGCAAGTTCTAAATCTCAAGATCCACTTTCACTTCACAAGAGATTAACAAATTAGATGTTCATGACGCATCTATCAATTAAGCATAACCATACGAGGATATCAAATATACATCACACACAGATCTATAAAGCATCAAGATACTAAAGCTCCATAAATAAATCAGTTAGAATCCCATGACAACGATTAGTTCATAATCGAACCTTTCGTCATCATGGGATCTGATGAAACCATGATAAGAACAAAGTATGAAAGATACAAATAATCCTAAGTAATTGATATGTATTGGTTCTCCTCCTAAGGATAAAAATTACAAGGGTTGGATGTGTTTATATAGGCACTCCAAGTCTTGCCCAGCAAGAAAAGATCCTAAATTACAATTAGAATTAGAAGAAACTGCCTAAAATACAATTATAAGTCGAATTAGGGCAAAACAGCAAATTGCAGCGAGTTCTGGCGCAGTCTGCCCCATTTTGGCGCAGTCTGCCCCCATTTTGGCGCAGTCTGCGCGGCTATATTCTGTTTTCCAACAATTCTTGCGCAGTCTTCGCAGTTTCTGGCGCAGTATGCACGGCTGACTTCTGCCGGATTGCTTTAGAATTCAAGAAAATTCCCCAGGCTTCGCGTGGACAGTAAGATCGCTGAAAACGAACTTCTAGAACTCAAGATATGGCCAAAACAATGTAGACTGCGCAATCATCCGAATTTTACACAATTTGCTCCTTTCTCCTCCGTTTCTTTTGCATTAGCTAACATCTTCAATACCATGACACATGTAACTCCTTGGTAGCATAACACAAGTGTACCAATCTTCATTCCAATGCTTAATTCCACTCTAATATCGCTTAGAACACCAACACTAACCAATAGCTACAGCCCTGTACAACTACACAAAACACATCAAAAATTCAACAAACTTGAGACAAAGTCAATCAATTTAAGCCGATTTGGAACGATCCAAGTGGATATAAAATCCACTTATCACACCCCCAAACTTAAACCGATGCTTGTCCTCAAGGATAAACAACTAACACTAACTAATTAACTAGTACCACTTCCGTAGGTGATCACGGTTGCATTTGGCATATGCAACAAGCCCTTTAAACCCCTAGGCAGCCCTAGTGGACGAGTAAGGTCTTGTGAGGGCCTATAGCGAATGTACCCACAAAATCCATCTAACTAACAATACAATGCAATGCATGAATGCAACTAATATGAAAATGCAAATAATCTAGTACTAATATCCTACCATACCTTCAAATCCTCTCATGCCATATCAACTTAAGAATCAAAGTAATAACGCAATGTCTTGATGTCGAAAGTGCAAGTATTCACATAGTCTACTCAATGAACATGCATAAGTTCTCACAAGCCCTTGTCAAGTGTAAGAATAAGTTAGTAAACATGCTAAGTCTACAAGAGTACATCTTTGAGAAAAAACTCGGGATCTCATACGCAAAAACAAGCAAACACTCACAATCCACTCACAAAAGAATATTCACTCAAGAACACGGGTAAGTGTATCACTCAATTCCAACAAAATCATAAGCACGCTTGACAATTGGTATCAATCTAACTCTTAACACAACATACATCAATGACGATAATCAAAAGGTCTTTATTTGGGTTGTAACGGGGCTAGGGACAAGGTGTGTCAAATAAGCCAAAACAGGTGAAGTGTCAAAATCTAGTAAGTACCATAATAAATCATACACAACAACCTATTTTCCCCCCCCCACATAATTTTTCTATTTTTCTTCCAACAAAACACTCGACTAGTCGACTTAAATAGGATCACAACAAACACAAACATGCTCTCATAATATAGTGGTAAGTATTCCCGCCTGTCAAGCGGGTGACCCGGGTTCGATCCTCGGCAGCGGCACCAAAAACTTGTTAACACAAAATCACGCAAGCGTACTTGGTCACAAGTAATACAGATATAAGTCAAGTTCGTTCCCACAGAGATCTTGGTTTTTAATTCAGTTTAGTACATATGCAACAATGTATGGTTTTAATTCACTGCTAAGACAAATATCAAATTAGGATTTTTAATTAACTAAATTAAACTAAGATGCAAATTATAAAACTAAGACTTAAATTAACTAATGAGAATAGAAATCGAATTACTTCTGCAAGAGAAACCATGGGATCCTAACTTCATTAAATACTTTGCTTAGATCTGAAGCCTTTAATCACTATATGCAATAGTTATGATATCTGATCGGATAACACGAAACAAGTACACGCTACCTGTCAGCATACGTATACCAAACTAAACATACATCCACAAAAGAGATAGAAGATGAATAGACACCAATTATGCTTAGACCCTATATGTCTATAGATTTTGAAAACATAACGGTTGAAGAACAAGTTATCCATTAAAACCACACAGGGCAGTATAAGTATTTTCATCTCATACCACGAATCATATTAATAAAAAATTATGAACCTATGCTAGCATGGCAAGTTCTAAATCTCAAGATCCACTTTCACTTCACAAGAGATTAACAAATTAGATGTTCATGACGCATCTATCAATTAAGCATAACCATACGAGGATATCAAATATACATCACACACAGATCTTTAAAGCATCAAGATACTAAAGCTCCATAAATAAATCCGTTAGAATCCCATGACAACGATTAGTTCATAATCGAACCTCTCGTCATCATGGGATCTGATGAAACCATGATAAGAACTAAGTATGAAAGATACAAATAATCCTAAGTAATTGATATGTATTGGTTCTCCTCCTAATGATACAATTTACAAGGATTTGATGTGTTTATATAGGCACTCCAAGTCTTGCCCGGCAAGAAAATATCCTAAATTACAATTAGAATTAGAAGAAACTGCCTAAAATACAATTATAAGTCGAATTAGGGCAAAACAGCAAATTGCAGCGAGTTCTGGCGCAGTCTGCCCCATTTTGGCGCAGTCTGCGCGGCTACATTCTATTTTCCAACAATTCTGGCGCAGTCTGCGCGGTTTCTGGTGCAGTCTGCGCGGCTGACTTCTGCCATATTGCTATAGAATTCAAGAAAATTCCCCAGGCTTCGCGTGGACAATAAGATCGCTGAAAACGGAGTTCTAGAACTCCAGATATGGCCAAAACAGTGTAGACTGCGCAACCATCCGAATTTTACACAATTTGCTCCTTTCTCCTCCGTTTCTTTTGCATTAGCTAACATCTTCAATACCATGACACATGTAACTCCTTGGTAGCATAACACAAGTGTACCAATCTTCGTGTAGCTCTTCCTCAATATCTCCCGTTAAAGCTTGTTCGAGTTCTTTTATCTTTACACTTAGTGTCTCATTTTCACGAATCAAAGATTCATTTCGAATCTTTAAATTCAACATCTCAACATGGAGATCACTAGTGTTGGTAGATAATTGAACTTTTTCATTTTCAATCTCTTCGGCTTGAAGTATTAAGGATCTATTCTCAATCTCAAGATTTCGAATACTTTCATCCTTTTTATTAATTTCCGATTTCAAGCGCTCATTTTGAGATGAAATAAATTTGTAATATTCCACATCTTTGACATGGATATCGGTCAAACAAGTGACCTCTTTTTGTAGCTCAACATTAACATCCCGTATTTTATTCCTTTCGGAACTAACCATGATGTATTTTTGGATAATTTCATCATGACTCATTTTCAACATCTTTACAAGATTAATAAGCTCCGAGACACCCAAATTTGCATGGTCTACTTTAAACAAATCTATACTAAAATTATCACTACTACAAGATGCCACATTATTAGTAGAGTTTAGGGTTACCTCTTGGTTTGTAGTGGAGATTTCCGTTGGTGTAGCTTCATCACCGATTGCCATCAAGCACAAGTTAACAACTTCTTCACTTTGTTCGGGAGATTCTTCATCCTCGCTTAAGTCCCATTCATTTTCGACTACAAGACTTCGACCTTTAGCCAACTTTGGACATTCCCGTTTAAAGTGACCGGGTTGTTTACATTCGAAACACACATCATGTGCTTCTTCACTTGGCGATTCCTTCGGCTTAGGCGGAGAATAATTATTCGAATAATTTCAATTATTGTTATAAGCATTATTCCCTTGTTGAACACCTTTGCCTTTGTTAAAACTCGTGGTCGGAAAATTGTTGTTATTTTTATAATTAGGCCTTCCTTTCGAGTTGAATACATGTTGTTGATTATTCGACTTAAGGAATATTTTTCCGTACCTTTGAGCTTTACTTTGCAACACTCGACGTAGTTGTCTCGAAAGAAGTGCAATCTCTTGTTCATCGAGATTTTTCAACTTTCGTTCAACTCATCGTCGTTTTCATCTTCATCGATAAGAATTGCTTTTAAGGCCATATTTTTCTTTTTATCTTCCACTTTCGGAAGTGCCTTTTCCGGAACATTATCTTCCTCGTAAGCACGAAGATTTCCGAATAAGCTATCGATGGAGTATGAATTCAAGTTATGCATTTCTTTTATTGTGGTAACTTTGACTTTCCAACTCGGAGGCAAGGCTTTTAAAATCCTACAATTTTTCTCGTTTGTAGTATAGGCCTTTCCGAGTTGTGAAAGCTCATCGATAATACGAGTAAACCTCATTTCCATATCGATGATGGTTTCACCTTCGAGGAGTTTAAAATTCTCATATTCTTGTATTAAAGTATCCATCCGAGATTCTTTAATATCTTTTGTACCCTCGTAAGTGATGACCAACTTGTTCCACATTTCTTGTACGGACTTGCAATTATTAACACGCTTATACTCTTTTTCTGCAAGTGCACTAGTAAGAACCATTTCCGCTTTCGCGACAATATTCATTCGAATTTCTTCGTCGGGAGTATATTCACTAACTTTCTTTTGGACATCCTCATCGTCTACTTCTTTCGTAGGGAGGTCAACACCATCTTCTATGGCCATCCAAACTTTGACACCTTGGGATCTAGCATAAATTCTAAATCTTGTTTTCCAAGTAGCAAAATTAGTGCCATCAAAAAGTGGTGGTCGAGAACTAGAAATTCCTTCTCCGCAACCAATAGTATTCAAATAAGCCATCAAAAAGATGTCCTTTTTACGGTTTAATATAGCGACTTTCACAATAGTCGATAAACCCGATAAGGATCTACTTTTTGTTGTATTTTTCGATTATCACAACAATCGTAAAACACGGTTAAAAGAACTGCTCTGATACCAATTGATAGGTCCCGTATATGGGTTAGATAAGCTAGAAGGGGGGGTTGAATAGCTTATCACCTTTTTAAAATTTAGAGCTTTGCTTTTTCGAAGTTTCTTTCCTCTTTTAAAAATTTGTTACTTGTAAGCAAGTAAATCGAGTGCGGAAGCAAGTAAAAGAGAAAGGAAAATAACATGGTCGATTATATCCTGGTTCGCGGATGCCCGCAACCCCTAATGGATTCGAACACCCCTACTCTAGTCCCCGAGCTCCTCCCCGGACTCGAGATTTCTTCCACTATAAAGAGACTCCTTTATAGTAGGCGGAGAAGCCTTTACAAATCCTAAACCACTATTTATTTATCTTGGAGCAATACACACGCGTATTCTCCTCACAATAAATAGCAAAATCCACTACAAGAATTATCTTGGAGCGTAACTCCCCGTTACCTCCTCAAAGACTTGTAGCAACCCTTTTACAAAACTATGTACTTCTACAACTTTGCCGGTCTTGGATCTTAGGTCTTAGGTCTTGGGTCTTCCATTTTTTCATGGTGCGAAGGCCACTAACTCCCCGTTAGTGTGCCTAAGACTTGGGTCTTAGAACAAGAGTCACCTCACTTCACTTCACCTCACTGCAATGTTGGGTTCTGAGGCATAAAACGCAGCGGAATAACGTAAATAAAACAATAATTTCGAAACCCAAACCAGGATCCATGTATAATTCTAGACAGATAATGGAGAAAAACGAGTCATACCTTTAAAACGTAGTTTCACGAACTCAACGGAGATGGAGGTCCTAATTGTAATCACCACGTAGCCCTTAATACAAGATCCGCGTCTCTAATTAGTCCACACGAACGCCCGATTGTCTCTATAATCACCGGAGTCAGTACTAGCCGATTACTGCCCTTGATCTCTCTCTCTCTCTCTCTAGCCTCTCTTGATGTAGAGCTGCTAGGGTTTTTGCTAAAACGATTTTTCCAAATTGTTACCCTAAAACAATACATCCATATGTATTTATAGAGGAGAGATTGGCCTGAAAACCCTATTTCGTTTTGGGCTTCTCATAAAACCAAAACTGATTGGGTTATTATAAAATTCGAAATTTGATCTAATTAATTAAGTCCAACTTAAATAATTAAATAACCAACTTCAAATTTATAATTATTTAATTTAAATTCTGAATTTAAATTAAAACTCCGTTTAGACGTTCTAAGTGTGTAACCCTTTAGGTTACTATTACGTTGGCAATAATTTTAATACTCCCTCCATCTCATATTTCTTTTCCCACTTTCCTTTTAAGGATATTCAAAATACATTTCTCCTTTCTATTTTTGTCCATAAAAAATAATATTCAACACCCACTACTCCACCCACTACTCCAAAAAAACAATATTCAATACCCACTACTCCACCCACTAATCATTACAAATAATATTCAACACCCACTATTCCACCCACTACTCCAAAAAAAACAATATTCAATACCCACTATTCCACCCACTACTCCTTAAAAATAATATTCAACACCCACTACTCCACCCCACTACTCCAAAAAAACAATATTCAATACCCACTACTTCTTAAAAATAATATTCAATACCCATTACACTATAAAAAAAACATTCATTCCCCACTATCTTAAAACCCGTGAAATTCAGCAAATGAGCAAAGAAAAAAGAGACGGAGGGAGTATCTAATAATAAATTTATAAACAATGAGCGGCATCTAGTAATACATCATTGCTACCCAAGTAATAATAATAATTGGTGATCCAATTAAACCTTTCGTGATATATGTTTCCGTGTAATATAATCCCTTTAACCAAATATTATAGATTAAACTCGAGGCATGTATTTAGTCATACTCTTCAACATTTAATCCAGATTTACTTGATCCATGAGTAGACTATTCAAACAAATCAATATTTGAGCATGGCCATGCATTTTCATAGTCTCACTCAATCAAGAGGCCAATAATATCTCTCCTAATTATAGGAGGGTTAAATCCTTTATCTATCATTCATATTTCTCATACGTCTCATAACATACCCGATGTACACTTTTATCATCACCCGGTCAAAGGTAACTTTTAATGTAGTCAAAGTATATTAATCCTCGTATAGAAATATAATGATCTCAAGTCTAAGGATCATTACACCATTATCAATGTGAGTCTTTCTAACGACATTATCAACATGTAGAATCTCACCATGGGTTTGTCCAGTACCATGTACTCCTACATGTACCTATGTATTGACTTTAGTATCTCCATACTCATAACCAATGAGATGTGGTTATTTGTCAAACAACATACTAGTCTATTTATGTATTATTATTGTCCTATATAATAATAACCGACTAGGGACCTTTTAAGAATATGATATATTATATAATCTTAAGTTCAATTCATGTACTTGAACTATACAATGTGTATCATGATTCTAAGGACATTTATTATGCTAACAAATATATCGCAGTAATTAAAGTCATAATAAATACGTTTATTTAATAATCAAATGACATAAAGGTTTATTCAAGAAACAATGTATTGCCTCTAGGGCACCTACAACATGCAAAGATTAGAATACAAGTCTAACAAACAAACAACAATATAAGAGATATATTATAAGGGCCGTGCAAAACTAGTATGTTATGGTACTTGCCACGGGGACACTATTACTCGTTAAAATAGTTGATTTGTTATTAGTTAAAGTCGAGCTCTTCACGTCGCCAAACGGAAAAACTTCGTACTTTAGTGGTGTGTGCAAATGGTGCTTAATTTATATATATAGTAATATATTCAACTCGCAAGTGCGAGGACCAAAGAAAAATATTCAACTCGCAAGTGCGAGGACGGAAAGAAAAAGTTCAACTCGCAAGTGCGAGGACCAAAGAAAAATATGCAAGACAATAAATTAAATGTGCATCAATATATAATCGTGAATGCAAATTAATCTACACACAACACAAACTCACACGTACGGAAAAGTAACTCGCTTATCTATAGGATAAAACGAGGGCCGCTATAATGCGTTAAATTAGTGCGAGAAAAGTAAACACGTAAAGAGCACACAAACAAACAAGCAAGAAAATAACAAACAAAAATATACAAGATATATTCGGCCGGATTTTTAACCGGAATGGCCGAATGGTTCGAATTTGTTGTAAAAACAAATTCAAGTGGTCTTGCTCCTTTAAGTCCTTTTAAATATTTTTGAGCTCAAGATAAAGGTTAAGGACTTGGTTGAACAAGAACTAAAATTAAACTTCTTTTGATTTAAATGTAACAAGTTTTTAAACCACTTAAGGTTAAAACAAGTTTAACTCTTTTTAACCAAAAATCAAAAGATAGTTTAGTATGACCTTTTAACAAAGGAGTTGGGGGAAGCTTAGGATAATCTTTTAAGTGCTTCCAAGAACTTACAAGTTGCAAAAATATAAACTAAACGAATCAACTTCAAGAACAAGTGTATATAAGAGCAAAATGCAAGATTAAGTGAATATAAGCTAATATATAAATAAAATGACCAACCAAGCACAATATATTAGCTATATATTCGGTTATATATATATAAATATATATAACAATATGAAACCAACTTATAACCCTTGAGATCTAGAGAGAAATCAAGAGAAAAAGCTAGTTACGAAGCTTTTACACACAAAAACACTCGCCGGAAAAGTCGATGGAAAATAGCCGGAATTTAAGGTTCAAGGGGGAATTTTCTTGGGCTCAAAAGGTCACTTACAAGCTGCCTAAACAAGGCTTGTAAGGTGGAAAAACAAAGGTGACCAAAGGTGTGTGAAGGAGAGCAGGATTTATGAAGAAAAACAAGCCAAAATGATGAAATATCAAGGTTTAAAAAAGGCTTCACTCAAGGCTACGTTTTTGGCACAAAGGGGGCAGTAGGGAGAGTGTTTGGGAAGTGTTTGCTTCAGCACTTTGTTGGCTCTCAAAGTTTGGAAAAGAAGTGGGGGGGGGTAAGGGCTTATTTATAGCCAAAAAATAAGCATTATAGCTTTATTTTAAATGGTAAAAGGCACATGTTGTAAAGGCAAGTAGCATGGAATATTCTTTTTTGCTTCCCAGCTGTGCAACAATTCAAAAATGCATGGGAAAGAGTTCCCACACATTTTTAACATTTATAGAATGTACGAAAATCGAAAAATGCGCATACCGACGAGATAAAATGGAATATTCGCAATAAATCGAACAATTATTGAAAAATTATGAAATTTTGGGAATCCCCTAGAAATGTACCCAGAGGATTATGGTAAAAATTTCACCTTGAAATGAGTTGACCAACTGTGACTTTTAAGCGACCATTAAATCAATTACGTATCGATTTAAGGGGTCCCGGAAAAAAGTCATCCAAAATTTCCGAAACTTATTCTAAAATGTCCTATGGAGAAACTAAGGACATATCCAAGGTTTCAAGTCATAAAGATACGTGGAAGTACTTTACGAATTTTTCGAATGTTAAAATGGCCTTTTGGAGCGACCAAAAAATTCATTTGTCTTTACCGACAACTAAGACAAAAGTTTTGACTTGAAAAATATTCAAACATAATATTCCTTATGAAATAATGACTATGAGGTCCAAGGAACACTTGAGTTTGAATTTAAAAAGATTTTTATCCGGATAAATAAGGATTTACGGGTTTTTCGGAATAAAATCTATTTAGGGTCTTTTGGCATGATTTTTGGCAAGGCAATTTGATTATAAATATTAAACAAATATATCAAGAATATTTGAGAGTAAAACATTTAAGAACGACACGCTTTTAAATAATTTGGGCAATTTTGGTTTGTAAAAGCCGTGTTTGAAAATTCTCGATATTCGTGCCTTTAGCCGATGCCTAAATCTTTTGACAAAAATAACCTAGAATATAAAACACCATTTAACATGATATTTTCATCCTAAGTTGATGTCGAAAATATGTCGGAAAACGATTTTGGCTTAGGTTTGACCAGTTTGACTTGATACCGGAAAATGTCGTCTCCGGGGGAGGATTCTAAGTGTAATCCTAAATCTAATTTCATTTCACTTTTATTTTGACAAATTCCAAAACCTAATAGTGAAAGAACTGACCCCGTCACACCTCTCTCTTCTCGGCCTCAGCAGCTCTCTTTTCAGCTTCAAATTTCTCTGCCTTAACCTCTGACAACTCTCGAGTAAACTTCTCGCTCCCACGAAAATTAGCATCAGATTTATAGGGATTCACGATATGCGTCAAGTCAGACAGAAACTGCAAAACGATAAATAGAAGATAAAAACAATTGAAACCACAAACAGACAAATAAATCTAAGAAAAGAGAGAGAAAGAGGAAAAAGAAAAAGGATTACCCGGCCTCCGCGAGTCAAACATCTCTCCGCAATCTCCAAGCGAGACTTGTCAGTATAAGAACTAACATCTTGAGGAAGATCCAAAACTTGAAACACCTGAACAGGGGCGTTTGGACCAACAGTCCAACGTTGGTGAGGAGAGACTTCATGATAGAGTATATTTTTATATATATTTTAGATGATTTTATTCTCATATTTATTGTGTTTTGCATTGATTTGGATTTTTATTTAATAGATTTTATTGTTTTATTGTAAGAAATAAAGAATTCATAACTTGGAAGGATTTGGAGCAAAAAGAGCTATTTTGGAGATAAAATAGGAGAAAATTCGTATTATTGGGCTATACGGGCTGTGCTGCACTGTTTTGGCCATATCTTGAGTTCCAGAAGTCAGAATTTGACGATCTTACTGTCCACGCGAAGCTTGTGGAATTTTCTTTAATTCAGAGGTGGTCCAGTAATCAAAATCCAACTGGAAGAGCCCGGAAACAGAGGAGTAAATAAAGTGACGAATTTTAATTAAGGAATCCTATTCAGTTATGGAATCCTATTTGTAATTGATTTAGAGTATTAAAATACTTTTATTGGGCAAGACTTTTAGAGCATATATAAACACATCTAGGGTATTATAAAAGGGGGGATACATACGTGCTCCTACTCTTAGGAGCTAGGGTTTTGGAGAGGAGACCATGAATTTCATTCTTGTGACAGGATTGATGATTGCAGGTTTTCTTATCTGAATTTCTTCTCAATTCTTATTAGTTTAATTATGTTTTCTTGTTTTACTAGTTGTTTTACTTGTTTAATAATTAGCGAGTAGTTATTTCTAGGGCTAAAAGGGAAGCCATGTTTGCACTAATATTGGCATGATTTTCATAGTGGTTTGATTGGTTATGGTTAATTCTGATTGATATGTTTTAATCATTAATTTGTGTAATTGGCCAATATCATGGATTAATTATATGCAAATAGGGGTATGGATCGAGAGATTTACTTACTAGAGGCACACATACGATTAGCAGAATTGAATTTGAGTGCGAAAGCATCATTGGATTTCTGAGAGCGTTAATTCTTGAAAGAGATTAACTTGACTCTAATTACCTGATTGATTGAATTACTAAAAGTGGTTAATTGTGTTGAATGTTTCGAGAGTGTTAATGCTTGAAAGAGATTAACATACTCTAGTTATAGGATCACATTGATTGCTTTAGCTTAAGAGCCAATTGTGTAAGCATGGTGGACCTGATTGCCCTAGGTTTTAAATAATTTGTTTATCATCTGTTTAATTAGTGTTAATCTAGTTTAATTAGTTAATTAATAATTCTTAAATAATCGTTTGTCCTTGAAACAATTAGCGATAACTGAAAAGGAATTAGTAGAACCTGTCTCCTTGTGGATTCGACCCGCTTGCCATCTGTACTAGCAATAGACACCGTGCGCTTGCGGTTAGGTATAATTTGACATATCAAGTTTTTGGCGCCGCTGCCGGGGAGACAACGAGTTTCTATTGATTTTAATTTAGTTGTTTAGATTGTTTCCATTGTCTCGTTGGAACCTTTGTTCCAATTGAGGCAGATTTTACGTTTTCTTGGCTTTGTTGAGAGTTTACAGGTTTGCAATGGGTGAAGTTGATACTTTTGCACTACTCTCTTCCATGTTGGAGGCACGCACTCAAGAAATTGCCTCATTCAACTTTACAGAGCCCACTATGCGTCCAATGAGTATCAATGAGATGTCACAAGTGGCCCCTAAAACTTACAACTTCTGTCCAATTTGTGGTGTCCAGGGTCATTATGGTTTTGAATGCTCTTACAATATCTATAATTCTCAGAGTGCTCAGTGCGGACAAATGAATTCTTTTGAAGAAGGATATGGGTACAATCAGTATTCAAACACTTTTGATCAAGAATGCGTGAATCAACCAGATTTCTACTACCAGGACAATGGTGCTCAAAATTTTTCATATCATAATCAGCAACAGTTTGAGCAACAATATTATCAGTCATATGAGCAGCCGCCACAGCAAGAATATCATTATCCTCATCTACAAGAAGATCTACATGTTTCTCAATCCAGTGTAGATGTGCAAGCTGATCAGACAAATGAGATGTGGGATATCTTGAATAAACTGCTAAAGAGTACTGAAGAACAAGCCGAGAAGATCAAAGGATTAGAAACTCAAAGTTTGGCGATTGAATCTCAAATTGCACAGTTGGCTAACTCTTCTACTACAGGGCAGCTCGACTATTTACCATCATCATCTATCCGATCCGAAGCGGACCTGATTTCTATCAATCTCACAAGCGATCAGGAATATGATAGTTTCTCCATGTATGTTGATGATGAGGCCATTGATAAAGAGAAGGAGCATGCCACAGATGACGAGATCAATGATGTTGCTGCTACCAAGGACAATGTGACTGATGATGAGGTGACAAAGGAAAGCAATACAGAGATGGTTGTTGTTTCTCTTCCACAACCTGTGCCTAAGCTACCATGTATTGATAAATTTGCTCTCGATCTAGCCTCTACTTACAAGGCTTCTTTGCTCAAGACTACTTATTTCAAGGTTGATGTGATAACAAATATTGTTCGAGATGATATTTCTCAAATTCTGGTTGAGGATCCATACAAAGTGGCTCATACGTTTCAAGCTCGAGAAGAGAGAGAACATGGAAGTGTCTTATTAGCCAATGATGTGATAAGCCAAGATGTCCGAATGGCTCCAGTGAAAGTGAGGAGTGAATAAAAACCACCACCAGAACCTCCACCTTATGTCAAGGGAGTTAGTTATTTTCGTGGTGTTGAATTTTATCGCTGTTTTATCACAAAGTTTTCCAAAGCTGCACAAGCACTCTCTCTATTGCTTATTAATGACATAATTTATTTTATTGATGCTTGTTTGGAGACTTTCTGCAGGATAAAGACAACCACTAACACTCTTGATACTTTTTGTGGTGGCGAGTTTATGATCGAGAAATTGGATGTTCCGTCTCCATCGGAGTATTTCTGTGGACGTCAAGCTATTGACGTTAAAGAAGCGCTTCTTGGGAGGCAACCCATGGATGTGGTACATAGGCTGCATTGGAGGATGGGTGCACTTCATGCTTTTGCATAGGGGAGTACTTCTTTCCTTCTTTCGTATATAGTAGAATTGTTTAGTTATAAAAAAATTTTAAAAATAAAAAAAAATAAAAAAAAATTTTGTTGTTTTTTCAAAAAAAAAAAAAAAAAAAAAAAATGAAAAAAATCGAATTTTTGAGGTGTAACGCAGGTTGCTCCTGCGTTTCTGTACATATTGAGGGTCTGTAACGCAGGTTGCACCTGCGTTACTGGTATTGGCGCAATTTGCCTCCACTAACACGCAACTTGCGCTAGCGTGTCTGCATTGGGCGCAGTTTGCGTCCCACGCGCGCAAGCTGCGCGTTATTCAGTGTTGTCAGAAAATTGTCAGCTTGGTATAGCTTTGTACGAGTGTTCTGTTGTATATTATATAAAAAAAAAAATCTTTACACCCATTCTATTTATACCCCTTTTACACCTAATTCTTTTCCTATTTCAAATCCAAAACCTCCCATCTTTTCTTCAAAAAAATTCTAAACCTATTTCTATTCTAATTCTTATTTATTATTATTATTTATTATTATTATTATTATTATTATTATTATTATTATTTTTATTATTATCATTATTATTATTATTTTTCTTTATTATTTTTGTATTTTATTTAGGAATTTATTTATTTATTTATTTATTTTTATTTTTTTTTTTGTATATTTATTATTATTATTATTACTATTATTTGTTATTATTATTATTATTATTACTATTTATTTATTTTATTTTTCTTTTTAATCCCTAAACCCTATTACCTTCTCACCCAAATTTTTTTCCTTTTCACCTTAAAATTCTTAAATCCATCCTATCATTCCATTATCTATTTATACCCATACATACACACCCAATTCATTCTTTTCATCCTCTACATCTCTAAAAAATTCAAGTTTGGGGGAAAATTAGTACAAGTTCACCTCTTTGATTCGTAGTTGGGATTTTTCTTCTCTAATTTTTTATTACGAATTTGTGTTCTTGTAAATTGGGGGTTTTGTAATATTCTTGTTAATTGGGTATTTTTGGTGTGATATTGCTTGGTGGTTTTTGCAGGAAATTTCTTGGGGGATGTTGGTGGTGAGTGGGTGGCTTCTAAGCAAAGGAGGGATGGTTTTTACACCCGACACCTTGATTCCAGGGGAGTTTTCTTTCTTTTCTTTTTAGTGTAGTTTTATTTTGTTTTTAGTTGTAGTTTTGTATCTTGTTCATTGGGGATAATGAACCGCTTAAGTGTGGGGAGGTGTTCTCAACGTAGTGTATTACTTGTTAAAAAAAAAAAAAATCCAAAAAAAATTAAAAAAATTAAAAATACCAAAAATAATTCTGGCCATGTAATTTGATTAGTTGTTGTATTTTGCTTGATGCACCCATGCATGCGTAGAATTCTTGTGTTTATTGACGCTTTTGTATGAGAAGTGACGTGCTTTGTTCTTGTACACACACTTACACTAGCAAGTTGAAGCTGGTAGACTTAATTGGATGTTGTAAGTGATTAGAATGACATGAATATGTGCAAGATGACTTGGTTTTCATGCTTTGAGTACAAGTAGGTGCGTTAGAGAGTCTTGTTACTTGGGATTGATTATGTTTTGTCACACCAAGTGAGTTTTGAGCCTATATGCATATCTTTTGCATGATTTTTCGTTTGCTTGAGTGTCCACATGTTGTTTACATTGCTAGCACTTACTTGAGATCTTTCTTGAAATGCATGACATTACTTGATGATGAGATGATAAAGGCACTTAGGTTTAACCTCATATTTCCCATATTTCCAAACCTTTTATACATGATCAATTAGTTAACCCGTTGAGCCTAATCCTATTCTTTCGGTGACACACTACATTACTTGCCATTATCCTTTTTATTCTATTGGCCTTATACAGTAATTTGAACTTTAATTGTCAAAGGCTAGTATCGTGCTTAAGGGAGTAATAAGGTGTTCATAAAAGGGGGGGTTATTGATGATCATACTTTTGGGGAATATTAATTTTGGGTTGATGCTTGCTAGTCGAAATTCATAAAAATATCTATGGATCATTGTGTTTATTCTTTAGCTCTCAAGAAAAAAAAAAGAGAAAAAAAAAAAAAAAGAAAAAAAATGAATAAATTTGAGAGCATTTTTATGTTTGTATGATCCTTCTTCATTCGACTAGTCAAGTTATTATGTAAGGGTTATTGAAAAATCCAAGTGTGGGGAAGTATTTGTTTTAATAGAAAGGGAATTGAATAATGATTATTGTTGGGTACTAGCTTTTGACTTAACCTTCTTTAGCTTTCTTGACATACCTTGTCCCTAGCCCACGCTACAACCCGAATAAAGACCTTTTGATTGTCATCAGTGATGTATGTTGTGTTGAGAGTGAGATTGATTGCGAGTGTCAAGTTGTGTTTATGATTTTGTTGGAATTGAGTGATACACTTAACCTTGTTCTTGAGTGAATATTCGTTTTTGAGTGAAAGGTGAGTTATTACTTGTTTTGGCATAGGAGATCCCGGGTTTAGACTTAAAGATGTGTTTCTTGTGGGCTTAGCATGATTACCAACGATTTTTACACTTGACATGAATTTTTATGACCTTCTGCATGTTGGTTGAGTAGACTACGTGAATACTTGCACTTTCGACACCAAGACATCGTATGTTTACTTTGATTCTTAAGTTGATGTGGCATGAGAGGACTTGTGTGTGTGGTGTTGTGTTAGCATTGATCTTTTGCATGGTTGGATGAATTTTGTGGGTACATTCACTATAAACCCTCACGAGACAACACTCGTCCTACTAGGGCTGCCTAGGGGTTTAACGGCTTGTTGCATATGCTCAATGCAATCGTGTCATCTACGAAAGTGGTGTTTGTTAGGACTTAGTTTTTATTTCACTTATTTGCCCGAGGACGTGCAAATGCTAAGTGTGGGGATGTTTGATAGAGTATATTTTTATATATATTTTAGATGATTTTATTCTCATATTTATTGTGTTTTGCATTGATTTGGATTTTTATTTAATAGATTTTATTGTTTTATTGTAAGAAATAAAGAATTCATAACTTGGAAGGATTTGGAGCAAAAAGAGCTATTTTGGAGATAAAATAGGAGAAAATTCGTATTATTGGGCTATACGGGCTGTGCTGCACTGTTTTGGCCATATCTTGAGTTCCAGAAGTCAGAATTTGACGATCTTACTGTCCACGCGAAGCTTGTGGAATTTTCTTTAATTCAGAGGTGGTCCAGTAATCAAAATCCAACTGGAAGAGCCCGGAAACAGAGGAGTAAATAAAGTGACGAATTTTAATTAAGGAATCCTATTCAGTTATGGAATCCTATTTGTAATTGATTTAGAGTATTAAAATACTTTTATTGGGCAAGACTTTTAGAGCATATATAAACACATCTAGGGTATTATAAAAGGGGGGATACATACGTGCTCCTACTCTTAGGAGCTAGGGTTTTGGAGAGGAGACCATGAATTTCATTCTTGTGACAGGATTGATGATTGCAGGTTTTCTTATCTGAATTTCTTCTCAATTCTTATTAGTTTAATTATGTTTTCTTGTTTTACTAGTTGTTTTACTTGTTTAATTATTAGCGAGTAGTTATTTCTAGGGCTAAAAGGGAAGCCATGTTTGCACTAATATTGGCATGATTTTCATAGTGGTTTGATTGGTTATGGTTAATTCTGATTGATATGTTTTAATCATTAATTTGTGTAATTGGCCAATATCATGGATTAATTATATGCAAATAGGGGTATGGATCGAGAGATTTACTTACTAGAGGCACACATACGATTAGCAGAATTGAATTTGAGTGCGAAAGCATCATTGGATTTCTGAGAGCGTTAATTCTTGAAAGAGATTAACTTGACTCTAATTACCTGATTGATTAAATTACTAAAAGTGGTTAATTGTGTTGAATGTTTCGAGAGTGTTAATGCTTGAAAGAGATTAACATACTCTAGTTATAGGATCACATTGATTGCTTTAGCTTAAGAGCCAATTGTGTAAGCATGGTGGACCTGATTGCCCTAGGTTTTAAATAATTTGTTTATCATCTGTTTAATTAGTGTTAATCTAGTTTAATTAGTTAATTAATAATTCTTAAATAATCGTTTGTCCTTGAAACAATTAGCGATAACTGAAAAGGAATTAGTAGAACCTGTCTCCTTGTGGATTCGACCCGCTTGCCATCTGTACTAGCAATAGACACCGTGCGCTTGCGGTTAGGTATAATTTGACATATCACTTCAACATGAACTGAAGAAAGAGGCTCGGAGGGCTGCAAAATGGGTGGAAGATTGACGACCTCTTTAATTCCAAGGGGCTTCTCAATGTTGTCTTGACCAAGAGTATCACATCTCCTCAGAACTATTCTGCGAGGCGTCCCAGCCTCGCGCTCTCGAGAATGTTTCTTCTCTCGAAGTCCTCCTTCATCAGTAGTAGTCAAATCAGTGACCTCAGCATTAACTCCAGTGCCCGCAACAACCTCAACCTCAGAACAATTCACAACCTTTGAGGCACCAATACCCTGTCTAGCTGATGAATTCCTAACAGGGGATCTACCAGCAACAACCTTACCAGCAATGGATTGCTTAGCCAACAACATCAAGGCCCGATCCATCTCTTCCTTCAACCCGCTGGAAAGAATTGTTTTTAAAGATTCTCCTGCGACTATATAACAAAAAGCAACATACAACAAGTTAAGAGCACAAACGACAAACAAACAGTAAATGAAATAGCATGTAAAAAATAGACAGATATATCAAAAACAACAAATAATCATGTATAGCTAAATAAATATTACAGTCATGTTCCTCCAAGAATCGGGGATTCTTAAGTTGCTTAAGGGTATATAACGAGCTCCCGCCCTGAAACCCATCCAAAAAATCATTATCATACTTTACCATACTGAGTAACCTATCCACGGCCTCCAGAGATATCTTACCACACGGATTGACAAACTCCAAGTCAGGTCCGTAGAAATACAACCATCTCCCATGATATCCCGAGTTAGATGATTTCGTGTTAACAAGCTTAGACCGCCCCACTCTTTTATCAAAGTACACTTGCCCTTGAGAATGCTTAATGTTATAGATAGAGAAAAACAACCGTAGAGTCAGGATACGTCTCAATTCGGCACACCGAGCTATAAAACCACTCATTTGCGCCACAGAATTGGGGGACAATTGCGCAATTCCACAGCCCAATGCCTCATACACAGCCAAGTGGAAAGGATGAATAGGCAGTCGCAATCCATACTCAAAGTAAATAAGGGGAATTCCATGCATCCCAAACTCTAGCATGAACCAAACCGGATCCTTACGCTTCGGTACGACACATATCCAACCATTTTTAAGATCGACCCACGAGCCCAAAGAATCACAATCAATCGGCTGACCAGCAAAGACACTGGTATAGCTTTAACTAGGTTTATCCACGAACTCCTTAATACCTACTTCTTTCGCAGATCTAACAACCTCGTTGTGCAAAGCAATTATGTTAGGACTCAAGGGTTCAGGTTCAGGCTCCGGTAAAACCCCAACATCAATATCGTCTAAAAATCCTAGAGATTGGACAGACACAGAATTATGGAGTTCTAATTGGTCGAGATTTTTAATTGACTCCAAAGATTCCTCTTTAACAGTCTGCTTACCAGGGTTCTTGGAATAAACAATACGAGAAGATGAAGAAGAACAGGTACCAGACATAATTAGGATAACACAAAGAAAACACACAACAAAAGAAATACGATCAAAGATTACGATGATGGAAAGAAAAAAGGTCCAAGAATTATAAAAAGAAGGTCTTTAAAATGACTTACCTCTTGAAACGGGAGAGAAACTAAAGAACCTTTGATTAGAAGATCTTGAAATTCGAACAGTCGCTCCCAATTACAACACACGAACTGAAAAACATAAGATATTTATAAATATAGTTTCACACGTGCGCCCACAAATGAGCCAGAAAGGAAAATTTTCAAAAAATAAAAATAAAAAAATATACATAAAATGAAAAATAATAACAACAAAAGATAAATCTAAAGATATTGCTGGAATAGGGGGGACAAATGTTGGGCCATGAATATTAGTGAGAATTATGTATATAATTAGAACTTGTAATTTGACCCAATAAGAGCTAGTTTGTAGTTAGGCCCAAGTGTACCCTTTTTCCTTAATGGGCCTAGAAGCCCAAAACTTGTAAATAGAGTATAACTTATCCCTCAAGTAAAGTCAGTAGAGGAGGGAGACCCACTAGGCCTCCCCTATAAATATCCTTGTACCACTTTACTTTAGAGGGGATGCAACTTGATGTAAAGAGAGAACCTCTAAAGGTCTATGAAATAATAAAATACTTTATTCTTAATCAATATTCTAGCTTATAATTAATTTAATAGTTTGAAGACATTTCATAGCCCATCACCCCATGACACCGGACAATTTCATTTTGATAAGCATAAAACATACAACTCCTATCCTATAAAAAATGATTGAGTTGAGAAAAAATGACCTGAACAGAGTACTTAACAGTAAGACTAGCAACTTTGCCCAAGCGATGCGAAAAGGCAAACTTCCCCAACCTGACCTCCCTCCAGAACCCACTAGAGCTAGGCATTCCAACCACTTCCTTCAGCTTCCAGGGTTTCATAAAGGCCCTCGAAAAAATGTTCATATATTAGCAATGTTTATTTGTTTATTTCGATCATAAATTTGATTTATATGTGTACGTTTGTGGAAAGAGTTTTGGTGATACAAGCGAGTTGTTATTATATGTGTATTTTTCTTTAAACACTGTTAGCATCGTACTTTATTATGATTTCTCTTATAGTTTTTTTTTTCAAAAAGGATTTTAATATTAAATTTTTTATTATTGTATATGTTTAGTATTTTTAAAATATATACAATGGGCGTCGGCATAAAAAATTGTGAGGCAAAATTGATAAATCAAAGTAAAAAAGCATTTTAGTATTTAAATTTTTATTATTGTGTATGCTTAGTTTTTTTATAATATATACAACGGGTGTCGGCCTAAAAAATCGTAAGACAAAATCGGTTTAAAAAATATATGAATAATGTGACACCCCCCAAATCCGGGGTCAGGAGATTTGGTCGTCACGCGAAAATGCTCAAAATAAAACATATGTTTAATAATAATCATTCACTTGTGATTGTCCAATACGGGAAATATAACATCTGTGACCCCAAACATACCAAGATCTTTTAAGGTTATAGGGCTAGAAACAAGAATCCAAATTCCATTAAATAAAAAGTTCCTTCTTTACAACATTCTCTTTGATCAAATCTTAAACCACTGGTGTAACTTCGATAAGAAGTACGCCAGACCAACTAGACTATTACATGATAATAATAAATATTAGAACTCAATTATATAAAATAGATCTTACACTAAATCCAGATATCCTGAGCCAAGTCATCTTCGAAATAGCATCACGCTTCTTCTCTTTCTGAACTGTGAGGATACGTCTCGCCAAACTACCTTACTGAAATGTTAGAATTTACAACAGCAAGTATGAGCGAAAGAAATGCTCAGCAAGCGTATAAAAATTTTGATATAAAACCAGAATAAGTGGGGCATAAAATCAACTGAAACGTAAACCAGTTTATAGAGAAAACTGAATCAACAACTGTGATATAATTCAAATCATAACTGAAATCATTTGGCATGTCATAAAAATGAATCATCTGCCAACTCACAATATATAATAGCCATTCTGGCAATATGGATTAGATATATAAAAAAGAAAGACAAACCACCATTGTCCCCTGATCAGGTTCAAAAGCAATGGGACCCCTTATACTACCACCGGTACATTTCTATACCCGTGTGTATAACCCGGATTTCATGAGGGTACCAAAATAGGCAAGTAATGTTAGCCTATAGGAAGATGGTATGGTTACCATATCCTACTTAA
The DNA here is from genome assembly GCA_037693485.1 of Kitagawia praeruptora. Classification (NCBI taxonomy): domain Eukaryota; kingdom Viridiplantae; phylum Streptophyta; class Magnoliopsida; order Apiales; family Apiaceae; genus Kitagawia; species Kitagawia praeruptora. The sequence goes on along the minus strand of CM075351.1, from coordinate 114,155,429 downwards.
ATATAGCTGGACCAACTACTCAACGTGGCCTCCTACGCTTTACCATTTTCCAATCCAATAGAGCAATTTCCGAATTCAACAGGAAATGCTTAGTTTTAAATACTGGTCACATCCCTATTATTTACTACTATAATAAGGATATGAAGAGTTTATCTTAACCAATTCCCCAAATCAAGGGTACCAATATCAAGTAACTCTGTTCGCACAAAAATATTTAAGAACCACAAATAGCTCTGAACAATAACTATTTGTCATGATTTGAATAAATGAAACAAAAAAAAAAGTGTTTAGGATGATCGAGAAAATACTTGCCTCTGGTCCTTAGCTATTATGCAAAGTCGAGGTAACACATCTACCTTCTTCTTTTATCTTACGTCATCACATCCTCTATTTTAATCATTCGTTTGTTTAACGATTTAGCGATTGCCCCGAATCTGATCCGTCGACATCGAGCCCGCACGTCTACTTCTATAGTCAAACATAAGCAGGTACTTCAGTCTTTAGACATCAAGTTCTACTTTTATAAACACTTACAAACTCCATTCGAACATATTAACCCTGCTTACCAATATCTCTGTCGGAAGAAAATAATTGGAAATGTCCCCTTTGAATATAGACATTTTTCCGGTGTTAAAACACCTCACAATAAATCCAACAATCCACAAACAATAATGCATCCATCTCCACCTTTTCCATTATATATACTTATCTCCGCTGACAAACCTAAGTCAATATTCAACCATTAATCCTTGTGAAAATAAACGATATCCGACCATCCTTGTCAGTAAATCAAAGAAAACATCATATACACCTAACAACATCTTATAATATACCATGTAAACAATTAAGCACACATTAAATAGATATATGGGTCAAAGCTCGATTTATAATCTTATCCTCGATACATAATACCTAGACAATTTACATTGCACGTATAAGGACTCGATAAGTAGATCACATAGCAGATACGACTCACAAATAAAAGAGCACTTAAAGTATTTTTAGAATATTTAAAAATATTTTTAAAGCACTTAAAAAGAATTTTAAAAGATTTAAGTCCCCTTTTTGAATCAAAAAGGATCGTTAATAAACCCTCCGGATAACTATTGGATCCCCAAAATATTTTAATAAATATCTAATCCGGGTTTTTAAATAATTTTAGAATTTAAAACTATTTTTATCACTCCCGGATTATTCTTAGGATTTAAAACAATTTCTTTCTATTTTTAAATCATTTTAAATCATTAAATAAATTAATTAAGAATTAAATAACTCTAATTAAATTAATTAAAATCAACTAATAACTTGTCAATAAAATTATTCAATAAATGATTTCATTTATCAAATAATTAAATTAATTAAATTATTATTCGAAATTAATTAAAATAACTAAAAGTATTTAAATCTTAATTATTTTTGAATTACAAATAAATATTAAAAAAAATTTGAAAATTAAAATCTTAATTCAGAACAAAATTCTGAATCTCTAAAATAATTTTAGAAAACAAATTTTCTGAATTTTAAAATAAAAATTCAGAATTACAAAAGTAATTTTAAGTAAAGAAAATAATTTCTCTAAAAGTAAATAGTAAAAGGTTAAAAACATTTTATTTTTACCACTCTTACTCCAAACAGAATTAAAACCGGGTCGGGTATTTTCAGAAAACGGGTCACGAAGAACAAATCCGGGTCGCCAAGAACAACCCACCGGAAACTGGGTTTTCCAGAATCCGGCCGGCGTCCGGCCACCGGAAAACGCACGGCAACATCACAAAACAAGGCGCACACACTTGTTTCTACACAGTCTAACACCTCTAATATCACTATCACATAACAATAAAGATGTTAAGCCAACAAAAATGATCGAAACTCGACCAAATCGATCAAGAAAGTGTATAATCCGGCGAGCTCAAGGAATTTTCCGGCCAATATTCGTTTTTGCTTATTCCTTAACCAAATCGTGTGTTCTATATCACAAAACGAAGCCCATAACTCGTACTCCCTTCGTCCCTAATTAGTTGTCCAGTTTCTATTTTTGTTGGTCAAATTGACTCAAATTTGACTGAAATTTATATATATTACATAATGAAAAATATTTAAAAAAATTATACCATTGTAAACTACTTCTAATCTATTTTAATATGTGATTTTCAGTTTTTTAAAATAATAAACGGATTAATTTTAATCTTCGATCAAAAGTTAGTCAATTTGACCACCGAAAAGTCAAACTGGACAACTAATTAGGGACGGAGGGAGTACAATCTAACCCCTAACACCTTACATACAAACAATCATCGTAAGTGATGCATGAATGATTTGAAAAACTAACATAAACTTACATAATCGTTTTCTACAAACTTGAAAACCAACAATGAAATTAAACACATACACACGTTCAACATGACCTCTAGAGTCTATACAAATAATCAATTTGACTGAACAAACAACGAATCAAAAATCCCCAAATTTGATGAAGAACCCTAAAAACGCAGAATCAAAAGAAAATTCATATAAAATCAGAAAATTACCCAACACGAAAACTGTTGATGGATAATGAAAGAGGGTATTGAGAGCTTCGATTTGAGTATAAGAACAACAAAATCCGATATCAATAACACCTTCAAATTCAGCTTTGATCCTCAAGAACAGGAGAGAGAAAATATATTTTCATATTTATTTATATATAAAAAAAATCTGATTTTTATGAATTATTAATAAATAAAAAAAAATCTGATTCCTATTTATATTAATCAAAAATTAATACCCCAAAAATATTTTTAACCCCTAATTAAAATCATTAAACCTTAAAAATAATTTTTATGGGATAAAAATGTAAAATTTTTATTTTTAAACAAATATAATATAAATGCCAAAATTCTCCAAAAATTACGAATATTACAAAAATTACAACATAATGCATTTTTAAATATCCTACTATTATATAAAAATAATTTTATCGAAAACAAGGCCTCGAATACACTATAGGGGCTGGGTCCGAAAATTAAAATGCGAAATAACTGTATTCTAAAAATATAAAAATCACAGAAAAATAGAATAAAATATTCTATGATACACAGAAGTCACATAACACGTATGGGATAATTTCCCTATTTAATAAAAATCATAATGCGTTTAAATGCATTAAAAATAAACTAAAACACAGTAAAATCAACTAAAAATATATTTTAATATAATAAATTACAAGAAATTTTCCCGGTCGCTACATTCTTCCCCCTTATAAGGATTCCGTCCTCGGAATCAGCTAAGGCAACTAGTGGGATTTCGTAATTCCTTTATCATCAACACTTGCTTTACAAAAATAGGGATAGTGTCCTTTCGTAAACAACTTTTCCAAAATCTCAGTTTAACTATAGGGTCTCTATCTGACACAGTTATCACTGGAGTCTTACAACCCATCGTTATTCGTTTCAAATATGGCTCGACCAACTTTCCATTAACATATATAATATCCTTGAGAGATAGTGAACTGATTCCATTGACATGTCACTGATATTCAATCATTTTAGGACTCGCTCTTGCTCCTGGCGATTCCGTTGCGAATCTAATTTCTATCAACGAATTTCGCTTATTCTGACCCGATTGGCATACCCTTGAAATTCAGTAGAGATAACAAGAATCATGTAATTTTGAAGAGAACAGATTCCATATCATAGCAAATGTCCCACAATTGTGGTTATAAATTTTTCCGAATTTTTAAAGCAACTTGATTTGAAATGAAAGAATAACTGAGAGATCAATATGATCATATGAACACGACGTTGCGTGTCTTACCTCCGACATTTATAAATAAAGGTGGCCAGCTTTCTTGTAATACACAACACACCAGTGATGGCGTCCCATCCAACTTCTATCACACTGACAGATATACCTGGTGTCCCCTATAAATATGGTTGTTCGTCTCAGTAGGAGTAGAAAAATATGAAAGGAATTCCAAAGGTGTTATTTTTCAAAAAGAAGAACCAGAAAGAAAGTACCGAACAAGTGGTACTATATTGCAAATAAGGTTATTAACCATTGGAGAAAACAAAATGTTGAAAGTCTCAGAAATTTGAAAGTAGTTTTCATAATGACCTTTGAAACAATTGAAATCCAAAGTGGAGGTTGAACACAACTGTCAAAATGTCACTGTTTAGAAGAGCAAATATATCTTTTAAAGAATGCCTCCTTAAGAGGGATATCAAAATAATTCATAGAAAGGAAAGGTATTGCCAAGGTCTCTACTTATACCTTCTTTGTTACTTCCTTCGATATCTCGTTATTCGATTTTAAGCTTCTTCCTTTCCACGGTTTAAGGATATCGATATCGTATGTCATCGTCAACTCGTAATAATCTCTGAAGATTCCACAGTAGACAACTCCATTGGTAAGGCGGTCTATCCAGTTCGGCACAACTATCTCAAACGAGTACTCTAATATTAACTTACTAATTGGTACTACATTCAATAGTCCAATACAAACTCTACATGAGCTCGGACGTTCCTTACTTAACTATACACACTCCTACACACTCTCGTTCCTAGTTCCTATAACAGTGCTCTGATACCAACTGTGACACCCCCTAAATTCGGTGTCAGGAGATTTGGTCATCACGCGAAAATCCTCAAAATAAAACATCTGTTTAATAATAATCATTCACTTGTGATTGTCCAACACAGGAAATATAACATCTGTGACCCCAAACATACCAAGATCTTTTAAGGTTATAGGGCTAGAAACAAGAATCCAAATTCCATTAAATAAAAAGTTCCTTCTTTACAACATTCTCTTTGATCAAATCTTAAACCACTGGTGTAACTTCGATAAGAAGTACGCCAGGCCAACTAGACTATTACATAATAATAATAAATATTATAACTCAATTATATAAAATAGATCTTACACTAAATCCAGATATCCTGAGCCAAGTCATCTTCGAAATAGCATCACGCTTCTTCTCTTTCTAAACTGTGAGGATACGTCTCGCCAAACTACCTTACTGAAATGTTAGAATTTACAACAGCAAGTATGAGCGAAAGAAATGCTCATCAAGCGTATAAAATTTTTGATATAAAACCAGGATAAGTGGGGCATAAAATCAACTGAAACGTAAACCAGTTTATAGAGAAAACTGAATCAACAACTGTGATATAATTCAAACCATAACAGAAATCATTTGGCATGTCATAAAAATGAATCATCTGCCAACTCACAATATATAATAGCCATTCTGGCGATATGGATTGGATATATAAAAAGAAAGACAAACCACCATTGCCCCCTGATCAGGTTCAAAAGCAATGGGACCCCTTATACTACCACTGGTACATTTCTATACCCGTGTGTATAACCCGGATTTCATGAGGGTACCAAAATAGGCAAGTAATGTTAGCCTATAGGAAGATGGTATGGTTACCATATCCTCCTTAAATATAGCTAGACCAACTACTCAACGTGGCCTCCTACGCTTTACCATTTTCCAATCCAATAGAGCAATTTCCGAATTCAACAGGAAATGCTTAGTTTTAAATACAGGTCACATCCCTATTATTTACTACGATAATAAGGATATGAAGAGTTTATCTTAAACAATTCCCCACATCAAGGGTACCAATATCAAGTAACTGTGTTCGCACAAAAATATTTAAGAACCACAAATAGCTCTGAACAATAACTATTTGTCATGATTTGAATAAATGAAACAGAAAATAAAAAGTGTTTTGGATGATCAAGAAAATACTTGCCTCTGGTCCTTAGCTATTACGCAAAGTCGAGGTAACGCATCTACCTTCTTCTTCTATCTTACGTCATCACATCCTCTGTTTTAATCATTCGTTTGTTTAACGAATTAGCGGTTGCCCCGCACGTCTACTTCTATAGTCAAACATAAGCTGGTACTTCAGTCTTTAGACATCAAGTTCTACTTTTATAAACACTTACAAACTCCATTCGAACATATTAACCCTGCTTACCAATATCTCTGTCGGAAGAAAATAATTGGAAATGTCCCCTTTGAACATAGACGTTTTCCCGGTGTTAAAACACCTCACAATAAATCCAACAATCCACAAACAATATTGCATCCATCTCCACCTTTTCCATTATATCTACTTATCTCCGTTGACAAACCTAAGTCAATATTCAACCATTAATCCTTGTGAAAATAAACGATATCCGACCATCCTTGTCAGTAAATCAAAGAAAACATTATATACCCCTAACAACATCTTATAATATACCATATAAACAATTAAGCACACATTAAATAGATATATGGGTCAAAGCTCGATTTACAATCTTATCCTCGATACATAATACTTAGACAATTTATATTGCACGTATAAGGACTCGATAAGTAGATCACATAGCAGATACGACTCACAAATAAAAGAGCACTCAAAGTATCTTTAGAATATTTAAAAATACTTTTAAAGCACTTAAAAGAATTTTAAAAGATTTAAGTCCCCTTTTTGAATCAAAAAGGATCGTTAATAAACCCTCCAGATAACTATTGGATCCCCAAAATATTTTAATAAATATCTAATCCGGGTTTATAAATAATTTTAGAATTTAAATCTATTTTTATCACTCCCGGATTATTCTTAGGATTTAAAACAATTTCTTTCTATTTTTAAATCATTTTAAATCATTAAATAAATTAATTAAGAATTAAATAACTCTAATTAAATTAATTAAAATCAACTAATAACTAGTCAATAAAATTATTCAATAAATGATTTCATTTATAAAATAATTAAATTAATTAAATTATTATTCGAAATTAATTAAAATAATTAAAAGTATTTAAATCTTAATTATTTTTGAATTACAAATAAATAATAAAATAATTTTTAAAATTAAAATCTTAATTCAGAACAAAATTCTGAATCTCTAAAATAATTTTAAAAAACAAATTTGCTGTATTTTAAAATTAAAATTCAGAATTATAAAAGTAATTTAAAGTAAAGAAAAAAAATTCTGTAAAACTAAATAGTAAAAGGTTAAAAACATTTTGATATTTACCACTCTTACTCCAAACAGAATTAAAACCGGGTCGGGTATTTTCAGAAAATGGGTCACGAAGAACAAATCCGGGTCGCCAAGAACAACCCACCGGAAACTAGGTTTTCCAGAACCCGGTCAGCGTCCGGCCACCGGAAAACGCACGGCAACATCACAAAACACCGCACACACACTTGTTTCTTCAGTCTAACACCTTTGATATCACTATCACATAACAATAAAGATGTTGAGCCAACAAAAATGATCGAAACTCGACCAAATCGATCAAGAAAGTGTATAATCCGGCGAGCTCAAGGAATTTTCCGACCAATATTCGTTTTTGCTTATTCCTAAACCAAATCATGTGTTCTATATCACAAAACGAAGCCCATAACTCGTACAATCTAACCCCTAACACCTTACATACAAACAATCACCGTAAGTGATGCACGAATGATTTGAAAAACAGACATAAACTTACATAATCATTTTCTACAAACTTGAAAACCAACAATGAAATTAAACACATACACACGTTCAACATGACCTCTAGAGTCTATACAAACAATCAATTTGACTGAACAAACAACGAATCAAAAATCCCCAAATTTGATAAAGAACCCTAAAAACGGAGAATCAAAAGAAAATTTATATAAAATCAGAAAATTACCGAACACGAAAACTGTTGATGGATAATGAAAGAGGGTATTGAGAGCTTCGATTTGAGTATAAGAACAACATAATCCGATATCAATAACACCTTCAAATTCAGCTTTGATCCTCAAGAACAGAAGAGAGAAAATATATTTTCATATTTATTTATATATAAAAAAATCTGATTTTTATGAATTATTAATAAATAAATAAAATATGATTCCTATTTATATTAATCGAAAATTAATATCCCAAAAATATTTTTAACCCCTAATTAAAATCATTAAACCTTAAATATAATTTTTATGGGATAAAAATATAAAAATTTGATTTTTAAACAAATATAATATAAATGCCAAAATTCTCCAAAAATTACGAATATTACAAAAATTACAACATAATGCATTTTTAAAAATCCTATTATTATATAAAAATAATTTTATCGAAAACAAGGCCTCGAATACAATACAGGGGCTGGGTCCGAAAATTAAAATGCGAAATAACTGTATTCTAAAAATATAAAAATTACAGAAAAATAGAATAAAATATTCTATGATACACAGAAGTCACATAACACGTATGGGATAATTTCCCTATTTAATAAAAATCATAATGCATTTAACTGCCTTAAAAATAAACTAAAACGCAATAAAATCAACTAAAAATATATTTTAATATAATAAATTACACAAAATTTTCCCGGTCGCTACAAATAATTTATCTTATTATCTATTTATATTTAATTTATACAATATTGTGTTCAACAATTTATAATGATACTAGCTTATAACCCGTGCAATGCACGGTTCCTTTCTTAATATCTATAATTATATTAATTTTTTAAATTTTATATGTTATTAATTTACATATCAAATTGTTGTAAAAAATTTGATATATATAAGATTTTACACGTTCGATTTAATATTTGTCCTCTATCTTGAATTCTTAAAATTTGACTTGGACGATTTTACAAATCACGTGAAATTAATAAAATAATCTTTATTTTAGTGATTGTTTAACAATTGTTTTACAATTAAATCTACTTAAAAACAAAAGAGAGAAGAAATTGACGATTTTTTATGTTGAAAATTCTATTCGATTTAATAAAAATCGTTTTGATTATTAAAATACATTTGTTAATATTCGAAGATAGTTCTACTAACAACCAGATACAATTTTGATAATAAGTGTAAGAAGGATTTTGTCCAAAACTTTGATTGTCGGTAGTCTTGTCCTCCGTACGACAAAATAAATAAGAAATGTTAGATCTTAAAATAAATAGATAAAATCCGTTGGATCTACCATAAAAAAATATTTAATATTTTAATATGTTATAAACTAAAAAGTGTATTTGTATTCAAATACGAAAAGATGTATATTAAATATTTAAACAATATCTAATTAGGTTTTCTACATTTAATAGGATTATTAATGTATGACTTCTACATTGAATATGATTAATTTGTAATAACCGCAAAATTCTCATAATAATTCAAGTCTCTTTAAATAAATTTTCGTAAGTTGTTCTAATTATTATTAGGGGCCTTGCAAGTATTTATTTTAGTGCACTACTAGACTTTAATGATTATTTAGTACCGCACCACACTTCTATTAATTCGAGTCTTATTATTAAGATTATGGCTTACTAAAAATATTATAGTGATTATATTTATTATTACTTTTATTGCTACAAGATTTATAGTTAATATGCAATCCCTATTATAATTAGGATTTTCATGAGTTAATTGGCAAATGTTAGTTTTTTTTTTATTTAATAATTAGGTGCTTGATTAAATTGCAAGTTGATGAGAGGAGTGTGACAAAGCCCAATAATATTGTAGCCCACTAGAGCCCAAATCTTATTTTTATGCTATTAAAGGAAATTGAGGTAAACAAATGATCATCTCCCTCATTTTACACCGAGAGAAAAGGAATTAGAGAGAGAAAAACCAAAACCTCCATAAACACAAAAATCTTAAAAATCTCATAGCATCCCAAGTTCTTGCTTGATCATACATGCATTTTCATATTTGAGTTGCTGGTTAGAAGCTCTTCAAATCGATATATATATATAAAGGGTTTCGGAAAGTTGTTTTTTTTTTATCAATTCTAAAAGCTTGATTTTCATAAAAAGGGTATGAATTTATGCCCCTAAATTTCTTTATTCATAATCTTACATGTTTTGTTTATGTAATTGTTGAAACCCTTGTATTAGAGTAGTGATTTATATTAATTCGAGTTAGGGTTTGTGTTGCAATATTGTAATTATTGAAATTGGGGGTGATTGTGTATATGGGGGAATCGGAGGCCACCACCGCGTCGGCGACGGTGGTCGGCGGTGGTGGGTGTGCAGTCGGAGGGAGAGAGTGAGGCGAGAGGGAGAGAGATATGAGGGTTTTGAGAGAGAGGGGAGAAAGAGGGGCGAGAGCAGAGAGGAGGGAGAGATAGGTAGCTAGCGAGAGAGAGATGAGGGCGGAGGGAGAGAGTGAGCGAAAGAGACCAGAGAGAGAGGAAGATCGGAGATTGAGAGAGAGAGGGAGAGGCGGCCGGAGAGATTAGAGGGGGAGGTCGAGAAATCGAGGGATTGAGGGGGAGATGGAGAGCAGTCGAGAGAAAGAGAGAGAGAGAGAGAGAGAGAGAGAGAGAGAGAGAGAGAGAGAGAGAGAGAGAGAGAGAGAGAGAGAGAGAGAGAGAGAGAGGCGAGAGAGATAGACGGAGAAAGAGAGAAGAGAGAGGAGAGATTGACCGGAGAGGGAGAGAGAGAGACGGCGACGGGGAGAGATTGAGGGAGGAAGAGAGATCGAGAGAGTGAGGTTGAGAGAGACTGAGAGAGAGAGAGAGAGAGAAAGAGGGAGAGACGGGCAGAGAGAGAGAGAAGAGTGAGGCAGTGAGTGAGGGGAGACGGAAGCCGTCGGCGCCGCCACGGCGTCCGGCCGGTGACCGCCAGTTCTGGTGGTAGGTGGTGGTGTAGATACGTACATGTATGTATGTATAATTGTTTTAATTATTGTTAAATAATAGGATTAATAATAATGGGAGATTTGTCTAAAAAGGAATAAAAGTGGAATAAAATATGAGATTTAATTGTGTTTTTGTTTCCTTAAAAGGAAAAGAAAAAGAGATTAACTTATAATAAAATTAGGATTGTTTTTAATAGAGTTACATTTTTCTAAAGTGAGAATAATAATTATGGGTTTGAAATTCGAATAAAAATGGATCCTTGAATTATTGTTTTGAGAATAAAATAGAGAGTAATAATATTGTTCCTCTAAAATGGACTTAATTAAATTAGATAATTTTAGAGACTTGTAGAGAACTCATAAGAGCTAATTTATTTGTGATTTAATTAGTTAATTAATTGTTAGCAAATAAATAGGACTAATTAGTGATCTTTTGTGTAAACCATAGAGACTTGAATACGAGCCATTTTAGATTAAAGTCACGAATTAAATAAATTATTTAAATTGAGAATTTGGTTATAAAATGAGAGAGATAAATAATTATTGGCGTTTGTTCGCACTTATTCACGCAAGAGAACGTGATCAACAAGTAATATAGAGTAAATAGGATTCGTTCCCACAGAGACTCAAATTGTTCGTTACGTTCACTTATGCACCAGCTTATGATTTACACTCACTGCTAAGACAATCACAATATTGGTTTGATTTAACTAATGATTAATTACCAACTAAGCCAATTACGAGGAAATAACTTAACTATAACTTTATAATAAACAAACATGGGATTTCAATTTCATTTACTACTTCATCTAGAATCTTATGCCCTTTAGCCTAGCATGTGACAGAGTTGATTACTGATTAGATGCACTAAACTGATACATACCAACTTTCGTTGTGCATATACCATCCTACTGATCATCCACAATTGATAGAAGTCAAGTAGTCACCAAATATGTGTAGTCCCTATATGTCTATAGCAATTGAACACATACCGGTTGAGAATCAAGCACCCATTAAACCACATAGTCGATGCAAGACGGTTAGAATTACATCACAAATTAATACATGTTCTTCACATGCAAAAACCTATGCTAGCATGAATTGTTCTAAACCCTAGATCCACTTTCGCATTCACTAGGATTAAACAAACAATTACAAGTGTTCGTGACGCACTTATAACGAATAAGCATAAACATACTAGGCAATCAATACAATCAATCACACACCAAGGCATAAATAACACTCAATTACTAGAATCCATAGCAAAATCCATTAAAACCCCATGATAACGAATTAGCCCATAATTGACCTAATTGCCATCATGGGTTCTATGGAAAACATAATTCTAAAATAAACAAGTAAAAATAGAAGAAGAAATAAGGTTTAGAATTAAATCCCCAAAATAGAAGAGTACAAAGGTTCCAAGAATAATCCTTGCTTGTCACTAGCTTGGAGAAATTCCTTATCTCCTTTTCTCTCTTCCCAAAAACTAGGTTATATTACGTAACGTGTGTATATTATGATTACAAGGGTTGGATGTTGATATAGACTCCCCCTCTCTTGCCCAATAAGAAAAATACCTTAAATACAACTAGAATTCGATTTTTGTGTCAAAAACCACTTAAAATACAATTTCAGATCGAATAAGGGCAAAACTGGAAAATCAGCACGACCCTGAGCAGTCTGCTCAAGCACGGCGCAGACTGCCCAGCCATATTCTGCCACCTGGCGCAGACTGCTCAAGAAATGGCGCAGTCTGCCCAGCCATATTCTGGTGAAGCTTTTCTTTCCTCGTTTTTTAGCTTTTTCTCCTTCGTTTTTGCTCCGTTTGCTCCCGTTCTTTTTGCGTTCTCTTCCGTTTTCAATCCTCTATGCTTGGAATCCTCATGGTGAATCACAACAAGACTCCATTCTACATTATTAAGCCCGAATTCAACTCCAAAAGTAACGGAAACAACGATCTTAATCAACATTATTCCAAACCTGCACAATTAAACAAAACACATCAAAACTACCACAATCTTGAGGTCAAAGCAATCAATTTAAGCCGATTTAGAATGTTCCAAGTGGATATAAAATCCACTTATCACACCCCCAAACTTAAACTGATGCTTGTCCTCAAGCATATACAATTACAACTAACTAACTAATTAGTACCACTTCCGTCGGTGATCACGGTTGCATTTGGCATATGCAACAAGCCCTTTAAACCCCTAGGCAGCCCTAGTGGACGAGTAAGGTCTCGTGAGGGCCTATAGCGAATGTACCCACAAAATCCATTTAACCTAATGCAATGCAAATGCATGAATGCAACTAATATGAAAAAAATGCAAAGACCCCCTTCAAACTCACCAAAACCAACTAACAAGCAAATATCTCGACGAATGCAACAAATCCAAGCAGAGCTCGACTAAGTCCCCGTATACTAACAATACATGAACAGAAACGTGTGTGTGTGCAATGCTCATCAGAAATACCCCCAGAACTAGGTCAAAAATCATACATGCTTTCCGTCAAGACAATCACAGGTTTATAACTAGAATAGACTGTAGACACTCCATAACCTAGGAACACCTCCACCCTTATCCAAGGTAGACAAAAACTCATGCTTTATTACTATACTACGACACTACATATACAATACGCATGCTTATTTAACCGTGCAATGAATGAGACCCCAAAAGGCTTATACAATAATACCCATGTAGCGAGTGTTGGGTCAGTGGATCCCAGATCCCCTCAGACTTAATTACTCGAGTATTAAAGAGCTCACTCTGGTTAATTTTGCATTAACAAACAACACTTGACTCTTTTTTTTCTTTTTTTTTTCCTTCTTTTTTTTTTCTTTTTTTTCGCAATCTGGAATGAGCCTTTCTCATTTCCAACCCTAGACTACTCATATAAATATGAGCTGGCTACTAGCTATTTGACACCTAGCCTTTATTGACAAATATTAACAACTAGCATGAAAATTCCTGGTTTCCCCCAAACTTAGACTTTAATGTCCCTACGCTATAAAGGGAATAACGAAAATTCTAAATATAAACAAGTGATTAAATCTCAAAACATCCCACAGGCATGACCCTAACCTAGCCCAACAGCACCCCAATGAGACTGTGTAATAAATTTTGTTCCCGTAACATGCAAGTCAATTTCATAGAAACTATAAATCAGCCCTCTACTCATCATCATCACACCCAAATCAACATCCACCTATCAATCAGCATCAGCTCGTCCTAAGGGATCATAAAATATGCATGCCATGAAAATGCAACTAAATAAAAACTCACATGGTAAACGAAAATAAAACAAAATGTCCTATATGAAGAAACGTAGATAATACGAACATAACAATCATGCATGAACTATCACTACTATGCAACATGATATCCTATATGACCACAAAATACAACATTACATACAACTACTATCCCCCAAATCACCCCCAAACTTAAAATATTCAATGCCCTCATTGAATGGAAGTAAATACAACGGATAGTAAAAACATACCTACTCATCCTCGCTGTCGTCACCCTCATCATCCTCGTCCGAAGAATCAGTTGGAGGATACGGAATCCGGGATCCAAAAATAGGCCACTGAACCGGAGTACTCGGTGACTGAAACTTTGCCTCCAAAGCTATGCCCAAGTCTTCTGAATATTGGCGACTGCTAACATGCATAGCATCCAACCGCCTATTCATTCGCCGCAAATAAGACTCAAGAGTGGACATATTCCCCGTACTCTGCTGAGACCCGGCTCTAGCAACTCCCGATCCCTCAGCTACATGACCACCCGCACCACTAACACCACCTTCGCCCTCCTTCATTCGCCCAATAGACGAATCAGCAATAGGAGCCATAGGCTTTTGCACCGGCTCATCCACAAACGGCGGCACTTTTGCAGCATCACACAATCCCGTAATAATGGAAGCATAGGGAATACTAGCTGTCGAATTACCCTTCAAAAACCGAAGAATAGTTTGATTAATCAAGTAACCCAAATCGACATACTCACCTTTTAAAATCCCCCATAAAAGGATAGCCCTTTCAACAGTAACTTCCGTCACATGAGACGACGGAAGGATACTAGTACATATGAATAAGAACCATGCACGGGCAAACTTAGCCAATGATGCAGCGGGAAAATTTCTCTTTTCGGTAGTACCCGCCTTACACTTCCATACCGCCCCTGGAACACACAACTCACCGATGACAACATCAAGATCAACATCTCCCACCGTCTTTCGTCCCCAATCCTCAACACCCCTAGATTTAGGCGGCTGACCAATCAAATTCCGAATTGCTCGAGGAGAATAATCAACCTGTTGTCCCCTAACAATCGTGGAGTTATTCTGCTCTACTGAAGCATTAGCGTAAAACTCCCGAACAACATTCAATGGCACATCATTAGCAAATTCGCAAAATACCTTCCAACCCCTCGCATTCACCATAGCCACCATCTCCTCGTTATCACGAGGCACAAACTTCCTCTCCCGTATAACTCCCTTACGAACTAATCGACCGTACTCCAACTCGGCCTCCGAATTCACAAATTTCACTAATCCTTCTTCCAAAATAGCATCCTCATCCACCGATGGATGGCTACTACTACTACTACCTACCAATCTTTGTCTTTTGGGAGCCATAACAACAATAACAATCCACACACCACAAAATTCGAATTTCAACACAAAACCCCCAATTCAAGAACACAACCCAACCCTAATTGGCAAGAACACAATTCGTAGCAATTACAAAGATGAGATTAGAACAATACCATACGAATTGAAGTGGTGTCCTTGCAAGAATAAGCCTCCAATAATCCGAATATAACCTCCCCTTGAGCTTGGAATTGATGTATGTATATAGTTTGTGAATGAGAAGTGTATATATAGAAAAGTGTATGGATGAATTGTTAATGGATGAAGATGTATAAATATAGAGAGATGTATATATATGGTGAGATGAAATTGGGTTAGGAGAGGAATTAGATATAGAATTGGAGTAGGAGGATTTAGGGTTTTTGATTTAGAAGTATAATAGGATATATGGTATAAAAGATGAAATATGATTTGGGGGTTTTTTTTTTTTTTTTATACACACAGATCGGGCTTTGCAGAGGGCTCCGGGGCTGACTGCGCGAAGTTGGCGCAGTGTGCGCGGAAACATTCTGGATACGAGCGCGCAGGGTGCGCGATAATGGCGCAGGTTGCGCGAATGCTTCCTGCGTTATACGGCGCAGTCTGCTCCAAATGCGGCGCAGGGTGCGCGGCAAGCTTCTGATCTATTTTTTTTTTTTTTTTAAGGTTAAAATAATAATCTTGTATACAACAATGCTTGGGTTGCCTCCCAAGAAGCGCTTCTTTTACGTCAGTAGCTTGACGTGACTTCCATGATTTATTCAGTAATTGCAAGAACCGCGGTTTCAGCCCCACGATTCGATACCTCACCAAAGTACGGTTTCAATCTCTGACCATTGACTTTGAACGACTGATCAGGTGATTTCTCAAAAATCTCAACCGCTCCATGCGGAAACACGGTTTTTACAACAAAGGGCCCTGACCATCTCGATTTTAGCTTTCCTGGAAATAGACGAAGGCGAGAATTAAATAATAACACGGGTTGTCCAGGAACAAATACCTTGTTAACTAAACGACGATCATGCCATCTCTTCACTTTTTCTTTGTAGAGTTTATTGTTCTCATAAGCTTGCAAGCGAAACTCGTCCATCTCATGGAGTTGCACCATTCTCTTCTCACCCGCGGCTGTAAGATCGAAATTTAGCTTTTTCAAAGCCCAATAAGCCTTGTGCTCCAATTCCGCCGGCAAATGACAAGCTTTCCCGAAGACAAGCTGATACGGTGACATTCCCAACGGTGTTTTATATGCCGTTCGATAAGCCCAGGCGGCTTCATCGAGTTTCAGAGACCAATCCTTTCTTGAAGGACTCACCACCTTTTCTAGAATACGCTTGATTTCCCGATTAGACACTTCAGCTTGGCCATTGGTCTGAGGATGATATGCTGTAGCTACCCGATGATTGATATTGTATCTGGCCATAAGATTAGTGAACTTGCGATTGCAAAAATGAGTGCCTTCATCACTGATAATGACTCGAGGAGTACCAAATCTGGTGAAGATGTTCTTCTGAAGGAAATTAAGCACGACTTGGGCATCATTTGTCGGAAGTGCTTTGACCTCAACCCATTTAGAGACGTAATCAACTGCTAGCAAGATATATTGATTATTGCATGAAGAGATAAAGGGTCCCATGAAGTCAATTCCCCAAACATCGAAAATTTCCACTTCCAACATTACATTAAGGGGCATCTCATCCCTCCTCGATATGTTACCAACACGCTGACAACGATCACACCTTAAGACGTACTGATGAGCATCCTTAAAAAGAGAAGGCCAATAGAACCCTGCTTGAAGAATACGAGTAGCAGTCTTTTCACCTCCATAGTGGCCCCCATATGTCGTGGCGTGATAATCCCTCGGAATGGCCTCTGTTTCACTATACGGCACACATCTCCTAAGAATCTGATCAGCTCCCTGTTTAAACAGATATGGTTCGTCCCAACGATACCATTTAACTTCATGCAAGAACTTCTTCCTTTGTGCATAAGAAAATTCGGATGGAATAACTTGACTAACCAGAAAGTTCACAATGTCTGCGTACCATGGCTCCTCTTCTTGCACCCTAAACAATTGCTCATCCGGGAAGAATTCATTAATGATGGTACTGTCTCGAGAAGATTTACCAAAGTCCTCCAAACGAGAAAGATGGTCAGCTACTTGATTCTCTGTCCCTTTCCTGTCCTTAATCTCCACCTCAAATTCTTGTAACAGAAGTACCCAACGAATTAAACGAGGTTTGGAGTCCTTTTTAGAGAGCAGATATCTAATAGCCGCGTGATCCGTGTACACCATTACCTTTGTACCTAGCAAATAAGAACGAAATTTTTCGAAACCATAGACTATGGCCAACAGCTCCTTTTCAGTGGTAGTGTAGTTCAACTGAGCATCATTAAGAGTCTTGCTTGCATAATAGATCACATGAAACACTTTGTCTTTCTTTTGACCGAGAACAGCCCCCACTGCATAATCGCTAGCATCGCACATCATAGCGAAAGGTTCACTCCAATCGGGAGCAATGATCACTGGTACTGAAACCAATTTCTTTTTCAGAGTTTCGAAAGTGGTCAAACATTCTTCATCAAATTTAAAAGGAACATCCTTTTCCAAGAGCTTACACAACGGTTTGGAGATTTTTGAGAAGTCTTTGATAAAATGCCTGTAGAAACCTGCGTGACCAAGGAAACTACGAATCCCTCTCACTGAAATAGGTGGTGGAAGATTTTCAATTGTCTCTATTTTTGCCCTGTCCACCTCTAGACCTCTCCGTGACACCTTGTGCCCAAGAATAGTTCCCTCCTGAACCATGAAGTGGCATTTCTCCCAGTTAAGCACTAGATTAGTCTCCACACATCTTTTCAGAACCGCACCCAGATTATTCAAACATTCATCGAAAGAGAGACCGATTACAGAAAAGTCATCCATGAAAACTTCTACGGTCTTGCCAATCATGTCTGAAAAGATAGCCATCATACACCTCTGAAAAGTAGCAGGTGCACCACACAAACCAAAAGAGACTCGCCGAAAAGCAAATGTACCAAATGGACATGTGAAAGTCGTCTTCTCCTGATCTTCAGGAGCAATACAGATTTGATTATACCCAGAATATCCATCCAACAGGTAATAGTACTCCTGACCTGCAAGTCTGTCCAGCATCTGATCAATAAAGGGCAAAGGAAAATGATCCTTCCTAGTGGCCTTGTTCAATTTCCGGTAGTCCATACAGACTCTCCAACCAGTGACTGTGCGAGTAGAGATAAGTTCATTCTTCTCATTGGTGATTACCGTCATGCCACCTTTCTTCGGCACACATTGAACTGGGCTTACCCATGAACTATCAGAAATGGGATAGATGATCCCTGCATCCAACCATTTGATGATTTCTTTCTTCACAACTTCTTTCATGATCGGATTTAGACGTCTCTGATTTTCCACTGTTGGTTTACTCCCTTCTTCTAAAGGAATTTTATGTTGACAGTAAGCTGGACTAATTCCCTTGATGTCTGCTATGGTCCATCCAATAGCTGATTTGAATTCTCTAAGAACTCTCAAGAGCTTGTCTTCCTCAGAATCTGACAAGTTAGCAGCAATAATCACAGGTAAAGTACATGACTCACCAAGAGAAGCATACCTTAAGTGATCAGGTAGTGGTTTGAGCTCTAGAGTTGGAGCTTCTTCAATGGATGGTTTCAACCGCTGATGTGACCCCTTCAATTCAGATAGACCTAACGATTACACTGGTCTCTCGAATTTCCTTTGCCATGGAGTAGCATTAAGAAGTAGCAGTTGCTCATCTATCTCATCTTCTTCCAATAAAGAATCACTAATCAGTGCTTTTTCCAATGTGTCATTCAAAAGCAGATGCTCAATTTTAGATTGCACTGCTGACTCCACCAAATCTATCTTCAAACATTGCTCTTCTTCAGTTTGAAACTTCATAGCCTTGAAAACATTGAAGGTGACATTTTGATCATGCACCCTCATCGTAAGTTCCCCTTTTTGCACGTCGATCAAGGTTTGTCCCGTGGCCAAGAATGGTCTCCCAAGAATGATAGGGATTTTCTTGTCTTCTTCAAAATCAAGTATGACGAAATCCGCGGGAAAGATGAGTTTGTCCACTTTTACCAGAACATCTTCTACAATTCCTCGAGGGTAGGTAACTGAGCGATCAGCTAACTGGAGTGACATGTTGGTAGGCTTAGGCTCCGGAAGACCAAGTTGCAAGAAAACCGAATAGGGCATGAGGTTGATGCTCGCCCCTAAATCACACAAACACTTGTCAAACGACAAATTTCCAATGATGCACGGTATGGTAAAACTCCCCGGATCCTTCAGCTTAGGTGGCAACTTTTGTTGCAAGACAGCACTGCACTCCTCCGTCAAAGCGACGGTCTCTAACTCCTCGAGCTTCAATTTCCTCGAAAGTATGCCCTTCATGAACTTGGCATAACTTGGCATTTGTTCAAGTGCTTCAGCAAATGGTAGATTTATGTGCAACTTTTTGAACACTTCCAAGAACTTTGCGAATTGCTTATCAAACTTCTGTTTCTGAAGCCTTTTAGGGAATGGCGGAGGCGGATAAACTTCTTTGCTAGCTTCCGTAATTTCTGAACCTGTTTTCCCATCTGACTTCTCCTTTCCTTCCTCACCTGATGCCTTCTGAATGACCGGGAGAGCTGAATTAGAAGACCGGATAGACCCCTCAGACGCGCACGCGTCCAAATCACTGTTCACAGCATTTTCAAGTTCCTCGTCAAACTGCTTTTTGGTTCCCAGATCGTCTGTAACCTTTCCAGAACATAACGTAACAGCATGAATCTGTTCCTTGACCTCCTTTTTACCCGGATTAGCTTCTGTGTCACTAGGTAATTGCCCTTGAGGTCTGTTCAAAAGAGCATTGGCCAGTTGGCCCATTTGATTTTCAAGAGTTTTCAGAGATGCTGCTTGACTCTTGTACATCATTCGCAATTCTTCCATTTCTGACTTCTCATTAGATTGCACATGACTTCCTAGTTGCTGTTGATGAAATCCAGGTGGATTGTATGGTGGCCTTTGGGCATAGGGTTGTTGATAACCTGAATTGTTGAACTGCCTTGAACTATACTGCTGACCCTGAGATGGTTGTTGCACAGCATTCTGATTGTTGCTCCAACTGAAGTTAGGATGATTCCTATTGTTGGGATGATATGTATTGGGAGCAGGTTGTGACGGCCTCTGATAATTGCTGACAAACTGTGCCGACTCACTAGAAATTGCACATTGATTAGTGTCATGAGCCCCCGCACATAATTCACAGACCATGGCGACTTGTTGAACCCCCACCTTAGCCAATGAGTCCACTTTCATGGTTAGAGCCTGTAGCTGAGCTGCTATAGCTGTTGTGGCATCCATTTCAAGTACACCTGCAACCTTACCTTGTGGAATACGCTGTGTCGGATTCTGATACTCGTTTGCAGCCATCATTTCAATCAAGTCATAGGCCTCTTCATAGCTTTTGGCCCACAGAGCTCCTCCAGATGCTGCATCAAGCATTGCTCGAGAATGACTTAACCCATTGTAGAAGCTATTAATGACCATCCAATTCGGCATCCCATGATGGGGACATTTCCGAAGCATCTCCTTGTACCTTTCCCAAGCTTCACACAGTGATTCACCAGAATGCTGACTAAATTGTGTAAGAGCATTCCTCATGGCAGCAGTCTTTGCCATAGGAAAGAATTTAGTCAAGAACTTTTGTGCCAGATCTTCCCATGTAGTGATGGAACCTGCTGGAAGTGAATGCAACCAGCTTTTTGCTTTGTCTCTCAAAGAGAAGGGAAACAACCTTAGCTTGATAGCGTCCTCAGAAACTCCGTTGGTTTTGAACGTGTCACAGATCTCAATGAAGTCCCTGATATGCATGTTGGGATCCTCAACAGATGAACCCCCAAACTGGACTGAGTTCTGGACCATTTGGATCGTGCCCGGCTTGATCTCAAAATTATTTGCAGCAATAGCCGGCCGCACAATACTCGACTGAATATCATTAATCTTGGGCTGAGAATATTCCTTCAGCGCCTTGTTATCTGCCATTTCTCCAGTAACTTCCAAATCTTCTTCACTGTCCTCCACTAAATCCTCTTCGTGCTTCTCTTCTTCCAGATTTTCTTTACGAGCTTGAGATCGAGTAAGCATACACGCTCAAAATAGCACTTGAGAAACCCCAAAGTAAATGAGTGAGAAAAACGCCTGAGTAAGTAAATTTAATCCAAATTGATGACAAGATCATAAACTAAACAAACAATGAACCGAGTCCCCGGCAGCGGCGCCAAAAACTTGTTCGCACTTATTCACGCAAGAGAACGTGGTCAACAAGTAATATAGAGTAAATAGGATTCGTTCCCACAGAGACTCAAATTGTTCGTTACGTTCACTTATCCACCAGCTTATGATTTACACTCACTGCTAAGACAATCACAATATTGGTTTGATTTAACTAATGATTAATTACCAACTAAGCCAATTACGAGGAAATAACTTAACTATAACTTTATAATAAACAAACATGGGATTTCAATTTCATTTACTACTTCATCTAGAATCTTATGCCCTTTAGCCTAGCATGTGACAGAGTTTATTACTGATTAGATGCACTAAACTGATACATACCAACTTTCGTTGTGCATATACCATCCTACTGATCATCCACAATTGATAGAAGTCAAGTAGTCACCAAATATGTGTAGTCCCTATATGTCTATAGCAATTGAACACATACCGGTTGAGAATCAAGCACCCATTAAAACACATAGTCGATGCAAGACGGTTAGAATTACATCACAAATTAATACATGTTCTTCACATGCAAAAACCTATGCTAGCATGAATTGTTCTAAACCCTAGATCCACTTTCGCATTCACTAGGATTAAACAAACAATTACAAGTGTTCGCGACGCACTTATAACGAATAAGCATAAACATACTAGGCAATCAATACAATCAATCACACACCAAGGCATAAATAACACTCAATTACTAGAATCCATAGCAAAATCCATTAAAACCCCATGATAACGAATTAGCCCATAATTGACCTAATTGCCATCATGGGTTCTATGGAAAACATAATTCTAAAATAAACAAGTAAAAATAGAAGAAGAAATAAGGTTTAGAATTAAATCCCCAAAATAGAAGAGTACAAAGGTTCCAAGAATAATCCTTGCTTGTCACTAGCTTGGAGAAATTCCTTATCTCCTTTTCTCTCTTCCCAAAAACTAGGTTATATTACGTAACGTGTGTATATTATGATTACAAGGGTTGGATGTTGATATAGACTCCCCCTCTCTTGCCCAATAAGAAAAATACCTTAAATACAACTAGAATTCGATTTTTGTGTCAAAAACCACTTAAAATACAATTTCAGATCGAATAAGGGCAAAACTGGAAAATCAGCACGACCCTGAGCAGTCTGCTCAAGCACGGCGCAGACTGCCCAGCCATATTCTGCCACCTGGCGCAGACTGCTCAAGAAATGGCGCAGTCTGCCCAGCCATATTCTGGTGAAGCTTTTCTTTCCTCGTTTTTTAGCTTTTTCTCCTTCGTTTTTGCTCCGTTTGCTCCCGTTCTTTTTGCATTCTCTTCCGTTTTCAATCCTCTATGCTTGGAATCCTCATGGTGAATCACAACAAGACTCCATTTTACATTATTAAGCCCGAATTCAACTCCAAAAGTAACGGAAACAACGATCTTAATCAACATTATTCCAACCCTGCACAATTAAACAAAACACATCAAAACTACCACAATCTTGAGGTCAAAGCAATCAATTTAAGCCGATTTAGAATGTTCCAAGTGGATATAAAATCCACTTATCAGCGTTCTTGTACAAACTTTTATTATCCGAGATGTGTGTTAAATAAATCAATTAGCATTATTTATTAAGAATAATTGGAGACCTTCAAATTGAGAAATTTTCCGTGTGATTAATTATAGCAAGGCTTGCACATGTAATCTTATTTCGGACATCGCGATACCCTAAATCCGATTTATTAAAATTAATAGGAAAAACGAATAGAGCCTCCATGTAAATTATTAAATTGAGAATTAGGCGTCAGTGAGATTTTAAAGTTACGGGAATATCTTAAACTTTATTTTCAAGAATTATTTGTTTATCAATGACCTGATTATCGATTTATGTGACATTACGTGATTAACTCCTTAACCGAGTACTAAAATAGTTTTGATAATTATTATAGAAATTCTTTCTGAGACTTGAGAATCTTGCTCGCGGGTAACGCTTTTATTTATTCGGTTCATTTAACGTCGAGACAAAGGCAAGTTCATTCCTACCCTAACTCTCGGAAACTTTGTATTTCTGTTCGTATTATTTAAATTCTTGATTATTTTTGAACTATTAATTATGAGATTTATTTGCCGCTCTTTATGATGCAATATTTCCTTTGAGAATTATTTCTTGTTAAATATTACGATACTGTTAATTTAGTTTACTTGCGAAATACATTCCCTATAAGCGTAGAAGCAATTTCATTGCTATCGGGTCGGTCTCTTTGATTCGAGACGACTATTTATTTCGATTCAGTGGAACTATTCTCATTCGTTCGAGATAGTTAAATTCATTCTTTTCAGTCGAATTTATTGTACAAATTCGACAACGTTTATTGACTATCTTTTAATTGGTTCATCGTTCAAATCAATGAATAGGGATTATGCTATATAAAATCTGTTAGAGTTTTACTCTTGTATCGAATGAAAAATATTCTATTTAACGTTCATCAATTTGGAGTATTACAATTATTCGAGTAGTACTACTTGTTCAGTACGACTCATTTTATTTCATTTTGAGACTATCCTCATTGTTTCGAGATAGTTGCCTTTCTTGTCAAAGGTTGGCACTTTGTTCGTGTCAATCAATTAAAACATGTTTATTGAGAGTTTACATCAGTCCATTGTTCGGATTGGTGATACATCGAGTAAACTGGCAGTCCGCCAGATCAATTAAATATTTCTCCTGTGAAGTTTATCTACAAAATGTCAGTTCATTAAATATTCGGGAATTCTGTATTCTACTGGTCAATTTTGGGAAAGAGGCCCATTTTAGAGAAAGAGAGACTCGTGATCCGTTTTAAAGACACGAGAATATTAGGCACTATGATGCCAGGGTTGATATAATCACCCACTATGATGCTAGCATTCATACTATATTATATTTGTTGATATCGTATTGCAGCCGTGATCGGGCGAAGTGCGGTGTCATTGGAGGACGGTATTCCCGGTCGGATAGTTGATCGCCCCGCCGAGATACCGAAAGGATGGAAGACCAGTTATTCTTTTATCAAGAGTCATCAGAATTTCACAAAAAGAGTCATTTCGAGTATTTCTACTTTCGAGACGAGTCTTGAGACAAAATTATCAGCGTTTGTTATCTTATCAGTTTTATTTAAATTCGAGTATTTTCTTTCGGTATATATTACTATATTTATGTACCGAGCCAGGAGAGAATTTGCTGAGCACCATAGTTGCTCACTCTTGCTTTACAACATTTGTTCAGCTGTCAAGATGGAGAAAGGCGAGACGTCCAGCCAGAGAAACAAAGGGAAGGAAAAAGCCCCGGGCTATGCTGACAAGGACTAGAATGGCCAGATGGAACCTTTTATCCTTTCTATCTTTATAGACTTTTGCAAGATATTTTCGGTGATGTAATAAGCGTTTTGTAATAAAGTGTGAATCCGATCTTGGATCTGTGGAGTGGGACCATTCCGCTCCATTGTAATAAAGATTTTATTATTATCGAGCTAACGTGTGTTGCAGGATGCTGAGACCTGATGTGGCGACCCGGGTCCCCGGACAGGGCGGATTTGGGGGCGTCACAGCGTTGGTATCAGAGCGTTAGTAATATTTTAGGAATCGTACGAGCGAGCCTAGAATTATAACGCGACGTCAGAGTTTAGAGATATTTTGCGATGTTGAGATTTTAGCACTAAATGCTTTTCACCCTTATATAAGTATATTTATATAAGTATCTAATCGATTAGAACCTGTTGTGACCGAAGTTCCTTGTACTTTTGTAGATGGCTACTTCAGGACTTGATGATTTCCGCTCAGCTAGAGACAGATCTCCTACACCTTACCCTCAGGGACCCCTAGATCCCAGCTCAGGTTCAGACAGTGACCCGTCTGAGGAGATTGTACCGATGGACAGCGATTCAGAGGACTCTTCTATCAGGATTCTTACACCTTCTCCACCTCATGTGATAGATTTGGTAGGTTCTCCTGACCAGATCATTGAGATAGCTGATTCGCCTGTGCCATTGATTGACTTAGAGGCACCTACTCCAGAGATTGAGCAGCCAGCTCAGATTCCAGTATCTACCATGACTGCAGAGACTACTATGTTGTTTACTCCTGAGATGTTCAGATTTGAGACACCCGAGCTCATTACTTCTGAGCCGATTGATGAGGGCCAGCTTTCGCCCGTCCATACTGAGACTTTACCCAGCTTATCTGCTCCAGTGTCTAGAGTGGATACCCCTACCAGAGTATCAGCTTTTGCTGATTTGTTTGCTACTCCAGTTCCAGTGTATGCTTCGACTCCGACAGTCCCTACTATACCTGACTACATGATTCCACTTGTCATTGTTACTCCTGCATGTGATACTGCACCATCTGCACCTACCATACCTGCACCTGTTCCTGCTCAGCCTCCAGTGGCTGCTACTACTGCTGCTATGCCACCTGCTCCCTCTGAGCACCCTGTTGTGGCCGGAGAGACGGTTCCATGGCATATCCATCATACCCTGTTCCAGCAGTACCGTTGGTTGTGGTCTCGTTATGAGGAGATCTTTGCTACTAGGGATGGTATTCTCCGACTCTTGTCTGTTCCAGATCCCCTTGTTGTTCATCATGGAGGTAGTCTGTTGGCGAGGGACATACCTATGGAGATTGTGCATCAGATAACCCTGACTGTGTTGACCGGGCTTCAGACTGACTTAGCTGCCTTGCCATCATCTAGTACCGGACAGATTGATCGTACCAGAGTTTCTACCTTGATCTCAGACATCATTGCAGAGTTCCATAGGAGGGTGGACGAGATGTTTGCCCGTGATGGTTCGACTTGACTTGCTGCTGCTGTTTACTTAGCATAGTCTTTTTGGTTTTAGGGGATGTCATATATCTACGCTTGCGCATTCCCATCTTTTGGTTAGCATGTATACTATAGCTAGTGGTGACTCGCTTTTTGTATGGCGTCATGATAGATCTTTCTGTATAGGGTGCTATATTATGTTGATCGATGTATCCGATGTAGTTGACTCTATACCCAGCTTGTTGGGTAGTTATCTTATTATCTTACCGTACTAGCATGACAGTAGATGTTCCACGATGTATTTATATTCTGATGATGGGTCTGTATTACTATGATGATGTATTCAGTATTATGACCTGGACTGTACCAGTATGGTACCTTGTGATATATATATTATGATCTGCTAGTAGTACCGCTGCTTTACTTTATCTGTTATAGGACTGTGTTATACTAGAAGAGCATGCTAGATTATTTCCCTGCTACTTCTGTTATAGTAAATTTCTTTTTAGATATTGCGACTTAAAATGAGTTTCAAAAAAAAAAGAGGCTTTCGAAAACAAAGATTAAGACGACGATTGAGTTTTAGAACTTAAAGATTTATATAAGAATTTCCAATAAAACCTGAATTAGTTCTTTTCACGAGCACCCTGAATTTTTTTTTTATATAGAGGAAAAAGGAGAAACTGTTTTATAAAGAGACAAGAGAAAAACCATGATTTTGAGTATGGTTTATTTTTGAGAAACCAAAGGTTTTGACCAAGTAGATAATTTTGAATAACTGTGCCAGCAATGGTGTCATATAATTGCATACCTGTGATATAACATACAATATTGTTTTCGCTCTTATAGAAAAAGATGCCACCTAAAAGAGGAAGACCCCGAGAAACCCTCGTCCTCAACCTGAAGAGAATCCAGAGAATGAGGTTCCACCTCGGAACCCAGTTCCTAACCCAGTTCTAAACCCAGAACCAGAACCCGCTCAGAATCCAAACCAGAATATTAACCCGATGAACCTGTTGTTGAACTTTCTTCTTCAGCATGCCCAGAACCCTCAGCCTCAGCAGAACCCTAACCCAGTGGGAGGAAATCCACCTCCAGCTCAGCTGACTCATGCCACAGTGACTTTTAAATCATTCAAATCTCTGAACCCACCTGAGTTTAAAGGTACCACTAACCCTGTGGAGGCCAGAATTTGGTTACGAGAAATAGAGAAGACCTTTGAGATTGTGGGAGTAGAAGAGGATAAGCAGACAGTGTTTGTAGCATATATGTTGAAAGGTGAAGCTAATTACTGGTGGGAAGCAAAGAGGACTTTGGAAGGTAATGCGGTTATTCCATGGACTAGATTCACGACCTTGTTTCTAGAGAGGTATTTTCCTAAGTATCTAGAGAACCAAATGGAGATCAAATTCTTAGAACTCAAGCAAGGAGTGATGACTGTTGCGGATTACGAAGCCAAGTTTACAGAACTCTCAAGGTTTATACCCTATCATGTAGACACTGAGGAGAAGAGAGCCAAGCGTTTCCAGCAAGGGCTGAAGCCCTGGATTCAGAATCGAGTTGCCGTATTTGAGATCACCAACTATGCAACCTTAGTTCAGAAAGCGGCTATAGTGGAAAGTGGAAGTGAGTTGTACCCGAAAGATCGGGATGGTAAGAAGAGAAAGTTTCAGAGTGGTGGAAGCAGTTTTGTGAAGAGATCTGATAGTCGTAGTGACAAGAGGCCGTTTGTAAAGAGAGAGGATAGAAGCTCAGATGCTAAGAGAATTGGGAACCATGACACCAAAGGAAGCAATCAGAGGACCAAACCTCAGCAGACAGTGAATGTGATGCAAGGAAGACCACCATTGCCAGAGTGTAAGACATGTGGGAGGAAACATCCTGGACCCTGCCAGCAAGCTACTGTGAATTGCTACAACTGCGGACAGAAGGGTCATTATGCTTCTAGTTGCAAGGATAAATCTGTCACCTGCTTCAACTGTGGAAAGAAAGGTCACGTGTCCCGAGATTGCCGACAGACTGCTAAGGAAAATCCAGTTCTTCGACTCACAGCACCTCCCAGCAACAAGCCGGCAGCAAGAACTTTCAACATGACCGTGAAAGATGATATTGATGACAGCGATGTGATTACAGGTACGCTTCTAGTAAATTCTGAAGATGCATTTGTTCTAGTTGATTCTGGCGCTACCAGATCTTTTATTTCTGAGAACTTCATGAATAAGCTTGATCTTGAGTCTGTACCCTTGGAGGGAATGCTGAGTGTAGAGGTAGCGAATCAGGAAGTCATTCCAGTGAACCGTTTGTGCCCGAACTGTGTTATAGAGATTCAAGGTCAACGTTTTGACGCCGACCTCATTCCTTTTAAGTTGGGGGAATTCGACGTAATTTTAGGGATGGATTGGTTAGCACGTTACGATGCCCAAATCGATTGTCATCGGAAGAAGGTTAGCTTAAGTGGACCTAACGGTATAAGAATTCCGTTTCGCGGACGTAAACCGGCTAAAGATTTTCTGTCAATAATTCAAGCTAAGAGATTACTTCGGCAAGGATGTCAAGCCTATCTGGCTCATGTGATAGACACGAAGAAGCAAGCTCCTACCATTGAGGAGATTCCTGTAGTCAATCAGTTTAAAGATGTTTTCCCCGATGACTTGCCCGGAATGCCACCAGACCGAGAGATAGAATTCACAATTGATTTAGCACCAGGAACCGCACCTATCTCCAAAGCACCCTACCGAATGGCACCAGTGGAAATGAAGGAATTGGCAACACAACTGCAAGAGTTACTAGAAAAAGGTGTAATCAGACCTAGTGTATCCCCGTGGGGAGCTCCAGTTTTGTTTGTAAAGAAGAAGGACGGATCTATGCGACTATGTATTGACTATCACGAACTGAACAAGATGACTATCAAGAACAGGTACCCTTTGCCTAGAATCGACGATCTGTTTGATCAGCTCAAGGGAGCTACTCATTTTTCGAAGATTGATTTGAGATCTGGCTATCATCAATTGAAGATCAAGCCTGAGGATATTCCTAAGACTGCTTTTAGGACCCGATATGGACATTACGAGTTCCTAGTTATGTCTTTCGGATTGACGAATGCTCCAGCTGCTTTTATGGATCTAATGAATCGTGTGTTCAAGAAATACTTGGATAAGTTCGTGATTGTATTTATTAATGACATTCTCATTTACTCGAAGTCACCTGAAGATCATGCAGAACATCTCCGTCTAGTTTTGGAAGCACTGAGGAAGGAAAAGTTGTATGCAAAGTTTTCAAAGTGCGAATTCTGGCTGAAAGAAGTTCAGTTTTTGGGGCATATTGTGAATGGTGAAGGAATTTCTGTAGACCCTGCTAAGATAGAAGCCGTAGCAGACTGGGAGAGACCTAAGACTCCAACAGAGGTTAGAAGTTTCCTTGGACTGGCTGGTTATTATCGTAGATTCGTGAAAGATTTCTCAAGGATTGCTACGCCATTGACTCGACTTACCAGGAAAAGTGAAAAGTTCGAATGGACGTCCAAATGTGAAGACAGCTTTCAAGAATTGAAGAAGAGACTGACGACTGCCCCAGTTTTGACCCTACCCGATGAAAGAGGCGATTTCGTGATTTTCAGCGATGCTTCTCACAAAGGTTTAGGATGTGTATTGATGCAGCACGGAAAAGTAATAGCTTACGCTTCTCGTCAACTGAAGGAATATGAATCACGATACCCTACTCACGATTTGGAACTTGCTGCCATTGTTTTTGCACTCAAGATTTGGAGACACTATCTGTATGGAGAAAAATGTGAGATCTTCACAGACCACAAGAGCCTAAAGTACATATTCACCCAGAAGGAATTGAACATGAGACAGAGAAGATGGTTGGAATTGATCAAAGACTATGACTGCTCGATAAATTACCACCCAGGAAAAGCTAATGTTGTAGCTGATGCTTTAAGTAGAAAAGAAAGACTCAACTTGTTGACGACCTCAGAAGAGTTAGTCAGAGAATTCGAGAAGATGGAGTTAGAAGTCAAGGACCCAGTCCAAAACAATGAAAGAGTTTATACCATTCATTTTCAACCAGAGCTGTTAGAGAAGATTCGCCGTTGTCAGGAGCAAGTGATGGAAGAAAAAAAGATCAGAGTTGACATGAGTAGAATTTTTTAGTTCAAAAGATTATAAAGGGATTAAGCGATTTGCTTCGAGAATTTGGGTTCTTAATGTTACCGAATTGAAAGAAGAAATCATGAGCGAAGCACATAATTCGAGATATTCCATTCACCCAGGAAGTACAAAAATGTATCAAGACATCAAGCAGAATTATTGGTGGCCTAACATGAAGAGAGAAATTGCAGAATGGGTAAGCAAGTGTCTGACCTGTCAGAGAGTGAAAGCAGAACATCAACGACCCAGTGGATTACTCCAATCATTAGAGATTCCAGAATGGAAGTGGGAGCACATCACCATGGACTTTGTAGTAGGTTTACCTCGAACTAGAGCGAATCACGGTGCTATTTGAGTTATAGTTGATAGACTTACGAAGTCCGCGCATTTTATGCCGATCAGTGAAAGGTACTCAGTGGAGAGACTGGTAGGTTTGTATTTGAAGGAAGTGGTAGTCCGTCATGGAGTGCCCGTGTCAATCGTGTCAGACAGAGATGCCCGTTTTACTTCTAGATTTGGAAGAGTTTTCAAGAATGCCTTGGCACCAAGTTAAATTTGAGTACTGCCTATCATCCGCAGACAGACGGACAGAGCGAAAGGACAATTCAGATGAAAGAGTATATGCTGCGAGCTTGCACCTGAGATTTCAAGGGAAGTTGGGATGATCATCTGCCACTAGTAGAGTTTGCTTACAATAATAGCTATCACTCCAGTACCGGTATGGCCCCTTATGAAGCTTTATATGGAAGGAAGTGCAGATCTCCGCTTTGTTGGGATGAAGTCGGTGAAGGAAGATTACTAGGGCCAGATATGGTCCATCAGACAAAGCAATCCGTAGAAACGATTCGGAAAAGATTAGTTGCTGCTCAGAACCGTCAGAGAAAATATGCAGATCTGAAGAGAAAGGATAAATCATTTGAGATAGGAGATAAAGTGTTATTGAAGATTTCCCCATGGAAAGGGGTGATGAGATTCGGAAAGAAAGGGAAACTGAGTCCCAGGTATATCGGACCATTTGAGATTCTTAAGAAGGTTGGAGCCGTGTCATATCAATTGGCCTTACCGCCAGATCTTCAGCATGTTCACGATGTATTCCACGTATCAATATTGAGAGCTTACCATCCGGATCACCGACACGTATTAGAGTACGAACCTATCGACGTCAAAGCCGACCTGACCTACATAGAGCAACCAGTGGAAGTTGTGGATTTCAAAGTGCATGAGTTGCGAAACAAGAAAATAAATTTAGTAAAAGTGATTTGGAGAAACCGTCAAATCGAGGAAGCCACTTGGGAGCTTGAGAATGAGATGCGTAGTAAATACCCTGAGTTGTTTAGCCATTAATGTTGATCCCGAGGACGGAATCCTTTTAAGGGGGGAGACTGTAATAACCGCAAGATTCTCATAATAATTCAAGTCTCTTTAAATAAATTTTCGTAAGTTGTTCTAATTATTATTAGGGGCCTTGCAAGTATTTATTTTAGTGCACTACTAGACTTTAATGATTATTTAGTACCGCACCACACTTCTATTAATTCGAGTCTTATTATTAAGATTATGGCTTACTAAAAATATTATAGTGATAATATTTATTATTACTTTTATTGCTACAAGATTTATAGTTAATATGCAATCCCTATTATAATTAGGATTTTCATGAGTTAATTGGCAAATATTAGTTTTTTTTTAATTTAATAATTAGGTGCTTGATTAAATTGCAAGTTGATGAGAGGAGTGTGACAAAGCCCAATAATATTATAGCCCACTAGAGCCCAAATCTTATTTTTATGCTATTAAAGGAAATTGAGGTAAACAAATGATCATCTCCCTCATTTTACACCGAGAGAAAAGGAATTAGAGAGAGAAAAACCAAAACCTCCATAAACACAAAAATCTTAAAAATCTCATAGCATCCCAAGTTCTTGCTTGATCATACATGCATTTTCATATTTGAGTTGCTGGTTAAAAGCTCTTCAAATCGATATATATATATAATGGGTTTCGGAAAGTTGTTTTTTTTTTATCAATTCTAAAAGCTTGATTTTCATAAAAAGGGTATGAATTTATGCCCCTAAATTTCTTTATTCATAATCTTACATGTTTTGTTTATGTAATTGTTGAAACCCTTGTATTAAAGTAGTGATTTATATTAATTCGAGTTAGGGTTTGTGTTGCAATATTGTGATTATTGAAATTGGAGGTGATTGTGTATATGGGGGAATCGGAGGCCACCACCGCGTCAGCGACGGTGGTCGACGGTGGTGGGTGTGCAGTCGGAGGGAGAGAGTGAGGCGAGAGGGAGAGAGATATGAGGGGTTTGAGAGAGAGGGGAGAAAGAGGGGCGAGAGCAGAGAGGAGAGAGAGATAGGTAGCGAGCGAGAGAGAGATGATGGCGGAGGGAAAGAGTGAGCGAAAGAGACGAGAGAGAGAGAGGAAGATCGGAGATTGAGAGAGAGAGGGAGAGGCGGCCGGAGAGATTAGAGGGGGACGTCGAGAAATCGAGGGATTGAGGGGGAGATGGAGAGCAGTCGAGAGAGAGAGAGAGAGAGAGAGAGAGAGAGAGAGAGAGAGAGAGAGAGAGAGAGAGCGAGAGAGAGAGGCGAGAGAGATAGACGGAGAAAGAGAGAAGAGAGAGGAGAGATTGACCGGAGAGGGAGAGAGAGAGACGGCGACGGGGAGAGATTGAGGGAGGAAGAGAGATCGAGAGAGTGAGGTTGAGAGAGACTGAGAGAGAGAGAGAGAGAGAGAGAGAGAAAGAGGGAGAGACGGGCAGAGAGAGAGAGAAGAGTGAGGCAGTGAGGGAGGGGAGACGGAAGCCGTCGGCGCCGCCACGGCGTCCGGCCGGCGACCGCCAGTTCTGGTGGTAGGTGGTGGTGTAGATACGTACATGTATGTATGTATAATTGTTTTAATTATTGTTAAATAATAGGATTAATAATAATGAGAGATTTGTCTAAAAAGGAATAAAAGTGGAATAAAATATGAGATTTAATTTTGTTTTTGTTTCATTAAAAGGAAAATAAAAAGAGATTAACTTATAATAAAATTAGGATTGTTTTTAATAGAGTTACATTTTTCTAAAGTGAGAATAATAATTATGGGTTTGAAATTCGAATAAAAATGGATCCTTGAATTATTGTTTTGAGAATAAAATAGAGAGTAATAATATTGTTCCTCTAAAACGGACTTAATTAAATTAGATAATTTTAGAGACTTGTAGAGAACTCATAAGAGCTAATTTATTTGTGATTTAATTAGTTAATTAATTGTTAGCAAATAAATAGGACTAATTAGTGATCTTTTGTGTAAACCATAGAGACTTGAATACGAGCCATTTTAGATTAAAGTCACGAATTAAATAAATTATTTAAATTGAGAATTTGGTTATAAAATGAGAGAGATAAATAATTATTGGCGTTCTTGTACAAACTTTTATTATCCGAGATGTGTGTTAAATAAATCAATTAGAATTATTTATTAAGAATAATTGGAGACCTTCAAATTGAGAAATTTTCCGTGTGATTAATTATAGCAAGGCTTGCACATGTAATCTTATTTCGGACATCGCGATACCCTAAATCCGATTTATTAAAATTAATAGGAAAAACGAATAGAGCCTCCATGTAAATTATTAAATTGAGAATTAGGCGTCAGTGAGATTTTAAAGTTACGGGAATATCTTAAACTTTATTTTCGAGAATTATTTGTTTATCAATGACCTGATTATCGATTTATGTGACATTACGTGATTAACTCCTTAACCGAGTACTAAAATAGTTTTGATAATTATTATAGAAATTCTTTCTGAGACTTGAGAATCTTGCTCGCGGGTAACGCTTTTATTTATTCGGTTCATTTAACGTCGAGACAGAGGCAAGTTCATTCCTACCCTAACTCTCGGAAACTTTGTATTTTTGTTCGTATTATTTAAATTCTTGATTATTTTCGAACTATTAATTATGAGATTTATTTGCCGCTCTTTATGA
The DNA here is from genome assembly GCA_037693485.1 of Kitagawia praeruptora. Lineage (NCBI taxonomy): Eukaryota > Viridiplantae > Streptophyta > Magnoliopsida > Apiales > Apiaceae > Kitagawia > Kitagawia praeruptora. The sequence continues at coordinate 114,120,959 of CM075351.1, read as the reverse complement.
TGCAATATTTCCTTTGAGAATTATTTCTTGTTAAATATTACGATACTGTTAATTTAGTTTACTTGCGAAATACATTCCCTATAAGCGTAGAAGCAATTTCATTGCTATCGGGTCGGTCTCTTTGATTCGAGACGACTATTTATTTCGATTCAGTGGAACTATTCTCATTCGTTCGAGATAGTTAAATTCATTCTTTTCAGTCGGATTTATTGTACAAATTCGACAACGTTTATTGACTATCTTTTAATTGGTTCATCGTTCGAATCAATCAATAGGGATTATGCTATATAAAATCTGTTAGAGTTTTACTCTTGTATCGAATGAAAAATATTCTATTTAACGTTCATCAATTTGGAGTATTACAATTATTCGAGTAGTACTACTTGTTCAGTACGACTCATTTTATTTCATTTTGAGACTATCCTCATTGTTTCGAGATAGTTGCCTTTCTTGTCAAAGGTTGGCACTTTGTTCGTGTCAATCAATTAAAACATGTTTATTGAGAGTTTACATCAGTCCATTGTTCGGATTGGTGATACATCGAGTAAACTGGCAGTCCGCCAGATCAATTAAATATTTCTCCTGTGAAGTTTATCTACAAAATGTCAATTCATTAAATATTCGGGAATTCTGTATTCTACTGGTCAATTTTGGGAAAGAGGCCCATTTTAGAGAAAGAGAGACTCGTGATCCGTTTTAAGGACACGAGAATATTAGGCACTATGATGCCAGGGTTGATATTATCACCCACTATGATGCTAGCATTCATACTATATTATATTCGTTGATTTCGTATTGTAGCCTTGATCGGGCGAAGTGCGGTGTCATTGGAGGACGGTATTCCCGGTCGGATAGTTGATCGCCCCGCCGAGATACCGAAAGGATGGAAGACCAGTTATTCTTTTATCAAGAGTCATCAGAATTTCACAAAAAGAGTCATTTCGAGTATTTCTACTTTCGAGACGAGTCTTGAGTCAAAATTATCAGCGTTTGTTATCTTATCAGTTTTATTTAAATTCGAGTATTTTCTTTCGGTATATATTACTATATTTATGTACCGAGCCAGAAGAGAATTTGCTGAGCACCATAGTTGCTCACTCTTGCTTTACAACATTTGTTCAGCTGTCAAGATGGAGAAAGGCGAGACGTCCAGCCAGAGAAACAAAGGGAAGGAAAAAGCCCCGGGCTATACTGACAAGGACTAGAATGGCCAGATGGAACCTTTTATCCTTTCTATCTTTATAGACTTTTGCAAGATATTTTCGGTGATGTAATAAGCGTTTTGTAATAAAGTGTGAATCCGATCTTGGATCTGTGGAGTGGGACCATTCCGCTCCATTGTAATAAAGATTTTATTATTATCGAGCTAACGTGTGTTGCAGGATGCTGAGACCTGATGTGGCGACCCGGGTCCCCGGACAGGGCGGATTTGGGGGCGTCACATAATTTAAAATAGGTAATTATATTTTCTTTTGAGATTCTGAGTATTTCAAATTGAATAATAATTATTACATCATTACTAAATTAAAGATAATTTTATGGCTTCGCATAGATTTTGAAATCATTTCTAGATTTCAAGATAGAGGTGTAATAGTAAACATGAATTTTTTTTAGTACTAACAAAAAATAAGTAAAATTCAATTCTATTACAACCTTTTTTAATTATATCCTCTTCAAATTATAATTTTCCTTATAAAATTCAATTCTAATACAAACTTTTTTAATTATATCTTTTTTAGATTATAGCTTAAAAAATATTTTATATTTTAATATGTTATAAACTAAAAAGTGTAGTTATATTAAAATAAGAAAAGATGTATGTCAACGATTTAAATCATATATAATTAGGTTTTGTACATTTAATAGCATTATCAATATAGTACTTATACATTGAACATGATTAATTTAAAAATAGATAAATATATTTTATCTTGAGATTTTAAGTGTTTTCATTTGAATAATAATTATTAAATTATCAATAAATTAATGATAATTTAATGAGATTCATGTGGATTGTGAAATCATCAAAATATGATATCTAGATATTAAGATAGAGCCGAAATAGTAAACATGATTTTTTTAATACTAATAAAAAATAAGTAAAATTAATTCTAATACAACTTTTTTTAACTATATCCTTTTAAGATTATAATTTCTCATATAAAGTTCAATTCTAATAAAATAAAATTTAATTATATCATTTTTAGGTTATAAATTTCTTTCTAAAAATTACTTGTAATGCAACCTTTTTCTAATTATATTCTTTTTAGATTATAATTTTTATTTTTACTATGATATAATCATCAGCATAAAAAAATATTTTATATTTTAATATGTTATAAACTAAAAAGTATATTTGTATTGAAATACGAAAAAAATGTATGTCAATAATTTAAATCATTATCAATGTAGGACTTCTACATTGAATATATGATTAATTTAAAAATAGGTAATTATATTTTCACTTGATATTCTGAGTGTTTCCATTTGAATAATAATTATTAAATCATCAGTAAATTAAAGATAATTTTATGAACTTCACGTGAATTGTAAAATCATCAAATTTTGATTTCTATATTTCAAGATAGAGCCCAAATAGAAAACAAGAATTTTTTTTATTACTAATAAAAAATAAGTAAAATTCAATTCTAATACAACCTTTTCAATTATATCCTTTTCAGATTATAATTTTCCTTATAAAATTCAATTCTATTACAAATTTTTTTAATTATATCCCATTTAGATTATAGCATAAAAAAATATTTTATATTTTAATATGTTATAAACTAAAAAGTGTATTTATATTGAAATACGAAAATATGTATGTCAATGATTTAAATAGTATATAATTAGGTTTTCTACATTAAATAACATTATGAATATAGTACTTCCACATTGAATAGGATTAATTTAAAATAAATATTTATATTTTATCTTGAGATTTGAGTATTTTCATTTGAATAATAATTATTAAATTATCACTGAATTAAAGATAATTTTATGAGTTTCGCGTGGATTGTAAATAATCAAAATATGATATCTAGATTTCAAGATAGAGCCCAAATAGTAAACATGAATTTTTTTTAATACTAATATAAAATAAGTAAAATTCAATTCTAATACAACTTTTGATTATACTCTTTTCAAATTATAATTTTCCTTATAAAATTCAATTCTAATACAAACTTTTTTAATTATATCCTTTTTAGATTTTAATTTTCTTTCTAAAAATCACTTCTAATGCAACTGATATGGGTTGAAAGTAAGCCCTAAAGACACAATTAATGTTGCATTAATTAGACCTAGCTTGATCCAGATACGAAGCCCATTAATGAGGCCCAAAACCCTAATTAAATAATAAATTTGTGGCTAATAAATCAGCCAAATAAAAGACTCCGTTATTGAGTCCAAAAGGAAACCAAATCATCCATGGAGTAGCCTCCAAGGCATACAACTCCTATAGTTATCCACATCACTCATGGAAGGATCTAGAATTGGGCCTAAAGTGGGTAACTTGCCCACTAAGTTACCAAACCCTACCCTAACTCTAAGGCTTCTCAAGCCTATATAAAGGGTCTGACCCCTCATTCTCAGGGGGAACGTTTTGGGGGGGGCACAGCTCCATACGTCACACTCATCACGTTTTAGGCTTAATCCTCGAATAAGGACATACAAGCCACTACGTCACTACGCCGTGAGGGCGCATCAAGCCACGTAGGCAATAACAGAACTACATTTTGGTTTGATTCTTGATATTCATCAAGGTACGTAGGCATCTTGTTAGGACCGAGTTAGTCCCCGACGACAAGAGCAGCCACCATTAAAGCTCGAAGCTCTCAATCCCTAGCAATCAATACACGAATTAATTACACCCTACTTTTTATTCCACAACATTTGGCGCCGTCTGTGGGAAGACAACATCAACCATGATGAACTCACGTAGAACATCGGTGACTATACACACCACGTCACCACCACTAGCACTTTTGTTAATTCTACACCCGTGATTATGGAACAAGGGTCTGTACCCCTTAAACAAATACCCAGATTTCGAGTTCTTAACCCCAAGGACGAGTGTCGAAAATTACTAAAACACATGTTGAGGGATCGCGGCCCATAGGGATGAATCCCCAAGGCCAGGAGATGAATCCCTTTCAAATGGTTGTTTCCCTTCTAGGATACGACCTACCCCCATGAAGCACAAACCTCCACCACTGTGATTCTCGCAAGAACGAATATAGCCTACGGGCTACCCATCTATCCCTCAAACGCAGGAGACATTGGAGGAAGTGGTCACGCGTATCGAGTGCACAAGCCATATAAACCCCCAAGCATCACATGCCTAGTCCCTGTCTATGAAGGAGGGTACGAAGATTATTCTGAACCCTATACCGAGGATTCATCATCTAAGGATGATCGAGATCGAGCTCCGAGGAAGAAGCGTGCAGACAAGGGAGAGTATCCATGTGGTGAATTTGGATGAAACCCCAAGGAGGGATAGGAGGACAGAGGTCCCTCTAACTGAAGCACCAAGGATCGCTGCCCCTAGTCCAAGGACTGTGGACTTGGTGTTGCTCGGAAAACCTAACAATCCAATACCCCCATTTACTTAGAAGGTGATGAGAGCTCACATCTCAAGAAAGTTTAAGATGAATACCATTAAGGCTTATAATGGAACGGGTGATCCCGCCAATCACATGAGAACTTTTTCAAATGCACTTCTTCTGCAACTAGTAAGTGACACTCTTATTGTAGGGCATTTCCTCAAACCTTAGCCGGGATGGCTCAGCGTTGGTACAACCGTCTTCCCCGAAACTCTATCTACACTTTTGAGGGGCTAAGCGATGCTTTCATTAGCCATTTCATTAGTGGGGGAATACACGAGAAAAGCTCTGTTTCTCTTATGAACGTGTTGCAAGGAAAGAATGAAACCTTGAGGGATTACATCAGGAGATTCACTAAGGAGACATTGAGTATCTCTGATCTAGAGAACAAAATAGCCATGGTGGCCTCACACCATAGAACGACCAATGTTTATTTTAAGATATCGTTAGCCAAGCATCCCCAGAGGACATGACTGAGCTCCAGTCGAGAGCAAGCAAGTATATTGAGGCTGAAGATAGCATGAGGAAAGATACTTATGTTACTAGCATTTGGAACAACGATAACCCTAAGAAGAGAAGGGCGGAGCAAAAGTATGATGCTAGGGACAAGTATCCCCGAACTAGCGAAGACTCTTACTCTCTCCCTACGAACAACCAAGGACCAGGTTCACTGATTATGCAAGGCCTTGAACACCAATGAAGGAGTCATGATTTTTTCAGAACCTATATTGTTGAAGATTCATCACCCAATGAAGATAACAATCTCAGATGGAAAACCAGGCAAGGAGCTCGAAGGAGAGTCAGGGCCTTCTCAGCCCCGTGGATCCAAAGGATTGGCTTCTAAGACTCCAGGAGGGAGGATACTTGCTCATGAAGCGCATATCCAAAAATTAAAGAAAAACTTGGAGATACAACAGGCTAGGCAACCCCCAATGGCTAAGATCCCCTATTTTATTAACGCAAGTGGTATCCCCTAGGAGGAAAAGGGTTGATTCACAAAGGGTTGATCCCGATGGCTCGATACCTCTAAGAGATCGTGATGATCCAACCTTGTCCTTCACTAACGAGACAATGAATGCTCATATCTCAAGTAATAATTTGAAGAAGAGAAATTAAGGACCAAGTTTCACCAACTATGCACATATGAATACTCTCAACACCCAAATCCTGATGGACATTGAGAAACACAAGAATCTCTGATGGCCGAAGCCACTAAGGGTTAATCCCGGGAAGAGAGACAAGAACCAATGTTGTCAGTTCCATAAGGATGTGGGAAATAAATTTCACGATTGTAAATAGCTGAAAAACAAGATCAAGTTTCTGATCCAAAGAACCAGGTTGTATAAATTCACCAAGGATGGCCAATAGGGTAACCTAAGGCAGGATTATGAAGTAGAAGATTATAAAAGGAAGGATGGCTAACAAAATCGCAATCCATAGCCCCGGGGGGGCGATGATAAACCTGATTTCTAAAGACCCGACAACGGTCTAGAATACAAGGAGCTCTCATAAAGCTTACGCTCGAGAAGCTATGCACATTATAGGAGAAGCTCTATAACGAGCAAAAACCGAAATAACAATTGTCTTTGATGATTCTGACTTGGAAGGGGTGAAGTGCCTCCATGATGACCCGTTGGTCATAACACCTGTGATAGGCAACTCGCAAGTGAAAGGAGTCTCGATAGACAATGGAATATCAATGGATATCTCGCATTCTGGAAGATGGGATACAACGATTCTCAATTGACCCCCTCCAACATGCCCGTATATGGGTTCAACGGAGTCGAGTCGAGAGTTGAAGGAACTATTCGGTTGTCCACGATAACAGGACGGAAGCCTAGGGAGGCCACTCAGATGTTGAACCTTTTGGTGGTTAAAGCAACTTCCGCTTACAATGTTATCCTTGGAAGGACAGGCTTGAATACCTTTAAGGCGGTTGACTCAAGGTAAGACAACCGATTAAATTTCCTACAAGAAATGGAGTTGATGAAGAAAAGGAAGAACAAACAATGACAATGATTTTCTATCCAGCCACTTAGAGCCATGATGGAGTCGGGGGGCAGGTCCTCCCGATTGAAGACATGAATGTCCAAAAAGATGAGAAACAAAGAGGAAAGCTCACTGAGGACTTAGTCCCCATTCCCTTAGTTCATGAAGGACCCAAAAAATTACCTACATAAGGCATGGCCGAATGAACCCTTGAAGGGAAAATTGGATACATTCCTGCAAGAAAACAACATTATGTTTGCTGGGGCAGAGTAACCACAATAAAACCCCAAGCACTCGCTGACTTCATGATTGAATACACCATTAACAACCAAGAAGTCAGGGGCAGGAGGTAGTACCCTAGGAGGGCAAAGGATTACAGAAGGAGAATCCAGAAGCAGTACTCAAGGAGTATTGGATCAATTTTGATGGAGAATCAAAAATAAAATTATGTGAGAACATACCCCGATGGGTTCATGATTCCCCAACGATGCAAAGCCGTGATAGCCATACTTGGTTTGGCCGGAGCCCCGAGGATCAAAACCTTAAAGTCTGTGGAGACCCAAGATCAGTAGTACCAAAAGTGAATGGTGGGTTCGAGGTCAGGGCTGGATCCATGACAAAATACTTGAAACTTGACTCAATTCAATGAGTGTTACGAGGGAGGAAAACGTAAAGGCTGATGTCCTATCTATGTTTGTCTCCTCAGAGATAGAGAATTATGTTGGAAGTTCTTACTTCCAAGTCTTGGAGACCCGAAGCGTTGATAAAAAAATGATAGCACCTATAGGTATCAAAAGCCGTTGGATAAATCCTACAGAGGCTCTCCACGAACCCGGTTGGTTACCCGACAATGCCTTGGAGGCACGAAAGTTGTAATGAAGAACACTGAGGCCTCAAAACGTGAATTTAGCCTTAAAAGAAACTCATCCGGAAATATGGGAGCAGTACTCGGGGGGCAGGACCCTTGCCCAAGAGATGACCCGATTTGGATTCTACTAGCCAGGCATGATGGTTGTTGCCAGAAGTTATGTGCGAAGGTCCAGAGGAAGTTCCTGATAGTTGCAATTGATACCTTCATGAAGTAGACTGAGGCCAAAATCCAAGCCTGGATAACCACCAAGTAAATGATACAATTCTTGTGAAAAAGTGTGATACGAAGATATGGAATTCCCCCAATCCTTGTAGCCATAAATGGATGACAATTCAAAAATGAGGCTCTTACAAGCTGGAATTGTTTGAAAGAAATGTGGTGCCTATACTTGGCACACCCCAAACCTCAAGGTTTATCATATCTGAGCATCCGGTTAAGACACTCCATCTGATCAGACTAAGTAGAAATAAGGTTTGATGAAACCACAAGCTTCTAGCTCTAAGGAATTGAAGGCTCGAATAGGCCATGTTCCATGCAATTGAAGGCTCAAATAGGTCGTGTTCAATGTAATGGAAGGCTCATCAAGTGAGCAATCGAACTAGGAGAATTTGATGTTAATTTAGTACAAGCCTAGGATGGCCGTCAAAGCCCAGGCTCTAGCTGACTTCGTGGTTGAATATAACATTGACAACCAAGAAGTCGGGGGGCAGGAGGTAATAGACCAGGAAGGTCAGCAAGGTGAGAAGCCCCTGGAAGAGAAGAAGGCTCTATTTTGATGGGGCATCAAAAACAAAAACCAGTGGTGCAGGTTTAGTTCTGCTAAGCCCCGATGGGATCGCACTTGAGTATGCCTTGAAGATGGATTTCTAAACAACCTACAATGAGGCAGAGTATGAAGCTCTGATAGCCGCCTTGGATTGACGAGAGCCCTGAGGGTGAAGAATTTGAAAGTCTGTGGAGACTCAAAGCTTGTAGTCTCACAAGTCAATTGAGAGTTTGAGGCTAGAGAAATTTATATGGCCAAATACTTGAGGATTGTGAAAGCTGTGATGGCTCAATTAGAAGAGTGCTATATATGTTGAGCACATCCCAAGAAAGGAGAACGTCAAGGTCGATGCTCTATCTAAGTTCGCCTCTTCAAAGATGGAGATTTATGAAGGGAGTTTTCACTTCCAGGTCCTGAAGACCCCCACCATCAATTTGAAGTTAGTGGCACCAATTAATGTAGGAAGTTGTTGGATGGACCCTATCAAAGTTCATCTTGAGACTCGTTGGCTCCCTGATAATGCCTTGAAGGCACGAAACTGTCAGTGAGAGCATTGAGATATGCATTGATTGAAGGTCTCCTCTATACGAGATCCTCTGTAATTCCACACTTGAAGCCTTGAACTTTAAATCTCAACACAAAATTTAAGCCTTGATGGCCAACAAGGTTATCTGCCTCCAAACGAGCTTGTCAAGAAGCGTCAGGCAACTTGAAACCTAGTCAAGGTTCTACGAGCATAAGAAAAAGGTTTGAAACCTAGAATTAAGATAGAAGATTGGCAACCAGCCAAGGCACATCAGACTTGAAGTCAAGTGCTTAGTTGCAAGTGAACTTCTTGAACGATCAACCAGGAAGCAAGACCTCCACTATATGAAGCAAGGGGGCAAGAACTAAGGGACTTCATCATTTCTACATCTTAGAATGAGAATTAAAAGTTGAATGGTTGATGATAACCAACAATCATGAATGAATTCTCGTTTTTGAATCAACAAGGACTCAGCAAACGAATTAAGGCTTGAAGGTCATGAAAATTAAAAAATAGGTCGTCTGAAGGTTCTACAGAGAGATCAGAAATTCGGAAATAATAAGCCTGGGAGCCCGACAAAAGCCTAGAACACCCGCGCCAAGAAAGTTAAAACCCCTAGGCGTTGGTTCGAATAAGGCCTCCTTGGCGTGGGTATCCACGCCAAGGCTGGAGTAACAAATGAAGGGTATTAAAGAACCCACGCCCAGGAAGCTTAAATTACTAGGCGGTGATCTAAATGAGGCCTCCTTGGCGAGAATACCAACGCCTAGAGTGGTTGTACAAATGAAGGGGATGTAAACACCCACGCTCAGGAAGCCATATCTCCTAGGCGCGGTTAGAAGAAAGTCCTCCTTGGTGGGGATACCAACGCCTAAAGCATCTCTACAGAATCAAGTGGATAAATTACCCCGCCCAAGAAGCCAAATCTCCTGGGCGTGCTTCAAGAAAAAGCCTCCTAGGCGGGGTTACCCACGCCGAGAGCTCCTCTCCAAACGACAAACCATTGTTTCGGAAATTAAAAAAGGAATTATATCCTTAAAAATTCCATAAATAGGTTAAAAAGAAAAAAGGAAATAATTTTATAAATTATTTCTAAGGCATGAGGCCCAATTTTTTATTTTTGGTAAAGATTATCAAAAATATAAATATTTAAATATGAAGGTCCCAAAAAAAAAAAAAACGCACGCGCGCCAGACATTTCTCCTGTGCATGGAAAAGGAAAGGATCTACTACGCGGGTTATACCAACGCCGAGCGCATATCTTGAACTGAAGAAGGTTGAATGGCAAAGTGCTGTTTAGCACCCAAGCTTTGCAAAGTTCACGCATCGATCCCTCAAGTTTATAAAATGATAAAGTCATCCCTGAAGTTTGAAAATTGACAAAATAGTCTCTTTAAAAAAAAAAAATACCCGTTGGTACAAGAAAATTCTTAAATTATTAGGAATAATTAAGAAAAATACCCGTTGGTACAAGAAAATTCCTAAAATATTAGGAATAATTACGAAAAATACCTGTGGGTACATAAAAATTCCTAAATTAATAAGAAAAATTACGAAAAATACCCGTTGGTACAAGAAAATTCCTAAATTATTAGGAAAAATTACGAAAAATACCCGTGGGTACAAGAAAATTCATAAATTATTAGGAATAATTAAGAAAAATACCCGTTGGTACAAGAAAATTCCTAAATTATTAGGAATAATTAAGAAAAATACCTGTGAGTATATAAAAATTCCTCAAACATTAGGAAAGTACAGAAAAATACGAGGAAAATTATAGAAATTTTTTCTTGATAAATTGAGCAATAATTTATAAAATCCTTATGAAAGTGCCGAAATTGCTAAAAGCAAGCACCATTAAAGCCTCGAATAAGGTCAATCGTCGTAAATGTGTAGGTCGCTCCACACTTTACAATAAGGCGATATATGTGAAACACTAGTGTAAACCAAAAATCCCCATATAAGGGTAGGAAAATTAAGAAGTCCTAGGTAAGGGATAAAAATGACCCGAAGTCTCGATTAAGGCAAATATAACTTCTACGAAAACCTGATCAGTTTTCCTAGAAGTTGGGGGGCAAATGATATGGGTTGAAAGTAAGCCCTAAAGACACAATTAATGTTGCATTAATTAGACCTAGCTTGATCCAGATACGAAGCCCATTAATGAGGCCCAAAACCCTAATTAAATAATAAATTTGTGGCTAATAAATCAGCCAAATAAAAGACTCCGTTATTGAGTCCAAAAGGAAACCAAATCATCCATGGAGTAGCCTCCAAGGCATACAACTCCTATAGTTATCCACATCACTCATGGAAGGATCTAGAATTGGGCCTAAAGTGGGTAACTTGCCCACTAAGTTACCAAACCCTACCCTAACTCTAAGGCTTCTCAAGCCTATATAAAGGGTCTGACCCCTCATTCTCAGGGGGAACGTTTTGGGGGGGGGGCACAGCTCCATACGTCACACTCATCACGTTTTAGGCTTAATCCTCGAATAAGGACATACAAGCCACTACGTCACTACGCCGTGAGGGCGCATCAAGCCACGTAGGCAATAACAGAACTACGTTTTGGCTTGATTCTTGATATTCATCAAGGTACGTAGGCATCTTGTTAGGACCGAGTTAGTCCCCGACGACAAGAGCAGCCACCATTAAAGCTCGAAGCTCTCAATCCCTAGCAATCAATATACGAATTAATTACACCCTACTTTTTATTCCACAACAGCAACCTTTTCTAATTATATCCTTTTTAGATTGTAATTTTCTTTTTACCATTATATAATCTTGATCGTCTATTTTTGAAAAAAATAGATTCAACGGTTGAGATTATTTTGGTAGTACACCAAAATTATGGATAAAATTCCTCTTACGTTTATTATATATAAGAATATAATTATAAAAATATTTTTATTATTTTTTTAAATGATTTTTATTTAAAAAATTATACTCGACTAGTTATTATTTAACTTAAATACCTTTTTTTTCCCATCAACTTAAATACTTTTTACTTGGCAACAAATGAGACACAAAAGTGTACGTTTTTTGTATGATAAATGATGCAAGGTGGTTTATATCACGCTGTGTTTGTGATGCAAGGTGGTTTATATCACGCTGTGTTTGTGATGAAAGTATAGTTGGTAAATTTAACAAGAAAACACTCCTTTATCCCCAAATCTAAACCCTAATTTCAGGTAGGGCAGAGCTTTTTGAATAACAAGAAGATGAGAAAGCTAAGAACAGAAGCTTGGGAAAAGCTGATGAGTAGTTTTACTGATGATTTGTGGACTGAGGTTCTCTTACGCCTTCCAATAAGGTCCTTGCTTCGATTCAAATCGGTTTCCAAATCATGGCTTTCCATCATTTCAAGCCATCGTTTCGCTAAATCTCACCTTATGGCCGTTGCTAAAGATGATGATCAAGTTCCTATTGTACACCAGGAACCAGCTTTTGTGGACGGAAAACGTGAACCTGACGGCTATTTTTCCCTCTACCACCTCGGTTCGGGTTACATTTTAGAGGATCTGAAATTTCCTTTCTCGCAAGGTGAGTATCCCTTTATATCCTCTACACTTGTAGGTTCGGATTGTGGCATTGTTTGTGTTTCTGTTTATATACTCGTTGGGCAATTTCATTTTCCTTTTCTTTTGGACCCTTTGGACCCTGCTAAAAGGAAAATTGATATTCACCTATGGAACCCTGCTACAAAACACTCCAAGCTCATTCCACCTTATACTAAACCCGATGATGACCTCCCAAGTGGTGCTTTGGGCTTTGGTTTTGATCACATCGACTTGGATTTTAAACTTGTTAAAGTTTTATCGCACAATCTTTCTGCCAAGGTCTATTCTTCAATCAGGAATGATTGGCAAATTATTCAGTCCAAACCTAGTGATGTTCCCAAGCACAATACTTTCCATGTATGCTTTCACGGATTTTTGCTTGCCATAGGAGAAAACAGTGGCATGATGATGGCTTTTGATTTAAACAAGGAGTTGTTTATTTGTGATATTAACCTTCCTGTTAGTTCTTTTGATGATGCTCCGGGTTCTATTGACACTCGCGTAAGTGGCATGTTGGATACTATTATTGTCATATTCACTAATAGCTACAATGGTAAGATTCAGTTGTGGACATTAGGCGATGAGGCATGTCTTCGTGTTGGCGGAGTTAGAGCATTGTGGACTAATGTGCTCACTATTGATGTAGGTGTGCCATTAGGCTATCTTGAGGGCCTTTTCAACAATTTTCAGTTCTTACCAGTTAATGAAGATGGGGACACGTTTATGTATGACTTGAACAAGAAAGTGACCACAGATGTCAATTTTGAAACTACCCCTGGTCATATTTTCAAGTATACGAAAAACCTATTTTCACTCAAAGGATTCAAACGAATCAAGTGGGCTGCTTCATCTTTGAAGGAATCGAATGAATGACAATAAGATGACAATGGTACACTATCTACTTCACGCGGAAATTGTAGCCACAAGGCAGGTGAAAGTGATCTAGAGATGATTTAGTGTTTGCTGATTTTGCTTGAATATGTTAGTACATAATATTAAGCGATTTTCGCAATATTAATCTTCCACCCTTTTGATTTACAATCAATCAATATATATATATAAAGGAGGGTACGCGGGAGTTTAGGTGGCGCTCTAAGATCGTCTCAATCTATTTTTCTAATTTTCTAGAATTTTATAATTTTAAACACTTATAAATATAAAAATATCATTTAACATATTAGAAGTAGAATAGGTGTTCGAATTTATAGTGGTGAAGAGTTCGAATTTATAGGAAGATATATGATTAGAAGTTCTATTGGAAGTAGAATAAGTATTTATAAAGCGTACGTTTAAATGTTCTATTGAAAGTAGAATAGGAGTTCGAATTTGTAGAGAATAAGAGTTTAAATTTATAGAAAAAAAATATAATAAAAGTTTCTATTGGAAGTAGAATAAGTATTTATAAAGTATATGATTAAAAGTTCTATTGGAAGTAGAATAGAAGTTCAAATTTATAAGGAATAAAAGTTCGAATTTATAGAAAATATATATATATATATATATATATATATATATATATTATAAATTTTTTTTAATTATTTTTATATATCTAATATATATGTAAAGAAGGATATGCGGGAGCTTAGGTGGAGCTCTAAGATCGTTTCAATCTATTTTTCTAATTTTCTAGAATTTTAGAATTTTAAACACTTATAAATATAAAAAAATCATTTAAAATATTAGAAGTTGAATAGGTGTTCGATTTATAGAGGAGAAGAGTTCAAAATTATAGGAAGAAATATGATTAGAAGTTCTATTGTAAGTAGAATAAGTATTTATAAAGCATATGATTAAAAGTTCTATTGAAAGTAGAATATAGGAGTTCGATTTTGAATAGATAGGAGTTCAAATTTATAGAAAAAACATATAAATAAAAGTTTCTATTGGAAGTAGAATAAGTATTTATAAAGCATACGATTAAAAGTTCTATTGGAAATAGAATAGGAGTTTGAATTTAAAGAGAATAAGAGTTCGAATTTATAGAAAAACATATAAATAAAAGTTCTATTAGAAGTAGAATATGTGTTTGAATATATAGAGCATCCATATAACTAAATATTTTATAGAAAGTACGATCTTCTTAAATTATATATTTTTTATATAAGTTAATTATACTTCTATTAGGAAAATTTATTCATAAATCCAATACTATTATCATAAAAAAGACATCGTATTTAAAAGAAAAAAATTGATGTGTTAACATTATAAAAGAACATTCTCATGCAGGAATCCTAAATAAAAATAGGAGTATGTATAATATAAAGAGAAAATAAGATGTGCTTTCATTTTCTAAAACTCCATAAATTTTAGAAAGTCTAGATAAAGTATAAATTGGAATTCACTCTATTTTTTAGGTTTTAATTTTAAGGAAAAAAGTTGTTGTGTATGATAAGTATCAATAATAATAAGTAATGAATTTTGAATTTCGACCCAAACGAGAGCGGCTCGAAACGTGTTTAACGTGAAGACGGCTCACTATAAAAGATTGTATTAGCTATTAAAATATCATTTTGATGTTATAAATTTTATTTTATTTTTAGGATTTGATTTTTATGGATAAACATTATCATACAAGTGATACATGTAAAAGTTAGGTTTTTGGTCTTAACTAGGGAGCGGATAAATAGTAATAACCGTGTTTAACGAGAAAGCGATTCATTATAGAAGACCGTATAAAGATGTTTGAATATATAAGGAATACATAAAATAAAAATGTTTTATTAGAAGTAGAATACGAGGACGGTGGAGACGTCTTACACGATTTTTAAAATTATATTTTTTTTTTCCTAGAAATCCTTTATTTTATCTTTTTTATACAAGTTAATTATACTTGCATTAGAAAAACATATCCATAAATTTAATATTATTCCCGTAACGAAAAGTCATCGAATTTAATTTTTTTATATGTTAACATAACAAAAAGACATTCCCATGCAGAGGTTGTAAATAAGTACATGAATATCTATAATATACAGAAAATATAAGATGTATTTTCATTTTTAAAACTCTATAAATATTAGAAAGTTTAAAGAAAATAAAAATTGGAATTTACTTTCTTTATATAATTAGTTAGAATTTCGGTTCCAAATAAGAGCGACTCAAAACTTATTTAACGAGAAGACGACTCACTAGAAAAGATTGTATTAGCTATTAGAATTTGATATTGATGTCATAATTTTTTTTATTGTTCGATTTTATGGATAAAAAATATTATATAAGTCTTTATAATATATGTTAAAGTTGAGATTTTGATTTTAATAAGAGAGCGGCTCAATCGAAAGAATCGTGTTTAACAAGAAATCGATTCATTAGAAAAGGATATTTAATTATTAAAATTTAAAATTAATATTATAATATAACGTAAATGTATCAATTTTTAAAAAAAAATATTATAACACCGCCGCGAAGCGCGGCTTTATCGACTAGTTAATCATAATTACATTATTACTAGCTTAAAACCCGTGCGATGCACAGATTTTTTTTTAATATTATATGAATTTTTTTATTAGTTTAAATTATTTTTTTTAAAACATGAATTTTGGAGGTTTAAATTTTTTTATGAGATGATTTGATAATAAATATATATATGTTATCCGTGATATTTATAGAAAATGAGGGATTTTAATTAGAAAATATAGAAAAGATGATAGTTTTTATGAAAAAGGTAATCGGTTAATTGTTAGTAATTATAAAATTATTATGTTATTTTATTAAATAGAATGTCCGTGATATGATTGGAAAAAGAGAGGATTTAGTTAAAGAAAATTAAAAAGGTAACATGTTCTAGGTGAAAAAGGTTATTGATTAGTTTATAGAAATTATAATTTAATTACGTTATTTTACTAAAAACAATTACTCGTAATATTTTTAGAAAAAGAGAAATTAATATTGTCCGTGATATTTTCATTAAAAGAGGGATTTTAGTTAGAAAATATAAAAAAAAATGTTACGTTTTAGTTGAAAAAGATAATCAGTTAATTATTAAAATTATAATATTATTAGTTTATTTTATTAAATGGAATCCCTTGTGATATATTTGAAAAAATAGAGATTTTAGTTAGAGAAAATAGAAAGTTAACATGAAAATTCCAAAAGTGATATGGTTTATGTGAAAAAGGTAATTGAATAGTTTATAGTAATTATAATTTAATTATGTTATTTTACTAAATAAAATTGCTCATACTGTTTTTAGAAAATGAGATATTAATGTTGCCCGTGATATTTCTAGGAAAAAAAGGAATTTAATTTGGAAAAAATAGAAAAGATGATACGTTTTAGCTGAAAAGGTAATTGGTTAATAATTAGTATTATGATATTATTGTTTTATTTTTATTAAATAGAAACGCTCGTGATATAATTGGAAAAAGAGAGGTTTTAATAAGAAAAAATAAAAAGGTAACGTGTTTTGGCTGAAAAAGGTAATCGCCAATGATATAATTGGAAAAGGAGATATTTTAGTTAGATAAAAGAGAAAAGGTAACCTGGCTGGAAAGGGTAATTGATTAGTTAAAAGTATTTATAATACAATTACGTTATTTGATTAAATTTTAAAAAAGGAATGTAAAAGATATTGTATTTTACCTGAAAAAGGAAATTGTTTTGTTTTTGAAAAATAGAAAGATAATATGTTTAATCTGAAAAAGAAAATTGATCAATAGAGGAGAAATTTTAGTATAAAGTGTATAAGATATTATATTTTACTTGAAATAGGAAATTGTTTAGTTATTGAAAATAGAAAAGATAATATGTTTAACTTAAAAAAAAAGAAATTGATTAGTTAGTAGGATGAGTAAGGGTAAATAAGTAAAATCAACGGGTACCGTACCGACTGACCGAGAGACCAACCAACCAAACTTTTAATGTTTCGGCTTTTATATAATAGTATAAATATATTACAGATTAATTTTCATAAATATTTATAAGAGCCAACCAGAATTTATCACTAAACTAAATTAATCATATCATTCCTATCTTAATTTACTTATCGTGGTTATTTAACAAAATTTTTGAAATAAAAAAATTATTTAATTTAGTACATGCAAATTGTATTTCCACGTGTGGTGGGTGTCATCAGGTCCCAGTCTAGGCTGGAGGCCCACATGTGGAAGTTGCTCCCGGTCCGGATCCACTTGGGGATCCTCTTATTCTCACAAGTTGGACTAGCTGCTTATGGTTTGGACCTAGACCAAATTGGATTTTGGACTAGAAACCTATCAATAGCCACGCAAACCGTATTTCCATATTAAGAGGCCGTTTGGGATTACTTAAAATAAGTTACTTTTGACTTAATGGAAGTATTTTTAACTTAAAGAAAAAAGTAAAGTTGTTTACTTTAAGTTGAATGAAAGTGTTTGGTTAATTTTACTTAAAGTTAAATGAGGGTTTAATAATTTTGACTTAAAGTGAAATTTGACTTAAAAAAATTTAAAATTCATAATATTTGAACTTTACAAGAATCGTGAAAAAAAAAATTCGATAAGTCATAAGTCATAAGTTAAAAGTACCTAAATGAAACTTATGACTTAAAACAGTTTTTTAACTTAAAGTCGGTTTAAAGCCGAGGTTGCCAAACACCCCAAAAACAACTTAAAGCTAATTTTTGCTTAAAGCTGAGTTTGCCAAACAGGCTCTAAATTTATGAACAGATAGTCTAAATATTTGTTTTTGAGCCAGTCAGCCAGACCATGCCGCTATTTTTTTTATTTTTTTTTTGATAGTTAAATTCACGAACACGCCAGAAGTCGAACTCGTGACCTCTCTTAGAGAAACCAAGACCTCGACCACTACACCAACCCTTTGTTGGCTGACCATGCTGCTATTTAAAGCCAGGTTTGGGGAGTACTTCATTATTTCATGTTGGGGAGTTGGGTGATAACTTGGATTTTTCTGAAGTCGTGTGAACACTTTCAGATTGAAGTTATTTGTGGTTCACCCAAATAATTCAATCGGATAAAATCAGAAAATCTGCAAGAAGAGAGAATGTATTTTGCTGTGTATTTCAAAATGAACCTGTGTGTAAAATGATCAATGCCACACCTATTTATAGATGTCAACAGATGTGTCTTTTGCCAATAGACACACCTCAAGATGTGTCTTTTCCAATAGACACATCTCATTTCCAACAGTCATGTCCAATGCCAATAGACACACCTCAAGGTGTGTCTTTTCCAATAGACACATCTCATTCTAAGAGATGTGTTTGATGCCAATAGACATGTCTCATAAGCAATAATTCTGAAATCATAACGAACTCGAACAGAGCATGCACTCCGCATTCTCCCAACTTATTCGATGTAACATTACGATTACATTGATCAACTAGCCAATCCAATTACACTAAAATATCCAACAATCCTCCCCCATTTTAGCGTAATTCATGATTAACTAAACAAAATCACAATAAACGACAAACTTATGCATAAATGAAATATCGTGACGATTGAATTTCACATTAGTATATTACACATTCCAAATATTCGAATATCAAGGTATCACTATGGATTGAACCTTGGTTATTCATAGTGAATACATGAAGATAATATACACATAAATTTACATTCTCAAATGTTCTTACTTGACACTATCTTTTACTAGCCTAGTGTCCTAATCCTTCATAAGCATATCAAAGCCAAGTCCAAGCTTCTTGAAGCGGCTAAACTTCATGCTCAAATAGGTAGTTCTTTTATTCTCGTACCTGCATATGCAATTTTTCAAAAGAACTATTAAGAAGATAAACTTCAACCTCCTTAACTTGCAGGTCTGAACACATACCTTGGGATGATGCTTTAATGTGTTCCAATCTCTAAATGTTAAGCTTTCCACATTGAATTCAGCACCTAATGTCATATTAGATGGGAATTGGGTATCTCAACATGAGAGGTTATTCGATGGACTTTAATCCCATCCCTACAGCCGACTTGTGCACAAGATCTCTACTCAACCCTTTGGTTAGATGATCGGCTAAATTATGTTGAGTTCTTATAAACTCCACTGATATAACACCATGCGTGATAAGCTCACGAATCATGCTGTGTCTAACACCTAAGTGTCTAGACTTGCCTTTGAACACTTGTCTATAAGCATTAGACAAGGCAGACTCACTATCACACCTGATAGATATGGGTGATATCGGTTTAGGCCACAATGGAATCTCATAAATCAGATTTCTTAGCCATTCAGCTTCTTTACCAGCCGCTGATAGTGCTAAAAATTCAGATTCCATCGTTGAATCAGTAATACAACTTTGTTTCTTTGATGCCCAAGAGATAGCACCTCCCCCAAGAAGGAATACCCATCCACTTGTAGAAAAATGATCTTCCTTATTGGAAATCCAACTTGCATCTGAATGACCTTCAATAACCGAAGGAAATCCAGTATATGTCAAACCATAATCCATGGTTCCTTTCAAGTATTTGAACACTCGGCTTAAGGCTTGCCAATGATGTGTGCTTGGCTTGCTAGTATACCTACTAAGCTTTCCAACAGCATAGGCAATATCTGGCCTAGTGCTTATCATGGCATACATGAGACTACCAATAGCCCTTGAGTATTCAAGTTGAGATACCGCAACACCTGTATTAGGTAGGAGTTTAATACTAGGATAAAGAGGAGTGCTAACAGGAGAACAATCCTTAAAGTTAAATCTTTTAAGAATCTTCTCAATATAATGAGATTGAGAAATTGAAATGCCATTGTTCTCACGCTTGATCCTTATACCAAGAATCACCTCAGCCTCCCCCATGTCTTTCATATCAAAATTAGATGACAAGAACTTCTTGGTTTTATCCACTTGATTTTGGTCAGTACCAAAAATCAACATGTCATCCACATATAAACAAATTATAACTCCTTTACCAGAAGCATCAAATTTGCTATATACACACTTGTCTGCTTGGTTAAGAAAATAACCATTAGACAAGACTACAGTATCAAATTTATCATGCCAATCCTTCGGTGCTTGTTTCAGACCATAAATTGATTTCTTCAATTTACACACCTTGTTCTCACAACCAGGCATTACAAACCCTTCGGGTTGTTTCATATAAATCTCTTCATCTAATTCACCATTCAAGAATGCAGTTTTCACATCCATTTGGTGAATGACAAGGTTGTGTATAGCAGCGAGTGCTATTAACAACCTAATAGTGGAGGTTCTAGCAACAGGAGCATAAGTATCAAAATAATCAATCCCTTCTTTTTGTCTAAAACCTTGGATCACCAATCTGGCTTTAAACTTATCTATGGTACCGTCCACCTTCATTTTCCTTTTGAAGATCCATCTGTTTCCCAATGCTTTACAGCCAGGGGGCAGATCACTCAATTCCCAAGTATTATTATTCATGATAGAATCCATTTCATCTTGGATAGCTTCTTTCCAGAACGCAACATCCCTAGATTTCATAGCTTCGCTAAAAGTATTTGGATCCTCCTCAATAACAAAACAATATTGGTATTGATATTCAATTTCATCTCTAGAACCTTCTACTAGATAAAGATGAAAGTCATCTCCAAAAGACTTTGCTTTTCTAGCTCTAGTACTTCTCCTTGGTTCAGACGGTCCATTCACATCTTCAGTAGAAACTGAGTTCCTACTAGAAGAATTCTGAAGCATGTCCCTTGGTCTAGGTATAGATGTAAATCTATTTTCATCAAAAATAGCATCTCTTGACTCGATAATCGAGTTCACAGATACATAGTCATTAGATTCTAACACATAGAATCTATATGCTATAGAATGCATAGCATATCCAACAAATATGCAATCTATACCTCGTTCACCCAAGTTTCTTCTTTTGGGTTCAGTGAGTCTTACAACTGCTCTACATCCCCAAACTCTCAGAAAACTTAATTTTGGTGACTCTTTATACCAAAGTTCATAAGGGGTAATCTTATTCCTCTTAATAGGAATTCGATTCAATAAGTGACAGGCTGTCAACATAGCCTCACCCCAAAATCCCTCACTCAAACCCGAGTAGGATAACAAGGAATTAACCATTTCTTTCAAAGTCCTATTCTTTCTCTCTGCCACACCATTTTGCTGTGGTGTATAAGGAGCCGTGGTTTGATGTATTATACCAGTAGATTGAAAATAAACCGGATCATAATACTCACCTCCTCTATCAGTACATAGATTTTTAATCATGGTACTCTGATGTAACTCTACTTCTTCTTTATAAATTTTAAAGAAGTCAAGAGCTTCATCCTTAGCATGCAATAAATATACATAGCAATATCTAGTAGCATCATCAATAAAAGTAACTACATACTTTTTATTTCCTAATGATGGTGTAGAATGGAAATCACACAAATCACTATGTATTAGTTCTAAAACATCAGACACCCTATTAACCTCCTTAAAGGGCTTTCTTGTTATCTTTGTTAACATGCATGTTTTGCATTTTTCATTGTCTAAATCAATAGCAGGTATGAGACTCATTTTAGACATATCCTTTATTCTTTTGTAATGTACATGTCCTAGTCTAGCATGCCATAATTCTGGTTTGTTCAAATTATTGCTAGTACTAGTAGAAGCCATGCAAGCAGATTCATCAATAAATGGAGTATTTACATTCAACATAAACATTCCATTACACAAATAGCCAAAGCCAACAAAAGAGCCATGTTTTGACAATATATATTTGTCACTTTCATAAACTTGTTTATATCCACAATTGTTCAATACAACACCAGACAAGAGATTCTTACGAATCCCAGGAACATACAACACTTTATTTAACAATATACATTTGCCAGAAGTAAAAACTATCTTGACATTTCCTAGTCCTTTGATCGGTTCAGTTGCAACATTTCCCATCTTTAAGATAGATCCATCTTCGATAGGTTGAAAGTCTATGAACCAACGAAGATCTTTGCATACATGACTCGTTGCTCCTGAATCAATCCACCAAGCAACATTGTCATCCTGCACATAAAATGCCTCAGATATTAGTGACACATAATTCTGACTAGAATTACAATTTTGCATTAAAATCTGACCTTGTTGCATTTCTGGATCCTTGGATCCACTTGGACCAGCATTTTGCTTTTCTTGCTTGCCTTTACCAACCCGACAATCCTTCTTGAAATGTCCAGGTTTGCCACACTTCCAACATGCCATCTTAGGCCTTTTATTGGAAGAATTGTTGTTGTTTCCTTTAAACTTTCGTTTATCACCCTTGCCATACTTAGAATTCTTTGAAGATCCACCATCTTCAACCATATTCACAGAAGAGTTACCGACTTGGTTCTTGCCCTTAGGATTATTCTCAATTTCTTGAGTCCTCAAAGCCTCTTCAATTCTGAAGTGACTTCCAAGTTGAACCAGAGTCATATCCTCTTTGTTATGTTTCAAGGAGTGTTTAAAATCCTTCCATGATGGTGGTAGTTTGTCTATAACACCAGAAACTGAGATAGATTCATCCATCTTCAGATTGTGTTGAGCAAACTGTCCCAGAATTCTTAACAATTCATTGTATTGTTCCATCACAGGTCTAGAATCGACCATTTTGTAATTCATAAAATTACTGACCAGAAACTTCTCACTAGAAGCATCTTCTGCCATGTACTTGGATTCAAGAGAATCCCACAATTCTTTTGCTGACTCAACATTTTGATATACATCGAAAAGGGAATCAGACATACCGTTTAAGATGTGACCGCGGCAGATGTAATCAGCGTTTTCCCATTTGCAACGCCTCCTTGTTTGTTCAGCGGTTTCATCCTCAACCACTTCTGGAATGGGGGTACTCAAAACATATACAACCTTCAGCGTTGTCAATAGAAAATGCATCTTCTTTTGCCATCTTCTAAAATCCTGACCCTCAAACTTGTCCAACTTTGCAAACTTGCTTGTCATGTCTCTTGCAGATTCTGAGTTTGCCATCTTCAGAAAATAGATAACTTCAATCTTTGTTGGGGAGTTGGGTGATAACTTGGATTTTTCTGAAGTCGTGTGAACACTTTCAGATTGAAGTTATTTGTGGTTCACCCAAATAATTCAATCGGATAAAATCAGAAAATCTGCAAGAAGAGAGAATGTATTTTGTTGTGTATTTCAAAATGAACCTGTGTGTAAAATGATCAATGCCACACCTATTTATAGATGTCAACAGATGTGTCTTTTACCAATAGACACACCTCAAGATGTGTCTTTTCCAATAGACACATTTTATTTCCAACAGTCATGTCCAATGTCAATAGACACACCTCAAGGTGTGTCTTTTCCAATAGACACATCTCATTCTAAGAGATGTGTTTGATGCCAATAGACATGTCTCATAAGCAATAATTCTGAAATCATAACGAACTCGAACAGAGCATGCACTCCGCATTCTCCCAACTTGTTCGATGTAACATTACGATTACATTGATCAACTAGCCAATCCAATTACACTAAAATATCCAACATTTCATTGAGTTATGTAACTAACAGCTAGGACACCAAACACATTTGGTTTGATTGTGGTCACTGCCCTACTGGTAGTGGTCATAAATTAGGTTACATTCGAAATTTAATATTTTTAGCTTAAAAGAAAGAGACAATTGACAAAACATAACGCACCGGCACCTACCGAAATTTTCATATGTTGAAACTTTGTGCAAAATTACTTTTCTTCTACTTGCATCAAACAAGAACCGAATAACCTAATTCTCACCAAATCTGCACAAAACTAAACAACATACTATCCATTAAAATAATTCTTAATCTAAAAGAATGTTTATTATCAACGAAGTTAAGTAAAAGGTATGTTTTTAATGTATTTACTAGTTTTGTTGAGCGGTTGCATGCAGTTTTTAAATTTTGATAAATTAAACCGAATAGGGGAGATTAGTGGAAACCAAAATCTTTTGTTTAAAAATCTTTACCTGATACTTCAAAATCTTAAGCGAACATTTTTGAATGTAATTTGAAATCCATCATTTATATTATTGTTTTTAACATTTTATGTATATTTTATGTATGTTATGGTTGATAGTTCAGTTGGTGCTTTATGTTGTTTGGCATCAGCTATCTAGGGTTCTTGTGCGAAATGAGTAAAATTTAGGTAGAACGTAATTTCAAATCATACACATCACAGACGAGCAGAGAGATTAGGGAAGTCAAGACGAGCAACTCTTATGCAATTACATTTCATAGTTCAAGATTTATACAATACATCAATTTGAACATACACACTAATCTTAATCCAAAGTAAGGCAAATACACTACATAACACTTCTATAACAATCAAGAAGAATAAATATATACTATAGTCCCCACCGGCCTTTTGAGATACTTTGTGAAAGGAACACTTGAATCCAATTGTCACTTGAGAAGAAATTCATACAACTTATTCGGAAAGTTGGGATCATACACCGAATAAGATATACTAGCAACACAACCCCCTGTTGCAAAATTTTCCTCTTACCGTTTTCGAAGTATTGAGAACAACCTTCCATCTTATGTGAACATTAGGACAGGCCCACATGCCTTTCCCACCTAATATCCTGTGAGAATTCCATTAGTGCAGCACGAGGATCTCCATTTGACAAGGAGTAGTAATATTCGGCAGTTTCATCATCCACCTGCATGCTTCTCCTCAACGTGTTTACAATCTTTTTCTTTCCCCATTCGGACGTCACCCTATTCTGACTGCTGTTGAGCTTTCTATCGGGAGCACCCTCGAGATACAATACTGCTACTTCCCTCTTTGCATATGCATCTAGTTCTATGTAGCACGTGCCATCTACAAGAAGATCCGGATTGCTGACAGGAATGAGTAACCTCTCCCTAGAGTAGATTCCATGGTCACTCATCATGTTGTTCAAGCGCTTGATTTCCACAACCTACATATATCAAGACAGTTTTCAGTAACCAGAACTCCAATATATGACTACTAAAAAGGAAAAAGAAAAAATTAGTGACAATCTCAGTGTGCCAAGGGTAAGGAAACAATTTTTTTTTCATCAATCACAGCAAAAAACCGCTAGGTATTCATACTCCTGCTTCAGTCAACTTATGTGCTAATCCTAATAACGGTCAACGTTTAGCCATCTCCAAAAAAAACTCTCAAGCCGTTATACCGGGTTCAACGGCCAGGAAAAAGTGTTTTGTGGGGGGGGGGGGCGGGAACGACCAAGGAAATGATTCCCACAGAATGCAGATCCATGACTACTTACTGCATTTAGCAATGCATTCTTAACTAAAACAGGATGCCCCAATAACAAAATAATAGAAAATTAAAAATTTAAATACAATTTGTGCCAATCTAAAAGCTTCTACTTATTACGCTCTTCTGCATCAGGACGTGATTGCTACAGCCCAAGATGCTAATGGGCCTGGGCCCAACCTGTTAACGTATGCAAGAAGACAGACCAGGGGTAGAAGAGTCTCAACAGCGAAAGGAGGAGGGCAAAAGAGTAATTGAGAAGAAAAACAGACAAAAAGGGGGAGAGGCAATGAAATTAGGGTTATGCTTTTGATTATTATTGAGTGGCCGTTTGTGGCGTAGGGAGAGCCAACATCTCGAAGTGTTGGGTAGTTTCATTTGTGTATTGCAATTAGTCGTTGTAATATTCAAGTGATCCATATCTTATTTTTAGTTGTAATCTAAATCAAGAACTCTTATTGCCAGTCATTTCTGTTATAATATTCAGTTAAACAGTTTTAGTCGTAGCAAAGTGGTATCAGAGCACACGATCCATGGCTCCTTCCACAGATAACGAAAGGTTGGATAGGTTGGAAGAAAAACTAGAGGCGGCGCAGGAGTTGATCCATGAAACTGTCACCGTTGAAGTGGCGGCGGCGGTAAAGGGCACAGTGGGAGGTCTGCAACAAACCCTCATTGCTAAAATCGTCGCGATGTTTGACGAAGTAAACAAGCAGCAGGATGAGAAGTTGGCGGTGGCGCGCCTTGAAGGTCGAATTAACCGGTCTAGAGATAGCCAGGAGTCTCTACTAACGACTATGCGAGATGACCAACTCCAATTTCAATCGGAGGTCAAGTCGACCCTTATGACTCTCAGATCCCAGAAGTTCAAACAGCCAGAGGTACACGCCTCTTGTAACCATGGGGGAACGGTAGGAGGGGAAGGGAGCTCGAGTGGAGGAAAAAAAAAGGGCGAAGTAGGGTTTGGAGGCGGAGTGTTGGTCGGGTCGGACTTAAACACCGGGTTAGGTCCAGGGGGACTCGGGTCAGGGTTAGGGTTTGGTGGTGGAACCGGGTCGGGTCAAAATGGTGGGTCGGGACCTGGGGTCGGAGTAAGTTTTGGAGGGGAGAATGGTGTTAATGGTCGAAATGCCTGGAGACATAAAAAATTGGATATGCCACTCTTTGATGGCACAAACCCGGATGGTTGGATTTTAAGAGCAGAAAGGTTCTTTAGTTTTTATGGGTTAACAGAGGCAGAAAAGATAGAAGCGACGGTGGTAGCATTAGAAGGCCAGGCACTCTTATGGTTTCAATGGGAACATCGCAGGAGACCAATTGAGAGGTGGGATCAGGCGAAGGCTTTGTTACGAAGGCAGTTTCATTCACAATCAACCGGAACCTTACAAGAGCAGTGGCTAGCCCATCGTCAAGGGGGTGATGTCACAGACTACAGACTGAAATTCATTGAACTCCTCGCACCGTTGGAAAATGTTTCAGAGGAATTGTCATTGGGGCAATTTTTAAATGGATTAAGGGAAGATATTCGGGCTGAAGTACGTTTGTTAGGGCCAGTGACGGTTGACCATGCTATGGAATTAGCGCATATGGTGGAGGATAAGTTGAAATGCAGGCAAAAAGGGGAGAGCAGGATGGGACTCAGTCCATTGGTAAAGCCGAGTAGTTGGTCAAGCCCGGGGTCTGTCTCCTAAATCTTTTTTAAATAGTGCTGGGTCTTCCCCAAGGTCGTATGCGAGCTATGCATAGTCTGGAGTTTCTACTGGTAGCAGCCCAGTGCATAAGCATGTAGGGGAATTAAGACGCTTGAGTGACAAGGAGTTGCAGGAAAAACGAGCCAAGGGGCTGTGTTTTCGTTGTGATGGTAAGTGGAGTGCGGGGCATAAATGCCAGCGGAAGGAATTAAGTGTACTGTTAACACAAGAGGAAGGCCTGAACGAGGAGGAACTGGGGTCAGTAGGGTCACAAAGTGAAGAAGAAAAAGGGGTTGAAGAAGACATCCATCCTGAGATTTCGTTAAACTCGGTAGTTGGAATCACAAGCCCAAAAACTTTTAAGTTAAAGGGCGAACTAAATGGGTCTCCAGTGGTCGTGATGATTGACCCTGGAGCCACACAAAATTTCATTTCAATGAAGGCTTTGAAGGAGCTTGGGGTGGAGTGTGTGACCAACAAGAGTTTCGGAGTATCGTTGGGCACAGGCGACACGGTGCAGGGCCAAGGGGAATGTAAGTCGGTGGTACTGCAGTTACAAGGCTTGACCATTGTGGAAAATTTCTTGCCCATTGATTTGGGAAACTCTGATATAATACTCGGGCTGCAGTGGTTAGAAAAGTTAGGCACTATGACGGCAAATTGGAAAACACAGTCTCTTCAATTTAAGTTAGGGAATGAAATGGTGGTGTTGAAAGGAGATGCGTCTCTTGGGCGTTCAGGCATTACTCTGAAGGCGATGCTCAGAACGATACGCAAGGCAAAACAGGGGTATTTAGTTGAATTTAATTATATGGGGGTTAACAAGGATCCAAAACCCAGCAAACGAGATGGGGCCAATCCTTCATTTTTATCTCCTCTGTTAAGGGAATATAAGGGTGTTTGCCAAAAGGCCTGCCACCACCCAGATACCAAGATCACAATATTGTTTTGAAAGAGGGATCAGATCCGGTTAATGTAAGGCCCTACCGGTATCCTCAAGCCCAAAAGGATGAAATTGAAAGATTGATTCACGACATGCTTAACGCGGGGATAATTCAGCTGTCTAAGAGCCCTTATTCCAGTCCGGTACTCCTTGTGAAGAAGAAAGACGGGTCTTGGAGGTTTTGCGTGGATTACCACGCACTTAATAAGTTAACAGTGGCAAACAAGTTTCCGATTCCTATGATCGATGAACTCTTGGACGAGCTTCACGGGGCCACGGTGTTCTCCAAATTGGACTTAAAATCTGGGTATCATCAAGTGCGGGTCCGAATGGAAGACGTGCCAAAAATGGCATTCCAAACGCACGAAGGGCATTATGAGTTTTTGGTTATGCCGTTCGGGTTGACAAATGCCCCGGCGACTTTTCAATCCATCATGAACGAGGTATTTCGACCCCACCTTCGTAAATTCGTCCTTGTATTTTTTGACGATATTTTGGTGTATAGTCAAACTGTGGAAGATCATGTACGACATGTGCAAACAGTGTTGGAAATCTTGAAACAACAGAAATTGTATATGAATTGGAAGAAGTGTGAATTTGGAAAACGGGAGGTAGCATATCTCGGGCATATAATTTCTAGTACTAGTGTAGCAGTGGATCCAGAAAAGGTGCAAGCATTGTTGGCATGGCCTTTACCTAAGAATATTCGTGAATTGAAGGGTTTCTTGGGGCTGTCGGGGTACTATCGTAAGTTTATAAGAAACTACGCTAAGATTGCATCCCCCTTAACAGACCAACTGAAGGAGTGCTACGGGTGGACGGAATCAGCCTCAATAGCTTTTGAAGCATTAAAACAAGCCCTGGTCACAGCGCCTGTTCTTGCCATGCCGAACTTTTCAAGTCCCTTTATCCTGGAAACCGATGCATCTGGATTCGGCCTCGGAGCAGTGTTACTACAGAATGGGCATCCTATCGCCTATTTCAGCAAATTATTGGGGCAACATGCGAGATTGAAGTCAGTGTATGAGAAGGAGCTTATGGCGATAGTGCTTGCGGTCCAAAAATGGCGACCATATTTATTGGGACACCCATTTATCATTCGAACTGATCAGAAGAGTCTTAAATTTCTGTTGGAACAGCGTGAGGTGGGAGCCGACTACCAAAGGTGGGTTAGTAAGTTAATGGGGTATCAATTCCAAATTGAATATAAGCCGGGAATTACCAACAAGGCAGCCGATGCACTCTCACGGGTGGAAATGACGGACACGGAGTTAGCAACAATGATTTCAATTGGGGGAATTAAATGGGAGGAGATAGTTCAACAGATAAAAAGCGACCCATTTTTACAGCAGTTAAAGGATGACTTGTTACACGACCGACCGTGCCCAAAAGGCTACCAGTTGATACATGATATTGTGCGTTACAAGGGGCGAATAGTAATACCCCAGAAATCTGATTTAATTCACAAGGTGCTACAAGAGTACCATGATTCACCTATTGGGGGCATTCAGGGGAGTACAAGACCTATCAAAGAATTGCTAAGGAATGGTACTGGGTTGGTATGAAGAAGAAAGTTACCAGCTATGTTCGGGCATGCCTGGTGTGTCAACAGCAAAAACACTCTGCTCTCAAGCCTGCAGGATTTTTACAGCCCCTTCCCATACCTGATCGAATATGGGAGGATATCTCTTTAGATTTTGTCGAAGGTCTACCGAAATCGATGGGAACTGACACGGTGCTAGTAGTGGTGGACCGTCTGTCGAAATATGCTCACTTTATTGGCTTAACACACCCGTTCACAGCCCCGACTGTTGCTCAAGAATTTATCAAAGGTGTGGTAAAGTTACACGGGTTTCCCTCTACTATCGTTTCGGATCGGGACCGTATCTTTATGAGTCTGTTTTGGAAGGAAATGTTTCGAGTACAGGGGACTGGGCTCCATCGAAGTACGGCGTACCACCCCCAATCCGATGGCCAGACCGAAGTGGTTAACAAGACATTGGAAGGGTATTTAAGATGTTTCATAAATGGGAAGCCACGCAGCTGGGCGAAGTGGTTACCATGGGCCGAATATTGGTATAACACGTCTACACAAGCCTCCACTAAACATTCTCCGTTTGAGATAGTGTATGGCAGGGAGCCTCCTCACCTGGTCAGGTTTACTCAGAATGGTACAGCTGTAGCATCCTTGGAAGAACAGCTCTTAGAGCGTGACGCAGTGCTGGACGACCTCAAGACAAATCTGCTCCTGTCTCAACAACGTATGAGGCAAAATGAAAATCACCAACGTAGAGACCTTGAGTTCAGTGTGGGGGAGAGTGTGTTCCTGAAATTACAGCCCTACCGCCAAGTTTCATTGGCAAAACGAAGTAATGAAAAGCTAGCTCCACGATTTTATGGGCCATTCAAAATTCTTGACCGTGTGGGTAAGGTTGCTTATCGCCTGGAGTTACCCCCAACTGCTAAAATCCACAGCGTTTTTCATATTTCACAGTTAAAGAGAGCTATTGGCACGTCTCATGCCTAAGCAGTCATTCCACCACATATAACACAGGAGTTGGTTTTCGAAGCTGAGCCAGAAGCGTTACTGGGAGTTAGACACACTGGTCAGGAGGGGCACCCCAGTACAGAAGTTTTAATTAAATGGAGGAACTCGCCTAGCTGGGAAGCAACATGGGAGGAATTCGAAGCTTTTAACTGCAGATTTCCCAGTTTCCACCTTGAGGACGTGGTACTTTGGGACCGGGGTAATGCTACAGCCCAAGATGCTAATGGGCCTGGGCCCAACCTGTTAACGTATGCAAGAAGACAGACCAGGGGTAGAAGAGTCTCAACAGCGAAAGAAGGAGGGCAAAAGAGTAATTGAGAAGAAAAACAGACAAAAAGGGGGAGAGGCAATGAAATTAGGGTTATGCTTTTGATTATTATTGAGTGGCCGTTTGTGGCGTAGGGAGAGCCAACATCTCAAAGTGTTGGGTAGTTTCATTTGTGTATTTCAATTAGTCGTTGTAATATTCAAGTGATCCATATCTTATTTTTAGTTGTAATCTAAATCAAGAACTCTTATTGCCAGTCATTTCTGTTATAATATTCAGTTAAACAGTTTAAGTCGTAGCAGTGATGCCCGAGGTAATCAGTGGTAATGATCCGAGTTTATACCAAAGGCAAATAGACTATCCTCGGACGTTCACCAAAGCTACAAACTTCCACACAGAACACAACAATTAAACAAGGAGACGAGTACTACCACCCACTACACTAAATTCTTTAGAATATGTACTTGCTAGCAATATTGATCGCTAATACCAGATATCACTACATCAACAATCTCAAAAATAATCATATAGAGATATAGATTCTCTCCAAAGTTAAGGTAAGTCCGAATGTCCCAAGACAAATAAAATGAAGTAAAAAAAAATAAAGTATAAACCTATAGCACTATTTTGATAAACATACAAAAGAAAAGGCAATCATAAAAACACACTACTTCCCTATTTAGAAAGAAAAAAAATTCAAAAGAACCCCGAATCTTTATATTTCACCGTACTCAGTTAACTAAATCCTAAAATCTAAAATTATCCTGCCTCATCATCAATAGTAAAACTAATCAACAATTTCATAATTCTTACAACATAAAACCTCCCAAAAACAATTGTCATAATTCTTACAACACAAACATATATACATACATACAGTTAAATCACAATCTGGAATTCTCCATAAACTAATACCCCTTGACACCGGACAATTTCATTCCGTTATGAAGATTATGAGTTGATCAAGCATAAAACATACAACTCCTATCCTATTATTCAAAAAATGATTGAGTTGAGAAAAAATGACCTGAACAGAGTACTTAACAGCAAGACTAGCAACAGAATCCCCTTTGGCTAACCGATGCGAAATGGCAAACTTCCCCAAGCTGACCTCCCTCCAGAACCCACCAGAGCTAGGCATGCCAACAACTTCCTTGAGCTTCCAGGGTCTCATAAACGCCCTGATTTGAATATCCTTATCAGAAGCAACTTGGTTCCAGAAGCTAGACACGCAGGCGGCTCGTGCGAGATCATCGACTGGGAGGTGTTGAAGAATTGAGACGAGCACGTCTTTGCATAGTAAAGCTGGGAAATTGGAGTTCATTGGGGAGAGAATTGTGGATTGGGACTGAGAGGAGGGATTGAGGGGTTGGAGGATTGGTGATGGGTCGGAGTCTGAGTCCGATCCGCAACACCCCATTTTTAGTGTGTGTAATAATGGGGGGTTATGGATTGGGTGGTGTGTGATGTTTGGGTAGATAAGATAAGCAAGTAGATCCGTAAAACAACATAGTTTTTAAAGAACAGTTCGAGCTCGGTTCGATAAAAACTCGGTTTAATAAAAACTTGGTTTGATTCGAGCTTTAACAAGATTTTTGTTCGTTACGTTCGGCTCAATAAGAGCTCGGTTTGGTTCAACTCGAGATCGGCTCGGCTCGTCGGCTCGTCGGCTCGTTGGTTCGTTAAAGCTCGAAAAAAATCAAAATTTTTACTTTTCATTTTTTTATCTCCAACCAAATTAATTTTTATTTTTTGAAAATTTGGGAATATCACTAAATTTGATATATTTTGACATCCATACAGTTGGATCGTCCAGAAATATTTTTTAAAAAATAGAAACAACAATTCGTGACAAAGCACTAGTTACTAGTACTAGTTAAATTGGTACTCCCTCCGTTTCAAAATAAGTTTCCTCTTTCCTTCTGACACGTTTGCCAACACACATTTTTAATCGTTAATATCTTGAATTTCATATTAGTATTAAATATAAAAACTTCACTGTATTAAAGTACTCATAAATACGAATCCAACAAGATCTATCATGACTATATTTTGTCTTATAGATTAGACGTAAATTAGTAATTTGTCTAATGTCATGAACAATCCCGACATCTGGAATGGGAAAGTTATATTGAAACGGAGGGAGTAGTAATCTACT
This sequence comes from Kitagawia praeruptora, assembly GCA_037693485.1. Classification (NCBI taxonomy): domain Eukaryota; kingdom Viridiplantae; phylum Streptophyta; class Magnoliopsida; order Apiales; family Apiaceae; genus Kitagawia; species Kitagawia praeruptora. Next base: position 114,087,884 of record CM075351.1, on the reverse strand, counting down.
AAGATCTCTAACCAAATTAATTTTTTATTTTTTGAAAATTTGGGAATATCACTAAATTAGATATATTGTAAGAACCCAGATTTTTGGTAGAATTAAAACTTTTTCTTATGTAATAATATAAGGAGTGAATGGTGGTTATGACTGCAATGTAACGAATGTCTATTAAATGAATGGAATGGATTTGAATTCAATTATTTATATGTCATGCAGAATACTTTTGGTTGACAACATAGATAAGAACGATCTATCTCCTAAGGGATATAAGTTATATTATTCCAAGAAAGATTATTCTAGTGTCATCCAAATCAATATATGTTATTAGTCCAGTGGTTCCGTAAAAGGGTTAAGGAACGCCCTAGAGAGGACCAGGGCATTATTATTATATATAAGGAATAAAAAGGAATAATGAAGTGTGAATAGTGATTTTGGGGGATATGGGTATATTATTGGACGACGCTATATAGAAGTATTCAGAACGGATTTTCGAGTTCGTATTCAAGATCCAGGGGCAAGATAAGTGTATGTAAACGATATCGGATTCAGAAAAATAGCACTTTCATTTTCTCCGAGATTTCCCTGGACACTGCAAGACTTAAGGATTTATAAAAGGGATTTAAGGAATTTAAATTCGAGAAGTATTAAGTAAGATGGAGGATGGTATTATAATTATTAAGAAGGTTTTCGGTAAAACCCTAACTAGAAACGAATGAGTTATTCCCACGAACGATCAACGAAATTGAGTAATAACCGGACAAAGAAACGAACAATTAACCAAGAGACAAACAAGTGCAATTGGTGGAAAAAGGAGAAACCTAAGTGACATGTTTGTAAGTCAACTACAAGCTAGGTGGTATAAGTGCACTTTTGCAAAAATGGACTTGTTTAATGAGGAGCCAACACATGGACAAGTAGAAAGGCAACAAGTGGCACCAATAGATGGTTGACAACACATTAAAGAGAGATGCATCCATTATATAGCAAGTGTATGGCATTGTTAACATAAAACACAAAAACAAAAACCACCACCACCAAGCTTGAAGCTCTCGGCCTAGCTCTTTTCAAGGAGGAGATCTCCACTTCCAACCATCCATTCACTTCAATCTTGAGCTTAAATCAAAGCTAGTATCAAGTAGAAGGTAAATCCAAGAGATCATCATCAACCAATATGTTTAACTAGATCAAAACCATGATCAAAGTTCTTGATGAATAGTGTTCTTATGAACTAACTTTTCTTTTCTTGATTTCTTTGGATAGATCAAGATATATTAAGGCTAGATAAGGACTAACCAAGGTTTACTAAGTTCATTCATACATCAAGGAAAGTATACCACTCTTGAAAACCTAGCTCTTAGTTAAGTTTTGGTATTTTAGATGAGTTATATGGATTTAATGCATGTTTAGGACTTTAAGTTTATGAATGGGCTTCGTTAAATGTTAAATTAGTTTAGATGAACGGAAAGACATTGCTTGGTCTTAGTTCATGGATAAATAACATGTATAGGATGTTTGGGGTGTAAAGCATGATCATTGGATGGTTTGAATTTTGGAAAACGTGTAAACATAGTCGTCGTAATGCTGAAAATTCGTTAACCCTTGAAATCCGTGCATAGCAGTAGCATATATACACTGTCCAGCCACGGATTTTTCCATAATAAGCTAGACTATGTTATAAGCGTCGTTTTGATATAAAGATCGTATGAAACGGATATACGGTTTAGGAGATATGGCCGATTTAATAAAAGTGGTTCGAAACCGTAAACGAAAGTTCGTAACTGTATTTAAACCCCCTTAACTCGAGTAATGCAGTGGTGAATGATGATAATTAAATAATAGAGATAAAAAGGAAGGTGTGGGAAAAGACCGCATGTAAAAAGGATCGTTTTCCGATTTTATAAAAATGTTCGAATCGAGGTTAAACGCGAACGAACCCCTAGAAGCATGCTTGATTATGACTTTGGTTAATAACTTAGAAAACAGGCGATAAAACTCGTAGTACAATCTCGATCCGTAATTAATCGATCTTAAGACTTACATGGCCTAAGTATGTATTAAGTGTGGGTATAATAACGTGTCATAATAGCGAACATATGTCGAACCACATCAGTGATTAAAGAGTTACACTAAGAGGTGTATAACGAGATAATTCGAAAACGTGTTTCGACTTGAGTGAAGTCTATATTTAACCTTGTAAGATGTTAAGTGATTAATCCCGAATGCCTTGGCTATTTATAGATCGTCAGGCTGACCCGGGACACGCTACCACTACCCCTACCCGCACTCGATTTCCAGGCAAGTTTCAAATCCTTTTTAAAGGCTGTTGTTGTGAATATATATATGTGATTTCTGTCATACATATGCCATAGCATGCATGCCTACTTTCAAAGTCTTATTGATATACTTGTTCCCTGTATTATTGTTGGCTTATGAGCTAGATAGTTATTATATCAGTTATAAGCCGGAAATTTCTAAGACCCTTAAACGAAGGGCATCTGAACCTCATTCCTTGATTATAGACCGGGAGTCGTTATTTCTTGATATATTGACATTATTTTCAGAGAAAAATAATTAAGTAAATATTTCCCATTTATTATCTGGCGAATATTATTGAGATACTCCTTTGAGATTATTTGATAAATATTATTCGGGTTATTCATCAGATATTTATTTATTCGATGAACATTATCTTTAATGTTCATCTAAAGCCGATTTAATATTCGAATATTATTTCGAACCCTCAGTTAAGTTATTCACTTAGAGAATATTCATTCTTATTTCTTCGATAAATATTATCTTGAATATTCATTCGAGTTTATTTATTTAATGAATATTATTTTAATATTCATTCGAGCCTTATTTATTTAAATGAATATTATTTCGAATATTCATTCAGCTCTATTTATTTTATAAATATTAGTTGAGCATTGATTCGAACTCCAGTTATTCGATAAATATTATCTTCGACGTTCATTTAAAGTCAATTTTATTATTGAACATAATCTTAAGTATTCATTCGATAATCATTTCTTCGATAAATATTATTAAGTCGAATATTCATTATTTGTTTAATGAATATTGTCTCAAATATTCAGTCGATAATTATTTCATCAACAAGTATCATTCTTAAGTTGAATATTCATTATTTATTCAATGAATATTATTTCAGATATTCGGTTGACGATTATTTCATCAATAAATACCATCATTATCAATTTGAATATTCATTATTCGTTCAATGAATATTATCCTGAATATTTATTCAAAGATTATTCCGAGCAACACTTTTCCAATATCTGTGACTTAATAAATATTCTTGGAATATTTATTTAATTCTTCTAACTCGTTTCGAAAATGATTTACTTCATTCACCTAGTATAATTGACCTTCGAATATTATATAAATTATTTCAGAGACTGAATACTATTATTATATTATCAAGGAAGGTTCTCAAACTCTACTCTTCGTTCAATCCTGCCTCTCAAATAATAAGGGAACCTTACTTGGGAAATGTTATTTACCTTGTGACTGCCCGGTCATAAATTATTCGTTTCACGCGCAACTTGGTTGCTACTATCTATGGAATCTTCTGTACCCTCTCATCATTCGAGGGGTAGAATTGTTGGAACAAGTTGGTATCCATTAACAAGCTTCGGCTTGGGAAATATTGGTGAATTTTCCTTTCCAACTAGATATGACTGCCTTATGGAGTCCTATCAACAAGTTCTATACTTGGGGAAAGGGGGACGAACTTTACATTTCATAATGATGGATGTTAAATGAACTAGGAGACGCGTAAGTGGCCGAGTGGCGCCGGTCCAGCAATAGCCCAATCGTTGGCTTAGGAGTTTCAGAGGGCGGTAGACAAGTAAATCCGTCGAAGCTACCTTCTACATGTAGAGAACGACTGATGAGATGCATGACATACGACTGATCATCGTAAATGTCAGGGCATCTGGCGCGGCAATGCTCCCGTATTAGTTCATCTTTTAAATTTGGAAATCTTCTGCAACCCGATCTGTGTTGGCAGTGTTGAAACATGTTGAAAACTGGAATTGCAATATTTTCTGCAAGTTCCTCTTTTACGAAAATGATGCTATCTTGCTCATCTTGATAAAGCGAATATTTCCACAGAACTTATATACTTTGAGTTCCCTGTAACTTCATCCTTTATATTGACCTGGCACTATTTTCGTTTATGCATGGCATATGGTTTCAAAATATATCTTTGAACTGTCATATATATTTCTGCACAGTTATATTATTGGTGGGCTATTGCTCACCCTTGCTTATTATTATGTCACAACAACAGCTGGGTCACATGGCTCGCGTAAGGCGCACTCGGCGCAAGCAGGTTACCCGTCCCACAGGACTCCCCGCTGATATTGTTGCTGCCATTGCTGAGGTAGCACAGATAGTCAGCTCTTGCTTCCAGTTTAATTATATGTATCAATAATGTTAATCAACGGCAAGAACCTTAAACTTATGACGTTACCCTTTTGGATTGTAATAACTTTTATTCGTAATCCGTAATGTGAGACTTATTTCAATTTCATCTCTGGGACTATAACTGTGTGTGTGTGTGCGTGAGTGGATTATTGTGGGGTCACAGCATGTGAATTATTTATTGTGGATTCAAGTAAAGTATCAATCATGGAAAATAAGACAGTAACGACCCGGACCCCGGATCTGGGGGTGTTACATATATCTTGACATCCATACGGTAGGATCGTCGAAAAATATTTTTTAAAAAATAGAAACAACAATTCGTGACAAAGCACTAGTTACTAGTACAAGTTAAATTAGTAATGATCTACTAAGATCTCCAACCAAATTACTTTTTTATTTTTTGAAAATTTGAGAATATCACTAAATTAGATATATCTTGACATCCGTACGGTGGATCGTCGAATATTTTTTAAAAAGTAGAAACAACAATTCGTGACAAAGCACTAGTTACTAGTACTAGTTAGAATAGTAGTGATCTACTAAGATCTCAAACCAAATTAATTGTTCGCGAACAGCTCGAGCTCGGCTCGGCTCGAGGCTGTTCGAGAACAACTCGAGTTCGGCTCGGTTCGGTCAAAACTCGGCTCGGTTCGTTAAGAAATCAGCTCGGTTCGTTAAGAAATCAGCTCGATTCGTTAAGATCAAAACTCAGCTCGGTTCGTTAAGAAATCAGCTCGATTCGTTAAGATCAAAACTCGGCTCGGTTCGTTAAGATCAAAGCTCGGCTCGTTTCGGTCAAAGCTCGGCTCGGCTCGGTTCGTGAATAGCCCTATAAGAAAGTAGTACAATGTTGAAATATGAGTTGGTACTTTTTTCGGGTAACGTTTTTCCGCCAGACAGTGAGAACTTTATTCACATTTTTATTTATTACGGGTGTCTTAGTTGTTTTTCTTTATCAGAAATAATTTTTTAATTAATTAATTGTATCAAAGTATAATATCCGTATCGACGGAGAAAGAGTTTCTTTCATTCAAGAAAATTTATCATCTAACCGAAAAGCACGCAAGTTGCTTCCGGACGCTTAGATAATAGAACTTTAATGTCTGAATAGAAAACCCACCAAATAAGGCCTCGTTAAAACCCCACAAGAGTAAAATCCTATGGGACAAAAACTCAGGGGGGAAAAGAGTGCCCTACAAATATACATCGTTAACTTAGAGATTGGAAAAATCGGTGACTCCTTGTAGCTATAGAGAGTCCCTGCTGCCATCAATATCAGTTGTAAAACTGGTTCATACACCGATGTCCTCCTTCCTTATTATATCTTCTTTTTCCAATCATCCAAATTCCATAAAATAACTTATAGAACTTTAACCTCTCCTTGATCTATTCGCGCACAATGACCCCAAACATTTAGGTAATAGTGCCTTCAATCCTGTAATTCAAAAGAACCTGAAAAATTAAAAACTAAATTAGTCACTAAACATAAGTATGTTAAAAAATATCTTAATATATTGATATAATAAATTAAAACCCCAATCTATACTATTATATAAAAGCCAAAACATTAAAAGTTTGGTTGGTCGGTACTTGTTGAATTTACTTATTTACCCTTACTTAATTATAAATAAAATCCATCCTACTAACTAATTAATTTCCTTTTACAAATTAAACATATTACCTTTTCCATTTTTCACTAACTAATTAATTTCACTTTTCAGGTAAAAAACAATATCTTTTATATAATATCTAACTAAAATTTCTCCTTTATTATAAACACTAACAGCAATTTGTTTAAGAAAATAACATAATTATATTATAATTATTATTAACAAATCAGTTACCTTTTTCAGCCAAAACATGTTACCTTTTCTCTATTCTGTATCTAAAATATCTCTTTTTCCAATTATATCACGGGTGGTTCTATTTAATAAAATAAAATATCATAATACTAATAATTATCGATTACCTTTTTCAGCTAAAACGTATCATCGATTCTATTTTTCATAATTAAATTTCCTTTTTTCTAGAAATATCACGGGCAACATTAATTTAACATTATCTAAATACACTACGAGCAATTTTTAATTTAGTAAAATAACATAAATTAAATTATAATTACTATAAACTAATCAATTACCTTTTTTTTACCTAAAACATGTCAATTTTAAATTTTTATTTTTTCAAACTAAATTCTGTATTTTTTCAATTATATCACGGGCGGTTCAGGTTAATAAAATAAAATAATAAAATTATAATATTAATAATTAATCGATTAAGTTTTTCAGCTAAAATGTATCATCTTTTCTATATTTTCTAACTAAAATATCTCTTTTTTTAAAAAATATCACGGGCAACATTAATTTTTTTTTCTTAAAACATTACAAGCAATTTTATTTAATAAAATAACATATTTGAATTATAATTACTATAAACTAATCAATTAACATTTTCACCTAAAACATGTTTCCTTTTTTATTTTTTCTAAGTAAGACCTCTCTTTTTCCAGTTAAATCACGGCATTCTACTTAATAAAATTAAATAATAATTTTATAAGTACTTATAATTAACCGGTTAACTTTTTCAACTAAAATGTATCATCTTTCAATATTTTCTAACCAAAATCTCTCTTTCCCTAGAAATGTCACGGATAACATTTACATAATTATTATCAATTCATCTCATTTAAATATTTAAACCTCCAAAATTCATATTTTAAGAAAAGTAATTCAAATTAATAAAAAAAAATTATATAATATTTAAAAAAATCCGTGCATAGCACGGGTTTTAAGCTAGTAGTATTAAAAACCTAAAAAATCTAAACAAAGGGGTTCCTTTGGTTAGATCCTAATCTAAACTATTTTTAGACAATTAGATGTTAACATAAAACTATATCCTTTTTAATTTTAACTCTATTAATACTGTAACAAATTTTGGGTCCCACCATATTCCTTATGCAGAAGGGATTGATCTCAACCAAAATCCTCTTTGGCTTACTTCGAACAACAAAGATTCTTCGGGCCAGTCCCACTTGCATATCAAACTTGGAACGAAGAATAGGATGCAACTTGCTCGGGCAACACTGGAAGATCTTTGGATGCCCAACTTTTCTTATACCATAGAGTCTTTGTATAATGTTGAGTGTGTGCACAGAATTCTTGAGAACTTCTTGGCGATAGATCAATTCAGAGGTTGAGCATCCCCTGGTTCAATTGATGATGTTCACTTTATCGGTAGTCCATCATTGATGCCGATCACAAAGGTAGCGAAGCTCATTAATGGCGTGTAAAACATATTTAACATCATAAGATGCATGAAAATTAGTCAATATGGTGAAAGAAAGAACTATAGCACATCAAAATTTTGGTTATTTAAGATGAATCTGACACATGAAATATATAGCTACATATCACACAAATCAGTTCTTCATTCTGCTACCGATTCATCCCCTTCGGAAAAACAAAACTAAGAACACTTAACACTATCATGCTCTACTGTCCTGGCCTCGCAAATAAAAGATGGAAATTCTCTTCTGGACTGTTTTCATTATTTCTTTTTGTTGTGACCAAAATCTTGCATGGATCAGATTTAGGCCCATGATGAGTTTTGGGTCCAATCCACAAGGAAATAGGATGTTTTAGAGGGCTTCCAAGGTACCCGTGGTAACCCATGAAAATTGATAACAGGGTTCCCAAGATAATAGGGCTCCCGAATGGCATGGCTCCCGGATAACAGGCTTCCAAGAGCCTATGACAACCCATAGGGGCTATCATGAAATGGGTAGCAGGTAGATATGATGATAAGGGTCCTGGGAATGGCCTCCCATGGATGATCCACAACCCATAGACATCATTACATCTAGTACAGCTACCAGACATGGCTTACCAGAATAGCTTCCAGAACCGGCTTACCAAAGGGGCTGCCATAGTTTGGGTTACCGGGCGGTACCCCTAGAGGGGCTACCTTGCGATGAATATTGAAAGAATATAAGGCTTATGGTCCCGGGGATAGTTGAAAACAACACCTAGAGGGGGGTGAATAGGTGTATATGGCTAATTATGCTTATTTATGACCTGTTTTGAATTTTACCAGAAACAGCTTGCTGTTAGTTATAAACAGTTTAACAGATGGCAAGCTGTTTATGCAGTGAAGTAAGTAATGTGCAGGAAAAAATAAAGAACACCACAATCTTTTAGCCAGGTTCGACCCCTAATCCCCTATGGTCTACGTCCTGGTCCCTTACCAACTTGGTAAGAGAATATATTATTGATCAAAGATAATCCAATTACAAGATACAACAATATATCTCCCTTTTTCTTAGCTACTGACAAATGGCTTGCTGAACACCTGTTTCTGAACCTGCTCTCTAAGATATACTTCCCAAGCATACTTCTCTAGCAACGTTCACCAACCCTTGTTCCCTAACCAATATGCCCAGCAACTAAAATACCCAGCTGCTTACAAATGGCTTGCTGTTTGCTGTGCTGAACTAACTCTCTAAGCAATACTTCCCAAGTACACTTCTCTAGTCTAGTTCAACCCACCCAAAACCTTAAGCCAACCTTGTACAGCAACTATTCAATACAATATGAACAATACAATGATTTGAATCAATTACAACTCAACCTATGAACCCCTCCGAATATATATATGCGTGTATATATGGGTTTAAAAGGTTTAGAAGGATTTTGCAATGTAAGCTTTGTGGTTGTGTATATCTCTTTGTTTTTCTACACTGTAAGGTTAATAAAAACTGAAGATATTCAGTCTTTTAAATAGGTAAACAAGAGTGTTTGAATGAAGGCTTGAAATGGCTCCAACGGGAGGAAAATCAAAAGGTTGAATATGAGATTAGATTTGTTTTGATTCTCAAGAACGTGGGAGAACTAGAAATTCAACTGATGAAGAAAGAGATATGGAACGTGTATAGTGAATGGAGAATAATATTTGTTTATGATGAGGAAGAGACAAGAGCATGTGGTTGGAAAAGAAAAGTCAAGAATGTCATGCTACTTTTCTTAATTCAAAACAAGGAATATATTGTCCCCAATATACTTGAGTGATGCTCTGGCGTGATAGAATAATTCAGAGGATTCATTACAATATTTCTAAAGATGTCTCCACCAATTGCTCCTTGAAAACCGCAAGTATATATATTTCTGGCAGACAGAATCAGCTTGCTGTTTGTTCTGGTGAGTTCATATCAGCCTGCTGCTTTGGTTCTGATAGGCTGAATGTAAACTTTGTTCTTCCATATCATCAACCAAGATACCTGAGAGTATGAATATGTCTAGTTGATCTTTATCTGCAGGAATTCTGAACAGTTGGAAATGGCTTGCTGCTTGCGACAAACTGATTATACAATCAGTAAGCTGTAGAGCCCTGCAAAACCAAGTTAGCACAAAAACAAGTAGCATGCTGTTTTATATATATTAATAAGCCAAATGTATGTGAACATATTATCATCAAAATGAATAGCATGTTAGTATAATAAATAACATTCCAAAATATATGTAATCATCGAATCATCAAAATCAATAGGCTAACAATAGTCTCATCCATAGCCAATGACAACCATCAGATAGGGCTTCCAGCATAGCTTCCGTAACTGGGTTACCGGAGGGGCTACCGGGTGGTACCCCCAGCTTCCCCGGAAGCTTGACAAAAACACAGATTCAGACTAGGACAGCCATCAGGTAGGGTTTCCAGTATGGCTTCCATAATTGGGCTACCGGAGTCAGGCTACCGGGTAGTACCCCCAGCTTCCCCCGGAAGCCTGATAAGGCCGCCAGATTGGATAAGGCAGACCTCCTACTTTTTAGGAGCACGTCTCTACAGCTGAAATACACCTCTAAACGGATAATTATTCAGTTATTCGAGGATATACATCATATATACATGATAAATCCTTCACTCTTGAGATAAACATCAATGGATAGGCTTCCAACAGTCCTAATATGACTTGGAAACCTGATAACTATATCACAATCAGTTGATATACGTAAATATCAGTCATTATCTCATCATAAACGAGATAACTCATCACAAACAACCGAACATATCAATCAAGAACTACATTCGGGCTTGATCCACTATAAATAGTGGTATGTAGGCAGTTTACGGGGTCTCTTCTTGAAACACACGTTGATACTAAGAGCATGTATACTCCGTTGCACGTTCACTCTCATAATTAGGGTTCTTGGCAGGCCAACATTCGGTCCTTGAGCTCTAATTCCCGTAGATTCAGCCCCAATCATCACCAAAACACCTTCCCGTGTTCTTCGGAAACCCTTGGCCGTGAGCCTTCCCGGGCGGCTAGCCATAAATCTCCGACTGCGAGCCTTTCTGGGCAGTTGGACGATTCCATATTTAACGGCGCTATTCCAGCAACGGCCTCCACGTAGTTGTGCTAAAATCCTCCCACAACAATTGGCGCTAGAAGGAGGGGCCTTTAATTATCGTCTTTTGGAGGAAAAGATGTTTGACCGCTCGGGCAGTGATGAAACGCCGTCTAACGGTATTGACAAAGAAAATGGTGATAAAAAGCATATTGCTACCATCCATGACATGTATCAGTACATCAAACGAATGAGAGAAAAATTGGACTCCCTTGAAAGAGCTTCTGAATTGAAGAAGGAGTGTGAAATGGAGCTTAATCCATTGCCAAAACGAGATGAACAAGAAACGATTCCAGGATGAAACTCGCATGAAGAAGGGCCTGGAGATATTTTTCGAGATGATATACAGGGGTATGAAATTCCGTTAAAATATGAGATGATCAATAGTGGCATCATTGGTGCACAAAATGAGCCAAATACGGGATTGGATGGCCTAATTGTTGGCCGGAAACCGCAAAGAATGGGCGAAATTTCCCCTAAAGGAAGTGATCTGAAGAGATCTCAGATGGGGGCTCAAAAGGACCTTCGAGGACCAGTGCAATCAGGGTGCCAAGGGGGCTTCCACCTGGGATCCCGCCTAGGGGTACCATGGCATCATCATGAAAGAATGGGCTAAATTTCCCCTGAAAGAAGTAATCTGAAGAGATCTCATATGGGGGCTCAAAAAGGCTTTCGAGGACGAATGCAATCAGGGTGCCAAGGGGGCTTCCACCTGGGATCCCGCCTAGGGGTACCATGGCATCATCATGAAAGGTGGGCGAAATTTCCCCTGAAAGAAGTAATCTGAAGAGATCTCAGATGGGGGATTAAAAGGGCATCCGAGGACGAATGCAATCAGGGTGCCAAGGGGGCTTCCACCTGGGATCCCGCCTAGGGGTACCATGGCATCATCATGAAAGGTGGGCGAAATTTCCCCTGAAAGAAGTAATCTGAAGAGATCTCAGATGGGGGATTAAAAGGGCCTCCAAGGACGAATGCAATCAGGGTGCCAAGGGGGCTTCCACCAAGGATCCCGCCTAGGGGTACCAAGGCATCAGCATGAAGGAATCCCGTTGGAAACCCATCAATACCAAGGCCAGAACAAATCTCAAGCGTATAGCCATGTCAGTGAAGGAAAGTTCCTATCCTTTGGAAGCCCAGTAGCTGGATGGATAAAGCATAAGTCAGGCTTCCGGCATACTTGTGGCCTTGGAGGCAACCGGGAAATGAATCCAGACAATATGGATGAAGAATATATACCCTCCAACGGGCAACCGGACCCATTTATTGTTGAAAGGCTGAGCAAAGCCTGGGAGGCAGATGGGCCACCACTCCCCAGGTTCTGTGCAACGAGTGGCAGCCCCGAATATGATGGTAGCCCTGGATCCGGTAGCCCTGAATCCGATAGCCCTGGATTCGGTAGCCCTGGATCCGGTAGCCCTTAATTCGGAAGCCCTGGATCCGGTAGCCCCGAAGACAAAATACCAAGTAGCTAGACTGACCAGTCGCATGATTGGATTGGGGTCCCAAGGAAGATACCCTAAATTGCAACCCATCAGGAAGCCCCAGTGGAAGGCCTCTGTTGGGCATAGGCTCAATGATATACAACTTGTTAGTTGTAGCTGTGTAACTTTGAACTCAGTTATCATGAATTTTGTCATTCGTAGACACTCGGGGGGTAGCGCATATGCACCACCTATGGTAATAGCAAAATGCTGTACCAATTGAATATCTATAAAGCTGGAAGCAGATTCCTATTCGCTGTCTTCATAAGAAAAATGCCTAATGCAATTGACAAATGAGATCAGTAGTAAAAAAAAGAGAAATGATGACGACGTTCTAAACATGTGGACAAAAAAGTCAGTAAAAAGAAGATGTGCACTCATAGTGTGGGGCTTCCACCATTGAAACCTCGTGTCAAGGTTCCCAATTCGTTCGGGGGGTAGCACCACCAATAATATTGATTTCGGAAGCTGGTAAGGGAAACCATGGAACTAAAAAATTCTTCCTCATGAGCAATTTGATACTACGGAAGCAAATACAGGGCTTCCGATGCAACTGATCAGCATCCCGGAACACAAATGCCATGTAGAAAATGAGTGACCTACCAGCCACGTTGCTAAACGAGAACAACTCAGACGATGAGAAGGTCCTCAAATATGATTTTAGGAAAGCTGAACTAAGGCATATCCTATAATTCTGTAAAAGGGTTGCCGGTTGTAGAAGACAAGTGAGTGGTAGCCTCAATTACCATTTGACCACGAGGCTTCCCATCCAAAATAAGAAGGGTTGCCTAGAAGGGCCACTAACACAATCTCGAAGAGCACTACCAAGTCTCTCACCCCAGAAGAAAAGGCATGAAAGCCCTTAAGATGAACTAACGGAGGTGCCAATACCAAGAAAACAAAGGAAGCTCTTGGAAAAGGGGCAACCAAGTTCCCAACAGCTCCAGGCAGCACAGTCATGACGGAAGCCTAACCAGAAGCCTCATGAGAACGACGAGGATGGCTAAGGGCTACCAAATAAAGAAGGCCTATATATCATGGTCACCTCAAGCTCCTAAAAGATTTACGAACCAGAAGTTTCCCTCATAAGATGCTCCTATGGGAAGCCTCTCCAACAGTTGAAGCTCAAATCATGAAATATCGTTGGGAAAGAATTATGAAAGCAAACAAAATTCTGGAAAGCTACCACAAAAATATTAAAGGGATACCGATGATCTCACTACCAAAAAAGAAGCGATATGAGGCCCACATATGGCATGCCACTTGGGTTGCCCCATATTAGGGCTACCAACTATCTGGCAAATGTACAATGGAAGGTTATCCTGAAAGTATGCAAGGAAATCAGAGGCAACTGAAAAAGCCTCATAATCAAAGAAAAACCTCTCAAAGAGGTTGTTGTGGGAAAGAGATGGTTTTCCCCTGAAAAATATGGATGGCAGCCTCCCGCACAAGAAATGGAGAAAATCTAAAATGCCCACGGAGGGTCTACATGAAGACGCTCACGAGAACAACCAATCAAAATAATGAAAGGAGGCTTCCTATCAAGAAGAAAATGGGTATAGGCCTTCCAATGATGAAGAGAGATGTGACTTCCCAATTAAGGTTCGTGGACCTAACGGAGCTGCAGCAAGTTATGATACAATACCCAGCTTCCCGGGTACAGATTCAAGCCTTCTAAGGAAGGAAGTAAGAATATCAAAAAAAAAAGAGCTAAACTAGATGCCCGGGGGGTAATGGATGCACATATCCCTTGGATGCAGTCTGATGTAATCGTACTCTTTGATTTTCAGTAAAAGGAGAAGTCGACTGTTTTCTTATACATTTGTTGACTTATGATTAATTGGAAAAGAAGGGCATGGAAGCCCCACAAACATAGTTCCACATGGCAGCCAGGCTACCATCCAGAACTAGGGGGTAGTGGATGTACAACCCTCCGCAGTAGGTTAAAATTATCAAAATTTTAAACTTTCAAGATTGTTACCAGACATGTATGGAACCTTGAGTGGTTCACATGGCTTTCTTGGTCACTAGGGCATGTATGGAACCCTGATCGGCATACATGACTCTCTTCATTACTTGGGCTTCTGTGGAACCCTGATCGGCACACATGGATCCCTTTATTACCAGACATGTATGGAACCTTGAGTGGTTCACATGGCTTACTTGGTCACTAGGGCATGTATGGAACCCTGATCGGCATACATGACTCCCTTCATTTTTGGGCTTGTGTGGAACCCTGATTGGCACACATGGATCCCTCCATTACCAGACATGTACGGAACCTTGAGTGGTTCACATGGCTTACTTGGTCACTAGAGCATGTATGGAACCCTGATCGGCATACATGACTCCCTTCATTACTTGGGCTTGTGTGGAACCCTGATCGGCACACATGGATCCCTTTATTACCAGACATGTATGGAACCTTGAGTGGTTCACATGGCTTACTTGGTCACTAGAGCATGTATGGAACCCTGATCGGCATACATGACTCCCTTCATTTTTTGGGCTTGTGTGGAACCCTGATTGGCACACATGGATCCCTCCATTACCAGACATATACGGAACCTTGAATGGTTCACATGGCTTACTTGGTCACTAGGGCATGTATGGAACCCTGATCGGCATACATGGATCCCTTCATTTTTCGGCCTTGTGTGGTACCCTGATCGGCACACCTGGATCCCTTCCTTTTTAGTCATGTATGGAACCCTGATTGGCATACATGGCTTCCTTTGTTATTAATCATGTATGGAACCATGATTGGCATACATCGATCTTTTAATCACTAACCTACGTGGTTACAAGAGTTAACTCGTATGGACTATCAAAGATTTTACTAATGTAGCCTTGCAGGAGTGGCTTACATGGCATTATCACACTCGATTCATAAAATAATTGGGGCTCCCAGAACATAGGCTTCCAGGCTGAGCCTCTGGCACCCAGGCCACCAGGAATGGGTTACCGCTAGTAAGGCTCCCAGAGCTAGGTTTCCATACTGCGAGCTTCCAAGAACTATAGGGTTACCGGACGGTACCCCCACACCCAGGGTGGCAACCACGCGGACTAAGGATAAGGCTCCCCGGAACAAACGCTTCCAGGATGAGTTACCGGTGTAAGGCATCCACAAATAAGGCTCCCAGGATGGGGCTCCCAGAATCAGGCTTCCGGGTGACCAGCTCCCGCAACGGAAGCCCCTAAGGTGGAAGTTGTAACCTCAAGGGATAAGGTACATGCAACCCCATATGCTTTTGAGCAACCTACACGGGTATGTGAAGACTAAACTCACCCCTTTTGAATTATGGTAATGCTCATACACTCTATTACTCTTCCATGCTTGCTATTAAAAGAATTAGCTTATCCATTGATGTTTAGTTAAATAACTCATATGCGTACCTTATGGCTATAAAAGAAAAGTGAGTAAGCATTTAGGAGTAGATCTATGATCCCCTTTAATGACTTGCAAAGGTTACCTCCTGTATGGAAGCCTAACTTGATTACCATTTTTACTTGTAGAGTAGTATTCTCTTCATAGTACACAATCCTATCAAACTTCGAACACCTCGCTTACTTAGGAAAGCATTCACTACGACACTAAGTAAATGGTTATTCCTTAATTATCAGACTTAGGCTCAACTAGAATGCCTTAGTGTGAATATGGTTACCTAGATGGACTAGAGTTTAGATAATATCCCTATGTTTAAACAGATTTTACTAAGTTGCTTATGCGCTAGATAGTAACCCATGCACTTTAGATGTTAAGTGGTAGAAGGTGGCTACCTAGTAACAGATTATTAATATGTGTCTAAGGCTAATAATAAGATAACTCTACCAAATGCAATATGCATACATTCATAAAATTAGATGATAATTAGTTCATAAACCAACCAACCTAATGATTAAATTTTAAGGTTCCTGTTGGTAGAGTTCATAAAGTTTTGCAGGATCAGCTTTCGAAGCTAAGAAAATTTTAGAAGATGAGCGTAGTCCTACTCCAAAAATAGTTCCTGAATATTGGGGTTCCAAGGCGAAAGCTCTAATACTTTCTACACCAGACAAGGTTCCTGAACCAAAAGAGCTTCCAGGATGAAGGTTCCGCTGAACCTAGGGCATCATGGAGCTTCAAGGACGAAACATCCAAGATGGGGATCCTAGGATGGGGCTTCCAGAATAAAACATCTTGAGTGAGGATACCAGGATGGGGTTTCCAGGATGAAGCATCCAGGATGGGTATCCCAAGGTGAGGCTACCAAGACGAGATGTCACAGTAGAAGCTCTTAGATGAATACTGCAATCTCGAAGGGCAGGGTTCCAGTCACCCACAATGCATGTGAACAATCATTACAGGTTACCATTGAAACAGTTGAAGGTTCCAAAGTTGGAAGCTCCTTCGCTACTCCTATGATGGATACGAGGTAATATTTATGATGTGTCTAAATACACACGTCATAACCAAATTACACAGGTATGTGAGAAACTAAACCCTCTTTAATTGCATGAAATTGCACTCTATGACAAGCATGTGAAATGATTATCCCTTAGGCTTAAGATTATTACTTTTTGATATGCCGAATTCATTGAAATCCTTGCGTGAATCGGAGTATTCGATATGCTAGAGGTATTAAGTCAAGATGATTAGCAAGACCTACAAGATATCTTTCATTGTGCATCCTATGTGACTCTACCACATGAATATCTGCATGATACTAAATGACTCTTGCCTACTAAAATTCAAATATGTTATTAACATGTCTAGATACTGCCTAAGCAATACATATGTTGTCACTCATTTAGGATACATGAGATGAACATCAGGCATGCACTAGAAAATATATTGTGAGATAAGTAATGTTTGATGTTAATAGATTCCTTGAATGTTTATATGTAGCTAATGGCTAGCCTATATCTTTAGTGCTCACCTGCAATGGATAACATGCAAGGTTAATGTTATTCACCTGTAACTAACAGCTTGCAGGTTCCTTGCTGTTTACCTACTACTAATAGGTTTCATGCTATATTCCTATTGCTGACTGTTTACATATTATTTATATGCAATTAATAGCTTGCAGGATGATTGTTATTCACCTGAAGCAAATGGCTTCCGGGTTCCATGATGTTTACCTGTGGATAACAAGTTTCCTTGTCATTTACTTATAGCTAACGACTAATAATTTCCATGATATTCATCTACAACTAGCAGTATGCAGGTTCCTTGATACTTACTTGAAGCTTATAGCTAACAACTTCCAACTAATAGTTTCCAGCTTGTATCTTCCATTCTGCATCTTCTGTCTAACAGCATGCAGGTTCATTGATGATCAGCTACAACCAATAGCTTCCAGATCTCTCAAGAAAAATAAGATTAAAGCTGGAAGAGGCTGACATATTACATGAGAAAGAGACCTAAGGGCTCGGGGGGTAACTCGGTTCCCCGACACCCTACCACAAAGAGGAAAAAGGGGTTCCCATGAAACAAGGGGCTTCCACCCTCCATGTTCATCAACGGAAACCCGAACCCGGATTGGCACGATAAGAACAAAGATAAGTTCTACTCTACTACCTTTGCATATTCACTATCATGCATATTTACACACTTATAAAGAAGATTTTTCAATGTTCATCTGAAAACATAGTTGAGATGCATGTTCTGTCAAAAAGATCATTGTTTTGCCTTGCACAAATTCATTAACATATGAATATGCCTACATGATCTGAATTATACTTGAACCAATACATGAAAATCATCATGATTTACACAATGCATGTGTTTTTATAAACATTTTTTCGAAATTGCTAGCTGAAACTGTCGAGTAGGTACCTAGGCACGCTATATGCCCAACATGTTACCACTTGGAAAGACATGGCAACGATTGAAGGTGTCTCCACAACCTTCCATTGGTTTCCCTTGAGACACGCATACAAGATTATTAATGACATAAGCGCACATATGAGATTATGTGTTGCCTTTCATGCGAGTACAAATCACTTACAACTTATAGGAGAAGTCCTCAAAATACTCATTAAAGGAGAAGTCCTCAAAATACTCATTATAGGAGAAGTCCTCAAAATACTCAACAATTTCTTTGGGGATCCAATGCGTTGGAATAATGGAAACATCTGAAAATTGTGGCACAATGCCTGAAAAAGTTTGTTCGCCAAGGTCCTACTTGATTGGAGAAGCGGCAACATACATTTTTTACAAAATCATTTGCACTAGCATATTCATACTTTCCTGTATGCATCAAATATGTGTGATCTTGTGCATTGTCTTTAAGGGCTACTGAGCCCTAGTTACTTATCTCTTTTTCTAGTTGTCTTGGTAGCCCAGGTTTTGGACGCTTAAGGCATCCCCGCAATCACAGAAGCTTCCAGACATCAAAAGATTCTTATATGAAGGCCAATTTTGTTAGAGAAAGGAAGCATCTCAGAACGTAAAGTCATGATGTTTAAAAAGAAATGCAAGAAGCCGGTAGCCCCATGATATGATGCCAACCGGAGTACCACGAATGATACGAAGTGAATAGAAGATATCCTTGATTTGAAAACTCACATTGAAATATGCATGCAGAAGCAGAGTGTTTCCTGTTTCTTACGCCGAGTTAGCTCATGTAAGCTTGGGAACACGATGTGTACTTCTCCGAGAGAATAATAAGAAATGATTGGACCTTACCTTGTTCTGGTTCCTCTTGCACTCATGCTTCAAGGAACCGGGGGGTAGTTGTTGTGACCAAAATCTTGCATGGATCAGATTTAGGCCCATGATGAGTTTTGGGTCCAATCCACAAGGAAATAGGATGTTTTAGAGGGCTTCCAAGGTACCCGTGGTAACCCATGAAAATTGATAACAGGGTTCCCAAGATAATAGGGCTCCCGGGTAGAAGGGCTCCCGAATGGCATGGCTCCCGGATAACAGGCTTCCAAGAGCCTATGACAACCCATAGGGGCTATCATGAAATGGGTAGCAGGTAGATATGATGATAAGGGTCCTGGGAATGGCCTCCCATGGATGATCCACAACCTATAGACATCATTACATAGCTTCTAGTACAGCTACCAGACATGGCTTACCAGAATAGCTTCCAGAACCGGCTTACCAAAGGGGCTGCCATAGTTTGGGTTACCGGGCGGTACCCCTAAAGGGGCTACCTTGCGATGAATATTGAAAGAATATAAGGCTTATGGTCCCGGGGATAGTCTCATCCATAGCCAATGACAACCATCAGATAGGGCTTCCAGCATAGCTTCCGTAACTGGGTTACCGGAGGGGCTACCGGGTGGTACCCCCAGCTTCCCCGGAAGCCTGACAGAAACACAGATTCAGACTAGGACAGCCATCAGGTAGGGTTTCCAGTATGGCTTCCATAATTGGGCTACCGGAGTTAGGCTACCGGGTGGTACCCCCAGCTTCCCCCGGAAGCCTGATAAGGCCGCCAGATTGGATAAGGCAGACCTCCTACTTTTTAGGAGCACGTCTCTACAGCTGAAATACACCTCTAAACGGATAATTATTCAGTTATTCGAGGATATACATCATATATACATGATAAATCCTTCACTCTTGAGATAAACATCAATGGATAGGCTTCCAACAGTCCTAATATGACTTGGAAACCTGATAACTATATCACAATCAGTTGATATACGTAAATATCAGTCATTATCTCATCATAAACGAGATAACTCATCACAAACAACCGAACATATCAATCAAGAACTACATTCGGGCTTGATCCACTATAAATAGTGGTATGTAGGCAGTTTACGGGGTCTCTTCTTGAAACGCACGTTGATACTAAGAGCATGTATACTCCGTTGCACGTTCACTCTCATAATTAGGGTTCTTGGCAGGCCAACATTCGGTCCTTGAGCTCTAATTCCGTAGATTCAGCCCCAATCATCACCAAAACACCTTCCCGTGTTCTTCGGAAACCCTTAGCCGTGAGCCTTCCCGGGCGGCTAGCCATAAATCTCTGACTGCGAGCCTTTCTGGGCAGTTGGACGATTCCATATTTAACGGCGCTATTCCAGCAACGGCCTCCACGTAGTTGTGCTAAAATCCTCCCACAACACTTTTCTTGTAAATTCATAATTGATACTGCATCATAAAAAAGAGTAACCTAAGACTTATAACCTGTAGTACAACATAAGAAATTATTCTGAAACTAACTTACTATACAAGTTTTGTCAGTTACAAGTTTGTCTCTAGTAATAGCATGAAGATCAATTTATACTTCTATAAATCTTGTCCTATTCCTGCTCTCGGAGATGCTTTCATATACAATTCTGCATGCTTAATGACACTGTTCAATTAGAAAGAGAGATTTGAATATGTATCCAAGGTACCAATATATACATATACAGATATCTGATTACAAAGACTACGCATACCTTACTTTATGTTATGCCCAAATCTCATGGCAGCTAAATTGATTTGATTGACTAAATTAAAGGCTCATAATCTATGATGGGCCTAGAAGATAGCAATTGGGTCACTAAAGCCCACTACTGGAATCAACCCAGCATAACTACAGGGCCACCTCGTTCTTGATCCTTTCCTAGGGATTGCCTCGCTGGCATATCCCGTCAAGGGATCGCTTCGTACTATCATCATATCTAAAAACTATGTTGGGATCGCTGTCTCACTCTTTATTGGAAGGTTCATGGCCAGACCTAAGGTCGCATGAGTAGCTGGACGCAAGGGATCGCTTCGCATGGCCAGATCCCTCGAGGTCACATACTAGGTCCTGATTAATCCTCTATTGGCCAATTCTATCCGTTCGAGACCATGGGCTTACACAGCTGGGTCATGGATCACGGATAGGATTGATGATTCACTGCCACGTCAGCCCTAAATGAGTGGGCTTGGACTTTGGCTTATCTCTTAAAAACCCTAGCTCGCCTAGGTAACTTGCTCTCCAAGAACTACGTCAGGCTTGATCCCTATAAATAGGGTACGTAGGCACCTTGATACGGAAGGAGAAACAGTTTACCTGAAAACACCTATCAAGTTCAGCCACACCTATACACACAAAACCCTAATCCCTATTCTTCTTATAGCAAAATATCCGTATTTTGCTCCGTAAATCCAGCAACCTCCATAAATATTGTTATACAATATTCTCCCGATAATATTTGGCGCTAGAAGGAGAGCATTATTATTATCTGCGGAGGACGGATAATTTATTCGAAACATATAGGGGATTTTAACAAAACACAGCGGGGGTTTCAAGCTTTACGGGATAGGGGAAAATGGCGAATGCAATTTTGGAGCATAAAAATCACAAGCAACACCTTCTCATCAAGATGGAGGCAGTCAGGCAACAAGCGGAATCAAAGCACGAAATCAAAGCACCAGCGAAAAAAGAAAAAACCAAGCACTTGATTTACATGCAACATGACTTGTTCGTGGGACCAGTATAAAGAAAGAATTAAGAAAAAGATTGGCTCAAGCAAAAAGAGAAGCAGAAAAGCAAGGCCACGCAATAACAAAGGAGAGGATCCGCGACCCGGACCCGGACCCGTGTGATTTCATGACTACAACAGCGAAACCACATCAGCAAGGAGCAATGATGGGCGGTACTCCAATATCCATAACCAGCTGGAAACATAAAAAAAAGATAAGATTTCTATCTTTTAATTTTTATTATCTGCAAATTATATTATGACATGCATGCATAAATCATGTTTTTAAATATTTTTTCAGAAAAATATTTATTATTCAGAAAATTCGTGTGAGCAATATATTTTATGCTTGTAAAATTATTGTGATTTAAAAAATATCGTACGAGATATTTATGTTGATGACTTGCCGATTTTATGCTGATTGATTGTGGATTTATTTTACAATCCCGTACGAGCTGTACGCAAAGGAAAAAATACATAAACGAGACGCATAATTTTGTAAAAGATTTTCTACAAAAAGGAGCATTATTTTCGAAGAAAATAAATATTGCGACATTCTTAAAAGAGCATATTTATTATTGCATTTGGATTTCTAAAATATTTTTCATATATCGTCGTGATAGTACATATATGTCAAAAATATTTTCAAACTTGCGAACTAAATTGTCAAGTAGGGTAGCCTGGACAAGCTATAAATCTCGCAATGCAACATGCTTAGTAAAGTGTAGCACCCTCTGGATTATTGAAGACCCATGAGATATCGCTATATCGAATGGGTGGAGGCATCCCTATGCAAACTACCTTTATTGAAGGCCCATGAGATCTCTCTATATCGAATGGGTGGAGGCATCCCTATGCAAACTAGTTCGCCAGAACTACATCTACATCTACATCTCTTATTCACAGTCTTGTCACAAACGAAGACACATCCTTATGTGGTTGCATCAGACACTTGAAAAGCGTGTATCAGTTCGGGATATATACAAGCGCCAAGGTCCTAACTAGACAACAAGGATCGCAATGGATTTCAAATAAATTATTTATACTCGCACATTTGAAAACCTTGGAATATATATATCTTATATTGGTCATTGCATGCTATCACACTTGCATCCGCATACGCCTAACGAGCATAGTGGTGCTCTAAGTGTTTTTCTAATAATCTATTTTCAGTTTTTTCAGCGACTCAAGAGCACACCTCGTTCATCACGGATAGAGGTCTCTATTGCTACATAGGGATGCCCTTCGGTCTCCTTAATGCTGGGGCTACCTACCAAAGGCTCGTTAATATGATGTTCGAGAAAAAAATTGGCAAGACAATGAAAGTCTATGTAGATGACATGCTGGTCAAGTCTAAGGAAGCTGAGGATCACATCTCTCACCTCGCAGAGATGTTTGATATACTAAGGAAATACAGAATGAAGCTTAACCCCCAAAAGTGTGTCTTTGGAGTCGAATCTGGAAAGTTCTTGGGGTTCATTGTCAACCACAGGGGAATCGAAGCGAACCCTGCAAAAAAAAAGGCTTTAATGGACATGCGATCCCCAAGAAGTGTGAAAGAAGTTCAGAGTTTAACAGGGAGGATCGCAGCTCTAAATCGGTTCGTTTCCAAATCATCAGATAAGTGCCATGAGTTCTTTAAAGCCATTAAAAAGGTGGGAAAAAACTTTGAATGGACATTGGAATGCGAGGAGGCCTTTCAGAAAATAAAGGAACACCTGGGCTCGCCACCACTTCTCTCGAAGCCCCTTAATGGCGAGGTTCTCATTGTCTACCTTGCTGTGTCTGAACATGCGATCAGTGCAGTGTTGGTACGCGAGGAGGGAAAAATTCAGTACCCAGTGTATTACATCAGCAAAAGGATGCTAGATGCAGAAAAGAGATATACAAACATGGAGAAGCTCGCTTATTCCTTGATTTTGGCCTCGCAAAAATTAAGGCCATATTTCCAGGCCCACAAGATTGAAGTTCGCATAGCTTACCCACTCCCACAAGATTGAAGTTCGCACAGCTTACCCACTGAGGCAGGTAATGCACAAGCCTGAATCATCAGGGAGATTGCTAAAATGGACAGTAGAGCTCAGTCAATTCGACATTGAGTTCAAGCCTCGTGGCCCCATAAAAGGGCAAGTACTTGCGGATTTTATTTTGGAGTTTCCTCCCCAATCTGAGGGAGACGATTGGGCTATTATAACAGTTCCGGAGGTGACAGTCAGCGAGGCCAGAAAAGAAAACTCAACCTCGTGGTGGGTTCTACATGTAGATGGGGCATCTAATAAGGAAGGAGCAGGGGCTGGTATCGAACTTATAACCCCAGAGGGTCGCAAGATACAAAGCGCAGTACACTTTGCCTTTGAAGCCACCAATAACGCAACAGAATATGAAGCCCTCATCATTGGTCTCAAACTTGCCCTGGAAATGAAGGTGGAAAACCTCACAGTCTACAACGACTCTATGCTGGTAACATATCAACTTTGGAGTGGGTGGCAAGCCAGAGGCGAGCAAATCGAGCTCTATCTGTGATGTGCACAAAGGTTAATCAAAAGGTTTAACAACATCAAGGTGGTTCATATCAGAAGAGAGAAAAATCAAGGGGTAGATGCACTAGCGAAGCTGGCGTCGCGCTGCGAGGCTACCTTACTTGGAGTTATCCCATTGGAAATTCAGATAAAGCCTATTGTCCCTGAAGAGTTTATTATGGAAGTCGCAAACTCATAACCAACATGGATGACCCCTATATGGGAGTATGTGAAAAATGGGACTCTGCCACAAGATAAAAGAGAAGCTAGGAAGGTCAAATATCAGGCTGCTCGTTATGTCATTTACGATGAGGTCTTATATCGAAGAGGGTTCAACACCCCGTTGTTGCGATGTGTAGCTGGTGAAGAATGTACTTATATTCTGAGAGAGGTCCATGAAGGTATATGTGGAAATCACTCGGGGGGTAGTTCGCTGGCTCAGAAGATACTTCGTCAAGGGTATTTTTGGCCCACATTGAAAAGGGATGCATTTGAGTTTTCCAGGAAATGCGATGCCTGTCAGAGGATCGCTAACTTTAGCAACGCACCGGTCTCTCAACTCACTTCGCTCACGAGCCCATGGCCCTTTGCTATGTGGGGTATTGATCTAATTGGGGAATTACCCAAAGCTAAAGGGGGAGTTAAGTACGCAGTGGTGGTAGTAGATTATTTCACCAAGTGGGCCGAGGTTGAGCCACTTACAACAATCACCGCCAAGAAGCTAAAGGACTTCGTATACAGAGCAATTGTGTGTCACTATGGGATACCTTATCAGCTCATATCAGATAATGGGAAACAATTTGACAGCAAGGAGATGAAAGAATTTTGTGAAAATTTGGGGATTAAGAAAAGTTTTTCAGCTGTTAGCCACCCTCAGACAAATGGTCAAACTGAGGCTATCAACAAAATAATCAAGCATACTTTGAAGGCGAAGCTAGAAGAAAGCAAGGGTAATTGGCCCGAAGGGTTACCAAGAGTCTTGTGGTCATACAACACGACCCCAAGGTCTACTACTGGAGAGACCCCATTTTCTCTGACTTATGGATGCGAGGCCATGGTCCCAGTGGAGGTTGGCTCGAGATCGTTTAGAAGGGAACACTATGACCCTGAGTCTAATGAAGTCAATCATAGACTCTATTTGGACATGATTGAAGAAACAAGAAGTGAGGCTCAGCTACGCCTCGCAACTTATCAATAAAGGACCGCAAGGTACTACAATGGAAAGGTCAGAGTGCGACCCCTATGTACAGGCGATCTAGTACTCAGAAGGGTCATGCCTAACACTAGGGTCCCGGGACATGGAGTTTTCGGTGCTAACTGGGAAGGACCCTACAAAATCTATGCAACTCTGTCAGAGGGAACCTACTATCTCACTGATATGGAGGACAAAGTTATTCCGCGAGCCTGGAACGCGGAACACTTGAGAAAGTACTACTAGTGAAAGCTTTGTTTCTGGTAGTTTCTATCTATTACTACTACTTAGCATGAATAAATTCATACAAAGTACTGGGGGGGTAGTGATCATATAGACACCTCCCCTTTATGATGTAATGATTTTTTGGGCCGCGCCCCACTATTCATTTTAGGGCATCGCCCCTACTTGTCAAACTTGGGCCATGCCCCTATCAATAAAACTTTGGGCATCGCCCCTACTTTTCTCATTATGTGAGTTCGTTTGCTTTACGAATTATTTTTTATTTTGCATTCAAAATAAACTTGCTCGATAGTTGTTAGCATTCACACTTTAAGGTCCAATCCATCTCAACGATGCTGGGATCGCACTTGCTATTATCTCAAGGTAACAGTTCATAACTGCTATTATCAAGGTACTTCGCATCTGCAAACATAGATCGCATCTAAACTAACGAAGACAACCTACATGAAGATTTATGCAAATGGAAAGCATAATATTACTATGAAGACAATAAACATGGAAACATAGGCAATTATATAGGAAACATAGAAGAAATCAAAGTTAACTTGGGTCGTTATGCGATCCCAAGAGACTTGAAAGACAGTTATCAGAGTTGATCAAAAAATATAATTACATCTTGCGAGGTATTCAAAGGGTACCCGCATCCCTAGTTCAAGAACTCAAAACAACAATGGTTATAAAAGTTATGGAGCAGTCTTGTCTTGAGCAGCTTTAGCGGCCTCCTCGGCTAGTCTGGACTCCTCCGCGACCCTGGCCTCCTCAGCTATCCTATCTTCCTCTGCGAGCCGCTCCTTCTCTGCATCCTCAGCTGCGATTTCCTTCTTCAGGGTTTCAGCGAAGTCAGCATTTCCTGGGCCAAGTTGATCCCAATCAAAATCAGGGATCGTTCTGATGAATCCCTTCATGAAGCTAACTTGCCCCTTGATTAGAAACGCATCCTCAGTGATTGACAGAGTGGCTTTAGCAGCGTTTAACTCAGTTGTTAGCTTCGCGATATCCTCATCCTTTTTCTTGATGGCCTCTTCACTAGACTTTTGCAGATCCTTGAAAGATTTTTCAAACTCATTCTTCTCTCGGCGCGCTGCCTTCAAATCTGTTCTGATTTGAGCGGTATCTTGGGAAAGTTTCTTCTTAAAGGTTTCTTCCAAAGATCGCTTATCCTCCAGTTTTTGAAACTCAAGGACTTTGTTCTTCTTCTCAAGTTGAACAAAATGCTTGGTATTTGCAGCCTGGCGGATGAAAGCTTCAGCTAAACATCTAGTTAAGGCTTTAGCATTTTCTTCTGGCGATGTCTTCCACCATCCCGAGGTCTTAGCCTCGTCTGAATATTGAGTTCCTAGTGCAGCGAAGAGATGCTGAGAAGCTGTCGCAGTAACGACCCCAGGAGGTGGTCGAGTAGAGCCATCTTTAAGTAGTCCCTCTGTTCTGGGTCGCTTGGAGGGAGTCTGGTCAGGAGAGGTTAAAGGTTCCCCAGCTATGTTTGATTGGGCTGGGGGGTCGTTGTTGTTTTCTTTGGAGGAGCTGTGAGTTTTGCAGGAGGAGCCTTCAGGGCGGATTTTGCTTTAGAAGCGGGGCCCTTCCTGGCACTGAGAAAAGGGGGGGCTATACCATCCGACATGCCTACAAAAAGAAAAAAGACAAGTTAAAAGATAGGTTAATAAGATATATGCGAAGACAAATGCAGATGCATGAATGTAAAGATAATACGGTCCCTAAGTCCTATTGCTATTAAGGGTATACCTTCTTCTGGTATCTCTACATGAGAGGACGAAGCCTCCTCGGGCAATTTCCTCTTTCGCGAGGATCGCTTCGCGATGGAAGGCCCCGCTTCAGGGGTGGTTCCTACTCCTTCCTTGAGGAATCCATACTCAATTAAGTTTTCTAAGGATAATAAAGTTCTGATGTTCCTCTCTTCCTTGGTGGACTTCGTTAGAACTTCATCGGCTCGTCGCTTTTCCTCACCTTTGAGAACAGTGCGAACCGGACCAACTGCGATGCCAAGAAAGTTGTTAATTTTGAATAATTTTCGAGAAGATAAAGGTGTAATTAGGACAAATAACTTACTCGGGAGGTAGTTATTATTCTTATTGAATTCAGGCCAAATTGAGAAATACACATAGCCGAAGTCTTTGACTCCGCATCGTTTAAGCTGAAGAAAGTAACCCATTGTCCTTGCATCCATGGGTGGATATCCGAGCTTGTGATAAAGAATGTAAAGTGCGATCATGGATCTATACCCATTTGTGCTTATCAGGATGGGAGCCAAGAAGTAGGTCTCGCAAACATCTTTGATGAAGGGGTGGAGAGGCGAAGAGACGCCTATCTTCATGAGATGGATCGTTAATACCATTCGTGGGACTCTACCACCATTCTCTTCGTGGTTGAAGCGATGGCATCGCATTTTCTTCTTAGGCAGAATGATCTTACCTTCAGGTCGGAATCTCTCGACCCCCTCTGTGATAGTCTTCACAGTCAAGGTTGAAGACATGTCACGGCATGCAAGGATGTGAGGTTCGCCTGGCTTAATCTTCGAACCGGGCTCAATATCCTTGGGGTTAGGCCCACCAACATATATAACTCCCTCCAGCTCTGGTTGAGGGGTTGGGATGTAAGGATTGGGCGAAGCCTCAGGGACATAGTCATAATCTTTGAAGTTTACAACTCTGGCCACCTCGTCGAGGCCCCCGTCATCTGATGAAGGCTCTTCGTAATCATCATCGTCGGAGTTGGCTTCGTTATCCGCTCCTCCTTCGATTTCATAATAGGCCTCGCCTAATGAGTCTACTGGAGAATCACTTAAAACGATTGGTGAATTAACTTGTGTGGGAGGCATCTTAGCAAGAATCTGTGCTACTTGCGAGCTGAACTTCTCTCCTTTTTTCTTTAACTCTTCCAACTCCCGTTCAGTTTCTGTCATTTCGAAGTCAGGCTCGTGTTGGGTTGGGAGAACATCTAAGGAACGGTCCCGCGAACTCGAGGCTTGTTTTGTTCGCCATGAAACTAAAGGCACCTCTCTAGTGTAATCTTCATTCGACCACAAGGGATCGAAATATAATTTGAATGAGTTTTCACTCGTGCTTGTGGCCCTTGCAACATTAGCAGCAGCCGCCTCGCTAATATGTATGCTTGGGAGCGGAGAAGGCATCCTTGAACTGTCGTCTTGCGACATCTGAAAAGGGTGAAATGATTAAGTGTGTGCTCTTACAGAAAGCAAATGAAGGAAGAGAAAAGAATAAATAAACAGAAAGGCTCTATGTGTTCCTAGTGGATCGCATCTAGGTCTCTGGAGGGATTGTATCTATGTTCTTATGGGAGAGATCGCATTTCTATCGCAGCGAGGACGGGATCGCACATGCAAATTAACATTATGGGATCGCAGTCAAAAGGGTTCGCATCGCATACAACTAAAGCTATCTAATCATGAAAATATGATGAAGAACAACAATTTAAATGCGAAAGAGGAATGAAGACATACTTTTTCTTGAAGAAGGTTGAAGAAATCTGAAGAAAGTTGAGATCGCTGGTAATAAAGCCTGAGAATTCCTTGCGTTTGATCTGGGAGCAAACTGACAGCACTTCGACAATGTGTTTGTGAGAATGAAAAAGGAAATGATTGTGTGGGACACGCGTCAAGATCTCAGCCGTTCAACACACATCTCGAGATATAATAGCTGTCAAACCTCTTCAAATTCTTGGGGTCGCGACTATTCCAATGGTCATATTCATATCAATAGCGAGCCATGGCCTCGCATTGCGGCATCACCTGATTAATACTTGAGTCCACATCGCATCTCTAATGGCAACATGGACTCGGGGGTAGTTGTTATGCCCAAATCTGGCATGGCAGCTAAATTGATTTGATTGACTAAATTAAAGGCTCATAATCTATGATGGGCCTAAAAAATAGCAATTGGGTCACTAAAGCCCACTACTGGAATCAGCCCAGCATAACTACAGGGCCACCTCGTTCTTGATCCTTTCCTAGGGATCGCCTCGCTGGCATATCCCGTCAAGGGATCGCTTCGCACTATCATCATATCTACAAACTATGTTGGGATCGCTGTCTCACTCTTTATTGGAAGGTTCATGGCCAGACCCAAGGTCGCATGAGTAGCTGGACGCAAGGGATCGCTTCGCATGGCCAGATCCCTCGAGGTCGCATGCTAGGTCCTGATTAATCCTCTATTGGCCAATTCTATCCGTTCGAGACCATGGGCTTACACAGCTGGGTCATGGATCACGGATAGGATTGATGATTCATTGCCACGTCAGCCCTAAATGAGTGGGCTTGGACTTTGGCTTATCTCTTAAAAACCCTAGCCCCCTAGGTAACTTGCTCTCCAAAAACTACGTCAGGCTTGATCCCTATAAATAGGGTACGTAGGCACCTTGATACGGAAGGAGAAACAGTTTACCTAAAAACACCTATCAAGTTCAGCCACACCTATACACACAAAACCCTAATCCCTATTCTTCTTATAGCAAAATATCCGTATTTTGCTCCGTAAATCCAGCAACCTCCATAAATATTGTTATACAATAATCTCCCGATAATACTTTGCATATTAAAGAACACCACATACCTTAATTCAGATGGCTTGCCATTCACTACGTA
This sequence comes from Kitagawia praeruptora, assembly GCA_037693485.1. Classification (NCBI taxonomy): domain Eukaryota; kingdom Viridiplantae; phylum Streptophyta; class Magnoliopsida; order Apiales; family Apiaceae; genus Kitagawia; species Kitagawia praeruptora. The sequence continues at coordinate 114,057,588 of CM075351.1, read as the reverse complement.
AATAAAACTCAGCTGTACATTATCCAATTATTATGCATTGCTTAGGTAAACAAATTATATGATGTATAAATAATCAGCTGCTACACAATCCCGTACGGAATGAAAGTTTTACATAAGGAAAATGAGAAGTACAAATTATAACAGAAGATGGATATACGAGGACCAATAAAACAGAACTCAACGATAAGGTCCATTGATCTACACCAACTGTTCATTAAGCACCTGTAAAATCCACAGGAAAAAAACTACCGGAAAACAAATGAAGCACAAATTTCCATAAAATGAGTATTGCAATATAATTAGAAGCTCCCGAAATTTAAGTCCCTTGCTGCTGCAGTTCCTGATTATGCCAGGCCTTTGGATGATGCAGTTCCTAATAGACAGTCCCAAGCTTTTATTTTCCTTATAGTTTTAGAGCTTCAAAACCGAGTTGATTAGAAAGATCGTATGTGTTAGCATCCATATATTTTAGTCGATAAATCTAAATAAAACCTAAAATTAACCCCTGGACTGCACTCCTAATTAGAAACAAACTACTAGATTTACATCCAAGTAAACTTGTCAAAAAAAACCGTATTCAATCATCAAGAAATTCCAAGAGAAAACGTCCACATGAATGGCTTAAAAAGACTAAAATTGATATAACTAGGCAAAGAAACTACAAAATCCTAAGCTAATATCCATTTATAAACTACCCAACAAGACAACCAAAACCTATACATAACTTAGGAATTTAAATTTTAAGTTAAGGTCATAAATTCGATTTCACTAGGACTAGATGGTAGATGGGTACGTGGGCTAGCAGTTCTTCATATTAGTTGAGGTGCGTGAAAGCTGGTCTGGATATCGAATTATTAAAAAAAATTATTCTGCACAACAATTATTATCACGTATAAATTGTTCTCACCTGAATCATACCCTATTTTATCTTTTGCTTACATCATGATTGTAAATTTCGAAAATCGAAACAAATTGATTTAGGTACCTAATAACAATTTATTGGTAAATTTGGATTTATCGAAATGATAAATCCAAACAAAAATCGGATAAATTTTAATATTTTAATTATATTTTTTAAATTAGTCTAATTTATAATATAATATATCATTTAAAAATATTTTATAGCCATAAATCGAATTTTAAGAATCAAATCGATTAAATATCGTACGATTTTTAAAACAATTCGTTAATCGTACCCCTACAAAAACAATTATGATATTTGAATATAAATTAAATATGCCAAATCATGTGAAGATATTGATTCATTTCTTAAAGTTCAATATTTAAAAACATATAAATCATCATTTCATGTGGTCAAGAAAACAAGTAATTTTTACAATAATAACTGGCATGATAGTATGATACACATAATTCGGAAATTATATAAAAAGAGTAAGGAGCTATATCTCTTGTAAGTTCGCATAATATAATTGAAAAATGCTAGATATTGGTGGACATTTTTGTAAAATTAAGATTTATTTAAAATTTTGTTAATTAGTCCTGCGGCACCCCTAAAATGAATTTTAAAGAGTATCTCACCAATCTGAGAATTTCAGGATCCTTTTTTTCTTATATAAATTCGGAAATTGTACTCATGATTTTTAGTTCCATGTTAGGTTTCAATCAAAAGTTTTCACATAGTTGGGTTTTGGTATGTTTTGAACTCAACATCGCACTATTGTTGTGCCTCTTTGACCGTACGTGCACATTTGCGCTCCTCAACTTTTGTGAGTAAGACTAAAATACAAGTATTTCTTGCTTCTTGTTGAAGAGAAATAGAGAGCTCAAACTCACAGGATCGAAATAACAAATGATTGATCGAATATCAATTTTTTTTTTTAATATTTCGATTTTAAGAGTAAACCATACTAATGTCATTACCAACTGTCTATGGAGAAGAAGCTGATGATATAACCCATGCTTATGTTATTGCCATTCGAAGCCTTCGACACCGTCCATCTCCTGGTGTAGACATTAATAGTTTGAAAAGACTTGCAAATCTGGGATATTGGCATGCATGTATAGTTTAAAAATGGAGCGAAAGTATACAAATTTCATCCTTATTTTTCTTACAACCATCTAATCTAATATCTTGACCATAATTTGATGAAAGAAACTGCATAAGCAACAAAGGAACCCGAATGAGTTGCAATTTTTATCTGTAGGCAAGGACAATGCATTTATAAGTATTTTTCTCCTCCAACTTCACACTTTTCCATGCTCAGGAGATGGCGCTTTTTAGTTTACACTGCATATAAATGTATAATATTTCAAGGGAAAAAAAGAAAAAAGAAGACTAACATTAATAGGATACTTATTGATTTTAGATGTTGCACAAAATTCCAACATCAAAATAAGTTTAGATTGACGTGTTCAAACATAATTAGTATCACCAAGAAGAAAAACAAAATTTAACAAAGATAGTAGAAAATATTACCTATTGCAATCAAAACTAGGATCAGCTGAGAATATAAACGGCATACCACATTCCCTTGGTAGAGCATCAATATGTGCTATGCTAGCTTTTTTACTTCCAGCGTTTCGCTGGAAGCAAGAACAAAGTTCTTTCCTTTCCTCAATAGTTTTGGCTGTTTCAACAAATTTCTTGTATGCAATGCAACACTCACTAGATGGCACTCGTTGCTGACCAAATACGATGGCATTGCATATGGCTGATGACTGGTTGTTCACGGGTCCATTACATTCAAAGGCTTCCACCCCTGCCTCTACGAAGGCCACCACTGCTAACACCATCACCAAAAAATAAGAAATCCTAGACATTGCTGCCTGTGTTAAATTGTACCTAACCTTTTTTGAGCTGGAGCATACCACTATTTAAAGAAGTACTTGTGATTTAGTTTCATTAACTAACTGTTAGGAACCAATCACATTTGGCTTCATGACAGATAAACATATTGATATAATAAGTTCAAGTATGTCCCTCTAATTTGTTGTATGAATGGGTGGACATGGCTATATTGTAAGAATCAAACAAAGCCCTTGTGCCTACTTTTTCTCTGGCTTAAAGGGAAGATGGGTGCTTACGATTAAGACTTGTGCCAAATTATTACATCTACTTGTGTCAAACTGTAGTTAGTTAATTATTTATATGACAATCCAGTTATCCAGACATTAAAATTTTCTTCTCTGCTACAAATGTTATCACTTCAGTAACTATTTTCCTAAGAAATTTGGGTTCTGAAACTAAACTTTTTTAGGCATAGAAATTTTCAAAATTAACCAGTACACAACATTCAATTAAAGATACTCAAAGAACGATATCTAGTGAAAAAAGTTATCTACGCCATCCATAATTAAGTTCATAAGCATGTAATGCATCCATGATTTGAGTCTCTTCGCTTCTATATATTTGGCATGGACATCACCAGTTGGCTTCATACGTACAGAATGATTTCAAGCATCGCCCTCAGTCCCTTTAAGCCCTTTAATATATTCCCTCCATCCCAAAATGAACGAACTAATTTTTTTCATTTCAAGTATTTCCACGCATATAAAAAGCATAGTTGTAGGTAATATTTTTTTGAGTTTTTTTTTTGGTATAAAAGTTTGAACATCCTATTTTCATACAACACAAAAAAAATGAGAAAATAATATCGTACAAACATGTTTTTTATATGCGTGAAAATGCGTGTCAAACCCTAAAAATATTAGGACGTTTATTAGGGGCGGAGGGAGTGTTAAAAAAAAAGTGTGTAGTTACTACATTATTTTTAGTTCTTTCAGGTCAAGATTGTAATGTGCGTAAGAGTTCCATAACAGGGCTTTTACAATCAAATATTAGTTACTCGCAATTATGTGTTGAATTTATTAGATTCAATTCAATATTGTTCAACAGTGTTCGGATCTTTTTGTTTTATTAGTTATATGTGTATATAGATATTATGTTGATAGCTGATACAACTGTTAATGCACCTAATGAGATCAAGATTTGTTCTTGTACTCTTAATTTGATATACAGGATTCCGGACAAGTCATTTTGTTATATACAAGGGTAATATTAACAGTGACAGAACATACTTTCTCAATCTCATTATGAAGATAAAATGTGGGGATTTTTTTTTTCTCTAACAACTCCATATGAACTCAGCGTATAGGGTCTGTCAGACTGAATATTTACAAAATACTGGAAGAAATGCTTCTTCTGAACTGAACTATATTCGGATGCAGGTGCCAGGTAGCAGCTTGAGTCATGACAGTAGTCGCAATCCTTCCTTAAATACTGAAAAAAAAAACCATGGATTGAGGTTTGCACTCTAACCAGTTCTATGCCGTTTTGGAGAAATTCTGTGATACCAACCTGGTAACTGATAAAGATGAAGTGAGTTATACTAGTTGCTATGTTTTCACGATGGGCGGGAAGCTATTTCCTTAAAAGATTGATGGTAACAAAGACAAACATTACTTATTGATCATCGTGAAGTCTGGTTTTGTTTTCCTTGGTTTAGTATTTTGAGAAGCAGAATGGTTGAGGAACATGTTGGCAGAAGTGCTTAAGAATAAGGACCATAGGATCATTTTATTTGTTGCCTCATTTGATAAAACGTACTTCGCCTTTATCATTTTATTTGTTGCCTCATTTGATAATGTACCAGTTTAGTCGGAATTAAGAATAAGGACCATACCAAGGTATCAGTGAATTCTGCACTCTGCTTTTTATCTGTAGTGTGCAAGAAACTCACTTATCACATGATATACTAATGAGCTCACCATATTACTCGTCATGGATCCGTAATAGTTGAAATCAGTTTGATTTTTCAGATCTTTTCTCCGTTGGTGCAAATCAGTTGATTTACGCATACATGAAAAGAAACACTTGCAGACTACTGTTCTTCAGTTCTGGACTAACACTTAATCTCCATTAATTCTCTTTAAGTAGTTGTTTCTCTAATTGTATTCATTTTGTTCTTTCCGATAAGTCTATAAGTTTCTATTTCTAGAACGCATTTCCCTTTAATTCTTCCATGAACATAATCCAATCAAACCGGCCCGGCCCCAATATTGAAATCATTACTTAATATATTCAAGAAACCACTAGTACGAAGAAACTTGAATAAGTAGTATTCTTAAATATTCTTATTAATCTTGAATGGTCCGTGGAGTACTTATTTGAGTACTTATACTGTATATTAAGAAAAATGTTGGTATTTCTCCTCCAGCAGGACCCTTTTGGATGCATTGTAGTCCGTAGATGGCGAACCTCAGTTTATGCTGCATGTACATTTGTAATGTAAAGAGGAAGAGAAAGGCACATCAGTAAAAAACTTATCGATCATATCAAACATGCATAGTGTTATAAAGGACAACAAATGCGAACAAGAAATGGAAAACGTACTTATTGCAGTCGAACATAGGATCAGCTGAAAATATGAAAGGAATTCCACATATTCCAAGTAAAGAATCGACTTTCGAAATATTAGCAGGGCTAGTTCTAGCACTCCGTTGGATGCAAGAACACAAGTGTTTCCTTCGATTCAACTAATGCTTTATATGCGACGCAACACTCCTTAGACGGCTCTTGATCTTGACCTGTTCTGGTAAATGGACTGCACATGGCTTTCGCACGCTGATTCTTTGGTCCACCACAATTAAGAGTCGTCTCCCCTGCCTCCGTATCCATGGACACCATCACTGCAAGCACCGTTACCACCATCACCACGAAATACGTAATCGTTGCCATTGCTGCCTGATACACACAAAATGTATGAATAGATTTACAGATTTATGATTTGATACATGAGCCAGACCATACCACTGTATATACATTATAGAGTCAGGTTAGGTGCAGTCCGGACACTGATTTATTGGCATTTGGCTTGGTTAACACAAGGATAGAACGATTTCATCCAAGTACGTTTCTAGTCTTAAATTTTGGCTTCCTTTGAAGTTGCATATTTTTAGATCAAAAGAAGTCGCTAGCAAAGTACAGTAGCAGTTTCATTTTCTCATGGAAAATGTTAGGTTTTTGTTATATCTAGCTAGCTATTTGATCCACCAAATTTTATTTTGATTTTTTTATGCATTCACCAAACTTGAATTCTATTTTTATTTTTATAAATATTGTATAATTTATTATTATTTATGAACTGTTTTACGTATTAAAAGGATTGCTAAACAATTAACAAAAAAATTGATGATGATATGTATGATTTATATAGTGGCCACAATGAATATTCTAAGTGTTCAAATAGTTACATTTTTTTTAAAAAAAAAGTATCAAAAAGATTTCACATATACTTTTATAATATATCAATAAGATTTTACACTTAAGTTTTAGGTAGATATTTAACTATAACGTATTTATATATTCCAACTACAATATTTTAAAATGAAGTCCTTAGCTTGTAATGATTTAAAAATTATATTTTATTGAAATGAACCTTTTTTTTTTTTGATAAGATTCAAATGAACTTTAAAAAGATACAAATTATAAAGAAAAAGGTGGGGGTATAATCAATGCGCGGAGCTGATGAACAGAATCCAAGCAAATTCCGATACTGAAATCATTACTTTGTAAAAAATCTCAAAAGTATTATTTCAAATAACACACATGGTTCTAAAAATTCCCGATTTAGCCGATTAATCTGTAAGGTAACCCACCGATTCGATTTTTGAAATCCGATTAATCCTATGAATTTATTTAAAATGATATGTTTAATTGTAAATTAGACTAATATATTAAATATTATTATAATATCCGATTTATACTCCGATTAATCCTTCCGATTAATCCCCGATTACCCGATTAATCTTAAATCGGTACCTCAACCGATTTATACCGATTACCGATTTTTACAACCATGATAACACATGGCATCATTTATTTTATTTGTAAAATTTATATTAATGCATAAGGACCCATCTCATTTATTAAAAATAACCAATCATGTAATAATAAATTAACATTCATGAAATATTGAATACAGATTTTGGGAACTATAACATTTTACTGGTTACTAGTAATATTGTCCGTGCTTCGCACATGAGAATTCTTTTCTATCTATTCATTTTTTAAATTTGATAAGCTCGTTGCAATTGATAGAAACAGTGTCAATAGCCATGAATAACTACTAAGCGATTCGTGTCTCAAACGTATAATACATATAGTCATTTAACGACGACATTTTAAAAGTGATAACGAAAACATAGAGGGACGATTAAGTGTTGAACTGAAAATGAATGGAGATAAATCATTTTTTCATAGGTTTAAAAAACATCCAACATGATTTAAAAAAACCAGGAAAAAAAACATTAAGAAAGTCTTGGAAGTAGAATATAAATTCAGAAGTAAATCAAACGCAACATTTGTTGTAAGCTAACAACAAATTATTCATTAACAAAATGATAGACAAATTATCAGAATGAAATTATGGCCAGATTCTTCCTCACCGAGTCCATAACTGCACTGCTTCTTATAGCTAACTTTCTCTTAAATATTCCTGCAAATATAAAACGATTTATCAGACTAAAGAAATGTTTTGTTAAAGCAATTAGTATAATAATGATAATGAAATATATATGTAACCATTTTAATTTTCTTTGTGCATGATGTGGCAGAACTTGGCGTATTCACAGAATCTTGAACCTCAATGATCTTAGTCTACATAGAACATATAATAACTAATCAGTAGACAGGATACAAATAAGCATCTTGAATTTGAAGTGAATTTGTCAATATGTATATAGATTAAACCAATGAATTCCAAACTCACATTGTCGAAAGCAGAAGAATCAAAACCAGATACTATTGTCTCAGACTTTGATGGATTAGCATTACCAGCTTCATATGCATCAGTAGCATGATAAACATTACTATTGAGTAGAATGTTGTCATCATTCAGTTCAATTTGTAGAGTTACTTCTTTACCGGAGATCTCCTTGATTTCAGCAGGATATGTTTTGTCTGTGTTATCCTACAAATGTATATGAAATATATAATGCAAATTAGTTATAAATCTTATATAACCATCTAAGATATTTAAAACCTAGAGATATAGCTTACACTAATTCCCTCAGCAATCAATTTTGTTGTTGTTTTCCCAATTAGTCTTTTTGTTGCATGATCCAATAGTACAAAGTTGGAAGCTTCAGTATCATCTTCAGCCAATACAACAATCCGATACCTGATAATCATGTGTAAATGTATTTAAAAAAAAAATGTCACATTATGGTACATGATAATTTACATAGTAATGAGAAATACTACCTCTTTTGTGGAAGTGGAAAGTTTCTGGTGCATTTGAAGCACCTGTACTTGCCTTCCAATTTAGAAACCTCCTCATTGCATTTGTTTTTGTGACAGTCGTTGTACCACCAACAATCAGATTCTTCTACCTTATTCACTTTAACTTTGCACAAAAAATTTTGTTAGAAAACATGTAAAAATAATGGTATGATTAACTGTTGAGTGACAATTATGTTTGAACATTAAAACAAATCTATATCTGATACATGCTAATTTTATGTACATTGTATAGCATGTTATCTCTCAATTATCCTTAGTTTGTAATAATTTTGTCCTTGATTAGCATTGTTAGTAGCAGTTTAATTTGGATTGGATGCTAAAATGATTTTTTATGTTTTTAGGATAATTTTGGAAGAAAAAGGAGCCCAATTGCACATCACCAAGAGACCGGAGATTAATCCTGGATGAACAAGGAGGAAATAAGAATTGTCACTAAAATATGGAAAGTGATATATTCTTAAAGCAGGAATCCCGGTTGGAATTAATATAATTTTTGTGAAGCGAAAGGAGTCCGGTTCCAAGCCCTCAATTGTCCGCAGCTTAGGATTTAAGGATTTATTTATATTAATAAATATTTAATTTATTTAGAAAATTATATTTATAAATATCTAATAATATTAGATATTTATTTTTATAATTTCTGGATTTAATTAATTATTTATTAATTAAAGATTATAAGCTGTGCGGGTTAAAAAGCATTTATACGGAGCCCGTTCAAAAGTCAAAAGCACATGCATTGTTTATTTTCCACCAGAAGATGCCAAATTGGTTTGTTTATAAAAATCAAATGTCATACCTTGTCTGTCAATTTTTCCTGCAAGCTGGCGGCAAGTTTTCAATTTTGTGTTGCTGCATTTGACTATCGGATGAATTAATTATTGTAGATGGTGTGTTAAACTCTCCTATAAATAGGAAAGTTTTCTTTTGGTTAGAGAGCACTCTGCACTGAAAAAAATGTATCTCAGTTATACTCTTTCTTATTTTCATAAATTTTCTTGTGTAATTTTAGTTTTAGTTTAAACACTTTGATTTTCTGCAAAGTTTTATTTCGGTTGAAGATTGTGAGGGAATTGCTTGGAGTGCTCATTCATTTCATTGGAAATTATTTCGGGAGGATAAATTCTTCAAGTTGTACTTTCTTTACTCTAAACTCTTTTAATTATGATTTTACCATTTATTATATGCTTATTTTATTTGTCTATCATGATTAACTAATTTCATAATCCGAGAATTGGGTAGTATTCGTTGGTGATATATGTTTGTTTGATTGTGATAATAATTCTCTATTTTTGCTAATCTATCATTGAGGGCTTAACCCAATTAAGGGCGTAGCTAACCTTTAATTGTATTCATAGGTATTGTGATAAATTGGGAGATGAGTCATAATTCTTGTTCATGATTTGATAGACATAGTTTAATTATTAAATCGGGAGATTAATAAGAGGACTATGAAACTTATAATTCTCCGGTCTTAAAATCTAAAATTGTATTTCGATTGATCATGGGAGTGACTTTTGAAATATGGTTGTAGACATTATTTTGTATCTTGGGAGAGAACATTATCAAAATTGGAAGAATTGTTTTTAGCAAAATATGAGAAAAATATATATCACATTAAAACAATATTATTGAACCAATTGAAGAACCCTATTTCTCGGATTACTTTTCCTCATCAATTAAATCTTAGTTTTAATTGTTCATAATTAGTTTATTCGAACATACCGATTATTTCTCACATTTCTAGATTGTAAGAAATTAAAACTTGAACTTGTATTAACAGTCCTTCCCTGCGAACGAACTTATACATAGAAAAATACTGTCAACAAATTGGCGCCGCTGCCGGGGAAGGAAGTAATATTAAGTTTAGGTTATTTATTTCTTATAGTTTAAATTTTACTTTGTTCTGTGTAAAAAAAAATTAAAAAATTAAAAAAATTAAAAAATTAAAATAACAAAAATATTAGTGTTAAATTCTAGTACGTATCTATTCGTATTTTGTGTTTAATTCGAAGCAAACCCATCTCCCCTGTTTTATTCAAAACCCAGCTCTATTCCCTGTTTCCTCTTCTTGCTCGAAACCACAAAACCAAACCCAGTTTCTTTCTTCCTTTTTAACCCAGCCATATTGTCTCTCCTTCTTCTATAATTACAACATCACACAGCCCCTTCTCTGTTTTTCACCGTACCCCCTTCACCATTCCTCCGCCGCGCCACTCTAACTTCTTCCCGTCTTCTCTCTTCTCCCCCGTTTAATCGCCTCTGCCCTCTCTTCCTTTTCCGCAAACCCAATTCAGTCTCATGTATCCCTTTTCCCCTGTTCTTCTCCCCATCGAACCCAGCCCTTATCCCTCCTGCTCCTTCATCAATCCGCACAGCCTCACCCCTTTTCCTTCCCATCACATTCACCAACACCACCTCCTACCACCAATCTCTCTCTCTCTCTCCAACCTCTCCCGGTCTCCTCCCTCACCACACCCCTCCTGTTCTTCTCACCCCTCGTTGAAATCTCTCTTCTCCTCCCTTCTCATGTTTCCTCATGTCTATAAGAATCGAAGTTGTTTAATCGAGTCATTATCTGAGTCGCTTGGTTCATTGAGACGAATTCGTTACGTTTGCTTTTTGTGATGAATTTTCAATTCGCTGTTGAAGCTGTGTTGTAATTCGTCGAGTTTGATCGAGTCGCTTGTTTTTGCGAATTATTGAGATTGTTGTTTCGAGTTGTAGTGATGCTGTTGTTCTCGAGTTTGTGGCTGCATTTTGCTGAGTAAATTTTCTGAGTAGTTTAATTTGCTGAGTTCTGTGTTCACGGGTTTTGCTAAGTCTAGTTTTGCTGTGAAGTCGAGTTTGTCATTGAGTTGCTGTGCAGCTGAGTTCCGTTCGAATGATGCCGAGTTCAAGTTTTTGATTCGTTTTCTGAATTCTCTGAGTCGACTGGTTGTTTTCCGGGTGCTTTTGTACGAGTATGCCGAGTTCAGCCAATTGTGTTTACTGAGTCAATTGCCGAGTCTGAGTCCAGTTTGGGCGTTTGAGTTTTTGGTTGTAAGGAGTGAATTTATTTACCGAGTTTGTGTTTTTGCTGAGTTTTGTAAAGTTGTGTTTGAGTCGAATGTCACTGAGTTGTGTTGTAGTTTTTCGTGGCTGTGGACTGAGTTCCGCGTTTTGGTGTTTATATGGTACTGAGTCACTAAGTCGTATATACTGTCGAGTTGTTGAGTGGTGTTTGAGTTACAGTATTTGTTTTACTTGTTTCCGAGTTACCGAGTTCTTGGTCCTGTTAAGTTTGTGTCGATTTAGTCATTTTGCTGTGTAATTTGAATATTCGCGAGTTGTTGATTTATTGAGTTCGACTGTTTGCGAGTTCTTATTTTCCGCGTTGTTCATTGAGGTGGTAATCTAAGTCACAAGTCACATTGGTCATTTGTAATGGGTTTGTTTAGTGTTTGCTTTTATTAAATAAAAAGTGGGAGTGTTCACCTCTACTTAAAAGAGTGTGTAAAAAATAAAATAAGATAAAATAAATAAAAGTTTTAGAATAAATCTAGTTGTTAATTTTTATAATAATTTGATTTTTGTTATTTTCTGTTTTATTTACGGTTTTGTTGTTTGTTGAAAAATTAAAAAATAAATAAATAAATAAATAATAATAATAATAAAAAGAATAAAAAGTGAGTAATCTAGAGCAAGCTTTTGAGGAGAGAGACTACATGGAGTACAGCTTTGGTTGGAACAACGCTCAGAATTTCTACAACAGTGAAGAACGATATCAAGACTTCAATCCTTACCCACAATTCAATGTTTATGAGGATTGTAATGCATATCAGGTGAATTCGTTCTATACTGAGAACTCATTTTATGCTCCATACCCCCCTATCAATGATTTTTCATTTGCCTTAGAAAATCAATATCATGATGATCTTAATCCATATATGTGCAATGATGTTGATACGAGTTTAATTCAATCTGATCCTTCTTTACTTTCGATGGGAGTTTTTAATCACTTTGAGGACCCACCATTAGAAATTGCTAGTGATAATGATATTCCATGTGATTCAATAGCTTGGTACGAGGATAATGCTAAATTAAATAATTTTATTTGGGAAGTTAGAGCAGTGTGGCATGACGGCTGTTCTCTAACTCCCCCTTGTGTCAATTTTCCTCTATGCCATGACTCTTGTTTAGCAATTGATGATATTGTTGTGTCTGATAAGTCTACTTGTATAGTTGATAATTGTCTCATGCGCATTAATGATAAATTGGATGCAACTAAAATTCTACCAAATTTGGAAAATATTCTTGAGCTTAAAGAACTGGTAGATGAGACAAAAGTTGATGAGTGTCCAATTTTAATTGAGAAGGAGTCCAAATTTGATGAAATTGAAAATCTTGCGTTAGAGTATAAGGATCCAATTTGGGAGGAGTATATGAGTCGTACTTATAATGATTATTCTGACGACTTTTCTGGCTACTTTTGCAAGTCTCCTGAGCATGTGAGATTCATGAAAGTTTTCCTACCTTTCAATGAATCTAAGGTTTATTTGCACATTATGGTTTTATTACTAATTCGTAGATATGTGCATTTATTTGCTTTTTCTCCTCACTAGTATTATTGTTTGTGAAAATAAGTCGTGCTAATGACAATAAACAAGCGGTGCTTGGGAGGCAACCCAAGGAATTTTGTTGATTTGAATAATATTCTTGTGTGTTTGGACTATGCAGGGAGATGGAAGCGTGTGGCAAGTGAAAAATTGATGGGGCATTGCAAAAGAATTCAAAGGCTTGAAATTAAGTTCAAGGGCTTGAATCATGATACACTACCACCTCGACCATAATTCAGGGGAGTTCTTTCTTTTCTTCCTCACATTTTAGTAAATTGTGTTGTTATATATATATATATATATATTGTTTGTTTCTTTAGGTTATATGTGGTTAGTGGTTGTTTCTTGTGGACAAGAAACGTGATAAGTTGGGGGGTGTGTGTGTGTTCATTGTGATGTTATAAAAAAAATTAAAAATAAAAAAAAAACAAAAACAAAAATTTTTAAAAATTAAAAATCACAAAAATAATTCTAGCCTTGTAAAGATAACTTTGTGTAAGTTATCTTGATACATCCATGCATGCTAAAAGAATCTTGTGTTATTGACGCTTTTGATTGAGAAGTGATATGCTTTGTTCTTGTGCACACACTTTCACTAGCAAGTTGAAACTGGTAGACTTAATTGAATGTGGTAAGTGATTAGAATGACATGAATATGTGCAAGATGACTTGGTTTCCATGCTTTGAGTACAAGTAGGTGCGTTAGAGAGTCTTGTTACTTGGGATTGATTATGTTTTGTCACACCAAGTGAGTTTTGAGCCTATATGCATATCTTTTGCATCTTATATTCGTTTGCTTGAGTGTCCACATGTTGTTTGCATTGCTAGCACTTGTTTGAGGTCTTTCTTGAAATGCATGACATTATTTGATGATAAGATGATAAAGGCAGTTAGGTATAACCTCATAATTCCCATATTACCACACCATTTATACATGATCAATTAGTTGCCCCATTGAGCTTAATCATATTTTTTCGGTGACAAACCACATTACTTGCCTAGACCTTTTTCTTGTATTGGCCTTACATTAACTTGAACCCAATTGTCAAAGGCTAGTATAGTGCTTAAGGAAGTGATAAGGTGTGGAAAAAGGGGGGTTTATTGATGATCATTACTTTTGGGAAAATATTGGGTTTGGTTGTTACTTGTTAGTCGAAGTTTGTAATAATATCAATGGATCATTGTTCTTGTTTATATTTAGCTCTCTTTAAAAAAAAATAAAAAAAGAAAAAATATATATATTTATTTATATGAGAGCATACTTATGTTTGTATGATCCTTTTTCATTCGACTAGTCAAGTTACTTGTTAAAAGAGAATAAAAAGATTCAAGTGTGGGGATGATAGATGGGGAGTTGAAAAATTTATGTTGTTGGGTACTAGCTTTTGACATTTAACCTGTTTTGGCTTTACTTGACATACCTTGTCCCTAGCCCCATTACAACCCGAATAAAGACCTTTTGATTATCATCAGTGGTGTGTGTTGCATTAAAGTAGATTGATACCAAATGTCAAGCATGCTTATGATTTTGTTGGAATAGAGTGATACACTTACCCTTGTTCTTGAGTGAATATTCTTTTGTGAGTGAAAGGTGAGTTATTACTTGTATTTTGCATTTGAGATCCCAAGTTTTGACTCAAAGATGTACTCTTGTGGGCTTAGCATGATTACCAAATTATTCTTGCATCTGACATGGATTTTTGAGAACTTATGCATCTTCTTTGAGTAGACTATGTGAAAACTTGTACCTTCGACACCAAGGCATTGCATAATTCACTTTGATTCTTAAGTTGATGTGGCGTGAGAGGACTTGCATGTGTGGTGTGTATTGGCATTTAATCTTTCACATGAGCTAGATGGATTTTGAGGGTACATTCACTATAGGCCCTCACGAGACCTCACTCGTCCACTAGGGCTGCCTAGGGGTTTAAAGGGCTTGTTGCATATGCCAAATGCAACCGTGATCACCTACGGAAGTGGTAGTAGTAAGTAGTTATTTTATATTGATTTACTCGAGGACGAGCGAAGGTTAAGTTGGGGGGTATTTGATACATGCTAATTTTATGTACATTTTATAGCATGTTATCTCTCAATTATCCTTAGTTTGTAATAATTTTGTCCTTGATTAGCATTGTTAGTAGCAGTTTAATTTGGATTGGATGCTAAAATGATTTTTTATGTTTTTAGGATAATTTTGGAAGAAAAAGGAGCCCAATTGCACATCACCAAGAGACCGGAGATTAATCCTGGATGAACAAGGAGGAAATAAGAATTGTCACTAAAATATGGAAAGTGATATATTCTTAAAGCAGGAATCCCGGTTGGAATTAATATAATTTTTGTGAAGCGAAAGGAGTCCGGTTCCAAGCCCTCAATTGTCCGCAGCTTAGGATTTAAGGATTTATTTATATTAATAAATATTTAATTTATTTAGAAAATTATATTTATAAATATCTAATAATATTAGATATTTATTTTTATAATTTCTGGATTTAATTAATTATTTATTAATTAAAGATTATAAGCTGTGCGGGTTAAAAAGCATTTATACGGAGCCCGTTCAAAAGTCAAAAGCACATGCATTGTTTATTTTCCACCAGAAGATGCCAAATTGGTTTGTTTATAAAAATCAAATGTCATACCTTGTCTGTCAATTTTTCCTGCAAGCTGGCGGCAAGTTTTCAATTTTGTGTTGCTACATTTGACTATCGGATGAATTAATTATTGTAGATGGTGTGTTAAACTCTCCTATAAATAGGAAAGTTTTCTTTTGGTTAGAGAGCACTCTGCACTGAAAAAAATATATCTCAGTTATACTCTTTCTTATTTTCATAAATTTTCTTGTGTAATTTTAGTTTTAGTTTAAACACTTTGATTTTCTGCAAAGTTTTATTTCGGTTGAAGATTGTGAGGGAATTGCTTGGAGTGCTCATTCATTTCATTGGAAATTATTTCGGGAGGATAAATTCTTCAAGTTGTACTTTCTTTACTCTAAACTCTTTTAATTATGATTTTACCATTTATTATATGCTTATTTTATTTGTCTATCATGATTAACTAATTTCATAATCCGAGAATTGGGTAGTATTCGTTGGTGATATATGTTTGTTTGATTGTGATAATAATTCTCTATTTTTGCTAATCTATCATTGAGGGCTTAACCCAATTAAGGGCGTAGCTAACCTTTAATTGTATTCATAGGTATTGTGATAAATTGGGAGATGAGTCATAATTCTTGTTCATGATTTGATAGACATAGTTTAATTATTAAATCGGGAGATTAATAAGAGGACTATGAAACTTATAATTCTCCGGTCTTAAAATCTAAAATTGTATTTCGATTGATCATGGGAGTGACTTTTGAAATATGGTTGTAGACATTATTTTGTATCTTGGGAGAGAACATTATCAAAATTGGAAGAATTGTTTTTAGCAAAATATGAGAAAAATATATATCACATTAAAACAATATTATTGAATCAATTGAAGAACCCTATTTCTCGGATTACTTTTCCTCATCAATTAAATCTTAGTTTTAATTGTTCATAATTAGTTTATTCGAACATACCGATTATTTCTCACATTTCTAGATTGTAAGAAATTAAAACTTGAACTTGTATTAACAGTCCTTCCCTGCGAACGAACTTATACATAGAAAAATACTGTCAACAATATCAACAAATTATAAAAACTCCACCAGTAATCTTTTAGTAATGCAAAATAGTGTTAACATGCTCTTTAACGTGCAAGTACAAATGAACCTTATAATACCTTAAGGAAATCAGTGCTTGTTTTTTCGCTTAATTCCTTCAAAGTTAAAGTTTGAATCACAGTTGCAGGTGCAGACACAGTATAAGATTGTGTTGGGGAATCTGCAGCTTTTTCTGATGTAAACATAAAAAAATTGGTACATAAATATGCATACATTTAACATTGATGAAATATAATAATTTTACCAGATACAACTGCTTCATATACTTAGTTAGCTGGATTCATGATATTATCATCAAGAGGATTGTTTCCAATAAGATGATCATCAGCCTTATTGAATTCTGACATCAAATTTTTAACACCAGAACTTGACGATTCACCACCAAGTGAATCATGAGATCCTTTAATATTATTTTGTACACCTGATTTCGTTATGAGAGCATAACAGGATTAGAATGCACTTAACACCTGAAACATAAAACACAAAATTAAAAACACTTACTTGTCGTTGGCTGGAACCATTCTGCACAATAAAAAACTAACATTTGTTAAGAATATAAAAATATAAAAAATTAAACAATTTGTATATTGTTTAACCTGGACGCTTTACACCAATCTGTTCAGGTTCTGGAACAGTTACTGTAATGAAACGCTGGTCTTCTTTCCTTTTTGCTGAAGCAGAACTTTCTACAATGCGAGTATCCATTCGTGTCTTAAATTTATTCAAATTGGATTTTGGAACAAAGTGTAAATCTCGATCTGCCAAAAAAAATCTTTAACTAAACAAAGGGAAATTGATTCGTAATAGTACATTATAAATCTTCTACATACCACGATTGTACGAATACAAAAGTTTTTGATGATTTATTTCCCCATTTAGTGAGTTGCTTTGGGTAATTCTGGATGTCGGCAAATGGAACTTGTTTTGCTTGTTATTGTTTTGAGAACTTTTTGTAATAAGTCTTGAAACTGGAGTCTGGAATGTGGTTCCTGGAACTAACATGATTAATGACAAATATGCTTAATACACTACGCCATAAATGCTCATATGCAACGCTTTTAGAAAGTGTTTCAGTGAAAGTGTTTCGTTAGGTATGAAATTTTGGCTCTAACGAAATAGAACTTGAACTGGTGTTGCATTACATATAATATAGTGTTGCATTTGATCCACGGTGTTTCACATAATGCAACACTAACAGCAGGCGTTGCATTAGATATTTTTTAATTTTAAAAAATGCTGATGTGGTAGTAGTGGGGTCCACACGTGCTGACGTGGCATTTGCTGACGTGGAAAGTGTGGGGGCCCACATTTACTGACGTTTCAAATGTGGGAGCCACATTTGCTGACGTATCATTGGCTGACGTGGCAGAAGCGTTGCATTAGGTGAAAGAGGTGTTGCATTTGCTGTTTAAAAGCGTTGCATTAGGTATTTTTGAATTTTTAATAAATGCTGACGTGGCAGTTGTGGGACCCACCAGGGTGACGTGGCAGTGTGGGGTCTACCAGGGTGACGTGGCAGATGCCCACAGGTGCTGACGTGGCAAATGTGGGGCCACAATTGCTGACGTGGCAAATGTGGGACCCACATTTGCTGACGTGTCATTGGTTGACGTGGCAAAAGCGTTGCATTAGGTGAAAGAGGTGTTGCATTTGCTGTTTAAAAGCGTTGCATTAGGTATTTTTGAATTTTTAATAAATGCTGACGTGGCAGTTATGGGACCCACCAGGGTGACGTGGCAGTGTGGGGTCCACCAGGGTGACGTGGCAGAGGCCCACAGGTGCTGACGTGGCAAATGTGGGGCCCACAATTGCTGACGTGGCAAATGTGGGACCCAGATTTGCTGACGTGCCATTGGTTGACGTGGCAAAAGCGTTGCATTAGGTGAAAGAGGTGTTGCATTTGCTGTTTAAAAGCGTTGCATTAGGTATTTTTAAATTTTTAATAAATGCTGACGTGGCAGTTATGGGACCCACCAGGGTGACGTGGCAGTGTGGGGTCCACTAGGGTGACGTGGTAGAGGCCCACAGGTGCTGGCGTGGCAAATGTGGGGCCCACAATTGCTGACGTGGCAAATATGGGACCCACATTTGCTGACTTGTCATTGGTTGGCGTGGCAAAAGCGTTGCATTAGGTGAAAGAGGTGTTGCATTTGCTGTTTAAAAGCGTTGCATTAGGTATTTTTTATTTTTTTTTAAAATGCTTACGTGGCAGTTGTGGGACCCACCTGGGTGATGTGGCAGTGTGGGGTCCACTAGGGTGACGTGGCAGAGGCCCACAGGTGCTGACGTGGTAAATGTGGGGCCCACAATTGCTGACGTGGCAAATATGGGACCCACATTTGCTGACGTGTCATTGGTTGACGTGGCAAAAGCGTTGCATTAGGTGAAAGAGGTGTTGCATTTGCCATTAAAAGCGTTGCATTAGCTATTTTTGATTTTTTTTTTAAATGCTTATGTGGCAGTTGGGGGACCCACCTGGGTGACGTGTCAATTTTCATTTTCTGAAAATTTGGGAATATCAATAAATTAGATATATATTGACATCTGTACGATTGGATCGTTCAAAAACAGTTTTTTAAAAATATAAATAATAATCCGTAACAAAGCACTAGTTACGAGTCTTATTGAAAATAGTAGTGATCTACTAAGATCTCCAATCAAATTAATTTTTTATTTTATAAAACTTTGGGAATACCATTACATTAGATATATATTGACATCCGTACGGTTGGATCGTTCAAAAATATTTTTTAAAAAATAGAAACAATAATCCGTAACAAAGCACTAGTTACGAGTCATATTGAAAATAGTAGTGATCTACTAAGATCACCAATCAAATTAATTTTTTATTTTCTAAAATTTTGGGAATATCATTACATTAGATATATATTGACATCCGTACGGTTGGATCGTTTAAAAATATTTTTTTTAAAATAGAAACAATAATCCGTAACAAAGCACTAGTTACGAGTCATATTGAAAATAGTAGTGATCTACTAAGATCTCCAATCAAATTAATTTTTTATTTTCTAAACCTTTGGGAATATCATTACATTAGATATATATTGACATCCGTACGGTTGGATCGTTCAAAAATATTTTTTTAAAAATAGAAACAATAATCCGTAACAAAGCACTAGTTACGAGTCATATTGAAAATAGTAGTGATCTACTAAGATCTCCAATCAAATTAATTTTTTATTTTCTGAAACTTTGGGAATATCATTACATTAGATATATATTGACATCCGTATGGTTGGATCGTTCAAAAATATTTTTTTAAAAATAGAAACAATAATCCGTAACAAAGCACTAGTTACGAGTCATATTGAAAATAGTAGTGATCTACTAAGATCTCCAATCAAATTAATTTTTTATTTTCCAAAACTTTGGGAATATCGTTACATTAGATATATATTGACATCCGTTCGGTTGGATCGTTCAAAAATAATCCGTAACAAAGCACTAGTTACGAGTCATATTGAAAATAGTAGTGATCTACTAAGATCTCCAATCAAATTAATTTTTTATTTTCTAGAACTTTGGGAATATCATTACATTAGATATATATTGACATCCGTACGGTTGAATCGTTTAAAAATATTTTTTAAAAAATAGAAACAATAATCCGTAACAAAGCACTAGTTACGAGTCATATTGAAAATAGTAGTGATCTACTAAGATCTCCAATCAAATTAATTTTTTATTTTCTAAAACTTTGTAAATATCATTACATTAGATATATATAGAC
Organism: Kitagawia praeruptora; assembly: GCA_037693485.1. NCBI lineage: Eukaryota > Viridiplantae > Streptophyta > Magnoliopsida > Apiales > Apiaceae > Kitagawia > Kitagawia praeruptora. Next base: position 114,037,267 of record CM075351.1, on the reverse strand, counting down.
ATCCGTACGGTTGGACCGTTCAAAAATATTTTTTAAAAAATAGAAACAATAATCCGTAACAAAGCACTAGTTACGAGTCATATTGAAAATAGTAGTGATCTACTAAGATCTCCAATCAAATTAATTTTTTATTTTCTAGAACTTTGGGAATATCATTACATTAGATATATATTGACATCCATATGGTTGGATCGTTCAAAAATATTTTTTTAAAAATAGAAACAATAATCCGTAACAAAGCACTAGTTAAGAGTCAAATTGAAAATAGTAGTGATCTACTAAGATCTCCAATCAAATTAATTTTTTATTTTCTAAAACTTTGGAAATATCATTACATTAGATATATATTGACATCCGTACGGTTGGATCGTTCAAAAATATTTTTTTAAAAATAGAAACAATAATTCGTAACAAAGCACTAGTTACGAGTCATATTGAAAATAGTAGTGATCTACTAAGATCTCCAATCAAATTAATTTTTTATTTTCTAAAACTTTGGGAATATCATTACATTAGATATATATTGACATCTGTACGGTTGGATCGTTCAAAAATATTTTTTAAAAAATAGAAACAATAATCCGTAACAAAGCACTAGTTACGAGTCATATTGAAAATAGTAGTGATTTACTAAGATCTCCAATCAAATTAATTTTTTATTTTCTAAAACTTTGGGAATATCATTACATTAGATATATATTGACATCCGTACGGTTGGATCGTTCAAAAATATTTTTTTAAAAATAGAAACAATAATCCGTAACAAAGCACTAGTTACGAGTCATATTGAAAATAGTAGTGATCTACTAAGATCTCCAATCAAATTAATTTTTTATTTTCTAAAACTTTGGGAATATCATTACATTAGATATATATTGATATCTGTATGGTTGGATCGTTCAAAAATATTTTTTAAAAAATAGAAACAATAATCCGTGACAAAGCACTAATAAAATACAATAAATAATATATTACATTATAAATATTAATATGAATTCGGATATGAATATTATCAGTTTTCTTCGGATTCGGTATCGGATTTTTCGGATTTTTCGGATTTTTCGTTAGTCATTCTAGTTTAAAATGCTTGTTTAAAAATTCGTAGATTAATTTTTTTATTAAAAGCTCGTTTATTAAAAATTGATAAATAATATGTCTTAATTTTTTTTAAAAAAATTGTATTTTGCAATAAAAAAATAAAAAAAATGTTAGCACATGTAGTACAACACGTGACACACACACAAACAACACAAGTGAAAAATTGGGCGGATGTGGCAAGTGGGACCCACTGCTAACGTGGCACGTGGACCCGGTACTGACGTGGCAAGTGGGACCCACTGCTGACTGTTATGCTAAACTCACGCAAGCGCACGTAGTCACAAGTAATACAATTAAAGTTCGTTCCACAGAGATCTTGGTTAAGTTTTACTCAGAAAATATGTCTATGCAATAATGTATGGTTTTAATTCACTGCTAAGAAAAATAACAAATATGGTTTGATTAACTAAATTAAACTAAGATGCAAATTATAAAATCAAGAATTAACTAATTAACTAGAATTAAAATCAAATTATTTATATGAGAATAAACATGGAATCCTAGTTTCATTATCTACTTTACTTAGAGTTGCAGCCTTCGATTAAAATATGCGATGGTTTTGATATCTGATCGAATAACACGAAAAGAGTAAAAGTTACCTCTCGGTATACTAGTACCAATCTAAACATACATCCACAAAAGAGATAGAAGATGAATAGGCACCTATTATGTTTAGACCCTATATCTCTATAGAATTTGAAAACATAAAGGTTGAAGCACAAGTTATTCACTTAGATCACATAGGGTAGCATAATATCTCTATTCATACCACAAATCATGATGCTTAACATCAACCTATCCTATGCTAGCATGGCAAGTTCTAAATCTCAAGATCCACTCTCGTTTAGCAAGAGATTAACAAATTAGATGTTCGCGACGCACCTAAATTCAATAAGCACAACCATACAAGGATATCAATAATTCACCACACATAAATCTCTAAGGCATGCAAACTACTAAGCTACATAGATAAATCCACTAGGACCCCACGATAACGATTAGTTCATAATCGAACCTTTCGTCACCATGGGATTTGATGAAAGCATGGTAGTAAACAAGATAAAGAAGATGAAATAATCAATAATAAAATAAGGTTTAGCGAACAAATCCGGAAAAGTAATGAGCATCCACAAGATACGCCTAACAAAGGAATACAAGAAAACTATGTCTAGATCTTCTTGTTGTCACGATCCTCGCCTTGGCTTCTCTCCCTTCTTGCTCTGGACGAATTTTGTGTGTAGGATGTGTAGATGATTATTTTTCTGTGCCCCAAGGTGTGTATTTATAGCCCCCAAGTGCCTCCTTGACCAAGCAATTACCGTAATTGAAATAGGATAGAATTCCGGTAATTTTCCATCTTTAATTGAAATAGAATTGCAATTCCCTTGTTTAAGTTGAATTCCAGAAGTTTCTAGCCGTCTCAAGTGATGCCACAATAATTAGGAAAAGAATTTAGGTCAGTTTCCTTCTCAAATTCAGTTTTCAGCAACCTTCTGCCAATTTTTCCGCACACAGGCGCGGCCGCGCGCGCTTCCTATAGATTTCCAGCGCGCACGCGCGCGTTAGTTTTAACAGATTCACCCGGCGCGCCCGCGCGCAATCCAAACGTTCTCTCTGCGCGCCCGCGCGCACTGACAGACTGACTTGCACTTTGCTGATTCCTTCTTCTGCTGTTGATTGCAACTCCAACACTTGTTCTTCTTGACACTAAAAATCATATATTACCTACTAAATGCAATACCTACACCTGGAATACACCCTGCACAAATCTCACAAAAACATATTAAAACACACACATACTTGAGATACAAGACACCAATTTAAGCCAAAATAGAACGATCCAAGTGGATATAAATCCACTTATCACACCCCCAAACTTAAACCGATGCTTGTCCTCAAGCATAAACAAACAAAAATATATACAACTAGCTAGTACCACTTCCGTAGGTGATCACGGTTGCATTTGGCATATGCAACAAGCCCTTTAAACCCCTAGGCAGCCCTAGTGGACGAGTAAGGTCTCGTGAGGGCCTATAGCGAATGTACCCACAAAATCCATTTAACCTAATGCAATGCAAATGCATGAATGCAACTAATATGAAAATGCAAAGATCCCCTTCAAACTCACCAAAACCAACTAACAAGCAAATATCTCAACGAATGCAACAAATCCAAGCAGAGCTCGACTAAGTCCCCGTATACTAACAATACATGAACAGAAACGTGCGAGTGTGCAATGCTCATCAGAAATACCCCCAGAACTAGGTCAAAAATCATACATGCTTTCCGTCAAGACAATCACAGGTTTATAACTAGAATAGACTGTAGACACTCCATAACCTAGGAACACCTCCACCCTTATCCAAGGTAGACAGAAACTCATGCTTTATTACTACGCTACGACACTACATATACAATACGCATGCTTGTTTAACCGTGCAATGAATGAGACCCCAAAAGGCTTATACAATAATACCCATGTAGCGAGTGTTAGGTCAGTGGATCCCAGACTAAAAAGCCTTAGGTCACTAGGACTAAGTCCCCTCAGACTTAATTACTCGAGTATTAAAGAGCTCACTCTGGTTAATTTTGCATTAACAAACAAAACTTGACTCTTTTTTTTTTTTTCTTTTCTTTTTTTTTTTCTGATTTTTTTTTTCTTTTTCTCTTTTTTTTTTTTCCGCAATCTGGAATGAGCCTTTCTCATTTCCAACCCTAGACTACTCATATAAATATGAGCTGGCTACTAGCCAATTGACACCTAGCCTTTATTGACAAATATTAACAACTAGCATGAAATTCCTGTTTTCCCCCAAACTTAGATTTTAATGTTCCTACGCTATAAAGGGAATAACGAAAATTCTAAGAATAAACAAGTGATTAATCTCAAAACATCCAACATGCATGACTCCAACCTACCCCCAAAAGCACCCCAATGAGACTGTGTAAAAATTTTGTTCCCGAACATGCAAGTCAATTACCTAGGAACTATAAATCAGCCCTCTACTCATTATCACCACACTCAAATCAACATCTACCTATCAATCAGAATCAGCTCATTTTAAGGGATCATGAAAAATGCATGCCATGCAAATGCAACTAACATGAAAACTCATATGGTATACGAAAATAAAACAAAATGTCCTTTATGAAACAAACGTAGATAATACGAACATAAAATGCATGACTTACAACTATTATGCAAAACATGATATCCTAACATGAACACAATGAAACATATACAACATATACAATACTTTTCCCCCAAACCACCCCCAAACTTAAGATATTCAATGACCCCATTGAATGGAAGTAAATACGAGGGAAAGTAAAAACATACCTACGCCGCAGCGTCATCACCCTCCTCGGGTGGAGAATCTGGAGGTGGATAAACAGTGTCCGATCCAAAGACTGGCCACTCAACATGGGCACCACTAGCTCCAAAGGCAGAACTGAAAGCCTGAGTCAACCTCGCTGAAAACCGGCTATGGCTCTCATACAATGCATCCATCCGCCTCATCATCCGTCTATCATGTGAAGCACTCGAAACGACAACGGGAGCCTGCTGAACTGGAGGAGCGCCAGCAATCTCATAACCCAAACCCCTAGGATGAGGAATGCCGCCAGGCCATTCCCCCAACTTTGACACATCAATGGGTCCAGCTGGCATCTGAATCGGCTCCTCAGACGACCATGTCACCCCAGCTATCGCACACATCCTCGTAACAATAGAGCCATAAGGAACTGCCCCAGTAGACACCCTCAAGAAGCGCAGCATACTCTGATTCACCAAATAGCCAACATCGATATAATGCCCATTCAGAATAGCCCACAACAAGATAGCTCTCTCAACTGTCACCTCATGTGTATGCGTAGTAGGCAACAGATTAGCACAAATAAATGAATTCCAAGCCCTAGCATATCTGTTCATCGAAGCAGATGCGAATGTAGCCTTCTCAGCCGACCCAACCTTCAATTTCCATGTCGTACCTGGCACACACAGACGTGCCACCACCTCATCTAAATCAACCTCGGACCTGGCCTTAAAAGTCCAGTCTTCCGCCCCAACAGGTCTATCCGGCAACCCAAGTAACAGCCGAATAGCACGAGCAGTATAATCTATAGTAAACCCTCGGACAATCGAGTAACCATCCCTCGTTTCCTTGGCATTAGCATAGAATTCCCGGACTATACTCAACGGGACAGCGGATGCAAGCTCACACAGATTCTGCCAACCCCTCTCCTCAATCATAGCCACCATCTCTCCATCACCAGCAAGAGGCAACCAAATCCTATCCTTCGCCACAGACCGAGTCATCAGTTTCACATACTCAGCCCTAGCCTCCTCAGAACGAAACTTTTCCATACCCTCATCGCCCGAACTCGAGTCAGAACCGGACAATGACCGTCCACGAGAACTGCTACCAACAACTCGAGCTCTCTTTGGTGCCATAGTAATCAAGAACAACAGTAAAATCACACCCCAACTGCCAAAAATTCGACCCAAATTCCTGTCCAAAAATTTCACACCAAAAACCCAAAATTTGCAAGAACTACAATTCGAAATAACAAAAATCAAGAGTAGAGATTACCCAAATCGAATAGTAGAGGTAGAACTTGCCAAATCAGTCCCCCAAACTCGAAAAATCGAAGCCCCTTTGAAGTCCAATTAGGGTTTTGAAATTGATATGAATGGGTATGTGTATGTAGATATGTAAGTATAGGTGGTATGAATGTGTATGGTATGAGATGGAATGGAAAAGATAGGTTATATAACTGATGGAGGAGAGAAATTTGGGGTGAAAAATCGAATTAAGAGAGAAGAATTAGGGTTGGACACTTAAAACACAAACTGCCCCGAAACTGCTCCTTTCTGTTCAGTGTTCCGCGCGGCCGCGCCCAGCATAGGCCAATCTCCGCGCGCCCGCGCCCAGGTAAATTCCAGAAATTTTTTTTTTTTTTTCAAACGGCAAAAATTCCTACCTACTGACTTCTACAAAAATGCCTAACACCATGGGTTGCCTCCCAAGAAGCGCTTGTTTTACGTCTTTAGCTTGACGTACTTCCAAAATCTCACAATTCTGACAAAACGGAGGCAACCTTCTCACGGTTCACCGTTCCTCCATAATAAGGCTTCAGTCGATGTCCATTTACTTTAAAAGCATCATTGATAGACCCTCTAAATATCTCCACCGCTCCATGTGGAAATACTTCCTTAACTGTAAACGGACCAGACCACTTTGACTTGAGCTTTCCCGGAAAAAGTTTAAGGCGAGAGTTGTACAGCAAAACCTGTTGACCCTGCACAAATTCCTTGTGTACCAACTTTCTATCATGCCACCTTTTAACCTTCTCCTTGTACATTTTTGCATTCTCATAAGCCTGCTCACGAAATTCCTCAAGCTCATTCAACTGAAGTAGACGCTTTTCACCCGCAGCTGAGATATCCAAGTTTAACTTCTTCAATGCCCAAAAAGCCTTGTGCTCCAACTCAGCTGGTAAATGACAAGCCTTACCAAACACCAACTGATAAGGTGACATCCCAAGAGGTGTCTTATAAGCAGTTCTATAAGCCCAAACAGCTTCGTCTAACTTCAATGACCAATCCTTACGAGATGGATTCACCACTTTTTCAAGGATCCTTTTGATTTCACGATTCGAGACCTCCGCTTGACCATTAGTTTGGGGATGATAAGCAGTAGCAACACGATGCGTCACATTATACTTTGCCATCATAGCAGTAAACTGACGATTACAGAAGTGTGTCCCCTCATCACTGATTATAGCTCTTGGAGTCCCAAAATGTGTAAAAATCTGCTTGTGAAGAAAATTCAGCACCACCTTAGCATCATTGGTTGGCAAGGCTTTCACCTCAACCCATTTAGACACATAATCCACAGCTAGCAAGATGTACTGATTATTGCAAGATGAAACAAACGGACCCATGAAATCAATCCCCCACACATCAAAAATCTCAACTTCGAGAATAGTATTCAAAGGCATCTAATTCCTCCTAGAGATATTACCAACTCTTTGACATCGATCACAACTCATCACAAAACGATGAGAATCCTTAAACAGAGTCGGCCAATAGAATCCCGCCTGAAGTACTTTCTGAGCTGTTTTATTACCACCATAATGACCTCCATATGTGGTAGAATGATAATCACGCAAGATACTCTCAGTCTCACTATACGGAATGCACCTCCTCAAAATCTGATCTATACCAAGTTTGAACAGGAATGGCTCGTCCCAACGGTACCACTTCACATCATGTAAGAACTTCTTCCTTTGAGCATAAGAGAATTCTAGAGGGATGACATTACTAACAAGATAGTTCACATAATCTGCAAACCATGGCTCTTCACCTTGCACCCCAAAAAGTTGCTCATCCGGAAAAGATTCATTAATAAGAGACTTAGCATGTGAATCTTTACCTTGGTCCTCCAAACGTGAAAGATGGTCAGCTACTTGATTTTCCGTGCCCTTCCTATCCTTGATCTCCACATCAAATTCTTGCAAGAGAAGCACCCAACGAATCAACCTAGGCTTAGAATCCTTCTTTGACATGAGATATCGAATAGCAGCATGATCCGTGTACACAATCACCTTCGTACCAAGCAAATAAGATCTGAATTTCTCAAAAGCATAGACAACCGCTAGCAACTCCTTCTCTGTAGTGGTGTAGTTAAGCTGAGCCTCATCGAGGGTTTTACTAGCATAGTAAACCACATGAAAAATTTTGTCCTTCCTTTGCCCAAGCACAGCACCAACAGCATAGTCACTAGCATCACACATAAGTTCAAACGGTTCCTCCCAATTGGGTGCAGTAATGATAGGAGTAGTAGTAAGCTTCTTTTTCAACAGCTCAAAAGCCGCCAGACATTCAGCATCAAACTTGAAAGGAACATCCTTCTCTAACAAATTCACAAAGGTTTAGAGATTTTTGAGAAGTCTTGAATGAATCGCCTATAGAATCCTGCATGACCAAGAAAACTGCGAATTCCTTTAATAGAAATAGGTGGAGGAAGATTCTCGATTGTCTCCACCTTGGCTCTATCCACTTCAAGTCCCTTGCTAGATACCTTGTGCCCAAGAATAATTCCTTCTTGTACCATAAAGTGACATTTCTCCCAATTAAGCACCAAATTCGTCTCCACACACCTCTTCAAAACCAAACCAAGATTATGCAAGCACTCATCATAAGATGTACCAAAAACTGAGAAGTCATCCATAAAAACTTCCACATTCGATCCAATCATGTCTGAGAAAATAGCCATCATGCACCTTTGAAAAGTGGCAGGAGCACCACAAAGTCCAAACGAAACTCGACGAAAAGCAAAAGTGCCAAAAGGACATGTGAATGTGGTCTTCTCTTGATCTTCCGGAGCAATGCAAATCTGATTATAGCCAGAGTAACCATCAAGCAAACAATAATACTCGTGACCAGCCAACCTGTCTAGCATCTGATCAATAAAAGGCAGAGGGAAGTGATCTTTTCTTGTGGCTTTGTTGAGCTTCCGATAATCCATGCAAACTCTCCACCCTGTGACTGTTCGAGTAGGGATGAGCTCATTCTTCTCATTAGCAACAACTGTCATGCCTCCTTTCTTTGGCACACATTGAACCGGACTAACCCAAGAACTATCTGAGATAGGATAGATAATACCAGCATCTAACCACTTTAGAATTTCCTTCTTCACCACCTCCTTCATAATCGGATTGAGTCTTCTTTGATGTTCAACAGTAGGCTTAGCTCCTTCTTCCAGCAGAATTTTATGCATGCAATACGAAGGGCTGATTCCCTTGATATCTGCTATAGTCCAACCAATTGCTGTCTTGAATTTCCTCAAAATACGCAAGAGCTTTTCTTCCTCGACATCTGACAGATTAGAAGAAATAATAACAGGTAGCGTAGAGGTATCACCAAGAAAAGCATACCTCAAGTGACTAGGCAAAGGTTTGAGTTCAAGAGTAGGAGCCTCCTCAATAGATGGTTTAAGACGGATTTGTGACTTTTCCAGCTCCTTTAACCCAAGAGACTCGAATGGCATGTCAAATTTTCTCTTCCACGAATTTGCATTCAACATCTGAATTTGCATTACTTCATCCTCATCTTTCACCTCAGAATTCCCACTCAATGCTTTTTTCAAAGAATCTGTTAGCAACAAATGATCCAGATCCTTGGCTACCACGGAATCAACCAAATCAACATTGAAACATTCTTCTTCATCAGACGGAAGCTTCATAGCATTGAACACATTAAAGGTGACATTCTGATTTTGTACCCTCATGGTGAGCTCTCCTTTCTGCACATCGATCAAGGTACTACCTGTAGCTAAGAATGGCCTTCCCAAGATTATGGGAATCTTCTTATCTTCCTCGAAATCCAATATAACAAAATCAGCAGGGAAGATGAGCTTATCAACTTTCACCAAGACATCCTCAACTATGCCTCTCGGATAGGTAATTGAACGATCCGCCAACTGCAACGAGATGTTAGTTGGCTTTGGATCCGGTAGACCCAATTGTAAGAATACTGACAAGGGCATGAGATTGATGCTAGCTCCCAAGTCACACAAGCACTTCTCAAAGAATAGATTACCAATAGTGCATGGAATAGTAAAGCTACCCGGATCCTTTAGCTTTGGAGGCAATTTCTGTTGCAGAACAGCACTACACTCTTCCGTTAAGGCAACGGTCTCTAATGCATCGAGCTTCAACTTACGCGAGAGAATACCCTTCATGAACTTGGCATAGCTCGGCATCTCTTCAAGAGCTTCCGCAAAAGGTATGTTGATGTGCAACTTCTTGAACACTTCTATGAACCTCGCAAATTTGTTATCCAAATTCTGCTTCTGGAGTCTTCTAGGATATGGAGGAGGAGGGTAGATCTGATTATTCTTAGTAGACAACTCCGGAGAAGCCTTATCAACAGATTCCTTGCTCATCTCTTTTTCACCTTCAAGCTGGTCAGCTACCAAGTCAGATTTCTCAATTTCGGGCAATGTAGAATTTTCGACTTGCTGATTCTGCACTTCTTCATCTTCATTAGTGGCTGATTTAGGACCTGATGTGACCCTTCCTGATCTCAAAGTTACGGCCTTCACCTGCTCCTTGAAGTCCCTCCTACCTGGATTTGCTTCCGTATCACTAGGAAGAGTTCCTTGTGGCCTACTACCCAAGGCACTTGCAATCTGTCCTATCTGAGTTTCCAAGAGCTTTTGACCAGCTTGTAGGTTCTTCAATGCTATCCACATCTCATCAGATTTATCATTAGATGATTGCCCCACCTGAGTCTGAGGTTGCTGCTGCTGAAATCCTGGGGGTTGATATGGTGCCCTATAAGATTGTTGATAACCCTGATTGTACGGCTTCGCTTGCTGATAAGATTGTTGAGTATTCTGATTGTTGCTCCAGCTGAAGTTAGGATGATTCCTATTATTAGGATGATAAGTGGCTGGAACTGGTGCAGCAGGTCTCTGAAAATTACTCACGAACTGTGCTGATTCAGAAGAGATAGCACATTGACTCGTCTCATGTGCGCCCGCACATAACTCACAAACACTAGCCACCTGCTGAACTCCATAATTAGCAAGAGAATCCACCTTCATAGCAAGAGCCTTCAACTGAGCCGTAATCATTGAAGCTGTATCTACTTCCAAAACTCCTGCTACTTTGCCTTGAGAAAGTCTCTGGGTTGGATTCTGGTATTCATTAGTAGCCATCATCTCAATCAGTTCATAAGCTTCATCATAACTCTTTGCCCACAGAGCTCCACCTGATGCTGCATCTAGCAAATGCCTAGATTGTGCTCCCAACCCATTGTAGAATCCATTGATAACCATCCAATCAGGCATGCCATGATGAGGACACTTCCTTAGCATCTCCTTGTAGCGTTCCCAAGCCTCACACAAGGACTCGCCAGATTGTTGTTGAAATTGAGTCAACTGGTTCCTTATTGCTGCAGTTTTCGCCATAGGAAAGAATTTTGTAAGGAACTTCTGAGCAAGATCTTCCCATGTAGTAATGGAACCAGGTGGTAGAGAGTGTAGCCAGCTCTTAGCCTTATCCCTCAGAGAGAATGGGAAAAGCCTCAACCTTATAGCATCATCCGTCACACCATTACACTTGAAAGTGTCGCAGATTTCAATAAAGTCCCGAACATGCATGTTTGGATCCTCTGTAGTAGCTCCCCCAAACTGGACTGAATTCTGCACCATCTGAATTGTGCCCGGCTTGATCTCAAAGTTGTTCGCTGCAATAGCTGGCCTAACAATGCTCGACTGAATATCATTGAGTTTCGGCTGAGAATAGTCCTTCAAAGCCTTAGCTGCTACTGCATCTGCCATTGCTACTGTAGTTTCAGTCTCCTCTTCCTTATTCTCCAAATTCTCTACAAGATCGTCTTCTGCCAGTCTTAGTAATCGAGCTTGCGAACGTGTTTGCATACAAACTCAAGTACCTGAAACACCACGAAACAAACAAACTAAGTAAGAATCCGAGTCAATGAACGCTAACGACCACTATTGACAAACACATAAACTGAAATAAAAACACCGATGATCCCCGGCAGCGGCGCCAAAACCAACTAACAAGCAAATATCTCAACGAATGCAACAAATCCAAGTAGAGCTCGACTAAGTCCCCGTATACTAACAATACATGAACAGAAACGTGAGAGTGTGCAATGCTCATCAAAAATACCCCCAGAACTAGGTCAAAAATCATACATGCTTTCCGTCAAGACAATCACAGGTTTATAACTAGAATAGACTGTAGACACTCCATAACCTAGGAACACCTCCACCCTTATCCAAGGTAGACAGAAACTCATGCTTTATTACTACGCTACGACACTACATATACAATACGCATGCTTATTTAACCGTGCAATGAATGAGACCCCAAAAGGCTTATACAATAATACCCATGTAGCGAGTGTTAGGTCAGTGGATCCCAGACTAAAAAGCCTTAGGTGTAACATCCCAAAATCCGGGGTACAGATATGGGGCCACTAACCATAAACAATATTATACAACTTTGAATATAAACGGCATTTAATAATAAAACCCCTCAACCAAGATCGCATACAGGTTATGGTATGAAACAACTATCGAATATCATTAATACAACTCAATCTCAGAATAAAAGAATATTATACAATTAAATGAATTTTCAAATTCACTGTCTAACTAAATATTCAACCTTAACAATTCCCAATCCATTCTTTGAAAAGTCCATCACTCGAACGTCTCCCCTCGCTGTCTATAGAGCTATACCAACTGACCACTAGGTTCTCTGCTCACCTCTAACAACTGGAGAAATAAACAGAAGCAAGAGTGAGCCAACAATGCTCAGCAAGTGTAAATAGTGATGACAATTTCAATAACGACGACAATTTTGATAACAATAGAGTTTCATCTCATTTTATGAAGGAATCAGTTATATCAACCTTTCAATTGCCACGCGGGCCAATAACTCACCATTCATAAGGTGCAACAAGAAATAGAACTGACAAGAATTCTGATATCAAGATATTCTTAAAACAGACTTTCAAGGAGTCAAGAATCAAACATCTCAATCTCAGGGTATAGATTAGAATTGGAATTTTTATTTATTTTTTTAAGAAAACATCTTCAAGGTTAGGCTGCTGATCAGTCAGCACTAACCCCGGACAAACGCACACAGCAATGTCCTATAATGGATCCACGGCACACATTGGCCTTATTAACTTCCGACCACGAATCTGGTCCGACCTTACGGTCCAAAAATATTTTTATTACGACCACAATAGGGTCCGACCTTTCGGTCAAAACATTTGTTTATCACGACCACAATATGGTCCGACCTTACGGTCAAAAATATTCCAATTCTATATCGAACGCACTAGGTGTCGGAACAATCGACAACCTTACCGCATCAACCAACTGGAAAACTCACGTTCCAGGACAACAACTAATAATCCAAGAATTAATGAAGAATTCAGGATCAACATGTGTCGACAAGTTCGACACGACAATTGGGTAATAATTAAGGAATAACAAGTTCAAAAGGGTATCGACGAGTTCGATACAATAAATAGGGGTGCAATTGAATAATTAGTAACAATAACAAGTATTAACAAGATCGATAGAAATAATTGGGGTGATAAATTTCATCATCAAAATAATTAAAGAATAACTTCACTTAAACAAGAAGTGAAAGGAGATACTTGCAATATGATTAACAACAACTGTGATTATAAGATAAAGCAAGGATATAGTCAAGTGCAAAGCATTTAATAAAATTTACTAACACAATGTCAAGTTTGAATCAACATAAATGAAATAAGTAGTTTAAAAATGCTCATTTGTAAAATAACTCAAAGATAATTAAATTGTAGGTCAGTTTGAAGAAAACATCCCCTAAGGAGGGTCCATCGGGTAAAATATGCTAAGATAAGAAATTATGTTAAAAGGTTTTTATAAGAATTTAAAATCTTGGATTCCCTCTGATTAGAACGTTTCTTAAACATTTTTGAGGAAAATAAAAGAAATGGCACTCCGCTGAGGAATCCAATAACATACCATGTATTAAAGTTTTATTGAAGAAAAGGTTATTTGTAAGATCATTTGAAAATTTGTACTTGAGCAATAGGTGGAAATATAAACATGGGCACGTCATTTGGAGGAGGACGTCAACTTTTACACATAGTGTGACCAACACATTTGATAAATAAATAAAACAGAATTGCATCACTTGAACAATAAGTGATAAGTAATAACACTTGCCTCAGTAAGCGAAGTTCCCACTTCCATATCTCAATTTGTTACTTACTTCGCTTCAGTCTCTACTTCTCTACACGTTGACCTCTACTCGATCATATATCCGTCTTTCGATTATTACTGGTCAGCCTCTATACGACCACACTCGACCACCCCGACAATTATCTCCTTCCGCGATATTCCAGCAACACGCACTGCTCTTGGCTGACCTCCTACTCGTACCTATACCAAGTAAAGTACTACTTTAGTACAAACCAACCAAAACCTTACCAATCATTCTAATCTACCCAGGCGTTTTCAATTGCGCATACAACACATATACACAGATAGCACATATATAAACCACTTACTCAAACTAATATGGAGAATTCGGATAACCCACATAAGCATTTAGCATATAATAAGAACTTGACTCTATATATCATCTCACATATACACGGTGATTCCCAAATAACTTTTTATCAATTTACTATGAAATTTAGAATATAATTCTGACGGAAATCGGACAGCACCTCCTTTGTAATGTCGCCTAACCTGTCGGAATACAACCGACCCAAACCAACAATTAAGAAATCCTTCGTTTCAACACCAGCTCAATTCCCCTTACAATTGCCATAAACCTCCAAAATCCACATACAATTAACACTTAGCATACATTATTCACAAGCTACTGATACTCTAAATAATTAACACATATTCCTCAGTTACACATATTCCAACCAAATCACGTATACCACTCCATTTATTCCTCAAAATTAACCGAATATTCATAACAATAATCCAAAACTATAACCCATTAATCTAAAACATCACTTGCCGGTCATTTCTTCACCAATCAACAACTTATAATCCTCTAAACATGCTAATTAACAATTAACAATGCCGATCACCCGAAGTCAATTAGATAAAATCTTAAAAATTTCCAGTAATTGGAAAATACACATGAAATCAGTTTCGCTAGTACTCAAAACATAAAACCATTTAACACCTATGGCACGCTGCAAAACAACTCAACCCAAACCTTGTTGCTGTCCTTAGAAATAAAAATTTCGAGCCCTCTAGGTCCTTACCTTCAATTACCTGCACCCATACACGCAGACTGCACACATATTTACCAACACTGCACCATTCTCGTGTCTTTCTTCCACTACCTCCCCTGTTCCTGACTCCCTTTACTACCCTCAAGATCTCGACCTTAACATTAGAACACCTACCGCAATCACCTACAATATATATATTACCTCCCCTGCATTCATGTCTCCCCACCTTAGCACAATCTCAAAACACACCCACTAAATCCGCTCCCCGCACAATCATACCTGCCCTCAGCGTCCTCCTCACCGACTCTTCCCCTTCGAACAACCCGGAACCAAAAACACACAGAACAGCCCAGGCGCCCACAGACCTGCACTACCTCCCCTTCACTCCACCCCATCTCCATCTTCCAATGTTACCGTCCCAAACAAACACACCATTACCCTTTTTCTCTCCACCTTCTTATATCTTTTTCCCCCTCCATCTCTCGACATATCACAACCAACATCTCGACACCGACATAAGTAACCACACACACCACAGATACATACACACACTCGCATTTCAAGAACACAAGCACACAACACTGGCTGATACTCACCAGAACTCGTAACACCCTGCTGAATTAAACCCCCAACTGATTTAACATAATCATTCGACTATACATACACATGCCATTTATGTACACACCCAGCACTACTCGGCAACACCACACAATCCACCGAGCAACCCAGCTGCAACACGCCAGAACCCACACACAAACGACTTGTACACCCACGGTAATTCATATATATACTAACTTGCAACACCACGCCACCACAAACCAAACCACAGCAAGAACAGGGGAGATACAGAGTTGGGGAAGGGGGTTTTACCCTCAAGAATCGAATAGAACAAGGGGATTTAAGATGAGGAAATACGCGAGGGAGAGAGGAGAGATGAGAGAGATTAATCGAGAGATAGTAGAGCTCGAGATATTGTAAAAGAGAGAGACAACGAGAATCATCTGGAACCACAGGAAAGTCTGAGAAGATAAGGAACATTTTAGAAATTTTAAAATTCTGAAAAGTAAGTTAAAATCAATTGTTCACCCTTTTAAAAAAAATCGAAATCAAATAAAATATTTGGTGGAAATTAAATTTTCATTTTTTTTTAAATAAAGAGTGTAAAATTATGAACACCCACATATTTTTAAAATATTTTTAGGATCAAATATGAATTAAATATAAATTTTACAAATTTTGACCCTTTAAATGCCATATAACTCGTAAATCATTTTAAAATACTTAAACATATAAAATAATTCTCCCAAAAATTTTAAAAACTAGATAATATCATAAATATAATATCACGGGAGGTTTCGTGATTTTTAACAACTCCGATGATTTTATAAAAATCCCAAAAGATCAATAATGCATGATTTAAATATTTTTAAATCATCAAAATATAAATAAAAATACACGGACTCACACTTCACATATACATCATCATATAAGCATGTAAACATGATGTCACATATTTTCATCTAAAGAAAAAATTTTCACACCATATATTCCACATTTAATATTAAATAATAAATTTTAAATACGCGATTTTTCTAGGTCGTTATATCCTTCCCCCCTTAAAAGGATTCTGTCCTCAGAATCAATCCTAAGAACACAAGAAACAATACTACTCAAACATTCTCTTTCAATTTCCCAGGTTGTATCTTCAACTCTAGGACTCCTCTATATCAACTCATACCTCAACAGGCTTATCCTGTAAGCCCTCAAACTCCAAGATAAACTTAAACCTTACCCTTACAAATTTCGTTAACTCGAAACATTTATTATTCTTAAATGAATGCCTGATCTATAGAAAATCAGGCATGACCTTTTCGTATACTGGACTATGCCCTGCGTAATCACTTCAAATACCAACCCAATCATTCATAACCAATTCATATCTATACTCCACTCATTCACAATCTCAATTTAATCATACACCATGCTAATCCTGCCTTGACTTGCAGTGAACTTGTAAATAAATAAATCTGCCTTGACTTGTAGTAAACAGGCAATTGAATAATGCATGATACCTTGATTCACTCTGTCAACCAAACCTCATGCCATCCATTCTATTTTCGATCGTGTCCTTGAAGTTGAATACTACAATCAACATATATGCCATTAGATACACGTCAAACATAATTCGATTAACAATTCAAATCTCACTCTTATAAAAATATTTTTATCCTCGATATTTATAATTTGAAAACTAATAAATTTCATAACCTTGACTTTGACATAACCCACTACAAGAATAAAATCTTGAAATAGCTGGTTTGTAATATCAATTATTTTGGGGTCACATACCCCCCTTGATACCAACCACGAAACAACTTTCAATTCAACACTTTTTAACAAACTCTGATTTTCATTAACAAGAAAATTCGACGTAAGATATGTCAAATCAATCGTACGTCTTCAACAGACAGTTCACGATCCTCAAAATCATCTAAATTTCACTATCCCGCGTCCTCTGAAATCAACTCTTGAATCATAGTTCTACATACTCAACAAGGTCTCGAATTTGAATCTGCGCTCTATAATTCCAACATTTTATACTGCTCAAATTAACTATAGAAATTACGATTTCTATCCATCACTTGCATTTTGAATGTTACAAAAGAAATATACATTCATCCCTTGTTACGAACTATCGCCATCATTTACAAAATCCCCTTATTCATCTGATTTTATTATCATTGGAATGGTCATTATTCCTCCTAACTCTTAGAAACTTTCTTCATACTTCTCTGCTTATTTAAATATTTTTCAACTTCCAGTAGTCTCTAGTTAGTCTCACGAAATTTCTGACCTCTGGTGGCATTTTGGTTCCCTCCCATCTCATTACTGCTTAATCTTCACAAAATTTGCTCTGCTTCTTTCACTTCTAATCCCGTGTCTCAAAAATTAAATTTCTTTCCATCCAAATTCAAATTTAAAATTTTTATGCATAATTTTCTTCTTGAAATTTCTTAAGGTTATTCTCAACCAATCTGCTTACTCTTCACAAATCTTGAAGATCTTAGGATATTTTCTATAAACACAATTAAATTCAACCAAATACTTCTTGCAATCTTACTAATTATATCCATTAAATAGTAAGTGCTCTCGCTTAACAAAACAGCATCACTGACAACTCATCATGTCCATATTGACTCACAATGTTGCTTCAGGAATATCTTAAAGTTCCTATCTTCAAATGGTCTTAATCCCCTGATAAATCAACTTTAGGCAAAACATACACCTTGGTTGAAAGAATTATCATAACTACTGATCAACTTAGTCCATCTTACAATCAATGTATAACTTCAAACTACTTTCTTCATTCTTATAAACAATATTGGTACATCCTTCTAAGATACACTGAGTATCAACTACTCTTTTTCTTGCGAAAAATCCATTAATCAATTTGTTAGCTCCGACATTTGTATTGATGTCATTCAATATTGACTTCTTGAAACTAATTATATTTTTGGAAAAATAAATAACAAACAACGCTATATTTTTACATGGTGACAATCATGGTAATCCATCAAAATATACCTTCGAAAATCTTAATCATTGAATTCGGCTTCAACTTAACCGTTTCCTTTATGATATCTCCCTTTTGTGCAAAACAACTTCATAATCTTGGTATAGTCATTTCTTGATCAGCTTGATCGTTAAGACTTTTATGTCTACTTCCGGCCTCAATACAGCACTTTTACATCTCTTGAAAATCAATGTCTCACTTTCTTGCCCTCACGATTTGCTCGTATTTCATTGTTAGGAAATCCATCCAATCCTGAATCACACTTAACTCTTTTTACTGTCATCGCAATCAAATTCTTGCTAACTTCATTCATAATCATGTTGAAATTCTAGCTTCCTAATAATTATAGAAAACAATCTTGTTACTCTCATCATAAGTTCCACTGAGACTGATGTGATACAATCTCTGGCAAAAAGTCCTATCTTTCCAAGCTCATGGCACATAACTTTAACTTCTGACTCTGTCACTTCTCATCCTGTAGGCAACTACTGTGCCCTCACTCTTCCAACTCCAAATCCTCGGAATTCCACATTCTTCCCTTAACTGAATAACATGTCTTCCGCTAAATTACTTCTAAAACTTTCCTAGTTCTCTGTCTTACTTTCTTATTCAAATTTAATTTCCTTCTGAATGTTCTCACAAACACATCTATCCTGCTTCATTCTGCTTTACTCAAGTTATCCTTCTTTGGTTCTAAAATCTTATCCTCAACAATGGGTTTCAAAACATTCAAAATCTTATGATAATCCATTTACTATCCTCAAAATTAAATAGGTGCCCAAAACAATCTTTCATCAATAATAAACGTCGCATACCAACCATCTTCATCATCATTCTCTCTTCAATCTTTAATAAATCCTCAACTTGTGCCCTTGATACATGATCTCGAATCTTATACATGTGTTCTCAATCTAATAATTAATCCAATTTGATACTTAATCTCTGTTTTAACATCAACTTCTCAATCTTGCTTAATCAATTCTTCGTCAACTTAATCGCAGCTTGGATCACTTAGGGTGTCGTCGCGTCAATCCTTGCGGCTTTTCATTACTGGTAATCTAAAATCATCAAGGTTTTTCCGGCAAGGAAATCAATAGAATGAATAGGTATCAATATGAATGTACACTGGATTTTGTTTGTTAAAAATCTTTGGAAAAGGATTTAACTGAGAGATCAATATGATCTTTGAACTATTATCAGGTTGCATTTGTCACTTAGGTCAACCGCCCTAGTACAAAAAGATGGCCAGTCTTTACTACTTTCATGACAAACACAATCAGTGGCGTCCCACCAGACTTCTATCACAGAGATAAAATGTCCCTGAATCCCCTATATACATAGGTTGTTCATCTCAGTTTGAATAAAGAAGATTAAATATTCAGGGAGAAAATGAAAAGAATTCAAGAGTCTCAAATTTTTCAAGAATAGAGTTGGATCAAATGTCCTTTAAAAATAAGGATATTTCTGAAAGAATAAGATTGAATTCAAGTGAATCTGATATACGAAACTCATCATCAATAGAAGTATAGTCGATTAAACAAACGTTCAAGAAATTCATAATTATTCATAATCTCACTCTTGTCGGCTAAGCATTCATATACTTAGCTGCCAAAACCGGCCTGACAATAATGAGTTGAATAAATAAGAAGATCTCTATTCATTCTCGATTTTAATCGTCACTACGCAACAAATGCTTCAGCGACAATGTAAATCGTGAATTTGTTTACAACAATTCAGAGCAAGAACAAGAATCAAGAATCAATTCAACTGCCCAAATGGGGAATCAAGTAAGAATTCAACCGAGATCAATGGCTAGTAGCGTGTGGCTATGCCCTCACTTCCAACTCATACCAACAATCGCTTCCCACATCTTATTTCTAGTCTTCTAGTACTCTCTCTATAACGTTCACGTCGTAACTGGAGTCATGCATAGAAAAGTTTTAGAAGGTACGTGAAAATCTCGAGATAATGTCCTCCAAACTGGTAGCTCCAACTGCTCACTAAGCTCAGGTGGCTCTGGATAATTTGTCTTGCTCGTCCACTAGTCTTCAAACGAATCGAACTCCTACTCGCGTGATATGTCGAAGGTCCGTACAACGTCGCAATACTCATCTGAATATCCTAAGGCGAACCTTATCCTAAATCGTTCTATCTAACGTCCGTCTCACACACGTATACCCACGTATCCTAACTGTTTCAGTGACCATAACCTGTAGCTCTGATACCAACTTGTAACATCCCAAAATCCGGGGTACAGATATGGGGCCACTAACCATAAACAATATTATACAACTTTGAATATAAACGGCATTTAATAATAAAACCCCTTAACCAAGATCGCATACAGGTTATGGTATGAAACAACTATCGAATATCATTAATACAACTCAATCTCAGAATAAAAGAATATTATACAATTATATGAATTTTCAAATTCACTGTCTAACTAAATATTCAACCTTAACAATTCCCAATCCATTCTTTGAAAAGTCCATCACTCGAACGTCTCCCCTCGCTGTCTATAGAGCTATACCAACTGACCACTAGGTTCTCTGCTCACCTCTAACAACTGGAGAAATAAACAGAAGCAAGAGTGAGCCAACAATGCTCAGCAAGTGTAAATAGTGATGACAATTTCAATAACGACGACAATTTTGATAACAATAGAGTTTCATCTCATTTTATGAAGGAATCAGTTATATCAACCTTTCAATTGCCACGCGGGCCAATAACTCACCATTCATAAGGTGCAACAAGAAATAGAACTGACAAGAATTCTGATATCAAGATATTCTTAAAACAGACTTTCAAGGAGTCAAGAATCAAACATCTCAATCTCAGGGTATAGATTAGAATTGGAATTTTTATTTATTTTTTTAAGAAAACATCTTCAAGGTTAGGCTGCTGATCAGTCAGCACTAACCCCGGACAAACGCACACAGCAATGTCCTATAATGGATCCACGGCACACATTGGCCTTATTAACTTCCGACCACGAATCTGGTCCGACCTTACGGTCCAAAAATATTTTTATTACGACCACAATAGGGTCCGACCTTTCGGTCAAAACATTTGTTTATCACGACCACAATATGGTCCGACCTTACGGTCAAAAATATTCCAATTCTATATCGAACGCACTAGGTGTCGGAACAATCGACAACCTTACCGCATCAACCAACTGGAAAACTCACGTTCCAGGACAACAACTAATAATCCAAGAATTAATGAAGAATTCAGGATCAACATGTGTCGACAAGTTCGACACGACAATTGGGTAATAATTAAGGAATAACAAGTTCAAAAGGGTATCGACGAGTTCGATACAATAAATAGGGGTGCAATTGAATAATTAGTAACAATAACAAGTATTAACAAGATCGATAGAAATAATTGGGGTGATAAATTTCATCATCAAAATAATTAAAGAATAACTTCACTTAAACAAGAAGTGAAAGGAGATACTTGCAATATGATTAACAACAACTGTGATTATAAGATAAAGCAAGGATATAGTCAAGTGCAAAGCATTTAATAAAATTTACTAACACAATGTCAAGTTTGAATCAACATAAATGAAATAAGTAGTTTAAAAATGCTCATTTGTAAAATAACTCAAAGATAATTAAATTGTAGGTCAGTTTGAAGAAAACATCCCCTAAGGAGGGTCCATCGGGTAAAATATGCTAAGATAAGAAATTATGTTAAAAGGTTTTTATAAGAATTTAAAATCTTGGATTCCCTCTGATTAGAACGTTTCTTAAACATTTTTGAGGAAAATAAAAGAAATGGCACTCCGCTGAGGAATCCAATAACATACCATGTATTAAAGTTTTATTGAAGAAAAGGTTATTTGTAAGATCATTTGAAAATTTGTACTTGAGCAATAGGTGGAAATATAAACATGGGCACGTCATTTGGAGGAGGACGTCAACTTTTACACATAGTGTGACCAACACATTTGATAAATAAATAAAACAGAATTGCATCACTTGAACAATAAGTGATAAGTAATAACACTTGCCTCAGTAAGCGAAGTTCCCACTTCCATATCTCAATTTGTTACTTACTTCGCTTCAGTCTCTACTTCTCTACACGTTGACCTCTACTCGATCATATATCCGTCTTTCGATTATTACTGGTCAGCCTCTATACGACCACACTCGACCACCCCGACAATTATCTCCTTCCGCGATATTCCAGCAACACGCACTGCTCTTGGCTGACCTCCTACTCGTACCTATACCAAGTAAAGTACTACTTTAGTACAAACCAACCAAAACCTTACCAATCATTCTAATCTACCCAGGCGTTTTCAATTGCGCATACAACACATATACACAGATAGCACATATATAAACCACTTACTCAAACTAATATGGAGAATTCGGATAACCCACATAAGCATTTAGCATATAATAAGAACTTGACTCTATATATCATCTCACATATACACGGTGATTCCCAAATAACTTTTTATCAATTTACTATGAAATTTAGAATATAATTCTGACGGAAATCGGACAGCACCTCCTTTGTAATGTCGCCTAACCTGTCGGAATACAACCGACCCAAACCAACAATTAAGAAATCCTTCGTTTCAACACCAGCTCAATTCCCCTTACAATTGCCATAAACCTCCAAAATCCACATACAATTAACACTTAGCATACATTATTCACAAGCTACTGATACTCTAAATAATTAACACATATTCCTCAGTTACACATATTCCAACCAAATCACGTATACCACTCCATTTATTCCTCAAAATTAACCGAATATTCATAACAATAATCCAAAACTATAACCCATTAATCTAAAACATCACTTGCCGGTCATTTCTTCACCAATCAACAACTTATAATCCTCTAAACATGCTAATTAACAATTAACAATGCCGATCACCCGAAGTCAATTAGATAAAATCTTAAAAATTTCCAGTAATTGGAAAATACACATGAAATCAGTTTCGCTAGTACTCAAAACATAAAACCATTTAACACCTATGGCACGCTGCAAAACAACTCAACCCAAACCTTGTTGCTGTCCTTAGAAATAAAAATTTCAAGCCCTCTAGGTCCTTACCTTCAATTACCTGCACCCATACACGCAGACTGCACACATATTTACCAACACTGCACCATTCTCGTGTCTTTCTTCCACTACCTCCCCTGTTCCTGACTCCCTTTACTACCCTCAAGATCTCGACCTTAACATTAGAACACCTACCGCAATCACCTACAATATATATATTACCTCCCCTGCATTCATGTCTCCCCACCTTAGCACAATCTCAAAACACACCCACTAAATCCGCTCCCCGCACAATCATACCTGCCCTCAGCGTCCTCCTCACCGACTCTTCCCCTTCGAACAACCCGGAACCAAAAACACACAGAACAGCCCAGGCGCCCACAGACCTGCACTACCTCCCCTTCACTCCACCCCATCTCCATCTTCCAATGTTACCGTCCCAAACAAACACACCATTACCCTTTTTCTCTCCACCTTCTTATATCTTTTTCCCCCTCCATCTCTCGACATATCACAACCAACATCTCGACACCGACATAAGTAACCACACACACCACAGATACATACACACACTCGCATTTCAAGAACACAAGCACACAACACTGGCTGATACTCACCAGAACTCGTAACACCCTGCTGAATTAAACCCCCAACTGATTTAACATAATCATTCGACTATACATACACATGCCATTTATGTACACACCCAGCACTACTCGGCAACACCACACAATCCACCGAGCAACCCAGCTGCAACACGCCAGAACCCACACACAAACGACTTGTACACCCACGGTAATTCATATATATACTAACTTGCAACACCACGCCACCACAAACCAAACCACAGCAAGAACAGGGGAGATACAGAGTTGGGGAAGGGGGTTTTACCCTCAAGAATCGAATAGAACAAGGGGATTTAAGATGAGGAAATACGCGAGGGAGAGAGGAGAGATGAGAGAGATTAATCGAGAGATAGTAGAGCTCGAGAGATTGTAAAAGAGAGAGACAACGAGAATCATCTGGAACCACAGGAAAGTCTGAGAAGATAAGGAACATTTTAGAAATTTTAAAATTCTGAAAAGTAAGTTAAAATCAATTGTTCACCCTTTTAAAAAAAATCGAAATCAAATAAAATATTTGGTGGAAATTAAATTTTCATTTTTTTTTTAAAATAAAGAGTGTAAAATTATGAACACCCACATATTTTTAAAATATTTTTAGGATCAAATATGAATTAAATATAAATTTTACAAATTTTGACCCTTTAAATGCCATATAACTCGTAAATCATTTTAAAATACTTAAACATATAAAATAATTCTCCCAAAAATTTTAAAAACTAGATAATATCATAAATATAATATCACGGGAGGTTTCGTGATTTTTAACAACTCCGATGATTTTATAAAAATCCCAAAAGATCAATAATGCATGATTTAAATATTTTTAAATCATCAAAATATAAATAAAAATACACGGACTCACACTTCACATATACATCATCATATAAGCATGTAAACATGATGTCACATATTTTCATCTAAAGAAAAAATTTTCACACCATATATTCCACATTTAATATTAAATAATAAATTTTAAATACGCGATTTTTCTAGGTCGTTATATTAGGTCACTAGGACTAAGTCCCCTCAGACTTAATTACTCGAGTATTAAAGAGCTCACTCTGGTTAATTTTGCATTAACAAACAAAACTTGACTCTTTTTTTTTTTTTTCTTTTCTTTTTTTTTTCTGATTTTTTTTTTTCTTTTTCTCTTTTTTTTTTTTTTCCGCAATCTGGAATGAGCCTTTCTCATTTCCAACCCTAGACTACTCATATAAATATGAGCTGGCTACTAGCCAATTGACACCTAGCCTTTATTGACAAATATTAACAACTAGCATGAAATTCCTGTTTTCCCCCAAACTTAGATTTTAATGTTCCTACGCTATAAAGGGAATAACGAAAATTCTAAGAATAAACAAGTGATTAATCTCAAAACATCCAACATGCATGACTCCAACCTACCCCCAAAAGCACCCCAATGAGACTGTGTAAAAATTTTGTTCCCGAACATGCAAGTCAATTACCTAGGAACTATAAATCAGCCCTCTACTCATTATCACCACACTCAAATCAACATCTACCTATCAATCAGAATCAGCTCATTTTAAGGGATCATGAAAAATGCATGCCATGCAAATGCAACTAACATGAAAACTCATATGGTATACGAAAATAAAACAAAATGTCCTTTATGAAACAAACGTAGATAATACGAACATAAAATGCATGACTTACAACTAATATGCAAAACATGATATCCTAACATGAACACAATGAAACATATACAACATATACAATACTTTTCCCCCAAACCACCCCCAAACTTAAGATATTCAATGACCCCATTGAATGGAAGTAAATACGAGGGAAAGTAAAAACATACCTACGCCGCAGCGTCATCACCCTCCTCGGGTGGAGAATCTGGAGGTGGATAAACAGTGTCCGATCCAAAGACTGGCCACTCAACATGGGCACCACTAGCTCCAAAGGCAGAACTGAAAGCCTGAGTCAACCTCGCTGAAAACCGGCTATGGCTCTCATACAATGCATCCATCCGCCTCATCATCCGTCTATCATGTGAAGCACTCGAAACGGCAACGGGAGCCTGCTGAACTGGAGGAGCGCCAGCAATCTCATAACCCAAACCCCTAGGATGAGGAATGCCGCCAGGCCATTCCCCCAACTTTGACACATCAATGGGTCCAGCTGGCATCTGAATCGGCTCCTCAGACGACCATGTCACCCTAGCTATCGCACACATCCTCGTAACAATAGAGCCATAAGGAACTGCCCAGTAGACACCCTCAAGAAGCGCAGCATACTCTGATTCACCAAATAGCCAACATCGATATAATGCCCATTCAGAATAGCCCACAACAAGATAGCTCTCTCAACTGTCACCTCATGTGTATGCGTAGTAGGCAACAGATTAGCACAAATAAATGAATTCCAAGCCCTAGCATATCTGTTCATCGAAGCAGATGCGAATGTAGCCTTCTCAGCCGACCCAACCTTCAATTTCCATGTCGTACCTGGCACACACAGACGTGCCACCACCTCATCTAAATCAACCTCGGACCTGGCCTTAAAAGTCCAGTCTTCCGCCCCAACAGGTCTATCCGGCAACCCAAGTAACAGCCGAATAGCACGAGCAGTATAATCTATAGTAAACCCTCGGACAATCGAGTAACCATCCCTCGTTTCCTTGGCATTAGCATAGAATTCCCGGACTATACTCAACGGGACAGCGGATGCAAGCTCACACAGATTCTGCCAACCCCTCTCCTCAATCATAGCCACCATCTCTCCATCACCAGCAAGAGGCAACCAAATCCTATCCTTCGCCACAGACCGAGTCATCAGTTTCACATACTCAGCCCTAGCCTCCTCAGAACGAAACTTTTCCATACCCTCATCGCCCGAACTCGAGTCAGAACCGGACAATGACCGTCCACGAGAACTGCTACCAACAACTCGAGCTCTCTTTGGTGCCATAGTAATCAAGAACAACAGTAAAATCACACCCCAACTGCCAAAAATTCGACCCAAATTCCTGTCCAAAAATCTCACACCAAAAACCCAAAATTTGCAAGAACTACAATTCGAAATAACAAAAATCAAGAGTAGAGATTACCCAAATCGAATAGTAGAGGTAGAACTTGCCAAATCAGTCCCCCAAACTCGAAAAATCGAAGCCCCTTTGAAGTCCAATTAGGGTTTTGAAATTGATATGAATGGGTATGTGTATGTAGATATGTAAGTATAGGTGGTATGAATGTGTATGGTATGAGATGGAATGGAAAAGATAGGTTATATAACTGATGGAGGAGAGAAATTTGGGGTGAAAAATCGAATTAAGAGAGAAGAATTAGGGTTGGACACTTAAAACACAAACTGCCCCGAAACTGCTCCTTTCTGTTCAATGTTCCGCGCGGCCGCGCCCAGCATAGGCCAATCCCCGGCAGCGGCGCCAAAAACTTGTTATGCTAAACTCACGCAAGCGCACGTAGTCACAAGTAATACAATTAAAGTTCGTTCCACAGAGATCTTGGTTAAGTTTTACTCAGAAAATATGTCTATGCAATAATGTATGGTTTTAATTCACTGCTAAGAAAAATAACAAATATGGTTTGATTAACTAAATTAAACTAAGATGCAAATTATAAAATCAAGAATTAACTAATTAACTAGAATTAAAATCAAATTATTTATATGAGAATAAACATGGAATCCTAGTTTCATTATCTACTTTACTTAGAGTTGCAGCCTTCGATTAAAATATGCGATGGTTTTGATATCTGATCGAATAACACGAAAAGAGTAAAAGTTACCTCTCGGTATACTAGTACCAATCTAAACATACATCCACAAAAGAGATAGAAGATGAATAGGCACCTATTATGTTTAGACCCTATATCTCTATAGAATTTGAAAACATAAAGGTTGAAGCACAAGTTATTCACTTAGATCACATAGGGTAGCATAATATCTCTATTCATGCCACAAATCATGATGCTTAACATCAACCTATCCTATGCTAGCATGGCAAGTTCTAAATCTCAAGATCCACTCTCGTTTAGCAAGAGATTAACAAATTAGATGTTCGCGACGCACCTAAATTCAATAAGCACAACCATACAAGGATATCAATAATTCACCACACATAAATCTCTAAGGCATGCAAACTACTAAGCTACATAGATAAATCCACTAGGACCCCACGATAACGATTAGTTCATAATCGAACCTTTCGTCACCATGGGATTTGATGAAAGCATGGTAGTAAACAAGATAAAGAAGATGAAATAATCAATAATAAAATAAGGTTTAGCGAACAAATCCGAAAAAGTAATGAGCATCCACAAGATACGCCTAACAAAGGAATACAAGAAAACTATGTCTAGATCTTCTTGTTGTCACGATCCTCGCCTTGGCTTCTCTCCCTTCTTGCTCTGGACGAATTTTGTGTGTAGGATGTGTAGATGATTATTTTTCTGTGCCCCAAGGTGTGTATTTATAGCCCCCAAGTGCCTCCTTGACCAAGCAATTACCGTAATTGAAATAGGATAGAATTCCGGTAATTTTCCCTCTTTAATTGAAATAGAATTGCAATTCCCTTGTTTAAGTTGAATTCCAGAAGTTTCTAGCCGTCTCAAGTGATGCCACAATAATTAGGAAAAGAATTTAGGTCAGTTTCCTTCTCAAATTCAGTTTTCAGCAACCTTCTGCCAATTTTTCCGCACACAGGCGCGGCCGCGCGCGCTTCCTATAGATTTCCAGCGCGCCCGCGCGCGTTAGTTTTAACAGATTCACCCGGCGCGCCCGCGCGCAATCCAAGCGTTCTCTCCGCGCGCCCGCGCGCACTGACAGACTGACTTGCACTTTGCTGATTCCTTCTTCTGCTGTTGATTGCAACTCCAACACTTGTTCTTCTTGACACTAAAAATCATATATTACCTACTAAATGCAATACCTACACCTGGAATACACCCTGCACAAATCTCACAAAAACATATTAAAACACACACATACTTGAGATACAAGACACCAATTTAAGCCAAAATAGAACGATCCAAGTGGATATAAATCCACTTATCACACCCCCAAACTTAAACCGATGCTTGTCCTCAAGCATAAACAAACAAAAATATATACAACTAGCTAGTACCACTTCCGTAGGTGATCACGGTTGCATTTGACATATGCAACAAGCCCTTTAAACCCCTAGGCAGCCCTAGTGGACGAGTAAGGTCTCGTGAGGGCCTATAGCGAATGTACCCACAAAATCCATTTAACCTAATGCAATGCAAATGCATGAATGCAACTAATATGAAAATGCAAAGATCCCCTTCAAACTCACCAAAACCAACTAACAAGCAAATATCTCAACGAATGCAACAAATCCAAGCAGAGCTCGACTAAGTCCCCGTATACTAACAATACATGAACAGAAACGTGCGAGTGTGCAATGCTCATCAGAAATACCCCCAGAACTAGGTCAAAAATCATACATGCTTTCCGTCAAGACAATCACAGGTTTATAACTAGAATAGACTGTAGACACTCCATAACCTAGGAACACCTCCACCCTTATCCAAGGTAGACAGAAACTCATGCTTTATTACTACGCTACGACACTACATATACAATACGCATGCTTATTTAACCGTGCAATGAATGAGACCCCAAAAGGCTTATACAATAATACCCATGTAGCGAGTGTTAGGTCAGTGGATCCCAGACTAAAAAGCCTTAGGTCACTAGGACTAAGTCCCCTCAGACTTAATTACTCGAGTATTAAAGAGCTCACTCTGGTTAATTTTGCATTAACAAACAAAACTTGACTCTTTTTTTTTTTTCTTTTCTTTTTTTTTCTGATTTTTTTTTTTCTTTTTCTCTTTTTTTTTTTCCGCAATCTGGAATGAGCCTTTCTCATTTCCAACCCTAGACTACTCATATAAATATGAGCTGGCTACTAGCCAATTGACACCTAGCCTTTATTGACAAATATTAACAACTAGCATGAAATTCATGTTTTCCCCCAAACTTAGATTTTAATGTTCCTACGCTATAAAGGGAATAACGAAAATTCTAAGAATAAACAAGTGATTAATCTCAAAACATCCAACATGCATGACTCCAACCTACCCCCAAAAGCACCCCAATGAGACTGTGTAAAAATTTTGTTCCCGAACATGCAAGTCAATTACCTAGGAACTATAAATCAGCCCTCTACTCATTATCACCACACTCAAATCAACATCTACCTATCAATCAGAATCAGCTCATTTTAAGGGATCATGAAAAATGCATGCCATGCAAATGCAACTAACATGAAAACTCATATGGTATACGAAAATAAAACAAAATGTCCTATATGAAACAAACGTAGATAATACGAACATAAAATGCATGACTTACAACTAATATGCAAAACATGATATCCTAACATGAACACAATGAAACATATACAACATATACAATACTTTTCACGTAGTCACAAGTAATACAATTAAAGTTCGTTCCACAGAGATCTTGGTTAAGTTTTACTCAGAAAATATGTCTATGCAATAATGTATGGTTTAAATTCACTGCTAAGAAAATAACAAATAGGGTTTGATTAACTAAATTAAACTAAGATGCAAATTATAAAATCAAGAATTAACTAATTAACTAGAATTAAAATCAAATTATTTATATGAGAATAAACATGGAATCCTAGTTTCATTATCTACTTTACTTAGAGTTGCAGCCTTCGATTAAAATATGCGATGGTTTTGATATCTGATCGAATAACACGAAAAGAGTAAAAGTTACCTCTCGGTATACTAGTACCAATCTAAACATACATCCACAAAAGAGATAGAAGATGAATAGGCACCTATTATGTTTAGACCCTATATCTCTATAGAATTTGAAAACATAAAGGTTGAAGCACAAGTTATTCACTTAGATCACATAGGGTAGCATAATATCTCTATTCATGCCACAAATCATGATGCTTAACATCAACCTATCCTATGCTAGCATGGCAAGTTCTAAATCTCAAGATCCACTCTCGTTTAGCAAGAGATTAACAAATTAGATGTTCGCGACGCACCTAAATTCAATAAGCACAACCATACAAGGATATCAATAATTCACCACACATAAATCTCTAAGGCATGCAAACTACTAAGCTACATAGATAAATCCACTAGGACCCCACGATAACGATTAGTTCATAATCGAACCTTTCGTCACCATGGGATTTGATGAAAGCATGGTAGTAAACAAGATAAAGAAGATGAAATAATCAATAATAAAATAAGGTTTAGCGAACAAATCCGGAAAAGTAATGAGCATCCACAAGATACGCCTAACAAAGGAATACAAGAAAACTATGTCTAGATCTTCTTGTTGTCACGATCCTCGCCTTGGCTTCTCTCCCTTCTTGCTCTGGACGAATTTTGTGTGTAGGATGTGTAGATGATTATTTTTCTGTGCCCCAAGGTGTGTATTTATAGCCCCCAAGTGCCTCCTTGACCAAGCAATTACCGTAATTGAAATAGGATAGAATTCCGGTAATTTTCCATCTTTAATTGAAATAGAATTGCAATTCCCTTGTTTAAGTTGAATTCCAGAAGTTTCTAGCCGTCTCAAGTGATGCCACAATAATTAGGAAAAGAATTTAGGTCAGTTTCCTTCTCAAATTCAGTTTTCAGCAACCTTCTGCCAATTTTTCCGCACACAGGCGCGGCCGCGCGCGCTTCCTATAGATTTCCAGCGCGCCCGCGCGCGTTAGTTTTAACAGATTCACCCGGCGCGCCCGCGCGCAATCCAAGCGTTCTCTCCGCGCGCCCGCGCGCACTGACAGACTGACTTGCACTTTGCTGATTCCTTCTTCTGCTGTTGATTGCAACTCCAACACTTGTTCTTCTTGACACTAAAAATCATATATTACCTACTAAATGCAATACCTACACCTGGAATACACCCTGCACAAATCTCACAAAAACATATTAAAACACACACATACTTGAGATACAAGACACCAATTTAAGCCAAAATAGAACGATCCAAGTGGATATAAATCCACTTATCACTGACGTGGCATGTGGGCCCCACATGTTGACATGGCACGTGGGCCCCCCATGTTGACATGGCAAGTGGGCCCCACATGCTAACGTGGCATTCCAACTGGACTGTTGCTGACGTGGCATGCCAACTGGACTGTTGCTGACGTGGCATGTCAGCTGGACACATTGGTGACCTGGCAAGCTAGTGGGACCCACTTAGTGACGTGGAATTGTAATTTCAGCTAATGTCAAATGCAACGCCCTTTTGGTGTTGCATTTGAATGCTCTGGTGTTGCATTATATGTCAGATGCAACGTTTATTGATGTTGCTTTAGATGCCATAAAGCGTTGCCTAAGGGTCTAACAGGACGGTGGCGGATGTAACGCCCCCTGGTGTTGCATTTGGTCTAACGCAATGCTTTTTTGGACTAAAGCAACAGTAAACATGGCGTTGCATTTGTGCGTTTATGGCGTAGTGATACATTATGATACATGCTCTGAAATGTTTACCAGAAGCAGGAACAACCAAGGATTTTTGAGTAACACCACTTGGATTTGAAGACTGAAATATGGTTCCTGGAATTAACATGATTCATGAGAAATACTATTATTATTATTATGAGACATAGTCGGAAATGTTTACCTGAAGCGGGTACAGCAAGGGATTTTTGAGATTCACTACTTGGAATTGAAGCTTATGCAAAAAGTGGAAAATAAACTATAAAATTTTGCAATAGGACATAATAAATATGTACAAATAAAGAAACAAAGATATACCTGAAGAGTTAATCCTGTTAACAACAGGTTGTTTTGGAGTAAAAATATTGACATTAGGATCTTTGACATTATCATCTATTTGACAAACATAATGATTAGAAAGTAAATGTAATTCATATGATGTTACACACTGAAAGAAAGAATACTACCTTGAAGGGTATATCCAAATTGGATTAGTTTTCGTGACGGACCACTTGTAATGGATGAACCTGGAACATAAATATGATAAGAATGTAAAATAATAGTTGAAGAGTACTATATCTTAAGTTACCTATATGAATCAACGTAGGACTGGAAACATTAGGATTGTGATTCTCATTAGTAACATTGGAGATCATTGAATTTGGTTGACTATAAACATTATTATTGGGCTTGATATTAACATGACCGCCACCATTGTAACTCTCAGAACCTGCTCGTCTTTTAGAAACTGGAAAATAACATTAAAAACAGTTAACATTAGTAAAAGAAATCATTATAAGCTTGATTCATAGAGTAAAGAATAGAAATTTGACCATGTTTGGACGAAGCAGAAGGGGAGAGGGATGCAAGCGAGATTCGTTTATGACCTGCAATGTCTATACAATCAAAAACTACATGTTTTCCATCAAAACATATTGACAAAGACCATACATAAGAACATACCTGATTTGTCCATAATGTTATTCTTCAATGCAGGCTCGACAACGTTTTAGATTTACACGAATTAGAGGATTACATACAGTAAACGATAATCATTAATTGACAAAAAAATCTCCACAAAAAAAGAAATTATGAAACAAAATTGACAGACGACATGATTATAGGAAGATTTTGAAAAGAAGTTACCATAACACAATTTTGAAAACTAACGTAATTAGAATTATTTAATATGGATATGACTCATTTTGATTTGGATGACCTATTTGAATGTTAAATGACCAAAAAGCCTGTAAGCCTATATTGAATGTTTAAAAAGTAGAAGGATAGATTAAGTAATTTTTATGTGAAATGACCAAAAAGCCTACAAAAATATAAAGGATGAGTAAAAAGTGGAAGGATAGATTATGTAATTTTAAAATGCTAATGCTAGCACTTATTTAGAATATATTGATATTGATATTGATATTGATATTGATATTGATATTGATTGATATATTCAAGAAACCACTAGTAACGAACGAAACTTGATTTAATGGCATTTGGCTTCATTAACACAGAAGGATAGAACAATTTCAGCAAGTACGTTTCTAGCCTTAAGTTCGGCTTCCTTTCAAATTACATATTTTTAGATCAAAAGAGCGCTAGCAATTTCACTTTCTCATGGCAAAAATTTAGATTTTTGTACATAGGGATTTTATTTTAAAATTTTAAAAATCCTAATACAACTTTCTTGACTTAGTAATAACAAAAGGGTAATGCTAAACATAGCTCTTAGGACTATGGTTAAGCATTAATGTAGATGGATAAATGTATTTAATACATCAATTTTGCACTTAATACATCAATTTTGCACGAAATTCAATATGATTATTTAGAAATTTGGGATGTTTTTATCGTTAGAAATTAATGTGAATGCAGGGGGGTCCATTATTATTACTTGGAATATTAAATTAGTGTTGCAAAACGACATTGAAAAATTAAAAACAACTAAAAACCATACAAAAAATATTGAAAATATAAGAGTATTTAATGCTTAATCATAACCCTAAGGGTCACGGTTAGCATTTCCCATAACAAAAAATGTAACATCTTTGAAAAACATCATCTTTGTTCCTTGAAAGGTGGGAAATGTGAAAAAAAAAGACATAAGAAATTTTACAAAAAATAACTTTTAAAATTTGTTAAACAAAACTAATATTTATATATCATCAACTTCTCAGCTAAATTGCTTTCAGTTTTTTTCCCTCAACTTTAATTTTTTTATTAAATTCTTTCGGAGAAACTTATTTGGTTTTGATGTTCGCAACAAGTTGTTACTCCCTCTGTCTCTTTTTATGTTGCTCATTTCATATGTCGGGACTGTTCATAACATGAGATAAATTACTAATTCACGCATAATCTATAAGACCAAATATAGTCATGAGTGATCTTATTGGATTCGTATTTATGAGTACATTAATACGGTGAAGTTTTTATATTGAAAACTAATACGAAATTGAAGATATTAACGATTAAAAGTGTGCGTTGGCAAACGTGTTTAGAGGAAACAGGCAACATATTTAGGGACGGAGGGAGTAGTGTTTAAGGATATATAACAACATGTTATTATCTATTTATTAACTTGGCATTTGGTGATTGAACTTGGGATGTGGATGGATGTATGCTACTATATGTTTTTTGGAATATTTATGTTGAATGCATATGCTTTACGTTCTTTTTTTTTGAAACAATATGCTTTACATTCTTGTTCATCCATTCTCAGATATGCAGGGATTAATGGGGAGTTTGATTAATCTATACTCTTTATTAAATACAGAAATTTCCTTTTAATGCTATGCCATGTATACCGTGGTATACCACTAAATATTAAATTAATTTAATTAATTAAAATATTAATAGTAAATTAATTTAATAATGAAGTTATATATTACTCTTGTATTATGAGTTCCCTGTACTTTTGAGGAAGTGTCTAAAATTTTTAATATTAAATATTAATGTAATTTAATAATAAAGTAATATATTACTCTTATATATATTATGAGATCTCTAACTTTTAAGCTAGTTGACATATATTATAATCAATTATAAATAAGGGACGGAGAATCCTAAACTGAAAACCTAAGAACTCTTACATATATTTCATAATAATAAATATTTTATAAGGAGATCATGAATGAACCTTGGAGAATCCTTAAACGAAGAACCTAAGAACTCTTACATATATTTAATAATAATACATCCTTAATGTAGAACCTAACAACTCTTACATATATTTCATATTAATATATATTTAATTATATATAATCAGGGATAAAACTCTTTATTAAAAGTATAAACCCCCTTTTAATGGTATGTTATGCTAGTATGCCACTAAATATTAATTTAATTTAATTAATTAAAATTTTAATATTAAATATTAGTTTAATTTAATGATGAAGTTATATATTACTCTTATATTATGAGATCTCAATACTTTTAATGTAGTTGACATATATTATAATCAATTATAAATAATTAAAATATAATATTAGATAATAATTTAATTTAATCGAGAATATAATATTATATACAACTTGGGGCTCCATTAATTAAGATTTAAAAAGTATCTATAATAGATTAATAATGGATACAACTAATAATATAACTACTCTTATATTACCCCACCACTATACTTTTAAGGTGATTGACATATATAAATAAGGTTTGAACAGAAAACCTAAGAACTCTTACATATATTTTATAATAATATATATTTATTAGGGGGTCATGAATATGATCCTTGGAGAATCGAATAACCTAAGAACTCTTACATATATTTCATAATATTTCATAATAATATATGTTTTTATATATATAAGAAGGGGGAAAGTTATCCAAAAATACAATATATTTAAATTAGAGATAATTCATATTTTATTGAAAATTATAATCATACACCAACAGCAATCAAAAAATCCTTCATTAACATTACAAAATTTTACAATATTTTCCTCAATTTTTGTGAGAATAAATATTCAAGATTATGGTATAAACACAATATAAGATTAAATGTTCAGCAATAGAACATTCAAATACAAGTAAGTTCAATCGTAGAATTTTTAGAATTCATGTGCTTGACTTCAAAATTCAGTTGCAAAATTTTTAAATTCAGCTACAAAACATTAAAACTATGGTATAGAACCTAAGAACTTTTACATATATTTCATAATAATATATGTTTTATTATATATAATCAGGGAAGTTATCCAATAATACAAGATATTTAAATTAGAGATAATTCATATTTGATTAAAAATTATAAACATACACCAACATCAATTAAAAAATCCTTCATAACACCACAAAATTTTCCAATATTTTCTCAATTTTTGGGAGAATATTCAAGATTATGGTATAAACACAATATGAGATTAAATATTCAACAATAGAATATTCAAATACAAGTAAGTTCAGTAGCAAAATTTCAGAATTCATGTGCTTGACTTCAGAATTCGGTTGCATAACTTCTAAATTCAGCTATAAAACATTAAAACTATCGTATAAATATAATATGAGATAATACTGTTCAGCAGCAGAATGTTGTTAAAAAGGTAAGTTTATTTGTAAAACTTTGTGAAAAAGCAAGGCCAGTTGTTAATCTTTAAAATTCGTGTGCATACCTTTGAAATTCAGTTACAAAACACTGTATTTACTACGACACAAAATTGATTCTGCAGTAGAACCGTATTATCTCGGGGTTTATTTTTTTAAATAAGTTTAATAAAATAAATTTAAATTTTTAGAGAAAGACGATTGAAAAAAATTAAGAAAAAAGCCAAAAGTTATGCGAGATAAAAAATATTAATAAAAATAAAAGATTTTAATAAATGAATTACTAAATTTTCTTAATTGAATTAATAGTGTAGTTTTTATTTCCAAAAATATCCTTACAAAAATTATTTAAAAATTAATTGAATCTAGATAGTTGATTTAGTAGTAATCCAACGACTAATAATGGTTCTGTAGTTATCTTTTAGTGTTTGGTTCTATTTTGATCCAAATCCTATAAGTATTATTAAAACTTAAATTACGGTCAAATGAAACGTGGATTTTTGAAAAAATTGTAGTATCAAAATAATCAAATGTTATTAAATTATTTAATCGAAATAATATGGTAAATATTCAAATTTAAGATAATTGATCATGATCCGTGCTTCGCACGGATTATCGGCTAGTTTTCCTAAATAGAATCTAATCATCAAAAGTAGATTAATGCTCATGGTTTTGGTCATCACTCAGCAAACTAATTGTTTGTAATTACATATAAAACAATGTACTATTCTATATTTTTCTAATTTGGTTTTGCAAGCAAAAACTTACAAACAACAAGCTGTTAGCTAGTGCTGAACTTAAACTAAGAATCAGCAAGTCAAAGTTGTTTATCCAGAATACCATAAGATTGAGTAAAAGTGCGAAATTCATAGAGATCTTTCAAAAACTTCTATCAGATGTGTGTAATAACTCTTTAATTATATAATGCATATAATCCCTCCGTCCCAAAAAACTTTTCCCATTTTCCTTGAACACGTTTGTCGACGCACACTTTTAATCGTTAATATCTTTAATTTCGTATTAGTATTCAATATAAAAACTTCACTGTATTAAAGTACTTAAGAAAAAAGCCAAAAGTTATGCGAGATAAAAAATATTAATAAAAATAAAAGATTTTAATAAATGAATTACTAAATTTTCTTAATTGAATTAATAGTGTAGTTTTTATTTCCAACAATATCCTTACAAAAATTATTTAAAAATTAATTGAATCTAAATAGTTGATTTAGTAGTAATCCAACGACTAATAATGGTTCTCTAGTTATCTTTTAGTGTTTGGTTCTATTTTGATCCAAATCCTATAAGTATTATTAAAACTTAAATTACGGTCAAATGAAACGTGGATTTTTGAAAAAATTGTAGTATCAAAATAATTAAATGTTATTAAATTATTTAATCGAAATAATATGGTAAATATTCAAATTTAACATAATTGATCATGATCCGTGCTTCGCACGGGTTATCGGCTAATTTTCCTAAATAGAATCTAATCATCAAAAGTAGATTGATGCTCATGGTTTTGGTCATCACACTCAGCAAACTAATTGTTTGTACTTACATATAAAACAATGTACTATTCTATATTTTTCTAATTTGGTTTTGCAAGCAAAAACTTACAAACAACAAGCTGTTAGCTAGTGCTGAACTTAAACTAAGAATCAGCAAGTCAAAGTTTATCCAGAATACCATAAGATTGAGTAAAAGTGCGAAATTCATAGAGATCTTTCAGAAACTTCTATAAGATGTCTGTAATAACTCTTTAATTATATAATGCATATACTCCCTCCGTCCCAAAAAACTTTTCCCATTTCCCTTGAACACGTTTGTCAACGCACACTTTTAGTCGTTAATATCTTTAATTTCGTATTAGTATTCAATATAAAAACTTCACTGTATTAAAGTACTCATAAATACGAATCCAACAAGATCACTCATGACTATATTTGGATTTATAGATTAGACGTAAATTAGTAATTTGTCTCTTGTTATGAAGAGTGTCGACATATCAAACGAGAAGAATAATATGAGACGGATGGAGTATAATATAATTTAGAGGTCAAGTTAAAACGTTTTCTAAATATCAAAACAGATTTCGTAAATTGTATGGTGTTAATTTTTGATTCAAACAACATCTCTTTTACTTTCTCCCATAAATGTTTTATACATACAAACTGTAGCTTTACGCTATAAACGATCTCATCTCTATAAACATTTTGTCTAACTTTTAAGTTAATGTTAAAAACACGTCTAATTAATTTAAATCTTTGAATTGGATTCTGAACATTGTAAATTGTTGGATTAGCTTTTGACCGTTAATTTTATGTGTTTAAATACATGTTTTTGTACTTGTTTTGTTAATAAGTAAGTGCAACAAGACCACTTTAATTCAACTCAATACTTTCATTGCTATATTTTTTAAGATTCTCTCGAGCTCTGGATCGTATATTATATAGGTGATGTATTCTTAGAAATTCTAATAGTTTAAGTTGTAACACCTTATTGATTTGTATTGTTTTATATGTAACTGTTAGTTACTGGATAATTGGCTAGAGAACATTGGGTTTGGTGAACTACCTCAGGGTAGTATAGGTTAGATAGCAAGTTCAGAAATAGAAACAAGGTTGTTCAGCATGCCATTTGTCAGCAATGGGAAGAATGGTAATATATTATTTATCTTGTACTTGTAAACTTGTTTGTAATATATTCTCTTACTGGGTTGAGGGATGTAGGGCTGGAAAAAAAATCCGAAAAATCCGATATCCGTCCGAAATATCTGTATTCGTATCCGGAAAAAAGCGGATACTATCCGTATCCGGAGTCAACCGGATATTATCCGTATCTGAATCCGATAGTTTAGGATACGGATATGGATATAGGCGCATCCGTATCCGAAAATAATTATATATAATATATTTTAAATATATATAATATATAATTATATATTTTAAACCCATTTATAGTTATAAGCCCATTTATATATTTTTATACACACACTTATAATTATAGGCCCATTTATATTTGGCCCATTTGTCATAAGACTCATAACCTAACATAATTTTCACTCTCATCTCACGCCTCTTGCTCTCATCTTACGCCTCTCAAGTCTCTCCCCGTCTCCGATCTCTCTCTCGACTTCTCTCAATCTAAACAAATTCATACGAACTACATATATTGTTTAATTGTTTTGCATATGAGTTAGGTTCGGTTG
Source organism: Kitagawia praeruptora (assembly GCA_037693485.1). NCBI lineage: Eukaryota > Viridiplantae > Streptophyta > Magnoliopsida > Apiales > Apiaceae > Kitagawia > Kitagawia praeruptora. The sequence goes on along the minus strand of CM075351.1, from coordinate 113,996,907 downwards.
ATTAGCGTGAGTTATGGGGTGAATCTATATGTGGTGCGGTTGTGATGGGGGGCGTGTGTGACGAACAAGGGAGGGGAGACGCCAGTGGCGGTGGTGGTGATTGTTTGACGGAAAGAGAAAGAGGGAAGGGAGTAGTTCACTAGTTAATCAAAGTTCAACTTAGGCAAACATGTGTTTAATAACAATGGACAGCTCAAGACTCAAGTAGTCAAAGATGTGATTTAGTTTTACTTTTACTAGTCTAGTGTTGTAGTGCAAGTGTGAAATTATAAAAAAAATTACTTTTTTTGTTCTGTTCTTGTATGATATGAGGCTCCAATTAGTAATTTTTTGTTGCCCTTTCTAGCACTGTTTGTGTGAAGATGATAGAATCTGTTTGATCTTTGTTTTGGTATAAGATATAATGGCTGCACATGTTGGTAATTCAAAAATGCAAATTTCACCAAAAAAATTCATTTTTTTGCAAAACGGATTCGGATCCGGATATTATCCGTATCCGGATAATATTTGTCGGATCCGGACACGGATAAGATTTTTTCGAATTTTCCCGGATTCGGATACGGATACGGATATGGTTTAAAAAAACGGATTCGGATTCGGATATAGCTGTATCCGTATCCGTATTATCCGTTTTCCACCCCTAGAGGGATGAGGACTAGACGTGGCAATATGGGCCCAAACCACATATCCAGACCAAACCAAACCATTTTATAAAATTTGGCCCAATTAAAAAACACTTATTTTATTTGGATACAGATGGATTTAAAATCACATTTTTTGTCCTAAATATGAATCTAAATATGGATCAAATATGTGATATCCATATATTAAAAAATATGACTCTACAACCCCCCATTCATTACACAACGATAAGCTGATAATCAATCAGTTCGTCTCTAACTCTCTGAGGTCTACACTGGCACACTACTATACATTTGGGTGAGTTTACCTGGTTCAAAATCAGTTCTGTTTATCATTAACTTCGAAGAATCGCCAGCTGATTTACCAGGTATATACACATATACACATACAAACACCTATACACACACGGACACACCTATATATACACACAATCACCATTATTGTACTATATCTCAATTGCATCTCAATTAGCAAATATATGGGTATATTTGCGAGTATTGTGATTTGGGTAGTTTAAATATATAATTTGTGTCCATTTATGTATATTCTTTTGTTGTCATTGTTTCTATGTATGTTTTGTTATGTGGGCAGTCTAATATATACTATATTATCTTGTTTGTTGTTGGTTTAATGTAGATTTAAAGTTATAATGGAAGAGGAACAAAGTTCGACCACGTAGACCTATAAAGATTTAAGAAATCTACATCAATAATTTGGTAATTATTTGAAAAGTTTGAGGGGAATGTAAAATTGAAATCTAGGTGTAAAAAATGTGATCAAGTTTATACATGTGAATATGGTACCTCAAGTATGCGAAAACATAAGATGTTAAAACATGGAGAAGTTGTACCCGGTGATGAGCTTGAGATTGTTCCTTTTGAACAAAGTGTTTACCGTAATTTAATGGGGAAATCAATAGTACAACATAATGCATAGGTATTTAAATCCTAAAGTACAAGACATTTCAAGAAAACACTATAAAAGCCGATATCTTGGATATATTTAGGATAGAGAGGAGATAAATGAAACAAGAGTTAGAGTCTTTATTTGGAAGAATATGTATTACATCTGATTTGTGGTCTTCATCAACCATGGATGGGTACTTATCTCTTACTGCACATTTTATGGATGCTAATTGGAATTTGCAATCAAGAATCTTAAATTTAAGATTTATGCATCCACCACATACAGGACAATTATTGGCAGAAAAGTTTACTAGTTTACTTAAAGAGTGGGGAATTGAGAAAAAGGTGTTCTCATTGACTCTTGATAATGCTTCGTAATGACTTAAAGAGTGATCACTTATTATCAAAATCATATCTATCACTTATTAACAAAGTGAAAAAAAAATGAAAAACAATTTGTAGAAATTCTTTATCAGTATTTTATCCTATTACTTTTTCACGCATATCAATGTCTTTGGAAGACGTACTTGTAAATAATATTTTTTCAATTTTTTTGTATTGTATAAAAATATAAATGTTATATTTTTACACAAAACAAAAAAATTGAAAAAAAATATTATTTACAAGTACGTTTTCCAAATTTAAAAAACAGGATGTTGTCACTTAAGTTTGTGTACGATCACCAAATTTAAAACTGAAAACATAGTATGCAACCATCTAATATAGTACAACCATCTAATATATTGTTGTGTAATAAAAATAATAGAAATATCTAATATAGTACAACCAAGCCGACAACAATTTTCCTTAAAAACCACCTCCAAGTCTCCAACAATTTTATTACAAACCATTTGGAAAATTAGAAGCGATTCCTACTTCTTAAGAACATTCCCTCTGAATATCAGCGGCGATAGGGTGATCCATTATCTGAAAATTTTTGTCATACAAGAACCCAATTTCAAACAAACAGGGGATTCCATCTTGTTCTTTGAAGAAGACCAAAACATCTACTCTATATTTGGTAGCCAAGGCCTGCCGGAGTCTGCTTGCATCGTAGTAGTTACCGACAGTATATCCGATGTTGTCGAGCAGCGATCGCAGATCATTTGCATCTCCGTTCAGGTAGGCTAATCCTAATCTTTCAGTAGTTGCTATATAGTTCTGCATGTGGGAAGTCTTTGAGTATGCATCATGATTGATAGACTCGTGATACCAAATGCCATTCTCTCTATTTTCTTGTTTCTCTCCATCCCTGTTCCAAATGGCTTGCAACTTTGTTTTCCGGTCTGGGCAGGGCTGGCCTGAGATTTATAAAGCCCTAAGCGTAAAACAAATTGTGCCCCCACAATAATATACAAATAAGCATAAAAAAATAAGAAATTGATACCGTTTCATAATACTTTGCAACTTGAAACTTTCTAATTATCATAGACTTTAGCTCATTAGATAGCATCTGAATTAATTCATTTTAAATTTTGTGACTGAGAAAATGATAATGAATTTCCTTACATAGATGCGCCTATGCTCCTACATAACTGGATCAAACTCACCTAGCATCTCAATCATACCCAAAAAATTCCATCATTCTCATCACCAATCTTCTCATTATCTCCACGGAAAGCTAAATTAATTCTTTCAAGAACCTTAACCACAAAAAATTTCATAACCAAAATCTGCTAAATTATTTTTCGCAAGAACCTTAACCACAACAATTTTCATAGCCAAAATTTGTTGCAAATGTTCTCTCTCGACATTGATTTGTTTATGTATGTCTTTATAAATAGTTTCATTTTGGTTCGATCTTTTTTTTAGTTCCATCCACACACTCATACATTTGATGTGATCTCTGTCAGTTTCGTGTTCCCTTATTACTTTGTAAATGTATGTGTGAACACACTCACACATTTGATTTGATATCAATTGTTTTTTAGTTCAATCTTTATGCTTAGGGCTTTATAAATCTCATGGCCGGCCTTGCCCAGACCGGAAAACAAAGTTGCAAACCATTTGGTACAGGGATGGAGAGAAACAGGAGAATAGAGAGAATGACATTTGGTATCACGAGGCTATCAATCATGATGCTTACTCAAAGACTTCCCACATGCAGAACTATATAGCAACTACTGAAAGATTAGGATTAGCCTACCTTCGTTGCACGACAACATCGGATGTACTGTCGGTAACTACTACGATGCAAGGAGACTCCGGCAGGCCTTGGCTACCAAATATGGAGTAGATGTTTTGGTCTTGTTCAAAGAATAAGATGGAATCCCTTGTTTGTTTGAAATTGGGTTCTTGTATGACAACAATTTTCAGATAATGGATCACCCTACCGCCGCTGATATACCAGATGGAATGTTCTTAAGAAGTAGGAATCGCTTCTAATTTTCCAAATGGTTTGTAATAAAATTGTGGGAGACTTGGAGGTGGTTTTTAAATAAAATTATTGTCGACTTGGTTGTACTATATTAAATGTTTCTATTATTTTTCTTACAAAATAATATATTAGATGGTTGCACTATATTAGATGGTTGCATACTGTGTTTTCAGTTTTAAATTTGGTGATTGTACACGAACTTAAGTGACCGCATCCTTGATAAGTGGATTTTATATCCACTTGGAGCATTCTAAATCGGCTTAAATTGATTGTCTTGGGCTCAAGTTTCTTGTAGTTTTGATGTGTTTTGTTTAGTTGTGCAGATTTATAAGGATGTTGATTATGGTGGATGTTTTTGTCATTTTTGGAGATTTAATTTATTAAAATTCGGATTTATTGGGCTGCACGAGTGAGATTCACTGTTTGGGCCATATCTTGAGTTCTATAAGTCTGTTTTCAGCCCGTAAGCAGTCCACGCGAAGATAACGAGATTCTCTATCATTCTAAGGTGGTCCAGAGGTCCAATTACATTTGGAACGTTCCAGAAAAACTGAAGAAAAGTCAGCCACGAATTTCCCTTTAAATCAGAATCAGTTTAGGAAACGTACTTCTATTATAATTCTGATTTGGTATTTTCTTGTTGGGCAAGATGTCTAGAGCCTATATAAACACATCCAACCCTTGTAATAGATTATTATCATTATCATTAGGGAGTAGAACAATTACATATCAATTACTTAGGTTTATTTGTATATTTCCATACTTTGTTTTTATCATGGTTTCATCAGATCCCATGATGACGAGAGGTTCAATTATGAACTAATCGTTGTCATGGGATTCTAATGGATTTATTTATGGAGCTTTAGTATCTTGATTGCTTTAAAGATCTGTGTGTGATGTATATCTGATATCCTCGTATGGTTGTGCTTAATTGATAGAAGCGTAGCTAACATCTAATTTGTTAATCTCTTGTGAAGTGAAAGTGGATCTTGAGATTTAGAACTTGCCATGCTAGCATAGGTTCATGATTGTTTATCAACATGATTTGTAGTATGAGATGAGAATACTTATATTGCCCTATGTGATCATTATGGATAACTTGTTCTTCAACCGTTATGTTTTCAAATTCTATAGACATATAGGGTCTAAGCATAATTGGTGTCTATTCATCTTCTATCTCTTTTGTGGATGTATGGGTAGTTTGGTATACGTATGCTGACAGGTAGCGTGTACTTGTTTCGTGTTGTCCGATCAGATATCATAACCATTGCATATATTGATTAAAGGCGTCAGATCTAAGCAAAGTATTTAATGAAGTTAGGATTCCATGGTTTTTCTTGCAGAAGTAATTAGATTTCAATTCTTGCTAGTTAGTTAATTTGTAGTTTTGTTAATTTGCTTTTTAGTTAATTTAGATAGTTAAAACCCATATTTGTTATTTGTCTTAGCAGTGCATAATAATCATACATTGTTGCATAGGTACATCTACTGAATTAAAACCATAACCAGATCTCTGTGGGAACGAACTCGACTTATATCTGTATTACTTGTGACCACGTGCGCTTGCGTGATTTTGTGTTAACAAGTTTTTGGCGCCGCTGTCGGGGATCATCGGTGTTTTATTTTTGGTTTATGTGCTTGTCAATAGTGGTCGTTAGAGTTCACTGACTCGGATTTCTTTTTCTCATCTATTCTTACAGTTCGTTGGTGTTTCAGGTACTTGTCAGAGAGCATTGCCATTGAAGATGGATTTTCTAAATTACTATGGAGTTCAGCAGGTGGTTAGTGTTTGTGAGCTATGTGCGGGCGCACATGAGACGTATCAGTGCTGGAGCAACCAAGGTGGTATTCAACAACCTCAGCAGCCTTATCAGCAGTATCAAGGTCAACAATATGGAGCACAGCCTTACTATCCTCAGAATATTCTGCAACAGCAGAACCAGAATTTTCTGCAGCAACATGACTCGTGGCAATCTCAACCTCTGAGTTATGAGGAACAACCATATTTTCAATACCATCCTCAACAGTACCAGCAAGATGTTCCAGATATGTCATATTTCTATGGAAGTGAAGAGTTTCAATATCAGCAACCTACTCCTACTTTTCAGTCAGATGAGGTTCCTACTAGGGAGGAGATTAGGATGCTTGTGAAGAGTAATGAGGAGTCCCTCAAATCTTTGGAGATTCTAGTTGCTCGAGCTGTGAGAGCCTTGGAACAAGAGAAACAACAATTCATACCAGAAGCAATTCCAGAAAATAACGATGACTTGGAGCAAGGTACTGCATGCATAATTGAAGAAGACAAATTCCAAGAGGAGGAGAGTGTTCACAAGCCATGTGAGGAATTTGATCAAGCTAGTGAGGTGGATGATTTGGAAAGGGCACTATTTGAGACAGACATTGATGAGCTGCACAAATTTCAAGAATTATTATGTGCAAACCAAGAGGACACAGATGAGCTACGAAAATTTCAAGAATTGGTATGTGCGAACCAAGAGGATGAAAAACATGGGAAAGATGCAGATTTTCTACTTGTCTCAGAGTATAAAGATGGAGGTAGCGCATTAGAGCCAATGGAGGAAGTTCTCGTTGAGGAACCAAAGGCTTCAGCAATTTACATTTACCCTCCTCCATTATTTTCAAGCGAAGCTCGTGAATGTGTGTTGTTCTACAAATTGACAGATTTTGGGTCAACAGATGAAGGCATTGGAAGAGGATATAGTTGTTACATGATTATGCCAAACATGGAGAAGGAGCAAAAAGTGTGCCGCCGAGATGACGATGAAGTATCGCGAAGAGATGACCAGGCGAACTATTATCATCCTTAATTGAGACTTGGAAGTAACGTCAAGCTATTGACGTTAAAGAAGCGCTTGATGAGAGGCAACCCACGCATTAGTTTACAAAAAAAAAAAAAAAATTGAGTGCAAAAAAAAAAAAAAAAAAAGAACAGTGGTTTTCGCGCGCCATAGCGCAGTGTGCAGGCCGCAGCGCGGATTCAAGACTGTCCAGGGGTGTTGTGCGTGTACATATGTGTTTTAACACATATTCAAAAAAAAAAAAAAATAGCAACAGAAAATTCCACGCGCAATAGCGCCTTGTTCGAGACCTGGCCGACCACATCTTCTAAATCAATTCATAGTCCAGGTGAGTTCTGTCCGTGAGTAATTATATGTTTAATATATATTAAATTCAATTCATCTCCTTAAATCAAATTCCAATCCCTTTTCTAGTTATTCTCTCCACCTAAAATCCTAATTCTAGTCCATATTAATTCCAAATTATTCCCAATCCATCTCCTATTTCATATTTTATTTTATTTATTTTATTTATTTTTATTTTTTATTTTTATTTTTATTATTATTGTTTTTCCCCAAATATATATACCCACCTATACATACAAATCCAATTCCTTTTCTACTTCTTTAAATCTCTAAATATTCAATTCTAAAGAGGAATTAATTGCAAGTTCACCTCTTCGATTCGTATTGGGTAAATCTTTTTCTCTAATATTATTTTTATAACGAATTTGTGTTCTTGTAAATTGAGATTTTGTATTATTCTTGGAATTTTGGGCTATTTTTGGTGTGCTATTGCTTGGAAATTATTGGTGGAGCTTCTTGTGAGTTGGGTATTAATTCTTATGGTTCCTAGCGTGGAGGAGGGTGATGATCCTGATGAGTAGGTATGTTTTCTACTATCCCTTGTATTTACTTCCATTCAATGCGGACATTGAATATTTTAAGTTTGGGGGTGGTTTGGGGGATTAGTAGTTGTTGTTATGTTATTTGTTCATATAGGATTTCATGTTTTGCATATTATTAGTAGTAAATTATGCATTTATGTTCGTGTTATCTACGTTTGTTTCATATAGGACATTCTGTTTTTATGTTAGTATGTCATGTGAGTTCATAATAGTTTGCATTTGCACCCATGCTTGATAGGAATTTTGTGTTGTTGACGCTTTTGATTGAGAAGTGATATGCTTTGTTCTTGTGCACACACATACACTAGTAAGTTGAAGCTAGTAGACTTATTGAATGTTGTAAGTGATTAGAAGGACGTGAATATGTGCAAGATGATTTAGTTTGCATGCTTTGAATACAAGTTGGTGCGTTAGAGAGATGTTGCTTGGGATTGAGTATGTTTTTCCACCAAGTGAGTTTTGAGCCTTATTGCATTTTTTTGCAATTTATTCGTTTGCTTGAGTGTCCACGGATTGTTTGCATTGCTAGCAGTTGTTTGAGGTCTTTCTTGAAACGCATGACATTATTTGACGATTAAAATGATAAAGGCACTTAGGAATAATCGCATATTTTCTCATATTACCACACCATATTTACACGATCAATTAGTTAACCCGTTGAGCTTAATCCTATTTTTCGGTGACATACCACATTACTTGCCTAGACCTTTTTCTTGTATTGGCCTTACATTAATTTGAACCCACATTGTCAAAGGCTAGTAGAGTGCTTAAGGGAGTAATAAGGTGTGCAAGGAGGGATTATTGTTGGTCTTACTTTTGGGGGAAATGTTGAAATTTGGGGTTGGTTGTTTGCTTGATAGTCGGCATATGTAATAAATTCATTGGATCATTGTTATTGTTTATATTATTGTTTGTGTTCTATCTAGCTCTCGAAAAAAAAAAGAAAAAAAAACAAAAGAAGAAAAAAAAAAGAGAAAAAAATATATATTATGAGAGCATGTTTGTATTGTTGTGATCCTATTTCAGTCGACTAGTCGAGTGTTTGTTTTAGTAAAAATTATGTGGGGGGAAATATGGTGTTGTGTACGATGTATTATGGTACTTACTAGCTTTTGACACTTCACCTGTTTTGGCTTATTTGACATACCTTGTCCCTAGCCCCGTTACAACCCAAATAAAGACCTTTTGATTGTCGTCATTGATGTATGTTGTGTTAAGAGTTAGATTGATACCAAATGTCAAGCATGCTTATGATTTTGTTGGAATTGAGTGATACACTTACCCTTGTTCTTGAGTGAATATTCTTTTGTGAGTGGATTGTGAGTGTTTGCTTGTTCTTGCGTATGAGATCCCGAGTGTTGTCTCAAAGATGTGCTCTTGTAGACTTAGCATGTTTACTAACTTATTCTTACATTTGACATGGGCTTGTGAGAACTTATGCATGTTCATTGAGTAGACTATGTGAATACTTGCACTTTCGACACCAAGACATTGCGTATTTACTTTGATTCTTAAGTTGATATGGCATGAGAGGATTTGACGGTATGGTAGGATATTAGCTCTAGATTAATTGCATTTTCATTCAGTTGCATTCATGCATTGCATTGCATTAGGTTAAATGGATTTTGTGGGTACATTCGCTATAGGCCCTCACGAGACCTTACTCGTCCACTAGGGCTGCCTAGGGGTTTAAAGGGCTTGTTGCATATGCCAAATGCAACCGTGATCACCTACGGAAGTGGTACTAGTTAGTTAGTTAGTTGTAATTGTTTATGCTTGAGGACAAGCATCGGTTTAAGTTTGGGGGTGTGATAAGTGGATTTTATATCCACTTGGAGCATTCTAAATCGGCTTAAATTGATTGTCTTGGGCTCAAGTTTCTTGTAGTTTTGATGTGTTTTGTTTAGTTGTGCAGATTTACAAGGATGTTGATTATGGTGGATGTTTTTGTCGTTTTTGGAGATTTAATTTATTAAAATTCGGATTTATTGGGCTGCACGAGTGAGATTCACTGTTTGGGCCATATCTTGAGTTCTAAAAGTCTGTTTTCAGCCCGTAAGCAGTCCACGCGAAGATAACGAGATTCTCTATCATTCTAAGGTGGTCCAGAGGTCCAATTACATTTGGAACGTTCCAGAAAAACTGAAGAAAAGTCAGCCACGAATTTCCCTTTAAATCAGAATCAGTTTAGGAAACGTACTTCTATTATAATTCTGATTTGGTATTTTCTTGTTGGGCAAGATGTCTAGAGCCTATATAAACACATCCAACCCTTATAATAGATTATTATCATTATCATTAGGGAGTAGAACAATTACATATCAATTACTTAGGTTTATTTGTATATTTCCATACTTTGTTTTTATCATGGTTTCATCAGATCCCATGATGACGAGAGGTTCAATTATGAACTAATCGTTGTCATGGGATTCTAACGGATTTATTTATGGAGCTTTAGTATCTTGATTGCTTTAAAGATCTGTGTGTGATGTATATCTGATATCCTCGTATGGTTGTGCTTAATTGATAGATGCGTAGCTAACATCTAATTTGTTAATCTCTTGTGAAGTGAAAGTGGATCTTGAGATTTAGAACTTGTCATGCTAGCATAGGTTCATGATTGTTTATCAACATGATTTGTAGTATGAGATGAGAATACTTATATTGCCCTATGTGATCATTATGGATAACTTGTTCTTCAACCGTTATGTTTTCAAATTCTATAGACATATAGGGTCTAAGCATAATTGGTGTCTATTCATCTTCTATCTCTTTTGTGGATGTATGGGTAGTTTGGTATACGTATGCTGACAGGTAGCGTGTACTTGTTTCGTGTTGTCCGATCAGATATCATAACCATTGCATATAGTGATTAAAGGCGTCAGATCTAAGCAAAGTATTTAATGAAGTTAGGATTCCATGGTTTTTCTTGCAGAAGTAATTAGATTTCAATTCTTGCTAGTTAGTTAATTTGTAGTTTTGTTAATTTGCTTTTTAGTTAATTTAGATAGTTAAAACCCATATTTGTTATTTGTCTTAGCAGTGCATAATAATCATACATTGTTGCATAGGTACATCTACTGAATTAAAACCATAACCAGATCTCTGTGGGAACGAACTCGACTTATATCTGTATTACTTGTGACCACGTGCGCTTGCGTGATTTTGTGTTAACAATCCTGTTTTTCAAATTTGGAAAAGGTACTTGTAAATAATATTATTTCAATTTTTTTGTATTGTATAAAAATATAAATCTTATATTTACAAGTACGTCTTCCAAACACATCGAAATGCGTGAAAAAGTAATAGGTTAAAATACTGATAGAGAATTTCTACAAATTGTTTTTCATTTTTTTTCACTTTTTTAATAAGTGATAAATATGATTTTGATAATAATTGATCACTCTTTAAGTACAAATTGAATCAATTTTTTTTTGTCAAAATGACTCACAAAACGAAACTAAATCACAACTTGAGTTATACATGGAAGAAAGTAAGTTGGATGCTAGAGTAAAACTTGTTATAATTTCTTTTTGGAGATCAAATAAGAGCAAATACCATGTTTTATCGGTTATGGCACGTGATATTTTAAGCATGCCAATAACTACTGTTTCTTCTGAGTCTTCTTTTAGTATCGGAAGTCAATTATCAGCAAGTATCGTGGTTTTATTACTCCAGACAATGCAGAGGCGTTGTTGTGCACTCGTGGTTGGTTGTATGGGGCTGAAGGTAAAATTAACACTATTCTTTTATTAATTACAGTTATTTTACAACTGTAATTATTGTAGTTATTGGAGATGAAGAAAATAATTCAGAAGATTTCATTGGTGATGTTGAGAAGTTTGTGCTTGGATTGCAGGCTCCGGAAAACTGATGTTATCTTTCCTTTAAAAGTAATAATAGTAGGATTTAGTTTATCTGCTCTGTCTCTGTTAAGCCTTCTTCCCTTTTATGCATACAACAGGAAACTACCTATCATTAGTGTTAGCATTGCTAGCACTGCCTTTCATTTCTTGTCTTTTAAGCTACTGTTCTTCTATATCTTAGCTTAATCTCTCTGAAACCCTATGCTTCTTTGTGAATCTGTCTACATTTCTCTACGGTTATTACTTGATGTGTCAAATTATATCTATCCACAAATGCACGGTGTCTATTGTTAGCAGATACTAGAAAGTACGGGTCGAATCCACAAGGAGACAAGTTTCAAGATATTAATCTAACTATTGTGAATTGTTCCCAAAAGAAAAACGAGTACTGAGAATTTTTACTAAGTAACAATGCAAATTAAATATGTTTTAAATCAATTAACTAAAGGACTAGGGCAATTCAGGTTCACCATGCTTACACCAAACAAATCATAAAAGTATAGCAATTCAATGGGTCAAGTAATTAAAGTAATGCTACACAACAGTTTTAATTGAATACACACTTGTCTGAATGTAAATCACACAACATTCTGGTAGAATTTGTACATTGTTATTTGGAATTAGACACAATAGTTTTAATTGAATAAACACTTGTCTAAAAGGTAATCACACAACATTATAATAGAATTTGTCAATTGTTGTTTGAAATTATACACAACATTTTGTTTAATTTGAATTGTTATGTTTGCCATCTACAAACAAGTGTTTTTTATATTTAACTTGTTGGATGCATTAGAACACAATGTTTATAAACCATTGAATATGGTATCTTTTTTTTTACCTTGGTACAACCGTTTTTTTTTTTGCTATGGTATTGTGTTCCAATTTCACGCACAATGGTTTATATATATATATATAAAAAATGAGTCTTACGCAATGCAACAAAAATACAGAAAGGAGCATAAAACTTGAATAATAAATCATAAAAAAATTATAAAATTCTGTTTACATTGGGAAATGTCTGAATAGCACAAAGAACTATCTCTAATAACATCAACCATTTTCAACATAGTTTAGAAAATAGCTTGATAATAGTCTATGAGCCTGAGGAACCCAATGGTGAATATCCCTGCACAAGACACATAAATTAAGACACTGTCTAATAACAATCAATGAACTAGAAAAAGTTGCAAACAAGAAAAGTTGATTAATTTGGATAAAGTCGTAATGACAGAACTGAAAAGAGTTCCCGCCCTAAGCCCATTAAGAACACGAACTTCAGATCATATACTTACAGATAGGTGAATTCCTTTTGATTCGCAACCTGAATGAATCTCAACCTGGTTAACAGCTGGAGCTTTGCCTGTTGCCATCCTGAATGAATCTCAACCTGGTTAACAGCTGGAGGAACGCATGCAACCTGCAGTAAATCCTCCATTTTTTTGGAAGTAAAATTGCTCACACCAATATCTCTAGCTTATATAGAGCCTCCATTGATTTCCATGTACTGGGAATTAGGTAGACAGAGGTTCTCAGGTGTAAAACCAACTGATCCCTTCTTCATGCTAACAGGCCAGTGGATATTTAAAACGAAAAAAACAGGTGTTTTCAGTTTATTATATTAGTGTAGAACTGACTAAGATAGAATATCTAAAAACTCTTAAAAGTGTTGAGGTGTTAAATATTTCAACTAGAAAGAAATTTCCCGAGCTTAAGTCACTATTAGTCTTTCCCTACAGGCAATATCTATTCAACCAGAAACGTATCTGGCTAAACTCTAATCCCTTGATAGTAAATAATTTTAAATTTCCCAACCTAAATGACTACACAACCAAAGAGAAATTTCCTGACCTTTGATAAGTAATCCATAGGTAGATTCTTAGTTTTCTTTCATAAGCTACCATTCTAACTATATATTGATTGCAGTCGTGGTATAAGGCAAAAGAACAACTCAAAGTTTGGCTTTTACCTCGTAAAAAGGGTGTGATGTCCGTTATAGCGTTTTTGGGAAAAAAAGCTGTCAGTATCTGAGGAATGTGATGTCCGTTATAGCGTTTTTGGGAAAAAAAGCTGTCAGTATCTGAGGAAACAACCAACATCAACAGAAATTCCTCCTGCTTGAGGAGGGCAGTGTTTTACGTTTCTGTTTGAAACACTTACACTGTGTTCCCGAATCAATAAAAGAAAAAAAAAAGAATTGAAAATAGCTTATTTTCTTTTCTCTCTAAATCTTTCCAAAAGTGGGAAGAAGATTTTGTAGACAAATATAACAAGATTTTCTTTCCAAATCTTTAGAAATCTTTAATTTTCTTTCTACAAATATCTTTTGGGAACAAGTTAAAGAAATCAAATCTTTACATTTCTTTTCTTTTCTTTCCAAAAAAGGTTTCTGGTTAATAGTGTTCAGCAATCTCTACAAATGCTTTGGCTGACTGTTTGATTAGGGCTGCATTTCCATGTATTGCCTGGAAGAGTAGCGACCCTATAGAAGTCCTCTGCCTCATACCTTAAAACCAGGAATGCAAGTATACAGTGGTGTTATTTTATGCAGAAAAGATGAGAACCAGTAGAAGATAAATTGTGCAAGTCAGTACAGTGTAACAATAACTGTAAACATTTTAAGAACGTGTACTGCTTAGCAAATATGACAATCCTTCTCATTTATTTTTTTGGGTGTTAATTCACTCTGTCTCTCCTAATTCGAAATTTCAGATCATTTTAGTTAACTAATAACCAAATTCTGAACAAATCACTCTGTTCAAGTATTATTCACTGAGATAATTAAAGGAGCCGAAAAGTTAACTCAATATTTCCTTCCCTTCATAACAACTTGTGAATACAGGGGACCTCAAGTAACAATTACCATACGTCTCCTTGCGCACATAAATTAAGCAGACTGAAAATGTTCTGCTTACCTTAGAGTAGACTTCAAATATAACTCGAGCACTACCATCTGACAAGCAGTTGAGTGATAAAGACACAGTAGCGTCAAAGCAAGCCAAACAATCAGCACCTGGTTCAATGGGTTTTCTCCAAAGAACTCCACCAACTCATTTTGGCTAGGTGGTGCTGGTCTTTCCCACTTCCAGCAAGCGCTTTCTTCCTGAAAAACAATTAAAATGGCTACATAAATCGAAGCCAACATTCATTATCTAATACAAAGAAAAAAAAAAACCTATGAATTACCGCAGAGAGAAGACACAGCTAGCCGACCAATGTTGAATCTATATAGTAGTCTGAAAAACAGAACTACAACCTTTGACTCGCTTGTTTCATAATGGTATACATTATACCGAGCTTAGCATAAGAAGCGAGCTTGATGTCGAGATCACCTTCGATTTTGCGAGCTTCTTTCTAGAGCTCCTCCCAACAAAATATACCCAAAACAAATAAATTAAATAAGACACAATATCAAATACCAAAACCCAAATTGAAACCCTAATCAGTTAAAATACAAATCCAAAGATTGAAACTCTAACAGTTAGAGATGAATTACCTTAAAGAAATCTCGAAATCAGAAGCCCTAGAATGAAAACTCCAAATGTAAAGCCCTAAAATCAAGTATAATCGAGTTTTTAATTGGATGTAATTGAGTGAAATCAAGTGGGTTTAGAGCAGCAGTGGTTAATCGAGGAGTAGAGTGAAGTCGAGCACAGAAAAAAGGGGAGTGTTTGGTGAAAAGAAAGGGGGGAAGACTGTATAGGCTTATAGCTGGTCCTGTATTTCGTTTTGGGGGAACATTAGCGCCCATTTTTCATCTCTGTAAAATGTGAGGACAACTAATTATTATGTATATTTTCATTTTTTTTCTTATAATTCAAAAATTCATTGAAAATGGTATATCAAAAACTTTTAATATTTATAAAAATAAATTAATCGCTTATTTGGTATAATTTATATTTTTATAAAAATATCTTCATTATTTTAATCAAAATTAATTAGTTTCAAGGTTGAATGATATGATTATTAAATTTGTGTATTTGTGTATAACACTTTCTAGCTACTCAATTATTTTGGAATTAGCCGCTCAATTTCTTCGATGATCGAATCATACGAAAGTTAATAAACGCTCATTTTAGTGTTGTAAAAAAATAATTAAAAAATAAAAAGGTTGGGTTGTATGAGATTTTAACAAAAACGAAGCAAAAGTGCAGCTTCCTTTAACGGGGCACGATCAAAATTCACTGAATAATTTTTTTGAATGATTGTTTTGATGATCGAACCGTACGAATGTTAATAAACACTCATTTAAGTGTTGGGAAAAAATAATCAAAAAATAAAAAGGTCGGGTTGTACGAGATTTTAACAAAAACGTAGTAAAAGTGATGCTTCCTCTAACGGGGAACGATCCAGATTCACTGAATAATTTTTTTGAATGCTTTCTTCGATGATCGAACCATACGAAAGTTAATAAACACTCATTTTAGTATTGGGAAAAATAATCAAAAAATAAAAAGGTCGGGTTGTACGAGATTTTAACAAAAACATAGTAAAAGTGTAGATTCCGTTAACGGGGCACGATCCAGATTCACTAAATAATTTTTTTTGAATGCTTTCTTTGATGATCGAACCGTACGAAAGTTAATAAACACTCATTTTAGTATTGGGAAAAAAGAATCAAAAAATTAAAAGGTCGGATTGTACGAGATTTTAACAAAAACGTAGTAAAAGTGTTGCATCCTATAACGGGGCACGATCCAGATTAACTGAATAATTTTTTGAATGCTTTTTTTGACGATCGAACCATACGGATGTTAATAAACACTCACTTCAGTGTTGGGAAAAAATAATTAAAAAATAAAAATGTCGGGTTGTAAGAGATTTTGACAAAAACGTAGTAAAAGTGCTACTTCCTATAACAGAACAGAACTTCTATCAAAACTACGATCAGAATGAATATATGCTGCCCTAGCAAGCTCTTGGGCAGCCATATTGGCAGACCGTTTTATAAAATACAATGGAATATTGTTTAACTGAAGGATGTGTCTACGACATTCCTCGATAACCACACCAAAATGAGACCGCATTGGCGTTTTACTTCTAACTGCCTGTACTGCAACAAGGCAATCAGATTCAGTACACACATTCAGCCAATTCGACTCCATGATCCAACTCAGCGCCTCCTTGATAGCTATAGCCTCTGCTAGCTAGCTCCTTGAATAAGATCGCCCTCACAGTTCCTAGCTACTAAACCAATACCATAAGCATGTTGATTTTCAAAGACCGCTGCATCCACCGTAACCTTAACTGAATTCCGTTGAAAAACTGTTTATGAAAAACATTACACAACATTTATGAAAAATTGTTGATTTGCAAACTGTTGTTTAACGATTTAAAAGTGTAAAACATTACACAACGGTGTTTATGAAAAACTGTTGTTGTGTGTCAATATCATACAACATTTTTTTATCAGAAAAACGGTGTCTGAATATTTTATAATTTCCCACCAAATCCATTTCAAATTTTTCATTATTTCCCACCAAATTCAATTCAAATTATTTCATTATTTCCCACCAAATATTTCATTATTTCCCACCCAATTCAATTCAAATTTTTCAGTAGTTCAGATAACAGTTTCATAAAACCATTGTCTGTAAGCTTTCCTTTTCACAATGGTGTGTATGACTCGTTGTTTGAGTTTAATCAGACAATGGTTATAATAAACACTTATCTGAATTACACAACATAAAAACCAAAACCATTGTCTCAAGCTACTATAAGTTAGTTTATTAACAACGGTTTTGGAGTGTTAAAGCCTGTAAGACAAGAGTGCAATTTAAGAACCGTTGTCTTACTAAATTGGAGGACTCCACATAGACAACAGCTTTTTTGTTAAAAGTCAATCCACCGTTGTATGAAATTTTGGGATAACGGTTTTTTCTTTAACCATTGTGTTTTAGGCATTGTATGATCCTGTTTTTCTTGTAGTGCACCAATCAAATTAAAGCATAATCATGGTGCAAACATGGCTCCCCTTTATACCCTAGAAGTAAACTACTCACTCATACTAAGTGTTATTCCCAGATTACACACTTGTATAATTGTAGAAGGTGGGGGGTTGAATACAATTCTTGATATTTATAAATTTCTGATAAGAACCACAGAAATCTATAAGGAGATAATTGTTGAATGAGAAAAGATTCACAAACACATAAAAAATCAGGTGGTTAAATGTACCACCTGAGACTTTTATTCGAAGAAAACTCTGTGATACAAATGTACACAGCTTCTGTTTTACAACTCTTTACTTCTAAGGATATTCAAGAAACCCTAAGCAAATATGTCTATTTTCTTAGTCTCTAAAGAGTTGCTACACTTTGTTATATATCCCAAGTTTACAAGTACTATAGGAACAAGATAATATTAATCTAATTCAAGTTGACTTGCTACTCCACTCCAAATACACATGTAGCCGAAAGGTTGTCCTTGTGAACAGATATGTCCCCTGCACCTTTCTTGTATGTACTGTGTAAATGGAATGCTTCTTTCTTCTGCATTTCCAAAGTATGGCTGCCATACTGCTTTTTATACCTACTATCAACCCATGTGATCTGGTCAGTCAAACCTGTCCTTATCAACTGCTAATTCTCAGCTAGCATAGAAGAAAGTGTCAATGATTATCCGTTGATGTTGTACACTATCATCCATTGATGGTAGTTTGAGCTATATCCGTTGATAGAGTATATTTGAGTTGTATCCGTTGATAGAGTCTTGTTCTCATCCGTCGATACACTTTCACTTAGACAGAATTACTTAGCATAGCTTATTTACAATTGGCTACCCTATTCTGCCTATCCGTTGATGGTCAACATGACTCTGAATAAAAACACTATCAACTGATAAATAGAGATATTGCAATATACTACAAAACCTCATCCGTTGATGAGCTACCTGTCAACGAATAGAGTTATAATGTCTCATCCGTTGACAGTTACAAAACATGACTTATACAATTTTGTGCATAGAATGTGAAGTTATCATCAAGTACAACATATTCCTAACAATCTCCCCCAATTTATGCTTGATGAACATAAAGCCATAAATTTAGGACCTTGATGATAACAAAACATTTCCCTAGAGGTATTTACTGATAGATGCATAATTGTATTAAGCTTCAAAATTTAAACACAGAAAGTTTGAGAAATTTACAGAGAAAGATTGCTCCTCTAGTCTGAGCAGATCATTAATGTTTTCTTTCTCTTATTGGCACCACTCTTGATTTTCCTTCCTTAGCAGAATTTGATTCAATCTGGATTTGGAGTTGCCTGTAGAAGGCTTCTTCTTCAGCAATCTTTGAATTCAGCTTTGATTGCAACCACCTAAGGTACTGGGTGCTAGCCTTAGATAGTTGATCCCCTAACCTGAAGAATCTCATGTTTCCACCTTCATCCCTGAATTCCATCATCCAATAAGGTTGAATGTGGATTTTATGTCCATTGTATGGGATCTTCAATTTCATGGGCAAACTTGATGGAGAATTCCATTCTGCTCTAATCTGTTCAATCCTCTTGATTATTTCATGCCTGGCTACCATGGAGAACCCTGTATGTCTCTTAATGGCAGAGAATACTTTGGTTAAGATTTGATAATTTTCTCCAAGTACCATTGGTAAAGGCCATGTCCTCTCTTTTCCTCCTTTGTAGACAAACACTAATCTCTCAGGCAGTTGTTTGTATTTGTCAATTCCTCTCACTTCTGACACTTCATCCATATATAGATTGATGCCAGAATATTCTTCTATAACTGCCTAATAGATGTAGTCTTCCTTGTTCTCAGCAGGTGACTGTTTAACAATAGAGGGCACCTTAGATATTTGGATAGGCAACTTTGGAGTTTGCTTTCTTGAGGCCCTTTTCTTCTGTGTTGATTCAAACAGAAATTTAGGAACCTCAATTTTGTCAAACTCCACTGGTTCCTCCTTTGGCTCTATTTGCTGTTCATGGAAGTTTACAGATGGGTTTATTACCTCTCGAGGCATTTGAACTGGTAATTATGTGCCACTTGTTTCTCTGGATCCTTTCTGTGGAGAAATAGGTTTGTTGGGCCTTTGCTTTTTCTGTCTTTTTTGTACCCTGACCTTAGTGCTACCTTTTCTCTTAACTGGCTTAGGAGGTTCCTCAGACTCCTTTTCTTCACTTTGTAACTCATCCTCTAACTCTTGAGCTAGCCTGGCTAGCCTCTCTTCTGAGTTTTCATTTGGAAATTTAGTATTTGGATGAGCTTCTCTTAGCAGCCTTGAAGTCTCTTCCCTCTTGGCTTCAACAAATCTAGGATGGCTGTTGGAGATGATCAGAATTTTTCCATTCCTTGTGATTACAGCCATCCATTCTCTTACTCTTTTATTAGTCGTTTGCTTGAACTCCATGATAGCTTCTCCCATTAGCTTCTCTTCATCATCCTTGGGAAATGGATAGTCCAGTTGTAACTTGTTCTTCCCATTTGCTTTTGGTGGAGAGTAAACTCTGGTTTTTATGATGGGTTCAAATTCTTTGACATAAGAAGGTACAACATCATAATATGTAGGAGCCACAATTACTGGAGTGAGCACCTTCAGAATTGTAGTAGATATTGTTGGAGCTGAGGTTTGGCTAGAGAACAGAGTTGATGCAATACATTCATTGATCAACCTTTCTGACCTCATTATCCTTTCATTTTATTCCTCTCTTATCTTTTGTAGAGTTCAATCTTGGTTAGCTTTTCCTCTTATGTCATGTTTGAGAGATCAAACTCTTCAGATAGAGCTATTGGTAGGGTTTGGATTTGATAGGGGAAGCTTTGACAATAAATTCATATGGATTGACCACTATGGTAGGCTGCTGCTCCCCCTCACTTGCTGCTTCTCTCCTTTCAGAAATAGTGATTTGTCTTGTAGTTGCCACAGCCTCTTCCACTTTCTCCCCCTTTTTGTTAGCATCAAGGGTTTGAATAGAAGTAGGGGCTGCAACCAACTTTTCTAAAAGTTGAGTTTGCAGTTTCTGATGTTGAAGAAATTGCTCCATCTGGGATTCCATCTTTTCCACTCTAGTGGTGAGTTGTTGCACAGACTTAGCTAAGCTGTCTTCTTTGATGAATCTTTGTTGAAACACCCTTTGATATCTTGTTTGACCTCCTCTAAGTTTGATCTTTGAATCACCATTTGCATCTTTTGCAACTTGAGAGAGTCAATTGCTTGTTGAAGAACAACCTGTCTTTGTGGATCTGCACTTTGGTGCTCAGCCATGGCAGATTTATATTGCCTTATGATCTCCAAATCAATGTCAAGATAGGTGTAGCTAGTAGCAAATTTCCAATCATGAATACTACTAGCACCTTCATCCTCAGTGCTCTGGTTGGCTTCACTGTCAAATTCTTCAATGTCTTCATCTTCAGCAATGGATGGCAGAGCTTCTAAAGATTCCTTAGCTCTTTGTAGTGACTGTGAGGTGTGCACTAGGTGCATTGCCTCCTCTGCTTCCACATTGCTTTGGCGAGCCAGAACGTGATAGGCAGGTGGAGGAATAAAGGTTTCAACATCCAAAGAGATGGAGTCAATCATTGACTGATATTCTTTTTGATATTCCATGTCCTTGGTTGCATCATCAACCTCCATTGGCTCACTTGCAATGGCTTCTCCTTCCAACCTTATGCCTCATGTAGTCCCTTCTCTCCTCTCATCTCTCTTTTCTTGCATCAAGGGCTCCCCTTGGCTCACACCTCTCACACCCTCACCTTCACCTACTAAGGTGGAACTCTTAATCTCTCCTTTTGCCTGACCGGAAGAAATGGCCAGCCTCTCATTATTTGCCTCTCCTTTTGCCTGCTCACAAGGCAGCCTCTTACTCCCTTCCCTCAATCCTAAAAGTGTTTTAACTACTGAGAACTCCTCCACACTTGACACAGGAATGTCAGATATAGCAGTGGTAGAGTGAGTTATCAACGGATAAGGAATATCCGTTGATGGAGTAGTTGTAGCTGTCAACGGATGGCTAGACATAGGCGCATCCGTTGATGGAGAAACACTTGTCAACGGATGCAGGATATCCGTTGATGAAGGAAAGATAGTATCCGTTGAAGTGAAAACCAACACTTAATCTGTGGTGATTTATTTTAAGGAAGAGGCCACACATAATGTTGTGAATTCAGGAATGGAAGATTGATGGCCTAACAAATCATCTAAAAGATGATGACCACCAATTGTTGAGTAGGGCTTCTCCAAGAATTTTAAAGATGGAGAATCAGGAATTGATGTAGATATCATATCCACATCCAGAGATGGAGTTGGTGATGGTGGATTGAAATGTGTATCGATTTGAAGGTTAAGATCAAGGGGATGTGACTCCACATTTATTGAAGTCACATCAAATTGAATTTGAGAAGGTACAGTTTGCTGTACTGTGTGTGCACCCTGTGATTCCCCAATGGTTTTGGATTTTACTCTTCTACCATAGGTTTTTGAGTGAGGGCTATTTGTGTCTCTTGCCCTTTTGTGCAGTGTTCCTGGAGTGGAACTTAAATCAGTAGTCACATCCTGTTGAGAGGATGTAACTAGAATTTGGCTTGAAGGTTCATTAACAGTCTTTTGAGAGACTGAAATGGTGGTTGCACCTGCCACACCTTCCTTATCCTTAGGGCTTCTTTGATGTTCACCCTGTCCCTCACCACTCACTACCACCTACACTCCCCTCAAGAGTTTTGGTAGTTTTTGCAACAGGTGCCTTTTGAGAGACACCTGAGGTTTGTCTTTTAGATTGTGATTTTGAAACTTTGGATTTGGTCACTTTGGTAGGAGCCTGTTTGGTCACAGCTACAGACTCCATTGTGACACTAGAAGGCAAAGAAATTTGGGGGTTAGAGATAGGAGTTTCAGGGTTGGAAACAGTTACCTGAACAATTGGTAGATATACCAATTGTACTTCTGCATTTAGGTTCATTCGAATCAAATCACTTAAGACTCTTTTCTCCTGAACCAAACAATTGAACTTGCTATCTGGGTTAGCAATGGATAGCTCATTCTCAGATACATGCAGTGCTAAGAGCATCAAAAATCTAGCAAAATAAATATTCTTGCTCCTAGTTTCCTTTTTACCTAATTTAGCTGTTATCTCATACATGACTAGTGTGCCAAAATTATAGAATTTATCAGTCAAAAGCATACATAGCATAACTAGCATGGAATTGGTAACAGCATCAAAGTTACTAATTTTGCCAGAAAAAGTTTTAATGAAGGCATCACAAAAATAACTTCATTCTTTAACCATACATTTCCTAACAATTTTCCCTAAGTTCTCAGTACTAAGGGTATAATTTATGGAATTAAGCATGGTAACAATTTCAGCATTACTGGGTACTTCCAGACAGTTATTCTCAGGTAATTTTACACAAGCAGTTATCACATCAGAATTAACTACATAGTTTTTACCCTTTAAAGAAAAAGCAAGTGTACCGTCTGTGCCAATGTACTCAGCAGATGCCCACATCTCTTCAATTACCTCGTGGATTAGAGGAGTGGTGGCAGTCATAGCATATGACAGTTTACATTTCTTCACGAAATTCATCATGGTGTGATAAGCTTCTGGAGCGTTCACTGTATCAACAAAGGCCGTGAAATTGTTCTTCTCATAGGTGAACCCAGTGGAAGACATTATCTTAACAATAGGCGCCATTCAAGTGTTTGAACTTTTGTTGCAGAGAGTTTTAGTGAAGAAGATGCAGTTAACTTATGAGATTCTTGAAAATGAGTAAAAGTGAGATGTGAGGACACAAGACAGCCTTTTATATTTTTCAAGAATTAAAAATGAAATAATTAAAAAATAATTACTCCATTGGTCAAAAGTAACTGTCAGATAATAAATGAAAAGAAAAGAAGTACAGCCGTGACTAAATATACACGTTTACCAACGGCTATAAATATATATATATATATATATATATATATATATATATATATATATATATATATATCAACGGATATAGAATGGACGGTTGAGAAAACAGTTTATCCATCGATGATGTGAACAACCTGTTATCCGTTGACATACAAAAATCTAGTAATGTGTTTATACTACCAACAGATAAAAGAATATCCGTTGATAAGCAAATTTTGCCTTAGACAAAATTTATGCAGAAAATTTTTCTGAGAGTTTTTAATTCTCAAGAAAATTAAAACACATTTCTAGCTGCAATACAGTATGATTAGATATCACTAGGAATTACGAAAAATTAAGCATACCTAGTTCACCTACCAACCTTGTGAATGAAGATTCATCAAGAGGCTTGGTGAAGATATCTGCAAGATGCATTTCACTTGGCACAAAGTGCATTTCTACTGTACCATTCATCACATGCTTTCTAATGAAGTGGTATTTGATGTCAATATGCTTGGTTCTCGAATGTTGCACTGGATTCTCTGTGATGGCAATAGCACTAGTGTTGTCACAGAAAATTGGAATCTTCTCAACTTTTAGACCATAGTCAATAAGTTGATTTTTCATCCAAAGAATCTGTGCACAACAACTTCCAGCAGCAATGTACTCAGCTTCAGCTGTAGAAGTGGAGACTGAGTTCTGTTTCTTACTGAACCATGACACAAGCCTGTTCCCTAGAAATTGACAGGAGCCTGTTGTACTTTTCCTATCAATTCTGCAACCTGCATAGTCTACAGCTGAATAGCCAATTAGATCAAAGCCAGAATCTCTTGGGTACCAAATGCCAAGGTTTGGTGTTCCCTTGAGATACCTGAAAATTCTCTTAATAGCAATCAAGTGAGACTCTCTAGGGTCAGCTTGAAATCTAGCACAAAGACAAGTAGAAAACATTATATCAGGTCTACTAGCTGTTAGATATAGAAGTGAGCCTACCATGCCTCTATAGCTTGAGATGTCCACAGACTTTTCCTTAGTATTCAACTCAAGCTTAGTTGCAGTGGCCATAGGTGTTTTTGCAGAGGCACAATCCATTAAGTCAAATTTCTTTAAAATATCATAAATATATTTTGTTTGACTTATGAAAATTCCCTCATTAACTTGCTTGACTTGTAAACCAAGAAAGTAAGTTAATTCACCCATCATGCTCATTTCATACCTACTTTGCATAAGTTTGGCAAACCTTTTGCAAAGCTTCTCATCTGTAGACCCAAAAATAATATCATCTACATAGATTTGAACAAGTATTGAAGAACCATTGACATTTCTATGAAATAAGGTTTTATCTACTGTACCTCTAGTAAAGTGATTCTCCAAAAGAAATTGAGATAAAGTGTCATACCAGGCTCTTGGTGCTTGCTTCAAACCATAAAGTGCTTTCAGGAGAAGATATACATATTCTGGAAAATCTGGATCTTCAAAGCCAGGAGGTTGATGGACATATACCTCTTCTTCCAGTTCCCCATTTAGAAAGGCACTTTTGACATCCATCTGATAGACTTTGAAATTGGCATGTGCTGCATAGGCTAGGAAAATTCTAATTGCCTCAAGTCTTGCCACTGGAGCAAAAGTTTCATCAAAATCTATCCCTTCTTCTTGAGAATAGCCCTTTGCCACTAATCTAGCTTTATTCCTCACAATTATGCCATTTTCATCAGTCTTATTCTTGAGAACCCATTTGGTACCTATGACACCTCTATCATCAGGTTTGGGCACAAGCTTCCATACTTTATTTCTCTCAAATTGGTTTAGCTCTTCTTGCATTGCTAAGACCCAATCTGGATCTAGAAGGGCATCTTCCACTTTCTTAGGTTACTCTTGAGACAGGAAACTACTGTATAGGCATTCTTCTTGTGTGGCCCTCCTAGTTTCGACTCTTGAGTTTGAGTCACCAATGATTAACTCAAAAGGATGATCTCTGGTCCATTTTCTTGAAGGTGGAAGGTTTGATCTAGATGAGGTTGCTTCATCTAAATGAGCATGACCTTGTTGATTGGTCATTGAGTTTTGACTTCGAGAAACTCCCCCTGAGTTTGTTGTCCTTGAGGAAATTATGAAGTTGACTGTCAACGGATGCATCATTTTGTCTATCAACGAATGCTCCATTTTGCCTGTCGACGGATGCATCGGATGCCCCAGTATGACTGTCAACGGATGCTTCATTTCCAGTGTTAGCATCACTTCTAGTTGAACCAACAACTCTAGATGAATTTTCATGGTCATAATCTTCATTTTTCTCATCATCATCAATGCACATTCTTCCTTCTACCTCATTTTCAAATCTCAACTTTTCATGGAAGCCTTCATCATTTAGACCTAGAATCTTTTGATCATCAAACACAACATGTACAGATTCCATAACAATGTTGGTTCTTAGATTGTAGACTCTATAGGCTTTCCCTGTTGCATACCCAACAAAGATAGCTTCATCTGCCTTTGCTTCAAATTTGCCCAAGTTATCTCCATGATTCCTTAGCACAAAACACTTACATCCAAAGACATGAAGAAAAGCTAAAGTTGGTTTCTTGTTGGTGAATAACTGATAAGGAGTCATTCTCTAGCTTGATTGGCCAAGGAAATATTCTGAGTGAAACAGGCAGTGTTGACAGCTTCAGCCCAGAAATATGTTGGCAATCTTGATTCACTTAGCATTGTTCTAGCTGCTTCAATGAGAGTTCTGTTTTTCCTTTCAACAACCCCATTTTGTTGAGGTGTTCTAGCAGCAGAAAACTCATGGACAATTCCATTCTCTTCATAGAAAATCTTCATTGTGGAATTTTTGAATTCACTGCCATTGTCACTCCTGATTCTTTGTACTTTGACTTCAGAACCATTGTTTACTAGTCTGAGATGATTGATGATGATTTCACTTGCACAATCTTTGGAGTGCAGAAAGAAGGTCCATATAAACTTAGAAAAATCATCTACAATCACCAGACAGTATTTCTTCTTAGAAATGGACATGACATTCACTGGACCAAATAAGTCCATATGCAGCAATTGAAGTGGCTTAACAATGGATGACTCTGTCTTGCTCTTAAAGGATGATTTCTTTTGTTTCCCTAATTGGCAGGCATCACACAATCCATCCTTGATGAACTCCAATTGAGGGATTCCTCTAGCCAGATCCTTTCTTACCAAATCATTCATAACTTTAAAATTCAAATGTGACAGCTTTTTATGCCATAGCCAACTCTCATCCTTGCTTGCTTTGCTGAAGAGACAAGTGATGGATTCTGAGCATACTGAATTGAAGTTAGCTATGTAAACATTTCCTTTTCTAAAGCCTGTCAATACCACATTGTTGTTTTCCTTGGCAGAAACAACACAGGCTTCTTTAGTGAACTTTACTTCATAGTCTTTGTCACAAATCTGACTGACACTCAGCAAATTGTGCTTCAAACCTTCAACTAAAGCCACTTCTTCAATGATGACATTGTCCTTTGAAATCAAGCCATATCCCTTAGTATATCCTTTGCTGTCATCTCCAAAGGTAATTCTAGGGCCAGCTGCCTCCTTGAACTTTGTGAGCAGGGTTGAATCTCCTGTCATGTGCCTAGAGCATCCACTGTCTAGGTACCATAGATTCCTTTTATTTCCATGCACACATTCCAAAACACAAATCAAGTTGATTTTGGTACCCAAGTTTCCTTGGGTCCTTTCTTGTTAGCCTTTGGTTTTGCACTCTTAGCAATCTGCATTTTAGGTGTAGATGCTTGAGTGATAGGTTTTGACAGATGCTCATTTGCATAAATATTTGATGCATGCATTTGTGGGAAATTGGCATACATATTATTCATGCTAGGAATGCTCCATGACATTTGTGGCATATTCACAGATTGAAAATAAGGATTAGACACATATGGCATGTTCACATATGGATTTGAAAAACTAGCATTCTGATACAAACCAGGCATAACAGGCATTGCAAGTATACTTGACATAGATTGAGGTACATGAACAGAAGTCCTATTAACAGACTTGCACTTAGAAGATAGGTGATTAACACTATTACAATTACCACAAGTTTTCCTAGGAGCAAACTTGTCAGGAGAATAATTGTTTTTCTTGTTGATGCCTATATTACCATTTCTGTTCTTTTTCTTTTTGCACTCAGTTTCTACCTTTTCATTACCTGATTTACCAACAGCCTTTTTGTTATGTAAATCACCTGCCTTAGCCTTCTCACTTGATTTGGATTGGCTACTTTCACCAGAAACAAAATTCTTGGCTACTGGACCATATTGATTGTTCAGTTTCTTGAGTTCCTTCTTACTAACAACCTTTTTGTTAGTCGACGGATACCTCTCATCCGTTGATGGTTCATCTGTCAACGGATGATCACTATCCGTTGATTCATAAATAGTCTCTAGATCCTCAAGGCAAGGTTCTAGCTTCTTCTTATTTTTATTCCAGGTCTCCTTCACAAATGATTCCATTCCCTGGATTTCTACTATGTTTTGTGAGATTTTCCTACAACTTTGAAATTTAGCAATTATTTCTTGTTCTTTTTCCAGCTGGTCTCTTAAAATTAGTTCTCTTTTTAACATAGCTTCAAGTTCACTTTTAGCATCATTGCAATCAACTCTCATTTTCTCAAATTCTAGAAATTGAATTTCTAGAGCAGCATTTCTATCACTTAAAAATAGATTAGTCTCTTTAATCCTATTGTTCTCTTTAGTAAGTGATTTAAGAGTAACACTCAAGTGATATAGTTCAGTAGACATTTCATCTATAACACTATTGCATTCCTCTTTGGTGAGCTCAGAGAGATTAGTAGAAAATACCTGATTGCTAGCTGAACTTGCTTCCTGCTCAGAATCAGCCATCAATGCAAGGTTGACAAACTCAGCATCATCATCAGAATGATTTCCATCAGCAGCCCAGTCATACTCTTGGGTCATGAATGCCTTTCCTTTCTGCCTGAGAAGATCAAAATATTTCTTCTTGTAGTCAACATTTTCAGTTGGCTTGCCCTTGTTCTCAGATCTAGGCTTCTTGCACTCACTTATCATGTGACCAGCAATTCCACAATTGTAGCATTTAATTTTGGATTTATCCACATAGTTGCTTGTGGAAAAATCCTTGTTAAATGACTTAGCCACCCTAGAGTTTCTTCTGAATTTTAGCTTAGAGAATCTCCTAGATAGAAAGGCTAGATGCTCATCTATCTCATCCAATTCATCCTGCTGAAGGACACTCATTTCTTCAGACACTTTTTCCTTGCTTTTGCTTGATTCTGCTCTACCTTCACAAACCTCCCTGTTTGGTGTAGATTTAGCGGCTTCAGTCCTCTTTTCCTCCTTCTGCTCCAAGTCGGCAACAAGTGCAACTGACCCACTTTTCTTTTGGGCCTTCTCAATTTCTTCATCCTGCTCCATTTTCTAGTTCATATGTCTTTAAAGTTCCATAGAGCCTTTCAAGAGTAAATGTCTTGTACTCTTGAGTGTTTCTTAGAGAAACAGTCATTGGCTTCCACTCTTTGGGCAGTGATCTCAGAAATTTGAGATTAGAATCTTTCACTTGGTAGATTCTTCCATACAGTTTCCAGCCATTCAGTAGCTTTTGAAATCTACTAAATGTGTCATTCAATGTCTCTCCATTCTTGAAATGGAAGTGCTCATACTGTTGGATCAGTAGTTGCATCTTGTTTTCCCTTACCTGTTCTGTACCTTCACAAAGGGTTTGAACAATGTCCCATACTTCCTTGGATGTAGTACAGTTGATAACATTGTCAACCATGTCTGTTTCTAAGCCATTAAACAGAATATTCATGGTCTTTTTATCTTTGTGGACTTCTGCAACATCTTCAGTACTCCACTCAGAAACAGGTTTGGGAATGTAAGTGTCTGGTGCATCTGCAACAAGGCCAACTCTTGACGCAGTCTTCATTGGAACATGAGGACCTTTCTCAATGCAATCTACAAAACCTTCATCAATAGACATGAGATGTAGACGCATTTTTACTTTCCAGTGAAAGTAATTTTCTCTATCAAGAACCGGTATCTTCACTCCATAATCCTTCTTAGACATGTTGGAAGTGTGTTGATCTTTAAACTTCAAATATGTTAGAAGCTTGCTCTGATACTAATTGTTATTCCCAGATTACACACTTGTATAATTGTAGAAGGGGGGGGTTGAATACAATTCTTGATATTTATAAATTTCTGATAAGAACCACATAAATCTATAAGGAGATAATTGTTGAATGAGAAAAGATTCACAAACACATAAAAAATTAGGTGGTTAAATGTACCACCTGAGACTTTTATTCGAAGAAAAATCTGTGATACAAATGTACACAGCTTCTGTTTTACAACTCTTTGCTTCTAAGGATATTCAAGAAACCCTAAGCAAATATGTCTGTTTTCTTAGTCTCTAAAGAGTTGCTACACTTGGTTATATATCCCAAGTTTACAAGTACTACAGGAACAAGATAATATTAATCTAATTCAAGTTGACTTGCTACTCCACTCCAAATCCACATGTAGCCGAAAGGTTGTCCTTGTGAACAGATATGTCCCCTGCACCTTTCTTGTATGTACTGTGTAAATGTAATGCTTCTTTCTTCTGCGTTTCCAAAGTATGGCTGCCATACTGCTTTTTATACCTACTATCAACCCATGTGATCTGTCAGTCAAACCTGTCCTTATCAACTGCTAATTCCCAGCTAGCATAGAAGAAAGTGTCAATGATTATCCGTTGATGGTAGTTTGAGCTGTATCCATTGATATAGTAGATTTGAGTTGTATCCGTTGATAGAGTCTTGTTCTCATCCGTCGATACACTTTCACTTAGACAGAATTACATAGCATAGCTTATTTACAATTGGCTACCCTATTCTGCCTATCCGTTGATGGTCAACATGACTCTGAATAAAAACACTATCAACTGATAAATAGAGATATTGCAGTATGCTACAAAACCTCATCTGTTGATGAGCTACCTGTCAACGAATAGAGTTATAATGTCTCATCCGTTGACAGTTACAAAACATGACTTATATAATTTTGTGCATAGAATGTGAAGTTATCATCAAGTACAACATATTCCTAACACTAAGATTAAGAACAACAAAGACAATAAAGAAAGCCATGTAAAACATATACTAATACACAAGATGAGATAAAGAATACCTCAAACTTTATATAAAGAAGAACAACGAATCCAAGTTTAACCAAGTGCTTACAATGGAAGAGATGAAGAACAAACCCTAGCTATGTAAAAGTACGTTCTCTATATCCCTCTAAAAGCTAATAATAATAACTCCAATAAAATATGATCTCTATCTACTAATAAAGTATTTTTAATGCTTTAATAAATTTACAAAAAGATATCCATAATTGAATAGGATTTTTTAATGTGAAATTCGTAGCTGTATTTACTCCTCTGTTTATGGGCTCTTCCAGTTGGACTTTGATCTTTGGACCATCTCAGAATTAAAGAAAATTCTTTAAGATTTGCGTGGACTGTAAGATCGTTAAAATCGGACTTCTGGAACTCAAGATGCGGCCCAAACAATGTAAGCAGCCCGTGTAGCCCACTAATACGAATTTTCTTCTATTTAAACTCCAAAATAGCTCTTTTTGCTACAAAGAAATAATAATAATAATAAAAAAAAAGATATACCAAGAAAGTTATAAATACTCCCCTATTGCATAACCATGAATTGGTCCTTGAGAAATATTTATCCAGTAGTTGGCTTGCATGTTGGCTTGCATGATTCCAGTCCCTTGATTTGAATATTAATTAGTAAGTGAAGATTCTAAGACAACAAGCAACCTAGCATAGTTGGTTGGAAGTGGGCATTGGAGTCAACATGCACATCGTGGTCAGGGGTTCAAATCCCTTTAATTGCAATTTTTGTTAAATAACACACCAACTGTTGCCTCTGCTGAAAAACATTGGCTTGCTCCATCTGAAAAATTTGTGAATTTTGAGCATTGTACGAGCAATCATTACCGAAGTGGCCTTGAACGCCATAAACTTCACAAATATGAGCATTCATATGAGCCATAGATGACAATGCATTAATGCTCATAGGAGGAGTAGAGGACTGAGACGTCTGTGTAGTCTTCAATGAATGAATCTCCTAAGTCAATGTAGCGAGTTGAGATGATAAAAGAGAGTAATAATCCACTTCAAGTTTACCCCCCTTCTTGGGTGTTCTCGGGTTATTGAAGTGATTGGCAGCCAAATTTGCAAGGAAAGATGCGCATCATCAACTCCTTTGTCTAGGAATACACCACATGCAGCATTATCAACCGTATCTTTTGTTTCGTGGTCAAGACCATTATAGAAGCGTTTAAGGAGAAACCACTTCTCAAGACCATGGTGGGGGCATTCACGTTGAAGATCTTTAAACCTTTCCCACGCATCTCTAAGAGACTCTCCATACTCTTATTTAAAACCCGTCATCTTGTCAATCAATTCGTCAGTTCTATTGGGAGGGAAGAACTCAGTTAAGAAGGCTTGAGCAATTGTATCCCACTCGGTTAAGTTGATATCATTCAACCATTTTTGAGCTTTGTCACGAAGAGAAAATCCGAACAACATGACTTTCAATTGGTCTGTAGTGACTCCCTAATGTTTAATTGTAGTGCAGAGTTGTTGAAACCTTTGCAGATGAAGTGTAAGGTCTTCATAAGTAAGACCAGCAAACTGATTCTGTTGGATCATAGTGAGCAACGCAGGTTTGATCTCAAAGTTTGTTGCTTGAATAGTTGGCATAGCAAGGCCAGTAGGCACACCACTCGGAGAGGGTTGTGAGTAGTTCTTCAAAGATTTAACAGGGAGGTCTGCCACTTTGATCTTTGAATCAAGAAGTTTTTGCTGCTTTTCTTTCCTTCGTTGATCTATGTATTGTTGACAAGTAATTCCAAAATCGAGGTATATCTGCTTCTTCTGTAGACCTAGGCATCAACAACTAAAACAAGGAAAAGCAGTAAAATATGCCTCAGTTGGAACAAAGGTTCCAAAGAGACAATGGAAACAATCTAAAACAATTAAACTAAAATCTATATAAAATAGGCGTCTCCCCGGTAGCGGCGCCAAAAACTTATTGTTTCAAATAATATCTATCCGCAAGTGCACGGTGTCTATTGTTAGCAGATACTAGCAAGTACGGATCGAATCCACAAGGAGACAAGTTTCAAGATATTTATCTAACTATTGTTTCCCTAAAGAAAAATGAGTATTGAGAATTTTTACTAACTAATAATGCAAATTAAATATGTTTTAAATCAATTAACTAAAGGTCTAGGGCAATTCAGGTTCACCATGCTTACACCAAATAAATCATAAATTATAGCAATTAAATGGGTCAAGTAATTAAAGTAATGGTTAATCTCTCTCAAGCATTAACACTTTCAGAAATTCAATGATGCTCTCGCACTCACTTTCAATTCTGCTAATCGTATGTATGCCTCTAGTGAGTAAAATCTCTCGATATATTACTCCTATTTGCATTCAGTTAATCCATGATATTGGTCAATTACACAAATTAAGTATTAAACCATATCAATTAGAATCACTCTTTACCCATTAAACCACTAATCAAATTAAAGCATAATCATGGTGCAAACATGACTCCCCTTTATACCCTAGAAGTAAACTACTCACTTATACTAAGATTAAGAACAATAAAAACAATGAAGAAAGCCGTATAAAACATATACTAATAAACAAGATGAGATAAAGAATACCTTAAACTTTATATAAAGAAGAACAACGAATCCAAATTTAACCAAGTGCTTACAATGGAAGAAATGAAGAACATAACCTAGCTATGTTAAAGTACGTTCTCTATATCCCTCTAAAAGCTAATAATATTAACTCCAATAAAATCTGATCTCTATCTACTGATAAAGTATTTTTAATGTTTTAATAAATTTACAAATAGATATTCATAATTGAATAGGATTTTTTTTATGTGAAATTCGTAGATGTATTAACTCCTCTGTTTCTGGGCTCTTCCAGTTGGACTCTGATCTTTGGACCACCTCAAAATTAAAGAAAATTCTCTAAGCTTCGCGTGGACTGTAAAATCGTTAAAATCGGACTTCCGGAACTCAAGATACGGCTAAAACAGTGTAAGCAGCCCATGTAGCCCAATAATACGAATTTTCTTCTATTTAAACTCCAAAATAGCTCTTTTTGCTACAAATCCTTCCAATTTATGAATTCTTTACTTCCTACAATAAAACATCATAATCTATTAAATAAAATTCCAAATCAGTGCAAAATATAATAAATATGAGAATAAAATTATCTAAAATATATTCTATCTTTACTATACAAAAACATAAACTTACTTACATTTATATATTAAGAAATCCTAGTTACTGACATCATTTTAAATATTGTCACTTGATTAGTTTAGCCACATTACATGCATATCTGTGTATTTTTACACTTCTCTCAATCTTAAGCTACTCTTCTTTTAGCCATGTACTAGCTAGTTCAAGTTTCTTTGTAGCAATTATCCAGTGTATTTTAAGCTCTGTATCTTCAGTTTTCTCCAATGGGACACTTGCATTTTCCAGTCTTACTTTTTTTAAAGATTATTTGCTTGTTCTAGTTGCTTACTCTATTTACCATTTTGTTCTTTTCCTTTACCTTTTTTTTTTCTGTATATGATATGCACATATCAATTCTTATTTGCATTTTCTTTCTCATGGATAGCTACATTATAGTTTCAGTACTTATCTCACATCACTTCTTAATTTAGTTAATAAGCTTCTTTCATATTTTGCATCTCTAATATTTTGCTCACTGTGCTCTTTTCTGCTGGTCACATAAACTCTACATACCTTTCCCGTTTTACCTTGTTTTGCATCCACTTTGCATTTTCTCATTTTGCATACATTTTACACTATTCAGTTATTAAGTAGGGCCCTAACATGTTTTCAATGGACATTGACTTAAAGGTCCATTGAATCTAATATTAACTCTGGATGCCTAACATTTTGTAATCTTCCAGGTTTGTTAAAGAAACTGTTGCAGAAACTAGCATGCCCGGCGGAGGAGTGGCAAAAGATGAATGATCTAAGAGGGTTCGGAAGTCTTCAATTGTTGTGTTCTTACTCTTTCATCACAAGTGTTTTCTCTCTTATGTGGTTGTAGACAACAAGATTGTATTAATTGTATTAATTAAAGTGTAAGCTTGATCTATTGACTTTATTAGCCTAAGATTGTATGTTTATTTTGTATACAATATATTGCAACCCCTGCTCATTTATACCAAGTTTTTTTTTAATTTTTTTTGTCAGGACTTGCACCAGGTTTTAAATATTAAACAATGTTAAATAAAATTCCAGCCAAAGAGGGATTAGTATATGTTTTCAAAAATTTTACACAAATATGGATATCCATAGTTTAATCCATTACCATATAAAACCAAACCAAATCAAGTCCATATTTTGTAAAATATGGTTAATATATGGTTTTGGTTCCTAAACCAGTCCAAATCCATATTAATCAACCAAAACCTATCCAAATCCATGTTCTGCCAGGTCTAACAAGGACGTAAGACGTAGACCATTAGGACGTAGATCATTTGGGAATTACGGATTGAACTTGGCTAAAAGAGTCTTGTGTGTTCTTATTTACATATCTGCACTTTACTTAGTGCACTGTATACAGATACAATCACCTTACCAATTGTGTTTGTCTAAACTGAAATAGCAAGATTCGATAAAGTTTAAAATTAATAATTATAATTAGTTTTATGGTTAAGTCTGTCTTTGTATTAGCATGATGTTTTCGTTGCCCGATGGTTGTCCACCACGTCAAGGTGACACTCTACCACTGAGTTATATCTCTTCCCTGCCCCATTGAGAAATAGAAGTGACTAATCCGATGGCAAAGGATCGAGAAACTCAACGCCACTATTCTTGAACAACTTGGAGATGGGCCTTCTTTCCGCACTATTACGGATATAAAAATTATAATAAAAGTTGGATTAAATTGTCAATTTTCCCTATCGAAAATAGGATTGACTACGGATTCGACAATTTGGTTGTGTCTTGCGTATTAGTTATTTACACCTATTCACCTCACTCACTTGGTTTTAGTTTAATACGAAGGTATATGCTTGTTTCTTGCTATATATATATATCTCAAATGAGTATATGATCATATATAGGTGGTCCTGACCCACCGAGTGTAAAGTGTGCAATGGCACTCAGCCTATTGGAGTCAGGATCCAAAAATATTATGCACCTTCTTATTATTATATACTATTTTAGGTCTTTGTAAGATAGCGCAATTTTGAATTTTTATAAACTTAACATTTTCCCCATTCATTTTTATTAATTAATATCGGAAAACTTTTCCCAAAATTTGAGGCCTTATTGCAAAAAAACATGGCCATCTATGTGGCGCCCCCAGATCCGGGGTCGGAGATCTAGGCGCTCACGGTCCATTTTCCATTAATAACATACTTGTTCTTGCACATTATATAAATAAAACAGCCATCGACCCCACAATAAAACTCACACCGCACACACACACACAGGTTAGAGTCTCAGAAACGTCATACACTTGATTAAGCAAAAGTAAAAGTTTCAGAGTTATTATAGACCGAATTAAATAGCATTTATGCTACCAGCAACACTTCGATATGAAGCGAAGTTGGCGGCTTGAAAGTTTGTTACGGTACACTGCCTTGCACAGTTCATACTTGTAAATAAAACGTACTAACTAAAGTTGCCAACCAATCCGGCTAATGGGGCCTACCGGTGGAATCTCAACTGCAGCCTGGGGTCTAGTCACCTACTTTCGAACAGTCTGACGGGGTCTTGCCATTTCTCTTAGCTGTTGTGTTTGTAAAATTTGAAAACAAGCAAGAGTGAGCAACTATAGCTCAGCAAGAATATATGTATAAGATAAGCAATATAACATTTCATATGTTTAGTAGTCATTAAACTCGTTTGTATCAACCAGTTATAAAATCACTTGTCATTGTTGATAAATTTTAAAGGTGCACCAGTACGTGCCCTTGTTTTCAAAATAACCTTGCAGTTCTAGATACTTCATAGAGTCAACATCTTTCTCATCAAAATCGAACACTATCGGTAACTGGCACATAGGCCTGAGAAGCAGTGTCAAAGCATTTTTCCAAAATGGATGAATGGGACTTAAAGAAAACATAAAACCTGACAGGGATTGACGATGATCAGTCGCCACATCCGAGTCCAATAATCCGCGGGTCTTCTCTACCGGTAGAAGGATAGAAACTACATCCGTAACTATCCCCGGGTGAAAACTACATCCGTAATCACCCTCGATGAAAACTACATCCGTAATCATCCTTCGGCAACACCTGGGCCGGAATAATAATTGATGGACCGCCTGGCTTACGGCCGCTTACACATCCCGGGAATCGTTCGTCAACGGTTCCCACACCTACCAGAGTCCCTTTTTATTTTTCTTTTAAAAACTTGATTTTGATTGAAAACAGAGTAATTGTGGTTCGACATCAGTCGACCGATGATTCTTGAAATCATACAAGAAGCAGAACCTGACCGGGGGTTTTCGAAAATGTTTTGAGTTCGAAAAAGTTCGAGTTTGAAAGTGCTAAAGGTATCTTGGATTAGCTTTGTCTTTAAAATAGTGAACAATAATTAATAAATGATATTTTAAGATTTAATATTAATAATTAATAAAATAATTATTTAATTGAATAAGCTTTTAATCCAAGATAGGTATTTTGAGTATTTACGAAGATATAAAATAATTACTTGAGTATACGATACTTCCCGAATGACCCTTCAGGTTTTCGCAATCTAGATATGATATAATAATATACCGCT
This sequence comes from Kitagawia praeruptora, assembly GCA_037693485.1. Lineage (NCBI taxonomy): Eukaryota > Viridiplantae > Streptophyta > Magnoliopsida > Apiales > Apiaceae > Kitagawia > Kitagawia praeruptora. The sequence continues at coordinate 113,959,697 of CM075351.1, read as the reverse complement.
CCCCGGTCAATAGATATATACGGACCGCTACGACCTCTATTGCTAGAGTCGTTGTCCGAAGAAAACATTTCAATCTAAGTTCAAGGGGTACAAGCATATATGTACTTATACAATCTCAATTGCATCAATACTTCGATAAACATAGCATTTGATATAATTGAAAACTACAAACACAACAGTGAAAGTCCTTGTATATGTATAAGTTTTGAAAAGTAAACTTGCCTTGGTTTGGTTGGGGTGGTCGAGCGTGCGGAGTGGGACGATCTATACATAAGCAATAACCGCTCGTTAGTACCTTAACAATATCTCTTTAATTATAGGGTTTTAGGGGGTACAAAATTAACTTAATGACTTCGTCTTATGACACTCTAGCCCCACTATAGGTTCATGTCATCACTCGATTACGCTCGTCACTTATTCGACTTAATTTAGTTACCACATTCGAACCATAACCATTACCCCTAGAATTATGCTCCACTAACGACTTTTTCCCTTGCGCAAAATTTACTCTAGCATTTTTCCAAAATTCAAAAATTCATATTTTAATCCAATTCTTTTTGGGTAGCCTTCACCACTGTATTCCCTAGTTTCTCAAATTTTTCCATGATCCCACATAAATTTTTAGGGGTTTAAACAAGGCTCACAAGGGGGTCACTTAGTGCAGTCCGGAATCCAGGAACACAATTCACTTCTCCGGCCATAACTTAAAATCTATACATCACCTAGTCATGAACTTTAAATTTCCAGAAACTACATTCAATTAGCTTTCAAAAAATATATGGTAGGACCTCAGGGGACAACATTTGGGGGTTCAAAACCGTGTTACAAGACAGGTCAATGCTCCTGGAAAAACTCAGCATGCACATACTACTTAGATCAACCATTTTCCACAATTCCACAACACAACCAACACTTAATACACTTAGTTCATGGTTCATAACACTCATGGAGATATATATGTTATCCATAATCATAAAAGTCACAATCTCAACATCAAAACTCAAGATCCATGTCATCCAATACTTATACAACCAAGATTAGCTCACAAATACATGGATCTACTACCAAACATTATAAATACTACATAACCAAGAGGGTTTGTGATTTTTATACTTTCTTGAGCACCTAGGAGCCTTGGACAAGCTTTACACAACTCAATAACACCTTGAATGGTCTCCTACAACCCTTACAATCCAAGATCTAAAAGAAAATCAAACATGGTTACTATTCACCCAATCTTTAACAATTTGTAACTTGAATTTGGGTGGATGAAATGGCTTGAAATTACTAACATACCTTGTCTAGATGATGGAGATGGCCTAGGATTTATGTTATGATTTATGAGTGATGGGAAAGGGGGAAGAAGAAATTTTCTTCTTCACTTTTTTCTTTGGCCGATAGCTTTTGTTCCAAGGGGGGGGGAGAGTGTTTTGTGTTTTGATTTTTGTGTTAGATGAATAATTGAGTTAAGTGATTGGGTGATATATATTAGTGTATGTATAAACATGGTACAAGCCTAGGTATGGCTCCTTGTACTTCTTGTCCCCTCTTTTTGAAAAGCAAAGTAACTAGCTACTATTCTTCTTCCATTTGGTTAACTAGTTTGCTTATTTCCTAACTACTTGGTTGCATGGGACTTGCATGCAATACTACTCCTTGTATCATTATTCTTCCACCAATGCTTGTCATTTAATCTTTAATTCGTATTGTATCTTAATTAATCTCTCGTAATAATATTTTGTCGCGTAGAGATTTCCCCTATAATTCCTTAAGTACTTAATTGTGTAAATTCCTCGAATGTCCATAATTCCTTGTCATAATCCTTAATAAATCTTTTAACACTTTAATCATTCTCAAATCCCAAGTTTTATAAATCTTACTAACAATAAGACTCTTGCCTTCACAATCTCCCTTTTATCTTACATAGTGAATGCAACAACACAGTTTCTCAGACAATCAATTCTATTAATCAACAGGGGTGACCAGAAAGGTTCCATATTGACATTGCCACAAGATATTAAATAAAATAAAATATTACCAAAAATTAGGGTTCTTACAGCCTCCCCTCCTTAAAAGGATTCCGTCCCGGAATCAGGTTGAAAATAGTTGGGGGTGTTTTTCACGCATTGCGCTTTCTAGTTTCCATGTTGATTCTTCGACATTCTGGTTCCTCCACAGGACTCTCACTAGTTTGACAACCTTGTTCCTCAGCACCTGTTCTTTTCTATCCATGATTTCTACGGGTTGCCCCACCTATGTTAAGTCTGGTTGCAGATCCACTTGATCATGTTCTATCACATGTCGGAAGTCGGTATGATAGGGTCGTAGCATGGACACATGGAACACATTATGTACTTGCTGTAAGCTCGGAGGTAAAGCCAATTCATAGGCTAACTTTCCAACTCGTTTCAAGATCTCAAAAGGTCCAATAAATCTCGGGCTTAGTTTCCCTTTCTTACCAAATCTCATCAATCCCTTCCACGGTGATACTTTTAACATCACAAACTCTCCTACCTCATATCAAGATGTCATCGACGAAGACTATAACACACTTGTCCAGGTACTTCTTGAAGACTCGATTCATTAAGTCCATGAAAGCTGCGGGTGCATTCGTTAACCCAAACGACATTACTAAAAACTCATAGTGTCCGTACCGGGTGCGAAAGGCCATCTTTGGTATATCTTCTAGCTTAATCTTTAACTGGTGGTACCCGGTTCTCAAATCGATCTTGGAAAAATAAACCGCGTCCTTTAGCTGGTCAAACAGGTCATCTATCCTGGGCAAAGGATACTTATTCTTTATGGTCACCTTATTCAACTCCCTGTAGTCTATGCATAATCTCATACTACCATCCTTCTTTTTCACGAATAGCACCGGGGCTCCCCACGGTGACACACTAGGTCTTATCATCCCTTTATCCAACAGCTCTTGCAATTGAGTGGCCAACTCTTTCATCTCCACTGGGGCTAGCCGATATGGGGCTTTCGAAATTGGGGCCGTGCCCGGAACTAAATCTATAGTGAACTCGATGTCTCTATCAGGTGGTAGTCCTGGAAGATCATCCGGAAATACATCCGCGAACTCATTAATGACTGGGATTTCCTGTAGGTTTGGCGCCTCCTTCTTGGTATCCTTCACATAGGCTAAATAGGCTTCGCATCCTTTACGTAACAGCTTTTTAGCTTGAATCATAGTCAGGAACTTTTGGATTTGTCGTTTTCCACTAAACACTACTTCCTCGTCCCCTGGCAGTCTTAAACTTACTTTCTTCTTCACACAATCAATCTGAGCTCCATGGGTTGTCAACCAATCCATACCTACTATTACGTCAAACTCTCCTAATTTAAAAGGTATTAAATCTACCCGAAAGTGTCGCCCTTCTATTTCTAGGTCGCAACCTGGACATACTTGGTTAACAGGAATAATTTCATGATTTACTATCTCTACTTGCAGTCTATCTCTCAATGGTTCAGTCTTAAGGCCTAACTGACATACAAAATCTAGAGATATGAAAGACTTGGTAGCTCCCGAATCAAATAAAATATTTGCATTAACTGAGTTGAGTAGTAGGGTACCTGCGATCACATTCGTGTTCCTCACGGCATCTTCCACAGTCATGTTAAAAGTTCTTGCAGTAGGGGCCTTGTTAGAAGCAGTTCCACTCACTCTTGACGTAGCTGGCCCAGAGGACATACATTCCCTCATTCGGTGCCCTGGTTTCCCACACTTGAAGCAATTACCTCCGACACTGGTGTTGTTACTAGTTCCTCGACAGGTGTTAGCATAATGTCCTGTCAGCCCACACTTGAAGCACTTCACATCTTGCAGGTTACACACGCCCGCAGGTTTCCTTCCACATTTATTGCATTCCGGGGGTGGGGCTCGGGGTGGAGTAGAGTAAGACGATCCCTGAGGTCGGCCGCTCTGGCCCACACTCCAACTTTCAGCTCTCTTGGTTCCAAAGTTTCCGCTGGGTTGGGACATTGTTCCTCGCTTAAATTTGCTCGGAAAGCTCCCTCCTGCAGAGTTCCCCTTTCGACTATCAAACTTCCTCTTCCTCCCTTCCCTCTCCTTCTGCATCTGTTCACCCCCAGCCTCAACAATCGATGCTTTCTGTACCAGGGTGGCATAGTCTGTCAGCTCAAGAACCGCCACACGATTCTGAATCCATTTCTTTAGCCCCAATTGAAACCTTCGGGCCCTCTTTGCCTCAGAGTTCACGTATTCCGGCACAAACCTTGACAGCTCCGTAAATCTTGCCTCATACTCGGCCACCGTCATGTTACCTTGCTTTAGTTCCAAAAATTTCAGCTCCATTTGTGTTTCCATGAACCTAGGGAAATACTTTTCCAAGAACAGCTCGCTAAACCTCTCCTAGGTCACCACACCTCTTCCTTCCAAATTCCTTTTAGCTTCCCACCAGTAGTTCGCCTCACCCTTCAGGAGATAGGTGGCGAAAACAGTCTTTTGCCCTTCAGCAACTCCTAGTATCTCAAAAGATTTTTCATTTCTTTCAGCCAGGCTCTTGCCTCGACCGGGTCTGCAGTTCCCTTAAACTCCGGGGGTTTCAGGGATTTGAAATTCCGAAAAGCATTGGCATTCGCATTGTTGGGTGGTGGCTGAACCGGGGGACGGTCCAAGTTCTGCCTGAGCAGGTCCATGAATTGCTCCATAGGGTCTCTCCTTGGATTTTCCACCTCTCGGGTATCATCTTCAGCTTCCTCTTCATCATACTCAGAGTTATCAAACAAGTTATAGTCACTACCTTCATCCTCGCTCAGGTTCAAATCCTCTCTCTCACGGTTTTGGTGGCCTCCCGACCCATGGTGGCTACCCTGGCCTTCAGAGTTGGCCGGGTGAGCTCGAGTGTTCATTCTTCTGGGTGGCATGATTCTGATAATAAGACAAAAATGGGTTAGGGTTTTCAAATTATTTGACCGTATTTAGAGAAGTCAGGAACGTATTGTTCCTCCTTATACAGGGTTAAAATTTCGAAGCTCGCAGTGCCCTTATGATGGCGATAAATTGTAAAACCTTTTTAGGGAAAGTCGTTACGTGGTTCGAAAACATTTGTAGGAATTTCCAAGATTTCAAAACTTCGTAACTTGTAGAAATATTTTTTAAATTTTAAATAAACTAAAACCCCTTTTTTTTTTTGAAAGATTTATTTTAAAAAAAAATTGTAGGAACATTTTTGGAAAATGTAGAGAACAATTTGAAATCGCATATCGTAAATTTGAAACAGCATGGTTGTATTTGTGGCTTGTAGCAATTGTATAATCACACTTGTATATCAAAACAATAGAGCATGGCATCGGAAAGTAAAGCAGTTGAGACAATATCAAGGAAACTGAAACTAAATAAGTACGGTACAAGGGTTGTCACAAAGTTTGGATGTTAGAGCCAAATACATAGTTCCGATGTCAAAGTCTAGCAAAAGTGGAACAAATACAAGTACATCATCCGAATAGTCAGGGCTACACAAAAGTAGGGCTACATTCGTACATACTATCCGAAGTCACATCTACATATCTGTAGGTCAGTCTACTCATCCACTGGTCAGAAAGGACGCCACTGCACAAGTCAACTATCCCGCAAAATCGACACACTAATGTCATCTGAACCTAGGGGACTGAGCTATCAGTAACACATCACGGGGCCGCACCGCGACGGAGCAAGGTCCTTACTCGGGCAAATGCACGACGCACAACACGCCTAGCATCCCTAGCCTGGATCACTCCGCCCCCGCGGATCCCTAATCCAAGAATCCTCTCGCGACTCCTCCTCTCAATCCTGTGGAGTCGAGCTCTAGTCCTCCTAGCAACAGTAGTCCTCATCTCAGCCTGAATCCTCAGTCGCGCCTCGCGCTCCTCCACTAGGGCTCGCCTCGTCTCATTAATTCTGGCCTCGGCAGAAAGTAAGTCTCGGGTCATGAACTGCACGACATAGGCGTGCTCAGCGCCCGATACCGGGGGTAGGTCCAGTGGTGGGGGTGGCATAACAGGGGCAGGAGCAGGAGCAGGGGTAGGGTCACGCTCCTCCTCGCTAGAAGTATCCTCCTCGGAGTCATCATCTGAAGAAGTGAGGCTCAATGACTGCGGAGAGGATGGGGGTGACACAACACGGCCCTCACCGGATCGCACACTCTCCTCATCAGTGGCTACAGGGGAGGGGGTAACAGGCTCAGGCTCAACAAAGGGCTCCTCATCGGGATCCTCATCATCCGTATCCTCTATCAGCTCAATCACAGGGTCGGTCTCAGAGTCAGCATCAGTATCCTCAACAGGGTCCTCAATCTCTCTCAGTAGTGCCTCATCATGCTCCCTCTCATAGGCCTCAGGGTCTGGTATCTCCTCCATCTACACAAGGGAAATAAGGTGGGTTACTAACCATAAAGAAAGGTTTAAGGAGTAGTTCCCTCACGGGCCTTAGAAGTCAGGGCTATATCCGATAACCCGACTACGAACTCGATGAGAGCTCTAGGTATTAATGGGATTATTATTAGTGTTATTATTATTCGTATTATTATGGTTGCTTTCCTAAATTACTATCGTTTCTGAGAACTGTAACCTTCTCTCTGATACCATTTCTGTGGCGCCCCCAGATCCGGGGTCGGAGATCTAGGCGCTCACGGTCCATTTTCCATTAATAACATACTTGTTCTTGCACATTATATAAATAAAACAGCCATCGACCCCACAATAAAATTCACACCGCACACACACACACAGGTTAGAGTCTCAGAAACGTCATACACTTGATTAAGCAAAAGTAAAAGTTTCAGAGTTATTACAGACCGAATTAAATAGCATTTATGCTACCAGCAACACTTCGATATGAAGCGAAGTTGGCGGCTTGAAAGTTTGTTACGGTACACTGCCTTGCACAGGTCATACTTGTAAATAAAACGTACTAACAAAAGTTGCCAACTAATCCGGCTAATGGGGCCTACCGGTGGAGTCTCAACTGCAGCCTGGGGTCTAGTCACCTGCTTTCGAACAGTCTGACGGGGTCTTGCCATTTCTCTTAGCTGTTGTGTTTGTAAAATTTGAAAACAAGCAAGAGTGAGCAACTATAGCTCAGCAAGAATATATGTATAAGATAAGCAATATAACATTTCATATGTTTAGCAGTCATTAAACTCGTTTGTATCAACCAGTTATAAAATCACTTGTCATTGTTGATAAATTTTAAAGGTGCACCAGTACGTGCCCTTGTTTTCAAAATAACCTTGCAGTTCTAGATACTGCATAGAGTCAACATCTTTCTCATCAAAATCGAACACTATCGGCAACTGGCACATAGGCCTGAGAAGCAGTGTCAAAGCATTTTTCCAAAATGGAGGAATGGGACTTAAAGAAAACATAAAACCTGACAGGGATTGACAATGATCAGTCGCCACATCCGAGTCCAATAATCCGCGGGTCTTCTCTACCGGTAGAAGGATAGAAACTACATCCGTAACTATCCCCGGGTGAAAACTACATCCGTAATCACCCTCGATGAAAACTACATCCGTAATCATCCTTCGGCAACACCTGGGCCGGAATAATAATTGATGGACCGCCTGGCTTACGGCCGCTTACACATCCCGGGAATCGTTCGTCAACGGTTCCCACACCTGCCAGAGTCCCTTTTTATTTTTCTTTTAAAAACTTGATTTTGATTGAAAACAGAGTAATTGTGGTTCGACATCAGTCGACCGATGATTCTTGAAATCATACAAGAAGCAGAACCTGACCGGGGGTTTTCGAAAATGTTTTGAGTTCGAAAAAGTTCGAGTTTGAAAGTGCTAAAGGTATCTTGGATTAGTTTTGTCTTTAAAATAGTGAACAATAATTAATAAATGATATTTTAAGATTTAATATTAATAATTAATAAAATAATTATTTAATTAAATAAGCTTTTAATCCAAGATAGGTATTTTGAGTATTTACGAAGATATAAAATAATTACTTGAGTATACGATACTTCCCGAATGACCCTTCGGGTTTTCGCAATCTAGATACGATATAATAATATACCGCTCCCCGGTCAATAGATATATACGGACCGCTACGACCTCTATTGCTAGAGTCGTTGTCCGAAGAAAACATTTCAATCTAAGTTCAAGGGGTACAAGCATATATGTACTTATACAATCTCAATTGCATCAATACTTCGATAAACATAGCATTTGATATAATTGAAAACTACAAACACAACAGTGAAAGTCCTTGTATATGTATAAGTTTTGAAAAGTAAACTTGCCTTGGTTTGGTTGGGGTGGTCGAGCGTGCGGAGTGGGACGATCTATACATAAGCAATAACCGCTCGTTAGTACCTTAACAATATCTCTTTAATTACGGGGTTTTAGGGGGTACAAAATTAACTTAATGACTTCGTCTTATGACACTCTAGCCCCACTATAGGTTCATGTCATCACTTGATTACGCTCGTCACTTATTCGACTTAATTTAGTTACCACATTCGAACCATAACCATTACCCCTAGAATTATGCTCCACTAACGACTTTTTCCCTTGCGCGAAATTTACTCTAGCATTTTTATAAAATTCAAAAATTCATATTTTAATCCAATTCTTTTTGGGTAGCCTTTACCACTGTATTCCCTAGTTTCTCAAATTTTTCCATGATCCCACATAAATATTTAGGGGTTTAAACAAGGCTTACAAGGGGGTCACTTAGTGCAGTCCGGAATCCAGGAACACAATTCACTTCTCCGGCCATAACTTAAAATCTGTACATCACCTAGTCATGAACTTTACATTTCCAGAAACTACATTCAATTAGATTTCCAAACATATATGGTAGGACCTCAGGGGACAACATTTGGGGGTTCAAAACCGTGTTACAAGACAGGTCAATGCTCCTGGAAAAACTCAGCATGCACATACTACTTAGATCAACCATTTTCCACAATTCCACAACACAACCAACACTTAATACACTTAGTTCATGGTTCATAACACTCATGGAGATATATATGTTATCCATAATCATAAAAGTCACAATCTCAACATCAAAACTCAAGATCCATGTCATCCAATACTTATACAACCAAGATTAGCTCACAAATACATGGATCTACTACCAAACATTATAAATACTACATAACCAAGAGGGTTTGTGATTTTTATACCTTCTTGAGCACCTAGGAGCCTTGGACAAGCTTTACACAACTCAATAACACCATGAATGGTCTCCTACAACCCTTACAATCCAAGATCTAAAAGAAAATCAAACATGGTAACTATTCACCCAATCTTTAACAATTTGTAACTTGAATTTGGGTGGATGAAATGGCTTGAAATTACTAACATACCTTGTCTAGATGATCGAGATGGCCTAGGATTTATGTTATGATTTATGAGTGATGGGAAAGGGGGAAGAAGAAATTTTCTTTTTCACTTTTTTCTTTGGCCGAGAGCTTTTGTTCCAAGGGGGGGAGAGTGTTTTGTGTTTTGATTTTTGTGTTAGATGAATAATTGAGTTAAGTGATTGGGTGATATATATTAGTGTATGTATAAACATGGTACAAGCCTAGGTATGGCTCCTTGTACTTCTTGTCCCCTCTTTTTGAAAAGCAAAGTAACTAGCTACTATTCCTCTTCCATTTGGTTAACTAGTTTGCTTATTTCCTAACTACTTGGTTGCATGGGACTTGCATGCAATACTACTCCTTGTATCATTATTCTTCCACCAATGCTTGTCATTTAATCTTTAATTCGTATCGTATCTTAATTAATCTCTCGTAATAATATTTTGTCGCGTAGAGATTTCCCCTATAATTCCTTAAGTACTTAATTGTGTAAATTCCTCGAATGTCCATAATTCCTTGTCATAATCCTTAATAAATCTTTTAACACTCTAATCATTCTAAAATCCCAAGTTTTATAAATCTTACTAACAATAAGACTCTTACCTTCACAATCTCCCTTTTATCTTACATAGTGAATGCAACAACACAGTTTCTCAGACAATCAATTCTATTAATCAACAGGGGTGACCAGAAAGGTTCCATATTGACATTGCCACAAGATATTAAATAAAATAAAATATTACCAAAAATTAGGGTTCTTACAGCCTCCCCTCCTTAAAAGGATTCCGTCCCGGAATCAGGTTGAAAACAGTTGGGGGTGTTTTTCACGCATTGCGCTTTCTAGTTCCCATGTTGATTCTTCGACATTCTGGTTCCTCCACAGGACTCTCACTAGTTTGACAACCTTGTTCCTCAGCACCTGTTCTTTTCTATCCATGATTTCTACGGGTTGCTCCACATATGTTAAGTCTGGTTGCAGATCCACTTGATCATGTTCTATCACATGTCGGAAGTCGGTATGATAGGGTCGTAGCATGGACACATGGAACACATTATGTACTTGCTGTAAGCTCGGAGGTAAAGCCAATTCATAGGCTAACTTTCCAACTCGTTTCAAGATCTCAAAAGGTCCAATAAATCTCGGGCTTAGTTTCCCTTTCTTACCAAATCTCATCAATCCCTTCCACGGTGATACTTTTAACATCACAAACTCTCCTACCTCATATTCTTTATCCTTGCGGGACTGGTCCGCATACTTCTTCTGTCTGTCTTGGGCCGCTACCAGCCGTCCTCTTATGAGTTCGATAGTTTCTCTTGTCTGTTGGACCAGTTCAGGCCCAAATATCTTCCGCTCTCCTACCTCTTCCCAACACAAGGGAGACCGGCATCTTCGTCCGTACAAAGCTTCATATGGGGGCATGCCTATACTCGCATGGTAACTGTTGTTGTAGGAAAATTCGATCAATGGCAAGTGGTCGTCCCAACTTCCCTTGAAATCTATGGCACATACTCTCAACATGTCCTCGATGGTCTGGATGGTTCTCTCACTCTGTCCGTCTGTTTGGGGATGGTATGCAGTACTCATGTTTAACTTAGTCCCCACACAATCCTGAAAACTCCTCCAGAACCTGGAGTTGAATCTTGGGTCTCTATCTGACACAATGCTCACCGGAACCCCATGCCTAACCACAATCTCCTTTAAGTAGATATCCACCAGCTTGTCGACAGTGTATCTCTCGTTGATTGGAAGAAAATATGCTGACTTGGTCAATCTATCGATAATTACCCAAATGGCGTCGTGATTAGTCTTGGTCCTTGGTAATCCGACCACAAAGTCCATCGCAATCTGTTCCCACTTCCACTCGGGTATCTCTAAGGGTTGCAACAATCCACTGGGCCTCTGGTGTTCGACCTTCACTCTTTGACATGTCAAGCATTTACTTACCCACTCTACTACGTCCTTCTTCATATTTGGCCACCAATAATACTCTTTCAAATCCCTATACATCTTGGTGCCCCCAGGGTGAATCGAATACCTTGAACTATGAGCCTCTTGCAAAATCTCGTCTTTTAATTCTTGAACGTTAGGGATCCATATCCTAGATGCGTACCTCATAATTCCATTCCCGTCCTTCTCACACCTAATTTCCTCGCCAGTCAAAATTTTCTCCATCGAATTCTTTTCTTCTTCTATCTTCTTTTCCTGGCATAACTTAATCTTCTCCAATAGCGGTGGTTGGACTCTTATCTCCATTAGACTCTCTTGTCCAATTCCTGGTAATCTCACCTCAATCTCCAGTTTCTCGAGGTCCTTGATCAACTCGTCCACTGACGTTATCATCTTGAGTTTCTCCTTTCGGCTAAGTGCATCGGCCACCACGTTGGCCTTCCTTGGGTGATAATGAATCTCACAATCATAATCCTTGATTAGTTCTAGCCATCTCCTCTGCCTCATGTTTAACTCTTTCTGAGTGAATATGTACTTTAAGCTCTTGTGATCCGTGTAGATTTCACACCTTTCTCCGTAAAGATAATGTCTCCAGATCTTCAAAGCGAAAACTATCGCTGCTAATTCCAAATCATGGGTGGGGTATCGTATCTCATATTCCTTAAGTTGTCTGGACGCATACGCAATCACCTTACCGTGCTGCATAAGCACACACCCTAAACCTTTATGGGATGCGTCGCTATAAATCACAAAATCTCCCTTATCATCGGGTAGGGCTAGTACTGGTGCTGTCACCAACCTCTTTTTCAATTCTTGAAAGCTTTCTTCGCATTTCTCAGTCCACACAAACTTCTCGGTCTTGCGAGTTAGCCGGGTCAAAGGGGCTGCTATCTTGGCAAAGTCTTGGACAAATCTCCTATAGTAGCCAGCCAATCCTATGAAACTCTTCACCTCTGTCGGAGTGGTTGGTCTCTCCCAATTTGATACAGCCTCTATTTTGGCTGGGTCCACTAGGATGCCTTGTTCGCTAATCACATGCCCCAAAAACTGAACTTCCTTCAACCAAAATTCACACTTCGAGAACTTAGCGTACAACTTTTCTTCTCTTAATGCTCCCAATACAATCCTCAAGTGCTCTGCATGTTCCTCTTTCGTCTTGGAATAAATCAAGATGTCATCGATGAAGACTATAACACACTTGTCCAGGTACTTCTTGAAGACTCGATTCATTAAGTCCATGAAAGCTGTGGGTGCATTCGTTAACCCAAACGACATTACTAAAAACTTATAGTGTCCGTACCGGGTGCGAAAGGCCGTCTTTGGTATATCTTCTGGCTTAATCCTTAACTGGTGGTACCCGGTTCTCAAATCGATCTTGGAAAAATAAACCGCGTCCTTTAGCTGGTCAAACAGGTCATCTATCCTGGGCAAAGGATACTTATTCTTTATGGTCACCTTATTCAACTCCCTGTAGTCTATGCATAATCTCATACTACCATCCTTCTTTTTCACGAATAGCACCGGGGCTCCCCACGGTGACACACTAGGTCTTATCATCCCTTTATCCAACAGCTCTTGCAATTGAGTGGCCAACTCTTTCATCTCCACTGGGGCTAGCCGATATGGGGCTTTCGAAATTGGGGCCGTGCCCGGAACTAAATCTATAGCGAACTCGATGTCTCTATCAGGTGGTAGTCCTGGAAGATCATCCGGAAATACGTTCGCGAACTCATTAATGACTGGGATTTCCTGTAGGTTTGGCGCCTCCTTCTTGGTATCCTTCACATAGGCTAAATAGGCTTCGCATCCTTTACGTAACAGCTTTTTAGCTTGAATCATAGTCAGGAACTTTTGGGTTTGTCGTTTTCCACTAAACACTACTTCCTCGTCCCCTGGCAGTCTTAAACTTACTTTCTTCTTCACACAATCAATCTGAGCTCCATGGGTTGTCAACCAATCCATACCTACTATTACGTCAAACTCTCCTAATTTAAAAGGTATTAAATCTACCTGAAAGTGTCGCCCTTCTATTTCTAGGTCGCAACCTGGACATACTTGGTTAACAGGAATAATTTCATGATTTGCTATCTCTACTTGCAGTCTATCTCTCAATGGTTTAGTCTTAAGGCCTAACTGACATACAAAATCTAGAGATATGAAAGACTTGGTAGCTCCCGAATCAAATAAAACATTTGCATTAACTGAGTTGAGTAGTACGGTACCTGCGATCACATCCGTGTTCCTCACGGCATCTTGCACAGTCATGTTAAAAGTTCTTGCAGTAGGGGCCTTGTTTGAAGCAGTTCCACTCACTCTTGACGTAGCTGGCCCAGAGGACATACATTCCCTCATTCGGTGCCCTGGTTTCCCACACTTGAAGCAATTACCTCCGGCACTGGTGTTGTTACTAGTTCCTCGACAGGTGTTAGCATAATGTCCTGTCAGCCCACACTTGAAGCACTTCACATCTTGCAGGTTACACACGCCCGCATGTTTCCTTCCACATTTATTGCATTCCGGGGGTGGGGCTCGGGGTGGAGTAGAGTAAGACGATCCCTGAGGTCGGCCGCTCTGGCCCACACTCCAACTTTCAGCTCTCTTGGTTCCAAAGTTTCTGCTGGGTTGGGACATTGTTCCTCGCTTAAATTTGCTCGGAAAGCTCCCTCCCGCAGAGTTCCCCTTTCGACTATCAAACTTCCTCTTCCTCCCTTCCCTCTCCTTCTGCATCTGTTCACCCCCAGCCTCAACAATCGATGCTTTCTGTACCAGGGTGGCATAGTCTGTCAGCTCAAGAACCGCCACACGATTCTGAATCCATTTCTTTAGCCCCAATTGAAACCTTCGGGCCCTCTTTGCCTCAGAGTTCACGTATTCCGGCACAAACCTTGACAGCTCCGTAAATCTTGCCTCATACTCGGCCACCGTCATGTTACCTTGCTTTAGTTCCAAAAATTTCAGCTCCATTTGTGTTTCCATGAACCTAGGGAAATACTTTTCCAAGAACAGCTCGCTAAACCTCTCCTAGGTCACCACACCTCTTCCTTCCAAATTCCTTTTAGCTTCCCACCAGTAGTTCGCCTCACCCTTCAGGAGATAGGTGGTGAAAACAGTCTTTTGCCCTTCAGCGACTCCTAGTATCTCAAAAGATTTTTCCATTTCTTTCAGCCAGGCTCTTGCCTCGACCGGGTCTGCAGTTCCCTTAAACTCCGGGGGTTTCAGGGATTTGAAATTCCGAAAAGCATTGGCATTCGCATTGTTGGGTGGTGGCTGAACCGGGGGACGGTCCAAGTTCTGCCTGAGCAGGTCCATGAATTGCTCCATAGGGTCTCTCCTTGGATTTTCCACCTCTCGGGTATCATCTTCAGCTTCCTCTTCATCATACTCAGAGTTATCAAACAATTTATAGTCACTACCTTCATCCTCGCTCAGGTTCAAATCCTCTCTCTCACGGTTTTGGTGGCCTCCCGACCCATGGTGGCTACCTTGGCCTTCAGAGTTGGCCGGGTGAGCTCGAGTGTTCATTCTTCTGGGTGGCATGATTCTGATAATAAGACAAAAATGGGTTAGGGTTTTCAAATTATTTGACCGTATTTAGAGAAGTCAGGAACGTATTGTTCCTCCTTATACAGGGTTAAAATTTCGAAGCTCGCAGTGCCCTTATGATGGCGATAAATTGTAAAACCTTTTTAGGGAAAGTCGTTACGTGGTTCGAAAACATTTGTAGGAATTTCCAAGATTTCAAAACTTCGTAACTTTTAGAAATATTTTTTAAATTTTAAATAAACTAAAACCCCTTTTTTTTTGAAAGATTTATTTAAAAAAAAAATTGTAGGAACATTTTTGGAAAATGTAGAGAACAATTTGAAATCGCATATCGTAAATTTGAAACAGCATGGTTGTATTTGTGGCTTGTAGCAATTGTATAATCACAGTTGTATATCAAAACAGTAGAGCATGGCATCGGAAAGTAAAGCAGTTGAGACAATATCAAGGAAACTGAAACTAAATAAGTACGGTACAAGGGTTGTCACAAAGTTTGGATGTTAGAGCCAAATACATAGTTCCGATGTCAAAGTCTAGCAAAAGTGGAACAAATACAAGTACATCATCCGAATAGTCAGGGCTACACAAAAGTAGGGCTACATCCGTACATACAATCCGAAGTCACATCTACATATCTATAGGTCAGTCTACTCATCCACTGGTCAGAAAGGACGCCACTGCACAAGTCAACTATCCCCCAAAATCGACACACTAATGTCATCTAAACCTAGGGGACTGAGCTATCAGTAACACATCACGGGGCTGCACCGCGACGGAGCAAGGTCCTTACTCGGGCAAATGCACGACGCACAACACGCCTAGCATCCCTAGCCTGGATCACTCCGCCCCCGCGGATCCCTAATCCAAGAATCCTCTCGTGACTCCTCCTCTCAATCCTGTGGAGTCGAGCTCTAGTCCTCCTAGCAACAGTAGTCCTCATCTCAGCCTGAATCCTCAGTCGCGCCTCGCGCTCCTCCACTAGGGCTCGCCTCGTCTCATTATGTCTTTCCTCGGCAGAAAGTAAGTCTCGGGTCATGAACTGCACGACATAGGCGTGCTCAGCGCCCGATACCGGGGGTAGGTCCAGTGGTGGGGGTGGCATAACAGGGGCAGGAGCAGGAGCAGGGGTAGGGTCACGCTCCTCCTCGCTAGAAGTATCCTCCTCGGAGTCATCATCTGAAGAAGTGAGGCTCAATGACTGCGGAGAGGATGGGGGTGACACAACACGGCCCTCACCGGATCACACACTCTCCTCATCAGTGGCTACAGGGGAGGGGGTAACAGGCTCAGGCTCAACAAAGGGCTCCTCATCGGGATCCTCATCATCCGTATCCTCTATCAGCTCAATCACAGGGTCGGTCTCAGAGTCAGCATCAGTATCCTCAACAGGGTCCTCAATCTCTCTCAGTAGTGCCTCATCATGCTCCCTCTCATAGGCCTCAGGGTCTGGTATCTCCTCCATCTACACAAGGGAAATAAGGTGGGTTACTAACCATAAAGAAAGGTTTAAGGAGTAGTTCCCTCACGGGCCTTAGAAGTCAGGGCTATATCCGATAACCCGACTGCGAACTCGATGAGAGCTCTAGGTATTAATATTAGTGTTATTATTATTCGTATTATTATGGTTGCTTTCATAAATTACTATCGTTTCTGAGAACTGTAACCTTCTCTCTGATACCATTTCTGTGGCGCCCCCAGATCCGGGGTCGGAGATCTAGGCGCTCACGGTCTATTTTCCATTAATAACATACTTGTTCTTGCACATTATATAAATAATGTGACAGCCCCAAATCTGGTGTCATAAATCTGGGCCATCACGGACCAATTTCCATTCAATATCAATATCTCTTGGGTCTTTTTTTTTATAACAATTAATACTTATGCAATTGACCTCGCAATAACACACACACACACACCAGTCATATGCTCAGAGAACAACATTTCACAATAAAAGTTTAGAGTTAACAATTATTACAACCCAGGCTCACACTTAAGTACATTGCTGAATAATACTTCGACATGAAGCATTTCAACAATCAAAAGTTTATTACATTCTTACACACTTTATTATACATAAGACCCTCAGAACCCGTCTGCCTCATCACTACCTCAGGAATCGACGCTAGCGTTCTCTCAAATGGTCGCCTTCCCCCTACCCTCTTGCGGGGCGTTCTTCGTAGTCTCGGCATACCTAGCTGTATATAGATAAGTAGCAAGAGTGAGCTAAAATAGCTCAGCAAGATAATTTCTATCACTAAAAGGTAACATTTAAACATCTAAATATATGTATATATGGCTGGGAAACCAATTATAGACTTTAAGAAAGTATAACATTCTTATTTAATAATACATCATCCACTTTCTATTATAAGAAAAGAAAAATACAACAATATAATATCAATTCCTCTTCTACATTCAGATAATAATCCACACTTCCTCAATATATATATTATCTCAAGATAGTATAGAAATTTGAATTATATCTCATTATAATCCTTCCATTTCCTTTTTACACCACAACTTTATACCATTATATAAAATCAGTTTCTCTTCCATTTATAACACAATTCCTTCTTTTCATATCATTTTTCTGTTTCCAGTATTAAAATCTGAAAACCATTTTTCAATTCTTTCCTTTAAAGAAAACGTTGGGGATTTCCACTGTTGCCGAATACGTGAGCCACGATGATCAGTCGTCCTCCGTACCCGTCCCTTTTCACTACCGGTAGAAGGAGGAAGGTACACCACTACATCCCCCTAGAGGAAGGTACACCACTAAATCCTCCTTCGGCAACTCTTGGGCTGAATTAAAAAATTGATTGCTGGACTGTGCAGCACACAGCCTCCTACGCTTTTTGTTGCTATCCCCCTTTTTGTCAAATCGTTATTCCATTTACAAAAATATCATTCCACATTTCCATTTTCTCGTTTTCATTTCCATATATCATTCACTCATCTCATTTCCATTCTCGCACATTATTTCTATAAAATATATATATAACATAATACTTTGATTATGATTCAGACATCTCTTTTATATTCAAGAATTCAAATATGCTTTTATATTCATAAAATATTCCGTCTATTTTAAGAGCAGTAAATAATAATCAAATAATGTTTATTAAACCACTAACACTAAAAAGAATATTTTTAATATAGTATTATAAACCATATAACCCTAGATAACAACTGATACCATTCTCTTTCATATCTCTTTTACCATAGAGCATATTCGCTCCATTCGTAATCATCTCTATATTTATATTTCATAAATCATATCCATCTCTCTTTAATTTCCCAAAATCAAGGAAATATATTCTTTGCAACATAGCAACAATAGCATCACATATATATATATATTCCATAATATCATTTTTATTCCGAGGATAAATAATTTTCAAAGTAGGGATAGAAGGATCTTGCCTCGATCTCGGTAAGTCGGAAGTATAGCTCGTGGCTCTCCCAAAGTCTCTATAAACACGAAAAAGATCATTATCAGAACATATTCCACTTAACCACCTACGCTCATATAATAACACTCTTATAATGTCCCATTACTATTTCCATAGGTCTCGAGGACTTAACCATTCTTATTCCCGATTAAAGTTTTTAACGATTTACCTTCTTTCCTTAACAACCACTCTCGACTGTAAAAATCCTCATAATTCATAAATTCCAAAATTTGACACAAGGTCAGTTGCTAAGGGTTCTATGATCACCCCATTATAACATCCCAAAGTTTCATAATTTTTAAAAATGTCTAAGTAGGTTGATCATAGCCTCAAAGTTAACACAATTACATTTTCTCGGTTTCCGAACGTCTTTCACTAAAACTGACTTTTCTCCTAAACCGTTCATCAGATTTTAACGCAACTTATATCAAAACGATCTATGAACTAAGCTCTATCATTTCATGGTCAATTGGTAACCTAGGCAGTAGGGTACCGTACTGATACAGGGGTCCAAAACAGGGCAGTTTCTATCCTAACGAAAATCGAGCATTATAACGGCTATATTTTCATACTTTCCAAAACATTACTCCTCCAAATCCATCATCCACCTTATACACCATCACCTACACCATGTGGTCATCTTACCAACCATGGTTACAAGCACATACTCCTTTCATATTAAATCAAAACACATATCCACAACTATATAATCAAGATTTCATGGTTTATATCACTTAACTTCTAAACTAAGCATAATCAACCATAAACTCATAATTCAAGTTAGGGACTCAAGTAATATACCTTCCTTGTAGCTTCAACATCACTTAATAAACCTTGGGTACTCCTTAAACAACCTCAATATAGCTTGAATCAACTAAAGGAACCATGAAAACAAAGTTAACAATTCGGAGTTACTATTCATCAGCTGAAATAACATGAAAAACGACCCCCTTACCTTGCTTTTCTGGAAAAAGCTTGTGAAATACAACTTGTAGCTTATCTCATGGGCTTTCTAAAAAGATATAGAACGCAAAATTTGGCTAAGAAACGAAGAAGTTATGCTTGATTTACTAGCCTGCTATCTTTTTTGCCGAAAATGATGAAGAAGATAAGAGATTTTTGTGTTTGCTTGTTCTTATCTCATCCTCTTGATAATTCTAGAGTATTATAGATGTTTATGGAAGAGTTTAGATAAATCCTTAGGTGAAATGACTACTTTGCCCCTTAACCATAATTAGTGGAAGATGATGTAACATTGATGATCTCATTATCTCTTTTGCTTTGCTTTTCTAAGTATAATGCTAAAATCTTGGTAAATGGTAATGTGGTATGTATCCTTGCTATATTACTAATCTTGGTTGTCTTGTTCCCATACTCGTCTAATTGTGGTTCGTTTCGGGTGTACCTCATTATCTCAGTGGTTTTCGAAATCATTTACAAATCCAATTTCCTTTGGTATTCTCTTAACTTAATAATCCCTTGGTTTAATCTAGATTCACTAATCCCTCAATATAAAATTCTTATAGTATTTCCATGCTCCTTAATATCCTATATAAGCTTATTCGAAATCAAAATCCTCAAAATCCATATTCAGGAATTTCCGGAATCTATCGTCATTTCGAGTCTCTTATTTTCAATGTACAACACTAATATGGTTTCTGTTTATTCATTCTCCGTTTCCATTATAGAGTACTTATATACCCTTTCTCTAAATCCTCGAAATTTACTATTCATGTGATCACTGTAGCTTTGTTAAAGTTAGGGTTATTACAAATAAAACAGCCATCGACCCCACAATAAAACTCACACCGCACACACACACACACAGGTTAGAGTCTCAGAAACGTCATACACTTGATTAAGCAAAAGTAAAAGTTTCAGACTTATTACAGACCGAATTAAATAGCATTTATGCTACCAGCAACACTTCGATATGAAGCGAAGTTGGCGGCTTGAAAGTTTGTTACGGTACACTGCCTTGCACAGGTCATACTTGTAAATAAAACGTACTAACAAAAGTTGCCAACCAATCCGGCTAATGGGGCCTACCGGTGGAGTCTCAACTGCAGCCTGGGGTCTAGTCACCTGCTTTCGAACAGTCTGACGGGGTCTTGCCATTTCTCTTAGCTGTTGTGTTTGTAAAATTTGAAAACAAGCAAGAGTGAGCAACTATAGCTCAGCAAGAATATATGTATAAGATAAGCAATATAACATTTCATATGTTTAGCAGTCATTAAACTCGTTTGTATCAACCAGTTATAAAATCACTTGTCATTGTTGATAAATTTTAAAGGTGCACCAGTACGTGCCCTTGTTTTCAAAATAACCTTGCAGTTCTAGATACTGCATAGAGTCAATATCTTTCTCATCAAAATCGAACACTATCGGCAACTGGCACATAGGCCTGAGAAGCAGTGTCAAAGCATTTTTCCAAAATAGAGGAATGGGACTTAAAGAAAACATAAAACCTGACAGGGATTGACGATGATCAATCGCCACATCCGAGTCCAATAATCCGCGGGTCTTCTCTACCGGTAGAAGGATAGAAACTACATCCGTAACTATCCCCGGGTGAAAACTACATCCGTAATCACCCTCGATGAAAACTACATCCGTAATCATCCTTCGGCAACACCTGGGCCGGAATAATAATTGATGGACCGCCTGGCTTACGGCCGCTTACACATCCCGGGAATCGTTCGTCAACGGTTCCCACACCTGCCAGAGTCCCTTTTTATTTTTCTTTTAAAAACTTGATTTTGATTGAAAACAGAGTAATTGTGGTTCGACATCAGTCGACCGATGATTCTTGAAATCATACAAGAAGCAGAACCTGACCGGGGGTTTTCGAAAATGTTTTGAGTTCGAAAAAGTTCGAGTTTGAAAGTGCTAAAGGTATCTTGGATTAGCTTTGTCTTTAAAATAGTGAACAATAATTAATAAATGATATTTTAAGATTTAATATTAATAATTAATAAAATAATTATTTAATTAAATAAGCTTTTAATCCAAGATAGGTATTTTGAGTATTTACGAAGATATAAAATAATTACTTGAGTATACGATACTTCCCGAATGACCCTTCGGGTTTTCGCAATCTAGATACGATATAATAATATACCGCTCCCCGGTCAATAGATATATACGGACCGCTACGACCTCTATTGCTAGAGTCGTTGTCCGAAGAAAACATTTCAATCTAAGTTCAAGGGGTACAAGCATATATGTACTTATACAATCTCAATTGCATCAATACTTCGATAAACATAGCATTTGATATAATTGAAAACTACAAACACAACAGTGAAAGTCCTTGTATATGTATAAGTTTTGAAAAGTAAACTTGCCTTGGTTTGGTTGGGGTGGTCGAGCGTGCGGAGTGGGACGATCTATACATAAGCAATAACCGCTCGTTAGTACCTTAACAATATCTCTTTAATTACGGGATTTTAGGGGGTACGAAATTAACTTAATGACTTCGTCTTATGACACTCTAGCCCCAATATAGGTTCATGTCATCACTCGATTACGCTCGTCACTTATTCGACTTAATTTAGTTACCACATTCGAACCATAACCATTACCCCTAGAATTATGCTCCACTAACGACTTTTTCCCTTGCGCGAAATTTACTCTAGCATTTTTATAAAATTCAAAAATTCATATTTTAATCCAATTCTTTTTGGGTAGCCTTCACCACTGTATTCCCTAGTTTCTCAAATTTTTCCATGATCCCACATAAATTTTTAGGGGTTTAAACAAGGCTCACAAGGGGGTCACTTAGTGCAGTCCAGAATCCAGGAACACAATTCACTTCTCCGGCCATAACTTAAAATCTGTACATCACCTAGTCATGAACTTTACATTTCCAGAAACTACATTCAATTAGATTTCCAACAATATATGGTAGGACCTCAGGGGACAACATTTGGGGGTTCAAAACCGTGTTACAAGACAGGTCAATGCTCCTGGAAAAACTCAGCATGCACATACTACTTAGATCAACCATTTTCCACAATTCCACAACACAACCAACACTTAATACACTTAGTTCATGGTTCATAACACTCATGGAGATATATATGTTATCCATAATCATAAAAGTCACAATCTCAACATCAAAACTCAAGATCCATGTCATCCAATACTTATACAACCAAGATTAGCTCACAAATACATGGATCTACTACCAAACATTATAAATACTACATAACCAAGAGGGTTTGTGATTTTTATACCTTCTTGAGCACCTAGGAGCCTTGGACAAGCTTTACACAACTCAATAACACCTTGAATGGTCTCCTATAACCCTTACAATCCAAGATCTAAAAGAAAATCAAACATGGTTACTATTCACCCAATCTTTAACAATTTGTAACTTGAATTTGGGTGGATGAAATGGCTTGAAATTACTAACATACCTTGTCTAGATGATCGAGATGGCCTAGGATTTATGTTATGATTTATGAGTGATGGGAAAGGGGGAAGAAGAAATTTTCTTCTTCACTTTTTTCTTTGGCCGAGAGCTTTTGTTCCAAGGGGGGGGGAGAGTGTTTTGTGTTTTGATTTTTGTGTTAGATGAATAATTGAGTTAAGTGATTGGGTGATATATATTAGTGTATGTATAAACATGGTACAAGCCTAGGTATGGCTCCTTGTACTTCTTGTCCCCTCTTTTTGAAAAGCAAAGTAACTAGCTACTATTCCTCTTCCATTTGGTTAACTAGTTTGCTTATTTCCTAACTACTTGGTTGCATGGGACTTGCATGCAATACTACTCCTTGTATCATTATTCTTCCACCAATGCTTGTCATTTAATCTTTAATTCGTATCGTATCTTAATTAATCTCTCGTAATAATATTTTGTCGCGTAGAGATTTCCCCTATAATTCCTTAAGTACTTAATTGTGTAAATTCCTCGAATGTCCATAATTCCTTGTCATAATCCTTAATAAATCTTTTAACACTCTAATCATTCTCAAATCCCAAGTTTTATAAATCTTACTAACAATAAGACTCTTGCCTTCACAATCTCCCTTTTATCTTACATAGTGAATGCAACAACACAGTTTCTCAGACAATCAATTCTATTAATCAACAGGGGTGACCAGAAAGGTTCCATATTGACATTGTCACAAGATATTAAATAAAATAAAATATTACCAAAAATTAGGGTTCTTACAATCTAAGTTAAACAAATTATATAATTTTAAAATAAGATAAAAATACCCTTAGATACGTATTTAGAAGGCTTATATGAGGATACAGTGTATATTAATGATAAATTTGTAATTATTCAGTCAATCTCGTAATAAAATTCTTTTTTTCTTAAGTACCTAACTTAGGTGAATACGTAGTTAGGAGCATTAAACTCAAGTAATCTTGAACTACCTTAAATCTTGCTTCTAGAACAACAGTCGATGCTAACTAGTATAAAGAATTAAGTTAGCAGCTTACATGTTTTATAATATACTAGATTATATCTCGTGCTACGCACACGGTAGTTTAAATTTAAATTTCATACTAATTATGATATATAATAATAATGATTAAATAAAGAAAATAACTTTATAATTGAGATCAAATAAATTAATATTGAAAGAAATAATATTAATAAAATATTATTTTTCTATATTATAACAAATGCAATCAAAGATAAAATTATTTAGATTTTCTAAATCTATTATGTGATAATATGTAGTATTAATATGCTTACCAAAATTAAAAGATTTATTCAAATTTTCATTAATAATCTTACCATAAATATAAAGAGAAAATATTAATAGTATTTAAATTTGTATACAAACTTTCTTTCTTTAATTAACATGGGGTCAAATAATGAATTTGGATCTTTCCCAAGCCTAAAAATGGATTATCCAGTGGGTCAAAATCAATACAAAATCTGGTCCAAACCTAAATATGGATACTGATATGGGCTGAAAATAAGCCCTAAAGACACAATTAATGTTGCATTAATTAGACCCAGCCTGGTCCAAATATGAAGCCCATTAATGAGGCCCAAAACCCCAATTATTAATTTCGTAATTAATATTAGGGGCTAATTAACAGCTGGGAAATACAAGTCAAATAAGGATATTATCTCTACAAAGAGTAGCCTCCAAGACACCAAATCATACAAGGAATTACATACTCCTACAAGATAGGAGTCTAGAAACTTCCTCAAGGAGGTGGCTTGTCCATCAAGTCTCCTAACCCTATTACGATTCTAAGGCTTCTCAGCTTATATAATGGCTTGACCCCTCATTCTCAGAACTACGTTGGCTTGATTCTCTAGCAATATAGAGATACGTAGGCATCTTGTGAGGACCTTTTAGTCTCGAGCGCAGGAACAACCATTAAAGCTCGAAGCTCAATATCCCTTGTATTTAATACATACAAATCCTAACCGCAATTTACAAACCCTCATTTTTATTCCACAACATTTGATACCGTCTGTGGGAAAACAACATCAACCATGGCTCAAACACGAAGGACACCAGTCACAACCGAGGTGACCACCGTCACCTCTGCTTCACCTGAACAAGGGTATGTACCCCCATCAACATGGACACTCGCTCAACCTCAAGTTTCTCAACCTATAGGGACGACTCCCTATGCTGAGAGAACTCTACCCGTGGTAGTGCATCCAAGCCAGGAGATCAACCCTTTTCAGATGGTGGTCTCTCCCGTTGTCAATCATCCACTACCTCCGGGGGTGCAGATTTCTATTACAGATCTCCCTAGAAGTACGAATCCGGCATACGGGTCGCCTAACTACCCTCCGAATACTCGAGGTGTTGAGCCAAGTGGCCATGCCCTGCAGATACATGATCCGTATCACCCTCCTTATATTAGAGGCTTGGGCCCTGATCAAGGATATTATGACTACTCTGGTCCTTATACTGATGATTCTTCATTTGAGGATGACGATCGTGATCAAGCCCTGAGGAGGCGACATCCAAGCAAGGAGCTTATAAGGCGTACTCGATGAAATCATGATGGACCCCCTATGACAGCCGCTGAGAGAATCAAGGCTTATGAAACCGAGATCCAGAAGCTAAAGGACGATATAGAAAGGGAGCAGCAAAGACAAAATCAAAACCGACCCCCTTCGAGGTCAGGAGGAGAGATTCCCTTTGTTGATTTGGAAAGGCCTTCTAGGAGGCAGAGAAGGGCTGAGGCCCCAGGAGGTGGAACTACAAGGGCAGAAGTCCCCAAGGGTGACCCCAAAGAATTGATGCAGCTAGGAGATCCTGATGATCCTACACCACCATTCACCGAGAAGGTGATGAATGCTCACATCTATAGGAAGTTTAAGATGCCTACTATAAAGGCTTATGATGGAACGGGTGATCCCGCAAACCATGTGAGAACATTCTCGAATGCACTGCTATTGCAGCCTGCTAGTGACCCTCTCAAGTGTAGGGCGTTCCCTCAAACCCTGTCGGGTATGGCTCAAAGATGGTATAGCTGATTACCTGCGAATTCAATTGGATTTTTTAAGGAGTTGAGTGTTACTTTTGTTAGCCAATTCATTAGCAGAAGAGTTCATGAGAAAAGCTCCGAATCTCTTATGTATGTGGTACAAGGGAAGAATGAAAATCTGAGGGATTACCACAAGCGATTCACTAAAGAGACACTAAATATTAAACTTGGAAAATAAGGTAGCCATGGTAGCCCTGGAGCACGGAACCACTGACCTGTTCTTTAAAAGGTCATTAGAAAAGCATCCCCCTGAGAACATGGTGAGCTCCAACGAAGGGCTGATGAGTATATTAAAGCTGATGATAACATGAAGAAAGAGGCCGCAGTAGGTAATGAAGGGGGTAACAATGACTCGAGGAAGCGAAAGCAAGACCAGGAGTATGATGACCAGGAGTATGATGCTAGGGACAAGTATCCCCGAACCAGAAAGGACTCCGACTTTGCCCCTTAGAAGAACCAAGGACCAAGGTTCACTGAGTATGCAAGGTTGAATACTCCTAGGAGTCGAATCTTGTTGGACATTGAGAATAATAAGGATTTTCGATAGCCGAAGCCACTTAGGGGTGATCCCGCAAGGAGAAACAAGAATCAATATTGCAGATTCCACAGAGATGTGGGGTATGACACTGATGATTGCAAGCAACTCAAAGATGAGATCGAGTTCTTGATCCGTAGAGGGAAGCTGAGCCACTTCACTAAGGGTGAAGATCGTGGTAATCAAATTAGAGATTATAAAAGGGATGATGATCAAGATCGCAACCCACAGCCCCGAGGGCCAGTAATCGACATGATCTCAAGAGGCTCGACTGCGTCCGGCACAACAAGGAATTCTCGGAAGGCTTATGCCAAAGAAGTGCACATCGTGGGAGAGGCCCCGAAGCGTGCTAAAACTGAAGTAGTGGTTGGTTTTGATGACTCAGACTTGGA
Source organism: Kitagawia praeruptora (assembly GCA_037693485.1). Classification (NCBI taxonomy): domain Eukaryota; kingdom Viridiplantae; phylum Streptophyta; class Magnoliopsida; order Apiales; family Apiaceae; genus Kitagawia; species Kitagawia praeruptora. The sequence goes on along the minus strand of CM075351.1, from coordinate 113,933,020 downwards.
AGGGGTGAAGTTCCCCCATGATGACCCGTTCGTCATAACTCTTGTGATTGGAAACTCAGAGGTGAAGCGAGTCTTGATAGACAATGGAGCTTCAGTGGACATTTTTTTTTATGATGCATTTGTGAAGATGGGGTACAATGATTCTTAGTTGATCCCCAATAACATGCCTATATATGGATTTAATGGAGTAGAATCCAAAGTTGAAGGGACTATTCAGTTGCCTGTAACTATTGGATAGGAGCCCAAGGAGGCCACTCAGATGTTGAACTTCTTGGTAATCAAGGCGGTTTCAACGTACAACGCTATCCTCGGAAGGACTGCACTTCATGCATTCAAGGCTGTTGCCTCAACTTATCATATGAAGATCAAGTTCCCAACCAGGAATGGTGTTGGAGAACATAAAGGTGATCAAAAGATGGCACGAAGTTGTTATGTAGCCTCGTTAAGGCCTGATGGAGTCGGGGGGCAGATCCTTCCGATTGAAGACATGGATGTTTGCAGTGGTAAAGAACACCAAGAAAGGCCAGCAGAGGACATCACACAGAAGCCTCGGACAGCCATTGAGGCTAAGGCGTTAACTGACTTTGTGGTTAAATTTATCATTGGCAACCAAGAAGTCGGGGGGCAGGAGGTAGTACCCCAAGCAGGAAGTGAACCTCAGGGAGTGGTGAGTGCTCTATTTTGATGGAGCATTAAAAACAAAATCAAGTGGTGCAGGCCTAGTCTTGCAAAGCCCCGATGAGCTCAAATTATCCTAGTAGGACTTAGCTTCATATTTATCTAGTAGAAGTAAAAGTAAGGTTCGATGAAACCATCATAGAGCATGTTGCTCCGAGTAGGACCGTAGTACTCTATGTAAGGGTTGAACCCATTTCAAGTTATTAATGCAAATTTGTTTTCCATTCATTGATTATGTGATTTTATTTATGTACCAAGCACCTGATGTGTGTAAGTCAAAGATGACCAAGTACCGAAAATAAAAGAATACACGAATGGAAACAAACAAATGCATAAATAAAAACCCTGGAGGGTCAAGAGTTAGGTTACAACACAACCAAATAAGTGTTTAAAGTCCATAAAGGACCTTGGATGTAAGATAAGATGAACAATTAAGCCACATGTGGCCACTTAATCCATGAAAGTCTAACAACAAACCTTGAATCTCAACCAAGGATCAGTAATTCCAAGGGCATCCTTGATCAAGTCAAAGGAGTCCATGAAAACCAAGAATGTCTGATAACTAACTTTGGAACCTTGCATTTATCTTTGGTAATCTCTGAGCAAGCATTGAGTGTCGTCCTCATAAAGGAGGAGAGCAAGGTTCAGAAACCTATCTACTATGTAAGCAAGGTATTGCATGGAGCTGAGTTTAATTACTCAGCTAACGAAAAATTTGTTTTGGCATTAGAAGCAACATCAAGGAAGCTACGACCATACTTTCATGCACAAAAAATTGAAGTCCTGATGGACCAACCATTAAGGAACATAATTCACTTCCCAAAAACCAGTGGTATGCACATCAAGTGGGAAATTGAACTAGGAGAATTCGATGTTAAGTACAAGCCTCTGGCTATCAAAGCCCAGGCTCTAGCTGACTTCGTGGTTGAATATACCACTGACAACCAAGAAGTCGGGGGGCAGTAGGTAATAGACCAGGAAGGTCAGCAAGGTGAGAAGCCCCTGGAAGAGAAGAAAAAGTATTGGATGCTCTATTTTGATGGGGCATCAAAAACAAAAACCAGTGGTGCAGGTTTAGTTCTGCAATATAATGCCTTAGAAAATTCGCGTATTTATAAATATTTATTTAATATTAAATGTGGAATATATTATGTGAAAATCTTGAGAATGTCAATTATATGTGATACCGTGTTTATATGTTTATATGATGACTTATCTGAGCCGTGTAAGTCCGTATAATTTTATTTGTATTTTTTATGATTAAAATCTATTTAAATCATGCATTATTGATCTTCTGAGATTTTTATAAAATCATCGGAGTTATTAAAAATTATGAAATATTTTGTGTTATCATCTTTATGATATTATTTAGTTTTTAAAATTTTTGGAAGAATTATTTTGAGTGTTTAAGTATTTTAAAATGATTTTACGAGGTATATTGCATTTAGAGGATCAAAACTTGAAAAATTCGTATTTAATTCATTTTTGATCCTAAAAATATTATAAAAATATGGGGATGTTTGTAATTTCATAAAATTTATTTTAGAAAATTTTAATTTATTTTTCTACAAATTTTCTGTTCAGTTTCGATTTTTAAAATGATTTAAATTAGTTTATTTGAATTCAGCTTGTGGGAAATTACTTATTTGCCCTTGGATTTTTGTTTAACAGCAACTCTTTTTCTCTACTTTCCCAAATCATCTCTCTCGAACTCTCTAGAGTTCTCATATTTCTCTCCCGTTTTTTTTTTCTTTTCTATCTCGGATCTCTCTCTATCTCTCTCGAAATTAATCTCTCTCTCTCTTTCACAGTCGCGTATCTCTCCCTCTCATGTGTTCTCCCCTGTTCGTCACCTGCACAAGCTATGTCTGTGTGGTTGCCCAGTCGAGTTTGGTGTTAAAAATCTAAGAGTTTTGCTGTGATGGTCCGGTTATTGATGTGGGTAGAGGTGTGGTGCGATTGTGTGATGTGTGGGTGCATCAGAGTGCGTGTATGGCGTGTGTTCTATGTATGTGTATGTATATACGAGGCGTGTGTGTGTAACTGATGTGGTGCGTGCGTTTATGTCCAATAGAGTGTGTTGGTTTCCTCGCGAGTTCGATGAAGCTCTCCTGTGAAATCGTTATTCCTCCTGTGCTGGTTCGTTTCTGGTCTAGTTGATTCGACTTTGATGTTGTCGTGATTGTGTGTTGCTGCATCTATGTGATGCTTCGTTTTTATGTGTTGGGTGCGGGTAATGTTGTATATCCTGTTGAAACCAAAAAGGGGTTTTTCGAATCTTGTATTAACCGAGTCAATTGATTACGGTTTTGTGATGATATACGGTTCTTAAGTTGATATGCAAGTCGATTGGTGGAGTCCGAATTTAATTATGTAACATATTGTTTTCGGAAAAAAAATTATTGTTGTATGTCGATATAGTTAAATGTAAATTTGTTGCCCAGTGTAGAAGGGGGGTTGAATACAATTTTATAAGATTTTTGACTTAAACAGAAATAACACAAGTATGAATCAATAATAGCTTTATTAATTCTGATATAAAACTTTTACAAACTCTATTAAGAAATCCTTATGTTCTTAAGAGCTGCTAGGTTACAAGATAACTCGTGTAAGCGATTACAATAATGTAAAACCTAAACTGTGTTTATATAGTGTACACAGTTACACTATCAATTACAAGATATTCTAAATCAATTACATATAACTCTGAATGCATATCTTGTATGATAGCTGCCTTCCTATAATTTAGGAACCGACAAATCAATCTTCCTTGATATCTGGTCTGATGAGAATCCTTACGAAATACTGACCAGCTTCTAATACTGATGATACCTTCATACTGACATCGTATTACTGATGACATCAGCATCAGTATCTTGATCAGTAACAGTCCAGATCCTGATATCACTTAAATCAATATCTAACAAAATTATCGGTGTTGATTGTAATTGCATTATTGATTCGAATTGTTCGCTATTGGTTTACGTAAGATGGATATAAATATAGTGGTATGACTCGATGGTTGTGATTAGTCGGAATATATGGTGTGAAGATCATATGTGGATTACTCGGATAATTAGAATTATGTTATTAGCTTGTATTTGATAAGCGATCGTAAATTATAAGTTTGACTTAGGTGACAGTGGATAAAAGGATGTTTGATTGTTGATTGGATCGGTTGTATTCCGATAGGTTATGTCATATTATAAGGAAGTGCTGTCCAATTTTCTTTAAAATTATTTTCTAAATTTTATAGTAGTTAAACAAGAACTATTTGTGAACCAATGTGTTGTTTGGATTATAAGGTATATGAGTAAGTTGATAATACATGTTAATTGCCTATGTGGTTGACATGATTGTTTACTATTTTAAGTATATGATCAGTATGTGTTGTATGTGTAAAGCGTTATAGGACGCGTATGGGTAGATTAAATTGACAGTAAGGTTTTGGTTGGTTTTGGCACTAAAGTAGCACTTTACCTTGATATAGGTACGAGTAGGAGGCCCGGCCAGGAGCAGTGCACACGTAGATGGAAATTCGAGTAGGAATTGATTATCAGAGTTGACGGGCGTACTCAACGAGAGATTGACGAGTCTTATGGAAAGACGGATGCATGTCGAGTAAGAGGCCAACGTGCAAAGAAGTAGAAACTATTGTAAAGTGAATAACGAATTGAGATGTGGAAGTGGGAACTTCGTGTACTGAGGCAAGTGTTATCGCTCCTCACTTATTATTCAAGTGATGCAATTCTGTTCTATTTATATATCAATGTGCCGGTCAAATTATGGTTATAAAGTGACGTCCTTCTCAAATGACGTGCAAATGTTTATATTTCTACATATAGCTCAAGTGCAAATTTTCAAATGATCTTACAAATATCCTTGTTTCTCAAAAGATATTTTAAATTGTGGTATGTTAATGGATTCCTCATTAGAGTGCCATTTCTTTCATTTTCTTCGAAAGTATTTAAGAAACTTTCTAAATAGAGGAAATCCAAGATTTAAAATTCTTATAAAAGTCTTTTAGCCTAATTTCTGAGTTTTAACATATTTTTACCAGATGAACCCTCTTTAGGGGATGTTTTCTTCAAATTGATTGACGATTAATTATCCTGAAATTATTTTACAAATATTCATTTTGAACCACTTAACTCACCTACTTTAGTCCAAACTTTGCAAGGTATTAGAGAATTTTATTAAATGTTTAGCACTTGGTTATATCCTCGTTTTATCTTATATTCTCAGTTGTGGTTAATCATATTGCCAGTAAAATTCTTTCTTTGATTCATTTAATGATGTATGATCCCAATTGTTCGTATCGAACTTGTCGATACCCTTTGAGATTATTGTTCTTTATTTATCACCCCATTATCGTGTCGAACTCGTCGACACCTATTGATATTATTATTCTTTATTTACCCTTGTTGTTGGGTTGATCTTTTCGATTCCGATCGATTTTGATATTTCATCAGTGATTCTTAATTATGAATTGTTGTTCTAGAACGTGAGTTTTCCAGTTAGTTGTTGTGGTAAGGTTGTCGATTGTTTCGACACCTCGTGAGTTTGAAGTAGAATTGGAATGTTTTGACCGAAAGGTCGGACCCTACTGTGGTCGTGATTAAAATGTTTTTGGCCGTAAGGTCGGACCAGATTCGTGGTTGGAAGTTAATAAGGCCAATGTGTGTCGTGGATCCATTATAGGACATTGCTGTGTGCGTTTGTCCGGGGTTAGTGCGTGACTGGTCAGAAGCCTAACCTTATTGTTTTTAAAATACATAAAAATCCAATTCTAATCTATACATTGAGGTTGAGTTGCTTTTAAGCCTGATTCCTTTGAATCCTGTGACGATTATCTATGGTTATCAGAACTTTTATCAGTTCTCGTTGTTGATACAATTTATTCTAGCGGAGCATGGTTGGCTCATCTTCGTGTTACAATATTTAATTCTTCTACTTTCTTTCGCAGCATATGATGATTAATCTTGTTGATCAGAATCTATATTTTCTTGATATTGCTATCACTATTTACGCTTGCTGAGCATTGTTGGCTCACTCTTGCTTTGTTGTTTATTTTTCCAGTTAATACAGAAGATTAGTGGACCTTGTGGTCAGTTGGTATTACTGTTCCAGCATCGAGAGGTGACGTTCGAGTTTTTGATTTCGTCGGGTAGTGATTTTGGAATTTGTCAAGGTTGGTAAACTAGTTTGAGAGTGGACTTAGTTTGTTATAAGATTGTATAAGAATTTTATTTTGAGGTTGGATTGTAATAATGTAATTTGATAGTTGTTTCAAACCATAACCTGTATGCGGTCTTGGATCAGGGTTGTTGTAATTTGATATTGGCTTATGTCCAGGTTTATGTTGAGTTGATTATGGTCCGTGGCCCCATCTGTACCCCGGATTTTTGGGATGCCACAGTTGGTATCAGCGCTACAGGTTATGGTCACTAACACATGTTAAGATGGGCTGGTATACGTGTATGAGACGTGCGTTAGGTAGAACGATTTAGGATAAGGCTCGCCTTAGGTTATTATGACGAATATTACGACGTTGTTCGGCCTTTCGACATATTGCACGAGTAGGAGTTCGATTCTTTCAAAGATTTGGTTATGAGCGAGATAGATAATCCAGAGCCTCATGGGTTAAGTGAACAGTTGAAGCTACCAGTGTGGAGGACATTATCACTAAAATTTCGTGTACCTTCTAAAATGTTTCCACGACTTTAGATACGATGTGAAAGTTATAGAGAGAATACGAGAAGACAAGAAATAAGATGTAGGAAGCGATCGTTGGCATGAGGTAGAAGTGTGGGCATAGCTGCACGCTACTAGCCGTTGATCTCGGCTGAATTCTTAATTGATTCCCCATTTGGGCAGTTGAATTGATTCTTGTTGTTGCTCTGAATTGTTGTAAACGAATTCACGGTTTATATTGTCACTGAAGCATTTATTGCGCAGTGACGGTTAAAATCGAGAATGAATAGAGATCTTCGTAGTTATTCAACTTATTATTGTCAGGCCGGTTTTGGCAACTAGGTATATTAATGCTTAGCCGACAAGAGTGAGATTATGAATAATTATGAATTTCTTGAATGTTTGTTTAATCAACTATACTTCCATTGATGATGAGTTTGTATATCAGATTCACTTGAATTCAATCCTATTCTTTCAGAAATATCCCTATTTTTAGAGGACATTTGATCCAACTCTATACTTGGAAAATTTAAAGCACTTGAACTCTTTTCATATTCTCCTTGAATATTTGATCTTCCTTATTCAAACTGAGATGAACAACCTATGTATATAGGGGATTCAGGGACATTTTATCTTTATGATAGAAGTCTGGTGGGATGCCACTGATTGTGTTTGTCATGAAAGTACAAAAGACTAGCCATCTTTTTGTACTAGGGCGGTTGACCTAAGTGACAAATGCAACCTGATAACAGTTCAAAGATCATATTGATCTCTCGGTTAAATCCTTTCACAAAAAGTTTTATCAAATAAAGTCCAGTGTACATTCATATTGATACCTATTCATTCTCTTGATTTCCTTGTCGGAAAAACCTTGATGATTTTGGATTACTAGTGATGAAGAGCTGTGAAGATAAACGCGATGACATTCCTAGTTGTTGAAACTGCGATTACGTGGCGAAGAATTGATTAAGCAAGATTGAGAAGTTGATGTTAAAATAGAGATTGAGTATTGAATTGGATTAATTATTGGATAGAGAACACATGTACAAGATTCGAGATTAATGAAAATTTAGTCAAGGAAGGAGCATTTATCAAGGGCACAAGTTTGAGGATTTGTTAAAGATTGAAAATAGAATGATTGTGAAGATGTTTGGTATGTGAGGTTTATTGTTGATGAAAGATTGCTTTGGACATCTATTTAATTTTAAAGGTAGTAAATGGATTATTCTAAGATTTTTATTGTTTTGAAACCCATTGTTGAAGATAAGATTTTAGAACCAAAGAAGGATAACTTGAGTAAAGTAGAATGAAGCAGGACAGATATGTTTGTGAGAACTATCCAGAGGAAATGAAATTTGAATAAGAAAGTAAGACAGAGAAATAGGAAAATTTTAGAAGCGTTTTAACAGAAGACATGTGATTCAATTAAGGGAAGAATGTGGAATTTCGAGGAATTGGAGTTGGAAGAGTGAGGGCAGAGTAGTTGCCTACAGAAGGAGAATTAGCAAAGATTAACGAGACCCCATGGTCAGAAGATAAGATTTCGAGAGAGAAGCATATGGAGATTCTGTTGAGATGAATGCAGAGAGTTGCAGATGTAATCAGAAAGAATAGTGTGGTAATAAGTGACTGAGTAAGAAGTTAAAGTTATGTGCCATGAGCTTGGAAAGATAGGACTTTTTGCCAGATATTGTATCACATCAGTCTCAGTGGAACCTATAATGAGAGTAACAAGATTGTTTTCTATAATTATTAGGAAGCTAGAAATTCAACATGATTATGAATGAAGTTAGCAAGAATTTGATTGTGACGATAGTAAAAATAGTTAAGTGTGATTCAGGATTGGATTGATTTCCTAACCATAAAGTACGAGCAAATTGTGAGGACAAGAAAGTGAGACTTTGATTTTCAATAGATGAAAAAGTCATGTTTTGAGGCTGGAAGCAGACATAAAAGTCTTAACGATCATGCAAATCAAGAGATTATTATACCGGGATTCTGAAGTTATTTTGCACAGAAGAAGATATCAATAAGGAAACAGTTAAGTCAAAGTAGATTTCAGTGGTTAAAAGTTTGAATGTATATTTTGATGGCTTACCCGGATTGTCACCAGGCAAAGGTGTAAAGTTTCTTTGTTATTTATTTCCAACCATGGAATCAATTTTAAGGAGTTCAATATTGAATGACATCAATGGGAATGTTGGAGATACCAATTTGATTAAAAGATCGCAAGAGAAGTAGCATTAACACTCAGCGTATCTTAGAAGGATGCACCAATACTGTTCATGAAGAGGAAGAAGATAAATTGAAATATATATGAATCTTTAAAAATAGAATAAGTGGACCAGTAGTCATGATGAACTTTGTTTTTATGAGTTGTTTAACCCATTGAAAGGTGGATGTTTAGTCTAAAGTTGATTTATGAATGAATTAGGACCATCTGAAGATAGAAACCCTAAGATATTTTGAAGCAACATATTGAATTGATATGGATACGATGAATTGTTGGTGATGGTGTTTGGTTGAACGAGAGAATTTACCGCTTTATAGGTACAATGAATAAGATTTCAAACAATATTCGGATGAAGAATTTAATTAGGTTCATAGATGACATTTCAAGATATTCAAAGACTTGTGAAGTGTATGCAGAACATTTGAAAATAATTTAAGAAATTTCAAGAAAATGAAGATTATGCACAAGAGCTTTTGATATAAATTAAGGAGGGAAAGAAATCTATGCCAGTAGAGGTCGGAAGTTTTGTGAGATTAATCAGGAATTTCTGAAGACTATTGAAGATTTTATCCAGATAGCTACAGTAGTAATCAATTTTACCAGAGAGACACTGATAAGTGGATTTATATTCACTTGGATCATTCTATTTCGGCTTAAATTGGTGTCTTGATCTCAAGTAATTGTGTGATTTGACGTGTTTTTGTGTAGAGTTATGTAGGATATCATTTGCAGGCTTTTCAGTGGCTATGAGGTGTTTTTAAACTCAAAGGAACAAGTGTCAGGAGTTGCATTGGAATTGGACTAAAAATCAGAAGTGGAAAAAGAACTCAGGCTGTGCAGCTATTGGTGGGCGCGGGCGCGCCAGAATGTACTTCAATTGCGCGCGGGCGCGCTGAAAACATACCTGTGGAGCGCGCTGCCGCGCCTGGGCGGCAAAACTTCCAGAAACTTTTTCAAAAATTCGATCTTCAATGGGAAATTGCCGTTTTACTTTTCCTAATCATTATGGAAGTTGTTTGGTCGATCAGAAGGTTCCAGAATCAGCTTTAAACATGGAATTTGGAATTCTATTTGCATTCAAAGACGGAAATTACCGGAATTCTATCCTATTTCAAAGACGGTAATTACTTGGACAAGATGGCACTTGGGGCTATAAATACACACCTTGGGGCACATCAAAATCATCATCTACACACCATAATTCGTTCAGAGTACGAGGGAGAGAAGCCAAGGCGAGGATTGTGACGACAAGAAGATCTAGACATAGTTTTCTTGTATTCCTTTGTTAGGCGTATCTTTTGGATGCTTGTTACTTTTCCGGATTTGTTCGCTAAACCTTATTCTATTATTGATTTATTCATCTTCATTATCTTGTTTAATACCATGCTTTCATATAATCCCATGGTGATGAAAGGTTCGATTATGAACTAATCGTTGTCATGGGATCCTAGTGGATTTATCTATGTAGCTTAGTAGTTTGCATGCCTTAAAGATGTATGTGTGGTGAATAATTGATATCCTCGTATGGTTATGCTTAATAGATAGATGCGTCGCGAACATCTAATTTGTTAATCTCTTGTGAAATGAAAGTGGATCTTGAGATTTAGAATTTGCCATGCTAGCATAGGTTCATAATTGTTTATCAATATGATTCGTGGTGTGAGATGAAAATACTTATACTGCCCTGTGTGATCTTTATGGATAACCTGTTCTTCAACCATTATGTTTTCAAATTCTATAGACATATAGGGTCTAAGCATAATTGGTGTCTATTCATCTTCTATCTCTTTTGTGGATGTATGTTTAGTTTGGTATGCGTATGCTGACAAGTAGCGTATACTTGTTTCGTGTTATCCGATCAGATATCAAAACCATCGCATGTATTGATTAAAGGCTGCAACTCTAAGTGAAGTAGATAATGAAACTAGGATTCCATGTTTAATCTCACATAAGTAATTCGATTTTAATCCTTGTCAATTAGTTAATTCTTAGTTTTATAATTTGCATCTTAGTATAATTCGTTAATCAACCGCCAAATTGTTACTTTTCTTAGCAGTGAATTAAAACCATACATTGTTGCATAGGCATATTTACTGAGTAAAAATTAACCAGATCTCTGTGGAACGAACTTTAATTGTATTACTTGTGACTACGTGCGCTTGCGTAAATTATAGCATAACAGACACCAAAAAGGTTTTGAATGGACAATAAAGTGTGAAAAGTGTTTCTAAGAGTTGGGAAGTCAGATGTGGAAGTTTGAACGTCTAGTCTACAATGAAGATGATTCATATTGTGCTAGTTCAGGGTAAATTATCCAGGAATTAAGAGGTACCAAGACGAGATTATGAACCAGAATGTGATGAGATGATGGGAGAAGAATTGAATAGTCAGGAGGACAAGTGGTGAACGTGTACCTTGTTTCGTAATATTTCGAAATGCAAGCGATGGATGAATGTCATGATTTTGCGGTTAATCTGAGTAGTGTTAAACATTAAAGTTGTAATGCGCAGAGTCAAATTGAGGACTTATTGAGTATGTAGAGGTATGTTTCGGAAGTTGATCTAAGAGGACGCGGGATAGTGAGGTTTAAATGATTTTCGAGGATCACAAATTAATTGTTAAAGATAGATGACTGATGTGATGTATGTCAAGTCGAATTTTTCTTGTTAATGATAGTTAGAGTTTATTAGAAATTGTTGGAGTGAAAGTTGTTTTGTGGTCGGTATCGAGGGGGTTGTGACCCTGAGATAATGATGTTACAAACTAGTTATTTTAAAATTTTATTCTTGTGGTGGATAATGTCGAAGTCAAGGTTATGGAGCGTGTTAGTTTTCAAAACTGTAATTTCAAGGATAAAATGTTTTCGGAGATATTTTATTTCAAAAGCTTTAGCAAACCAAAATGTTATTAAAGAGTGAGGATTGAGTTGTTAATCGAATTATGTTTGACGTGTATCTAATGACGTATGTGTTTGCTTGTAGTATTCGCTTTCAAGGACACGATCGAGAATAGATGATATGAGGTTTAATTGATGGATTGGAATCAAGGTATCATGGATTTATTTATTTACCTGTTACTGCAAGTCAAGACAGATTTCTTTACTTATATGGTTACTGCAACTCAGAGCAAGTTAATTTATTTACATGTTTACTACAAGTCAGGGCAGGTTAATTTATTTACATTTTTACTGCAAGTCAAGGCAGGATTAGCGTGGTGTATGATTAATTTGAGATTTTGAATGAGTGGAGTATAAAGATGAATTGGTTATGAATGATTGGGTTGGTATTTGAAATGGTTACGCAGGGCATAGTCCATTATACGAAAAGGTCATGTCCGATTTTCTGTAGATCAGGCATTCGTTGAAAAGTAATAGATTTTTTTGAATTAACGAAATTTGTAAGGGTAAGGTTTAAGTTTATCTTGGAGTTTGAGGGCTTACAGGATAAGCCAATTGAGGTATGAGTTGATATGGAGGAAATTGGAGCGAATGTTTGAGAGTACGTCATTTGTTTCTTAGGAATGATTCTGAGGACTGAATCCTATTGAGGGGGGAAGGATATAACGCCTTAGAAAATTCGCGTATTTATAAATATTTATTTAATATTAAATATGGAATATATTATGTGAAAATCTTGAGAATGTCAGTTATATGTGATACCTTGCTTATATGTCTATATGATGAGTTATGTGAGCCGTGTAAGTCCGTGTAATTTTATTTGTATTTTTGATGATTAAAATCTATTTAAATCATGCATTATTGATCTTCTGAGATTTTTATAAAATCATCGGAGTTGTTAAAAATCATGAAATCTTTTGTGTTATCATCTTTATGATATTATTTAGTTTTTAAAATTATTGGAAGAATTATTTTGAGTGTTTAAGTATTTTAAAATGATTTTACGAGGTATATTTCATTTAGAGGATCAAAACTTGAAAAATTCATATTTAATTCATTTTTGATCCTAAAATTATTATAAAAATATGGGGATGTTTGTAATTCCATAAAATTTATTTATAAAATTTTAATTTATTTTTCTACAAATTTTCTGTTCAGTTTCGATTTTTAAAATGATTTAAATTAGTTTATTTGAATTCAGCTTGTGGGAAATTACTTATTTGCCCTTGGATTTTTGTTTAACAGCAACTCTTTTTCTCCACTTTCCCAAATCATCTCTCTCGAACTCTCCAGAGTTCTCATATTTCTCTCCCATTTTTTTTTTCTCTTTCACAGTCGCGTATCTCTCCCTCTCATGTGTTCTCCCCTGTTCGTCACCTGCACATGCTATGTCTGTGTGGTTGCCTAGTCGAGTTTGGTGTTAAAAATCTGAGAGTTTCACTGTGATGGTCCGGTTATTGATGAGGGTAGAGGTGTGGTGCGATTGTGTGATGTGTGGGTGCATCAGAGTGCGTGTATGGCGTGTGTTCTGTGTATGTGTGTCTATATAGGAGGCGTGTGTGTGTAACTGATGTGGTGTATGCGTTTATGTCCAACAGAGTGTGTTGGTTTCCTCGCGAGTTCGATGAAGCTCTCCTATGAAATCGTTAGTCCTCCTGTGCTGGTTCATTTCTGGTCTAGTTGATTCGACTTTGATGTTGTCGTGATTGTGTGTTGCTGCGTCTGTGTGATGCTTCGTTTGTATGTGTTGGGTGCGGGTAATGTTGTATATCCTGTTGAAACCAAAAAGGGGTTTTTCGAATATTGTATTAACCGAGTCAATTGATTACAGTTTTTTGATGATATACGGTTCTTAAGTTGATATGCAAGTCGATTGGTGGAGTCCGAATTTAATTATGTAACATATTGTTTTCGGAAAAAAATTTATTGTTGTATGTCGATATAGTTAAATGTAAATTATCGGTGTTGATTGTAATTGCATTATTGATTCGAATTGTTCGTTATTGGTTTACGTAAGATGGATATAAATGTAGTGGTATGACTCGATGGTTGTGATTAGTCGGAATATGTGGTGTGAAGATCATATGTGGATTACTCAGATAATTAGAATTATGTTATTAGCTTGTATTTGATAAGCGACCGTAAATTATAAGTTTGACTTAGGAGACAGTGGATTAAAGGATGTTTGATTGTTGATTGGATCGGTTGTATTCCGACAGGTTATGTCATATTATAAGGAAGTGCTGTCCAATTTTCTTTAAAATTATTTCCTAATTTTTATAGTAGTTAAACAAGAACTATTTGTGAACCAATGTGCTGTGTGGATTATAAGGTATAAGAGTAAGTTGATAATACATGTTAAGTGCCTATGTGGTTGATATGATTGTACTTTACTATTTTAAGTATATGATCAGTATGTGTTGTATGTGTAAAGCGTTATAGGACGCGTATGGGTAGATTAGATTGACAGTAAGGTTTTGGTTGGTTTTGTCACTAAAGTAGCACTTTACCTTGATATAGGTACTAGTAGGAGGCCCGACCAGGAGCAGTGCACACGTAGATGGAAATTCGAGTAGGAATTGATTATCGGAGTTGACGGGCGTACTCAACGAGAGATTGACGAGTCTTAGGGAAAGACGGATGCATGTCGAGTAAGAGGCCAACGTGCAAAGAAGTAGAAACTATTGTAAAGTGAATAACGAATTGAGATGTGGAAGTGGGAACTTCGTGTACTGAGGCAATTGTTATCGCTCCTCACTTATTGTTCAAGTGATGCAATTCTGTTCTATTTATATATCAATGTGTTGGTCAAATTATGGTTATAAAGTGACGTCCTTCTCAAATAACGTGCAAATGTTTATATTTCTATATATAGCTCAAGTGCAAATTTTCAAATGATCTTACAAATATCCTTTTTCCTCAAAAGATATTTTAAATTGTGGTATGTTAATGGATTCCTCATTAGAGTGCCATTTCTTTCATTTTCTTCGAAAGTATTTAAGAAACTTTCTAAACAGAGGAAATCCAAGATTTAAAATAATTATAAAAGTCTTTTAGCCTAATTTCTGAGTTTTAACATATTTTTACCTGATGAACCCTCTTTACGGGATGCTTTCTTCAAATTGATTGACGATTAATTATCCTGAAATTATTTTACAAATATTCATTTTGAACCACTTAACTCACCTACTTTAGTCCAAACCTTGCAAGGTGCTAGAGAATTTTATTAAATGTTTAGCACTTGGTTATATCCTCGTTTTATCGTATATTCTCAGTTGTGGTTAATCATATTGCCAGTAAAATTCTTTCTTCGATTCATTTAATGATGTATGATCCCAATTGTTCGTATCGAACTTGTCAATACCCTTTGAGATTATTGTTCTTTATTTATCACCCCTTTAACGTGTTGAACTAGTCGACATCTATTGATATTATTATTCTTTATTTACCCTTGTTGTTGGGTTGATCTTGTCGATTCCGGTCGATGTTGATATTTAATCAGTGATTCTTAATTATGAATTGTTGTTCTAGAACGTGAGTTTTCCAGTTAGTTTTTGTGGTAAGGTTGTCGATTGTTCCGACACCTCGTGAGTTTGAAGTAGAATTGGAATGTTTTGACCGAAAGGGCAGACCCTACTGTGGTCGTGATTAAAATGTTTTTGACCGTAAGGTCGGACCAGATTTGTGGTCGGAAGTTAATAAGGCCAATGTGTGTCGTGGATCCATTATAGGACATTGCTGTGTGCGTTTGTCCGGGGTTAGTGCGTGACTGGTCAGAAGCTTAACCTTATTGTTTTTAAAATACATAAAAATCCAATTCTAATCTATACATTGAGGTTGGGTTGCTTTTAAGCCTGATTCCTTTGAATCCTGTGACGATTATCTATGGTTATCAGAACTTTTATCAGTTCTCGTTGTTGATACAATTTATTCTAGCGGAGCATGGTTGGCTAGTCTTCGTGTTACGATATTTAATTGTTCTGCTGCTTTCTTTCGCAGCATATGATGATTAATCTTGTTGATCAGAATCTATATTTTCTTGATATTGCTATCACTATTTACGCTTGCTGAGCATTGTTGGCTCACTCTTGCTTTGTTGTTTATTTTTCCAGTTAATACAGAAGATTAGTGGACCTTGTGGTCAGTTGGTATTACTGTTCCAGCATCGAGAGGTGACGTTCGAGTTTTTGATTTCGTCAGGTAGTGATTTTGGAATTTGTCAAGGTTGGTAAACTAGTTTGATAGTGGACTTAGTTTGTTATAAGATTGTATAAGAATTTTATTCTGAGGTTGGATTGTAATAATGTAATTTGATAGTTGTTTCATGCCATAACCTATATGCGGTCTTGGATCAGGGGTGTTGTAATTTGAAATTGGCTTATGTCCAGGTTTATGTTGAATTGATTATGGTCCGTGGCCCCATCTGTACCCCGGATTTTTGGGATGCCACATGCAAAGCCCTGATGGATTTACAGTTGAGTAAGCCTTGAAGTTGGACTTCCAAACTACCTACAACGAGGCAGATTATGAAGCTCTGATAGCCGACCTTGGACTGACAAGAGCCCTAAGGGTCAAGAACCTGAAAGTCTGTGGAGACTCAAAGCTGGTAGTCTCACAAGTCAATGGAGAGTTTGAGGCTAGAAAAGAGAATATGGCCAAGTACTTGAGGATTGTGAAAGCTGCGATAGCCCAGTTCGACAAGTGCCCCATTAAGTATATCCCAAGGGAGGTAATTACAACGGCCGATGCCTTCTCTCAGTATGATTTCTCAAAGGTCGAGACCCATTCTGGAAGTGTCTACTTCCAAGTTCTGAGAACCCCTACAATGAATTCTAAGCTTATTGCTCCTTTTGAAATAGGAGGATGCTGGATAGATCATATCAAAGCACACCTTGAGAATGGCTGGTTGCCAAACGATGCCACGGAGGCACAGAAGCTAGCTGCAAGGAGCTTAAAGCTTGAAGAAGCCACGTTCCATCCAAATAAGGCCCTTATTTCGATCAGAATCCTGGTCTAAGGGGTCAGGATTCCTGATCGAAAATCCTTTCGATCAAAAGGCCGTGAAGGCCCTTATTTCGATCAGAATCCTGGTCTAAGGGATTAGGATTCAAAATCCTGATCTAAAGGTCAGGGTTCTTGATCGAAAATCCTTTCGACCAAGAGGCCGCGAAGGCCCTTATTTCGATCAGAATCCTGGTCTAAGGGGTCAGGAAGCCTGATCGAAAATCCTTTCGACCAAAGGGTCAGGAAGGCCCTTATTTCGATCAGAATCCTGGTCTAAGGGATCAGGATTCCTGATCGAAAATCCTTTCGACCAAAAGGCCGGGAAGGCCATTATTTCGATCAGAATCCTAGTCTAAGGGATCAGGATTCCTGATCGAAAATCCTGATCTAAGGGGTCAGGATTCAAAATCCTGATCTAAGGGTTAGGGTTCTTGATCGAAAATCCTGATCTAAGGGGTCAGGATTCAAAATCCTGATCTAAGGGTCAAGGTTCCTGATCGAAAATCCTGATCTAGGGTCAGGATTCCTAATCTAAAATAACATGAATCCTGGTACAAAAAAGAGGTATATGATGAAAATTTATATGTGCCTAGAGTCATGAATGACCTCAATTTAGTACGAATTTCGTAGATTTGGGAGCTAACAAGGTCAAAAATACGATCTTAAATTACGAAAATATTAGGGTTGAGGACCCCTCTAAAATTACAATTATATTATTATTTACAATAATATATAAAAATTATTATTATTATTGTTAAAAATAATAATGATAAAATCCGGGTCAGACTTTATTCGAATGAAATTTTATCCAAGCGGGACACCTCCGATTTTGGGGATCGAAATTATCCGGGATTCGGACAAAAGAAATATTATTATTGAATACTAATATTCAAAAAAATATATTTATATATTCATTCGACCAAAATCCTGGTCGAAAAATACCAGGATCCTGATCGAAAAAAAGCTTCGACCAGCTCCAAATGAACCCTTATTTTGACCAGCCTTGATCGAAGGTTGTGAACAAAAAAAAAAGAAAAAAAAGAGGAGTGAAAAAAAAATTGTTCAATCTCATTCCTGCTCGAATCAAGCAGAAATCCTGCTCTAAAAGTGCTTCGACCAGACGACAAAATTGACGCTTATTTCGACCAAAAACCTGGTCGATTTCGACCAGGTGAAGATTGATATGGAAAAGTACAGTTTCGTACTCCGAGTTGTGCTGAGTTAACAAAAGGCCACTGTAATTTATAAAATTACAAATAGACCCCTGAACTTTATAAGTTGACAAAAAAATTCCTAAATTATTAGGAAAAATTATGAAAAATACCCGTGGATACATAAAAATTCCTAAAATATTAGGAATAATAAAGAAAAATATCTGTGGGTAAATAAAAATTTATAAATTATTAGGAAAAATTAAGGTAAATACCTGTGGGTACATACAAATTCCTAAATTATTTGGAAAAATTATGGAAAATACCTGTGGGTACAAGAAAATTCCTAAAATATTAGGAATAAATAAGAAAAATACATGTGGGTACATAAAAATTCCTAAATTATTATGATAAATAAGAAAAATACATGTGGGTACATGAAAATTCCTAAAATATTAGGAATAATAAAAAAAATACCTGTGGGTACATAAAAATTCCTAAATTATTAGGAATAAATAAGAAAAATACATGTGGGTACATGAAAATTCCTAAAATATTAGTAATAATAAAGAAAAATACATGTGGATACATAAAAATTCCTAAATTATTAGGAAAAATTAAGGAAAATACCTGTGGGTACATACAAATTCCTAAATTATTAGGAAAAATTAAGGAAAATACATGTGGGTACATGGAAAGTGAGAAAAAATGCAAGAAAATTATTTATAATTTTCTGTAAGACATAAAAACTGTCAGGTAGTCTCGAATAAGGCAAATCGTCGTAAATGTGTAGGTCGCTCCACACTTTACAATAAGGCGATATATGTGAAACACTAGTGTAAACCAAAATCCCTATATGAGGGTAGGAAAATTAAGAAGTCCCATGTAAGGGATAAAAACGACCCCGAGTCTCGATGAAGGCAAACATAACTTCTACAAAAACCTGATCAGTTTTCCTAGAAGTTGGGGGGCAAATGATATGGGCTGAAAATAAGCCCTAAGGACATAATTAATGTTGCATTAATTAGACCCAAACTGGTCCAAAGATGAAGCCCATTAATGAGGCCCGAAACCCCAATTAAATATTAATTTCGAAATCAATATTAGGGGCTAATTAACAGCTTGGAAATACAAGTCAAATAATGATATTATCTCTACAAAAGTAGCCTCCAAGGCACCCAATCATACAAGGAAACAGACTCCTATAAGGTAGGAGTCTAGAACCTTCCTCAAGGAGGTGGCTTGTCCATCAAGTCTCCTAACCCTATTACGATTCTAAGGCTTCTCAGCCTATATAGCCTATATAAGGGCCTGACCCCTCATTCTCAGAACTACGTTGGCTTGATTCTCTAGCAATACAGAGATACATTGGCATCTTGTGAGGACAGTTTAGTCTCGAGCGCAAGAACATCCATTAAAGCTCGAAGCTTAATATCCCTTGTATTTAATACATACAAATCCTAACAGCAATTTACAAACCCTCGTTTTTATTCCACAACAGATACCAAACCTTAGGTAAGGGTTATCCACTAATTTATAATATATAGATTTTTTCATAAACATTACTCCCTCCGTTCCGTCCCATTTTATGTGAACCTCTTTCTTTTTTAGATGTCCCAAAAAGAATGAACATAATATACTTACTATTTATGAACATTACTTTTCACTATTACACCCACTACTTCTCTACTTTTTTATTAAATAAATACTATTACACCCACTATTTTTCTCCAGCCACTATCTCAAATCTATTATTAAATATTGATAGGTCCCACCACTTTACCCACTTTTCAACTAATTTTACTCTTTTTTACTACATTTTCTTAATTTCCATGAAAGTCAAACAAGTTCATATAAATCGGGACGGAGGGAGTATGATATTGTAATTTCGTTATGCAATTAAGTTTATGCAATTTCGTTATGTAATTTTATGATATTGTAATGCCTTAAGAGCATCTCCAAGGGGAGTAGCTATAATGGTTAGTTAGAGCATCTCCAATGGTATTGGCTAAAATAGGTGGCTAAAATGATATAAAATAGTGATTATGTAAAATTTATTGAATCTGTAAGGTGTTGTACTCTAATGGAGTTGGCTATAATGATTAGTCATATTTTAAAAATAGCAAGTTATTATTATTTCAAATTGTTAAAAATAGAATGTATTATTTTAATATGGTAATATTGATGATGTGGAGTTTTACTACAGGTCTCTAGGGGTTCGACAAATATAGCCAATATGATAGGATTTTAGAGGATTATCTAAAATTTTAGATAACATTAATGTCCCGTTGGAGATGATTTTTTTTTTTTTACAAAATATCTATAATTTTTATTTAAGGCATGTTTGACACACTTTAAGCTAAGGGGCCTCTATGGTTGGGGATGCTCGATCTTATAATAGTATAAAATAGAGATTATCTATAATTTGCTGAATCTGTAAGAGTTTGTGCTTCAATGGTATTAGCTATATTTATTAGTTATATTAGAAAAAGAGTATTTATTGTTATTTTCAAATTTCAAATCCCAACGACTATATTTTAACTACTATATTTCAAAGGTCATAATAGTTTTTGCGAAGGAATTAATAATAAAAAGTTAAAAAAAAATTATTCAATACAAATGATGATAAAAAATATAATTAATAAAAACATATTTAATGGTATTATTGCAATATTTAAAAATGAGAAAAAGTTGTTAACAAACATTACTTTTATATATCATAAAACATATACCAAAAAAATATTTTATTATATTAGTATTTAAGTTTTTTATAAATATTTAATGTATATTAAAATAATTATATAAGTAATTAATAAATTTTGTTAACAGTAAAACAATACTTTTATACTTTTTTGTTCGATAAAATATTTTTACACTTAACAATATATAAAATTAAAATAGTAATACATATATACATTTTTCAGTGAAAAATCCACAAAATTAATTTTTTTTATTCAATACAATTGATGATAAAAATATAATTAATAAAAACATATTTTATGGTATTATTGCAATATTTAAAAATGAGAAAAAGTTGTTAACAAACATTACTTATATATATCATAAAACATATAACTAAAAAAATATTTTATTATATTAGTATTTTAGTTTTTTTATAAATGTGTAATGTATATTAAAATAATTATATAAGTAATTAATAAATTTTGTTAACAGTAAAACAATACTTTTACACTTTTCTGTTTGATAAAATATTTTTACACTTAACAATATATAAAATTAAAATAGTAATACATATATATATTTTTCAGTGAAAAATCCACAAAATTCTAGAAACTAAAACCCTAATTACATATATTTGCCATAAACGAGAACAAGGATAAATAAAAAGAAGCTGAAAATCTGTATAGCGGGAGACACTTTTGAGCGGAACAGGGATAATTTTAGAGGGAGATTAGCAGATGGGCTCTCAATCAACAAATGTAGCGTCTCTTTTCCTATTATCTAAACTAGCTTTGTAGCCCGTGCAAGGTACGGGCATGCTCTAGATTACAAATTTATGAATTATTCGTAATCACGTAGGATTGATTTGTTGATATCTTCGATTGTTCATATCTTTGTAGCAATTGTTCTGAGTAAATAGAATTTATGCAATACCCGATCGTGACATGCAAATTATAATTCTGGCTAAATTAAATCTATTTTATATTTTACACTATGTTTTGTTTTGTTAAAATAAACTTGAACGATATGTAATAAATTG
The DNA here is from genome assembly GCA_037693485.1 of Kitagawia praeruptora. Taxonomy (NCBI): domain Eukaryota; kingdom Viridiplantae; phylum Streptophyta; class Magnoliopsida; order Apiales; family Apiaceae; genus Kitagawia; species Kitagawia praeruptora. Next base: position 113,911,643 of record CM075351.1, on the reverse strand, counting down.
GTCAACGTTAAGATCAAAACCGTACTTCGAAATATAAATATATAGAGTTAACATGGATGGATACATAGATACATTCAAGTATTAATTACATAATAATAAATGCATATTAGTTCATATCAGTTATTATTATATATGTAATAAATATGTTAGTGTTGCAATACCTAAATAGCCCCCGGAAATATAACATAGATATAATTAGTAGAGGTAAATATGACTTTTTATATGAATAAATTTGCTCATGGAACCCCCCCATTTGCTCTATTATATATATATATGGTAAGGTTCTAGGGAGAACCTCCTTATCAAGAGAACCAGAGAACCTCAATCTAGACCATTGATTTATTATAGTTATCATATATCTTATTTATTAATTAATAATGGCATTTTTGTAAATAGCTTAAAGAATCTGAACAGATATATTACCCCTGTCAAATGTTTATATGCTTGTTCTTATTCAACTTGGTATTACGTGATTTTAGGGTTTGAATAGGGCAATTAGAATCTTAGTAATTATGGAAACCAAATAAATTATAAACAACTGCATATTTATGTTCTTACGTCTACATCTCTGGACTATCTTAGTAATTATGGAAACCAAATAAATTATAAACAACTGCATATTTATGTTCTTACGTCTACATCTCTGGACTGCCACAAACAAAGTTCTATAAACCTTTCTCATGTAAGTTCTATAAACTTTTCTATTGTGTTCTTCATCCATCTTAGAGGTAGTGGTATACTATTTCATAATCATTTCTTCGTTGTTGTAATATATAAATCTCTTAACTTAATAATATTTTGTTAGTTTTTTAGGAGAACTTTAACTCAAGAGGAATCGTTCGAAGAAGAAACGAAAAAGGGATGTGACTTGCATCTATGAGTAATATGCTACCGAGGACTACGGTTGTACAACAAAAATGCTGAGAAGCTGACTTGATTATGATTGGTTTTTTGAATAATAGTAAGAGGTTTTCTTAAACTATTATATGAGGGTTAATATAAGTGATTTGTTGGAGTAGTCTTCATTACCTGAGATTGATTTTGTGGAGTCTACATTAATATTTGTCAAGATCGAAATCGGTTGAAAAATGATCTATTATACTAGTTAAATTTACAATTGTTCCTCTGTTCTCTGTTCTTGTTTAAAGGTTCTTTTTGTTAGGAATTGGTGGTTGTAGTGATGGAGTCCAAACTACAGATGTTGGAGTTCAGGTGTACCAAATTTCGAGGTCTTTTGCTTCTGAGCCTTGCTTATTATTTTCTGTTGTAGTCATCCGAATGATGGAGAGCATTGCGGTTAGCTTCTGATTTATTTATGTTAGTTTGGTGCTTCATATATGGTCGTGTTGGTCTGCCTTGAAATTTACTTTGGTTGGAAGATTTGAAATCTAATTCCGTGTGCTTCAATGTTACCCGACAAAGTTTAGGGGAATATTATTTACTGCTAGTATAATTTTTGGTTCAAAATTGTGCTAATTTTGTTATGACTTCAGATTTTGTTGTAGTCAAGGTGCTTAGAAAGAACACTTGACAAAAGAAACCTATGAATTGGAGGAGGATGAATATAGATGAGTTTGCATATCACATGCTGCATGGAATGACAATTTTGTTACGTTAACTGCTACAACATGCCTACACAAGTGTTCATGAAGACATGTGATTTACACTGGATCCCCCATTTTTTTGTATTCCATCTACATGCCTACACAAGTGTTCATGAATACATGTGATTTACACTGGATCCTCCATTTTTTTTTGTATTTCATCACTTCCATTATTGTTCTATCAGGTCAGTATTAATTTGGTATTTTTTGAGGTTGGACTTGTGCAAGCCTTTTTCTTCTCGGCTGTAGTCTTGGCTCTTGTATCAAATTTATCATTGAACTTTAGATTATCTAAGAATAAAATTTGGATTCTTTTAAGTGTTGATAAGAGAATTATTCAATTCCATCGAATGTATTTTATTATACTTAGTAGGCATGAAATACAAAAATAAAACACTTTATAAAATCTTTGTTGAGTATTGAACACGGTAAAAGAATACAGAGGGGGGGGGGGTGAATGGATTCTTGAACTTTTCTTGGGTTGAGTCTGTGTAGCAGATAAGTGCCTGTGTGTGCAGAAATTAAGGTGCGGATAAATAAACAACACAAGACACAATATCACTTTAATCTAATGTATATTAGATAAAGGTTGCTACAATCTGTGAATACAAATGGTAGTATTCTCAGCTTCGTTTTTCTCAGAGAGATATAGCTTACAATGTATGAAAAACTAGACTCACAAAGTTACTAAGTTATGAAGTGAGGCTGTGTCCTTATAGAACATGGATACAGCCTGCTTACTACAAATAAGGTAGCTAAACAAATTACTTTCTAGTCTGTCTATCCTTTTTGAGTAAGCATCCAAACGGTTACAGATTTGACTTTGCAAAGCCTGTTTAGATCCACTTCTTTAGCTCCTTGTCTCTTCTATATCTCTCCAAGCTTCCTTGTAGGCTTTCCAGAGCACGTTACAGATTGTGGTCCATAAAGTGCATTGGCTTGTTGCAGGTTTCTGACTTGTACAATTTCTTCAGTATTTTGTCTCCAAGAATGTATTCGAGAAGTGACTAAGTAAGTGATTCGAGAACTAGAATTGACTTGATCGATAACTCTGAGTTCTCGAATACTGTTATAAAGACATATCGAACCACTTCTCGAATAGCTCTTTTCCATCAGGATTCCTTGAGTTGTCGAATAGAACAATTGACTTATCGAATCCTCGAGTTGTCGAATAGCTTTCTGAGTCCTTGAGATATCGAATGGAACTTTGACTTGTTGACTCTTTGAGAACTCGAATACCATCTTGACTTGTTGACTTCTTGAGTTCTCGAATAGAGTAGTAGACATATCGAATCCCTGAGATATCGAATGAGATATCGAACAGTGTATTCAGAGATATCGAATAGTGTCTTGAGATATCGAATCTCTGACTTCTCGAATGCTGGACTTCTCGAATAGACAAATATACTTCTCGAATTGGTACTTAGGCAAATTCTTCATTTCTTCAAATCCCAACTGTGATTATTTGGCAGTCTTTAACTCCTTGCTTGAGGCATGAACCATGGAACTTCTTTCAAGCATTATTCTAGACTCTATTTGTACAGTTACACAACTAGGATTTGATGCCTATTACAAGTACAATACAAACAGAAACTCTACAACTAGAGGTTCCCTCAGTTAAGAGGTCATGTAAGTAATGCAAAGCATTACAAACAATTAGGCTTGTTATTAGATGAGTACAGGCATGCCTCTGTAACTAACAATCTCCCCCAAATTGTGAGTGAGACCCTTAGTCACAATTTCATGTCTGATAACAAGCCTAACATACATAAAGGTAAAACTTTAAAAGTACAGGTATGTATTTTGATTGAACACATAAATGAAATTACAAGATAAATACTCTTACAGTATGATGAGGTACTAGCCATTTTCTTTTGATTGCATCTCCATTGCTTTGGCTTGTAGATCATCATATGCTTTCTGTTTCCTTTCTTTCTCCTTTCTTGCAATCTCATCTACTGCTCTCATGATTTCTGTCATAGCATCCAATTCTTCAATCATAATAGAGTTTTTGAAATCTTCAAGCACTGGCTTCAGAATGTTGGCAGGATAGTGACTGAGTAGGTTCATTCTTATATTGACATTATCTCCATTTCTCCTCCTATACTTCACCACATAGGGATCAAACTGAACTCTACACAATCCCTTTGCCCTTAGCTTTTCTGCTTCAATCTCCAGTCTATCAATTTCTTTCTCCCTTTCTAACCATTTCTCATAGCAGCCCTTTCTTATCTTCTCAGCATAATCTTTCTTCATTTTTACAAAGTCAATCAATTCCAGCTTCCATACTTTCTCCACCTTGTCCTTAGAATCCAGCAATGCAATGATTCTTTCTATCTCATACAATTTACCCCAATGTTGACAACCCCCTTGTTTGAATTTCATTTCTTTCCCATCAGTGTACTTGATTACAAGGTGATCATCCACAATTGCAGCATAGCATATCTTTTGAGCTCTTAGAAATAGCAGTTGCTCTTCATCAAAGTCTTCATCAAGTGGCTGGAGCTTTAATCCTGGAATGATTGTTAGGGCTCTAGATTTGGATAGCTTCACTCTCCTTGCAGTATGTTTAAACTTTATCCTTTTGACATGGTTGCTTGGCAGAAATCTTTGACCTTGGTTGGTAGACCATAGTAGTATTCCATTAGCAGATTGCTTTCTGAAACATACACATGGTTTCTTGACTTGAATCTTCTTCTTTTCTTGAGATGGTAAGACAGTTGCAGAAGCCATAGATGTAGATTTTGCTAGGTCACTACTAACAGTATTCACCCTAGACTTAGAGTCTTGTGTTGTGGTGAGGTTACTGCTAGCAATGCCTAAGGCTTGCTGTCTTCCACTCTTTCTCACATATGTCTTACCCTGGTCATCATCTTTTTCATCCTTGTCCCCCTTTTTCTTCTTATCTTCATCACCCTTATCTCTCCTTTGATGTCTTCTCCTCCCATCACCTTTGTCTTCAGAATCATCATCCTTATTTCTCCTAGGTTGAGCCATCTCTGGAATTCCACCAGTTGCAATATAAGTTCTGAGGATATGCAGTGCCTCAATTTCTTCAGCATTTCTGGCTCCAACCTTCTTCTGAAGTTGATCAATAATAGCAATGATCAGTCTGTGATTTCTGGGGGTGAGATCATGAGGAATGACCAGTTGCTTGATATCTTCAATTCTGGTACCAGACTGATAGATAATTGTCCATGGCTTCTTGATCACTTCTGGTAGCCTTGTAGGTTGACCATTCCTCAAGTCATCAAACAGACTCTTGCTGTTGTCATTTTTCTTCTCAATGAGCTCTAGTATGGCATCTATCTCTGAGTGCTTTAAGTCTTGTAGAATCTGGTATGTTAGATGCCATATCTTTAGTTTGGACACCATCACTATCTCCTTGACCCATAAATTGTTGACTTGCTTGGGGATGACAGTGATGTAGTCTATCTGCTTCTTCACCTCCCTCAGATAAAACTGAGTGTCACCAACCTGTTCCCTTATGGCTTTCAGAAACTCCAAGAAGGCTTTATCATGATAGACATTGGAGTTAGCAACTTCTTGTAGCTTGGCCTCAGTAACAACTTTGACTTCTACAGGCTTGGCACTCTCAGCTATAGAAATTTGAGGTTTGTCAGATGGCATACTCCCTGCAACCACTGTGGTAGTTATTGATTGCTTTTGTCCTCCAGGAGTAGTGATGTGCACAGTTGGTAAGGTGACAACTGGCAAGATAGATGGAGGCTCATCTACTTTGGCTTTTCCCTTGCCAGGCACATTTTCTAGAGACTTAGTAGCCCTTTGTTGTCCACCTTCTTTGAATACTATGCCTTTCTCCCTCTTTGGCTCCCCCTTTGAATTTGAGTTCCTAGCCTTCTTCTCCCCCTTAGGCTTGTTGTCAGGCACAGAGGCTGTAGAGATGTCCTTTGGGATTGAAGATTCATCAGGTAGAGGGAGCCCCATATGCTTCATCATTGCAGCTAACATGGATTGTTGATGCAGAAGGACATCAGCTGTGGTGGATGCTTGAGTGTCCAACTGATCATTTAGCAATGCAACCTTTTCTGTGAGATGAGCATTGGTCTTGGTGAGAGTAGCTACCTCTTGCTCAAGAGTGTTGACCTTAGTGAAGAGTTCATTGGCCTTGAAACCAGATAGAGATTGTTCCTGCAGTCTCTTCACTTCATATTTAGACATTTCATGCACAGGAACATCAGTCACCAGCCTATCTCCATAGAGATTCTTGAACATTATTTTCAGCATGGCATTGGCATCTGTAGTCTGGCCAGATAGATTCTGAAATTGATGACCCAGACCTGAGACAGCATCTTTTAGCACAGCCAACCCATTGTCCACCTTAATGCATGTAGAGTTGCAGTGTTTGATGTCCTTGAGCACACTGTCCAAGTGGGGAAATTTAGCATCAAAGGCCCTCTTGACTTCTGCTACTGAAGTGGCTGTCTTATCACATACCCTGTTGACTTCAGTTTTTACTCCTTTGCCAAGATAGTGTGCAGCCTTGAGGAAACCCTTGTAGGAGTCATTGACAGCTTCATACACTTCACCAGGTGACAGGGATTTAGCATTGGAGCCCAGTGAAGTGATGTATTCCTCCCTGAGATACTGAAGTGCTTCATCGAGAGTAATATCATATTTTCCTTGCAACCAGGCATCTATGTTGCCATCTCTCTCAGCATCATCAATGATCTTTGATTTCTGCACCTCCACATCATCCCTATGGCATAACAGAATAGCCTCATAGTCTGGATTGGGCATGTCTGCAGTGAGAAGGTGCTGAGCAATCTTTGTGAACTCAGGAATCTGATCCACAATTAAGCTTTGAAGTGCTTCAACCGTCAATTGTTGTGGAACAGACCCTGATCCTGAAGCACTGTCATGTTGCACAGGCTTCAGCCATTTTGACATAAAGTCAGAGCTAGAGCTAGGCAAGCTAGTCTCCTCAGTTACAGATGCAACTTCTGTAGCCGGATGGATGGACTCTACTACTGGTGTCTCCACAGAAGTGGGATGAATTACACCAGCAGTTGACACAGGCACAGAGTCTCTAGTAAAAACTAGGGGAACCTCTGTGTTTGTGATGGTGTCATTAGGATATGCCTCAGCATGCATTCCCTCACCATCTAAATGTGGGTTCTGAGTGGTGAACAAAGTGTCATGCACTGAGTCACTTGAAATTATTGGCTCATCAAGAGAAAAGAATTCTTGATGATCAATACCTTGCATCTCAGTTGCCTGAGTTGCAGGTTCCAAAGAAATTTCAGAGTTAGATTCTGGAAGAGAAGTGTGTTCTAGAGTAGATTTTGGCAACTCCCCCTGAGAGATAGAGGGAGTTTCAAAAGTGATGTGCTCTCCACTCAGTGTTGTGCCAGCCTTATCACTCCCATGTGCAGACTCTATACAAGAAGGTGCATTGGGGAGAATGCTTGATTCTATAGGTGCACCCTGTTGAGAGGATACACCTAGTGAGCTGTGTGCCCCTGATTTTACAACTTCAGCCATTTGTGTGACTGAAGAGGTGGTCTTAGTTTTCCTCTTCTTTGGCCTTTGTAAGGGTGACTCAGGTTCCTCACTTTCTAGCCCTAATTCAACAGCTAATGCTGCTTCAGATAAGATATTTAATGGTGCAGACATTACTTCCTTTCTCTTCTTTTTACTAACATCACCCTTTTGAGAGGATGATGCAGTTGGCTCAGTATGTGGGAGAGTGTTTGGTTGAGAGGGTTGGTTAGCAGGCCCTGGGTTAGCAGTTTGTTCTACTTGCTTGGGCTGTGCTAACTTAGATTTAGCATCAAATGTTGGCATGTTGTGGGGGTAAGTCTTAAACAAACTCTCCATATGGGGAGTTATGTTCAGTCTTACATCCACATCATTCCTAGTTTCCAAGTTACCAAAAATGAGTTTGGTCATGGACTTAGGATAGCCTATTTTATTTTTATCAATCCCAGGCAATTCAATCAACGAAGCATTTTTATAATTAAGTACAGATTGAATAAAGCGAGGGAAGAAAATATCAGTACCTCTCTTGGTTGTGTTCTTACCAAGTCTCCCATATAATTCTTGAAGTATGATTTGGCCAACATCTATCTTCTTTCCATAGGCCAAAGCATATCCAATTTGCTGCACAGGTGCACTGATTTGATCAAAGCTTGATTTCCTGGCAGTGAAGACTTGAAGAAGAGTTGCAAACACATAGCTCCACTCCTTCCTCAGATTCTTTCTGTTTAGCTTTCCAAGGTTAATCCCATCTGAGTAGTTTATGAATTCGAAGAATTCCTCCAACTCTGCAGTAGTGGCCATTCTATCAAATGATTCCTGTTGTAGTCCTAGTGCTTGGTTCATGTCTGCAGTAGTGATAGTGATATCCTTATCTTGAACCTTGCAGTAGATGACATAGGATGTGATTGCATTTTCCAGGGCTACAACCTCCACAATAGCAGTATTCCAGAATTGTTCCAGAATATCGAGATATAGAGTTGGATTGGCAGAGAGTGCTTCTTTGATGTATGATTCAGCCATCCATTTCACAAAGCACTTAAAGTTTGCATTGGGTGCTTCAACATCACTAGTTAGAGCGATGAAGTTGGTGTTGAACTTTACTGTTGCCATTTGTATAAAAGAGAGAAAAGAAATTGAAGGTTGAAGAAGAAATTTGGCTTTTCGCAGTTAGGGTTTCAGGGGTTTTGAGAGTGTAGATGCTTGAGAAATCGAATGAAATGAATCGAATAGATGTGAGATTGTATAAGTATGAAGTACTCGAATTGTCGATTAGCAAACTGTTTTGTATCGACAAGTCAGGCATTCGAGAAGTAGAAAACAACTATTCGAGAAGTCAAGAATGGCTTAATCGATAACTCAAGCAGATAGAAACTCACAGCTGGCAGTTATCTAACTTAGAAATAATTCTAAATTAAATAAAATGTGTTTTTATGAGTGAATTAAAATTTTTTTAGATAAAAATCCAAAATCGGTTAAAATTCAGCGAGAATTCAGCCTTTTCAAATGATTCGAGAACTCAAATATAGTGTTCGAGAACTCAATCATTCGAGAACTCAGTTGCTATATTCGAGAAGTCAAGAATTCCTCTATTCGATATCTCAGAAAGACTCTATTCGAGAACTCAAGAGTACTCTAATGAGACTTATTAGAGATGTCGAATAGTGAATCATTCGAGAAGTCTGACTTATCGAACTATACCCATCACTCATAAAAATTTGATTTTCACTATCTTTTAAAAATTTACCAGACATATTCATTGAAAAATATCCTAGCAAATTAAATAGTGATTTTCTCAAAATTTCATAGAAATTTTAAGTTAATAAAAATATGATTTTCAACATATGCAACAGATTTGAAATATTTATAAATCATATTTCAGCCAACACTTACTCCAAAAATATTGAGAATTTAGATAAAGTAAGTGTTTACTGCTGCAACAATCTAGATTGATGTATTCACTTAGCCAGAATCTGAAGAATTCAGCATTCCAATTTCACTTACCAACCTTGTGAAGGTGGCTTCATCTAATGGCTTAGTGAATATATCAGCTAGTTGTTTATCTGTAGAGACATAATGCAACTCAATGGTTCCATTAGTTGCATGTTCTCTTATGAAATGATATCTGATGTCAATGTGCTTTGTTCTAGAATGATTGACAGGATTGGCAACTATAGAGATTGCACTTGTGTTGTCACACATAATTGGAATTCTTTCCAACACAAGTCCATAATCTCTAAGTTGATTTCTAATCCAAAGCACTTGAGCACAGCAACTTCCAGCAGCTATATATTCAGCCTCAGCTGTAGAAGTTGACACAGATTGTTGCTTCTTGCTATACCAAGAAACTAACCTTTGTCCAAGAAACTGGCAGCTTCCTGAGGTGCTTTTCCTATCCACTCTGCATCCAGCATAATCAGCATCAGAGTAGCCAACCAGATTGAACCCTGTGTCCTTAGGGTACCATAATCCCAAGTTAGGAGTGCCCTTCAGATATCTAAAGATCCTTTTTATTGCAATCAGATGTGATTCCTTTGGATTTGATTGAAACCTTGCACACAAGCATGTAGCAAACATGATGTCTGGCCTACTTGCAGTGAGGTAGAGTAGAGAACCAACCATGCCTCTGTAGACTGAGATATCTACTCTCTTGCCTTTAGCATCTTCATCCAACTTAGTGGCAGTGGCCATGGGTGTCTTGGCAGGTGAACAATCTTCCAAGTCAAACTTTTTCAATAAATCCTTGATGTACTTGGTTTGACTGATAAAGATACCATCCTTCCTTTGACTGACTTGCAACCCTAGAAAGAATGTCAACTCTCCCATCATACTCATCTCATATCTGCTCTGCATGAGTTTAGAGAATTTCTCACACAGTTTCTCATTTGTAGAACCAAAAATGATATCATCCACATAGATTTGAACTAGAATTATATCATCACCATGCTTCTTGTAAAACAGTGTCTTGTCCAGTGTGCCTCGAGTGAATTGATTTTCAAGAAGAAATTGTGATAGAGTGTCATACCATGCTCTTGGAGCTTGCTTAAGTCCATACAGTGCCTTAAGCAATCTGTAGACAAATTCTGGGAAATGTGGATCCTCAAAGCCAGGTGGTTGTTGCACATAAACCTCTTCTTCCAACTCTCCATTTAGAAATGCACTCTTGACATCCATTTGATAAACTTTAAAGTTTGAATGAGCAGCAAATGCCAAGAATATTCTAATGGCTTCCAATCTAGCAACAGGGGCAAATGTCTCATCATAATCAATGCCTTCCTGTTGAGAGTATCCTTTTGCAACCAACCTTGCTTTGTTCCTTATTATTACACCATCTTCATCCATCTTATTCTTCAGAACCCATTTTGTTCCAACAATGGTTCTATTCTTTGGTGCAGGCACTAGTTCCCATACTTTGTTCCTTTCAAATTGGTTCAGCTCCTCTTGCATAGCAATAATCCAATCTGGATCCAACAATGCATCATCAAGTTTCTTAGGCTCAACTTGTGATAGAAAACATCCATAGAGGCACTCATTTTGAGTTGCTCTCCTAGTCCTTACTCCTGCATTAGGATCTCCAATGATTTGCTCTGCAGTGTGTGATCTATCCCATTTCCTTGAGTGTTCAGCCTGATTCCTCATCCTTGATGTTGCTTCATCATCCTCATCATGATCATCCTCATTTCCTCCCCCTGTGAAGTTGCCATTACTCACAGGTGTGTCTTGGATGCTTGTTTCTTCAGTATTGATTGGCACAAATTCTTCTCTTGTATCATTATTCACTTGAGTTTGTTGAACTTGAGTTTCAACTCTAGTTTCAGTCTCTTCATCAGAATCATCTAAATTATCAAACTTCAATGGATCTTTGTCTTCATCATTGGCTTCTTCTAGTCCAGGTAGCTTGCTGTCATCAAATGTTACATCTGTGCTTTCCATAACCTTCTTTTGACTGATGACATAAACCTTGTATGCAATTCTTTCCATAGAATAGCCAAGAAAAATTCCTTCAAATGCTTTTGCATCAAACTTCCCAACATATTCAGAATTGTCCTTAAGTACAAAGCATTTGCTTCCAAAAGTATGAATATACTTTAGTGTAGGCTTCTTTCCAGTCATCAAGTTGTAAGGAGTCTTTCCAGTGTTTTTGTTGATGAGGGTTCTGTTCTGAATATAGCATGCAGTGCTCACAGCCTCAGCCCAAAAACATGTAGGCATTTTTGCATCAAGTAACATTGTTCTAGCAGCCTCAATCAGAGTTCTATTCTTTCTCTCAACAACTCCATTTTGTTGTGGAGTCCTTGGAGCTGAGAATTGTTGAGAAATACCATTCTCTTTGCAGAATGCTTCAAGTGTGGCATTTCTGAACTCTGTTCCATTATCACTTCTCAATGCAATCACACTTGCATCGTTTGCCTTTGCTTCCTTGTCAACTTTCTTTATATGCTCAATGATTACTTGTGGAGCCTCATCTTTTGATGCCAGAAATTCTACCCATGTATACCTTGAAAAATCATCAACCATTACCAGGGCATACTTCTTTCTTCCAAGTGACATTATGTTGACAGGCCCAAACAAATCCATATGGATAAGTTGTAGTGGCTTGGTTACAGATGTCACTGTCTTTGACTTGTGGCTTGATCTCTTCATTTTTCCTTTTTGACAAGCCTCACACACTCCTTCTTGGCAGAATTCAAGTGTGGGCATGCCTCTCACTAACTCTCTTTTGACTAGAGAATTAATGGCCTTAAAGTTCAGGTGTGATAGTCTCTTGTGCCACAGCCAACAATCTTCATTTGATGCTTTTGAGTAAAAGCAACAAATTTTGTCCTTGTTTGCAGAGTCCATGTTGGCTACAAACAGGCTTCCCTTCCTTACTCCAGATAGAGCAAAATCACCAGTCTTCTTGTGGGTGATCAAACATTCATCTTTGTCAAAATTCACCTTGAATCCTCTATCAGTAAACTGACCAACACTTAACAGATTATGCTTGAGCCCCTTGACTAGTGCTACATCTTCAATGATGACATTTCCAACTTTCAGCTTGCCATATCCCAATGTGTTACCCATGCTGTCATCTCCAAAAGCAACCATTGGGCCAGCCTTTTCCTCATACTGTGATAGCAGGGCCATATCACCAGTCATATGATTTGAGCATCCACTGTCCAAAATCCACATGACCTTCTTTTCACTTTCTTTGCCCTGCAAACACAAAGGTATTACTTTTCCTTTGGTACCCAAACTAGTTTGGGTCCATGTGACTTAGAGACAGTTTTATCATAAACAACATGCTTGTTAACTTTCTTAGTGTCAGTCTTCTTGTCACTGTTGGAAGTCTTAGAACCTGAGGTCTCAGACTTAGGTGACAAAGGTACCTTCCTAGCTTTAGGAGGACTTGAAGACTTTGACCTTGTGTAGTGTGTGTGTGAATTGTGACTGATACAACCATCAATGAACTGCCTTCTCAAATTAAAACAACTAGTCATGACATTCATATTGCATGGCATACAGTCAAATTTATCACAGAAAGGTGCATCTCTATGTCTTAGAGGCACAGAACAATCATAGAAAGGCTTAGACACACTACCAACAGGTTTCTTGCATGCATGAGTTAGATGATTGGTACTGAAACAGTTCTGACAAGTTTTCCTAGGGGCATTAGGCATATAAGCATAGTTGTTATCCTTGTTAATCCCTAACTTGCCATTTCTGTTCTGTTTCTTTTTAGTCACTTCCTTTTCTGATTCACTCTTCCCAGCTGGTACAAACTTAACAAACTTCTTAGGTCTTGGCCTATCAACTACTGGTTTCTTGGTCTTTGACTTGACACTCTCACCCTTAGAGGATGCTAGCTGTTCACTAGATTGTGCCTCATCCTCATCATTCAACATTTGTTTGATGAGTAAGGCATCCTCATCAATTTCAAATGTTGATTCCTTAAAAATTGGATTTTCAGTTTTTCTCAAAATGTGAGGCACTTTCTCATGAACAGCTGTGTCCTCTTCAATGACAGCATAGCCTTTCCTTTGCTTGAGAGAGTCATAGTCAAGTCCAATAGCTGCTTTGGGTTTAGCTTCAATTTTCTCACAGTAGGATTGCACTAAACCAGATGATTTCTTGAAAGTTTTAAGTTTGAATTCATTCTCAGCTAATTCATCCCTAAGAGCCTTCTCTACTTGGCTAGCACACAAAACCTTGTTCTCTAAATATTCAACTTCTTTCTTAAGGTTTTCTACTTGCATAGCAGTTAGCTCAAGTTCCTCATTCTTTTTGGTTAATACTTCATTTCTAGTTGACAATTTAGCAATCTCCTCATTAGCAGCAGTCATACTAGTATGAATATTAAACATTTCAACAGATAATTGTTCAATCATGGATTTGTATTCAGAAACAGACATGTCTATAGTAGTGAGAGATGGTACCTGAGAATCAGATGAAGATGAGTCATCCTTGGAGTTGGCCATCAAGGCATAATTGCAGAATTCTTGTTCCTCTTCATCACTCTCAGAATCATCCCAACACTTCCCTTCAGCTATGTAGGCCTTACCATGTGTCTGCTTTTTCAGAAGGGCCTCATACTTAGCTTCTAGCTCAAGAAAATCTCTATCCTTCTTTTTAGGCTTCTTGCATTCACTGGCAAAATGCCCTAGGTCATTGCATCTATAACACCTTACAGATGACCTATCCACATAACCGGTTTTGAATTTATTTCTGTTTGGTTTCACAGGTGCCTTGTTCTTGTAAGCTGAATGGTTTTGGGTTTTGGGTTTGAAGGGTTGATTTCTTTTAAATCTGATGTTTGGAAATTTTCTGGCCATGAAAGCATATGAAGTATTTTCCATCCCATCAAGTTCTTCCAGAGTGTAAAACTCCTCTTCTTCTTCCACCTTTTCCTCAACAGGTTCACTTACCCCAGCTTCAGTTTCTTCATCATCTGCCACCTCCTCTATCCTCAGTTGACTTGTAGATGCTTCTAGGTCCAGAATGGATTTGTTGACAATCAAGGCACATGATGTGTTTATCATCCTACCTTGGTTGGCTTGGATAGCCCTCTTCTGAAGCAACTCAAGTTCATGAGTCTTTAGGACTCCATAGAGTACATCATAGGTGACTTTGTTCAAATCTCTCTCTCTTAGAGAAATGACTCTTTGCTCCAGATGATTTGGTGAAGACAACAGAAATTTCATATTTAACTCCTTGGTGCTGTAAACCTTTCCATTCATCTGCAACTCAGTAACTAGCTTGTGAAACCTTTCAAACATCTCAGTAATGCTTTCCTTGGGCTGTGCCATGAAAGCTTCATACTGTGTGACCAGTATCTGTTTCCTGTTTTCTTTAACCTCATCAGTCCCTTCACACAACACCTCAATGTGATCCCACATCTCTTTAGCAGATGTGCATGATGCAATGTTTGCAAACATTGACATATCCATGGAATCAATGATGAGCAACATGAGGTGACTGTCAAGAGCAACCTTCTCCCTTTCTGACTCTGTCCACTTTGATGGATCCTTGGCCTCATAAGTTCTAGGGATTGTTAGGGTTCCAACAGTCTTCTCTGGTATCTCTTGTTGTGGAACAAAAGGACCATTCTTGAGAATCTCAGGATACAAGGGATGAGAGGCTTTGATGAACAACATCATCTTTATCTTCCAGAGGTTGAAGTTTTCTTTATCAAACTTAGGGACCTTCACCGTTCCTGTAGTCTTTGGTGTATTCGAACTCATGATCGTTTCTCTGTTTTTGAATAAACAGCCCGCTCTGATACCACTTGTTGAGTATTGAACACGGTAAAAGAATACAGAGGGGGGGGGTGAATGGATTCTTGAACTTTTCTTGGGTTGAGTCTGTGTAGCAGATAAGTGCCTGTGTGTGCAGAAATTAAGGTGCGGATAAATAAACAACACAAGACACAATATCACTTTAATCTAATGTATATTAGATAAAGGTTGCTACAATCTGTGAATACAAATGGTAGTATTCTCAGCTTCGTTTTTCTCAGAGAGATATAGCTTACAATGTATGAAAAACTAGACTCACAAAGTTACTAAGTTATGAAGTGAGGCTGTGTCCTTATAGAACATGGATACAGCCTGCTTACTACAAATAAGGTAGCTAAACAAATTACTTTCTAGTCTGTCTATCCTTTTTGAGTAAGCATCCAAACGGTTACAGATTTGACTTTGCAAAGCCTGTTTAGATCCACTTCTTTAGCTCCTTGTCTCTTCTATATCTCTCCAAGCTTCCTTGTAGGCTTTCCAGAGCACGTTACAGATTGTGGTCCATAAAGTGCATTGGCTTGTTGCAGGTTTCTGACTTGTACAATTTCTTCAGTATTTTGTCTCCAAGAATGTATTCGAGAAGTGACTAAGTAAGTGATTCGAGAACTAGAATTGACTTGATCGATAACTCTGAGTTCTCGAATACTGTTATAAAGACATATCGAACCACTTCTCGAATAGCTCTTTTCCATCAGGATTCCTTGAGTTGTCGAATAGAACAATTGACTTATCGAATCCTCGAGTTGTCGAATAGCTTTCTGAGTCCTTGAGATATCGAATGGAACTTTGACTTGTTGACTCTTTGAGAACTCGAATACCATCTTGACTTGTTGACTTCTTGAGTTCTCGAATAGAGTAGTAGACATATCGAATCCCTGAGATATCGAATGAGATATCGAACAGTGTATTCAGAGATATCGAATAGTGTCTTGAGATATCGAATCTCTGACTTCTCGAATGCTGGACTTCTCGAATAGACAAATATACTTCTCGAATTGGTACTTAGGCAAATTCTTCATTTCTTCAAATCCCAACTGTGATTATTTGGCAGTCTTTAACTCCTTACTTGAGGCATGAACCATGGAACTTCTTTCAAGCATTATTCTAGACTCTATTTGTACAGTTACACAACTAGGATTTGATGCCTATTACAAGTACAATACAAACAGAAACTCTACAACTAGAGGTTCCCTCAGTTAAGAGGTCATGTAAGTAATGCAAAGCATTACAAACAATTAGGCTTGTTATTAGATGAGTACAGGCATGCCTCTGTAACTAACAATCTTTTAATTCCAAAAAGAACTTAACAAAATACAAGAATTATGAAGTGAAATCACGAAAGTGTTCTGTTAAATATTCCAGTATAGTATTAAGTTAGTATTGAGATTCCACTAAGTGTTTTTGTAAGTATTGACTAAAACATATTTTATATCAAATTAGTTACATCAATATTTTGGTAAGTGTATATTAAAATTAAATGAAGTACTTAAATAATAAATAGCAGAACATTTAGAAAAATCACTAAGATTCTGTTAAGTGATTTGAAAGTTTATATGACTATACTTTAAACAAATTATACATTAATATTTTAAAATATTAAATTTCACAACAGATTATTCTATTAAGTGTTTTCTTTAAAAAAATAAAAAATAAAATGGGTTCTCCAAAAATGCTATTATTTTAAGTGTTCACATTCACTACCAAAATTTCTAAATCGATATATTAATTAGTCTGGTGATACTTGATGAGGACAATTCTCTTAAGTATTTTATATCGTCATACTTCTTGAAAAAAGAATGAGAGAATTTTTCTAAAATAACTTAAAATGGTACATAAAATTTATTGCAACGAGATTTTCTTAATTGCTTTGTATATTAGTTTTTTCGCATCCTTTTTAATTATCCTTACAACTAAATTTCAAATGGCCTGATTGCATTTTATATCTAAATATCAATTATTTCATTTTTTATTATACTTCTTTACAAATATACAAGATGTAAGATTTTTTAAGGTGTTATCTAAAGTGTTCAACATAATTTTAAGTTTTTTAATATTTTCTACTCTCAAAATACTTTAAAGAATCCGAATTTGCAAAGCAAAATTTAAAAAAAAAAACAAATACATTTTATAAAAGAATATTTTTAAAAAAATACATTTTATTTTCTTTCATTATCTTTTTGAGATTCCTTCAAAAATTGTTTTAAATTGATATGATATAAAAACAAATTAAATTCTAATTCAAAAAAATCTAAAAAATTAAAAATTTTATTTTAAATAGAAATATTATAATAATTTGTAGAATCTCAAATGTTTAAAAAAAATTAATATAAATATCTAATAAAATAATACTACAATTTTAAAATAATTACCAAAACACCTAACATAGTCTTGATGGGTTACAAAATATTTTTATACATTTTCAAAAAAAAGAATACTATACATTTCTTTTAAAATTAAGTTACATATAATAATATCATTATACACCGAGATTCTCTTACGTGTTTCAAATCATTATATCAATTTATTTCCTTGTATAATGTTTTTGAGATTCCTTCGAGAATTATTTTAAAATACATGCTATAAAAAAATTAAATTCTATTTCAAATTTTTTTTTATATAGATTTTCTTAAATTTTCGATGAATCATTTATAATGTCGTACTTCTGCCTAATTATATTCAAAACTTATTTTAGATCAATAAAATATTTAGTATAATTTACTATAAATATCTAATAAAGTAGTATTACGATTTCAAAGTAATTAATAAAAAACATAAAAGAATCTTGGCGTATTAAATAATATTTTTGTATATTTCTTTTTTTTTTAAAAAGAATTTATCTAATTCTTCTAAAATTAAGTTATATTTAGAAATATTATGTTAAACACCAAGATTCTCTTACGTGTTTCATAAAAAATTAAATTCTAATTCGAAAAAATCTCAAAAAATTAAAAATATTATTTTAAATAGAAATATTATAATACTTTGAAGAATCTCAAAATGTTTTAAAAAAATTAATGTAACTATATAATAAAATAATACTATAATTCTAAAATGATTAACAAAACACCTAAGAGAATCTTGATGGATTACATAATATTTTTATACGTTTGTTTTAAAAAAAGAAGAAAACTATACATTTCTTTCAAAAGTAAGTTACATATAAATATCATCTAATACCAAAGATTCTCTTTACGTGTTTTAAATCATTATATCAATTTATTTTCTTTTATTATCTTTTTGAGATTCCTTCAAGCTAGAATTATTTAAAAGGCAAGCTATAAAAAAATTGAATTCTAATTCAGAAAAAAATTCTATAGATTTTCTTAAATTTTCGATGAATCATCTATAGTATTGTACTTGTACCTAACTATATTCAAAACTTATTTTAGATCAATAAAATATTTAGTATAATTTTAATAAAAATATCTAATAAAGTAGTATTACGATTTCAAATTAATTAACAAAACACCTAAAGAATCTTGTATTACATAATATTTTTGTATATTTCTATTATTTTTAAAAAAAATATTTATTTCTTCTAAAATTAAGTTACATTTAGAAATATTATGTACAAGATTCTCTTACGTGTTTCATAAAAAATTAAATTCTAATTCGAAAAAATCTCAAAATATTAAAAACATTATTTTAAATAGAAATATTATATACTTTGAAGAATCTCAAAAAGTTTTAAAAAAATTAATGTAACTATATAATAAAATAATACTACAATTCTAAAATGATTAACAAAACACCTAAGAGAATATTGGTGGATTACATAAATTTTTTTATACATTTTTTTTAAAAAAAGAAGAAGAAAACTATACATTTCTTTCAAAAGTAAGTTACATATAAATATCATCTAATACCAAATATTCTCTTTACGTGTTTTAAATCATTATATCAATTTATTTTCTTATATTATCTTTTTTTGAGATTCCTTCGAGCTAGAATTATTTTAAAAGGTATGCTATAAAAAAAATTGAATTCTAATTCAAAAAAAAAAATATAGATTTTCTTAAATTTTCGATGAATCATTTATAGTGTTGTACTTGTGCCTAACTATATTCAAAACTTATTTTAGATCAATAACATATTTAGTAGAATTTTAATATAAATATCTAATAAAGTAATATTACATTTTCAAAGTAATTAATAAAACACCTAAGAGAAAATTGGTGTGTTACATAATATTTCTATATATTTATTTTTTTTTAAAATAAATTATACATTTCTTCTAAAATTAAATTATATTTAAAAATATTATGTTACACACCAAGATTCTTTTACGTGTTTCAAAAAAAAATTAAATTCTAATTCAAAAAAATCTCAATAATTAAAAATATTATTTTAAATAGAAATATTATAATACTTTCAGGAATCTCAAAAGTTTAAAAAACAATTAATATAATTATCTAATAAAATAATACAACAATTCTAAAATAATTAACAAAACACCTAAAAGAATCTTGGTGGGTTACATAATATTTTTGTACATTTTAAAAGAAAAGGAAAAAGAAAACTATACATTTCTCTTGAAATTAAAATCAAACCAAACATACTCAGTTATAAATAGGGAGGCTGTTTCCCAAGGACCTCGGCCTATTACAGAATTACAAATACAGAAATACAAATACAGAAAGGAAACCTAATACAAACTAAGAAACTTACGCAAATTACAAATACAGAAATACAAATACAGAAAGGAAACCTAATACAAACTAAGAAACTTACGCACACGCAGGAGTCGAACCCCTGACCTCCTTCAAAGGAGGCCAGTGGCTCAACCACTGCACCAACATGTTGTTGGCATTTCTCTTGAAATTAAGTTACATATAAAAATATCATCTAATACACCAAAATTCTTTTACGTGTTTCAAATCATTATATCAATTTATTTCCTTTTATTATCTTTTTGAGAGTTTTTCGAGAATTATTTTAAAACACATGCTATAAGAAAATTGAATTCTAATTCAGAATTTTTTTTATAGATTTTCTTAAATTTTCGATTAATCATTTATAGTGTTGTACTTGTGCCTAACTATATTCAAAACTTATTTTAGATCAATAAAATATTTAGTAGAATTTTAATGTAAATATCTAACAAAGTAATATTACGATTTCAAAGTAATTAACAAAACACTTAAGAAAATCTTAGTTTATTACTTAATATTTCTATATATTTCTTTTTTAAAAAAATTACATTTCTTCTAAAATTAAGCTACATTTAGAAATATAAGACATTACAGAATTGAGAACACATAAGACATTAGACCTCAAAAACAATACGATTAAATTACAAAATAATTTAATAATTAAATAAGACATTTAAACTCTTTAAAGAACACATGAAAGATATTAATTAAATATGCCATGCTCTCTATAGATAATAACTATACCAAGTTAAAACTATTAAATATTGTAAATTTTTCGAACAATATTTTAAAGAATCTTAAAATTTTTTAAAGAACACGCAGAGGCTTAAAATATCAGATCTTAAAATAATTTAAAGAACACGTAGAATCTTAAAAGGCAGGTGATGTAGACACTTGAAAATGAAAATTGAAAATATCACACAATAAATAATATTACCAAAATTGCAGTAAGTATTAATTATCCAATTAAATCGAAAGATATGATTTATTTCTTACCAAAACTAAAAGATATGTATAATTATGTAATGTATTTTTTTTCCCAATCCTACCCTTCCAAGATATATATGGTATAAATTTAATCTGATTTGTGTATGTCTATCACAGTTAGATTTTAATCAGATCAAGGGTCAAAACATTGGTTCTCTGGTTCTCTCTCTAATATTGGTTCTCTTTTGAACCTCCCCCTATATATATATATATATAGGGGGCTACTCCAATACAAACCTCCTTAAAATACAAACCTACAAACCAAGCATAATCTAATATTTCAAACTAATCTAATGACCAAACTAGGGGTACTCCAATACAAAAAATGCTTAAAATAATTGGCTCTATCCAACAAAAAAAAAAATCACTGTTCACGTGATGACGTGGCAGTGGATTTCACTGGTTAACGGTGCTTCGCACCTTCTTGTACGGCGCTTCGCGCCTTTATCATTCTAAAGTTGTAAGGAATGGCAATCAATGGTAAAGGCAATAGACGATTGACGGGTGTGTCGAGAGCCTTCGGCCCTCATGACTACCTAACTCATCCGTTTACTGTCTTAAATGCTTCGCATTTCCACGACAAGAATTTTTTTTTTTTTCAAATTTTTTTTTATTTTTTTTTGTTGGATAGAGCCCATTATTTTAAGCATTTTTTGTGAAGGTACCCTTGGCGGAAACCTTAGAGTAGATGAAATATAATTAATTTAGTGTTGGTTTGTAGGTTTGTATTTTAAGAATGGTTTGTATTTGAGCACTTGCCTATATATATATATATATATATATATATAGGCAAGTGCTCAAATATAAACCATTCTTAAAATACAAACCTACAAACCAACACTAAATTAATTATATTTCATCTATTCTAAGGTTTCCGCCAAGGGTACCTTCACAAAAAATGCTTAAAATAATTGGCTCTATCCAACAAAAAAAATAAAAAAATTTCAAAAAAAAAAAAAAATCTTGCCGTGGAAATGCGAAGCATTTAAGACAGTAAACGGATGAGTTAGGTAGTCATGAGGGCCGAAGGCTCTCGACACACCCGTCAATCGTCTATTGCCTTTACCATTGATTGCCATTCCTTACAACTTTAGAATGATAAAGGCGCGAAGCGCCGTACAAGAAGGTGCGAAGCACCGTTAACCAGTGAAATCCACTGCCACGTCATCACGTGAACAGTGAATTTTTTTTAATTTTTTTAATTTTTAATTTTTTTTTGTTGGATAGAGCCAATTATTTTAAGCATTTTTTGTATTGGGGTACCCCTAGTTTGGTCATTAGATTAGCTTGAAATATTATATTATGCTTGGTTTGTAGGTTTGTATTTTAAGGAGGTTTGTATTGGAGTAGCCCCCTATATATATATATGGGTTAGACTCCATAGCAAACACCTTATATAACAAACAACAAAGAACACCTCATATCTAATAGATCCATTGGCCCCACCAGGGGCACCCAATACAAAAAGTTCTTATTTTTTTAGGCTCTATCCATCCAGCAAAAAAAAATTGAAAATTTACTGTTCATCGATGACGTCATGATGACGTCATCAGTGACGTCATCGATGAACAATAAATTTTCAATTTTTTTTTTTTTGCTGGATGGATAGAGCCTAAAAAAATAAGAACCTTTTGTATTGGGTGCCCCTGGCGGGGCCAATGGATCTATTGGAATAAATGATTTTATAGTTTTCTTTATTGTTTGTTATATAAGAGTGTTCTGTATGGAGCAAAGGCCTATATATATATATATATATATATATATAATAGATTTCAAAAAAGTGGTCGAAAATGACAACTGAAAACAGGAACTTGAACTTCCAGTTTTCAGTTTTCGGTTGCATACGAGATTGCTACGCAACCTCATATGCAACCTTATATGCTATATAGGTTGCTATGCAACCTTATATGCTATATATATGCTATATAATAGATCTTAAAAAAAAGGTCGAAAATGACAACTGAAAACTAGAACTTGAACTTTCAGTTTTCGGTTGCATATAAGGTAGCATATGAGGTTGCTACGCAACCTGAATTTCCAACCTTTGCAACTTTTGCAACCTCCAGTTTTCAGTTGCAACTTTTTCAACCTTTGCAACATTTGTAACCTTTGCAACCTCAGTTGCAACTCATACGGCTGCGCCGCCAGAAGTTATAAATAAGGTTGCAAAGGTTGCACAGGTTTCAAACCGTATTTTTGAAAAAATAATTTTAAAGAAAGGTATTTTTATAAATAGTTTTAAAAGTGGTAGTAATTTTAAAAAAATCTTTTGAAGGATGGGTATTTTTGAAAAAACCCCTTATAATAAAGGATGTTAATTAGTATTATGAATTATTGTTGACAAGTAAATATATATGTGTGTCTTTTTTTTTTTGCTAAGTAATATATATGTGTGGCTTTAATTGCTCAAAGATTATTATGTATTCAATTTTCAATTTATTTATCTTTTGAAAATTTTTAGATTAAATTTATTCAGTTTTGATTCTAAATTAAAAATCATTTTTTTGTTATTTTGATTAAATTTATTCAGTTTTTTTGCTAAGTAGTATATATGCGATTAAAGTGCAGATTTCTATATGTTAGTGAACTCGAAATCGAAAACTTTCACCACCCGTGTTCTTGTAATCACTCCTAGATTAACATATCAAAATTTTACTTCAATCCGTGAAGTTTCGATTTTCCACGTTATCGTTGACTAACGTCCGTTAGTCAAAATCTGACGGAAGGACCTAAATCAAAATTTTTGAAAGTTAAGGTATCAAACAATTGGGATTTGTAGTACAGGGACTTAGACCATAAATGGACTATAGTTCAGGGACGAATGAATTGATTTTCCCTTTTGGAAAATTGAAAACTACACATGAAAGTTAATTATTTTTCTAATTACATAACTTTTATAACTGTTTTCTCTCATTATATATATACCATTTAAAATTTTCAATCAAAGTTGGGTTAATTTGAACATAAAAAATAAAACAAACTAAATAAATTGAAATGAAAAAGGTATTATTTAATTTGTGTGCTAAATATTTAATTTAAATAGACTTAAAAAATTTAGGGTATCTTTAACTACGACAATGTGATTTTTTAATAAAACGAGAAGTACTCTACCCTTAATTTAACAAGATAAATTGATTAATACACAATTTTGCATTATTAACATCTTACGATATCATGTGCATGTAACAAGGTGCATCATAAGACTTACTTAAAGTAGCTTATCACCCGTGCAATGCAGGATTCTTTTTTTTAAATTTATAATTATATTAAATTTTTTTATGTTATTATTTTATATATCAAATTGTTGTTAAAAAATTGATATATGTATATAATATTTTATACGTTCGATTTAATATTTTTACTCAATCTTGAATTCTTAAAATTTTATTTGGATTATTACAGCCCACGTGAACTTAACAAAATAATCTTTAATTTAGTGGAGGTTTAATAAATTTTTTCTAATTAAACCTACACAGAACAAAAAAGAGAAGAACTTGATAATTTTTAACCTTGAAATTCTCTTTGATTTCTGAATTCTATTTATAATTCGTTTAATTATCACGATACCCTTGTGATTATTTGAAGATAGTTCTACTAAAAAAAAGTGTAAGAGGGAGATAAGCGGGATCCTCCGTACAACAAAGATCTTAAAATAAATATATGGAAACCATTGGATCTATCATAAAAAATATATATTTTAATATGTTATAAACTAAAAAGTGTATTTATATTGAAATACAAAAATTGTGTATGTCAATGATTTAAATTATATATAATTAGATTTCTACATTGAATAGCATTATCAATGTAGGATTTCTACATTGAATAGGATTAATGTAAAAATTCGTAATTATATTTTTCTTGAGATTTTGAGTTTTTTTATTTGAATAATAATTATTAAATCATCCCTTAAATAAAGATAATTTTATGAGGTTCGCGTGGATTGTAAAATCATTCAAGTCTGATTTCTAGATCTCAAGATAAAACCAATAGTAAATATAATTTTTTTTATACTAATAAAAAGTTAAAAAATATTCAATTGTAATACATCCTTTTTTAATTATATCCTTTTGAGATTATAATTTTCTTTTTGAAATTCGATTCTAATATAACCTTTTTTATTTATATCCTTTTTAAATTATAATTTTCTTTTTAAAATTCACTTCTAAAGCAATCTTTTCTAATTACATCCTTCTTAGATTATAATTGTAATAATCGTAAAATTCTTATAATATTTTGAGTCTCTTTTTCTTAATATATTATCGTAAGATTTCAAATTATGTTTTAATTATTATTAGGAGTGCGTGCGAATATTTATATTTTTTTAGTGCACTACTAGACTTTAATAATTACTTAGTACAACGCCAGTTCTATTATTGATTCGCGATTTAATATTATTATTATTAGTATTACTATCATTTTACGATTATGATTACAAATAGGGTTATACGATTTATAAAAATTTTAGTGTTATAATTTTGTGTTAGCAAATTGGTAACTAGGATCAATTAAATTATAAATATTAGGTAGGTTAGAAATAATGAGCCCAATTTTATTAGAGGCCCATTAAGAGCCCAAGAGGATAATTATGTATATATAAGTTAGACTAAAAGAAAAGAAAATCATATCTCTATCATTTGCTCTCCTGATAAAAAATAAATAAACACACATTCACCATTAGAGCTCAAGCTTTGGAAGCAATCAACTACACGGATTTTGTTCGATTTTAACATGCATTGATGGATTCGAGAAGCCCGTGAATTGCTATTCATTTCCGTATAGCAAACACTTAGTTTCGAGAAGTTAAATTTTTAATCAAATTGCTAAATTGGGTTTTCACAAAAGAAAGGGTACGAGCCTTAAGTTAAAAACCTTTAATTCATTTATATTGTGTTATGAATTGTTTAAAATTGTTGTACTGCATTTTTTTCAAGTTAGGGTTTATAAGTAAAAATTAGGGATTTTATTTTTGTTGTGTGATATATTGTGATTATGACCTTAATTGGGTGTGATATTGTATGGGGTTTGTGAAGTTTGGGGTGAATTGAGTTGCATGTCATCAGAAAGGGGGGCACCACTGCGACGTTAATGGAGACCGGCGGTGGTGGGTGTTTTGGCGGTAGTTCGACGAAGGGGTGGTAGTGAAGCAGCGAAGGAACGAAGAGAGAGGAGAAATCGAAAGGGGGATAGAGAGAACGAGGGGTTGAGAGAGAGATAAAGAGAGACAGAGATGGGTTTGAGAGAGAGAGAACGGAGAGAGGATGGAGAGAACAGAGAGAAGATGAGGAGAAAGGAAGAGCGAGAGATGGAGGCGGAGAGAGTGAGGTTGAGAGAGGAGAGGGGCACAGCGAGATAGAGAGACACGGGTTCGGGGGAGAGGAAAGGAGGGTTGGACGTAGAGATATAGAGGGAGAGAGTGATCGAGAGATGTTGGGAGAGACAGAGAGATCGAGAGTTGAGAGAGACTGCGAGAGAGAGAGAGAGAGAGAGATAGAGAGAGAGAGATAGAGAGATAGATAGAGAGAGAGAGAGAGATTGTGAGCAGAGAGAGAGGGAGATCGAGGTCGATGGTGGAACCGTCGGCGCTGCCTGCGTCCGGTCGGTGACCCCGGTGGTGGTGATGGTGAATAATATTTTATTATTTTTAAAACATATAATTAGTTAGGTTAATTAAAATGTTGATTTAAAAATTTTAAAAGAGAAATAATAAAATGGGGATATTCAAATTTTATTTTTGAGTGAATAAAATAGGATTGATTTAAAATAAAATTGGAATTTAGTGGAATTAATAAAATAAAGATTATTAAATTGGTTTAAATTGCATAAGAGAAAAGAAACATGGTTTATTTGGTTGAAAATTTAAAATGAGAAGGAATTTAGAATTTGAGAGGAGTATAGACACAGAATTATTTTGATAAATTATTTTCATAAAAATGGGAATAATGATTACGGATTTAGAATAAATAAAATGGATCCCTTGATTTTGGGAATAAATAGAGACTAATAATATTAGCTCTCTAAAATGGAATTAAAATAAAGAGTTTTAGGGTGAATTATAGGGACTTGTTGCGAGCTATCTAAAATTTAAGATATGAATTAAATAAAAATTAGGGTGTTAAAACGTAGTAAAGATGAGCACTTGCACCATTATATTTGAGGAATAAAATAGGGATTATTTTATTAGAGACTTAATTAAATTCGAGAATTTTAGATAATTAAAGAAGATTTTATAAATGCCCTTTTCAATTTCGAGAGGTGATTTATAAAGAGCTAATTTAATTTAGAAGTGCGAAATAATTAATTAATTGTCAGTGAGTAATTAGGAATAATTAGAGATTTTCTAAATAAGGGTCCAATTGCGATAAATAGAGCAAAGACTACCCATATAATTTTAATTTATTTGAACAATGACGATATGGACGATTTATAAAAATAAATAGGAAAAGGGAATAGAGCCTCCATTTTTAAATCTAATAATTCGAGAATGATATGTTAGTAAAATTCTAAGTTTTCGAGTATGTTTTCAATTTATATTTCGAGGATTACTTGATTTTCAAGAACATGATTATCGAGTTATTTTGACATTTCATGATTTAAATTCTTACCCGCTTACTAAAACCATTTTGATAATTATTTTAGAAAATTCTTCTGAGAATTGAGACATTCGCTCGCGGGTAACTCCTTTTATTTATTCGGTACTTTTAGCGTCGAGACAGAGGCAAGTTCATTACTACCCTAACTCTCGGAAATTTTGTATTTCTGTTCTTATTATTTCATTCCATATTTATGAGATTGATTTGTTGCTCCTTATGATGCAATAATTTCATTTTGAGTATTACTTTCTTGTTAAATATTATTTTACTGTTAAATTAGTTTACTAGCGAATTGTATCCCCTATACGTGTAAAAGCAATTTCGTTGCTATCGGGTCGATCTCGTTAACTCGGGACGACTATTTATCTTGATTCAATGGAACTAGTCTCAATTGTTCGAGATAGTTAAATTCATTCTTTTCAGTTGAGTTTATTGTACAAATTCGACAATATTTATTGATTATCTTTTAGTTGGTTCATCGTTCGAATCAATCAATAGGAATTATAAAATTAGGATCGTTAGAATTTTACTCGTTGATCCAGTGGAAAAACATTCTATTTAACATTCATGAATTATGAGTATTATAAATATTCGAGTGGTACGCTTTGTTTACGACTCAAAAATTTCATTTTAAGACTATTCTCATTATTTCGAGATAATTGCCTTTCTTGTCAGAGGTTGGCATTTTGTTCGTGTCAACCAATAAAATATGTTTATTGAGAGTTTACATCAATCCATTGTTCGGATTGATGGCACATTGGAGTAAAGCTGGCAATCTGCCAGATCAATCAAATATTTTCATATAAAGTTTATCTCAAAATATCATTTCATTAAGTGTTCGGGAATTCTGTATTCTACTGGTCAATTTTGGGAAAGAGGCCCATGATAGAGAAAGAGAGACTCGTGCACCGTCATATGGACACGAGAATATTTTTGGCACTAAGTTGCCAGTGTTGACTTAATAACCCATTATGATGCTAGCATTCATACCTATATATTATATTTCGTTGATATCGTATTGTAGTCGTGATCGGGCGAAGTGCGGTGTCATAGGAGGACGGTATTCCCGGTCGGATAGTTGATCGCCCCGCCGAGATACCGAGAGTATGGAAGACCAGTTTATTCATTTATCTTGAGTCATCAGAGTTTCACCAATGAGACTTTCGAGTATTATATTATCGAGACGAGTCTTGAGTCAAATGTTAGATTTCTGATTATCCGATTGTTCATTAAATTTCGAGTATTTCTTTTGGTAAATCTTATTATATTTATATACCGAGCAAGGAAAGAACTTGCTGAGCACCATAGTTGCTCATTCTTACTTTATAACATTTGTTCAGCTGTCAAGAAGAAAAGAGGTGAGCCATCCAGCCAGAGGCACAAGGGGAAAGAGAAAGCTCCGGGATATGGCGACAAGGACTAGAATGACCAGCTGGAACCTGTTATCTTTTCTACCTTATAGACTTGTGTAAGGCATTATTCAGAGATGTAATAAATCGTATTGTTATAATGTGCGGACCGATCTTGGACTTGCGGAGTGGGACTACTATGCTCCATTGTAATAAATATTTTGTTTATTATTGAGCTAACATTTGCTGCAGGATATCAAGATAGATGTGACGACCCGGGTCCCCGGTCAGGGCGGATTTGGGGGCGTCACAACGTTGGTATCAGAGCGTTAGTTATATTTTTAGGAATCGTATGAGCCTAGAATTATAACACGACATGAGAGTTTAGAGATATAATACGATATTGAGATTTTAGCACTAAGTGCCTTTCACCCTTTATATATGTACATATCTAGTCGATTAGAACCTGTTGTGACCGAAGTTCCTTGTACTTTTGTAGATGTCTACTTCAGGACTTGATGATTTCTGATCAGCTAGAGACAGATCTCCTACACCTTACCCTCAGGGGCCCCTAGATCCTAGCTCAGGGTCAGACAGTGACCCATCTGAGGAGGTTATAACGATGGACAGTGACTCGGAGGACTCTTCTATCCGGATTCTTACACCTTCTCCTTCACCTGTGATCGACTTGGTATATTCTCCTGACCAGATCCTAGAGGTAGTTGATTCTCCTGTACTAGAGATTGACTTAGAGACTCCTACTCCACAGATTGAGCAGCTTCCAGCTCCTACCGTGACTGTAGAGGCTACAGTGTTGTTTACCCCTGAGATGTTCAGGTATGAGACACCCGAGCCCATTACTTCTGAGTCGATTGATGAGGGCCATCTTTCGCCCATCCGTACTTAGATCCTGTCTAGTTCAGCTGCTCCAGTGCCCAGAGTGGATACACCCACTAGAGTATCAGCTTTTGCTGACTTGTTTACTGCCCCTGTTCCGGTATATGCTTCGACTCCGACAGTCCCTACCATACCCGACTACATGTTTCCACCTGTCAGTGCTACTCCTGCCTGTGATACTGCTCCATCTGCACCTACCATACATGTTCCTGCTCCTGCTCAGGCCATTGTGACTGCTATTATGCTGCTATGCCACCTATTCCTGCTGAGTATGCTGGAGTGGCCGGAGAGATGGTTCCATGGCATGTTTACCATACCCTGTTTCAGCATTACCACTGGTTGTGGTCTCGTTATGAGGATATCTTTGTTACTAGAGACGGTATCCTTCGATTGCTATCTGTTCCAGATCCTTTTGTTGTGCATCATGGAGGGAGTCTGGTTAGGGATATTGCTATGGAGATTGTGCATCATATTGCTCTCACTGTTCTGACTAGACTATAGACTTACCTTGCTGCCTTACCATCATCCAGTACCGGGCAGATTGACCAGACCAGAGTTGCTACCATGATTTCAGATATCATCAGAGAGTTTCATAGGAGGGTGGGTGAGATGTTCACCCAGTGATGACTTGTTGCTGCTATTGACTTAGCATAGTCTTTTTGGTTTTGGGGGATGACATATATGTACGCTTCCGCATTCCCATCTTTTGGTTAGTATGCATATTATAGCTAGTGGTGACCCACTTTTTGGATGGCGTCGCGTTAGATCCTTCTGTATTAGGGTGCACATATTTTGATGATCGATGTATTCGATGTAGTTGATTTTATGCCCAGCCTATTGGGTAGTGATTTTTTTATTATCTCCTCGTACTAGTATGTCAGTTAGATATTTTCATGATGTACTTATTCTCGGCTATCAGGCTGTGCTATTATGATGGTTGTATTCAGTACTATGACACGGGTTGTACCAGTATGGTACCTTATTATTATATATATTATGATCTGCTAGTAGTACTACTATCTCATTTTATCTATTATAGATTTGTGTTATATTAGAATAGCATGCAAAATTGTTTCCCCATATTGCCCCTGAAATAGTAAACAACTTCTTTTAGAAACTACGACTAAAGATGCGTTTTTAAAAAAAAAAAGAAAAAAAAGTTTTCGAGAACCAAGATTTAACGACGATTGAGTTTAGAACTTAAAACCCTTTTTCTAAGAATCACCAGTTAAACCTGAAATAATTTCTTTCTACAAGTACCCTAAACTTTTTTTATATAATAAGGAAAAGAGTAATTGTTTTATAAAAAGAGAATTAAGACTTTGAGTATGGTTTAGTTTGGGAAACTAGAAATTTTTGACCAAGTAAATATTTATGAATGTGTATCATAACTGTGCCAGCAATGGTGTCATATAACTGTATACCTATGATATAACCTACCTTACTATTTTCGCTCTTAATAGAAAAAGATGCCACCTAAGAGAGGAAGACCCCCAAGAAACCCTCATCTTCAACCTGAAGCGACTCAATATAATGAGGTTCCACCTAGGAACCCAGTCCCAAACCTGGGACCAGGACCCGCTCAAAATCCAAACCAGAATAATAACCCGATGAACTTACTTTTGGACTTTCTTCTTCAACACACCTAGAACCCTCTGCCTCAACAGAACCAAAATCCAGTAGGAGGAAATCCACCTCTAGCTCAACTAACTCAAGCTACAGTGACTTTCAAGTCATTCAAATATTTAAATCCACCTGAGTTTAAAGGTACCACTAACCTAGTGGAGGCTAGGATTTGGTTATGAGAGATAGAGAAGACTTTTGAAATATTGGGAGTGGAAGAAGATAAGAAGACAATGTTCGCTGCTTATATGCTGAAGGGTGAAGCTAACTATTGGTAGGAACTAAGAGAGCTATGGAAGGTAACGTGGTTATACCGTGGGCTAGATTTATAACGTTGTTTCTAGAAAAGGTATTTTCCCAAGTATCTGGAGAATCAGATGGAAATTAAGTTTTTGAAACTCAAGCAAGGGGCGATGACTGTCGCAGACTACGAAGCTAAGTTTACAGAACTCTCCAGGTTTGTACCCTATCATGTAGACACCGAAGAGAAGAGAGCCAAACATTTTCAGCAAGGACTGAAGCCCTGGATACATAATCGAGTCACTGTGTTTGAGATCACTAATTATGCAACCTTAGTTCAGAAAGCGGCCATAGTGGAAAGTGGAAGTGAATTGTACCCGAAGGATAGGGATGGTAAGAAGAGGAAGTTTCAGAGTGGTGGAAGCAGTTTTGTGAAGAGATTTGATAATCGGAGCGACAAGAGACCGTTTGTGAAAAGAGAAGACAGGAGCACTGATACAAGAAGGATTGGGAATCATGACACCAGAGGAAGTAATCAGAGGTTCAAACCTCAACATACAGTTAACATGATGCAAAGAACACCACTTCCAGAATGCAAGACATGTGGGAAGAAACACCCTGGACCCTGTCATCAAGCTAGCGTGAATTGTCACAATTGTGGATAGAAGGGTCATTATGCTTCTAGTTGAAAGGATAAATCTGTCACCTGCTTCAACTGTGGAAAGAAAGGTCACGTGTCCCGAGACTACACACAACCTTCAAAGGAGAATCCAGTGCCTTGACTCATAGCACCTCCCAATAACAAGTCGATAGCAAGAACTTTCAACATGACTGTGAGAGATGCTATCGATGACAGCGATGTGATCGCAGGTACGCTTTTAGTAAATTCTGAGGATGCGTGTGTTCTAGTTGATTCTAGAGCTACCAAATCTTTTATTTCTGAGAACTTCATGAATAAGCTTAATCTTGAGTCTGTGCCCTTAGAAGGAATTTTGAACATAGAAGTAGCGAATCAGGAGGTCATTCCAGTGAACCGATTGTGCCCGAATTGTTTTATAGAGATCCAAGAACAACGTTTTGACGTAGACCTCATTCCTTTTAAGTTCGGGGAATTAGATGTAATCCTAGGGATGAGTTGGTTGGCTCGCTACGATGCCCAAATAGATTGTCGTCGGAAGAAGGTTAGCTTAAGTGGACCTAATGGTATAAGAATTCCGTTTCGAGGACGGAAACCGACTAAGGATTTCCTATCAATAATTCAAGCTAAAAGATTACTTCAGCAAGGATGTCAAGCCTACCTGGCTCATGTGATAGATAGTGAGAAACAGACCCCTACCATCGAAGAGATTCCTGTAGTTAATCAATTTAAAGATGTTTTCCCCGATGAGTTGCCTGGAATGCCACCGGATCGAGAGATAGAATTCACAATTGATCTAGCACCAGGAACCGCACCAATCTCAAAAGCGCCTTACAGAATGGCACCAATGGAAATGAAGGAATTAGCAACACAATTACAAGAGTTACTTGACAAAGGTGTAATCAGACCAAGTGTGTCCCTGTGGGGAGTTCCAGTGTTGTTCGTGAAGAAGAAGGACGGATCTATGCGACTATGTATCGATTATCGTGAACTAAACAAGATGACTATCAAGAACAGATACCCTCTACCTCGGATCGACGATTTGTTTGACCAACTTAAGGGAGCTACGCATTTTTCGAAGATTGATTTGAGATTCGGCTATCATCAACTGAAGATCAAGCCTGAGGATATTCCTAAGACTGCCTTTAGGACCCGATATGGACATTATGAGTTCCTAGTGATGTCTTTTGGATTGACGAATGCTCCAGCTGCTTTCATGGATTTAATGAATTGTGTGTTCAAGAGATACTTGGATAAGTTCGTGATTGTATTTATTGATGACATTCTGATATACTCGAAGTCTCCTGAGGAACATGCAGAACATCTCAGTCTAGTTCTAGAAGCCTTGAGAAAGGAAAGTTGTATGGGAAATTTTCAAAGTACGAATTCTGGCTGAAAGAAGTTCAATTTTTAGGGCATATTGTGAGTGGTGAAGGAATTTCTGTAGACCCCGCTAAGATAGAAGCCGTAGCAGATTGGGAGAGACCCAAGACTCCAACAGAGGTTAGAAGTTTCTTGGACTGGCTGGTTATTATCGCAGATTCGTGAAAGATTTCTCAAAGATAGCTACGCCACTAACTCGACTTACCAGGAAGAGTGAAAAGTTTGAGTGGACCTCCAAATATGAAGACAGCTTTCAAGAATTGAAGAAGAGACTAACCACTACCCCAGTTCTGACCTTACTTGATGAAAAAAGTGATTTCGTGATTTTAAGCGATGCTTCTCACAAAGGATTAGGATGCGTACTGATGCAACACGGGAAAGTAATAGCTTATGCCACTCGACAACTGAAGGAATATGAGTCCCGATACACTACTCGTGATTTGGAACTTGTTGCTATTGTTTTTGCACTCAAGATTTGGAGACATTACCTGTACGGGGAGAAATGTGAGATTTACATGGACCAGAAGAGCTTAAAGTACATATTCACGTAGAAGGATTTGAACATGAGACAGAGAAGATGGTTTGAATTGATCAAAGACTACGACTACTCGATAAACTATCACCCATGAAAGGCTAACGTAGTGGCTGATGCATTAAGCAGAAAGGAAAGACTCAACTTGTTGACAACCTCAGAAGAATTAGTCAGAGAATTCGAGAAAATGGAGTTAGAAGTCAAGGACCCAGTCCAAAACAATGAAAGAGTTTACATCATTTATTTTCAACCAGAGTTACTCGAGAAGATACGCCGCTGTCAGGAGCAAGTAATGGAAGAAAGTAGATCAGAGTTGATAGGAGAAGAGTTTTTTAGCCCTAGAGATGATAAGGGAATTAAGAGATTTGCTTCGAGAATTTGGGTTCCTAATGTTACAGAATTGAAAGAAGAAATCATGAGCGAGGCGCATAATTCGAGATATTCCATTCACCCAGGGAGCACAAAAATGTATCAAGATATCAAGCAGAATTATTGGTGGCCTAACATGAAGAGAGAGATTTCAGAATGGGTAAGCAAGTGCTTGACCTGTCAGAGAGTGAAAGCAGAACATCAACGACCCAGTGGATTACTTCAATCATTAGAGATTCCAGAGTGGAAATGGGAGCACATCACCGTGGACTTTGTAGTAGGTTTACCTCGAACCAGAGCGAATTACGATGCCATATGGGTTATAGTTGAGAGACTTACGAAGTCCGCGCATTTTCTGCCGATCAGTGAAAGGTATTCAGTGGAAAGACTGGTAAGTTTGTATATGAAGGAAGTGGTAGTTCGTCATGGAGTGCCCGTGTCAATTGTGTCAGATAGGGATGCCCGCTTTACTTCTAGATTCTGGAAGAGTTTTCAGGAATGCCTTGGCACCAAGTTAAATTTGAGTATAGCCTATCATCCGCAGATAGACGGACAGAGCGAAAGGACAATTCAGACGATAGAGGATATGCTACGAGCCTGCGCCTTGGATTTCAAGGGAAGTTGGGATGATCATTTGCCATTAGTTGAGTTTGCATACAACAATAGTTATCACTCCAGTACCAGTATGGCCCCATATGAAGCCTTATATGGAAGGAAGTGCATATCCCTACTATGTTGGGATGAAGTCGGTGAAAGAAGATTACTAGGGTCGGAAATGGTCCATCAAACAAAACAATCCATAGCTAGAGACGATTCGAAGAAGATTAGTTGCTGCTCAAGACCGTCAACGAAAATATGCAGACCTGAAGAGAAAGGATAAATCATTTGAGATAGGAGATAAAGTGTTGCTGAAAATTTGCCCGTGGAAAGGGGTGATGAGATTCTGAAAGAAAGGGAAACTGAGTCCTAGGTATATTGGACCCTTTGAGATTCTTAAGAAGGTTGGAGTCGTGTCATACCAATTAGCCTTACCGCCAGATCTTCAACACGTTCATATTGTATTTCACGTATCAATATTGAGAGCTTATCATCCTGATCATCGACACGTAATTGAGTATGAACCCATCGATGTCAAAGACGACCTAACTTACACAGAGCAACCAGTGGAAGTGGTGGATTACAAAGTACACGAGTTGCGGAATAAGAAAGTAAATTTAGTGAAAGTGATTTGGAGAAATCGTCAAATCGAAGAAGCCACTTGGGAACTTGAGAATGAAATGCGTAGTAAGTACCCCGAGTTGTTTAGTTAATAATGTGATTCCGAGGATGGAATCTTTTTTAAGGGGGGAGACTGTAATAACCGTAAAATTCTTATAATATTTTGAGTCTCTTTTTCTTAATATATTATCGTATGGTTTAAAATTCCGTTTTAATTATTATTAGGAGTGCGTGCGAATATTTGTATCTTTTTTAGTGCACTACTGGACTTTAATAATTACTTAGTACAACGCCGGTTCTATTATTGATTCTCGATTTATTATTATTATTATTATTATTATTATTATTATTATTATTATTATTATTACTATCATTTTACGACTATGATTATAAATAGGGTTATACGATTTATAAAAAATTTAGTGTTAGCAAATTGGTAACTAGTATCAATTAAATTATAAATATTAGGTAGGTTAGAAATAATGAGGCCAATTTTATTAGAGGCCCATTAAGAGCCCAAGAGGATAATTATGTATATATAAGTTAGACTAATAGAAAAGAAAATCATATCTCTCTCATTTGCTCTCCTAATAAAAATAAATAAACACACATTCACCATTAGAGCTCAAGCTTTGGAAGCAATCAACTACACGGATTTTGTTCGATTTTAACATGCATTGATGGATTCGAGAAGCCCGTGAATTGCTCTTCATTTTCGTATAGCAAACACTTAGTTTCGAGAAGTTAAATTTTTAACCAAGTTGCTAAATTGGGTTTTCACAATAGAAAGGGTATGAGCCTTAAGTTAAAAACATTTAATTCCTATATATTGTGTTATGAATTGTTTAAAATTGTTGTACTACATTTTTTTCAAGTGAGGGTTTATAAGTAAAAATTAGGGATTTTATTTTCATTTTGTGATGTATTGTGATTATGACCTTAATTGGGTGTGATATTGTATGGGGTTTGTGAAGTTGGGGGTGAATTGCGTTGCATGTCGTTAGAAAGGGGGGGCCACCGTAACAGTAATGGAGACCGGCGGTGGTGGGTGTTTTGGCGGTGGTTCGACGGAGGGGTGGCAGTGGAGCAGCGAGGGAGCGAAGAGAGAGGAGAGATCGAAAGGGGGATAGAGAGAACGAGGGGTTGAGAGAGAGACATAGATGGGTTTGAGAGAGAGAGAGAGAACGGAGAGAGGAAGGAGAGAACAGAGAGATGATGAGGAGAAAGGAAGAGCGAGAGATGGAGGCGGAGAGAGTGAGGTCGAGAGATTGAGAGAGGAGAGGGGCACAACGAGATAGAGAGACACGGGTTCGAGAAAGGAGGGTTGGTCGGAGAGATTTAGAGGGAGAGAGTGATCAAGAGAGGTTGGGAGAGACAGAGAGATCGGGAGTTGAGAGAGACCGCGAGAGAGAGTGTGAGTGAGAGAGAGACTACGAGCAGAGAGTGAGGGAGATCGAGGTCGGTGGTGGAACTGCCGTCGCCGCCTGCGTCTGCTCGGTGACCCCGGTGGTGGTGATGGTGAATAATATTTTATTATTTTTAAAACATATAATTAGTTAGGTTAATTAAAATGTTGATTTAAAAATTTTAAAAGAGAAATAATAAAACGGGGATATTCAAATTTTATTTTTGATTGAATAAAATAGGATGATTTATAATGAAATTGGAATTTAGTGAAATTAATAAAATATAGATTATTAAATTGGTTTAAATTGCATAAGAGAAAAGAAACATGGTTTATTTGGTTGAATATTTAAAATGAGAAGGAATTTAGAATTTGAGAGGAGTATGAACAGAGAATTATTTTGATAAATTATTTTCATAAAAATGGGAATAATGATTACGGATTTAGAATAAATAAAATGGATCCCTTGATTTTGAGAATAAATAGAGACTAATAATATTAGCTATCTAAAATGGAATTAAAATAAAGAGCATTAGGGTGAATTATAGGGACTTGTTGCGAGCTATCTAAAATTTAAGATACGAATTAACTAAAAATTAGGGAGTTAAAACGTAAAAAGATGAGCACTTGCACCATTATATTTGGGGAATAAAATAGGGATTATTTTATTAGAGACTTAATTAAATTCGAGAATTTTAGATAATTAAAGAAGATTTTATAAATGCCCTTTTTAATTTCGAGATGTGATTTATAAAGAGCTAATTTAATTTAGAAGTGCGAAATACTTAATTAATTATTAGTGAGTAATTAGGAATAATTAGAGATTTTCTAAATAAGGGTCCAATTGCGATTAAATAGAGCAAAGACTTCCCTTATAATTTCAATTTATTTGAACAATGACGATATGGACGATTTATTAAAATAAAAAGGAAAAGCGAATAGAGCCTCCATTTTTAAATCTAATAATTCGAGAATGATACGTTAGTGAAATTCTAAGTTTTCGAGTATGTTTTAAATTTATATTTCGAGGATTACTTGATTTTCAAGAACATGATTATCGAGTTATTTTAACATTTCGTGATTTAAATTCTTACCCGATTACTAAAACCATTTTGATAATTATTTTAGAAAATTCTTCTGAGAATTGAGACATTCGCTCGCGGGTAACTCCTTTTATTTATTCGGTACTTTTAGCATCGAGACAGAGGCAAGTTCATTCCTACCCTAACTCTCGGAAATTTTGTATTTCTGTTCTTATTATTTCATTCCATATTTATTTTCGAGCTATCAATTATGAGATTGATATGTTGCTCCTTATGATGCAATAATTTCATTTTGAGTATTACTTGCGAATTGTATCCCCTGTACGCGTAAAAGCAATTTCGTTGCTATCGGGTCGATCTAATTAACTCGGGACGACTATTTATCTTGATTCAGTGGAACTAGTCTCAATTGTTCGAGATAGTTAAATTCATTCTTTTTAGTCGAGTTTATTGTACAAATTCGACAATATTTATTGATTATCTTTTAGTTGGTTCATCGTTCGAATCAACCAATATGAGTTATAAAATTAGGATCGTTAGAATTTTACTCGTTGATCAAGTGGAAAAACATTCTATTTAACGAATTATGAGTATTATAAATATTCGAGTGGTACGATTTGTTCAGTACGACTCAAAATATTTCATTTTAAGACTATTCTCATTATTTCGAGATAGTTGCCTTTCTTGTCAGAGGTTGGCATTTTGTTCGTGTCAACCAATAAAGTATGTTTATTGAGAGTTTACATCAATCCATTGTTTGGATTGATGGCACATTGAAGTAAAGCTGGGAATCCGCCAGATCAATCAAATATTTTCCTATGAAGTTTATCTCAAAATATCATTTCATTAAATGTTCGGGAATTCTGTATTCTACTGGTCAATTTTGGGAAAGAGGCCCATGATAGAGAAATAGAGACTCGTGCACTGTCATGTGGACACGAGAATATTTTAGGCACTAATTGCCAGTGTTGACTTAATAACCCATTATGATGCTAGCATTCATACCTATATATTATATTTCGTTGATATCGTATTGTAGCCGTGATCGGGCGAAGTGCGGTGTCATAGGAGGACGGAAGATGGAAGACCAGTTTATTCATTTATCTTGAGTCATTAGAGTTTCACCAATGAGTCTTTCGACTATTATATTATCGAGACGAGTCTTGAGTCAAATCACTACACCATAAAAGGCCTACGGCAACACCGAAAAAGTATTGCCGTAGGCCCGAAATATGTTGCCTTAGGCCCAAAAAAACCCCAAAGGCAACATTTTGCTGGTATTGCTATTTTTTCCGTTGCCTTTGGGGTTAAAGACAACATTCTAATTCTCTATGGCAACATCAACTTTTCTGTTGACGTGGACTAGATATGGCAACAATATTATCAATTTTTAGCAACATGATATTATGTTGCCATTGGGTTAAATATTTTGAAAAAAAAAAAGTGGGCCCCACCAGTGGGTTCACTGTTTGGGGCCCACCATGAAACCCACAGGTAGGGCCCACATGTAGGGCCCACTTTTATGGCAACACAAATTTTGCCTATAGCAACATTTTTTAGCAAAATTTCTTAACATTAATTTTTATTTCTGCCAACACTTTATAGCATCAAAGCCAACACTTTTTAGTTTTCGACAAAAAAATACACAATTTGAATACAGGCATTCCCTAAAAAACCAAATCAATACAAATACAACAGTTTATAATCCTTAACCCCAAATACAACAATACATTTACTAATCCACTACATAAAATTAAATATATTTCTTCCTTCAAATCGATCGACCACAACACTAGATGTCTACATCTTGAAGGAATGGACAATTGTTGGCCTTCTCTATTCTGTGGTCGCAATGCAATGGCACTGCTGGAACATTGAACATTCTCGGTGCTTCTCTAAAATACTCTTCCATGGTCACAAGAAAAGACTATGGGGGGCTAAAAAAGGCAAAATCTAGTGTCAAAATAGTACCTTGTATAATCCAACTGAAGCATTATTAATCAATGACAAAATTTATAGTACACAAGTATTCATACAGTTGCATTATTAATCATAAAAGTATTCAGCCAATTGCATTATTCAGGAAATCTGTCCAGGCAAGTCTACCATATAGAACTTTAAAAGAAACGAGATTTTATTAAGTAGACAAAAAGTAGATTTTATTAAAAAACGAGATTTTACTTAGTAGATTTTATTAAATTATAAGCACAGACAGATAAGGCCATCCGTTAAATGGTTTAATCTTTAATTTTTTTTTTCTTTGCAATGCAAGGACTTTTAACAAGCATAACCCTGAGAGACAACGGGAAAAAATAAGCTTTTTTCAAACTAATACTAACAGCTATAACAGTAACAACTGAATAGCCATGAAATTCCTTTTAGTTGCAACAATATTGTTTTTATTTTCTGTTCAAAGACAATTCATATATGAAAAATGAAATTTCTTGTAACCTACTTGAAATTCCTTTTAGTTGCAACAATATTGTTTTTATTTTCTGTTCAAAGACAATTCAGATACGAAAAACGAAATTTCTTGTAACCTACTTGCAATATTAAGTATGACGTGCACAGAAATATATACTTATAGATTATGAAAATCTAGTCAACTCAAACAAAAACATTTATTGATATCTTATATTATGTATGATGCTATTTGTATGTCTCAACTACAGAGCAAAACAAGGCCTAAATCCAGAAAAGAATTATGCTACTCTCTTGAGATTCTTGATGTATGGAATGGTCAATAAAGAATTTCCTAATGTGATTACAATTTACCAAGTTCATCGACTATGATTTTCTTACCTCTGGAGGAAGGTTACCAACATAGACAGTCGTATACTGCTGATTGTTCTCAGGTGCTTCATTATTTGCCAACTCTAAACCATCTTCTGCGCATGATAGGTCAACAAGAATTATCATTGTAAAAAGGATAATTACTTGTGTTCTCTGGGACTCTATTGACATCATTGATGTAGAGCACGGAATTAAGATTATTGATTACTGTATTACTAACTATGTTACCCCGACTCTTCAATTTTCCTTAAGTACCCGTGTCGGACACTCGACACTCGGGCATGGGTATGGACACTCAGACACTTATTTTAGGCCAAAAATATGTAAATTTTTTAAAATATTGCCGAGTCCGACGCTTGGACACGTATCCATGTTGGACACTTTTAGGCGAGTCCGGGTAACATAGATTACTGATGCTAAAAATGTGCCTTTAAGGTCACCATTTAGCATCAAATTGCAAGTAATTTTAGGTTTTTACAATAATCGTTTACATAATTAGAAGTTTCCTAATTAAATATATTATTTTATCTATCAACTAGAAAATTAGCAATAGAATTTTCCTGAATAGTGTAACGATATTATTAAGCAACTCAAATTTAAAGGATCAATGAGGTAACTAGATATATATATGCAACATACAATATTCAAAACTAGGAATCTTTTCAAATAATTAAAAATGTCTTACTAATAAATGCTTGCAACAGATGAAGCTTCTTTTATTCTTAACCAAGACCTGAGTTGCGGTTAGCAGCACCATTACTTTATATATCCGTATAGAGCAAATGTAGATTTATTACAAGCTGCAACATAACACTACAATCAAATACAAGAGTAAAACACTACATATAAAGCTGAACAATCTTACAGACTAGATTACCTCACACTCCGACTCTCCAACTTTCTGTGGCAGCGTACCTCCAAACTGACCAGTCTGTGATACAATTGAACCCGAAAGTAAGTATACTACAAGTCTACAATAAAACAAATTCAATACCAAATTGACACCGAACCATTTTGATTATCATCTATATATCCTCAATCAAATTATAACCGAAGTTTTTTCACCAGTTAACCAAATCAATGTCTTTCTAAAAAGATCAAACCTCTTGTGTTCTTTCAAAGCTAGCCAATTACAAAATTTACAATTAGATATTTGGTCCACAAGGCACAAGCAAACCCAGAATATTTGTAATGGAAAACCTGGTCCACTCTGCCTATACAGACTCAACTTATGATTGCTCACATCTCAACTCTCCTTCAATGGTATCAACTACTCCACTTTGCAACAGAATATAAAATTTACCCTACGCTCCTCTCCCAAGAAGATAAGAGACGGAACCTTGAATTTACCACAACAATAATATCTCCACTACAAGAATCGTTAATTAAATAAGATCTAAGAACTACAATGGCTAATTCTTTTAAACCTGTCTGTGAGCCATAACAACATTAATAACAGTACCTGCAGATGATAGAGATAAACAAACTTTACCTTATAACTGAGTTACGCTTCCTTCCAGCATTGCATACTTTACATTAAGAAAATATGGCAACTTGAAACCCCTGGCTTAATGACGAGTAAAAAAACTAGGTACTCCTCTTTAAACAAAAGCAACGGAAAGAATCACACATAAATATTTTATGTAATGACGTTCAGTTTTAGTAATTCACACACTTGTAATTCTTAGCATTCTAGCCTTATGAACATTTTAACAAAAGCAATGGAAAGAATCACAAAATTATATATCTTGGCAGGTAGCAGGCTAACTACCCTCCTGACATCAAATACAAGCACAAAACTATATAAACTAGAAAGCATAAAGTATGTAAAGCCTAAATCCTTATAACCAACCAACCTCATGTGAAAAAACAAATAGAAGTTTAAACAGGGGATATCATGTTTCACTAACCTCAACAGAAAATTGTAAATTCTCGCTGGTGCAGGCCTGAACTCGACCTACATTTATAGATAAAATATAATGAACTTCAAAAGCAAAGATGCAAACCAAACAAACAAATACATAGGTAACAAATCGCCTGCAACAAACAAACAAAAAGTATTAGAGAGACAGAGAGGGAGAGAAAGAGAGAGGGAGAGAGAGAACGAGAGAGAGAGAGAGAGAGAGAGAGAGATTGGTACTGAAAGTAGTCGTATGCTCCGAAAGAGACAACCAAGAGAGTGAGTAATGTATGGCAAACAAGAACTCAATATTAACACAAAACAAAATTGAACCCGATTTAAGCCCTAATATTGAACCTACAAAATAAAATCGAACTCAAAAAACAAATAATACATCTATTATATTATTAATACTCATCGGCCACGTAGATGCCACATCAGCAGCTGCCACCTAGATGCCTCCTCAGCTACTATATTGTATTAATAATAAAAAAAATGATTTTAGTGAGAATTGAACCCATGACCTCTAAGTTAGAAGTGAGAGTCTTTACACTATGCTAGACATGAGATTTGAATATAATTTAAAACTCATCATTAATATATCGTGAGACAACCCTTATATATATTATTAAATGATAAAAAATTGTTTCTAGAAAGAATTGTACCCTTGACAACCCTCATATCTATACTATTATATACATTCCGAAACATTGAAAATTTTGGTACCTGTTTTTTTGTACTAAGTGAATTTACTTATTTACCCTTCATTATAAAAAAAAATATATATGATATCTATACTATTAAAACTTCTAAAATAAATAATAACATAATATAAATTAATGGTAAGTAGTCAATTGCATTTTTTCGCATTTACTTTTAATTGAAGATATTACCTTTTATTAACTCCTAAAAACATCAATCATATCATATCTTCCAATCATTAATATTTTCTATGATATCTATACTATTAAAACTTCTAAACCTTCATTATAAAAAAATATATATATGATATCTATACTATTAAAACTTCTAAAATAAATAATAACATAATAT
Organism: Kitagawia praeruptora; assembly: GCA_037693485.1. Lineage (NCBI taxonomy): Eukaryota > Viridiplantae > Streptophyta > Magnoliopsida > Apiales > Apiaceae > Kitagawia > Kitagawia praeruptora. The sequence goes on along the minus strand of CM075351.1, from coordinate 113,868,091 downwards.
AAATTAATGGTAAGTAGTCAATTGCCTTTTTTCGCATTTACTTTTAATTGAAGATATTACCTTTTATTAACTCCTAAAAACATCAATCGTATCATATCTTCCAATCATTAATATTTTCTATGATATCTATACTATTAAAACTTCTAAAATAAATAATAACATAATATAAATTAATGGTAAGTAGTCAATTGCCTTTTTTCGCATTTACTTTTAATTGAAGATATTACCTTTTATTAACTCCTAAAAACATCAATCGTATCATATCTTCCAATCATTAATATTTTCTTCCAAATTAAAATACGTTACCCTTTTAATTTAAACTAATCTTATAATCATTAATATATTAAAATTCTGAATTCGAGTGGGTTTTTGATGGTTTTGATTACATATATGCATAGATTGGTGCATATAAAGATGTTGTGCATATGTATAGATTAATATAATATCATATTTTTCAATTATTAATAAATATATTAAAAATATGTATACGCTGTTTATAATAAGAAAACATTAGCCGAAACATTAAAAATTTTGAAACTTATTTTTTGGTATATGTTTCTTAGTATATCGTGAATTTACTTATTTAACCTTTATTATAAAGAAAAATATATACAATATCTATACTATTAAAACACCTAAAATAAATAATAACATAATATTATTACGGTAATTAGTCGATTGTGTTTTTCACATTTACTTTTAGTTGAAAATATTACCTTTTATAAACACCTAAAAACATCAATCATATCATATCTTCCAATCATATCATATCTAGCAATAATTAATATATACCAAAAAAATTCACATCATATCTTCTAATAATTAACAAAATATAATAAAAATCTGTATACTACGAATAATGACCATTAGATTTTTAGTAAAAAATCAAAATCGTTAGATCTAATGATTAAATATATTATATTCAAGGTTCGAATCCTATCAACGACATATTTATTTTAAAATTTTATAATATAAGTTTTAAACCATGCATATCTGTTAGGAATATGTTGTACTTGATGATAACATCACAATCAATCAAAATTGTATAAGTCAAGTTTTGTAACTGTCAACGGATGAGACATTATAACTCTATCCGTTGACAGGTAGCTCATCAACGGATGAGGTTTTGTAGAATTCTGCAGTACCTATATGCTATCAGTTGATAGTGCTTTTATTCAGAGTCATGTTGACCATCAATGGATAGGCAGAATAAGGTAGCCAATTGTAAATAAGCTATGCTATGTAATTCTGTCTAAGTGAAAATGTATCAACGGATGAGAACAGGACTCTATCAACGGATACAACTCAAATCTATTCTATCAATGGATACAGCTCAAACTACCATCAACGGCTGACTATGTACAACATCAACGGATAATCATTAATAACACTTTCTTCTATGCTAGCTGGGAATTAGCAGTTGATAAGGACAGGTTTGATTGACAGACCACATGGGTTGATAGTAGGTATAAAAAGCAGTATGGCAGCCATACTTTGGAAATACAGAAGAAAGAAGCATTCCACTTACACAGTACATACAAGAAAGGTGCAGGGGACATATCTGTTCACAAGGACAACCTTTCGGCTACATGTGGATTTGGAGTGGAGTAGCAAGTCAACTTGAATTAGATTAATATTATCTTATTCCTGTAGTACTTGTAAACTTGGGATATATAACCAAGTGTAGCAACTCTTTAGAAACTAAGAAAACATACATATTTGCTTAGGGTTTCTTGAATATCCTTAGAAGCAAAGAGTTGTAAAAACAGAAGCTGTGTACATTTGTATCACAGAGTTTTCTTCGAATAAAAGTCTTAGGTGGTACATTTAACCACCTGATTTTTTATGTGTTTGTGAATCATTTCTCATTCAGCAATTATCTCCTTATAGATTTCTGTGGTTTTTATCAGAAATTATAATTATCAAGAATTGTATTCAACCCCCCCTTCTACAATTATACAAGTGTGTAATCTGGGAATAACAATTGGTATCAGAGCAAGCTTCTAACATATTTGAAGTTTAAAGATCAACACACTTCCAACATGTCTAAGAAGGATTATGGAGTAAAGATACCAGTTCTTGATAGAGAAAATTACTTTCACTGGATAGTAAAAATGCGTCTACATCTCATGTCTATTGATGAAGGTTTTGTAGATTGCATTGAGAAGGGTCCTCATGTTCCAATGAAGACTGCTTCAAGAGTTGGCCTTGGTGCAGATGCACCAGACACTTACATTCCCAAACCTGTTTCTGAGTGGAGTACTGAGGACGTTGCAGAGGTCCACAAAGATAAAAAGACCATGAATATTCTGTTTAATGGCTTAGAAACAGACATGGTTGACAATGTTATCAATTGTACTACCTCCAAGGAAGTATGGGACATTGTTCAAACCGTTTGTGAAGGTACAGAACAGGTAAGGGAAAACAAGATGCAACTACTGATCCAACAGTATGAGCACTTCCATTTCAAGAATGGAGAGACATTGAATGACACATTTAGTAGATTTCAAAAGCTACTGAATGGCTTGAAATTGTATGGAAGAATCTACCAAGTGAAAGATTCTAATCTCAAATTTCTGAGATCACTGCCCAAAGAGTGGAAGCCAATAACTGTTTCTCTAAGAAACACTCAAGAGTACAAGTCATTTACTCTTGAAAGGCTCTATGGAACTTTAAAGACATATGAACTAGAAATGGAGCAGGATGAAGAAATTGAGAAGGCCCAAAAGAAAAGTGGGTCAGTTGCACTTGTTGCCAACTTGGAGCAAAAGGAGGAGAAGAGGACTGAAGTTGCTAAATCTACACCAAACAGGGAGGTTTGTGAAGGTAAAACAGAATCAAGAAAAAGCAAGAAAAAAGTGTCTGAAGAAATGAGTGTCCTTCAACAGGATGAATTGGATGAGATAGATGAGCATTTAGCCTTTCTATATAGGAGATTCTCTAAGCTAAAATTCAGAAGAAACTCTGGGGTGGCTAAGCCATTTAACAAGGATTTTTCCACAAGCAACTATGTGGATAAATCCAAAATTAAATGCTACAATTTTGGAATTGCTGGTCACATGATAAGTGAATGCAGGAAGCCTGGATCTAAGAATAAGGGAAAGCCAACTGAAACTGTTGACCACAAGAAGAAATATTTTGATCTTCTCAGACAGAAAGGAAAGGCATTCATGACCCAAGAGTATGACTGGGCTGCTGATGGAAATCATTCTGATGATGATGCTGAGTTTGTCAACCTTGCATTGATGGCTGATTCTGAGCAGGAAGCAAGTTCAGCTAGCAATCAGGTATTTTCTACTAATCTCTCTGAGCTCACCAAAGAGGAATGTAATAGTGTTATAGATGATATGTCTACTGAACTATATCACTTGAGTGTTACTCTTAAATCACTTACTAAAGAGAACAATGGGATTAAAGAGACTAATCTATTTTTAAGTGATAGAAATGCTGCTCTAGAAACTCAATTTCTAGAATTTGAGAAAATGAGAGTTGATTGCAATGATGCTAAAAGTGAACTTGAGGCTGTGTTAAAAAGAGAACTGATTTTAAGAAACCAGCTTGAAAAAGAACAAGGGATAATTGCTAAATTTCAAAGCTGTAGGAATATTTCTCAAAACATAATAGAAGTCCAGGGAATAGAATCATTTGTAAGGGATACCTGGACTCAAAAGAAAAAGGAGCTAGAACCTTGCCTTGAGGATCTAGAGACTATTTGTGAATCAACGGATAGTGATCATCCGTTGACAGATGAACCATCAACGGATGAGAGGTATCCGTCGACTAACAAAAAGTCTGTTAGTAAGAAGGAACTCAAGAAACTGAATAATCAGTATGGTCCAGTAGCCAAGAACTTTGTTTCTGGTGAAAGTAGCCAAGCCAAATCTAGTGAGAAGGCTAAGGTAGGTGATTTACTTAACAAAAAGGCTGTTGGTAAATCAGTTAATGAAAAGGTAGAGACTGAGGGTAAAAAGAAAAAGAACAGAAATGGTAAGATAGGCATTAACAAGAAAAACAATTATTCTCCTGACAAGTTTGCTCCTAGGAAAACTTGTGGTAATTGCAATAGTGTCAATCACCAATCTTCTAATTGCAAGTCTGTTAAAAGGACTCCTGTTCATGTACCTCAATCTATGCCAAGTATGCCTGCAATGCTTGTTATGCCTGGTTTGTATCAGAATGCTAGTTTTTCAAATCTATATGTGAACATGCCATATGTGTCTAATCCTTATTTTCAATCTGTGAATATGCCATAAATGTCATGGAGCATTCCTAGCATGGATAATATGTATGCCAATTTTCCACAAATGCATGCATCAAATATTTATGCAAATGAGCATTTGTCAAAACCTATCACTCAAGCATCTACACCCAAAGTGAAGATTACTAAGAGTGTAAAACCAAAGGCTAACAAGAAAGGACCCAAGGAAACTTGGGTACCAAAATCAAATTGATTTGTATTTTGGAATGTGTGCAGGGAAATAAAAGGAATCTATGGTACCTAGACAGTGGATGTTCTAGGCATATGACAGGAGATTCAACCCTGCTCACAGAGTTCAAGGAGGCAGCTGGCCCTAGAATTACCTTTGGAGATGACAGCAAAGGATATACTAAGGGATATGGCTTGATTACAAAGGACAATGTCATCATTGAAGAAGTGGCTTTAGTTGAAGGTTTGAAGCACAATTTGCTGAGTGTCAGTCAGATTTGTGACAAAGACTATGAAGTAAAGTTCACTAAAGAAGCCTGTGTTATTTCTGCCAAGGAAAACAACAATGTGGTTTTGATAGGCTTTAGAAAAGGAAATGTTTACATAGCTGACTTCAACTCAGTATGCTCAGAATCCATTACTTGTCTCTTTAGCAAAGCAAGCAAGGATGAGAGTTGGCTATGGCATAAAAGGCTGTCACATTTGAATTTTAAAGTTATGAATGATTTGGTAAGAAAGGATCTTGCTAGAGGATCCCTCAATTGGAATTCATCAAGGATGGATTGTGTGATGCCTGCCAATTAGGGAAGCAAAAGAAATCATCCTTCAAAAGCAAGACAGCGTCATCCATTATTAAGCCCCTTCAATTGCTGCATATGGACTTATTTGGTCCAGTAAATGTCATGTCCATTTCAAAGAAGAAATACTGTCTGGTGATTGTAGATGATTTTTCTAAGTTTACATGGACCTTCTTTCTGCACTCCAAAGATTGTGCAAGTGAAATCATCATCAATCATCTTAGACTAGTAAACAATGGTTCTGAAGTAAAAGTACAAAGAATCAGGAGTGACAATGGTACTGAATTCAAAAATTCCATAATGAAGATTTTCTGTGAAAAGAATGGAATTGTCCATGAGTTTTCTACTGCTAGAACACCTCAACAAAATGGGGTTGTTGAAAGGAAAAACAGAACTCTCATTGAAGCAGCTAGAACAATGCTAAGTGAATCAAGATTGCCAACATATTTCTGGGCTGAAGCTGTCAACACTACCTGTTTCACTCAGAATATTTCCTTGATCAATCAAGCTAGAGGAATGACCTTTTATCAATTATTCACCAACAAGAAACCAATGTTAGCTTTTCTTCATGTCTTTGGATGTAAGTGTTTTGTGCTAAGAAATCATGGAGATAACTTGGCCAAATTTGAAGCAAAGGCAGATGAAGCTATCTTTGTTGGATATGCAGCAGGGAAAGCCTATAGAGTCTACAATCTAAGAACCAACATTGTTATGGAATCTGTACATGTTGTGTTTGATGATCAAAAGATTCTAGGTCTAAATGATGAAGGCTTCCATGAAAAGTTGAGATTTGAAAATGAGGTAGAAGGAAGAATGTACATTGATGATGATGAGGAAAATGAAGATCATGGCCATGGAAATTCACCTAGAGTTGTTGGTCCAACTAGAAGTGATGCTAACACTGGAAATGAAGCATCCGTTGATAGTCATACTAGAGCATCAGATGCATCCGTTGATAGGCATTCTCATGCATCCGTCGACAGGCAAAATGGAGCATCCGTTGATAGACAAAATGATGCATCCGTTGACAGTCAACTTCATAATTCCGCAAGGACAACAAACTCAGGGGGAGTTTCTCAAAGTCAAAACTTAAAGACCAATCAACAAGATCATGCTCACTTAGATGAAGCAACCTCATCTAGATCAAACCTTCCACCTTCAAGAAAATGGACCAGAGATCATCCTTTTGAGTTAATCATTGGTGACTCAAACTCAAGAGTCCAAACTAGGAGGGCCACACAAGAAGAATGTCTATACAGTAGTTTCCTGTCTCAAGAGGAACCTAAGAAAGTGGAAGATGCCCTTCTAGCTAGATCCAGATTGGGTCCTAGCAATGCAAGAAGAGCTAAACCAATTTGAGAGAAATAAAGTATGGAAGCTTGTGCCCAAACCTGATGATAGAGGTGTCATAGGTACCAAATGGGTTCTCAAGAATAAGACTGATGAAAATGGCATAATTGTGAGGAATAAAGCTAGATTAGTGGCAAAGGGCTATTCTCAAGAAGAAGGGATAGATTTTGATGAAACTTTTGCTCCAGTGGCAAGACTTGAGGCAATTAGAATTTTCCTAGCCTATGCAGCACATGCCAATTTCAAAGTCTATCAGATGGATGTTAAAAGTGCCTTTCTAAATGGGGAACTGGAAGAAGAGGTATATGTCCATCAACCTCCTGGCTTTGAAGATCCAGAATTTCCAGAATATGTATATCTTCTCTTGAAAGCACTTTATGGTTTGAAGCAAGCACCAAGAGCCTGGTATGACACTTTATCTCAATTTCTTTTGGAGAATCACTTCACTAGAGGTACAGTAGATAAAACCTTATTTCATAAAAATGTCAATGGTTCTTCAATACTTGTTCAAATCTATGTAGATGATATTATTTTTGGGTCTACAGATGAGAAGCTTTGCAAAAGGTTTGCCAAACTTATGCAAAGTAGGTATGAAATGAGCATGATGGGTGAATTAACTTACTTTCTTGGTTTACAAGTAAAGCAAGTTAATGAGGGAATTTTCATAAGTCAAACAAAATATATTTATGATATTTTAAAGAAATTTGACTTAATGGATTGTGCCTCTGCAAAAACACCTATGGCCACTGCAACTAAGCTTGAGTTGAATACTAAGGAAAAATCTGTAGACATCTCAAGCTATAGAGGCATGGTAGGCTCACTTCTATATCTAGCAGCTAGTAGACCTGATATAATGTTTTCCACTTGTCTTTGTGCTAGATTTCAAACTGACCCTAGAGAGTCTCACTTGATTGCTATTAAGAGAATTTTCAGGTATCTCAAGGGAACACCAAACCTTGGCATTTGGTACCCAAGAGATTCTGGCTTTGATCTAATTGGCTATTCAGATGCAGACTATGCAGGTTGCAGAATTGATAGGAAAAGTACTACAGGCTCCTGTCAATTTCTAGGGAACAGGCTTGTGTCATGGTTCAGTAAGAAACAGAACTCAGTCTCCACTTCTACAGCTGAAGCTGAGTACATTGCTGCTGGAAGTTCTTGTGCACAGATTCTTTGGATGAAAAATCAACTTGTTGACTATGGTCTAAAAGTTGAGAAGATTCCAATTTTCTGTGACAACACTAGTGCTATTGCCATCACAGAGAATCCAGTGCAACATTCGAGAACCAAGCATATTGACATCAAATACCACTTCATTAGAGAGCATGTGATGAATGGTACAGTAGAAATGCACTTTGTGCCAAGTGAAATACAGCTTGCAGATATCTTCACCAAGCCTCTTGATGAATCTTCATTCACAAGGTTGGTAGGTGAACTATGTATGCTTAATTTTTCGTAATTCCTAGTGATATCTAATCATACTGTATTGCAGCTAGAAATGTGTTTTGATTTATTTGAGAATTAAAAACTCTCAGAACAATTTTTTTTTTTGCAGAAATTTTGTCTAAGGCAAAATTTGCTTATCAACGGATATCCTTTTATCCGTTGGTAGTATAAACACATTACTAGATTTTCGTATGTCAACGGATAACAGGTTGTCCACGTCATCGATGGATAAACTGTTTTCTCAACCGTCCATTCTTTATCTGTTGATATACATATTTTTTTTATGTAGCCGTTGGTAAACCTGTATATTTAGTCACGACTGTACTTCTTTTCTTTTCATTTATTATCTGACAGTTACTTTTGTCCAATGGAGTAATTACTTTTAATTATTTCATTTTTAATTCTTGAAAAATATAAAAGGCTATTTTGTGCTCTCACATCTCACTTTTATTCATTTTCAAGAATCTCATAAGTTAACTGCATCTTCTTCACTAAAACTCTCTCTGCAACAAAAGTTCAAACACTTCAATGGCGCCTATTGTCAAGATGATGTCTTCCACTGGGTTTACCTATGAGAAGAACAATTTCGCAGCCTTTGTTGATACAGTGAACACTCCAGAAGCATATCACATCATGATGAATTTCGTGAAGAAATGCAAACTGTCATATGCTATGACTGCCACCACTCCTCTAATCCACGAGGTAATTGAAGAGGTGTGGGCATCTGCTGAGTACATTGGCACAGACGGTACACTTGCTTTTTTCTTTAAAGGGTAAAAACTATGTAGTTAACTCTGATGTGATAACTGCTGGTTTAAAATTGCCTGAGAATAACTGTCTAGAAATACCCAGTACTGCTGAAATTGTTACCATGCTAAATTCCATAAACTATACCCTTAGTACTGAGAACTTAGGGAAAATTGTTAGGAAAGGTATGGTTAAAGAATGGAGTTATTTGTGTGATGCCTTCATTAAAACTTTTTCTGGCAAGATTAGTAATTTTGATGTTGTTACCAATTTCATGCTAGTTATGCTATGTATGCTCTTGAATGATAAGTTTTATAATTTTGGCTCACTAGTCATGTATGAGATAGCAGCTAAATTAGGTAAAAAGGAAACTAGGAGCAAGAATATTTTTTTTTCTAGATTTTTGATGCTCCTAGCACTGCATGTATCTGAGAATGAGCTATCCATTGCTAACCCGGATAGCAAGTTCAATTGTTTTGTTCAGGAGAAGAGAGTCTTAAGTGATTTGATTCGAATGAACCTAAATGCAGAAGTATAATTGGTATATCTACCAATTGTTCAGGTAACAGTTTCCAACCCTGAAACTCCTATCTCCAACCCCCAAATTTCTTTGCCTTCTAGTGTCACAATGGAGTCTGTGGCTGTGACCAAACAGGCTCCTACCAAAGTGACCAAATCCAAAGTTCTAAAACCATAATCAAAAAGACAAACCTCAGGTGTCTCTCAAAAGGCACCTGTTGCAAAAACTACCAAAACTCTTGAGGGGAGTGTGAAGGTGGTAGTGAGTGGTGAGGGTGTAACGCCCCCAAATCTGGGGTCAGGGATTTGGTCGTCACACGGAAAACCATAATAACAATCGCCTGATTAACCACATTAAACCATCTATAATCATTAATAATTGAGTTACAACATTGAGACCCCAACCACCAAGCATCTTTTAGGTTATAGGGCTAGAAACAAGAATCAACTCCTTACTACTAGTATGACTTCGTTGAGAAGTACACCAGCAACTAATACTATTTTGCGCAAAGTAACATATATATTACACATCAGTATACTTACATATAACTTACTCCAGATATAAACTTTCTAGATCATATCGTCTTCATAAGGGCACGCTGCCCGCTTCATCTAAGCCATGCAGATAACCTTGTCCGGCTACCTTCCACTGAAAAGTTAATATTTGAAAACAAACAAGTATGAGCGAAAGAATTGCTCAGCAAGTTATTACTAGAGTTTAACAAAATATCCCATCAGGTGCATGGGTTCCAACATTCAACCGACACTTAATATCATTCTTGAACATTTATAACCACGAAATTCGATAGGGAAAGTATAATGTTTGAAAATAATATTAACTGAACAATGTACCAATATAATATAAAAGGTGTCGTTACAAGGTAATCAAATAGGCACATCTTGTTTGCGCAGTAATACACCAACATAAACTTGCTGGTTATTCAATATGAAATCACTTACTTATTGATAATATAATATCAATTTCTCTTCCAATAATATAATATCAGTTTCTCTGCTATAACAAGATAATATAAATTCTTGAACAAATCTCTCACTATCATCTTCTCATTTCCTTCTTATGCAACAATTATATATTTTAATATAAAAATCAGTTTCTCTTCATCTGTAACAATAATTCCATCATTTCATATCAATTTTCTGTTTTCAGTATAGAAATCTGAAAACCATTCTCAATTCTTTCTTTTTAATCTTTTGGGGATATCTGCTGGCGCCAGATACGTAGGACGATGATCAGTCGCCTGACCGTATCCGCTCTCTGTTTACTACTAGTAGAAGGGATGATCCCTACCTGGTAATCAACCCTGGAGGAAGGCCACCTGCTAACATCCTCCTGGAGGAAGGCCACCTGCTAACATCCTCCCTTGGCATCTTCGTGCCGTAATAAAATAATGAATGCTGGACTGTGTCGCACACAGCCCTGACACAGCCTCTTACGCAAGTTTTATTGCAATCCCCCTTTGTCAATCATTATTCCATCTATACAAATACCATTCCACATTTTTCCATTTCAATTTCCATTTCCATTTCACATTTCACATTTCCATTTCCATTTCACATTATAACCATTTGAAAACATTTATAAAGATATATCATCAGTGTATCAATTCAAGACGTACATTCAGTTCACTATGAAATTCCTTAAACACCCTTATAACACTTAGAATATCTAAAGAATAACTATTCAATAATCCCTTTTAAAATGAATATTATAATTAATATTCATTGAATTAAATAACCATTAAAATAACATTTATCAATATCATTCCAGACATTTTTAACCAAAAATGTCTCATTTATATCCATCGAAACATCTTTATTATTATTCCGGAACAAAGCGATTTTAAGAAAACATTTTAAAAATAATATTCATCTAATTAAATAAATTTAATTAGACGAATAAGGTTTATTTAATTAGTAGATGCTTCGAGAGGTATCTAATAATTAAATAAACACTAGTTTATTGGTGATGTTGTCATTAGGTTAATTATTGCGAAATTCTTTCTAAAAACTTTGTCCGGGTTTTCGAAAATATACCTCTCAAGATAATCCCTTCCACTTCCATTCATATACCAATATCTTTAAAATACACCAACTAAAATACTTTACATGTAAGTCCCTTTTAAGAAGATCTGTAGACATCAACCCTTGTCCCCTTATATAACACAATATTTATTAATAACGTCTGAAAGAGTTTAGAACTCAAATATCCTCAATTTACACATAACGGTAATATTATAAAATAACTTTAGATAACAACTCATACCATTCCTTCCCATATCACTTTACTCTTTATAGTATATCACTCTCTCCATATCACATATATTACCCGTCAAACCATTTTACTTAAAAGTAAACAATTTATCAAGATAAAGATAGAAGAAATCTTGCAAATATGGACTGAAGTCTTATTCCACATATTTCATATATTTCAAAATAAATATACTCTGAACGATAGAGTATGTATAAATAAACTTGCCTCTGGTCCTTAGCACCAAACGGAACACCGCGAATAAATCCTTGGCGTTTCGCCCAAGCAGTTCCATGAACTTTACACGACACCTCGATCCTTCCTTTTTGATACACGTTGCTCCACTTGATCACGCCCTAATGGTACCTTTCGATTTTGACCCAAAAATCAAGCCACCGGAGGCGGCAGGTTCATCACCGGACAACTGGTCAGCCACGAATTGCAATACAAGCTCACTGTTCAATGTTAACGAGAGGTCTCCAAGCTTCGAATCAATGAAATCGAGCCCCCCCAGCTCTTTGTTGGTCAAAACCGCAACTATACATACATACACGCACATAACATCGAATACACACAACATCATCTTCACTCTTCCTCCTCGCTGCAACACCACAGCCCGACGCCGCCACCGAGCTCGCCGGCGCGCCGCCGGCCTCCCTCCCCGCGCGACCAGACCCGCACCCGATGATGTCTCCACTGCACCACTCGACTTCAGACACATACACACGAATTATGTACTCACACAGACACACGTATATACATACATACATATTTTTGCCCCAAATTGAAACCCCCAAATTGAATTTATCCCCAAATCTCTCTTGAACCCTAATTTCTTCTCTCCCCGACTGATTTGCTGATGCTCCGAAAATGAATGATGCTTTCTCTTTTATTGGGCCTAGCCCAATACTCTTATTACCACTTTAACCTCTTTTTCGGCCCAAATACATTCTAATAAGCGACTTATAAATCACAATTAAATGAAACTTCCGAAAAAAAATTACACTTTTCATTTTTAAAATAAAGAATACAAAATTATGATCACCCACATATTTTCAAAATATTTTTCGGATCAAAAATGAATTAAATATGAATTTTCAAAGTTTTGATCCTTTAAATACAATAAAACTCTTAAAATCATTTTAAAATACCGAAACATCCAAATTAATTCACCCAACCATTTTAAAAACTAAATAATATTATAAAGACAATATTACAAAAGATTTCATGATTTTTAATTCCTCCGATAATTTTATAAAATTAACAGAGGATCAAAATGCATGATTTAAATATATTTAAATCCTCAAAAATATAAATAAAATACATCAGCCTTCACAACTCACACAAATCATCATATAAACACATAAACACAACTTCACATACATTCCACCTTCCAACAATAATCACATAATATAGTCCATAATTACACTGAACCAGACAATAATTAAATAATTCGCTTTTAAAATTCCTTGAACTGGAATAATGAACAATAAAATAAAATAAAAAAAATTTCCTCCTCATTTTAGGAAAACATTAATATTCTTAAAATAATAATAAAATCATTTTCTGAAAATTCGAGTTATTACAGTCTACCCCCTTAAAAGGATTCCGTCCACGGAATCAGCTAAGGCCACTACTGGGATTCCTTAACTCCTTCATCATCAACTCTTATTCTACAATACCGGAGATAGTGTCCCTTCGTAAACAACTCCTCCGAAACCTTAATTCAATCATAGAATCCATACTTGACACAGTTATCACTAGAGTCTCACAACCCCATCACTATTCCTTTCACACATATATATCTTGACCATCTTTCATTATCATACTATCCTTGAGAGAGAGTTCACTGATCCCCTTAACATAACACTCTTGAGAGAGAGATTGCACTCATTACATTAATCATAACATCCTTGAGAGAGCGAACTAATTCTATCGATACGCCACTGATATACTATTCGTTTTGGGATTCGCTCCTGCTCTTGGCGATTCCGCTCGAATCTAATTTCTATCAGCGAATTTCAACTTGACCGACCTGGTTGGTGTTGTGACCAAAATCTCGCATGGGTTAGATTTAGGCCCACTAGAGGATTAGGGTCCAGATCCATGAAGAGAATGAGTAATCTGTCAGGTTTCCGGAGGCCTACGGTAGTCCTAGGGGTTACCATGTACACTACAGCACGGGAACGCATGACTAAGGGTCTCAAGGTATCCCCTTGAGGATAACCTATAACTATTATCAGTCATCCAATAGAACTTCCAGAGTAGCTTCCGTGATAGGGGTTACCGGAGGGGGTACCGGAGCCGGGCTACCTGGCGGTACCCCCAGCTTCCACCGGAAGCCTGATTAGGCTGCCAATACAGATAAGGCACGCCTCCTATTTTCTAGGAACACGTCTATATCATCTAAAAACACTCTCAAACAGATAAACATTCAGTTATTTGAGGATATATGTCATATATACTTGATAAATGATACAAAATCATGATAAATGCTAGAGATAATCATTCTATGTTATCTAAACTGCTTGGTAACCTGATTATACACATCATACTCGATTATTATTAGAAATAACAGTCATTATCCCACTGGAGAGAGGATAACTCATGATAAACAAACGATCATATCATTCAAGAACTACATTCGGGCTTGATCCACTATAAATAGTGGTATGTAGGCAGTTTACGGGATCTTCTTCGACACTTTACACTCCTTGAGTAGCTAGAGCACATGCACTCTTGTGTGACACAGTCAAATTAGGGTTCTTGGCTGGCCAACATTTGGTCCTTGAGCTCTCATCCCGTAGATTCAGTCCGATCCTTCCGAGGATCCACATCCCGTGTTCTTCGGTAACCCTAGTCGTGAGCTTTCCCGGGCGGCTAGCCATTGATCTTCAACCACGAGCCTTTCTGGGTGGTTGGACGATTCCTTGTTTATTGGCGCTATTCCAGCACGAGGCCTCGTAATCTGTTGTGCTAAAATCCTCCCACAACAGTTGGCATCCCCTTGAAATTTATTAGAGGTAACAAGAATCATGAAGCTTTGAAAAAGATAGCTGTCATATCAAGACAAATGTCACCCACTGGTGACCATAGGATTATGAGTTTTGAAACAAACCTTATTGGAAATAAGAGAATCTACTGAGAGATCAATACGATCGTAAGAACTCACGTTGTGTGTCTCTGATAAGACATTACTAAAGGTAATTAGCCTTCTTGTATTTCACAATTCACAAGTGATGGCGTCCCATCAGACTTCTATCACACAGACAGATAGTCCTTGTGGCCCCTATATGTATAGGGTTGTTCGTCTCAGTGGAAGTTGAGAATTATGAAAGAAATTCAAAGTCAAGTCAATAATAATCATCTTCTGACAATTAATTATCAAAGGGACACCTTGGATTAAAATCGAACAATTTCCAAGGCGCGATTTCCAAAGAAAAGGATAACCAGAAAGATACTGGTATTCAACAAGCAAGTGGTGCTATATCACCATTGAATTGCCCACTATTGAAGAAAAGTGGAAGTTTGAAATAATATCATTTGATAGGGCTTCGAAAACCTGAAGGTAGGGATAATGACAGCTTCTGGCACAATTGAAATTTAATATGGCTTAACACGAGTATTAAATAATAACTTCGAAGAGGAAATATATCCTTTATCAAAATTCTCCCTTAGAGATATGTCAAATAATTCATAGACTGGGGAGGTAATCAAAAAGATTCAACAATGGGGATATTGCCAAGGTTTCTACAGATGCCTTTTATGTCAGCTCCTCTGACGGATAATCGTTCAATCCCAGAGCTGTTCTTTTCCATGCACACCCTAAGGTGCTTGATAACTTAAGTCATCATCGACTAGTAATAGTCACTAAGAATTCAGTCATCGACAATAATAATCGCAGGGAATTCTATCTCAACATATCCTTTAACATATCATTCAAATCATAACTTAATCATTGGCACTACACCAGGTAGTCCAACATGAACTCTACATGAGCTCCGACGTTCTCACATAACTATACACACTCCTACTCACTCTCGTTTCTAGTTTACTATAACCTCAGCTCTGATACCACTCTGTAACGCCCCCAAATCCGGGGTCAGGGATTTGGTCGTCACACGGAAAACCCTAATAACAATCGCCTGATTAACCACATTAAACCATCTATAATCATTAATAATTGAGTTACAACATTGAGACCCCAACCACCAAGCATCTTTTAGGTTATAGGGCTAGAAACAAGAATCAACTCCTTACTACTAGTATGACTTCGTTGAGAAGTACACCAGCAACTAATACTATTTTGCGCAAAGTAACATATATATTACACATTAGTATACTTACATATAACTTACTCCAGATATAAACTTTCTAGATCATATCGTCTTCATAAGGGCACGCTGCCCGCTTCATCTAAGCCATGCAGATAACCTCGTCCGGCTACCTTCCACTGAAAAGTTAATATTTGAAAACAAACAAGTATGAGCGAAAGAATTGCTTAGCAAGTTATTACTAGAGTTTAACAAAATATCCCATCAGGTGCATGGGTTCCAACATTCAACCGACACTTAATATCATTCTTGAACATTTATAACCACGAAATTCGATAGGGAAAGTATAATGTTTGAAAATAATATTAACTGAACAATGTACCAATATAATATAAAAGGTGTCGTTACAAGGTAATCAAATAGGCACATCTTGTTTGCGCAGTAATACACCAACATAAACTTGCTGGTTATTCAATATGAAATCACTTACTTATTGATAATATAATATCAATTTCTCTTCCAATAATATAATATCAGTTTCTCTGCTATAACAAGATAATATAAATTCTTGAACAAATCTCTCACTATCATCTTCTCATTTCCTTCTTATGCAACAATTATATATTTTAATATAAAAATCAGTTTCTCTTCATCTGTAACAATAATTCCATCATTTCATATCATTTTTCTGTTTTCAGTATAGAAATCTGAAAACCATTCTCAATTATTTCTTTTTAATCTTTTGGGGATATCTGCTGGCGCCAGATACGTAGGACGATGATCAGTCGCCTGACCGTATCCGCTCTCTGTTTACTACTAGTAGAAGGGATGATCCCTACCTGGTAATCAACCCTGGAGGAAGGCCACCTGCTAACATCCTCCTGGAGGAAGGCCACCTGCTAACATCCTCACTTGGCATCTTCGTGCCGTAATAAAATAATGAATGCTGGACTGTGTCGCACACAGCCCTGACACAGCCTCTTACGCAAGTTTTATTGCAATCCCCCTTTGTCAATCATTATTCCATTTATACAAATACCATTCCACATTTTTCCATTTCAATTTCCATTTCCATTTCACATTTCACATTTCCATTTCCATTTCACATTATAACCATTTGAAAACATTTATAAAGATATATCATCAGTGTATCAATTCAAGACGTACATTTAGTTCACTATGAAATTCCTTAAACACCCTTTTAACAATATTTAATCACCCTTATAACACTTAGAATATCTAAAGAATAACTATTCAATAATCCCTTTTAAAATGAATATTATAATTAATATTCATTGAATTAAATAACCATTAAAATAACATTTATCAATATCATTCCAGACATTTTTAACCAAAAATGTCTCATTTATATCCATCGAAACATCTTTATTATTATTCCGGAACAAAGCGATTTTAAGAAAACATTTTAAAAATAATATTCATGTAATTAAATAAATTTAATTAGACGAATAAGGTTTATTTAATTAGTAGATGCTTCGAGAGGTATCTAATAATTAAATAAACACTAGTTTATTGGTGATGTTGCCATTAGGTTAATTATTGCGAAATTCTTTCTAAAAACTTTGTCCGGGTTTTCGAAAATATACCTCTCAAGATAATCCCTTCCACTTCCATTCATATACCAATATCTTTAAAATACACCAACTAAAATACTTTACATGTAAGTCCCTTTTAAGAAGATCTGTAGACATCAACCCTTGTCCCCTTATATAACACAATATTTATTAATAACGTCTGAAAGAGTTTAGAACTCAAATATCCTCAATTTACACATAACGGTAATATTATAAAATAACTTTAGATAACAACTCATACCATTCCTTCCCATATCACTTTACTCTTTATAGTATATCACTCTCTCCATATCACATAAATTACCCGTCAAACCATTTTACTTAAAAGTAAACAATTTATCAAGATAAAGATAGAAGAAATCTTGCAAATATGGACTGAAGTCTTATTCCACATATTTCATATATTTCAAAATAAATATACTCTGAACGATAGAGTATGTATAAATAAACTTGCCTCTGGTCCTTAGCACCAAACGGAACACCGCGAATAAATCCTTGGCGTTTCGCCCAAGCAGTTCCATGAACTTTACACGACACCTCGATCCTTCCTTTTTGATACACGTTGCTCCACTTGATCACGCCCTAATGGTACCTTTCGATTTTGACCCGAAAATCAAGCCACCGGAGGCGGCAGGTTCATCACCGGACAACTGGTCAGCCACGAATTGCAATACAAGCTCACTGTTCAATGTTAACGAGAGGTCTCCAAGCTTCGAATCAATGAAATCGAGCCCCCCAGCTCTTTGTTGGTCAAAACCGCAACTATACATACATACACGCACATAACATCGAATACACACAACATCATCTTCACTCTTCCTCCTTGCTGCAACACCACAGCCCGACGACGCCACCGAGCTCGCCGGCGCGCCGCCGGCCTCCCTCCCCGCGCGACCAGACCCGCACCCGATGATGTCTCCACTGCACCACTCGACTTCACACACATACACACGAATTATGTACTCACACAGACACACGTATATACATACATACATATTTTTGCCCCAAATTGAAACCCCCAAATTGAATTTATCCCCAAATCTCTCTTGAACCCTAATTTCTTCTCTCCCCGACTGATTTGCTGATGCTCCGAAAATGAATGCTGCTTTCTCTTTTATTGGGCCTAGCCCAATACTCTTATTACCACTTTAACCTCTTTTTCGGCCCAAATACATTCTAATAAGCGACTTATAAATCACAATTAAATGAAACTTCCGAAAAAAAATTACACTTTTCATTTTTAAAATAAAGAATACAAAATTATGATCACCCACATATTTTCAAAATATTTTTCGGATCAAAAATGAATTAAATATGAATTTTCAAAGTTTTGATCCTTTAAATACAATAAAACTCTTAAAATCATTTTAAAATACCGAAACATCCAAATTAATTCACCCAACCATTTTAAAAACTAAATAATATTATAAAGACAATATTACAAAAGATTTCATGATTTTTAATTCCTCCGATAATTTTATAAAATTAACAGAGGATCAAAATGCATGATTTAAATATATTTAAATCCTCAAAAATATAAATAAAATACATCAGCCTTCACAACTCACACAAATCATCATATAAACACATAAACACAACTTCACATACATTCCACCTTCCAACAATAATCACATAATATAGTCCATAATTACATTGAACCAGACAATAATTAAATAATTCGCTTTTGAAATTCCTTGAACTGGAATAATGAACAATAAAATAAAAAAAAATTCTCCTCATTTTAGGAAAACATTAATATTCTTAAAATAATAATAAAATCATTTTCTGAAAATTCGAGTTATTACAGAGGGACAGGGTGAACATCAAAGAAGCCCTAAGGATAAGGAAGGTGAGGCAGGTGCAACCAACATTTCAGTCTCTCAAAAGACAGTTAATGAACCTTCAAGCCAACTTCTAGTTGCATCCTCTCGACAGGGTGTGACTACTGATTTTAGTTCCACTCCAGGAACACTGCACAAAAGGGCAAGAGACACAAATAGCTCTCACTCAAAAACCTATGGTAGAAGAGTCAAATCCAAAACCATTGGGGAATCACAGGGTGCACACACAGTACAACAAACTGTACCTTCTCAAATTCATTTTGATGTGACTTCAATAAATGTGGAGTCACAGCCCCTTGATCTTAACCTTCAAATCGATACACATTTTAATCCACCATCACCAACTCCATCTCTGGATGTGGATATGATATCTACATCAATTCCTGATTCTCCATCTTTAAAATTCTTGGAGAAGCCCCACTCAACAATTGGTGGTCATCATCTTTTAGATGATTTGTTGGGCCATCAATCTTCCATTCCTGAATTCACAACACTATCTGTGGCCTCTTCCTTAAAATCAATCACCACAGATTCAGTGTTGGTTTTCACTTCAACGGATACTCTTTTTCCTTCATCAACGGATATCCTTCATCCATTGACAAGTGTTTCTCCATCAACGGATGTGTCTACAACTAATCATCCATTGACAGCAATAACTACTACATCAACGGATACACTTTATCCATTGACAACTCTCTCTACCACTGCAAAATGTGACATTCCCATGTCAACTATGGAGGAGTTTGTAGTAGTTGAAACACTTTTAGGAATGAGGGAAGGGAGTGAGAGGCTGCCTTGTGAGCAGGCAAAATGAGAGAAAAATAATGAGAGGCTGACCATTTCTTCCGGTCAGGAAAAAGGAGAGCAAGAGAGTTCCACCTTAGTAGGTGAAGGTGAGGGTGTGAGAGGTGTGAGCCAGGGGGAGCCCCTGATGCAAGAAAAGAGAGATGAGAGGAGAGAATGGACTACAGGAGCAATAAGGCAGGAAGATTCAGCCATTGCTAGTGAGTTAATGGAGGTTAATGAAGTTTCTAAGGAGATGGAATTTCAACAAGAATATCAGTCAATCATTGACTCCATCTCTTTGGATCCTAAAACCTTTACTCATCCTGTTTCTGCCTATCAAGTCGTGGCACAACAGGGCAATGTGGAGGCAGAGGAGGCAATGCACCTAGTGCACACCTCTCAATCTCTACAAAGAGCAAAGGAAGATTTGACAGCTCTGCCTTCAGATGCTGACAGTGAAGAAGTCAATATAGAAGACACTCCAGAATGGCTATTTTCTTCTACCATTGTGGTTGGTGACTTCAATGTGGAGATTATGAAGCAATATCAATCTGCTATGGCTGAGCACCAGAATGCAGATCCACAGCGGAAGGCTATCCTTCAGCAAATATTGGCCTCCCTCAAACTTCACAAGATGCATATGGTTATTCAAAGAACCCAACATGAGGAGGTGCAAACTGCAATAAGGGAAATGAAAGTGGAACTAGATGCCAGGATTGAGGCACTAGCCCCTACTACCACTTAGAAGGTGCTGACTAGCAAGTTATTGAAAGAAGATAGTCTGGCCAAATCAGTTCAGCATCTTTCCTCCAGAGTGGATAGTATGGAATCCCAAATGCAGACAGTAATTGCAAATCAAGCCAAATAGACTGAGCTACTGGAAAAGCTACTTGCAGCCTCATCTCCAACCCTTGATGCTAACAAAAAGGGGGAGAGAAAGGTTGTTGCAGCTAGTCAAATTATTCCAGCATCCAGTAGCAAGATAGCACAGAGTGAGGGGGAGCAACAGCCAATTATAGTGGTCAATCCAACAAAGTACTCTATAGAGGCTTCCCCTGTGGAGAAGAAGAAAATGGATTTGCCTGAGGTTAGTATATCAGAAATCTTAGATGGTGAAAGGCAAGCTAGAATAGAATACTTAGAAAAGATCAACAAGGAGGCAAATGAAAGAATTCTGAGGACAGAGAGGATGATCAATGAATCAATTGTATCAACTCTGTTCTCTACTCAGTCCTCAGCCTCAACAACATCAACTACAATTCTGAAGGTGCTCACTCCAGAAATTGTGGCTCCTATATTCTATGATGCTGAACCATCCTATGTCAATGAATTTGAACCATACATAAGAACCAGGGCCTACTCTCCACCAAAGGCAAATGGGAAGAACAAGCTTCAATTGGACTTTCCATTTCCCAAGGATGATGATGAGAAGCTAATGGGAAATACAATCAAAGAGTTCAAGGAAAAGACAAATAAGAGTGTAAGAGATTGGATGGCTGTGATAATAAGGAATGGAAAAGTGTTAAATATATCCAACAACCATCCTAGATTTGTTGAAGCAAAAAGAGAGGAAACCTCCAAACTTCTAAGGGAAGCTCATCCAAGTGAAGAAAATAAACATGAAAACTCAGAAGAGAAGCAAGCCAGATTAGCTCAGGAGTTAATGGATGAGGTAGAGGATGAAATGAGGGAACCTGAGGAAGTCCCCAAATCCAAAACTAAAAGGAGAGTGAAATCAAAGGCAAGGAGGCCTGTCTCTCCAGAAATTGTAAGGAGAGAAACTGTTGGCTCATCACAACCCTTTTCTGCATAAGTAATCGACCCAGCTGTGAACTTCCATGGTGACCCAATACTCCCTAAAGAGGAACCAATGAATCTTGACTCCATTCAGGTTCCTTCATTCTTGCTGAAGCCTCAACAGAAGCCTAATCAGAAGAAAAGGATACCAAGGAAGCAACCTTCAAAGGAACCAATTCAGGTTGCTAGGGAACCTTCTATTGTCAAGCAGTCAATCTTGAAAAACAAGGATGATTTTATCTATCAGGCAGATATTGAAGAATACTCTGGCATGAATCGGTATCTGGATGAATTGTCAGAAGTAAGAGGAATTGACAAATATAAACATTTGCCTGAGAGATTGGTCTTTGTATACAAAAGAGGAAAGGAAAGGAGATGGCCACTACAGAGGGTTCTTGGAGAAAACTATCTGACCTTAACCAAAGTGTTCTCTGCAATCAAGAGATACACAGGGTTCTCCAGGATAGCAAAAGGGGAGATACTGGACATAATAGAGCAGATAAGGAGAGAATGGAACTCACCATCAAGACTACCAAGGAAGATGAAGATCCCATACAATGGACAGAAAATTCATCTTCAACCCTTCTGGATGATGGAGTTCAGGGATGAAGATGGTAACAGGAGATTCTTCAGGTTAGAAGACCAACTATCAAAGGCTAGTTCTCAATACCTGAGATGGTTACAACAAAAGCTAAATCCAAAAGTTGTTGAAGAAGATGTCTTCTATAGGCAACTCCAAATGCAAATTGAGTCCAACTCTGCCAAAGAAGGAAAATCAAGGGTGATGCCAACCAGAGAGAAGAAACAGTATTAATATGCTTAGTCTAGAGGAGCACTTCTCTGTAAATTTCTCAAACTTGCTGTATTTTAATTATTGTAGCTTAATACAATTTTTGCATAGTTCTATATATATTCTTAGGAATGTTTTGTTATCATCAAGGTCCTAAATTTATGCTTTATTGCCATCAAGTATAAATTGGGGGAGATTGTTAGGAATATGTTGTACTTGATGATAACTTCACAATCAATCAAAATTGTATAAGTCAAGTTTTGTAACTGTCAACGGATGAGACATTATAACTCTATCCGTTGACAGGTAGCTCATCAACGGATGAGGTTTTGTAGCATTCTGCAGTACCTCTATGCTATCAGTTGATAGTGCTTTTATTCAGAGTCATGTTGACCATCAATGGATAGGCAGAATAGGGTAGCCAATTGTAAATAAACTATGCTATGTAATTCTATCTAAGTGAAAATGTATCAACGGATGAGAACAGGACTCTATCAACGGATACAACTCAAATCTATTCTATCAACGGATACAGCTCAAACTACCATCAACGGCTGACTGTGTACAACATCAACGGATAATCATTAATACTTTCTTCTATGCTAGCTGGGAATTAGAAGTTGATAAGGACAGGTTTGACTGACAGACCACATGGGTTGATAGTAGGTATAAAAAGCAGTATGGCAGCCTGATAAGTGGATTTTATATCCACTTGGAACGTTCCATATCGGCTTAAATTGATTGTTTTGGACTCAAGTTTGTTATAGTTTTCATGTGTTTTGTGTAGATGTGCAGGCTTGCAAGAATGTCGATTAAGGTGATGCTTCTGTCGTGTTTTGAGGTTAAAATAATTAAAATTCGGATTTTCTGGGACGGTTGCGCAGTCTATACTGTTTTGGCCATATCTGGAGTTATATAAGTCCGTTTTCAGCGATCTTACTGCCCACGTGAAGCTTGAGAGATTTTCTACAACCTGGGTTAGATAGCAGGTGCAGGGAGCGTGCTGAATGAATTCGCGCGCGTGTTCTTTGTGAAAGAAGGCTGGGAAATTACTGTCTTGCCCTTTTTCTAATTCTAATTGTATTTTGGGCAGTTTTTGGTACCTTCTTCTAATTCTAATTGTAATAGAAGGCAATTTCTTGCTGGACAAGAATTATAGAGCCTATATAAACACATCCTACCATTGTAATTTGTATCATTAGGAGAAGAACGATTACATATCAATTACTTAGGTTTATTTGTATCTTTTCATACTTTGTTTTTATCATGGTTTCATCAAATCCCATGATGACGAGAGGTTCGATTATGAACTAATCATTGTCATGGGATTCTAACGGATTTATTTATGGAGCTTTAGTATCTTGATGCTTTACAGATCTGTGTGTGGTGTATATCTGATATCCTCGTATGGTTATGCTTAATTGATGGATGCGTCATGAACATCTAATTTGTTAATCTCTTGTGAAGTGAAAGTGGATCTTGAGATTTAGAACTTGCCATGCTAGCATAGGTTCATAATTGTTTATCAATATGATTCGTGGTGTGAGATGAAAATACTTATACTGCCCTATGTGATCATTATGGATAACTTGCTCTTCAACCGTATTGTTTTCAAATTCTATAGACATATAGGGTCTAAGCATAATTGGTGTCTATTCATCTTCTATCTCTTTTGTGGATGTATGGGTAGTTTGGTATATGTATGCTGACAGGTAGCGTGTACTTGTTTCGTGTTGTCCGATCAGATATCATAACCATTGCATATAGTGATTAAAGGCGTCAGATCTAAGCAAAGTATTTAATGAAGTTAGGATTCCATGGTTTATCTTGCAGAAGTAATTAGATTTCAATTCTTGTTAGTTAGTTAATTCTTAGTTTGTTAATTTGCTTTTTAGTTAGATTTAGTTAATTAAAACCCAATTTGTTAATTGTCTTAGCAGTGAATTAAAACCATACATTGTTGCATAGGTACAATACTGAATTAAAAACCAGATCTCTGTGGGAACGAACTTGACTTATATCTATATTACTTGTGACCACGTGCGCTTGCGTGATTTTGTGCTAACACAGCCATACTTTGAAAACACAGAAGAAAGAAGCATTCCACTTACACAGTACATACAAGAAAGGTGTAGGGGACATATCTGTTCACAAGGACAACCTTTCGGCTACATGTGGATTTGGAGTGGAGTAGCAAGTCAACTTGAATTAGATTAATATTATCTTATTCCTGTAGTACTTGTAAACTTGGGATATATAACCAAGTGTAACAACTCTTTAGAAACTAAGAAAACAGACATATTTGCTTAGGGTTTCTTGAATATCCTTAGAAGCAAAGAGTTGTAAAAACAGAAGCTGTGTACATTTGTATCATAGAGTTTTCTTCGAATAAAAGTCTCAAGTGGTACATTTAACCACCTGATTTTTTATGTGTTTGTGAATCATTTCTCATTCAGCAATTATCTCCTTATAGATTTCTGTGGTTTTTATAAGAAATTATAATTATCAAGAATTGTATTCAACCCCCCCCCCCTTCTACAATTATACAAGTGTGTAATCTGGGAATAACAATATTATTAATTAAATTTATATTAAATTATTAATATTAAAATTAAAATAAAATATTATAAATAATGATTATATAAAAAAATATTTATAACATAAAATAAAATTTGTTACATATCAAAAAAAATATGTGCATCGCACGGGTTATAAGCCAAAAAAATTCAACATATTCTAACTTAAATCATTCTAACCATCACACAAAATGCTAACTTAGAATTTCCAAGGGTTATAATATTAAAGCATTCTAACTTAGAAGGGGGATTTCTTACCATTAGGCTACACAACAGCTTTGAAAATATTATAAAACAAATTATTAATATATCGCGAAACAACCCCATATATTATATTAATAAAAAAAATTGTTCCTAATAAGATTTAAATCATTGACCTCTAACTTAGAATTAAGATTCCTTATCACTATGCTACATTAATTTTGAATATATTATAAAACCCAATATTAATATATCGTGAGACAATTTAATTATCATGAAATTACTAAATTACCACTCCTATATTATATAAATGATAAAAAAAATTGTTTCTAATGAAAATTAAACCTCTTACCTCTAACTTAGAAGTGAGATTTTTTACCTCTAACCATTTAATTATAAATTAACATAAATATATTGTAAGTGAGAATCCTTTCCACTATGCTAGATATTAGTTTTGAATATATTCTAAAACTCACTATTAATATATCGTGAGACAACCCTCATATATTATATTAATTATAAAAAATTGTTCATAAAGAGAATTGAACAATTGACCTCTAACTTAGAAAAAAAATTACTTATCACTATACTAAACAATAGTTTTGGATATATTGTAAAACTCATTATTAACATATTGAGAGACAATTTAATTATCATTAAATTACTAAATTACTAAATTATATTAATAATAACATTTCACTAATATATCGCTAATGTAATAAAGAGAATTGAATCCTTGACCTCTAACTTAGGAAAAAGATTACTTTCCATTATAGTAGACATTAGTTTTGGATATATTGGAAAGCTCATTATTAATATATCGAGAGACAATCTAATTATCATGAAATTAATAAATTATCTCTCCTATATTATATTAATAATAATATGTTATTAATATATAGCTAATGTAACATTTCACAAGAATACATATATATAATTGCATTACATGTGATACTAGAGATTGCCCGTGCCTTGCACGGGCTACAAAGCTAGTTCAATATATATAACACAAAAGATGAAACTACCTTAAGCTCGAAGTCCCAAATTGAACCCCATTGAAGCCCTAATTTTGAATACCCAAACTAAACCCGATTGAACCCGATCCGATTGGAGCCCAAATTTCAATATCAACCCTGAAACATCAAAAATACAAATCAAAATCAGTCCTAAATTAAAGAAACATATTTATGTATAGATAATAGTCCTAAATTAAAGAAGCACACAAATAGAAGGAAATCGAAGAGTGTATATTATATGTATGTATGGATAATAAAAGAAAACCAAAGAGCGTGTGCTTGTGAGAGTGGGAGAGGAAGAGAGAAAGACGAAGAGAGCTACCAGAGAAAGAGTGACAGAGTGTGTGCTTGTGAGCTATATTGTACGGAGTATTGTGATGTCTGAAAATTTTGGATTAAGCGGGAATTTTGCAGCTCATCGATGAAAAAAAATTCTCCAATTTATTACAACCGTGCAAAAACATTTTAGAAAGAAATCATTCACTTCATTTCATAATTATAAAAATGCAATTATTCATCTCAAAAATTTGTTTTGATTTTTTAGTGAATTATTTATCGCTCACCAATTTCTCGTTTCTCCCAAATTTTCATCTTTTTGTCTCTATAAGGGAAAAAAAATATTTTTTTCATTCTTTTATTTATTTGGAAAAACAATTTAATTTTTAATTAAGCATTCAATTCATTTTACATAATTTGAATAATATATTCAAATATTTTTAATTATATATGACAATATTTTTATTTTTAATGATATATTAAAATTTATTTAAAAAAAACATTTTAAAAATTTTGTTTGATAATATTTAATGAACATAAAAATAAATTTATTCACCTTAAAACGTTTTAACATTTTTAATGAAATAGTCACTTCTACGGGCACATAATTTCGTACCTACGGCAACATGCAAACACTTTTATTCTGTCTAACATATTTCTGCTACCTAAGGCAACATGAAAATGATAATGTTGTAATAGCCAACAACATGCATGGCAAAGGCAACATATCCAAAGGCAACAAAGGCTCTGAATGTGGTCGTAGGGCTTTTATGGTGTAGTGAATGTCAGATTTCTGATTATCCGATTGTTCATTAAATTTTGAGTATTTCTTTCGGTAAATCTTATTATATTTATATACCGAGAAAGGAGAGAACTTGTTGAGAACCATAGTTGCTCATTCTTTCTTTATAACATTTGTTCAGCTGTTAAGAAGGAAAAAGGTGAGCCATCTAGACAGAGGCACAATGGGAAAGAGAAAGCTCCGGGCTATGGCGACAAGGACTAGAATGACCAGCTGGAACCTGTTATCTTTTCTACCTTATAGACTTGTGTAAGACATTATTCAGAGATGTAATAAATCGTATTGTAATAATGTGCGAGACCGATCTTGGACCTGCGGAGTGGGACTACTATGCTCCGTTGTAATAAATATTTTGTTTATTATTGAGCTAACGTGTGCTGCAGGATATCGAGATAGATGTGACGACCCGGGTCCCCGGTCAGGGCGGATTTGGGGGCGTCACAGCGTTGGTATCAGAGCGTTAGTTATATTTTTAAGAATCGTACGAGCCTAGACTTTTGCAGAATTTAGACTTTTTGCCGCCTAGCGTTTAGGCGGCGATTAATCGGCCGCCTAGGCCGATTTTTAGAACACTTGTTTTAAACCATACACTATTTTTAATTAAACTTGAAAATGCAAGTTGTAACCCTACCTTATCTTGCAAATGTTTACAACCTTTTCATTTTTTTTGCCATAAAATGAGTCGAATTTTATTGATTACTCAAATCATTCGACAACACAAAATGCAATTTGCAGTGGACATCTTCCACCCTCTAAATACAATCAGCTATAAAAACAAGTGGCTCTCTAAGAAGTTGAGCAACTCATAAGGTCTATTTACTAAAATCTTTACAACCTTTTCATGTTTTTCATAAGTCAACTTACATTAACTCTTCTCTATACATCATTATTTAAGATCCGTTTAGTATCAGTGTTAGCATTTTGAAAAGTAGACAAAAAATTGTTTAATTAATTTTAAAAGTAGTTTTTTCGGAAAAAATATTTGGTTGAAAAATTGTTCTTTAGAGTAAAAATGTCTCTTATTTTTTAAAAAAAAATACTTTTCCATTTTTTATTAGAAATTGTGCATATGTAGATATGTAGATATCTCTACATAGCATCTTATGATATAAAGAAAAGAAGGTGGATCGTTAGGCCTTTAGAGGTCTGAAAATGCACATCTAGACTGGAAGGGTGAATAGGTGTTATGACTAACAATGACCAATTTTAATTTTACCAAGTATACTTGACTGTTTGAAAACAAGATAGTCTAAAATGCTGTCTGGTAGCTTACTGGATTAATACAACCCTCAAGATTAATCTACTGGCAGCTAGCTAAGTAATGCAGTGCAGTAAAGATAAAGTGCAGTAAGTAAAGAACACACAACAATTTTAGCCAGGTTCGACCCCTATTGCCTAATGGTCTAGTCCTGGTCCTTTACCAACTCGGTAAAGGAATATAGTATTGATCAGAATGAATAACAATTACACGATACAATAATATATCTCCCTGATTCTCCCAATCACTGGTTGTAGCTTGCTGACAACCTCTGTTCCTCGAACTTAATGCCCTATAAGCCTCTAGTTCCCTGAACTCTTGTGTCCAAGCTTGCCAATCCAGCAACTACCAACTTACACGTTGAACAATACAAGATTTAATGAATTACAATTAAAACTATGAACTGTATCAAAGATATAAATCGTGTTATATATATATAGAGCTCGAGTGTATAAGAATGTATCAACAACAATCTTGAATGGAAAACACACAAGTCTATTTATAATGAACTATATTTCTAAATTAAGCAAACAACCCAACAATCTTGACCTTAAGTCTCACGTATTTATTGCTTGATTAATTCAAAACTAACATTCAAGAAAACAATGTTTAGAAAAGTAACGTTCAGAAAAGATTCAAAACAGATGAGAGTTAAAGAAATAAGAACGTTCACTAGTACAAAAAGTACCATATGCATATAAAACTTATATTACCTTTTTAACAGACACATATGGCAGTTTTGTACTATTGTTGAAGTACAAACAACCATCTGAAGATAAAAGCCCAGAAGATGGAGTTTTGTTAGGAAGAAAACATTTAAAAACAAAACTTCTATTTATTAGGATAGAAGATAATCTATAGATATATAAATAAATAAAACATTTTTGAAATCAGTTGAGCCCATATATATTTAATTACACGATCTATATAACTGGTAAAGTACTTACAAATGTAAAGTCCTAATTGATCTCCATGAAAATAGGACTCCATCTATTTTTGGACTCTGCCTGCCAGCTTGCTACATTAGAATAAAACCTTTCTTGCCAGCTAGCTGCTATATCCTGTTTTGCTCAGAAATAAAATAATTACTAAACCTGCAAAATCATTTTAGTCCAATGCATATATCCCGCTTGCTAACATCTTTGTTTATAGCATAACTTATATGTCCTACAAAATAGAATTAGAAACATACACAAGAAGCTTGCCATAATATATCATTACAAGCATACCCGCTTGCTAACTATGTTATCATCAAAACTAAGATGCTTTCAATCTCCCTCTTTTTGAAGATTACATATCAACTTGAGATTGAGCTAAAACTCCCCCTCAATCAAAACATCATGCAAAATAAAGTTTGATAGTAAGCTAATATATATTTAGTAGCAAGTGTTATGCCTGAATTTGGCATAAGTCCTAAACAGGCTTAATGGGCTAGAATATCAGTACATCTCACATAATGGGCCTAAGAATGAGGAATGGGTCATTAAAGTCCGCCATCACAGGGAAGTTCGTCACATTATTTTACAGCAGGTCGCCAGCGAGCCCTAGTAACAGGGTCGCAGTTCACGAGGTCTAGCGAGGCCTAGAGGTCCAGCGTGGCCTAGCATGTTATTACAAAGGCTTATGGTCAGGCCCAGCGAGGTCGCATAAGTAGGTTATCTCCATGCAGCGAGGATCGCCTCGCATGGTCAGACCCAGCGAGGTCGCATGCGAGGCCATCTAGTCAGTTTCGCCAGTAAAGATAATTATAGCATTATACAAGCTGCGGGTTCCCCTTTATGGGCCATGGACAGAATAAATGGGTAGAAAAACAACCCAAAGAGATGACTAGTGGATTTGGGCCAAGCCGAGCCCATAGAAACCCTAGCCCATCTAGATAACTTCTTCTCTAAGAGAACTACGTTGGCTTGATCCCTATAAATAGGGTACGTAGGCATCTTGTTAGGGATGAGAAACAGTTCACCACTGATTGTCAATATACAAGAGCAGCCACATCAAAACACATAAACCCTAATCCCAATTCTTCTTATAGCAAAATATCCGTATTTTGCTCCGTAAATCCAGCAACCTCCATAAATATTGTTATACAATATTCTCCCTATAACAGCAAGCAATCAACTTGCTGTAATGTGTCTTCATCAAAACCAATAGGGTTTCAAGGTCTACATAACATCCAAAGGGACACATGCGAAGTTCACAAAAGGTTCTTCTCAAGTCTAACCACAAGGTCTCTCTAACATCATGACAACCTCACATAACTTCTAACAACATATATGAGTCATGATCAATTATGGACCTATACACAACAATCCAGGAGCGTCCACTGAACATGAGCGTTAATGGATCAAGCAAAATCCTAACCCGTCTAGGTATCTTGTTTTCCAAGAATTACGTGTGGTTTGAATTCCTATAAATAGGGTATGTCGGTCACTGTTACAGTTGAGAAACAATTTATCTTGAGAAAAAATCATCGCATTTTCTCTTGTACACTATTAATCAACAACAAGATCAATCAAATAAATCTCATTCTGTGTTTTTCGTGTTCTTAAACGAGATATCTATATTTCATTCTGTAATTCCAACAAACTCCATAATTATTGTTATACCAAAATTTTCTTATAACAAATGTTAAGAAAAATATTAAAGTATTACTAATTATAAAGTTTCATCTTTATCTATAATATGAAAATACAAACATATAAATAGTAATTTTATATGTCTTCGAACACAAACATAGTTAAACAAACATGATAATGTGTATTTAAAGATATAACAGATCATAGACGCATTTGTTAATCAATTTTATATGTTTACCTATTAACACTTGATGCATAAATCATAAATTAAAAAACAAAAAAACAAAAGAAAACACATCCATATTATTACTCCTCTTTTCAAAAGAGGGGATGTATGGAAGCTTCGTCAACTAAAATTAATTCTAGGGTAGTAATTGTGAAGCAAGACGTGTGGAAAAAATCATATTATGTTATGTATTTATTGTATGACTCTTAGATTTCTAGCTTCTCTTATCATTATTAGATGACTTTTGACTTTTGACTTTCTTGTTACTTGAGCATCTTGCCTCTATATAAAGGCATTGTATGAAACTATTTGAGATAACAAAGATATACAGTTCTTTTTCCATATCACGTTATCAGCACGAAATATGCTCAAGAAGTTCTAGAATGAGTACATCAAGACAGTTCTAGAAGTTGCCGAATAAACAAGTTGTAAATTTTTCAAGCACTAGCAAAGTAATCATCAGTTCATTTTGTAACCTATTATACGTTTCTAAAATAGCACGGTAAAACTTTTAAATCCTCTTATAGTCTAACAAATGCATCTGTGTTCAACTGTGTTTACATATTTATTTGTCATCCATGTTATATTCGATCATCTCCATGTGTTTATAATTTTTATTTTTTGTTAAACCAATGTTACTGTAAAATCAAATGAGAAAGAGATATATAGATGAGTAAATAATTGCTACCGATCTAAGAAACTTGTCTGGTCTTGAAAGCTTATTAACCTGCTACTTTATGTGAATATTTGTACATCAATACTCTTGTGTTATGGCTTTCTTATTAGTTTAATAAAAAAAATATAGAAAGCCGTGAAAATTGCACATGGACAGAGGACTAGCTTGGCTATATAAACTGACTAAAAGGTTGTTTCATTTTCCTAAGGTTTCTCGTAGAAAAATCTGGATGGTTGAAAGAAATGGTATTTTATTTTATCATTACGTACTATTTATTAAGTTTTGACTTTTGACCATTCCATTTTACATGTTATGATTGTATAATGATTGTACTAAAGTTTCTGTCAATTTGAGTGCATGCAAATGATATGTATATTTACTATTAGGTATATACATGTATATTTACTCAGATTGCTTTTCATATTTTGGCTATTGATCTATAGTTTTTGTGAAGACGTATATATATATTCTTTTACTATGCGAAATATGTTAATTTTAATAGTATGTGCAACTATGAACTTGTGTTCTTGTATGAATATTACTTAACCTATTATGTGTGGACAATTTTGGTAGATTAATAGATTTTAGTTTAATTTTCAATCAACCTATATAGCATTGTAGGTGCAGGTTTACGTATTAAAATTTTTACCTATGCCAAACTTTAGTTAAATCCATCTCAACCTTTTATGAGATGCATATGATAAGATGTCTTTATATTTTATGAGGGATTTATATAAAAATTCCTGATGGATTAAAAAAGCATAAAACATGTAGTTTAAAACCCCGAGATATTTACTCAATTAAATTACGAAGATCATTGTATGGGTAGAAACAATCAGGTCGAATGTGGTATAATCGCCTTAGCGAGTACCTTTTGAAAAATGGTTATGTTAATAATTTAATTTGATCTGGACAATAAGGTTGCAATGGTAGCCTTGGAGCATGGTACTACCGACCTATACTTTAAGAGATCATTGGCAAAGCATCCCCCGGAGAATATGGCTGATCTCCAGCGAAGGGCTGATAAGTACATCAAGGCCGAAGATAGCACGAAGAAGGAAGTCACATTAGGCAATGGTCGGGGGAACAATGATACAAAAAAGCGTAAGCAAGAGCAGGAGTACGATGCTAGGGACAAGTATCCCCGAACTAGCAAAGACTCTGATTCGCCACCAAAAAAGAGCTTGGGACCAAGGTTCTCTGACTATGCAAGGTTGAATGCCCCTAGAAGTCAAATCTTGTTGGAAATCGAGAAGGATAAGGACTTCCGATGGCCGAAGCCACTCAGGGGAGACCCCGCAAAGAGGAACAAGGATCAATATTGTCGGTTCCACCGAGATGTGGGGCATGATACAGATGATTGTAGACAGTTGAAGGATGAGATCGAATTTCTGATCCGCAAAGGAAAACTGAGTAACTTCACCAAGGGTGAAGATCGTGGAACACAAAGAAGGGACTACGAAAGGAGAAACAATGATAGAAGGGATAATGATCGTGACCGTAACACGCAGCCCCGAGGGCCAGTTATCAACATGATCTGGGGAGGCCCGACAGCGGCCGGTACAACTCGAAATTCTCGAAAGGCATATGCAAGGGAGGTGATGCATATTGTGGGAGAGGCCCCGAAGCGTGCTAGAACTGAAATCGTAATTGGTTTTGATGACTCTGATCTTGAAGGGGTGAAATTCCCCCATGATGACCCATTAGTTATAACCCCTGTGATTGGAAACTCGGAGGTAAAACGAGTCTTGATAGACAATGGAGCTTCTGTTGACATTCTGTTTCATGATGCTTTTGTGAAGATGGGATATACCGATTCTCAGCTGACTCCGACTAACATGCCCATTTATGGATTCAATGGAGTTGAGTCCAAGGTCGAGGGTACTATCCAGTTACCCATGACAATCGGGCAGGAACCTAAGGAAGCTACTCAAATGTTAAATTTTCTGGTAATTAAGGCAGCCTCGACTTATAACGCAATCCTGGGAAGGACTGGACTTTATGCGTTCAAGGCTGTTGCCTCAACATATCACATGAAGATTAAGTTTCCAACCCGAAATGGGGTCGGAGAACAAAAAGGCGACCAGAAGATGGCAAGAAGTTGTTATGTATCTGCCCTAAGAGCTGATGGAGTCGGAGGGCAGGTACTCCCAATTGAAGACATGGACGTCCGTAGTGATGATGAACAGCGAGGGAAGCCAGCAGAGGATTTAATACCTGTCCCCCTAGAGCTGGGCGACCCGGAAAAGGTTACATACATAGGAGCATCTCTGAAGGAACCCCTGAAGGGCGAATTGACAGCATTCTTGCAAGAGAATAGCGATGTGTTTGCTTGGACAGCAGCGGATATGCCAGGAATTGACCCTCAACTTATAACTCATAGGTTGAACGTCGATCCTGAACGGAAGAAAATAAAGCAGAAAAAGAGGAATTTCGCTCCTGAAAGGTAAGAGGCCATTGAGCAAGAAGTTGACAAACTATTGGAAGCCAGATTTGTTGAAGAAATTCAATTCCCTGAATGGTTAGCTAACCCTGTGATGGTCAAAAAGGCGAATGGAAAGTGGAGGATGTGTATAGACTTCACTGATCTGAATGATGCATGCCCAAAAGATTGTTTTCCTCTGCCTAGAATTGATATGTTGATAGATTCCACCGCTGGACATGAAATGTTGAGCTTCATGGATGGTTTCAGCGAATACAATCAGATTAAGATGCACAAGGACGACATTCCTAAGGTATCATTCATAACTGATTTTGGTGTTTTCTGCTATCTTGTTATGGCTTTCGGATTAAAGAATGCAGGGGCTACTTACCAACGGCTGGTGAATAAGATATTTGCCCATTTAATTGGAAAGACCATGGAGGTCTATGTTGATGACATGTTAGTCAAGAGCCTACTCAAGGCGGATCACATAAGGCACCTCAGAGAGGCATTTGAAGTGCTAAGGCACCATAAGATGATGCTAAATCCAGCCAAGTGTGCTTTTAGTGTTGGATCGGGAAAATTTTTGGGGCTGATGGTTTCCAAGAGAGGCATAGAGGCCAACCCGGACAAGATTAAGGCTATTCTGGATATGGAGTCACCCCGCTCAATACGAGATGTACAGAAATTAACTGGCCGAGTTGCGGCCCTAGGGAGATTCATCTCCAAGTCTGGTGACAAATGCTTGCCTTTCTTTCAGGCATTAAAGAAGGTGAAAAATTTTGAGTGGACCACAGAGAGCCAAGAGGCCTTTGAACAGTTGAAGAAATACATGGCTGAAGCCCCGTTGTTGGCCAAACCTAGTCCTGGAGAGATCCTCTACCTATACCTGGCGGTATCCGAACAAGCATTGAGCGCTGTTCTTGTCAAAGAAGAAAAGAAGGTTCAGAAACCCATCTACTACGTGAGTAAGGTGCTACATGGGGCGGAGTTGAATTACTCTCCCATTGAGAAGTTTGCATTGGCGTTGATTACTGCCTCAAGGAAATTGAGACCGTACTTCCAGGCTCACAAAATTGAAGTCTTGACAGACCAACAGTTGAGAAGCATATTGCACAGTCCGAAAGCAAGTGGAAGATTGATCAAATGGGCCATAGAGCTTGGAGATTTTGATATCAAGTATAAGCCTCGGACAGCCATCAAGGCTCAAGCATTGGCTGACTTCGTGGTTGAATGCACTATTGACAACCAAGAAGTCGGGGGGCAGGAGATGATAACCACCCCTGAGAACGAAGATAAAGATGAAGAACTTATAGCTGACCAGAAAGAGTATTGGGTGCTCTATTTTGATGGAGCATCAAAAACAAAATCTAGTGGTGTAGGTTTGGTTTTGCAAAGCCCTGATGGGTTCACAGTTGAATATGCTTTGAAGTTGGACTTTCCGACAACCAACAATGAAGCTGAGTATGAAGCATTAATAGCCGGATTGGGATTGGCCAGAGTCATGAGGGTCAAGAACCTCAAAGTGTGTGGAGATTCAAGACTGGTAGTCTCGCAAGTGAATGGTGAGTTTGAGGCCAAGGATGAAACTATGGCAAAATACCTTAGAGTCGTGAAAACTGTTATGACTCAGTTTGAGGAGTGCTATCTGGAGCACATTCCTAGGGAAGAGAACGTTAAGGCCGACGCCCTCTCTAAGTTCGCTTCTTCTGAGATAGAGAATTATGCAGGTAGTGTTTACTTCCAGGTCTTGAAGGCCCCGACCGTCAACTCTAAGTTGGTAGCACTTATCGATGTTGGAAGCTGTTGGATAGATCCTATTAAAGCTCATCTAGAAACTGGATGGCTCCCTGACAATGCCTTGGAGGCACGAAAATTGTCAATGAGAGCATTGAGATATGCCCTGATTGAAGGCATCTTATACAAGAGATCGTTTGTCATCCCGTACTTGAAGTGCTTAAGGCCCCAAGAGGCAAGAGAAGCATTGGAAGAAGTTCATGAAGGGATCTGTGGGCAGCACTTGGGGGGCAGAGCCCTAGCTCACAAGATTACCCGCCTGGGATTTTATTGGCCAGAGATGTTGGCAGATGCCCAGGATTATGTCAAGAAGTGTGACAGATGTCAAAAACACGCCCCTGTTGTAAGGCAGCCGCCTGAGAGATTAACCTCAATCAGCTCTCCCATTCCGTTTGCAATGTGGGGGATGGACATTCTTGGTCCTTTCCCTATGGCTTCAGCACAAAGGAAGTTTCTGATTGTCGCCATTGATTACTTCACTAAATGGATTGAGGCTAAGCCTTTAGCCAAGATAACCACCAAGCAAGTTTCCCAGTTCTTTTGGGAGAACATAATTTGTAGGTATGGAATCCCGCGAATTCTTGTGACGGATAATGGGACACAGTTTAACAATGAGGAGTTTAAAAAGTACTGTGAAGAGAATGCTATTGAGCTTCGTTTTACTTCAGTAGCACACCCGCAAGCAAATGGACAGGCTGAGGTCGCTAGTCGTATCATCCTTGATGGACTAAAGAAAAGGGTCAAACGCTCGAGGAATACTTGGGTGGATGAGTTGCTGCCTATACTCTGGGCTTATCGCACTACTTGTAAGGTGACTACCGGAGCAACCCCGTTTCTGCTAGCTTATGGAGCTGAGGCAGTTGTACCGCTGGAGATCATGCATGCTTCACCTCGAATTAAGGCATTTGAGCCTGAGACTAATGAAGAAGGCATGAGGCTCGCCCTAGACCTGATTGATGAAGTTAGGGACGAGGCAAACGCCAGAAATGTGGAGCATAAGAAGAAAGCATCCTTCTATTACAACCACAGGGTTAAGGAAAGATTCTTTCAGCAAGGTGACTTAGTTCTTAGGAAGATCGAGGCTTCTGGAGTTGGCCAGAAGGGAAAGCTAGCCCCAAATTGGGAAGGGCCGTATCGAGTTAGGAAGACATTGGGACGAGGATCATATAAGTTGGAGACCTTGGACGGGGTTGAGGTGCCCCGTACTTGGCATGCCCTGAACCTCAAGATTTATTATATTTAGGCTGCCTCTGCAATGATGTAGCTTTTTATATATCTAGTAGGAGAAGTAGAAATAAGGTTCGATGAAACCATTCCAGGGATTAATGCCCCGTGTAGGATAATAATAGTCTATGTAAGGGTTGAACCCGTTTCAAGTTATTAATGCAAGTTTGTTTTTTATTTGTGATTGTTTATTTACCAAGCACCTGATGAGTGTAAGTCAAAGATGACCAAGTAACGAAAATAAATAATACACAAGTGAAAATAAAACAAGTGCATAAATAAAGTACCCCTGAAGGGCCAAAGTCGGATTTAGGTTACAACACCAAATAAAAAGTTAAGTCCCTAAGGACCTTGATTGAAAAGCATAAAAGATAAAGCCACATATGGCTAACAAGGCCATGCAAGGCCACTTACTCCTCGGAGGATTCTCCTATCACTTCATCGTCTTCCTCCTCGTTTTCCTCCTCCTCGTCTCCATCTTCATCACCATTTTCTTCCTCCTCCCCGGAGCCTTCTTCTTCTTCTTCAACTGCCATCGGCTGAGTCTCACCTTTCTTTGCCACCACTCCTTCATCATCGGAGGTTTCTATTGAAGAGCTAGGTCTTGTTCGAAGAACTTTCCCAGGGAAAGACTGCCTGGCGGCTGCTTCCCTCTTCGACATTCTTCCTTCAGCAGAGCGAGAAGAAGCTGAACTCGAATGGACCACTTGAGTAAACTTCCTTAGCCCGGAGCCAGAAGGCCTACGAGAACCCCTAGAGCCTGATGCTTGGGCCACATGACTTCCACCACCAACACCCCAGTTAGGGCAAGGGAAGTCAGTCGGGTTAACCACTTTGGGATACCTGTGGCTGACAGCGCCAATGGCCTTGTCCCATCCAATGGACATATTGAAGGGCCGTATTTCATCGTCATGCTTGTCCATGAACTCATAAAATTCCTCCGACCTATGATAGGCATCAATTATTTTGCCAGCCTGAGAAGATTTTTTCTTGGCCAAGGAGCGGAAAGTCTTTTGAAGAGATTGGCAGTTAGCTTCAGCTCGAATGGCTCTGGAGTTCAAGTCTTGGATCTCCTCATTCAGCTTGACTTTCTCGCTCTTTAATGTTACATTCTCATCCTGATGGGCTCGACCTTGGCGGGTCGCAGACTGAAGATAAGCATTAACCTGCGATAAGGAAGTTAGTAAGACATCCATAAAATGAACAAAGAATGTAAGTATACAAGTTGCTACCTGATATAGACCCTGGGCCCCAAGGCGCTCGGCTTCGTCGATTTTGTCCCCCGCAGTCACGGTCATGATATCAGGAGGAGTGATAGAAAGTCTTGACCAAGCCACGGCCAAGGAAGAACTCCCAAAAACAGAATCTTGATCGCAGATACCCCAATCCGGAGTAAAGGGGGTTCTGACGCCTTCGCCAGCGTTCCTGTACCTCTTTCCCCCTTGGCTACTCTCCTCCAGGAATTGAGGAACTTCTCGACATGGAGGATTCACTAGAGCTTCGGCCTTCTTTATCATCCGCCTAGTGACAGTTGGCTGATTTGCAGGAAGTTTGTCTATCTCCTCAGCAGCTGAAAGATGAAGAGAAAACATTGGAATAAGAACAAACATAGTTCATAATGAAGTAACGAAGGAAAAATTACCCTCAAAAGAGAGGTTGCTGAGGCCAGCTTCAATAAGCTTCTTCTCAGTTAGAATAGTCCTGTAGTGGGTGCAACCATCGTCAGCAAGAAGCTTGTCTCGGTCTAATAATTCTTGAGAGTTAAGATCACACACGAAGTGTGAGCTATCATGTACAAACCCGAATCTCTTGACAAAGAAGTGACCCCAGTTACCGCCTTCCCACTCCAAAACAACAAAGTCCCTCTCCCACCAATGATGAGAGTCCGGGAAGGAGAAAGAGTTCACTATATGAGGGAGGCCACTTCTAAGTTGAAAGCCAACCCATCCCGGTTTAGCATCAGATGAGTTCTTCACTGCAAAGATACTTCGAAACATGGTTGTACTCCAGGGGATTTCCAACTCGTGGCATCTCAACAAGAAGATGATTAAAAATCTCCAGGAGTTGGGATATAGCTGGCAGGGATGTATTTGAAGTTCTGCTAAGAACCTGATGATGAATGTGTGAACAGGAAACCTAAATCCCGCCTCCAATGCTCCTTTCATTACGCATATCCTTTCGGGGTGCCAGTTGCAGGTTCTGTCACCTGGATTTGGGAGGCATACCCTGACTGCGCTCGGAAAGCCGAAGGTGATCTTGATCTTCTCAACATCCTTTTTCCTTAATTTAGAAGGGCTACTAAAAGCAACTAAGTTTGAACTGTTGGGAAACGACTCTCCCATAGTGCTGAGTAAATCTAACGTTGACTCAAACCGACGTTCAATATATTTAGGAGGCATGAGTTTTAGCTTACCTTTCATTGTTCGCGCCATGCTCCTTTTTCTGAAAGCCTCCTCCATGGAGAGTTGGGGGGCAGCAGCTTGCTTGTCAGCCATCTTGAACCTTGAATCTTGAAGCTTGAAGCTTGAACTTGGAAGCTCGAAAACTAGAGAACTCAAGAGCTTTAGAACTTAAGAAAGTTTGAGAAATGAAGAAGTGAAGAGAAATGAAGGATGCTCCCCTCCTTTTATAAGAAAAAGGTGACCTGTAATCTCAGGTTGAAATACAGCTCGGTTCGTGTTTACAGGTCAAGTATCGTTAAAAATACGAAAAAGGAGCAAAAACTATCTGTTATGGACGGAAAGAATCGTTAAGACTCATGATATATTGGGAGAAAAATGAAGAATTTAAACGAACAGTCGACAAAATATTCTACCAAAGCAGTCAGATGAGCTTTAAAAGCTAAGTATGCTTAAGAAAAGTTTAATGGGAAGATTAATGCTAAGCACTGGATTAGTGGTGTGAATCTCAAATAGAGCCATGAATGGCCAAACATTGATTCCATATCGATGATCGATATCGGTATGCGAAAGTAAGTAGTTCTAGCCATGAATGGCCAAACAGTGATTCCATATCGATGGTCGAAGCCGGTAGACAAAAATTGAAAATCACTAATAGTGACAAAGATTGGTTCCAGGTCGATGGTTGATGTCGGTACGTGAAGAAAATCGAGCCAATCACTGTCACAAAGAAAATTTCAGCCGACCGGAACCCGCCGTCGGTACGGGTATGCCCCAGCCGAGCAAGGCACCAGCCGACCGGCCCTTTGGGAGTGCCTCGGCCGACCGGGGTCGACGGTCGGTGCGGGTTTTTTGTTTTTTGGTGTGGAAAATTTCCAGCTGACCGGGTGTCCGGCCGACCGGCCTCCGGGGAGTCCTTCGGCCGACCGGGATTGATCACCGGTACGGGTTTTTTCCTTCGTTTCGAAAAAAAAAAAAACCGAGCAAGGTGCCAGCCGACCGACCCTCGGGGAGCCCTCCGGCCGACCGGCGTCAACTGTCGCCACGGGCTCGCGCCAGCCGACCGAAGAACCAGCCGACCGGCCCCCCGGGAGTGCCTCGGCCGACCGGGGTCAACGGTCGGTGCGGGTTTTTTCCTGTTCCGTCGAAAAAAAAAAAAAAAAAAAGAAAAAAATTCCGAAAAACCAGCCGACCGGGTGTCCGGCCGACCGGCCCCTATTGACACGCTTCAGCCGACCCGTAGCGGTGGTCAGTACGGGTTTTCCCCGGCCGACCCGTAGCGGTGGTCGGTACGGGTTCGCAAAATTTCGTTTTTTCTTGTTTTTGTTTTTCTGACTTAGTAAGTTAAGAAAAATGGAAACTTAGCACGGATTAGTGCCGTTTAAGCACTGTTTAGTGCCTATTAGCACCGTTTAGCACTGATTAGTGCCGTTAGTGCCGTTTTGATGCCATTTAACATTGTTTAACATTGTTTAAACATTGTTTAAAGCTGAATAGCGCTGTTAAGTGCCGTTTAACACCGTTTAATGTCGTTCAACATCATCGTGAATGCGTCGGTGGCTCCACGCTTTACATTAAGATGATATTGTTGAAAATACTCGCGTAAGAGCAATAAACCCTGACCCAAGTCTCGAATAAGGCCGTTAAAACTTCAAGGAAAACCTGATCAGTTTTCCTAGAAGTTGGGGGGCAAATGATATGGGCTAAAAATAAGCCCTATGGACACATTTAATGTGGCATTAATTAGACCTAGAATGGTCCAAGCGTGGGGCCCACCATATGGGCCCAAATCCTATTTATGATATTAATTTCGTAATTAATGTTAAGGGTAATAATCAGCTCAGCAATAAGAGTCAGATAAGGATATTACTCCTACCAGACTTAGCCTACAAGGCACCAAATTCAATATGGAAGCTGACTCCTATCAAGTAGGATCTAGAACCTTCCTCAAGGCGGTGACTTGCCCACAAATCACCTAACCCTACTACGATTTTAGGGCTTCTCAGCCTATATAAGGACCTGCTCCTTCACCCCTAGAACTACGTCTTGGCTTGATTCTCAATACGAGATACGTAGGCACTCTGTGAGGACCGATCAGTCTCGATACACAGAAACAGCCATTAAAGCACGAAGCTCACGAACCCTAGCATTAAATATATACAAACCCTAGCCGCAAATCGTAACCTAGTTTTTATTCCACAACAGTATATTTTAATTGGATGACCCTAGCGACCATTATAATCATAACCAATCAAAATCATTTGTTAACAATTTTTGGTATTATCAAGGAAATAATTTTTGGCAAGAGTGGTTTGTCGGGTCAATATATTTTAAAATATGGATCATATCATATATCTGGATGGGTAATATAAACGGATCCCGAACCTAATCCTAAGCATATAATTTACTACTATAATGGGTCATGGATATCTATCAAACCTGAATATGGATCCCGAACCTGAGGAAAGGGTTATCCAGCAATTTATAATATATAGATTTCATTCAAAATTTTGTCCTGGAAAAACAATTATCTCATCCCAGTTTTATATTAGAGCAAAACTTACTACAAAGTACAGAACTCGTTGAAGAACAAAAATCACATTTTTTTTGTGAATTTTTTAGTGGCATCGACCTGGACCGGACCACGTAATTACATATTTATCAGATGATCAGATCAAGTTCACACAGCTAAATATCAGCAATGCTTCGAGTAGATTAAGTTTCTTGGTCACTGGCAAATGTTTGCCAAACACCTCATGCATAACAAATAGTTCCTACTTCCTACATCGTTGGATGGTTGATCTAACGGTTGAGATTTAAAAAAAAATTGCTTCATACCACATAAATTTTCCGTAGTACGGACAAATTACTAAAATACTCTCCCCTGTTTTTACACCAAAAATCTACAGTACACGTACCGCAAAAAGTTTCTACCGTACGTGGCGGACCAATTGCCACAACAAACATTTGCCACTGACCGGACTCGGTAGATTAATTCCAAACGGCAAACGTGCTGCGCGCGACCCTAATATTTTAATGGGATCCAGTCAATTGCAACCGTTTGCCATAGGAAACGGTTCATCTTGTACCGCAGAATTTTTATGCGTTACGATGTACAGTAAATTTTCGATGTGAAAACAGGGGAATTTCTGCAATACGTGTCAGTATCTCGGAAAATTTTTGCGATACGATACAAGTTTTTTTTAAACCCTAGTTATTGGATGGTTGATCCAACGGTATTGGAAGCGTTTGTTGTATAAACAATATTTAGCAAACGTTTGGTAAAAAAACGTTTACCTATTTTAATATATTATTGTAGGGTCAATTTACCATTTTGATTTTTGACGTGTCTGCGACGAAAGAAGAATTCAAGTACGAATGGATCTAGCCAAACTAATAAAGGGCTTGTATATATGGCAACATCAATATAAGCTAATTTATGTTTATAAGTCTATTTGACTATTCAACTTATAATTTATAAATTGAAAATTCGAAAGTTATTAACTATGTATATTTTCTCAATATATATTTTATTATTTGATTTTTTTATTTAATATTTTATATGTTTACATTTATATTTATGAATATCACATGCATGATTGAGATTATTGAATTAAATAATTAATATTGCTTAATTTAATTTAATAAACATTTTACCAACTTATAAATAAATTTATT
Organism: Kitagawia praeruptora; assembly: GCA_037693485.1. Lineage (NCBI taxonomy): Eukaryota > Viridiplantae > Streptophyta > Magnoliopsida > Apiales > Apiaceae > Kitagawia > Kitagawia praeruptora. The sequence continues at coordinate 113,824,546 of CM075351.1, read as the reverse complement.
TAAATATTTATATAACTTATAAATGATTTATTTATAACATTTTATTCATTTAAATTATAAATTACAATAACTCAACCACCCACAAATTCATCCGAATCTAAAAGACAAAGACCAATTCCGCTTATCTTTTTTGTATATAAAACTACCATTTAATTCAAACTACGCATCTGACACATATATACGCGGTGTATCTATGGTTGTAAAAATCGGTAATCGACATAAATCGATTGAGGTACCGATTTAAGATTAATCGGGTAATTGGGGATTAATCGGATATTATAATAGTATTTAATATATTAGTTTAATTTATAATTAAACATATCATTTTAAATAAATTCACAGGATTAATCGGATTTCAAAAATCGAATCGATTGGCTAATTTACAGAGGATTAATCGGGGATTAATCGGCTAAATCGAGGATTTTTAGAACCATGGGTATATCCCGTTAATTCAAAATCAGTGAGAAACTTCTTTTTAATATGGATCGAAATATTTGTAAAAACTATTTCTTTTACATTTTTGTTTTTTTATAAATATACAAACATATATTTATATAGAATAGTAAAATTTAATATTTTTACTATCTTATAATAATCGAAACATAAAAAATTTGATTGATCGGTACTATACCTGCATATTTTACCTAATTAACCTTATTTAATTATTTATTATTGATAAGAATATTTATTACTTTTTTCGCACGGAATATTAATTAATATTATTCATAAGTATCTCTACCAAACACGTTAAAATACGTGCAAAGATATGATCCATTAAGTTTGGGGCCGAGAAAATTTTTATGCAAATATTTTAGTGAGAAAAAGGATCCTGACATATATTTCAGGAAATTTTTAGTGAGATACAAACAAAAGAACTTAATTTTTACTGGGCTCGCAGGACTAATTAAAAAATATCTGAATTTACTAAAATACCCACTCTATTTTTACATATAAAATATAGGAATTTCACAGAACTTACATGAGATATATCTCAGGCTCCCTAATCTCTATTTTAGTAAAATCAATGTTATGTAAATTATATAATTGAAACAATTTATAGGAAAAAACATCAGTAAAAGGTAAATTTAATTTATTTGTAAATGCAGTTTTCAAGTTTTTTATAATATAAAAGTTAAATTTAAATTTGGATGAAATTAAATTAATTGATCATAATAAAACCTAAAATAATATTGACACGGAGGGAGTTTTAATAAAATGAAAGTCCTCAGGGTGCAACTGGAAACATATTTCCACCTATAAATACCCATCAACCCTTCTCTCTTTTTCATCAAATTTTATACCATCTTATTACATATCAATAATATCGATCGAGAGAGAGAGAGAGAGAGAGAGAGATATGTTCCATAAGATTGTTGATGCAATTACAGGGCACGATGAAAGGAAAGAAATAAAAGGGAGAGTTGTATTGATGAAGAAAAATGTATTAGATTTCACTGATTTGAGTTCTTCAGTCATTGACAGAGTTGATGAACTTCTTCACAAAAGAGTCTCGTTTCAACTCATCAGTTCTGTTAATCCTGATACTTCAGGTTCTACTTCTTTCACTTTCTTATTTTATCGAAGAACCAGAATCGGAAAACTGTGAGAACCAAATGTTGTCTTTTGAACATAACATATTTATATCATATGTTGTGTATAGTGTATAGTATTGTTATGTGCGTATAGGAAAAATTATTCAAATGGAGAATCGATCCCTGAGAAAAGTGCTGCATTGAGAAGATAAAATTAAGCTTTATTTGAATTTGACAATAGCATCTTCTTTATTGCAGCATCTAAATCTGACAGTAGCTTTTTGCACTTTACTGTTTGCATTTTCATATAACATTAACATTTATTAATACTCCGTACTAATTAATTTCATGTTAATTCTGTACTAGATTCTTTTTCCTAGTTTAACCTTATAGCCCATCTCTAAGAATATTTGCAGCTTTGTCACTTTTGGAAGTGCAACTGAGTTTTTTAATTTAAACCAAAAAATGTCACAGTTGTGTTTATTAATTAATAATTACCCATCAACTCTGGCCAGAAATTTTATGACCTATAATGTATACTCCCTCCGTCTCTTTATATATTTTTTGTTTTGACTTTTGTCACTATTCATCATAAGAGGTTGACTATTAATTTACGTCTAATTTATAATTAAGACAAAATATAGTTATAAGTGATTTTGTTTGATTCGTATTTATGAGTATTTTAATACAGTACAATTTTACATTTAATACTAATACAAAATTAAAAATATTAACGATTAGAAGTATGCGTTGGTAAACGTGTCGGATCCAAACAGAAAAATCATTTTGAGACTGTGTGAAAGTATTTTACTTGTGCTTACCAAGGCTCAGCTTACTCGATAATCGAAAGTTTTTCTACGAAACCAGACTTAAGAAGAAAATTTTAGCGTTCGATTTTCACATCCTCTTTACGTGCATACAATTTTAGCGTTCGATTTGTGTGATGTACTCTAAAAAAATATTATACTACTATACCTAGGACTTCTATTTGATATGCATCACGTTAGTTGACTAATCATGGTTAAACCATTTACTAATTATGTTTAGACAAATTGAGATATTCGGCATCAGAATTAAATGGTCAAAAATATATTTCAGTACGTAATTGTCTTATTCAATTCACCATACTGTCAAGTTTTCTACTCTTGCATGTGATATGGTCCAAGCATGTAACGTGCATACACAAATTTCTTGCTATGTAAACATGTCATGTACTCTTATTTATTACTTCTGTATTTATTACTCCCTCCTTCCATTGCCAATAAAGTTGCCAACATTTATGTGTCAAGCAATTTATTGGAGAGTCAAGGTTGCCTTAAGATTGTCAACAATTGTTGTCAAAAGTTGGCAACTTGTTCAAATGGTTAATTAAAGTGCATATTTTTGTTTAAAAAAAATATACTAATATATCTATTTTACATGTCTTCCTTCAAATTTACATTATTTTATTACTCATATGGGACCATTTATACAACTTTTAGAGTTGCCAACCATTGGATCATTTTTCTATTCAAAGTTGCCAAATTGAAAATCAATTAAAAAAAATAATTTTTTTTGATGATTTGGCAAAGTTGGCAACTTGATTAGCAACTCCTATTGGAGATGCTCTGAGTAGTTAACATTTGCGGATCAGTTTTTGACACGGATTTTAAGGTGCATTTTAAGGATAGTTATATAACTTATTTTTAATATTTTTTTTTTGTATAAAAATAGAACAATCTCATTTTTATATATAAAAAAAAATATATCAAAAATAAATTATAGAATTATTCTTAAAATACATTTTAAAATGCGTGTCAGATACGTAATTTTTTATGTTAAGAAATGGATGGGAGAGAGGAAGTAGTACTTCCGACTATTTTACTCAACCACATAATTGTTACTCCGTAGTATTTGTTAGGTGTATCTACGTGACTCTTACCGGAAACTAGCCACAAGAACATCAAATTTCTTTTTGTACAATTATCTAAGCACTTAATGTTTGTACTAACGAATTTTCTAGTGTGTGCCCAAGGGCACATGTTAAGAATTCGTGCTAGATTAGTTGTCAAATTTTAATTGGTGGAGATTTCATTAATAATGATGGCCCCCTGCATTCACATAAATATCCACCGATAAAAATTTGACAACTCATCAAGCACGGATTCTTAGCATGTGCCCTTGGGCACACACTAGACAAACCCTTGTACTAATTCCTGCATTTCAAATTACAGTTCACTTAAAAAAAGTACGCATATTAAGAAATTCAAATATTAATGATCTAATTCCATATTTACCCATATTTATGGTATTGGTTAGATAAATAAATATATAAAGTCAATCTTATAAATTAAATCTCAAGGATAATATGGTAAGTTTAAGTAAAAAATTGTCTTGAAAGTATAAATGAGACAACTATTTTGATTTTTTTTAAAAAAAAATGAACTATTAATTTGAAACGGAGAGAGTAATAATTAATCTATGTTATCCTCATTTGGGTGTCAAGTCAAAGGGTTCGGTGCGAGAGTCTTCGGATATTGAAATTATTAAAAATACTTGTGTGGATACGAAATTGGACACGAGGTGTGAACTTGCGACGTGCAAGTTTAACACGTACAGAAATTTATTTCCAGTTATGATTATTTAATATATCTCATACAAAACTGTTCTCTGCTCACAAGCTTCTGACAGGCCTTAAAAACTTTAACAGTCTACTGTAGTACGGTGAGGTAAAGTGTTGTTCTCAGTATAGATTGTACTCACTCAAAACATATGCAAGAGATAATAGGAGTAACAAAATAGAAAGTCTTCTGGTCATACTCTAGATAGCAGGTTGAAGCCAGTTACATAAAAAAGATTATTGCATTGAATTTTTTGTCACCTTGTTTTTAATTACCTTTAAATATAAATATTTGAGACAAGTGAACTCGATAGATCGATAAATTTATACGTTTATGTATTTTTCAGACAGTAATTTGAAGGGGAAACTTGGAAGTCCGGCATACTTGCAGGACTGGATTACAACAATTACTCCTATAAATGCTGGTGAATCAGGTTTTGATGTTACATTTGATGGGGAAGACGATATTGGAGTTCCTGGTGCTTTCATCATTAAAAATTTTCATCACAGTGAATTTTACCTTAGGACGCTTACTTTACTAGATGTTCCTGGGCATGGGGACGTCCAATTTATCTGCAATTCATGGGTTTATCCGGCTGATAAGTACACAACGGATCGCATTTTCTTCACTAATAATGTACTAAAAACTTCTAACAGACATCTTAGAAATGTTATTTGTTAGTTTATAGTAGCTTTAAGCTGATTATGACATTTTTTGCAGACTTATCTTCCTAGTGAAACTCCAGCGCCGTTACTTGAATATAGAAAAGAAGAGTTGGTTAACTTGAGAGGAAATGGAAACCGAATGCTTGAGGAATGGGACAGAGTATATGACTATGCTTTCTACAACGATTTGGGAGATCCTGATAGTGATCCAAAGAATGCTCGTCCAGTACTTGGAGGATCAACTAATTACCCTTATCCTCGTAGAGGAAGAACAGGCAGACCACCTACAAAGACAGGTTAGTAAAAAACATAAGCATCTAGCCATTGAATTAAATGGATCATGTTTTCAATAGCTGAGTAATACTAGTCCTGGACTGTCATGTTAATTTTATTGTGTACTGTTAACAGATCCAAAAACCGAGAGCAGGCTACCTCTTATTTTTAGCTTGAACATTTATGTTCCTAGAGATGAAAGATTTGGACACATAAAGTTGTCGGATTTTCTTGCTTACGCACTAAAATCCATTGCTCAGTTCCTTCTTCCGGAATTTGAGGCTTTATTTGACAGCACTCCAGATGAATTCGATACTTTCGATGATGTGCTAAAATTATATGAAGGAGGAATCAAGCTACCGGAAGGACCTTTACTTGATAATATAAGGGAAAACATTCCACTGGAATTGTTGAAGGAACTTGTCCGCAGTGATGGTGCAGGGGTTGCAAAATTCCCCTTGCCACAGGTTATCAAAGGTAGCGTAAACCACAATTAGTTATTCATTCAATGAGAATAGTACAGCAGTTCTTTGTCAACAAAAAAGAAAAAGAATAATAGAGCAGTTCTTGTAATAACATATTACTTTGTAAAATGACTAAATTGCAAAACGCACCCCTTTGCTTCGGACCAAAATCACTTTAGTACCAATACTTTCAACAATTGCACTTTGCATCCCTTAACATGTTTGGGCGTTGCACATTGCACTCCTTTCGTGTATTTTTACCAAATTGCCCCTAATAATTTGGTAAATTTAGAATACTTAATTATATTTTTATCGCTAAAGTATGAAATGTTGCGTACATGAACCCTTGAATTTTTTTTTTCGAATTTTTCCTAAATTTTTTTAGAATTTTTCCTAAATTTTTTTCGAATTTTTCCATTTTTCCAAACAATGCACGGAATAATTCAAAAAAAAAAGAAGGAAAAACTCTAAAAAAATTAGGAAAAATTCGAAAATATTTATGAAAATTCGAAAATTTTTGTTTAAGGGTTCATGTACGCAACATTTCTTACTTTAGGGATCAAAATGTAATTAAGTATTCTAAATTTACCAAATTATCATTGGGTTTTTGGTAAAAATACAGGAAAGGGGTGCAATGTGCAACGCCCAAACATGTTAAGGGATGCAAAGTGCAATTGTTGAAAGTATTGGTACTAAAGTGACTTTGATCCAAACTAAAGGGGTGCGTTTTGCAATTTAGTCTTGTAAAATATTATGTATATACTTTATACAGGGGATAGGTCTGCATGGAGAACAGATGAAGAATTTGCAAGAGAAATGCTCGCGGGAATGAACCCTGTCAGCATTAGTCTTCTTCAAGTATGATGAAGCTTATCTTGTCCATTAAAATAGCATTTGCATGTCTTTAGATCTCTGATACAAAATTAATATTGAAAATTGTAACATTCTTACATATTTGCAGGAGTTCCCTCCAGCAAGTAAGCTAGACTCGAAAGTCTACGGAAATCAAGGCAGTTCGATAACCAAAGATCACATAGAAAACAGATTAGAGGGTTTAACAGTAGACGAGGTAAGTTAAGGTATTTAACCCTTTCTATTAATAATGTGTGCTTCATTTCTTTAGAATAAATTAACGAGAATAATCCTGTTAACAGGCAGTAAAGACCAACAGACTGTTTATTTTGGATCATCATGATACATTGATGCCATACCTGAGGCGAATAAATGTTGCAACAACAAAAATTTATGCAACAAGAACACTACTTTTCTTGCAAAACAATGGCACACTTAAGCCATTGGCAATTGAATTAAGTTTGCCACATCCGGAAGGTGATCAATATGGTGCCATTAACAAAGTATACACTGCTGCTGAAGAGGGTACTGTCGAAGGGTCCATTTGGCAGTTGGCTAAAGCATACGTTGCAGTGAATGACCAAGGCATTCATCAACTGATCAGCCACTGGTATAAGATCTTTTCAGTGACATAACAATTACCCTGTAGCTGAAGTAACACATTATGTTGATGTTGTGAGCTTTAATTTGATCACAGGTTGAATACACATGCATCAATTGAGCCATTTATAATTGCAACAAATAGACAACTAAGTGTGCTCCACCCAGTCCATAAGCTTCTCCATCCTCACTTCCATGATACAATGAACATAAATGCATTTGCCAGACAGATTCTTATCAATGGCGGTGGGATTCTAGAAAGAACTGTTTTTCCGGGGCAGTATTCAATGGAATTGTCATCTGTAGTATATAAGAATTGGGCCTTTCCCGAGCAAGCTCTCCCTGCTGATCTTATCAAGAGGTAATAAAAAACATAATTTTTAATTTCCATTTTTTTTTTTTTGCATCTAACTGAAAGTTTTTTGTGCTGGCCTATACTGATATAAGTACATACTTTTCATTGTATTAGGGGAATGGCAGTTGAGGACTCCAATTCTCCACATGGTCTCCACTTACTGATTGAAGACTATCCTTATGCTGTCGATGGCCTTGAGATCTGGTCAGCAATCAAAACATGGGTTGCAGAATACTGCAACTTCTACTACAAGACCGATGACATGGTCCAGAATGACAATGAACTTCAGCTGTGGTGGAAGGAAGTTCGCGAAGAGGGACATGGTGACAAGAAAAATGAAACTTGGTGGCCCAAAATGCAGACTCGTCAAGAACTCATAGACTCGTGCACCATAATTATATGGACAGCGTCTGCTCTACATGCAGCAGTCAATTTTGGACAATACCCTTATGCAGGGTACCTCCCTAATCGCCCTACTCTAAGCCGTAGATTCATGCCTGAACCAGGTACGCCTGAGTACGAGGAGCTCAAGGCAGACCCTGACGGCGTTTACCTTAAAACAATCACTTCCCAGTTGCCAACACTGCTTGGCATCGCACTGATTGAAATCTTGTCAAGGCATGCTACAGATACGTTATATCTCGGACAAAGAGACAGCTCCGATTGGACAAAAGATGCTGAGCCATTGAATGCATTTGAGAGGTTTAGCAAGAAGCTGGACGGGATTGAAAAGAAGATTGTTGAATTGAATAATGACGGAAAACTGAAAAACAGGGGCGGACCAGTAAACATGCCATACACTTTGCTTTATCCGACAAGTGAACCTGGACTCTCTGGCAAGGGCATTCCTAACAGTGTATCAATCTAAGCCTTTCAGTGGCATATTAAACATGCCCTGCACATATTTATTACCACCATAGTATATAAACAATATTGCACTAGTGAATAAAGTGTTGGTAAACCACAAATCACCAATCATTGGGTGAAATTATTGTGAATCTATTACTTGTATTGTAAGTTTGTACTATAGTGTGTGTATGTAAAGTTTGTTTGTCGAGCCTTAAACCTGCCTTCTGTATCAACTTTGTTATACTGATGTACACATAAATTCTTAATTACAAAATTCTTGCTGTTCGTAATTTTTTTTATATGATGATTTATGGGTTGCTTGCATAGTTTCAGCATATAAATAGTGTGTTGCATAACCGGTGCTATGTTTACATAATAACATATCATCCTGACAGGGGCGGAACCCTGTCAGGATGATATGTTATTGCACTACAGGATGTAAGACAATACCAGTAGCAAAAGTTCGGAAGACTGAAGGAAAATTTTTAATGGTCCGTTTGGTAACACTTAAATTTCATTCAAAATTCTGAATTTGATCAAATTATAACATGTTCGGATATTTAGACTCTGTTTGGGATTTTTGTTAAAAACTACTGTGCTATTGAAAAAAGTGCTGTTGCGAAAATCAGATAAGTGTTTGGTAATATTTTTGATATATGCATATTTTGTATATTATTTTTAAAAAATAATGTTTTTGGTGAGTTTTGATATTGATATTAGTAACTGCTTCCAGTAAAAGCTGAAAAACAGTTTTTTTTTCAAAAATATGGGGGGACATGCTTTCTCTAAAAGCAGCTTTTCAACCAAAAGCATTTCTCAGAAAAGCTACTTTTAAAGTTTAACAAACAACATTTTACCTGCTTTTCAGAAATAAGCTTATGTTGATGTCAGAAACAGCAATACCAAAAGGGACCTTAAAAGAATTTGAATTTGGACTTCATATGAAATCCAAAATATTCAAATGCTAATATCAATTTGAGTATTTGAAAAGATAACTCAAATCATGTAATTTGAAATCAATCTTTCGAAATAGAATACATATTCTCAACCACAATCTAATAGAATTTAGCCAGAGACGGACAATTAATGGACAACAAAATCAAATCATAATTTCTTTTGCGTGTAGAAATATTTATTTGTATGAGATTGGTGTGAAACAGGAAAAGAAGATATCACTCACTTGCTATGTTAAAGCCAGCTAGTATGATAGTGAATCACAGAAATTTAGATATTCATACATGTTTTTATAATTAAGGCTTTTTACCATTAGATATGCTCTAAGGTTTTACATGTATTAAAGCACAAACAAATAAATTAGGGAGAGAAAATGTGCCGAGATAGTGTTACAGCTAGGGCTGTAAGTGAACAAAGTCGTTTGTGAATAAAACTCGAGTTTGGCTCGTTTAGATGGACTCAACTCGGTTTCTTTACTAATAATCTGAACTTGAACATGAAAATGTGTTCGGTTAGTAAACGAGCTTGAGCCGAGCGTTACACATGTTCAACTCGAATTCGACTAGTTTTGTTCAGGATCGGCTCGAGTTCGGTTCGAACTTGTTAAACTCAGTTCGGTTCGCTTAACTAATTACGGAGTATAAATTTGTGTATTTTATAAATATTGATATTCCTAACAATTTAAATACGTTGTATAAAACTTAATAACAATCCATTTTAGTTATTGTCGTGGTTATTGAATAGAATATTGTATATTTATATCTTATTATATCGTATATTTAATAAGCTCAAAAGAAATAATAATAGTAAAAGGCGCCAAAACATTACTGTTCAGAACCTGACTTAAAATGGCTTTCATAACTGGGAAAAGCTCATATTGAGGTGAGTATTAAAACTTTGTAGCTGGACATTTGCCCCAATGAATAGAGATATCGGCAGCATCTCATTACCTAAATATTCAACTTTGTATCATGGTAAAGAATTTCCAAACCCTCGAGTGACTTAACTGTGTTTGGAAATAATTAATTTCAAATGTTTTTTAATCATAAGTGCAGCTAGAGGTGCTGATGACCAAGGGAAACCATCAATACAATTCAAGTCCGATAAGAGGAGCCAGATGGTGGAAGCCGAATATCGTATTCATGGGAACTCAGGAGATCAGTGTGGTGACTTGTTAGGATCTCCGATTTCTGTGATCATTCAAGCTGCCAAATCCTATGTGCTATATTGCTTAATAAAACTGAACTACCTGTCCAGTTTATATAATTACAATGCAAGTATGCAACATATATTTTGGGTATGAAACTGTCTTACCTGTGACTATTATAGGCATCACAGTGTATATAATTCAATGGCTATATGGCAACACCCTTTATTTTGATGTAATAATAGATGCACAATTTATTGTATGATCCCTTCATATTCTATTCTGCATCTTTAAAAAATTAATTTAAATATTAAATACACACGTGGTCATATTAAGGATTGCATTCACAAGTACATTAAGAGATCAAACCATACTCTATTCTAAAAAAAAAAATATATCTTTATGTAAATTCAACTGCAGTATAGTTTTACCATTACAAGTATTGATCAAAAAATATACATATGAAACGAATAGGAAGCATTTTTTCATAAAAACTAAGAGGATGCCATTTTTATGTAAGAAAATCATAATCACATGTATTATTTATTTGTAATTTTGTTTTTGATGTTGAAATCTAAACTTTCTGTCGTGCAACATTATTTTGATATATATACACTAACAAATTTAGAAGAGAAATTAACTTATATCATTATACTTCAAATATCCTACATCGATCCTGACCAAATGACGGTACACGAAAAGGAACGTAACAAGCAAATAAAGCAAATAAACACAACGAGATAAGAAAACAGTAATAGCCAAATATATTAAGAAATTCAAAAAATCCTGCTCCGTTTTACCTCCTGTACGAGATATGAATGCACACTGTTATCAAACTTTCCCTTCATACTGGAAATTGAGTTTGTAATCATGTTGCAAAGTAGCCAGAGAGCTTCTGCAAGGACCTTCTGTGCAGCACCAACATTCAAAGGAAATGAATAAGCATTAAACTCGACAAAACAAGAAGTTCACCTTACCATTTGAAAGCATAACTAAATTTAAAATTTAAAATCCAGGTTTTCTTGCCTCCGAATACAGTACGCATGCGCTGAAGATCGTCTGCTGAGCAAGCATCTATTAAAGCGTAGATACCTGGTCTCAGGGCTTCATCTATATCCCTGAAATTCAACTTTGTTACTAAGATTGTAGAAGAATATTTTCAATAAGCATTTAGTTATGAGGTCAGGTGATTGTAGCATAATGCTATGTGTGTGTACCTTCTAATGCCCATTTTACAGGGACCACCTCCTGAATAAATCAATATATAACCGGATAATAACTGAAAAACACAGCAACCGAGAACTTCCTTTTGTTGTCGTACCTGTAAAATAAGGAACAATTAGGAATGACTTAATTGAGTTGAATCTTCAGAGCAAATTCTATGGTTTGCAAAGGCAGAAGCTAATCAACTCAGTTACATATGCAGTGTTTTTAGTTTTCATTCCAATCATACCAGCATTAATCCAGAAGCATGAACAAAGAGACTTAATTAACCTAGATGCAACAAATGACCATAAAGTAATAGAAAGATGAGAATTTCATGACTAAGTAGCATTGGGGGATACAAGGTTCGACAAATTCACAACTGATTACAAAGGTATGCTCCTTTGGTCTGAATCATGAAATGTTTCAAGAAAATAGCAATTATAAGGAAAAAACTGAGACCAGCACAGAAAGTATTATCTAGCCTACCATACAAAACCGAAACATATCAAATCTGGTGGTATCAAATAGATTCTAATCGGGCTACCTGCCTACTATTACTAACCACCTAGGACGCCTGATTCCACAGTTAAGACAAGAGAGCTTTGGAGTAACATCGTTTAGCATAGCATACATGGATATGGATGTTGAGATTCAATTAATTTGGAGGGTGGGGATAATCATCTGTTTATGTGATCTTTACTAATTTATGCAAAAATTCAGTAAACATAATAATCAAGTCATGATGCATACACTGATACAAATAGAACAAAAATGGCAGAAGACTGAAATATATAGAAAACAACAAAAATGTGATAGATTGAAATGATTAATATAAAAAATTTCTATTGTAAGAAACTTAAATCATATATAACTAAAATTGCAAGTTATTTCCTATCCATATGCATCCATGCTGCATTAATCGGTATCACCAAAAGTGAATAGACGAGCTTGAAACTTTTTGCAACTTCTCATGCATCGACTACAACTCACAACAAAAAATCTTGTGAATGTGAATTAATTTTGTACCATTACTACATGTTATATAATAGACACACACCTCTTCATAAATTCTTCTGAGGAAATAAGCGCATTTGATTCCTTCTTCCACTTTCCATGCAAAATAGTCTTTTGTAGTAGCTGGATCAACATCTACCATTTCCAAGCAACAAAGTAAAACATGTACAGAACCTTCAAGTAAAGCACTGCAATGCTGACTCTCACTGCAATGAGAAATTAACACAGGAAAACTATTAATGTGACTATTTGTTTGAGATAAATTGGAAACTATTATTTTCAAGTAACAGGAGATAAATAAAAGGCTAGTAGGTGCAGGCTACAGATTTATAGCAAATTATTCTGATAAAAGACTTTAAAATAAAGATAGAGAAAATCCATCATGGACTATAATTAGAAAGAAACCATGCCTTCTATAATGCCTAAGAACAGTATAAAGGAGTCGGCAACATGCAGAATAGAGTTCTATCATAAATTTTCGATCTACGGCACAAATATCCATGCTTTTTAAGATCTCACTGCCAATTGAATCTGGGACTATCATAGATGGAGCATTAGCTTTGAAAACTTTATGCTGAAGTACATTTTGAAAAAGTCCTCCAGAAATGCGCAGCGACTGTGAAACAAAGCCATCCACTTCAGCCAGGATATGTTTTCCAAAAACTCGGGTCAGCACTTCAATAATCATGAGAATAACAGATCCTGAATCAGGAGTGGCATCTGCACTATAAGGAATAGTACTGGCAAAGAACAAACTCGGCCCTTGTAGATGCAGAATAATGTTGAACAGAGAAGAAACTATATTCCGAATGCATTCTTTAACCACGGCCAGATGCTTTCTTCCTACAAAGAAGATGAGTACTGAGAAAGTTGCGCCTTTTTAAATAATTAATGAGCAACACAACTGATACAGGCATATAGTAAACGATATACTCTGATCGCTGATGACAGACAAGTAGTTTTTGCAGGTAACACTGTATATGACTTTCTTCTCTGCAATTGCTTCGAATTTTAAATTTCCAGATTTAACGTCATGATAAGTACAAACCATGATAAGAATATCCTTGTTCATTTCCTGGTTGTAAAATAGGAGTTGGCAGTTATCTAATATGTCTCTCCTACATATGGACTTCCTCGTATGCCCATTTCTACAGCAATACAAGGACTCATTGTGACTGTTATCTCAAGGATTCAGCTAAATAAGATCCCTTTGCAGTTCACATTGTATCAGATCTGATCGTTAATTCAGCCCTTGGAACCTTCTTCAAATATTTTTACTTGTAACAAGCTAGGCATTAATGATATACATAATACATGCTCCCTTTGAATAGGAGTTTTATGTTACAAGTACTAAATATAATCAAGTAACAAACCATCATTAATAATCAATCAGTGGTGAGCTGCGAACTATCGAGTACACTGTGTATATACTTATATGAAGGCTTCCCACTTACAATATATATTTTCAGTTAAGGAAAACCATAACTCGAACTTATCACTAAAATTTCGAGAATATTTAGAATAATGAAATATATTCCATATGCTGCTTCAAATATTTATGCCATTTGATGTAATAATGACTCTTACAAATTCCCTATGATGCTCAAACTCTTTTAGAAGGATCCTACACGGACACAAATCGAAGTGTCAGATCTTTGGAACTACAAAAATAAAGACTCGGGGACACGTTTTATAAGGATCCGACACTTGGATTTGGACACTGCAAATATTATTTTTAATTAACATGATAGATTTAATAAACAAATATCTATCATTTGATTATACTGCAAAACAAATAATTGCACAAATTAAGGCAAGATTTGCTTCTTTTCTTCTCTACATAAATTTCACCTCTCTTTCTTCAAATATTTTCTTATTCTTCTCTTCCTCTTAGAGATAGCTTATCAAAATTAAAGATAGGTCATCGAGATTAAAGATAGGTTGTCTGAGATGAAGAGTCAGATTTCTGGATGACCCAGTGTCGTGCCTGTGGACACGGGTACGGTTGGGTTTTTCAGAAAGTCCGAGCATCACAGCAAATTCCTACTTCAAAAAAAAAAAGACAAACATAATCCCGAACCAAATCCAAGCAATCAACACCAGCTGCAATCTTATTTTTCTAGATGGTACTAGCAATCATTCATATTGAACACAAACAAGATCTCAACATGGATGAATGAACACATAAATTTACAAAAATGTTAGCTAAGGAAGTCATTAAGTGACAAAGGATGTGATTGTTCATGAGCTAGTACAATATTACCTTTAACATGTTCCAGAACCAAATCCAAGCAATCAACAGCAGCAGCAACGGTTGAGGAAATCTTGCCTCCCTCTGAATTTCCAGCGCATATTTTATAATTTGACTTGGACCCTTCATGTAATCCAACTACAGCTCTTTCAATTGCTTCGATTGTATATTTCAAATGTAACACAGGTGTATTCTCAACAAAAACTTTGAATGACATTCGCAACCTTTCTTTCAATTCAATTAGGGAGTGTTGGCCATATGAGGATTCACTTAATTTTGTTTGCTCATCCAGAGTATTGATACTTGACTCAGTCTCATGAGATGCTAGTGTGGCTCCTTTTCCCTGTAAGGCAATGCATTTTCCTAGGGCCCTCAGGTGCATATTATTGAGCATATCATATACATCTTTAATTAAGGTGGCTTCAGATTTGGTCAAGGTGGCTTCATCTTTGGTCGAGGTGGCTTCAGCTTTGGTTAAGATGTCTTCAGCTGTGTACCTATCACATACATCTTTGGTCGAGGTGGCTTCATCTTTGGCCGAGGCGGCATCATCTCTGGTCGAGGCAGCTTCGTCTCTGGTCGAGGTGGCTTCGTCTTTGGTCGAGGTGGCTTCAGCTTTGGTCAAGGTGGCTTCAGCTGTGTACAACTGCCTCCCTAACTCTTCAAGAAATTTGGCAATACCATCCAGCCAAACAAAACAAAGTTCATGAGGCAACTCAACCATATCTGCAAACTCCAGCAACAAAACCTCAGCTATACCAACAAAAGTTGGATTCCAGCTTTCTGAAAGAAATTTGTTCTTGAGAGTACGTAGATTAATCCTTAAAATTGCTGAATAAGCAATAAATAGCTGTCTAAGAAAATATGCTGCTTCAAGATTTTCACCTCTTAAAAACCCCAATAACATAGATTTCTTCAGATATTGCTGCTGAAACCTAATCCTGGTAAAGAGACTAGCCACGTCATCATGTTTCAGTAGGACACTTTTTGTGTCATTCAACTCGAATGCTAAATGACCCTTTGCATTTTGAGAAATTTGTTGCTTCTCATTACGGTCGGAATCATTACCACACCCTTTGCTAGAAGACACCTTCAGAAACAACAAATCGTCATGACCCTTCGATATGGGGAGATCTAGGGTTTCAAATGAGTTTTGAGGCACCTTACCATTTTCAAGAAACATAATGTTTAAGAAGTCGCTTATAAATTCAGCATATGCATCAATGTGAGTACGGATTCTGAAGAAAGGATCACATTTCAATTTTGATGATTTTGATTTCAATTTACATCTTTCCCCATCTATTTCATCTAAAGCAGATGCTAGCCCCCACAAAAATCCCTGGATGCAAGATATGGTGGGAGAAATTTTTTCCATTTCTTGAACTGTACAACTTTTCACATCTTTACTAGAAAGGGATTCCTTTAGAGAAATAAGTGACTTACGTGCCTGCTCCACAAGAGATTCAGCGATACTGACTATAGTGTCAAGACATAAATCAGGTATTTCTTCACAAGGCTTCACAAGATTCGTTAAGTTGCTAATAACATGCATAAATTGATCTCTGCTAAATCTTAGAAACATATAAGATGTGTGATCCATCAAGGATAAGATCAATGCTTTTGATTGGAAAGCACAATCATCCGGGAACATGTGCTGAAGCTCAACCACTGCTGATAGTGACATTAAAAGCCATGAAGTTGGAAATGAACTCTCATGATGAATGCAAGTAGAAGTATGCCGAACAGGTTCCATCCTCTCTTCATATACCATTGTTAGCTTATTAAGACCCTTCCGACATAACACAAACAATCTGAAGAGCTCATGAGATTCATAGCGTTGTAATGCACTAGAAAACTTTATTAGACTGCCCAGTAGAAGCCTGGAAGATGAGATGAAAATTGCCACTGTAACATATGTAAATTGTGATAAAGAAAAAGAAATTTGCAAGCCTAGCATATTATTCAGACTGTAAAGGAGCAACTAAACCTCCAGTATGCATCTGTCTTCTTTAAGAAGACCATTTCTGCTTACACAGATAGCAACCTAGAATTCCACTTCACACCACATACTTTTGCCTTTAACATAATATAAGTCTAAGGCACCTGTGTGCATTTTTCGCATATGAGTAACCATCCCATATGATTGCACGATTATCAAAAATGATTATTTACAACTCTAGATGAAAGATTTAGAACAAGCAAAACAGTACGACGTTAAAAAGGGAATGAAAGGCCTGAAGTTGGAACACCAACAGCACCGTACCAAAGTTCTAGTAGTAGTCTGATTTTGCATGAAAATGGAATGCACCAACATTATCAATCATCCAACATAGCCATATGCACAATTATGTTAATTATAGATACAAAGTTGTTTGCTAAATACAATTTCAAATAAACAAATCAACATCATAATATATATATTCATTGCTTATGATAGGTGAAATGCATATGTGTGTTCTACATACAGTATAGGGGGAGTACCTTTCAAGGTTGATAATACAATTTGTATAATCTGATAACGATTCCGTCTTTAAATATCCTTTTGGCATCCAACATATAAGCTTCAGCAGACTTTGGCAATATTCAATCTTGACTTTAAAGAGGTGCACCTTATCAGATGAATAAGAAACTGGCTCCGCCACCAATAAATAGTTGTTCACGGCATCAATGTAACTTGAAGCAACATTTAATGAACTTCTAGAAGAATTCGATAAATCTGACCAGTCAGGTAGTACATTCAAATAAATTTCATTAAAATTCCTAAATATTGCTGATACTGAGTTCTCCAAAATTTTGAATAAACTTGATGCCATGTACCTGCAAACAAACTATAACAACGGACAATATGAATATCTCATGTTGCAAGTAGTTTATTGTTATATATAAAAAGATTAAAAAAAATATACTAAAGAAATTAGGATAAACACAATAAAGGGATTCTAATGCAATGATTGTTCCGAATTGAGAACCGGTTTTATGACCCCAGTAACATATGATACATAATAGCTGCTCATCAATGTAGCTTAAAATCTTTCCTAGCAGGTGCTCAATGAAGTATCAGATTTTTTTTTGGGGGGGGGGGGGGGGGGTGGTCTTTATCTTTAAATATGATGCATCACACTAACATGTTAGTCTTATTTATCATAATTGAAGTTGAGAAACAACCAAATACTTACGGTGGTCATTTCATTGCAAGTAGTTTGGAAACATGAGCAAAAGGACTTGACTCTATCCAGATGACATTTATTCTACATTTAAAAAAACCCAGGTTACAAGTGTAGCTACAACTTTCAAAAAATTGATATTAAAATAGTAATGAACTGTTTTTATATTAGATTTAAACAGTTCAACTACTAGTCATATTCCTAGAGGTTATAACACCTTTGATATATGTGTGGCTCAGAGCTTGTACATTGAGAAGTTTAGATATGTCGAAAATTACAAGCAATGGTTAATAATATTACAAGCTATGCATTGCATCATGTTATCTTCAAAGCCATACACAACAGAATTTGGGTAATTTAGGGAGGGCCATGGCGCCTAACAACCCTTTTTACCTCAACCTCTACTTGCATTAATCATACAAATAAGCAATAACACAAAAGTATATGCATAACCTTCAAATCTATAAATCGACTTACGCTTTGTTCATATAGAGCAGCATTGCTGACCAGTTCCACTGAAATTTGATGTGGCCTAATCGTCTTCATATGTCCATGTTTATCGGGAACTTGCTCTCCAGAGACACTAAAACTGTTGTTTGAACTAGGAAGAGAACTTTGAATCAAGAGCGAAAGAAAATCCTTCAGCTTATCCTGAGCAGGATACGCACACCACACATCAATATTCTGGCAAACAATCCACCAGGTTGCGGTAGGAAATGACTTTTTATCCACGGAACTTATACTGAAATCCCATCCATCGTTATTAGGTAAATTTTGGACAGGCAACTCACAGTCATTGACATCATTAGCTATTAGCTGGTTTTCGTCTAATACGGGGATGTATTCCATCAGAAAACTGGTCAACTCTTCTGCTTCGTGCATCAAACTGGAAATTTCTTTATCGTTGCTGATGGTCAAATCGGAAACTTGTTGTCCCTGTTTCCTGCTTTTTTTATACTGTGAATAATTGTTAGATTTAATCAGCCTGTTCAAATCAACAAGCCTCTGGAAAGTCATGGTAATCAATACATAAATCAGGGAGGAGTAATCTGCAGCGAAATCTTGATTGCAAATGCGTAAAACCGCTTTTATTGTGGAAGGAAGAGAAGCCGAAGGCTGGACAATCCAAGAGAAATAACCTTTATCTTTTTTACTAGTACTCACCAGCCAAGAGTCGCCCATACTTTTCAACATCTTTCTTGATATATCCGGGGGCACAAGGCTGACTGCCTGCCGATATAAGCTTTTGGAAGACATATACAGACGAAAGAAGAACACAACCACCCAGGGAGTGGACAAATAAACATGCTTGCATTCATCTTCCATAGTGATAGTTTTCCCTGTCAATGTCGACAGGAAGGAATAAACACTGTCTGATCGTACACCAAGCAGACACCGCATATTAGGGCAGATTTCTCCAATCAGATCTTTTACAGCAACTCCGACTAGTGTACTATTGCCGGTAGTAGCAGTAATTGAATCTAGAATTAGTGAATACAATTCAGATAAACTCCTTCCGAGAACTTCTGCTTTTAGCTTGAAGCACGGCAAACTACAGTTATCTGAATCTGGTTCTCCAGGTTTAGTTCTAGCATTCGTTGAACAATCACCTTCCATCCAAACAAGAGACTCGGAAACATCTGCTGTAAGCAGTTGTATAAATCCACTCACTTGCCCTCCCCGTATGAACTTAATAGCATTATAAATCGAAAGTCTAAACTCATGTGAGCATAATACCATCCTTAAAATTTTGGCACGTTCTTCACAATATATTGATGGTTTCAACACATTTGAATAGCACCTCTGACCATCTCCAACAGATAACAGTCCTGACAGCTTTACACAGTGTAAATACTGCGGTATTGACCTACACCATTCCAAAGGATAAGATGTAAGATCAAACATTTAATGACCATTCTAACAAACGTTTTTGAAATAGGTACTCTAAAGAAGCGAGATTGTTGGGAGGTGGTCCAACTTCCGAATGGAACCTATAGTTTGTATGCACAACCTTTAATGTCTTCCTGGAGTAAATTCCAGGTAAATCAATTTAAATATGCCATATCTGCTTCACTAACATTGTTCTGGGTGTCCAAGGTTTAAATTTCAAAACTTTTAGTAGATACCCTTAAGGTTTATATGTTCAATCTCTTTATTATATGTCTTTTAGTGATTCAATCAGCATTAGGCAACCTTCCCCTAAGCTCCCCCCCCCCCCTCCCCCCCTCCCCCCTCCCCCCTCCTTCCCTCCTTTTCCACACTGAATAAAAAGAACAGTAAGGAAGAACAATAATATACATTGAGAGAACCATAAGATGGTAGCTCCATAAAAACAAATACATTTGTGAACTAGCTGGATAAAATACAACAAAGTCTCACCAATACAACAAACACACAAATTTTCGTAGCTATCAGCAATTAGAAAAGCACAGAGAGACCATAACTTAAACAATTTTTGTACATGTTCACATGCACAGATTGTCGGATTAAAGATTTCTAGGTCTCAACACATGACACATGCTAATAGTAAAGTCGGCCAAACAGATAATACTTTTTGCCAAGTATCCATCTAGATTTTAAAAAGTAAAAAATTAAGAGAAAATTTATAAAGTTAACAAACTAACCTGGCGAAGTTCACTATATACGCTAATAAGCTGGATTCCAAGTTGAATTATCACTGGAATTAACAAGGACTGTTCTGGCTTATCCATTACCAAGAGTCCAGAGGCCCCATGTGAGATCATCATAAACCACAATTTTTCTAAATCATCTCCAAAAACCTCCCATTCAATTTCTAATAAGCACTTTAAGGTAGAAATAAGCTCCTCAACGATTAGGACTATAACCTCTTTATGTATCCTCTCACCTGAATCGATCAATGATGGAAATATGTGTTCAATTCTGGCAGACAAGGCCTGGATAGTGTCATAAACCACTTTTAGGAAATGAAGAAAGGCTCCGTCGGAGGTATCCTCTGCGTACATATACATTTTCATGTATAAAGCTAACAAGTAATTTATTTATTGATTTAATGGTGCAATGAGCAGTTGATAGAATAGGCCCAACTTCCGATTCATCATGAAGAATAGTACGAATCTCTCCAAGAAGAGGTTCCATCAACCATACAAAGAAATTGAAAAGTAACTTCCTAGTGTCTGGATTTAAACCACTTGCTGTATGGCTCCCAGCTATATCTACGCTGCCCTTTCCAGAAGAGACTGTGCCAATTTGACCATTAAGTATATATTGCAACTGCCCAGAACCTCTACCTCCAACTACACTTAATTCCTTTTGCTTCTTTATACAGTCAACATACGAACGAAAAAGCTCCCCGATATTATTGCCTAACGCCAATGCATTGGTCCCAGTCATAATCTTATCCACTTTATCAAACAAGTGTCTGTGATAACTTTCAACAACCATCTTTGAATTCCATATATTTTGATGATCAGAAGCAGGGGCGTAGCCAGGATTTCGATTCACTGGGGTCAAAATTTCCGGTCGTCTTCTCCGGCGACTGGTCAACTTTTTCCACGGCTCCGCGGGGAAATTTATTTTACCGAAAATTATCAATGTGTAGATTTTTCCTAATTTAATACATATAAATATGCATCAGTTATACATCTTGGGGCGGCAATTACAGGGTTTCAATGTCAAAATTAAAAATTAGTGGGGTCAAAAATGAAACTAGTTACAATAATTATTTTTTTCAGTGGGTTCAAAATTCAAATTTACTACTATAAATATTTTTTCTAAAAAAATATATACATAAAAATTTTGTTTTTTAAAATTTCAGTGGGGTCAGATGACCCCGCTCGCTGTACACTGGCTACGCCTCTGATCAGAAGACATCATATACTTGTTTAGACTTTGTACACTCATAAATCCATCAATGTGAATAGGGTGGAACAACCCTTGGGACAAAACTTCTTTAATTAACTTCCATAAATTACCTTTCCATCCATAATCACTTGAGAATGGATGCAAGACATCTAGCATGTACAATAAAAGCTCGAGAAGATTCTCTAGGATTTCATTAAAACCCTTCTTCCCGGTTGGATGAACCTTCAAATTTGGAACCAGAGTGAGGACCAATCTGAAAATCATCAAATTTTTCTTGTAGAATTTTCCGAACCAGAGTGAGGACCAACTTAACTGTCGAAACCCATAAATTCGCATCTTTATTTGGAATTCCGCCATGGGACATGAAAATACTAGAAAGGCAATATAGTACAATATTGTAGAAATCCAATACATGACTTTCAAAATCTTTAACTTGAATGTCCGCGGATGTAACAGAGAGGTGGGACAATACATCTCTCGCAATGCACTGAATAACCAGTAATAAGTCCTTTTTGAAGCTCAGCCAAACCTTGTGCTTTATAGACTCGTCCAAACAAAACCTAAAGATTTCCCAACATCTATAATCCAAACAAAAGTCCTCAGCTACAACTCTCTTTCCGGAAGAAATCAACAATGACTGAATCCAATTGTTTACGAAAACTACTAGTCGTGAAATCCCAACAATCTGTTTGTTACTTTCCGCTTCACTAAGTCTGTACTTGATATAATTATATGCAAGTTCAATCTTCCTGCATGCATGAGAATTACGGTCATAAAAAATTCAGTAACTTGATAATCAAGCACGCAAGCATGTTAGAAAATAGTAAGTGAATATTGTAAATAAAAAACATACAATTGAGTTTTAATATATAATATTCATATACAATTAATTAAGCAAGAGATTCTACTGACCTTTGAGCATGGATGTGTTTGTGATTTAATGAGCTTAGCTCCTGAAGAGATAGAAGTTGTTACATATAGATGTTTGGGGACCTTATAAGGTCAAATCCTATAATGGTTGTAATCAATTTCTGACAATAGTTGATGACTTCAGTCGATTTACTTGGGTGCATATGTTAAAGTCTAAGACTGATTCTGTCAAAGTGATGATTGATTTTATTAAACATGTTGAAGTTCAGTATAAAGCTAAGATTGTGATGATAAGATCAGATAATGCTCCAGATTTATGTCAAGGCAAAATGAAGGAATTGTTTTTGCAGAAAGGTATTTTTCATCAGACTAGTTGTAGTCATACTCCACAACAAAATGGTGTTGTGGAGCGAAAACATAGACACTTGCTTGAAACTGCAAGGTCCTTGTTTTTCCATTCAAAAATTCCTGACAAGTATTGGAGTGAATGTGTGCTGTGTGCTACTTATTTACTGAACCGAATTCCACTACAAAGCATACAAAATGTTACTCCTTATTTTCGATTGACTGGTACTGAACCACCTTTGGATCATTTAAAGGTTTTTGGAAGTCTTTGTTATGCTTCTACTATATCTGATCATAGGAGTAAGTTTGATCCTAGAGCTGTAGCTTGTGTATTTCTGGGTTATTCTGTCACACAGAAAGGTTACAAGGTGCTGGATTTTGCTAAAGATGCAGTGTTTATCACAAGAAATGTGGTGTTTCATGAGACAAATTTTCCTTTTCATTCTCATTCTCAACCAACTGATTTTCCATCAGAAATTTATTTACCTGTTTCATCAGATTCATGTATAGTTGATGATGTTACACAATCTTTTGTTCAAGACAGTCAACATGATATCATTCCAGAATTTGGTTCAGCTCAAAATACTGAATCTAGTTCAGCTCAAGATACTGAATCTAGTTCAACTCAAGATACTGAATCTAGTTCTGCTGTTCATAATAATGATTCCAGGTTCACTACTTCACTTACATCTCATGATTCTATACTTTGTGATCTTAGTACTGAGGTAGATATACCTTCTGATACAATAGTGGCTAGAAAATCAACAAGAGTTCATAAGCCTCCATCATATTTGTCTTCATATCACTGCAATACTGCTTCTACTAGCAAACACTGGTGTAATCTAGTTATTGTTCCACCTTCTGTTTCCAAATGTACTATTAAAGAACCTAGTTCTTATTCAGAAGCAGCATCTGATCCACTTTGGGTAGCTGCCATGCAAGCAGAAATTCAAGCCTTAAACAACAATCATACCTGGGATTTGGTTCCCCTTCCTACAGGCAAGAAGGCTATTGGATCCAGGTGGGTGTTTAAAGTAAAACTTAAATCTGATGGTAGTCTTGAACGGTGCAAAGCACGTTTGGTAGCTAAAGGATATAATCAAAGGTATGGTATTGATTATGAAGAAACGTTTTCTCCAGTGGTCAAAATGAGTACAGTTCGAATTCTTTTAGCCTTGGCTGCTAGTAAGCATTGGACTTTGCATCAACTCGATGTGAATAATGCGTTTTTGCATGGTACTTTGAAGGAAGAGGTATATATGCAGGTTCCAGAAGGCATTCCAAATCCTCATAATTTGGTTTGTTTGCTTCGAAAATCAATTTATGGGCTTAAGCAAGCATCTCGTGAATGGCATGCTAAACTAGTTGAAGAACTTCTTTGTCAAGGGTTTGAGCAATCTAAAAATGATTACAGTTTGTTTATAAAGAGACAAGGCAATTTATTTTGCATAGCTGCTGTTTATGTGGATGATGTGATCTTAACAGGAGATGACAATTTGTCTATTCAGTCTCTAAAACTTCATTTGGATTCTAAGTTTGGGATAAAAGATTTAGGTGATCTAAATTTTTTCCTTGGTATTGAGGTTTCTTATAATTCTGATGGCATTATTCTTTGTCAGCAAAAATTTGCAAAGGAGCTTCTTGCAGAGTCTGGTATTGATACAACTCGCAGTGCTTACACCCCTTTACCAGTTCATCTTAAATTGTCAGCTACTGAAGGGGATCTTTTACCACAACCTGACATATATAGATCACTTGTTGGTAAGCTTAACTATCTTACCAATACTCGTCCAGACTTATCCTACACTGTACAAACATTAAGTCAGTTTATGCATGCTCCACGAACGTCACATTTGGATGCATTGCATCATACTCTTCGTTATTTAGCCAGTACAGTTACACAAGGCATTTTGCTCAATGCTTCAGACAAATTAACATTACAAGCTTTTTCTGATGCTGATTGGGCATCATGTGTCGACACTCGACGTTCGGTTACAGGCTATGTTTTGCTGTTTGGGAATTCACCAGTGTCTTGGAAGTCTAAGAAGCAAAATACAGTTTCTAAATCATCAGCTGAGGCCGAGTACCGTGCCATGGCATCAGCAGCTGCTGAAGTGTCTTGGGTTGTTCGTTTGCTAGCTGAATTGGGTGTTTCTGGACTGCAGCCTGTAACACTACACTGTGATAATCAATCTGCACTCCATATAGCAAAAAATCCAGTTTTTCACGAGCGAACCAAGCATATTGAACTTGATTGCCATTTCACTCGAGATAAGGTTCTTGAAGGGTTGTTGCAGCTTACTTATCTTCCTACACGTTCCCAGTTAGCGGATGTCTTCACAAAAGTTGCACCTTCTCCTCAATTCACTTCCATACTGTCCAAGTTGGGAGTGTATCCACCTCCCACCTTGAGGGGGGCTATTGGAATACAAACTAGAGCTTCTACGAGTTCACCATCATCTTCTCATGCTTCTATCTGAGCTGTCATACAGCTGTATAAGTTGCCACCTCAGCTATAGTCAGTTAGAGAATTCTGTTACAAGTTTTGTTACAATCTGTTAGTATATAAGCTAGAGTACACATTGTAATGTGCTAAGCTGTGATATTGTAAAAACTCTCCATTATTTCTGAATATGAATCTCTTTCATTTCTCTATCATTTTAGTTGTCTTCTTCATCTGTTAAGCTAGATTTATCAAACGACTCTTCTTCAGATGATTCTTTTTCGACACGACGAGATTTTGTTTGTCTTAGTTCATTTTCATCATTCACTGTATTTATTTTTCTTTTGTTGTGCTTTTTCTGATCCGCCATTGTTAACAAGACAATTGGTGTCTTAATTGCCTAGGGTTTTTGCCCCTCGGAATTAGGGTTCCTCAAACCCAAGGTTTTGTTTGCTGTATAGATGACGCGAGCAAAACCGGATCATATATTCGGTGTTTGGATATTGCTAAAATTAAAAATTCCGATTTTCGTTTATTCGGGATTAAAAATCAAATTTACTTGATCCCAATCCTTTATTATAACTAGCTTATAACCCGTGCAAAGCACGAGTTGCTTTTAATTTTTTATAATTTGTTTATAGTGTAATATAATATTATAAATATTAATTTTAATTTGTTATAGTGTAATTTTTTATTTGTTTAATATGTTTTTTAATATTAAATAATAGGGTTGAACCAAACTACCAATTATCCCCTAGTTTAATACTATTATAAGCGAAATAGGATATTTTTGGTTGTCGGTTTGGTACTCTTTTGTTGGTCACTCATTTTGGTCACTCTTTGATTTGCTTAAATCTCTATTATTAATAATAAAAAAATGTAAAAATACACACTAAACACTCTCCTGTTAATAAAATTAAAAAAAAACAAGCACAAACACGCCACTCTCTTGATCAAAACTCTCGGCTAAATCTTTGCTTATCCGGGAATGTTTTTAGGTAGATAAAATATTAATTAAATTTATTTTTAATTGAACTAAAATTATGGCTAAAAAATAAGATTGAACCAAACTACCAAAATACCAATTATCCTCTAGTTTACTTATTATAGGAAGTATAGATAGTATAGATTGATACATAAGAATGGTTATAATATTGAAATATGAGACCAATTGTTATTTTCTACACCAGGTAAAAGCAGTTATATATTTGTTTTTATTTTTGGATCTTCCGGACTAATGCTGCTCCTCTTGACATCTAGGTTTCTGTTGAAAAACGATGGGCTCTTTGTCGGTAGCTCTTCAGCTATGAACTGTGTTGGAGCAGTAAGAGTAGCACAATCCCTTGGTCCAGGACACGTTATTGTTTTAAATTTATTTTTAATTGAACTAAAATTATGGTTAAAAAATTAGATTGAACCAAACTACCAATTATCCACTAGTTTACTTATTATAGTATAGATAATATAGATACCTAAGTCTACCCAACGTCAGTTAACCAATCAGAATCGAGGAATTATTTTAGGACCAATCAGAGCTAATTCCTAAAATTTTAGGACCAATCAGAGCTAATTCCTAAAATTTAGACATTTCCTTATTTACAATCTCACCCTACAATAATGATTTTATTAAACATATCCATAAATACCTATTTTTTAAATCAAAAAGTATTTATTAGAAAATCACAATTCTAATTTAAAATCAATCACGATATACCACTATATATATTAAATTAAATCGCCTTTAGGCGGAACCGACATATAAAAGTATTTTATACACCGCCTTTGGGCGAAACCGACGTATAATAGACGACGTAAAAGATCATTTTTGTACTAGTAAATCTATTTTTTCCATGAACAATCAATCCTTCTCTTTACCTTACACGTTCAAACATATATGTACACGCACCATGGGAAATTCAAATCCTGAAAAACTATTTTATAATCAATTAAAATGGATTTTTATTTTTGAATTTTGTTGGGTTAGAGTTTTATTAAGAAAAAAAGGAGAAATCAGGGAAAGAGATGAGAATTTAGTTTACAGATGAAAGTTACACTCAGTAACAATTACTCCCTCCGTCCCAATAGATTGTTAACACTTTCTATTTTAGATGTCCCAATAGATTGTTAACATTAACAGTAAGTTTTAACACTATTACACCCACTACTTCATTTACTTTAACAATACTTTACACTATTACACCAACTACTTAACTTATTTTAACAATAAAATCACTATTACACCCACTACTTCATTTATTTTAATAATATTACACCCACTATCTTGGTTTCCGTGCAAAAAGCAAATGTTAACATCCCATTGGGACGGAGGGAGTAATTTTTATTTTTTCACATCAGTTAACTGAACATAATAACTACTAATTTTTATTTTAATGGTTAACTAATAAAAAATTTATATAAAATAAAATTCTTACAAACTACAAAATATAGTTATTATATTAATTTAAACATTACAGGAAATCTAAGCCGCTTATTCCATATTCCCCACCAGACTTAGCCAACTATGATAAACTAAGTGTATGCATCAATTCCACTCATGGCTAAATCATTTCAATTTCGGTTAAGTTACTACTTTATATCTTTTTATTATATGACATTCTATACTTGAACAGATTATCTTCTTATTTCGATTGTATATATGTATTATATGTGTCATGTTTTAATTGTTCAATAAATTCAACAGAAAAACGTTTCTGACAAAAAAAATAGACCCTTAATAACTTCTATTTATCCTTCCTTCCTTCCTTCCTTCCTTCCGTCGCCGATGTTCGTCAAGCAGGCCACGTGGATAGTCCGGATTCTCTCAAAGATACTTCCCATTAGAATATTCAGTAGCAAACTTCAATATATAATTCAGCGGCTTACTAAATTGTAGGCATCAATCCTTATCATATTACACTGATTTGTTTACATTATTAGGTGTGCCTATTGGAAAAATGTTTTTTACAGTGTTGGGTTGTTAATGTTATTCGTTGATTATCTAACAATTTTATTCTAAATGCAATAATTATTTAATTTAAAAATTTATACAATAATACATGAATTTATTATATTCATAATACATATTTTGATATCTCAAACTTTCAATTCAAAATCATAAGGAATAATTAAATCATGAATTAAAAATTATTAACAAACTATTTACCACATTAATCTAAATACACATTCAAAGTTTAAGTTTTGTAAAGTATTAAATAATTCAGTCATAAAAAACGCTAATCAACCAATTAAAATGTTAGAATGAATTTTAAACCAATCATCTTTTAACATTTTAATTAATTACAAAAATTGTTAACTATGCAATAATTAATGGAAACAAATTTTGAACTGACATATTTGAATTATTGAAAATATTAAATATACTCTTAAAAAGTACTTTACATTATTTGGTGTATAAATTATCAATCAAAAAATAAAAAATATTACAGAGTCAATGAAAATATTGTTAGTGAATATTTTCATAATAAATTGGTCAATTTAGCACAAATTTTCTTATAAATCACTATTTATTTATTGATAATTAATTCATCAATAAAAGGACATATGTCATACACAAAAATAATCAAACGCAAAAATCATCAATAAAAGGGTCATACAACATCTACAAAAACAAATAAAATTGAACAAACACATGGTAAATTATTCACTAATTTCCTTTATCCAATCATTGAACAGATCTTCAATTATGGTACATCTCTAGCTAATGTCACTAAATTATACAGTCTTTTCGGCGATATAATCTAACAATTTGTTATAAACGTGAAGAATATGTATATCTGATTTGTCATAACGTATTCAAACAACCGACCAGAACTGTGATTCTATACTATCCAAATCAATGAACTAATATAACAAAATAGAATATATGAATAGACAAAATCCACGAACATGATATTTTAGGCTCTCAATAAAGAGAGATATTTAGTGAAAGCCTAAGAAAATCAAGGTAAAGAAAATAGGGCTTATCATTTACAAGGAGTTAGTACAAAATCTAATATTTTGGTAGATAAAATCGACCAACGGGCAAAGGGGTACTAGACTCTCACTGATATTTTTATTGAAAAATAAAGAAAAATCAATATAATTTTTTTTTAAAAAAACTTAAAAAACTGATATCAGCTCCTAAACTTTAGTTTAGCATCTTTTGGGAAAGGTGGAGAGAGAGGGAGAACAGCAACTACGATTTTTGTTAAAAAAATATTAATAATGATAAATAAAAAGGTTGATACATGCACTTAAAATTATTTATTGTTTTTAATAAAAGGGTGCCTTTTTGAATTTTGTATTCTTTAATTGAAGTAATAGTATCAATTCACATATCTTAACCTAAGAGCATATATTGAATTTGCTTGATTCGTTGACTATATATTTTTTATATCAACAAAGCATAAAAAATGGTTAAGAAAACTAAATAACTTGGTAGAAAGATTCTACACAAAGAGAGATATTTGTTAACGAGAAATAAAAATAAAATAAAATAGAGGATTTCATTTTGTTTGGAATTACTTTACACAATGCGTACTACTCTTAGTTTTGTTTTGTAACATCTCAATGTTGTTCTAAAACATATAATTATATACTGACATAACTTGGATATATAGTAATATTTCATATAATTGTTATATTTTTTCTATTCGCGTATTTCATTTCATTTCATTTCTGTAACATCCCGAATTTTCGGGATATTAATTCTAAATACAAAACTTAAATAAAAAGAATTCTTTATTCAAATAAACCCAATATTCCATAAAGTCAACGCAGCGGTCAAACTTATTAATTCAAAATCATAAAAACGGAGACGCAGCTCCATAAATCCAATATTTAATAACAATCTTTATTCTAATAATGCAAAGAGTCTAATCCAATAAAGCAGCTAGCACGAAAGTCCACAAAATTCACATCCTTATTCTTATTATGCTTCCAAGATTGAAACCTGAAATATTAGAAACGGATGAGCTACACAGCTCAGCAAGTACAAATTGACTAACAGTTGCTCTTAAAAATCAATGGGCGTTTCAATAAAATAATTTTCAAAATCAAATATAAGTTTGCAAAACATTTGCGAAAATAAATCCAACCCAAAGTTTTATATTTTCAAAATACAGAATTTAAAACAGAATCAGAAGCAGAAAACAGAAATAAAACGAACGAAAATCGAAAATACCACAGTCTTGCTCTACGGCCACACTTTGCCAGTGACCGGCATCTTATTCTTATTCTTATTCTTTTGTCACACTTTGCCAGTGACCGGCATCTAAAGTTCAATAATTACGCGCCCTTAATAGGTATCTAAAGTTGCACACTTGTGCGCCTACTAAGGGTATCTAAGGCTAGTTCCGGAACTATAGCGTAAATTACGAACGGGTTCGAAACGTAGAGACCGAGGATTCTAAAATCAAATACTTATATCTTATAAAGTCGAAACAGAATTCTTATATCTTATACAATTCAAAACAGAATCTTATATCTTATACGAAAATCGAAAACATAATATCAATATCTTTTCCGAAAATAAAAGTAAGTCAAAAAGTACTTACCTCAAAAGCGACTGAAAACCGAAATTAATGACACGAACTTGATCCTATAATTTAATGACCGAAACATAATTAATCATTTATATTTTCACCACATTACAAAAAAAAATACTCATTGTGAATCTTAATATATACATGTTGGACAGTTAAATCACTTGCACACTGGACAGAAACCGTGATACTAGAATTTATACAAAAGAACAAACTGGCCACAACTTTAAACAAAGTAAATTACATAAAAGTAAATCCCAACATGACATGTTCAGTGACTTAATAAGCTTGACTTATAAAATTGCAAGAGGTCATTTATGGTCAGTGGTCACCATGCTATCTCGATCTTAACACATAAATTCACATAATCACATGTACACTTAGATCAATACCCATGCATGCATAAATGTTAAGATAATTAAAATCATGCTTAAAAGAATAGAATCATGCAGAACAATAACATGCACCAAAATTGAACTAAACAGCTAATCAAAATTAAGATTTCGGCTAAAACAATCTTTTAAATATCCATTTGTTTAAATATATTTAAAATAATTGATGAATCACTTGTAAATTGTAACTCGACTCAAAATAAAATAATTAAAATTATATCTTTAGAAGCAAAACACTTTTAAGGGATAAATATATATTTTATTCACTTTGATAAGTGGATTTTATATCCACTTGGAACATTCTATATCGGCTTAAATTGATTGTTTTGGAATCAAGTTTGTGTAGTTTTGATGTGTTTTGTGTAGTTGTGCAGGTTTGCAAGAATATCTAAGCTTTTGTCGTTTTTGGAGATTTAATTGATTAAAATTCGGATTTTCCAGGAAGGCTGCGCAGCTTATACTGTTTTGGCCATATCTGAAGTTCTAGAAGTCCGTTTTCAGCGATCTTACTACCCACGCGAAGCTTGAGATATTTTCTACAACATGGGATAGGAAACAAGTGCAAGAAACGTGCTGAATAAAGTCGCGCACGTGATCTTGTTAAAGAAGGCTGGGAATTTACTGTTTTGCCCTTTTTCTAATTCTAATTGTATTCTGGGCAGTTTTGGGTACCTTCTTTAAATCCTAATTGTAATAGAAGGCAATTTCTTGCTAGGCAAGATTTGTAGAGCCTATTTAAACACATCCTACCATTGTAAATCATAACAATTCATAGCTTTTAGTCGTATCAAGGTACTTTCAATCTTCAATTCTTTCTTCAATATTATGTTTTCATTCATTATCATTATTATTATGTTTTCTTTATTAAATATGCGTAACTAATTCTCTAATCTGAGGATTGGGTAGTATTCCTTGGTATTCATGCATGCTTGATTACGTGATTTTCTGCTTTGCTGATCTGTTAATGAGATCTTAACACAATTAGGGGAGTCATGAACCTTTGATTGTATTCTAGGGATTGTAATAAGCTTGGGAGAGAAGTTGCAATCTTAGTACATGATTTAACAGACATAATTTGAATATTAGATCGGGAGATTAATAGGAGAATTGTGAGACATATAATTCTTGGCACTTAACAGTTTATAGATATACTTTGATTGTATCACGGGAGTGACAATTAGGGTGTAGCTGTAGGCACTATATTGTAACCTGGGAGGGTGCAGTATAACTTTAGAAGAATTGTTTTCAGCAAGGTAGGAACACAGATATCACATTAATATTGAGCATGTATTGAGACCAAGTGAAGAACCCCAGTTCTTAGATTGTTTTCCCATATATTTGAATCTCAGTTTAAAATCAATTCTTAGTGCTTATAATTAGTTCTTGGTTAATTTAGTTAATACATAAACCCAAAATTTCTTCTCACACACTTCTAGACGTAAAGAGATAAGAAACTTGAACTTGATATTACATTCAGTCCTTCCCTGCGAACGAACACATAAAAATATTACTAACAAATTGGCGCCGCTGCCGGGGAAGGCAGTATAGTTGAGTTTAGGTTAATTGTTTCTTGTAGTTTGGATTTTATCTTTGTATATATTTTTCTTTTCTTTCTTTTTGTATTTCTTTCTTTGGTTTTGAGGAGAGAGACTAGATGGAGTACAACTTTGGTTGGAACAACGCTCAGAATTTCTACAACAGTCAGGAACAATATCAAGACTTCAATCCTTACCCACAATTCAATTCTTATGAGGATTGTAATGCATATCAGGTGAATTCGTTCTATTCTGAGAACTCATTTTATGCTCCATATGCCCCTAGCAATGATTATTCATATTCGTTTGAAAATCAATATCATGATGATCTTAATCCATATATGTGTAATGATGTTGATACGAGTTTAACTCAGTCTAATCCTTCCTTACCTGCTGATTGGGAGATTGCGCTCAATAAAATGATTCAAGGAACTCAGTCTAATCCTCCTTTACTTTCTTTGGGAGTTTTTGATGAACCAACTTTAGAGATTGCTAGTGACAATGATATTCCATGTGATTCAATAGCTTGGTACGAGGAGAATGCTAAATTAAATAATTTTATTTGGGAAGTTCGAGCAGTGTGGTATGAAGGTTGTTATAGAACTCCCCCTTGTGTCAATTTTCCTCTATGCCATGATTCTTGTTTAGCAATTGATGATAATGTTGTGTCTGATGAGTCTACTTGTGTAGTTGATAATTGTCCCATGCGCATTAATGATAATTTGGATGCAATTGAAATTCTACCAAATCTAGAAAATTTTGAGCTTAATACATTGGTAGACGAGATTAAAATTGATGAGTGTCCAATTATAAAAGAGAAGGAAGTTAAGATTGAGGAAGTTGAAAATCTTGCTTTAGAGTATAAGGATCCGATTTGGGAGGAGTATATGAGTCGTACTTATAATGATTATTCTGATGACTTTTCTAGCTATTTTGATGTTTCCAAGTCTCTTGAGCATGATAGGTTCTTGAAAGTTTTCGTACCTTTCAATGGATCTAAGGCATATATGCACATCATAATTTTATTACTAATTCGTAAATATGTGAATTTATTTCCTTTTTCTCCTCACTGAAGATTTTATGTGCAAATACGTCAAGCTATTGACGTTAAAGAAGCGCTTGGTGGGAGGCAACCCACGCATTAGTACAAGAAAAAAAAAATTTGAATTGTGTGTTTTTTCAAAAAAAAAAAAAACAGAATTGCAGGATGCGCCAGCGCCAGATGCGCCAGCCAGCGCGCAGGAGCGTCCAGTTGCGCAGAAACCACCCGCGCATCATGCGCCGAAGCCGCGCAGAAGCGCTCAGGACACGCCAGGTCGTGCTTTGTGTCCAGGTGACCAGGTTTGTTAGTTTGTTTTGTACGTATGTTTATATGTTTTAATATATATTAAATTCAATTCATCTCCTAAATCAATTCCAACCCATTTTCTAATTATTTTCTCCACCTAAAATCCTAATTCTAGCCCAATATTAATTCCAAATTATTCCTAATCCATCTTCTATTTCATATTTTATTTTATTTTATTTTATTTTATTTATTTTCATTTTCATTTTTATTTTTATTATTATTATTTTTCCCCCAAATATATATACCCACCTATACATACAAATCCAATTCCTTTTCTACTTCTTTAAATCTCTAAAAATTAAATTCTAAAGAGGAATTAATTGCAAGTTCACCTCTCCGATTCGTATTGGGTAAATCTTCTTCTCTAATTTTATTTCTATTACGAATTTGTGTTCTTGTAAATGGGGATTTTGTATTATTCTTGGAATTTGGGCTATTTGTGGTGTGATATTGCTTGGTAATTATTGGTGGAGCTTCTTGTGAGTTGTGTATTGATTCTTATGGCTCCTAAGCGTGGGAGAGGTGGTGCTAGTGTTGTAATTTTCGTCTCCCGCATGATTCATTCGAGGATGAGGCATTGCAGGTATGTTTTCTACTATCCCTTGTATTTACTTCCATTCAATGAGGGCATTGAATATTTTAAGTTTGGGGGTAATTTGGGGGATTAGTAGTTGTATGTTGTATATATTGTTGTATTTTGTGTTCATATAGGATATCATGTTTGCATAGTAGTGATAGTTCATGCATGATTGTTATGTTTGTATTATCTAAGTGTGTTCATATAGGATATTCTGTTTTTATTTTCGTATACCATGTGAGTTTTCATTTAGTTGCATTTTCATGACATGCATATTTCATGATCCCTTAGGACGAGCTGATTCTGATTGATAGGTGGATGTTGATTTGGGTGTGATGATGATGAGTAGAGGGCTGATTTATAGTTTCTATGAAATTGACTTGCATGTTACGGGAACAAAATTTATTACACAGTCTCATTGGGGTGCTTTTGGGCTAGGTTAGGGTCATGCCTGTGGGATGTTTTGAGATTTAATCACTTGCTTATATTCAGAATTTTCGTTATTCCCTTTATAGCGTAGGAACATTAAAGTCTAAGTTTGGGGGAAACCAGGAATTTTCATGCTAGTTGTTCATAATTGTTAATAATGGCTAGGCGTCAAATGGCTAGTAGCCGGCTCATATTTATATGAGTAGTCTAGGGTTGGAAATGAGAAAGGCTCATTCCAGATTGCAAAAGAAAAAAAGAGAAAAAAAAAAGAGTCAATAAGTTATTTGTTTATATGCAAAATTAACCAGAGTGAGCTCTTTAATACTCGAGTAATTAAGTCTGAGGGGACTTAGTCCTAGTAACCTAAAGCCCTTGTGGTTTGGGATTGCTGACCTAACACTCGCTACATGGGTATTATTGTATAAGCCTTTTGGGGTCTCATTCATTGCACGGTTAAATAAGCATGCGTATTGTATATAGTGTCATAGTTTAGTAATAAAGCATGAGTTTCTGTCTACCTTGGATAAGGGTGGAGGTGTTCCTAGGTTATGAAGTGTCTACAGTCTATTCTGATTATAAACCTGTGATTGTCTTGACGGAAAGCATGTATGATTTTTGACCTAGTTTTGGGAGTATTTCTGATGAGCATTGCACACACGCACGTTTCTGTTCATGTATTTGTTAGTATACGGGGATTTAGTCGAGCTCTGCTTGGATTTGTTACATTCATTGAGATATTTGCTTGTTAGTTGGTTTTGGTGAGTTTGAAGGGGATCTTGCATTTTCATAGTAGTTGCATTCATGCATTGCATTGCATTAGGTTAAATGGATTTTGTGGGTACATTCACTATAGGCCCTCACGAGACCTTACTCGTCCACTAGGGCTGCCTAGGGGTTTAAAGGGCTTGTTGCATATGCCAAATGGAACCGTGATCACCTACGGAAGTGGTACTAATTAGGTAGTTGTAATTGTTTATGCTTGAGGACAAGCATCGGTTTAAGTTTGGGGGTGTTTGATAAGTGGATTTTATATCCACTTGAAACATTCTATATCGGCTTAAATTGATTGTTTTGGAATCAAGTTTGTGTAGTTTTGATGTGTTTTGTGTAGTTGTGCAGGTTTGCAAGAATATCTAAGCTTTTGTCGTTTTTGGAGATTTAATTGATTAAAATTCGGATTTTCCGGGAAGGCTGCGCAGCTTATACTGTTTTGGCCATATCTGAAGTTCTAGAAGTCCGTTTTCAGCGATCTTACTACCCACGCGAAGCTTGAGAGATTTTCTACAACCTGGGATAGGAAACAAGTGCAAGAAACGTGCTGAATAAAGTCGCGCACGTGATCTTGTTAAAGAAGGCTGGGAATTTACTGTTTTGCCCTTTTTCTAATTCTAATTGTATTCTGGGCAGTTTTGGGTACCTTCTTTAAATCCTAATTGTAATAGAAGGCAATTTCTTGCTAGGCAAGATTTGTAGAGCCTATTTAAACACATCCTACCATTGTAAATCATAACAATTCATAGCTTTTAGTCGTATCAAGGTACTTTCAATCTTCAATTCTTTCTTCAATATTATGTTTTCATTCATTATCATTATTATTATGTTTTCTTTATTAAATATGCGTAACTAATTCTCTAATCTGAGGATTGGGTAGTATTCCTTGGTATTCATGCATGCTTGATTACGTGATTTTCTGCTTTGCTGATCTGTTAATGAGATCTTAACACAATTAGGGGAGTCATGAACCTTTGATTGTATTCTAGGGATTGTAATAAGCTTGGGAGAGAAGTTGCAATCTTAGTACATGATTTAACAGACATAATTTGAATATTAGATCGGGAGATTAATAGGAGAATTGTGAGACATATAATTCTTGGCACTTAACAGTTTATAGATATACTTTGATTGTATCACGGGAGTGACAATTAGGGTGTAGCTGTAGGCACTATATTGTAACCTGGGAGGGTGCAGTATAACTTTAGAAGAATTGTTTTCAGCAAGGTAGGAACACAGATATCACATTAATATTGAGCATGTATTGAGACCAAGTGAAGAACCCCAGTTCTTAGATTGTTTTCCCATATATTTGAATCTCAGTTTAAAATCAATTCTTAGTGCTTATAATTAGTTCTTGGTTAATTTAGTTAATACATAAACCCAAAATTTCTTCTCACACACTTCTAGACGTAAAGAGATAAGAAACTTGAACTTGATATTACATTCAGTCCTTCCCTGCGAACGAACACATAAAAATATTACTAACAAATTGGCGCCGCTGCCGGGGAAGGCAGTATAGTTGAGTTTAGGTTAATTGTTTCTTGTAGTTTGGATTTTATCTTTGTATATATTTTTCTTTTCTTTCTTTTTGTATTTCTTTCTTTGGTTTTGAGGAGAGAGACTAGATGGAGTACAACTTTGGTTGGAACAACGCTCAGAATTTCTACAACAGTCAGGAACAATATCAAGACTTCAATCCTTACCCACAATTCAATTCTTATGAGGATTGTAATGCATATCAGGTGAATTCGTTCTATTCTGAGAACTAATTTTATGCTCCATATGCCCCTAGCAATGATTATTCATATTCGTTTGAAAATCAATATCATGATGATCTTAATCCATATATGTGTAATGATGTTGATACGAGTTTAACTCAGTCTAATCCTTCCTTACCTGCTGATTGGGAGATTGCGCTCAATAAAATGATTCTCTTATTTAATGTATTTATATATCAAGAGTTCTCACTTCTCAGTGTATGCTTTGGTTGCTCACATTTGAGTTGCAATGTGAAAAACAATGACCACTGACGTGTTTGGCTGGTAGAATGTTGGAATGATGTTGTATTCTCTAATTGCATACTATATTTGCAGCTGTGGTTATAATCAAGAAGTTGCAGATGGAGTGCATCCACCATGTACTGATGGAGTCCTTGGCCTCGGTAGTGGAAAATCAACCATTTTAGCGCAATTGCGTAAACTTGGTCTGATGCAAAATGTACTTGGTCATTGCTTCAGTGCATAGGGAGGAGGATATCTCTTCATTGGAGATAATATTTTCGCGACATCTGGAATTGTCTGAGCTCCAATGTCTAGCAAGTCCGGCAAGTAAGAACTCTCAAACCGGGAGCTCTTTTCTGCAGTAAAATCTGTTCTAATATAATCAGCCAATATCAATAATTCCTTCTATTTGATTTAATTAGAAATCACTACTCCTTGGGACCTGCTGAATTACGATTTAATGGCCATGCTACTGGAGTTAAGGGCCTTTCAGTAATTTTCGATAGTGGAAGTTCTTATACCTACTTCAGTTCTCCAGCATATGAAGCTCTACTTTATGAGGTAATTAATGTTGAATTAAAACTAAAAACAGAAGCACTTGGGATTGTCATGTTAAGCTGACCTTATGTTGTTTGGTTTCAGTTAAGAAAGGATTCAAACTTAAATCAGTATATAGATGCCAATGATGATAAAACCCTCCCTGTTTGCTGGAAAGGAACTTATTTAAGCCATTGATATTGAGTTTCACAAATTCCAAAAATGTGCAGCTTGGGCTGTCTCCTGAAGCTTATCTTATTGTCTCGGTAAGCATTATTGAGAAATAGAT
This sequence comes from Kitagawia praeruptora, assembly GCA_037693485.1. Lineage (NCBI taxonomy): Eukaryota > Viridiplantae > Streptophyta > Magnoliopsida > Apiales > Apiaceae > Kitagawia > Kitagawia praeruptora. Next base: position 113,785,695 of record CM075351.1, on the reverse strand, counting down.
TTTAATTAAGAGGCGCAACTCCACTTATGTATATACTCCTTGATTTCCATCTTTTTCTGTTTTAGAGAGGAAGAAGCGTGCATTATTAAGTTTGTATTTAGTTGTTTGTTATCAAGTTCAGAATGAAGTGGAGCAACAAGATCCTTCTGCAATAAGCTTAGAAGAGGATGATAAGAAACAAAAAATGGAGCAAAACATTGCTTCAGTTTTGAGGGGTAAGCAAACTGGTAAAAACTCCAGCAAGCATATAAGATTGCTGCAAGAACTTGTACCAGGATGCGATAAGGTAACTGAACTGAAATGCAATTTTTTATATTGTTATGTTGCTAATTCCCTAAAGAGTATTGTTTCTACTACGGATTACTGGTGAGGTTGTAATATATGAATGGTTTTAAATAAAAATGTTTATCTTTTAATGTGTATTTTGTAGTTAAATGTATATGCGAATATTTAGATATCTGATATTATCAACAGTCTCATTTTAAATTAGGCAATTAGATAAGGTCTGTTAGTTTCTCTCCTGTACTACAAGCTGTATGCTGGTCAGACAATGTTATTGTAAAAAAAATGGGAGTCTATTGCATTGATTAAAGCTTATAACTGTTTAACATAATCTATGCAGCCAAACTACATAAATGATTACTAGGATCAGAGTTTATAGTGATGCTACGTATTATTATAACCATGCTGCACGCTTCCTCATCAAGTACATATTTGAAATTTATGTATGTGAAATAGATGTTAATTAGGAGGCACAACTCCACTTATGTATATACTCCTTGATTTCCATCTTTTTCTATTTTAAAGAAGAAGAAGCGTGCATTATTAAGTTTGTATTTCGTTGTTTGTTATAAAGTTCAGAATGAAGTGGAGCAACAAGATCCTTCTGCAATAAGCTTAGAAGAGGATGATAAGAAACAAAAATTTGAGCAAAACATTGATTCAGTTTTGAGGGGTAAGCAAACTGGTAACAACTCTACAGAAAATTCTGAAAACGGAGATGCCGCTAGAGATAATAGATTTTCATGTGAGAAGGGATAGTATCAGCAAGCATATAAGATTGCTGTAAGAACTTGTACCAGAATGCGATAAGGTAACTGAACTGAAATGCAATTTTTTATATTGTTATGTTGTTAATTCCCTAAAGAGATACTGATTGTTCTTATTGTTTCTACTACGAATTACTCGTAAGGTTGTAATGCTTGATGAGATTATCAACTATGTGCAATCACTGTTGCAACAAAGTTGAGGCAGTATTAGCTTATTTTCTCTTTATTAATTTTTAACGATGCAAATCAGAACTAATGCGAATATGAAGTATGCAAAGACTTAAATCCAATCACAACAGCTTTACCATAATATGAACTTAAAACATTTAGGGTGTAGGTTTCATTCATACTTAATTCTATGATTCTTGATTGGTTGTCTAAAGGTACATACTTTAAGCTAAAGCAAGTCTCGACATATTTTTTGTTGATTTATCCTTATCGGAGTATCTTGAGATATCTGTGTTAGTACATGATAATTTCCGGGCAATCATATTATAGTGTTAATAAAATTGAATAATGTTTTATGCAACTCACTTGATTGCTTCACACTTGTGAAATAAATTCACTTCGAGTATTCTTCTAATTTTTGTGGGATGGTACTAGAGTGTGAAAATAAGAAATTGGTCGATTTCCACATTGTAGCACTTAAAAGTTTAAGTGTTATACTTTTGCTTTCTCGTGTTTCTTAACGATGTAATTGCTTTGCTGGTACAATTTTTGTCTATGATATTTGCAACTGTGAACCCAGAAGTGCATATTGTATAGTAAAGATTCTGTCAAAAGATAAAGTAAACTTTTTCCTGTAAAAGGACAACACTATAACTTTCCTCTTATCAACTTCATCTTTGCATTGTTACTTGTAGCTTCTCAATTTAATTAGTAGTACAGGTGTCCCCGGATATCAAGGATTAAATTTAAGGCCAGGTCATCTTTTTCCACTTGATAACTTCAAAGTCAGCCCGAATACAACTACATCATACCATACCATGTCTCAGGTGTGTGTTTACGTGTTCTCTAAACTACACTTATAATTTTTTCCTGTCAAAAGCTTATCAAACTGAAAGTAACTTGAAACTACAGGATGTATGGGGCAATGAGCTACATAAACTTCTTCAAATTTAATTTGATGCTAACAATAATCTTGGGCCAGTAATTTCCAGAAACTTCGTTTCCTTAAGTCACAAAGGTGATTATGTTTTCGAGTTTTATTTTCTAACATCAAAACCTTTCATGTTTGTTGGGCATCGGGAAGTCATGTACTAGATTGCACACGAGCGTAACTCAAACTAACAAACTTCAACATGCATGAGTCATGTCATTCTAATTTTAATCATTTACTATGGTATTGTTCTACGTTGTGCTCATGTAGACTATGTATATCTAGAATAAGCCCGTGCCTCGCACGGGCGATAAATTTAGTTTAGTTAATACATAAACCCAAAATTTCTTCTCACACACTTCTAGACGTAAAGAGATAAGAAACTTGAACTTGATATTACATTCAGTCCTTCCCTGCGAACGAACACACAAAAATACTACTAACACACTTAATCACAAAGACTCCAACATTAAGAAATACATATCATAAATAAATTAAATAAATGAAATGATACATCATCCTCAACCATATATATGTCGTTATAACTCATCTCATAAAAGTAGTTTTGGTACCCTCCGACTTTATATAAAAACATCTTTATTAAAAATAATCACATAAGTATATAATAATTATGCATCAGGAAGCAGCAAACCAGTACACTAGTTAGCATAAATGATAGTAAAAATTAAACTGGTCGTTAAGAAATCCATTTTCTTTTCTTTCAATCTTCAATAAAGCAATTTACAAGAAACAATTTACGTTAAAATAAAGAAAGCATGACCAAAACCATGAGCAATACACATCAATTAGGAGAGCAATAGATGACATGAGTCTGATTCGATGTAATATAAATAACCTAAACTAACAGTACGTGAAGAAGCTAACAATAATATAACAAAAGAATATAGCTAGCTAACACATGCATATAATAATCACTTATGATTCACAGTTCACGTGACATAAACAGAAAAGCACATAAACACTAGTATTTGTTAATATTCAAAAGAGAGACATACCTGTGGAGGTGATGAATTAAGATCTGTACGAGTCTAAAACTATTCTAAGGGGGTTTATTATATAGCCACAAAAACCCTAAATTAATTAAGGTAACTTCTAAAACTTACGTACAATCTTTTCAACTAATACGTAAATTAAGAATATCCTAATTCACCCAAATCTTTTAAATTAAATGATTCCGATTTTCTAATATCTTTTCACACTTCTTTCCTCTAATAAGAATATCATCCTTATTCAAAATATCTTGCACAAAAAGAATTCTAAAAATTACTAATTAAAATAATTATCTAAATAAAAATGACTTAAAAATCTAATATCTAATAATAAAAAAAAATTAATATTTACGGGGTTTTACAATTTCATTTCGTGTGCACGAAAAAATTTGTGTAATTTAGTGTCATTTTGTGTCCAAATTTTAGGTACACGATTTAATATCATGTCATTTTCGTTCAAGACCCTAAAATACATGACATGAATGTACAAAACAATTTGTCAGGTCTACATAAGCTATTTCTTATTATATATGTACGAAAAATTTAGTCATTGTTAAAGGAAAATGAATTTCATGTTATTCAACCCAAAATCTGAATTACATAGACACATATATAATAATGTGATTGTGTGTTTATATATTACACACTTGATTTCAATTTTATGGACAGTACCTTATTTTAACAAGTTAGTCAAGGTGATACTCATTTTCATATGTCTTACTTTAAGAATAAAACAAAACTAAAATATATTATTCCATGTTTTACTAAGAAAAAATAAAAACAAAATACAAACTGAAAATGCACATTTTAAGTTGTCTTTACAAATAAGCTAAGGGCAATAACCATAAAATCTAACAATTATATGTTACTCCAATAACACGGTATATTGAATTTGTTTGGTTAGTTGATAATTTTTTTTTATAGTAAATCAATTCATTAATAAAAGGACATATAATTTGTAAAAATGATATTGAACAATCATATAGCAAACTAGATTAGATGAAAGTTTCTATTAATATAACTACGTTTGTTTCATATATTTTGCACAGTAGATATCCTTTCTCATATCGAAACATGCAACTTTTTTTAAAAAGACAGTCTAATGATTGATTAGAGTCGTAGGATTAAGTTTTTACACATTTTTAATATGTAATCGAAAAATTAACCATGACCATACAAATATTTTCAATAAATTAATATAATAAATATTTTAAGGATTCGATATTTAATAAATATTCCGAATTCTCAGAATATGGGTGAATTTTTTTTTTAACATGATACGTAGAAATATTCTCTAACAAAGAGAGAAATAAAACGAAAGCTAAATTTTTAAAAAACAATAAAGAGAGATTTTGAACTTTTCAACGGGGGTTGTATTTGTTTTGATGAGTGGTTCATAATATTAATATTAATTCAATTGGTATGAATTCACGGATAAATAATTTTATACTTACGTTAATTAACATTCCAATAAAATTATATATTTTTCTAAATAAAAATTAAAATAATATTTTTATATTAATTTATTAATACAATTTATCGGTCGGTGCGTAGCACGGGTAGAACGCTAGTTAATTTAAAATCTTGATTAATCTGTCAATAATTGACTAAGTTCATTATACTTCTACTAGTGTTCTATCGTGTTACGAATCGACCAATAAATTGTATTAATAAATTAAAATAAATATATTATTTTAATTTTTATTTAGAAAAATATATAATTTTATTGTTATGTTAATATGCGTAAGTATAAAATTACTTATTCGTGAATTCATACCAATTGAATTAATATTAATATTATGAACCAATCATCAAAACAAATACAACCCCCGTTTAAAAGTTTAAAATCCTTCTTTATTGTTTTTTTTAAAATTTAGCTTTCATTTTATTTGTCTCTTTGTTAGAGAATATTTCTAGCTATCATGTTAACAAATTTTTAACCCATATTCTGAGAATTCGGTATATTTATTCAATATCGAATCCTTAAAATATTTATTATATTAATTCATTGAAAATATTTGTATGGTCGTGGTTAATTTTTCGATTACATATTAAAAATGTGTAGCAACTTAATTCTCACGACTCTAATAAATCATTAGACTATCTACCAAAAAAAGGTTGAATGTTTCAGCGATATAAGAAAGGATATCTACGCTGCAAATAAGAAAGGATATCTACGCTGCAAAATATATGAAACGAATATAATTATAACAATAGAAACTTTCATCTAATCTAGTTTGCTATGTGATTGTTGAATATCATTTTTACAAATTATATGTCCTTTTACTAATGAATTGATTTACTACAAAAAAGAAAATATTATCAACTAACCAAACAAATTCAATATATCGCGCTCTTGGAGTAACATATGATTGTTAGATTTTATGGTTATTGCCCTTAGCTTATTTGTTGTAAAGACAACTTAAAATGTGCATTTTCAGTTTTGAAGTTTGTATTTTGATTTTTTTTTTCTTTTCTAGTAAAACATGGAATAATAAATTTTAGTTTTTTTTACTCTTAAAATAAGACACATGAAAATGAGTATCACCTATCTTTTTTTTAATTTGACTAACTTGTGAAAATAAGTTACTGTCCATAAAATTGTCAACTGTGTAATATATAAACACATAATCACATTGTTATATATGTGTCCTTGTAATTCAGATTTTGGGTTAAATAACATGAAATTCATTTTCCTTCAATAGTGAGTATATTTTTCCAACATATATATGAAGAAATAGTTTATGTAGACCTGACAAATCGTTTTGTACATTCATGTCATGTACTTTAGGGTCTTGAACAAAAATGACATGATATTATATCGTATACCTTAAATTAGAACACAAATGACACTAAATTACACAAATTTTTTCGTGTACACGAAATGAAATGAAATGTGCGAATAGAAAACAATATAACAATTACATGAAATATTACTGTGTATCCAAGTTATGTAAATATATAATTATATTTCTTAGAATAACATTGAGATGTTACAAAACAGAATTAAGAGTAACATGCCTGGTGTAAAGTCTCCCAAACAAAGTGAAACCCTCATTTTTATTTTTTTATTATTTCTCGTGAACAAATATCTATCTTTGTGTAGAATCTTTCTACCAAGTTATTTGGTTTTCTTAGCCATTTTCTATGCTTTGTTGATATTGAAAAAATATAATCAACCAATCAAGCAAATTCAATATATGCTCTTAGGTTAATATATGAGAATTGATACTATTACTTTAATTCAAGAATATAAAATTCAAAAAGGCACCATTCTATTAAAAACAATATATGATTTTAAGTGTATCAACCTTTTTATTTATCATTATTAATAATTTTTATAACAAAAACCGTAGCTGCTGCTGCTGCTCTCTCTCTCCACCTTTCCCAAAAAATGTTAAACTAAAGTTTAGGAGCTCATATCAGTTTTTTATGTTTTTTTTAGATTTCTTAATTTTTCTTTATTTTTCAATAAAAATATCATTGAGAGTCTAGTACCCCGTTGCCCATTGGTGGATTTTATCTACCAAAATATTAGATTTTGTACTATCTCCTTGTAAATGATAAGCCTTATTTTCTTTTCCTTGATTTTACTTTGGCTTTCACTAAATATCTCTATTTATTGAGAGCCTATATCCTGTTCGTGGATTTTGTCTACCCATATATTAGATGTTATATTAGTTCGTTGATTTGGATAGTATATAATCACAGTTCTGGTCGGTTGTTTGAATACGTTATGACAAATCAGATATACATATTCCTCACGTTTATAACAAATTGTTAGATTATCTCACCGAAAAGACTATATAATTTAGTGATATAAGCTAGAGATTTACCATAATTGAAGATCTATTCAATGATTGGATAAAATAAATTAGTGATATAATTTACTATGTGTTTGTTCAATTTTAATTGTTTTTGTAGATGTTGTATGCCCTTTATTGATGATTTTTGCAGGTTTGATTATTTTTACAGATGATATATGTCCTTTTATTGATGAATTAATTATCAATAAATAAATAGTGATTTATAAGAAAATTTGTGTTAAATTGACCAATTTATTTTGGAAATATTCACTAACAATATTTTCATTGACTCTACAATATTTTTTATTTTTTGATTGATTATTTATACACCAGATAATGTATAGTACTATTTAAAAGTATATTTTATATATTGAATAATTCAAATATATTGTCAAGTCAATTTTTTTTCCATTAATTATTGCATAGTTAATATTTTCGTAATTAAAATGTTAAAAGATGATTGGTTTAAACTTCATTCTAATATTTTAATTGATTGATTAGCTTTTTTTTATGATTGAATTATTTAATACTTTACATAAATTAAATTTTGAGTGTGCATTTAGAATAGTGTGGTGAATAGTTTTATATTGTTAATAATTTTTAATTCATGATTTTAATTGTAACTTATGATTTTGAATTGAGAGTTTGAGATATCAAACTATCTATTATAAATATAATAGATTTATGTATTAATGTATACATTTTTAAATTAAATAATTACTGTATTTAGAATAAAATTGTTAAGTAATCACTGAATAACATTGATAACCCAACACTGTAAAAAACAGTTATCTTTATGCACACCTAATAATGTAAACAAATCAGTGAGTCGCAGAATTATTGGAGTTTGCTATTGAATATTCTAATGGGAAGTAACTCTAGGAGAATCCGAACTGGGGATGATGATAACCTAAATCATTTTCTTTTTTTTTTATCAGAAATGTTTTTCTGTTGAATTTATTGGACAATTAAAACACGAAACATACAATACATATATACAATCGAAACAAAAAGATAATGTGTCCAAGTATAGAATGTCATATAATAAAAAGAAATACAATAGTACCTTAACCGAAATTGATATGATTTAGCCATGAGGAGAATTGATGCATACACTTAGTTTATCAAAGTTGGCTAGGTCTTATGGGGAATAGGGAATAAGCGGCTTAGATTTACCGTAATGTTTAAATTGATATAATAATTATTTTTATTAGTTTGTATGAATTTTATTTTATATAAATTGTTTATTAGTTAACCGTTAAAATAAAAATTAGTAGTTATTATGTTTAGTTAATTGATATGAAAAAATAAAAATTAATTGTTATTGAGTGTAACTTGATTTGAGTTTAGTCTTGGGTAAAACATAGAATCTAGATCCAATAGAAAAACATGTTACATTAAGTTTAATTGATTTAAATTTAATAGATTCTGATTGATGTTAAAATAATTCAAAATCTTGTGATTGGTTAACTAATACAAGTTAGATTCAGATATCCTTTGTTATGATAAAGGATGTTAAAAAAAATTCATAACTAAAATATATATAACCATATGTAATATACTGTTTTGTGGATTTATAGAAAATAATATTTACGGTAAGTAAAAAAAATTTAAAATTAAAAACCATTTGATATGCGAAGTTGTTGGGATTTATGGGTGATAGCATAGAGACAACTTAACTATATTTCCCTATACTTAGTTTTTACTAAGTTGAACATACTGTCACAGCCAGAGTATGTCTTTGTAATCGAATAATTGTTGTCATGTAATAATTGTATGATTTGGGAGAAGTTCATACATTTGTTCAAGCCTCAAGGAATACTTCCAGAAGATAGCAAGAATAAAAGTTACTGTCACATTCTTGACAGTAAGGTTACAAGAAGACAAATGTTGCAAAGTCACGACAAAGCTACATCTGACATCAACATTGGCTGAAGCATGGGACAGTAACATTCTCACACTTAACAGCAAGTCTGGAGTTCCGATAGCAACATTGGCGGGAGCTCGTACTGTCAACTACTGAATATTCCTTTGACAGCAGACTCTGCGGTTAAGGTTACTGTCACCTTGAATTATTTAATTTGGGTATTTTTCTCAGTCAAAGTCCGTGACAGGTTACATGTTCAAGAAACAGATTTGCTGCAACACTCTATCGTTTGTAGCAGACCTACAAAGACTACGATAGAAGCTTAAGAGATTCACAAGACAAGGCTGGTCAATTCGAGGTGTATGTAATATCCACATCTACTAGAATTGTATTAGCTAGAAATAGAAAGAATCTAGGTTGCTTTACTTATAAGGTTTATCTTGTCTGTATAGCAATTTAGGAAAGTCACATGGGTGTGCAAATTGTAATGAGCTGCCACTTGAAAATGATAGCAGCTCAACACCCCTTGCGATAGAGACAACAGAGTATCTTAGTCTACTTAGATACATCTTAGATTCTTTTCTATTCATGTACGCACACAAAGCAATCTTGTATCTTCTGAGATATCGAAGCTGGAGAAATATTTTCTCTAGGTTGTAACAACACTTCGCACAAGATAAATAAAACATTTATTTTGTGAGAAATATTGTTTCACTTATTGCTTGCATACATCTACTAATAATCTATAATCTTTATCTTCGTTGTTGATTTAAAGATTCAATTTTGTCGGTATTGCATTCAACCCCCTCTTCTGCAATACTCCGGGACCAACAACTGGTATCAGAGCTTCCAGATTGATATACAAATCTGAAGATCATGACGAGTGTTCAGAAGTCAAGTGGAATCAAGATTACAGTCTTTGATAAAGAGAACTACAATTTCTGGAAAAGAAAGATCTTGTTATTTATCAAAGCTGCCCATCCACTATACTTGGGAATTCTTGAGAATGACCCCTTCATACCTCAGAAGGAAGTAGCTGCTGCTACTGTGAATGATGAACTCATTCCAGCCCACTGGGTTGCAAAGAAGCCTTCAGAGTACACAGAGACCGAAAAGGAGAAAGTAGTCTTGGATGACTATTTACAACTTATATTGCTCGAATCTCTTACATTAGACAAAGCCATGTGTGGTAATGTCATGGGATGTACATATTCAAAAGAGATGTGGAGTAAGATAGAGTTGCTGTGTGAAGGAAGTGAAGAGGTTCGTGAGAATCAAAGACAATTAAATTCTTGTATCACACTATGAAGCCTTTATGGCTAAACCAGGCGAAGAACTTACACACATGTTTGAGAGGTTCAGTTAAGCTAATAGCTGAGTTACAAATTCATGGAAAGTTCTATGATAGAAAGGAGATTAACATCAAATTTCTGCTCACTCTCCCCGAGCATCTTGAGCACAAGGTCACAGCCATAAGAGAGGGAAGAAACTTGAATGATGTCTCTCTTGAAACTCTCTATGGTGTGCTCAAATCATATGAACTCGAGCTTTTTCGAAAGAGAGCTATTCAAACTGGAACCAAAGGAAAAGTGACAAACATGTTAGGAGCCCTTGTAGCTCATGAACCACAAGTAGCTTGTCCAAGTGAACCATCACAAAGTTCACAACCAACACAGATGCCATCTTTGAAGATTGAGGAGGTGTTGGATAACGCGGAGAAGGTGGTTCTGCAGCTGAAAGATGTTGAAGATGAAGACTTCTACACAGTAGAAGAGATTGAAAGCATGGATAATCCAACCATGGCTTATATGGCTAAGAGATTCAAGAATAGCAAGTTCAGAAGAGACAAGTCATACAAGCCACAGGATCAATCATCTAAGTTCAATTAGGAAAGTTTTTCAAAGGCCACTGGTGGAGCCACAAGAGGAGGATACAAGACCGGGTTGGTGGATAGGTCAAAGTTCAGATGTTACAACTGCAATGAGCTAGGTCATTTTGATACTGAGTGCAGAAGACCAAGATAGAATCAGGGAAAAGGATCCGGAAATCAGTTTAAGAGGAATCAAGGGAAAGCCTATGTAGCTGAAGGAAAATGCTGGGATGATTCTGAAGATGAAGAAGAAGAGGAGTTTATGAACTTAGCCCTCATGGTTAAATCTGATGAAGAAGCTTCAAGTTCATCAAATCAGGTACCATCTCTAGTTTTACTTGATATATATGTCTAAAACTGAATACAATCACACCATTGAAAATTTAAGTGCTTAGATATTTAACATTCATGTTAGTTTATCTGCTGCTCACGAAGAAATTGCTAAGTTAACTAAACAGAATGAAACTCTCAAATCTGAAAATGAAATGTTGTTGCTTAGAACCAGTCCCCTAGATTCATTAGCTCAAGAGAATGCTAGGTTGAAAAATGATATTGTCTGTGCTAAGGAAATAGAAGAATTTCTCAGGAGTCAAATTACAGAAAATGAGTTTAAACTCAAAGCATTTAGAAACTCTTCTAAGTTAGTCCAGGAATATCAAGATAATCACACTGAGAATCAGAAGGTAGGAATAGGTTTCGAGTATGGTAGAAGGCATGGAAAGGCAATTGCTCATGATGATAGTGATGCTATCCTCATATTCTCAAAAGAATTTACAAACCAATTTTCAAAAATCTTCAAGCTGATTTTGATGAAACCTCCTTGTTCATCAAACAAGAGCTACTTGATGAAGATGAGTGCATTGACAGCACACTGAGCGAAGGAAAAGATACTGTCAAATCTCCCGTGACAGAAACTCTACCAAGCAATCAGATAGAATGTGCTAAAGTAGCTGACAGCAAGGATGAGACAGAAACTTCAAAAGATATTGTCAAGAGAGAATCCAAGTCAGCAACTTTCAAACCTTCTGTCAAGACAGAGGCAAAGAAAGGTACTGTCAAAGGTAGCTCGACAGCAACTTCAGAACATACTGTCAAGGCAAATGTCTACAAGCCTAAGAATAGGAATGGCAAGTTAGGGATTGACAAGAGGAATGGATATAGTTATGTTAAGGATGCCCCTAGGAAGCTTTGCAATAATTGTGGATCATCTCATCGTTTAACATTTGTTTGTAAGAAACCCAAACATGATAAGATTAATGCGTCCAATGTTAGTGGTAACTTACATAGAACCCCCATTATGCAAAGAAATATGGATGTCTGTAATAACATTGACTGTATGCCATGCAAAATTGTTGTTATGAGTACTTGTTTCAATTTGCCTATTCTGTCTACTGAAAGATGCTCCTATTTAGAAACTGCTGAGACTTCTGTGCCTGCCTATGTTAGTAAAAAGGCAGCTTCCACTAAGAGATAGACCAAGTCTAACTCTAGAACTAAGTGGACAGCAAAAGAAGTCAAACAGGAGGATTCTAGTGTAGATTTAAATGTGAAGCAGAATGATATGAACAATGATGCTGCAACTACAGGACCCAATAGAGTTTGGGTACCAGATGCAAATTAAAATCATCTGTTTTGCAGGGCAAGAAACAGAAGTAGGTCATGTGGATCATCGACAGTGGATGTTCCAGGCACATGACTGGTGATATAGCCCTGCTATCACATTTTGTGGAGAAAGCCGGCACAATCATAACTTTTGGAGACAACAACAAAGGTTACACTGTGGGATATGGCTTTTTGGAAATTAGAAATGTTGTCATTGAAGATATTGCTCTTGTTGATGGATTGAAGCACAACCTACTCAGTGTCAGCCAGTTCAGTGACAGGGGATTTAAGGTTGATTTTGATATGATGTTCTGTAATATCTATCACAAGAAAGATGGAAGCCTCTCTTTGAAAGGAGTCGGGAAGGGAAGCTTGTTTGTTGTAGACTTAAATTCTGTCAAGAAAGACAAGGCTTACTATTTTTACAATAAAGCATCAGTTGGTGAAAGCATGCTTTGGCACAAGAAGCTCTCACATCTCAATTTCAAGAATATGAATATTTTGATGAAGAAAGATCTGGTGAGAGGACTACCTCAACAGGAATTCTGTCAAGAAGGACTATGTGAGGATTGTCAAATGGGTAAATTGAAAAGATCTGTGCACAAGTCAAAGCAAGTAAATACCAACACTGAGCCATTCAAATTAATTCATATGGATTTGTTTGGTCCAGTAAATGTTCAATCTCTTGCAAGAAAGAGATATGCCCTGGTAATGGTGGATAACTACTCAAGGTACACTTGGGTGAAGTTTTTAGAGACAAAGGACGAAGCTGCTTAAGAAATCATTGATCACATAAAAGTTCTTGAAAGAACCCCCAATGCTCAAGTTCAATATCTGAGAAGTGACAATGGTACTGAGTTCAGAAATGCCACATTAGGAAAATTCTGCAAGGAAGAAGGCATTGTCCAACAATTCTCCACTGCCAGGATACCACAACAAAATGGAGTTGTAGAAAGGAAGAACAGAACTCTCATTGAAGCTGCGAGAACTATGTTGAATGATTCTAAATTAACAACATATTTCTAGGCAGAAGCTATTAACACAGCTTGCTACACACATAACAGAACCTTGATCAACAAGACTCATGGAAACACTCCTTACTATCTGTTAACAGGAAAGAAACCTACTGTCAAATATTTTCATGTATTTGGGAGTAAGTGTTTCATGATGATTGACAACCATGAAAAGAAAGGAAAGTTTGATGCTAAAGCTTATGAAGGCATTTTCATGGGATATCGATTGGAAAGGACTGCCTACAGAGTCTATGTCATTGATCACAAAGTCATTGAAGAAAGTGTAAATGTCACATTTGATGAAACCAAATTCCCAGGACTGCAAGAGGATGGTCAAATGGAGCCTCTTAGATTTGAGAATCAAGGGTATTTGGAAGAAGAAGAAATTGTTGCTGATGAACCTACTTGTACTCAGGATATTGAGTTTGAAAGAAATGCTGTCAACACCAATAATGCTACTCAAACTCCAGCTCAATCTCAAACTATATCTGCTAATCATCAGAATGAGAATGATTCTGGAGATGTTGAAGAACATGAAGGAGAAAACATCAATGGTGGAGAGTCAACCCCTCAAAGAGGAAATGAACAAGTAGATCAAGAAAGAAGCTTGCCTAGAACCAATAAGTAGAACAGAGATCACACTAGCAATCTAATCATTGGTGATCCCACTACTGGTATAAGGATAAGGAGAAATGTTTCTGCTGACAGCATGTTCTCATATTTTCTATCTCAAACTGAGCCAAAGTCAATTGATGAAGCATTGTTGAATTCAGATTGGGTGATAGCCATGCAAGAAGAGCTCAACCAATTTGAGAGAAACAATGTATGGAAGCTGGTCCCTAGACCTAAAGGGAAGTCAGTAGTTGACACAAAGTGGGTTTTCAGAAACAAGTTGGATGAAAGTGGAAATGTGACAAGAAACAAGGCAAGGCTAGTAGCTAAAGGTTACTGTCAACAGGAAGGGATCGATTATGATGAAACATTTGCACCTATTGCCAGACTTGAAGCTATTCGGATATTTTTAGCCTATGCTGCACACTGTAACTTTAAGGTGTTCCAAATGGATGTCAAAAGTGCCTTTCTTAATGGAGAATTAGAAGAGGAAGTGTATGTTGAACAACCACCTGGATTTGAGGATGCTGAGTTGTATGACTTTGTCTACAAGCTGTTCAAAGCACTCTATGGATTGAAGCAAGCCCCAGAGCTTGGTATGAAACTCTCTCTACTTTTCTCATTGAGAATCAATTCACAAGAGGTGTAGTGGATAAGACACAGTTCTACAAGCACCATGGCAAGGACATCATTCTGGTTCAGATTTATGTTGATGACATAATATTTGGTTCTACAAATGAGAAGCTGTGTGAAAAGTTTTCATCTCTTATGAAGAGAAAATATGAGATGAGCATGATGGGAGAACTGTCATTTTTCCTAGGTCTACAAATTCATCAAAAGGATGATGGCATCTTCATAAGCCAATCGAAATATGTCAAAGAACTTCTCAAAAAGTTCAACATGGAAGATGCATCACCTGCCAAGACACCTATCTCTATTGCAACCAAACTGGATTTGGATCCTAAAGGAAAGAAAGTGGATTCTAGTACCTACAGAGGCATGGTGGGATCGTTGCTATATCTAACTGTTAGCAGACCAGACATTATGTTTGCAACATGTCTCTGTGCAAGGTTTCAAGCTGATCCAAAAGAATCACACTTAGTAGCAATCAAGAGAATCTTTAGATATCTTAAAGGTACTCCAAACTTAGGCCTTTGGTATCCTAAAGATACTGGATTTGACTTGATTGGTTATTCGGATTCAGACTATGCTGGATGCAAGATTGACAGGAAAAGTACAACAGGAAGCTGTCAATTTCTTGGTGGAAGATTAGTGTCATGGTTTAGCAAGAAGTAGCATTCTGTATCTACTTCAACTGCATAAGCTGAATACATTGCAGCTGGAAGTTGCTGTGCTCAAATTCTTTGGATGAAAAATCAGCTAATGGATTATGGTTTAGAGTTGTCCAATATTCCTATTTATTGTGATAACATTGGTGCCATAGCTATCTCAGACAATCCAGTTCAACACTCCAGGACAAAGCACATTGATATCAGACATCATTTCCTAAGAGAGCATGTTGAAAAGGGAACTGTGAAGCTGATTTATGTTCCAACAGAAAAGCAACTTGTAGATATTTTTACGAAGCCACTAGATGAAGCAACCTTCAACAGGTTGGTAAATGAATTGGGAATGTTAAATCTGGTATGTTAACTTACTAGTTTTTACATTTTCATTGTGGTTAAATTACAGCTTGTGACCGTAACTTTCAATGTTACTGTCATGAGAAGTTACTGTCTTATGTGCTACTTGTTTATTTGATAGCATGTTTTGTTAGAATATGGAAAGTTTGAGGCATATTTATAATATGTTCTTGATGACATTTCCGGAAACTAACAAGTGAAGGTTGTTCCTTGTAATGAGGGCTTAAACTTTCATGTTTGGATCTAAGACATTTTCTTAGTGGAATCCATAAATAAATTGAGTTGAAAGAAGAATTGATTATTGGTTTATTTTAACAGGTTTCAGATTTATTTGTTGCAATAGTACTGGAAATTTGGATCAGTATTTGAAATAAATCCTGATGGAAATTTGTATCAGTACTTGGAGAAAATCCTGATGGACTTGGTCAGACATCAAATACTGATGGGCTAAATCCTAATGGATATCAGTTCCTGATGAGTACTAAATCCTGATCCTGATGGACACTAAATTCTGATATTACTGATGACTAAATCCTGATACTTATGTAACTAAAAATAAATCCTGATGTAGTTAATGAAATTAAATCAGAATATTTACTTTCCTTTTATGGAGTATCAGTTACGTTTATTTTTGGTATTATATATACAATACAGAAGTAAATAAACGTTAAAGGAAGAGATACGTCCTAAGGATAGAAACATGATTCGTTTTCTTCTTTCTCGGTTCTCTCACGATACATATAGCAGAAATACATAGTTCTTAGGCGAATTGAGGTGCTGGTCGCTGTTGATCATTGGTGTATTTGTGAACCCTTTGATCGGTGTTGTTTTATCCTGGAAGTGATATTGCTGCAACCCAATCACAACGTAAGTGGGGCAATATTCTCTTCAAGAACATCCAAGTTTTCTTGAAGGGCTTGGTGACTCAGCTGTGTTCTTTCTCTCTTGTTGTCTTGGCTTAAGCTACTGTGAGAGATAAGTGTTCTTACTTTTCTTGTTAATTACAGTTACTGATTATACTCTTGTTTATGCCTTCGTGATTTGTTTTGTTAATTGGTTAATTACCTGTTCTTGTTTAATATATATATCACTGCCTCATTGTTATGTTGTTTAGTGTAATATACCCAACAATCTTGAAGAGAATATTTGTGTTATATATTGTTAATTAACAAGATGGTTAACGAAACTGAAACTCCTGTTGTTGAGACTAGCTCTGGGTCTGGTGTTATTGTACCTACCATTGATTGGACTACGTACCATTTCCCACAACCTATCGATTTGTCAGGTATGCCTGATAAATTCGGTGGGGGTGTTGGTTTTTCTCGTTGGTAGAAAAAGATGAAACTGTGGCTTACGGTAAAGGGTCTATGGCCAGTGGTGCAGTATGAGAAACCAGTTGTGGTTAAGGAGAAAGCCGAAACTGTTAAGGCTTATACCATGTGGGAGGAAAAGGATGGGGTGGCTAGGGCTGCTATTCTGGCAGGTTTATTGAACACTCTATTCGATGTTTATTCATCTGACTCCTACACTGCTAAGCTCTTATGGGAGAAGCTTGACCAGACACATAATACTGACTCGCAAGGGTTAGAAAAGTATTCTGTGGCTAGGTTCCTTGACTTTAAACTGGTGGATACTAAATCCATGACTGAGCAAGTGCATGAGTTTGAGATGTTGGTTCATGCTTTGAAGGAGTCTGGTATGGACTTACCTGAAAAGTTTCAGGTTATGTCTGTGATTGAAAAGCTCCTTAAGTCTTGGGAAGAGTTTGCACTCTCCCTGAAAAGACAGAAAGGAGAGATCACCTGGACAAACCTGATGTTGGACATCTCTGTGCAGGAGCAACACAAGTCCAAGCAAGGACACGTGATGCCTACTGAACATGCTGGGAGTTCGAAGGTGAATGTAGTGACTGTAGGACAGAAAAGAAAGTCTGTCACTAAGAAGGAAAACACTAAGTCTAAGGACAAGAACAAGGCTAAGAAACCAAAGGCAAACAAACCATGTTGGTCTTGTGGATAGGTTGGTCATTGGAGCAAGGACTGTCCTGAAAAGAAAGCTAAGAAACCTGTTGTGGGAGCACAAGCTAACACTGTGCTTGGAACCACTGGTGGGCCTACGGTTAACATGGTTGTTGGTGAGGCTATTGCTTCTGAAACTGACAACGGGTATGTAACCTACAACCCTGTACTTCATTCTACTTATTCGTCTCATGAATGGTTGATTGATACTGGAGCTAATGTACATATTTGTACTGATATTACTCTATTTGTATCTTATCAACAGACTCATGGAATGATGGTTACGATGGGGAATGCTAGTGTAGCTCAAGTACTTGGAATAGGAAACGTGGACCTGAAGTTCGCTTATGGGCGTGTTTTATCCCTCACTAGAGTGCATCATGTTCCTGATATTCGTAGAAATATAATAAGTGGAAGTTGTTTAGTTAAGAATGGTTTTGAAGTTTCTTTGAAATGTAATAAAGTAGTTATTACACATACTGGTGTATTTTTTGGCAAAGGTTACTTGTCGGATGGATTATTTTTAATAAAGGTTGAGCCTGGTTTGGGCATTTTTATTAATAATAATGTTGCTCCTTCTGTTAATTGTGTTGAATCATCTGATTTGTGTCACGCACGTCTTGGTCACTTGAATTTTGGTGCTCTAAAGAATATGATGAACTTAGAGTTGATTCCAAAACATGCCATTGATAAGAAATCTAAATGTCAAGTATGTGTGACTGCTAAAAAAACTAGGAAACCCTTTCATAATGTGGTTAGGGATTCAAATTTGTTAGATTTAGTGCACACTGGCATATGTGAATTTGGTGGTGTTCTGACTAAGGAACATAATAGATATTTCATTATCTTTATAGATGACTGTAGTAGATATTGTTATGTTTATTTGCTTAAACATAAAGATGGAGCACTAGATAAATTCATTATGTTCAAAACTGAAGCTGAAACACAAACTGGTAAAGTACTTAAACGTTTGAGATCAGATAGAGGTGGTGAGTATACGAGTAACACTTTTAATGAATTTTGTAAGAGCAATGGTATAGTTCATGAGGTAACTCCACCATACACACCTGAGTCTAATGAGGTGGCAGAACGAAAGAACAGAACCTTTAAGGATATGATCAATAGTATGCTGATTAATTCTGGGTTGCCTAAGTACATATGGGGAGAAGCTCTGAATACGGCTTGCCATATTCTGAATAGAGTTCCTCTGAAACACATGGACAAGACACCTTATGAATTATGGACAGAGAAAAGGACTAGCTTAAAATATCTTCGTGTGTGGGGGTGCCTTGCAAAGGTACTTGTCCCTGAACACAAGAGAAAGAAACTAGGGCCGAAAACTATTGATTGCATCTTTCTGGGCTATAGGGAAACCACTACAGCTATGAGATTTTTAGTGTTAAAATCTGACATAGATGGAATAGTGGCTAGTTCCATAGTTGAATTTCGTGATGCAACATTCTTTGAGGATGTGTTCCCTATGAAGACTGGTATACCTCAGGATATTCCTGATGATGATCCCACTCACACATCAAGGTCCATTCCTGATCATGTGGAAAGGATGACAAATGTGTGGGCAGATCCTGATAGTAGCTCTATTCCTGATGAAGTAGAGGAACCTAGAAGGAGTAAGCGTGCTAAGGTAGTCAAGGATTTTGGAAGTGACTTTATCACTTACAATATCGAGGATGAACCTTTAACTTTTCGACAAGCCATGGATTCTTCAGAATCTAGGTACTGGAAAGGTGCTGTAAAAAGTGAAATTGACTCTATTGTTTCTAACGGAACATGAGAGTTGGTTGATCTACCTCCTGGGTGTTCTACTATAGGATGTAAATGGGTGTTCAAAAGGAAGATGAACCCGGATGGCTCAATAGATAAGTATAAGGCTAGGCTGGTAGCGTAGGGCTTTAAGCAAAAGGAAGGCATTGATTACTTTGACACATACTCTCCAGTTGCTAGAATGACAACAATCCGAATGCTTATAGCATTGGCTTCTGTACATGGTCTTATCATCCATCAAATGGATGTAAAGACAGCTTTTCTTCATGGTGAACTTGAAGAAGAGATTTATATGGATCAGCCTGAGGGATTTGTTGCCTCTGGTAATGAGAGGAAAGTATGTAAGTTAATCAAGTCTATATATGGCTTAAAACAAGCTCCAAGGGACTGGCATAAAAAGTTTGATGAAACTGTTTTAGAATCAGAATTTGTAGTTAATGAAAGTGACAAGTGTGTCTATTACATAGTTAAAGGAAATGAATGTATTATTGTGTGCCTATATGTGGATGATATTTTATTGTTTGGAACCAATATTGAGATTATTAACGAGACAAAAAGGTTCTTGAAAAGGCATTTTGAAATGAAGGATATGGGAGAAGCTAGTGTGATTCTTGGTATCAAGTTGACTCAGTCAACTGATGGAATAACCTTGTCACAATCTCATTATATAGAGAAGTCTATACTTGAGAAGTATGGTTATTCAAATTGTAGAATCGCAAGTACTCCGTATGATCCTAAAATTGCCCTTGTCAAGAATAGTTCAGGAGTACATGTGTCCCAGTTAAGGTATTCTCAGATTAGTGGGAGTTTGCAGTATCTTGCTAATGGTACTAGGCCAGATATTTCATATTCATCTAAGTTAGCAAGATATACAAGCTGTCCAAACAAGACTCATTGGGATGCTCTTGATAGAGTACTTAGATATCTGAAAGGCACCATATATCTTGGTCTGCATTACAGGAGGTTTCCTGGAGTGCTAGAGGGATATAGTGATGCAAGTTGGATAACTAAGAAGTCTGGTTCCAATGGAGTGACTAGATACCTGTTTACCCTAGCGGGTGGAGCAGTATCTTGGAAGTCTTCTAGACAGACTATTATAACTCGGTCTACTTTTGAGGCTGAGTTGTGTGCATTAGATGCCACGGGGACTGAGGCTGAATGGTTACATGGACTTATGTCAATGTTACCTGTAGTAATTCGTCCACTTCCTGCTTTTGCTGTTCATTGTGATAGCCGTACAACTATCGACAAGATTAACAGCAAGAAGTATAATGTGAAAACAAAGAGACATATCCAAGTTAGACTAAAATCTATAAGGGGTCTAATGTCTGACAGGATCATAGCTGTTGAGTTTATTGGAACTCAAGAAAACCTAGCTGATCCTTTGACTAAGGGGCTTGAGCATGCTGTAGTCCTTAAGTCTAGGTTGGGGATGGGACTGTTAGCCCATAATAATTCATCTACAGCGGGAACCCAATACACATGAGAGGAGATCCCTCGAAAGTGTATTCAATGTGGTAATAAAAAGTTGTAAGGGTGAATTGGTTGTACCTTTAATTACATAGATTGATACTTATGTATTTGGAGTCTATCCCCTGTAAACCTAAAAGGTACTGTAACTGCCAGAATAGCAAGAGTTATTTGAACTCTGAATGGGGTCAAGTCATATGACAAAATGCTAGCTGTACATCTTTGGAGATGCCCAGCTAAGCGAATGTAATTGTGTGGTCGCAATTAGAGGAAAGGGTTATTCCTTGAAATATTCGACGAACAGGATCGAGACATGACCATTAACGTCTCAAAGCCGTAGATTGGCACCATAGCCTTTGACTTGTCGTCGTCGTCTATGGAGTGTGGTTACACCAAACAGATAAAGATTCAAGGTGATATATTCCATCTGAATCCGGTAGCCATCGAAGTAGAGGACTTAGGAGGGTTCAAACCCGGAAGGGTACCTACTCTGAAAAACAAGTCATGATAAGGATAGATATGTATTTGCTTTTCTGTATGGATTCGTGGGGGATTGTTAGAAAATGGAAAGTTTGAGGCATATTTATAATATATTCTTGATGTCATTTTCGGAAACTAACAAGTGAAGATTGTTCCTTGTAATGAGGGCTTAAACTTTCATGTTTGGATCTAAGACATTTTCTTAGTGGAATCCATAAATAAGTTGAGTTGAAAGAAGAATTGATTATTGGTTTATTTTAACAGGTTTCAGATTTATTTGTTGCACCAGTACTGGAAATTTGGATCAGTATTTGAAATAAATCCTGATGGAAATTTGGATCAGTACTTGGAGAAAATCCTGATGGACTTGGTCAGACATCAAATACTGATGGGCTAAATCCTGATGGATATCAGTTCCTGATGAGTACTAAATCCTGATCCTGATGGACACTAAATTCTGATATTACTGATGACTAAATCCTGATACTTATGTAACTGAAAATAAATCCTGATGCAGTTAATGAAATTAAATCAGAATATTTACTTTCTTTTTATGGAGTATTAGTTACGTTTATTTTTGGTATTATATATACAATACAGAAGTAAATAAACGTTAAGGGAAGAGATACGTCCTAAGGATAAAAACACGATTCATTTTCTTCTTTCTCGGTTCTCTCACGATACATATAGGAGAAATACATAGTTCTTAGGCGAACTGAGGTGCTGGTCGCTGTTGATCATTGGTGTATTTGTGAACCCTTTGATCGGTGCTGTTTTATCCTGGAAGTGATATTGCTGCAACCCAATCACAACGTAAGTGGGGCAATATTCTCTTCAAGAACAGCCAAGTTTTCTTGAAGGGCTTGGTGACTCAGCTGTGTTCTTTCTCTCTTGTTGTCTTGGCTTAAGCTACTGCGAGAGACAAGTGTTCTTACTTTTCTTGTTAATTACAGTTACTGATTATACTCTTGTTTATGCCTTTGTGATTTGTTTTGTTAATTGGTTAATTACCTGTTCTTGTTTAATATATATATATATATCACTGCCTCATTGTTGCGTTGTTTAGTGTAATATACCCAACATGTTTGTTATGACTATGATAAATTCAAATCACATGCTTGTTTTAATTTATGCAATGAGTAGTCACGTGACATTAACTTATTTCAGACGCTTTGTGACAGCCCCAAATCCGGGGTCATAAATCTGGGCCATCACGGACCAATTTCCATCCAATATCAATATCACTTGGGTCTTTTTTTTTTATATAATTTTTAATGCTTAAACAGTTGACCCCACACTAATACACACACACACCAGTCATATGCTCAGAGAACAATATTTACCATAACAAAAGTTTATAGTTGAAAGTTAAAAGAGTTATTACAAACCAGGATCATACTTAAGTACATTGTTGAATGACACTTTGACATGAAGCGTTTCAACAACCAAAAGTTTATTACATGCCTTCATACTTAATTATACATAAGCCCTTGGAACCCATCTGTCTCATCTCTACCTCTGGAATCGATGCTAACGAGCTCTCAGAAGGTCGCCTTTCCCTTACCCTCTTGCGGGGCGTTCTGCGTAGTATTGGCATACCTAGCTGTATATAGATAAGTAGCAAGAGTGAGCTATAATAGCTCAGCAAGATAATATTGTAAACTAGAATTTAAAATGTAACCAATTATAAACTTTAAGGAAGAATGTAATTCTTATTTAATAATACATCATCCACTTACTACTAGAAGAAAGAAATTTAGGATAATACAGTATCAGTTTCTCTTCTTAAATAATATAACAATCAATATACCCTTTCAGTGATATATTTCAGGATAATATGAATATTTACTTAAATCTCTTACTATCATCTTCTCATTTCCTTCTTATGTAACAATTTTTATAAATTAATATAAAATCAGTTTCTCTTCGTCTATAACAATAACTCCATCGTCTCATATCATTTTACCTTTTTAGTATACCAATCTGACTTTATCGTTTATTCTTTATTCAATAATTGTGGAGATTTCCACTGTTGCCGAATACGTGAGGTACGATGATCAGTCGTCCTCCGTACCCGTCCATTTTTACTACCGGTAGAAGGAATGAAGGCCACCTGCTAACATCATCCCTGGAGGAAGGCCACCTGCTAACATCCTCCCGGAGGAAGGCCACCTGCTAACATCCTCCCTTGGCATCTTCGTGCCGAATCATGAATGCTAGACTATGTCGCACACAACCCTGACACAGCCTCTTATGCAAGTTTGTTGCTAATCCCCCTTTTTATAAGATCATTATTCAATTTATCAACACCATTTCACATTTCCATTCCCGTATATCACTTCCATTCTCGCACATTATTTCTATAAAATATATATATATAACATACACTAAAAAGAATGTTTATAATATAGCATTATAAACCATATAACCCTAGATAACAACTGATACCATTCTCTTTCATATCTCTTTTACCCTAGAGCATATTCGCTCCATTCGTATCATCTCTATATTCATATTTCAGAAAACATATCCATCTCTCTTTAACTTCCCACAATCAAGATAATATATTCTTTGCAATATAGCAACAAAAGCATCACATATACATAAATATTCCATGATATCATTATTATTCCGAAGATAAATAATTTTTAAAGTAGGGATAGAAGGATCTTGCCTCGGTTTCTGTATCCTGACAGTATGGCTGGTCCCTCCTCCGGAATTTCTATAAACACAAAAGGACCGTCATTAGAATACCACATCTCTTACTCACTACCCTCTTGTATAACAAAACCCTTTACACTTCAACATATGTTTAACGTATTATTATTACCCCAAAGGTTCAAGGACTTAACCATTTACAAGCTCAATCGAAGTTTCAGTGGTTTTTCACCATTTCCCCTAACGACCACACTTAACTGTAAAAATCCCCATAAATTATAGATTTCGACTTTTACTACAAGGTCAACTGGTAATGTCTCTTTGACTACCCTACCATATTATCCCAAAGTTTCATAATTTTTAAAAATGTCTAAGTAGGTTGATCATAGCCTCAAAGTTGATACAATTACGGTTTCTCGGTTTTCGAACACCTTTCACTAAAACTGACTTTTCTCCTAAACCGTTCATCAGATTTTAATGCACCTTATATCGAAACGATCTATAAACCAAGCTCTATCATTTCATGGTCAATTGGTAACCTAGGCAGTGAGGTACCGTACGAATGCAGGGGTCACAAAACAGGGCAGATTTCGTTCTAACGAAAATCGGACATTATAACTGCTGTAATTTCATACTTTCCGAAATTTCACCACTCCAAAACCATCATTCCACACTCAATCCAAACCCTACACCATGTGGACTACATTCCAGCCATGGTTCCAAGTTTACAACACAAAACCCATATCAATCCAAACCATTTAGAACACATATTCATCATAAACATTACATTAACATCACTTATTACTAACCAATTAAATTTCCACCATAAATACAAAGAAGCAAGCATAGTTATACCTCCTTGAAGCTTTTAATATCCTTAATAATCCTTGGGCACACCTTGAACAACCTTAGTATGGCTTGTATTAACTAAATAAATCATTAAAACAAAGTTAAAACTTATAGAACACTATTCATTCACTATTCATCATCATCTTTAAGAATTTATTTACCTTACTAAATGATGATGGATGGCTATGAAACTTTGAGAATCTCTCTTTCTATCCTCCAAGAGCATCCATGATTTTCCTCTTGATTTTTAGTTGATGTTTGCTAGGATTTTTATTTTTTTTCTTATTTTTTTCTTGTTTGGCCGAATATAAGAAACAAGAAGGGGAAGAGAGTTTTGTGTTTTGTTCTTGGCTTAATCTTGATCTTCTAGTTGTCTTGGAAGATTAGTAAGATATTTTGTGGTTAAAACCATGTGAAAATACTAATCTACCCTTAACTAGTGTTAGTGGAATGTGATGTCATTTTGGTGATATCATAATTCTCTTTTTCTTGATTTTCTTAAGTAATTTGCTAACACTCTTGGTGATAATAATGTGGTATATATCCTTGTTATATTATAAATCTTGGTTTCTTAATCTCCATATTCGTCTAATTGTGGTTCGTTTCGAATGTACCTCATTATCTCAGCGGTTTTGAAACCATTTACGAATCAAATTTCCCTTGGCATTCTCTTAACTTAATAATCCTTTGGTTTAACCTAAATTCACTAATTCCTCAAAATATAATTCTTATAAGGTTTCCATACTCCTTAATGTCCAATAGAAGCTTACTCGAAATCGAAATCTTAAAAATCCATGTTCAGGAATTTCTGGAATCTATCGTCATTTCGAGTCACTTATTTTCAATGTACAACACTGATATGGTTTCTGTTTACTCATTTTCCGTTTCCATTATGGAGTACTTATATACCATTTCACTAAATCCTCGAAATTTACTATTCATGTGACCACTGTAGCATTACTGAAGTTAGGGTTATTACATCCTTCCCCCCTTAAAAGGATTCCGTCCCGGAATCACGTCAAAAATGTCCATAGATACCTTTTCATCTACACCTTATAACTTCTATACCACTTTCTTCATCCTTTTTCCTTCATAATATCTCTATCTTGTTTGCGCAAAATTACACCAACATAAACTTGCTTGTCATTCATCAACATTCCTCTTTTAATTATGGTTATCGGCCACCACATTGGCCTCTCCTGAATGGTAGTGTATCTCACTTATGGTTTATCCCTATGTTGATCTCTATCATGACATAAAATATACATACTTCGCTCTTATTATATCTTGTCTCTGTAAAATCTTCCAGAAATTCGACTAGAATAAGATTCTTTGAAACAATTATAAGAAAATACTACCTATAATA
Organism: Kitagawia praeruptora; assembly: GCA_037693485.1. NCBI lineage: Eukaryota > Viridiplantae > Streptophyta > Magnoliopsida > Apiales > Apiaceae > Kitagawia > Kitagawia praeruptora. Next base: position 113,759,501 of record CM075351.1, on the reverse strand, counting down.
TATATTTCCTGTTCGTATATAAACAAGTCTGTGGGTTACCCCCAAAATACTATTATTCTCCTTTTCATAGAATTTCTAACCCCTAACAGATACTGATTTTCCTTATCTAGATTGTCAACCTACCTATACCATTCATTGACCACATTGATCCCTAACCAAACATTTACACTAAAGATTTAAATACTAAAAAAAATGTTCACCTACATCTGTATCTGACTTTCTCAATGCCTCTCCTAAAGTCATGTTATACACTCTAGCAGTAGGCCTGTTTGAAGCAGTCACACTCTGTTCTGGCACGGATGATCCCCCGGAACGGCAATCTCTGGCAATGTGTCCTAGTTTCCCACACTGGTAACACTTGACGTCCCTCTTAGGATTGGTATTAGCCGATGGGCACTGGCTAAGGTAGTGTCCTTTTTGTCCACAGTTAAAGCAGTTTATTTCTAACGCTCTACATACTCCCGTATGCTTCCTACCACACGTGTTACAGTCTGGAAATGGTGTTCGAGATTGATTAGCCTGTAAGGTTCCTGTGGATCTACCACCCTGATTCACAGTCTCACTGGTAATCTTATTATTCCCTGACTTTCCTCCAAACTGGGGTTTTTGTCCTTTACCAAATTTGTTAAAGTAGCTTCCCTCACTTGAACCCCCCTTCTGACCCTCAAATTTCCTTTTCTTATTCTCTCATCCTACTTGAGTCTGTTCACTCTCAGCTTCGATAATAGATGCCTTCTGAACTACCGCAGCATACTCCGTCAACTCAAATGGTGCCACTCTCGTTCGTAGCCATGGCTTCAATCCTTGTTGGAACCTTTTCGCTCGTTGCTCTTCAGTACGCACGAATTCTGGAACAAACCTAGACAGTTCGATAAATTTCGTTTCATACTCAGCCACTGTTAGATTTTCCTGCTTTAGCTCCAAAAATTTTATTTCCATTTGGTTCTCCAGGTACCTAGGGGAATATTTGTCTAGAAACACCCTAGTGAAACGCTCCCAGGTTATCACTCCCGCTCCTTCGAGATTTTTCTTAGCTTCCCACCAATAATTTGCCTCTCCCTTTAGGAGATAGGCTGCAAAGACTATCTTCTGATCTTCCTCTACCCTCAGTATCTCGAAAGCTTTCTCCACCTCTTTCAGCCATGCCCTGGCTGCTACTGGGTTAGTGGTTCCCTCAAATTCTGGGGGTTTCAATGACTTAAAGGCACGAAAAGAGTTAGCTGCCTGGTTGGGAAGAACAGGTGGTTGTGGCGGATTCTGTGGATTAGCGAAATTCTGCCTCAATAGTTCCATAAATTGGTTAAAAGGGTCACCACCCTGATTTCCCTGTTGACCAGTTGATTCATCTTCTTCTTCCTCATGATTTTGTTCATTATGAGCGTTTTCACCCTGCCTATTATGACTTCCTTCCTCTCTCTCATTTTCCCTTGCATTCATTCTATTATTACGCTTAGGCGGCATGATTCTGTATATAACAATATCTTTCATTAATCACCCAAATTTAGGGTACAACATACATCATTTCCATATATTCAAAACTATATCATTAGTTAACTTATTTATGCATCACAGTTAATATCTAGTTATAATACTACCTCATTAAATAAACTTATCACCTTTAGCATAATAACCTTTTCATTTAAGTCAATTACCTGTCATACATTAATATTTTCGAATCTCAACACTTAGTATCAAAATATGATAAAATTAGGCAAAATACATAAACTTCATTAATTTACATAAATATTTTACTACTTGGGTACAACGTCTTTTACTACTAATATCATACATCATAAAGTACAAGGTTCGAAACCCCAAAAGCATAACCGTACATACTAACTCGCTATAACAAAAGCACTACTAGCTGTCCTCTAATCAGACTGGGATTAAGACAGTAAACAACTAACCTAATCCCCAAAATGACATCCACAAGATGACTAGTCTGATTAGTATCCAAGACTACTACTCCTAATCATGGTAACGACGCCCTGATAACGTCTCTGATCTGCACTACCATAGTGGTGACTACATCAACTATCTGAGCCCTCCATACTGGATCCCCTCTGTCTCCCAACATCCTCCTAATCTCACCGAGTGCCCGCAGCTCGATACTAACTATGCCCAAAGACAACCCATCTGGTATCACACCTCCTCCTCCTCTCGCCCTGTCTAACCTCTGTACAAGTGTATCTATAGTCCGACGGGACTCCTCCAGCTGTCCCTGTAGGACAAAGTACTCTGACAAGAGAATAGCTGGCAACTGTCCAGTTGGAAATATAGGTGCCTCCTGAGGTGGCATAGCAATTGGGGGAGGTACGTCTACAAGTGGAGGTGCATCTACTGGTGGAGGTGGTGGTGCAAATGGTGGGGATGGAGGAACTGGCTCCGTGTCCGCATCCTCGGAAGGGTCCTCCTCCAACTCATCCTCTGACAAGATAAAGTGTCCCGGTGGAGTGAACTGCTCAACTGGGTCCTCAAAAGGGTCAGGGCTAGGTAGAGGAGATGGAACTGGTGATGGCACTGGGACAGGTGGAACAGGAGTAGGAGTCATGTGAATGTCCCTCCACTCAATCGGCTCCTCAGGTATAACAGATAACCTAGGCCTCTTACGCAAGGGCATCTCCTCCTCAGGAATATCCGACCGCACCCGAGAAGGTCCGGCCCCATCAGGTCCTACATATGGTCTACCAGAGTATGGCACTATGGCCACAGCATCCCTCTGCCTGCGCTCATCTGCCTCCTCAAGTCTCACTCTGATCTTGTGTCTCTCCATGGCCTCTGCGCGAACTCTCCTCCTCAGGTCAGTGATAGCATACTCTGGAACCTCTATACCTACCAGCAACAAGTCTCTAAGCTCCTGCTCGGGTAGTCCTAGCCACTGGGGGTCCTGACCCGGCTCACCCATCTCCGCTCCCTATAATAAAACATAAAATTCTATTAGTAACGGTCTATAAAATTATATTATATGCTTAAAATAAATACTACCTGCGATATACCACCCCTGAACTTGATGGAAGTTCACAATTTATATTATAACAGATACATTTATTATTATCGCTCTTGTTCCTGAGCATTATGACTCTTAGCTCTGATACCAAACTGTGACAGCCCCAAATCCGGGGTCATAAATCTGGGCCATCACGGACCAATTTCCATCCAATATCAATATCACTTGGGTCTTTTTTTTTTTATAATTTTTAATGCTTAAACAGTTGACCCCACACTAATACACACACACACACCAGTCATATGCTCAGAGAACAATATTTACCATAACAAAAGTTTAGAGTTGAAAGTTAAAAGAGTTATTACAAACCAAGATCATACTTAAGTACATTGTTGAATGACACTTCGACATGAAGCGTTTCATCAACCAAAAGTTTATTACATGCCTTCATACTTAATTATACATAAGCCCTTGGAACCCATCTGTCTCATCTCTACCTCTGGAATCGATGCTAACGAGCTCTCAGAAGGTCGCCTTTCCCTTACCCTCTTGCGGGGCGTTCTGCGTAGTATTGGCATACCTAGCTGTATATAGATAAGTAGCAAGAGTGAGCTATAATAGCTCAGCAAGATAATATTGTAAACTAGAATTTAAAATGTAACCAAGTATACTTGTATATACATATGTAAGCGGTAACCAATTATAAACTTTAAGGAAGAATGTAATTCTTATTTAATAATACATCATCCACTTACTACTAGAAGAAAGAAATTTAGGATAATACAGTATCAGTTTCTCTTCTTAAATAATATAACAATCAATATACCCTTTCAGTGATATATTTCAGGATAATATGAATATTTACTTAAATCTCTTACTATCATCTTCTCATTTCCTTCTTATGTAACAATTTTTATAAATTAATATAAAATCAGTTTCTCTTCGTCTATAACAATAACTCCATCGTCTCATATCATTTTACCTTTTTAGTATACCAATCTGACTTTATCGTTTATTCTTTATTCAATAATTGTGGGGATTTCCACTGTTGCCGAATACGTGAGGTACGATGATCAGTCGTCCTCCGTACCCGTCCATTTTTACTACCGGTAGAAGGAATGAAGGCCACCTGCTAACATCATCCCTGGAGGAAGGCCACCTGCTAACATCCTCCCGGAGGAAGGCCACCTGCTAACATCCTCCCTTGGCATCTTCGTGCCGAATCATGAATGCTAGACTATGTCGCACACAGCCCTGACACAGCCTCTTATGCAAGTTTGTTGCTAATCCCCCTTTTTATAAGATCATTATTCAATTTATCAACACCATTTCACATTTCCATTCCCGTATATCACTTCCATTCTCGCACATTATTTCTATAAAATATATATATATAACATACACTAAAAAGAATGTTTATAATATAGCATTATAAACCATATAACCCTAGATAACAACTGATACCATTCTCTTTCATATCTCTTTTACCCTAGAGCATATTCGCTCCATTCGTATCATCTCTATATTCATATTTCAGAAAACATATCCATCTCTCTTTAACTTCCCACAATCAAGATAATATATTCTTTGCAATATAGCAACAAAAGCATCACATATACATAAATATTCCATGATATCATTATTATTCCGAAGATAAATAATTTTTAAAGTAGGGATAGAAGGATCTTGCCTCGGTTTCTGTATCCTGACAATATGGCTGGTCCCTCCTCCGGAATTTCTATAAACACAAAAGGACCGTCATTAGAATACCACATCTCTTACTCACTACCCTCTTGTATAACAAAACCCTTTACACTTCAACATATGTTTAACGTATTATTATTACCCCAAAGGTTCAAGGACTTAACCATTTACAAGCTCAATCGAAGTTTCAGTGATTTTTCACCATTTCCCCTAACGACCACACTTAACTGTAAAAATCCCCATAAATTATAGATTTCGACGTTTACTACAAGGTCAACTGGTAATGTCTCTTTGACTACCCTACCATATTATCCCAAAGTTTCATAATTTTTAAAAATGTCTAAGTAGGTTGATCATAGCCTCAAAGTTGATACAATTACGGTTTCTCGGTTTTCGAACACCTTTCACTAAAACTGACTTTTCTCCTAAACCGTTCATCAGATTTTAACGCACCTTATATCGAAACTATCTATGAACCAAGCTCTATCATTTCATGGTCAATTGGTAACCTAGGCAGTGAGGTACCATACGAATGCAGGGGTCACAAAACAGGGCAGATTTCGTTCTAACGAAAATCGGACATTATAACTGCTGTAATTTCATACTTTCCGAAATTTCACCACTCCAAAACCATCATTCCACACTCAATCCAAACCCTACACCATGTGGACTACATTCCAGCCATGGTTCCAAGTTTCCAACACAAAACTCATATCAATCCAAACCATTTAGAACACATATTCATCATAAACATTACATTAACATCACTTACTACTAACCAATTAAATTTCCACCATAAATACAAAGAAGCAAGCATAGTTATACCTCCTTGAAACTTTTAATATCCTTAATAATCCTTGGGCACATCTTGAACAACCTTAGTATGGCTTGTATTAACTAAATAAATCATTAAAACAAAGTTAAAACTTATAGAACACTATTCATTCACTATTCATCATCATCTTTAAGAATTTATTTACCTTACTAAATGATGATGGATGGCTATGAAACTTTGTGAATCTCTCTTTCTATCCTCCAAGAGCATCCATGATTTTCCTCTTGATTTTTAGTTGATGTTTGCTAGGATTTTTATTTTTTTTTTCTTATTTTTTTCTTGTTTGGCCGAATATAAGAAACAAGAAGGGGAAGAGAGTTTTGTGTTTTGTTCTTGGCTTAATCTTGATCTTCTAGCTTGTCTTGGAAGCTTAGTAAGATATTTTGTGGTTAAAACCATGTGAAAATACTAATCTACCCTTAACTAGTGTTAGTGGAATGTGATGTCATTTTGGTGATATCATAATTCTCTTTTTCTTGATTTTCTTAAGTAATTTGCTAACACTCTTGGTGATAATAATGTGGTATATATCCTTGTTATATTATAAATCTTGGTTGCTTAATCTCCATATTCGTCTAATTGTGGTTCGTTTCGAATGTACCTCATTATCTCAGTGGTTTTGAAACCATTTACGAATCCAATTTCCCTTGGCATTCTCTTAACTTAATAATCCTTTGGTTTAACCTAAATTCACTAATTCCTCAATATATAATTCTTATAAGGTTTCCATACTCCTTAATGTCCAATAGAAGCTTACTCGAAATCGAAATCTTAAAAATCCATGTTCAGGAATTTCTGGAATCTATCGTCATTTCGAGTCACTTATTTTCAATGTACAACACTGATATGGTTTCTGTTTACTCATTTTCCGTTTCCATTATGGAGTACTTATATACCATTTCACTAAATCCTCGAAATTTACTATTCATGTGACCACTGTAGCATTACTGAAGTTCGGGTTATTACACGCTTGCTAGTGATAAGTATTCGTGTCATTTGAAATGACCCCGGGTATTTGTCAGTCATTTTAATTTAAAGTTTATTACTTCATTAAAAAGAGGCAGTTGTAAGCTGTAGAGTCACTTAATGTGTTATAAATAAGACCGAGGCCAAACCCTTAGTTCTCACTTAACACACTAAAAACTCTAGAGGTAATATGAGTAAGATGAAGGCAGAAGAAATATCGACATCTAAGGCGCCAAGTGCAAGTGGAGAAGCGAAGCCAGAGCCTCCAAGTCTCAAGAAGGAGATGGAGATAGCTGCTACCAATGAGCGGCTTGATCTCTGGGTAGATAAGTTTCATACTTATCTTGAAGAAGAGGGGATCTCCGATCAAAAGGAGATAGAGAAGATCGCGGAAAGGCTGTTGTTGGAAGCCTTTCCCAACTTAAAATAATTTTCATTGTGGTTAAATTACAGCTTGTGACCGTAACTTTCAATGTTACTGTCATGAGAAGTTACTGTCTTATGTGCTACTTGTTTATTTGATAGCATGTTTTGTTAGAATATGGAAAGTTTGAGGCATATTTATAATATGTTCTTGATGTCATTTCCGGAAACTAACAAGTGAAGGTTGTTCCTTGTAATGAGGGCTTAAACTTTCATGTTTGGATCTAAGACATTTTCTTAGTGGAATCCATAAATAAATTGAGTTGAAAGAAGAATTGATTATTGGTTTATTTTAACAGGTTTCAGATTTATTTGTTGCAACAGTACTGGAAATTTGGATCAGTATTTGAAATAAATCTTGATGGAAATTTGGATCAGTACTTGGAGAAAATCCTGATGGAGTTGGTCAGACATCAAATACTGATGGGCTAAATCCTGATGGATATCAGTTCCTGATGAGTAATAAATCCTGATCCTGATGGACACTAAATTCTGATATTACTGATGACTAAATCCTGATACTTATGTAACTGAAAATAAATCCTGATGCAGTTAATGAAATTAAATCAGAATATTTACTTTCCTTTTATGGAGTATCAATTATGTTTATTTTTGGTATTATATATACAATACAGAAGTAAATAAACGTTAAGCGAAGAGATACGTCCTAAGGATAGAAACACGGTTCGTTTTCTTCTTTCTTGGTTCTCTCACGATACATGTAGGAGAAATACATAGTTCTTAGGCGAACTGAGGTGCTGGTCGCTGTTGATCATTGGTGTATTTGTGAACCCTTTGATCGGTGCTGTTTTATCCTGGAAGTGATATTGCTACAACCCAATCACAACGTAAGTGGGGCAATATTCTCTTCAAGAACAGCCAAGTTTCCTTGAAGGGCTTGGTGACTCAGCTGTGTTCTTTCTCTCTTGTTGTCTTGGCTTAAGCTACTGTGAGAGATAAGTATTCTTACTTTTCTTGTTAATTACAGTTACTGATTATACTCTTGTTTATGCCTTTGTGATTTGTTTTGTTAATTGGTTAATTACCTGTTCTTGTTTAATATATATATATATATATATATATATATATATATATATATATATATATATATATATCACTGCCTCATTGTTGCGTTGTTTAGTGTAATATACCCAACATGTTTGTTATGACTATGCTAAATTCAAATCACATGCTTGTTTTAATTTATGCAATGAGTAGTCACGTGACATTAACTTATTTCAGACGCTTGCTAGTGATAAGTATTCGTGTCATTTGAAATGACCCCGGGTATTTGTCAGTCATTTTAATTTAAAGTTTATTACTTCATTAAAAAGAGGTAGTTGTAAGCTGTAGAGTCACTTAATGTGTTATAAATAAGACCGAGGCCAAACCCTTAGTTCTCACTTAACACACTAAAAACTCTAGAGGTAATATGAGTAAGATGAAGGCAAAAGAAATATCGACATCTAAGGCGCCAAGTGCAAGTGGAGAAGCGAAGCCAGAGCCTCCAAGTCTCAAGAAGGAGATGGAGATAGCTGCTACCAATGAGCGGCTTGATCTCTGGGTAGATAAGTTTCATACTTATCTTGAAGAAGAAGGGATCTCCGATCAAAAGGAGATAGAGAAGATCTCGGAAAGGCTGTTGTTGGAAGCCTTTCCCAACTTAAAATAATTTTCATTGTGGTTAAATTACAGCTTGTGACCATAACTTTCAATGTTACTGTCATGAGAAGTTACTGTCTTATGTGCTACTTGTTTATTTGATAGCATGTTTTGTTAGAATATGGAAAGTTTGAGGCATATTTATAATATGTTCTTGATGTCATTTCCGGAAACTAACAAGTGAAGGTTGTTCCTTGTAATGAGGGCTTAAACTTTCATGTTTAGATCTAAGACATTTTCTTAGTGGAATCCATAAATAAATTGAGTTGAAAGAAGAATTGATTATTGGTTTATTTTAACAGGTTTCAGATTTATTTGTTGCAACAGTACTGGAAATTTGGATCAGTATTTGAAATAAATCTTGATGGAAATTTGGATCAGTACTTGGAGAAAATCCTGATGGACTTGGTCAGACATCAAATACTGATGGGCTAAATCCTGATGGATATTAGTTCCTGATGAGTACTAAATCCTGATCCTGATGGACACTAAATTCTGATATTACTGATGACTAAATCCTGATACTTATGTAACTGAAAATAAATCCTGATGCAGTTAATGAAATTAAATCAGAATATTTACTTTCCTTTTATGGAGTATTAGTTACGTTTATTTTTGGTATTATATATACAATACAGAAGTAAATAAACGTTAAGGGAAGAGATACGTCCTAAGGATAGAAACGCGATTCGTTTTCTTCTTTCTCGGTTCTCTCACGATACATAAAGGAGAAATACATAGTTCTTAGGCGAACTGAGGTGCTGGTCGCTGTTGATCATTGGTGTATTTGTGAACCCTTTGATCGGTGCTGTTTTATCCTGGAAGTGATATTGCTGCAACCCAATCACAACGTAAGTGGGGCAATATTCTCTTCAAGAACAACCAAGTTTTCTTGAAGGGCTTGGTGACTCAGCTGTGTTCTTTCTCTCTTGTTGTCTTAGCTTAAGCTACTGCGAGAGATAAGTGTTCTTACTTTTCTTGTTAATTACAGTTACTGATTATATTCTTGTTTATACCTTTGTGATTTGTTTTGTTAATTGGTTAATTACCTGTTCTTGTTTAATATATATATATATATCACTGCCTCATTGTTGCGTTGTTTAGTGTAATATACCCAACATGTTTGTTATGACTATGCTAAATTCAAATCACATGCTTGTTTTAATTTATGCAATGAGTAGTCACGTAACATTAACTTATTTCAGACGCTTTCTAGTGATAAGTATTCGTGTCATTTGAAATGACCCCGGGTATTTGTCAGTCATTTTAATTTAAAGTTTATTACTTCATTAAAAAGAGGCAGTTGTAAGCTGTAGAGTCACTTAATGTGTTATAAATAAGACCGAGGCCAAACTCTTAGTTCTCACTTAAGACACTAAAAACTCTAGAGGTAATATGAGTAAGAGGAAGGCAGAAGAAATATCGACATCTAAGGCGCCAAGTGCAAGTGGAGAAGCGAAGCCAGAGCCTCCAAGTCTCAAGAAGGAGATGGAGATAGCTGCTACCAATGAGCGGCTTGATCTCTGGGTAGATAAGTTTCATACTTATCTTGAAGAAGAGGGGATCTCCGATTAAAAGGAGATAGAGAAGATCGCGGAAAGGCTGCTGTTGGAAGCCTTTCCCAACTTAAAATAATTTTCAGTTCTCAAGAACTATTTGTATTATTTTAAGTTTTTATTTAATGAAAGGACCGTTTTATTTTCTTAGTATTCTTGCATGTCTTTCATTTTCGTCTTCTCATATTAGTCCTATTACTGGTTGTCTATTTACTTGTTTGTGTGTATGGATGTTTGTGGATGTGTGCTAAAACTAACAAATATGTGCTTAAATCGATTAAAATGCTATTTGGTAATTTTCGCTTAAGCAATAGACAAAGTCGATTAAAATTCATGACAAAAATAATTTCCGCTTAATCTGTTGTCAATAAGTGAAATGCTATCACGATATGCCTTGACAGCAAGTTCTTAGACGACACAATGGAAAAAGTCTCTGTCATGAAATTTAAAGAAAATTGAATAAATTGCTTAATGATGACAATATGTTCTTGCGACGATGTTACTGTCAAGCAAAACCTATTGTCATCCTCTCAAAATTACTAATGAATTTGTTATAGCCCACAGGTTACTGTCAAGATTAGTGGACCGAATTAGTGGACCGAATTAATGGGCTAAGACATTGCTACTTTCTCTTTCTCAGTAAAACATTTTCTATTTTCATGTAAGCAACTATCAAACACACAAACACTTAACTCTCAACAGAACCTCTCTCTCTCAAAAGCAAAAATCTCTCTCCAAAGCTCAAAGCGAGAAATGGCACCCAAACAATCCTCTTCTCAAACAAACTTTGCTGGTATTCTCACTGCTGGAGATACTGGTGAAGGCTTTAAAGGACTCGTATCCTTTATCAACAAGTCCTATCTGGTCATGCTATAACATCTACACCATCTTTGAACCTAGAGAGACTTGAAGAATTCTGGAACACTGCCCATGTTCCAGGAGGTGCAAGTAATGACAATATAAATTGCACAATCAAAGGAGTTACTCGCACTCTCATAATCAGAGGCATCAACGAAGCTTTAGGAACTGGACTACAAGCTAAAGAATCATACAAGGAACTTGCAAGTGATGAAACCCTGAGGAAGTTTTTCTTGAAAATTGGGTATTCTGGTCCTGTTCTTGAAGAGGGTACAACAAAATGGTACTCGACTGGTGAAATGGATAGAAAGCATTTGAGAAAAGAATGTAGCATGATTTTTGATGTCATGGTGAAGGTTTTCTCAACCAAAACCTCTGGTTGGAATGGAATTCCCTCCTATATTAAGAAGCTCACTCACTCTCTTGTCCATGGATACAAAGTGGATGTAGGAAAGTTGCTTATGAGCCAACTCAAGTCAGCTCTGAGCAGGAAGGTACATGTCTATCCTCACTTTCTTACAATGTGTTTGAATTCATTATGTGGTATTGATGATAATGCATCTCTCACTATAGAATGCAATGTTTTGAAAAGAAATACACACACATCACTCAATTCACAAAATTCAAATGCACATATTTCACTCTGTTTTACCAAGCACATGGATGATCAAGAGCCTAATCTTGATGTAGCACTACCCTCTGGGTATGTTGTCTTCTCCCTTGAGAATGAAGCTGAATTAGACCCAAATTCAGTTAACCCGCATTATACTTCATACATTCCTATCAGATCATCTAGACAACCAAAGACCACAAAAACAACTCTGCAAGACTCCAAGAAAAGACCCTTGGAAACTGGTGTTGGTAGTAGTTCTGAGAATGTTGAAGGAGAAACTGCACATGATGCAGCAAATAAGGATGTTAGTGAAAGTGAACCCACAGTGGTTCCTCTTGAGCCTAAGAAGAAGAGAGCTAAGAGGGGCGAAGCCACTATCAGCCACCCCACAGTCTCACAAAAGGCTGTGGAGGATAAAAGGGAATCAAACACATCCCTAGGTGCTTCTTCTCAACAAGAAGTATCTATTGAAACTGGCTTGTCTCCCAAGGCATCCTGTAAAGAGTCAGCACAACCTCATGTACTCACTCATGAGGAGCCTACACTTGTAGAAATGCACACAGAGTTAGGGCACAGTGAGGGTCATGAAACTTTTACTCTTGATGTTCCACAAGTTACCCCTGTGGAACAGTCAAAAATCTCTTCTATACCATCATCTTCTTTATTCTCTATTCCATCAATTGTTTCTTCTCAACAACCTAGAGAAGGGGACAGTCCCAACCCTTCAGGTTTTGATCATCCATCTCAAGTCATGGATGAGCCCCCATCAAGTGGTCCACAAGAACCCATTTCTCAAAGTGAAATAGATACCACTCACTCAAACACTGAGCTAGATCAAGATGGTACTCTACCAGAAAATGAAACAGCCAACATCTTGGTCGAATTCCAAAGAGCAACTGACCTTCAGGAAGTTGCTGTCATAGCCTCAGCTGCTGTCAAAGACACCACAAAAGTTGCTGTCAACCCACATGTGGACACATTTTGGGTAAAGATGCTGTCACCTCTACACAGCTTGATCATGATACTGTAATTATTGAAGATGCTTCAGATGATGATTAAATGACTATCTCTGCTTTGAAGGTACAATCTAAACTTTCTACTTCTTTAATTAAAATGCATGCAAGTACTGCTCATACCCATGCATCTAGGATGAGAGAGGGAGTGAAAAGAAAAAGAGAGATAAAAGAAAAGATAGGTGAGCATAAAAATGAGAGGCAGCCAAACGAGCTGGCAAAAGGTGAGGGACTTGAGCATGTCCAGAGTGAAATTGAGGGAACCCCACACACAAAGGCACTAGGCCTTGAGAGTCATTCTGTGAGGAGTGATGAGATCACTCAGAAAAACAATGAGTGTGTGAGAAACCCTATAGCCTCCTTGCCCCAGTCTCTTTCTTTGTCTCCGAAAAGATTGAGAACTGGTGGTCCTTCTAAACAAGCTGAATCAAGGTTGAAAGCCTTTGAGGGCAGATGTGCATCCATGGAAGCTAAACTTGATGCTCTGTCTACTATGGTAGCTACTGGTTTTGCTGATATTCAACAAACTCTTCACTCATTCTCTGCTATCCTTGGTGCTACCAACTCAACTAAGGGGGAGAAAGTGGTAGATCAGAATGGGTAAGAGAGAGAAAGTGGTAGATCAGAATGACGCAAACCTGGTAGAGAAGGAGAAACAAGGTGGAGCTAGAGGTGAGGGGGAGCCAAGAAGTGAGGGGGAGCAAGTTTTGGAAGAAGATGGAGATGAAAGTGAGGGGAAGCAAGAGAAAGAAGAAAGACACTTTGGTGAAGAACTAAAGGCAACTGGAGATGGTGAATTGATTGAAGGATAAATAGATGGTGAGGCAGTGTTGTTATCTAAAGAAGTGTTGGAGCAATTAAAGGGGACTCAAAATTCTGAAAGAACAGTACTGCCACCACTGAAAATCAATGAGCCAAATCCTGAAAAGGTCGAAGCTCCATTCCAGAAGTTGCAGAAGGAATGGAGAGAAAAAGAAATTCAAAATGCTCTAGGTAAAGGCAAAATGCCTGAGTATGTGAACATATCTACTGGAACTACTTGGTCAGATGGAAGTGAATATGCCCTTGAAGATGCAGAATTGATGATGGTTGACCACATGGAGAGTACTTTGAACAACAAAGATGAAGATTTCAGTAAGTTGGTGGATGAATCAATTAGTGAAGCAGGGGGAGCTTTTACAAAATTGGCATCAACACTGAAGAGCAAAGTAATAAGTATCTCTGTAAGAATCAACTTGGAAAGAAGGTGGGATGTTTAAGTTTATCTGAAGAACCATTTGACCATATTCATCACAATGCAACTTTTACAAAGTTTGCATGCTAGAGTACTCCAAGTCCTTGGAACTTTTGTAGTCAGAAATTCAACAACCTTCAATGATAGTCTGATAGCACAAATTAAAAGGATGGTTGAAGACAAACTCCCTGAGGTTATTCAAAATCCTTATGGTGTGTGTTTCAGAAGGATCACTAAGACAGGAGCAAGAAGGTTGGATTTCTTACCATTGGATAAGGTTTCAGGAATAAGCACTGAAACAATCATGAAAGTGCTTCTCAAATCCAGTATCACCAGTGACAAGGTTAAAGCTGTCAAGGATATTCATAGGCTATTAGCAAAAAGAGATGAGGAAATTAGCTTAATCATAAAGAAGCTGATCTCTGATGCTAATGCCAAGATAGGAGGAAGCTACCCTTATGATGATACCTTGGATGATGATGAGGATGAAATTGGAGGAAGTGGTGGACCTGGAGAAATCAGGAGTTCTAGAAGAGAGGCCTCTGAGAATGTTGAAACACAAACTCAGATGGATGCTACCCAAGAAGAGCAAGAAACTCCCAGTACTGAAAAGAAAAATGTTGTCAATGATGAAGGGGAGTTAGAAATTCTTGAAGCCTTGGAGGCTAGTATCTTGAGATTAGTAGTTGAATGTTTTAATTTGGAGAAAGATACTGTCAACAAGGATACTTTCAAAATGGCTGAAGACACCCAAGTGAAAGATGTTGTCAAGAGCCAAACAGAAGAAGCTATCAAAGTTGTTGTCATGAAAGATGTTGTCAAGGGTCAACTTGAAGAAACTGTCAAGGTACGAAAGCTTGTTAAGAATTTCACATCTAACAGAAGAAAGACAAGAGCACAAGCCTATCGTACAACCAAGATAAAAGGGAAGACAGTTGCAGCAGCAAGGAAGAAGAAGCATGGAGAAGTTTTGACAGAGAAGCCCATTGATAAAAGAAAAATAAATAGTTGTGAACTATTGAAAAACTCAATAGATGGGAGCATTACATCTGTCTCAGTGGAACTAGACCCAGTCAACAATAACATACGCAAGTATGATCTCAAGGACTGTGGAACTGCATGCATAACTGTAGAACCAGATTTCACTATGGAGATAGTTTCACATGTGGTAGAGATTCGTGATCTTTCATGTAAAACGGTAAAGGTAAGGAGAAGAATTAATTTCTTCGTTCTGGAAAGGATGATCACTCTCATGGAAATAGACCAAGATGTTTCCAGCAATATCTTGGAGCATGTCAAAGAATACTATGCTAAAAGATATGCTGAATTTTATGAGAAGTATGGTGATTGGAGAGCACATGATGATGCAGACCTGGAAGTTAGCTCTGATGGGGAACCAATGCCTGATGTGAGCCTTACAGAAGCACATTGTCCTTTTACAAGGACTGGCATGGCTGAATATGAAGCAGAACAAGCTTCTCAGGCTGCTAGAGCTAAATCATCCCAACCTACCCAACCTACCAAACCTGCCACATCTGCCAAACAAAGTGCTGAAGACCTAAAAGCTCTACTGAAGGAAAGCCACAAGAAAATCAACAAGCCATTCAGTGAGGAAGCAGGTTATCAGCCCTGTGTACCGGATAATTCTCTGAGAATCAAAGATGATAAGCAAGAAATCTATGTTGATAGATTTCACAAATTGAGGACCAGTATACTGAAGGATCTCTACTGGAAAGTTGTTGGATCAGTTCATAAGCTCGAAATGCTATTTGCTTGGGAACTAGAGGTTATATTTGATCAAAGGAGAGATGAAGATCCAAAGCTAGACAGAAAGAGAAGAGAATCCTTGAATGCTTTTCCCGGAAGGAGATTCAAGATCATCCAAGGAATTCTGAAGTTCAGAACCTACACTTATGATTTTGAAACTTGGTTTGATCTAAAAGATGCTGAAGTATTTCCTTCTCGAGTGATTCAAGGGTACATTGAAGATGATGCCAGATCACCAGAAGAAAAAGCTTTAGTTGAAGACCTCAGAAAGGCAAGAAATGAAGCTCTCAGAAGAGAGGGAAAAATCTGAACAACCGGAGACTGCTAAATCAAGCTAGGTTAATCTCTGATTTGCTCACTCAATAGGAGCAATTGATTTGCAGTTAATTCATAAGCTTCATGTTCTAGATTTTTCTTAACATTTATCAGATATGGTATTTCAACTATTCTGATCTATGTTAGTTAAGTTGTTAGCACGTTTTGATTATAAATTTGTTGTTATTGTCCATAAAAACAAATTGGGGGAGATTGTTGAGATTTATGGGTGATAGCATAGAGACAACTTAACTATATTTCCCTGTACTTAGTTTTTACTAAGTTGAACATACTGTCACAGCCAGAGTATGTCTTTGTAATCGAATAATTGTTGTTATGTAATAATTGTATGATTTGGGAGAAGTTCATACATTTGTTCAAACCTCAAGGAATACATCCAAAAGACAGCAGGAATAAAAGTTACTATCACATTCTTGACAATAAGGTTACATGAAGACAAATGTTGTAAAGTCACGACAAAGCTGCATCTTACAGCAACATTGGCTGAAGCATGGGACAGTAACATTCTCATACTTAACAGCAAGTCTGGAGTTCCGACAACAACATTGGCGGGAGCTCGTACTGTCAACTACTGAATATTCCTTTGACAGCAGACTCTGCGGTTAAGGTTAATGTCACCTTGAATTATTTGATTTGGGTATTTTTCTCAGTCAAAGTCCGTGATAGGTTACATGTTTAAGAAACAGATTTGCTGCAACACTCTATCGTTTGTAGCAAACCTGCAAAGACTACGACAGAAGCTTAAGAGATTCACAAGACAAGGCTGGTCAATTCGAGGTGTATGTAATATCCACATCTACTAGAATTGTATTAGCTAGAATTAGAAAGAATCTAGGTTGCTTTACTTATAAGGTTTATCCTGTCTGTATAGCAATTTAGGAAAGTCACATGGGTGTGCAAATTGTAATGAGCTGCCACTTGAAAACGACAGCAGCTCAACACCACATGCAATAGAGACAACAGAGTATCTTAGTCTACTTAGATACATCTCAGATTCTTTTCTATTCATGTACGCACACGAAGCAATCTTGTATCTCTTGAGATATCGAAGTTGGAGAAATACTTTCTCTAGGTTGTAGCAATACTTCGCACAAGATAAATAAAACATTTGTTTTTGTGAGAAATCATGTTTCACTTATTTCTTGCATACATCTACTGTTAGGTCCGATAAGATTGTAGAAGGGGGGGTTGAATACAATCTATACCAATTTATCGAAATTTGTCCTTTAAATAAAATTTAGTTTAGACAAATTTGTGCGGAATAAATTGAAACAAATTTCAAGTTGAATATAACAATATATTAACTTGATGGGTGTTACAATTTCAGTACAGATTATTATCAAGTAATTAATAACTAATTAGAAAATTCAACATGAACTTTTCTAATTTAGTTAATAAAAATCAAGATAAGAACTAGGAAACTTAATTCGCTAGTAGTACAAGAATCACAAATAAACAAGTTCCACCGGATAAAATATTACAAAGGGGATGATCTTGATTTTACAGAAATTAATTAAGATCTTGTGTTCTTGGAATATTTGAGAGAGAATGGAGGAGGTTGCTGTGTTTTGTGTAATGTTATGTCCGTGTGTGTATATGTCTCCTGATGCTTTTCTTTATATCAACATAAGTTGATAATATCTTCTGCATTCATTTTAACACTTGTTTAGACTATCTGTAGACTATCAAATGACTTGCAGACTATCCAGGGCACATTTAGACTATCGGTGTGACTATCAACCTTAGCAGACTATCATCCTTGCAGACTATACTGAGCAGACTATCTTTCAGACTATGCTGAGCAGACTATCTCCCAGACTATGTTGAGCAGACTATCTCCCAGACTATCTTAGATAGTCTTTTAACAATAAAACCATAGTCTAAAAACACTTTTGATAGTCTTTAAAAATCTATATTAATTCTGAATTAATTAATTTAATAATTAACTTAATAAATAAATTGATTCTTGGAGAATTAATTTATTAATTAAATTAACTAAATACTTTAAATTAATTAAGAGAGAATTAACATTATTCTTTTTCTTGGCCATGCAGACTATCCAGCCAGACTATTGAATTAATTCATTACACGTAACCATTCCCGTTTAATTCATATTTCAACAAACCTGCCGAGTCTTTTTCATTTCAAATCCATTTGAATTATGGCCACCTTAACCACCTGCCATTTTCTTCTTGATAATAAAACTCGCCTATCACCTTTTCAGAAACAGAATGAATTTAACCCATAGAAATGCTTTTTAATCCGCACAGCTTATAATCTTTAATTAATAAATAATTAATTTAATTCAGAAATTATAAAAATAAATATCTAATATTATTAGATATTTATAAATATAATTTTCTAATTAAATAAAATATTTATTAATATAAATAAATCCTTAAGCTCTAAGCTGCGGTTACCTGAGCGTCTGGAACCGGACTCCTTTTGCTTAGCAAAAAATACAACAATTCTAACCGGAGTTTCAGCATTAAGAATATATCACTTTGCATTTCTTCGTGATAAATCTTTTTCCTCACAGCCAGTCCACTTGATAGTAAAATCCTTGTGGTTAATTAATTTAGCACTTTTGTTGCTTGCACAATGATTTTCTCTCATACCAGTCTTGATAGCTTGAACCACTGAAGTTAATGACGAACAACCACTGTTTAATGTTGACACTCGATGTACTGTCTGGTTCATGAGTGACTAACCGCAATGACTGTTCTTCATATATTGACTTTAAAATCTGGTTCCTTTTCTTTTCTCATCTCTCTCTTTAATTCTTCTGTACTGTCTCTGTCACCATGAAATCTATGTCACTTTAAATAAATCCACTTCTTAACGAATACTCCACTGAGGCTTGATCAGTTGACTGAGCTTCTTTCAATGTAGTAATTTCTCAAGTCTGTAGATTGACCTTGATCTTTTTCTTCTGACAGATAATACAATCTGAGATTCCTTGTGACAGTCTATATACTATTTACTATTACAATCTTGTTTAAGTTGAGTTGTATCCTCGAAATACAAATAGGCTACATCATATGCCTTTCATCTACTGATAATCTATAATCTTTATCTTCGTTGTTGATTTAAAGATTCAATTTTATCAGTATTGCATTCAACCCCCCCCCCCTTCTGCAATACTCCGGGACCAACAGAAGTTATTAAATCAAGATATTTTATATTTAAATTTAAATTAATTGCGATTAGTAAATTAGAATAAGTATGGAAAATAATAAAAAATTTGTATATTATTGATTGATTTAAATTTTAGAAGTAAATTCTGATTGCCTCTAAAATAATTTTAATTTTTTGATTGGTAATTTATTCACCAACCAATAATGATACTCTTATAGCGTGTATTTAATAATTAAAATATATGTAGTGTTCGTTTAAATAAATTTATTAATTATTTTATTAACAAATTGTGAATAAATATATTTTTGAAACTTTCAAAAAATCGAGTTTTTGAAGATATGGATTTTATCCAAGCTAAAAAATTTGTTCAAATCTGATTATGTAGTGTTGGTTTATATGCATTTATTAATTAAATTTATTAACAAATTATGAATAAATATATTTTTGAGCATATAAAGTAAATCAAATTTTTGAAGGTATGGATTTTATCCAAGTCATTTAAAATCTAATTTCAAATCCGATTTTTTCAGATTTTTAGTTAAGTTAGATTATAATAATTTAATATCGATTATAATTATACAATATATATTATAAAAATCAATTTAAAATGTATGATAATATGATTGTGATTGACTTTATATTAAAAGAGTGGTTGATTAATGAATGATTAATTATGAAATTTAATTTAAAAAATATAATAGTATATCGTGATTGATTTCAAATTAAAATTGTGATGTATTAGTAAATATTTTTTGATTTAAAAAATATATATTTATGGATATGTTTAATAAAATCAATATTGAATTTAAATTCGTTTATATGAATTTATTAATTATTTTATTAACAAATTGTGAATAAATATATTTTTGAACTTTTCAAAAAATCGAGTTTTTGAGGATATGGATTTTATTCAAGCTACTTAAAATTTGTTCAAATCCGATTTTGTAGTGTTGGCTTATATGCATTTATTAATTAATTTTATTAACAAATTATGAATAAACTAGTATTTTTGCCCGCGCTCTGCGAGCGGGCGTCGATTCATCTGGTTTGTAATAAAATTTGAATGATAGAATAATATAAATATTTTATTTGTAATTAACAAAGCCTATGATTCAGGTCGAACGCATGTATTTTTAAAATTAAAGGAAAATTAGTTTAAAAATCCAAAACATACCTCAATTCATAAACGACAGACAACAAATTAACCAACATTGTCTTCCTATCTCATTACAAAATATCTATTTTGTAATCATGATTGAATGTGTATTCAGATGGAACAATGAGTGTAAACATGACCATGTTATATTACATAAACGTAAATGTGGTTTAAAAAGAACCTAAGCAGACATATTGCCTCATAAATTATTCTATGATACACAATATTACATTTATAAAACGTAAATCTTCAATTGCAAGATATGATATACTCTCCATACTGAGCACATGTATTACTGTAAAACATAATTAATTTAATAATGATTTGCAGCACTAATAATGATCATGTCTAAAGCAAGAACATTCTTATTGATTGATTCAAATACTTCGCCAAAGTAAAAAGTTTAAAATTCTGAAAACATGCTGAAAATCAAAGCAGGGCATCATATCACCCAAAATAAACAAAAGTTCGAAACAAACAATTTTATTAAGCAAGTGGAAATTGAAAATTATGCTGCATGAAGAAGTCATCTCTTGAAACTTCAATCCTTTTCAGTCCTGTACATTTACATTAAACATGTATGATTTAAGTCATGTATCTGTATAACATGTTTATGTTTAAGAACGTTAAAAAACTGTTTAACAACATGATTTACCTTTTCCAATTTAATTTGCTTGAGTGGAATAGGTAATGGTTTATTTTCTTTCTCAACTGCATTGTCATCAACAGCATCCAGGTCTGTTATAGAAATGACAGTTTCGTCATTCAATCTCTTCAACCGATTTTATGTAGATTTCTCAGTATCTGGAGTCTTTGTTTCAGAATTCTGAACGGAATATGTTGATGAGTACTGTGTACAAAGTGATTCAAAATGTTTGTGAGTAAAAAAATGAAATGAAATGCTTGCAGCATTGACAAATAAGTATGATCCGATAAGAATGTGTAGGTTGTTTTTCATATACCTGGGAAATCTTAGAACCAAGACTGAAATCACTATCATCTTGTTTATTGTGTTCAACGATTTCAAAACCCTTGTAGATATCAACTGTAACAACCCGAATTTTCAAAATAAAATTATTATTATTATTTTACGTTGACCGATAGGTGTGATGAGAGAAGAGAATAGTTAAATATTATTTTATAGTATTTATTCGATTGTGGGGCATTTATGTGATTAAATGTTGTTTGTGTATGATTAAGTGGAAAATGGAATTGTTTTAAATTTTGTGAATTAAGTCAATGTGACTTAACTGCCTAAGTGATTATATGAATTATCTGAATTAAGTTGATATGTCTATGTGACTTATATGTGAACTTGTATGATTAAATGATCTTGTATGAATTTTTAATGCATTTAAAATGATATTTCTAGGTGCTGTTTAATTTTTCTAAAATTCTTGGAGCATCGCAAAATCATGAAATCTCTTTCATAATGTTTCTTCAGTATTTAGAAATGTTTTAAAAATGCAAGTTTATTTTATTTGGGCTCCAATAATTTTTAGAGATTTTTAAAGCATGAATTTCTTTTTAGATAAATTATCGTGTAAAAGAAATCTCTAGGTTATTAATTACAAGTCGTAAAAATATATTTTGTTACGTATGTGTTCCTGATTTTGTACTCTTGGTTATAAAAATGATAGTTTAATTATTTTTGGGTTTTATGGATTTTTAAATGATTTTAGCAAGGACATTTCTTTTTAAAAGACTATTTCTTGTAAAATTCATATATTTTTATTTACAAGTCCTAGAAATATTTTAAAAATATGCGTGGATTGAGAATTTCAAGATCTTGATTTTAAAAATATAAAATTAAAGAATTTTTACAAAAACCCATTTAATTTGATTTAATAGCAATTAGATAAATGTTTTAATTAGAAAGTGGGGTGATAAGATTAAAAGATGCCTTTATAAGTGTTAATACTCTTTCCCCCTTTCTTTTTCTCATTTCCACCGACCTTCTCTCATTTCTCTTCTCTCTCTCATTCCGTGAGTTTCTCTCCCCCTTATTTATTCCATTTTTTATCTCTTAATCAAGTGTTTGTGTGATTTCTTGCTAGATTATGCTTGTTTAAGAATTAATGGAGGATGGGTAGTGATTAATTTCAAGTTTTGTTGCTTGCATATATGTATATATACGGGTGTATGTATGTATAGGTCTAGGGAGCTCAAAACTCACATGCAATGCTTGTTATGTGTTTATCTAGTGTTGATAATCAATGGGTATGTTTTTAAATTAAGTTTGGAGATGAATTAGTTGGGGTGCCGGAATCCGGCCACCACCGAACCATCACCACCACCGGGCCTGACCTTAGGGGATCAGGTGGGTTTGATTTGATGATTACAAAGCCTTGTGGTGTTTATTGTATGGAATTATGTGTTATATGTTGATGCATGTCAATTTTAATTTAAGGGTTTTGAAATTGGAGTTTGAAAAATATGTATTAGTAAAGGTTAGCTTTGGTTTCTTGATAATAGTGATTTAGTGTAAAGAAATTTGGTTATATGTTGAATCTTGTCAAGGTTATAAATTTTTCAGATTTAACAAATTCAATTAGGATATTTGCTATGTGATTTAAGAGAAAGATTGTTAGTTTAAAAGAGTTACAAGAAAGTATTTGATCATAGGATGTTTAAGAATAGAAATTTGAGTATTGTGTGTGTATCAAACCGTGTGTGTGTATGAATATGCCGAAGTGTGTGTGTGTGTTCATAATTGTTAGTTATGTGTTAATTTTGTTATGATGATATGTTAGAATGATTTAGGATGCTAATTGATTTCGATTTTGAAAAATCTTGCAAAACCGTCCTGTTTTGGGGTGTGATTTTCGTCTAGATCAAAGTCTGTTTTGGGAAAAGTTTCTTCTGAGAATTTGTTCTACGTGAAGTCTAGTTTATCTACGAAAAAGAATTTCTGAATTTAAAGTTGCGAGTCAAGAGTTATGGTCATTTTCGAACGCGACCCCTGCTGATTGTAAAACTGCAATTCGTTTGTTAAGTCTGTGCTCTTTCGAAAATCATAGTTAATTCACCGATTGTTGGAACTCTGTGATTCCACCTCTGTTAGAAAGGTCTCGGAGTTTTCTAAAATTTTTGTTCTTTGAGTTTTCTGCAATTTGGTTTCAAAATATTTATATTCCAATGGTTTTAATTAGCATGCACTGAATTTCGAAAACAGTACCCTGTTCTTTAAAAATCTGTAGAAAATTCCCTGTTTTGGCTATGACTTTGAGCCTTATCAATCTGAAAAGATAATTTCAAACTCTACATATTTTATTTACAGTGTTTCAGCAAATTTTGTGATTTAGAGACCTTAAATATGAAATTTCTCAAGTGTTTGGGGTCTGTGATCACTGGTGCAGCCTGCTTATTTAATTGTTTCTGAACTCGTTACTCGGTGAAATTTGACGAGCCTTACCATTCTGGAAAGGTCTCGAAACGTTCTACGACTTTTGTGTTTTACACTTTTCTGTTTGAGTCCATATATGTACTGTTAAAGAGCAATCTTTCCTGCTGATCAGACTTGAACTATACGACTAATGGCTACTTTGCGTGTTAATACTTGGCATGAGTATGTTCAACCACATAAGTGATTATATACTAATTGTAATAAGTTATAAGCTATATTACGTGCTATGTGGTATATGATTTATTATGTTTATATATATGATAATATCGAAGGGGTATAATTAGAATAAGTGAATCTATATGTCTTGTTTAAGTTCAATCATTGTACTCCAACTAGTAGAATGGCGATACAAAGGAAATGATGTCGAATCATTATAAAAACAAAATGTTATTCAAAATTATAATCGACGCATTTCCCGAGTATGAATCATACCACTAGTCGGATTATCTTATCTTTACGGTCTTGTGTTATAAGTTAGGAAGTGTATAAACGCAAAACTATTTTATTTATAAATATATTTTTTTACCAAATGTTTTATATAGTATAACTAAATGTTAAATGCCTTATGTGATACTTGTTAAGTGAATGTGTGTATAGTTAATAATATGTGCTAAGTTGTTAAGTATATATTGATTGGTTGATTTGGTGAATGTGGTAAGGTGTTGTATACACCAGGAAGTGTCTTATAGTAATATTTGTGATTAAGTTAAACGTGTTAGATTGTGCGTACTAGCGTCGGTAGACCGTATGTTTATTCCGAAAACTGAAGTATCGTTTTGTATCGTTTTGTGTTAACTATAGAAGCGACGTGCGAGTTCGATGGCGGTGAACCAGACTCATAACAATCGCAAGTGCATCGAATCAAGAGGATCAAATTAGAGGATTAGACACGCGAGGCAGACGAAGGAATGTTCTCTCTAGATCGTCAAGCGTGCTTATTAGCTAGGACCTAAGGCAAGTCTACTAACCGTACTCTTTCGTTCAGAGTATGCATGATTTTAAAATATTATACTTTCTAAAAAAATGAAAATTCTGCAAATGCTTTATTTAAGCTCGTAAATTCGCGAGAAATCGTTCAAGTCATTTAAATCAATTTTAAAACTGCTTTCAACTTATCACAAGTGTTAACTCCTTTCTTTGGAACCTTATAGCATGAACCTTATTGATATTAAGATTTTGCCTTGTGATTCTTATTCCTGAAATAATACCTTTGATATACCCTGAATCAAATCTCAAATATTATTCTGGTTGTGCCTTTGATTTACCATATCAGCTTATTTAATACCTATTATTAGTTCTTGAATCCCTTTCGAATGATTATTCAAATTTACATTCAACTTGTTGAAAAGCGTAAACCAGTTTTATTTAAAATCTCCATATACTAGGCTGATCTTTTGTCAGTAAGTATAGAGAATGTTTTATTGCTTGAATATTGAAACTGTTGAAAATTGTTTTTGAAATTGTGGGATAAAAAATAAAAATGTTTTAGACCGTGACGCCGGTCTGTAATTATATGGCTTTATGCCATGGCCAATGTCAATAAGTGCCACCAGGATCCTACAATAAAGGAGGAGTCACATGTACGGGTGTGATATCCGGAGCTATTCGCGGGCTGATCACCCGGCTAGCTCGTAGCGTTCAAGTTGAAATCCCAGTTTTTTTTAATAATGTTTTTAAATTGATGTTTAAAGCTGTAAACTCTTATCTTGATATCTCATTCCTTATGATTCAGTTCTTCAGAATTAATTAAACCAAATTTGGATATTGCTTATTCATCAGAACTTTGTTGAATACCCCTTTGCTACATTTGATAACTATAACATTGTTAGTAGTTAAGCCTGATAAAGTTATTGTGAACCTCTTAATTATTCATCCCCTCAAGTTTTTATACTTGTCTATTCTACTATGAGATTTGTTGAGATAAAAATCAAAATTGTTTTAAAGCTTTTGAAATGAATCATTTATTGAATTCTACAAACCTCCCTCATATTTGGAAATTATTATTATGAATTATGTTGGATTTGAAACCTTCAAAGTTTTTCCAAAAGTATCTTAGTATACTCTATTATAACTTGCTGAGCATTTTTTCCGCTCATTCTTGCTTTTGTTTTAAATCTTATTTTACAGAGATAGATAGTTGATGCGGTTGACTTAGTTTAGCTCGGAGCAGGGCAAGTCATGGATCGAGTTGATGTTTGGCTCAGAGCGATTCTGTCTTTTTAGTTAGTCTACTAGATGTTTAGTTAGACTGGTATGGTATTCATATTCTTGTGTTGTAATATTTGTTGTATTAGAATATTTTGGTTGTTGTATACCTTATATCAAGGTGATTCCAACAGCATAAGATTGTATAAGAGATTGTTGTACTAAGAGTTGTGAGTTAATAAAAGAAGTTATTATTATGTTTTGGATTTCTTGTTTCCAAGTCTATAACCTGAAAAGATTCTTGGTAGTTTGGGGTCGAATGTCATGTGTTAGATATAATATTGGCAGGTGATTGTTTGGTTATTAAGGTTTTCCGTAGTAGCGACCCATATCCCTGACCCCGGATTTGGGGGCGTTACATCAACAACTGTGTAGGTGTAAGAATTCTTCTTGACATTTTCCTCATTCATACGAATTGTTAACGTATATTCATTGCCTACAAAAGCCGTTAGGCTACTTGGAAACTCTGCATCTTTCCCTTCCTGGTGCATCAAATCAAATCAGGATTTCAAATATATAGAAGTATTTGTGAAACAGTAACAAATGTGTACGTAAATTTTAATGTAAAATGAATATGTGTTTGCAGTGATCATACCCTATCTTGCTCTGCCAGAACATCGAACACAGTTTTACCAATTATATTTTCAACCTCGCGATCATATAAGATAAATGCAGCTACACCAGTAGAATCTCCAGCAATCAAACATATCCTAAACCTTTTTTACAGAACCAAGCATATATATACATGAATAATCTAACATACTAATAATAAAACTCCACATTTTTTCATACATTTGTGTAACAGAGACCTGTTTGATTACCTCTTTTCAGGGAAAGGAATATTTCTTTTACATTCCTCACATCTAAATTTTCCTTCAATCATATAAATTTCCTTTTGACAACTGCTGCAAGCATCATAGTTTCAGTCTTTCGTTTCTTTCACTGAGCTAACAGTCACTTCGCACATAACTAATTTCTACATTCAGTTATAAAATAATAAATTTCAGCCAATGCATACACATAAAAGAGACAAACATAATCAGCCATAAGAGATCGCAAACAATACCAGAATGTAAGACTCATCAAGTGCTCGCAGTTCAGCAATGGTGAAGATACTTGCTTTTTCTGGTTCTGCGAAAATATTTGGTTGATCCAGGTTGAATTCTGGTAGAATGGACCTAAGAGTTGAATGAATTGATGATTAAAAGTTGATATATTTTAAATGTACTGTGTTGAATTGTCTGCAATCGTATAAATATACCTTCTTTTCATTTTTATTACACTACGATGATTGTAGTTTATGAAGAACCTTGTAGCTCCAACATTGGACACGTATGGCTCTCCTATAAACACTAATAACTTAGAGTCTAATTTTTGTAATCACAAATAATAATGCATACTACTTTATCAGAATTATTAGACGGTAATAAGATAGAATTATAACATCAATTCATAGTACAAAGTAGAGTAAACTAAAATACCCTTGAACTCATTAACTCTGCAGCTAGCCACAATAACAACTATTGGGATATCAGTAATTTTCAGTAGTTCTGATAAGAAGGATTCTCCCAAGTTGTCCCAGAAACATGCTTTGATAGATGCACTATAAAATAAAATGTAAAGGCAACCGAATAAGTAATTACTCGCACAATAATTCAGTTGTAATTAAAAGCTTGACAGTAATATGTGTCATAGATAATACCTTCCATCAGTAAGAGTAAACCTGATGCAACGCTGGTCCGCCTCCTTTTGATGTATTCTGTTTCTAAGAATATCCTGATCTTTTAGCACACCAATGATATCTACGAAAAATAATAAAATTACCAAGTTGGTATATGCTTAAAAGATACATGAAGAATACAAAATTATAACCATATTTATTCTACCATACCAATCAGATAGTTATTGTCAGATTGCTTGCTCATATCGCGGATATCACCAATGTCAAAGAAATCAAACTCCATGTTACGTATCAACCTGTCCATCCTCTCGGAATCTTGAAATACCATAACTTTGGTATAATTGGATAGCCAAATTTGTTTGTCATATCTTGTGCATCGAAGAGTTTCTTTGCGATAGGTTTTGACTGAGAAGTTCCTTATAGAATATATCTTGCCTTCTTCAAACGTTTTTTCAAAGGTATCAAAATAGCTTGGCCATATAAAAGCATGCATTCTGACATGCTGTTATTATAGAGATAAACGAATGGAACATCAGAGAATATAAAAACATTTTGCATAAAAAATGCAAATTATTCAAGGTTTTGTATAATTACCTTATCATCCAGCAAAAGCATGTTACGGCCTTTGAACTCTTTATCTCCTTTTGAACTATAGCTATCCCAAATACGAATGACCCTCACCTTAATTGTCCAGTCATACTTACTGTCGTTTAGTGAATCCAAGCTATCAAACTTGACATTGCTCATAATGCTTAACTGCAAAATTAAGATGTACAAAAAAAACATAAAACAGAGTAAAACTTGATAAGTTTTTGATATAACTCACGATGATGTAAAGCAGCGAAGTTTGTGTGTAATTAGGTCTAGGTTTATAGGTCATTTATATACGATCTTGGTATGTTTAGTGTGAGGCAAATACGCCAGAAGTTTTGCCACTAATGTTAATCGTTCCATATCAATACAAATCTCTTAAATTAAGCCTACATTTGTGGAATGGTTATTGATATGAATTTTCTACATTATTATGCATATCCAATATATAATTATATTATCTTTCATATTACATAAAATTAGATAATGAGCTAAAGTTGTTCAATGAGTCTAACAATGATGATCGTGCAAGTTTTGTTGATCTTAACAAACAAATTTTAAAGGATAGGATTATCAATCTATTAAATTTAATTTAATTAAAATAAATAAAATTTTGAACAATCTCTTAAATTAAGCCTATATTTGTGGAATAGTTATTGATATGAATTTTCTACATTATTATGCATATCCAATATATAATTATATTATCTTTCATATTACATAAAATTAGAAAATGAGCTATAGTTGTTCAATCAGTCTAACAACGATTGTGCAAGTTTTGTTGATCTTAACAAACAAATTATAAAGGATAGGATTATCAATCTATTGAATTTAATTTAATTGAAATAAATAAAATTTTGAACAATGTTTAAGGAAAGTTTTAACAAACTTGATTAAGAAAGATTATGTTCATTCATATCTATAACAATCTTTTAACAACCTATAATTTAATGTAAATCCATATTATTTAGTATAATGTGTTATATATCGTTAACATTTTACATTCTTATATAAAATTAAAAATTTAATTTAGGAAATATTATTTTTTTACTTCAACCAAATATCGATGTCTCAAGACGTGTATCATTTTAACATGTTTACAATAATTTTGTATACACCTAAAAATTTGTAAGAAAAATATTATTATTTTTGTAAATAAAAAATCAAACTGTCACAACGTTTCCTTAAACTGTAAATTACTTTACAGGGAATTTTGTGATATAATTTATGTGAACGAAAGTTATACTCTAAATAAATAATTATTTTTTTAAAAAAATCTGTCATGAATTTTTTTAAATACTGTTTTATATTTTCCGTATTAAATTTGTAGAATATGTGAAGCAATGTTAAATATGTTTATTTGTTCTTAAATTTAATATTTTTAAATTTAAGAGAAATGCATTAATAATAAGCATAAACATAAAACAGTATTTATAGAAGTCGAAATTTTGAAGATTAAATTACATGTCTTATTACATGAATTAAGACATAAATTTATTTGAAAAAAAACATATTATTCTCCAAGATACTCTTGACTTTATTTCTTAAACAATATACTCGTAGAATCACATCATTGATGATCTGGTGGCTCCTCATAACCATCTGTATCAAGCCTGTCACATATAGGAAGGAATTAATATTGGAATTGATATGATATGTATCTTGTATTTTAAAACTAATTAAATGGAAACATTATTATACCTATGGCGTAAGTTGAAAACAGCTTGTTCATTTGGGTTAATATAAACCTTTGATGGTGCAACATTAGTAATAGTGATTCTACCTGCAAATGTAAATGTTAAGGAAAATCTATTTATAAAAGACCTAATAAATATATGTATTAAAAATACGATTATACTTCTCATCGATGAATCACATAAAGAACTAACCCATGGAAATCTGGACCTTGACAGCTGCTAGAATTACTACTACTGGTCGTTCAATAACCTCTTCAAAAATTGGATTCAGTTCCTCTGTAATCTCTCCCCATAAGTGAACGTGTAAAGATTGGCTTCGAAGACATATAAGGACACATGATTATTAATAACAATGAACATTGACATAACAATATAAACAGAATAATCTTAGATTTTTATACCTTCCATCACCAAGCCTAAATCTAATCAATGGACTTAGTCCTCGTGTTGTGTACTTCATCTGAACAGGTTGGATGTTTTCAACAACTCCAATTGCATCTGGTTCATATGCAAAAAATATGATTAAAAACTTACAATTGCTTGAAGTTACAATACATATAACAGATAAGGTTATCTAAATCACCTATTGCATAGGTACGATCTTTATGGTAATCTTCAGCATTCTCAATGATTTGGCTCACTTGGATTAATTCATATTTTTCTTCCGGTATGGAACGATCTTCAGGAGCAACCATATGAACTCTGCTTTTATTTGTAAGAATGATACACATGGATGAATGAACTGCTCTGTATTGGCCAAATGCATGTCTAACACTAAACTCGGATATTTCGTAAACATTTCCAACCATGATATTATTGGCAAAAGCATTCCAAATATCAAGTCTCACTAATGCTTGCAAATGGTATTTCTGTAATGTGTAAATATCATTTCATAAAGTCAGAAGCATATATATTACTTTATAATTTATAGAGATTGAAACCTGCATAATCTTACTTGGGTATCGAGAAGAATAAGATTCATTCCAAGTACTTGTCCCTCTAAATTCCTTGTTGGCCATATTCGTGTTACTCGGACCTTAATCCTCTGATGGTCGTTGAAAATGTTGAGCGATTCAAGGTGATCAAACATGTCTCCATCTGTAAAAGAAAGAAAGATGGACATAAGGATGGAAGCATAGTATAATTAGTAGTGATTAGAATATGAGTTGCAGCATGATGAAATAAGTTTTAGAATTAACCCATGGGACAACTACTTCAAGATGCAAAGGAAGAAGCACGCAATTAGTATTTTAGTTCTGATCTTTATATTTAAACAAAGATTAATACTTATCACCTAGGAAGATTTGTTGCTGAAAAAAAGGAATCAGATATATTATTGTTGTTACATGCTGTTACAATACGATAATGATTGATTTGATTTTGAAGCTTTGGCAATGTACCTATAAATCTATGTATAATATCAAAACCAAATCTTCCTTTAAACATTTTTTTTATTTCGTGCAATAAATAAAACGACAGCATTATGACTATCAATATATGACTATGACTATAACTGAGATAGTGGATGGATTGGAGTTTGTTCTTCAATTCCAAACATTCATATGTCATTGAACAGCTTGAACAAAGAAAGATTTAGTATAACTTTACCCTGGAAATGGTTGAATTTCAGGAAAATAAGATTAGACTTGCTAATTTTGTTGCAACATATTGAACTCATTACAGTATCAAACTTGTTGTTTTTATGAGGGAATTTGACATGGAAACTAAATTAAAAATATTTAATTTAGTCTACAATTCACTTACTAAAGAATGAATAAAAGGTGAAAATGGAAAATTTAACATAAAAGTAACAATTTGAAAAATAATATAAAATCAAAGACGTGGCAGTTATAAAACCAACCAAAGCCTCTATTGGTTTATATTTTAAAATATGACCATAAATCATGTATATGCCAAGATCAAAGGATTTCATAATTATTTAGTGTAGAACATGGTATAGAACGTGGCAGTTAAAAAACCAACACATCACTTTGCCAGTTAATCAAATGTCTATAAATTGAAATGGATATACACATCATTCTTGCATATGATTTGCTCTATACTTATTATCTAAACAAATGAGTTCAAGATCAGCAAAGAGGAGAAGGTGCACAAATATCAAGTCATTGCTGGTAAATGACTTGAATAACATCAACCTAACTTCTGCAGATCTAAATGAAGATATTCGTTCAACAAATGAAGATTTCGGTCTATTTTTCAAGAGCATGGAGGATAGGCAGACAGAACTATTTGCTCGAACCACTGGAATCGAAGAAAAATACATGTAAATATCTATGTGTGAATTTTATTGTGATGCTTTTGTTTTATAAATTATAACACTGTGCATATGATTTTAAAATGTAGGAATATTACAGAGGTGGTGACAGGAAACGAACATGCATCCGCTGGTCAATC
The DNA here is from genome assembly GCA_037693485.1 of Kitagawia praeruptora. Classification (NCBI taxonomy): domain Eukaryota; kingdom Viridiplantae; phylum Streptophyta; class Magnoliopsida; order Apiales; family Apiaceae; genus Kitagawia; species Kitagawia praeruptora. Next base: position 113,727,298 of record CM075351.1, on the reverse strand, counting down.
TTCAAATCAAGATGTTCAAGTTCACGGTTCCTATATAGGAAGAGAACACAGGTTTGTAGACGATACTCAGACATCTCTTGTTGGGCATGTGAAGCATTTTAGAGAGCTTTTGGAAGAGATGTTAAGAGGATTCAAGACATTTGAAGCACAATGGACACAAAAACTAAATGATTGGTTAACCAAAGCTGGTGAATTGGAGGAACAGAGGGCAAAAATGAGCGCTAGACTTGTGGATTTCTCACGTAATATATAGTTATCTGAAGCTTCTTGACCTATCACTTTGCATTGCTACTAATAAGGATTTATATATTGTCTGAACCTTATTGTTTAGTTATTTAGTTAAATCTCAGGAATATGTTCCTGTAATATTCCTTATTTGTGTTCTATGTTTGACACATGTCAACTGTTCATTTCACCATTTGCGTATTGTTACCATTTGAACTATTGTTGCCATTTGTTTCTGGTAATGAACTTTGTTGCTTCCAATTGGCTTAATACGTACTTTGGTTCCTGTTTTGTTTTTTATTAGGGAACTTTTTGAATTTGTCAGTTTGATGACCATCTTTTACTTCATTTTGTCGAATATTTCTTGAATTTCCTTATTATTTCATGTTAGTTATCTCGCACTGTATCACTATTTTTGAGATCAAATGTTAGAGATAATGGTTGTTCTTCATATGATGCAAACCAGATTGTGTAAGGTCATGCAGTGTCTTGTTTTGTCCTAGTGTAAAACGTATTGGATGTCTTCTTTATTGTTATGTAGATATGTAAAGCAAACATTAATCAGTGTTTACAAAAAACATAGTCAATGCATCATGCATCCATAAAATAGGGAATTTAAAAATTCATCATAACAACAAATATTAAACGTACATAGAAACAAACTGCTTAATCACTAACAGATGACAGTAAAATGTTGAACAACAGGATCTGAACTTTGCAATAAGCACAATCAGTATTCCACATGTGTGCCATTGTCAAGCATCTTCCATGTACTTGACTCTTATAGCAAATGCTACTTTCAACCGTTTTATCACAGAGTGAGTTCCACAATTCATCTTCAAGAGGATGACCTTCGAGTTGATACATTGGTTTTATATTTCTTGCATTTGGGCAAAACTTGTAAATGGGCAGAAGATGATCAATCTCGAACAGATAACAGTACATTTCCTCAAGAAACTTAATAAGTTCTATTATCCTAGATCTCAAATGTGTCCGATTAAGCATTTCATACATCTCTTGAACACTCTGATCTCTATGAAAAGTTCTATTTATTGCTTTAAAAAAGATAAAGCAAAAAGAAGAAGGAAAATGATTACCTGATAGAGAGGATAATACATCAAGATGATATGGAACATCCTGATTCAAGAATAAGCACCGCATGGAATTGTAGTACTTAGCTTGATCAACATTATGCCTAACAGCAAATCTGATAAAGCCATGGAACTGGTCCCGTGTAACCTCCATAGGATGATTATGAAACTGGTACAAAGAATCCCAGTCCAGTCTTTCAAGAACATCTCTGATTTTTGGAGTATTTTGCTTAATAAGCCATGCCATAAGACACATGACAAACATGTTGAAGTCTCCAACATCTATTATGATGAATGAAAACAGCAAGGCAAGAACATTTGTATCAAGATTCTGCAGCATTTTGTTTACAGGTGATACAGATTGATCGTCTAATTTTTTGATAAAAAAGTGAAAACTGAAAGAGCAATAAGGAAGATAAACTCTGTATTAGAGAATGGGAGAAGATGGAGTAAATGTGTGTGTTCCTTGTATTTATTCTTGCATGCAAACCGAGTAAGGAGTAAGGCGTGACTGTTGATATTCTTACACCTTTTCTATCCTTTCAATTTCATGTAATAATGTAGTCTATACTTTTAGATGACGTATGTAGATCTTTAACTTACAAATCTAAACTTAATCATGACTTGGTTAATCCAAAACATGCACAATAAATTAGATTTAGTATATGGTGTGCAATAAAAAATTTTAAATTCTTAAAACTATAATAAATTTAAATGAATAATAATAAATAAATAATAATTGCTATTTTGATTATACATTTTAAAGAGGAATAGATATAAAAAAAGCATATTATAATAACTAAACCATTAGAAGTAATTTTTTTCTGTGAAAGTAAACAGCAAATATGATTTTCTTAATTCCGTCTGTAAGAAAAATATCTTCGATGCAATAACGAAAAGGAGCTTCATATTTGGTAATAATACTTTTTGTCGTCTCCATTAAGACAAAACATATTATATCATTATAGAATTAAATTTAATAATTTTAAAAAAAAATTGCAATCAAATTCACATATTAACGAAATCCTCATCACACGGGTTCTAAGGTTGCGATCATAAATAATGATTAATTTTATAAAGAATATGATTTAAACAATATTCCTTAGCTTTATATGTAATATTTTTTCCATCATTGTTAAATATTATATGAAAAAAATTATTATTTTTGTTATTTCTAATTTTTGGATTTACAATAAAGTAAAGCATAACAAATTTATTTTAAAATGAGAAATTAAAATTTAAATGAAAACTATAAACTAATCTAAGCCTTAGATCAATCTATTATAATCTCCCATTAGAAGCACCATACACAAATTCAATGCAATAAGAAAGAGGAGCTTCATACTGAACAATAATATATGCTTTCGTCTTCATTAGTACATTAACACTTTTATCAAAACATTATTGCGCGGACAATTATAATACTACATATTAAAAAAACACATTATATCGATAAAAATATAGTTTTAAAATTGTAAAGAAGAATGAAACAACTTACAATTAGATTTATCATATTATAATAACTAAAACATTAAATTTAATTTTTTACGTGAAAGTAAACAATAAATATGAATTTTTTAATTCCGTCTATAGGAAAAATATCTTCAATGCAATAACGAAGAGGAGCTTCATATTTGGCAATAATACTTGTTGTCTTCTCCATCAACACATATATAATTCAATTTATGCACTATTAAAACAAAATCATCACATTACATTCATAAAGACGGAATTAAAATTACAATCAAATTTATATATTAACGGAATCCTCATCACATAGTTCTAAAGTAGTGATCATAAATTATGATTAATTTAATAAAGAATATGATTTTAACAATATTCCTTAGCCTTATGTGTAACATTTTATTCATCATTGTTATTTATTTTAAATTTAAAAAATTAATATCTTTGTTATTTCTAATTTTTGGATTTACAATAAAGTAAAGCATGACAAATTAATTTTAAAATGGTAAATTTAAATTTAAATGAAAACTATAAACTAATATAATTCTTAGATCAATCTAATCTAATCTTCCATTGGAAGCACCATACACAAATTCAATGGTTGGTCACGTATAATCCCACCTAAATTTCTACGATTTTTTATTTTTATAATATATTAAAATAAAATAATATACATTTACACATAATTAAAGATACTGTTTGACTTTGATACGAATTCATGGCATGGGTCCCTAATTTATAGCTAATTAATAAAAAACATAACCACCATGTAGTTTCATTGTTATACACAACTACTGTAACTAAGAAGTGAATAGAAAAGACCAAATCAATATTTTGCATGATGAGTTCTCCGTTGCAATACAGAAGCAGTGGTAATCATAAGAACACGATCGTATCTTCAGGATTCGAGGTAAACGATTCATTATGATTATATTATTTTCCCAATAGTGATGATGAGCATACTATGTTTTTGGTCATACGATTTAAAAGAAGTGTACATTGGTGTATATTAGGTCGCATTAAACAATTTATTGGGTGAATCATTGTTTATTTCTCTATGTGTTGATGTAAACTTTGAGTATTTGTGATAGATTGCAGTAATCAATTAGATTATTTAACTTACTTGTACATGTTCTTATGATATTCTTAGTCTGGTTTGTGTAATATGTAGTAATGTTTAATATTGGAGACATTAAGAAGTACCAATATGTAACTTGATTAATTACAACCAGACTAAAGTTCGTTATAGAGATTTAATGTTGATTAAACTGGATATTCAATTAACGGTAAGTTAATTCAATCTATAATGAGATATTGTAGATGTGCTATTACTGTTAAGGTTATTTAGTGTGTTCTTGATGATTGTAAACCCTATAAGGAATCATATTTATTGCTTTACCCTATAATATTATTCAAGCATATATGCTAATTTGTATTACCTTTGATCATAAGATAAAAACTTACATATTGCTTTTGAACACAGGAAGGAATGTTCACAACACAGGAACATTATATTCAAAATCTTGGTACCAAATATTTTTGTTCATCTGAATTATAGCGTAAAATGTAGTAGTTGTTCTCTGATTTAAGTTTTTTTGTAAAACAGGAGATAAAAAAATATTGTCAAGTTTTCTTTCTGCCAACAATGAGGAAAAAACTTTTGGATCATTTGTAAGTGACTTTACCAATGTAAACACATATATTCATAAATTCAATTCGCATATGCAAATCAGAATCAATATTTTCCATATATCAATATTTTAACATTTTTGCAGAGGATACCTAAATCGTTCCACGACACCTTTGGAAATCATCTTCCTTCAGACTTAATTTTACATTGCAATTCTTTGGTATGGGAAGGAAAATATGATGCAAGAACCAAAAGAATATATGACATGAAAAGATTCATGAAATTCTATGGCGTTAAAATTTACAATCTACTTCAATTTGACTATTACGGAGAATCCGTGTTTGTTATTAAGATATTTAAGGACACAGCAATCGAGTGCACTTATCCAAAAGAAAATGTGGAAGTATTCTTTCAGAATACAGAGTCACAGAGTTGGAAAAAAGATCAATACATCCTTGATTCTTCTTCTTTGGAATATGAGAAAGTATGTGCACTATGGCTATTTAATGCATATCACAATTGTTCTGAATATGTTCAGATTCAAATTAAGAATTTGGATATTGATCTTGAAATGAATAATATGGTAAGCAAATTTTTCCTCTAAAGCAATCTATATTCTATATTTCTCTATCAATGTACTCTATTCTTACAATCAGTATACCTTTGATATTTTATAAAACAGGGTATAGATTGTGGTTTGGAGAAACTTTATAATAATTGGGAAGATGGGAATAAAGTCGTCTTGAGATTCATTGATAGAGGCTGGGAGATTTGCATAGAGAAGAAACATGGAAAATGCACTTTTGGAAATGGATGGAGGTGTTTTGCGCAGGAAACAGGGTTGCAGACTGGTGATACTTTGGTTTTTTTTAAAACATCTGCTCTGGAAGAAAACACAATCAATGTGTGTATATTTAAACCTGAGGAAACTAATTTTGATCATGAGAAAGGTATTACATTGAGCTAACATATTTTAAATCGAATCTATCAAGTTTTTAAGTTTTTGTCATTAATTTGGGCATGAACATCTTAACAGAAAATGAAGGCTGGAATAGGTCCTTTTTTAAAGTAATTTCTGAGCCTTGCTTGCAAGAAGGAATGCTGGTATGGAACATTGTAACTTCCTATATTCACAATTTCACAAATGTAGTGTAAAGTGATATAAAATACATATACATGAAAAAAAATATAAGTAATTAAAAATTATAAGTGTTCCTCAGGTTGTTCCCAGATGTGTTAAAAGGAATTACGGGAAGTTATTGAGTTGTATAGACCAAGTCGTAGTTGGCGGTTCGAAGATATTTTTCTTCTACAGTATTATTGGAGGTTATATGGCTAATGTAGGGAAGATTTTTGAGCTATTTCACATAAGATCAAGAGAAACTATCATATTTACAATGTCCAATAATAGCTTGTATGGACGTGTTTACCAAGAAGATGGTAAAGAGATTGATTACTCTGTTCGTCGTTATCAGTTTTCGAATAATGCAAGTAGTTATTGGATATGGGCTATTGATTGGAGTCTCGCAAAAGGTAAATGTATTGCCTAAAATGAATAATTTTACAATATGTATATTTAAACATGATTTTTGATATATTTTAATTTCAGAAGCAGATAAGGAGAAATTACCTGTTCTTGGACATGAAAGAGTATGTTTATTAACTTGTCTATTACAACAAATTATACATACGGGACGAAGGTAACAATATATATGGTCTTACGCATTGTTACAAATTTGATTGCTTTGTCTTTCTCAATAAATACAGATGCATGTGGATGCTGTCGTTTATCCACAATTTATCATTGTGGTCAAACCAAATTATTATGATACGTTAAAAATTGTAAGTCCAATAAAAAATTTGTTCAATTATCTAAAATTTTAATATTACACTTCTTATGGAATCTATTCAATAACATACATATCTAAATCTATTGTTCACAGCAAATTCCTGAGAAGTTTGACTTTTACTATGGATATGAGATACCGTGTAATGTAAAATTAAAGTTTCCAACGGGGAGTGAAAAACATGTTAGATACAATGAGAAAGAAAGATGTTTTGTAGAAACAATTTCATTTATGAAGGAAGTCATACGATTGTCAGCTACCCTCATTGTAATGAATTATACGGGTAAAGGTGTATTCTCAGTAAATTTACTGAATGATGATGGATCGGAAGTGGAATACATTCCATATCGAGCAACTGCAAGAGCACCAATGAAAATTAAGGGTAATGATGTATATTATTTCAAATGGTTATATCGAATGCCATTAGTACTATGCCCTAATCCTTTACAATACTAAATATGATGTAAGTGTGATTCTCCTTTAATCTAATGTTATGCAGATAAGAATAGTGGCAATGGATGGAAATTTTTAACAGTTGGTATTGGCTATTCTTTTGGCAAAGGAGAAGTCGTGAGTATTCTTTTGGATATTCAATCCAAGTATATATTACTAATCTTCTAATTCACTCATATCATGTTTAGCTAAAATTAACTAATATTATTGTGTTATATTTAGGGTATAGCGGAAACCTTTTTCAAGATGTTTGGAAATGTAATTCCAGATGAAATAACAATTGTGTTGTTGAATGGAAGCCAATTTAATGGATATGTTTCTAAAACTGATAGAAGAATTGGAGGCCTTTTAGATATAATTGAAGCAGGGTACTTTCAGAGAAGAGATTCTATATTGTTTACTTATCAAGGAAATGGGAAGTTTGAGATAGTTGTATTTGCCAAGGTTGAAAAAATGTTGCCTATTAGTGCTACTACTACAGGTTTGATTATTTTCATACATCTCATTAATATTGCATAAAATCTAATGGACATTTAGCTCTTTATTGACACTATTTTCCTTTTGATGTTTGAATAAGATGTAGGATTCCAGACTGAAAGCCAGGCATCTGGATTCCAGAGTGAAGGTTCAAATTCTGAAAAACACAAAAATGATCAAGTTTCTGAATTAAACAATGAAAGTGCGAGTATAGAAGATATGGACAATGAAGTGATGGAAGAAACTGAAAATGATGAAAATAATTTGATGGAGATCCAGGAAATGAACAATGGGCCTATGGTTTTCACTGTGACGTTAACAAAATGTAACGTTAATAACTCAAGCCATGGAGTGGTATGGTTTTATATATCCATTCTTTTGTACTTTTTTTAGGCTTAATAGTAATTAAAAGTAGTGTATATAATCTTTCTAATTATTGAATCTTCCTTGTATGACAGTACATACCAGATTTTATAACACCAGTTAATAGAAAATGGCAAGCAGGAGAGCATGTAATATTGAGGACTGGTCTTGGATCTTGGACTGTTGGAGTTGTTATTTCAAAGACAAATTCCAGATTTTCAGCTGGTTGGAATACATTTGCTGAAAAGAATAAGTTTAAAGTAAAACAGCAATTGATGTTCACCTTGGTTGAAGAAGAAGAAGGAATATTTTTCGATGTTGAAACCCCATAGAATACAAAGTCCTTTGTATTATCTTTTGGAACATGTTTAGATGTGGACACAATTTCTGGTTTATGATTAAATGCTCAGTTTGATTTGCAATATGCAATTGACTTTTATTACTCTTCATTTGTTTGATCAGACTTAATATTAATCAACAAAAATCATGATTGCAATTTTTATGTCGTACATTTCAAAACATCAACATTCTGAACTGTTAGTATAATATTATAAACATAGAGCAAGAACATTGAATTTTGTTTTAAAAAGGAATTCGATATATATTATCCAATAGTTAGAGTAAGTTATGATAAAACCTACAATTGTAAATATATGGATTGCAAAAGATGTAAAAATAATCTATTTAATTGAAATGTTACATAAAATATGTGCCACACCAGTTCACAATTTAGATAACAAATCATAAAATATTTCTTCATAAACAATGTTACTCGTACTACTACATGTAGCTCCTTCTGGATTTTCTATAAAGAAAATAAGACCTTCTGGAGATGTTACACGGCTGACAGCAACATACAATTGTCCGTGACAAAAAACTGGTTCTGGCAAATAGATTCCAACACGATCAAGAGACTGTCCTTGTGCTTTATTGATTGTCATAGCAAAACATACCTGCAGTGGGAATTGCAAACGCACTAAATCAAATGGAAGATTTGTATCAGATGGACAAAGCTCAATCCTAGGGATGAGATGTTTCACTCCAGCATGACTTCCACCAATGATTTCACATATAACAGTATGTTTCAAACACTTTCTGACAATCATTCGGGTTCCATTACAAAGTCCAACAGTCTGATTAAGATTCCTCAACAGCATTACAACGACACCTTCTTTCAAAACCAATTTGTGAGGAGGCATTCCAGGAACCTTAATAGAATTAAGGTACTCAACAGGGAATGCAGAAGTTAAGTTTTCATGGCAACCAACAGGGCATTGAACAGAATCAGCAGAATTAAACGTAAATGACTCACCATCTATTTTTTCAAGTATTTGATCGTTAACATGATCAACAATCTTATTTGTAGGTGTCAATATAGCTCGCTCACGTAAGTAGCTGACTTCATTGAATCGAATCCTCAAATCAGGAAATATAGAATCGATGAGCTGGTTTAGGTCAGAAGTATCAGATTGTATGCAATATTGGCTGGGTATACTGATAGATTTAGAATTATCATCAACACAACTACTAACTGAATGTGGTATTTTCCCATCACCAATATCAAGAACCCACTTACTAAAATCTTTAATCCGTTGTATATCATCATCTGAATTACCTCGTCGTAATCTCATGTTATCTTTAAGTTCAAATAGATGACATTCAGACCATAAATGAGACCTTGAAATAGAGGCGGACACTATATCTGAGCGAGACCCTTTACTGATAACTGGTAAGATTTGCCTAAAATCCCCACCAAGTAATACAGTAATTCCACCAAAAAGTTTGTCATATCTTTCAGCACTCACAGATTTCATGATATCACGAAGAGTGCGATCCAAGCATTCAAATGCAAGTTTATTCTGCATTGGAGCCTCGTCCCAGATGATAAGACTTGTTTTTTTAATAAGCTCTGCTATATCTGAATTTTGTGGAATGGAACATGATGATTCGTCATCCAATTTCAAAGGTATTTTGAATCTTGAATGTGCTGTTCTGCCTACAGGTAATAGAGTAGCTGCAATTCCAGAAGATGCAACTGGAAGAACAATTTTCTTTTCAGATCTGAGTTTAGTAATGATTGTGTTCCAGAGATACGTCTTTCCACAACCTCCACTGCCATAGACAAAAAAGAATCCTCCATCATTATTCTCAACTTTTCCGAGAACTGCCTCATATACTTTTCTCTTCTCAAAATTTAAATTTTGAACCAAGCGTTGGTGCGTTTCAGCCATCTCTTTTTCACAATAGCTTGTCTCTTCAAAGACCAATTTATTCTTGCAATTGTCGAGGTATTTAGCTGGAGGCATTGGCAAAGTTGGATAATTCTTTATTGATCTACCAATAGAATTTAATAAATGCTCAATCTCTGCAAAAAGTAAAAACATAATTCAATACATATCCTTTATAATTTATAATCATATTTATCAAAAATTATAAAAAAGATGGATGAATTTTTACCTCCAAGGGTGTAATATTCTAATTCTTGATCATTTAAGGAGAACTTATCCTTCCCTGTAAATTTCCGTCGTTTCATTAATATATCATCAGACATTGGCCTCCAGTGAGATGTCCATAGTCTGAGTATGTCGCTGACCTGACAGTTGACAATGATATGAACAAAGAGGGATCGTAGCTGGCAAGGCATAGCAGTATCAATGTTTTCTTGAATTGCATCATGCCATTCATTATCATCATTAAGTAATCCCATTGCTGCACAGGCCTCTTGGAAGGTATCGTACGTATTACTTTCAAAAGTTCGCAAATCTCTAAAGCATCTAGGTCCTTTGACTCGACATAATAGCATACGCAAGTACCACAACTCTCCAGAAGAATAATGCGAAGAATTCAATCTACCTACCTTCTGTCCTTTTTTCCTATGATTCCATGCCGACTGTTGAGCATCCCAAACAAAATGTTCTGGAATTTCTTGATAGGTGTATTGTCTTGCTTGAGGATATTCTCGGCAAAGCTGGAAAAAAGTTCTAACTTGCTCTTCTTATAAGATGCTCTTCTACAAACATTAGCTAGATTATCATTGTTGTTAAATGTAACGTACTTTTCATTTGGCAAATGGAATGATAACCGTTCAACAGATATACTACGATGGTGTATATCAAAACCAAACATCCTATGAGCAGCTTCAGCCCCACAAACATACCTGCAAATTTAAAGAATATCATAAAAATTGTCAAATAAATTGCATGAATATTTTTAAAAGATTACAATTAGGAATGATACTAACCTGCCATCCAAATACATTTTAATTTCATTCCTAGCTTTGTTATTTTCTGTGGTACAATTGCTTGATCCCTGGACCATAACAGTAGCACGGTCGGGACCTTTCAAACAATACTTAAAAAGATATTTTATACAACGGCCATGATTGCAAACTTCAAGATTTATGTGACATTGATACTGAACTATCAAATCCCTGTTATAAGGAACTACCCATTGGTTATCCAAAATAGCGTTTCTGACATCTACAGTGTTGTTTGTTTTTCTCCTTCTATAAGCAGGGAATCCATATTGATCAAGCGTTGTAGTTGCACAATACCTAGAAAGTAATAGATTAAAATGCACATAATTAGTGTAACTGTTGTTGAAAATATTAGGCATGAGGCAAAAAAAATGTGAGGCTTATTAAATCTTACTGTTTCGGAAAACCTCTGGTACATTTATTATCCTTCATACATGGTGAATAACTGTGTTGAACACCGCAAGGACCATGCATCATATATTGTTTCACAGCAGCATATCCATTAGGATCAGCTATTTCGTCAGGTATTTCAGCAGAGACAAAGTTGTCAATATCTTTATTCAATTTAGATTTTGCAGAAGGGTCCAACCAAATTAACATATGAGCATGAGGCAAACCTCTCTTCTGGTATTCCACAACATACATCACTGATATAATTGATTGTAAATAATTAAAGGGAGTATGATAAATCATATTGTTGTATATACGTAACAAAATATGAATTCGTAAACATGTAGATGACATTAATATATTTAGGAATGAAATAATACCTGAAAGGCACTTTCCAAACCTATTCTTATTCTTTATATCATCATACAACTGGTCCAATTTTAGCTTGAACACGCGAGCAATTATATCAGGACAGTCCTCGGGATTGCAATGAGGAAGGAGTGACATCATTTGGAGAATCTCATCCCAATAGGGATTGCATGTCATAGTTAAGAAGAGGTCTGGATAACCAATTTTCCGACAGACGGCAAGGGAATCTTGGAAATTCTGCTGCATATAGCGAGCAGAACCAACAAAGCTAGATGGTAATATGTATCCTTGTCCTACATTTGATGCTTCAACATTATCAGTGCTATAAACTATATCACACAGGTTTCGGTACAAATCTGCTCGCAATTTCTTCTGATTTTTCCGAATATACCATAACCTAGATTGTTCGACAGCAGAAAATGCATCCACTATAAACTGATGATATAGTCTACCACCAAGTCTAAGTGTATGACCTGTTAGTAGTAAACATATTCATAATTAGAAGACAATTGTGTAATTTAAATATTAATTTATTCAAATGAATGAGAAAATACCTTGGTCCAATCTAACCATAAAAGTGTGGCAATAATACTCTCTCATGGTAACATTCTCTCTTTTCTTTTTGCGATCATTCGAGTTGACACAATACTTCAAACCCTTTCGAAAACCGTCTTCACCATGCGGAAATAGGATCAGATATTGGAGTGCCATCATCGATGGATGCAAAGTAGTGATACGTTGTAAACCATCGGTCTTACTTGAAACAACAATATCTCTGTCTTCACATTTTGGGTCATCATCACCAACCATTAATACAGCAATTTCATCAGAAGGCATAATGTGATTTTCACGACCACTGGTAGACCTTGAGATTTTCATAACTATTTTCAAATCAATAACATTATCGTTCTTAAAGCGATCTCTGGCCATTCTAAACTTTTTAACCAAGTGATTATTTTCTTCAAGCATCTTGATCAATCCTTCCACAATCTCTGGATCTATTTTGGAAGAATGTTGTACATTTATAGACTTCAATCTATTCTCAACCTCATTCTCTGTATCATAAATATACAACTGACAAAACTTAGGCGGCTCTCCATCATTTGGTATCAAGCTTCCCATTTTATGGTGATTAATTCCAGACATTCTGAAAACATTTGGTCCTCTACCTTTATTTATTCCACGATCTATTTTCCCACCAATGGAGGAAAAATTTAACATGGCATTGTACGGCCTAATATTACGCCTGAAACATGGACCTTTCGATTTGTCCATGTACAAATCAAGCAAGTATTTAGGAGTAGGCCTTACCTTAGGAAGCTTAATTTGCCCTTTACCACAGCACAAAGAGAACACAGGTGGTTTATTCTTATTTCCTTTATTCACACGCTCCCTTTCCCACATTTGAGCATTGCAATAAGTACATTTTGATGTTGGACCTCCAAGGCTACGGTACTCAGAACAAATAGGTAAATGTCTCTTTCCAATGTTGAGACTAACCACTGGATCTTTTTTTTTATCGTTGACATTATAAGATGAGGTTGTGTTAGATGTAGAAGAATGCTGATAATTTTGCCGTATATTCTGGAATTCCTCATTTTCTTCTTCATTATCAGAATGATTGTCATTATCAGAATCTCCAGAAAACATACCATCGGAATGGCCTTCACTACTGAAATCATCACCTTCAGACTCACAATTCGGGATATCAAACAGGTCTTTTTCTGGAAATAGAATATTTCAATTATTCAGATGAGGCAAAAAAAAAATTGTAGAAATAAAATAACATTCAAATGCCATACCAAAATAAGATGAAACTGGTGGCTTTGGTATAAACTCTGAAAATTGTTTGGATGTTGAAGCATCTCCGTGATTTTTATTTATTTCTTTCGTAAAGTCTAACTCCGAATCAGATCCAAAATTAGAGTCAGGCCGGTACGCATAATGGAAATCATCATCAAAATCACTATCAATAGTTGGGTTTGTAAGAGGAATTCCATCTAAATTTGAAACAACTTGATCAGATGAAATAATTAAACATAAAATAATATATTTAATAGCATTCAACACATGAGTACTGGAGATGTCCATACCATAATTCTCAAAATCATATTCTCTTGAATAATAAGATTCAAGATGATTGTCGGAATACAACTCTATTCTATCTTTTGATATATTATGACTTCCACCTGAATGTATTTTATTAGTTCCTGAAAGCATGCATATATTATTAACATGTCAGTAGAGTATAGAATAAAACATAGCTGCATCTTTGGAATGCAGCTATAAGAATTAATGAGTAATAAATACCATTTATATTCATATTCATATACAAACCATTGTTGTTCTTATCGGATACAATTTCCTTCCCGGGCCTTTTTGTAAAATGAAGAATATTTGGAGTTGATATATGTTTAAGTTCACCAGATATTTGTGAAGTTGTTCTAGGTCCACGTATTCTTGATGTCTCTGTTTCATGTTTTACAAAAAACAACAAAATATTGAGAATTTAGGTTCAAGATACAGTGTGTTATGGAGATAACATTAAAACAAATATGATTTAATTTGTCAAATTTACGCTTCGTACCTTTCATGTCAGTTATACCACTTAAATTGATTTGGCTTGAGGACAAATGAATTCCTCTAGTTGGATTCATCTGCGTCATTTTTTCCTGGATAGATGATATCTGGCTAAAAGATTCATTGAAAGTATTTCTATGTCGGGGTACATCTGTAATAAATGGAAGAAATTTTAGCAAATACATTGTTTGTTATTGATACCAGCATTCAGTATATGTAAGATAAACATATATCTTACATTCTTTGTTTGTTCTATCACAGAAAGGATGTGAAGATGTATGGCTTGGTAAAGTATTGATTCTACTTGTGGATTGCTTGTTTCCAAAATGTTCTTCATTGGCTGCAAATCATGACAATAGTAACTGAAACATCATAAACATAATAGCATATGGTGTGCACGATATAAACATAATAGCACACAATTGATTAAAAACCTGGAATAAGTTTTGGAGTACTGTTTGATAAAACATTAGAATAGTTGGACTTTAACGATACATCCAGTTTTCTTGGCCTTCCTCGTTTTTTATTACTTGGGAGAGCTGTATTAATCATAATAGCACACAATTCGTTATTAATATTAATCAATCCAAGTTTGTAAAACTTTCACCTTATGCTTTGCACCAAAATTGTTCTTGACTTCGAATAGTGGAATCCAACGTTAATGGATCAGAACAAATGGTAAACTTCTTATTTGCAGTAATACCTGAACAATACGGTAATTCATAATTGCACATAAAACCTATGTATGATAATTATAGCAAAGATATCAAATAAAAGGAAATAAAACCTGCAACAGATTTTGGAGTACTATTTGCATTGACATTCACATTGTTGTTTATCAATGTTGAATCCAACTTTCTTGGCCTTCCTCGCTTTTTAGTAATTGATACATCTGTGATAATAATATGAGGATGCAATAGATAATTCATTGATTATTTCTTCCTCATCAGGTCATAAATAAATTAACATACATGAGATTAGAATATAAACAATTATAAAATAAAACCAAACACACGAACATAAAAAAACTTGTAGCAGAACTTAACTTTGAAATTCAGTTATAGACATCGGCTGAACATTTTCTTCGTTTCCAGTGCTTTGCAAGTATTTGCTACCAATCAACGAAGGAGAACATTGTGCATCTATCTCCATATCATTTGTTCGCTGAGGATATAATGCGTTGTCTGCACAAAAAAAATTTGTCAATCACAGGTTTTAACCATTACATAGGGTATTCACACATGTGCAACAAACAACTTGACAACATACCAGTAATTGTATTTTTACAAAAGAAACTCATTGATTTCTTTCGATTGCTATTGTTCGAACCTTCAGAAGAAGAACCTGGATTGGTTATACGTTGTACGTTACTACTGAGTAACGTACCAGACGCTGTTGATTCAACATTTTTAGGTCTTCCTCTTTTTCTCGGAATGAAATCAAGATTCGACGACACACTGTACTCATTGCTGGGATTAACACGATCAGAAGGAGATTTTGTTTTTTTCGATTGTTCATCCATAGTAATGTTTGTAGGATCGATCATGGGCTTTCAGTATTGATTTATTGTTCAGGGATTGATTTTGAAATTTTCTTGATAGAAATTGTTCATGGTTTGATTTTGAAATAATGATGATAGAGAATATTGATTGTGCGATTTGATTTTGAATTAATGAGAGAGAATAGGGTTAGCATATATCAAGGATAATCAGTTTAGAAAGATTTCTGACGTGGCTTTTATTTTTTGCAAGTGATTTTACATTTATGTCCTTGATAAAGGTTAATGACTAAAGGGAGAGTAAGGACAAAAAAGGGAGAATGTGGCAAAAAGTATTCAGGATTTATGATATATATAGATATATTTTTGAGCTTTTAAAAAAAATCGAAATTTTGAATGTATGGATTTTATCCAAGTTATTTGAAATCTGATTTCAAATTCGATTTTTTCAGATTTTTAGTTATGTTAGATTATAATTATTTAATATCGATTATAATTGTACAATATATATTATAAAAATCAATTTATAATGTATGATTATATGATTGTGAATTTGTGACTGACTTTATATTGAAAGAGTGGTTGATTAATGAATGATTAATTATGAAATTTACTTTAAAATATATAATGGTATATCGTGATTGATTTCAAATTAAAATTGTGATTTTCTAGTAAATATTTTTTGATTTAAAAAATAGGTATTTATGGATATGTTTAATAAAATCATTATTGTATTTAAATTAGAAGTGTTAACTAACCATGGTTTTAATAACTAGCATTTTGCCCGTACTTCGTACACGGCTTCTTATTTAATTTAAAATGATAATACCAAAAGTTTAACAAATTTGATTGATTTCTTAAAACATCTTACTTAATTTAAATTGACAATACCAAAAATTTAACAAATTTGATTGATTTTTAAAAAGATATTGTATGCAATTATATAAATAATCAATTCTTAGCAAGATATTATATACAATTATATAAGTATTTAATAAAATAATGATATGCTAAAATTTATATAAAAAAGTAGCATAAAATTCTATTTTAACAATGTTGAAAATTTATTTAATCCATCAAAATCTGCAATAAAAATAATAAATATTTTTACAAATATTGTTCTCTAATTGAAAACAATAATAAATTGTCTTCATTATTCAAATGCGGAAATGATAATTCCTTCACCCCCAATGACTCCAAAACATTAAATGGCTCCAAAACATTAAACCTCATATAATATCAAGAACATGTTATATTAACTATGAGACCTCATAGTTAATATAATGTGTAAATGTTGGAGAACAATGAGATCACATTTCAAGCAATTTTTAATTTTTTTTTTGTTAAATTTTTTTATGAATGGATAGAGGGTAGAATTATAAGACTTTTGTGTGAAGATGCCCCTAGCGGGGCCCTTTAAAATAGTTTGAAATGTAGCGAATATGTGTGTTCTCACTGTTCTCATTTCAATTTTTTTGTTAATTTTTTTATGAATGGATAGAGGGTAGAATTTTATGACTTTTTTTTGTGAAGATACCCCTAGCGGGGCCCTTTAAAATAGCTTGAAATGTACTGAATATGTGTGTTCCCACTGTTCTCATTCTCACCAGAGCGTGACCATTAAACTGTATTAGTAAATTCATGTATGAAAAAACAGTGTATATATATTATTAATATAGATTCTTTTATTAAAAATAAGTAAATTATACAATTAAATAAGCAAGCCAAAATATCAGATAAATATTCTAGTAGATTTATTGTTTATGTTCAAATTAAGGTCTTTCACCATGGCTGACTTTATTATATTAAAAGTATGTTCTTATTGAAATGAATATAATAATTTGAATTTGAATATATTTTTAAACTACTTATTTTGCTGGAGGTACAATCGTAGTACTACAACGTTACTGAAAATAAGTACAATATCATATTAGAATTTTTTGTTCCAATCTAAATTGGGTTGCTCCAAATGCTGTGTAATGACAAAAAGGGGCATTAAATAAATAAAGAAGATTAAAAAAATGAAGGATAATACTGTTTACCAAAAAGACAGGTCTCCGCAAGAAGCTCACATATTCACTTTTATCTTCAAATAATGTATGATTACAAATTATAACAATCACATTTTCCATTACTTCTTCTCTCTCAAAAAGCCAACTAAACTGAAAAAGGGAAAAGTTAGTGCTTTTATATTTTAATATGGAGCTCAAGTGAAAGTGCTAAATATGAGATCATATATGAAGTGAAATTGAACGCAAGTAAAGAAGATATTTAGACCATAAATAAGAGCAATGTTACCTGACCCAGAGGGTGAGGCTTGTGACGTGGGTCTGAGCTTCTAAGTATGCTATTCCATAGTCCCTTCGGAGACATCCGATAAAATGTATGCTATTCCATAAGACCTTCTGGTACGTAGTATGTCTACCCCATGAACATTAAGTTGAACAAATTCATAAAGAACATAAACTTGCTTGAAAACAAAATAATGTCTATAAGTATCAAACTGAGTCCCAAGATTATTTACAAATAACATGGTTCGTACTGTGTCAATGTTATTAACTGGTAATCTTTCCAACTACCTTTGTTATTACGACATGTAAAATAAAAAATTGAAAGGCCAAGCAAATATTTTAAAGGTACCTTTCTGGTGTCCTGTATATTATTATAACATCGGGTAATTCATTAAAACTTTAATTCTTAAATTCTAAACCAAAATCAAAACCAAAAAAATATTATCCTGTCTAATTTTTAATATTTTGAAATCAATAAAAACTTAACTCTTATGGCCAAACTGAAAACTTGAACCAAACATATATGACCCGTACAGAGGTCTAGTACACATACCTTAACCCTACTTCAGGGGGTTGAGATGTTAATTTGGTGAAAAACCCAGCTTTCAAATCTGAAAAGTGCAAACATGCATCAAAATCCAGCAGTATGAAGATTTGAGCGGAATGGAATTCAAGGTGAAAAATGACAGAGATAGATTTGAGTAATGACAAAACGGAGAATCAAAGAAATAAAGAAAGATAAAAAAATAAATAAAGGATAATACTATAGTAGAGGTTTAGATTTGGGTCGATCCAATTGGGTTACTCCAAATGTTGTGTAATGACAAAAAATAATATATGTTTAGATTTGGGTCGATGTAATCTAATTTGGGTCGCTCCAAATGTTGTGTAATGGTAAAAAGGGGCATCAAAGAAATAAAGAAGATTAAGAAAATGAAGGATAATAGTATCGTTGACCGAATTCGTACCTAGAAATTTTAGTAAATAAATTTAATCATGTAACATATTTAATCATTAGATCTAACAGTTCTAATTTTAAATAAAATTGTAACGGATATTATTCGTTGTATACGAATTTTTATTATATTTTGTTAGTGGTTAGAAGATATAATGTCATATTTTTGGGTATGCAATTAGTAAATAAATTTAATCATGTAATATATTTAATCATTGAATCTAACAGTTCTAATTTTTAACTAAAAATCTAACAGATATTATCCGTTGTATACAAATTTTTGTTATATTTGGTTAGTGGTTAGAAGATATGAAGTCATATTTTTGGGTATGTATTAATTATTGCAATATTATGTTTTAAATTAAAAGTCAACGTGTTTTAATTAATAGAAAAAAATTATTGATTGGAAGATATGATATTTTAGGTATTTATAAAATGTAATATCATCAATTATAAGTAAACATCTTTTAATTGAAAAAGACAATCAGCTAATTATCATTAATTATATTATTAATAAAAAAATGAAGGATAATAGTAGAGGTTTAGATTTGGGTTGATCCAATTGGATCGCTCCAAATGCTGATTAGAGAGAAAAAAATTATTGATTGGAAGATATGATATTTTAGGTATTTATAAAAGGTAATATCATATCAATTATAAGTAAACATCTTTTAATTGAAAAAGGCAATCGGCTAATTATCATTATTTATATTATTAATAAAAAAATGAAGGATAATAGTAGAGGTTTAAATCCCCTCGGATCTCCTTTATATATTTATATAATAGTTCAAATTTTTAACTAAAAATCTAACGGATATTATTTGTTGCATACAAATTTTTATTATATTTTGTTAGTGATATTTAATTTCCACTATTAATAAAATTTAAAATGCAATTGAGTTGTATATTTAGTTTTCTCGATTAGTAAAAATTTAAAATGCAATTTAGAGAAATTAATTATTTTAATATGTTTTACTTGAAAACAGAAATTGATTAGTTATTAGGAGAAATTTTATTTATATTTAAGTAAGGGTAATTAAGTAAAAACAATAGGTACCGACCAACCAACCAACCAACCGACCGGCGCCATATAACTGGAAAACTATAGATTTTAGCTAAAGGAAATAGAAAAGGTAACATTTTTTTAAAAAAAATTGATTATTTTAATAACTTGAAAAAAAAATTGATTAGTTATTGGGAAATTGTTTATTTATAATTAAGTAAAGGCGTCATTTAATTGGAAAAAGAGATTTTAGCTAAAAAAATAGAAAATGTAACGTATTTTAGAAGGAAATTGATTATTTTAATATGTTTTACTTGAAAACATAAATTGATTAGTTATTAGGAGAAATTTTATTTATAATTAAGTAAGGGTAATTAAGTAAAAACAATAGGTACCGACCGACCGACCAACCGACCAACCAACTAACCGACCGACCAAACTTTCAATGTTTTAAAATGAAATTTTAAAGGTAAGGATATTGAAATTGTATATTTAGTTTCCTCGATTAGTAAAAATTTAAAATGCAATTTAGATATTTACTTTACTTCATTAGTAAAAATTTTATAGGTAAAAAATAATGAAACTATATATTTAGTTTCCCTATTAGTAAAGTTTTAAAATGGAATTGAGATTTTTTTAATCATTTGAATTATTAATTCAAAATTTTGAGAAATTTAACAAAATAGAACCGAGCTATTTGACCGGCACCACTTTACCTCCACTCGTTTCTCCTTTATATAAGTATATAACAGTTCTAATTTTTAACTAAAAATCTAACGGATATTATTCGTTGTATACGAATTTTTATTATACAAGCTTAAAACCCGTGCGATGCACGAATTTTTTTAATATTATATGAATTTTTCATTAATTTAAGTTAATTTTTTTTAAAATATAAAGTTGGGAGGCTTAAATTTTTATATGAGATTTGATAATAATTATATAAATGTTATCCGTGATATTTCTAGAAAATGAGCGATTTTAGTTAGAAAATAAAAAAAAAATTATAGGTTTTACTTGAAAATGGTAATCGGCTAATTATTAGTTTTTATATAATTATTATTTTATTTCATTAAATAGAAATTGATACGTTTTAGATAAAAAATGCAATCGGTTAATTATGAATATTATAATATTATTAGTTTATTGTATTAAACAGAACCGCCCGTGATAAAATCAGAAAAAGAGAGATTTTAGTTTTAAAAAATAGAAAGGTAACGTGAAAATTAAAAAGATGACATAATTTATGTGAAAAAGGTAATTGATTAGTTTATAGTAATTATAATTTAATTCTGTTATTTTACTAAATAAAATTGCTCATAGTTTTTAGAAAATGAGAAATTAATGTTGCCCCTGAAATTTCTAGAAAAAAAAGGAATTTAATTAGAAAAAATATAAAAGATGATACGTTTTAGTTGAAAAGGTAATCAGTTAATTATTAGTACTATAATATTTTTTTTTTTTTTATTAAATCGAATCGCCCGTGATATAATTGGAAAAGGAGAGATTTTCGTAATAGAAGGGAAAAAAGGTACCGTGTTTGAAAAAGGTAACCGTCCATGATACAATTGGAAAAAATGAGATTTTAGTTAGAGAAAAGAGAAAAGGTAACGTATTTTGGCTCAAAAAGGTAATTAATTATTTAATACTAATTATAATATAATTATGTTATTTTATTATACAAAATTGATCGTAGTTTTAAAAAATGGAGAAATTTTAGTTAGATAAAATGTAAAAGATATTGTATTTTACCAAAGAAGTAAATTATTTAGTTATTGAAAAATAGGAAAGATAATATGTTTAACCTGAAAAAGGAAATTGATTAATAAAGGAGATTTGGGTCAATCCAATCTAAATTGGGTCGCTCCAAATATTGTGTAATGACAAAAAGGGACATCAAAGAAATAAAGAAGATTAAAAACATAAAGGATAAAAGCTGTAATTTTCCTGTGTAATGACAAAAAAGGGCATGAAAGAAATAAAGAAGATTAAAAAAATGAAGGGTAAAAACAGTAATTTTTAAAATGTAATACTAGCAGACATTAAGAATATATTGATATTGATATTGATTAGTTTTAATTGATCCTAAAATAATTTCTCGATTCTGATTGGTTAACTGACGTGTAGTAGACTCAGGTATTATAATAAAGGAGAACACAAGGGCAAAGTTTGCCATTTTAATGGATGTGAAGTTACAATTTTACCCCTATTTTTTTAAATATTACAAAAATGTCATCCTTCAATAATTAAGTAAAAACTATTGAAATTATGCTTGTGTAAGGATTCGAACCCCTGACCTTTAACTCTCAAACTCACGTCTTTGCCAATTATGCTACAATTGATTTTGAGTTTTGTTTAAAAATCCTATATGATAAACCACCTCTCCTCTCTTTTTGCTCATTCTTTTTCTTTTTTGAGCAAATGAAATATTGGTTCATATTATTTCTA
Source organism: Kitagawia praeruptora (assembly GCA_037693485.1). Lineage (NCBI taxonomy): Eukaryota > Viridiplantae > Streptophyta > Magnoliopsida > Apiales > Apiaceae > Kitagawia > Kitagawia praeruptora. Next base: position 113,704,958 of record CM075351.1, on the reverse strand, counting down.
AAATATTGGGTAAATGAAATTATAAAAAAATGTTTTAATCGACTGAGCATATTCTACATGTAATTTAGTAATAGACAATATATAATGAAATTTAGTCAAAAAGAAAACGATTTATTTACATACGTCTTCATGTAGATGTTAAATTATTTAAATTAAAAAAAAGATTCGGTTTTAAGAAATAGGTAAATTTTAGTTATCAAATCATACATGATTAATAATTGCATCACATAACTTTTATGTATATAAAATTTTAAATATGTGAGTCATATTAGAGGGTTTTGGTCGACCAACTATTTAGACTTTTATGTTTTAAGACTCTTAAAACATAAATACTTAAATATATACGAAATATAATTGAAATTATGTTAAAAAGATGAAAACTCTAAAAATATGATCTATGTTATATATAAAAAATAATATAATTAACATTCAAATTAAATTAAAAAATATATAAAATTTTGAATTATAAATATTATAAAAGTACAATAATTATATAAAATGATCAATTAGATTATAACTCGACTATAAAGTATGGTGCATATGAATTTTATATAATGTATTAATCAATGTAATATATAATATTATATATAATGGTTGAGTTATAACATACACTTAGATTAATATACGATAAAATTAAAAAATTTGATTCACGATTTCATATACATGTGGGCGATTAAAGTTATCATATTTTACATGCATTATTTTTTATTGAACTTCTACATAGTGTAATAAATATTAGACTAAAACTAAAAATTTTAGTTTAAAAGTGTATAAATATATGTGTTTAGAAAAAATGATTGAGATAAGCATATGATGACTTTTAGTCGATATTCAGAGATTTTTTAATATATCTCAAAATATAGTCTTACATATACAATCAATTTTTTACAACAAAATCATTGAGTGTACATTCCCTCTATTATAAACGGACAATTTTATTACAATAACTATTTATATTATACTCAAATGTTCAATTTGATAAAGTTCATTTCACGCAATTGAAAATTAAATTAATAATTTAACTATCATACCTATTTATGTGATTATTATCGTATGAATATTTATCCAAAATTTATGAAATCTAATCAAATTATAAAATATTTGGTTCAAAAAATTGGTATGCAATATTACAAAATAATTATAAAAATATTCGATCAGATCGAAATCCTATTGTTTATCATATTTTTAATTTTAAAATTATTTCTATATATACAGTTTCAGACGAGAAATTAGTTCACTGCCCGTGCCTTGCAGGGGCATTTACGCTTATATATTAAATGGTAACACAAGGGCAAAAAATACCAAAGAAATACCTATGAAATTACCATTTTGCCCCTATTTTTTGAAAAATTAAAAAAATGTCGTTTTGTTATAATTAATGCAAAAATAGATAAATTTATGTTGCTCCTGGGAACTGAACCCATAACTTCTAAGTACGAAGTTCATAACATGATCTTTGTACTACTCTGATTTTTGTGGTTATTTAAAAAATATTATTAGATAAGTCACATGCTCTTTTATTATCCTATTTCCCTTTTTCTATTTTTACCTTTTGAGTAAGTAAATTGTTGTATTTATTATTTATAATTATAGAAAATAAACTAAGAATTTTACATAAATGTAACTCAGATTAGATAAAAAAATTGAATTTGTTAACATCCGTCTCCTTGTAGATATAAGATATTAGATTATTGAAATCATAAATAGAATTATTTTCACTGAAATAATAAAGTGTGATTACAATTTGGAAAATATTATAATTGCATCATATATAATTTTTAGATTTATAAAAATGTAAATATGTGAGTTAATTAGAAATTTTTGTTCGAACAATCATTTAGACTTTAAGCAATTTAAATACATAACTGAATTTGAGTTAAAAGTGACCTTTTTCAAATTTAGGAGTTCAAAATGTATAAATGAATAAGTCATTGATATTCGTGTAATCACACGATTAAAACTTTTGGATTTTAAGTTGAACCTAAGTTTAAAAAAGTTAGATATCGGGTACGAAATAGTAGGTGATAAGTGGATTTTATATCCACTTGGAACGCTTCGTTCGGCTTAAATTGATTAACTTGGCCTCAAGTATGTCGTGTTTTTGATTCGTTTTAGTGAGATTGTGCAGGGTTGCTAACTTAAGGTTGGAAGATATTAATTGCATATTTTATGGTGGATTTGAGTTCTAGAAGTGAAGAAGGTCAATTTGCAAAAGGAACGGGAGGAAACAGGCTTAAACGAAGAAACAACAGAAAATTTCCAACCGGATTCTAAAGTGATCCAAATGTCAAAACACAACTGGAACGGCCCAGAAATACTGAAGAAAAGCCAGTTACGAAATTTCCTTCAAAACAGAATTAGTTTAGGAAACGTTTTGGTAGTTTCTTGCTGGAAAAGACTCCTATGGCCTATATAAACACATCCTACAATCATAAAACGGGGGAACACCCTTCATAACATAAACAGAGAGCCGAGAGACGGAGATTCAAAGTTGGAGAAGGATTCCTACGCTCGTGACAAGCAACGGAGATCTAGATCTACTTTTTGTTTTCTTCTTTTAAGCGATACTCTTGGATGTTTTTGGGATTTGTTTTCTTAAACTCCTACTCTAGTTTATTCATAATCTTTAATACTTTGTTTATTATCATGGTTTCATCAGATCCCATGATGACGAGCGGTTTGATTATGAACTAATCGTTGTCATGGGATTCTAACGGAGTTATCTATGTAGTTTAGTAGTTTGTTTGCTTTAAAGATTTGTGTGTGATGAATTATCGATATCCTCGTATGGTTATGCTTAATGTTTTTAGATGCGTAGCTAACATCTAGATTGTTAATCTCTTGTGAAGCGAGAGTGGATCTTGAGATTTAGAACTTGCCATGCTAGCATAGGATAAGTTGATGTATGTGTGACATCATGATTTGTAGCGTAAATTGAGAAATATTATGCTGCCCTATGTGATCTTAATGGACAACTTGTGCTTAAACCGTTATGTTTCCAAATTCTATAGAGATATAGGGTCTAAGCATAATTGGTGTCTATTCATCTTCTATCTCTTTTTTGGATGTATGTTTAGTTTGGTATTCGTATACTGAGAAGTAGCGTATACTTGTTTCGTGTTGTCTGATCAGATATCATAACCATCACATGCATTGATTAAAGGCATCAACTCTAAGCAAGGTATTTAATGAAGTTAGCATCCCATGTTTTCTCTAGCATAAGTAATTCGATTTTAATTCTCATTAGTTAATTAATTCTTAGTTTGTTAAATTGCTTTAGTTAATTATAGTTAATCAAAATCCCATTTTGTTAATTGTCTTAGCAGTGAGTAACAACCATACATTGTTGCATAGGTGAATTAACTGAATTGAAACCTAAACCAGATCTCTGTGGGAACGAACTTGACTTATATCTATATTACTTGTGACCATGTACGCTTGCGTGAATTAGTGTGAACAAGTTTTTGGCACCGCTGCCGGGGATCATCAGTGTTTTATTTTTAGTTTATGTGATTGTCATCAGTGGTCGTTAGAGTTCACTGACTCGGATTGTTACTTACTAAGTTACTTTGTTTGTGTGTTTCAGGTACTTGAGCGTGTATGCGAACACGTTCTCAAACTCGAAACCTGGAGGACGTAGAGCTAGTAGTAGATAAAAGCGAAGAGGAACTTGAACCAACAGTAGAGATGGGTGATCGAGCAGCAGCAGTAGTTAAGGCTTTGAAGGACTATTCTCATCCGAAAATCAATGACATCCAATCTAGTATTGTCAGGCCAGCCAATACAGCTAACAACTTTGAAATCAAGCCTAGCACGATTCAGATGGTTTAGAATTCAGTTCAGTTTGGGGGTGCTTCAACGGAAGATCCTAATATGCATATCCGGGACTTTATCGAGATCTGTGACACTTTCAAGTTCAATGGTGTGTCGGAAGATGCTATCAAATTGAGAGTTTTCTCATTCTCGTTAAGGGATAAGGTGAAGGGCTGGTTACATTCTTTACCAGCCGGTTCCATTACTACATGGGAGGATCTTGCACAGAAGTTTCTTACTAAATTCTTCCCCATGGCTAAAACAACAACGATCAGGAATGCTCTAACTCAATTTGCACAGCAGTCTGGAGAATCTTTGTGTGAAGCTTGGGAGCGCTACAAGGAAATGCTTAGGAAGTGTCCTCATCATGGTATGCCCGATTGGATGGTGATTAATGGTTTTTATAATGGTCTGGGAGCACAATCTAGACCTTTGTTAGATGCAGCATCAGGTGGAGCTCTATGGGCTAAGAGCTACGAGGAGGCTTATGATCTAATTGAGACGATGGCTGCTAATGAATATCATAATCCAACTCAGAGACTATCTCAAGGCAAAGTAGCAGGAATTCTGGATGTGGATGCAGCTACAGCTATAGCAGCTCAGTTGAAGGCTTTAACTATGAAGGTGGATTCTTTAACCAACTATGGAGTACAACAGGTTGCAAGTGTTTATGAGCTTTGTGCGGGGGCACATAATATGAATCAGTGTGCCATATCTAGAGAATCGGCACAGTTTGTGAGCAATTTTCAGCGACCCTCGCAACCAGCTCCAGCCACCTATCATCCGAATAATTGGAATCATCCTAATTTCTGCTGGAGCAACAATCAAGGTGCTCAACCACCACAGCAGCCTTATCAGCAGTTTCAAGGTCAGCAATACGGAGCTTTGCCGTTCAATCAAGGTTATCAATAGCAGTTTGCTCCAAGGCAACAATTCCAACCTCCGGGATTTCAACAGCAGCCTCATGCTAGTGCGGGGCAATCTTCTAATGAAAAATCTGAACTGGAGGAATTGAGGTTGATGTGCAAGAGTCAAGCAATTTCGATCAAGACCTTGGAGAATCAGATTGGCCAGATTGCTAATGCCTTGTTGAATAGGCGATAAGGACCATTTCCTAGTGATACGGAGGTTAATCCAGGCAAGAAGGAGGTCAAAGAACAGGTGAAAGCAATAACTTTGAGATCGGGAAAGGTTACAAACGATCCGAGATCAACAGCTAAGGAAGATGAAGAAGTTCAGAATCAGCAGGTTGAAAAATCTGTAGTGCCAGAAATTGAAAAATCTGACTTGGTAGCTGATCAGCTAGTTGGTGAAGTAGAAAAGAGCAAAAGAAGTCTAATGAAAAGTCTACTCCGGAGTAGTCTACAAAAAGCAATCAGATCTATCTTCCTCCTCCATATCCTCGACGCTTGCAGAGAAGTCAAGAAAAGCAATTTCAACAATTTTTGGACGTCTTCAACAAATTGTCCATTAATATACCTTTTACGGAAGCTTGAGAAAAGATGCCGAGCTATGCAAAGTTCATAAATGATATTCTATCTCGAAAGCTGAAACTCGAGGAATTAGAGATAGTTGCTTTGACAGAGGAGTGTAGTGCGGTTACTTCCTTTTCTGCACCATTGTTTTTGGACCGAGCCTTTTGTTTCCCTGCTAACTTCACATCCATTAGGACTCCCATGAAAGTAGAATTTTTAGTAGCTGGTACTAAATTGATCACTTCCTTTTCATCTTTGACTACCACAAAGCCTATTCTTCTATTATTCTTGTCCCTCTTTTTCGGAAGAATTATATCTTTAACTAAACCAAATGCTGAAAAGTGAGACATAATTTCCTTTGGCCTAGCCCTCATCGGTATTTTTGCCACAAAAACTATTCCTCCATTATATGTTGCCTTTACCTGCCCTGAGTTTGCCTTAAACCTTTTCTTATTGTAATCTACCACTATCCAATTTCCCTTTTGATCTTCTCTATTATCTTCAACCCCAAAATTGATGGAACCTTTAAGGACTTCCACATATGATCTACTATGAAAATCATCCCTATACTCCCCACCCCTGAGATTCCTCAACTTTTGTAATGAACCTGATTTGAAGCCATTCTCATGCCCTCTGCATCTCCTCCTAGAGCTAATACTTGAACATTTGGATCTACCAATTCCAAATTATTACTTATAAAAATACTTTGCTTCAGCTCATTAGATATCAATCTTCTCTGCTTATCCTCATCCAAAAACTTGACAATAGGCCCATCCCAGTTACACAGCAACAGATTTCTTAAGGCCTTCTCCACAACTTCAATATCCTTATTAATGACTCCTACTAGTATTTCACTACTAACAACTCTCTTAATCCTATGCAATATGTTAACAAGATACCTCAAAATAGATCTGTTATCTTTCTCAACTGCTTGAACTACCTCCCTTTCCAGCAAAGGCCTATACTGCAGTATCTCCTCTTTAACTTCTTCCCAAATATCATCAGAAACTGCAATTACTTCCTCCCAAACCTTTTCACGCTTCCCTCCTAATCTTTCGAATAGTGTATTCATTTCAAGCCCCTTGTCTGAACCAATCTTCCTAGAACCTCCTCTGTGATTTTAAAAATTGAAATCTTCAGTAACGACTCTTTTCTCTTTCCTATTTCTCTCTCCTCTCTGAGCACCCATCTCTAATCGATTTGGATGTAAATATGTATTTAAGAGCAGGATGTAAATATGTATTTAAGAGGAAGTCCAATGATGGTGTTAAAATAAGTACAACTATTTTATAACTTAAAATCAAAAAATGAATTTTAATGCTAAAATATAACTTGTACTCCAATGTATTGTTACCAAATATTTCCAAATAAAGTTACACTTTAACTATCTAATATTTTTTATTTTTGCTAAATAACTATCTAATATTTAAATGTACAATTATATTTATCACTATTACTTTACAAATTCATTTACCACCTTGTGTGGCAACTATAACAACATTTCTATATTTAGCACAAATTATAGCATTTTGCAATTTTGCATCCATGTTTAGCACCCCATTTATTCTTGAATGGTACATTATAGCAATAACACCATTTTTAATACCACCATTACACTTGCTCTAACGATGCTTAAATACATCTATCTACAATAATAACCTATAAAGGTAATGCAAGTTGGTCAATTATATATGGAATTTGAGTGAAATGGACAAAAAAGTAGTTAAATATGTAATTATTTGATTTTAAAATGCAACTAACATTGGAGTGCCAATTCTATTTTAGGACAAAAATCAATTTTTGATGTTATATCATAGCAATGGATACATTCATTTTACATTTAGTATTTGACAACTCCGACTAGTTCTTGGTTGTGATTAGATAGTTACTATGTTAGCCTGATATTTGTGTATAATTCATTTGGGCAGGAGTACTAACACTACCTTTGTGACTGGTTGCAACAACTTGTAAAGACATCTTTGTTACCGTGGATAATAATCTTTTACTTCATCTCTTAGTCTCTTGAGTTCATCTCTTTAATTCCTTCATTTTTGTTATTAGTTTAGGTCAATTTGGTTAACATTATCATAACAAGTATTATCAAAGCCAGCAGTTTCGTGACAGGGATAACAATAGCAACTTAAATTGGCGTGATATCGATTACGAGATTTAAGATATCAATTTAAATTTTTGTCGATATATGGATACAACACAGAAGAAAATTGAAAACAAAATCATTGAAAAAGTGGATCAATAGATTATAATGGCGTCTGGTTGTGGGCCAGGTTTTGAATCTTACAGTGCTTCGATAGACGATAAGATCGTCAATAAATTTGCAGAGCTATTCAGGAATGGCATCAAAGAAAAGAGACTGGGAAAATACGAAAAAACTATAGGAGATAAAATACTAATTCTTCTAAATTCCATTTGGGGTAGTTTTTGATCCACTTGTTGAATTCATGTCTAACTATCTTGGAGATGAACTATTAGATGCAAAATATTAAAGATGTATTCATTTGGTGGGCTAGAAGCAAAATTCTTGAATAGTTCAATCTATTGTATGAAAATGTTTCCACAAACGCTGTAACCAATGATTACATGATCAAGATTGAAGAAAATCAAGTGTGAGTGAGCATATACTCTCTGAGAAAGATGCTTTTACTCATTGTACCATGAATGAAATCACCATAATTATAAAATATAACTTTTCAGTGAAGCTCACTGAGATAGAGTGTTGAGTATGAATATACTGACAAGAAATACACGGGGGTTGAATGCATTTTCAAACTACTTGAGATAAAATACACGGGGGTTGAATGTTAGAAAGTGATTTTATTCATACACGGGAGTATGAATAAAATCACTTTCTAACATGTCTATCCTTTTTGAGAAACATCCAAACGACTTGAGATTTGACTTTCTTTAACTCTGTTCAGATCCACTTCTTTAGCAGCTTGTCTCTTGTAATACCTCTCTAAGCTTCTTATAGTCTTCCCAAAACCACTTTACAGTACCGTGGTCCTGAAAGTGTTTTGGCTTGCTACAAATTTCTGACTTGTATAATTCTTCATAATTTTGTCTCCAAGATTGAGTTCAAGAAGTGACCAAATAATTGATTAGAGAACTATAATTGACTTGGCAGATAGCTCTGAGTTCTCGAATGCTGTTGAGCTGCCATATCTCTTCTCGAATTAGTCTTTCTTCCAGGAGTCCTTGACTTGTTGACTCTTAGAGAAATCGAGTGATGCTTTGACTAGTTGACTTCCAGAGTTCTCGAATAGAGAGTTAGACATGTCAAATATTTGAGTTATCGAATGATATATTAAACAGTCCCTTTAGAGATATCGAACAGTGTCTTTAGAGATATCGAATCCAGACTTCTCGAAAGATAGACTTCTCAAATGGAGCAACATATACTTCTCGAATTGGTACTTAGGCAAATCTTCAGTCTTCAAAATCTAACTGTGTTTATTTTGATAGTCTTGTTCTTCAAGCTTGAGGCATGATCTCTGGATCTTCTTTTAAGCATTTATTTTATGACTTACTTTACAGTTACACAGATAGAATTTTGATGCCTCTTACAAGTACTAAATACAAGTAGAAACTCTACAACTAGATGTTACCTTAGCAGGTGATTAGGCTTGTTATTAGATAAACACAGGCATGCCTCTTTGACTAACAATCTCCCCCAAATTGTGAGTAAGACCCTTAGTCATAATTTCATGTCTGATAACAAGCCTAACATACATAAAGATATAATCTTGAATAGTACAGGTATGAAATTGAGTGTCATCATGAATAGAATTACACATGGTGGATCCTTACAGATTATGAAGAAATAGTAGCCATTTTCTTTGATTTCATCTCCATAGCTCTTGCTTGTAGATCATCATATTCTCTCTTTTTCTTTTCTTCTTCCTTCCCTGCATTCTCATCCATAGCTTTTATGATGGCTGCCATAGCATCAACTTCTTCAAGCAGAATTGAATTCTTAAAATCTTCAAGAATTGGTTTCAATATGTTTGCAGGGTAATGGTTGACCAGATCCATTCTGATATTGACATAATCTCCATTTCTCCTCCTATACTTCACAACATAGGGGTTGAATTGGACTCTGCACAACCCTTTTGCCCTTAACACTTCTGCTTTAGCTTCCAGCCTATCAAGCTCCTTCTTCACCTTCTCATTGTGATCTCTCTTCATCTTAACAAAGTCAATCAATTCCAGCTTCCATACCTTCTCCACTCTATCTTTAGAATTCAACATTGCAATAATCCTTTCTATGTCATATAGCTTGCCCCAATGTTGACATGATCCTTGCCTGAATTTCTTTTGTCTTCCATCAGTGTATTTAATTTCAAGGCAATCATCAGTAATGGCAACATGATAGATTCTTTGAGCCCTTAGGAATTGCAGTTGATCTTCATCAAAGTCTTCATGTAGAGGTGGTAGGTTTAATCATAGAATGATTGTAAGAGCCTTAGAATTAGATGTCTTCAACTTCCTTTTTCTTCTAGCTGCTAGCTTGAACTTTGTCTTTTTCATCTTGTCACTTGGAAGTAATCTGAGACCTCTGCTTCTTGACCATAGTAGTACCCCATTAGCAGTTTGCTTTTGGAGACACACCGATGGTTTCTAGATTTGAATCTCCTTTGATTGAGTTGGCAAAACATTTGCAGAAGCCATAGATTTAGATTTTGGTAGGTCATTACTAGCTGTATTCACCCTAGACATAAAGTCTTGTGTTATGGTGAGATTACGGTTAGTAATGCCCAGGGCTTGCTGTTTTCCACTTTTTCTCTCATAGACTTTCTCTCCATCTTTGTCATCATCACCCTTCTTGCTCTTGTCATCCTTCTTCTTCTTCTGATCTTTATCACCCTTATCACTCATGTGATGTCTTCTACTCCCATCACGTTTATCCTCATCTTTATCTTTATCACCACCATGGCCTTTATTGAACTTAGCAGTTTCAGATACAATACCAGTTGTAATGTATATTCTGAGATATGATAGGGCCTCCAATTCTTTTATTGTTCTTTGACCTTTCTTTTTGGTTAGCTTTTCAATGATGGCAATAATGAGATTTCTGTTCTGAGGGATAAGATGCTTAGGAATGATTAATTGTTTGATTTCATCAATTCTTGTTCCAAATTGATAGATGATGGTTCTTGGAATTGTAAGCACTTCAGGCAATCTGGATGGTTGATCATTCCTTAAGTCATCATGCAGGCTCTTGTTGTTCTCATCATTAAGCTTCTCAATCAGCTTGAGTAGTACATCCACTTCAGTAAATTTGAGAGCCTTTAGAGTGGTGTAAGTTAGATGTCATATCTTGCACTTGGTCACCATCAATATTTCTTTGAGCCATACATTATCAACTCTTCTAGGCACAACAGTGGGGTAGTCAATCTGATCACTCAAACTCCTTAGATACAGTTATGTATCACCAGCCTGTTCTCTTGAGACTTTCAGAAACTCCAAGAATGCATCATCATGATAGACATTAGAATTGGCAACTTTTTGTAGCTTGGCCTCAGTAACTACCTTGACTTCCACAGGCTTGGCACTCTCAATTCTAGAGGATTGAGGTTGATCAGATGGCATACTTCCTGCAACCACTGTAGTGATGATAGATTGTCTCTGTCCACTAGAGGTAGTGATATGCACTTCTGGTAGAGTGACAACTGGTAAAGAGGTGATAGGCTTGATGTATTTGTAAGTTCGAGTCTCAGTGACTTTGGATTTCCCTTTGCCTTGAACATGAGGAGTTGTAGATTTTGTAGGCTTTGGCTCATCAGAAATGATTATGCCCTTCTCCCCCTTAGGCTTTGAGTTCTTCTTCTCCCCCTTAGGCTTGTTGTCAAGCACAAGAGCTTTGGATCGGGCCCTTGGGTTTGAAGAGATGGGTTTGACAGAATCTTCAGGGAGAGGGAGTCCCATGTGCTTCATCATTGAAGACAGCATCTGTTGCTGGTTGAGAAGAACATCAGCCGTAGCAATGGCTTGAGTATTCAACATGTCATTCAAAAGATTAACAAATGTCTGGAGCTCAGAATTGGATTGTTTGAGTGAGCTCACTTCCTTTTCTAGAGAATCCACCTTGGTGAACAACTCAGTGGCTTTAAATCCAGAAAGCGACTGTTCTTTGAGTCTCACTACTTCAAACTTTGTCATATCATGAATAGGGACTTCAGTCGCCAACATATCACCATATTGTTGAACTGTAGTCTCAACTTCAGTTTCAATCTCTTCATCAGAATCATCCAAATTTTCAAACCTTAATGGATCTTTATCTTCATCACTGGCTTCTTCTAATCCAGGTAGTTTACTGTCATAAAATGTCACATCTGTGCTTTCCATAATTTTCTTTTGACTGATGACATAAACTTTGTATGCAATTCTCTCCATAGAATAACCAAGAAAAATTCCTTCAAATGCTTTTGCATCAAACTTTCCAACATACTCTGAATTATCCTTCAACACAAAGCATTTACTTCCAAAAGCATGAACATACTTGAGAGTAGGCTTCTTTCCAGTCATCAAGTTGTAAGGTGTCTTTCCAGTGTTTTTGTTGATAAGCATTCTGTTCTGAATATAGCATACAGTGCTCACAGCCTCAGCCCAAAAACATGTAGGCATTTTTGCATCAAGTAACATTGTTCTTGCAGCCTCAATTAGAGTTCTATTCTTTCTCTCAACAACTCCATTTTTTTGTGGAGTTCTTGGAGCTGAGAATTGTTGTGAAATACCATTCTCTTTTCAAAATGCTTCAAGCATGGCATTTCTGAACTCTGTTCCATTATCACTTCTTAATGCAATCACACTTATATTGTTTGCCTTTGCTTATTTGTCAACTTTCTTTATGTGCTCAATGATTACTTGAGGAGCCTCATCTTTTGATGCTAGAAATTCCACCCATGTAATAGTCATCAACCATTACCAAGGCATACTTCTTTCTTCCCAGTGACATAATATTGAGAGGTCCAAATAAATCCATATGAATTAGTTACAGGGGCTTGGTTATTGATGTCACTGTCTTTGACTTGTGGCTTGATCTCATCTTTCCTTTTTGACAAGGCCTCACACACTCCTTCTTGACAGAATTCAAGTGTGGGCATGCCTCTCACTAACTCTCTTCTGATTAGAGAATTAATGGCTTTGAAGTTCAAGTGTGATAACTTCTTATGCCACAGCCAACAATCTACATTTGATGCCTTTGAATAAAAGCAACAAATTTTATCCTTGCTTGTAGAATCCATATTGGCTACAAACAGGCTTCCTTTCCTTACTCCAGATAGAGCAAATTCATCAGTCTTCTTGTGAGTGATCAAGCATTCATCCTTATCAAAATTCACCTTGAATCCTCTGTTAGTAAACTGACCAATACTTAGTATATTATGCTTGAGCCCTCTGACCAACGCTACATCCTCAATAATGACATTACCAACTCTCAATTTGTCATATCCCAATGTGTTGCCAATACTGTCATCTCCAAAAGCAACCATAGGGCCAACCTTTTCCTCATACTGTGATAGCAGGGCCATATCACAAGTCATATGGTTTGAGTATCCACTGTCCAAGATCCACATGACTTTCTTTTCCAGTTCTTTGCCCTGCAAACACAAAGGTATTACTTTTTCTTTGGTACCCAAACAAGCTTGGGTCCACCTGGCTTAGAAACAGTTTTATCATAAACAACATGCTTATCAACTTTCTTAGGTCTAGCCTTCTTATCACTGCTAGAAGTCTTAGAACTTGAGTTCTCAGACTTGGGTGACAGAGGTGCCTTCCTAGCTCTAGGAGGACTTGAAGACTTTGACCTGGTGTAGTGTGTGTGAGAGTTATGACTTATACAACCATCAATGAATTGCCTTCTTAAATTGAAACAGCTAGTCATAACATTCATATTACATGGCATATAGTCAAATTTATCACAGAAAAGAGAGTCTCTATGTCTTAAAGGCACATGGCAATCATAGAATGACTTAGGCACACTACCAATAGGTTTCTTTCAAGCATGAGTTAAATGACTAGTGCCAAAATAGTTTTGACATGTTTTCCTAGGGGCATTTGGAACATAAGCATAGTTATTATCTTTGTTAATCCCTAGTTTACCATTTCTGTTCTGTTTCTTCTTAGCCACATTCTTTTCAGATTCATTTTTTTAACTGATTCAAACTTAACAGATTTCTCAACTCTAGATCTAACTCCTGCTGGCTCCTTGGTTTTCAATTTGATACTCTCACATTTAGAGGGTGCTGATTGCTCACTAGACTGTGCCTCATCCTCATCATTCAATATTTGCTTGATGAGTAAGGCTTCCTCATCAATTTCAAGTGTTGATTCTTTGAAAATAGGTGACTCAGTATTTTTCAAAATGGGAGGCACATTCTCATGAGTAACCTTGTCATCTTTAATTACAACACAGCCTTTCCTCCTTTTGAGAGTGTTATAGTCAAAACCAATTGCAGCCTTGGGACTCTCTTGATGTTTCTCATGATAGGACTGCAATAGACTAGAGGAGTTCTTAAAAGTTTTTAGTTTGAATTCATTTTCAGCTAATTTATCCCTAAGAGCTTTTTCAACCTGACTAGCACATAGAACCTTATTCTATAGATATTCAACTTCTTTCTTAAGGTTTTCTACTTGCATAGCAGTTAGCTCAAGTTCCTCATTCTTTTTGTTTAACAATTCATTTCTAGCAGACAGTTTAGCAATCTCTTCATTAGCAGCAGTCATACTAGTATGATTATTAAACATTTCAACAGATAGTTGTTCAATCATATCCTTATATTCAGAAACAGACATGTCTATGGTAGTGAGAGATGGTACCTGAGAGTCTGATGAAGCTGTTTCATCCTTGGAATTAGCCATCAAGGCATCAGTATCATCCCAACACTTCCCTTCAACTATGTAGGCCTTGTCTGGTGTTTGCTTTTTGAGAAGGGCCTCATACTTAGCTTCAAGCTCTAGAAACTCTTTATCATTCTTTTTAGGCTTCTTGCATTCACTAGCAAAATGCCCTAGGTCATTGCATCTATAGCATCTCACAGATGACCTATCCACATAGCCAGTTTTGAATTTATTCTTGTTTGACTTCACAGGTGCTTTACTTTTGTTGAATGAATGATTCTGAGGTCTAGGTTTGAAGGGCTGCTTTCTCTTGAATCTACTGTTTGGAAATTTTCTAGCCATGAAAGCAGATGAGGTATTTTCCATGCCATCCAACTCCTCAAGAGTGTAAAACTCATCACCTTCTTCTTCATGATCCTCAGCAACAGTCTCAGGCATCTCCACTACTGGTTCTTCATCCACCACTTCTTCAATCCTCAAATGGCTTGTAGAGGCTTCAAGTTCTTGAATAGATTTGTTCACAATCAGGGCACATGATGTGTTTATCATTTTACCCTGATTTGCTTGAATAGCCCTTTTTTGTAATAGCTCAAGCTCATGAGTTTTTATCACACCATAGAGCACATCATATGTGACCTTGTTCAAATCTCTTTCCCTCAGAGAAATGACCCTTTGCTCTAAATGGTTTGGTGAAGATAGTAGAAACTTCATATTCAATTCTTTGGTGCTATAGACTTTTCCATTCATCTGCAACTCAGTAACCAACTTGTGAAATCTCTCAAATATGTTAGTAATGCTTTCCCTGGGCTGTGCCATGAAAGCTTCATACTGTGACCAGTATCTGTTTCTTGTTTTCTTTAACTTCCTCTGTCCCTTCACACATCACCTCAATATGATCCCACATCTCTTTTGCTGTTTTGCATGAGGCTATGTTGGCAAACATCGACAGCTCCATAGAATCTATGATTAATAGCATGAGATGACTATCAAGAGCAACCATCTCCTTTTCTGTATTTGTCCATTTCGATGGTTCCTTGGCCACATAGGATCTTGGAGTGGTTGTGGTTCCAACAGTCTTTTCAGGAATCTCTTGTTGTGGAACAAAGGGACCGTTCTTGAGAATCTCAGGATACAAAGGGTTAGCAACTTTGGTGAACAACATTATCTTTATCTTTCAGAGATTGTAATTCTCTTTGTCGAACTTAGGGACCTTCACCGTTCATGTTGTCTTTGGTGTATTCATGATCGTTTTCTGTTTTGATCAACAGCCTACTTTGATACCACTTGTTGAGTATGAATAAACCGACAAGAAAATACAGGGGGGGTGAATGTATTTTCAAACTTTTTCTTCGAATATGAACTTTAAGAACGTTTGTTTGTTTGAAGGTTTGAATCTGTTGAATGGTGTTTGTGCAACAACGTATCTGTCTTTGTGTTCGACAGAATATAAATGCGGAAATAAGGAACACAAGAACACAATACTCACTTTAATCTAATATTGTATTAGATCAAGATTTTGCTACAATCTTGGAATACAAATGTTAGTATTCTCGGCTTCTTTCTCAGAGAGATATTCTAAGTTGTAATGAGAAAGCTCCTTTTCAAATCTTAACTGCTAGAAAAGTGAGGTTGTACTCTTATAGAACATGAGTACAACCTACTTGCTACAAATAAGGTGACAGATAAAACCACTTTCTAACATGTCTAACCTTTTTGAGTAACATCTAAACGACTTGAGATTTGACTTTCTTTAACTCTATTCAGATCCACTTCTTTAGCAGCTTGTCTCTTATAATACCTCTCTAAGCTTCTTATAGTCTTCCCAAAAGTACTTTACAATACTGTGGTCCTGAAAGTGTTTTGGCTTGCTGCAGGTTTCTGACTTGTACAATTCTTCAGAATTTTGTCTCCAAGATTGAGTTCGAGAAGTGACCAAGTAATTGATTCGAGAACTAGAATTGACTTGGCAGATAGCTCTGAGTTCTCGAATGCTGTTGAGCTACCATATCACTTCTCGAATTAGTCTTTCTTACAGGAGTCCTTGACTTGTTGACTCTCAGAGAACTCGAGTGATGCTTTGACTAGTTGACTTCCAGATTTCTCGAATAGAGAGTTAGACATGTCGAATATCTGAGTTATCGAATGATATATCAAACAGTCCCTTCAGAGATATCGAACAGTGTCTTTAGAGATATCGAATCCAGACTTCTTGAAAGCTAGACTTCTCGAATGGAGCAACATATACTTCTCGAATTTGTACTTAGGCAAATCTTTAGTCTTCAAAATCTAACTGTGTTTACTTTGACAGTCTTGTTCTTCAAGCTTGAGGCATGATCTCTGGATCTTTTTTCAAGCATTTATTTTATGACCTACTTTACAGTTACACAGATAGAATTTTGATGCCTCCTACAAGTACTAAATACAAGTGAAAACTCTACAACTAGATGTTACCTTAGTAGGCGATTAGGCTTGTTATTAGATAAACATAGGCATGCCTCTGTGACTAACATAGAGGAAGAGTTTTTGAGAAATTTGGTGAAATTGGTTGTTTGTTGAAAGTCAATCTACTGAAAAGATGTTTGAAAGGAAAGGGGGAGAAAGGAGCCTGAGGAAGAAGATAGATAATTTGTTGATATTAAAAAAGAGCTTCTTGAAACCTACTACATAAATAAAAAAATCTCTTCACAAGAACTAAAGCATAAGCCTTATGCATACGAAAAGCTTGATAGAATGGTGTTTGAAGATGTGAAAATCTGGATTGATGACTTTTGTATGTTCCAGACCCAAGTTTTGAAAAATGTACAAGGAAGTGGTTGTCTCTCTTCATATAATGGAGAAGGTATGTGCAAATGAGATTGAGCAACTTCTAAAGGATAGAAGGATAATGCCCTCATTTTGATGCATCCTGAATGATTCTTTAACTCGCCAACTATCTTCTCTATCCTGAAAAATTATTTTTAAGTTCAGAACTCAAAAGGATTTGCTAACCTTACTTTTTATCTAACCTCCTGTATATTACCATTATGATCATATGTGAATGGAGCATCGTCAATTTGGTCACCTAAAACTCAACCCTTCAGAACCTTAGACTCACCAAGATTAGCTCTGAGCAGTTTTCCCTCCCAAACAATTCCAACCAGACAACACATCTAACTGTTGCTATTAATGACTTATCTTCATATGTTTCCTCGACAAATGAGAGAAATTCAGTTTCAATTTTAGCGAAAACTTTCCTATAATTTATCAAATGCAAATCAATATATAATCATAAAAGCTTTATCCATTGGAATAAGTTGTGTACCTATAGTTCTAGTACAATTCATCCATATCTTAAATCATTTCTTAGACCACAACGACTTTATTGAAGTTATAGAACTGTAGTTTTCTCAGTGCATTACTCGTGTAACCTGGCAAATATTAAATATTCTAATATTTAAATTATCGTGGACAACGTTAACTAAAAATGTTTGTTAGTGCGCATAATAAAAACCTAGTAATAACCATGGGGATCGAAGGTCCATAACTTAAAAAAATGATACTTATATAATCTTTTAAAAGACGATTTGTTAGGCATTAATCACTACTAATTCAATTTAATACAGTTGCATGTATAAAGAAGAGGAAGAAAAGGTATAGACAATATGATATTACAATAATTCACACTTCACAACTTATAGAAAAACAACATACACAAGACAAACATAAATAAATAAATCTATCAAGAACATGGCACTTTATTCTAGTTAGGCTTTGTTAGGCATAAAGGCACGCCTGAGCATATCTAGTAACAACCCTACTATTTTGTAATATTTTGTATTATTTACATTATCCCTTAATTTGGCAATTCTTCGTCCAAATGTAATTACAATTTTGTACTTAGTAAAAATAGTCAAAATTTTGTTATACTCAATGTATATTAGTCATGTAATAATGCTTGGCAGAATTTCAATATGATCATGTTTCATGAGTGAAGAAGAAGAATCTCAAATAACGAAATTGCAGAACTTGGTAAAAATACGTTAAATCAAAATTAAAGAAGTCCACATTTTAATTAGTCAGAAATACATGTTCGAGAAGTCAATTTAACTAACAGAGAAGTCTCAGTTTGACAAGTTAGTTTAACAGATAGGGAAGTCTCCATTCGAGAAGTCAGATAGCTTATTTGAGAAATCTAAATGTTGACTAGTTAAATCTACAATTCGATATGCCGACAGTTCGACAAGTCAAACATATCTCAAAGTTTTTGATTGGGGACTTAGCCAAAATTCGAACTTCACAATAGACAAATTATCTTAAGATATTCAAGGACAAAATAACATGAAACCTGAGCACCTGTGATGGTCCAAAAATCACAATATGCACATGGAAAGTCTGAAAAGTAGTTTGGAAAGAATTCTAAGGAAGAAACGACCAAACGAATATTGACAAAACAGTGCAAGTCGATAATGAATTGATCTTATTTAAGTTTACTCCTTCTAATACAGGAAAAAACTGTAATGTTAATCATGTGTATGCACTATTTGAATTTAAGTGCACGCACACCTTCTTTTAGTTGTTAAGCTTTACATTGTAATATGTAGAGATTTTATTTCAAGGAATAACCAGAGATTTCAAACTTGTGATTTCTTATATTGTAGTAAATCTTTTGATTCTAATAAAAGATGAGATTTAATGTTTTAAATTTTTGCAGTATCTTTTTATCAAACACAAATATCATGTTACAAACACACATCATAATGAAATAGATGTAAGTCTTGAAATAAAAATAGAGGAAATGAATATAAAACATTCACCCCCTTTCTCTGTATTATATATGTGGTTATTCTTATGTAACATATTTTTGCTCAAAATTTAACTATTACCATAAAAAATATAGACAAATAAAAAACAAATCCTAAAACAAGAGTAGTTACATCGATATAGCACAATTTTATACATTGATATGTGATCATCAATTTCAAATTACGAATATTGTACAACATGATAAAAGATATATTACATGTTTAAAAAAAAGCAGATGAATAAGCTCACTAGTGAAATTAGCAAACATATAATCAGGAATATATCACAAAGCTACTGAGCCTCCATGACCGTCATAGACACCTACGAATGTTGCATTGGTTGTGGTATTCACCTAACTATAGTCTGCATATTAATATTATCTTATACCGTTGCATACGTGAAGTCCCGTAGAAACTGACTACCATCTTTGAACCACATAAAAGGATTTGGGATAAATTGCTCGTGAACATTGAATTTATACATATCACATATTTAATCATATAGAATTTTATTATCCATATTTTCATTTTTACAGTTAAATATTATCAACATTAAGAATAATACCAGGCTCTCCATGTACTTGAAAACTTTGCTCAACTTAAAATTTACAGGAACATATATGGCCTCTTTAAGATTCGCATGTATACCATGTTTGATTTTCTAAAAATAGATATCGTTCTCAGAGTTTTCAACTATGATTTGTTGGTCGTTGAAGAAATACAAAGCATGGGACACTATGTATTTGGTGGTAGGACGATCTAGAGCAATAGAAGTTTTGAAAGTCCATGAAGTATTGACATTATCATCATGAAAACATGTCCCATCATCTAATGTCCACAAGGAAACCTTTCCTCCATATGCTAGAATATATGCAACGGAGTTTTGAAATTATACAATGTGACAAAATTTCATTAAAGTTTTACGATGAGCCTGGGTAAGATCAAAGCACAAAAAGCTAAAGCTTATATGTAACTTGTAAGTACCTCATTATTTAGGTCAAAGCATATAATCTCATCTTTTGCAATCCAAGTAAGATATCCATGTAAACACAAATTAAAAGATAATTAGACGGGGATGTTGATATGAGGAGTCATTCGAGTCTATCTCACGCCACAAGTTAGATTCTCCGTCGTAGAATAAATTGTGACTCCATATTTTTTTTATTACATATGACCTTGAAAATTACATCAGTTAAGTCATATCCGAAAGTGCAAACATTCAAGTTAATGGCTGGGGGAGGGATTGTTTTGCTTTTTTTGTTTAGTAATCCTAAGGAATTTTTTTGCAAGGAATAAGGCACATCAACACAAATCCCAATTCACATTCTATAATTAGAATTGTAGATTTCCAGGGGAACTCGCCTACAGGGATTAGAAAACCAACATTAGCTATTCGAGTGTCCAAAACACCCAAAAAAGGCAAAGTTGCTTTCGATGTAAGGCTTGGACTTTATGGAAAGGTTGGCCTTTTAATTCATAATTGATGATGATCATTTGTTATCCTACGCTTATTGTAAATGACCTTGGATCTACTTCTTTTCCGCTAAGTTTTTGTTGTGGAATAAAAATTAGGTTATTAGATTGCGGCTAGGGTTTGCTTGTGTTTAATGTTAGGGTGCGTGAGCTTCGTGCTTTAATGGCTGCTCTCGTGCTCGTGGCTGAATCTGCCTTCACAAGATGCCTACGTACTTTGATGAATATCAAAGATCAAGCCAAAAAACGTAGTTCTAGGGTGAGGGGTCTGACCCTTTATATAGGCTGTGAGAGCCTTAGAATCGTAGTAGGGTTAGGAGATTTGGTGGGCAAGTCAGCCTTGAGGAAGGTTCTAGACTCCTACCTTGTAGGAGTCTGTTTCCTTGTTCACCCCTAATATTAATTACGAAATTAATATTAAATTAAGGTTTTGGGCCCCATTAATGGGCTTCATCTTTGGACCAGGCTAGGTCTAATAAATGCAACATTAATTGTGTCTTTAGGGTTTATTTTTAGCCCATATCATTTGCCCCCCAACTTCTGGAAAAATGTTCAAGTTTTTGTAGAAGTTATAATTTGCCTTTTTCGAGACTCGGGGTTTATTTTCGTTCCCTTACCGGGGATTCAATACACTAGTGTTTCACGAGTATCGTCTTGATTGTAAAGTGTGGAGTGTGATAAGTGGATTTGATATCCACTTGGAACATTCTAAATCGGCTTAAATTGATTGTTTTGACCTCAAGATTTTGGTAGTTTTGATGTGTTTGTTTAATTGTGCAGGGTTGGAATAATGTTGATTAAGATCGTTGTTTCCGTTACTTTTGGAGTTGGATTCGGGCTTAATAATATAGAATGGAGTCTTGTTATGGTTCACCATGAGGATTTCAAGCATAGAGGATTGAAAACGGAAGAGAATGCAAAAAGAATGGGAGCAAACGGAGCAAAAACGAAGGAGAAAAAGCTAAAAAACGAAGGAGAAAGAACGGGACCAGAATTGGCCTGAGCAGTTTGCGCCAGTTTTGAGCAAAGTGCTCGGCAGTGAGCAGATTTTGCTTGGGCAAACTGCGCCAGTCTTGAGCAAAGTGCTCGGGGACGTGCTGATTTTCCAGTTTTGCCCTTATTCGATCTGAAATTGTATTTTAAGTGTTTTTTGACATAAAAATCGTTTCCTAGTTGTATTTTAGGTATTTTTCTTATTGGGTAAGTGGGAGAAAAAGCCTATATCAACATCCAACCCTTGTAATCATATACACACGTTACGTATTATAACCTAGGTTTTTCAAGAAGAGAGAAAAGGAGAAGGAATTCCTCCAAGCTAGTGACAAGCAAGGATTATTCTTGAAACCTTTGTATTCTTCTATTGTGGGAATTTGATTCTAAACCTTAATTCTTCTTCTATATTTTTACTTGTTGAATTTAGAATTATGTTTTCCATAGAACCCATGATGACAATTAGGTCAATTATGGGCTAATTCGTTATCATGGGGTTTTAATGGATTTTGCTATGGATTCTAGTAATTGAGTGTTATTTATGCCTTGGTGTGTGATTGAATGTATTGATTGCCTAGTATGTTTAAGCTTATTCGTTATAAGTGCGTCGCGAACACTTGTAATTGTTTGTTTAATCCTAGTGAATGCGAAAGTGGATCTAGGGTTTAGAACAATTCATGCTAGCATAGGTTTTTGCATGTGAAGAACATGTATTAATTTGTGATGTAATTCTAACCGTCTTGCATCGACTATGTGGTTTAATGGGTGCTTGATTTTCAACCGGTATGTGTTCAATTGCTATAGACATATAGGGACTACACATATTTGGTGACTACTTGACTTCTATCAATTGTGGATGATCAGTAGGATGGTATATGCACAACGAAAGTTGGTATGTATCAGTTTAGTGCATCTAATCAGTAATCAACTCTGTCACATGCTAGGCTAAAGGGCATAAGATTCTAGATGAAGTAGTAATTGAAATTGAAATCCCATGTTTGTTTATTATAAGGTTAAAGTTAAGTTATTTTCTCGTAATTGGCTTAGTTGGTAATTAAACAATAGTTAAATCAAACCAAAATTGTGATTGTTTTAGCAGTGAGTGTAAATCATAAGCTGGTGCATAAGTGAACATAACGAACAATTTGAGTCTCTGTGGGAACGAACCCTATTTACTCTATATTACTTGTTGACCACGTTCTCTTGCGTGAATAAGTGCGAACATGTGGAGCGACCTACACATTTACGACGATTGGCCTTATTTGAGGCTTTAAGTTGTGCTTGCTTTTAGCAATTTCGGCACTTTCATAGGGCTTTTATGCATTATTAGCATAAATTGATGCTCAATTTGTCAAGAAAATATTTCTATAATTTTTCTCGTATTTTTCTGTACTTTTCCTAATTTATAAGGAATTTTTATGTACGCACAGTTATTTTCCTTAATTATTCCTAATAATTTAGGAATTTTTATGTACCCACAGGTATTTTCCTTAATTATTCCTAATAATTTAGGAATTTTTATGTACCCACAGGTATTTTCCTTAATTATTCCTAATAATTTAGGAATTTTTATGTACCCACATGTATTTTCCTTAATTATTCCTAATAATTTAGGAATTTTTATGTACCCACAGGTATTTTCCTTAATTATTCCTAATAATTTAGGAATTTTTATGTACCCACGGGTATTTTCATTAATTATTTCTAATAATTTAGGAATTTTTATGCACCCACAAGTATTTTCCATAATTATTCCTAATAATTTAGGAATTTTTATGTACCCATAGGTATTTTCCTTAATTATTCCTAATAATTTAGGAATTTTTATGTACCCACAGGTATTTTCCTTAATTATTCCTAATAATTTAGGAATTTTTTGTGTACCCACAGGTATTTTCCTTAATTATTCCTAATAATTTAGGAATTTTTTGTGTACCCACAGGTATTTTTCTTAATAATTCCTAATAATTTAGGAATTTTTATGTACCAACAGGTATTTTTCTTAATTATTCCTAATAATTTAGGAATTTTTAACGTACCAACAGGTATTTTTCGTCAAAATATGAAGTGCATGGACCTTTCTGTAAAAATATAAACAGCAGGGGTCTTTTCGTAAAACTTATAAACTCCAATATTCTTTCTGTCAGTTTGTAAACTGCAGTACTCCTTTTGTAAAGTGTACAGAACTTGAGGTACTAAATTGCATTTTTGCCAAAAACATTAACTTTCGACCAGGCCTGGTCGAATTAAGCACCAATTTGTAGTCTGGTCGAAGCTATTCTCGAGCAGAAGACCTGGTCGATTCGAGCAGAATCGTGATCGATTTTTATTTTTATTTATTTTTTTTGCTCTCCAACTCTTTTTTTTTTTCACACCCTTCGATCAAGGCTGGTCGAAATATGGCCTCTTTTGGCTGCTGGTCGAAGCTTTTTTCGATCAGAATCTTGGTCTTTTTCGACCAGGATTTTGGTCGAATTAATAATTTTATTTTTTTATATTTTTTTATTTTTTTCGATCAAAGCTGATCGAAATAAGGCCTCTTTTGGCTGCTGGTCGAATGATTTTATTTTTTTTCCGATCAAAGCTGATCGAAATAAGGCCTCTTTTGGCTGCTAGTCGAAGCATTTTTCGATCAGGATCTTGGTCTTTTTCGACCAGGATTTTGGTCGAATGATTTATTTTTTTTGAATATTATTATTCAATAATAATATTTCTTTTGTCCGAATCTCGGATAATTTCGATCCCTAAATCGAAGGTGTCCTACTCGGATAAAATTTCATTCGAATAAAGTCCGATCCGGATTTTATTATTATTTTTTAACAATAATAATAATAATTTTTATAATTTTAGAGGGGTCCTCAGCCCTAATATTCTCATAATTTAAAATCGTATTTTTGGCCTCATTGGCTCCCAAATCTTTGAAATTCGTCCCGAATTGAGGTCATTCATGACTCTAACATAAAATTTTTCATTAAATAGCCCCTTTTTTTACCAGGATTCGTGGTATTTTAGGTCAGGATTTCGATCAGGAATGTTGATCCTTAGGTCAGGATTTTCGATCAGGAATGCTGACCCTTAGGTCAGGATTTTCGATCAGGGATGCTCACCCTTAGATCAGGGTTTTCGATCAGGAATGCTGACCCTTAGGTCAGGATTTTCGATCAGGGATGCTCACCCTTAGATCAAGGTTTTCGATCAGGAATGCTGACCCTTAGGTCAGGATTTTCGATCAGGGATGCTCAACCTTAGATCAGGGTTTTTGATCAGGAATGCTGACCCTTAGGTCAGGATTTTCGATCAGGGATGCTCACCCTTAGATCAAGGTTTTCGATCAGGAATGCTGACCCTTAGATCAGGGTTTTTGATCAGGAATGCTGACCCTTAGATCGGGATTCTGATCGAAATACAGGCATTTATTTGGATGACGTGTGGCCTCTCCAAGCCTTTAGCTCCTTACAGCTAGCTTCCGTGACTCCGTGGCGTCATTTGGCAACCAACCATTCTCAAGGTGTACTTTGATAGGTTCAATCTAGCATCCTCCTACTCCGACAGGAGCAATAATCTTATAATTAATTATAGGGGTTCTCAAAACTTGGAAGTAGACGCTTCCAGAATGGGTCTCGACCCTTCAATTGAGATAAAGCATCGACCTTTGTATTCTCCTCCCTTGGGATATACCTGGCATTCATCTAACTGGGCTATCTCAGCTTTCACAATCCTCCAGTATTTGGCCATATTCTTTTCTCTAGCCTCAAACTCTCCATTGACTTGTGAGACTACCATCTTTGAGTCTCCACAGACTTTCAGGTTCTTCACCCTCAGCGCGCTTGTCAATCCAAGGCTGGCTATTAGAGCTTCATACTCCGCCTCATTGTTGGTTGTTTGGAAGTCCAACTTCAAGGCATACTCAAGTGTGAACCCATCGGGGCTTTGGAGAACTAAAACTGCACCACTGGTTTTTGTTTTTGATGCCGCATCAAAATAGAGCTTTTTGTTTTTGATGCCCCATGAAAATAGAGCATCCAATACTCCTTCTTCTCTTCCAGGGATTTCTCACCTTGCTGACAGAGCGAGTATCCTCCCTCTTGGGATCCAATCCTTTGGATCCACGGGGCTGAGAAGGCCCTGACCCTCCTTCGAGCTCCTTGCCTGGTGAGATCCTTATGGCTAAGTCCAATGATTTGATTCAACCATGAGGTCAGGAGGTTAACGCTAGCACCGCTGTGCCACCAACCACTGGACAAGGGTCGATACCCCAAGGAGAAGGTTCGCAAATCCCTCCTATTTAGTCCCAAGAGACGAATCTTCAGGGGACATGAACTCAAACTCGAGGGTCACTGCCTTCAGTGGTGAACCATCAGGAACAATGAGCGAACTCCCTTCATATGGTGATTGCCCCTCTAGGCGGTCGCCCGCTATCCCATGAAACCCAGATCTCAACTACTGCGCTCCCCTTGAATACTAATCCTATGTTTGGACTACCTAACTACCCCCACTTCATGCTCACGAGCCATATGACCCCCCTTATGTGGGAGGCGCTCGGCACAACCAAAGGTTTAGAGATTACTCCGGACCTTACTCTGATTCTTCCTGTTAGGAATGATTCATGAGTTGTGATGTTAAGAATAGAATTTTACTTATACTTCTTGTATATCCTGATTTATAAAGGATTTAGCACTTTGTATAGGAAATATGTGTTAGACAGTTATCTGTAAAGTTTAGTCAGGAATGAACAGTGCATCGAGTACTACATGTCAGGAACTGAGATTCAATCCTGATACGTCAAGTCAAATACTGATCAAGTACTGATGGGATGGTCAAATCCTGATGCAAGATGGAATCCTGATATCAGTCGTGTTACTGATGATGTCATTATGGATGCTACAGAAACTGGCAAGTGCTATAAAACAGGATCTTTGTTTGAGGAACAAGCAAGAAGATTTCATGAAGGAAAGAATTTTTTATTGATGGAAACTATCAACTGGACGGCAGAACATTGTCATGGATAAATTATCTTTCTGTGATTAGTTGATAGGTAGCATTATAAATACTCTCTCTATATCATTGTAAAGGTGTTCGTGAGGTTTGTAATCGTAAGTATACGAGAGTGCAAACAGAGAGAATTTTATTTTGTCAGCAGCTGCTAAAGGTATTTGTACACCTTTGGTAGAGTTTGTATTTGATTTATTTAATACAAACAGAATTTGATTCATTCGTTTATTCTTGTTCATATAACCAAGCAAAAATCAAACACGATTATATAACTTGTATTCAACCCCCCCCCCCCTTCTACAAGTTATTCGAGTTAACAATTGGTATCAGAGCAAGTTGATTTCGAATAATCATAAAGATCTGCAATCATGTCTGGTTACAAGGATGGGAATACTAAGATTCCTATGCTCAAGAGAAACGAATATACTCTATGAGAAGTAAAGATGTTGCATCATCTGGAAGCAACAGATCCTGATTATCTTGACAGAATCAGAGATGGACCTTTTATCCCAACGAAGGTTGTTGGACAAGCAACTGTTGATGGTCAAGTTGTTCCAGAACATACAGCAGAGAAGCCAAAATCTGAGTGGTCAGATAAGGACAAGGAGAATGTTCTTAAAGATGCTAAAGTGAGAAACATATTATTCAACAGTCTTGATTCTGTTCTCACTAACTATGTTCTCTCTTGTAAAACTGCTAAGGATATATGGGACAATCTTAAGGTTCACTGTGAAGGAACTAAGCCTGTCAGGAAAAATATGAGGACACTACTTATACAACAGTATGAGTACTTTGAATCCAAGTCTGGTGAGTCACTTACTGATACCTTTGATAGGTTTACAAAACTCATCAATGAGATGGCCATGCATGGTAAATATTATGACTTAGAGGATATGAATACAAAGTTCATGAAAGCTTTGCCTGATTTCTACAATGAGAAGATATCTGCGATTGAGGAAGCTAATGATCTGGATGAGATATCATTAGAGGCAGTGTATGGAAAACTGAGAGCTTATGAACTTGACAAGCAGCAGAAGAAGAGCAGGAATGAAGGAAAGATGAAGACTGTTGCACTTACTGCTCAATCTGAATTAAAGAAGCTTCCGGAAGAACAGCATGAAGAGACTGCTGTAAAGAACTCAAGGAAGAAGAAAAGCAAAGAAAGTTCTGAGTCAGAGACTACTGATATGGACTCTGACAACAATGATTCTGAATCTGAGATTCAGGAACTCTTTGCTATGTTTGCTAAAGCTTTCAAGAAAGGAAGATTCAATAGAAAAAGATTTAGCAAAGGACCTTTTCAAAAGAAGGAGGAGAAGAAGAGTGACAAAGGCAAAAGTATAATTGTCAAGCTTGATAAAGCCAAGATCAAGTGCTTTAACTGCAGCGAGCTTGGACACTTTGCTAATGAGTGTAAGAAGCCTAGGAATTCAGGAAAGGGTAATGCACTTATGGTCACACAGAAAGATTGGGCTGATTCCAGTGATTCTGAAGATGAATTGGATTATGACAACATTGCACTGATGGCAAATGTTTCAGACAAACCTGGATCTCCAAAGAAAACTTCTCCATCCTCTGTTAAGGTATCACTTCACTCTCTTGATTCATTTGATAACTTAAATTCTGATGAAATTAGATCTATCAATGCTGAGTTTAAGAATCTTATGACTAATTTTAGAATTCTTACTTGTGAAAGAGATGAACTTAAAATTAAGAATGATAAATTAGTTGATAGAAATAATTTTCTTGAATCTGAGTAAATTCAAATGGAAGAATACAAGTTAAGTTCTGATAAAGCTAAGCATGATTATAGTGTTATTCTTGAGGCTTATGACTATGTCAGAAAAGAACTAGAAGAAGAGAGAGATGTGATTAAGACCATTAACAATTCTGGTAAAAAGACCATAGAAATCTTTGAAAGTGGAATTCATGGTAAGGTTAATGGTTTAGGTTTTGATAAGGCTAGAAAAGAAGAAAAAGTAGCTATTGTCGATGATGATAGTAAAATAGAAGCTAGCACATCTAAATCTGAAGGTAAGAAAATTGTTTCTGAACCTAATCATGTTAAATTTTTTGATTCAAAAGGTACCCCTGTTGTACACAAAAGGATTAACAATAGTAATTCAGATGAGAAAGTGTTAGAGAAACCTAAGAATGTAAACATAGGGTTTCTGTCTAAGTCTCAGTTGAAATAGAGATTAGATAGTCTTTCAGAGTCTAGCAAGATCAAGAGAAATAGGAATGGAAAAGAAGGTATTAACAAAGAGAATAATTACAAGAATGTACCTGATGCACCTAGGAAAAAATGCTATAAGTGTGGAAATCATAATCATTTGGCCCTAGACTGCAATCAAAAACCTTCTTGGAAAACTGAGTCCAGATTCCCCAAGACTCAGAAAATTCAATACCAACCACAAAAAGCTTGTTATCATTGTGGTAGTTTACTTCATTCCATTTACATGTGTAGAGAATATCATGAACTGTATTATGACTATTATTCTCTGAAATCTGAAACTCCTAGTCACAAACAGTTTGTGAAATCAGAGTCTAAGGTTGACTCTGCAACAGGTAAAGTAAAGGCAAAATCTTCAAAGCCTGTTGTTTCTAAATCTAGTAAGAAAGGATCCAATCAAAGTTGGGTCCTAAAAAATTCTAACTAGTTACTTCTTGTTTGCAGGGCAAAGGAAAGAAGCATTCAATTATCTTGGATAGTGGATGCTCTGGACATATGACTGGAAAGAAGTCCCTGCTTACAAAGTTTGAGAGGAAAGCTGGCCCAGTAATATCTTTTGGAGATGGCAACAAAGGAGAAACTCTGGGATATGGCTCAATTGTTTTGGGGAATGTCATCATAGAAAATGTAGCACTGGTTGAAGGCTTGAAACATATTCTTTTAAGCATAAGTCAACTAGGTGATAAAGGTTACAAATCAATCTTTGACAGAGAAGGATGCAAAATCTTGAATATGCAGAATGGAGACATTGTTCTAACTGGTCAAGTACATGGTAACATATATGAAGCCAGCTTAAGTGATACATCTAAAGGAATTGTTAGATGTCTCTACAGCAAAGCAACAAGTAATGAAAGCTGGAATTGGCACAAGAAGCTCTCACATCTCAACTTCAACAAGCTTAATCAACTTGTTAAGCATAATCTGGTGAGAGGTCTACCTAAGGCAAATTTTGTGCAAGATGGACTTTGTGATGTCTGTCAGCTTGGAAAACAGAGAAGAACCACTTTCAAGAGCAAGACTGAAAATTCAATTAGTGAACCATTTCACATGCTACATCTTGATCTGTTTGGTCCAGTAAACATTATGTCTATCAGCAAGAAAAGATATGCTCTAGTGATAGTGGATGATTTCACAAGGTTCACATGGGTGTTCTTTCTACACACGAAGGATGAAGCTCCTCAGCAAATCATTGAACTTGTCAAGAATATTCAGAATAACTCTGAGTACAAAGTCAAAGTACTTAGGAGTGACAATGGTACAGAATTCAAGAATTCTATAATGGAGGAGTATTGTGCAGACAATGGAATCACTCAACAATTTTCTGCACCTGGTACACCTCAGCAAAATGGTGTAGTGGAAAGAAAGAACAGGACTCTAATAGAGGCAGCAAGAACCATGCTTGCAGATGCAAATCTTCCAACCTATTTTAGGGCAGAAGCTATTAACACTGCATGTTTCACTCTAAACTGTACCTTGGTAAATAGTCATGGAAAAACTCCCCATGAGATGATCAAAGGAAAGAAACCAAGTGTGAAATATTTTCACATCTTTGGATGCAAATGCTATGTCCTAAAAGTTCATCCAGAACAACTTGGAAACTTTGAAGCCAAATCAGATGAAGCAATCTTTCTAGGATATTCAGCATCTAAGGCCTTCAAAGTTTACAGTCTTAGAACTCACATTGTTATGGAATCAATTCATGTTGCATTTGATGATAAGAAATTTGGAATTCTGCAAACTGATGAGAGCCATGACAAATTGGAATTTGAAAATCTGAAGAATTCTGAGATACTCTCCAGTGATGATGAAGGTTCTCCAGAAGGAATTTCTATTGCTTCTCAAAGGAATGCTACTGTTGAGGGGGAGCAAATAAATCAAAGAGAACACAGTGATCATCAGGAGCAGACTAGCTATTCAGAGTCTACTCCATCAGGAACTGATCCTTCACAATCTACTGATGAAAGATCAGTAACTAGCAGCAATATGGAATCTACTGATTCTATTGATCAAATGGAAGTTATTGAAGGCAGAGAGAATTCTTCTACAAGAGATACCACTAACTTAGGGGGAGAGACTAGCAGAGTCGATCTACCACCTGTTAGAAAATGGACAAAGGATCATACTGAAGATTTGATTATTGGTGATCCAAATAGTGGTGTTCGGACTAGAAGATCAATTCAAAATGAATGCTTGTATAGTTTCTTTCTCTCAAAGAATGAACCTAAGAAGGTTGAAGAAGCCTTACAGGATTCTGATTGGGTAATTGCAATGCAGGAAGAGTTAAATGAGTTTGAGAGAAACAAAGTCTGGAAACTGGTACCAAGACCTAAAGATAGATCTATTGTTGGTGCAAGATGGGTTTTCAGAAACAAGCTAGATGAATCTGGTATGATTGTAAGAAACAAAGCAAGACTAGTGGCCAAGGGTTATTCTCAGGAAGAAGGCATTGATTATGATGAAACCTTTGCACCTGTAGCAAGATTGGAAGCAATCAGAATGTTTCTGGCATTTGCAGCTCATTCAAAATTCAAGGTATACCAGATGGATGTAAAGGGTGCTTTTCTAAATGGCAAACTTGATGAGGAAGTGTATGTGGAACAGCCACCTGGATTTGTTGATCCAAAGTTTCCAAATCATGTCTACAAACTTGACAAGGCACTCTATGGACTAAAGCAGGCACCAAGAGCATGGTATGAGACTTTGTCTAAATTTCTTCTTGAAAATGGCTTCACAAGAGGTACAATTGACAAAACTCTATTCTTTAGAAAGATAAAAGGTGAATTGCTTTTAGTTCAAA
Source organism: Kitagawia praeruptora (assembly GCA_037693485.1). Classification (NCBI taxonomy): domain Eukaryota; kingdom Viridiplantae; phylum Streptophyta; class Magnoliopsida; order Apiales; family Apiaceae; genus Kitagawia; species Kitagawia praeruptora. The sequence continues at coordinate 113,673,548 of CM075351.1, read as the reverse complement.
TTTATGTTGATGATATCATATTTGGTTCTACTAATGAAAAGTTGTGTGCTAAGTTTAGCAAGCTTATGCAGTCTAAGTATCAGATGAGCATGATGGGTGAATTAAATTATTTCTTAGGCTTTGCAGGTCAAACAGACTGAGACTGGTATTTTCATAAATCAGTCAAAGTATATCAAAGATCTTGTAAGAAGGTTTGACTTTCAAGACTGTGCAGTTGCAAAAACACCCATGGCAACAGCCACTAAACTAAACTCTGATCCTAAGGGAAAGAGTGTGGATAATACTAGTTATAGAGGCATGGTAGGCCCATTGTTATATTTAACTGCAAGTAGGCCAGATATAATGTTTTCTACCTGTTTATATGCTAGATTCCAAAGTGATCCTAAGGAATCTCATTTAATTGCTGTGAAGAGAATTGTTAGATATCTCAAAAGAACTCCAAATCTTGGTTTGTGGTATCCTAGAGAATATGATTTCTTCCTAATTGGCTATTCAGACTCTGATTATGCAGGGTGTAAAATAGACAGGAAAAGCACTACAGGTACATGTCAATTCTTGGGAAACAGATTGATTTCTTGGGCAAGCAAGAAGCAACAATCTGTCTCAACCTCAACTGCAGAAGCTGAGTACATAGCAGCAGGTAGTTGTTGTGCACAGCTCCTTTGGATAAGAAATCAGTTGATGGATTATGGTATGACACTTAGTAATATTCCTATGTTTTATGATAATACTAGTGCTATCAAAATTGCACAAAATCCAGTTCAACATTCAAGGACTAAGCACATTGATGTCAGGTATCATTTTATTAGAGAACATATTGAGAATGGTACTGTGGAACTTCTTTTTGTTCCTACTGACAAATAGCTTGCAGATATTCTAACTAAACCACTTGATGAGACTACATTCAGTAGATTAGTAAGTGAGTTAGGAATGTTAAATTTCTAGATCTTTAATATCTGCAAAAGTAGCAAGGTATGTTGTTTTTAGCTTATAGACTTGATATTCTTGTCAGGATCTATATTTGATTGTTAAATGCTTTAGCTATAACACTTTGCCTTGATAAATTTCAGTATGATAGACTTGTTAATAATCATCAGGATTAGAATTGTTATCACTATACTGACGTCATCAGTATTGACATCAGGATTGCATCGTCAGTATCAGGATTATGAAATTTTAACAGTTTCAAATCCTGAAGTTAATGTAATATAGTGGTCTAATTCTGGGTTTTGTTAAGTCTAGATTAGCAAATTTTCATACATGCATACTGATAATTTATACATCATTCAAATCAGTCAATAAACAATAGAGACAAGTAGATAATAAGAAATTGAATTTTCATTAATTGAAAGCATTACATACATGGAAATGAAATACAACATCTTTTTGTCTAACTTCTACTGATAATCCTATACTTGTCTAATGATATGGATTCTGAGATACAGGACAAGGAGCATCTCAAGAAATCCATCAGGGGATTTGAACAGCCTCATCTGCTCGTGGATTCCTTGTCTGGGTGACTTGAATGAGAGTAGCTGACTTAAATGTATAGCCAAATTCTTCATCCTCAAGTTTTGAGGAGGTTAGAGGGTGATTGTATCCAACAAATGGAGGCTCTAATAGAAGGTTCTGGACATTATATGGATCTACTCCAATCATGTCTAAAACGATGAGAAAAGTCATCTCTTCAAAGAGACGAATATTGAATCTTTGGTGTTCATCATCTGTGAGAAATCGAAAGATTTGGTTGAAGGTTATTGTGTATTTAGTGGAAGCTCTGTGTTTACAGAGAGGTTTTGTGTGTTTTTGGAGTTAAGAAAGGCAAAAGACATCAAGGGTTTATAAAGGAAAGAGTGAGAAGCTGAACAGTCATTTTAAATGTACATTGTATTGATGTATACATCTATGCGTATGACTGGTCCTTTCATATTTCCAAGATATTTTTGACAATCTAACAAGTTTTTTTTTGTTTAGATTATTGATGTTCTTTTCAGGTTAAATTCTAAAATTGCCACGTGGAACTCCATTTAATCTTTGGAATCAGGATGATAGTGATCAGTAAAACGAAAGTGATTTCATCAGGATTGATGATTATTTTTATTATTTTTAATCACATTCAGAGTTGTGATTATCTTGATGAAAAAGATCACATCAGAAAATGAAGCTGATCAGTATTGATTTTATTTTGATTTACCCTGATTTATTTAATTGAAATCAATTTTGGATTTTATTTTCCAAAAATCGTGGGTAAACTGCATTTTTCAGGGACTAACACCTGTCAACGTGGGTTAGTGGGTCTGAAGGATTTTTGAATATATCTTTATTTTGAGACTCTGATTGTTTGTTGCTATCTTCTAATTCGTATTTCCTAAAGCAAAAACATTCATTCAAGTTCTTAGAATCTAATCAATTTCAAGATTTCTCAAGTTCATTTCAGATCAAAAATGGCAGCTCAAAGAAGTTTACCTAAATCAGTAGCTTTCAAGTTTGGTGACTTTGATTTTATGATGAATAATCATGTTACAGCTATCACCAGCAAGAAAGGAGTATCAGCTGATTTTCATCCAGTAATGGATTTTATGGCTTGGACCTTTGAGTTATGCATTGGCAGCATCTCCAGAAATAAATCAAGCTGCTGTTTCACAAGCTTGGGAGAATGCTGAGGTAATTGATTATACTCAGAGTCAATCAGGTAAGATTGTTCTACACTTAGGACAAGATACTTTTGATATTATTGAATCTATTGTTAATTCAGTACTTCACTTACCTGTTACTGATAATTATGCAAGTGAACCATCTGATGATGATGTAAGAACTATGTTGTCTGCATTAGGTTATAGTGGATCTCTAGACAACATGAGCCAGTTAAATAGGTCTTTTCTTAGAAAGGAATGGTCTTTCTTCTTTGATCAAATTGCTAAATGTTTTACTGGTAAATGTAGTTCTTTTCAGCAAATTACTTCTGTTACTTCACATATTGCTTACAGTTTGCTTTATGACAGAGTAATTAACATTGGTCACATTATCTTAAATTAGATGAGTATTAAACTTGGGTCAAGAGATCAAAACAGGAAAATGGTTTATTATAATAGATTTATGCAAATCTTTATTAACCATTTTATTCCTGATGTTGAAGCTAGATTTGGTAGAGAACATTGTATTTCTTCTTATGTACAACAAAAGAGAATTTTCTTTAACATTACAAAGAAGGACAATGAAAAGAATCTAGATGAAATACCTGTAATTCATTATCCACATCATGTTCAGGTAATTCTTAAAACTCATCTTCCTACTCTCTACAATTCTTCTTTCTTTTGTGGTGAAATGGCTCAGGAATCTCATTTGGAGGAGAACCCACCTGTGTCTACCCAAGTAGCCCAAAACATTATAGTCTCTGAAACAAATCAAGAACAACATTTTAATCCACAGCCAATTGTTTCAAAGAAACCAACCTCTGGTGTTTCTCAAAAGACATCAGTTGTAAGGAAGAGAAGATTTGTTGTGTCAAGTAGTAGTAGTTCTAGTGAAGTTGATGATAATATATCTCTTGCTGAGAGAGAAGAATTGAAGGCTGCAATTCGACTTTCTAAGCTAGGACAAAGAGATGAAGCACCTAGTCACAGCCAGGCTGCAGTCTCTCAAAAGACTGTAGTACTTAAAAAGGGAAAACAGTTACTGGATACTGTCTCTCAAAAGACTGTGTCTATTGAAAAAGGATCTCATCCCAAGATCAATTCTGTGTCTACACCTCTTGAGTCTTCTCAGGATAAATCTTTTGCTCACTATACTAGGAGAACAAGGAGAAAGATTCATTTGTCACCTACATACACAGAGTCTAGTCCAACTAATATCATGCAGGTCTCTACAAATGAAGCTACAATCAAGTCAACAAATGACTATAGAGATCTGGATATTGATTCTTTATGAGAAACAACATTGTCATACAGACTAGCTATGGGAGTTATTTCTATCAAAGTGAAGCTATCCAGGCCTGTTCTAGATTTTCTGGTTAAAAGAGTACCAAAACTTTTATTTCCAGAAGAATATGGACTTCTACATCAAAGACTTGACTTAATGAAGATGTATTTCTATGTAACTGTCAGAAGACAATTAGTCAAGAAATTTGGACTCTCGAAGCATGTTGCACTTCAATCACTTCATGCATATTTATTTGACAAGGATGTCATTATTGAAGATGCTTCAGCTCAAGGTGAACAACGGGAGGAAGTAGATAGAGGAATGCAGTCAACAGAAGATACTATTGCACCAGGGGTGGATAGTAGGATAGATCAGATCACAGTCACTGCAACACAAGAACCATCTAGTCAGAGGTTGGATGACTCAGGAGCTGTGATAGCTGATGTTGAAAGGTCTTCTGTGATGACTGAAATTGCAAGTGAGAAACCCTATGATATGGGAGGAATAACTTTGACTGATTTTCTTGAAGATCAAACAAATATTATTCAGTCAGAGTCTATCCACCTTGAGGGTGAGTCTCAGCAAACAACACTTAAAGACGGTGACATACTAACTATGATGTCTAATGAAGTATTACTGAAGACATCATAGTCTAGTAGAGAAACTGAAAGTGGTATACTGGAGCCTGTAGTCTTTGAAAGAAAAGAAGATGCTTGTGAGGGTTCAGAGACTATAGCAGCTCACTCCTTGGAGAAAACCTCAAGCCCCTTACCATATGAGGAACCTCTCTCCATGTGAGTTCAGGTATAAAAACTTCTTCTAAACTCTATTTTTCTGTAGGTCATGAGAGCACTTATCCAAAATTGAGTGATACACTTGAAAAGATGGATATTGATCCACAATCTGAGAGGCTGGCTCCTGACCAGGCAAAAGGAGAGGTAGAAAGAGTGTTGACTTTAGATAGTCATAGTGAGAATGAGGGTATGGATGATCAACTCCATAGTGAGGGAGAGAAAATTAGGAAACCACCATCGTTTGATTTCTGGGATCAGGTTTTTCCTAAATCTTGGTCTAACAAACTTGGTATGGATGCTTGTACTTATTCTTTTATCAAGATGTATGAGAAGAATGACTTAGCAAAGCACAACTCAAAGCCAGAAGTTAGCGCTCAGAAGCAAAAAGAAAGGCTTGCAGGAATTATAAACAGAAGAGGTAAAAGGCTAAGACAAACTTCTACACCATCAGTACCAGAAGATATTCCTAATGATCCTAGTATTCCTTTGTTTGTACTACCAATATCAGCCAAAATTGAGACATCAATAGTATCTGATCAATCTAAGGAAGAGTCAGGATTTGTAGATGTTAGTACACAGAATACTGGTGAAGGACAAGATGATGAAGTATCCAGGAGAGGTAACATCTTTTACAGCAATGAGAGTCCTAGAGAGAAGCTCCTCCTTCTTTCTAAAACACAAAACCCTAGCCAGCCGCCAATTTTAAAACTTCAGATCTAATCTCTTACACACTTTCCTCATCATAAATTCCATATTCCCCTCATTTACTCCACCTTCTCTTGTTCCCCAAACCTAAACACCATATTTCTTATTCCTATTTTACTAATTTTCGGTCAGTACTCCCATGGTGAGTCAAAATTCGAATTGCGACTCTGAATCTGGATTACCTGGCTATATGCAGGATATGGAGGATGATAAGTTTCAGAAAATGCTTGCACGAAGAGAAGTTGAGGATTTTCCAGCTCTAGTAGTGCCTAATGCTCTAGAGGGAGGTGTCTCAGCTGAGAAGATAAGTGAGATATCCTCTGGTGAGGATGAAGCTTCTTATGAGACCGCTAGAGATGCGATAGAGAGAGAAACGATTCACATGGTAGCAAAGGGTGTGGCTGCGAACAACAAATATGAAAGAGAGGACCTTATAAAGCTCCGCAACCAAATGATGGATATTCATAGCTTTCTTGCCAAGAAGGGTTTTTCGGTGAGTGAAGTTGAAAAAGAAATTTTGAAAGATAAAGAGAGGTTTAATGCAGGGTTAGTTAGCCCAGTGCATTTCATTGATGGTAAAGATGAGATGGGCCTTCCCATTTTTTTAAACAAGGAAATACCTAAGAACCTGGCTGCCAATGAGAAGGGGGCGGGAGTGGTTAAAGGAATCCTAAAGAATGTTAATTCTGGGGGTTTGGAAAGGGGCGAAAGCTCGAAGAGTATGCAGGAACCTGTTGTAGACAAAGTAAACAATGACACCACCAAAAATGGGGGGAAGAATGAGAAGACCGAAATGGGGACCAAAGGAACTAAATCCTGGTCATCAGTGCTAAGAACGGCCCCTGGACCTTTCAAAGAAGTGAAATTTGACTATGTCCCTCCAATTGCAGGTTCAGATGTTGTATCCCCCCAGAGGATGTTCTTAAGAAAGGTGCGGAAAAATTCAAATGTTGCATTGTGGGTCAATTTACCAAAGGAACTTTGCCATTTAAGAGAGTAAAGGAGGTGGCATTTTCAGCCTGGAGGAAGGGCCTCACCATGGTCTCTCAGCGAAATGAATCTACATACGTTTTTAGGTTCAACTCTACCAATGAGAAAAACGCAGTTTTAAGCAAAGGTACGTGGTATTTCGATAAAAGGCCTCTGGTCCTAACCGATTGGGGTTTTACTGTGTGTTCAGAACCAATTACCTCAATGCCATTGTGGGTTAAATTGGCCAACCTACCAGATTGCTACTGGACATAGGAGGGTCTTGGTTGTGTTGCTAGTGTCATTGGCAAGCCCTTGGGGGCTGATGCCCTCACCTCTGAGCTAGAAATCTTGCCATTTGCTAATATGTGTGTGCAGTATAAAGTGGGGGGATCCCCTACCGCCTATCCTAAAAGTGGTGGATCTGGATGGCTCTATAGTGGAGGTTAAAGTCACCTATATTAATAAGCCAATGGTGTGCACCCATTGTAAATCACTTGGTCATATCCTAAATGTTTGCCCAGTGGCTTCTCGAGAATGGACTACAGGGGGCTCTAAACCTACAAAAGTTGATCTAAATGAGCATCCCAAGAATGGAAAAGGTAAGGATAAAGTGGAGCAACATGACCAAGAAAATGAAGTGAAAGCACAAAAGGTGGTGGTTGAACAAAAGGAAGTAGTTCTAGGAGAGGAGGTGAGTCAAATGGTAAGTGAAATGGCCAAAATGGCGCAGCCAAATTTTGCTGCAAACGAGGGTGGGAATAACCAAAGCCCTACAGTAGATACTATAGTAGAGGAAGTAGATCAGGGGTGGACTGAGGTTCGATCGAAGAGGAAACCAGTGGCATCTCCAAGCATTTCTCCAGATGCTTCCACACCCTAGCAGTTTCAAAACATTGTGGTTGATGAGATAGATAAGAAGCATGGCTCTCGAACTCCAAAACCATATAAGAAAGTTAAAAGAGGGGGAAGGTGGGGACGAACCCCCTCCTCAAGGTCATAATGTCTCTTATGACTATTTTTTGTTCCTACAATGTTAGAGGCCTCAATAATAAAGTTGGTTTTATCAAGGACTTTATTTCAAATAACAAATTGTCCCTGATAGGTCTTTTGGAAACTCATGTCCAAACTGACGTTGCTAGGATTATCTCCCGGACTCTTAATCCACGGTTTCAGTGGTGTTTTAATTATGATCATCATCCGGGAGGTCGTATTTGGCTGGGGTGGAACCCCTCTATTTGGAATATTTTGGTTATTGCTTCTTCTAGTCAGCATATCACATGCTCTGTCACTCTTATTGAGAACAACACAAACTTTGTTATCTCGTTTGTGTATGGGTTTAATGAAGCGATTGATCGCAGGCCATTATGGAATGATTTGGCAGGGCTAGCAAATGGTTTGAATGATGAGGCCTGGGTCTTATGTGGTGAATTCAACTCTTGCATTAGCATTGATGAAAAGCAGGGAGGAGTTCTAGACTGGACTACTGGAATGGATGAGTTCAAACAGTTTTTGCTTGCAAATGGTCTCACCGATCTTCGGTATTCGGGACATTTCTTTACTTGGTGGGACAGCAATACTACACAGCCAAAGTTCAGAAAGTTGGACCGAGTGTTAGTTAACTCCAATTGGAATTCTTTGCTCCCTTGCTCTTCTGTGGAATTCATTTCTCGGGGTTTGTCTGATCATTGCCCTGCAATCACTTCGCATGGAACTAGTTTTTCCTCCAGGGTGAAGCCCTTCTAATTTTTTAATCACCTCATTGAGAATCCTGAATTCTTGGAAACTGTGGTGGAAGCTTGGTCTGTGGAGGTAGAGGGAAACCCTTGGTTTATTTTGACCTCAAAGCTCAAAAATGTAAAGTTGGCTCTTAAGGGCCTAAACAAAAAGGTGGGGGATATCCATCAGTTATTGATTTTATCTCGGGATGCTCTATCTCAGTTTCAGAGGGATATGCCTGCCAACCCCACTGCTGCATATTTTGAAGAAGAAAAGGAGTTTATCGAGAACTATTCAGCAGCCTTAAGATTAGAGGAGCAGTTCTTAAAGCAGAAATCCAGGATACAGTGGTTAAAACTTGGTGATGGCAATAGTAAGTTTTTCTATAACTCCTGTAGAGGGAACTGGAATACTAATAAGATTATCTCTCTTCGTGACTCGGAGGGAGTTTCCCACTCTTCGCATGCTGATATGGCCAAGGTGGCGACGGATTTCTATAAAGACATTTTGGGGAAAAAGTCTGAGGTAGCTGATTTTCCAAATGACATTCCTCTTCCCTCTCTCTCATATTCCCAGATCGATCATGTGGCTGCCCCTTTCTCTGAAAGTGAAGTGTTGAGCACCCTAAAAAAAATGGCAAAGAACAAAAGTCCAGGACCGGATGGGTTCACTGTTGAATTCTACTTGTCTGTTTGGCATGTGGTGGGAAATGATGTGACAAAAGGTATTATGTATTTCTTTAATACTCTGCACCTGCCTAGAGTGATAAATGCTGCTTCTATCTGCCTAGTTCCTAAGCAGGCTAACCCATCAGAAATGCAACACTTTAGGCCCATCTCTTGCTGCAATGTCTTGTATAAATGTATTTCCTCTATGCTGGCCAAGAGACTCAAAGCTGTCCTTCCATCTATCATATCTCCGGTGCAGTCTGCGTTTGTAGCCAAGAGATCCATTGGTGACAATATCTTTCTAGCACAAGCTTTATGTAAAGACTATAATGGCAACTCAGGTAAACCCCGCTGTGCTATAAAGTTGGACATCCATAAGGCCTTTGATTCCCTAAACTGGAAGTTCCTGTTTATGATACTGGAAAGAATGAGATTTCCCCACCAGTTCATCATGTGGCTGGAGAAATGCATCACCTCCACAATGTTTTCTGTAAAGTTAAATGGCAGTCTTGAAGGTTTTTTCAAAGGTGAGTCTGGCCTGAGGCAGGGTGACCCCTTGTCCCCCTATCTGTTTGTGATAGCCATGGAGGCTCTCTCAGCTTGTCTGAGTAAGGTGGCCAGGGATCCTAACTTTAAATTCCATTGGAGAACAAAGGAGGTAAACCTGAACCATATTATTTTTGCTGATGATGTGTTCCTGTTTAGTCATGGTGATCTTAGTTCAGTTTCAGCACTATTGGATGTGATAAATCTTTTTTCAAACTGTTCTAACCTCAAGCCTAATCTTGCAAAGACTACTTGTTTCTTTGCCAATGTTAGACAAGAAGTTGTTGATGATATTCTTGCTTATTCGGGGTTCCAAAGAGGTCATATGCCTATCACCTACTTGGGTCTACCTCTCATTATGGGTAAGCTAAGCAAAAATGATTGCCAGACTCTGATCACGAGACTGTGTAGCAAAGTAGAGTTGTGGACAGCTAGATTTCTAAATTTTGCAGGCCGCCTCCAACTGATCAAAGCTATTTTGGTCAGTATTGTGGGTTATTGGAGTATGTACTTATTTCTTCCTAAAGGAATTCTTAAGAAGATTAATGCTCTATTCTTCAAGTTCCTTTGGGGAGGGTTCTACAAACCAGATGGGAAATGTCAGTACAAAGTAGGGTGGGAGGAATGTTGTAAACCGAAAGCGGAAGGTGGTCTTGGGATTCAAAATTTATTTGAATGGAATGATGCTGCCATTCTCTATCAGCTGTGGCGTATCCTACACCCCACCTCTAGTTCTCTTTGGATAGCATGGTTTCATAAAGTCCTATTGTGGAAGAAGGAATTATGGACTTCCTCAATGTCGTATCGCTGTTGTTGGATTGCGAGGAAAATATTCAATGCTAGGAAGCTGGCCTTGCAGCACTTGCACTATAATATAGGAGAGAACTCTAGCTTTCTCTTCTGGCATGATCCCTGGGTTCACAGGAAGCCTCTTCTGGCCATCTCCCCCTCCATTATCTCAACCGTCGAGTCCACAAGCTCAGTAAGCATCAACGTCTACCTTAGAAATGGGACATGGGATCTCCCATCTTCGAACCATAACGATGTCATAGAAATTAGACGAGCTGTTCAGCAAGTCCAGATACATAAATCTGATTCCATTAGTTGGGATGGTATGTCTGCAAAGAATGTTAAATTATCTTCTATTTGGTCATCCATTCGGGGTACTGGAAATCAAGTCCAGTGGTTGGATATGGTATGGGGGAAATTCAATATCCCGAAATGCTCGTTTGTAACTTGGTTGGCCATAAAGAACAGGCTCCTCACGAAGGATAGAATGCTCTTGTTTGGAATGCAAATAGACCCAAAGTGTGTCCTATGTGGGGTGGACGATGAGACGGTCAATCACATTTTCTCTGACTGCCCGTTTTTCAATCTGATTAGCAGGTCCATGCCAATGCGCTTCACTAGGAATTGGTCCAACTGTCAACTAGGTAACTGTGTTAGTAGGCAGTTGGGGTCAAAGGAGAAAACAATTGCTGAACTGTTTTTTAGCACAACTATCTATCATGTCTGGAAGGAACATAACCACCGCATGCACAACTCTGGCCCTGGCAATCCAACCTCTGTTGTTAGTAGTGAGATCAGGCGCATGGTGCGCGAGAAATTGTTCTCTTGTAGCATATTTAAGATTTGGGTTCGGAAAGACCCGACTATCATCTTATTTCTCATGTAAAAGAATAGGTCTGGTATATCCGTTGTAGTTGAGTAGGTTTACCTTCTTATTCTTTGTATCATGTTGACTTTGTGGGGTATGCCCCTTGTTTTTGTATCAGTTGTTCCCTTTGGTATAAAACTTTAATTAGCAAAAAAAAAAAGGACAAGATGATCATATTGCAGCTTCAGATCAGAAAGATGAAGATGTTTGTAACTCTAATCGAGTTTTATTACTTGAATATCATTCTACACAGGCAACTTCTTCTACAAGACTTGAATCTGAAGATTTTCCAAACACTTCCAACATTGAAGTCAATTATGATGTTTTACAAGACATTCAGAAATCTCAAGTTGAAATTAAATCAAGACTTTCAACAACTTGAAGATAATCAAGTCACTATTATGGAAAATCAAGCAGTTCTGATGAATCTCATTTGTTCTGTTACTGAATCTCTTGGAATTAATGTTGCTGATGTCAAAAAAGGGGAGATAAAAACAGTTCAAAGAAGAACTAAGGCAACAGACTGGGGAGGAGATAAGCAGACTGGGAGAAATAAAAGAAGAACTAAGAATGACAGAGGTGAATCTTATCAGGGAAGTGGTAAAGGAAAAGAAGCATCAAATAGTTGAATTCTTTCTTCTAAGTACTGGATACTATGTCTATATCTGGAGAAGGTGGTAATTAACTTCATGATTTTTGAATTCATAAATTTTATTCTGTTTGTATTGTTATATGTTTTGACATCAACAACTCAGATTTATGCTTCGGATCTTAAAGCAAAAACAGGGGGAGATTGTTAGGAATGATTCATGAGTTGTGATGTTAAGAATAGAATTTTACTTATACTTCTTGTATATCCTGATTTATAAAGGATTTAGCACTTTGTATAGGAAATATGTGTTAGACAGTTATCTATAAAGTTTAGTCAGGAATGAACAGTGCATCGAGTACTACATGTCAGGAACTGAGATTCAATCCTGATATGTCAAGTCAAATACTGATCAAGTACTGATGGGATGGTCAGATCCTGATGCAAGATGGAATCCTGATATCAGTCGTGTTACTGATGATGTCATTATGGATGCTACAGAAACTGGCAAGTGCTATAAAACAGGATCTTTGTTTGAGGAACAAGCAAGAAGATTTCATGAAGGAAAGAATTTTCTATTGATGGAAACTATCAACTGGACGGCAGAACATTGTCATGTATAGATTATCTTTCTGTGATTAGTTGATAGGTAGCATTATAAATACTCTCTCTATATCATTGTAAAAGGTGTTCGTGAGGTTTTGTAATCGTAAGTATACGAGAGTGCAAATAGAGAGAATTTTATTTTGTCAGCAGCTGCTAAAGGTATTTGTACACCTTTGGTAGAGTTTGTATTTGATTTATTTAATACAAACAGAATTTGATTCATTCGTTTATTCTTGTTCATATAGCCAAGCAAAAATCAGACACGATTATATAACTTGTATTCAACCCCCCTTCTACAAGTTATTCAAGTTAACACTTCCTCTGAAGAAAGAAATCGAGATGAAGCCCGAGGAGGCGCCGAGCAAGCCGAGAACCCCATAGGCGTTCTCAAAGAAACCACGATGGACCCTCAACCACTGCCCTGGAAAGAATCCAAACCTTTGAGGCTGAGATTCAAAGGCTGAAAGAAGACATCGCAAGAGAGCAGCATAGGCAAGGATGCCCACAAACAAAGGAGAGAATCCCTGTGGTGAAGTTGGATGAAACCGCGAGGAGGGATAGGAGGGCAGAGGTCCCTATAACTGAAGCACCAAGGATGGTTGCCCCTAGGCCAAGGGTTGCAGACTTGGTGTTGCTCGGAAAACCTAACAATCCTATACCCCCATTTACTAAGGAGGTGATGAGAGCTCACATCTCAAGAAAGTTTAAGATGCCTACCATTAAGGCTTATGATGGAACGGGTGATCCCGCAAATCACGTGAGAACTTCTTCAAATGCACTTCTTCTGCAACCAGTAAGTGACACTCTTAAGCGTAGGGCGTTTCCCCAAACCTTAGCCGGGATGGCTCAGCGTTGGTACAGCCGTCTTCCCCTAAACTCTATCTGCTCTTTTGAGGAGCTAAGCGATGCTTTCATCAGCCAGATCACTAGTGGGGGAATCCACGAGAAAAGTTCTACTTCTCTTATGAACGAAGTGCAAGGGAAGAATGAAAACTTGAGGGATTACATCAAGAGATTCGCCAAGGAGACATTGGGTACCTCTGATCTAAAGAACAAGATAACCATGGTGGCCTTACAGCATAGAACGACCAACGTTTATTTTAAGATGTCGTTAGCCAAGCACCCCCAGAGGACATGACTGAGCTCTAGTCGAGAGCAAGCAAGTATATTAAGGCTGAAGACAGCATGAAGAAAGATACATCTGATACTAGCAATTGGAACAACGACAACTCTAAGAAGAGAAGGGCGGAGCAAGAGTATGATGCTAGGGACAAATATCCCCGAAGTAGCAAAGACTCTGACTCTCCCCCTACGAAAAACCAAGGACCCAGGTTCACTGAGTATGCAAAGCCTAGAACACCAATGAAAGAGTCATGATTTTTCTGGACCCTATATTGTTGAGGATTCATCATCCACTAATGAAGATAACAATCTCAGATGGAGAACCAGGAAGGGAGCTCGAAGGAGGGTCAGGGCCTTCTCAGCCCCGTGGATCCAAAGGATTGGCTCCCAAGAGGGAGGATACTCGCTCTGTCAGCAAGGTGAGAAATCCCTGGAAGAGAAGAAGGAGTATTGGATGCTCTATTTTCATGGGGCATCAAAAACAAAAAGCTCTATTTTGATGGGGCATCAAAAACAAAAACCAGTGGTGCAGTTTTAGTTCTCCAAAGCCCCGATGGGTTCACACTTGAGTATGCCTTGAAGTTGGACTTCCAAACAACCTACAATGAGGCGGAGTATGAAGCTCTAATAGCCAGCCTTGGATTGACAAGAGCCCTGAGGGTAAAGAACCTAAAAGTCTGTGGAGACTCAAAGATGGTAGTCTCACAAGTCAATGGAGAGTTTGAGGCTAGAGAAAAGAATATGGCCAAATACTCGAGGATTGTGAAAGCTTAGATAGCCCAGTTAGATGAATGCCAGGTATATCCCAAGGGAGGATAATACAAAGGTCGATGCCTTATCTCAATTGAAGGGTCGAGACCCATTCTGGAAGCGTCTACTTCCAAGTTTTGAGAACCCCTATAATTAATTATAAGATTATTGCTCCTGTCGGAGTAGGAGGATGCTAGATTAAACCTATCAAAGTACACCTTGAGAATGGTTGGTTGCCAAACGATGCCACGGAGTCACGGAAGCTAGTTGTAAGGAGCTAAAGGCTTGGAGAGGCCACACATCATCCAAATAAATGCCCGTATTTCGATCAGAATCTTGATCGAAGGGGTCAGGGCCTCAAAGGTTTGGATTCTTTCCAGGGCTGTGGTTGAGGGTCCATCGTGGATTCTTTGAGAATGCCTATGGGGTTCTCGGCTTACTCGGCGCCTCCTCGGGCTTCATCTCGATTTCTTTCTTCAGAGGAAGAATCAGAGTAAGGTCCGGAGTAATCTCTAAACCTTTGGTTGTGCCGAGCGCCTCCCACATAAGGGGGGTCATATGGCTCGTGAGCATGAAGTGGGGGTAGTTAGGTAGTCCAAACATAGGATTAGTATTCAAGGGGAGCGCAGTAGTTGAGATCTGGGTTTCATGGGATAGCGGGCGACCGCCTAGAGGGGCAATCACCATATGAAGGGAGTTCACTCATTGTTCCTGAGGGTTCACCACTGAAGGCAGTGACCCTCGAGTTTGAGTTCATGTCCCCTGAAGATTCGTCTCTTGGGACTAAATTGGAGGGATTTGCGAACCTTCTCCTTGGGGTATCGACCCTTTTCCAGTGGTTGGTGGCACAGCGGTGCTAGCGTTAACCTCCTGACTTCATGGTTGAATCAAATCATTGGACTTAGCCATAAGGATCTCTGTCCTTGGGACCCCAGTCCTTCTATGCATCTTTGAAGGCCTCTCCAATTTGACAAAGGGAATCTCTCCTATTCTTAACGTAGGAGGGCAATTGTACCTATGTTGTTCCTTCTTCAAGTCTTGTTTCAACTTTTGGATCTCGGCTTTATGAGCCTTAACCTTATCTTAAGTCGTTCTTGGCACTCTGCCCGAAGTTTCTCGAATACGCCCAACAGTGGGTTCCTTGTCTACACGCCTCTTCCTCGGGGCTCGATCTCAATCATCCTTAGATGATGAATCCTTAGTATAGGGTTAAGAATAATCTTCGTACCCTCCTTCATAGGCAGGGCCTCGGCTGTGATGCCTGGGGGTTTATATAGCTGGTGCACTCGATACGCGTGACCACTTCCTCCAATGTCTCCTTTGTTTGAGGGATAGATGGGTAGCCCGTAGGCTATATTTGTTCTTGCGAGAGTCACAGTGGTGGAGGTCTGTGCTTCATGGGGGTAGGCCGTATCCCAGAAGGGAAACAACCATTGAAAGGGATTCAACTCCTTGCCTTGGGGATTCATCCCTATGGGCCGCGATCCCTTGGGATGTGTTTCAGTATTTTTGGAGATTCGTCCTTGGGGTTAAGAACCTGAAATCTGGGAATTTATTTAAGGGGTTACAGACCCTTGTTCCGTAGTCACGGGTATAGAACTAACAGAAGTGCTAGTTGTGGTGTGTATAGTCACCAGTGTTCTCCGTGTGCTCATCATGGTTGATGTTTTCTTCCCACAGACGGTGCCAAATGTTGTGGAATAAAAATTAGGTTATTAGATTGCGGCTAGGGTTTGCTTGTGTTTAATGTTAGGGTGCGTGAGCTTCGTGCTTTAATGGTTGCTCTCGTGCTCGTGGCTGAATCTGCCTTCACAAGATGCCTACGTACTTTGATGAATATCAAAGATCAAGCCAAAAAACGTAGTTCTAGGGTGAGGGGTCTGACCCTTTATATAGGCTGTGAGAGCCTTAGAATCGTAGTAGGGTTAGGAGACTTGGTGGGTAAGTCAGCCTTGAGGAAGGTTCTAGACTCCTACCTTGTAGGAGTCTGTTTCCTTGTATGACTGTGTGGCTTGGAGGCTACTCCTTGTAGAGATAATGTCCTTATCTGACACTTACTGCTGAGCTGTTTATCACCCCTAATATTAATTACGGAATTAATATTAAATTAGGGTTTTGGGCCCCATTAATGGGCTTCATCTTTGGACCAGGCTAGGTCTAATAAATGCAACATTAATTGTGTCTTTAGGGCTTATTTTTAGCCCATATCAGTTTTCTACTTTTAGTTGTGATGTTTATGCATATATAAATAGGGTTTTGGTCCATGACAATTGATTGTCATGGACCGGTTAAATAACAATCAGTTTCTAAACCGTTGGATCGTTGATCCAACGGCCCCCCTGGATTACAAAATTTTTTTACTGTCCGCTATAATTTTCCGCGGATAGGCAGATTGCCTGTCCGCGGAAATTTTCCGCGGATAGGCAATCTGCCTATCCGCGGAAAATTATAGCGGACAGTAAAAATTTTTTTTTTTTAATCTCAGCCGTTGGATCAACGATCCAACGGCTATGGAACCGATTGTTAAATAACCGGTCCCTGACAATCATTTGTCAGGGACCAGGACCCATATAAATATATTTGGTGAAGTATTGAGGATAAAAGTGATTATTATTGTTATGATATATTTTATCATTTGCCGCTAATTTTGTTTGTTACATAGTCGCTACGTAATTTACGTGTAATAGTATTTAGGATTGAGCAAAAAATAAAAATGAAATCGAGACTGGTAAAATTTGATGAAAGCTTAACAATGTAAAATCGAACCGATCCGAAACTGAAAAATAGAAATCGAAACCGAAATCGATTATTTGGTTCCGGTAATAACAATAATATGTTAGAAATAATCTGGAAAAAAACCGAACCACTCTGATAAATAATTTTTTTATGTAATTTATATAAATTTTTAGTATTAAATAATAAATATATTTTATGAATATAAGTAGTAAAAATCATAGATTAATAAATGCTTATATTCAATAAATAAATTCTTGATATTGTCATCATTCAACTCATACATTTTCAAGTCATTATTTAATTTGAGTATGCAACCTTCATATTCGATTATAAATTTGGTATCATACTCTATCTTTTCGATCCACTTTATGCACCAAGTAAAGTAACAAGTGCTTTTAAACTTGTATTTTTATTGTAACTTAGTTTCTTCTTAGTCCAACAAGTAACAAGTGCTTTAAGTTTTTTGTTTTTTAAATTTCTCTACGGTACTCATGACTTTATCACTATGACATTTAATCAAACATTATAACCAGTATAGTGAAATAGTAATACCTGGTATCAAGTTCCCAGGTGATTATGTTATCCGACTTCTTGCTAAATTGTTGCGGATCGCTATTCTACTGCACTTTCGCAAATTATAATGATGGTTTTAAATCTAATCTAGCACAGATTGTGTTGGACTATTGTGATCTATACAAAAAGTTTGTATGCATATTTGGGAGAAAAATAAATTAATTAAAAAATCTATGTATTTTTTAAGTAAGTAAGATTTTTTTTAATTCTAATAAAAATTGATTTGTCATTTTTATATAAGGCAATTTTGTAACTTAAACCAATATGATTGTAACCTAAATCAAAGTTTTTAAAAGCGAAATCGAACCGTGGGCTGGATTGCGATGTCGGTTTTTGATTTTGAACACGAAAATAACGGATTTTGGTTTTGATTTTATCCTAAAATTGCACCGACCGATCTATGCTCTCCTCTATTAATATTCTTTCTCTAACTGAGCTTAGTATTACAAACTTGAGACGTGTTACTTTGTATTATGATAACCAATATAATCTATACATTGCCAAGTACCATTCAATACTCACATTCTTATCCTCGTGACTCATTTGTTAGCTCATCTGAGTGCCACTTCATCAAAGTCAGTTAAAAAAATTTATTACATATTCTAGGTGATGGAGAATATAAAATCCGTAAGGTATTCATTTTCAGTAGTGGTTTTAGCTCTGTCATATTAGAAAACTTGCTTAATTAGTCTCTCATCTCTGTATCTACTTAACATTTATGGATTTTTAAGCCCAATTAATGGAAAATAGTTAATCTTATCAGCACCTCAACTCATACTATCTTGTTTTTATTGATTATGAAATATGAAATTCCAGCAATTAAAATTGACTCATGATTGCAGTTCTACCAAATCATATTCTTCGATTATCACAATTTATTTTAATCTATATTTTATAATTTACTAGCTTCAGTGCAATACACAGATCTCTTTTTAATATTCACGAATTATTTTTGCTATTTATAATATTATTAATATAAACATTTTTTTAAATATGTTGTTAACAAAGTTTTGAAATTTTAAATAAGCAATTCATCTATTAAAATATGCAATATTTTTTATATTAAAAAATCATCAAAAGTGGAGCTAAAATAAATGAAAAATTAATATTTATAAGATTTTAAATGCTTACTTTACTCTTGGGATTCCATCATGAGTTCTAAAATTAGATTTAAACAATTTTATAGTCCATACTATTAGGCACAGAGTCATGCATGTACACATATTATAACGAGCCTACTGTAATGTAATGGTTTGCATTACTTACATGATCTCTTAACTGAGGAACCCTTTGTTCTTGATTCTAGGATAGTGTTTGTACTTAGTAGAATTGCCACAAGCGTGTTTATATCTTGTACAAAACAACCATGTAATAATACTTAAAAGAAAATCTCTATATCATGCCTCAAGACTAGAGAAGAAGGTTCTGAAATAACACAGTTACAAGTTTAAAGATGAAAAATTTTCTAAGTACAAATTCGAGAAGTGAAGATTGCATGTTAGAGAAGTTAAGAATTCGATATCTCAAGTGTTAGATATGTCAAAATGAGTATTCGATATCTCTGTGATTCGATATGTCAAAATGACTTATTCTCTATCTTTGGGATTCAATATGTCAAAATGACTCATTCGAGAAGTACATTCGATACCTCAAAAAGACTTATTCGAGAACTCAAAAATCTTTAATCCATCGTGAGCAGTTCTCAAATTAAGTATTTAACCAATACTCGAATGTAACAACAGATATATTTCAAAAAGATTTTCAAGATAAAGAATAACATAAACTAATGCACATGAAGTGGTCCAAATATTGCATTGCACACCTGACAAGCCTACAAAGAAACTTAGAGATAAATTGAAGGAAAACACAATTAAAGGAGTGGATCTGATCAGTGTATAACACAAAGAAAAGTCACAAGATGCCAGCTTATACTAAAATAATATAGACATAGTTACTTCTCTAATTTGTCTGTTACTACAATTGTAAAAATGAGTTATGCACAAGTAGTGTAAAGTGCACAAGCCCCCTTCTTTAGTTGTTAAGATTCTTTAAGCCAAAACTTAGAAACTATATATCTCTAAGAAACTGAAACTGAGAATACTTTTGTATTCACAGTATGTAGAAAGTCTTTAATCTAATAAAATATTAGATATTAGATTTGAAGTGAGATTATTTGTTGTTTATTTTCCACATTACATATTGATAAACATATAATCTCTGAGCGAACAAGTTATACATATTCATATAAAGAAAACGAAGAAAAGTATATAATATATTCAACTCTGCCCTTCTGTATTATCTTAAAGGTGTACTCATATGCAAAACACACGAAATTTACATATTAATCGTTAATTTAGTGATGATTTAACAACTATTATCCAATTGGGACTATACAATAGTTGAACATAATACTTTTTAGGATTATAATTTTTTGATGATATGAATTTTGTGAGTTAAATTAAATGATATGATTAATTAATAATTTTATATATATAAACATAATTATATATATATATATATATATATATATATTGGTCATATTATTTTTAAAAAAGAAAAATTTAGTTATAAGATATGGATAAGATGATACGTTTTAGTTGAAAAATGTAATCAGCCAATTATTAATTATCATGATATTATTTTATTGAATATAATTATCCGTGATACTACTGGAAAAGAAGAGGTTTTGGTAAGAGAAAATATAAAGTTAACATATTTTAGCGAAAATATAAAAGGTAATATTTTTAGCGAAAATGTAATTTGCTTGTTATTACTTATTAGTAATCATAATAATATTGTTTTATTTTATTAAATATAGTTGTCCATAGTATTTTTAGAATACAAAAATGAAATCAATTATATATTAAAAATTGAAAAGGTAACATGTTTTTTCCAATAATAAATATTTAAGTAAGGATAATTAAGTAAGAAAAGAAAGTTTGAAAATAAGAAATTTAGTTAGAAAATATAGAAAAGGTATTACTTTTAGTTGAAACATGTTTCTACCAATAAGAAATTTTTAAGTAAGGATAATTTAAGGCAATAGCTCACAAAGGTAATTGGTTAGTTATTATTTAAGTCAAGTGTTGGGAAAAGTTGCGTGTAATATTTTGAGAAAATATTGCATATTATTTTTTTATAATTAAGTTAAATAATTAAGGATAATAAAGTAAAACAATTAAATAAGATAAATATCGTACCGTATCAAAACTTTCAATATCTCGTCAAATAACTAAGGGTAATAAAATAAAATAATTGAATAAGGTAAGTACCATACCTACCAAAATTTTTAATGTTTCGCTTTATAATATAGTATAGATTCTACTAACAATCAAGTACACTTCTTAATACTAGATCTGACAATTATAATATACTAGTTTATAACCCGTGCGATGCACGAATTTCTTTTGATATGTAATAAATTTTATTTAATGTTACAATTACATTTTTATATAATTATTATTTACAATATTTTATTTTAATTTTAACTTAAATTATTTAATAAAAATTTAATTAATAATATGAATGGTTTAAAACTTATATTATAAAATTTTAAAATAAAATAATTCGAAACTTGAAATTTCAGTAAATTAATTTAATCATATAATATATTTAATCATTAGATCTAACGGTTCTGATTTTTTACTAAAAATCTAACGGTCATTATTCGTAGTATACGGATTTCTATTATATTTTGTTAGTGATTAGAAGATATGGTATGATATTTTTGGTTATATATTACTTATTGCAAGATTATATTTTAAATTAAAAGTTAACGTGTTTAAATTAGGAACAAATATTATTGATTGGAAAATGTAAATTTTTAAAATTATAATATAATTTTATTATGTTATAAATAAAATTTATTGATATGGTGTTTCTTTTGTTGTGTTACAAATTTTATTTAATATTACAATTATGTTTTTATATAATCATTAATTTTAATAATTTTTTAATTTTAATTTAATATAATTTAATATACTCATGTTTACGAATTATACTAATGTTTCCTTATTATAAATAACGTATATGTTTTTTTAATATATTTTATTAAATAATTGAAAATATGGTGTGATAAGATTAGTTTTAAATAAAAAAGGTAACGTGTTTTAATTCCAAAAAAATATTAATAATTGAAAAGGGCTGAAATATCACATTTTTAATGTGAATGGTCCAAAACATCACAGATAAAAATTAAGGCCCTTACTATCACAAGGCAACGTAATATAAATACGCGTTACTATGCAACGTGCGTGTGTGCGTGAGATTCACTCGACAAATTAACTGGGTTTTACATAAAGACTGTGTAGTGGGTTGTGATGTGAAACCCGACTCTTCTCCTTCTTCTTCACCCACCCCCACCCTCCAGCCCCGGCCGTCGCCGCCCACCGCCGTCGCCGCCCTCCCCCTTCTCCCATCTCCGCCCTTCTCCTCCCTCCTCCTTCCTCACTGGGGCCGCAGGCCTCATGTATGTACACGACGGTGGTGATCTTCCCCTCTCCCTGTTCGTGAACTCTGTTTGTGATTGTGATTGTGGGGTGTGTGTGTTGAGCGATTACAGTGTGTGTATAGGTTTTGTGTGTGTAACTGTGGAAGTATATATTGAGAGGCTGTTCGAAACAAAGATGGCCCAGCAGTAACTCCACATTCTCCAGCGTTACTGCCATAAACGTAATATGATACTGCGTTGCTGGTGACAACGCAATCTAATATTGCGTTTATAACTTTCCAAAAATTTAAAAAAACCCAGCAACGTGACACGCCTTTGCGTTTCTTATAAACGTGACTTAATGTTGCGTTTATTTGTGATATAAAGGGCCATATTTCTCAGATGTGATATTTTGGGCATTTTTAGTTCAAATTGTGATAAAGAGGGCCAATACCCGAAGATATGATACGATTGATGTTTTTAGGTATTTATAAAAGCTAATATCTTCAACTAAAAATAAATGTGAAAAAGGCAATCGATTAATTAACATTATTTATTTTATGTTATTATTGATTTTAGGTGTTTTAATAGTATCGATATGGAATATTTTTTTAATGAAGAATTATACTAACATTTCCTTATAAATCAAAAAGGTAATGTGTTTTAATTCGAATGAAAATATTAATTATTGGAAGATATGATACGATTGATGTTTATAAAAGTTAATATCTTCAATTAAAAGTTAACGTGTTTAAACTGGGAACAAATATTATTGATTGGAAAATATAAATTTATAAATTTATAATAAAATTTTATTATGTTATAAATAAAATTTATTGATATGGTGTTTCTTTTATTATGTTATAAATTTTATTTAATATTACAATTATGTTTTTATATAATCTTTATTTTTAATAATATTTTAATTTTAATTTAATATAATTTAATATACTCATGTTTACGAATTATACTAACTAGCGTAATAACCCGTGCGAGGCACGGGTCATTTTCTAGTCATTGATATAAATTCGTACAGTTTTACGTTATGTTCACACATATTATAATATCACTACTTTAATTTATGGATCATTTTATTTATGCATAAATCATATGAGCACTAAAAAAATGATGTTTTGTAGCATATAAATATATTGTATAGGCTATAACATAATTTCTTTTAGAGCATGATAAAAGGACATAAAACAATATAAGTCATCATTAACATATTTACTCAAAAGTTAAATTAATAGCAAAAATAGGAAAAAGGAGAGACCGGGTTTAAGTAATACATTTTTTTAATTCAAACTCAAAAACTTATGTAGCTCAACGGTTATAAGGATGAGTTTTTTCGAGGAGGACATGAGTTCATTCCCCATAAGAACATAATTTACTCAAATTTTTTGTGTGAATAAAAGAGTTTATTTATGCATAAATCATATGAGCACTAAAAAGA
Source organism: Kitagawia praeruptora (assembly GCA_037693485.1). Lineage (NCBI taxonomy): Eukaryota > Viridiplantae > Streptophyta > Magnoliopsida > Apiales > Apiaceae > Kitagawia > Kitagawia praeruptora. Next base: position 113,650,314 of record CM075351.1, on the reverse strand, counting down.
AGATGTTTTGTAACATATAAATATATTATATAGGATATAACATAATTTATTGTAGAGCAATGATAAAAGGACATAAAAGAATATAAGTAATCATTAACATATTTACTCAAAAGTTAAATTAATAGAAAAAATAGGAAAAAGGAAAGACCGGGTTTAAGTAATACGTTTTTTAGTTCAAACTCAAAAACTTATGTAGCTCAATGGTTATAAGGATGAACTCCTTTGTGGAGGACATGAGTTCAATTCCCCATAAGAACATAATTTACTTAATTTTTTTGTGTGAATAAAAGAGTAGTGGCAACTTCATGTAATTTTCTAAAATCTAAGGGTAAAATTGTACTTTCACAGGGGGTTTTGTGTGAATAAAAGAGTAGTGGCAACTTCATGTAATTTTCTAAAATCTAAGGGTAAAATTGTACTTTCACAGGGGGTTTATTGGCTCAAAATTATCCCCCTGTTCTGCTATTATATATAGAAGATGAGGTTTCCTTATTATAAATAACATATATGGTTTTTTAATATATGGTTTCCTTATTATAAATAACATATATGGGTTTTTAATATATTTTATTAAATAATTGAAAAATATGGTTTGATAAAATTAGTTTTAAATGAAAAAAGGAAATGTGTTTTAATTCGAAAGAAAATTTTAATGATTGGAAGACAATGATACGATTGATGTTTTTAGGTGTTTATAAAAGGTAATATCTTCAACTAAAACAAATGTGAAAAAGACAATTTACTAATTACCATTAATTAGTTTATATTATTATGATATCAAATATATATTTTTTAATGAAGAATTATACTAACGTTTCCTTGTAAATCAAAAAGGTAACGTGTTTTAATTCGAAAGGAAAATCAAAAAGGTAACGTGTTTTAATTCGCAAGGAAATTTTAATGATTGGAATATATGATACGATTGATGTTTTTAGGTGTTTATAAAAGGTAATATCTTCAACTAAAACAAATGTGAAAAAGACAATCGACTAATTATCATTAATTATTTTATATTATTATGATATCGAATATATTTTTTTTAATGAATAATTATACTAACGTTTCCTTATAAATCAAAAAGGTAACGTGTTTTAATTCGAAAAGAAATATTAATGATTGGAAGATATGATACGATTGATGGTTTTAGGTGTTAATAAAAGGTAATATATTCAACTAAAAGTAAATGTGAAAAAGGCAATCGACTAATTACCATTAATTATTTTATGTTATTATTTTATATGTTTTAAAAGTATAGATATAGAATACATTTTTCTTTTTAATGAAGGGTAAATAAGTAAATTGCAAGAACCACTTGAATAGCCTACGACTAAAAAGATAAAAAAGATGACAGTATATTATTAAAAAAAAAAAAATCCTAAATGAGCGAGTAATACGTGTTTATTATCATATATATCATATATAAAAAAATTGAAAATTGTAAGGTAAAAAAGAATAAGGTCATACGAAAACCGTTGTTTCATCTTCGAGAACATATATGTTTTACGAATAAAATATTTCAAAATGAGTTAATTTACAAAATAATTTCTCTTTATATCATGATTTCATTAAAAAATTTGAAAATCATGCATATTTTATTGACAAAATATTATAAAATGATTCGTTATGCAAATCATATTATGTTTATGGAACTTTATAAAATATACATGTTTTTCTTGTAGAACTGCAAATCACGTTATGTTTACATAATTTTGTAAAATATACATGTTTTTTTTTGCGATATATACATTATTATGAAGAATTTCAACAAAATAATGATATTTATGAAACATACTTTGTAGAATAATAAATTATATAATATTTTTAATGCAAAACGTTCATAATTTTCAAAACATTTGATGAAAGGATGAACTACATCAAACTTTTCCATGTAAAAACCTTAGGAATGTTATTTCAACAAATAAAAAAGGAATCGGGATTTGGGAAACAGCAAATAGCATTGGCCAGTCGCCATCTTAGAATTGAAGGAAGCTACTGAATAGGGCTTTTTATTTTGTTATTATATATTAAAGGGTTGAGTGCTCATTTCAGGGATTCTCTTAGTTCGTTAGCTATTGTTTGATTCGATTTGATTATATTTGTACAAATTAAATTTTACTCAAAAAAATAATATAGAAGATTAAGATCTTAGTAAATTATTAAATTGTTTAACCAACAATATTCTTTAAGATAACTTTATTTATTTATATTTTAACTTAATTATAAGTCTCGAACAAAGATGATAGTAATGGAAAAAATGAAGTGAATTAATATTTTATTAATAAAAATGAATGATAAAAGTCATTTAGAGATTTTTGAAAATGAGGAAATAGCCAAAATTCTTAAATTGTTTGAATATTTCTAGAAAAAATTTGGAACTTTAATTTTGATAACTCTTTGGATATTTATAAAAAATATCACTTTTTTTATTTATTTATTTTTCGATTTTAACATCTTCTCAAAATATTTGCAAAATACATTTTTTAAAAAAATAATAACTTATTTGCAAAAATACGGTCTGCAACCAATTACACCTATTTGCATTTGGCTGCAGAGATTGTTTTTTTAAAAATAAATTAATAGTTTCGCAAATTATATTAAAAAAAATATTTCTTTAAAAAAATTCTGAACTTGGATATTTATGAAAAAAAATCTAAACTTTTTTATTTTTCATTTTAGAATTTATATATAAAAAATTCCTTCTTAGTGGAATGTTTGGATCAAGTTGAGAGAGTAAATTATGAGGGTGTTTGGTGTTGTGACCAAAATCTTGCATGGATCAGATTTAGGCCCATTATGAGTTTTGGGTCCAATCCACAAGGAAAGAGGATATTTTAGAGGGCTTCCAAGGTACCCGTGGTAACCCATGAAAACTGATAACAGGGCTCCCAAGATAATAGGGCTCCCGGGTAGAAGGGCTCCCGAATGGCATGGCTCCCGGATAACAGGCTTCCAAGAGCATATGACAACCCATATGGGCTACCATGAGATGGGTAGCAGGTAAATATGACGATAAGGGTCCTGGGAATGGCCTCCCATGGATGATCCACAACCCATAGACATCATTACATAGCTTCCAGTACAGCTACAAGACATGGCTTACCAGAATAAGCTTTCATAACTGGCTTACCAAAGGGGCTGCCATAGTTGGGGTTACCGGGCGGTACCCCCAGAGGGGCTACCTTGCGATGAACATTGAAAGAATATAAGGCTTATGGTCCCGGGGATAGTCTCATCCATAGCCAATGACAACCATCAGAGAGGGCTTCCAGCATAGCTTCCGTAACTGGGTTACCGGAGGGTCTACCGGGTGGTACCCCCAGCTTCCCCGGAAGCCTGATAGAAACACAGATTCAGACTAGGACAGCCATCAGATAAGGCTTCCAGTATGGCTTCCATAATTGGGCTACCGGAGTCAGGTTACCGGAGTCAGGCTACCAGGTGGTACCCCCAGCTTCCGCCGGAAGCCTGATTAGGCTGCCAGTTCAGATAAGGCACGCCTCCTACTTTTTAGGAGCACGTCTCTACAGCTGAAATACACCTCTAAACGGATAATTATTCAGTTATTCGAGGATATACATCATATATACATGGTAAATCCTTCATTCTTGAGATAAACATCATGAGATAGGCTTCCAACAGTCCTGATATGACTTGGAAACCTGATAACTACATCACAATCAGTTGATACACGATTTATATCAGCAACAACAGTCATTATCCCACTGGAGAGAGGATAAATCATCACAAACAATCAAACTTATCAATCAAGAACTACATCGGGGCTTGATCCACTATAAATAGTGGTATGTAGGCAGTTTACGGGATCTTCTTCGACACTTTACACTCCTTGAGTAGCTAGAGCACGTGCACTCTTGTGTGACACAGTCAAATTAGGGTTCTTGGCTGGCCAACAGATGGTCCTTGAGCTCTATCCCGTAGATTCAGCCCCAATCATCACAAAAACACCTTCCCGTGTTCTTCGGTAACCCCTAGCCGTGTGCCTTCCTGGGCGGCTAGCCTCAAATCTCCGATTGCGAGCCTTTCCGGGCAGTTGAGAGATTCCATATTTTACGGTGCTATTCCAGCAACGGCCTCCACGTAGTTGTGCTAAAATCCTCCCACAACAATTGGCGCTAGAAGGAGGGGCTTTTATTATCGTCTTTTGGAGGAAAAGATGTTTGACCGCTCCGGCAATGATGAAACGCCGTCTAACGGTGTCAATAAAGAAAAAGGTGATAAAGAACAGATTATTACCATCAAAGACATGTACCAGTGCATCAAATGAATGGGAGAAAAATTGGACTCCCTTGAAAGAACTTCTGAATTGAAGAAAAAGTGTGTAATGGAGCTTAGTGCATTGTCAAAACGAGATGAATAAGAAATGATTCCGAGATAAAACTCGCATGAAGAAGGGCTTGGAGATATTTTTTGAGATGATATGCAGGGACATGAAATTCCCTTAAAATATGAGATGATCAATAGTGGCATTGTTGGTGCACAAAATGAGCCAAATACGGGATTGGATGGCCTGATTGTTGGCCGGAACCGCACAGAATGTGTGAAATTTCCCTCGAAAGAAGTAATCTGAAGAGATCTCAGTTGGGGGCTCAAAAAGGCTTTCGAGGACGAATGCAATCAGGGTGCCAAGGGGGCTTCCACCTGGGATCCCGTTTAGGGGTACCATGGCATCATCATGAAAGAATGGGATAAATTTCCCCTGAAAGAAGTAATCTGAAGAGATCTCAGATGGGGGCTCAAAAAGGCTTTCGAGGATGAATGCAATCAAGGTGCCAAAGGGGCTTCCACCTGGGATCCCGCCTAGGGGTACCATGGCATCATCATGAAAGGTGGGCGAAATTTCCCCTGAAAGAAGTAATCTGAAGAGATCTCAGATGGGGGATCAAAAGGGCCTCCGAGGACGAATGTAATCAGGGTGCCAAGCGGGCTTCCACCTGGGATCCCGCCTAGGGGTACCATGGCATCATCATGAAAGAATGGGAGAAATTTCCCCTGAAAGAAGTAATCTGAAGAGATCTCAGATGGGGGCTCAAAAAGGCTTTCGAGGACGAATGTAATCAGGGTGCCAAGCGGGCTTCCACCTGGGATCCCGCCTAGGGGTACCATGGCATCATCATGAAAGAATGGGAGAAATTTCCCCTGAAAGAAGTAATCTGAAGAGATCTCAGATGGGGGCTCAAAAAGGCTTTCGAGGACGAATGCAATCAGGGTGCCAAGGGGGCTTCCACCAGGGATCCCACCTAGGGGTACCATGCCATCATCAGGAAAGAATGGGCGAAATTTCCCCTGAAAAAAGAAATCTGAAGAGATCTCAGATGGGGCTCAAAAGGGCCTTCGAGGACCAATGCAATCAAGGTGCTAAGGGGGCTTCCACCAAGGATCCCGCCTAGGGGTACCAAGGCATCAGCATGAAGGACTCCTGCTGGAAACCCATCAATACCAAGGCCAGAACAAATCTCAAGCGTATAGCCATGTCAGTGAAGGAAAGTTCCTATCCTTTGGAAGCCCAGTAGCTGGATGGATAAAGCATAATTCAGGCTTCCGGCATACTTGCGGCCTTGGAGGCAGCCGGGAAATGAATCCAGACAATATGGATGAAGAATATTTATCCTCCAATAGGCAACCGGACCCATTTATTGTTGAAAGGCTGAGAAAAGCCTGGGAGGCAGATGGGCCACCACTCCCCAAGTTCTGTGCAACAAGTGGCAGCCCCGAATATGATGGTAGCCCTGGATGGTAGCCCTAGATCTGGAAACCCTAGATCCGGTAACCCTGGATCCAAAAGCCCCAAAATTCGGAAGCCCTGGATCCGGTAGCCCCGAAGACAAAACACCAAGGAGCTAGACTGACCAGTCATATGATTGGATTGGGGTCCCAAGGAAGACACCCTAAATTGCCACCCATCAGGAAGCCCCAGCGGAAGGCCTCTTTTGGGAATAGGCTCAATGATATACAACTTATTAGTTGTAGCTGTGTAACTTTGAACTCAGTTATCATGAATTTTGTCATTCATAGACACTCGGGGGGTAGCGCATGTGCACCACCCGAGGTAGTAACAAAATGTTCTACCAATTGAATATCTATAAAGCTGGAAACAGATTCCTATTCACTGTCTTCATAAGCAAAATGCCTGATACAATTGACAAATGATGATGATGTACGTTCTAAAAAAGTCAATAGAAAGAAGATGTGCACTTATAGTGTGGGGCTTCCATCATGGAAACCTCATGTCAAGGTTTCCAATTTGTTCGGGGGGTAGCACCACCGATAATATTAATGTTGGAAGCTGGTAAGGAAAATCATGGAATTGAAAACTTTTCCCGATGAGCACTTTGATGTTGTAGAAGCAAAGACAGGGCTTCCGGTGCAGCTAATCAGCATCTCGAAAAATAAATGCCATGGAGAAGATGAGGAAACTACTAGCCATGCTGCTAACAGAGAACAACTCAAATGATGAGAAGGTCCTCAGGTATTACTTTAGGAAGTTGAACTAAAGCATATCCTATAATCCTGTTAAAGGGTTACCAGCTAAAAAGGAAAAGTGAGTGGTAGCCTCAATTGTCATTTGACCATGAGGCTTCCCATCCAAAATAAGAACGGTTGCCTAAAGGGCTACCAACACAACTCTGAAGAGTACTACCAAGTCTCTCACCAAAAGGAAAAGGCATATAAGCCCTTGAGAAGAGCTAATTAACGGGGATGCCAATACCAAAAATATAGAGGAAGCTCTTGGAAAAGGGGCAACCATGTTCCTAACAGCTCCAGGCATCACAGTCATGACCACAGCCTGACCAGAAGCCCCATGAAAATGGCAGAAATGGCTAAGTTCTAAATGCTCCCAGATAAAGAAGGCCTATATATCATGGCCGCCTCAGGTTCCCAAAGAGTTATGAACCAGAAACTTCACTCACAAGATGTTCCTATGAGAACCACTTCAACAGCTGAAGCTCAAATCATGAGATATCATTGGAAAAGAATTATGAAAGCAAACAAAATCCCGGAAAGCTACCACAAGAATATTAACGGGATATTGATGATCACTCTACCAAAAAGGAAATGATATGAAGCCCACGAATGGCATGCCACCGGGGTTGCCACATATTAAGGCTACCAACTATCTGGCAAATATAGGATGGAAGGTTATCCTGAGAGTATGCAAGGAAACCAGAGGTAATTAAAAAGGCCTCATAATCAAAGAAAAACCTCTCGAAGAGGTTGCTACGAGAAAGGGATGGCTTCCCCTTGGGAAATATAGCTAGCAGCTTCCCACATGAGAGATGGAGAAAATCCAAAATTAATGAAAGGAGGCTTCCTATCAAGAAGAAAATGGGTATAGGACTTCCAATTATGAAAAGAAATGTGGCTTCCCAATTGAGATTTATGGACCTGACAAAAAGCTGCAACAAGTTATGATACAATACCCAGCTTCCCGGGTATAGATTCAAACCTTCTAAGGAAAGAAGTGAAGATATCAAAAATAGAGCTAAACCAGAGGCTCGGGGGGTAGTAACAATCATGCTACCAAAACTTATTACAAAAAATGCTCAACTTTCAGAGGATTGACCGGATAATCAATCCAGGTTTCATGTCCATAGCCAACTGGAGAATTGGGCTTCACAAACTTCAGAGTTCTGGGTCCTGTATTGTCAGGGTACATAGGAGGCTTCCCCATACTTTACTTGATGAGCTTCACTGAAATATACTCAGAGCGATAAGAGAATTGAGATGATAGCAACTAGATTGGTGATAAGATGAATTAGTTCTCCACCACAGACAAGCTGTCATGAAGAACTGGGGGGTAGTGAATAATATACTTCTCAGAGTGGCATCTTGAAAATGCCAAGTTTTAAAGCAATGAAGCGGATAGTACACTTCTCAAAGTGGCATCTTGAAAATGTCAAGTTCTAAAGGCTTCATGATTATTACCAGACATGTACGGAAACTTGAGTGGTTCACATGGCTTACTTGGTTAGTAGCAGAAGTCCTCCAAATACTCATTTTAGGAGAAGTCCTCCGAATACTCATTACCAGACGTGTATAGAGTCTTGAGTGATTCACATGGCTTACTTGGTTACCGGGACATGTATGGTACCCTGTTGGGCATACATGAATCCCTTCACTTTTTGGGCTTGTGTGGTACCCTGTTCGGCACACATGGATCCCTTCATTACCAGATATGTATGGAACCTTGAGTGGTTCACATGGCTTACTTAGTCACTAGAGCATGTATGGAACCCTGATCGGCATACATGACTCCCTGCATTTCATGGGCTTGTGTGGAACCCTGATTGGCACACATGGATCCCTCAACTACCAGACATGTGCATAGCCTTGACTGGCTCACATGGCTTACTTGGTTACCAGGACATGTATGGTACCCTGTTCGGCATACATGAATCCCTTCACTTTTTGGGCTTGTGTGGTACCCTGTTCGGCACACATAGATCCCTTTATTACCAGACATGTGCATAGCCTTGACTGGCTCACATGGCTTACTTGGTCACTAGGGCATGTATGGAACCCTGATTGGCATACATGACTCCCTGCATTTCTTGGGCTTGTGTGGAACCCTGATTGGCACACATGGATCCCTCAACTACCAGACATGAACGGAACCTTGAGTGGTTCACATGGCTTACTTGGTTACCAGGGCATGTATGGAACCCTGTTCGGCATACATGGTTCCCCTCATTACTTGGGCTGGTGTGGTACCCTGATCGGCATACCTGGATCCCTTCAATACCAGACATGTACGGAACCTTGAGTGGTTCACATGGCTTACTTGGTTACTAGGGCATGTATGGAACCTTGTTCGGTATACATGGTTCCCCTCATTACCTGGGATGGTGTGGTACCCTGATCGGCACACCTGGATCCCTTCAATACCAGACATGTACGGAACCTTGAGTGGTTCACATGTCTTACTTGGTTACCAGGGCATGTATGGAACCCTGTTCGGCATACATGGTTCCCCTTCATTACTAGGGCATGTATGGAACCCTGTTCGGCATACATGGTTCCCCTCATTACTTGGGCTGGTGTGGTACCCTGATCGGCATACCTGGATCCCTTCAATACCAGACATGTACGGAACCTTGAGTGGTTCACATGGCTTACTTGGTTACCAGGGCATGTATGGAACCCTGTTCGGCATACATGGTTCCCCTCATTACTTGGGCTGGTGTGGTACCCTGATCGGCACACCTGGATCCCTTCAATACCAGACATGTATGGAACCTTGAGTGGTTCACATGGCTTACTTGGTTACTAGGGCATGTATGGAACCTTGTTCGGCATACATGGTTCCCCTCATTACCTGGGATGGTGTGGTACCCTGATCGGCACACCTGGATCCCTTCAATACCAGACATGTACGGAACCTTGAGTGGTTCACATGTCTTACTTGGTTACCAGGGCATGTATGGAACCCTGTTCGGCATACATGGTTCCCCTTCATTATTTTGGGCTTTTGTGGAACCCTGATCGGCATACATGGTTCCCCTCATTACTTGGGCTGGTGTGGTACCCTGATCGGCACACATGGATCCCTCCAATACCAGACATGTACGGAACCTTGAGTGGTTCAGATGTCTTACTTGGTCACTAGGGCATGTATGGAACCCTGATCGGCATACATGGATCCCTTCATTCTTTGGGCTTGTGTGGAACCCTGATCGGCACACTTGGATCCCTCTATTAATTAGCAGACATGTGTGGAACCTTGACTGGTTCACATGGCATACTTGGTTATTTGGGCATGTATGGAACCCTGGTCGGCATACAAGGATCCCTTAATTTTTCGGGCTTGTGTGGTACCCTGATCGGCACACCTGGATCCCTTCCTTTTTAGTCATGTATGGAACCCTGATTGCCATACATGGCTTCCTTTGTTATTAATCATGTATGGAACCGTGATTGGCATACATCGATCTTTCAATCACTAACCTACGTGGTTACAAGAGTTAACTCGTATGGATTATCAAAGATTTTACTAATGTAGCCTTGCAGGAATGGCTTACATGGCATTATCACACTCGATTTCATAAAATAATTGGGGCTCCCGGAATGAAGGCTCCCAGGTCGAGCTTCCGGCACCCAGGCTACCAGTAATGGGTTACCGCCAGTAAGGCTCCCAGAGCCAGGTTTCCATACTGCGGGCTTCCAGGACCTATAGGGTTACCAGACGGTACCCCCACACCCAGGGTGGCAACCACGCGGACTAAGGATAGGGCCCCAGAACAAACGTTTCCAGGTTGGGCTGCCGGTGCTAGGCTTCCACAAGCAGGGCTCCCAGATGGGGCTCCCAAAGTCAGGCTTTCGGGTGACAAGCTCCCGCAACGGAAGCCCCTAAGACGGAAGTTGCAACCTCAAGGGATAAGGTACATGCAACCCCATACGCTTTTGAGCAACCTATACGGGTATGTGAAGACTAAACTTACTCCTTTGAATTATGGTAATGCTCATACACTCTATTACCCTTCCAAGCTTGTTATTAAAAGAATTAGCTTATCCACTGATGTTTAGTTAAAGAACTCATATGCATACCTTATGACTAAAAAAGAAAAGTGATTAAGCATTTAAGAGTAGATCTATGATCCCCTTTAATGACTTGCAAAGGTTACCTCATGTATGGAAGCCTAACTTGATTATCTTTTTACTTGTAGAGTAGTATTCTCTTCATAGTACATAATCCTATCAAACTTCGAACACCTCGCTTACTTAGGAAAGCATTCACTACGACACTAAGTAAATGGTTAGCCCCTAATAATCAGATTTAGGCTTAGCTAGAATGCCTTAGCCTGAATATAACTGCTTAAATGTACTAGAATTTGAATGGTAGGCCTAATGCCTAAACAGATTTTACTAAGTTGCTTATGCGCTAGATAGTAACCCATGCACTTTAAACGTTAAGTGATAGAAAGAGGTTACCTAGTGATGGATATAGATGCCATTAACATATGTCTAAGACTAATAATAAGATGGCCCTATCAGATGCAATATGCATACATTCATAAAACTAGATAACAATTAGTTTATAAACCAACCAACCTAATGATTAAATTTTAAGGTTCCTGTTGGTAGAGTTTACAAAGTTTTGCAGGATCAGCTTTCAAAGCTGAGCAGATTTTAGAAGATGAGCAGATTCCTACTCCAAAAATGGTTCCTGAATATTGGGGTTCCAAGATGGAAGCTCTAACACTTTCTACACCAGACAAGGTTCCTGAACCAAAAGCGATTCCAGGATGAAGGTTCTACTGAACCTAGGGCATCCACGATGGAGCTTCAAGGACGAAACATCCAAGATGGGAACCCTAGGATGGGGCTTCCAGAATAAAACATCTAGAGTGAGGATCCCAGGATGGGGTTTCCAAGATGAAGCATCTAGGATGGGTATCCCAAGGTAGGGCTACCGAGACGATATGTCATGGTGGAAGCTCTAGGATGAATACTACAATCTCGAAGGGCAGGGTTCCAGTCACCCTTCGAGCAGGGTTCCAGTCACCCACAATGCATGTGGACAATCATTACGGGTTACCATTGAAACAATTGAAGGTTCCAAAGTTGGAAGCTCCTTCGCTACTCCTATGATGGAGACGAGGTAATATTTATGATGCGTCTAAATACACACGTCATAACCAAATTACACAGGTATGTGAGAAACTAAACCCTCTTTAATTGCATGAAATTGCACTCTATGACAAGCATGTGAAATGATTATCCCTTAGGCTTAAGATTATTACTTTTTGATATGCCGAATTCATTGAAATCCTTGCGTGAATAGGAGAATTCGATATGCTAGAGGTATTAAGTCGAGATGATTAGCAAGACCTACAAGATATCTTTCATTGTGCATCCTATGTGACTCTACCACATGAATATCTGCATGATGCTAAATGACTCTTGCCTACTAAAATTCAAATATGTTATTAACATGTCTAGATACTGCCTAAGCAATACATATGTTGTCACTCATTTAGGATACATGAGATGAACATCAGGCATGCACTAGAAAATATATTATGAGATAAGTAATGTTTGAGGTTAATATATTCCTTGAATGTTTATATGTAGCTAATGGCTAGCCTATATCTTTAGTGCTCACCTGCAATGGATAGCATGCAAGGTTAATGTTATTCGCCTGTAACTAACAGCTTGCAGGTTCCTTGCTGTTTACCTACTACTAATAGGTTTCGTGCTATATACCTATTGCTGACTGTTTACATATTATTTATATGCAATCAATAGCTTGCAGGATGATTGTTATTCACCTGAAGCAAATGGCTTCCGAGTTTCATGATGTTTACCTATGGCTAACAAGTTTCCTTGTTATTTACTTATAGCTAACGACTAATGATTTCTTTGATATTCATCTGCAACTAATGGTATGCAGGTTCCTTGAGACTTACTTGAAACTTATAGCTAACAGCTTCCAACTAATAGCTTCCAGCTTGTAGCTTCCATTCTGCATCTTCTGTCAAACAGCTTGCAGGTTCATTGATGATCAGTTACAACCAACAACTTCTAGACTTCACAAAAGTAAGATTAAAGCTGGAATGGGCTGACATATTACACGAGAAAGAGATCTAAGGGCTCGGGGGGTAACTCGGTTCCCCAACACCCTACCACAAAGAGGAAAAAGGGGTTCCCATTATAAGTTCACATGAAACAAGGGGCTTCCACCCTCAATGTTCAGCAACGGAAACCCGAATCCGGATCGACACGATAAGAACAAAGATAAGTTCTACTCTACTGCCTTTGCATTTTCACTATCATGCATGTTTTCCACACTTATAAAGAAGATTTTTCAACATTCATCTGAAAGCTTTGCTGAGATGCATGTTCTGTCAAAAAGATCATTGTTTTGCCTTGCATAAATTCACAAACTTATGAATATGCCTACATGATCTGAATTATACCTGAACCAATACATGAAAATCATCATGATTTACACAATGCATGTTTTTTTTTATAAACATTTTTTCGAAATTGCTAGCTGAAACTGTCGAGTAGGTACCTAGGCACGCTATATGCCCCACATGTTACCACTTGGAAAGACATGGCAGCGATTGAAGGTGTCTCCACGACCTTCCATTGGTTCCCCTTGAGACACGCATACAAGATTATTAATGACATAAGCGCACATATGAGATTATGTGTTGCCTCCTGAAAATTCATGCGAGTACAAATCACTTACAACTTATAGGAGAAGTCCTCAAAATACTCATTAAAGGAGATGTCCTCAAAATACTCATTACAGGAGAAGTCCTCAAAATACTGAACAAAGTCTAAAGGGATCCGATGCGTTGGAATAATGGAAACATCTGAAAATTGTGGCACAATGCCTGGAAAAGTGTGTTTGCCAAGGTCCTACTTGATTGGAGAAGCGGCAACATAACTTTTTTACAAAATCATTTGCACTAACATATTCATACTTTCCTGTATGCATCAAATATGTGTGATCTTGTGCATTATCTTTAAGGGCTACTAGCCCTCGTTACTTATCTCTTTTTCTAGTTGTCTTGGTAGCCCAGGTTTCGGACGCTTGAGGCATCCCCAGAACCGCAGGAGCTTCTGGACATCAAAGGATTCTTATATGAAGGCCAATTTAGTAAAGAAAGGAAGCATCTCAGAACGTAAAGTCATGATGTTTAAAAAAAAAGAAATGCCAGAAGCCGGTAGCCCCATGATATGCTGCCAACCGGAGTACCATGAATGATACGAAGTGAATAGAAGATATCTTTGATTTGAAAACTCACCTTAAAATATGCATGCAGAAGCAGAGTGTTTCCTGTTTCTTACGCCGAGTTAGCTCATGTAAGCTTGGGAACACGATGTGGAAGATGTGTACTTCTCCAAGAGAATAATAAGAAAGGATTGGACCTTACCTTGTTCTGGTTCCTCTTGCACTCATGCTTCAAGGAACCGGGGGGTAGTTGTTGTGACCAAAATCTTGCATGGATCAGATTTAGGCCCATTATGAGTTTTGGGTCCAATCCACAAGGAAAGAGGATATTTTAGAGGGCTTCCAAGGTACCCGTGGTAACCCATGAAAACTGATAACAGGGCTCCCAAGATAATAGGGCTCCCGGGTAGAAGGGCTCCCGAATGGCATGGCTCCCGGATAACAGGCTTCCAAGAGCATATGACAACCCATATGGGCTACCATGAGATGGGTAGCAGGTAAATATGACGATAAGGGTCCTGGGAATGGCCTCCCATGGATGATCCACAACCCATAGACATCATTACATAGCTTCCAGTACAGCTACAAGACATGGCTTACCAGAATAAGCTTTCATAACTGGCTTACCAAAGGGGCTGCCATAGTTGGGGTTACCGGGCGGTACCCCCAGAGGGGCTACCTTGCGATGAACATTGAAAGAATATAAGGCTTATGGTCCCGGGGATAGTCTCATCCATAGCCAATGACAACCATCAGAGAGGGCTTCCAGCATAGCTTCCGTAACTGGGTTACCGGAGGGTCTACCGGGTGGTACCCCCAGCTTCCCCGGAAGCCTGATAGAAACACAGATTCAGACTAGGACAGCCATCAGATAAGGCTTCCAGTATGGCTTCCATAATTGGGCTACCGGAGTCAGGTTACCGGAGTCAGGCTACCAGGTGGTACCCCCAGCTTCCGCCGGAAGCCTGATTAGGCTGCCAGTTCAGATAAGGCACGCCTCCTACTTTTTAGGAGCACGTCTCTACAGCTGAAATACACCTCTAAACGGATAATTATTCAGTTATTCGAGGATATACATCATATATACATGGTAAATCCTTCATTCTTGAGATAAACATCATGAGATAGGCTTCCAACAGTCCTGATATGACTTGGAAACCTGATAACTACATCACAATCAGTTGATACACGATTTATATCAGCAACAACAGTCATTATCCCACTGGAGAGAGGATAAATCATCACAAACAATCAAACTTATCAATCAAGAACTACATCGGGGCTTGATCCACTATAAATAGTGGTATGTAGGCAGTTTACGGGATCTTCTTCGACACTTTACACTCCTTGAGTAGCTAGAGCACGTGCACTCTTGTGTGACACAGTCAAATTAGGGTTCTTGGCTGGCCAACAGATGGTCCTTGAGCTCTATCCCGTAGATTCAGCCCCAATCATCACAAAAACACCTTCCCGTGTTCTTCGGTAACCCCTAGCTGTGTGCCTTCCTGGGCGGCTAGCCTCAAATCTCCGATTGCGAGCCTTTCCGGGCAGTTGAGAGATTCCATATTTTACGGTGCTATTCCAGCAACGGCCTCCACGTAGTTGTGCTAAAATCCTCCCACAACATTTGGCATTAATTAAAATAAGTTACTTTTGAGTGTTTTTAACTTAAAGGAGAAAGCAAAGTTGTTTATTTTAAGTTGAATGAAAGTGTTTGGGTAATTTTACTTAAATTTAAGTGGGGGTTTAATAATTTTGACTTAAAGTGAAATTTGAATTAAAAAAATTTTAAATTCTTAATATTTAAACTTTACAAGAATCAAGAATCGTGAAAAAAAAAACTTGATAAGTCATAAGCCATAAGTCAAAAATATCTAAATGAAACTTATGACTTAAAACAATTTTTTAATTTAAAACGCGCTTAAAGTCCCGTGGCCAAACAACCCAAAACCAACTTAAAGTTGTTTTCTACTTTCCGCACCTTTTGCCAAACAGGCGCTATGTCTTTTGCCAAATTTTAAGATGCCAAAGTTTGGGATCATTTGTGTATGCAAACAAGTAGGGCTGCACATGGGTTGGGTTGGGTCGGACTTTTGTCAAATCCCGATCCAACCCAATTAGTTCAGTTTTATAAGA
The DNA here is from genome assembly GCA_037693485.1 of Kitagawia praeruptora. Lineage (NCBI taxonomy): Eukaryota > Viridiplantae > Streptophyta > Magnoliopsida > Apiales > Apiaceae > Kitagawia > Kitagawia praeruptora. The sequence continues at coordinate 113,634,476 of CM075351.1, read as the reverse complement.
AATCAATCCATTAACTGGAAAAAAATTCTGTAACCCAACCCCGATCCAATCCAATTAGTTCGGTTTGGTTCGGGTTGAGTTGGGTTAAATTTACTAATCGGAAGAATTTTGTAGAAAATTTCGCACATTGTAGAAAATTCTGCACTTCGTAGAAAATGTTGCAGAATCCAGAAGTGTTGCAGAATGTTGCTAAAAGTGTTGCAGAATGTTGCTAAAAGTGTTGCAAAAAGTTTAAATAGTACAGAAAATTTATAGAATTTGTATAAAATATGCCACAAATATACATAATATGTATAAAATATGTAAAAAAATTCTACATTTTATGTAAACGGGTTGGGTTGGGTTGGGTAAGGGTTAAAATTTGTTAAACCCTTACCCAACCCAATAAGTTCGGGTTTTTTAAAAAATTAACCCGTTTAACCCATGATTTTGGACGATTCGATTTGATCGGTTAAAAATATGGTCGGTTTAGGTCGGTTTGGTCGGTTTTTAAAACCCAAGTGCAGCCCTACAAACAAGTGTGAATAAAAAATTTATTAAACAAATATAAAATGTATCTTAATACGTGGGAGATAATAACAGCTTTCAAAAGTAGGAATCAGTGCAGTATTTTAATTGAAAACTGGGGGCTGGACAGTACGCGGAACTCGGAACCATGGAAAGACTTTCTTCGTGTACAAACTTACACAGTGATCAAATAAGGCACCCGCAACTTTTTAGTACCTTCTAATCTGCGTCGTTGGTCAAATCTGATCAAGTTTTTCCGGAGGAATTAGAAAGTTCTTAAAATAATGGGTTATCGAATTCAAAATTTGTCCTAAATCTATACTCCCTCCGTCTCTTTAAACTTTGCCCGTTTGACTAAAAACACGGGTTTTAAGACAATTGGTAATGAATACTCCCTCCGTCTCTTAAAACGTTTCCTGTTTACTAAATCGGGAGTATCAAAATACTCTTTTCCTTTCTATTTTAAGCCATAAAAAATAATATCCAATACCCACTACTCCACCCACTACTCCTTAAAAATAATATTCAATACCCACTACTCCACCCACTAATCATTACAAATAATATTCAACACCCACTATTCCACCCACTACTCCAAAAAAACAATATTCAATACCTACTATTCCACCCACTACTCCTTAAAAATAATATTCAATACCCACTACTTCACCCACTACCCAAAAAAACAATATTCAATACTACCCACTACTCCTTAAAAACAATATTCAATATCCACTACTTCTTACAAATAATATTCAATACCCACTTTTTCTTAAAAACCGTGTTTTTAGTCAAACGGGAAATGTTTATCGAGACGGAGGGAGTATTGTTTTTTTATGGAGTAGTGGGTATTGAATATTGTTTTTAAGAAGTAGTGGGTATTGAATATTGTGTTTAAGGAGTAGTGGGTGGAGTAGTGGGTATTGAATATAGTTTTTAAAGAGTAGTGGGTGGATAGTGGCTATTGAATATAATTTTTAAAGGAGTAGTGGGTGGAATAGTGAGTATTAAATATTGTTTTTAAAGAGTAGTGGGTGGAGTAGTGGGTATTGAATATTGTTTTTAAGGAGTAGTGAGTGGAGTAGTGGGTATTGAATATTACTCCCTCCGTCTCGATAAACATTTCCCGTTTGACTAAAAACACGGGTTTTAAGAAAAAGTGGGTATTGAATATTATTTGTAAGAAGTAGAGGATATTGAATATTGTTTTTAAGGAGTAGTGGATATTGAATATTATTTTTTTTGGGTGGTGGAGGAAGTAGTGGGTATTGAATATTATTTTTAAGGAGTAGTGGGTGGAATAGTAGGTATTGAATATTGTTTTTTTGGAGTAGTGGGTGGAATAGTAGGTGTTGAATATTATTTGTAATGATTAGTGGGTGGAGTAGTGGGTATTGAATATTATTTTTAAGGAGTAGTGAGTGGAGTAGTGGGTATTGGATATTATTTTTTATGGCTTAAAATAGAAAGGAGAAGAGTATTTTGATAGTCCCAATTTAGTAAACAGGAAACGTTTTAAGAGACGGAGGGAGTATTGTTTATGGCTTAAAATAGAAAGGGGAAATGTATTTTGAATGATCCAAAATAGTAAACAGGAAATGTTTTAAGAGACAGAGGGAGTACTATTATATAAAAGCCCGAAACATTAAAAGTTTGGTTGGTTGGTCGGTCGGTCGGTACGGTACCTGTTGATTTTACTTATTTACCCTTACTCATCCTACTAACTAATCAATTTCTTTTTTTAAGTTAAACATACTATCTTCTCCATTTTTCAATAACTAAACAATTTCCTTTTTCAGGTAAAATATAATATCTTATATATTTTATACTAAAATTTCTCCTCTATTAATCAATTTCCTTTTTCAGGTTTAACATATTATCTTTTCTATTTTTCAAAAACAAAATAATTTCCTTTTTCAGGTAAAATACAATATATTTTACATTCCTTTTTTAAAATTTAATTAAATAACGTAATTGTGTTATAATTACAATTAACTAATCAATTACCCTTTTCAGCCACGTTACTTTTTCTCTTTTCTCTAACTAAAATCTCTCTTTTTCCAATTGTATCATGGGCGATTACCTTTTTCAACCAAAACACGTTACCTTTTTATTTTTTCTTACTAAAATCTCTCTTTTTTCAATTATATCACGAGCATTTCTATTTAATAAAAATAATACAGTAATATCATAATACTAATTATTAACCGATTACCTTTTCAGCTAAAATGTATTATCTTTTCTATTTTTGCCAAATTAAATTCTTTTTTTGTAGAAATATCACGCAACATTACTATCTCATTTTCTAAAACACTATGAGCAATTTTATTTAGTAAAATAACATAATTAAATTATAATTACTATAAACTATTCAATTACCTTTTTCACATAAACCATGTCACTTTGTTAGCTTTCTATTTTCTCTAACTAAAACCTCTATTTTTTCAAGTATATCACAAGCCATTCTATTTAATACAATAAATTAATAATATTATAATTTTAATAATTAACTGATTATCTTTTTCAACTAAATCGTATCAGTTTTTTATATTTTCTAACTAAAATCCCTCTTTTAATGAAAATATCACGGACAATTAATTTTTCTTTTTCTAAAAATATTACGAGTAATTTTATTTAGTAAAATAACATAATTAAAATATAATTTCTATAAACTAATCAATTACCTTTTTCACCTAGAACATGTTACCTTTTTAATTTTCTTTATCTAAATCCTCTCTTTTTTCAATCATATCACGGACATTCTATTTAATAAAATAACATAATAATTTTATAATTACTAACAATTAACCGATTACCTTTTTCAACTAATACTTATTATCTTTTCTATATTTTATAACTAAAATCTCTCATTTTCTATAAATATCACGGATAACATACATACATATATATATATATATATATTCATTATCAAATCATCTCATAAAAAAATTTAAGCCTCCAAAATTCATGTTTTAAAATAAATAATTTAAATTAATAAAAAATTCATATAATATTAAAAAAAATTCGTGCATCGCACGGATTTTAAGCTAGTATTTATATATATCGTTATGGTACAATTTATTCAAATTTTTTTAATAAAAATATGAAAATTCGTGTACATACATGCATAAACGGAATTTTATAAGCAACACTGCAGTATGTTAATAACACATGCTCAATCATGAAAGGAATACAAACAATTACTACTGTATAAGAAAACTGAGGGGTCATATTCATAATTACAAAAAAGCCAAACCAATTTATGGATCAAATAAGGCACCCTCCTAATTTTCCCTATACGTAGTTGACCAAAATTTTATCACTAGAATTCTTCCCTATTTTCAATTCAAAATGTTTTTATTTGAATTTTTTCAAAAGCTTTTTGTCTGGGTTAATACAGATAAAGATAACAGGAATTGACTGTTAAGTTGAAATTTTCAAGTTTACTTATGATAATACCATAGTTTACCTTACATTATGACAAATTAAAACTAATTACGACTAAACTATGAGCGTGTTTGGCTTAACTTAAAAAATGTTACTTATCACTTAAAGTGCTACTTACTCATTTTAAGTGAAAAGTGATAATTTTTACTTAAAGTTAGGTGTATCTGTTTGGCTAATTCCACTTAAAGTAAATTTATTTTTAAAAAATTAATTAAAAAAAAAAGAAATTTATATTTTTTTGAAAGTATAAAATACAAATATATGCAAAGAATACAATACAAGTTAAAAGGTGACTCAAATACATAAAAATTGACATACGAAAAAAAATAAGTGGAAAAAAAGTACCTCCAAGCTACTTTTTTTTTTAGCCTACTTTCCACTTTAAGTGGCTCCACTTTAAGGGGAGCCAAACACGATGGTACCAGCTTTAAGTGAAAAAAAAAGGGGGGCCAAACACCCTCTATGTTAAATATGAATTATTCATATTGAATAGTTAAAATTACTCAATAATTCGTGTAAGATTCCCGACAAACACAAGATAATTTATACAGAGTTGAGAGGGTTGTTTATTAAGTAGCAAAAAAGAAATGTTGAGGGGGATGTGTCTGTGTTGGGAATGGAACCTTTTCTATAAATATATAGATGGTGGCTAAATTATTATTAAGAAAAGAATAGGAAAAAAATACCACTTTCGCAAATTAAACGATCATATTTGATTTTCATGAATATTAAAAAAATGTAATAAAAAAAGAGTAAATTTAGTTAAAATTGGGTAAAATGGTGAGACCAATCAATATTTAATAATAAATTTGAGATAGTAGAGGAAAGTAATGTGTATAATAATGTTTATTTAATAAAAAGAAATATAAAATAGAAAAGTAGTGAGTGTAATAGTAAAATATAATGTTCAAAATTAGTAAATATAGTTAGTTCATTTTTATTGGGACGTTATAAAAAAATAAGGATCAAATAAAATAGGACTAATTAATACTCCCTCCGTCCCAGTGATATATATACGTTTGGTTTGGACACGGAGACCAAGAAAATGTATAAAAAATTATTAAAATTAGATGAAAAGTGGGTAAAGTGGTGGGACCTATTAATATTTAATAATAGATTTGAGATAGTGGAGGAAAATAGTGGATGTAATAGTGTTTTATATTATAGATTTGAGATAGTGGAGGAAAGTTAGTGGGTGTAATAGTGTTGTTTATTATTAAAACTTTACTATTTTTGGAATGTATAGAAATGATAGGACACCCCAAAATAGTAAGCGTATAGAAATGAGTGGGACGGAGGGAGTAACAAAAACTAAAGATCAGTTGGTGACGGATTCTTTTTATTCATTGAATATCGTAAGTAAGAGAAAATTTTCAACTCGTTAATTTCTGGGTCAAATTATTATTAGTCAACCCTCTTTATTTCGGCAACCTCGTATAAACATGCAACCAACCAGACCACTTGCAGCTGCAGCTCTGCTGCCTAAACGTACAGTAAAATCTGGTTAAATTAATACTTGATAAATTAATAATTTATAAGTTAATAATTTCTTTCGGTCCCAACTTGAAATAGTTAAAAAAATAATTAATTTCGATAAGATAATAAGATAATAATTTTTTTGAAAATCCTATATAAATATATGGTACCAATAATATTATAAATTAATAATTCCTTTATAATCATAAAAATATATGTATTACCCTTTTGTAAAATATGATTATAGGGTTTTTAAAATTTTAATCTATATGAAACTCATCTTTAACTATCTTTGTTGCATCCAAAAGTTGGAATTTGGTATTTTCGTAAAGCATTAAGAACTTATTAATCAATATTTTTGATGTCTTGGTGCTTCTTTACGTGAAAAAAGGTTCAAAAAGTGTTGTTTTATCCTTGATATCATCTAAATATACACGAATATTTACTTTAAATCTTGCATATACTCATTAAATTTGTAAACAATATATATTGAATTAATTGAATTAAGTATAAAACATAAATTGTACAATTCATTCTATTTAAATGTATATAATTGGAAATTAAATTTCTTGATGTCAAAAATTCTCTGTAAATTAATAATTATTAATTTATCGATTAATTAATATCTCTCTAAATTAATAGAATTCTCCGATCCCGATTATATTAATTTATAGAGGTTTTACTGTATGTAATTTAACAAGTTGGTCTTTGGAATTTATCAAGAGGAAAGTATTGATAAGATATAAGATCTTCCAAGCTTTTATTATAATTTAAAAAAAAAAAGTTAAAGCGAATGAGTCAGGAAATTTATATCTTGTTAATGAAAATCGGGTTTTTACTGTACAATTTTATTAATATTTTTGTTAATCGAGTTTAAGTTTCATGGTTCAAATAATTTCTTACTTTATATAACGTGGTTGATTAATCCTTTAACTGTTAGCCTATTCGATTTTGATGATTCGATGATTACATATATTTTGGAATGTTATTTATGATACTAACATGCTATTGATTTTGATGATAATATGTTCACATTCATTTGGCTTATAGATATAAAACAGCATGCCATTTGTATTTGTTCTAACTTGGTTTTGCAGGATAAAACAGCATGCCATTTGTATTTGCTCTAACTTGGTTTTGCAGGATAAAACAGCTTACTGATTACATGATCAGTTTATATCAATCAACAAGCAAATGTTCACAAACAGCATGCCAATTACACAATCAGCAAGCTGATTGTTTCTGATGGAATTGAAGATGCATTCGGAAAAACAAAGTGCATCAAGAGGGAATACTATATAGTTTATTGTAAGAGCCCTCTGAATTATTCTAGCACGCCAGAGCAAAATTCAACACATGGGGAACAATATATTCCATGCTTTGAATAAGGAAAAGTAGCATGATACTTTTGACTTATTTAATTGCCTTCCACATGCTCTTGTCTCTTCCTCATCATAAACAAATATTATTCTCCATACACTACATGCTCCATCTTCTTTCTCTCACAACTGAAACACGACTTCAAGCTCCTCCATATTATTCAAATGAAAATCATCAACGGATTTATTCTTATTCAACCGTTGGAGCCATTTCAAGCTTGAGTTCAAAATGTTCTTGTTTACCTATTTAAGAGCTGTTATTCCTCAGTTCTTACAACCCCCATACAAGTACAGAAACAAGACTATATACACAACCACAAAGCTTACATTGCAAAATCCTTCTAAACCTTTTAAACCCATATAAACACGCATATATATATTCAGAGGGTTCATTAGGTTGAGTTGTAATTGATTCAAATCATTTGTATTGTTCAAAGTGTATTGTTTTGCAGTTGTACAAGATTGGCTTCAGGTTTTAGGGTGAGTCGAACTAGACTAGAGAAGTATACTTGGGAAGTAGTACTTAGAAAGTTAGTTGTTCACAGGTAAACAGCAAGCCATTTGTAATCAGCAAGGGTTAAGGGAGATATATTGTTGGATCTTGTAATCGGTTTATAGTTGATCAATAATATATTCTCTTACCAAGTTTGGTAAGGGACCAGGACGTAGACCATAGGGGATTAGGGGTCGAACCTGGCTAAAAGATAGTGTGTCTCTTTTACTTACTGTTTATATTCCTTCTGCATTGCATTTCAGGTACAATCAGCGTGCTGTTTGTGAACTGTGTTATTACAAACAGCAAGCTGTTTTCAGTAAAATTCAAAACAGTTCATAAATTCACACTATTAACCAAAAATACCTATTCACCCCCCCTCTAGGTGTTGTTTTCAATTGGTATCAGAGCGAGGTATACTAATATTTCTGTAACAGGAAGGTATCGATCATGGGTGAATATTATCTCGAAGCTAAATCCGATTTTAGAGCTCCTCTCCTCATTGGCTCGGAAAACTACAACTGGTGGAAAGGTAGAATGGAAACATACCTGTCCAAGAAGCCACTGGTCTTGAGAGTTATTCAGAAAGGAGACTTTGAATTTCTAGATACGGAGAAGAAGCCAAAAGATGTTGATGATCTCAACCCCGAGGAGATTATCAAACTTGGTTATAATGGAGAAGCTAGAAACTCTCTAATGAATGCTTTGGGTCAAGCTGAATATGACAAAGTTTCCTCTCTAAAAACAGCAAAGGAAATGTGGGATGCTTTGGAAACCTATCATGAAGGATCAACAACCTTGAGGAAGGTAAAGCTTAGCAAGCTAATGAATGATTTTGGAAACTTCAAGCTTGAGGATGATGAAACTATCAAGGAAGGTCAAGCTAGATTCCAGGTCACCATAAACTCTTTAAAGAGACTTGGAAAGGATATTCCACAAGATGAAATTAACATGAAAGTGTTAAGTGCTGTGCCATTTATCTATGAAGCTAAGGTCACGGCTTTGGAATCATCCTCAACAATCGACACCATGGATCACCTAGCTGTATTTGCTGAGCTAGAACAGTTTGAAAGCAAGATAATCAAAAGTCAGGTTGAAGGTGTTCGGGTTCCACTAGCCAAAATGAAGAATTTGGCTCTTCATTCTACAAACAGCAAGCCAGAATCTGCAAACAGCAAGCTGTTTGAATCTGATGAAGAATCTGATGAAGAAATTGCACTCATTTCAAAGAAGATTAAGAGGCTGATTGAAAGGAAAGATAGAATGAAAAAGGACAGAGGAGGTTTCTCCAACAAAAATGAACAAACTTGTTTCGAATGTGGCAAGCCTGGTCATTATAAAAGGGATTGCTACAAGTTAAAGTCAAAACAGCATGCTGTTTTCAAAAACAAGAGAAAATCAAAGGCTTCACTGACTTATAGTGATGATGATTCAGACTCCAGTGATGACTCAAGCAAAGACATGATGAATTTGGCTCTTGTAGGTCTGAATGATGAATATAGCTCACAAGGACCCATAAAAGAAGCTTTTATGGATAGTGATGAAACTGATTCTGAAGAGGATCAAAGTGAGGTAAACTCTTTTAAAGATTATGTATCTTCTGATGATGATATTTTAGAGTCACTAACCATGCAGGAACAAAATAGTGTAACTATTGAAGAACATATGGCACTAAAGGCCGAAATCAGCAAGCTGACTGATAAGAATGCCTATCTTTCCAAAATGGTAAAAGACTTGTTGCCAAAAATGGAAGAATGGGATTCAACTTCATTAGGAAAAGCTACAGAGATCAAGGAGCTAAATGCCAAGAATAGTCAATTAGAGGCTATTAATAAATTACATGAAAAGAGAAACAAGACCTTGATGGCGGAACTCAATGAGCGGATGAAAGAAATCAAAGAGTTGAGATCTGATGTTAAAACGAAAGATAAAGCATTGGAGACATACAAGCTTAAAGAATCTAGTCAAGCCGAGTCTTCAAAATCTGTTGAAAAGCAAATTCAGCAAGCTGAACTCACCAAACAGCAAGCTGAATTGATCGATCTCTTAGAAAAGGAAGTCAAAGATCTCCAGAAAGGGATGGAAACTTTTGTTCAAGGAGAAGATAGTTTAAAAACAATGATAAAGAAGACAAAAGTTCCCTTGGTCAGAGAAGGAGTTGGCATGAACTTAAACAAGAAGCTTGGTGCACTCAAATATGATGGAAGAAATGGCATACCTTATGACTATGCTATGCCTTGGAAGACATGCAACAAGTGTGGTGGAAAAGGTCATCTGGAAAGACATTGTGTGGTTCAAATCAATCATCAAGGGAAAACAGCTTACCAGAATAGACCAGACAGACGACAAACAGCATACCAGAATGCTTCTGACAGAAGACAAACAGCTTACCAGAGTAAACCAGTCAGAAGACAATCAGCATACCAGAAATCAAATGACAGAAGACAAACAGCTTACCATTATCAGTCTGGCAGAACACAAATGACCAGAAATCAAGCACCAAAAGTGATACAACAGTGGATCAAGAAATCTGATCTACATGATCTTTATATTCTATCAACAAACATTGGTGGATCCAACAAAATTTGGGTACTCAAGTAGTAAGTATGTTATTTGTCCTCGTATATTCCTTTGAACATGAGTATATTATTATTTTGATACTAACGAGTTTCCTCTAGTATATAGATGGGACAAATATATGTATATATATTGTATTATGCAGGAAACAACATGCTGTTTGCCTGCAATGGAGAATAATCCTTATGGTTGGCATAGAAAGTTGGGACATGCACACATGGACTTGCTTAACAAATTATCAAGCAAGAAATTGGTCAGAGGGGCGCCCAAACTAAAGTATGTCAAAACAGAGATGAAAGTGAAAGCATGCAACCTCAAGTTACTGGCAATCAGCAAGCTGGAAGTTCAAATCAGCAAGCTGGAAGTTCAAATCAGCAAGCTGAAAGCACTGTTGAAGTCAGCAAGCCAAAGAAGGATGCAGACACTGACAATCAGCAAGCTGAAAGTAGAATTGGATGCTAAAACGTTGAGTTTTTGTGCAACAAAGGTCCCTAAAAACAGCAAGCTAAGTGCAAAAGTTTGGTACTTTAGCTTACCTTTTTAGTATTATTTGCATGCTAATTAATTTGCTATTCTTATATAGATGTCAATAATGAATTTTAAGTGTAATCCACTTGCATGCATACATATCGTTAATTCTTTCGCATGCAATTTGTTGAGTAAATGTGTACTCGTGCATTATGTGGTACATCATAATCCATGCTTATATTGAATATGCTCGTGATTACCCTTTTTAATGATTAAGGGGGAGAGATTTTAGGAGGTTATCACTTAATGAGGTTATGTGTTTGGGATTTTAGTTCATATAAATCCTTATGTGCTTAATTGAATATCATGTTGTTAAATCAATGATGCATGTGTTGAGGGGGAGTATGTACTCCTAAAAATATATGTTGGTAATCATCAAAAAGGGGGAGATTGTTAGCCTATTCGATTTTGATGATTCGATGATTACATATATTTTGGAATGTTATTTATGATACTAACATGCTATTGATTTTGATGATAATATGTTCACATTCATTTGGCTTATAGATATAAAACAGCATGCCATTTGTATTTGTTCTAACTTGGTTTTGCAGGATAAAACAGCATGCCATTTGTATTTGCTCTAACTTGGTTTTGCAGGATAAAACAGCTTACTGATTACATGATCAGTTTATATCAATCAGCAAGCAAATGTTCACAAACAGCATGCCAATTACACAATCAGCAAGCTGATTGTTTCTGATGGAATTGAAGATGCATTCGGAAAAACAAAGTGCATCAAGAGGGAATACTATATAGTTTATTGTAAGAGCCCTCTGAATTATTCTAGCACGCCAGAGCAAAATTCAACACATGGGGAACAATATATTCCATGCTTTGAATAAGGAAAAGTAGCATGATACTTTTGACTTATTTAATTGCCTTCCACATGCTCTTGTCTCTTCCTCATCATAAACAAATATTATTCTCCATACACTACATGCTCCATCTTCTTTCTCTCACAACTGAAACACGACTTCAAGCTCCTCCATATTATTCAAATGAAAATCATCAACGGATTTATTCTTATTCAACCGTTGGAGCCATTTCAAGCTTGAGTTCAAAATGTTCTTGTTTACCTATTTAAGAGCTGTTATTCCTCAGTTCTTACAACCCCCATACAAGTACAGAAACAAGACTATATACACAACCACAAAGCTTACATTGCAAAATCCTTCTAAACCTTTTAAACCCATATAAACACGCATATATATATTCAGAGGGGTTCATTAGGTTGAGTTGTAATTGATTCAAATCATTTGTATTGTTCAAAGTGTATTGTTTTGCTGTTGTACAAGATTGGCTTCAGGTTTTAGGGTGAGTCGAACTAGACTAGAGAAGTATACTTGGGAAGTAGTACTTAGAAAGTTAGTTGTTCACAGGTAAACAGCAAGCCATTTGTAATCAGCAAGGGTTAAGGGAGATATATTGTTGGATCTTGTAATCGGTTTATAGTTGATCAATAATATATTCTCTTACCAAGTTTGGTAAGGGACCAGGACGTAGACCATAGGGGATTAGGGGTCGAACCTGGCTAAAAGATAGTGTGTCTCTTTTACTTACTGTTTATATTCCTTCTGCATTGCATTTCAGGTACAATCAGCGTGCTGTTTGTGAACTGTGTTATTACAAACAGCAAGCTGTTTTCAGTAAAATTCAAAACAGTTCATAAATTCACACTATTAACCAAAAACACCTATTCACCCCCCCTCTAGGTGTTGTTTTCATTAACTTTTATCCAACTTTTTAATGTACTAGCTTGTAACCCGTGCGATTCACAATTTTTTTTTATTTGTAATAAATTTTAATTTATGTTATGGTTACATTTCTATATAATTATTATTTACAATATTTTATTTTAATTTTAACTTAAATTATTTAATAAAAATTTAATTAATGATATGTATGGTTTAAAACTTATATTTTAAAATTTTAAAATAAATATGTCGTTGATGGAATTCGAACCTTGAAATTTTAGTAAATTAATTTAATCATATAATATATCTAATCATTAGATCTAAAGTTTCTGATTTTTTACTAAAAATCTAATGGTCATTATTCGTAGTATACGGATTTCTGTTATATTTTGTTAGTGTTTAGAAGATATGGTGTGATATTTTTTTGGGTATATATTAATTATTGCAAGATTATGTTTTAAATTAAAAGTTAACATGTTTAATTTAGGAAAAACTATTGTTGATTGGAAGATATAAAATTATAATAAAATTTTATTATGTTATAAATAAAATTTATTGATATGGTGTTTCTGTTATTATGTTATAAATTTTATTTAATATTAAAATTATGTTTTTATATAATCATTATTTTTAATAATTTTTTAATTTTAATTTAATTATTTTTCCTTTTTTTGAAAAGCAAGAGATATATTAAGGGACTAAGCCCAAACCAACCAACAACCACAACATCCATTACATGCAGACTAGCCCAATAGCATAAATCCGAACAAGCTCGGTGTTTAGAAGAGTTCAAAGAAACAGAGCAAATAAAACTTAGACGAATGAAACATATATTAAGACAGAAGCCCAATACATGGCCAACTAGAAAATTGCAGCTTACCAGTTTTCCATGCCCACGAACACTTCATCAGCACGAATTCCAGCAATCTCATTGCCATTACCCTCCTGCACCACCAATTGATCTTCTCCAGGAAGGGGATTAAGGACTTCATCTACCATAGCTTCCACATGCACATCCTTTTCGTGAATTCAGTGAAATTGAGGACCAACCCTGCCTAAGCCCATGTCCTGGCTCCAAATTTCAAACAGACGACCAAAAGAACGATCCACAACTACCATCTGTTTCCAGTTTTGAGCTCCATGCTCAGCAAGATACGCAGCCAATCTATTATCCTCTGCATCTGTGAGACGGATTTCCAAGTTAAAATTTCTGTCAGCCTTTCTAGTGTTGAGTTGCTTTAAGATGAAAGCATTAGCAAGAGCAGCCCCTATTTCCCTTGAGTCTTTCCATTCCCAATACGCTACAACATGGTCTGTTTCAAGTATGGCTCGTGGGTAATCATCATCAAAGATCAGTTTCATCCCTTCCATGAAAGCATGCAACTCGTTGCTCCTTTGAATATCAATACCCAGAGAACCAGCTAGCATTCTGATGATTTTACCGCTGCTATCACGTACCACCACTCCAATTCCAGATAAATTTCCATTTGGGAGCCTATGACCAGCAAAATGCCCATGCACGTTAACCTTAACAACTCCTTTACGTGGTAACTCCCAGCCCGAATTAACATCAACCATTTCCATTCTTGATGTTACTATGAAGATAAGAGTTGATTTTCTTTTTTGCTTTGAGAATGAGAAATGAGTATTAAAGCTGTGTAAAAAGCCTCTATATAGACTGACTATAAATGAGAATGTATGTATCAAAAACTCTTATGTTTCCGATAGTGTTTGCACATCTTCCCATGCCAGCAACTTTATTTCTCCTAAACAGACGATTTGAATCACTAATGCTTCATATTACTCTTATGGGCCTAAAAACTACTCTAATGGGCTATCTAAAATACTAGAACTAGTACCAAAAAATAACAAAATTGTTTCTTCTGCTACCTTGTTTAGCCGAAAAATCTGCTTCTTTTAAAAACTCTCTATCAATTTTCTTGATACTAAAATCTAGTTGAAGTAAAAGTTTTTTAGACTCTTGCTTCAAGCAGAGATTTGAATCCTTCAAATCCTTGAGCTCAAGAATACTATTAACCAATTCAACATTATCCATGTAAAACATGAACCTTTTATCTTGCTTACCATACTTGAAAATTTCCAAGATCAAGGATTCTAAAGCTTTTACCTCTGAATCAAATGCATTTGCAGCATTCTGAGGTCCCGAGAAGAACATTAGCAACTTTCCATCCAAATTCTTAGCAATTCCACCTACGCCAGCAACTACATTCCCTTGATCATCTTTATTCCACGCTCCATCAATAAAGCAGAAAATATCTGCCTTACCCTTCAATAAACTTTTAGCCACAAATTCCATAGAGCCTGTGATTACTCCTACAGAATTTGAGTCCCACCATCTTGCAAAATCCATATGAATGAAATTATTTGCCAGACTCCATTCCAAGGCTCTTTTCTGAACCAAAAAAAGTACACTGCTTGCTTCTATCTGAGCATTATTAAAAATTCTTTCATTCCTACTTAACCATAGAGTCCAGATAGTCGCCACTATTGAAATTTTCCATACTCTTTTCAAACTTTCAGCCTTAAACAAACTGATCATGCAAAAAACTTCTTGAATATTATTCGGGATTGGTTTGTAAATAAGACCCTACCAGTCAAGAATTCTTCTCCATGCCCTCATAGCAATATCACACTTCCAGAAAATGTGTTCCGAATTTTCAATCATCTTGCAACCAAACGAGCGCAACAAATTTCCTTGCATACTACTTATTCTCAGAGCTAGAAAGGATTTTGTTGGTAGAATATTAAGATAAAGTTGCCATAAGAAGAGTTGTACCTTGGTTGGTACTTTAAGCTTCCAAATGCTCTGGCACTCTTTATTGTTCACCCTATCAATTCCAGACAAGATTGTTGATCCCATCTTGACTGAATACAAACCATTACCTTGTACCCATGATAAAATATCTTTAGAAGGATTAAGGGAGATGTTTTGAATTTCTTTGCCTAGATCCTCCACCTGTTCTCTTTCCCATTGTCTCAAAGTGCGCTTCCAAAACACACTACTCAAGTGATCATAACACTCCCAGAGAGCTAGAAAAGTTTCAACATTAATGTCCTTGAGATTGGTCAGGTAGTATAATCTTTGAAACTTTTCTCTTAAAGCTGATCCTTGGTTCCAATGATCTTCCCAGAAAAGAGTAGATTTGCCATCATTAAGTTTCCAACTGAAACTATTTTTTTCAGATGCGGTCCTAGCAAGGACTTATCACACACTTCCTTGACACCCCACCAAAGCTCCGATAGGTTTCCTTTTCCAGTTATATCTTCAAAGCATTCACTGACTTGACATGCATACTTAGTTCTTGTCCATCTGTGCCAATCTTTTCCCCTTTCTGAGTACCACTTCTGCACCCATTTTCCCAGCAATGCTGCATTTCTATTAGCAATGAGGGAAAGATCTAAACCACCTTCCGATTTAGGTTTACACACTTTATTCCATGCTATCAAGTGCATTTTACTACTCACAACTTTGGAATCCTTCAGTTTGCTACCCCAAAAAAATCTGTGCCTTATTGATTCTACTTCCTTGCAAATCGACTTTGGCATAAGTGCAGAATTAAGCCAGTGATTTGGAAGACCATCCATAACTGATTTGATTAAAACAAGTCTTCCCGCTTTATTTAGACAATCCACTTTCCAGGAAGCAAATTTCCCTCTTAATTTTCTTAGCAAAGGCTCCCAAAATAATTTTCTACGACAAGAAATTCCTATAGGCATGCCTAGTTATTGCATTGGCCATGCTCCAACCTTGCAACCTAGGATCTTTGCGCTTTGATGCACTGATAAGTCTATACTCATATTTACGAATTATACTAATATTTACTTATTATAAATAACGTATATGGACTTTTAATATATTTTATTAAATAATTGAAAAATATGGTGTGATAAGATTAGTTTTAAATTAAAAAGGTAACTTGTTTTAATTCGAAAGAAAATATTAACGATTGGAAGATAGGATACGATTGATGTTTATAAGTGTTTATAAAAGGTAACATCTTCAAATAAAAGTAAATGTGAAAAAGGCAATCGACTAATTACCACTAATTAATTTATGTTATTATTTATTTTAGGTATTTTAATAGATAATAGTATAGATATCGAATATATTTTTATTTTTAATGAAGAATTATACTAATGTTTCCTTATAAATAAAAAAGGTAACGTGTTTTAATTCGAAAGAAAATATTAATGATTGGAATATATGATACGATTGATGTTTTTAGGTGTTTATGAAAGGTAATATTTTCAACTAAAAATAAATGTGAAAAAGGCAATTACTAATCACCATTAATTATTTTATGTTGTTATTTATTTTAGGTGTTTTAATAGTATAGGTATATAATATTTTTTTTAATGAAGGGTAAATAAGTAAATTCACGAATTACCAAAAAACATGTACCAAAACTTTCAATGTTTCGGCTTTTATATAATAGTATAGATACTAATGTTTCCTTATAAATAAAAAAGGTAATGTGTTTTAATTCGAAATAAAATATTAATGATTGGAATATATGATACGATTGATGTTTTTAGGTGTTTATGAAAGGTAATATTTTCAACTAAAAATAAATGTGAAAAAGGCAATCGACTAATTACCATAAATTATTTTATGTTGTTATTTATTTTAGGTGTTTTAATAGTATAGGTATAGAATATATTTTTCTTTTTAATGAAGGGTAAATAAGTAAATTCACGAAGTACCAAAAAACAGGTACCAAAAAATAGGTACCAAAAAATAGGTACCAAAACTTTCAATGTTTCGGCTTTTATATAATAGTATAGATACTAATGTTTCCTTATAAATAAAAAAGGTAACGTGTTTTAATTCGAAAGAAAATATTAATGATTGGAATATATGATACGATTGATGTTTTTAGGTGTTTATGAAAGGTAATATTTTCAACTAAAAATAAATGTGAAAAAGGCAATCGACTAATTACCATTAATTATTTTATGTTGTTATTTATTTTAGGTGTTTTAATAGTATAGGTATAGAATATATTTTTCTTTTTAATGAAGGGTAAATAAGTAAATTCACGAAGTACCAAAAGACAGGTACCAAAAAATAGGTACCAAAACTTTCAATGTTTCGGCTTTTATATAATAGAATAGATACTAATGTTTCCTTATAAATAAAAAAGGTAACGTGTTTTAATTCGAAAGGAAATATTAATGATTGGAATATATGATACGATTGATGTTTTTAGTTGTTTATGAAAGGTAATATTTTCAACTAAAAATTAATGTGAAAAAGGCAATCGACTAATTACTATTAATTATTTTATGTGTTATTTATTTTAGGTGTTTTAATAATATAGGTATAGAATATATTGATCTTTTTAATGAAGGGTAAATAAGTAAATTTACGAAGTATCAAAAAACAGGTACCAAAAAATAGGTAACAAAAAACAGGTAACAAAAATTTCAATCTTAGTTCTTAGTAATAGGGTTGGGCCTCGCTCTCTAATCATTGTACCATCAAATGCAATATTAGGTACCAAAACTTTCAATGTTTCGACTTTTATATAATAGTATACATATACAAATTTTGTTTATCTTTATCGACAAAAATACTTGAAGAACTTACAAATTTTGTTAATCTTCATTATTATGAAAAATAATAGGTAATTTAGAAAATGTTAATTCATCATGTTATACATAATTTTACAGTTAAACTAGCATGATAGCCCGTGCAAAGCACGGGCATCATTTAAATTTGTCTAATTTAATTGTTATGATTCTTAAGATAGATGATTCGTAATTTTTGAAATATAATAGATAAAAAGTGTGATACATTTAATAAATTATTTGAAGTATGATACATTGTGTGTATACATTTATAAATTATTATTACTCGACAATTCTTTAATGTCACCAAATCGACCAACACTCTAGAAATAACTTGCAAACATGTTTGTCACGAATTCCAACCACCCTACACCTCCGATCACTCATTCATCTCACTTTTCATCATCTCACATAAGATCCGAGTTTATAAAGCCCATTCACCCACTCTACCATCGTCATACCAGCACCTTCGAACACTATTAGATTTTCAGATTTTGAAAATTTTGGTAATTGCGTTCAAAATTTTAGTGATTTGGATTCAAATTTTAGTGATTTAACTTGAATGTTCGGTCATTCTACTATCATTTTGATTTTTAGTGGTGTAGAGCTTAATATTGATTTGATTGTAGTAACAATTTAGTGATTTCACTCGTGATTCTAGCGATTATGTATTATATATACAATTTAGTATTTTTTTAAAATATCAATCTTTCATTAACATAACTATACATCTTAATCTCATAATTAATTGTATTGCATCTATAATCTAATTTATAATGTCGTGTCCTAACCCAAGTCCAACTACGCTTTTTAATTTAATTAAAAATCAATACAATGTTTGTATCTCATATATAAATTATTTAACTGATCACAAAATTATTATGTTTTAAATTATTATAACGGGTATATTGAATTTTTTATAACTCGTCAAAAATCATTTTGACTTATAATAAACATAATACACAAACAACATAATTCATTTGATGATCATACTAAACATAATAGATAGATAACATAATTCATTTGATTAAATTTTTTACCCAAGTCCAACTACGCTTTTTAATTTAATTAAAAATCAATACAGTGTTTGTATCTCATATGTAAATTATTTAACTAATCACAAAATTATGTTTTAAATTATTATAACGGGTATATTGAATTTTTCATAACTCGTAAAAAATCATTTTGACCTATACTAAACATAATACACAAACAACATAATTCATTTGATTCTCATACTAAACATAATAGATAGATAACATAATTCATTTGATTAAAATTTTTTAATTCCCAACAAGGTAGTAATATTAAATAAAATAGAACATGGGAGTTATTTGTGTTGTACATGTAGTAAATGATTTTTAAAAAGGTAACATAAATTCTTCTTTGGTGTAGTGGTTGGAGATGGGAACATAATTCCTTTCTAATCCAAAGAACATGGTTCAAGCCTTGCTACGTAATTTACTAAATAGCCTTGAAAGACCTTGTTGACATATAATATATATGAAGGAAGTGTATTAGTAATAAAGTACAATGCACCTGCTGCTATATGCGATTCGATTTGGCTTTTATCCAATAACCTCATCAATCGAAACCGCCCACAGTGCTATTCAAAACAACGATACAGATTTTAAGATGTATAAAAAATTTGAAAATGGTATGGACTACACACTAGCTAGACTTAAGCTTTGTTTATACATATCCATACTCAAGTTGACGAGGAAATTCATTGTAATCACGGAAGCTTTGTCCTGTTGGATGTGGCCGCCTTGAAAAAATTATTGGCCTACCAAACATGAAAAGAAAAAGTTGGTACAAAAAGTCAGAAATCTTCAAATTTCAATGTCAAAGAGCCTATAAATACCCACAAGTCCTTGTTGTTGAGGACATCAATATCATTCTCTAAATATTTCTTTCCACTTAAAAGTTGCAATCTTATACTATAATTCCGTTTTATCGTTTTGTGTCACATTTGAGATCGAAGTTAGGGACCAATATGAAGAATATTAAAGGAAAAGTAGTTTTGATGAAAAAGAATTTGTTGGAATTTACTGATTTAGCTGCTTCTGTTCTTGATCGCTTTTCTGAGTTGGTTGGTAACAGAGTTTCTTTTCAGCTTATTAGTGCTGATAATGGTCAAGTCTCAGGTTAGTTCACATAATCCACATGTTTATGCGTGTGCATGTTTCATATTGCGTACTGTATATTTTTTACGATAATTTCTTGCGTTCTTGTTACTGATTCTTGTTCAATGTACGTAGATCGAGTTAAAACCTCCTTCTAGTACTTTAAAATTATGGTAGAGTTTGTTACTTAACATAATGTCGAAATTCTGGTTAGAAATGGATCTTAGGTTCGAGTTTCCTCCCATCAATATTTTAAATAATTCATGCAAGTGAATTATTACATTTTTCTGCACTAGTTACCTCAGAAGTTTAGCCAGCTTGATTATTACATTACCTGATCAATATGTATGTTGTGTGCGTTTGCAGAGAAAGGACTGAGAGGAAAAGTTGGAAGTCCAGCATACTTACAAAACTGGATCACTACAATAACACCTCTAACTGCTGCTGAAGCAGCAACCTTTGATGTTACTTTTGCATGGGAAGAAGACTTTGGACTTCCAGGGGCATTCATAATCAGGAATCTTCACCGCTCCGAGTTTTACCTTAAGACACTCATTCTTGAAGATGTTCCTGGTCATGGTGACATTTATTTTATCTGTAATTCTTGGGTTTACCCAGCTAAAAGATACAGTTCTGACAGAGTCTTCTTCGCAAATAAGGTACAAGATTTTAAATAATTATAGTTTTCTTTGCTTTCATAGTACACAGGTTTTGCTTATCTTTTAAAAATGATATGATGATATCCAAGTCGGAACAGGTCTAAGAAAGATGAGATGTGCGCAAACTTTACTTCTACTTGTATGAGTACAATGCAATTATAAGTTACAATTACAAACATGAATCAAACCAAAAAAAAAAAACACGTTTATCATCCATGTCTGATTTGGTTGGTCACTTGATTGATTGTATTTTTTGTCATAGTGCTAATATGGAAGTATTTTTCTTTGGTATACGTAGACGTATCTTCCTAGTGAAACACCAGCTGCATTAGTCCAATACAGAGAAGAAGAGCTGGTCAATTTAAGAGGTACTGGAAGCGGAATGCTTGAAGAATGGGACAGGGTGTACGACTACGCTTTTTACAACGATTTGGGAGACCCTGATAATGACCCTAAGGATGCCAGGCCAGTTCTTGGTGGATCCTCTGAGTACCCTTATCCTCGTAGAGGACGGACAGGAAGGCCGCCAACCAGAACAGGTTTTTTAATCAAATATATATACCTCAGCAACTTCTTAATAACTCACTTTTTTTTTATTATTATTGTTATTCATGTTAAATTTTGATTGAATTTCACATGCAGATCCTAACAGCGAAAGCAAGTTATCACTTCTTGATACTGTCAACATATATGTTCCTAGAGATGAGAGACTCTCACCAATAAAATTGACGGATTTTCTTGCTTATGGACTAAAGGCGGTTGTTCAATTTCTTGATTCGGAGTTTAAAGCCGTTTGGGACACTACTCCTACTGAGTTTGACAGTTTCGAAGATGTGCTCAAAATCTACGAAGGAGGAGTAAGGCTACCTACAGGGATAGTTGAAAGAATCAGGGAGAACACCCCCTTGGAAATATTAAGGGAGCTTTTTCCAGTTGATGGCGAGGGACTGGCCAAGTTCCCGACACCACAAGTCATCAAAGGTAAATATTTACATCCATGCATGACACACTGAACTGAAATGATATTCTAAAGCACAAAAATTCTGACACATATCTTTCATGATCTTTGGACAGAGGATAAGTATGCTTGGAGGACTGACGAAGAATTTGCTCGCGAGATGTTAGCAGGACCAAGTCCATTTATTATTACTCGTCTTCAGGTAATCTTATCAGCTATTTATACAATTATTACTCGATGTTTCAAATGTTTTTCACCTGTCAGGAGTTCAACATTAGCCTTTTATGCATTTCCTTGAATTGTTTAGGAATTCCCTCCATCAAGCAAGTTAGATCCCGAAATTTATGGCAACCAAGGCAGCTCAATATCCACAAACCACATTGAAGGTAGCCTAGATGGTTTGACAGTGGATGAGGTAAATATTAATAAATCTTCTTCTCTGACCATGATTGATTATATTAATGTGCTTTGAAACTCAACTTTTATGCTTGAAATTGATCAAGACCACTTATGCAACTCATTTATATTACCGATTCAGATAGTGTAATTACCATGAGTGTTCGGTTTTCTTTTCTCATTCATTCTTTGTTAAACAGGCACTTAGCGCAAACCGGCTATACATACTAGATTTTCATGATATGTTGATGCCATTCATAAAGCGGATAAACGAGACATCCACAAAGATGTATGCCACAAGAACTGTTCTCTTTTTACAAAACGACGGGACATTAAAACCACTGGCAATCGAACTAAGTTTACCACATCCAAATGGAGAACAGTATGGTGCAGTTAGCAAGATATACACCCCTGCAGAGAAGGGCGTTGAGGGTTCTCTCTGGCAATTGGCAAAAGCATATGTCAAAAATAATGACACGGGTGTTCAGCAACTTGTCATCCACTGGTAAGTGTACATCCAAATTTTAATAAAAGTCTATAGATTGTTTAGGGAGACTTATTCTGAATTATTTTGTGTACAGGATGAAAGCACATGCGGTGATTGAGCCAATTATAATAGCTACAAATAGGCAACTGAGTGTAGTTCATCCAATCAATAAGCTTCTCCAACCTCATTACACTGATACAATGCACATAAATGCAATAACTCGCGCAATACTGATTAGTAATGATGGGGCACTAGAGAGGACAATCTTTACATCACCATATATAATGGAAGTAAACTCTTTAGCTTACAAGACTAGTTGGACTTTTCCTGGAGAAGCTGTTCCAGCAGATCTTATCCAAAGGTATAGATACCGTCATACCGTAAAGTGTATCATCTATAACCATTGTCATTGGTATTATAGGTTCCAGCTTTTCAAAAGTTGAATTTACCGTTTAACAATAAATTGTTTTTGTTTCTGACAGAGGAATGGCAGTTGAGGATTCAGAAGGTCCAGAAGGTGTACGTTTACTTATCGATGACTATCCGTATGCTGTTGATGCTCTCAAGGTCTGGTCAGCAATTAAATCATGGGTTACAGATTATTGCGGTCTTTACTACAAGACAGACGAAGTAGTTCAAAATGACAATGAACTTCAGTCATGGTGGAAAGAAATTCGCGAAGAGGGCCACGGTGACAAGAAAGATGAACCCTGGTGGCCTAACATGCAAACTAGAACTGAGCTGATTGAATCATGCACAACTATCATATGGATTGCTTCTGCACTCCACGCAGCTGTCAATTTCGGACAGTATGGCTACGGAGGATACCACCCAAACAGACCAACACAGACTCGTAGGCTAATGCCTGAAGAGGGTACTCCAGAATATGATGAGCTTAAATCAAACCCTGATAAGGTGTACTTGCAAACAATCAGTTCACAGCTACCAACATTGGTTGTGACTTTTCTGATAGAAGCTCTGTCAAGGCATTCTTCGGAGGAAATTTACCTCGGACAAAGAGAATCGGATGATTGGACACAAGATGCTAATGAATTAGAAGCATTTGAAAGATTTGGAAAGAAGCTGCGAGAGATTGAAGAACAAATTAATGAGCTAAATTCTGATGAGCAAAAGAAGAACAGACATGGACCAGTTAAGGTGCCATACACATTGCTCTATCCCACTAGTGAAAATGGCAAAATCACTGGTATGGGAATTCCAAACAGTACAACTACCTAAGCATACATAATGCATTCCTTTC
Source organism: Kitagawia praeruptora (assembly GCA_037693485.1). Taxonomy (NCBI): domain Eukaryota; kingdom Viridiplantae; phylum Streptophyta; class Magnoliopsida; order Apiales; family Apiaceae; genus Kitagawia; species Kitagawia praeruptora. The sequence goes on along the minus strand of CM075351.1, from coordinate 113,610,893 downwards.
TTAAATTGAATTGTAATTTTATTTTATTTTATTTTGCTAAGTAAATTGAATTGTAATTTGTGATTGTGGTTGGTCACCTGGAATGCCTTCCCTCCTATCATTAATAATATTAGCTACTTCATTTTCCTGGTATGTTTTCTTTAGTCTCACAGCTACCAACATTGGTTGTGACCAATGTTGACAATTCGATGCTTAAGTTTTTATTAATAATATCAAAACTTATAATCTGTATGAGTAGTAATATTGCATTTTTAACTAAAATAAAATCGAATTGGAGCATTTATATATGCTGACACATATATCACAACTCGATTCGAACAGAGAAGTACTACATAATTATACACACTGCTGTCCGGGTAGCTTCCGTTGACATAACCAACACTTTATCAGACATATTTCGGTGCCATTACGTTGATGGATGATCCATTGACCGAGGGACCAGAACCGAGTTCTGAACAAGTGGGAAGAGCTCAAGGAATTTACGCATCTGCTTCGTTTAGTGAATTGCCATTTTTAATGGTTTTAAATTATGCATTTACGGCAGGAGAGTATAATGGGAGCACATTAAGTATTATAGGTCGGAATCCACCATTTGCTGCCGTGAGAGAGATGCCAGTAACTGGACTTTTCCGATTTGCACGTGGCTATGCTCAGGCACAGACTCATAGCCTTGACTTGAACACTGGGGATGCTGTTGTGGAATATGATGCTTATGTTTTTCAATAATGAGTGCTACTTTGGTTTTTATGTATTCTGCTTTTTTTGCTGAAAGTTGGAGTTCACTGTGTATATTGCTTTTTATGGCTTCTTTTCCTAAACATTAATTTCACATAAATTTTAGGCTATACATTTCGATAATATATCATGTCTATCCCCTGAGTTTATCTAGAATGCATAAGTTTCATAATGGTTCCACACTCTAGCTCCTTTATGTAGAAACCAGCAAGAGGCCTATCAATTTCACAACTAATAATGGTTCCACACTCTGGCTCCCTTCTGTACGTAGTCACCATAAAGAAGCCTTACAGTTTCACTACTCTGCCAAGTATTTGCAAAAGCTATAAGTTAGTGGCTTACGGCCAAAACAGTTTCGCCTTGACATGCCAAAGATTAATCAACACAAGCAGCACTCTGAAGTAACCATTCTGTAACATTCCACTAAGCACCAACTGGTTACCTAACTGCCTAAACGTAGAAGAAAAACAACTTAAGATGGCTTAGTAAAACAGAGAGATTATTCCGCCAAATCCACAAGATGTATTTCTTAAACACCTATGACACAAGATGCATACAAATACTTTGAATTAACACAAGCTGGGCTCAGACATAGCATATAAATACTTTGAATATGAATTTCTGGTATTTACTAAATTTCAAAAGTTTATAGGGAAGAAAGATAGAAGTTTAGCAAGATTCAAACCTGGACATTACATCTAATAATTGGAGTGGAAGACTTTGACAACCTTTGTTGCTGAATGGGAAGAAAAGAACAGTTGTCTTTCTATTCAAAATTCTCTTTGAAGAAGTGGAAAATTTTAAAAATAAACAATTGAACATAAAACATTACACAACTCTTTTGTATCATCGCTTTCTTTCTTTTTTAGGAGAAACCTGGTAACGCAGACAAAAGATATATACAGTTCTTCCCCTTGTTTTCCTTCTAACATGGCTTTTTTCCTATACTAGTAATTTGAGGTGAAGATCAAACATTCCGATTACAACAAGAACTAAGATTACAAAGGTAAGATCTTCAGTAGGCACTTCACTTTTCATATTGACCTATATGATGCAGAGGGCTGGCTGGGCTGTTCGTTGTGCCTTGTAAGGAACTTGACAGTAGCAAGTCAAGAAAGTACCTTTATCAGGTAAAACAAACTACCACTTAGGTTATACACCCTAAATTTAATCAATTTCATTGGTGAACCTGGATTCTGGAGAAGTCCAATGAGTACATCAATGGCCCCAACGGCCAAGGAACCTGGAGGCAGGGAAAGATGTTTTGGCATCAACCAGCCAACACTAAAAATAATTCTTTGATGATTATGCGACCATAGGAAGAATATTGGATAAGTAAACAGCAGGAAGATATAAATTATCATGACTGAAAAAAAAAAAATACAAAGGAGTGGTGTCATCTAATTTATCTTTCAAACCTTGTAAGAATATTGAATTACATATGTTTTAACAAGTTCTCTGCTACAGACTACAGTGGAAGTGCTAGCAAGCATGAGAGTGCAAAACAGGGTAGGTAAAAAATAAGCTTGTCGACATTGTCCGGACACAACAGAATATAAATCATTACAATCTGAGAATGTATATGACTATTAATATTTTCAATAACACCCTCAACAAACCATCAATAGACTGAACAATGAAAATTCACAAGAATTAATATATAAATCCTACGTACAATGTTTCATAGAAATATTAAAAGGAGTTAATCATGCATTATAAAACTGCGTTGTATCAATCTTTTTTTGCTAACTGGTCCTGTATTCTTTTTTTTTTTTTTGTATGTACTTCCATCATGAATAATCAGACTGTAACTCGTCTATTCACTTCTGGATTGAAACCATAGGGCAAGCAAGGGCTCAATGCAGTCGGACAGTGACGCCATTGTTTCACCTCCATGAAGAGCTGCATGGTTAGTAAACTGTCAGAACCAGCCTGATGAGATTTTCCAGCCACACGAACCAAGTTAAAAGATGCAGCTAACGACTCCAAACTACCACGGAAACGAAAAGGCTCCATCATCGCCTTCACATCATACATTGAATTTCCAAATTAGTGGCTCAACAAAGTACTGAATGTTCCCAAATCTCTAGGCAAATCAGAGTTTGTCAAGGCTTTTATCAAGTACCCGAAATCATATGCACCATGAAACGTAACCCAAGTGCAATTCGGTCCAAAGCAACCCCTGAAAAGCCTTGCAAAATCTTTTGAACGAACACCATACATCTTATTCGCCCAAAAATTAATTCCATGTTGCTTAAGCAACTCAATCGAACTAATATTTTGCAAATCTTTCTTTACATCAAATTCTCGAAAGTTGAACTGCCACACGAAACATGCTCCCGAGCCAAAATCCGGAAGGTTACCATCCTGATCAGACACAGTAAGACCAAGTTGGATCAGTTTTGAAGCATCAACATTAGCTTTCATCAAACAATAAGTTTCTTCTGGATTAAGATCAAAGTACTTGCGATTTTTGATGTCCGGAATAACGGTGCCCGGAAATTCAGTATCAATAGAGACACAACAATGTGATTTTACGACACTTCTTATCATAGAGAACTCCTGTTCGAGATTTTGCGCCCACACCTCACGAATAACAATGGGTTTTTCGGGGTATTGGCCCTATCTATTACAATTTTAACAAATGGTCCAAAATATTACCGTTCAAAAACTTCTTGGTCCCAAATATCACTCCAAAACACATTTTAATACAGCGTTATGTTTTTTTTCGTTTTTTTTTTACTAAAACGCTAATGCGTTTAGCGACACTCCCTCAAAACGCCACATCATGTGATGTTTCCCCCCTAAAACACCACATGGATTAGCATCTTTTCCCCCCCAAAACAAAGTATAATCTAGCGTCATTAAAAAAATTCTGTTTTCACAGAACGCTAAACGCATTAGCGTTTTAGTAAAAAAAAACGAAAAAAAAATATAAAACGCTACACTAAGTAGCGTTTTCTACTGAAAAATTAAAACGCTACACGATACTGTGTTATGGAGTGATATTTGGGGCCAAGTTTTTGAATCGTGATATTTGGAACCATTTGTCTTGAAATTGTGACATTGGGGGCCTTTTTTCGGGTTTTTCTTGACCCTGATCCATAATAATAACAAGAAAGAATGACATAATTATCCCATTTTTTAATAAAACTGACGAAAATAACACAAATCACGGATGGTGGTCATAAATACCCCTCTATTACGCATTTGGAAGAGGGGTAATAGATTTTATACATATTACGCATTTGGAAGAGGGGTAATAGAGCTGTCAGTGAAGCCTATTACGCATTTGGAAAATGGGTAACACTATTACCCATTCTACAAATGGGTAATAGAAGAAAAATCTATACTAGTTATCCCAATATCAAATGCGTAGCCCTATTACTCTCATATGAAATGCGTAATAGACGGGTATTTATGGCCTTCATCAGTGATTTGGGGTATTCTTGTTATGTGATATAGGTTTTTGGATATTCTTAACCAAAACCCTAATAACAAAGAGGGGTTTTTGTTTATATAACCTTGTATCTTTTTTGTTGCTGGGATTGAACGAGAAGAGAAGTCTTGAACTTGTGCGTATATATAGGAGTTTGAGAGTACCCCAAAATCCAATTACATTACCAATTCTAAACTTGTTTGGTTTTAATTATGCAGGACCTTTCCTTTTCAATGTTGGGTTGGTTTCTACTTTCGGATTTAATGTTTCTAGTTTTCGATTTAAAATAAAAAACGTAACGACTAAATGGTACTCCTTCCGTCCCATCCAATTCTTAATACTTTTTTTGTTATTTTCTGACACATATTTTAAGGTGAATTTTAAGGATAGTTCCATAACTTATTTTTTAAATTTTCTTTTTTTGTATAAAAATAGAATTGTTCTATTTTTATACAAAAAAAGAAAATTTCAAAAATAAATTATGAAACTATGCTTAAAATTCACCTTAAAATGCATTCTAAACACCCCATTTTGAAATGTTAAGAACCCGGTGGGACGGAGGGAGTAGTATATTTTGTCTTTTTTACATTCATTAAATTTACAAATTACAGACATCTCTCTTTTCCTTTTGGGGGCTAACAAACATATTTTTATGTGTACGAATTGTAAAGATATTAAAAATTACATACAAAAATATATAAATTAACTAAGTTATAATATTTTTTAAATATAATATTTTGATGTTATAATATTTTTTTGATTAAATTTACTATTTATACTATATTATAATAGTCGAAATTATATCCTTATCTATACTATCGATCTATACTATACTATTATAATCAAAACAACCTGTATTTGGTTGGTTGGTAGTTTGTTCACTTATTTGGTCACATATTTGGTACACTCAATATCAACCATTGGATTTTAAGATAGATTAATGAGAATCGTTGGATATAAATAAAAAACTCTTTATATACATTTATATTATATTATAAACTACTCCAATAAATACAAGGAAGTGTTTGTTTTTCATTCATATTCCACCGGCGTAATTTTACAAAAACACAACCAACACTCTCATATAAGCTACTCCCAAAAATTCCCGTCAATAACACATTATAGTTAAAAATTAAAACATTATCGTTTAAAATACTATCAAAAATGTATTATGATATTTTATTAACGTAAATAATTTATTTCCTACTAATTAAAAAAAATAAATTATATATATATATATATATGAAAATATGAGTAATAAGATAAACATTATTAAAAAAAACATCCGTGCATCACACGAGTTATAAATTAGATAGTTAAAAATTACATAAAATCTGGAAAATACTTATAATATAAAAATTTTGTATAAAAATTGAAAAAAGGTCTACATGATTAGATAAATTTCACTCTTTCTACTAAAAAAAAGTTTTAAAAACTACTTTCATGTAATATTTTTATGTATACATATGTATTTGAAAGTAATAATTAAAATGCATAATTAGAATAATATTAATATTCATGAAATTTATAAAATTCAAAAAATATTATAATAATAAAAACATATATACAACTTAAAATTTTAACGAAATATAATTAAATAGTTTACAAGCAACCGTGCATCGCACGGGTTACAGGCTAGTACTCCCTCTATCCCGTCAGGTTCTTAACATGGGGGCTGGGCACGGAGACCAAGAATAGTGGGTGTAATATTGTTAAAATAAATGAAGTAGTGGGTGTAATAGTGATTTTATTGTTAAAATAAGTGAAGTAGTGGGTGTAATAGTGTAAAGTGTTAAAAAGTGGAGTGAAGTAGTGGATGTAATAATGTATTTTATTGTTAAAAGTTACTATTTTTAGTAATGTAAAGAATTGGTGGGACGTCCCAAAAAAAGAAATTGTAAAGAAATGGATGGGACAGAGGGAGTATATAATAAGCGTAAGAGGGATCTTATCCATAATTTTGGTTTGGTCACTATGGTTTGGTCACTGTACTACTAAAATCGAATCTAATATTTTTAAAAATAGAAGATCAAGATTAGATCATAGTAACAAGGAAATTATAATCTAAAAAGGATATCACTGTACTACCAAAATAATCTCAACCGTCGAATCTAATATTTTTAAAAATAGACGATTGAGATTATATCATATTAAAAAGGAAATTATAATCTAAAAAGGATATCATTAAAAAAGGTTGTACTGTAGTTGAATTTTAAAAAGAAAATTATAATATGAAAAGGATTATAATTAAAAAATACCGTGGGAGTTGTGAGTAAAAAAAATATAGTTGCCATGTGTCCTTAACATTGATGCATATAGATATAGATTCAGACAACAAAACACAACACAAAAAATTAATCTTATCTATAATTTTGGTCACTGTACTACCAAAATAATCTCAACCGTTGAATCTAATACTTTTTTTTGCTAATCGAATCCAATACTTTTAAAAATAGACGATCAAGATTATATCATATTAAAAAAGTATAATCTTAAAATAATATAATTAGAAAAAGTTGCATTAGAAGTAAATTTTAAAAAGAAACTTATAATCTAAAAAGAATATAATTAATAGAGAAAAATGTTCCTACAGTTAACTGTAGGAAAATTACCTAAAGCCATTTGCATTTTATATACAAAAGTTAGATGGCATTTTTATAATAATAGAATTCACCCCTGTATTTACAAAAATACCCTTACTTTTGTAATGAAATAAGACTTAACTTTAAGATATTACCTATAGTTAACTATAGGATCATTAAGCCCTAATTAAAATAGGTTGTATTAGATATTTAATTTTTTATTATTGTTAAAAAAATCATATTTGGTATTTGGTTTCTATCTTGAGATCAAGAAATCAGATTTGGATGATTTAACAATCCATGCGAAGCTCATAAAATTATCTTTACTTTAATGATGATTTAATAATTATTATTCAAATGAAAACGCTCAGAATCCTAAGAGAAAATATAATTACAAATTTTTGCATTAATCATATTCAATGTAAAAGACCTACATTGGTAATGCTATTCGATGTACAAAACCTAATTATATATTCTTTAAATCATTGGCTTATACCTTTTTGTATTTCAATATAAATACACTTTTTAGTTTATAACATATTAAAATATATAATATTTTTTATGCAAGATCCAACGATTTTCATGTATTTATTTTAAAATCTAACGATTCTTATTTATTTTGTCGTACGGAGGACCAGACTACCGATTATCAAAGTTATGGACAAATCTCTCCTACACTATTATTAAAATTGTGTTTGGTTGTTGGTAGAACTATTTTCAAATAATAACAAGGGTATTTTGATAATCAAAATGAAGTATAAGTATAATTCATAAATCAAATAGAATTTTCAATATAAGAAATCGTCAATTTCTTCTGTATTTTGTTTCTACGTAGGTTTAGCGTTTAATTAGAAAATAATTGTTAAACCATCACTAAATTAAAAATTATTTTGTTAATTTCACGTGGGCTGTAAAATCGCCTATATCAAATTTTAAGAATTCAAGATAGAGTACAATTGTACAAATATTAAACTGAATGTGTAAAATCTTATATATATATATATATATATATATATATATATATATATATATATATATATATATATATATATATATATATATTTTAACAACAATTCGATATATAAATTAATAACATATACATAATTAATATGTGAGCATCTAGTATGCTACGGATTGATTGTGCAGAAGACCTAGTGTATATATCTATATATATTAAGTCTGCAAATGATATACACATAACAACACTTAGCAAATATTCAATTTCATTATTAAAACACTATATGAATCGGGTCTTTATTCATAAGTGGCTCCCACTAGTTTATCTAATTTATACAACCCCCTAAGTGAATAAATAAGCATTCGTAATGCTAGTGGGAATAGGGATCCTACATTCCATCACACAACCTCGGCTGTAGCACGAAACGCCATGTGATGTTCAATAGGCAGACAACTCTTGTCAATTACATCTTATGTTATTCCCTAATAAAACTTTAACCTCTTGAATAATTGAGTCACGGCTGTAGCACGACAAACTCAATATTCTAAGTCAAGTCTAACCCAACATTTCGTACAATTGAATCAGTCTCCAACGGCCCACGGCTGTAGCACGTAACGACCATTAGATTCTAATTCATTGTACACATCTCTATGTAATAGACAAGTATTTCTAATTTCAAAATCAAAGCCCTCGGCTGTAGCACGAAACGACAATGATTTAAAAATAAGAACTACTTTTCTACCATATTGGAAGGCTATGACCGACACAAGCCCGTTGTGTCATTGGCCAATTACTACTTGATATTATCAAGATGGATTTTATTATAAGGTCACGAAACATTTTCGTATAAACCTATAAGTCTAACGTGTTTTAAGTTTAATAGATAATCTAAATCTATAACAAAAACACGAAAAATCTCAATATTATTAGTCAAGTCAAATCCAACATTTTGTACAATTAAATTAGATTCCAATAGCCCACGGCTGTAGCACGTAACGACCACTAAAATCTAATTTTGTACACATCTAATGTAACAGACAAGTATTTTCATGTTGATCGGTAACAAAGTCCTCGGCTGTAGCACGAAACGACAATGCACCGAAAACAAGAAATACTTTCTGTCATGTTGGAAGACCATAACCGACACAAAACTTTTTGTGCCTATGGCCGATTACAACTTGACATATATAATACATAGATCTCATCTTCTATGTTATAAACCAATAATTAAAACTCTTTTAATTATTAATTCTATTTCTAAACTCTTTAGAAAATTAATCTCTCCCTTAATCTAATTTCATAAATTAAATAAATAATTAATAATATTAAGATCACATCTTAATTATTTTATAATAAATTAAATCTCATTTAATCAATTAATAAAATTGCTAACTAATTATTATTTCATAAATAAATAATTATCAGCCATTATTAATTAACTAATATTATTTAACAATCATAATCATATTATAAAGAGATTCTTTTCTTCAATTAAATATTTCAAATCAATAATCGATAATCGGATGATTCCCAGATCGGGGGGAGCATTGTCAAGAGGCATCACTTAATACCCCTTTCTTACAGATCAAAATCTGTTTGGCTGAGTGGACACCCCCTTTCCCTGGTTCAGCCAAGGTCAGGGGTTCGAACCTACCTCGGAGCGAAAGCTTCGGATTTACGTGGGAGTACTGGGTGGTAGGGCTCAGCGATATATCTCCCCGGGTTTGAAATCCCACATACAAGTATGTGGAGGTAGTTCCCGGTTAAAAAAAAAATCTGTTTTTTGACAGAATCATCCTTTCTCTCAATATTGAAAATTCATATTTAATCATGTGTTTCACAAACACAAGAATTTCATGATTGTATTTATAATATTAATATTAAGGTAAGAAACGATTCATATTCCAGATTTTCTAGAGCACGCCTTATGTTGATTTAAGTTCGCCTAAATCTATCATCGCATGGTAAACATAGGCATATATCTCATATATAAAAATAAATCAACAAGTAAGCATGCAAGCAATATCATGTCACACATTGATATAATGATGTATGGATTTATTATAGCATTTAAAAGCAATTTAAAACAATTAAAACATGCTTTAAAACAATTCTGGGAATATAAATATTTCAAAAATATTATATAAAAAATATTTGACCACTCCATTATATCCGTATCGGAAATACGAATCCAACGATATATTGCACGCCCAAAACGGAGTTACGAAACTCCCAAAAAATCAAATTTAATGTGGACATAAGCCTGTAACGCATTATGGTAATGCGTTACAACAATTTAAATCTATTAAATTCCGTAACACATTACGTAACTGCGCGACAGACCTCATCACGCATTCGTGGAATGCATGACTCCCTTCCCGCGGCTGTATCCCACGCGCGCGGGACTGAAGCTGAGCTGCAGTTTTTTTTTTTTCTTGTCAGACGTCTCAGAGCCGTTGTACTTTCAGAGATTGTAACTGTTGCGTTGATAACCAAAACAAAACTGTCGAAACTTTAATATAGCATAACTTCTACTTTAATAATAATAACTATTATTATTATTATCATAATTTTAATATTAATAAATTAATTAACAATTAATTAATTAATTAATAAAAAAATACAGGAGTATGATTTCTCAAATCAGACAGTAGCAAAAATTACCAGGTGGTTATGGGGTGCTTGTGCAATTTTAATTTCATAATATTCACATGCATGATTATTTTATGAATTTTAATTAAAACAATTTTTAAAAATTCATAACAAATAATCTACACATCACAAAATTATGAAAAAAAAATACCCAGATGATCCACAACACTTGTAGAACCTAGATAAATGGTCAAAATCTCATGCAAACATTATTTCGAATTAATTCATAATTAAATCTAAATAAACTTGCAAAAATCATAATAAATCCATACATGCATAAAAAAATCTGAAATTTTTTATATGAATCTCTATATGCAGAACCTGGCTCTGATGCCATTGAAGGAATTTACGGACGAACGGAAGCGCGGTATAACAATTATTCCGTAAAAAACCATGTATCGCACATATAGAAAATCATATAAAATAAAAAGCGAAGGAATCGAAACCTTACCTTGAAAATTCGAAGATGGTTTTGATGGTTGCTAGCAGTTGCTTCTCAGAGTGTGAAGCACTCTACCGGTATCCACCAAGAATAATCTTCGATGAAGCTTTTATAAAATAAGCTTTTATAAAAATGGTGCCTTGATCTTTTTGAGAGAGAGAGAGAGAGATGAAGATGGAGGCTACTAGGGTTTTCACAAAACCACAATGCATACTAAAACACCTCTCATCTCATTCTTTATATAGGGCTCATGTAGGTTTAGTATAATTAATATATCATGTATATATTAATATATATAAATCCCACAAATTGTTTAAATAATAATTAAACTATTTTAATCATTATTAAAAACAACTTCCTCTCTCAAAATACCTTCATCAATAAATTAATCTTTTTATGGTGTGACCCTGTAGGTTCAATATTAAGCCGGTAGTAGAAATAAATAATAATAAACTTTTTATTTATTATTTATATGAATTCTAAAATTCATTAAATATAATTAACTGATTAATTATATTTATTCTACATCGTGAGTGATGCTTCTCAACATATCGCGACTATCCGGATAATATGAATTCACTGCTTAGAATACCAAGAACCTGTCAGTGCTAGTTACCGTACAATCAATTCCTTCTACCCTGCAATATCCCGATTAAATACAAGGCATGGATCTCGTGTCAAGCCTATCAAATTTAATCATATGATTTCTTATTCATAATGCAAAGTTCATATTAATGCAAATTAGAAACTTCTTTCTAATTTCATACACTCTAGCCAGAGATTCCAGAACTCGCATACTAAGAATAACATAGGACATTCACTTCTTTACTAGAAGGGGTAGATCCTTTATTGACCATTAACTATCTCCATACACAAATCCCTATGCCCAGAATAGACCTAATGGATGTCATTGAGACTAAGGACTAAACCAAAGCACAGTTCATTATATACAAGATTACTCTAACGATCTCAAGTCTAAGGACACTTGTACAACTATCACTCAGTGAACAACTATCGACACGTGAGTAAACTCCATTAGTTGTTCAACTTATCGAGTCATGTTCAGTGAACTTATTCCCTAATAAGCACCTATATACTAGCTATAGTGTCACCACACAAATGCCTATGAGAACAGACATCCTCCTTAAAGGAGCAAGCATATTATGTACCAATCTTTGTGGATTCACTAACTTCCGATTAGTTATCCTATGATCAGGAACTGTTTAAGTCTAGAGTTATCATCTTCTAGATCTCACTATTATAATCTCATTATAATTCTAGAAGCTTTACTCTAAACTATGGAACATCTTATTTAAGACATTTTAAATAGATAAAGCCCGTAATAAAAACAAATAAGTCTTTTATTAATGTTAATGAAATCAAATAAGAGTACAAGAAAGTTCTTCCTAAATCATCATGCATGATTGGATTTTAGGACAAACTCTTTCAGCTACAAGGGCTGCGTGGTGATTGCAATCTAGGACCTCCATATTTCATACGTTTAAAGGCTTCAAAAAGGTACTGGTTCTATTCTCCATAATCAGTCACGACTTATACATGGATCCTGCGTTAGGGTTTCGTAATTTTTATTATTTTACGACTGTTTTTCCGCTGCATTTTTGCCCCGAAACCCAACAATAATGACTGATATTTACGTTTATCAACTAAATATGATGTACTAATTATCAGATTTCCAAGCTGTTCTAGGAGTGTATAAAGCTTATCCACTGATGTTTATCTCAATACTGTATGAATTATCATGTATTTATGATGTATATCTCTGAATAACTGAGTAATTATCCATTAAGAAGTGTATTTCAGCTGTGGAAACGTGCTCTTAAAAGATAGAAGGTTGTCCTTATATGATTCTGTGTTTTTGCCAGGCTTTCGGGAAAGTTGGGGTGTAAGAACCCAGATTTTTGGTATTAATTAAAACTTTTTATTATGAATTGGAGTACGATTAAATAGTAGTTATGACTATGAGGTATCAGTGATTTTAAGAAATGAGTATTATAATGGATATGGATTCAGTATTGGTGTACTATATGAATGATGTTAATTGGTTGACAATATAGATAAGAATAATCTATCGTCTAGAAATTAAAACATTGTATACAAACAGAGAAAGTATTCTCATGTCATCCAAATCGATATCTATTAGGAATCCAGTAACTCCGTAAAAGGATTAAGGAATGCTCGGGAAAGCGCAAGAGCATTTTTCTTAGTACAAAGAATAAAAGGAGAATAAGCTATGAATAGTGTTTTTAAGGGAATTTGGAATATTATTAGATGACACTATATAGAAGTAATCAGAATGGATTTCTGAGTTCGTATCGATGATCAGTGGACGAACTAAGTGTATGTAAACGTTATTAGATTCAGAAAAATAGCACTTTTATTTTCTCCGAGATTTCCCTAGACACTGAAGGATTTAAGGATTTATAAAAAAGATTTAAGAGATTTAAATCCAAGGATTATAAAGGAGGAATGAGAATAGTAGTATAAATATTAAGAATGTTTCTGGTAAAACCTTAACGAGTGACATTTGAGATATTCCTCCGAACGATTATTGAAATTGAGTAATAAACAGACAAAAGAGCAAGCAGAGGAGCAAAGTGCATGCATGTGCAAGTGGATAAAGGCAAGTAACTAAACTAGTTACAAGTTAACTAGCATCATTACAAAACTAACCAAACACTTATCTTACAACACACACCTTACCACAAGAATGCAACACTTGCCCACTTTATTAGCTCATCCATGACCAAATCACTTTAGTAAAGTGGCTTTGGGCTAGATATTATCCATACAAACACAATAATGCAAGATTAGATGCAAGCAAGACCAAGCAACTCCATTTCTCTCCATTTTGAACAAACTGTCCAGCAGAACCTCCTCCAAGAAGAAAATTTATATATCCATTTCTATCCATGATTAAATAACCAAATTTTAAACATAGCTTCTCCACTCCATGGAGAACATTCGCTCAAAATTTCATGGCATTCTAATGAGTGTAGCCTAGTCAAATCTCATCCCCAAGAGAAGAAACCAAACTGTCCAGATTGTTTAACAGTTTCTGTGATGATTTTCAAACGGCCATATCTGCTTCATTACTCAATGACATTTGGTGTTCTTTAGCTTGTTGGAAATCTTGTTAGATGCTCTATAACTCTCCTTTAGAAGCCTCTTCCAGAAAACCTCGGTAAGGCCCTCGTTGTTCATGATCTTTCAGATGGGTTATAGAAACTCCGAAAATCTCTAAGTATATCCTTGATGTTTCTTGTTAGATTAAGCTTGGTTAAGGTTGTACAAGGATTATTAAAGGCTTAGTAAGGTCTTACACACATCAAGGAAGTTATGGAACTCATGAAACCCTAGCTCTTAGTTTAAGTTTTGATGATTATTGGATGATTTTTAGATTAGTTATGAAATGGTGTATTATAAGCATGATTATGTAATTAGCTTTATTGATATAAGAGATATAATTAATATCATGGAGAAGTATGATATTTATGGAATTTTTGAGAATTATAACATGAGTATAAGTTGTATGGATGCCCGGTGTGGCTTCGATTTGATGTTAAGAATTTTGGAACGTTCGATTTATAGCCGTCGTAATGCTTGATTTTCGTTAAACCTTAAAAACTGAACATAACAGTTAGTATTAACCACTTACCTTGACAATTAAATGACATACCCTTGTAGATCTCGAGTCATAGATCGTTTTGGCGTAAAAATCGAAGCATTTGGACTTACGATTTAGGAGATATGATTAAATTACTAAAAGTGGTTCGGAACCGTAAGTGCGAGTTCGTAACTGAAATTGAATCCCCTTAACGTAGCCAATTCAGTGGCAAATATTGATAATTAAATACTAGAGATAAAAAGGAAGGTGCGAGAGAAAACCTCATGCCAAACGGATTTTTTTCGATTTTATAAAAATGTTCGAATCAATGTTAAGCGCGAACGAATCCCTTAAAAGTACACTTGGCTATAACTTTGGTTATAACTTAGAAAGCAGGCGATAAAACTCGAGTTATAATCTTGGTTCGTAAAACAACCGACCTTAGAGCTTATACGGCTTAAGTATATACCAAGTGTAGGCATAATGACGTGTCGTAATAATGAACAAGTATCGGATCGTGTCGGTAATAAAAAGAGTTACACCAAAGGGTGTATAACGAGATAATTCGAAAACGTGTTTTGACTTAAGTTAAGTTTATACTTAGCCTTTCTAAATATTAAGTGATTAACCTCGGATATTGTGACTATTGATAGATCACCGGATCGACCCGAGGCACACTACCCCTACAGGATTGTCAGACAAGTTTCCAATACTTGGAACTGTTGTTGTGATATTATATATGATGATTGTTGTATACATATGCCACAGCATGCATGCCTACTTTCAAGTCTATTGATATACTTGTTCCCTGAATTGATATTGGCTTATAGACTAGATATGAATTATCAGTTATAAGCAGGATTGTTTTGTTAAGACCCTTAGTGAAGGGCGTATGATATTCATTCTTTAAATATAGACCGGGAGTCGGTATTTTGTCCTATAGAGATAGTCGTGGAAACCCGGAGGGATTCCAGCGACAGATTATTATTCATTTTGAGAAATGTTGTCATTAAACATTATTTATATTTCCATAAAGTATCAATTACTTGGAAATCTTTCGAGGAATGTTATTTGAGTATTATCTCAGTCGAGAAATATTAGGTGAATATTATTTTTTTGAATATTCAATTAGAGTTTGATTATTTAATGAATAATTACTTTGATATTCACTGGAATTTTTACTTATTAAATGAGTATTACTTTCGAATATTCATTTAAGGTCTTATGTAATTGTTGGATATTCTTTTAAAATATTCATTCGAAGTTCTATTTACTTAAGGAATATTACCTCGAATATTCCTTTAAAGTTTTGATTACTAAAAGAATATTATTTGGATATTCATTTAGAATAATTATTTATTAAATGAATATTATTTTTCAAATATTCATTTAAGGTTTGATTTATTTAGTGAATATTATTTAAAATCTTTATTTGAGTTTATTTATTTAATGAATATTATTTTGAATATTCATTTAAGAAGAAATTTATTTAGTAAATAATTCTATATATTCATTCGAGGATTACTTACGAGCAATAGTATGATTTAATAATATTCCTGAATTATTATTGATTTAATAAATTTTCTTGGAATATTTATTTAAATTCTTCTAAATTATTTTATAATGATTTATATTATTCAAAGATTATCTTTCACCTTCAGATATTATGTAAAATATTTCGGAGTCTTTTATGACAATTTTATCAAGGGGAGGTTCTCAAAACTCTATTTTCATTTAAATATATCTTATAAGAAGATTTAAATACTCGCTCAAATTTCCAAAAACATATAAGGGGACCTCACTTGAGAGCTATTAATTATTTGACTGCCAGGTCATATACTTACTAAACTATCTTGTCACTCACATCTTGATTCTTTCAAGCATCGATATGAGTTTTCTGGTGTACCCACTCATCATTCGAGGAGTAAGAACGTTGGAACAAGTTGGTATCCATTAACAAGCATCAGCTTGGGTAAAATTGGTGAATTTTCCTTTCCAACTAGATACGACTACTTCGTGGAGTCTTATCAACAAGTATTATACTTGGGGAAAGGGGGACGAGCTTTACATTTCAGAATCATGGATTTACTCGAACTAGGAGTATTTGTATAAGAGGCTGTGGGACAGTCCATCATTGATAATCGGTGTAAGAGGCTGTGGGACAGTCCATCATTGATAATCGGTGTAAGAGGCTGTGGGACAGTCCATCCTTGAAATAGGGTCTGAGTGGCGCCCGTCCCGTCTATGCCCAACCGTTGGCTAGGGAGATTCGGCGTATGGCGGTGTCCATATGTTCTTCCTTCTACATGTAGAGAAACAAATCTTGAGATGCACAACCTACGACCGATCATCGTAAGGTGGTGTCATCTGGCGCGACATACTCCAGTATTGGTTCATTATCCAGAATCTATTTATTTTCTACCACATTATCAGCGTTACCTTGTAACTTCATCCTTTACATTATACTAGCACTATCTTCGTTAATGCATGACATATGGTTTTAAAGATATTTTGAACTATTATATATTATCACTATTCAGTTATATTCTTTTGGTGGGCTATTGCTCACCCTTGCTTTATCTATTATATCACAACAACATCTAGATCTGATGGCCTGCACAAGGCGAAATCGGTGCGAGCAAGTGATAGCCGTCAGAGGATTAAACACAGAGATCCTAGCTGCCACTGTTGAGTAAGAAGCTATTGGTAGGCTAGATGTTAGCTTTCGAGTATCAATGTATTTATATGACATGTAAATGGATGGCAAAGAATATGTAGCTATTAAATTGTAATTCTTTGGGTTGTAAGAACTCAAACTTGTGATTAATAATATGGATGGTTACTCTGATTGCATCTCTAGGACTATAACGGGTGTGTTTTATATTGTTGTTTTGGGTCACAAGATTGTAATTTAAATTATGTTGGTTTTGTGGATGGATATTGAGACCGTAACGACCAGATCCCTGACCCCGGATCTGAGGCTGTTACAGAAATGGTATCAGAGCATTACAGTATAAATCCCAGAGATGATGCGACGTTAAAACAATAAATTCACTAAGATAATAACAACTCTTGCCAAGTTCATAGTCAGACTACATAATGTAGTACTGACATATAAAACCCTTATGGGAACTCTTAAATATCATGATAGTAACTTAGCTCGATATCGTATCGACGAGTAAGGCGACGGACCTTGAGGCTTGCGAGCAGCAGCACGAGGATGCTTTATTATATGTTGAAGATCGGCTTGAAGATTCGATAGGGTACCCTATTGAGGACCCAAAGGAGGTTCCAGCTAAGGAGGAGAATCCTCTTAAAGATAAGGAGTTACCCTTGAGGAAATGAGGGCTGCTGCTATAGAGACTGTAAGAGTTAAGGTATAGTGCTCAGAGAAGTGAGCGTAAAGAACTGAGATATTATTAAGAGAACTAAAGATGCAATATTGGATTCATAGTCGGACTACCGGAGGTAGTACCAGCAAGTAAGACGGATTGGAAGAATTACTTGAGATCTTATATGGGATTAGATAAGAATCCATAGAGACTTCCAGATTAATGGAAAAAAAAAAGTAGAATGAAGCAAGATTATCAAAGACATCAATATAGGACGTGGAGCAGAGTCTCCAGGAGCAGTTGAGATGGTGGCAGTAAGTGCCATACTATTTGATAAAAAGGGATTAGTGTGAATATTGTCAATGGTAATTCGCCATGAGAAGGCAGATTTCATAGGTTATAATTTATGAAACCAAATCGAGATTGCTGAGGTGGTTTTATTCAGTGAGATGTCCATTTTATGAAGGGATCAACTTAGAAAGTAAAGATAGTGGAAAATGATGGCATGATTGGATAAAGTTATATAAGGAAGTAGTAGGCGAGACGATGATCTCAGAACCTACACGAGGAAAGGCCAGTGAGTCTATAATAAACTCGTGATAAGGCTAGTGTTAGAGACTGAGTATAAGGTTAATCCAACTCAGTTAAATGATGAACCAGAAACCTTAAATGCATGGGATTCAGAGGTATATTAAATTCTTTCTTTTCCTTGAATGGATTATGATAGTTATCTTAATTTTATTCCAGCACGGAATCATAAATGGATCGAGCAATACGATCAGCGGTTAAGAGATAATGGAAAATATTTTAAAGATGAGACCTAAAGGAGCAAGTGTCTGCCAAGTTCTCGGAGTACGAATTCTGGCAAATGAAGTTCCATTATTAGGTTATGCGATCAACAGTGAGTAGTGTTGGTGGACCCCGCCGATTTAAAGGCAATCTTAATTGGGAAAAGTCCACCACACCAACAAAGGACTAAGAAGTCGAACAGGCAGAAAAACGGGAGAAAATCTTCCTGGAGCTAAAGATGAAATTGGTGACGACCCAACGCTAGCGTTGCCTAAATGGAAGAAGGAGAATTTTGCAATATTTTATGATGCATCTCATATAGGGTTAGGCACTGTGCTAATGCAGCACGACAGTGTGATTTCGAATATATTTGGACAACACGGTTCACCTGATTAGGATGGCCTTGGTAGTGCCAATTTTGTGGAATGACTAACTCCGACGGTAGTGTTCCTTCTGAAACTAGATGTTAGGTAGACCGGTATTCGATAGTATCGACTATTAGGACGAATATGTATCGAGAAGATGTGGCATGTTTTAGTTTGAAACTTTTGATTTCCCTTCTAGGGAAGGTATATATTTGGTTTCTTTCCAATGGTTAAACTCCCAACTTTATGCCAATCATTTCGTTTTTATAACCGTTTATGGTTCGACCCGCTTGGATGTTCCTAGAAATATTCTTCGGGTATCGAAATGGATCTTCTTAGTGTTACCAGTGGGTGGATAGATTGACTGAAATTTCCCTAATCCTGGAAAAGGAATTCAACAAATTTTGGCAAACCTTGTCTTTCTGATTATCCGAAAACGTCATTGAAGAAAGTGGAAACTGAAACGAACCCTGTGGATTGAGTAAGAGAGCCGCTATATGGGTTGGCGAACATGCCCCGATTGTTATGATTGATTGTAGAGATAAAATGATGAAGCTGAGATTGGATGGTAAAGGAAAACTATATTCAAGAACCAAAATGGATTGAGAAATTCCGGGATTGACTTAAATGAAAAGGTTATTATGCCAAAGGTGCTAAGCTTATGTAGCACGTGGGATTGTGAAGAGGAGTTGAAAAGATAAAAATAAAGGAAAGGTGACCAGAGGTGATACCGAGAAGTCGATCGAGATTTATATGAAGTAAAATTTTGAAAAAATCAAAAAAAGGTATCAGGGAAGAGGAAGGAACGAAGAGTGGCAGTGCTCGAGTTAAGTGACTATGCTACTCTGGTACCTAAGATTTGCTATAAAAAGCAATCGACAAGCGTAACCTGTTCTAGATAAATTATTTTCGCTATGCACGAAAGAGGCACTATGCCAGCAATTGCTAGAAAAGTAATGCCATTAGCTAACCCTAACTCACGTACTGTAGCGCGGCCATTTGGGGCCATGTGACAAAGAACTATAAAGTGACTAGACCAGTGATGTAAGTGTTAACTCGAATAACTTGTAGAAGGGGAGTTGAATACAAGTTATATAATCGTGTCTACTTTTTGCTCGAATAAATAAACAAGAACAAACGAATAAAACCAAACTGTTTGTATTAATAAGATCAAATACAAACTCTACCAAAGGTGTACAAATACCTTTAGCAGCTGTTGACAATACAAATCTCTCTCTGTTTGCACTCTCGTATACTTACGATTACAAACCTTACTAACTCACACTTTTTACAATGATATAGAGAGAGTATTTATAATGCTACCTATCAACTAATAACAGAAAGTTAATCTATACATGACAATGTTCTGCCGTCCAGTTGATAGTTTCCATCAATAGAAAATTCTTTCCTTCATGATATCTTCTTGCTTGTTCTTCAAACAAAGATCCTGTTTTATAGCACTTGCCAGTTTCTGTAGCATCCATAATGACATCATCAGTAACACGACTGATATCAGAATTTCATCTTGCATCAGGATCTGACCATCCCATCAGTACTTGATTTGCTATATCAGGATTCGATCTCAGTTCCTGACATGTAGTCCTTGATGCCCTGTTCCAGACTTAACTCTACAGATTACTGTCTAACACACATATCCTATACAAAGTGCTAAATCCTTTATAAGATCAGGATATACAAGAAGTATAAGTAAAATTCTATTCTTAACATCACAACTCATGAATTATTCCTAACAATCTCCCCCTATTTATGCTTTAAGATCTGAAGCATAAATCTGAGTTGTTGATGTCAAAACATATAACAATACAATCAGAATAGAATTTATGAATTTAAAATTCATGAAGTTAAGTACCTCCCTCCTCAGATGTAGATAAAGTATCTAGTACTTAAAAGAAAGAATTTAACTATTTGATGCTTCTTTTCCTTTACCACTTCCCTGATAAGATTCACTTCTTTCATTCTTAGTTCTTCTTTTATCTCTCCCAGTCTGTTTATCTCCCCCAGTCTGTTGCCTTTGAATTGTTTTTATCTCCCCCTTTTTGACATCAGCAACATGGATTCCAAGAGATTCAATAACAGAACAAATGAGATTCATCAGAACTTCTTGATTTTCCATAATAGTGACTTGGTTATCTTCAAGTGTTTGAAGTCTTGATTGAATTTCAACTTGAGATTTTTGAATGTCTTGTAAAACTTCAGAATTAACTTCAATGTTGGAAGTGTTTGGAATATCTTCAGATTCATGTCTTGTAGAAGAAGTTGCCTGTGTAGAATGATATTCAAGTAATAATACCCGAGTAGAGTGACAAACATCTTCATCTTTCTGATCTGAAGCTGAAATATGATCATTCTGTCCTTCACCAGTATTCTGTGTACTAACATCTACAAATCCTGACTCTTCCTTAGAGTGATCAGATACTGTTGATGTCTCAATTCGAGCTGATATTGGAAGTACATACAAAGGAATACTAGGATCATTAGGAATTTCTTCTGGTACAAGCGGTGTAGAAGTTTGTCTTAGCCTTTCACCTCTTCTGTTGATAATTCCTGCAAGCCTTTCTTTTTGCTTCTGAGCTTTAACTTCTGGCTTTGCATTGTGCTTTGCTAAGTCATTCTTCTCATACATCTTAATTAATAAAAGAATAAGTACCATCATCCATACCAAGATTGTCAGACCAAGATTCAGGAAAAACCTGATCCCAGAAATCAAACGATGGTGATTTCCTAATTTTCTCTCCCTCACTATGGAGTTGATCATCCATACCCTCATTCTCACTTTGACTATCTAAAGTCAATACTCTTTCTACCTCTCCTTTTGCCTGGTCAGGAGCCAGCCTCTCTGGTTGTGAATCTATGTCCATCTTTTCAAGTGTATCACTCAAATTTGGATACACTACTAAAAATCTGTTAATAGACATCACGGTCTTTAACATCGATTAAAATAAAACCGATGTAAAAAGTCTTTTTAACATCAGTGAAAATAAAACCGATGTCTTTTAAACATTCAGACATCACTTCATTTATCAACCAATGTCTAAACTTTTCCTTAAAAACCATTAGACATCACTTCATTTACTAACCGATGTCTAAACCTCTCCTTAAAAAATTAACGCACGCCCTCTCAAATATTTCCCCCCTTAGTTTTATTTCCCCCCCTTTAATGTTTTATTTTCCCGCTTATAGCCAATTATGTTTCCCCCTTAACCAAATTTTTTGTATTTCCCCCCCTCATTTTTCTAATATCATTCAGACAAAAAAATAAAAGCAAATTAATTAAACCTAAATACTATCACTCTCTCTCGACCTCGACTCTCACCTCACCTCACCTCTCTCTCTCGACTCTCACCTCTCTCTCCACTCTCACCCCTCTCTCTCGGCTAACAGCCTCACCTCCTCCCTCAAGAACTCTAAATCTCGCCCTTCTCTCTCTCTCTCTCTCTTCCCCCCTCCCCCTCTCTATACTCTCATTATGACCATTCTCTTTCTTGAAAATCAATCAACCAAAGATTGTTCGATTCGAAGCTACAAAACTATGAACTCAATTCGATTTATTTAAAGCTCAAATTGGTAAGTGGGTAAGCTTGTGTTTGATTTCAATTAGTTCGATTTAATTTTCAATTGGGGATTTTTAAGCTAGAAACCCTAATTTTTTAATTTGTTCTTAGGTTGAACAATTGGGTTCTTGCACTTGGATATGTTTGTCATGGTAATAATCACATTTTTTTCTTTTATTAATTGAATTGGTCAATTAAATAGAGCAACTGTTTTATGTTTTACGCACTCTAATGGTTATACAGGTCGTTGGAGGGGTAGATGAGCAGATTCCATCACTTCCGTCAACAGCTGGAGTTGAAATTGTTTCATATGAAAAATTAATTAGTCAGGTAACATATTCTTCCTTCAAAGAACGTCTTATTGTTTCTCTGTTTGCTAAAGTAAATATGTTTCATTAATTTTATACCTGAATGTTAGGGTTGGTATCATACTTCTTTTATTGTTAAAACTTGATTTATCATTATTTTTAGCTGCTTGTTATATAAAGTATCGCAGGCCTTTTAATTCTTTCAGTATGCAAGAAAAATCTTTATAGCATCCTACGTGATGGGGATCAGTCCTAAGATTTTATATATATACTTATTATATACCATTTTGTTGGTTGGTTTATTTATTATAGCCTAGTTGTTTCGGCTTTATTACATCATCGTTAGGGTTTGTTTACGGTATTTATGTTGTTTGTTGAACATATTAGTGCCACTTCACCAGAGGATCAAGGCTAGCTTTGATTATATACAAACAGATTTTTTCTAATTTTTTTTTTGGATTGATTAATTATTAGTTTAGGGATTTTACTTTAGAGATTCTTATGTGGTTTAGTCTCCCAAGGTTTGATTAAATCATTGTTGTCCTACATCACTATGCCGGCTCATGTGATCATATTGTTATTCTTAAAGAATACAGCTACTATGACAGACAGTTTCATCCACCGTTTGGTCTCTACAACTATAAGCATTTAACTTATATTCCTCTAGAGGTAAATCTTGGACCCCATTAGTTATTTGCAGTTTCAGTTCTCAATTTAATTTGAGTATGATTTATTTACATTATACTTGTTTGCAACATTTTTGTAGCTTTGTTCGCTGGTTTCTTTGCAACGTTATAAAAATGCTCTGACCACTCTTTAACGATCATCGTTGGTGGAAAAATCAAGGCAAAAACCACAATATAGGATGAAAACTTTAACAAATGTAATTCCTTAATTTCTTACTAACCTTTTGAGAAATGATCAGTATGGTGCTGGTTTTTAACTTGTTCCATGGTGTTTGCAGGCTTTAAAAGTTAACAATTATGCTTATGAGCCATTGCTGCGTGCTTGTGGTGTTTCAGTTAGCAATAACTTCACTCAAGTTGAAGGGTGCATTCTGTCCGCACCAAGGGTACACACTTTACTCTTAGTTGAACCTCATAGATTTAGCAGGTTCTTACACTTTATAGATTACATCCTTTTAAGTGTCAACAATTGGGTATTTTATACTAATTGGCTCTAATCAGGTAACGAATATAATAGGAAGACTTGCAATGATGGTATTCGGCTCCAGGAGAGTGCCAAGATCAACCAGTCCCTGTTCACTTTATCACAAGTTATATATGCGCTGAATAACAATAGCCCTCAAGTACCTTACAGAGATAGCAAACTGACGCGTATATTGCAGGATTCTCTTAGAGGAAGAAGTCGTGCTTTAATGATAGCTTGCCTGGTGAGCTGATGAAGCTACATTAGTAATTGCGACTTCTTTTAAAAGTGCGATAGCATTTGATGACTTTTGTGTCAATAGTTCATAGTTTATTGATATACAATATCATTTTGATTGTAGAATCTAGGAGAGTATCAAGAATCTGTTTATACAGTTAAGTTGGCTGCTAGATCCCACCATATCTCTAACTTCATATCTTCAGCTCAGAGGCAAGAGACACCTACCATAAAAGTTGACATGGAGGCAAAGCTCCAATCTTTGCTTGAATCCAAAGGCAAAACCAAGAGTATTCAGAAATACGGGGCATATAGAAGTCCCTGTGTTAGCAGAACTCCTATGTCTGCAAGTCGAAATAAAATGCTGAGTAGTTCTCTGAAATCGAAGACAATTAACAATCAAAGTGCTTCAAATTGTAAAGAGAGGTGAAAGATAGTTTCCATTTACAGCATGCTTTTTAATTGAAATTATAAGTCATAAATCAGTTTTACCACTAACGTAAAATGTTTGTCTTCAGGACTTTGATTAAGGCACGTAATTTGTATAACCATGGCGATCTTGTAGGTCTTGTTTCAGAGGTGAGCATTAAAGAATATTTCCATTTCCTAATACCTATAAAATCTAGCATCATGATATTGTTAATAGCTGCATAAAAATTTGTGACTGTGTATGCATAAACAAGAATCGATTTGAAAAGGGGGAAGTGCATGGTAATCTGTCCTTCTAATCAGGTGCATTCTACATCCATTTTAAGTAAGAGAGATGGTTAAACTCTTTTGACATCGTTAGATACTTTTCCCTACCCTGCTCAAGGTAAACAACTGTTAAATCTCTCTTTCTTTCCGTACACATACGTGTTGTGCTTATTCTTTATCCTTGAATAGTTATCGATTATCAGATGTGAGATAAAGGTTTTACACACCTGATGTCAGATTTTCAATTATTGATTATGGTAGGGTTTATAACATTTTACACAAGTGACAAAGGGTTTCGATTGTGATATTGGCGTGTTCTACATATATATTCTTGTCATTATAAACAAATTTACGCATATATATCCTGCTGCAATTTACGCATATATTCGCATAAATATATGAGAATGATTCTTAGCAGCTAGCTAGTTTTTAATATTTTTGAATATATATTTTACTACCTTGGCTATCTCTCTGCCATGTCTTACACTATCCTTCCATCCATGTAGACAAATGTTGATGAGCATAGTGAATCCTTGGAGGAAAATTGGAGGTTCTTAGACTTTATTAACTGCAAATTGCATCTTTCATGATAGTTATCCTGTCTTACTTCAGAATGGTCGAAAAGTTATTTGTGGAACGCAGACTGGTGCCCTACTATTGTATTCTTGGGGGTTTTTCAAGGATTGCAGGTATCTCCGATTTTGTAGTAAAATGCTTGAAGTAGCAGAATGGGCAATAGTTAGATACTGAACCTCATAAAATTGACCTTTAACCCATTATGTCAAGTATTAATACCCCTTGTTTGGTATGGATCATTTTCAGTGACCACTTTGTTGATTACTCTCCAAACTCTGTGGATGCCCTGTTAAAGGTGTGTATTTGCTCATTAGTGCTGTCAACCAAGATAATCTCTACTGATCATTTTTGTAGGATTATTAATTTATTTTTACTTTATCTTCCATCCCTCCTTTTTTGGTTGCTATGGTGTTAACGGTTTCATGCATCTATTATATGACTGTTGTGCAATTTTTTACTTAATCTCTGTTGCATTTTGCAGTGGTTAATCAAGGCACAAAAATTTTGTAAGAAGGTGGAATTTGATGTGATGCATTTGGACTATCGAGCATGTACAAGATCCCATATAAATGACTAATACTTCTAGATTTTTTTATTTATCATGGAAATAGTTGGTTTTGATCGATCTTGATTATGTAATGTACAACTTTTCCATTACCGATTTTAAGTGTAGTCATTGATGTATATACTGAATTTTTTTGATAATGATAATCGAGTTGTGGTTATTTTGATGCTTTATTTGAGTTTTGGTTTATTTGATTTTTCTTTGGTATATAGATGAATGAATACAACAGGGGTAAAATATATATATATATATAAACACCAGCTAAAAACGATGTCTGAGGGACCTCAGACATCGGTTTTAAAAATAGGTAACCAATGCAATAGATATCTTCAACATCGTTTAAAACCGATGTCTATGGTCACTTTATACATCAGTTTTCTTAATATTTACCGATGTTAATAAAGGCTTAGACATCAATATTTGGAAAAAAAATAGATGTCTATGTCGAATTATTCTATGTTTGCTATATGTTAAATAACATCTAAGACATGTAATATAACAATTCAAAAGTTAACCTCATGCAGTTAACCCAAGAAGACAGTACATAAACATCAGAAATATTTATAAAATTGATGTATTATATGTTAATAGACATCGGCCATAAACCGATGTCTAAACTTTCGACTTTAGACATCACCGACAAAGACATCGGTCAGGATTTTGCAAAGACATCGGCCAAAAACCGATGTCTATTAGCGTTTTTTTAGTAGTGATAAGTGCTCTCATGACCTACAGAAAAATAGGGTTTAGAAGAAGTTTTTATACCTGAACTCACATGGAGAGAGGGTTCCTCATCTGGCAAGGGGCTTGAGGTTTTCTCCAAGGAGTGAGCTGCTATAGTCTCTGAACCCTCACAAGCATCTTCTTTCCTTCCAGAGACTACAGGCTCCAGTATACCACTTTCAGGTTCTCTACTAGACTCTGATGTCTTCAGTAATACTTCATTAGACACCATAGTTAGTATGTCACCGTCTTTAAGTGTTGGTTGCTGAGACTCACCCTCAAGGTGGATAGACTCTGAATGAACAATATTTGTTTGATCTTCAGTAAAATCAATCAAAGTCATTCCTCCCATATCATAGGGTTTCTCACTTGCAATTTCAGTCATCACAGAAGATCTTTCAGCATCAGCTATCACAGCTCCTGAGTCATACAACCTCTGACTAGATGGTTCTTGTGTTGCAGTGACTGTGATCTGATCTGTCCTACTATCCACCACTGGTGCATCTCCTGTTGACTACATTCCTCTATCTACTTCCTCCTGTTGTTCACCTTGAGCTGAAGCATCTTCAATAATGACATCCTTGTCAAATAAATATTCATGAAGTGATTGAAGTGCAACATGTTTTGAGAGTCCAAATTTCTTGACTAGTTGTCTTCTGACAGATATATAGAAATACATCTTCATTAAGTCAAGTCTTTGATGTAGAAGTCCATACTCTTATGGAAATGAAAGTTTTTGTACTCTTTCAACTAGAAAATCTAGAACAAGCCTGGATAGTTTCACTTTGATAGAAATAACTCCCATAGCCAGTCTGTATGACAATGTAGTTTCCCATGAAGAATCAATATAAAGATCTCTATTGTCAATTGCTGACTTGATTGTAGCTTCATTTGTAGAGATCTGCATGATGTTAGTAGGACTAGACTCTGTGTGTGTAGGTGACAATTGAATCTTTCTCCTTGTTCTCCTAGTATTGTGAGCAAAAGATTTATCTTGAGAAGACTCAAGAGGTGTAGACACAGAAGTGATCTTGGGATGAGATCGTTTTTCAATAGACACAGTCTATTGAGAGACAGTATCCAGTAACTATTTTCCCTTTTTAAGCACTACAGTCTTTTGAGAGACTGCAGCCTGGCTGTGACTAGGTGCTTCATCTCTTTGTCCTAGCATAGAAAGTTGAATTGCAGCCTTCAATTCTTCTCTCTCAGCAAGAGATATATTATCATCATCTTCACTAGAACTACTACTACATGACACAACAAATCTTCTCTTCCTTACAACTGATGTCTTTTGAGAAACACCAGAAATTGGTTTCTTTGAAACAATAGGCTGTGGATCAAAACTTGGTTCTTGAACTGTTTCAGAGACTTTAATGTTTTGGGCTACTTGGGTAGACACAGGGGGTTCTCCTCCAAATGAGATTCCTGAGTCATTTTACCACAAAAGAAAGAAGAATTGTATAGAGTAGAAAGATAAGTTTTAAGAACTACCTGAACATGATGTGGATAATGAATTGCAGGTATTTCATCTAGATTCTTTTCATTGTCCTTCTTTGTAATGTCAGAGAAAATTCTCTTTTGCTGTACATAAGAAGAAATACAATATTCTCTACCAAATCTAGCTTCAACATCAGGAATAAAATGGTTAATAAACATTTGCATAAATCTATGATAATAAACCATTTTCCTGTCTTGATCTCTTGACCCAAGTTTATTACACATCTGATTTAAGATAATGTGACCAATGTTAATTACTCTGTCATAAAGCAAACTATAAGCAATATGTGATGTAACAGAAGTAATAAACTGGCTCATGTTGATCAAAATCTCTAATCAATTTCAATATTTCTCAAGTTCTTTTCAGATCAAAAATGGCAGCTCAAAGAAGACTACCCAAATCATTAGCTTTCAAGTTTGGTGACTTTGATTTTATGACTAACAATCATGTTGCAGCTATCACCAGCAAGAAAGGTGTATCAGCTGATTTTCATCCTGTGATAGATTTTATGGCTATTGGACCTTTGCGTTATGCATTGGCAGCATCTCCAGAGATAAATCAAGCTGCTGTTTCACAAGCTTCGGAGAATGCTGATGTAATTGATTCTACTCAGAGTCAATCAGGTAAGATTGTTCTACATTTAGGACAAGATACTTATGACATTGCTGAATCTGTTGTTAATTCAGTACTTCACTTACCTGTTAATGTGAATTATGCAAGTGAACCATCTGATGATGGTGTAAGAACTATGTTATCTGCATTAGGTTATAGTGGACCTCTAGACAACATGAGCCAGTTAAATAGATCTTTTCTTAGGAAAGAATGGTCTTTCTTCTTTGATCAAATTGCTAAATGTTTTACTGGTAAATGTAGTTCTTTTCAGCCATGAGCCAGTAAAACATTTAGCAATTTGATCAAAGAAGAAAGACCATTCCTGATCACTGGCATCCTGATTCCAGAGATTAAATGGAGTTCCACATGGCAATTTGAAAAATTATCCTGAAAAGAACATCAATAATCCAAGTAAAAATATTTTGTTAGATTGTCAAAATATCTTGGAAATATGAGAGGGCCAATCATACGCATAGATATATACGCCGATACATTGAACACTTATAATGACTGTTCAGCTTCTCATTTTTTCCTTTATAAACACCTGATGTCTTTCCCTTTTCTTTAATCCACAAACACACAAAAACTCTCTGTAAACACAGAGCTTCCACAAAACACAATGACCTTTAACCCAATCTTCCGATTCCTCACAGATGATGGACAGATTGTTCATTACCAAAGATTCATAGTTTATCTCTTTGAAGAGATGACTTTTCTCATCGAATTAGACATGATTGGAGTAGATCAAAATAATGTCCAGAACCTTCTCTTAGAACATCCATCTGTTGGATACAATCTCCCTCTAACCTCCTCAAAACTTGAGGATGAAGAATTTGGCCGAGAGTCTGAGGTTGATCTTGATGGAGATGCTATTCATTCTCCTCAATAAACATGGAGTTGAGTCTGTTGCTCTCATTCAAGTTGCCCAGACAAGGAATGCAGGAGTAGAGTGACTCTTTAGATGCTTCTTGTCCTGAAGTCGATCTTTGAAGACTAAAAACAGCAACAAATTTAGACAAGAATAGGGTTATCAGTAGAAGTTAGACAAAAAGATGTTTGTATTTAATTTCCATGTATTCAATGCTTTCAATTAATGAAAATACAAGCTTTCTTATTATCTACTTGCCTATTGTTGTTTATTGACTGATCTGAAAGACAATATAAACTATCAGTATGAATGAATTAAAGCTTGCTAGTATAAACTTAACATAACTCAGAATTAGATCACTACATAGAATAAACTTCAGGATTTGAATAAGACACACAAATTTCATAATCCTGATACTGACGATAAAATCCTGATGACGTCAGCATACTGATAGTAATCCTGACCCTGATGTTTATTAACAAGTCTATCATACTGAAATTTATCAAAGTACAATGTTACAGCTTAAGCATTTAACAATCAAATATAGATCCTGACAAGAATATCAAGTCTATAGGCTGAAAACAACATACCTTGCTACTTTTGCAGATGTTAAAGATCTAGAAATTTAACATTCCTAACTCACTTACTAACCTACTGAATGTAGTCTCATCAAGTGGTTTAGTTAGAATATCTGCAAGTTGTTTGTCAGTAGGAACAAAATGAAGTTCCACAGTACCATTCTCAATATGTTCTCTAATAAAATGATACCTGACATTAATGTGCTTAGTCCTTGAATGTTGAACTGGATTTTTTGCAATTTTGATAGCACTAGTATTATCACAAAACATAGGAATATTACTAATTGTCATACCATAATCCATCAACTGATTTCTTATCCAAAGGAGTTGTGCACAACAACTGCCTGCTGCTATGTACTCAGCTTCTGCAGTTGAGGTTGAGATAGATTGTTGCTTCTTGCTTGCCCAAGAAATCAATCTGTTTCCCAAGAATTGACATGTACCTGTAGTGCTTTTCCTGTCTATTTTACACCCTGCATAATCAGAGTCTGAATAGCCAATTAGGGAGAAGTCAGATTCTCTAGGATACCACAAACCAAG
The DNA here is from genome assembly GCA_037693485.1 of Kitagawia praeruptora. Taxonomy (NCBI): domain Eukaryota; kingdom Viridiplantae; phylum Streptophyta; class Magnoliopsida; order Apiales; family Apiaceae; genus Kitagawia; species Kitagawia praeruptora. Next base: position 113,580,052 of record CM075351.1, on the reverse strand, counting down.
ATTTGGAGTTCCTTTGAGATATCTAAAAATTCTCTTTACAGCAATTAAATAAGATTCCTTAGGATCACTTTGGAATCTAGCACATAAACAGGTAGAAAACATTATATCTGGTCTACTTGCAGTTAAATATAACAATGAGCCTATCATGCCTCTATAACTAGTATTATCAACACTCTTTCCTTTAGGATCAGAGTCTAGCTTAGTGGTTGTTGCCATGGGTGTTTTTGCAACTACACAGTCTTGAAAGTCAAACCTACTTAAAAGATCTTTGATATATTTTGACTGATTAATGAAAATACCAGTCTCAGTCTGTTTGACCTGCAAGCCTAAGAAATAATTTAGTTCACCCATCATGCTCATCTGATACTTAGACTGCATAAGCTTGCTAAACTTAGCACATAACTTTTCATTAGTAGAACCAAATATGATATCATCAACATAAACTTGAACTAAAAACAATTCACCTTTTATCTTTCTAAAGAATAGAGTTTTGTCAATTGTACCTCTTGTGAAGCCATTTTCAAGAAGAAATTTAGACAAAGTCTCATACCATGCTCTTGGTGCCTACTTTAGTCCATAGAGTGCCTTGTCAAGTTTGTAGACATGATTTGGAAACTTTGGATCAACAAATCCAGGTGGTTGCTCTACATACACTTCCTCATCAAGCTTACCATTTAGAAAAACACTCTTTACATCCATCTGGTATACCTTAAACTTTGAATAAGCTGCAAATGCAAGAAACATCCTGATTGCTTCCAATCTTGCTACAGGGGCAAAGGTTTCATCATAGTCAATTCCTTCTTCCTGAGAGTAACCCTTGGCCACTATTCTTGCTTTGTTTCTTACAATTATACCAGATTCATCTAGCTTGTTTCTAGAAACAATTTTGCACCAACAATTGATCTGTCTTTAGGTCTTGGTACCAGTTTCCAGACTTTGTTTCTCTCAAACTCATTTCACTCTTCCTGCATTGCAATTACCCAATCAGGATCCTGTAAGGCTTCTTCAACCTTCTTAGGCTCATTCTTTGAGAGAAAGCAACTGTACAAGCATTCATTTTGAATTGATCTTCTAGTTCGAACACCACTATTTGGATCACCAATTATCAAATCTTCAGTATGATCCTTTGTCCATTTTTTAACAGGTGGTAGATTACCTCTGCTAGACTCTCCTCCAAAGTTAGTGGTATCTCTTATAGAAGAATCCTCTCTACCTTCAAAAACTCCCCCTTGATCAGTAGAATCAGTAGATTCCATACTGCTGCTAGTTACTGATTTTTCCTCAGTAGACTCTAAAAGATCAGTTCTTGATGGAGTAGACTCTGAATAGCTAGTCTACTCCTGATGATCACTGTGTCCTCCTTGATTTGCTCCCTCTCAACAGTAGCACTCCTTTGAGAAGCAATAGAAATTCCTTCTGGAGAACCTTCATCATCACTGGAGAGTATCTCAGAATCCTTCAGATTTTCAAATTCCAATTTGTCATGGCTTTTATCAGTTTGCAAAATTCCAAATTTCTTGTCGTCAAATGCCACATGAATTGATTCCATAACCATGCGAGTTCTGAGATTATAAACTTTGAAGGCCTTTGATGCTGAATATCCTAGAAAGATTGCTTCATCCGATTTGGCTTCAAATTTTCCAAGTTGTTCTGGATGAACTTTTAGGACATAGCAATTGCATCCAAAGATGTGAAAGTATTTTACACTTGGTTTCTTTCCTTTGATCATCTGATAGGGAGTCTTTCCATGACTATTTACCAAGGTACAATTTTGAGTGAAACATGCAGTGTTAATAGCTTCTGCCCAAAAATAGGTTGGAAGCTTTGCATCTGCAAGCATGGTTCTTGCTGCCTCTATGAGCGTCCTGTTCTTTCTTTCCACTACACCATTCTGCTGAGGTGTTCCAGGTGCAGAAAATTGTTGAGTGATTCCATTGTCTACACAAAACTCCTCCATTATAGAATTCTTGAATTCTGTACCATTGTCACTCCTAAGTACTTTGACTTTGTACTCAGAGCTATTCTGCATATTCTTGACAAGTTCAATGATTTGCTGAGGAGCTTCATCCTTCTTGTGTAGAAAGAACACCCATGTGAACCTTGTGAAATCATCCACTATAACTAGAGCATATCTTTTCTTGCTGATAGACATAATGTTTACTGGACCAAACAGATCAAGTTGTAGCATGTGAAATGGTTCAGTAATTGAATTTTCAGTCTTGCTCTTGAAAGTGGTTCTTCTCTGTTTTCCAAGCTGACAGGCATCACAAAGTCCATCTTGCACATAATTTGCCTGAGGTAGGCCTCTCACCAGATTATGCTTAACAAGTTGATTAAGCTTCTTGAAGTTGAGATGTGAGAGCTTCTTGTGCCAAATCCAGGTTTCATTATTTGCTGCTTTGCTGTAGAGACATCTAACAATTCCTTTAGATGTATCACTCAAGCTGGCTTCATATATGTTACCATGTCTTTGACCAGTTAGAACAATTTCTCCATTCTGCATATTCAAGATTTTGCATCCTTCTCTATCAAAGATTCATTGGTAACCTTTATCACCCAGTTGACTTATGCTTAAAAGTGTATGTTTCAAGCCTTCAACCAGTGCTACGTTTTCTATGATGACATTCCCCAAAACAATTGAGCCATATTCCAGAGTTTCTCCTTTGTTGCCATCTCCAAAAGATATTACTGGGCCAGCTTTCCTCTCAAACTTTGTAAGCAGGGACTTTTTTCCAGTCATATGTCCAGAGCATCCACTGTCCAAGATGATTGAATGCTTCTTTCCTGTGCCCTGCGAACAAAAAGTAACTAGTTAGAATTTTTTAGGACCCAACTTTGATTGGATCCTTTCTTACTAGATTTAGAAACAACAGGCTTTGAAGATTTTGCTTTTACTTTACCTGTTGCAGAGTCAACCTTAGACTCTGATTTCACAAATTGTTTGTGACTAGGAGTTTCAAATTTCAGAGAATAATAGTCATAATACAGTTCATGATATTCTCTACACATGTAAATGGAATGAAGTAAACTACCACAATGATAACAAGCTTTTTGTGGTTGGTATTGAATCATCTGAGTCTTGGGGAATCTGGACTAAGTTTTCCAAGAAGGTTTTTGATTGCAGTCTAGGGCCAAATGATTATGATTTCCACACTTGTAGCAATTTTTCCCTGGTGCATCAGGTACATTCTTGTAATTATTCTCTTTATTAATACCTTCTTTTCCATTCCTATTTCTTTTGATCTTGCTAGACTCTGAAAGACCATCTAGTCTCTGTTTCAACTGAGACTTAGACAGAAAACCTATGTTGACATTCTTAGGTTTCTCTAACACTTTCTCATCTGAATTACTTTTGTTAATTCTTTTGTGTACAACAGGCTTACCTTTTGAATCAACAAATTTAACATGTTTAGGTTCAGAAATAATTTTCTTACCTTCAGATTTAGATGTGCTAGCTTCTAATTTACTATCGTCATTGACAATAGCTACTTTTTCTTCTTGTCTAGCCTTATCAAAGCCTAAACCATTAACTTTACCACGAATTCCACTTTCAAAGATTTCTTGAGTCTTTTTACCAAAATTGTTAATGGTCTTAATCACATCTCTCTCTTCCTCTAGTTCTTTTCTGACATAGTCATAAGCCTCAAGAATAACACTATAATCATGCTTAGCTTTATCAGAACTTAACTTATATTCTTCCATTTGAATTAACTCAGATTCAAGAAAATTATTTCTATCAACTAACTTATCATTCTTAACCTTAAGATCATCTCTTTCACTAGTAAGAATTCTAAAATTAGTCATAAGATTCTTAAACTCAGCATGGATAGATCTAATATCATCAGAATCTAAGCTATCAAATGAATCAAGAGAGTGAAGTGATACCTTATCAGAAGATGGAGAAGTTTTCTTTGGATATCCAGGTTTGTCTGAAACATTTGCCATCAATGCAATGTTGTCATAATCCAATCCATCCTCAGAATCACTGGAATCGGCCCAATCTTTCTGTGTGACCATAAGTGCATTACCCTTTCCTGAATTCCTAGGCTTTTTACACTCACTAGCAAAGTGTCAAGCTTTACAATTGTACTTTTGCCTTTGTCACTCTTCTTCTCATCTTTCTTTTGAAAAGGTCCTTTGCTAAATCTTCTCTTGTTGAATCTTCCTTTCTTGAAAGCTTTAGCAAACATAGCAAAGAGTTCCTGCATCTCTGATTCAGAATCACTAATGTCAGAGTCTATATCAGTAGTCTCTGACTTAGAACTTTCTTTGCTTTTCTTCTTCCTTGAGTTCTTTACAGCAGGCTCATCATGCTATTCTTCTGGAAGCTTCTTTGAGTAAGATTGAGCAGTGAGTGCAACAGTTTTCATCTTTCCTTCACTCCTGCTCTTCTTCTGCTGCTTGTCAAGTTCATAAGCCCTAAGTTTCCCATATACTGCCTCTAATGATATCTCATCCAGATCATTAGCTTCCTCAATTGCAGATATCTTCTCATTGTAAAAGTCAGGCAGGGCTTTCATGAACTTAGTATTCATATCCTCCAAGTCATAATATTTACCATGCATGGCCATCTCATTGATGAGTTTTGTAAACCTATCAAAGGTATCAGTAAGTGACTCACCAGACTTGGATTCAAAGTACTCATACTGTTGTATAAGTAGTGTCCTCATATTCTTCCTGATAGGCTTAGTTCCTTCACAGTGAACCTTAAGATTGTCCCATATCTCCTTAGTAGTCTTACAAGAGAGAACACAGTTAGTGAGAATAGAATCAAGGCTGTTGAACAATATGTTTCTCACTTTAGCATCTTTAAGAACGTTCTCCTTTTCCTTATCTGACCATTCAGATTTTGGCTTCTCTTCTGTGTGTTCTGGTTGAATTTTACCATCAACAGTTGTTTGACCAACAACCTTTGTTGGAACAAAAGGTCCATCTCTGATTCTGTCAAGATAATCAGGATCTGTTGCTTCCAGATGATGCAACATCTTTACTTCCCATAAAGTATATTCGTTTCTCTTAAGCATAGGGATCTTAGTATTACCATCCTTGTAACCAGACATGATTGCAGATCTTTATGATTATTCAAAATCAACCTGCTCTGATACCAATTGTTAACTCGAATAACTTTTAGAAGGGGGTTTGAATACAAGTTATATAATCGTGTCTGCTTTTTGCTCGAATAAATAAACAAGAACAAACGAATAAAACCAAACTGTTTGTATTAATAAGATCAAATACAAACTCTACCAAAGGTGTACAAATACCTTTAGCAGCTGCTGACAATACAAATCTCTCTCTATTTGCACTCTCGTATACTTACGATTACAAACCTTACTAACTCACATTTTTTACAATGATATAGAGAGAGTATTTATAATGCTACCTATCAACTAATAACAGAAAGTTAATCTATACATGACAATGTTCTGCCGTCCAGTTGATAGTTTCCATCAATAGAAAATTCTTTCCTTCATGATATCTTCTTGCTTGTTCTTCAAACAAAGATCCTGTTTTATAGCACTTGCCAGTTTCTATAGCATCCATAATGACATCATCAATAACACGGCTGATATCAGAATTTCATCTTGCATCAGGATCTGACCATCCCATCAGTACTTGATTTGCTATATCAGGATTCGATCTCAGTTCCTGACATGTAGTCCTTGATGCCCTGTTCCTGACTTAACTCTACAGATTACTGTCTAACACACATATCCTATACAAAGTGCTAAATCCTTTATAAGATCAGGATATACAAGAAGTATAAGTAAAATTCTATTCTTAACATCACAACTCATGAATTATTCCTAACAGTAAGGACAAAGCGGGGTGCTTCTAACCAAGTGCCAACCGCGAGAACTTTTGATACAAAGTAAAGTGATTAAGGTGTATACGATTGACCAGCTTATGAGCTAGAAATTGAATTATAGTGAATTGAGGTACATAATGTTGGGATTTTATAAATACAATGAATGTTTTAAGACTGAGGAAAGGGATTGACGAAGGATTATAAAAATTATCAGAGATTGTGCAGTATGATGCATAAAGGTTATCTGAAACTTAATATACTCAAGAAGAGTAATAAGTACTAAAAGATTCACGTTAAACACGACCAATATCTTCCAGAACATCCTTGCTACCGTTACCAAAGTCTGTAAGAAAAGTAGGTAGATATATGTTGTCTCTTGGAAGGTCATGTAGATTGACATCCGTTTGGAAAGAAAAGGTTAGCATTAAGCTACTTATAGGCTATCAAGATGAGAATGATAGAGAAGAGACCCTGATTAAGGATATATGATTTGATTGTCAATTAAAGGATGTAAGTTTTTCTTGAAAATAGAATTGAGAGTAGAATATCCATAAAATATGATGAACCCTGGGATGCACAAAGGATAACATTACCCCCTAATAAAGACATTGTGAATTCAGATGATATAAGTTGGATTGACCAAGGCAACAAAGTCCTTTAAGGAGTTATTGAAAGGGGTTTCGGAAAGTACATAGACAAAAATTTCTATAGGATCGATTAAGAATATTTTGATATACCCTGTACCTAGAAAATATAGGAGGAATGATGAAGATGACCTAAGAGATTTTACAAAGAGAGAGCTAATGTTCTGAGTTTCAAAATGGAAGTTTGGTAAGTAATGTATGACCTATTAATGATAATGCCAAATGAGGCATGAGTGGAACCATGAGGAGGTATGGATTGAACCAATGAAGGTTGAGATTATCCTAAAACAAGAAAGGACTAAGAAAAGAAGTATTCTAGGTATGATTGGGAGTAACCGTGATAAAGTTCACACGAAAAGGTGGAAGCAATGACTTATGGAACAAGGAATGGTATATTTTCTCCTTCAGCAGAGTTTAAAAAGGAGGAATGCTTTCACCCAGCAGTGATGAGAATGAGGCTAGACCCAGACAACATTGATTGCAAGGGATTATTATTATTATGAGGAAAGGCCAATGATAAGTGCATATTTTTGCATATTTTTATTACCTATTTATTGCTTGAACTCGTATTTTAATAATTTATTTTGTTACATTTCAGGAAATTCGTGAATAAATAAAGAAATGACAAAATAAAGAAATAAAGTGCAAGGAAGAGAAAAAGAGGAAGAAAAAGGACTTAAATGAAAAGAGGAAAAAGAATTAGGAGCTTGGTGGAAAGGGAATCTTTGAGGACACATGGAAGGTGGAGATCATCCCAACACACTAAATAAGTGTATGGCCAAGATACACTCTACAAAGTTTAAAGGGGAAGGAAACAATTAGATGGCTAGGATTTCTCCACCACATTATGAAGGTGTAGGGCCAAGATTAACCTAACACGCCCCTAAACCCTAATTCTCATCCTATAAATACCCCCTCATCACCCTTGTATTTAACAACTTAGAGTAGAACCTAGATTGTAGGGTAGTTTTAGGGTAGATTTAATTTCTTGTTTTGTAGTTCTAAATTTTGTAAACACCCCTCTTTTAATTAATGCAATTTTCATTTCCTTTAACTTCTTGTCTTGCTATCTCTTTTATGTTGTCTTGCTCTCCTTACTTTCGTAAATCCGATTAGTGGACAAAGTAGCGAAATGCTAAACACTTGGGGTTGAAAGTAACGATTTTATTTTCTTGTTCTTAGTTGCTAAATTTGTAGTTGTGCCCCTTTAAATTTCCATTTTATTGTGGGTTTTATAATTTTAATTGTAGATCTAATTTTCTTGTTTATGTGTTAGTTTAATATAAAAAAAACACAAAAATATTAGCTTTAATTTTCAGATCCTATTTTCTGTTTTGTTTTAATTGTTAATTCGAAGCTTTGTATGTTGACTCCCCTGTTTCTTATTAGTTCGGTCCTTCCTTTGTTTATACGCATCAAACCCTCTCTTTTTCTTTCCTTTCTCTTCTCACGACCCCATCTTTTTCTTAATTTCATCTCCTCTTTTCTGCAAACTCCCTTCCCCTCTCGTTTTTAATTTCTGATTCCACTCTTTAACCCATTTCCTCGTTTTATTTTCCATTGTGTTTACTGGGCGATGTTTTGCGTTTACTGTTGCTGCGAGTTTATTTGTCGAGAATCTGATCTGTTTGTTAAATTTTCTCCGAGTTGTTGTGCTTTTGTTATTTTCGTTATTGAATCACTGAGTCTCAAGTGTTTAAGTCGTTGTGGTCACAATTGTTACTGAGTGTGGTGCCGAGTCTGAGTTGAATGACTAGTTTCTGAGTCCTTTGTTGCGTATTGTGTTCTCTGTTTTCGAGTTGCTACCTGTTTGTTTTTCTGTGTGTAGCTGAGTTTAAGTTCCGAGTTGTTTGTTGTCACTGTTATTTGAGTTCTTTATTTGCTATGTTAATTAATGTTAATGTTCTGGTTTTAATTTCGAGTGGTTGCTGAGTTGAGGGTCGAGTTTGCTATTCCTTTTTGTTTCGTTGCTGTTTGTAGTGTACGAGTCTGAGTTTCATTGAGTCTCTGTGTGCTGTTTTCTGAGTTCGCTGCTCTTGTTTACTGAGTTGTGGTTTTGCTGAGTTCAGCCCGTCCGTGTTTTGCGAGTCCTAAGTTCTTGTTGAGTTTTTAATTCTTGTTAGTCTAGTGCGTAGCTGAGTAATTATGTTCTTTAGGATCGAATTTCTGAGTTTATGCGATTTTGTGAAATCTCGAGTCCTTGTAGTTGAGTCTGAGTCCAATTCTGTGTTGCTGAGTTCGTCGAGTTGTTACTTGTTTCTGAGTTTCGCGTTTTACTAAGTTATTGTCTTTGCCGGTAGTAGTGCAGTTTTGCTCCTGGTCTTCTTTGTTTTTGGTTTAGTTCGAATTGTAATGAGTCGTTGAGTTCGTAGCCGAGTTTATGTTTATGTTAGAATTTGGTTCTAATTTGCTTTGCCGAGTCAGCTGTTAATTGAGTCCGATTTTATTCGTTTTTTTTCCGAGTTGAATTGTTTGTGTGCTTCGGTTTTGCTGTGCCAAGTCAGTCCCGAGTATCAGTACTATAAGTCTGGTTTGATTTTGTTTAGTAAATTTGTAGTTGAATTATGAGATTGTTTTGGGCTATTGGTAATTTGCTTTGGCTAGTCGTAATTACAAATAGGTCATGTCGATTTTTTAATTTTCTCTAAATAAAAATCGATTTTAATTCAAGTAGTTAAAATGCAAAGTTTCGTCTTTTGTTAGTTTAAAATAGATTAATTTAATTTTCTTTTAAAAACAGTTTAAATTTTCTTTTTAATTAGAAAAAATCCAAAATTTCCTAAAACCAAATTGTTCTAGTTCGATTAAATTAAAAGTTAAGTTCTTGCGAAAATATTAGTCTCTGTGGATCGATATCTAAAATACTAAAACGATGAATTGTGCGCTTGCAATTTAAATGTATACTTTTAGCACATCAAGTTTTTGGCGCCGCTGCCGGGGACTAATTATTTTTCGCGCCTCAATTTTTAATTTTTCGAGCTAGTTTTATTTCTTTTCTTATTTTTATTTCGTTTTTTTAGAAAATTGTGAGATTTCGGAACTCTTCTCAAGAAGCGTGGAAAAATTGGAAAATTTATGGAAAGCGAGCTTCGGTAAACGTATCTCACTTTTTTGCCTTTTTATTTTTAGAAAATCACAAAATACAAAAAAATCAAAAAATTCAAAATCACAAAAAAAATGGAAATTCAAAAATTCAAAAAAATTAGTTGTAAATACATAATTGTTGCATCATGCATTCATCACGTAGGTGCACATCATGCTAGATTTTATTTTTTGTTTTTAATTTTTCGTACCATTAAATTGTGGTGATCGCTGGAGGACCCTAAGGTACGTTAAATTCTTCTTTTCTTTAGATTAGGACATGTAGTTAAGCATCCATAATCGTTTATAGTTTTTTTTTATATCTCATTGTTTGTTGCATCATTTGTAAATAAACTTTATGGGCAAAACCACTCATAAGATAAGGGAAGAGATTTCATCACTCTTTCCTTAACCCAAAAACAAATTAATCCCTCATTTTGCATACCCTAGTCTTTAATAAAATTAATTAGACGTTTGCCCCTAAGAATTTCGCGCTCAATTAGGAAGGTACCTAAGAAACGAGGTAATCTTTAATTATTCCGACTCTTTGGTGTCTAAGCAAGCGAAAGCTTACATGGCCAATTAGGATTTGGTGTCTAGACTGGTGTTTAGCCTCTTGGCAATGCTTGCACCTATCTGGCCAAATCGATATGAATAATTTCTGATTTACCGATTTTTTGGTGGTCCTTACAGTTAGGAGCAAGGTCTAGTTTATTTTATTAAGGAACCTAGGTTTAGAATTTTTCTTTTAATTTTTTCACCCTTTATTTTGTGTGATTAAAATTCGTGCTCCTAAAAAAAATAAAATAAAATAAAAAAAAATAAATAGTTAGTAAATAATGTGGTCAAATTATAATACTCAAGGGTTTAAAAATTATCATGAATTTGAGCAAGATAATATTATGTTTCAACAAACCCTTAGGAATGACCCATTTGTACCTACCTACAATCCTGGGTGGGGGAATCACACAAATTTCTCATGGGATTATGATCAAAACTACCAAGCTCCTCAACCTTCTTTTCAAATGCCAAATCATTACTCTTATCACACTCAAAATATTGATCCTTATATAAACCCGATTCAAACACCTTCAAGCTGCAACTTTAGTGATTCGGATAAGGGTGTAATTTTTTTAGAAAGGAGTATTGAGGCGTTATTAGAAACACAAACTCATTCAATTCATTCTCAAACCTCTTTCGAATACCCCAATCCTAGCTCTTTTGTTATTCAAAATCATAGTCCTTATCTGAACCTGATTCAAGAACCTTTGAACCTTCCTGAATTTAATGATTCGGATGAGAGATTTAATTCTTTAGAAAAGAGCATGGAGGATTTGATAAAATCCCAACAAACCTTCATGCAAACCGTGACCCAAGATATGAAGATTTTGAATTCTAATGCTCAAGCCATATCTAAGTTAGAGGTTCAAATGAGTCAGTTAGTCAACACCATTTATGAGAGAGAGAATTTGATATCTGAACCTAATCCATCCCTCTTGAATCATGGTCTAGACCAAACTGAGCCAGTCAATAAGAGTGTCACATGGTCGAGTTTGGAGGATAGTGAAATTGAGACTCTTCTTAATGAGGATTTCGAACTTAATCACGAGACTAATCGAGAAATTCATGAGTTGGTTAAGGATTTTTCTTCAGAAGAGATGTTAAATGAATTGAATGCCATTTGTTCTGAGCATGAAACCATAATTGAGAATAGTTCTTTCGATAAAAAAATCCATTATTAAGGATTCTGTAGGTAAGCCACCGACACCCGATTTGAAGCCACTTAACTCCACTCTGGATAATAATTTTGTAGGTGATAATAAAACTCATCGTGCTTCTACTGACATTTTTCATAACCAAGAATTTCAAGTAATTAATTTGCTTAATCAAAATAAAGAAGCACCTAATTGGTCTATGGATGATGTTAGTGGAATGAGTTTTATTCTGGTAGTAGATCATATTTCTCTAATGTTTGATTTTGTTCTTAGGAGTATATTTCCAGTATTTGATAATTTTGTTACAAGTGTAGTTTTTCCTCGATCTGGTGTTGGTTAGTAATAAATTTTCTTGTTGATGGTCCCCCTCATGAAGACCAAGTATGGGGGAGGAATTGTGTGCGTGTGTGAGTTGTTTTCTTTCGTAATTTTTAGAAATTTTCAGTCTCCATCATCCCTTATCAGGTATTTCCTCACCTTTCTCCTTTCTCATTTCTCATTTCTCTTGCATTTGCATACATTGAGGACAATGCATGATCTAGGTATGGGGGAGGGTTTTAGTGTAAATATAAAAATCAGAAAATAAAAAATGAAAAAAAGCACAAAAAGAGTTGTAGAATTGTAAATAGTAGAGTTCTAATCTTATTCTAGTCTCGTTAATTGATGGCTAGTTGCTTGATGCACCCTTACATGCTATGATAATCTTGTGTTCCTTTAGCTTTTGATTGAGAAGTGATTTGCTAAGTTCTTGTCCACACACTTACACTAGCAAAGTGAAGCTAGTAAACTTACTTGAATTGTGCATGAAATTAGAAGGTCTTGATTAGGTTTAAGATGATTTGGTCTTCATGTTTTGAGTACAAGTAGGTGCATTGAGGATACCATTACTTGAGATTGATTATGTACTACACCAAGTGAGTTTTGAGCCTATATGCACATCTTTTGCATTTATATTCTTTTGCTTGAGTGTCCACTTGTCATTTGCATTGCTAGCCCTTGTTTGAGTTCTATCTTGAAATGCATGACATTGATTGATGATAAAATGATAAAGGCACTTAGGAATAACCTATATTTCCAAAAATATCCACACCATGCTTATGTGATCAATTAGTTAACCCTTTGAGCTTAATCATATTCCTTCGGTGACACACCACATTACTCGCCTATGACCTTTTTCTTGTATAGCCTTACGTATTCTTGATCCCAATTTGTCAAAGGCTAGTAGGAACTTGAGGGAGCAATAAGGTGTGTGAAATAGGGTTTACTTTTGTTCATAACTTTTGAGGAAATATATGTTGGTTACCTTGCTAGTCAATTTTCAACTTAAATCTAAAGGAGGATTATTGTTGCTTACATTTATCATAGCTCTCATAAAATAGAGAAAAAAAAGAGAAAAAAAAATGAAAAAAATGAAAAAAAAAAAGAAAAAAAAAGAAAAAAAAATACATATGAGAGCATACTTATGTTTTTGTAATCCTCCTTCATTCGACTAGTCAATTCTTTTTGTTGAAAGTAGAAAATAATTGTGTGGGGAGGAAGTTTGGTGTTGTGCATGATATTCATGGTGACTACTAGCTTTTGACACTTCACCTTGTTTTGGCCTTTCTTGACATACCTTGTCCCTAGCCCCATTACAACCCAAATAAAGACCTTTTGATTTTCATCATTGATGTATGTTGTGTTTAAGTTGGGATGATACCAAGTGTCAAGCATGCATTTGATTTTGTTGGAATTGAGTGATACACTCACTCTTGTTCTTGATTGAATATTCTTTTGTGGGTGAAATGTGAGGCATTGCTTGTTTGTTTTTTTGCATAAGAGATCTCAAGTTTTGACTCTAAGGTGTGCCCTTGTAAACTTAGCATGGTTACCAATAATTTTTGCACTTGACATGAACTTTTAGTCACTCTTGCATGCTTCTTTAAGTAGACTATGTGAATCCTTGTACTTTCCACACCAAGACTTTGCAAATTCATTTTGATTCTTAAGTTTATGTGTCATGAGAGGACATGTATGTGTGGTGTTGCATTGCCATATAACCTTTTACACGAACTAGATGGATTTTGTGGGTACATTCACTATAGGCCCTCACGAGGCCTCACTCGTCCACTAGGGCTGCCTAGGGGTTTAAAGGGCTTGTTGCATATGCCAAATGCAACTGTCACACCTACGAAAAGGAGTATAGGACTTTTTATCTAGATTTTCTTTTTGTTTTTGTTTTACTCGAGGACGAGCAAAAGATAGGTATGGGGGCATTTGATAAGTGCATATTTTTGCATATTTTTATTACCTATTTATTGCTTGAACTCGTATTTTAATAATATATTTTGTTGCATTTCAGGAAATTCGTGAATAAATAAAGAAATGACAAAATAAAGAAATAAAGTGCAAGGAAGGGAAAAAGAGGAAGAAAAAGGACTTAAATGAAAAGAAGAAAAAGAATTAGGAGCTTGGTGGAAAGGAAATCTTTGAGGACACATGGAAGGTGGAGATCATCCCAACACACTAAATAAGTGTATGGCCAAGATACACTCTACAAAGCTTAAAGGGGAAAGAAACAATTAGATGGCTAGGATTTCTCCACCACATTATGAAGGTGTAGGGTCAAGATTAACCCAACACACCCATAAACCCTAATTCTCATCCTATAAATACCCCCTCATCCCCCTTGTATTTAACAACTTAGAGTAGAACCTAGATTGTAGGGTAGTTTTAGGGTAGATTTAATTTCTTGTTTTGTAGTTCTAAATTTTGTAAACACCCCTCTTTTAATTAATGAAATTTTCATTTCCTTTAATTTCATGTCTTACTCTCTCTTTTATGTTGTCTTGCTCTCGTTACTTTAGTAAATCCGATTAGTGGACAAAGTACCGAAATGCTAACCACTTGGGGTTGAAAGTAACGATTTAATTTTCTTGTTCTTAGTTGCTAAATTTGTAGTTGTGCCCCTTTAAATTTCCATTTTATTGTGGGTTTTATAATTTTAATTGTAGATCTAATTTTCTTGTTTATGTGTTAGTTTAATATAAAAAAACACAAAAATATTAGCTTTAATTTTCAGATCCTATTTTCTATTTCGTTTAAATTGTTAATTCGAAGCTTTGTATGTTGACTCCCCTGTTTCTTATTAGTTCAGTCCTTCCCCTGTTTATACGAATCAAAACCCAGCTCAAACCCTCTCTTTTTATTTCCTTTCTCTTCTCACGACCCCAGCTTTTTCTTAATTTCATCTCCTCTTTTCTGCAAACTCCCTTCCCCTCTCGTTTTTAATTTCTGATTCCTCTCTTTAACCCATTTCCTCGTTTAATTTTCTGTTGTGTTTACTGGGCGATGTTTTGCGTTTACTGTTGCTGCGAGTTTATTTGTCGAGAATCTGATCCGTTTGTTAAATTTTCTCCGAGTTGTTGTGCTTTTGTTGTTTTCTTTATTGAATCACTGAGTCTCAAGTGTTTAAGTCGTTGTGGTCACAATTGTTACTGAGTGTGGTGCCGAGTCTGAGTCTGTGTTGAATGACTAGTTTTCGAGTCCTTTGTTGCGTATTGTGTTCTCTGTTTTCGAGTTGCTACCTGTTTGTTTTTCTGTGTGTAGTTGATTTTAAGTTCCGGGTTGTTTGCTGTCACTGTTATTTGAGTTCTTTATTTGCTATGTTAATTAATGTTAATGTTCTGGTTTTAATTTCGAGTGGTTGCTGAGTTGAGGGTCGAGTTTGCTATTCCTTTTTGTTTCGTTGCTGTTTGTAGTGTACGAGTCTGAGTTTCATTGAGTCTGAGTTTCATTGAGTCTCTTGTTGAGTTCAGCCCGTCCGTGTTTTGCGAGTCCTAAGTTCTTGCTGAGTTTTTAAGTCTTGTTAGTCTAGTGCGTAGCTGAGTAATTATGTTCTTTAGGATTCGAATTTCTGAGTTTATGCGATTTTGTGAAATCTCGAGTCCTTGTAGTTGAGTCTGAGTCCAATTCTGTGTTGCTGAGTGATAGGTACCCGCTGTAAGCCTACAGCGGGCACCCGCTGTGAGCAACCCGCCGACCGCTATTGCACATCCACCTGTAACAAATACTCATTAATTACACATGTGTCATTTCATATTATCTTTACTAAAAAACAATCCACTTGACAAACAAATATCTTCACACAAATATATTTGCAAAATATCTTGTTATCTTGCTCACTAAGGTAGGGGACCATAAAGGCAACTAAGGGGACACAAAAGCATTCAAGCTATGACAAAAGCGGCTGTGTTAGAATCGAGGTATGTGGGAAAGGGACACTAATCACTGTTCCAATAGTGGCTCACTGTAGCTTTAACAGCATAACAAGTGGGTCACCAAGTGGGTGAACAGTTATTAGAAGACCTAGCCTATAAATACCCCCATTCTACACACAAGGTGAGATATATACATTTTCAATAGCACAAAATTTACTACTCATTCTCTCCCTTTACACAGATACATTTTCACCCGTTTCGGTTATTATTATTTCGATTACTGATTCTCACACCGGAGGTGCTTGACGGCCACCACCCCCGGGCGAGCATTATTTTGCAGATACCCAAACTCAGGTGAAGTACCCCCGGAACAGTGATCGGAAGCCATTAATCGACCGTGAGGATTATCATTTGGCGCTAGAAGGAGGGGGCTTTTTCTTGAAGAAAAACCCACCACCTGCTCTACCTACACAGTAGCTATTCACACGCTCAAAACACAAATCAAAAACACCTCAAAAACATTAAATGGAAATCGTAATACCACACCCAGATGAACAAGAGCACGAGGGAGATACAACTGGCATCCCGCCAGTCAACCCGTCAGAGAACCCGCCCAAAGACGACGGGCGAGAGCAAATCCTTAGTCTTAATCTCACAGGCTGTAACCAACAACAAATTGACTTAATCATGCAAATAGCCGCAACCCTTCCTCAGGCCGCACCAAAATCCTTGACAAAACAAGCAAACCCACCCGTCAACCCGTTTGACAATCGTGATGAGGCAAACAGCCAACCCCGCGAGACGAACTCTGCTTTCTCTCGCCTAGGCTCGTCTCAAAATACTAAGCACGACAAACACAACAAGAATCACCATCCCCCTGAAGTATGGGAACAAAACAGGAGGCATAGAGACTTCAGAAAAATAATCATTGACAAAAAAGCCGCCTACGACAATGTAGTGGCTGAATACAAAGCACAAAAGAACCAACAGCAACCTCCTGTCCGCCCAAAGCAACCCGAAATAACACAACCATCAAACGCAGAAATGTTACAGACCATATTGGAACTCAAGAATAAAATAGAAGGAAATAGTGAGCAAGATATGAGTGGAACACCATTCACAGCAAGGCTAGAAGCCGAGCCACGACAAAAAGACATCAAACATCACAGCTTCAACTCTTTTGACGGGCTGGGAGACCCGGAGGAGCACCTTAGCTATTTCGACCAACTGGCTCTCCACTACGAGTATAATGACTTGACACGATGCCGATTCTTCGCCGCAACTCTCCGCGGCAACGCCCAAAGATGGTTTTGCAGAATATCCACCAGGTCCATAGATACTTGGTTGGAATTTAAGAAATTATTTCTCAACAAATTCAAAGCAAACCAACAACACGAAGTTCATACCGTATTTCTTGAAACCGTTGCCCAACGTAATGGTGAAACCTTACAAAACTACATTGACCGATTCAAGGAAGCCGTCAACAAAGTTGTCTGTGTCAATGAAACAGAGGCTTTGGTTCATTTAAGGAGAGGTCTCAACCCTTACGAGTGCGAGAAGTACGTATGCCGTCTCATGGAAATTAAACCCACTACTCTGGCCAAGGCGTATGACTTGGCATCTCAAGCCATCAACGAAATCGAGTCTCTCAACGTACTTAAACAATCTAGGGCACCACCCGCTCCCACACCATATTTCCAAAGAGAAAGGTACACGCCTTACCAAAGGCAAACACCCGCCTTGCATCAAGTACAAACCACTCACGGGCCGCTGCCCGCCCAAAGATCTCAACCATCAACACCAATCAGGGACCGCCAAGGGCCCTTAAACCCGCAAAGATCAGATAGGCGTCCGGAGCCGAAATGGACCGAATTTACTCTCCCAAGAGCAACCATCTTACGAGAAATTAAAGAGAAACCTTTCTACTTTCCACCGGCCCCGATGCACTCTTCACCGGATGACAGGCCCAAAGATAAGCACTGCGATTATCACGAAACACATGGGCATTTTACAGATAACTGCCTTTCCCTCAAGTACTTTCTGGAAAAACAAGTCAAGGCAGGCAACTTATCTCAATACTTGCCCAGGCAAATACTTGGCCCGTCCTCCTCTCAAGGACACAACAAAAACATAGTACATACCGTGTTTGGCGGACAGGTCTCACCACCTAGAGAGGAACAGACCGTCTATGCCATATCTGAGGGTCCGCCAAACGTCATTACTTTCACAGATGCAGACTATGAAGGCATCAATCCCAATCACACTGAGGCACTAGTCATATCTTTGGGCATTGCCCAGAATGAAGTCAAAAGGGTGCTGGTCGACAACGGGTCCTCTGTTGACATTTGTTTCCAACACACCTGGGACAGGCTGAAACTAAGCAACGAGAAGTTAGAAACATGTCCTGATGAAACTCCGCTTTACGGGTTCGGCCACAACGCCGTCCCGATAGCAGGCATTGCGCGGCTCCCTGTCTATTTTGGGGAATCTCCTAGACAAGTTTGCAGGATCATCAAATTCTATGTCATTAACACAGCCTCCTCCTACAACATGATCTTGGGGAGACCCACATTGAACTTGTTAAAAGCAGTTACTTCTACCCCTCATCTCAAAATCAAGTTCCCTACTTCAAATGGGATAGGGGAAATCAAAGGGGATTTTGAAACCTCTAAAAAGTGTTACGGCATTGCACTTACTTTGGGAAAATCCGAGCCCAGCAATGTCAACAGAGAAAAAGCTCAAAGCAGGAGACAAGCAAAAAGACAGAGGCACGATGCCCACCAACGTGCCAACAACAAAAAGAGAAAAGAGGTACAATTTATTGACGGGCATGATCCGTTGACAGAAGACCCGCCAAGAATTGATGCCAATCTAATGAAATGTCTCAAAAGAGAAGAGAACCCGCCAATAACCCCGGCGGTACAGACAGAGAAAATAGAAATCATACCCGGAGACACAAACAAGACTGTCAGTATATGTGCAGGTTTGGACTCTGTCTTTAAAAAGGGTCTCACTGACCTCTTGAGAAAGTACGCAGACGTTTTTGCATGGAGTCCAAAGGATATGCCAGGATTAGATGAGTCCGTGGCAATCCATAAGCTAAATGTGGATCCAGACAAAACACCAAAAATACAGAAACGAAGAAACTTCGCGCCAGAGCGACAGCGGGCCATTGATATTGAAATTGACAAACTCTTGGACGCAGACTTGATTTGCGAAGTCACCTACCCTAAGTGGGTTGCAAATGTGGTATTGGTAAAGAAAGCTAATGGAAAGTGGAGGATATGCGTCGATTACACAGATTTGAACGCAGCATGCCCAAAGGACCCGTACCCTCTCCCTTCGATAGACCAACTCATTGATGCCACAGCGGGTCATCTAATGCTAAGTTTCATGGACGCCTACTCAGGCTATAACCAAATCAAAATGACTCCAGAAGACAGAGAGAAAACGGCTTTCGTTACACATAGGGGAGTATATTGTTACAAAGTGATGCCATTTGGATTGATCAATGCCGGTGCCACCTTCCAAAAAACCATGAATAGAATCTTTAGCGGACAGTTGGGCCGAAATATGGAAGTATATGTGGATGATCTCATAGTAAAATCCCTCCTAACGGCTTCCCACCTCCAGGACTTGGAAGAATGTTTTTCCACCCTCAGGAAACACAATATGAAACTCAACCCGGATAAGTGTGCATTCGCACTTGATGCTGGCAAATTCCTAGGCTTCTTGGTATCTCACAGAGGCATCGAGGCCAATCCTGAGAAAATAAAGGCCATAATCGACATGCAACCGCCCAAAACCTTGAAAGAGATACAAAAACTAACGGGGAGGTTGGCCGCCCTCAGAAGATTCATAGCGAAATTGGCAGAAAGATGCCTTCCATTCTTTGACACCTTGAAAGGGGCCACAAAAACCAACAAAATATTTTGGACAGCGGAATGTCAAAAAGCCTTTGAAGATCTCAAAACTTATCTCTCCTCTGCTCCGCTACTTGCGGTCGCAGCCCCCTCAGAGCCGTTATCACTCTACTTATCCGCAACAGACAAAGCCGTGGGGGCGGTACTTATCAAAGAAGAAAATGGTGAGCAAAAACCAGTCTACTATGTCAGCCAAGTGCTCAAAGACGCGGAAACCCGCTATCCCAACGTCCAAAAATTTGCTCTAGCTTTGGTCATGGCAAGCAGAAAATTGCGGCACTATTTTCAAGGAAGACAAATCAGAATCATCACAGATCAACCGCTAAGAAAAATACTTCACAAACCAGATTTATCAGGTAGATTGATTAACTGGGCGGTAGAACTTGGTCAATTCGATCTCAAATACATACCAAGAACCACCATCAAAGCACAAGCGTTGGCTGATTTTATGGTTGAATGTTCATTCGCCGCAAATGAAAAAGAGGCGCCCGCAAAGACAAACACAGTCGCGGACAGCAATTGGCAGTTGTATGTAGATGGTTCCTCTACAAACACCCGTTGTGGGGCAGGGCTCATCTTGACTAGCCCTGACGGTTTTCAAGTCAAACAAGCCATACAGCTAAACTTCAAAGCCACAAACAATCAAGCGGAATATGAGGCACTTTTGGCCGGTTTGGCATTGGCAAAAAATTTACAGGTAAAAAAGATAACCATCTATAGCGACTCGCAGCTGGTTGTTCGACAAACAACAGGAGATTATTCAACAAAAGATAGCAATCTCAGCAAATATCAGGAAATAATTCAGACAATGCTAACTCAGTTTGAAGAATACTCTCTTGAACAAATAGACAGAATGGATAACACAGTTGCGGACATGTTATCTAAATTAACACAAGGCGAGAAAGCAGAGGCCGACACGGTTTACTTTGAAGAGTTAACTGTCCCAAGTACAAACAAACTGGATATCATGGAAATAAGCACGCCAAGGGATAGTTGGATGACCCCTTACATTTGTTATCTGGAAGATGGCACACTACCAGATGACAGACTCAAAGCAAAAATAGTCAAATCACAAGCAACGAAATACTATCTACAGGAAGGCACCTTATACAAGAGAAGTTTTGACTCCCCTATACTAAAATGTGTCGACGAAGAGGAAGCCCTATATTGTATAAGAGAAGTCCACGAAGGCATTTGT
Source organism: Kitagawia praeruptora (assembly GCA_037693485.1). Classification (NCBI taxonomy): domain Eukaryota; kingdom Viridiplantae; phylum Streptophyta; class Magnoliopsida; order Apiales; family Apiaceae; genus Kitagawia; species Kitagawia praeruptora. The sequence goes on along the minus strand of CM075351.1, from coordinate 113,559,483 downwards.
GGTGATCACATGGCGGGCAAAGCATTAGCACACAAAATACTCAGACAAGGCTATTATTGGCCGAAAATGCACAAAGAATGCAAAAACTTCACTAAAAGATGCCGCCAATGTCAATTATTTAGCAATATGTCCAGAAAGTCACCGGCACTCCCAGCGGCCATATTATCCCCAATACCTTTTGCAATCTGGGGCATTGACATCATGGGACCATTCCCTAAAGCCAAAGGTGACTTGCAGTATGTTATGGTCGCCATTGATTACATGACAAAGTGGGCGGAAGCAAAAGCTCTTAAACACATTACGCAAGATGACGCCATTCGTTTTGTTGAAGAGCAAGTCATCACAAGATTTGGAATCCCAGTGATACTCATATCTGACAACGGTACGCAGTTTGTAGGCTCAAAATTTACTAAATTCCTGTCCGACCACGGAATCAAACATAAGAAAGCATCCGTTTGCCATCCTCAAAGCAACGGGCAGGTTGAGGTCACTAACCGCATCATTGTTCGAGGTCTAGAGAAAAGACTGACTACTTCAAAGAGAAAATGGCCTATTGAATTACCCAATGTTCTTTGGGCTTATCGCACATCACCCAGGACAAGTACCGGGGAATCTCCTTTCAAACTAGCTTTTGGCACAGAAGCACTGGCACCAGTCGAAATTGGCTCACCATCTTATCGTGCCCTCAATTTTGAAGAAGACGCAAATACTCAGGGACTTAAAACAAATCTTGACCTTCTAGATGAAGTCAGAGACACCGCTGTTGAGAAAATGTCCACCTACAAAGAAAAAACTAAAGAATTCTTTAGCAAAAAAGCAAGAATCAAAGCCTATATAGAAGGCGATTTGGTTAACAGAGCAACTGAAGCATCCGACCCCAGACACACTGGCAAACTTATGCCAAAATGGGAAGGACCCTACAAAATCATCAAAGTACTCAGGCCGGGTTCTTACAAACTAGCCTATCTAAATGGCACCGAAGTCAACAACACTTGGCACGACGACAAACTGCGAAAATATTATCAATAGACGGTTAGACGGTCTCCTCTCTCTGTTTTCTTTGTAATAAAGGGAACTATATTTTCAATGGAATACTTTTACAAAGAAAGTGGTCTACTTTACACAAGTTACAAATTACAACCATTACACAGTCCCTCTGCGGACATTTACACAAGTTACAAATTGCAACCATTACACAATCCCTCTGCGGACATTTACACAAGTTACAAATTACAACCATTACACAGTCCCTCTGCGGACATTTACACAAGTTACAAATTACAACCATTACACAGTCCCTCTGCGGACATTTACACAAGTTACAAATTGCAACCATTACACAGTCCCTCTGCGGACATTTACACAAGTTACAAATTACAACCATTACACAGTCCCTCTGCGGACATTTACACAAGTTACAAATTACAACCATTACACAGTCCCTCTGCGGACATTTACACAAGTTACAAATTACAACCATTACACAGTCCCTCTGCGGACATTTACACAAGTTACAAATTGCAACCATTACACAGTCCCTCTGCGGACATTTACACAAGTTACAAATTGCAACCATTACACAGTCCCTCTGCGGACATTTACACAAGTTACAAATTACAACCATTACACAGTCCCTCTGCGGACATTTACACAAGTTACAAATTACAACCATTACACAGTCCCTCTGCGGACATTTACACAAGTTACAAATTGCAACCATTACACAGTCCCTCTGCGGACATTTACACAAGTTACAAATTACAACCATTACACAGTCCCTCTGTGGACATTTACACAAGTTACAAATTACAACCATTACACAGTCCCTCTGCGGACATTTACACAAGTTACAAATTGCAACCATTACGCAGTCCCTCTGCGGACATTTACACAAGTTACACATTGCAAATATTACAAAGTCCCTCTGCGGACATTTACACAAGTTACACATTGCAAATATTACAAAGTCCCTCTGCGGACATTTACACAAGTTACACATTGCCAATATTACAAAGTCCCTCTGCGGACACTTACACAAGTTACACATGGCAACTATTACAAAGTTCCTTTGCGGACCATTACACAATTACAAATCCCAAATCTACACAATTCGTCTACGGACAGTACCCGCAAACAATGTTTACAGACGTTACTAAGGGCGTCGACGGACAACTACCAACTTACAGTGAGATTTTGTACAAAAGACGGAGTCTTACAACAGAACTTACAAAAATTGTTTATTACGGCCAATTGACAAGAAAATATCAGGGCATAAGTACTCGATACTTCAAGAAAGAGTTAAGTCCCCTAAACGGGCATAAAAACAGCTGTGAATTTCAGTCTACAACTCTCGACAAGAAACAATAAAGCACCCTTGACGGGCACTTATTACGGCAAAAAACCCGCCAAGAGACGGATACTACAAACAATCTACAATGGAATATTTACATAAATATGAAGGCAATACGACTCAAAGCAGAACAAAAACGAAAAACAGTGGGATGAAAAGGATGAATGAATATTTTATTCATAAAATAATTTTATTACAAGCACGTTATTACAAGGACTTTAGACTCCTACATCTAAGAATCCTTCATGCTTGGGGAGCTTTGTCTTTAGCATCTGCACCCTTCTTGGAGCTTTCACCCTGAGGAGGGGCGCGGAAACGGAAGTCAATAACATCCGTCGCCGGCTTATTTTTTGCCTCTTTAGCAGCACGGGCAGCAGCAGCTTTCCGAGCAGCCTTACGGCATTCCTCGGCATTATAGGCATCGCCCTCCTCTTCCCAAATGTTTGCCCAAGCTCTCCAACTGGCTTCTGTCGCCTTCGACATAGCCAGTTCACGTCCCCATGGAAATGGAGTAAAGTCGTCGTTCATATCAGCAATCGCAAACTTCTTCGACATAGGGAACAAGAGGTTTTCAAAGCAAATTTGGAGAAGGAATGATCTACATATACAAACAACCATCCTATTTATAGGGAGGTAAAAAGAAGAGAGAGGAGGGTGAAATCACCTCCAGTCAAAAAATTACAGTTCCCATGCAGACTGAAGTAAAAGCTCAGTCAAAATTCTTTTGACTCCAATGCAGTATTAAATGCTGAAAATAAACTCCCACAGTCAAATTTTCAAAGTCAAGGTAACCATTTTCCCACACATATCTACTACATACTTTGACACAAAAATACAAACACACATCCAGTTATAATTCGCAACAAAAATTCCGAATTCGCAAATACAAAAATTATCAACACGAAATGTTTCACAATCGCACAGCGGACACACCCGCGGAGAGATTCCAAAACAGGTCCAACAAAAGTTCTTAGCTAGTTACAAAAAATAAACTACGCCCAACGGGACGCGCTCAAGGGACCCTCTATGCCCCTAAGCGGTTCAGTATCTTCCTCTTCGCTATCATACGCACTGGCTATGGCACTAAGGGGTTCTATCGCAACATCAGCTTCGTCCGCCGTCCCAGTACCAATAGCAATATCCACTTGCTCCTTTTCAGTCTCGACAGGTTCAATAACGCTGTCCGCTTCAGGATTAATCTCAGTATGCACGGCTGCTATTATCGGCATTGGATTTGCACCTTCTATCACTAAAGGGCTCTCAACGGGCTTATCGCTATCCATGACAACCATCTCCATATCAACGGTATCTCCACCCAAGCCAACAACGCCCATTTCAGCCTGGCACCCAACACTCTTCCTTTCAGTCTTCCCTAGGCGGGCTTTCCGTGCTCTGGCTTTACGCTTCGCTTTCTTCACTTTGGCTTTCAATCTTGCGATCTCGGTTTGTAACGGGCCAATCTCAGACTTAATCTTAGCGGGCTCCTGCCGTTCTATAACAGCCTTGACAGCCTCAGCCTTCACAATTTCCGCAAACTCAGCACTACTTCGGAACTTCAATATAGCGTTGGCCTCAGTTGGGCGAGAATTAAGATGAGCCTCAGCATCCTCAGCACGTTCTTTCTCAAATTTGAGTAAAGTGCTCAAATTCTTCACTTGCTCAGACAATGAAGCATTGGCAGCCTTAAGTTCTATCTTGTCTTCCGCCAAAAACCGCCGCAAATCAGCACTATACTCATAACTGGCTTTAAGGTCATTTCTCTCCATCTCGATTTCATGTAAAGCCCTGGCAGCATTATTCTTCAAGTATTTCTCAGCGGACAGCTCCTCCTCCAACCTTTTGATCCTCTGTTTCAATGCAAGGTTGCTACCACGGTACATGTTCCCACGAGCCATCAACCCAGTGTACATACATTGATTCTACAAACACACAAAAAGCACCCAACTTACAAACAAATGGATTCATATCAATTCTACAAAAAATGTCAAAAGCACAAACACAAAGGACTTACCCGTGCAGCATATTTTTGGGACAAACGGCACATTCGCTCCCAACTCAATTCATTCATCCTCACAAGATCATCATCGGTCATAGAATCAACAGAGAAGGTATTGGGCCCAGATTTAAAAAGAAATCCATACCCTGGACGGGATCCAACTTCTAGGTCATTTACCTCGTCGTCACTACTTGTGTAGAAAACGATCTCCTCTTCACCGTTATTACCTTCATCCGCGGAACCATCCTCGGACTCATTCTCAGAAGCATCTTCACTATCACCTTCACGATAATCTTCATCTTCATCCTCGCTATCACCATCAGCGGTCTCATTCTCAACAGGTTCCTCGATCACAACTTTCTCCGCAACAGCGGGCCCGACCACCTTAGTAGGCTCAATACGCCTTCGTTTAGAAGTCCTGGCCTCAGCCACAATTTTCCTCTTCGAGCGACGCAAGTGTACATCAGGACTCTCAGTTGTGGTCACTTCGGTTGCTTTCAATACTGTCTCCTCCTCTCTAACAGCGGGCGTTTTCTCGCCGGGATCAATAGTCACCCTTACTTGGCCTGAGCCAGAAACAACCGAGACAGGTTTCAGAACTGAAGCAGGAATCTTACTCTGATTAGCGGCCTCTTCAACTGCCAACCGAACACCAGAACCCTCACCAATAGCCCTACTGGTATGCGACACACTTGCCCGCCTGGCAACAGCACCATCACTTTCACTCTCAGAATCAATAGCAAAATCTCTATCAACAAATTGCTCATTTTCACGCCTCTCAGTGGACCTCTCCATTTCATCTTCAACATCATACCCATCACCTTGGGCATCTTGCAGGCTTGACTCCAAAGGAATATCCCTTCTCCGTGCAGATATATCACCCAGCAATTCCGAGAGAGAATCATCCTCAGAATATCTCCCTTCTCCGGTTTCTTCTTGCTCAGATTCAGCATTACTAGCAGCCACCTCTTCCTCTGCAACAACGGGCTCCTCATGCTCGACTTGATCCATGCGCCCCGCACCAGCACCTTGCCCTGAAAGGTCAAAGGCATCTATGATGTTTTCTACCGCAAACATTCTGCGAACCCGTTTAGGTCTGGGCGGTTGAAGAAACATAAAATCAGCATACATCTTAGCCTCTTGCTCTATAGAAAAAGTGGGATGAGGCTCCAAATCCACTTTACGGGAATCCAACACTACAAAGAAAACCACAACAAAACATCACATACAGAACATTACAAGAAACCAAAAGACCAAGACAAAACAAGGACTTACAGCAATGTCTTCTTAAATCAACCGGGTCAATCAAATTACCCTCGGTCCATACCTCACCCAATGCCTTTACCAGTTTTACTAAGAAGTCTATCTCAACCTGGCTAAGACGGTTACGGTCCGTCTTGTAGGCACACTCCACTTTCCTCACAAAATTCTTGTGCCAAGCCAACTCCCCGCCACCAACTACCAGAAATTCTTCCTGCCAACCCGCCATGCCTTTAGGAAACACAAATGGGCGAAACCCATCCAGAGCTTTTCCAATACGAGTTTTCGACTTTACAAACTGCAGCTCATAAAAGGGTTTTGCACGGCTGGCTTTAACATCAAATAAACAGAAAAAAGCCCTAAATGTTGGCTGCTTGTTCAGCGCCTCGCAACTAGCTATAAACCAGTTAATAGCCCTTATTGAATTGGGAGACATCTGAGCTAACGGACAGCGGAAATACAATCGAAAGAGATCCATCAAGAACTTATGAGGTGGGAACCTTAAACCCGCCCTGAAATGACTTACGGGAATGCAGACAGAATCATCATCAAAACGATGATACAATTTCTCACCGGGTACCGGCCGTCTCCAGAAATACCCATCTTCAATTCGCAACATCCTTTCAACATAATCACCCCAGTCATCGGCTCTAAACGTGCTGTCCTGTTGCAAATGAGCAAATTCGGCAAATTCAGCATCCATATCCGCCTTCGAATAAGGGGTTGGCACCACATTGCTCGCCCGCCATAGACTCTCGCAACTTTCAAAGTACTGATAGCGGTTTCTCGGCAATACAGTTGTATAACCCAGCTGCCCAATGTCCGCCCAACGCCCATACATGTTTACTAGGGGCCTTCTCTCACCAGTAGCGGGATCAACAAATTCATCACCCATCTGCAGACAAAAGCACAAATTTTCGGCTATTTACCGCTACCAACAAAGCTGGCCGTCACAAATGTTGGGTACACACATAGTTTTTCAACAATTTTCCATTCTACATCAAAACAAACATTTCATATTCTATTCCCTCCACAAACAACAAAACCCTAGAATCAAAAACCCATATACACAACACTGATGAATATATACACATTTATATACAAAATACAAACACCTCATGAACAATACGAAATCATACACCTATTTTTACACAATTCAGGAAACGGATTGAAACCACCAAAACACCAATAACAAATACACAACCAACAATCACATATTACAAACCTTTACGGATTATACAATCGCCTCACACTTACAAATATTCGAGACATGCAAACCAAGGATATAAACACAAAACCAATCATATATGAAGAGACAAATTGCATGATGAAAAGAAACAGAAATCACAAAAGAAAAATACAAAGAAAGCATACCTCAAATCAGGAGTTTATATATGGCTTCAATGGCAGAATTACTCCACAAATCCAGAACAAGGGGAGCGACGTACTCGAAGAAGACAAAGAAAATGGAGAGAAAAAAGGAAAGAAAGACAGTAAAAACCTTAACAATTGATACACAAACCCATCTTTTATACGCGTGCGGCGCGTGTAATAAGGGTGAAAAGGTTGCAAAAATTTCGTGGATGGATAGGATTGGACCACGTCACTCTTACAGCCGGTAGTAACTGCCTCGTTTCCAGCAAAACTGTCCACTATGCATTAACTTCCCACTCACTCATGACACATTACATCACAAAGGTACATTTTCTTTCCTCCCAAAGGTCATTTCTCATTAATACGAACTACAACTTATCATTTCACTTATTATTAACATTTAATATTATTCCCTCATTTATTTCAAAATTCTCATTTATTACCAATTATTACATTTATTCACAAGCACTACAAAAACGTTTCAAATAACACACCCGTCAAGCACATTAACCCGTTGTCAAAAAATTCACATATTTTCACAAAATTTTTTCTAACTCCTAAGTGTTGTCCGCCAACACTTGGGGGGCATATTTTCACAAATTTTTTTCAAACTCCTAAGTGTTGTCCGCCAACACTTGGGGGGCATATTTTCACAAATTTTTTTCAAACTCCTAAGTGTTGTCCGCCAACACTTGGGGGGCATATTTTCACAAATTTTTTCAAACTCCTAAGTGTTGTCCGCCAACACTTGGGGGGCATATTTTCACAAATTTTTTTTCAAACTCCTAAGTGTTGTCCGCCAACAATTGGGGGGCAGGTTTTCACAAATATTTTCTAAACTCTTAAGTGTTGACCGCCAACACTTGGGGGGCACACAGGGTATCATTTTCAAAAATTTTCTCAAAACAAGCGGCATCTTTAGTTTCTCCTCCTCCTGTCCGCTAAACCGCACAGCAGGAGTGGGGGGCAATGATAGGTACCCGCTGTAAGCCTACAGCGGGCACCCGCTGTGAGCAACCCGCCGATCGCTATTGCACATCCACCTGTAACAAATACTCATTAATTACACATGTGTCATTTCATATTATCTTTACTAAAAAACAATCCACTTGACAAACAAATATCTTCACACAAATATATTTGCAAAATATCTTGTTACCTTGCTCACTAAGGCAGGGGACCATAAAGGCAACTAAGGGGACACAAAAGCATTCAAGCTATGACAAAAGCGGCTGTGTTAGAATCGAGGTATGTGGGAAAGGGACACTAATCACTGTTCCAATAGTGGCTCACTGTAGCTTTAACAGCATAACAAGTGGGTCACCAAGTGGGTGAACAGTTATTAGAAGACCTAGCCTATAAATACCCCCATTCTACACACAAGGTGAAATATATACATTTTCAATAGCACAAAATTTACTACTCATTCTCTCCCTTTACACAGATACATTTTCACCCGTTTCGGTTATTATTATTTCGATTACTGATTCTCACACCGGAGGTGCTTGACGGCCACCACCCCCGGGCGAGCATTATTTTGCAGATACCCAAACTCAGGTGAAGTACCCCCGGAACAGTGATCGGAAGCCATTAATCGACCGTGAGGATTATCACTGAGTTCGTCGAGTTGTTACTTGTTTCTGAGTTTCGCGTTTTACTAAGTTATTGTCTTTGCCGAGGTAGTAGTGCAGTTTTGCTCCAGGTCTTCTTTGTTTTTGGTTTAGTTCGAATTGTAATGAGTCGTTGAGTTCGTAGCCGAGTTTACGTTTATGTTAGAATTTGGTTCTAATTTGCTTTGCCGAGTCAGCTGTTAGTTGAGTCCGATTTTATTCATTTTTTTTTCCGAGTTGAATTGTTTGTGTGCTTCGGTTTTGCTGTGCCAAGTCAGTCCCGAGTATCAGTACTATATAAGTCTGGTTTGATTTTGTTTAGTAAATTTGCAGTTGAATTATGAGATTGTTTTGGGCTATTGGTAATTTGCTTTGGCTAGTCGTAATTACAAATATGTCATGTTGATTTTTTAATTTTCTGTAAATAAAAATCGATTTTAATTCAAGTACTGAAAATGCAAAGTTTCGTCTTTTGTTAGTTTAAAATAGATTAATTTAATTTTCTTTCAAAAATAGTTTAAATTTTGTTTTTAATTAGAAAAAAATCCAAAATTTCCTAAAACCAAATTGTTCTAGTTCGATTAAATTAAAAGTTAAGTTCTTGCGAAAATATTAGTCTCTGTGGATCGATATCTAAAATACTAAAACGATGAATTGTGCGCTTGCAATTTAAATGTATATTTTTAGCACATCCGCCAACGAGGTGGCCGATACTTTAAGGATAGAGGAGTAATTATAAATTCTCATCCCAAAGGGTGGAGGAATTTACACTCCTTCTCATGATTGTGCAAGAATTAACCATAAGAGTAGTTTAAGTAAAGATTCGATTCCTGATATCGTCTTAAGCATATTACCTGCGTTTGGAGGTCCTATTTTGAGGTAAACCAGGACCAAGATACAAACTCGACTAAGTAAACCGTTAAGTCTCCAGCCTTCAACTGAAGATATAAGATTCATAATTTCATCAACCTGGCATAGCTATGATGCTTGAAGCTCTTCTGCGATTTTATCTGCTTCATATAATATCTACATCAAGTACATGAAATAATCCTTATGGATAAGGAATAGTGATTATTTTGTCTTCCTAGAGGATTTTGATCTGACAATTAGGAAACCCATATAGTAAGCTAATAAAGCACTACGTAAACAACGAACGAGGGTGATTCTTCTAAAAAATTCGATGACAACGCAAAGAGAAAAATAGTGCTGCTATTGATAAGCTAAATGGCATGTTGATGAATGACAAGCAAGTTTATGATGGCGTATTTCTGCGCAAACAAGATAGAGAATATGAGATTGGAGATTCATGATGTTAAAAGTATCCCCGTGGGAGGGATTAATGAGATGTGGAGAGACAAGTCTATCAGAAATAGATTATATTGAATCTAAGTTTGAGAAATCGTCAAGGTTTAGTATCAGAGGGTTTAATTTGGAATGACATGGTGTTTGAAATAAATGATAATGCCATGATGGTGCATAAAGTGATTATATAGTAGAAATGAAAACCAAGTGACTGATAGAAATGAATAAAAAGTTGAGGATCAATGAGGGAGTTAGATATGCGGACTCTTGAGAAACCCTAGCAATGAAGCTAGAAAGGTATGAAATTGACCTGGTAAAAGTTGTTGGTCACAACGGAAAATTGAAATTGAAGGTATGGATGACACACGGATTGACTTCCTTTAAGTTGAGAGAAAATTCAAGGAAATTTGGAATAGATTGATTGAGCAATAGGGAGACTCATGGATCGAGAAAGTGAGAATCTAGGAAGGGTTAAACAAAGGAAGGTTTAACCCCAAAAATGTGATGATTATTGAGTAAATGTGACGGGATACCAATAAGAAGGTGCCAAGTACAAAGGACGTCTTGATAATGAGACAGCAGTAGAGGTGAATAACAGAGGTGAATAAGAATTAGACAATAAGATGGATGTGATTGATAAAGAAAAGATTGTAATGTAATTATGGAACATGAAGCAAGGAACGTTACGAATGGACTGATGAATGGGTTCTCTGGTGAACTCTCGGAATGACATCCTGATAGTGTTAAGTATTACGAATATGAACGAGCTAGTAGCGTGACATGGAATGTCAGTAACAATGACGTCAACCGAAAAATCTTAGATTTCTAAAAAGTAAGTGTTGCTAAGATTGAACAAGAGAATAGGTTCATAGGATGATGGACAGAGCAGCGAGGATATGTTGACACATGAGAATACGATAAAGTAGTATTTGATACGATTACGATTATTTCTCTTCTCTGATAAACCTCTATTATTCAGAGGTAAATTCTAATTATGATATTTTGCAATCCTGAGAATTTTCTATAATTCTTTAAAATTCTTTTTCTTTTATTCTCTCTTATTCATCTTCTTTATGAATTGAGAAGAACAACCATTTTAAGGAGGGGAGGTACTACTGAGTGACTATCTGTCTGTGTGATAGAAGTCTGAGTGGAATACCATAAATTGTTTAATTGCTTGTCAAGTACTAAAGGCTGGCCACCTTCTGTACTAACTATGCAATATAACAAATGTTCATTGATCACAGTGATCTCTCAATAAATTCTTCTATTTCTATATATCGATCGAGATTGCGAATATTAAAGCGATTAGGGAATGCATAGTCCAAGTGAGATTATCTCCAAATTCACAGCACGATAGTGATACCGAAGTCACTACCGATACCAATAAGGGTAATAGTATACGACTAAGTAAAAACATAACCCGGATGATGTGTTATTCGAGAAGTAGCAAAGTTGGTGAACAAAGATAAAGGGAGTATTGTAGCACCAGTGAGATGTGCTGTAGAAGGATTGGAATGATTAAAGATTGACCGGGGAACTGGAAAGTGAAATAACAGACAAGTAACCCTTTGATTCTACCTGATTCTGGGACGGAATCCTTTTAAGGAGGGGAGACTGTAAGAACCCAGATTTTTGGTATTAATTAAAACTTTTTATTATGAATTGGAGTACGAATGAATAGTATTTATGACTACGAGGTATCAGTGATTTTAAGGAATGAGTATTATAATGGATATGGATTCAGTATTGGTGTACTATATGTATGATGTTAATTTGTTGACAATATAGATAAGAATAATCTATCGTCCAGAAAGTAAGACATGGTATACAAACAGAGAAAATATTCTCATGTCATCCAAATCGATATCTATTAGGAATCCAGTAACTCCGTAAAATGATTAAGGAATGCTCGGGAAAGCGCGAGAGCATTTTTCTAAGTACAAAGAATAAAAGGAGAATAAGCTATGAATAGTGTTTTTAAGGGAATTTGGAATATTATTAGACGACACTATATAGAAGTAATCAGAATGGATTTCTGAGTTCGTATCGATGATCAGTGGACGAAATAAGTGTATGTAAACGATATCAGATTCAGAAAAATAGCACTTTTATTTTTTCCGAGATTTCCCTAGACACTGAAGGATTTAAGGATTTATTGAAAAGATTTAAGAGATTTAAATCCAAGGATTATAAAGGAGGAATGAGAATAGTAGTATAAATATTAAGAAAGTTTCCGTTAAAACCTTAACGAGGGACATTTGAGATATTCCTCCGAACGATTATTGAAATTGAGTAATAAACGGACAAAAGAGCAAGCAGAGGAGCAAGGTGCATGCATGTGCAAGTGGATAAAGGCAACCAAACTAGTATCATTACAAAACTAACCAAACACTTAGCTTACAACACACACCTTACCACAAGAATGCAACACTTGTCCACTTGATTAGCTCATCCATGACCAAAGCACTTTAATAAAGTGGCTTTAGGCTAGATATTATCCATACAAACACAATAATGCAAGATTAGATGCAAGCAAGACCAAGAACTCTATTTCTCTCCATTTTGAACAAACTGTCCAGCAGAACCTCCTCCAAGAAGAAAATTCATATCTCCATTTCTATCCATGATAAAATCACCAAATTTTAACCATAGCTTCTCCACTCCATGTAGAACATTCACTCAACATTTCATGGCATTATAATGAGTGTAGCCTAGTCAAATCCCCTCCCCAAGAGAAGAAACCAAACTGTCCAGATTGTTTGACAGTTTCTGTAATGATTTTCAAGCGACCATATCTCCTTCATTACTCAATGAAATTTGGTGTTTTTTAGCTTGTTGGAAATATGGTTAGATGCTCTACAACTCTCCTTTAGAAGCCTCGTCCAGAAAACCTCGGTAAAGGCCTCGTTTTTCATGATCTTTCAGATGGGTTATAGAAACTCCGAAAATCTCTAAGTATATCCTTGATGTTTCTTGTTAGATTAAGCTTGGTTAAGGTTGTACAAGGATTATTCAAGGCTTATTAAGGTCTTACACACATCAAGGAAGGTATGGAACTCATGAAACCCTAGCTCTTAGTTTAAGTTTTGATGATTATTGGATGATTTTGAGATTAGTTATGAAATGGTGTATTATAAGCATGATTATGTAATTAGCTTTATTGATCTCAGAGATATAATGAATATGATGGGGAAGTATGATATTTCTGGACTTGTTGAGAATTATAACATGAGTATAAGTTGTATGGATGCCCGGTGTGGCTTGGATTTGATGTTAAGAATTTTGGAACGTTCGATTTATAGCCGTCGTAATGCCCGATTTTCGTTAAACCTTAAAAACCGAACATAACAGTTAGTATAACCACTGACCTTGACAAGTACATGACATATCCTTGTAGATCTCGAGTCATAGATCGTTTTGGCGCAAAAATCGAAGCATTTGGACTTACGGTTTAGGGGATATGATTAAATTACTAAACGTGGTTCGGAACCGTAAGTGCGAGTTCGTAACTGAAATTGAATCCCCTTAACGTAGCAAATTCAGTGGCAAATCTTAATAATTAAATACTAGAGATAAAAAGGAAGGTGTGAGAGAAAACCTCATGCCAAACGGATTGTTTTCCGATTTTATAAAAATGTTCGAATCAAGGTTAAGCGGGAATGAACCCCTTAAAAGTACACTTGGCAATAACTTTGGTTATAACTTAGAAAGCGGGCGATAAAACTCGAGGTATAATCTTGGTTCTTAAAACGACCGACCTTAGAGCTTATACGGCTTAAGTATATACCAAGTGTAGGCATAATGACGTGTCGTAATAATGAACAAGTATCGGATCGTGTCGGTAATAAAAAGAGTTACACCAAAGGGTGTATAACGAAATAATTCGAAAACGTGTTTCAACTTAAGTTAAGTTTATACTTAGCCTTTCGAAATATTAAGTGATTAACCTTGGATATTGTGACTATTGATAGATCACCGGATCGACCCGAGGCACACTACCCCTACAGGATTGCCAGGCAAGTTTCCAATACTTGGAACTGTTGTTGTGATAATATATATGATGTTTGTTGTATACATATGTCATAGCATGCATGCCTACTTTCAAGTCTATTGATATACTTGTTCCCTGGATTGATATTGGCTTATAGACTAGATATGAATTATCAGTTACAAGCAGGATTGTTTTGTTAAGACCCTTAGTGAATGGCGTATGATATTCATTCTTTAAATATAGACCGGGAGTCAGTATTTTGTACTATAGAGATATTCGTGGAAACCCGGAGGGATTCCAGCGACAGATTATTATTCATTTTGAGGAATGTTATTATTAAACATTATTTATATTTCCATAAAGTATCAATTACTTGGAAATCTTTCGAGGAATGTTATTTGAGTATTATCTCAGTCGAGAAATATTAGGTGAATATTTTTTTTTTGAATATTCACTTAGAGTTTGATTATTTAATGAATAATTACTTTGATATTCATTGGAATTTTTACTTATTAAATGAATATTACTTTCGAATATTCATTTAAGGTTTTATGTAATTGTTGGATATTCTTTTAAAATATTCATTCGAAGTCCTATTTACTTAAGGAATATTACCTCGAATATTCCTTTAAAGTTTTGATTACTAAAAGAATATTATTTGGATATTCATTTAGAATAATTATTTATTAAATGAATATTATTTTTCAAATATTCATTTAAGGTTTGATTTATTTAGTGAATATTATTTAAAATCTTTATTTGAGTTTATTTATTTAATGAATATTATTTTGAATATTCATTTAAGAAGAAATTTATTTAGTAAATAATTTTATATATTCATTCGAGGATTACTTACGAGCAATAGTATGATTTAATAATATTCCTGAATTATTATTGATTTAATAAATATTCTTGATATATTTATTTAAATTCTTCTAAATTCTTTTATAATGATTTATATTATTCAAAGATTATCTTTCACCTTCAGATATTATGTAAAATATTTCGGAGTCTTTTATGACGATTTTATCAAGGGGAGGTTCTCAAAACTCTATTTTCATTTAAATCTATCTTACAAGAAGATTTAAATTCTCGCTCAAACTTCCAAAAACATATAAGGGGACCTCACTTGAGAGCTGTTAATTATTTGACTGCCCGATCATATACTTACTAAACTATCTTGTCACTCACATCTTGATTCTTTCAAGCATCGATATGAGTTTTCTGGTGTACCCACTCATCATTCGAGGGGTAAGAACGTTAGAACAAGTTGGTATCCATTAACAAGCATCAACTTGGGTAAAATTGGTGAATTTTCCTTTCCAACTTGATACGACTACTTCGTGGAGTCTTATCAACAAGTATTATACTTTGGGAAAGGGGGACGAGCTTTAAGTTTCAGAATCATGGATTTACTCGAACTAGGAGTATTTGTGTAAGAGGTTGTGGGACAGTCCATCACTGATAATCGGTGTAAGAGGCTGTGGGACAGTCCATCCTTGAAATAGGATCCGAGTGGCGTCGGTCCCGTCTATGCCCAACCGTTGGCTAGGGAGATCCGGCATATGGTGGTGTCCATATGTTCTTCCTTCTACATGTAGAGAAACAAATCTTGAGATGCACAACCTACGACCGATCATCGTAAGGCGGTGTCATCTGGCGCGACATACTCCAGTATTGGTTCATTATCCAGAATCTATTTATTTTCTGCCACATTATTAGCGTTGGCAGGGTTGAAAATCGTTCAAAACTGGAATTGCATATTTTTCCTGCAATTTCCCTTTTTGTGAAATATGATGATATCTCGCTTATATTTGACAAAGCAGATATGTCTACGGAGTATACATTCTGAGTTACCTTGTAACTTCATCCTTTACATTATACTAGCACTATCTTCGTTAATGCATAGCATATGGTTTCAAAGATATTTTGAACTGTTATATATTATCACTGTTCAGTTATATTCTTTTGGTGGGCTGTTGCTCACCCTTGCTTTATCTATTATATCACAACAACAGCTAGATCTGATGGCCTGCACATGTCGCAATCGGTGCGAGCAAGTGATAGCCGTCAGAGGATTAAACGTAGAGATCCTAGCTGCCACTGTTGAGTAAGAAGCTATTGGTAGGCTAGATGTTAGCTTTCGAGTATCAATGTATTTATATGACGGATGGCAAAGAATATGTAGCTATTAAATTGTAATTCTTTAGGTTGTAAGAACTCAAACTTGTGATTAATAATATGGATGGTTACTCTGATTGCATCTCTGGGACTATAACGGGTGTGTTTTATATTGTTGTTTTGGGTCACAAGATTGTAATTTAAATTATGTTGGTTTTGTGGATGGATATTGAGACTGTAACGACCAGAACCCTGACCCCGGATCTGGGGGAGTTACATGGGGCTTCCAGCGGTAGCTTGTCTCCGGTAGCCCCTCTGGTAGGCTATCTTAGAAGTCTATTTTCCGGGAGCCCTACTATTCGAGAGCCCTATTATCCGGGAGTACTGTTATCAGTTTTTCATGGGTTACAACTGGTATCCTGAAAGCCCTCTAAAACATCCTCTTTCCTTGTGGATTTGTCTCAAAACTTGTCATGGGCCTAAATCTGATCCATGCAAGATTTTGGTCACAACACAGAATATCCACGGTTCTGGAGTGATATCTATATTATACTATAATAAGCGAAAGGGGGTATAATTTATAGTTTTGTTAACCCCTATTTTTTGTTATCATTTTTGGTTATCCCTCATTCACAACTGTTAGATCTTCAATGTAAATAAATCATAACTGTTAGATACAACAATACTAAAAGTTGTTATATATAGAAGTCTAAGGTTCGATTCTCGCTAACAACATATTAATTTATATCCTTTATTATAATAACTGAGTCTACCCATGTGCAGTTAACCAATCAGAATCGAGGAATTATTTTAGAACCAATCAGAGTTGATTCCTAAATTTTAGACCAATCATGTTATATTAAGAATTTTCCTTATTTACATTCTCACCATAACTCATTAACCATGGTTAGTGAACACTTCTAATTTAAATACAATAATGATTTTATTTACATATCCATAAATACATATTTTTTGAATAAAAAAATACTAAAAAATCATTATTTTAATTTAAAATCAATCACGATATACTATTATATATTTTAAATTATATTTCATAACTACTCATTCATTAATCTACCACTTTTTTAATATAAAGTCAATCAAAATTATATTATCATACATTATAAATTGATTTTCATAATATATATTGTACAATTATAACCGATTTTAAATAATTATAATCAACTAACTAGAAATATGAAAAACATCGAATTTTGAAATCAGATTTTAAATTATTTGGATTATTTCCATACCATCAAATACTCGATTTTTTTTAAAAGCTCAAAAATTTATTTATTCATAATTTGTTAATAAAATGAATTAATAAATGCATGTAAACCAATACTACATATATTTTAATTATTTAAATTATGAAATATACGCTAGAAGAGTATTATTATTGGTTGGTGAATAAATTACCAATCAAAAAATAAAAAATACTTTAGAGACAATCAAAATTCACTTCTAAATTTTCAATCAATCAATCATATACAAAATTTTATTATTTACCATGCTTATTCTAATTTACTAATCGTGTTTAAATTAAATTTAAATATAATAAAATCTTGATTTAATAAATTCGTATATCACATGGTTTTTAAATTTTAAAAATTACAACTGATCATAAATAATATTTTCTATAAATCTACATAACAGTAAATTACATATATATCTTCTAGTTATAAATTGTTTTTGAACTTCCTTTATTATAATACCAAAATCTACCACGTATTAGCTAACCAATTATAAGATTGTGAATTATTTTAGTATCAATCAGAGTCTAGACCAATTAAACGTAATGTAACATATTTCTCTATTAGATATAGATTCTACGTTACAGCCAAAATTAAGCTCAACTCAAGTTAAACTCATTAACAACAGATTTTTGTTTTTATATCAATTAATTAAACATAATAACTGCTTATACAAAAAAAACTAAACATAATAACTACTAATTTTTATTTTAACGATTAACTAATAATCAATTTACGTAAAATAAAAATACCTCAAATATAAAATTCTTACAAACTAAAAAATAAAATTATTATATCAATTTAATCATTACAAGAAATTTAAGCCGCTTATTTCCTATTCCCCATCAGACCTAGCCAACTTTGATGAATTAAACGTCTGCATCAATTCTCATACTGCTTAAATCATATCAATTTTGGTTAAGGTACTACTTTGTATCTTTTTATTAAATGACAGACTATACTTGGATACATTATTTTTTATTTCGATTATATATAAGTATCGTATGTTTATGTTTTAATTGTCTAATAAATAAAAAAATGATTAAGACAGAAAAAGAATTGAAAACGATTTAGATTTTCTTCATCCCCATTCCAAATCCTCCCAATGTTACTTCCCATTAGAATATTCAGTGGCCAGCTTCAATAATTCTACAACTTACTGAATTGTAGGCATCAATCCTTACCACATTACACCAATTTATTTACATTATTAGGCGTGCCTAAAGATAAATATTTTTTACAATATTGGGTTGGCAATGTTATCATTCATAACTTACCTTCATGATCACTAATATATATATATATATATATATATATATATTGTATCTTTCCTATTCCCCATCAGACCTAGCCAACTTTGATGAACTAAGCGTCTGCATCAATTCTCATCCTGCTTAAATCATATCAATTTTGGTTAAGGTACTACTTTATATCTTTTTATTAAATGACAGACTATACTTGGATACATTATTTTTTATTTCGATTATATAAAAGTATCTTATGTTTTGTGTTTTAATTGTCCAATAAACTCAGTAGAAAAACGATTATGACAAAAAAAAATTGAAAATGATTTAGGTTTTCATCATCCCCATTCCAAATCCTCCCAAGGTTACTTCCCATTAGAATATTCAGTGGATAGCTTCAATAATTCTACGACTTACTGAATTGTAGGCATCAATCTTTACCACATTACACCGATTTGTTTACATTATTAGGCGTGCCTATAGATAATTTTTTTTTTTTACAATGTTCGGTTGGCAATGTTATCATTCATAACTTAGCTTCATGATCACTAATATATATTGTATCATTGTCCATACATTTAAAAGTACAATATAGTTTTCCTTATAAGGCCTTTCTGGAAGGGGTCAATGCCCATATAAGATCATTTTCTCGATTTCTCTGAAGCAGATTTTTTCTAGACCCTTGGAAGTTGATTCTTGAGAAAAACACACAAGTCACATTCAATGAAAATGCATTCAATAGTTTTTTCTTTGATACATCAATAAAAAATCTCTTTCCTTCATCAACTTAATTGCTAATGACTTTAATATTATATATATTGTTATTTCACCAACTTAATTTTTAAAAGTACAACATGAATGACCAAAACCATTTAGAAGGCATCTTGAATTTACAATATGAATCAATGACAGAAGGTATAGAAAAAAATTGTTAGTCATAGAGGCATGTCTGTATTCATCTAATAACAAGCCTAATTGTCTGTAATGCTTTGCATTACTTACATGACCTTTTAACTAAGGGAACCTCTAGTTGTAGAGTTTCTACTTGTTTAGTACTTGTAATAGGCATCAATTCCTATCTGTGTAATTATACTTAAAAGTCAGAGAATAATGCTTGAAAGAAGTTCCAAGATTCATGCCTCAAGCTTGAAGAACAAGACTATCAAATAATCACAGTTGGGATTTGAAGAAATGAAGAATTTGCCTAAGTACCAATTCGAGAAGTATGTTTGTTATATTCGAGAAGTCTAGCCTTCGAGAAGTCAGGGATTCGATATCTCAAAAGACACTATTCGATATCTCTGAATGCACTATTCGATATCTCATTCGATATCTCAGAGATTCGATATGTCTACTAGTTTATTCGAGAACTTAGAAAGTCAACAAGTCAAAGCATCATTCGAGTTCTCTAGGAGTCAATAAGTCAAGGTTCATTCAATATCTCAAAGACTCAGAAAGTTATTCGATATCTCAGGGATTCGATAAGTTAAATGTTCTATTCGACAACTCAAGGATTCCTGAAGAAAAGAGCTATTCGAGAAGTGATTCAATATGTCAACTTTACAGTATTCGAGAACTCAGAGTTATCTAATCCTAGTTCTCGAATCAATCACTTAGCCACTTCTCGAATACATTCTTGGAGATAAAATACTGGAGAAATTGTACAAGTCAGAAACCTACAACAAGCTAAAGCACTTTATGGACCACAATCTGTAACATGCTCTGGAAAGCCTACAAAGAAGCTTGGAGAGATGTACAAGAGACAAAGAGCTAAAGAAGTGGATGTGAACAGAGTTTTACAAAGTCAAATCTTTAGATGATTGGACACTTACTCAAAAAGGATAGACATACAAGAAAGTAATTTATCCTGTAACCTTATTTGTAGTAAGTAGGTTGTATTCATGTTCTATAAGAATACAACCTCACTTCTTTAGTTGATTAAGTTATTCATACACATCCAAGAGCACATCTCTCTGAGAAAAACGAAGCTGAAAATACTACCATTTGTATTCACATATTGTAGCAAATCTTTATCTAATAAAATATTAGATTAAAGTGATATCGTGTCTTGTGTTGTTTATTATCCGCACGTTTAGATCATCACACACACAACACATATCTTGCTACATTCATCAAACAGATTCAAGAACAAGAAAAGTTCAAGAATCCATTCACCCCCCCTCTGTATTCTTTTCGTGTGTTCAATACTCAACAAGTGGTATCAGAGCAGGCTGTTTATTCAAAAATAGAAAACGATCATGAATACACCAAAGACTACAGGAACGGTGAAAGTCCCTGAATTCGATAAAGAGAATTACAACCTCTGGAAGATGAAAATGTTGTTGTTCACAAAGCTGCTAATCCTCTATATCCTGATATTCTCAAGAATGGTCCCTTTGTTCCACAACAAGAGATCCCTGAAAAGACAGTTGGAACCACAACCATTCCAAGATCTTATGTGGCCAAGGAACCATCCAAATGGACAGACTCAGAGAAAGATAAGGTTACCCTGGATAGTCATCTCATGCTGCTGATAATATACTCTATGGAGATGTCAATGTTTGCAAACATAGCATCTTGCACTTATGCTAAAGAGATATGGGATCATATTGAGGTTTTATGTGAAGGAACAGAGGAGATGAGAGAGAACAAGAAACATATACTGGTCACACAGTATGAAGCTTTCATGGCACAACCCAAGGAAAGCATCACTGATATGTTTGAGAGATTTCACAAGTTGGTGACTGGGCTACAAATGAATGGCAAGGTTTACAGTACCAAGGAGTTGAACATGAAGTTTCTATTATCTTCCCCAAACCACCTAGAGCAGAGGGTCATTTCTCTGAGGGAAAGAGATTTGAACAAAGTCACATATGATGTGCTCTATGGGGTTTTAAAGACTCATGAGCTTGAGTTGCTTCAGAAGAGGGCTATCCAAGCCAACCAATTCAGAATGATAAACACGTCATGTGCCTTGATTGTCAGCAAATCTGTTCAAGACCTAGAAGCATCTACAAGTCAGCTGAGAATAGAGGAGATAGTAGATGATGAAGAAACTGAAGCTGAAGTGAGTGAACCTGTTGAAGAGAAGGAAGAAGACGAGTTCTATACTCTTGAAGAGCTAAATGGCATGGAAAATACCTCTTATGCTTTCATGGCCAGAAAATTTCCAAACATCATATTCAAGAGGAACCAATCCTTCAAACCTAAACCCCAAAACCATTCATTCAACAAGAGTAAAGCACCTGTGAAACCAAACAAGAATAAATTCAAAACTGGCTATGTGGATAGGTCATATGTGAGATGTTATAGATGCAATGACCTAGGGCATTTTGCTAGTGAATGCAAGAAGCCTAAAAAGAAGGATAAGGAGTTTCTGGAGCTTGAAGCTAAGTATGAGGCCCTTCTCAAAAAGCAAACACCAGGCAAGGCCTACATAGCTGAAGGGAAGTGTTGGGATGATACTGATAATGATGAAGAAGAGCAAGGATTTTGCAACTATGCCTTGATGGCCAATTCTAAGGATGAAACACCTTCAATCAGACTTTCAGGTATCATTTCTCACTACCATAGACATGTCTGTTTCTGAATACAAGAATATGATTGAACAACTATCTGTTAAAATGTTTAATATTTATACTAGTATGACTGCTGCTAATGAGGAAATTGCTAAACTATCTGCTAGAAATGAATTGTTAAATAAAAAGAATGAGAAACTTGAGCTAACTTCTATGCAAGTAGAAAACCTTAAGAAAGAAGTTGAATATCTACAGAATAAGGTTCTATGTCCTAGTCAGGTTGAGAAGGCTATTAGGGATGAACTAGCTGAAAATGAATTCAAATTAAAAACCTTTAAGAACTCATCTAGTCTATTGCAGTCCTACCATGAGAGAAACCAAGCTAAACCCAAGGCTGCCATTGGACTTGACTATGGCACTCTTAAACAGAGGAAAGGCTATGTTGTCATTGAAGATAACATAGTTGTTCAGGAGGAAGTGCCTCACATTGTGAAAAAGATTGAGTCTCCAATTTTTAAAGAACTAACATTTGAAATTGATGAGGATGCCTTACTCATTAAGCAAATGTTGAATGATGAGGATGAGGCACAGTCTAGTGAACAACCATCATCCTCTAAGAGTGAGAGTGTCAAGTCAAAAACCAAGGAGCCAGTAGGTGGTAGTTCTAGACCTAAGAAGTTTATGAAGTTTGTTTCAGCTGGGAATAATGAATCTAAAAAGGAAGTGACTAATAAAAAACAAAACAGGAATGGCAAGCTAGGGATAAACAAGAATAACAATTATGCTTATGTGCCAAATGCCCCTAGGAAAGTTTGTCAAAACTATTTTTGTACCAATCATTTAACTGATGCTTGCAAGAAAGCTATTGGTAGTGTGCCTAAACCTTTCTATGATTGCTCTGTGCCTTTAAGACATAGAGATGCTCCATTCTGTGATAAATTTGACTGTATGCCATGCAATATGAATGTGATGACTAGCTGTTTCAATCTGAGAAGGCAATTCATTGATGGTTGTATCAGTCATAATTCTCACACACACTACACAAGGTCAAAGTCTTCAATTCCTCCTAGAGCTAGGAAGGTACCTCTGTCACCTAAGTCTGAGAACTCAGTTGCTAAGACTTTTTACAGTGACAAGAAGACTAGTCCTAAGAAAGTTAATAAGAATGCTGTCTATGATAAATCTGTTTCTAAGCCAGGTGGACCCAAACTTGTTTGGGTACCAAAGGAGAAGTAATACCTTTGTATTTGCAGGGCAAAGAAAATGAAAAGAAGGTCATGTGGATTTTGGACAGTGGATGCTCAAATCACATGATTGGTGATATGGCCCTGCTATAACAGTATGAGGAGAAGGATGGCCCAATGGTTGCTTTTGGATATGACATCATGGGTAACACATTGGGATATGGCAAATTGGAAGTTGGTAATGTCATCATTGAAGATGTAGCACTAGTCAAAGGACTCAAGCATAATCTGCTAAGTGTTGGTCAGTTTACTAATAGAGGATTCAAAGTGAATTTTGACAAAGATGAATGCTTGATCACCCACAAGAAGACTGATGATTTTGCTCTATCTGGAGTAAGAAAAGGAAGCCTGTTTGTAGCCAATATGGACTCTGCAAGCAAGGATAAAATCTATTGCTTTTATTCAAAAGCATCAAGTGAAGACTGTTGGCTGTGGCACAAGAAGTTATCACACTTGAACTTCAAAGCCATTAATTCTCTAGTCAAGAGAGAGTTAGTGAGAGGCATGCCCACACTTTAATTCTGTCAAGAAGGAGTGTGTGAGGCTTATCAAAAGGGAAAAATGAAAAGTTCTAGTCACAAGTCAAAGACAGTGACATCAATCACCAAGCCCCTGCAATTAATTCATATGGATTTGTTTGGGCCTGTCAATAATATGTCACTCTCAAGGAAGAAGTATTCCCTGGTGATGGTTGATGATTACACAAGGTATATATGGGTGGAATTTCTAGCATCAAAGGATGAGGCTCCACAAGTAATCATTGAGCACATAAAGAAAGTTGACAAGGAAGCAAAGGCCAATAATGCAAGTATGATTGCATTGAGAAGTGATAATGGAACAGAGTTCAGAAATGCCTTACTTGAAGCATTTTGCAAAGAGAATGACATTTCTCAACAATTTTCAGCTCCAAGGACTCCACAACAAAATGGAGTAGTTGAGAGAAAGAATAGAACTCTAATTGAGGCTGCTAGAACAATGTTGCTTGATGCAAAGATGCCTACATGTTTTTGGGCTGAGGCTGTGAGCACTGCATGCTATATCCCGAACAGAACCCTCATCAACAAAAACACTGGAAAGACACCTTACAATTTGATGACTGGAAAGAAGCCTACTCTAAAGTATGTGCATACTTTTGGAAGCAAATGCTTTGTGTTGAAAGATAATTCAGAATATGTTGGGAAGTTTGATGTAAAGGCATTTGAAGGAATTTTTTTTGGCTATTCTATGGAAAGAATTGCATACAAAGTTTATGTCATCAGTCAAAAGAAAGTTATGGAAAGCACAGATGTGACATTTGATGAGAGCAAACTACCTGGATTAGAAGAAGCCAATGATGAAGATATAGATCCATTAAGGTTTGAAAATCTAGATGATTCTGATGAAGAGATTGAAACTGAAGTTGAAACTGTAGTTCAACAAACTCAAGTGAATGATAATACAAGAGAAGAATTTGTGCCAATCAACAGTGAAGAGACAAGCATCCAAGACACACCTGTGAATAGTGGCAACTTCACAGGGGGAGGAAATGAGAATGATCATGACTTGGATGATGAAGCAACATCAAGGTTGAGAAATCAGATTGAGCATTCAAGGAAATGGGATAGGTCACATACTGTAGAGCAAATCATTGGAGATCCAAATGCAGGAGTAAGAACTAGAAGAGCAACTCAAAATGAGTGTCTCTATGGTTGCTTTCTATCTCAAATTGAGCCTAAGAAACTTGATGATGCACTGTTGGATCTAGATTGGATTATTGCTATGCAAGAGGAGCTGAATCAATTTGAAATAAACAAAGCAAGGTTGGTTTCAAAAGGATACTCTCAACAGGAAGGCATTGATTATGATGAGACATTTTCCCCTGTTGCTAGATTGGAAGCCATCAGAATCTTCTTGGCATTTGCTGCTCACTCAAACTTTAAAGTCTATCAAATGGATGTCAAGAGTGCATTTCTAAATGGAGAGTTGGAAGAAGAAGTTTATGTGAAACAACCACCTGGTTTTGAGGATCCACACTTCCCAGAATTTGTCAACAGATTGCTTGAGGCACTATATGGACTTAAGCAGGCTCCAAGGGCATGGTATGACACATTGTCACAATTTCTTCTTGAAAATCAATTCACTAGAGGCACATTGGACAAGACACTATTTTACAAGAAGCATGGTGATGATATTATCCTAGTTCAGATCTATGTGGATGATATCATATTTGGCTCTACTAATGAGAAACTGTGTGAGAAATTCTCTAAGCTCATGCAGAGTAGATATGAGATGAGTATGATGGGAGAGTTAACATTCTTTCTTGGACTGCAAGTTAGTCAAAGGAAGGATGGTATTTTTATCAGTCAAACCAAGTACATCAAGGATTTATTGAAAAAGTTTGATTTAGAATACTGCTCACCTGCAAAGACACCCATGGCCACTGCCACCAAATTGGATGAAGATGCTAAAGGCAAGAAGGTAGATATCTCAGTCTATAGAGGCATGGTTGGTTCTCTACTCTATCTCACTGCAAGTAGGCCAGACATCATTTTTGCTACATGCTTATGTGCAAGGTTTCAATCAAATCCAAAAGAGTCACATTTTATTGCAATAAAGAGGATCTTTAGATATCTGAAAGGCACTCCAAACTTGGGTTTATGGTATCCTAAGGACACAGGGTTCAATCTGGTTGGTTATTCAGATGCTGATTATGCTGGATGCAGAGTGGATAAGAAAAGCACCTCAGGTAGCTACGAGTTCCTTGGACAAAGGTTAGTCTCTTGGTACAGCAAGAAACAACCATCTATGTCAACTTCCACAGTTGAGGCTGAATACATAGCTACTGGAAGTTGCTGTGCTCAAGTGCTTTGGATTAGAAATCAACTTATAGATTATGGACTTGTGTTGGAAAGAATTCCAATCATATGTGACAACACAAGTGCAATCTCTATAGTTGCAAATCCTGTCAATCATCCTAGAACAAAGCACAGTGACATCAGATATCACTTTATTAGAGAGCATGCAACTAATGGAACCATTGAGTTGCACTATGTCTCTACAGATAAATAACTAGCTGACATATTCACTAAGCCATTAGATGAAGCCACCTTCACAAGGTTGGTTAGTGAGATTGGAATGCTGAATTCTTCAGATTCTGGCTAAGTGAAAATATCACCTAGATTGTTGCAGTAGTAAACACTTGTTTTATCTAAATTCTCAATATTTTTGAAGTAAGTGTTGGCTGAAATATGATTTATAAATATTTCAAATTTGTTGCATATGTTTAGAAATCATATTTTATCAACTTGAAATTTCTATGAAATTTTGAGATAATAACTATTTAATTTATTAGAATATTCTTCATTGAATATATCTTGTAAATTTTAAAGGATAGTGAAAATTGAATTTTATGAGTGAAAAGAATATTTCGATAAGTCAGTCTTCTCTAATGATTCACTGCTCGACATCTCTAACGAGTCTCTTTTGAGCACTCTCAAGTTCTCGAATAGAGTCTTTTAGAGATATCGAATAGAGGTATTCTTGACTTCTTGAATATGGTAATTGAGTTCTCTAACGACTGAGTTCTCGAATACTGTATTTGAGTTCTCGAATCATTTGAAAAGGCTGAATTCTCGCTGAATCTCAATCGATTTTGGATTTTTGTATAAAATTTTAATTCACTCATAAAAATATATTTTATTTAATTTAGAATTATTTCTAAGTTAGATAACTGCCAGCTGTGAGTTACAACCTGCTTGAGTTATCGAACAAGCCTTTCTCGACTTATCGAATACTTGATTTCTACTTCTCGAATGCCTGACATGTCGATACAAAACATATATCTAATCGACAATTCAAGTAATTCATACTTATACAATTCTACATCTATTCGATTCATTTCATTTCGATTTCTCAAGCATCTAAAGTTCCAAAACCCCTGAAACCCTAATCTCAAAAAGCTAAATTTCTTCTTCAACCTTCATTCTATTCTTTCTTTTCTCCATATCAATGGCAACTGTGAAATTCAACACCAACTTCATCGCTCTCTTAAGTGATGTCGAAGCTCTAAATGCAAACTTCAAATGCTTTGTTCGATGGATGTCTGAGTCATACATCAAGGATGCACTCTCAGCCAACCCAACTCTATATCTAGACCTACTGGAACAATCTTGGAGAACTGCTACTGTGGAAGTTGTGGCCCTAGAAAGCGCAATAACATCGTACATAGTCTATTGCAAAATTCAGGACAAGGAAATCAATATCACCACCGAAGACATGAATCAAGCACTAGGCTTACAACAGGAGGTGTATGACGATCAAGCCACAAATGGTGAATTGGAGGACTTCTTTGATTTCATTCACTACTCAGATGAAATCAAACTTGGACACTTGAATAGGAAGTTCTTGAGGAAGGAATGAAGTTATGTCTTTGCCACCATTCTTCACGTCTTCACAGCAAGGAAGTCAAGCTTTGACCAAATTAGTGCACCTGCACAGCAAATAGGCTATGCCTTAGCTTATGGGAAAAAGATCAATGTTGGTCAACTTATTATGCATGAGCTGTATGGGAGACTTGGTAAGAACTCAACCAAGAGAGGTACTGACATTTTCTTCCCTCGCTTTATTCAATCTGCACTTAATTTTAAAAATGATAAACTGATTGAATTACCTGGGATAGATAGAAATAGAATAGGCTATCCTAGATCCATGACCAAACTCATTTTTGGTAATCTGGAGACTAGGAATGATGTGGATGTAAGACTTAACATAACTCCCCATATGGAGGGTTTATTTAGGACTTACCCCTACAACATTCCAATATTTGATTCCAAATCTCAGTTAGTACAGCCCAAGCAAGTAGAACAAAATGCTAACCCAGGGCTTGCTAACCAACCCTTTCAGCCAAACACACTACCAAACACAGAGCCACCTGCATCATCCTCTCAACATGGTGGTGTTAGTAAAAAGGAGAAGAAGAAGAGAAAATAGATTGAATCTAAGCCCTTGAATATCTTAACTGAAGCAGCATTGGCTGTAGAATTAGGATTAGAAAGTGAGAAACCTGAGTCACCCTTACAGAGACCAAAGAAGAAGAAATCCAAAGCCACCTCTTCAGTCACACAAATGGCCGAAGTTGGAAAATCAGGGGCAAACAGCTCACTAGATGTATCCTCTCAACAGGGTGCATCTATAGAATCTAGCATTCTGCCCAATGCACAATCTTGTATGGAGTTTGCACTAAGGAGTGATAAGGCTGACACTCACAAAGCTATTCGATATCTCAGGGATTCGATAAGTTAAATGTTCTATTCGACAACTCAAGGATTCTTGAAGAAAAGAGCTATTCGAGAAGTGATTCAATATGTCAACTTTACAGTATTCGAGAACTCAGAGTTATCTAATCCTATATCTCGAATCAATCACTTAGCCACTTCTCGAATACATTCTTGGAGACAAAATACTGGAGAAATTGTACAAGTCAGAAACCTGCAACAAGCTAAAGTACTTTATGGACCACAATCTGTAATGTGCTCTGGAAAGCCTACAAAGAAGCTTGGAGAGATGTATAAGAGAAAAGAGCTAAAGAAGCGGATCTGAACAGAGTTTTACAAAGTCAAATATGTAGTCGTTTGGACACTTACTCAAAAAGGATAGACATACAAGAAAGTAATTTATCCTGTAACCTTATTTGTAGTAAGTAGGTTGTATTCATGTTCTATAAGAATACAACCTCACTTCTTTAGTTGATTAAGTTTTTCATACACATCCAAGAGCACATCTCTCTGAGAAAAACGAAGCTGAGAATACTACCATTTGTATTCACAGGTTGTAGCAAATCTTTATCTAATAAAATATTAGATTAAAGTGATATCGTGTCTTGTGTTGTTTATTATCCACACGTTTAGATCATCACACACACAACACATATCTTGCTACATTCACCAAACAGATTCAAGAACAAGAAAAGTTCAAGAATCCATTCACCCCCCCTCTGTATTCTTTTCGTGTGTTCAATACTCAACACAATCTTAAAACCATTAATTGTCATTTATTTTGAACCATTTTTTTAATACAATTATCATTTAAATCAAACCCATTCGTTTTTCTATAATTATCATTTTGATTATTTTTTCTTAAATTTGTTTTGTGGTTTCCTGTTAGTTAAAAAATCCAAGAGTGTAAAGTCAATTAATCAGTAAGTCCACATTAAAATTAACATTAAATTATATTTACTAATAGTTAAATAAACGTTTTATAATTTTCTTTCAAAATCAGAACCAACCATTTTTTTCATTATTAGCATTTTAAATATCTGTCCTTAAATTTAACATTTGGTTTACCACTAATTAAATGAAATCCAGTAATGTAAAGACAATTACTTAGTAAGTTCGCAATAGTTGAAATAATATTAAATTAATGTACATTGGTATTCAACTTTAACATAGGTACTCTATAAGCTCAAGTCACGAAATTATATAACCTGCTAAGAGAATAAACTTTACCACTGCTTAATCCCTCAAAAGATGATCAATTTTAGTCTTTTCTTATATTTTATGAATTTACATAAGTGTTGGTGGATCCTAAATATGAATGAATTCATGGCATAGTTAATGATTGTTACTGTCTATCCGAGAATATAAGGTGAATTTATTTTTAATTTTTTGGAAAATAAAATTTTCACTTTACTTTATTGGCAGGCCAGCAGAACATACGCAAACAAGACAAATAACGATATGTTATTAATGGGATATGTACTACATATAAAGTATTTTATGGTGTATGGCTACAAACTTTTGTTGCCGCATTCGCATTCAAAAAAGTAAGAAAATATATGATAAGTATGATCGTTTGACCTGTGTCGTTAACAGTATTTGTAACATTTTTCTAACCTTTATGGTCAAGCGCAATTTTTTCTTAGGAATAATTTGAAATTACTGAATAATTTGAGTGTATTTATATATAGCAGATTTGAGTGTATCTTTAATACAATGAAATTTCCATTTTACTTGACTTTATATGTAAATATTCATTTGTCAAGGGTTTAAATGCTTCTAAACTTATGACATAAGATTTATTATATCACTCACTCAATCATATTCTTATTTCTTATTATTATCCTTAATATAATTTATCTATTGTGCGGGAAAAAAAATTATAAATAAGCTTTTGAGGCTTATGAGACTTTTTTTTGAATTCTAATGAAACTTATTTATGAAATTAACAAAGTAAAAACTGAACAAGAAACCAAGTTAATAGAAGTAATTTATGTGCAGTGTAGTTAGGGATACATAACATTTCGATCTAGACAGGTAAATAAGACTGGATCAGGTCTATCGGTCCAAGACCCGGACCGGATCGTATATAAGCGGCGACCCGGTCTTCGGGTCTTCAACTAAAAAAATTCAATTTTCCGTCATGTCCGGTCCAAACCCAGAAAAAATCCGGATCGGATCGAGGCTTGTGTATGTAATTGTTTTATATTACTTTATTTCTTAATTTATATAATATGGATATTAAATATTTAAATACATCATAATTTAATAAACTAAATTACTAGATAACAAATTGATGAAATAGTAAAGATCAACATTACAATCTAAATAATTAAATTTAATCATTTATTTTTTGATACTTATATATATTTTTGGTAATTATTTGATATTTTTTAGAATTGTGCCTTCGGTGCGTAGCACGGGTAAAATGCTAGTTTAATACTAAAAAAATTTATATACAAAGATTTAAGGTTCGAATTCTTCCAATAACATATTAAAGTTAATATTTATAATATCATACTTTTAAAAAATTAAAAATAATCTGTGGTGTGCACATGCTATAAGCTAGTTATTTATAAAAATAAATGATTAGCTAAAAATAAAAGAAAATATAAATTGCCATGGGTTTGATCAATGTTGTTTGTCATTCTTTTTTCTGTTTAGGCATGAGCATTGAGCAGATGCAAGGGTGTTTTTAATCATATAAAAATTAACTTATAAGTTTTTTATTGAAATTAAAAAATTAGCTTATAAGTTAGAAAACGTATATA
This sequence comes from Kitagawia praeruptora, assembly GCA_037693485.1. Classification (NCBI taxonomy): domain Eukaryota; kingdom Viridiplantae; phylum Streptophyta; class Magnoliopsida; order Apiales; family Apiaceae; genus Kitagawia; species Kitagawia praeruptora. Next base: position 113,528,194 of record CM075351.1, on the reverse strand, counting down.
TCAAGGTACTTTATAAATAAGCTATCACATGGATTATGAACGATTTTTGAAGAAATAGTTGCTGCTCACTTCTGATTAGAGGTGGCCAAACGGGCGGTTCGGCCCAGCCCGTTCGTGGATTATTCGGCAAAAAAACCGTTCAGCCAGCTACAGTACACAAACGTGCCCAGCCCGTTCAGCCCGCTACAGTGAACGAGCCGTGCACGAGCCCAAGATTTGTGAACCGTAGCCCGTTCGGCCCGGCACGCGGGAGCCCGTGACATGTTATAAACAAACCGGCAAGTTCGACCCGGCACGTTCGGCACGTCAAAATGGTTACAGATTTGTATTCTTACCTGTTTTATTGCTTAAAATTGTTTACTTGTTGTGACAAAAAAAAATTGTTTACTTTTTTGACTTGTTGTTAATGTTAGTTTATAGTACAAGTGTACAACGTTATTTACAGATATTAAATCGAAGAATTAATTGAAATATTAATTAGATATTTTTTTATATTATTACTCTTATTATCTTATAACTTAATTATCAAATAACTAATACATATTTAGCATATATCATGTTTAAAAAAAACTGGAATTAATGAATAAACATGTTCGGCATAATTAGCAAAAACAAAAAAAATGAAAACAACACGTTTGGCACGTAGGCACGCATGGCACGCGGGGTCTGCTGCTCGAACGGTCGCCTGCAAGCTGCAGCTCCAACGGTCGCCTCTTTACTGCAGGACCATGGCTCCAACGGCTACTCTGTCTCCAACGTTCCAATCCAATCTCATTCTCTATAAATACCGAGTTGTATATTTAGTTTCATGCACACCAAAACCTTTCTCTCTCTGCTCTCTGTTCTTAATCTCTCTACTCTCTCTGCTGTCTGACTGTCTCTCTCTACTCTCTGTTCTTATTTTTATTTCCGGCGAGCTAGCTTACTTATTTAGTTTCAATTTCCGACGAGCTGAAAATGGAAGAAGGAAGGGGGACATTATCTTCGCAAGGTTCAAGCCAAGCAACTTCCTCTATTCCGCCACCATCTGAAGCCGGTAAGATTATTTTTTATTTTTGTTTCAAATTTTTGGTTTTTTGATTTTGGGTTATAATTTAGTTTTTGATTTTTGGTTATAATTTGGTTTTTTATTTTTGGTTTATATGTTTTTTCTGTTTTTGATTCGTATTTATATGTTCTGTTTTTTCTGTTTTCTGGTTTTGATTCGTATTTTTATGTTCGTATTTTTTTATTCCAAAATGAATCGTTTTTTATTTATGGCATTGCATGTCTTCTTGATCCGGTGTTAGAAAGGATGGTTTAGAAGTCTTGTTAAAACATTATTACGAAACGTTAAATGTTTCAAATAATTGGGAATTATATGTTCAAAATTGTTTAGATTATTAGTATCATCTTGTTGATATATATAATGCTAAAACTCAAATTTCTATGCCACCTAAAAGTAGTAGTAGTGGTGGTAGTAGATTTAATAAAACAATTGCATCGATATTAACTAACAAAAGACCAAAAATTTTGATTTCCGAATGTAGTAATAGTACTCCCACTACTGCTTTTACTATGTTGCATGAATTTTTTTGTATCATTATGAGTTAAATGATGAGTTCGATATATTAACATGGTGGAAAAATCATGAGTCACAATTTCCGGTTTTAGCAAAAATTGCAAATGATATTTTAGTAGTCCCCGCTTCTACAATTGCATCCAAATCCGCTTTTAGTGCGGGTAGAAGAGTGTTAGACGAGAAGAGATCAAGTCTTGCACCCGATTCAATAAAAATATGTGTTTGCAAAAAAGATTGGGATCAAGCCGAAAAAAGACAACAAGGAAAAAACGCGGATGATTCGGACGGAGAAGACGATTCGTGGATGATAATGGATACTTCATCGGAATCGGGGGCCGAACAAGAAGACTAGTGTGTAGAATTTGTATTATCTTGTATTTTTAGATTTATTTTAGAATTTAGAATTTATTTGTTTGTAATTTTGTAAACATGTTAAATGCGGTTTGTTCCGTTTTTTTAGAGAGGAGTCCTCTCACACCATTTGTAAAATATTTTTTAATTAATAAAATTTAATAGAGGTACTTTCCTCTTTCCCTCTTTTAATTTCAATATAACCTTATGATTCGTATTTTCTTAAAAATTCGAAAGATTTCAATATGAAATAAAATTAGATGAAAAAAGTTACAAATTCGAAACATTTTAATTTGACACATTTCATTCATATTTTGAGAATATTAAAAGTAAATATTAAATTAACAAAAAAAAATTTCAAATTTTATGTAAATTTTTCAGTAGCCTTCGAATTTTCCTTTAAAAAAAAAAAGCACGCCAGCACGCCGCAACCCGCGTGCCGTTCACGGTCTGCAAACAGATAATTTTATGATGAGCCTGTTAAGCTCGGGCTTAAAGTCCAGACTTAAAATAATTTTTAATTTTAAATTGAAAAATGTCTATTTGTGTCAGAAGTGGGTAGAATGTAATTTTTTTAATGATTTATTTTATTTTGATGGTTTTATTTGATGAACGTTAATAATATCATTTAAATTAATTTTTTTCAAATTTATTTTTATTTTAAGATTTTTAATAATTCGTAAGTTATCCATGTTATAAAATTATTCAAATAGTATTGGCTTAAAATTTTTACTTTTCAGTTATCACTTTGCGCAACTTTAAGACTTTGTTTGGGATTACTTTTAAAAATTGTTGTGTTGTTGAAAAAATTGCTGTTAAAATAAGTGTTATTAGGAAAATCAGATAACTGTTTGGTAAATTTTTTTATATATATGCTTGTTTTGCATATTATTTTTAAAAAAAATAATGTTTTGGTGATGTTTGATGTTGTAAAAGCTGAAAAGTAGTTTTTTTCAAAAACATGGGGACATGCTTTTTCTAAAAACAACTTTTCAGCCAAAAACACTTTTCAGAAAATGTACTTATAATTTGAGTTTATAAAATTTTAAGTATTAAATTGACGCGATTTCAATTACTTCAAATCTAAATCAAAATTAAAATAATTAAATTATACAAAACTTATACAATTTTTTTTTTGTCAAAATTGGAATTTGATTTTGATTACAATCTTATCAATCTAATTAAAATTGTAAGTGCAAAACCTTGAAATTGGTAAAAATTAAACCGAGCAAATAGGGTTTTGAAATCAAGCCCGTTGGTAAACACTCGTAAGTCGTATCTGAAAATGTTTCAGTAGAATGACACATGTTGATGATCCTGCTGATAATATTTCACTTACATAATTTAGCACATTTTTAAAGGAGATGGCTAAATTGTTTGGTTAAAATAATATAAAATTATAATCTATTATATATATAATAGGCCAACACAATAAAAAAATAGTGAGATTTTTTAATGTACATGAAAAGACCAATTTACCCCATGTTTAATATTTATTTAAAAAGGTGTTGTTCATGGGATCGAACTTGAATCTATTAATAGGCCAACGCAAGAAAAAAATAGTGAGATTTTTTAATGTACATGAAAAGACCAATTTACCCCATGTTTAATATTTATTTAAAAAGGTGTTGTTCAAGGGAATCGAACTTGAATCTATCAAATAACTTAAGCATGCTCTTACCACTACACCACACTGTCACATGTATTTTCAAACCATACACGTAATAAGTGAATGTCGTTTAAGAGTAATACATTTGTAAATAACAATTGAGCTAAATTAAACTTAGGTTAAACACCAACAATTTTTTATTGAAAAAAGTGTTCATGGGAATCAAACTTGAGTCTATCAAGTAACTTATGCATGCTATTACCATTACACCACAATGCCACATGTGTTTATAAATCATACACGTAATATGTGGATGTTTTAACAGTAATACATTTGTAAATAATTTTGGAGCTAAATTAAACTTTAAATAACTATGGAGCTAAATTAAACTTTAAACCTAGGTAATACACCAACACAAGATAAAATTCGTGAGACCTTTTAATGTATTGGAAGAAATAATAATAAAAGAAATGATATTTAAAAGAAACTTTTACAATATTGGAAATATCAAATAATAATAATATTATTATATATGTTAACACATAGAAGACGATAATTATATAAAATTAGTATGTACAAAGGTTCGTGTAACAAAATATGAGACTTTAAGTTATGATAGTCAATAATATTTTATGAAAATTAATATTATCATCGGTGAGTCAAATCCATGTTATTTAAAAATAATTAATTCTATTTCATAATTTTAGTAGCATTAATAATAATTTTTTATATTATATGTGAATTTTTTTTAAATATGTGTACAAAATTAATATTGGCGATAAAATGAAATATTCAAAACAAAAGCTTATCTAGTGCATACTAAAATTATTAAATTATAATATATAATTTAATTGATGATTAAAAATTGAACTATTAATAATTAAAGAAGATTTTCACAACAAAGCATGCATATACAAAACTCACAAGGAGAAACAACAAATTCATTGAACACATAGGTCTATCTGTTCGCTACAATTTGTAAAGATACTTCTCTAGAATAAGCTGTGTTTGAAAAAAGAAAGGATGAATTCATTATCAAAGCACGGACAAAAGTCATATGATCAATTTCAACTTATGACAATAAAAGTACAAAAAATATTTATCCAACCATAAATGATAAATTCTCAAGTTTGGAGAACAAAAATGTTATAAGCCCGTTACACAGGGTAGATTCACTCAGTTGAGGACTGAATTATCTGATTTTTTGAAAGTCAGACAAAAATAGGAAGAGAAACCAAGGCAAAAAATGCTTAAAATCAAGAGCTTAGAAGAAAAGAAATGGAATAGTGAGAAAGATAGTTTTAAGAAGTGAAAGCGTAAGGTCTGAATAGTTAGAAAGATAGTTTTAAGGTCTAACAATATATTACAGTAAATAATATTGAGATGTTAACGTAAAATGAAATTTGTATATTACATTATTACTAAACAAGATGCAATAGTCAAACTATTCGGGTCGTAAAAATATTTGGCTTTAAAAAGACGAATCCTGCAAATAAGACATTACCTTTTACATACAAATTAGCTTATGTTCAATTTAAAATATGACATTTTGTGGGAAAAAAAGGGATCGTATATTATATATTATTTATGGAGTTAACTCAATGAAAGTTATTCGGATATCGGAAGAGAAATAAAGGCAAAAAATTCTTAAAATAAAGAAATTAGAAGAAAACACATGAAAGAGCTCTGTTATTGAAATTGGCCGATTTCTAAAAATCGCCGATAAATCGGCCGAAAATTGGTCAAAATTTTGGAACCGATTCGGCCGATTTTGCAAAAATCGCCAGTAAATTGCCGATTTTTCAACTGAATCACCCGATAAATCGTAAATCGATACCTCCACCGAATGGTTCCGATTTCCGAAATCTGCAACACTGTGAAAGAGTTAGAAATATAGTTTTAAGAAGTAAAAGCGCAAGATCTTAGAAACGTTTTAGAAGATTTACTAAGGTTTTTTTATTAGAATCAGGACTAAAACCTACACTCTCAGAATGCAACATCTTGAAAACCATTAAGTTTTTACCTTGAATAATAATTGAGAACCAGCTAAATGGATGCATCATTTTTTAAGAAAGTTTAGGATTGTAAGTGCTCTGAAAAATCATCTTAATTAGACATCACCCATAAAACACAAAAATTATGTTCTATGACCCACAAAAAAAATTAAAAACTGACATTATTTCTATCAATACTACTCATATTAGTTTCCAAAGTACAAACTTAAACATATTTAATTAAGTCCACAATAACCACATATGTCAATAACAAGAAGAACTCTATGAAAATCAATCAAATATTGCAAACGATATTGATCATGAATAGTTTAATTAAAAAAATACGATTTAACAAGCGACCCGTGCCTCGCACGGGTTTTGATGCTTTATATATATAATACACCAACACAAGATAAAATTGTGAGACTTTTTAATGTATTTGAAATGACTAATTTATCGTTATGTTTAATGTTTAATTAAAAAATGTTGTTTGTAGGAATCGAACTTGAATCTATATATAATGTAACTTATGCATTCTATTACCACTGCACTACATTATCACATGTGTTTTAACATCATACACGTAATATGTGAATGTCATTTAACAATAATGCATTTGTCTAATTTCAAAACATATAAAAACAACTATGGAGGTAAATTAAACTTAGATTATATCTTTAAATTGTATATGTTCGTAACACTTGAGCACAATAGACATGTGTAATCAATTATACATATGTATGTGTTGCGTGAATATTAAATATTTAGTATTTTGATAATTGAGTCTTATTAACAATATGTTAGTCACAATTTTATTTGTACATTTATATATAAATTAATAATATATAGCATGTAGTCTACTTATACATATTCCTGAATTATTAAACTAGCTTAAAACCCGTGCGATGCACAAAATTTTGTAATACGATTTTTTTTATTTGAATTGAATTTGTTGGTTGGTGAAAATTGAACTTGGGTCATACAACAAATTTGGACCCAATCATACCACTATGCTAGCCATTCATTTGTGTCATAAATCATACACATAATATGTGAATGTGTGTGTGCGACTTGAATGAAAAATAGTTAGAACATATGTATTTTTTTTAAATGAAAAAATGCATATAACTTCTTCGTTAAAACAACGTACAATATAAGATTAATTGAATGTAAAACTAATATCTAAAATCTATTTTATATATAATACACGAACAAGACTTAAAATTCATGAGATATTTTATTCATAATTTTAAAATGACTAATTTACCTCTATATTGTTGTTTATATATAAAAAAATTTATTTTTAGTGGAAATCAAACTTGGACCATCAAGTTAACTTGTGCATCTCCATACCACTAGGCCACACTTTTACATGTGTTTTAGATCATACACACAATATGTATGTGTATGATATATGAAATTATATTGGTTAAATATTGTTGGGTTTTAAATGAGATTTGGACTTTTTATTAATTTCCATTTATTGATTAAAGAACCACATAAAATATATAATTAGATTATAAAATGATAATATATTTAATATTAAGGATACTATCCAACAATATATTAGAATGAAAATATTGAGTTGTTCACGTAGTATGAAAATTGTATATTATTACATAAGATGCAATAATTTATCAGTTAAACTCTTCGGGTTGTAAAAATATTTGACTTGAAAAGACGAATCATAAAAATAACACATTACATTTTACATATAAATTGACTAATGTTTGATTTAAAATATGACATTTAAGAAAAAAAAAAGGTTCGTATATAATATATGGTGTATTATTTATAAAGGTGATTCAAAAATATATATATACAAGATCATGTATAATATATGATTTGCAGAACTTATATATCGTAGACATCACCTACTGAACACTCAAATTCTATTCAATAATCCACAATAAAATTAAAAAATGACAATCTTCGATGCCTTTCACAATTTACATCATACTAGCTGATGCCTTTTACAATTTACATCATACTAGCTGATAACCCGTGCGAAGCACGCACACATATTAAACACGAGCCGAGATTAAAATATTAATATTAATAAATAAACAATATTTAATTATGTAGTTATAGAGAATGGAATCCGAGATAAAGCTAAAAAAATAAATCTTTATAATTATGTAGTTATAAGGAATCGAACCCGAGGTGAAGCTAAAAAAAATTAAAATAAATAAATCTTGTATAATTATGTAGTTGTAAGGAATCGAATCCCGGATTTAATGATAACCAAATTTGGTATTTTGGTATTTTGGTACTATTGTCTACCATTAAAACATGGTTTTTCACACTAATAAAGAGTATAAATATGATCTACCACAAACACTGCAACAACTCACACTTCAACGACTAAAAACTATAAAATCCATACTAGAGCATAACCCGTGCCTCGCACGGGTTCTCATGCTAGTTACCTACAATGTGTTGAATTTGTAAGACATTGTTTTTTAATGAGATTGGTTATAATGGTTAATTACATCCTAAATATGATATTTTATTATTTTGAAGAAAACTTTTTTTATAAAATTAAATTTTAGGAAATTATAAGTAACACAAACCGTTCTTAAAATGTTATCATATATTTCAGAATTTAAATTAAAAATTTAGTAACTTATGGCTTATTTTTTGAAATGTATTAACGTTTTTTCCCAAAAAAACCAAAAAAAATTATACCCACAAAAAAATAGCAGGAAACGTGGTAGGACTTTGTTACAACTTACAACTCCGGATGGATTCTACAAATATGGCCACCAAATAGAGTTGGTTATAAATATGCATAAAGGTTCCTGTTGGAGTTTTTAATTTAGACAAAATTACTATAGTAAGGGTATAATTTGTAGTTTGGTTAACCGTCTTTTTGGTTATTCTTTTTTTTTTGTTATCCCACTGCCACTATTAAAAAAAGAAAAAAAATGCACTTTGCCCCCGTATTGTATTGTACCTCAAATTCTCAGCTCTCCTGGAACATTAATTCCGTCGGTCTCTTCCTACCTTGAAACACTCTTTTCAGAACTCCATCTGCTTGAACTAAATCTGTCGATCTCAATCTCCATCCATTCATCTCCCTATCTATATTTCTGGTAACTAATTGAATTAACTTCTCCCTTTGAATCAGGTTCTCCTCCTCTCCTCTCTATAAAGCGTATGTATATTATCTGAATTAACTTTTCCACTTATTTATCTGAATTAGCTTATCCATCTATCTCTTTGTTTTGGTTTTGCTAATTGAATTGGTTTTGGATATCTAAGTCCTGGTCGTTTGCTTTGTTTTCCCACCTAATTGGATATAGTATTTGTTTGCACCTATAAGCATGACCATGAGACAACCGTAAATTAACCAAGAACGAAAAACCAAAAGCATATATTTGTATACTGATGGAACAACTGTATAATGAAACTGAAATAACTCAGACACATTTTGCGTCTGTGCATCAAATTGAGAAGCTACACCTCTGGTGCAGGTCAAGCCATGACCATTAGAAATACAAGATTTAAGGTTCTCGTTAGAATGGCGATAAGGAATAAAAAATCAAACTAAAAAATATATATTGAACTTTTATATTCAACTATAGGAGCTGTGATTTGATAAAGGTTCAATCAAGTACGCTCCAAGAAAAGGCTATGCAGAAATAGAAAGTTTGAGGAGACAATCAGGTATGCGCCAAGAAAAGGCTATGCAGAAACCAGGCTTTGGATTAAACACCGATTCATAAAGAGAACAGGTGCCAAAACTGAAGTGGATCAGATTTTTTCCTTAACTCTGATGACTGAATTTGGATATGGCTTTGTCCAATCAATCTTAATTTGGGTGAATTTTAGCATTAGAGTTTAGACATATTTGCTTAATAATCATCTGTAAACACCTACAAAATTAAAATTAAATGTTGCCACATGACCAATGACCAATATTAAACCAGAGTAGACATTGAGTAACAAACAAACACTACACATAAAACAACACTCGCAGGTGCTACTTTCAATCTACATGCATCTCTCTATCTATAACTGTTTTTCCTAATTGAATTAATTTCTGTCTATTTCTCTGAATAAGCTTTTTCTAATATCCTCCCTTAAAACCATAGGCTATTATACATGTTTATTCCTGTATATATGTTGTTTGTTTCAAATTAATACGTCTGTGCGGATTTGTTTTATTTATATGTGTATACTAATTAGACTAATCGGCTTGACTTGATTACAGCTTGCACTTCCATGCCTTTGAAGAAAGGTTTGTGCTTTTTTCTCTACTTCTAGTTCTGTTAAGTCTTTTATAATGTACTTACAATTGATTTGGATATGGTCAGTTATAATAATTTTAAATACTCATAGTAACACACCATTTATGAGTCTTTCGTTCTCTATATATTACTTTTTACTTATTGGATTAACTTTGGACATCTACATAATAGGTTATCATATTGAATTTACTTATTTGAGGTGGTTTAACTTTTTAGATTGTTCTTGAATCTCATGTACTATGCTTTTTTAAGAAATATAAAGTAATTTGTTTATTTGTTAATATTGTGAATATTTGCGTGCAAGTGCATCCGTAATATTTTGCTTTATAGTCTACATTATGATAATATGCTTGTGTGTGATATCATTAATATGTAGAGATGCATCATGCATGTCACCTGTGATGTTTTTTCAGAAGTTCTTTTAGAGTAAGTTCCTCATTATTCAGGGGTGTTTTAGAGTCATGTGTTTGAGTCTCTGTCTAGGTATTGGTGTGTAATCGTGTTCTTTCCAGTGAAGATATTAATAGTTTATTACCAAAATTTTACATGGAGCATACATAATTGCATCACGTAATTGACTCATTACTAATTAAAAGAATATGTAAATACAATTGAGTGGATGACGAAAACAAGCTGGTAATCTAATGTAGTATCTTCATTTTTATTTTTTTCAATCATTATGGAAATTGAAACTACTTTTTATTAGTTTTAGCTTTATTGAGATTGGACATGTTAATAAATAGGTTAAGAAGTTGTGAGCTGCTTTATTGCTGATCATGGATTCACATAGGGGAGAGCAAACCCCGGTTCGGTTCGGTTTTTGGATAAAACCGGAACCGAAACCGGAAGTCCTCGGTTTTAAAAATTGAAAACCGGAACCACAACCGAACCATCGGTTTCGGTTTCGGTTTTAAATCCCGGTTCGGTTTTTATCGATTCGGTTTCGGTTCTAAAACCGAATAAAATAAAAATAAGAAAATATTACAAATTAATTAAAAAAAAATAGTTCTACCATAAAAACATAAATCGTCCACCTTTAAATTAATTAATATTTGGCATATTTTTATATTCCTCACCGATTTATGTTAGGAATCTGCCTTATGAATCTTGCATTTGCACGTACAGACTGAACCCCTAGTACATAGCAACTTAGGATTGAACTTGAAAACTGGAAACTAGCATGCTTAACATGTTACATGGCCTCTACCTAGACATATTACAAGCCTGTCATTACAAGCCTTGTTCGAACCAACACTAAATACTTAGCAGATTACAAGATGAAGCCGTATTACTGCTAGAAGCCTTGAATTAAATGACAAAAGCCAACTGACGCAGTTGCACTGAAGTTTGGTAATATTTTTGAAATATTTCTTCTCTCGAACTTGCTTTGTGTAAATGCACGTGAAAGTTTACAGAATCAAATGAAAGGACATGCATGAGAAAGGTCTCTTAATTTAAAATATCTATAAAAAAATATAAATATTTATTTATTTATATAAATAATCGGTTCGGTTTCGGGTTTTTCGATTCGGTTTGAACCTATAACAGGAACCGGAACCGGAACCGAAAGTCTCGGTTTTTAAAAATCAAAAATCGCAACCGCCGGTTCGGTTTCGGTTTTTTCGGTTCGGTTTTGGTCGGTTTCGGTTCGGTTTCGGTTTCAATTCGGTTTTTTGCTCACCCCTAGTTTCACATGATTCATCATTTAGACAGCTTTTATATTTGAAAGCTATGTTAACCTGACTCTCCATTTAGCCTCAAATATCCGTGTTAGACACTCGACACTCGGACATGGATATGAACACTCGGACATGAATTTTAAGCCAAAAACATGTTTTTTTAAAAAATATTGCCGAGTTCGACACTTGGATACGTATCTGTGTTGGACACTTCCAGCCGAGTCCGGGTAACATAGTTTGAAAGAATTTGTGGTTGTTTTCAGGTAAAAAGTGGCTCAGCCAAAGGTTTTCTTTGACATATTGATCTGAAAGATGAAAGATGGATACCTTGCTAATGTAACCCCGAAATTGCTAAAAACTTTCATGCAATATGCATTAGGGAGAAAGGTATGGGAGTTTCAGGAAATACTTGCACTACAAAGAATCAAGCTTTTACCGAAGCATAGTAATGGGACAGGTGACGATTCTATCCATGAAAAAAATTGAAAATGCGAACTTCAATCTTAAGCAAATGAACCAGGTATACATTCAATGGTCAATACAGGAGCATATACCAATGGGTCATAATCATCTATACAGAGAAGACACCATGGCTACATGGGAAGCATGTTGGTTTGGAAAATTTGTAGATGGTTTAAGTGTTGTGAAGAAGATGAAAAAAGTTCGGATTGGACAAGGGTCATACTTCATCACCTCTTGTGATCCAAGATTGTGGTCAGATAATAAAGAATTAAACATTGAAGTGTCTTCCCATAGATTGTTTTTGTTAGATAAAAAGCTATCATTTGAAAATTCTATGTTAGCTAATCTTTTATACTCTTACTCTATGCTTTAAACTTTCTCAGCCCACCAATGTATCTTACGTGAAAAAATCAATTGGCCCCGACGTATACTCTAATGTCACTATATTTTCCACATTCTCTATTAATTTGTAACAATTTGTCTAACACTTTAAGCTGAAAGATGTCAGTTTGTACATGTCCATGTGATCCTTGATATCAAATTCCATTTCGATCTTATGATTAGTAAACATGCATATATTAGATCTCAGGGTTCCTCTGTTGTATTTTAAAAGATAGGAAACCTATCTTGGGATTACTACCTTTTAATCTGCAACATTCATTGCATTCATTCTGATATTATTATTTGTGTTGATTATTAAAATTTCTAATAGAACTTGAGGAAAAAAGTTAGCAAATTAGTAGTTCAGATGTAGCAAAAAGCATTAAAATAATGTAGGTTCTCTGTCATCTTTATGTTTAATTTTAGTAAACTACTGCCTTCTTAAAAACTTATATTTCCAACTGAATCTTTTTTGTTCATGCAACCACTTCTGGATAATTCCTCAGACAATTACGAAGCTCATGTGGGTGAAAAAAAAGAATGATATTTATGCTCTTTTTTTTATTTTGTACGGAAAACCAGGTCTTGCTTTTTGGTGTCTACATTGATATTCTTGCATGGCACAAGATGAAGTACAGGATATCCATTATATCACGGCAAGCATCTTATTTATAATCTTAGTTCAAAAATTAGAAAGTGTTGTGAAATAAAAAGAAGGGTGTAATTAATACGTGTATTGAATGCAAGGGATTGAGAGCTTCGAGCTTTAATGGTGGCTGCTCTTGTCGTCGGGGGCTAACTCGGTCCTAACAAGATGCCTACGTACCTTGATGAATATCAAGAATCAAGCCAAAACGTAGTTCTGTTATTGCTTACGTGGCTTGATGCGCCCTCACGGCGTAGTAACGTAGTGGCTTGCATGTCCTTATTTGAGGATTAAGCCTAAAACGTGGTGGATGTGTATGGAGTTGTGTTAAAAAATGCTCTCCTCAGAACGAGAGGTCAGGCCCTTTATATAGGCTTGAGAAGCCTTGGAATTAGGGTTTAGTAACTTGGTGGGCAAGTTATCCACTTTATATGGGCTTCTAATCCTTCCATAAGAAGTCTGACTTTCATTGGACTTAGATGTCTTGGGGGCTACTCCTTTAAGGAATTGGTTCCCTTTTGGACTCAATATTGGAGTCTGAAAATTAGCTGACTCATTAATTACAAAATTATTATTTAATTAGGGTTTCAGGCCTCATTAATGGGCTTTATCCTTGGACCAATCTAGGTTTATTTAATGCCACATTAAATGTGTATTTAATGCTTATTTTCAGCCCATATCATTTGCCCCCCAACTTCTAGGAAAACTTATCAGGTTTTCGTAGAAGTTATATTTGCCTTAATCGAGACTCGAGGTCGTTTTTATCATGTACCTTGGACTTCTTAATTTTCCTACCCTTATATGGGGATTTTGTTTTACACTAGTGTTTCACATATATCGCCTTATTATAAAGTGTGGAGCGACCTACACATTTACGACGATTGGCCTTATTCGAGACGTTTAAGTAGTGCTTGCTTTTAGCAATTTCGGCCCTTTCATAGGGCTTTTTTGCGTTATTAGCATAATCTTTGCTCAATTTGTCAAGAAAATATTTCTATAATTTTCCTCATATTTTTCGGTACTTTTCCTAATATTTGAGGAATTTCCATGTACCCACAAGTATTTTTTCGTAATTTTTCCTAATATTTTAGGAATTTTATTGTACCCACAGGTATTTTTCTTAATTATTCCTAATAATTAAGGAATTTTTGTGTACCCACAAGTATTTTTCGTAATTTTTCCTAATAATTTAGGAATTTTTGTGTACCCACAAGTATTTTTCGTAATTTTTCCTAATAATTTAGGAATTTTTGTGTACCCACATGTATTTTTCTTAATTTTTCCTAATAATTTAGGAATTTTTGTGTACCCAGAGGTATTTTTCTTAATTATTCCTAACAATTTAGGAATTTTTGTGTACCAACATGTATTTTTCTTAATTATTCCTAATAATTTAGGAATTTTTGTGTACCAACAGGTATTTTTTGGTTTATTCTTGACAGTTTAAATGTGTCATTCACGAATTATCTGGTCTTTCACGAGACTTAAAATAATTTTTGGGATCTCAATCCTGCGAAATTTGTAATTTTTTGGTGTTCTCGACAATTTCTTGAAAATAATTCGAAAATTTCAATTGAAAATATTCAATTTTTGAACATGTGCATTTTGTAGGTGCATTTTCGCAATTTTGCAAGGATTTTTCTGTCAATTAGAAAAGTCCAGGGACAAATCTGTCAATTTTGAAACTAGAAGGATCAAAATGTCGATTTATAAACTTGAGGGATCAACATGTAAACCATGCAAAGCTTGGGGTGCTAAACTGCACTTTTCCGTGTGAACACATTCCAGTTCGTGGTTTCTTCTCCTGTGAGGGGCAGGTCGTGTATTTTACGAGCTCAATTATGATCTCAATTCAGGTCGTCCAAGGATCCATCTTGGCAGTGCTCGTGGGATTTTTCGAGGTCATCTCCGACCTCATTTGAGGTCGTGAAGCTTCTTTTTTTTTTTAAATAATATTATTGAATAATATTATTTATTTTATTCAAATTTTGAATAACTTTTATACCCAAATCAGGGGTGTCCTACCCGGATAAAATTTCGCTTGAATAAAATTCGAAAATTTTAATCGAAAATATTGAATTTGTGCACACATGCATTTTAGGGGGATTATTTCATAATTTTTCAGGGACTCTTTTTCTGAACATAGCAAAAGTAGGGGGTACTAAATTGTACTTTTTGTAAGACCTCATTTGAGGTCGTGTAACCCCTCATTTGGGGGCTGGTCGTGAGTTATGTGAGGTCAACTTACGACCTCATTTTAGATCGTCCATAGCCATGATTTGTCCCAGGTCGTAGACTTCACGAGCTCCCTCTACGACCTCACTTGAGGTCGGGTAAGGCCTTCAATTTAGGCTGGTCGTGAGGCTTACGAGCTCAATCCACGACCTAGATTGAGCTCGTGTAAGGCCTTCAATTTAGGCTGGTCGTGAGGCTTACGAGCTCAATCCACGACTTGGATTGAGGTCGTGTAAGGCCTTCAATTTAGGTTGGTCGTGAGGCTTATGAGCTCAATCCACGACTTGGATTGAGGTCGTGTAAGGCCTTCAATTTAGGCTGGTCGTGAGGCTTACGAGCTCAATCCACGACTTGGATTGAGGTCGTGTAAGGCCTTCAATTTAGGCTGGTCATGAGGCTTACGAGCTCAATCCACGACCTAGATTGAGGTCGTGTAAGGCCTTCTTTGGACACTGGTCGTAAGACTTTAGACCTCAATTCAAGAGCTGGATTGAGTTCTTTGAATGATTAGACCTCAACTACAACCTACATTGAGGTCTTGAAGTGCTTAGTCCTTAATTCAAGAGCTGGACTGTGGTCTTCAAATGCCTTCATTTTGACATGGTCGTGGAGCTTTACACCTTAATCCAAGAGCTGGATTGAGGTCGTGTAGTGGCCCAAATTTTTAGAGATCGTGAAGTTTCAGACCTCAATCCAAGACATGAATTGAGGTCGTGTAAGGCCTCTACTTTGGGCTGGTCGCGAGGCTTATGGCCTCAATTCACGACCTAGATTGAGGTCGTGTATAGACCCAAAATATCCGTGGTCGTGAGGTCAACGATCTCAAACCACAACCTGGATTGAGCTCGTGTAAGGACCAATAATATCAATGGTCGTGATGTCTACGATCTCAAAGCACAACCTAGATTGAGGTCTTGGAAAGACCCAATATTTACCCAGGTCTTGAAATTCTACGACCTCAATTACGAATTGAATTGAGTTCGCTACAAGGCTACATTTGTGGCTGGTCGTGAGGTATGTGACCTCATTCTATGACCTCGGTCTTGGGTCACCACAACCTTATCTCTGAGACCTAGAAAAGGTCAATCGTGACTTGAAATTTCAGCCCCTTGAAGACATGTATTGAGGTCACATTTTTCTCCTTTAACTCGATTATTAGGCCAGCTCATTCCACGGGTATTGAAAAATCCATATCTTTTTGCTCGTTGCTCAAATTTGAGCTTACAATATATCGAATCGAAGCTTGTTTCGAGCTCTAACTCCTTACATTATTTTTTAACTTATTTCTCCCATTTTTGGAGCCTTCAAATGGATGGTACGTGGCCTTTTCGAGCCTTTGGTTGGACGAAACACGGTCTCTATGAGCTTTCATTTGGACAGAGTGGGGCCTTCACGAGCCTTCAGTTGGGTGGAACGTGGTCTCTTCGAGCCTTTAATTCTTTACAGCCAGCTTTCGTGCCTCCGTGGCATCATTTGGCAACCAGCCATTCTCAAGGTGTGCTTTGATAGGATCTATCCAGCATCCTCCTATCCCCATAGGAGCAATAAGCTTAGAATCAATTGTAAGGGGTTCTCAAATGGGTCTCGACCTCTAAAGAAGTATACTGAGATAAGGCATCGACCTTTGTATTCTCCTCCCTTGGGATAACGTAGCACTCGTCGAACTGGGCTATTGTAGCTTTCACAATCCTCAAGTATTTGGCCATATTCTTTTCTCTAGCCTCAAACTTTCCATCGACTTGTGAGATTACCAGCTTTGAGTCTCCACAGAATTTCAGGTTCTTCACCCTCAGGGCTATTGTCAATCCAAGGTCGGTTGTCAGAGCTTCATACTCTATCTCGTTGTAGGTTTTTTGGAAGTCCAACTTCAAGGCATACTTAACTGCGAACCCATCGGGGCTTTGTAGAACTAAACCTGTACCACTGGTTTTTATTTTTGATGCCCCGATAAAAATAGAGCATCCAATACCCTTTCTCTTTCAGAGGCTTCTCACCTTGCTGACCTTCCTGGTCTATTACCTCCTGCCCCCCGACTTCTTGGTTGTCAATAGTATATTCAACCACGGAGTCAGCTAGAGCCTGGGCTTTGATGGCCATCCTAGGCTTGTACTTAACATCAAATTCTCTTAGTTCGATTGCTCACTTGCCGAGCCTTCAATTACGTTGAACGTGACCTATTCGAGCCTTCAATTGCATAGAACATGGCATATTCGAGCCTTCACTTCCTTAGAGCTAGAAGCTTGTGGTTTCATCAAACCTTATTTCTACTTAGTCTGATCAGGTGGAGTGTCTTAACTGGATGCTCAGATATGATAAACCTTATGGTTTGGGGTGTGCCAAGTCTAGGCGCCACATTTCTTTCAAAAAATTCCAGCTTGTAAGAGCCTCGTTTCTGAATTGTCATCCATTTCTGGCTACAAGGATTGGTGGAAGTCCATTTCTACGTATCGCACTTTCCCACAGGAATTGTGTCATTTACTTGGTGGTTATCCAGGCTTGGGGTTTGGCCTCAGTATACTTCATGAAGGTATTAATTGCAACTATCAAGAACTTCCTCTGGGCATTTGCCATTAGGAATGGTGGAACTGATGGGTTTCAACATTTCAGGGGATCATCTTTTGGGCAAGGGTCTTGCCCCATATTTCTTGATGAGTTTCTTTCAAGGCTAAATTCCCGTTTTGAGGCCTCGGTGTTCTTATTGACAACTTTCGTGCCTTCAAGGCATTGTCGGGTAACCAACCGGTTTCCTGGAGAGCCTCTGTAGGATCTATCCAACGGCTTTTCATACCTATAGGTGTTATCATATTTTCTATCAACGCTTCGGGTCTCCAAGACTTGGAAGTAAGAACTTTCAACATTATTCTCCATCTCTGAGGAGGACAACATAGATAGGACATCAGCCTTTACGTTTTCCTCCCTCGTAACACTCATTGAATTAAGTCAAGTTTCAAGTATTCTGTCTCGATTCTAGCCCTGGCCTCGAACTCACCATTCACTTTTGGTGCTACTGATCTTGAGTCTCCACAGACTTTAAGGTTTTGACCCTCGGGCTCTGGCCAAACCAAGTATGGCCATCACAGCTTTGCGTTCAGCCTCATTATTTGTCGTTGGGGAAACATGAACCCATCGGGGTATGTTCTCACTTAATTTGTTTTTGATTCTCCATCAAAATCAATCCAATACTCATTGAGTACCGCTTGTAGATTCTCATTCTCTAATCCTTTGCCCTCCTTGGCTACTACCTCATGCCCCCCGACTTCTTGGTTGTCAATGGTGTATTCAACCACGAAGTCAGTGAGTGTTTGGGGGTTTATTGTGGTTACTCTGTTCAATGCAAGACCTTTTTCACATAACAGATGGGTTTCTGAACTTTGTTTTCCTCTTTCACGAGGACGACACTCAGATCTGTATTAAGTACATCCAAGTATAGATACAATGACTTTACGTAATTCGGTTATGTTAAGTATTGTCAACACATGAGGTTTCGTGTCAAGGATTGCTCTACCCTAATCGGGGTTGACATCAATTTCAATGTTTGGAGACCATCAAACCCAAAAAAATTCTGATCATATGCTGAAGGTGCATTAAGTCAGATTCAGTATCATCATGTGACGTTTTAACACCTCAAATACCTCATAAGAATGCTCGATGTGATGTACCTTATTGAGGCTATTGATTAACACATTATTTCCATGGACTTATATAGTCTTCCCACTAAGATGCTCAAAGATTTTATTCTTCAATCTTCAATATGTCGCCTTTTTGGGTCGTCACCTTTGTTGCATTGGTCAATGAATCGTTCCTTGGTAGGGGAAAGTAGTCACTAAGACATGCATCTTTCATATCAATGAAGTCAATACACATCCTTCATTCTCCATTGGCCTTCCTGCCTCTTGGAATTAAAATTTCTTTTTTTTCCCGTTTCATCGTCTCCCAATTCGGGTGGACGTCTAGTTTACGTTAATTAATTGGGGATCGACCCCTTGCATATCAGCTACTCTCCAAGCAAATACAACAATGTTCTCTTGTAGGAATGCATCCAATTTGCCCTTCAAGGGCTTATTCATCAATGCCCTATGTGAGTAAATTTTCAGGTTCTTCGGGAACTAGGGGAGTGAGGACTAAGTCCTAGGTAGGCTTTCCTCTTATTTATCATCTTTTTGGACATCCATGTCTTCAATCGGGAAGACCTGCCCCCCGACTTCATCAGGCCTTAAGGCGACTGGATATCAATTCTTTGTTATTGTCTGATCTCTCTTTTCTTCATCAACTCCATTCCTTGTAGGATTCTTGATCATCAGGTATTATCTTGAGGCAACCGCCTTAAGGGTATGCAAGCCTGTCCTTCCAAGGATAACATTGTAAGCGGAAGTTGCTTTAACCACCAAAAGGTTCAACATCTGAGTGGCCTCCCTCGGCTTCCGTCCTGTTATCATGGACAACCGAATAGTTCCTTCAACTCTCGACTCGACTCCGTTAAACCCATAGACGGGCATGTTGGAGGGGGTCAATTGAGAATCGTTGTATCTCATCTTCGAGAATGCGAGATATCCATTGATATTCCATTGTCTATCGAGACTCCTTTCACTTGCGAGTTGCCTATCACAGGTGTTATGACCAACGGGTCATCATGGAGGCACTTCACCCCTTCCAAGTCAAAATCATCAAAGACAATTGTTATTTCGGTATTTGCTCGCTATGGAGCTTCTCCTATGATATGCATAACTTCTCGAGCACAAGCTTTACAAGAGCTCCTTGTATTCCTGACCGCCGTCGGGCCTTCAAAAATCACGTTTATCATCGGCCCTCTGGGGCTATGGATTGGGATCTCTATCAGCATCCTTCCTTCCATAATCTCTTCTTTAGGTTCCCCTGTTGGCCATCCTTGATGAACTTATTCAACTTTTCTCTTTGGATCAGAAACTTGATCTTGTGTTTCAGCTGTCTATAACCGTGAATGTTATTCCCCCATGTCTTATGGAACTGACTATATTGATTCTTGTTTCTCTTCCCAGGATCAGTCCTTAGCGGTTTCAACCATAATAGATCCTTGTGTTTCTTAATGTCCATCAGGATTTGGCTCTTTGGAGTATACAAATGTGCATAGCTGGTGAACCTCGATCCTTGATTCTTCTTCTTCCAGGGAGAGTTAGAGTCTTTACTTGTTTGAGGATACATATCCTTAACATTCTACTCGTGACCACCTTCGCTTCTTGTTATTACATGCATTGCCTCCATCAGGGGTTGAGGCTTCCCTTACTCTTTCATCTACCTTGATAGCTACTTTATCATCCAAGTTCGGGACCTTCAAGGCTTCCTTGATGATTCGGTTCATGTAATCCCCCAAGGATTCATTCATTTTCCACATTCATAGGGATGTAAAACGTTTCTCATGAACTTTCCATCAATAAACGAGGCGACGAATGCCCTTCTTAATCCTTTAAAGGAGCTGATTGAGTTCGGGGGCAATCGACTTTACCATCGTTGTGTCATGCCCCCCAGAGTTTGAGGGAATGCCCTATACTTGATTACGTCAATAATTGGTTGAAATTTGTAGTGCATTGGAGGATGTCTTCACATGATTAGTGGGGTCTCCTGCCCTAACACACACCTCGATGGTGGGCGTCTTGAATTTTCTTGAGATATGAGCATTCATTTTCTTTTTGGTGAATGATAGGATAGGATCATCATGATCTCCTTGAGGCATAGAATCATCGGGATCATCCCTTTGTGTATCAATCCTTCTCCTCATAGGGGTATCACTCAAATTAATAACATTGGGGATCCTAGCCCTTAGGGGCTACCTAGCCTATTGTACTTCCAGATCTTTCTTTGATTTTCGGATATGTGCTTAATGATCGATTATATATTCTCCCTCCTGAAGTCTTGCGAGCCAGTCCTTTGGATCCTCATTCGAGCTCCTTTCCTGGTTCTCCTTCTGAGATAGATATCTTCTTCAGTAGATGACAAATCGTCAATAATATAGGGTCCGGGAAAATCATGACTCCTTCATTGGTGTTCTAGGCCTTGAATGCGTTGAGGTATGTATGCCTCGTGTTGCAAGCCACTTCTACCATTGATGAATGACATCCCATTGGTGGGAACCTAAGTTCATCATTTAACAATGGAGATGGACATCTATAGTCTCAACGGTGCACTGGAGGGGCGACACCACTGTCCAGAGGGGATTCGTCCCTGGATTTATTAAACCCACAATCGGCTGCTGCGGATGAGTAATCCAAGCCCCCAAATCCTTTCGTTTATGGCCTAAAGAGCCGTTCCTTGAGTCCCTCGGGGTTAAGAACGTACCGATTCTATGACGGGCTCCTTGCCTTGACGTCTCTTGATAGAACGAACGTCCTCTTCTTCACCTTCTTCAGACGAGAAGTCATCTTCGGTGTATGATTCTGATAAACTTTGCTTTCTTCCAACAAGGGGACCAAGCCCTCAATGTATTGAGGTACATACTTCTCATGAGTAAATCGATGGTTCCATCAACAATTGGGAATCGTGACAACCCATAAACGGGGTTTTGAGGTATTGATATTAGCACGACGGTGGTGGTAATCTGTGCTCCTTGTGGTTCAATAATCAAATGTGTAACCACCATCTACAATTGGGGATTCGCTCCTTGGGTTAGTGGATTTTGGATTACCCCTTGGGGATCACCCCTTGGAGACGTGTCTCTGGGGGAGTCGTTCCCTGATTGGAAGTCGAGGGAAGTGGATCATCAGTCTGATTGTTCTTTCATCGTCTTTAGTGTAGGATTGAGACTTCTTCCTCCTGCTATACATGGAGGTTCCAAGTCTCAAATACGGGGTGAATCATCCCCTCAATAAGGTGGAAGTCCATAACTTGGTTCTAATATGTCAATGGTGGAAGCATCACGGTAGAGACTTATAGTCATGCTTGCCTATTATGGGCATAATCATGCCTAGGATTGGGGATCCGCCCTTGGAGAGTTTAAAATTCATTCTTTGGACTTCAGCTCCTTGGAGACTCATTTAAATTCCTGTTCCAAGAGGGTTCAATTCTTGAGCAATGATAGGTGTGGGCATTCTCCACTTTCTCAATAAAAGGAGGGGCAGGATCATTCTGATCTCCTAGTTGAATTAAATCATGGGACTTAGCCATTGGGATCTCTGTCCTTTGGACCTCAGTCCTTCTATGCCTCCTTGAAGGCCTCTCTAAATTGATAAAAGGAATCTCTCATATTCTTTAAGTAGGAGGGCAGTTTTACCTCTATTGTTCCTTCTCCAAGTCTTGTTTCAACTTTTGAATCTCGGCTTTGTGAGCCTTAACCCTTTCTCATGTCGTTCTTGGCACTTTACCCAAAGTTTCTCGGACACGCCCAACAATGTGTTCCCTGTCTGCACGCCTCTTCCTCGGGGCTGGATCTCGATCATCCCTAGATGGGTCCAGAATAATCTTCGTACCTTCCTTCATAGACAAGGCCTAGGCCTGTGATGTATGGGGGTTTATATGGCTTGTGCACTTGATATGCACGACCATTTCCTCTAATGCCTCCTGCGTTTGAGGGATTGATGGGTAGCCCGTAGGCTATATTCGTGCTTGCGAAGAATCACGGTGGTGGAGATTTGTGCTCCATGGGGGTAGGCCGTATCGTAGAAGGGAAAGAACTATTTGAAGGGGATTCATTACCTGGCCTTGGGGATTCATCCCTATGGGTTGTGATCCCTCGACATGAGTTTTAATAATTTTGGAGATTCGTCCTTTGGATTAAGAACCTGAAATCTGGGTATTTGTTTAAGGGAGTACAGATCCTTGTTCCATAGTCACGGGTATAGAAGTGCTAGTGGTGGTGTTTGTAGTCACCGGTGTTCTCCGTGTGTTCATTATGGTTGATGTTGTCTTCCCACAGACGGCGCCAAATGTTGTGAAATAAAAAGTAGGGTGTAATTAATACGTGTATTGAATGCAAGGGATTGAGAGCTTCGAGCTTTAATGGTGGCTGCTCTTGTCGTCGGGGACTAACTCGGTCCTAGCAAGATGCCTACGTAACTTGATGAATATCAAGAATCATTCCAAAACGTAGTTCTGTTATTGCCTACTTGGCTTGATGCGCCCTCGCGGCGTAGTAACGTAGTGGCTTGCATGTCCTTATTCGAGGATTAAGCCTAAAACGTGGTGGATGTGTATGGAGCTGTGTTCAAAAACGCTCTCCTGAGAATGAGAGGTTAGGCCCTTTATATAGGCTTGAGAAGCCTTGGAATTAGGGTTTAGTAACTTGGTGGGCAAGTTATCCACTTTAGATGGGCTTCTAGATCCTTCCATAAGAAGTCTGACTTTCATTGGACTTAGATGTCTTGGGGGCTACTCCTTAAAGGAATTGGTTCCCTTTTGGACTCAATATTGGAGTCTGAAAATTAGCTGACTCATTAATTACGAAATTATTATTTAATTAGGGTTTCAGGCCTCATTAATGGGCTTTAACCTTGGACCAATCTAGATTTATTTAATGCCACATTAAATATGTATTTAATGCTTATTTTCAGCCCATATCAGAAAGGTAAGTCTTTGATGCATAAGCAAGAATATGAGCCGGCGTGTCATCAACTTACCCAGAATTCTAACAATTAAATTTCACTTAAAAAGAAATTTTACATGAATTATTAAAATTAGATCATTATTGAATAAAATTTGATTCAATTTAATTAGAGGTTAATCCTAATCGGGTCACGCTCCAGTGAGAACACATGTTAGCGTGAGAACAGTGAGAACACACATATTCACCACATTTCAAGATATTTTAAAGGGTCTCGCTAGGGGCACCTTCACAAAAAAGTCTTATAATTCTACCCTCTATCCATTCATAACAAAAAAATTAAAAAAATTTAACAAATTTTTTTTTAAAAAAACTACTGCCACGTCATCATTTTAAAATTTTCAAAAAAATTTTTTTTTTTAACTTTTTTTTTTTGTTGAATGGATAGAGGGTAGAATTATAAGACTTTTTCGTATTGGGTGCCCCTAGCGGGGCCCTTTAGAATAGCTTGAAATGTGGTGTTCTCATTGTTCTCCAACATATATGTGTTCTCACCTGAATCATACCCTAATCCTAATATCCTCAATTATACATTGTCTACTGTTTTACTAATTTTACATTAGAAAAAAAAGTCATCAATCAAAAAATATAAAAAATAACATTTATTAAAATAAAGTAACAAAAGATAAATAAATATTTACTAAAATTTTATATTTTTTATAACAACTTTTATATAAATTATATAAGCTAGTTATGTATAATATATACAACTGTAATGTATACAACTATTTTGATATGTATGATATTTTTAGACAAGGACATGTCATTGGAAATGCTCTTAAAAATTTTAAATTTTACACCATTTTTAATCTATAACTATAAACCAAAATTAGTCCATAGAATTTGAGCCAAGATCATTCCTGAAATCAATCATTTATTTGAAAACTTGAACTTTTTAGGTGCATATCTTTTTTAATAAAAAAGAAAAAAAGATTAAGCATATGCAAAAGTACAAAGAAAATTGAAAAATTATAAACACAATTTTTTTTAAAAATATAAATAATATCAAAAAATATGTCATGTATTTTGTTTTGTTTTATGATCGGGTACAAAAATATTTTATAATCAAATACAAAAAATTAATTAATTGAAATTTTCAATTTCTGAGCACCAACTCTGGTTTGAGCCGTTTGGCATAAATGGGTGTTTGGGGAACTTTTTTGTAGAATAATT
Organism: Kitagawia praeruptora; assembly: GCA_037693485.1. Classification (NCBI taxonomy): domain Eukaryota; kingdom Viridiplantae; phylum Streptophyta; class Magnoliopsida; order Apiales; family Apiaceae; genus Kitagawia; species Kitagawia praeruptora. The sequence goes on along the minus strand of CM075351.1, from coordinate 113,503,284 downwards.
CAACTTATTTTAAGATAAATTTAGAAATTCTTAATTTTTTTTCTGAAAAAATTCAATTTTTTTTTGGATTAATTATCTTGATGGTCACTGAAGTCAGTCTAATGTATGAAGATGGCCACTGAACTGAAATTCGACTCAAGTAGGTCACTAACTTGTATCAATTGTATATTTCGTTAATTTGTCTCAATTTTTTAGACGAATTTACTGACCTAGTGCACATTCTATCTACGTGACTAACGTCTATTTGTGTAATTATTGTTACTTAACTCTAAGTTCAACTAAATTCTCATTTAAAATCGATAAAACCTGAATAAAAAATTGAGAAAACTTAATGGACTATACACTTAATACAAGTTAGTGACCAACTTGAGTCAAATTTCAATTCAGTGACCATCTTGATACATTAGGCTGACTTCAATGACCTTCAAGATACTAGCATTTTGCCCGTACTTCGTATACGGTTTCTTATTTAATTTAAAATGATAATACCAAAAATTTAACAAATTTGATTGATTTCTTAAAACATCTTATTTAATTTAAATTGACAACACCAAAAATTTAATAAATTTGATTGATTTCTTAAAAAGATATTGTATGCAATTATATAAATAATCAATTCTTAGCAAGATATTATATGCAATTATATAAGTATTTAATAAAATAATGATATGCTAAAATTTATATAAAAAGTAGCATACAATTCTATTTTAACAATGTTGAAAATTTATTTAATCCATCAAAATCTGCAATAAAAATAATAATTTTTTTTACAAATATTGTTCTCTAATTGAAAACAATAATAAATTGTCTTCATTATTCAAATGCGGAAATGATAATTCCTTCACCTCCAATGACTCCAAAACATTAAATGGCTCCAAAACATTAAACCTCATATAATATCAAGAACATGTTATATTAACTATGAGACTTCATAGTTAATATAATGTGTAAATGTTGGAAAACAATGAGATAACATTTCAAGCAATTTTTAATTTTTTTTGTTAAATTTTTTATGAATGGATAGAGGGTAGAATTATAAGACTTTTGTGTGAAGATGTGTGACGCCCCCAAATCTGAGGTCAGAGATTCAGGTCGTCGCACCATCATCCAACCATATCATACCTGTATTAACTTTACAACTCAACAATACATCCATCCATACCTCAATCTTACACACAATCAAGTTAGAGCCTCAGAAACGATAACCAAAAGTAACACTAAATATTACAATTCATCTGTACAATCCAGAGTCTTACGCAATTCCTCTTATACAACTGCACTTGAAGACAAGTCTTACTATTACAGTTGAAAACCTATCAGACTACTCTGTAGTATTTATCATGGACTAAATCATCTCCGGGTAATTCTTCTACTCCTCTTCTGCTGGTGCGGAGTTAATCGGCCAAATTCTTCCCTTTCTGAAAAGTTTTTATAAAACAAGAATGAGCTACATAATGCTCAGCAAGTTCACGATTTTGTAAAATAATAATGTGGTTTATTTCGAAAACATTCCCAACTATATGGGTATATATCTCAGATTACAAAGCATAACTCGACAATATATATGTCCGAGTTTGTATAAGACATTTATACTCACTAAGGAGCTTAAGAATAACATATGAATCCTTTACAAGGTTCTCATCTCAATATATCCCAAGTTTGAAAATATATATATATAAGCATATCATTTTCGGCAAAACACTCTACGGTTATCATACTGTACAGGGAATACGTTATTGCAAAACCTCTTTCCTTCCATTAGCTTGGGAAGTTTCTCATTCAAAAACATTTCATTCTTTGAAATAATAGCAAGAGTGCACTAACACGTGCCAATCTTTATAGAAAATCTTGCAGTTCTAGATACTGCACAATATCAATATTTTCTCATCAAGAACCACACTATCGGCAACTTGGCACTTAGGCCCAAGAAGCAGTGTTTGAGTATTTTTCCAAAGTGGAGGATGGGACTTAAAGAAAACATAAAACCTGACAGGGATTGACGATGATCAGTCGCCACATCCGAGTCCAATAATCCGCGGGTCTTCTCTACCGGTAGAAGGATAGAAACTACATCCGTAACTATCCCCGGGTGAAAACTACATCCGTAATCACCCTCGATGAAAACTACATCCGTAATCATCCTTCGGCAACACATGGGCCGGAATAATAATTGATGGACCGCCTGGCTCACGGCCGCTTACACATCCCGGGAATCGTTCGTCAACGGTTCCCACACCTGCCAGAGTCCCTTTTTCTTTTTCTTTTAAAAACCAGATTTTGATTGAAAACAGAGTAGTTGTGGTTCGACATCAGTCGACCGATAATTCTTGAAATCATACAAGAAGCAGAACCTGACCGGGGGTTTTCGAAAATGTTTTGAGTTCGAAAAAGTTCGAGTTTGAAAGTATAAAAAGGTATCTTGGATTAACTTTGTTTTTAAAATGGTGAACAATAATTATTAAATGATATTTTAAGATTTAATATCAATAATTAATAAAATAATTATTTAATAAAATAAACTTTTAATCCAAGATAGGGTTTCGAGTATTTACGAAGATATAATAATAGTTATTTGAATATACGATACCACCCGAATGACCCTTCGGGTTTTCGCAATATAGATACGATATAATAATATACCGCTCCCCGGTCAATAGTATATACGGACCGCTACGACCTCTATTGCTAGAGTCGTTGTCCGAAGAAAACATTTCAAACTAAGTTCAAGGGGTAAAAGCATACATGTACTTGTTTAATCTCAATTGCATCAATACTTCGATAAACATAGCATTTGATATAATTTGAAAACTACAAACACAACAGTGAAAATCCTTGTATATGTATAAGTTTTGAAAAGTAAACTTGCCTTGGTTTGGTTGGGGTGGTCGAGCGTGTGAATTCGAACGATCTATACATAAACAATAATCGTTCGTTAGTACCTTAACAATTTCTTTCTAATTACGGGGTTTTAAGGGGACACGAAATTAACTTAACGACCTCGTCTTATGACTCCCTAGCCCCACTATAGGTCCATGACATCACTCGTTTACGCTCGTCACTTACTCGACTTAATTTAGTTACCACGTTCGAACCATAACCATTACTCCTAGAATTATGCTCCACTATCGACTTTTTCCCTTGCGCGAAATTTACTCTAGCATTTTTATAAAATCCAAAAATTCATATTTTAATCCAATTCTTTTTGGATAGCCTTCACCACTGTATTTCCTAGCTTTTCTAATTTTTCCATGATCCCAAATATTTTTTAAGGTGTTTAAACAAGGTTCACAAGGGGGTCACTTTATGCAGTCCATAGTCCAGAAACAAAAATCACTTCTCCGGCCATAACTAAAAATATACACATCTCCTGGATATGATCCTTACATATCCAGAAACTACATTCAATTATCTTTCCATCAATATAAGGTAGGACATCAGGGGACATCATTTGGGGGTTCAAAATCGTGTCACAATACAGGTCAATGTTCCTGGATAAAATCAGCAAGCTCAAATCACTTAGATCAACCATTTTTCACAATTCCACCATACAACCAACACTTAATACACTCAAATCATGGTTCATAACACTCATGGTGATATATATGTTATCCATAATCATAAAAGTCACAATCTCAACATAAAAACTCAAGATCCAAGTCATCCAACACTTATACAACCAAGATTAGCTCATACATGCATGGATCTACTACTAAATATTATAAATACTACATAACCAAGGGGGTTTGTGATTTTATACCTTCTTGAGCTCCTAGGGACCTTGGGTAAGCTTTCCACAACACAACAACACCTTAGATGATCTCCTACAACACTTATAATCCAAGATCTAAAAGAAAATCAAACATGGTTACTATTCACCCAATCTTTAACATTTTATATCTTGGAATTGGATGGATGAAATGGAGTGAAATTGATAACATACCTTGCCTAAATGGTGTAGATGACCTAGGAATTATATTATGATTTGTGAGTAATGGAAGAGGGAGGAGAAGAATTTTTCTTCTCCACTTGAAGCTTTGGCCGAGAGCTTTATCAAGGGGGGGGGGAGAGAGTTTTATTTTTTTCTTTTTGTGTTTGTGTGGTTGTGTGTGTGATTGGGTGATACACATAATTATATGTACAAGCATGGTACACTAGGTATGGCTATAGGCATGGCCATTGGTACTTGTTGTCTCCACCTTTTAAAAAGCAAGCCAACTAGTTACTATTCCCCTTGCTATTTGGTTCATCTAGTTTGCTTTTCTAACTACTTAGTTGCATGAGCTTGCATGCAATACTACTCCTTGTATTATTATTCTCCCACCAATGCTTATTATCCAATCTTTAATTCGTATCGTATCTTAATTAATCTCTCGTAATAATATTTTGTCGCGTAGGGATTTCCCCTATAATTCCTTAAGTACTAATTGTGTAAATTCCTCTAATGTCCATAATTCCTTGTCATGATCCTTAATAAATCTTGTAACACTCTAATCATTCTCAAATCCCAAGTTTTATAATTCTCACTAACAATAAGACTCCTGCCTTCACAATCTCCCTTTTTATCTTACATAGGGAATACAACAACACAGTTTCTCAGACAATCAATTCTATTAATCACAGGGATGACCAGAAAGGTTCCATATTGACATTGCCACAAGATATTAAACAAAATAAAATATTACCAAAAATTAGGGTTCTTACAGCCTCCCCTCCTTAAAAGGATTCCGTCCCGGAATCAGGTTGAAAACAGTTGGGGGTGCTTTTCACGCATTGCGCTTTCTAGTTCCCATGTTGATTCTTCGACATTCTGATTCCTCCACAAGACTCTCACTAGTTTGACAACCTTGTTCCTCAGTACCTGTTCTTTTCTATCCATGATTTCTACGGGTTGCTCTACATATGTCAAGTCTGGTTGCAGATCCACTTGATCATGTTCTATCACATGTCGGAAGTCGGTATGATAGGGTCGTAGCATGGACACATGGAACACATTATGCACTTGCTGTAAGCTCGGAGGTAAAGCCAATTCATAGGCTAACTTTCCAACTCGTTTCAAGATATCAAAAGGTCCAATAAATCTCGGGCTTAGTTTCCCCTTCTTACCAAATCTCATCAATCCCTTCCACGGTGATACTTTTAACGTCACAAACTCTCCTACCTCATATTCTTTGTCCTTGCGGGTCTGGTCCGCATACTTCTTCTGTCTGTCTTGGGCCGCTACCAGCCGTCCTCTTATGAGCTCGATAGTTTCTCTTGTCTGTTGGACCAGCTCAGGCCCTAAAATCTTCCGCTCTCCAACTTCTTCCCAACACAAAGGAGACCGACATCTTCGTCCGTACAAAGCTTCATATGGGGGCATGCCTATACTCGCATGATAACTGTTGTTGTAGGAAAATTCGATCAACGGCAAGTGGTCGTCCCAACTTCCCTTAAAATCTATGGCACATACTCTCAACATGTCCTCGATGGTTTGGATGGTTCTCTCGCTCTGTCCGTCTGTTTGGGGATGGTATGCAGTACTCATGTCTAACTTGGTCCCCATACGATCCTGAAAACTCCTCCAGAACCTGGAGTTGAACCTTGGGTCTCTACCAGATACAATGCTCACAGGAACCCCATGCCTTACCACGATCTCCTTAGATATCTCATGAAATTTGACCATTCGAAATGATGGGTTTCGTAAAAAAAAAAACTAATGACTTTTACATACACTCGTCTGCACCGTAGAGAAATGTTGTTCCTCAACGCATACTCTCCTCGACCTGTATTCCTTATCGGTTGGTCTATGATTGAAAATTTCTATCCCACTACTTATACGTTCCTCTTCTACCTTGTTCATAGTATCTGCGTTGAGTCCTTGTATCGTTGGCACGTGAATACTTTGTGGTCGTGTTTTATAATCTGAGACAACGTCAAAACGCACGGTATTCCTCATATTCCTTGGCTTGATTAGCACGCATGTGTTGCCTCCCGTCAGTCGTTACCACTTGCTATGGATACTGTATAGTCTTCGGTATGCGTCGAACCAATTCAACTACTATATCCCTCGTTCATTGGCTTCTTCGTAACGCAAGAAAAACGAAACTTCTTCTTTCGTATTACGCTTTACAAGAGACGTCCTTACGTCCGCATGGTGCCGATCATGATAACAACATTCGTTTCATGGATAAGTTTTTTTATTCTCGACTGCCCCGTGAAATCTAAGGCACGACACTAATTATAAATTCGATCGTCTGGACAATTCTTCTTCCCTTAAGTCTCTATCTGACGTAACCACTGCAGAAGTTTTATATTGCACCACCATCTCTTCCGTATATAAATCGATAATCTTCTAAATGGAAAGTCTCTCGTAGGTAAATCACTTGGTCCAGCAATTATAAATCAACTAGGGCCATCTCTTGGCTTGGTCTTCGGCGACCTACTCATGAAATTCATTACAATTCTGTCCACGTTCAAGATTTTCTACGGGCGGAATTGATCCACCAGATTTCTATCATTTTGTTTTTGACATGTTGCGTTTGTACTTAATAGCTTGCCAATACAATCCTTTATATCCGTTTGCCAAACATTCTCTTAATTCTCCGCACATCTTTGTCCTTACCCATAATTTAGTCATTTTTCTTTAACATTATTCTTTATTGTATATACTCTATTTTCTTGGTCAATACTGACTGAATTCCAATTTTGAATAATCCCTTCTATAGGTATCGGCCACCACACTGGCATTTCCTGGGTAATAACAAATTTCTCCATTATACTCCTTGCTCCCTTTCGTCACCTTCTCTTTCTTATGTTTAGTTCTAATATGAAGATATACTTATAGCACTGGTGGAAAATTTCACACTTTTCTCATAAGGTTAACGTCTCAGTTTTATGCGTGAACGCTATCATGACTATTCCCCGACTCATGGTTAGTATATCCTATCCCGTAACCTTTATGTTGTTTAGAAGTATAGGCTATCATCCCCTTTCTACTGCATCAGCACACCTCTTAAACTCTTAAAAGACGCATGATCGTGACTCTCAAAGTCCTCTTTTTATCATCAAGTATAGTTAACCACGAGGTTCTTACTAATCTCTCATATCATTCTTAAAACTTTATTTATAACCCACAAGGGCTTCTGACTCACTAGTCAATCCACAATGATACTACCAGAATTTATAATGTTTACATTAATGTGAAATGCCGACTTTGGTGCAGTACAGAGGTCGATCTGGAGTTGGTGAAACCTTCTCTTTAACCTTATCTTTGAAAAACAACTACGCGTTTTAACTGGTCAACAATTCCTACATCTCCGGTTAGTGCTATCGATTCTCGATGGTATATGTAAGATGTCATACGCTCATCCTCTTTCACAACTGGTGCCAATCAGCCGGAGGCCTGTATGCTGCTGCGATTCGCAATAAATTTGATTAGGTGGTAATCTCGAAGGATCATTGGCATATATACATGCATCCATTTGCTATTATGGGCCTTTTAAACTTTATGCCTCTCTATATGCATCAATCCCTTTAAACTAAGTAAAGCTTCACATTCTTGCCACGATATTTCTTCCTTTCTTGTCCATCTCACTTCCACGTTAGTTTCCTCTAAGGATATGTCTTACATCGCAATCGATTTGAATTTCTTGGATCAGGAAAAGGCTTGGTAACTCCAGAATTCATTACTATAACATCCTGACAACGGTTGGTAGGAACGTACTCCCAACCACCCCATCATTTCCTATAACTTTCCTCACACTAATATTAAAGGTCTTGTGGTATGCCCCGACATGTTATTTCTACTTTAATAATTACTCGGCATAACGCTCTGGCTGCACAATTACAACATTTGGTTTTTTTTTTTTTTTTTTTTTGATCTAAAATTGGTGCAACGGTTCACAATTGTACCTCCCGTTCACCTTAGAGTAATCGCTTTTGAAAGGAATGGTTTCAGAATAACAAGGTCCAATAGATAATTTCAATAAAAATTCCACATTGGATGTTCCAAGAATGTCGATGGTTCCAAATACTAGGAGTCTCGATTTTTCGGAGATGTAAGGATGGACAAAAAGAATACAACAAGGTTTATTCCTTCATGTCCTGATAATCTTGTAATGTGATATCATAGAGAATGTTGCACGAGGGCAATGATTGTTGGATACAAAAGTCATAAAGACGGTCTTTATACAATTCTTACATCTTGTTAATACTTTTCCTCTTGAAAAATAAGAGGAAATCTAAAGTCGCATTGATGAAGGTCAGCCAATAGAAAGCAATTCTACTCCATGACAATTAAAGAATGAAGTAGTTTGTCATTCAAGTAATCAATGGTTTCAAATGAATTCTCATTGTATGAATGAAAGAATAAAATATTCAAGTGATATAAAGTCTGATACGAAGATGGGTAAGAGTTCAAGTCGAGTGGGCGACCTCACTAGGTCTCAATCAAGTTATTCGTCAAACTTTCATCATCATACTTTACCACATGCAAAATGCATTGCGGAATGAATTAAATTGGGAGTTGGACCAGTGGAACAATAACTAGTCCTTTTCAAGAAACACTAGCAACTAGCGAGACAAAATTTGCTAGTTCACCCGTTTGAGAAATCACCACCAGCTAGGACAATTAGCTAGGTGTTCTTCACAACATTACAATTTTGATTAGTTAGAACAATCAACTAGTCATTCATATTGACATAACGACTAGCCAGTTTCAATTGGATAGAACGGAATTTCAACATCTTAGCCATTGAAGAAACTTTAGGCTACTCGGACAACGAATGGAAATAAGAAGTTATTAAGTTTGAAAAAGAAACTATAAAATTTGAAGAGAATATTCTAGGTATCGGAGCAATTGATAACCTCTCATCAAATATTACTTATCAGTGAAACGATCCACCCAAGGTGCCTCCGTACACATGCTTTATCAGATCTTACAGTAGAATTAAATTCGGAATACCAATATCAAAATGATATCCTTACTATGATTTCAGTGTACGATGTACAATCTCATCTTGAATAGAAGAAAAGAATTCATGAGGGATGTCTGGACATTAGATCATCCATGTCCTCGGTAATTTGTTAAATGTTTATGAGCTCAACTAAAGAGTGCAAGTATGAAAGAAGCAATCAAATATCAATATTAATTTAGGAATATTCATTGATTAATTAAGGAAACAATTGTTGAACATTCCTTGGATAGTTGAAAGGAAGTGTAAATAGTCCTGAGCAGAACGAAGTAATTATAAACTTCAAATAGAATATTCGAGGATCAAATAAGATACTTTGGATGAGTCCCGGTTTAGAGAAAGTATATCATTGGCGGTTATTCCACAAGTTTGAAGTAGAAGGATAGAAGGATTACCTGATATAAACTAATCGAGGTAACATGGTTAATGAAAAGTTTAAAATGAAGTAGTGCACCAGCCGGTAGTTACCAAAATAAGTTAATAATCATTCGTGCATCTCATTATCACCACTATGAGGGTAACTCCATCTCTTCGTCTTCGTAATACAAGACACCAACTAGTGTGTCTCTCAATCATCATCTTAAAGTCATTTATCGAGTTGAGGTTTCACAAATATATATGTCATTTCCGTGCTTTATCTAGAAGGCCAAGCTTCACATCATTCCGGGGGCACCTGCTAAGTCCATAGGGTCCTACTTCATGCCTTCCGACATGAATCACAAGTGGCCAGTTCCCCCTGGGAACAGATCAAAGAGATCTCTCAGGGATCTCAATGCAGTCCATAGGTTCAGTGGCGGTGTGTGTGCACGTGAACATACGTTACCAGCAATATATAGGTTTACAAGTATATATGCGTAGTCTCTGCTAAAATTTCTATCAAATAATTCCAGTATGGACTCACTGGTCTCTTCCTTTGGTAGACTCTGAGATCACTGTATCGCTCGTTGCAACCATATTCAACTTCACTAGAGTCGCTTTGTTAATTCTGCTTGTTTGTTCTCTAAGTTGAACTACCATGCTCTAGCGTCCGAATCATGCATGGAATTATCCAGCACGCTCGTCTTATGATAACATTCTTGTATAACACATGTAAAATTCGCCATCAAGAGTGATGAAGTCCACAACGGCATAGTAACCACCTTTCAGGTAAACCCGTTACCTATCGAAAATTGGATCTTATAGCCAAAGTAAAAGACTGTCATTATTCCAAGTACTACGTACCCTTAATTATGTAGGGAAGTCTAAACTTCTTGATTCTTAAAATGCTGCCTCCTAAACTGTGGAGGACTATGGGCCACAAAATTTATGCCAGACTAGTTATCCGATTATATTGGCAGTATCGCCTCTATCTCAGCTGCTCTTGAGATTTCGCTCTGCTTCCTATATCATTACCTATGATAGGTCATGTACGACTCTCAAACCTCTATTCATCATTCTGAAGGTCTCTAAGGATTCTATCGACCCTAGTATAATACCTCCAGTAAACACTCCAGTCCATTCTACTCACCGGTACCTCTTCCGGTAGTCCAATAATAAGTTTACTACGATCTCTTATGTCATTCTCCTACTTAGACTTAACTCTCAACACTTCTCGTTTCTGAGTACTGTAACTTATCTCTCTGATACCATTTCTGTGACGCCCCCAAATCTGAGGTCAGAGATTCAGGTCGTCGCACCATCATCCAACCATATCATACCTGTATTAACTTTACAACTCAACAATACATCCATCCATACCTCAATCTTACACACAATCAAGTTAGAGCCTCAGAAACGATAACCAAAAGTAACACTAAATATTACAATTCATCTGTACAATCCAGAGTCTTACGCAATTCCTCTTATACAACTGCACTTGAAGACAAGTCTTACTATTACAGTTGAAAACCTATCAGACTACACTGTAGTATTTATCATGGACTAAATCATCTCCGGGTAATTCTTCTACTCCTCTTCTGCTGGTGCGGAGTTAATCGGCCAAATTCTTCCCTTTCTGAAAAGTTTTTATAAAACAAGAATGAGCTACATAATGCTCAGCAAGTTCACGATTTTGTAAAATAATAATGTGGTTTATTTCGAAAACATTCCCAACTATATGGGTATATATCTCAGATTACAAAACATAACTCGACAATATATATGTCCGAGTTTGTATAAGACATTTATACTCACTAAGGAGCTTAAGAATAACATATGAATCCTTTACAAGGTTCTCATCTCAATATATCCCAAGTTTGAAAATATATATATATAAGCATATCATTTTCGGCAAAACACTCTACGGTTATCATACTGTACAGGGAATACGTTATTGCAAAACCTCTTTCCTTCCATTAGCTTGGGAAGTTTCTCATTCAAAAACATTTCATTCTTTGAAATAATAGCAAGAGTGCACTAACACGTGCCAATCTTTATAGAAAATCTTGCAGTTCTAGATACTGCACAATATCAATATTTTCTCATCAAGAACCACACTATCGGCAACTTGGCACTTAGGCCCAAGAAGCAGTGTTTGAGTATTTTTCCAAAGTGGAGGATGGGACTTAAAGAAAACATAAAACCTGACAGGGATTGACGATGATCAGTCGCCACATCCGAGTCCAATAATCCGCGGGTCTTCTCTACCGGTAGAAGGATAGAAACTACATCCGTAACTATCCCCGGGTGAAAACTACATCCGTAATCACCCTCGATGAAAACTACATCCGTAATCATCCTTCGGCAACACATGGGCCGGAATAATAATTGATGGACCGCCTGGCTCACGGCCGCTTACACATCCCGGGAATCGTTCGTCAACGGTTCCCACACCTGCCAGAGTCCCTTTTTCTTTTTCTTTTAAAAACCAGATTTTGATTGAAAACAGAGTAGTTGTGGTTCGACATCAGTCGACCGATAATTCTTGAAATCATACAAGAAGCAGAACCTGACCGGGGGTTTTCGAAAATGTTTTGAGTTCGAAAAAGTTCGAGTTTGAAAGTATAAAAAGGTATCTTGGATTAACTTTGTTTTTAAAATGGTGAACAATAATTATTAAATGATATTTTAAGATTTAATATCAATAATTAATAAAATAATTATTTAATAAAATAAACTTTTAATCCAAGATAGGGTTTCGAGTATTTACGAAGATATAATAATAGTTATTTGAATATACGATACCACCCGAATGACCCTTCGGGTTTTCGCAATATAGATACGATATAATAATATACCGCTCCCCGGTCAATAGTATATACGGACCGCTACGACCTCTATTGCTAGAGTCGTTGTCCGAAGAAAACATTTCAAACTAAGTTCAAGGGGTAAAAGCATACATGTACTTGTTTAATCTCAATTGCATCAATACTTCGATAAACATAGCATTTGATATAATTTGAAAACTACAAACACAACAGTGAAAATCCTTGTATATGTATAAGTTTTGAAAAGTAAACTTGCCTTGGTTTGGTTGGGGTGGTCGAGCGTGTGAATTCGAACGATCTATACATAAACAATAATCGTTCGTTAGTACCTTAACAATTTCTTTCTAATTACGGGGTTTTAAGGGGACACGAAATTAACTTAACGACCTCGTCTTATGACTCCCTAGCCCCACTATAGGTCCATGACATCACTCGTTTACGCTCGTCACTTACTCGACTTAATTTAGTTACCACGTTCGAACCATAACCATTACTCCTAGAATTATGCTCCACTATCGACTTTTTCCCTTGCGCGAAATTTACTCTAGCATTTTTATAAAATCCAAAAATTCATATTTTAATCCAATTCTTTTCGGATAGCCTTCACCACTGTATTTCCTAGCTTTTCTAATTTTTCCATGATCCCAAATATTTTTTAAGGTGTTTAAACAAGGTTCACAAGGGGGTCACTTTATGCAGTCCATAGTCCAGAAACAAAAATCACTTCTCCGGCCATAACTAAAAATCTACACATCTCCTGGATATGATCCTTACATATCCAGAAACTACATTCAATTATCTTTCCATCAATATAAGGTAGGACATCAGGGGACATCATTTGGGGGTTCAAAATCGTGTCACAATACAGGTCAATGTTCCTGGATAAAATCAGCAAGCTCAAATCACTTAGATCAACCATTTTTCACAATTCCACCATACAACCAACACTTAATACACTCAAATCATGGTTCATAACACTCATGGTGATATATATGTTATCCATAATCATAAAAGTCACAATCTCAACATAAAAACTCAAGATCCAAGTCATCCAACACTTATACAACCAAGATTAGCTCATACATGCATGGATCTACTACTAAATATTATAAATACTACATAACCAAGGGGGTTTGTGATTTTATACCTTCTTGAGCTCCTAGGGACCTTGGGTAAGCTTTCCACAACACAACAACACCTTAGATGATCTCCTACAACACTTATAATCTAAGATCTAAAAGAAAATCAAACATGGTTACTATTCACCCAATCTTTAACATTTTATATCTTGGAATTGGATGGATGAAATGGAGTGAAATTGATAACATACCTTGCCTAAATGGTGTAGATGACCTAGGAATTATATTATGATTTGTGAGTAATGGAAGAGGGAGGAGAAGAATTTTTCTTCTCCACTTGAAGCTTTGGCCGAGAGCTTTATCAAGGGGGGGGGGGGGAGAGAGTTTTATTTTTTTCTTTTTGTGTTTGTGTGGTTGTGTGTGTGATTGGGTGATACACATAATTATATGTACAAGCATGGTACACTAGGTATGGCTATAGGCATGGCCATTGGTACTTGTTGTCTCCACCTTTTAAAAAGCAAGCCAACTAGTTACTATTCCCCTTGCTATTTGGTTCATCTAGTTTGCTTTTCTAACTACTTAGTTGCATGAGCTTGCATGCAATACTACTCCTTGTATTATTATTCTCCCACCAATGCTTATTATCCAATCTTTAATTCGTATCGTATCTTAATTAATCTCTCGTAATAATATTTTGTCGCGTAGGGATTTCCCCTATAATTCCTTAAGTACTAATTGTGTAAATTCCTCTAATGTCCATAATTCCTTGTCATGATCCTTAATAAATCTTGTAACACTCTAATCATTCTCAAATCCCAAGTTTTATAATTCTCACTAACAATAAGACTCCTGCCTTCACAATCTCCCTTTTTATCTTACATAGGGAATACAACAACACAGTTTCTCAGACAATCAATTCTATTAATCACAGGGATGACCAGAAAGGTTCCATATTGACATTGCCACAAGATATTAAATAAAATAAAATATTACCAAAAATTAGGGTTCTTACAAGATGCCCCTAGCGGGGCTCTTTAAAATAGTTTGAAATGTAGCGAATATGTGTGTTCTCACTGTTCTCATTTTAATTTTTTTTTTGTTAATTTTTTATGAATGGATAGAGGGTAGAATTATATGACTTTTTTTTGGTGAAGATGCCCCTAGCGGGGCCCTTTAAAATAGCTTGAAATGTAGTGAATATGTGTGTTCTCACTATTCTCATTCTCACCTGAGCGTGACCATTAAACTGTATTAGTAAATTCATGTATGAAAAAACAGTGTATTTATATTATTAATATAGATTCTTTTATTAAAAATAAGTAAATTATACAATTAAATAAGGAAGCCAAAATATCAGATAAATATTCTAGTAGATTTATTGTTTATGTTCAAATTAAGGTCTTTCACCATGGCTGACTTCATTATATTAAAAGTATGTTCTTATTGAAATGAATATAATAATTTGAATTTGAATATATTTTTAAACTACTTATTTTGATGGGTTGTTAATTTTTTTGTGATCAACTTAGAGGGGTAACCAAAAATAAAATTAATTGGAATACATAAACCCATTACCCACGTTATGATAAACAATACCTATAAAATGGAAGTTGCTTATGTGGTTCAGGCTTGTTAATTACTTCAATACTTCATTAGCTTGATCATCATGTGGACCGTCTTTCTTTTTATCACTTATGTTGCTGCTATGTAGTCTATCTGTAACTAACATCTTTCTTTTTATCACTTATGTTGTTGCTATGTAGTCTATCTGTAACTAAACATCTCTCTCTGCTTGTAATCTATATTTATAAATGCAAACTTCTTCTTGTGTTGTATTTTGTTTTCAATATTTAAAATTATGTAGGTGGAGGAGAAGAGAAAGGCTGGAGGTACAATCGTAGTACTACAACATTACTGAAAATAAGTACAATATCATATTAGAATTTTTTGTTCCAATCTAAATTGGGTTGCTCCAAATGCTGTGTAATGACAAAAAGGGGCATTAAATAAATAAAGAAGATTAAAAAAAATGAAGGATAATACTGTTTACCAAAAACACATGTCTCGGCAAGAAGCTCACTTATTCACTTTTATCTTCAAATAATGTATGATTACAAATTATAATAATCACATTTTCCATTACCTATTCTCTCTCAAAAAGCCAACTAAACTGAAAAAGGGAAAAGTTAGTGCTTTTATATTTTAATATGGAGCTCAAGTGAAAGTGCTAAATATGAGATCATATATGAAGTGAAATTGAACGCAAGTAAAGAAGATATTTAGAGCATAAATAAGAGCAATGTCACCTGACCCAGAGGGTGAGGCTTGTGACATGGGTCTGAACTTCTAAGTATGCTATTCCATAGTCCCTTCGGAGACATCCGATAAAAAGTATGTTATTCCATAAGACCTTCTGGTACGTAGCTTGTCTACCCCATGAACATTAAGTTGAACAAATCCATAAAGAACATAAACTTGCTTGAAAACAAAATAATGTCTATAAGTATCAAACTGAGTCCCAAGATTATTTACAAATAACATGGTCCGTACTGTGTCAATGTTATTAACTGGTAATCTTTCCAACTACCTTTGTTATTACGACATGTAAAATAAAAAATTGAAAGGCCAAGCAAATATTTTAAAGGTACCTTTCTGGTGTCCTGTATATTATTATAACATCGAGTAATTCATTAAAACTTTAATTCTTAAATTCCAAACCAAAATCAAAACCAAACAAATATTATCCTGTCTAATTTTTAATAGTGTGAAATCAATAAAAACTTAACTCTTATGGCCAAACTGAAATCTGGAACCAAACATATATGACCCGTACGGAGGTCTAGTACACATACCTTAACCTACTTCAGGGGGTTGAGATGTTAATTTGGTGAAAAACCCAGCTTTTAAATCTGAAAAGTGCAAACATGCATCAAAATCCAGCAGTGTGAAGATTTGAGCGGCTTGGACTTGAAGGTGAAAAATGACAGAGATAGATTTGAGTAATGACAAAACGGAGAATCAAAGAAATAAAGAAAGATAAAAAAATAAAGGATAATACTATAGTAGAGGTTTAGATTTGGGTCGATCCAATTGGGTTACTCCAAATGTTGTGTAATGACAAAAAATAGTATATGTTTAGATTTGGGTCGATCCAATCTAATTTGGGTCGCTCAAAATGCTGTGTAATGGTAAAAAGGGGCATCAAAGAAATAAAGAAGATTAAGAAAATGAAGGATAATAGTATCGTTGACAGAATTCGAACATTGAAATTTTAGTAAATAAATTTAATCATGTAACATATTTAATCATTAGATCTAACAGTTCTAATTTTAAATAAAATTCTAACGGATAATATTCGTTGCATACGAATTTTTATTATATTTTGTTAGTGGTTAGAATATATGATGTCATATTTTTGGGTATGCAATTAGTAAATAAATTTAATCATGTAATATATTTAATCATTGAATCTAACAATTCTAATTTTTAACTAAAAATCTAACGGATATTATCCGTTGTATACGAATTTTTGTTATATTTTGTTAGTGGTTAGAAGATATGAAGTCATATTTTTGGGTATGTATTAATTATTGCAATATTATGTTTTAAATTAAAAGTCAACGTGTTTTAATTAATAGGATAAAAATTATCGATTGGAAGATATGATATTTTAGGTATTTATAAAATGTAATATCATCCATTATAAGTAAACATATTTTAATTGAAAAAGACAATCTGCTAATTATCATTAATTATATTATTAATAAAAAAATGAAGGATAATAGTAGAGGTTTATATTTGGGTTGATCCAATTGGATCGCTCCAAATGCTGATTAGAGAGAAAAAAATTATTGATTGGAAGATATGATATTTTAGGTATTTATAAAAGGTAATATCATATCAATTATAAGTAAACATCTTTTAATTGAAAAAGGCAATCGGCTAATTATCATTAATTATATTATTAATAAAAAAATGAAGGATAATAGTAGAGGTTTAGATCCCCTAGGATCTCCTTTATATATTTATATAATAGTTCTAATTTTTAACTAAAAATCTAACGGATATTATTCGTTGTATACAAATTTTTATCATATTTTGTTAGTGATATTTAATTCCCACTATTAATAAAATTTAAAATGCAATTGAGTTGTATATTTAGTTTTCTCCATTAGTAAAAATTTAAAATGCAATTTAGAGAAATTGATTATTTTAATATGTTTTACTTGAAAACAAAAATTGATTAGTTATTAGGAGAAATTTTATTTATATTTAAGTAAGGGTAATTATGTAAAAACAATAGGTACCGACCAACCGACCAACCAACCGACCAGCGCCATATAATTGGAAAACTATAGATTTTAGCTAAAGGAAATAGAAAAGGTAACATTTTTAAAAAAAAATTGATTATTTTAATATGTTTTACTTGAAAAAGAAAATTGATTAGTTATTGGGAAATTGTTTATTTATAATTAAGTAAGGGCGTCATTTAATTGGAAAAAAGAGATTTTAGCTAAAGAAAATAGAAAATGTAACGTATTTTAAAAGTAAATTGATTATTTTAATATGTTTTACTTGAAAACATAAATTGATTAGTTATTAGGATAAATTTTATTTATAATTAAGTAAGGGTAATTAAGTAAAAACAATAGGTACCGACTGACCGACCAACCAACTAACCGGCCGATCAAACTTTCAATGTTTTAAAATGCAATTTTAAAGGTAAGGATATTGAAATTGTATATTTAGTTTCCTCGATTAGTAAAAATTTAAAATGCAATTTAGATATTTACTTTACTTCATTAGTAAAGATTTTATAGGTAAAAAATAATGAAACTATATATTTAGTTTCCTCTATTAGTAAAGTTTTAAAATGGAATTGAGATTTTTTTTAATCATTGGAATTATTAATTCAAAAATTTGAGAAATTTAACAAAATAGAACCGAGCTATTTGATCGGCGCCACTTTACCTCCCCTTGTTTCTCCTTTATATAAGTATATAACAGTTCTAATTTTTAACTAAAAAATTAACGGATATTATTCGTTGTATACGAATTTTTATTATACAAGCTTAAAACCCGTGCGCTGCACGAATTTTTTTTAATATTATATGAATTTTTCATTAATTTAAGTTAATTTTTTTAAAATATAAAGTTGGGAGGCTTAAATTTTTATATGAGATTTGATAATAATTATATAAATGTTATTCGTGATATTTCTAGAAAATGAGGGATTTTAGTTAGAAAATATAGAAAAAATTATAGGTTTTACTTGAAAAGGGTAATCGGCTAATTTTTAATTTTTATATAATTATTATTTTATTTCATTAAATAGAAATTGATACATTTTAGATAAAAAAATGCAATCAGTTAATTATGAATATTATAATATTATTAGTTTATTGTATTAAACAGAACCGCCCGTGATAAAATCGGAAAAAGAGAGATTTTAGTTTTAAAAAATAGAAAGATAACGTGAAAATTAAAAAGATGACATAATTTATGTGAAAAAGGTAATTGATTAGTTTATAGTAATTATAATTTAATTATGTTATTTTACTAAATAAAATTGCTCATAGTTTTTAGAAAATGAGAAATTAATGTTGCCCCTGAAATTTCTAGAAAAAAAAGGAATTTAATTAGAAAAATATAAAAGATGATACGTTTTAGTTGAAAAGGTAATCAGTTAATTATTAGTACTATAATATTATTATTTAATTTTTATTAAATAGAATCGCCCGTGATATAATTGGAAAAAGAGAGATTTTCGTAAGAGAAGGGAAAAAAGGTAGCGTGTTTGAAAAAGGTAACGGTCCATGATACAATTGGAAAAAGAGAGATTTTAGTTAGAGAAAAAAGAAAAGGTAACGTATTTTGGCTCAAAAAGGTAATTAATTATTTAATACTAATTATAATATAATTATGTTATTTTATTATACAAAATTGATCGTAGTTTTTAAAAATGGAGAAATTTTAGTTAGATAAAATGTAAAAGATATTGTATTTTACCTAAGAAGTAAATTATTTAGTTATTGAAAAATAGAAAAGGTAATATGTTTAACCTGAAAAAGGAAATTGATTAATAAAGGAGATTTGGGTCGATCCAATCTAAATTGGGTCGCTCCAAATATTGTGTAATGACAAAAAAGGACATCAAAAAAATAAAGAAGATTAAAAACATAAAGGATAAAAGCTGTAATTTTCCTGTGTAATGACAAAAAAAGGCATCAAAGAAATAAAGAAGATTAAAAAAATGAAGGGTAAAAGCAGTAATTTTTAAAATGCAATACTAGGAGACATTAAGAATATATTGATATTGATATTGATATTGATATTGATATTGATATAACCCATTTTTTTGCAATTTATAAAATCTCAAATATACATTAAATACTTATATTAAAAAAAAATTAAAAACATAAAATTTTTATTCAAAAATAAGTTCATAAAAACTTAACTTATTTTAAATCTGGCCGGACAGACCAAATATTTATCCTCTCATCTTGGTCCGTTCGTCCATCCGGACTGGAGAGTCATAGAGTTGAGACGAATGATCTTAACTTTTGGGCTTTGGGAATGATTTGACGCAACGTCTAAGAGCATCCAATGTTATACACACCTTATCTAATTTTTTTTGGGGTCCGGTTTGGTGCAAACGTATGCACCAGACTGCTTATGGAACATACGGTTCCAGAGCCGTTGGATTAACGATCCAACGGCTCTGATTAAAAAAAAAAATTCCATCGTACCGCAACAAGTTTCCGCGGTACGGAGAAATTACAAAAATATCCTTACTGTTCACGTACAGCAGAAACTTTCTGCGGTACGGTGAACAGTAGATTTTTTATGTGAAAACAGAGGGCATTTTGGTAATTGCCTCGTACCGCGGAAACTTGTTGCGTTACGTTAAAATTTTTTTTTTAATCAGGGCCGTTGGATGATTGATCCAACGGCGAGGGAGCCGTATGTTGCATAACAGGTCTGGTGCATACGTTTGCACCTGACCGGGAGCCATTTTTTTTTACATAAGTTTTATACGTGAAACATCGTCATGACATCATCAATTGTTTGTATTTTTCATATATAGCCGGTCATTTTACATAATATTGTTGATGTACATTAACTTACAGGTTCGACAAATTTTACATCATCATTATTTTACATAACCACTATATATAATACCATTGGAGATGTTCTAAGAAAGAAAAAATAAAAATAAGATTGATGCAAAGTTATGTTAAAAAAAAAAGATTGATGCAAAGTTGAGGCGGCTACGTACAGGTCACACGTTGACATGTACTCCTTTGACATTATCTATACAAACTCTATATTATGATAGTTACGTATACAAAGTTGGGGAAGGGTATCGGGATAAAAATATATGGTAATAATTATTAGAAGCCACCTCGTGCTTAAGGATTTAAATATATTCAAATCTTAATTCATACTCCCTCCGTCCCACTAATTTTGTCACTTTGACCAAATTTTGGTCAATTTAACCAATTTTGTAATGAGAATTACTTATATTATATTACAATTATATTTTTTTTTAAAAATTATTATCACAAAGTACACTTATCATATTACAATATCCAACTTTTAAATTTATGAAAGCAAAAATAATTAAATTATTATTTAAGGTCAAAGTTTTATCAATTTGACCAAGAAAGTCAAATGAGGACAAAATAAGTGGGACGGAGGGAGTATTTTATTTACTACTAGTGTGACAGTGTCGTTTTTTAGAACTAAATGAAAAGTTTTTTTTTTTGCTAAATTAAATGAAAAGTTATACATTCCTGCAAACCTTATTATTAATAGTGTTAGAACATTTATTTATTTAACGTTTATTATCGAATTCAGAATTGATAACAATAAAGATAATCGCATATCATTAGATGTGCTATCTTATCGCGGATAATACAAATTTATTACATGATTTATAAAAAATATATCACTTAAAAATTTATTATATTCAGATGACAAACAAAAATATAATAAACATGTTAATCTGAAACTATAATCATACTAGTTATAGTTTGTTATTGTTGTGTTATAGAGAGAATCACAAGGATTATCAACTCGTCAGTCGTCACCAAGGTTGTAAAAATCGGTAATCGGTATAAATCGGTTGAGGTACCGATTTAAGATTAATCGGGTAATCGGGGATTAATCGGAAGGATTAATCGGAGTACTAATCGGATATTATAATAATATTTAATATATTAGTCTAATTTACAATTAAACATATCATTTTAAATAAATTCACAGGATTAATCGGATTTCAAAAATCGAATCGGTTGGTTACCTTACAGAGGATTAATCGGGGATTAATCGGCTAAATCGGGGATTTTTAGAACCATGGTCGTCACACGTTAAAGTTTAGAGCTGACAATTTATACCACAATATAATTCAAACTCAAGGTTGAGTTTGCAAATTTAGGTAAATAAATATTTTAGTTGCATGTTGCGAGGTTGACATGATCATTTTGAAGTACGAATAGTATTTCCAAGAACAAAAGCTTAATTAGCTGAGAAAATGAAGCTTCTGGGAAATGGAATTCATGACATGTTCAATCTAGGCAACTCCAAAAATGTATATAAATACCATCAATCCATATTCTTCATTTTCACCATTAACTCAAAACCAACATACCTTACTGCATTCTTTTGATTCATAAACAATACATAACTAGTTACTGTTCTTTAAAACCTCATTTTTTTTAGTTGAAACTTGACAGATATATGGACATGTTTCATAAGATTTCCAAAGCTATCAATGGCGATAACAAGAAGACTTTTCGAGGAAGAGTTGTCTTGATGAAGAAAAATGTACTAGACTTTAATGACCTCAATGCATCGATTCTTGATCGTGTTCATGAATTAATTGGCAAGAAAGTATCTCTGCAGCTGATTAGTGCTGTTAATAGTCATCCTTCAGGTATCTTTTAGTATCTTGACATTTTGCATTTTAGTAGTGTATATGACACAGTCTTGTGCAGTAGCTAAATTTTCTTTTTAGTTGTTAAGAACATTGTAATTTATGTATTGTAGACAAGGGATTGCGTGGGAAAATTGGAAAACCGGCATATTTGGAAGACTGGATCTCAACAGTCACACCTCTGGCTGCTGGTGAATCAGCTTTCAATTGTACGTTTGATTGGGAGGAAGATATCGGAATGCCAGGGGCATTCCTCATCCGAAACTTTCACCATAGTGAATTTTACCTAAAGACACTTACTCTTGAAGATGTTCCCGGGCATGGTAACATTCATTTTGATTGCAATTCTTGGGTTTATCCTGTTGAAAAGTACAAAACAGATCGTGTTTTCTTCACAAATCAGGTAACATTTCATGTTCACATGGGCCATATGATGATATGTTAACATCATATTTTCATATGACAATCGAAAAATTATACGTTGAGTAATAATGTGACTAAACAAGCTTTCTGAATCTTATTTTACAGACATATCTTCCTAGTGAAACACCAGCTACATTACTCCAATACAGAGAAGAGGAGTTGGTAAATTTAAGAGGAAATGGAAGTGGAAAGCTCGAAGAATGGGATAGAGTGTACGATTATGCGTATTACAATGACTTGGGTGAGCCTGATAAGGATCCTAAATACGCTCGGCCTGTTCTTGGAGGCTCTTCCGAGTACCCTTATCCTCGTCGTGGGAGAACAGGAAGACCACCAGCAAAAACAGGTTTCGTCAAATACTTTTCTCTTAAATTTAAATTACATTTTTTTTTATACATTCACGTTAAGTTGAACGATAAATTGTTAAGTTGAACCAAGATACATGTACAATTACTGTGATGAGTTAATGTATACATGCATACTGAATACATTAATGTTTTGTAACTTGACAGATGCTAAAAGTGAGAGTCGCTTGCCACTTATTATGAGCTTAAACATATATGTTCCCAGAGATGAACAATTCGGACACTTGAAACTATCTGATTTTCTTGCTTATGCATTGAAATCCATTGCTCAAGTTCTTCTACCTGAGTTTGAAGCTTTAGCTGACAGCACCCCTACTGAGTTCGACACGTTTGAAGATGTGCTAAAACTCTATGAAGGAGGAGTCAAATTACCTGAAGGACCTTTACTCGACAATGTTAAGGAAAAAATACCATTTGAATTGCTAAAAGAACTTATCCGAACTGATGGCGAGGGATACGCTAGATTCCCCATGCCAAAAGTTATCAAAGGTACGAATTACAAAACATTCTGCAGGGTTTAATCTAAGCAACAACTGTTTAACAAATTTCATTTATCTTAATTTGTTGCTGATTATCTGACAGAGGACAAGTCTGCTTGGAGAACTGATGAAGAGTTTGCTAGAGAAATGTTGGCTGGAGTAAACCCTGTCAACATCTCTCTTCTTAAAGTAAGCTTGGTTAATATTAATTATCAAGTCATGTAGAATGATATTTAAAATCGGAACTTGAAATAAAATGCACCTCAAATTACTTTCTTTGCATTATTTCATACAAGTCTATTATTTGCAGGAGTTTCCACCAACAAGTACTCTAGATCCCAAAATATATGGTGATCACAGCAGTTCAATTACAAGATATCACATTGAAAATAGCCTAGATGGTTTGACAATACACCAGGTAGATTCTTGAACTCATAAATATATTTGACATGTACATGTCAGTAGTATATTGGTAAGAAATTCTTGGAGCTGGCAATGATCACTAACTGGTTTTTTTTTCCGAACAGGCTATACATGCTAATAGGCTATTCATATTAGATCATCATGATATGTTGGTTCCATACATGAGACGAATAAATGCAACTTCCACAAAGATTTATGCTACCAGGACACTTCTTTATCTGAAAGAAGATGGAACACTAAAACCACTAGTGATTGAATTAAGTTTGCCGCATCCAGAAGGAGATCAATATGGTGTTATAAGCAAGGTATACACTCCCGCTGAAGATGGTACGGTTGAGGGTACCATTTGGCAGTTGGCTAAAGCCTATGTTGCAGTCAATGACTCTGGCGTCCATCAGCTCATTAGCCACTGGTACATAAAAACTGTGTTTTTCAGTGTGTGTGTGTGCACGCGAAAGTGTTTTTCTATTAATCTATACTCACAGAATATTGTTCACAGGTTGAATACACATGCAGTAATAGAGCCATTTGTAATTGCAACAAATAGGCAGCTAAGTGTGCTTCATCCTATACATAAGCTTCTCCATCCTCACTTCCGCGATACAATGAGTATAAATGCTTTTGGTAGGCAGATTCTTATCAATGGTGGCGGGATTTTGGAGCAAACAGTCTTTCCAGGACCATATGCTATGGAAATGTCTTCTCTAGTATACAAGAGTTGGAACTTTACAGAACAAGCGCTTCCTACTGAACTCATGAAGAGGTAATTGACCAACCAAACCACAAGTTCCATATATTTATGCAACATCGTATTAATTAAAAGTTATTGAACTAATTTTGTTTGCTTTATTCAGGGGAATGGCAGTGGAGGATTTAAGCTCAAAACATGGTGTCCGATTAGTGATTGAGGACTATCCGTATGCAGTGGACGGGCTTGAGATATGGTCAGCAATCAAAACATGGGTTGAAGATTACTGCAACGTTTACTACAAGACCGACGACGTCGTCCAAAATGACAGTGAGCTTCAATTGTGGTGGAAAGAAGTCCGTGAACAAGGACACGGTGACAAGAAAAATGAACCATGGTGGCCAAAAATGCAAACTCGAAAAGAGCTGATAGACTCATGCACAATTATCATATGGATAGCTTCTGCTCTTCATGCAGCTGTCAATTTCGGTCAATTCCCTTACGCGGGATACATGCCAAACAGGCCTACCATAAGCAGGAGACTCATGCCTGAGCCTGGCACTCCTGAGTTCGAAGAACTTAAGTCAGACCCCGACCGAGCTTTCTTGAAAACAATCACAGCTCAACTCCAAACATTACTTGGCATTTCTTTGATAGAGATTTTATCTAGGCATTCTTCGGACGAGATATACCTCGGGCAAAGAGACAATGCTGAATGGACGAAGGACGCAGAGCCATTAAAGGCCTTCGAGAAATTCGGGCAGAAGTTGAGAAAGATTGAGGAGAACATAACTGAGATGAACAATGACAAGAAACTTAAGAACAGGGTTGGGCCAGTTGAAGTGCCTTATACATTGTTGTATCCTACTAGTGAAGGTGGGCTTACTGGCAAGGGAATTCCCAACAGTGTGTCAATTTAACTCCTTTTGTTTCTAAATTTCTATGTAATTTATAATACTAATGTTTTTGTGCAAATCATGTAGCACTTTGTAAGAAGGCATGCAAAGCTAGATTATCATTCTTTCAATTTCTTGTACAAAAATTACAGACATTCGTCTTCAGTTATGACTTATGACTTAATATATTTTTTCATTTTCTGCCTTAATAAATACTAGCAATACTAACTCTTTTTTTTTTTTGAAATAACTAGCAAGACTGACTTATAACCTGTGCATCCACCGGTTGTATGTTATAAATTTTATTTAATATTATAATTATTTTTTTATATAATTAATATTTTAATGATTTTTTTAATTTTAACTTAATATAAATTCGATTAATGATATACATGGTTCAAATTTATATTAAAAAATTTAAATTAAAAATGTCGTTCAAACCTTAAATTTTTAATAAAGTAATTTAATCATATAATATACTTTAATATTAGATCTAAAGATTCTTATTTATTACTAAAAAAATAATGATTGAAATATTTTATTTTATTTTGAAAAGCAAACGATAAATATATTAATAATCATCCAAACAATAAAATAGACCCAATCATATGGGACTCCAATGAACCACGAAGACAAACAAAAGGCTGCAATTGACAACTAGAAGCAGAGACACAAAAGACCCACAAAGAAGGAAGAAGACACAACAATAGACAACAAAACAAACAATACTCAAGATATAAAGATACGAATAGGGTTGTTCACGAACCGAGCCGAGCCGAGCCGAGTTTTGACCGAAACGAGCCGAGATTTGATCGAACCGAGCCGAACTCGAGTTGTTCACGAACAGCCTCGAGCCGAGTCGAGCTCGATCCGAGCTCCAGCTGTTCGCGAACAATTAATTTGGTTGGACATCTTGGTAGATCACTACTATTCTAACTAGTATTAGAAACAAGTGATTAGTCACGGATTGTTGTTTCTATTTTTTAAAAAATATTTCTTGATGATCAAACCGTACGGATATCAAGATATATCTAATTTATTGATATTCTCAAATTTTCAAAAAATAAAAAATTAATTTGGGTGGAGATCTTATTAGATCACTACTATTCTAATTAATACTAGTAACTAGTGTTTTGTCACGAATTGTTGTTTCTATTTTTAAAAAAAAAAATCTCGACGATCCAACCGTACGGATGTCAAGATATATTTAATTTAGTGATATTCCCAAATTTTCAAAAAATAAAAAATTAATTTGGGTGGAGATCTTAGTAGATCACTACTATTCTAATTAATACTAGTAACTAGTGTTTTGTCACGAATTGTTGTTTGGGCTTTTATCATAAATAAATAGGGAAAAGTAAATTTTTGCACATTTACTTTTGGTAAGAATAGCTATTTGCAATTTTACTAACCTAAGATTCAAAATTGCAAAAATACTAACTTTTAGGGCAGCCCTGCCCAGCTGCCCAACCTGCCCAGCCGTGCAACCACATTCAACCACATTCAACTTTTTTTTTTAAAGGTGGGTGGTATTTGGGTTTTATGGCCCCGCAGGGGCATATTCAACTGAATGCAACCACATTCAACTAAATGCAACCACATTCAACTAAATTACTAATTTCAAGTTCCATTTGTCAGTTGTCATTTTCGACCTCTTTTTTGGACTCTAATATATATATATTAGAGTCCAAAAAAGAGGTCGAAAATGACAACTGACAAATGGAACTTGAAATCAGTAATTGAATGCAACCACATTCAAATAAATGCAACCATATTCAACTAAATTTCTGATTTCAAGTTCCATTTGTCAGTTGTCATTTTCGACCTCTTTTTTGGACTCTAATAGTCCAAAAAAGAGGTCGAAAATGACAACTGACAAATGGAACTTGAAATCAGAAATTTAGTTGCATTCAGTTGAATGTGGTTGCATTCAGTTGAATGTTGCCCCTGGCGGGCCTTGCAACCCAAATCCACCAAAATCTCCCCATCTTTAAAAAAAAGTTGCCCCTGGCGGGGCCATGCAACCCAAATCCGCCAAAATCTCCCCACCTTAAAAAAAGTTGAATGTGGTTGCATTTAGTTGAATGTGGTTAAATGTGGTTGAATTTGGTTGCAACCAAAATATCACCCCACCTTAAAAAAAAAAAATCGATGAACAGTGACCTGCCACGTGGCAGCCACGTGGAAGGTATTGTTCATCCGAATTATTTTTTAAAAATAAAATAAAATTGGGTTGAAAAAGGAAAGATAGTATTTTTGCAATTAAAAAGTATAAGATAGTATATTTGCAATGAATTTGAAGAGATAGTATTTTTGCAAAACAAACTAGAAAAGATAGTATTTTTGATAAATATCCTTGTTGTTTCTATTTTTAAAAATATATTTCTCGACGATCCAACCGTACGGATATTCAAGATATATATAATTTAGTGATATTCCCAAATTTTCAAAAGATAAAAAATTAAGTTGGTTGTAGATCTTAGTAGATCACTACTATTCTAACTAGTACTAGTAACTAGTGTTTTGTCACGGATAGTTGTTTCTATTTTTTAAAAAATATTTCTCGACGATCCAACCGTACGGATGTCAAGATATATCTAATTTAGTGATATTCTCAAATTTTCAAAAAATAAAAAATTAATTTGGTTGTAGATCTTAGTAGATCACTACTATTCTAACTAGTACTAGTAACTAGTGTTTTGTCACGGATTGTTGTTTCTATTTTTTTAAAATATTTCTCGACGATCCAACCGTACGGATGTCAAGATATATCTAATGTAATGATATTCCTAAAATTTTCAAAAAATAAAAAATTAATTTGGTTGGAGATCTTACTAGATCACAACTAGTCTAATTAATACTAGTAACTAGTGTTTTGTCACGAATTGTTTTTTTTATTTTTTAAAAAATATTTCTCGACGATCCAACCGTACGGATGTCAAGATATATCTAATTTAGTGATATTCTTAAATTTTCAAAAAATTAATTTGGGTGGAGATCTTAGTAGATCACTACTATTCTAATTAATACTAGTAACTGGTGTTTTGTCACGAATTGTTGTTTCTATTTTTAAAAAAATATTTCTCGACGATCCAACCGTACGGATATCAAGATATATCTAATTCAATGATATTCCCAAATTTTGAAAAGATAAAAAATTAAGTTGGTTGTAAATATTAGTAGATCACTACCATTCTAACTAGTACTAGTAACGAGTGCTTTGTCACGGATTGTTGTTTCTATTTTTGAAAAAATATTTCTCGACGATCCAACTGTACGGATGTCAAGATATATCTAATTTAGTGATATTCCCAAATTTTCAAAAAATAAAAAATTAATTTGGTTGTAGATATTAGTAGTTCACTACTATTCTAACTAGTACTTGTAACTACTGTTTTGTCACGGATTGTTGTTTCTATTTTTTAAAAATATTTCTCGACGATCCAACCGTACCGATGTCAAGATATATCTAATTTTGTGATATTCCTAAATTTTCAAAAAATAAAAAATTAATTTGGTTGGAGATCTTAGTAGATCACAACTATTCGAATTAATACTAGTAATTAGTGCTTTGTCACGAATTATTGTTTCTATTTTTTAGAAAATATTTCTCGATGATCCAACCGTACGGATGTCAAGATATATCTAATTTAGTGATATTCCAAAATTTTCAAAAAATAAAAAATTAATTTGGGTGGAGATCTTAGTAGATCACTACTATTCTAATTAATACTAGTAACTAGTGTTTTGTCACGAATTGTTGTTTCTATTTTTAAAAAAATATTTCTTGACGATCCAACCATACGGGTATCAAGATATATCTAATTTAGTGATATTCCCAAATTTTCAAAAGATAAAAAATTAAGTTGGTTGTAAATATTAGTAGATCACTATTATTCTAATGTTAGTTACAGAGGCATGCCTGTATACATCTAATAACAAGCCTAATTGTTTGTAATGCTTTGCATTACTTACATGACCTCTTAACTGAGGGAACCTCTAGTTGTAGAGTTTCTGTTTGTATTGTACTTGTAATAGGCATCAAATCCTAGTTGTGTAACTGTACAAATAGAGTCTAGAATAATGCTTGAAAGAAGTTCCATGGTTCATGCCTCAAGCAAGGAGTTAAAGACTACCAAATAATCACAGTTGGGATATGAAGAAATGAAGAATTTGCCTAAGTACCAATTCGAGAAGTATATTTGTCTATTCGAGAAGTCCAGCATTCGAGAAGTCAGAGATTCGATATCTCAAGACACTATTCGATATCTCTGAATACACTGTTCGATATCTCATTCGATATCTCAGGGATTCGATATGTCTACTACTCTATTCGAGAACTCAAGAAGTCAACAAGTCAAGATGGTATTCGAGTTCTCAAAGAGTCAACAAGTCAAAGTTCCATTCGATATCTCAAAGACTCAGAAAGCTATTCGACAACTCGAGGATTCGATAAGTCAAATGCTCTATTCGACAACTCAAGGAATCCTGATGGAAAAGAGCTATTCGAGAAGTGGTTCGATATGTCACTATAACAGTATTCGAGAACTCAGAGTTATCGATCAAGTCAATTCTAGTTCTCGAATCACTTACTTAGTCACTTCTCGAATACATTCTTGGAGACAAAATACTGAAGAAATTGTACAAGTCAGAAACCTGCAACAAGCCAATGCACTTTATGGACCACAACCTGTAACGTGCTCTGGAAAGCCTACAAGGAAGCTTGGAGAGATATAGAAGAGACAAGGAGCTAAAGAAGTGGATCTAAACAGGCTTTGCAAAGTCAAATCTTTAACCGTTTGGACACTTACTCAAAAAGGATAGACAGACTAGAAAGTAATGTGTTTTAGCTACCTTATTTGTAGTAAGCAGGCTGTATCCATGTTCTATAAGGACACAGCCTCACTTCATAACTCAAAAAAAAAAAACTTTGTGAGTCAAGTTTTTTCATACACTGTAAGCTATATCTCTCTGAGAAAAACGAAGCTGAGAATACTACCATTTGTATTCACAGATTGTAGCAACCTTTATCTAATATACATTAGATTAAAGTGATATTGTGTCTTGTGTTGTTTATTTATCCGCACCTTAATTTCTGCACACACAGGCACTTATCTGCTACACAGACTCAATCCAAGAAAAGTTCAAGAATCCATTCACCCCCCCCCCCCTCTGTATTCTTTTACCGTGTTCAATACTCAACAAGTGGTATCAGAGCGGGCTGTTTATTCAAAAACAGAGAAACGATCATGAGTTCGAATACACCAAAGACTACAGGAACGATGAAGGTCCCTAAGTTTGATAAAGAAAACTTCAACCTCTGGAAGATAAAGATGATGTTGTTCATCAAAGCCTCTCATCCCTTGTATCTTGAGATTCTCAAGAATGGTCCTTTTGTTCCACAACAAGAGATACCAGAGAAGACTGTTGGAACCATAACAATCCCTAGAGCTTATGAGGCCAAGGATCCATCAAAGTGGACAGAGTCAGAAAGGGAGAAGGTTGCTCTTGACAGCCACCTCATGTTGCTCATCATTGATTCCATGGATATGTCAATGTTTGCAAACATTGCATCATGCACGTCTGCTAAAGAGATGTGGGATCACATTGAGGTGTTGTGTGAAGGGACTGATGAGGTTAAAGAAAACAGGAAACAGATACTGGTCACACAGTATGAAGCTTTCATGGCACAGCCCAAGGAAAGCATCACTGAGATGTTTGAAAGGTTTCACAAGCTAGTTACTGAGTTGCAGATGAATGGAAAGGTTTACAGCACCAAGGAGTTAAATATGAAATTTCTGTTGTCTTCACCAAATCATCTGGAGCAAAGAGTCATTTTCCTAAGAGAGAGAGATTTGAACAAAGTCACCTATGATGTACTCTATGGAGTCCTAAAGACTCATGAACTTGAGTTGCTTCAGAAGAGGGCTATCCAAGCAAACCAAGGTAGGATGATAAACACATCATGTGCCTTGATTGTCAACAAATCCATCCTGGACCTAGAAGCATCTACAAGCCAACTAAGGATAGAGGAGGTGGCAGATGATGAAGAAACTGAAGCTGGGGTGAGTGAACCTGTTGAGGAAAAGGAGGAAGAAGAAGAGGAGTTTTACACTCTGGAAGAACTTGATGGGATGGAAAATACTTCATATGCTTTCATGGCCAGAAAATTTCCAAACATCAGATTTAAAAGAAATCAACCCTTCAAACCCAAAACTCAAAACCATTCAGCCAACAAGAACAAGGCACCTGTGAAACCAAACAGAAATAAGTTCAAAACCGGTTATGTGGATAGGTCATCTGTAAGGTGTTATAGATGCAATGACCTAGGGCATTTTGCCAGTGAATGCAAGAAGCCTAAAAAGAAGGATAGAGATTATCTTGAGCTAGAAGCTAAGTATGAGGCCCTTCTGAAAAAGCAGACACATGGTAAGGCCTACATAGCTGAAGGGAAGTGTTGGGATGATTCTGAGAGTGATGAAGAGGAACAAGAATTCTGCAATTATGCCTTGATGGCCAACTCCAAGGATGACTCATCTTCATCTGATTCTCAGGTACCATCTCTCACTACTATAGACATGTCTGTTTCTGAATACAAATCCATGATTGAACAATTATCTGTTGAAATGTTTAATATTCATACTAGTATGACTGCTGCTAATGAGGAGATTGCTAAACTGTCTATTAGAAATGAAGTATTAACCAAAAAGAATGAGGAACTTGAGCTAACTGCTATGCAAGTAGAAAACCTTAAGAAAGAAGTTGAATATTTGGAGAACAAGGTTCTATGTGCTAGTCAAGTAGAGAAGGCTCTTAGGGATGAATTAGCTGAGAATGAATTCAAACTTAAAACTTTCAAGAAATCATCTGGTTTAGTGCAATCCTACTGTGAGAAAATTGAAGCTAAACCTAAAGCAGCTATTGGACTTGACTATGACTCTCTCAAACAAAGGAAAGGCTATGCTGTCATCGAAGAGGACACAGCTGTTCATGAGAAAGTGCCTCACATTTTGAGAAAAACTGAAAATCCAATTTTTAAGGAATCAACATTTGAAATTGATGAGGATGCCTTACTCATCAAGCAAATGTTGAATGATGAGGATGAGGCACAATCTAGTGAACAGCAAGCATCCTCTAAGGGTGAGAGTGCCAAGTCAAAGACCAAGAAGCCAGTAGTTGATAGGCCAAGACCTAAGAAGTTTGTTAAGTTTGTATCAGCTGGGAAGAGTGAATCAGAAAAGGAAGTGACTAAAAAGAAACAGAACAGAAATGGCAAGTTAGGGATTAACAAGGATAACAACTATGCTTATATGCCTAATGCCCCTAGGAAAACTTGTCAGAACTGTTTCAGTACCAACCATCTAACTCATGCATGCAAGAAACCTGTTGGTAGTGTGTCTAAACCTTTCTATGATTGTTCTGTGCCTCTAAGACATAAAGATGCACCCTTCTGTGATAAATTTGACTGTATGCCATGCAATATGAATGTTATGACTAGTTGTTTTAATTTAAGAAGACAGTTCATTGATGGTTGTATCAGTCACAATTCTCACACACACTACACAAGGTCAAAGTCTTCAAGTCCTCCTAAAGCTAGGAAGGTACCTTTGTCACCTAAGTCTGAAACCTCAGGTTCTAAGACTTCCAACAGTGATAAGAAGACTAACACTAAGAAAGTTAACAAGCATGTTGTTTATGATAAAACTGTCTCTAAGTCACATGGACCCAAACTTGTTTGGGTACCAAAGGAAAAGTAATACCTTTGTGTTTGCAGGGCAAAGAAAGTGAGAAGAAGGTCATGTGGATTTTGGACAGTGGATGCTCAAATCATATGACTGGTGATATGGCCCTGCTATCACAGTATGAGGAAAAGGCTGGCCCAATGGTTGCTTTTGGAGATGACAGCATGGGTAACACATTGGGATATGGCAAGCTGAAAGTTGGAAATGTCATCATTGAAGATGTAGCACTAGTCAAGGGGCTCAAGCATAATCTGTTAAGTGTTGGTCAGTTTACTGATAGAGGATTCAAAGTGAATTTTGACAAAGATGAATGTTTGATCACCCACAAGAAGACTGGTGATTTTGCTCTATCTGGAGTAAGGAAGGGAAGCCTGTTTGTAGCCAATATGGACTCTGCAAACAAGGACAAAATTTGTTGCTTTTACTCAAAAGCATCAAATGAAGATTGTTGGCTGTGGCACAAGAAACTATCACACCTGAACTTTAAGGCCATTAATTCTCTAGTCAAAAGAGAGTTAGTGAGAGGCATGCCCACACTTGAATTCTGCCAAGAAGGATTGTGTGAGGCTTGTCAAAAAGGAAAAATGAAGAGATCAAGCCACAAGTCAAAGACAGTGACATCTGTAACCAAGCCACTACAACTTATCCATATGGATTTGTTTGGGCCTGTTAACATAATGTCACTTGGAAGAAAGAAGTATGCCCTGGTAATGGTTGATGATTTCTCAAGGTATACATGGGTAGAATTTCTGGCATCAAAAGATGAGGCTCCACAAGTAATCATTGAGCATATAAAGGAAGTTTGACTTGGAAGATTGTTCACCTGCCAAGACACCCATGGCCACTGCCACTAAATTGGATGAAGATGCTAAAGGCAAGAGAGTAGATATCTCAGTCTACAGAAGCATGGTTGGTTCTCTACTCTACCTCACTGCAAGTAGGCCAGACATCATGTTTGCTACATGCTTGTGTGCAAGGTTTCAATCAAATCCAAAGGAATCACATTTGATTGCAATAAAAAGGATCTTTAGATATCTGAAGGGCACTCCTAACTTGGGATTATGGTACCCTAAGGACACAGGGTTCAATCTGGTTGGCTACTCTGATGCTGATTATGCTGGATGCAGAGTGGATAGGAAAAGCACCTCAGGAAGCTGCCAGTTTCTTGGACAAAGGTTAGTTTCTTGGTATAGCAAGAAGCAACAATCTGTGTCAACTTCTACAGCTGAGGCTGAATACATAGCTGCTGGAAGTTGCTGTGCTCAAGTGCTTTGGATTAGAAATCAACTTAGAGATTATGGACTTGTGTTGGAAAGAATTCCAATCATGTGTGACAACACAAGTGCAATCTCTATAGTTGCCAATCCTGTCAATCATTCTAGAACAAAGCACATTGACATCAGATATCATTTCATAAGAGAACATGCAACTAATGGAACCATTGAGTTGCATTATGTCTCTACAGATAAACAACTAGCTGATATATTCACTAAGCCATTAGATGAAGCCACCTTCACAAGGTTGGTAAGTGAGATTGGAATGCTGAATTCTTCAGATTCTGGCTAAGTGAATACATCATCTAGATTGTTGCAGCAGTAAACACTTACTTTATCTAAATCCTCAATATTTTTGAAGTAAGTGTTGGCTGAAATATGATTTATAAATATTTCAAATCTGTTGCATATGTTGAAAATCATATTTTTATTAACTTAAAATTTCTATGAAATTTTGAGAAAATCACTATTTGATTTGCTAGGATATTTTTCAATGAATATGTCTGGTAAATTTTTACAAGATAGTGAAAATCAAATTTTTATGAGTGATGGGTATAGTTCGATAAGTCAGACTTCTCGAATGATTCACTATTCGACATCTCTAATAAGTCTCATTAGAGTACTCTTGAGTTCTCGAATAGAGTCTTTCTGAGATATCGAATAGAGGAATTCTAGACTTCTCGAATATAGTAACTGAGTTCTCGAATGATTGAGTTCTCGAACACTATATTTGAGTTCTCGAATCATTTGAAAAGGCTGAATTCTCGCTGAATTTTAACCGATTTTGGATTTTTATCTAAAAATTTAATTCACTCATAAAAACACATTTTATTTAATTTAGAATTATTTCTAAGTTAGATAACTGCCAGCTGTGAGTTTCTATCTGCTTGAGTTATCGATTAAGCCATTCTTGACTTCTCGAATAGTTGTTTTCTACTTCTCGAATGCCTGACTTGTCGATACAAAACAGTCTGCTAATCGACAATTCAAGTACTTCATACTTATACAATCTCACATCTATTCGATTCATTTCATTCGATTTCTCAAGCATCTACACTCTCTAAACCCCTGAAACCCTAGCTACGAAAAGCCAAATTTCTTCTTCAACCTTCAATTTCTTTTCTCTCTTCTACACAAATGGCAACAGTAAAGTTCAACACCAACTTCATCGCTCTCACTAGTGATGTTGAAGCACCCAATGCAAATTTCAAGTGCTTTGTGAAATGGATGGCTGAGTCATATATCAAGGATGCACTCTCTGCCAACCCAACTCTGTATCTCGATATTCTGGAACAATTCTGGAGTACTGCTATTGTGGAGGTTGTAGCCCTGGAAAACGCAATCACTTCCTATGTCATCTACTGCAAGGTTCAAAATAAGGAAATCACTATCACTACTGCAGACATGAACCAAGCACTAGGACTACAACAAGAGTCATTTGACAGAATGGCCACTAACGCAGAGTTGGAGGAATTCTTTGAGTTCATAAACTACTCAGATGGGATTAACCTTGGAAAGCTAAACAGAAAGAATCTGAGAAAGGAGTGGAGCTATGTGTTTGCAACTCTTCTCCAAGTCTTCACTGCCAGGAAATCAAGCTTTGATCAAATCAGTGCACCTGTGCAGCAAATTGGATATGCTTTGGCCTATGGAAAGAAGATAGATGTTGGCCAAATCATACTTCAAGAATTATATGGGAGACTTGGTAAGAACACAACCAAGAGAGGTACTGATATTTTCTTCCCTCGCTTTATTCAATCTGTACTTAATTATAAAAATGCTTCATTGATTGAATTGCCTGGGATTGATAAAAATAAAATAGGCTATCCTAAGTCCATGACCAAACTCATTTTTGGTAACTTGGAAACTAGGAATGATGTGGATGTAAGACTGAACATAACTCCCCATATGGAGAGTTTGTTTAGGACTTACCCCCACAACATGCCAACATTTGATGCAAAATCTAAGTTAGCACAGCCCAAGCAAGTAGAACAAAATGCTAACCCAGGGCCTGCTAACCAACCCTCTCAACCAAACATTCTACCTCTTACTGAGCCAACTGCATCATCCTCTCAAAAGGGTGATGTTAGTAAAAAGAAGAGAAAGGAAGTAATGTCTGCACCTTTAAATATCTTGTCTGAAGCAGCATTAGCTGTTGAATTAGGTCTAGGAAGTGAGGAACCTGAGTTACCCTTACACAGAACAAAGAAGAAGAAAACTAAGACCACCTCTTCAGCCACACAAATGGCTGAAGTTGTAAAATCAGGGGCACACAGCTCACTAGGTGTATCCTCTCAACAGGGTGCACCTATAGAATCAAGCATTCTCCCCAATGCACCCTCTTGTATAGAGTCAGCACATGGGAGTGATAAGGCTGGCACAACACTGAGTGGAGAGCACATCACTTTTGAAACTCCCTCTATCTCTCAGGGGGAGTTGCCAAAATCTACTCTAAAACACACTTCTCTTCCAGAATCTAACTCTGAAATTTCTTTGGAACCTGCAACTCAGACAACTGAGATGCAAGGTATTGATCATCAAGAATCCTTTTCGCTTGATGAGCCAATAATTTCAAGTGACTTAGTGCATGACACTTTGTTCACCACTCAGAACCCACGTTTAGATGGTGAGGGAATGCATGCTGAGGCATATCCTAATGACACCATCACAAACACAGAGGTTCCCCTAGTTTTTACTAGAGACTCTGTGCCTGTGTCAACTGCTGGTGTAATTCATCCCACTTCTGTGGTGACACCAGTAGTAGAGTCAATCCATCCGGTTACAGAAGTTGCATCTGTAACTGAGGAGACTAGCTTGCCTAGCTCTAGCTCTGACTTCATGTCAACATGGCTGAAGCCTGTGCAACATGACAGTGCTTCAGGATCAGGGTCTGTTCCACAACAATTGACGGTTGAAGCACTTCAAAGCTTAATTGTGGATCAGATTCCTGAGTTCACAAAGATTGCTCAGCACCTTCTCACTGCAGACATGCCCAATCCAGACTATGAGGCTATTCTGTTATGCCATAGGGATGATGTGGAAGTGCAGAAGTCAAAGATCATTGATGATGCTGAGAGAGATGGCAACATAGATGCCTGGTTGCAAGGAAAATATGATATTACTCTCGATGAAGCACTTCAGTATCTCAGGGAGGAATACATCACTTCACTGGGCTCCAATGCAAAATCCCTGTCACCTGGTGAAGTG
Organism: Kitagawia praeruptora; assembly: GCA_037693485.1. Classification (NCBI taxonomy): domain Eukaryota; kingdom Viridiplantae; phylum Streptophyta; class Magnoliopsida; order Apiales; family Apiaceae; genus Kitagawia; species Kitagawia praeruptora. The sequence goes on along the minus strand of CM075351.1, from coordinate 113,465,631 downwards.
TATGAAGCTGTAAATGACTCCTACAAGGGTTTCCTCAAGGCTGCACACTATCTTGGCAAGGGAGTCAAAACTGAAGTCAACAGGGTGTGAGATAAGACAGCCACTTCAGTAGCAGAAGTCAAGAGGGCCTTTGATGCTAAATTTCCTCAATTGGACAGTGTGTTCAAGGACATCAAACACTGCAACTCTACCTGCACTCAGGTGGACAATGGGCTGGCTGTGCTAAAAGATGCTGTCACAGGTCTGGGGCATCAATTTCAGAATCTATCTGACCAGACTACAGATGCCAATGCCATGCTGAGGATAATGTTCAAAAATCTTTATGGAGATAGACTAGTGACTGATGTCCCTGTGCATGAATTGTCTAAATATGAAGTGAAGAGGCTGCAGGATCAATCTTTATCTGGCTTCAAGGCCAATGAGTTATTCACTAAGGTCAACACTCTTGAGCAGGAGGTAGCTACTCTCACCAAGACCAATGCTCATCTCACAGAAAAGGTTGCATTGCTAAATGATCAGTTGGACACTCAAGCATCCACCACAGCTGATGTCCTTCTGCATCAACAATCCATGTTAGCTGCAATGATGAAGCATATGGGTCTCCCTCTACCTGATGAATCTTCACTCCCAAAGGACATTTCTACAGCCTCTGTGCCTGACAACAAGCCTAAGGGGGAGAAGAAGGCTAGGAACTCAAATTCAAAGGGGGAGACAAAGGGAGAGAAAGGCATAATAATCAAAGAGGGTGGTCAACAAAGGGCTTCTAAGTCTCTAGCAAATGTGCCTGGCAAGGGAAAAGCCAAAGTAGATGAGCCTCCATCTATCTTGCCAGTTGTCACCTTACCAACTGTGCACATCACTACTCCTGGAGGACAAAAGCAATCCATAACTACCACAGTGGTTGCAGGGAGTATGCCATCTGACAAACCTCCAATCTCTATATCTGAGAGTGCCAAGCCTGTAGAAGTCAAAGTTGTTACTGAGGCCAAGCTACAAGAAGTTGCTAACTCCAATGACTATCATGATAAAGCCTTCTTGGAGTTTCTGAAAGCCATAAGGGAACAGGTTGGTGACACTCAGTTTTATCTGAGGGAGGTGAAGAAGCAGATAGACTACATCACTGTCATTCCCAAGAAAGTCAACAATATATGGGTCAAGGAGATAGTGATGGTTTCCAAACTAAAGATATGGCATCTAACATACCAGACTCTACAAGACCTAAAGCACTCAGAGATAGATGCCATACTTGAGATCATTGAGAAGAAAAATGAGAACAGCAAGAGTCTGTTTGATGATTTGAGGAATGGTCAACCTACAAGGCTACCAGAAGTGATCAAGAAGCCATGGACAATTATTTATCAGTCTGGTACCAGAATTGAAGATATCAAGCAATTGGTCATTCCTCATGATCTCACCTCCAGAAATCACAGACTGATCATTGCTATCATTGATCAATTACAGAAGAAGGTTGGAGCCAGAAATGCTGAAGAAATTGAGGCACTGCATATCCTTAGAACCTATATTGCAACTGGTGAAATTCCAGAGATGGCTCAACCTAGGAGAAATAAGGATGATGATTCTGAAGACAAAGGTGATGGGAGGAGAAGACATCACAGGAGAGATAAGGGTGATGAAGATAATAAGAAAAAGGGGGACAAGGATGAAAAGGATGATGATGACCAGGGTAAAACATATGTGAGAAAGAGTGGAAGACAGCAAGCCTTAGGCACTGCTAGCAGTAATCTCACCACAACACAAGACTCTAAGTCTAGGGTGAATACTGTTAGTAGTGACCTAGCAAAATCTACATCTATGGCTTCTGCAACTGTCTTACCATCTCAAGAAAAGAAGAAGATTCAAGTCAAGAAACCATGTGTATGTTTCAGAAAGCAATCTGCTAATGGAATACTACTATGGTCTACCAACCAAGGTCAAAGATTTCTGCCAAGCAACCATGTCAAGAGGATAAAATTTAAACATGCTGCAAGGAGAGTGAAGCTATCCAAATCTAGAGCCCTAACAATCATTCCAGGATTAAAGCTCCAGCCACTTGATGAAGACTTTGATGAAGAGCAACTGCTATTTCTAAGAGCTCAAAAGATATGCTATGCTGCAATTGTGGATGACCACCTTGTAATCAAGTACACTGATGGGAAAGAAATGAAATTCAAACAAGGGGGTTGTCAACATTGGGGTAAATTGTATGAGATAGAAAGAATCATTGCATTGCTGGATTCTAAGGACAAGGTGGAGAAAGTATGGAAGCTGGAATTGATTGACTTTGTGAAAATGAAGAAAGAATATGCTGAGAAGATAAGGAAGGGCTGCTATGAGAAATGGTTAGAAAGGGAGAAAGAAATTGATAGACTGGAGATTGAAGCAGAAAAGCTAAGGGCAAAGGGATTGTGTAGAGTTCAGTTTGATCCCTATGTGGTGAAGTATAGGAGGAGAAATGGAGACAATGTCAATATAAGAATGAACCTACTCAGTCACTATCCTGCCAACATTCTGAAGCCAGTGCTTGAAGATTTCAAAAACTCTATTATGATTGAAGAATTGGATGCTATGACAGAAATCATGAGAGCAGTAGATGAGATTGCAAGAAAGGAGAAAGAAAGGAAACAGAAAGCATATGATGATCTACAAGCCAAGGCAATGGAGATGCAATCAAAAGAAAACGGCTAGTACCTCATCATACTGTAAGAAGTATTTATCTTGTAATTTCATTTATGTGTTCAATCAAATCACATACCTGTACTTTTAAAAGTTTTATCTTTAATGTATGTTAGGCTTGTTATCAGACATGAAATTATGACTAAGGGTCTCACTCACAATTTGGGGGAGATTGTTAGTTACAGAGGCATGCCTGTATACATCTAATAACAAGCCTAATTGTTTGTAATGCTTTGCATTACTTACATGACCTCTTAACTGAGGGAACCTCTAGTTGTAGAGTTTCTGTTTGTATTGTACTTGTAATAGGCATCAAATCCTAGTTGTGTAACTGTACAAATAGAGTCTAGAATAATGCTTGAAAGAAGTTCCATGGTTCATGCCTCAAGCAAGGAGTTAAAGACTACCAAATAATCACAGTTGGGATATGAAGAAATGAAGAATTTGCCTAAGTACCAATTCGAGAAGTATATTTGTCTATTCGAGAAGTCCAGCATTCGAGAAGTCAGAGATTCGATATCTCAAGACACTATTCGATATCTCTGAATACACTGTTCGATATCTCATTCGATATCTCAGGGATTCGATATGTCTACTACTCTATTCGAGAACTCAAGAAGTCAACAAGTCAAGATGGTATTCGAGTTCTCAAAGAGTCAACAAGTCAAAGTTCCATTCGATATCTCAAAGACTCAGAAAGCTATTCGACAACTCGAGGATTCGATAAGTCAAATGCTCTATTCGACAACTCAAGGAATCCTGATGGAAAAGAGCTATTCGAGAAGTGGTTCGATATGTCACTATAACAGTATTCGAGAACTCAGAGTTATCGATCAAGTCAATTCTAGTTCTCGAATCACTTACTTAGTCACTTCTCGAATACATTCTTGGAGACAAAATACTGAAGAAATTGTACAAGTCAGAAACCTGCAACAAGCCAATGCACTTTATGGACCACAACCTGTAACGTGCTCTGGAAAGCCTACAAGGAAGCTTGGAGAGATATAGAAGAGACAAGGAGCTAAAGAAGTGGATCTAAACAGGCTTTGCAAAGTCAAATCTGTAACCGTTTGGACACTTACTCAAAAAGGATAGACAGACTAGAAAGTAATGTGTTTTAGCTACCTTATTTGTAGTAAGCAGGCTGTATCCATGTTCTATAAGGACACAGCCTCACTTCATAACTCAAAAAAAAAAAACTTTGTGAGTCAAGTTTTTTCATACACTGTAAGCTATATCTCTCTGAGAAAAACGAAGCTGAGAATACTACCATTTGTATTCACAGATTGTAGCAACCTTTATCTAATATACATTAGATTAAAGTGATATTGTGTCTTGTGTTGTTTATTTATCCGCACCTTAATTTCTGCACACACAGGCACTTATCTGCTACACAGACTCAATCCAAGAAAAGTTCAAGAATCCATTCACCCCCCCCTCTGTATTCTTTTACCGTGTTCAATACTCAACATCTAACTAGTACTAGTAACTAGTGCTTTGTCACGGATTGTTGTTTCTATTTTTAAAAAAATATTTCTCGACGATCTAACCAAATTAAAATTACTTAAATTTACATAATTATAAATTTTAAAAAAATTGTTGGTTACACGAGTTATAAGCTATTATTATAAATTATTTTCAAAAAAAGCTATTATTATAAATTACTAAATAAGTTGGATTATTAAAAACTACTTCCTAGGTGATGCCACTTGTCACATTGTAATTGGCTAGTAATAGAGCACATGGATTGTGCTTCTTTAAGTTAATTACAACCGTTGATGATGCAAATAGTAAGATATCTCGACCGTTCAATTTTTTCTTTTTTTCTATTTTAACTCTCATCATAATCGATAGATGTCATGATGGGCTCTCGGTCCAATTACTTTCTTTTGCTTGGTTACGTACTAATTAGATTTTGCTTGGTCAAATTTCTTTTTTGTCTAAAGTAATAATAAGCATTAATTAATTTGTAAAGAATAAAAGAGAGGTAAGAAACAATAAAAAAATAAAAGTTTCATACCCACCTATGAGGCATTCTGTCAAAGAGGAGTAGATACTAATTTTCAAAAACACACCAACCATATGACTAGCCTTGAAAACCACCCAACAAGCATGCAAAGTGTTGCCCACTAAGACATCCCAGATTCGGAAATAGCAAAAGTATAAACTAGTACAACCTCCAAATAAAATAACAAAGACCATCTTTCTCATAATATTTCAAGAAATATCACCAATCAAAGTCAGATAAAAAGCACAGAGAACACCACTTGTAGTCATAAACCAAAAAATTTGATGTACTCCAAGTCTTTGCCCCAAACAGCACCACTCACAGGGGAGGTCTTCAAACCAAATGGAAACACCAGATACCATAAATGCCACTTGAAAGAATTTCAACCAAGAGACAAAACAAGAAGAAATCCATGATGTGTCAAGCCGCATGTGGAATATAGAAATTTCATCATGAACACCAGCCTCGTACCTAAGTTACAAGGCAAATCACTTCTGACGCAACCAGGACGATAGAAGTACAATCTAGTAATCCAAAAAATGCAGTGTGTTAATGGTTGTTGGAGCATCGCTGGTATTTTGTTAGGGTTTATGGGTGATAGAACAGACAACTTAACTAGTTTCATTGGTATACTTAGTTTCACTAAGTAGAACATACTGTCATGGCCAGAAATGTATTCTTGTAATCAAATAAGTACTGTCATGTAATAATTGTAATTCTTGGAAGAAGTTCTATTATGTTCAAGCCTCAAGAAATACAGAAGTTCGACAGCAGGAATAAAAGTTACTGTCAAGCATTGACAGTAAGGTTACAAGGAAACAACATGTTGCCTAGGTCGATAGCAAGTTTCATTGAGTTGACAGCAAGTTTTAACTTGACAGCAACATTGGCGGAGATTCTGATGACAGCAACTTTCGTATATAGTTTGCGACAGCAAGTTTGGAATTTTTGACAACAATCTCTGCGGGGAATTCATACTGTCAACCAAAGCACAATTCTTGACAGCAACCTTTGCGGGGAATTCATACTGTCAACCAAAGGACAATCCTTTGACAGCAAACTTTGCGGCAAACATACTGTCATACAGAATCAACTTGATTTAGGAATTTTCTAAGTCAGATTAAGCGACAGAGTACATGTTCAAAAGAAGCAGGCGTACTGCAACATTCAAACTTTACAGCAAGCTTGAAAGTCTATATCAGAAGCTCGAGAGATCACATGAAGCAACCTGTAAAGTATAAAGCAAGATAAATTTGATAAATGCTAGATCTGGGTGGCTCAAAGGTGGAAAGTATCTAAAGTTACTTTGTATGTAATTATTAGATAATCACATGGGAATAAAACGTGTAATGAGCTGCAAAAGGAATATGACAGCAGCTCAACAACCCATGTTGATAGTGATAGTATAGTAGAAAAAGATCCAACTATCACTCTATAAAAGGGAACACTCTATCACAATTGAGTGTATCTCTCTATCACTGTAATCTCTAGAGAAACCGAAGCTTGAGAATGATTTGTTCTCAAGGTTGTAGCAAAACTTTGCAAAATAAATAAAACATTTATTTTGTGAAACATCTTGTTAGAAATTACTTGTGATTGCATTTCTTCTACTAGTAAATTACAATTTCTATTTTTGTTGTTGAAATAGTTTTTGAAATTTATTAGTATTGCATTCAACCCCCCTTCTGCAATACATTCCGGGACTAACAACTGGTATCAGAGCCTTCAGATTAATACACATATCTGAGGTGCAAATGGCAAGTATTCAAAGGTCAAGTAATATCAAGATTCCAGCTTTTGATAAAGAAAACTACAAGATATGGAAAAAGAAGATCCTGTTATTTATCAAAGCTCAGAACCCACTATTTCCAGCTATCCTGGAAAATGGCCTCTTCGTTCCTCAAAAGGAAGTTCCAGCTGCAACAGTAAATGATGTAGTAATTCCAGCTCATTGGGTTGCTAAGAAGCCTACTGAGTACAATGACTCAGAAAAGAAGAAGGTAGCCCTGGATGATCACCTACAACTCATTCTGCTAGATGCACTTACCCTGGACAAAGCCATGAGTGGAAATATAATAGTATGCAATTCTGCCAGGGATATGTGGAACAAGATAGAACTGCTGTGTGAAGGAAGTGAAGAAGTTAGAGAAAATCAAAAGCAAATACTGGTGTCACGGTATGAAGCATTTATGGCCAAACATGGAGAAGAGCTAACTCACATGTTTGAAAGGTTTAGCAAACTGATAGCTGAGCTCCAGATTCATGGAAAGTTTTATGAAAGGAAGGAGGTCAATATCAAGTTTCTGCTAACTCTTCCAGAACACCTCGAGCATAGAGTTACAGCCATTAGAAAAGGAAGAGATCTAAACACTGTCTCCCTTGAAACATTGTATGGAGTTCTAAAATCATATGAACTAGAATACTATCAAAAGACAGCCATACAAAGTGGATCCAAGGGATTGATGGCAAACATGGCTGGTGCTCTAGTTGCTCAAGGACCATCATACTTTCAAGCAAGTGAGCAAATTCAAAGTGCTCAACAGCCTCAATTTTCATCTGTGAAAATTGAAGAGGTGGTTGAGGATGAAGAAAAGGTTGTTCTTCAACTAGAAGATGTTGAAGATGAAGAATTCTACACTCTAGAAGAAATGGAGAAAATGGATAATCCTACCATGGCTTTTATGGCAAGGAAATTTAAAAATATAAGGTTCAAAAGGAACAAGCCATATAAGCCTCAAGGTCAATTTCCAAAATATATCCAAGGAAGCTCATCAAAACCTGCTACTGGCACCAAGGGAGGATACAAAACAGGAATGGTGGATAGTGTTAACTCGAATAACTTGTAGAAGGGGGGTTGAATACAAGTTATATAATCGTGTCTGATTTTTTCTTGAATATAGATGCACAAGATCAATCGAATGAAAACGAAACTGTTTGTATTAAAAAGATAAAATACAAACTCTACCAAAGGTGTACAATACCTTTAGCAGCTGCTGACAAAATAAATCTCTCTCTCTGTTTGTTTCGAACTCTCAAATACGAACCTTATACAGAGCTACGCACACGAACTCACGACCCACGCTCTTTACAATGATATTGAGAGAGTATTTATAATGCTACCTATCAACTAATAATAGAAAGATACAATCTATATTTGACAATGTTCTGCCTTCCAGTCGATAGTTTCCTTCAATAGAAAACTCTTTCCTTCATAATAACTTCTTGCTTGTTCTTCAAACAACGATCATGTTTTATAGCACTTGCTAGTTTCTGTAGCATCCACAATGACATCATCAGTAGCATGACTGATATCAGGATCTGCACACTGCATCAGTATCTGATCAACCATCAGTATTAGACACATCATCAGGATTTGCTCTCTGTTCCTGACATGTAGTCTCCGATACACTGTTCATTCCTGACTAAACTCTACAGATAACTGTCTTACACATATACCCTATATACAGTGCTAAATCCTTTATAAGATTAGGATTACAAGAAGTATAATGTGTAAATTCTATTCTTAACATCACAACTTATGAATTATTCCTAAAAATCTCCCCTTATTTATGCTTTAAGATCAGAAGCATAAATCTAAGTTGTGGATGTCAAAACATATAACAATACAACCAGAATAGAATTTATGAATGTAGAATTATGAAGTTAAGTACCTCCTTTCCAGATGTAGACATTTATCTAGTACTTAGAAGAAAGAATTTTAACTATTAATGCTGCTCTTCCTTTACCACTTCCTAGCTGAGATTCACCACTGTCACTCCTAGTTCTTCTTCTCTTTTCCCTTTGCCTGCTCTTTATCTCCCCCAGTCTGGTGTTGTTGTTGTTGTCTTTGAATTGTCTTTATCTCCCCCTTTTTGACATCAGCAACATTTATTCCAAGAGATTCAGAAACAGAACAAATGAGATTCATCAGAATTGCTTGATTTTCCATAATTGTGACTTGGTTATCTTCAAGTGATTGAAGTCTTGTTTGAATAGCAATTTGAGAATTCTGAATATCTTTCAAAACATCAGAATGAACTTCAATGTTGGAAGTGCTTCTAGTATCTTCAGATTCAGAATCAGAAAGAACTGTATCTTCAAGTCTTGTAGAAGAAGTTGCCTGAGTTGTATGATATTCAAGTAATAAAACTTGATTAGAAGTATCAACATCTTCATCTTTCTGATCTGGAGCTGAAATATGATCATCTTTTCCTTCACCAGTATTCTGTGTACTAACATCTTCAAATCCTGACTCCTCCTTAGAGTTATCAGAGACTGTTGATGTCTCAATTCTTGCTGATATTGGAAGTACATACAAAGGAACACTAGGATCATTAGGAACTTCATCTAGTACATATGTATCAAGAGATTGCTTTATCCTTGCACCTCTTCTGTTAATGATTCCTGCAAGCCTCTCCTTATGCTTCTGAGCTTTAACTTCTGGCTTTGCATTGTGATGTGCTAGGTCATTCTTCTGATACATTTTGATGAATGAATAAGTACCAGCATCCATACCCAAATTTTCAGACCAAGATTCAGGAAAAACCTGATCCCAGAAATCAAATGATGGTGGTTTCCTAATTTTCTCTCCCTCACTATGGAGTTGATCATCCATACCCTCATTCTCACTTTGACTTACTAAAGTCAACACTCTTTCTACCTCACCTTTTGCCTGGTCAGGAGCCAGCCTCTCGGTTTGTGGATCTAAGTCTATCTTTTCAAGTGTATCACTCAAAGTTGGATAAGTGCTCTCATGACCTACAGAAAAATAGGGGCTAGAAGGAGTTTTTATACCCGAACTCACATGGAGAGAGGGTTCCTCATTTGGCAAGGGGCTTGAGGTTTTCTCCAAGGAGTGAGCTACTATAGTCTCTGAACCCATACTATCATCTACTTTCTTTCCAGAGACTACAGGTTCCAGTATACCACTTTCAGGTTCTACAGCAAACTCTAATGTCTTCAGTAATACTTCATTAGACACCACAATTTGTGTGTTACCATCTTCAAGTGTTGGTTGCTGAGACACACCCTCAAGGTGGATAGACTCTGACTGAACAATATTTGTTTGATCTTCAGAAAAATCAACCAAAGTCATTCCTCCCATATCATAGGGTATCTCACTTGCATTCTCAGTCATCACATAAGTCCTTTCAGCATCAGCTATCACAGTTCCTGAGTCATCCTTCCTCTGACTAGATGGTTCTTGTGTTGCAGTGACTGTGATCTGATCTATCCTACTATTCACCACTGGTGCAATAGTACCTTCTGTTGATTGCTTCCCTCTATCTACTTCCTCCTCTTGTTCACCTTGAGCTGCAGCATCTTCAATAATAAGATCTTTATTGAAGAGATAAGCATGAAGTGCTTGAAGTGCTGTATGCTTTGGAAGGCCAAAATTCTTGACTAATTGTCTTCTGACAGTTTGATAAAAATTCATCTTCATTAAGTCAAGTCGTTGATGTAAAAGTCCATATTCTTCAGTCAGAAAATCTAGAACTGGCTTGGAAAGATTCAATTTTAGAGAGATAAGTCCCATAGCCATTCTGTAAGATAATGTAGTTTCTCATGAAGAATCAATATCCAGATCCCTCTTGTCAGATACTGACATAGATGTAGCTTGATGTGTAGAGACCTGCACAATGTTAGTTGGACTAGACTCTGTGTGTGTAGGTGACAATTGAATCTTTCTCCTTATTCTCCTGATATAGTGAGCAAAAGATTTATCCTAAGAAGACTCAAGAGGTGTAGACACAGAAGTGATCTTGGGATGAGATCCTTGTTCAATAGACACAGTCTTTTGAGAGACAGTATCCAGTAACTGTTTTCCCTTTTTAAGAACTACAACCTTTTGGGAGACTGCAGCCTGGCTGTGACTAGGTTTTTCATCTCTTTTTGCTAACAGAGAAAGTTGAATTGCAGCCTTCAATTCTGCTCTCTCAGCAAGAGTTAAATCATCATCATCTTCACTAGAACTACTACTACTTGACACAACAAATCTTCTCTTCCTTAGAACTGAGGTCTTTTGAGAGACAACAGAGGTTGGTTTCTTTGAAACAATAGGCTGTGGATCGAAACATGGTTCTGGAATTGTTTCAGAGACTATAAGGTTTTGGGTTACTTGGGTAGACACAGGTGGGTTCTCCTCCAATTGAGATTCCTGAGTCATTTCACCACAAAAGAAAGAAGAATTGTAGAGAGTAGGAAGATGAGTTTTTAGAATTACCTGAACATGCTGTGGATAGTGTAATGCAGGTATTTCATCTAGATTCTTTTCACTGTCCTTCTTTGTAATGTCAGAGAAAATTCTCTTTTGCTGTACATAAGAAGAAACACAATGTTCCCTACCAAATCTAGTTTCAACATCAGGAATAAAATGGTTAACAAACATTTGCATAAATCTATGATAATAAACCATTTTCCTGCCTTGATCTCTTAACCCAAGTTTGAGACACATCTGACTTAAGACAATGTTTCCAATGTTAATTACTCTGTTATATAACAAGCTATAAGCAATGTGTGAAGTAACAGCAGTAATTTGTTTAAAAGAACTACATTTACCAGTAAAGCATTTTGCTAATTGATCAAAGAAGAAAGACCACTCTTTCCTAAGACAAGGTCTTCTTAACTGGCTCATGTTATCTAAAGGTCCATTATAACATAAAGCAGATAGCATAGTTCTAACATCATCATCAGATGGTACATTCTCATAATTCGAACTAACAGGCAAGTGAAGTACTGAATTAACAATAGATTCAGTAATATCACATGAGCCTTGTCCTAAGTGTAGAACAATCTTACCTGATTGACTCTGAGTAGAATTAATTACCTCAGCATTCTCCCAGGCATGTGTAACAGCTGCCTGATTAATCTGTGGAGATGCTGTCAATGCATAACTTAATGGTCCATTTGCCAGAAAGTCCATGATTGGGTGAAAATCAGTTGATACTCCTTCCTTGTTGGTGATTGCTGCTACATGATTATTCGTCATAAAATCAAAGTCACAAAACTTGAAGGCTACTGATTTTGGTAATCTTCTCTGAGCTGCCATGGATTTTGATCTGAAAAGCACTTGAAAAATTCCTGAAATGGATTAGTGATTTTGAAAACTCGAGAGTGTTTTTGCTTTAGAGAATGTGAAATTAGAGAAAGCAATTACACGATTAGAGTTTCAAAACAAATATATTTCACAAATCTTTCAGACCACTATCCCACATCGACACGTAGATTGACAGGTGTCAGTCCCTGAAAGGTGCGGTTACCCATGATTTTTGGAAAATAAAATCCAAAATTGATATTCATGAAATAAATCAGGGTATTATCAAGATAAAGATCAATACTGATCAGCTTCCCTTTCCTGATGTGATCTTCCATCAAAATAATCACAATACACAATGTGATTTAAAAATAAAAGTTTTCAAATCCTGATGGTTACACTTCAAATCCTGATCAATAACATCCTGATTCCAAAATAGAGTTTCCACGTGGCATCTTCTTTTATCTGAAAAAGAAATAAACAATTTATCTGAACAAAATCAATTGGTTAGATATATTTGATATTTCTTGAAAATACAAGAAATACAGTCACGCGTAGTAATAACATCTGACTTCATTGATAATCCAAGTGATTGTTCAACTTCTCACGTCTTTCTATAAAAGACACAAACGCCTCATGCCATTCTCCATAAACCTTTCAATTTCTTTTCTCTCAACCATGATTCCCAAACCTAAACACCATTTGAATCCAACCTTTAGATTTTTCACAATCAATGAACAACCTGTTCTTGATCATCTCGTTGAAAACGATAATGTCCAGAAATTTCTTCCAAAACATCCATCTGTTGGATACAATCTTCCCATAATTTTCTCAAAGCTCGAGGATGAAGAGTTTGGTCGAGAGTCTGAGGTTGATCTTGATGGAGATTCGACTCACTTTTCCATCAGTTTTCAATAAAACAAGGATTTGGTCAGCTGCTCTCATTCAAGTCATCTTGTCAAGACATTCAAGAGCAGATGAGGAATTTAAAATCCTTAATCAAGGTTCTTTAGATGCTCATTGTCCTGTCTTTCAGATGAATGAAAGAAGCTTGATTTAACAGTTACAACATTAGACAAGATTAGTATAATCTGTAATAGTTAGACGAAAAGAAGTTTGTATTTCATTTCCATGTATGTAATGCTTTTGATTAATGAGAATACAATTTTCAATCTATCTATCTTGTCTATTATTCCCTGTTTATTGAATAATCTGTTTATCTATAAATCATCAGTATACATGTATTAAGCCTAATAAAATAGACTTAATAAGACTCAGAATTGGACTATTGAAAAACACGAACTTCAGAATTTGAAACAGTTAAACACGCAAATTTCACAATCCTGATACTGACAATGCAATACTGATAACAATACTGATAACAATACTGATGACGTCAGCATACTGATAGCAATCCTAATCCTGATGCTAGATAACAAGTCTATCATACTGAGATTTATCAAGGCAAAGTGTTACAGCTAAAACATATTAACAATCAAGTATAGATCCTGACAGAATTATCAAGTCTATAAGCTGAAACAACATACTTTGCTACTTTTGCAGATGTTAAGATCTAGAAATTTAACATTCCTAACTCACTAACCAATCTAATGAAGGTAGTTTCATCAAGTGGTTTAGTTAGAATATCTGCAAGCTGTTTGTCAGTAGGAACAAAATGAAGTTCCACAATACCATTCTCAATGTGTTCTCTAATAAAATGATACCTGACATCAATGTGCTTAGTCCTGAATGTTGAACTGGATTTTCTGCAATTTTGATAGCACTAGTATTATCACAAAACATAGGAATATTACTAAGTGTCATACCATAATCCATCAACTGATTTCTTATCCAAAGGAGCTGTGCACAACAACTGCCTGCTGCAATGTACTCAGCTTCTACAGTTGAGGTTGAAACTGATTGTTGCTTCTTGCTTGCCCAAGAAATTAATCTGTTTCCCAAGAATTGACATGTACCTGTAGTGCTTTTCCTGTCTATTTTACACCCTACATAATCAGAGTCTGAATAGCCAATTAGGGAGAAATCATATTCTCTAGGATACCGCAAACCAAGGTTTGGAGTCCCTTTGAGACATCTAAAGATTCTCTTCACAACAATTAAATGAGATTCCTTAGGATCACTTTGAAATCTAGCACATAAACAGGTAGAAAACATTATATCTGGTCTACTTGCTGTTAAGTATAACAGTGAACCTATCATGCCTCTATAGCTAGTGTTGTCAACACTCTTTCCCTTATGATCAGAGTCTAGCTTAGTGGCTGTTGCCATGGGTGTTTTTGCAACTGCACAGTCTTGAAAGTCAAACCTTTTTAAAAGATCTTTGATATACTTTGACTGATTAATGAAAATACCAGTCTCAGTCTGTTTGACCTGCAAGCCTAAGAAAAAGTTTAGTTCACCCATCATGCTCATTTGATACTTAGACTGCATTAGCTTGCTAAACTTGGCACATAACTTTTCATTAGTAGAACCAAATATGATATCATCAACATAAACTTGAACTAAAATAAAATCACTTTTAACCTTCCTAAAGAAGAGAGTTTTGTCAATTGTACCTCTTGTGAAGCCATTATCAAGAAGAAATTTAGACAAAGTCTCATACCATGCTCTTGGTGCTTGCTTTAGTCCATAGAGTGCCTTGTCAAGTTTGTAGACATGATTTGGAAATTTTGGATCAACAAAACCAGGTGGTTGCTCCACATATACTTCCTCATCAAGATTGCCATTTAGAAAAGCACTCTTTACATCCATCTGGTATACCTTGAATTTTGAATAAGCTGCAAATGCAAGAAACATTCTGATTGCTTCCAATCTTGCTACTGGTGCAAAGGTCTAATCATAATGAATTCCTTCTTCCTGAGAATAACCCTTGGCCACCAGTTTAGCTTTGTTTCTTACAATCATACCAGACTCATCTAGCTTGTTTCTGAAAACCCATTTAGCACCAACAATAGATCTATCTTTAGGTCTTGGTACTAGTCTCCAAACTTTGTTCCTCTCGAACTCATTTAACTCTTCCTGCATTGCAACTACCCAATCAGGATCTTGTAGAGCTTCTTCAACCTTCTTTGGTTCATTCTTTGAGAGAAAACAAATGTACAAGCATTCATTGTGAATTGATCTTCTAGTTCGAACCCCACTGTTAGGATCACCAATAATCAAATCTTCAATATGATCCTTTGTCCATTTTCTAACAGGTGGTAGATTTCTCCTGCTGGACTCTCCCCTTGAGTTAGTGGTTTCTCTTGTAGAAGAACTTTCTCTGCCTTCATAAGCTCCCCCTTGATCAGTAGAGTCAGTGAACTCAGTACTGCTGCTAGATCCCGATCTTTCTTTACTAGTCTCCGAAGGATTAGTTCCTGATGAAGTATCAATTCCTGATGGAGTAGACTATGTATAGCTAGTCTGCTCCTGATGAGTATTGTGTTCTCCTTAATTAATTTGCTCCCCCTCAACAATAGCATTCCTTTGTGGAGCAATAGAGATTTCTTCTGGAGAACTTTCATCATCACTGGAGAGCATCTCAGAATCATTCAGATTTTCAAATTCTAATTTTTCATGGCTTTCATCAGACTGCAGAGATCCAAGCTTCTTGTCATCAAATGCAACATGAATTGATTCCATAACAATGAGAGTTCTGAGATTGTAAACTTTGAAGGCCTTTGATGCTGAATATCCCAGAAAGATTGCTTCATCCGATTTGGCTTCAAATTTTCCTAACTGTTTTGGATGAACTTTCAGGACATAGCATTTACATCCAAAGATATGAAAGTGTTTCACACTTGGTTTCTTTCCTTTGATCATCTCATAGGGAGTCTTTCCATGACTATTCACCAAGGTGCAATTTTGAGTGAAACATGCAGTGTTGATAGCCTCTGCCCAAAAGTAGGTTGGAAGCTTTGCATCTGCAAGCATGGTTCTAGCTGCCTCTATGAGAGTTCTGTTCTTTCTTTCCACTACACCATTTTGCTGTGGTGTACCAGGTGTAGAAAACTGTTGAGAGATTCCATTGTCTGCACAATATTCCTCCATTGTAGAATTCTTGAATTCTGTACCATTGTCACTTCTGAGCACCTTGACATTGTACTAAAATCTTTTCTGAATATTCTTGATAAGTTCAATGATTTACTGAGGAGCTTCATCTTTCTTGTGGAGAAAGAACACCCATGTGAACCTTGTGTAATCATCCACTATAACTAGAGCATATCTTTTCTTACTAATAGACATGATATTCACTGGACCAAACAAATCAAGATGAAGCATATGAAATGGTTTGGTGATTGAATTTTCTGTCTTGCTCTTGAAAGTGGTTCTTCTTTGTTTTCCAAGCTGACAAGTTTCACAAAGTCCATCTTGCACATAATTTGCATGAGGTAGGCCTCTCACTAGATTGTGCTTCACAAGCTGATTTATCTTCTTGAAGTTGAGATGTGAGAGCTTCTTGTGCCAATTCCAGCTTTCATGATTTGAAACTTTACTGTAAAGACATCTAACAATTCCTTTAGATGTGTCACTTAAGTTGGCTTCGTATATGTTACCATGTCTCTGACCAGTAAGAACAATGTCTCCATTCTGCATATTCAAGATTTTGCATCCTTCTTTGTCAAAGACTGATTGGTAACCTTTATCACCCAGTTGACTTATGCTTAAAAGTGTGTGTTTCAAGCCTTCAACCAGTGCTACATTTTCTATGATGACATTCCCCAAAACAATTGAGCCATATCCCAGAGTTTCTCCTTTGTTGCCATCTCCAAAATATATTTCTGGGCCAGCTTTCCTTTCAAACTTTGTAAGCAGGGACTTCTTTCCAGTCATATGTCCAGAGCATCCGTTGTCCAAGATAATTGAATGCTTCTTTCCTGTGCCCTACAAACAACAAGTAACTAGTTAGAAATTTTTAGGACCCAACTTGGATTGGATCATTTCTTACTAGTTTTAGGAACAACAGGCTTAGAGGATTTCGATTTTGATTTACCTGTTGCAGAGTTAACTTTAGACTCTGATTTCACAAACTGTTTGTGACTTGAAGTTTCAGACTTCAAGGAGTAATAGTCATAATACAGTTCATGATACTCCTTACACATGTAAATGGAATGAAATAAACTACCACAGTGATAACAAGGATTTTGTGGTCGGTATTGAATTTTCTGAGTCTTGGGGAATCTGGACTCAGTTTTCCAAGAAGGTTTTTGATGACAGTCTAGGGCCAAATGATTATGATTTCCACATTTATAGCATTTCTTCCTAGGTGCATCAGGTACATTCTTGTAATTATTCTCTTTGTTAATACCTTCTTTTCCATTCATATTTCTTTTGACTTTGCTAGACTCTGAAATGTCATCTAGTCTCTGTTTCAGCTGAGACTTAGATAGAAAACCTGTGTTCACATTCTTAGGTTTCTCTAACACTCTTTCATCTGAACTGCTATTGTCAATCCTCTTGTGTACAACTGGGGTGCCATTAGAATCAACAAACTTAACAAGTTTAGGTTCAGAAACTGTTTTCTTACCTTCAGACTTAGATGTGCTAGCTTCTAGTTTACTATCATCAGTGACAATAGCTTCTATCTTTTCTTGTCTAGCCTTATCATAACCTAAACCATTAATTTTACCTCTAATTCCACTCTCAAAAATTTCTTGAGTCTTTTTACCAGAAGTATTAATGGTTTTAATCACATCTCTCTCTTCCTCTAGTTCTTTTTTGACAAAATCATAAGCCTCTTGAATAACACCATAATCATGCTTAGCTTTATCAGAACTTATCTTATATTCTTCCATTTGAACTAACTCAGATTCAAGAAAATTATTTCTATCAACTAATTTATCATTCTTAACCTTGAGTTCATCTCTTTCACTAGTAAGGATTCTAAAATTAGTCATAAGATTCTTAAACTCAATATGAATAGATCTAATCTCATCAGAATCTAAGTTATCAAATGAATCAAGAGATTGAAGTGATACCTTAACAGAAGATGGAGAAGTTTTCTTTGGAGATCCAGACTTGTCTGAAGCACTGCCCATCAAAGCAATGTTTTCATAATCCAATTCATCTTCAGAATCACTGGAGTCTGCCCAATCCTTCTGTGTGACCATGTGTGCATTGCCTTTCCCTGAATTCCTGGGCTTCTTACACTCACTTGCAAAGTGTCTAAGCTCACTGCAGTTAAAGCACTTGATCTTGGCCTTATCAAGCTTGACAATTGTACTCTTGCCTTTGTCACTCTTCTTCTCATCTTTCTTTTGAAAAGGTCCTTTGCTAAATCTTTTAATGTTAAATCTTCCTTTCTTGAAAGCTTTAGCAAACATAGCAAAGAGTTCCTGCATCTCAGATTCAGAATCACTGTCGTCAGGATCTTCATCAGTAGTCTCTGACTCAGAATTCACTTTGCTTTTCTTCTTCCTTGAGTCTTTATCAACAGGTTCAGACTTTTCTTCAAGAAGCTTCTTAGATTCAGATTGAGTAGTGAGTGCAACAGTTTTCAATTTTCCTTCACTCCTGCTCTTTTTCTGCTGCTTGTCAACTTCATAAGCCCTTAGTTTTCCATAAACTGCCTCTAATGATATTTCATCCAAATCATTAGCTTCTTCTATTGCTGAGATCTTCTCATTGTAGAAATCAGGCAAGGCTTTCATGAACTTAGTATTCATATCCTCCAAGTCATAATGTTTACCATGCAAGGCCATCTCATTGATGAGTTTTGTAAACCTATCAAAGGTATCAGTAAGTGACTCACCAGACTTGGATTCAAAGTATTCATACCGTTGTATGAGAAGTGTCCTCATATTCTTCCTGACAGGCTTAGTTCCTTCATAGTGAACCTTTAGATTGTCCCATATCTCCTTAGCAGTCTTACAAGAGAGAACATAGTTAGTGAGAACAGAATCCAGACTGTTGAACAATATGTTTCTCACTTTAGCATCTTTAAGAACGTTCTCCTTCTCCTTATCTGTCCATTCAGATTTAGGCTTCTCTGCTATGTGTTCTGGAACAACTTCACCTTCAACAGTTGCTTGAGCAACAACCTTCGTTGGTACAAACGGTCCATCTCTAATTCTGTCAAGATAATCAGGATCTGTTGCCTCCAGGTGATGCAACATCTTAACTTCCCATAGAGTACATTCGTTTCTCTTGAGCATAGCAATCTTGGTATTACCATCCTTGTAACCAGACATGATTGCGGATCTTTATGATTATTCGAAATCAACCCGCTCTGATACCAATTGTTAACTCGAATAACTTGTAGAAGGGGGGTTGAATACAAGTTATATAATCGTGTCTGATTTTTGCTTGAATATAGATGCACAAGATCAATCGAATGAAAACGAAACTGTTTGTATTAAAAAGATAAAATACAAACTCTACCAAAGGTGTACAATACCTTTAGCAGCTGCTGACAAAATAAATCTCTCTCTCTGTTTGTTTCGAACTCTCAAATACAAACCTTATACAGAACTACGCACACGAACTCACGACCCACGCTCTTTACAATGATATTGAGAGAGTATTTATAATGCTACCTATCAACTAATAACAGAAAGATACAATCTATATTTGACAATGTTCTGCCTTCCAGTTGATAGTTTCCTTCAATAGAAAACTCTTTCCTTCATAATAACTTCTTGCTTGTTCTTCAAACAACGATCTTGTTCTATAGCACTTGCCAGTTTCTGTAGCATCCACAATGACATCATCAGTAGCATGACTGATATCAGGATCTGCACACTGCATCAGTATCTGATCAACCATCAGTATTAGACACGTCATCATGATTTGCTCTCTGTTCCTGACATGTAGTCTCCGATACACTGTTCATTCATGACTAAACTCTACAGATAACTGTCTTACACATATACCCTATATACAGTGCTAAATCCTTTATAAGATTAGGATTACAAGAAGTATAATGTGTAAATTCTATTCTTAACATCACAACTTATGAATTATTCCTAACAGATAGATCAAAGTTTAGATGCTACAACTACAATGAACTTGGTCACTTTGCTACTGAATGCAAAAGACCAAAACAAATACAAAGAATGGAGAGAGGAACTGGGAGTCAATTTAAGAAAGGACAAGGAAAAGCCTATGTGGCTGAAGGAAAATGCTGGGATGAATCTGATGATGAAGAAGAAGAGGAATTTGTGAATCTAGCCTTGATGGCTAGAGAGGATGAAGAAGCATCAACCTCGTCTAGTCAGGTACCATCTCTAGTTTTATTAGATATGTCTTTAAATGGCTATAAGCAAACTATTGAGGAAATGATTACTGAAATGATTAATATTCACACTAGTTTATCTGCTGCAAATGAAGAAATTGCTAGATTAACTAAAGATAATGAAGTACTCAGATCCAACAATGATGTGTTGTTGCTTAAGACCAGTTCCATTGATTCTTTAGCTCAGGAAAACAAAAGATTAAAGAATGATTTAATCTGTGCTAAAGAGATAGAGGAATATCTAAGAAAAGAAATTTCTGAAAATGAATTTAAGCTTAAGGCATTTAGAAATTCCTCTAAAATAGTTCAAGAGTATCATGAGAAACATACTGAAAGTAAGAAGATAGGTATAGGCTATGATTATGGTAGGAGACCTGGTAAAGAGGCTGTTATACAGAACAATAATGAAAATAATACTGTTAGACCTCACATCCTCAATAATGTGAGCAAACCAATTTTCAAAAGTACAGAGTTTGAGGTTGATGAAACTTCCCTAATTATTAATCAAGAACTCTGTGATGAAGATGAGAGGGCTGACTGTGTGTCTAAGAATGAAAAAGATTCTGTCAAAATTCCCATAATAGAAACTTTACCAAGCAGCCCGACCAAGTGTTCAAAAGATACTGTCACAAAAGATGAGACAGTAACTTTCAAAGATACTGTCAAGAAGGCACCCAAGACAGTAACTTTCAAACCTACTATCAAGACAGCAAGTACAAAAGGTGCTGTCAAAGGTAGCTAGACAGTACCTTCTGAACATAATGTCAAGACAATCGTCTCCAAGCCTAAGAACAGAAATGGCAAGCTAGGCATTGATAAAAAGAATAATTATGCATATGTTAAGCAAGCATCCAGGAAACTTTACAATAACTGTGGCTCCTCACAACATTTAACTTTTGTTTGTAAGAAATCAACTAGTAGCATACCTAATGCAACAGAGTTGAAAGGGAACTTACATAGAACCCCTATTATGCAAAGAACAATGGTTGTCTGTAACAACATTGACTGTATGCCATGCAAAATTACTCCCATGAGTACATGCTTTAATCTGCAAATTTCATCTACTGAGAAATGTTCTTATATGCAAACTGCAAAGATTTCTGAATCCACTAAAGATAGTGATGAGGCTTTTCTAACTAAGAAAAAGTCTAAACCTCTTTCTAAAACTAAGTGGGTAATAAAACAAGTCAAGCAACCATCTTCTGATGATATTGTCTCAAGTTCTGATAAAATCTCTGTTGATACTGAGTCTGCAGGACCCAACAAGGCTTGGGTACCAAATGCAAATTAAACTCCATCTGTTTTGCAGGGAAAGAAAGACAAACGGGTCATGTGGATAATCGACAGTGGATGTTCCAAACACATGACTGGTGATATATCCCTGTTATCACAATATGTTGAGAAGGCTGGCCCAATAATAACCTTTGGAGACAACAACAAAGGTTATACTGTGGGATATGGCTGCTTAAAAACTGGAAATGTTGTCATTGAAGAAATATCTCTTGTGGAAGGTTTGAAACATAATCTGCTTAGTGTCAGTCAATTCACTGACAAAGGATTCAAAGTCAACTTTGGCATGATGGAATGCACAATCTACCACAAGAAGGATAGAAGCCTGTCTCTGAAAGAAGTTAGGAAAGGAAGCCTATTTGTTGCAGATTTAAACTCAACAAATGAGGAAAGAATATTTTGCTTCTACAGCAAAGCAAGTGTTGGAGATAGCATGCTTTAGCACAAGAAGCTTTCCCATCTCAACTTCAAAACAATGAACATGCTAATGAAGAAGGAATTGGTGAGAGGATTGCCTCAACAGGAATTCTGTCAAGAAGGACTGTGTGAAGACTCTCAAATGGGAAAACTAAGAAAAGCAGTGCATAAATCAAAACAAGTCAACACCAACACTGAAGCACTCAAGTTGATTCACATGGATCTTTTTGGACCAGTGAATGTTCAATCACTCTCCAGAAAAAGATATGCACTGGTCATGATAGATGACTATTCTAGGTACACTTGGGTGAAATTCTTAGAATCAAAAGATGAAGCTGCTCAGGAAATCATTGATCACATAAGGGTACTTGACAGAACCCAGGTGCAAAAGTTCAATTTCTAAGAAGTGACAATGGAACTGAGTTCAGAAATGCTACACTTGGAAACTTCTGCAAAGATCAAGGGATTGTTCAACAATTCTCTGCTGCAAGGACTCCACGGTAAAATGGAGTTATGGAAAGGAAAAATAGGACACTCATTGAAGCTGCTAGGACTATGTTGAGCAATGCTAAACTACCAACATATTTCTGGGCAGAAGCCATCAACACTGCTTATTACACACAGAACAGAACACTAATCAACAAGGCTCATGGTAATACTCCTTTCTATCTTTTGACAGAAAAGAAACCAACTGTCAAGTACTTTCATGTTTTTGAAAGCAAGTGCTTCTTAATGAAAGACAACCATGAAAGAAAAGGCAAATTTGATGCTAAAGCATATGAAGGCATTTTCATGGGATATGGGATAGAAAGAACTGCCTACAGAGTCTATATCATGGAGCACAAAACAATTAAAGAAAGTGTGAATGTCACATTTAATGAAACCAAGTTTCCAGGATTACATGAGGATGTTCAAATGCAACCCTTCAGATTTGAGAATCAAGGATACTTGGAAACAGAAGAATTTGTTGATGAAGAACCCAGTCTCACTCAATCAATGGGATATGAGAAAGAAACTATCAATGATCTTGATCCAAATCAAACCTCAGCTCAATCACAGACAATATCAGGCATCAATCAACAAGACTGTGAAACTGGAGAAATTGAGTTAAATGAGCAGAACAATGAAAATGGTGGAGAGTCAAATCCTCATACTGATGAAAGTCAATCTAATCAAAATAGAAGCTTGCCTCAATCAACCAAGTGGAACAGAGATCATTCCAGTAATCTAATTATTGGAGATCCCACTACTGGTGTAAAGACAAGGAGGAATATCTCTGCTGACAGCATGTTTTCATGTTTCTTATCTCAAATGGAACCAAAAATAGTTGAAGAAGCATTGTTGGATTCTGATTGGGTGATGGCCATGCAGGAAGAGCTCAATCAGTTTGAAAGAAACAATGTTTGGAATCTGGTTCCAAGGCCAAAAGGAAAATCAGTCATTGA
The DNA here is from genome assembly GCA_037693485.1 of Kitagawia praeruptora. Lineage (NCBI taxonomy): Eukaryota > Viridiplantae > Streptophyta > Magnoliopsida > Apiales > Apiaceae > Kitagawia > Kitagawia praeruptora. The sequence continues at coordinate 113,442,529 of CM075351.1, read as the reverse complement.
GACAAAATGGGTCTTCAGAAACAAGATAGATGAAAGTGGAAATGTGACAAGAAATAAAGCAAGGCTAGTGGCCAAAGGTTACTGTCAACAGGAAGGGATAGATTATGATGAAAAATTTGCTCCTGTTGCCAGACTTGAAGCCATAAGAATTTTCTTAGCTTTTGCTGCACACTGCAATTTCAAGGTATTTCAAATGGATGTCAAAAGTGCCTTTCTAAATGGAGAATTAGAAGAAGAAGTGTATGTTGAACAGCCTATTGGCTTTGAGAATGACAAATTGCATAACTTTGTCTACAAGCTGTTCAAGGCTCTATATGGCTTAAAGCAAGCACCAAGAGCCTGGTATGACACACTCTCCACTTTTCTCCTGGAAAATCAATTTGTAAGAGGTATGGTGGATAAAACCTTATTCTATAAATACCATGGCAAAGACATTATACTTGTGCAGATATATATTGATGACATAATTTTTTGTTCAACAAATGAAAAATTATGTGAAAAGTTCTCATCTCTAATGAGAAACAAGTATGAAATGAGCATGATGGGAGAATTAGCATTCTTTCTTGGTCTCCAAATCTATCAGAAGAAGGATGGAATCTTTATCTGTCAAACTAAGTATGTCAAAGAACTTCTCAAGAAGTTTAACTTAGAAGATTCATCACCTGCCAAGACACCTATCTCAACAGCCACCAAACTAGAGTTAGATCCTAAAGGCAAGAAAGTGGATTCTAGTACATACAGAGGCATGGTTGGGTCACTACTTTACTTAACAGCTAGCAGACCAGACATAATGTTTGCTACATGTCTGTGTGCAAGATTTCAGGCTGATCCAAAATAATCACACTTAGTTGCAATCAAAAGAATCTTTAGGTATCTCAAAGGCACTCCAAATCTAGGCCTTTGGTACCCTAAGGAAGCTGGATTTGATTTAATTGGATACTCTGATTCAGACTATGCTTGCTGCAAGATTGATAGAAAAAGTACTACAGGAAGCTGTCAATTTCTTGGGGGGAGATTGGTGTCATGGTTTCGTAAAAAGCAACATTCAGTTTCTACATCAACTGCAGAAGCTGAATATATTGCAGCTGGAAGTTGCTGTGCACAAATACTTTGGATGAAGAATCAGTTAATGGATTATGGACTAGAGATGTCAAACATTCCTATCTATTGTGACAACACTAGTGCCATAGCCATATCAGACAATCCAGTTCAACACTCTAGAACATAGCACATTGATATAAGGCATCATTTTATCAGGGAGCATGTTGAAAAGGGAAACGTGAAACTGGTTTATGTTCTAACAGAAAAGCAGCTTGCAGACATATTCACCAAGCCACTGGTGAAGCAAATTTTACCAGGTTGGTGAGTGAACTAGGAATGCTAAATTAGGTATGATTCACTTACTGATTTATCATTTCGCAGCTCATGACAGAAACTTTCAAGGTACTGTTATTAGAAGGTACTGTCATGAGAAGTTATTGTACTAAGTAGTACTTGTTAAGACAGCATGTTTGCTATGACTATTCTAAAATGACTTATCTTTGTAGATATCATGTTTGCTATGACTATGCTAAAATGACTTATCTTTTTAGATATCTTGTTTGCTATGACTATGCTAAAATGGTTTTACATGTCTGTCCTAATGTGGTGATAAGTAGTCAAGTATCATTAACATAATTTGTGTGTAGGTAGTGACAACATGTTTTTGCATCGAGTTTAATGTCAAATAAACTTGTTGTCACTTTTGTGTGTAGGTAGTGACAACATGTTTTTGCACCGAGTTTACTGTCAAATAAACTTGTTGTCACTCATTCACCTTATTGACATAAATGTTATTTAGCGCACATGTTGCTGTCAACAATAGTTGCTGTCAATAAAGTTGTTGTCATGAGAATTTGCTGTCAACAATAGTGGAGAGAAGAAAAGCGCACAGGTTACTGTCAATGAGAGTTACTGTCAATGAAAGTTGCTGTCACGAGAAATTATTGTCAACAATAGCGGAGAAAAGAAAAGCGCACAGTTTACTGTCAGATGAAAAGTTGTTATCATGAGAAGTTGCTGTCAAAGATAGTGGAGAGATATTTACAGTAATATATATATATATATATATATATATATTTTTAATCCACGATCTAATAGCAACTGCCACGTGATATATCGAGTGGGGTTAATGGGTAAAATCATTACCACACGTTCAATTAAGACAAGTAAAAATGATTTATCTTATAAACTGAATCTACCGTTCAATCTCTTATCACTCTCATCTTCAAAACCTTTCAATCTTCTACATCCAAAAACCACATTTTCTCTCTCACTTTTCAGAACATTCATTAATGGCACCCAAACAAAATGTTGCTCAAACTAACTTTGCCGGTATCCATTCTCCTGGTGATGCCGGTGAAAACTTCAAAGGACTTATTTCATTCATAAATAAATCCTACTTAGGTCATGCAATAACCTCAACCCCTAAGCTTGATATTGATAGAATTTAAAAATTCTGGAAATCTGCCAGTATTCAAGGAACTGGAGAGAATGAAGCAATTAACTTCAAGATAGATGATGCAAGCCATTCTCTTTCAGTTAATGACATTAATAACGCTTTGGGTATTGTTTTGTCCAGTGGAGAAAGTTTTCAGGACCTAGCAAACGATGACACTCTGAAGAGGTTCTTTCTAAAGATTGGGTATTCGGGTTCTAAACTTGAAGAAAACTCTGATAAATGGTATCAAACGGGAGAAATGGATAGGAAGTTTCTAAGAAAGGAGTGGAGCATGATTGTGACAGCCCCAAATCCGGGGTCATGAATCTGGGCCATCACGGACCAACTTCCATTCAAAATCAATATCTCTTGGGTTTTTTTTTTATAATTAATACTTATGCAATTGACCCCACAGTAATACACACACACCAGTCATATGCTCAGAGAACAACATTTACCATAATAAAAGTTTAGAGTTAAACAGTGATTACAAAACCAGAATCATACTTAAGTACATTGTTGAGTGATGCTTCTACAAGAAGCATTTCAACAACCAAATTTATTACAACCTTACACACTTACACACTTAATATACATATGACCACTAAACCCCTTGCGCTTGTCATCTACCTCCGGAATCGATGCTAACGTGCCCTCAGAAGGTCGCCTTTCCCTTACCCTCTTGCGGGGCGTTCTGCGAAGTATTGGCATACCTAGCTGTATATAGATAAGTAGCAAGAGTGAGCTATAATAGCTCAGCAAGATAATATTGTAAACTAGAATTTAAAAATTTAACCAAGTATACATGTATATACATATGTAAACGGTAATCAATTATAAACTTTAAGGAAGAATAAAACTCTTATTTAATAATACATCATCCACTTACTATTATAAGAAAGAAATCTAGAATAATACAGTATCAGTTTCTCTTCTTAAATAATATAACAATCAATATAATCTTTCAGTGTAATATTTCAGGATAATATGAATATTTACTTAAATCTCTTACTATCATCTTCTCATTTCCTTCTTACGTAACAATTTTTATAAATTAATATAAAATCAGTTTCTCTTCATCTATAACAATAATTCCATCGTCTCATATCATTTTACCTTTTCAGTATACCAATCTGACTTTATCGTTTATTCTTTATTCAATAATTGTGGGGTTTTCCGCTGTTACCGAATACGTGAGGTACGATGATCAGTCGTCCTCCGTACTCGTCCATTTTTACTACCGGTAGAAGGAACGAAGGCCACCTGCTAACATCATCCCTGGAGGAAGGCCACCTGCTAACATCCTCCTGGAGGAAGGCCACCTGCTAACATCCTCCCTTGGCATCTTCGTGCCGAATCATGAATGCTAGACTATGTCGCACACAGCCCTGACACAGCCTCTTATGCAAGTTTGTTGCTAATCCCCCTTTTTATAAGATCATTATTCAATTTATCAACACCATTTTACATTTCCATCCCCGTATATCACTTCCATTCTCGCACAATATTTCTATAAAATATATGTATATAACATACACTAAAAAGAATGTTTATAATATAGCATTATAAACCATATAACCCTAGATAACAACTGATACCATTCTCTTTCATATCTCTTTTACCCTAGAGCATAATCGCTCCATTCGTAATCATCTCTATATTCATATTTCAGAAAACATATCCATCTCTCTTTAACTTCCCACACTCAAGAGAATATATTCTTTGCAATATAGTAACAAAAGCATCACATATACATAAATATATTCCATGATATCATTATTATTCCGAAGATAAATAATTTTTAAAGTAGGGATAGAAGGATCTTGCCTCGGTTTCTGTATCCTGACAGTATGGCTGGTTCCTCCTCCGGAATTTCTATAAACACAAAAGGACCGTCATTAGAATACCACATCTCTTACTCACTACCCTCTCGTATAACAAAACCCTTTACACTTCAATGTATGTTTAACGTATCATTATTACCCCAAAGGTTCAAGAACTTAACCATTTATAAGTTCAATCGAAGTTTCAGTGTTTGTCACCATTTCACCTAACGACCACACTCGACTGTAAAATTTCTTATAAATTTTAAATTTCGAATTTTAATATAAGGTCAACTGTCAAGGGTCCTCTGACCACCCTACTATACTATTCCAAAATTTCGTGACTTATAAAAATGTCTAAGTATGGTAACTTTAGCCTCAAAGTTGATACAATTACGTTTTCTCGGTTATCGAACGTCTTTCACTAAAACTGACTTTTCTCCTAAACCGTTCATCAGATTTTAACGCACCTTATATCAAAACGATCTATGAACCAAGATCTACTCTACCATGGTTACTTAGGGGTCCAAACAGTAAGGTACCGTGTGGTTACAGTGGTTAAAAACAGGGTAGTTTCTGTCCTAACGAAAATCGGACATTATAACTGCTGTAATTTCATACTTTCCAAAATTTCACCACTCCAAAACCACCATTCTACACTCCTTTCAAGCCCTACACCATGTGGGCTACCTCCCAACCATGGTTACAAGTTCACAACAAACTTTCCATGTCAATTCCAACCATTTATATCACAAATTCATCATAACTTAACATTTATATCAATTAACCACTAACCAACTCAAAAATCATCACAAATACAAAAGGGGCAAGGATTGTTATACCTTCTTGAAGCCTTAAAGTCACTTAACAAGCCTTGGGTACACCTTAAGTCACCTTGTATTAGCTTAAATCAATTAAAGAGACCATAAAAACAAAGATTAAAACTTGAAAAACACTATTCACTACTATTCATCTTGCACTTGAAGGATTTTATTACCTAGGCAAATGATGATGGTTGGCCTTGAAACTTTGAGAATATCACTTTCTAACCTCCAAGCATCTCCACCATTTTTCCCTTGATTTAATCTTGAAGAGAGCTAGGGTTTTGAAAAATTTTTTCTTTCTTTTTCTTAAAAAGCCGAATGGATGAATGTGGATGGGGGAGAGGAAATTTTGTGTTTTTTCTTTGATCTTATCTCTTAATTACTACTAATCTAGATTGTGTTGGAAGCTTGGTAGATTTTTTTGTGGTTAAAACCTTGTGAAATTACTAATCTACCCTTAACTAGTGTTAGTGGAATGTGATGTCATTTTAGTGATCTCATAATTCCTTTTTTTCTTGATTTTTCTTAAGTAATTTGCTAACACTCTTGGTGATAATAATGTGGTATATATCCTTGTTATATTATTAATCTTGGTTGCTTAGTCTCCATATTCGTCTGATTGTGATTCGTTTCGAATGTACCTCATTATCTCAGTGGTTTTGAAATCATTTAACAATCCAAATTCCTTTGGTATTCTCTTAACTTAATAATCCCCTGGCTCAAATCTAAATTCACTAATCCCTCAATATATAATTCTTATAATGTTTCCATGCTCCTTAATATCTAATAGAAGTTCTTTGGAAGTCCAAATCCTCAAAAATCCATCTTTAGGAATTCCTGGAATCTATCGTCATTTCGAGTCACTTATTTCCTCAGTACATCACTAATATAATTTCTGTTTATTCATTTTATGTTTCCATTATCGAGTACCTATATCCCATTTCTCTAAGACCTCAAAATTTACTATTTATAGGATCACTGTAGCATTGCCAAAGTTAGGGTTATTACATCCTTCCCTCCTTAAAAGGATTCCGTCCCGGAATCACGTCAAAAATGTCCATAGATACCTTTTCATCTACACCTTATAACTTCTATACCACTTTCTCCATCCTTTTTCCTTCATAATATCTCTATCTTGTTTGCGCAAAATTACACCAACATAAACTTGCTTGTCATTCATCCACATTCCTCTTTTAATTATGGGTATCAGCCACCACATTGGCCTCTCCTAAATGGTAGTGTATCTCACTTATGGTTTATCCCTATGTTGATCTCTATCATGACATAAAATATACATACTTCGCTCTTATTATATCTTGTCTCTGTAAAATCTTCCAGAAACCCGACTAGAATAAGATTCTTTGAAACAATTGTAAGAAAATACTACCTATAATATATATTTCCTGTTCGTATATAAACAAGTCTGTGGTTTACCCCCAAAATACTATTATTCTCCTTTTCATAGAATTTCTAACCCCTAACAGATACTGATTTTCCTTATCTAGATTGTCAACCTACCTATACCATTCATTGATCACATTGATTCCTAACCAAGCATTTACACTAAAGATTTAAATAATAAAAAAAAAATGTTCACCTGCATCTGTATCCGGCTTTCTCAATGCCTCTCCTAAAGTCATGTTATACACTCTAGCAGTAGGCCTGTTTGAAGCAGTCACACTCTGTTCTGGCACGGATGATCCCCCGGAACGGCAATCTCTGGCAATGTGTGTAACAACCCGACTTTTCAGATCGTTAACTAATAGACAAATATCATAATAAAATCTAAATTATGTAAAATTGATTTAGAAAAGAACCGAAAATCCTGATAAATATCAATGTTTTAAACTTCAAAATGAAAATATTGAAAAGTCTGAAAACAAATCTAACAAGTTCTCGAATTTATTTATACTACTATATAGACTGTAGCTAAAGGCTGGGCATCACTCATCTCAAATCCCCGTTAATCCCTGATTACCTGCAGAAAGGGAACAATAAAGAGTGAGCGAGAAGCCCAGTACGAATAAAATTTAAAAGAAAATCATATTTTAAATAACTTAGTGAACTGTGTCTTATCGACAAAGAATTTTCAAATCAAGTCTAATACAAAATGAAGCAAGATAACCAACAAGAATAAAATATTGAATCGAAGCAGAACAAATATAAGGCCGAATCAAGTAAGGTATGTATCCATAAGGGTCTCTTATACAAATATGTACTCGCACAAAGCGAAGTACAAAACAGAGAATTCTTCCCCGGTAACCCACGAGAAGAAAACACATGAAATGCACAAAGCATTTCTACAAAACAGAGAATCCTTCTTCGGTAATCCAGAAGAAGAAAACACACATTAGCGATCATGATCTATACACAATCTCATACCCCAGAGACGTGCTCGTATACTCACAGCACCGATACGAGTAAGTGCCGAGTTCACCAGACACTCCGAACTCCATGAACTCGTCTATGATTTAACCACATAGATAGGTCTAAGAGCCCAACAAATAGGTTACAAAGGTTGCTTGACTCGTTGCACGAAACGAAACAAAATAAATAATGTCGCAAGAAAATGCGAAACAAAACAATATATACGAGTCAAAACAACAATAAATCCAAAAATAAGGAATTTGAAACGAAACTGAGAATGCGTACAAGTATGTACACATGGAGTACAATAAGGTCACAATTTTAGAAAACGAATTGACAATAAATTTAACGAATATTTATTAATTAAAAGAGAGAACCAAGAATTCGTACCTTAATATAGCTTCTAAGTTAATCCAATATATACCAAAAATCCGTTACTAGCTCCGAACTCAATCTATTCATAAAATAATACCAATAATTTTAACAACCATACCTCTATGATAAAGTTATGATAAAATTACATATCACTCATTAAATAATTAATATAAATATAACATGCATATCATTTGTGAATTCATATTTAAACAAATTGATAAAGCACACATGAGTTACCAGAAAACACTACTCTACTCACCTAAGCATGCAGATAACATATTCAGTTTAAACCTAGCCCTAGCTAATTTACCTATTTCTGTATATGCATACTTGACCACATGTCACAAAAAAATCAATAACCACTTCATACTTGAATTTGCTAAGAAAATGCATATACATTAAATTAATGCTAACTAATACTCACTGACCAAACACATGTACATATAATTTCTTACTAATCTATATTAATTATGCATGCCTTGACGTAAACAAAAATTAACAATTTTGATAATTAAATTAAATGTAATAAAATTATACGACAATATGCTATAAAATTCCATCACAAAATTTATGTTGCAAATAGGTATTTATTCTAATTAGTAGTGAAATCCAAAAGTAATTTACAAATATATATATATACCTTTAAAATGATAGTAAGCTCAACTCAATATTTGAAAATATTTACACTAAAACTAGAATCAAATTGAAAATATGGTATTCGTGTATTTAATAGGATGCCCTTAAAAACTTAATTAGTATGATGTGCGGTTGCAGACAGTACAATTAGCAAACAAAAGTAAATATGAGATGCTTATAAAAAGAAGACATGTTGCATAGTAATAATTATAACATAGGTGAATGTCAAAATATAACCGAAGATATGTACATGCATCCTGATTGTGAACACTGGCCACAAAGAATTCTAAACATGGTTCCCACAAACATATGAATTTACATACATTTACAAGTAATCAGTTATACTTACTAGAAACGAATGACTGATACATACAAGAATTTTGTTGTCTTTTTACGTAGCCCTCCCTGTTTATTCCCACTCTGTTTCGTGCGGCTAAACTCCAAATACAATTTTATGTTTAACGTACTACTAATCAATTTTAACCTAATAGCATATAAGCTCATCCAATTATGGGCTTCCACTATGGGCTAACCCATAAATTTAATTAATAGTTATTAATATTAATATATATTAAATCAAACATATACATATCAATTAGATCCAAATAAATATATGTAATAAGTAAAATAAACATGAATAAATATTAAAATCTATTTTAGTTATAAAAAAAAAAATAATAATGTCCAAAATTATGGGATATTACATTCTTCCCCACTTATAATAATTTCGTCCTCGAAATTTAAGTGAAGTACCTGATTTCGAAAATATGAGCACCTCAAACAAACACAAATGTCAATTTCCGAGAAAACATATCACGATTTTAAAACTATCGATTTTTTTTTAACACATAATTATTCTTTTGAAAGAATGACAACAAATTCTCACTTATAAATAGAACTGAGATGCCCAAGTAGCATATGAATTATAAATATAAGAATTCATTATCCACACATCAAAAATTATAACATGCATCACAAAAACAAAATGTGTTTCCAGAATAGTACCTCAATTATTTGCAGCGTCACTTGCAGTAATTTGTTTGTTGTTGTCACCCTGATCATCGTTATCCTTGCGATTGTTGGATGGAATTTTACAATTGATAAGTGGAGTTTATATCCACTTGGAGCATTCTAAATTGGCTTAAATTGATTGTCTTGGACTTAAGTTTCTGGTAGTTTTGATGTGTTTTGCTTAGTTGTGCAGATTTACGAGAATGTTGACTAAGGTGGACGCTTCTATTAATTTTTGGGAATTAATTGATCAAAATTCGGATTTTTAAGAAGGGTTGCGCAGTCTACACTGTTTGGGCCATATCTTGAGTTCTATAAGTCTGTTTTCAGCCCGTAAGCAGTCCACGCGAAGATAACGAGATTCTCTATCATTCTAAGGTGGTCCAGAGGCCCAATTACGTCTGGAACGGCTCTGGAAAATAGAAGAAAAGTCAGCCACGAATTTTCCTTAAAAACAGAATCAGTTTAGGAAACGTCTTTTGCAGAAATTCTGTTTTAACTCTATTTTGGGTATTTTCTTGCTGGGCAAGGCTTTTAGAGCCTATTTAAACACATCCTACCATTGTAATAGATATAGACACATTATCATAGTTTTATTATTGTAACCAGCTTAGATTTGCAAGGGAGAAAAGGAGAGAAGGGTTCAACGCTCGTGACAAGCAACGGATCTAGATCTACTTCATCCTTTGTGTTACTTTGGATTATAGATTTGTTTTCTCAAACTCTTGTTTATTAATATAATTACTTCTTTTATGCATATCTTGTTATTCACCATGTTTTCATCAAATCCCATGGTGACGAAAGGTTTAGTTGTGAACTAATCGTTGTCATGGGATCCTAGTGGAGTTATCTATGTAGCTTAGTAGTTTGCATGTCTTAAAGATTTATGTGTGGTGAATACTTGATATCCTTGTATGGTTAATCTTAATGCTTTTGGATGCGTAGCTAACATCTAAATTGAATTGTTAATCTCTTGCTAAACAAGAGTGGATCTTGAGATTTAGAACTTGCCATGCTAGCATAGGATAGGTTGATGTTTTAACATCATGATTTGTGGCGTAAATAGAGATATATTATGCTGCCCTATGTGATCTAAGTGGATAACTTGTGCTTCAACCTTTATGTTTTCAAATTCTATAGAGATATAGGGTCTAAACATAATAGGTGCCTACTCGTCTTCTATCTCTTTTGTGGATGTATGCGTAGATTGGTACTAGTATACCGAGAGGTAACTTTTACTCTTTTCGTGTTATTCGATCAGATATCAAAACCCATCGCATGTTTTAATTAAAGGCTGCAACTCTAAGTGAAGTAGATGATGAAACTAGGATTCCATGTTTTATTCTCATATTATTAATTTGACTTTAATCTCTTTAATTAGTTAATCTTTAGTTTGATAATTAATTTAGTAGTTAATAAAAATCCAATTTGTTATTTGTCTTAGCAGTGGATAAAAACCATACATCGGTGCATAGGTACATTAATTGAATTGAACACCATTCTAGATCTCTGTGGGAACGAACTTGATTTAATCATATATTACTTGTGACAACGTGCACTTGCGTGATTTTTGCATAACAAGTTTTTGGCGCCGCTGCCGGGGATCATCGGTGTTTTTATTTTAGTTTATGTGTTTGTCATCAGTGGTCGTTAGCGTTCACTGACTTGGATTCTTACTTAGTTTGTTTGTTTCGTGGCGTTTCAGGCACTTGAGTTTGTATGCAAACACGTTCGCAAGCTCGTTTGCAAAAACTGGCGGAAGACGATCTTGTAGAGAATAAAGAGAATAAGGAAGAGGAATCTGAAACTACAGTAGCAATGGCAGATGCAGCAGCAGCAGCTAAGGCTTTGAGGGAGTATTCTCAGCCGAAACTCAATGACATTCAGTCTAGCATTGTTAGGCCAGCTATTGCAGCGAACAACTTTGAGATCAAGCCGGGCACAATTCAGATGGTGCAGAATCCAGTCCAGTTTGGGGGAGCTTCTACGGAGGATCCTAACATGCATGTTCGGGACTTTATCGAAATCTGCGACACTTTCAAGTGTAATGGTGTGACGGATGATGCTATCAGGTTGAGGCTTTTCCCATTCTCTCTTAGGGATAAGGCTAAGAGCTGGCTACACTCTTTGCCACCTGGTTCCATTACTACATGGGAAGATCTTGCTCAGAAGTTCCTTACTAAATTCTTCCCTATGGCGAAAACTGCAGCAATAAGGAACCAGTTGACTCAATTTCAACAGCAATCTGGTGAGTCATTATGTGAGGCTTGGGAACGCTACAAGGAGATGTTAAGGAAGTGTCCTCATCATGGCATGCCTGATTGGATGGTTATTAATGGTTTTTACAATGGGTTGGGAGCACAGTCTAGACCTTTACTAGATGCAGCATCAGGTGGAGCTCTGTGGGCAAAGAGCTATGATGAAGCTTATGAACTTATTGAGATGATGGCTGCCAATGAATATCATAATCCAACCCAAAGGCTATCTCAAGGCAAGGCAACAGGAATTTTTGAAGTAGATACAGCTGCAATGATTACAGTTCAGTTGAAGGCTCTTGCTATGAAGGTGGATTCTCTTGCTAATTATGGAGTTCAGCAGGTGGCTAGTGTTTGTGAGTTATGTGCAGGCGCACATGAGACAAATCAGTGTGCTATCTCTTCTGAATCAGCACAGTTCGTGAGTAATTTCCAGAGATCTAATGCACCAGTTCCAGCCACTTATCATCCAAACAACAGGAATCATCCAAACTTTAGCTGGAGCAACAATCAAAATACTCAACAATCTTATCAGCAAGCGAAGCCGTACAATCAAGGCTATCAACAGCCTTATGCTCCAAGGACACCATATCAACCTCCGGGATTTCAGCAGCAACAACCCCAGGCTCATGCGGGGCAATCATCTAATGATAAATCTGATGAGATGTGGATAGTGGTAAAGAACCTACAAGCTGGTCAGAAGCTCTTAGAAACCCAGTTGGGGCAGATTACAAGTGCCTTGGTAAATATGCAACAAGGAACTCTTCCTAGTGATACGGAGGGTAATCCAGGCAAGAGGGACAACAAAGAACAGGTCAATGCAGTCACTTTGAGATCCGGAAAAATCACGAGTGATTCTAAATCAGCAACTGAAGAAGATGAAGATGTTCCGAATCAGCAGGATGAAAAATCTGTAGTGCCAGAAATTGAGAAATCTGATTTAGTGGCTGATCAGCTAGATGGTGAGAAGAGCAAGAAACCTGTTGAAAAGTTTACTCCGGAGCAATCTTCAATGAATAATCAGATCTATCCACCTCCGCCATATCCTGGACGTTTGCGGAAAAGTCAAGAGAAATAGTTTCAGAAATTTATGGATATTTTCAAGAAATTGTCCATTAATATTCCTTTTGTTGAAGCGTTGGAGCAGATGCCAAGATATGCATGCAAAGTTCATGAAGGATATTTTGTCAAAGAAGAGAAGGTTGGAAGATTTTGAAACAGTGGCATTGACGGAGGAGTGTAGTGCTGTTCTGCAACAGAAGTTGCCTCCTAAACTGAAAGATCCAGGAAGTTTCACTATTCCATGCACTATTGGCAATCTTTCTTTCAACAAGTGTTTATGTGATTTGGGAGCTAGTATTAATCTTATGCCCTTGTCTGTTTTCAAGCAACTTGGTCTACCGGAGCCAAAGCCAACTAACATCTCTTTGCAGTTGGCTGATCGATCTATCACTTATCCGAGGGGCATAGTGGAGGATGTCTTGGTGAAGGTTGATAAGCTTATCTTTCCAGCTGATTTTGTTATCTTGGATTTTGAAGAAGATAAGAAGATTCCCATAATCTTGGGAAGACCGTTCTTGGCTACAGGAAATACTTTAATTGATGTGCAAAAAGGAGAGCTTACAATGAGGGTACAAGATCAGAGTGTCACCTTTAATGTGTTCAAGGCCATGAAATTTCCGACAGAGGATGAAGAGTGTTGCAGTGTGGAAATAGTTGATACGGGTCAGAGAAATAAATTTGATCAGTTATTGAGCGAAAAGTCGGATACGCACATGCTAAAGCATCCCATCACTGATTCCATTGGTAGTTCTTCAATTCGTGATCTTTCGAAAGTAAAGCTTGGAAAACTTCCACCACATTTGAGGTATGTCCTTTTGAATAATGAGCTAGTGATTTTTGAGGAGGGGCAAGATAACGTGTTGCGAAGGTGGAAAGTAGATGATAAAGAATAAATTTTTGTTCAACCGGTTGAGTCGGAGAAGCATTTTAGAGGTGTGAAAAAGAAAAAGAAGAAGATTTGGCCGTTTGGTAGTAAAATTAGGTTGAAATCTGAAGGAAGAAATTTGTGGAAAGCAAGCAATCAAGATGTCAACATTCGTATGAGTGGTTTGTCTGTTGAAGATGGTTCGGTTATTCTTTTGAAACCGCCATGATTTGAGGAAGTAACGTCAAGCTATTGACGTTAAAGAAGCGCTTGGTGGGAGGCAACCCATGCATTAGTGTAGGAAAAAAAAAAAAAAAAAATTTGAGTGTTGTGTGAAAAAAAAAAAAAAAAAATCGAATTTTTGGGCAAATTGCGGGTCTGTAACGCAATTAGCGTCTGCGTTACTGCTAAGGAGGCAAGTTGCGGCCCTAAGACGCAATTAGCGTCTGCGTTACTGCTAATGAGGCAACTAGCGGCTCTGAGGCGCAGGTTGCGCTAGCGTCTCTGTTCATGAGGCAAGTTGCCTTCACTTTCCGCAGCTTGCGCGTGTGGTTCCAGTGGTCAGAAAAATTTTCAGCATGTCTCCTGTTTAGTGTTGTGTGTTTGTGCGTGGTGTATATTATGTATAAAAAAAAAAAAAATCTTTCTACACCCCATTCTTTTTATACACCCCCATTCTTTCTAATTCTTATCCTATTTCAATTCCAAAATCTCCCATCTTTTCTCCAAAATTCTAAACCAATTTCTTTTCTAATTCTAATTTTATTCTTATTATTATTATTATTATTACTATTATTATTATTTTTATTATTATTATTATTCTTATTATTATTATTATAGTTATTATTTATTATTTATTATTATTATTATTATTTTCTTTATTATTTTCTTTATTATTAGCATTATTATTATTATTTATTATTATTATTATTTTATATACACACCTATACATACAAATCCAATTCCTCTTCTATTTTCTTTTAATCTCTAAAAATTCAATTCTAAAGAGGAATTAATTGCAAGTTCACCTCTTTGATTTGTATTGGGTAAATCTTTTTCTCTAATCTTATTTTTATTACGAATTTGTGTTCTTGTCAATTGTGGGTTTTGTAGTATTCAGGCAAGGTGGCCAGTCTATGGAGCTCGTGCGCAATATCCTCCACCAGATTCATTCGAGGAGGGTGACTGCTTCGGTATTCAGGTATGTTTTCTGCTATCCCTTGTATTTACTTCCATTCAATGAGGACATTGACTATTTTAAGTTTGGGGGTGGTTTGAGGGATAAGTAGTTGTTGTATCATTTGTTCATGTAGGATTTCATGCTTGCATATTAGTAGTAGTAAATTATGCATTTATGTTCGTGTTATCTACGTTTGTTTCATATATGACATTCTGTTTTTATGTTTGTATACCATGTGAGTTCATAATAGTTTGCATTTGCACTCATGCTTGATAGGAATTTTGTGTTGTTGACGCTTTTGATTGAGAAGTGATATGCTTTGTTCTTGTGCACACACATACACTAGTAAGTTGAAGCTAGTAGACTTATTGAATGTTGTAAGTGATTAGAAGGACATGAATATGTGCAAGATGATTTAGTTTGCATGCTTTGAATACAAGTTGGTGCGTTAGAGAGATGTTTGCTTGGGATTGAGTATGTTTTTCCACCAAGTGAGTTTTTGAGCCTTATTGCATATTGCATATTTGCAATTTATTCGTTTGCTTGAGTGTCCACGGATTGTTTGCATTGCTAGCAGTTGTTTGAGGTCTTTCTTGAAACGTATGACATTATTTGACGATTAAAATGATAAAGGCATTTAGGAATAACCGCATATTTTCCCATATTACCACACCATGTTTACATGATCAATTAGTTAACCCGTTGAGCTTAATCCTATTTTTTCGGTGACATACCACATTACTTGCCTAGACCTTTTTCTTGTATTGGCCTTACATTAATTTGAACCAACATTGTCAAAGGCTAGTAGAGTGCTTAAGGGAGTAATAAGGTGTGCAAGAATGGGTTTATTGTTGGTCTTACTTTTGGGGGAGATAGTGAAATTGGGTTTGTGTACTTGATAGTCGACATATGTAATAAAATTATGGGATCATTGTTATTGTTTATATTATTGTTTGTGTTCTATTTAGCTCTCGGAAAAAAAAAAAGAAAAAAAAAAGAAAAAAAAAAGAAGAAAGAAAAAAAAAAAATTATGAGAGCATGTTTGTGTTTGTTGTGATCTTATTCAGTCGACTAGTCGAGTGTTTGTTTTAGTAAAAATTATGTGGGGGGGAAATACGGTGTTGTGTATGATTTATTATGGTACTTACTAGCTTTTGACACTACACCTGTTTTGGCTTATTTGACATACCTTGTCCCTAGCCCCGTTACAACCCAATTAAAGACCTTTTGATTATCTTCATTGATGTATGTTGTGTTAAGAGTTAGATTGATACCAAATGTCAAGCGTGTTTATGATTTTGTTGGAATTGAGTGATACACTTACCCTTGTTCTTGAGTGAATATTCTTTTATGAGTGGATTGTGAGTGTTTGCTTGTTCTTGCGTATGAGATCCCGAGTGTTGTCTCAAAGGTGTACTCTTGTAGGCTTAGCATGTTTACTAACTTATTCTTACACTTGACATGGGCTTGTGAGAACTTATGCATGTTCATTGAGTAGACTATGTGAATACTTGCATTTTCGACACCAAGACATTGCGTATTTACTTTGATTCTTAAGTTGATATGGCATGAGAGGATTTGAAGGTATGGTAGATTAGATTAATTGCATTTGCATATTAGTTGCATTCATGCATTGCATTGCATTAAGTTAAATGGATTTTGTGGGTGCATTCGCTATAGGCCCTCACGAGACCTTACTCGTCCACTAGGGCTGCCTAGGGGTTTAAAGGGCTTGTTGCATATGCCAAATGCAACCGTGATCACCTACGGAAGTCGTACTAGTTAGTTAGTTAGTTGTAATTGTTTATGCTTGAGGACAAGCATCAGTTTAAGTTTGGGGGTGTGATAAGTGGAGTTTATATCCACTTGGAGCATTCTAAATTGGCTTAAATTGATTGTCTTGGACTTAAGTTTCTGGTAGTTTTGATGTGTTTTGCTTAGTTGTGCAGATTTACGAGAATGTTGACTAAGGTGGACGCTTCTATTAATTTTTGGGAATTAATTGATCAAAATTCGGATTTTTAAGAAGGGTTGCGCAGTCTACACTGTTTGGGCCATATCTTGAGTTCTATAAGTCTGTTTTCAGCCCGTAAGCAGTCCACGCGAAGATAACGAGATTCTCTATCATTCTAAGGTGGTCCAGAGGCCCAATTACGTCTGGAACGGCTCTGGAAAATAGAAGAAAAGTCAGCCACGAATTTTCCTTAAAAACAGAATCAGTTTAGGAAACGTCTTTTGCAGAAATTCTGTTTTAACTCTATTTTGGGTATTTTCTTGCTGGGCAAGGCTTTTAGAGCCTATTTAAACACATCCTACCATTGTAATAGATATAGACACATTATCATAGTTTTATTATTGTAACCAGCTTAGATTTGCAAGGGAGAAAAGGAGAGAAGGGTTCAACGCTCGTGACAAGCAACAGATCTAGATCTACTTCATCCTTTGTGTTACTTTGGATTATAGATTTGTTTTCTCAAACTCTTGTTTGTTAATATAATTACTTCTTTTATGCATATCTTGTTATTTACCATGTTTTCATCAAATCCCATGGTGACGAAAGGTTTAGTTATGAACTAATCGTTGTCATGGGATCCTAGTGGAGTTATCTATGTAGCTTAGTAGTTTGCATGCCTTAAAGATTTATGTGTGGTGAATACTTGATATCCTTGTATGGTTAATCTTAATGCTTTTGGATGCGTAGCTAACATCTAAATTGAATTGTTAATCTCTTGCTAAACGAGAGTGGATCTTGAGATTTAGAACTTGCCATGCTAGCATAGGATAGGTTGATGTTTTAACATCATGATTTGTGGCGTAAATAGAGATATATTATGCTGCCCTATGTGATCTAAGTGGATAACTTGTGCTTCAACCTTTATGTTTTCAAATTCTATAGAGATATAGGGTCTAAACATAATAGGTGCCTACTCGTCTTCTATCTCTTTTGTGGATGTATGCGTAGATTGGTACTAGTATACCGAGAGGTAACTTTTACTCTTTTCGTGTTATTCGATCAGATATCAAAACCCATCGCATGTTTTAATTAAAGGCTGCAACTCTAAGTGAAGTAGATGATGAAACTAGGATTCCATGTTTTATTCTCATATTATTAATTCGACTTTAATCTCTTTAATTAGTTAATCTTTAGTTTGATAATTAATTTAGTAGTTAATAAAAATCCAATTTGTTATTTGTCTTAGCAGTGGATAAAAACCATACATCGGTGCATAGGTACATTAATTGAATTGAACACCATTCTAGATCTCTGTGGGAACGAACTTGATTTAATCATATATTACTTGTGACAACGTGCGCTTGCGTGATTTTTGCATAACAACAATTCCGGATAGTGTGACCTTGTTCCCCGCACCTAAAACATGCGCCAGTAGTCCAATGACAAGTGTTTCCACCGTGCATCTTCCCACAATGTTGACAATGAGACTTTGCTTCATTCTGATTTTTCTGGTTTCCATTTCTCTGTCGAAAGTTTCGTGTGTTATACCCATGATCATTTTTCTCAAATCCACCAGAAGATCCATTATTATTCTTAAGATTCTTGTTTTTCTCGGTAGATTCGTCATCCCTTTTTCTTTTCTGATTCTGCATGTCTTGCTGCTTACGGAAGTCTGTTTGATGAAGTTCTTGATCTCTGGCACTGTCCACCAAACTGTCCATCGTAGTGTAGCGGTTTGCAATGATGTGGTTACGGATCGAAGTCTTCAAAGCCCACTTGAATTTCATGATTTTATCTTCCTCTGTACCAGCAACGGTCCGTGCATAGCCAGCTAACCTCTGAAACCTGATCTGAAAGTCCGCCACAGATTCATCCTCCTTCTGAGTTATGTTCTGATATTCCCGAACATACTCCTCACGGATACTGGCAGGAAAGTACCTCTGATCGAACTGTGCCTTAAACACATTCCAAGTGATAATATTCTCATATCCAGCAGCGTGAGAAGCTACCACTGACTTCCACCAAATGCTAGCATCCCCCTCAAGACGGTAAATGCCAAAACGAGCCTTTTCCAGCTCAGAACAGTTAAGTACCCGAAAAATCTTCTCCATATGATCAATCCACGCTTCCGCATCCATCGGGGTCTTGGCCTCCTTGAAGCAATTAGGCCTTTGTTTCATAAAACGATCAAACATAGTCTGGCCTTCTTGATTTTGTGTGTTACCACCAGGATTCTGCGTTTGCTGAGCCACCACCTGTTGCACCATATGCATAAAGGTGTTTTGATCCATCACAATTTGCTGAGTAACATTTCCCCCAGTGTTTTGGCTAGTTTTAGATTTCTTTGGCGGCATCCTGCAAAATTTTTTTTTTTTCGTGAGTGCACATACGAAACAATCATATCATAGGTCGATATTTAAAGTCATAATCCTATCCATGCGAAGTCAACCCAAAACTCACAGGTCAATGCCTAAAAGACAGTCTACAGAATCTATATCCTTAGCTCTGATACCAACTGTAACAACCCGACTTTTCAGATAGTTAACTAATAGACAAATATCATAATAAAATCTAAATTATGTAAAATTGATTTAGAAAAGAACCGAAAATCCTGATAAATATCAATGTTTTAAACTTCAAAATGAAAATATTGAAAAGTCTGAAAACAAATCTAACAAGTTCTCGAATTTATTTATACTACTATATAGACTGTAGCTAAAGGCTGGGCATCACTCATCTCAAATCCCCGTTAATCCCTGATTACCTGCAGAAAGGGAACAATAAAGAGTGAGCGAGAAGCCCAGTACGAATAAAATTTAAAAGAAAATCATATTTTAAATAACTTAGTGAACTGTGTCTTATCGACAAAGAATTTTCAAATCAAGTCTAATACAAAATGAAGCAAGATAACCAACAAGAATAAAATATTGAATCGAAGCAGAACAAATATAAGACCGAA
The DNA here is from genome assembly GCA_037693485.1 of Kitagawia praeruptora. NCBI lineage: Eukaryota > Viridiplantae > Streptophyta > Magnoliopsida > Apiales > Apiaceae > Kitagawia > Kitagawia praeruptora. The sequence continues at coordinate 113,422,739 of CM075351.1, read as the reverse complement.
TCAAGTAAGGTATGTATCCATAAGGGTCTCTTATACAAATATGTACTCGCACAAAGCGAAGTACAAAACAGAGAATTCTTCCCCGGTAACCCACGAGAAGAAAACACACGAAATGCACAAAGCATTTCTACAAAACAGAGAATCCTTCTTCGGTAATCCAGAAGAAGAAAACACACATTAGCGATCATGATCTATACACAATCTCATACCCCAGAGACGTGCTCGTATACTCACAGCACCGATACGAGTAAGTGCCGAGTTCACCAGACACTCCGAACTCCATGAACTCGTCTATGATTTAACCACATAGATAGGTCTAAGAGCCCAACAAATAGGTTACAAAGGTTGCTTGACTCGTTGCACGAAACGAAACAAAATAAATAATGTCGCAAGAAAATGCGAAACAAAACAATATATACGAGTCAAAACAACAATAAATCCAAAAATAAGGAATTTGAAACGAAACTGAGAATGCGTACAAGTATGTACACATGGAGTACAATAAGGTCACAATTTTAGAAAACGAATTGACAATAAATTTAACGAATATTTATTAATTAAAAGAGAGAACCAAGAATTCGTACCTTAATATAGCTTCTAAGTTAATCCAATATATACCAAAAATCCGTTACTAGCTCCGAACTCAATCTATTCATAAAATAATACCAATAATTTTAACAACCATACCTCTATGATAAAGTTATGATAAAATTACATATCACTCATTAAATAATTAATATAAATATAACATGCATATCATTTGTGAATTCATATTTAAACAAATTGATAAAGCACACATGAGTTACCAGAAAACACTACTCTACTCACCTAAGCATGCAGATAACATATTCAGTTTAAACCTAGCCCTAGCTAATTTACCTATTTCTGTATATGCATACTTGACCACATGTCACAAAAAAATCAATAACCACTTCATACTTGAATTTGCTAAGAAAATGCATATACATTAAATTAATGCTAACTAATACTCACTGACCAAACACATGTACATATAATTTCTTACTAATCTATATTAATTATGCATGCCTTGACGTAAACAAAAATTAACAATTTTGATAATTAAATTAAATGTAATAAAATTATACGACAATATGCTATAAAATTCCATCACAAAATTTATGTTGCAAATAGGTATTTATTCTAATTAGTAGTGAAATCCAAAAGTAATTTACAAATATATATATATACCTTTAAAATGATAGTAAGCTCAACTCAATATTTGAAAATATTTACACTAAAACTAGAATCAAATTGAAAATATGGTATTCGTGTATTTAATAGGATGCCCTTAAAAACTTAATTAGTATGATGTGCGGTTGCAGACAGTACAATTAGCAAACAAAAGTAAATATGAGATGCTTATAAAAAGAAGACATGTTGCATAGTAATAATTATAACATAGGTGAATGTCAAAATATAACCGAAGATATGTACATGCATCCTGATTGTGAACACTGGCCACAAAGAATTCTAAACATGGTTCCCACAAACATATGAATTTACATACATTTACAAGTAATCAGTTATACTTACTAGAAACAAATGACTGATACATACAAGAATTTTGTTGTCTTTTTACGTAGCCCTCCCTGTTTATTCCCACTCTGTTTCGTGCGGCTAAACTCCAAATACAATTTTATGTTTAACATACTACTAATCAATTTTAACCTAATAGCATATAAGCTCATCCAATTATGGGCTTCCACTATGGGCTAACCCATAAATTTAATTAATAGTTATTAATATTAATATATATTAAATCAAACATATACATATCAATTAGATCCAAATAAATATATGTAATAAGTAAAATAAACATGAATAAATATTAAAATCTATTTTAGTTATAAAAAAAAAATAATGTCCAAAATTATGGGATATTACAATGTGTCCTAGTTTCCCACACTGGTAACACTTGACGTCCCTCTTAGGATTGGTATTAGCCGATGGGCACTGGCTAAGATAGTGTCCTTTTTGTCCACAGTTAAAGCAGTTTATTTCTAACGCTCTACACACTCCCGTATGCTTCTTACCACACGTGTTATAGTCTGGAAATGGTGTTCGAGATTGATTAGCCTGTAAGGTTCCTGTGGATCTACCACCCTGATTCACAGTCTCACTGGTAGTCTTATTATTCCCTGACTTTCCTCCAAACTGGGGTTTTTGTCCTTTACCAAATTTGTTAAAGTAGCTTCCCTCACTTGAACCCCCCTTCTGACCCTCAAATTTCCTTTTCTTATTCTCTCGTCCTACTTGAGTCTGTTCACTCTCAGCTTCGATAATAGATGCCTTCTGAACTACCGCAGCATACTCCGTCAACTCAAATGGTGCCACTCTCATTCGTAGCCATGGTTTCAATCCTTGTTGGAACCTTTTTGCTCTTTGTTCTTCAGTACGCACAAATTCAGGAACAAACCTAGACAGCTCTGTAAATTTAGTTTCATACTCTGCCACTGATAGGTTTTCCTGTTTTAACTCTAGAAACTTTATTTCCATTTGGTTCTCCAGGTACCTAGGGGAATACTTTTCTAAGAACACCCTAGTGAAACGCTCCCAGGTTATCACTCCCGCTCCTTCTTGATTCTTTTTAGTTTCCCACCAGTAATTTGCCTCTCCCTTTAAGAGGTAGGCTGCAAAAACTGTTTTCTGGTCTTCCTCTATCCTCAGTATCTCAAAAGCTTTTTCCATTTCTTTTAACCAAGCTCTGGCTACTACTGGGTTAACAGTTCCCTCAAACTCTGGGGGTTTTAATGACTTAAAGGCACGAAAAGAGTTAGCTGCCTGGTTGGGAAGAACAGGTGGTTGTGGCGGATTCTGTGGATTAGCGAAATTCTGCCTCAATAGTTCCATAAATTAGTTAAAAGGGTCACCACCCTGATTTCCCTGTTGACCAGTTGATTCATCTTCTTCTTCCTCATGATTTTGTTCATTATGAGCGTTTTCACCCTGCCTATTATGACTTCCGTCCTCTCTCTCATCTTCCCTTGCATTCATTCTATTATTACGCTTAGGCGGCATGATTCTGTATATAACAATATTCTTCATTAATCACCCAAAATTAGGGTACAATATACATCATTTCCATATATGCACAACTATGTCATTAGTTAACTTATTTATACATCACAGTTAATATCTAGTTATAATACTACCTCATTAAATAGACTTATCACTTTTAGCATAATAACCTTTTCATTTAAGTCAATTACCTGTCATACATTAATATTTTCGAATCTCAACACTTAGTATCAAAATATGATAAAATTAGGCAAAATACATAAACTTCATTAATTTACATAAATATTTTACAACTTGGGTACAACGTCTTTTACTACTAATATCATACATCATAAAGTACAAGGTTCGAAACCCCAAAAGCATAACCATACACACTAACTCGCTATAACAAAAGCACTACTAGCTTTCCTCTAATCAGACTGGGATTAAGACAGTAAAAACTAACCTAATCCCCAAAATGACATCTACAAGATGACTAGTCTGATTAGTATCCAAGACTACTACTCCTAATCATGGTAACGATGCCCTGACAACGTCTCTGATCTGCACTACCATAGTGGTGACTACATCAACTATCTGAGCCCTCCATACTGGATCCCCTCTGTCTCCCAACATCCTCCTAATCTCACCAAGTGCCCGCAGCTCGATACTAACTATGCCCAAAGACAACCCATCTGGTATCACACCTCCTCCTCCTCTCGTCCTGTCTAACCTCTGCACAAGTGTATCTATAGTCCGACGGGACTCCTCCAGCTGTCCCTGTAGGGCAAAGTACTCTGACAAGAAAATAGCTGGCAACTGACCAGCTGGAAATATAGGTGCCTCCTGAGGTGGCATAGCATCTGGGGGAGGTACATCTACAAGTGGAGGTGCATCTACTGGTGGAGGTGGTGGTGGTGCAAATGGTGGGGATGGAGGAACTGGCTCCGTGTCCGCATCCTCGGAAGGGTCCTCCTCCAACTCATCCTCTGACAAGATAAAGTGTCCCGGTGGAGTGAACTGCTCAACTGGGTCCTCAAATGGGTCAGGGCTAGGTAGAGGAGATGGAACTGGTGATGGCACTGGGACAGGTGGGACAGGAGTAGGAGTCACGTGAATGTCCCTCCACTCAATCGGCTCCTCAGGTATAACAAATAACCTAGGCCTCTTACGCAAGGGCATCTCCTCCTCAGGAATATCCGACCGCACCCGAGAAGGTCCGGCCCCATCAGGTCCTACATATGGTCTACCAGAGTATGGCACTATGGCCACAGCATCCCTCTGCCTGCGCTCCTCTGCCTCCTCAAGTCTCACTCTGATCTCGTGTCTCTCCATGGCCTCTGCGCGAACTCTCCTCCTCAGGTCAGTGATAGCATACTCTGGAACCTCTACACCTACCAGCAACAAGTCTCTAAGCTCCTGCTCGGGTAGTCCTAGCCACTGGGGGTCCTGACCCGGCTCACCCATCTCCGCTCCCTATAATAAAACATAAAATTCTATTAGTAACGGTCTATAAAATTATATTATATGCTTAAAATAAATACTACCTGCGATATACCACCCCTGAACTTGATGGAAGTTCACAATTTATGTTATAACTGATACATTATTATTATCACTCTTGTTCCTGAGCATTATGACTCTTAGCTCTGATACCAAACTGTGACAGCCCCAAATCCGGGGTAATGAATCTGGGCCATCACGGACCAACTTCCATTCAAAATCAATATCTCTTGGGTTTTTTTTTTATAATTAATACTTATGCAATTGACCCCACAGTAATACACACACACCAGTCATATGCTCAGAGAACAACATTTACCATAATAAAAGTTTAGAGTTAAACAGTGATTACAAACCCAGAATCATACTTAAGTACATTGTTGAGTGATGCTTCTACAAGAAGCATTTCAACAACCAAATTTATTACAACCTTACACACTTACACACTTAATATACATAAGACCACTAAACCCCTTGCGCTTGTCATCTACCTCCGGAATCGATGCTAATGTGCCCTCAGAAGGTCGCCTTTCCCTTACCCTCTTGCGGGGCGTTCTGCGAAGTATTGGCATACCTAGCTGTATATAGATAAGTAGCAAGAGTGAGCTATAATAGCTCAGCAAGATAATATTGTAAACTAGAATTTAAAAATTTAACCAAGTATACATGTATATACATATGTAAACGGTAATCAATTATAAACTTTAAGGAAGAATAAAACTCTTATTTAATAATACATCATCCACTTACTATTATAAGAAAGAAATCTAGAATAATACAGTATCAGTTTCTCTTCTTAAATAATATAACAATCAATATAATCTTTCAGTGTAATATTTCAGGATAATATGAATATTTACTTAAATCTCTTACTATCATCTTCTCATTTCCTTCTTACGTAACAATTTTTATAAATTAATATAAAATCAGTTTCTCTTCATCTATAACAATAATTCCATCGTCTCATATCATTTTACCTTTTCAGTATACCAATCTGACTTTATCGTTTATTCTTTATTCAATAATTGTGGGGTTTTCCGCTGTTACCGAATACGTGAGGTACGATGATCAGTCGTCTTCCGTACTCGTCCATTTTTACTACCGGTAGAAGGAACGAAGGCCACCTGCTAACATCATCCCTGGAGGAAGGCCACCTGCTAACATCCTCCTGGAGGAAGGCCACCTGCTAACATCCTCCCTTGGCATCTTCGTGCCGAATCATGAATGCTAGACTATGTCGCACACAGCCCTGACACAGCCTCTTATGCAAGTTTGTTGCTAATCCCCCTTTTTATAAGATCATTATTCAATTTATCAACACCATTTTACATTTCCATTCCCGTATATCACTTCCATTCTCGCACATTATTTCTATAAAATATATGTATATAACATACACTAAAAAGAATGTTTATAATATAGCATTATAAACCATATAACCCTAGATAACAACTGATATCATTCTCTTTCATATCTCTTTTACCCTAGATCATAATCGCTCCATTCGTAATCATCTCTATATTCATATTTCAGAAAACATATCCATCTCTCTTTAACTTCCCACACTCAAGAGAATATATTCTTTGCAATATAGTAACAAAAGCATCACATATACATAAATATATTCCATGATATCATTATTATTCCGAAGATAAATAATTTTTAAAGTAGGGATAGAAGGATCTTGCCTCGGTTTCTGTATCCTGACAGTATGGCTGGTTCCTCCTCCGGAATTTCTATAAACACAAAAGGACCGTCATTAGAATACCACATCTCTTACTCACTACCCTCTCGTATAACAAAACCCTTTACACTTCAATGTATGTTTAACGTATCATTATTACCCCAAAGGTTCAAGAACTTAACCATTTATAAGTTCAATCGAAGTTTCAGTGTTTGTCACCATTTCACCTAACGACCACACTCGACTGTAAAATTTCTTATAAATTTTAAATTTCGAATTTTAATATAAGGTCAACTGTCAAGGGTCCTCTGACCACCCTACTATACTATTCCAAAATTTCGTGACTTATAAAAATGTCTAAGTATGGTAACTTTAGCCTCAAAGTTGATACAATTACGTTTTCTCGGTTATCGAACGTCTTTCACTAAAACTGACTTTTCTCCTAAACCGTTCATCAGATTTTAACGCACCTTATATCAAAACGATCTATGAACCAAGCTCTACTCTACCATGGTTACTTAGGGGTCCAAACAGTAAGGTACCGTGTGGTTACAGTGGTTAAAAACAGGGTAGTTTCTGTCCTAACGAAAATCGGACATTATAACTGCTGTAATTTCATACTTTCCAAAATTTCAGCACTCCAAAACCACCATTCTACACTCCTTTCAAGCCCTACACCATGTGGGATACCTCCCAACCATGGTTACAAGTTCACAACAAACTTTCCATGTCAATTCCAACCATTTATATCACAAATTCATCATAACTTAACATTTATATCAATTAACCACTAACCAACTCAAAAATCATCACAAATACAAAAGGGGCAAGGATTGTTATACCTTCTTGAAGCCTTAAAGTCACTTAACAAGCCTTGGGTACACCTTAAGTCACCTTGTATTAGCTTAAATCAACTAAAGAGACCATAAAAACAAAGATTAAAACTTGAAAAACACTATTCACAACTATTCATCTTGCACTTGAAGGATTTTATTACCTAGGCAAATGATGATGGTTGGCCTTGAAACTTTGAGAATATCACTTTCTAACCTCCAAGCATCTCCACTATTTTTCCCTTGATTTAATCTTGAAGTGAGCTAGGGTTTTGAAAAAAAATTTCTTTCTTTTTCTTAAAAAGCCGAATGGATGAATGTGGATGGGGGAGAGGAAATTTTGTGTTTTTTCTTTGATCTTATCTCTTAATTACTACTAATCTAGATTGTGTTGGAAGCTTGGTAGATTTTTTTGTGGTTAAAACCTTGTGACATTACTAATCTACCCTTAACTAGTGTTAGTGGAATGTGATGTCATTTTAGTGATCTCATAATTCCTTTTTTTCTTGATTTTTCTTAAGTAATTTGCTAACACTCTTGGTGATAATAATGTGGTATATATCCTTGTTATATTATTAATCTTGGTTGCTTAGTCTCCATATTCGTCTGATTGTGATTCGTTTCGAATGTACCTCATTATCTCAGTGGTTTTGAAATCATTTAACAATCCAAATTCCTTTGGTATTCTCTTAACTTAATAATCCCCTGGCTCAAATCTAAATTCACTAATCCCTCAATATATAATTCTTATAATGTTTCCATGCTCCTTAATATCTAATAGAAGTTCTTTGGAAGTCCAAATCCTCAAAAATCCATCTTTAGGAATTCCTGGAATCTATCGTCATTTCGAGTCACTTATTTCCTCAGTACATCACTAATATAATTTCTGTTTATTCATTTTATGTTTCCATTATCGAGTACCTATATCCCATTTCTCTAAGACCTCAAAATTTACTATTTATAGGATCACTGTAGCATTGCCAAAGTTAGGGTTATTACAATGATCTTTGACGTCATGGTGAAGGTGTTCTCTACTAAGTCTATAGGCTGGAATGGAATACCCTCATATATCAAGAAACTCACTCATTCTTTAGTCCATACAAAGTGAACGTTGGAAAGCTAGTCATGGCACAATTGAAAAGCGCCATAGGCAAAATGGTATACATATACCCTCGCTTTTTAACAATGAGTATTAATCATATTTGTGGAAATGTTGTAGATGCACCTAATACTGAGGAATGTCCTGTTTTAAAGAAAAACATACACACATCTCTCAACACACAAAATTTAAATGCACATATTCCACTATGTCTCACACAACACATGATTAATCAAGTGCCCAACCTTGATATTTTATTACCTACAGGGTACACTGTTTTCACACTTGAGAATGAGACTGAATTAGACCAAAATTCAGTTAACCCACATTCTACACCATACATTCAACCTAGGGACTCTAGACTGCCCAAAGCCCTTAAAATGGCCAAACAGGAATCCAAGAAAAGATCCCTAGAGAGTGCAACCGGTGAAAATGTTGTGAGTCAAGAGGGAATTACTACACCTAGTGCAGCAAATAAGGATGGTAGTGAAATAGAACCCACAGTAGCCCCTTCTGAGCCTAAGAAGAAGAGAGCTAGAAGGGCTAAGGCTACTGTCAGCACCCTACAGTCTCCCAAAAGACTGTAGAGGATGATAGGGAAATAAACTCAACTCTAGGTGCCTCTTCTCAACAAGAGGCATCTATTGAAATTGGCCTGTCTCCCAAGGCACCTTTAAAGAGTTTGCACAACCTCAAGAACTCACTCTTGAGGAGCCTATACTTGAAGATATACACATAAAGATAGAGCACAGTGAGGAATTCATCCCTACTTTTGATGTTCCACAATTTTCCTCTGTGGAGCAGCCAACTAATCCATCTGAAATTCATACATCTACCTTCATCCCTACATCTATTGTTTCTTCTGTACAACCTAGAAAGGGGGACAGTACCAACCCCTCAGGTTTTGATCATCCATCCCAGACCTTGGATGAGCCCCCATCAAGTGGTCCACAAGAACCCATTTCTCAAAGTGAAATGGATACCACCCCTTCAAATACTGGACTAGATCAAGGTGGAAATTTGTAAGAAATTGAAACAGCCAGCATCTTGATCGATTCCCTCAAAGCATCTTACCCTAGGGAAGTTGCTGTCACAGCCAAAGATGCTGTCAATGACAAACCAGGAGGTGCTGTCAAACAATCAAGTGACAGTACCATTCTGACAAAAGATGCTGTCAAGGGCCTTCCCAAAGTTACTGTCAACATACCTTCTGACAGTAACTTATTGAACAAATATGTTGTCAACAATGCTCAACCTCAATTCCAGGAAGGATTAATAGAATAAATCTCTGATGATGACATGCCACTCTCCAAGGCCTTTAAGGTAAAATCTAAATCATCTTTCTCTTCATTGCATTCTAGTACTGCTCATACTCATGCATCTAGGATGAGTGAGGGAGAACAAAAGAAAAGAGAGATAAAAGAAAGGAGAGGTGAGTCTAAAAATGAGAGGCAGCCAAATGTGCTGGCAAAAGGTGAGGGACTTGAGCATGTCCTGAGTGAAATTGAGGGAGCCATTCAACAAAAGGCATTAGGCCTTGAGGGACTTATTGTGAGAGGTTATGAGATCACCAGTAAAAACAATGAGAGTGTGAGAACCCCAACAGCTTTCTTGCCCCAGACTTATCCCTTACCTCCAAAGAGGCTTAGGTCTGGTGGTCATTCTGCATCATCAAATGAAAGGCTCCAAGCTATTGAAGACAGATGTGCCAAAATGGAAAGCAAATTAGACAATCTATCCTCTACAGTGAAAACTGGTTTTGCTGAAATTCAAGCAAGTCTGCTGTCTCTTTCTTCCATCATCAATGCTGTCAACTTAACTAAGGGGGAAAAAGTGATAGATCAGAAAGAAGCTGAGCAACCAGAAATAAAAATGAAGTCACAAGGGGAAGCTGACAAACAGGGGGAGCAAAGGAGTAAGGGGGAGCAAAAAGAAACTGCTATAGCCTCTGGAACTGGTGAACTTTTTGCTGAAATAGATGGGGAGACAATGATAGTATCTGAGGAAGTATTGGAACAGATAAAAAGAAATCAAGCATCTTCCATCAAAATTAGTGAACCAGTTCCTGAAAAGAAAGAATCCACTTTGGATAAGCTTTGGAGAGAAAAGGAGGAGTCAATCAGGATGGGCAAAGGCAAGGACAAGTTGCCTGAATATAGGAATCCTCCTGAGTTTGTTACTTGGACTGATGGAAGCACATACTCTCTAGAAGAAGCTGATTCTATGATGATAAGTCATATGGAGAGCACTCTAAATAACAAGGATGAAGAATTCAACAATCTGGTGAATGAAGCAATCACAGAATCTGGAGGAAAATCTGCTAAATTGGCAGAAGCTTTGAAAGAAAAGATTATCAATCTATCTGTGAAGATTAGCTCAGAGGAAAGGTGGGTAGTTGAAGTGTTCCTAAAGAGCAGACATTCAATATTCATAACAATGCAACTGCTAGAAACCTTCTCTTCCAGAGTACAGTACATCCTTGCACAACTTGTCAAGACAAAGTCTACCATCTTCAATGAAAGTCTCTATCTGCAACTGAATACAATGGTGAACAACAAACTTCCATAAATCAGTTTTCAGCCATATGGTGTAAGCTTCAGACAGGTTACAGCCAAAGGAGCTAAGGGACTTGGCTTCTTAACTCTTGAAGGCAAAACATCTCTACAAAGCAAAACTATCATGGAAGTACTAAAGTTGTTGCTGAAAGCACCCATTACCAAGGAAAGAGCTCAAGCAGTTAAAGATATCCACATGCTAATGGCAAAGAGAAATGAGGAATACAGTGCTAAAATTAAGAAGCTCATTGCCAAAGCAAATGAAAATTGAAATGCCAAAGGTGGAAGGTGCTTGTTTGATGACACCTTGGATAAAGATGGTGATGACAATGAAGATGGAGGTGAAGCTGGAGGAGCTAAAGAGTCAAATAAGGGAGACTCTTCAAAAGAGCAATCCCAAGCTAAAGAAGCTGAGCCAAAAGATACTTCAGAAACTCCTGGAACAAGCAAGAAAAATGAAGATAAGGAGAAAGAGGAGGAGATACTTGAAGCATTGGAAGTTAATCAAATGGAAATTGACAGTATCTATTCTGAAAAAGATACTGTCAACAAAGATGCTGTCAAGGATGTCATGAAAGATGCTGTCAAAGAAGACACTGTCAAAAGCCCTATCAAAGATGCTGTCAAAGAAACTACTGTCAAAACATCCAAGACAGGGAGAATAAAAAGAAAAGCAAACAAGAAGATAAGGGGAAAGACTCTCTATTCTGGACAAAGAAAAGCTACTGGTCTAGGGCTTAAGAAACCAATCATGAGCAGAAGAATGAACAGCTTGGAACATCTACAAAAGAAAGCCAAAGAGACAATCACTTCTGTATCCCTAGAATTTGATGAGTCAAAAGAAAATGTTACAAGATACATTCTATGGGAAAATGAGGAAAGATTGATTATGGTAGAACCTGACTTCACTCAGATAACAAAATCAAAGGTGATATCCAACAAACTCATTCAAACCTCTGAAACAGTAAGACAAAGAATTGATTATTTCAATTTGGAAAGAATGGTTTAACTCTTGGAAAGCTATGGTGATATCTCTGAAAAGATCATGGATTCTGTCCGTAAATACTATGAAGCCAGACATGCTGAATTTATTGGGAAGTATGGTGATTGGACATTTCACAATGATGAAGATGTCTATCAAGCCCTAGATTTGGAAAATGAAGAAGACAATCCCATTCCTAAGTATGACTGGACAGAAATGGAGAAACCTTACACAAAGCCAGAAATGGATAGATATGAGGCAGAGCAGAAATTCAAAGAGGAATTAGCCTCAAGACAAAAATCTCGTCAACAGATAGCAGATGAGATTGAAGCTCAAATGAAGAAAAGCTACAGTGAAATCAACAAACTCAACAACAATGAATCTAACTATCAGCCATGTGTACTGAACAATCCGTTGAGAATCAAGTATGGCAAAGAAGAAATCTATGCAGACATCTTTTCTAAGTTGAGAACCAGTGTGCTCAAAGAATTGTACTGGCAAGTGGTAGGATCATCAAACAAGCTCGAAATGATGTGTTCTTGGGAGCTAGACATGATTTTTGATCAAAGGAAAGGAGAAGATCCCAGCTTGGACAGACTAAGAAGGGAAACCTTAAATCAGTTTCCTGGCAAAAGATTCAAGAAAGAGGGAGATGTGCTAAAATTCAGATCAATTGTCAAGCAAAATGTCTATTGGATGGAACTTAGAGATGTGTCAAACACTACTTCCTCAATGATCAGGAAATACATCATGGAAAATGAAGATGATGCAGAGTCCCCTGAAGAAAAGGAGCTAATTGAAAAACTCAAAAAGGCTCTGCAAGAAAAGGAGAGAAAAGGAGCTAGATGAAATTTCAAATCAAGTTAAGTAAACATTTTCTATCTACTCAGTCTAAAGGAGTACTTGATTTTTAATTATGAGCTTTTATGATCATTGTTCGAAAACAATCTAGATTAATCACATTTTTCAGAAATGAAGGGTTTATTCATTCTGATCTATGTTAGTTAAGTTGTCAGCATGATATATTTGTAAATTTGTCCTTATTGTCCATAAAAACAAATTGGGGGAGATTGTTGGGATTTATGGGTGATAGAACAGACAACTTAACTAGTTTCATTGGTATACTTAGTTTCACTAAGTAGAACATACTGTCATGGCCAAAAATGTATTCTTGTAATCAAATAAGTACTGTCATGTAATAATTGTAATTCTTGGAAGAAGTTCTATTATGTTCAAGCCTCAAGAAATACAGAAGTTCGACAGCAGTAATAAAAGTTACTGTCAAGCATTGACAGTAAGGTTACAAGGAAACAACATGTTGCCTAGGTCGACAGCAAGTTTCATTGAGTCGACAACAAGTTTTAACTTGACAGCAACATTGGCGGAGATTCTGATGACAGCAACTTTCGTATACAGTTTCCGACAGCGAGTTTGGAATTCTTGACAACAATCTCTGCGGGGAATTCATACTGTCAACCAAAGCACAATTCTTGATAGCAACCTTTGCGGGGAATTCATACTGTCAACCAAAGCACAATTCTTTGACAGCAAACTTTGCGGCAAACATACTTTCATACAGAATCAACTTGATTTAGGAATTTTCTAAGTCAGATTAAGCGACAGAGTACATGTTCAAAAGAAGCAGGCGTGCTGCAACATTCAAACTTTACAGCAAGCTTGAAAGTCTATAACAGAAGCTCGAGAGATCACATGGAGCAACCTGTAAAGTATAGAGCAAGATAAATTTGATAAATGCTAGATCTGGGTGGCTCAAAGGTGGAAAGTATCTAAAGTTACTGTAACGCCCCCAATTCCGGGGTCAGGAGATTTGGTCGTTACTCAGAAATCCTCAAATACATTCACCTGTTTAATAACACGATATTCCTTGTAATTGTCCAAAATCATAAATATAGCATCTGTGACCCCAACCACCAAGATCTTTTAGGTTATAGTGCTAGAAACAAGAATCCAAATTCCATAAAAAAAAACTTTCTTCTTTACAACATTTTCTTTGATCAAATCTTAAACCACTGGTATAACTTCGACAAGAAGTATACCGGGCCAACTAATCTAATACATAATAATAATTATTAGAGTACAACTATATAAAATATATCTTACACTAGATCCAGTCCTCCTGAGTCAAGTCATCTTGAAATAGCGTCTTGCTTTTTCTCTTTCCAAACTACGCAGGTAAATCTCGCCAAATTACCTTACTGAAAAGTTAGAATTTCAAAACAAGCAAGTATGAGCGGAAGAAATGCTCAACAAGTGTATAGTAAAACAGGAATATTAACAAATCATTGCTAATAAAATATATATCTTTTATCAAAAGCTCAAATCACAAGATAAGTATTTCGAATCTAAAATCTTTCAACACAAAATGGATTAAAATAAAGTATGAAATTGAGTATTCAGACATGATAGGTTCAGTGTTCTACTAGTGGGATCCCGACTAGCTAAACAATTGGTTTAATTTTACTTCGAGTAAGGAAGCATCATTGATTTACAATATCACTGTAGAAATAGTCAATTTTCATCATTAAATCATCAACAACTATTGATATTTCAAAGAATATTTTAATCAAATTCTCAACAGTAAAGCAAGTATGGTGTATACTTACTCATCAATATTTGTATCGCAATTAAAGAAACAACTCACTTGAACAATAAGTGAGGGATAGTAACACTTGCCTCTAGTCCTTGATATTACGTAATGTCACAATAATACCACTTTCTTCTTCTATCTTACGGCATCACAATCTTCTATTTAAATCATTCGTTGGTAGGACACTCTTGCAATTGCCACGAGTCTAATCTGCCAATGTCGAGCCTGAGCGTCAACTTTATAGTCAAACATAATACGATAATTCAGTCTCTAGACGACAATTCTAATATTCTATAAACACTTATAAACTCAACTCGAACGTATTAACCATGCTTCAATTAGGAACTCTCGGATCAATATCTATGTAATATAGACAACTAACACAAAACAAAATGGTTGTCGTTGGTACTTAACCCTTAAATCTGTTCTCTATTTTAAAAACTGGATACCCTCTTAAGAATCTCTCAATGAAATCCATATAATTAAATAGTACATCTTGATATGGTCGTGTCCATATATTATACGTAAATTTTCGAGTTCAGGAAGTATTTTAATTAATTAAAATACTCTTGGCTCCTTAGAAATGACCATTTAATACTCCATTTTCTAGTAAAATCCATAACTCCATTGATCTTCATCATTAAATCAAAATAAAAATCTCCATAAAACTCATAATATTATCGCAAAGCCAAATAAAATTACTTCCTCCGAAAATCAAACCTCCCACCATTTATAAGAATTCCTCAAAGTCTCCATTTTAATCGTTTTCCAAATTTAATAACTAATACATCCGATTACTCCTACCACTCCCAAATATCTTAAAAATTACTACATTTCATCCTTGATTTAATAACCAAATTTCGGAATTTTTCACTATATCCATTATTTACTATAATTCAACCAAGTCTCTAAATCCACAAAGTAACTCAATAAATCATTTTATTCTATTCTTAAAATAAGATCCATATCTCCATTTCCACTTCTCATAAAGTTATTCAAAAATTATCGTAATGTTCCTCATAAAATCCTCTAGCCAAATAAAATCATAATTTCGAAAATCCCACTTGTCCACTATTTTATAAAATCATCCCAAGTCCTATATTTTATTTATTTCACCAAATTTTTAAACTAACATCCCAAAATCCATTTCATCACCTAATAAACTAATCAAATACTATGTCATTATCCCAATTTATCCAAAAATTCTCAAACACAAACTCTTCTCCACTTATCAATTAAAAATTCCCAAAATTTACTCTAAACATTCAATTAATAAAATAAAAATATATAATCTTACACAAGGTGGTGGCTTCCGTCCGTTAACAGCCTTTTCCCCTGTTTTTTTTCCCTGCCTCCTTCGCACAACTCGCACAAAAAAAATTACGCGCTTCTTCACCATCTTACTCTCAACCTTTTACCAACTCAAACACACACACGACTACATCACATACAGATACAAACCACTACACAAAATTTCCCACCAGCACACATCCACCGTTTCTGCAACTCAATACACCGTACATGTGACGCCCTCCCGATCCGGGGCCTAGATCGTGGGGTCACCGACACACATCTAGATGCATACAACCTAATATAATAATATAAAAGACAACATGCTGACTGGCCCCGACACTACAATCCAAGATCTTTCCGGGTAATGGTATGAAACAAGCAAGCCATCATCTAACTAGATTATTAATACAAATCTAAATTCAAAATAATATTATTATTACATCCATGTTTTCAAAAGACTACATCCATCCTCACACTATCTAGTTCTCCTCACTGAGCTGATGTTGCATCTACCTCGGGAGCTATCTGGAAATGAACCACTTCGGGCCCACGGTTATAAGTGCGCTTCCTCGCAGTTTGCATAGTATGGACCATGATTCTTAGTTACTGTCAAAAGGGTTAGACAAAAATAATAATGAGCCAGCGCTCAGCAAGAAACCACTAATCTCTACTAACAACATGATATGAGAATTTATAAAATGATAGTAGCTCAAGATATAACATGGTTATCCGGGAATAAATCAAGGGTCCTGGTACGGGTATATGATATGAAATCAACCGACAACAGGATAACATTATATATTCTTCAAAACTGTGAAGCAATTGATATTTCAAAAAGTAAACCAAATTCATTTCATAATAATAAAAGTAAACAACATTTAAAGAAACTGATTGGAGTTTTATTTATACAGACAATACAGGTGATCAGCCCGTAAAGTCCCCATACCGGACACAAAGTCCCTCTAGTCATCATTTCCTCTCATTAGGATAGCTTGGGGTCCCAAAAGGCAACACATTGGCCTATAAAGGTGTCGGACTGGACAAACCAGAACTACACAATACTACTTCACAAAACAGACGGGACTTTCATCCCGTCTCTCCAATCGTTAGGAATCCGTGGAAACCATTTAAAAGGAGTTCCTAACATTTTATAAAAATTCTCATTTAACTATCAAAACTCTTTTTAACTTTCAAAAGCTCATTTTAACTTTACAAAACATTTCAACTTTTTACCTTTTCGAAAACCTTTACTTCGAAGTACTTTCGACTCTCTGATAACATATCAGCCCAGTCTAGGTAACTTCAAAGTAATCTTACAAAAACATTTCATTTGATTTGCAATCATAAAAGTCAAGGGTTTGACTCAATTTTCTAACATCAATGAAGTAGGGATACAAGTCTGGATCATAGAGATTTAGACTCAAAGGCATCAAGGCAATTGTTTAGATTTCAAGTCTTAAGAAAAACAGTAAAGGTATTTAAACGTTTGTATCAGTGTTTAGGTCATAAGGAATCATATGATAAAAAGGTCAACATAGGTTTGACTAGTTACGAACATAGGTTAAGTAGTAGACTGGTTTATCTATCAGTCAACTAGGTATGATCAGGTATGACTCTGGTTGACATATATGGTCAAGAAGCAATTAGAAAGAATTAGGCTATACAAGCTTTATGAATGACATGGTATAAGGTAGGCATGCTTGAATCAACATGGTACATCATTTAAGAATAGAACTGCAAGTAAAGATAGAGTTACTTGCCTCTGATAGAATGCAACAGCTCAGCGTAACCTACTACTGGTACTCGACCTTCGCTTTTCCTTTATTGCTAGGGCCTACGTCCTTCGTATCTACATAAACAAAACTACTACTTTAGAATCTATAACACTTAATCGTTTCGTCTTAGTCTACCCAAATGATTCCTATATCGTATCATTACTTAACATATAGCATATAGATCATGCAATTCACATAAGTCACTTAGCACTTAGCAGACAAACCTAACTCGTAAGCAATCATATACTTCACACTTTATTTCATAAAATTTTACGAAAATCGGACAGAGTCTCCATTGTAAAATGGACTATTCCTCGGAATTTATCCGGCTCCAAATCGCAAACATGTACCTATGATGGATATAGAATCCATCTTCAAGCCCAAGGATTTATAATCATACTCATACTATATTCCACATAATCCGAATCAACAATAACCACTAAACAATATTTAACGAATCATTAACATCACATAATTCATGATAACTCGAATAATTATAAAAATTCGAATTAATAATTTTGAAAACCAATCATGCAATTTTATTTTCTTCGAAAACTTCTCATACGAATAATAATCAAATTTCTTTCGACTCATGTTCATCATCGTCGATTCACCGGCTCATTATGAAAATCATAGCCGATGGGCAAAAGTTTCGGTGGTACTCTTAATATGAGCCTCTAACACGAAAATTCTACCACTAAAAACTCATATACATAACAGTTAACAAGAATCGAAGCATAGCAGTTCGGAATCAAGCAAAAACCCAAATGATTTCATGATTTTCATCATATAACTCGAGCATACACACATGGCACATGTATATATATACACGAATTAATATCAAAACACAAGAATCGACTGGATATGATGTAAAGAGGTCATGACTTCGAGTTTCTAACTATCAAGAACTCAGAAATCACATAATTCGCATAGATATATACATATACACGCATAAACACATAACTCGAATCATCCAACTCGCAACAACAACAAAAACGGCTCGGTAGGAAGATAGCAGGGGGCATAAGGATCATAAATATGCAAGAATCAAAGCAATCGGACAAGATTTAAGGGTTGCATGCGATGAAGCTCGCATAACGAGGTGAAGAACTCACCGAGAGAGAGAATGGAGAGAACAGGCGAGAGATGAAATGGGAAATAAGAAGAGGCAGTCGCCTCTTGTCAAAAATGACAGGGGCAAAACTGTCTTTTCACAAATGTTTAATATTTTCTGAAAATTCTGATTTTTAATACTCCTTTAAATCGAAATAAAATAGGAAATAGGGAGAAAATATTTTATAAAAATTCTTAAAATAAAGATCTTGAAATTAGAGACATCCCCATATTTTTAAAATAATATTTTGATCAAAAATGAATTTTATATGAATTTTCGAAGTAAAAGCTCTTTAATAGGAATAATGCTTTTTAAATCATTTTAAATTACTAAAACTCGCAATTAAATATTCATACTAATTTTCATAACTCAATGATATTATAAGTATGATAATGCAAAAGATTTCATGATTAAAATCAACTCCAATGATTTAATATGAATTCTAAAAGATTGAAAATGCACTTTAAAAATACTTTTAATGCTCCAAAAAGCATAATTAAAAATTCTACGAGCATATACGACACATAACGAACATCATATAATCACATAATCATGTTTTCACACATAACTTAACTTCAAAAAAAAATGTACTCGTCATATATATCACATATCTTCCACATTTAACAATTAAATAAACATTTAAATATTGCGAAAAATTCTAGGTCGTTATAGCCTTCCCCCTTAAAAGGATTCTGTCCCCAGAATCTCATCTAAGTAAACAAATGAGGATACTTGGCAAGCATTTCGCTTTCAAGTTCCCAAGTCGACTCTTCGACTTTAGGATTCCTCCACAAAACTTTAACTAATCTTACAACTTTATTTCTAAGCTTTCTATCACTTCTATCTTGAATTTCTACTGGTTGCTCCTCGTAAGATAAATCTGGCTGAATCTCAATAGGCTCGTACTCAATTACATGACTCACATCAGGATGGTACTTCTTAAGCATAGATACGTGGAACACACTGTGTATATGATGCATGTGCGGTGGCAATGCTAACTCATGAGCAACTTTTCCAACTTTCTTCAAAATTTCGAATGGCCCAACATATCTGGGACTCAGTTTTCCTTTCTTATCAAATCTTGTGACTCCTTTCCATGGCGACACTTTCAACAACACTTGATCACCTATCTCAAAACTTACATCCTTTCTTTTCAAATCAGCATACTTCCTCTGTCGATCTTGGGCAGTTATTAGTCTTTTCTGAATAACCTCAACCTTTTCCTTTGTCTGCTGGAGTAGCTCTGGTCCTAAAATCTTTCTTTCACCAACTTCTTCCCAATATACCGGGGATCTACATTTCCTTCCATACAAAGCTTCATACGGTGGCATCCCAATACTTGCATGATAACTATTGTTATATGAAAACTCAACCAATGGCAGATGTTCATCCCAACTCCCTTCAAAATCTAGTGCACAAGCTCTGAGCATATGCTCTATTGTGTGAATGATTCTTTCACTCTGTCCGTCCGTCTGTGGATGGTAAGCTGTACTCATCTTGAGCTGGGTTCCTAAACATTCTTGGAATTGTCTCCAAAATCTAGAGTTAAATCTTGGGTCTCGGTCAGACACTACTGAAACGGGAACTCCATGTCGGGATACCATCTCTTTCAAGTATAAATGTACCAACTTGTCTAATGAAAATCTCTCGTTGATTGGTAGAAAATGAGCAGACTTTGTCAGTCGATCAATAATAACCCAAATTGCATCATGATTCGCCTTAGTCCTCGGCAGTCCTACTACAAAATCCATAGCAAGGTGTTCCCATTTCCACTCGGGAATATCCAATGGTTGCAACAATCCACTTGGTTTCTGGTGCTCAGCCTTTATTCTCTGACATGTATAACATTTACTTATCCATTCAGCTATCTCACGTTTCATATCTGGCCACCAAAAATTTTCTTTCAAATCTCGATACATCTTTGTACTTCCGGGATGAATAGAATATCTCGAACTATGAGCCTCAGTTAAAATTTCACTCTTCAACTCCGAAACATTAGGAATCCATATTCTCCTTCCGAATCTTAAAATACCTTGATCATCTTTCTGTGTGCAGATTTCTTCTCCAGTCAACGTGTTAATCTCGCAACTCATCACTTCTTCCTGACATCTCCGAACTTTTTCTAACAACTCTGGTTGAAAAGTCATCGTACTAAGAAATTCATCTGCATCTTTTGAATCAAAAACTTCTAAATTCAACTTTTCAAATTCTTGATACAATTCCTTCGGCATTGTCAACATATTCAATCTCTCCTTCCTACTTAATGCATCAGCAACAACATTTGCCTTACCGGGATGATAACTTATTGTACAGTCGTAATCCTTTATCAATTCCAACCACCTTCTCTGTCTCATATTCAACTCCTTCTGAGTAAAAATATACTTTAAACTTTTGTGGTCGGTGAAGATCTCACACTTCTCTCCGTACAAATAGTGTCTCCAAATCTTCAATGCGAAAACAATCGCAGCCAACTCTAAATCATGTGTCGGATACTTTTGCTCGTGCGGTTTAAGCTGTCTCGAAGCATACGCAATAACATTTCCGTGTTGCATCAAAACGCAACCTAATCCTTTGTGCGAGGCATCGCTATAAATAACAAAATTTCCTTTCTCATCAGGTAGTACCAACACTGGTGCGGTAACTAACCTTTTCTTCAATTCTTGGAAACTCTCTTCACACTTCTCACTCCAAATAAACTTCTCATTCTTCCGAGTCAACTTAGTCAATGGCGTAGCAATCTTTGAAAAATCTTGAACAAATCTCCGGTAATAACCAGCCAATCCTAAGAAACTTCTCACTTCAGTAGGAGTTCTCGGTCTACTCCAATCCATAACAGCTTTGTTAGGCCGAATACACAATTAATAATCAAGTATGTATGAGAGTTTAACAAGAGATACGAGTATGAACAATCAAAAACTGTTTGGAATTAATAACTCCTCTCTCAGTGATGTAAAATATCACAGAGAGCTGCTTAGGTTACAATAATAAGATAATTCGATACACGATACCCTTCTAGGGTTAACCTAACTGTATTTATAAAACATACAGCTGCTATACAATTGCTAATTGATACTCCTACAATTAAGCTATACAATTGATATCAATTACGATTGCTACACATCTCCTAAGTCAACTCAATCTCTATGATAGCTATCCAATCTGTAAAGAGATTGCTTCCATAAATATCTCCAATTTAATCTTCAATTAATGTTGACTCGCAGATGCGCTTCCTCCAGACAGAGTTTAATTAAACTCTGTTCTAGCTTCCAAGTCAGCGTTTAACTAAACTCTGACTGCTTCCAGCTAAACTCTGATTTGTCACTGTAGCTCCTAAACACTGTTTCCATCAATCATTTCTAACAATCTCCCCCAACTTGTTCATTAGCAAGAATGTACAAGTTTACAGTAAATGATGATGTCAAAACAAATACAATATTACAATGTTTAATATACAAACAGAGTTTAAGCTTCTACTTAACAAAAATCTACAGAAATAAGAAAACTCTTACAGACTTTAACCTCTAATCTCTTCAAGATCTGGTGTAGCTCTGAGATAGTCTATAAGCAGTCTTCTTTCAGCATTTTCAAGTTCAATCTGCATAGCTTCCTTAATCTTTCTCAGCTGAGGATCATTCTCATCAGTCTGATAGATAGCAGCTCTGAGATCATAGATTTTGTTTCTCCTCATTTCATTTCCCAGTCTGATATACTTTACCTCTTCAGACTTCACATTGAAATCAAGAACAGTGATTCCAAGATCAGTCTTTAGCTTTGTAGTTCCTTTCTCCATCTCTATCAGCTTTCCATTCCAGTCTCTGTACTTAGGAACATATTTACTGTTATACTTCATTTGTCTTCTTGCCAGGTTCTGAAGCATCTTCTGTCTAAGAACATTTGCAACAGATTGAGTCCTTTGATTTGTTACCTTGAAAAGATACAGAACATGTTCTAGTTCTTCCCAATATTTCAAACCAAGATCATTCTCCCCAACTTTAAAAACTGTTCCATCTGCCATGAAGTATAATAGAAAATCTTTCTTTAGGCTCTTCTGATAGACCAACTGCACTGATTCTAGTCTGTCCAAACTCTCTTGAGTGACAACACCTCGACCTAGAACAGCCAGTGAAGAAGGATCTCTAGGACCAACATTCTGCCTTTTGTCCCTATGTGATCCTATACCACCCTTGTTATTTCCAATCTTCCCAGATAGAGCTCTTGCATCAGTAAAGTCCATTGACCCTTTAAGTGCTTGATTTGGATCATGAAGAGTTCCCTTTCCAAAAGTTGATTTCAACTGAGAAGATTGTAAAGGTGTGGTCACAACTTGTGTAGCAACAGAGGTTGTGTTTTCATTCTTCTTTACAACTTGTGTAGAAACAGAGGTTGTATTTTCTCCAGCAATGCCTTTCAGCTTTTGCTTAAAGTCTGCATTTGTTGGTTTTCTGGATACTTGCATCCTTTGATCAGTACCAACCTTTTTTTTGATTTGAATGCCTTTAAGAACAGGCTTTGCAGCTTTCACATTCATCTCTTTCACATTCATCTTAGAATTGCCAGATTTCACAGCTTTCTTATGTTCTGCTAGAAATTTCTTCTCTTGAGCTTGAACATCTGCAATTGTAACTCCCTCTTCATTTTATTCTAAGAATAACTTAGCAGCCAATTCCTCATCAGTCTGAGGATTAGAGGATAGTACTAAACTCTTAGTTTTTGAAAAACCTTGAGTATCAGTGTTTAAACCAACAGACTGTGATTTCAAAGACTTGCTGCTAGTTTTCAGAGTTTGAGTTTCTACAGCTTTGCCCTTGCCTTTATTATTTGCACCTCCATCTCCAGCATCATCCTTCTGAGTCAGAGTTTGAAATTGCTTGCATTTTGACTTTGCAACTCTCTCCCCCTTTTTGACATCATCAGGCATGAGTATAGATGTAATTAACTCCAAGGAGGTAGCAATTGAATCAATTTTAACAGACAAGGCAGACTGATTTTCTTCTACTTTACCCAGCCTGGCAAAGAGATTTTCCTGAGCTTGAGAGAACTTTGTAGCCTTGATTTTAGACTCTCTTTCCATGTTCATCTCTCTAGTTTGAATCTCAGTCTTCAAGTCAGTAATTGCCTTCTGAGTTTCATCAAATCTGCCATCTAGAGTCTTGACTTGTACCACAGTTGCTTTTAAGCAAGAAAGAATCTCTGGATCAGAAATGTTGCTTGCACTTTACTGAACAAATTTAGATGCTCTCCTTCTTGGAAAAATGCGGTCTTCTTTATAGCAGTCAGCAGCAAACTTAGCAAGTTGTGCCTCTTCAATGGCATGTGATTTGCAAGGTCAAGCAAATGTTGTGTGCTTGTTGTCAGTCTGCGCAGGTGCACTCTGAGAATCAGAGTTTGCACTGCCTTCACCTTCAAGTTCAACACTTGCAGCTTTAGCATGGTCTACAACATCTTTAAGTGAAACACTGTGCTGAGCATTGTCAGCCACAGTTTCTGCAATCACTTCTGCAACCTTGTCAAGATTTTCTTCATGTTGCTCAGGCTCAGCAACAGAGTATACAATTGTATCATCAACAGGCATAGGCTGAGAAGGAGCCTTGATTGCTTGATCAACCTCATCACCTTCTTCAATAAGATGATGAGCATCTGAGATTAACTCTGTATGTGATGCTACAGTTTCAGAAATGATAACTATAGGTTGATCAGCTGCACCAGTTGCTTCAGATTGAGCAAACACAGGTGAGATAGGATCAGAGAATGGCATGAAAGAATCAAGAATATCATTCATTGGAGAAAAAACCATCTCTTTTGTCCTCTTCTGCAGGCATTTTATCCTCTGCAGGCATTTTATCCTATGCAGGCATATTATCCTCTGCAGGCATATCAACCTCTGCATGTATTGTCATCTTTGCAGGCATAGCATCCTCTGCAATTTCAACAGTAGGTGTTTGCTGTGAAACCACTTCTGGAGCTTCAATGACTTCCTCATCAGAATCCGAGATTACTAGTTTTCTCCTCTTGGCTAAAGGCACTTCATCTGAATCTTCTTTACTAGATTCTTCCACCACAGAGGGTGAAGAAGGTCTGTTTGCTCTTTGAATCTTTCTTCTAGCATAAACAGCTCCAGGAGATGTCTGTTTTGCTTTGGTGTGTGTCTCTGTTTTCTTCTTAGCTCTTGCATGTCTTTCAGTGTTTGCTGCTGTTTGCTTTACTCTGCCTCTTTTTGCTTTAGGCTGTGGTTGTGGTTGTGATGATTCAGTATTTGGGTTAGGAGTAGGGTTAATAGGAGGTTGTGAGGATGTTTGAATTGGTACAGTGTTTATGGTAGGTGTGGTTGTAGATACAGTGTCAGTGTTTAAGTTTTGAGTTTGTGAAGGTTGTGGTTCAGTAATTGGGTTTTGGTTTGAGGTTGTAGGTTGTTGAGTAGGTGGTGTAGGTGGTTCAGTGTTTAGAGGTTCAGGCTGTGGTTCAGTGTTTAGAGTTTCAGGTTGTGGTTCAGGTTGTGGTTGTTGTGGGTCTTGTGGTTGGTTGAGAAAATTCTGCAAAGCAAGTGGCATGACAAATCCAGGTAAATTGTCTTTCCCAAGGTCTTTATTTGTCATGTCAGAGAATATCCTTTTAGCAACCTTAAAAGGTTGGATAACATCATCTGTTGCTATTTCAAGACCAGGAACACAAGCAGTGAAAAGCATTTGACAGAATCTAGCAAAATAAACTGTAGTAGGTTCTGACAATTTATCTCCTAAATTCATTAAGACATATCTACCAAAATCAAAGTTACTACCAAAGAGTAGAGAATACCCAATTTGTAGACTATCCATTGGAATGGCATTCCAGTTGGTAACCTTCTTTTGGAATGTTCTTGTTATGCAATCAAAGAAGAAATTCCATTCCTTCCTGAGATTAGGCCTCTTGACACTGCCAAGACTTTCAAGAGAATCCATGTAGCCTATCTCCTGTAACATCTCCCTGAGATTATTTTCAGACACAACAGCATATGAGGTGTGAGTATCGAATCCCATAATTTCTCTGACAGTCTGTGGAGTAATCACAAACTCCTGTTCATCATGAGTAAAAATTATGGTTGGAGTCCCATTCTCTCCTCCATCCACGTAGACTGAGTTTTGCCAAAACGTGGCAATTTGAGAAGCAGAAAGAGTATTGGGTGCAGTCAGAGCTTGCCCAATCTCTGAGTCTCTTAAGAAATTCTGCATTAGATGAAACGCTTCTGGAATACGTTCATTATTGAGTAGGGCTGCAAAATTGTTAGGGACAAAACGTAGACCAAGAACAGTGTATGGTTTAGAAGCCATGAAATCAAGAAACAAGCAAGAAATGTGAGTGAAAAGTGTATGTAGGAAAGGTGTTTGTGAAAATGCGCAAGTGAAAACTAAGAGAACTGTGAGATGTAAAAGTGAGTGGGTGAGAGTAAAAGTGAAACGATGTACACAAAGTTAATTAGAGTTGTAATTAAAATTAAAACTCAATCGTTTGTGTATTCAAACACTCAACAGTTCCTTGATTAATGTGTGAGTGGGACACAATAATGGGTGAGTGGGACACGTGTAATTCATGCAGTGGATCAATTAATCACGCGCAATAAAAATAACAATTATCACGCTGTATTCTCTTTCCTATTTCCAAGACACTTTAACACATAACACTAATTAACAGTTGTCAAAAACATTATTTATTCCAAAATTTTCAAATTATCCAAATGAAAATTGACCTTAGAGTACTAACCACAAATCAACAGCGTTTGTCAATTCTCCAACTTTATCACTAAAACCCTTTCAAAAATTGCACAGTTGTGAAAATATGTGTGTGTGTAGCAGAGTTTACCAAATCAATTTTTAGAGCATCTAATTTTTCATAAGATCCATAAAGTAAATCAACAAACACTAGATGCACAAACTCTCATAGTAAACACTGACTGTATGATGAAAGCTAAACTCTGTAGTAATCAATCTATATACAGTAACATTAATTTATTTTATACCCCCTCTATTACTAATATATATTTTTTTTTGTTTCTTTTTCTTTTTTTTGTTTTTTTTTAATTCTATTCATTCCAGTAATTAGAGGTTGGAGCCAGTCACCAAAAATTCCAAAATTTTAGCCCTTATCATTTTGATAAGTTCCTGGGTCATCCCAGTCTTTGACTAGTGACCAAAAATCAGAGAATTTTAGCCCATATTATATACCAATAGGTTCCTGGGTCATCCTAGTCACCAACATAATCTCAAAGGAGTATAGCAACCTATATACATTTTGTTTGGGGGTATAACAGTAAGCATTTAAATTTTAACAGAGTATAACTAACAGAGTTTAGAGTTCATCAACATCAGTAGTTATTCATGAGAGGCAATACACACAGTATTCATAGACTCAGAGTTTAGGACAAAATAAACTAAGAGATGCTATAAATATGAAACAGTATCATGCTGTGTTAACTTTCTGCACAATCTAAGAGTAGATCTCAATAACTCAGAAAGATTCATGACTAATTACTAATAATCATGCTTCATACATATTTCTTCATTGGTGTTTCCATTCAGACAATAATCAACTCAGAATTCACAGAGTTTATCAAACATGTTAACAGTGTTTGACATACAAGCATGCTGACAGAGTTTATCCAAGTTTAACAGTGTTTAAACAAAAGCATGTTAACAGAGTATGCAGAACAGAGTTTAATCAACAGAGTTCACTTAGCACTTAATAAAGCAAAGAAATATGAGCAACACATTACATAAGTAAAATTTGAATCTAACCAACATTCCTAGTCAAAACCAGAGACCATTCCTAGTTCATTGACCAGTCTTGTAAATGTAGCTTCACTCAATGGCTTGGTGAAGATATCTGCAAGCTGTTGTTCTGTAGACACAAAATGTAGCTCAATATGTCCTTCTTCCACATGTTCTCTGATGAAATGGTACCTTATGCTGATGTGCTTGGTCATTGAATGCTGTACTGGATTACCTGTCATAGCAATAGCACTTTGATTATCACAGTAAATAGGAATCTTACTGTACCTCAATCCATAATCCAGCAATTGATTCTTCATCCACAAAATCTGTGCACAACAGCTACCAGCTGCAATATACTCTGCTTCAGCTATAGATGTGGAAATTGATTTCTGTTTCTTACTGTACCAGGAAACCAATCTGTCACCAAGAAATTGACAACTTCCACTAGTGCTCTTTCTGTCTATCTTGCAGCCTGCAAAGTCTGCATCAGAATACCCAAGTAGCTTGAACTCTGATTCTCTGGGGTACCACAGACCTAATGATATGGTGCCCTTGAGATATTTGAAAATTCTTTTCACAGCTGTCAGATGTGGCTCTCTAGGATCTGCCTGAAATCTTGCACAGAGACAAGTTGCATACATGATGTCAGGCCTACTTGTTGTCAAGTAAAGAAGAGATCCTATCATGCCCCTGTAGTTTGTCATATCCACTGAAACTCCTGTGTCTTTGTCCAATTTAGTTGCTATTGCCATGGGAGTTGATGCAGATGAACAATCAAGCATACCAAATTTCTTGAGAAGATTTCTGGTATATTTTGCTTGATTAATGAAGATACCATAATCTGTTTGTTTCACCTGTAGGCCTAGAAAATAACTAAGCTCTCCCATCATGCTCATTTGATATCTGGACTGCATGAGCTTGGCAAACTTCTTACAGAGTTTGTCATTAGTAGACCCAAAGATAATGTCATCAACATATATCTGAACTAAAAGCAAGTCACTCCCAGATTTGAAATAAAACAGAGTTTTGTCAATAGTACCTCTGTTGAATCCACTTTCTAAGAGAAATTGAGCCAGAGTTTCATACCATGCTCTTGGTGCTTGCTTAAGTCCATAGAGTGCTTTATCCAGCCTGTAGACATGGTTTGGATATTTTGGGTCCACAAATCCTGGTGGTTGTTCAACAAACACTTCTTCTTCAAGCTTCCCATTCATCTGGAACACTTTGAATTTCTTGTGAGAGGCATATGCTAGAAAAATCCTGATTGCCTCCAATCTTGCAACTGGAGCAAATGTTTCATCATAGTCTATTCCTTTCTGCTGTGAATAGCCTTTTGCTACCAGTCTAGCTTTGTTCCTTGTGATAACACCTTCACTGTCAGTCTTGTTTCTGAAAACCCATTTAGTACCAACAATAGATCTATTCTTGGGCCTTGGTACAAGGGTCCAAACTTCATTCCTTTCAAATTCATTCAATTCCTCCTGCATTGCTGTTATCCAGTCAGCATCTTGAAGAGCTTCTTCCACTTTCTTTGGTTCATTCTTTGACAAGAATGCATGAAACAAACATTCACTTGCAGTGGCACTTCTTGTCCTCACTTTTGCATCTGGATCACCAATTATCAAATCAGGTGTATGTGATTTAGTCCATTTCCTAGCAGAAGACATATGACCTCTGTCATCATGTGATCCTCCCCCTTGATCCATGCTTTCCTGATTTTGTTGTTGACTTTCTTCAATCTCTGAGGCTCCCCCTGAACTTGACTGCCCAGAGTCTGAGTTTGGATTTTCAGAGCTAGAGTCATCAGAGTTTGATCCAGAATTTTCAGTTGACTCACCATCAGTGTTTGAGTCTTCATCTTGATCATTCCCCCCTCAACTGGTTCTTCCCTTTGTTGTGGCTGAGAAGTTTCTTCAGTATTTACCAGTAGAGGTTCAGAGTCTGTTTCAACAGAGTCTGTCAGAATAGTTTGATCAGAGTTTATTTCAGCAGAGTTTAAATCTTCATTTTCAAAGTACAGTTGATCATATTCATCTATGTCTTCAAGTCCAGTTATTTTCTTGTCATCAAAAGACACATGTATAGATTCCATGATCACTTTAGTTCTCAGATTGTAAACTCTGAATGCCTTTGTTGACAGTGGATAACCAACAAAAATTCCTTCATCTGCCTTTAGCTCAAACTTGGTCAACTGTTCAGGATGAGTTTTCAACATGAAGCATTTACACCCAAAAATATGAAAATATTTTAGGTTTGGCTTTTTGTCTTTCACCATCTCATATGGTGTTTTTCCATGCTTGTTGATCAGTGTGGCATTTTGAGTAAAACAAGCAGTTTGAACTGCTTCGGCCCAGAAATAAGTTGGCAACTTTGCTTCATCTAGCATGGTTCTAGCAGCTTCTATCAAGGTTCTGTTCTTCCTTTCAACTACACCATTTTGCTGTGGTGTACCAGGTGCAGAAAACTCTTGCTTCACTCCTCTGTTTTTGCAGAAATCTTCCATTGTTGAATTCCTGAATTTTGTTCCATTATCACTTCTGATTATTTTCACTTTATGATCTGACCCTTTGTCCAGCAGCTTCACATGATCCATCAATGTCAATGCAGATTCATCCTTCTTTGCCAGAAAATACACCCAAGTATATCTGGTGTGTTCATCAACAATGACTAGAGCATATTTCTTCCTTCCAATTGACATGACATTTACTGGTCCAAAAAGATCAACATGTAGTAAGTGATAAGGATCAACAATTGAAGATTCAGATTTGCTCTTGAAAGATGACTTCCTTTGTTTGGCCTTTTGACAAGAATCACACAGGACATCAACATTCAACAGGGATTTTGGAAGTCCTCTAACAAGATTCTTTCTAATTAGTTCATTGATTTTGTTCAAATTGAGATGAGAGAGTTTCTTATGCCACTTCCAACTCTCTTCACTAGACATTTTTGTTGACAGGCACACAGCTTCTCCTGCAGAGTTTGTAAACAAACTTGTTTCATAAATGTTATTGTGCCTGTGTCCAACTAGAACAACTTGCCCTGTAGATTTGCTGATAATTTCACAGTATTCAGGCTGAAAATCTACATGATATCCTCTATCACAGATTTGACTCACAGATAGCAGATCATGCTTGAGTCCTGGAACCAGAGCTACATTTGTGATGATGACACTTCCAAGATTGATGTTGCCATATCCCAGAGTATGTCCTATGTTGCCATCTCCATAGGAAACTTTTGTGCAAGCCTTCTCCACATACTCTGATAGCAGGGCTTTATTTCCAGTCATGTGTCCTGAACATCCACTGTCCACAACTAGGGTTCTTTCCCTACTGCCCTGCAATCACAAACAATCAGTGGAGGTCAGATTTAAGGATCCAGACTTGCTTGGATCCTTTGGCTTTCTTAACTTTGTTAGCTTTTGCAGCGGAATTTTCATTAACAGAGTTTAAGCTAACAATTTCAGAGTTTACACATGCAGACTTAACTTTAACCCATTTCAGATTAGGTTTCAGTTCATAGTAATTATGATAAATAGCATGGTAATCTCTGCAAGTATAAATTGAATGCCAAGTACTTCCACAGTGTTTGCATAGAGTTTGTGGTCTAGTTCTAACATGATTTTTCTTTGCTTCAGATTTAGAAGGTAAAGAGTTGATATTTTTATTCTTACTGCAGAAACTAGCAAGATGTTTAGAACTACCACAGTTATAGCATGTTTTTCTTGGAGCTAAAGTAGCAAGCATAGGATGATTACCTTGAGTTATGCCTACTTTACCATTTCTATTCTTTTTAGACACATTCTGTTTGTTGACAGATTTTAACTCATTCAATTTATGTTTGAGTTGCTTATCTGTCATTGAACCAATATTAACCTATTTGACACTAGTTTTTACTGGTTCATTCTTAACAACTTCTTTTCCTCCTTCAAACCTAGGTTCATTTATTCCATTCACAAATTTTCCAAATTTCTTAGGTGGAAGTGGTGGTCTAATTTTAACTTGATTTTGAAATCTAAGTTCATCTTCATCAGAGTATCCTAGACCTACTGTGTCTCTCTGAAAAACCTGTTGTGTATCTTTTCCAGAATGAGTCCAAGTATTAATTATGTGGTTAGCCTTTTCTAACTCAGACTCTAATTGCTTATACCTCCCTAGCAATTCCTGTTCTAGATAAATAGCATCATCTCTTTCTTTCTGAACTTGTTGCATGTTTTCAAGTTTTTCTTCAACAAGTTTATTTCTAACCTTAAGTTCAGAATTTTCAGATTTTATCCTCTCATTTTCTAAAGTCTGATCCCTATAACTGATATGCAATGCCTTAAGATAAATTCTCAATTCAGTAATGTTATCAGTATTATAGGCATAGGTAGTTGGAGGTACCTTGATTTCAGAGTTGTCAGAATCTTTTTCAATAGAAGCCATAAGAGCATAGTTGACTTCTTCATCTGAATCTGAAGTGTCTGCCCAATCTCTGCCTTTTGTGATGAGTACCTTTCCAGTTTTACCCTTCTTGCACTCAGGAGCATAGTGACCCATCTCCTTGCACTTGTAGCATTGAATTTCAGACTTATCCTTCTTTCCAGACTTGGTCTCCTTTCTCTCAGACTTCCTGAAACTCTTTCTTTCATCACTTGAATCTCTATAAAACCTCTTCCCTTTCTTGAACTTATTGAAACCCATTTTCTTGAAGGTCTTCACCATCAACACAGCCATTCTTCTCATCTCTTCATCATCATCATCTGTGTCAGATGATTCAGAGTTTGAATCACAGTCAGAGTTTGATGATTCACTTTCTGAGTGTATGACTAAAGCTTTTGCCTTAGCTTTCTTCTTCAAGGGTTTCTCTTCAACCTTCAGAGCCACAGACTTTGCCTTCCTGCTTGATCTCCTGTTTCTCTGCTCCATTTCCAATTCATAAGTTTTGAGCAGTCCATAGATTTCATCAATCTCTGTCTCAGCAAGTTCATAGTTGTCTCTTATAGTGGTTGTTTTCACATCCCACTTTTCAGGAAGAGCAAGAAGAAACTTGAGATTTGAATCTTCTAGATCATATTCTTTATTAACCAATGACAAATCATTGAGCAGTTTGCAGAATCTGTCAAATGTTTCTGTCATTGTTTCTTCAGGTTTTGCCTCAAAGTGCTCATACTCTTGTGTGAGTATGTTTCTCCTATTCTTCTTGATAGCAGCAGTTCCTTGACATCTGACTTCAAGAGCATCCCAGATCTCTTTTGCAGTGGTGCAGTTAATCACTTTGTTAGACATAACATTGTCTAAAGCACTATGCAGTAAATACCTAACCTTTGCATCCTTAGCAATTGATGATAGATCTTCAGGAGTCATGTCCTTCTTTTCCTTTGGAACTATTTTTGATTCTTCACCAGCAGTTGCAGCAGATAGCTTCATTAATCCTGTCAAGATATTCTGGATCTGTAGCCTCCAGAAACATAGTCATCTTAACCTTCCAGATGGCATACTCTGATGGCCTGAGAATAGGAACCCTAATTGTTTCATAACGACTCACAATAGTAGGAGCCTTCTAAAGTACTGGAAGATGTTTTTGGTGGAGGTATCTCAGACATGATTATTGTTGTGTTTGGATCTTAAACTGTAATAAAGTAACAGTGTGTCTCTGATACCACTTGTTAGGCCGAATACACAATTAATAATCAAGTATGTATGAGAGTTTAACAAGAGATACGAGTATGAACAATCAAAAACTGTTTGGAATTAATAACTCTTCTCTCAGTGATGTAAAATATCACAGGGAGCTGCTTAGGTTACAATAATAAGATAATTCGATACACGATACCCTTCTAGGGTTAACCTAACTGTATTTATAAAACATACAGCTGCTATACAATCGCTAATTGATACTCCTACAATTAAGCTATACAATTGATATCAATTACGATTGCTACACATCTCCTAAGTCAACTCAATCTCTATGATAGCTATCCAATCTGTAAAGAGATTGCTTCCATAAATATCTCCAATTTAATCTTCAATTACTGTTGACTCGTAGATGCGCTTCCTCCAGACAGAGTTTAATTAAACTCTGTTCTAGCTTCCAAGTCAGCGTTTAACTAAACTCTGACTGCTTCCAGCTAAACTCTGATTTGTCACTGTAGCTCCTAAACACTGTTTCCATCAATCATTTCTAACAAGCTTCAATCTTGGCAGGATCCGCTCTAATCCCTTCTTTACTAATCACGTGTCCTAGAAATTGCACTTCTTGCAACCAAAACTCACACTTAGCAAACTTTGCATACAATCTTTCCTTCTCAGGATCTCCAACGTTATCCTTAAATGCTCAGCATGCTCTTCAGGGCTTCTCGAGTATATAAGGATGTCATCAATAAATACAATAATGAATTTATCCAAATACCTCTTGAATACCTTATTCATTAAATCCATAAACACAGCTGGCGCATTCGTCAATCCAAAAGCCATTACTAAAAGTTCATAATGTCCATACCGCGTGCGAAAAGCAGTCTTTGGAATATCCTCTGGCTTGATCTTTAACTGGTGATAACCTGACCTTAAATCGATCTTAGAAAAGTAAGCGGCATCCTTCAGTTGGTCAAACAAATCATCAATTCTCGGCAGTGGGTACTTATTCTTAATAGTCAACTTGTTAAGTTCTCTATAATCAATACAAAGTCTCATGCTTCCATCCTTCTTTTTAACAAATAAAACTGGTGCTCCCCACGGTGACACACTCGGCCTTATGACTCCTTTATCCAACAAGTCTTGCAACTGAATAGCTAATTCATTCATTTCAACAGGTGCCATCCTATATGGTGCCTTAGATACTGGTTCAGTTCCTGGTGCTAACTCAATCGGGAATTCAACTTCTCTATCTGGAGGTAATCCTGGAAATTCGTCGGGAAATACATCAGGGAACGCATTCACAACTGGGATATCTTCCATTCTAGGGACTTGTTTCTCCGTATCAACCACATGTGCCAAATAGGCTTCACATCCTTGTTTCAACAATCTCTTTGCATGAATAAACGTCAAAAATTCTTATCTTGTTTCTGTCCTTGAAACACTACTTCACTACCATCTTTGGTATACAACTTCACTTGCTTCTTTCTACACTCAATCTGCGTATTGCACTCGGCCAACCAATCCATTCCTAATATAACATCAAATTCTCCCAACTTAAAGGGAAATAAATCCGCGTAGAAAAGAAATCCTTCAACCTCAATTTTACAGTTAGGACACTCTTGGTTTACAACAATCTTATCCTGATTAGCAACTTCTACTACTAAAGCCTTTTCTAATGGACGAATCTCACAATGCAATTTATCAAGAAATCTTTCAGATACAAACGATCTAGTTGCTCCAGAATCAATTAAAACTTTAGCTTCAAGAGAGTTGACAGGAAGCGTACCTGCAACCACGTCGACATCATTAACAGCATCTTTGACAGACATGTTGAAAGTACGGGCTCTGGGCTGTGGTACTTGATGCGGTGCTGGAGGTGCAGCAATCCTCAAGACATTAGCAGTCTGAACAGGCTCCTTGCAATTCCTTGCTATGTGGCCAACTTTGCCACACTTGAAACAAACCATCCCCACTGGCTTCACTTCAGAACACTCTTGAGCATAGTGCCCTTTCTTCCCACACTTGTAGCAAACTATGTTAGGCTTATTACAGATACCCGGGTGCTTCCTTCCAAAAATCTTGCAATCTGGTAGTGCGGGTCTTGTCACAGCCTGAGGGTTCACTCCTTGAGGTCTACGATCTTGTCCTCTGTTACCTCCTCCAAACTTCTGAAAATTCCTTTGTCCTCCTGGTCGATTCCCAAACCTTCCCCTGCTCAGAAAACTTTTCTGGCCTTCCGTTTCTTGACTCTTCTCCACCTTCTCAAACTTTCTCTTCTTACTAGCTTTCTCCTTCTGATTCAAATCACTTTCTCCTTCTATAATCATTGCCTTCTACACAACGGCAGCATAAGTCCTTAGCTCAAAAGCAGCAACTCTACTTCTTAGCTTTACTTGCCTCATTTCCCACATACTGGGGTGCAAATCTAGACAGCTTAGTAAATTTAGCTTCATACTCTGCTACAGTCATTCCCTCTTTCCTCAACTCCATAAACTGAATCTCCAACTGATCTCGTAGATATCCTGGCAGATACTTCTCATTAAACAACTCCAAAAACCTAGGCCATGTAATGGCATCTCCTTCTGCAGTCTTAACAGATTCCCACCAAAAGTTCACTTCTGACCTCAAATAAAAACTAGCAAACTTCACCTTCTGAACATCATCAACCCTAACCAATGCAAAAGACTTCTCGATATCTATTAACCATGACTTAGCTTCAATAGGGTTCAGGGTGCCTTTGAATTCTGGAGGGTGAACAGCTTGGAAAGATTTAAAAGCAACAGCTGGTTGAGTATCTTGATGTTGAACAAAAGCGGCAGTTTGTTGTTGAAGTAATTGGAACATCTGGGCCATGGTAGGGTTATCTTGGTTTTGATCTTGGTTATCATCATTAGTGATAGGTCTTCTTCTGGGAGGCATCTTTCTGATAAGAGGGTAAACAGTTTGGTAAACAACAAGTAGGTATATATTCAAAGAAACAAGGTTCCTCCGTCTGGTACCAATAGACGATACCAATAGACGATCGGTTCCAATAGTTTAAGTATGATATGGTTACATGCAACAGAGTTTATATGAACAGGTTGATAAGTATGGAAAGACGGTATGTAAAGACAATAAGTAAAACAGTGAACACGGGGATATACGAATAAACATGCGGTACTAAAACGGAAAGGTTCCAACATCATAAAAGTTAAGGGCATTCAGCCCTACTACATCAGATCTGAAAATAAAACTGACTAAAACAACCATCCGTCTACTAGTACTGGAGATAGGGGAAAACATCCTATACTAGTAGTACTCATACTGAAACTAGTGGGCTCCACCAAATGTCCCACTCACCAACATCATAACCGTCCATATCTCTACTTGCGAGCACCACGAGTCTCGCGAAGCTCACACAATGTCCAACTAACTACGCCCGAAAGCCTATGAGCCTCCTCTAAAGCATCACTGGAATGGTTCCGATTCTGACGATCTTTCACAGCCTGCTCCAGCATCTTTATACATCCTTTCCAATCAATTGTGGTCAAATCAACTCGTAGCTGGGCCTCCACCTTCATCTTCTCAATAAGTTCCTTCAGCTCTGCATTCTGACCTGATAGCCTCTCACACTCACGAACCATATCCTCAAAAGTGCGTCCCAGAGTAGGCTCGGGAACTGATTAAGATCCTATGGATGACTCACTGTGCTCGGTGATAGAAGGGGTCACTGCTGGTACTGAAACGGGAACAGGCACGGTGTCAGTAGTAGAGATGGGTATGGGCTCGGGACTCTCAACCTCAAAATCGAACATCGGAACATCGGATTGAATCTCATCACTGGCATCAAACATCGCCTCGGAGGGATCGGACTCCTCGAAAGTGCTACTAGGGTCGGAGGGTAGAGGTGGGGCATCGTCAGCGAGGTCCATATCCTGAATATCATATATATATACACGCAGAATATAAACAAGTTAAAATACATTAGCCCTAGAAATCTATCGCGAAAGGGAAAACCTAAACCTATAATCACTCCCTAACATCTATCACTCTCTTAAGTCCTAATTGTATCTACTTCTTTTATTAGTGATCCTAAATTCCTGGCTTGTTTCAGTGACCAAAACCCGTCGCTCTGATACCAACCTGTGACGCCCTCCCGATCCGGGGCCTAGATCGTGGGGTCACTGACACACATCTAGATGCATACAACCTAATATAATAATATAAAAGACAACATGCTGACTGGCCCCGACATTACAATCCAAGATCTTTCCGGGTAATGGTATGAAACAAGCAAGCCATCATCTAACTAGATTATTAATACAAACCTGAATTCAAAATAATATTATTATTACATCCATGTTTTCAAAAGACTACATCCATCCTCACACTATCTAGGTCTCCTCACTGAGCTGATGTTGCATCTACCTCGGGAGCTATCTGGAAATGAACCACTTCTGGCCCACGGTTATAAGTGCGCTTCCTCGCAGTTTGCATAGTACGGACCATGATTCTTAGTTACTGTCAAAAGGGTTAGACAAAAATAATAATGAGCCAGCGCTCAGCAAGAAACCACTAATCTCTACTAACAACATGATATGAGAATTTATAAAATGACAGTAGCTCAAGATATAACATGGTTATTCGGGAATAAATCAAGGGTCCTGGTACGGGTATATGATATGAAATCAACCGACAACAGGATAACATTATATATTCTTCAAAACTGTGAAGCAATTGATATTTCAAAAAGTAAACCAAATTCATTTCATAATAATAAAAGTAAACAGCATTTAAAGAAATTGATTGGAGTTTTATTTATACAGACAATACAGGTGATCAGCCCGTAAAGTCCCCATACCGGACACAAAGTCCCTCTGGTCATCATTTCCTCTCATTAGGATAGCTTGGGGTCCTAAAAGGCAACACATTGGCCTATAAAGGTGTCGGACTGGACAAACCAGAACTACACAATACTACTTCACAAAACAGACGGGAATTTCATCCCGTCTCTCTAATCGTTAGGAATTCGTGGAAACCATTTAAAAGGAGTTCCTAACATTTTATAAAAATTCTCATTTAACTATCAAAACTCTTTTTAACTTTCCAAAGCTCATTTTAACTTTACAAAACATTTCAACTTTTAACCTTTTTGAAAACCTTTACTTCGAAGTACTTTCGACTCTCTGATAACATATCAGCCCAGTCTAGGTAACTTCAAAGTAATCTTACAAAAACATTTCATTTGATTTGCAATCATAAAAGTCAAGGGTTTGACTCAGTTTTCTAACATCAATGAAGTAGGGATACAAGTCTGGATCATAGAGATTTAGACTCAAAGGCATCAAGGCAATTGTTTAGATTTCAAGTCTTAAGAAAAACGGTAAAGGTATTTAAACGTTTGTATCACTGTTTAGGTCATAAGGAATCATATGATAAAAAGGTCAACATAGGTTTGACTAGTTACGAACATAGGTTAAGTAGTAGACTGGTTTATCTATCAGTCAACTAGGTATGATCAGGTATGACTCTGGTTGACATATATGGTCAAGAAGCAATTAGAAAGAATTAGGCTATACAAGCTTTATGAATGACATGGTATAAGGTAGGCATGCTTGAATCAACATGGTACATCATTTAAGAATAGAACTGCAAGTAAAGATAGAGTTACTTGCCTCTGATAGAATGCAACAGCTCAGCGTAACCTACTACTGGTACTCGACCTTCGCTTTTCCTTTATTGCTAGGGCCTACGTCCTTCGTATCTACATAAACATAACTACTACTTTAGAATCTATAACACTTAATCGTTTCGTCTTAGTCTACCCAAACGATTCCTATATCGTATCATTACTTAACATATAGCATATAGATCATGCAATTCACATAAGTCACTTAGCACTTAGCAGACAAACCTAACTCGTAAGCAATCATATACTTCACACTTTATTTCATAAAATTTTACGAAAATCGGACAGAGTCTCCATTGTAAAATGGACTATTCCTCGGAATTTATCTGGCTCCAAATCGCAAACATGTACCTATGATGGATATAAAATCCATCTTCAAGCCCAAGGATTTATAATCATACTCATACTATATTCCACATAATCCGAATCAACAATAACCACTAAACAATATTTAACGAATCATTAACATCACATAATTCATGATAACTCGAATAATTATAAAAATTCGAATTAATAATTTTGAAAACCAATCATGCAATTTTATTTTTTTAGAAAACTTCTCATACGAATAATAATCAGATTTCTTTCGACTCATGTTCATCATCGTCGATTCACCGGCTCATTACGAAAATCATAGCCGATGGGCAAAAGTTTCGGTGGTACTCTTAATATGAGCCTCCAACACGAAAATTCTACCACTAAAAACTCATATACATAACAGTTAACAAGAATCGAAGCCTAGCAGTTCGGAATCAAACAAAAACCAAATGATTTCATGATTTTCATCATATAACTCGAGCATACACACACGACACATGTATTTATATATACACGAATTAATATCAAAACACAAGAATCGACTGGATATGATGTAAAGAGGTCATGACTTCGAGTTTCTAACTATCAAGAACTCAGAAATCACATAATTCGCATAGATATATACATATACACGCATAAACACATAACTCGAATCATCCAACTCGCAACAACAACAAAAACGGCTCAGTAGGAAGATAGCAGGGGGCATAAGGATCATAAATATGCAAGAATCAAAGCAATCGGACAAGATTTAAGGGTTGCATGCGATGAAGCTCGCATACCGAGGTGAAGAACTCACCGAGAGAGAGAATGGAGAGAACAGGCGAGAGATGAAATGGGAAAGAAGAAGAGGCAGTCGCCTCTTGTCAAAAATGACAGGGGCAAAACTGTCTTTTCACAATTGTTTAATATTTTCTGAAAATTCTGATTTTTAATACTTCTTTAAATCGAAATAAAATAGGAAATGGGGAGAAAATATTTTATAAAAATTCTTAAAATAAAGATCTTGAAATTAGAGACATCCCCATATTTTTAAAATAATATTTTGATCAAAAATGAATTTTATATGAATTTTCGAAGTAAAAGCTCTTTAATAGGAATAATGCTTTTTAAATCATTTTAAATTACTAAAACTCATAATTAAATATTCATACTAATTTTCATAACTCAATGATATTATAAGGATGATAATGCAAAAGATTTCATGATTAAAATCAACTCCAATGATTTAATATGAATTTTAAAAGATTGAAAATGCACTTTAAAAATACTTTTAATGCTCCAAAAAACATAATTAAAAATTCTACGAGCATATACGACACATAACGAACATTATATAATCACATAATCATGTTTTCACACATAACTTAACTTCAAAAAAAAATGTACTCGTCATATATATCACATATCTTCCACATTTAACAATTAAATAAATATTTAAATATTGCGAAAAAATCTAGGTCGTTATAGTACACACATACACCATCACCCCAGTTCTCTCTCTTTCTTGTTCTTACTCCACATCTCTCCCCATATCTGTTAACATCACAGTCTCACAGTAAACCCACCAACACGTTGTATACACCTGAACACACACACAACCCACGGACCTGACATACACCCCTTGCACAGCCTCTCAAACCTCCTATCTTACTCACTCTCCGCACCACCCACATCTCCACCTTCTTCAATCCAACAACCTTACCTCCATTCTAAGCTCCATAATCTTCCTCTAAACTAACACACCAATTCATTCTTGCAGTGATATACCATTACGAACATGAAATCAGTCATAAAGGATACACAAAGACCACTCGCGCAGTACCCAAAGGGGAGATGGAGAGGGAGTGGGTCATGATAGAGAGAGACGCAGTAGGGGAACGAATGGAGAGGGGATGTAGAGAGATCGAGAGAGGGAATCATAGGAAGAGAGATTTTGAAAGTCAGAGAGAAATAAGTTCTCGGGAGAAAAAGGAAAACAACGTGTATTGGAGAAGATAAGAGAGACAGTCGAGTACTCTCAAGAACAATCCAGAAAGACTGAGAAGCTGGGCTGGGTTTTGTAGATAAAAAGAATAAAAGTAGTTTAGGAATTTTATAAAAATAATTCTAATTAAAAATAATTCAACAAGCTGCGTAACTTGAAAATAAATGCATAGAGTTAAAGAAAAATCTCAGTATTATTCTTAAAATGTAGAAAATAAAATTATCTATCTTCCCATATTTTTAAAATATTATTAAGATCAAAAATAAATTAAATATAAATTTTACAAGGTTTGACCCTTTAAATGCAACATAACTCTTAAAATCATTTTAAAATATTTAAACACCCAAAATAATTCTCCCAATAATTTTAAAAACTAAATAATATCATAAAGATAATTACACAAAAGATTTCATGATTTTAAACGACTCCAATGATTTTATAAAATTCACAGAAGATAAATAAAACATTGTTTTGACATG
Organism: Kitagawia praeruptora; assembly: GCA_037693485.1. Lineage (NCBI taxonomy): Eukaryota > Viridiplantae > Streptophyta > Magnoliopsida > Apiales > Apiaceae > Kitagawia > Kitagawia praeruptora. The sequence goes on along the minus strand of CM075351.1, from coordinate 113,381,470 downwards.
TGTATCCACAAAAAAATGCATAATAATGCATAATATCATTTTAAAAACTCTAGAGGCTAAAAATAATTCCTCTAGTATTTTTAAAAATAATCTAAATACACAAAGATGATAATGTAAAAGATTTAATAATTTTTAATAACTCCGATGATTTATAAAATCTCAGAAGATCAATATGCATATTTTAAATAAATTTTAATCATCCAAAAATTACAAATAAAATTCACGTACATACACGACACAAATAATTCCTCATATCAACACATTAATATGATATCACACATATTCCACCTTCTCAACAATATCCACAATCTTAATCCTCATCTATGGAAAAGCCACTAAAATAATTATTATTATTAATAATAATAATAATTCATAAAAAAAATCGGGTTGTTACATTCTACCCCCTTAAAAGGATTCCGTCCTCGGAATCTACCGAGAAAATTCATAAGGTTCTTCTGAATTAATCTTATATATAGATGCATATCCTGCATGCCATAATATTCCATTAAAACTTAAACCTTGAAACATATATACCAAATACAGGAAAATTTTCGAAATAACCTTTCTACTGAATCCCATGCCTTCCTTTTCTTACTATCTCATTTCCATCTGAGTCAAATCACTCTTATTCTCGACTTTAACTGAATTAGTAATCTCATGTCCTTGTTACCCGCTCCTTACCCATATCCAGTCCTCAATAAAATTGAATCTTGTACATACATTGTCAATCTAATAAGAAATCTGCCTTGATATTCAATTCCCGTTTCAACATCAGTTCCTCAACTTGATTAGCCAATTCTTCGTCGACGTAATTGTAACTCGGACCACTTAGAATGTCATCATCCATCTTTACTGATTTCCATCACTGGTAACTTTAAGAAATAAAAAAAAATCAGTGAAATAGACAGGTGTTACATGTATGAATATAAGATGAGTTTTTGTTTGATATGAATGTTGGTAAAAGGATTTAACTGGGAGATCAATATGATCATTGAACTATTACCAGGTTGCATTTGTCACTTAAGTCAACCGCCATAGTACGAAAAGGTGGTCATCCTTTAGTACTTTCATGATAAACACAATCAGTAGCGTCCCACCAAACTTCTATCACATAAATAGTGTGTCCCTGAATCCCCTACATACAAAGGGTTGTTCATCCCAGTTTGAATAGAGAAGATTTAAATATTCAGGAAAAATATGAAAAGAGTTCAAAGGTCTCAAAAATTTATACTTACAATGTTGGACCAAGTAACCCCTGAATAATAGAGGTATATATCTCCTTGAAAGAATATGAATGTGCTTAAGCGATTCGGATATACATAGCTCATCATCAATTGAAGTATAATTGATTGTCAAATGATATATGGTATTAACAAAACAAGAAAGATCAAAATGAAAGTTACATCACCTTAGACGATTAATTAAATAAGATCGACGGCTAGTAGTGAATAACTGCGCTCCTACTCCCAACACATGCCGATAATCGCACATCTTTAATATAGTCCTTTCGTACTCTTTATAACGTTTGCTAGAAACTAAAGTCGCAAAAAGAAATTCTAGAACGTACATGAAGGTCTACAAGTAGCATCTTCCAAACTGGTAGCTCCGGTTACCAAATTAGCTCATATGGCCTGAATTAACCGCCTTGTCCAAAACTGAATCTTTGGCTGAATCGAACTCCTGCTCACACGATATGTCGGGATACCAAATAACGTCGCAACACTCGTTGTAATAACCTAAGGCGAACTTTATCCTAAATCGTTCCACGCAACGTCTATCTGTTCATTCCAACTTTTTGTTCCCCCTGATAAACTTGATTAATGTTGTAGCTATCTAGTAAAAGCATTTGATAGCCTTCAGTACTGGCTCCTTTCCATATGGGCTTTCTTTATCGGCTCATTCGCTGGCTCATCATCCGATCTAAATTCTTTTTCTCCACGTCCTAAGTTTATCGACATCCTACATCGTCGTCAACTTGTAATATTTCCTAAAGATTTCATAGTAGACATTTCCAGCCGCAAGAATTTCTGTCCAGTTTAACCTAATCAACTCAAGTGAGCACGTCATCTCGACTCGTAATAGTCACTACTTAATTCCTGGAAACTTTCTTGGTCATCTCGTCTCCATTCACGTAAAGCTGTATTAAACAATCATACCAAAATAAATACAACATTCTTCTTGCTTCGCCCCACATCTCAATGATCCCCTTGTCCTTTTGTTTCTATTCGAAAGACTCATTATTCTCGCCTTTGATTGTTAGAACATTATAATAATAACCACGGGTGAGCACGTAAAATGTTCGGCAAGTTCACTATCCCAAATCTTATACAAGAAAATTTTATAACACGATGGTGATAAAAGATAATGATTGAACAAATAGGAAACTCATATGATATTCAATCATGAAAGCCATATAAGCAACTTCTCCAAAATTTGTGAGAATATAAAAATTCTATCAAAATATCCGACAACTCAAGGAATTCAAATCATCTCAACCACAAGAACATCATAAACAAACTTCTCAACAATTTCAAGAATTTCAAGAAAATCAACAACTTAATTGGCAGCTCAAAATTTAAGAAAAGATTATTGGTCTTCCACCTCTCGGTACCCCATGGTGCGATCAACTACCATGTCTCAAGTACCGTCCTCCTGTGATACCCCACCCAGCCTGATCAGGGCTATGATGTGGTACCACCGAAATTTTCTCTTTGCTAGCATAAAATGGGTTATCATTTTCAACCCTGGCAACATTAGTGCCAAAATAATTATCCGCATTTTCGGATAAAAATACCTCGCCGAAACCATGGGTTATTGCCCATGTTGACCAGTTCACACTAGAGATGGCAATTTGTACCGACCCGATGGGTACCCGACCCGTTCCGATCCGAATAGACCCGACCGAACCCAAAATTTTGGATTTGGGTCTGGGTTTGGTTTTTATATATAGAACCGAATAAATTTTGGGTCGGGTCTGGATATTTTTCTAACCAAATCGAACCGAACCCGAAATCCGAAACCCGTACCGAACCCGGACCCAATTCGAAACCCGAATAAAACATACTTATTTTTATATGTGTGTATATATATATATATATTAGTGTATATTTAATAGATCTAAATTATTAAATCATTAATATTCTAATAATCCTAGTTTAACCACCTAGCATGACCACTAAGGCACTGACCAGTTTGTGATTGACGTATCATATCCTTATTCACCGCATAATAGTGTAGTCAAACTAAAATATTTTTCATTTTATCTTTGAAAATGAAATTATTATATGATTTATTTTTTGTAACTCTTTGCGTATTGGAAAAGGAAGTACTACATATGCTGCTCAGCTTTGGCTATTCATCTTATGAAATGTTGAAGTCATTTTTTGAGAATGTTGCAGACTTACATTTAATTTTGAAAGTAATTTATTGAGCTTTTATAAACTCCTAAACATATTTAGAGTTTCCAATATGAATTTTGTTTGCTTGAAATTTTGCCAGGCATTTTATCAAATTGATTAATTTGGCCACATAAAATTGCTACAAATTTTACCTTAAGTTGACAAATAATTGCATCGATAAATAGGACCCGATAAAAACCCGAACCGAACCGCGACCCAATGGATCGGGTCTGGATATTAGTATCTGGATATTAATTGGGTTTGGGTCCGGATCTGGGTCAAGTATATATGTTTGGATCTGGATCTGGTTTTCACCAAACCCGAACCGACCGACCCGATTGCCATCGCTAGTTCACACCAGAGTTTCCCGAGTAAAAACTTATTGAAATGAATGTAGCTGCCAAAATTTCGCAATTAGATGTTAAGCACGACACACAGTCAGCGCTTTCTCAAACTCCACTGCTAATCCGAACAATGGATTAATCTTAAAGATTATAATAAAATTTATTCGACGATACGAATAATGTATCATCCGCTTTGACAAAGGAGGTAGTTATCTCGAACTAATGAGCATAACTATATTTATCAAGAAAACACAATTTAAAGTATTCAAAACGAGCGAAACCAACAATGGTTAGAAATCCAACAATCTTCAACAATTTTTAGCAAAGTAGACGCTTCAAGAAGTATAACTTGATTATCAAGGGATCAAATAAACAAGTATTACCATTTTAATAAATGGTTCGAACTATGAACCATTACCCAATGTCAAGAAAAGTAGTTGAATTTGAGAGATAAATTCAACTGGTAGGAAAAAAATATTTATCTATCTCGAAGCAATAAGACAAGCTTTAATTGAATAATATTAAAGAGTCATCCCGATCAATGAGACCTACTAATATTTTTAAATGTCATCTTCATCGCAAAAAGGAATTATAATTATTTTAAATTTTTCGATAGATATAATCAATCCAACATTTGAAGCAAATATTTGAGTAACCAACAATTTCACCAGAAAATTTTCACCACAACAATAAAATCCTTGAGAACAATAATGTTCACAGGAATCTCATAAATTCTTTAGGAGATAAGGGATAGAACGAACTTGCCTCAGTCTTTGTGCTTACTCAAACCCGCTTAAAACTTACTCTCTGAAATTTCGTAGTACATCCATAGTCGCAAGGTGTTTTATCTAGTCTAGCGCAACCATCTCACGCGAGCACTCAAATCTTAACTTACTAATTGGTACTATATCCAATAGTCCAACACGAACTCTGCATGAGCTCTGACGTTCCTTACATAGCTATACACACACCTACACACTCTCGTTTCTAGTTTACTATAACCTGGCTCTGATACCATTCTATAACGCCCCCAATTCCGGGGTCAGGAGATTTGGTCGTTACTCAGAAATCCTCAAATACATTCACATGTTTAATAACACGATATTCCTTGTAATTGTCCAAAATCATAAATATAGCATCTGTGACCCCAACCACCAAGATCTTTTAGGTTATAGTGCTAGAAACAAGAATCAAAATTCCTTAAAAAAAAAACTTTCTTCTTTACAACATTTTCTTTGATCAAATCTTAAACCACTGGTATAACTTCGACAAGAAGTATACCGGGCCAACTAATCTAATACATAATAATAATTATTAGAGTACAACTATATAAAATATATCTTACACTAGATCCAGTCCTCCTGAGTCAAGTCATCTTCGAAATAGCGTCTTGCTTTTTCTCTTTCCGAACTACGCAGGTAAATCTCGCCAAATTACCTTACTGAAAAATTAGAATTTCAAAACAAGCAAGTATGAGCGGAAGAAATGCTCAACAAGTGTATAGTAAAACAGGAATATTAACAAATCATTGCTAATAAAATATATATCTTTTATCAAAAGCTCAAATCACAAGATAAGTATTTCGAATCTAAAATCTTTCAACACAAAATGGATTAAAATAAAGTATGAAATTGAGTATTCAGACATGATAGGTTCATTGTTCTACTAGTGGGATCCCAACTAGCTAAACAATTGGTTTAATTTTACTTCGAGTAAGGAAGCATCATTGATTTACAATATCACTGTAGAAATAGTCAATTTTCATCATTAAATCATCAACAACTATCGATATTTCAAAGAATATTTTAATCAAATTCTCAACAGTAAAGCAAGTATGGTGTATACTTACTCATCAATATTTGTATCACAATTAAAGAAACAACTCACTTGAACAATAAGTGAGGGATAGTAACACTTGCCTCTAGTCCTTGATATTACGTAATGTCACAATAATACCACTTTCTTCTTCTATCTTACGGCATCACAATCTTATATTTAAATCATTCGTTGGTAGGACACTTTTGCAATTGCCACGAGTCTAATCCGCCAATGTCGAGCCTGAGCGTCAACTTTATTGTCAAACATAATACGGTAATTCAGTCTCTAGACGACAATTCTAATATTCTATAAACGCTTATAAACTCAAGTCGAACGTATTAACCATTATTCAATTAGGAACTCTTGGATCAGTATCTATGTAATATAGACAACTAACACAAAACAAAATGGTTGTCGTTGGTACTTAACCCTTAAATCTGTTCTCTATTTTAAAAACAGGATATCCTCTTAAGAATCTCTCAATGAAATCCATATAAATAAATAGTACATCTTGATATGGTCGTGTCCATATATTATACGTAAATTTCCGAGTTCAGGAAGTATTTTAATTAATTAAAATACTCTTGGCTCCTTAGAAATGACCATTTAATACTCCATTTTCTAGTAAAATCCATAACTCCATTGATCTTCATCGTTAAATCAAAATAAAAATCTCCATAAAACTCATAATATTATCGCAAAGCCAAATAAAACTACTTCCTCCGAAAATCAAACCTCCCACCATTTATAAGAATTCTTCAAAGTCTCCATTTTAATCGTTTTCCAAATTAAATAACTAATACATCCGATTACTCCTACCACTCCCAAATATCTTAAAAATTACTACATTTCATCCTTGATTTAATAACCAAATTTCGGAATTTTTCACTATATCTATTATTTACTATAATTCAACCAAGTCTCTAAATCCACAAAGTAACTCAATAAATCATTTTATTCTATTCTTAAAATAAGATCCATATCTCCATTTCCACTTCTCATAAAGTTATTCAAAAATTATCATAAGTTCCTCATAAAATCCTCTAGCCAAATAAAATCATAATTTCGAAAATCCCACTTGTCCACTATTTTATAAAATCATCCCAAGTCCTATATTTTATTTATTTCACCAAATTTTTAAACTAACATCCCAAAATCCATTTCATCACCTAATAAACTAATCAAATACTATGTCATTATCCCAATTTATCCAAAAATTCTCAAACACAAACTCTTCTCCATTTATCAATTAAAAATTCCCAAAATTTACTCTAAACATTCAATTAATAAAATAAAAATATATAATCTTACACAAGGTGGTGGCTTCCCTCCGTTAACAGCCTCTTCCCCTGTTTTTTTTTCCTGCCTCCTTCGCACAACTCGCACAAAAAAAATTACGCGCTTCTTCACCATCTTACTCTCGACCTTTTACCAACTCAAACACACACACGACTACATCACATACATATACAAACCACTACACAAAATTTCCCACCAGCACACATCCACCGTTTCTGCAACTCAATACACCGTACACACATACACCATCACCCCAGTTCTCTCTCTTTCTTGTTCTTACTCCACATCTCTCCCCATTTCTCTTAACATCACAGTAAACCCACCAACACGTTGTATACACCTGAACACACACACAACCCACGGACCTGACATACACCCCTTGCACAGCCTCTCAGACCTCATATCTTACCCACTCTCGGCACCACCCACATCTCCACCTTCTTCAATCCAACAACCTTACCTCCATTCTAAGCTCCATAATCTTCCTCTAAACTAACACACCAATTCAGTCTTGCAGTGATATACCATTATGAACATGAAATCAGTCATAAATGTAACGCCCCCAAATCCGGGATCAGGAGATTTGGTCGTTACACGAAAATCCTCAAATATATTGACCTGTTTAATAACACAATATTCCTTATAATCATCCAAAATTAAAATATATCATATGTGACCCCAACAATCCAAGATCTTTTAGGTTATAGTGCTAGAAACAAGAATCCAAATTCCATTAAATAAAAACTTTCTTCTTTAAAACAATCTCATCGATCAAATCTTAAATCACTGGTATAACTTCGATAAGAAGTATACCGGGCCAACTAATCTAATACATAATATAATTATTAGAGTACAAATATATAACATATCTTACACTAGATCCAGTCCTCCTGAGTCAAGTCATCTTCGAAATAGCCTCCTGCTTTTTCTCTTTTCGAACTACGCAGGTAAGTCTCGCCAAATTACCTTACTGAAAAGTTAGAATTTTGAAACAAACAAGTATGAGCGGAAGAAATGCTCAGCAAATGTATAGTAAAACATGAATATAAATAAATCATTGCTAACAAAATATGCATCTTTTGTCAAAAGCTCAAATCACAACATAAGTATTAAAAGAAAGTATGGACTGAGTAATCAGACATGATAGGTTCAATATTGTTTTACTAGTGGGATCCCGACTAGCTAAAAATTGGTTTAGCTTTAGTTCCAACAAGGAAGTATCAATGTAAAAATAGTCAATTTTCAGCAATAAATCATCAACAAATCAACGATATTTAAAGAATATTTTAATCAAATCTTCAACAGTAAAAGCGGGTATGATATATACTTACTCATCATTATCGGTAACACAATTAAAGAAATACTCACTTGAACAATAAGTGAGGGTTAGTAACACTTGCCTCGATACACGAAGATTCCACTTCCCAAATATCGTCTCGTTTTTCACTTTACATCCATCTCTACTTCTTATATGTTGACCTTTATTCGATCATACGTCCGTCTTTATTTTGCCACTTTCTAGCCTTTACACGAGCACACTCGTCAATTCCGATAATTATCTCCCTCCACTAGATTCCATTTACACATGTACTGGCTCTTAGCCGGCCTCCTACTCGTACCTATATAAAGGTAAAGTACTATTTCAGTACACAACCCACTAGAACCTTACTGCTTATTCTAATCTACCCATACGTTTCCTAGTTGGTATAAACAGAGTAACATGTATAACACATACTAGTCACATTCTCAAAATAATGTAGTAAAATCAAATAATCCACATAAGCACTTAGCATATAAGAGCAACTTATTCTATATCTTTTCTCACATATACACACTGGTTCACGATAACGTTTATCAAATAGTACAATAGCGATTTAACAATTATATTAACATATGCGTAATTCACATAAGCACCTTTTATATGACCACACACCTATGCAACAAAACATAACCCCTTTTACACCTTATTTGTACTTAACCCTAAAATCTTAATCAAACTTAAAGTAAATTCTCACCGACTCGAACCATTCTTGAGTTCACAATATGATTGAACACCACACATACAACTTTTAGAATGAATCCAATCACTATTTTAATTACGTTACTGCGATTCAAACTTAACAAGTTTATTTACCTCAGAACCCAATAACAATCACTACTACCTTACACATTATACAAACATGCAAATGTCAAATGATATTCCATTTTTTTTGTTGGCTTTCCATTTCTTTTCCGTTTAGCACCAATCTCGAACCATCCTTAAGTGTATACATTCCAATCTTAAATTCTATCATCACAAAACAACCCAGCAATTAACCTTTCATTTAAAACACTCTATCCATTTTTGAATATTAACCATTTATACTCTACATTCGGACTATACCATTTATTCCTTCACTCTTTTTCCTTTTTCTTTATATCTACTTCCCCACTCTCGGTCTCGGCCCCCTTCGGCCTTGCTCTTAACATACATAACTCACGCACACACACAACCCCACGGACACACACAGGGCACCCACACCCCCCACTCCATTTCCTTCTGTCTACTTCTATCTTTACCTCTAATTCCTCCCCTGTCTTCCCATCTCTCTCGAACAGTTCAACACCCAATCACTCAAGACCACGACCCCTAATAAGTCACGTCAAATCAACATAACTTAACCATACATGCCTCTCTTATAACCATGAACTCACACCACTACATTACTTCATATCATTTAACAAAATCAAAATCAACTTTACACGCAACATATCAACTACAGTCCAATCCCGAAAGAAAATACAGCCATTAAATCGAAACTTCCGACCACGCCGAAACTTCCCGAAAATCACACTTTAAATAAGCTTTAAACTCGATTTTTATCAAACAATCTAACTACTAAATCCACCCCTGCAACAATCAACATAAATAAAACAATTCAAATGAATCAAAAACTCAAATAAAAACTACTCCAGCATTTAACGCTACATGAACTCGACCTCTACAATTTAACCAAGTATACATATAGTTTTCACAACCAACTCGACTCAAGATCATATACGATCAATTGCAACCTCGAACAAGACAAGGTTTTGAATCCACACTCAATTAACAGCAAATTTAGCAATAAGCAGCACATATAATCAATTAATTAGTGGTAAAACCAACAACAAGTCCTCACCAACATACCCAAGACCTCCTTATTCGGCAGACACTATGTATACACACGCACACGGCTGTAACACACACACACCACCAGTAGGACAAGGCAAATACAAGAACGATTAGTTCGTTGACAAAGCCCCAAAATCCAAGATACAAACGCACACACACCCGTATGCACTCAACACAACACCCACACCCTCGACCTCATATATACATACACAACTGCTGCTTACGCGCGACACATATATATAACAGCGAGAGGGAAGACAGAGAGGAGAGAAAAGAGAGCTTGAGAGGAAGAGAGACGTGAGAGATATATGAGAGAGAGATTTTGAGAGATGGAGAAAAGAAAGTGGCGAGAGGTTTCTAGACAACTCAAGAACACTCCTAAAGCTCAATCGGGAAAATAGAATTATTAGGGATTTAAAGAGGAATAACAACAATTCACTATTTTACTAATCTGATTTCTGAAAAACAAAAATTAAACCCCTTTATAAAATGGGAATTAAATAGTTTAGAGTTGGGAAAAATCTCACATTAATTTTTAAAATACAGAAAATAAAATTATCTATCTCCCCATATTTTTGAAATATTTTTAGGATAAAAAAATGGATTAAATATGAATTTTACAAGTTTGGATCCTTTAAAAGCAACACAACTCTTAAAATCATTTTAAAATACTTAAGCATCCAAAATAATTCTCCCGAAAATTTTAAACACTTAATAATATCATAAAGATAATAACACAAAAAATTTCATGATTTTTATCAACACCAATAATTTTACAAAAATCTCATACTATAATGCATGATTAAAATAGATTTTAATCACAATGCAAATAAAATTTACACGACGCACATAAATCATATAAGCATTTAAACACAATATCACATATAAAATTGTCCTTCTCAAAACTATCCACAATCATATTCCTCCTTTTTGTAAAAAAAAAAACCAATAAAATATTTAAATAGTAATAATAATATTTCATAAAATGTCGGGTTGTTACAATAAAGGATACACAAAGACGTCATGATAGAGAGAGACGCAGTAGGGGAACGAATAAAAAGAATAAAAGTAGTTTAGGAATTTTATAAAAATAATTCTAATTAAAAATAATTCAACAAGCTGCGTAACTTGATAATAAATGCATAGAGTTAAAGAAAAATCTCAGTATTATTCTTAAAATGTAGAAAATAAAATTATCTATCTTCCCATATTTTTAAAATATTCTTAGGATCAAAAACAAATTAAATATAAATTTTACAAGTTTTTAGCCTTTAAATGCAACATAACTCTTAAAATCATTTTAAAATATTTAAACACCCAAAATAATTCTCCCAATAATTTTAAAAACTAAATAATATCATAAAGATAATTACACAAAAGATTTCATGATTTTAAACGACTCCAATGATTTTATAAAATTCACAGAAGATAAATAAAACATTGTTTTGACATGTGTATCCACAAAAAAATGCAAAATAATGCATAATATCATTTTAAAAACTCTAGAGGCTAAAAATAATTCCTCTAGTATTTTTAAAAATCATCTAAATACACAAAGATGATAATGTAAAAGATTTCATAATTTTTAATAACTCCGATGATTTTATAAAATCTCAGAAGATCAATATGCATATTTTAAATAAATTTTAATCATCCAAAAATTACAAATAAAATTCACGTACATACACGACACAAATAATTCCTCATATCAACACATTAATATGATATCACACATATTCCACCTTCTCAACAATATCCACAATCTTAGTCCTCATCTATGGAAAAGCCAATAAAATAATTAATAATAATAATAATTCATAAAAAAAAAATTCGGGTTGTTACAGTTACTTTGTATGTAATTATTAGATAATCACATGGGAATAAAACGTGTAATGAGCTGCAAAAGGAATATGACAGCAGCTCAACAACCCATGTTGATAGTGAGAGTATAGTATAAAAAGGTCCAACTATCACTCTATAAAAGGGAATACTCTATCACAATTGAGTGTATCTCTCTATCACTGTAATCTCTAGAGAAACCGAAGCTTGAGAATTACTTGTTCTCAAGGTTGTAGCAAAACTTTGCAAAATAAATAAAACATTTATTTTGTGAAACATCTTGTTAGAAATTACTTGTGATTGCATTTCTTCTACTAGTAAATTACATTTCTATTTATGTTGTTGAAATAGTTTTTGAAATTTATTAGTATTGCATTCAACCCCCCTTCTGCAATACATTCCGGGACTAACATATTTTATATCTTTATTTGAATTTATGTATTTTTCGAGCTTAATCGAGCCGATTTCGAGTCAAACGAGTTCGAGCCGAACCCGAGCCGAGCTAGAGTCGAGCTCACTAATAGCTCGGCTCGAGCTCATTTTGTTATCGAACATATTTTAGTGTTCGAGCTCGACTCGAGTTCTTAACGAACCGGGCCGATTCGAGCTCTTAACGAGCCGAGCTCGAGCTTGTTCGCGAATAGCTCGATTCGTGAATAGCCCTAGATACGAAAACAGGCTGAAAGAAAGCAAATGGACCTAACCCCATGTCATTGTACCATAATTCTCTAATCCTTCCGAACGGACCATCGATTAACACCATTCTATCCCAGTTATGCGCTCCAAACTGAGCCAAGTATGAAGCCAATCTGTTACATTCTTCCCCCACTGAGTCTTCTTCAATAACAAAATTCTCGTCTTCCTTTCTAATGTTTAACTTCCTGAGAACATATTCATGCTCTGGTATCTCGCTCACAAAACGAGAATGTCGCCATTGCCAGTGCGCACCAGGGTGGTATGACTCCAGTTGCAACAAACGATAATCACCAAAAAAATGCTTTACGTAATGCGTAAAGCATAGAATAGAATTCGTTCAACCTACCCTCTTGAATGCCTAGAGACCCAGCATACATGTGCACAATGAAGCCTTTGTCGTCTCTGATTATTATCCCAATACCCGACTTGTTACCATTGGGAAGAGCTTCTTCATAGAAAGATCCATGGACATTAAGCTTGAAACAACCATACTTTGGGAGAGTCCAACGAATACCCACATCCACCATGATTGATAAAAGACTATCCACCAAGGAGAACAGAGAAGTGGGTGATAAAAAAACATTGGGAGAGAAGACATTATAAACACCCCTGTTTCGTTTGTTTTCCAAAGCGTCGTGCGCTAAGCCCTAAGTGACTGCTGTATGGCAAAATACCCTCCCGACTGATCATATTTCCTTAAGAAATAAAATTTATAAAACAATCAACAATATAGATAATAAAAAAAAGAGAGATGGGCCTCTTTTAAGTGTTATCTGATTGTGATATCAGCCCACAACTAGAAATAAACCTTAAAAACAGAAACTCTGAACTACGATATGAGGATTGGGCCAAAACATAATGTCTATAATTAAAACTCAACACTATGATTAGCTCAGCACCATGCATAGATTATTTTCCCCCTGCTCACTCCTTGACAAGCAAGGTAGTCAACCTCAGCATTGAGCATTCGACTTACCTTAACAAGACTGAAGTTCAGTGACTTGAAAATGATTCGCATATTATCATTGAAAAATCATAGGTCCTCATCAAGAAACTTGGCTCTTTGAAATGCGTTTACTAACTCCCAGCTGTCTGTAAAAATTGAGAATAGATTCTTAGCCCCAGGATAAGAAGAAACGTGGTTTAGTAGAAATTCTAAAGCTTCAGTTTCACAAGAAATTACAGAGACTGCTTTCGAGGGGCCTGATAAAATGAAAACTAAGTTACCAGCCCCATCTTTAAGAAAGCCTCCTATCCCTACAGAGATAACACCCTCACTTGATTTTTTTCAAGAGGCATCAACGAAGCCTATCAAATCTGCAGGAGAATCTACTAAATTTCTCTTTGCAATTTTATTATTTACAAGAATTACCCCTAGTGGATTTACTTCCCATGTCAAGATCATCCGAGACTCTGCTAATTCCGAAACTTCACACCATTTCAGAGATCGAAAAATAATAAGTTTTTTCAAGATTTCTTTGCTGCATTTTTTCACTACGCCACATATGGCCTACGGCTACTCCCAAAAAAGTGTGATTATAGAGCCAAAAGTGTTGGTAAAAGAGCCTAAAACCACCTACGACTACACTTTTCCCAAATTTGGGAGTGTTACAAAAACGGGTGCTAGCGTAGGGGTCTATGTTAACACTTTTTCGATTTTTGGTAACATGGGAGAAAAGTGTAGGCGTAGACCCCTATGCCAACATCTTCCTGATCTGTGGCTACACCTTATAAGTTGTTGGTATAGATCTATGCCTACACCATTATCTTTCTACTAACACTATTAAAAATGTTGGTGTAGACCTATGCCAACACCTTCTTTTGTACCACTATGCCTACACTTTTTTATTAAACATTTTTTTAAGCTCTATACCAACATTTTAAATAAATAAAGGCAACATATGAAATTGAAAAATAAATATTCTCATTCAAAATATTATCAAACATTCCAATACATAAAGGCTGTCCAAAAGCCAAATATACAAATATATAATATACAAATACATAAGTGCATCGATAAAACCACATTCATCCTTCTCCGATTTTTCTTGGCTTGAACTACCAGAAGATGAATCTCGACTTGAATCATCATCCGCACAACTGTTGTCTCTTATCTTTCTATTCAAATCTGGAGTAACTTCGGTTACTGGTAGCTGGTGAGATCCTGATTGATTCTTTGTTTTTGACTTGATTGATAACGTCCTTGTAATAACCCAAATTTTGGGTAGAATTAAAACTTTTCTTATTGTGGTTAAAGAGCATTAATGAATGGTGATTCCAAAGAACAATGATTGTAGTGAATGGATATTGCTATGGATGATGATCCCGATTCGTATATGTATGGTCAGAATAGAGTAATTCAAAGGTTGACGATATAGAAAAGAATAATCTATCGTCCAAGAAATGAGCTAATGAGCCCCGAGAAGGGAAATGAGGATGGTATAGTATTTTCCATACGTGCATAGTGTTTCTCGTACGTGCATAGTGTTTCTCGTACATGCATAGTAATTCGGTGGATGAATAGTGATTTTGTAAGTTGGAAAACTTTTCACGCCACCCTATGTACGGGACGTGATATGGATGTTTCGAAGTCATATTAGTAATACATGGAGGAAATAAGTGAATGCAGAGACGATCGGAATTCAGAAATTCCTATTTTAATTTTTGGTGTAATATTTGACCGAGCAGTGAATTATATATTATTATATTCGAGAAATGAGATATTCAATTTGAGAAATTAAAGAGTTAATATTTTGAAATTTTATTATATTTGATTTTAGAAATTAGAACGAAAATCACCGAGACAGTGAAACAAGCGTTCTAGAAACCACTAAAACGTTATAACGAGATTAAGCAATTAAGCGAACGAATCAGGGATTAAGGATCAAGATTGTGACAAGATTAAATATCCTATATGATCATCAAGAGAATTATATCAAGTGGATTAAATTATTTAATCAAGGATTAAATCAAAACAATTTAGGAGTTAAGTGATTTAAATCACTTAAATCAAACAAGAAACAAAACAAATATCTACCAAGCTTCTCCAATACTCTTTGCACAAGCCCCAAGGTGAGCCACCAGCCACACACATCCAATAATATCTAGATATTATGATCAAAAGGGTGAAGAAAGGAAAAAAAAAAAAGCAAGCAAAAACACTTTTCTCCAAAAACTGCCCAGCAGAACCAAGCTTAAGAAACAAATTCATATCTCCATTTCTATCCATGATAAAATCACCAAATTTTAACCATAGCTTCTCCACTCCATGGGCAAGATTCGTTCCAAATTTCATAGAAATCCAAGTAGTATAGCCTAGTCAAATCTATGCTTAACGTTGGAGGACCAAAACTGTCCAGGTTCTGAACAGTAGAAAGATGGGGCTCAAATCCCTAGCTCCCATGGTTGGATTCTTGTGTTCTATAGCTCAAAAGAAATCCCTTGAAGAGTAGAAGGTGTGGTAAAACTTTTAGAACCAAAATCTTAGGTTTTGATTTTATATGATTTTTACAAGATTGATGATGAATAGTAACTTTTGATTTTCATGTTTTGCTTTCTTGATTCTATTGCTTCCAAATGATGTTCTAAGCAATGATCAAGAGTTGTGAGGCCTTATTATCATCCTTGAACTTCAAACCAAGGTATAATCTTTGAAACCCCTTTGTTGAATCATGAGTTTTAATGGATTTTTGGATGCGTTTTTGAGTTATATGCATGTTTAGAGCACTAGAGCTATGTAAGAGTTTTGTTAGATGTTAAAATATGTTGCACAGCTCCAAGACCTGTTTAGACAGTGAGGGAGACAATGAATAGTGTCCATGAGTGTTGGTGGTGGATTGGATGATTATTTGGAGGATTTTAATTTTGGAAATATCCGAGTTATAGCCGTCGTAATGGCGAAATTTCTTTGACCCTTAAAAACTGTTCATAACAGTAGATGTAACCTTCTGAACTTATTGAGTATATGACATGTATTCGAAGATCTCGAGTCATAGATCGTTTTGGTGCAAGAATCGTAGCATTTTGACTTACGTCTTAGGCGTTATGGCAAAATCCGTAAAAGCAGTTCGTAAGTCTACGCTTGAGTTCGTAACTTCAATTGAACCCCTTTAAAACGAGTAATTTGGTTACGAATCTTAGTAATTAAATACTAGAGGTCATAATGAAGATAGGAGAGAAGACCTCGTGTCAAAAAGATTATTTTTGGATTTTATAAAAATGTTTGAATCAAGGTTAAGTGCGAAGGAACCCCTTAGAGGAACACCTGATTATAACCTTGTAAACCACTTAGTAAAACGGGCGAACGAGATTCGATTTCTAAAACGAACCTTCGACCTAAGTATTTGTCGATTGACATGGACTTAGTATGAGCCTAAAGCGAGTTAGTAATACCTTGGTTGTGATTCGCGTACGTGTTTATGCTTTAGATATTAAGTGGATTATCTAGGGGAATAATCGTACGTTTTCTTTTTGGCTTTGTCTAGATTGCCCGACATCGTCACGAGCCCTACCACTTCTCGAGCATCAGGCAAGTTTCCTATTTCGATACTTTGAAGTATTGTTGTATAATACTGCTTTTGGCATATATTGAATTGCATAGTTTTACGATATATGCTTATAGCGTAAATTTGACTTTCGGTTTATGTACGAGCTTTGAGATAAAGTATTTATAAACCGGTATACCTTGTGGCTCTATAGATAAGAGCATGTTTATTGTTTTGACTCTAGACCGGGAGTCGGTATTCTGACATATAAGGATAGTCGTGGAAACCCGGAAGGATTCCAACGACAGATTATGATCTGAATTGAGGAATAATATTAATAATCATTATTTATATTTTCAGAAAGTATTAATTACTCAGAAATGATTCGAGAAATGTTATTTGAATATCACCTCATTCGAAGGTTATTATTTGGATATTATTGATATTTGGCTTATCAACTAGATATGAGATATTAGTTATAAGCCGGGTTTTTGCAAATGCCCTTAGTGTCGAGCGTATGATTCTTATTCTCCATCCATAGACCGGGAGTCGAGATATTTTTTTATATATCTTGGGCATTCTTTTCTGATCTAGATATTGAATAATGTTATTCAATTGTTATATATTAAATGAATATTATTTTTGGATATTCATTTAAAGTTTAGATATATTAAATGAATATTATTTCTTAATATTCATTTGCAGTTATTTATTAAGT
The DNA here is from genome assembly GCA_037693485.1 of Kitagawia praeruptora. Lineage (NCBI taxonomy): Eukaryota > Viridiplantae > Streptophyta > Magnoliopsida > Apiales > Apiaceae > Kitagawia > Kitagawia praeruptora. The sequence goes on along the minus strand of CM075351.1, from coordinate 113,363,720 downwards.
GAATATCATTTTGAATATTCATTTAAGGATTTATTTAATGAATATTATTTTGGAATATTTATTTAAGAATTTATTTATTTATTTTATATTCATGCGAGGATTTATTTATTTGAATATTACTTTAGATATTCATTTGAGGATTGATTCAAATATTATTTTGAATATTTACTCGAGGAATTGTTTATTTGGTGAATATTTTATATATTCATTCGAGAGTTATTTATGAGCAATATTTTATACTAAGAATATTCTTTAATTATTTATGAATTAATAAATATTCTTTGAATATTTATTTAATTATTTCAACTAATTTTAAAAATGATTTATCTTATTCAAATATTATTCTGATCTTGAAATATCATGTAAAATATTTCTGAGTCTTATTATGTTTATTTTATCGAGGAAATGTTCTCAAAACTCTATTTTCCGTTTAAGGTCTATCTTATAGGAAGACTTAAACACTCGCTCAGAACTTTCAAATATAAGGGAGCTGTACTCGAGAGCTGTTATTTATTTTATTTGACTGCCCGGTCATAAATCTGTTGATATTACTCTTTTCCCTCGTAACTTGGTTGCTATTCATCAAAGCAATTCTTTTTGTTACTTCATCATCATTCGAGGATTACTTACGAGCAATATTATGATTTAATAATATTCCGTAATTATTATTGACTTAATAAATATTCTTGGAATATTTAATTAAATTATTTTGAAGTCTTTTTATAATGATTTATATTATTCAAAGATCATCCTTCACCTTCAAATATTTTTCAAAATATTTTGGAGTATTTTACGACTATTTTTATCAAGAGGAGAGTCCCAAAACTCTGTTTTCATTTAAATCTATCTTATAAGAAGATTTAAATACTCGCTCAACTTCCAAAAATATATAAGGGGACCTCACTTGAGAGATGTTATTTATTTGACTGCCCGGTCATATACTTGCTAAACTATCTGGTCACTCACATCTTGATTCTTTTCAAATATGAATATGAGTCTTTTTGGTTACCTCCTCAACACTCGAGGGGTAAGATTGATGGAACAAGTTTATATCCATTAACAAGCATCAACTTGGGAAATATTGGTGAATCTTTCTTTCCAACTAGATACGACTACTTTGTGGAGTCTTATCAACAAGTATTATACTTGGGGAAAGGGGGACGAACTTTATATTTCGGAGTCATGGATGTTATTGAACTAGGAGACGCGTAAGTGGCCGAGTGGCGCCGGTCCAGCATTGGCCCAACCGTTGGCCGGGGGGTTCCAGAGGGCGGGCGATCCGTCGGTGCTTCCTTCTACATGTAGAGAACAAATGATGGGGAGCATGACATGCGACTGATCATCGTAAATGTTGTGGCTCCTGGCGCGGCAAGCTCCCGTATTAGTTCATCTTCCAAATTGGGAAATTATCTGCAACATTATCATTGTTGGCAGGGTTGAAAAGTGTTTGAACTGGAATTGCAATATTCTTCCTGCAAGTTCCTCTACTATAAAAATTGATAATATCATGCTTATCTTTGACATAGAAGATATTTCCACAGAATAATTATATTTTGAGTTACCTTGTAACTTCGTCTTTTATCTTACATTTTATCACTCTGTTGATACCTTACATAACATGAGTTGTGAAAAAGAGGTTGTTGATATTGAATCACCTTATAACTTCATCTTTTAAGTTATATGTGGATATTCTGCTTATATTTTATATAGCAGTTATTTTACAGAAAGGTTATATTGAATTACCTTGTAGCTTCATCTTATATATTATACTAGAACTTTGTTCATAGTATGAATATCCAAAGTTTACAGAGATATTTTGACAATTATTGTCTTATACCCGCCTTATTCTGGGTTAAGTCATAGGCAGAGTTATGCCATGTTTTCATTACCTTGCTGAGCTATTTGCTCACTCTTGCTATTATTTTATATATATTATAGAGCAGTGAAGCAGGATGTCATGGGCACCAGTGATCCCGAAGAGTAGTACGAACCAGTCGGATCAGGCTGCAGCTGGCTGCATTTAATTTATATATAGATATGAATGGTAGGAGAAGATTGTAATCATCAGAAGTCAGAGTTGGAATTGTACCATTTCCGATATATTGTTTCAATAACAGATTTTGTAAGACAATTGGGTATTGTAATAAAAGTTGTTTATTCCACAGTTGTTGTATAGTATCGTTTCTGAGACTTTAACCTGTGTGTGTGTGTGAGAGAGATATATATTGTGGGGTCATAAGCCATTGAAATATGTACAGTGTGAGTAATACAGGTAAGACAAGGAGTAAATGGATCGTGACTACTCTAAATCCCAGACCCCGGATTTGGGGCTGTTACAGAAATGGTATCAGAGAGTTAGGTTACAGTCCTCAGAAACGATAGGAGATTGAGTCTTACAATACCCTTAGGGATAATGAGAATACCTAGAGCTCAAGTAGAGTTCATAGTCGGGTTAAAGGACATGACCCTGACTGTTGGAGATGAAGCCCGAGAGGGGACTTCTTTTGGGAAACCATACTTAGGACGTTATGGTTAGAAACCCTGATTTGTATGATTTATAGATGGATGGGAGTATGAGGTACTAGATCCCGAGGCCTTCGAGTAGGCATTTGATGATGCGCTCCTTGAGACGGATGGAGACCCAATAAAAGGGATATCCATAGGAGGATCTAGAGAAGACCCTAGGATGGGTCAAGGAAAGAAACTTATAGAGAATGTGTCGATTAATAAAGATGTAGTATGTTACTTGAGATCTTATGATAGGACCAGACGAATCCTCAAAGATCAAATAAGTGACGAAATAAGAATTGGGAGTCAATTATGATTCATCAAGAGGTATGACGAAGAGTATGGGGTAGAGCCCCAAAAGCAGAGGAGGTAATAGCCAATACGGGTGGATTAATTCGACCAGAACGAGACCTGTTACTCGTAGTTTGTTGCAGTGCCCTTAAGAGGCAGCATACGTGAGAACTGAGATGATCGACCTTCGTATATGATTAAGGGTACCTAGTTACCCTAACTCGTAATGGCATTGCCTTATCTATGGCGTTTAATTCCCCACGATCAGCGATTCCACCAAGGACGGTGTTTACTACAGTGCTGAGGCATTTTATTGCCTCGAGAAAGATTGTGTATGTACGTACTACGCAAAGTGTTATTGTAACCTGAATGCGCTAAGACGAGATATATTTTAAGAGACAAGATGGACTAAGAGAGTCGGGGATTGACTTAAATAAAAAGGTTGTGATGCCGTGAAGGATAAACTCATGTAGCACGCATGATTAAATGCGAGAAGAAAAATATTCTGCCTAAGGGCAGCTATACAAGTGGCCGGATTTAAGCAAGAGGCTTCTAACGATGTTCTGGAGTATCGCTCACTCGACATGTGGATTTCGTCATTACTATAGGCGACACCGGTACCGAAGTCATCCTATAAGAGTAGAGCGCTTGCCTGATAGGCCCGCGCTGAGCTGAATAGAATTTCCTACGATTGCAAATGTCGATGGTTGAACCTTAGCGACTATAATGAGTCGGCAATGACGTAAGTATCGAGCACCTTAGGGTGTATGGATAAGAAAAGCTTTAGAATCAAATGATTATCTGAGGAGCCAGCATATAAGGCATCCGTAGAGACCTTGGCAAGTACCCTCCCCAATTGTAAATTATGTTGATTATTCTTAATCTATGATCTATCGTGACATCTCTCCAAGAGAGAATTTTGATAAAAGGGAATAGTCCTTCTTTGAAGTTATTTTATAACACTTGTGTTAATTCACATTTAGTTTCAATTCTGCCAGAGGCTGTCACGATACCTACTTTCGGGTTTTCAACGCCCTGTCAAACAATGTTATTCAAGCTTTCACTTCTAATGGTGAATAATCCTATGGTGATACATCACCACTTGCTTGTTGAATACCAGTATCTTACTGGCTATCTTTCCTTTGGAAATCACACCTTGGAACCTGTTTACTTTAGATCCAAGGTGTCCATTTGAGAATTTACTTGTCAAATGATGATAATTATTAACTTGACTTGGAATTTCTTTCGTACTTATCAATTTCCACTGAGACGAACAACCCTATACTTATAGGGGCTGCAAGGACCATCTATCTGTGTGATAGAAGTCTGATGGGATGCCATCACTTGTAAGTTGCGAAATACAAGAAGGCTAATTACCTTTAGTAATGTCTTAACTAAGACACGCAACATTGAGTTCTTAAGATCATATTGATCTCTCAGTAAATTTTTTCATTTCAAATAAGGTTACCTTAAAACTCATAACCTTATGATCACCAATGTGTGATGTTTCTTTGATATGAGAGCTATCCTTTTAAAGCTCCATGATTCTTGTTATCTTTATTGAATTTCAAAGGGGATGCCAACCAGGTAAAATAAGTCAAAATTCGCTGATAGGAATTAGATTCGCAACAAAATAGGCTATGTCAAGAGCGGATCCCTAAGACAAATAGAATATGGGTGACATGATGATGAATTAGTTTATGTTCTCTCTCAAGGATATTACGATAGTGGAAAGTTGGTCAATCGATATATGCGAGAGGATTGGCAATGTGTTGTGAAACCCCAATGGTAGTGGAGTCGGTTAGAACCCACATAATTTCATGGAACCACTGACCCATTGGAGGTCAGAGCTTGGCTTAAAGAGATGAAGAAATCAATTGTGATACTAAGTATTGCAGAAAAGCTGAAAACGATGGCCGCCGCCTATCTCCTGAAGGGAGAGGCGAATCATTGGTGAGAATGGTAAGGCAAACCTAGAGGTAAAAGGTGTTGTGACTTGGGAGAGATTCAGATTATTGCTTTTAGAGAAATGTTTTCTGAAATATATAAAGATCCAGATGGAAATAAAAGTTCTAGTGTTGAAATAAGAAACCATGACTATGGCAGAGTATGAGGCCAAGTTATGGGATATGAAAGAGAAATGAGCCCGTAGGTTTCGACTAAAGCTAAAATAACGAATCCAGAATCGCGTGGCGATGTTGGAGTGAAATTTATGATTGCCCTGAAAGGGGAGTGGTCCTTTAAGGACAGAAGCAAATTATGAAGTCTTTGCGATAATGCGAGCCAACAAGTTACTATGGGATGGATGTATGGCTTATCTAGCTTCTGTGGTTGATACCAAGAGAAAAACACCTAGCCAACGATAAATCCCAGTGATTGAAGAGTTTGGGACTGTATTCCAGAGAACCTACCTAGAGTACCACTCGATCGAGAGATTTGATTCCTTTCGAATTAGGGAGAAATTGATATTATAATAATGATGGATTAGTTGATACCCAATGGAGCCAAATTGATGATGAGGGAAATAATTTAAGGATAAAGAAGGAGTTAGAGATTTTGGAATCTAGTTCCGACTAAGTGATTATGATGCCAGAAATATGAGGCTTGATTAGCTCATATGGTTGACCCCGAGGAAAGAGACACCAAGTATAATTATAATGATTTTGGGAGGTTGTACAAGGTTTTAATAAGCTACCAGATATCGATTTGGATGACATAATAATGAATATCGAGTATTCAGAGCCTAGTGCTGCATCTCCCGTTAGCCCAGTAGGAATAAAAGAATTAGCAACTCAGATGCGAGGATTGTTGAATAAGAGTGCAATAAGACTCATGTACCACCGTGAAGAACCGGTGTGTTGTAAGAAAGAAATATGTTAGCACAAGATTGTGCATCGAACCTCGAGAGTTGAATGAGTCAACATTGAGTACAGGTACTGTTGTAGAAGATTGTTTGAGCAGCCCAGGGACACTGTGTATTTTCCAAACTTATTAGGAAATTGGACATCACCGGTTGGAAGTTAAAAATCGAAGATATACCCAAGATTGCGATTCGCACTAGGTATAGACACTATGAAATTGTAAGTGATGTCATTTTGGGTTGACTATTGCACCCACAACTTTTATGGAATTTAATGAATTGGCTGTGAGTTATCTGAGATAGCTTTCGCCCTAAATATATCGAAACATCGTATATATGAAGGAAAGGTGCGAAATCAAAAAGGATCAAACATGATCGACTTTCAGACGTATCAGATCTGAAAATATGTGTGCTTGTATGTATATGAAGATTATGATTTGTGATAAAAGGATTAAGAGTCCTCGAACTAGACAACATTCCCCGCAAACAAATTCCCCAAGAGATTCGTCTTTCTTTCAGAAAGGAGAAGAAATGAGATAATAGAGAATGGCAGAATGAACACAAGAGGTAGATTGGCATTCTGTGAGATGATTAAAGAAGAGGTTGGAACACCGGGGGTGATAGTAGATAACAATGAGATAGCGAGGCCAAAATAGTGATGGCCGACGAGCTCATTACTAGACATCAAGAGTTACTCGAATCGATAGTTAGAATACTCGAACTAGTTTCAATACGGAGTACCCCGTCGACAATAGAGTTGACATTTATACAATGAAATTGGGAAATATCTAGAGTTAATAGAGGGTTATGACAAGCAAGTTTTTGTTGATGTATTTCTGTGCAAACAAGATAGAGAATATGAGGTTCGAGATTTGTAATGAGAAAAGGTATCCTCGTGGAAGGAATTAACAAGATTAGAATGAAAGGAACTTTAGCCCAAGATTCATTGGGCCATCTGAGAGTTTAAACGCGTCAGGAAGGTGGCCTATGAGCCAGCCTCACCCAAACCGGTAAAATGGTCATAACATGGTTCTTGCGTATGTGCCTCATCGGTATACTATAGATGCCCGGCATATGATAGAGTACGAGCAGATAGATATACATAACCGAATCTGAACTACGAAGGACAACCTGTGGAAATTATGAATATAAAAGAGCAAGCGCTAAGAGATAAGGTTGTCAAGCTAGTGAGAGATTTGAAGAAAAATCAAGAAGTGGAAGAATCCACCTGAGAAATAGAAAGTGCAATGGGATAGAAGTAACCCCAGTTATTCCTAAACTGATTCCGAGGACGGAATCCTTTTAAGGAGGGGAGACTGTAATAACCCAAATTTTGGGTAGAATTAAAACTTTTCTTATTGTGGTTAAAGAGCATTAATGAATGGTGATTCCAAAGAACAATGATTGTAGTGAATGGATATTGCTATGGATGATGATCCCGATTCGTATATGTATGGTCAGAATAGAGTAATTCAAAGGTTGACGATATAGAAAAGAATAATCTATCGTCCAAGAAATGAGCTAATGAGCCCCGAGAAGGGAAATGAGGATGGTATAGTATTTTCCATACGTGCATAGTGTTTCTCGTACGTGCATAGTGTTTCTCGTACATGCATAGTAATTCGGTGGATGAATAGTGATTTTGTAAGTTGGAAAACTTTTCACGCCACCCTATGTACGGGACGTGATATGGATGTTTCGAAGTCATATTAGTAATACGCGGAGGAAATAAGTGAATGCAGAGACGATCGGAATTCAGAAATTCCTATTTTAATTTTTGGTGTAATATTTGACCGAGCAGTGAATTATATATTATTATATTCGAGAAATGAGATATTCAATTTGAGAAATTGAAGAATTAATATTTTGAAATTTTATCATATTTGATTTTAGAAATTAGAACGAAAACCACTGAGACAGTGAAACAAGCGTTCTAGAAACCACTAAAACGTTATAACGAGATTAAGCAATTAAGCGAACGAATCAGGGATTAAGGATCAAGATTGTGACAAGATTAAATATCCTATATGATCATCAAGAGAATTATATCAAGTGGATTAAATTATTTAATCAAGGATTAAATCAAAACAATTTAGGAGTTAAGTGATTTAAATCACTTAAATCAAACAAGAAACAAAACAAATATCTACCAAGCTTCTCCAAGACTCTTTGCACAAGCCCCAAGGTGAGCCACCAGCCACACACATCCAATAATATCTAGATATTATGATCAAAAGGGTGAAGAAAGGGAAAAAAAAAAGCAAGCAAAAACACATTTCTCCAAAAACTGCCCAGCAGAACCAAGCTTAAGAAACAAATTCATATCTCCATTTCTATCCATGATAAAATCACCAAATTTTAACCATAGCTTCTCCACTCCATGGGCAAGATTCGTTCCAAATTTCATAGAAATCCAAGTAGTATAGCCTAGTCAAATCCATGCTTAAAGTTGGAGGACCAAAACTATCTAGGTTCTGAATAGTAGCAAGATGGGGCTCAAAACCCTAGCTCCCATGGTTGGATTCTTGTGTTCTATATCTCAAAAGAAAGCCCTTGAAGAGTAGAAGGTGTGGTAAAAATTTAGAACCAAAATCTTAGGTTTTGATTTTATATGATTTTTACAAGATTGATGATGAATAGTAACTTTTGATTTTCATGTTTTGCTTTCTTGATTCTATGGCTTCCAAATGATGTTCTAAGCAATGATCAAGAGTTGTGAGGCCTTATTATCATCCTTGAACTTCAAACCAAGGTATAATCTTTGAAACCCCTTTGTTGAATCATGAGTTTTAATGGATTTTTGGATGCGTTTTTGAGTTATATGCATGTTTAGAGCACTAGAGCTATGTAAGAGTTTTGTTAGATGTTAAAATATGTTGCACAGCTCCAAGACCTGTTTAGACAGTGAGGGAGACAATGAATAGTGTCCATGAGTGTTGGTGGTGGATTGGATGATTATTTGGAGGATTTTAATTTTGGAAATATCCGAGTTATAGCCGTCGTAATGGCGAAATTTCTTTGACCCTTAAAAACCGTTCATAACAGTAGATGTAACCTTCTGAACTTATTGAGTATATGACATGTATTCGAAGATCTCGAGTCATAGATCGTTTTGGTGCAAGAATCGTAGCATTTTGACTTACGGCTTAGGCGTTATGGCAAAATCCGTAAAAGCAGTTCGTAAGTCTACGCTTGAGTTCGTAACTTCAATTGAACCCCTTTAAAACGAGTAATTTGGTTACGAATCTTAGTAATTAAATACTAGAGGTCATAATGAAGATAGGAGAGAAGACCTCGTGTCAAAAAGATTATTTTTGGATTTTATAAAAATGTTTGAATCAAGGTTAAGTGCGAAGGAACCCCTTAGAGGAACACCTGATTATAACCTTGTAAACCACTTAGTAAAACGGGCGAACGAGATTCGATTTCTAAAACGAACCTTCGACCTAAGTATTTGTCGATTGACATGGACTTAGTATGAGCCTAAAGCGAGTTAGTAATACCTTGGTTGTGATTCGCGTACGTGTTTATGCTTTAGATATTAAGTGGATTATCTAGGGGAATAATCGTACGTTTTCTTTTTGGCTTTGTCTAGATTGCCCGACATCGTCACGAGCCCTACCACTTCTCGAGCATCAGGCAAGTTTCCTATTTCGATACTTTGAAGTATTGTTGTATAATACTGCTTTTGGCATATATTGAATTGCATAGTTTTACGATATATGCTTATAGCGTAAATTTGACTTTCGGTTTATGTACGAGCTTTGAGATAAAGTATTTATAAACCGGTATACCTTGTGGCTCTATAGATAAGAGCATGTTTATTGTTTTGACTCTAGACCGGGAGTCGGTATTCTGACATATAAGGATAGTCGTGGAAACCCGGAAGGATTCCAACGACAGATTATTATCTGAATTGAGGAATAATATTAATAATCATTATTTATATTTTCAGAAAGTATTAATTACTCAGAAATGATTCGAGAAATGTTATTTGAATATCACCTCATTCGAAGGTTATTATTTGGATATGATTGATATTTGGCTTATCAACTAGATATGAGATATTAGTTATAAGCCGGGTTTTTGCAAATGCCCTTAGTGTCGGGCGTATGATTCTTATTCTCCATCCATAGACCGGGAGTCGAGATATTTTTTTATATATCTTGGGCATTCTTTTCTGATCTAGATATTGAATAATGTTATTCAATTGTTATATATTAAATGAATATTATTTTTGGATATTCATTTAAAGTTTAGATATATTAAATGAATATTATTTTTTAATATTCATTTGCAGTTATTTATTAAGTGAATATCATTTTGAATATTCATTTAAGGATTTATTTAATGAATATTATTTTGGAATATTTATTTAAGAATTTATTTATTTATTTTATATTCATGCGAGGATTTATTTATTTGAATATTACTTTATATATTCATTTGAGGATTGATTCAAATATTATTTTGAATATTTACTCGAGGAATTGTTTATTTGGTGAATATTTTATATATTCATTCGAGAGTTATTTATGAGCAATATTTTATACTAAGAATATTCTTTAATTATTTATGAATTAATAAATATTCTTTGAATATTTATTTAATTATTTCAACTAATTTTAAAAATGATTTATCTTATTCAAATATTATTCTGATCTTGAAATATCATGTAAAATATTTCTGAGTCTTATTATGTTTATTTTATCGAGGAAATGTTCTCAAAACTCTATTTTCCGTTTAAGGTCTATCTTATAGGAAGACTTAAACACTCGCTCAGAACTTTCAAATATAAGGGAGCTGTACTCGAGAGCTGTTATTTATTTTATTTGACTGCCCGGTCATAAATCTGTTGATATTACTCTTTTCCCTCGTAACTTGGTTGTTATTCATCAAAGCAATTCTTTTTGTTACTTCATCATCATTCGAGGATTACTTACGAGCAATATTATGATTTAATAATATTCCGTAATTATTATTGACTTAATAAATATTCTTGGAATATTTAATTAAATTATTTTGAAGTCTTTTTATAATGATTTATATTATTCAAAGATCATCCTTCACCTTCAAATATTTTGCAAAATATTTTGGAGTATTTTACGACTATTTTTATCAAGAGGAGAGTCCCAAAACTCTGTTTTCATTTAAATCTATCTTATAAGAAGATTTAAATACTCGCTCAACTTCCAAAAATATATAAGGGGACCTCACTTGAGAGATGTTATTTATTTGACTGCCCGGTCATATACTTGCTAAACTATCTGGTCACTCACATCTTGATTCTTTTCAAATATGAATATGAGTCTTTTTGGTTACCTCCTCAACACTCGAGGGGTAAGATTGATGGAACAAGTTTATATCCATTAACAAGCATCAACTTGGGAAATATTGGTGAATCTTTCTTTCCAACTAGATACGACTACTTTGTGGAGTCTTATCAACAAGTATTATACTTGGGGAAAGGGGGACGAACTTTATATTTCGGAGTCATGGATGTTATTGAACTAGGAGACGCGTAAGTGGCCGAGTGGCGCCGGTCCAGCAATGGCCCAACCGTTGGCCGGTGGGTTCCAGAGGGCGGGCGATCCGTCGGTGCTTCCTTCTACATGTAGAGAACAAATGATGGGGAGCATGACATGCGACTGATCATCGTAAATGTTGTGGCTCCTGGCGCGGCAAGCTCCCGTATTAGTTCATCTTCCAAATTGGGAAATTATCTGCAACATTATCATTGTTGGCAGGGTTGAAAAGTGTTTGAACTGGAATTGCAATATTCTTCCTGCAAGTTCCTCTACTATAAAAATTGATAATATCTTGCTTATCTTTGACATAGCAGATATTTCCACAGAATAATTATATTTTGAGTTACCTTGTAACTTCGTCTTTTATCTTACATTTTATCACTCTGTTGATACCTTACATAACATGAGTTGTGAAAAAGAGGTTGTTGATATTGAATCACCTTATAACTTCATCTTTTAAGTTATATGTGGATATTCTGCTTATATTTTATATAGCAGTTATTTTACAGAAAGGTTATATTGAATTACCTTGTAGCTTCATCTTATATATTATACTAGAACTTTGTTCATAGTATGAATATCCAAAGTTTACAGAGATATTTTGATAATTATTGTCTTATACCCGCCTTATTCTGGGTTAAGTCATAGGCAGAGTTATGCCATGTTTTCATTACCTCACTGAGCTATTTGCTCACTCTTGCTATTGTTTTATATATATTATAGAGCAGTGAAGCAGGATGTCATGGGCACCAGTGATCCCGAAGAGTAGTACGAACCAGTCGGATCAGGCTGCAGCTGGTTGCATTTAAATTATATATAGATATGAATGGTAGGAGAAGATTGTAATCATCAGAAGTCAGAGTTGGAATTGTACCATTTCCGATATATTGTTTCAATAACAGATTTTGTAAGACAATTGGGTATTGTAATAAAAGTTGTTTATTCCGCAGTTGTTGTATAGTATCGTTTCTGAGACTTTAACCTGTGTGTGTGTGTGAAAGAGATATATATTGTGGGGTCATAAGCCATTGAAATATGTACAGTGTGAGTAATACAGGTAAGACAAGGAGTAAATGGATCGTGACTACTCTAAATCCCAGACCCCGGATTTGGGGCTGTTACAGTCCTCAAGGTGCGCTCGGTGTAAAACAAAATCCAAGGATGTGCTGAAACAAAAGAAATACAAATGACCTCAAATTGTATGCAGAGAATTGTAAGTACATCATGGAAAAAAAGCATATATAATGTAGAAGTTACCCAAAACCATCTTAGATAAATATGCAAACAATTATTTCATGCTTGAAGATAACCTAACATGGCACGATAGTACATATCAAATTATCAATATGATTCTGTCAAAAAATTATGGTGCCACAAAATGCTTACTTAAAACTTCATCGGCTGTAATTCTTGCAGAAGCATCCCTAGTAAGTATCCGCTCAAGCAAATCTCGTGCAGGTTTTGATAAATGTTCCCATATCCCTGCTTGGAAATCAAGGTTCACAGTCCATATCTCTTTGCTGAGCTACTGCATTGCTTTGAGCAGAATGGAAAAATTCACCAGCCTAACATAAAAGCACATTATCAAATCAGATATACAAGCTCACGGCAACAAACCATTTTTTTTGTAGAAGTACTAATGTCTAAGTAGATACCTTCTGCAAAACAAGCTTATATTCTAGAAGCTCACTGTAAGCACGTTGTAGTTTTTCATTGTTAATATTCATCTCTGTTAACTCAGCTTCATAAACTCCGAGGTTCACCTAGACACATTCATTAAAAGGTTGATAAACTGAAACAAAATATGAGAGTCTTTAAAGGCAAGCAAAATTAAGCAATCAAAGTGCAGTACCTCCAAGGCATCTAAATTGATTTAAACAACTATCACTAACAGGAGGAATTAACAGATATAGTTCTTAGTCTTACGATATCTTTTCTGGACTTGCAATACAACTGAAGGCAGTTTATATCCACTTTTACTAGTCTAAGTTTTACTAGTCCGGTTTTGCCTTCAATCTGATATGCTTTGAAGACTGTCATTCCGGTAAATGCCTAAAACTGTAGAGATAATACTGTCTAAGAACATTTCTCAACTCCATGTTAATTGTTAACATCTAGCACAGACACGAGTCACTAACATATTATTTAACTTAACTGTTCAAACTAACTAACGTGACTAAATTGACTTACAATAAGACTGGAGGCGGTTAAAATCCACTTTTCCAACTCTATTGAGCTTCCTCCTTTAAAATGAGAGGCAAAGTATCCCATGAAAAACACCTTGGTTTGGCTAGCATTGATGTTAGAATCGACCCATTGAGACCATGTTCTTAAGGTCCTCGAATATGCATCTTCCACTTCTAGTCTACTGTACACTTTATTGCCTTCCTGGAAATAATTGTTACTGGAAACCAAAAGAAAGTTTGTTATTATGCACAGATGCATATATGGGGAAAATGACTATCACAAAGTTTATATTTTACCCTCTATATGTTTTTTGGTGAGTCCACCAGTGACCAGTATTGTATGATAATATCAGCATCAGTGTACTTAACCGCAGAGCCTTGGATCATGTCAAGTCTCAGGGTTTCTCTTCGTATTCCGGCTTTGGTAGATATCCTTCATTCCTGAACCAGGAATGGGGACTTGATAAAATCAATTGAGAAGTGATAATCCTGCATATGTAAAATTAAAAGAAAAAAATTTACTGTGTGATGATCGAAGGGACAACCTAGCAAATGCTCATCTCCCACTCCATGAGTTCAAATCCTCCCTTGTACTTGAAAAACTAAGTACACTAAACAAATAGTAAAAAAACAGTTTTGCTTAGTTAACAGATGTTACATTTTCACATTTATTAGTAAACAATTCAAATTCCAAGAATTGTAACAGAAAAAAGAACATATGAGAAAATTGTATAACTACATGAAAATGCAAACCTTAAATAGGAACGAGAAGAATCCTCGAGTCTTGAAGTTACGACGACCTGAAACTTCAAGAACTCTACTTTTATCAGCCAATGACTCTCTCAATGCACATACCCTCAGAAGAGGGAGAGAGAGAGAGAGGGAGGATGAGGGAGGGGGAAGTATTGCTAAGCAATTAAACAAGCAATTAAGTAAATAATTATGAATCGAGGCCCCAAACAAGAAAATAAACATGTTATACACAAATAATAAGATGGAAGTAAGAATATAAAGAAGAATATATGAAGAAGACAATTAAACAAGAAGACAATTAGGCAGCAGAGAATTAATCGAACAAGAAGAACCATGAGAGAACCCAAATGAAGCTGAATCGAACCCTAACCCGTATTCGAAGCGCTAATTGAACTGAAGAGAACTCTAATCTACAAGCCCTAATTGTAGAGAACCCGTAGAGAGAGAACCCGTGAAGAATCCATAGAGAGAAAGCCATAATTGAAATTGAGAGAGACAGGGAGAGTGGAGAGAGCGAGAGATAGGGTGAATAATTGATAGAGGGAATAATTGAGATAAAATGAAATTTGATCCGGTTAATTGAAATATCTGAACAAAATAACAAAAAAAATTAGGGTTCTTAAGGGAGGTTATGTGAGAGAGGTGAGGTGAGAGAGACAGGGGTGAGGTCGAGAGAAAGAGGAGAGTTAAGAGGGAGAGAGTGAATAATTGAGATAAGAGGGAACAAAATTAAAGCCCGCTGAAATGAAAATTTTGGGGCAAAATTAAGCCCGCCCATTTAGTTAGTTTATATTCAAACAAAGATTGAGCAACGGTTACACTTTTTTTTAAGACCAACGCCTACACTTATTTCCGTGTTAGGATAGATACAGTCTGAAGTCTACGCTAACACTTATTTATAGAAATGGTAACATTAAAAATATGTGTAGGCGTAGACCAATTTTAAGCCATCTATGCCAACACTTTTGCTCGTAACACTGAAAAAAGCGTTGCTGAAGCCCATTTGTTGCGTAGTGTTTGTCTTCGAAAATTAGTTGATTCCTACATAACCAAATTGACCATAAAGTACCAGACAAAGTGATGCCCCAAGCCATTCTCACTGTAGGACTCTTGAATTTTAAGATTGAAGCCCAACATGATACTTTAATGAAATTAATGTTCCACCATGATTGAATGAAATCCCATATCCATTTCGAATCCTCACACTCCCAAAACAAATGGTCTTGAGATTCTATATGAGAACAACATCTTCTGCATATGTTTGAAATCGAATTGTCCTTAATCCCAGAGGATAGCAGAGAAGCAGTAGGAAGGGAGTTTGAAATCAGAGACCATAAAAAGAAATGCACTCTTGGTGGAAGTGTGATATTTTTGGGTATATATCATCATTGTAAGATTAGTTTTAAATTAAAAGGTAACATGTTTTAATTAGAAAATATTTTTTTTAAATAAATTATAAAATATTATTAATAAAATAATGATTGGAAAATATGGCGTGATATTTTAGGTTAATTAATGGAATATTAGTTTTAAATTAAAACTTAACAGGTTTTTATTAAACAAGAAAATTAATGATAAGAAGATATGGTTCAATTGATGTTTTCAGAATTTCAGTTGTTTATAAAAAGGTAGTTATTTCAAATAAAGGTAAACGTGAAAAATACAATTGACTAATTACCATTAATAATATTATTTTAATAATTATGATAATCGTATCGAACTAAACTTATAAAATTTTAATGTTTCAACTTTAATATTATAGTATAGATTAATAGTAAAAGATTCGGATTTGTAATCATTTTCGCATTCAAAAATTAATTATTAGGATTTTCATATTTTCTTAGTTGGTAATCCTTCTTCCATCACAATACATTATATTTAGTTTTATCAAAAAAAAATATGTTTAACTATAATTACTAGAATTTACCTTCACTAGAAAAAATTATAATTTATCTAAAAAAAATTCAAACACTAAAAATAAACTATAACAAACTATTCTTTATTTATTTTATTTGTGTAAATACATGTCAAAGGCTGTTTTTTTCAATAAAAAAATTAATTCATTAATAAAATATTATATGACATTTAAGAAAATATGTCAAAGTCTGTTATTAGTTATTACACAGATGATTAATTCTAACAAACATTTGTAACATAAACTTGTTCTCCAACTACATATAAACGATAAACCCAAGTGACGATATTTACGTACACATTCTGTATGTATATAATTAAGAACACACCCATTAAATCTGTAAGTTATAAATTGCTTAATACTAATTATTTGACACAGAAAGTTAAGAAAAATGTAGTTTTAGATACAAAACAGAGGCTCCAATTGTTTTCTAAGGAGTTACAAAGTTGTGTTTTAGATGGGTTTGTAAAAAAGGGCAAGGGAATTCATGGGTTGATTTTGAAAAGTGGGGTTATTTTAGATTCCCATGTTTGGGTTTCTTTGATTAATTTCTATGCGAAATGTGGGTTTTTGAGTTGTGGGCGTAAGGTGCTTGATGAAATGCCTGAGAGGAATGTTGTGTCCTGGACTACGCTTATTTCGGGGTATGTGAATGAAGGGTGGGAATGTGCTGGTGGTGGTAGTTTGTTTCGTGAAATGCGGAGGGAAGGTATTAGGCCGAATGAGTTTTGTTTTTCGAGTGTGTTGAAGGGGTGTGTGATGAAGTTGGATTTGAGGTTTGGGGTGCAAGTGCATGGAGAGGTGATTAAAGCTGGTTTTTTGGGAGATGGGTTTGTTGGGTCGTGTCTTGTTGATCTTTATGTGAAATGTGGGGAATTAGGGAATGCCGAGAAAGTGTTTTATTCGATGCCTGAGCGAAATGCTGTGTTGTGGAATGTTTTGCTTAATGGATATGCTCAGTTGGGTGATAGTCGAGAGACTTTGAGATTGTTTTGCAGTGTGAATGAACGTGCAATGAAGTTTAATAAGTTTACATTGTGTACTGTTCTTAAGGGATGTGTGAAGTCGGGTGATTTGACTGCTGGTCAAGTCCTACATTGTATTGCTGTTAAAATTGGGTGTGAATTTGCAGAGTTTCTAGCTTGTAGTCTTGTGGATATGTACTCGAAGTGTGGATTGGTAGATGATGCACTATTTTTGTTTTCTAATTTAAAGTGTGATGATACAGTGACATGGAGTGCAATGATTGATTGCCTTGCACAGAACGGAAGGCAATATGAAGCAGCTGAACTATTCTGTTCGATGAAACGTGCTGGTTTGATTCCTAACCAATATACACTGGCTAGTCTGGCTAGTGCTGCAACCCAACTGGGTGTTTTGTACTGTAAAACCATCCATGCTTATGTTTACAAATATGGTTTTGAATCTGATACTGTGATCTGCAATGCAATGATCACAATGTACATGGGACTCGGGTTGTTTAATGACGGCTACCATTTCTTTAATGCTATGAGCCACCGAGACGTTGTATCATGGAATAGCCTTTTGTCTGGATACCATTTCAAGGGAAGTTGTGATCAAGGAATTCCAACTTGTGATCAAGGGATTCCTTTATTTAAGAAGATGCTTGTTGAAGGTTACACTCCTAGCGCATCAACGTTTATCAGTACTGTGGGGTTATGTTCTAGCCTCACAGATATCAACTGTGGAAGGCAGGTGCATGCATATATCACTAAAAGCAGCCTTAGCAGTGATTACAACATAGGGACTGCTCTCATTGACATGTATGCCAAGTGTAGCTGTATGGAAGATGCAGAAGGTATTTTTAACAGATTGTATACAAAGGATCTCATTACTTGGACGGCTATTATAGCTGGTTATGCACAAAATAGTCAAGAGGAGAAGGCCATTAAGTGCTTCTGTGAAATGCAAATGGAAGGATATAGACCAAATGAATATACGATTTCCAGTTGCTTGAAGGCGTGCTCCGGAATTGCGAGTCTTGTTAATGGAAGGCTGTTACATTCATACGCAATCAAGTCTGGGATTTTAGGTGATGTAGTTGTTGCTAGTGGAGTTGTTGAGTTGTATGGAAAATGTGGTTCCATTGAGGAGGCTGAGTTGATCTTTAGCGGCATGGACTCACATGATACAGTCTCGTATAACACACTCATTTGTAACTACGCGAACCATAGGCAAGGAGAAAAAGCTCTAGAGGCCTTCAAGAATATGTTAGAAAGGACTTTCTCACCTGATGGGATTACTTTCTTGGGCATTCTTTCTGCATGCAGATATATGGGCTTGGTTGAAGAAGGTCGGAAGATTTTCTGTGCAATGTCTGAAGTTTATGGGATTATTCCATCGACTAAGCACTATGCATGCATGGTTGATATTCTTGCTTGCTTTGGCAGACATGGTGAGGTTGAATCCTTTATTCAACAGATGAATGTACCTCCTGATGCTTCAGTTAGGAATTCCGTCCTCAGTGTTTGCAGTTAAAAATGCAGTGCTTGGAGAAAGAACTTCAGAGAACCTTATATGAAGGTGAAAGATATGAAGTGTTTTTACACTGTTCACAAATTCTGCTTCCAAAAGAGAAGTGGTGCGACGCCTCTGGTCAGAATGTTAAAAAGGATCCAGGATGTAGTTTGCTCAAAATTCAACTGCTTCTAATGTTAAAAAGGATCCAGGATGTAGTTTGCTCAAAATTGAAGCTCAGATCGATGTTTCATATCTTCTACTGCTTCTTGTGCAAGAACAGAAAGTTTATCAAAAGTTGCAAAGCAAAGGTATAATAGGATACATGCTCAACATGACGAGCATGCTGCACATTATCGCTGGCAGAGAGAAGATGGTCATTTACCTTGACAAAAAAAAATTGAGTTAGCAATTGCCGTGTTAAGCAACATTCCAGATAAAACATTTAGAATCTTCATGTATATCCACACCTGTGAAGAGCGCTAGTTTACGAAGCTCATATAAGGCATCATCTTTCAGGAGATAGTTGTTCATGACTGATAGAGTGTATTTTATATATATTTTATAGGATTTTATTCCCGCATTTACGGTGCTTTTGCGAATAATCGTGAGTATTTAATTAGTTTTATTTGAGTTTGTTGCAGGAAATAAATAAATGCCAAGACGGAAGGAATCGAGCATTATTTAAAGATTTTATGTGATTTTTAGCTCGAAGGATTTATTTTGTGAATTTACGAGAAGAAATGAATAAATTTCGGTTCGTTTCTAAGCATTTTGGAGCAGAATTTTGTGATCAACAGGAGCCACATGGCGCTGCGGCGCGAGATTAAGTCCGGTGCGCAGAAAAAATAAAAATAAAACAGAAACGGACAGAGGTTACTTGAGGCTGCAGCCTTGATTTTGGCGCTGTGGCATGGTTTTGTTTCTGTCCAGTGCGTGGCAAAAGAATTCAACAAAACAGACCCATACCTGCCTCTAAACACACGCGCCAACCTGCTGTTTGGCCTCCACGCGCGCACAATTGTTCTGTGTACCTGGCGCGTGCCATGCACGCGCGTGTTAGGGAGAGTTGCCTCAGTTTCTTCACGCCAGGCGCCAGACTTGTTCCTGAAGAGTTTAAAACAATTGTTATGTGATTCAAAAGCTGGCCTCACAACAAAGTTTTTGTCTCCTGACCTTTTTGAAAACCTGTGGTCCTTTCCGTTTTTAATTCTAATTATAAAAGAATTGGACCTTTTAATTGTAACAATTTTTATTAGTCTTGTAATGATATAAAAACATTTTTAGGGGTTTAGAATGGGGGATCGGAAAATATTCTTGTACACACAACTTTGTAAACACTTTCTTCTGGAGATTTTTGGGAGAATATTTATTTTCTTTGAAGATCAAGATTAAAGGTTTTTCTTCTATTCTTATAATTATGTGTTCAATTATTAATTCTTGTTTTATTAATTCAATCATGAGTGAGTAGATAATTAATCTAGGGTTAAGTAGAACCCTAGTTATGATTGATGTGTGATTTTCCCAATTCCCCCAATTTGATTGATTAATTGCTCTTGCTTATTGAGTTGTTTTAATTAGCAATTACAAATCAGACGTGATTATGTGTATTGTTTGAACCAATATCTAATTATCAACGAGAGTTGGATTAGACGGTTGTGATTTATCCAGTAAGAACATGAAATTCTCCATGAGAATAGGTAGAATGGATTGTTAGGAATTTAGGGTGCTGTAATTAATGTCTCTAAATTACATGATACCATGAGAATAGGATTGATTGTATTTTAAGAGAAGCCATTAATACTCGAGAGAGGTTATTGGTATTTATAGGGCGCATCTTTCCTGTTGAGCAGCGTACGATTAATTGGGGCGGGAATTCACAATTGCATCAATTCATGCTAGTGGGGACACTTAATTCTGGATGTTTTTAGTATTTGATTTAATATAAACACAATTCGCTTTAGCATATGTTTAGTTTAATAAATTCTCAATATTTATTGTGTTACTTGCTTAGCCGAATTAAATCAAAAACAACTAGTGATTGATACGTTTGTCTCTGTGGGATCGACTCTGACTTACCCGACTACATTGTTAGAAGGATTGGTTAGATATTTATTATTTGATAGACACGCGACAGCCTTGTCAAATTTTTGGCGCCGCTGCCGGGGACAAAGCAGTGTTAGATTAGTTAATTTTGAATTGATTTAGCTAAGTATTTTAGTTGAGTTGCTTCGGCTATTATTCCCTTGTTAATTGATCATCGTTTCTAGTTCTCTTGTTGCATGCACACTCGAAGTTCAGGTACTGAAAATTTAATTGAAATTGATCCTGAAATTGAAGCTACAGCAAGAAGGCAAGCAGGCAAGCGAAGGAAAAACAAGGATAAGGAAATTATGACTGATACAACAGCTAAAGCTCTCAGGGAGCATGGTATGCCAGATGCTACAGGCGTACTCTCCAGCATTATCAGACCAGCAGTCACAACTACACACTTTGAGCTCAAGCCTCAGTTCATCCAATTCATCTCCAATGATTCTTTCGCAGGATTGTCCACTGAAAATCCTGTTGATCATCTTGAGAGTTTTCTTGAAAAGTGTGATACAATAAAGCTGACCAATGTTAGTGATGATGCTATAAAGCTGCGCTTATTTCCATTCTCTCTTCGAGATACAGCAAAGGATTGGTTGAAAGATGAAGGACCAAACACATTCACTACTTGGGATAGTCTTGCGAAGGCTTTTCTACTAAAATTCTTCAGTCAGAAGAAGACCTCTAAGCTCCGGAATGAGATCTCTAATTTCCGTCAAGATGATGACGAGTCACTTCATGATGCTTGGAGAAAATTTAAGCGACTTCAAAGACAATGTCCTCACCATGGAATTCCTGACTGGTTGTTGATCCAAACATTCTATAATGGGTTGACACAAGAGTTCCGAAACTTTGTTGATGCTTCTTCTGGTGGATCTATTATGAAGAAGAGTACTGAGGATGTGAAAGCTTTGTTAGACGAGATAGCGTCTAATGACAATTATCCATACAGTGATCGAAATCATCCTAAGAAAGGTGGTAAGTATGATGTTGATGCTCTAACCATGTTGAATACTACTATGCAGGCTATGGTCAAAAAGATTGAGCAATTGGATTCCAGAAGTTCTTCATCTACTGTTGCTTCATGTGAGATATGTGGTGTTGTTGGACACACCAAACTTGCTTGTCAATACAATCCTTCTGGAATGGCAGTTGAACAGGCTAATGCTCTTTACAATCAGAATCAGAGGCCGCAGTATAATCCTTACTCCAACACATATAATCCAGGTTGGAGAGATCATCCAAATTTCTCCTACAGGAACAATCAGGGTCAAGCTCAATCTTCACAAAATAATTTTTCTCAGCCTCCTGGTTTTCAGCAAGCTCAGCCGCAGAAATCCAACTTGGAAAGTCTTATGGAAGGATTTATCTCTACTCAATCAAAGAAGAATGAGCACTTCGATTCAAGCATCAGTGAGATAAAGGCTCACAACAAAATGATGGAGAACACGATCACTCAAATTTCTCAACAGTTGAGCCAACTTAATAAATCTTCAGGCCAACTTCCTGGCCAAACTGAGCAACCGTCAAGGGGCCACATCAATGCTGTAACTTTGAGAAGTGGTAAAGAATTGAAGGAGCCGGAATTGAAAGTGAGCAAAAATGTTGTGAATGCTAAGGAAGGTGAAGAGGAGATTGCAACTGAGAAACCGATAGAACCAGAGATCGTGGAAAAAGAAAAGAAAGAATCAGAAGTTGTTCCTCTCAAACCGTATGTGCCACCTGTTCCTTTTCCACAAAGATTGGCATAAGCGAAGCTAGAGAAGAAGTATGGTAAGTTCCTTGAAATTTTGCAGAAGCTACATATCAATATCCCATTCATGGATGCTATTACTGAGATGCCATCTTATGCAAAATTCCTGAAAGACATTTTGTCAAGGAAAAGAAAAATTGAAGAAAGCTCTACCATCTCATTAACGGCAGAGTGCAGTGCCATCTTGCAAAATGATCTTCCGAAGAAGTTAGCGGATCCAGGTAGCTACTCTATTCCTGTTCAGCTTGGGGATGTCGAAATTAAAAGAGCTTTATGTGATCTTGGAGCAAGTGTCAGTTTGATGCCTTTATCAATTTGTGAACAGCTTCAGATGGGTGAACTAAAACCCACACGTATCTCTCTACAACTGGCAGACAGAAGTGTTAAATTTCCACTTGGAATTCTTGAAGATGTGCCCCTTAAGGTAGGAAAGTTTTATATTCCATGTGATTTTGTTGTCATGGAAATGGAAGAAGATGCAAATATTCCTATCATTCTTGGGAGACCTTTCTTAGCAACAGCTGGAGCTATCATTGACATGAAAAATGGAAGGATTTCTTTTGAGGTAGGCGAAGAGAAGATGGAATTCAAGCTGCAAAGTACAATGGGACATCCTTCTACGGATGAGTTTGTAAATAGGGTGGATGCACTAGAGGAAGTGATCGACATGAAAGCCAAAATTCTTTTATCTGAGGATCCACTTCAAGCTGTTCTTGAGGGTAATGTTGATGAAGAAAATGGAGAGTGTCAGGGTTACGAGAAGCTTTTGGATGCAGCACCAACATATCAGCATGAACATTCTAATGTGCTACAACATGAGGAAGTTAAGGAGAGTTCCACGCCTCCTAAGGTAGAACTGAAACCACTACCTGCATCTTTGAAATATGTGTTTATGGGCCCTAATGAATCATATCCTATTATTGTTAATTCTGAGCTTGATGACATTCAAATTGAGCAGTTGCTCACGGTCTTGAGAAAATATAAAAATGTTATTGGGTATTCCATTGATGATATTAAGGGCATTAATCCATCATTCTGCATGCATAAGATTATTTTGGAAGATGAGCAGGCTTCTTCTATTGAGCCTCAACGGAGACTCAATCCTAATATGATGGAGGTGGTCAAAAAGGAGGTTTTAAAACTTCTTGATGCAGGTATAATCTATCCTATCTCTGACAGCAAGTGGGTTAGTCTTGTGCATGTTGTTCCAAAGAAAGGAGGAATGACCGTTGTGAAGAATGATAAGGGTGAGTTGATCTCTACTAGAACTGTGACAGGGTGGCGAATGTGCATTGATTATCGGAAATTGAATAAGGCCACAAGGAAAGATCATTTTCCTCTCCCTTTTATTGATCAAATGCTTGAAAGGTTGGCGAAACATTCTTACTTCTGCTTCTTAGATGGATATTCAGGCTTCTTTCAGATTCCTATCCATCCGAATGATCAAGAAAAGACGACTTTCACATGTCCCTATGGTACATTTGCATACCGCAGAATGCCGTTTGGTCTATGTTGTGCTCCTCCCACTTTTCAGAGATGTATGATGGCAATTTTCTCAGATTTCATTGAAGACATTATGGAGGTTTTTATGGATGACTTCTCAGTTGGTGGAACTTCTTTTGGGGTATGCTTACATAACTTGGAGAAGGTGCTTCATAGATGTCAAGAAGTTAATCTCATTCTCAATTGGGAAAAATGCCACTTTATGGTACAAGAGGGAGTTGTTCTGGGTCATGTTGTTTCGAAGAGAGGCATTGAAGTTGATAAAGCCAAGGTCGAGGTTGTTGAACGCTTACCACACCCTACTTCAGTCAAGGGTATAAGAAGTTTTCTTGGTCATGCGGGATTCTATCGCCGCTTCATAAAAGATTTTTCGAAGATTGCTCGACCTCTTACTGAGCTCTTGGGTAAGGAGGTACCTTTTGTGTTCACTGATGCTTGTGTTGAGGCTTTTGAAACATTGAAGAAAGCTCTTGTTTCTGCTCCAATTATGCAACCACCGGATTGGAGTCTACCATTTGAGATCATGTGTGATGCTAGTGATCAAGCTATTGGTGCAGTCCTAGGCCAAAGGAAAGATGGAAAGCTGCATGCTATATACTATACAAGCAAGACCTTGGATGGGGCTCAGATTAATTATGCAACAACGGAGAAAGAATTGCTAGCAGTGGTGTATTCTATGGAAAAATTTCGATCTTATCTCGTTGGTTCGAAAGTTATTGTTCACACTGATCATGCAGCTTTGAGATACTTGATGAGTAAGAAGGATGCTAAACCTCGTCTGATTCGTTGGATTTTGCTTCTCCAAGAATTTGATTTAGAGATTAAAGATAAGAAAGGGGCTGAGAACGTGGTTGCTGATCATCTTTCACGCCTTACTCTTGATGAGGATGATGGTAAATATACTCCAATTGATGATTCTTTTCCTGACGATCATCTACTTTCTCTTGCAAGTCTAGAGGTTCCTTGGTATGCTGACATAGCTAATTTCTTAGCTAGTGGAACTGTTCCTCATGGTTACTCGTCGCAGCAAAAGAAGAAATTTTTCTATGATGTGAGGAAGCACTTTTGGGATGATCCGTTTCTCTATAGATCTTGTGCAGATGGAGTCATTAGAAGATGTGTTCCATATAATGAGATTTCCTCTATAATCTCACATTGTCACGATTTGCCAAGTGGTGGTCATGCAAGTACTACGAAAACTGCTGCAAAGATTCTTCAATGCGGTTTTTATTGGCCAACTCTTTTTAAAGATGTCCACCAATATGTTCATTCTTGTGATCGTTGTCAAAGAACTGGAAATATTTCGAGACGCAATGAGATGCCTCTCAATGGCATTCTTGAAGTGGAGCTTTTTGATGTTTGGGGAGTAGATTTCATGGGACCATTCCCTCCATCTTTTAAGAACAGGTATATCTTGGTAGCTGTGGATTATGTCTCAAAATGGGTTGAAGCCATTGCATCTCCCACTAATGATGCTCGTGTTGTGAGCAAGTTCTTTAAGAAGACGATTTTTCCTAGATTTGGAGTGCCAAGGATTTTGATTAGTGATGGAGGAAAGCATTTTCTCGAAAATCGTTTTGAAGCAATGTTGAAGAAATATGGAGTTTATCATAAGGTGGGACTTTCTTATCATCCCCAAACCAGTGGTCAGGTGGAGATCTCTAACCGTGAAATAAAGAATATCTTGGAGAAGACAGTTGCAAAATCAAGGAAGGATTGGTCTATGAAGCTTGATGATGCACTTTGGGCTTATAGAACTGCGTTTAAGACACCTATTGGGACAACTCCGTATAGATTGGTTTATGGAAAAGCATGTCATCTTCCCGTTGAGCTAGAGCACCGTGCATTTTGGGCTATCAAAGGTCTGAATTTTGATATGTTAGCAGCGGGGGAGAAGAGACTTCTACAACTTAATGAGCGATGAGCTTCGTTTTGAGGCTTATGAAAGCTCTAAGCTTTACAAGGAGAAAACAAAGAAGTGGCATGACAAAGGGCTGTTACGAAGAAAATTCAAGGAAGGGGAGTTAGTTCTTCTGTTCAATTCGAGGTTAAGACTTTTTCCCAGAAAACTTCGTTCTAGGTGGTCAGGTCCGTTCAAGGTACGCAAGGTTTTTCCCTATGGTGCAGTTGAATTGATGAATAGCCATGGGGAGTCATTCAAGGTGAATGGGCAAAGAGTGAAGCACTATAGAGCTGGTGAACCAATTAACGAGGGGGTGGATATTCTGTTGTCTTCTCCTTCTGCTGAATGATTGATGAGTCGGTGTCGGGCTAACGACGTTAAACAAATGCGCTACGTGGGAGGCAACCCATGGATTCTGTATACTGTGGAGGACTGGTGCACTTCATGCTTCGGCATAGGGGAGTATTTCTTTCCTTCTTGTTATTAGTTGATATTCTTAGTATTGTGCCATTGAGGACATTGCCACATTCAAGTGTGGGGATGTGCTTGTAGTAGTAGTAAAAAAAAAGTAAAAAATTAAAAATGAAAAATACCAAAAAATAATTCTAGCCATGCAATTTGATTAGTTGTTGTATTTTGCTAATTGCACCCATGCATACGTAGGAATCTTGTGTTTATGGATGCTTTTGTATGAGAAGTGATATGTGATGTTCTTGTGCACACACGTACACTAGCAAGTAGAAACTAGTAGACTTATTGAATGTGCTAAATGATTAGAATGACATGAATATGTGCAAGGTAATTTGGTCTATATGCTTTGAATACAAGTAGGTGCGTTAGAAGAGATTGATTTGGGATTGATTATGCTTTGTCACACCAAGTGAGATTTTGAGCCTATATGCATATCTTTTGCATGATTTTTCGTTTGCTTGAGTGTCCACTTGTCGTTTGCATTGCTAGCACTTGCTTGAAGTCTTTCTTAAGATGCATGACATTAATTGATGATAACATGATAAAGGCAATTAGGTATAACCTCATATTTCCCATATTTCCAAACAATTTATACATGATCCATTAGTTAACCCTTTGAGCCTAATCCTATTCTTTCGGTGACACACCATGTATTTGCCTATATCCTTTTCTTGTATTGGCCTTACATTAAATTTGAACCTAATTGTCAAAGGCTAGTATTGTTCGTAAGGGAGTGATAAGGTGTGTATAAAAGGGGGGTTTTTATTGATGATCATAACTTTGGGGGAATATTTGGGGTTTGGTTCATAGCTTGTTAGTCGAAGTTGGAAATCATATTTATGGGATCGTTGTTCTTGCTATTATTTTTGCTCTCTTGAAAAAAAAACAGAAAAAAAAACAGAAAAAAAACAGAAAAAAAAGTAGAAAAATAAATTTGAGAGCATTTTTATCTTTTGTGATCCTACTTTGTTTCGACTAGTCAAGTTGTTTATAAATAAAAGTTCAAGTGTGGGGATGAAAGTATGGGAGTTGTGTGAATTTTATTGTCATGTATTAGCTTTTGACTTAACCTTCTTTGGCTTTCTTGACATACCTTGTCCCTAGCCCTGTTACAACCATAACAAAGACCTTTTGATTGTCATTGATGATGTATGTTGCGTTAAAGGTTAGATTGATAACAAGGACGAAACATGTTTATGATATTGTTGGAGTTGAGTGAAACACTTACCCTTTGTTTTGAGTGAATATTTTTGTGAGTGAACGGTGAGTTTTTGCTTTTGGCATAGGATATCCCAGATTTTGTCTCAAAGATGTGCTCTTGTGTGCTTAGCATGTTTACCAACCTATTCTTACATTTGACATGAATTTCTATGATCTTATTGCATCTTCTTTGAGTAGACTATGTGGATATTTGCACTTTAGACACCAAGGCATTGCATTTTCATTTTGATTTTTAAGCTGATGTGGCATGAGAGGACTTGTGTGTGTGGTGTTGTGTTGGCATTAATCTTTTGCATGGTTGGATGAATTTTGTGGGTATATTCACTATAAACCCTCACGAGACCTTACTCGTCCACTAGGGCTACCTAGGGGTTTAAAGGGCTTGTTGCATATGCCAAATGCAACCGTGATCACCTACGGAAGTGGTACTAATTAGTTAGTATAGTTTATATGTTAGTTTGCACGAGGACGTGCAAAGTGCAAAGTGTGGGGATATTTGATAGAGTGTATTTTATATATATTTTATAGGATTTTATTCCCGCATTTAGGGTGCTTTTGCGAATAATCGTGAGTATTTAATTAGTTTTATTTGAGTTTGTTGCAGGAAATAAATAAATGCCAAGACGGAAGGAATCGAGCATTATTTAAAGATTTTATGTGATTTTTAGCTCGAAGGATTTATTTTATGAATTTACGAGAAGAAATGAATAAATTTCGGTTCGTTTCTAAGCATTTTGGAGCAGAATTTTGTGATGAACAGGAGCCACATGGCGCTGCGGCGCGAGATTAAGTCCGGTGCGCAGAAAAAATAAAAATAAAACAGAAACGGACAGAGGTTACTTGAGGCTGCAGCCTTGATTTTGGCGCTGTGGCATGGTTTTGTTTCTGTCCAGTGCGTGGCAAAAGAATTCAACAAAACAGACCCATACCTGCCTCCAAACACACGCGCCAACCTGCTGTTTGGCCTCCACGCGCGCACAATTGTTCTGTGTACCTGGCGCGTGCCATGCACGCGCGTGTTAGGGAGAGTTGCCTCAGTTTCTTCACGCCAGGCGCCAGACTTGTTCCTGACTTCTTGTTTAAAACAATTGTTATGTGATTCAAAAGCTGGCCCCACAACAAAGTTTTTTTCTCCTGACCTTTTTGAAAACCTGTGGTCCTTTCCGTTTTTAATTCTAATTATAAAAGAATTGGGCCTTTTAATTGTAACAATTTTTATTAGTCTTGTAATGATATAAAAACATTTTTAGGGGTTTAGAATGGGGGATCGGAAAATATTCTTGTACACACAACTTTGTAAACACTTTCTTCTGGAGATTTTTGGGAGAATATTTATTTTCTTTGAAGATCAAGATTAAAGGTTTTTCTTCTATTCTTATAATTATGTGTTCAATTATTAATTCTTGTTTTATTAATTCAATCATGAGTGAGTAGATAATTAATCTAGGGTTAAGTAGAACCCTAGTTATGATTGATGTGTGATTTTCCCAATTCCCCCAATTTGATTGATTAATTGCTCTTGCTTATTGAGTTGTTTTAATTAGCAATTACAAATCAGACGTGATTATGTGTATTGTTTGAACCAATATCTAATTATCAACGAGAGTTGGATTAGATGGTTGTGATTTATCCAGTAAGAACATGAAATTCTCCATGAGAATAGGTAGAATGGATTGTTAGGAATTTAGGGTGCTGTAATTAATGTCTCTAAATTACATGATACCATGAGAATAGGATTGATTGTATTTTAAGTGAAGCCATTAATACTCGAGAGAGGTTATTAGTATTTATAGGGCGCATCTTTCCTGTTGAGCAGCGTACGATTAATTGGGGCGGGAATTCACAATTGCATCAATTCATGCTAGTGGGGACACTTAATTCTGGATGTTTTTAGTATTTGATTTAATATAAACACAATTCGCTTTAGCATAAGTTTAGTTTATTAAATTCTCAATATTTATTGTGTTACTTGCTTAGCCGAATTAAATCAAAAACAACTAGTGATTGATACGTTTGTCTCTGTGGGATCGACTCTGACTTACCCGACTACATTGTTAGAAGGATTGGTTAGATATTTATTATTTGATAGGCACGCGACAGCCTTGTCAATGACACTACACGCTTCCGCCTTTTTCAACATGGTGTGTGTTAATGTGAAGACTATGAAGAAGGTGATATATGTGTTGCTGGTTATTTTTTAATGATATTTTTGTGGTATGAAAACCTGATTCAAGGCATTTCATTTTTGTGATATAGGGTTTAATCAGTTTCTACATCCTGTTGAAGCATAGCTGAAATCCTTTACACATGCTACAAAAGAGAAGCATAACACATTTTATCTTTCAGGCCTGCCGAGTTTGTGATACTTGATGAAGTTAAAGGTAAAAAATAACAAGATGCTTTGATACTTTAACTAGTTTGACTAACAGGATAAGGGTACACATAAATTTTAGAATAACACCTTGGAGACTTATATTCGCTGCTGCCTGCCTCTGCCCTGAAGTAGCTTCTACTGCAGCACATGATTTTTTTTGTAATATTGTTGTCATAGTTGTCAAGGCTTTGCTTAGGCGTCGCCTAGGCGGTAAGGCAGTAAAAAATGAAACGGCATCCGAACCGCCTAGATTTTAGTTGCTTAATCGAGGCAGATGGTGCCTAGGCGGCCCCTAGGCGAGGCAGATGATGACTAGGTGGTGCCTAGGAGAGTTAGACGGCGCCTAGGCGGCGCCTAGGCGACTTACGTGTTCCGCTATATATGAAACATTTTTCTTAAATATGATTCGACTTTGCTTATTTCTCCTTTTAGTGGTAAAATTCATTAACCTGTACTATTGAACCATTGTACTCATGACAAAAGTCTCGAAATTAAACAAGTAAAAGTGTATAAAATCTATTTGATTCAATCAAATAAACTAATCTTCACATTTTTTACCACTAAATTAAACAAGTAATTATTATTAAAACCAATTAAAATATATCTACATAATATCTAAAATATATGCCTATATATAGCAAAATGCCTAACTCGCCTAATGTACGCCTAGGCGGGTGCCTTAGAGCATCTCCAACGTTAATAGCTAAAATCATTAGCTATATAATGATTATCTAAAAATTTGCTGAACTGTAAGATGTTTTACTCCAATGCTATTAGCTATAATGAATAGCTATATTTTAAAAATAGTATTTTATTATTATTTTAATAATATATCGATGATGTGTCACGATATAAGTGGAGATAATGAATTATAGATATTATCTATATATTATAGATGTTCTCCAAATATAGAGGATGTCAAGATGATTATCTAAATTTTTACCTAACAGGAAGTATGGTTTGGAGAAGAAAAATATACATATTATCTAAAAATTATGCCATATCATCAAATTTAGCTAATAGATGGGTAGGGTTGGAGATGCTCTTACCGCCTAGGCATCTAGACGGTTTGCTATCGCCTAGGTTCGCCTTTACGCCTTGACAAGTATGATTATTGTGTTACGTTTTCTGACAGTTTGTTTTAGTCATCTTAATCTTTCGGAACCAGAATCATCATTGTTGTTTTGTAATCATTAGTAGTATGTTCTTCAGACGTACAAACTGTTGAAGTTGGTGTTCTTCTAGAGGTTGCCAAAAGAGTTGTCAAGTATTGACTGTCATCACTATTTTTGTTTTGTTTCTCTCTCATCCATATCAGTCTTGCCAACTTTTGTTCAAAATCTACTCCAATACTTGGCAACTCCAAATAGTGGTCAATGTGCTTCCCTGCGTAAATTAGAGATATGATATAATGAAATGAGAAAATACAAAAATGAGTTTAGCTAAATATGCTTTTGGGCAATTGTCTCTGTTTTAACTGATTTAGGAAGTTACCAACTTTTGGAGGTTAAGACTATCATACTAATATCTAAGGTACGACTTTCTTTAAAATTTCCCTCTCATCATTAATGTTTTGGTAGCTCTTAGTATAATTTGTTAGGATTGTGCTTCAGTTTAAATTGGATCTTATGTACATTACCAATTTATCAGTAGCCATGTATGTCAGTATTATCCTTACTTACAGGTAAGGTGACTAAAATGTGACATTCATTACCAATGCTATGTTCTGCCTCATGAATCGTGATGTATAATTGCATTGATAATCACATTTTTCCATACGTGTAAGTATTTCGAATTATATATACTGTAAGCGCACTGCCTGATAGGCTATTGATAGACATTATAATTCATATGTTCATTCGGTTTAACATCTATCTAGTTCTTGATGATCATTCTGAATTTAACATTGCTTATGTATTATTATTGGTTAGAAGTAGAATGCACCGGATCAACTTTAGTTATGCCCAGTTTAAGAATAAGTAGATTGATATTTTTCTGATGCAATGTTGGTTAAAGTGGCTATTTCCTACGGACTTCCGTGAATGGGTGGATTGTGGTGTTATTGTGTTCTTGTTGTATATATTTACTTGGAAAGATTGAGAGTACGAGAGGTTGTTAGAATAATTAAGGGAAGTAGCTGTTAAATGACAGAACATTTAATTTAACTTGTCAAAAATAAATTTCTAGCTTCTTCTGGTAGAATAATAGTACTTTTTATTGTATCTGGTTTCATGTACAGGAAAATCTTTATGCTTCTACAACTCTTGTCACAACAAGTGTATTGACAATTGGGATGATATTGCTTCTCAATTTGCCTCGAATAGAGCCACTTGTGATGGTGCATAGCAACATAAAGAGTCAACAACTGCAATGGAGATGGGGAATGAAGTTGATGGTGCTTCTTAGGCGGCTTTTGAGTAGTCAGACAAAAGGACCAAGAGATCTTGCATCAGCTTTTGAGTGTTCATACAAAAGGACGAAGAGAGAACTTGCGGATGCAGTTAGTGAATTTTCCGAGTCTTTTAGCGGGTATGTGAGTAAAGCACAAGGCCCTCGAAGATCCTCTGCAAAGAGATATATGATGTAAATTTTTTCTTATATTTGTTGAATCCAAATTTTGAAATAAAATGGTGTCGAGCTTATTTTTGCCAAACTCGAAACAGTGGAACTTTAATCTGGTGCAACAGCAGTACCTCGATGTAGATGCTGAAGCAATATTAGCAATTCATGTACCTCAACGAGAAACAAAATATAGAATTGTGTGGGCAGCTTCAACTAATGGTGTATACAATGCTAAGGCAGGATATCACTTTTGGCATGCTCAGAATATTGGCACATTAGATGTCCCACAGTCGGGAGGTTGGAGCAAGAATTGGCGTCTACAAATTCCTCAGAAGCTGAAGATTTTCATCTGGAGATTCTGTCATAATACGGTGCCTGTAAGGAGACGCCTCAATTCGAAAGGTATCTCTATTCCAATCACATGTCCTATGTGTAACTGTGATATAGAACATTTGCTGCATCTCTTTTTCGATTGCAATTTTGTTGTGCAATGCTGGCAGTATGTAGGTCTGTAGTTCGATATGAGTAATGTTGAATTTGCTCCTACATGGTTACTTAGTAAACTAAGTGATGCTCAGTCGGATGAGGTTGTTAGAGTTTGCACTGTTTTATGGGGTATTTGGTTTTGGAGGAATAAAAAGGTGTGGGAAAGCAAGAGTGTAACAGCTGCAATTGCAATGGAAGGGAGTATCAGAATGGTGAAGGTATGGAGAGAAGCTAAAAGTACGAAGCATAAATTTGAGGAAAGATCAGGGCACTCGAGTAGGCACTGACAAGTGGACACCTCCTGTTTCTGGTCAGTTTAAAGTGAATGTCGATGCCTCGGTTTTCCCAGGAGCTGATTCTTTCTCGGCAGGTATGGTATGGTGCTTCGAGATCATCACGGTTCTCTTCTTGCTGGTAAAGTGCTCCGTCTGCCTGCACCTGCTTCAGTTTTTGAAGCCGAGACCATTGGGGTTAGAGAAGCTTTATCTTGGATTATGGCTCAGCAACTTCATGGGAGGACAGTGCTAGTTGAAACGGACTAACTTCATGGGAGGACAATGCTAGTTGAAACGGACTCTCTGTTGACAGTGCAAGCATTACATAACAATACTATCAACTACCTTGAGGTGGGGGATGTCATTGTTAGTTGTCAACTTCAGCTACAGCACCTCTGTTAGACACTTCTGTTAGTTTTGTTCGGAAACAATCAAATAGGGTAGTACATGAGATTGCTAAATTACCATGTTTGGTTAATTGCCAATTTGAGTTTACGTCTCCTCCTTGTTTGTTGGAGACTTTATTGTTTGATGGAATCCGTTGAACCCCAAATAAAAATTATTTAACCCAAACGAAATATCAATAAAATTTTAAAATATTAAATTAAAAACCTTTAATATTTAATTTTAATATTTTAATAATTTTAAATTTTAAAATCTCTCTCCTTCATTGCAACCTACCTACCCACCCCAAACACCCTCCCAAAACGCTATATTAACCCGAGTTCTCCACCCCCAAACCCCAAAACGCTATATTAATCCGAGTTCTCCACCCCAAACGCTATATCATGTAGCATCCACCCCCACCCTCACCCCAAACACTACACAATGTGTGTTATATGTATAAAAAAAAATTGAAAATGCTACTCCCTCCGTCCCAACAGATTGTTAACAATTTCTATTTTGGGATGTCCCAATAGATTGTTAACATTTCCTAAAATAGTAAGTTTTAACACTATTACACCCATTACTTAACTTATTTTAACAATACTTTACACTATTACACTCACTACTTCATTTATTTTTACTATAAAATCACTATTTCACCCACTACTTAACATATTTTAACAATGAAATCACTATTACACCCACTACTTCATTTATTTTAATAATATTACACCCACTATCTTTGTTTTCGTACAAAAAGCAAATGTTAACATCCTATTGGGACGGAGGGAGTACGTGATTTAGTGTTTCAGTGTAATATTTGGGGCCACATATTTGAGTTGTGACATTTTGGATCATTTAATTTAAAATTATGATATTTGAATTATTTTATCAAAAATATTCATAAATTTATTTTCAAAGTTTTTATACTAATTATGTTCAAATATTTTGATGGAATAAGTTATATATATATATAACATATTATTATGATTGTTGAAAGTGCATAAATTTAATTAAATTGGTTATTAGATCATTTGCTTGTATTTTAAAATTCGAATAATATTAATGACCTTATAAAGCTCGAATAATATTTAGGATAATGGAATGATATAACATAAACGATGTCTATTAAAAATAATAATGTATTATTTATTTATAATACACAAGAAATTATATAAATGTTGTTCTTTCATCTATATTTTTATATTAGGAAATGATTAAAACTTGAGATACATATATAATTACAATTAATATAAATATTTAACAATAACTTTATACATAAATCAATTAATGCAATTAATATTATAGTAATATTTCCATACATAATATTAAAATTAAAAATGTCATTAAATAAATAAATTATTGATATGGGCTAAAAATAAGCCTTAAGGACACATTTAATGTGGTTTTAATTAGACCCGGAATGGTCCAAACGTGGGGCCCACCAGATGGGCCCAAACCCTATTTACAATATTAATTTCGTAATTAATATTATGGTAATAAACAGCTCAGCAAATAAGAGTCAAACAAGGATATTACTCTTGTCTGACTTAGCCTCCAAGATACATATTTCAACATGGAAACTGATTCCTACAAGGAATAGATCTAGAACCTTTCTCAAAGAAGACTTGTCCACCAAGTCTCTGACTCCTACCATAATTCAAGGACTTCTCAGCATATATAAAGTGTCTAACCCCTCATCTCATAACTACGTCTTGGATTGATTCTCAATAACGAGATACGTAGGCACTCTATGAGGACCGATCAGTCTCGTAACACGGAAACAGCCATTAAAGCTCGAAGCTCAACCACCCTAGCATTAATTACAAATCGTAACCTAGTTTTTATTCCACAACATTTGGCGCCGACTGTGGGGAAGAAGACATCAACCATGGTTAGCACACGAAGAACTACACCAAGCTCTACCGAAGCTTTACCAATTAGCTCCGCTCCGGCCTTTACCTCTGGGACAACCACGTTTGAACAAGGGACAATCCCCCAAAATCAAGTTTCTCAGCCTCTAGGGACGAATCCCCCTGCTGGGAGTACGCTGCCTATGGTTGCCCATCCATATCAGAGAACCAACTCTCTTCAGATGGTGATCACTCCCTTGGTTGATCCTTACCACCCTCCATTTGGGGTACAGATCCATACTACGGATCTCCCCGTGAATACCAACCCAATGTGTGGGCTGCCTAACTACCCCCCCTGTTCGAGAACCTGGACCGAGTGGTCATGCTTTGCAAATCCGAGATCGCGAGTATTTAGACTACTCCGACCCGTATACTACTGATTCGACATCTGAGGATGACGATGATGATCGTGACGAAGCCCCAAGGAGGCGACGTGCTAGTAGAGAGCCCCGAAGGAAGGCCCGAAGAATCCATGATGGACCTCCACAAACGACTGAGGAAAGGATCAAGGCTCATGAGGCTGAGATCCAGAGGCTGAAAGATGACGCCGGCAGGGAGCAAGCAAGGCAGAATTAAAGTCTGCATCAACCTCCTCAAATCTCAGGAAGGGTTCCTGTCATAGATCTGAAGAGGCCACCAAGGAGACGAAGAAGGGCCGATACCGCAACTGAAGGAGCAACAAGGGTGGAAACCCCCCAGAAACAACCCCAAGGATCTGATGCCACTAGATCTTGATGATCCAACACCTCCGTTCACTAAGGAGGTGATGAACGCCCGCATCTCAAAGAAATTCAAGATGCCGACGATCAAGGCCTATGATGGAACAGGCGGTCCTGAAACTCATGTCAGGACGTTCACAGCTGCGCTACTGCTGCAACCCGCTAGTGACGCCTTAAAGTGTAGGGCGTTCCCTCAAACCCTGTCGGGTATGGCTCAAAGGTGGTATAACAGGCTACCTGCAAATTCGATTGGCTCTTTCAAGGAGCTGAAGAATGCCTTTGTTAGCCAGTTCATTAGTGGAAGAGTTCATGAAAAAAGTTCTGCATCCCTCATGTATGTGATGCAGGGGAAGAACGAGAATCTAAGGGATTACCTCAAGCGATTCACCAAGGAGACATTGAATATTACAGATCTGGAGAATAAGGTGGCCATGGTAGCCTTGGAACACGGGACCACTGACCCTTTCTTCAAGAGGTCTTTGGCAAAGCATCCTTCTGAGAACATGGTCGAGCTCCAACGAAGGGCCGACAAGTATATCAAGGCAGAGGATAGCATGAAAAAAGAAGCTTCTGGAGGCAACAACAAGGGCTCCAATGACTTTAATAAGCGGAAGCAAGAACAAGAGTATGATGCTAGGGAAAAGTATCCCCGGACTAGCAAGGACTCTGAATCACCACCAAAGAAGAGTTTGGGACCAAGATTCAACGACTATGCAAGACTGAATGCTCCTAGGAGTCAGATCTTGTTAGATATTGAGAAAGGCAAAGATTTTCGATGGCCGAAGCCACTTAGGGGTGATCCCGCAAAGAGAAACAATGATCAGTACTGTAGATTCCACCGCGATGTGGGGCATGATACAGATAATTATAGGCAGTTGAAGGATGAGATTGAATTCTTGATCCGAAAAGGAAAGCTGAACAAATTCACTAAGGGTGATGATCGTGGAACTCAAAGGAGGGATTATGATCGAAGAGACAATGATAGAAGGGATAATGATCGAGGTCGAAACCCACAGCCCCGAGGGCTAGTTATTAACATGATTTGGGGATGCCCGACAGCGGCTGGTACAACCCGAAACTCTCGGAAGGCGTATGCCAGGGAAGTGATGCACATCGTGGAAGAAGCCCCGAAGCGTGCCAGGACTGAGATAACTATTGGTTTTGATGACTCAGACCTCGAAGGGGTGAAGTTTCCCCATGACGACCCATTGGTCATAACCCCTGTGATTGGGAACTCGGAAGTGAAGCGAGTCTTGATAGACAACGGAGCTTCTGTTGATATTTTGTTTCATGATGCATTTATAAAGATGGGGTACACTGACTCTAAGTTGACCCCGACCAACATGCCAATTTACGGATTTAATGGATTTGAGTCCAAGGTTGAAGGGAGTATTCAGTTACCCATGACCATTGGGCAAGAACCCAAGGAGGCTACCCAGATGCTGAATTTTCTGGTGATTAAGGCATCCTCGACCTATAATGCAATCATGGGAAGGACTGGACTTCATGCGTTCAAGGTTGTTGCCTCTACTTATCATATGAAGATTAAGTTTCCAACTCGAAATGGAGTTGGAGAACATTGTTGGTCCTTTTGGATCATAGTGATACGTGTTTAACAAGTTTAATGATTACAAAGGGGGTTTAGAAGATTACCTTAATCGCTATGGCGCAAGCGATTCAAATCCACGATCTTCTATTGTATTCCTTTACTCCCTTGAACGAAGTGTGGCCTTCGATCCTCCAAGGTTTAGCTTCCAAGCTCTAGAATTCCGAACCCTTATTCTTGGAGGCATAATGAGTATTTATAGGCTACAATAGGGATCGAGGAGCAAATTAGGTCAGGCCTTCTAATGATAACTTGGGCCAAGCCCTTTATCATTAATATTAATTAATTCCACTAATTAATTAATATTGCACCACCCACCTAATTCTGGTAATTTATTTAATTAATTAAATCAGCTCCTTTATTATTTGCTTATTAAATTCCACATGTTTAAAATAGCACATGTCCATTAATTAAATAAATTACTGATAATTTATTTAATTAATATCTTTTATCCTTGATCATCCACTCAACCTTTATTTAATTATGCTGGAATAAATCCACCTGCAGGGTTTCACATAATTAAATCTTTTTGAGCTTTCAAGGGGACATCATTAACCCGAATATTATCAGGACATGGATTCCTTCAATAAATAATATCCACCATATATATTATTCCATCACCCAAAATGTAATGATTTAATTCAAAAGAATTATTTCATATATAAATCAAAGCATGTAAATAATATACACGTGTCAATTACTATATCTGGATTAAGAACCTAAGCATTAATAATAACATAGAATCTTAGTTCTCCTTCTTAATCAGTATAAGGGAACAATTCTAAATTTGATCCTGTTCAATATACACAAAGTATACTAGTATTACTCCCTCCGTCCCATTTTATGTGAACCTCTTTCCTTTTTGGTACGTCCCAAAAAGAATGAACATAATATACTTACTATTTTTGAACACTACTTTTCACTATTACACCCACTACTTTCCTTCACTATCTCATATTTAATAATAAAAAACACTACTAAACTCATTACTTTCCTCCACTATCTCAAATCTATTATTAAATATTGTTAGGTCCCACCACTTTACCCACTTTTCAACTAACTTTTCTCTTTTTCTACAATTTTTTCTTAATCTCCGTGAAAGTCAAACTAGTTCATTCAAAATGGGACGGAGGTAGTATTTATTAGTCAATATAAACTAATCTAAATAATACTACAGCCATACCAGTGGATTGTCCAATACCACCTGTGCTGTGAACCTTATTATATTATATAAACCGTATTTAATAATCTAATATTCTGTATCCCATTTGATACTAGATTATTCACAATATATAATATTAGACAGCATGTAAACATTTAAATGATTCTCAATAAAACTGGCCAGAAATAAATGTATATACTTCAAATAAATATTTTCAGTATACACTAACAATCTCCCACTTATACTCAAAATATTCTATGAGTATATCAGTGTTTATTTAATCCACCATTACACAAAAAACTATGTGTCCATCCATCTGACTCCTATCGCTTCCACATGCTTGTCAAAAACCTTGGCTGGCAAGCACTTTGTGAAAGGATCTGCCCGGTTGTCTTCTGATGATATGTGAGCCACAACTATGTCTCCTCGCTTTACGATTCCTCGTATGAGATGATACTTACGTTCAATATGTTTAGCTGCTTTGTGGTCTCGCGGTTCCTTCGAATTTGCCACAGCACCAGTGTTATCATAATACACTGTCAAGCTCCTAGGCAAATTAGGTACCACATCCAAGTCCATAAGGAAGTTCCTGAACCATACAGCCTCCTTTACAACCTTAGAGGCCGCCACGTACTCGGCTTCCATGGTAGAGTCTGCAATGCATTTCTGCTTCACACTCCTCCATATAACAGCTCCACCTCCCAAAGTAAAAACATATCCCGAGGTTGATTTCCTCTTATCCTTATCTGATTGAAAATCTGAATCAGTATATCCCAAAGGAAATAGATCTGAGGCCTTGTAAATTAACATGTACTCCTTAGTCCTTCTCAGGTACTTGAGTATAGTTTTTACTGCACTCCAATGTTCCTGACCTGGGTTCGATTGATATCTACTAACCATGCCTACAGCAAAGCAGATGTCAGGCCTCGTACATAACATAGCATACATTAAGCTTCCACATGCCGAAGCATAAGGAACTGCTTTCATGTTCTCTATATCCTTAGGTGTCGAAGGACACTGGTTCTTGGATAGAGCAACTCCATGCTTAAAAGGTAGAAAACCTTTATTAGAGTTCTACATGTTAAAACGAGCTAATACTTCATCAATGTAGGGCTCTTGAGATAAAGCCAACATCCTTTTCTTGCGATCCCTTATCACTTTGATCCCAATGATGTATGCCGCTTCACCTAAGTCCTTCATGTCAAATTGTTTGAACAACCATGCCTTTACTGATGACAACATCTTAACATTGTTTCCAATGAGTAAAATGTCATATACATATAGTACTAGAAAAACGAATATGATTAGACTTCTCTTATACACACATGATTCGCTTGGACTTTGATCAAATCCATATGATTGGACTGCCTGATCAAAACGAATATTCCAGTCCCTAGAAGCTTGTTTAAGTCCATAAATAGACCTTTAAGCTTACATACCAGATGCTCTTGGCCTTCCTTAATGAATCCTTTTGGTTGCTGCATATAGATGGTTTCCTCAAGACTTCCATTAAGGAAAGCTGTCTTGACATCCATTTGCCAAATCTCATAATCGAGATGAGCTGCTATAGATAAAAGAATCCGGATCGACTTAAGCATAACAACCGGCAAAAAGGTTTCCTCATAATCGATCCCTTCTTTCTGAGTATACCCTTTCGCAACAAGTCGTGCTTTCCAGGCTTTCACCTTTTTGTCCGATCCTCTTTTCTTCTTGTAGATCCACCTACATCCAACGGGTTTTACACCTTTGGGTGGTTCCACGAGCTCCCAAACTTGATTGGAATACACAGATTCCATTTCAGATTCCATTGCCTTTTGCCATAGATCTGCATCTTTATCTAGAATTGCCTCTTCGTATGTCCTGGGATCCTCATCATGTTCACCAGAGAACAAGTCCGAGGACTCTCCCAAAAACATGAATCTATCTGGTTGTTGAATAACCCTCCCACTACAACGAGGCACTGGTGCGGTATTAGTGTCAGGCTGTGCATTTTCCTGTGGTTGTTCTACTTGTACTATTTGCACTTGTACTATTTTCCTGTGGTTGTTCTACTACTCATGGGTTTATTATTCATAATATAGTCTTCCTCTAAGAATCTAGCATTGATGCTAACAATGACATCTCGATCCCTAGGACTATAAAATTAATAACCTTTCGTTCCCATGGGATAGCCTACAAACAGCCTTACTTCTGTACGAGATTCTAGCTTGGTCGCATTCTTATTCAACACATGTGCTGGACAACCCCAAATCCGAACATGTCTTAGACTTGGTTTGCTACCAGTCCACAATTCTATTGGAGTCTTGGGAACCGACTTAGAAGGTACCAAGTTCAGAAGGTAAGCTGCTGTTTCTATAGAATATCCCCAGAACGACTTGGGTAAATCCGAATAACTCATCATCGATCTAACACTCTCTAAAAGAGTATGATTCCTTCTCTCTGCTACACCATTCTGCTGAGGTGTGCCAGGTGCAGACAACTGGGATGTAATCCCATTTTCTGATAAATAGTCCCTAAATTCTCCAAGCAAGTATTCGCCACCACGATCTGATCATAGTGACTTGATACATTTTCCAAGATGTCGTTTCTCCGCACTTGCTTTGTACTCTTTGAATTTTTCAAAGCACTCAGACTTGCGGCGCAACAAATAAATGTACCCATATCTAGAATAATCGTCAATGAAATTGACAAAATACTCATAACCTCCTCTTGCTTGGATACTCATAGGTCCACATAAATCAGTATGAACCAATTCTAATACTTCTTTGGCTCTATTCCCCTTTGCTTTAAAAGGTCTATTAGTCATCTTACCTTCCAAGCAGGATTCACAAACTGGAAATGGCTCCACTGCCAACGAGACTAATGTCCCATCTATTACCAGTCTTTGAATCCTCCTCAAGTTAATATGACCTAATCTTAAGTGCCAAAGATATGTTTGGTTCAATTCAGAAGGTTTCTTTCTTTTGTTTGAGCTAGAAAGAATGTTATTAGATTCCTTTAGTTGCAGCATTGGTTGGACAGGATTAATAATATATAAATTGTCTTGCAATGTACCAGAACATATAACTCGTTTATTCATCATAATAGAAACATTATGATCCAAACAAACATTATAACCATCCATAGCAAGTTTAGAAACCGAAATCAAATTCCTTCTAAACGAAGGTACATAAAGACAATTGTTCAAAACCAAAATCCTATCATCGCCAAAAGATAAAGTAATTATTCCAACTGCAACTACTGCTACTTTCGTAGCATCTCCCATGAACACATATATCTCGCCATCTCTAAGCATTCTGGTTTGCTGGAACCCCTGCATAGAGTTACAAACATGGTCAGTGGCTCCTGTATCTACACACCAAGTGCTCGTAGATATAGCCGCTATATATGTTTCTGTAACTAGAGAAAGAGACATACCAGTATTGTTTGTCTTCTTAGGAAGAGGACAATCTTGTTTCCAGTGACTTGACTGCTTGCACCTGAAGCACTTGCCCTTAGGCTTTTTCACACCACCTTGAACTCCCACTGCATTAGCAACCTTTCCAGCTTTCTGTGTCTGAACCTTCTTCTTCTTCTTGCCTTTCGGCTTAGAGGAAGAAGCTTTCTCAGCCACATTCACTTGAACATTCTGTTTAAAGAGTTCTTCAGCTGCCTGAAGTTCTGTCAGAAGTTCCGCGAGACTATACGTCCTTTTGTTCATGGTGTAATTCAAGCGGAACTGCTCAAAACTTTTGGGCAGACTCATAAGGATGATATCGATCTGGGTTTCCCCATCAATATCAGCACCAAGGATCTCCATCTCATTCAGATGAGACATCATCCTCAGAACATGATCCCTTACCGGTGTCCCTTCAGCTATCTGAGTGTTCATTAAAGACTTCATTGCTACTTGCCTAGCAACCCTATTCTGTTCCCCAAAAAGTTCCTTGAGATTAAAGAGCATATCTGAAGCTGTGTCCATAGCCTGATGCTGATGCTGCAAAACACCCGACATTGCTGCCAGAATGTAACATCGCGACATCTCATCAGCCTTAACCCACCGCTTATAATACTCCTTCTCACTTTCAGGGGCGTTTTGAGCAGGCTGATCTGGCTTGGGTTCATAAGTGCAAAATTTGTATTCCTCAGCAGTCAACACTATGTCCAAATTGCGTTTCCATTCAAAATAGTTTGGTCCGGTAAGTTTGTTATCCTTAAGTATGGTGAATAGTGGATTAAAGCCCATAATGATCTAATCCTGAGAATCATACATGTAACACATAATCAGAGAGTTGCACAAATCTTAAAATCTATTGGTTTCCTCTAACAATTAATTAAAATTAATGCACTAATATTTAAACACCATCAGTATCTGGTACTCCACGATGGGAGACATATATAACAAAGGAATTACAATCTGTATTGCAAATGATTCAAATGAATTGATTTTTGTTAAAAGCAAAAGTTAGCACTCCTGCAAGGCTGTCGGTTGAAGCTTCAATCAATTGACAGCGCTTGTACCACACGCGCCAGAAGTTGTCCAGCAAAACAGAGCCGCGTGTTTGAGAATGATTTTATGGCAGTCGTGTGATAAAGAAAAAAATGAAGAAGCATTCTTTATTGCCGAAAGTTAGTCTGGTGGGTTATAATTTTGTAGTGTTGTGTTGTTGGTTGTAATATATTATAGTAGTAGGTATGCTAACTTTGGCTATAAATAGGAGTATTTGCAGTGAGTTCAGAATATCCCGAACTGAATTGAATGTTCAGTATATATATATTCTCTCAAATTTTCTATCAACTTTCTTTCGTAATTTCAGTTTTATTTTATACACTTTAATTTTCTGCATAATTCTATTTCGGGTAAAGTTCTATTTCGGGTGAAGATTTATTTCGGGTGAAGATTTTAAGGGAATTACGTGGAGGGCTCTTTTATTTCATTGACAAATTATTTCAGGAGGACAAATTCTTCAAGTTGTACTTTCTTTACTCTAAACTCTTGTAATTATGATTTTACTCGTTAATATATGCTTACTTTCTTTATCTAGCATGCGTAACTAATTTTATAATCCGAGAATTATGTAGTATTCATTGGTGAAATATGCTTGTTTGATTGTGATGTTAATTCTCTATTTTTGCTAATCTATCATTGAGGGCTCAACCCAATTAAGGGAGTAGCTAACCTTTAATTGTATTCATAGGAATTTTGATAAATTGGGAAATGAGTCATAATTCTTGTTCATGATTTGATAGACATAGTTTAATTATTGAATCGGGAGATTAATAAGAAGACTATGAAACTTATAATTCTTGGGTCTTAATAATCAAAAATTATATTTCGATTGATCATGGGAGTGACTTTTGAGATATGATTATAGACAATATTTTGTATCTTGGGAGAGAACATTATAAAGAATAGAAGAATTGTTTTTAGCAAAATATGAGAAAAATATATATCGCATTAAAACAACATTATTGAACCAATTGAAGAACCCTAGTTCTCGGATCGCTTTTCCTCATCGATTAAATTTTAGTTTTACTTGTTTAAAATTAGTTTATTTGAACACACCAATTATTTCTCACACTTCTAAATATATATTAAGGAATTAAAACTTGAACTTGTATTAACAGTCCTTCCCTGCGAACGAATCACAAAAATACTATCATCAAATTGGCACCGCTGCCGGGGAAGGCAGTAATATTAAGTTTAGGTTATTTATTTCTTATAATTTAGATTTTATTTTGTTCAGTATATAAAAATTAAAAAATTAAAAAAATTAAAATAACAAAAATATTTTAGTTTTATTAAAATTTCAGTATTTATTTTATGTGTTTTTAGTATTAATTCGAAGC
Organism: Kitagawia praeruptora; assembly: GCA_037693485.1. Classification (NCBI taxonomy): domain Eukaryota; kingdom Viridiplantae; phylum Streptophyta; class Magnoliopsida; order Apiales; family Apiaceae; genus Kitagawia; species Kitagawia praeruptora. Next base: position 113,318,949 of record CM075351.1, on the reverse strand, counting down.
ATTGTTTTGTTTCCCCTGTTCGATAGAATCCCAGTTCCTTACTCTTCTCCCCTGTTTTCGTTACAACAAAAATCACCAAACCCATTTCACTTCACACAAAACCCAGCCTCTTCCAAAAACCCAACTCCCTATGTTTTCTTTTCGCTGTAAACACGCAACCCAGTTCTCATTCCATTTCTCGCCAACAAACTCTGTTACGATTTTCGAGTTGTTGCGTTTTGTTCAATTTTGTTTCATCGATTGTCTGAGTTGTAAATGATTGCTGGATGTTGTTCGAGTCAATTCGATTGTTCGATGTGTTACTGAGTCTTTGTCAAGTTCAATGCTGATTTTCCGATGAGCTTTTTTTCCGAGTTGACTCAATCCGGTTGTCACAATTTGTTTCAGGTTGTAACGAATTCACAGTGTCGATGTTCTGAGTTGTAATTTACTGAATTTTCGCTGCGAGTTTGAATCTCTTTTCTCATTGTTTAAGTCGCTGTGTGTTGTATTTGCTGTCCTGAGTTTCATTGCGAGTTGTGTTTCTGGTTCCGTAATCAACTACTGAGTTCGTTATTGCCGTTGCTGAGTTTATGGTACTGAGTTGAGTTCACTACTGCGTCTGTTTTGATGGGTCAAGAGTCCGAGTTTCTTGTTGAGTCCATTTTATCGAGTTTATTGAGTTTTGATGTCGTGTTTTTCAGAGTTTTAAACTGTTGAATCTGTCCTTGTTTACTAGTGTAAATCGCTGTTTATGTGTTGTAATAGCCGAGTTTCTGTCGCCACCGCGCGTTGTTTTGCTGACTTTTGTGTCAAATTCTAAGTCGTTGTTTGTTGTGTGTGAGTGAAGTTTGTGTTTACCGAGTGTTGGTCCTGACTTTAGAAGTTCTGAGTTCGTTCGGATCGTTGGGATTATTGCGTCTATGCGAGTTTAATTGAGTCCGACTGAGTCGAGTTTGTTGGTTTTGTTTGATTGTGTTTTTGGCTAGTCATATTTACAAACACCTCGTCCAATTTTTTTGAAAATTGTTTGTAAATAAAATTTTTAATTTTAGAATTTTTTAGAATAATTAATTTTTGTTCTTTTCGATTTTAATTATTTAGTTTAAAATACATTTCTTTTTAGTAATTAAATAATAAATTCCAAATTTAAAAATTGTCTAGTCTCGAGTTGTATTGCAGTCCTGTAAATTGTTGCTGTAAATTGTTTTAGTAGCTATATATTTGTTCTATAAAACAAAAAGTAGAAGTGTGCACCTCTACTTAAAAGAAGTGTGCACCTCTACTTAAAGGAGTGTGCACCTCTACTAAAAAAATAAAAATAATAATAATAATAGAAATAAAAAAAATAAAAAAAATTATATATATAAATACTCCAAGTGATAAACTCTATCTTATTGGTGTTTTCCAGGTGATATAACTCTTGCATGCGACGTACAGTAAGTGCTGGAAATCTAGAATTTGATCCGGAAATTGAACGCACTGCTCGAATCTTAAGACGAGAGGCAAAGCAAAGGAAAGAAAAATCTAAAATGGCTGACGAAGATCGTGAAGTTGCTGTTATTGATGAAACTTCAATTTGGGACCATGAGACACCAAATCCTGCTAATTGCATGTACAAAACTCCAGAGATTGGTGCAGCCCAATTCAACATTAATCCAAGCTTAATTCAGATGATCAGCAATCAAGCTTTTGAAGGAGATATTGAACTAGAGGACCCACACAGACATCTAGAGCGTTTCGTGCAGATGTGTGGCTCATTCAGAATCAATGGTGTTACGAGTGACAAGATTCGTCTCCATATGTTTCCCTACTCTATTAAGGGAAGAGCTTTGGAATGGTTTCAACAACTTCCAGACACTGCGGTTGCCACATGGGAGAGTCTTTCTACTGCATTCTTGTCCAAATATTATCCTTTTGACAAGATGCAACAATTGAGGACTATGATTATGAGTTTTAAAGCACAACCGGGTGAAGGTCTATATCAGGCATGTGAGAGATTTAAGGCATTATTGAGGAAGTGTCCACATCATGGTTTGCAAGATTGGAAGATCATTAGTACTTTTTATGGGGCCATGAATGCAGATATTCGTTTGAGTTTGGATGTGGCTGCTGGTGGAAGTTTTAAGAAGGCACCAACTACACAGGCTAAAGCACTCCTTGAGGAATTGGCATCTAATAATTATTCATGGGCACCTAGTGGGACAAGCTCAGCAAAAGCAGCACAAGATTCTGAGATGATCAACATGATGGCTCTCAAATTGGATACTCTAACTCAGGAGATGCGAGGACAAAGGGCAAATGTGAATGCTATATCTTCACATATGGAAGGGCATAATGATTATGGTGCTAGTCAGAACTCTTATGTGCAACAATTTCCAGAAGAAGCATCTTTTATTCAAGGAAGACAGCCGTGGCCTGTTCAGAATAACTCCTACTACAATCCAAATCAAAGGCCAAACAACAATCTTTCTTACAGTAGTAATCATGCGGCTAATCCTTCCTATTCATTTCCAAGGCAGAATCAACCTCCTGGTTTTCAGTCACGACCACCGTATCAAGCACAGCAGCAATATCAACCACCGCCAAAGAAAGAACCTGCTGATTGGGAGGTTGTCTTAAATAAAATAATGCAAGGAACCTCTTGGGCATTGGCTAATATGGAATCAAGAATAGATCAGATGGCATCATCTCAAAAGATGCTAGAAACACAGATTGGATAAATTGACTCCAAGATAGGTGTTCGTGAGCAGGGTTCTCTTCCAAGTCAACCCGACCAGAATGGTAAGGAACAATGTAAAGTAATTACTTTGAGGAGCGGAAAAGAGTTGCCCGAGGTTGAGGCTCTTGAGCCTAAAGAGAGGGATGCGGAAAAAGAAAATGAAATAGTAGAGATTGATGCAGAAAAGTCAGAAAAAGTAGATGAAGATAAGAAGGAAGAAAAACCAGAAAAGCCATATGTTCCTCCACCACCTTATGTTCCTCCTATTCCATTTCCACGGAGACTTCACAACAGGCAGTTAGAGAAGCAGTACGAGAAGTTCTTGACTATGTTCCGGCAGTTGCATATTAATATTCCATTTGCTGATGCTTTGGCTCAAATGCCACTCTACGCCAAATTTCTTAAGGAGATGTTGTCCAGAAAAAGGAAACTTGAGGATGTGGAAACTATTACTCTCAATGCGGAATATAGTGCAGTCATCCAAAAAGCAATTCCACAGAAATTGAAGGATCCTGGGAGCTTCTCTTTGCCATGCACTATTGGAGCAATGGAGAATATTAAAGCCTTGTGTGATTTAGGGGCTAGTGCGAGTTTGATGCCACACTCCATTTGTCGAAGACTTGGTCTTGGAGAGCTCAAGAAGACAAGAATCTCACTTCAGTTGGCTGATCGTACTATCAAGTATCCTTTGGGAGTCATTGAAGATGTACTTGTCAAAGTGGATAAATTATTTATCCCTTGTGATTTTGTGGTATTGGAGATGGATGAAGATGTTGAGATACCCATTATCTTGGGAAGGCCATTTTTGGCTACTGCTGGAACCACAATTGATGTCAAAGCTGGAAAATTGACATTAAATGTTGGTGATGAAAAAGTTGAATTTGATCTAAACAAAGCTATGAAGATTCCTTCATTTGATGCTACATGTTTCACTGTTGACATAGTGGAGGAGATCGTAAGTCTTGAAGATGCAGACTTAGCAGAAATGGAACAAACCTTAGATGATAAAGAAGTTGAAGAATCACTGGCACTTAATATGCAAGAAACAGGTACACCGACAATTGAGATGGCATTTTCAATTTCGGAGGCACCTCAGGTAGAACTCAAACCTTTTCCTTCTAATCTAAGGTATGCTTTTCTTGGTCCTAATGATACATATCCTGTGATAGTGTCCGCTTTGCTTCATGATGATGAACTAGATAAATTGTTACATGTGCTTAGGCAATTTAAATCATCAATTGGTTGGACAATTAAAGATATCAAGGGTATTAGCCCCGCTCTTTGCATGCATAGGATTTCCTTAGAAGATAATCATAAACCTGTGATTGAGGGACAAAGAAGGTTGAATCCTAATTTGCAAGATGTGGTTAAGAAAGAGATAACTAAGTTGTTAGATGCTGGCATTATATACTCTGTTCCACATAGTAACTGGGTTAGTCCAATACATGTTGTACCTAAAAAGGGTGGGATGACTGTCGTGCATAATGAAAAGAATGAATTAATCCCCACTAGGACTGTAACAGGTTGGAGAGTTTGTATTGATTACAGGAAATTAAATAATGCTACTCGCAAAGATCACTTTCCTCTCCCATTTATTGATCAAATGCTAGAAAGACTTGCGGGTAATGAGTATTATAATTTTCTAGATGGATTCTCGGGATATTTTCAGATTCACATTGCTCCCGAGGATCAAGAAAAGACAACCTTTACTTGTCCTTTTGGTACGTTTGCATATCGCAGACTACCCTTTGGTTTGTGTAATGGCCCATCTACTTTTCAGCGACTCATGACGACCATATTCTCAGATTTTATAGGAAAAACCATGGAAGTCTTCATGGATGACTTTACTGTATATGGTTCTTCCTTTGATTCTTGTTTAACCAGTTTGTCTCAAGTGTTGCAGAGATGTGAAGACACTAATCTTGTTCTTAACTAGGAGAAGTGTCATTTTATGGTAAAGGAAGGTATTGTGCTTGGGCACAAGATTTCTAGTAAAGGTATTGTGCTTCACCTTCACGTTTTGAGACTGATTTTATGGCAGTCGTGTGATAAAGAAAAAAATGAAGAAGCATTCTTTATTGCCGAAAGTTAGTCTGGTGGGTTATAATTTTGTAGTGTTGTGTTGTTGGTTGTAATATATTATAGTAGTAGGTATGCTAACTTTGGCTATAAATAGGAGTATTTGCAGTGAGTTCAGAATATCCCGAACTGAATTGAATGTTCAGTATATATATATTCTCTCAAATTTTCTATCAACTTTCTTTCGTAATTTCAGTTTTATTTTATACACTTTAATTTTCTGCATAATTCTATTTCGGGTAAAGTTCTATTTCGGGTGAAAATTTATTTCGGGTGAAGATTTTAAGGGAATTACGTGGAGGGCTCTTTTATTTCATTGGCAAATTATTTCAGGAGGACAAATTCTTCAAGTTGTACTTTCTTTACTCTAAACTCTTGTAATTATGATTTTACTCGTTAATATATGCTTACTTTCTTTATCTAGCATGCGTAACTAATTTTATAATCCGAGAATTAGGTAGTATTCATTGGTGAAATATGCTTGTTTGATTGTGATGTTAATTCTCTATTTTTGCTAATCTATCATTGAGGGCTCAACCCAATTAAGGGAGTAGCTAACCTTTAATTGTATTCATAGGAATTGTGATAAATTGGGAAATGAGTCATAATTCTTGTTCATGATTTGATAGACATAGTTTAATTATTGAATCGGGAGATTAATAAGAAGACTATGAAACTTATAATTCTTGGGTCTTAATAATCTAAAATTATATTTCGATTGATCATGGGAGTGACTTTTGAGATATGATTATAGACAATATTTTGTATCTTGGGAGAGAACATTATAAAGAATAGAAGAATTGTTTTTAGCAAAATATGAGAAAAATATATATCGCATTAAAACAACATTATTGAACCAATTGAAGAACCCTAGTTCTCGGATCGCTTTTCCTCATCGATTAAATTTTAGTTTTACTTGTTTAAAATTAGTTTATTTGAACACACCAATTATTTCTCACACTTCTAAATATTAAGGAATTAAAACTTGAACTTGTATTAACAGTTCTTCCCTGCGAACGAATCACAAAAATACTATCATCAGCCACGTTGGGTGGCATGTATACCTTTCAATATTCGTAATTTTATTTAAGAATTTTGTTCTAGTAATTTCCACAACCTTTTAATAATACCGTAAATAGTACGCCACGATGGGTGATCATATATACTATCTACATTTTTTAAAAGGTTATATTACCTACAAAATAATGGAGACCGTGGGATTTAATTCCTAATTAATTCTCTCACCCACTTAGATTTTTTAGAAAAATTGAGGAATTTTAAAAATTAAATGGGACTTATGTCGTTACAATTATGTCTAGCATGCATTCAAAATACACAGATAATTTAACAACATAAAACATTTAATTAAAGTAATAAATAAAATATCTATGTCCATGTCGTCCTAATCATGTTAAACATGCAATTAAAAATTACACACATAATTTACAACACACATAACAATTATTTAAAGCAATAATTAAAGAATTAAATAGCGGAATTAAAATTAAAAATAAATCCACTATTATGGCCCAAAAAAAAAAAATCGCCCGAAAATCCTGCGAAAACTTCAGCTCGCTGTTTGAGGGTCTAAACGAGCTCGAATGGCCAAAAACCGTCATGGATGATAGCTAGGCTATCAGTTTTGAAAAGTAACTCGTTCTCTTTCCGAAAAGGTATTATGCGTCCAAATCTGACACCGTTTGCAAATTCTGCACAGCAACATCAGCAGCCAACAGCCAACAACACAGCAGCAGAATTGCAGTAAAACAGCAGCATAATCAGCAGAAACGCAGCAGAAAATTGTTCCCTTTTCCACTCCAAAACATGGCTCAATTGCAATCATAAGCAATACATGGATACACACATCCAATAACGATTACAAATAAAATAGGGATAATACAATCTAATTGCAATACCTATTCTAGCACGAATTTATTTGTGATTACAAGCCAAAACAAAACTATCCAATCGCCTAAAAATAACCACGATAAACCACGTGGGATCCAATCACATAATTAAAAAATATGGCCATAATAGTGGATAACAACCTGCAACAGATTATTACACAAGCATACTACTATACATACACAACCAATTTTAATTGCGACATGGACGTCATCAAACACAAACACAAGTCCACTAAACCTCAGGCTCTTGATGCCAATTGTTGATCCTTTTGGGTCATAGTAATATGTGTTTAACAAGTTTAATGATTACAAAGGGGGTTTAGAAGATTACCTTAATCGCTACGGCGCAAGCGATTCAAATCCACGATCTTCTATTGTATTCCCTTACTCCCTTGAACGAAGTGTGGCCTTCGATCCTCCAAGGTTTAGCCTCCAAGCTCTAGAATTTCGAACCCTTATTCTTGGAGGCATAATGAGTATTTATAGGCTACAATAGGGATCGAGGAGCAAATTAGGTCAGGCCTTCTAATGATAACTTGGGCCAAGCCCTTTATCATTAATATTAATTAATTCCACTAAATAATTAATATTGCACCACCCACCTAATTCTGGTAATTTATTTAATTAATTAAATCAGCTCCTTTATTATTTGCTTATTAAATTCCCCATGTTTAAAATAGCGCATGTCCATTAATTAAATAAATTACTGATAATTTATTTAATTAATATCTTTTATCCTTGATCATCCACTCAACCTTTATTTAATTATGCTGGAATAAATTCACCTGCAGGGTTTCACATAATTAAATCTTTTTGAGCTTTCAAGGGGACATCATTAACCCGAATATTACCATGACATGGATTCCTTCAATAAATAATATCCACCATATATATTATTCCATCACCCAAAATATAATGATTTAATTCAAAAGATTTATTTCATATATAAATCAAAGCAAGTAAATAATATACACGTGTCAATTACTATATCTGGATTAAGAACCTAAGCATTAATAATAACATAGAATCTTAGTTCTCCTTCTTAATCAGTATAAGGGAACAATTCTAAATTTGATCCTGTTCAATATACACAAAGTATACTAGTATTATTTATTAGTCAATATAAACTAATCTAAATAATACTACAGCCATACCAGTGGATTGTCCAATACCACCTGTGCTGTGAACCTTATTATATTATATAAACCGTATTTAATAATCTAATATTCTGTATCCCATTTGATACTAGATTATTCACAATATATAATATTAGACAGCATGTAAACATTTAAATGATTCTCAATAAAACTAGCCAGAAATAAATGTATATACTTCAAATAAATATTTTCAGTATACACTAACAAACAGAAGGGTGACCAGAAAATGGCAAGGAGCTGCTATGTGTCCGCACTGAGGTCCGATGGAATCGGGGGGCAGGTACTCCCGATTGAAGACATGGATGTCCGTGGTGATGATGAACATCGAGGGAAGCCAGCTGAGGATTTAGTTCATATCCCTCTAGCCGGGCAACCCTGAGAAAGTAACTTACGTGGGAGCATCTTTGAAAGAACCCCTGAAGGGCAAGTTGTTAGCATTCTTGCAAGAAAATAGTGATGTGTTTGCTTGGACAGCAGCTGACATGCCAGGGATTGATCCCCAACTCATAACTCACAAGTTGAATGTTGATCCTGGGCGGAAGACAATAAAGCAGAAGAAGAGAAATTTTGCTCCTGAAAGGCAGGAAGCGATTAAACAAGAAGTTGACAAGCTCTTAGAGGCTGGGTTTATTGAAGAGATTCAGTTTCCCGAATGCTTACCAAACCCTGTGATGGTCAAGAAAGCGAATGGGAAATGGAGGATGTGTATAGACTTCACTGATTTGAATGATGCATATCCGAAGGATTGTTTTCCCCTGCCAAGGATTGATATGTTGATAGATGCCACAGCTGGACATGAGATGTTGAGCTTCATGGATGGGTTCAGTGGCTACAATCAGATTAAGATGCACAAGGATGACATCCCTAAGGTATCTTTCATAATTGACTTTGGTGTTTTCTGTTATCTTGTTATGGCTTTTGGTCTAAAGAATACAGGAGCTACTTACCAACGATTGGTGAATAAGATATTCGCCCATCTGATTGGAAAGACCATGGAGGTCTATGTTGATGACATGTTAGTCAAAAGCCTACTCAAGTCAGATCACATTAAGCACCTCAGAGAGGCATTTGAAGTGCTGAGGCACCATAAGATGATGTTGAATCCAGTCAAGTGTGCTTTTGGCGTTGGATCTGGAAAGTTTTTGGGTTTGATGGTTTCGAAAAGAGGCATAGAGGCCAATCCCGATAAGATCAAAGCAATCTTAGACATGGAACCACCCCGTTCTGTGAGGGACGTACAGAAGTTAACCGGCAGAGTGGCCGCTCTAGGGAGATTTATCTCCAAGTCTGGTGATAAGTGTTTGCCTTTCTTTCAAGCATTGAAGAAGGTGAAAATTTTTGAATGGACTGATAAAAGCCAAGAGGCCTTTGAACAGTTGAAGAAGTACATGCCGAAGCCCTATTGTTGGCCAAGTCTAGTCCCGGAGAGACTCTTTATCTGTATCTAGCAGTGTCTGAACAAGCATTGAGTGTCGTCCTCATTAAAGAAGAGAACAAGGTTCAGAGACCTATCTACTATGTAAGCAAGGTGCTCCACGGAGCCGAGTTAAATTACTCATCCATCGAGAAATTTGCTTTAGCATTGGTAACAGCTTCAAGAAAGCTACGACCGTACTTTTAGTCACATAAAATCGAAGTCCTGATGGACCAGCAATTGAGGAATATATTGCACAGCCCGAAAGCAAGTGGAAGATTGATTAAGTGGGCAATCGAACTTGGAGAGTTTGACGTCACGTATAAGCCTCGAACAGCCATCAAGGCTCAGGCATTGGCTGACTTCATGGTTGAATGTACCATTAGCAACCAAGAAGTCGGGGGGGCAGGAGATAGTAACCACCCCTGAGAGTAGAGATATAGATGAAGAACTTGTACCTGATCAAAAGGAATTTTGGGTGCTCTATTTTGATGGAGCATCAAAAACAAAATCTAGTGGCGCAGGCTTAGTGTTGCAAAGCCCCGATGGGTTCATAGTTGAATATGCTTTGAAGTTGGACTTTCCTACTACCAACAATGAAGCTGAATATGAGGCATTGATTGCTGGCTTAGGCTTGGCAAGAATCATGAGGGTCAAGAACCTCAAGGTCTGTGGAGACTCAAGGCTTGTAGTATCGCAAGTGAATGGCGAGTTTGAGGCCAAGGATGAAACCATGGCAAAGTATCTAAGTATCGTGAAGGGTGTTATGACCCAATTTGAGGAATGCTATGTGGAGCACATCCCAAGAGAGGAAAACGTTAAGGCTGATGCCCTGTCTAAGTTTGCTTCCTCTGAGATAGAGAATTATGCAGGGAGTGTTTACTTCCAAGTCTTGAAGGCCCCGTCCATCGACTCTAAGTTGATAGCACCGATCAATCTAGGAAGCTGTTGGATGGATCACATCAAAGCTCACCTTGAAAATGGATGGCTCCCTGACGATGCCTTGGAGGCACGGAAGTTGTCAATGAGGGCATTGAGATACGCCTTGATCGAAGGCATCCTCTATAAGAGATCGTTTATCATCCCATACCTGAAGTGTTTAAGGCCCCATGAGGCAAGAGAAGCACTGGAAGAAGTTCATGGAGGGATCTGTGGACAACACTTGGGGGGCAGAGCCCTAGCTCACAAGATCACTCGTCTAGGATTCTATTGGCCAGAGATGTTGGATGATCCAAAAGATTATGTTAAGAGGTGTGAGAGATGCCAGAAGCACGCTCCGATTGTAAGGCAGCCGCCTGAGATGTTGACTTTCCTATTCCGTTTGCAATGTGGGGAATGGATATACTTGGTCCTTTTCCCGTAGCATCTACACAAAGAAAGTTTTTGATAGTAGCCATCGACTACTTCACTAAGTGGATTGAGGCCAAAGCCCTAGCCAAGATAACCACAAAGCAAGTTGCCCAGTTCTTTTGGGAGAACATGATATGTAGGTATGGAATCCCACGAATCCTTGTGACAGATAATGGGACGCAATTCAACAATGAAGAGTTCAAGAAGTACTGTGAGGAAAATGCTATTGATCTTCGTTTTACTTAAGTAGGACACCCGCAAGCTAATGGACAAGCTGAGGTAGCCAATCGGATAATCCTTGATGGATTGAAGAAAAGGGTCGAACGCTCAAGAAACACTTGGGTGGACGAGTTACTGCCTATACTTTGGGCATATCGCACCACTTGCAAAGTGACAACTGGAGCAACCCCGTTTTTGTTAGCTTATGGAGCCGAGGCAATTGTGCCCCTGGAAATCATGCATGCATCACCTCGAGTTGAGGCATATGAGCAAGAGACTAATGAAAAAGGCATGAGGTTTGCCCTAGACCTGATTAATGAGGTTAGGGATGAAGCAAATGCCTGTAATGTAGAGCATCAGAAGAGAGCATCCTTCCACTACAACCGAAGGGTTAAGGAGAGGTTCTTTCGGCAAGGCGACCTGGTTCTAAGGAAGATAGAAGCCTCTGGAGTTGGTCAGAAAGGAAAGCTAGCCCCTAATTGGGAAGCGCCGTATCGAGTCAAGAAGACACTAGGACGAGGATCCTACAAGTTGGAGACCTTGGATGGGAACGAGGTACCCCGTACTTGGCATGCCTTGAACCTCAAGATTTATTATGTTTAAGCTGCCCTTGCAAGGAAGTAGCTTTTTATCTATCTATTAGGAGAAGTAGAAATAAGGTTCGATGAAACCATTCCAGGGCTTAACGCCCCGAGTAGGACAATAATAAGTTATGTAAGGGTTGCACCCATTCCGAATTATTAATGCAAGTTTGTTTTCCTTCAATGATTCTTTGATCTTGTTTGTACCAAGCACCTGTTGAGTGTAAGTCTAGAAAGACCAAGTACCGAAAATAAGTAAACAAACAAATGAGGAAACAAATGCATAAATAAAGACCTCGAAGGGCCGACAGTTAAGTTACATCACTGAGACAGATAAAAGTTTGATCCCGAAAGACCTTGATTGAAATCTAGAAATATAAAGCCACATACGGCTAACAAGGCCATGCAAGGCCGCAAACCAGCTCCAACTACTCCTCCCCAGACTCCTCTTCGCCACTCTCCTCCTCCGAGTCTTCACCAGAGTCATCACCAGGCTCGGCCACTACCATAGGCTGAACTGCAGCAACTTCGGTCCCTTCTTCTTCAGAAGATGAATCAGAAGTAGAACTGCCCTCGTTTTGGATCAGTCTCTTGCCAGGGATTGGTTGATGAACCACTCTAACTTTCCTTGCATGTGGGGGTTTCTTCCCACGGGAGCCAGAAGAAGATGAGTCTTGACTAGCAACTTGAACAGCTCCCTTGGAGTTGGATCCAGAGCGTCGATGACTACCTTTGGAACCGGATCCTGATGTCTGAGGAACAACTTTAGTTCCCGAACCGGAAGCTAGATTAGCCAGTTTGACACCCCAGTTGGGGCAAGGAAAATCAGCCGGGTTGACAACAGATGGATGCCTATGACTCACGACGTTAATGGCCTTATCCCAACCAACAGACATGTTGAAGGGACGCATCTCATCATCATGATCATCAATGAACTTAAGAAAATCTTGAGACCTATGATAGGCCTGGATCACCCTATCAACATCAGATGCCTTCTTTCGTGCTAGAGAAGAAAGTTGTTTACGGGTGGATGCAACATTAGCTTTGGCACGAACAACTTGGGTGTGCAGATCTGCAATCTCTTCCTTAAACCTTGCTGAGTCAGTCTTTAAGCTAGTTTTCTCATCCCTGAAAGCCTGGCCTTGAGTTGAGACAATTTGAAAGTAAGCATTGGCCTGCAATAAGGAAATGGGTAAGCTACGAGGAATATACATAGTCAAAATCAATAACGGAATCGAACTTAACAGAAGGAATTTTATACATGATACAAGGCTTGAGCGCCCATAAGTTGTGACTCATCCATTTTGTCACCTGCATGCATAGTCACTCGGTCAGGAGGAGTGATTGAAAGCTTGGACCAGTCTAGGGCTAGATAAAGGCTCCCAAAGACCGAGTCTTGTTCACATATGCCCTAAGGAGGTATGAAAGGAGTCCTGACATCCCCATCAGCGTTCCGGGATCGTTTCCCGCCTTGAGAGCAGCGCTCCAAGAAGTTAGGGATATGAGGCTTAGTAGGATTCAGTAGTTCCTCAGCCTTCTTCTTCATCCTTTTAGTCACGGTTGGCTGGTTCTGAGGACGACTATCAATCTCCTCGGCAGCTGAAATACAAAGAGAAAAATATCGGGATAAGAACAAACAGAGTTCATAATAAGCTCAAGTAAGAAAGTTACCCTCAATGGAAAGAAAGCTAAGGCCAGTCTCAATAAGGTTCTTTTCATTCAGAAAAATTTTATAGTGTGTACGACCGTCATCGGTAAGAAGTCTATCTCGATCCAACAATTCTGAATCACTGAGGTCACACACGAAATGTGACCTATCCTCCAAGGATCCAAATCTCTTCACAAAGAAGTTGCCCCAGTCACCACCTTTCCACTCAAGAACTACAAACTCCCTTTCCCAGAAATGCTGTGAATCTGGAAAGGAGAAGGGATTTACTATGTATGGAAGTTTAGCTCGGTGCTTAAGGCTAACCCATCCTTTCTTGGAGTGAGAAGAATTGCTGGCCCCAAAGATACTTCGAAACATTGTAGTAGTCGGAAGAATCTCCAATTGACGACACCTTATCAAGAAAATAGAGATGTACCTCCAAGCGTTGGGATACAACTGACAGGGATGGATTTGATACTCCGCCAGCAATCTAATGATAAAATTGTCAACCAGGAACCTGAACCCCGCATCTAAGGCACCCCAGTAAACACAAATCCTTTCAGGATGCCAGTTGCATGTTCTATCTGAGGGGTTTGGAAGACGAACCTTAATGGCACTTGGAAAGTGGTATGTCTCCCTTATCTCTTGGACATCTCATTCCGAAAACTTACTCGGACTGTTAAAAGAATCTAAGCTAGCACAGTTTAGGAATGCTTCCCTCATAATGTTAAGAAGATCTAGCAAGGATTCAAATCTATGTTCAACATATGAAGGAGGTTGGATTTGTTTTTTACCTTTGGCGGTCCTCATTTTACTCCTCTTCGAAATAACTTCCATCATGAAGACAGGGGGAGCCATTGGTTGATCACCTTCCGACATCTTGATCTTGAAACTTGATCTTGCAACTTGAAAGCTAGAGAACTTAAGAATTTCAGAGCTTTAAAATGAAGAAGTGAAGTGAAATGAAGGTTGCTACATCAGGTTGAACTTCAGCTTGGTTCGCATTTACAGGTCATCTATCGTTTAAAGATGAAAAAAGGACAGAAATTATTCGCGATATACAAAAAGAATCATTATAATTCATATATGTCAGAGAAGAAATAGCTAATATATTTGCTGAAAGGATGATTACGAGATTAGCAGTGCTAATAATAAATTAAGGAATAATATCGTTAGAAGTCACGAGTGACCAAACTGACGACTTGTGATCAAGATCTAGGTTCTTGATCCTTAGGATCACGGATAGTTTTAGATCCTAGATTCCTGATGACGTAAGATCAAGATTGAGATTCTTGATCCTTAAGACAACGAAGTCATGAATGACCAAGAGAGTAATTTGAGATCAAGATCAAGATTCTTGATCCTCAAGACCACGGATGGTTTCGGGTCCGGATTCCCTAGAGAAACCACGAGGTAGCTGACCACGGAGCACGAGGAATCGCAGCCGACCACCAAGCAGCCGACCACCACCCCGAGGGAGCGGCAGCCGACCACCATGGAGCCGACCACGGCTCCTCAAGGAGCTCTGGCTGACCAGCCCTTGGTCGATCACCACATGGCCGATCACCAGGGATTCGAACACTCTGGCCGATCATGAGCCAGGCGACCACGAGCTAGCCCATGATTCGGCCGATCACGGGTTAGTTCGTGGTCCTAGAACTCGAATTTTTCAGTGAACCCCGGATGGTTTTCAATATTGAAATGAGATCAAAACTTGAATTTTTCAATGAATCTCGGATGATTTTCAGCGCTAAAACGAGGTCAATGTTAGCACAGATTAGTGCCGATTAGCACCGTTTAGTGCTGTTTAAGCACTGTTTAGTACCTGTTAGCACTGATTAGTGCCGATTAGCACCGTTTAGTGCTGTTTAAGCACTGTTTAGTGCCTGTTAGCACTGATTAGTGCCGATTAGCACCGTTTAGTGCTGTTTAAGCACTGTTTAGTGCCTGTTAGCACTGATTAGTGCCGATTAGCACCGTTTAGTGCTGTTTAAGCATTGTTTAGTGCCTGTTAGCATAGATTAGTGCCGATTAGCACCGTTTAAGCGCCGACTAGTGCCGTTAGTGCCGTTTTATGCCATTCAACATTGTTTAACACTGTTTAAACGTTGTTTAAGGCTGATTAGCGCTGTCTAGTGCCACTTAACACCGCTTAGTGTCGTTCTACATCGTCATAAATGCGTCGGTCGCTCCACGCTTTACGTTAAGATGATATTGTTGAAAATACTCACGTAAGAGCATTGAACCCTGACCCAAGTCTCGAATAAGGCCGTTATAACTTCAAGGAAAACCTGATCAGTTTTCCTAGAAGTTGGGGGGCAAATGATATGGGCTAAAAATAAGCCTTAAGGACACATTTAATGTGGCATTAATTAGACCCAGAATGGTCCAAACGTGGGGCCCACCAGATGGGCCCAAACCCTATTTACAATATTAATTTCGTAATTAATATTAAGGGTAATAAACAACTCAGCAAATAAGAGTCAAACAAGGATATTACTCTTGCCTGACTTAGCCTCCAAGATACATATTTCAACATGGAAACTGATTTCTACAAGGATTAGATCTAGAACCTTCCTCAAGGAAGACTTGTCCACCAAGTCTCTAACTCCTACCATAATTCAAGGGCTTCTCAGCCTATATAAAGGGTCTAACCCCTCATCTCAGAACTACGTCTTGACTTGATTCTCAATAACGAGATACGTAGGCACTCTGTGAGGTCCGATCAGTCTCGTAACACGGAAACAACCATTAAAGCTCGAAGCTCAACCACCCTAGCATTAGTTACAAATCGTAACTTAGTTTTTATTCCACAACAATTATTATTAAATTGTAAATTAAATAATTATTATAAATGATACATTAAAAAACTTGTGCATGGGACACATGCCAGCAAACAATAAATATTAAGAGCATTTTTGGGAATTTTCTAGTTGGGTCCTAAATATAATATAATATCGTGATTCTAGTAAGATAGTAAAGAAATTCTTATCTTAATTCCAACAATTCTATTTATTTTTCCTCCTAATATTTATATATTTAAAATTATTTTAAGATAAAGATTTAAAATGCAAACTTGTACAAGTAAATGTTTTATTAACAAAAAATATTAAAAGCAATGTAATGGCTTTTAAAATCAAAAAGAGAAAAAAAATCTAAATATTTGAAGAGCTACTAAAAAAATTTGGAAACTCCATTTTTTAATTAAAAAGTTCATTCACTTTATTATTTTATTATCAATTAGAAATAATCAACGCTTACACATGCATGACGGGCAACAAGTTGTGCAGTTTGAATTGCAATCCTATTCGTCTAAATACTATTCAATTGAAAAAGCAATCATTATATTCTTATTTATGATTTTTTTTTATACCCTTCTAAGAAATTTAATAGCATCCGAAGCCCAAAATCCAAATGTGTTAAAAACAAATGACATAAAACTATATTATTTATCTATACATGCTTGATCATGCTTACATACCTTTGCTTCCATTATTTTAGTTGTCGCTTGACCAGTTATGAACACCTTGTTACCAAATCCGTTCATAGTAGAAATATCGGTAAAATCAATACAAGTATGGTTTCCTCCAAAAATATCAGCTTATCTAAGAGTTGATCTTAGTTTCCTGGGAGGTGTGAGAAAGTTAATCGATGCCTCCTTTTTAGCTGAAATCCCCGCCCTTCACAATACATCATACAAAATATTTCTAATCTTATCATGCTGATATTTGAACCCTAGTTATTTTTTAAAATATACATGCTCTCTAAATACATCCATTTGAGTTCGACATGATGGGTAAATTGCACCTTTTGAAAATAGGTCATGAGATTATAATGTAAAATTATTTGGTACTCTGATGATGGCATCATGTGTTGTCTAAAACCTTTTATAGGAGTGGACAAAATAAAATTCTGAGCATGCTCGAACGAGACAACAAAAAACTTGCCTGGTGTTCGAAAAATCAAACTTAGTAAAGAGATTTTTGCAAATACGGCTAAAATAAAGATCTGCAAGTTACGGATTGGTTTTGGGGGAATTGATCCTTTAATGATTAATTGTGCCAAATCCACATTTGAGAGTATCATCAAAAAAACTTAAACCAAACGCTCTTCACTAAACATTGTGTCATATTTCCATAAAATATGATCCTATAAATTAATGGAATATTTGAAAAGACACAAAAACATATAAACTAACATCGTCTAATTGTGTTTAAATTTTGTTTGTTAAATGATTAGTAAACAAATAAGCTAATTGTGTTAGCTTGTCTGTTTGTTTTTCAACTTGGTTGTATTACCGGTTGGAATTTTGTCTTGATTGTGTTTTGTTCGTTCTGATTAATGTGAGAACAGCTATATTTTCTTGGCAAAATAAAAACATCATCTACGACATATTTTTTATTTAAAAATATATACACAATTTATTATATTTTTTATTTAAGAGCTAGTTCTGTCGGAGATCATCTAACGTTGCACCAAGAAAACTAGTTTAACGAAATAGACTTGTTTAAAATCGGGTCAACGGTCAAATTCATCACTGTACTATGTGAAAAGTTTCACTTGGGTCACCAGCCCAAAAAACCTTTCAGTCAAACATTTGTACTAGTTAAACATTTCAAATATGTGACGCCCCCAGATCCGGGGTCATGGATCCGGGTCGTCAAGGTCCAATTTCCATTCATTAACAACATTTCTTGGATCCTTTTTTTTTCAATTAATACTTGGCAGCTGGAATATAAATGCATAATAAAACTCGTACACAATAGACCCCACACTTAATAATATTACACACCAGTCATATGCCCAAGGAACAACATCCATGACACAGTAAGTTTAAAGTTAAGTAGTTATTACAAACCCAGAATCATCCTTAAGTACATTGTTGAATAATACTTCGACATGAAGTATTTCAACAATCAAAAGTTATTGTTCAAACTTACACACTTAATTTACACCTTCTACTACTCGCCAGGCTAGTCACTACCTCTGGAATGGGTGCCAGTGTTCGCTCAGTAGGTCGCCTTTCCCTTACCCTCTTGCGGGGTGTGGTGCGAAGTATCGGCATGCCTAGCTGTAGTATAAGTAGCAAGAGTGAGCTAAAACAGCTCAGCAAGATAAATTCTATCAACTACAATAAAAGGGAGAATAAACCACCATTTATATATATATATATATATAAGGGTAAGGGAAAGGCGACCTTCTGAGAGAACGTTGGCACCCATCCCGGAGGTAGGGATAAGACAAGCGGGTTCTGGTAGATTATGTATATTACGTGTGTAAGCGTTGTAATAAACTTTTGATTGTTGAAATACTTCATGTCGAAGTATCATTCAACAATGTACTTAAGTATGATCCTGGTTTGTAATAACTGTTAACTTTAAACTCTTAAAATTATGGATGTTGTTCCCTGAGCATATGACTGGTGTGTAATATTATTAAGTGTGGGGTCTATTGTGTATGAGTTTTATTATGCATTTATATTCCAGCTGCCAAGTATTAAAAAAAAAAGATCCAAGAAATGTTGTTAATGAATGGAAATTGGACCTTGACGACCCGGATCCATGACCCCGGATCTGGGGGCGTCACAGATGGTATCAGAGCTAAGAGTCATAATGCTCGGGAACAAAAGTGATAATAATAAATGTATCAGTACTAATATAAAATATGAACTCACATCGAGTTCAAGGGGGTTTATCGAACGAAGCGTACATTCTAAGTAGTGATTATAATTTTATAGACTATTAAAAAAAAAGATCCAAGAAATGTTGTTAATGAATGGAAATTGGACCTTGACGACCCGGATCCATGACCCCGGATCTGGGGGCGTCACAGATGGTATCAGAGCCAGGTTTCGATCCTGTGACCTGTGGGTTATGGGCCCACCACGCTTCCGCTGTTATCAAAACTTCTCCAAGACTCTTTGCACATGCCCCAAGGGGATAAACAAAGCCACACACATCTGATAATATCAAGATATTATGTCCATAAAGTTGTTTGATAAGTCAAGATGGGTGTGAAGGAAAGAAAAGATCAAGAACAACCAAGTTCTCCAAAACTGCCCAGCATGAATAGCTTAGAGAGAAAAATTCATAACCCAAGATCTAAAGCTCTAAAAATCACCAAATTTAAACCATAGGTTCTCCACTCTATGGGGAATATTCGTACAAAATTTCATGACAATCCAAGTAGTATAGCCTAGTCAAATCCATGCTCAAAGTAGGAGAACCGAACCTGTCCAGGTTCTGGCCAGTAGCAAGATGGGGCTCAAAACCCTAGCTCCCATGGTTGGATTCTTGTGTTCTATAGCTTAAAACAAAGGTAATCAAGACCCCAAGGTATGTTCAAAATCTTAGCTTCAAATATTGAGTATAGCTATGTCAAAAGATGGATAAAAAATGATGATGAATAGTGATTTTCAAGAACTAACTTTGTGTTCTTGATTTCTTTTGATTGATTCAAGTGTACTAAGGCTACTTAAGGACCATTCAAGGCTTAATAGGGGTTATTCACTCCTCAAGGAAGGTATAAAGTTCAAGAACCCTTAGTATTACTTTGAGTGTTGATGAGTTTTGATTAAGTTTTAGAGTTATATGCATGTTTAAGGCATGGATCTATGAGGTAAGCTTTGTTAGATGTTAAAATTAGTTTAGTGGCTCCAAGACCTCTTACGACAGTGAGGGAGATGATAAATAGTGTCCATGAGTGTTGGTTGTGGATTGAATGATTATTTGAGATGTTTGGATTTTGGGAATACTCAATTTATAGCTGTCGTAATGCCGAAATTTCTTTAACATTTAAAAAACAGAGCACATCCGAACCATAAACCTTCTTACCAGTTGGGTTCTGACCATTGACTTGTAGGTCTCGAGTCATAGATTGTTTTGGCGAAAGAATCGTAGCATTTTGAGTTACGGTTTAGGAGAAAAGTGGATTTTAGTGAAAGACGTCCGAAAACCGAGAAAACGTAAATGTATCAACTTTGAGGCTAAATTTACGATACTTAGACATTTTTAAAAGTCACGAAATTTTGGGATAGTGTAGTAGGGTGGTCAGAGGACCCTTGACAGTTGACCTTGTAGTAAAATTCGAAATCTATATTTTCTGAGAATGTTTACAGTCGAGTGTGGTTATTAAGGGAAATGGTGGAATACACTAAAACTTAGATCGAGTTTAAAAATGGTTAAGTGCATGTAAACTTTTGGTGCATAAAAACCATGTTAAACGTATAATATGTGTTAAGGGTATTATGGAGTAAGGATTAAGTGATTTAAGTGGGATATATATTAACGGTGATCCTTTCGTTCCTATAGAGACGGGAGACGAACTCAGGATTCCACCTACTCGCTTTAGAGATCCAGGCAAGATCCTTCTATCCCTACTTTGAAAATTATTTATCTTTAGAATAAAATGATATCATGGATATACGTGATGCTATTGTTACTATATTGCAAGAATATATTTCCTTGATTTTGGGAAACTAAAGAGAGATGAATATGATTTATGAAATATGAATATAGAGATGATTACGAATGGAGCGAATATGCTCTATGGTAAAAGAGATATGAAAGAGAATGGTATCAGTTGTTATCTAGGGTTATATGGGTTATAATACTATATTAAAAATATTTTTTTTGAGTATTAGTGGTTTAATAAATATTATTTGAGTATTACTTACTACTCTTAAAATAGATGGAATATCTTATGAATATAAAAGCATATTTGATTTCTTGATTATAAAAGAGATGTCTGTTTCCTAATCAAAGTATTATGTTATATATACATATATTTTCTAGAAGTAATGTGCGAGAATGGAAATGATATGAGTAAATGATATATGTAAGTGAAAGCGAGGAAATGGAAGTGTGGAATGATATTTTATAAATGGAATAACGATTTGACAAAAAGGGGGATAGCAACAAAAAGCGTAGGAGGCTGTGTGCGGCACAGTCCAGCAATCAATATTTTATTTTGGCCCAAGAGTTGCCGAAGGAGGATGTAGTGGTGTACCTTCCTCCAGGGGGATGTAGTGGTGTACCTTCCTCCTTCTACCGGTAGTAAAAAGGACGGGTACGGAGGGCGACTGATCATCGTCCTTACGTATTCGGCAATAGTGAAAATCCCCAAAGTATTTAAAGAAAGAATTGAAATTGATTCAGAAGGAAATGTTGAAAAGGAAAATGGTATGAAATGATGGACAAAGATGATGTTATATTATTTTAGAAGAGAAACTCATATTATATACTTTAAGAAGTGAAACTGATATTATGATATTATATATTGTTTTCGTACAAAGATAAATAGATGGTGCATTTAAGAGATAAGAATTATTTCCTTTCTTATTATGATGAGTTTTCCATTTATATATATATATATGAAATAGTTATTTTCCTTTTATGGTAGTTGATAGAATTTATCTTGCTGAGCTATTTTAGCTCATTCTTGCTATTTATTTATACTACAGCTAGGTCTCATGCCAATACTCCGCACTACACCCCGCAAGAGGGTAAGGGAAAGGCAACCTACTGAGAGAACGCTGGCACTTATCCCGGAGGTAGAGTAGGCAAGCGGGTCCTGGTAGATTATGTACATTAAGTGTGTAAGTTGGTGTAATAAACTTTTGATTGTTGAAATGCTTCATGTCGAAGTATTATTCAACAATGTACTTAGTAAGATTCTGGGTTTGTAATAACTCCTTAACTTTAAACTTTTAATGTTGTGGATGTTGTTCTTTGAGCATATGACTGGTGTGTGTGATGATATTAGTGTGGGGTCATTTATGAAAGTATTAACTTGTATTAATTATATATAAAAAAAACCGAGAAATGTTGTTAAGGAATGGAAATTGGACCTTGACGACCCGGATCCATGACCCCGGATCTGGGGGCGTCACAAAATAGGCTTATGCCATCAGTCCCGTTAAAAAAATTAATGGAATGCTTATGTGGATAGCTGAACTGGATACACCATAGATCCGTTTGACCCATCCAACCCAATTCAATCTACTCCCTTTTATATATAATTAGGGTTCTTATACTCCTCCCCCATTTTAAAACACATTCAAGTAAAATGCAGCCTTATTTTCTACCTGGTTCCATGTCTAGCTCAAGAAGCTCCACTTCTTCAGTTAGGAATCCGTACGGGTCTTTTTCGAGCACATTCAAAATCGGAAGAAACAAAAGTAATGACTTGGAATATGAGCATCTTGGTGTGAAGGGTAAATGTGATTTGCCTGCGCCTTGTCAAGAAGCGTGGAAAGAAGGCACATTATATCCCAGAAGACGATTCTTTGGATGTTCACAATACAAGGTAATTTTGAGCTTTTAAAAATCTGAAAATTTTTAGTTTCTTGAATATGATGATATTTGTGTTTTGGTGGTAGGATCCTAGTAAAAAATGCAATTTTTTCTTATGGGCTGATCCATCATACCCGGAAAGAGCTAGAGAGGTAATTAGGGAATCGAAGTCTAAATTGAAGAAGAAGGACGATGAGTTGCATAATGCTAGAGTTGATATGAATTTTTCGGAGAGGAAAATGCTTGTGCTACATGAAGAAGTATGTCTACTGAGGAAAAAGAATGAGGAGGCAAAAGCAATGTTGAAGCAAATGAAGAGAGAAAAAAGCTCTTTGAAGAAGTGGTTGGCTGTTGCATTTGTGGTTGTATCTATGTTTTGGTGGGTGGAGTAGGCTTGAAGTTGATGCAGTTGTAGTTGTGTTGTGTTGTAATTACAGTTGTAGTTGGTTGTTGAATTAGTACTAGATTTATATGGTTGTAATGGTCACTTTAATCAAATGAAAACAACTGCATTCCCTCTCTTTGAATGCTTGTAGCTGTTTGCAGTGAACATATGTTAGAAATGATTGATGAAAACAGTGTTTAAGAGCTACAGCGACAAATCAGAGTTTAGCTGGAAGCAGTCAGAGTTTGGTTAAACGCTGACCATGGAAGCTCGACAGAGTTTGTTATACTCTGTCTGGAGGAAGCGCGTTTCCAGTCAACAGTTATTGAAGATTAATTGAAGATAATTATGGAAGCAATCTCTTTACAGATTGGATAGTTGTCAAAGAGATTGAGTTGACTTAGGAGATGTGTAGCAATCGTAATTGATATTAATTGTATAGCTGATTTATAGGAGTATCAATTAGTGATTGTAACGAAGCTGTATATCTTATAAATACAGTTAGGTTAACCCTAGAAGGGTATCGTGCATAGAACTATCTTTTCATTGTAACCTAAGCAGCTCTCTGTGATATTTTACATCACTGAGAGAGGAGTTATTAATTCCAAATAGTTTTAATCGTTCATACGTGTTTTACTTGTTATTCTCACACACGAACTTGATTATTATTGTGTATTCGGCCTAACAAGTGGTATCAGAGACAATCTGTTACTTTATTACAGTTTAAGATCGAAACACAACAATAATCATGTCAGAGATTCCTCCACCAACACCTTCAAGTTCTGAAAAGGCTCCTACTACTGTGAGTCGTTATGAAATGATTAGGGTTCATATTCTTATACCAACAGAGTATGCAATCTGGAAGGTCAAGATGACTATGTTTCTGGAGGCTACAGATCCAGAGTATCTTGACAGGATTAATGAAGGTTCACATATGCCTACAAAGCTATCTGTTGCTGCTGCTGGTCAAGAAGCAAAAACAGTTCCAAAGGAAAAGAAGTATATGACTCCTGAAGATCTGTCATCAATTGCTAAGGATGCAAAGGTTAGGCATTTACTGCATAGTGCTTTAGACAATGTTATGTCTAACAAGGTGATTAACTGCACCACTGCAAAAGAGATCTGGGATGCTCTTGAGGTCAGATGTCAAGGAACTGCTGCTATCAAGAAGAATAGGAGAAACATACTCACACAAGAGTATGAGCACTTTGAGGCAAAACCTGAAGAAACCATGACAAAAACATTTGATAGATTCTGCAAACTGCTCAATGATTCGTCATTGGTTAATAATGAATATGATTTAGAAGATTCTAATCTCAAGTTTCTTCTTGATCTACCTGAAAAGTGGATGTGAAAACAACCACTATTAGAGACAACTATGATCTTGATGAAACAGAGATTGATGAAATCTATGGGCTGCTCAAAACTCATGAATTGGAAATGGAGCAGAGAAACAGGAGATCAAGCAGGAAGGCAAAGTCTGTGGCTCTGAAGATTGAAGAGAAACCCTTGAAGAAGAAAGCTAAGGGAAAAGCTTTGGTCATTCATTCTGAAAGTGAGTCATCAAACTCTGATGTTGATTCAAACTCTGGTGAATCATCTGACTCAGATGATGATGATGAAGAAATGAGAATAATGGCTGTTTTGATGGTCAAAACCTTCAAGAAAATGGGTTTCAAGAATTTCAAGAAAGGGAAAAGGTTTTCTAGAGATTCAAATGAAGAAAGAAAGAGTTTCAGGAGGTCTGACAGAAAGGAGACCAAATCTGGGAAGAAGGACAAGTCTGAGATTCAATGCTACAAGTGCAAGGAGATGGGTCACTATGCTCCTGAGTGCAAGAAGGGTAAAACTGGAAAGGTACTCATCACAAAAGGCAGAGATTGGGCAGACACTTCAGACTCAGATGAGGAAGTCAACTATGCTCTCATGGCCTCCATTGAAACTGAAACTGGAGACTCTGAAAACAAGGTACCCTTAACTACCTATGCTTATAATACTGATAACATTACTGAATTGAGAATTTATCTTAAAGCATTGCATATCAGTTATAGGGATCAGACTTTAGAGAATGAGAGAATAAAATCTGAGAATTCTGAACTTAAGGCTAGAAATAAAATTATTGAAGAAAAACTTGAAAATATGCAACAAGTTCAGAAAGAAAGAGATGATGTTGTTTATCTAGAACAGGAATTGCTAGGTAGGTATAAGCAATTAGAATCTGAATTGGAGAAGGCAAACCACACAATTAAGACTTGGACTCATTCTGGAAAAGACACTCATGACGTTTTTCAGAAAGATACAGTTGGTCTAGGTTATTCTGAGGAAGATGAACTTAGATTTCAGAAAAAAGTTAAGGTTAGACCATGTTTTACACCTAAGAAATTTGGAACATTTGTTAATGGAATAAGTGAACCTAGGTTTGAAGGTGGAGAACAAGCTGTTAAGAAAGAACCAGTAAAAACTAGTGTTAAACAGGTTAATATTGGTTCAATGACAGATAAACAACTCAAACATAAGCTTAACGAGTTAAAATCTGTCAACAAACAGAAAGTGTCTAAAAAGAACAGAAATGGTAAAGTAGGCATAACTCAAGGTAATTATCCTATGCTTTCTACTTTAGCTCCAAGAAAAACATGCTATAATTGTGGTAGTTCTAATCATCTTGCTAGTTTCTGCAGAAAGAATAAAAATATTAACTCTTTACCTTCTAAATCTGAAGTAAAGAAAAATCATGTTAGAACTAGACCACAGACTTTATGCAAACACTGTGGAAGTACTTGGCATTCAATTTATACTTGCAGAGATTATCATGCTATTTATCATAATTACTATGAACTGAAACCTAATCTGAAATGGGTTAAAGTTAAGTCTGCATGTGTAAACTCTGAAAATGTTAGCTTAAACTCTGATAATGAAAATTCCGCTGCTAAAGCTAACCAAGTTAAAAAAGCCAAAGGATCCAAGCAAGTCTGGATCCTTAAATCTAATCCTCAGTGATTGTTTGTGATTGCAGGGCATTAGGGAGAGAACCCTATTCGTGGATAGTGGATGTTCAGGACACATGACTGGAAATAAAGCCCTGCTATCAGAGTATGTGGAGAAGGCTGGCCCAAAAGTTTCCTATGGAGATGGTAACATAGGACATACTCTGGGATATGGCAATATCAATCTTGGAAGTGTCATCATCACAAATGTAGCTCTAGTTCCAGGACTCAAGCATGATCTGATATCTGTGAGTCAAATCTGTGACAGAGGATATCATGTAGATTTTCAGCCTGAATACTGTGAAGTTATCAGCAAATCTACAGGGAAAGTTGTTCTAGTTAGACACAGGCGCAATAATATCTATGAAGCAAGTTTGTTCACAAATTCTGATGGAAAAGCTGTGTGCCTGTCAACTAGAATGTCTAGTAAAGAGAGTTGGAAGTGGCATAAGAAACTCTCTCATCTTAATCTGAACAACATCAATGAGCTAATAAGAAAGGATCTTGTCAGGGGACTTCCAAAATTCTTGCTGAATGTTGATGGCCTGTGTGATTCTTGTCAAAAGGCCAAACGAAAGAAGTCATCTTTCAAGAGCAAGTCTGAATCTTCAATTGTTAATCCTTATCACCTACTACATGTTGATCTTTTTGGACCAATGAATGTCATGTCAATTGGAAGAAAGATATATGCTCTAGTCATTGTTGATGAACACACCAGATATACTTGGGTGTATTTTCTGGCAAAGAAGGATGAAACTGCATTGACTCTGATGGAGCATGTAAAGCTGCTGGACAAGGGATCTGACCACAAAGTAAAAACAATCAGAAGTGATAATGGAACAGAGTTCAGAAGATAGCTAATAATGCAGAAACTGCAAGAGTTGAATATGTAACTGTTGTATTAGTTCCCTATCAAGTACTATAAATACCAAACTCAGGTCATATTGATTATTCATCATCCATATATGGACAATGTCATATGAACAAGATGATAAAAAATACGAGTAAGCTGTCGTCGAGCTTTGATAATGCGGCCTAGAGTTTGATCACGGAAAATTGAAAGTATTTAATTAGACACTAAGATTTGAATTTTACGATTGCATGCATATTAAGGACATTAAGGACACCCCGTGACACCTTAAAATTTTGGAAGAGTGTAAAAGTAGAACCGTATATCGCATATCGGGACACCTCGTAACACCTTAAAATTTTGGAAGAGTGTAAAAGTAGAACCGTATATCGCATATCGGCATATGTGTATAGTACTAACATCAGGTAATATTGATCAAGACAATATATGGACAACGTAAAATTTGAATATGGAGGTTAAAGAATATAAGTAAAGTAGGGGAAAAAGTAAGAAGAATAAGTAAAGTAGCGGGACCGTCAATATATATATGTAAGGCATAAAGTAAGTAAAGTGGAGAAAAATAGTAGAAGTACTTGGTTTTTATATTATAAAATATTATTATTTTTGGAAAGTTTTGAAGTCTAAATAAATGGACGAGACATCCCAAAAAAGAAAGTTTAAAGAAATGAATGAGACATCCTAAAAAGGAAAATGTAAAGAAAAATAGATGGGATGGAGGGAGTACTTATTAAGTCGTCCTCAAGATTTCAGAGAGCTTTGATACATGTGGTCCAGAGAGTTTGATCGCGAAAAATTCAATTTGCAGAAAATATTTAATTTAGATACTAAGAGCAAGTTCAACAACTTACCTAACATCAAATATAAGTAATTCAACAAAAAAATGGTGCTCCAATAATGTCTTAATGGTTACATAAATTACTAGATATCCATCTCATTTACCTATTAATAAGTAACCACTAGTCATTACTTATTTAATTTTCATAAATAAAAAATTCACTTCCCTTCTTTTCTACATTTCTCTTCCCTCTCTTTCTTCCACTCTTTTTCTCTCTATTTTCAAACATATTATTATAATAATAATAGAGAATTGATATAAGTAATGTTGTTGCAGTTCCTACAAGAAATCAAGCTCATAAATCAACGTGACACATTATTATATATTTGTAACAGCCCGACTTTTCGGACTATTAAATCTAAATACAAAACTGAAATAAAATACTATACAATGACAATTATAGACGGAAGCGTAGCTAACGGTAACAATCCAAGCTAGTCTAGTCCAAACCTAAGATCCTCGAACTTGAAAGCACATCCACTCATTTTAACGGCAACCTGAAAATGTAATGAATGAGCTATACAGTCCAGCAAGAAACCAATCGATCCAACTAGTTGGGCAAATAACATATATACACATATAAAAGAATATGATATTCGATACGAAACAATAAAAATATACGATACATACTTTCAATACACATATATTCTTATTCTTATTCGATACGATACCACATAACCACATAACAACAATAACTCGAAACTCATAATTCATGCCACGACCACTACAACTCGGTGATAACGGTCCTAAATTTTTAGAAAACTGTCACTATAACCCGGTGACTCGGTCCTTATTTTTATTCGATATTTTCACAAACCATGGCACAAATCAGAATATCAAGACTATTGTTTATACATAACACATATAAATTAATACATATCACTTCAAAATATAATCTCACTTAGCCCAAGTTTATATAATCAAAACACACACAACACATAGTTTCGAAAAACACTAGAAAGAACAATCGGAAACTTACCTCAACACGAAAAATCAAGAATCAAATCATCCTAGAGCATGTATACAATTCTGATCAGTTCTGTTTTTAAACTTTTGTCCCTCTAAACGACGTTTTCTGGAAAAACTTAAACCACGAAAATTGTAGAGAACGAAAAGACCTTTCTGAAAAGATATTACTCATCAGAATCGGACTTATAACGAATCTGTAATAGAATAAAACGTTCGCTGAAGTTGAACAGAAACTGAAAAACAAGGTCTGAACATGTTTTGTGATTTTAAGAACTGTTTAGTTCATAATATGGAAAAATACTGTGAAACAGAAGTTGTTGACAATTGAAAAAGCTTTCCGAAAAGTCCAGAATCATGAAATTCCGACTTACAATGAATTAACTATGAATTTTACAAGACAACTGATTTTTGAGAGACAAAGACCTACGAATTTTTGAAACAACGATGAGGAAAAGAGAATAAGATGTTTATATAGAGTTACGAAACCCTAAGTCCAAACCTACTCGTTATCCGAACTTAAATCTAATCCATATTTTAGGCTCATTATTCTAATTTAATTTTAAATCCTATTTTTTTTCAAATTTTAATCTTTATTATTAATCTAAAAATTACGGGATATTACAATATTATTTATAAGTAACCAACTAGGACATTATTGGACTTGCTTTAAGATCAGGTATTACCATGGTATGCATATCTTAAGTAGACCTCGTAGCACATTAAGTTTTTGGGAGAGTCGGCAACTTAACACGTAATTTATGTGTATAGTGCTAACTCATACTAAACAAAAGGAGAAAGGCAAGACAGATAACCTTGGGAAGGATCAGTGAGCTGGGGAACAGCAAGGAGCAAAAAACAAGAAAAGGATAGACCAAAAACATGAAGTCCAAAATCTCTAGCCATCATCATAATTTTCTTGATTCTTGATGAAATCTTTCTTATATCTTATGTAACATGAACTGATGAACAGAGGTTTTACACTGTTCTGGCTAACATGAGTATTTTTAAAAGGTAGATTGGTTGGAAACTGGTACTTGTCTCTAGATTTTAGTGTCGGAGTGTGCATATCCCCATCCACACAGTTAAATGGTCATGATTGTGAAGCGTTGAAATTTAGTGAAGTAAATTATACGGTACAGAGTAGTGATCACTCGTCCAAATATATGTAGATGGTGATAACCTCTTACATTGGATAGGACCTGTCTCACCATGTTCTAAACCCAACTCACTTATCATTTGAATCGGTTTGAGCAAAATCGGATATCCGATCCGGTTACTAGAAACCGGATCGGATATTCAGTTTTTCGGATCATTAAAAATTAATTCCGGTTTCGCTTTAATCGGATATCTATCTAAACCAGATCGAAAATCGAATAATCCGGATCCGAATTAAATAAGTAATATATATTTTAATTTGTAAAAATAATAATTAAATTCTAATATATTTTGATAATTTATCGTTAAATTAACTTTACAAATTGTAAAATAATTAACAATATTTTTGGCATCAACATTTCATACTTTAACATTTATAAATTTTTTTCCTAACTTGATTTTGAACCATCATGGACCATCATTCATTTCTTAAATTAGTTCTTTTAAATATTTTTTAGAATATATTAATTACAAGCTAACTCTCAAAATTAAAATTTTAAGTGAAAAAATAATATTAAAAAATACTCTTTCATTTAATTTATTTTTAAAAACTATTAGTATTTTAACTTCTTGTTATATAAAAAATGTATTGTAACTTATTAAAAAATCATTATAGATAAAATGTTAATTTAGTAAAAAAAGTATTTTGAAGTTGATGTATGAGATTATGAAATTTTCACTTACAAATTTGAAGTTGATACATGAGATTATAAGGTTTTCACGTATAAATTTATAGAACAATGGTAAGTTCAATCTCAAAAACATAATTTCACGTGTATTCTTGTGTTATAAGTCTAAAATGCTTATAAAATTTGGTAAAACGCAACAATCTTGTTAATTTATTAGTGATATGTTCAATATTTATTAAATATAACATATTTGAAATATTTTGGGGTTAATATATGTTCAATATTTATTAAACATATAAATTAATTTTAAAGAAATAGTAAAAACCGGATCGGATCCGGATATCTGGTTTTATAAAAAGTTGTGATCCGACTCCGAATATAAATTAATGGGAAAAAACTGGATCGGATATTCGGTTTGAATTTTTCAGATCGAATATCCAAATTTCTGAATTTTTTAAATCAAATACCGGACCGAAAATTAGAATAATCTGATTTTTGGATATTTATGCTCACCCCTGACCCCGCTCAAGGAGGCAATGTCGAAGGAGAGTCGGACACTCAGACTTAGACTTATCAAGAGTGTGACTGTTGGAATTTCAGGGCAGGGAGAATAGAAATTGTTTAGCGTTTTAATGACGGTGGACTTTCGCCCTTGGATTTGTTTAATACACTCATGTTTGTGTTTGCTGTATAATAATAGTCTTGGAATATGATTGATAAAGAAAGGAAATTTAGTTTTGCTTAGAATAGTTATTAAAGTGTCACTGTTAGAATAGTCTTAATGGACTACAGACCGCCAACTCAAAATTGGTTGGAAGTACTTAATTTATGACATGATAGCCTATGTTCGATCCCTATTGTGGACTTGAGAGTCCAGATTGGAGCATATGTTGCAGCATTAGAGTCGTTCACCTGAGACCCGAATTCTACCCCAAATCCTGACTTAAGGAAAATCAAACTTTACAACACTTAAGAAGTGATACGCTCGAATCATGTGGGAATAGGTCATCAACCGTTACGTAAGAAATACAGGTCATGGTCGAGAATCACACCTGGCTACGACACCTATGAAGGTCCAATGATTGGCACAATTATGCCTACCTACATCATGTACCAACAGGCGCCAGACACACGACACCACAATCTTCACCGGACACGTGTGACCCATCAACGTCACCCAGGTGTCCTGCATACCTAGGATTCAACGCTCATGATTGCAGGTACAGCTTTCTAAACCCTAATCTTTGACCTATAAATAGTCCAAGAGAAAAAGGTTTGGGGGCTAATCACTCTCATTTATATACACACCATACACACACCCTTCACATTAGATCTATCTATACTCTTATCTTCATTTCCAAAACCCAGTTTTATTCTCGTCGGAGGCGCCGCCGGGTGACAACCCTCCTCGAGTGTTGTTTTGCAGACTCCCTACCTACAGACGGGGAAATTGAAATGGTTAAAAACTGAAGTCCTGCTTGTTTTTGGTTATCCTTGAACTTTGGACTCTAAGTTGGTTCTAAAAGATTTGAAGTTGCTGTGACCAAATAGTTTGTATACTTTGTAACCTTTAATTGTTGATCACTAGAAAATTTCAACAATGAATGAATTATTACATGAACCATATTCTTACTTACCTGTACTACTGGATGATCAATCATTACCTTTCTCAAACTGGACATTCCTACACCAAGGCACCAATATTCAGATACGTTCTCGTACCAACTCAAAC
The DNA here is from genome assembly GCA_037693485.1 of Kitagawia praeruptora. Lineage (NCBI taxonomy): Eukaryota > Viridiplantae > Streptophyta > Magnoliopsida > Apiales > Apiaceae > Kitagawia > Kitagawia praeruptora. The sequence continues at coordinate 113,287,040 of CM075351.1, read as the reverse complement.
ATACGAATACAAGTGCCTAGCCCTAGGTGCCCTGAAACTTTTATTAAATGATAAATTCTGATTTTTGGATGCAAATGAATGTGTGGGTATTATTTTATTATTAGAAAAATTACTAAGTATAGATATGACACATCAATATTTTGAAAAAAAAACATTTTCCTAATATAAAAGTAGTTGGACAAAAAAATTAATAGATAAAATAATTAACAAGCCATATATATCAAGAATGGGAACTTAAAATATATATATATATATATATATGGTCTTGTTCTAATAGAAACTAAATTAGAATAGAAACTAGAAACTAAACATAAATTAAATATTTCAAGCTAATCTAATGACCAAATTAGGGGTACCCCAATACAAAAAGTTCATAATATTCTTGGCTCCATCCAGCAAAAAAAAAAAAAAAAAAAAAAAATACTGTTCACTGTTGACGTGGCAGTGACGTCAGCGTGAACAGTAATTTTTTTTTTTTTTTTTTTTTTTTGCTGGATGGAGCCAATAATTTTAAACACTTTTTGTGAAGGTGCCCCTGGCGGGGCCATTAGAATGAATGAAATATAATTTATTTAGTGTTGGTTTCTAGTTTCTATTCTAAGATTGGTTTCTATTTGACCACTAGCCTATATATATATAGGGTCTTGTTATAATAGAAACTAAATTAGAATAGAAACTAGAAACTAAACATAAATTAAATATTTCAAGCTAATCTAATGACCAAATTAGGGGTACCCCAATACAAAAAGTTCATAATATTCTTGGCTCCATCCAGCAAAAAAAAAAAAAAAAAAATTACTGTTCACTGCTGACGTGGCAGTGACGTCAGCGTGAACAGTAATTTTTTTTTTTTTTTTTTTGCTGGATGGAGCCAATAATTTTAAACACTTTTTGTGAAGGTGCCCCTGGCGGGGCCATTAGAATAAATGAAATATAATTTATTTAGTGTTGGTTTATAGTTTCTATTCTAAGATTGGTTTATATTTGACCACTAGCCTATATATATATATATATAGTAATATATAAGTACTTTATATCAACCCGCTAGTACTTGTGTGCTCATATTCCGGTGAATGCGTGTGTAATTCCTCAATATAATATTTTGTAATTATTTAAATGATAAGATTATGTATTAATTTTAAATTTTCAGCTTAAATTTTAATATTGTAATAAATTATAGATTAAACAAAACAATAATATAATACAGACAAATAATTACTTAAAATTTTATTCAAATTTACTGAGATATTTTTATGATCTAGTAAAATTATTATTGTTCTAAAAAACAGTTTACTAATGAGCAAACACAATTTTTTGATATAACAATTATTATTGAATTTACTAAATTCCTTATCTATTATCATATAAAAAATTTATTACAAATTTTAGATCGTTTGTCAATAAGTTTGCAAATAAATTAAACTAAACTTTTTAGAAGAAAAGAATAAGCAAGGCATTAGAAAAATAAAAGGTAACAAATATTATAATTCAAATCTAAAAAGGAGATGGGCTGGAATCCTAAATTGTAACGCAGGCCCAAGATTGTTGTCTATATATACCAGATGTCTGTTATCGTGCGGCGGCGTTGAAGATCTATCATGTCCATGTCGGTGGCTTTTTATAAGTCCATTCACTTTCGCGAAAACAAAAGCAAGAGGGTACGTAGTTGATTAATTCAATATAATTGATTCATGTATATAATTGATTCATATGTGTAGACAAATATATAGTTGATTCATGTATATAATTGATTCTTGTATATATAATTGATTCATGACAAATATATAGTTGATTCATGTATATAATTGATTCATATGTGTAGACAAATATATAGTTGATTCATGTATATAATTGATTCTTGTATATATAATTGATTCATGAAAAATATATAGTTGATTCATGTATAATATAGTATATAATTGATTCTTGTATATATATAGATCTTGTTGTAATATTTTATGCCCAAACTAGTTTATGTTTGTGCTAAAAAACACTCTTTTTAATGGGATTTGGTCCCCAGCCATCGACGCTATGTTTCATTGCGGGGTGATAAAGACCCCCGCTATGTTTCATTGCGGGCTGATTGCCTCCGCTATGTTTCATTGGTTGTTATACACGGTGGCTATGGTAGAGCACCCCATTTTAATTACTATTTATTTCCTCGGTCCCATCGTCAAAAATTCATATTTTATTGTTCCGACCGACTAACAGGAGGTCGAATTTGGAATCCCACTATTGGATTTCTTAAGCATTGTCTACTTGGGCAAGGAGAAAGTAAAGCCTGAGGATCAGCGGGGATTGATTAAAATACATTCACAAGATGGTGATCAGTTCGTGTACAATGTGGATAACATAGATGATGACAAGACTAGTATGTCAACAATTCAATACATGGACGACATTCCTGTCACTGCCAAAGGACCATACTGGGCTGATAATCATTGCATGAATATCGTGTTAGAATTTCAAACTCTCCAGAAGAGAATAAGTCAAATGCGTGTTTTTGGAAATGAAGGTAGGTGAGTAAAATATGGTAGGCTTCATGTGGCAGAATTCAAGTTTGCTTCTGGTTGTTATCTATACACGGTTTGACTATAGTAATAAATATATATATATAGCATATAGTAAGCAATGACCTCATGCATATTTAGTTAGTCTATAAATAGAACCCAGCTAGCATTTAGAAATTACACCAAGAAGAAAATACACACAGAAGTGTAAGAGAGCAGAGAGATAGAAAGAAAGAGCTGAAGCTCTTGTGTGAGAGAGAAGAAGAAATTGTAATTTCTTTTTATATATATGTACTGTTTGTGTTTGTGTTATACAAAGTTTTTATATATTTGGTGCAAGAGCCCATACACGTTTCCAACAAGTGGCATCAGAGATAAGGTTTCGTTCGGGAAATTTCTGGAAATTTTTTTTTTCCGGTCGTCGGAAAACACTGTTCACGCCGTAGAAGACGAAGTACTGTTCATACGACACTGTTCATACGGTACTGTTCATACGACACTGTTCATACGGCACTATTCATACGGTACTATTCATACATACGGTACTGTTCACTTATACTGTGCAAAGATTTTTTTAAAAAAAAAAATGGCGAATATGGTGCAACAAAATATTCCAAAGTTGACGGCTACAAATTATGGAAACTGGAGTATCCAAATGAAGGTGTTACTCGGTTCGTACGATAATTGGGATATCGTTGAAAGCGGCTATAGCGAGCCTGAAAATGCTACCGCTGAAGCAGCACTTCCTAATGCCGAGAAGACGGCGTTAAAAGAAATTCGGAAAAAAGACAACAAGGCGTTATACACAATTTTTCAAGGTGTCGACGAATCCACCTTCGAAAAAATTTCAAATGCAAAGAGAGCAAAAGAGGCGTGGGAGATTTTACAAAAATCATTCCAAGGAGTCGAGAAAGTAAAAAAAGTGCGGCTCCAAGTTCTTCGTGGCGAGTTCGAAAATATCAAAATGAAGACTTCAGAAAATATCGGTGAATATGTTACGCGTTTGAAAACGGTGACAAATGAAATGAAAAGAAACGGTGAAAGCCTCGATGATGTTCGAGTGATGGAAAAACTCCTCCGTTCGCTAACAAGAAAATTTGATTATGTTGTTACTGCTATCGAGGAGTCGAAAGATCTGTCCATGATTTCTATTGATGAGCTAGTTGGTTCACTTCAAGCGTATGAGCAGCGGATGAACCAATATGATGATGCAAGCCATTTGGAAAAGGCGTTGCAAAGTAAAGTATCCATCGGTGATAGTTCTGGCAGTAGCAGTTCTTCACATGGCAGAGGTGGCTATAGAGGTGGCTATCGAGGTGGACAAGGACGTGGAAGACAGACGTTCAGTAGAGGCCAGAATAATGAAGGCTATCAACCATCTGGTCGTGGTCAAAATTTTAGAGGTCGAGGAAGAGGCGGATTCCAACAACGAGGTGATAAGTCTCAATTACAATGTTATAATTGTAACAAATATGGCCATTTCAGTTACGAGTGTAGATCACCGAAGGTGGAAGAAAGGAGTCATTTTGCAGCAGCAAGAGAAGATAAAGATGTGGGGTCTGCTATGTTCCTCACTTACAAAGGAGATGATGAAGGCAAGAAAAATACATGGTATCTTGATTCGGGCGCCAGCAACCACATGTGTGGCCACAAGGATTTATTTACGGAGATAGACGACACCATCAGTGGAGAAGTTACTTTTGGTGACTCATCGAAGATTCCAGTCAAAGGAAAAGGTACTGTTACGATTGTGTCAAAGAAAGGTGATAAAAAGTATATAAATGATGTTTATTACATACCTGCTTTGAAAAGTAATATCATCAGTCTTGGTCAACTTGTGGAGAAGGGATACAATATTCAGATGCAGGATAATTCTCTGATCATCAGAAATCAGATTCGAGAATTAATTGCAAACGTGGAGATGTCAAAGAATCGTCTCTTCACTCTTGATATGCAGACGGAGGTGCAGAAGTGTTTGAAGTCAGTCATTAAAAATGACTCGTGGTTATGGCATTTAAGGTTTGGTCATCTTGGATTTTCTGGTTTGAAGTTATTGTCAAGGACAAAGATGGTGGACGGTTTGCCAGCAATCAACGAACCACATCAGTTGTGTGAAGCTTGTGTTAAAGGAAAGCAACATCGACAAAGCTTTCCAGTTGGAAAATCATGGCGAGCTAGATGGCCGTTGGAGATTGTTCATACGGATATAGCTGGCCCATTTGATATTCCATCATTTGGAGGTAACAGGTATTACCTAACATTTATTGATGATTTTAGCAGGAAAAGTTGGGTGTACATTCTGAAAGAAAAGTCGGAGGCTCTTGATAAATTCAAGGAGTTCAAAGCATTGGCAGAAAAGCAAAGTGGTCAATATTTGAAGGTACTCAGGTCAGACAGAGGAGGCGAGTATAATTCAAATCTGTTTAGAAGCTTCTGCAGAGCACATGGAATAAATCATCAGTTGACAACGGCATATACTCCACAACAGAATGGAGTTGCAGAAAGGAAGAATCGCACCATTCTAGACATGGCAAGGAGTATGGTGAAGGCAAAGCACATGCCAAGAACTTTCTGGGCTGAAGCCGTTCAATGTGCAGTTTATTTGTTGAATCGTTGTCCAACAAAAAGTGTCAGGAACAAAACTCCAAATGAAGCATGGAGTGGAAGCAAACCATCAGTCGAACATCTCAGAATTTTTGGGTGCATTGCATATGCACATGTTCCTGATCAGAAAAGAAAGAAGCTGGATGATAAAGGAGAAAAGTGCATTTTTTCCGGATATGACAAAAGGAGCAAGGCGTACAGACTCTATAATCCCCTCACGAAGAAATTAATCATTTCTCGAGATGTTGAGTTCGATGAATCTGATTACTGGAGATGGAGTGAGGATGAAAGAAAAGTTGCAGGCTTGTTCTTTAATGATGATGATGATGATGGTGATGTCCCCAACATAGAAGAGGGCGGAGGTGATGATCCAACTCCTCCACAAAGTCCGAATCAACAAACTCCTGCTTCAACACCATCGAGTTCAGGAAGCAGCAGTAGCAGTAGTTCAGGGGGAGCACCGAGAAAAATGCGGAGTCTGAATGATATTTATGATGCAACAAGTCCGGTACAAACAACCTTTGATTATTCTTTATTCTGTTTAATGGCTGAATGTGATCCAGTTACATTTGAGGAAGCTTCTGAAGAAAGCAAATGGAACAAGGCCATGGATGAAGAAATTGGTGCTATTAAGAAGAATGATACTTGGGAGATCACAGACCTTCCAGAAGGACACAAAGCTATAGGTGTCAAATGGGTCTACAAGACAAAAACCAATCAAGATGGAGAAGTGGAAAAATACAAGGCAAGGCTAGTGGCTAAAGGCTACAAGCAGAGATATGGGATTGACTACGATGAGGTATTTGCTCCGGTTGCAAGAGTTGATACTATCAGACTTCTTACAGCAATTGCAGCACAGAATCAGTGGAAGATCTACCAGATGGATGTGAAGTCAGCATTCTTGAATGGTTATTTGGAAGAAGAAGTCTACATCGAGCAACCTCCCGGATATGTTCAGAAAGGCCAAGAAAATAAAGTCTACCGACTGAAGAAAGCTCTATACGGGTTAAAGCAAGCTCCGAGAGCATGGAACACAAGGGTTGATGAATACTTTCAGAAGAATGGTTTTGTGAAGAGTCCATACGAGCATGCACTCTACACCAAAACAAATTCAGGGGGAGATATTATGATCGTGTGCTTATATGTGGATGACATGATCTTCACCGGAAACAACCCTGGTATGTTTGATGATTTTAAGAAAGTCATGACTAACGAATTTGAGATGACAGATATTGGTCAAATGTCGTACTTTCTTGGAGTCGAAGTCAAGCAAAACAAAGATGGGATTTTTATGTCTCAGAAAAAATATGCCGAGCAGATTTTAAGCAAGTTCAGAATGGAAGATTGCAAGCCAGTAAGCACGCCCGCAGAAATGAGCATAAAGCTCAGAAATGATTCAACAAGGGAGTCGGTAAATCCGACATTGTTCAAAAGTTTGGTTGGAAGTCTGAGGTACCTAACTTTCACTCGTCCCGATATTATGTATGCAGTTGGACTGGTTAGTAGGTACATGGAGATGCCGAAGCAAGATCACTTCATGGCAGCTAAAAGAATTTTGAGGTACATAAAAGGTACACTTAATCATGGTCTGTTCTATACGCATTCTCAAAATTCAAAATTAGTTGGCTACTCAGACAGCGATTATGGTGGAGATTTGGATGACGGGAAAAGCACTTCAGGATATGCTTTTCATATCGGTTCAGCGATATTTTCATGGTCATCAAAGAAGCAACAGACAGTGGCTCTGTCAACATGTGAGGCGGAGTATATGGCAGCAGCAGCATGCGCATGTCAAGCTATGTGGCTAGGCTACATATTGTGCGAGTTAAATCTCGCAAAGGAGGATCCGGTTACTATATACGTGGATAACAAATCTGCTATCTCACTTGCAAAGAATCCAGTGTCACATAGTCGAAGCAAGCACATCAACATCAAATATCATTTCATACGAGAACAGGTGAACGACAAAGTTGTGGAGCTGGTGCATTGTAAGACCGAAGACAACTTAGCAGATATTTTTACGAAGCCATTGAAGCCGGATACATTTCAAAGAATGAAGGATAAGCTCGGAATGAAAAGTCGAGTTTGAGGGGGAGTGTTAGAATTTCAAACTCTCCAGAAGAGAATAAGTCAAATGCGTGTTTTTGGAAATGAAGGTAGGTGAGTAAAATATGGTAGGCTTCATGTGGCAGAATTCAAGTTTGCTTCTGGTTGTTATCTATACACGGTTTGACTATAGTAATAAATATATATATATAGCATATAGTAAGCAATGACCTCATGCATATTTAGTTAGTCTATAAATAGAACCCAGCTAGCATTTAGAAATTACACCAAGAAGAAAATACACACAGAAGTGTAAGAGAGCAGAGAGATAGAAAGAAAGAGCTGAAGCTCTTGTGTGAGAGAGAAGAAGAAATTGTAATTTCTTTTTATATATATGTACTGTTTGTGTTTGTGTTATACAAAGTTTTTATATATTTGGTGCAAGAGCCCATACACGTTTCCAACATATCGATTATGATCTCTTCAATGGTGCCTACAAGGGCAACATAGATATTTATCAGGATTTACAGACTAATACTTATCATGATGACGTTGATGAACAAGTTCTATGCGCGCGTGATAGAACTGGAAAGATCCTTGTTAATGTTGGGGCTTATCGGAATGCCACTGTAGCCAATGTGGAGATTAGGTTATTGTCTGATGGCTCTGGCCACTCTGCGTATAAAAATGTTTATGGAGTCATTTCTGCCTCCAACAGCTTTGTGGACTTTCCTTCCTGTTCAAGTGTGCTCTTTGCAAAGAAAGAGGATCAAGGAATAGATTTGCAGCCTGATGGCGTGATTCCATTGCTTAAAGCCTCTGCAGCTGTGCCATTGGGTTATGACTTCTATGTGGATATTGGCCTCAAGGTTAATGGCCTTGACGTCAAGGCAAGCAAGGCCTTTACTGTTTGTTTACAAGGGGAGTTTCAGAATATTACTGATGACAAATATGAGAATCCACATGTCCAAGTAAAAGTCTGGGGGGATGCTAGTGTGATGAAGCTAGTTTCGAAATATGACATCGTTAGTGACGATGCATATACAGGGATACCATGGGATTGACTACGAATCATTCTTAGTTTGTGTTTTAGTAATTGTCAAGGAAACATGTTTAGTTTGTGTTTTAGTGTTGTTTTAAGGACTGTGTGTTTGCCTATAAAATGATACATCTTTATGTTTATGTGTGCAACCTTTGATTTATTCGTCAATGAGTGTCTTAACTTAAATCATTTTGATCACTGTTTGCCTTTAGTGTTCTTATCATGCACTATGCTTCTGGGAAACCTGAATGACTAAAGGAATCTGAACAAATATATCTAAATAGTTTGATAAAAAAAAATATATCTAAATAGTTTAAATTTCTGAATGATTAATAAATCTGAATCCTCAATGAATAAAATCATTTGCTAAATAATTTTTCTGAACCATCTGAAAATTGTAAATACATTTTTTTTTACATTATAATGGTAATATATAATTGTAGAATGTCATATTGAATAATTTAAATGAATTACAATTTTCTTAAATGCTATATTATTACTACCAGCATAATAACCCGTGCCTCGCACGGGTTATTTTTCTAGAATTGTACGAAAATGCTGACAAGTTTGATTATCCTTTTGCTGACATTTTCAAGCTTCGATGATGTGCGTGATCCGGGAGTCTGCTGCTGCGACTGTACTTCAAATAAACATTTAGCTCCACTGATACCACAAATTTGTTCTAAACTTTGCATTGTTCTAACAATTCAAGGCTGCACCATGACAAACAGGTATTGTATAAGGTTAAATTTGTCAGTAAAGGCAGTTATGCACTGATAGCAGATGTGAGGGATGGTTAAAATAATACGCTATTTCCTGGATTTCTTGTCACCAATTGCAGTGGCGAACTCCAAATAGTTGTGCTAGCTCCGGGGCTGACTGATAAGCAGTGAAGTTGTTGCATTGTCATCATCATCAACCCGGTAAAGTAATGTATCAGGAGTGATATAAATCTCTCATATATGTGCGGAACCAAAAGAAGTTAAAATGAATGAAGAATTGAATGTGATGACAAGGACTAAAAATTATTTAAAAGCAAATAAAGCAAGGTGACCTTTAAGAGTAGTTGATGTAAAAAATTTAATATTGTGCAGATAACAGGTCGTCTATGCGTCTTTAACTAATCCGGGCGTAAGTAGTTTTAGAATTTATAATCCGTATTTGTAAGGAGCGGTCCAATGTTCCTATTTCTCTTGAAAGGTTTGTTTGTGGAAGTGTATAGCATCATTTAGTCTGTTCTAGTGTTTTAATACCAGAGATTTTGTGTATGAAATTTTCGCAGTTTAACAATAGTTGACAGTGGCTACAACGATTGCAGGCATAGTTGTAATAAGGTTTCATGTAAGGACCTTATATTTTCATTTTTTTAATAATTGCGTACATTGGATATTTTTTTTGTTTTGGTAATACCCCAGCTTTCACTTGCAACTGTACGCGGTTTTAAAAAATTATGTTAAGTTATGAGAATGAGCTATCGTAACAGGAGAAGACCAAGAGCCGGGGAAACTATACCTAAACAATTATTACAAAGGGCAACCTCCTTTCATTCATATTACTGTACCAAGTACATAATACTTTCTAAATTCCCTTTTCTAGATTTAATCTAAGGTTATCTTGATTGTCTCCCTCAATTACATAGCAAAACAAACTCATGAGTGTTAGACATAAACTTTCAAAGTGTCCGCAAGCATCTCTTTGTTTATATCATATATGCTAAGAATCGTTAGAACTAACACATAAATTGTAAGAAAATTATCAATACTAACGCATGTGAAGTTGAAGTTAATTAGAAGCAATAGATGATTGTTCAAGAAGCCTTTCAAATTTTCAAGTCTATCTACCTAGCTAGAAGCAGAGGATCTCCATGAAATGGGCACTCTGGTCCATAAAAATCACTGGCAGGTATTGTGAACGGTAATGCACATTAGTCAAGTACTTCAGGTTGTATTTCGGTATAATAAAAATTTGAGAGACAATTATGAAGACCAAGTGAAATTATGGCCTCGGTTAGTTAAGGTAAAGGATTATTGGAGTCATCATAAATGCAGGAATCATGCAAGTTGTTACAAGCAGGTACAGATAGTCAAAATGTAACAATATATGTAGATAAATATGCTATAGTTGTACTCAAACATGAGAAAAATAGTTCGAAAAGTATAGTATATAAAGGAATAAAGACCTCGAAAATATACTGTGATTGTAATGTTCCCTCTCATATGTATGTCCTTTGGGCCCTCTACTGCCAGCGTCTTAGCTTCAAATCTGCATACAAGCAAAATAAGATTTTTAGAAAAAGCGCGCTATATTTACAACACTATGGTATCCATCCAAAGGGCCTACAAAAAATTCTATAAATGGTGATTACCCACAACCCTTAGAAATTTAAACCCCAATAGACACAGTAGAAGCAAGTCATAAATGAAAGAGAAGATACATTGTTTTTTCATGTGCAAGAATGTATGTTCTGAATATGTGAAATAATGTAGTTATGTTTGTCTCTATTTCACACGGAACATCATCCACCTGAATCTTCCGTAAGAAATTTAAACAAGTGAATACACATATAAATCCTAAAAGAATTCTCTTCGATATAATTAAAAAAAAATGAAGATAAACCCTCAGATATGATGCATAAAGAAACCCAAAGATTTCATAACTTAGTGAAACTAATCCTATAACAGCATGAAAATAAGGTAGCCTAATTTCTTGTCTTGTTCCATTTGAGATCATTACACAAAAGTAGGCAAAGTGAAGTTGTCGCCTTATCGCTGGCTTGGGCATATGCTAAGTTTTATTATTTGAAAGTTATAACATGTAGGCACTTAAAGCTTTACAACACAAATGACTATTAGAACCTCATGTTTACTACAGTATTAGCTTAAGCTACAGAAGGCAACCAAACAGCATTGATTGCATAATGAATTTTTAAATATAATTATGAAGGTCTCCTCCATCTACAAGTGGAACTAACGATCTCAGGTGGATGGGGTATAAAATTATTAGAGTCAACATATATGTAGAAAGCATTAAAAAGTCATTTCTAAAAATTATAGAAGATGAGTACTGTCTCTCGAATACGATATTTATCAAGTTGAGTTCAAGAGAAGTCATTTAAAAAGTCAAATTGTATACAGCGTCATAACCAATCAGTGGCAATCCAAACACTAAATCCCATACTTACTCTTCTAAACCATCTTCAACCCAAAAAAAACCTTTCCTTTTTTTTGAAGCACCGAAAGCAAAACTTTGCTCTCAACCTTTCCTTGTTCTTCTTCTTCGTCTTCTTCAGGCCTCCTCCTCCGGCGGTGGTTTATCCACCGACCGGAGGCCCCTTTTCTTGTTTAGTTTTTTTATATCTTTCAATAATCATCATCCTTCTGAGAGGATTGTGAGTTTTTGGCTTGGTTACCCATTAATTGGGTTTATATGTCTCTCCTTGTGAGAGTTTGTTTGTCTCTCCTTATGAGAGTTTGTTTGATTTGTTTGGTTTATGTTATGATCTATAACAGATCAGATCTGCTAAGAATGATTTTGATGATGTTTTGGGGGATCTGAAAAATCCGCATCGATGCTGGGAAGCTGATGATTATTGCAAAAGCTCACCACTCACAACCAAAGATTGTTCATCATCTATTGGGGGTTTTTACTTTCGGCATGTCTATAGCTGTTAACCGGCATGTAGATAGCTGGGGTATTACCCATCCTTGGGAGGTTCCTATTTTCGGCATGTCTATAGCTGGTATCCGGCATGTAGATAGCTGGAGTGGAATTCCAACTGAGGCTTCTGAACACTGGGGTATCAACGGATCTTACGTGACGTGGTCAATTGTAATAACGCTGCTATCAGGGATGTTGGCACAGTTTGGATCATTTCGGATGTCTTTAAATTCATTTTTAGATTCAAGAACTTTTAAGTTCAATTTGTTAAACGATGAGAAAATAATTTATTTGTTTTTCAACCTCGTCGTATCGACAGTCGGGGGTTTGTCCCACTGTTTTATATTGTATTGGTTTGATTTATGAATATATCCTCTTGCATTTCGTCAAAAAAAAAAAATCCCATACTTACTACACATATTAATCTTCGTCCCAAATATTGTATAGTGATTCTTAGATAGTTTAGGGCTAACATACTGTTGTACTCCCTCCGGTCCATTATATAAGGCATTTGACTTTTCTGCACGTAACCTTAGGTGCTTTGAATACATAGTTAAAATTATTATTTTTTAAAATTTCTTTTTCTAAATAAAAATAAAAATATTAAATTTTTATTCAAAAAAAGAAAAATAAAAAAATAATTATTTTAGCTATGTAGTCAAAGCACCTAAAGTTACGTGCATAAAAGTCAAATGCCTTATATAATGGACCGGAGGGAGTATATGTAAAAAAAATCATCTTTTGGATACAAAAGCTTAGCCTTAATTTTTTGCAGTGCTATCTAAAAATATTTATTCTCTCAGCTAGTTAGTTTAATCTGTCGCAAGCCATGTTAATAACTTTTGACGGACTGGCATTGCTGCCAGAAATTTGCATCATGCCCCAGGATGGTCAAAAGTAAATGCCCTTAATTTGTTCTTGTAGTTCCCCTCCGATAGCAAGGCTTTTGATATACTAATCCAGTACAGGGAAGCCAATTTATATTACCAGATATGTAGATTGCATGGTAGAGTTTCATGAAATGAATTAACTAAATGTTAAATTAGCAGTTATCAAATATAGACAGACAGGGAACTTGGATAAAGATGTAGCCGAAACTTGTAGTAGCTAATTAGTTAGATTACAAGTAGGTTAGTCAGATTACAAATAGGCAGCCAAGTAGCTTGTGGATGGTGGTGCATATGACTATGAATGTATATTATTAATAAAGTCGAGCATTTGTGTTAAATGTATCGTGTAGTTATAATTACCTTGCTTTGTTACAAATATTGATATATCGCCATTACTTTTTTAAGAAATTTCATCAATTAATTTAGGCCTTGTTTGGTTCATTGTAACCCAATACAGTAACTCACACTTCCTTGGAACCTATATTAGTTACATTGTTTGGTTGTGTAAATTTAATATTAGATTCGGTAACTCACAGTTCCATGGTACTTGTAGTTCCTGTAAAACACCGGAACCCACTTACCTAGGTCATGGGTGGTTACTGAGTTACATAGTTATTTATTGCATATTCTTCATCAAATGTTATATACTATTATATATAAATTAATTTTATTTAATACTAAAATTATGAAATATATATTGAAATATAAATTAAAAAATATCAAAGTTAAATTAAATGTTATAAAACATTTTTGACTTTTATGTGTCAATATATATATATAATTTATTTGTTAATGTATATATTATAAAAATTAATTATGAAACTATTTGAAAATTTAAACGTAGAAATTGTTTTTTAATTAATTTGTTAAGTCATATATTTTAGCTATTAACTAAAATTACATATATATTTTAAATAAATATTCAATCTTATTAAATTGCAATATAAAAATTTTTTTGTATGATTTTTTATGTCAAATTTATTAATATTAAATTAATATATTAGCTATATTAATAGTCATTTTATTTTACTTTTTATCTTAGTATTTGTTCTTTGTTATACAAAAATTTATTTTCTTTTATTTTAATACTCCGTATGTTTTTTCATATATATATATATATATATATATATATATATATATATATATATTTATATAAATTACTTTTATTATTAAACAAAACAATCAGTTATGATTTAAAAAAAAAATATCAGTGCAACTTCTGGTTACACATTCATGTACCAAACACATGATTTTTTATTTCCCAGGAACTATACTCTTGTAACCTAGTTTCAAAAGGAATTTTAAGTTACGGTGTAACTACAAAAACTGTGAAACAAACGAGGCCTTAATCATACCTCTAGGTATCAGCATCAACTCACGATTTGGTTCTCTTGACCAAGTTTTCGCAAATCCTGTTTTAACTTGACAGACAAATGTTCATCAAAAGAAACACAAACTTTGAAGTGGTGTAACTGTATCAAGTAGTCAATACGAATCAGACATATACTTTCCTCAGCAATAAAACATAAATGGACAACAAAACAAAAAATATCCAAAACCGCAGATGATTGCAAGGAAACTAACACAATATTTGAAGATCGCCAAAAAAAGTAATTAGTAAAAATTGAATAACTTTATCAAATACCAAATTAAAAGTACTACTTACACATTTGTAATACTCTGGAAATTCAATTATGTATCACACTTACAAAAAATGTCAAGGTTTGGTAAGAGTTTTCTATTTTTGATATAATAATTAATAAATTGCAGTCCCTGAATTATGATCCAGTACTGAACTAAGCTTCATTACTCTTCCTGGTTTACATGGCACAGGTATTGTCTACTGTAATTTAGGACTCGTATTAATGACTAATGCGTCAATAATAATATAGACAATATTTTAAGCTTATGTGCAGTGGCGGAGCCAGGGCTAGAGGGGCATTCGGAAAAATCTACTTGTGGAGAAAAAAAAATCGAAAAGAAAATATACTTTTTCCAATTTTTTTGAAAAAATATACTTTTTTCGATAATTTTTCAAAAAAAATCTACTTTTTCTCAAAAAATGTCTTAATTTATGCTTATTTTTAAAGAAATTAAGACAATAAAATACAAATAATAATAAAAATATGATATCAAACTTGGAATGTAAGGACAAAGGAGTAAAAAATTATATAAAAATTGTATAAAATAATTTTTTTTTAAACCTTGTGGGGCACATGCCCCCATGTGCCCTAATGTGGCACCGCCACTGCTTATGTGCAACTCGAGATAAAGGTAATCTGATTGAAACAGATTCACTTGTTAACCAAAGTAGATGAGAAGAGAAGACATTATTAAAAATTAGAAAATGGCAGACATATAGACACAAATACAACTTCCCACAAACATGAAATAAAAATCGAAATTAAAACTGAGAAAGAAGGGAAAATTACCTGTGAAATTAAAAGGGGTTCAGAGAAGCATCACAAAAGTGAAGGACTTGGCCGTGAAGATCAGCCACACAGAAATGGACTGAAAAGTTGTGAAGAGAAGTTATGAAGACTTTTGGGCGCACACGAGGTGGGTGAGCGTTAACTTTAACCCCTTTCCTAATATAAACGAATATAACTGATTTTGATTTTGCGGCCAACTTTACCCGGTGAAATACGCAATCACCATTAGGGTAATATTGAATACGCATTTTATAGTGGAGTAACTACTTATGTAATTTACGCAATCTACGTTGGGGTATCTCTAAATACACATTATACATAAGAGTAATCTGCAAAAACAAAATTGAAATACGCATTTTCAAATTGCGTAACCTTTATGTTTTTATGTTGCGCTTGCCCAAGTGAGACAGGTTGTTGGATCAGCTTTGTTACCCACAACACAACCATACATGTGCCATATATTTGAATATAAAAAAAACGCATAAACAGAAATATATAAACTGTACAAAGCACACAAAACTTAACAGGCTGATACGCATTCTAGGATGGCAGGTTCGAAAGGGTAAAGTTAACCACTTTTTCCGGAATGGGTATTTTGTTGGTAGTATTTTTGTGAAGTTCGTTCGCAGGGAAGGACTGTTAATACAAGTTCAAGTTTTAATTTCTTACAATCTAGAAGTGTGGAGAAATAATTGGGTGTTTGTTTCTAACTAAATTTAACTAAAATAAGCAGTTAAAACTAAGTGATGAGGAAAGTAACCCGAGAACTAGGTTTCTTCAATTGGTTCCATAATGTTGATGTGATGCTATATTTATTTCTCGTACTTCGCTAAAAACAATCCTTCTAAATTCTATAATGTTCTCTCCCAAGATACAAAATAGTGTCTATAATTATATCTCAAAAGTCACTCCCATGATCAATCGAAATATAATTTTAGATTATTAAAACCCAAGAATTATAAGTTCCATAGTCTTTTTATTAATCTCCCGATTCAATAATAGAATTATGTCTATCATATCATGTACTAGAATTATAAATCCTCTCCCAATTCATTACAATTCCTAGAAATACAATTAATGGTTCATGACTCCCTTAATTGGGTTAAGCCCTCAATGGTAGATTAACAAAAGTAGAGAATTAGCATCACAATCAAACAATTATATATTACCAATGAATACTACCTAATTCTCGAATTATAGAATTAGTTACACATGCTAGATAAATAACACAAACATATATATAAAATCAAAAGAATATTTACAAGAGTATAGAGTTAAGAAAAATACAACTTTAAAGAAATCTGTAAGTCTGAATTGAATCCCTTCAACCCTTACCCAAGCTCTCCTTCGAAATATTTTCTTCTTCTCTACTTTTATTATCTACTCCTAAACTAACTACTAAATACTAAACTGAACATATGCAGTGAGAGTCTCCCTCGACTCATGATCAAGCTCATCTATTTGTACTACTCCTTAGCACACCATACATGAATATTAAAATGAAACCAACAAATCATTCCAACCAAAACAATTATTAGCCGAAAGTTTCCGATTCCCCTTTTTTTTAAACAACAGCCAACCACCTGCTTTCACTTTGAACAAACCGGCCACCTTTTGTTGTTTGATATACTGGGTTCCGTAAAAATGCTTTTTAACCCGCACAGCTTGTAATCTTTAATTAATAAATAATTAATTAAATTCAGAAATTATAAAAATAAATATCAAATATTATTAGATATTTATAAATATAATTTTCTAAATAAATTAAATATTTATTAATATAAATAAATCCTTAAGTCCTAAGCTGCGGTATATTGAGAGCCTGGAACCGGACTCCTTTTGCTTCACAAAAATTATATTAATTCCAACCGGGATTCCTGCTTTAAGAATATATCACTTTCCATATTTTTGTGACAATTCTTATTTCCTCATTGTTCGTCCAGGTCTAAACTACGGTCTCTTGATGATGTGAAATCAGGCTCCTTTTACTTCCAAAATTATCCTATAAACATAAAAAATCATCTTAACATCAAATCCAAATTAAAATGCTACTAACATGCTAATCAAGGACAAAATTATTACAAACTAAGGATAAATGAGAGATAACATGCTATAAATGTACATAAAATTAGCATGTATCAAATACCCCCCAACTTGACCTTTGCTCGTCCTCGAGTAAACCACTATAAAATAACTAATTATTAATACCACTTTCGTAGGTGACACGATTGCATTGAGCACATGCAACAAGCCGTTAAACCCCTAGGTAGCCCTAGTAGGACGAGTTTTGTCTCGTGAGGGCCTATAGTGAATGTACCCACAAAATCCATCTAGCTCATGTAAAAGATCGAATGCCAACACCACACATACAAGTCCTCTCATGCCACGTCAACTTAAGAATCAAAGTGAAGAATGTAATGTCTTGGTGTCAAAGGTGCAAGTATTCACATGGTCTACTCAAAGAATATGTATAAGTTCTCAAAAGTTCATGTCAAATGTAAGAATAAGTTGGTAATCATGCTAAACCCACAAGAGTATATCTTTGAGTCAAAACTTGGGATCTCAAATGAAAATACAAGTAATAACTCACCTTTTACTCACAAAAGAATATTCACTCAAGAACAAGGGTAAGTGTATCACTCTATTCCAACAAAATCGTAAGCATGCTTGACATTTGGTATCAATCTAACTTTAACACAACATACACCACTGATGATAATCAAAAGGTCTTTTTTCGGGGTGTAATGGGGCTAAGGACCAGGTATGTCAAGTAAAGCTAAAACAGGTTAAATGTCAAAAGCTGGTACCCAACAATAATCATTATTCAACTCCCTTTCTATTAAAACCACAAATACTTCCCTACACTTGGATTTTTTTAATAACCCTTACATAATAACTTGACTAGTCGAATGAAAAAGGATCATACAAACATAAGAATGCTCTCAAATTTATTTATTTTTTCTTTTTTTCTTTTTTTTTATGAGAGATAAGGAATAAGCACAATGATCCATAGATATTATTATGAATTTCGACTAACAAGCATCAGCCAAAATCAATATTCCCTAATGGTATGATCATCAATAACCCCCCTTTTATGAACACCTTATTACTTCCTTAAGCACGATACTAGCCTTTGACAATTTAGGTTCAAATTCAATGTAAGGCCAATAGAATAAAAAGGATAATGGCAAGTAATGTGGTGTGTCACCAAAAGAATAGGATTTAAGCTCAACGGGTTAACTAATTGATCATGTTTAAAAGGTGTGGTAATATGGGAATTATGAGGTTATACCTAATTGCCTTTATCATATTATCATCAAATAATGTCATGCATTTCAAGAAAGATCTCAAACAAGTGCTAGCAATGCAAACAACATGCAGACACTCAAGCAAACGAAAAATCATGCAAAAGATATGCATATAGGCTCAAAACTCGCTTGGTGTGACAAAACATAATCAATCCCAAGTAACAGGACTCTCTAACGCACCTACTTGTACTCAAAGCATGGAAACCAAGTCATCTTGCACATATTCATGTCATTCTAATCACTTACCGCATTCAATTAAGTCTACCAGTTTCAACTTGCTAGTGAAAGTGTGTGCACAAGAACAAAGCATATCACTTCTCAATCAAAAGCGTCAATAACACAAGATTCTTTTAGCATGCATGGATGTATCAAGCTAACTTACAAAAAGTGATCTTTTTACAAGGCCAGAATTATTTTTGTGATTTTTAATTTTTTTTTTTAAAAACATCACAATGAACACACACACCCCCCAACTTATCATGTTTCTTGTCCACAAGAAATAACCACTAACCACATATAACCTAAAGAAACAAACTATATATATAAATGACAACACAATGGACTAATATGCTAGGAAGAAAAGAAAGAGCTCCCCTGAATCATGGTCGAGGTGGTAGCGTGCAACCAAGAAATGTCATTGAGGCATCCATCTTGAAATGAAGATCCTCCTGCATAGTCCAAACTCACAAAAATATTATTCAAATCAACAAAATTCCTTGGGTTGCCTCCCAAATAGCGCTTGTTTATTGTCATTAGCTCGACTTATTTGCACAAACAATAATACTAGTGTGGAGAAAAAGCAAATAGATGCACATACCTGCGAATTAGTAATAAAACCATAATGTGCAAATAAACCTTAGATTCATTGAAAGGTACGAAAACTTTCAAGAACCTATCATGCTCAAGAGACTTGCAAAAGTAGCCAGAAAAGTCGTCAGAATAATCATCATAAATACGACTCATAAACTCCTCCCAAATTGGATCCTTATATTCCAAAGCAAGATTTTTAATTTCATCAAATTTGGACTCCTTCTCAATTAAAATTGGACACTCATCAACTTTTGTCTCATTTACCAGTTCTTTAAGCTCAAGAATATTTTCTAAATTTGGTAGAATTTCAATTGCATCCAAATTATCATTAATGTGCATGGGACAATTATCAACTACACAAGTAGAATCATCAGACACAACATTATCATCAATTGCTAAACAAGAGTCATGGCATAGAGTAAAATTGACACACAGGGGAGTTAGAGAACAGCCGTCATGCCACACTGCTCGAACTTCCCAAATAAAATTATTTAGTTTAGCATTCTCCTCGTACCAAGCTATTGAATCACATGGAATATCATTATCACTAGCAATTTCTAATGGTGGGTCCTCAAAGTGATTAAAAACTCCCATCGAAAGTAAAGAAGGATCAGATTGAATTAAACTCGTATCATCATCATTGCACATATATGGATTAAGATCATCATGATATTGATTTTCTAAAGCAAATGAAAAATCATTGCTAGGGTATGGAGCATAAAATGAGTTCTCAGAATAGAACGAATTCACCTGATATGCATTACAATCCTCATAAGCATTGAATTGTGGGTAACGATTGAAGTCTTGATATCGTTCTTGACTGTTGTAGAAATTCTGAGCGTTGTTCCAACCAAAGTTGTACTCCATGTAGTCTCGCTCCTCAAAAGCTTGCTCTAGATTACTCACTTTTTATTTTTATTTATTTTTTATTTTTTTTATTTTTTTTATTTTTTTTATTTTTCAACAAACAACAAAACCGTAATTAAACAAAAAATAACAAAAACCAAATTAACAACTAGATTTTATTCTAAAACTTTTTATTTACTTTTTAGTTATTTATTTATATATATATATTTTTTTTATTTACAGAGAAATTTATTTACACAAAATTTTCAAGAAAATTGGACATGATATGTTTGTAAACGTAGTTCGCCAAAAATAAAAATTAACGAACCGAATGGCAACACCAATCAACTCCGAATCTTGACTCCCTGCAACTGCAACTCATAAGAATTCAAATGACAAAATTAAAATGTCGAACCACAAATACTACAAAACTCAATTGTTAACTCGGCATAGACTCAGTAACTACACCAATTGACTCGGTTCAACTCGGTAGTGACTCGCTAACTCGAACTACAAACTCAGGAGGTGACTCGCTAACTCGAACTGCAAACTCAGGAGGCATAACACAAGATTTACTCGACTAAACACGTAAATACTCCGTAGCAACGAACCAAAACAATTACATTTATAACTTGCAAACTGACTCGGAAAATGAATAAACAGAAAACAATAAACAGCACAAACTCGACAATACAAAACAAAGTAACAAACAGCCACAACTCAGAACACACTAAACCGAACGGAGTCGACTCGGCTGCAGACAGGGGACACACGAACTAACACCGACTGCAAACTCAAAACCCAGGACACAATGACGAACTCAGAAACTCGTAGTACCACAACTCAGTAAGCAAACTCGAAATAACTCACAAAACATAAAACTTGATTAGAAATTCAGCGACAAGTTACTCAGCAAAGCATCGAACAACAATCTCACGAAACAAACTCTAATACAAAGATTCAGTGGCGATTCAACTCGCATCTACACCGCACTACCAACAGCAACTCAGCAATTTAAACTAAAGTGAAACAAACGCAGAACAAAATCAACGACCTTAACTCGACTAAACACTAAACTGGTAACTCGCAACTTGAACAATGACTCGGTCGAACTCAGAATTATGAACTTAGCAACACAGCAAAACCATACACAGACTCGGTAATCACAATACTCGAAACAGGGCCTAAACGAAACATTTACAACTCAAACTCGAAACAATCATCAACATCTCAAAACACAATACTGAATTCAAACGCAGCCACGAAGCTCTCTAAACTCGCAAAACTCGGTAGTAAATCAGGCAACACAGCAACGATTCAAAACTCAACAAATACAACAAAACCCACGAATTTGATCAACAAAACACTTCATTCAATTAAAACAGGGGGCGGGATGGCTGAGTTGGGTGGAGGTGTGTGAACCGTTGTGGTGGCGTACGGAGTAGGGGAGAGGTGTTGGTGTTGGTGCACGGGAAGGTTGTAGATGGAGGAGGCGGAGTGATGAACGTACTTGTGAGGAGCAGTGGTGTCGAACGGAGGAGTGGTTCGATGGCTGGTTGCGGAGAAAAGGTGAAGGAGAAGGAAGGAGGGAGAGATGAACGCACCGGGAGTGAAGACGTGGTGGAGTGGGTGGAGAATGGTAGACAGTGTGGCTGTGTGGCGATGCAGGGGAGGTCAGCGGTGAGGGAAATGGGTTTGGTTCGTTTTTGTAAAGGGGAGAGCTGGGTGTTGTATAAAACAGACAGGAAAAAGCTTAGAATTAATCAATTAAAAACAAATAAAAACGTACTGAAAACACAGAAAATAAATATTAAAATTATAATAAAACTAAAAATGTTTTTGTTTTGTTTTTTTTTTTTTTTCACTGAACAAAATAAAATCGAAAGTATAAGAAATAAAATAACCTAAACTTTTTTTTTTTTTGAAACGATAAAATAACCTAAACTTAATATTGATGCCTTCCCCGGCAGCGGCGCCAATTTGTTGGTAGTATTTTTGTGAAGTTCGTTAGCAGGGAAGGACTGTTAATACAAGTTCAAGTTTTAATTTCTTACAATCTAGAAGTGTGGAGAAATAATTGGGTGTTTGTTTCTAACTAAATTTAACTAAATTTAACTAAAATAAGCAGTTAAAACTAAGTGATGAGGAAAGTAACCCGAGAACTAGGTTTCTTCAATTGGTTCCATAATGTTGATGTGATGCTATATCTATTTCTCGTACTTCGCTAAAAACAATCATTCTAAATTCTATAATGTTCTCTCCCAAGATACAAAATAGTGTCTATAATTATATCTCAAAAGTCACTCCCATGATCAATCGAAATATAATTTTAGATTATTAAAACCCAAGAATTATAAGTTTCATAGTCTTTTTATTAATCTCCCGATTCAATAATAGAATTATGTCTATCATATCATGTACTAGAATTATAAATCCTCTCCCAATTCATTACAATTCCTAGAAATACAATTAATTAGGGGTGAGCAATGGTCGGGTTGGTCGGGTTGAAAGGGCTAAACCACCCAACCCATATTTTACGGTTTTGGAATTTAACAACCCGTTACCGTAACCTTTACCGTTAGTACTAAAAAAAACCGTCCAAATTATAACGGTTTGGTTTGGGCGGGTTGGGTTTTAAACCACTTAAAAAATTTAAACTTGTAAAAAATTAATCGACACAATTGTATAATGCATCAATGGACTGAAATCACAAAATATCACCAAAATATGGTAATTAAGTTACAAAGCCTTACGGACCAGCAAAATAACGTTGTTTAGGTAAAATGATAGTTGAGAAAAATAGGGTTACAAACTTACCGATTTAGTCTTTTTACATATTGTAACTATTGTAAGCACATTTTTTTTCTTTTTATATAATTATATATTAATTATTAATTTGAATTATATTTCTTAAATAATAATAATAATAATTAATTATATATTATTATATATTCGGGTGGAACGGGTTATATTGGTCGGGTTGAAAATACAAACCGAACCCAACAATTATTTTTCGGTTTTTAAAAATTCGAAACCGTTACCAACCCGAACCGTTACAAAACCGTAAATTCTGGTTTGGACGGTTTGGATTGGGCGGTTTGGGCGGGTTTGGAAAATTTTGCTCACCCCTACAATTAATGGTTCATGACTCCATTAATTGGGTTAAGCCCTCAATGATAGATTAGCAAAAGTAGAGAATTAGCATCACAATCAAAC
Organism: Kitagawia praeruptora; assembly: GCA_037693485.1. NCBI lineage: Eukaryota > Viridiplantae > Streptophyta > Magnoliopsida > Apiales > Apiaceae > Kitagawia > Kitagawia praeruptora. The sequence goes on along the minus strand of CM075351.1, from coordinate 113,263,679 downwards.
AATTATATATTACCAATGAATACTACCTAATTCTCGAATTATAGAATTAGTTACACATGCTAGATAAATAACACAAACATATATATAAAATCAAAAGAATATTTACAAGAGTATAGAGTTAAGAAAAATACAACTTTAAAGAAATCTGTAAGTCTGAATTGAATCCCTTCAACCCTTACCCAAGCTCTCCTTCGAAATATTTTCTTCTTCTCTACTTTTATTATCTACTCCTAAACTAACTACTAAATACTAAACTGAAAATATGCAGTGAGAGTCTCCCTCGACTCATGATCAAGCTCATCTATTTGTACTACTCCTTAGCACACCATACATGAATATTAAAATGAAACCAACAAATCATTCCAACCAAAACAATTATTAGCCGAAAGTTTCCGATTCCCCTTTTTTTTAAACAACAGCCAACCACCTGCTTTCACTTTGAACAAACCGGCCACCTTTTGTTGTTTGATATACTGGGTTCCGTAAAAATGCTTTTTAACCCGCACAGCTTGTAATCTTTAATTAATAAATAATTAATTAAATTCAGAAATTATAAAAATAAATATCTAATATTATTAGATATTTATAAATATAATTTTCTAAATAAATTAAATATTTATTAATATAAATAAATCCTTAAGTCCTAAGTTGCGGTATATTGAGAGCCTGGAATCGGACTCCTTTTGCTTCACAAAAATTATATTAATTCCAACCGGGATTCCTGCTTTAAGAATATATCACTTTCCATATTTTTGTGACAATTCTTATTTCCTCATTGTTCGTCCAGGTCTAAACTACGGTCTCTTGATGATGTGAAATCAGGCTCCTTTTGCTTCCAAAATTATCCTATAAACATAAAAAAATCATCTTAACATCAAATCCAAATTAAAATGCTACTAACATGCTAATCAAGGACAAAATTATTACAAACTAAGGATAAATGAGAGATAACATGCTATAAATGTACATAAAATTAGCATGTATCATATTTTTGTTTATTTTATCAAAAAATAAGTTATTTTTGACATTTTTTCGTGGAAATTCTGAAAATCAGTCACCAACGAAATGAACTGTTTTTTTTAACCCAAAAAAATGAACTAAAATGTTCTCTGGTAGACATGTAAATCCACAAAAAACAGGGTCATTTTAGTAACTTTGTAGGGGTTTTATTTGCTCAAATTACCCTTGTGTTCTTCTATTATATATAGAAGAGATTTTTGTAAATCTGTAGTTGCAACTTAAAGAACATATCTTAAATACAAAAAAAAAATTAAATAATATTCAAATAAAAGTTCTATGAGTTGTGAAATATTTAATATATTATATTGTTTTAAAAATTATATGGTACATGCACATGTAGTAAAGACAATAACCGATACATGAAAAAATGAAAGAGTAAAGTGTACTTTGTGTACCTAAGTAAAGTGTACTTTGTGTACCTGCAGTTGTGTGCAGATTACTTGAGATACTCTACTTCAAAAACTACCATTTAATATACTGAAATTCCAATTTCGTAACATTATGTGTATTTCTGTTAAAATAACATTAAAATGCAAGGACAAAATAGTTTTCTGTCATCATCTTCTTCATCAAACTCATTGATGAATTCTTTTGAAAATTAGAACTTATATTTCATTCATTTCTTAATGAAATCGAGTCATTTAAGTTGTAACAAAATGATCTATTTCTACTTTACAAATTGATATCAATTTTGGCTATGAAGATTAACTTGAACAAATTTTCATATTTAGATTCTAAATATAATAAAAATATATGAATTTCTTGAAATTATTCTTTCTTAGTCAAAATCATTATGAATTTGTAGAGGAGAAAGAGAGCATTCTGTTGCAACTTAAATAACTCGATTTCGTTAAGAAATGATTGAGCTATCCAAGTTTTAATTTTTTTCAAAAGCTTCATCAATAGTACAAATGGGTTTGATGAATAAGATGATGAAAAAAATATTATTTTACCTCTGCATTTTAATGTTATTTTAAATGAAATACACACAATGTTACAAAACTGAAATTTCAATATAGTAAATGGTAGTTTTTAAAGTATAATATTCCAAGTCGTCTGACACACAAATTGCAGGTACACAAAGTGCACTTTACTTGAAAATGATATAATAAAGTAGATAGTATGTGTCTGGCTTCTTGAATGATTCATCGGGATTTTTTAAGTATGAACCATCCAGGTACATATGAATCATTCAAAAGGGAAAAAATGCCAACAAATGATATGAATATTAGAATTGGTCAGATGTATTCTCGTTCAGCTACAAACAAATGACCTCTAAATCTAGATGGTTGAATACTTCAATTTTTTGAATTTGAATAAATCTATTTGTAGTTATCTCTGTATATGTTTTAAATTTGTGAACAACCCATATATTCATGTTTGTAAATATGTAAAGATCCGTTTACTTATTTTGACCCATCTCCGATTATAAAAATTTTGCATTTTAATTTTAAATATCAATAATATAATAATTTTATTTATGGTATATTCGTTAATTAAAATTTGATGCAATCTTTTAAGTTTTGGTAAACAACTAATGCAAATTATCTTATAATATATGTAAAATATACAACAAAAATCTAGTAGTTAAAAATTTTAAAATGATTTTTTTATAATATGTAAAACAATGTACTTATATATTAATATTAAATTTTTTATTATAATATTAAATCTAAAATTTAAACTATTAAATTATTATTAAGTAATTTTTTAATTACCCGTTTGTGCGATGGGTGTGACAAAACGGGTAAAATCCTGAGTCTTTTTTGAAAATCGGGTCAAATCCCAATTCCGAGTCTGAATAAGCCGAAGCCTACTGGCCCAAACGCAGCCAACTTGACCCGATTTTTTTTATTATAATATTAAATCTAAAATTTAAACTATTAAATTATTATTTAATAATTTTTTAATTACCCGTATGTGTAATGGGTATGACAACCCGGGTCAAATTCCGAGCCTTTTTTGAAAATCGGGTCAAATCCAAATTCCGAGTCCGAATAATCCGAAGCCTACTGGCCCGAACGCAGCCAACTTGGGTAACGACAAACCCACCACAGACCCCCAAAATATCATGATTTTATTGGTGCTACATAGTAGTAGTACTTTGCCTTTTAAACTGAACAGAAGTCTCAAATCTCCTCGTGGTGGGAATGGGGTGTCACAAACTCCCCCACTTGAACTGTTGACGTCCTCGTCAAGCCTGAACGAATAGCCCATAAGTTCGAAGATCGTTCCTCCCTAACCATTGTGGGATAATACCGGCTAGTTTCGTGTCCCCACTTCCGGACCTATGTCCATTGTGAGATAATACCATCAGCCTTATTGTCCCCACCTCCGACAACTTGCCTCGACGAGCTTTCGAGAGTCGGCTCTGATACCATATGTGACAACTCGGGTCAAATCCCGAGTCTTTTTCAAAAATCGGGTCAAATCATAATTTCAAGTCCGAATAAGCCGAAGCCTACTGTCCCAAACGCAACCAACTTGGGTAACGACAAGCCGATCACAGACCCCCAAAATATCATGATTTTATTTGTGCTAATTAGTAGTAGTACTTTGCCTTTTAAACAGAACAGAAGTTCCAAATCTTCTCGATGTGGGACTGGGGTGTTACATGAGCTATAATCTATTTATTAACTAAAAGATTATAGAATCTTAACCAACTGAACCTACTTCAATAGAGCTAAAAATGTAATTAAGAACTTAGCGAAAAATTAAAAAATGTAATTATGTTAAAATAATAAAAAAATTAAATGAATTTGCTTCGTCTTAAAATTTTTGAAAATTTTGAATTGATCTTGGTTTCAAATTATACTTATGTATAATGTGTTTAAGAGTTATTATATCCAAAATTTTGGTAATGTATGCACTGCAGTCTCTGTAACGTGATGTGACTCAACTTAAACCCTTTTTGTGTCGTTTGTAATGTAGAGTAAATAGGGTATCGTTCTACGCCAAGGATCAAGAGATCACTTTTCTTCTATTTCGCTAATAATATCAAAGATGGATTTGGTTTGTAGTTTTTATCTAATAACTAAATTAACTAATAAACAAGGGAAAAGTTGTTCTTAAGCAATTAATGAAATATGTTGGAAAGCATGTAGATCCACCCTAAACCCATGACACAATTCTGAAACTCATATGATATGTCTGAAAGATACTTATAGAGAACTCGCCATGACCACATAGAAACAAATTCTGCTATCCGTTTAACCCCATGAACCAAATAGAAAGGTTAAAACGAATTACACACTAATACAATTAATCCCATGACCACATAGAAAGATTAACTGGCTTTATAGAGATATCAATCACATAAAATCTTTGGATGACCACATACCATAGTTAATTGAAGAATCTCCATAAGCATTGACGTATATATAAGCACAATCAATAACACATCTCAGAAAATCAAAACTGTATAATTGACAAAAAGTCTAGGGCTTCAAAACAGCCATCCAACAATAATATCTAGCCAACCATAATCATAATAAAAGTCATAAAATACATAAGGAGAATATAACACAATACGGAGTGTAAAGGTAAAAGAATTATCCCTATGTTGAAATCTCCAAGCATGAAGTCCTCCTTCTCCTCCTCTTGGCTTCTCCTCCGGTGACTATGGATATATGTCTATCTATCTTTCTAATGATAATAACCTAATAATACAGAGTATTTTTATTATTTTTAGGAATACATAAGATTTCCCAAACTGAAAAGATTTATAAAGTTAAAATTCGTAGTTGACTTTCTCTTCTATTCCAGGGCTGCTCCAACTGGATTATGATATCTGGCCCACTCTGTATGAAAGAAAATCTCACAATCTTCGTGTGAGCTATTTAATCGCCCAAATCCGATATACAGAACTCAAGATACGACCCAAACAATGAGTATTGCGCGTGTAGCCCAATAAATCTGATTTTCTTTTTATTTAGCTCCAATCCTTTCCAATTTAGAATTCTTTTCTTTCTACAATAAAATATCACAATCTAATTAATAAAGATCCAATTAAATACAAAATATAACTAATATGAGAATAAAAATCATCTAAAATATATACAAATATATATATTCAATCAAATATCCCCACACTTAGCATTTTGCACGTCATCGGGCAAATAAAAAGAATAAAAACTAATCTAACTAATTAATAAACACCACTTTCGTAGATGACACGATTGCATTGAGCATATGCAACAAGCCGTTAAACCCCTAAGCAGCCCTAGTAGGACGAGTTGTGTCTCGTGAGGGTTTATAGAAGATATACCCACAAAATCAAATATTTTCAATCACCAAGTCTCAAACATGCAACAATTCATAGTACTCCACATATGCAAACCTCAATCACACAACAATCTAAGAAAATCTGAAAGTAAACCATTTGTAAAGAATCATCAAAGTATGCACACATGTCTGGAAAAACAAAAATATCATGAAATAAACATCAAAGTCGCCTTTAATAAGCAAGCACGCTATGGATACAAATTCTCACATCACTCTCAATTCACACAAGTGTTTAGGTGTAGTGTTTCACTCAAGTTCAATCAAAATAGACATGTGCTACCATATGCTTGGTTGTCCACCAAATCTCCACTACTTCGTATATATGCATGCACAAATCAAAAGATCTTTGTTAAAGGTTGTACTTTGGCTTAGGGACAGGGTAGGAATTCAAAGAAAAGGCTCACAAGTGGCTAAACTTGATAAACTAATAGAGTATCAAGTTCACTTTCAATTGTAGCACTCAACATGAAATATAGACCATGTAAAAGGTGATCAAGCTTTCACAAGCATTAAACTTATAAATACATGATATGTACTTTCCCATTTTCACATTGCAATAAATAATGAACAATAACTCTCTTTCGATCTTCTTTCTCTCATTCTGTTTTTTTTTTCCTTTTTTCAATTTTTTTTAAGAACGAAGATCAAGTAACCACATCATATTAATTCCCACCAAAATATCAGAATTTAACCAAGATATCCCCACACTTGAATATTCACCAAGCTCTAAGTTAAATCACAATGCTCTACTAGTAAATCAAGATAAGAATAAACAGGTCGGCTCAAAATTTATAGAGTGGTGATATATAAAAGAAATAGATATAAGCTAAGGGGGTTTACTAAGGATATAACTATTAAATCTAATATTACAATTATATATATCCTAACTGATGAATTACTTCTTGAAAAGTAAATCTCATGATAAAAAATTTATAAAAAGGTTGAAGTATATCTAATATTCTTGGATCTAACATAAAAATATATTCTATATAAATAGATTTTATAACTTAATTAGAATTCTTAATATAAAAATTCGTAATTGTATTTCTTTTAAATATCAGGGGTAGTTCCATCTGGATACTAATTGCTAAATTAAATACTAAAATAAATTTTCATTGAAATCTGATTTTTAGATATAAATTTTCTTCGACACCGACATGAAAGAAGATTTAAAAATGACGAATCAAAAAAATTAATAAGAAAGAAAAATTAACTACACCAAGACCATCAAGCAAAATAGCCTGAGAACAATTGGGGTGGGGTGGGGGGGGTTTCCTGCTGCAGTCCTTGTTGCATTCAATTGCCCAAAAGAATGTCTTGGGGGATTATTGTTTGTTCAATAATCTTTTGCTCTCAAAAGTCTTATTATATAGGGAATAAAGAAAAACCCTGCCTTCCGTTAAATTTCATTCGAAATACATTCAAGAGGACGTTGGAAGTAATGAAATTTCACAAATTCCAAGGAGATTGCAAATAATCCATGTAAAACAGAGAAGCATTGTAAAACCTAACTCACGATGATGATTTCATAATCAACTAGAATCTTATACTGGAAAGCAAACAATCAAATAAAAAGGATACTAAAGTCAACAACATTAAAAATTCACTGAAAAATAAAGATTCACAATAACACGGGCATACAAAAACAAAAGCAGATCAATTTCAACATAAACACAGATGTCCGCCAACTTTACGAAAATACATTCCAGCCTTCATATGTTGTCGAAATCATCCTTCCATTTGGGGGTACACGTCAATCTTTAACTTTCTATTACCGTAGATGCCAGTAAAGATTGCCCACGCAGCCTCCAACTTTACATCATAATCACTCTTTTGGAGCAGGCTGCATAGATTGTTTATCATGTTGGCTTTATCCATCTCCTGTAAGTTCCAGTTACAAACTTAGATAGCTGCAATTAACTAAATACAATAAAACCTACATTTACACATTGAAGTCATGCAAAAACGATAACTTAATTATTTCCAATAAATTCATAGAATTTGAGACCAACTTCTATCAATGTTCTGTTTCGAACAGATATGTTCGAAATTATCCGGCAAGCTTCCATATGAAAGTCCTTCCCTTGACGAGTGATCATGACTGTCACAAGGCATTGTAGAAGCTTGCAGCGAGAAATCAAAAACTGGGAGAATGAATAGCGTATTAGACATAATCTGAAGACTCGTAAACAAGAATGTATCACGAGTAGCACCATAAGAGATCAATGCATATCGAACACTCAAAATTGCTGAAGAGAAGATTATAAGCTATCACAGATCTCAACATATCACATAGTTTTCCAGACAAGAAAACAGAAGAACGAAAGGGCTTCAACCCAGGTAGCAGGTGAAATTGGGAAAAAATTACAAATGCCAGTCCAGAGATCTAGTGTGCTGTAATGGAATTAGTTATACAGTAAAACCTCTATAAATTAATATAATTGGGACCGGAGAATTCTATTAATTTAGAGAGGTATTAATTAATCGATAAATTAATAATTATTAATTTATAGAGAATTTTTGACATCAAAGAAAATTAATTTCCAATTATATACATTTAAATAGAATGAATTGTACAATTTATGTTTTATGCTTAATTCAATTAATTCAATATATATTGTTTGCAAATTTAATGAGTATTTGCGAGATTCAAAGTAAATATTGATGTATATTTAGATGATATCATACATTTAGATGATATCAAGGACAAAACAACAATTTTTGAACCTTTTTTACGCAAAGAAGCACACAAGACATAAAAAACATTGATTTATAACTTTTTACTGCTTTACGAAAACACCATATTCGAATTTTTGGATGCAACAAAGATGGTTAAAGAGGAGTTTCATATAATTCAAATTTTAAGAATCCTAGAATCATATTTTACAAAAGGGTAATACATATATTTTAATGATTATAAAGGAAATATTAATTTATAATATTATTTGGACCATATATTTATAGCGGGTTTTTAAAAAAATTATTATCTTATTATCTTATTGAAATTGATCATTTTTTTAACTGGCCCAAGTTGGGACCAGAAGAAATTATTAACTTAGGGAGATTATTAATTTATCGAGTATTAATTTAACGAGGTTTTACTGTACTTTGAGTCAATTAGAACATATAACTCAACTTAACAGTATCTGGGAGCTTAATTAATAAAGAAAATACGAACAATGTTTGAATTATTTGAAAGGAAATTATAACACAGATTGAAAAGATATCACTGGACTTTCGAGATGCCAGCCTCTCCCAAACCCTATTTTCAGATACAAGATATTCGATGATTGACCTAATCCCCCTTTTCCCCTCATAAGCTATTCCTTCTCCTAGTTAATGACTTTCTTGCCCCTGGACTTGCGCCTTGAATAAACCTGAGTTATTGGGCCTTGGGCCTGGTGGGCCTGGTGTATAACATTACCCTCCCCGTGAAGCAACACCTTGTCCTCAAGGTGGAAGGAAGGAAAACGCTGAGTAGTCAATTGGATATCCTCCCAAGTGGCCTCAAATACTGGCAGCCCCTTCCACTGAATCAACGCTTCATCTCTCACTGCATTGCCAACCTGCACTTTTCGAACCCCCAGAACGGTCTCCGGTTCCACCTCTAGCTGCAGTTCAGATGTCATTTGAGGCGGAATCTGGGCAGAAGCATGAGCTGAGCCTATAGATTTCTTGAGTTGGGACACGTGAAACACAGGATGAATTTTACTGGTGGCTGGTAAATCCAGCTTATATGCCACCTTCCCAACGGTCTGGATGATGGTGAACGGGCCGAAGTAACGAGCTGCTAGCTTCTCGTATGGACGCCTCGCTAAGGAGCTCTGTCTATATGGTTGTAATCGGAGGTAAACTTGCTCCCCAACACTGAACACCTCTTCCCTACGTTTAGAATCTGCCCCGATCTTCATTCGGTGTTGAGCTCGAATCAATTGAAACTGTAAGTCATCCAGTATGGCATCACGTTCCTGCAATGATTCATCCAAACTAGCCACTTGTGTCTGCCCTGCCCCTACACGCAACAAATGTGGTGGATCACAGCCATACAATGCTTTAAAAGGACTCACTTTGGTAGAAATGTGGGGTGATGTATTATAGGAGAACTCAGCCCATGGTAACCAACGAGCCCAGGTTTTTGGTTTTCCCCCTATGAAACATCTGAGGTAAGTTTCGACACTCTTGTTCACAATTTCAGTTTGCCCGTCGGACTGCGGGTGGTAAGCCGTGCTACGGTTCAATTCTGTCCCTTGTACCCTAAAAATCTCCTTCCAGAAAGTGCTTAAAAAAATCCGATCACGATCTGAAACAATGGAAGCAGGGAACCCATGCAATCTCACTATCTCCTTGATGAATTGGTCTGCTACTGTTACTGCGCTGTAGGGATGCCGGAGCCCTATGAAATGGGCATACTTTGATAACCTGTCCACCACCACAAGGATCGAATTAATCCCCTGAGACAAGGGCAAGCCATCCACGAAATCCAAAGAAATGTCCTGCCACACTACGGCGGGAATGGGTAACGGCTGAAGCAACCCAGAGGGCGATTGTTGAGAAGATTTTTGTTGCTGGCAAGTAACACACTGTTGAACATATATAGCTATATCTCTTCTCATTCCCACCCAAAACCACTCTCCTGCCATCCTCAAATAGGTTTTCAACTCCCCTGCGTGGCCTCCCATGGCTGAATCATGATATACTTGTAGTAATATGGGCACAAACTTAGACTTCTTGGGAATCACCATGCGACCTTTATACATCAGCTTGTTGTCATTCAAATAATACCCTTTAAATACGCGTTCTTGGGACTGTAAACCCGTCCGAATCAGTTGCAAGGTTGCGTCTTTGGAGATCTCACCTTCTAATTCTTCCCATACCACCCCCGTGGTTGTCACCATAGCCCCCAAACTCACACCTTCCTCCACTTTTCGAGACAATGCATCAGCTGCCTTATTGGCAATACCAGGTTTGTACTGTACCTCGAAGTCGAAACCCAACAGTTTCCTGACCCATTTTTGATACTCCCCATTAACTTCTCGTTGAAGCATGACATTCCGTAGGCTCTGTTGGTCAGTGTGTAATATGAAATGCCTGCCCAGTAAGTAATGTTTCCACTTTTCTATTGCCAGACATATGGCCATTAGCTCCTTTTCATAAATTGATTTTATTTGTGCTTGGGGGCCTAACTGCTTGCTATAGAAAGCCAACGGCCTCTGGTCTTGCATCAGAACCGCCCCGAGTCCATACCCCGATGCGTCGGCTTCAACTACAAACGTTTTATGAAAATTGGGCATGGCTAGCACAGGGGGCTGTGTCATTGCCGTTTTTAACTCTTCGAAGGCCCTGGTAGCATTTTCATTCCAACCAAAACTATCTTTCTTCAGTTGTTGAGTTAGTGGTAGTGCAATCTGGGCATATTTAGCAATAAAACGCCGGTAGTACCTGGTCAACCCCAGAAAACCCCTTAATTCCTTCAAGTTTCGAGGGCGCGGCCATTCAATCATTGCCCTGACCTTGTCACTATCCACAGCTACACCCGCACTTGAAATTATATGCCCCAGATACGAAACTGTACTTTTTCCAAATTCGCACTTCTTTAAATTTGCAAATAACTGGTGTTCCATCAGTTTGTCCAACACTTGAGTCAAATGGTGTAGATGCTCCTCTGCTGATCTGCTATAAACGAGGATGTCATCGAAAAAGACCAACACCGATTTTCGCAGCAAAGGGCGAAACACATCGTTCATTAGGGACTGAAAAGTGGCAGGTGCGTTTGTAAGTCCAAACGGCATCACAATGAACTCGTAATGGCCATCGTGGGTGCGAAACGCTGTTTTATGAGTGTCTTCCAGCTTAACCAAAATCTGGTGGTACCCCGCCTTCAAATCCAACTTTGAGAAAATTGTGGCACCATGGAGTTCATCCAGCAGTTCGTCAATCACAGGTATTGGGTATTTATCCGGAATGGTTTCTTTGTTTAAGGCCCGGTAGTCGACGCAAAAACGCCACGAACCGTCTTTTTTTTTAACGAGTAGTACGGGGCTGGAAAAAGGGCTTTTGGAAGGTTTTATGAAACCTGCTGCTAGCATCTCTTTTATCAAACTCTCGATTTCATCTTTCTGGATTTGGGGGTAACGATAAGGTCTCACCCCAACAGGGTTGCTGCCTTGCTTCAAGTTAATGGCATGTTCGTGACCGCGTACTGGAGGCAAGCCCACGGGATCATTAAACACACTATTATACTTACTGATAACCAGACCTAAAAACCTCGGGACCTTAAGCAACCTCTCCTCTATGGTCTGATTGTGAGCTGTTAAGGTTTCCAGTTGGTTACATTCGATCCAATACCCGCCCCCATTTTTCTTCAAGCTGCGTATCATGGCCTTAAGAGATATCTTAGAATGTACCAGAGAAGGATTTCCAACAATGGTAACCGGTTTCCCATCTATTTCGAAGCTCATTTCTTGAGTTTTCCAGTTTGTAATCACAGGCCCCAATGTCTCCAACCATTTTACTCCGAGTATCACATCCGAATTACCAAGTGTTAAAGGCAAAAAATCCTCCTGCACTTCCACCCCTCCTTCCAAATGAACCACCACGTTTTTACACACTCCCTTCCCCTTAATTGCTTCTCCATTACCCAAGGAAACTCCGAACTGCCCTGAATCTGTTACCGGAATCTGCAACTTCTCCACCACATTTAGGGACAAAAAATTGTGGGTGGCTCCCGGGTCCACCATCACTACCACCTCCAGATCTCCAATTACTCCCATCAATTTCATCGTCTTCGGGTTTGAAATCCCAATCACAGAGTTGAGTGATATCTCGGGGCAAATTTCCTCCGTTGGAGAAGCTGGTGGTTCGCTGCTATCTCCCACTAAGTCATCTTCGTCCTCATCCCCTAACAACAATACGCTGAGCTCTTTTTTTCGACAACGATGACCCATAGACCATTTGTCATCGCACCGGAAACATAGACCTTTTGCTTTCTTTTCTTGTAATTCTTTTTCCGTGAGACGCTTTATTTCTCCCATTGGTTTACTGGCCACTCCTGTATACTGGCTGTTTTTTGGGGAATAAACGGAGGCTTGGGAGTCCGCTGAGCCTACTGTCCAACTTTTGAGGCTACTAGTGGGACTGGACACATTACTAGCCGTGGAATATGGTCCACTAAACCCTCCCATGCTATACGATGAATATGCTACTGTCTTCACCGTACCCAAGCTCTGTTTTCGAGCCCCTGCCACCCTTAGTTTCTCCTCCACTCGGACTGCCAGCTCCATAGCCTGATCTAAGCTAATAGGATTCAACAGCCGCACCTCAGCCCTGATCTCCTCCTTCAATCCGTTAACAAAATGACCCAAAAGTATATTTTCAGAAACTCGATCGAGGGGGGCAGCTGTTTCAATGAACCTACGTAGATATTCTTGGACTGTGGATAATTGAGTAGTAGCCAGCCATTGTTCATACAAAGAACCCCCACTGGTCGGTCTAAATCTCTGTAACACAAACTGTTTGAGGTCCGCCCACAACCGAATAGGGCGTCTCGTATGTTCCCACTGGTACCACCTCAGTGCATCTCCCTCCATAGCCACCACAACTGCATCCAACTTCTCTTCTTCGGTCAGACGATAAAACCCGAAATATCGTTCGATCCTCAACACCCACCCATCGGGATCCGTCCCATCAAAAACTGGCATATCGAGCTTCCTATACTTCCAATTTCCAGGTCCCCCACCTGACCCTCCTCCGCCATAGTTCCCCTTCTCTCCGTTTGTGCTATTAAACAACCCCCCCCAGCAACAACCCTTGGTTTGGGATTGGTAGAGCACCCTGAACTGAAGATTCCCCACTCATTGGGCTTCTGGCCAACTTGTCAACAACAGGTATTTTAGGGGAATGAAGAGATGTGATGGAAGACCTTACCTCATTCTGAAATCGTTCTAAGTCGTTCTTCATAGCAAACAACATTGCATCCTGGTGTTCTCTTGTTCTCGCCATTCTTCCTTCTACTTTTGTTAACAGATTATCCATATCACCACTGTGTTTTTTTGAACTCTCCGATTGACCTTGCACAATCAGATCTGCCAATGACAGTTTCATCGCCCCAATCGCTTTGTCCACCGCCTTAGAAACTAATTCCGCCGTCTTCGTCTCCATACTTGCCACTGCATCCTCTAGTTCTTCCACTCGTTGTGCCACCGTAGGAGTCGTAGGTGCCATAGATCTACGGCTCTGATACCACTTGTAATGGAATTAGTTATACTTTGAGTCAATTAGAACATATAACTCAACTTAACAGTATCTGGGAGCTTAATTAATAAAGAAAATACGAACAATGTTTGAATTATTTGAAAGGAAATTATAACACAGATTGAAAAGATATCACTGGACTTTCGAGATGCCAGCCTCTCCCAAACCCTATTTTCAGATACAAGATATTCGATGATTGACCTAATCCCCCTTTCCCCCTCATAAGCTATTCCTTCTCCTAGTTAATGACTTTCTTGCCCCTGGACTTGCGCCTTGAATAAACCTGAGTTATTGGGCCTTGGGCCTGGTGGGCCTGGTGTATAACATGTGCATACACTACTATGACTATCTTTTTCCAATATATATATAGGCCTTTGCTCCATAAAGAACACTCTTATATAACAAACAATAAAAAACACTATAAAATCATTTATTCCAATAGATCCATTGGCCCCGCCAGGGGCACCCAATACAAAAAGTTCTTTTTTTTTTAGGCTCTATCCATCCAGCAAAAAAAAAAAAATTGAAAATTTACTGTTCATCGATGACGTCACTGATGACGTCATCGATGAACAGTAAATTTTCAATTTTTTTTTTGCTGGATGGATAGAGCCTAAAAAAATAAGAACTTTTTGTATTGGGTGGCCCCGCCAGGGGCCAATGGATCTATTAGATATGAGGTGTTCTTTGTTGTTTGTTATATAAGGTGTTTGCTATGGAGTCCAACCCTATTTATATATATATATAGGGAGCTACTCTAGTGAGAACTTTCTTATTGTGAGAACTTAGTCCCAATCACTAAAACACCAAAATTTAGTGATTTTATAAAATATTAGTGATTCACCCAATACGAAAAATTCTTATAATTTTACCCTCTATCCATTCACAAAAAAAAATTGAAAAAAAATATTTTTTTAAAAAAAAAATGATGACGTGGCAGCAGTTTTTTTTTGTTTTTTTTTATTTTTTTTTTTAATTTTTTTTTTTTGATATATGGATAAAGGGTAGAATTATAAGACTTTTTCGTGAAGGTGCCCCTGGCGGGGCCCTTAGAATAGATGAAATTTTGATGTTTTAGTGATTGGGACTAAGTTCTCACAATAAGAAAGTTCTCATTTGATCATCTCCCTATATATATATATATATATATAGGCCTTTGCTCAATAAAGAACACTCTTATATAACAAACAATAAAGAACACTATAAAATCATTTATTCCAATAGATCCATTGGCCCCGCCAGGGGCACCCAATACAAAAAGTTCTTATTTTTTTAGGCTCTATCCATCCAGCAAAAAAAAAAAAAAAATTTGAAAATTTTACTGTTCATGATGATGTCACTAATGACGTCATCGATGAACAGTAAATTTTCAATTTTTTTTTTTTTTGCTGGATGGATATAGCCTAAAAAAATAAGAACTTTTTGTATTGGGTGGCCCCGCCAGGGGCAATGGATCTATTAGATATGAGGTGTTCTTTGTTGTTTGTTATATATGGTGTTTGTTATGGAGTCCAACCCTATATATATATAGGCAAATGATCAAAAGAGAACTGTTTTTTTGAAAAAAACTAAGGTACTAATCCTAACCATTGGATGTATTATAATCAATGGCCCCGCTAGGGGCATCCACACACTAATCAAATACACCCTCACACACACAATCTCACCTAATCCCCTCCGTTTTTAATTTGATTTTTCCCGTCAATCGGTGATATTTTTTTAAAATCTAATTTCACCACATTTTTCTCCATCTCCCAACGATCAGTTTGAATACCATATGTGCTATATTTTAATTTAGTTTTCTAAGTTCTCCTTTTAAAGGGGTTTTCTCTAGATCCCTACTCTATATATATATATATATATATATATATATATATATATATATATATATATATATATATATAATGGAAGTTGTAAAATAGGAATTAAATGGAGTAAAAGGATGACAAGTAGAAGATATACTTATAGGGGAGATACAAGGTTCAAGGTTTCCATCCTGTCCAAGATGAAGAATTGAAGATGATACTACTAGACTACTTCCCCCCTCTCCTTTATCCAATTTTTATTTATTTTTCATTTTTACTTTTTACCCTGTTATAAAAGTCTAAGACTACCAGACACCGAATTGATTAATCGAAAATCGGTCAATTAATTATTTTTTCAGAAAATCGGTCAAAAATCGATTAAATCAGTCGAAAAATGGATTAATCAGTCAAAAATCGGGCTAATTATTAAAAAATAATAAAAAATATTTAAAATTTAAAAAAATAATTAAAAATTTAAAATGTAGAAAATTAATTAAATGATAGGAAAAAAATATTATTATTGAACAT
Source organism: Kitagawia praeruptora (assembly GCA_037693485.1). Classification (NCBI taxonomy): domain Eukaryota; kingdom Viridiplantae; phylum Streptophyta; class Magnoliopsida; order Apiales; family Apiaceae; genus Kitagawia; species Kitagawia praeruptora. The sequence goes on along the minus strand of CM075351.1, from coordinate 113,247,792 downwards.
GTAATTATAATTTTAGATACCTAAATAGTAAATTCTTTTAATTTTTCATCTTAAATTGATCTCTAATTAAAAAGTTAAACCTTCAAAATTTTATTTATTAAAATTATATAATATTTTTTAGGGCTTTTTTCATAAATACCCCATCCCAGAAATATTTTTGCAAAAATACCTTTTTAAAAAAAAAATTTTTTGCGAAAATACCATCTTATTTGCAAAAATATCTTCTTCAAGCTGCAACCAAAATCAACCACAGATGCAACTTCTTAATAATGGTGTTTTTCCGGCGGCCTGATTTTAGGATTGTAAAAACAACCCTAAAATCAGGGTAGGATAGGGTTTAGAGTCTAGGTTTAGGGTTGTTTTACAACCCTAAACCTAGACTCTAAACCCTAAGTTCGTACACGAATTATTCGTCATTCTTAATATTTCTAAAACCCAAAATAGAAACATTGAAGCCCAAATGTTAACTATTGAAGTCCTTGGATAAATCATGACCACAAATTTATCCCCTATTATTAATAATTTTTTTGAATTCTCAACTATTTTTCAATTATTTTTTAAAATGTTGCATCCAGTTGTATTTAGTTGCATCCAGTTGTATCTAGTTGTATCCGGTTGCATGTGTGGTTGCAACTAGATGCAACTAGATGCAACCTACGTAGGTTGTATTTAGTTGCAGAAGGTATTTTTGCAAAAAACTTTTTAAAAGATGGTATTTTCGCAAATTATTTTTAAAAAGAAGGTATTTTTGCAAATATTTTGAAAAGAGTAAAATCGCAAAAAAACTTTTAAAAAATGGTATTTTTGATAAATATCCTATTTTTTAACATATTTGCATAAATATATATATGATAATAACATATATTTAGTTGAAATAATGAAACAATTATATATGTGAATATAATTGTATATAAAAAATTTTATTAAATTTATTTCGATTAATGACCCGATTAATCCCCGATTCCCCCATTAATCCCTAGACGGTGCCTTCACCGATTAACTCCGATTCTCACTTTTTACAACACTGTTTTTACCGGTTAAATTAATCAAATTTTGACTGAATTTTATATGTATTAAATAATTTAAAAAAATTATGTCTTTAAAAATTATATTTGGTCTATTTTCAAATGTAACTTTCGGTTTTTAAAATATTTAGCAAAAAAAAAAAAACTTTCGGTTTTAAAAAATAGTAAATAAAATATTTGTAATATTTAATCAAAAATTAGTCAATTTGATTCTTACAAAAACAAAATGGACATGTAATTACGGATGGAAGTAGTACTATTTTTTTTTCAAATTAAAATATTATGGGTTCATTTATGAAAATTCGATAAATATTATGAATTGTTTATTAATCGCATGTTTTATATTCGGGGCCACGAATGAAAATATTTCATCCTATTTCAAAAAGAAAATGTTGAAGACATTTTAGTCCTGATTCTTTTGCAAATAAGATTTTTCCCACGACTTCAAAAAGCAATCATTAGCAAATTCATATTATTTACATGTTGTAATTTGTAAATTATAGATTTTACAATACAATTCGAAAGATACATGTAACGGTAGCGGAAACCTTAACAGGCCAAAATAAAGATTTTAGTCAATTATGTGTGGTTTTACATGAGAAATGGGGGTAGCAATGAACCCTCTCCAACTCAACTTAATACATGCCCATGACTAAGCATCTATAAATTAACCTTATTCCTGCCAACCTTTTAATCTATTACTTCTTTTAACTATTTTACTACAGATACAAAAACAAGAATCACACCCAGACAATGGTGGGATGTCATCACCCAAGAATTCAAGGACCCTAATTGACCAAATCAGCACCACTAACGTACCTAGCCATAAAAGATATGAATCGAAATGGAGCACCAATCAGTGGAGCATCTGATATTGGCACAAGTGTCGTTTCATCACTACTAGAATCTTCCACCAGCGAGTTTGTGCCACTCGCTTCATTCTCTTCCTCCGGAATCTGCTCAATTTCTGTAGATATAGCGATTTCGGTATCTGGAGTTAGAGGAGTGTCATTGTGGTAGGATTGCTTGCATAACTCCTCTTGGGAAACCTCGCCATTTTCGACAGGCATTGTCTTCTCTTTTAATAAAGGTTCATACTCACTGGAGGCATTATTAACTTCCCCTGCAAGCTTTGCCAGGGTACCAGCTACTGAATCAGGTTTAGGAGCTAAATACTCTGCAGCAGGTACACTTAAAACCCTTTCAGCAGTCTGATTTGTTGAGTCAGAGATAACAGATGATTGTTCATCATTATGGGCAGGTTTGACTGTGCTAGCCACTGGACCAGAACAACCGCCTGAAGACAATTCAGCCATTGTGCCCGGTCGATCACGCTCAGCATTCAACTGAAATATACATAAATAGCCCAGATCATAATCTCATATAACAAAACTTCATACAGACAGAGACTTCCATGCACATAATGTAAAGAAGTATCAAGCTCATATACTTGTCTCATTAATATAATGAATATGTTCTCTAATGAAGGGCCCGATCATTTATTTCTGGGACCCGTATATTTTTTGGAGTAATCTGAAAGTTTGCTGCATTTGTACATGCTTAGTTACCTTCTCAGCAAGCTCTGCATTTTCGAGGAGCAATTTCTCGACCATTGTCTGTGCAGCAAGCATCTCTGATTTAATGTGCTGATTTTCCTGACAAAGAGTTTGCAAAGAAAGGTTACCTAGACAAGAATAAAACCAGCATATAGAAGAGGCATCACAAAGATTGTCGGACTCAACAGTATTCTTATCAATACCTTAAGTGAAATATAGTTAAAAGGCTGAGTGCTTTGAACAAAATTCATTCACAGCTTTATTAACTAATTTTTAAAATAAGACATCACTAACGAGTCAAGTGTGAAACTACAACATCAAGGTATACAGAGAGCCGGGTCAAATCCAACTGATACCACCAGCGCAAAATTCTAGACATGGAAACTCTTTGTGAGGAATAACAAGAACCAACACATTACAATGCAGCCAGACAAACAATTTTATAAGAGAGTCCAAGATTACAAACCATCTCTCCAATTTCACTGGATAAATGAGCTGAATTCTGTATCTGTCCCTGCAGGCCTGATATGTTTTCTAATAGTTGCCGGTTCTCTTGATAGAGATTCTTCTGGGATTCTTTCAACTCCATTACCTGCAAGGCTTTGATTTTAATATCCATATCAGATAAAATGACATGCCTGTTGTAAAGTGTCTACAGACTACAGTTCTACACAAGCACTTGATATGTGAGTAGGTGAGTTGAAGGATGCACATTATTAATAACTACAAGTAGGGAAGATAAATACATAATCCAAGTTTATCCTCATTCTAATATAATGTATTGTCAGGAGTGCTAAGCAGTAATTATGATTATTTTCCCGCGAGAAAGAAGCTTATCCTATGGTCATGACAAGAAAAAGAATCTAACATTTCCAATGCTAAAAAACTTATAGCCTCAAGCAGTACTGTTACAACGTATGAAAATACCCTGAAGAACTAAATTGATTTGTCAATGGAAAAGCTTGATCAACTGTAACTAGTGTGCCAAATCTGTTAACGTGCTTTGACTTGAGTGCCAAACCAAAAATATGCATATCCACACAGTGATATACACGCGAACACTAAAACTGGGTACCTGTGAGCGTAGTCTTGCATTGTCAGCATTTAGGCCAGCAACTGTTTCTGTGGTGGAATTCTGTCAAATAAAGGTGAAATAATATATGAGCTAATGCTTTTCCTCTTCACTTCTCCACAACCCATGAAATAATGTAAAATATTATATTGCAACTATTATTAAGACAGTGGAAATAAATGATTAAGACTAATAAGTCATAAAATCATGGGTAAAGCCAGACCTGAAGTAAGTAGGGTCTCAAGAAACAAAATAATTGAAATTGAAATGTGGGTATTTGGAAAACATGGAACATCATTCTTAGGATTCCAGATAATTTATAACTTTGGTGGTTTCAATGGAAATCATGTTGTATTAAAAGAATAATATAAAAGTTAACAAGGATCATAAGAGTTATGAACAGAGGTGAAAGTGAAATATAAATAATAGTTTACTCATGCTAAATTTTGTGCACAATACTAGTGAGACAGAAATGAAGATTTATTTCTATATTAGTAAAAAGAATAATCAATTTAAAGTTCAACTTTCAGAATGTAACACTCAATATAATACTATACATGAGTGTTAAAATAAAATCTTATTTTATTTTCCTAACGTCTGTTCCATCCATTAACATTTAATATTTTTTCTAATATTAACTTCTCTCCTTTTCTTCATTTTCCAAATGTTCCATTTTACTTTTTTGACCCCTTCATAATGTAATAATAAGTAAATATATAAATATTATAAATATAGACGAGGGGGAGTGTGGAAAAACAAATGGGATCCTATGACCCCACTTGCACTCTACAGCTCCACCCCTGCTTGATCGAACAAGTCAGCATCAAATACTGGCACTGAGTGAAATCTAACATACTCTGCCAAAATCAGGTACCAAATTCAATCTCCTAACTAATGGCTAATCATATTAAAGATCTTTATTGAAATAAAGATGAGGAATTGAGAGAATAAGGAAAAACAAACTTGTAGGACTAGAAACTGTCATGTTAATATTTAATACACATGTTAAGTGGTATAGGTGAGCGTAAGATGCATAAGCCAATGGAATTGGAATCTAAATGGTCCTAATGGTCGATGACTCTAAATTTAATTTTTTGGTCTTCTTGTTTTCAGTTGTGGAAACCGATATTTGGCATTACAAAAAAAAAGGTTTCCTGTGTTTATGTATTTCCATTGCCAAAGTGCATTTTGATTTTTCGATGCACTTTTATATTAATTAAATAGTACTCCCTCTCTCGGTCCCATTCATAGAGCCATTCACCATTTTAAAGAAAATATAAGAAATATGTACTAGTTCATTACATTCTTTCGTGTTTTGTTTGTAAAACAATTTGATCATCGAGATCTCTATTAAAAAAAATGAAACATAAATATAATATACAATCACTTTTTCTGCACCTTACTGTACAGACAGAATAACTAGATCCTATAGAACAGGACAGAGGTAGTAGCAGATAAATAGCTCAATAAATAATTGATAGCAAGAATTCTATAGCATAAACAGTCACCAACAAGCGTTAGTTTTTTGTCTATTAAAATTCAGAACCACCAAGTCATGAAAAAAGACATACGGCAAGTCTAACTACAACCTCCTCTTTTCTCATGAACTCAAAATGAAAACTAAATAGATGAGACGCATGACATGGCTTACTTTTACATAACGTGTACAAAAACACCAAAGTGAAAATGTGTATACTGGTTCAGTCGTTTTATGGTTGAAGACAAAAAAATCAACTCCAAAATGTTACCCTGCTTACCAAACTAGATATAACACGATAAAACTACTAAGAACTAAGCGATTAACATCTTGTGTTTGGACCAGTAACATGACAAGCTGCCACCATGACTATATAAATAAAATAAATTTCATATTACAAATTTATTTAACAAGAGAAGTCATTTTCTAAGGAAACAAATTAGTAGCGACAGGAAAAAACAAACCTCCTTCTGAGCCCAAGATTCTCTCTCTGTCTCCAGCTGTTTGATTTTTTCTTCTAAAAAAACCTGTGGATCGAATCAGAGATTAGTTTGTTACATCTGATTTACAAGTTCGTAAAATGACTGAAAAGAACACTAGCAAAGTACAATAAAATTTGAAAACAGATGCATACACTGATACACAGTACATGGATACAATGTAAATTAAAGCCTTCTAAAACTCGACTTTTTTAATCTCGAGTCTCGACTTTTGACACTTCTCTTGGAAAATATAAAAGAAGCTCTGATACTCTATACCCAATGAAGAGTTCCAATGGGTCCCAAAGGGATCAACATCAAGATAAATTACTCTTGGAATATAGATACATTAAGATCATATCTTGTTGCTTTTGGATATCAGAGGAAGTGGTTGTAAGTGAATAGGACTAGGGGGGGTATAAAAATAATACCTCCTTTGAACTCGTGGTAGATGCTTCATTTACCAATTGACTGATTTTCTCTTCGTACCCGGCCTGCATAACGCCTTGCATTAGTAAAGGGTTGTAGAGAGTAAAACAGAAGAACTGGTTCTGGGTCACCGAAGCGAGATCTTATATCCTCCCAAGGGCTCACCGGTTTTCAATTGGGCACGGTAATCTGTTTATGAAAGTACTAACTCATACTCCCTCTGTCCCCCTAGGTTGTTTACCTTGGGGGGACGGCACGGAGGTTAAGAAAAAGTGTAAATTAATAGGGAAAAGTAAGAAAAATGAGTAAAGTGGTGGGACCAATCAATATTTAATGTATAAAGTGTGTATAAAGTGGGTATAGTGGAGGAAAATAGTTGATGTGATTGGATTTTATATTATAAAATGTTACTATTTTTTGTATGTAAAGAAATGAGAGGGACGTACCAAAAAGGAAAGTGTAAAGAACCTAGGGGGACAGAGGGAGTATAACAATTTGATATAACATTTCTTGGAAAACCCTTTTCAATATCAATATTATTTCTAAAGAAAAGAAAGATACTAAACTTTGTAGGTCAAAGGCGCAAATAAAGTCATCAATTCACTAACCATAACCTCAGAAATTTTAATATTAAGAACAATTGATAATTTGAGGTCAGATGGAACAGTGAGGATAGAATAAAAGTCTCTAAGAGACACAGAAAGTAGAAACATTAATATTTAGAAGTAAATGCTCTTCAAGATATGATTGAACAAAATTTGGTATAATTCAACATCATACCCTCGGAAATTCTGAAAACAGGAAGAACTATTATCAGGTCAGATAAAACAGTAAGGGTACAATTATCTTTCTAAGAAAGACAGAAGGTAGAAACACCAAAATTTTTTGTAAGTAAACACTTCCCGAGATATAGAATAAACAAACTTAGTATCACCTCTCTACGAAGCCAGGAGTCTTTTTCAGTCTGTAATTTGGAAATTATAAGCCCTAAATCAGCCTGAAAATAACAAAAAGGAAAAGTTGATATCACCATATAATAAATTTAAAAAAAAAAGTTCTGAGATATATTGAACATTCTTTGTTGAACAGCGAAAACCTTGCATAATAAATAATTTCGACAAAGATATGCAAAACTAATTCAGCTAGGGTTAGTTACCTCTTTTTTAATGTATTCTTCTTTTTCCATTTGTAATTGTTTTATCTTTTCTTCTAGGATGCCCTGTAAAGTCCAGAAAAGAGGTTGTAGATGAAACGGTATTTATTACAAAGCTCGATCACACGACTCACATTACCTCTTTCTGTAACCAATATTCTTTTTCATTGCGTAATTTTGAGAAATTGAGCTCCAAGTCATTCTGAAAATTGTTATACAAAGGATAAGAATTACATGTAAGAATCCAGTATGTAATGTAATGTATTTCACATTACTTGCGAACAAAAAAGGTCACTATGAGAAGATAAACACAACTTGATACACACAATTACAATATCTTGTAATGCAGTGTAATCCACTCAGATCCATTTAACTGTTTCGACAGAATTAACTTAAGTTATTTACCACTTTATTCATGTATGCCTCTTTTTCCATTTGTACTTGTTTGACCTGTTCTGTGCTCTGTTCTGTGCTCGCCTCCTGTTCTGTGCTCGCCTGTATAAACCCAACAAAGTTATTAAGGCATCATTCTAAAACACAAAAATATGATGGCTTCATGTGAAGTTATTATTATACATTTGGTGTTCTTTGTCCATCCAGAAAAGCTTCTTGTCTTCAACGGTAAATGATACATACAAATAAAACGAATTAAAGAAAAGTCAAAACTCAAAATTAAGTTTAAAACAGTACATGAATACTGAATAATAAAATACACTATGGCTGCCAGATTTTCAGTGTGGCCTGTAGGTTGGTCAAATGGGTTCTTATGCAAACAGCAAACATTATATTGAAATAGCAACTACATACATGTACAAATACAATACCTTTTAGGTTCGACGGACACAATACCTATATCACAACAGAAAATCATTTCAAGGTAAAGGCGCCCCTAAAGGTTTTTTCATGCACCATGATATGGAACCGGCGAATAACAACTCAACCAACAGGCAGACAAGACTTCCTGATTGTCAACTACAGTAATTTAACCTGGTTCCGCTACTTCCTTATGTAGTACTGCTTACGTTTCTATTATTTAGGGTGTATGTAATACAGGAAGAAAATACGAGTACTTTATAGGTAAAGCTTATACATATACAAGAAAAATTAAAATGAAAACAATATAGAAGGCGAAAGAAAAATTTGTTGACTACTTAATACCCTGGAAGCTTTAGTTGAATCAAGATGGTAAACAAGAAGAGGGCAAACAAAAAGATTTTTATGCCAGTGATTATATGAAGGACATTACCACTTGTTCATACATTTAAATTTCTAGTAGGAACAATGGAACAGTAGCATTATACAATGGCTAACGCAATACTGCAACCAAAAGTATGAGGTTCAATAGTAGCAGAAATCGAGGATTTGTTTAATGGAAAGTATGACTTACGTCGCTAGCTGTTACACCATGTCTGTCAAAAGCTGCACTTGGCAGTGCCGTATGTTCAGCTTGAAAGGCATCAGTTTGCTGACTCTGATCAAGACCATTGGGCATCTGGTTAGCGGAAACTGATGCCACAGTAGGAGCCGCAGATGTGGGTTCTGCATTCTTAGCCTGCTTCTTATTCTTTTTCTTGTTTTTCTTCTTCTTATTATCGTTTTCCATCAGATTTTAAGTTGTATCACCTGTAAAAGTGAATCATATAATGATCTTGAGTAAATAAAAGAGCTACAAATTACGTCCCTAAAGATCTAACTTTTAACAAGTACGGAAAGTAAAAATACTTTTAACTAGTACTCTAAAAATCTCGAATTAATCCCTAGAAAATCCTCTAACTATTCAATAGTGTCAAAATTCCGTAAACCTCAATTTTCTCCAATATTTATAATACTTTTACACGTTCACATAAAAACTTGATTAGTTAAATTTAGTACAAATTCAATATCATACCTACATTACATCAACAAATACAATCCAACTAATAGAATTTAAATAAAACAATTAAATCAAAACTCGTTATTTAAGTAGACATCGAGATAATTACACTACAAAACCAAATTATCATCAAAACAAATACGAATAATGCTCGAATCAATCTCCGATACAATGAACCTAAACAGCCTGCACTAAAAATCGGCAAAAATATTCGAAAATTGCTTCTAACCAGCAATGCAGCATCACTAATCATATACAACAACTCAACATCAAAAAACAGCAGAAATTAAATAAATAATATAAAAATGCACCTAAATTTATTAAATTAAACACAGTTAAAATAACAAAAGAATGTAATCAAATTGGATGGGATCTAAAGTAGAGTAGCAGAATTAAAAAAAAAAAAATTAAAGCTAAAAGGTAAAGAAATACACACGAGAAAATCGTGTGTATAGATACATATACGTACAGGTGAGTTGAGATCCAGAGATTTGTGTGAATTAAGTGAGGAAGCTTTTTCAGATGTCAAGATTGTTTTGTGTTTCTGGAGGTTGGGGGAGAAAGTAACGGAATGTTGGTCCAGTTATAAGCCCACGTACTTTATTGGGCTTCAACTATGGGCCGGCCTGTTAGATATTTGTTGTTATGACAATCGATATAAAATAGTAGGATGAGGCAGATAGATACCAAAAAAAAATATTAAAAAGGTAAGTTCTAGTAAAAATTAGAGGTTTTCTGAAAGATGCAATTTTTTTTGTAAAAATATATTTCTTTAGATTTTTCTTGGCAAATGTACGACTTCCCGTAATTTCAAATGCAACCGAATACAACTTTAATTTAGTTTTTAGAAAAAAAACGTAAAAAAAGGTTATATTGTTTTTATTGCAAACTGTATTTTTGAAAATGTTTTTAGAATATGTTAAATTGCAGGAACAGAATACAACTTTAATTTAGTTTTTAGAAAAAAAAACGTAAAAAAAGGTTAGATTGTTTTTATTGCAAACTATATTTTTGAAAATGTTTGTAGAATATGTTAAATTGCAGGAACAAAAGGTGTTTTTTAGTAATTTTCTTAAAATTAAAACTCCTATAAATTGTTCACATTCGATTTGTATTTAGATTTATTTTGTTGTCTAAAAAAAGATTTATTTTGTTAGCAACTAGTAGAATTATCTGCTTACGAGAGTAGAAGACATCTCAACATGTTGCAAATCTAAATCAAAAAGTTGTCCATATGCAAATGAGACAAAGAATCTTTTCAAAAATCAATCATGAAAAGTAGCCGTTGTTCCGCCTACTTGTTTCACATTTCAAACTTCAATCCAACCAAACCCCCCTCATCATATTGCTTTCCCATCTTACAATTCCTTTCTCAAAACCCAAAACTTCTTAAATTCTCTCTCTCTCTCTATCTCTCCCATATCTCCCATATCTCTCTCTCCCTCTCTCTCTCTCGGAGATGATAGCAGTAGCCTCTCATCAATCTTCGATTAAATCTCCGGATTCCAACCGCCTCGTCCTTTCCAAAAATGGACGAACATCGCTCAAGCCCAAGAATCAGCAGGAGCAGCAGCCTAAGGAAGAACCTAAGCTGCCTAATTGTTGGATAGACATATCACTATCAAAAATCAACAATGACATTGATGTCTCGAATAAGGAGAATATTCCTCCGCCTGATTTTACAGGGGTCAAAAAGGCGGAAATGGAAGTGGAAACATTAATTGATGCTTCGCTGGCTGAAGAGCTTAGCGCGATTCGGGAGAAGCTGGAGAGAATGAGATTAGATAAAGAGAATACAGAGAAACTGCTGCACGATAGACAGATCGCGATGGATATTGATGTGGGCTGAAAGTAAGCCCTAAACACACATTTAATGTGGCATTAATTAGACCTAGAATGGTCCAAACGTGGGGCCCACCAGATGGGCCCAAATCCTATTTACAATATTAATTTCGTAATTAATATTAGGGATAATAAACAGCTCAGCAATAAGTGTCAGATAGGGACATTATCTCTACAAGGAGTAGCCTCCGAGGCGCATACTCATACAAGGAAACAGACTCCTACAAGGTAGGAGTCTAGAACTTTCCTCTAGGCTGACTTACCCACCAAGTCACCTAACCCTAATACAACTCTAAGGCTTCTCAGCCTATATAAAGGGTCAAACCCCTCATCTCAGAACTACGTTTGATTGGCTTGATTCTCTTAATACAGAGATACGTAGGCATTCTGTGAGGACCGATTAAGTCTCGAACGCAGAAGCAGCCATTAAAGCTCGAAGCTCACCAACCCTATCATTAAATACACGCGAAACTTAGCCGCAATATCAAACCCTCGTTTTTATTCCACAACATTTGGCGCCGTCTGTGGGAAGAAGACATCAACCATGGTTACCACTCGAAGAACAACACCGGTCTCAACCGAGCCCACCTCTGGCACTGTTATCCCATCAGTTTCTGCTCCTCCATTGACGGAGCAAGGGATGAATCCTCATACTCAGATCTCTCAACCACTAGGGACGAATCCCCATGCTGAGGGATCTCAACCAGAAATCGTCCCTCAAGGACAGGAGACTAACCCGCTCCAGATGATAGTCTCTCCTCTCCCTCTGAGTAGTCGCCCGCCTCTTCATAGCCTCTCCACTTCTTCACTCCCTGTCAACACCAACCCACTGTATGGGCTGCCTAACTACCCCCAGGATCCAAGGGATCCTGGACCAAGCGGTCATGCTCGGCTGATCCATGGGCAACAACAACCCCCTTATCTTAGAGGCCCGGCCCCTCCTGAACTAGGATACTATGATTACTCTGGTCCTTATACTGAAGATTCGTCGTCTGAAGACGATGATCGAGACGAAGCCCCAAGGAGGCGACGCGCTAGTAAGGAACCTCTGAGGAGGAATCCAGCAAACCGTGATGGTCCTTTAACAATCGCAGAGAGAATTAAGGCTTATGAAGCCGAGATTCAGAAGCGGAAGGACGACCAAGCAAGGGAGCAAGAAAGACAGAACCCTAATCAGACTCGACCTCCTCCGACTTCAGGAGGAATTCCCTTCATAGATTTGGAGAGGTCTTCAAGGAGATGCCGAAGGGCTGAAGCCCCAACCAGAGGGACTACAAGGGTGGAACTCCCCAAGAGTAACCCCAAAGACTTGATGCCACAAGGAGATCTCGATGATCCGACCCCTCCGTTCACTGAGGAGGTGATGAACGCGCATATCTCCCGAAAGTTTAAGATGCCCACAATAAAAGCTTATGATGGAACGGGGGATCCCGCAACTCATGTGAGAACGTTTACGAGCGCATTGTTATTGCAGCCCGCTAACGATGCCCTTAAGTGTAGGGCGTTCCCCCAAACCCTGTCAGGCATGGTGCAACGTTGGTATAGCCGTCTACCTCCAAATTCAATTAGCTCTTTTAAGGAATTGAGTACCGCTTTTGTCAGTCAATTCATTAGCGGAAGAATTCATGAGAAAAGCTCTGCATCCCTTATGTATGTAGTACAGGGGAAGAACGAGAACCTGAGAGATTATCTCAAGCGATTCACTAAGGAGACCCTAAACATCACTGATTTGGAAAATAAAGTGGCTATGGTAGCCCTGCAGCATGGAACCACGGATCTCTTTTTTAAGAGGTCACTGGCAAAACATCCCCCTGAGAACATGGATGAGCTCCAACGAAGGGCTGATAAGTACATTAAGGCTGTGCTCCCGAGTTTTTTAAGGGAAGAAGAGAAAAGAAGGGAAGAGAAGAGAAGGGAGTGGAAGAGAAGGGTGGTTATTTAATTTTCTTTAACTTGCTCCCAAGTTTTTCATGGAAAGAAAAGAAAGTTTGGATATAAAAGTAATTAAAGTAATTGTTTTGTGAGATAATCCCTCACAATCATCCCAAAAATGGAAAGAAAGTTTTGGAAGGAAGTTATGAAGAATTTTCTCTCCAAATCTTTTCCATTCTCTTCTAAAAAAACTCGGGAGCACGCTTACGAAAGAAATTTTCAAATATTTCTTTTCTCTTCTTTTCTTTTCTCCTCCATTTACAACTCGGGAGCACAGTGTAAGGCTGAGGATAGCATGAAGAAGGAAGCCACGTTGGGCAATGGAGGCAACGGGAACTCCAAGAAGCGAAAGCAAGACCAGGAGTATGATGACCAGGAATATGATGCTAGGGACAAGTATCCCCGAACTAGTGAGGACTCCGACTCTGCCCCTAAGAAGAGCCAAGGACCAAGGTTCACTGAGTATGCAAGGTTGAACACTCCTAGGAGTCGAATCCTATTGGACATTGAGAAGGATAAGGATTTTCGATGGCCGAAGCCACTCAGGGGTGATCCCACAAAGAGGAACAAAAATCAGTATTGCAGATTCCACAAGGATGTAGGGCATGACACTGATGATTGTAAGCAACTCAAAGATGAGATCGAGTTCTTGATCCGTAAATGGAAGTTGGGCCACTTCACTAAGGGTGAAGATCGTGGTAATCAGAGAAGAGAGTATGATAGGAACGACGACGATCGGGATCGCACCCCACATCCCCGAGGGCCAGTGATCAACATGATCTCAGGAGGCCCGACTGCGGCCGGGACGACTAGGAACTCTCGGAAGGCTTATGCCTGAGAAGTGATGCATATTGTCGGAGAGACACCAAAGCGTGCAAAAACCGAAGTAACAATCGAATTTGATGATTCAGACCTTGAAGGGGTGAAGTTCCCCCACGATGACCCGCTGGTCATAACACCCATGATTGGGAATTCAGAGGTGAAGCGAGTCTTGATAGACAATGGAGCTTCAGTGGACATTTTGTTCTATGATGCATTCGTGAAAATGGGATACAACGACTCTCAGTTGACCCTATCTAACATGCCTATATATGGATTCAGCGGAGTAGAGTCTAAAGTTGAGGGAACTATTCTGTTGCCCGTCACCATCGGACAGAAGCCAACAGAGGCCACTCAGATGCTGAACTTTTTGGTTATCAAAGCGTCTTCCACCTACAATGCCATCCTCGGGAGGACTGGACTCCATGCTTTTAAGGCTGTGGCCTCAACCTATCACATGAAGATCAAGTTTCCAACCAGGAATGGTGTAGGAGAACAAAAAGGTGACCAGAAAATGGCTAGGAGCTGTTATGTAGCCGCGTTAAGGCCTGATGGAGTCGGGGGGTAGGTCCTTCCGATTGAAGACATGGACGTTTATAATGATAAGGAACATCAAGAAAGGCCAGCAGAGGACATCACACATAAACCTCGGACAGCCATTAAGGCTAAGGCGTCAACTGACTTCGTGGTTGAATGCATCATTGGAAACCAAGAAGTCGAGGGGCAGGAGATTGTACCCCAAGCTGTAGATGAACTTCAGAATAAGAATGAGGTGACTAGAAGGAGTAGTGAGTGCTCTATTTTATTGGAGCATCAAAAATAAAATCAAGTGGTGCAAGCCTAGTCTTGCAAAGCCCCGATGGGTTCAAATTATCCTAGTAGTTTTTAGCTTCATATTTTATCTAGTAGAAGTAGAAATAAGGTTCGATGAAACCATCGCAGAGCATGTTGCTCCGAGTAGGACAGTAGTATTCTATGTAAGGGTTGAACCCATCTCAAGTTATTAATGCAAGTTTGTTTTCCATTCATTGATTATGTGATTTTATTTATGTACCTAACACCTGATGTGTGTAAGTCAAACATGACCAAGTACCGAAAATAAAAAAATACACGAATGGAAACAAACAAACACATAAATAAAAACCCTGAAAGGTCGAGAGTTACTAAGAGTTTAAGTCCTTGAAGGACCCCGGATAAAAAATAAGAAGCAAAGATAGGTTTGAAAACCCTGAAATCAGAACTAAGATTCGAGACAAGCCGTGAAAGACATGAAGTCAAGTAAGGGATCCTAAAGACCTTTAGTTTGACATCAATCCAAAAGAAAGGTCGTGAATACTTGGTAGTCGACATATGAACACCAACGATGAACATGTAAACGTCAACCTCGAATCCTAGGATAAGGAACACGAGTTATTAGCCATGAAGGCCATGGGATAGCTATGAAGGCCAAACTTGAAGGGGTCATGAACCTCCAGATAAGATCCAATGGTTGAAACTTCAAGTCAAAGCTTGAAAACCAATCTGAAATTTTGGACCCTCAATCCAGAATGCCAACATTGAAATATCTGAACAAGCATTGAGTGCCATCCTCATTCGAAAGGATAACAAGGTTCAGAAGCCTATCTACTATGTGAGCAAGATGTTGCATGCAACTGAGTTAAATTATTCTCCCATTAAGAAGTTTGCTTTGGCATTGGTAACAGCCTCGAGGAAGCTACGATCGTACTTCCAGGCACATAAGATTGAAATCCTGACGGACCAGCAACTGAGAAACATATTGCATAACCCGAAGGCTAGCTAAGTGGGCGATAGAACTCAGATAATTTGATATCGCGTACAATCCTCGAATTGCAATTAAAGCACAGGTACTCGTTGACTTCTTAGTTGAATATACCATTGACAACCAAGAAGTCGGGGGGCAGGAAGGCACAACACCCCAGTAAGGGCAAGATGAGACACCCCAAGAGGGAGAGAACTTATAAAGTTTAGAAGAAACATTGGGTGCTCTATTTTGATAGGGCATCAAAAACAAAATCAAGTGGTGCTGGTATAGTCCTACAGAGCCCTGATGGCTTCGCGATTGAATATACTTTGAAGTTGGATTTTCCGACAACCAATAACGAAGCTGAGTATGAAGCCTTGATAGCCGGGTTGGGCTTGGCAAGAATCATGAGGGTTAAGAACCTCAAAGTTTGTGGAGACTCAAGGCTTGTAGTATCGCAAGTTAATGGTGATTTTGAAGCCAAGGATGAAACTATGGCAAAGTATTTGAGAGTTGTAAAAGCTGTTATGACTCAGTTTGATGAGTACTATGTGGAGAATATTCCGAGGGAAGAGAACGTTAAGGCCGATGCCCTGTCCAAGTTCGCTTCTTCTGAGATAGAAAATTATGCAGGGAGTGTTTACTTCCAGATCTTGAAGGCCCCTACCATTAACTCATAGTTGGTAGCACCAATTGATGAAGGAAGCTGAAGGATAGACCCTATCAAAGCTCATCTTGAGGCTGGTTGGCTCCTTGATAATGCCTTGATGGCCAACAATGTTGTCTGCCTCCAATCGAGCTTGTCGTCTGAGTTTAATGGCCCGAATCAAGAGTCGTTAGTCAAGTTGAAACCTAGAGTCAAGATAGAGTAGTGACAACTAGCCAAGGCACACCAGACTCGAAGTCAAGTGCTGAGTGGCAAAGGAACTTCTTGAACGATCAACCGAGAAGCAAGACCTCCACCATATGAAGCAAGGGGGGCAAGAACTAAGAAACAAGTAATTTGAATTCAAGGTTCACGAAACCTTTCAAGGCATGGCAAACACCTCCTATTGACCTGAAACCACGTGATTGGTGGTCCAGAACACCCCCAACTTGATAAATGTTTTGGTAGTAGATTAAGAACGCTTATCAGAAAAGCTAACAAGAAAGGTTAATACCTCAATTTGGAAATTGAAAAATGTACTTGGGATCCCGAGTCTCTGATCCAGAACATCGACGTGGAAGGCCAAGATTAGCCATGAAGGCCAAAGTTAGCCATGAAGGCCAAGATTAGCCATGAAGGCCAAGATTAGCCATGAAGGCCAAGATTAGCTATGAAGGCCAAACTTGAGGAGGTCGTCATTAATCTCAAATCCATCCGAAACAACTATAAACCCAAGGTCTGAATTGACCCAAATTTGATTTGAGGCCCAATAAACTTTCAGTTGGATACTAGGTCTGTTAAGCTTGAAAATCTAGGAAGTAAAGGCCCATTGTGACCTAGGCCCAAAAGAAGGAAACCCAAACAAGGTCCACCATTAAAAGCCCGTAGAAGGCCCAAGAAGCCAATGGCAAACAAAAATTATGCTCGAGGTCGGTGATTTTTGAAGTCGAAAATACATTATGATGAGCTCGTATGGGACGACCTTGGATCCCCATCTGAAGTCGCCAGGGCGTGACTCGAGATCGCAAAGCCCAGGTTGTAAATGAACTGGAAAACAATAAAAACCCTAACGACTTGAACCTTATTTGAGTTCTTAATTAGGTTGGGTTGAGGTCGAAAAAATACTACGGCTAGATTGTAAATTTGAGATCGAAAAAGAGCGGAAACTCGCGAAAAAGTCATGCGACTTGAAGCCAATTTGAGGTCGGTATCTCCTATAATTGAGATCGCGAACCTGAGCTCGAAAATGAACTAGAGAGAATAGAAATTTCTCGCGACCTCACTCCCAATTTGAGGTCGTTTCAACACCATCTGAGCTCGTCCATTTGAGGTCGGAAAAACACTGAAAATCCTGAAAAGAAGCCACGACTTGGCCTCCGTTTGAGTTCGTTTTTGAGCTCGAAAATGAACTAATTTCTGCTCGAAATTTCCAGGTCGAAAATGACTTAGAAAGTAAGAAAAATGGCTGCGACCTTGAGGCAGTTTGAGCTCGAATTTGAGCTCGGGTTTGCAAAATTTCGAGCCGAAACGATAATTTCTGAATAGTACTAGTCTTCAGCTCGACCCCAGCCAGGGGCTCTGCCCCTTGGACCCCGCCAGGGGCTACCGCCCCTTGGACCCCACCCGGGGGCTGCCGCCCCCGGACCCCCGCTAGCACCGTTTAATGCCGATTAGCACAGATTAGTGCCGATTAGCACCGTTTAGTGCCGATTAAGCACCATTTAATGCCGATTAGCACAGATTAGTGCCGATTAGCACCGTTTAGTGCCGATTAAGCACCATTAAATGCCGATTAGCACATATTAGTGCCTGTTAGCACCGATTAGTGCCGATTAGCACCGTTTAGTGCCGGTATAGCACCGTTTAGCGCCGATTAGTGCCGTTAGTGCCGTTTTATGCCATTCGACATTGTTTAACACTGTTTAAACATTGTTTAAGGCTGATTAGCGCTGTCTAGTGCCATTTAACACCGCTTAGTGTCGTTCAACATCGTCGTAAATTGCGTCGGTCGCTCCACGCTTTACACCAAGATGATATTGTTGAAAATACTCGCGTACGAGCAATGAACCCTGACCCAAGTCTCAATTAAGGCCTTTATAACTTCAAGGAAAACCTGATCAGTTTTCCTAGAAGTTGGGGGGCAAATGATGTGGGCTGAAAGTAAGCCCTAAAGACACATTTAATGTGGCATTAATTAGATCTAGAATGGTCCAAACGTGGGGCCCACCAGATGGGCCCAAATCCTATTTACAATATTAATTTCATAATTAATATTAGGGATAATAAACAGCTCAGCAATAAGTGTCAGATAGGGACATTATCTCTACAAGGAGTAGCCTCCGAGGCGCATACTCATACAAGGAAACAGACTCCTACAAGGTAGGAGTCTAGAACTTTCCTCTAGGCTGACTTACCCACCAAGTCACCTAACCCTAATACAACTCTAAGGCTTCTCATCCTATATAAAGGGTCAGACCCCTCATCTCAGAACTACGTTTGATTGGCTTGATTCTCTTAATACAGAGATACGTAGGCATTCTGTGAGGACCGATTAAGTCTCGAACGCAGAAGCAGCCATTAAAGCTCGAAGCTCACCAACCCTATCATTAAATACACGCGAAACTTAGCCGCAATATCAAACCCTCGTTTTTATTCCACAACAGATATGCAAATGAATCATCTTCTTAAGAGAGGTCAATGATAACTCTACAACTCGATCGGGTACTTCCTCACCAACTCCTGTCTCGGAAGTGGTGTAGCTGCTGTGGGGTGTCTGCAAAACAACACCGGAGGGGGGGTTCGGCCCCGAGGTGACTCCGGCGTGAGAGTAAGAGTTGGCTTTGGAAGGTAATAATCAAGTAGAGTATCAGAATAATAAATGTGTGTGGTTGTGTAATAATGGCTAACCCCTAAACCCCATTCTCTAGGGGCATTTATAGCCCCAGGCCTAGGGTTTAGGGGTTGGTTACTTTTGCTCCTAGCCGTCGGATCTGGGGGGCCAGCCGCTGAACTTCCGGGATGTTGAACAGGTGTCCCGACATGTGGGGGTTGTTGGCCAGAGTGTGGCAGCGTTGTCTCGAGTGTGATTTGACACATGCTGATTATTGGCATTTAGTGTAGGTCAGTGTCAGGTGTGGGAATATTCGCTGAGCTGGAGTGTCACGTGCGTTGGTCCACCAGTCTGGAGTGGGGACCCCACCACGTGGTGGGGGGCCCCGGTCCGGACCCACCAACCTGGGTTGGGTTCTTACTCTTCACAAGTTGGATTTATTTGTAGTTTTGGGCTCCAAGTTGGGCCTAGTTGGGCCTGGGCTATTTCTAGCCTATCATTTGCCCCCCACTCCCCTATGCGGATTCTCCGGATGGGGGGAGTAGTAGGAGAAAATTGTGCCTTTGGTGCTTTGAAAGGAAGAAATTTTTTCTTGGTTGCCCCCAGGCCCGGGGTGCATGTGGAGGTATGTATCCCCGGGGCAAGGGGTGTAGTGTTGCTTCTTTACAAGTCCAAAGCTTTATTGCCTTGGGTAACTTAGGAGAAAATTTTTCTTGGTTGCCCCCCAGGCCCGGGGTACCGGGTACGTGTGGAGATATGTATCCCCGGGGCAAGGGGTGTAGTAGCCCAATTGTTTGTGGTATATATGTATATACATGTATACTCATGTAAAATCTCTTTTTTTTTTGCACCGGGTAGTGGATGCAAGCTATTTTCCTTTTCTTTTTTATTTTTCTTTTCTCCGTGTTCTGGGTTGTTGGGCCGTCTGATTGGGCCGCCACGTGTCGTGGCGGTTGGTTCTCAAATTTGCCTATAAATACCCGGTGTCACAGTCATTTGTATCCACTTGCTTTTCTAATCTTCTGTCGTTGTCACGCTTCTCTGAGGACCTATACTCCGGATTGCAGCTTTCTTCGGCTTCCTTTTTCCTTTGTAAGTCTT
Source organism: Kitagawia praeruptora (assembly GCA_037693485.1). Lineage (NCBI taxonomy): Eukaryota > Viridiplantae > Streptophyta > Magnoliopsida > Apiales > Apiaceae > Kitagawia > Kitagawia praeruptora. The sequence goes on along the minus strand of CM075351.1, from coordinate 113,227,796 downwards.
CTCGCCCCAAGCTTTAACTTTTTACTTTATTGTGCTTGTTCCCCGGACTCAGTTTCTTTATATATGCGTAGAATTTTAATTGTAGCTTTTCTGTTGGGTAGTTCGGGGTAGCATCCTTTTATGGTAAAGACTCAAGTTACTGCTAGACGAGTACTCATCCCTCTTTCTGACCCCAGTAGTGAATCCTGTAGTAGTTGTTCGGCTGATAGCAGTCCGGAGTACTTTGAGCTACAGTGGTGTATAATGGGTAAGAAAAAGAGTAGCCTTCCGATAGTTTTGAGGATTATGACCAAAGATATGGGCCCGGGGTATAGCCTTAGCGAGCCTGATGGTAGTTGGGGCCACACTCAACATTATTTTGTTAAGAGGGATCCGGGGATTCCACAAGCTTTCTTCTTCAGGGACCTCAGTTCGGAGTTTTCTGAAAATGCCGATGTGGCGGCCATGACCACTTATGACAAGGCCTTCTTAGATTCCAGGTTCAGGGATAAGCCGGGCTCCGGGATGGATGTTGCCCCTTTCAAGGCCGAGTACGTAGAGAGGTCGGTTGACTGGGATCAAATTTTCCAGGCCACCTTCCATTTGGATGGTGATGTAGAGTGGAGGTGGCCCGTGCCCGGGGAGAAGATTTATCATCAACCGGAGGGTGGCTGGGTCGGCGTGTGGCTGGAGCACCTTAGGGGGGGATACGGCCCTAGATGTCATCAATTTGTCAAGTCCTTGTGCTTGTTCGAGTATGGACTTCCGATCACCCAACTCACCCCTAACGCTGTGAAGTGGATTACCTTCTTTTTGGGGTGTTGTGAGGCCGCCGGGCTGTTGCCTACTTTTAAACTCTTCCACCACCTCTTCCAGTTAGTTCATTCCACCAACCTACCCATGTATGAGTTTAGGTTCCGGGCAAAGGCCTGTGGATACCCTACTTCGGCCTCCAAGCCCCTGGGTGCGTTGCCTTCCCTTTAAGGGGTGGAACGGGGAGTTCGTGTATCTCCGGGGTGTGGATATCCGGTTCATGCCCACCTTCAAAGAAGAGCCCCTAGCAATGCAATTTCAAGTATATGACGTTCAGGAGGATGGGCTGGACCGGATCCATAGTTTTTGCCGGGGCTTAGGGAGGCAAGTGACCCGGGAGGACCTCATGAGTCACAAATACCTCTTTGAAATAGGATGTAAATTCAGGCTACTTTTTCCTTTGTTGTTCTTCATTATCGTGTTGCAAGTTCCCATTTATCCGGGCTAACGTATCCTGCTTTGCATTTTCAGGTCTTCCTAGCTACACTCCGGACTTCGAGAATTTTACCAAAATGAACAATGCTAATGCTGCTCTTGCTGCCGCTCTTATGGGTATCGGTCACGTTCGTGACAATACCAAAAGCTCCGGAGAGGCTAGTGGTTCGGCCGTGAACCAAGAGGCTAGTAGTGATAATAGGGTGGTTAACCTGGGGCTTGTGGATCCGGATGTTGACACCACTCCGCTCAACCCAAGGAAAAGGGCCCGATCTGCTGTCCAGACAGAAATGTTTGGAAACATGAAATCGAACTGCGGGGTGGAGCAGGAGTGCCCGAAGGGGGTGTTTACCAAGCAGCCCGACTTCGGTCCTCACGAGCCGGCTCCTATCTCTCCGGAGGAAAGGAATTTTATTGGCTTTCTATCCGATCTACCCTGCAAAAAGGAGTGGGAAGAGATGGGCAAGGACTCGGCCACGTCCCTTTTTGAGGATATGATGGGGGTTTATGGCCAGGTATATTCTTCTCCGGATCTGTATTGTGCTTTTCTTTATCTTAGTTCTAACTTTGTTTGTGTTTCCGTTTCAGCTGGGAGTTCGGATGGCTGGCTGTGCGGCCATGGCCCGGAGAGAGATAGCCACAATCAATGAAGCCCGGGACGTCATTAGCTCTGTTTCCGAAAAGGATAAGGAGATAGCTGATCTCAAGCTGGAGCTCTCCGAGCTAAAGGAAACTACCGAAGCCCGGATTGAGAAGTTCAAAGAGGGCATGACTAAGGTTGCGGAGGAGAGGGATGCTGCCAATGTTCGGGCTAAGGATTACAAAGAGAGTTTGAAGAAAGCTCGGGAGGATCTCAAGGCGAGGAGGCCCGAAAAGGAGGTTATTGCTGAGTTCCGGAAGTCGGATGCCTATGACGAGGATCTTGCTTCTGTTGCTGCAAGGAAAATCCACCGCTGCTGGGTGGTTGCTGAGAAAATGTGCAAGACCGATCCCGGAACTGCCACCTGGGATAACTTTATCAAGGATTATATGGAGGCTGAAGATGCCTTGGTCCAAGGTGAGGGCGAGCCTACCCCTTATAAGGCTCCGAAGTCGACTCCTCCTCCTCCCGAAGCTTAAACCTGAAGACCAGCTGCGTCCGGGGTCCGGGTTGTGCCCGTGTAATCTTTATTTTTCAATCTCTTGATATAACTCGTCTATATTTTAACTTTGGTAACTTTGCTGAATCTGTATAACGTGCGGGTGTTTCGGGTTGTTGGTCAGCCCGGCCTGCCTTATCTTTTATGTATTTTCTTTTCTGCACTTCGGAGTATGCTTGTTTGTTTTTTCCTTTCCCTTTATAAAGAAAATTTTGGCTTTGTGATTAGTCTTGCCCCCCACTCCCTCATTCGGATTTTTCGGATGGGGGAGTGAGGTGTGGCTTGCCTTAGGTTTGCTTAGCTCGGAATTGAGCTCCGGGCCAGGTAGTTTACTACCGTGGCCCGGGGTTTAGCCATACTTGAAAACCTTCCAAGTAGGAGTTAGTTTTTGTAATCTGAGCTCCGGGCCAAAGTAATTACTACTATAGCCCGGGGTGTAGCCATACTTGTATAGTTAAAAAACTTTTTAAGTAGGAAAATTTTTGTAATTTTAGCTCCGGGCCAGGGTATTCACTACTATGGCCCGGGGTTCAGCCATACTTAGTCAGTTAAAAAACTTTTTAAGTAGGAAAATTTTTGTAATTTTAGCTCCGGGCCAGGGTATTCACTACTATGGCCCGGGGTTCAGCCATACTTAGTCAGTTAAAAAACTTTCTAAGTAGGAAAATTTTTGTAATTTTAGCTCCGGGCCAGGGTATTCACTACTATGGCCCGGGGTTCAGCCATACTTAGTTAGTTAAAAAACTTTCTAAGTAGGAAAATTTTTGTAATTGATCTCCGAGCCAGAGCTTTTTACAACTATTGCCCAGGGTTTGGCCATACTTAGAAAGTATGCAAACTTTCTAAGTAGGGATTTGCTGCTATAGATGTAAAAAATTTTGTAAAAGGAAATTTTGATGGAGTCATGCTCCTTTTCATTAATGAGTTCGAACTAGTATAAGGGTTTGCTTTTCAGTTACAAAATGTTTATGCTTCAGCTGAATTTCTTTGGCCTATTGATAATATTTCCTGAGCCGGAGGCCATGCCAAGTGTTGGGGACCTCGGTGTCGTCCATGTGGCTGAGCTTGTAGGTTCCGGGGCGAAGTACTTCTTTGACTTTGTAAGGACCCTCCCACTTAGGCATGAGTTTGCCCGTATTGGTGGGGTCTGATGCTTCTGTGTCCCGGAGTACTAAGTCTCCGGTCTGGAAGTTCTTCACTCTGGATTTCTTGCCGAAGTATTCTCTTGTTTTTTCCTTGTATTGCTCCATTCTTTCCACGGCCTTGTCCCGGACTTCATCTACTAGCTCCAGATTTGCCCGCAACCCTTCTTCGTTTGCTATTTCATCAAAGTTGATCACTCTGCGGGAAGGGGAGCCTACTTCGATGGGTAACATGGCTTCAGTTCCATAGGCTAGCTTGAAGGGGGTCTCTCCAGTTCCGGATCTAGGGCTAGTCCGGTATGCCCATAGGACATTTGGTAGTTCTTCGGGCCACTTATTCTTGCACTCCTGAAGTCTTTTCTCGATTCCCCTTAGCAAAATTCTGTTTGTGACTTCGACTTGGCCGTTGCCTTGAGGATAGGCTACGGAAGATTTCTTGTGCTTTATCCCCCTCTCTTTCAAATAGTTTTCAAAGTCTGAGCCGATGAACTGTGTTCCATTATCCGAGACTAGTACCCTGGGTAGGCCGAAACGCATTAAAATGTTGTCCATGAACTTGATGCAATCCTGCTGGTTTATAGTCCTCATCGCCTTTGCTTCAGCCCACTTGGTCATGTAGTCGATAGCTACTAACAGGTACCTCAAATCCCCCTTGGCTCGGGGAAAGAGTCCTACTATGTCGATGCCCCATACAGCGAAGGGGATTGGAGACAGGACTGAAGAGGGTAGGACCGGGCTTTTCCTTGGGACGTTACTGAATAGTTGGCAATTTCTGCATTTCTTAACAAATTCAACTGCATCGGAGTGGATAGTTAGCCAATAGTAGCCTTGCCTTATGATTTTATAAGCCAAAGCCTTTGCGGACATGTGATCTCCACAGATGCCCTCATGCACTTCCCTTAGGCAGTAATCAGCTTCTTCCGGACCGACACATTTTAAGACCGGGGAAGAGAATGTTCTTCGGTATAGCTGGCCCTGTTCAATAAAGAATTTGGCTGCCTTGTTTTTTAGCCTTCTTGCCTCGTTTTTATCTTCAGGTAACTCCCCTTTTTCTAAGTAGCGGACAAATGGGGTCATCCAGTTCGGGCTATCGTCAATTTCCATGACCTGTCCTTCATCAATGGCTGGTTTTTCGAGCTCTTCAAAGTACACTGAGCTATCTAGTTCGGCTGAGTTTTGAACTAGTCTAGAGAGTTCATCTGCTTCTGAGTTTTCTTCTCTGTTAATCTGGGAGATGTGGTACTCCGGGATGGTGGCTAAATAACTTTTGACCAAAGCTTGGTACTAGGCTAGTCTGGTATCTTTAGCAACATACTCCCCCTTTGTTTGCCGTACCACAATCTGGGAGTCACTGTAGATACTTAGGTTCGGAACTTTCAGAGTTCGGGCTAGCTTCAACCCGGCAAGAAGGGCTTCATACTCAGCTTGGTTGTTAGTGGCTTGGAACTTGAATGTGATTGCCTGCTTGATTTGGAAACCACCCGGGCTCGTCATGATTAACCCCGCCCCGGATCTATCAGCTATTGAGGATCCGTCCACGTAAAGAGTCCATGACTCTATGCTCTTATCTGGGGTCGCGGACTGTTCAACTATCATATGGTTGTGTTGGGGTTCGGGGAAGGAGCATTCTGTTATAAAGTCTGCCAAAGCCTGGGCTTTGATGGCTGTCCGGGGCACAAAGGTTAGGTTAAATTGGCTGAGTTCAATTGCCCAATTTATCAATCTCCCGGAGGCATCTGGCTTGTGGATGATTTTCCTTAAAGGCTGGTCTGTCACCACTTTAATTTCTCGGCCCTGAAAGTAGTGTCTGAGTTTTCTTGAAGCGGTTATTAGTGCGAAGGCAAACTTCTCCAGGTTAGGGTACCGAGTCTCGACATCCTTCAGCACCTGGCTGATGTAGTATACCGGTCGCTGGATTCCTTGTTCTTCCCGGACTAGGGCTGCAGCTATGGATAATGGTCCCGCTGAAAGGTATATGTGTAGAGGTTGCCCGAGCTCTGGTTTTGTCAGGAGAGGTGGTGAGGACAAGTATTCTTTGATCATTTCGAAGGCCTGTTGGCACTCCGGACTCCATGCTATCTCCTTTTTGTTGTTGGCCCCTTTGAGGAGGTTGAAGAAGGGTAAGCATCTCTCCGCAAGTTTGGAGATGAATCTCCTCAGGGCCGCAAGGGATCCGGCAAATTTCTGGATATCCTTTTGAGTCCGGGGTGGTTGCATATCTAGAATTGCCTTAATTTTTTCCGGATTGGCCTCAATACCTCTCTGGCTGATCATGAAGCCTAAGAACTTTCCTGCCCCTACTCCGAATGTACACTTTTCCGGATTCAGCTTCATTTCGTTTTTTCTCAGGTTCTCGAAACATTCCCGCAGATCAGGGACATGTTCCTCAATAGTTTTGTATTTAGCTATGATGTTATCCACATAAGACTCCAGATTTCGGCCTATCTGGTCCTTGAATACTTCTACCATTGCCCTCTGGTATGTTGCTCCCGCGTTCCGGAGTCCAAACGGCATGAACTTGTAAGCATACACTGCTCTGTGTGTGATGAAGGAGGTCTTGGCTATATCCGCAGGGTTCATCTTGATCTAATTGTATCCGGAGAAAGCATCCATGAAGCTGAGCATCACATGGCCCAAGGTAGCATCAATGAGTTGGTCTATGCTAGGCAATGGATATGGATCTTTGGGACAAGCTTCATTGAGGTCTGTGTAGTCCACACACATCCTCCACTTTCCGTTGGGCTTTTTGACCAGTACCACATTGGCCAGCCACTCCGGGTACTTGATCTCGCAGATAATGTCTGCCTTGAGTAGTTTCTCTACTTTCTCGTCTATGGCTTTCTGCCTCTCCGGGGCGAAGTTCCTTCTTTTCTGTTTCACTGGTTTCCTTATGGGATCAACATCTAGGCAGTGCATAGCTAGGGATTCCCGGAGTCCGGGCATATCAGCTGGGCTCCAAGCGAATACATCTGCATATTCCCGGAGTAGCTGAATGAGTTCTTCTCTAAAAACAGGTTCCAGCCCGGCTCCGATTTTGATTTTTCTTTCAGAATCTCCGAGTATCAGTTCAATATTCTCAGTTTCTACTGCGGGCTCAACCTTTGCCTGGTCTTTCATCAAGGATGATTTTTGGACTCGGGCTTGGGAGTTTGAGGCCAGATACTCCCGGGCAAGGGATGTGTCGACTTCCCGAACTGGGGCTCCGGTGTTTTCAATGTTCTGCACCTCTTTCCCGGGGCCCTTGTTGGTTAGGTTTCGGTGTTTCTTTCTGCTTTGGTTTTTGTGATAGTTTGAGGCTTTTCGCTTGTTTTCTGGGTCGGTTTCCGCCATTACAAGGGCTTGGCCGTAGCATCGACTAGCCGTCTCAGTGTCACCCTTCACTTCCCCCACCCCGGAGGCCGTGGGGAATTTAAACTTGAGGTGCGGGGTTGAGGTCACAGCCCGGAGTTAAGTCAGGGTCGGGCGCCCCAGGATCACATTGTAAGAAGAGGGAGCGTTGATCACGTAGAACTTAATCATATGGGTTATTTGCTTCGGGGTAGTTCCGAATTGGACAGGTAAGTATAGGGTTCCTTGGATAGGGACCAAATTGTGGCCGAAGCCATAGAGTGGGTCTTCCCTACACTCATTCATTTTGACGCTTCCGAGCTGCATCCTATCCATGGTGTGTTTGAATAGTATGTTGACTGACGAGCCATTGTCAACCAGGATCCTTTTTACCTCGTTTTCAGCAATATCCAAGCTTACGACCAGGGCCTCATTGTGGTTGGGGTCTATTCCTTCAAAGTCTGCACTGCTAAATGATATCACTTGTTCCGGGGCAGAATCTATCATCATCACCTCATCCCCGGAGTCTGGGCTTCTCGGGGGAGAGTTCGAGCCTCCCAGTACAACATGTACGACATTCTTGGTTTTCTGGGCCCCGGTCCCCTCTCTTTTATCCACCGGTCTCCGGGCTATGTACTGGCCCATGTTTCCCCTTTTGATTTGTTCTTCTATAAAAAACTTGAGGGACATGCAGTTCTCGGTGTGATGTCCGTGAGTCGCATGATAATCACAATGCTTATGTTTGGGCCTATTCTCCGGAGCCGTTGCCATGGGTTTTGGAGGGTAGTAAAATGGTTTACCCCGGACCTCTTTGAGTATTTCGGCCCGGGGTCGGTTCAGGGGCGTCCATTCAGGCTCTGGCTTTGGTTCGGCTTTCTCTGGCCTCGGGGGCCTTGCGTCGGACTTGGGCTTTGTGGAGTAGCTTTTGTCCGGGATTGCTAGCTGAGAGCTGGGGATGTAGTTGCTTTGTTTGGTTGGCTTAAACTTCTTTTCGGGCTGATAGTCATTCCGGGGGCGGTCCTCCCGGGCTCGGTTTGAGGAAGAGCCTCGTCTCGTCATCCTCATTGCTTGGAGGACGTCTGTCTCTTTAATGAATTTGGCGGCCGTAGCATAGGCCGCGACAAGGCTTTGGGGTTCTTTGTGTATGAGCTCGAGTACGTAGCGCTCATTGTAATCCGGATCTAAGTTCCTCCGGAATATGCTTAAGGCTTCTCTCTCATCTAGATTCGTGACTTGGTTTATGGCTTCTTGGAATCGCTTCATATAAGCCGAGAGGGCTTCATTATCATACTGCCTGATTGTTTCTAAGTGGCACATGTGGAATTCTTGGGTTTTGTTGGCCCGGAACCTTCGGAGGAAAGCCTCCCTGAACTCTTTCCTGCTGTGTATGCTCCGGGATTTGATCCGGCTGAACCATCTCTGGGCTCCCCCTTTTAGGGTGGAAGCGAAGAATCTGCACTTGGTTAAGTCATTGTAGAAGTATATTAGGGCTATCTGTTCGAAGTAGTTGAGGTGTTCCTCCGGATCCCCTAGCCCATCAAAGGAATCAAAGTTGTAGTGTTTGAGGTTCTTTTGTCTGGGGATGGCTTCAAGGGAGTGGCTGAATGGGGTGAGAGTGTCCTGGACTTCAAATCCGGAGTCGTTGTTTACTTTTCTTTGGAGCTCATGGATCATTGATGTGTAAAATTACGTCTAACCGCAAGCGCACGGTATCTATTGTAGTAGATATTAGCAAATACGGGTCGAATCCTCAAGGAGACAGTTTCAATTTCAATTCAATTGCTGTCAATTGTTTCTAGTCACAACGATTGTTTGAGAATTTTATTAACTACTAAAGCAAATTTAATAAAGGTTTTAAATCAATTAATTAAGGGATCTAGGGCAATTCAGGTTCACCATGTTTACACCAAACAAATCACAAAAGTATAGCTTTTCAATGAAATTAAGTAATTAAAGCAATGGTTAATCTTTCTCAAGCATTAACGCTCTCAGAATATCTAATGATGTTCTCACACTCACCTTCAATTCTGCTAATTGTATGTAAGCCTCTAGTAGTAAAATCTCTCGATCTATTACTCCTATTGCAATCAATTAATCCGTGATATTACGCAATTACACAAATTAAGAATTATAACATATCAATCAGAATTACTCTTTACCCATCAATCTACTAATCAAATTACGCCCAAATCATGGTGCAAACATGGCTCCCCTTAGTACCCTAGAATTAAACTACTCACTCATGGTAGAAGTAAAAACAATGAGAATAATGAAAGAAGCCATAATAAACATATAATAATGAAACAAGAGAATAAAGAATACCTTAAACTTTGTATTAACGAAGAACAATGAAGATCCAAATTAAACCAAGTGCTTACAAAGGAAGAGATGAAGAGAGAAACCAAAACCCTAGCTTTTGTAAAATATATAAAATACGTCCTATATGTCTCTCCCTCTCTATCCCACGTTTTTATAATATATCCCCCAATAAAATCTGATATCTATCTCCTAATAAAAGTATTTTTAATATCCTAATCAATTTACAAAAAGATATCCATAATTGAATAGGATTTTCTTGTAAAATTCGTCACTAATTTTGCTCCTCTGTTTCTGGGCTCTTCCAGTTGGATTTTGCTTACTGGACCACCTCTGAATTAAAGATAATTCCCTAAGCTTCGCGTGGACAGTAAGATCGTCAAATTCTGACTTCTGGAACTCAAAATATGGCCCAAACAGTGCAGGCAGCCCGTATAGCCCAATATTACGAATTTTCTCTTATTTTATCTCCAAAATAGCTCTTTTTGCTCCAAATCCTTCCAAGTCATGAATTCTTTATTTCCTACAATAAAACAATCAAATAAATTAAATAAAAATCCAAATCAATGCAAAACACAATAAATATGAGAATAAAATCATCTAGAATATATATAAAAATATACTCTATCAAACATCCCCACACTAAGCATTTGCACGTCCTCGGGCAAATAAGTGAAATAAAAACTAAGTCCTAACAAACATCACTTTCGTAGATGACACGATTGCATTGAGCGTATGCAACAAGCCGTTAAACCCCTAGGCAGCCCTAGTAGGACGAGTGTTGTCTCGTGAGGGTTTATAGTGAATGTACCCACAAAATTCATCCAACCATGCAAAAGATCAATGCTAACACAACACCACACACACAAGTCCTCTCATGCCACATCAACTTAAGAATCAAAGCAAACATACGATGTCTTGGTGTCGAAAGTGCAAGTATTCACGTAGTCTACTCAACCAGCATGCAGAAGGTCATAAAAATTCATGTCAAGTGTAAAAATCGTTGGTAATCATGCTAAGCCCACAAGAAACACATCTTTAAGTCTAAACCTGGGATCTCCTATGCCAAAACAAGTAATAACTCACCTTTCACTCAAAAACAAATATTCACTGAAGAACAAGGTTAAGTGTATCACTCAATTCCAACAAAATCATAAACACAACTTGACACTCGCAATCAATCTCACTCTCAACACAACATACATCACTGATGACAATCAAAAGGTCTTTATTCGGGTTGTAGCGTGGGCTAGGGACAAGGTATGTCAAGTAAAGCTAAAACAGGTTAAATGTCAAAAGCTAGTACCCAACAATAATCATTATCCAATTCCCTTTCTATTAAAACAAATACTTCCCCACACTTGGATTTTTCAATAACTCTTACATAATAACTTGACTAGTCGAATGAAGAAGGATCATACAAACATAAAAATGCTCTCAAATTTATTTTTTTTCTTTTTTTTCTGTTTTTTTTTTTTTAGAGAGCTAATGAATAAACACAATGATCCATAGATATTATTATGAATTTCGACTAGCAAGCATCAATCCAAAATCAATATTCCCCAACGGTATGATCATCAATAACCTCCCTTTTATGAACACCTTATTACTCCCTTAAGCACGATACTAGCCTTTGACAATTTAGGTTCAAATTTAATGTAAGGCCAATAGAATAAAAAGGATAATGGCAAGTAATGTGGTGTGTCACCGAAAGAATAGGATTTAGCTCAACGGGTTAACTAATTGATCATGTATAAAAGGTGTGGAAATATAGGAAATACGAGGTTAAACCTAAGTGCCTTGGTCATCTCATCATCAAGTAATGTCATGCATTTCAAGAAAGATCTCAAGTAAGTGCTAGCAATGTAAACAACATGTGGACACTCAAGCAAACGAAAAATCATGCAAAAGATATGCATATAGGCTCAAAACTCACTTGGTGTGACAAAACATAATCAATCCCAAGTAACAAGACTCTCTAACGCACCTACTTGTACTCAAAGCATGAAAACCAAGTCATCTTGCACATATTCATGTCATTCTAATCACTTACAACATCCAATTAAGTCTACCAGCTTCAACTTGCTAGTGTAAGTGTGTGCACAAGAACAAAGCACGTCACTTCTCATACAAAAGCGTCCCTAAACACAAGAATTCTACGCATGCATGGGTGTATCAAGCAAAATACAACAACTAATCAAATTGCATGGCTAGAATTATTTTTGGTATTTTTAATTTTTTTAATTTTTTTGGTTTTTTTTTTTTAAACAAGTAATACACTACGTTGAGAACACCTCCCCACACTTAAGCGGTTCATTGTCCACAATGAACTAATGAGCAAGATACAAAACTACAACTAAAAACAAAATAAAACTACACAAAAAAGAAAAGAAAGAAAACTCCCCTGGAATCAAGGTGTCGAGTGTGAAAACCATCCCTCATTTGCTTAGGAGCCATAATAACCAAAACTGCATTCAACAATAGCTTCACCAACAACCACCAAGAAATATCCTACCAAAAACCACCAAGCAATATCACACCAAAAATACCCAATTAACAAGAATATTACAAAACCCCCAATTTACAAGAACACAAATTCGTAATAAAAAATTAGAGAAGAAAAATCCCAACTACGAATCAAAGAGGTGAACTTGTACTAATTTTCCCCCAAATTTGAATTTTTAGAGATGTAGAGGAAGAAAATAATAAATTGGGTGTGTATGTACGGGTATAAATAGATAATGGAATGATAAGATGGATTTAAGAATTTTAATGTGAAAAGGAAAAAAAAATTGGGTGGTAATAGGGTTTAGGGATTAAAAAGAAAAAAAATAAATAAATAAAAAATAAATAAATAGTAATAATAATAATAATAATAAATAATAAAAATAATAATAATAAAAATAATAATAATAATAAATATACAAAAAAAATAAAAAATAAAAAAATAAATAAATAAATTCCTAAATAAAATACAAAAATAATAAAGAAAAATAAAAATAATAATAATAATAATAATAATAATAATAAATAAATAAGAATTATTATAGAAATAGGTTTAGAATTTTTGAAGAAAAGATGGGAGGTTTTGGAATTGAAATAGGAAAAGAATTAGGTGTAAAGGGGGAGTATAAATAGAATAGGGTGTAAGATTTTTTTTTTTTTTATAACAGACAACAGTGCACAGTACATGAACAGTGCTGAAAATTTTTTCTCATGGAACACGCGCAGACTGCGCTCGTGCACAGCAAACCGCCCCACTGACAGAAACGCATTCGCAAGATGCGCCTCAGCCGCGCAACTTGCCCCTCCTCCAGTAACGCAGGCGCAGCCTGCGTTACATAGCCGCAAACTGCCCCCCTTGCAGAAACGCAGGGGCAACCTGCGTTACTGACCTGCAAATTGCTCAAAAAACGATTTTTTTTTTTTTTTTTTTTTTTTTAAAGAATACAACAACACTCATTTTTTTTTTCTCTATTTTTTTTTTCAACAAGGCTTGGGTTGCCTCCCAAGAAGCGCTTTTGTTTAACGTCGTTGGCTCGACTCAGCTGGTTCAGATCTCCGTGGAGGGGTTGTCAAGGTAAATCGCTTCCATCTCTCCTACGAATGCACCATCCACATACAATTTAAGGCGTTGACCGTTGACCTTAAATTTTGTTCCATCTCGTCCCAAAATTTCAATAGCACCATAAAATTTGACATCGGTGACCGTAAAAGGTCCAGACCATCTTGATTTGAGCTTTCCGGGAAAAAGTCGAAGTCTGGAATTGAACAACAACACCTTGTCACCAACCTGAAAATCTCTTCTCTGGATCATTTTATCATGCATCTTCTTCGTTCTCTCCTTGTAAAGACGAGAATTGTCATAAGCATCAAAACGAAGCTCATCTAACTCATTAAGTTGAAGAAGTCTCGCTTGCCCCGCAGCCTTCAAATCCATATTGAGTTCTTTGATAGCCCAAAAGGCGCGATGTTCCAACTCCACTGGCAAGTGACATGCTTTACCATAGATCAACCGATAAGGAGTGGTTCCTATAGGTGTTTTGTATGCCGTCCGATAAGCCCACAAAGCATCATCTAACTTCAAGTACCAATCTTTCCTTGACTTTGCAACCATCTTCTCCAAAATGTTCTTAATTTGGCGATTAGAAACCTCCACTTGGCCGCTTGTTTGAGGGTGATATGCAAGAGCAACCTTGTGAGTAACGCCATATTTCTTCAACAAAGTTTCAAACTGTCGATGACGGAAATGAGAACCACCATCACTTATCACTGTTCTAGGAACTCCAAATCGAGGGAAGATAATATTCTTGAATAGCTTCATAACCACCTTGGAATCATTAGTTACTGATCCAACTGCTTCAACCCACTTGGACACATAATCAACTGCAACTAAGATGTATCTCATCCCACAAGAACTTGGGAAAGGTCCCATAAAATCAACACCCCATACGTCAAATATCTCAACTTCAAGAATACCGGTTTGAGGCATCTCATGGCGTTTAGAAATATTACCCGTCCTTTGACATGCATCACACGCCAAACAGAAAGCACGAGCATCCTTAAATAGAGAAGGCCAAAAGAACCCAGATTGAAGTACCTTAGCAGCAGTTTTTGAAGGACCATGGTGGCCTCCACATGCGAGAGAATGACAATGCTTGAGAATGTCATGTACTTCGAACTCAGGGACACATCTACGAAAAATTCCATCAGCACACTTGCGATACAAGAAAGGGTCATCCCAAAAATATTGTTTAGCATCATGATAAAACCTCTTTCTTTGCTGATAAGTCAATTCTGGAGGGTGAGATCCACTAACACAGAAATTTGCAAAATCTGCATACCATGGAGTTTGAGTAGCAACCGAAAACAAGTGATCATCTGGAAAAGAATCGTCAATAAGAGTACTTGACGCAATATCAGATTTGAAACGCAACCGTGAGAGATGATCCGCAACTACATTCTCAGCACCCTTCTTGTCTTTGATTTCTAAGTAAAATTCTTGGAGTAACAGAATCCAACGAATAAGCCTTGGCTTTGCTTCCTTCTTCGCCAACAGATATTTAAGTGCAGAATGATCAGTGTGAACAATGACCTTGGAGCCAATGAGATAGGATCGGAATTTGTCAAGAGCGTAAACCACAGCTAGAAGTTCCTTCTCAGTCGTAGCATAATTGACTTGAGCTTCATCCAAGGTTTTACTTGCATAGTAGATGGCATGCAATACCTTGTCTTTCCTTTGACCAAGAACTGCTCCAACTGCATAATCACTTGCATCACACATGATTTCAAATGGAAGATTCCAATCTGGAGATTGAATGATTGGTGCACTTATCAAGGCTTCCTTAATCCTGTTGAAAGACTCCAAACAAGCATCAGTAAACACAAAGGTGGCATCCTTAAGCAACAATTGAGTGAGGGGTTTTGCAATTTTTGAAAAATCTTTTATAAAACGACGATAAAAACCCTCATGACCAAGGAAACTCCTCACTCCCTTGACATTAACAGGAGGAGGAAGTTTCTCAATCACCTCAATTTTTGCTTTGTCAACCTGGATGCCATGTTCAGAAATCAAATGACCAAGTACCACTCCTTCATTGACCATGAAGTGGAACTTTTCCCAATTCAAAACCAAATTCACCTCTTCACAACGTTTAAGCACTTTAGAAAGATTATGCAGACATACATCAAAATCAGACCCATAAACACTGAAATCATCCATAAATACTTCCATGATAGACTCTATGAAATCAGAAAATATGGCAGTCATGTAACGCTGAAAAGTAGCAGGGGCATTGCACAAACCAAAAGGCACTCTACGATATGCAAAGGTACCATATGGGCAAGTAAATGTAGTCTTTTCTTGGTCATCAGGATGTATAGGGATCTGAAAGAACCCTGAATATCCATCTAAATAGCAAAAGTACTTATGCTTAGCAAGTCTTTCTATCATTTGATCAATGAAAGGGAGAGGGTAATGGTCTTTTCTAGTAGCAGTGTTTAACTTACGGTAATCAAT
Source organism: Kitagawia praeruptora (assembly GCA_037693485.1). Classification (NCBI taxonomy): domain Eukaryota; kingdom Viridiplantae; phylum Streptophyta; class Magnoliopsida; order Apiales; family Apiaceae; genus Kitagawia; species Kitagawia praeruptora. Next base: position 113,212,626 of record CM075351.1, on the reverse strand, counting down.
GCACATTCGCCAACCGGTTACAATTCGAGTGGGAATCAATTCATCTTTATCATTCTTAATTACCGTTGTTCCTCCTTTCTTAGGGACTACCTGAACTGGGCTTACCCATTTAGAATCAGAAATTGGGTAAATGATGCCCGCATCTAACAATTTCAAAACTTCTTTTTTAACAACCTCTTGCATGTTAGGGTTCAAGCGACGTTGTCCCTGTATGCAAGGCTTATGGTCCTCATCTAAGTGAATTCTATGCATGCAAAAGTCTGGGCTAATCCCCGTAAGATCATCAATACTATACCCAATAGCTTTTCTATGTGCACGCAAAACAGTAAGAAGCTTAAAAACTTGGTTATCATCAAGACTAGAGCTAACAATCACAGGACAAGTCTTTTCATCATCAAGAAACACATATTTAAGATTAGATGGCAAAGACTTTAACTCTAACTTGTTTACCTGAGGTTCACCACAAGAAGTGACAGTGTTGGTTACCTCACAATTCGCATCAGCTGCACCATCCAACTCAAGAATCAATGAATCGACTTCAGCATGTCCTTCTCCTTCTGAAGCTTCAAGCATGAGCACTGCTTCCAATGCATCATTCAATAGAATCTGAGGCGTCTCATCTTGGACAATTTCATCTATAACATCAATCCTGCAGCAAGTATTCTCAAGCAAAGGGGATTTAAGAGCAGAGGTTAGAGTAAAAGTAATTTTATCATCACCAACGCTCAATGTGAGAGTCCCACTTTTAACATCAATTACAGCACCTGCAGTACAGAGAAATGGTCTAGAACTACAAAGTCTACAGGAATATAGAATTTTCCAACCCTAACAGGCACATCCTCTAAAATTCCAAGGGGATATTTTATCGAACGGTCTGCCATCTGCAAAGTCATCTGTGTACATTTTAATTCTCCCATATTTAGTTTTTGGAAAACCGAGAGAGGCATGACTGAGACACTAGCGCCTAAATCACATAAAGCTTTATCAATGAACAATGCACCTAAATGACATGGGATCGAAAAACTACCAGGATCTTTAAGCTTAGGTGGAGACTTATTCTGTAAAACAGCACTACACTCTTCAGTAAAAGCTACTGTCTCTACCTCACCAAAAGACCTTTTCTTAGTGAGAATATCCTTAAGAAACTTTGCATATGATGGAACTTGAGAAATTAAATCAGTGAAAGGAACTGTTACCTCAAGATTCTTGACAAGTGTCATGAACTTACCAAACTGCTGGTCCACCTTAGTTCTGTTCATCCTGCTAGGGAATGGGAGCTTTGGCACAAATGGTGGAGGAGTAACTGCAGTCTTCTCTTTGTCCTTTTTCTTGCTTTCCTCAATTTCATCTTCACTTGTATCTTCCACAACTTTCTCTACCTTGTCTTCCTCAATATTCTCTTTTTCTTTCTCAGTAGGAACATCGTCAGTAGGCATTGGAGGAGCATTATATGTACGACCACTCCTAAGAGCAATGGCATTCACATTTTCCTTTGGCTGAGTTGATTGTGCTGGTAGAGAGCCTTGTTGCCTTGTAGATGAAGAACTGGCCATTTGAGCAATCTGAGTTTCCAACATCTTGTTATGAATCTCCATCTGGTTCATCTTTGTTTGCATTTGTAGCAATATCTTCATCATATCACCTTGATTATCAGCCTGTGCAGCTTGATTTGCTTGAGGAGCATAATTCTGAGGAGGCCTTTGGAATCCAGGGGGATTCATAGGTCCTTGAGGAGGCCTATACTGCTGCTGTGGAGGAGGCTGGTACGACTGCTGATATTGCTGCTGATTAGGAACATTTGTATTCTGAGCATTATTGTTCCTATATGAGAAGTTCGGATGATCTTTCCAACCAGGATTGTAAGTGTTGGAGTATGGATTGTACTGCTGCCTCTGTTGAAAAACATTTGCTTGCTCCATCTGAAAATTATGTGAATTTTGAGCATTGTATTGGCAATCATTACCATAGTGGCCTTGGATGCCACAGACTTCACAAACAGGATTATTCATAGGAGCCATGGATGACAATGCATTGATGCTCATAGGTTGAGTAGAGGGCTGAGATGTCTTCAAAGAGTGGATCTCCTGAGTTAATGCAGCTAGTTGAGATGATAATAGAGAATAAGCATCCACTTCAAGTTTACCCCCTTTCTTGGTTGCTCTCGGATTACTGAAGTGATTGGCAGCCAAATTCGAAAGAAAAGCATGTGCATCATCAACTCCTTTATCCAGAAATACACCACCTGCAGCGTTATCAACCATACCTTTTGTCTCAGGATCAAGACCATTGTAGAAGCGTTTAAGCAGAAACCACTTCTCAAGACCATGGTGAGGGCATGCACGTTGATAATCCTTGAATCTGTCCCAAGCATCCCGTAGAGATTCACCATAATCTTGCTTAAAACCCATCATCTTGTCGATCAAATCGTCGGTTCTGTTAGGAGGGAAGAACTCAGTTAAGAAGGCTTGAGCAATCTCATCCCACTTGGTCAATTCAATATCATTCAACCACTTTTGAGCTTTATCACGAAGAGAGAAACCGAACAACATGACTTTCAACTGGTCTGGAGTGACTCCCTGATGTTTAATTATAGAACAGAGCTGTTGAAACCGTTGCAGATGAAGTGTAGGGTCTTCAGAGGAAAGTCCAGCAAATTGATTCTGTTGGATCATAGTAAGCAAAGCAGGCTTGATCTCGAAATTTGCTACTTGAATTGCTGGCATAGCAAGGCCAGTAGGTACCCCACTCGGAGAGGGCTGTGAGTAATTCTTCAAAGATTTGGGAGGAAGGTCCGCCATCTCAATCTTTGGTTCAGATATCCTTTGCTGCTTCTTTTCCCTTTGTTGGCTAAGAGGAGTTGTATCCTTTTTCGCTTGATCTACTTTCGTTTGATACCTGGTCTTGGGCATCAACAACTAAACAAGGAAAAGCAGTAAGATCGGTCTCAGTTGGAACAAAAGTTCCAAAGAGACAAGAGAAACAATATAAAACAATCAAACTAAAATTATAGAAACTAGGCGTCTCCCCGGCAGCGGCGCCAAAAACTTGATGTGTAAAATTACGTCTAACCGCAAGCGCACGGTATCTATTGTAGTAGATATTAGCAAATACGGGTCGAATCCTCAAGGAGACAGTTTCAATTTCAATTCAATTGCTGTCAATTGTTTCTAGTCACAACGATTGTTTGAGAATTTTATTAACTACTAAAGCAAATTTAATAAAGGTTTTAAATCAATTAATTAAGGGATCTAGGGCAATTCAGGTTCACCATGTTTACACCAAACAAATCACAAAAGTATAGCTTTTCAATGAAATTAAGTAATTAAAGCAATGGTTAATCTTTCTCAAGCATTAACGCTCTCAGAATATCTAATGATGTTCTCACACTCACCTTCAATTCTGCTAATTGTATGTAAGCCTCTAGTAGTAAAATCTCTCGATCTATTACTCCTATTGCAATCAATTAATCCGTGATATTGTGCAATTACACAAATTAAGAATTATAACATATCAATCAGAATTACTCTTTATCCATCAATCTACTAATCAAATTACGCCCAAATCATGGTGCAAACATGGCTCCCCTTAGTACCCTAGAATTAAACTACTCACTCATGGTAGAAGTAAAAACAATGAGAATAATGAAAGAAGCCATAATAAACATATAATAATGAAACAAGAGAATAAAGAATACCTCAAACTTTGTATTAACGAAGAACAATGAAGATCCAAATTAAACCAAGTGCTTACAAAGGAAGAGATGAAGAGAGAAACCAAAACCCTAGCTTTTGTAAAATATATAAAATACGTCCTATATGTCTCTCCCTCTCTATCCCACGTTTTTATAATATATCCCCCAATAAAATCTGATATCTATCTCCTAATAAAAGTATTTTTAATATCCTAATCAATTTACAAAAAGATATCCATAATTGAATAGGATTTTCTTGTAAAATTCGTCACTAATTTTGCTCCTCTGTTTCTGGGCTCTTCCAGTTGGATTTTGCTTACTGGACCACCTCTGAATTAAAGATAATTCCCTAAGCTTCGCGTGGACAGTAAGATCGTCAAATTCTGACTTCTGGAACTCAAGATATGGTCCAAACAGTGCAGGCAGCCCGTATAGCCCAATATTACGAATTTTCTCTTATTTTATCTCCAAAATAGCTCTTTTTGCTCCAAATCCTTCCAAGTCATGAATTCTTTATTTCCTACAATAAAACAATCAAATAAATTAAATAAAAATCCAAATCAATGCAAAACACAATAAATATGAGAATAAAATCATCTAGAATATATATAAAAATATACTCTATCAATCATCCGTACCAGATCCTCTTCGGGCTCATCTTCATCAGAGATGACCTCCGGGCTAATATCCCTATAAGCCCTTTTTGATCCAGATTTTCTCATCTTTTCCTCCTCCTCTTGGAGGCGCTTTCGGATTCTGAGATCCAGCTTGGCCTGTTCTTCTTGCCTTATCTTTTCCCGGAGTTCTTCTAGTTTCCTGAGTTTAAGGGCTTCATCATTTTTGGCTTTGCTTTGGGCTTTGTGGGGTTTCTTCTGGGGTCCTTTCCCCTTGTCTCCGAGACGTTCGAAAACTGAACCTCGGGACCGGCGGGAGTCTCCGGACCCCTCGGAGTTTTCAGCTTGTTCGGGTTCAGGGAATGGTTGTACTCGGGTGCGGTAAGTCCGGATCGCTTCTGCTATGTCCTCCCCTGTTAAGTTTTCCATGTGCATGGAGGCGAGGGGGACATCTATTTCTATTTATATAATAAATCCTACTGCATGTTTTGAACAGTGTCCCATTCTCAGAAAAACTACCCTTGCAGATTCAGTTATTTACAAAAATGCCACGCTCTTTTGCTGTCATGGCCTTACTGCTTTATTATGTGCACGTATGTACCTTCTTCACTTCTTACTATTTTTCGAGCTTTGTGCCTTAATTTGAATTATTGAATTACTTTAGTTCCTGACCCATCTACATTAGTTAGATCTAACTTTGGTTCAAAATATTGTACTCCACTTTCCCCAAACCTTTTCAAACTATCATGAGAGAGGTAAGAAGAGACCTGCAAATCTCATGTGTTTATTGTGTTTTTTTGTAATTAACAAGTTGATTCTGTCCATCTTATGTGGTTATTATACAGATAATTGAGACACCTTGGCATCTTTTTTCTTCCGAAGATTTGAAGCAAGGTTTATGATTTAACTTTTTTCTTCCATCTTATGTCCTTACGATTGAACATATATGTATACATCCTTCACTGCTTACCTCTGTTATGTAACTGATTATACAGGTTTTAAACCTAAGAAGATGCGAAAAAGGAAGAAGAATTTACTGAACAAAGAGAACATTTCAGATACTCCTCAGAGTGGTTTGTGTGATTCTTCTCAAAATAGTTCAGACGGTAAGAATATACGTTTAGTTTTGTACTAGGAATATGCATTTATTTTCTTAGAAGATAATAACTTCTTCGATTTCTACGATTTCTACGATTTCTTATATTGTCTTATGTTTTTGTTTGTTGGGTCATTTATGATACCAATTTAATTCAGATGGTAAGAATATATGTTTAGTTTTGTACTAGGAATATGCATTTATTGTCTTATGTTTTTTGTTTGTTGGGTCACTGCAAAAACTGCCATTAAGAAAGACGAAGAAGGATGGTTGCAGATAGAGAAATACGCTTTTGATTTGTTTCACATGATGGATATTGAGAAGCTAGCAAATGACAACCGTTTCTTGATTGGTAATTAACCTTGAAATTGTTAACTTACATATTCAACTGTTATATATATTACTCAATAACTAACAATTGTGTATCCACAATCAAGATTTTATTGGAGTTGTAGAAAACCGCCGAGATATAGTAATTACAACAAAAAATGACGTCGAAATCAAACGTTTCAAGTTTGACCTATCGGATGGCAGGTTATATCTTTATTACGCATAACTCCGTTGTCGTTATTTCAATTTGCTTGCATTTGGACCATAATGTTACTGTTATTACATTACTCAGAGAGACTGTTAAAGTAACACTTTTTGGAGACATGGGTATTCAGTGTCAAGATTCTTTCGAAAAGCTTAATCGTTACCCTATTATAGTTATCTTGGCATGTGCAAAAGTTAATCGTTATGAAGGTAAATATATTAATCTTAATGTTGTCAAATGTATTCATTCAACATTTATGCTATTTTGCTTTAACCTAATATTTTAAAATGTTACTAGGAAAATGCAATTTGACAAATTACCCAGCAACAAGGATATACATCAATCCAGATCACTATAGCGTCGATATCATAAGAAAAAAGTAAGATGCAATCCTTTTTATGTACCCATTTCTGTTCATTGTATCATTCAAATTGAAAAAATAACTATAGGCATGAGGAAATGTTAGCTTTGGAAGTTGAGAATTTAGACGAGGAAGAAAACAGGGAACTGATGACTATTGCTCAGATTAAGACTTTACCAGCAACATATGTTGAGGTAATGTTATATATTCTTTATAATTTTAAATTTCCAAATGGCTTGACAAAAAACTTTGAATTTTTCAGAAAATAGTGAACTGCAAAGTCACTGTTAAACGCTTAGAAGAGCAAAGTCGATGGTACTCCAACAAATGTCTGAAATGCAAAGTAGAAGTTAACCAAGAAGGAAAGATTTTCAGGTGCCCGCAATGTAAAAGAATTATACCATATCCACAAAAGAGGTAATGATATTTGTTTGATTGAAAAATGCCAACATTTCTTTAACTTACAATATAAAAACAAATAATATTACTTTTGCAGATTCGAAGTTCTTACCCTATGCTCAGATGAAACTGGAACAATTGCAATAGTTTTTGAAGATTTAAACGTTTCTCACCTAATTGGGAAAACTGTCTATGATATCCAAGCCCTGTATCCTCAGGTATTATCTTAACTTTTAACATGTATTATTTCAAATAATGATTTAGTTAACTCAAATTTAACAAGAAAATTTATTCGAAAGGATATGCAAGATGAACCATTCCCAGATATTCTCAAACAATTAGTTAACCAGAAGTACACAGTTTCCATTCTCCTTGAAAAGGCGAATATTGTCAAAGGTTCGACAGTTTACAGAGCAAATGAAATCATTCAAGAAATTGAAGCTGTTGGTACTTACACCCCAGCAAAAGAAGTGAAAATGGAAATTGAAGCACCGTCCATTACTACAGTACGTATTTATATTCCAGATAAAACTAAATTACAAACATTCAATTTCTACATTTGATCAAAAAATTATTCAAAAATCGATGTCTTCTAGGAATTGCAAATTTCAAAAGGAAATGAAGATACTAGCGGAGCATGCAATTCCACAAACAAATCAAGAGCTCGGAAAACTGTGGATCCTGTACCTTTCGGACTAGAGGATGATGCTCTGAATAAGGTTCCAATTACACGTTCCACGCGCGTAAGTTCTTAATTATTAACAAATGTTTATAAAATGAACAATATAAGTTTTACATGACGAACTTGCTGTAACAAAATTTAAATCTCTGTGCAGAACAAAAAGAACAATTAATGGATGAACAATTTCCGACAACAAAAAGAAGACCAATTTCTGGGACTACTAAAATATTTCTGCAAAACAATTATCTAATGTTATGTGTTTCACCTTTATAAAATTTTGTTGAATTTTGTTGAATTTGGTGATACTTAATGTATCTAATGTTATGTGTTTGACCTTTATCTAATTTTGTTGAATTTTGTGTTTGATACTTAATTATAACTGTGTTTGCTGAGTTCGCTTGATTTCAAATGCAATATTCATTTATTGACCTAACCAACTATGTATTTCCCATTAGTAACAGATTTGGAGCAAATATAATAATTCAGACATTTTAACAATTTCAACCAAAAGATATGACTATTTTAAATGCCCACAACTACTACATTGTCCTCTGTCAAATCACTTTAAAACATTGCTATTGTGCTTATCTTTAAAACTCTAACAATTGTACTAAGGCAACATTACATTTTTCAAACACACTGAAATTATGTCAACTAAGTTTGATGAAATCTCAAAACTTAAAAAAGGAAGGTTTGATTGGAAGATCAAGGTTAGAGTAATCAGATTCTGGAGAGTAACTACAAAAACTGGACAAGTATTCAAAGGTTTCAACATTATTTTACTAGACAACAAGGTATTACATTTGAATATATAGTTTTTTTCACATCTTACAAAGTTCTTTTTTCATTCAAAGTTTTCTGCTTATACTATTTGTTTATTCAAATGCAGAATGATACAATTCATGCATTTGTTCCTGGCTTCTGTTCTGATCAACTTGAGCAAAAGCTAGCAGTTGGAAATGTTGTTAGTATTACTAACTTCACAGTGCAGCAATACAAGGTTGATGACAAATTTAGGCCACTTCGAAATGATCAACAGTTGGTCTTCTCTACAGAAACCAGAATCAAACAAATAGAAGACCCAGCCAACCAAATAGAAGATAACTTCTTCGATTTCTACGATTTAAGCGAACTGAAAGAAATGTCAAAACAAAATACCTACTTAGCAGGTATTTCACTCTTCCTTATTCGTACATGTATTTAACAAAAAAAATTAACACATAATGGAATTTACATCACATTGTAGATGTTGTTGGGATCATAAAGGACAGAGATTTGTATGCCCCAATAGTAAACAGAAACGGCGAGACACATTTTCAGTCTAAATTTATACTAACTGATGGGAGGTCAGTATTCTACATCACTTTCAAAAAATAGACTTATATTGACATTTGTAATATTAATGTTTTCATTTGTTGCCCTTGAAAGTACCGATGTCAAAGTTACATTCTGGAATGCATATGCTGAGAAATTTGATAAAGCAATAGAGTCTTTGCAAGAAACACCAGTTATCATCATCCTAGCCAGTTGTAGAGTTGGATGGTGGAATGGTACAATTCTTTTATCTACATTACTTTGTTCTCTATGTTTTCATTAACAACATGTTAACATAACAAATAATACAGATGGAGTAGTTCTGTCCAATGTCAGTGCAACGCAGTACTACCTAAATTACAACCACCACAGTGTAATGGAACTAAGGAAAATGTAAGTGTGTCTCAAATTTTAGAAATAAATACTATTCAAATAATGTCACTAACATCTGTTCCACAGGTTGACACAACCTGTTTTCTCAACACAGATCTTTGGGAAACAGAAGAAAAAAACAACAGAGCTTCTGACAGTGGAACAAATTAAAAATCTTGGAAAAGAGTACATTGATGTAAATTTCAAATATGTATTGTTGTATTATTACTCTAAAATTCAATTGTACCTATTACTAACTGCCTTTAAATTGAACACTTATGCAGACCGAAGTAATAGCACATGTCAACATAAACTCCATCAAGAACACAGGTGCTTGGTACTTGGTAGGATGCACAACATGTAAACAACCTGTGGAGAAAAATCAAGATTTCTTTATATGCAGCAAATGCAACCGAGTAGTTCCATACCCAGAAAAAAAGTACCATATTGGAACACTATCATGTTCAATCACACGTAAAACATTATAAACATTGAATTCTGTTATCTCTTTGCAGATTTTACCTATCGGCCACTGCTTCAGATGCAACAGGACATATAGAGATAATTCTGGAAGATCAGCAAGTTCGTGCAATCCTCAACACAAGAGTTCACCGACTTATACAACAGGTATAAAATACATGTTTTCATCTCTTAATATTATTAATCTAAAATCATCCTTTTGAAAACAGGGAGCTTCCCACGACTCTATACCTCAAGACATCAACAACATGAACCAAAAGGAGTACACAATCAAAGTTCAAATCAAGGAAATAAACGTGGATAATATAGCACAGATGTACTGGGTTACTAACATCTGCCTTGGATTCAAGATACCCATAGAGGAGACAATGGAAGAAAGTTCCCATATGCAACAATCTATTGCCGAGGTAAAATTTTTTTATTCACCATATTTGATTAATTTTCAGGTAACATTTCGTTTACAAAATTCTGTTTTAACAGACTTCAACATCAACATATCATTTGGACGGAATGTCACAACTAAATTTCCAGTCACCGGAGGTCAGCAAGAAAACAAGATAACCATGTCCAATGAAGAGACATCAAGTCAAATGAAATTGTAATTTTCCAACTTATAATTTCCTTTCAAAAATGTAATATTTAAATATTTTCCATATTAGCTGAACTCTTTTCCATATGTAATATCTATTGAAAAAGCACTTCAATCTTCAACTATTTTAAGTTTATCTCGACCATTCCTCTATTGTTAAATAATAATCAATTTGGCAGCATCTCATCCTTGAATTAATTGTTTCAGAATAATAAACTCAATTCAAAACCAAGGATCTATCTTTTACTTCTTTATATCGTAAAATGTTCTTTTTGTCTTCTTTTTCAAATATATTGAATAAATGTTTCACAAAAAAACAAAAAAAAATTTGGATTCCAAACCAATATTCTCTAACAATATAAAGAAAAATTTGTTTGCAAAATTGTTCTTTAAAAATTTATTGTATTGCAAAGCCCGGCACCGCGGGCATAAATACTAGTCAGTGTATTTATATTGGTTTACTTCAATTGTCACTCGAGCATCTTCGGGCCCTATCCCGATTCGTTCAAGGACCGGAGTTTGGTTCATAGGTGGGGCTTGCTCTCGGATCGGGTTGAGTTGATCCTCTCTAGTGTTGCCGAGTTTAGTCTTACTTCTTGTCGCCATGGCTGTTGGGTTGCTTAGTTCGGCTTAGGGTAGCTTCGGGGCTTTTGTTCGGGGTAAGGTGGTTCGGAGGTTCACCCCTCCTTCTAGCGCCAATGATAACTCTAAAACTCGATCGGGTACTTCCTCGCCAACTCCTATCTCGGAAGTAGTGTAGCTGTTGTGGGGTGTCTGCAAAACAACACCGGAGGGGGGGTTCGGCCCCGAGGTGACTCCGGCGTGAGTGTAAGAGTTGGCTTTGGAAGGTAATAATCAAGTAGAGTATCAGAATAATAAATGTGTGTGGTTGTGTAATAATGGCTAACCCCTGAACCCCATTCTCTAGGGGCATTTATAGCCCCAGGCCTAGGGTTTAGGGGTTGGTTACCTTTGCTCCTAGCCGTCGGATCTGGGGGGCCAGCCGCTGAACTTCCGGGATGTTGAACAGGTGTCCCGACATGTGGGGGTTGTTGGCCAGAGTGTGGCAGCGTTGTCTCGAGTGTGATTTGACACATGCTGATTATTGGCATTTAGTGTATGTCAGCGCCAGGTGTGGGAATATTCGCTGAGCTGGAGTGTCACGTGCGTTGGTCCACCAGTCTGGAGTGGGGACCCCACCACGTGGTGGGGGGCCCCGGTCCGGACCCACCAACCTGGGTTGGGTTCTTACTCTTCGCAAGTTGGATTTATTTGTAGTTTTGGGCTTCAAGTTGGGCTTAGTTGGGCCTGGGCTATTTCTAGCCTATCAGTCAAGTTCAGAGTTTGTTGGAAATCGAGGTTGATAGGCTCTACCGCTTAAATCAAATTATCACTTCTTCTTCCGAGGTAAATTTGATACTACTCTATTACACTGATCTCGAACACTTTTATTAAGATGATTAATTTAATCGATTTGCATCTGGTTGAGTAATTCAATTTTGTGATTTGTTAAAGGTGTCTCCAATTCGATCTTTAAGAGAAAAGGAACACGAAAGAAAGACCAGGGAAGACAAGTCTAAGGTATGTAAAACATACGTCGTAAACTGATGGAGCTTGCTCTTACATTTAGTAGCTCTTCGATGAGTATTTTTTTTTCCTTTTACACTGAATTAATTTGGGGAAAAAATTATGTATCCAACTAAAATTAAAAAGTATAATCTTCCTAATCCTGTCCGAAAATTAATTTGTGCTCACTAATTACATCCCTTCTGTGTGAATGTGTTGCAATTTTTGGAATCTGCAGGGTAATATTAAGGCAGAAGACAAAGAAAGAGGTGGAGAACTTAACAGCGGAAGCTCGTCTCCTCTCCCTCACACCCCTCCACAATTCCACGGTGCTAGCAAAAATGATGAAATCAAGAATCTAAGCTCAGAGTTTGAATTGGAAAATTCATGAGTTAAAACAACTTTTGGTACTACATTGTGTCCCCTCTTTGTTTTTGGACTGAAAAGATAATAGAGGGGATGTGAAGTTGTTGGTATAATGTGTGATTGTACTAGTCCCTTGTATGAAATTATAAATGAAACTCCTTATATCGTAAACTATGTGCTTGGTTATTCTGATGGAATTTGTAAGAAACCTTATGCTTATAATCGAATTGATCAGGCTAGTCCTAAACCTTATGCTAACTCGCCTGTTTTAGCTCCTCCTAAACTTGGTCATTTATCAATTATCACCATCTTCCCCCGTCCTGTCCTGTCCTGTCCTGCCCTTTTCGAGAACTGTATGTTACATTGTGAACATAAGCATTTAAGTCGAGGAAACGATTATCACTTGGGAAAACTAGACCACGAAATTATGTGTAGGAAGAAGTTAATTTATACTTAAACATTAGGGCACGAAATGTAAGGAATAACAAGTTTGCTGGATTGAAAATTGAAATGATCAATCTTCTTTTGCAATTTCCAGTAGCCTCCTGTATATGTTCACTTGCCAATTTTTGCCAGGACATTCAGACAGAGACACTTTCTGCAGTGTATGTTAAGGTGTACTATTTTGGTGGGGCTTTTAGTCATGGGCTTTTTGGGAGAAAGGCCCACTAGTTTCTTAACCCTGAACCTTAAAATTACATAAGAGTACTCTTTTTGAAAAGTAGCAATAACTAATGGGCCTTGTGTTAGTGACGACCAGTAGAGTCAAGTAATTTTTATTTATTTTTGGTTGGGTTTTAGAGCCTGTTTGGCATCAAGATGGTAAACGACAAGAGGGCAAACAAAAAGATTTTTATGGCAGTGGTTATATAAAGCACATTACCACTTGTTCATACATTTAAATTTCTACTGGGAACAAACGAATCAGGCAATGGCATACGCATTAGTGCAACCGAGAGTATGAGGTTCAAAAGTAGCAGGAATTATTTCATGGAAAATACGACTTACGTCGCTAGATGTTACACCATGTTTGTCCAAAGCTGTACTTGGAGTTGAGCAAAATCGAACTGAATAATATAATTTCGATTTGGTTCAGTTCTAATTTTTTGAAAGTTCGATCTTTTCGGTCCGAACCGAAATAAATATAAATTCGGTTCGGTTTTTTTAAAAAAAATCGATCTGAACCGAAAATCGAAATATTTTTTATTTTATATTTATATAAAAAAATTATATGTATGCATGTATTCAAACTTTTGCAGAACTAATTTTTGGTTTTAGCTAATATTTTTCATTTTTAGGAAAATCATACTTTTTGGATTTTTTTGAAATACAATTAAAAAAAAAAATCAGTTCTTGAGAGAAAGAATCAAATCGAATAGAATAGCATTATCTCAGTTTGGTTTGATCCCAAAAAAATAATAATTCGATTTTCGATTAATTCGATTTAGTCTGCTTCTGAACCGAACCAACAGGATGCTCAACCCTAGCTACACTTGGTTGTGGCGTATGTTCAGCTCGAAAGGCTTAGGTTCTGCATTCTTAGCCTGCTTCTTATTCTTTTTCTTGTTTTTCTTCTTCTTCTTATTATCGTTTTCCATTAAATTTGACCAAGTTGTATCACCTGGAAAAATGTGAATCACATTGTTTAAATAGATAAAATATTGAGTACATATATGATCATCTTGAACAATATAAGAACTCAACATTTTATTACCTAAAGGGAGAATAAATTCTTTCGTCCTTAAATTATATGTTATTTTTTGTTTAGGTCCTTGAACTATACAAAAAAATATTACGGTACCTAAACTTTCAAATTTTCTGATTCTCGTCCTTCTGTCCAAAAACGCTGACGTGGCAATTACCTAGAAAATCGAAAATTCTCGGAATGTAGTGAAATTTTGATATGTTAATTTACAACTGCTTACAAGAACCGATGTGGTGAAAATTTTCAATTTCGAGTTCACTAACGTCTAGAAATCTGCACTTTAATTTCAAGAACACGAATTTTTTTTACTAAAATCTGCAGATTTCCATATGTTAGTGAACTTGAAATCGAAAACTTTCACCAACGATGTTCTTGTAATCATTCGTAGATTAACATGCCAAAATTTCATTACATTCCGAGAATTTTCGATTTTCTAGGTAATTGCCACATCAGCGTTTTTGGACGGAAGGACGAGAATCAGAAAATTTGAAAGTTTAGGTACTGTAATATTTTTTCGTATAGTTCAAGGACCTAAACCAAAAACAGCATATAGTTTAAGGATGAAAGAATTTATTTTCCCTTATATAAAACTGAAGATTACAAGAATTCAAAAACTAATTATGCATCATCTCTCTGTATGTTTATGTACAAGGTGAACTAGAAGTAAAATAAAAGTTATAATTTAAACTATAATAAATCTACTAAAATCATCAACAATTGTAAAAAAAAAAAAAACTGATTATAACCCGTAGAAGTTTTTACCTTATACATAAAGGTAAGAACTTCTACGTAAAACTGATTATGGATGTCTAGTTTTCTTAGCTAATGGACATAATTGACAAACTACTCAACATTTAATTACGTAAAATTGAAGATTACTAGAACTCAAAAATTAACTAAACAACACATTAACCTTGCTAGAGTTTATTTTATTTTGGCCGTACATATTAATCCAAACCCTTCTCTCAACCCTCCTCTCCCTCTTCTCAGCCGTAGCAGCCTGCTTTCTTATCGCCGGCGGGGCTTCCACCGGTTTTATCTCCGGTGGAAAGCCCCAATCCTTTTCTTTTTTAGTTTATTCTTATTTTTTTCAATAAGGGTAAGTTTCTCTATCCTTTCAGTTTGTTTGGTTTTGATTCAAACGAGCTTTTGGATTTGAGAGTGGATCGATTATCCCTTATTGCGGTTTTTTTCGTGGTTCTTTTTAGATCTAAGTTCTTTTAATTTGGTTTTTTAGTTTGCAATTTCGGTTTGTTTTTCTCTCCATGGTGGGAGCGTTTTGTTTTCTCTCCTTTATTGTGAGTGTTGGTTTTGATTTAGTGATAAAAGTTTGTATGGAATTGCAATTATGGTCGATAGCTCAAACAGGTTGCGGTAAAACAAGTTGCGGTGAAGCTGGTACATGTAAATATATCTTTTTCAACATATCGTTTGATTATCTCTTCAGGAGGATCTTGAGGAGGATAGACGATTGTTTCTATTTTATGTTTGTTCGACTCAACTATCTTTGTAGATGCCGTATGACTTTTTATTAATGAATTAATTCCATTGTTTTTCAAAAAAAAACACATTAACCTTGCTCTGACTTTGACTTTGTGATTGAGTGTATAGAGTATAACTACTTAATAAACAACAACAATGAATATAGTGTATTAAAATGCATTATTAAATTTTATTTGAATTATTATTTTAGTTAATGCAAGTATAACAAGTTGGTGTATTGACTCATCTTAGAATCATTATTTTTTTAAAAAAAATTCAATAATATATCTCCTTTATTTCAGTATTGTTTTTCCATAAATTTATTTACTATTTTTTAATCTAAATCCATTACTTGAATATTTTATAAAACAGTTAAAATATGTAATTTGTGATTACATATTCAAAACCAAAAAATTAATTTTTCATTTTTTAAGAAACTAATTATAATGAAACTTACTTTAAAAAAAATCAGTTATTGTGTAACTAATTAACTATATAAAACTTGCTAAACAAACAAGGTCCTTAATTATTTGTAAATATTATTTTCTCTAACGGTCGGATTCCTTTGGAAACGATTCTCTCCATTTGGTAGATGTTTAATGATGTAATCTAATAGAGTAGTGCTAGGGAAAAAAATTTTCTTTTATAATGACAAATAGAATATTTTAATTGGAGATTCATATGAATGTATGCGGATCCCCATAATTATTTATTCTATCAACCTCATTGGAGTTTGGGTCCATACCTTAAAAAGGTAAAGTAAGTAAAATTAAGGTCATGACGGTCAATTTACCTTTTCTAACATGCTTCTCCGCAAGTCTAGCCAACCACCTGTTTTTTTTGTCACGCTAAACAAAATATTAATACTCCCTCCGTTTATTTGGTTTCTTTACATTTGCTTTTTGCACGGAGATCAAGATAGTGGATGTAATATTGTTAAAATAAATGTAGTAGTGGGTGTAATAGTAATTTTATTGTTAAAATAAGTAAAGTAGTGGGTATAATAGTGTAAAGGGTTGAAAAGGTGGAGTGAGGTAGTGGATGTAATAATGTATTTTATTGTTAAAAGTTACTATTTTTAGTAATGTAAAGAAATGGAATGGACGGCCCAAAATAGAAAGTGTAAAGAAATGAAATGGACGGAGGGAGTACAAGTTTTGAAGACAATATAATACTTTCTCCGTCTCGTTTTTTAATATTATTTGGTATGTATTTCGAGATTTTTAAAAAGTATAGTTTTATAATTTTTTTTTTCTAAATGAAAATTTAAACAATATATTTTTATTCAAGAAAAATAAAATTATCGAAATATAAATCAAAAAAGATTTAAAATATGTGCAGATTCCGGTTGAAACGTAAAAAATTGAGGAGCTAGTACTGTTTTGTATAGTTAAAGTAATACCAAGTGGCAGATACGTGACATGTAATTCGTGACATGGGTACTGTGACAACATCATTTTATTTTGCTACGTAAGCCGGGCAGTTCCCACCCCCTAACCCAACGCGTGTAAACTACTCCCTACACTTTATTACAAATACTATGGCCTCGTTTGTTGGGCAGGTTTTATAGTTACACACTAACTGAAGGTTCCACTATAATTAGTTTCTTGGAAAATGAAAGTCATTTGTTTGGTTTTGAATATTTAACCACAAATTATATATTTTAACTGTTTTGTAAAATAAATTTATGTAAAAACAATATTGAAATAAAGGAGATATTTTTTTTAAAAAAATAATTATTGTTAAGATGAGTCAATACACCAATTTATTATTACTTGCATTAAATAAAATAATATTTCAAATAAAATTTAATAATGCATTTTAAATAAAATATATAAAAAAAAATTATAAACAATTTTAAGTATAGCTAACATTTATAATCTAACAATTAAATAAATATATAACTTACTCAATATTTATAAAATAAATATGTAAAAAAATGCATTATATATGTTGACACAAAAAAAACTAAATTATAATATTTGATTCAAATTTAATATTTTTCAATTTAGATTTTAAAGTATATTTTGATAGTTTAACATTTAATAAAATTATTATATATGTAATATTGCTAATTATTTAATGACTAAAAAACAATAAACAACTGTGTAACTTAGAGTAACCACACATGAGTTAGGCAACTAAGTTCCTGTGTTTGCTCTAACTACAAATTCCACTTAACCCTAAGTTCCCGAATCTAAAAATAAATTCATACAACCAAACGTCGTAAATTGTGTAAGTTTTAGTGCGTTGGGTTACAATGAACCAAACGAGATTGTATATTTTCTATTTTTAGATTTGTAATTTGAAATTCTTTGACCGAATATCTATTTAATTTTTTTTGTGAATAAAAATTTAAATATTAAAGTTTTATTAAAAAAAGAAAATTAAAAAAAAAAGTTATGCAACTATCCATTCAATACGCTTTAAAATACGTGTCGGAAGATAAAAAAATGGACAAGTATTTTAAAACGAATAGAGTATAAAATTTTAACATTTGACTGATTTCTCAAATTTTATATCTTTAATATTATATACTAAATGCAAAATCAAGTAATATTTTCCGATTATTTGTAGAATGCTAACGTGTTATTTTGTACTCCCTCCCATAAATTGGGCGCGTGGGAGTACTTATACCTGCAGATAAGCTTGGAGGAATTTTCTTGTCAAGCTTCGTTGGATCAATAATGCATTTCTTATATATAAATCAGGGTTGTAAAAATCGGTAACTCGGGCCGAGTACTCGGCCGAGTACTCGTTTTGGACCCCTAAACCGATCCGAGTAGTGACTAATCGGACCAAAAACCGGTTTTTGCTATAACTCGGTCAAGACTCGGGTTGACTCCGAGTAATCGGGGTCAAACTCGGGTTTGACTAATTTTTATTTTTATTTTGCTAAGTACTAAAATATAATTTTTTTGCTCAATTTACAGACTATAGTTATAATCTAGATTCGGTCCGATTAAAAGTCCTCTCTCTCAAAGATTCTATACATACACTTATATCACGTTTTAATATTATTAGTAATATTAATATTATTACTTGTTAGCAAGGTTGTAATAATATTATTAGTAATATTAATATTATTGTTAAGTTTTAAGTTTAACACATGTACACTAAAATTAGAATAAATACATATAAATTATGAGGAAAAAAAAAGTTAAAAAACAATATCCGATTAGTAGTCCGAGTACTCATTCCGAGTACTCGCCGAGTTTCCGATTACTCATTTTTCTGGACCAAAACCGAGTTGGTCCGATTTCCGATTTTTACAACCTTGATATAAATACAAGAGGAGCTATCCTTGTTATTACTAGTCTACACTATACACTAGATTCATTTTAAAACCTAATCCTCATTAATAATAATCCTAACCCTATTGCTGTCTTATTTATATTTGTTTCTTCTATGGAAAATGCTTTTTATTTGCCGAAAAATGTGGCCGGAGATCAGATGAGAGCCAGAGAAGTATTGAGTGATGGCCGGGAGTTTGCTGACCAACTTCGGATCATGCTTAACAGTCCACGCTTTGGAGACGTTGACCACACTTTGTCTGCAGGAGATCTTGTTACTAAAATCTTGGATTCTTTTGAGAAGTCTCTTTTGATATTGTAACGTTCTTCTTCACTCTCCGATGAAGTTTCACAAGTTCCGGTTAACTCCGGTGGTCTTAAGTCGGAGGAACTAGATTCCGATCACAGTCCTAAGATGGTCAAGGATCGGAGAGGATGTTTCAAGCGAAGGTTCATTTCTAAACCATCTTTATTTAACATTTGTTAAATAAACTTTCGCTTAACAATTTAAGATTTTAGATGAATTGCATGGTCGTTAATCATTTTAATTGCATTTTAATCTTTATTTAATTCTGGTATTAGATTTGTGCTTTAAGGATTATTACTGAGTGAACCATACATTTAACTTGGCTGTACTTACAATTGAGATCTAACTAGATGTGTTCGTGTTTGTTTAAAAATAAATTTAATTAAATTTACAAATAATCCATGATTTGTGTTACTTAATTATGTATGATTAGTTCATGGTTATGGAAACTCCATAGTGCCATTGCTGAGAATCCAGTGCAACACTCAAGAACCAAGCACATTGACATTAAGTACCATTTCATTAGAGAACATGTTATGAATGGTACTGTGGAGTTATATTTTGTTCCAAGTGAACAACAACTAGCAGACATCTTTACCAAGCCACTTGATGAATCCACATTCTCAAGATTAGTAAGTGAGCTAGGTATGCTGAATTTTTCATAATTAATGAGATGTTTGCTATGTCAATTTCATTGTACTTTGCAGCCAGAAACTTGCTATGATTTTTCTGTGAGTTAATTTCTCTCAGACAAAGGGTTAAATTTTGTCTAAGTCAAAATTACCTTGTCAACGGAAGCCTCTATCCGTTGACAGTCTAAGCAATTTTCTGGGTGATCCGTTGATGAGACTTTCATGTCAACGGAACACAGTTTCATCAACGGATAAGGCTGGATCTCTAACGACCACGTGCGTTATCCGTTGATGTGACGTCTTTAATCATAACCATTGATCTTTACACTTCTTTACCACGATCTATACATACACTCCCTTATACATACACTCCCTGTAAGTATAAATCATGGTAAGTTTTTTAATTCTAACGATTATTTTTAAGCCAATCAAGTAATTTGCATTGAGTATTGTAGTTAATTTCTGAGAATTTCTGGGTGAGTATAAAAGGAATTTTGTTTTCTTTAATTCATTTTTACTTTACTCTCTCAATTCTCAAGCAATCTCTACCTTCTCTCTCAAAGCAAATACTTTTCTTTTCAAAGTTTTTCTCTGTTAACAATGGCACCCATCGTCAAGCTCATGTCTGCTGGTGGATTCATTTATGAGAAGAACAATTTCATTTCATTTGTTGAGAAAGCTGGGTCGAATGAGGTCTTTCATAGAATGATGGATTTCATCTCCAACTGTAAGCTAAGCTACGCCATGCTTCATTCCACCCCGGTGTTCCACGAGATAGTTGAGGAGATTTGGACTACCAGTGAGTTCAACGATTCCGACTGTACCTTGTCTTTCTCACTCAAAGGTACTGAGTATGTAGTTAATTCAGATGTTGTTCAAGCATGTTTTAAATTGCCTGAAAATAACAGTGATGAACTACCTACCCCTACTGAAATGGTTAATTTGCTTAATTCAATTAATTACTCCTTGCCTACTGATAACCTGGGTAAAATCGTTAGAAGAGGTTTAGTTAAAGAATATAGCTTTTTAGCAGATGCCTTCATCAAGGCATTTTCTGGTAAAATTAGTAACTTTGATGCCATTAGCAACTCTATTCTAGTTTTATTTACCATGCTTTTGACTGATAAGTACTATAACTTTAGTGCTCAACTCATGTATGAAATAGCTGCTAAGTTGGGTTCTAAAGTTAATAGGAAAACTAATATTTACTATGCTAGGTTTCTAATGATGTTGGCAAATCATGTGAGTCCAACACCATTGGAAATCTCTAACCCCAATGCAAAGTTCGAGTGCTTTGTGAAGGAAAAGAGAGTATTGACAGACATCATTAGACTGAACCATAATGGTGATGTCCAAATGGTGTACTTACCAATTATGGAAGCTGCTTCTACCACTGTAAGTACTTCCTCAATTCCTACTGTCATGCTTTTTTCTGTTGCTATGGTGCCTGTATCTGTGACCCAACAGGCACCTGCCCCTGCAACCAAACCTAAATCCAAGAAATCATCCAAAACCACCTCAGGTGCTTCTCAAAAGGCACCTGTTGCAAAAACTACCTCAAAGCCTAAGGGGAGTGTTTCTGGTGGTGTGAGAGGTGAGGGAAGGGGTGAACATCAAAGAAACCCCAAGAATAAGGTAGGAGAGGTGAGTGCTAACCAGCCTAGCCCCATTGTATCTTCTCAAAAAGATGCAATGAGTAATATGGACATTAGCACAATTCTAACTGCATCCTCCCAAAAGGATGTAGTTATTGAAACAAGCTCTCCTCCAAGAGCACAGAACAAGAGGGCAAGGGACACTGAAAGCCCACAAACAGCTGTGACCCAGTATAGAAGAAGGGTGAAACAAAAGTCACAATTTTCACAGGGTGCACACACACTGGTAGCAACACTACCAGTTTCTCAAATTCAGTTTGATGTAACCCCTATCATTTCTGAGGGGTTACAGTCCCATTCTCTAAATATAAATACAGAAACCACTTCACCAAACTCACCAACCCTTTCTCTGGATGTTGATATGATAAACACATCAATTCCTGACTCTCCATCTTTGTTCTTGGAGAGGCCCCACTCTAAAATTGTTGACCATCACTTGTTAAGTGATTTGTTGGGTCATCAATCACTTTTTTCTGAAGTTGCATCTAGGTCTGTGGAACCTACTCTAAAATCAATCCCCACAGACTCTACTGTAACTTCCATTCCTCTAATCCCATTTTCCTCTTCATCAATGGATATATCTCATCCGTTGACAAGTGTTTCTCCATCAACGGATACTCCTTATCCGTTGACAGTTCAAACTACTACATCAACGGATATTTCTCTTCCGTTGATAGGTTCTTCTACACTTTTAATTTCTAATCCAGTTGTTTCTACAACTAGTGTAGAGGACCTAGTGGTAGTTGAGACACTTCTAGGCTTGAGAGGGAGTGAAACAGAGAGGCTGGCTTGTGACCAGGCAAAAGGAGAGGTTGAGAGTGAGAGGCTGGCTATTTCTTCCAGCTAGGCAAAAGGAGAGCAAGAGAGTTCCACCTTAGTAGGTGAAGGTGAGGGTGTGAGAGGTGTGAGCCATGGGGAGCCCATGATGCAAGAATATAGTGGAGAGAGAGAAGGGACTACCTCTACTACTACAGCAGCCATTGCAAGTGAGTTAATGAAGGACAGTGAGGGAGCTAAGGAACGTGCTTATCAATTGGAATATCAAAGTGTCATTGATAACATTTCCTTAGATCCTGAGACCTTTACTCACCCTATGCCAGCCTATCAAATCATGGCTGCACAGGGCAATGTGGAGGCAGAGAGGGCAATGCATCTAATTCATACAACAGCTTCTATGCTAAGAGCTAAGGAGGCCCTGACCAACCTGCCTTCAGATGCTGCTGCTAGTGATGAATTTGATTTTTCTGATGGGGATGACAGCAGTGATGATAATAGACAGCTAGCCACCACCTCACAGGCTGGAACTACAGTGGTGCCTCTACCTAGCTGGTTATCTCAAGACATACATATATGGAAGACACACTCTGGATGCTGCCATCACCAAACAATACAATGAAGCCTTTCTAGCCCATGAGTCAGCATCTGTGGATGACAAGAAGATTTATAAAGCCATCATGGATACTCTGGAGATCCAAAGGCTACATATGCTGGGGACTCGAATTGAGGCTAAAGAAATCAAAGACTCAATCACCAACCTCAAGGATGCTAGTGACAGAAGGTTGGATGATAGGCTTCCTTTACTTACAATTGTTCAGCTGAAAAGGTTCCTCACTAAAGATCAACCTGAGATGGCAACCAACTTGAAGACTCTTACTGCTAGAGTGGACAAGGTGGAAGCTACTATATCTCAGATGCAACAGGAATAGCTGAAGCAAACTCAGTTATTGGAAATGCTAGTGGCTGCTCAAGGACTCCCTCTTCTTCCACTTGATGATAACAAAAAGGGGGAGAAATCTAAGGAGCTGGATGTTCAAGTCACAAAGGTTCTGGTACCAGCCATTACCCTACCAAATGAGCCACTAGCAATGGGGGAGAAAAGGAAGGATTCTGGCAAGTTGACTGGGATAGAGTTGATAGAGCGTGCATCTACAAAGCTTAAGCTGGCTGAAGAGATAAGGGAGCAAATGAGGAGTATAGATGCACGGGCTAAAAGGCTAGCAGAAGGTTCTAAGGGAAAATCCTCATCAATGGATAAAGCTGCTACTCTATCAACGGATGAGCTCAATCCATCAACGGATCTCCAAATTGTTCTATCAACGGATGAGCTCATTTCTTCATCAACGGATGCCATGGAGAAAGCCTTACAGTTCAAAAGCTTCTACACCACAAAACCTATTCCACTTGGTGACTTTCAAGGGTCAAAGAAGGAAAGAGGTGAAATGTGACAGCCCCAAATCCGGGGTCGGGGATCTGGGCCATCACGGACCAACTTCCATTCAAAATCAATATTTCTTGGGTTTTTTTTTATAATTAATACTTATGCAATTGACCCCACAGTAATACACACACACACACCAGTCATATGCTCAGAGAACAACATTCACCATAATAAAAGTTTAGAGTTAAACAGTTATTACAAACCCAGAATCATACTTAAGTACATTGTTGAGTGATGCTTCTACAAGAAGCATTTCAACAACCAAATTTATTACAACCTTACACACTTACACACTTAATATACATAAGACCACTAAACCCCTTGCGCTTGTCATCTACCTCGGGAACGGTCGCCAGTACTCGCTCAATAGGTCGCCTTCCCCCTACCCTCTTGCGGGGTGTCGTACGTAGTATTGGCATTGGTCCTAGCTGTATATACATAAGTAGCAAGAGTGAGCTATGATAGCTCAGCAAGATAATATTGTGAACTAGAATTTAAAATATAACCAAGTATACATATATTTACATATGTAAGTGGTAACCAATTATGAACTTTAGGGGAGAATAAAACTCTTATTTAATAATACTTCATCCACTTAATATTATAAGAAAGAAATCTAGGATAATACAATATCAGTTTCTCTTCTTAACAATATACAATCAATATGACCTTTCCATGTAATATTCCAAGGTAATATGAATACTTGAATAAATCTCACTATCACCTTATCATTTCCTTCTTATGCAACAATTTATAAATTAATATAAAATCAGTTTCTCTTCATCTATAACAATAATTCTATCATTCATATCATTTTCTCTTTTCAGTATACCAATCTGACTTTATCATTGATTCTTTATTCAAATATTGTAGGGGTTTTCACTGTTGCCGAATACGTGAGGCACGATGATCAGTCGCCCTCCGTATCCGTCCCTTTTTACTACCGGTAGAAGGAGGAATGTCCACCACTACATCCCCCTGGAGGAAGGTACACCACTACATCCTCCTTCGGCAACTCTTGGGCCGAATTAAAATATTGATTGCTGGACTGTGCAGCACACAGCCTCTTACGCTTTTTATTGCTATCCCCCTTTTTGTCAAATCGTTATTCTATTTACTAAAAGTCATTCCATATTTCCATTTTCTCACTTTCATTTCCACATATCATTCACTCATCTCATTTCCATTCTCGCACATTATTTCTATAAAATATATACATAACATAATACTTTGATTATGATTCAGACATCTCTTTTATATTCAAGAATTTAAATATGCTTTTATATCCATAACATATTCCGTCTACTTAAAAAGTAGTAATTAATAATCAAATAATATTTATAATACCACTAACACCAAAAAGAATATTTTTAATATAGTATTATAAACCATATAACCTTGGATAACAACTGATACCATTCTTTTCCATATCTCTTTAGTTTCCCAAAATCAAGAAAATATATATTCTTTGCAACATTACAACAATAGCATCACATATAATATCCCATGATATCATTTTTTTATTCTAAGGATAAATAATTTTCAAAGTAGGGATAGAAGAATCTTGCCTCGGTTCCTGTATCCTGACAGTAAGGCTGGTCCCTCTTCCGGAGTTTCTATAAACACAAAAGGACCGTCATTAGAATATCACATCTCTTACTCACTACACTCTTGTATAACATTACCCTTGATACTTTAATATATGCCTAACGTATCACTATTACCCCAAAGGTTCAAGAACTTAACCATTTATAAACTAAATCGAAGTTTCAGGGGTTTTCACCATTTTCCCTAACGACCACCCTTAACTGTAAAAATCCTCATAAATTATAGATTTCGACTTTTACCACAAGGTCAACTGGTAATGTCTCTTTGACTACCCTACCATATTATCCCAAAGTTTCATAATTTTTAAAAATGTCTAAGTAGGTTGATCATAGCCTCAAAGTTGATACAATTACGGTTTCTCGGTTTTCGAACACCTTTCACTAAAACTGACTTTTCTCCTAAACCGTTCATCAGATTTTAACGCACCTTATATCAAAACGATCTATGAACTAAGCTCTATCATTTCATGGTCAATTGGTAACCTAGGCAGTGAG
The DNA here is from genome assembly GCA_037693485.1 of Kitagawia praeruptora. NCBI lineage: Eukaryota > Viridiplantae > Streptophyta > Magnoliopsida > Apiales > Apiaceae > Kitagawia > Kitagawia praeruptora. The sequence goes on along the minus strand of CM075351.1, from coordinate 113,187,167 downwards.
GTACCGTACGAATGCAGGGGTCACAAAACAGGGCAGATTTCGTTCTAACGAAAATCGGACATTATAACGGCTATAATTTCATGCTTTCCAAAATCAAACTCCTCCAAAACCAATCATCAAACACAATAATCATCACCTACACCATGTGGTCTTCATTACCAGCCATGGTTACACTCCCAAACTCCTTCCAAAATCAACTCAAACCACTTACAAACACTTATAACATCATAAACATAACCTTTATACCACTTAATCACTAAACACAACAATATCTATCATAAATACAAAAGGGCAAGCATGTTTATACCTTCTTGAAGCTTTATCAAAACTTAATAATCCTTAGCTAGCCCTTAAACAACCTTACAATAGCTTGAATCAACTAAAAGAATCATAAAAATCAAGTTAGTTTCTTAGAAAACACTATTCATCACTATTCATCTTCAACTTCTATGATTTTATTACCTTGCTAAATGATGGTGGATGGCTATGAAACTTTGTGCTAGTCTTGATCTATCCTCCAAGATGCTCCATGATTTTTCTCTTGATTTTATCTTGAAGAGAGCTAGGGTTTTGATTTTTCTTTTCTCCTTTTTTTCTCTTTTTGCCGAATGGAATAAACTAGATGGGGGAGAGGTTTTTTTCTTGATCCTTGCTCTTATCTTGTCATCTTGTGTATTTTAGATTACCTTGGAAGCTTTGGAAGATATTTAGTGATTAAACCTTGCAAAGTTACTAATTTACCCCTTAAAAATGTTAATGGAATGTGATGTCATGTTCATGATCTCATAATTCTCTTTTTCTTGATTTTCTAAGTATTATGCTAATAATCTTGGATAATAATATGGTATGTATCCTTGTTATATTACTAATCTTGGTTGCTTGGTTTCCATACTCGTCTAATTGTGGTTCGTTTCGAATGTACCTCATTATCTCAGTGGTTTTGAGATCATTTAACAATCCAAATTCCATTGGTATTCTCTTAACTTAATAATCCCTTGGTTAAATCTAAATTCACTAATTCCTCAATATATAATTCTTATAATGTTTCCATGCTCCTTAATGTCCAATATAAGCTTATTCGAAATCAAAATCCTCAAAATCCATGTTTCAGGAATTTCTGGAATCTATCGTCATTTCGAGTCACTTATTTCCATTGTACAACACTAATATGGTTTCTGTTTATTCATTTTATGTTTCCATTATAGAGTACCTATATACCATTTCTCTAAATCCTCAAAATTTACTATTCATGTAACCACTGTAGCATTACTGAAGTTAGGGTTATTACATGAAACTTCCTTCATATGGGATAAGGTCACAAGAAGGTTTTCTCCAACATCACCATCAAAGCCCAAGGGCAAGAATGCAGCTAAAATCTATTATCCTCCACCAAAACCAGACAAATACAAGATTCTTGGTGACTCCATCATAAAGCTCAAAGAAGATAATCATGTTGATATGAGAAACAGGAGAGCCATTATCTACAGAAATGGTCAAGCAACTTATATTTGGGTTGGTCATCCAAATTTTGCTAAGGCCAAGAAAGAGGAGACTGAGAGAGCAACCTTGCAAGCAATAGCAGTTGCTCAAGCTCTTGATGAAAAAGAAAGGGAGAAAGAAGAGGCTAAGGCCAAGGCTGCTGAAGAAAGAGAAGCAAAGAAAAAGCTAGGGACAAGACAACCAAAGGTTAAGGCTAAGAGAAACATTGAGTTTGATGATTCTCTAAGCTTTGATCAAGGATCTTCAAAAGCTACATTCCCAACAGCTAGTGAGCCTATTCAACTCACAAATTTCTTTGATGAGCCAATTATGCCCAAGGAGGAGCAAGTTGAATTTGATGAGGCCTTCTTCCCAAAATTCATACTTGAGAAGGATCAATCAATGAAGACAAAGAAAAGGGCAACCAAAGCTAAGCCTATGTTGATGAGAAAGCCACAACCTGAAAGGCCCCCTCCAAATCCAGAAGACTGTATGTACATTGCTGACATCAGGGAGGAAAACAGTCTGCATCTAGACCTTGAAAACCTGGTGGAAGTAAGGGCCATTGCAGCTTCTCACAGAATGCCTGAAAGATTGGTTCTAGTTCATAAGGGTGGCAATGAACAGGTGTGGCCACTTCACAGAGTCTTAGGAGAAGATCATCAAACACTGGTCACAGTGTTCAAATGCATGAAGAAAGACTTTGGCTTCACTAAAATAGCCAAGTCTGAGGTGATCTCCAAGATCTCATAGATAAAGGCTAGCTGGAACAGGCCTGAGACACTTCCAAGAATGCTCAGAGTGCCTTCTATAGGAAAGAAGATCCATCTTCAACCATACTGGATGATGGAATTCAGGGACAGGGATAATTGCAGAAGATTCTTCAGAATTGAAGATCAGCTAGACAAGGCATCTGTTCAAACCCTGAGATCCATGCAATCTATGCTAAATGATCAAGATGAAGAGGAGAAAATTTTCTATAGAAGGCTTCAAGCCAGAATTGAGGAGATCAACTCTGAGAAAGGGAGGAAGACACGGACACAAAGAAAAGGATGAATCACTTACTCAGGCTAGAGGAGCATCTTTGTGTACTTGTTTTGTAAGTCTCACTTTGTACTTCAATTTCATTTTCAATCATGGAAGCTTAATGCATTTTTTACTTTGGTAATGTGTAATATTTGTTAAGTGTTTTTGTTATCATCAAGATCCTTTGATTTATGGCTGTTTTTCTATCAGTCATAAATTGGGGGAGATTGTTAGGAATATGTTGTTCTTGATGATAATCATAAATCACTTAGTAGAATTTGTGTAAGTAATCTTTGTAGCTGTCAACGGATGGTATGCTTTGCAGCATCCGTTGACAGGTAGCTCATCAACGGATGAGTCCTGTAACATTTGCTTTGTACAAATACTTCCCTAAGTTGACATACATTTGTTGATTGGTTGATAGGACTCTAAGTCATGTTGACTATGTAGTAGATAGGCAAAATAGGTTGGTCAATTGTAAATTATTCTATACCTTGTAATTTTGCCTAAGTGAAGACTATCAACGGATGAAGAATCAAGCTATCAACGGATGTGGTTTTCACCATCAACGGATGAAGACTATGCTATCAACGGATGAAGAATAAAGCTGTCAACGGATGACATCTTCCATCATCAACGGATCACTGAGCACTTTGTGGAGCAGTTGATAAAGTGATAGTGACTGTTTACCAACTATTCAGAGGTGATGTAGAAGTATGCAAAGCAGTGGAAGCCAGCTAATTGGACATTGGAAAAAGAGTAGCATTCCATTTGTCTGTTGTGTCCTAGAAGAAATAATACACATGAAGACAAAGGACATAATTAAAATAAGACAAAAGGGAATGAACAGCAAGCTATAGACGGCCACTCCATGTAACGTGCAGTGTAACCTAAAATAGTGTTGTAAACTTGGGTTATATAACCAAGTGTAGCAGTTACTTTAAGAAACAAGAAGAAGACATACAAAGTTTGTATTAGCTATCTTAGAGAGCACTCTTCTCTTCTTTCTTGTAACTGAGCACCTGTGTGCATTTTCATCACAGATTATTTCCGCAATAAAAACACCTCAGTTGGATCCTCAAACAATCCAACTGAAATTTTATATCCTGTGTTTTTATTTCAAGTTCAGTTTTATTATTTGTTTTAGTTTTTAAGAAATATCTAGAATTGTATTCAACCCCCCCTTCTACAATTCTGTTAGGTCATTTGGGAATAACAAAGATGTATTGTAATTTTTCCAGAATTGATTTGAGGTCAGGTTACTATCAGTTATGGATTAAACCAGAGGACATATCAAAGACAGCCTTTCGAACCAGATACGGACATTATGAATTGTTGGTTATGGCTTTTGGATTAACAAATGCACCAGCAACATTTATGGATTTGATGAATAGAATTTTCAAAAAATATTTGGACAAGTTCGTGATTGTGTTTATTGATGATATTTTGATATTTTTTAAAACAAAAGAGGAACATGCGCAGCATTTAATGGTAGCATTAGAAATCTTAAGACATGAGAAATTATAGGTAAAATTTTCCAAATGTGAATTCTAGTCACAAGGAGTTTAGTTTTTAAGACATGTTATTAGCAGTGAAGGAATCAAAGTGGATACAACCAAGATTAAAGCTGTAATGAATTGGGAGAAACTAAGGATACCTATAGAGGTTAGAATTTTTATGGGATTAGTAAGCTATTACCGAAGGTTTGTTCCGGATTTTGCTAAAATAACAACATCATTGACTAAGCTCACAAGGAAATGTGAAAAGTTTATATGGATAGAGAAATGTGAAGAAAGTTTTCAGAAATTGAAAAAGAAATAGGTAACTGCTCCAGTATTAGCATTACCCGAAAATCGAGGAATTTTTTGTGAATTATAGTGATGATTCTTATCAAGGATGAGATTGTGTACTTATGCAACATGACTCAGTGATTGCGTATGCTTCTAGGCAACTAAGACCTCATGAACAGAAATATCTTACTCATGAATTGGAGTTAGCAACCACAGTGTTTACATTAAAGATTTAGAGACATTACCTCTATAGAGAAAAGTGTGAAATTTACACTGACTACAAAAGCTTAAAACATATCTTTACCCAGAAAGAGTTATACATGAGATAACGCAGATGGCTAGAGTTAATTAAGGATTATGATTGTTCTATGAATTACCATCCAGAGAAAATAAATGTAGTAGCAGATGCTTTAAATGGGAAAGAGAGATTAAATATGTTGACAATGACAGTAGAATTGTACAAGGAAATTGAGAAATTGGAAATAGAATTCGAATTCCTGAGTGTGATAGTGAAATGAGGTTTACAATGATTTTTTTTCAACCAAAATTGTTAGAGAAGATTAAAAGATGTCAAAAGAAAGTGATGAGAAATAGCGTAACAGAGTTAACGGGAGAGGAAATAAGTAGTCAAAAAAATGAAAAAGGAATTTTACGATTTTCTTCAACGATTTGGATATCAAATTGGCAGAACTTAAAACAGGGAATTCTACAGAAAGCACAAGATGTATCGAGATTTGAAACAAAAATTTTGGTGGCCAAATATGAAACGAGAGATTGCAGGATGGGTCAGTAAATGTATACTTACCAGAGAGTTAAAGCAGAACACCAAAGACCAAGTGAACAATTATTATCATTAGAGATTCCAGAATGGAATGGGAACATATTACTATGGATTTCGTAGTAGGTTTACCAAGGACAAAGATAAATCATGATGTTAGTTGGGTTATTATCAATAGATTGACAAAATTAGCACATTTCTTGCCGATCAATGAAAGATTCTCACTGGACAAGTTGATTCATTTATATTTAAAGGAAATTGTAGTACGTCACGGGGTCCCAGTTTCCACTGTATTCGACAGAGACCCCAAATTCAATATCATCCTCAAATTGAGGGCCAAAGTGAAAGAACGATTCAGACAATTGAAGATATGCTCCGAGTGTGTGCCATAAATTTCAAAGGTACGTGGGATGATCATCTACCATTGGTGAAATTCTCCTACAACAACAATTATCATGCAGGCATTGGAATGCCACCTTATGAAGCGTTATATGAACAAAAATGTTGATCTCCACTACATTGGAAAGAAGTTAATGAACATCGAATATTAGGACCAGAATTGGTGCAACAAACGAAGGAAGCGATTGAATTAATCCGAAAGAGGTCGGTGATATCTCAAAACCGACAGAAGCAATATGCTGATATAACCAGAAAAGACATAGACTTCAACGAAGGAGAGCAAGTGTTACTAAAAGTTTCATCATGGAAGGGACTAGTCAGGTTTGGAAAGAAAGGGAAGTTAAACCCGAGATATGTCGGACCATTTGAAGTTTTATAACGAGTTAGCATTACCTTCGCACATGCGGCACATGCATAAGGTATTTTACGTGTCAATGCTTAAGAGGTATCGACCTGATTCTAATCATGTGATGGAATATGAACCCATAGAGATTCAGTCAGACTTGTCTTGTATAGAACGACCAATAGAAATTTTGGATCGTAAAGAAAAGGTATTGAGAAATAAGACTGTATTGATAGTGAAAGTTTTGTGGAGAAATCCTAGAGTAGAAGAGTCTACCTGGGAGTTAGAGAGTGAGATGAAGGAAAAGTATCCCCAGTAATTTTCCTGACTTGATTCTGAGGACAGAATCCTATTAAGGGGGAAAGGATGTAAGATCCGTAAATTGTATTTATAATAAACATGACATTTATGCATAATTACGTGAATTGTTTGAAATGCAATAACTAGCTTTATTTAGCAATATATGTTTTGCTTTGAGTCCAATAGTGTTTTTGCGGAAATTCGGACAATCAGGGAAATTTTGAAATTTTAGCCCGTTTTCGAAAAAATTTCGAGGCCCCGGTAAAAGTTTTGTTATAGGATCCTTAAAATGTTTTTGGATTCATTCTATTATTTTTAGGCTCGTTATGATATTATTTTTCGAGTTTTTCGATTCCCGTATTTTGTTCGTTTTATCCCGGGAAATGGGAATTTGATTCGTTCCCTAACTTATTCGGACAATTGATACATTTTTCGTGTCAATAATACATTCAAAATAGTGATCGTGTGGTCAAATAAGTGTTATATGTTGAAACCCCGTATTTTGGATAATTATCGAGTTATTGAGATAATTATCGCCTCGAAAAACGTGAAACTGATTTAAACGATCCAACGGATCGATATTGAACCAAAAATGTTATTTGGGGTGTTATTTTACGGTAAATATAAATAGACGAACCGTATTTATTTTACGTATAACTTTACGTATAAAAACCCTAAATTCTCTAAAACCCTAATTTCGTTCTTCGTGTTCTTCGCAATCGAACCCAAATTAAACCGCGTTATTGAAATCCAAATTTCAAGTTTGAGTAACCAAATTGAAGCCCTTGATCTCTAGTTTCAGAATCCCCGACCAATTTCTTCATCAGGTAATTATTCGATTTAATATGAATTATTCAAATTTCGGATTAAAATTAGGGTTTATATTCGAAATTGGGGATTTCATTTCTGTTGATTCTCCGTTCAATTTGATGCTTCCAACATGTTCCTAGGGTTCTAAATAGTAGTAATTCATGCTTTAATTTCATGTTTATGTCCAGTTTTGTGATTTTCAATTTTTGGGTTTTTACCCGAATTTTCTTTTGAATAGTCCGTTCATATGAATGATCTGACATTGTTTTTGATAGAGGGCTTTGATTGTATGTGTTCTAAGCTTCATTTTAACATCAAGAACGTAGAGTTTCATGTACGATTTAGCTAGATCGGAAAATTTGTTAGAGCTCGCCGGAATTTGATCGGGATTGTGTTCCCGGCGTTTTTTTGGTATGTTTTTGGTCGGAATGGATTGGGGAAGTTATGAGGAATGTTTTGGAATCAAAAGCCCCAAATTTTGATGTGTTTTCAGGCTGCCGGAATCTGGGCAAAGTCACCGGATTCTGGAAAACCCAGAATCCGACGGGTTGTTCATGCCCGACCCGGTGGTGTTCTTCCCGACCCGTTTACCCGACTGTTTGACCCGGTTTCAATCTTCAAAACCCTAATTCAATTTCAGAAAACTGTTTTTGGATTTAATTTTTAAAAATAATTCAAAAATTGTTTAAAAATTCAAAAATTTATAATTTTAATTCTGAAAATCATTTTAAATTCAGAAAATTTTTATAAAATTCCAAAAATTTATTTATTTCGAAAATTTCTTAAATTTAATTATTTTAATTATTTTTAATTAATAATTAATTTATTTTATTAATTGATTAAAATTGTTTAATCAATTAATTAATTTTATTTATTAATTATTAATTAATTCTAATTAATTTAAATTAAATTAAATTATTTATTTGACTTGGTTTTATTCATAAAAATTAATTTAAATGTTTAAAACTAGTCAATTAATTTTTATTAATTGATTAAATTGTTTTTAAATCATTATTTTGGGTTAAATAATCCGATTTTTGATTTAAAAATTATTATATGATCCGTTTCTTTTAAAACGGAAGTCAAAAATTGTTTTAAAAATAGTTCTTGACTGCTATGTGATATAACTGAGTTAATTATTTTATTTGGGAGTCCGTACGTGTTCTAAAATCATGAAAAATAGTTAGAAAGTGATAAAAATTCTGTAAATCAGAAACGATCGATCAATAAATACTAAGAATGGATCGTGTGTCTGTTTAGACTTAGACATTTTGAGGATAGAAAGGAGCAGTTAAACATACTGATATGAGTTATTTATTATAGAATCGAGTAATCGAAGCAAGGGAAAGGAAAAACTAGTATAACGGACAGCTAGATTGTATTGACTGCATTGATCAGGCAAGTATCTATGCCTTTACTTATATTTTTATACAAGATTATTCTTACCGTGACAGACTTGTTAATATCAAATTCGATTATATCTTTTAATCCTTATCGTGAATCTATACAAATACCAAAACCTTCTGTTCAATTAATTTTGAACATCTGATTATTAATCATTGGGAACCTTAATTCTTTTGTTCCACATTGAAACCATTATTCTTTGGTTGATTTTCTTAGTGGTACATATTATACCACTGGAATACAAATCTTGAATCTTGTTTCATATTATTGAAACACTGTTATTGAATCTTGTTTCATATTATTGAAACACTGTTATTGAATCTTGTTTCATATTATTGAAACACTGTTATTGAATCTTGTTTCATATTATTGAAACACTGTTATTGAATCTTGTTTCATATTATTGAAACAATATTATTGATTCTTGTTTCATTTCTATTGAAACACTGTTATTGAATCTTGTTTCATATTATTGAAACACTGTTATTGAATCTTGTTTCATATTATTGAAACACTATTATTGATTCTTGTTTCATTTCTATTGAAACACTGTTATTGATTCTTGTTTCACACTATTGAAACACTGTTATTGATTCTTGTTTCATACTATTGAAACACTATTATTGATTCTTGTTTCATACCATTGAAACACTGTTGTTTAATTCTTGTTCCATAGTGAACAGTTGAATTCTTTTAATACCATTATATCAGTTCATTCATATTGAACTTTACAGAGATTGTTGTTCATTCATATTGAACTTTATTGAGAATGTTGTTGATATTCTGTGATGGAATTGGAATGTTTTGAATAGACCAAAATGGTCAGGACCAGATTCGTGGTCGTATAATTAAGGCCAAATGAGGCCAAGGATCCTAAAGGAAGGACTTTGCTGTAAGCCTAGTCCAGGGGTTAATGCGTGACTGATCAGCAGCTTAATCCTCGTGTTTAAAATACATAAAAATCCAATTCACATCCATCTATTGAAAATTGAGAGTGTTGAAAATCATATGAACTGCATTGTTGAGATTATAATATTGTTGAGAGTTCTTGATTATCAGAATTGTGTTAAGCATGATATTACTTGTTGAGCTTTCTAGCTCATATTCGTGTTGTTTAAATCCTTCTTCCAGTTAAGCAAGAAGATGAGCAAAGATAGTGCTACAGATAGTTCTCCATTGACGAGAGGACCTCCCAGAGTGATAATTCTTGGACGGGTAGATTGTTGTTTACCTTGCCAGTTAGACTAGATGTCTAGCCTCACATTTTGGTTTGTATAATGTTATATTTTAAAACTGGTATGTAATAATAAGGATGTAAAAGTTGTTTCATGCCATAACCTGGATGCGGTCTTGGATTCGGGGTATTTAATATTATGCCATGTGTATATATATATATATATGTTGAAAGTATTTAATCTCGTTGGTCGAGTGGTCTCTCAAATCTGTACCCCGGGTTTGGAGGGCGCCACATTCATGATCTCATACGAAGTCTTCATTAAGTCCTTGTTGATTAAAGTTCGATTCTGAGTATAACAAGCAGTATTCACAGCTTCAGCCCAAAAGTACATTGGAAGCTTTGATTCACTTAACATTGTTCTGATAGCTTCAATCAATGTACGATTCTTTCTTTCCACCACTCCATTCTGTTGAGGAGTTCTAGGGGCAGAATACTGTCTTGTTATTCCTTTATCAGCACAAAAGTCATTTAGGACTGCATTCTTGAATTCAGTTCCATTATCTGACCTTATAGCTCTAACAAGGAATCTAGAATCCAGCTCAATCAACTTTACATGATCAATCACCATCTGTGGGGTCTCATCCTTGGAATGAAGGAATAAAACCCATGTATATTTGGAATAGTCATCAACAATCACAAGTGCATATTGTTTCTTTGACATGGACATCACATTAACTGGACTAAACAAATCCATATGCAATAGCTGTTGTGGTTCAGTTATTGATGATGTGTTAGTGCCCTTGTGAGACGCTTTCTTTGACTTTCCTTTCTGACATGCCTCACACAGTCCCTCCTGTGTAAATTCCATCTGAGGCAGACCTCTCACCAATTCCCTCTTGACTAGGGAGTTCATTGTTTTGAAATTTAGGTGAGACATCCTCTTGTGCCATAGCCAACTTTCATCTGACGAAGCTTTAGCATAAAAACAATTAACTTCATCTTGACTGCCAGATAGCAAATCAGCTATGAACAAGTTCCGTTTCCTGACTCCTTGAAGTGCAGGCTTTCCATTCTTCTTGTGAAGAATCTGGCACTTATCTTTATCAAGAGACACAACATATCCTCTGTCACAGAATTGGCTGATACTAAGAAGATTATGCTTCAGACCCTCCATAATAGAGACATCTTCAATGATAACATTTCCAGATTCCAAACAACCATATCCTTCAGTTATACCCTTGCTGTTATCTGCAAAGGTAACCACTGGGCCGACTTTCTCAACCACTTTTGATAGTAGGGCTCTATCTCCGGTCATATGCCTTGAACAACCACTGTCAAGAATCCATACAACACGATTTACCTGTTTCACACCCTGAAATATCAAAATGATTGGTCCTTCCTCGGAACCCAAACTTGATTGGGCCCAGCATACTTAAAGAACTGACCTTTGTCTACCAAAACAACATTCTTTATCTTAACTACTTCTACCTCTTTCATAAAAGATCGTTTCCATTTATAGCAAGCCTTAACACATTTCTGAGTAGGCTTAGGGATAAATGAATCCACTCTAGTCTTAGGAGGACTAACAGTTTTAGATCTAACATGCTTCTTATTATTAACATGTTGACGTGGAGCAGTCTTATCATCAGATACATGCTTACTATTAAAATAAGAATACATAACATTGAAAGCACAAGACATGCAATTAACCACGCCACATGCTTCATGAGACAAATTAATAGCAGGCATGTTAGTTCTACATTTGTTGTTATCCACTTTATGAGTGTCTGTTTTAATCTTTGTTGTAGGAACAACTTTGACATTATTCACAGACACACATTTGTTGGACTTAGCAGCAAGATCCTCTTCACGTATCTCCTCTGCAATAATGATTGAGTATTCATTCAGAGGTTCTCCTACAGACTCTCTAAAGAAAGGTGTTTTAATACCCTTAAGTACATATGGAATACCCCTTTCTTCAGCAGTGACTCTATTAGGGGTATTAATGCCTAGTAATCCAACAACCTTATTATAACCATAATCTATACTAAAATGATTACCAATAGCCTCTTGGTTGAATATTTCTTTATCACTCTTGCAGGAATTATAATAAGCATTAGCCTTAGTATTAAGCTCACTAATCTGATCCTTAAGAATAGTTTCCAGTTTAATATAACAATTAACCCTATTCTCAAGAAATGCTATTTTCTTAGTAAGTTCATCCTGATTAACATGCAAAAGTTTTAATTCTTTTACCTCTTTTTCAAGAGCAGTGTTCAAAAGAATTATTCTATCATTTTCTCTACGTGCACAAGAAACAGTAGTACTGAGATGATAGATCATTTCAGTATCAGTAAACTTTACCTCTGCCACGAATGATGAAGTGCTTTCATCATTAGCCATCAATGCTAAATTTCCAACTTCACCTGACTCATCCTCACTATCTGTATCATCCCAACTTTTTCCCTGGGCAACATAGGCTTTCCCAATCTTGTTCTTGTTACTAGAATCATATGAGTTCCTCCTCACTTGCTTTGGCTTTTTGAATTCAATAGCAAAGTGACCCAACTCATTACAATTGTAGCACCCCATTTTGCTTCTGTCCACTGTTCCAATTTTATAGCCACCCCTTGAGCTATTTGAAGATAAAGAACCACCTCTCTGGAACCTTGGCTTGAACCTAAGATTAGGGTTCCTTCTGAACCTGAAGTTCCCAAACTTCTTCACTATAATTTCCATTGATTCATCCTCCAGCTGTTCAAGTTCTTCCATGGAGTAGAAGTCACCACCAGATTCACCAGTGGATGTTAAGCCATATTCAGCGACAGTAACATCCTTGTTGGAATTGGAAGGTGGAACAACCTTCACTTCCAGTTGCTGTGGGACCTCTGCAACCAATGCAGTAGAAGTACTCACTATCTTCCCTGTTCCATCGATCTCCTTCTGTTGAATCTGTTCCAGCTCATAGGTCTTCAGAACACCATACAATCTTTCCAAAGAAATCTCATTAAGATCTCTTGCTTCTCTAATTGCAGATATTCTGTGCTCTAAATGATATGGAAGTGTCAGAAGAAACTTCTTGTTGATCTCCTTGATAGTGTAGTGCTTTCCTTGAAGATTCAGATCATTAAGTGAGAATGAAGATTCAGATCATTGATCAATTTGTTATATCTCTCAAAAACCTCATAGATACCTTCACCAGGGTTTGATCTGAAGTGTTCATGGGAAGAGGTGAGAATTTCCAAATTATTATCTCTAACTTCCTCTGTCCCCTCATTGATAATTTCAATTGTGTCCCAAATGTGTTTAGCAGTAGCACAATTCAGAACATGATTGTGCATGACAGGATCAAGACAATCAACCAGTATCAACTGTAAGCAGGCATCCAGGGAAGCATCCTCTTTTTCATCAGCTGTGTAGTCATTGGGATCTTTAGGGTACATCCTAGCAGCTCTAGTGACCACATTATTCTCTATTTGTTCTTCGTCAACAATCATAGGAATCTGAGGACCACTCTTCAGCACTTTAAGATATTTAACATTTGCCACTTGTAGAAACAGTAGCATCTTCTTCTTCCACATAGGATAGTGCTCTTTGCTGAACATAGGAATTTTAACAGTACCAACTTTCTGTGTAGTAGACATGTTTGAGATTTTTGAAGAATAAAAATTTCAGAGTTTAATAAAATCACAAACAATGGATCTTTGATTTGTATATCAATGAAAAGGCTCTGATGCCAATTGTTAGGTCCTGATAAGTTTGTAGAAGGGGGATTGAATACAAACTATACCGTTTAATCGAATTTGTTCTTTTAAATGATTTAACAATTTAGAACAAATTAATGCGGAATAAAACTGAAACAATATTCAAGTTAAATATAACTCTATTAAACTTGAAAGGTGGTACAATTTGATCACTGATTACAAGGGTTCTTGATCCAACAAATCTAGAATAAATTCGACATGAATTTATCTATTTTTGTAATAAAAAGGATCGAATACTAAAAAGTAGTTCAATATAAAATCTAGGGATTATGATCCGCTAGAAAGTCAAAGCAGTACAAATGATGTAGTTCTTATGGATTAAATGATACAATCAAATCAAGAAATAAATTCACTTATGAATTTAAGCTTTGTAGATGGAGAAGTATTGAAGACAGAGAAAAGATATGATGTTTTGTTTTTGTATCTTTTTGCTTCTGTGTGTGATATGTTTGATTGTCAACTACCTCCTTTATATAACACAACTTGACAAGTTGAAATCCACGCGCCAAATTCGTTTCTCTCCAATGCATAAGGAAGACTCTCGGGAAGACACTCATTTGGCCTTGGAAGACAATCGGCAAGACAAGCCATTGCCTAGGAAGACAATCGGGAAAACTAACTATAGACTTGGGAAGACAATCGGGAAGACTATCTTCTTAGTCTTCCTAGATCAATTCCTAAGTCTTCCTAGTTCTTTTTCTAAGTCTTCCTAGTTCTTATTTATTCTAGATTAAATAATTATCAAAATAAATTATGTATTAAATTAATTCTTGCAGAATTAATTTAATAAATAATTTACTTAAAAGTAATAATTATTTATAAGAGAATAAATAGAATCAATTGACTTCTCAATAAATTCCTGAATCACTAAAAACTTAGATAAAGAATAAAAATAATAGAACGTTGACACTCAATGCACTGTCTAGTTCATGAGTGACTAACTACAATGTCTGTTCTTTATCTGTTTGACTTTATCAGTGATTCACTTCCTTTTCGATCAAGAACTCTGTAACCAGTATCTTTTGTTCTCACCACTTGAAATCTCTGTCACTTTAATAAATCCACTGAGCTTGAATACTTCACTGAGGCTTGATCAATAAATTGAACTTCTTCCAATGTAGAATTACTTTAAGTCTGTAGATGACTTTAATCTTCATTCTTTGACATATATAATCTTCTGAGATTCCTGTGACATCTGACATTTATTATATACTGATTACATCTTATTTTATGTTGAGTAGAATCCTCGGTGTTTACAAATAGGCCTATACATATGCCTTTCACAAGCAATTCCTACCACATTCAGTATTTCCTACTAGTTAAAACCTACCGCATTCATCAATTCTGGAAAATGTTATGAAGATGGTAGGAAATGTTATGAAGACGGTAGGAAATGTTATGAAGACAGTAGGAAATGCTTTGAAGGTGGTAGGAATTACTAGACAATTGTTTCAAAAAAATTAAGCTTTCATTATTTCCCCTATCTAACAAATTGCTCAAATCATTATAAAAAAATAGATCAATATCTAATTAACAATTATACAACCATAAAAAATAATCAAACATTCATTGTATTAAAAATTCAAACATTCCTTGCACATAAATCATAATATTCAAAATTAGAAGTTGTTCTTATGCACCAAAACTACAAATCAAAAATTATTTACAAGGCTTAATTAATTATCATCAAAGTCTTCATCTTTTTCGTTTGAATCTTCATGTAATTTTCTTCACAGTCATTTTCTCTATTTCCTCATCATTGTCTTTGGATCTTCATCAAGTACCTAAAATTTACATAAGAAGCAAGAATTAGTACACCTAATAATTAAGAATTATTCTAATTAAATAACAAAATAAGCATGAAGATAAAATTACTTAAATAAGCAAGAAGAAGAACAAAGTGAATGATATGTGAAATTGATTTGAAGAAGATAAAGATATAAAGATGAAGATGAAGAGATAGGGAAAAAAGTGAAGTGAAATGAGAAAAAAATAAATGATTGTAATAAGAAGATGAAAAATAATTTTGAATTTTTCGTCTGGGCGCAATTTTTAAATTTTTCATAAAATTGTAGCTTATTTCCTACCGATAATGGTAGGTTATGATTCTCAGCAAATTTTTTGAATTTTTGGTTTGGGCGCAATTTTTGAAATTTTAGTTTTAGGCACAATTTTTGAATTTTTCAGGAAATTGTAGCTTATTTCCTACCGATAATGGTAGGTTATGATTCACATCAAATTTTTTGAATTTTTGGTTTGGGCTCAATTTTTGAATTTTTAGTCTTAGTCGCATTTTTTGAATTTTTCGGGAAATTGAAGCTTATTTCCTACCGATAATGGTAGGTTATGATTCTCAGCGAAATTTTTGAATTTTTGGTTTGGGCGCAATTTTTGAATTTTTAGTTTTAGGCGCTGTTATGGAATAAAAACTGAGCTTGTGAATTTAATGCTAGGGTTTGGTGAGCTTCGAGCTTTAATGGCTGCTCTCGTGTTTCCGGACTAAATCGATCCTCACAAGATGCCTACGTATCTCTGTTGTGTAGAGAATCAAGCCAATAAAACGTAGTTCTAGGATGAAGGACGAGGGTCCTTATATAGGCGTCAGGAGCCTTGTATTTAGAGTAAGTGTAGGAGAATTAGCTGATAAGTCTCATTGTTGATAACTGATAAGGAGTGTATTACTTGGTAGACAAGTTTTATCCTTATCTGATAAGTGTTGTGACTCATCATATTGTTTGATTGGGATTCGGGATCCTTTCATGGAGATATTTATCATATTTGGACTCATTTAATGAGTTGTATATTTTCCCTATTTATTAATTACGAAATTAATAAATGATTAGGGTTTCGGGCCTTTTAAACTTCTGGGAAAACCTTCTGGGATTTTCGTAGAAGTTATTTTACTGGAGTTTCGAAGATTTATCCTCGTACTTGCTAACAGGTTTTTTATTTTCCCGAAATTGCGAATCATTTCCGAAACAATCTATTTTTCCAAAATTTTACCAAATTTCGACCAGGATTCTGATCGAAATTCGACTAGGATTCTGGTCGAAATTCGACTAGACTTCTGGTCGAATTTCCTCAGCATTTTGACTCCTGGTCGAACGATTTCGATCAGAATCCTTTCGACCAGGATTCTGGTCGAAGAGTAGGGGCGCTTTCAGCTTCTAGTCGAACGAATTCGACCAGGATCCTTTCGATTAGGATTCTGGTCGATCAATTTGGCAATTTTCAGCTTCTAGTCATGTGATTTCGACCAGGATTCCTTCCACTAGGATTCTAGTCGAACATTTTGGCCATTTTGGCTTTTAGTCGAATAATTTCGGCCAGGATTCCTTCGACTAGGATTCTGGTCGAACATTTTAGCCATTTTGGCTTCTAGTCGAATGGTTTCGATTAAGATTCCTTCGACTAGGTTTCTGGTCGAACATTTTGGCCATTTTGGCTTCAAGTCGAATGGTTTCAATTAAGATTCCTTCGACTAGGTTTCTGGTCTAACATTTTGGCCATTTTGGCTTCTAGTTGAATGGTTTCGATTAAGATTCCTTCGACTAGGTTTCTGGTCTAACATTTTGGCCATTTTGGCTTCTAGTCGAATGGTTTCGATTAAGATTCCTTCAACTAGGTTTCTGGTCTAGGTTTTAACTTTTAATTTTGGACCCTTTATTTTGGGCCGCAAATCATTTGGGCCTGAGATCTTTGGGCTTTAGTTTTTCGCCAGCATACCGCCACTTGGACCTTAGTTTTTGGGCTGAGGCCTTGTGGTGGTTTTAAACCGTTATGTGGGCTCTTTAGCCTTTGGGCCTCGGCTTTTTGGTGGTTTTAAACCGTTACTTGGGCTTTTTAGCCTTTGGGTCTCAGCCTTTTGGCCCATTTAGTCATTATGGGCTTTAACCGGCTACTGACGGTTGACATTCCTTCCACCGGTTAGGTGACCGTCTACACTCTCTATAAAAGAGTGAGCTTTCTATTTCATTTGTCACTCACCACTCCTCATTTCTAAAGCGTTCCTCTGCCAAAATACCTTTTAAAAATTTTCTCTGCTAGGGTTCTACGGCTAGGCGATTCCCGGCGAATTTTTCCGATCATCCTTCATCAGTTTCTGAGTTTTTGTGGAGGTTATCTTTGAAGATTTGAAGATTCTTTGAAGATTTATGGGCTTTTTCTGGGTTTCTTTGAAGATTTCTTTGAAGATTTGAAGATTTCTGGGTTCAAAATGGCTGATCGTGCATCCGCTCGCCTCCAAAAAATGTCTACGGCATCTAAGAGAGGTACCCTCATTCCTATTCGTTCTGAATACATGTCTTTGCATGATATGATTAACGAACGTGGGGACGAGTACCCGTCGGTGTCCGCCTTAGATGCGTATGACCATAGTAATAAATTCCATGACTTAGATAAAATCAAGGATTATAATAAAATGTATAGAATTAAAGCCCCCTTAAGGCTTGTCGCTGCAGATGCCGGTGACCGTTCTTGTCACTGGCGTCCTAATGCTTTTTGTATTTATAGAGACGCTATCGTTGCTGGCCTTAGGTTTCCATTCCATGAGTTTATACCTAGGCTGTTAGCAGACGTTCAAGTCAATCCCTGTCAGTTGCCCCCCAACGCCTGGAGGATAATTCACTATTTTATGGTTAGGTGTCTGCAGAATAAGTTCCCCCCTTCTGTTCCTTTATTTAGGAAAATCTTTCAATTTAAGAATAGTGCGGCCAATAATTTAGGATGGGTTTATATTAACCATCGTATTGGTGTCCCTCCAATTTTTCACCCCAAGTCCATTCCTGACAACAACCCAAGATGGAAGGACGAGTTTATGTACCTCGTTTGGGAAGGTGGGGACTGGGGATCTTTGTTTCGCAAGTCTTTCAGTAGAGTTTCAGACGGTAGTGCTGCGGACATAATCCTGAACGATGAAGAGGCTCATGCCTATGCTGAGTTGATCAAGGATGATGGCACTACCGTGGCTTGGGAGCTTTTGGACGAATTTGTCCTCAAGTGGGTGAACCTTTCCAGGGTTTCTGCCAAGGGTAAATCTCTTGTCCTGACTTCTTTTACTAGTTTCTTTTCAAGTATTTTTCTAACACTCATTTTTTATTTTGCTTTGTAGCTGCTGCCTTTATTAATAAGACAAATGAGCCTAAGGACGGAGAGACGTCCAGGATGAAGAGGGCTCGCTTGGGGCTTGATCCCCGAGGTCATCCTGATACTCTAGCCTTCCTGAGGCCTCATGTGGACCTGACTGAGGAGGTTGAGGCTGAGGCTCCTGCTTCAACCAAGTCTTTGGTGTGGCGCCCCAACTGGGGTATCAGGAAGAAAGACACCATCACTGGGGTGTCTAAACATGCCATGGACTGGTCTTATCATTCTCTCACCCCTTGCGATTTTAAGGACTTCGTTTCTGGGTCCACTATCGAAGGGGCACTACTAAAAATCTGTTAATAGACATCACAGTCTTTAACATCGATAAAAATAAAACCGATGTTAAAAGTCTTTTTAACATCAATGAAAATAAAACCGATGTCTTTTAGACATTCAGACATCACTTCATTTATCAACCGATGTCTAAACTTTTTCCTAAAAACATTTAGACATCACTTCATTTATCAATCGATGTCTAAATCTCTCCTTAAAAAATTAAACTCGCGCGCCCCTCAAACATTTTCCCCCTCAATCTTTTTATTTTGCCCGCTTTTAACAATCTGTTTCCCCCTTAGCCAATTTTTTTTAGATTTCCCCCCAAAACCCCCTCCTCTCATTTTTCTAATCCCTCACAGACAAATTAAAAACTAAAAACTAAAATCTAAAAACTAAAAAACTCTTAAATCTCTCTCGCCGAAACTCTCTCTCACCTCGACTCTCAAATCTCTCTAGCAACCCTCACCTCTCTCTCCACTCTCTCCAACCCGTACTTCAATCTTCGGTGTATCGCATGGAATGGTTCAATTTTAGGACTTCAATAGGATTCAATTTGGGACTTCAAAATTAGGGTTTTGTTCGATTTGGGGCTCCCATTTTAAGGTATTTATTTCTATATCTCTTTTATTTGCACGTTCAATCGGATTCGTTATTGATGAATCTATGCAATAGATATGGGATTAAATCTATTCGTTGTTCTTGCTATTAACCCTAAACTGCGATTTGGGGATTCAATAGATTTGGTGTTTAATTTCGAATATTATTCACTTATAATTTCAGCCTACTTGGGATATTGATGTTCTTCTTGTGTTCTCAAAGTATCAATCACTTTGAGAGATGACTACAGGGTGGAAATTTGGAAGAATGTAAAGAAATGTAAAGAATGGCTACGCCCTTTGCTAGGGAATCAAAAGCTTATCGTATTCACAAGGAGGTTATAGCAATAAGGAGGTTATAGCTGTTAACCAAGGTGATTATGGTAAGGGTCCATTCTCATTTCTCAATGATTATGCATTAATATCGAGTATTCTTTCATCGATGCTATACAGTGATATTGGAGCTACTCTGCTTGACAGATTTTGCTCTTGGGATTGTCTAATCTATAGTCAACTTTATTTGGCCTATTTGGCTGTTTACAATTTTGTTGGTGCATTTATTATTTTTACTTGTTGCACTAGACTGATCCAAAACATGTTACTCATAAGAGGTGCTAATATTGATGTAGGAATTTGCAAAAAAATACAGACTTCCGTATGTCTTGCTGAGTGATGAAGGGGATGAGGTCAGAAAAGAATGGGGCATGCCATATGATCTTTTTAGTGGATTTCCTGGTAGGCAAACCTATGTCCTAGGCAAAACTGGAAAGGTTCAGCTCATCTACAATAATCGGTTTCAACCAGAAAAGCATATCATGGAAACTGAAAATTGTAATATTCTAGATTTTTTTATTTATCATGGAAATACTTGGTTTTGATCGACCTTGATTATGTAACGTACAACTTTGCCATTTACCGATTTTAAGTGTAGTCGTTGATGTATATATTGAATTTTTTGATAATGATAATCAAGTTGTGGTTATTGTGATACCTTATTTGAGTTTTGATTTATTTGATTTTTCTTTTGTTTATAGATGAATGAATACAACAGGGGTAAATGAAATATATATATATATATATATATATAATAATATAAACATCGTCTAAAACTAATGTCTATGGGACCTCAGACATCGGTTTTAAAAATAGGTAACCAATGCAATAGATATCTTCAGCATCGTCTAAAACCGATGTCCATGGTTACATTATACATCGGTTTTCTTAATTTTTATCGTTGTTAATAAAGGCTTAGACATCAATATTTGGAAAAAAACAGATGTCTATGTCGAATTATTCTATGTTTGCTACATGTTAAATAACAGCTAAGACCTCTAATATAACAATTCAAAAGATAACCTCATGCAGTTAACCCAAGAAGATAGTCCATAAACATTAGAAATATTTTTAAAACTGATGTATTATATGCTATAAGACATCGGCCAGAAACCGATGTCTAAACGTTCGGACTTTAGACATCACCGACAAAGACATCGGTCTGAATTTTTCAAAGACATCGGCCAGAAACCGATGTCTATTAGCGTTTTTTTAGTAGTGGGGCTGAGACTCTCGGAGCTCAGGCTTTAGCTGCTGTAAGTTTCCTTCACTTTTGTACACTTTACTTTTATTTGTATTTGTTTGCCTTATACGCTCTTTTTTGTAGGTGAATGCTAACTTCCAAGGGGCTTTATTCCAAGCCAAGTCTTGGCGTACTTCCTCCGAGGCTAACAAAGCCAAGCTTGATAAATTTGAGGAGGAGGTGGCTGCCTTAAAAGAGGCTTTGGCAAGGAAAGAGAAGGAGCTGGGAGAAACTCAAGCTGAGTTGGTGGAGCTGAGGAAGGGAAAAGAAGATGTGATTGATGAATACTTGGACTCCCAGGAGTACCAAGACCTGATAGGGAAGCACGACGATCTTCTATTCCCGGTCCAGTATTCTGCTGGATGGGACGAGGCTCTGAAGGCTGTCCTAGAGAGGCACCCAGGTGTTTTTGACCCGTCTCTTTTTCCTAGCCCTTTTCCTCCAACTCAGTTAGAGAGGACTCTAGCTGGTGTGGATGCTATGGAGGAGGATGAGAGAATCTTGAGCCCCGGGCATTCCACTCCTCCTAGGAAGGACGCTGAGGCTGCTGAGGATTCTGAGACTACCTCTAGTTCCAGCTCTAGTTCCAGTTCCGAGGAGGAGGCTGAGCTTGGGAGCCAGGAGAAGGAGCCACATCTTTAGTTTACTTAGTTGTTTTTTCCTTTGTAGTTTTCTATGGCCGCATGTGGCCTTTATTTATGTTTTGTAATCTGCCTTTGGGCATAACTTAACTTTTTATTGTAGTAATTTATTTGCAGTTCTTCTTATTTTTGCCTTAGCAAATTTTTGCATTGTATAAACATTAATATGTAATGCTTTGCAGAATATTTTGAAATGAATGGATTCATAACTCGAAGAAATGGGATCAACCCTTACATAGTAGCATACTCAAGTTTTAAAAACTTGGATTGGTTTAATCAACCTTATTTCTACTTGTCCTAATAGCAAGTCCAGTTTAGGACATACTTAAACATAATAGATTTTTAAATTTGCAGCATGCCAAGTTCTTGGCACCTCAATCCCTTCCAGGGTTTCCAGCTTGTATGAACCTCGTCCATACATATTCTTGACCCGATAGGGTCCTTCCCAGTTTGGGGCTAACTTTCTCTTTTGTCCAACTCCAGATGCTTCAATCTTTCTAAGGACCAAGTCCCCTTGACGAAAGAATCTTTCTTTAACCCTTAGGTTGTAGTAGAAAGATGCTCGCTTCTGATGCTCAACTATCTTGGCATTCGCTTCATCTCTAACTTCGTCAATTAGATCTAAAGCTAGCCTCAAGCCTTCTTCATTTGTTTCTGGTTCATAGGCTTCCACTCTAGGAGATGCATGAGTGATTTCTACAGGAACCACTGCTTCGGCTCCATAAGCTAGCAGGAAAGGGGTTGCCCCAGTGGTGACTTTACAAGTAGTGCGATAAGCCCATAGTATGGGGAGCAACTCATCCACCCAAGTGTTCCTGGAGCGTTCAACTCTTTTCTTTAGTCCATCAAGGATGATTCGATTTGCCACTTTAGCTTGCCCATTAGCTTGAGGGTGAGCAACTGAAGTGAAGCGTAGTTGAATATCATTTTCTTCGCAATACTTCTTGAAGTCATCATTGTTGAACTGAGTACCATTGTCAGTTACTAAGATTCGTGGAATCCCGTATCTGCATATCACACTTTCCCAGAAGAAACTCATCACTTGCTTGGTGGTTATCTTGGCTAGGGGTTTAGCCTCAATCCACTTGGTGAAGTAGTCGATTGCCACTATCAGATATTTTCTTTGTGCACTCGCCATTGGAAATGGCCCAAGTATATCCATTCCCCACATAGCAAATGGGATGGGTGAGTTTATGGATGTCAACATCTCAGGTGGCTGCCTAACCACTGGTGCATGCTTCTGACACCGTTCACACTTCTTCACATAGCTTTTAGCATCTGTAAGTATGCTTGACCAATAGAAACCTAGGCGAGTGACTTTATGAGCAAGGGCCCTGCCCCCCAGATGCTGACCACAAATTCCTTCGTGAACTTCTTTCAGGGCTAATTCTGCCTCTTGAGGTCTCAAACACTTCAAGTATGGAATGATGAAGGACTTTTTGTATAGGATTCCCTCAATCAGGGTATACCTCAGTGCCCTTACATATAACTTTCTTGCTTCTGAAGTATCGTTGGGTAACCAACCAGTCTCTAAGTGAGCTTTAATGGGATCCATTTAGCAAGTAGCAACATCAATAGGTGCTATCAGTTTTCCGTTGATGCTTGGGGTCTTTAAGACTTGGAAGTATACACTCCCTGCGTAGTTCTCAATCTCAGAAGAAGCAAACTTAGAAAGGGCGTCTGCCTTCATGTTTTCTTCCCTAGGAACGTGTTCCACAGAGCACTCATCAAACTGAGTCATGATGGCCTTAACAAGCTTCAGATACTTAGCCATGACTTCATCTCTAGCTTCGAATTATCCATTCACTTGAGAAACGACCAATCTCGAATCTCCACATACTTTGAGAGTCTTGACTCTCAAGGCCCCAGCTAGGCCTAAGCCAGATATCAAAGCCTCATACTTAGCTTCGTTGTTTGTAGTCGGGAAGTCCAGTTTTAGTGCATACTCTATGAGGAATCCATCAGGACTTTGTAGCACTAAACCTGCTCCACTTGATTTTGTTTTTGATGCTCCATCAAAATAGAGCACCCAACATTCCTTGGACACCATATCTTCATCCTTCTTGTCTTCCTCTATTACTTCCTGCCCCCCGACTTCTTGGTTGTCAATGATACATTCAACCATGAAGCCAACTAGTGCTTGAGCTTTAATGGTCGTTCGAGGCTTATAATTGATGTCAAATTCTCCCAACTCAATAGCCCACTTGATTAACCTCCCACTTACTTGAGTGTTGTACAGAATGTTTCTCAGAGGTCGATTGGTCAGAACCTCTATCTTGTGCGCCTGGAAGTATGGATGGAGTTTTCTTGAGGCCATTATCAAGGCTAAAGCAAACTTCTCTATGGTAGAGTAGTTCACTTCTGCCCCATGCAGGATCTTACTTACATAGTAGATGGGTTTCTGAACCTTCAATTCTTCCTTGACCAAAACAGCTCCCAGGGCAGTGTCGGAGACGGCCAGGTACAAATAGAGAGTCTCTCCCGGTTTAGGTTTTGCCAACAATGGCGCTTCAGCCATATACTTCTTCAGGGCCTCAAAGGCCTCTTGACTTTCAGGTGTCCATTCAAAATCCTTTACCTTCTTAAGTGCTTTAAAGAAAGGTAAGCATTTTTCTCTTGACTTGGAGATGAACCTTCCCAACGCTGCAACTCTTCCTGTCAATTTCTGCACTTCCTTAACAGATTTTGGAGGTTCCATGTCCAGGATTGCTTTGATCTTGTCGGGGTTAGCCTCGATTCCTCTCTTGGAAACCATCAGGCCTAAGAATTTCCCTGAGCCTACTCCGAAGGCACATTTTGCTGGATTCAACATCATCTTGTGGTGCCTCAGCACTTCAAACGCTTCTTGAAGATGCTTTATATGGTCTGCCTTGTCGAGGCTCTTGACTAGCATGTCATCCACATAGACTTCCATTGTTTTTCCAATCAGGTGGCCAAAAATTTTTTTCACCAATCTTTGGTATGTTGCCCCTTTATTCTTAAGTCCAAATGCCATGACTAAGAAACAGAAAATGCCAAAGTCAGTGATGAATGATACCTTTGAGGTGTCTTCCTTGTCCATCTTGATTTGGTTGTACCCACTGAAGCCATCCATGAAACTTAGCATCTCGTGCCCAGCAGTGGCATCTATCAGAGCATCAATCCTTGGTAAGGGAAAACAATCCTTAGGACATGCATCATTTAAATCGGTGAAATCCACACACATTCTCCACTTTCCATTGGCCTTCTTGACCATCACCGGGTTAGGCAACCATTCCAGGAATTGGATTTCTTCAATGAAACCAGCTTCCAAAAGCTTTTCAACTTCTTGTTTTATGGCTTCAAGCCTCTCTGGAGCAAAAATTCTCTTCTTTTGTTTCACCGTCTTCCTTTCTGGATCCACATTCAATTTGTGGGTTATCAATTGGGGATCAATCCCTGGCATGTCGGCCGCTGTCCAAGCAAAAACGTCATTGTTTTCTTGAAGAAAAGATATGAGTTTGCTTTTCAATGGTTCGGGCATAAGTGCCCCAACATAAGTCACCTTCTCTGGTTCACCTGGGACTAATGGAATTGGGACCAAGTCCTCGGCTGGTTTTCCTCTTCTGTCCTCATCGTCACTTGTATTCATGTCTTCAATGGGGAGAACCTGCCCCCTACTCCATCAGGCCTCAACGCGGCTACATAACAGCTTCTAGCCATTTTCTGATCACCTTTCTCTTCACCAATCCCATTCCTGGTTGGGAACTTGATTTTCAAATGATAGGATGAGGCAACAGCCTTGAATGCTTGAAGACCCGTTCTTCCCAGAATTGCGTTATAGGTTGAAGACGCCTTGATAACTATGAAGTTCAGCATTTGTGTGGATGTCTTCGAACCTTGTCCCATTGTCATGGGCAGCTGAATGGTGCCTTCTACCTTTGATTCCACCCCATTGAACCCATATATGGGCATATTCGAGGGCGTTAGTTGAGAATCAGTGTATCCCATTTTGATAAAAGCATCGTGGAATAAGATATCAACTGAAGCTCCATTGTCAACCAGGACTCTCTTTGTTTCAGAATTGCCTATCACAGGTACTATGACCAGTGGGTCATCATGGGGAAATTTCACTCCTTCGAGATCAGAATCATCAAAACTCAGAGATACTTCAGTTCTGGCACGCTTCGGTGCTTCTCCAACAACGGTCATTACTTCTCGGGCATAAGCCTTTCTTGAGTTTCTGGAAGGACTAGCAGCAGTTGGCCCTCCGAATATCATGTTGATGACAGGCCCTCGGGGCTAGGGATTTCGATCCTGATCATTGTCGCGCCTATCATAATCCCTCCTTTCGTAATTTCCTCTTTGACTCCCTTGATTTCCATCCTTTGTAAACTTACCGAGCTTTCCTCTTCGAATCAGGAACTCGATTTCATCTTTCAGTTGCCTACAGTCATCTGTGTCATGGCCAACCTCCTTGTGAAACCTACAGAATTGGTTTTGGTTTCTTTTTGATGCATCAGCCCTCATAGGCTTTGGCCACTTGAGATCTTCCTCCTTAGCAATCTCCATCAAAATTTGGCTTCTAGGAGCATTCAACCTTGCATACTCCGTGAACTTGGGCCCAAAATTATTATTCTTTGGCGGTGAGTCAGAATCTTTTGACGTCCTGGGATACTTCTCTCTTGCGTCATACTCTGGGGTATCCTTTCTTTTCTTTGAGTTTCCATTGCCAGGTGCAATGGGTTCATACTTCCTCATGCTTTCTTCAGATTTTATGTACTTTCCAGCTCTATCTTGGAGCATCAACATATTATCGAGAGGATGTTTGGCTAAAGACCTTCTGAAGTGGACATCAGTGGTTCCCTGCTGTAAGGCTATCATAGCCACCTTATCTTCTAGGTCAGGCACTTTTATGGCTTCCTTGGTGAATCTACTCAGGTATTCTCTCAGCGTTTCATTCTTGCCTTGTCGAATTCCCATAAGAGAGGCAGAGCTCTTCTCATGTATCTTTCCACTAACGAACTGATTGATGAATGCCTTACTCAACTCTTTGAAGGATCCAATAGAATTGGGCGGAAGACGACTATACCAGCGTTGAGCCATACCCGCCAGGGTTTGTGGAAACGCTCTACACTTTACAGCATCATCAGCAGGCTGCAACAGCAGTGCGTTCGAGAAGGTCCTTACATGATTTGCGGGGTCTCCCGTTCCATCATAAGCTTTGATGGTAGGCATTTTAAATTTTCGGGATATGGCGGCCTTCATTATCTCTTGAGTAAAGGGTGGTGTAGGATCATCAGGATCTCCTAAGGGTAGCATAATAGTAGGATCTCCTCTTGGGACTTCAGTCCTTCTAGATCTCGGAGGGGTAGGATCCAGATTAATTACAGGGGGTCTCCCGGCTGCCCTTGCAGCCTCTTCTTCTTCTAACTTTCTTTTGAGTTTTGCAACCTCTGCCTTATAGGTTGCAATCCTTTCCTTAGTGGTTTGTTCCTTGTTTGCAGTGCGTCTCCTTCGTGGGGGATAATCATCATCGGTATTGTAATTTTCATCCTCAGTATAGGGACCTGAGAAATCTCGATACTCCTTTCGATTTTGGGTTTGACAGCTCAAGGGTTCCAAACCTCGAACATATGGGGGCACATAAGCCTCATGGTGTACTATAGTGGTGCCACTACTGCCCACCGGGGGTCGAAGGGGCCTGCTATAAGTAGGCATCCCAAGAGTCTGATTAATGTATTGAGGGCGATCAATGGTATTAGTTGTAACGGGTTGTTGGAGAGATGTCTCTTGAGGGACAGATTCATATATAACCATCGTTCCATCTGATGTAATTGGGACCTCGGGTCCTCCAGTAGTGGTAGTAGTGGTGACGGGAATATTCCTGTTAACTCGAATAACTTGTAGAAGGGGGGGTTGAATATAAGTTATATAATCGTGTCTGATTTTTGCTTGAATATAGATGCACAAGATTAATTGAATGAAACGAAACTGTTTGTATTAAAAAGATAAAATACAAACTCTACCAAAGGTGTACAATACCTTTAGCAGCTGCTGACAATACAAATCTCTCTCTGTTTGTTTCGAACTCTCGAATACAAACCTTATACAGAGCTACGCACACGAACTCACAACTTCGTCGCTTACACACTCTTTACAATGATATTGAGAGAGTAATTATAATGCTACCTATCAACTAATAACAGAAAGATATAATCTATACATGACAATGTTCTGCCTTCCAGTTGATAGTTTTCTTCAATAGAAAATCCTTTCCTTCATAATAACTTCTTGCTTGTTCTTCAATCAACGATCCTGTTTTATAGCACTTGCCAGTTTCTGTAGCATCCAGAATGACATCATCAGTAGCGTGACTGATATCAGGATCTGCACTTGTATCAGTATCTGATCACTATCAGTATTGAACACGTCATCAGGATTTATTCTCTGTTCCTGATACGTCATCAGGATTTGTTCTATGTTCCTGACATGTAGCCTCCGATACACTGTTCATTCCTGACTAAAGTCTACAGATAACTGTCTTACACATATATCCTATATACAGTGCTAAATCCTTTATAAGATCAGGATTACAAGAAGTAAAATGTGTAAATTCTATTCTTAACATCACAACTTATGAATTATTCCTAACAATCTCCCCCTATTTATGCTTTAAAATCTGAAGCATAAATCTAAGTTGTGGATGTCAAAACATATAACAATACAACCAGAATAGAATTTTATTAATGTAGAATTATGAAGTTAAGTACCTCCTTCCCAGATGTAGACATTTATCTAGTAATTAGAAGAAAGAATTTTAACTATTAATGCTGCTCTTCCTTTACCACTTCCTAGCTGAGATTCACCACTGTCACTCATGGTTCTTCTTCTCTTTTCCCTTTGTCTGCTCTTTATCTCCCCCAGTCTGGTAGTGTTGTTGTTGTCTTTGAATTGTCTTTATCTCCCCCTTTTTGACATCAACAACATTTATTCCAAGAGATTCAGAAACAGAACAAATGAGATTCATCAGAACTGCTTGATTTTCCATAATTGTGACTTGGTTATCTTCAAGTGATTGAAGTCTTGATTGAATAGCAAGTTGAGAATTCTGAATATCTTTCAAAACATCAGAATGAACTTCAATGTTGGAAGTGCTTCTAGTATCTTCAGAATCAGATTCAGAAAGAACTGTATCTTCAAGTCTTGTAGAAGAAGTTGCCTGAGTTGTATGATATCCAAGTAATAAAACTTGATTAGTAGTATCAACATCTTCATCTTTCTGATCTGGAGCTGAAAAATGATCATCTTCTCCTTCACCAGTATTCTGTGTACTAACATCTTCAAATCCTGATTCCTCCTTAGAGTGATCAGAGACTGTCAATGTCTCAATTCTAGCTGATATTGGAAGTACATACAAAGGAACACTAGGATCATTAGGAATTTCATCTGGTACATATGTATCAAGAGATTGCTTTATCCTGGCACCTCTTCTGTTAATGATTCCTGCAAGCCTCTCCTTTTGCTTCTGAGCTTTAACTTCTGGCTTTGCATTGTGATGTGCTAGGTCATTCTTCTGATACATTTTGATGAATGAATAAGTACCAGCATCCATACCCAAATTTTCAGACCAAGATTCAGGAAAAACCTGATCCCAGAAATCAAATGATGGTGGGTTCCTAAATTTTCTCTCCCTCACTATGGAGTTGATCATCCATACCCTCATTCTCACTTTGACTTACTAAAGTCAACACTCTTTCTACCTCACCTTTTGCCTGGTCAGGAGCCAGCCTCTCAGTTTGTGGATCTAAGTCCATCTTTTCAAGTGTATCACTCAAATTTGGATAAGTGCTCTCATGACCTACAGAAAAATAGGGGTTAGAAGGAGTTTTTATACCTGAACTCACATGGAGAGAGGGTTCCTCATTTGGAAAGGGGCTTGAGGTTTTCTCCAAGGAGTGAGCTGCTATAGTCTCTGAACCCATACATACATCTTCTTTCTCTCCAGAGACTACAGGCTCCAGTATACCACTTTCAGGTTCTACAACAAACTCTAATGTCTTCAGTATGACTTCATTAGACACCACAGTTTGTGTGTTACCATCTTCAAGTGTTGGTTGCTGAGACACACCCTCAATGTGGATAGACTCTGACTGAACAATATTTGTTTGATCTTCAGGAAAATCAACCAAAGTCATTCCTCCCATATCATAGGGTATCTCACTTGCATTCTCAATCATCACAGAAGTCCTTTCAGTATCAGTTATCACAGTTCCTGAGTCATCCTTCCTCTGACTAGATGGTTCTTGTGTTGCAGTGACTGTGATCTGATCTGGCCTACTATTCACCACTGGTGCAATAGTACCTTCTGTTGACTGCTTCCCTCTATCTACTTCCTCCTCTTGTTCACCTTGAGCTGCAGCATCTTCAACAATAAGATCTTCATTAAAGAGATAAGCATGAAGTGCTTGAAGTGCTGTATGCATTCGAAGTCCAAATTTCTTGACTAACTGTATTCTGACAGTTCGATAGAAATGCAATTTCAATAAGTCAAGTCTTTGATGTAGAAGTCCATATTCTCTCTAAAAGTGAAACTTTCCAGCCCTTCTGCCCACATTAAATTTGATTTTTTGGGAGTTTCGTAACTCCGTTTTGGGCGTGCGATATATCGTTGGATTCGTTTTTCGGAGACGGATCTAATGGAGTGGTCAAATATTTTTTATATAAAAGTTTTGAACTTTTTATATTCCCGGAAGTGTTTTAAAGCATGTTTTAATTGTTTTAATTGCTTTTAAATACTATAATAAATCTATACATCAATATATCATTGTGTGACATGATATTACTTGCATGCTTACTTGTTTATTTATTTTTATATATGAGATATATGCCTATGTTTATCATGCGATGATAGATTTAGGTGAACTTAAATCAAAATAAGGCGTGCTCTAGAAAATCTAGAATAGGAATCATTTCTTGCCTTAACAATAATATTATGAATACAATCATGAGATTCTTGTGTTTGTGAAACACGTAATTAAATATGAATTTTCAATATTGAGAGAAAGGATGATTCTATCAAAAACGGATTTCGATCTGTAAGAAAGGGGTATTAAGTGACGCCTCTTGACAATGCTCCCCCCAATCTGGGAATCATCCAATTATCGATTATTGATTTGAAATATTTAATTTAAAAGGAAGAATCTCTTTATAATATGATTATGATTGTAACATAATATAATCCCTCTAAAATTAAATAATATCAAGTAGTAATTGGCCATTGACACAACGGGCTTGTGTCGATCATAGCCTTCCAACATGGTAGAAAGTAATTCTTATTTTTGAATCATTGTCGTTTCGTGCTACAGCCGAGGGCTTTGATTTCGAAATTAGAAATACTTGTCTATTACATAGAGATGTGTACAATGAATTAGAATCTAATGGTCGTTACGTGCTACAGCCATGGGCCGTTGGAGACTGATTCAATTGTACGGAATGTTGGGTTAGACTTGACTTAGAATATTGAGTTTGTCGTGCTACAGCCGTGACTCAATTATTCAAGAGGCTAAAGTTTAATTAGGGAATAACATGAGATGTAATTGACAAGAGTTGTCTGCCTATTGAACATCACATGGCGTTTCGTGCTACAACCGAGGTTGTGTGATGGAATGTAGGATCCCTATTCCCACTAGCATTATGAATGCTTAATTTTTCACTTAGGGGGTTGTATAAATTAGATAAACTAGTGGGAGCCACTTATGAATAAAGACCCGATTCATATAGTGTTTTAAAATGAAATTGAATATTTGCTAAGTGTTGTTATGTGTTTATCATTTACAGATTTACTATATACATTATGTCTTCTGCACTATCACTCCGGAGCATACTAGATGCTCACAAATTGACTGGTCCTAATTTTGCTGACTAGCTTCGAAACTTGAGAATTGTTCTCAGGGTTGAGAAGCTGGAATATGTGCTTGACTCACCTAAGCCTGCTGAACCTGCTGACGATGCACATAATGATGAACATGTTGTGTATCGTAAGTGGATAGATGATGCTAATGTTGCTCAATGTATCATGCTAGCTTCCATGAACGTTGAGCTACAGAAGTAGCATGAGCTTATGGATGCTCACACTATCCTAACGCATCTACAAGAGTTGTATGATGTGGCAGGGAGGACAGCTCGATATGAGATATCGAAGGAGCTGTTCCGCTGTAGGATGTCTGAGGGAACATCTGTGAATGACCATGTATTTAAGATGATCAATTTGATTGAACGTCTTGGACAACTTGGTTTTGTCATGGATGGGGAGCTAAACCAAGACTTGGTCTTGCAATCGCTCCCAGATTCATTTTCGCAGTTTGTTGTGAACTTTCACATGAATAAGCTGGACGTCAGCCTGGCTGAACTCCACAACATGTTGAAGACTGCGGAATCGAATTTTCCCTCTAATTGGTGAAGGTTCCAATCCTAAGAAAAAGAAGAAGAACCCTCCCAAGAAGAAGAAAGTTGGTGAGAAAAAGCCGGTTCCACCAAAAGCTGAAGACCCCAAGAGCAAAGCTGTTTGCTTCCACTGTAA
Source organism: Kitagawia praeruptora (assembly GCA_037693485.1). NCBI lineage: Eukaryota > Viridiplantae > Streptophyta > Magnoliopsida > Apiales > Apiaceae > Kitagawia > Kitagawia praeruptora. The sequence continues at coordinate 113,155,126 of CM075351.1, read as the reverse complement.
CAAGGTGGGACACTGGAAGAGGAACTGCAAGGTTTACCTTGCAGAATTGAAGAAGAAGAAGGGTAGTGAGACTGCCGCTTCTGGTTCAGGTATGTTCATGATTGAAGTGAATATGTCATTAAATCAAATTTCTACTTGGGTATTAGATACCGCATGTGGTTCTCACATTTGCAATTTGTTGCAGGGACTAAGGAGAAGTAGGACTCTTGAGGAAGAGGAGGTGATTCTACTGATGGGAAATGGAGCAAGAGTTGCTGCTCAAGCTGTAGGATCATTTGATTTACATATGCCTACGGGCAAGACTATCGTTTTAAATAATTGTTATTTTGTTCCCTCGATTGTGAGGAATATTATTTCTATTCCCATGTTAGACTTGGCTGGATTTTCGTTTGTTATTCAGAATAATAAATGTTCAAATCTTAGAGATAACGTTCTTTATGGTAGTGGTATTTTAAATAATGGTCTGTATGTATGTGACGTAGAGCATTATTTACTACAAATTGAACACACTAATAAAAGGAAAAGGGATGATGAAAATCTTACCTATTTGTGGCACTGCAGACTTGGTCATATTAGTGAAAATAGACTTCGGACATTGCATAAGGAAGGGTTACTTGACCCCTTTGATTTTGAATCATATCCTACATGTGAGTCTTGTCTATTGGGTAAAATGACCAAATCTCCATTTAGTGGACATGGAGAGAGGGCTGCAGATTTGCTAGGATTGGTACACACAGATGTATGTGGACCGATATCTACGCAAGCCATGGGTGGATTTTCGTACTTCATTACTTTTACAGATGATCGATCTAGATTCGGATATGTGTATTTGATGAAACACAAGTCTGAAGCCTTTGAAAAGTTCAAAGAATATAAGAATGAAGTGGAGAAACAAACCAAGCATAGTATTAAAACCCTTCGATCAGATCGAGGTGGTGAATACTTGAGTGGAGAGTTTCTAGATTATCTCAAAGAAAATGGTATAGTCTCTCAATGGACTCCTCCATATACTCCACAGTTGAATGGGGTATCTGAAAGAAGAAATCGAACTTTGTTAGACATGGTTCGATCCATGATGAGCTATGCAGATCTTCCAGTATCACTTTGGGGTTATGCATTGGAAACCTCAGCATATTTACTAAATAAGGTACCATCCAAATCTGTTCCTCAAACTCCATATGAGATATGGAAAGAAAGGAAACCGAGTCTTAAACACGTTAAGATTTGGGGATGTCCAACTTATGTCAAGAAAGTTGACCCTGATTAGATGGAATCTCGATCCGTAAAATGTAGGTTTGTGGGATATCCTAAAGAGACTTTAGGATATTACTTTTACACCGATCATAGGGTGTTTGTCTCCAGACATGCTACCTTATTGGAAAAACAGTTTATCCTTGAAGGGAACAGTGGGAGCAAAATTGAACTTGATGAAGTTCAAGAAGCACAAACTACTACGGTTCAAGAGGAAGTACCTGTTCAGGAAGAACAACCTTCTGTGGAACGGCCCATTCGTAGGTAAGAGAGAGTGTCTCGCCAACCTGAGAGGTATTATGGCTTTGTCATTGAGAATGACAATGAGTTGTCAATCATTGATGATGACGACCCTATGACCTATAATGAGGCTATGAGTAGTGTTGACTCAGAGAAATGGCAGAGTGCCATGAAATCCGAAATTGATTCTATGTATACCAACCAAGTATGGACTTTGGTTGAAGCACCCGAGGATGTGAAGCCTATTGGGTGCAAATGGGTATACAAAAGAAAGATTGGAGCAGATGGCCAGGTGGAGACCTATAAGGCCAGGCTCGTGGCAAAAGGATTTAGACAAAGGCAAGGGATTGACTTTGATGAAACTTTTTCGCCTGTAGCCCTGTTAAAATCAATTCAGATTTTGCTTGCGATTGCTGCTTACTACGACTATGAGATCTGGCAAATGGACGTGAAAACGGCCTTCCTCAATGGGAAACTTGAAGAGGAAGTGTATATGACACAACCAGAGGGTTTTATTTCCAAAGGGAATGAACAGCTAGTGTGTAAGCTGCTACGAACCATATATGGGTTAAAGCAAGCTTCTCGTAGATGGAACATCCGTTTTGATGAGCCAATCAAAGAGTTTGGTTTTATCAAAAACATAGATGAACCATGTGTCTACAAGAAGGTTAATGGGAGCGCGGTAACATTTCTTGTATTGTATGTGGATGACATACTTCTTATAGGAAATGATATACCGATGCTGCAATCAGTCAAAGTGTGGTTATCAAAGAACTTCACTATGAAGGACTTGGGAGAAGCATCCTACATTCTCGGTATGAAGATCTATAGAGATAGATCTAGAAGAATGATAGGTTTTACCCAAGGTACATATATCGAGAAAGTGCTTAAAAGGTTTAGCATGGAAAACTCCAAGAGAGGTCTCATACCGATGAGCCATGGAGTATCCCTTTCCGAGAAGATGTCTCCTAAGAGACCTGAGGAAAGAGAGCGTATGAGTAAGATTCCTTATGCTTCAGCAATAGGATCTATCATGTACGCGATGTTATGTACTAGGCCTGATGTTGCTTATTCAATTAGTGTGACGAGCCGATATCAGTCCAATCCAGGTGAAGACCACTGGAAAGCAGTGAAGAACATCCTTAAGTACTTGCGAAGGACTAAGGATATTTTTCTTGTTTTTGGTGGATCTGAGTTGAAAATAGAGGGTTATACTGACTCTAGTTTTCAATCAGAAAGTGATGATAGCAAATCCATGTCAGGGTACGTGTTTACTCTGAATGGTGGTGCGATTAATTGGAAGAGTTCCAAACAGTCTACAACGGCTAACTCCACAGCGGAAGCATAGTATATAGCTGCAAGTGAGGCTGCAAAAGAAGCCGTTTGATGAGGAAATTTGTTTATGAGTTGGGAGTTGTTTCTAGCATTGAGGAGCCTATTGTGTTGTATTGTGATAACAACGCAGCAATAGCACAAGCCAAGGAACCTAGGTCTCATAAAAATTCCAAACATGTTTTGCGGCGCTTTCATTTGATTAGGGAAATCATTGAAAGAGGAGATGTCAAGATTGAGAGAGTTGACATACATAACAACGTAGCAGACCCACTCACAAAGTCATTGTCTCAGATTCACTTTGATCGTCATAAAGAGAAGATGGGTATTAGATACCAGGGTGATTGGCTTTAGTTCAAGTGGGAGATTGAAAGTGTATGTCCTAAATCCAATCATGTATGATGAGTTAGGAAGAACTTTCTTGTATTCTTATTTGATTTCATTAATATTAATAAAAGACTTGTTTTGGTTTTATTACGGGCTTTATCTATTTAAAGTGTTTTAAATAAGATGTTCCATAGTTTAGAGTAAAGCTTCTAGAATTATAATGAGATTGTAATAGTGAGATCTAGAAGATGATAACTCTAGACTTAAACAGTTCCTGATCATAGGATAACTAATCGGAAGTTAGTGAATCCGCAAAGATTGGTACATACTATGCTTGCTCCCTTCAGGAGGATGTATGTTCTCATAGGCATTTGTGTGGTGACACTATAGCTAGTATGTAGGTGCTTATTAGGGAATAAGTTCACTGAACATGACTCGATAAGTTGGACAACTAATGGAGATTACTCACGTGTCAATAGTTGTTCACTGAGTGATAGTTGTACAAGTGTCCTTAGACTTGAGATCGTTAAAGTTATCTTGTATATAATGAACTGTGCTTTGGTTTAGTCCTTAGTCTCAAGGACATCCATTAGGTCTATTCTGGGCATAAGGATTTGTGTATGGAGATAGTTAACGTCAATAGAGGATCTACCCCTTCCAGTATAGGAAGTGAATATCCTATGTTATTCTTAGTATGCGAGTTCTGGAATCTCTGGCCAGAGTGAATGAAGTTAGAAAGGAGTTTCTAATTTGCATTAATATGAACTTTGCATTATGAATAAGAAATCATATGATTAAATCTGATAGGCTTGACACGAGTTCCGTGCCTTGTATTTAATCGGGATATTGTAGGGTAGAAGGAATTGATTGTACTGTAACTAGTCACTGACAGGTTCTTGGTATTCTAAGCAGTGAATTCATATTATCCGGATAGTCGCGATATGTTGAGAAGCATCACTCACGATGTAGAATAAATATAATTAATCAGTTAATTATATTTAATGAATTTTAGAATTCATATAAATAATGAATAAAAAGTTTATTATTGTATATTTCTACTACCGGCTTAATATTGAACCTACAGGGTCACACCATAAAAAGATTAATTTATTGATGAAGGTATTTTGAGATAGAATAATAATAATGATTAAAATTGTTTTAATTATTATTTAAATATTTTATAAGATAAAGTGTGGGATTTATATATTAATATATATTGATATATTAATTATACTAACCCTACTTGAGCCCTATATAAAGGATGAGATGAGAAGAGTTAGATAAGATTTTTTTGGTTTTTGTGAAAAACCTAGTTGCCTCCTTCTTTCTTCTTCATCTCTCACTCTTTCTCTCAAAAGAAAAAGAAAACCTCCATTTTTATAAAGCTTCAAGTTTTATAAAAAGCTTCATCGAAGAATTATTCTTGGTGGATACCGGTATAGGGCTTCACACTCTGAGAAGCTACTGCGCACACTAGTACAAAACTGGCCTATTACGTCGCCTTTTTTGGTCTTTTACGTCGCCCTTTTGGCGACGTATACAGGGGCGTCGTATAAAGTCACCATCTTTTACGTCGGTTAAAAAAGCGACGTATAAAGAATCATATACGTCGGTTAAAAAGGCGACGTATAAGACCAAAAAGGGCGACGTATAATGTCATAAAAAGGGCGACGTATAAGATCAAAAAGTGCGACGTATAATATCATAAAAAGGGCGACGAATAAAATCAAAAAGGGCGACTTATAAAATCAAAAAGGGCGACGAATTAGGCCAAAAAGGGCGACGTATAAGATCAAAAAGGGCGACGTATATGTCCATTGAAAAATGACAATTTTTCCCCTGTTTATATTTATATATACATTAAAATTCATGTTATTTCTGTGGCAAAAAAAAAAAATTCATGTTATTACAAACCAAAAAAATAATAAAACTTGCAACCCAAATTTCTCAACAAAGTGACTAATTAAATTAAAATAATAATTACATACTTGAAAATTCATCTCCATGTTTAATTACATAAATTTCTCCAATTTAGAATTAGCACTGGACTAGCTTTAAATAGCCTACTCTATTGGTCCTTGTAGTTCATTCATAGCTTTAGCAAGCTCGTCAAACTTTTTCTTAGCATCTTTCTCCTTCTCTTTAGCTTCTATGTACTCGGCCTTCTTCATATCATGCTTCAGCCAATGCAACTTCTTCTTCATTTCATTGAATCAACCTACAAATGATTAGGATGGTCAGCTTGTTTCCTGTAAACAATGAAATTATAATAATTACGAAGAGAATCATTATTATGGAATTAGAAGGCAAACCTTTGTTATGAGTTCTTCCCTTTGACGAACGCGCTCAACATCTCTTTCCTGCTCAGCATTAATTGACTTCAGCTGATCCAAAGTTTCTCGATTTTACCTACAAATGAGCGAGGTGATTTCAAACAACTCAATTGCAAAAAAAGTAAAATAATTTAGTGGAAAGATACTAGAAAATTGGAATTTCAGTAAGAAAAAAAATGGTGGGCATTCGTCAACAGTAGCAATTAACTTAGCTGAATTACATAATCAATAAAAAAACATGCCTTCAAATAAATCTGTTTACACAATTTTAATAACACAAAAAGGCAGCTCCTTAAACAGTTCATTAATATAATTAATGGTACTATTAATGGTCTGGCCTGAAAATATCAACAATTTCTCATATTTATTCTTAATTTGCACATGACACAACAGTTGAATATATAAAAAAGTGGTGATTAATGTATGTGTGTTTTCACTTTGTGTGCATTCATAGATAAACTGATAGATATTCATCGCAACAAACCATTTAACACCGTACAATCCCCCTTCAACTGCTCCATGCTATGCACTACTTATCTTGATTTAATGTGTTACATTTGGACTTCATGAAATGAAGTAATATGTTTTTTTTTGCTTCAGATTAATAGAAAGCGAGATTTGTTTACCTTAGCTTATCCAGTGGCATACAACCAAGATAAACACTGCACACAGGGCATCTACTCAGATTTTCTTTTTGTATCTTCTTCCATATGCACCCTTTGCAAACTGTCGAGCGAACTCAAATGAGAATAAATTCTTGAAATTTATAAGAACAAGGAAAGCAATAAGTCATAAGTGTCGATTAAAACAAATAAAAATGATACAAGAAACATCTACAATCATTATCTTGTAATATGAACTCCATACAGAAAATAAAGTTGATGAAGACATTTTATACTTTTTGAAGATCCCCATGGTAGTGCTATAAAGTAATCGCTCAAGTGAAATGCAATTGTGACCTAATAGTTATATGCCCCCTCATATGTAGCTGTCAATAAACTGTATTAGGCCTAACAGTAAGCCTCAAAATGGAGATCTATGGGACAATAGTCGTCCTTCAAATTTGAGGTCAGTAAGGCAATAGTACGGGAATTATAATCCCTTGATCAAACAAACATGAAGAATTAGCTAGATCAATTCTAACAGTTATTGAAGTTTAACTGTAGTAGTGACGTAATGAAGTTAACTTCCACTAACCAATATATTTCCCTGATATCCAAGTAAATAGCTAGTTACCAACATCAACTCTTCAAGTCCTGAATGTAGCAACTTAAGATTTAACACTATAAAATACACTATAAAACTGTCACGGACAACTATATATACAGGGCGGACGAAGGATTTACAATCAGGGACTTGGCAGGAAAAATTTAAGAAAGCTACAACCTACAGGTCTTCTGTACTTAAGAAAGATACTATTTTGTGTATAATGAAATGGAAGGTCATCAGCAAGCATAAATATTCAAACAAACTGATCAACAGCATAACATTCATTACAATCAATAACCGTAAGATAATCTACTCTAATTGATCATAAACAAAATTGGGAAAGCTAAGAGTGGTTACTACCTTCGTAGGGAGACTGTGATGGACCGAGAATCATGACATTAAAGTAGCGCATATTTTCTTTTGATGGCGATGCACTTATTCCAGGAGCTGCACAAATAGATCAAATACCTTAAAATTTAACTCGGATTAAGATACAAAATAGGAGTATACAATAACACCAATTAACAAACATGAATGAATACATATACAGAGAAAGCTTCTGCAACTTCTTCTCCAAGAACCCTAATTGAGAGGTAAAGAAATGCTTTCAGATTATGATAACTGACTTCTCAGAAGAACACAATGGAACTCAGCAAGGGCATTTAAGCATATAACAAACCTTACAGTACCCACTGTAATTAGTTCTTCATTTTTCTCTAGAAGAATTGTATAAAACCCCTCATAATTTAAATGGTGTTGCTCTGATCTGGTACATAGCTCATTAAAGTCAGACCTCTTATTAGTTGTGAAATAGACTACAAACTTAAAGTACACATATATTATATGACAAGGCATTCAGAAATTAAAGTAAACAAGCATACAATACAAACTTTTTAAAGTTTAAAAAATCACAGTATCTAAGTCACGAACTCAAGATCAACCACATTACAATGATGCTTTCACATGGATTAGATACAGGTGAAATACCCACTGGACACTTTGACATAAGAGTCCAGATATTGCACCCAAGTCAGAAATATAACACATTTCACATTCTTAACTCAGCTAATATAGGATAGAAACAAACAAATCTATTACTTTCCACGAGAAACATGATGTGTCGCCAATGTCCGTGTGTACCTGGTTCGCTGAGAAGTCGCTGAGTTTCCTGATAAATTAACACAAAAAACAAACAAATAAAGAACATAAAAAAAGGAGGTTTAGTAGAATCATAATTGAGAGATGAAATGAAAGAGTGAAATAAAAGAGAGAAGGTAGTTAGTTGCCTTGATGATTCGTCGAGGTAAATTACTGTTGGCCATCGAAAAACAGAAGGATTAGATTACAAAGTACGCTATATAAGAAAAGGGGTTTGGAGGAGCAGAGAGAGAGCGAGAGAGAGAGGAGAGAGATGTGGGAGTAGAGAGAGTGGGGGTTTGGGGAGACTTTGTTCGGCAGAAAGATGAAGAAAGAGAGATGAGGGGGAGAGAGATTAGCTCGAGAGAGATTTTTTTTCGAGAGAACTTAGGGAGAGCGGCGCTGAGAGATTGATGATTTGGGGGAGAATGATTTAGGGATTCAGGGATATAAAGGATAAGGGCATTTTTGTAATCTCTCATGCATCTTATACGTCGCTTTAAACAAAGCCGACGTAAAAAGTATATTTTATACGTCGCATTAAATAAAGCCGATGTAAAAAGTACATCTTATACGTCGCCTTAAAAAAAAGCCGACGTAAAAAGTACATCTTATACGTCGCCTTAAAAAGGGCGACGTAAAAAGTAAAAAAAGACGACGTAAAAAGTACATTTTATACGTCGCCCTTTTAAAAATGTGTCGTATAAAGTAGTATATACGTCGCCTTCCTTATGTGCGACGTAAAAAATCATCTTAAAAGGGTTATATACGTCACCCTTTTAAAAATGCGATGTATAAAGTAGTATATACGTCGCCTTCCTTTATGTGCGACGTAAAAAAGGCGACGTAATATGTCAATTTTGTACTAGAACGATCATCTCGATTCAAAGCTTCGATTTTTCAAGGTAAGATTTTGATTCCATATCATTTTACAGTTTTCTATATGTGCGATATATGGATTTTGCCAAATAAATGTTATTTCATGCTTCCGCTCATCCTTATATTCCTTCAAGTGGAACATAAAGAACATTTTCAAGAACAATGTTACTAGATAAAGGAATTGTCCCACTATGAGAAATACTAACTATGTCCCCATTAGGTAAAGAAACTGTGATAGGACTAAGCATAGGTTTCAAAAAAGAATACAAAGATTCATGTGCACACATATGGTCACTAGCTTCACTGTCTATAATCCAAGTGATGCTAGTAAAGGTAGACAAACAAGCAGTGTGAAGTGAATTACCAGCAAAGTTAGTAGAAGATGGAGATGAAACATCTTGAATTTGAGCAGATTTGAGCAAATTAACAAGCTGAGAGCAAAGTTCTGGTGACAAGCCACTAAAACCAGCAGAAGAAGCAACATTATTAGTGCCTTGAGAAGAACCAGGTGCAGCAGCAGAACTTTCTGGTTGTAAAGTATCTTGTGATAGAGAGACAGAATTTGCAAAGCGTTTATGTTTATTAAACTTGAAATCAGCAGGGAAACCATGGAGTTTATAGCACTTGTCAATGGTGTGGCCTGGTTTCTTACAATAGTTGCACTGCATGGTAGATTTTCTGGAATCAGTTCCAACTTTCTTAGAGAATTGACCAGCATATTGATGAACACCAGGTTGGAACCTAGAATTTGCTGCCAAAGAAGTAGAATCAGATATGAATTGAGCTCCTGAGTAGATTTCCCTCTCAGATTCTTCATGAAGAAGAATATTATACACTTGACTGATGGTAGGCAAGAAGGGAGACTTCAATAGAATAGAGCCTCTCATTACAGCATAATTATCATTAAGCCCCATTAGAAGTTGAATAACCTTTTGATCTTGTTGAAATTTGAGCAATTTTTGTGATGCACCACATTTGTAACCACATGTACACATAGGAACCAGACATAAAGATTCAATATCATCCCAAAGCATCTTAAGTTTGGTAAAATAATCAGCAGTGTTATTGTTGCCTTGAGATAACTCATTCAATTCCTTATGCAAACCAAACATTTGAGTTCCACTTGACACTCCATATCTTTCTTCTAATTCTGACTAAATCTGATGTGCAGAAGTGGCATATATCACACTGCATCCAACTGACTTAGAAAGAGCAGCAAGAAGCCAAGAGATAACCATGTCATTGCAGCGAGACCAGCTTTTCAAAGAAGGTGAATTAGCATCTGGTTTAGGAAGAGTACCATCAACAAAACCTAGTTTATTTCTGGCAGAGAGAGCGATGGACATAAATCGTTTCCAATTTCCAAAGCCAGAACCGTCAAAAGGTTCACTAACCAGTTTCATACCAGGACTATCAGAATTTTGCAGATATAGAGGATTATCTTCTTGTTGAGAATTAAGAGTTTCGTATTGAAAAGTTTCATTTTCATTTTCTTCAGAAGTCGTGTTTTGAGTATTTGATGTAGTCATTGATAACAATCAAGTATAAAACTCAAAGAAACTCGAAAGTAAAATGTACGCAGACGAAGTGTTTGACAAAAGATTTTGTGAACAGAATGAAAGAAAAAATTGAGATCAGTATGAAACAATCACAAACAAATGTAACTAGCAGAGATTGTGATCACAAAGAACAAAAACGAAGATCACAACAACATCATGAAGAAGAATATTTATAAAAAACAGAACGAAGATTTGTTAGTATAGATGTATGTATAGAATCTGAAATGCAGAAGCACAAAGAAAAAACTTGATACTCGATAAGTGAGATATATCAAGAATTTATCAATTATTGATAAGAACAACAATACAATCACGAATTAAACCTAATTGAATTAAGCTGAAAATGAACCTTGAAAAGAGACGAAGATCACGATGAAGAACGTGAATTGGAGAAGACGAAGATCTTTACTTAATTACTAGCTTAAAACCTGTGCGATGCACAAAACCTTTTTTAATATATTTTTTCTTTAATTTTAATTGAATTTTTTGTGATATATTAATTTTGAAGGCTTTAATTTTTAAATGATATGATTTGATAATAATCATATAAATGTTACCGTGATATTTCTTGAAATGGAGGGATTTTAGTTAGAAAATATAAAAAATATGATATGTTTTAGCTTAAAAAGGTAATCGGTTAATTATTAGTAATTATATTATTATTATTATTCGTGATAAAATTGGGAAAAAAGGTTTTAGTTAGAGAAAATAGAAAATATTACATGTTTTAGCTAAAAATGTAATTGATTAGTTAATAAAAATTATAATATAATTATTTTATTTTATTAAATAGAATTGCCCGTAATATTTATAGATATAGAAATTTTTTAGTTAAATTGATTAATGATTAAAAAATATATATAAAGTAATATGTATTAAATAGGGATGGTGATAAAATAGTTATATAAAATATAGGGATATTGTTACTAATAATTTATTAAAATCAATAGTTTAATTTCGTCTCATACTTTACACAGATTATTTTCTAGTAATTACATATTACAAACTTTTTTTAAAAGGATTACTAAGGAGAATAATGAAATAATGAATATAAGGTATATTATTATGTATAATAAATTATATTTTTTAAGATTAAAAAATTTATTAATAAATAAATAATTCAAGAAGGGCTAGAAATGTATTTATCATATTCTATCTGGATTCACTCTAAAATAAAGTTATCTATTCATTAATCAAAAGTTATACGACATACTCAGTGAGTACGAATGTGCTAGCAGTTCTCCGGATTAATATATAGATGCGCGAAAATTCGGTGAGTACGAATGTGCTAGCAGTCCTCCGGATTAGTATATAAATGCGCGAAAATTGACCCGGACACCGAATTATAAGAAAAAAAAGGTCATACGACATGTACAAATACAATCGAAATTTGGACAGAGGCTTAAGAAAATCTATAATGGGCCGAGCCTATCTCGTTATACATATTACACATAAAACCTAATTATATATAAACCCTACGTACCGTATTGATATTGATTTTAACTCTTGATTTTACCTCCAAGACGCAGACTACATAGTTTCCGCAACCTAGTTGCGTATTATACACGATCATGGATGGTAATTATTTACTTCACCTCGACGAACAGCGACGTCGTCGTGAAATATTAATGTTTAGAGAGAGATGCACAAGAGAGGAGAGAAAGAGCCGAGTTATGGAGGGTAATAAATTGCAGTGCGGGGAGTGCGGTTTTCTATCGGACACGGTGGGCAAGGCGGAGGAGCATGCAGAGGATTGTCGTCACACCAACTTTATTCTCTCTGAGGAATCGTTTATCGATCAACATTGTTGTTCTTGTCCCACTCATTGCAATTCTCCAATGGTAATATATTTTCGTCGTATTTACATGTATGTAGGGTTGTCTAGACTAGAACTGTGAGAACAATTATTTAACACTTCTAAAATTTTGAAAAACATTATATATGTACGTATTTATAACATGCGGTTAGAATAATATATTAAAATTGATTACTTAAGGCGAGAGCCGAGAGAAGATCTCAGCATGAGCTTGAGAAACTGTTTGCCCTTTTTTAAAGGATTATTGTTAAAAGATGTTAGTTTAAATATACAAAAAAAACTGGCAACGGATTTGGTTTGTTATAGTTTTGCTGCCAAAACATTGTCGTTATAAATTGTATAGGACTTTTTTTTGTATGGATGTTTAGAGTTTGTATCATAAGAAATGTGAATATAAAGAACAAAATTCATGAATATTGTGCAGGCATTGGAGTTGCATAGGAAGAGGAGTGGCCACACCGAGTATGAAGACACAGAAGCTAAACTCAGAAGAGAAGAGGCTGAAAAGGCTCGATATTATCAAGAACTAGTAGATAAACTGGTGGAAAAGGTAAACAATATTTCTTTCATCTTTCGTTTTCCTTCTAAATTAACTAGAGGCCAAATCAAACTGATTGTGAAGTAAGAAAGCAAAAGCCCTAAGCGTTTTTGGACTAAACTGAATATACTAGCATTAAGTTATTGTTTGTCAGTTGATGTTGATAGCTAGACCGGGTTTATAATTAACAAGAAATCATACGGGTTATATATTCTGCTTAAAGCTAAAAACTTAATTGGATCACTGAATTCAGAACCAAGGGATTTCTCATCACTTGAGATAAGTTGATAAATTGAAGTATTAATGTCAGGGTCACTTTAAGGTCTTCATTCTGAGGTACTTCACTGAGGCAGGTTACAAGTTGGTGGTTTGTGAGATTTAGTAGATCTATAAAATCGTTTTTGTTAAGAAATATATGTCAGAGCATATTCTTTTTACTTCATTTTTCTCTGTTCAATAATTTGATTCCTCTAATTTTCTGATGGCATTCCGATTTCTGCAACCTGTTTCCCTTATTAGAAACATGGCGAGGTTCAGGAAAAAATATCTTGTTATACTTACCGTTGAAGTCAAATTTTATCTTATTCTCATTATAGCATTAGCCTCTGTTTGTTTGTTTGGTTGGCTTTAAGGTAATATTGTTTGTTAGTTGATGATGTTGATAGCTAGCCCCGGTTTATAATAAGAAATCATACGGCTTATATATTTGCTTATAGTTACAAAAACTTAACTAGAATACTGAATTCGGAACGAATGGATTTCTTATTACTTGAAGTTTTAATGTCAGGGTTAAGGTCTTTGTTTTCTCATAGGAATTTTATCAAATCTATTAGAGTCCTGCACCCATCCAGACCTAGTCCGATGTTTCCTCTTCTTAAGAGATAAGAAGCTCTGCTGCTCCATACAATATTTTTGGGAACTGGTGACGGGGATGGACCCCTTTTTAAAGTAGTTTAAATTTTTTGTTTTAATGCTATTGTTTAGAATGAGGAATGATATTTGCTATACAGAACTAATGAATGTTGGTTGCTGGAGGCACTAATATTACAAAGTCAATTTTAAAAATTATTTCGTAAAAAACATCATACATTTGGAGTGATAAACATCATACATTTTGTTATGATTTTGCATTTTACGCAAGGAAACATTGTAAATTCATCCACTGTACCGCAAAAAGGAATGATTACAATTGCTAAGTTTTTAATTGTCCTACTATTTAGTATTTACAACAGATTTAAAATAGTCAAAGAAAACGATGAATTATATAGATTTGAACTTTCACAGTTGATTCTATTGAATGGAATAAGGTCTTCGCAGGGAATTTGGTGTTTGGGAAATTGGGTTTTGTGAGAGATCAAGTAATGTTTGGGTTGTACCATGCATTGTATATATATACATGGATTGTTCAATATATCTTCTTGTTTCTTCTTATAACAGTTCTATATGAGTTACTATGTCTTGTTGTCTTGAAAATGTATAAGCATATGTACAGGAATTCAGGTCGCATACCAGGCTTTTGACCAAGAAACAACAGATGAGATCGTGCTTAGTTTCAATCAAACAGAGCCTGAAGGTACAAAACTATATCTTCATCTGATTTTTTCTTCAAAATTTAGCTGATATTTGATGAATATTGAAATAAATAGACAACAGTCAGCCGGTTAGTAATTTTTCAAGATTTACCAGGCACTTTTATCAAATTAGAGATTGTTTTTTCACATACTAAGAACAAGGCCAATGGTGTGCTATATCTTGTGCTATAGCTATATTATAGCACTAAATACAAAATATTGAAATCCAATGGTGTTCTATAGTTTGTGCTAAAATAGCACAATGCTATAATTTGTGCTATATAGGGGTGTTCAAACAATCCGTCAAACCGTGAATCCGGACCGGACCACAACAATCCGAACCAACAAAAACCGAAACCGTAAAAACCGTTGTTAGTGGTTCTGTTAACCGGACCGTTTATGCATAAATGGTTTGGTTATGGTTTTCAATATTTTAAAACCGGTTAAACCAAACCGGACCGTTATATAATAATACGCTAAAAATTCTAGTAGATAATTATAAGTTAAGATTATAACTTATAGTACGTAATGTATATACATATATTTAATAAAAAAATTAAATTACTTAATAAATCTAATATTGAGTTAATTATCAATATTTTGTAATTCTACACTAAATTAATTTGTTTACTATTTATATAAATTCAATTGAATTATATAAATGTAATACGTAAACAGGAGACTAAAGATTGATAAACAAATATTGTAATACATATATGTAGTGTATAATATTTATGTTTATTAAATTTTATTTATATTTATTTAAATTACAATTTCATTTTTAAGTTTAACAAAAATTAAAAAAATAATATGGTATAAAGTTCAAACTGTGGTTCGAAACCGGACCAATCCGTTCTTCTATGGTCTGGTTTGGTTTGGTCTTGGCATCTAACTGGTCTGGTTTGGTTTTGATTTTTGAAAAACCGTTTATATTGGTTTGGTTCGGAAAAATCAAGAATCCGGACCAAACCAATCCGTGAACACCCCTAGTGCTATATATAGCACAAACTATAGCATTGTACTATATTTTGAAACACCCCAAAAAGGTAAAAAGTGAGTGGGGAATATAAAAAGGAGGAAAATCATTTCTACATTTGCTTTGCTTCATGACCTTTTTAGCACAAACACCCCAAAAAGGTTAAATATGAAACAAGATATAGCACAAACCATTGGAGGCATGTTGTTATTTTAGCACAAAAAACCACTTTTTAGTGCTATATTATAGCAATAGCTCCATCTATTTTAGCACAACCATTGGCCGTGCTCTAACACATTTTAGATGGAATTAAGCTAAGCTTTCGAACTAATGAGGGACCGATATGTGATAATAACCTAATAAACTAAAATAACTAATGCATTTCTGCATATTGTCTACAAGAATAAACTCTAAAATTTGTAGGTACTTAGGGTATGCATTTTATTATATGTAAAAGGGTATGCCTTACCCCCCCCCCCCCCGTTTCCCCGAAGTTCTTGGGGAAAGTTAAATGTACATCTTACTCTCCCCATATGCTATAGCCAAGTGAGAGAATGTTCGATTTCGTTCGATATATTTTGCAAATATGTACTGCAAAATGACAAATGCACAGAATGTATAATAAAATGTATATCAAATATATCTCGTATATTGTATAATAAAATGGCAATATTATATTAGAGGAAAGAGGAACTGTTCTGAAGTAGTAAGACAAGCAAATCGTGCAAACTGATTTTTTTGTTGTAATTGACATTATAATTTGTTTATTTACTTGATAGTTTGTTGAGCAACAACAAAGAGCTCTCAACACCCTTGTCACAATTGTAAAGAATGTTGCTGAGAAACCTGCTGAGGAGAAATATCGCACAATTAGGATCAGTAATCTCGAGGTGAGATTTTGTTTCTGTCTCTTTGTTCTTTCTGTAAATTATGCTTGCTCTTAACAAGCTGGAATTATGTAAAGCAGGAAAATGTCTTTGTATTTGATATTATGATTTTCTTTTCATGGCATAATTTCTTAATAGAAACTCAAGCGCTATCAAGAGTTTAACATGAAGCACAATCCACAACAATGGAATTTGTAATATATTTCCATTTTGTAGAGTTCCATTGGTAGAGTTCAAAACCGATGTTTTGTCTTTTATTTTCATCTTGTAATTTACTGTTTTTTTTAATACCAGAAAAGACTTGGTTACGTGGAAGCTGGCTTTAAATTTCTAGAGTTGTGCAAGTTTGAGAAAGCCGAATGTGGAGAGTTCTTGGTTCTGCCTGATTATGAAGTTGAGGAGGAACTGCTCAAGGCGGCTGATGAGGAGTTGAACAGGGCACTAGATGGAGTGGAACTCAGTACCGCTGCAAATGTGGTGGGTTAGAAGCACTATCAAAAAAGGAACAGAGAAGTGATTTTTGTCATATAGTACCACGATCATATAATTACGTTTGGATAAGATGTCACCAAATAACCTCTTTTAACAGTTATACAATTACAAAAACATACTGTATTTGTGTGCTTGCAGTCCAGTAGGTGTATCAAGTGAAATGATAGGCACAGAGAACTTTGAATATCCATACTTTCATGCATATATAAAGTTTTAAGGAAATAAAAGTCAAGTGTCAAATACGGAATACTTTTATGTACTGATATCTAAGCTTAAGAAGATATTACGGTCACAAAAAGGCTTCTTTCTGGACGAGATTGGTGGTCTTCACTTGAAATGGTTAAGTGTTGTGTTCCAGAGCTGAAGGCACAGTTTTGCCTTTCATTTGTCCTTGTCCAAAACTAGCTGGCAACGCAATGAGAAATGAAGTTTTGGAGTACATGTAATAACTTCATAATATTAGTTTATAGACTCTTAGCATTTTCATAAAGCTCAATGACCAACCGGTTCAAGGGCTCTGTCTCAGTTGGTCAGAGGCCTCTGTCACATTAGTCATAACCTATCTTATAACACCTGAGAATCATAGGTTTGATCAGCCAATCACATATGCAATACTATTTAGGTAAAACAATTTATGGTTGTGGCATCTATAGCTTAACTACATGGTCAGCTGAATACAAAGATTACTAGCTTTATCTTCTGTCAAATTGTCAACATTCAACATAGTTGGGCTTGTCCTATTAGTCTTATGTTAGGCACCGTATGATTGACATATATGGTTTTAGCATAGACTTTGTATCACAGATATAGACTTTGTAGCATAGAAGTTCTCTATATATATCATCTCTAACTCATGTAATAAACATAACAGAAATATACAAATTACTCCTTCTGTGTTACTTCTCTAATTCTCTCTACATACACAATTTATCATGGTATCAGAGCAAGTGAAATCCTAGGGAAAACACAGAAGAAAGAAATCAAACACACCCAAAACACACCCAAACACACTGTCAAAAAAATCCCAGAAATAAACATATACACTGTCAAAAACTGTCAACAAAATCGTTTTTCAAAACACACCCAAACACAAATATAAGCATATCACTGGAAAGAGCAGGAGAAGAGGAGACTACAGAAAAAATCCGACTGCAAAACCAACCGCTCACGCGCCGTCACGCGCCGCCGGACGCGCTGCAGCGCCGCCAGACGCGCGCACGCGCCGGCGCGTGAAGGCTCTTCCGGGCAGATTCCGATGATGCTTCTTCAGGGACTCTTATTCTCCTCATCATTCCGAGTCTAACCGTGGTATCCTTTCTTGAATCTGAGAAGTTTGATTTTTCTGTCAGTTTAAAATTTTTGTGTTTGTTCTTACTACTGGACTGCTATAAAACTGCTATATATATCAGTCTATAAATCATATATATTTGTTGTGATGGCGGATGCTACTGACTCTACTGTCACGAGTGAAGTTACTAATTTAAGGAGTAGTAAATCGGGGTTTCATAGTACTCCATACGTGAGTCCTAAATTCAATGGAAGAAATTTTTTGGAATGGTCCAAAGCTTGTACAATGGCACTAAAATCCCATAAAATGATGAAATACATCAATGGGAAAGCTAAACAACCTGAGGAGAATGATGAAAATTTTGATGATTGGGATTCCGAAAATGCCATGGTGTGTTCATGGTTATCTAACTCCATGGAGGTAGATATTCGAAAAAGCTATATCTTCATTGATACCGCTGAAGATGTATGGAATTCTCTCACTCGGACTTATTCCTTCTCCGGAAATGTAGCCAAGCGATTTGAGGTGAAGCGAAAGATGTGGGCATTGACTCAAGGAAGCAGCACACTAGCTCAGTATTATTCTGAGCTAACATCATTATGGAGTGAGTTGGGACACTACACTATATTTGAGTGTAAAACTACTGAAGATCAAGAAAAATATCAGAAGATGATCACTGAAGAAAAAGTGATGAAATTTCTTGATGGATTGTCGGATTAGTACGATTCAATTAAAAATCAACTTATCGGACAAGTTCCATTTCCTACTGTGGAAGAGGCCTATGGTCGTGTCCGGCTAGAGGAAAGCCGAAAGCAAAGTATGACCCCAATGGTCCCTTCTGATCGATCCGCACTTTTAACTAAAGGTGTCCAGCAATCAGAACCAGAACAACCAGAGCATGTGTCAATAGCTGTAATTGGAGAAAGATCTATTCAATGTGACTACTGCAAAAAATTAGGCCACACTCGTGAGACATGTTTTATTCTGCATCCTCATCTCAGAAATCGAGGACGAGGAGGACGTGGCCGAGGTGGTTACCGTGGTGTCTCATCTGGAAGAGGCATGAGTAGGGGTTCTTTTAATGCTCATCATACCACTTCAGAATGCGAGCCTGACTCTACAATAGGGACGATGACCGCTTCAGAGCTCAACGCCTTCCGCCAATTCATGTCACAAATCAAGACCCCTTCTCCTACAGCTAATTCTGCTCATGCAGGTATATCCTGCCATCCTACTTCAGATAAATATCCAACATCTTGGATCATTGATTCAGGAGCATCAGCACATATGACTGGAGATTCTAGTATTCTGGAATCATATCATGACAAAACAGGCAATATACGTGTTGCTAATGGAGATCTTGCACCTATTCATGGACAGGGCACCTCTCTTTGTCTTTCATCATCATTACCATTATCAGATGTTTTGCATGTTCCTTCTTTATCTGCAAATTTACTATCTATCCACAGTATTACTGACAATCTCAATTGTTCAGTAACCTTTTTTTCATCTCACTGTGTATTTCAGGATCTAATGACAGGCAAGGTCCTTGGCAGTGGTAAAGTGGTCGATGGTCTCTACGTTATGGAAGGGAATTCTGTTTCTCCTTCAAATTATCAGGTGTCATCTAATTCTGTTTATGAATCCTTGTATCAATGGCATAGACGGTTAGGTCATCCATCCTTTGGTGTTTTAACACGTCTTTTTCCCGCTTTAGTAAAACACTATAATAAGGAAGATTTTTTCTGTGAACCATGTGAATTGGCTAAACATAAAAGATCAACTTATCCGCTCAGAAATAAAAGAAGTTCTACCTTGTTTTCTATTATTCATACTGATGTTTGGGGTCCATTTAGGAATCCTACACATGATGGGTGTAGGTGGTTTGTTGTCTTTGTTGATTGTTATTCTCGATTAACTTGGGTTTATCTTCTGAAACAAAAAAATGAAGTTTTCGGGTGTTTTAAATCTTTTCATCACATGCTACAAACACAGTTTAACGCCTCTGTTAAAATCCTTCGGAGTGATAATGGTACTGAATATGGAGGTCCATTTACATCTTATTTGGACACATGTGGTATTATTCATCAAACTACGTGTGTTAAAACTTCTCAACAAAATGGGGTACCCGAAAGAAAAATTGGCCACTTAACACAGGTTGCACGATCTCTTATGCTAACCATGCATGTTCCTAAATATCTTTGGGGAGAGGCAGTCATGACTGCTGCTTATCTTATCAACCGTCTTCCTACCAAGGTTCTAAATTTCAAAACACCATTGTCATGTGTTCCTGCACCCTCTTCTCATCCACTTCCTCTTCGGGTATTTGGGAGCGTATGTTTTGCTCATAACCATGCACCCACTCGAGATAAGCTTGATTCTCGGGCCCTTAGATGTTTTTTCATTGGATATTCCCCCACTCAGAAAGGGTATAAATGTTACCATCCTCCCTCACGTCGGGTATTCGTCAGTTACGATGTTACTTTCTGGGAGTCCATTTCTTACTTCTCTCCTGGCTCCTCCTCTTTGCTTCAGGGGGAGATAAACAGACATAGTCTTGATAATGAAACAAATGAGTCAGATCGCAGACATAGTCTTGATAATGATACAAATGAGAGTCTCCTTGATAATGAATCACTTCCGTTCATGAATATACCTATTCCAAACAACCGCTCAAAATCGTTGCCTACGAATAATGAGTCGGATGATTTAAATAGGTTTGGCATACCAGATTTGATTACATACTCTAGACGAAGAAATGATGATATCACCACCTTACCACATCCAGAGACCTCTGACCTCGAATCAGATCCTGCAGATCCTACGACTGAGCCTACTACTGAGCCCGATAATGGTACTACTCTTGATCCCACTTTGGATCTTCCTATTGCTATAAGAAAGGGTGTACGTTCTTGCACTAACCATCCTATCTCAAATTTTGTATCTTATAATGCATTATCTCCATCTTCACTTGCTTTTGTGTCATCCTTGTCTAGTGTTTCTGTTCCACACACTTGGCAGGATGCTTTATATGATCCTAAATGGAAGGATGCTATGATAGAGGAAATGAATGCCTTGAAACATAATGGCACTTGGGAGTTAACTCATCTTCCCGCTGGAAGGAAGGTAGTAGGATGCAGATGGGTATTCACTGTGAAACAGAAACCTAATGGGCTGATTGATAGGTACAAAGCGAGACTTGTAGCAAAAGGGTATACTCAAACTTATGGGATTGATTATCAGGAAACTTTTGCTCCAGTAGCAAAGATGGCCTCTATCCGAGTCTTGATATCATGTGCAGCAAATCTTGGATGGGAACTTCAGCAATTGGATGTAAAAAATGCATTCTTACATGGAGACCTGAAAGAAGAGGTTTACATGGATATTCCACCGGGTTTTTCTATAGCTGCAACCACTGGGAAAATATGCAAGCTAAAGAAAACTATTTATGGGTTAAAACAGTCTCCAAGGGACTGGTTCGGCAAATTTCAGGGAGCAATGATTAAATTCGACTACAAACAGAGCAACTCAGATAACACCATGTTCATAAAAAGACGAGATGAAAAAATCACAGTGGTGATTGTCTATGTCGATGATATTGTGATCACTAGCAACGACACCTGTGAGATTGCTAATGTCAAACGTAAGCTTGCCTCTGAATTCGAGATGAAGGACTTAGGAAAACTACGGTATTTTCTTGGTATTGAGGTCTTTAGGAGTCCAGGTGGCATCTTCCTCTCACAACGGAAGTATACACTTGATCTTCTGAATGAAACAGGGATGTTGGGATGTAGACCCGCAGAATCTCCAATAGAAGCAAATCATAAGCTTTGTGGAGATGCTGGTGAAATTGTCGAGAAATCTCAATATCAAAGGTTAGTTGGTCGACTAATCTACCTTGCACATACAAGGCCAGACATATCATATGCAGTGGGAATTGTTAGTAGGTATATGCATGATCCTCGTCAACCACATTTGGATGCAGTTTATATGATATTAAGATATCTTAAGGCTGCTCCTGGAAAAGGAGTAATGTTTACTAAAAACAATCATCTCGGGGTTGAAAGCTATACAGATGCAGATTGGGCCGGATGTCAAGACGATAGACGATCTACTTCAGGATATTGCACATTTGTTGGTGGCAATTTGGTTACTTGGCGAAGCAAGAAACAACCTGTGGTTGCCTTATCTAGTGCTGAGGCAGAATATAGAGCTATGACTAAAGGTGTACGTGAATTATTGTGGATAAGATTGTTCCTAGAAGAATTGGGACTTGCATCTGCAACTCCAATGAAGCTACATTGTGATAACAAAGCTGCTATTGCCATTGCACATAATCCAGTTCAACATGATCAGACCAAACATATCGAAATTGATCGACACTTCATAAAAGAGAAGATCAATAATGATACCATTGGTATTCACTTTGTAAGATCGGAAGACCAGATAGCTGACATATTTACCAAAGGTTTAAATCAGAAGATGCTTCATCCTCTTATTGGCAAGTTGGGCATGAGTGACATATATGCATCAACTTGAGGGGGAGTGTCAAATTGTCAACATTCAACATAGTTGGGCTTGTCCTATTAGTCTTATGTTAGGCACCGTATGATTGACATATATGGTTTTAGCATAGACTTTGTATCACAGATATAGACTTTGTAGCATAGCAGTTCTCTATATATATCATCTCTAACTCATGTAATAAACATAATAGAAATATACAAATTACTCCTTCTGTGTTACTTCTCTAATTCTCTCTACATACACAATTTATCATCTTCCTGAAAATCAAACAAGAGAAGAACAATGTTGAGAAAATTAAGAAAACTGGTTAAAATTATAAGCTTAGGAATGCAGTTTATATTTGCGTCTGGGAACTGCAGAATATACAGAGCAAGGACAAACTGCAGAGCATACGAGCAGTCGAGCAAGGACAAATAGATCGACAACCACAGTTTAAGTACACCTACTCATTTAAAATGTTGTAGTACCATATATGAGAGACTATACAGAACTTCAAATTAGAAAGCAGATCTTTATGTTTACATTTTCTTGAAGCAAATGTTTTATTTCCCGTGCAAGGATCATGAACCTAATATAGGCAAACTGTTGTGCCAGAAGGTTCGTCTTTTCCAACCATAACTGTGAATCGTAACTCCAGTATCAAGAACAACAGTAAGCCATTAGACCTCACATCCTCCACCAGCATTATGAAAACATAAACAAATTCCTTTCCAGTTTCCGGCCTACTAATAAAACATTCTTCCACCCTGTCAACCTCACCTTTTAGCAATAACTTATTAATTAAACAGTTCCAAGACCAGACCTTCTCCTCCAACATTCCCTAATATATCTCCACAGCCCTCCCCTTATCCCTCACTATTCGAAACCCATTAAACGGAACAATCTGAACCATTACATTACCTAACCAAACTCCCTCAGACATTTACCAAGACAGTGAACAATCCAATAACTCAATTTCAACATACATAACAAACAAATTAAATCACAATGCACCATCTTCCCAACCTCAGTTTCCCCACCCCACTATCAACTTCATAACAAATGGATAACTCAATCTATTTTTACTATTTTTAAAAATGTTAAGAAATGGCTAATTCTGGACAAAAAAAAAATGGATAATTGATATCTTTCTTGGAAAAAAACTAATTATAATAAAACATGTAGTTCCATTTATAATTATTTTAGGTAGTATATAATACATATACTACCTTAACGGTGCAAAACACGGATCTTTTTTTTAATATTCATAATTATATTTACAAAGATATTGTTTTTATTATTTATTTTTATATAAACTAACCAAATTTGAGTATAAATAAATAAATAATTATTATTTATTAGAATTTACAGGATTAATTTACTTTTTTTGCTTTATCTTAAGTTCTAAAAATCAGATTCAGATATTTTTACGGTCCACATAAAATTCAAAAAATCATCTCTAATTTAGTGACGGTTTAACAATTATTATCTAACCGAAACTTTCCTGAAATTTAAGAGAAAAGAAAGTTATGAATTTTTACACTGAAAGTTCTATTCAATTAAGAAAACCTACCTACGTTTGGTTTAAATTGTTAAAATTTACATTTTAGTATTTGAATATAATCTTATTATTATTTAAATAAAGTTTATAATATTAAATTTAACGGTTCTCATCAATTATATCCTTATATTATATATAATAAGTGTAAGAGGGATCATATCCATAATTTTGGTCACTGTACAACCAAAATAATCTCAATCATTGATTCTAATATTTTTAAAAATAGAAGATCAAGATTATGGGGGTGTTTGGGAGAAATTATTTTTCAGAATAAGTCAACTTATTTTAAGTTAAAAGTTAAGATTCCTAACTTTCCAACTTATTTTCCAACTTATTTTTGCAACTTATTGAATCTCAAAGATACATTAAACACTTGTCTAAAAAAATTATCAAAATATAAAATTTTTACCCGAAAATAAGTCATAAGTCGGCATAAATAAGCTGTGCCAAACATGCCATATATCATATTAAAAAAAATATAATCTAAAAATGATATAATTAGAAAAGGTTACATTAGAAGTGAATTTTAAAAAGAAAATTATGATCTAAAAAGGATATAATTAAAAAAAGTTGTATTAGATTTGAATTTTAAAAAAATCTATACTATTATATAAAAGTCGAAACATTAAAAGTTTGGTCGGTACAGTACCTGTTGATTTTACTTATTTACCCTTATTTAATTATAGATAAAATCCATATTAGAAAAGTTAATAGCTCAAAAAGAAGTAAAAAGCAAGTTTTGGAAATAATAGATTTTAGTTAGAAAAGATAATAGTCGAAAAAGAAGTAAAAAAAGATAAATTTGAAAATGAGATATTTTAGTTCATTAAATAGAACGATCCATGTTATTTTTGGAAAGAATAGATTTTAGTTGGAAAATGTATAAAAGGTAATAACTTAAAAAGGTAATTGGTTAGTTATTAATAAATATAAAATAAATAAAGAATAACTAAGTAAGGGTAGCTGAAAAAGAAGTAAAAAAGGCAAGTTTGAAAATGAGATATTTTAGTTATAAAATATAGAAAAGATATTACCTTTTAGCTGAAAAAAGTAATTAGTTAGTTATTAGTAATTACAATATTATTAATTTATTTCATTAAATCAGACGACCCATGATATTTTGTCTAACTAAAATTTCTCCTTTTTTAAAAATACTATTTGTTTAATATATTTACTATTAATTAATCGATCATTTACCTTTTTCAACCAAAACATGTTACCTTTTTTCTTTTCTCTAACTAAAATCTCTCTTTTCAGCTAAAACGTGTCATCTTTTCTAAATTTTCTAACTAAAATTCCTCTTTTTCTAGAAATATCACGGGCAACAATTTTATTTAGTAAAATAACATAATTAAATTATAATTACTATAACCTAATCAATTACCTTTTTCACCTAAAACATGTCACCTTTTTAATTTTCACGCTACCTTTTCTATTACCTCTAACTAAAATATCTCATTTTCCAATTATAACACAATCGGTTCTATTTAATAAATAAAATAATAATATTATAATGCTATTAATTAATCGATTACCTTTTTCTGCTAAAACGTACCGGAGTATCATCTTTTCTATATTTTTTAATCCCTCTTTTTCTAGACATATCATGCGCAACATTAATTTCTCATTTTCTAAAAACACTACGATCAATTTTATTTAGTAAAATAACATAATTAAATTATAATTACTATAAATAAATTAATTACCTTTTTCACCTAAAACATGTTACCTTTTTAATTTTCACCTTACCTTTTCTATTTTCTCTAACTAAAATCTTTTTTTTCCCAATTATATCACGTGCAGTTCTATTTAATAAAATAAAATAATTGTATTATAATACTAATAATTAACCGATTACCTTTTTCACCTAAAACCTATCATCTTTTTTATATTTTCTAACTACAATCCCCCCTTTTCTAGAAATATCACGGATAACATATATATAATTAATATCAAATCATCTTATTAAAAAATTGAAGTCATTCACGTTTTAAAAAAATTAATTCAAACTATCTATCTATCTATACTATCTATATCTATACTATTATATAAAAACCGAAACATTAAAAGTTTGGTTGGTATGGTACCTGTTGATTTTACTTATTTACCCTTAAAAAATTTCTTTTATATTTTATCTAACTAAATTTTTTTATTTTACTAATCAATTTCCTTTTCAAGTTAAAGATATCATCTTTTTTTTAATAACTAAGTAGTTTCCTTTTTGAGGTAAAATATAATTTTTTTTATATTTTATCTAACTAAAAAGCATATTATAATTATTAACTAATCAATTTAATTTTTTCATTCGAAACATGTTACATTTTCCTTTAACTAAAATATCTCTTTTTCCAATTATATCACGGGTTACCTTTTTCAACCAAAATTTTACTTATTTACCCTTACTTAATTACAGATAAAAATCTTCTTTTATATTTTATCTAACTAAATTTTTTATTTTACTAATCAATTTCGTTTTCAAGTTAAACATATTATCTTTTTTTAATAACTAAGCAGTTTCCTTTTTCAGGTAAAATATAATATCTTTTATATTTTATCTAACTAAAAAGCATATTATAATTATTAACTAATCAATTAATTTTTCAGGCAAAACATATTACCTTTTCTCTTTTCTCTAACTAAAATATGTCTTTTTCCAATTATATCACGGGTTACATTTTTCAACCAAAACAAGATATTTTTTTATTTTTTCTAACTAAAACCTCTCTTTTTCTATGATTCTGTTTAATAATAAAATAATAATATTATAATGCTATTAATTAACCAATTACCTTTTCAACTAAAAATGTAACATCTTTTTTATTTTTTCTAATTAAATTCCTTCTTTCTAGAAATATCATTGATAACATTAATTTCTCAATTTCTAAAATAACTACGAGCAATTTTATTTACTAAATATAACAATTAAATTTTAATTACTATTAACGAATCAATTACCTATTTCACATAAAGTATGTCACCTTTTTTATTTTCACGTTATCCCTTTCTATTTTCTTAAACTAAAATCTTCCATTTTCCAATTATATCACGGACGGTTCTATTTAATAAAATAAAATAATAATATTAATGATTAACCGATTATCCTTCTTAACTAAAACTTATCATCTTTTTCTATATTTTCCAACTAAAATTCCTCTCTAGAAATATCACGGGCAACATTAATTTCTCATTTTCTAAAAATACTACGATCTATTTTATTTTGTAAAATAACATAATTAAATTATGATTGCTGTAAACTAATCAATTACCTTTTTCACCTAAAACATGTTACCTTTTTAATTTTCTCTAAATAAGTTCTCTTTTTTTCCAATTATATCACGTACATTCTATTAAATAAAATAAATTAATATTTTTATAATTACTAATAATTAATTGATTACCTTTTCAACTAAAACGTATCACATTTTCTATTTTTTTAAAAACTAAAATCACTCCTTTTCTAGAAATATCACGGATAACATTTATATAATTATGAACATCATCTCATCTACAAGTTTAAGCCTCCAAAATTCATATTTTTAAAAAAATCATTCAAATTAATAAAAAAAATTAATATAATATTAAAAAAATTTCGTGCATCGCACGAATTTTAAGCTAGTTATAATCTAAAAAGGATATAATTGAAAAATGTTATATTCGAATTGAATTTTATTTATTATTATTAAAAAAAATCATATTTACTATTTTGGCTCTATCTTGAGATCTGAAAATTAGATTTGGATGATTTTACAATTCACGCGAAACTCATAATATTGTTTTTAATTTTATGATGATTTAATAATTATTATTCAAATGGAAACACTCAAAATCTTAAGAGAAAATATAATTACGTATTTTTGCATTAATTCTATTCAATTTAGAATACCTACATTGATAATGCTATTCAATGTAGAAAAACCGAATTATATATGATTTAAATCATTGACATACATCTTTTCGTATTTCAATATAAATGCACTTTTTAATTTATAACATATTAAAATGCTAAATCCTATGATTTTCATCTATTTATTTTAAGATCTAATGGTTCTTATTTATTTTGTCGTATGGAGGACTAGACTAACGATAATCAAAGTTTTGGACAAAATCTTTCCTACGCTTATTATTAAAATTATACTTGGTTGTTAGTAGAACTATTTTCAAATAATAACAAAGGTATTTGGGCTTTTTTCATAAATAAATAGGAAAAAGTAAATTTTTGCAAATTTACTATCTTTAAGAATTGCTATTTGCAATATTACCAACCTAAGTTTCAAAATTGCAAAAATACTAGGTCCCCCTCCTCCCTCACTTTCTCTCTCCTCCTGTCCAGGTGCTTTCAGCGCATGTTTTACTTTTTTTCTTTTTTCTTTTTCTTTTTTTTTTTAAGATGGGTGCTATTTTGGGTTGGATGGCCCCGCAGGGGAAATATTCAACTTAATGCAACCACATTCAACTAAATGCAACTAAATTTCTGATTTCAAGTTCCATTGTTCAATTGTCATTTTCGACCTCTTTTTTGAACTCTAATATATATATATATATATATATATATATATATATATATATATATATATATATATATTAGAGTTCAAAAAAGAGGTCGAAAATGACAACTGAAAAATGGAACTTGAAATCAGCAACTGAATGCAACCACATTCAACCACATTCAACCACATCAACTGCAACAGACTTCAAAACCATTTTTTTTTTAATGTGGGATGATTTTGGGTTGCATGGCCCCGCAGGGGCATATTCAACTTAATGCAACCACATTCAACTAAATGCAACTAAATTTCTGATTTCAAGTTTCATTTGTCAGTTGTCATTTTCGACCTCTTTTTTGAACTCTAATATATATATATATATATATATATATATATATATATATATATATATATATATATATATATATATATATTAGAGTTCAAAAAAGAGGTCGAAAATGACAACTGACAAATGGAACTTGAAATCAGTAACTGAATTCAGTTGAATATGCTCCTGCTGGGCCTTGCAACCCAAAACCACCAAAATTAAGGTGGACTGCTTTTGGGTTCCAAGGCCCCGCAGGGGCATATTCAACTAAATTTTAATGTGGTTGCATTTGGTTGAATATTGCCCCTGGCGGGGCCTTGCAACCCAAATCCACCAAAATCACCCACCTTTAAAAAAGTTGAATGTGGTTGCATTTGGTTGAATATTGCCCCTGGCGGGGCCTTGCAACCCAAATCCACCAAAATCACCCACCTTTAAAAAAGTTGAATGTGGTTGCATTTGGTTGAATATTGCCCCTGGCGGGGCCTTGCAACCCAAATCCACCAAAATCACCCACCTTTAAAAAAGTTGAATGTGGTTGCATTTGGTTGAATATTGCCCCTGGCGGGGCCTTGCAACCCAAATCCACCAAAATCACCCACCTTTAAAAAAGTTGAATGTGGTTGCATTTGGTTGAATATTGCCCCTGGCGGGGCCTTGCAACCCAAATCCACCAAAATCTTAAAAAGTTGAATGTGGTTGCATTTAGTTGAATGTGGTTAATGTGGTTGCATTAAGTTGAATATGCCCCTGCGGGGCCATGCAACCCAAAATCATCCCACATTAAAAAAAAATGGTTTTGAAGTCTGTTGCAGTTGATGTGGTTGAATGTGGTTGCATTCAGTTGCTGATTTCAAGTTCCATTTTTCAGTTGTCATTTTTGACCTCTTTTTTGAACTCTAATATATATATATTAGAGTTCAAAAAAGAGGTCGAAAATGACAATTGAACAATGGAACTTGAAATCAGAAATTTAGTTGCATTTTTTTTTTTTTTTTTGACGAAAAATTTAGTTGCATTTAGTTGAATGTGGTTGAATGTAGTTGCATATTGCCCCTGGCGGGGCCATGAAACCTAAATAGCATCCCGTCTTAAAAAAAAAAAAAAAAAAGTACGTACCAGGCGCTGAAATGAAAGCAGGAGGGAGGGAAGAGAGAGGAAGGAGGGAGGAAGGGTGGAGGGGAATTGGAAAGATGGTATTTTTGCAATAAATCTTTTTTCTTTTTTAAAAGATGGTATAATTGCAATTTATTTAGAAAGATGGTATTTTTGCAAAAATCATTTAAAAAGTTGGCATTTTTGTCAAATTCCCAAGGTATTTTGATAATCAAAACAAATTATAAATAAATTCATAAATCAAAAAGAATTTTCATCGTAAAAAATCGTTAATTTTTTCTCTATTTTGATTTTGCATAAGTTTAATTAGAAAATGATTGTTAAACTATCACTAAATTAAAGAATAGTTTGTTAATTTCACGTGGGCTATAAAATCGTCCAAATCAAAATTTAAAAATTCAAGATAGAGTACAAATATTAAATCGAGTGTGTAAAAATCTTATATATATATATATATATATATCAATTTTTTAACAACAATTTGATATGTAAATTAATAACATATAAAATAAAATAAAATTAATATAGACTGATTCAGGTGAGAACATGTATATGTTGGAGAACAATAAGAATACCACTTTTTTTTTGCTAATTAATTACACACGCATACCCAGGAGTCGAACTCTTGACCTCCCGCAAGGGGGACAAGAGCTCAACCACTGCACCAACCCTTTGTTGGCTAGAATACCACATTTCAAGCTATTCTAAAGGGTTCCGCTCGGGGCACCTGATACAAAAAAAGTCTTATAATTTTACTCTTTATCCATTCATCAAAAAAAAATTTATTTTTTTTTAAATTTAAAAAATGATGACGTGGTAGCAGTTTTTTTTAAATTTTTTTGTTAATTGTTTTTAAAAATAATTTATGACTGGATAGAGGGTAGAATTATAAGATTTTTTTTGGGGTTAATTATCATTTGGGTCACTTAGTACAACCAAATATATCAAGTGGATCACTGAGTTTTTTTCGTATCAATTAAATCACTTAGTACAAGAAATGTATCAAGCCGTTAACTTTCGAAAAATAAAAGTAATATTTTGTTGATTCTACACATTTTTCTTGAATGCTACCGCAACCAAATGAATCATTGTTAAATTCTAGTATTTTAGATAATATATTTAGAATTTAAAATTTTCATTTACTATTTATTTTTAATTAAAATAAGGAAAATAACTATAAAATTAAAAATAAATAGTAAATGAATTTTTAAAAATATAAATATATTATCTAAAATACTATAATTTAATAATATTCATTTGGTTGCGATAGCATTCAAGAAACATGTTCAGAATCAGCAAAAGATAACTTTTATTTTTCGAAAGTTAACGGCTTGATACATTTCTTGTACTGAGTGATTTAATTGATACAAAAAAAAACTCAGTGATCCACTTGATATATTTGATTGTACTAAGTGACCCAAATGATAATTAACCCATTTTTTTGTGAATGTGCTCCTACAAGGGCCCTTTAAAATAGCATGAAATATGGTGAACATTTACTGGTTAATAACCACTTTTACTCCTACTCGCAATCTATAAATGTGATTATATATCATGAGATTACTGGTTCGATATCCAACAATGACATAAATTCGTTATTATCTTATATAGTATTTGATAAGTGGATTTTATATCCACTTGGAACATTCTATATCGGCTTAAATTGATTGTTTTGGACTCAAGTTTGTGTAGTTTTGATGTGTTTTGTGTAGTTGTGCAGGTTTCCAAGAATATCTAAGCTTTTGTCGTTTTTGGAGATTTAATTGATTAAAATTCGGATTTTCCGGGAAGGCTACGTAGCTTATACTGTTTTGGTCATATCTGGAGTTCTAGAAGTCCGTTTTCAGCGATCTTACTGCCCACGCGAAGCTTGAGAGATTTTCTACAACCTGGGATAGGAAACAAGTGCAAGAAATAAGCTGAATAAAGTCGCGCACGTAATATTGATTAAAGAAGGCTGGGAATTTACTGTTTTGCCCTTTTTCTAATTCTAATTGTATTCTGGGCAGTTTTGGGTACCTTCTTTAAATCCTAATTGTAATAGAAGGCAATATCTTGCTAGGCAAGATTTGTAGAGCCTATTTAAACACATCCTACCATTGTAAATCATAACAATTCATAGCTAACGATTCATAGCTTTTAATCGTATTAAGGTACTTTCGATCTTCAATTCTTTCTTCAATATTATGTTTTTATTCATTATCATTATTATTTTGTTTTCTTCTTTAATTATGTGTAACTAATTCTCTAATCTGAGGATTGGGTAGTATTCCTTGGTATTCATGCATGTTTGATTATGTGATTTTCTGCTTTGCTGATCTGTTAATGAGATCTTAACACAATTAGAAGAGTAGCTAACTTTTGATTGTATTCTAGGGATTGTAATAAGCTTGGGAGAGAAGTTGCAATCTTAGTACATGATTTAACAGACATAATTTGAATATTAGATCGGGAGATTAATAGGAGAATTGTGAGACATATAATTCTTGGCACTTAACAGTTTATAGATATACTTTGATTGTATCACGGGAGTGACAATTAGGGTGTAGCTGTAGGCACTATATTGTAACCTGGGAGGGTACAGTATAACTTTAGAAGAATTGTTTTCAGCAAGGTAGGAACACAGATATCACATTAATATTGAGCATGTATTGAGACCAAGTGAAGAACCCCAGTTCTTAGATTGTTTTCCCATATATTTGAATCTCAGTTTAAAATCAATTCTTAGTGCTTATAATTAGTTCTTGGTTAATTTAGTTAATCCACAAACCCAAAATTCTTCTTACACACTTCTAGACGAAAAGAGATAAGAAACCTGAACTTTGTATTAAATTTAGTCCTTCCCTGAGAACGAACACAAAAAAATACTACTAACAAATTGGCGCCGCTGCCGGGGAAGGCAGTATAGTTGAGTTTAGGTTAATTGTTTCTTGTTGTTTGGATTTTATCTTTGTATATATTTTTCTTTTCTTTCTTTTTGTATTTCTTTCTTTGGAGTGTCTACAGGTTCTTTGAGGTAGACAACTTAAACAGGTTTTGAGGAGAGAGACTAGATGGAGTACAACTTTGGTTGGAACAACGCTCAGAATTTCTATAACAGTCAGGAACAATATCAAGACTTCAATCCTTACCCACAATTCAATGCTTATGAGGATTGTAATGTATATCAGGTGAATTCGTTCTATTCTGAGAACTCATTTTATGCTCCGTATGCCCCTAGCAATGATTATTCGTATTCGTTTGAAAATCAATATCATGATGATCTTAATCCATATATGTGTAATGATGTTGATACGAGTTTAACTCAGTCTAATCCTTCTTTACTTGCTGATTGGGAGATTGCGCTCAATAAAATGATTCAAGGAACTCAGTCTAATCCTCCCTTACTTTCTTTGGGAGTTTTTGATGAACCAACTTTAGAGATTGCTAGTGACAATGATATTCCATGTGATTCAATAGCTTGGTACGAGGAGAATGCTAAACTAAATAATTTTATTTGGGAAGTTCGAGCAGTGTGGTATGAAGGATGTTATAGAACTCCCCCTTGTGTCAATTTTCCTCTATGCCATGATTCTTGTTTAGCAATTGATGATAATGTTGTGTCTGATGAGTCTACTTGTGTAGTTGATAATTGTCCTATGCGCATTAATGATAATTTGGATGCAATTGAAATTCTACCAAATCTAGAAAATTTTGAGCTTAATACATTGGTAGACGAGATTAAAATTGATGAGTGTCCAATTATAGAAGAGAAGGAAGTTAAGATTGATGAAATTGAAAATCTTGCTTTAGAGTATAAGGATCCGATTTGGGAGGAGTATATGAGTCGTACTTATAATGATTATTCTGACGACTTTTCTAGCTATTTTGATGTTTCCAAGTCTCTTGAGCATGATAGGTTCTTGAAAGTTTTCGTACCTTTTAATGAATCTAAGGTTTATTTGCACAATATGCTTATATTAGAAATTCGTAGATATGTGCATCTGTTTGCTTTTTGTCCTCATTGAAGATTTTATGAATGAATACGTCAAGCTATTGACGTTAAAGAAGCGCTTGGTGGGAGGCAACCCATGCATTAGTGTAAAAAAAAAAAAAAAAAAAAAAATTTGAGTGTTGCGTCTAAAAAAATAAAAAAAAAAATAAAAAAAAAAATTGCAGAAACCACCCGCGCCTCTTGCGCCATCCCGCGCAACAGCGCCGAACAGCTTCTGTCCAGGTAAGTAATCACGAGTGTTTTGAGTATATATGTCTTAACAAAACGTTTTGTACGTAGTATATATATATTAATAATCAATTCTTATCTCCTAAATCAATTCCAACCCCTTTTCTAATTATTTTCTTCACCTAAAATCCTAATTCTAGTCTTATATTCATTTCAAATTATTCTCAATCCATCTCCTATTTCATATTTTATTTTATTTTATTTATTTTATTTATTTTTATTTTTATTTTTATTTTTATTTTTATTATTATTATTTTTTTCCCCAAATATATATACCCACCTATACATACAAATCCAATTCCTTTTCTACTTCTTTAAATCTCTAAAAATTCAATTCTAAAGAGGAATTAATTGCAAGTTCACCTCTCTAATTCGTAGTGAGTTTATTTCTTCTCTAATTTTATTTTTATTACGAATTTGTGTTCTTGTAAATTGGGGATTTTGTATTATTCTTGGAATTTGGGCTATTTGTGGTGTGATATTGCTTGATAATTATTGGTGGAGCTTCTTGTGAGTTGGGTATTGATTCTTATGGATCCTAGCGTGGATGAGGTGGTGTAAGGCGCATTGCAGGTATGTTTCTACTATCCCTTGTATTACTTCCATTCAATGAGGACATTGAATATTTTAAGTTTGGGGGTGGTTTGAGGGATATGTAGTTGTTGTTGTATTATTTGTTCATGTAGGATTTCATGCTTTGCATATTAGTAGTAGTATATTATGCATTTATGTTCGTGTTAGCTACGTTTGTTTCATATAGGACAGTCTGTTTTTATTTTTTCGTATATCATGTGAGTTCATAATAGTTTGCATTTGCACCCATGCTTGATAGGAATTTTGTGTTGTTGACGCTTTTGATTGAGAAGTGATATGCTTTGTTCTTGTGCACACACATACACTAGTAAGTTGAAGCTAGTAGACTTATTGAATGTTGTAAGTAATTAGAAGAACATGAATATGTGCAAGATGATTTAGTTTGCATGCTTTGAATACAAGTTGGTGCGTTAGAGAGATTTTTGCTTGGGATTGAGTATGTTTTTCCACCAAGTGAGTTTTTGAGCCATATTGCATATTTTTTGCAATTTATTCGTTTGCTTGAGTGTCCACGGATTGTTTGCATTGCTAGCAGTTGTTTGAGGTCTTTCTTGAAACGCATGACATTATTTGACGATTAAAATGATAAAGGCATTAGGAATAACCGCATATTTTCCCATATCACCACACCATGTTTACATGATCAATTAGTTAACCCGTTGAGCTTAATTCTATTTTTTTCGGTGACATACCACATTACTTGCCTAGACCTTTTTCTTGTATTGGCCTTACATTAATTTGAACCCACATTGTCAAAGGCTAGTAAAGTGCTTACGGGAGTAATAAGGTGTGCAATGAGGGGTTTATTGTTGGTCATACTTTTGGGGAAAATATTGAGATTGGGTTTGGTTGTTTACTTGATAGTCGGCATATGTAATTAATTGTGGGATCATTGTTATTATTTATATTATTGTTTTATTTAGCTCTCGAAAAAAAAAAAATAAAAAAAAAATAAAAAAAAATAAAAAAAAAAAGAGAAAAAAAAAATAAAAAATTATGAGAGCATGTTTGTGTTTGTTATGATCCTACTTTAGTCGACTAGTCGAGTGTTCTTAGTAAAATTTATGTGGGGAAAAATAGGGTGTTGTGAATGATTTATTATGGTGCTTACTAGCTTTTGACACTTCACCTATTTTGGCTTATTTGACATACCTTGTCCCTAGCCCACGTTACAACCCAATTAAAGACCTTTTGATTATCGTCATTGATGTATGTTGTGTTAAGAGTTAGATTGATACCAAATGTCAAGCATGCTTATGATTTTGCTGGAATTGAGTGATACACTTATCCTTGATCTTGAGTGAATATTCTTTTGTGAGTGGATTGTGAGTGTTTGCTTATTTTTGCGTATGAGATCCCGAGTTTTGTCTCAAAGATGTACTCTTGTAGGCTTAGCATGTTTACTAACTTATTCTTACACTTGACATGGGCTTGTGAGAACTTATGCATGTTCATTGAGTAGACTATGTGAATACTTGCACTTTCGACACCAAGACATTGCGTATTTACTTTGATTCTTAAGTTGATATGGCATAAGAGGATTTGAAGGTATGGTAGGCTAGATTAATTGCATTTTTCATATTAGTTGCATTCATGCATTGCATTACATTAGGTTAAATGGATTTTGTGGGTACATTCGCTATAGGCCCTCACGAGACCTTACTCGTCCACTAGGGCTGCCTAGGGGTTTAAAGGGCTTGTTGCATATGCCAAATGCAACCGTGATCACCTACGGAAGTGGTACTAGTTAATTAGGTAGTTGTAATTGTTTATGCTTGAGGACAAGCATCGGTTTAAGTTTGGGGGTGTTTGATAAGTGGATTTTATATCCACTTGGAACATTCTATATCGGCTTAAATTGATTGTTTTGGACTCAAGTTTGTGTAGTTTTGATGTGTTTTGTGTAGTTGTGCAGGTTTCCAAGAATATCTAAGCTTTTGTCGTTTTTGGAGATTTAATTGATTAAAATTCGGATTTTCCGGGAAGGCTGCGTAGCTTATACTGTTTTGGTCATATCTGGAGTTCTAGAAGTCCGTTTTCAGCGATCTTACTGCCCACGCGAAGCTTGAGAGATTTTCTACAACCTGGGATAGGAAACAAGTGCAAGAAATAAGCTGAATAAAGTCGCGCACGTAATATTGATTAAAGAAGGCTGGGAATTTACTGTTTTGCCCTTTTTCTAATTCTAATTGTATTCTGGGCAGTTTTGGGTACCTTCTTTAAATCCTAATTGTAATAGAAGGCAATATCTTGCTAGGCAAGATTTGTAGAGCCTATTTAAACACATCCTACCATTGTAAATCATAACAATTCATAGCTAACGATTCATAGCTTTTAATCGTATTAAGGTACTTTCGATCTTCAATTCTTTCTTCAATATTATGTTTTTATTCATTATCATTATTATTTTGTTTTCTTCTTTAATTATGTGTAACTAATTCTCTAATCTGAGGATTGGGTAGTATTCCTTGGTATTCATGCATGTTTGATTATGTGATTTTCTGCTTTGCTGATCTGTTAATGAGATCTTAACACAATTAGAAGAGTAGCTAACTTTTGATTGTATTCTAGGGATTGTAATAAGCTTGGGAGAGAAGTTGCAATCTTAGTACATGATTTAACAGACATAATTTGAATATTAGATCGGGAGATTAATAGGAGAATTGTGAGACATATAATTCTTGGCACTTAACAGTTTATAGATATACTTTGATTGTATCACGGGAGTGACAATTAGGGTGTAGCTGTAGGCACTATATTGTAACCTGGGAGGGTACAGTATAACTTTAGAAGAATTGTTTTCAGCAAGGTAGGAACACAGATATCACATTAATATTGAGCATGTATTGAGACCAAGTGAAGAACCCCAGTTCTTAGATTGTTTTCCCATATATTTGAATCTCAGTTTAAAATCAATTCTTAGTGCTTATAATTAGTTCTTGGTTAATTTAGTTAATCCACAAACCCAAAATTCTTCTTACACACTTCTAGACGAAAAGAGATAAGAAACCTGAACTTTGTATTAAATTTAGTCCTTCCCTGAGAACGAACACAAAAAAATACTACTAACAGTATTCATATCGCAATTAATTATAACTCAATTGCATATTTTATTTAAAAATTTAAAATATTTCAAATCTAAATTTGTTATATATTATTTTGTTTTTTTAAAATTTGTACTAACAAAAAATTTGAATTCAACTTTATGAACTTCATTTCTCATATTTTAAAAATTATTAATAAATAACTCACATATGATGGTGTGACAAAAAAACTCACATATAATGCATTAATAACATGAAAAGTAAATATATGACAAAATGGGTGATGGTTTGTTTATTAAGATTTTTAAAAGGAAGATAAAAATCTAATTAGATATTATTTTTTCCAATTTTTTTCAGTTTTCTAAAATATGCATTTTTTAGCATTTTTGACCACTTTTTTGGTATATATTAGATTCCAAAAAAGTGGTCAAAAATGGCAACTGACAATTGTAAGTTGCAACTTCCATTTTTCAGTTTTAGATTGCATTAGGAAAGGTAGTATTTTTGAAATATTGAAAATAAGGTCGGTATTTTTAGAATTTTAGAAAGGTTGGTAGTATATATTTAAAAATCTAATAGTTACCATGGGTAGTTTTGAAACTATCCCAAAAGAAAATCATAAAATTAAGGTCAGAATTAATGGAAATAGGCCTGTAAATGGATCGAATTGGAACTTCGATCCTATCCAATTCGGGACATTATAATCGGATATAAATTTATATTGAATGAAATTTGGTCCAATAAAATTTTGATTCGATAAGAATTCGATCCATTTATTATGAATATGAATTTTACATGATATGATCTATTAAGAACCAAATTCGAATAAATATAATTATGTAATTATATATTTTATTGCGTATTAATATTAATATAAATATAAATATAAAAATAATATGTGATTTTCAAACCAGTATGAGATCCAAAATTCTTTCATAATATTTTATACTATAACTTTCAAAAGACATTACATTTTTAATGAATATGTTATCATTGTATTGCATTTAAAGTTGAATTTATGTTATAATTTGAATTATTTTTATGTTTAGAGTTCGTATCTTGATCATTTTAATTTTTTTTTATTACATTTCAGGATTAATAGATATTTAATATTGATCTTTAAAGTTCTACGTTTCTTGTATTTAGATATTACTCTGTACTCCTGTTTGTTTCTTCATTTTATAGATTTTAATATTATTATAATTTTATCTCTTAAAAATATAAATTAAATTGGATATCCGATTTAATTAAACATGATCTTAATGGAGTGAATACGGATTGATTTTAGAAAATTCAACATTTAATTCAATCTGATCTGATCCGCAAAATTGAATGGAATCGTTGACAAGCGGAAGTCTTATTATTATTATTATTTTTTTAACAATAAAATACTTATAAATTTACAAATGAGTATTTGTTATAATAATTTTCTGATCTCACCCATGACCGGGGCTAGAATAGAATAAAAAGCGTTGATTGCAATCTACAACCGATCTCTCATCGAAAATCTAAACCACCTTCTCAACTAAGCCTTTAGTCAACTCTTGAAATATATTGGAGTAAGTTGAAGAGTAACCCACATGTGTGTACGTTATTACTCCGTATAGGACGGGCGACACATTTTCGAGTCTTAATTTACAACATTTGTGATTCAAAAGCATGAAATTTTACGTGGGCTAAGCTTAAAGTTGACGGTTTTTCAGCATGAAAGCTTGATCACAAAGCAAAATACTCATGGCTAGTATTAAATCTGAGATCTATCCGAGTATTAATTTTTAGTAAACTTTGAGTAAATGCCCAGATTCCTGATCATCAAATTAGAGCCTAGAGTTGGCTTCTTAAATATAGTGAGTTCTATTTTTACTTCAGTTCTTGATTGCAGCATCACACTAATCTTCACTTGAATATAACGATTATTATGTCTCTTTGTATATTTTTGGGTCATGCTAGATATTTTTGGAACACCACCTTGTATATACAAGTTTCGAGAAAAATTTCTTAATGATCGTGTTATGATGTTGTGTCAGTTGTTTCATATCAGATTTGTACGTGTGCTCTGGTGTGTGTTTTTTTGTTTTGTGTTTGGTAGAGTTTGTAGATAGTGGTTGCATTTTAGTTACAAGGATGGGAAGGTTCTGTTTTCAAAAGTGGAGATTTAGTAGAATTATGGGTTTACTTCAGTTTATATTGGGAGGGTTGGTAATAATTGTCAGCATGTCTAGTCTATTTAGGTTTTATTCTGCTGGATTTTTCTTGAAAAATGAAGATATATGTAGGCAATTTTATGGTCCAAGTGATGGTGTTGAGGGTTTCCATGTTCAAGCTTTGTCTGCTCGTGTCGGTGAAGTACTTGGAAAGCTGGAAGTTTTGCAAGATAAGCTTGAAGCAACTGTGAATCTGATCGATAAAAATAAAGAAGCTTCGAATGGAGGGTCAATTTCTAAATTGGAGTACAAAAAGTTTTTGGAACAGGAGGTGATTCAGCCTCTTTATAGTGCTCACATTGCTCTTAGGCAAATCCGACTACCTAAAGTTGAAGGGATAGGGAACACTACAATAAGAGAAGAACCTTTGATCAATACTTTTATAATTGAAGAAATTCGGAAATACATATCCCCGAAGGACAATAGGATTGGGAAGATTAATATATATGGAACCGAGAAGATATACAATACGATTGGACATGCTTGTGTTTTAATGAAGGAGGAGTTAGAAGAGTACATGGATTATGACATTGCATCTTATTGTAAAGATGATTGGAATCTTGCGCAAAAGCTAATGATTAATGGATGTGATCCTCTTCCACGAAGACGGTGCTTGACTAGAGCGTCTAAGCTCTATAAGAAGCCTTATCCCATTAATGAGTCCTTATGGAGATTTCCAGATGGTGGAAATGTCAGGTGGAGCAATTATCAGTGTAGAAACTTTGAGTGCTTATCAAGTAAGAATCCTAAGAGAGGTTACTCAAAATGTACAGGGTGTTTCGAAATGGAGAAGGAAAAGCTTAAATGGATTACTAATACTTCACTTGTCGTAGATTTCCTTATTAAAGACGTGTTGGCTATCAAGCCTGCTGAGATAAGGATAGGACTAGATTTTGGTGTTGGCACGGGAACATTTGCTGCTCGGATGAGAGAACAGAATGTTACAATTATCTCCACTGCTCTAAATCTCGGGGCACCTTTTAACGAAATGATTGCACTTAGAGGCTTGATCCCTCTCTATGTGACATTGAATCAACGGCTTCCATTCTTTGATAATACTATGGACTTGATTCACACTACAGGTTTTATGGATGGATGGATCGACTTGCAACTTATGGACTTCATTCTATTCGACTGGGACAGGATTCTAAGGCCGGGTGGGTTGTTGTGGATTGATCGCTTCTTTTGTAAGAAGAAGGATATTGATGATTATATGTACATGTTTCTGCAGTTCAGATATAAGAAACATAAATGGATCACATATCCGAAATCAAAAGATGAAGTATTTCTTTCTGCAGTACTGGAGAAACCTCCAAGATCTCTTTAATTAAGTTATTGTACGTTTTCAATTTTGCAGAGTCTCTTGGTACTCTGTATTGTTCCAAGTTCACAAAATTTAGTAGTGTAAATTTAGCTTTGTAAGAATAGCTTTGTCATTGAAAGTTGTGTATTTCTTTTATACATATTCTTAACCAAATTATATCATGCTTGCAATTTGGTAAAATGCACAATTCTTTACTTGAAATATTTAGATTTTGAACTGATTTCTATATACATTTAGGCAGAAGATAAGTCTCATTCTTTGTCTTCTCGTTAGCTGCCTCATTCCTATAATTGTTGACAATGGTTTAGCTTCATTGTTTGATGTATACAGTCTGATGCCATGAGTTATACTATCTTGCTGACTATTTTTAGAGGTTCTTGTGTGCTTGCATCGCAATGAAGTCCTTTATATGCATGCGCGTTACTTTCAATACCTCAAATTTTTTTACTACAAAAACAGTGAACCTTTGATTCTCTGGTGCAAGGCATTATACAAGTTGTAGAAGTTATTCTCAGTTTAATTAGTTAGTTGTAGAAGTCCAATATATACTCAGTAGATTCCATTACTCAGTACAGATTTTTTCAAAATGAATCAACGAAATTAATTGTCGGTTAATTTTAAAACGTTTTTTGTTGTACTCCCAACAGGATTTCAATATGCAAGACCACTACTGAATTATTCGCATTAGCAACTCCATAGCAGGAAGATATTGGAGAAGTGGTCCCAAAAGAGATTACAGAAACCCTAGGTTGATTAAAATGTTTAAACTCCAAGTCTGACAGAAGTGTTAACTCTTAAATCTAGCAAAACAAATCCTTTTAATGCTGCACGACTGTACGATTTCTTGAAAAAATTAAACAACGTACTTAACTTATAGAACCTCCCAGATCATATACATGGTGTCTAATGATCTGTGTGGGCGCGCATTCACTATGTATATACATAATATCTCCAAAAATGATTATATCTGATCAGCATTTTCTATTCAACAAAAAAATACCGTGGTTTCTAACTTTCTGTGTTCGATTCTTAAACGAACTTAGATAGGGCTTCTGAAAAAAAGCCATCTAAGTGATATCTCCTAAGTCCGATCAGTTTTGTAGTAGTGCCTGCTCACTCCGAAAGTTGTTAGGACAATTAATTAATACTCATTTGTAAAGCACATAAGCCTAATTATTAACAAAAAATGTATAATGTATACCTTCTCCATATTAATTATAGGGAAATTCTCATTGGTACCGCCGAAGAATGGGCTTTTCCTAGTAGTACTAGCTCATTTTTGTCTCCTCCCAGCGGTACCCTCGTGGTATTAGTTTGTAATTAACAATAACCTTCCGTTAAGCAACAGTTAAGAAAACGTTAATAGATACTTTCTTTTTTTCTTTTACTAATAGGGAAATTCCCACTGGTACCACTGAAGAATTGACTTTTCTTAGTGGTACCAGCTCATTTTTGTCTCCTCCCAGCGGTACCCTTGTGGTATGAGAACTAAAATTTCTCATATGTTGAAAAATTGGCTTTGTTTGTTTGTCAGTTGAAAATTTCTGTTCTGAATCATGTTTTTGGATGATATGTTTGCTGGTTTGATGTTGTTTTTGGATGTTATCTTGCTATTTTGAACGGTTTAATTAATCATCAATTTGGATGATGTTGTTTGTCAACTGCTTTTTTTAGTCTGCTTATATTTTTATGATCTTACCCTTATACTTTGGTTTAAACTTTTAAATGTGGCGCCAAAAATCTGTTTGAAAGTTGTATTACATGCTTTACTGATTGATATAAACGTTTCCCAATCGTTTACAGACGGTAATGATATTATTGATTACAAACTAATACCACAAGGATAACACTAGGAGGAGACGAAAATGAGCTGGTACCACAGGGAAAAGCCAATTATTCAGTAGTACAGTGGGAATTTCCCTTAATTATATTAATATTGTTCACTTGTTTTATTTAATTACGTGTATGACAATTGGGGAGCTACTTATACTATAACTTATACTCCCTCCGTCCCGGTGGTTTCTTTACGTTGTATTTGGGCAGGGAGACCAAGGATAGTGGGTGTAATATTGTTAAAATAAATGAAGTGGTGGATGTAATAGTGATTTTATTGTTAAAATAAGAGTAGTAGTGGGTGTAATAGTGTAAAGTGTTGAAAAAGTAGAGTAGTAGTGGGTGTAATAGTGTGAAGTGTAATGTATTTTATTGTTAAAAGTTACTATTTTGGGTAATGTAAAGAATCCATAGGACGTCACAAATTAGTAACTGTAAAGAATCCATTGGGACGGAGGGAGTAAGTCACTTCAGTAAGATTGTAAATGCCATTTTTTAAACCCGATCGAGGAAGATAATCTACGCTTCAATTCATGCTCAACTTCATATAAATTTAGTTTTAGTAGAGACTTCTCTGAACCTCGACTTTCAGTTAAAGTCGGAATAAAGTGTTTTTTAGCCCCAGCTCATGATATCGAAAAATTAGTGATAATTATTTTTAATATTCATGACTGTTCGGGACCCTGCAGGTTTCGCCTACACCACCGTACCAGTAACAGAAGGTCAATTCAATTCCTCAGAACAAATCTATAATACTCTAGTAATTTATAAATCATTGGCCTGGTTGCCCAGCTAAACCACCCATCTAGCATGCATGTTTTCCCATAACATATAGAACACATAGGTCGTAACACAAGGGCCTGAAGGCTAAATATCTGATGTATATTTTCATAAGTAGTTACGTACACCTATATATAGCTAGCTTTCCTTTTATAAAATATAATTAACATTACAATACCTAATTTACTTGT
Organism: Kitagawia praeruptora; assembly: GCA_037693485.1. NCBI lineage: Eukaryota > Viridiplantae > Streptophyta > Magnoliopsida > Apiales > Apiaceae > Kitagawia > Kitagawia praeruptora. The sequence continues at coordinate 113,111,104 of CM075351.1, read as the reverse complement.
TGGAAGTTCTTCTCCAATACATTATCAGATGGCTCTATGTTCATTTCATATAACTGGAAGAAAAAAGAGAGAGAGAAATATACAGAAGGTGATAAAGTAATATTGATAAAAAAGAAACAACAAATCTTTACGAGGGAAGTTTAGTTGTTCACAATCAATGGTTATAATGATGCATGTGGAGATTCCATGCTGAGTGTCACTAATTTGAAATACACCAACTGGAGACTAATTAATCTCCTTTAAAATTACATTGGTACTGAGTAATTTGTTTCTAAATATATAACAGATTTTGAAACTGGAAAATTAGTACATCTGGTAGAGGTGGATCATTTGCTGATAGGCTACAACTCCTTCGAGAATCTAGCTCTTAATTCAAACCATTTCATGATGAGCAATATTCAGTGATGGTGTGCATCAGCACTTTTCCTTAAATTTTATAACTAATTGACAGTACATGAATTAGCACACACTAATGTTCTTAACTAATTGCAAAAAGAGTTGCAGATTTTCTGATGCCTTTCTACTGTACATAATTAAAAGACTTGGGGCCAGAACCAAAAGAAGAAGGTAAGCCACAATGGTTAAACTTACAAATTACCTCATTTGAGCTCCACTTGATGGTTATGAATTAATTGCTAATTCGGAAAAGTCTAAACTTGAAACAGAAGCCAATCCCAAATGAACCATTGAATATGTTCTGGTTCCCGACAGAAACTTAGCCATTCCAGTTCGAGCTTGTTGACCACTTTTAATTTCTCAAAACAAAGTACTCTACAGTGAAAGTAAATACGGATCTAAAGTTCCAAAATCTTGCCTTGTGCTAAACGATTATCGTCGATCCATAACTGTAATCTCTAATGAACTTGGTAATTTATTGGTAGGCCGAATCCCCTCGGAGTTTAATGTTTCACTATTCCCTTCATCAGTGATAGTGGAGGCTTTGTTTTGGAGGGCTCTCTCTCTTTCAAACTCCCTAAATTTATGCAAGTATTTCCCTGTAGCCTCAGCATGATTATCCAAACCTAATGAACACAAAGCCCAATAGATATCGTCTCCATTAACTGTCTTTCGATTCTCCTTGTGACACCTGTCAGATGCCTCACAAGTGACAAAGCTAATGAACTCAGATGCACACTCTTGCATTCTTTCTTTTGCTTCTTTCGAAACCTTGGCACTTGGTGGGAGAATCTGTTTCATTATCCGGCCTACATTAGCAATCGGAAGCAATCTATCTTGCTCATCACCCATGTCTGATTTTTGTTCACCAAATCTAGCAATGAGTGTATATGTGACTGATGCTACACCGTCATTTTAAAATGTATAAAACATGATCAAAGTGGGCTTGCTAGGTAGGCAGAGAGAGCGAGAGAGACCATATCTTGGAATGAAATGTAGCAGAAGCCATATGAATTGAAGGACCTACATATATATTTTCATTAGTTTGCTAAAGATCAAAGCCCTAGCCAATCACTAGGAGGGACAGGAATACTGCAAATAGCACGTATGTCCCCGGCCACTGGTCTCTAATTGACCACTTTACTATGTTAAATTAATGCAAACACCTACTGTTAATAATTAATAATTATCAAGTTAATTTAAAACACTTAAGTCTTATAACAAATTATGACAACTTGACTAATTACAATCACGTAGATAGGGATGTACATGAATCGAGTCGAGTCAAACCGGATTCTAATTAAAATAATCATTTATTAAAAAATTATTGAATTTGAACTTGAATCAAGCCGAAAGATTTGTTTAAACTCGATTTGTGAACATGAACATAACTTACTAACTATTTCACGAATTTGTGCTTAGAAATAACTAATAAACATTACTTGAATTTGTACTCGTGAACAACTCATAAATATACTAACTATACTACTAAGTTTATTACTATGAAATAATATCAACATATCTTAATTCCTGTCAGTGGAGAATTCCATTTTTTACCATTATATCCACCATTTTTTTATGATTTTTAATACATTTAAGGTTACATTGGTAATTTACTAGAATACATGGGTTTATGAACCATCGAACTTGACCCATTACATACAAAATCAACATATCTTAATTCCTGCTAGTTATTATAGAAGAAATATAATTTTTTTTAACTTTTTATTTAATTTTACTGAAAAATTTAACTAAGAAGAATTATTTAAAAAGGTAATTAGCGGGGAACCTACCACTAACAACAAATAGAATTAATGTTTGTATAACTTTTTATTCTGATGGATATGAGAATTTTATTTGTTTTTTTTTCAGGAGAATTTCATTTGTTTGAATTAATATATATATATATATATATATATATATATATATATAATAACAATGTATTTTATGTGCATAGGACCGTAAAACGGAACGGTTCGATGTTCAACTTAAAAAAAGTTGAATTCATGTTTAGTGTGATTCATATATTAATTGATTTTGAACATGATTTTAAGAATTGTTTTATAAACGAGTCGAATTTTATCATAATGAAATCCGATTCCATAATATGCGCGCGAACATATTTGTTAACAGGTTTATAAATAAGTTTGATTATTAAAATCCTAAATATATTCGATATGTGTGTCCATTAACAATTCGTAAAAATAATTTGAATTATAAATGCATTTAATTATTAATATATATTCCTTACTCCTTATTAATTAAGACATCATGCGTAGGCAAGGAAATGAAATTGAACAATGACTTAGAATCTGCAAAACTAAGCGATCGAGGTTAGAAAAAACAAAGAAGAGAAGATTTCATATAAAGTATCCACACACTACGGTGTACAGAAGAAGTTGAACAAACACGAAGAGTTTACATCGAGACATTACACATGAAGAAAAAGAAAATGTGGAAGAACTTACACTTAATCATCAACATGATCTGGATAATTACCATGCACTGTCCCGGCCGGTACTAGCTGTAACAATTATTGTTTAAGTGGGTAAACTGGTTCACAAATTTAAAGTAATTATTAAAAATATTGTGCAAAGACACGTATATGACACGAAACTGCTACACAAACAAAAGCAATTACCATGTGAGTTTAAAAATTAAAATGAATAAATTAATAACTTACTTACATAATCTATCATCACATTGTTATTTTAGTACGTATGCTTACTAAAAAAAATCAGTTCAGTATAAATTGAATTGTAATTTGATCTAAAGAAACTTTTTATTGGCCAAAAGGAGCGCCTACATATACACAATTTCATATATAAAAAACTGTGTTGTGATTATCAAGGGAGCACTAAACCCTAACCCTAATAAAAGGTTCATCTAGTGCTTGACACATGGCCCCTATATACTCCTTCCGTCCCATAATATATGAACGGGTTTAACTTTCACGTACGGAGATTAAGAAAATTTAGTAAAAAAAGAGTAAAGTTAGTTGAAAAGTGGGTAAAGTGGTGGAGCCTATTAATATTTAATAATAGATTTGAGATAGTGGAAGAAAGTAGTGGGTGTAATAGTATTTATTTAATAAAAAAGAGTATAAAATAGAGAAGTAGTGGGTGTAATAGTGAAAAGTAGTGTTCAAAAATAGTAAGTATAATAAGTTCATTCTTTTCGGGACGTCCCAAAAAGGAATAAGGTTCACATAAAATGGGACGGAGGGAGTATTGATTAGTAACCTTTTTTTTTATAGGCTATTAAAATTAGTTAAATGACTGGACTTAATTAGCCCACGTTAATGATCTTAATTAAATAATAACAACTACAGTAATCAGGAAAACGCAATTGATTATTGGTTCTTAATTTGTACGGCACCATTAATTCAATTCATATGCCCTGCTGGAGTTGGTCATTTTAGATGTTTAACTTACATTCTTGTTTCACTCCTTTCATTTTATCAGTAATTTCTAATTTGTTTGTAGCAAATCTATTTTCCATGTTCAATTAATATGATTAATTAAACATTATTTATGTGCAAAATAATATGATTTAGAGAGATAACAATCAATTTTTTTTTAATTTAATTCTGCTTATGAAGAAAATGAGTGGGAGGAGGGAGAGTAATATAGGCAAAAAATGTATATTATATTTAACTTTAATATATAAAAATGTTACACACTTATCAACCATTTAGCATATCATAAATTATAACTATATAATTGTTGTGCCTAAAATTCGCCTTGGGCTGGGTTTAAGGCCCATTAAGGTTACGAGTTTGAATAATCGGGAAATGAAAGGATAGGTTGGGCTAAGTACGGATGTTTTGGCCCACTATACCTTAGGGATAAACTGAGGATAAGAATTCTGCTAGTTGGTTTGGGATATGTTCGTGTAGGGGTGTGAGTATGTGAACCCTGGATAGGGGTAGTGCTGTGCTGAAGCTGGATGGGGGTTCAACTGGGTGGCAGGCAATCGAGCAGGGGTGCAACCGCGTGAACCCTGACAGTTCCCAGAAATCGCACCAGCAGTAGCGGGGCTCCATAAAACACGAAAAATTGGATAAGGAACGTCCTAACAGCCCATTAGATAGCTCCTAAACAATAGGAACGGTATATTAGAGACAGTTATCGTGGATTAATATGAAATATACATGGAACATGTATATATATATATGCGTGTATATATATGGAATATAGATATATACGTATACAGGGATGGATATATCAAAAAAGAATCATGGGATAACGGCTGGATAATTATGGGAGGATGGATAAACGATCAAAAGAGGTCAGTTATGGAGGATGAGGTTTATCAAATCATGGAGGGCTATCAAGAACTACATGGGACTTGATCTTCTATAAATATAGAAGTATGTAGGCACTTTGCAAGGTTAGACACAAATTCACGCCTCTAACATTTGCTCCTGGCTGTTGGTTCGTGATTGAATAGGTCATATTCAGTCATTAAAGCCTGGAGAACTTGCAAACTCAATCCAAACATTTACTCTTCTCCCTCACGGATTAGGGTTCATAAAACTAGGGTTTTGGCTTGTAAACCCGGTTGATTCAATCATTATTACTGTATTTTATTGGTTTTATTTTCGTAATTCTCTCATTGAAGTGTTGTACCAATTTTCCCTCACAACATTTGTGGCGCTAGAAGGAGGGGCCTGGTTTTATCTCTTGAGGGAAGAGATGTCTCGGAAATATGGTGATGATCGTACACCGGAGGTTGGGCGAAGCGATGAGGACAGGGAACATGATGGTGAAGTCACGAACAGGGAACTTAGAGAAAAGTTAAAAAAGATGGAGAAGAAAGTCGTTTCTTTGAAAAAGAAATCTGAAAAGCTGAAGAAATGGAAGCAAGAGCAGGGTTCCAAGGATCGAAAGGTGAAGAAAAAGGTTGTTACGCCAGTTCGGTTAGGTTTTGACAGTGATGAGGAGGAGTCGGGAAAAGAGGCCTCACAGAAGGGATTTTCTGATGTGGAGACTGACCAGACAGATCCAGATTGGACTGAGGGAGAAGAAGAAGTACGACAGTCACAGGGTTCACCCACCCGTAGCCTGAGTGTCTTTGACAGGTTGGGTAGCAAGGTGGACGCCCAGGACCTACGTCACAAACTTGATGGGAAGAAGGAAAAACAAACCAGGAAAGCCCCAGAAGCAAAATCACAAGGGTCACAGGGCCATAGAAGGGATAAATCTGTTTCAAAGTCAATTAGGCCATCCAAAGGGGTTGAAGCTGAGCGGAGCTGTAGTTCTCGGCATAACCCCAAAAATAATGATGATGACCATGAGTTAAATGAAATTTCTAGTGATGATGGCAGCAAGTTCACGGATGAAGAAAATGAACATTACAAGGTAAAGGATCTGCGTGAAGCATTAAGGAAGTTGAAGGTGGAAAAGCAATCACTGGAAGGCTTGACAGTGGCTTCACCCTTTACCAAGAGGGTGAGGGATTCGCCACTCCCACCAAAATACCGGGGGGTGGGGGACCTAAAGTTTAATGGAACCACTGATCCAGTGGAGTATCTCAGCCGATTTGATACGGAAATGGAAGTATACCAGGTGAAGGACCTAACGAAGTGTCGCTTATTGGCTGCTACACTAAGAGACAGTGCTCATCAATGGTTCAAGAGGCTACGGCCAAACTCTGTCCAATCTTGGAGGCAAATGAGTGAAATGTTCGTGACGCAATTTCGGGCTTCGGTTGCGTTCGCACCCCCGGCTAACACTTTGGCAAACATCAAGCAGGAAAGGAATGAAACCCTCACTAAATATTTCAAACGGTTTAATGCAGAGGTTCCTAAGGTGAGGAAGACCACAGATGAAACCTATAAAAATTTCTTGATTGCGGGCGTACGCCCGGGCACTGATTTTTGGAAAGAGCTACAAGGGGCGGAGCCCAAAACTTTAGCAGACTTCTACGCCAAAGCAGAAACTCACAAGGTGGTTGAAGAGTCACTGGCTAAACTTGAGAAAAGTCGAAGTTCAGGGGAATGGAGCAGGAGCAAGAGGCGTAGGTCATATAGCCCGAAAGATAGGGGGTACCACAAACGAACCTCCTATGGTTGAAGCTCCTCTACCAGAAACACCCATCGTGATGAAAAGACAGCTCCTATAACGGTGAATGCAACCAGTACAGGAAGGACAGTAAATTACAAATATCCCACTAGGAAGGACTCTCAGGGTTCAGGCAGGTACACCGAGTACACCCCGCTCACGGCTTCCATTGAACAGGTGTATGAAGTAGGGAACAAGGCAGGAATGTTTAGGAAGCCAGTAAGAAATGGGCCCCCAGGGAATAAAAATGAAGGACGGTATTGTGCTTTTCACGATGCCAATGGACATGAAACGGCGGAATGTCATCATTTGAAGGACCACATTGAAGACCTTATAAGAAGGGGTTACCTCACCGAGTTCGTAGCTCCAGGAGCCAAAGGAGACAAGAATGATAGAATTCACAAAGAAACTGAAAAGGTGAATCCCGAACGCCTTACAAGAGCCAACAGTATCCGCACTATAATTGGTGGACCGTATATCGGGGGTACGAGCAGGAATGCCCAGAGAAATTATGCCCGGGAAGCAAGGGGCGTACCCCTCACGAATGTGTATAACCTGTCTGAAAGGCCACCCAAGCTCTTTAAGGGTGAGACAGTCGACATAACGTTCACCGAAGAGGATGCCAGGCACGTGCACCACCCCCATAACGATGCTTTGGTAATTAAAGCTGCGATCGGAGGCTTGAACGTACACCGAGTGCTGGTGGATAACGGAAGCTCGGTAAACATCTTGGCATATAGCACTTACCAGAAAATGGGGTTACTTGACAAAGAAATGGCTCCTTCTTACAATGAATTGTACGGATTTACTGGCAACCCTGTACAAATTGTGGGGCGAGTGAAACTCCCTCTCACTTTGGGGGAGGAACCCCGGTCAGCTACACAAGTGGTAGAATTCATGGTGGTAAATGAAGACATCTCCTATAATGGGATACTCGGAAGGCCGATGTTAAAGGAAATGCGGGTAGTGACATCCATTTATCATCTGTCAATGAAATTCCCAACTCCCGGAGGAATTGGGTGTGTTCAAGGATGTCAATCGGATTCAAGGGAGTGTTATAGTAAAGCCCTGCATACAGCTGAACAAGCTTGCAAACATCTATTGTTGGTGGATGGGGGTACCTCGGAACAATGCTATCGCTACCTGGACCCCGGCACTGGGAGGGGAGATGAATCTTTACGTCGAAAGGAAGCAAGACCAGAAAGAGGCATGTGTAATGTCATTATGATTGTACAACATCCAGGCGAGGAGCCCTATACGGATGTTGCACCTTTTCAGGGGGTAGGTACCCCTGACGGGATACTAATGCTGGAAGCCCCGAAATCTCAAAATCCCAAGGTTGAAGGGCCATTGATTGAAGGAATAGTGGAAGAAGTTCACGACAGTGATTTTGAAAGTGTGGATAATGGAAACGATCCGAAGGAATCAATGAAGGCCGATGGTTAGTTGGTGGAACCCCACCAGGGTGCGGAACAGGTGAACCCAGTGAAAATTGACCTTGACCCTCGAATGCCCGAAACTAAGGAAAAGACTGGGGCAGCTGAAGACACTTTATCTATCTTGGTGGATGCGGCTGATCCTACTAAGGAGTTGAAGGTTGGCAAACAGTTGAAACCTGAAGTCCAGGAAGCATTGGTCGCATTTCTAAAAAACAACTTAGACGTATTTGCATGGAGCCATGAGGACATGGTGGGGATAGACCCAAGGGTAATGTGTCATCATTTGAACATTAACCCAGACATAAAGGCTGTAAGACAGAAAAGGAGAGCGATAAGTGGGGAAAGAGCCGTTGCCCTGAAAGAAGAAGTAGACAGATTGTTGAAAGCCAAGCTAGTAAAGGAATCATTCTACCCCATGTGGTTGGCAAATCCGGTCTTGGTAAAGAAACCCAATGGCAAATGGCGTACGTGCGTTGATTTCACTGACTTGAATAAAGCCTGTCCCAAGGATAGCTTTCCGCTCCCGCGTATTGATCAACTAGTCGATGCTACGGCTGGTCATGCCCTGCTAAGTTTCATGGATGCGTATTCAGGTTACAATCAAATTCCGATGTATGAACACGATCAGGAGCACACTTCTTTTATCACAGATAGAGGGCTCTACTGCTATATCAGGATGCCTTTCTGGCTGCTGAACGCTGGAGCAACCTACCAAAGGCTGGTCAACAAGATGTTTAAAGACCAGATTGGAAAAACTATGGAAGTATACGTGGACGATATGCTGGTAAAATCCAAGGTAGCAGGCGACCATGTTGCCCACCTCACTGAAATGTTTGGCATCCTGAGGAAATATAGGATGAAGTTGAACCCCCAAAAATGTGTGTTTGGGGTAGAATCTGGAAAATTCTTGGGTTTCATTGTGAATCATCGAGGAATCGAAGCCAATCCGGCCAAAATAAAAGCACTAGTCGAAATAAGATCCCCCCGAAGTGTGAAGGAAGTTCAAAGCCTCACCGGACGGGTGGCAGTCTTGAATAGGTTTATCTCCAAGTCCTCGGACAGATGTCGAGAATTCTTTGCAGCTATCAAGAAGAGAAAAGGCTTTGAGTGGACGCCTGAATGTGAAGCTGCCTTCACCAAATTGAAGGAACAATTAGGAAGCCCCCCATTGCTGGCAAAGCCAATAGAGGGTGAAACCCTGATTTTGTATTTGGCGGTTTCTGAGCACTCTATTAGTTCTGTTTTGGTTCATGAGGAAGATCAAACCCAGTACCCTGTGTATTATGTGAGCAAGAGGCTTCTGGATGCTGAAACCAGATATACAAACATGGAGAAGCTAGCCTACGTGTTGATTCTGGCATCAAGAAAGTTAAGGCCATACTTTCAGGCGCACACGATAGAGGTACGAACCTCATTCCCACTGAGGCAGGTCCTGCACAAACCTGAAGCCTCAGGTAGGTTGATGAAATGGGCTATGGAGTTAGGCCAATTTGATGTTGAATTCAAGCCAAGAACAACTATCAAGGGACAGGCACTTGCTGATTTCTTATTGGAATTCCCACCATCCTTTGAGGTGGAAACCAAGGAAACCGTGAGGGAACCTCTGGAGAAGGAAGCCCCAACAGAAAATTGCGCACCTTGGTGGACCCTCTATGTAGATGGAGCCGTGAATGGAAATGGTGTAGGGGCTGGTATAGTCCTAATAAGCCCCGAAGGCCACAAGTTGCAGAGTTCAATTCATTTCACATTCAAGGCTACGAACAACGATGCCGAATATGAAGCCCTGATTGCAGGGCTGAAACTGGCACTTGAAATGAAAGTGATAAATATGACTGTGTATAGTGACTCCATGTTGGTAGTGGGGCATATCAAAAGTAACTTTCAAGCCAGGGGTCCACGCACTGATCTGTACATGAGGTACGCTCAAGAGCTGATGAGCAAGTTTGGGGAAATCAATCTGGTGCAAATCCCAAGGACGGAAAACTCAAGTGCAGATGTCTTGGCAAAAATGGGTTCTAATAGGGAAGCAACTATGCTAGGGGTGATACCGTTGGAAATACAACAGCAGCCTAGCATTCCAAGATTCGATTGTATGGATGTTGAGGTTCAAGTAGAGGACACGTGGATCACTCCCATCTTGGAATACATAACGAAAGGGGTTCTGCCAGCTGAAAAGGATGAAGCCCGGAGAATGAAGTATAAGGCTACGCGTTACGCCCTATATGATGGAAAGCTGTACAAGAGAGGCTTCAACAAACCACTTCTACGATGTATAGCAGGCAGTGAATGTGAATATATTATGAGGGAGGTGCATGAAGGCATATGTGGGAATCACTCTGGAGGAACTTCATTGGCCCACAAGATACTTCGTCAGGGGTACTACTGGCCAACCCTACAACAGGATGCGCACAAGTTCTCAAAGGCATGTGATCGATGCCAGAGGTATGCCAACTCAAATAAGAATCCTGCCGTGCCATTAAAGCCGCTCTCTAGCCCATGGCCTTTTGCTGTTTGGGGCATTGACCTGATTGGAGAACTCCCTAAGGGAAAGGGAGGGGTAAAGTACGCCGTTGTAGCCGTGGATTATTTTACAAAGTGGGCAGAGGCTGAACCCCTGGCTACGATCACTGCAGCCAAATTGAAGGAGTTTGTGTTTCGAGCAATTATATGCCGATATGGGGTCCCCTATAAGTTGATATCTGACAATGGCAAGCAATTTGACAGCAAGGAAATGAGAGGTTTATGTGAAGATCTCGGAATCGTTAAGGGCTTCTCTGCAGTCTGCCACCCCCAAAGCAATGGTCAGACTGAAGCCATCAATAAAATCATTAAACATACTTTGAAGGCAAAGTTGGAAGACAAAAAAGGTTGTTGGCCAGAGGAACTTCCCATGGTGTTGTGGTCTTACAACACAACACCTAGGACTACAACTGGTGAATCCCCATTCACATTAACTTATGGGTGCGAAGCAATGGTACCCGTGGAGATTGGTGCAGGTTCATTTAGGAGAGATAACTTTGATCCCATGGAAAATGAGGTTAATCATTGTTTGTACTTAGATTTGGTGGAAGAGGTTCGTACAACCTCTCAGTTGAAGCTTGCAGCCTATCAACAAAGAACTCGCAAGTACTTTGATGGCAGGGTTCGAGCACGACCCTTAAAGGTTGGTGATCTAGTTTTAAGGAAGATGATGCCTAACATGAGGACTCCAGGATATGGAGCCTTTGAAGCAAATTGGGAAGGCCCATATGTGATCAAATCAGTCTTATGGGAAGGAACTTATCATTTGGAGGATTTGGACGGGAAACTAATCCCGAGGGCATGGAACGCCGAACATCTTAAGAAATATTACCAGTAGTTGAACCCAGGTAACGTTTCTTGTAGACCTCTTTCAGGTGTAGGAAAATAAAAGTGGCTTATTAGTTGTAGCTACCATCATATTAGGATCAGTCGGTCAGAAATTTTTCTTTTATGTTAATAAAGTGCTTGGGGGGTTGTGAATGTACGCCTACCTGTTGAACACCAACTATGATGTGATTTAATGGAATTGAAATCGACTTCTTTTTTAATTTCTTCTTTTCTCATTTCCGTTTTATGTTTAAAAATATATGGATTTATGTGAATGAACGCATGCTATGTGTAACCTGTTTTATCTGCGTAAAAATAAAATCAAGGATACGACTGTTGAACCTAGTTCTTCATTATAAGTGTAATTATATTAAAGAACTCGGGGGGTAGTAGATATACATCGGTGAATGGAAGGATAGTTTAACTTAAAAATGGATAAAATTTTAAAGCATATGGATTATATATTAATGGATGGAAGCATATGGATTATATGTTAATGGATGGAAGCATATGGATTATATGTTAATGGATGGAAGCATATGGATTATATGTTAATGGATGGAAGCATACGGATTATATGTCTATGGATGGAAAACATATGGAATGTATGGATTACACGGGTTATATAAATATAAATTATATGAATGCATGGATGGAAATGCACATGGATTACGTGCACATGGGTTGGAATATGTATGGCTCATGCATGAAAAAGGATGGACCCCATAGTAGGAAGGTTCTAGGGTAACTAGGATCACGAGGTTCTCGTGTGGGGGGGGGGGGGTTTCAATCGCTCGAACCTTGAACTGCCGTGTAGTTAGTATGGCCGGTAACTGATCTCAAGATAGCCTCACCACAATCCCAAGGAATTTGGGCGAGTAAGGCCTGGTCTTTGAGTAATAGGAATGACTGAGAAAATTGGTCTCACAAAGAAGTTGTATGGAAGTTAGGGATGATGGGAACCCAACATGTACCAACATCTGTCATATCCGAAGGTACGATTGGTGGATTACCAATTAACCTTCAGTTAAGATCTTATGGCTGATAAGGGCTAGCTACAAAATAAAGATTCAGGATGGAAATGGCAGACCTAATGGAAAATTCACTTGGTGCACGGATCTAAAAACTTATAAGGATAAACATGATTTGTCAACCCATATTAGGAGTATGATAGATGGAACATCTACTGTTCCTCAGAAAGGGATACATGTCTATCCCATTAATGAACAGGGGTATAGTAGTTGGAACCCCAAGATTGGCAAAGGCTTAATTATTGTAAGGTGGAGTCTGGCATTGACGCCAAACGAAACTAAGTATAAGGTGGATGGTACCCCTAAGCATGGCCTGCGAAGTAAGGAGTACTAAGTGCTGAGTTTGAAGGAGGTGTGTGCACGTGTGAGCATGCAATTTAACTACACTACGGGCATTTATCAAGCAAATGACATGCATAAACCATAGCAAAACTTCAGGGAAATAGTTCAAGGATTACATCACGCGAGGCCTTCAGAGGAGCCCGCACCCTCAAACTAATTAGTTCATGGCAATACATGCCAGCAAAAGAAAAGTTCACGAAGGTGATTTAATAAAGGAAATTCTTGGAGATACGAGCAAGTTACTGGGGTAACTTGGTTGGGCTGGCTACCTGGGTTTCGACCGGAGGAGTTAAAGCTTCCTTCTCATGCTCTGCAGGAGAGGTGTTTATCTGAGGTTCAATCGTAGGATCTCCTTCCAAGACTTCAGCTGTCTGTATCTCACCTTCTGGGGCTTCGGCAGTTGGAACCACAGTTTGTTCAATTACAGTAACATCTTGCATGATGGCATCACCAGGAGTTTGCACAGCTTCAACCTCCACAGGGTTGGGATTCACCTGCATAGCAGCAACGGCCTGCTCTTCCTTGATCAACTCGATGGCATCCACTGCATCTTGGCCAAGGAGACCCCACTCCAGGTTAGGAAAGGCTTCCTACATAGAGGACATGTAATCCTTCACACCAGCTTTATAACCCGAATCATATCGCTGATCCTCTCGCTTGGAAAGAGAAACCTTATGCTTGGCAACTGAGCTTTGAAGGGATTTGATTTTGAGGTCAAGTTTCTCCTTCTCCTTCTGATGAGCTGCAGCTGCCTCCTCTTTCTCTTTGTCCATCTTCAGAATGACGGTATCAAGGGTCTCCCTGTCCTTCAGTAACTTCTCTTTCTCTTGGATCAATTTGCCTTCACTCTCGTACAATTTCTTGTTAGAATCCAAGAGTTTCTTTCTATCGTCCTGGAAAGCCTTCAACTCTGATTGCACCCTAAACAGCTCTGTATGGACCCTGGAGTTCCCCTTCGCAGCTTCAGCAATTTGATCGCTATGCTTCAGATACAGGAACAAGCTTTCTGCATTCATCAAAGGGACCCTGCTTGCGGCTTCTTCAAAGCTCAAACTGTCCCATTCCAGGATGGACTGTATAGGAATCCTCTCTTTTATGGACTCAATGAAAGCGGTTAGTGGAGCAGGAGGAACAATTTTAGGAGGAACAATTTTTGGGGGACTTTGCTTTGTCTCATTCTTAGGACGTTTGCTCCCACGAGAACCAGAGGCTCCTGATGGCTCAGGGGTACGTTGAGAAGACCTTTTCTTGGAGGAAACCATTTTTTCGGCTTGAACCGGACTGGACTTGGCAGCTGGGACAGGGGTTCTGTTAGATGGAGCATGGGGTATGACCGATGACTTGGAGGTACCCTTGTACCCAGAGCGTTTGATGAACGATGGCACAGAGAAAGACGTATCTGCACAAATAGACAGAATTATAATTAGAATAATTGTGATCAAAAGGTTATTTACCATACATAAGTCAAGCAGGTTATATGCAGACAAAGATGTGGAGCACTTATAATAAAAAAGAAAACAGAAAACGAGGAGTTTGATTGCGAAGCAAGGGTGCATGGAAAACCTGTTTCATTAGGGGTCTCGTCAGCAAGAGGGGTACATGCAACCTCTAGAGACTTGGTGCTGAGTTTCTTACTGAAACCCAAACGAAGTAATTTTTTCTTAGTTAGCAGGCTAGCACCATCACCTAGCTCTGCACTCTTCCTTAAGGCTTTTTGAGCCCTTTTCAGCTCTTCATCTTCTAAATCAGTCTGAAGGGGCATGGGTGGATCATGGTTAAAGTCTTTTCTGTAACTTGGACAATCATAGCAATAGAGGAATTGTTTGTGCCAGCCTGACATCCCTTGTTTATTGCCCTTTATGCATTTGCCTTTGTGGATGTTCCAGGTGGTAAGGTAGTAGAAGCCAGAGGTTTTCCCAGTCTCTTTGAGTTGGTAAAAGAAACCCAACTCACGAGCTGTTAGCTTAACCTGGAACAAGGAATCGTATAGGATGTACATGCAAATGGCCATTCGGTAGGAATTCGGGGTCAATTGTAAAGGAGCAAGTTTATAAGTGTCCAGGATGTCCACAATGAAGGGATGGAGGGGTAGTGATAACCCCAACCTAAAGAACTGAGCAGAGAGGACGGCACATGGAATCACTTGGTCGGGCTCAAAGTTAGAGAAGTCATGACACCTCTCTTCAGGATGGGGTACGACGAGTGAACACCCGGGGTTACAGGCTTCGAGGAGGTTCTCTAGTTTTTGGGCAGTCATAGAAGTTCGAGTGTTGTCACAGGAAAGCTGGGGGGTGGTAGCATTAAAGACTTTGACAGGGGTGGCTCCATCCTGGTTTTCACTATTTTCTGACTGGTCATTGAAGGGTACGGCTGTTGGAGATAAATGTCCCAATGAATGGATTTCCTCCTCAGATTCCGGAGAATCAGAACTGACAGGGGTGGGTGTAAACGGTGAAGAGTCAAAAGGGTAGGATTTAATTGAGATTTGAGCAGTGGTGGGGTCAAGGATTCTGACTTTAGAGCGGGTACGGCCACTCACAGTAGCAGCCATGGGAGGAAGTTTGGACAAAGGTTTTGGGGATGTGAAGGAGTCAGCCTCGGATGCAGATGGTAATTGAGAGGCAATCCTGGTAGGTATGTTCTGGGATTCAACGGATGTAGCCTGGCTCGACATCTGCATTAGGAAAAGCAGAAGTGAGCCTTGAATCCATAATCGAGTTCCAAAGACAAAAGAGTGTGGAGTGTAATCAAACACAGGGATTCAAGTATGAGAACCCCTAATCTAAGAAAGGTCATTTTCTTTTTTGTTCCTAACATTTCGACCAAGAAAAAGGAAAAAGGAAGAAACGAGGGTGACATGGTCCTTGTTTGGGCAGAACCCATAGGTCAGTTGAAGATAATAAATAAAAACGAGTGGGGCATTACCTCAAACAGATTCTGTGGAGACCATACTTAGCTTTGTGGGGGTTACAAATAAGGAACCCCAAGGGTGAAGATTCTAGGGTCGTTCCTAATGGGTTTTGGATAAAGCTTAAATCAGATAGGATACATGCAAGGGGCGATTGATATAAAGTTCGAAGATGCAATCAAAACGCTAATTAAGGGCAAAGCATGAAGAATGTGTAGAAGAAAGGGTTAAATCAGTGTGCAATCGGAAGGTACCTACACTGAGGAACAAACAAGGACAAAGCCACCACTAGGAGCAAGCGGATCTACTAACTTCAGTGACTAAACATGGCATGCATATGTGTGTGACAAGGATGACAGTCTAAAGAATGACATCTGATATGAGGGAGTCATGGGGTGATACTTGTAACATGATATTAAGCATCAAAAGGGCGCATATATAACATTTGGATGTGGGTGTGTGTGCTTCAATGTGCATGAAAATCGGCAGGCATAAAAGGGGAAATGAAGGGAAAGTAAGAAAGAAGAAATACCTCTAGATTGAAGATGGTGGTCGGAAAACGGAAGCCTTCGCCGGATCAGAATCTGAGAAGATGAACCGCTTGGAACAAAGGAGAGAAATGGGTTCAGCGATAGAAAAGGGTGAAAAATAAGAAGATGACGCAGAAGGGTATATATATAATGGCATAGGGATATGAACGGGCAGGCCACGTGTTTATCCGAGCAAGTCCGTGTGTAAAAAAAAAAGAAGATAGTCATTAAAAGTGTTTTGGGAAATGCGGAAGAACGAATGTGGACAGGTGGAAGACCAGATACATTGGTTTCTTGAGGAAGTGGAGTGGTTTTGTGGGATTCAAATTTCGAAATATTAGAGTTTTATGGGATTTGGAATTCAGGCAATTAAATATTAATGGGGACTTTGTTTACTTCAAGTTTATCATTTAAAAGGAATAGTTATCTTGGATGGTTATTTAAACCTTCAAGGAAATACATGTTTATACGGTGAGTGGTAAATTTAGGAGGTTCGGTGGTTGCATCCCTAAATTGGGGGACAGTGGATTTTAGGGTACAAATGGAAGGGTACGATTGCAGGCATGGGTACTTCCTAGTTGAGTCCCTTGTTTCCTACCATGAGTACACTCATGTAGGCTTAGGGGTTCACATGGAATAAAAAGAATGACTGGAGTGTGAATAACGTTAGGTTCCTTTTGCATTTAAATGGCTGCAAGGAACCGGGGGGTAGTTGTTGTGTCTAAAATTCGCCTTGGGCTGGGTTTAAGGCCCATTAAGGTTACGAGTTTGAATAATCGGGAAATGAAAGGATAGGTTGGGCTAAGTACGGATGTTTTGGCCCACTATACCTTAGGGATAAACTGAGGATAAGAATTCTGCTAGTTGGTTTGGGATATGTTCGTGTAGGGGTGTGAGTATGTGAACCCTGGATAGGGGTAGTGCTGTGCTGAAGCTGGATGGGGGTTCAACTGGGTGGCAGGCAATCGAGCAGGGGTGCAACCGCGTGAACCCTGACAGTTCCCAGAAATCGCACCAGCAGTAGCGGGGCTCCATAAAACACGGAAAATTGGATAAGGAACGTCCTAACAACCCATTAGATAGCTCCTAAACAATAGGAACGGTATATTAGAGGCAGTTATCGTGGATTAATATGAAATATACATGGAACATGTATATATATATGCGTGTATATATATGGAATATAGATATATACGTATACAGGGATGGATATATCAAAAAAGAATCATGGGATAACGGCTGGATAATTATGGGAGGATGGATAAACGATCAAAAGAGGTCAGTTATGGAGGATGAGGTTTATCAAATCATAGAGGGCTATCAAGAACTACATGGGACTTGATCTTCTATAAATATAGAAGTATGTAGGCACTTTGCAAGGTTAGACACAAATTCACGCCTCTAACATTTGCTCCTGGATGTTGGTTCGTGATTGAATAGGTCATATTCAGTCATTAAAGCCTGGAGAACTTGCAAACTCAGTCCAAACATTTACTCTTCTCCCTCACGGATTAGGGTTCATAAAACTAGGGTTTTGGCTTGTAAACCCGGTTGATTCAATCATTATTACTGTATTTTATTGGTTTTATTTTCGTAATTCTCTCATTGAAGTGTTGTACCAATTTTCCCTCACAACAATAATCATTATTATGATAATTATAAAATGAAGTGATTAATTACAATTATATTAGAGACTGATCATTTGTATTATATTAATAGCTATTATTTCACTATTTTGCTCAATCGGCATTGTATATATAGAAGCAAAGTTAGTTGAAAAGTGGGTAAAGTGGTGGGGCCTATTAATATTTAAAATGTATAAAACATGATCAAAGTGGGCTAGCTAGCTAGGCAGAGAGAGCGAGAGAGAGCATATCTAGGAATGAAATGTAACAGAAGCCATATGAAGGATTTCATTAGTTTGCTAAAGATCAAAGCCCTAGCCAATCACTAGGAGGGACAGGAATACTGCAAATAGCACGTATGTCCCCGGCCACTGGTCTTTAATTGACCACTTTACTAAGTTAAATTAATGCAAACACTACTGTTAATAATTAATAATTATCTAGTTAATTTAAAACACTTAGTCTTATAACAAATTATGATAACTTGACTAATTACAATCGCATAGCTAGATAGGGATCGATAGGGATGTAGATGTAAATGAAATAAGCCGACTCAAATCGAATTCTAAAATAATCAATTGTTAAAAAATTATATTGGATTATATTAAAAAAATCAAGAGATAATCAAGGTATAGACCATGTTATCACATTATCATTCTAGTACGTATTACTTACTTGCATAATCTTCTCTGTTTTATTTCACTAACTTACTAAAAGAAATCAGTTCAGTATAGATTGAATTGTAATGTGATCTAAAGAAACTTTTTATTGGCCAAACCGAACGCCTATACACAATTTCATAAAAAACTGTGTTGTGATTATCGAGGGAGCACTAAACCCTAACCCTAATAAAGGGTTCATCTAGTGCTTGACACATGGTCGTCCTCCAGTTAAGCCCCCTATATATTAAAATTTTTTATAGACTACTCCCTCCGTCTCATAATGTGTTTCTCGTTTTGATTTTGAATACTGTTTATTATAAGCGATTGATTACTCATTTACGCATAATTTATAAGACAAAATATAATCACGAGTGATTTTGTTTGATTCGTATTTATGAGTACTTTAATACAGTGAATTTTTATATTTAATACTAATACGAAATTCAAGGGTTGGTGCAGTGGGTTGAACACTTGTCTCCTTTGTAGGAGGTCAAGGTTCGACCCCCGGGTGTGTGTGAGTTTAGTTTGTATTAGTTTACTTTCTTTGTATTTGTATTTGGCCGGGGGTCTTTCGGAAACAGCCTCCCTATTGTATAGGGGCATGGTCTGCGTACATCTACCCTCCTCAGACACCACTTTGAGTGGTGTTATAACTGAGTAAGTTTCGTTTCGTTTACTAATACGAAATTCAAGATATTAAAGATCAAAAGTATGCGTTGGCAAACGTGTACGGAGTAAACAGAAAACATATTTAGAGACGGAGGAGTATTAAATTAGTTATATGACTGGACTTAATTAGCCCACGTTAATGATCTTAATTAAATTATTATATCCTATATATAATGGGAGTAAGAGCATCTCCAATGGGAGAGACTTGACAAATTTTACATAATCAATATTTTATGCAATTTAGCAAATCATTTTTAGTTAATATCATTGGAGATGCTCTAAGGAAGTTCAGGTGATATGGTATGATCGTCAGGGATAAAATAGTAAAATCCAAATTATAATAATTGAAGTGAGAAACACACCTATATATAATGGGAGTAACACACTACGTATAGAAAAACGTAGTAGAGATTAGTAGTATCCTAAATTCTATAAAATAATTAAAATGTAACTTATTATTTTCTTCATATATGAAATGTAAATAGATGAGAAAAAAATTTAATAATGTATCATTACAACAAAAAGTATAACAAGCAGAGTAAACAAAGTGTAAAAAAAAAATCCAATTCCAAAAATAATTTTTTTACAAAATAGGAATTGACATTTAATTACAAAGCAAAAAAAATGTTTTTAAAATGTATGAGAAATGAATTGGTAAACTAAGACTTTAAAAATGTTAAAAAATATTTAATAGTTAGAAATGACATCAAAATTCATCAAAATTTACCAAATATATTTCACAAAATAAATGCTAATTTTAAATACTAAATTCAGTAAACTAAAATTCACAAAAAATTAATATAAGGCAGATACAACAAATAATTAACTAAGAAAAAATGTAACACCTAATAAGTTGTTTTTGAAAAAAGCTAATTAATATAACACATAATATCATAAACTTACGAAAAAAATTTAATAAATAGAAACAACAAAAATAATATTCAAATATATTTAAATATTTAATATCATTAGAAAATTTCAAAAGAATTCAAAACATTCAGAAAATACACCATAACAAAAACTCTAAACAATTTTCAATAATCACACATATGTTAATATACTTAATACAGAAATGAAAAAGAACATGTTTTAGATATGTCTTATATAATCTAATACTTTAAAAACAAGATACGTCAAAATTAATGTAGTATTAAAAAATATATTAGACCAAACTTCATTATATAATTTACGAAAAGAATAACTATCACATAAAGGTCTCTGAAGAAAAATATTAACTAACAAATATCATAAAATACTTAATTATAAGTTATACAAATCATACACTAAAAAATGAAATTTTATTGGAAAACCAATATTTTCGTTTGGTCATATTATTTTTTTTGCAAAAATTGTAGATGTAATACTACATCTGTAAATAAATGAAAATAAAATTCCAAAAACAAAAAACTTAATATATATATAGAATTAAAATATTAGACAATAAGAAAAATTTTAAATTTAATAAATTAAAAATTACAAAAATATAAATTTCATCAGCAGTAAAATTTAAACTAGATTTATATAGATTGAAGCTAATAAAACACATATCATCAAATTAATTAATTACTATAATAAAATAACATATCTTTGTTATTATTTTAATATATATTTAATTATAAAATACATATATGTTATTTTTATTAAAAGTAAAATAAAATAATAAAAGAAAAACTTTTAAAAAAATATTTCTAATAAAACTATTAACAAAATATCGTGCTTTTAAAGCTAGTAAAAACAACTACAGTAATAAGGAAAACGCAATTGATTATTGGTTCTTTGTACGGCACGATTAATTCAAATGCCCTCCTGGAGTTGGTCATTTAAATGTTTATTACTTTAATATATAAAAATGTTACACCCTTAAAAAAAATGTTACACCCTTGTCAACCATTTAGCATATCATAAATTATAACTATGTAATCATTATTATGATCATTAAAAATTAAGTGATTAATATTACAAAGCATTTGTATTATATTAATAGCTATTAGTTCACTATTTTGCTCAATCGGCATTGTAAATATAGAAGCAAATTCCTAACAATGA
This sequence comes from Kitagawia praeruptora, assembly GCA_037693485.1. Taxonomy (NCBI): domain Eukaryota; kingdom Viridiplantae; phylum Streptophyta; class Magnoliopsida; order Apiales; family Apiaceae; genus Kitagawia; species Kitagawia praeruptora. The sequence goes on along the minus strand of CM075351.1, from coordinate 113,090,043 downwards.
TCACTACGTCAGCATGTAACCTGAGTTGCATCTGAAAGGCATATGATAAAACCTATTTGTTCGAGGATACTGTTGTAAAAACTTAGCCTATATCAATATCAGCAACAAAACTACATAATTAAAAACATATACAAAATTAGCTATAATAATAATAATAATAATAATAATAATAATAATAATAATAATAATAATAATAATAATAAGGCAAAGTAAATATTCAAAATTTTATTTTTTAAGATATTCGATATTAATAAAAATATCCAACAATCCCCCCCAAAAAATAAAATTTGAGAAAAGAATAGTATAACAAATATAGTATGGAGCTTATTTTATTATGTATTCAATACGGGTAGCTTCCGGCTTGGAACCCGCATCTAGTGACATTTGTCGCAGTTTGAAGAAACTAAGTGGACTACGCCTGGAACTTGAATCTTTTAACCAAACATTGACAAAAGCACACATAATACAGAAAATCAATTGTTAGGGCTTGCGCAATAACCGACTCATGAGAGTTTTAGAGATTAGCCCATACCTCATAGTTGCGGCCACACAACTCCTCTCACGTAGGTAAGTCCTCAAAGGTACTAGTGAACGGAGAAGTACCTTGCAAATTCTGTCTTAAGACTTATTAAGAGTGTAAACACTCAACCTTACCGTTCACTATATGAGCACTTCATCATCATAGGAATGGGGAAGAAGAATGTATCAATGTACATCTTCTAAGGAGTGTAACTCCATATATTGAAGGCTCTCACGCAATCATCTATCCAGTTTGTTTCTACCCTTGGAACTTATATAACAAGTAGGGTTGCCACTGTTGATGATGCAATATCATGGGCTTAGCCCCATTCCCCTCGATGAATCTAGGACCTCGTATATTCCTAGATAGACCCATTGTCTTATGGACAAATAATTAGGGTCATATATATTATTTTAATATCACGAAGCATGCTTCCAAATCTTCAACCGGTCTTTTCTTTATCAACATTTTTCTGTTACAACTTACAAACACCAAAACTAACACACATTGTTAGTAATAACACAATATTATCAACGATAAGGTTTTTGCGTACCACATTTCTGATATATCATTTAATAGTTGTACTGGCCTCAAGTCTTTGACCAATACTTTATCATGCATTTCTGTTACAATTTAAAATCACAAAAGCTAAAAAATTGTTAGCAATAATATGAAATTATATAGTGGTATCAATCCTTGTACCACTCATTGTCATTTTGCATAGCTCGGTTTTCAATCGACCATTTTCATCAACATAGACCTGTTTTAAGTTATAAACAGAACAAACGCTGTTGTGCAGGGTTGTATTAAGCTTCCACTGAATTGAACTGACCAAACTTTCTCTTTTACGCAAGAACCAAAATTGTTATAAAACTATTCGTTGGTATTGAATCTGCATATACCTCTCAATCGCTTCAACATGAAATCTTTAAAAGGATATAAATAATATATAACAGATAACCAAACACTCTTCCACCAGCTTCTACAACATGACATTACCATTCTAATAAAAGGTCACACTCCTATGGGAATTAATAAAACTTGCCAACTGCAGGTCAACATTGATAAGTAATTCCTTGCTTCAACTTACGAACAAAAAGATATAATAACTTTAAAAACCTAGATTCTGTCATCAAGCACTTGATCAATTTATAACTTAGCAACAAATATAAGTTCACCTGTCCATTTTCACACTTAACATCGATTCGCTATTTTGACAAGTTTGTAACAACACTGGAATTACAATAAACATGAACCAGTGTAATGGTATACAAAACAATTAACAGTTATATAAAAATTGTTAAGTCCTTTCCACTGAACCAATTTGCGTAAGAAATGAGAGTTCCCTGACCAGTAGCATAAGAAATTACAAATTTCAGGATCACCCATTTGGTAAACCTTTACTTACTAACATTTCTTGTTATTTAGTCTAATAAGTCCTCCAAATCAAAGACATATTAGAGACAAATTCTATTCCTTTCTATACCAGTGATATCATATTATTGCAAAATAAACGCTTGTAAATAAATTTCAGATACAGGCAACAGATAAGCATATATAGGACCTTTAACATGGCTGAAAATTCAATAATATACTGGTTTATTATAGCCGAAACTCCTCTCTAAACATTGAACGAAACATGTATCGAAAATCACCATAGTCTGAGTCAAAACAGTTCTATTCTATCATTAATATATGACACTTAGTTGCCTTAAAAAATAAAAAATAAAAAATTGATTCAGAAAATAATCTAAGTACCTAAAAGAAAATATGAATATGAAGTTTTGTAAAAATGATTCAAGGAAATGCTAAGTTTGCATACAGGAACAACCAAATAAAACAATACTGACAAAGTACATCAATACCAAATATTGCAGATCGATTTCGTTATAGCAAACCTTTAATATTAATGACAATAAAATAAATAAACATATTATTAAATAATGGTGTTTAGCAAAAGCATAACTTAAAGGCCTAATATTCATGATACTATACAACATAGAGCAATGCACTAAGTCACTAAGTTACTCTCTGTGTTTCACTTTTAAGCTTAACAAATCAACTCCATGGACAACTATGTGCCAGAACTACATAGGTTTTATCATGTAGCCAACTTTAAGTTTTATACTTTTACTCAAGAACTCATTATGCTGCAAATTCTAGGCTAGCAAATTAACTATGTGGACTAAAAAATCAGCAATGCACCAAAATTAATCAAATATATTAATCTCACAAGATATCATCACGATTCAATATAAAATATAACTAGAAATGGATTTCACTATCATGATTAATTTACCAACTTTACCGATTTGATATGGCATAATATAGAATCAATGTTGATAAACAAAATCATCTCAAAAACAGAGTTCATAACAAACGCAGATTGTTGTAAATGTAATATTAATTCCAGCAAATAAGACTTCAGAGAACAAACAATAATGAATAGGAAACAAGTTCAATTTCTTCTTTTGTAATTTAAGAATAACATATTTACCGCACATCAAGTAAATACCAGATGCAAATTAGATCAGTACTTTCCGTTTAGACATTAAGACAGACATGTTAACAGAGCATATTTGAGACATTAAAATAGAACCATATAAGCAATCGGGATAAACATATACGGAGTAAATTACATACGAGCTGTCCACCAAATTAATTTGTCTAGCATATGAACGAAAATACATAGCAGGCTAAGCAATTGACAAGGTAACAAACACGATTCCTTAGATTGTTGTAAAAACTTAGCCTATATCAATATCAGCAGCAAAACTACATAATAAAAAACATATACAAAATTAGCTATAGCAAATTGACAGACAACAATTAGATGTACTTCAACAGCCCATTAAAGCATTAAACTAAAAATAAAAGAAAATGGGGTAGAGAGTGGCCTGGTGAGGCGTGTGAAAACACCGCCCTAAGGAATCGTGCCCCTTCTCGTGCAAGGTTTTGTGGCAACTCCTTAGCGGTATAACACCCAATTCGATTTTTCCTTTCCCGTGCACGAACGATAAAGGATGTCAACAAAGATTTTCCGTTGCTCCAAATAACAATCATTTACATACTCATAGATATATGTGTGTAAGTAAAAGGTGTATGTAATTGAGTTTGTAATTGATTTGAGAAAACTGGGCATCGAGAAACAGAGGAGTAGTTTGTATGCGAGTTTCTTTTAGCACTTGTCTTATCGAAAGGATTTTTACAGGCCCTCTTCTTATTAAGGTTAAAACTTATAACTGATGCACAGTATAATTGACCCAATTAATATAAAGATAATTACAAGTTAAAACTTGAGGATTGTAACAGGTGTACAACGGTAGAAAACAACGGAAGGAAATATAACGGGTGTAAAAGTAAAATCTTTGACTGATCATATTTTATTTGTTGCATATAATAATAATAATAATAATAATAATAATAATAATAATAATAATAATAATAATAATAATAAAGCAAAGTAAATATTCAAAATTTTATTTTTTAAGATATTCGATATTAATAAAAATATCCAACAGATACAACTTATGTAATAGTAAATAATATGTAAACTGTGTCAGAAGAAAGAAGAATGTCAATCCATAATTTTGATGTTTTACACTGAAAGAATACTCAGTCAGCTCATCAAGACTTGATGTAGCATTGATGCAAATGGATTTATTTAAAGTGACAGAGATTTCTACAGTGACAGAGGCAGTGCAGAAGGTTGAAGAGAGAGAGAAGAAAAGAAAAAGGACCACATTTAAATGTCAAGAATAAAGAAAATTCATTGAGGTTAGTCGTTTATGAACCAGACATTACATCGAGCGTCAACAGAATTGATGATAGAGCTTTATTATATTAAGTGGTTTTTAGAACAAAATTAATTATGAAAGTAAATTAATTAAATGATTTGTTAAAATCATTTAGTTAACTAATTCATAAAAATCTGTTTTATTATGACAGTTTAAACTGTCATACAGAGAGTATTAGACAACTGTCATAATAGATGGGAGATGACTGTCATAGCAAGTGTCATACAAAGCTAAAGACTGTCATAGTGAAGTATATTGGAACTGTCATAGCGAGTGTCATGATAGATTCTGATAAGTATAATACCGAATGTCATGATGCTCCTGGAGGTGTAATACCGAGTGTCATAATAGTGTTAAAAACGGACACTATGACAGTTGGCATATTTTGGTGATAAAAGAGGCAGAAGACGGACAGAACTTTACTTACAACATTATATCTATCAAAAAGAGACCCAGCAGCTCATTCTCTCTCAAGAAGCTCAAGAACAGAAAAATTCACAGAAAATTCAGTTCAACACCTTTGTAATATTTAATCCGGTGGAACTTGATTACTTGATACTCTTGTACTACTAGCGAGTTTTTACTCCTAGTTCTTATCTTGATTTTTACTAACAAAATTAAAAAAGTTCATGTCAAATTTTCTAATTTGTTTTTATCAACTTGATAATTAATCTGTACTGAAATTGTAACACCCATCAAGTTAATATATTGTTATATTCAACTTGAAATTTGTTTCAATTTATTCCACACAAATTTGTTCAAGTCAAATTTTATTCTAAGGACAAATTTCGATAAAATGGTATAGATTGTATTCAACCCCCCATTCTACAATATTTTCGGACCTAACAATTGGTATCAGAGCCTATTGATTGATACACAAATCAAGATCCTATTTTTATTCAATTAAAAATCTATCTCGAATTTTTAAACCACTTAAAAATTCATCATGTCTTCTAAAGCCATTGTTAAAATTCCTATCTTTAATAAAGATAATTATGATATGTGGAAGAATAAAATGGAGTTGTTTCTTGATGTTACAAATCCCAAACATTTGGATGTTCTGAAAAATGGACCTAAAATTACTATGGTCCATGAAAATGAAGTTGTTACTGCAGGAGTTGTTGTAACACCTGCTGGATCTTATGAAAAGGATCCTGCTTCGTATACTCCTGATGAAAAGGAAGATGTTGGACTAGACAAAAATTTAAGACTCATCTTAATAGATTCCCTGGATGCTGTGATGTATAGTCATGTGATGAACTGTAAAACTGCTAAACACATATGGGAAACTATTGAAACCATTAATGAAGGAACAGATGAATTCCGGGAAAATAGACTCCAGATTTTAACCTCTGAATATGAACACTTCAGATCTGGCCCTAATGAAGGCATTCAGGAAGTGTTTGAGAGGTATAACAAAATAATCAACAACTTGCAAATCCATGGTAAGCACTATACTCAAAAGGAGATTAACATGAAATTTTTGGTGACTATGCCTACTCACCTAGAACATAGGATAACTGCCATCAGAGAATCTAGAGATTTAAATAAGATTGCTCTTGAAAGACTGTTTGGTGTTATGAAAACTTATGAGTTGGAACAAGCACAGCAGAAGGAGATCTCTGGTAAAGGTAGAGTGGCAAGTTCTTCAACAGCTCTAGTAGTTGAGGTTCCTAAGGAAGTGGAAGCTAATGTTGTTCAACCTAAAAGATCTAACAAGGAACAAACTGAAGTGGAACATGGTCAGACACCAGCTACTCAGGATGGTGGAGAATCCATGGCAATGATGGTGAGGAAATTCATTAACTTCAGATTCAGAAGAAATCCCAAGTTTAGATTTAAGTCTAATAACAAATTCCAGAGAGGAGGTTCTTCATCCTCTAGTAACAGGGGATGATACAAAACTGGAACTGTTGAGAGAAGCAAGATTCGTTGTTTTAACTGTAATGAATTGGGACACTTTGCCACTGAGTGTCAGAAACCCAAACAAGCACAGAAAAGAGATTATGCTTCTGAAAAGAAGAAGACTGGAAGAGCTTATGTAGCTACTGGTAAAATTTTGGATGACACAGATAGCGAAGATGAAGAATATGGAAATTTTGTGCTGGTGGAAACATCCACTGTTTTTAGAACTCCGGTAAAACTTACTGATTCTGAGTTGATTCGTAGTTTACGTGATTCTTTGATTAATGCACAAAATGAGAATGCTAGAATAAATCTGTTAAACATTAATTTTGAAAATGAAGTGTTAGAACTAAAAAAGGTGCATGTTAATCAAGATCAGCAAAAAGAGGAAATAACATCACTTAATAGAAGAGAGAAATCTATTCTAGAAGTTGTGGCCAAGCAAATTACTAGAATTGCTGAACTTGAAACACAGGTTAGGGCTTGCTATAATTCATGTAAAGTTTTTAAAGAGTTCTTCAATAGACAAACTGTGGATCAAACTGTAGGAATAGGGTTTCGCTACAACGAAGCTGTTGGATCATTGGGCATAAATACTATCTTGTTAGTGCTAAAGAAAGAGTTATACCACATGTGCTAAAAAATGTTAAAGAACCTCTGTTTAGAAAGTCTGTTGCTGAACCACCAAATATGCTTTCTATTGTTATTCAGGAGGAGATGAGAACCGAGGACATTGCCAATGCCAATGTCTGTTCTAAACAAGATGAACCTAAGGTGCCAGTTAAGGTTGTTGAGTCAACCAATTCTTCTAAGACTGGATTAGGTGATGAAAATTTGAAGAAGAACAATAACATATCTAACATGTCTACCATGCCTATTATTGATTCTTGTCATAAAGCATGTGGTGTTGTGAATTGCATGTCTTGTGCTTTTAATGTTATGTCTGCTTACTTTAATGGTAGTCATTCATGTGCTGTTAAGACTGCTCCTCGACAACATATAAATAGAAATAAACATGTCATATCTAAGACTGCTAGTCCTCCTAATATTAGGAGAGAGACATTTGTACCAAAGATTAAACAAAGTTTGATCAAGACTGTTTACAAAGTCAAATGTCCAGTCATTGATAAGAATGTTGTTGTTGGTAAAGAGACATGGATACCCAAGATAAAACAAAAGATAGTTAAATCTGTTTATAGGGTTAAATGTCCAATGAGTATTAAAGATGTTGTGGCTAAGATTAAGAATGTTGTTTTGCCTGATAAGGGCCAATTCTTTAAGTACTCTGGACCCAATCAAATTTGGGTTCCGAAGAAAGTTTAACCTATTTGTCATTGCAGGGTGTTGAAAAAGTGGAACGCGTTATGTGGATTTTGGACAGCGGATGTTCAAGGCATATGACCGGAGATAGAGCCCTGCTGACAAATGTGGTGGAGAAAGCTGGCCCAGTAGTTACCTTTGGAGATAACATCAAGGGTAAAACTGATGGATATGGCATATTAGAAGCTGGAAAAGTTATCATTGATGAAGTCTCTTTTGTGAAAGGACTTGAGCACAATTTGCTCAGTATCAGTCAATTATGTGACAAATGATATAAAATCCATTTCAACAAGAAGAATTGTCTAATCTCACACAAGAGACATGAAAAGCCACAACTGACGGGAGTTAGGAAAGGCAATCTGTACATAGCCAATATGAATTCAGGAAGCACTGAAGAAATCACTTGCTTCTACTCTAAAGCATCTAATGATGAGAGTTGGCTATGGCACAAGAAACTTTCTCATCTAAATTTCAAGACAATGAATTCTCTAGTCAAAAGAGAGTTGGTGAGTGGTTTGCCTTCCATGGAATTCACTCAGGATGGTCTATGTGATGCATGTCAAAAAGGCAAGCTAAAAAGGGCAACTCACAGGAGCACTGACACATCTTCAATAACTAAACCTTTACAATTACTTCATATGGATTTGTTTGGTCCAGTTAATGTAATGTCCATGTCAAGGAAGAGATATGATCTAGTGATTGTTGATGACTTCTCAAAATACACATGGGTTTTATTCCTAAATTCCAAAGATGAAACTCCACAGCTAGTGATTGATCACATCAAGTTGATTGAGCTGGATTCTAAATATCCAGTAAGAGCCATAAGGTCAGACAACGGAACTGAATTCAAGAATGCAGTTTTAAATGACTTTTGCACTGAAAAGGTTATAAACAGACAATACTCAGCTCCAAGAACTCCTCAGCAAAATGGGGTAGTAGAAAGAAAGAATAGAACCTTGATTAAAGCAACACGTACTTTGTTAAGTGAATCAAGGCTTCCATTATATTTTTGGGCTAAAGCTGTTAACACTGCATGCTATACCCATAATCAAACTCTTATCAAACAAGACTTGATGAAGACTCCCTATGAAGCATTAACTGAAAAGAAACCAACACTCAAATACTTTCATGTATTTGGAGCAAAATATTTTGTGCTTAAAGAAGGAGATGATCAAGGTGGAAAAATTCGAGGCCAGAGCACATGAAGCATTTTTTATTGGTTATACAAGAAGAGCTTACAGGGTGTACGTAATTGATCAGCAGAAAATGAGTGAAAGTGTCAATGTAACATTTGATGACACTAAATTTCCCAGTATCCAAACTGAAGATCCATCTGAAAAGCTAATGCTTGATGACATAACATACTTAGATTCAGATGATGACAAACAACCTGATGTTGTTGCTGATGATAATCAAAATGACGATGGTAATGATCAAAGTGATGGTGGTGGGAACAATGATAATTTTCAAGACACCACTGAAACTCTTGAACATTCATCAAGTCATTCTGGCAAAAACTCAGGGGGAGATAATGAAGGATCAATTAGTCATACACAACATCACAATGAAGAACAAGGCGAATCATCAAGATCTAACCTTCCCAGACAGACTGTTTGGAATAGAGCTCATCCTTTTGAGCTAATCATTGGTGATCCAGATATTGGTGTAAAAACTAGAAGAGCTTATCAGAATCAATGTAATTACTCAGGGTTTCTTTCTGAAATGGAACCTAAGAAAACTGAGGAAGCTCTTTCTGATCCTGATTAGGTGATTGTTATGCAAGATGAATTCAATCAATTTAAACAACAAGAAGTATGGAAGCTGGTACCCAGACCTAAAGACATGAAAGTGGTTGATACTAGGTGGGTATTCAGAAAGAAGTTAGATGAAGATGGCACAGTGACTCGAAATAAAGCAAGACTGGTAGCAAAGGGTTATTCTCAAGCTGGAGGCATTGATTATGATGAGACCTATGCTCCAGTGGCAAGACTTGAGGCTATCAGAATATTCCTGGCATTCGCAACATTCTCTAACTTTAAGGTTTATCAAATGGATGTCAAGAGTGCTTTTCTGAATGGTAAGCTAGATGAAGAGGTATATGTAGAACAACCCCCTGGCTTTGAAGATCCAGAATTTTTGGATTATGTCTACTTTCTCTTCAAGGCAATCTATGGCCTTAAGCAAGCACCAAGAAAATGGTATGACACTCTTTTTGAATTTTTACTTGAAAATGGTTTTATTAGAGGTGTCATAGACAAAACTCTCTTTACAAAGAAACATAAGAATGATACTATATTAGTCCAAGTCTATGTAGACGATATAATATTTGGGTCTACTAATGATCTTTTGTGCAAGAAATTTGCTAAGCTAATGCAGGGTAAATTTGAGATGAGCATGATGGGAGAGCTGAAGTTCTTTCTTGGATTACAAGTAAGTCAAAGGACAGATGGAATATTTATTTGTCAATCTAAGTATGTCAAAGAGTTTCTCAAGAAATATCAAATGGAGAACTCATCCTCAGCAAAAACACCATCATCTACAGCTGTCAAATTTGGAGCTTGAGAAAATTCTCCCAACGTAGATGTCACAAGTTATAGAGGTATGATAGGCCCATTACTTTACCTTACTTCAAGTAGACCAGATATTATGTATGCTACGTGCTTGTGTGCAAGGTTCCAAGCGGATCCTAGAGATGTGCATCTCATTGCTGGTAAAAGAATCTTGAGATATCTTAAGGGTACGCCTAACTTAGGCATCTGGTACCCTAAAGATTCAGGTTTTAACCTTGTTGGATATACAAATTCAGATTATGTAGGAAGTGTTGTAGACAGAAAGAGCACATCTGGGAGTTGTTAATTCCTAAGTGGAAGATTGTTTTTCTGGTACAGCAAGAAATAACAGACAGTTTCCAACTCAACAGCCGAAGCTGAATACATCGCTGCTGGAAGCTGTTGTGCTCAGATCTTATGGATTAGAAATCAGCTGAGGGACTATGGCTTTGTATTAAACAATATTCCTATTTTGTGTGATAATGCAAGTGCCATAGCAATCTCCAACAATCATGTGCAGCATACGAGGACCAAGCATATCGACATCAGGTATCATTTTATTAGAGAACATGTCATGAATGGTATTGTGGAGTTACTTTTTGTACCCACGGAATAACAAACGGCAAATATTTTTACTAAGTCTATTGATGAATCCACGTTCACCAGAATTGTTGGTTGATTGGGTATGTTAAATAGTCCTAGTAATTAAACTAGTTAATATCTGAGGTTTGATCTTTAATAATTTACAAGTGATTATGTTAGGAATAATTCATGAGTTGTGATGTTAAGAATAGAATTTACACATTATACTTCTTGTAATCCTGATCTTATAAAGGATTTAGCACTGTATATAGGATACATGTGTAAGACAGTTATCTGTAGAGTTTAGTCATGAATGAACAGTGTATCGGAGACTACATGTCAGGATCAGAGATCAAATCCTGATGAACGTCTAATACTGATGGATGATCAGATAATGATGCAGTGTGCAGATCCTGATATCAGTCATGCTACTGATGATGTCATTGTGGATGCTACAGAAACTGGCAAGTGCTATAAAACAGGATCGTTGTTTGAAGAACAAGCAAGAAGATATTATGAAGGAAAGAGTTTTCTATTGACGGAAACTATCAACTGGAAGACAGAACATTGTCATGTATAGATTATATCTTTCTGTTATTAGTTGATAGGTAGCATTATAAATACTCTCTCAATATCATTGTAAAGAGCGTAGCTTGTGTTCGCAAGACGAAATTCTGTATTGTGAGTTCGTGTGCGTAGCTCTGTATAAGGTTTGTATTCGAGAGTTCGAAACAAACAGAGAGAGATTTGTATTGTCAGTAGCTGCTAAAGGTATTGTACACCTTTGGTAGAGTTTGTATTATATTTTTTTAATACAAACAGTTTCGTTTTATTCAATCGATCTTGTGCATCTATATTCAAGCAAAAATCAGACACGATTATATAACTTGTATTCAACCCCCCCTTCTACAAGTTATTCGAGTTAACAATTGGTATCGGAGCAGGTTGATTTCGAATAATCATAAAGATCTGCAATCATGTCTGGTTAAAAGGATGGTAATACCAAGATTCCTATGCTCAAGAGAAACGAATATACTCTATGGGAAGTTAAGATGTTGCATCACCTGGAGGTAACAGATCCTGATTATCTTGACAGAATTAGAGATGGGCCTTTTGTTCCAACAAGGGTAGTTCCTCAAGCAACTGAAGAAGGAAAAGTAGTCCCTGAACACACAGCAGAGAAGCCTAAGTCTGAATGGTCAGATAAGGATAAAGAGAACGTTCTTAAGGATGCTAAAGTGAGAAACATACTGTTCAACAGTCTGGATTCTGTTCTCACTAACTATGTTCTCTCTTGTAAGACTGCTAAGGAGATTTGGGACAATCTAAAGGTTCACTGGGACGCTTCTCATACAACAGTATGAATACTTTGAATCCAAGTCTGGTGAGTCACTTACTGATACCTTTGATAGGTTTACAAAACTCATCAATGAGATGGCCTTGCATGGTAAACATTATGACTTGGAGGATATGAATACCAAGTTCATGAAAGCCTTGCCTGATTTCTATAACGAGAAGATCTCAGCAATAGAAGAAGCTAATGATTTGGATGAAATATCATTAGAGGCAGTTTATGGAAAACTGAGGGCTTATGAACTTGACAAGCAGCAGAAAAAGAGCAGGAGTGAAGGAAAGTTGAAAACTGTTGCACTCACTGCTCAATCTGAATCAGAGAAGCTTTCTGAAGAAAAGTCTGAATCTGTTGATAGAGACTCAAGGAAGAAGAAAAGCAAAGTAAGTTCTGAGTCAGAGACTACTGATGAAGATCCTGACGATAGTGATTCTGAATCAGAAATGCAGGAACTTTTTGCTATGTTTGCTAAAGCTTTCAAGAAAGGAAGATTCAACAGAAGAAAATTTAGCAAAGGACCTTTTCAAAAGAAAGATGAGAAGAAGAGTGACAAAGGCAAAAGTACAATTGTCAAGCTAGGTAAGGCCAAGATCAAGTGCTTTAACTGCAGTGAGCTTGGACACTTTGCTAGTGAGTGTAAGAAGCCCAGGAATTCAGGGAAAGGTAATGCACTCATGGTCACACAGAAGGATTGGGCAGACTCCAGTGATTCTGAAGATGAATTGGATTATGAAAACATTGCTTTGATGGCAAGTGCTTCAGACAAGCCTGGATCTCCAAAGAAAACTTCTCCATCTTCTGTTAAGGTATCACTTCACTCTCTTGATTCATTTGATAGCTTAGATTCTGATGAGATTAGATCTATTCATGTTGAGTTTAAGAATCTTATGACTAATTTTAAAATTCTTACTAGTGAAAGAGATGAACTCAAGGTTAAGAATGATAAATTAGTTGATAGAAATAATTTTCTTGAATCTGAGTTAGTTCAAATGGAAGAATATAAGATAAGTTCTGATAAAGCTAAGCATGATTATGGTGTTATTCTTGAGGCTTATGATTTTGTCAGAAAAGAACTAGAGAAAGAGAGAGATGTGATTAAAACCATTAACAATTTTGGTAAAAAGACTCAAGAAATCTTTGAGAGTGGAATTAGAGGTAAGGTTAATGGTTTATGTTATGATAAGGCTAGACAAGAAAAGAAAGAAGCTATTGTCACTGATGATAGTAAACTAGAAACTAGCACATCTAAGTCTGAAGGTAAGAAAACAGTTTCTGAACCTAAACATGTTAAGTTTGTTGATTCTAATGGCACCCCAGTTGTGCACAAGAGGATTGACAATAGCAGTTCAGATGAGAGAGTGTTAGAGAAACCTAAGAATGTGAACATAGGTTTTCTGTCTAAGTCTCAGCTGAAGCAGAGACTAGATGACATTTTAGAGTCTAGCAAAATCAAAAGAAATAGGAATGGAAAAGAAGGTATTAACAAAGAGAATAACTACAAGAATGTACCTGATGCACCTAGGAAGAAATGCTATAAATGTGGAAATCATAATCATTTGGCCCTAGACTGTCATCAAAAACCTTCTTGGAAAACTGAGTCTAGATTCCCCAAGACTCGGAAAATTCAATACCAACCACAAAATCCTTGTTATCATTGTGGTAGTTTACTTCATTCCATTTACATGTGTAAGGAGTATCATGAACTGTATTATGACTATTATTCTTTGAAGTCTGAAACTCCGAGTCACAAACAGTTTGTGAAATCAGAGTCTAAGGTTAACTCTGCAACTGGTAAATCAAAAGCAAAATCCTCTAAGCCTGTTGTTCCTAAATCTAGTAAGAAAGGATCCAATCCAAGTTGGGTCCTAAAAATTTCTAACTAGTTACTTGTTATTTGCAGGGCACAGGAAAGAAGCATTCAATTAACTTGGACAGTGGATGCTCTGGACATATGACAGGAAAGAAGTCCCTGCTTACAAAGTTTGAAAGGAAAGCTAGCCCAGAAATATCTTTTGGAGATGGCAACAAAGGAGAAACTCTGGGATATGGCTCAATTGAATTGGGGAATGTCATCATAGAAAACGTAGCACTGGTTGAAGGCTTGAAACACACACTTTTAAGCATAAGTCAACTGGGTGATAAAGGTTACCAATCAGTTTTTGACAGAGAAGGATGCAAAATCTTGAATATGCAGAATGGAGACATTGTTCTTACTGGTCAGAGACATGGTAACATATATGAAGTCAGCTTGAGTGATACATCTAAAGGAATTGTTAGATGTCTTTACAGCTTCAAATCATGAAAGCTGGAATTGGCACAAGAAGCTCTCACATCTCAACTTCAAGAAGATTAATCAGCTTGTGAAGCATAATCTAGTGAGAGGCCTACCTCAGGCAAATTATTTGCAAGATGGACTTTGTGAAGCTTGTCAGCTTGGAAAACAAAGAAGAACCACTTTCAAGAGCAAGACAGAAAATTCAATCACCAAACCATTTCACATGTTGCATCTTGATTTGTTTGGTCCAGTGAATATCATGTCTATTAGCAAGCAAAGATATGCTCTAGTTTTAGTGGATGATTACACAATGTTCACATGGGTGTTCTTTCTCCACAAGAAAGATGAAGCTCCTCAGCAAATCATTGAACTTGTCAAGCATATTCATAAAAGCTCTGAGTCAATGTCAAGGTACTCAGAAGTGACAATGGTACAGAATTCAAGAATTCTATAATGGAGGAATATTGTGCAGACAATGGAATCACTCAACAGTTTTCTGCACCTGGAACACCTCAGTAAAATGGTGTAGTGGAGAGAAAGAACAGAACTCTCATAGAGGCATCTAGAACCATGCTTGCAGATGCAAAGCTTCCAACCTATTTTTGGGCAGAGGCTATCAACACTGCATGTTTTACTCAAAATTGCACCCTGGTGAACAGTCATGGAAAGACTCCCTATGAGATGATCAAAGGAAAGAAACCAAGTGTGAAACACTTTCACATCTTTGGATGCAAATGCTATGTCCTGAAAGTTCATCCAGAATAGTTAGGAAAATTTGAAGCCAAGTCGGATGAAGCAATCTTTCTGGGATATTCAGCATCAAAGGCCTTCAAAGTTTACAATCTCAGAACTCTCATTGTTATGGAATCAATTCATGTTGCATTTGATGACAAGAAGCTTGGATCTCTGCAGACTGATGAAAGCCATGACAAACTGGAATTTGAAAATCCGATTGATTCTGAGATGCTCTCCAGTGATGATGAAGGTTCTCCAGAAGAAATCTCTATTGCTCCACAAAGGAATGCTATTGTTGAGGGGGAGAAAATTAATCAAGGAGAACACAACATTCATCAGGAGCAGACTAGCTATACAGAGTCTACTCCATCAGGAATTGATCCTTCAGAGACTAGTGAAGAAAGATCAGGATCTAGTATCAATATTGAGATTACTGACTCTACTGATCAAGGGGGAGCTTATGAAGGCAGAGAAAGTTCTTCTACAAGATAAACCACTAACTCAGGGGGTGTTAACTCGAATAACTTATAGAAGGGGGGTTGAATACAAGTTATATAATCGTGTCTGATTTTTACTTGAATATAGATGCACAAGATCGATTGAATAAAACGAAACTGTTTGTATTAAAAAGATATAATACAAACTCAACCAAAGGTGTACAATACCTTTAGCAGCTGCTGACAAAATAAATCTCTCTCTTTGTTTGTTTCGAACTCTCGAATACAAACCTTATACAGAGCTACACACTCAATCTTTTTCTTCACGAGCTACACTCTTTACAATGATATTGAGAGAGTATTTATAATGCTACATATCAACTAATAACAGAAAGATATAATCTATACATGACAATGTTCTGCCTTCCAGTTGATAGTTTCCATCAATAGAAAACTATTTCCTTCATAATATTTTCTTGCTTGTTCTTCAAACAACGATCCTGTTTTATAGCACTTGCCAGTTTCTGTAGCATCCACAATGACATCATCAGTAGCATGATTGATATCAGGATTTCACACTGCATCAATATCTGATCATCCATCAGTATTAGACATCATCAGGATTTGATCTCTGATCCTGACATGTAGTCTCCGATACACTGTTCATTCCTGACTAAACTCTACAGATAACTGTCTTACACATATATCTTATATACAGTGCTAAATCCTTTATAAGACCAGGATTACAAGAAGTATAATGTGTAAATTCTATTCTTAACATCACAACTCATGAATTATTCATAACAATCTCCCCCTATTTATGCTTTAAAATCTGAAGCATAAATCTAAGTTGTGGATGTCAAAACATATAACAATACAACCAGAATAGAATTTATGAATGTAGAATTATGAAGTTAAGTACCTCCTTCCCAGATGTAGACATGTATCTAGTACTTAGAAGAAAGAATTTTAACTATTAATGCTGCTCTTCCTTTACCACCTCCTAGCTGAGATTCACCGCTGTCACTCCTAGTTCTTCTTCTTATTTCCCTTTGTCTGCTCTTTATCTCCCGCAGTATGGTGTTGTTGTTGTTGTCTTTGATTTGTCTTTATCTCCCCCTTTTTGACATCAGCAACATTAATTTCAAGAGATTCAGAAACAGAACAAATGAGATTCATCGGAACTGCTTGATTTGCCATAATTGTGACTTGGTTATCTTCAAGTGATTAAAGTCTTTTGTGTATAGCAGTTTGAGAATTCTGAATATCTTTCAAAACATCAGAATGAACTTCAATGTTGGAAGTGCTTCTAGTATCTTCAGAATCAGAATCAGAAAGAACTGTATCTTCAAGTCTTGTAGAAGAAGTTGCCTGAGTTGTATGATATTCAAGTAATAAAACTTGATTAGAAGTATCAACATCTTCATCTTTCTGATCTGGAGTTGAAACATGATCATCTTCTCCTTCACCAGTATTCTGTGTACTAACATCTTCAAATCCTGACTCCTCCTTAGAGTGATCAGAGACTGTTGATGTCTCAATTCTAGGTGATATTGGAAATACATACAAAGAAACACTAGGATCATTAGGAACTTCATCTGGTACATATGTATCAAGAGATTGTTTTATCCTGGCACCTCTTCTGTTAATGATTCCTGCAAGCCTCTCCTTTTGCTTCTGAGCTTTAACTTCTGGCTTTGCATTGTGATGTGCTAGGTCATTCTTCTGATACATTTTGATGAATGAATAAGTACCAGCATCCATACCAAGATTTTCAGACCAAGATTCAGGAAAAACCTGATCCCAAAAATCAAACGATGGTGGTTTCCTAATTTTCTCTCCCTCACTATGGAGTTGATCATCCATACCCTCATTCTCACTATGACTTACTAAAGTCAACACTCTTTCTACCTCATCTTTGCCTGGTCAGGAGCCAGCCTCTCAGTTTGTGGATCTATGTCCATCTTTTCAAGTGTATCACTCATATTTGGATAAGTGCTCTCTTGACCTACAGAAAAATAGGGGCTAGAAGGAGTTTTTATACCTAAACTCACATGGAGAGAGGGTTCCTCATTTGGCAAGGGGCTTGAGGTTTTCTCCAAGGAGTGAGCTGCTATAGTCTCTGAACCTATACAACCTTCTACTTTCTCTTCAGAGACTACAAGCTCCAGTATACCACTTTCAGGTTCTACAACAAACTCTAATGTCTTCAGCAATACTTCATTAGACACTATAGTTTGTGTGTTACCATCATCAAGTGTTGGTTGTTGAGACACACCCTCAAGGTGGATAGACTCTGACTGAACAATGTTTGTTTGATCTTCAGAAAAATCAACCAAAGTCATTCCTCCCATATCATAGGGTCTCTCACTTGAATTCTCAGTCATCACAGAAGTCCTTTCAGCATCAGCTATCACAGTTCCTGAGTCATCCTTCCTCTGACTAGATGGTTCTTGTGTTGCAGTGACTGTGATCTTATCTGTCCTACTATTCACCACTGGTGCAATAGTACCTTCTATTGACTGCTTCCCTCTATCTACTTCCTCCTCTTGTTCACCTTGAGCTGCAGCATCTTCAACAATAAGATCTTTATTAAAGAGATAAGCATGAAGTGCTTGAAGTGCTGTATGCTTTGGAAGTCCAAATTTCTTGACTAACTGCATTCTGACAGTTTGGTAGAAATACGTCTTCATTAAGTCAAGTCTTTGATGTAGAAGTCCATATTCTTCAGGAAATGAAAGTTTATGAACACTTTCACTTAGAAAATCTAGAACAGACCTGGAAAGCTTCACTTTTAGAGAGATAAGTCCCATAGCCAGTCTGTATAATAAAGTAGTTTCCCATAAAGAATCAATATCCAGATCTCTCTTGTCAGATACTGACAGAGATGTAGCTTGATGTGTAGAGACCTGCATAATGTTAGTTGGACTAGACTCTGTGTGTAGATTACAATTGAATCTTACTCCTTATTCTCCTAGTATAGTGTGCAAAAGATTTATCCTGAGAAGACTCAAGATGTGTAGACACAGATGTGATCTTGGGATGAGATCCTTTTTCAATAGACACAGTCTTCTGAGAGACAGTATCCAGTAACTGTTTTCCGTTTTAAGTACTACAGCCTTTTGAGAGATTGCAGCCTGGCTGTGGCTAGGTATTTCATCTCTTTGAGCTAACAGAGAAAGTTGAATTGTAGCCTTCAATTCTGCTCTCTCAGCAAGAGTTAAATTATCATCATCTTCACTGGAACTACTACTACTTGATACAACAAATTTTCTCTTCCTTACAACTGAGGCCTTTTGAGAGACAATAGAGGTTGGTTTCTTTGAAACAATAGGCTGTGGATCACAACTTGGTTCTGGAATTGTTTCAGAAACTATAAGGTTTTGGGTTACTTGGGTAGACATGGGTGGGTTCTCCTCCAATTGAGATTCCTGAGTCATTTCACCACAAAAGAAAGAAGAATTGTAGAGAGTAGGAAGATGAGTTTTTAGAATTACCTGAACATGCTGTGGATAGTGTATTGCAGGTATTTCATCTAGATTCTTTTCATTGTCCTTCTTTGTAATATCAGAGAAAATTCTCTTTTGCTGTACATAAGAAGAAGCACAATGTTCCCTACCAAATATAGCTTCAACATCAGGAATAAAATGGTTAATAAACATTTGCATGAATCTTTGATAATAAACCATTTTCCTGCCTTGATCTCTTGACCCAAGTTTAAGACACATCTGACTTAAGACAATGTTACCAATATTAATTACTCGGTTATATAACAGGCTATAAGCAATGTGTGAAGTAAAAGCAGTAATTTGATCAAAAGAACTTTATTTACCAGTAAAACATTTAGCTAATTGATCAAAGAAGAAAGACCACTCTTTCCTAAGACAAGGTCTTCTTAACTAGCTTATGTTATCTAAAGATCCATTATAACCTAATGCAGATAACATAGTTCTAACATCATCATCAGATGGTACATTCTCATAATTCAAACTAACAGGCAAGTGAAGTACTGAATTAACAACTGATTCAGTAATATCAAATGAGTCTTGTCTTAAGTGTAGAACAATCCTACCTGATTGACTCTGAGTGGAATCAATTACCTCAGCATTCTCCCAGGCTTGTGTAACAGCTGCCTGATTAATCTGTGGAGTTGCTGTCAATGCATAACTTAATGGTCCATTTGCCAGAAAGTCCATGATTGGGTGAAAATCAGTTGACACTCCTTCCTTATTGGTGATTGCTGCTACATGATTGTTTGTCATAAAATCAAAGTCACCAAACTTGAAGGCTACTGATTTAGGTAATCTTCTCTGAGCTGCCATTGATTTTGATCTGTAAAGAACTTGAAAAATTCTTGAAATGAATTAGTGATTTTGAAAACTCGAGAGTGTTTTTGCTTTAGAGAATGTGAAATTAGAGAAAGCAATTACACGATTAGAGTTTCAAAACAAATGTATTTCACAAATCTTTCATACCACTATCCCACGTCGACACGTAGGTTGACAGGTGTCAGTCCCTGAAAAGTGCGGTTACCCACGATTTCTGGAAAATAAAATCCAAAATTGATTTTCATGAAATAAATCAGGGTATTTATCAAGATAAAAAATCAATACTGATCAGCTTCCTTTTCCTGATGTGATCTCCCATCCAAAATAATCACAAAACAATGTGATTTAAAAATAACATTTCTTAAATCCTGATGGTCACACTTTTGAAATCCTGATCAATATCATCCTGATTCCAGAGACTTAAATGGAGTTTCCAAGTGGCATTTTCTTTTATCTGAAAAAGAAATAAACACTTAATCTGAACAATATCAATTGGTTAGATATATTCGACATTTCTTGAAAATACAAGAAATACAGTCACGCGCGATAATTAATATCTGACTGCATTGATAGTCCCAAGTGACTGTTCAGCTTCTCACGTCTTTCTATATAAGAAACAGATGCCTTATGCCCTTCTCCATAAACCTTTCAATCTCTTTTCCCTCAACAATGATTCTCAAACCAAAACACCATTTGAATCCAACCTTCAGACTTTTCACAATCAATGAACAACCTGTTCTTGATCATCTCGTTGAAAACGATAATGTCCAGAAATATCTCCTAAAACATCCATCTGTTGGATACAATCTTCCCCTAATTTCCTCAAAGCTCGAGGATGAAGAGTTTGGTCGAGAGTCTGAGGTTGATCTTGATGGAGATTCAACTCACTCTTCCATCAGATTTCAATAAAACAAGGGTTTGGTCTGCTGCTCTCATTCAAGTCATCCTGTAAGGACATTCGAGAGCAGATGAGGCATTTAAAATTCTCAATCGAGGTTCTTGAGATGTTCCTTGTCCTGTATCTCAGATGAATGAAAGAAGCAAGATTCAAAAATTACAACATTAGACAAGATTAGGATTTTCTGTATTAGTTAGACAAAAAGAAGTTTGTATTTCATTTCCATGTATGTACTGCTTTTGATTAATGAAAATACAAGTTTCAATCTATCTATCTTGTCTACTGTTCCCTGTTTATTGAATGATGTAACACCCCCTTCCTAAAATGGGAGGAGATATTACTTAAAATCCATAACCTGCTACAGAGCACTGAAATAATCTCTAAATAAATGATTAATTCTAATTAATGCTAGAAGTCCACAAGTCATAATCAATGGAATAAGGGTAGCTCTCCATCACACAATCCCAGATCCCCCTAAGCACCTGCCAGAAAAGAATATGGCATGAGCTAAACGGCCAATACGGATTTGGAATACAGTTTATAAAACAGAAAAAACAGATAAGTTTATTTGACAGTTATTGTAAAACATTTATTTTAAAAATATGCATGGCCGAAGCAACGAGGGGTTATGATATTTCATACCGAGATCAGAACAGAACATAACATATACAGATACACACATCATAGGGTACCTAATGTATGCAATAAATCGGATAACGTGTACGGCATATACACGTCATCGTAAAATCAAATCACAAATCAAATCAAATCTGGGTGCACCCACGTATCCTGAAACAAATATTAAAATGCGCAAAAGCTCGCCACATGAGCTATCAGAAGGATACGCCGTGACCAATCACACTGCCACGGAAGTGTCATGTCATTGGTGCCGCAATGACATGGCTGTAGTACCCCTACAGCTGGTTAACTCAGTATACCCTATATCGCTAAGGGTTCAAAATAAATATTTCACAAAATCTTTTAAGTCACGTAAAACAGATATTTCAAATATTTCCAAACAGATATTTTAAACATTTCCGAACAGATATTTCAATATAGAATCTTTTTAAAAATCGCAAAACAGGTATTCAAATATTTTTCAAAACAGATTTCTTTTAAAATATTTTTCAGAGTCAAAACAGTCAAATCAGATATAAACAAAGTAAACAGATTTGAGGGTAAAACGAATCAGATATAAAAATTCAAAATTAAGAATAGCGCTGAATAAAAGGAGAGAATCCGTACCTCGCAAATAACGATCTCAAATACTCACGAAATTCACAAACGATCCGCTAATTTCCCCGCTCCCGATCTAATTACAAAATATAATTCATAATTAAAATTCATTCTTTTTATATCATTCAAGTTATTAACACATTATACTAAATCAGTAACTAAAATCAGTCAGTCTCGGCTAATACCAATACACGGCAAAATTGAATACAAGTCCCTGACTTTGTTTTAAGCTACCTACGTAAATGGCCACCGATTACCTATAAGATGTATAAATAAAGCATGACTTCACTGATTATGACCATTAACATTAACAAGTAAATCTCATAATTAAAGCACATGTTGTATTAATGGATTTTAAACTAATTCTAAATTAATAGACAAAATAATCACTAATAACCTTATAGTGAAACACGGGTGATACATATATATAATTAATAATCAAAACATGATTCCTGAATTAAGCAATTCTAATGTACATGGATTAATAATTAAATCAATAATTGTCTTTGTTGTAAAGGATCAGGCAAGTACCTTGGTTTTCTAGCCCTTAATACTCTCTCTCTCTCTGCTTTCCTGCTGCACCCCTACGGCTCTATTACTCAAACTTAGGTTTGATACTCTTTACACGAGACGTGATATTTATATAGAGCAGTAACTAACCTATATTAATTAGGAGTGTATGACATATAATAAAATAAAAATATATTTCTTATTCTATTCTAATTAGCAAACAAATTTCACTAATAAATCTGAATTATGTGTTATTATTATTATTATTATTATTATTATTATTATCATCATCATCATCTAAAATTCATATATATTACATATATACTCCCTTAAAAAGGATTCCGTCCCCGGAATCAATCGAAACTAAAACTCGTACCTGAATCGAACAAGTGCGGATATCTCTCACGAATAGATTCTTCTAATTTCCATGTAACCTCTCTTTCAGAATGGTTTTTCCACAAAACTTTGACAAATGGAATATTATTCTTCCTCAAAACTCGTTCCTCTCGAATTAAAATAATTTCTGCTTCCCATTCACAATAAATATATCCTATACTCGTATGGAATAAATACATATCCAAGTGAAATTTCTATACTTGTAACCCCTAAAATTTGACACATGCAAGACATTCAGGGACAAGAGGGACATGAAATAATTGTGTTGCTAGTGCCATTCTATAAACAACATAACTCTGTTTATAACATCAAAAGACCAACATATCTTAATTCAAGTTGTCTCTTTTTACACCAAAAATATCACACCCTAAAAACAAATAACATTTTCAAGAATCACAATTCATTGGGTTCAAATCCATCAAAATTATATTAATCCACATAATTCTTTTGATCACTTTAAATATCACAAGTCTCTTCATGTAAATGACGCCTCAAAAATTTTAAACCAAGAAGTACTACCGGTAACTCTAGATTGTAGGTCACATATGTACACAAAGTACAAAATGATTACAATTTTAAGAAAAATGTATCGACAATAGTTTAAACGAATATTTACTATTTAAATAGAGAGGAAGAAAACAATGAATTCGTACATGATATAATTGTTAAGTCAATTTTAAAATATTCGAAGTCAGGTGTATCGCTAGTGGTACCTATCTAAATCTAATCTAAAAATGAATTTTTATAATCACATGTTAATATTAAACACAATTATATACTAATAATAGTCATAATAAAAACAAATACCAAGCCAGAGTACAATAAATTTAATAGACTAAAAAAATTACTAAATTTTCGATAATCGGGTCAAATCCCGATTCCGAATCCGAAATAAGCCAAAGTAAACTGACCCAAATGCAGCCAACTTGAGTAATCCACAAGCCCATCACAGGCCCCCAAAAGATCATGATTTGTTGGAGCAATTAGTAGTAGTACTTTTGCTTATATACTAAACTAAAGTCCCAAATCTACTCGATGTGGGACTTGGGTGTTACAAACTCCCCCACTTAAACTCCTGACGTCCTCGTCAGGCCTAACGGATATCCCATAGGTTCCGGATCGTTCCTCTCTAGCCATTGTGGGATAATACCGGCTGGCTTCGTGTCCCCACCTCCGGACCTATATCCATTGTGGGATAATACCACCAGCCTTCGTGTCCCCACCTCCGGCAACTTGACGAATCAAGCTTTTGAGAGTCGGCTCTGATACCATATGTGACAATCCGGGTCAACTCCCGAGCCTTTTTCAAAAATCGGGTCAAATCTCGATTCCGAATCCGAAATAAGCCAAAGTAAACTGACCCAAATGCAGCCAACTTGAGTAATCCACAAGCCCACCACAGGCCCCCAAAAGATCATGATTTGTTGGTGCAATTAGTAGTAGTACTTTTGCTTATATACTAAACTAAAGTCCCAAATCTACTCGATGTGGGACTGGGGTGTTACAAATGAACTGTGTATTTATAAATCATCGGTATTCTCATGTATTAAACTTGCTAGCATAGACTCAAAACTCAGAATTGGACTACTGAATAACATGAACTCCAGAATTTGAAACAGTTAAACACACAAATTTCATAATCCTGATACTGACAATGCAATACTGATAACAATACTGATAGCAATACTGATGACGTCAGCATACTGATAGCAATCCTAATCCTGATGCTTGATAACAAGTCTATCATACTGAGATTTATCAAGGCAAAGTGTTACAGCTAACATATATAACAATCAAGTATAGATCCTGACAACTATCAAGTCTATAAGCTGAAACAACATACCTTGCTACTTTTGCAGATGTTAACAACTTAAAAATTTAACATTCCTAACTCACTAACCAATCTAATGAAGGTAGTTTCATCAAGTGGTTTAGTTAGAATATCTGAAAGCTGTTTGTTAGTAGGAACAAAATGAAGTTCCACAGTACCATTCTCAATATGTTCTCTAATAAAATGATACCTGACATCAATGTGCTTTGTCCTTGAATGTTGAACTGGATTTTCTGCAATTTTGATAGCACTAGTATTATCACAAAACATAGGAATATTACTAAGTGTCATACCATAATCCATAAACTGATTTCTTATCCAAAAGAGTTGTGCACAACAACTGCCTGCTGCAATGTACTCAGCTTCTGTAGTTGAGGTTGAAACTGATTGTTGCTTCTTGCTTGCCCAAGAAATCAATCTGTTTCCCAAGAATTGACATGTACCTGTAGTGCTTTTCCTGTCTATTTTACACCCTGTATAATCAGAGTCTGAATAGCCAATTAGGGAGAAATCAGATTCTCTAGGATACCACAAACCAAGGTTTGGAGTTCCCTTGAGATATCTAAAGACTCTCTTCACAGCAATTAAATGAGATTCC
Source organism: Kitagawia praeruptora (assembly GCA_037693485.1). NCBI lineage: Eukaryota > Viridiplantae > Streptophyta > Magnoliopsida > Apiales > Apiaceae > Kitagawia > Kitagawia praeruptora. Next base: position 113,064,775 of record CM075351.1, on the reverse strand, counting down.
TTAGGATCACTTTGGAATCTAGCACATAAACAGGTAGAAAACATTATATCTAGTCTACTTGCTGTTAAGTATAACAGTGAGCCTATCATGCCTCTATAGCTAGTGTTGTCAACACTCTTTCCCTTAGGATCAGAGTCTAGCTTAGTGGTTGTTGCCATGGGTGTTTTTGCAACTGCACAGTCTTGAAAGTCAAACCTTTTTAAAAGATCTTTGATATACTTTGACTGATTAATGAAAATACCAGTCTCAGTTTGTTTGACCTGCAAGCCTCAGAAAAAGTTTAGTTTACCCATCATGCTCATCTGATACTTAGACTGCATTAGCTTGCTAAACTTAGCACACAACTTTTCATTAGTAGAACCAAATATGATGTCATCAACATAAACTTGAACTAAAAGCAAATCACTCTTAACCTTTCTAAAGAAGAGAGTTTTGTCAATTGTACCTCTTGTGAAGCCATTATCAAGAAGAAATTTAGACAAAGTCTCATACCATGCTCTTGGTGCTTGCTTTAGTCCATAGAGTGCCTTGTCAAGTTTGTAGACATGATTTGGAAAGTTTGGATCAACAAAACCAGGTGGTTGCTCCACATATACTTCCTCATCAAGATTGCCATTTAGAAAATCACTCTTAACATCCATCTGGTATACCTTGAATTTTGAATGAGCTGCAAATGCAAGAAACATTCTGATTGCTTCCAATCTTGCTACAGGTGCAAAGGTCTCATCATAGTCAATTCCTTCTTCCTGAGAATAACCCTTGGCCACCAATCTAGCTTTGTTTCTTACAACCATACCAGATTCATCTAGCTTGTTTCTAAAAACCCATTTTGCACCAACAATAGATCTATCTTTAGGTCTTGGTACCAGTCTCCAGACTTTGTTTCTCTCAAATTCATTTAACTCTTCCTGCATTGCAACTACCCAATCAGGATCTTGTAGAGCTTCTTCAACCTTCTTTGGTTCATTCTTTGAGAGAAAACAACTGTACAAGCATTCATTATGAATTGATCTTCTAGTTCGAACACCACTATTAGGATCACCAATAATCAATTCTTCAGTATGATCCGTTGTCCATTTTCTAACAGGTGGTAGATTTCTCCTGCTAGACTCTCCCCCTGAGTTAGTGGTTTCTCTTGTAGAAGAACTTTCTCTACCTTCAGAAGCTCCCCCTTGATCAGTAGAATCAGTAAACTCAATACTGCTACTCGATCCTGATCTTTCTTCACTAGTCTCTGAAGGATCAGTTCCTGATGAAGTAGACTCTGTATAGCTAGTCTGCTCCTGATGAATGTTGTGTTCTCCTTAATTAATTTGCTCCCCCTCAACAATAGCATTCCTTTGTGGAGCAATAGAGATTTCTTCTGGAGAACCTTCATCATCACTGGAGAGGATCTCAGAATCATTCAGATTTTCAAATTCAAGTTTGTCATGGCTTTCATCAGTCTGCAGAGATCCAAGCTTCTTGTCATCAAATGCAACATGAATTGATTCCATAACAATGAGAGTTCTGAGATTGTAAACTTTGAAGGCCTTTGATGCTGAATATCCCAGAAAGATTGCTTCATCCGACTTGGCTTCAAATTTTCCTAATTGTTCTGGATGAACTTTCAGGACATAACATTTGCATCCAAAGATGTGAAAGTGTTTCACACTTGGTTTCTTTCCTTTGACCATCTCATAGGGAGTCTTTCCATGACTGTTCGCCAAGCTGCAATTTTGAGTGAAACATGCAGTGTTGATAGCCTCTGCCCAGAAGTAGGTTGGAAGCTTTGTATCTGCAAGCATGGTTCTAGCTGCCTCTATGAGAGTTCTGTTCTTTCTCTCCACTACACCATTTTGCTGAGGTGTTCCAGGTGCAGAAAACTGTTGAGTGATTCCATTGTCTGCACAATATTCCTCCATTACTGAATTCTTGAATTTTGTACCATTGTCACTTCTGAGTACCTTGACATTATACTCAGAGCTTTTCTTAATATTCATGACTAGTTCAATGATTTGCTGAGGAGCTTCATCTTTCTTGTGGAATTTTCTGTCTTGCTCTTGAAAGTGATTCTTCTTTGTTTTCCAAGCTGACAAGCTTCACAAAGTCCATCTTGCACATAATTTTCCTGAGGTAGGCCTCTCACCAGATTGTGCTTTACAAGCTGATTAATCTTCTTGAAGTTGAGATGTGAGAGCTTCTTGTGCCAATTCCAACTTTCATGATTTGAAGCTTTACTGTAAAGACATCTAACAATTCCTTTAGATGTGTCACTCAAGCTGGCTTCATATATGTTACCATGTCTCTGACCAGTAAGAACAATGTCTCCATTCTGCATATTCAAGATTTTGCATCCTTCTTTGTCAAAAAATGATTGGTTACCTTTATCACCCAGTTGACTTATACTTAAAATTGTGTGTTTTAATCCTTCAACCAGTGCTACGTTTTCTATGATGATATTCCCCAATTCAATTGAGCCATATCCCAGAGTTTCTCCTTTGTTGCCATCTCCAAAAGATATTTCTGGGCCAGCTTTCCTTTCAAACTTTGTAAGCATGGACTTCTTTCCAGTCATATGTCCAGAGCATCCACTGTCTAAGATAATTGAATGCATATTTCCTGTGCCCTGCAAACAACAAGTAACTAGTTAGAAATTTTTAGGATCCAACTTGGATTGGATCCTTTCTTACTAGATTTAGGAACAATATTCTTAGAGGATTTTGATTTTGATTTACCTGTTGCAGAGTTAACCTTAGACTTTGATTTCACAAACTCTTTGTGACTTGGGGTCTCAGACTTCAAAGAGTAATAGTCATAATACAGTTCATAATACTCCTTACACATGTAAATGGAATGAAGTAAACTACCACAATGATAACAAGGATTTTGTGGTTGGTATTGAATTTTCTGAGTCTTGGGGAATCTGGACTCAGTTTTCCAAGAAGGTTTTTGATGACAGTCTAGGGCCAAATGATTATGATTTCCACATTTATAGAATTTCTTCCTAGGTGCATCAAGTACATTCTTGTAGTTATTCTCTTTGTTAATACCTTCTTTTCCATTCCTATTTCTTTTAATTTTGCTAGACTCTGAAATATCATCTAGTCTCTGTTTCAGCTGAGACTTAGACATAAAACCTATGTTCACATTCTTAGGTTTCTCTAACACTCTCTCATCTAAACTGCTTTTGTCAATCCTCCTGTGCACAACTGGGATGCCATTAGAATCAACAAACTTAACATGTTTAAGTTCAGAAACTGTTTTCTTACCTTCAGACTTAGATGTGCAAGCTTCTAGTTTACTATCATCAGTGATAATAGCTTCTTTCTTTTCTTGTCTAGCCTTATCATAACCTAAACCATTAACCTTACCTCTAATTCCACTCTCAAAGATTTCTTGAGTCTTTTTACCAGAAGTGTTAATGGTTTTAATCACATCTCTCTCTTCCTCTAGTTGTTTTCTGACAAAATCATAAGCCTCAAGAATAACACCATAATCATGCTTAGCTTTATCAGAACTTATCATATATTCTTCCATTTGAACTAACTCAGATTCATGAAAATTATTTCTATCAACTAATTTATCATTCTTAACCTTGAGTTCATCTCTTTCACTAGTAAGAATTTTAAAATTAGTCATAAGATTCTTAAACTCAACATGAATAGATCTAATCTCTTCAGAATCTAAGCTAGCAAATGAATCAAGAGAGTGAAGTGATACCTTAACAGAAGATGGAGAAGTTTTCTTTGGAGATCCAGGCTTGTCTAAAGCACTTGCCATCAAAGCAATGTTTTCATAATCCAAATCATCTTCAGAATCACTGGAGTCAGCCCAATCCTTCTGTGTGACCATGAGTGCATTACCTTTCCCTGAATTCCTGGGCTTCTTACACTCACTAGCAAAGTGTCCAAGCTCACTGCAGTTAAAGCACTTGATCTTGGCCTTATCTAGCTTGACAATTGTACTTTTGCCTTTGTCACTCTTCTTCTCATCTTTCTTTTGAAAAGGTCCTTTGCTAAATCTTCTCCTGTTGAATCTTCCTTTCTTGAAAGTTTTAGCAAACATAGCAAAAAGTTCCTGCATCTCTGATTCAGAATCACTATCGTCAGGATCTTCATCAGTAGTTTCTGACTCTGAACTTACTTTGCTTTTCTTCTTCCTTGAGTCTCTATCAGCAGATTCAGACTTTTCTTCAAGAAGCTTCTTTGATTCAGATTGAGCAGTGAGTGCAACAGTTTTCAACTTTCCTTCACTCCTGCTCTTTTTCTGCTGCTTGTCAAGTTCATAAGCCCTCAGTTTTCCATAAACTGCCTCTAATGATATTTCATCCAAATCATTAGCTTCTTCTATTGCTGAGATCTTCTCATTATAGAAATCAGGCAAGGCTTTCATTAACTTGGTATTCATATCCTCCAAGTCAGAATGTTTACCATGCAAGGCCATCTCATTGATGAGTTTTGTAAACCTGTCAAAGCTATCAGTATGTCACTCACCAGACTTGGATTCAAAGTATTCATACTGTTGTATGAGAAGTGTCCTCATATTCTTCCTGACATGCTTAGTTCCTTCACAGTGAACCTTTAGATTGTCCCAAATCTCCTTAGCAGTCTTACAAGAGAGAACATAGTTAGTCAGAATAGAATCCAGACTGTTGAACAATATGTTTCTCACTTTAGCATCTTTAAGAACGTTCTCCTTCTCCTTATCTGTCCATTCAGATTTAGGCCTCTCTGTTGTGTGTTCTGGAACAACTATTCCTTCGACAGTTGCTTGACCAACAACCTTCGTTGGTACAAACGGTCCATCTTTAATTCTGTCAAGATAGTCAGGATTTGTTGCCTCCAGGTGATGCAACATCTTTACTTCCCATAGAGTATATTCGTTTCTCTTGAGCATAGGAATCTTGGTATTACCATCCTTGTAACCAGACATGATTGCAGATCTTTATGATTATTCGAAATCAACCTGCTCTAATACCAATTGTTAACTCGAATAACTTGTAGAAGGGGGGTTGAATACAAGTTATATAATCGTGTCTGATTTTTACTTGAATATAGATGCACAAGATCGATTGAATAAAACGAAACTGTTTGTATTAAAAAGATATAATACAAACTCTACCAAAGGTGTACAATACCTTTAGCAGCTGCTGACAAAATAAATCTCTCTCTCTGTTTGTTTCGAACTCTCGAATACAAACCTTATACAGAGCTACGCATTCAATCTTTTTCCTCACGAGCTACACTCTTTACAATGATATTGAGAGAGTATTTATAATGCTACCTATCAACTAATAACAGAAAGATATAATCTATACATGACAATGTTCTGCCTTCCAGTTAATAGTTTCCATCAATAGAAAACTCTTTCCTTCATAATATCTTCTTGCTTGTTCTTCAAACAACGATCCTGTTTTATAGCACTTGCCAGTTTTTGTAGCATCCACAATGACATCATCAGTAGCATGACTGATATTAGGATTTCACACTGCATCAGTATCTGATCATCCATCAGTATTAGACACCATCAGGATTTGATCTCTGATTCTGACATGTAGTCTCCGATACACTGTTCATTCTTGACTAAACTCTACAGATAACTGTCTTACACATATATCTTATATACAGTGCTAAATCCTTTATAAGATCAGGATTACAAGAAGTATAATGTGTAAATTCTATTCTTAACATCACAACTCATGAATTATTCCTAACAGGGGGAGAGTCCAGCAGGAGAAATCTACCACCTGTTAGAAAAAGGACAAAGGATCATACTGAAGTTTTGATTATTGGTGATCCTAACAGTGGTGTTCGAACTAAAAGATCAATTCACAATGAATGCTTGTACAATTGTTTTCTCTCAAAGAATGAACCAAAGAAGGTTGAAGAAGCTCTTCAAGATCCTGATTGGGTAGTTGCAATGCAGGAAGAGTTAAATGAGTTTGAGAGGAACAAAGTCTTGAGACTGGTACCAAGACCTAAAGATATATTTATTGTTGGTGGTAAATGGGTTTTCAGGAACAAGCTAGATGAATCTGGTATGATTGTAAGAAACAAAGCTAGACTGGTGGCCAAGGGTTATTCTCAGGAAGAAGGAATTGACTTTGATGAGACCTTTGCACCTGTAGCAAGATTGGAAGCAATCAGAATGTTTTTTGCATTTGCAGCTCATTCAAAATTCAAGGTATACCAGATGGATGTTAAGAGTGCTTTTCTAAATGGCAATCTTGATGAGGAAGTATATGTGGAACAACCACCTGGTTTTGTTGATCCAAAATTTCAAAATCATGTCTACAAACTTGACAAGGCACTCTATGGACTAAAGCAATCACCAAGAGCATGGTATGAGACTTTGTCTAAATTTCTTCTTGATAATGGCTTCACAAGAGGTACAATTGACAAAACTCTCTTCTTTAGAAAGGTTAAGAGTGATTTGCTTTTAGTTCAAGTTTATGTTGATGACATCATATTTGGTTCTACTAATGAAAAGTTGTGTGCTAAGTTTAGCAAGCTAATGCAGTCTAAGTATCAGATGAGCATGATGGGTGAACTAAACTTTTTCTTAGGCTTGCAGGTCAAACAGACTGAGACTGGTATTTTCATTAATCAGTCAAAGTATATCAAAGATCTTTTAAAAAGGTTTGACTTTCAAGACTGTGCAGTTGCAAAAACACCCATGGCAACAACCACTAAGCTAGACTCTGATCCTAAGGGAAAGAGTGTTGACAACACTAGCTATAGAGGCATGATAGGCTCACTGTTATACTTAACAGCAAGTAGACCAGATATAATGTTTTCTACCTGTTTATGTGCTAGATTCCAAAGTGATCCTAAGGAATCTCATTTAATTGCTGTGAAGAGAGTCTTTAGATATCTCAAGGGAACTCCAAACCTTGGTTTGTGGTATCCTAGAGAATCTGACTTCTCCCTAATTGGCTATTCAGACTCTGATTATGCAGGGTGTAAAATAGACAGGAAAAACACTACATGTACATGTCAATTCTTGGGAAACAGATTGATTTCTTGGGCAAGCAAGAAACAACAATCAGTTTCAACCTCAACTGCAGAAGCTGAGTACATTGCAGCAGGCAGTTGTTGTGCACAGCTCCTTTGGATAAGAAATCAGTTGATGGATTATGGTATGACACTTAGAAATATTCCTATGTTTTGTGATAATACTAGTGCTATCAAAATTGCAGAAAATCCAGTTCAACATTCAAGGACTAAGCATTTAGCAAAAAAAAAAACATTCAAGGACTAAGCACATTGATGTCAGGTATCATTTTATTAGAGAACATATTGAGAACGGTACTGTGGAACTTCATTTTGTTCCTACTGACAAACAGCTTGCGGATATACTAACTAAACCATTTGATGAAACTACCTTCATTAGGCTGGTAAGTGAGTTATGTATGTTAAATTTCTAGATCTTAACATCTACAAAAGTAGCAAGGTATGTTGTTTTCAGCTTATAGACTTGATAGTTTGTCAGGATACATACTTGATTGTTAAATGTCTTAGCTGTAACACTTTGCCTTGATAAATCTCAGTATGATAGACTTGTTATCAAGCATCAGGATTAGGATTGCTATCAGTATGCTAACGTCATCAGTATTGTTATCAGTATTGCATTGTCAGTATGAGGATTGTGAAATTTGTGTGTTTAACTGTTTCAAATTCTGAAATTCATGTTTTTCAGTAGGCCGATTCTAAGCTTTGTTAAGTCTATACTAGCAAGTTTAATACATGTATACTGGTGATTTATAGATATACAGATTATTCAATAAACAGGGAATAGTAGACAAGATAGATAAATTGAAACTTGTATTTTCATTAATCAAAAGCAGTACATACATGGAAATGAAATACAAACTTCTTTTTGTCTAACTATTATAGATAATCCTAATCTTGTCTAATGTTGTAATTTTTGAATCTTGCTTCTTTCATTCATCTGAGAGACAGGACAAGGAGCATCTCAAGAACCTTGATTGAGAATTTTAAATTCCTCATCTGCTCTTGAATGTCTTTACAGGATGACTTGAATGAGAGCAACTAACCAAAACCTTGTTTTATTGAAAACTGATGGAAGAGTGAGTCGAATCTCCATCAAGATCAACCTCAGACTCTCGACCAAACTCTTCATCCTCGAACTTTGAGGAAATTAGAGGAAGATTGTATCCAACAGATGGATGTTTTGGGAGAAATTTCTGGACATTATCTTTTCAACGAGATGATCAAGAACATGTTGTTCATTGATTGTGAAAAATCTAAAGGTTGGATTCAAATGGCGATTTGGATTCAGAATCATGGTTGAAATAAAAGAAATTGAAAGGTTTATGGAGAATGGCATAAGGCGTCTGTTTCTTTTATAGAAAGGCGTAAGAAGCTGAACAGTCACTTGGGTTTATCAATGAAGTCAGATGTTATTATTACGTGTGACTGTATTTCTTGCATTTTCAAGAAATATCGAATATATCTAACCAATTGATTTTGTTCAGATTTGTTTATTTTCTTTTTTAGATAAAAGAAAATGCCATGTGGAAACTCCATTTAAGTCTCTGGAATCAGGATGATATTGATGAGGATTTCAAAACTGTGACCATCGGGATTTAAGAATCGTTATTTTTAAAACACATTGTTTTGTGATTATTTTAATGGGAGATCACATCAGGAAATGGAAGCTGATCAGTATTAATTTCATCTTGATAAATACCCTGATTTATTTCATGAAAATCAATTTTGGATTTTATTTTCCAAAAATCGTGGGTAACCGCACTTTTCAGGGACTGACACCTGTCAACCTACGTGTCGACGTGGGATAGTGGTCTGAAAGATTTGTGAAATACATTTGTTTTGAAACTCTAATCGTGTAATTGCTTTCTCTAATTTCACATTCTCTAAAGCAAAAACACTCTCGAGTTTTCAAAATCACTAATTCATTTCAAAAAAAATTCAAGTTCTTTACAGATCAAAATCAATGGCAGCTCAGAGAAGATTACCTAAATCAGTAGCCTTCAAGTTTGGTGACTTTGATTTTATGACAAACAATCATGTAGCAGCAATCACCAATAAGGAAGGAGTGTCAACTGATTTTCACCCAATCATGGACTTTCTGGCAAATGGACCATTAAGTTATGCATTGACAGCATCTCCACAGATTAATCAGGCAGTTGTTACACAAGCCTGGGAGAATGCTGAGGTAATTGATTCTACTCAGAGTCAATCAGGTAAGATTGTTCTACACTTAGGACAAGACTCATTTGATATTACTGAATCTATTGTTAATTTAGTACTTTACTTGCCTGTAAGTTTGAATTATGAGAATGTACCATCTGATGATGATGTTGTTAGAACAATGTTATCTACATTAGGTTATAATGGACCTTTAGATAACATGAGCCAGTTAAGAAGACCTTGTCTTAGTAAAGAGTGGTCTTTCTTTTTTGATCAACTAGCTAAATGCTTTACTGGTAAATGTAGTTCTTTTGATCAAATTACTGTTGTTACTTCACACATTGCTTACAGCCTATTATATAATAGAGTAATTAACATTGGAAACATTGTCTTAAGTCAGATGTGTATCAAACTTGGGTCAAGAGATCAAGGCTGGAAAATGGTTTATTATCATAGATTCATGCAAATGTTTATTAACCATTTTATTCCTGATGTTGAAGCTATATTTGGTAGGGAACATTGTGTTTCTTCTTATGTACAGCAAAAGAGAATTTTCTCTGATATTACAAAGAAGGACAATGAAAAGAATCTAGATGAAATACCTGCAATACACTATCCACAGCATGTTCAGGTAATTCTAAAAACACATCTTCCTACTCTATACAATTCTTCTTTCTTTTATGGTGAAATGACTCAGGAATCTCAATTGGAGGAGAACCTACCTGTGTCTACCCAAGTAACCCAAAACCTTATAGTCTCTGAAACAATTCAAGAACCATGTTTTGATCCACAGCCTATTGTTTCAAAGAAACCAACCTCTGTTGTCTCTCAAAAGACCTCAGTTGTAAGGAAGAGAAGATTTGTTGTATCAAGTAGCAGTAGTTCTAGTGAAGATGATGATGATTTAACTCTTTCTGAGAGAGCAGAATTGAAGGCTGCAATTCAAATTTCTCTGTTAGAACAAAGAGATGAAATACCTAGCCACAGCCAGGCTGCAGTCTCTCAAAAGGCTGTAGTACTTAAAAACGGAAAACAGTTACTGGATACTGTCTCTCAAAAGACTGTGTCTATTGAAAAAGGATCTCATCCCAAGATCACTTCTGTGTCTACACCTCTTGAGCCTTCTCAGGATAAATCTTTTGCTCACTATACCAGGAGAATAAGAAGAAAGATTCAATTGTCACCAACACACACAGAGTCTAGTCCAACTAACATTATGCAGGTCTCTATAAATCAAGATACATCTATGTCAGTATCTGACAAGAGAGATCTGGATATTGATTCTTTATGGGAAACTACATTATCATACAGACTGGCTATGGGACTTATTTCTCTAAAAGTAAAGATTTCCAGGCCTGTTCTAGATTTTCTAAGTGAAAGTGTTCCTAGACTTTCATTTCCCGAAGAATATGGACTTCTACATCAAAGACTTGACTTAATGAAGATGTATTTCTATCAAACTGTCGTAATGCAGTTAGTCAAGAAATTTGGACTTCCAAAGCATACAGCACTTCAAGCACTACATGCTTATCTCTTTAATAAAGATCTTATTGTTGAAGATGCTGCAGCTCAAGGTGAACAAGAGGAGGAAGTAGATAGAGGGAAGCAGTCAACAGAAGGTACTATTGCACCAGTGGTGAATAGTAGGACAGATCAGATCACAATCACTACAACACAATAACCATCTAGTCAGAGGAAGGATGACTCAGGAACTGTGATAGCTGATGCTGAAAGGACTTCTGTGATGACTGAGAATGCAAGTGAGATACCCTATGATATGGGAGGAATGACTTTGGTTGATTTTTCTGAAGATCAAACAAACATTGTTCAGTCAGAGTCTATCCACCTTGAGGGTGTGTCTCAGCAACCAACACTTGAAGATGGTAACACACAAACTGTAGTGTCTAATGAAGAATTACTGAAGACATTAGAGTTTGTTGTAGAACCTGAAAGTGGTATACTGGAGCCTGTAGTTTCTGAAAAGAAAGTAGATGATTGTATGGGTTCAGAGACTATAGCAGCTCACTCTTTGGAGAAAACCTCAAGCCCCTTGCCAAATGAGAAACCCTCTCTCCATGTGAGTTCAGGTATAAAAACTCCTTCTAAACCCTATTTTTCTGTAGGTCATGAGAGCACTTATCCAAATTTGAGTGATACACTTGAAAAGATGGACTTAGATCCACAATCTGAGAGGCTGGCTCCTGACCAGGTAAAAGGTGAGGTAGAAAGAGTGTTGACTTTAGTAAGTCAAAGTAAGAATGAGGGTATGGATGATCAACTCCATAGTGAGGGAGAGAAAATTAGGAAACCACCATCATTTGATATCTGGGATCAGGTTTTTCCTGAATCTTGGTCTAAAAATCTGGGTATGGATGCTGGTACTTATTCATTCATCAAAATGTATCAGAAGAATGACCTAGAACATCACAATGCAAAGCCAGAAGTTAAAGCTCAGAAGCAAAAGGAGAGTCTTGCAGGAATCATTAACAGAAGAGGTGCCAGGATAAAACAATCTCTTGATACATATGTACCAGATGAAGTTCCTAATGATCCTAGTATTCCTTTGTATGTACTTCCAATATCAGCTAGAATTGAGACATCAACGGTCTCTGATCACTCTAAGGAGGAGTCAGGATTTGAAGATGTTAGTACACAGAATACTGGTGAAGGAGAAGATGATCATATTTCAGCTCCAGATCAGAAAGATGAAGATGTTGATACTTCTAATCAAGTTTTACTACTTGAATATCATACAACTCAGGCAACTTCTTCTACAAGGCTTGAAGATACAGTTCTTTCTGAATCTGATTCTGAAGATATTAGAAGCACTTCCAACATTGAAGTTCATTCTTTGAAAGATATTCGGAATTCTCAGATTTCTATACACAAAAGACTTTAGTCACTTGAAGATAACCAAGTCACAATTCTGAAGATATTAGAAGCACTTCCAACATTGAAGTTCTGATGAATCTCATTTGTTCTGTTTCTGAATCTCTTGGAATTAATGTTGTTGATGTCAAAAAGGGGGAGATAAAGATAAAGACAATTCAAAGACAACAACACCAGACTGGGGGAGATAAAGAGCAGACAAAGGGGAATAAAAAGAAGAACCAGGAGTGACAGTGGTGAATCTCAGCTAGGAAGTGGTAAAGGAAGAGCAGCATTAATAGTTAAAATTCTTTCTTCTAAGTACTAGTTAAATGTCTACATCTGGGAAGGAGGTACTTAACTTCTTAATTCTACATTCATAAATTCTATTCTTGTTGTATTGTTATATGTTTTGACATCCACAACTTAGATTTATGCTTCAGACTTTAAAGCATAAATAGGGGGAGATTGTTAGGAATAATTCATGAGTTGTGATGTTAAGAATAGAATTTACACATTATACTTCTTGTAATCCTGATCTTATAAAGGATTTATCACTGTATATAGGATACATGTGTAAGACAGTTATCTGTAGAGTTTAGTCAGGAATGAACAGTGTATTGGAGACTACATGTCAGGATCAAAGATCAAATCCTGATGAACGTCTAATACTGATGGATGATCAGATACTGATGCAGTGTACAGATCCTGATATCAGTCATGCTACTGATGATGTCGTTGTGGATGCTACAGAAACTGGCAAGTGCTATAAAACAGGATCGTTGTTTAAAGAACAAGCAAGAAGATATTATGAAGGAAAGAGTTTTCTATTGACGAAAACTATCAACTGGAAGACAGAACATTGTCATGTATAGATTACATCTTTCTGTTATTAGTTGATAGGTAGCATTATAAATACTCTCTCAATATCATTGTAAAGAGCGTAGCTTGTGTTCGCAAGACGAAATTGTGTATTGTGAGTTCGTGTGCGTAGCTCTGTATAAGGTTTATATTCGAGAGTTCGAAACAAACAGAGAGAGATTTGTATTGTCAGCAGCTGTTAAAGGTATTGTACACGTTTGGTAGAGTTTGTATTATATCTTTTTAATACAAACAGTTTCGTTTTATTTAATCGATCTTGTGCATCTATATTCAAGCAAAAATCAGACACGATTATATAACTTGTATTCAACCCCCCCCTTCTACAAGTTATTCGAGTTAACAGATTATTTTGTGAATATTTGTTGATTTAAATTGCTTGTATAATTATTTTATCAATAGTTATTCTTGCTTGTTTATTTTCAAACATTATCTTAATCTTATTAATATTTTACTTCATACTTCACGCACTTAGAATAATTGTGTATATATGTAAATATATATGTGTAATATTTTTTATTGTTTGTCTTTTTGTTATTATTGAATTACAGGACAACATGTGATGTTTTAATACATGTTTGATGTTACAGTAGATATAATCTGTTGGTTTTAGGTTGATAAGTTTCTGTAATTGTGTAGTGTTATAGGAGTTGTAAATTCACATGACAGATTTGTGTTATTATGACACTCACTATGACACTTCTAACAAGTGTCATACTAAGCCATAATATTTTTGTTTTGTTTTGTTCTTTTTAATTTAATTATATATATATATATATATATATATATATATATATATATATATATATATATATATGGGTAAGGTTCTAGGGAGAACCTCATTATCAAGAGAACCAAGAGACTAAATCCTAGCCATCCAAAAATTGAATTTTAAATATATTTTATAATATTGTGAGTAATGGCATTTGTGTAATTATCTTGAAAGTTGTAGGCTGATTAGAATTCAGTTACATGTATTATACGCTTACAATATTTTCACATAAGGAAACGACGACAACCGGGGGATTTGATTGTTGAATAGAATTTTTGTAGTTTTGGAAACAAATATCTTACTGAATAAATTACATCGTCGTGATATATATGAATATGCAATATATAAAAATGCGATTCAGAACACACTTTTTTGACCTAGATGAAAATGGTGAGAAAGACTGAGGCTTCAAGGTACTGCTTTCTTACTTTGTACTGAGCTTACAACAGATCCATTCATAAAATTCCTAACAAGAATCATTTTTCTTTTATGAAAAGTTATATGGATTCATCAAGGTATCAAGGATATTTGAAAAAATAAGATTTGGAGGAAAATATGAGATGGCAGGATTTCAACCAGAGCTTTTGACAGATGCGATTTCTTCTTTGACAGATGATCAGAAAAAGTGGATTAATGGAATGGCTTTGCTCGAATCTTGTTCTCCAGTACAAGTGAATATCCATTCAATATATGTTTGTTTGTTTTAAAATCTTATCAGCTAGATTCTTCATCACTCCTTAATGAAATTTTGTGTTAAATTGCAGTTTAGGTAAGACTCATTAAGGTGTTCTTTTGGTGTAGGGTATATTGTTATTTAGATTAGCAGATTCTCTAAATTGTAAAGATTCATTAACGTGTTCTATAGGATATATATATAGTACTCTATTATATTCTTATCTGCGTTCTTTATAAAAATCTCTTACGTGTTTTGTGAATGGTACTGTATTTATGAAATCCAGAAATTTTCCTATGCAGAGGACTCTTATGGTGTGAGAATTCACTTGCTCAATTAACTTCTAATTATGTATTTTTATTTGTCTAAAGGATTTAATATGCTTTACAATAAGGTTCTGTTAAGTGTTGCTTTAAGTATATGTTATGAAGGTGTGAAAAGAACTTATATGTTCTCGTAGGAATTCTTATACTAACGAAATCCTCGTGAATGTGTATATTGTTTATGTGAGTCAGAACAGGCCTTTACTGTGAGCCTGTAAATTTTTTTTAAAGAGAAGGAATTATTGGATACATGGAGGAGAAGATTAATACTTAGACTGTTACATATGCAAAGGCATCCATTTAAGCCCTATGAGAAGCCTGCCAAGTATATTCAGCATGACACAATGTTTGGACAAGGCATTAAAGGTGACTTGCAATCTCAATTATGCATTTTACAAACTAAAACTGAAAAGAATTGCAAGGAAGCAGGAAAGCTATGTCTGAGATTTTGAAAATTGATACTAAGATTATGAAATAATTTTATATAAGGGCTCAAGCTTATGTCCTTGTTGATCTAGATTTGGTAGAGTCTGTATCAAGAAAGCTCCAGAAATTGATCTTACAAATATAGATGGGAAGTTTGAGTGTAATGTTTTGGAGGAGAATGTGAAAGAAAGCAACGAAGACCATGCCAACAATGCCCCGGAAATATTTTTGGCAAAAATAATGAATAAGTTGGTGCATTTTAACATAGATAAACTAGATTCGAAAGAAGCATATCTGTACAATCAAGTTCTTTAATATAATGAGCGTTCATATTGTCATTTTGGTGTTTATGTGTTTTGATATGAACAATAAACACAATATAGGTTTTGATATGAAAATACACAGAGTGAAAAATTAAAAAACATGATTCTCAATTTATTTTCCAAGAAAAAAAATGGTAAGGCTGAACCAATATAGGTTTATATTTACAAAGAATATTTTAGAAAATTTGTCTATTTTGAAAAATGCTTATATGAATACTATTAAGTGTCATTTTTAAGACATGATAAGATTTTCTTAATAACATTAAGATTCGATTAAGTGTTTTAAAAAATTATATAATTGTTTTTTCATAAAAATATCTTAAAATAGTAAAACACTTACTAAAATCTTAAAATACTTTATAGAATCTTATTTCATTTTTTTTCTATAAAATCTTATAAGGACAATGAATTTTTTCAATAAAATCTTAACATATACAAATTTTTACTTTTTTATCTAATTTTTTTTTGTGTCTGACTTAAATTCTCTTAAGTGTTTAATTAAAAAATATGTTAATTATTCAAAATAATAACTTTCATAAATAAACAAAATTTTCTAATAGACAATATTCTTTGAAGTATTTTTTTAAAAAATATTAATCATAAAAAAACATCCATGTGTCATTTTTAAGATGAGAGAAGATTTTTTTAAGTGTTTCAACTTGAACACTAAAATTCTATTAAGTGTGGTGTTATGTGATGTTCTCTTAAGTGTTCAACTAATATCAATCACAATTAATATGTTGAAACCACTTAGTAGAAAAATTAAAATATTATTTTAAATAGAAATATTATAATGCTTTGAAAAAACCTCAAAAGTTTAAACCAAATTTTAATATAAATATCCAATGAAATAATATTATAATTTTAGATTAAATAGAAAAACGCCTAATAGAATCTTGGTCGATCACAAAATATTTTTATACATTTAAAAAAAACTATGCATTTCTTTTAAAATTAAGTTACATATAAAAATATCATTTAATACACCAAGATTCTCTTAAGTGTTTCAAATCATTATATAGTTTATTTCCTTTTATTATCTCTTTAAGATTCATTCGAGAATTATTTTAAAAGTCAAGCTATAAAAAAATTTAATTCCAATTCGAGAAAAAATTCTGTAGATATTTTTAAATGTTCGATGAATTATTTATAGTGTTGTACTTGTGTGTAACTATATTCGAAACTTATTTCAGATCAATAAAATATTTAGTACAATTTTAAAATAATTATCAAATAAAGTAGTATTACGATTTCAAAATAATTAACAAAACACCTAATAGAATCTTTGTGTATTACATAATATTTTTATATATTTATTTTTTTAAAAAAAAATACATTTTTACTAAAATTAAGTTACCTTAAGAAATATTATATAATACACAAAGATTCTCTTTGGCGGCTTCGTGATCTTTTTTTATACATCAAATATGGTCGATCTTTTACAAGCTGTCTTATATATGAATTTTGAAAATATTTATTACAATATTTTATACCAATAAAATATTTAGTAGAATCTAAATGTAAATATCTAAATTATTTTACAATTTTTAAAAAATTAACAAAACACCTAACAAAATCTTGGTGTATTACATAATATATATATATATATTTTAAAACTAAACATTTCTTTTAAAATTAAGTTACATACAAAAATATCATCTAATATACCAAGTTTCTAATGCATATTTCAATGTATCCTTTAAAATTTATTCTCCATTTTCTCAAGTTCTAGAATTCGAAAAAATATTATTAAATATTCCATGAATTATTTATAACCTTGTGCTTGTACAAAACTATATTCAAAACTTATTTTACATCAATAAACTATTTATACGAATCTTAATATAAATATTTGATAAATAATATTATGATTTCAAGTAATTAAAAAAACACCTAAGAGAATCTCGGTATTTCATTATAGTTATATATTTATATATTTTTAAAAATTAATTATGCAATTTTTTTAAAAATAAGTTACATATAAAAATATTATGTAATATATCAAAATTCTTGTTCCCAATCAATAAAATCTAAATAAATCTAAAAAACACCTAAGAGAATCTTGGTGTATTACACAATATTTGTATATATTTATATTTTCAAAAGAAAATTTATACATTTCTTTTAAAATTAAGAGACATGTAAAAATATTATAAAGTCCACCAAGGTTCTCTTACGTTTTTCAAATCAATATATCAATTAATTACTACCCTTTTGAGATTCCTTTGAGAATTTCTTACGCGTTTCAAATCAATATATCAGTTTATTTATTTTTATTAAATTTTTGAGATTCTTTTTAGAATTATTTAAAATATCTAAGAGAATCTTTTTAGAAATTATTTTTGAGATTCTTTTTAGAATTAACAAAATATCTAAGAGAATCTTGGTATATTACATAATTTTTCTATATATTTATTTATTTAAAAGAAAAATTATGCATTTCTTTTAAAATTAAGTTATATATAGAAATCTTAGGTAATACACCAAGATTTTTTTACGTGTTTCAAATCAATATGTAAATTTTTTATTATATTTTCGAGATTCTTTTAAGAATTATTTTAGAAAACTTGCTATAAAAAATTGAAATTTAATTCGAAAAAATATTCTATAGATTTTCTTAAATGTTTGATATATTATTTATAGTGTTGTACTTGTACATAACTATATTCGAAACTTATTATAGATAAATAAAATATTTTTATAAAAAAATTCTATTTTAATAAATATTTATTTATCGTATCAGATAAATTATCATGTACATGAATTATTTATAGTGTTGGATAAATTATCATGTAATATCAATATGTCAATAAAAACAATTAGTATAACACCTTGGATAAATTATCATGTAATATCAAAACTCTTTTACTTGTTTCAAATCAATATGTCAATTTTTTATTATCTTTTAGAAATTCTTTTTGAGTAATTAACAAAATACCTAAGAGAATCTTGGTATATTACATAATTTTTCATATATTATTTTTTTAAAAAAAAACAATTATGCATTTCATTTTAAAATTAAGTTATATATAGAAATCTTAGGTAATACACCAAGATTCTTTTACGTGTTTCAAATCAATATGTCATTTTTTTATTATATTTTCGAGATTCTTTTGAGAATTATTTTATTTATAGTATAGGATAAATTATCATGTACATGAATTATTTATAGTGTTGAATAAATTATCATGTAATATCAATATGTCAATAAAAACAATTAGTATACCTTAGATTCTACTAGGTCTTTTAATACTTATTTGGAAACAATTTTATTTTGTAATTTTTGACAATTTGTTTATATATATTCTTATCTTCAATTATTTTTTAAAAAATAGTTTGACTATGTATCATGTTTAAAAATTATATAAAAAATTTATTAAATTATAAAAAAAATAAAAAAAATCTTACACTCCAGATTCTACGTACTCCAAGATTCTTTTACGTGTTTCAAATCAATATGTCAATTTTTTTTATTATATTTTAGAAATTCTTTCAAAGTAATTATCAAAATTCCTAAGAGAATCTTGGTGTATTACATAATTTTTCTATATATTTAATTTTTTAAAAGAAAAATTATACATTTCTTTTAAAATTAAATTATATATAGAAATCTTAGGTAATACACCAAGAGTCTTTTACGTGTTTCAAATCAAAATGTCAATTTTTTTATTATATTTTTGAGATTCTACTAGGTTTTTTGAGATTCTACTTGATTATACGAGTGAATATATATCTTTACAATTTAATATGATATATGATTATATTTTGTTCCTTTCATACAAAAATGTATTGTAAAAATTTTTAATGATATGTTTTGATTTGTTTCCTTTTGGAAATTAGAAAGAGGATGTAATATAAATCATTGATTAATTCCTAATAAATAGGTTTTCCATGTATTTTTTGAAAAGTCGTTATAAATCAGATTGTACATACCTGGACCATTTAACATGATCGGAAATTTTGAAATTTTGAAGGAAACACAATTTTTTCCCATATGTTCTATAACATGTTCTTTGGGAAAAAAAAAAGTGAAAACTATTTTTATAGATTGTGCTATTTTTCAACCAATATAAGTGTGTTTATTTGCTTATACTCATCATCAGTGTCTTAATTAATTGAAACACTGAACATAATCTTCGCTAACATAATTATTAGGCTAGCAAGAACACTAAGATTCCATTAAGTGATCATCTACAAAATTCCATTAAGTGATCATCTACAAAATATATTTAAAAATTTAAGTATATAAATTGTTTTATGAAAAAAAAAAATTCAAAGTCTTTCAAGATGTTCAAAAACACTTAATAGAAATACCATAAAAATTCTAATAAGTGTTTTTAAGAATTTATATAATCACACATAAAAAAATTATACAATATTTGAGATATTGAAATTGCATTAAGGTTCTATTAAGTAATTTTTCGGAAAAAAAATTTACTAAACCGTTTTCTAAAGAGATTCTATTATGTGATCATCTATAAAAATTATTAAAAAACCTAATTTCATACATTTTTTATGTGATCGATTGAATCAAATAATAATTTGAAATATTATGTGGCCGATTGAAATCAAACAATAATTTGAAATATTAAAATTTTGTTAAGATTCCATTAATTAGACCAACTGCTAGATTACATCTTGTACATTACCTGTTTGAGCAAAGAAGTCAGAGGTCAAAACCTAAAATAACATCGATGATTAGCAATTAACAGACTATTAGCAATTAACAGACTACTAAGATTACAATCATGAAACTTTCATTAAATATTTTTAAAAACACTTCTTAATTACACTTCGTTGAACACCTTCAATATCATCTCCAAAACATCCTTCAATGTCATCTCCAAAACATCTTTATGTAATATTTCTTGGACTCTTTCATCTTTGCAACCCAAACTGCATGTGTGAGATTATGCAACTTTAATTCTATATAATGCTGAGAAAGTTCTATGAATTGATACGTCTTAATTTGATTACGTAATGATTGATTTTAGAAATCAATTATCAGAATTAGATTGATAATTGAAATATGGAAAGCCTATAGCTAATTGTGACGTATCTAATTAAATCAGTGTAAAAATGGTAATAAATTATAATGTAATACGTATATTTAATTGTATTTTCAGTATAACCAAATACTACCCCTATAGCATTAAAAGGTAATATACTAGTATATTTATACACAATCTAAGCCACAAGATTAAAATTAAATTAATGGTGATGATGAGGGTCTTCTGGTTCTCTTGCTAAGAAAGGTTCTCTTTTGAACCTCCTCCTATATATATATATAGGGTTAAGTTCTATGGAGTACAATTTAATTGGAGTACGTTGGAGTACATATACGTTCTGCACTCAAAATATTTTAAAATTTATTGTTTTGCAAACCTTGTTATATGAATATCATAATTTCATTGATAATTTTGAAAATCATGTATATTTTGCAATATATTCATCTTGAAAATCCTTTATGTTTTGCAATCCGAACATATATGTTTTGCAACCCAAATGTGTTTTGCAGAACAATTCATTTTGCAATATTTTGTTAGCAAAACATACAAAATTTTCAAGATTCTCGATGAAATAATGATGTTCATGTAATAAGATTTGCAAAATAATAAATTTTAAAATATTTTGAGTGCAGAACGTATGTGTACTCCAACGTACTCCAATTAAACTGTACTCCATAGAACTTTTTGTTGGGGAATTGGGTGATAACTTGGATTTTTCTGAAGTCGTGTGATCACTTTCAGATTGAAGTTATTTGTGGTTCACCCAAATAATTCAATCGGATAAAATCAGAAAATCTGCAAGAAGAGAGAATGAATTTTGCTGTGTATTTCAAAATGAACCTATGTCTAAAATGATCAATGTCACACCTATTTATAGATGTCAACAGATGTGTCTTTTGCCAATAGACACACCTCAAGATGTGTCTTTTCCAATAGACACATCTCATAGACACACCTCAAGATGTGTCTTTTCCAATAGACACATCTCATTTCCAACAGTCATGTCCAATGCCAATAGACACACCTCAAGGTGTGTCTTTTCCAATAGACACATGCCAATAGACATGTCCCATAAGCAATAATTCTGAAATCATAACGAACTCGAACAGAGCATGCACTCCGCATTCTCCTGACTTGTTCGATGTAGCATTACGATTACATTGATCAACTAGCCAATCCAATTACACTAAAATATCCAACAATCCTCCCCCATTTTAGCGTAATCCATGATTAACTAAACAAAATCACAACAAACGACAAACTTATGCATAAATGAAATATCGTGACGATTGAATTTCACATTAGTATATTACACATTCCAAATATTCGAATACCAAGGTATCACTATGGATTGAACCTTTACTATTCATATTGAATACATGAAGATAATATACACATAAATTTACATTCTCAAATGTTCTTACTTGACACTATCTTTTACTAGCCTAGTGTCCTAATCCTTCATAAGCATATCAAAGCCAAGTCCTAGCTTCTTGAAGCAGCTAAACTTCATGCTCATATAGGTAGTTCTTTTATTCTCGCACCTGCATATGCAATTTTTCAAAAGAACTATTAAGAAGACAAACTTCAACCTCCTTAACTTGCAGGGCTGAACACATACCTTGGGATGATGCTTTAATGTGTTCCAATCTCTAAATGTTAAGCTTTCCACATTGAATTCAGCACCTAATGTCATATTAGATGGGAATTGGGTATCTCAACATGAGAGGTTATTCGATGGACTTTAATCCCATCCCCACAGCCGATTTGTGCACAAGATCTCTACTCAACCCTTTGGTTAGATGATCGGCTAAATTATGTTGAGTTCTTATAAACTCCACTGATATAACACCATGCGTGATTAGCTCACGAATCATGCTGTGTCTAACACCTAAGTGTCTAGACTTGCCTTTGAACACTTGTCTATAAGCATTAGACAAGGCAGACTCACTATCACATCTGATAGATATGGGAGATATCGGTTTAGGCCACAATGGAATCTCATAAATCAGATTTCTTAGCCATTCAGCTTCTTTACCAGCCGCTGATAATGCCACAAATTCAGATTCCATCGTTGAATCAGTAATGCAACTTTGTTTCTTTGATGCCCAAGAGATAGCACCTCCCCCAAGAAGGAATACCCATCCACTTGTGGAAGAATGATCTTCCTTATTGGAAATCCAACTTGCATCTGAATGACCTTCAATAACCGAAGGAAATCCAGTATATGTCAAACCATAATTCATGGTTCCTTTCAAGTATTTGAACACTCGGCTTAAGGCTTGCCAATGATGTGTACTTGGCTTGCTAGTATACCTACTAAGCTTTCCAACAGCATAGGCAATATCTGGCCTAGTGCTTATCATGGCATACATGAGACTACCAATAGCCCTAGAGTATTCAAGTTGAGATACTGCAACACCTGTATTAGGTAGGAGTTTAATACTAGGATCAAGAGGAGTGCTAACAGGAGAACAATCCTTAAAGTTAAATCTTTTAAGAATCTTCTCAATATAATGAGATTGAGAAATTGAAATGCCATTGTTCTCACGATTGATCCTTATACCAAGAATCACCTCAGCCTCCCCCATGTCTTTCATATCAAAATTAGATGACAAGAACTTCTTGGTTTTATCCACTTGATTTTGGTCAGTACCAAAAATCAACATGTCGTCCACATATAAACAAATTATAACTCCTTTACCAGAAGCATCAAATTTGCTATATACACACTTGTCTGCTTGGTTAAGAAAATAACCGTTAGACAAGACTACAGTATCAAATTTATCATGCCAATCCTTCGGTGCTTGTTTCAGACCATAAATTGATTTCTTCAATTTACACACCTTGTTCTCACAACCAGGCATTACAAACCCTTCGGGTTGTTTCATATAAATCTCTTCATCTAATTCACCATTCAAGAATGCAGTTTTCACATCCATTTGGTGAATGACAAGGTCGTGTATAGCAGCAAGTGCTATTAACAACCTAATAGTGGAGGTTCTAGCAACAGGAGCATAAGTATCAAAATAATCAATCCCTTCTTTTTGTCTAAAACCTTGGATCACCAATCTGGCTTTAAACTTATCTATGGTACCGTCCACCTTCATTTTCCTTTTGAAGATCCATCTATTTCCCAACGCTTTACAGCCAGGGGGCAGATCACTCAATTCCCAAGTATTGTTATTCATGATAGAATCCATTTCATCTTGGATAGCTTCTTTCCAGAATGCAACATCCCTAGATTTCATAGCTTCGCTAAAAGTATTTGGATCCTCCTCAATAACAAAACAATATTGGTATTGATATTCAATTTCATCTCTAGAGCCTTCTACTAGATAAAGATGAAAATCATCTCCAAAAGACTTTGCTTTTCTAGCTCTAGTGCTTCTCCTTGGTTCAGACGGTCCATTCACATCTTCAGTAGAAACTGAGTTCCTACTAGAAGAATTCTGAAGCATGTCCCTTGGTCTAGGTATAGATGTAAATCTATTTTCATCAAAAATAGCATCTCTTGACTCGATAATCGAGTTCACAGATACATAGTCATTAGATTCTAACACATAGAATCTATATGCTATAGAATGCTCAGCATAACCAACAAATATGCAATCTATACCTCGTTCACCCAAGTTTCTTCTTTTGGGTTCAGTGAGTCTTACAACTGCTCTACATCCCCAAACTCTCAGAAAACTCAATTTTGGTGACTCTTTATACCAAAGTTCATAAGGGGTAATCTTATTCCTCTTACTAGGAATTCGATTCAATAAGTAACAGGCTGTCAACATAGCCTCACCCCAAAATCCCTCACTCAAACCCGAGTAGGATAACAAGGAATTAACCATTTCTTTCAAAGTCCTATTCTTTCGCTCTGCCACACCATTTTGCTGTGGTGTATAAGGAGCCGTGGTTTGATGTATTATACCAGTAGATTGAAAATAAACCGGATCATAATACTCACCTCCTCTATCAGTACGTAGATTTTTAATCATGGTACTCTGATGTAGCTCTACTTCTTCTTTAAAAATTTTAAAGAAGTCAAGAGCTTCATCCTTAGCATGCAATAAATATACATAGCAATATCTAGTAGCATCATCAATAAAAGTGACTACATACTTTTTATTTCCTAATGATGGTGTAGAATGGAAATCACACAAATCACTATGTATTAATTCTAAAAAACCAGACACCCTATTAACCTCCTTAAAGGGCTTTCTTGTTATCTTTGTCAACATGCATGTTTTGCATTTTTCATTGTCTAAATCAATAGCAGGTATGAGACTCATTTTAGACATATCCTTTATTCTTTTGTAATGTACATGTCCTAGTCTAGCATGCCATAATTCAGGTTTGTTCAAATTATTGCTAGTACTAGTAGAAGCCATGCAAGCAGATTCATCAATAAATGGAGTATTAACATTCAACATAAACATGCCATTACACAAATAGCCAAAGCCAACAAAAGAGCCATGTTTTGACAATATATATTTGTCACTTTCATAAACTTGTTTATATCCACAATTGTTCAATACAACACCAGACAAGAGATTCTTACGAATCCCAGGAACATACAACACTTTATTTAATAATATACATTTGCCAGAAGTAAAAACTATCTTGACATTTCCTAGTCCTTTGATCGGTTCAGTTGCAACATTTCCCATCTTTAAGATAGATCCATCTTCGATTGGTTGAAAGTCTATGAACCAACGAAGATCTTTGCATACATGACTCGTTGCTCCTGAATCAATCCACCAAGCAACATTGTCATCCTGCACATAAAATGCCTCAGATATTAGTGACACATAATTCTGACTAGAATTACAATTTTGCATTAAAATCTGACCTTGTTGCAATTCTGGATCCTTGGATCCACTTGGACCAGCATTTTGCTTTTCTTGCTTGCCTTTACCAACCCGACAATCCTTCTTGAAATGTCCAGGTTTGCCACACTTCCAACATGCCATCTTAGGCTTTTTGTTGGAAGAATTGTTGTTGTTTCCTTTAAACTTTCGTTTATCACCCTTGCCATACTTAGAATTCTTTGAAGATCCACCATCTTCAACCATATTCACAGAAGAGTTATTGACTTGGTTCTTGCCCTTAGGATTATTCTCAATTTCTTGAGTCCTCAAAGCCTCTTCAATTCTGAAGTGACTTCCAAGTTGAACCAGAGTCATATCCTCTTTGTTATGTTTCAAGGAGTGTTTAAAATCCTTCCATGATGGTGGTAGTTTGTCTATAACACCAGAAACTGAGATAGATTCATCCATCTTCAGATTGTGTTGGGCAAACTGTCCCAGAATTCTCAACAATTCATTGTATTGTTCCATCACAGGTCTAGAGTCGACCATTTTGTAATTCATAAAATTACTGACCAGAAACTTCTTACTAGAAGCATCTTCTGCCATGTATTTGGATTCAAGAGAATCCCACAATTCTTTTGCTGACTCAACATTTTGATATACATCGAAAAGGGAATCAGACATACCGTTTAAAATGTGACCGCGGCAGATGTAATCAGCGTTTTCCCATTTGCAACGCCTCCTTGTTTGTTCAGCGGTTTCATCCTCAACCACTTCTGGAATGGGGGTACTCAAAACATATACAACCTTCAGCGTTGTCAATAGAAAATGCATCTTCTTTTGCCATCTTCTAAAATCCTGACCCTCAAACTTGTCCAACTTTGCAAACTTGCTTGTCATGTCTCTTGCAGATTCTGAGTTTGCCATCTTCAGAAAATAGATAACTTCAATCTTTGTTGGGGAATTGGGTGATAACTTGGATTTTTCTGAAGTCGTGTGATCACTTTCAGATTGAAGTTATTTGTGGTTCACCCAAATAATTCAATCGGATAAAATCAGAAAATCTGCAAGAAGAGAGAATGAATTTTGCTGTGTATTTCAAAATGAACCTATGTCTAAAATGATCAATGTCACACCTATTTATAGATGTCAACAGATGTGTCTTTTGCCAATAGACACACCTCAAGATGTGTCTTTTCCAATAGACACATCTCATAGACACACCTCAAGATGTGTCTTTTCCAATAGACACATCTCATTTCCAACAGTCATGTCCAATGCCAATAGACACACCTCAAGGTGTGTCTTTTCCAATAGACACATGCCAATAGACATGTCCCATAAGCAATAATTCTGAAATCATAACGAACTCGAACAGAGCATGCACTCCGCATTCTCCTGACTTGTTCGATGTAGCATTACGATTACATTGATCAACTAGCCAATCCAATTACACTAAAATATCCAACACTTTTCTCTATATATATATATAGGAGGAGGTTGAAAAGAGAACCTTTCTTAGCAAGAGAACCAGAAGACCCTCATCATCACCATTAATTTAATTTTAATCTTGTGGCTTAGATTGTGTATAAATATACTAGTATATTAATATTTGGTTATACTGAAAATACAATTAAATATACGTATTACATTATAATTTATTACCATTTTTACACTGATTTAATTAGATACGTTACAATTAGCTATAGGCTTTCCATATTTCAATTATCAATCTAATTCTGATAATTGATTTCTAAAATCAATCATTACGTAATCAAATTAAGACGTATGTTATATCACAATTCATAGAACTTTCTCAGCATTATATCGAATTAAAGTTGCATAATCCCACACATGCAGTTTGGTTTGCAAAGATGTAAGAGTCCAAGAAATATTACATAAAGATGTTTTGGAGATGACATTGAAGGATGTTTTGGAGATGATATTGAAGGTGTTCATCGAAGTGTAATTAAGAAGTGTTTTTAAAAATATTTAATGAAAGTTTCATGATTGTAATCTTAGTAATCTGTTAATTGCTAATAGTCTGTTAATTGCTAATCATCGATGTTATTTTAGGTTTTGACCTCTGACTTCTTTGCTCAAACAGGTCATGTACAAGATGTAATCTAGCAGTTGGTCTAATTAATGGAATCTTAACAAAATTTTAATATTTCAAATTATTGTTTGATTTCAATCGGCCACATAATATTTCAAATTATTATTTGATTCAATCGATCACATAAAAAATGTATGAAATTAGGTTTTTTAATAATTTTTATAGATGATCACATAATAGAATCTCTTTAGAAAACGGTTTAGTAAATTTTTTTTTCGAAAAATTACTTAATAGAACCTTAATGCAATTTCAATATCTCAAATATTGTATAATTTTTTTATGTGTGATTATATAAATTCTTAAAAACACTTATTAGAATTTTTATGGTATTTCTATTAAGTGTTTTTGAACATCTTGAAAGACTTTGAAATTTTTTTTTCATAAAACAATTTATATACTTAAATTTTTAAATATATTTTGTAGATGATCACTTAATGGAATTTTGTAGATGATCACTTAATGGAATCTTAGTGTTCTTGCTAGCCTAATAATAATGTTAGCGAAGATTATGTTCAGTGTTTCAATTGATTAAGACACTGATGATGAGTATAAGCAAATAAACACACTTATATTGGTTGAAAAATAGCACAATCTATAAAAATAGTTTTCACTTTTCTTTTCCCAAAGAACATGTTATAGAACATATGGGAAAAAATTGTGTTTCCTTCAAAATTTCAAAATTTCCGATCATGTTAAATGGTCCAGGTATGTACAATCTGATTTATAACGACTTTCCAAAAAATACATGGAAAACCTATTTATTAGGAATTAATCAATGATTTATATTACACTCTCTTTCTAATTTTCAAAAGGAAACAAATCAAAACATATCATTAAAAATCTTTACAATACATTTTTGTATGAAAGGAACAAAATATAATCATATATCATATTAAATTGTAAAGATATATATTCACTCGTATAATCAAGTAGAATCTCAAAAAACCTAGTAGAATCTCAAAAATATAATAAAAAAATTGACATTTTGATTTGAAACACGTAAAATACTCTTGGTGTATTACCTAAGATTTCTATATATAATTTAATTTTAAAAGAAATGTATAATTTTTCTTTTAAAAAATTAAATATATAGAAAAATTATGTAATACACCAAGATTCTCTTAGGAATTTTGATAATTACTTTGAAAGAATTTCTAAAATATAATAAAAAAAATTGACATATTGATTTGAAACACGTAAAAGAATCTTGGAGTACGTAGAATCTGGAGTGTAAGATATTTTTTAATTTTTTTATAATTTAATAACTTTTTTATATAATTTTTAAACATGATACATAGTCAAACAATTTTTTAAAAAATAATTGAAGATAAGTATATATGTAAACAAATTGTCAAAAATTACAAAATAAAATTGTTTCCAAATAAGTATTCAAAGACCTAGTAGAATCTAAGGTATACTAATTGTTTTTATTGACATATTGATATTACATGATAATTTATTCAACACTATAAATAATTCATGTACATGATAATTTATTCTATACTATAAATAAAATAATTCTCAAAAGAATCTCGAAAATATAATAAAAAAATGACATATTGATTTGAAACACGTAAAAGAATCTTGGTGTATTACCTAAGATTTCTATATATAACTTAATTTTAAAAAGAAATGCATAATTGTTTTTTTAAAAAAATAATATATGAAAAATTATGTAATATACCAAGATTCTCTTAGGTATTTTGTTAATTACTCAAAAAGAATTTCTAAAAGATAATAAAAAATTGACATATTGATTTGAAACAAGTAAAAGAGTTTTGATATTACAAGATAATTTATCCAAGGTGTTATACTAATTGTTTTTATTGACATATTGATATTACATGATAATTTATCCAACACTATAAATAATTCATGTACATGATAATTTATCTGATACGATAAATAAATATTTATTAAAATAGAAATTTTATATAAAAATATTTTATTTAGCTATAATAAGTTTCGAATATAGTTTTAGCAAAAAAAAAAAGTTTCGAATATAGTTATGTACAAGTACAACACTATAAATAATATATCAAACATTTAAGAAAATCTATAGAATATTTTTTCGAATTAAATTTCAATTTTTTATAGCAAGTTTTCTAAAATAATTCTTAAAAGAATCTCGAAAATATAATAAAAAATTTACATATTGATTTGAAACACGTAAAAAAATCTTGGTGTATTACCTAATATTTCTATATATAACTTAATTTTAAAAGAAATGCATAATTTTTCTTTTAAATAAATAAATATATAGAAAAATTATGTAATATACCAAGATTCTCTTAGATATTTTGTTAATTCTAAAAAGAATCTCAAAAATAATTTCTAAAAAGATTCTCTTAGATATTTTAAATAATTCTAAAAAGAATCTCAAAAATTTAATAAAAATAAATAAACTGATATATTGATTTAAAACGCGTAACAAATTCTCAAAGGAATCTCAAAAGGGTAGTAATTAATTGATATATTGATTTGAAAAACGTAAGAGAACCTTGGTGCACTTTATAATATTTTTACATGTAACTTAATTTTAAAAGAAATGTATAAATTTTCTTTTGAAAATATAAATATATACAAATATTGTGTAATACACCAAGATTCTCTTAGGTGTTTTTTAGATTTATTTAGATTTTATTGATTGGGAACAAGAATTTTGATATATTACATAATATTTTTATATGTAACTTATTTTTAAAAAAATTGCATAATTAATTTTTAAAAATATATAAATATATAACTATAATGAAATACCGAGATTCTCTTAGGTGTTTTTTTAATTACTTGAAATCATAATATTATTTATCAAATATTTATATTAAGATTCGTATAAATAGTTTATTGATGTAAAATAAGTTTTGAATATAGTTTTGTACAAGCACAAGGTTATAAATAATTCATGGAATATTTAAGAACATTTTTTCGAATTCTAGAACTTGAGAAAATGGAGAATAAATTTTAAAGGATACATTGAAATATGCATTAGAAACTTGGTATATTAGATGATATTTTTGTATGTAACTTAATTTTAAAAGAAATGTTTAGTTTTAAAATATATATATATATTATGTAATACACCAAGATTTTGTTAGGTGTTTTGTTAATTTTTTAAAAATTGTAAAATAATTTAGATATTTACATTTAGATTCTACTAAATATTTTATTGGTATAAAATATTGTAATAAATATTTTCAAAATTCATATATAAGACAGCTTGTAAAAGATCGACCATATTTGATGTATAAAAAAAGATCACGAAGCCGCCAAAGAGAATCTTTATGTATTATATAATATTTCTTAAGGTAACTTAATTTTAGTAAAAATGTATTTTTAAAAAAAAAATATATAAAAATATTATGTAATACACAAAGATTCTATTAGGTGTTTTGTTAATTATTTTGAAATCGTAATACTACTTTATTTGATAATTATTTTAAAATTGTACTAAATATTTTATTGATCTGAAATAAGTTTCGAATATAGTTACACACAAGTACAACACTATAAATAATTCATCGAACATTTAAAAATATCTACAGAATTTTTTCTCGAATTGGAATTAAATTTTTTTATAGCTTGACTTTTAAAATAATTCTCGAATGAATCTTAAAAAGATAATAAAAGGAAATAAACTATATAATGATTTGAAACACTTAAGAGAATCTTGGTGTATTAAATGATATTTTTATATGTAACTTAATTTTAAAAGAAATGCATAGTTTTTTTTAAATGTATAAAAATATTTTGTGATCGACCAAGATTCTATTAGGCGTTTTTCTATTTAATCTAAAATTATAATATTATTTCATTGGATATTTATATTAAAATTTGGTTTAAACTTTTGAGGTTTTTTCAAAGCATTATAATATTTCTATTTAAAATAATATTTTAATTTTTCTACTAAGTGGTTTCAACATATTAATTGTGATTGATATTAGTTGAACACTTAAGAGAACATCACATAACACCACACTTAATAGAATTTTAGTGTTCAAGTTGAAACACTTAAAAAAATCTTCTCTCATCTTAAAAATGACACATGGATGTTTTTTTATGATTAATATTTTTTAAAAAAATACTTCAAAGAATATTGTCTATTAGAAAATTTTGTTTATTTATGAAAGTTATTATTTTGAATAATTAACATATTTTTTAATTAAACACTTAAGAGAATTTAAGTCAGACACAAAAAAAAAATTAGATAAAAAAGTAAAAATTTGTATATGTTAAGATTTTATTGAAAAAATTCATTGTCCTTATAAGATTTTATAGAAAAAAAATGAAATAAGATTCTATAAAGTATTTTAAGATTTTAGTAAGTGTTTTACTATTTTAAGATATTTTTATGAAAAAACAATTATATAATTTTTTAAAACACTTAATCGAATCTTAATGTTATTAAGAAAATCTTATCATGTCTTAAAAATGACACTTAATAGTATTCATATAAGCATTTTTCAAAATAAACAATTTTTCTAAAATATTCTTTGTAAATATAAACCTATATTGGTTCAGCCTTACCATTTTTTTTCTTGGAAAATAAATTGAGAATCATGTTTTTAAATTTTTCACTCTGTGTATTTTCATATCAAAACCTATATTGTGTTTATTGTTCATATCAAAACACATAAACACCAAAATGACAATATGAACGCTCATCATATTAAAGAACTTGATTGTACAGATATGCTTCTTTCGAATCTAGTTTATCTATGTTAAAATGCACCAACTTATTCATTATTTTTGCCAAAAATATTTCCGGGGCATTGTTGGCATGGTCTTCGTTGCTTTCTTTCACATTCTCCTCCAAAACATTACACTCAAACTTCCCATCTATATTTGTAAGATCAATTTCTGGAGCTTTCTTGATACAGACTCTACCAAATCTAGATCAACAAGGACATAAGCTTGAGCCCTTATATAAAATTATTTCATAATCTTAGTATCAATTTTCAAAATCTCAGACATAGCTTTCCTGCTTCCTTGCAATTCTTTTCAGTTTTAGTTTGTAAAATGCATAATTGAGATTGCAAGTCACCTTTAATGCCTTGTCCAAACATTGTGTCATGCTGAATATACTTGGCAGGCTTCTCATAGGGCTTAAATGGATGCCTTTGCATATGTAACAGTCTAAGTATTAATCTTCTCCTCCATGTATCCAATAATTCCTTCTCTTTAAAAAAAATTTACAGGCTCACAGTAAAGGCCTGTTCTGACTCACATAAACAATATACACATTCACGAGGATTTCGTTAGTATAAGAATTCCTACGAGAACATATAAGTTCTTTTCACACCTTCATAACATATACTTAAAGCAACACTTAACAGAACCTTATTGTAAAGCATATTAAATCCTTTAGACAAATAAAAATACATAATTAGAAGTTAATTGAGCAAGTGAATTCTCACACCATAAGAGTCCTCTGCATAGGAAAATTTCTGGATTTCATAAATACAGTACCATTCACAAAACACGTAAGAGATTTTTATAAAGAACGCAGATAAGAATATAATAGAGTACTATATATATATCCTATAGAACACGTTAATGAATCTTTACAATTTAGAGAATCTGCTAATCTAAATAACAATATACCCTACACTGTTAGGTCGATTACACAATAAGCAATCAAATACTGTATGAGTAACTTAACAAGAACACACTGTTTAACAATTAAAAACTGTTTGGAATTAATAATTCCTCTCTCAGTGATGTAAATATCACAGAGAGCTGCTTAGGTTACAATGGATGAATATCTCAATGTTCGACTACCCTTCTAGGGTTAACCTAACTGTATTTATAGAACATACAGCTTCGTACAATCAGTAATTGATTCTCCTATAATTAAGCTATACAATTGATATCAATCACGATTGCTCCAGTCTTCCAAGTCAACTCAATCTCTTTGACAGCTTTCCAATCTTCAAAGATATTGCTTCCATATTTATCTTGAATCAATCTTCAAACACTGTTGACTCTTCAGACAATACCGCTACAGAGTTTAACAAACTCTGTTTGCGCTTCCAGTCAGTGTTTAACCAAACTCTGACTACTTCCAGCTAAACTCTGTTTTCTGACTTTAGCTTCCAAACACTGTTTTCATCAATCATTTCTAACAATCTCCCCCAACTTGTCCATTAGCAAAAATGTACAAGTTTACAGTAAATGATGATGTCAAAACAAATACAAAGTTTTACAGTGTTTAACATACAAACAGAGTTTAAGCTATTACTTAACAAATTCTACATGAAATAAGAAAAATTCTTACAGACTTTAATCTCTAATCTCTTGAAGATCAGGCACTGTTCTGAGATAGTCTATAAGCAACCTTCTTTCAGCATTTTCAAGCTCTATCTGCATAGCTTCTTTGATTTCTCTCAACTGAGGATCATTCTCATCAGTTTGATAGATAGCAGCTCTAAGATCGTAGATTTTGTTTCTTCTCATCTCATTTCCCAGCCTGATGTATTTCACCTCTTCAGATTTTACATTGAAATCCAGAACAGTAATTCCAAGATCTGTTTTCAGCTTTGTAGTCCCCTTCTCCATTTCAATCAGATTGCCATTCCAATCTCTGTATTTAGGAACATACTTGCTGTTGAATTTCATTTGCCTTCTTGCAAGGTTTTGAATCATTCTTTGTTGAAGTACATTTGCCACTGACTGTGCTCTTTGATTTCTCACTCTGAAAATATACAGGACATATTCAAGTTCTTCAGCATACTTTAATTCGATATCCTTTTCAGAGACTTTAAATACTGTTCCATCAGCCATGAAATATAACAAGAAATCCTTTTCTAGACTCTTTTGATGTACAAGCTGTACTGACTCCAGTTTGTCTAAACTCTCTTGAGTGACACCACCTCCTGGAACAGACAGTGAAGAAGGATCTCTAGGACCAACATATTGTCTTTTATCTCTGTGTGAACCTATCCCTTCTTTGTTGTATCCAACTTTACCAGATAAAGCTCTACCATCAGAAAAATCCATTGGAATTGTAGCTTCTAGTCTTGGATCATGAGGAGCACCTCTTTTAAATGTGGATTTCAACTGAGAAGACAATAATGGTGTGGTCACAACTTGTGCAGCAACAGAGGTTGTGTTTTCATTCTTCTGTACAACATGTGTATCAACAGAGGTTGTAACTATACTTTTCAGCTTTTGCTTAGCTTCTGCATCTGTTGGTTTTCTGAATACTTGCATTCTTTGATCTGTACCAACAGGTTCTTTGATTTGAATACCTTTAAGAACAGGCTTTGCAGCTTTAGCAACTTTCACATTCTTCTTTCCTTTTTCAGACTTTAAAGCTTTCAGATGCTTTTCTTGTAATGTTAGGTCGATTACACAATAAATAATCAAGAACTGTATAAATAAGTAACAAGAACACACGTTTTAACTCTTTAAAACTGTTTGGAATTAATAATTCCTCTCTCGATGATGTAAAGTATCACAGAGAGCTGCTTAGGTTACAAGAATGATGTTCGTTCACGTTCGATACCCTTCTAGGGTTAACCTAACTGTATTTATAAGATATACAGCTACGTACAATCGTAAATTGATTCTCCTAAAATTAAGCTATACAATTGATATCAATTACGATTGCTACACATCTTCTAAGTCAACTCGATCTCTTTGACAGCTATCCAATCTTCAAAGATATCGCTTCCATATTAATATTAAATTAATCTTCAAACTCTGTTGACTTGTAGACGCTCCCAGTAGACAGACTTTAGCAAACTCTGTTCTCTCCACGCTAACAGCGTTTGCGCTTCCATGTATTCAGCTATCAGTGTTTACGCTTTCCTCTGTCAGCGTTTGCGCTTCCAGCAATCAGCGTATACTCAAACTCTGTTACAACTGCTTTCAATAACAAGTTAAACTCTCTTTACCTGAAACACTTAAACACTGACATTAAATCACATCAATTATATCTAACAATCTCCCCCAACTTGTTCATTAGAAAAATGTACAAGTTTACAATAATTGATGATGTCAAAACAAACGAATAAAAACACAGTGTTTAACATATAATCAGAGTTTAAACTTGACTTAGCAAAATTTACAGAAAATACGAATCACTTACAAATTCTGTCTACCTAACCTCCTCAAGATCTGGAGTTGTTCTGAGATAATCAATCAACAATCTCCTTTCAGCATTTTCAAGTTCAATTTCCATAGCTTGCTTGATCTCTCTTAACTCTGGATCATTTTCATCCGTTTGAAAAATAGCAGCCCTAAGATCATAGATCTTGTTTCTCCTCATTTCATTACCCAATCTGATGTACTTTAATTCTTCAGACTTTACATTGATATCCAGAACTGTAATTCCAAGGTCAGTCTTCAACCTTGTAGTTCCCTTCTGCATTTCAATCAGATTTCCATTCCAGTCTCTGTATTTTGGAACATATTTTTCAGCAGACTTTGTTCCTGTAGCAACTTTAGCTTTCAGCATATGCTCCCTTATAGAATTAGCAATAAGCTGTGTTCTTTGATTTCTAACTCTGAAGATATGCAAGACATACTGAAGTTCCTCAAATAATTTTAGCTTGATTGCTTCTTCATTCACTCTATATACTGACCCATCTGCCATAAAGTATAGTAGAAAGTGAATATCTAAGCTCCTTTGATGAACTACCTGAACTGATTCCAACTTGTCTAGATTTTCTTGAGTTATACCAGAACCAAGAGATACAAGTGCAGAAGGATCTCTTGGACTGTTACCAACTCTCAAATCTCTTTTTGATCCTAAACCAGAAGTATTCCTGCCTGGTGGCTTTCCTGAACAGGCAATATTATGCTGATATCCACCAGTCACTCCTGCTCCTTCTTCCACTGGAATCTTTGCCCTTGAAAAACCAGGTAAAAGTTTACTTTGAGTCTGTACAACTTGTGTAGCAACAGAGGTTGTAACTATCATCTTGCCCTTGCTCTCTTCATCAACTTTCCCTTTTAACTTCAACTTAGCATCAAGAGAAGACTTTCTAACCAGCTTTCCAGTATCTTCTTCTTCTTCTTCTTGAATACCAGATGGTTTTTCTTTGATTACAATTCCTTTCATCACAGGCTTTGCAAACTTTGAAGTTTTAACAACTTTCTTCACTTTCTTGGACTTCACAGCTTTTAGATGTTCTTTCTGTAACAACTTCTCTTCAGCTTGAATATCCTCAAGTGTAGCTTCAGCATTCTCTTCTCGAAAAAGTTTTGCAGCCAATTCTTCATCTGTTTGTGGATTATCAGAGAATAACAAATCCTTTGGCTTTGATCCTGAAGTACTCTGAGCATTTGAATCTATCACCAAATTCGGCTTTGACCTTGAAGACCTCCCATGTCCTTGTCTAAGATTCACATTTCTTAAGCCCTTATCAGCATTGGCTTCTTCATCATCATTTTTATCTTGCTTTGACAGAGTTTGATCTTTCTTACACTTGGTTTTAGAAACTTTCTCCCCCTTTTTGACATCATCACTGTCTTGAATCAGTATGGAGGTGATTAACTCAAGAGAATTTGCTATAGAATCAACTTTCTCAGCCAGTAAAGTCTGATTCTTTTCAACTGTACTCAGTCTGTCATTAAGATTAGATTGAGCTTTGGCAAACTGTTGAAAGAGTTTAGCATTAGCTAGTTGAGCTTTTTCCTCATGAGTGGCAACTTCTGTGCGAAGATCAACAATAGATTTCTGAGTGTCATCAAATCTATTATTCAAAGTTTTGATCTGTATCACCGTGCCTTGCAAACAAGTGAAAATTTCTGGATTTGTAATCTTTTTAGAATTGACTTCAAGAAACTTTTCTGCCCTTCCAGGAGGAAAAATACAGTCTGACTTGTACCATTCAGCAGTTTGCTTGGCCAAATAACCATCATCAATTTCATTATTAGAAGGCCCAGCAAAATCTGGTTTTTCACCTGTTTTCTGACCATCTGGCTGATTTTGTGGTTGGTCAACTCCTGTACTATTAGCTTCAACAGAATCACTCATTGATTCACTAGTAGAGGCAACAGAAAGACTAGGTTCTGGAGCAGCAATTTGTTCTTGAGCAACAATAGGTTCTTGAGCAACCTGTTTTCCTTTATCAATTGGAGTTTGCTCTGAAGAAAGAACCTTCTCTGGTTTATCAACCTCCTCACCATGAGCAGAAATATTATTGGCATCAGAGTTCAACTCAGTGTGTGATGCAACCACAGTGTCTTCAAGAACAACAGTTGGCCCATCAGCAACACCAGTATCTATAGATATTGTAACCTCCATGAGTGGTGGAGTAGATGCTTCATGATTAAAAGACATTGGAATTTCAGCAAACTCTTCCATTGGAGATAAAACATCTCTAGCATCTTCATTGTCTTGAACCTTATCAACTTTTGGTTCAGCAACCTTGACTCCTGATTCTGGGATTTCAGGTTCTATGATAACCTCTGGCTCACCAGTAGGAATATCAAATGAGATTTTCTCTTGAGCCTCTGCAACAGGCTCATCATCAGAATCAGTCAGGATAAGCTTCCTCCTCTTAGCTTGAGGTACTGCAACTTGTTCTGCAGCTTCACTGGAACTCTCACTAGAACTTTCCTCAACCAAAGGTGGTGAAGGTCTGTTTGCCCTTTGTATGAATCTTCTAGAATAAACAGCCTTTGGAGTTGACTGTTTAGCCTTAGCACGTTCAGTGTTGATTGCAGTATGTTTCTTCCTTTTTGGCTTTTGAGGTGGTTGTGGATGAGTAGTAGAGACAGGGTTTGTTGGTTCAGTGTTCGTTTGGTCAGGTTTGGTTTGAGGTTCTGTTTGTGTTGGAGGTAATATGGTTTGTTCAGTGGTGGTTGGTGTGGGTGCAGGTGTTTGAGTAGGTTGAGATGGTATGTTTTGTGTACGATCAGTGGCTAAAGGTTCAGGCATAGGCTGTGAGTCTGGTTGTTGTGGTTGATGTGTATCAGTGTCTTGTGGCTGATTAACAAAATTTTGCAAAGCAAGCGGCAATGCCAAAGGAGGCAAGTCTTTTCCAACATCTTTGTTAGACATATCAGAAAATATTCTTTTAGTGACTCTAAAAGGTTGAATTTCATCAGCTTCATCAACAGTCAAACCAGGAACACATGCATTGAATAGAAGTTGACAAAATCTAGCAAAGTAAACTGTAGTAGACTCTGACAACTTATCACCCAAATTCATCAAAACATATCTACCAAAATCAAAATTACTACCATAAAGTAGAGAATACCCAATTTGTAGACTGTCCATTGGAATAGCATCCCAGTTGGTGACCTTCTTCTGGAATGTCCTGGTAATGCAATCAAAGAAAAAGTTCCACTCTTTTCGCAAGTTTGGCCGCCTCACACTGCCCAGCTTGGCAAGTGATTCCATGTAACCAATCTCTGTGAGCATTTCCCTCAGATTTTGCTCAGAGACAACAGCATACAAAGTATGTGTGTCAAAATCCATGACATCACGAACAGTTTGTGGAGTAATCACAAACTCTTGTTCTTCATGAGAAAAGATAATAGACGGAGTTCCATTCTCTCCTCCTTCAATATATCTTGAGTTTTGCCAGAAATTAACGACTTGGGAAGCAGATAGAGTAGCCGGTTCAACCAGCGCTTGCCCAATTTCAGAATCTCGAAGAAAATTTTGCATAAGATGAAACGGCTCTGGTGCCCGGTCATTCTCAAGTAAAGCTGCATAGTTGTTAGGCACAAAACGTAGACCAAAGACAGTGAAAGGTTTAGTTGCCATTTAATCAAGAAATAAGTAAGAATCAACTGTGAAAATGTTTTGCAAGAAAAGTGTTTGTGAAAATGCCAAAGTGAAAAACAAAGAGGTTCTCTGTTTTGGTAAAGTGAATACGTGTGGATAAAAATGATTGTGACAAAAAGTAATTTGAGTTATAGTTAAAAACTAAACTCAAACGTTTTTACTTGAAAACACGCAACTGTTCCCTTGAAAAGTGTAAAAGGTAGACATAATGATGAGTTAGTGGGACAGGTGTCACACATGCAACGGTTCACTTAAGACAGGCGCAGTAAAAGCCATTATTACCGCTGTCGTTCCATTTTTCAAGACACGTTACCACTAATGACACTAATTAACAGTTGTCAACCACTCCATTTACTCCAAAATTTTCAAATTATCTTAATGAAAATATACCTTAGAGTATGTACCACAATCAATCAGTGTTTGTCCAATTTTCAATCTTTATCACAAAAACCCTTTCAAAAACACACAGTCGTGATTTTCGTGTGTGAGTAGCAGAGTTTACCAAATCAATTTTTATAGCATCTAATATTTCATAAAATCCATAAATCAAAACAATAAACACTGAATGCACAAACTCTCATATTAAACACAGAGTATATGATGAATGCTAAACTCTGTAGTTCCTTAATTACAGAAATCTGAATATCCCTGTTTCAGTTTATGATCATGATTATCCACGTAAGCACACAGTCATTAAAGACAAAACGATCAGGAGATAAACATCAAAGCATCATTCAGTGAGTTACATGTCAAGGATTTTCTCACAAACTCTCACATCACACAAGTGTTTAGGTGAAGTGTTTACTCTCAGATTCAATCATTAAAAGCAGATACTACCATAGGCTTGAATTTCCACCAAATCTACACCACTTCGATTACATATATGCACAAATCAAAAGGACTTTGTTCAGGGTTGTAATTGAGTGAAATCAAACAGATGAGAAGAGATATTTTTCGAATGAGAATTTTGAACTGAACAATTTATTTAATCAAAATGTTCAGTCAAATTGTTAGTACATTTTGTACAAGATGATCAGTATATATATACATTTTTTTTTTTTTTTTTTTTTTTTTTTTTAATTTACATATATATATATACTGAGTAAGATATAGTATGAGAGATACTCACCTGCTTGAATCAGATTTAACAAATGAATATAACCGCTCTTAATACTTCAGTATTCAAGAAAATGAGCAGTTAATTTGGCTCAAAAGGGTTTACTATGGGTCATGTTTATGAACAAAGTTTATGAGCAGTGTTCAAAAATATTTTGAACAGTGTTTGAAGAAAAATGGTTAATCCTAATTGCCTTTATCATTTTCATGCACACATATATCATGTAGTTCCAAAATGGTTTAATGCAAGTTCTAGAGCAACATACTTACTGATGAATATCACACAACAATAAACTCTGATTGATATAAAATGTATCAATCACTGATTTGGCTCAAAGTCTCACAGGGTTCAGACATGAACTGTTTCTCACCAAAATAAACAATGACATATCTCAAGTTTTTTTAAAATTTTCACAAGTGCAAACACAGAATCATCAAGAATCAAGTATGACTTGAAAACAGAGTGTCACTAATCAGAGTTTAGAGTTCATCAATATCAGTGTCATTCATGAGAGGCAATGCATGAAGTATTCATAGATTCAGAGTTTAGGATCAAATAAACTAAGAGATGCTCTAAATATGAAACAGTATCATGCTGTGTTAACTTACTGTGTAATTTCTGATTAGATTACAGTGACTCAAAAAGAATCTTGATTTATCACTGAAAATCATGCTCTATACATTTTTCTTCATCGGTATTTTCATTCAGACAAAAATCAATTCAGAATTCACAGAGTTTAACAAGCGTATTAACAGTGTATGACCAACAATCATGCTAACAGAGTTTAACTAATAAGGTTCACATAGCACTATAGCAATTTACAGAGACATGAGCAACACATTTTATTTGAAAGAGTTTGAGTCTAACCAACATGTTTAGTCAAAACCAGATACCATCCCTAGTTCATTGACCAGTCTTGTAAATGTTGCTTCACTTAGAGGCTTTGTGAAAACATCTGCTAGTTGTTGATCTGTAGGCACAAAGTGAAGCTCAATATTGCCTTCCTCTACATGCTCTCTGATAAAGTGATACCTTATGCTGATGTGCTTGGTCATTGAGTGTTGTACTGGATTACCTGTCATTGCAATAGCACTTTGATTATCACAGAAAATAGGTATCTTGGAATACCTTAATCCATAATCCAGCAGTTGATTCTTCATCCATAGAATCTGTGCACAGCAACTACCAGCAGCAATATACTCTGCTTCAGCTGTAGATGTAGATATTGACTTCTGTTTCTTACTGTACCAAGATACTAGTCTGTCACCAAGAAATTGACAACTTCCACTTGTGCTTTTTCTGTCAATCTTACATCCAGCAAAATCTGCATCAGAGTAACCAAGTAGCTTAAAATCTGATTCTCTTGGGTACCACAGTCCTAAAGTTGCAGTTCCCTTGAGATATTTGAAAATCCTCTTCACAGCTGTTAAATGTGGTTCTCTTGGATCTGCCTGAAATCTTGCACACAGACAGGTGGCATACATGATATCAGGTCTACTAGCTGTTAAATAAAGTAAAGAACCAATCATCCCTCTGTAGCTTGTCATATCCACTGATGAACCTGTATCTTTGTCCAGTTTTGTTGCAGTTGCCATGGGAGTTGTTGCAGATGAACAGTCAAGCATGCCAAATTTCTTGAGTAGATTTCTGGTATATTTTGCTTGATTAATGAAAATTCCATCATCTGTTTGCTTCACCTGTAAGCCTAGAAAGTAGCTTAACTCTCCCATCATACTCATTTGATATCTTGACTGCATGAGCTTGGCAAATTTCTTACAGAGTTTATCATTAGTAGATCCAAAAATGATATCATCTACATATATCTGTACTAAGAGCAGGTCATTACCAGATTGAAAGTAAAACAGAGTTTTGTCAATAGTACCTCTGTGAAACCCACTTTCTAGCAGAAATTTAGCAAGTGTTTCATACCATGCCCTAGGTGCCTGTTTAAGTCCATAGAGTGCCTTGTCTAACCTGTAGACATGATCTGGATATTTTGGATCTACAAAACCAGGTGGTTGTTCAACAAATACTTCTTCTTCAAGTTTTCCATTCAGAAAAGCACTTTTCACATCCATTTGAAAAACCTTGAATTTCTTGTGAGAAGCATAGGCAAGAAACATCCTTATTGCCTCCAACCTGGCAACTGGTGCAAAAGTCTCATCATAATCTATTCCTTCCTGCTGTGAATAGCCTTTAGCTACCAGTCTTGCTTTGTTCCTTGTGATCACACCATCACTGTCAGTTTTATTTCTGAAAACCCATTTAGTACCAACAATAGATCTGTTCTTTGGCCTTGGTACAAGAGTCCACACCTCATTTCTTTCAAACTCATTTAGCTCTTCTTGCATTGCTGTTATCCAGTCAGCATCTTTAAGAGCTTCTTCCACTTTCTTTGGCTCAGTTTGTGACAAGAATGCATGAAACAGACATTCATTTGTTGTTGCACTTCTTGTCCTAACTCTTGCATCTGGATCACCAATAATTAAATCAGGTGTATGTGACTTAGTCCATTTTCTTGCAGAAGGCAGATTGCTTCTTTCATCATGTGATCCTCCCCCTTGATCCATGCTCTCCTGATTTTCTTGATGTCTCTCTTCATTTTCAGATGCTCCCTCTGAATGTGACTGCTCAGAATTTGAATGATCAGAGTTTGAATCAACAGAGTTTGATTCAGAATCATCAATTGAGTCACTTTCAGTGTTTGACTTATCACTTTGATGTGATTCTTCATGCTCCCCCTCAACTGGTTCTTCCCTTGTTTCTGATTGAAAAGTTTCTTCAGTGTTTACCAGTAGAGGTTCAGAATTGACCTTAACAGTGTTTGTCAGATCTGTATCATCCGAGTTTAATAAATCTTCATTTTCAAAGTGCAGTTGATCATGCTCATTAACATCTTCAAGTCCAGTTATTTTCTTGTCATCAAATGACACATGAATAGACTCCATGATCACTCTGGTTCTCAGATTAAAAACTCTGAATGCCTTTGTTGACAGTGGATAGCCAACAAAAATTCCTTCATCTGCCTTTAGGTCAAACTTGGTCAACTGTTCAGGATGTGTCTTCAACACAAAGCACTTGCATCCAAAAATATGAAAATATTTTAGATTTGGCTTCTTCTTCTTCACCATTTCATATGGTGTTTTACCATGCTTGTTGATCAGTGTTGCATTTTGAGTAAAACAAGCAGTTTGAACCGCCTCTGCCCAGAAATATGTTGGCAATTTTGCTTCATCTAGCATGGTTCTGGCAGCTTCTATCAAGGTTCTGTTCTTTCTCTCCACTACACCATTTTGCTGTGGAGTACCAGGTGCAGAAAACTCTTGTTTTATCCCTTTACTCTTGCAAAATTCTTCCATTGATGAATTCCTGAACTCAGTTCCATTGTCACTTCTGATTATCTTCACTTGATTCTCTGACTCTTTGTCCAGTTGTAATATATGTTCTGTCAGTGTTAAAGCAGTTTCATCTTTCTTTGCTAGAAAATACACCCATGTATATCTGGTGTATTCATCAACAATGACTAGAGCATATTTCTTCTTTCCAAGTGACATGACATTTACTGGTCCAAAAAGATCAACATGTAGGAGATGATAAGGATCAACAATTGAAGACTCAGATTTGCTCTTGAAAGAGGTTTTTCTCTGTTTGGCCTTTTGACAAGAATCACACAGGCCTTCTACATTCAATAATGACTTTGGTAGTCCTCTTGCAAGATCATTCTTTATGAGCTCATTGATATTGTTCAGATTCAAATGAGAGAGTTTCTTGTGCCATTTCCAACTCTCTTCACTGGACATCCTTGTAGACAGACACACTGCTTTGCCATCAGTGTTTGTTGACAATTTGATTTCATAGATGTTGTTGTGTCTGTTTCCAACTAGAGCAACTTTCCCTGTAGATTTGCTGATAACTTGACAATATTCAGGCTGAAAATCTACATGATATCCTCTGTCACAGATTTGACTCACAGATAGCAAATCATGCTTGAGTCCTGGAACTAGAGCTACATTTGTGATGATGACATTTCCAAGATTAATGTTGCCATATC
Source organism: Kitagawia praeruptora (assembly GCA_037693485.1). Lineage (NCBI taxonomy): Eukaryota > Viridiplantae > Streptophyta > Magnoliopsida > Apiales > Apiaceae > Kitagawia > Kitagawia praeruptora. Next base: position 113,020,512 of record CM075351.1, on the reverse strand, counting down.
CCAGTGTATGTCCTATGTTGCCATCTCCATAGGAAACTTCTGGGCCAGCCTTCTCCTCATACTCTGATAGCAGGGCTTTATTTCCTGTCATGTGTCCTGAACATCCACTGTCCACGACTAAGGTACTGACCCTGGTGCCCTGCAATCACAAACAATCACTGATTATTAGTTTTAAGGATCCAGACTTGCTTGGATCCTTTGGCTTTCTTAAATCTGTTAGCTTTTGCAGCGGAATTCAAATTAACAGAGTTTAAGCTAACTTTTTCAGAGTTTACATTTGCAGAGTTTACTTTAACCCATTTCAAATTTGGTTTGGGTTCATAGTAATTATAATAAATAGCATGATAATCTCTGCAAGTGTAAATAGAATGCCAAGTACTTCCACAGTGCTTGCATAAAGTCTGTGGTCTAGTTCTCACATAATCACTCTTTACTGCAGTTTTAGAAGGCAAAGAATTAATGCTCTTATTCTTACTGCAGAAACTAGCAAGATGACTAGTGCTACCACAATTAAAACATGTTTTCCTGGGAGCTAATGAAGCAAGCATTGGCTTAATTCCTGAGGTTATGCCTACCTTTCCATTTCTGTTTTTCTTAGGCATACTCTGTTTGTTTACAGATTTTATCTCCTTAAGCTTATGCTTGAATTGTTTATCTGTCATTAAGCCAATGTTAGCCTCTTTAACAAAAGTTTTAGCATATGACTCTTTAACAGCCTTTTTCTGTGCTTCAGTCTTAGGTCCACCTGTTCCCATGACATTACCCTCAGATGAACAATATGGTCTAACTTTTACATGATTTTCAAACCTAAGTTCATCTTCAACAGAGTAACCTAGACCTACTGTATCTGACTGAAACACTTCTTGTGTGTCTTTACCAGAGTGTGTCTAAGTTTTAATGATGTGTTTACTATCCTCCAATTCTGATTCTAGTTGCTTATACTTACCTAGCAACTCCTGTTCAATAAACACTGCATCATCTCTCTCTTTTTGAATTTTATTCATGTTCTCTAGCTGTTCCTCAACAAATTTATTTCTTTCTTTGAGTTGAGAACACTCAGACTTTATCCTCTCATTTTCTAAGGTTTGATCCCTATAACTGATATGCAATGCTTTAAGATAAATTCTTAATTCAGTTATATTATCAGTGTTATAAGCATAGGTAGTTGGAGGTACCTTGAGATCATCATTTTCATTCTGAGTAGTAGCCATGAGAGCATAGTTGACTTCCTCATCTGAATCTGAAGTGTCTGCCCAATCTCTGCCTTTGGTGTAGAGTGCCTTTTCAGTTTTACCCTTTTTGCACTCAGGAGCATAGTGACCCATCTCCTTACACTTGTAGCATTGAATTTCAGACTTATCTTTCTTTCCAGATTTGAAGTCCTTTTCTTCAGATTTCTTGAAATTCTTCTTATCAAACTTTGAGTAGTCCTTGGAGAATTTCTTTCCCTTCTTGAAGTTCTTGTATCCCATCTTCTTGAAGGTCTTTACCATCAATGCAGCCATTTGCATCATTTCTTCATCATCTTCAGAATCAGATGAATCATCTGTGTTTGAGTCAACATCAGTGTTTGATGACTCATTCTCTGAATGGATGACTAAGGCTTTCCCTTTTGCCTTTCTCCTTGATGCCTCCTTCTTTGATGGTTTCTCCTCAACCTTGAGAGCAACAGACTTTGACTTTCTACTAGATCTTTTGTTTCTCTGCTCCAATTCCAATTCATGGGTTTTGAGCAGACCATAAATTTCATCAATCTCTGTTTCACCAAGTTCATAATTATCTCTAATAGTGGTCGTTTTCACATCCCACTTTTCAGGTAGAGAGAGAAGAAATTTGAGATTTGAATCTTCCAAATCATACTCTTTATTCACCAATGACAAATCATTGAGCAGTTTACAGAATCTGTCAAATGTTTCTGTCATGGTTTCATCAGGTTTTGCCTCAAAATGCTCATACTCCTGTGTGAGTATGTTCCTTCTGTTCTTCTTAATTGCAGGTGTTCCTTGACATCTAACCTCAAGTGCATCCCATATCTCCTTTGCAGTTGTGCAGTTTATCACTTTATTAGACATAACATTGTCTAATGCACTGTGAAGTAAATGCCTTACCTTCGCATCCTTTGCAATAGATGAAAGATCCTCAGCAGATAGATCTTTCTTCTCTTTTGGTATGACTTTTGGTTCCTCACCAGCAGCAGCAGCAGATAACTTTGTAGGTTTGTGAGGACCTTCATAAATTCTGTCCAGATATTCTGGATCTGTAGCCTCCAGAAACATGGTCATTTTCACCTTCCAAATTGCATACTCCAATGGCCTCAGGATAGGAACCCTAATTGTTTCATACCTACTTACAGTAGTAGGGGCTTTTTCAGATGGTGGAGGTATCTCTGCCATTGATTACTATTGTGTTTGGATCTTTAACTGTAATAAAGTAACAGATACCGCTCTGATACCACTTGTTAGGTCGATTACACAATAAATAATCAAGAACTGTATAAATAAGTAACAAGAACACACGTTTTAACTCTTTAAAACTGTTTGGAATTAATAATTCCTCTCTCGATGATGTAAAGTATCACAGAGAGCTGCTTAGGTTACAAGAATGATGTTCGTTCACGTTCGATACCCTTCTAGGGTTAACCTAACTGTATTTATAAGATATACAGCTACGTACAATCGTAAATTGATTCTCCTAAAATTAAGCTATACAATTGATATCAATTACGATTGCTACACATCTTCTAAGTCAACTCGATCTCTTTGACAGCTATCCAATCTTCAAAGATATCGCTTCCATATTAATATTAAATTAATCTTCAAACTCTGTTGACTTGTAGACGCTCCCAGTAGACAGACTTTAGCAAACTCTGTTCTCTCCACGCTAACAGCGTTTGCGCTTCCATGTATTCAGCTATCAGTGTTTACGCTTTCCTCTGTCAGCGTTTGCGCTTCCAGCAATCAGCGTATACTCAAACTCTGTTACAACTGCTTTCAATAACAAGTTAAACTCTCTTTACCTGAAACACTTAAACACTGACATTAAATCACATCAATTATATCTAACATGTAAACTCTTCTCTTCAGCTTTAGCATCTTCTATGGTCACTCCTTCTGCATTCTCTTCCATGAAAAGCTTAACAGCTAACTCCTCATCAGTCTTTGGGTTTGATGTTAATTCCAAACTCTTGGTCTTTGAGGTACCTTGAGTTTCAGTGTTTGTTCCAACAGACTGTGATTTAAAAGATTTGCCAGATCTCAGAGTTTGCCTTTCAGAGTTTAAAACCTTGCTTTTATCACTTGCCCCTCCATCTCCAGCATCATCCTTTTGAGTCAGAGTTTGAGAAACTTTACATTTAGACTTAGTCACTCTCTCCCCCTTTTTGACATCATCAGGAATTAGTATTGATGTAATGAGCTCTAAAGAGTTTGCAATTGAATCCACTTTAGCAGATAAAGCAGTTTGATTTTCTTCAACCTTTCCTAGCCTGGCAAAGAGAGTGTCTTGAACTTTGGACAGCTGAACAGCTTTTATTTTGGACTCTCTTTCCATCTTCAACTCTCTTGACTGAATCTCAGTCTTCAAGGAAGCAATTTCGTGTTTAGTGTCAGCAAAATTTCCTTCCAGAGTCTTGACTTGTACCACAGTTGCCTTTAAACAGGATAAGATTTCTGGATTTGAAATTTGCTTTGCAGTTTGCTTAACAAACTCAGATGCTCTCCCTTTTGGAAAAATGCAATCTTGTTTATACCAATTTTCAGCAGATTTAGCAAGATGCTCTACTTCAACAGCATGTGATGGACAAGGCTGATCAAAAGGTGTATGTTTATTATCTGTCTGTGCAGGTGCACTCATAAAAGAGTCAGAGTTTGCATCACTGTCAGATTCATCTTCAGCACTTGCATCTTTAGCTTGAGCACCCTTTAAAGAACCACTGTGCTGAGCAGTGTCAGCCACAGTTTCTGCAATCAATTCTGCAACCTTTTCAATAATCACCTCATGTTGCACAGGCTCTGCAACAGAGTTTGCCTTAGTAGCTTCATCACCTTTGTCTTGAATTTTAGAAGATACCAGCTCTGTGTGTGATGCCACAGCTTCAGAAACATGTACTGCAGATTCATCAGCTACACCAGGAGCTTCAACATGAACAACAGGTGAGACAGGATCAAGAATTGATTCAGGAACATCATGTACTGGTGACAAACCATCTCTTTGATCCTCTTCTACAGGCATTTTATCCTCTGTAGGTATGTCAACTTTTGCAGGTACTTCAACATTCACTGTATCCTCAACAGTAGGTGTTTGCTGTGAAACCACCTCTGGAGCTTTAACAACATTCTCTTCATCTGAATCAGAAAGAATTAATCTCCTCTTCTTGATTGGCACAACAATCTCCTCTTCATCTTCACTTGAACTTTCTTTTGGTGGTGAAAGTGAAGGTCTGTTTGCATGTTGCTTCATTCTTCTAGTATAAACAGCTCCAGGTAATGTCTGTTTAGCCTTTGAATGTTTAGTGTTTTGGGCAGTGTGTTTCTTTCTCTTTGGCTTGGTTTTGGCTGGTTCAGTAGGTGCTGACTCAGGGTTTAAGATATCAGTGTTTAAAGCTTCAGTGTTTAATGGTTCAGTGTTTGAGGGTTCAGTGTTTGAGGGTTTAGTGTTTGAGGGTTGAGAGTTTATTGGTGAAGAGTTTAAGGTTTCTGGTTGTGGTTGTTGAGATGTAGTAGGTGCAGTAGTTGTGGGTGTTTGAGGTGTTGGTTCAGAGTTTATGGTTTCTGGTTGTTCAGGCATTTGTTGTGGTGATTGAGAGTCTTGTGGTTGGTTCACATAGTTGTGTAAGGCTAAAGGCATAAACAACTCAGGTATTTGCTGTTTAGTGACATCTTTGTTTGTCAAATCAGTAAACATTCTCTTAGCAACTTGAAAAGGCTGAATTACATCAGCTTCATCAATTGGAATGTTAGGCACACAGGCAGTAAATAGCAATTGACAAAAACGAGCAAAATAAACAGTAGTAGACTCAGATAATCGCTCTCCCAAGTTCATTAGTACCAGTCTACCAAAATCGAAGTTACCTCCATATAGTAGAGCATGACCAATTTGGAGAGTATCCAGAGGAAGTGCATCCCAGTTTGTTGTCTTCTTTCCAAAAGCCCTTGTTATACAATCAAAGAAGAAACTCCATTCCTTTCTCAAACTTGGCCGTCTCAAAGACCCTATCTTGTTCAAGTTTCCTGCACATCCAATTTGTTCCAACATTGTCCTCAATCTATCATGACCAACAACACTGTAAGAAGTGTGTGTCTCAAAGTCCAAAGCATCCCTGACAGTAGTTGGAGTAATGATATACTCTGATTCTTCATGAGTGAAAATGATTGTTGGAGTGCCAGCCTCTCCTCCATCATCATATTCAGAGTTTGTCCAGAAAGTAGCAATCTGTGAAGCAGATAATGTTGGTGGTGCAGTTAGAGCCGTCCCTATCTCAGAATCGTTCAAGAAGTTTTGGAACAAGTGAAACGCCTGTGGAGCATTTTCATTATCCAATGGTGCTGCATAGTTACTAGGGAGAAAAACTAACCCTGCTGCATCAAATGCTTTAGTTGCCATTAGTAACAAGATACGAAGATATTCAGAGAAAAGATGTATATGCACTGTAAGTGTTTATCAAAATGTGAAGGAGAGAATAAGAAAAGGGTGAAAATGAATGAGTATGTAAGTAATTGTGAGTGGGTGAATGTGAATAGATGTGAGGTGAGAGAATAAAAACGATTAGAGTAAAATAAAACTCAATCGTTTATGCAGTAAAGACGCGCAACTGTTGAAAAGTAGTGTGTGAGTGGGACACAATCATGGGACACGTGTCAAACAGCCAATGGATCACTTAATAATTACCGCTGTTATTCCTATAATCACGACACTTAGACACATTAACACTAATTAACAGTTGTCAACTACCCCAATTACTCCAAAATAGTCAAATCATCTCAATAAGACTTTACCTCAGAGTACTTAACACAACTCAACAGTGTTTATCAATTTTCCAACTTTATCACTAAAATCCTTTCAAAAATTGCACAGTTGTGAATATGAGTGTGTGTGAAGCAGAGTTTACTGAAATCAATTTTTAGAGCATCTAATATTTCATAAAATCCATAACAAACAGTTAATAAACACTGAATGCACAAACTCTCATATTAAACACTGATTGTTTGATGAATGCTAAACTCTGTAGTTACTGTTATACAGAAATCTGAAAACTTCCATTCCCTTTGATGTCCATGATTATCCAAGTAAGCACACAGTCTTTAAAGACAAAAAGATCAAGAGATAGAAATCAGAGTTTCATTCAGTGAATAACAGTCATGAACTGTATAACCTCACAAACTCTCAAAGAACACAAGTGTTTAGGTGATGTGTTTACACTCACATTCAATCAGAAATAGCAGAGTCTACCATATGCTTGAATGTCCACCAATTCTACACTACCTTGAGTACATGTATTCACAAATCAAAAGGACTTTATTCATGGTTTAAATGGAGTAAGATCAAACAGATGAAAAGAGATGTTTTATTCAAGAGTGACTTCAAGCTGAGCATCTTAAGAGAACAAAGTGTTCAGTCACAGTATATATTTTTACAAGATCAGTATATATATGCTCTTTTTTTTTTTTTTTTTTTTTATTTAGCATATATACTGAGTAAACTTTTTTTCTTTTCTTGAGAAACACTTCATCTGTTTGAAAAAAAATATTTAACTGCTCTTAATACTTCAGAGTATAAGAAAAATGAGCAGTTAATAAGGCTCAAAGGGGTTTACTAAGGATGGAATTTATGAACAGTGTTTATACAGTGTTTGTACAATGTTCAAAAAAAAAAAAAATTCGAACAGTGTTTGAAAGAATGGTAAATCCTATTGCCTTTATCATTTTCATGCACACACATATCCTGTAGTCTCAAAATGGTTTAATACAAGTTCTAGAGAAACATACTACCTGATGAATATCACACAACAATAAATACTGATTGATAGAAAGTGTATCAATCACTGACTTGGCTCAAACTCTCACAGGGTGTAAACATGAGTCTGAACTCACCAAACTAATCACTGACACATCTCAAGTTTTATGATTTTCACAAGTACAAACAAGGAATCATCATGAATCATACCTTTGGAAACAGAATGTCACTGATCAGAGTTTAGAGTTCATCAATAACCAAAATTATTTATGAGTGGCCATGCACACAATATTCATAGACTCAGAGTTTAGGACTTAATAAACTAAGAGATGCTATAAATATGAAACAGTATCATGCTGTGTTGATTTACTGCACAAAGTCTGATTAGATAGCAGTGACTCAGAAAGAATCATGATTTAATTACTGTGAATCATGCTTCATACATATTTCTTCATTGGTATTTCATTCAGACAATAATCAATTCTGAATTCACTGAGTGTATCTAACATGTTAACAGTATTTAACAGACAGACATGCTGACAGAGTTTAAAAAGATTTAAACATTAGCATGCAGAACAGAGTTTAATACTAAGGTTCACATAGCACTTAACAATTTGCAGAAACATGAGCAACATATTTTAGAAATAAGTTTTTGAGTCTAACCAACATCTCTAGTCAAAACTAGAGACCATTCCTAGTTCATTGACCAGTCTTGTAAATGTAGCTTCACTCAATGGCTTGGTGAAGATATCTGCAAGTTGTTGTTCTGTAGACACAAAGTGAAGTTCAATGTTGCCTTCCTCTACATGCTCTCTGATGAAGTGATACCTTATGCTGATGTGCTTTGTCATTGAATGTTGCACTGGATTACCTGTCATTGCAATAGAACTTTGATTATCACAGTAAATAGGTATCTTGGAATACCTTAATCCATAATCCAGCAGTTGATTCTTCATCCATAAAATCTGTGCACAACAGCTACCAGCAGCAATATACTCTGCTTCAGCTGTAGATGTAGATATTGACTTCTGTTTCTTGCTGTACCAGGAAACAAGTCTGTCACCAAGAAATTGACAACTTCCACTGGTGCTTTTTCTGTCTATCTTACATCCAGCAAAGTCTGCATCAGAGTAACCAAGAAGTTTAAACTCTGATTCTCTTGGATACCATAGCCCCAAAGTCATAGTGCCCTTGAGGTACTTGAATATCCTCTTTACTGCTGTTAAATGTGGTTCTCTTGGATCTGCCTGGAACCTTGCACACAAACAAGTTGCATACATGATATCAGGTCTGCTAGCTGTCAAATAGAGCAAAGAACCAATCATTCCTCTGTAACTTGTCATATCTACTGATGACCCTGCATCTTTGTCCAACTTTGTTGCAGTTGCCATGGGAGTTGTTGCAGATGAACAATCAAGCATACCAAATTTCTTGAGAAGGTTTCTGGTATATTTTGCTTGATTTATAAAAATTCCATCATCTGTTTGCTTCACCTGTAGGCCTAGAAAATAACTAAGCTCTCCCATCATACTCATTTGATATCTTGACTGCATGAGTTTGGCAAACTTCTTACAGTGTTTATCATTAGTAGACCAAAAAATGATGTCATCCACATATATCTGAACTAAAAGCAAGTCACTACCATTTTGGAAATAAAACAGAGTTTTGTCAATAGTACCTCTGTGAAATCCACTTTCTAGTAGAAATTTGGCAAGGGTTTCATACCATGCCCTTGGTGCCTGCTTAAGTCCATAGAGAGCCTTGTCTAACCTGTAGACATGATCTGGATATTTTGGATCTACAAACCCTGGTGGTTGTTCCACAAACACTTCTTCTTCAAGTTTTCCATTCAAAAATGCACTTTTCACATCCATCTGAAACACTTTGAATTTCATGTGGGAGGCATATGCTAGAAAAATTCTGATTGCCTCCAATCTAGCCACTGGAGCAAATGTTTCATCATAGTCTATTCCTTCCTGTTGTGAGTAGCCTTTTGCAACCAGTCTTGCCTTGTTCCTTGTGATAACACCCTCACTGTCAGTTTTATTCCTGAAAACCCATTTAGTACCAACAATGGATCTGTTCTTAGGCCTTGGTACAAGTGTCCACACTTCATTTCTTTCAAATTCATTTAGCTCTTCTTGCATTGCTGTTATCCAGTCAGCATCTTTAAGAGCTTCTTCCACTTTCTTTGGCTCAGATTGTGACAGGAATGCATGAAATAAACATTCATTTGTTGTTGCACTTCTTGTCCTTACTTTTGCATCTGGATCACCAATAATCAAATCAGGTGTGTGAGATTTAGTCCATTTTCTTGCAGAAGGCAGATTGCTTCTGTCATCATGTGATCCTCCCCCTTGATCCATGCTCTCCTGATTTTCCTGGTGTCTTTCTTCATTTTCTGATGCTCCCCCTGAATGTGACTTCTCAGAATCATCAACAGAGTTTGAATCAACAGAGTTTGATTCAGAATTATCAATTGAGTCACTTTCAGTGTTTGACTTATCACTTTGATGTGATTCTTCATGCTCCCCCTCAACTGGTTCTTCCCTTGTTTCTGATTGAAGAGTTTCTTCAGTATTTACCAGTAGAGGTTCAGAGTTTAGATCAACAGAGTTTGACACATCAGTCTGATCAGAGTTTACTTTTTCAGAGAATAAATCTTCATTTTCAAAGTGCAATTGATCATGTTCATTTACATCTTCAAGTCCAGTTATCTTCTTGTCATCAAATGACACATGAATTGATTCCATGATCACTCTAGTTCTCAGATTATAAACTCTGAATGCCTTTGTTGACAGTGGATAGCCAACAAAAATTCCTTCATCTGCCTTTAGGTCAAACTTGGTCAACTGTTCAGGATGAGTCTTCAACACAAAGCACTTGCATCCAAAAATATGAAAATATTTTAGATTTGGCTTTTTCTTCTTCACCATTTCATATGGTGTTTTACCATGCTTGTTGATCAGTGTTGCATTTTGAGTAAAACAAGCAGTTTGAACTGCTTCTGCCCAGAAATATGTTGGCAACTTTGCTTCATCTAGCATGGTTCTGGCAGCTTCTATCAAGGTTCTGTTCTTCCTCTCCACTACACCATTTTGTTGTGGAGTACTAGGTGCAGAAAACTCTTGTTTTATCCCTTTACTCTTGCAAAATTCTTCCATAGATGAATTCCTGAACTCAGTTCCATTGTCACTTCTGATTATCTTCACTTGATGCTCTGACCCTTTTTCCAGTTGAGTTACATGTTCTGTCAGTGTTAATGCAGTTTCATCCTTCTTTGCAAGAAAATATACCCATGTGAATCTGGTATATTCATCAACAATGACTAATGCATATTTCTTCTTTCCAAGAGACATCACATTCACTGGACCAAAAAGATCAACATGTAGTAGATGATAAGGATCAACAATTGAAGACTCAGTTTTGCTTTTGAAAGATGTTTTTCTCTGTTTGGCCTTTTGACAAGAATCACACAGTCCTTCTACATTCAACAAGGACTTTGGTAGACCTCTTACAAGATCACTCTTGATTAGCTCATTGATGTTGTTCAGATTCAAATGAGAGAGTTTCTTGTGCCATTTCCAACTCTCTTCACTGGACATCCTTGTAGACAGACACACTGCTTTGCCATCAGTGTTTGTTGACAATTTGATTTCATAGATGTTATTGTGTCTGTTTCCAACTAGAGCAACCTTCCCTGTAGATTTACTGATCACTTGACAATATTCAGGCTGAAAATCTACATGATATCCTCTGTCACAGATTTGACTCACAGATAGCAAATCATGCTTGAGTCCTGGAACAAGAGCTACATTTGTGATGATGACATTTCCAAGATTAATATTGCCATATCCCAGTGTATGTCCTATGTTGCCATCTCCATAGGAAACTTCTGGGCCAGCCTTCTCCTCAAACTCTGATAGCAGGGCTTTATTTCCTGTCATGTGTCCTGAACATCCACTGTCCACGACTAGGGTACTGACCCTTGTGCCCTGCAATCACAAACAATCACTGATTATTAGATTTAAGGATCCAGACTTGCTTGGATCCTTTGGCTTTCTTAAATCTGTTAGCTTTTGCAGCGGAATTCAAATTAACAGAGTTTAAGCTAACTTTTTCAGAGTTTACATTTGCAGAGTTTACTTTAACCCATTTCAAATTTGGCTTGGGTTCATAGTAATTATAATAAATAGCATGATAATCTCTGCAAGTGTAAATAGAATGCCAAGTACTTCCACAGTGTTTGCATAAAGTCTGTGGTCTAGTTCTCACATAATCACTCTTTACTGCAGTTTTAGAAGGCAAAGAATTAATGTTCTTATTCTTACTGCAGAAACTAGCAAGATGATTAGTGCTACCACAATTAAAGCATGTTTTTCTAGGAGCTAATGAAGCAAGCATTGGCTTAATTCCTGATGTGATGCCTACTTTTCCATTTTTGTTTTTCTTAGGCAATCTCTGTTTGTTGACAGATTTTATCTCCTTAAGCTTATGCTTGAGTTGTTTATCTGTCATTAAACCAATGTTAGCCTCTTTAACAAAAGTTTTAGCATATGACTCCTTAACAGCCTTTTTCTGTGCTTCAGTCTTAGGTCCACCTGTTCCCATGACATTACCCTCAGATGAACAATGTGGTCTAACCTTTACCTGATTTTCAAATCTAAGTTCATCTCCTACAGAGTAACCTAGACCTACTGTATCTGACTGAAACACTTCTTGAGTGTCTTTGCCAGAGTGTGTCCAAGTTTTAATGATGTGTTTACTATCCTCCAATTCAGATTCTAGTTGCTTATACTTACCTAGCAACTCCTGTTCAATAAACACTGCATCATCTCTTTCTTTTTGAATTTTATTCATGTTCTCTAGCTGTTCCTCAACAAGTTTATTTCTTTCTTTGAGTTGAGAACACTCAGACTTTATCCTCTCATTTTCTAAAGTCTGATCCCTATAACTGATATGCAATGCCTTAAGATAAATTCTCAGTTCAGTTATATTATCAGTGTTATAAGCATAAGTAGTTGGAGGTACCTTGAGATCATCATTTTCAGTCTGAGTAGTAGCCATGAGAGCATAGTTGACTTCCTCATCTGAATCTGAAGTGTCTGCCCAATCTCTGCCTTTGGTGTAGAGTGCCTTTTCAGTTTTACCCTTCTTGCACTCTGGAGCATAGTGTCCCATCTCCTTACACTTGTAGCATTGAATCTCAGACTTATCTTTCTTTCCAGATTTGAAGTCCTTTCCCTCAGCTTTCTTGAAATTCTTCTTGTCAGACTTTGAGTAGTCCCTTGAGAATCTCTTTCCCTTCTTGAAGTTCTTGTAACCCATCTTCTTGAAGGTCTTTACCATCAATGCAGCCATTTGCATCATCTCTTCATCATCTTCAGAATCAGATGATCCATCAGTGTTTGAGTCAACATCAGTGTTTGATGACTCATTCTCTGAATGGATGACTAAGGCTTTCCCTTTTTCCTTTCTCCTTGATGCCTCCTTCTTTGATGGTTTCTCCTCAACCTTGAGTGCAACAGATTTTGACTTTCTACTTGTTCTTTTGTTTCTCTGCTCCAATTCCAATTCATGGGTTTTGAGCAGCCCATAAATTTCATCAATCTCTGTTTCACCAAGTTCATAATTATCTCTAATAGTGGTTGTTTTCACATCCCACTTTTCAGGTAGAGAAAGAAGAAACTTGAGATTTGAGTCTTCTAAATCATATTCTTTGTTAACCAATGACAAATCATTGAGCAGTTTACAGAATCTGTCAAATGTTTCTGTCATGGTTTCATCAGACTTTGCCTCAAAGTGCTCATACTCCTGAGTGAGTATGTTTCTTCTGTTTTTCTTGATTGCAGGAGTTCCTTGACACCTAACCTCAAGTGCATCCCATATTTCCTTTGCAGTTGTGCAATTAATCACTTTATTAGACATAACATTGTCTAATGCACTGTGAAGTAAATGTCTCACTTTTGCATCCTTTGCAATAGATGAAAGATCCTCAGCAGTTAGATCTTTCTTTTCCTTTGGAATGACCTTTGCCTCCTCACCAACAGCAGCAGCAGATAATTTTGTTGGTTTGTGAGGACCTTCATATATTCTATCAAGGTATTCTGGATCTGTAGCCTCCAGAAACATGGTCATTTTCACCTTCCAAATTGCATACTCTGATGGCCTAAGTATAGGAACCCTGATTGTCTCATACCTACTAACAGTAGTAGGGGCTTTCTCAGATGGTGGAGGAATCTCTGCCATTGATTACTTTTGTGTTTGGATCTTTAACTGTAATAAAGTAACAGATTAGTCTCTGATACCACTTGTTAGGTCGATTACACAATAAGCAATCAAATACTGTATGAGTAACTTAACAAGAACACACTGTTTAACAATTAAAAACTGTTTAGAATTAATAATTCCTCTCTCAGTGATGTAAATATCACAGAGAGCTGCTTAGGTTACAATGGATGAATATCTCAATGTTCGACTACCCTTCTAGGGTTAACCTAACTGTATTTATAGAACATACAGCTTCGTACAATCAGTAATTGATTCTCCTATAATTAAGCTATACAATTGATATCAATCACGATTGCTCCAGTCTTCCAAGTCAACTCAATCTCTTTGACAGCTTTCCAATCTTCAAAGATATTGCTTCCATATTTATCTTGAATCAATCTTCAAACACTGTTGACTCTTCAGACAATACCGCTACAGAGTTTAACAAACTCTGTTTGCGCTTCCAGTCAGTGTTTAACCAAACTCTGACTACTTCCAGCTAAACTCTGTTTTCTGACTTTAGCTTCCAAACACTGTTTTCATCAATCATTTCTAACATACACCAAAAGAACACCTTAATGAGTCTTACCTAAACTGCAATTTAACACAAAATTTCATTAAGGAGTGATGAAGAATCTAGCTGATAAGATTTTAAAACAAACAAACATATATTGAATGGATATTCACTTGTACTGGAGAACAAGATTCGAGCAAAGCCATTCCATTAATCCACTTTTTCTGATCATCTGTCAAAGAAGAAATCGCATCTGTCAAAAGCTCTGGTTGAAATCCTGCCATCTCATATTTTCCTCCAAATCTTATTTTTTCCAATATCCTTGATACCTTGATGAATCCATATAACTTTTCATAAAAGAAAAATGATTCTTGTTAGGAATTTTATGAATGGATCTGTTGTAAGCTCAGTACAAAGTAAGAAAGCAGTACCTTGAAAATATTGCATATTCATATATATCACGGTGATGTAATTTATTCATATATATCACGGCGATGTAATTTATTCAGTAAGATATTTATTTCCAAAACTACAAAAATTCTATTCAACAATCAAATCCCCCAGTTGTCGTCGTTTCCTTATGTGAAAATATTGTAAGCGTATAATACATGTAACTGAATTCTAATCAGCCTACAACTTTCAAGATAATTACACAAATGCCATTACTCACAATATTATAAAATATATTTAAAATTCAATTTTTGGATGGCTAGGATTTAGTCTCTTGGTTCTCTTGATAAGGAGGTTCTCCCTATAACCTTACCCTATATATATATATATATATATATATATATATATATATATATATATATATATATATATATATATATATATATATATATATATATATATATATATATATATTATTTATTAATAGTAATATGACAGTTTTACATTGATATTACACTCGACAGTGTCATATTCATGTACTTCTTTTGTTTTCTCAAACTGTCATAATAATATTTATCTGTAATATTGTATATTATTATTTAGTATTATTCAGTGTCATAATCAGTATTTGTTAAGTGTAATATTCATTTCTCCTTCATTATGACACTCGGTATGACACTTTTTAGAAAGTGTAACACCGAGCCTTTAGTATTTAGTCTCAGAGTCATAATAAACTGTCATATTCGATTTTGTTCCCTCCTTGCGTGTTTTTACACCAAGTACTATGATATATACATACAATACACGCACTGCTTAGTTGAATTGTTGCCCGATTTTTATCAAATCATTGCAAAAACTAAGATTGTAGTAGTATAGATCGGTCGATTGTCTCTCTTTCAAGCCATTAAAACTTGAATTTGGTGCTGTCTTCAAAAATCTGATTTTGAAGAAACCGTTCAGTTTTTCGAAAATCTTGAGAGATTGGCTTTGATTCTGTAAAATCTAAAAATACACGAGTGTTTGTGTGTGTATCAAGAACATATCCTCTAATTTTCAGAATATTTGAACAACTTTCGAATATTTTGATTTTATAATTAATTTTTAATTAATTATAACCTCAAAAATTCGAATTAAAACTGGTAATTTGTTAAATTTTGAGATTTTCAAGGATTGTTCGTTGTGTTTAAAATGGATGGTGCTTATGACAACTTCGAACTCATTAAGCATAATTTTGTTGGTTACTTTAATCCCGAAGATTGTCTGATTGAACGATTCAAACCCTGGGTTAGATTTTTGAATGAGCATTCTATATGTCATAATGCTATGACTGCAAATCCTCAAGTGAAATTTGGTCCCCTTTGGGTAATTTGTACTACTGCTGTGATAGCTGCGAATAAAAGATCATTTTCTTTCTTTCTCAATGAAACAAGAATTCACAGTGGACGAATCAGTTATCAATGTCGCTTTACAACTTCCAACGGATAATTTTGTGGACTTTCCTTCTAATCATGCCTTGATACAGTTTTTCACTAATATTAATTATCAAGGGGAGGTGAATCTTAAAAGTATTAACAAGAAGTTTATGGTTCAAGAATGGAATGTCTTCTTTGACACGATTGCAAAGGTGTTTACTAACTCAACAAAGAGCAACAATAATGTCATAACTACTATGTTTATTGTTGCAGAATATTGGTTTTGCGATTGCCAACAATCGAAGAATCAATTTTGGGAATATGCTTTTCGGTGTCTTATTGAATCGAATAACCAAGGCAAAGATGGAATTTGATGCGGGAACCAAGGTTAGTTGCTATTACTCTCGTTTCATGTCGTTGATTTTTAATCATCTTGTTTCATCTCAGTTACGGGAAATCTTTCGCGATGATCGAATTCAACCTTCTGCCAAACCAAGCACAGTACTTTACACCAGGTTGGACACATCACAAGTCTACACACATATACCAATAGTCATAACACCATATATGGCCAACTTCATAAACTTGCCAAATGTTATGCCTATACCACTTGATGTGCAACCTGAACCTGAACCAGTTCAAGAGCCTCCTGTACTTGCTCTTGAGCAACCTGAACCAGTTCCTGTTCAACAAGAACAAGTGGCTGCACCTGCTCCTGAACTTGAACCTCAAGTGAATCAACCTATCATTGAAGGAACTTCTGCAGTTACTACTGAACAGGTATTGCCTCCTAACTCTCAAACTACCTCTATATCTCAATCTACTTCTGGAACCCAAGTGGTTGATAGGAATGACCAAGGGGTTGTAGATCCACAACCTCTAACCCAGGTCAAAGAGCCAAACACTGAGTCAAAAACAACAAAATTCTACCAATACAGAAGGAAATTGCATCCTAAGAGAAGTGAGAGAAGTAGTGATGAAATGAATGTACCCACAGCTCTGCCTATACAAAAGAAGAGTAGAACTGAACTTGAGGCAACTGTAACCTCACCCATGTCCTCGCAACAGGATATGGACTTTGAAATAGCCAATGAACAGTTACTGGAACCATTCTCTCAACAGGATGATTCCATTGAATTTCGCCATATGGCCATGGCATCTAGTAACGTGTCAAGCACAACCCCATTGTTATTGCTAACAATGGGAGAACATGTAGAACTAGATGAAGATAGGGACATTCAGAGAAGAGAGCACATAGGAATGGATACAGTGCCTACCATAGTTACGGTAGAGGAGCCTTCACAAGCTTATGAGGGAAATCTTGATTCTTTGCCACCAATAATAGAATCATCATCTCCCCTCTCAGGTGGAACATACCTGAATCCCTTAAGGGAGTTCCACTCGCAGTTTCTACTGGAGAAAGTGGAAGGCAACTTGATCTATCTACCACTGAGAAATTCAGATTTCAAATCAAAATGACAAGGTAGATTTGATTAATGAAAGGGATTTTCGAACTCCCATTGCACCACCACTGACCTCTCTTGAAGAGGCTAGTCTGATTTCATCTTCTGCAGGTACAGCTAAAAGAAAGGAGCTAGTGTTGAGTGATGTGAGAACCACCATATATTTGAGTGAAACACATGCACGAAAGGAGAGTGAACCTTCTTTGAGTGAAGCTCAGGTGAGTGCACACACTGACACAAAAAGTTCGCCAATTATGGCTCAACTTCAAGCACTACAGAAGCAACTTGAGAAAACTGAAGCTGAAAAACAATTCCTTCAAGCACAAGTGGTTGAACTATCTTCTTCTTCAACCTCTGTCAAGAATCAGCTCATTGTGATTCAAGATGATGTTGAAAATTTAAAGACTACATTCACTCCATCCATAAACACTCTGCTTCAATCCAATACTCAAGCTTCCTCAGAAAGATCAGACATGTTGACTGCTATTGATAATTTATCTACGAAAGTGGATGAGCTTCACAAAGAAGTGCATGAAAATGCATCTTATGAATCTACTTTTACAACGCTTGAAGAAAATTATAATTACATGTTTCAAGGATTGGATCATTTGTACAATATTGTAAATCCCACTCATACTATTACAGCTGAACAGAGGGAATACTTTGAAGATTATGGAGTTGGTGGAAATTCTGAGGCGAACAAAGTTAGATCTGTAGAGGATAACCCAACTAAGGGGGAGAAATCTAGCAAATCAAGGGCAAGTGGAAGTGGATCAATGGATAAGTGTCAGCAGCAGTCGGTAAAGGGAAAAGGAGTAGAAGCAGTTGAGAGCATACCTGAACCAAACAACAAGGTTTACTACGCTGGCAAAACTTATGATTTTGATCCGTTTGCTGAGCCAGATGATATTATTGGTGAACCTGAATTTGAACCAGAACCAGATCTTAGCGAATGGATAGAGCAACCACCTGACCCATACTTTGATAAGAAAATGTTAGAGCATGAAGCCAGCATGAAGCAAAGAAAAGAGAAACTAGCAAAGTTATCTCAGATGTTGGACGAAAAGGCAAAAGCTTCTAAGATAAGAAAAAGCATAAAGACAACGGTAACATCACATAATTGTTGAAAAGAGAAAACTTGATATTGAACTCAAGGATGGTAAGAAATGGGATGAAGCCAGAAAGATAATAAGTCTTCCACAACTTTCGACAAATAATGATAAGCAATTTCTTGAAATCATTTACAAGTATCAAGATGCCAATCCAAATCATCAAGTGTACATTGATGCCTTGAAGTGTGAAATCTCTAGAATAACGGCTGGTTTTGATTCTTTCAAAAAGGAATTGGCAATTGTTGTTAATTGTCGCACTGAAGGTTCGTTCCATGTATCTCCAAATTTTCTAGAAAGAAGAACCTTGTCTGAGCTGTGGATTTTGAGGCAAAAGGTACCACATTGTACTGAACTGAATATTTTGTTGTATGAACAACTCAAGGAGTTTGCTCAAAATGTCAGTCCTGAAATAACTCGTATACCGTATCAAGTCAAATTTCTGAAGAAAGATGTATTTCAAACCATCATTTGTGATAATGAGAAAATGCCAGAATACAATGCTAAGCATTTGGTATGGGTTGAAAAAATGCTGAGAAACACTGGTCTTTATACAACACAAAAGAAGGATGCTGCAGACTTCATTCAAGCCTATTGTATCAAAAAAATGACAAGGTATGAACAGGAGGTGAACAGGTTAAAAGGATTCCCAAATCAACCAGTCAGACCTTAAGGTATGCCAACTGAACATGAACGTACTTTTGATGCTCAGTTGATTGCAAATCTACCAAATCTGCAGCCTATCATTGAAGAACCGGAAGAAGGAGAAGTTCAAAGTGAAGACCATCCTAACTGAAGAACATCTCTACCTGTTATATTTTTAGAGCTTAGATAGATCAAGATAGGATTAGTAATATATGATCAGGCTAGAGGAACACCTATCTTGTATTTATCTTTCATGTTTGAATCTGGAAAATGTTAATATAAACCAGAACTTTTTCATTATTTACTTGCATTTAAAGTTTTATCTTTTACTCTTTTAAGTTGAGTTAGTTGAGTTAGTTGAGTTATCCTCTAGGAATTTGCTTGTTATTTTCTAACAAACAAATAGGGGGAGATTGAAAGGCATATGACAAAGCCTATTTATAGTTCGGGGATACAACTCAACTTAAATTGGTATGTAATAGTAAATAATATGTAAACTGTCACAGGAATCTCAGATAGTCATATCTGTCAGAAGAAAGAAGAATGTTGAAGATATTTAAAGTGACAGATATTTAAAGTAAATAATGTGTAGCATTGATGTAAATGGATTTATTTAAAGTGACAGATATTTCAACAGTGACAGAGGCAGTACAGAAGGTTGAAGAGAGTCATGAGAAGAAAAGAAAAGGACCACATTTAAATGTCAAGAATAAAGAAAATTCATTGAGGTTAGTCGTTCATGAACCAGACAGTACATTGAGCGTCAACAGAATTGATGATAGAGCTTTATTATATTAAGTGGTTTTTAGAACATAATTAATTATGAAAGTAAATTGATTAAATGATTTGTTAAAATCATTTAGTTAATTAATTCATAAAAATCTTTTTTATTATGACAGTTTAAACTGTCATAGAGAGTATTAGACAATTGTCATAATAGTTGGGAGATGACTGTCATAGCAACTGTCATACAAAGCTAAAGACTATCATAGTAAATTATATTGGAACTGTCATAGCGAGTGTCATGATAGATTCTGATAAGTATAATACCGAATGTCATGATGCTCCTGGAGGTGTAATACCGAGTGTCATAATAGTGTTAAAAACAGACACTATGACAGTTGGCATATTTTGGTGATAAAAGAGGCAGAAGACGGACAGCACTTTACTTACAACATTATATCTCTCAAAAAGCTCAAGAACATCAAGAACAGAAAATTCAGTTCAACACCTTTGTAATATTTATTCCGGTGGAACTTGATTACTTGATACTCTTGTACTACTAGCGAGTTTTAACTCCTAGTTCTTATCTTGATTTTTATTAACAAAACATGTCGAATTTTCTAATTTGTTTTTATCAACTTGATAATTAATTTGTACTGAAATTATAAGACCGTTAATATATTGTTATTTTCAACTTGAAATTTGTTTCAATTTATTCCACACAAATTTGTTCAAGTCAAATTTTATTCTAAGAACAAATTTCGATAAAATGGTATAGATTGTATTCAATCCCCCTCTATAATCTTATCGGACCTAACATCACCCTATTCATGTGATCATATACTTGCTACCTTTATTCCATGAAAATTGTTTCAGTTTGATTTTTCAAAATCAAATTTATCTAATTTTAATTAATTATTTAAAAATAATCATTTATAATTTTATAAATTGATTCATAAAATAGAATACTCAAATTTTATCATGGCATATTTTTAAAATATAAATATTATTATAGAATATGCTTTTTTTTAATCAAAATTGATAAATATGACTTTGAATATTCAAACTTAGATAAAACTTATGGGATGGAGGAAGTATTTATTTCTGTATAAAACTTGGAAAAAATATTAACTGTGGTTAATTTACTTTATTTATTCTGGTGGAAGTACAAACCAGTATGTCCGTATTGAACGAAGAATTTTACAAGGCACCTTGTTGACCTCTTCGTTATCTGAGCCAACAAATTTCGTTTTAATTTTATAAATCATACTACCCTCCGCTCCACCCCATTCTTAACATTGTGATTGGGCACGAAAATTAAAAAAAGTGTAAATTAATAATAAAAAAAAGTAAGTCATAGAAAAGTAACAGACTAATTTTTTATAATCTACTACCACAATTTCAAAAAGACATACTCAAGACCTTGTTCATGACAAACTCAATACCTTGTTTTTAGGTGAAACAAAAAACAACGTTAAACACCTTTCAATGCTCAACATTTTATGGTTATTAATCAGACTAGGCAGAGATTTTCAGAAGGGGGGTAGCTCCCACCTCCCAGAAGTTGCAGCGTACGTATCCGATTTTCTCATCTTAAAATGGTCTAGTGATTGATATGTTCTCATTTACCGAGTTGCACATTTCAGTATAATTTATCAGGTAGAAACAGCAATAAAAAGGATGACAATGTAAGAATGGCTTTAATCAATCTACACCAATATATAGAAGCCTAGGTAAACAATTTAATCAATAGATCTGATTAACAAAAGCTTCTATTAAACCCCAGCCATCTTCAATATCAGGTCCCACCCAAAAACCTGATATTACAATAAGAGTACCAGAACTTACATTACAATGATAAGAAATTCGTTCAGAAAAATGTGCACGGACTGCCATTTGTCTGTGATAGCAGGTTGCATTTACAGAAAGTATGCCACTATCCAAGCATTCATGACGAAGAAATTTGACTACTGCAAACAAAATTAGAAGTGTCAGCTCAATCAAATTCCAGTTTCGAGGTTATATTTGAGTGCATAGAAAATCATAACCTTAACCTTAGCATCTAGATGAGACCTTTACACTAATTTCAACTATTATACTGTCTCTGTTTCCTAGTTTATCACTGTTTCATGACCATGATGAAATTGCGGCAATAAAGAAGAGAGTAAAGGTGCCATAATGCCACCCTAAATTAAAGTGAGCCACCTTTGTCCATTTTCTACTATGACAGTATATGTTTAAATCTAATTACATTTTATTCAAAATGAGTATTTACGAAATCTCCACTTGGAAGCTTCATGAATTTAAACAAATAGGAATTAAGTTCCCTTTTACCTTAGGGGTCCTTTTTTTGGGGGTTGAGAAGGGTTGAGTTGGGTCGGGTTCAAATTTAAAAATTCGCTTTTGAAAAAATTTTAAAAGTAAAGTGTTGGAGTTTGGTAGTTTACGAAAGAATTAAAATAATAATACATATTAAATCCAAAATCCAACACTTTATTTTTAAAATTTTCTCAAAACCGAATTTTTAAATTTGAACCCGACTTAACCCAACCCTTCTCAACCCCCAATCCAAAGGGACCCTAGGGTGTCAACTCCATCTTGCTTTTTGAGAAAATTATATCATTAAATGAAGTGGACACATTTCCAATCACGCTGATTCGGACCTTTGGTAGTCAAGTAGACTATTGGCCTATTGCACTACTAGGGAGGAGGTGTATTCAATGCGTACGCAAATATAAAGTAAAAACCCCGAATGCCAAATTCTTGGAATATAGCTTAAGGCCAAACCGACTATCTGACAGTTGATTCCATGTTCTGTATGAAGCATTAATTGAATTTTTAAAGGAGACTGCACTCTACTGATTCTTAATTTTTTTAAATGTTTCTTATACACTTCCAGAATATAGAACCTCAAAAGATAATATACTAATCAAGCTGCGGATTGGTGGTAGCAACTAGCAGGATTGGATTAGTAGATGTAGACTGAAGAAATAAACCTGTTCCACAGGCGGCTGATTTTAGCAGACTTCTACTGGTTGTTCTCGTCAAGTTTATATTCTACAACAAATCACATTAATATAAGCTCAAAAGTATAGCCAATCAATAACATATAATATATCCTTTTCCATGAACCAGACAATTGCATAGGTAGATTGGCATGAACAACGAAAAATGAATTTGCCTTTGATTATTATCCAAGTATAATACATATTTACACTGTAAAGGAAATAGCTACAAAAATGTTCAAGAGTTTTCTAGCTAGTGGGGAAGTCCGCAGTTGAGAAATCATTAATTAGATATTCACTTGTAATAATATAAAGTACACCAGATTACTAACACTTAATTAGATAACACTCAGAACTCATACACGGATCTCTTAATTAATTGTCTTCACCGAACTGTGCAATATAGGTAGATGAAATAATTACTTTGAGAAAGCAATAAAAATTAGAGTAAATTGCAGAAAAGTGGCTTGAACTAAAACTTTTTTGCAGAATGATGGCCAACGTATTAAAGTGAACATTTTGGGGGCCGAACAAAATATTTTAAGCAATAAAAGGACTCCGCTCAACCTAACCTTAATGGGACTAACGGCGTTAGTAATTACAAGGGTAAATAGGGAATTTCACACCTTGTTGTACACACCCTCTTGCACCTTCTTTAATCAACAATCAACAACACCACCATCCGTTTCTCTCCCCAGTTCTTCACTCTACATCACCACCATCGCAATCTCTTCTCCTTCCTCCTTCACGCCTCTATTTTCTTCCGACACTCACCCCTCCACCACTGCCATTTACACCTCCGACCTCCGCTATTCACTCTTCCCTCCCCACCACCGCTGCGCCGTTCTCCGATTCCACCGTTCAAAACTAACAACCTCTCAACAACCCACTTCCCTCACCACCGTTCTTCCTTCCACCGTTCTTCCTCAACCTACGCCCATACTCCAACTCTATTCACCATAACACCACCCATTTCCCCTTCGCCGCCTTAACGCCACCACTCCGACCATTCATCTTCTCCAATCTCCGACACCATTTCCTAGTCAACATATGTCATAATAACAAATGTTGCATCCAGGCTTCCGTCTACTTCATTAACTGCTCCTCGGAGTTTCTCTATACCCTCAAGCAGTTCAAAAGCAAAGCCATCCCCTATGGCCTAGCTGTCAGGGCCTTCTCAAATTCGATATCAGGTTGAAGAATTTACTTCTCCTCCACTGACGCCACTATCCTTTTCAGACATTAAGCCATTGTCAACTATTTCTAAGGCAGTCTCCACTTCTGGGAAGATGAGGGGTAGTTAAGTGCCCTTTTTATGTAGCTGCTTTAATTTTTATTGTTTTAGGATGAGTAGCTTCTATATATTTCTAGTAGTTGTTGGGGGTGGGGGAATAGTTTATATTTCCCAGTGGGAGATGGCTGTTAGTCCCGTTAAGGCAGCGTGAAATTCCATATTTACCCTCGTAATTACTAACGCCGTTAGTCCCGTTAAAACGGAGCCCTTTTATTGCTTTAAATATTTTGTTCGGCCCCCAAAATGTTCACTTTAATACATTGGCCATCATTCTGCAAAAAAATTTTAGTTCAAGCCACTTTTCTGCAATTTACTCTAAAAATTACTTTCTAACTACGATGGAAGGAAACAAAATTCCACAAGGTCCACGCCCATTATCTCCTTTAGGGATCTTAAAAAAAATATAATCAACATTCTAAGACCACCTTCAAGCTCAACTTAACAATTATGTTGAACTAGAATCACTATGAAGCAGGGATTCTTCAATTAGGTGAAGAATCGCGTATCCCACACTTCGGGGGTGCGGGGGTGCGCGGGGGTGCGCGGGGGTGCGCACGGAGTGCGCCACGTGGCGTATCCCCGCTTTTCTGTTAAGGGATACACGGGGGTGCGTATGGGGTGCGTATGGGGGGTGCGGCAGGGGCATAATTGGTCATTTCACATTGACTTTAAAACAAAACAAAAAAAGACACGGGTTCACTTAATATTTTCCCCAATTTGAACCCTAGTTCACTTACCTTAAAGAAACGGCGTGTCTCCTTTGTCTTCAAACGGTGTCTTCTTCAATCTTCTATCTGTAAGTAAGCGATTCCTTCTCTAGTTCTATGTATATACATACATATATATGTGTGATTTCGTGTGTATAATATATATATATATATATATTGTTTGATTGTGTGTGTATATATAAGTGATTGATTGTGTGTATATATAATATTGTGATTGTGTATTGTAGTAGTACTGTACTACTGTGGTCTTCTTCTTCTTTTACTATGATATTGTTTGATTGTGTGTAACTGTGTGTATATATAATTGATTGATTGTGTGTACTGTGTATATAACTATATATAATATTTTGATTTGTTTTTACTTTTTAGTTATGGAATCATCTACAAGTTCTGCGACTGCTACAAGCACAGCTGCTTCAAAGAACCAACAATCAGGAGTTGTGGATGTGTTATGGAAGCATGTGACGAAAGTTTCAAAATTAGTGGCAAGAAGCGGAAATACAAAAATCAAATGTAATTTTTGTAATTTCGAATTCACAGGCTCCTATTCAAGAGTAAAAGCACATTTGATGAGAATTAAAGGAATGGGTGTTCAAATATGTCCCAAAATCAGTCCCGAAATCTTTAAGGAGATGCAAAGAGAGTTGGCGGAGGAGGAAGAGAGAAATAGACGAATCGAAATTCCACTACCTTCTTCAACTCAATCTCAAACATGCAGTCCTTGGGGAGGAGCTCAAAAAATGCAAATGGAACAAACAAAGAGGAAGGCATCGGACATGAACAATCCGATCCAAAAAGCATATAATACAGAGATGAGAGCACTATTGGATGGTGAGATTGCAAGAGCATTTTTTTCCGGGGGCTTGCCTTTTCATTTTGCAAGAAATCCTCATTACATCAAGTCATATACAATGGCTTCTGAATTCCAACTTACAAGTTATGTTCCTCCTACCTACAATGCTTTGCGAACTACTTTATTACAAAAGGAAAGAGCTAATGTTGATAGATTATTGGAACCAATAAAGACCACTTGGAAGGAGAAAGGAGTGAGCATAGTTTCCGATGGATGGAGTGATAGCCAAAGAAGGCCATTAATAAATTTTATGGCAGTTTCAGAGAGTGGTCCTATGTTCTTGAAAGCTGTCAACTGTGAAGGTGAATACAAAGATAAGTTCCACATTGCCGGCTTGATTCGAGAGGTGATCATGGAGGTGGGACCTCAAAATGTAGTTCAAGTTGTCACTGATAATGCACCAGTTTGCAAGGCGGCAGGTATGTCATATTTCTGCAAGTTGTCCTTAATTTGCACATTCATCTATAGTTTTCTTATCTAGTAACTTATTATTAGGTATGCTAATTGAGGCCTCATTTCCTCATATATTTTGGACTCCTTGTGTGGTACACACTCTTAATTTGGCACTGAAAAATATTTGCGATGCTAAAAACAATGAAGCTAATAGAGAGGCATTCGATGAGTGCCACTGGATTACTGAAGTGGGTAACCAAGCAATGATGATTAAGAATTTTATTATGAATCACAACATGGTTAACACAATGTTCAACCTTTTTGCTCCCCTGAAGCTTCTTTCAGTAGCTGAGACTAGATTTGCATCTGTGCTTATTATGCTAAAGAGGTTTAAATTACTAAAGCGTGCTCTTGAAAGGTTGGTACTTTGTGAGGAGTGGAGCACTTACCGTGAGTATGATATTGAGAAAGCTCAAAGCATGAGGAGTGTGATACTTGATGAAACCTGGTGGGATAAGGTTGATTATATTCTTCAATTTACTTCTCCTATGTGTGATATGCTTCGCTTTGCCGATACGGATAAGCCTTCACTACATTTAATTTATGACATGTGGGATGATATGATTGAGAAAGTGAAACATATAATATATAGGCATGAAAAGAAGGAGCTCTTCGAGGACTCTGCATTTTATGATGTAATTTATACAATTCTCATTAGAAGATGGACTAAAAGTTCTTCACCACTCCATTGCCTTGCACATTCACTGAACCCCAGGTAAAATTATAACCTTTAAATCTTTAACACTTGACTTGTGTTCTTTTAATACTTGCCCGACTTGAAGTGTGTTTGTGTAGGTATTACAGTCATGAATGGCTTACTGCAGCTCAAAATCGTCTTCCTCCTCATCAAGACATCGAGTTATCTGAAGAAAGAAACAAATGCATTAAAAGGTATTTTCCGGAGGCAGAGGCAAGACAAGCTGTAAGTGTCGAGTTTGCTCGTTTTTCAGGACAAATGGACACATTTGGTAGTGCTGACTCTATACAGGACAGAGGCAATGTGGATCCAAAGATGTGGTGGCTAATCCATGGAGCTTCAGCTCCAAATATTCAGAAAATAGCTTTGAAGCTATTAGGACAACCCTGCTCTTCTTCTTGTTGCGAAAGGAATTGGAGTACTTATTCCTTTATTCATTCAGTTAGAAGGAATAAGATACTACCGACTCGGGCGGAAGACTTGGTATTTGTGCACAACAACCTTCGCCTCCTTTCTAGAAAGAGTGAAACATACATGAGAGGAGAGTCAAGGTTGTGGGATGTTGGAGGTGATCGCTTTGATCCACTTGATGGTGCTGAAGAGCTTGAGATAGCGTGTCTTTCTCTTGATGACCCGGAGATGGAAGCAATGTTCATCCGAGAATAAGATGCTTGATGTCAACCTGTTATGTGAAATGAATATTTGATAATTGATATCAATGTATTATGTCTTTTATTTAGTAAGGAGCTAAGGATAATGAAACTTAACTTGTACTTAAGTTTTTGACATTTTGACTATTTGGTTTAATTTGAGTGTTACTCTTCCTTTTTATTTAATATATATATATTTTTTATTTTTTATTTTTTTTGCCGTATCCCCTCGTATCCCCATTTTTTTGATTTTGCCGAATTGCCGAATCCCCGTATCACGCACCCCCGCACCCGCACCCGCACCCATGCTTCATAGTAGAATCAATATATAATATATTCGAGCGATATTTGCCGATTGTGAAAATGTTTGACACCGAGAGCGGAAAATATCTTCTCTTTGGTATATGCAAATGGCCGGAATTTGGATTTACCAAGCATTAATCTGTCTATTGTGGTTGTAGATTTTGTTCCTACTGCGGACATTATTAAAGTGCTATTGAAGCATTACTGTAATATCTGTCACCGAGAAAAGCTTAGCAAGTTTGGGATGCTTATTGACCAGACGCACAAGAATACATTACAGAAAAAGAAAAAGATTTAAACGGATTATTGTTATGCTATGTTATACAGCCTTGAGTGATATTTTAACTTTATCCAGTTGAAAAAGATCATGGTGTTATATAAAGAGTTTAATGCAGTTATGTAGATAAGTGATAATTATTTTTGTCATTACATCTGTAACATATTCACCTCGAGAAGTATATCCATAAATTGATGAGTAGGATGCACGTTCTCAGTTTATAACTATCGTCGGAAATGGAGGAAATTAATGTGATTGTGCCATCTCATATTAAGTGGAAAACATGACTACCTAGCATGGAACACAATCATTGTATAACAAAAACTCAAAACTTGCATTAAATCTAAGAAATCATATATACACTAATGTCCGTATACAGTAAATTAAATATTGTATTTAAATAGATTCTTAGTCACAACATCAATTCTTGACAACTAAATAGCAATGTAATTTTCGTTTAGCTATCATTTTAATCAATTCTTGACAACTAAATAGCAATGTAATTTTCGTTTAGCTATCATTTTAACGTTATAATTTTAGTTATACATACTCAATAATTGATCTAACATTTTTCTATCATAATACCTAACGTTTTCAATTCATTTTCTTGGAAGAGCTCCTATCTGCTTACTTTAATATAAAAATGGTAGAGAGAGATAAATCTTCTAGTTTTCTCCCCTAAAATCTAATTTAAAATAATCACTGGTACAAGAAACTTGAGTACAAAAACCACAAATTATATGACATGTTAGAGGCTTGAAGCTAGTCATTCGAGCTCATCTACAGTCTTTAAAATAAATTAGTATCATATTATTGGTGTGCGTTAGCCATAGTTGAGTACTTGTATGGGTCTTAATTATTAATGAAATTCATAAACCCCAAATAGACCCATTGAATTAGCAAGGAACAAGAAAGAGCAGTTTTTAAAAGCACAGCAAATAAACACTATATTTCGATTACAAACATATATAATGAGATGGGTTTATGAAAAGTTACCTGAATTAGGGTTTCATATGGACAGAAGCTCAAGTAGACTGAGCAGGCCATGGCTCCGCAGTAATGGAGGACAGTGTAATAGAGAGGCGCGGATACAAAAGAAAACCTTTTTGGGCCGGGTTTTGTAATTGTAGATTAGTTCGGGTCGACTCTTGACATCAAAGTCCCTGGCACTTCATTTACACGTACACGTACTACCTTACACTTCATTTACACGTACACGTACTAACTTACATCTTGTGCATTGCACGTAGGAGTGAGCATTTCCCTGTTCGGAACCGGGAACCGAACCGAACCGGGGAAAAAATCTGGTTCTGGTTCTATAATTTTGTAATTTGGTTCCGGTTCGGTTCTAATTTTTATAGAATTTTGGTTCCCGGTTCGGTTCCGGTTCTCTTCCAAGAAAAATCGTAAGAACCGAACCGAACCGTATATATATACATACAAATAAAAAATATATATTTTATACTATATATAACAGAGAATCAAGTATTCTTTTTATACGTTTATACGTTTTGCTATAGTAGACATTTGTTGTTTGGACTTTGGATGAAATAGTATGTTTATTTTCTTTTCAAATTTCAAATTTTATATTTTAGTATGGAAATTGTTGTTTGGACGGTTCTTTCGGTTCTGACCCGAACCGAACCGTAATTTATGATTCGGTTCCGGTTCGGTTCTACTACATAAATGGTTCCGGTTCGGTTCTCAAAATTTCTGAAATTCGGTTCCCGGTTCCATCGGTTCCGGTTCGGTTCGGTTCGGTTCGGTTCGGAACCGTTGCTCACCCCTATTATTAATAAAAAGTCGTGCAATGCACAAGATGTAAGTTAGTACGTGTACGTGTAAATGAAGTGTAAGGTAGTACGTGTACGTGTAAATGAAGTGCTAGGGACTTTGATGTCAAGAGTCGACCCGAACTAATCTACAATTACAAAACCCGGCCCAAAAAGGTTTTCTTTTGTATCCGCGCCTCTCTATTACACTGTCCTCCATTACTGCGGAGCCATGGCCTGCTCAGTCTACTTGAGCTTCTGTCCATATGAAACCCTAATTCAGGTAACTTTTCATAAACCCATCTCATTATATATGTTTGTAATCGAAATATAGTGTTTATTTGCCGGATATGCCTACACGCGCCGCGCATGGCCCTAAATACCCACCGGACACGTATTTGGGAGAGGCGTGTCCGGACACGCATTTGCTATAACCGTATCTTTTGTAATTTGCATTTCAGCTCGATGAACAGTAGTCTCAGATACGCATTTTGATAATGCGTATCATCAGATACGCATGTTCAACATGCGTAACTCTTCTACTGTTCATCGTCGTCTCCACCAGTCGCCGTCGTGTTCTTGTCGTAGTTTTTTCAAACGATTCGTACGTTCTCTACAGGCAACGAACAAACACATTCTACATATCAAAATGACCGTCTATCCACCCTCTACATGCCTGTACCAGTTGTTTTATCGTTTTTTGGCCGTAAATAAAAGCCCCAAAACGAGATCGAGTTTCCGATTCATTTACTGATTTGCTCAGTTACGCCCCTGCGGGGCCAGATATTGACAAACAAGTATGTGAAGTTTAAGAGTCAACTGTGGGCATCTTTTTGGTGTACTCCATTTTTGTGGAGGTTGTCGGATTGGGCTCAACGAATAATGGCAATTGCAAGGCGATTTTGGAGCTCCAGACCACGCCGGAGTGAATTGTGCAAAATTGGCGAGCTGACGTCGTCACGCATTCTGAGAATGCGTGATCGCTGATACGCAAGATGAGAATGCGTATCCCATGATACGCATTTGAGATAGGCGTGAACCGTCGGTATTTAGGGCCACGTTTTTGAATATCAGCATTTCGGGCCTTAACTCCCCAAATCTATGTATTTTGGGCAATTTCTCTAAATAATCACCAAATTAGAGATAACTTTATGAGTTTCGGGTGGATTATAAAATCATGCACATCTGATTTATAGATCTCAAAATAGAGCCAAATAGTAAATATGAATTTATTTTAATATTAATGAAAAGTAATAAAATTCAATTCTAGTACAGTCTTTTTTAATTATATCTTTTTCAAATTTTAATTTTCTTTTTAAAATTAAATTCAAATACAATCTTTTTGAATTATATCTTTTTTAAATTATTTTTTTTGAAATTCACTTCTAATATTAATTATATCCTTTTTACATTATAATTTTCTCTTTTAATATGACATAATTTTGATTGTCTATTTTTAAAAATATTAAATTTTAAATTAACATTATTTTAATAATACCGTGACCAAAATTAAGAATAATGCAAAAAGTGTGAGTAGAAACGGATGCTTATCTTATCCGAAGATAAAGTTGTAGCCTAGTAGGTATTGAAATGTCGTAAACCAAATTTTGACATTTATTGGAGTTAAATTATGACTTAACCAACAAATTCTGTGGACGGCTCAAAGAAGGAAACAAAATATTTAGGCCAGATTCATGATTCATCAGAAAGAATATGATGTTAATTTATTTATTTTTCGCTAAATTATGATTATGTTAAGTTAGCTGAATATATGTTTTGAAAGACGAATCTTATAATTAATTAATGAGGTTTTATGACATGGACATAGTACATTCATTAAGATTTTGTTTGTAAAAAAAATACTTATTTATTATTCTTTTATTCTACATATAATAAGATATAATTATACATTATTTTATTATGTAGTTCGTAAGAGTCGAACCCTTGACCTATGGTAGTACTCGCTTATTATCCCTCTTACTCTTATTATATATAAGGATATAATTATCTAATATTTTACTGTATTGATAATTTTAAGATTCGAATTTTGTAGATTTGGAATTTTTAAATGATATAATTTAATTATAATAATTATATATATATGTGATGTTTGTGATATTTTCAGAAATGGTGGAAGTTTAATTAGAAAATATAGAAAAGATAATACATTTTATTTGAAAAAAGTAATCGATAAGTTATTAGTAACTATAATATTTTATTAAATAGAATGGGTAAGTTTCACCTGAAAAAAGAAATTTATTAGTTATTGAAAAAATATAAAAGTTAACATGCTCTACATAAAAAATAATATTGATTAGTTATTTATAATTAGTATATTTTTTTTTCAATTTTAATATTTTGGTGTTAATATAACAGTATAGGTAGATATAAGTAAGGGTATTTAGGTAAAAATATACTAATATATAAGTATGGTTAATTAAGTAAATACAAAAAGTATCAAAAAAATAGGTATCAAAATTTTTAATGTTTCGGGTATTATAATATAGTGTAGATTTAATTATGTAAGATATGATAAAAATTAGACATAGTGTGAGAGCTGCCCTAGTGGAAACGGGGTCTTACATTGATCTAAAGGGTCACGAGTTCGAACATCATCCGCCCCTTGTGCAAAATTGAGTTGGTGAGACAATGGAAGGTTTGACAACAAAAGTAACCGTGGATTACTGAGCGTATCGTTTAAGTACCCGGTCATTGGGTCTTGTCGCTCGGCTAGCAGATTTACATGCATGTATTGACCAGGGGCTGATCGGCAGGTCCCCGGAAAATAACCCGGGCAGGCCAGTGTCATGTAATACGCCTTTTGACAAAATAAAACAAATAAATAAACATGAGTAAGCATTATTTGATTTAGATGAAGTTGACAAATCATGATTGCGATAAGTTTTACTAGTTTGATCTCCAAAATTCAACTCTTACATATTGTATAATTGAGTATTATACATTTATGTATTTTTCATAATTTATTTGTTTTTCAAATGTTGCATCTTGATTCCGTTTAAAAAAATTCACGATGATAAATAAAATTTATATTCTACTATTATTAACTATATTTATATTATTGTGCATGGGAACAATATCGTTTGGATCAGAATATTTATCTAGAGATGACAATATGAAGATAACTGAAAGAGGGAGACCGAGCTCTGCTCATATTTAAACAAGGTCTTGTGAACGCTGAAGATCAACTTTCTTAATGGAGTTGCGGAAAATAAAGAAGAGATTGATCTCAATGGAAAGGTGTTGGGGTCTTGAAAGTGCACACCTAGAGTATGTGTTATGCCTTTCTAAGATTACTTTTAGAATTACCGAATATATCGGCTGACTGTTATTCAAACAGTCTGCGTGCCAGAAAGAATTGGCTTACTGATTTGCTAACATGGATAAAGATGGCTTGCTGAAATGTAAATATACAATGCATAATAGAATTATAAAACAGTAAACAATAAAGAACACACAAGAATTTTAGCCAGGTTCGACCCTAATCCCTTACCAACTTGGTAAGAGATATATTATTGATCACAAAATAATTGGATTACAAGAACAATAATATATATCCCTATCTCCCAGCTGCTGATAATAGCTTGCTGAATCGATGTTCCAGATCCATGTTTTCTAAGAACTATACTTCCCAAGTACAATCTTCTCTAGCACTAGATCCCAGAACCCTAATTCCCTTAGCCATCTATCCAGCAACTAAATCTTACAACTTGAACAATACAAATTTAATGAAAAGAATTACAAATCAAACTACGGATTCTCTATATGTATAAACGAATATAAATATATCTTAGATTCAAGATAATCGAGAGAATCAAAGAGAAAGGTTTTCAATAAACTTTGTGAGTTGTATGTGTGTTCAAAATCGGTGTTTGGAAAAGATATGAACAACTATATTTATAACCTACATACAACATTAAAGTAACGTTCAAATTACAACGATCTTATTCCTTCATATTTCATGTTTAATTTGTTACGATACTTAATCGTGATATGCAGCAATATATGTCTGTTGGAGGAGAGAAAAACGTTTTGGAATAAAGCTCCAACAGTCGAGAAAAAATATGTATGTATAGAAGTTGTTGAGAAAGAAATCTTTGATTGAAAATCAAATCCTACAATCAAGGAGAGGTTTTGGAAATGCTTTAGAAGAGCTCTAGGATAATATTATAACGTTTATAATATATGAATCTTAACAGAATATATCCTATAAAGAATCTAAGTTTTTCTGCATGATTTCCGCGCTTGACAGATTGTCTGATTAACTCCAGGTTGTGTGTAAAGAGCTTGCTGAAATGCATAAGGTGAGTCAAAACGTCTTGCTGAAATTGACATGTAAGTCGGATTGAGATTTTCCTGTAAAACTTATAACAGCTTGCTGATCAAATAATAGATATAGAAGTTAGCTAGCTGAAATATAGTAAGACTAGTACAAAGATAAGCTATCAGCTTGCCGTATATAACATCAAAACACATCACTAGGGTAACAATTTCCCCCTTTTGGATGATTATATACCAATATGTGATTGAGCTAAAAGCTCCCCCTAAATCAAAGATCAATACTTCCTGCAAAACAAGATTAGATAGATACACATGAAGTATTACGATACAACCTTTGTATTCATCATCAAAATATCACGCTAAGATTCTCCCCCTTTTTGATGATAACATACTTGAATACATCAGGGAGACTATGTTGCTCCCCCTAAAACAATGCTCCCCCTGAATAGCATAATATCTCATCATATAATCAGGTTAGCATAATTCATCATATACAATAAGATATAAACATGAATCATCCCTGCATGAAACCTTAGTTGATAATTCCAAAAATATAACATTATAGCCCTTTTATCCTCATGTATTCATGTTTTCCTCCCCTTATGACATCATCAGAAAAGGGTTAATAAGATAAGCATATAAGACTAAAACATGTGGTAAAACATTTAACAAGCATGAGGCTAGTTATAATTATAAAGTTGAATAAATCAAACCAGCATGCTGAAAACACATTTCCAGGATATTCATCGATGGCAATTGTTCTTCTGAATTGCAAAATAGCTTGTTGATTAGACAATACACATTCCAAATGATCATAAATGTGAATTCATCATAATGGTATTCTTCTCTCCTATTTCCTGCACAAAACAATGCATATACATACCCATCTATATACTAGAGGAATCTCGTTAGTAACACAATAATAATATACTCAAATTCGAGGAAATTTACGAGGACAAATAATATACTTACTACTTGAGTGCCCAATTTTTGTTGGATCCACCATAGTTTGTTGATAGAACATAAAGATCATGTAGATCAGATTTCTTGATCCACTGTTGTATCAGTTTTGGTGCTTGATTTCTGGTCCTTTGTGTTCTGCCATACTGATAATGGTAAGCTGATTGTCTTTTATCATCTTCTTTTTGGTACGCTGACCTATGTCTGACTGTTCCATTCTGATAAGCTGTTTTCTTCCTTGTTCCACATTGATAATCTCTCTGACCAACTTGAACTTTGCAATTCCTTTCTAGATGCCCCTTTTTACCACATTTGTTGCATATCTTCCAGGGCATAATCGTAAGTTATGTCATGTCTTCCATCATACTTTAGAGCTTTATCCTTTTTATTGAAGTTCAAACCAACTCCTTCTCTAACTAAAGGAACATTAGCCTTGTTCATCATTGATTTCAAGCTTTTTTTTCCTTGAATAAATGTTCACATACCCTGCTTGAGATCCTTGACTTCTTTTTCCAAGGTAATGATCATTTCAGCTTGCTGATTGACAGTTTCAGCTTGTTGAGATGCCATTTCAGTTTTGGAAGATTCAGCACGATTAGATTCTTTCAATTTGTATGATTCTATTGCCTCATCTTTTGATTTAACATCTGATTTCAGCTCCTTGATCTCGTCAGTCAAAGTCTTGTTTCTCTTTTGAAGCAATTTGTTATGTTGCCCAGTAAATAATAATTGTAGAAGGGGGTTGAATACAATTGTATAAGATTTTCGACTTAAAACAAATAACACAAGTATGAATCAATAACAGCTTTATTAACTCTGATATAAAACTGTTACAAAACTCTCTTAAGAAATTCTTATGTTCTTAAGAGCTGCTAGGTTACAATATAACTTGTGCAAGCGATTACAAAATGTAAAACCTAAACTGTGTTTATATAGTGTACACAGTTGCACTATCAATTACAAGATATTCTAAATCAATTACATATATCTCTGAATACATATCTTGTATGATAGCTGCCTTCCTACAAATTAGGAACCGACATATCAATCTTCCTTGATCTCTGGTCTGATGAAAATCTTCATGGAATCCTGACCAGCTTCTAATCCTGATAGTCCAATACTGACGTTGTATTCCTGATGACGTCAGCATCAGTATCTGATCAGTAATGCCCAGATCCTGATCATCTCTTGAATCAATATCTAACAATCTCCCCCAATTTGTTCTTTATAAAACAAAGCACAAATTCCTTGATTCAAGATGTCAAAAACTCAAAACAAAATACCTTCTAAAAATCATCAGGAACAGTTTCAGAAATTCTTTGATAAAACAGATTCAGTCTCAAGAATTCAGATAACAATTCTTCTTCCTTGCTTTCAAGAATTTGAATCAGTTTCTTCTTCAGATTTTTGAGTTCTTCATCTTCCTCATTAATCTGATAAATAGCTGCCCTGATGTTCTGAATTGAGTTTCTCGGAAGATCTAAGTCACCTAGCAACACATAAGCAATTTCCTTCCCATCTGGATTTAGAGATAGTTGTTCCATGCCTAGATACACTTCTTTAACAGCTGTACCTTTCTTCATTTCAACCTCTATATCTCTTAAATTTAAGTACATGGGAATATAATTGCCATCATACCTTGTTCCTCCATCCATGAATCTCTGTCTAATCTTCATGTAAATCATGACACACCAATTTTGATAAACTTCTCTTTCACTAACATTTATTCTTTTACTTCTGAGAAGATACAGAACATATTTCAGTTCTTTTGCAGATTTACACAACAATTCATGAATAGGAATCTTCTTCACACTTCCATCTTTCATGAAGTACACCAGCTTCTCTATTTTCTTTGCATCAGCATGACAATCAGAAATGATAGCAACAGCTTCAAGTTTCCAAAGATGATCTACAGTTAATTCATCCCCAATCTTGTCAACTAGAGCATATTGATCAGTTTGTGCAATGAAAATAACCAGTGCATGACTATATCCAATTCCTCCCCTTGTGCCAGGTTCCCATCCTCTCAAGCCAGATTGCATACTCACCCATTTTGGTGGATTTTCAGCAATAAAAGTAGTAGACTCTGTTTTAACAATCAGAAATTCATTGATCAAAGAAGACTCTTTTATCAATCCAGCTGATATGAACACAACTGGTTTCCTATAATCAACCTTATCCACCTCCTTCTTCTTACTCTTCTTCTTCTCATTAGTTGGATAATCCTGCTGATGTTCAGGAACAGATCTATCTTTATCATACCATAACTTCCTGTCTGATCTATGAACATTTCTTAAGTAATCACTGGTTGTTATCTTTTCTGCTTTTGTGGCTTTAGCTCTGATTTCACTTTCTCTTTCAAATCTTTTGAAGTTTTCTTGTTCATACTCCAATGTATCTTCAAAAACTTCCACATTGTGAAATTCAACCACAACCTTAAGAATCATAATCTTAAGTTCTTTTAAGATTTTAGTCTCTTCAGGAACAACATCAGGAATTGAATCAACGACTGACTTCTCGTTAGATGCAGTAGATTGAACAGCTACCTTACTCTTCCTTTTCAAAGGCAATATCTCCTCTTCAATTTCTTCAGGAGCATTGAATCTGTTATCTGGAATTGATGCAAGAGATAGTGGAGTTTTCTTCTTTTCATTTTCAGAAACATCTTTCAATTTGATTCCACTAGATCTTGTTTGCCTTATACTTGTTTGAGCAGATAATCTTCCTCTACTTCTGTATCTTCCTCCTCTGCCTCTTCCTCTTCTTGCAGCAGGAGTTTTATTCTGTTTTGCAAACTCTTCAAAGATCCTGTTCTGTTCTTCTAAGAACTCATCAGTAGTCATGTTTGGATTTTCTTCAGCAGATAAGACAAGTGCTTTCTCAGCATGATACTGTTGAACTCTTTTGTCTTTATGAAATAATTTAAGAACACGACCATCCCCAGTGTCAAGTTCATGAAACAGATTAGCAGCAGCAGCCTCATCCTGTTCCACATACACATCATCCTCAGGAATGGTTGACAGAGTTTGACCAGGTGTCACAACCTGTTCTTCTTTTGGATTCTGAGATTGCATCATTATTGTCACTGTCTTCTTACCAGATCTAGAAACATGAGTTAACTGCCTAGTTTGAGTAGATTGACTTCTCTTTGTTACTAAAGCAGCATCAGAGGTTTCAACTTTATGATGTGACTTATCACCACCATCATTTCCAGAATTATCATCATCCTTTTGTACAACTGGATCAGGTGAACATTTTGTTTTGACTATCTTCTCCCCCTTTTTGACATCAGTATCATCCTGAATGAAGAAAGACAATATAAGCCAATAGTATCAACTTTTGATTCCAAGACAGTCATTCTAGAATCCAATCTCTTATCAAGAGCTTTAATATCATCTGCAAGAAGGCGTGCTTGAGAAGCAGTAGCAGATATAGAAACAGATGTTTGAATACCCGCTTGAAATTTATCTGTTGCAGCCTTCATAGAGTCAATGTCACTCTTCAATCCCTTTGCTAGAAGAGCATTGGTTTTGAGAAGAGCCTTAAGTTCAGGTGTCGGCATCCGCGTAGCAATATGACCAGAATGAAACAGAGCAGTTTGAAAATTCATCTCAGCAGTTGGTTCATTCCATTCTGTATCCCATTCATGTCCCCTTGCAGCTTGAGTATCAGGAGGAAGAAGTGAACTATACTCCCCTCTGAATTCTTCTTGAGTCATTGACTGCATGTATCTACTTGAAGACCCATAAGTAGATTGGAGACTTGCTTTTATAGCCGCCTGCATTTGCTTTGTTTCAAAATCAGCATGATCATCATCATCATCATCACCACCAGCCTCAGGAAGTTTATGTTCAACATCATCATCAGGAAGCATAATACCTTTCAGTTTCAAAACACCAGTAGATACAGCTGGTGAATCCTGATGACCTGCAGACAAATTAGTAACATTTCCTAAATCTCTCTTTTCTTTTAAAGTGATCTCATCACTTCTCACAATGTTACCTAAGTTACTTTCAATAGCAACTTCTACCTCACTAGAAGTTAATAACTTCTCACTCTTTTCTACCTCTCCTTTTGCCAGTTCAGGAGACTGCCTCTCATCACTCTTCTTTTTCTCTAAATGTTCACTCTCAATCTCACAAGAAAGGTTCTGGCTCATTAATTGTGAAGAAATAAGAGGTGGCTGAGAAGAGTGGTCTGAAGTCATACAGATAGAGGTATCCCTATTATCAGGTCTATCTGTAATCATACTATCAGTAGTAAATGAAGTAGAGAAAGAGATGTTACCTAATGAAGTAGTTAAAGAATCCATTGGCCTTGCTGAAATTGGCTCAATAAGCAATGGAATAAGTGGATCAGTAGTACTCTCATCAGGATTGACCACTGCAACTATAGCATGACTTGCATCAGTATTTACTACTGATGGTTCTTGTGTAGTCTGAGGTTTTGAAGCTTCTTCAACACTTTGAGTCAAAGGTTCTTGTGTACTTCCCTCAAATGCAGTGTCAGCAATCACTCTATCACATTCAGCAATGTGCAAATCATGAGCAGCTTTTTCTGCCAGACTTCTAGCAAGTTCAATTTCAATTTCAGAAGCCCCTTGAGCATTGTCAGGAAACTCCCCTGCTGATGTGAGTTTGCCAGCATCTTCATTTTGAGAAGATGGTTCTTGTGGGGCAGGAATATTCTTGTCTTCACCTTCCCTTTGAGAAGATGGTTCTTGTGAGACTATTCCTTCAGAAATGTCTGCACCTACATTCTGAGTAGGTGGTTCTTGTGTGACTGGATCTGTAATAGCTTCTGAACTCCTTTGAAGTTCAGGTTCTTGTGGGCTGGATCCTCTCAGAGATGACACAGTAGTCCTTTGTTTCTTTTGTCTGTGAAAAACATTTGCTTCAGCAGTTTTTACTTCAAGAGGTGAAGGTTTAACACCCAGCTGAGCAGCAATAGCATTTACTTCATCAACAGACATCTCAATAATTCTTCTCTTTGGAGATTCAGATGCTGGAGAATCAGAAATCTCAACAGTCTTCATAGGTGAATTATTTGGAGTAGAGATGTCAGGATTAGCAGTAGCATCAGGAACTGATGATCCATCATGATTAACAACATCAGAGTTGCCTTCCATATCATCAGTAAGATTCAGAAATTCTGTATGATCAACAAATTTGCCTTTGCTGATTAATCTTCTTCTTTTCTTTGGCTTTTCAGAGACAGCCACTTCTCTTGTATCAGCAACATCAATCTCCTTCTTTTTCAACAAGACTGATATAGGCATTGTATCATCATCAGAATCAGAAATAACTCCTTGATCAACTTTCCTTTTCCCTCCTGTTCCTTTATCCAAACCAGATGTTTCAAAAACCCTTTGTCCACCCCCTTGTGACTTCATTTGAGAATGAGTTGAAGTGGAGAAATCCTTTGACCCTGATTGCCTCTTAGACACATCAGATCTAGCTGATTTCTTTGATTTTACAACTGATGCCTTTTGTGAGACACCAGAGGTGGTTAACTGTTTAGGTTGTGTGCTTGTGTCAGGAATAGGATGTGTAAGGTCCTGTTCCATAGCACCAGTTGCTGGGCCATATTGAATAGGCATTCTCTCTCGTAAAAGAGACCATACTTCATCAGGAATGTATGGAGGTCCCACAAACTTATTTGCCTTATCAGAATTGATTAGACTCTTTATATTGTTTTCTGAGATTTTACATATCGGCAAAATTGTATCATTCTCAAAAACAGCATGAGGACATAAGTGAGAAAATATTAATTGAAAAAATCTAAGAAAGCAAACATAACCACATTTATCTGCTTTTCTTTCACTTAATGCCTTTAATATAAAGGAACCATAATCAAATGAGAGATCATGAATTAGAGAGTACCCAATTTTGGCTGAACCTGTGGGTAAGGCATCAAAGTTTGACACTTTATTCAAGAAACATCTGCTGATAGTATCAAAGAAGAAATTCCATTCCTTCTTGAGCTTTGTCCTGTAGAGCTCTCCAAACTTCTTTGGTGTTCCATTGTAACCCAAGCTTACAACATACTCAAGAAGTTTTGCATCAAGAACTTTGAATACAGGCTTACCAATGATTGATGGTAAGTGTAGGGCTTCAGTGACAATCTCAGGAGTCACATAGTATGTAACATTGTCATATTCAAAGCTCATCTGAGGATTCTCTGATGAATGACTTTTCCCAAAAACACTTGTGTTCCAAACCTGCATAACAGACTTAAAAGATATCTTGGCAGGTTGGGTTAGAGCATAATTGATTGGGCTTGAGGCCAAAAAGTCCTGAATAATGTGGAAATCACTCGGCAAGTCCTGATGATCTAGAACTGCAGTGAAGTTATTGGTATTAAAAGTAACTCCATTGATTACCACCTTGCTGTTCATGAATAGGTTCTCCATTGGAATTTCAAAAACAAAAGATGAGTTAATTTTGAAATTAGGGTTTGAGAGTGCAGAGACAAAGAGAGACGATGCTTTACTGATAGTTTGAGAAAACTAAATCAATTAGTAAACTTAATTGATTTTAGACAATACTTGTAACTTCTCAAAAACAGGTGTCAGTAAATCATTCGTTTAGGCTAAAGTAATGGACCAAATTACGTGAGAGAGTGGTGAGGATTACACGCGTCATGACTTACATCTTTAACTGTATGTAAGCATCGAGTGAGCACACGCGCTACATATTATTCGGAAAATAAAATTGTGACCAAAATAAAACATGGTAATTTTGTTTTAAATAAAGAAATTTAAAACAACACAATCGAATAATACCTGGTACTTGCACCAGTAATATGAATCGTTTAATATTCTCGTTTCACCCTTCTCTATTTAATCTTAGAGACTTGTCCACTTACTTCTATAACGCTTCATTATCTCCTGTAAGAAAAATCAGAAAAACCCTTCTCATCAAAAGTTTTAGCAATGTCGAACCTTACCATCATTGAGAAAAACCTCCATCTCTTAGAGAAAAGAGATATTTTTAGTTATACTCGTGAAGAGTTTGATGCTTTCGACTGGGAAAGACAACTGGAGACTCTCTGGTTGCAGATGGATGTAGGTCTCGAAGAAATCGAGAAGGAAAAACCTGCAAAAGTGATCGACATAGATGCTGCCCTCCACACAGCATTCGCATGGCTTTCATCTAAGGCATCCTCATCCAACTCCATCAACCATTGTTAATGAATATGTCAGCAAAAATAACCTTATCCCTGTCAACTTCCACCCAAACAAAGTGGCAAAGATGGGATCTGGGATGGCTATTAACAATGGAGTGGATTGGTCTCTTATTTCCTGTTGAATAGATTAGTAGATAGAGAGCACAAAAGATGTAATCTTTGAATGTAAACTCTTTCTTATTATCAATGAAAAATCTTGTTTATTCTATTCAATATTTTTCCTGATTTAACATGTTATCTGAAAATAAATATGAGGACTAATTAAAGTGATCACATTATCAGGAATTCAATAACATTAACCATAGCTTGAATCATGAAATTGAGATAAAATGAAGACAGTTAGATTCTGACAAAATACTGATTATCGAATCGTTGCATCAGGATTCGACGTTGACCATTGTCAGGATTGACTTTCCATCAGTATGTGCAAGTCGTCAGTATCTGATGGCTTCTTTTTCTCAGGAACTGCCATAGTTTACCATTCCAAGTTCATTCACCAACTTTGTAAAAGTAGCCTCAGGTAGTGGCTTGGTGAATATATCAGCTAACTGTTGATCAGTAGGAACAAAATGAAGTTCAATTGTTCCTTCCAGTACTTGTTCTCTGATGAAGTGATACCTGATGCTGATGTGCTTTGTAAGAGAATGTTGAACTGGATTTCCTGTCATAGCAATAGCACTTTGGTTATCACAATAAATAGGTATTTTTGAAAATGACAAACCATAGTCCATTAGCTGATTTCTCATCCACATGATCTGAGCACAACAGCTTCCAGCAGCAATGTACTCAGCTTCTGCAGTTGATGTGGAGATAGACTTTTGCTTTTTACTGAACCAAGAAACTAGTCTTCCTCCAAGAAACTGACAACTGCCTGAAGTACTTTTCCTGTCTATTTTGCATCCAGCAAAATCAGCATCTGAATAGCCACATAAACTGAAGTCTGATTCTCTGGGATACCAAAGGCCAAGAGAGGATGTGCCCTTTAGATATCTGAAAATCCTTTTTACTGCAATGAGATGTGGTTCTTTAGGATTTGCTTGAAATCTTGCACATAGACAGGTTGCATACATGATATCAGGTCTGCTAGCAGTTAGATATAAGAGTGAGCCAATCATTCCTCTATAGTTGGTTACATCTACTTCAGTTCCTTGATCAGGATCAAGCTTTGTAGCTGTAGCTATAGGAGTGGAAGCTGTAGAGCTGTCTTGCATGTTAAACCTTTTTAGTAAATTCTTTGTGTATTTTGACTGATTGATAAAAATCCATTCATCAGTCTGTTTAACTTGAAGACCTAAGAAATAGCTCATTTCTCCCATCATGCTCATTTGGTATCTCGACTGCATTAGCTTTGAAAACTTCTCACACAGCTTAGTATTAGTTGACCCAAAAATGATATCATCAACATATATTTGAACTAACAGCAAATCCTTACCATGATTTAAATAAAATAAGGTTTTATCAATTGTACCTCTGTTGAATCCACTTTCCAGTAAGAATTGAGCTAGGGTTTCATACCAGGCTCTTGGAGCTT
This sequence comes from Kitagawia praeruptora, assembly GCA_037693485.1. NCBI lineage: Eukaryota > Viridiplantae > Streptophyta > Magnoliopsida > Apiales > Apiaceae > Kitagawia > Kitagawia praeruptora. The sequence continues at coordinate 112,977,025 of CM075351.1, read as the reverse complement.
GCTTTAGTCCATAAAGTGCTTTATCCAGTCTATAGACATGATCTGGATGTCTGGGATCAATAAATCCAGGAGGTTGTTCAACATATACCTCCTCTTCCAGTTCTCCATTGAGAAATGCACTTTTTACGTCCATCTGGAATACTTTGAATTTCTTGTGAGCTGCATATGCCAGAAAAATTCTGATGGCCTCCAGTCTTGCAACAGGAGCAAAAGTCTCATCATAATCTATTCCTTCCTGTTGAGAATACCCCTTTGCTACTAGTCTTGCTTTATTCCTCACAATTGTGCCATCTGAATCAGTCTTGTTTCTGAATACCCACTTTGTACCCACAATAGACCTTCCTTTGGGTCTTGGTACAAGTTTCCAGACTTCATTTTTTCAAACTCATTCAGTTCTTCTTGCATAGCTGTCACCCAATCAGCATCCTTAAGTGCATCTTCAACTTTCTTGGGCTCCTCCTTTGACAGAAAGTTATTATATAAACATTCATTTTGAGTTGCACTTCTTGTCTTAACACCTGCTTCAGGATTCCCAATGATTAAATCAGGACTATGACTTTTTGTCCATTTCCTTGCTGATGGTAAGTCATTTCTTGAACTGGATGCTCCCCCTGGATTGGTGTTTTCTTCAAAAGAACTAGAGTTGCTAGAAGCTCCCCCTGAGATAGTGCTATCTTCAACTGATGTAATATCTTGATTATCACTTGAGTCTGTTTCTGATGAATCTCTACTTGATGTTTGAGTTGTATCAGTACTAGTGATGTCTCGCTCTTGTTCCCCCTCAACATTTGCATTATTTGAGTCATCATCAGTAACAGGTGTTTGATCAGGAATTGATCGATCGTCAGGATCTGATGGAATATCAGTATCTGACGTGACTTCATCAGGATTATTGGTAGCTTCATTTGCAAAAGTCAAACTGTCATGAGAGTCTTCTTTTATTCCTATTAGCTTTCTATCATCAAAAGATACATTAATAGACTCCATGACTGTCTTTGTTCTCAGATTGTAGACTTTAAAGGCTCTTGTCATTGGATAGCCAATAAAGATGGCCTCATCAGCTTTTGTCTCAAATTTTCCTAGTTGTTCTGGATGAGGTCTTAGAACAAAGCACTTGCAGCCAAACACATGTAGATGCTTCAAACTTGGCTTCTTTTCCTTAATCATCTGATAAGGAGTTACACCATGTCTGTTGATTAGTGTTATATTTTGAGTGTAACAAGCTGTGTTGACTGCTTCTGCCCAGAAATATGTAGGTAGTTTAGCTTCTTCCAACATAGTTCTACCAGCTTCAATAAGAGTTCTGTTCTTTCTTTCAACTACTCCATTTTGCTGAGGAGTGCCAGGAGCAGAGAATTGTTGAACTATTCCTTTGTATTTGCAGAACTCTTCCATTGCTGAATTTTTTAATTCAGTCCCATTATCACTTCTCAGAATCTTGACTTTGTATTCCGTGCCAGTTTCAATAAGTCTAACATGGTCCAGCAGTATTTCAGCAGTTTCATCTTTTCTGTGAAGAAAATAAACCCAGGTAAATCTAGTATATTCATCAACAATGACTAGAGTATATCTTTTCTTACTGATGGACATAATATTCACTGGTCCAAACAAGTCGAGATGTAGCATGTGATATGGTTCATCAATTGAGGATTCAGATTTACTCTTGAATGATGTCCTTCTCTGTTTAGCCTTCTGACAAGCATCACAGAGTCCATCAGGAGTATATAGAGCCTTTGGTAATCCTCTCACCAAGTCTTTCTTGACCAACTCATTTATATTGTTAAAGTTGAGATGAGAAAGCTTCTTATGCCAATTCCAACTTTCATCTACAGATGCTTTACTGATGAGACATGTAGTTGGATTTTCAGTGTTGGTGTGAATGTTGGCTTCATAAATGTTACCATGTCTTTGACCTGTTAATGCAATCTTTCCAGTAGATTTGCTGATAACTTCAAAATGAGTATCATTAAAGTTGACACGATAACCTCTGTCTGTGATCTGACTAACACTCAACAGATTGTGCTTTAGTCCTTTCACCAGAGCTACTTTTTCAATGATGACATTTCCAATTACAATGCTGCCATATCCCAAAGTTTGTCCAATGTTGCCATCTCCATAAGACACAGTTGGGCCAGCCTTTTCCTCAAATTCTGATAGCAAGGTTTTGTCTCCAGTCATGTGCACAGAACATCCACTATCCATGACTAACACATTTTTCTTTTTACCCTGCAATCAGAATCACAAAGAACTCAGTTAGAATTTTTAAGAACCCACACTTGTTGGGTTCTCTTTTCATGCAAATCAACATCTTTATTAATAGAAGATTTTCTTGTAAAGACGTTTTCACCAGAATTAACTCCATCAGAATTAGTCTTTATCTTGACAGATGCATGTTTAGAATTCAAGTTCTTTGATTTTCCAAAATTTGCACTTTTATTGAACTTAGGCAAAGGCTCATAATAATTATAGTACAAATTATGGTATTCTTCACATGTATAAATAGAATGCCATTTACTGCCACAATGGAAACAAGGATTCTGTGGTTTATAGAATACTGATTTATTCCTAATGTCAGACTTAGGAACTACAGTTGGCTTCTTTTTACTCTTCCTGCAATCAATAGCAAGATGATTAGAATTACCACAGTTAAAGCATGCTTTTCTTGGTGCATTTGGAATATACTTATAATTATTTTCCTTGTTTATTCAAACTTTACCATTCCTGTTCCTTTTGACAGTTGGAACTCTCTTGCTATCTGTTACCTCACAGATTCTGTCCCTTAATTGCTTCTTGGACAAAAGACCCACATTTTTGTTTTTGACAGTTCTAGACTCAGAATGATGTGTAGAAGTAGATCCCTCTTCTGAAGTAGATTTGGGAATCTCTGGATACACATAATTAACTGGCTTTAATTTGGTTTTGGTACTGTCTGTAACATATCTGTAGGTTTTTGGATTTGTTGAGTTATTAACTATAACTCTTCCAGGGTTAGATGAAACAACCTTTCCTTTGTCCTTTTTCTCATTTTCTGGCTTATACCCTAGACACTCTTTCCAGTTTTTATCAGAAATGATTTCATGAGTTTTTGTACCAGAATGTGTCCAGGTTCTGAGTTTTTCATTAGCATCTTTAAGTTGCCTCTCAAGTTCATTATATTTAAACTCCATTTCAAGTTTCATGTGTTTAGCATTATCACATTCTGCTTGAACTTCATGCAAGAAAATTAACTCAGCTTCTAAATGATCATTTCTCTTAACAACCTCTGCCATTTCAGATTTTATTCTTGTATTTTCAAGAGATTGACTCCTAAAACTAATATGCAGAGATCTTAAGAAAGATCTTAGCTCAGAAACATTATTAGTATCAAAATCAAATAAAACTTCAGATACCTTGGTTTCACCAGCAGAAGTCTCATCAGTTTTAGCCATCAAAGCATAATTCACTTTTTCCTCTTCAGAGTCAGATGATGAGTCCATCCAATCCTTGCTTGAAGAAATGAGAGCTTTGGTTTTGGTCTTCTTGCACTCAGTTGCAAAATGACCCATCCCATCACAGTTATAGCATCTGATTTTTGACTTGTCAAACTTGCTGCTTTTGCCTTCTTTCTTCTTGTACCTGTCTTTGTCAGCATTAAAGGTTTTCTTCTGGAATTTCCCTTGCTTCCTAGCCTTTCTGAACTTCATCTTTTTGAAGCCCTTGACTATCATAGCAACCATTTCCATCATATCAGAATCAGTAGAGTCATCATCAGTATCAGGATCAGACTCAGTATCAGTATCTGATGATGAGTCATCAGGAATTGACTCTTCCACTCTACTCTTTCGGTTATAAACCTCCTCAGCTTTTCCCTTTGATTTTGATTCAACATTCAAAGCAACAGATTTTGCTTTGACATTTTTCTTGTTCTTCCTCTGTTGAACCTCAAGATCATGAGTTCTTAGCATCCCATAGACTTCATCAAGAGACAGCATCTTCAAATCATATTGATGCCTTATGATTGAAGCTTGAGTATCCCACTCTTCAGTTAAAGCTCTGAGAAACTTGGTATTCGAATCCTCTGGATCATACTCTTTGCCAACCAGTGATAGATTGTTCAGTAAAGTCAAGAATCTATCATACATATCAGTAAGGCTTTCATCAGATTTAGCATCGAATTGCTCATACTCCTGAATCAACAGAGCCCTTCTGTTTCTTTTGATAGATTCAGTACCTTGACATTGAGTTTCCAAAGTATCCCAAATTTCCTTCGCAGTCTTGCATGCTATTACTCTGTTAGACATGACATTATCAAGACTGTTATGCAAAATATTCTTTACCTTTGCATCTTTGAGTACTTGAACCTTTTCTTCTGCCGTCCATTCATTCTTTGCCTTAATGACATAGTGTTCAGCAACAGTCTCTGTTCTTGCAACTAGTTTTGTTGGAAGAAATGGTTCATCATTGATCCTGTCAAGATAGTCAGGATCAGTTGCTTCTAGATACATCAACATTTTCACTTTCCAGGTTGGATACTCAGTCTTCTTGAGAATTGGAATTTTAATGCTTTCATACTTGCTTGTCGACATCTTAAGATCGTTTCTGATTTAAATTAATCAGTTTAGCTCTGATACCAATTGTTGCCCAGTAAATAATAATTGTAGAAGGGGGTTGAATACAATTGTATAAGATTTTCGACTTAAAACAAATAACACAAGTATGAATCAATAACAGCTTTATTAACTCTGATATAAAACTGTTACAAAACTCTCTTAAGAAATTCTTATGTTCTTAAGAGCTGCTAGGTTACAATATAACTCGTGCAAGCGATTACAAAATGTAAAACCTAAACTGTGTTTATATAGTGTACACAGTTGCACTATCAATTACAAGATATTCTAAATCAATTACATATATCTCTGAATACATATCTTGTATGATAGCTGCCTTCCTACAAATTAGGAACCGACATATCAATCTTCCTTGATCTCTGGTCTGATGAAAATCTTCATGGAGTCCTGACCAGCTTCTAATCCTGATAGTCCAATACTGACGTTGTATTCCTGATGACGTCAGCATCAGTATCTGATCAGTAATGCCCAGATCCTGATCATCTCTTGAATCAATATCTAACATGTTAAGAGCCTTTAATTGACTATTTTAGCATTAACTCCTTGATTTCTGCAGCTTTGTATAAAGAACTTGAATCCCATTCCTTCATTTTTGGCATCCATTCTTGAATCATTTTAGATAGACAGGCATTCTTATCTGACAGCTTGCTGATTTCAGCCTTTAGTGTCATATGTTCTTCAATGGTTACACTTTTTGGTTCCTGCATTGTTAGTGATGAAGTATCATACTTAATCGTGATATGCATCAAAATATGTCTGTTGGAGGAGAGAAAAACGTTTTGGAATAAAGCTCCAACAGTCGAAAAAAAATATGTATGTATAGAAGTTGTTGAGAAAGAAATCTTTGATTGAAAATCAACTCCTAACTCCAACAATCGAGGAGAGGTTTTGAAATGCTTTAGAAGAGCTCTAGGATATATATTATAACGTTTATAATATATGAATCTTAACAGAATATATCCTATAAAGAATCTGAGATTTTATGCATGATTTCCGCACTTTACAGATTGTCTGATTAACTCTAGGTTGTGTGTAAAGAGCTTGCTGAAATGCATAAAGTGAGTCAAAACGGCTTGCTGAAATTGACCTGTAAGTCTAACTGAGATTTTCCTGTAAAACTTATAACAGCTTGTTGATCAAATAATAGATATGGAAGTTAACTAGCTGAAATATAGCAAGACTATTGCAAAGATAATCTATCAGCTTGCCGTATATAACATCAAAACACACTAGGGTAAGAATCTCCACCTTTTTGATGATTATATACCAATATATGATTGAGCTAAAAGCTCCCCCTAAATCAATGATCAATACTTCTTGCAAAACAAGATTAGATAGATACACATGAAGTATTACGATACAACCTTTGTATTCAACAATTTCTTCGGTTTCATGCAATTTACGGTCCAAATTTTCTAATTTGACACGAAATCAAACAAAACTTTGGAGTGTTGATATCTCTAATAGAAGAATATCATATATCAAGCATGATAGCTTATTTAAATATCTCTTCCAACACTATTAATTGTAAAATTCCTTTTGATCTTCTTATTATTGAAGAAATGGATTTGAGTAATAACTTATTTAAAGGAGTAATACCACTTTTTCTTCAAAATGTTCGCAAATAAATCCATCTCAGAATAGGTTTTCAGGAGCACTCTTTTTCTTATATATAGTTGACGACATTTTGTTAACCTATCATCAACTTTCACATAACTTGTTCTTTGGAGACGTTCCTGATATATGGATGCATTTTCCGGTTTTAGCATTTCTTTATCTCAGATATAATAAATTATTGGTAGAATCCTATGTCTATTAGTCACCTAGCTTTTCTCCAGACATTGATCTTTAGAAAAAATATTTTTGTATGGAGACTTGCCTGTGACATTACAAAACTATGGTTATTATAGATTTTGGTTTAAATTATCCACCCAGAATTATACTTGCTTGGATTGGTGTCATCTACCATTATTGTAAGCTCCGATCCTACAATCCAATAAATTTTCTAAAATCACCCCTTATCATCTGTGTCGCCTATCAGATCTAAAATCTCTGGACGTGTCTATAAAGAGAATATCTGGAATTGTTCCTCATGATTTGATAATCTTACTATAATGATTCGAAAAGGAACTTAAATTACGAAACACATCTACAACTCTACATATGGGATAGCTCCAACATCGTCCAACTTTTACGTTGATAATGCCTTGTCTAGATAGAAAGGATAGCAGTTTGAGTATGGAAGAAATTTTGCATATCTAAAGATGATTGATCTTTCATAAAAAAAAATTGACTGGACAAATTTCTATAGGGATAACAAGATTTTTTGATCTAAAAGCATTGAACTTGTTGATGAATAAGTTCCATGGAAAAGTTCCACTAGAGATTGGTCAAATCAAAATGTTGGAAAGTCTTGATTTGTCCGGAAACAGGATTTTGGTTAAAATTCCTCAATAGACTTTCTTGGTTATCTAAATCTTTCGAACAACAACATTTCCGAAAGAATTCCATCATAAACTCAACTCCAAGAATTTAAAGTTTAAATGTATGAGGGAAACGTCGAACTTTTTGAATTTTAAATACTAATAAGTAAAAAAAATTTATTGAATAAATATAAAAAACAATAAATTTTAGACATGTGATTAAAAGTTATATTGAAGGTTTTAGTTACAGAGGCATGTCTGTACCCATCTTATAACAAGCATACTTGATAGTAGTAATATTGTGTATTGCTTACATTACCCCTTAACTATGGAACTCATTAGTTAGGTTTCTGTCTTGTATTTATACTTAGTTATAAACATCAAACTCATATGTGTATTGTACAAATTAGTCACGTAATAATGCTTGAAAGAAGATCCATGGATCATGCCTCAAGGTTGATGAAGAAGGCTGCAATAAACATAATTGAAGTTTGAAGAATGAAGTTTGCCTAAGTACAAATTTGAGAAGTCATTTTTTTAATTAGAGAAGTCGGGGATTCGGCATCTCAAGGATTCGATATGTTAAAGACACTATTCGATATCTCAAGAAGTCAACAAGTCAAAGCTCAATTCGACATCTCAAGGATTCGATATGTCCAAGACACTATTCGACATCTCAAAAAGTCAACCAGTAAAAGCTCTATTTGATATCTCAAAGACTTCACTCATAAAAGAGTTATTCGATACGACGATATCTCAAGGATTCCACAAGTCTAAAGAACTATTCGATATCTCAAGGATTCTATGAGTCAAAAGAGTTATTCGATCTCTCAAGGATTACACACTCAAAGAGTAATTTGATATCTCAAGGATTCCAGAAGTAAAAGACTCATTCGAGAAGTGCATAACGTAACCGTAAATTTTCTATTTTGGGTCGATATATAATAACAATCTGAAGCATAGTTTCGCCATTTTAATTAACAATTAAACAAGGCATTATTCATACATATTTTTTTATTCATATTTTTTCATGAATGGATCATTATGATTAGATTTGAATATGTGAAGTGATGCATCTATCATACTGGATTTCTACAAATCGATGCACTCATTCATGATGCATCCATTTAATTTTAATATAATTGTTATTTTTATCTATCTTAGTGTGTATATAACGGTTAATCAATATTTTTTGTATGCACAAATATGAATGTACTTATTTTTGTAACTAGTTTATAACCCGTCCAATGCATGGTTTTTTTTTTAATATTTGTAATTATATATATCATATCATCAAACAAATTTTCTTTATATTTTTTTATTAAGATTCATTTATATTGATTTTTATCAAAAAATTATAATCTTTTATTGAAGGAAATAAAAAATTCTTAAATGTGAAAGACCTACAGAAAACATAACCAAATTTGAGTATAAATATATAAAAAGTTATTAATCATTAGACTTCACACGGTCAATTTATTATTTTTGCTCTATCTTGAGTTCTAAAAATCTGATTTGAACGATTTTACAGGCCACACAAAACTCAAGAAAATATTTATATTTTAATGATGGTTTAACAATTATTATTCGACTGAAATTACTTGAAAATTGTAGAGAAAAAAACAAATTACGAATTTTTACATTAAGAATTCTATTAAGTTTAGAAAACATACTTATATTTGGTTTAAATTATTAAAATTTACTTTTTGTATTTAAATATAATCCTACTATCAATCAAATAAATTTTTTTCCAATATAAGATCTAATTCTATTCAATTTAGAAGAGCTACTTATATTTGGTTTAGATTATTAAATTAACTTTTAATATTTTAATTTATTCCTATTACCAATCAACTATAATTTATAATATTAGATCTATCGGATCAAATCTATCTATTTTAAAATCCAACGATCCATATTCTTTTGGTTGATAACCGTACTAAAAAAAAGAAAACAAGATAAGATCTCTTTTATGCTTGTTGTATATAATTTGGGTTTTGCTCAAATGAGAACCCTCATTTATGGTGAGATATGAGATCTAATCATAGTCATACATTTTTTATATTTAAATTAATCCTAGCCCTACAATTAATATTTTAATTTTTTTTTTTTATTCATTTAATTCAACATCATCTCCCACAATCATTTCTTCGTACTCTGGTCACCGTTTCCAATCACCATCTCCGGCGACAAATTCTGGTCAAACCCAAAAAATCACCACCGATAAACAGAAAATCACAACCCTGCCGCCACCTCCGACCACCGTGCCGCCGCCACCACCAACAAAAATCACCACTTTTAAACAGAAAATCACAGCACTCCACCACCTTCGGCCACCACACCGCCACCACCACCACCAACAAAAATCACCACCTGCGTACAAAAATCACCACAACCAAAACCTTTACAAACCACCTCATCTCCACCACCACCAAAAATCACCACTGGAAGCCTGAAAATCACCACAAACGGATTGAAAATCACCGTAAACAAGATGATTCTACAATAGCAGCCACAAAAATCACCACAAACTCAGGAACAATCATCACAAAATCACCACAAAATCAGACACAATCATCTCCGATCAAAATCACCTCCGACCAGCGTTAAAAATCAAAGTCGTCGCTAAGGAACGCAAACTTAATTTCTGGATAAGTCAAAAGATTAACAAAGATGTTCAAAATCGTTGAAAATAATAAACACGGATGATTACAAGATCTTGCCAAAGTCGCGTGTCTCCGGCGGGGGTGGGTTGGTGAGGCTGGGCTGGGAAGAGAGAGGGACAGAGAAATGATTTGGGGGGGGGGGTAAATGTGTATGCATGTGTTTTGGGTGTGTGGTGTGTGCTGGGTGTGTGTTTAATGTGTGGCTATGATTAAAAGAGCTTTAAAATTTGTGTGGCTGAGATTAGATCTCAGATCTCATTTTAATTAAGGTTTCTCATGTGAGCAAGACCCTAATAATATAATTATGTCTTTATATTTTTTATTGTGTAGTATTTTATAGAGCATGGAAAAGAGAATTCAAATCTTATATCTTATATCTATATAAAGGAAAATCTCGGCTGGCTGACGTGGCATGTCTCAAATGTGTTAAAACTATTTCCTCAGGATTCTTAGAGCATCTCCAAGAGACTCCTACATTCACTCTTCAAAATAATATAAATAAATGGCTATTAGCAAGTTATTACATTGGTTTATGTGTCAAACTCCAACAATTCTCTTTATATTAGCTCTTTATTAATATTTGATTCATAATTTAATCCCACTATAACCTAAAGTTGTGCAACAATTGGTGGACATGTATATTTTATTATTAAAATACAAGTTAAGAGCCATTAATGGCTCTTAGAAATGAAGAGAGAGAAGAGGTTCTTAGTATTTTTAAGAGCCACTAAGAATCTCTTGGAGCAACATTTTCATTCTCTCTCCCCATTTTTTGAGTTAAGAGCTTGAGTAGAGAGCCTCTTGGAGATGCTCTTATGCCCTTTCCTCAGGATTCTTATGCCCCATCCATTCTTCTATTCTCTCTCACTATCTTTCTGTAACTGCACGACAATTACTCGCAATTACTCTAGAGAAAATCAATAGGCAATGTTTTTAATTTGATTTTAGACTCTTTACCTCCCTTAATTTTGACTGAAAATGTATATATATGTACATTTTGACAAATGATTTTGCTATGAAGTCTATTGATGGATCTATTGAGGAGAATAGGTAAAGGTTTATTCTTTTTAAAATTACACATTTCTATTGATTTAATCCTTCATCAATCGTTGCCAAAATTTAATCATTGGGTTTTGGATGTTTGCTTCTTAGATATCTGTAATTATCATAACATCATACCTGTGTTCTTATGTGTTTTTTTTTCTAAATTTCATGCTTACAGTCTTTAATGAAACCATTTACATTTGGATGGGTAGTAGGATGCACTAAGTTCTTCCACCAAGTCGAACATGAGATCTGAAACTTCCCTCGTGGGATTGAGTTTTATATTAATTGTTATGCCTATGTATTGCATTCTTTTTGCTTATAGTTTCTCATTTATCTACAGATCGAAAGGTGTCTTCACTATTCCATGAAAATGTGGGATGAGCAAATTGGATCTCTTCATATTGCGTCTGGTACAATTTACGACGGGGTAAAAAGTTCACACATGCCTAAATTTTTTATACCTCATTTGGTGTACTTGTATATTTTATTATGAGTTCAGGTTTTTATAAGCAAACATCTGCAAGTGTTGGAATCAGTTCTCCTTCTCCTTTGATTTCCCCCTGGTATTTTAAGATTGAAAAATGCTTTTAGTTCTGTTTTTTCTGATTATCATTTAAATAGTGGAAGGCTCTCAATGTGTGTTTTTTGGTAAATGTATTGTAGTTTTGTAGATTTTCTGTGTATTAGGCGATTATTAGTCTGGGACTGTTGCTTAGCTGATTCTATGAGTTCTGCACTGACACTTGAATACTTAGTTTTTCTTACCATTACAACTGATATGCATATATCTCGGAAAGCATGTCGAACAGGTAATCCACTTAATGAGTGTCCTAAACCTCGAGACTAACTACGACAAAAACAGACCATTTACCCAAACGTGTGACTATTAATCTCGTGCCATTACAAAGATCCTCATATTGATTTAATCTCCAGCTGTTATGTTTTTGTCTCGCTGCTTTGATTGTGGCACCTACGGCCATTCACTTAATGAGTGTCCTCAACCTCGAGATAACCTCTCTATTAGCAATGCTATATTATCAAAATACTCTTCGTGGAAAGTATGATGGATTAAAAAGCCTGGTGCTCTTGATGCTGAGACAAGAAACCTTCTCGATCTTGCGGTAATATATTTATTTCGTAAATACTAATGATATGTCGTGGAAATCTGTAATAAATTTCTTATTGGGTAGGAGATTTCATGAATTCATGTGAGGAGTATATGCACGATGTGTATATTGTGTAATTAAAGTGTGTTCTCTTGCCATAATAATTGTATGCTAATTTTGGTTAACTATTTTTCTGTTATTCAGGAACTCGATCCACCTCCACGGCTCAGTAGGATGCGTGAACTAGGATACCCTCCTGGATATCTAGGTAACAACCTTTTTCTTTTTTGCCTCCTTAGATTTGACTTGCCATATTTATAGAATAACAAGTGTATTGAAGAACAAGTGTATGCTGCATAGTAGTTCTCATGTGTATATCCCTTATTTTGTGTTCATACTTCACATGGATGAAGTTAGAAGCTTACTGTATTTTGTTTATTGTTATGCATAATCATCAAGTCCCCCGTCCGTTCTCTTATCTTTAAACCAAATTTCATTCTGTTATGATGATAATCATTTCTTTCTCCCACTCATTTTATCCACAAATATCATCTTTTATCCATACTGCATCATCTCCTTTTTTATCCACACTGTATCAACTCCTTTACTCTCGACATAATTTTTACCTTTCATTCTTCTTGTTCCACTTATGTTTCTTTTTCTTTTTCATTCAATTCGCTCTAATACTTTTATTCTTCCTTCTACCTAATGCCTAAACAAAATTACTTTTCCCTCTTAAAGTTTACCCTTAATGAATGCTGATTTATTTATCTATTACAGACATTAAAGACAGCGATCAGCCTTCAGGGATTACAATGTTTGATGATGATGAATCTTCTAAACAAAAGTAGAAAATTAGTAAAGTGGATGTTCAAGAACCAGGGAGAACGATGAGTGTTAGTTTTCCTGGAATAAATGCACCAATTCCGGAAGGTGCAGACCAGAGCAGGTGGGCATCTTCACCTTTGCAACAAACTACCAATCAATGGTCCAACTGCTCCGCTGAGTTACCTTCTAGAGGAAACACTTATTCTCAGAGACAGCAATCAGACCACAAAAGTGGTTTCTTCAGGCTATGCACAAGAACTTGACTCTTTATTGTCTAATTATTCTGGTTACTCTCATTACAAAAAAAACGATTGTGTTGATATTAGCGATCTAACCTTTAGTGATGGATTTTCTTGACTAAGAGATCAACGTACTCGTGGTTTATCCCCTAGAAATGTAATTTATGGTTCCAGTTACAATAGTGGATCAAATTTAATCGTTAATCCGGGAGGCTGTAGGGTTCACCAATTTGATGCTAGGCATGGTCATTTGCCAAGTGTTGTGCATGGTCATTAATACATCACATGGAAAAAAATTGAACGACTCAGTTAATGATATCCAGGAATTCAAAAGGTCAATTGATTTGAATACTTTTTACTTTAATCTTTTGACTCTAAATTAGTTGTACATAAGTGTAATATGTAAAAGTTGCATGTTGTCGACAGCCAATAACATTGTCTACATCTTTGTCCATCTTTTTTCTTCAGGGCTCATGAGTTTGATTTGTGTTATGTGTTTTGTGTGCAAGCAATTTTCAGAACCTTGCTAGGGGCTAGCTCATCATGCTCATGTTAGAAGATATGCCGTGAATGTGAAGTTGGAAGATCAGCTAGCAAGAGGCTGATCCTTTTGCATTACATACATGATACATGCGTAAATTTTAATTTATTTTGGGTCAATATATATAAATGTGTGACTATATTTGTATAGGACTACTTCACCTCTTAAATATTTCAATATTAAGTATATGATTATACATTTGACTTCTTGTATTATTTAAATTACTTGTATAAAAAAGTAATTTATCGTGAAAGAACACAACAAAACCGAACTTATGATGATATTTTTGTTAAAAGGAACAAAAATTAATTAAACTTTAGTTCAAAAAAGGATAGTGATCAAATAGGTTTGAAATATAAAAATTGGAACACTAACAATTGTTAATGTTTGAGAAAATATGTACCATTTCCAATTTATTTTAGTCAAGTTGTTTTTAATTTGAATTTAGTACGTTTAATTGTTCAATTAGAGTATAGAGGCACAAGATCTATATTTGTATAATTGTTAACAGCGGAAGTAGAAATATACCTTTACATGATTGAACTTGCCATTAGAGAAATAATCAAATCATACAATATACAGTACATAAGTCACTTATTAATTGTATTAGATGATAATTCATGGGAAATATGATTCAAAATAATTTATTTATTATTTTTTAAAAGGGTTATTTTATTTTTTTCAAAAAATATTTTATAAAATAATAAATTATAGAAAGAAATTATTTCAATCATTCTAGCAAATACGAACCTAAGGGAAATACCATTAAAACATTATTTCACTTATTAATAAAAAAAATATTTATTATTTATTTAATATTACTTTTAAAAAATCACAATAACACATATGCATGGTTGTGATATTAGATAAGTTATTTGTAGAATTTAGTAAGATTATAATAAACGAATTATAATTAAAATAAATTCCAACAATTTTCTTATAAAATTATATGAAATTATAAGGAAAGTACGAGGTGAAACCAAATTTTTTTTGTCAGGAAAGGTTAAATCAAATTTGGCAATAAAGTATCAAATTAATAAAGGTTATAAATTTGTTGGTGTTCTATAAAAAAATGTAAGATTAGAATATGTATTCGTTGGTGTTTTTTAAAAAATTATGGCATATGTACTCTATATTGTATCTCATATTCATTGGTGTTTTATTATATATTTTTTTGGCATTTTTCGATAATAGTCTTTTTTATTAAAAAATTACAAATAAAAGAATTATAATTATAATAGAATTTTTTATTTATTATAAAACAACATAAACATTTAAGGAAAATCGGATTCTATTATAAAATTACAATAAAAAATGTAGAGTATTGAATACATCAAAAGAATACAGAGGGGGGGAGGTGAATGGATTCTTGAACAGAATAAATTACTTTCGAGACTGTCTATTGAGTAAACATCCAAACGATTATAGATTTGACTTTGCAAAGTTCTGTTCAGATCCACTTCTTTAGCTCTTTGTCTCTTCTATCTCTCTAAGCTTCCTTGTAGGCTTTTCCAGAGCACGTTACAGATTGTAGTCCATAAAGTGCATTGGCTTGTTGCAGGTTTCTGACTTGTACAATTTCTTCAGTATTTTGTCTCCAAGAATGTATTCGAGAAGTGGCTAAGTGAATGATTCGAGAACTAGGATTAGATAACTCTGAGTTCTCGAATACTGTAAAATTGACTTATTGAATCACTTCTCGAATTACTCCTTTCTTTAGGATTCCTTGAGATGTCGAATAGAGCGATTGACTTGTCGAATCCTCGAGATGTCGAATAGCTTCTTTGGTCTTTGAGATATCGAATGAACATTGACTTGTTGACTCTTAGAGAACTCGAATGATGTTTTGACTTGTTGACTTCCTGAGTTCTCGAATAGAGTACTTGGACATGTCGAATCTCTGAGATATCGAATGAGATATCGAACAGTGTCTTCTTAGATATCGAATCTCTGACTTGTCGAATGCTGGACTTCTCGAATAGACAAAAGTACTTCTCGAATTGGTACTTAGGCAAATTCTTCAATTCTTCAAATCCCAACTGTGATTATTTGACAGTCTTTATCTTCTTGCTTGAGGCATGAACCTTGGAACTTCTTTCAAGCATTATTCTTGACTATATAGGTACAGTTACACAACTAGGATTTGATGCCTATTATAAGTACAAAACAAATAGAAACTCTACAACTAGAGGTTCCCTCAGTTAAGAGGTCATGTAAGTAATGCAAAGCATTACAAACAATTAGGCTTGTTATTAGATGTATACAGGCATGCCTCTGTGACTAACAATCTCCCCCAAATTGTGAGTAAGACCCTTAGTCACAATTTCATGTCTGATAACAAGCCTAACATACATAAAGATAAAACTTGAAAAGTACAGGTATGAGATTGATTGAGGAAGATACATAGAAGTATTCTTACAAGTTATGAAGAACTACTAGCCATATTCTTTTGAGTTCATCTCTTGAGCTTTGGCTTGTAGATCCTTCTTCATCTTTTCTTCAGCTTCTTTAGCTTTCTTCTTTGCATTTTCTTCCATGGCAAGAATAATGTCTTCCATTGCAGTGAGTTCTTCAATTAGAGGGGAGCCTGACAGATCCTTGAGTACTTCATTCAGCTATTTATCATTATAGGAACTGATGTAGTCCATTATAATCTTTACATTTCTACCATGTTTCTTGTATTCAATGATGTAAGGATCAAACTTGACTCTACACAGACCCATAGCTCTCATTTCATCAGCCTTAGCTTCTAATGCATCAAACTCCTCCTCCCTTTTTCTTTAGTAGCTCCTCACTCTTCTTTTTCTATGCTGCCTGGTGATCTTTCTTAATTCTGACCCGGTCAATTAACTCCAGCTTCCATATTCTCTCCACTCTATCTTCAGAATTCAACATTGCAATTATCCTTTCTATATCATATAGTTTGCCCCAGTGCTGACATGTCCCTTGTCTGAATTTCTTCTCTCTTCCATCAATATATTTAATTTCAAGAAAATTATCAACAATGGCAACATGATAGATTCTCCGAGCTCTTAGATATTGCAGTTGATCTTCATCTAGTGGTTGGAGTTTCAGTCCTGGAATAATTGTTAGTGCCCTTGACTTAGATAGCTTCACTCTTCTTGCAGTATGCTTGAAATTGATTCTCTTTATATGACTGCTAGGCAGCAACTTGTGACCCTTGTTTGAAGACCATTGTAGTATTCCACTAGCAGTTTGCTTATGGATACATACACCTGGTTTCTTGATTTGAATTCCCTTCACTTCTTGAGGTGGAAAAACAGTTGCAGAAGCCATTGAATCAGATTTTGATAGGTCATTACCAACAGTATTCACCCTAGACTTAGAGTCTTGTGTTGTGGTGAATTTACTATTTGCAATGCCTAAGGCTTGCTGTTTTCCAGTCTTCCTCTCATTGACTTTGCCTTGGTCATCATCATCTTTCTTGCCCTTGTTGTCTTTCTTTTTCTTGTCATCTTTATCACCCTTATCACTCCTGTGATGACTTCTACTTCCATCACTCTTGTCATCATCCTTATCATCCTTATTCCTCCTAGGTTGAGCTATTTCCAGAATTGAACCAGTAGCTATGAATGTTCTTAAGATGTGAAGTGCTTCAAACTCTTCAACACTTCTGTTTCCATCTTTCTTTTGTAGCAGGTCAATAATAGCAATGATGAGTCTGTGGTTTTTAGGGTTGAGATCATGGGGGATAACCAGCTGTTTAACATCTTGAATTCTGGTACCAGACTGATAAAAGGTGGTTCTTGGTTTAGTGCATACTTCAGGCAATCTAGCTAGTTGACCATCTTTTAGTTCAGTGTACAGTCTTTGGTTGTTCTCCCCTTTCTGCTCAATTAGTTCCAAGATAGCATCAATCTCAGAGTATTTTAAGGCTTTCAAGGTTTCAAATGATAGATGTCATATCTTGCCATTGGTCACCATCATGATTTCCTTGAGATAGATTTGATTTAGCTTCCTTGGAATAACTGTTAGATACTTGATTTGATCTCTGAGGCTTCTTCTGTAAAATAAGGTATCCCCTCCAACCCTTGCTTTTGAGGTTTGCAGAAACTTCAAGAATGCAGCATCATGATAAATCTCTGAATTTGCTACTTCTATCAGCTTGGCCTCTGTAATCACTTTAGCATCCACTGGCTCATCTTCAAGTCTGGGTACTTGGACTGGATTGCTTGGCATGGAACCTGCCACCACTGTAGTAGTGATAGTTTGCTTTTGGCCAATAGATGTAATGATGTGCACAGGTGGTAAAGTGACCACTGGCAGAGAGGATGGAGGTTCATCAACCTTCAGTTTGCCTTTGCCTGAGACATGAGATATAGGATTTGAAATTTGTTGATGACCACCCTCATTAATCTTGATGCCTTTAGATTGAGGTTTCTCCCCCTTAGTCTGAGGCTCCCCCTTAGATTTATTCCTTGTTATCCTCTTCTCCCCCTTAGGCTTGTTGTCAGGCACAGAGGTTGTAGTAGAGGCCTTTGGAGTTGAAGATTCTTCAAGTAGAGGGATACCCATGTGCTTCATCATGGCAGACAGCATAGACTGTTGATGCAGAAGAACATCAACTGTGGTAGTAGCTTGAGTGTTCAATTGCTCAGTGAGATTGGTAACCTTGTCTGCCAGATGGGCATTGGAATCTTTGAGAGACACGACCTCCCTTTCAAGAGTATCAACCTTGGTGAACAGTTCAGTGGCCTTGAAACCAGTTAAGGATTGATCTTGAAGTCTCTTGAACTCATACTTGGACAGTTCATTCACAGGGACTTCAGTGACCAGCTTGTCTTCATATTGGTTTTTGAACATTGTTCTGAGCATGGCATTGGCCTCTGTAGTCTGGTCAGTTAGGATTTGAAATTTGCTTCCTAGACCTGTGATTGTATCTTTGAGGAGGGCTAGGCCATTGTCCATCTTGGTGCAGGTGGTGTTCCAGTGTTTGAGATCTTTGACTACACTGTCTAGTTGAGGGAATTTAGCATCAAAGGCCCTCTTGACTTCTTCTACTGAAGTGGTTGTCTTGTCACACACCTTGTTGACTTCAGTTTTGACTCCCTTGCCATGGTAGTTTGCAGCCTTGAGGAAACCCTTGTAGGCATCATTAACAGCTTCATACACTTCACTAGGGGACATGGATTTTGCATTTGAACCCAGTGAAGTGATGTATTCCTCTCTAAGATATTGAAGTGCTTCACTGAGAGTTACATCATACTTTCCTTGCATCCAGGCATCTACATTGCCATCTCTCTCAGCATCATCAATAATCTTGGCCTTCTGCATCTCCACATCATCCCTATGGCACAGTAAGATGGCTTCATAATTTGGATTTGAGATGTTGGAGGTGACAAGGTTATGGGCTATTTTTACAAACTCAGGAATCTGATCCACAACATAGCTTTGGAGAGCTTCAATGGACAATTGTGGTGGAACAGACCCTGATCCTGAAGCACTATCATGTTTCACAGGTTTCAGCCATTGTGACAGAAAGTGAGAGCTAGAGCTAGGCAAGGTAGACTCCTCAGTTACAGATGCAACTTCTGTAACCGAATGAGATGACTCTGTAAGAAAGAAGTGGGATGAGTTATAACAGTAGTTGACACAGGCACAGAGTCTCTAGTGAGAACTAGTGGAACCTCTATGTTTGTGATGGTGTCATCGGGATATGCCCCAGCTAGCAGTCCCTCACCATCTGAATGTTTGTTTCTGGGTGGTGAGCAAAGTGTCATGCACCAAGTCACTTGAATCCATTGGCTCATCAAGAGAAAGGAATTCTTGATGATCAATGCCTTGCTCTTCAATTTCTTGAATCACAGGCTCCAAAGAAATTTGAGATGTAGATACTGGAAGAGAAGTGTTGTTTAGAATAGATTTTGGCAACTCCCCCTGAGAAATAGAGGGAGTTTCAAGTGTGATGTGCTCTCCACTCAGTGTTGTGCCAGCCTTATCACTCCTAGGTGCTGACTCTTTACAGATAGGTGCATTGGGGAGGATGCTTGATTTTATAGATGCATCATGTTGAGAGGATACACCTAGTGAACTGTGTGCCCCTGATGTTACAACTTTAGTCATTTGTATGACTGAAGAGGTGGCTTTCTTAGTTTTCTTCTTCTTTGGCTTGAGGGAGGGTGACTCAGTTGCCTCACTTACTAAACCTAGTTCAGCATTTAATGCTGCTTCAGTTAATATCTCTAAAGGTGCATAAGCTATCTTCTTTCTCTTCTTGTTACTAACATCACCCTTTTGAGAGGATGATGCAGTTGGCTCTGTGGTTGGTAAAGTGTTTGGTTGATGGGGTTGGTTAGCAAGCCCTGGGTTAGCATTTTGTTCTACTTGCTTGGGCTTGGCTAACTGTGACTTGGAGTCAAATGTTGGCATGTTGTGGGGGTAGAACTCAAATAATGTAACACCCCCTTCCCTAAATAGAAGGAGATATTACTTAAAATCCATAAACCTGCAAACAGAGCACTAAAATAATCTCTAAATAACGATTAAACAGTCTAATAATCTTTGAATAGTATTAACCTCCGAAATTACAATTCAAAGCAATAAATACGAAAACCAAAATCTGTAAATAAATAATCCAGTCTAAATAATTCTAGAAATCCATAAATCCTAAGCAACGAAATAAGGGGTAGCACTCCATCACACAGTCCTAGATCCCCCTAAGCACCTGCCAGAAAAAGAATACGGCATGAGCCAAACACCCAGTACGGATTTGGAATACAATTTATAAAACAGAAAAACAGATAAGTATATTTGACAGTTATAATAAAACATTTAATTTAAAATATGCATGGCTGAAGCAACGAGGGGTTAGGATATTTCATACCGAGATCAGAACTGATACAGATACAGATACATACATCATAGGGTACCGTAATTTATGCAACAAACCGGATAACGTGTACGGCATATACAACGTCACCGCCAAATCAAATCACAAATCAAATCAAATCTGGGTGCACCCACGTATCCTGAAACAAATGTCAAAATGCGCAAAAGCTCGCCACCTGAGCTATCAGAAGGATACGCCGTGACCAATCACACTGCCACGGAAGTGTCATGTCACTGGTGCCGCAATGACATGGCTGTAGTACCCCTACAGCTGGTTAACTCGGTATACCCTATATCGCTAAGGGTTCAAAATAAATATTTCACAAAATCTTTTAAATCACGTAAACAGATATTTGAACATTTCCAACAAATATATAATTTGCAAAATTCTAAAGAGTCGCAGAAACAGATATTTAAATATTTTCAAACAGATATAAAAATCATTTTTCAAAGTCAATGAGTCAAAATATTTTTCAAAATCAGAATAGTCAAAACCAAGTGAATATATTTGAGGACAAAACAGATTTAATATAATAAATCCTAAGATGAGTACCGCTGAATAAAAAGGGAGAGAGAATCTGTACCTTAAAATAACGATCTCAACACTCACGTCGTTTGTAAATAATCCGCTAAACTCCCCGCCCTCGATCTAAAACAAAATTATAATTTATTAAGTTATATGCTTTTAATAAAATCTTACCAGTAGTAGTAAATATTAGTTCAAATAATTTATAATATTTAATATTATAAAATAGAACATAGATGACCCGGATAACCTATTAAATCATTAGAAAAAAAACTCATTAACAAACCAATTGATGTCTCCAGTGACATGCTGGTATGCAAGAAGAATGTAAATATGTTCGTGAAAATCATGACTGCTTAGAACAATAATTAAATTTATAATATAAAACAATAATCAATTTAATGACTCTAAAACATAAGTACTCATGCTATTATGACTTGCAAAATCAAACTAATATACACAAAATTGCATCACGTAATATTATACTCACTTAAAACCAACCAGTACGTGACTTTAGTAAATAATATGTAATTAAAATAATATATTATTATATAATTTTTAAAATATTAAACAATCATCACATAATATATCCTGAGATGTTAGGCTAGTTGATAGTTTAAAGCAAAGATTGGTTATTCAAAACAAGTAGTACACGCTCTATTCATAAACCCTCTATTAATATTGTACGATTGGATGATCTTGTATAATACTCCGTAACTATATAATTTGTAATTGCTTAATCGATTTCATGGCCCGAAAATATGGTTGACAAACTATTAGTACAAAAGAGTTAAACCACGACAATGATAAAAGTATCCATTAAATAAAAGTATACCTTAGTGTAGCACCTAAAAGACTAAAACAAAGCTTCTCATGTGCTTTTCTTCCTCGACTACGGCGCTCAACAAAAGTTGTTTGTTACAATACTTTTAGAGTTTTAGGGTTGACTTAATAACATATGAAGACGTCTCTGTATATATAATGTGTTACATATTCTAAAATTATTAGAATCTTAATATTTAATTAAACACTTTTTCCATCATTCCTTTATTAATATACTTATTAACCACCGACTCTGATTCTAATTCTCATTCCCATTCTAATTATTATTATTATTATTATTATTATTATTATTATAATTATTATTATTATTATTATTAAAAATTCACGTATATTACATATATACCCCCTTAAAAAGGATTCCGTTCCCGGAATCAAACGAAACTAAAACTCGTACCTGAATCGAACAAATGCGGATATCTCTCACGAATAGATCCTTCTAATTCCTAAGTAGCCTATCTCTCAGAATGATTTTTCCATAAAACCTTCACAAAGGGTATAGTATTCTTCCTCAAAACTCGCTCCTCTCGATCTAAGATAGCTTCTGCTTCCTCCTCACAAGTAAGATCATCCCTAATCTTATGCAATGGATACTGAACTACATGAAGTGGATGATACTTGTAGCCCCTCAAAACGGACACATGAAACACATTATGGACATGAGATAACTGCGGTGGCAACGTAACTCTATAAGACACTTCACCCACCTTCTCTATAACATCAAAAGGACCAACATATCTCGGGCTAAGCTTCCCTTTCATACCAAAACGTTTAACACCTTTCCAAGGAGACACCTTCAAGAACACATGATCACCAGGTTCAAATCCACCAAACTTCCTATGCTGATCTGCATAACTCTTTTGACGCGATCGAGCCTCCTTTAAGCTTGCCTTAACCTTCTCTACCTTCTCATTAGTGACTCTAACTAGCTCTGGTCCTTCAATGACTCTCTCACCAACCTCATCCCAACAAGATGGAGCCCTACACCTCCTACCATACAAAGCCTCAAATGGTGGCATACCAATACTCGCGTGCCAACTATTATTGTACGCAAACTCAACAAGATACAAATACTTATCCCAATCACCTGTCCACTCCAAAGCACAAGCCCTCAACATATCCTCCAATGTCTGAATCGTCCTCTATGACTGTCCATCGGTCTGCGGATGATAAGCAGTACTAAAATTAAGCCTCGTACCCCAAGCTTGTTGAAATCCCTTCCAAAAACGTGAAGTAAACCTCGTATCTCTGTCAGAAACTATCGACACAGGCACACCATGAAGTCTAATAATATCCCGCTGAAAAATCTCTGCCAACTCATGAACAGAAGTAGTCTCTCTAGCTAATAGGCAAGAAATGAGCAGACTTAGTAAGTCTATCAACCACCACCCATATGACATCATTCTTTCTAAAGGTCCTCGGCAAATGAGTCACAAAATCCATAGTAATGTTCTCCCACTTCCAAACTGGAATATCCAATTGCTGCAACAATCCACTAGGCCTCTGATGATCTATCTTCACATGTTGACATATAAGACATTTTCCCACAAACTCTGCTATGTCTCCCTTCATTCCACTCCACCAAAAGTGCTTCTTCAAATCTCTATACATCTTGGTGGAACCTGGATGAATAGAGAATGAAGAGCTTTGAGCCTCAGTCAAAATCTCTTCATGAATCGCCACATCTGCGGGCACACACAATTTACTACCCAACCATATCACACCCTCATCATCAACACGGAAATGTTTTTGCTTACCTTCTGCCACCTCTGATCTAATAACTTCAATTCCTGTATCATTCTTCTGAGCTTCCTTTACCCTTGAAACCAGATTTGGTTCCACTCTCAAACTCGCAATGCTACCATCTGATCCTCTAACATACAGCTCAATACCAAAGCGCTCCATGTCTGAAATAAGGTGCGGCTGAGTAATGAGAGATGCAACACTCCCCAAGTTTTTCCTACTAAGAGCGTCTGCCACAACATTCGCCTTCCCTGGATGGTACTGAATATTAGCATCATAATCCTTAAGAAGTTCAAGCCATCTTCGCTGCCTCATGTTAAGCTCCTTCTGAGTAAAAATGTACTTAAGACTCTTATGATCAGTGAAGATATCACAAGTCTCTCCATACAGATACTGCCTCCAAATCTTCAAAGCAAAGACCACTGCTGCTAGCTCCAAGTCATGAATAGGATAATTTACCTCATAAGGTTTAAGCTGCCTAGAAGCGTACGAAATCACCTTCCTATGCTGCATAAGAACACACCATAATCCTCTCTTAGAAGCATCACTATAAACCTGAAATCCTCCACTCCCTGACGGCAATACAAGAATAGGAGCTGAAACCAACCTCTTCTTAAACTCTTGAAAACTTTGCTCACGATCATCATTCCACTCGAACTTAACACCCTTCCTCATCAGTTGAGTCAATGGCAAAGCTATGGATGAGAAACCTTCCACAAAATGCTGCCAAACCCAAGAAACTCCTCACCTCTGTCACATTGCTAGGTCTTGGCCAATTAGTGATAGCCTCGACTTTCGCAGGATCCAACTCAATCCCTCTAGAAGACACAATATGCCCCAAAAATGCCACCTGCTCCAACCAGAACTCACATTTTGAAAATTTTGCAAATAACTTCTTCCCCCTCAAGATCTCAAGTACAATACATAAATGCTCCTCATGCTCCTCCCTGCTCCTCGAGTATATCAAGATATCGTCAATGAAGACAACAACAAACTTATCCAAATAATCATGAAAGACCCGATTCATCAAATCCATAAACATCGCTGGTGCATTCGTCAACCCAAAGGACATCACAAGAAACTCATAATGACCATAACGAGTACGAAATACAGTCTTCGGAATATCTTCCTCCCTTACTCGCAACTGCTGGTAACCCGATCTCAAATCTATCTTCGAAAAGTATATCGCCCCTTGCAATTGATCAAACAAGTCATCAATGCGTGGCAAAGGATACCTATTTCTGATAGTCACCTTATTCAACTCCCTATAGTCGATGCACAATCTCATAGAACCGTCCTTCTTCTTCACAAACAATACCGGAGCACCCCATGGAGATACACTTGGCCTGATAAATCCTCTATCCAACATCTCTTACAACTGCGCTTTCAATTCCTGCAACTCTAGTGGTGCCATTCTGTATGGCGCCTTAGAAATAGGCTCTGCACCTGGAACAAGTTCAATAGTAAACTCCACCTCTCTCTATGGTGGCAAACCTGGTAGCTCATCGGGAAAAACGTCTGCAAACTCATTAACAACTAGATAATCCTCGATGTGAGGCTCATCCTTAGACGTATCCTTCACGAAAGCAAGATAGCCATCACATCCCTTAGACAAAAGTTTACTCGCGTTTAGAGCTGAAATCATTTTAACCTCTCCTTTCGGTTGAGAACCCTGGTATACAAATTCTGGTTTATCTGAATCTCCAAAGAGCACCATCTTCCCCTGACAGTCAATTGTAGCTCGATGCTCACTCAACCAATCCATACCCAGAATAACGTCAAAGTCATGCATCTCCATCGGAAGCAAGTTAACCTTACAATTTCTCTCCCCAACAGCTATCAGACAATCTCGGTACACATCAGAAATAATAATAGAATTCCCCATCGGGGTAGCAATAGACATACGGGGATATAGTAATGAAGGTACAACCCCAAGATGACGAACAAACGATAAAGACACTACAAAATGAGTAGAACCAGTATCAAACAACACATAAGCATCATGTCTACCAACAAGAAGTGTTCCCGAGACGGTACCTGAATTAGCTACTGCCTGATTAGCAGTCAATGCGAACACTCTGCCTGAAGTATTCTACTGAGTGCCACTACCACTACCACCTGCTCCTCCACTAGTGTTACGTGACACTGTACAATCCTTTGCTCTATGTGACATGCTACCACACAAGAAACAGGCCCCGGTCTGTTTATAGCAAGCTCTCCCTGGATGATGTCCACCACAGGTAGCACAAAGAGCCACTGGAATCATATTGGGGTTGCCCCCATAAAATGAATAACGACTTTGCCCCTGTTGACGACCCTGCCACTGCCTAGGCTGCTGCTGCTGCTGAAATCGCTGATTCTGATTCTGTTTGTGACCACCATACTGATTCTGACCATAAGCTGATTGAGTCCTTACATTCTGATATCTTCCACGCCACTGTCCCTGCTGACTACCCTGACCTCCATTCCACTGCTTACCCTGTACAAAACTCTGATCATCTCTATTCCGCTTGCGATCATTCTAGAACCTGTAAGCTCTATACTAAGTGCGCTCCTTCTCAATATCCTTAGCTGCATCTGCCACCTCAGCCACATTAGGAAACCTCAATGAAATAATACCACCCCTCAGATTAGGCCTCAATCCCCATTTAAATTTCTCAGCCTGCTGTGCAGCAGTCCTTGCAACTGTCCCAGCAAATCCAGCTAACCTGATAAACATCGCCATATAGTCAGTAATGCTCTCATCAATTCTGCGCGATAGAGTGAAACTCCCTCAAATAACCCTCTCTGTCAGCATTAGAAAAGTACTGCTCATAGAACACCTCCTTGAATCCCTGCCAGACCAATGTCTCTATAAATTCCTCTCCTCTAGTAGCTTTCACTCCTCTCCACCACCTCTGAGCATCCCCCTCCAACTTATACACAGCTAACCTGACCTTTTGAACCTCATCACAACCCAAGGCATCAAAAATCTTCTCAAGATGTACAATCCAATTTTCAGCATCAATAGGAGTCGGCGCTGAATGAAAAGAATCCGGTTTCTGCTTAGAAAACCTCTCCAACCATGCAAATGGCTCCAACTGATTACCCTGGCCATCCTGATTTCCCTGACCATTCTGTTTGCCTTGGCCATTCTGATTGCCCTGACCATTCTGATTATTCTGATTATTCAAATTTGCCATAGCTTGTTGTATACCGTTCACCACTGCTTGTCCTAACTGTAGAGTATTGAATACGACCAGAAGAATACAGAGGGGGGGTGAATGGATTCTTGAACTTTTCTTGCTAGTGGTTCTTGAATCTGTGTAGCAGATATGTGTGTTTGTGTTTACAGAAATAAATGTGCGGATAAGAAATAACACAAGACACAATATCACTTTAATCTAATATATTATTAGATAAAGGTTGCTACAATCTGTGAATACAAATGGTAGTATTCTCAGCTTCGTTTTTCTCAGAGAAATAAAACTTGTAATGTGCCAAAAAAAAAACTTATCACAGGCTAAAGATGTGAGACTGTATTCTTATAGAACATGAATACAACTCAGTTACTACAAATAAGGTTACAGGACAAATTACTTTCTAGTCTGTCTATCCTATTTGAGTAAACATCCAAACGGTTACAGATTTGACTTTGCAAAGCTCTGTTCAGATCCACTTCTTTAGCTCTTTGTCTCTTCTATCTCTCTAAGCTTCCTTGTAGGCTTTTCCAGAGCACGTTACAGATTGTGGTCCATAAAGTGCATTGGCTTGTTGCAGGTTTCTGACTTGTACAATTTCTTCAGTAATTTGTCTCTAAGAACTTATTCGAGAAGTGGCTAAGTGATTGATTCGAGAACTAGGATTAGATAACTCTGAGTTCTCGAATACTGTATCTTTGACATGTCGAATCACTTCTCGAATAGTACATTTCTCTAGGATTGCCTGAGTTGTCGAATAGAACACTTGACTTATCGAATCCTTGAGATATCGAATAGCTGTCTTAGTCTTTGAGATATCGAATGGAGCTTTGAATTGTTGACTCTTTGAGAACTCGAATACTACTTTGACTTGTTGACTTCTTGAGTTCTCGAATAGAGTATTTGGACATGTCAAATCTTTGAGATATCGAATGAGATATCGAACAGTACATCCAGAGATGTCGAACAGTGTCTTCTTAGATATCGAATCTCTGACTTCTCGAATGCTAGACTTCTCTAATAGACAAAAATACTTCTCGAATTGGTACTTAGGCAAATTCTTCATTTCTTCACTTCAAATCCCAACTGTGATTATTTGGCAGTCTTTATCTCTTTGCTTGAGGCATGAACCTTCGAACTTCTATCAAGCATTATTCTTGACTAAGTACATACAGTTACACAACTAGGATTTGATGCCTACTATAAGTACAAAACAAGTAGAAACTCTACAACTAGAGGTTCCCTCAGTTAAGAGGTCATGTAAGTAATGCAAAGCATTACAAACAATTAGGCTTGTTATAGAACTGTACAGGCATGCCTCTGTGACTAACAATCTCCCCCAAATTGTGAGTAAGACCCTTAGTCACAATTTCATGTCTGATAACAAGCCTAACATACATAAAGATAAAGCTTGAAAGTACATGTATGAAATTTGATTGAGAACATGAATAGAATCACAAGGTGAACAGCCTTACACAATATGGTGATGTACTAGCCATTTTCTTTTAATTCCTCTTTCATTGCTTCGGCTTGTAAATCATCATATGCTGCTTGTCTTCTATCTTTTTCCTTCCTTGCATTATCATCTATAGCTCTCATGATTTCTACTAAAGCATCCAATTCTTCAAGTAGGATAGAGTTTTTGAAATCTTCAAGTACTGGCTTCAGAATGTTGGCAGGATAGTGATTGAGTAGATTCATTCTTATGTTGACATGATCTCCATTTTTCCTTCTATACTTCACAATATAGGGATTGAACTGAACTCTACACAATCCTTTTGCCATTAGCTTTTCTGCTTCAGCTTCCAGTCTGTCTATTTCTCTCTCCCTTTCTTGCCACTTTTCAAAGCGACCCTTTCTGACCTCTTCAGCATGATCTCTCTTCATCTTTACAAAGGCAGCTAGCTCTAGCTTCCATACTCTTTCCACTTTGTCATTGATGTTCAACAGAGCAATAATTCTTTCAATTTCAACCAGTCTGCCATATTTTTGACATGCCCTTGGTCTGAATTTCTCCTTTCTTCCATCAGTAGATTTAACTTCCAGACAGTCATCAATAATGGCAACCTAACAGATTTTTCGAGCTCTTAGATATTGCAGTTGATCTTCATCAAAGTCTTAATCTAGTGGTTGGAGTTTCAATCCTGGAATGACAGTTAGGGCTCTAGACTTGGATAGCTTTAATCTTCTTGCAGTATGCTTAAAATTGATTTTCTTTGTATGACTAATAGGCAGCGACTTGTGACCCTTGCTTGTAGACCATTGTAGTACTCCACTTGCAGTTTGCTTATGGATACATACACCTGGTTTCTTGATTTGAATCTCATTTTCTTCTTGAGTTGGCAAGACAGTTGCAGAAGCCTTAGATGTAGATTTTGTTGAATCATTACCAGTGACATCCACCCTAGACATTGAGCCTTGTGTTGTGGTAGGAATGTCAGTAGTAGTGTTCATGTCTTGTTGTCTTCCACTCTTCTTGCTATAGACTCTTCCACCATCCTTGTCATCATCTTTCTTGTCCTTTGAGTCTTTCTTCTTTTCATCTTTATCACCCTTATCACTCCTGTGATGACTTCTACTACCATCATTCTTGTCATCATCTTTATCATCCTTATTCCTCCTAGGTTGAGCTATTTCCAGAATTGAACCAGTAGCTATGAATGTCCTTAAGATGTGAAGTGCTTCCAACTTTTCAGCACTTCTGTTTCCATCTTTCTTTTGTAGCTGGTCAATAATAGCAATGATGAGTCTGTGATTTTTAGGGTTAAGATCATGGGGGATAACCAGCTGTTTAATATCTCGAATTCTGGTACCAGACTGATAAAAGATGGTTCTTGGTTTGGTGCAGACTTCAGGAAATCTAGCTAGTTGACCATCTTTTAGTTCAGTGTACAATCTTTGGTTGTTCTCCCCTTTCTGCTCAATTAGTTCCAGGATAGTGTCAATCTCAGAGTATTTTAAGGCTTTCAAGGTTTCAAATGATAGATGCCATATCTTGCCATTGGTCACCATCATGATCTCCTTGAGATAGATTTGATTTAACTTCCTTGGAATAACTGTTAGATATTTGATTTGATCTCTGAGGCTTCTTCTGTAAAATAAGGTATCCCCTCCAACCCTTGCTTTTGAGGTTTGCAGAAACTTCAAGAATGCAGCATCATGATAAATCTCTGAATTTGCTACTTCTAGCAGTTTGGCCTCTGTAATCACCTTAGCATCCACTGGCTCATCTTCAAGTCTATGTACTTGGACTAGATTGCTTGGCATGGAACCTGCCACCACTGTAGTAGTGACAGTTTGCTTTTGGCCACTAGATGTTGTGATGTGCACAGGTGGTAAAGTGACCACTAGCAGAGAGGCTGGAGGTTCATTAACCTTGAGTTTGCCTTTGCCTGAGACATGGGGTATAGGATTTGAAATTTGCTGATGACCACCCTCATTTATCTTGATGCCTTTAGATTGAGGTTTCTCCCCCTTTGTCTGAGGCTCCCCCTTAGATTTATTCCTAGTTATCCTCTTCTCCCCCTTGGGCTTGTTGTCAGGCACAGAGGCTGTAGTGGGGGCCTGTGGAGTTGAAGATTCTTCAGTTAGAGGGATTCCCATGTGCTTCATCATAGCAGACAGCATAGATTGTTGATGTAGAAGAACATCAGCTGTGGTGGTGGCTTGAGTGTTCAGCTGCTCAGTGAGATTTGTAACCTTGTCTACCAGATGGGCATTGGATTCTTTGAGAGACACCACCTCCCTTTCAAGAGTATCAACCTTGGTGAACAGTTCAGTGGCCTTGAAACCAGTTAAGGATTGATCTTGTAGTCTCTTGAACTCATACTTGGACAGTTCATTCACAGGGACTTCAGAGACCAGCTTATCTCCATATTGGTTCTTGAACAAATTTCTTCAGCATGACATTGGCATCTGTTGTCCGATCTGTTAGATTTTGGAATTGATGCCCCAGACCAGTGACAGTATCTTTGAGAAGAGCAAGCCCATTATCCATCTTGGTGCAGGTGGTGTTGCAGTGTTTGAGATCTTTGATGACACTGTCTAGTTGAGGAAATTTGGCATCAAAGGCCCTCTTGACTTCTTCTACTGAAGTGGCTGTCATGGCACTTACTTTGTTGACTTCAGTTTTGACTCCCTTGCCAAGATAGTGTGCAGCCTTGAGGAATCCTTTGTATGCATCATTGACAGCTTCATACACTTCACCAAGTGACAGGGATTTTGCATTTGAACCCAGTGAAGTGATGTATTCCTCCCTAAGATATTGAAGTGTTTCACTGAGAGTTACATCATACTTTCCTTGCATCCAGGCATCTACATTGCCATCTCTCTCAGCATCATCAATAATCTTGGCCTTCTGCATCTCCACATCATCTCTATGGCATAGTAGGATTGCCTCATAGTCTGGATCAGAGATGTTGGAGGTGACAAGGTTTTGAGCTATTTTTACAAACTCAGGAATCTGATCCACGGCAAGGTTTTGGAGAGCTTCAAGTGATAGCTGTGGTGGAACAGACCCTGATCCTGAAGCACTGTCATGTTGCACATGCTTCAGCCATTGAGACAAAAAGTCAGAGCTAGAGCTAGGCAAGCTAGACTCTTCAGTTATAGATGCAACTTCTGTAACCGGATGGATTGACTCTACTACTGGTGTCTCCACAGAAGTGGAATGAATTACACCAGCAGTTGACACAGACACAGAGTCTCTAGTGAAAACTAGTGGAACCTCTGTGTTTATGATGGTGTCATTAGTATATGCCCCAGCATGCATTCCCTCACCATCTAAATGTGGGTTCTGGGTGGTGAGCAAAGTGTCATGCACTAAGTCACTTGAAATCATTGGCTCATCAAGAGAAAAGAATTCTTGATGATCAATGCCTTGCTCCTCAATTGTTTGAGTTGCAGGCTGCAAAGAAATATGAGTGGTAGATTCTGAAAGAGAAGTGTGTTGTAGATTAGAATGTGGCAATTCCCCCTGAGAGATAGAGGGAGTTTCAATTATGATGTGCTCTCCACTCAGTGTTGTGTCAGCCTTATCACTCCCATGTGCTGACTCTGTACAGGTAGGTGCATTGGGGAGGATGCTTGATTATATAGATGCACCCTGTTGAGAGGGTACATCTAGTGAACTGTGTGCCCCTGATTTTACAACTTCAGCCATTTGAGTGACTGAAGAGGTGGCTTTCTTAGATTTCTTCTTCTTTGTCTTGAGAGAGGGTGACTCAGTAGTCTCACTTTCTAAACCTAGTTCAGTATGTAATGCTGCTTCAGTTAATATCTCTAAAGGTGCATATGCTACCTTCTTTCTCTTCTTGTTACTGACATCACCCTTTTGAGAGGATGATGCAGTTGGCTCAGTGTTTGGTAGAGTGTTTGGTTGAGGGGTTTGGTTAGTAGGCCCTGTGTTAGCAATTTGTTCTACTTGCTTGGGCTTATCTAACTCAGACTTAGAGGCAAATGTTGGCATGTTGTGGGGATAAGCTTTAAACAAACTCTCCATATGGGGAGTTATGTTAAGTCTTACATCCACATCATTCCTAGTCTCCAAATTACCAAAAATGAGTTTGGTCATGGATTTAGGATAGCCTATTCTACTCTTATCCACACCAGGCAATTCAATCAATGTAGCATTTTTAAAATTAAGTATAGATTGAATAAAGCGAGGGAAGAAAATTTCTGTACCTCTCTTGGCTGTGTTCTTGCCAAGTCTCCCATATAGCTCCTGTAGAATTATGTGACCAACATCTATCTTTTTCCCATAAGCCAGGGCATAGCCTATTTGCTGTGCAGGTGCACTAATCTGATCGAAGCTTGATTTCCTGGCTGTGAAGACTTGAAGAATGGTAGCAAACACATAGCTCCACTGATTTCCAAGATTGATCACATCTGAGTAGTTGATAAACTCAAAGAATTCCTCCAACTCTGCATTTGTGGCTAGTGAATCATATGCCTCTTGTTGTAATTCCAGTGCTTGATTCATATCTGCTGTAGTGATAGTAATATCCTGGTCTTGAATCTTGCAATAGACTACGTAGGAGGTTATAGCATTCTCGAGGGCAATGACTTCCACAGTGGCAGTTCTCCAAAACTGTTCTAGGAGATCCAGATACAGAGTTGGATTGGCTGATAGTGCACTCTTGATATATGATTCTGACATCCAGCGAACGAAGCACTTGAAGTTTGCATTAGGTGCTTCCACATCATTAGTTATAGCAATGAAATTGGTTTGAGAGGGTATGGTGAGTTGGATGTTTGCCATTTGTGTAAGAAAGAAGAGAGAAATTGAAGGTTGAAGAAGAAATTTAGCTTTTCGCAGTTAGGGTTTCAGAGGTTTAGAAAGTTTGGGTGCTTGAGAAATCGAATGAAATGAATGAGATAGTTGTGAAATTATATAAGTATGAAGTACTTGAATTGTCGATTAGATATGTGTTTTGTATCGACAACTCAGCCAATTCGAGAAGTAGAAAACAACTATTCGATAAGTCAAGAAAGACTTATTCGATAACTCAAGCAGGTTGTAGTTCACAGCTGTCAGTTATCTAACTTAGAAATAATTCTAAATTAAATAAAATGTGTTTTTATGAGTGAATTAAAATTTTAGACAAAAATCTAAAATCAGTTGAAATTCAGCGAGAATTCAGCCTTTTCAAATGATTCGAGAACTCAAATACAGTATTCGAGAACTCAGTGATTAGAGGACTCAATTACTATATTCGAGAAGTCAAGAATACCTCTATTCGATATCTCCAAAAAGATACTACTAGAGAACTCAAGAGATATCGAATAGTGAACCATTCGAGAAGTCTGACTTATCGAAATGTACTCATCACTCATAAAATTAATGTTCACTATCTTTGAGATTTACCAGTCATATTCAATGAAGAATATTCTAATAAATTAAGTAGTGATTTCCTCAAAATTTCATGGAAATTTCAAGTTGATGAAATATGATTTTTCAACATGTGCAACAGAGCTGGAATATTTATAAATCGTATTTTCAGCCAACAATTACTTCAAAAATATTGAAAATTTAGATAAAGTAAGTGTTTACTGCTGCAACAATCTAGATGATATTTTCACTTAGCCAGATTCTGAAGAATTCAGCATTCCAATCTCACCAACCAACCTAGTGAAGGTGGCTTCATCTAATGGCTTAGTGAATATATCAGCTAGTTGTTTCTCTGTGGGAACATAATGCAACTCAATGGTTCCATTAGATGCATGTTCCCTTATGAAATGATATCTGATGTCAATGTGCTTTATTCTAGAATGATTAACAGGATTTGAAACTATAGAGATTGCACTTGTGTTGTCACACATGATTGGAATTCTTTCCAACACAAGTCCATAATCTCTAAGTTGATTTCTAATCCAACGCACTTGAGCACAGCAACTTCCAGCAGCTATGTATTCAGTCTCAGCTGTAGAAGTTGACACAGATTGTTGTTTCTTTTTGTACCAAGAGACTAACCTTTGTCCAAGAAACTGGCAGCTACCTGAGGTGCTTTTTCTATCCACTCTGCATCCAGCATAATCAACATCAGAATAACCAACCAGATTGAACCCTGTGTCCTTAGGATACCATAATCCCAAGTTTGGGGTGCCCTTCAGATATCTAAAGATCCTCTTTATTGCAACCAAATGTGATTCCTTTGGATTTGATTGAAACCTTGCACACAAGCATGTAGCAAACATGATGTCTGGCCTACTTTCAGTGAGATAGAGTAGAGAACCAACCATGCCTCTGTAGACAGAAATATCTACTTTCTTGCCTTTAGCATCTTCATCTAATTTAGTGGCAGTAGCCATGGGTGTCTTTGCAGGTGAGAAATCTTCTAAGTCAAACTTCTTCAACAAATCCTTGATGTACTTGGTTTGACTGATATAGATCCCATCCTTCCTCTGACTAACTTGCAATCCAAGAAAGAATGTTAACTCTCCCATCAAACTCATCTCATATTTACTCTGCATGAGCTTAGAAAATTTCTCACACAGCTTCTCATTTGTAGAGCCAAATATGATATCATCCACATAGATCTGAACTAGGATAATATCATCACCATGCTTCTTGTAGGACAGTGTTTTGTCCAATGTGCCTCTAATGAATTGATTTTCAAGAAGAAATTGTGATAGAGTATCATACCATGCCCTTGGAGCCTGCTTAAGTCCATACAATGCCTTAAGCAATCTGTAGACAAATTCTGGGAAATGTGGATCCTCAAAGCCAGGTGGCTGTTACACATAAACTTCTTCTTCCAACTCTCCATTCAGAAATGCACTCTTGACATCCATCTGGTAAACTTTAAAATTTGAATGAGCAGCAAATGCCAAGAATATTCTGATGGCTTCCAATCTAGAAACAGGGGCAAATGTCTCATGATAATCAATGTCTTCCTGTTGAGAGTATTCTTTTGCAACCAACCTTGCCTTGTTTCTTACCACTACACCATTTTCATCCATCTTATTTTTCAGAACCCATTTTGTTCCAACAATGGTTCTGTTCTTTGGTGCAGGCACAAGTTCCCATACTTTGTTTCTTTCAAATTGATTCAGCTCCTCTTGCATAGCAACAATCCAATCTGGATCAGTGAGTGCATCATCAAGTTTCTTAGGCTCAGTTTGAGATAGAAAGCAACCATAAAGACACTCATTTAGAGTTGTTCTTCTAGTTCTTACTCCTGCATTTGGATCTCCAATGATTTGTTCTACAGTGTGTGATCTATCCCATTTTCTTGAATGCTCAGTCTGATTTCTCATTCTTGATGTTGCTTCATCATCATCCAGGTCATGATCATTCTCATTTCCTCCCCCTGTGAAGTTGTCACTATTCACAGGTGTGTCTTGGATGCTTGTGTCTTCACTGTTGATTGGCACTGATTCTTCTCTTCTATCATCATTCACTTGAGTTTGTTGAACTTGAGTTTCAACTTCAGTCTCAATCTCTTCATCAGAATCATCTAGATTATCAAACTTTAATGGATCTTTGTCTTTATCATTAGCCTCCTCTAATCCAGGTAGTCTGCTGTCATCAAATGTCACATCTGTGCTTTCCATGATTTTCTTTTGATTGATGACATAAACTTTGTATGCAATTCTTTCCATGGAGTAGCCAAGAAAAATTCCTTCAAATGCCTTTGCATCAAACTTTCCAACATATTCAGAATTATCCTTCAATACAAAGCATTTGCTTCCAAAAGCATGAACATACTTTAAAGTGGGTTTCTTTCCAGTCATCAAATTGTAAGGTGTCTTTCCAGTGTTTTTGTTGATGAGGGTTCTGTTCTGGATATAGCATGCAGTGCTCACAGCCTCAGCCCAAAAACATGTAGGCATCTTTGCATCAAGCAACATTGTTCTTGCAGCCTCAATTAGAGTTCTATTCTTTCTCTCAACAACTCCATTTTGTTGTGGAGTTCTTGGAGCTGAGAATTGCTGAGAAATTCCATTCTCTTTGCAGAATGCTTCAAGTATGGAATTTCTGAACTCTGTTCCATTATCCCTTCTTAATGCAATCACACTTGCATTGTTGGTCTTTGCTTCCTTGTCAACTTTCTTTATGTGCTCAATGATTACTTGTGGAGCCTCATCTTTTGATGCCAGAAATTCTACCCATGTATAACTTGTAAAGTCATCAACCATCACCAAGGCATACTTCTTTCTTCATAGTGACATAATATTGACAGGCCCAAACAAGTCCATATGAATGAGTTGCAGGGGCTTGGTTATTGATGTCACTGTCTTTGACTTGTGGCTTGATCTTTTCATTTTTCCTTTTTGACAAGCCTCACACACTCCTTCTTGACAGAATTTAAGTGTGGGCATGCCTCTCACTAACTCTCTTTTGACTAGAGAATTAATGGCTTTGAAATTCAGGTGTGATAGTTTCTTGTGCCACAGCCAACAATCTTCATTTGATGCTTTTGAGTAAAAGCAACAAATTTTATCCTTGTTTGTAGAGTCCATATTTGCTACAAACAAGCTTCCTTTCCTTACTCCAGATAGAGCAAAATCACCAGTCTTCTTGTGGGTGATCAAACATTCATCTCTGTCAAAATCCACTTTGAATCCTCTATCAATAAACTGACCAACACTTAGTAGATTATGCTTGAGTCCCTTGACTAGTGCTACATCTTCAATGATGACATTACCAACTTTCAATTTTCCATATCCCAATGTGTTACCAATGCTGTCATCTCCAAAAGCAACCATTGGGCCAGCCTTCTCTTCATACTGTGATAGCAGGGCCATATCACCAGTCATGTGGTTTGAGCATCCACTGTCCAAAATCCACATAACCTTCTTTTCACTTTCTTTGCCCTGCAAACGCAAAGGTATTACTTCCCCTTTGGTACCCAAACAATTTTGGGTCCATGTGACTTAGAAACAGTTTTATCATAATCAGCATGCTTATCAGTTTTCTTGGTGTTCGTCTTCTTGTCACTGTTAGAAGTCTTAGACCCTGAGGTTTCAGACTTGGGTGACAGTGATACCTTCCTAACTTTAGGAGGACTTGAAGACTTAGACCTAGTATATTGTGTGTGAGAGTTGTGACTGATACAACCATCATTGAATTGCCTTCTTAAATTGAAGCAGCTAGTCATAACATTCATATTGCATGGCATACAGTCAAATTTATCACAAAATGGAGAATCTCTATGTCTTAAAGGCACAGAGCAATCATAAAAAGGTTTAGGCACACTACCAACAGGTTTCTTGCAAGCATGAGTTAAATGATTAGTGCTAGAACAGTTTTGACAAACTTTCCTAGGGGCATTTGGCACATAATTATAGTTGTTATTCTTGTTTATCCCTAGCTTGCCATTTCTGTTCTATTTCTTATTAGTCACTTTCTTCTCAGACTCATTTTTCCCAGCTGATACAAACTTGACATACTTCTCTAGTCTAGGTCTACCACTTACTGGCTCCTTGGTTTTTGACTTAACACTCTTACTTTCAGAGCATGCTGGTTGTTCATTGGATTGTGCATCATCCCCATCATTCAACATTTGTTTGATGAGTAAGGCATCCTCATCAATTTTAAATGTTGATTCTTTAAACATTGGAGAATCAGTCTTTTTCAAAATGTGAGGCACTTCCTTCTGAGCAACTGTATCATCTTTAATGACAGCATAGTCTTTCCTCTTATTAACAGTGTCATAGTCAAGTCCAATGGCAGCCTTGGGTTTGGCTTGATTTTTCTCATGGTAGGATTGTATTAGACTAGATGAATTCTTGAAGGCTTTTATTTTGAATTCATTTTCAGCTAGTTCATCCCTAAGAGCTTTCTCAATTTGACTAGCACATAGAACCTTATTCTGTAAATATTCAACTTCTTTCTTAAGGTTATCTACCTGCATAGCAGTTAGCTCTAGTTCCTCATTCCTCTTGTTTAACAGTTCATTTCTAGTAGACAGTTTAGAAATTTCTTCATTAGCAGCAGTCATACAAGTGTGAATGTTAAACATCTCAACAGATAGTTGCTCAATCATGCATTTATATTCAGAAACAGACATGTCTATAGTAGTGAGAGATGGTACCTGAGAGTCTGATGGAGATGTGTCATCCTTGGAATTGGCCATCAAGGCATAGTTGCAGAATTCTTGTTCTTCTCCATCACTATTAGAGTCATCCCAGCACTTCCCTTCAGCTATGTAGGCCTTACCATGTGTCTGCTTTTTCAGAAGGGCCTCATACTTAGCTTCAAGTTCCAGAAACTCTTCATCCTTCTTTTTAGGCTTCTTGCATTCACTGGCCAAATGCCCTAGGTCATTGCATCTATAACAACTTACAGATGACCTATCCACATGGCTGGTTTTAAATTTGTTCTTGTTTGTTTTCACTAGTGACTTGCTCTTGTTGAGTGCATGACTTTGGGTCTTAGGTTTGAAGGACTGATTCCTCTTGAATCTGATGTTTGGAAATTTTCTGGCCATGAAAGCATATGAAGTATTTTCCATTCCATCTAATTCATCAAGAGTATAGAACTCTTCTTCCTCCTTCTCCTCAACAGGTTCACTTACTTCAGGTTCAGTTTCTTCATCATCCTCTATCTCCTCTATTCTCAGTTGACTTGTAGATGCTTCTAGGTCTTGTATAGATTTGTGACAATCAAGGCACATGATGTGTTTATCATTCTGCCTTGGTTGGCTTGGATAGCCCTTTTCTGAAGCAGTTCAAGTTCATGAGTTTTTAGAACTCTATAGAGCACATCATATGTTACTTTGTTCAGATCTCTTTCTCTTAGAGAAATAACTCTTTGCTCTAGATGATTTGGTGAGGACAGAAGAAACTTCATGTTTAAATCCTTTGTATTGTAAACCTTCCCATTCATTTGCAACTCAGTCACCAGTTTGTGAAACCTTTCAAACATATGAGTGATACTTTCTTTGGACTGTGCCATGAAAGCTTCATACTGTGTGACCAGTATCTGTTTCTTGTTTTCCTTGACCTCATCTGTCCCTTCACAAAGTACTTCGATATGATCCCACATTTCTTTAGCAGAAGTGCATGATGCAATGTTTGCAAACATTGACATATCCATGGAATCAATAATTAACAGCATGAGATGACTGTCAAGGGCAACCATCTCTTTTTCAGATTCTGTCCACTTTGATGGTTCCTTAGCCACATAAGATCTTGGAATTGTTGTGGTTCCAACAATCTTTTCTGGTATCTCTTGTTGTGGAACAAAAGGGCCATTCTTGAGAATCTCAGGATACAAGGGATGAGAGGCTTTGATGAACAACATCATTTTGATCTTCCAGAGGTTGAAGTTCTCTTTATCAAACTTAGGGACTTTCACCGTTCCTGTTGTCTTTGGTGTATTCGAACTCATGATCGTTTTTCTGTTTTTGAATAAATAGCCTGCTCTGATACCACTTGTAGAGTACTGAATACGACCAGAAGAATACAGAGGGGGGGAATGGATTCTTGAACTTTTCTTGCTAGTGGTTCTTGAATCTGTGTAGCAGATATGTGTGTTTGTGTTTACAGAAATAAATGTGCGGATAAGAAATAACACAAGACACAATATCACTTTAATCTAATTTATTATTAGATAAAGGTTGCTACAATCTGTGAATACAAATGGTAGTATTCTCAACTTCGTTTTTCTCAGAGAGATAAAACTTGTAATGTGCCAAAAAAAAAACTTCTCACAGGCTAAAGATGTGAGACTGTATTCTTATAGAACATGAATACAACTCAGTTACTACAAATAAGGTTACAGGATAAATTACTTTCTAGTCTGTCTATCCTATTTGAGTAAACATCCAAACGGTTACAGATTTGACTTTGCAAAGCTCTGTTCAGATCCACTTATTTAGCTCTTTGTCTCTTCTATCTCTCTAAGCTTCCTTGTAGGCTTTTCCAGAGCACGTTACAGATTGTGGTCCATAAAGTGCATTGGCTTGTTGCAGGTTTCTGACTTGTAAAATTTCTTCAGTAATTTGTCTCCAAGAACTTATTCGAGAAGTGGCTAAGTGATTGATTCGAGAACTAGGATTAGATAACTCTGAGTTCTCGAATACTGTATCTTTGACATGTCGAATCACTTCTCGAATAGTACATTTCTCTAGGATTGCCTGAGTTGTCGAATAGAACACTTGACTTATCGAATCCTTGAGATATCGAATAGCTGTCTTAGTCTTTGAGATATCGAATGGAGCTTTGACTTGTTGACTCTTTGAGAACTCGAATACTACTTTGACTTGTTGACTTCTTGAGTTCTCGAATAGAGTATTTGGACATGTCGAATCTCTGAGATATCGAATGAGATATCGAACAGTACATCCAGAGATGTCGAACAGTATCTTCTTAGATATCGAATCTCTGACTTCTCGAATGCTAGACTTCTCTAATAGACAAAAATACTTCTCGAATTGGTACTTAGGCAAATTCTTCATTTCTTCACTTTAAATCCCAACTGTGATTATTGGGCAGTCTTTATCTCTTTGCTTGAGGCATGAACCTTCGAACTTCTTTCAAGCATTATTCTTGACTAAGTACATACAGTTACACAACTAGGATTTGATGCCTACTATAAGTACAAAACAAGTAGAAACTCTACAACTAGAGGTTCCCTCAGTTAAGAGGTCATGTAAGTAATGCAAAGCATTACAAACAATTAGGCTTGTTATAGAACTGTACAGGCATGCCTCTGTGACTAACAATAACATATTAGCTAGCTGAGCCGGGCTAACATTCAGGGTAGTTTGATTTTTATTTTTCTTAGGAGGCATCTACAATATAAGATTAGCAAACGAATGAAGATCACAAGAATAGATAAGCAGAAGCAATTAAAAATAGATATCGAAAGAGTAAAGCAAGATGATATGAATTTTAAACAGAATACCCATCCTAACATCTACCCAAACTCACAGGTCAACCTAAATAGGTTTTCTACAAGAAAGAACCTAAGCTCTGATACCATCTTTGTAACACCCCCTTCCCTAAATAGAAGGAGATATTACTTAAAATCCATAAACCTGCAAACAGAGCACTAAAATAATCTCTAAATAACGATTAAACAGTCTAATAATCTTCGAATAGTATTAACCTCCAAAATTACAATTCAAAGCAATAAATACGAAAACCAAAATCTGTAAATAAATAATCCAGTCTAAATAATTCTAGAATTCCATAAATCCTAAGCAACGAAATAAGGGGTAGCACTCCATCACACAGTCCCAGATCCCCCTAAGCACCTGCCAGAAAAAGAATACTGCATGAGCCAAACGCCCAGTACGGATTTGGAATACAATTTATAAAACAGAAAAACAGATAAGTATATTTGACAGTTATAATAAAACATTTAATTTAAAATATGCATGGCTGAAGCAACGAGGGGTTAGGATATTTCATACCGAGATCAGAACAGATACAGATACAGATACATACATCATAGGGTACCGTAATGTATGCAACAAACTGGATAACGTGTACGGCATATACAACGTCACCGCCAAATCAAATCACAAATCAAATCAAATCTGGGTGCACCCACCTATCCTGAAACAAATATAAAAATGCGCAAAAGCTCGCCACCTGAGCTATCAGAAGGATACGCCGTGACCAATCACACTGCCATGGAAGTGTCATGTCACTGGTGCCGCAATGACATGGCTGTAGTACCCCTACAGCTGGTTAACTCGGTATACCCTATATCGCTAAGGGTTCAAAATAAATATTTCACAAAATCTTTTAAATCACGTAAACAGATATTTGAACATTTCCAACAAATATATAATTTGCAAAATTCTAAAGAGTCGCAGAAACAGATATTTAAATATTTTCAAAC
Organism: Kitagawia praeruptora; assembly: GCA_037693485.1. Lineage (NCBI taxonomy): Eukaryota > Viridiplantae > Streptophyta > Magnoliopsida > Apiales > Apiaceae > Kitagawia > Kitagawia praeruptora. The sequence goes on along the minus strand of CM075351.1, from coordinate 112,935,133 downwards.
AGATATAAAAATCATTTTTCAAAGTCAATGAGTCAAAATATTTTTCAAAATCAGAATAGTCAAAACCAAGTGAATATATTTGAGGACAAAACAGATTTAATATAATAAATCCTAAGATGAGTACCGCTGAATAAAAAGGGAGAGAGAATCCGTACCTTAAAATAACGATCTCAACATTCACGTCGTTTGTAAATAATCCGCTAAACTCCCCGCCCTCGATCTAAAACAAAATTATAATTTATTAAGTTATATGCTTTTAATAAAATCTTACCAGTAGTAGTAAATATTAGTTCAAATAATTTATAATATTTAATATTATAAAATAGAACATAGATGACCCGGATAACCTATTAAATCATTAGAAAAAAAACTCATTAACAAACCAAACTGATGTCTCCAGTGACATGCTAGTATGCAAGAAGAATGTAAATATGTCCGTGAAAATCATGACTGCTTAGAACAATAATTAAATTTATAATATAAAACAATAATCAATTTAATGACTCTAAAACATAAGTACTCATGCTATTATGACTTGCAAAATCAAACTAATATACACAAAATTGAATCACGTAATATTATACTCACTTAAAACCAACCAGTACGTGACTTTAGTAAATAATATGTAATTAAAATAATACATTAATATATAATTTTTAAAATATTAAACAATCATCCCATAATATATCCTGAGATGTTAGGCTAGTTGATAGTTTAAAGCAAAGATTGGTTATTCAAAACAAGTAGTACACGCTCTATTCATAAACCCTCTATTAATATTGTACGATTGGATGATCTTGTATAATACTCCGTAACTATATAATTTGTAATTGCTTAATCGATTTCATGGCCCGAAAATATGGCTGACAAACTATTAGTACAAAAGAGTTAAACCATGACAATGATAAAAGTATCCATTAAATAAAAGTATACCTTAGTGTAGCACCTAAAAGACTAAAACAAAGTTTCTCCTGTGCTTTTCTTCCTCGACTGCGGCGCTCAACAAAAGTTGTTTGTTACCACTACTTTTAGAGTTTTAGGGTTGACTTAATAACATATGAAGACGTCTCTGTATATTTAATGTGTTACATATTCTAAAATTATTAGAATCTTAATATTTAATTAAACACTTTTTCCATCATTCCTTTATTAATATACTTATTAACCACCAACTCCGATTCTAATTCTCATTCCCATTCTAATTATTATTATTATTATTATTATTATTATTATTATTATTATTAAGAATTCACGTATATTACAAATAACCTCTACATATGAGGGGTTATTAAAAGCCTCACATCCACATCATTTCTAGTATCCAAATTACCAAAAATAAGTTTGGTCATGGACCTAGGATAGCCTATTCTAGTTTTATCTAAACCAGGTAAGTCAGACAATTTTGCAATTAAGAAATTGAGTACAGACTGAATGAACTTGGGAAAGAAAATGTCATTACCTCTCTTGGTTGTGTTCTTACCAAGTTTTCCATAGAGTTCCTGCATTATCAGCTTGCCCACATCTATCTTTCTATCATAGGCCAGTGAATACCCAATTTGTTGAACAGGGACATTCAATTGATCAAAGCTTGATTTTCTGCCACTGAACACTTGAAGTAATGTGGCAAACACATAGCTCCACTCCTTTCTTAGATGTGCCCTCTTCAGGTTACCAACCTTGATAGTGTCTGCGTACTTTATGAAGTCAAAGAACTCCACCAATTGAGCATTTGTTACAAGATCATTGTATTTTTCTTGATGTAGTCCTAGAGCTTTGGCCATATCCTCATAGGTGACTGTGACATCCTTTTCCAGTACTTTACACTGGATAATGTAGTCCAAACTCCCATCTTCTAGAGCAACAGTTTCAGTGATGGCAGTACGCCAAAATTGTTCTAGGATGTCTAGATACAGAGTTGGATTGGTCGTAAGTGCATTCTTGATATACGACTCAGACATCCACTTGACAAAGCACTTGTAATTGGCATTAGGTGCTTCAACATCATTTGAAAGAGCAATGTAGTTGGTGTTGAATTGCACAGTTACCATTGTTTCAGAGAAAAGTAAGAAGAGAATAAAGGTTGAAGAAGAAATGTAGCTTTGTAAGATTAGGGTTTTCGGGGGTTTTGGATGCTTTAGATGCTTCAGAAATCAAATGAAGTGAGTCGAATAGATGTAGAAGCGTATAAGTATGAAGTACTTGAATTGTCGATTAGATATGTGTTTTGTATCGACAACTCAGGCATTCGAGAAGTAGAAAACAACTATTCGATAAGTCAAGAAAGGCTTATTCGATAACTCAAGCAGGTTGTAGTTCACAGCTGGCAGTTATCTAACTTAGAAATAATTCTAAATTAAATAAAATATGTTATTATGAGTGAATTAAATTTCAGATAAAAAATCTAAAATCGATTGAAATTCAGCGAGAATTCAGCCTTTTCAAATGATTCGAGAACTCAAATACAGCATTCGAGAACTCAATGATTAGAGAACTCAATTACTATATTCGAGAAGTCAAGAATACCTCTATTCGATATCTCCAAAAGACTCTATTCGAGAACTAAAGAGATGTCGAATAGTGAACCATTCGAGAAGTCTGACTTATAGAAATATACTTATCACTCATAAAAGTAAATATTCACTATCCTTTAAAAATTTATCAGTCATATTCAGTGAAGAATATTCTAACAAATTAAGTAGTGATTTTCCTTGAAATCTCATAGTAATTCCAGGCCAACAAAATATGATTTTTAGCATGTGTAGCAATTCTGAAATATTTACAAATCATATTCCAGCCAACACTTACTCCAAAAATATGAGAATTTAGATAAAGTAAGTGTTTACTGCTGCAACAATCTAGATGATATTTTCACTTAGCCAGATTCTGAAGAATTCAGCATACCAATCTCACCAACCAACCTTATGAAGGTGGCTTCAACCAATGGCTTAGTGAATATATCAGTTAGTTGTTTCTCTGTGGGAACATAATGCAACTCAATGGTTCCATTAGATGTATGTTCCCTTATGAAATGATACCTGATGTCAATGTGCTTTGTTTAGAATGATTGACAGGATTTGCAACTATAGAGATTGCACTTGTGTTGTCACACATGATTGGAATTCTTTCTAACACAAGTCCATAATCTCTAAGTTGATTTCTAATCCAAAGCACTTGAGCACAGCAACTTCCAGCAGCTATGTATTCAGCCTCAGCTGTAGAAGTTGTCACAGATTGTTGTTTCTTGCTGTACCAAGAAACTAACCTTTGTCCAAGAAACTGGCAGCTACCTGAGGTGCTTTTTCTATCCACTCTGCATCCAGCATAATCAGCATCAGAATAACCAACCAGATTGAACCCTGTGTCCTTGGGATACCATAATCCCAAGTTTGGAGTTCCCTTCAGATATCTAAAGATCCTTTTTATAGCAATCAAGTGTGATCCCTTTGGGTTTGATTGAAACCTTGCACACAAGCATGTAGCAAACATGATGTCTGACCTACTTGCAGTGAGATAGAGTAGAGAACCAACCATGCCTCTGTAGACAGAGATATCTACTTTCTTGCCTTTAGCATCTTCATCTAATTTAGTGGCAGTGGCCATGAGTGTCTTTGCAGGTGAGCAATCTTCTAAGTCAAACTTCTTCAACAGATCCTTGATGTACTTGGTTTGACTAATAAAGATCCCATCCTTCCTCTGACTAACTTGCAATCCAAGAAAGAATGTTAACTCTCCCATCATACTCATCTCATATTTACTCTGCATGAGTTTAGAGAATTTCTCATACAGCTTTTCATTTGTAGAGCCAAATATGATATCATCCACATAGATCTGAACTAGGATAATGTCATCACCATGCTTCTTGTAAAACAGTGTTTTGTCCAATGTGCCTCTAGTGAATTGATTTTCAAGAAGAAATTGTGATAAAGTATCATACCATGCCCTTGGAGCCTGCTTAAGTCCATACAATGCCTTAAGCAATCTGTAGACAAATCCTGGGAAATGTGGATCCTCAAAGCCAGGTGGTTGTTGCACATAAACTTCTTCTTCCAACTCTCCATTCAGAAATGCACTCTTGACATCCATCTGGTAAACTTTAAAATTTGAATGAGCAGCAAATGCCAAGAATATTCTGATGGCTTCCAACCTAGCTACAGGGGCAAATGTCTCATCATAATCAATACCTTCTTGTTGAGAGTATTCTTTTGTAACCAACCTTGCCTTGTTCCTTACTACTACACCATCTTCATCCATCTTATTTTTCAGAACCCATTTTGTTCCAACAATGGTTCTGATCTTTGGTGCAGGCACAAGTTCCCATACTTTGTTTCTTTCAAATTAATTCAGCTCCTCTTGCATAGCAACAATCCAATCTGGATCAGTGAGTGCATCATCAAGTTTCTTAGGCTTAGTTTGAGATAGAAAGCAGCCATAGAGACACTCATTTAGAGTTGCTCTTCTAGTTCTTACTCCTGTATTTGGATCTCCAATGATTTGTTCTGCAGTGTGTGATCTATCCCATTTTCTTGAATGCTCAGTCTGATTTCTCATTCTTGATGTTGCTTCATCATCATCCAAGTCATGATCATTCTCATTTCCTCCCCCTGTGAGGTTGCCACTATTCACAGGTGTGTCTTGGATGCTTGTGTCTCCATTGTTGATTGGCACAGATTCTTCTCTAGTATCATCATTCACTTGAGTTTGTTGAACTTAAGTTTCAACCTCAGTCTCTTCATCAGAATCACCTAGATTATCAAACCTTAATGGATCTTTGTCTTTATCATTGGCTTCTTCTTGTCCAGGTAGTTTGCTGTCATCAAATGTCACATCTGGGCTTTCCATGATTTTCTTTTGACTGATGACATAAACTTTGTATGCAATTCTGTCCATAGAGTAGCCAAGAAAAATTCCTTCAAATGCCTTTGCATCAAACTTACCAACATATTCTGAATTGTCTTTCAACACAAAGCATTTGCTTCCAAAAGCATGAACATACTTTAAAGTGGGTTTCTTTCCAGTCATCAGATTGTAAGGAGTCTTTCCAGTGTTTTTGTTGATGCATGTTCTGTTTTGAATATAGCATGCAGTGCTCACAGCCTCAGTCCAAAAACATGTAGGCATCTTTGCATCAAGCAACATTGTTCTTGCAGCCTCAATTAGAGTTCTATTCTTTCTCTCAACAACTCCATTTTGTTGTGGAGTTCTTGGAGCTGAGAATTGCTGAGAAATTCCATTCTAATTACAGAATGCTTCAAGCATGGAGTATCTGAACTCTGTTCCATTATCACTTCTTAATGCAATCACACTTGCACTGTTGGTCTTTGCTTCCTTGTCAACTTTCTTTATGTGCTCAATGATTGCTTGTGGAGCCTCATCTTTTGATGCCAGAAATTCTACCAATGTATACCTTGTAAAGTCATCAACCATCACCAAGGCATACTTCTTTCTTCCAAGTGACATAATATTTACAGGCCCAAACAAGTCCATCTGAATGAGTTGCAGGGGCTTGGTTATTGATGTCACTGTCTTTGACTTGTGGCTTGATCTCTTCATTTTTCCCTTTTGACAAGCCTCACACACTCCTTCTTGACAGAATTCAAGTGTGGGCATGCCTCTCACTAACTCTCTTTTGACTAGAGAATTAATGGCTTTGAAGTTCAGATGCGATAGTTTCTTGTGCCACAGCCAACAATCTTCATTTGATGTTTTTGAGTAAAAGCAACAAATTTTGTCCTTGTTTGCAGAGTCCATATTGGATACAAACAGGCTTCCTTTTCTTACTCCAGAAAGAGCAAAATCACCAATCTTTTTGTAGGTGATTAGACATTCATCTTTGTCAAAATCCACTTTGAATCCTCTATCAGTAAACTGACCAACACTTAGTAGATTGTGCTTGAGTCCCTTGACTAGTGCTACATCTTCAATGATGACATTACCAACTTTTAATTTGCCATATCCTAATGTGTTACCCATGCTGTCATCTCCAAAAGCAACCATTGGGCCAGCCTTCTCTTCATACTGTGATAGCAGGGCCATATCACCAGTCATGTGGTGTGAGCATCCACTGTCCAAAATCCACATAACTTTCTTTTCATTTCCTTTGCCCTGCAAACACAAAGGTATTACTTCCCCTTTGGTACCCAAACAAGTTTGGGTCCATGTGACTTAGAAACAGTTTTATCATAAACAGCATGTTTATTAACTTTCTTGGTGTTAGTCTTCTTGTCACTGTTAGAAGTCTTAGTTCAGACTTAGGTGTCGGTGGTACCTTCCTAGCTTTAGGAGGACTTGAAGACTTTGACCTTATGTAGTGTGTGTGAGAATTGTGACTAATACAACCATCAATGAATTGCCTTCTCAAATTGAAACAACTAGTCATAACATTCATATTGCATGGCATGCAGTCAATTCTATCATAGAATGGAGCATCTCTATGTCTCAAAGGCACAGAGCATTCATAAAAAGGTTTGGACACACTACCAACAGGTTTCTTGCAAGCATGAGTTAAATGATTAGTGCTAGAACAGTTTTGACAAACTTTCCTAGGGGCATTTGGCACATAAGCATAGCTGTTATTCTTGTTTGTCCCTAGCTTGCCATTTCTGTTCTGTTTCTTATTAGTCACTTTCTTCTCAGACTCATTTTTTCCAGCTGATACAAACTTGACAGTCTTCTCTGGTCTAGGTCTACCACTTACTGACTCCTTGGTTTTTGACTTGACACTCTTACTCTCAGACCACGCTGGTTGTTCACTGGATTGTGCCTCATCCTCATCATTTAACATTTGTTTGATGAGTAAGGCATTCTCATCAATTTCTAATGTTGATTCTTTAAAAATTGGAGAATCAGTCTTTTTCAAAATATGAGGCACTTCCTTCTGAACAATTGTGTCATCTTCAGTGACATCATAGCCTTTCCTCTTGTTAACAGTGTCATAGTCAAGTCCAATGACAGCCTTGGGTTTGGCTTGATTTTTCTCATGATAGGACTGTATTAGACTGGATGAATTTTTTAAGGCTTTTATTTTGAATTCATTCTCAGCTAGTTCATCCCTAAGAGCTTTCTCAATTTGACTAGCACATAGAACCTTATTCTGTAGATATTCAACTTCTTTCTTAAGGTTATCTACCTGCATAGCAGTTAGCTCTAGTTCCTCATTCCTCTTGTTTAACAGTTCATTTCTAGTAGACAGTTTGGCAATTTCATCATTAGCAGCAGTCATACTAGTGTGAATATTAAACATCTCAACAGATAGTTGTTCAATCATGCATTTATATTCAGAAACAGACATGTCTATAGTAGTGAGAGATGGTACCTAAGAGTCTGATGGAGATGTGTCATCCTTGGAATTGGCCATCAAGGCATAGTTGTAGAATTCTTGCTCTTCTCCATCAATATCAGAGTCATCCCAGCACTTCCCTTCAGCTATGTAGGCCTTACCATGTGTCTGCTTTTTCAGAAGGGCCTCATACTTAGCTTCAAGTTCCAGAAACTCTTTATCCTTCTTTTTAGGCTTCTTGCATTCACTGGAAAAATGCCCTAGGTCATTGCATCTATAACATCTTATAGATGACCTATCCACATGGCTGGTTTTAAATTTGTTCTTGTTTGTTTTCACTGGTGCCTTGCCCTTGTTGAATATATGATTTTGGGTCGTAGGTTTGAAGGATTGATTCCTCTTGAATCTGATGTTTGGAAATTTTCTAGCCATGAAAGCATATGAAGTGTTTTCCATTCCATCTAATTCTTCAAGAGTATAGAACTCTTCTTCCTCCTTCTCCTCAACAGGTTCACTTACTTCAGGCTCAGTTTCTTCATCATCTTCTATCTCCTCTATTCTCAGTTGACTTGTAGATGCTTCTAGGTCTTGAATAGATTTGTTGACAATCAAGGCACATGATGTGTTTATTATTCTACCTTGGTTGGCTTGGATAGCCCTTTTCTGAAGCAGTTCAAGCTCATGAGTTTTGAGTACCCCATAGAGCACATCATATGTAACTTTGTTCAGATTTTTTTCTCTTAGAGAAATGACTCTTTGCTCTAGATGATTCGGTGAGGACAGAAGAAACTTCATGTTTAACTCCTTTGTACTGTAAACCTTCCCATTCATTTGCAGCTCAGTCACCAGTTTGTGAAACCTTTCAAACATATCAGTGATACTTTCTTTGGACTGTGCCATGAAAGCTTCATACTGTGTGACCAGTATCTGTTTCTTGTTTTCTTTGACCTCATCTGTCCTTTCACAAAGTACTTGGATATGATCCCACATTTCTTTAGCAGAAGTGCAGGATGCAATGTTTGCAAACATTGACATATCCATGGAATCAATAATTAACAGCATGAGATGACTGTCAAGGGCAACCATCTCTTTTTCAGATTCTATCCACTTTGATGGTTCCTTAGCCACATAAGATCTTGGAATTGTTGTGGTTCCAACAATCTTTTCTGGTATCTCCTTTTGTGGAACAAAAGGACCATTCTTGAGAATCTCAGGATACAAGGGATGAGAGGCTTTGATGAACAACATCATTTTTATCTTCCAGAGGTTGAAGTTTTCTTTGTCAAACTTAGGGACTTTCACCGTTCCTGTTGTCTTTGGTGTATTCGAACTCATGATCGTTTTTCTGTTTTTGAATAAACAGCCTGCTCTGATACCACTTGTAGAGTATTGAATATAGCAAAAGAATACAGAGGGGGGGTGAATGGATTCTTGAACTTTTCTTTGTGTGTTCTTGAATCTGTGTAGCAGATATATGTGATGTGTGTGCAAATATGTAGGTGCGGATAAGAAATGACACAAGACACAATATCACTTTAATCTAATGTATTATTAGATCAAGATTTTGCTATAATATGTGAATACAAATGATAGTATTCTCAGCTTCGTTTTTCTCTGAGAGATAAAGCTTGTAATGTATCTGAAAAAACCACTCTCCTCTCTAGCTAAAGATGTGAGACTATATTCTTATAGAACACGAATACAACTCAGTTACTACAGATAAGGTTACAGAATAAATTACTTTCGAGACTGTCTATCCTATTTGAGTAAACATCCAAACGATTACAGATTTGACTTTGCAAAGTTCTGTTCAGATCCACTTCTTTAGCTCTTTGTCTCTTCTATCTCTCTAAGCTTCCTTGTAGGCTTTTCCAGAGCACGTTACAGATTGTGGTCCATAAAGTGCATTGGCTTGTTGTAGGTTTCTGACTTGTACAATTTCTTCAGTATTTTGTCTCCAAGAATGTATTCGAGAAGTGGCTAAGTGAATGATTCGAGAACTAGGATTAGATAACTCTGAGTTCTCGAATACTGTAAAATTGACTTATCGAATCACTTCTCGAATTACTCCTTTCTTTAGGATTCCTTGAGATGTCGAATAGAGCGATTGACTTGTCGAATCCTCGAGATGTCAAATAGCTTCTTTGGTCCTTGAGATATCGAATGAACATTGACTTGTTGACTCTTAGAGAACTCGAATGATGTTTTTACTTGTTGACTTCCTGAGTTCTCAAATAGAGTACTTGGACATGTCGAATCTCTGAGATATCGAACAGTGTCTTCTTAGATATCGAATCTCTGACTTGTCGAATGCTGGACTTCTCGAATAGACAAAAGTACTTCTCGAATTGGTACTTAGGCAAATTCTTCAATTCTTCAAATCCCAACTGTGATTATTTGACAGTCTTTATCTCCTTGCTTGAGGAATGAACCTTGGAACTTCTTTCAAGCATTATTCTTGACTATATAGGTACAGTTACACAACTAGGATTTGATGCCTATTATAAGTACAAAACAAATAGAAACTCTACAACTAGAGGTTCCCTCAGTTAAGAGGTCATGTAAGTAATGCAAAGCATTACAAACAATTAGGCTTGTTATTAGATGTATACAGGCATGCCTCTGTGACTAACAAAAAATTATAATTATAATAAATTTTTATATTTATTTTTATTTTCAAAAAATAACATAAAATTAATGAAGAAATAAGATTACAGGGATAAATAAAATATGGTGTGAACTAAATTTGATACAAAATAGTACCATTAAAAGGAATTTTTCTTATTTATAAAATTTATATGTAATTGAACTAATTTTGAAACCATATGAAATATTTTTTAATTTTTTAGAAAAATTATTTTCGCCCGCGCAAAGCAGGGTGAAAGCCCTCAATAACCAAAATTTAAAAAGGCATGCCCAAACTAACGAATGGCCGGAACAGTGTCCAAAATGACCAGAGACCTACGCATTTGAAGAATGCGTACACCGAATACGCATTTCTATCATGCGTGTGACATGTTCATTTTTTTTTAAAATTTTTTTGGTTAGTATACGCATTAATGTGAGGCGTGACCATCTCCAAACACCGCATTCCAGTGATGTGTTCTTCAAACCACGCATATAGCTCATGCGTGAATCTGCCTCTGCGTTACTGTGTGGATCCTACTTTCCCCAATCTTTGCTTCTATCCTTGTCCACCATTATTCATCCCCAATTTCATACACATATCCATCCCAATTTCATCGATCCCCAATTTCATCGAGCCCTTTCTTTTTCCACTCAAACCATTAGAATGTGAATCATCAAAATCGATTTTTTGATGAACTTGGCATGCGGCCCCTTTTAAACAAATCAAAAAAACAAATAATTGATATAGAGATGGAAGAGATTGAGAGAAAGATGAGAGACTCATAAAAAATATAAATTGGAAAGGGAGGGAGATAGAGGGAGAGAGGATCTTGGAGAGAGAGAGAGAGGACTTGAGCAACGAATTGGGTCGGAATAATGAAGGAAGGGTTGTTTTTTTTGGTTGGTTTATCAGGTACCACAAAGAACATACACAGACACACAGCACGTACCTAGCTAGCATTTAAAAAATGAAAAAAAAAATGAACATATGCATAATGCATAAAAGCGGTCAGTTGGTTAGAATGGATGCCATTCCCGGAAAATGGTATTTCGCGCAATACAGGTTCAAAAACTTTGTTAGGAATATGTTGTAGTTGATGATAACTTAACATTCAAGCAAAATTGTATAAGTATTGTAGATGTCAACGGATGAGGATTTATAACTCTATCCGTTGACAGGTAGCTCATCAACGGATGAGATGTATGTAGCACACTGCAGTACCTTTAATTATCAGTTGATAGTGTTTTAGTTCTTAAGTCATGTTGACCATCAATGGATAGACAGAGTGGGGTAGCCAATTGTAAATACTCTATGCTATGTAATTCTGTCTAAGTGAAAGATCATCAACGGATGAAGACATTATACTAACAACGGATACATCAAATCAACCACCAACGGATAAGGATGTTCACCATCAATGGATACAGGCAAATATGCTATCAACGGATAATCAAGAATGACACATTGGATCCCAGATCGTGATTAGCAGTTGATTGTGGACAGTTTGTCTGTCAGACCACATAGGTTGATAAAAGGTGCACAATGCAGTGTGGTAGCCATTATTGTGGAAATAAAGAAGAAAGGTTCCATTCCCTTTGCAATGGAGTAGCAAGCCAACTTGGACTAGTTTGTTTTATTTTATTCAAGTAGGGCTTGTAAGCTTGGGTATTTATAACCAAGTGTAGCAACTCTTTGATAGTTAAGAAAACTGGTTTGTCAGTTCATATTGCTTAGGTTTTCTTGAATATTCCTAGAAGCAAAGAGTTGTAAACAGAAGCTGTGTACATTTGTATCACAGGGTTTTCTTCAAATAAAAGAAAAATGTCAGATGGTACATTTGGCCATCTGACCTTATATGTATGTGTGAATTGTTCTTCATTTTGCATATTACTTAGTTATAAGTTTATGTGTTTTCATCAGAAAATTATAATTATCAAGAATTGTATTCAACCCCCCTTCTACAATTATACAAGTAATACGAGTGTGTAATCTGGGAATAACAATTGGTATCAGAGCCAACTTCTAATATACTTGAAGTTTAAAGATCAACACACTTCCAACATGTCTAAGAAGGATTATGGAATAAAGATACCAGTTCTTGATAGAGAAAATTACTTTCACTGGAAAGTAAAAATGAGTCTACATCTCATGTCTATTGATGAAGGTTTTGTGGATTGCATTGAAAAGGGTCCTCATGTTCCAATGAAGACTGCATCTAGAGTTGGTGTTGCTGCAGATGCGCCAGATGTTCTTATTCCCAAACCTGTTTCTGAGTGGAGCATTGAAAATATTGCAGAAGTCCAGAAAGACAAAAAGACTATGAATATTTTGTTCAATGGTCTAGAAATAGACATGTTTGATAATGTCATCAACTGTACTACATCTAATGAAGTATGAGACACTGTTCAAACACTCTATGAAGGAACAGAACAGGTGAGAGAAAATAAGATGCAACTACTAATCCAACAGTATGATCACTTTCACTTCAAAAGTGGAGAAACATTAAATGACACATTCAGTAGATTTCAAAAACTAATAAATGGCCTGAAACTGTATGGAAGAATCTACCAAGTTAAAGATTCTAATCTCAAATTTCTGAGATCACTGCCCAAAGAGTGGAAGCCTATGACTGTTTCTCTGAGAAATACTCAAGAGTACAAGACATTTACTCTTTAGAGGCTATATGGAATTTTAAAGACATATGAACTAGAAATGGAGCAGGATGAAGAAATTGAAAAGGTCCAAAAGAAAAATGGATCAGTTGCACTTGTTGCCAACTCAGAGCAGAAGGAGGAAAAGAGGAAAGAAGCTGTTCAATCTACACCAAACATGGAGGTTTGTGAAAGTAAAACAGAGTCAAGCAAGAGCAAGGAGAAAGTATCTGAAGAATTGAATGCTCTTCAGCAGGATGAATTGGATGAGATAGATGAGCATTTAGCCTTTCTATCTAGGAGATTCTCTAAGTTGAAATTCAAGAGAAATTCTGGAGTGACCAAGCCATTTAACAAGGATACTCCATAAACAATTTAGTGGATAAATCCAAAATTAAATGCTACAATTGTGGAATTGCTGGTCACATGATGAATGAATGCAGGAAGCCTAGGTCTAAAAACAAGGGAAAGTCAACTGAAGTTGTTGATTATAAAAAGAAATATTTTGATCTTCTCAGACAGAAAGGAAAGGCATTCATGTCTCAAAAGTATGACTGGGTTGCTGATGCAAATCATTCTGATGATGATACTAAGTATGTTAATCTTGCACTAATGGCTGATTCTGATGAGCAGGAAGCAAGTTCAACCAGCAATCAGGGAAACATGAGGAATCTATGGTACCTAGACAATGGATGTTCTAGGCACATGACAGGAGATTCAACCCTGCTCACAGAGTTCAAGGAAGTAGCTGGCCCTAGGATTACCTTTGGAGATGACAGTAAAGGATATACACAGGGATATGGCTTGATTTCAGAAGACAATGTCATCATTGAAGAAGTAGCCCTAGTTGAAGGTTTGAAGCACAATTTGCTAAGTGTCAGTCAAATTTGTGACAAGGGCTATGTAATAAGGTTCACAAAAGAAGCCTGTGTTGTCTCTGCCAAGAAAGACAACAATGTGGTATTGACAGGCTTTAGAAAAGGAAATGTTTACATAGCTGACTTCAATTCAGTATGCTCAGAATCCATGACTTGTCTCTTCAGCAAAGCAAGCAAGGATGAGATTTGGCTATGGCATAAGAAGCTGTCACATTTGAATTTTAAAGTTATGAATGATTTGGTAAAAAAGGATCTTGCTAGAGGAATCCCTCAATTGGAATTCATCAACGATGGATTGTGTGATGCCTGCTATTAGAAATGATTGATGAGAACAATGTTTGGAAGCTAAAGTAACAAAACAGAGTTTAGCTGGAAGCAGTCAGAGTTTAGTTAAACACTGACTGGAAGTGCAACAGAGATTGTTAAACTCTGTAGCGGTAATGTCTGAAGAGTCAACAGTGTTTGAAGATTGATACAAGATAAATATGGAAGCAATATCTTTGAAGATTGGAAAGTTGTCAAAGAGATTGAGTTGACTTGGAAGACTTGAAGCAATCGTGATTGATATCAATTGTATAGCTTAATTATAGGAGAATCAATTACTGATTGTACGAAGCTGTATGTTTTATAAATACAGTTAGGTTAACCCTAGAAGGGTATCGAACATTGAGAAATTCATTGATTGTAACCTAAGCAGCTCTCTGTGATATTTTACATCACTGAGAGAGGAATTGTTAATTCCAAACAGTTTTTAAGTATTAAACAGTGTGTTCTTGTTAAGTTACTCATACAGTATTTGATTACCTATTGTGTATTCAACCTAACAAGTGGTATCAGAGCCAATCTGTTACTTTATTACAGTTAAAGATCCAAACACAATAGTAATCAATGGCAGAGATACCTCCACCATCTGAGAAAGCTCCTACTACTGTTAGTAGGTATGAAACAATTAGGGTTCCTATACTTAGGCCATTAGAGTATGCAATTTGGAAAGTAAAGATGACCATGTTTTTGGAGGCTACAGATCCAGAATATCTTGATAGAATATATGAAGGTCCTCACAAACCTACAAAGTTATCTGCTGCTGCTGCTGGTGAGGAATCAAAGGTCATTCCAAAAGAAAAGAAAGATCTAACTGCTGAGGATCTTTCATCTATTGCAAAGGATGCAAAAGTAAGACATTTACTTCACAGTGCTTTAGACAATGTTATGTCTAATAAAGTGATTAATTGCACAACTGCAAAGGAAATATGGGATGCACTTGAGGTTAGGTGTCAAGGAACTCCTGCAATCAAGAAAAACAGAAGAAACATACTCACTCAGGAGTATGAGCATTTTGAGGCAAAGTCTGAAGAAACCATGACAGAAACATTTGACAGATTCTGTAAACTGCTCAATGATTTGTCATTGGTTAACAAAGAGTATGATTTAGAAGACTCAAATCTCAAGTTTCTTCTTTCTCTACCTGAAAAGTGGGATGTGAAAACAACCACCATAAGAGATAACTATGAACTTGGTGAAACAGAGATTGATGAAATTTATGGACTGCTCAAAACCCATGAATTGGAATTGGAGCAGAGAAACAAAAGATCAAGTAGAAAGTCAAAGTCTGTTGCTCTTAAGGTTGAGGAAAAACCATCAAAGAAGGAAGCATCAAGAAGAAAGGCAAAAGGAAAAGCTTTAGTCATACACTCAGAAAGTGAGTCATCAAACACTGATGTTGACTCAAACACAGATGGAACATCTGATTCTGAAGATGATGAAGAGATGATGCAAATGGCTGCATTGATGGTAAAGACCTTCAAGAAGATGGGATTCAAGAACTTCAAGAAGGGAAAGAGATTCTCCAAGGACTACTCTAAGTCTGACAAGAAGAATTTCAAGAAATCTGAGGGAAAGGACTTCAAATCTGGTAAGAAAGATAAGTCTGAGATTCAATGCTACAAGTGTAAGGAGATGGGTCACTATGCTCCTGAGTGCAAGAAGGGTAAAACTGAAAAGGCACTCTACACCAAAGGCAGAGATTGGGCAGACACTTCAGATTCAGATGAGGAAGTGAACTATGCACTCATGGCTACTACTCAGAATGAAGATGATGATCTAAAGGTACCCCCAACTACCTATGCTTATAATACTGATAATATAACTGAATTGAGAATTTATCTTAAAGCATTACATATCAGTTATAGGGATCAGACTTTAGAAAATGAGAGGATAAAAAATGAGTGCTCTCAACTCAAAGATAGAAATAAACTTGTTGAGGAACAGCTAGAGAACATGAATAAAGTTCAGAAAGAGAGAGATGATGCAGTGTTTATTGAACAGGAGTTGCTAGGTAAGTATAAGCAACTAGAATCTGAATTGGAGGATGCTAAACACATTATTAAAACTTGGAAACTCTGGTAAAGACACTCAAGAAGTGTTTCAGTCAGATACAGTAGGTCTAGGTTACTCTGAAGGAGATGAACTTAGATTTGAAAATTTGGTAAAAGTTAGACCACATCGTTCATCTGAAGGTAATGTTATGGGAACAGGTGGACCTAAGACTGAAGCTGAGAAAAAGGCTGTTAAAGAATCATATGCTAAGACTTTTGTTAAAGAGGCTAACATTGGTTTAATGACAGATAAACAACTCAAGCATAAGCTTAAAGAGATAAAATCTGTCAACAAACAGAGAATGCCTAAGAAAAACAAAAATGGAAAGGTAGGCATAACATCAGGAATTAAGCCAATGCTTGCTTCATTAGCTCCTAGAAAAACATGCTTTAATTGTGGTAGCACTAATCATCTTGCTAGTTTCTGCAGTAAGAATAAGAACATTAATTCTTTGCCCTCTAAAACTGCAGTTAAAAATGATTATGTGAGGACTAGACCACAGACTTTATGTACACACTGTGGAAGTACATGGCATTCTATTTACACTTGCAGAGATTATCATGCTATTTACTATAATTACTATGAACCCAAGCCAAATTTGAAATGGGTTAAAGTAAACTCTGCAAATGTAAACTCTGAAAAAGTTAGCTTAAACTCTGATAATGTGAATTCCGCTGCAAAAGCTAACAGAATTAAGAAAGCCAAAGGATCCAAGCAAGTCTGGATCCTTAAAACTAATAATCAGTGATTGTTTGTGATTGCAGGGCAACAGGGTTAGTACCCTAGTCGTGGACAGTGGATGTTCAGGACACATGACAGGAAATAAAGCCCTGCTATCAGAGTATGAGGAGAAGGCTGGCCCAAAAGTTTCCTATGGAGATGGCAACATAGGACATACTCTGGGATATGGCAATATTAATCTTGGGAGTGTCATCATCACAAATGTAGCTCTGGTTCCAGGACTCAAGCATGATCTGCTATCTGTGAGTCAAATCTCTGACAGAGGATATCATGTAGATTTTCAGCCTGAATATTGTCAAGTGATCAGTAAATCTACAGGGAAAGTTGCTCTAGTTGGAAACAGACATAATAACATCTATGAAATTAAATTGTCAACAAACACTGATGGCAAAGCAGTGTGTCTGTCAACAAGAATGTCCAGTGAAGAGAGTTGGAAGTGGCACAAGAAACTCTCTCATTTAAATCTGAACAACATCAATGAGCTAATAAAGAATGATCTTGTAAGAGGTCTACCAAGGTCTTTGTTAAATGTAGAAGGCCTGTGTGATTCTTGTCAAAAGGCCAAACAGAGAAAAGCCTCCTTCAAAAGCAAATCTGAGTCTTCAATTGTTGATCCTTATCATCTCCTACATGTTGATCTTTTTGGACCAGTGAATGTCATGTCTCTTGGAAAAAAGAAATATGCTCTAGTCATTGTTGATGAATATACCAGATACACATGGGTATATTTTCTTGCAAAGAAGGATGAAACTGCATTAACACTGACAGAACATATATTACAACTGGACAAAAGGTCAGAAAATCAAGTGAAGATAATCAGAAGTGACAATGGAACTGAATTCAGGAATTCATCAATGGAAGAATTTTGCAAGAGCAAAGGAATCAAACAGGAGTTTTCTGCACCTGGCACTCCACAACAAAATGGTGTAGTGGAGAGGAAGAACAGAACCTTGATAGAAGCTGCAAGAACCATGCTAGATGAAGCAAAATTGCCAACATATTTCTGGGCAGAAGCAGTTCAAACTGCTTGTTTTACTCAAAATGCAACACTGATCAACAAGCATGGTAAAACACCATATGAAATGGTGAAGAAGAAAAAGCCAAATCTAAAATATTTTCATATTTTTGGATGCAAGTGCTTTGTGTTGAAGACTCATCCTGAACAGTTGACCAAATTTGACCTAAAGGCAGATGAAGGAATTTTTGTTGGCTATCCACTGTCAACTAAGGCATTCAGAGTTTATAATCTGAGAACTAGAGTGATCATGGAATCAATTCATGTGTCATTTGATGACAAGAAAATAACTGGACTTGAAGATGTCAATGAACATGATCTACTCCACTTTGAAAATGAAGATTTATTCTCTGAAAAAGTAAACTCTGATCAGACTGATCTGACAAACTCTGTTGATCTAAACTCTGAACCTCTACTGGTAAATACTGAAGAAACTCTTCAATCAGAAACAAGGGAAGAACCAGTTGAGGGGGAGCATGAAGAATCACATCAAAGTGATAATTCAAACACTGATAGTGACTCAGTTGATAATTCTGAATCAAACTCTGTTGATTCAAACTCTGTTGATAATTCTGAGCAGTCACATTCAGGGGGAGCATCAGAAAATGAAGAGAGGCACCAAGAAAATCAGGAGAGCATGGATCAAGGGGGAGGATCACATGATGACAGAAGCAATTTGCCTTCTGCAAGAAAATGGACTAAGTCACACACACCTGATTTAATTATTGGTGATCCAGATGCAAAAGTAAGGACAAGAAGTGCAACAACAAATGAATGTCTGTTTCATGCATTCTTGTCACAATCTGAGCCAAAGAAAGTGGAAGAAGCTCTTAAAGATGCTGACTGGATAACAGCAATGCAAGAAGAGCTAAATGAATTTGAAAGAAATGAAGTGTGGACCCTTGTACCAAGGCCCAAGAACAGATCCATTGTTGGTACTAAATGGGTTTTCAGAAATAAAACTGACAGTGAGGGTGTTATCACAAGAAACAAAGCAAGACTGGTTGCAAAAGGCTATTCACAACAGGAAGGAATAGACTATGATGAAACATTTGCTCCAGTTGCTAGATTGGAGGCAATCAGAATCTTTCTAGCATATGCCTCTCATAAGAAATTCAAAGTGTTTCAGATGGATGTAAAAAGTGCATTTTTAAATGGAAAACTTGAAGAAGAAGTGTTTGTGGAACAACCACCAGGTTTTGTAGATCCAAAATATCCAGACTATGTCTAAAGGTTAGACAAGGCACTCTATGGACTTAAGCAGGCACCAAGGGCATGGTATGAAACTCTTGCTAAATTTCTACTAGAAAGTGGATTTCACAGAGGTACTATTGACAAAACTCTGTTTTACTTTCAATCTGGTAGTGACTTGCTCTTAGTTCAGATCTATGTAGATGGCATCATTTTTGGATCTACTAATGATAAACTCTGTAAGAAGTTTGCCAAACTCATACAGTCAAGATATCAAATGAGTATGATGGGAGAGCTTAGTTATTTTCTAGGCCTACAGGTGAAGCAAACAGATGATGGAATTTTTATAAATCAAGCAAAATATACCAGAAATCTTCTCAAGAAATTTGGCATGCTTGACTGTTCATCTGCAACAACTCCCATGGCAACTGCAACAAAATTGGACAAAGATGCAGGGTCATCAGTAGATATGACATGTTACAGAGGAATGATTGGTTCTCTACTCTATTTAACAGCTAGTAGACCTGATATCATGTATGCCACTTGTTTGTGTGCAAGGTTCCAGGCAGATCCAAGAGAACCACATTTAACAGCAGTAAAGAGGATTTTTAAGTATCTCAAGGGCACTATAACTTTGGGGCTGTGGTATCCAAGAGAATCAGAGTTTAAACTACTTGGTTATTCAGATGCAGACTTTGCAGGCTGTAAGATAGACAGAAAAAGCACCAGTGGAAGTTGTCAATTTCTGGGAGACAGAATTGTTTCCTGGTACAGCAAGAAACAGAAGTCAATATCTACATCTACAGCTGAAGCAGAGTATATTGCTGCTGGTAGCTGCTGTGCACAAATTTTATGGATGAAGAATCAACTGCTGGATTATGGATTGAGGTATACCAAGATACCTATTTACTGTGATAATCAAAGTGCTATTGCAATGACAGGTAATCCAGTACAACATTCAATGACAAAGCACATCAGCATAAGGTATCACTTCATCAGAGAGCATGTAGAGGAAGGCAACATTGAGCTTCACTTTGTGTCTACAGAACAACAACTTGCAGATATCTTCACCAAGCCATTGAGTGAAGCTACATTTACAAGACTGGTCAATGAACTAGGAATGGTCTCTAGTTTTGACTAGTGATGTTGGTTAGACTCAAAAACTTATTGCTCATGTTATGCAAATTGTTAAGTGCTATGTGAACCTTAATATTAAACTCTGTTATGCATGCTTATGTTTAAACCTTATTAAACTCTGTCAACATGTCTGTCTGTTAAACACTGTTATCATGTTGGATACACTCAGTGAATTCAGAATTGATTATTGTCTGAATGAAAACACCAATGAAGAAAAATGTATGAAGCATGATTCTCAGTAATTAAATCATGATTCTTTCTGAGTCACTGTAATCTAATCAGATTTTGTGCAGTAAATCAACACAGCATGATACTGTTTCATATTTATAGCATCTCTTAGTTTATTCAGTCCTAAACTCTGAGTTTATGAATATTGTGTGCATTGCCTCTCATAAATAATTTTGGTTATTGATGAACTCTAAACTCTGATTAGTGACATTCTGTTCCCAAAGGTATGGTTCCTGATGATTCCTTGTTTGTACTTGTGAAAACCATAAAACTTGAGATGTGTCATTGATTAGTTTGGTGAGTTCAGATTCATGTTTACACCCTGTGAGAGTTTGAGCCAAATCAGTGATTGATACATTTTCTATCAATCAGTATTTATTGTTGTGTGATGTTCATCAGGAAGTATGTTTCTCTAGAACTTGTATTAAACCACTTTGAGACTACATGATATGTGTGTGCAAGAAAATGATAAAGGCAATAGGATTTACCATTCCTTCAAACACTGTTCAAAATCTTTTGAACACTGTTCAAACACTGTATAAACACTGTTCATAAATACCACCCTTAGTAAACCCCTTTGAGCCTAATTAACTGCTCATTTTTCTTATACTCTGAAGTATTAAGAGCAGTTATATTCTTTAAAAAAAAAAAAATCAAGCAGATGAGTGTTTCTCAAGAAAAGAAAAGTTTTTCAGTATATATGTTAAATAAAAAAAAAAGAAAAAAAAAAGGGGGCATATATACTGATCTTGTGCAAATATGTACTAACAGTGTGACTGAACACTTTGGTCTATTAAAATGTTCAGTTTGAAATTCACTCATGAATAAAACATCTCTTCTCATCTGTTTGATCTTACCTCATTACAACCCTGAATAAAGTCCTTTTGATTTGTGCATACATGTACTCAAAGTAGTGTAGATTTGGTGGACATTCAAGCATATGGTAGAATCTGCTTTTCCTGATTGAATGTGAGTGTAAACACTTTACCTAAACACCTGCGTGCTTTGAGAGTTTGTGAGTTTATCAAGTTCATGATTGTTATTCACTGAATGATGCTCTGATTTCTATCTCTTGATCTTTTTGTCTTTAAAGACTGTGTGCTTACTTGGATAATCATGGACATCAATGGGAATAGAAGTTTTCAGATTTCTGTATAACAGTAACTACAGAGTTTAGCATTCATCAAACAATCAGTGTTTACTATGAGAGTTTGTGCATTCAGTGTTTATTGATTTTTTGTTATGGATTTTATGAAATATTAGATGCTCTAAAAATTGATTTTGGTAAACTCTGCTTTACACACACTCATATTCACAACTGTGCAATTTTTGAAAGGGTTTCAGTGATAAAGTTGGAAAATTGATAAACACTGTTGAGTTATGTTAAGTACTCTAAGGTAAAGTTTCATTGAGATGATTTGACTATTTTGGAGTAATTGGGGTAGTTGACAACTGTTAATTAGTGTAAATATGTCAAAGTGTCGTGATTATAGGAATGACAGCGGTAATTATTAAGTGATCCATTGGTTGTTTGACACGTGTCCCATGATAGTGTCCCACTTACACATTACTCTACAATCAGTTGCGCGCTTTCATTAAATAAATGATTGAGTTTTGGTTTTACTCTAATCGTTTTTGTTCTCTCACTTCACATCGATTAATATTCACCCACTCACAGTTACTTGCATACTCAATCACTTTCAAAATTCTTATTCACTCTCCTTCACATTTTGGTAAACACTTATCATACATCTTTTCTCTGAATATCTTCGTATCATATCTTACTAATGGCAACCAAAGCGTTTGATGCAGCAGGGTTAATTTTTCTTCCTAGCAACTATGCAGCTCCACTGGAGAATGCAAATGCTCCAGAGGCGTTTCATTTGTTTCAAAATTTCTTGAAAGATTCTGAAATAGGGAAGGCTTTAACTGCACCACCAATACTCTCTGCTTCACAAATTGCTACTTTTTGGACAAACTCTGTATATGATGATGGAGAAGAGTCTGGCACTCCAACAATCACTTTCACTCATGCTGAATCAGAGTATATCATTACTCCAACTACGGTTAGGGATGCTTTGGATTTCGAGACTCACACTTTTTACAGTGTTGTTGGTCACGACCACTTGAGGACAATGTTGCAGCAAATTGGATGTGCAGGAAATTTGAATAAGCTGGGGTCTCTGAGAAGGCCACTTTTGAGAAAGGAATGGAGTTTCTTTTTCGATTGCATTACAAGAGCTTTTGGAAAGAAGACAACAAATTGGGATGCACTTCCTCTTGACACTCTTCAAATTGGCCATGCTCTACTGTATGGAGGTAATTTCGATTTTGGTAGACTAGTGCTAATGAATTTGGGAGAGCGTTTGTCTGAGCCTACTTCTGTTTATTTTGCTCGATTTTGTCAAATACTATTTACTGCTTGTGTGCCTAATCTTACAATTGATGAAGCTGATGTCATTCAGCCTTTTCAAGTTGCTAAAAGGATGTTTTCTGATTTGACAAATAAAGATGTTACTAAACAGCAAATACCTGATATGTTTATGCCACTAGCCTTACAAAACTATGTTAACCAACCTCAGGATTCTCAATCACCACAACACATGCCTGAACCATTAGACACCATACATTCTGAACCAACACCCACAACACCTACAACACCCACAACCACTGTACCTACTACATCTCATCAACCACAACCAGAACCAATAAACTCTCCACCAATAAACTCTGAAACCTTAAACTCTGAGACAGCACCTACTGAAAAACCCAAATCCAAACCAAAAAGAAAAATACACACTGCCCAAAACACTAAACACTCAAAGGCTAAACAGACATTACCTGGAGCTGTTTATACCAGAAGAAAGAAACAAAAGGCAAACAGACCTTCACTTTCACCACCTAAGGAGAGCTCTAGTGAAGAAGAAGAGGAGATTGTAGTGCCTCAAGTCAAGAAGAGGAGATTAATTCTTTCAGAATCTGATGATGAGAATGTTATTGAAGCTCCAGATGTAGTTTCACAGCAAACATCTACTGTTGAGGTTGCAGAGATTGTTGCTATACCTGCAGAGGATGAAATGCCTGCAGAGGATGCTGTGCCTGTCAATGTTGAAATACCTGCAGAGGTTGAAATGCTTGCAGAGGATGCTGTTAATGTTGAAGTACCTACAGAGGATACCATGCCTGTAGAAGAGGATCACAGAGATGGTTTTTCACCAATGAATGATTTTCTTGATTCATTTCAACCAATTCTTGATCCTATCTCACCTGTTGTTCACACTGAAGCTCCTGGTGTAGCTGATGAGCCTGCAGTTAATTTTCCTGAAGCTGCAGCATCACACACAGAGCTAATATCTAATGCTTCTCCAATTCTAGACAAAGGTGATGAGGTTGATCAAGCAACTAAGAAAAATTCTGAATCTATGCCTGTTGAAGCTACAAATGCAAGCTCTGTTGCAGAGCCTGTGCAACATGAGGAGACTATTGACAAGATTGCAGAAGTTGTTGCAGAAACTGTGGCTGACACAGCTCAGCACAGTGGTTCTTTACAAGATGCTCAAGCAAATGATGCAAGTGTTGAAGATGAATCTGAAAACAGTGCAAACTCTGATTCTTTTCTGAGTGCACCAGCACAGACTGATAATAAACATAAACCTTTTGATCAGCCTTGTCCATCTCATGCAATTGAAGAAGAGCACCTTGCTAAATCTGCTGCTAATTGGTATAAACAAGACTGTATTTTTCCAAAAGGGAGAGCAGCTGATTTTGTTAAGCAGACTGCTAGTCAAATTTCAAATCCAGAGATTTTATCCTGTTTAAAGGCAACTGTGGTACAAGTCAAAACTCTGGATGGAAATTTTGCTGAAACAAAACAACAAATTGCTTCTTTGAAAACTGAGATACAGACTAGAGAAATGACAATGGAAAGAGAGTCAAAAATCAAAGCTGCACAACTTTCTAAAGTTCAAGATACTCTCTTTGCCAGGCTAGGAAAGGTTGAAGAAAATCAAGCTGCCTTGTTTGCTAAGGTTGATTCCATTGCTAACTCTTTGGAGCTCATTACATCTATACTCATTCCTGATGATGTCAAAAAGGGGGAGAGAGTTGCTAAGTCTAAATGTAAAATTTCTCAAACTCTGCTTGAAAAGAAGGATGATGCTGGAGATGGAGGGGCAAGTGATAAGAGTAAGGCTTTAAACTCTGAAACACTAACTCTGAGATCTGGCAAATCTCTTAAGTCACAGTCTGTTGGAATAAACACTGAAACTCAAGGTACTTCAAAAACCAAGAGTTTGAAATTAATATCAAATCCAAAGACTGATAAGGAGTTAGCTGTTAAGCTTTTCATGGAAGAGAATGCAGAAGGAGTTACTATAGAAGATGCTAAAGCTGAAGAGAAGAGTCTGCAAGAAAAGCATTTGAAGGCTTTAAAGTCTAATAAATTAAAGAAGAATGTGAAAGTTGTTAAAGCTGCAAAGCCTGTTCTTAAAGGTATTTAAATCAAAGAACCAGTTGGTACAAATCAAAGGATGCAAGTGTTCAGAAAACTAACAGATGCAGAAGCTAAGCAAAAGCTGAAAAGTATTGTTACAACCTCTGTTGATACACATGTTGTACAGAAGAATGAAGACACAACCTCTGTTACTGCACAAGTTGTGACCACACCATTATTGTCTTCTCAGTTGAAATCAACATTTGGAAAAGGTGTTCTTCATGATTCAAGGCTAGAAGCTACAGTTCCAATGGATTTCACTGATGGTAGAGCCTTATCTGGTAAAATCGGATACAACAAAGGAGGCATAGGCTCACACAGAGACACAAGACAATATGTTGGTCCCAGAGATCCTTCTTCATTGGCTGTTCCAGGTCGTGGTGTCACTCAAGAGAGTTTAGACAGACTGGAGTCAGTACAGCTTGTTAATCAGAAGAGTTTAGAGAAGGATTTTCTGCTATATTTCATGGCTGATGGAACAGTGTTTAAAGTTGATGAGAAGGATATTGATTTAAAATAATGGGAAGAACTAGAATATGTTCTGTATCTTTTCAGAGTAAGAAATCAAAGAGCTCAGTCAGTTGCAAATGTACTCAGACAAAAGATGATTCAAAATCTTGCCAGGAGAAATATGAAGTACAACAGCAAGTATGTTCCAAAGTACAGAGACTGGAATGGGAATCTGATAGAAATGGAGAAGGGGACTACAAAGCTGAAGACAGATCTTGAAATTACTGTTCTCGATTTTAATGTGAAGTCTGAGGAAGTGAAATATATCAGGTTGGGAAATGAAATGAGGAGAAACAAAATCTACGATCTTAGAGCTGCTATCTATCAGACTGATAAGAATGATCCTCAGTTGAGAGAAATCAAGGAAGCTATGCAGATAGAGCTTGAAAATGCTGAAAGAAGATTGCTTATAGACTATCTCAGGACAATGCCAGATCTTCAAGAGATTAGAATTTGAAGTCTGTAAGAATTTTCTCATTTTCTGTAGAATTTGTTAAGTAAAAGCTTAAACTCTGTTTGTTAAACACTGTAGACTTTGTATTTGTTTTGACATCATCATTTACTGTAAACTTGTACATTCTTGCTAATGAACAAGTTGGGGGAGATTGTTAGAAATGATTGATGAGAACAGTGTTTGGAAGCTAAAGTAACAAAACAGAGTTTAGCTGGAAGCAGTCAGAGTTTAGTTAAACACTGACTGGAAGCGCAACAGAGATTGTTAAACTCTGTAGCGGTAATGTCTGAAGAGTCAACAGTGTTTGAAGATTGATATAAGATAAATATGGAAGAAATATCTTTGAAGATTGGAAATCTTTCAAAGAGATTGAGTTGACTTGGAAGACTTGAAGCAATCGTGATTGATATCAATTGTATAGCGTAATTATAGGAGAATCAATTACTGATTGTACGAAGCTGTATGTTTTATAAATACAGTTAGGTTAACCCTAGAAGGGTATCGAACATTGAGAAATTCATTGATTGTAACCTAAGCAGCTCTCTGTGATATTTTACATCACTGAGAGAGGAATTGTTAATTCCAAACAGTTTTTAAGTATTAAACAGTGTGTTCTTGTTAAGTTACTCATACAGTATTTGATTACCTATTGTGTATTCAACCTAACACCTGCCAATTAGGGAAACAAAAGAAATCATCTTTCAAAAGCAAGATAGAGTCATCCATTGTTAAGCCACTTCAATTGCTCCACATGGACTTATTTGGTCCAGTAAATGTCATGTCCATTTCAAAGAAGAAATATTGTCTAGTGATTGTAGATGATTTTTCTAAGTTTACATGGACTTTCTTTCTGCACTCCAAAGATTGTGCAAGTGAAATCATCATCAATCATCTCAGACTAGTAAACAATGGTTCTGATGTCAAAGTACAAAGAATCATGAGTGACAATGGCACTGAATTCAAAAATTCCACAATGAAGACTTTCTGTGAAGAGAATGGAATTGTCCATGAGTTTTCTGCTGCTAGAACACCTCAACAAAATGGAGTAGTTGAAAGGAAAAACAGAACTCTCATTGAAGTAGCTAGAACAATGTTAAGTAAATCAAGATTGCCAACATATTTCTGGGCTGAGGCTGTAAGCATTGCATGTTTCACTCAGAATATTTCCTTGGTTAATCAAGCTAGAGGAATGACTCCTTATCATTTGTTAACCAACAAGAAACCAACTTTAGCATTTCTTCATGTCTTTGGATGTAAGTGCTTTGTGCTAAGAAATCATGGAGATAACTTAGGCAAATTTGAAGCAAAGGCAGATGAAGCTATTTTTGTTGGATATGCAGCAGGGAAAGCCTATAGAGTCTACAATCTACGAACCAACATTGTTATGGAATCTGTACATGTTGTGTTTGATGATCAAAAGATTCTAGGTCTAAATGATGAAGGCTTTCATGAAAAGTTGGAATTTGAAAATGAAGGAGAAGGTAGAATGTACTATGATGATGATGAGGAAGATGAAGATCATGACCACAGAAATCCACCAAGAGTTGTTGTGCCAACTAATAGAGATGCTCACACTGGAAATGAAGCATCCGTTGATAATAGTAGAGATGTATCCGTTGATAGGAATTATCAGACATCCGTTGATAGGCAAAATAATGCATTTGTTGACAGTCAACTTTATGATTCAACAAGGACAACAAACTCAGGGGGGTTTATCAGAGTCAAAGCTCAATGCTAAATAAACATGATCATGCTCAAGAAGCAACCTCATCTAGATCAAATCTTCCTCCTGCAAGAAAATGGACTAAAGATCACCCATTTGAGTTAATTATTGGTGATTCAAATTCAAGAGTCCAAACTAGGAGGGCCACTAGAGAAGAATGTCTATACAATAGTTTCTCGTCTCAAGAGGAACCTAAGAAAGTGGAAGATGCCTTTCTAGATCCAGATTGGATATTAGAAATGCAAGAAGAGCTAAACCAATTTGAGATGAATAAAGTATGGAAGCTTGTGCCCAAACCTGATGATAGAAGTATCATAGGTACTAAATGGGTTCTCAAGAATAAGACAGATGAAAATGGCATAATTGTGAGGAATAAAGCTAGATTAGTGGCAAAAGGCTATTCTCAAGAAGAAGGTATAGATTTTGATGAAACTTTTTCTCCAGTGGCAAGACTTGAGGCAATCAGAATCTTCCTAGCCTATGCAGCACATGCCAATTTCAAGGTCTATCAGATGGATGTCAAAAGTGCCTTTCTAAATGGAGAACTGGAAGAAGAGGTTTATGTCCATCAACCTCCTAGCTTTGAAGATCCAGAATTTCCAGAATATGTATATCTTCTCATGAAAGCACTTTATGGTTTGAAGCAAGCACCTAGAGCCTGGTATGACACTTTATCTCAATTTATTTTGGAGAATCACTTCACTAGAGGTATAGTAGATAAAACTCTATTTCATAGAAATGTCAATGGTTCTTCAATACTTGTTCAAATCTATGTAGATGATATTATATTTGGGTCTACAGATGAGACTCTTTGCAAGAAGTTTGCCAAACTTATCCAAAGTAGATATGAAATGAGCATGATGGGTAAGTTAACTTACTTTCTTGGCTTACAAGTAAAGCAAGTTAAAGAGGGTATTTTCATTAGTCAAACAAAATATATTTATTATCTTTTAAAGAAATTTGACCTAATGGATTGTGCCTCAACAAAAACACCCATGGCCACTGCAACTAAACTTGAGTTGAATACTAAGGAAAAATGTGTGGACATCTCAAGCTATAGAGGCATGGTAGGCTCACTTCTTTATCTAACTGCCAGTAGACCTGATATAATGTTTTCTACTTGTCTTTGTGCTAGATTTCAAGCTGATCCTAGAGAATCTCACTTAATTGCTATTAAGAGAATTTTCAAATATCTCAAGGGTACACCAAACCTTGGCATTTGGTACCCTAGAGATACTGGTTTTGATCTAATTGGTTATTCAGATGCAGATTATGCAGGTTGCAGAATTGACAAGAAAAGTACAACAGGTTCTTGTCAATTTCTAGGAAACAAGCTTGTTTCATGGTTTAGTAAGAAACAGAACTCAGTCTCTACCTCTACAGCTGAAGCTGAGTACATTGTTGCTGGAAGTTGTTGTGCTCAAATTCTTTGGATGAGAAATCAACTCTTTGACTATGGTCTAAAAGTTAACAAAATTCCAGTTTTCTGTGACAACACTAGTGCTATTGCCATTACTGAAAATCCAGTGCAACATTCGAGAACCAAGCATATAGACATCAAATACCACTTTATCAGGGAGCATGTGATGAATGGTAATGTTGAAATGCACTTTGTGCCAGCTGAAAAGCAGATTGCAGATATCTTCACAAAACCTCTTGATGAATCCTCATTCACAAGACTGGTAGGTGAACTAGGTATGCTCAACTTCTCAATCACCTAGATATATTTGCATGGACACTGCAATGTAGCTGATAATATGTTATGATTTTTTCTAAAGTATTGATAATCTTCAGAAAAATTGTTAAAATTTTGGTTAATGCAAAATTGCACTATCAACGGATGTCTTTTATCCATTGCTAGTATAACACATAATCAGGTTTTTAAGTATCAACGGATAACAGTTTATCAACGGGTAAACTGAACCTTAATCGTTTATTTATTATCCGTTGATACGTCTTTATTTTTGGTGAATCCTATCCGTTGATAGATTTACTTTTATTTCTAGCCGTTGATAACTGCTTTAATGCTGTATGTATAATCGTGGCTATTTGTTCGCTATTTTGACAGTTATTTTTGCCCAATAGAATAATTACTCTCAATTATTCTTTAATTAAATTCTGAGAAGTATAAAGGTTGTTTATTCCTTTAACGGTTCACTTTTATCTACTCATAAATTTTCTTAATAAAATTTCTACATCTTCTTCTTCACCAAATTCTCTGCAATTCAAAGTTCAATACTCCAAATGGCACCCATTGTTAAGATGATGTCCTCAACTGGATTCACTTATGATAAGAACAATTTTGCTGCTTTGGTCGACACTGTGAATGCTCCAGAAGCCTATCACACAATGATGAATTTTGTGAAGAACTGTAAACTGTCGTATGCTATGACTACCACCACACCCCTCATCCATGAAGTAATTGAGGAAATGTGGACATCGGCTGAATTTAATGGTACCGATGAAACTATTTCTTTTTCTCTTAAGGGTAAAAATCATGTGGCTAATTCTAATGTCTTTACTGCATGCTTAAAATTACCTGAAAATAATTGTTCATCATCACCAACCGATGCTGAAATAGTTACCATGCTAAACTCAATTGGATATGCTTCTTGTACTGACAATTTAGGTAAAATTGTTAGGAAGGGTATGGTTAAAGAATGGAGTTATCTGTGTGATGCTTTCATTAAAACTTTTTCTGGTAAAATTAGTAATTTTGATGCTGTTACTAAATCAATGCTAGTGATGCTGTGTATGCTTTTAACGGATAAATACTATAACTTTGGCACACTAGTAATGTATGAGATAGCAGCTAAATTAGGTAACAAAGAAACTAGGGGAAATAATATCTACTTTGCTATTTTTGATGCTCTTAGGCCTGCATATGTCAGAGAACAAGCTATCCCTCTCTAACCCGGATAGCAAGTTCAGTTGTTTTGTACAGGAGAAGAGAGTCCTCAGTGAATTGATTCGAATGAATCTGAATGCAGGAGTATAATTGGTTTATCCACCAATTGTTCAGGTAGCTTCTAATCTTATTACTCCTATTTCTACCCAAATTTCTTTGCCTTCCAATGTCACAATGGAGTCTGTAGTTGTGACCAAACAGGCTTCTACCCAAGTGACTAAATCCAAAGTCTCAAAATCACAATCTAAAAGACAAACCTCAGGTGTTTCTCAAAAGACACCTGTTGCAAAAACTACCAAAACTCTTGAGGGGAGTGTGAAGGAGGTAGTGAGTGGAGAGGGACAGGGTGAAAACCCTAAGGATAAGGTGAGTGAGAAGAGTGCACCACAAAGCCAAGCCTTAGTTACATCCTCTCAATAGGGTGTGACTACTGATTTAAGTTCCACTCTAGGAACTCTGCACAAAAGGGCAAGAGACACAGATACCCCTTTCTCAAAAACCTATGGTAGAAGAGTAAAATCCAAAACCATTGGGACATCAAAGGATGCACACACAGTACATGCAACTGTACCATCTCAAAGTCAGATTGATGTGATTCCAGCAAATGTGGAGTCACAGTCCCCTACTCATGACCTTCAAATTGATACACATTACAATCCACCATCACCAACTCTATCTCTGGATGTGGATATGATATCTACATCACTTCCTGATTCTCCATCTTTAAGATTCTTGGAGAAGCCCCACTCTACAATTGGTGGTCATCATCTTTTAGATGATCTGTTGGGCCATCAATCTTCCATTCCTGAATTCACAACACAATATGTGGCCTCATCTTTAAAATCAATCACCACAGATTCAGTGTTGGTTTTCACTTCAACGGATATTCTTTCTCATTCATCAACGGATATCCTTCATCCGTTGATAAGTGTTTCTCCAGCAACGGATGTGCCTACACCTAGTCATCCGTTGACAACAATTACAACTCTCTCTACCACTTCAACATGTGACATTCCCATGTCAACTATGGAGGAGTTTGTAGTAGTTGAAACACTTTTAGGAATGAGGGAAGTGAGTGAGAGGCTGCCTTGTGAGCATGAAAAAGGAGAGGTAAATACTGAGAGGCAGGCCATTTCTTCAGGTCAGGCAAAAGGAGAGCAAGAGAGTACCACCTTAGTAGGTGAAGGTGAGGGTGTGAGAGGTGTGAGCCAAGGGGAGCCCTTGATGCAAGAAAAGAGAGATGAGAGGAGAGAAGGGACTACAGGAGAAATAAGGCAGGAAGACCCAGCCATTGCTAGTGAGTCAATGATTGTTGATGATGCAACCAAGGAAATGGATTACCAAACAGAATATCAATCAATGATTGACTCCATTTCTTTGGATGTTGAAACTTTTATTCCTCCACCTGCCTATCAAGTTCTGGCAAGGAAAGCAATGTGGAGGCAGAGGAGGAAATGCACCTAGTGCACACCTCAGAATCTCTACAAAGAGAAAAAGAAGCTTTACAAACTCTGTCTCCAAGTGCTGGAAATGAAGATTTTGGAAGTGATTACAGTCAAAGCACAGATAGTGAAGAAATCAATGAGGAGGAGACTCCAAAATGGATGTTTTCCAATGACATTGTACTTGGGGATCTCAATGTGGAAATCATGAAGCAATATCAATCTGCTATGGCTGAGCACCAAACTGCAGAACCACAGAGAAAGACTGTTCTTCAACAGATTATGGCCTCACTGAAACTACAAAAGATGCAATCAGTTATTCACAGAACAGAACAGGATGAGATCAAAACTGTAATTAGAGATATGAAGATAGAACTAGATGCCAGGATTGAGGCACTAGCTCCTACTACCACTCAGAAAATGCTAACTAGCAAGCTTCTCAAAGAAGATAGCCTGGCAAAATCTGTTCAGCATCTTTCCTCCAGAGTGGATAGTATGGAATCTCAAATGAAGATTATCATTGCCAATCAATCAAAATAGACTCAACTACTGGAAATTCTACTTGCAGCCACACCCCCAACCCTTGATGTTAACAAAAAGGGGGATAAAAAGGGAACAAGCAAAGAAGAGGTTGCAACTACCAGTCAAATTCAAGCTACCAGTAGTAGATAGCACAAATTGAGGGGGAGCAACAGCCAATTATAGTTGTCAATCCAACAGATTTTGCTATAAAGGCTTCCCCTTTGAAAAAACAAGTGGTTTTGCCTGAGATTCAAAGTCTATCAGAAATCTCAGATGGTGAAAGGCAAGCCAGAATAGAAGCTTTGGAAAAGATCAACAAGGAGACTAATGAAAGGATTCTAAGGACAGAGAGGATGATTAATGAATCAATTGCATCATCTCTGTTTCTTAATACTCAATCTTCTGCTCCAACAATATCAACTACAATCATGAAGGTGCTTACTCCAGAGATTGTGGCTCCTACATTCTATGATGCTGAGCCATCATATGTCAAATAATTTGAACCATTTATCAAAACCAGAGTCTACTCACCACCAAAGGAAAATGGGAAGAACAAGCTTCAATTGGACTACCCATCTCCCAAGGATGATGAAGAGAAGCTAATGGGAGATGCAATCATAAAGTTCAAAGAAAGGACAAATAAGAATGTAAGAGATTGGATGGTTGTAATTATAAGGAATGGAAAAGTATTAAATATATCCAACAGCCATCCTAGATTTGTGGAAGCTAAAAGAGAAGAAGCCTCCAGAATCCAAAGAGAAGCTCATCCAAGTACAGAAAATCAACATGAAAACTCAGATGAGAAGTAAGCCAGGCTGGATCAAGAGTTAATGGATGAGATAGAGGTTGAAATGAGGGAACTTGAGGAAGTCCCCAAATCCAAACCTAAAAGAATGAAAGCTAAAACCAAAAGGGTTCTTTCTCCAGAACCCTCTCCAGAAAAAGAAACTACTGGCTCATCAGTATCTACATCTGCAACAGTAATCAACCCAACTGTGAACTTTCATGGTGATCCCATAATGCCTGAAGAAGAACCAATAAATTTTGATTCAATTGAAGTTCCTTCAATCTTGCTGAATCCAAAACAGAAGAAAAGGGTTCCAAGGAAGCAACTTTCAAAGGGATCAGTTCAAGTTGCTAGGGTACCTGCTATTGTTAAGCAGCTAATCTTGGAAAACAAAGAAGACTTTATCTATCAGGCAGAAATTGAAGAACACTCTGGCATGAATCTATACTTGGATGAATTGTCAGAAGTGAGAGGAATTGACAAGTACAAGCATCTTCCTGAGAGATTAGTATTTGTTTACAAGGGAGGAAATACAAGGACATGGCCATTACAGAAGGTTCTTGGAGAGAATTATCATACTTTGACCAACCAATATGAAAACGAAGATGATGCAGAGTCCCCTGAAGAAAAGGAGCTAATTGAAAAACTCAAAAAAGGCTCTGCAAGAAAAGGAGAGAAAAGGAGCTAGATGAAATTTCAAATCAAGTTAAGTAAACATTTTCTATCTACTCAGTCTAGAGGAGTACTTGATTTTTAATTATGAACTTTTTTGATCATTGTTTGAAAACAATCTAGATTAATCACATTTTTCAGAAATGAAGGGTTTATTCATTCTGATCTTTGTTAGTCAAGTTGTCAGCATGATATATTTGTAAATTTGTCCATATTGTCCATAAAAACAAATTGGGGGAGATTGTTGGGATTTATGGGTGATAGAACAGACAACTTAACTAGTTTCATTGGTATACTTAGTTTCACTAAGTAGAACATACTGTCATTGCCAGAAATGTATTCTTGTAAACAAATAAGAACTGTCATGTAATAATTGTAATTCTTGGAAGAAGTTCTATTATGTTCAAGCCTCAAGAAATACAGAAGTTCGACAGTAGGAATAAAAGTTACTGTCAAGCATTGACAGTAAGGTTACAAGGAAACAACATGTTGCCTAGGTCGACAGCAAGTTTCATTGAGTCGACAGCAAGTTTTAATTTGACAGCAACATTGGCGGAGATTCTGATGACAACAACTTTCGTATATAGTTTGCGACAGCAAGTTTGGAATTCTTGACAGCAATCTCTGCGGGGAATTCATACTGTCAACCAAAGCACAATTCTTGACAGCAACCTTTGCGGGGAATTCATACAGTCAACCAAAGCACAATTCTTTGACAGCAAACTTTGCGGCAAACATACTGTCATACAAAATCAACTTGATTTAGGAATTTTCTAAGTCAGATTAAGCGATAGAGTACATGTTCAAAAGAAGCAGGCGTGCTGCAACATTCAAACTTTACAGCAAGCTTGAAAGTCTATAACAGAAGATCGAGAGATCACATGGAGCAACCTGTAAAGTATAGAGCAAGATAAATTTGATAAATGCTAGATCTGGGTGGCTCAAAAGAGGAAAGTATCTAAAGTTACTTTGTATGTAATTATTAGATAATCACATGGGAATAAAACGTGTAATGAGCTGCAAAAGGAATATGACAGCAGCTCAATAACCCATGTTGATAGTGATAGTATAGTAGAAAAAGATCCAACTATCACTCTATAAAAGGGAACACTCTATCACAATTGAGTGTATCTCTCTATCACTGTAATCTCTAGAGAAACCGAAGCTTGAGAATTACTTTGTTCTCAAGGTTGTAGCAAAACTTTGCAAAATAAATAAAACATTTATTTTGTGAAACATCTTGTTAGAAATTACTTGTGATTGCATTTCTTCTACTAGTAAATTACAATTTCTATTTATGTTGTTGAAATAGTTTTTGAAATTTATTAGTATTGCATTCAACCCCCCTTCTGCAATACATTCCGGGACTAACAACTGGTATCAGAGCCTTCAGATTAATACACATATCTGAGGTCCGAATGGCAAGTATTCAAAGGTCAAGTAATATCAAGATTCCAGCTTTTGATAAAGAAAACTACAACATATGGAAAAAGAAGATCATGTTATTTATCAAAGCACAGAATCCACTATTTCCGCTATCCTGGAAAATGGCCCCTTCGTTCCTAAAAAGGAAGTTCCAGCTGTTACAGTAAATGATGTAGTAATTCCAGCTCATTGGGTTGCTAAGAAGCCTACGGAGTACAATGACTCAAAAAAGGAGAAGGTAGCCCTGGATGATCACCTACAGCTCATTCTGCTAGATGCACTTACCCTGGACAAAGCCATGAATGGAAATATAATAGTATGCAATTCTGCTAGGGATATGTGGAACAAGATAGAACTGCTGTGTGAAGGAAGTGAAGAAGTTAGAGAAAATCAAAAGCAAATACTGGTGTCACGGTATGAAGCATTTATGGCCAAACATGGAGAAGATCTAACTCACATGTTTGAAAGGTTTGGCAAACTGATAGCTGAGCTCCAGATTCATGGAAAGTTTTATGAAAGGAAGGAGGTCAATATCAAGTTTCTGCTAACTCTTCCAGAACACCTCGAGCATAGAGTTACAACCATTAGAGAAGGAAGAGATCTAAACACTGTCTCCCTTGAAACATTGTATGGATTTGTAAAATCATATGAACTAGAATACTATCAAAAGAGAGCCATACAAAGTGGATCCAAGGGATTGATGGCAAACATGGCTGGTGCTCTAGTTGCTCAAGGACCATCATACTTTCAAGCAAGTGAGCAAATTCAAAGTGCTCAACAGCCTCAATTCTCATCTGTGAAAATTGAAGAGGTGGTTGAGGATGAAGAAAAGGTTGTTCTTCAACTAGAAGATGTTGAAGATGAAGAATTCTACACTCTAGAAGAAATTGAGAAAATGGATAATCCTACCATGGCTTTTATGGCAAGGAAATTCAAAAATATAAGGTTCAGAAGGAACAAGCCATATAAGCCTCAAGGTCAATTTCCAAAATATAACCAAGGAAGCTCATCAAAACCTGCTACTGGCACCAAGGGATGATACAAAACAGGAATGGTGGATAGATCAAAGTTTAGATGCTACAACTTCAATGAACTTGGTCACTTTGCTACTGAATGCAAAAGACCAAAACAAATACAAAGAATGGAGAGAGGAACTGGAAGTCAATTTAAGAAAGGACAAGGAAAAGCCTATGTGGTTGAAGGAAAATGCTGGGATGAATCTGATGATGAAGAAGAAGAGGAATTTGTGAATCTAGCCTTGATGGCTA
Source organism: Kitagawia praeruptora (assembly GCA_037693485.1). NCBI lineage: Eukaryota > Viridiplantae > Streptophyta > Magnoliopsida > Apiales > Apiaceae > Kitagawia > Kitagawia praeruptora. Next base: position 112,898,808 of record CM075351.1, on the reverse strand, counting down.
GAGAGGATGAAGAAGCATCAACCTCGTCTAGTCAGGTACCATCTTTAGTTTTATTAGATACTCCTTCCGTCCCATAATGTATGAACATGTTTGACTTTCACGGAGATTAAGAAAAAATAGTAGAAATAGAGTGAAGTTAGTTGAAAAGTGGGTAAAGTGGTGGGACCTATCAATATTTAATAATAGATTTGAGATAGTGGAGGAAAGTAGTGGGTGTAATAATGTTTATTTAATTAAAAAGTGGAGAAGTAGTGGGTGTAATAGTGAAAAGTAGTGTTCAAAAATAGTAAGTTTACTAGGTTCATTCTTTTTGGGACGTCCCAAAAAGGAAAGAGGTTCACATAAAATGGGACGGAGGGAGTATGTCTTTAAATGACTATAATCAAACTATTGAGGAAATGAGTACTGAAATGTTTAATATTCACACTAGTTTATCTGCTGCAAATGAAGAAATTGCTAGATTAACTAAAGATAATGAAGTACTCAGATGCAACAATGATGAGTTGTTGCTTAAGACCAGTTCCATTGATTCTTTAGCTCAGGAAAACAAAAGATTAAAGAATGATTTAATCTGTGCTAAAGAGATAGAGGATTATCTAAGAAAAGAAATTTCTGAAAATGAATTTAAGCTTAAGGCATTTAGAAATTCCTCTAAAATAGTTCAAGAGTATCATGAGAAACATACTGAAAGTAAGAAGATAGGTATAGGCTATGATTATGGTAGGAGACCTGGTAAAGAGGCTGTCATACAGAACAATAATGAAAATAATACTGTCAGACCTCACATCCTCAATAATGTGAGCAAACCAATTTTCAAAAGTACAGAGTTTGAGGTTGATGAAACTTCCCTAATTATTAATCAAGAACTCTGTGATGAAGATGAGAGGGCTGACAGTGTGTCTAAGAAAGAAAAAGACTCTATCAAAATTCCCATAATAGGAACTTTACCAAGCAGCCCGACCAGATGTTCAAAAGATACTGTCACAAAGAATGAGACATTAACTTTAAAAGATACTGTCAAGAAGGCACCCAAGACAGTAACTTTCAAACCTACTGTCAAGACAGCAAGTACAAAAGGTGCTGTCAAAGGTAGCTCGACAGTACCTTCTGAACATAATGTCAAGACAATAGTCTCCAAGCCTAAGAACAGAAATGGCAAGCTAGGCATTGATAAAAAGAATAATTATGCATATGTTAAGCAAGCACCCAGGAAACTTTGCAATAACTGTGGCTCCTCACAACATTTAACTTATGTTTGTAAGAAATCAACTAGTAGCATATCTAATGCAACAGAGTTGAAAGGGAACTTACATAAGACCCCAATTATGCAAAGAACAATGGTTGTCTGTAACAACATTGACTGTATACCTTGCAAAGTTACTGTCATGAGTACATGCTTTAATCTGCAAATTTCATCTACTGAGAAATGTTCTTATATGCAAACTGCAAAGATTTCTGAATCCACTAAAGATAGTGATGAGGCTTTTCTAACTAAGAAAAAGTCTAAGCCTTTTTCTAAACCAAAGTGGGTAATGAAAGAAGTCAAGCAATTATCTTCTGATGATATTGTCTCAAATTCTGATAAAATCTATGTTGATACTGAGTCTGCAGGACCCAACAAGGCTTGTGTACCAAATGCAAATTAAACTCCATCTGTTTTGCAGGGAAAGAAAGACAAACGGGTCATGTGGATAATTGACAGTGGATGTTCCAAACACATGATTGGTGATATATCCCTGCTATCACAATATGTTGATAAGGCTGGCCCAACAATTACCTTTGGAGACAACATCAAAGGTTACACTGTGGGATATGGCTGTTTAAAAACTGAAAATGTTGTCATTGAAGAAATATCTCTTGTGGAAGGTTTGAAGCATAACCTGCTCAGTGTCAGTCAATTCACTGACAAAGGATTCAAAGTCAACTTTGGCATGATGGAATGCACAATCTACCACAAAAAGGATAGAAGCCTATCTCTGAAAGGAGTTAGGAAAGGAAGCCTATTTGTTGCAGATTTAAACTCAACAAATGAGGAAAGAATAGTTTGTTTCTACAGCAAAGCAAGTGTTGGAGATAGCATGCTTTGGCACAAGAAGCTTTCCCATCTCAACTTCAAAACAATGAACATGCTAATGAAGAAGGAATTGGTGAGAGGATTACCTCAACAGGAATTATGTCAAGAAGGACTGTGTGAAGACTGTCAAATGGGAAAACTAAGAAAAGCAGTGCATAAATCAAAACAAGTCAACACCAACACTGAAGCACTCAAGTTGATTCACATGGATCTTTTTGGACCAGTGAATGTTCAATCACTATCCAGAAAAAGATATGCACTGGTCATGATAGATGACTATTCTAGGTACACTTGGGTGAAATTCTTATAATCAAAAGATGAAGCTGCTCAGGAAATCATTGATCACATAAGGGTACTTGACAGAACCCCAGGAGCAAAAGTTCAATTTCTAAGAAGTGACAATGGAACTGAGTTCAGAAATGCTACACTATGAAACTTCTGCAAAGATCAAGGAATTGTTCAACAATTCTCAGCTGCAAGGACTCCACAGCAAAATGGAGTTGTGGAAAGGAAGAACAGGACACTCATTGAAGCTGCTAGGACTATGTTGAGCAATGCTAAACTACTAACATATTTCTGGGCAGAAGCCATCAACACTGCTTGTTACACACAGAACAGAACACTAATCAACAAAGCTCATGGTAATACTCCTTACTATCTTTTGACAGAAAAGAAACCAACTGTCAAGTACTTTCATGTCTTTGGAAGCAAGTGTTTCTTAATGAAAGACAACCATGAAAGAAAAGGAAAGTTTGATACTAAAGCATATGAAGGCATTTTCATGGGATATGGGATAGAAAGGACTACCTACAGAGTCTATATCTTGGAGCACAAGACAATTGAAGAAAGTGTAAATGTCACATTTGATGAAACCAAGTTTCCAGGGTTACATGAGGATGGTCAAATGCAACCCTTCAGATTTGAGAATCAAGGATACTTGGAAATAGAGGAATTTGTTGATGAAGAACCCAGTCTCACTCAATCAATGGGATATGAGAAAGAAATTTTCAATGCTCATGATCCAAATCAAACCTCAACTCAATCACAGACAATATCAGGCATCAATCAACAAGTCTGTGAAACTGGAGAAATTGAGTTAAATGAGCAGAACAATGAAAATGGTGGAGAGTCAAATCCTCATACTGATGAAAGTCAATCCAATCAAAATAGAAGCTTGCCTCAATCAACCAAGTGGAACAGAGATCATACCAGTAATCTAATTATTGGAGATCACACTACTGGTGTAAAGACAAAGAGGAATATCTCTGCTGACAGCATGTTTTCATGTTTCTTATCTCAAATGGAACCAAAAATAGTTGAAGAAGCATTGTTGGATTCTGATTGGGTGATGGTCATGCAGGAAGAGCTCAATCAGTTTGAAAGAAACAATGTTTGGAAGCTAGTTCCAAGGCCAAAAGGAAAATCAGTCATTGAGACAAAATGGGTCTTCAGAAATAAGATAGATGAAAGTGGAAATGTGACAAGAAATAAAGCAAGGCTAGTGGCCAAAGGTTACTATCAATAGGAAGGGATAGATTATGATGAAACATTTGCTCTTGTTGCCAAACTTGAAGCCATAAAATTTTCTTAGCTTTTGCCGCACACTGCAATTTCAAGGTATTTCAAATGGATGTGAAAAGTGCCTTTCTAAATGGAGAATTAGAAGAAAAAGTGTATGTTGAACAGCCTCCTGGCTTTGAGAATAACAAATTGCATAACTTTGTCTACAATCTGTTCAAGGCTCTATATGGCTTAAAGCAAGCACCAAGAGCCTGGTATGACACACTCTCCACTTTTCTCCTAGAAAATCAATTTGTAAGAGGTATGGTGGATAAAACCTTATTCTATAAATACCATGGCAAAGACATTATACTTGTGCAGATATATGTTGATGACATAATTTTTGGTTCAACAAATGAAAAATTATGTGAAAGGTTCTCATCTCTAATGAGAAACAAGTATGAAATGAGCATGATGGGAGAATTAGCATTCTTTCTTGGTCTCCAAATCTATCAGAAGAAGGATGGAATCTTTATCTGTCAAACTAAGTATGTCAAAGAACTTCTCAAGAAGTTTAACTTAGAAGATTCATCACCTGCCAAGACACCTATCTCAACAGCCACCAAACTAGAGTTAGATCCTAAAGGCAAGAAAGTGGATTCTAGTACATAGAGAGGCATGGTTGGATCACTACTTTACTTAACAGCTAGCAGACCAGACATAATGTTTGCTACATGTTTGTGTGCAAGATTTCAGGCTAATCCAAAAGAATCACACTTAGTTGCAATCAAAAGAATCTTTAGGTATCTCAAAGGCACTCCAAATCTAGGCCGTTGGTACCCTAAGGAAGCTGGATTTGATTTAATTGGATACTCTGATTCAGACTATGCTGGCTGCAAGATTGACAGAAAAAGTACTACAGGAAGCTGTCAATTTCTTGGGGGGAGATTGGTGTCATGGTTTAGTAAAAAGCAACATTCAGTTTCTACATCAACTGCAGAAGCTGAATATATTGCAGCTGGAAGTTGCTGTGCATAAATACTTTGGATGAAGAATCAGTTAATGGATTATGGACTAGAGATGTCAAACATTCCTATCTATTGTGACAACACTAGTGCCATAGCCATATCAGACAATCCAGTTCAACACTCCAGAACAAAGCACATTGATATAAGGCATCATTTTATCAGGGAGCATGTTGAAAAGGGAAACGTGAAACTGGTTTATGTTCCAACAGAAAAGCAGCTTGCAGACATATTAACCAAGCCACTGTATGAAGCAAATTTTACCTGGTTGGTGAGTGAACTAGGAATGCTAAATCAGGTATGATTCACTTACTGATTTATCATTTCGCAGCTCATGACAGAAACTTTCAAGGTACTGTTATTAGAAGGTACTGTCATGAGAAGTTACTGTACTAAGTACTACTTGTTAAGACAGCATGTTTGCTATGACTATGCTAAAATGACTTGCCTTTTTAGATATCATGTTTGCTATGACTATGCTAAAATGGTTTTACATGTCTGTCCTAATGTGGTGATAAGTAGTCAAGTATCATTAACTTAATTTGTGTGTAGGTAGTGACAACATGTTTGTGCATCGAGTTTACTGTCAAATAAACTTGTTGTCACTTTTGTGTGTAGGTAGTGACAACATGTTTTTGCACCGAGTTTACTGTCAAATAAACTTGTTGTCACTCATTCACCTTATTGACAGAAATGTTATTTAGCGCACAGGTTGCTGTCAACAAAAGTTGTTGTCAATAAAGTTGTTGTCATGAGAATTTGCTGTCAACAATAGTGGAGAGAAGAAAAGCGCACAGGTTACTGTCAATGAGAGTTACGGTCAATGAAAGTTGCTGTCACGAGAAATTGCTGTCAACAATAGCGGAGAAAAGAAAAGCGCACAATTTACTGTCAGATGAAAAGTTGCTGTCAAGAGAAGTTGCTGTCAAAGATAGTGGAGAGATATTTATAGTAATATATATATATATATATATATATATATATATATATATATATAATCCAGTAATCCACGATCTAATAGCAACTGCCACGTGATATAGCGAGTGGGGTTAATGGGTAAAATCATTACCACACGTTCAATTAAGACAAGTAAAAACGATTCAACTTATAAACTGAATCTACCATTTAATCTCCTATCACTCTCATCTGCAAAACCTTTCAATCTTCAACATCCAAAAACCACATTTTCTCTTTCACTTTTCAGAACATTCATCAATGGCACCCAAACAAAATGTTGCTCAAACTAACTTTGCTGGTATCCATTCTCCTGGTGATGTCGGTGAAAACATCAAAGGACTTATTTCATTCATAAATAAATCCTACTCAGGTCATGCAATAACCTCAACCCCTAAGCTTGATATTGATAGAATTGAAAAATTCTTGAAATCTGCCAGTATTCAAGGAACTGGAGAGAATGAAGCAATTAACTTCAAGATAGATGATGCAAGCCATTCTCTTTCAGTTAAGGACATTAATAATGCTTTGGGTATTGTTTTGGCTAGTGGAGAAAGTTTTCAGGACCTAGCAAACGATGACACTCTGAAGAGGTTCTTTCTAAAGATTGGGTATTCGGGTTCTAAACTTGAAGAAAACTCTGATAAATGGTATCAAACGGGAGAAATGGACATGAAGTTTCTAAGAAAGGAGTGGAGCATGATCTTTGACGTCATGGTGAAGGTGTTCTCTACTAAGTCTACAGGCTGGAATGGAATACCCTCATATATCAAGAAACTCACTCATTCTTTAGTCCATGGATACAAAGTGAACGTTGGAAAGCTAGTCATGGCACAATTGAAAAGCGCCATAGGCAAAAAGGTATACATATACCCTCGCTTTTTAACAATGTGTATTAATCACATTTGTGGAAATGTTGTAGATGCACCTAATACTGAGGAATGTCCTGTTTTAAAGAAAAACACACACAAAATTTAAATGCACATATTCCACTATGTCTCACACAACACATGGTTAATCAAGTGCCCAACCTTGATTTTCCATTACCTACAGGGTACACTGTTTTCACACTTGAGAATGAGACTAAATTAGACCCAAATTCAGTTAACCCACATTCTACACCATACATTCAACCTAGGGACTCTAGACTGCCCAAAGCCCTTAAAATGGCCAAACAGGAATCAAAGAAAAGATCCCTATAGAATGCAACTGGTGAAAATGTTGTGAGTCAAGAGGGAGTTACTGCACCTAGTGCAGCAAATAAGGATGGTAGTGAAATAGAACCCATAGTAGCCCCTTCTGAGCCTAAGAAAAAGAGAGCTAGAAGGGCTAAGGCTACTGTCATCCACCCTACAGTCTCCCGAAAGACTGTAGAGGATGATAGAGAAATAAACTCAACTCTAGGTGCCTCTTCTCAACAAGAGGCATATATTGAAATTGGCTTGTCTCCAATGGCACCTTGTAAAGAGTCTGTACAACCTCAAGAACTCACTCTTGAGGAGCCTATACTTGAAGATATACACATAGAGATAGAGCACAATGAGGAATTCATCCCTACTTTTGATGTTCCACAATTTTCCTCTGTGGAGCAGCCAACTAATCCATCTGAAATTCATACATCTACCTTCATCCCTACATCTATTATTTCTTCTGTACAACCTAGAGAGGGGGACAGTACCAACCCCTCAGGTTTTGATCATCCATCTCAGACCTTGGATGAGCCCCCATCAAGTGGTCCACAAGAACCCATTTCTCAAAGTGAAATGGATACCACCCCTTCAAATACTGGACTAGATCAAGGTGGAAATTTGTCAGAAATTGAAACAGCCAGCATCTTGATCGATTCCCTCAAAGCATCTTACCCTAGGGAAGTTGCTGTCACAGCCAAAGATGCTGTCAATGACAAACCAGGAGTTACTATCAAACAATCAAGTTACAGTACCATTCTGGCAAAAGATGCTTTCAAGGGCCTTCCCAAAGTTGCTGTCAACATACCTTCTGACAGTAACTTATTGGACAAAGATGCTGTCAACACTGCTCAACCTCAATTCCAGGAAGGATTAATAGAAGAAATCTCTGATGATGACATGCCACTCTCCAAGGCTTTTAAGGTAAAATCTAAATCATCTTTCTCTTCATTGCATGCTAGTACTGCTCATACCCATGCATCTAGGATGAGTGAGGGAGAGCAAAAGAAAAGAGAGATAAAAGAAAAGAGAGGTGAGTTTAAAACTGAGAGGCAACCAAATGTGCTGGCAAAAGGTGAGGGACTTGAGCATGTCCAGAGTGAAATTGAGGGAGCCATTCAACAAAAGGCATTAGGCATGTGGGACTTATTGTGAGAGGTGATGAGATCACCAGTAAAAACAATGAGAGTGTGAGAACCCCAACAGCTTTCATGCCCCAGACTTATCCCTTACCTCCAAAGAGGCTTAGGTCTGGTGGTCATTCTACATCATCAAATGAAAGGCTCCAAGCAATTGAAGACAGATGTGCCAAAATGGAAAGCAAATTAGACAATCTGTCCTCAACAGTGAAAACTGGTTTTGCTGAAATTCAATCAAGTCTGCTGTCTCTTTCTTCCATAATCAATGCTGTCAACTTAACTAAGGGGGAGAAAGTGATAGATCAGAAAGAAGCTGAGCAACCAGAAATAAAAATGAAGTCACAAGGGGAAGCTAACAAACAGGGGGAGCAAAGGAGTAAGGGGAAGCAAATGAGTAAGGGGGAGCAAAAAGAAACTGCTATAGCCTCTGGAACTGGTGATCTTTTTGCTGAAATAGATGGGGAGACAATGATAGTATTTGAGGAAGTATTGGAACAGATAAAAAGAAATCAAGCATCTTCCATCAAAATTAGTGAACCAGTTCCTGAAAAGAAAGAATCCACTTTGGATAGGCTTTGGAGAGAAAAGGAGGAGTCAATCATGATGGGCAAAGGCAAGGACAAGTTGCCTGAATATGTGAATCCTCCTGAGTTTGTTACTTGGACTGATGGAAGCACATACTCTCCAGAAGAAACTGATTCTATGATGATAAGTCATATGGAGAGCACTCTAAATAACAAGGATGAAGAATTCAACAATCTGGTGAATGAAGCAATCACAGAATCTGGAGGAAAATCTGCTAAATTGGCAGAAGCTTTGAAAGAAAAGATTATCAATCTATCTGTGAAGATTAGCTCAGAGGAAAAGTGGGCAGTTGAAGTATTCCTAAAGAGCAGACATTCAATATTCATAACAATGCAACTGCTAGAAACCTTCTCTTCCAGAGTACAGTACATCCTTGCACAACTTGTCAAGACAAAGTCTACCATCTTCAATGAAAGTCTCTATCTGCAACTGAATACAATGGTGAACAACAAACTTCCAGAAATCAGTTTTCAGCCATATGGTGTAAGCTTCAGACAGGTTACAGCCAAAGGATCTAAGAGACTTGGCTTCTTAACTCTTGAAGGCAAAACATCTCTACAAAGCAAAACTATCATGGAAGTACTAAAGTTGTTGCTGAAAGCACCCATTACCAAGGAAAGAGCTCAAGCAGTTAAAGATATCCACAAGCTAATGGCAAAGAGAAATGAGGAATACAGTGCTAAAATTAAGAAGCTAACTGCCAAAGCAAATGAAAATAGAAATGCCAAAGGTGGAAGCTGCTTCTTTGATGACACCTTGGATAAAGATGGTGATGACAATGAAGATGGAGGTGAAGCTGGAGGAGCTAAAGAGTCAGAAAAGGGAGACTCTTCAAAAGAGCAATCCCAAGCTAAAGAAGCTGAGCCAAAAGATACTTCAGAAACTCCTGGAACAAGTAAGAAAAATGAAGAGAAGGAGAAAGAGGAGGAGAAACTTGAAGCATTGGAAGTTAAACAAATGGAAATCGACAGTATCTATTCTGAAAAAGATACTGTCAACAAAGATGCTGTCAAGGATGTCATGAAAGATGTTGTCAAAGAAGACACTGTCAGAAGCCCTATCAAAGATGCTGTCAAAGAAACTACTGTCAAAACATCCAAGACAGGGAGAATAAAAATAAAAACAAACAAGAAGATAAGGGGAAAGACTGTCTATTCAGGACAAAGAAAAGCTACTGGTCTAGGGCTTAAGAAACCAATCATGAGCAGAAGAATGAACAGCTTGGAACATCTACAAAAGAAAGCCAAAGAGACAATCACTTCTGTATTCATAGAATTTGATGAGTCAAAAGAAAATGTTACAAGATACATTCTATGGGAAAATGAGGAAAGATTGATTATGGCACTCAGATAACAAAATCAAAGGTGATATCCAACAAACTCATTCAAACCTCTGAAACAGTAAGACGAAGAATTGATTACTTCAATTTGGAAAGAATGGTTGAACTCTTGGAAAGCTATGGTGATATCTCTGAAAAGATCATGGATTTTGTCCGTAAATACTATGAAGCCAGACATGCTGAATTTATTGGGAAGTATGATGATTGGACACTTCACAATGATGAAGATGTCTATCAAGCCCTAGGTCTGGAAAATGAAGAAGACAATCCAATTCCTAAGTATGACTGGACAGAAATGGAGAAACCTTACACAAAGCCAGAAATGGATAGATATGAGGCAGAGCAGAAATTCAAAGAGGAATTAGCCTCAAGACAAAAATCTCGTCAACAGATAGAAGATGAGATTGAAGCTGAAATGAAGAAAAGCTACAGTGAAATCAACAAACTCAACATCAATGAATCTAACTATCAGCCATGTGTACTGAACAATCGTTTGAGAATCAAATATGGCAGAGAAGAAATCTATGCAGACAGCTTTTCTAAGTTGAGAACCAGTGTGCTCAAAGAATTATACTGGCAAGTGGTAGGATCATCAAACAAGCTCGAAATGCTGTGTTCTTGGGAGCTAGACATGATTTTTGATCAAAGGAAAGGAGAAGATCCCAGCTTGGACAGACTAAGAAGGGAAACCTTAAATCAGCTTCCTGGCAAAAGATTCAAGAAAGAGGGAGATGTGCTAAAATTCAGATAAATTGTCAAGCAAAATGTCTATTGGATGGAACTTAGAGATGTGTCAAACACTACTTCCTCAATGATCAGGAAATACATCTTAGAAAACGAAGATGATGCAGAGTCCCCTGAAGAAAAGGAGCTAATTGAAAAACTCAGAAAGGCTCTGCAAGAAAAGGAGAGAAAATGAGCTAGATGAAATTTCAAATCAAGTTAAGTAAACATTTTCTATTTACTCAGTCTAGAGGAGTACTTGATTTTTAATTATGAACTTTTATGATCATTGTTTGAAAACAATCTAGATTAATCACATTTTTCAGAAATGAAGGGTTTATTCATTCTGATCTATGTTAGTCAAGTTGTCAGCATGATATATTTGTAAATTTGTCCTTATTGTCCATAAAAACAAATTGGGGGAGATTGTTGGGATTTATGGGTGATAGAACAGACAACTTAACTAGTTTCATTGGTATACTTAGTTTCACTAAGTAGAACATACTGTCATGGCCAGAAATGTATTTTTGTAAACAAATAAGAACTGTCATGTAATAATTGTAATTCTTGGAAGAAGTTCTATTATGTTCAAGCCTCAAGAAATACAGAAGTTCGACAGCAGGAATAAAAGTTACTGTCAAGCATTGACAGTAAGGTTACAAGGAAACAACATGTTGCCTAGGTCGACAACAAGTTTCATTGAGTCGACAGCAAGTTTTAATTTGACAGCAACATTGGCGGAGATTCTGATGACAGCAACTTTCGTATATAGTTTGCGACAGCAAGTTTGGAATTCTTGACAGCAATCTCTGCGGGGAATTCATACTGTCAACCAAAGCACAATTCTTGACAACAACCTTTGCGGGGAATTCATACTGTCAACCAAAGCACAATTCTTTGACAGCAAACTTTGCGGCAAACATACTGTCATACAAAATCAACTTGATTTAGGAATTTTCTAAGTCAGATTAAGCGACAGAGTACATGTTCAAAAGATGCAGGCATGCTGCAACATTTTACAGCAAGCTTGAAAGTCTATAACAGAAGCTCGAGAGATCACATGGAGCAACCTGTAAAGTATAGAGCAAGATAAATTTGATAAATGCTAGATCTGGGTGGCTCAAAAGAGGAAAGTATCTAAAGTTACTTTGTATGTAATTGTTAGATAATCACATGGGGATAAAACGTGTAATGATCTGCAAAAGGAATATGACAGCAGCTCAACAACCCATGTTGATAGTGATAGTATAGTAGAAAAAGATCCAACTATCACTCTATAAAAGGGCACACTCTATCACAATTGAGTGTATCTCTCTATCACTGTAATCTCTAGAGAAACCGAAGCTTGAGAATTACTTTGTTCTCAAGGTTGTAGCAAAACTTTGCAAAATAAATAAAACATTTATTTTGTGAAACATCTTGTTAGAAATTACTTGTGATTGCATTTCTTCTACTAGTAAATTACAATTTCTATTTATGTTGTTGAAATAGTTTTTGAAATTTATTAGTATTGCATTCAACCCCCCTTCTGCAATACATTCCGGGACTAACAAGAGGAAATATCACTAATTTGCTCAGTCTAAAGGAGCACCTCTCTGATAAGTTTCTTAAAGCTTTCTGTTTTTAATTTTTGTAGCTTAATACAATTTTTGCATACTTTAGTATATATATCTTTAGGAATGTTTTGTTATCATCAAGGTCCTGAATTTATGCTTTATTGCCATCAAGTATAAATTGGGGAAGATTGTTAGGAATATGTTGTAGTTGATGATAACTTAACAATCAAGCAAAATTGGATAAGTGTTGTAGCTGTCAACGGATGAGGATTTATAACTCTATCCGTTGACAGGTAGCTCATCAACGGATGAGATGTATGTAGCACACTGCAGTACCTTTAATTATCAGTTGATAGTGTTTTAGTTCTTAAGTCATGTTGACCATCAATGGATAGACAGAGTAGGGTAGCCAATTGTAAATACTCTATGCTATGTAATTCTGTCTAAGTGAAAGATCATCAACGGATGAAGACATTATACTAACAACGGATACAGCAAATCAACCACCAACGGATAAGGATATTCACCATCAATGGATATAGGCAAATCTGCTATCAACGGATAATCAAGAATGATGGATTTACTTTGAAAATTTTTTAGCTGAAAAATGCAATCAGCTAGTTATTAGTTATTATAATTTTATTATTTTATTGTACTTAAATAAAGCTACCCGAATAGGTTTTACTGGGAAAAAAGGTAACGTATTTTAATTGAAAAAAGGTAATTGGTTAATTATTTGTAATTATATTATTTTATTTTATTAAATAGAATTGCTCATACATTAAGTCATAAATGGAATGCACTCATCTCTTTAAAAATATAGTTAGGCCATCTCACTGTCTATTTTTATATTTTGGTTATTTTTGTGCAAAAAAGGAATAGTTAAGGCCATCCTCCTGCAATTAAGTCCCACATTTCATGGCGCTTAAATAAAACAATACTAAAAGTTGTTATACAAAGAGATCTATAAGATTTGATTCTCATCAATAACATATTAATTTATGTTTAATGCGAAAAATTGTTATATGCAAAAATGTAGATTTTGAATTTTAAACAAATTATAAAAAAAGAATTAAAAGTACCACGAATTATGACCTAGTATTTATGATAGTTGGAATTTTGATTTTAACAAGAAAACGATGCAATATGTAAAATGGTGTTTTAGGAGAGAAGATTGAGTGGAGGATTTTTCATTTCTTAAAATAAATGTTAGAAGGATTAGTGTTGGTATTTGAAGAGTCGTTTGCATACATACAGCTGTACAAATTTATTAAATGCAGTAGTTGAAAACTCAAAAGAATGAAGTGCTTTTTATTACTCCAATTTTCCTTGTTTTAATTTGTGTGTAGAGTGTTTCTCCCTACAAGGTACGCCCCTTTATTTTTTCACTTATATAATTTATACTCTCTCCGTTAAATTAGTAGTCCAATTTGACGAAAATTTTTGTTTCAAAATAGTAATGTAACTCCTGTTTTCAAGTCAATTATAAATATCTGTGTGTTTACATTACTGGTACAAGCACTTTGATATATTGTGGAATTGAAGTTATATATGATTGTTTCGACTAGTGTGTTATGTTGTTTGACGATTAATTATGTGTGTATGATTAAGCTGGCTGTTTTTATTGCTAATCATGTTGTCGAAATTGTTTGCATTGTCGTGTTTGTGGAATTAGAGGGAGGTAGGTTTATATATAGCTGAGTAGAGTTTGAGTTGCTTTGTTAGTACTGATGCTTTAGTTTGTTTGCAAGTTATTTAGGCTTTTTTTCGTCAACTAGTTCAATAATGTGCCTGACCTTGACCTTATTTTTACCAAGGAAGAGGGATGTTTATTAGGCTATAATGCTGCGATAATTGTTTAGGTAATTGTGAATTTGAGAAACAAGGACGACGGTAATCATAATTGTCCGTGTGTGTGTGTTTTAGAGTTAGATACGATTGTTTTGTGTTCATTTTGTGTCGTTTGATTCAGTCTTTAGGCGTGATTAAGCTGTTTTGTTGGTAACCGTGTTCTTATTTTGGTTTAATTTTTTTTTCAGATTGGTTAGGTATTTGTGGAATCGAGTTAGGGAGATGAGGCAAATTATAGTGTGGGAGGAAGGTTCGAAAGTTGTGGAAGAATGTATTGAGAAAGCTAAGATGGTACTAGATGGATACCAAACTGGTGCATTGTTCAAACCCGAGGACTATATTAAATATTATGAGTATCCTTGCACACGTAGACTTGTTTTTCTATTGCACATGTTTGGTGAAGCGCAAATCCCCTGCACTGTTTTATGCCATACCAGCAGCTAGGGCAGCACAAAAAGTCACACTGTAGCTCATGATTTCGCAACTGGTTACTACTGTTTGCTGAAACTGGGCTAAATGCAACATGATGCCTAGAAAGTAGAAAGTAACGCCTTAAAAAAAATTGTTGAGGTAAAACGAGTTACTCGTTATGGTTGAACCAAATTTGTTGTTTATTTAAGTTCTTCAATAGACTGCTGTCTAGATTTTTATTCTGGATATTGTATCCTTGACCCTCCGCAGCTCTATCTTCTACATGTCTGTTCAGCCGGATCCTTATTGTTACTCACTGCAGCTTTGTGAAATGTTTAAGAGAGCTCTAGCGGAAGGCATTACTTCGAGGGTGAGTCTTGATACTTGCAGTATTTTTTAGAGTAATTTATAATGTTCTCAACCATAATAATTAGTCCAATGATTAATAATTAGTCTAATGATTTTCTGTTACTTATCAAAGATCAAAAGCTGAAAAAGTACTTCATTTAAAAATTATAGGCATCTGCACTCATTGGATTTCAAGATGTTTCTTTCTTTTAAGCATTGCTTTGTGTTAATTCTCTACTTTTAGTGGCAACCAGCAACCAATGTGATATTTAGTTAAAGTTAGCATGATGAGGAAGTTTTTTTTCTTTTTTCTTTTTAAGGCTATTATTTTCACTCTTCCCTTACAGACAGCTTTCAAATACGTGAAGTGAAAGTATGTAGTCATATAGTTCTTCTTCTTCACGTACGTTACAGAGTGCACTGTTCATATGTTTCTCTTTTGCATTGTCACTTAAGGTAAACAGGGATGGCTCTTGTGAAATCTGATCACGAGACCACCTTTTATTTTAGCATGAACCTAAATTTTGTCAACCTAAGTTTTGATAATTGACATAAAGTAACCTTGGATTATACACTAGTAAATGTTCTTCAGCTCTATGTTTTTTATATATTTTTAAATTTTCAGGTGCTGCCATCTTTATGGGGTAAAACTGATTCTTCTCTTCTGCTAGAACTTGCAAACATGTGGGTAAGGTACAAAAAGATGGCAAGCTGCCTTCGGGGAATTTTTCAATACCTGGAACGGTATACAACTCAGGACTCGCTTATTCACATGTCAGTTCGTTGTTTTCATGACTTGGTGAGTGTAAATACTTTTCCTGTATAAGTAGTCTTTTCATTTGTGTAGTGGAATACTTTGATTACTTCAGGGTGTTCATGTTGAATTTCCATGTATAAAGCACGCTTGTTCCTTACTAAAGAAAAAACATTGCGTTCAATTATAGGTTTCTCTAAAAAAAATTCTCAGTTTTGTAAAATATTATTTTTAGCGATTTAACAAATTATATATTAAATTTTTTAGCCCCAATCTCATGTTTTTACTGTTTCGGGAATTATTATTCTTTTGCAGGTCTTTGTTGAACATACTCAAGAGTTTCAAACTGCTGCAATCTCACTGGTATGTTTATTCTTTGATAAACTCATCCAGTTAGATATCCATCCTGTACGTCCGAAACATTACCTCCATCCTTGAACAAGAAGACACAAGTACAGTTTCTTTATATACTTTAAAAATAATAATACTAGCTGATAGAGTATGACAGTTTTTTTGAATTTGTTATTACAGCTTCCACTTAATAGGGAGTTTTTTAGAAACGAATGAAGTGATTAAAGAATTGATTAAAATCTACCATTCTACGGACATATCTTGTTAGTAATTATGTCATCCGTATAAGGACAGGGAAACTAATCTCTTCCTGCTTTGGGTTACAGATTCGCAAGGATCGTGATGAAGAAATGCTTAATAGGGAGTTGTTACACGGCGTTGTTACCTTTTTTGTGGATATTGGACTTGGAAATAAGTGCTATTATGAAAACTTTGAGAAGGCAGTACTAGAAGATGCAGCCAGCTACTACTCTCAGCTAGCTTCACAATGGCTTATGTGTTATTCATTTACAGTATATCGTCAAGAGGTAAACTTCTTACAGTCACCTAACATGATGTAAAACATACATTCTATGTACAGTTTACTTATGTTTCAATATTGTGTTTATGAAACACTTTGACAGACTGCTTTGTGTTTGACCAAGGAGAGAGCAAGAGCCAGCCAGTTCCTTGACCAGGACTCAGTAGAGAAATTGCTACAGGTTTTGTTTTATATTATTGCTGCATTTCTCCCACCATCTGGCCAAGTGTTTCTCAGTTGACTTATGTGTCCCACCTCATATTATCTTCCTCATTGTTTATTAGCCTACAGAGTTAATTATAAACATTGCAAATGAAGTATAAGGACTCTGTGAAACTGGTCCATCGAAATGCTTATACTTTGTCGTTTGTTCTTGTCATCTTTGCTTAATAGTCAAGAACCAGTCTGGCATTATATCTGTTGATAAACAGTGGTCTATGCATTATCCTAGTGATATTTTAACCATGTCACATGTTCACATTTAAGTATCTTCGCAATAAACTGATCATGTTCCCATGCCTCAAGCAGGTTGTGCATTCGCACATGGTGAATCAGGTGAAATATAAATTGCTTGAAAAGAAAAAAGCGGAGAGCAGTACTGGGTCAGATTCAATTCAGGTGGGCTTCACCATATATATAGTTGTACAATTTATATTATGCACTTGGTTCATAATGAAGGTCAGCAAGAGTTGGCATTGTGTTGCACGTGCACCTTTAATGTAGAACAGTATAAGCTACATTACACTGGACCAGCATTACCACAATACAGTATTACCTTAGAACTTTTGATTTTCTGTACCACAAAATTATTCTTATAGTAGAGTAACATTCGGGAACAATATTATTATACACGTTCAGTAAAAGTGTAGCATATGTTACTGTATGGCACTTCCTGTTCAATTCGCTTTGTTGCTGTTGTTCCCGGTTTCCCGCCTCTTATGTTTTTGAATCTTCCCCACCCAATTTACTCCAATTGTAGGTAAACCATTGGGCTTTGCACTGAAACTACTCTATGCGATTGGCAACTGCATTTTTGTAAGCTTGAATTACTGATGCTACTTACTGTAATGCAATTATACAAAAATTAAATAAATAATTCCTGCGGATTGGTAGTTTAAATAATAATGTTGACTGAGCTATTTATATGATTGTTACCTCTTTTTTCCTTCGAAGACAATATGATATAGACTAATAATAGCTACTAAATAAAATTTGTACTGTGACAATAGTCTTGTCGTGATTTTGCATGTCTGTGATCATTTTCCATTTGCTTCTCTGTCCATTCTCTCCAATTCTGCAAGTTGTAGTTAGGCTAAATGTATCAACTACTTGTATCTGTAATCTTGGAGTACTCTGCTGTTTACTAGGTGAATAGTAAATGCTAGACAATAATTTAATTTAAGAACCTTTTAAGCATGTTGGATGGTGTGGTCTTTTTCTATTAAATTGAGGGCTAACATTGACATCTACTGCAGGAGTTACTCTCCCAATGTGCCAACTTAAATCTTGAGGATGGAAACTCGTCAATGTGATGGGAAGATTTTCTTTTTCCACCAAGTCTTCAATTTTCAGGAATGTACATCCAACCTCCATTGCTGAAAAAGAAAATTTGTACATGATCGGTGAAGAACCACACTTCTAGATGTAACATGCTTGGTTGCTTTTGTGAATTGCAGTTTCTGTTAATCAGTTATGTACAAGACTACCCATGAGAAGTTTCATTCATTTTGCTTTGATAACCAGAACTCTGTACAAACTCCAAATATTAGTATCAGCAGTAGAACCTTTTCCATATGTACTGGGCAGTAATGAGTAAATCAAGTTGATGCGCGTAAATGCCAGCATCGTGTTCCCAATTTTTTTCGCATAAATACGTACTCAATGATTTAATGTGGAAAGCATGGTAAGTCAATCTGAAGCCAACATGAATATTTTAGACTTGTATTTAGTTATTTTCTGTATCAGTTGCAATTTCTTCTCAAAATATTTTCATTCATTTTATGTTTTCTCTTATATGTATGTGGCTAGATCACTAAATCATCAAACATCATATAATAATGGAAATGCATGTCAACTGTAAGAATCCAGATTTTTGGTAGAAATTAAAATTTTTATTATGTAAAGGAGTATAAGTGAATAGTGGTTACGACTACAATGTAACAATGGTTCTAATGAATGAATATGGAATAGATTGAGATTCAGATGTTTATATGCCATGAGCAATGCAATTGGTTGACAACTATATTGGAATAATCTATCTCCTAGGAAATAAGATATGGCATTCCAAAGAGGAAGGAGATATTCTTGTGTCATCCAAATCAATATTCGTTATAAGTCCAGTGGTTCCGTAAAAGGGTTAAGCAACGCTCGAAGAGAACAATGACATTTTTCTAATTATAAGGAATAAAGAAAGAATAAGTGATGAATAGTGTTTTTGATAGAAATTGGAATATTATCAGACGACGCTATATAGAAGTATTCAGATCGGATTTCTGAGTTCGTATTCATGATCCAAGGGTGAAATAAGTGTATGTAAACGATAATAGATTCAGAAAATTAGAACTTTTATTTTCTCCGAGAATTCCCTAGCCACTGAAGGATTTAATGATTTATTAATGAGATTTGAAGAATTTAAATTCAAAGATTATAAAGGAGGATTGAGAATGTTAGTACAGTAAAACCTCGTTAAATTAATACTCGATACCACGATAAATTAATATTTTGATTGTAGATTTTTGGTCCCAACATAATAGTAACAATACAAATTTTACCTCGATTAATTAATAATCTATATAAATTAATAAAATTTGCCAAAATTTCCCGGTCCCAACATTATTAATTTATAGAGGTTTTATTGTATTATTATTAAGAAAATTTCCGGTAAAACCCTAACTATAAATCCTTGAGATATTCCTTCGAACGATCAATGAAACTAAGCAATAATCGGACAAAGAAACAACCAGAGAATCAAGATACATGCATGTGCTAGTGAATAATATCTAGTAACCAAGCTAGTTACAAAGGAACTAGAATAATAAGAGATCAAACCAAGCACTTAGCTTCCTCACCACTAATCATCAACACTTGTCCATCCAAAAACATCATCCATGACCTCATACCTTTATTAAAGTAGCTTTATGACCAAGATATTATCTTGGCATATCAATAATTCACATTAGATGAGACTAAGCAAGAGATCAAAGCAAGCAAACACTACCATCTCTCCATTTCTCTCAAACTGCCCAGTAGGAACAATAAGGGAAGAAAAATTCATATCTCCCAATCTAGAGCTCTACAAATCACCAATTTTAACCATAGCTTCTCCACTCCATGGGTAATATTCGTTCAAAATTTTATGGCCAACAAAGGAGTGTAGCCTAGTCAAATACCTCCCCCAAGTTGAAGAAGCCAAACTGCCCTGTTCATGGCAGTTTCTGTCCAGTGGAAAAAGAGGGCTCAAAACCCTAGCTAGGAAGCTTCAAATCTGATGAGCTAGGACTCAAAACAAAGCTTATGAAGAGGACAAGATGTGGTAAACATTTGAGAGCCAAACTCTTATTTTTCGATTTGTTATGAATTTTACAAGATTGATGAAGAATAGTAAATCTTAGAAAATAACTTTGATTTTCTTGATTTCTTTGTTGATCCAAGCTTTGTTAAGGCTATACAAGGACTAAATCAAGCTTAGTAAGGCTAGTACACACTCCAAGGAAGGTAATCATCTCTTGAAACCCTAGCTTTGACTTTAAGTTTTGGTGGTTTTAGATGATATATGATGATGATGTTAGTACAAGCATGTTTATGAGATTATGTAGTAGTTTTAGTAGTTATAAAACCATGATTCAAATGATGGATATGAGAGATGTTCTTGGACTGTTAAGATGAGTATTATGAGTGTAAGATTGATAGTATGCTCGGTGTGGCTTGGTTGTGTTGAAATAAATTTGGAAACGTCTGATTTATAGCCATCGTAATGTCCGATTTTCGTTAGACCTTAAGAAACCGTGCATCACAGTACGTATAAATCACTGGACTTGATAAGAATATGACATACCCTTGTAGATCTCGAGTCATAGATCGTTTTGGCGCGAGAATCGAAGCAAACGGACTTACGATTTAGAAGTTATGGTCAAAATCGTAAAAGTGGTTCGAAACCATAAGTACGAGTTTGTAACTGAAATTGAATCCCCTTAACATGAGTAATCCGTTTACGAATCTTGGTAATTAAATATTATGGATCATAAGGAAGGTGTGAGAGAAGATCTCGTGTTAAACGGATCCTTTTTCAATTTTATAAAAATATTTGAATCGAGGTTAAGTGCGAATGAACCCCTTAAAAGTACCCTTGGTTATAACTTTGGTAAATCACTTAGAAAATGAGCGATAAAATTCGAGGTATAATCTTGGTTCATAAACGACCGACCTTAGAACTTATACGACTTAAGTATATTCCAAGTGTAAGCGTAATGACATGCCTTAATAGCGAGCAAGTGTCGAATCATAACGGTGATAAAAAGAGTACACTAGAGGGTGTATAACGAGATAACTCGAAACGTGTTTTAGCCTAAGTAAAGTATATACTTAGCCTTTCAAAAGCGTTAAGTGATTAATCTCGAATATTTTGGTTGTTTATAGATCACCGGACTGACCAAGGACACACTACCCCACCAGAGTACCAGGCAAGTTTCCAATACTTTGGAACTGTTGTTGTGATAATATATATGGTTTGATTTTGTTATACATATGCCACAACATGCATGCCTGTTTTTCAGATTATATTGTGATACTTGTTCCGAGATTTGGTAGTGGCTTATAAGCTAAATATTATATATTAGTTATAAGCCGGATTTGTTAAGACCCTTAATGAAGGGCATATGATCTTCATTCTTCGGATATAGACCGGGAGTCGGTATTTTGTATTATATAAATAGTCGTGGAAACCCGGAGGGATTCCAGCGACAGATTATTATTTCGAGGATTGTTATTCGATTATGAATCTTTGAGGAATGTTATTTGAGTATTTCCTCAATGGAGGAATATTTAATGAATATTATTTCAAATATTCATTTAGAGTTTTAATTATTTAATGAATATTATGTTAATATTCATTTAAAATATAATGAATATTATTTTAAATATTCATTGGAGTTATTTAGTTAATGAAATGAATATTATTTTGAATATTCATTAGAGATATTTATTTGACGAATATTACTTTCGAATATTCATTTGAGTTATCTATTTAATGAATATTATTTGGTATATTCATGGGATCTTTATTTATTTAATGAATATTATCTTGAATATTCATTTAAGGTTTTAATTATTATCTTGGATATTATTTTGAATATTTACTCGAGGAATTATTTATTTAATAAATATTTTATATATACTTATTCGAGGGTTATTCATGAGCAATATTTTATATTAAGAATATTCTGGGATTATTTATGGTTTAATAAATATTCTTTGAATATTTATTTAATTCCTCCAACTAGTTCTAAAATAAGATATTTTATTCAAAAATTACCTTGGTCTTAAGATACTATGTAAATTATTTCTGAGTCGTATTATTATTAATTTTATCAAGGAAGGTTCTCAAAACCCTATTCTTCCTTCGAATCTATCTTCCGAAATATAAGGGAACCTTGCTTGAAAGCTGTTATTTCTTTTATTGCCCGATCATATACTTGTTAAACTACATTTTCACTCACATCTTGATTCTTTCCAAACATCGATATGAGTCTTTTTGGTTGCCTCCTCAACACTCGAGGGTAAGATTGATGTAACAAGTTTATATCCATTAACAAGCATCAGCTTGGGAAATATTGGTGAATTTTTCTTTCCAACTAGATACGACTACTTTGTGGAGTCTTATCAACAAGTATTATGCTTGGGTAAAGGGGGACGAACTTTACGTTTCAGAGTCATGGATGTTATTCGAACTAGGAGCCGCGTAAGTGACCGAGTGACGCCGGTCCAGCAATGGCCCAACCGTTGGCCGGGGGGTTCCAGAGGGCGGTAGACAAGTAAATCCGTCGGTACTTCCTTCTACATGTAGAGAACAAGAGGTGGGGAGCATAACCTGCGACTGATCATCGTGAATGTTATGTCTCCCAAATCGGGAACTTTCTGCAACACGTTTTGAGGAGACTTCTTTCAGGTTGACGGGTATTCCCCGCAACACGTATCGAAGAGACTTCTTTCAGGTTGGCAGGAGTTTGAAAAGTGTTCAAAACTGGAATTGCAATACCTTTCCCTCAATTTCATCTTTTGTGGAAAATGATGATATCTTGCATATATCTTTGCACAAGCAAACATTGCTACGGAAGTTATATTTTGAGTTACCTTGTAACTTCATCTTTTATGTTATACTGCCATCATTTTCGTAAGTGCATGACATATGGTTTCAAAGATACTTTTGAACTGTTATATATTATTGTTCAGTTATACATTATTTTCGGTGGGCTATTGCTCACCCTTACTTTATTTATTATATCACAACAATATATTGTTAGATCAAATGGCCCGCATAAGGTGCACACGACGCAAGCAGGTGTCAGTCGTCAGAAGATTAACCGCTGAGGTCATAACTACCATTGCTGAGGAGGAAGCTATTGATAGGCTAGTTGCTAGCTTCTAGGTATCAAAGGTATTCATGTATATGACTTATGTAAATGGATGGTAAAAAGTATGTGATAGTTAATTGTAATCTTCTTGGGTTGTAAGAACTCAAGCTTGTGATTAATAATATTTGGTAGTTACTTTGATTTCATCTCTGGGACTATAACGGGTGTGTTGTTGTTATTTTGGGTCACAAGGTTGTACTTTGGTTTATATTGATTTGTGGATGGAAGTTGAGACCGTGACGACCGGATCCCCGACCCTGGATCTGGGAGTGTTACAATATAGCAAAACAAATATTTATTTATAAAAACTTAACAATTTTAAACATAGTTGTAAAAATCGCCAATTTCAGCGATTTATCGGCCGATAAATCGGAGTACGGTAGCTTACCGATATTATTCACCGGAATCGGTGAACTATACGGTTTTGTATAGATCGGGTCAAAATCGGTTAAAATCGGGTCAATGAAAAGTGGGGAGAAGACAGAAAAGGGGTGAAAATAAAATGGCCCGATTGAGTTTCGACGATGGGTGGCCGGAAAAGAACGACGGTGAATGGCGGAGGAGGAGATTGATTAGGGTAAATGGGGGAGACCCACACTGTATAATGACTTTGTGTGTTTGTGTCCTGGTCACAAACAAGCTGCTATGTTGATTGAAGGTTCTGTTCAAGTATTGCCTCTTCAACTCACCGACGGTCTCACTATCTTGCCTCTTCTCGTTCAATGACATGCCCAGCTATACATAAGAAAAGATGACTGATAAGAATTCTATCTTCAGTTTTGAGTTTGAGGATATAGTGCCTGTTTGGCCGAACTTATTGTATGGACTTTTGGACTTATTTTCGGGTAAAAATTTTATATTTTGATAATTTTTTTTATACAAGTATTTAATATTTTAATGTATGTTTAAGATTCAATAAGTTGCAAAAATAAGTTGCAAATATAAGTTGTAAAATTAGGAATCTTAATTTTCAACTTAAAATAAGCTGACTTATTTTGAAAAATAAGTTCCTCAAACATCCCAATAGTTAGTTTGAGTATTACTCCGTATGTGTTTCCTGTTTGGTAAGGTTTTTGTGTCAATTGTGTTAATGCTGCTCTAAATAAGGCTGATTTGCATATCTGGCCTTGGTCTTTTTGACTATTCTTATACTAATTGTTTATACTAATTGTGGAGCTATTCAAAGGTTTTTAAATATATATTTAATTTTATACAACATTATAAAAATAATAATAATGGTCTAATTTAATAAATATTATGAAATAAATTATTAAAAAACATCCGATTTAATTTCGATTTATCATTCCGATAAATCGTAAATCGGTAGCTCAACCGATTTAGTCCGAGAAGCGATTTCTGTAACATTGATTTTAAACAACAAATAACAAGCTTAAAAGTGAATTAAAATAAAACCGGTCTCAAAAATCCAAAAAACTTTTCACCTATTGTAACTATATTTTGTGCGTGCGTGCGTGCGTACATTTGTATTGGCCATTGGGTGGGAATGGGATCCAGAAAAAACAATATTGGGGTTTTGGAGGGAGTTTACCCCGCGAAACCGCTCTTTTGTCATTAAGAAAACTAGGTAACAAAACCGCGCTACGCGCGGCACGAAAATATTTTTAAAAATTAAACACATAACATTATTGTTTGTTAAATTTTATTATTTGAAAGTTAATATGATAAATTAAAAATTATGTGAAATGTAATTAAATTTGAATGTTTAAAAATTAAAAAGAGAAAAGAATTAGGTGAAAAAAAAACATGTTTCAGTTAAATTCTTGAATATTAATAATAATAATAATTTTGAAGATATTGACGAACCTATTTTGTCGCATAAAAAATGCTTTTGAAATCCAATATTGACAAACATTTGCAAAGTTTGACATTGAATAAGTAAAAATAACATTTGTGAATCTTTTCTATTGTCGATGGCATCATAAAAGACGTGATTGCTTAATTTGTTATTAAATTATTTGTTAGTAAAATTGATTGTACGATGAAAAGAATTAGAATGTAAATGTGATGAGAGGTGTGATTGATTTCACTTGTCGATATATTTGGTTTTATGACGAAAAAGCAAAATTCTAATGCATATTGTAAGTCATGCTTCATGTTTTTTTGGAGTGATACGACACCGTATCCCTACATTTAATTAATTTTTCAGAGCATTTTATAAGAACTGTTTTGTTTGTAACATTAAAATTAAATTCATGGACACATAAAAGTGATACTCACATATTCTAATATTCTTTTATTAAATTTTATAATAAATTTGTACATATAATTGTTTTTAAAGCCGATGCTCGTTTTATAACACCCTTACTTAATGCTCAAATAGTGAGAATTTGTTTAAAATAGAAAAAAACAACTCCTTAAACACCTTTTAATTTTTTCCATACCAAACTACAATGTCAACATAATTCCTATAATAAAATTT
This sequence comes from Kitagawia praeruptora, assembly GCA_037693485.1. Classification (NCBI taxonomy): domain Eukaryota; kingdom Viridiplantae; phylum Streptophyta; class Magnoliopsida; order Apiales; family Apiaceae; genus Kitagawia; species Kitagawia praeruptora. The sequence continues at coordinate 112,873,422 of CM075351.1, read as the reverse complement.
GTAAATATTAAATATAACTAATTAACAATTTTAAACACTGTCTCCCATCTCATAACATACATGCATGATTAATTGATTAGTAATAGTATAAGAATGTGTTTAATTAGAATATTAATTTTTCCAACACAAAATAATCAAACAACGAATGGGTAATTTTTTTATTGATTTAATTGACGAAAAAAGGGTCCACTTGATTCAATTTAATCGAGTTGGTCACACCCCGTGTATAATTTGTTCAGGTATAAATGTAAATTCTACGATATTACTTTTATTTAAATTGTGGATGTTAATCGAAAAATATATATACTTATGTATCTTATCATGATTCTCACGATTATTGATTACGAATTTATCGAAAAGTTAAAATCGTCTATTAATTATTGCCAAAACATTTGCAATGATTTTGTATAAGGATTAGAAATGACGATAAAAATTATTTTATTTTATTGTTTTACCTTAAAATAATGGTATTTTTATATAAATCATTAATATTTTATAACAAAATAATAATAATAATAATAATAATAATGTTCTAATAAAATTGTTAAACTTTTATATTAAATATGAAATAAAGTGTATTTAATATATATTTAATAGGTATAATTAATTATTAAATAAATGCAAGAAAATTATTTTAATAAAAAATAAAAATGTGAAAATTCAAGAAAAATATTTTGAAGCTTCTGAGTGCAAGTCTCTCCAGTTTCCTGCTATTATAATAAATTTTTATATAAAAGTACTGTAATAGATAAATTAATTTCTATTATTCTTAAAAATTGATTGGTCTCTTTTGAATATTTTATTAAAAATTAATTTAAAAATAATTTACATGAATTATTAATTGGAAAAATATTTTCATTATATATATCTAAAATTTTGATAATTTTAAAAACATCACAAACATATAAAAATAAAAATTACAATATGAACGTAATATTTACAATCAAAAGTTACAAATATTGAATACAACTTAATAACGTTTTTTAAAACCGACACCCCTCTCATAATATACATGTTCAATAATAGTTTAAAAATTTATTTAATTTGAATATTAATTTATTTTGACACAATATAATGAAACAATGGGCATATAATTTTTTATCAATTTAATCTTCCGATAAAATGGTTGAGTTTGTTCAATTTAATTAGCATGTGTGTATGCGCATGATTTGTTTACAAATTTCAGATATTAAGTAAATATCCATGTACTTCCATAATTTAATACGATTCCACAATTATTGATAATAAAGATTATTTGAGAAGTTGGTTAATAATGTTTTTTAAAACCGACAGCTCTCTCATAATATACATATTCAATAATAGTATAAGAATTTGTTTAATTACAATAAAAAATTATTTCAACACAGTATAACGAAACAATGGGTGTATAGCTTTTTTATCAATTTTATCTTTCGATAAATGACTGGATTTGTTAAATTTAATCGATTTGATCATAACTCATGTATTATTTATTCATGTGCAAAATTGAAAATCTATATGTACTGTTTGTATACAATTCCAGATATTAAATAAATATCTGTACTTCCATAATTTATTACGATTTTCACAATTATTAATAATAAAAACTGCTTGAGAAGTTAAGGTCGTGTACCCTATAATCATCTGAAAAGAAATTATAGTGATCTTGAATAGGGAATAAAAAATAACGCAATATAAACAATTGTTATTCGTCATTTTAACTAAAAATAAACATAACTATATATAATTAATATTTAATATTGAAAAAATAACTATAATGTTCAACTAAAGTTTGCTAATTTTTAAACAATTTAAATAGAGTAAATTTAATATATGTTTAATAGGTGTAATTATGACTAATTAAAATGTCATTAATAGCTATTTAATGCAAAAAAAAAGAATTTTAATAAAAAAATCAAAAAAATGAAAATTCAAGAAAAATACCTTGAACTGTTCTGGTGCATTTCCGATCTCCAAGCATTATAATATATATAGATAATAATAAATCTAAAAACACACAAAACAAAAGCAAAGTTTATACTAGTCTCAAAAAACAAAGAAATCACCGCTGCCGCTGTGTTTCTCCTTGTACATCTTACCCAAGTACGATCCAACTCCTTTCTTTCATCTATATGAATATGATTATTATTATTATTATATTTTATTTTACGACGATCTCGAATAATTAGTTGAGTTTCTTTTTTTGGACACCTAATTTTCTATAATAAAAAATCAGTACAATATTTTTCTAAAACCTTGGATGAGCTTGGACAAATAATTGTGAATTTATTATTTAAATATTTCAGCTCGGAGTTCTGGTTTTAAAATTTATATTTGTGATGCCTGATAAACTTAGATGTTGCGTGACGTGGGTTTAAATATGTGCATTTACGAGTTGAGTAACGTTTATGTTGTTTTGCTGATTGATTAGGTCTGATTAAGCTGTTTTTATTTAGTGATTTTGCTTTGTTTTTGTTCGAAATCGAGTAATTGTTTGTGAAATCAAGGTTGGAAGACGAGTAAAGTCATAATGTTTAAATGTGTCTCAGTATTAAGGTTAGATTTGATTGTTTCGAGCATAGCTTATGTATGCTGTTTTCTCGATTGAATATGTTTAATTAAGCTGTTTTTTGTTGGTAATCCGTGTTTAATGTTTGCTTAACATTGTTTTGGTATTTGTAAAACTGAGGTAGGAAAACAAGGGACATCATTATTGTTTGCATGTGTATTTGTTCATATTAATGCATATGCCTTTCTTTTGTTCGATTTATGCTGTTTGATAGAATAGTTATGTACTGCGGTCTGGTTTTGGTTTAGTTTTGTTTGAAATTCATCTGGTGCTGTTCTAATTGTGTAGGAAGATGAGGCAAATCATAATGTGGGAGGAAGGATTGAAAGTTGTGGAAGAATGTATCGAGAAAGCTAGGATGATACTCGACGGATACCAACCTGGTCAACTTTTCAGATCTGAGGATTATATCAAATATTACGAGTATCCTTTTTATGTGTTTACTTTTTCTACTGTATTTCTTCATGCAATTTGCCTTTATCTTCCTACAAACACATATGATCAGTATCAACTGAGTTTCATCCTTATCTATGATTAGCTATATTCCTTTATTTTTACAGACATATCTCTTTTGTTTTAAGACTCTGCTATGATTGTGTTATTAAAATCTGCTTTTATCATCCATATTTGAATATGTTGGAGAATATTATTGATGCATTTCATTCCTGTTCAGTAATGCAAGTACTTATAAAACTGTAATGAGTATTGAATTATAATACTAGCATACTGTGATGCATACGAGTAATGAGGAACCACTGAAAGTTTATTCAAGAATAAAGAAAAAGGGTGAAAGAGTCTTTACAGCACCAAGTCAAAACAACCAACAGTCAAAGGGCAAAGCAGTCATTGCAAGTCAAGGAGGGAGGGTTATGTAATTGGGGGAGAAGGGAAATTAGGGATCTGATTATTGTGTGCTTGTTCTTTTTACTAAGGAGAGACGGCCTCTCGAAAGCCGCTTGTACTCTTTAAGTTCTGTGGTTCAAATCTCATAAGTTATTTGCAATAATTTATCGTTTATTGTTCACAATTATCGATAGTCGAAGTAGGTCATCACAAATTGGTATCAGAGCAGCCACGAATCCATGGGTCAACCGACGGTGGCACAACGGGTTGAGTCCCTCGAAGAGAAGCTGGCAACGATGGAAGCGTCGGTGAAAGCTATGGTTACAGAGATGCGAAATGACCAGCTTAAATTTCAAGCGGAGATGATGTCTACAATCACTGGTCTTCAACCCAAATCGTTGCCGGTCCATGACAAGGCAGAGGCAAGTGTGAATCGAGGTGAGTTTCCTATGAATGCTGTGAATAACCTTAAGCCGTTGTGTGAAGGCGGGTTTGAAGGTCCTAGGGTTGTGGGAGCACGAGATTAGGATGGGGGTTTGACTGGTGGTGGTGGAAATGGGTTCGGTAGTGGAGGTATGCAGTGTAACTGGAAGTATCGAAAATTGGACATGCCAATATTTGATGGGTCTGACCCCGATGGGTGGATCTTACGAGTGGAGAGATACTTTGGATTCTATCGGTTGTCGGAGGCGGAGATGTTGGATGCGGTGGTGGTGGCGTTGGAGGGAGACGCCCTCCGCTGGTTTCAATGGGAGAATAATCGCCACCCCATTAGACGATGGGCGGACTTAAAGGTGTTTTTACTGAGGCAGTTTCGGTCAGTCAGTGGAGGCTCATTATATGAACATTGGTTGGCAACGCATCAAACCTCCACGGTACAAGAGTATCGTCGCAAGTTCATTGAAACGGCGGCACCATTGGAGAGGGTGACCGAAGAGATGCTAATGGGGCAGTTTTTAAATGGTTTAAAGGAAGAAATTAAGGCAGAGGTACGACTGTTGAATCCTATGTGCTTGGAGCAGGCCATGGAGCAAGCCATAAGGGTAGAGGAGAAGCTCCAAGTGACGGGGCAGCGGAAGGTTAACTTAAACACTGCCAGGTTTGGTGGCTACTCTAATTACAGCAAAAGCACTTCTACATCTATTAGCCCGTATTCATTAGGAGCACCAACTAGTCCACCTATGAGTCGAACTTGGAGTAACCGTCCAGCTGAATCCCAGGCCTCAGTGCAGTCACCTACGGGGACGAATGAGGTAAGAAGACTGACCGAAACAGAGTTACAAGAGAAAAGGGCCAAGGGGCTTTGCTACAGGTGTGATGCGAAATGGGCAGTTGGCCACCGTTGCAAGAAAAAAGAATTGAGCGTTATGTTGATTGCTGAAGAAGAGGTGGAGACGGAGGGGGATGACAGTGATATTCCTGCTTCACCAACTGAGGAGGTGTTAACGGAGGTGTCTCTAAACTCGGTGGTGGGAATTTCGAGTCCCAAAACAATGAAGTTGAAAGGGCTAATTGGCAATAAGGAAGTGATTGTGATGGTCGACCCTGGCGCTACCCACAATTTCGTTTCGTTGGGGGTAGTTGCAGAGGCTGGAATTCACATCGAGAAATCAGCAGGGTTTGGGGTGTCGTTGGGCAATGGTGATGCTATAAGGGGGGAAGGCATTTGTAGAGGAGTAACACTACAACTAGATGGCGGATTAGAGCTGGTAGAAGATTTCTTGCCACTACAACTGGGCAGTTCAGATGTAATCCTGGGAATAGCATGGTTGGAAAAATTAGGAATGGTGTTAACGGATTGGAAGTCGCAAATCATGAAGTTTGAAATTCGTGGGGAGCCGTATACATTGGTGGGGGATCCTTCTTTGGTCCATGCCCAGATTTCTCTCAAAGCAATGAAAAGAACTCTCAAGAAACAGGGGTGTGGGTACTGGGTAGAATGCAATAGCCTGGAAAAAGAGGTGGCAGATGGGAGGCAGTTAGCTAACAAGAGCAAGGAGGAACACGTCCCTGGGTTTATAGCTCCTATCCTACAGCGCTATGGTCGTGTATTTGAGAGTCCTACAGGCCTGCCTCCATCTCGGAACCATGAACATACCATAACTTTGAAAGAAGGAAGCGACCCTGTGAGTGTTCGACCCTATCGATATCCGCAAAATCAAAAAGAAGAGATAGAGAGATTGATCACGGAAATGCTAGCCGCTGGAATTATCAAACCATCTACAAGTCCCTTTTCTAGTCCGGTACTCCTAGTTAAAAAAAAGGATGGGTCATGGCGCTTTTGTGTCGATTACCGGGCTTTAAACAAAGAAACCGTACCGGACAAATACCCGATACCAGTAATTGATGAGCTTCTTGACGAGCTCCATGGAGCCAAGTATTTTTCGAAGTTAGACTTACGCTCGGGTTACCATCAGATCTTGGTTCGAAAGGAAGACACTCCTAAAACCGCTTTTCGCACACATGATGGGCATTACGAGTTCCTCGTAATGCCATTTGGACTCATGAACGCCCCATCAACCTTTCAATCTATGATGAATGACATTTTTCGGCCATTTCTACGAAGGTTTGTTCTAGTCTTCTTCGACGACATGCTTGTGTATAGTCAATCTAAAGAGGAACACCAGCAGCACCTTGACTTGGTTTTGAGCAAACTGATGGAGCATGCTTTGTATGCCAATATGAAGAAGTGTGAATTTGGTAAAACGGTCATTGGATACTTAGGCCACGTAATATCGGAGAATGGGGTGGAAGTAGAGAAGGACAAGGTGCAGGCTATGTTGGAGTGGCAGACGCCCGGAAATCTAAAGGAGTTAAGAGGTTTTTTAGGTTTAACGGGGTATTACCGCAAGTTCGTGGCGGGGTACGCTCATATCGCCCAACCGTTGACAGAATTATTGAAGAAGGACTGCTTTGGGTGGAATGTGGAGGCTGAAAAGGCTTTTAATCGATTGAAAGAAGCCATGACCAGGCCACCGGTGTTGGCAATGCCTAATTTCAAGATACCCTTTGTGATCGAAACCGATGCCTCGGGTTATGGGGTTGGAGTTGTGTTAATACAAGAGGGCCGCCCGGTGGCGTATTTTAGTAAATTGTTGGGGGTGAGGGCTCAGGCTAAATCAATATATGAAAAAGAACTAATTGCGATTTGCTTGGCAGTGTTAAAATGGAAACCCTATCTACTTGGACGACACTTTATCGTCAGGTCTGACCAGCAAAGTTTGCGCTTTCTCACCCAGCAGCGGGAAGTCAATGCTGATTATCAAAAATGGGTCACCAAATTGCTGGGTTTCGATTTCGAAATACAATACAAAGTCGGCACCACGAACAGAGTAGCTGATGCACTGTCGAGAAAACAGGTGGGGGAAGTAGTGTTGAATTCCCTGGTCACAGTTCCTGTAGTGTCGTGGGATGTATTAGATGGAGAGATTCAGAATGACCCAGTGCTACAACTGATCAAGAAAAATTTGCTGAGTCAAGAGAAGGATTATTATGGGTATGATATAGTGGGAGGTCGGCTACTATACAAGGGCAGGTGTGTTATCCCACACAATTCAACTGTAAGAGCAACACTATTAAAAGAGTATCATGACAGTGTGACTGGGGGGCATGCTGGAGAGCTTAAAACGTATATGCGAATGGCCAGAGACTGGTTCTGGGTAGGGATGCGAAAAGAAGTTAATAAATATGTGCAGCAATGCTCCATCTGTCAGCAACAAAAGGCTATCCAGAAATCCCCAGCTGGTTTACTTCAAAATTTGCCAATACCTGCTCAGATTTGGAGCGATATTAGCATGGACTTCGTGGAGGGGTTACCCCTCTCGAGTGGGATTGACACAGTCTTGGTGGTGGTAGATCGATTCACTAAGTACGCGCATTTTCTGGGACTCAAGCATCCATTTGATGCATTTAAGGTGGCAAATCTGTTTGTTAAGGAGGTGGTTAAACTACATGGCTTCCCCAGTTCCATAGTCTCGGATCGAGACCGCATTTTTCTGAGTACTTTTTGGCGAGAATTGTTTAAACTACATGGCACTGACTTGAAGAAAAGTACTTCGTATCACCCCCAAACTGACGGCCAGTCTGAGATAGTTAACAAATGTCTCGAAACCTACCTACGCTGTTTCATTGGGGACAAACCGACAACCTGGGCTAAATGGCTGCATTGGGCAGAGTACTCATACAACACATCTCCTCACACATCTACTAAGATTAGTCCCTTCAAGGCCGTATATGGGAGAGACCCACCTCACCTACTTAAAATAGGCACAGGAAGCACTCCAGTGGGTAGCATTGAGGAGATCTTACAAGAGAGGGATGCAATCCTGGACGACCTCCGTTTTCACCTCATCAAGGCCCAACAAGTTATGAAACGAGCTGCTGACTCAAAACGGAGGGATGAATCATTCGAAGTGAATGACCTTGTATACTTGAAGTTACAACCATATCGCCAGCGTTCACTAGCTCGACGCCCATCTGAGAAGCTGGCTGCTCGATTCTATGGACCGTATCGTGTCATCAAAAAAATAGGAGCAGTAGCATATGAACTGCAGTTACCAGACAACTCCAAAGTGCACCCCGTTTTTCATGTTTCTCAGCTGAAGAGGTCTGTTGGAAATTCTGTGGCTTCTTCTTGCCTGCCACCCCAATTGTCTACTGAATTAGAAATGCTGGTCGAGCCAGACACTGTGTTAGAAGTACGCCAGGTGCGAGTTGGGATAGAGGTTCGTCTCGAGGCGTTGATTAAGTGGAAACATCTGCCACTTTTTGAAGCAACATGGGAAGATGTTCAGCTCTTAAACAATCAGTTTCCAACCTTCCACCTTGAGGACAAGGTGAAACTTTGGGATGGGGGTATTGTGATGCATACGAGTAATGAGGAACCACTGAAAGTTTATTCAAGAATAAAGAAAAAGGGTGAAAGAGTCTTTACAGCACCAAGTCAAAACAACCAACAGTCAAAGGGCAAAGCAGTCATTGCAAGTCAAGGAGGGAGGGTTATGTAATTGGGGGAGAAGGGAAATTAGGGATCTGATTATTGTGTGCTTGTTCTTTTTACTAAGGAGAGACGGCCTCTCGAAAGCCGCTTGTACTCTTTAAGTTCTGTGGTTCAAATCTCATAAGTTATTTGCAATAATTTATCGTTTATTGTTCACAATTATCGATAGTCGAAGTAGGTCATCACACATACTCCTGTGAAGTTCACAGTGTGAACTGTAAGTTATGCTAAATTGTCAGTTCACAGCCCTTTTTAGGAGGGAATTTTGTTCGGGTGAATATTTACATCCCCATGCCTCACGCCCTAGTAATCATTTTGTTAAATTAACCTGAAGTGACTCGTTATGGTCAATCTAAACTTGTCATTGATCCAGGTTTTTCATGTTAACCTGCTGTTGCCTAGATTCTTCTGTAATGCAAATCCTTCACTCTCCATAGCTGTATCTACTACATGTCTGTTCAGCGCGATCCATATAGTTACTCACCACAGCTTCGTGAAAGGTTTAAGAGAGCTCTACAGGAAAGCATTGCTATGAGGGTGGGTCTTAAGTCTCAACACTTTCATATAATATCCTGTGTAGATCTTAACAATAATACTCTGTCAAATCATTTTAGGTTACTTTTTAAGATCAAAATCTGGCAAGGCTCTGTTGATATTCTAGGCATCTGCATTTATTTTATCACAATTTGCTTCTCTCTTATAAGCATTATTTGTCTTAGTCTTCGAATTTTAGTAGTAATCTATGTGATGTCTTAGTTAAAGTTAGAATGGGGATGATATTATATGCTTTAATTTGTATAGATTGCAGGCTCTATTTTAGATTTTAGAGGCTTCAGGAAACTGATATAAAGTTGGGAAAAAAAAAGAAGAAAAGACAGAATTTACTAGTGAAAAAACTGAGGAATTATAATCTATTTAGATAGGCTGTTCTTCAGCAAATTGCTCTTTTCTGTTTGACTTATATATGATGAAGTGAAATTGCTTTGGTTGCTTCTCTGTCCAGCTCAGACTATTTACATTGGTCAAAGATGAATATTTTGTTGACTGACAAGTTCAAAGGAAATAAACCGGGTTTAAGTAGAAGGCTTATCCTAGTTGTACCCTTCTCTTTTTTTATCTAAATTTTTGTAATTGACCATAACCTGAGAGGACTATATAAATATCAGAAAAACATATCTTCATCGGCCCTAATATTTACGACTGGGACACCCAGGCAGTAATGCAGCTGATCGTATAAAAAAAGATTGTGTACATATCTTGATTTACAGTGAGAATGGAGGAGTTGCGGTATACTGAGAAAAAAATATGTCATGTGTACACATGTGTGATAAAATATTAGGAGAAGACCAAGTAACAGCTTGGGATGTTGGTTGATAAGCCTTTGGGCTAGAAACCCTCAACATAAGTGCAGGCATTCAGCTCCAAGAAAGACGAAATTGAGGCTGTACACTATTTTGTTTGTGCAGAAATATGCAGCAGTAAAAGCTGTGCTATTGGTTATTTCTTAATTTACTTACGAAGAAACAGGTTATATATTTCTTGATTATCTTTTTGGTAAGGTGTTAAGGCATTTTACTTAAATTTGTCAAGTCAAATTTTATAACTAGGTTAAACACTTCTAGGATTTTAAACTAGTAACTGTTCTTCTACTCTTCGTTTTACATTTACTTCTAATTTTTTTCAGGTGCTGCCATCTTTACGGGATAAAAGTGATTCTTCTCTTCTGCTAGAACTTACAAATATGTGGGCAAGGTACAAAAAGATGGCGAACTGCCTTGGAGGAATTTTTCAATATCTGGAAAGGGGTCAAACTGGCGACTCTCTTATTCAAACGTCAGCTCGCTGTTTTCATGACTTAGTGAGTTTAACTGTGTTTCCCGTATAAGTAGTTTTCTCACTTGTGTAGGGGATTGTTTGACTAGTCCAGGAAATTATTGTTTAGTTTCCATGTTTGTGAGGCACACACCCTTTTTTAGATAACAATGAAAAATTGTATTCTACTAGAGGTTTAATAAAAAATTGATATGGATTAATGGAATGTTCTGTTGCAGGTCTGTTTTGAACATTATCAAAAGTTTCAAGCTGCTGCAGTTTCTCTGGTACGTTTATTCTATAATAGACTTATTCAACCTATACATCTTAGACAGTAGCTCATGAAGATAGAAGCACAGTTTCTGAAGATAATAATATTAGATGAATAAGTAGAATAGTTTTATCTAAATCTAATATTAAATGTTCCAGATATTTGCCAATGATTCCACTGCAGTAGTTGAGGAGTAAACAAACTGATAAAAAATATTGTCTAACATCCATTATCCTACAGACAAACCTATTAGTACTCAAGTCATCCTTGTAAGGACATGGAAAATAATTTTTTTCGTGCTTTGAATGCAGAATCACAAGGATCGTGATGAGGAAACACCCCTTAATAGGGACTTATTACAGAATGTGTCCACCTTTTTTGTTGATATGGGGCTTGGAAAGAAGTTCTATTATAACAATTTTGAGAATGAAGTACTAGCTGATACAGCCAGCTACTACTCTCAGTTAGCTTCGCGATGGCGTGTGTCTTATTCATTCACAGTATATGTTCAGAAGGTAAACTTATTGCGCTTCTGCAGATGATAAGTAACAAAACATGCATCTTTTGTACTGTTTATTTATGTTATTATATTGTGTGTACTGAACATTTTGACAGACTGCTTTGTGTTTGACGAAGGAGAAAGCAAGAGCTAGCCAGTTTCTTTACCAGGACTCAGTAGAGAAATTGTTACAGGTTTTGTTGTCATTTTTCATATTCCCACCATCTAATTAAGCATTTCTAAGTTGACTATTATGTCCCACCTCATATTATCTTCCTCGTCATTTATGAGCTCACATAGTTGATATTTGAACCCTTAATGTTGCTAGTAAATATGTTAAGTTTGGATAACAAAAGAGAAGAAACTGTTGGTGCCAATACCAAATGTATAATTGATTTTTAAAGAGAATGCTTATAATGCTTGAGACTTTACAAGGGATAAAATGTTATCCCGATCTCCATAAATCTTCCAAATGAAGAGGGGTGGGGTATTTGTACTAGTCCCATCTCCTTGGTGGAAGGATCCAGAAGCAAGCTGCACATATGCTTATAGGGAATTCTAGACATCACATGACAAATTTCAGCACATTCCTCCCAGATATTACAATGGTTTTTTCTAGATAGTTGCTTACAAGTATAAGTGCAAGTGTATGCATAAGATTTCTAAACTTCTGTGTGTCAAAAGGTTATAGACAGAGCCAATATAGGGAGGATGTAAGATTAGGCTGAAATTATAAACATTGCAAAATAAAAAGGTGTACAAAGGACTGTGTCATACTGGTCCATCAAACTGTTAGTACTTTGTCACATGTTCCTATCATCTTTGTCTTGGTATTTAAAAACCACTGGAGCACAATATCTGTCATCATGATGTGTGGTATACTAACTGGTATGTATTGATAAATTGGTCTATGCATCATCTAATTGATATTTTAACCATGTCGCGTGTTCACATTTAAGTAACTTTGGAAGAAGCTGATCAAAAACTTTTCTATGCCTCACACAGGTTGCACAGTCGCACATGTTGAATCAAGTGTCAAATCAATTGCTTGAAATGAAAAAAGCGGAGAGCAGTAACAAGTCAGGTTCAGTTGAGGTGTGCTTCACTTTATATAGAGTTGTACAGTTTTTTTCCCACTGAGCATTGTCCGACTGATGCTTCCTTTACTAGGTTTTTGATAGATGCCCGATAATTATATAACTTTTTAGTGCATATTTGTCATGCGGTGATCTTTCTGTCGTAGAATAAGGGCTAATACTTGACATCCACTGCAGGAGTTACTTTCCCTATGTGCAAACTTAAATCTTGAGGATGGAAGCTCGTCAATGTGCTAAGGTTTTCTAGAACTACAACTAACCTCTACCATCTAAGTAAATCGTTAATGCAGTGAAGAACCGCACTTCTAGGATATTACATGCCCGGGGTCAAATTTCTAGAATTGCAATTTTGTTGATCGCTTGTGTTAAAGACTACTCGGAAAAGCTAACTTGGTTTTGCTTTTATATAAGCAGAAACCTTGTATATTAGAAAAGTTGGTATATGAGCAGATAGCAGCAAAACCTTTTTCATCGTACAAATTAGCGGCAAGCAAACTTAATGTTTACATATCCTAACACCGTATGAGATATAGCATCGTCATCTCATAAATTTACGATCGATGCTTATTTAAATGTCAATTTTTCAGTGATTTACTATCGAAAGCCTTGTTCATCAATGTGGATATAAAGCTAGAATGCAATTTCTTTTTTCGAGTTTCTTTAGTTGGAGACCTGAGATTCAGCCATGCCGATTTTGTTTGTCGTTGCTCTTTAGTTCACTTTATACTCTTTATGTGATTTGAATCATTTGATTGTTTTGCTTGATTCTTTTTTTTTTTTTTTTGAAAACCTGATTGTTTTGCTTGATTATTATTATGTTTCTACATCTTAAATTCTTATTATAGACTGTATTTTTGAAAGGCTTATTAATTTTAAATTGTCTATGCATTTCCCTTCCTATTAGTGCACCTATTCCATTATGTTTGGTTATAGAAAATTAAATGAAATGGAATACAATGAGCAAAATTGAAGATATGGGTGCATCTAAATTTATAATGAAATTTGTGAAAAAAATGGATATGAATGCAAGACTCTCGTCGAAATTGTTTGGAATGTAATGGAGGAACAAACGAAAAAAATTTGAAGATGGAAATACAACATTAGTCGGTTATGTTACGACAAAGATTGATTAATGGACGCGGCACCCCGACAATCATTTATGTCTAAAGGAATGTAACAGGATCTTCCTAATGGTCAATGGATGTGTTTAGCATGATATACCCAGGCAATTACGATGAAGAAGTAGCTTTAAGAAGCAAGTTGGAGGTGAGGTTGCTTGGCAACTTTGCTGCCAGGGACTTTGTTATGCCAGCAACAGCAAACTGGACTTGGGCAATGCAACAAGTCCGCTCTTCTTAAAAAGGCCTGATAACAGATCGAACAGCAACCTGATGGCATGATTTCATTCTCTAAATCATGTGCAGGCACGCCACTAAAATTGGTGCTCTACATGGACATTTCCCTGGATGTTAATGGTGTGAACTGTGAATGGCACATCTGCAGCACTATTGGCTATGATGCTAAGAAAGCAGGGGAGTTCGTAGAATTTGCATAGGAAAGAGACTTTTCCTCGGGCATGATTAGGATAGATATATAACGCGTTGAAAGTTTACCAGTAAAATTGGGTGTACCCCACTTGTGTTTTGACAAATCCATCTACTCCCTCTGTCCCAATAGTTTCTTAACATGGGGACTGGGCACGGAGACCAAGAATAGTGGGTGTGATATTATTAAAATAAATGAAGTAGTGGGTGTAATAGTGATTTTATTGTTAAAATAAATGAAGTAGTTGGTGTAATAGTGTAAAGTGTTGAAAAAGTGGAGTGATGTAGTGGATGTAATATTGTATTTTATTATTAAAAGTTACTATTTTTAGTAATGTAAAGAATTGGTGGGACGTCCCAAAAAGGAAATTGTAAAGAAATGGATGGGACAGAGGGAGTATATATAATTGTTGTCTTCTGTGCCAAGGCATGTACTCGAAACATACATAGAGAAGAACTAAAAGGGATGACAACACTGACTTAACAAAGCGATCCATCTCTCTGTAACTAAAGTGTGTATACAGAAACCAAAATTGATATAAAAAAAATGAATACACAACTTGTGTTTCAATTACCATTAAACAATAATAATAGTTCAAGAACAAGACAGCAATAAGATGAAATTTTACGATATTCTAACAGAGAATTACGAATCTTGTTGCTTGGGCTTCTTATCGACATGTGTTTTTCCCTCACCTTTCATCTTAGCTTCACGGCGCTCCCTTTTTAATCCTTTGGATTTGTTAGGCAATGGCACACTTCCAACCTATACACACAAATATAAAAAATTATAAAAAGAAAAGAGAGAATTTGAAGACATGATTCATAGATAGTCAATATCAGCATCCTATTTGTGAATGACTCCATTAAAGAGATTGTTATCTCATTCACCTGTTGATCCGGAATATAAACTTTTCCAATTTTGCCTTCTATTACGTCACGGCTAACATTTTTCTCCTGATTCAGAAGCAGAAACAAAAAAGATGATTTAAAAAAATAAGGCAGCAGGTGACTGGGAGAGAGATAAAAAGGTGATCATTATTAAAAAAGGTAAATATCGAGGTCAAACCTTTGTCATTTTTAACTCAGGAGCAGTTTTCATAGATTGCTTCCTTAAGCTTTCATCAGCAAGACGATGTCTTCTAATAACCAAATCCATGGATGGACCAACTTCTACCAACTCCATCCTTGGCACTATGGTACCAGACTTTTTCATTCGCAGTGCACAATGAGTGAAAAATACCTTATTTGGAGACACAGCTGTACACACAAAAACACGGTCTAGGCCAGCAAGGTTCAGATTTGTAACAACCTACAACAACATACGTGAGATTTATGTCATTTACAGTACACATGTGAAAGGAAGAAATATTATGGGCCAAAAGAAGAGCACCTGTCCATGGAACAAATCGAGCAAAACTTCCTTCATATGTTTCAGTTCTTCAACGTTGTCAAATCCTTCCCCAATAAAAGCAAAGAAAGGTTTTGACCCAATGAGAGGAGTGAATTTCTTATCATATGAGAATGATTGCATGCTTTTGAAATTTTCAACCCCAATCTCAACAAGATCATATATGTGATGGTCATAAGTGCGGCCTATAACAAGATTGTCAGGCCGTTTTTTTGAGTGAGAACCAAACTGCAGAAACCAGGACCCAGATATTTATTAGATATCTCAGTTATTAATCTTAAGTAACAGTATACAACGGGATTAAAATATTATTTGTAACAATATGATTATACATAATTTATTCAAATACAGCCGGTCCTTTCACAAGCTCAAAGGTCTGCTTGGAACTAAGAAACATTTCAAATTTTTAATAACCTCAAAGGTCTCTTTGAAACTAAGAAATATCAAAAAAAGGACAGAAAAGGATATGTAACACTACATAATCAGCTTAACTTATGAACTACGAAATATTATTATGGGACACAGAGATATGTACTAGACCAGGATAACTTGAGAAGCAATCTTGATATTAGATAAAATAATTTTACCTCAAATAAAATGCGGTTTTCGTTCAATGGGAGTTTTTTCACCTATCTACCAAATTTAACCTAGCCTCAGCGTACCCTGTTTTCAATAATTTGCTAAAATATCAAGCACATTCAAAAGTATTCAACGACACCTATACTAATAACAATTATTCCGAGTTAATATAATATATGAAATCTGCCACTGACTGTTAAATTCTTCAACTTTCCTACAAAGGTAAATCTATTTGATTTGGACAATAACTGGAACAAGCAAGATCAATCAAATCTATACTGTCAACGAGCATTCCATCCACCCTGCGTGATCACATCATATGCCACTGGTTTTTGGTTAATAAAAGTTTCCAAGGCACCATAGCAAGTTGTCTTTTCTCAAATAATCATAAAGTATACCACGAAATCTGATTTCAGAACTATGAGATGATGGCATTTTTTTATGCAATTTTATACTAGCTTAAGTATTCAATTTAGACATAGGATCTCATTCATACACTCGTAAACTAACATACTTTTAGGTTGTTTAAACAGTTGTATAAAATATAATGAAACATTAAAAAAATATAAGAGAATCAATCAGTTAATTTTGGGCTTACCACAAAGAGGCTGCAATCAGTTTTCAGAGAGTAAAACTCTAAGGAAGTTTCACCGCCGCTCTCAAATGGTCTAATATTGTCATTTCTCTTAGTATATTTAACAGCATTATCCTTTTTCAGATGATAAATCTCAGTCAACACTGAATTTATTACATTGCTGGTTTTTGTGCCGTGAAGTATTAGAGCTTTCTTTCCGGTTTCAACCTGCAACAATTATTTTAAGGTTTAATA
This sequence comes from Kitagawia praeruptora, assembly GCA_037693485.1. Classification (NCBI taxonomy): domain Eukaryota; kingdom Viridiplantae; phylum Streptophyta; class Magnoliopsida; order Apiales; family Apiaceae; genus Kitagawia; species Kitagawia praeruptora. Next base: position 112,856,990 of record CM075351.1, on the reverse strand, counting down.
CCTATAATTTTTTTATCGTACAACAATGCATTTCGAATTAATACACAGAGAGAGTTAGTACTCAGTACTCACAAGTTTGGGAGCAATTCTTTTTAGCTCTCTTCTGGCTCTTCCGGTCTTGGGGGTTTTTATATGCAACATGATCAGTTAGCTGCAAAAAGAAACACAAAACAGTAAGAGGAGGAGAAATTGTTTCTAAAATTTTGATTTTGACAATAAAATGGTGTGCTCGACCCAAGTGATTTCACGAAAAGAAGTATAGCAGCCTTGCATGCCATCAATATTCCCTAATCATGATCGAGATGAAGTACAGAAAGAAAAAGAACAAATTGGGAGTCTGCGCTATACACTTCCATTAGCCAGCACAACCTTGCACCAGCTGTTCCCCGGGTATAAGAGACAACAGATTGTGAAAATTCATACCCACTTTAGAAAAAGGAAATGACTCTCTCGTTGATCAATTTGTATAAAGCAAAAATTCATAAAATTTGAAATATGATAAACATATAACTCTCGAACATAGCTACTCAACAGAATGAAATTCAGAAATTTAAACAACTAAATGAACTGTATATAAACACCAATGATTCTTAACATGTCAGCAAGCCCAAACAGCTATTCAATATTCTTAACATGTCAGCAAGCCCAAACAGCTATTCAACGTATTGAAATTTGTTACCAGTCAATAAACTGTAAGGACCAAAAAGCCTACAACACAACTGATGGTAAGTCATGCTCTGTTAGGCTGAAACACCAAGAAACAAACAACAAACCCAGCCTAGACTCTCATGACATAACAACCTAACTCTACCCCTTCAATTAATCATAATTTCTGCTCCCAGACTATATGACCAAACTAATCAAAACTCCAACCATAAACTATACGAAAATCTAATCATACTCCAAAACAAATACCCTTTATCCAAAAAACAACTTCTCGTAAAATTCCTATATCATCATATTAGATAAATATGAAAGTACTAGTTCTATAGAAAAGCAAATGTCCAATAAAATCATTAAAGTACTACTAATACTTGTTTTCTTTGAAACCCAAATTTACATTCCCATCCACGGAAAGAAAAATGGTGTTCTATCACTTAGCAAGAACTTCGAAAAAAATCAACTACCCTAATCACACTAATAGCCTCATTACCTACCTAATAAAATCAGTAACCATGGCAACCACAAATTGCTAAACAAGCTCAAATCATAACAAATTAATTAAAAATTCAACTTTTCAACATAAAATCAAAAACAATAAACAAACCTACCTATAACTTGCACAAAAGTTACAAAACAACCAATCAAACACTGAGCATAAAAAGTATACAAACAAGAATTTGAGCTACAACGCATCAAAGAAACAAACATAAACTGATATAATATACACAAATACATACTTATATATGATAATAAATGGAAAGAAATAATAATACCCCAAGAGGAAAGTTTGATGCTTTTCACTTTCTTTCTTCTTCCTGAGACGCCTCTAACGCTTGTACTAGAATTCTCGCGTTTTTGTTTTATTGGGATTTTCTTATTGGGCCTGTAATTGGACATTCATTCGGCTCAATTATAGAGATTTTAAACGGGTTAATTGTCAAATTCATCGCTCCATGTGAAAACTCACTTGGGTCATCGGCCTAAAAAAACCTTTCAATCACATAATTGTACAATTTAAAGAAACCAATCGTATCACTCAATTACAAATTACTTTCACGTCCGTTAATTCGCGTTGACTCTAACGGAGAGACGTTAACTTCTGCCACGTCGCTGCCAAATCGTTGCCACACCTTTGCCACGTACCCTACCACATAAGAAACCAAATAAAAAGATAAGACCCCACAAACCCGACCCGTAATTACAATTACCCTAAATAAATTTATCCAAACTCATTTTATTTACCCTAAATGCCTTTTAACATAATATACTGAGAGAGAGAGGTGCGATTGAAGAACGACGATTGAAGAACTGGGCGCGATCGAAGAACAAAGAAGAACGAAGAAGGAAGAACGTAGACGTGCGAACATATACATCCATTCATCATGTAAGTAACCCCTAATTCAACAATGTTTGTTTTGCGAACCCTAATTGCAAGTTGCCATGCTTGTTTTTTGTGCTTTTTTTGTAATGTCTGTGTGTATATATGTTATTTTCAGGAGATATGATTTAGTTATATATTATGGTGGTCATTTTATGACTTGTTTGAAGTATCAATATGCGGGGTCAAAGAAAAAACATTTTAAGAACCTTGAAGTAAAGAAATTGACTGTTAAGCAAATTAAGGATATGGTTAGTGATGTTGTGAATGATGATGATAAGTTGTATTTTCCTAAAGATGGGGTTTCTCCTGATGATGGGTGGGGATTATTGAGGAGAAATGTTGATGTTTTGGATTTGGTTAGTGCAGCCAAAAAATCTATGATTGGTGTGTGTAGAATTCACGGTTTTCATGCTTTTTCTACTGCTATACCACCAGTTGTGGAAGATGAGGGTAGCAACATAGAAGGTGAAAACAGTGCATATGGGGGAGATAATGAGGAGGCTAAAGTGGAGACAGAGACTGAGAGGGTGAAAAAATTGACTGCAAGGAAGAGGGTACATAGAGGAAAAGAGAAAGTAATTGTACCTGAGAATGAGGATGATAGTGCAGATGAGGGTGAGGATCAGAGCGAAGCTGATAGTGTATATGAGTTTGTAAATGATAACTAGAGTGATGAAGAATTTGCTGATATGAGGAAAATAATAGAGGATGTTAGGAAGGACAAGAAATGCTTGAAAAAGAACAGAGCTAGTTTATTGAAGACAGTTTGATGGGGTACAGAGTAACTCAAGAAGAGCTTTTGAATGAGATGGACAATAATTCAATGTCTAGTGGGTTAGTATATGGTATTGGTAGTGAAGAAGAATCCGAGGATGAGGATTATGCTTATGTTGAACCTAACATGTCCAGTAAAAAAATAAGGGAATAAGGAGGAATCCAAACTGGAAGCTCAGTGAAATGCAAGAGGAGTTCAATAGAGTTTTGAAGGTGGATGTATGTGAGACCAAATGTTGCAGGGTTTGAAAGACAACTTTAACTGGAATAGAAGAACAGATGGTGAAGCACTTTGCTGGCTTGAAGAGATTTGGTGGTGAGATTTTGAGGAGTAACAAGGAGAATACAGTGAAAATATGTACAATTAGGGTGAATGAACAAGATCCTCCATGTTTTCAAAGGTTTTATGTTTGTTATGCTGAGCTGAAAAAGGGATGGAAAGAAGGGTGCAGACCTATCTTTGGTTTGGATGGCTGCTTCTTAAAAACAGTCTGTGGGGGACAGCTTCTATCTGCTGTAGGAAGGGATGTAAATAATTGCATTTATCCTGTTGCAATGGCTGTGGTTGAGACTGAATCATATGACAGTTGGAAGTGGTTCTTGATGCTGATTATTGATGATCTGGGATTAGGAAATGGGCTTGGATATACCTTTATTTCAGACCAACAAAAGGTACAATTCTGACCAAGATTTTCAATTTGTGTGCTATGTATTCATTTCTGTGTTATGCTGATTATTTTGTATCTATTATCAATTCAGGGGTTGGAAAAGGCAGTCAAGGAATTGGTGCCATATATAGAGCATAGGAACTGCACTAGGCATATCTACTCCAATCTTGAAAAGAAGCAAGGAAGTGAGGCTGTTAGGAATGCCTTCTATGAAGCAAGCCTAGCCACACATCCTGAAGCTTTTAAAGCAGCAATGAGAGCACTTGAGAAAGCATCAAAGAGGGCATCAGAAAAAATGAACACATTTGATCCCAAGGTATGGTCTAAAGCTTACTTTGGTACACATTCCAAGACAGATAACACTGAGAATAACATCTCAGAGTGCTTTAATTCATGGATTATGAGATCAAGATTCATGCCCTTGATTGACATGTTAATTGATATCCATGATATGATAATGGAAAGATTACATCGAAAAAGAGATGCAATGAAAAATGTTGATTGTGTTATTCTGCCTAAGGTTATGAAAATTCTAGATGATGAGGTTATGAAAAGTTCTGAGTGTAGTGTACTCTGGGATGGGAGACAAAACTTTCAGGTCAAGTGGAGGGGGATAGGGTTTTGTGTAAACTTGACAGAGTAGACATGCTCATGTAGGGTTTGGGAGTTAACAGGTACCCCATGCTGTCATGCAATTTGTGCTATACAGAGAATGAGGCTTAATCCAATAGATTTCGTGTCTCATTACTTTACTAAGGAGACTTACATGAAGACTTACTCCCACTGCTTGCAAGTACTCAGAGGTGAACCTTTCTGGGAACAGGTTGAGGGAGAGACAGTATTGCCACCACCAAGAATGAAGCAATTGAGAGGAAGGCCAAAGAAGTAGAGAAGAAGAGAGGGATGGGAAGGAAGTGTTAGTAGGGGTAAGTTAAGCAAGCCCACTAGACAAGGGAGGGTGATGCACTGCAGCAAGTGTAAAAAAGCAGGACATAACATTAGAAAATGCCCTGACCAAACAGAAGGTACTACTACAACTAAGAAGCAAAGAGGCAGAAAGAGGAAATGTGCACAACAGGAGGAAGAAATTGCTAGTAAGATGGAGAGGCATGAAATTGAAGAAGAAACAGGGGAAGCCGAGCTTATGGGGGAGGCTCTAAGAGATGCAGAAATGTTTTCAACTCCACCACAACCTAACACTCCAAGAAGAAGCCAGAGGCAAGTAATGGGGAGGTGTACACAGTCTTCAGTTGAAGAGGGCAATGCAAGCAGTGCTATTTTTGTAAGAACACGGTTTTAGCATTTTTTGTATCTCTTAAAATGTTTCATATTTACTTCCAACTTGCTTGCACACTAATTGTTATAAATGATGGTTGCAGATGCCCACACCTGGCATGAATGTGACCTTAGGAACTGGTGGCACACCACTTGCAGACAAGCCAAGGCCATCAAGGCAGAGAAAGAGCAAGAAAGGGAAGGGACCAATCAAGCCATTCACAGCCCCAAGGAAGATATAGTTTTTTTAATCGAAGCACATGGATTTTGTAATATCTAATTAACTTATTCTAAGTGTTTCTATGAACTTAGTTTTATGTGCTTTTGTAAGCACCAAGGACCTTGTTTTATGGCTTCTGTAAGTTTCAAGTGGGAGACATTTTGTGTTTTGACCCATGTGTTTGGTTTGATGCTTTTGTAAGGAATCCAAAACTTTATGCAATGACATCACTCTTTCTGTTTCTTTATATGTTTATTATCTTCACATTTGGCATGCAATTGTATCTTTCATTTGGTGTGCATTATTTATGTTATTGGGCCGAATACATAATAATAATCAAGTTCGTATGAGAGAATAACAAGTAAAACACGTATGAACGATTAAAACTGTTTGGAATTAATACCTCCTCTCTCAGTGATGTAAAATATCATAGAGAGCTGCTTAGGTTACAATGAAAAGATAGTTCTATGCATGATACCCTTCTAGGGTTAACCTAACTGTATTTATAAGATATACAGCTTCGTTACAATCACTAATTGATACTCCTATAAATCAACTATACAATTGATATCAATTACGATTGCTACACATCTCCCAAGTCAACTCAATCTCTTTGACAGCTATCCAATCTGTAAAGAGATTGCTTCCATAATTATCTTCAATTAATCTTCAATAACTGTTGACTGGAAACGCGCTTCCTCCAGACAGAGTTTAACAAACTCTGTCGAGCTTCCATGGTCAGCGTTTAACCAAACTCTGACTGCTTCCAGCTAAACTATGATTTGTCGCTGTAGCTCTTAAACACTGTTTTCATCAATCATTTCTAACAATGTCCCCCAACTTGTTCATTAGCAAAAATGTTCAAGTTTACAGTAAATGATGATGTCAAAACAAATATAAAATTACAGTGTTTAATATACAAACAGAGTTTAAGCTTATACTTAACAAAAATATACAAAAACAAGAAAATTCTTACAGACTTCAATCTCTAATCTCTTCAAGATCCGGTGTCGCTCTGAGATAGTCTATAAGCAATCTTCTTTCAGCATTTTCAAGTTCAATCTCCATAGCTTCCTTGATTTCTCTCAACTGAGGATCACTCTCATCAGTTTGATAAATAGCAGATTTTAAATCGTAGATTTTGTTCCTCCTCATATCATTTCCCAGTCTGATATACTTCACTTCTTCAGACTTCACATTAAAATCAAGAACAGTGATTCCAAGATCAGTCTTCAACTTTGTAGTACCCTTCTCCATTTCTATCAGTTTTCCATTACAGTCTTTGTATTTAGGAACATATTTGCTGTTGTACTTCATGCCTCTCCTTGCCAGATTTTGTAGCATCTTTTGTCAATCTTAAATACTGTTCCATCAGCCATGAAGTACAAGAGAAAATCTTTCTTTAAACTCTTCTGATAGACTAGCTTTACTGATTCTAGTCTGTCTAAACTCTCTTGAGTGACAACACCTCGACCTGGAACAGTCAGTGAAGAAGGATCTCTGGGACCAACATGTTGTCTTTTGTCCCTGTGTGAGCCTATACCACCCTTATTATTTCCAATTTTACCAGATAAAGCTCTACTATCAGTGAAATCCATATAACCTTTAAATGCTAGATTTGGATCATGAAGAGTTTCTTTTCCAAAAATTGATTTCAACTGAGAAGATATAGGTGTGGTCACAACTTGTGTAGCAACAGAGGTTGTGTTTTCATTCTTCTGTACAACTTGTGTAGAAACAGAGGTTGTATTTGCTTGCTTTGAGCTTCTTTCTTCTTCAGCAATGCCTTTCAGCTTTTGCCTAGAGTCTGCATCTGTTGGTTTTCTGGATACCTGCATCCTTTGACCAGCACCAACTTTTTCTTTGATTTCTATGCCTTTAAGAACAGGCTTTACAGCTTTTACATTCTTCTTAGTTTTGCCAGATTTCAAAGCTTTTTGATGTTCTGCTAGAAACATTTTCTCTTGAGCTTGAACATCTGCAATTGTAACTCCCTCTTCATTTTCTTCAAGAAATAACTTAGCAGCCAACTCCTCATCAGTCTGAGGATCAGAGGTTAATACCAAACTCTTGGTTTTTGAAATACCTTGAGTGACAGTGTTTATTCCAACAGACTGTGACTTAGAAGACTTGCTAGTTTTCAGAGTTTGAGTTTCTTCAGCTTTGCCCTTGCCTTTATTATTTGCTCCTCCATCTCCAGCATCATCCTTCTAAGACAGAGCTTGAGATTGCTTGCATTTTGACTTTGCAACTCTCTCCCCCTTTTTGACATCATCAGGCATGAGTATAGATGTGATCAACTCCAAGGAGGTAGCAATGGAATCAATCTTAGCAGACATGACAGACTGATTTTCTTCAACTTTACCAAGCCTTTCAAAAAGATTGTCTTGAGCTTTAGAAAATTTTGTAGTCTTGAGTTTAGATTCTCTTTCCATGTTCATTTCTCTAGTCTGAATCTCAGTCCTCAAGTCAGTAATTACCTTCTGGGTATCAACAAATCTTCCATCCAAAGGTTTAACTTGAACCACAGTTGCTTTTAAGCATGAAAGAATCTCTGGATTGGAAATATCTCTAGCAGTTTGTTGAACAAAATTAGTTGCTCTCCCTCTTGGAACGATACAATCTTCTTTATACCAGTTTGCAGCATATTGAGCAAGTAGCTCTTCTTCAATTGCATTAGACTTGCAAGGTTGAGCAAAAGATGTATGCTTGTTATCAGTCTGCACTGGTGCACTCTGAGAAGAATCAAAGTTTGCACTACCTTCCCCTGTATCTGCAGCTTCAAGTGAAACATTGTGCTGAGCATTGTCAGCCACAGTTTCTGCAACTTCTTCTGTAACCTTCCCAAGATTCTCTTCATGTTGCTCAGGCTCAGCAACAGAGTTTGCAATGATAGCTTCTATTTCCAAAGGCTCAGAATTTGCCTTGGTTGCTTGATCAACCTCATCACCTCTTTCAGGAATCTGCTGAGCATCAGAGATTAACTCTGTATGTGAAGCTACAGTTTCAGTAATGACAACTGTAGGCTGATCAGTTGCACCAGTTGTATCAGATTGAGCATAGACAGGTGAGATAGGATCAGAGAATGGCAGGAATGAATCAAGAAAATCATTCATTGGAGCAAAACCATCTCTGTTGTCCTCTTCTACAGGCATGACATCCTCTGCAGGCATAGCATCCTCTACAGGCATAGCATCCTCTGTAGTATGTACCTTGTGACGCCTCGCAGATCCGGGATATAGATCCGGGCTCACAACTCACTTAAACAATACAAACCTATAAATGCGGAACAATAATAATACAATCCCTCATCCAAGATACGAGCACAGGCTAAAGTATGAAACAAACACTGCTAATTACTATTACAAACCTCAAATATAATTTAATACAATCTGATAGATCTTAAATGTCTAGTCTATCCAATCCACTTATTACAACAATACACGAAATTAAACCATCTGCACTTTCAATCATCAAACATCACTCCCCTGGCTGCCGAGCCACTAGGTCTAAACATCCTCGATCTTAACTGGAAAAGAAACATTACATTGCAAGGTGAGCCAGAAAGCTCAACAAGAATATCCTTCAATGTATAAATAAATAATAAACTTTTAATCGTTCCAAGTATTAACTACAAGCCATACTGGAATATCTGAAAGGTGAATCAAGTTCAGTGATATGAACAGATAAATTCGGATAAGTTTCGACGATCAATAATGCCATAAGAAAGTGGCTCAACATCAACTAGAGTCAAATACTCAGAATGTTAGAACTGGTCCATCTCATAATTTTTAAAAACAAAGTTAGGCATGCTGATCAGTCACGCTCTAACCCGGACAGTGCACAAAGCAAAGTCCTCATCGGATCCAAGGCACTGAAAGGCCTTACACATCGACCAATATATGGTCAGACCAATTAAGGTAAAGTTTTATATAAATCCACCAATTCTAACCTTACGTTCAGGTGTCGATACAATTGACAACCTTTAAATCATAATTAGGTGTCGGAAGATTGACAACCTTGATCACAACAATCACTGGAAGTTCACGTTCCAGGAAAAACAACTCAAAGTGAATGTACGATAACAAATGGTACAACATCTAGTATCGATGAGTTCGATACAACAATGGGGTGATAATGAAGAATCAACAATAGTAACAATAAGTGTTGTCTAGATCGATACAAGAAATGGGTAAATCGAATGCAACGATATTATAGGCGTCGATGAATTCGAACGCCACCATCTGGGTAATAATAATTAATCAAGAGTAATAAGGCATCGACTAGAGCGAATGCCTAAAAAGGTTGAAATGAATCGTCAATGATAATTTAAATGAATCTCGTCAAAGTTGATAAGAATAATTCAATGGATTCATGCTGTGAATAATTTAAGAATGATTTCTTGAACAATAATTTAAAGGGATACATGGCATAGCATTTGTATATTTAATAGGATAACAAGTGGTAGAAAAATACTTGCCTGATAATAAGGTCAAGTCCGTCTAAATATTCTCGTAACCTTCTGCTTTAGCTTTTCCTTTGCTCCTCTGACTCGACTCTATAATAAACGTCTCGAATCAAATACTAATACATCTCACTATTCATTCCACGTATTTCATGTAATTCACATAATTTACATAATTCATTTAGCACGTAACATTTATATTGCCCTAGCGGACACATTCAGATCACGTAATCAATTAATGGAACTCTACAAATATTTTTAACATATGTCCAAACCTCGTCATAAATTAAATCTCGCTTCGAAATATTTTTAAAACAATTTTCATAATTTTTGGGATTTTTCTAATATTTTTAAAGCATTTAAAACTCAAAACGGGATAATTTGGAATTAAATAACCTCAATTATATTAATTAAATTAAACAATAATTAATGAATAAAATTATTCGATAAATGATCTCATTTATCGAATAATTAAATCAATTTAAATTATTATTCGAAATGATTTAATATAATTAAAGTATTAAATTCTACATTTAAATAATTAAGGAAATGATTCCAAAAATCTTAAAATAAATAATAATTTTGGATAAATCCGATTTTTGTTTTAAAATAATACAGAAAATATTTTTCTGAAAATTTAGAAACTGATTTTGTATTTTTCTGATTTTTATTGAATTAAATATGAATTTTCGAAAATTAAAACAATTTAAAATAAAAATCAGAAATAATCAGCACTATTCATCGTCTTCTTCTTCAAGCTCCACCACCGGCGGCAATGGCAGCTCCGGCCGGCAATGGCAGCTCCGGCCGGCGGCGCAACTCCGGCGACACTCTAAATCTAGTCAAACATGACCCAAACTCAACACAAGCTTTGTCTTTGAACGATCTACAACTTCGCCAACCCGGAATTTCCAAACAATTACTCGAACTAAAATTCCGTTAAAAAAGTCAACATTTTCCGATGAACACCAAGAACACTCAAGAACAATTTCGAAATAATCAAACCACGTCTAAACATGTTTAACGAACTCAAAACCTAACATATGATATACCAAACTGACCAGGAGAAAATTATCTACAACATGGAATCATCAAATCACATAAACAATCAAGTTTACGAAAAATCATAATTTTGAATCTTTAAATTCGAATTTTGTAAAGATCATATAAAATCAAATAATGACCCCCCACGAATTCTGGGCACATATTTAGAAACTAGATTTTCATACCTTTAATTTGAGCCCAAGAACGTTGAATTTCGATTCCGGGAAAGCCTCCAATTTGGAGCTTGAAATTGAAGAACACTAGAATTTTCTCTCTAAGAAATTTATGACTTTTGAAACAATAATTTTGAGAGAATGATTGCTGGCGGCTGGTATTGGTATTATTGACAGATTTGTTGGGGAATATTTTGCTTTTGTGAATATTTTATTCAGGTCTCATGAAATCGGTTCCGTAATTGCCGCTTAGTGGAATTTCGGATATAAAACAGAGGCAAAATTTTTACGAAAAATCACGAAAATAATTTGAAAAATCCTCAAACATGATAGAATGAATAAAACTTGAGACAAGAATATATTAAAATTTATTTGATCAGTTTTGATATAAATACGTTTTTAAAAACGAAACCGCTGAGCTTTTAAAAGTACGGTCTACCGAAACGGCAAATACTACTAACATGATTTTTTTTTTTTTTTTATACATATACGGGAAACTCTCTAACCTCAATTAAATACATATAACGATAATAATATCCGTCTATAACACATCGTTCCATCGAGTTGAATAAATCAGATAAATATTTATTCCATTCAATAATAATAATTACATTTTTAATACAAGTTCTTACAATCTTCCCTCCTTAAAAGGATTCTGTCCTCAGAATCAAACTAAGCAAATAGGTGTGGATACCTCTCTAACATCTCACTTTCTAGCTCCCAGGTAGACTCTTCGACCCTAGGATTTCTCCACAAAACTCTTACTATCGAAATGATCTTATTTCTAAGCACCTTCTCCTTCCTGTCTAAAATCTCTACCGGTAGTTCTACGTAGGACAAATCCGGCTGAATCTCGACTGGTTCTGACTCTATCACCTGGTTTGAATCTGGATGGAACCTCTTCAACATTGACACGTGGAAAACGTTATGAACATGTTGTAAATGCGGAGGTAGCGCTAACTCGTAAGCAACTTTCCCAACTTTCTTCAGGATTTCGAACGGCCCAACGAATCTTGGACTTAGCTTTCCTTTCTTCCCAAATCTCACTAGCCCTTTCCATGGAGATACCTTCAGCAAAACTGGTTCTCCTACTTCAAAGTTTATGTCCTTCCTGGCTCGATCAGCGTATTTCTGTTGTCGATCCTGTGCGGCTATCAATCTCTTCTGTATAAGTTCAACCTTGTCCTTGGTTTGCTGGATCAGCTCGGTTCCCAATATCTTCTTCTCGTCCACCTCTTCCCAATATAATGGAGATCGACATCGTCGTCCGTATAAAGCTTCACATGGTGGCATTCCAATGCTGGCGTGATAGCTGTTGTTATAAGAGAACTCCACCAAAGGCAGATGGTCATCCCAACTACCCTGAAGGTCCATCGCACACACTCTCAACATGTCTTCAATCGTTTGAATAGTACGCTCGCTTTGGCCATCAGTCTGCGGATGATATGCAGTGCTCATGTTCAGTTTAGTTCCCAGAGCTTCTTGAAATTGTCGCCAAAATCTGGAATTAAATCTCGGGTCTCTATCAGACACAATCGAAACAGGGACTCCATGTCGCATTACTATCTCTTTCAAGTACAGGTGAACTAACTTGTCCATCGTATATCTTTCGTTGATCGGTAGAAAATGTGCCGACTTCGTTAATCTATCAATGATAACCCAAATGGCATCGTGATTAGCTTTCGTCTTGGGTAATCCAACCACAAAATCCATGGCAATCTGCTCCCATTTCCATTCAGGAATCTCTAGGGGTTGTAACAATCCACTCGGCCTCTGATGTTCTGCTTTAACCTTTTGGCAAGTATAACACTTACTAACCCACTCTGCAATCTCTCTTTTCATGTCTGGCCACCAAAAATTTCTTTCAGATCTCGGTACATCTTCGTACTCCCAGGGTGAATTGAGAACTTTGAATTATGAGCTTCTTGTAAAATTTCATTCTTCAGTTCTGCCACATTAGGAATCCAAATTCTAGAAGAAAATCTTAAGACTCCTTCCTCGTCCTTTTGGCTGCTTAACTCTTCTCCCGACAATTCATTCACATCATGGTTCATTATTTCTTCTTGGCACTTTCTGATCCTCTCCAACAGTTCTGGTTGAAATGTCATTGCGTAATTCAAATCAGTTGCACAAACTGGGGCACGAATCTCTATTTCCAATTTCTCAAATTCCCTGAATAATTCTTGGTTCATAGTAAACATGTTCAATCTTTCCTTCCTACTCAAGGCATCTGCTACCACATTGGCTTTCCCCGGATGATAATTGATGGTACAATCATAGTCTTTAATCAGTTCCAACCATCTCCTTTGTCTCATGTTAAGTTCCTTCTGGGTGAAAATATACTTCAAACTCTTGTGGTCAGTGTAAATCTCACACTTCTCTCCATATAGATAGTGTCTCCAAATCTTGAGTGCAAAAATAATGGCTGCTAGTTCCAAGTCATGGGTAGGATATTTTTGTTCATGTATCTTCAATTGTCTGGAAGCATAGGCTATCACCTTGTCATGCTGCATCAATACACATCCCAGTCCTTTATGGGACGCATCACTATATATCACAAAGTCTCCTTGTTCATCTGGCAATGTCAACACTGGAGCCGTCACCAATCTCTTTTTCAGTTCTTGGAAGCTTTCCTCACACTTGTCATTCCAAATAAACTTTTCACTTTTCCTTGTCAACTTGGTTAGTGGAGTGGCTATCTTCGCAAAGTCTTGGACGAATCTTCGATAATAACCTGCCAATCCCATAAAACTCCTGACCTCTGTCGGTGTCTTTGGTCTCTCCCAATTCAGTACAGCCTCAATCTTAGCCGGGTCTACCTTAATCCCTTCACTGCTTACCACATGCCCTAAGAATTGAACTTCTCTTAGCCAGAATTCACATTTCGAAAACTTAGCAAACAACCTTTCCTTTCTCAAGATCCTCAACGTTATCCTCAAATTTTCCCTATGTTCCTCTTCTGTCTTGGAATATACCAAAATATCATCAATGAATACAATTATAAATTTATCCAAGTATCTCTTAAATACCCTGTTCATCAAGTCCATAAAAGCAGCTGGTGCATTTGTCAATCCAAAAGCCATTACCAAAAATTCATAATGTCCATACCTACTTCGGAATGCCGTCTTAGGTACATCTTCAGGTTTGATCTTTAGCTGATGGTAACCCGATCTTAAATCAATCTTCGAAAAGTGGACAGCTCCTTTCAATTGGTCAAACAAATCATCTATCCTTGGCAATGGATACTTATTCTTAATAGTCAATTTATTCAACTCTCGGTAGTCAATACACAACCTCATGCTCCCATCCTTCTTTTTAACAAATAGTACTGGGGCTCCCCATGGGGATACGCTGGGTCTGATAATTCCTTTTTCCAGTAGATCTTGCAACTGGACTGCCAACTCTTTCATCTCTATCGGAGCCATTCTGTATGGAGCCTTCGATACTGGTTCAGTTCCTGGGGCTAGGTCAATCGCAAATTCTATTTCCCGATCTGGAGGTAAACCTGGAAGCTCATCGGGAAAAACATCTGGAAACTCATTCACTACTGGAATCTCTTCCAACTAAGGCATCTCTGTTTTTGTGTCTCGCACGTAGGCTAAATAGCCTTCACATCCTTGTCTAAGTAATCTCTTAGTCTGCACAATAGTCAAGAACTTCCTAGTTTGTTTCTGACCGCGGAAAACAACCTCTATATTATCAGGGGATCGTAACGTCAATTTCTTACCTCTACAATCTATCTGGGCACTATGCTCTGTCAACCAATCCATCCCTAGGATTACATCAAATTCTCCTAGTTGGAAGGGTATTAAGTTGGCATAAAAACAGTGCCCTAAAACTACAACATCACAACGAGGACACACCTGATCGACGGGTATGCGCTCCGAATTAGCTATCTCTATAACTAACACCTCGTCTAACAATCTCATCTCACAATTCAATTTACTGACAAAATCTAAAGAAATAAAAGACTTCGTAGCTCCAGAATCAATTAACACCTTGGCATTGACGGAATTTACAAGAAGCGTACCTGCCAAAACATCGGACTCTTGCACTGCCTCGTTCATAGACATGTTGAAGGTTCGGGCAATCGGCTGAATGTTCCTCGCTGGAGGTGCCTCAATTGCCGGAATCATTGCGTTTGCTATAGCTGGTAGTTTTGCTGGGGGTACTCTACAGTCCTTGATCATATGCCCTGGCTTCCCACATCTGTGACACACAATCCCAACCTTGCATTCTCTAGAGAAATGCCCTTTCTGTCCACACTTAAAACAATTCCCAGTTAACTTGTGACATATACCAGGATGTTTCTTACCACACGTCTTGCAATCTGGCAGTGATGGTCTATTAACTCCTGATTGGTTCACCCCTTGAATTCGGTTGCCTTGACCTCCATTCCCTCAATCTGGTCTCCTCATCCCCACATTCTTCCCAGCTTGGAACCCCTGTCTTTTATTAAGATAGTTTTGAGAACCACCCTGAATCTGCTTGTTATCAACCACTCCCAATTTTCGTTTCTTTCCCTCTTTCTCCTTCTGATACTGCTCACTTTCTTCTTCTGCAATCATAGCTTTCTGAACCACCGCAGCATAGGTGTTCAGTTCCAATATAGCCAACTTGGTTCGAATCCAGGACTTTAGTCCTTGCTGAAACCTCTTCGCTTTCTTCCTTTCTGTGTCCACATAGGAAGGAACAAACCTTGCTAGTTCTGTAAATCTTGCTTCATAATCAGCAACTGACATATTCCCCTGTTTCAATTCCAAAAACTTGACCTCCATCTTGTCGCTCATGAAGAGCGGAAAGTACTTCTCCAAAAACATCTCCTTAAACCTCTCCCATGTAACCACCTCGGTATTCTCCAGGGCTCTCACTGACTCCCACCAATGAGTGGCTTCATTCTTTAGAAAGTAGCTGGCATATTCTGTTTATTTATCTTCCGGGACTTGCACCAAAGCGAAAGCCTTCTCTATCTCTTTCAACCAATTCTTAGCATCGACTGGGTCTGTTGACCCCTTGAATTCTGGTGGTTTTACTGCTTGAAAGGCCTTGAAGGTAACCACTGGAACTGTTGGTTCCTGCCGTTGTTGCTGTTGAGCTGCGAATTGTTGTTGTAGTTGATGTTGCTGCTGAGCTAGAGTAGCAGTCTGTTGAGTCAAAGTTTGCAATAGTTGAACCAACATAGGGTCCATGTGATTTCTAGGAGGTGAATTGGTTCGCTGTTCAGGATTGGTTTGTTGACCAGTAAGTTGGCGAGTTCTTCTTGGAGGCATTCTCAAAAACTGATAGGGAAAAGTAATTTGATCAATAACAATTCAAGTTATAATTGGCTTAAAAAAATTTATCAAGAGTATAAAAATCAAAACAGTGGTTCAGGGTTGCTATACAAAGTTTGATGGCAAAATGTAATATAAAGATATGACAAGAGATAAAAATTGTGTGCACAATGTCGTGGAAATAATCATCGACTAAATCAAGGTATGTGAAACTGATAAGTGAATAAAGAAAATGATTATCTATAACTGATCAACATCTTTTATACCTAATTGGTACAAGCGTAAAATCGCTTCAATGGAAAGAAAATGAAATCCAATCATAATGAAAACTGCTATCCGCTAGTCAACAGTACAACAATCAAACTATATAAAAATGGCTAGTATCCAGCCACGCCCTTACTTCTAATCCGTGCCAATAATTGCTTTCGTATCTCGTTCATAGTACTTTCGCATTCTCTATAATGTTCATGACATCTCTAAAGCCTTGCTCCCAATCAGATATTTGGATGCATCGAACTTCTACTCGCGTGATACGTCGAAAGACCCTATAATGTCGCAATACTCATCTTACTAACCTAAGGTGAACCCTATCTCAAATCGCTTTACTTAACATCTAATACGTACTCCTAACTATTGCAACTCGTTTCTTAATCTAGACTCTACTTCCTACTGTTTCAGGGACCTTAACCTGTGGCTCTAATACCAACTGTGACGCCTCGCAGATCCGGGATACAGATCCGGGCTCACAACTCACTTAAACAATACAAACCTATAAATGCGGAACAATAATAATACAATCCCTCATCCAAGATACGAGCACAGGCTAAAGTATGAAACAAACACTGCTAATTACTATTACAAACCTCAAATATAATTTAATATAATCTGATAGATCTTAAATGTCTAGTCTATCCAATCCACTTATTACAACAATACACGAAATTAAACCATCTGCACTCTCAATCATCAAACATCACTCCCCTGGCTGCCGAGCCACTAGGTCTAAACATCCTCGATCTTAACTGGAAAAGAAACATTACATTGCAAGGTGAGCCAGAAAGCTCAACAAGAATATCCTTCAATGTATAAATAAATAATAAACTTTTAATCGTTCCAAGTATTAACTACAAGCCATACTGGAATATCTGAAAGGTGAATCAAGTTCAGTGATATGAACAGATAAATTCGGATAAGTTCCGACGATCAATAATGCCATAAGAAAGTGGCTCAACATTAACTAGAGTCAAATACTCAGAATGTTAGAACTGGTCCATCTCATAATTTTTAAAAACAAAGTTAGGCATGCTGATCAGTCACGCTCTAACCCGGACAGTGCACAAAGCAAAGTCCTCATCGGATCCAAGGCACTGAAAGGCCTTACACATCGACCAATATATGGTCAGACCAATTAAGGTAAAGTTTTATATAAATCCACCAATTCTAACCTTACGTTCAGGTGTCGATACAATTGACAACCTTTAAATCATAATTAGGTGTCGGAAGATTGACAACCTTGATCACAACAATCACTGGAAGTTCACGTTCCAGGAAAAACAACTCAAAGTGAATGTACGATAACAAATGGTACAACATCTAGTATCGATGAGTTCGATACAACAATGGGGTGATAATGAAGAATCAACAATAGTAACAATAAGTGTTGTCTAGATCGATACAAGAAATGGGTAAATCGAATGCAACGATATTATAGGCGTCGACGAATTCGAACGCCACCATCTGGGTAATAATAATTAATCAAGAGTAATAAGGCATCGACTAGAGCGAATGCCTAAAAAGGTTGAAATGAATCGTCAATGATAATTTAAATGAATCTCGTCAAAGTTGATAAGAATAATTCAATGGATTCATGCTGTGAATAATTTAAGAATGATTTCTTGAACAATAATTTAAAGGGATACATGGCATAGCATTTGTATATTTAATAGGATAACAAGTGGTAGAAAAATACTTGCCTGATAATAAGGTCAAGTCCGTCTAAATATTCTCGTAACCTTCTGCTTTAGCTTTTCCTTTGCTCCTCTGACTCGACTCTATAATAAACGTCTCGAATCAAATACTAATACATCTCACTATTCATTCCACGTATTTCATGTAATTCACATAATTTACATAATTCATTTAGCACGTAACATTTATATTGCCCTAGCGGACACATTCAGATCACGTAATCAATTAATGGAACTCTACAAATATTTTTAACATATGTCCAAACCTCGTCATAAATTAAATCTCGCTTCGAAATATTTTTAAAACAATTTTCATAATTTTTGGGATTTTTCTAATATTTTTAAAGCATTTAAAACTCAAAACGGGATAATTTGGAATTAAATAACCTCAATTATATTAATTAAATTAAACAATAATTAATGAATAAAATTATTCGATAAATGATCTCATTTATCGAATAATTAAATCAATTTAAATTATTATTCGAAATGATTTAATATAATTAAAGTATTAAATTCTACATTTAAATAATTAAGGAAATGATTCCAAAAATCTTAAAATAAATAATAATTTTGGATAAATCCGATTTTTGTTTTAAAATAATACAGAAAATATTTTTCTGAAAATTTAGAAACTGATTTTGTATTTTTCTGATTTTTATTGAATTAAATATGAATTTTCGAAAATTAAAACAATTTAAAATAAAAATCAGAAATAATCAGCACTATTCATCGTCTTCTTCTTCAAGCTCCACCACCGGCGGCAATGGCAGCTCCGGCCGGCGGCGCAACTCCGGCGACACTCTAAATCTAGTCAAACATGACCCAAACTCAACACAAGCTTTGTCTTTGAACGATCTACAACTTCGCCAACCCGGAATTTCCAAACAATTACTCGAACTAAAATTCCGTTCAAAAAGTCAACATTTTCCGATGAACACCAAGAACACTCAAGAACAATTTCGAAATAATCAAACCACGTCTAAACATGTTTAACGAATTCAAAACCTAACATATGATATACCAAACTGACCAGGAGAAAATTATCTACAACATGGAATCATCAAATCACATAAACAATCAAGTTTACGAAAAATCATAATTTTGAATCTTTAAATTCGAATTTTGTAAAGATCATATAAAATCAAATAATGATCCCCCACGAATTCTGGGCACATATTTAGAAACTAGATTTTCATACCTTTAATTTGAGCCCAAGAACGTTGAATTTCGATTCCGGGAAAGCCTCCAATTTGGAGCTTGAAATTGAAGAACACTAGAATTTTCTCTCTAAGAAATTTATGACTTTTGAAACAATAATTTTAAGAGAATGATTGCTGGCGGCTGGTATTGGTATTATTGACAGATTTGTTGGGGAATATTTTGCTTTTGTGAATATTTTATTCAGGTCTCATGAAATCGGTTCCGTAATTGCCGCTTAGTGGAATTTCGGATATAAAACAGAGGCGAAATTTTTACGAAAAATCACGAAAATAATTTGAAAAATCCTCAAACATGATAGAATGAATAAAACTTGAGACAAGAATATATTAAAATTTATTTGATCAGTTTTGATATAAATACATTTTTAAAAACGAAACCGCTGAGCTTTTAAAAGTACGGTCTGCCGAAACGGCAAATACTACTAACATGAATTTTTTTTTTATACATATACGGGAAACTCTCTAACCTCAATTAAATACATATAACGATAATAATATCCGTCTATAACACATCGTTCCATCGAGTTGAATAAATCAGATAAATATTTATTCCATTCAATAATAATAATTACATTTTTAATACAAGTTCTTACATACCTCAACAATAGGTGTTTGCTGAGAAATCACCTCTAGAGCTTCAACAACTTCTTCATCAGAATCAGAAATGACCAACTTCCTTCTCTTATAGGTCTGTACCTCAACTGCTACCTTTTCCCCATCAACAGTAATATCAACAGAGGTTGATTTTTCACTGACTTCTTCAGATAATGATGATGGAGACCGATTTGCCCTTTCTCTTTTCTCTTTTCTGGCTCTCTTAGCTAGAGCAAAGCTATGTCTGGAATTATGAGCAGGATGCTTTGTTCTTTTGCTTTTTCTTCGTGCTGATTTTGGTTGTGATGGTTCGGGATGTTGGGTTGGAGCAGTGTTTGAGGTTGGTGGTTGAGTGGTTTGAGTGTGTTGAGTGTTTAGTGGTTGAGGTTGTTCAGTGTTTGTTGTATGGGTATTTGTAGGTTGTGGTTCAGTGATTGGATTTGGGTCAGAGGTTGTAGGTGGGTGAGTAGGTACAGTGTTTGTAGGTGTTGGCTCAGGTTCAGTGTTTATAGGTTCAGGCTGTGGTGGTTCTGGTTGTTGTGGATCTTGAGGTTGTTGGACAAAATTATGAAGGGCAAGGGGCATAACAAATGCAGGTAGATTTTCTTTGCCAGCATCCTTATTAGTCATGTCAGAGAAAATTCTCTTATTAACTTTAAAGGGTTGGATTATATCAGCCTCATCAATGTCAAGACCAGGAACACAAGCTGTAAACAGTAATTGATAGAATCTAGCAAAATAGACTGTAGTAGACTCTGACAACTTATCACCTAAGTTCATTAACACATATCTACCAAAATCGAAATTACTTCCATAAAGAAGAGAATACCCAATTTGGAGACTATCGATGGGAATTGCATCCCAGTTGGTGACCTTCTTCTGAAAAGTTCTTGTGATGCAGTCAAAGAAGAAGTTCCATTCCTTTCTGAGATTTGGCCTTTTCACACTGCCTAGCTTTGAAAGAGATTCCATGTACCCAATCTCTGTTAGCATTTCCCTCAGATTATTTTCAGAAACAACAACATATGAAGTGTGAGTGTCAAACCCCATGACTTCTCTGACTGTACTTGGAGTAATTACATACTCTACTTCATCATAAGTAAAAACAATTGTAGGAGTCCCATTCCCTCCTCCATCATCAAACGCTGAGTTCTGCCAGAAAGATACAATCTGAGATGCAGAAAGCATTTGCAGTTCAACCAGAGCTTGCCCAATCTCTGAGTCGCGTAGAAAGTTTTGTATAAGATGAAACGCTTCTGAAACACGTTCATTATTAAGTGGGGCTGCATAGTTGTTAGGAACATAACGTAGACCAAGAGCAGTAAAAGGTTTATAAGCCATTAGATCAAGAAAGAGCAAGAAAACAGTAGTGAAAGTGGTGTGTAGAAAAGGTGTTTGTAAAAATGCTTAAGTGAAAAACAAGTGAACTGTGAGATGTAACTGTGAGTGGGTGAAAGTAGAAATGAATCGTGTGACACAAAAGTGATTAGAGTTGTAATTAAAAATTAAAACTCAATCGTTTAAGCATTAAAACACGCAACAGTTTCTTGATTAATGTGTGAGTGGAACACATTAGTGGGTGAGTGGGACACGTGGCATGCATGCAGTGAATGTAACGCCCCAAATCCGGGGTCAGGGATTTGGTCGTCACGCGGAAATCCTTAACATCAAATTACCTGTTTAACAACATTAAACCATCTGTAATCATTAAAACTGAAATATAACTCTGCGACCCCAACCACCAAGCATCTTTTAGGTCATAGGGCTAGAAACAAGAACTAAAATCTTTACATCTTTATTACATCCATTCTATTACATCGCACTATGTCATACAAATCTTATACTACTAGTATAGCTTCGTTGGGAAGTACACCAGCAATTAGTACTACTCACTACAAAGTAATATAGATTACACATCAATGTACTTACATATAACTTATTCCAGCTATCTATGTTCTGGATCATATCATCTTCATAAGGGCGTACTGCCTGCTTCTTCTGAGCCATGCAGATAAGCCTCAATCATCTACCTTCCTCTGAAAGGTTAATATTTAAAACAAGCAAGTATGAGCGAAAGAATTGCCCAGCAAGTATTAATAGAGCACAACAATATATATATCAATATACACATGGAGTTTTTGAAATATAACGATACTTAATATCAATTCGACATATTTACAACAATGAAACTTCAATAAAGAAAATATGACGTTTAACGCAACATCCAATGAACAGATAAGTTTATAATAATCGTAGTAATCCTCATATCTTAGCGAAATAGTGTGCACTACAGTATTGCTAATCTTTTAGAAGGCTTTTCAAAATACGCAGTTCAATATGCTGCTAAGACAGTTGCTTATAATCATATCCAAACCAACCATTAGAAGATTTCATTTTTAGTATTTCTCAATCTGAAAGCATATACATATAAGTATGTCATTTCCATCAAACACCTTACAGATCGACATCATGTACCGGGTATAAGTTCTTTAACCACTTGGTAAGTCTAAACTCAGAAATAACTGATAGGAAGAGAGTCAAAGCTCTTGAAGCAAAACATTTGGGATTTAACATCAATAACCGATGAACAATCTTTCATCTTTTGAATAATTGCAAAAGTGCACAAGCACGTGCCATTATTGTTAGAATAATCTTGCAGTTCTAGATACTGCATGAATTCATCATCTTTCAAAATTGAAAACAACACTATCGGCTACTTGGCACTTAGGCCTAAGAAGCAGTGTTTGAGTATTTTTTTTTTTTCCAAAGTGGAGGATGGGACTTAAAGAAAACATAAAAACCTGACAAGGATTGACGATGATCAGTCGCCACATCCAAGTCCAATAATCCGCGGGTCTTCTCTACCGGTAGAAGGATAGAAACTACATCCGTAACTATCCCCGAGTGAAAACTACATCCGTAATCACCCTCGATGAAAACTACATCCGTAATCATCCTTCGGCAACACATGGGCCGGAATAATAATTGATGGACCGCCTGGCTCACGGCCGCTTACACATCCCGGGAATCGTTCGTCAACGATTCCCACACCTGCCAGAGTCCCCTTTTTCTTTTCTTGTCAAAATCATTTTGATAGAAAACTTGAGTAGTTGAAGTTCGACTTCAGTCGACCGATAATTTCTTGAAAAACGAGCAAGAGAGTAAAACCTGACTGGGGGTTTTCGAAAATGTTTTGAGTTCAAAAGAGTTCAAGTATAGATATACACTTGTACCGATATCAATCTCGACACAGGATTTTGTGATCACACATGGAAAATGGTACGCATAAAGCTTGTAACCACAACAGGGTAATTCCATATATATATAAGTTCTTGAAAAGTAACTTACCTAGATAGATTCAAAATATAATATTTTAAATGACTATGAAAGTCCTTAGATAACCTTTAACAAGTGTTTGATAACCTTCAAATCACTTAGAGTATTTAATAAATATTTGACTACTATGTAACAAATAATAAATATTCAATAATCCCTTTTTAAAAGAATACTCAAATTAATATTCATTTATTAAGTAATATTCAAATAATATTTACTATTAATACTGGAATATTTAACAACCTCAAAACACTCAAATACAACTCTTGGAATGTTTCTAATCAAAATCAGGACACAATCTCTCCAGCAGTCTCCAAACTTTAGCCACTTTATCAAATAACTACTACTGACTCTCGGTCAATAAGAAATAATTAATAAGCATGAAAATCCTTATTCTCTTTCCCCCTTTTTTTTTTGTTTCTTAATGAATATTATAATTAATATTCATCGAATTAAATAAGCATTCAAATAACATATATCGATATCAATCTAGCTGTTTTAAGCTGAAAGTAACCAATTTATAACCATTGGAATATCTTTAATCCGTATTGAAAATAAACTATCTCTGATAAATAATATACTAGATAGAATCACTCCATTAAATTGTTTTATTATTTCTCCGGGACAAAGTGAATTTAAGAAAGCGTTTTGAAAATGATATTCATCTAATTAAATAAATTTAATTAGGCGAATGAGGTTTATTTAATTAGTAAATGCTTTCAGGAGCATCTATTAATTAAATAAACACTGGTTTATTGGTGATGTTGCCTTTAGGTTAATTATTGCGAAATTCTTTTTAAAAGCTTTGCCCGGGTTTTCGAAAACATAAAATACAAAATAGCCCCAACACGCGGCTAAGTTCTAAAACTCAATACATGCCCTACCCTCTGAGCCTTTCTTATTCCGATACATAAATATATACCTCATAACATATAGTCCACTTCCATAGTACGAAAAGTTTATAGATATATATATAAACCGTATAAATCACGATATAGAGCCATAAAAATATCACTGCCCATCAACAGTATTATAAGCCATGGGGTTTTGATTATTGCACGAGCAGGATTTAATATTGTTGGCAAAGCAAGGAATACAATGATTTGGGAGAAGAAGTACAAGGTTGGAAAAACTCGCGATTATGGATTGAAAACTTATTTAACACATTTCATATGTTTAACATAAATACACTCTGAACAATAGAGTATGCATAGTAAACTTGCCTCTGGTCCTTAGCAGAAAATAGAAACCGCGAACAAACCCTTCGCACCTCGTCCAAGTAATTCCATGGACCTTACCTGACGTCTCGATCTTCCTTTTTGGATACACGTCGCTCCAATTGGATTTCGCCCTAATGGTACTGAAATAGTTATGAGTACGTGTCAGTCCCCCCTCGTATCTCGAGTAGATACCACTCGGAATTACCACTAAGTCACATAAAGTCGAACTATGGATGTCCCCTTATATAAAGTGAACATTTCCTAGTACCAACATATCATAACCCTATACCACCATTTAGTCAACTTCACTTAACCTATACATTTATAATACCATTGACCTTCTACGACAAAACTTGATTAATAGCTAATCCTCAAAACACAATTAATCCTCGAAACACATAAATTCTTGAATTAAATCACTTAGCACATATGCACATAAACAGTTAACACCAAAATCATACCTTTAAACCCTTGAAATCAAATAAGTTAAATAAATTAAAACGCAGGGGATTTTTAGAAAATTTCGGCATGTAGTATTCGTTTATCGGACTATGGGCTCAGCCCCTCCATGCCAACAAAACAATTTATAACCCTGTTTTTGATAAAATAAAAGCTGCCTCAACTTGCAGCAACATAAAAGTAAACATATAAGAAAAGTACCCGCCCAGACATGCGGCAACTAGCACATAAGGAAAAGTACCCGCCCAGACATGCGGCAACTAGCACATAAGGAAAAGTACCCGCCCAGACTTGCGGCAACTAGCACATAAGGAAAAGTAAACTAAGTTTATCCACATTTAAGCCAACACCACGTAGTTGGCACTTATGACTTCTAACAATTACTACAACCCGACTTATACCATTTAGCACATAGACATTTACCGATAAGCCAACTCTTATAACTACACCTCATATGACAATAACAATTAGCACTTAGCACTTAGCAATTAACAATTTCAATTGGAAACTAACAATTAGCAATTAGCACTTAACAATTACTTGACAACTAACCCAAATATATTATCCGACAATTAATAATTACTCCCTAACAATTAACAATTAGCAATTTAACAATTAACAATCACTAACCCGAACCTTTAATCGGACTCATAATTAAACTCAACAATTATAATTACAAACATACCTTCCGAATTAAATATCGGAAATTCAACCAATAATCATAATCTTACAATTTTAGTCTAATTATACCCATTACCACATTAAGCTTTCCATTTAAACTAATTAAACCACCATAATTAACCTCGCAATTTAAACTAACTAATTACCACCATAATTAACCTCACAATTTAAACTAACTAATTACCACAATAATCTCACAATTAAATCCAATTTAATTACCACAATAATCTCACAATTTAAAATCAATTAAATTACCACAATTAACTATAACGAAATGTACCAATAATTTAATACGAAAATTAAATAAATTAAAACGCGAAATTATACCATTTCGGATCCGACCCGCCAGAAATCTCTCCCGGAGTCTCTCTCCTTCCAGTCCCTCTCTCTCTCTCTCTCTCTCTCTCTCTCTCTCTCTCTCTCTCTCTTACTGCCCTGCACAGCAATCACCATCACTGCCATCCTTCCCGCTGCTGCTGCCACACCACGCGTCCACCACTGGCCACCGCCCGTCGCCGCCGTTGCTCCGTCGCGCCTCATCCCTCTTCGCGCGGTCTGTTCTTCCGCCTGCACACACCCCAGCCCACTTACACACACACGATTTTACACACCCTTACACACACGATTATATATATAAACACACACATCTCTCAATTTCTCTCCCCGATTGTTTTTCTCCCCCTCCCCTGTTTTGCTGCGGCGTGTGTATGTATACGTATGTATATGTGTGCAAGTGCTGTGTCTTTTTAACCTAATGGGCTCAAGCCCAATAACAATTTTAAAGCTATACCAATTAATACTACATACCTTAAATAATATTTAGAGTTAAAAACTCTAATTTGCAAAAATAAAATTTCTAGCATAATTAAATACTAGAATATTTTTAAAGATTTTTGGAGAAAGAATTAGAATTAAATCTCAATTTTCTAAATTGATATGCATTTTACAAACATTAATAATTTATAAAAACAAATCATAAAAATAATAATTGTGATTCATAATTCACAATTTACAGGGCTTTATAAAAATACTACAAACACTATTGTTTTAGTAAAATCTCAAATTCTCGATATTATAAATTAATCGAGTAATTTCTGCAAATCCTCAAATAATTAAAATAAACATTTCCTAAGGATTTTAAAATCTCTAAATTATTCAATAGTTTAAAATAAAATCTTTACTGAATAATTTCACATTCCAAAATTTAATCTTTATCCAAATAATTTATTGACTCGAGATATCTACTTGGTCCATAAAATTTTAAATAGGAGGACCAGGTTCCACTTAACCGAAAATAATTAAATAATTGAATAATAAAATAAAAAAAATCCTCCTTATTTTAGGAAAACATTATTATTATTGAAATAATAATAAATCATTTCTTGAAAAATTCGGGTTATTACAGTCTACCCCCCTTAAAAGGATTCCGTCCACGGAATCAGCTAAGGCAACTACTGGGGTTCCTTAACTCTTTTATCATCAACACTTATTCTGCAAAACAGGAGGTAGTGTCTCTTCGTAAACACTTCTCCAATATCTCAATTCAAACCTCGATTCTCTATCTGACACTATTATCGCTGGAGTCTTATAACCCACCATTATTCCTTTCACATATACGTCTTGCCCGACTTTCTATTATTATACTATCCTTAAGAGAGAGTTCACTGATTCTATTCACATCACACTCTTGAGAGAGAGAACGAACAAATTCTAGCTATACCTCACTGATATTCTATTCATTCTGGAATTCGCTCTTGCTCTTGGCGATTCCGTTCGAATCTAATTTCTATCAGCGAATTTATGACTTGGCCGACCTGGTTGGCATCCCCTTGAAATTCATTAGAGGTAATAAGAATTATGAAACTTTGAAAAGACAGCTGTCATATCAAGGCAATTGTTACACACTGGTGACCATAAGGTTATGAGTATTAAAGTAAACCTTATTTGAAATAAGAAAATTTACTGAGAGATCAATATGATCATAAGAACTCATGTTGCGTGTCTCAGTTAAGACATTACTAAAGGTAGTTAGCCTTCTTGTATTTCACAACTCACAAGTGACGGCGTCCCGTCAGACTTCTATCACACAGACAGATAGCCCTTGTGTCCCCTATAAGTATAGGGTTGTTCGTCTCAGTGGAAGCTGAGAAGTATGAAAGCAATTCGAAGTGAAGATAATAATTATCGTCTTTCGACAAATAATTCTCAAGTAGACACCCTGGATTAAAATTGATCAGATTCCAAGGTGCAATTTCCAAGGAAAAGGATAACCAGAAAGATACTGGTATACAACAAGCAAGTGGTGCTATAGCACCATAGGATTATCCAATATTTGAAGAAAAGTGGGAATTTAAATATCATCAATCGATAGGGCCTCATAAATCTGAAAGTAGGTATAATGACAGCTTCTGGCACAATCGAAATTAAATATGGTTTAACACGAGTATTGAAGAACAACTTCGAAGAGGGAGTATATTCTTTATTAAAATTCTCTCTTGGAGAGATGTCAAGATAGGTCATAGATTAGGGAGGTAATCCAAATAATTTATGCACGGGGATGTGTCAAATAATTTACAGATTGGGGAGGTAATAAACATAATTTGCAAATGGGGAGATGTCAAACAATTCAGATTGGGGAGACAATCAAAATGATTCATAAATGGGGAGGGTAATGCCAAGGTCTCCACGGATGCCTTTCATGTCGGCTCCTCTGACGGATAATTGTTCGATGGTAGCGCTCTTCTTTTCCACGCACACCCTAAGGTGCTCGATAACCGACGGCATCGTCGACTCGTAATAGTCGCTAGAGATTCAACCATCTGCACTTTACGATATTAAGGAGTTCTATTCGACTCGGCGCAAGCATCTCACGCAAGCGTTCTATTCTTTGAGAAGACTTCGATACCGGTGTCGCCCCTAGCAACGACGAATTCCACGTGTCGAATGGGCGATATTCTGGAACATTGCTGGAAATACATACTTAGATCCAGTCACCATTATAACCGTATTTATACCACATGTTCCTGTCCTCATGACAATTCCGTGTGCAACTTAAGCTTATCCCTTTTTGGCACAACAACCTTCGTACTAGTCTCTCTCAGACTTTCTCGGTCCGTCTTGATTCTTAAAACATTTCATCTTTATTGATCAATCTCATCTTCACCCTTTTTACTTCTATAATTTTGAGACAATTGGTGTCTATCCACCAATCCATTCATAATATTACCTTAAACTCTATCAAGCTCGAGAGGGTTTTTAAACACCCGCAACTTCGACTGATAACCTTTCATAGTGATCTTGTTTTACTTCCCTTTCGGAATTTTAACAGTAGTACATTCTCAACACATCCTTGCCATAATACTAGATGTCATCTTTCTATCATTCACCATCATATTGAAATTCCTTATAGTTCGGGGAATACATAACTGCCTCCATGAATCCCCTAAAATCATCTTAAATTTAGGCCTCGGGCGCTCTATGCCCCTGCCAACCAACACTTGTCTCTAAGAGTTCTTTAGCAGACGTTCATCACCACAAGAAGTGACGTCTATCTCCACATATTCCTCAAAATCTTATCTTAATCATTGGTACTATATCCAATAGTCCAACATGAACTCTACATGAGTTCTGACGTTCTCACATAACTATACCCACTCCTACTCACTCTCGTTTCTAGTTTACTATAACCTCATCTCTGATACCATTTCTGTAACGCCCCAAATCCGGGGTCAGGGATTTGGTCGTCACGCGGAAATCCTTAACATCAAATTACCTGTTTAACAACATTAAACCATCTGTAATCATTAAAACTGAAATATAACTCTGCGACCCCAACCACCAAGCATCTTTTAGGTCATAGGGCTAGAAACAAGAACTAAAATCTTTACATCTTTATTACATCCATTCTATTACATCGCACTATGTCATACAAATCTTATACTACTAGTATAGCTTCGTTGGGAAGTACACCAGCAATTAGTACTACTCACTACAAAGTAATATAGATTACACATCAATGTACTTACATATAACTTATTCCAGCTATCTATGTTCTGGATCATATCATCTTCATAAGGGCGTACTGCCTGCTTCTTCTGAGCCATGCAGATAAGCCTCAATCATCTACCTTCCTCTGAAAGGTTAATATTTAAAACAAGCAAGTATGAGCGAAAGAATTGCCCAGCAAGTATTAATAGAGCACAACAATATATATATATCAATATACACATGGAGTTTTTGAAATATAACGATACTTAATATCAATTCGACATATTTACAACAATGAAACTTCAATAAAGAAAATATGACGTTTAACGCAACATCCAATGAACAGATAAGTTTATAATAATCGTAGTAATCCTCATATCTTAGCGAAATAGTGTGCACTACAGTATTGCTAATCTTTTAGAAGGCTTTTCAAAATACGCAGTTCAATATGCTGCTAAGACAGTTGCTTATCATCATATCCAAACCAACCATTAGAAGATTTCATTTTTAGTATTTCTCAATCTGAAAGCATATACATATAAGTATGTCATTTCCATCAAACACCTTACAGATCGACATCATGTACCGGGTATAAGTTCTTTAACCACTTGGTAAGTCTAAACTCAGAAATAACTGATAGGAAGAGAGTCAAATCTCTTGAAGCAAAACATTTGGGATTTAACATCAATAACCGATGAACCATCTTTCATCTTTTGAATAATTGCAAAAGTGCACAAGCACGTGCCATTATTGTTAGAATAATCTTGCAGTTCTAGATACTGCATGAATTCATCATCTTTCAAAATTGAAAACAACACTATCGGCTACTTGGCACTTAGGCCTAAGAAGCAGTGTTTGAGTATTTTTTTTTTTTCCAAAGTGGAGGATGGGACTTAAAGAAAACATAAAAACCTGACAAGGATTGACGATGATCAGTCGCCACATCCAAGTCCAATAATCCGCGGGTCTTCTCTACCGGTAGAAGGATAGAAACTACATCCGTAACTATCCCCGAGTGAAAACTACATCCGTAATCACCCTCGATGAAAACTACATCCGTAATCATCCTTCGGCAACACATGGGCCGGAATAATAATTGATGGACCGCCTGGCTCACGGCCGCTTACACATCCCGGGAATCGTTCGTCAACGATTCCCACACCTGCTAGAGTCCCCTTTTTCTTTTCTTGTCAAAATCATTTTGATAGAAAACTTGAGTAGTTGAAGTTCGACTTCAGTCGACCGATAATTTCTTGAAAAACGAGCAAGAGAGTAAAACCTGACTGGGGGTTTTCGAAAATGTTTTGAGTTCAAAAGAGTTCAAGTATAGATATACACTTGTACCGATATCAATCTCGACACAGGGTTTTGTGATCACACATGGAAAATGGTACGCATAAAGCTTGTAACCACAACAGGGTAATTCCATATATATATAAGTTCTTGAAAAGTAACTTACCTAGATAGATTCAAAATATAATATTTTAAATGACTATGAAAGTCCTTAGATAACCTTTAACAAGTGTTTGATAACCTTCAAATCACTTAGAGTATTTAATAAATATTTGACTACTATGTAACAAATAATAAATATTCAATAATCCCTTTTTAAAAGAATACTCAAATTAATATTCATTTATTAAGTAATATTCAAATAATATTTACTATTAATACTGGAATATTTAACAACCTCAAAACACTCAAATACAACTCTTGGAATGTTTCTAATCAAAATCAGGACACAATCTCTCCAGCAGTCTCCAAACTTTAGCCACTTTATCAAATAACTACTACTGACTCTCGGTCAATAAGAAATAATTAATAAGCATGAAAATCCTTCTTCTCTTTCCCCCTTTTTTTTTGTTTCTTAATGAATATTATAATTAATATTCATCGAATTAAATAAGCATTCAAATAACATATATCGATATCAATCTAGCTGTTTTAAGCTGAAAGTAACCAATTTATAACCATTGGAATATCTTTAATCCGTATTGAAAATAAACTATCTCTGATAAATAATATACTAGATAGAATCACTCCATTAAATTGTTTTATTATTTCTCCGGGACAAAGTGAATTTAAGAAGGCGTTTTGAAAATGATATTCATCTAATTAAATAAATTTAATTAGGCGAATGAGGTTTATTTAATTAGTAAATGCTTTCAGGAGCATCTATTAATTAAATAAACACTGGTTTATTGGTGATGTTGCCTTTAGGTTAATTATTGCGAAATTCTTTTTAAAAGCTTTGCCCAGGTTTTCGAAAACATAAAATACAAAATAGCCCCAACACGCGGCTAAGTTCTAAAACTCAATACAAGCCCTACCCTCTGAGCCTTTCTTATTCCGATACATAAATATATACCTCATAACATATAGTCCACTTCCATAGTACGAAAAGTTTATAGATATATATATAAACCGTATAAATCAAGATATAGAGCCATAAAAATATCACTGCCCATCAACAGTATTATAAGCCATGGGGTTTTGATTATTGCACGAGCAGGATTTAATATTGTTGGCAAAGCAAGGAATACAATGATTTGGGAGAAGAAGTACAAGGTTGGAAAAACTCGCGATTATGGATTGAAAACTTATTTAACACATTTCATATGTTTAACATAAATACACTCTGAACAATAGAGTATGCATAGTAAACTTGCCTCTGGTCCTTAGCAGAAAATAGAAACCGCGAACAAACCCTTCGCACCTCGTCCAAGTAATTCCATGGACCTTACCTGACGTCTCGATCTTCCTTTTTGGATACACGTCGCTCCAATTGGATTTCGCCCTAATGGTACTGAAATAGTTATGAGTACGTGTCAGTCCCCCCTCGTATCTCGAGTAGATACCACTCGGAATTACCACTAAGTCACATAAAGTCGAACTATGGATGTCCCCTTATATAAAGTGAACATTTCCTAGTACCAACATATCATAACCCTATACCACCATTTAGTCAACTTCACTTAACCTATACATTTATAATACCATTGACCTTCTACGACAAAACTTGATTAATAGCTAATCCTCGAAACACAATTAATCCTCGAAACACATAAATTCTTGAATTAAATCACTTAGCACATATGCACATAAACAGTTAACACCAAAATCATACCTTTAAACCCTTGAAATCAAATAAGTTAAATAAATTAAAACGCAGGGGATTTTTAGAAAATTTCGGCATGTAGTATTCGTTTATCGGACTATGGGCTCAGCCCCTCCATGCCAACAAAACAATTTATAACCCTGTTTTTGATAAAATAAAAGCTGCCTCAACTTGCAGCAACATAAAAGTAAACATATAAGAAAAGTACCCGCCCAGACATGCGGCAACTAGCACATAAGGAAAAGTACCCGCCCAGACATGCGGCAACTAGCACATAAGGAAAAGTACCCGCCCAGACTTGCGGCAACTAGCACATAAGGAAAAGTAAACTAAGTTTATCCACATTTAAGCCAACACCACGTAGTTGGCACTTATGACTTCTAACAATTACTACAACCCGACTTATACCATTTAGCACATAGACATTTACCGATAAGCCAACTCTTATAACTACACCTCATATGACAATAACAATTAGCACTTAGCACTTAGCAATTAACAATTTCAATTGGAAACTAACAATTAGCAATTAGCACTTAACAATTACTTGACAACTAACCCAAATATATTATCCGACAATTAATAATTACTCCCTAACAATTAACAATTAGCAATTTAACAATTAACAATCACTAACCCGAACCTTTAATCGGACTCATAATTAAACTCAACAATTATAATTACAAACATACCTTCCGAATTAAATATCGGAAATTCAACCAATAATCATAATCTTACAATTTTAGTCTAATTATACCCATTACCACATTAAGCTTTCCATTTAAACTAATTAAACCACCATAATTAACCTCGCAATTTAAACTAACTAATTACCACCATAATTAACCTCACAATTTAAACTAACTAATTACCACAATAATCTCACAATTAAATCCAATTTAATTACCACAATAATCTCACAATTTAAAATCAATTAAATTACCACAATTAACTATAACGAAATGTACCAATAATTTAATACGAAAATTAAATAAATTAAAACGCGAAATTATACCATTTCGGATCCGACCCGCCAGAAATCTCTCCCGGAGTCTCTCTCCTTCCAGTCCCTCTCTCTCTCTCTCTCTCTCTCTCTCTCTCTCTCTCTCTCTCTCTCTCTCTCTCTCTCTCTCTCTCTCTCTTACTGCCCTGCACAGCAATCACCATCACTGCCATCCTTCCCGCTGCTGCTGCCACACCACGCGTCCACCACTGGCCACCGCCCGTCGCCGCCGTTGCTCCGTCGCGCCTCATCCCTCTTCGCGCGGTCTGTTCTTCCGCCTGCACACACCCCAGCCCACTTACACACACACGATTTTACACACCCTTACACACACGATTATATATATAAACACACACATCTCTCAATTTCTCTCCCCGATTGTTTTTCTCCCCCTCCCCTGTTTTGCTGCGGCGTGTGTATGTATACGTATGTATATGTGTGCAAGTGCTGTGTCTTTTTAACCTAATGGGCTCAAGCCCAATAACAATTTTAAAGCTATACCAATTAATACTACATACCTTAAATAATATTTAGAGTTAAAAACTCTAATTTGCAAAAATAAAATTTCTAGCATAATTAAATACTAGAATATTTTTAAAGATTTTTGGAGAAAGAATTAGAATTAAATCTCAATTTTCTAAATTGATATGCATTTTACAAACATTAATAATTTATAAAAACAAATCATAAAAATAATAATTGTGATTCATAATTCACAATTTACAGGGCTTTATAAAAATACTACAAACACTATTGTTTTAGTAAAATCTCAAATTCTCGATATTATAAATTAATCGAGTAATTTCTGCAAATCCTCAAATAATTAAAATAAACATTTCCTAAGGATTTTAAAATCTCTAAATTATTCAATAGTTTAAAATAAAATCTTTACTGAATAATTTCACATTCCAAAATTTAATCTTTATCCAAATAATTTATTGACTCGAGATATCTACTTGGTCCATAAAATTTTAAATAGGAGGACCAGGTTCCACTTAACCGAAAATAATTAAATAATTGAATAATAAAAAAAAAAAAAATTCCTCCTCATTTTAGGAAAACATTATTATTATTGAAATAATAATAAATCATTTCTTGAAAAATTCGGGTTATTACAGTGAACCAACTAAACACGCGCAGTAAACAATGCAATAATTACCGCTGTAATCTCTTTCCCATTATCAATACACTTTAACACAAATACACTCATTAGCAGTTGAAAAAAAAAAACTTTTTTTACTCCAAATTTTCAAATTATCTGAATGAAAATTTACCTTAGAGTATTAAACAAAACCCAACAGCGTTTGTCAATTCTCCAACTTTATCACTGAAACCCTTTCAAAAATTGCACATTTGTGAATATATGTGTGTGTGTAGCAGAGTTTACCAAATCAATTTTTAGAGCATCTAATATTTCATAAAATCCATAAACTAAATCAATAAACACTGGATGCACAAACTCTCATAGTAAACACTGATTGTATGATGAAAGCTAAACTCTGTAGTAATCAATCTATATACAGTAACATTTAATTTATTTATACCCCCTTTATACATAATAAAATTTTTGTTTTGTTTTTTTATTTTTATTTTTATTTTTTTATTCCTTTTTTTTATTCTATTCATTCCAGTAATTAGAGGTTGGAGCCAGTCACCAAAAATCCCAAAATTTTAGCCCTTACCATTTTGATAAGTTCCTGGGTCATCCTAGTCTTTGACTAGTCACCAAAAATTAGAGAATTTTAGCCCATATTATATACCAATAGGTTCCTGGGCCATCCTAGTCACCAACATAATCTCAAAGGAGTATAGCAACCTATATACATTTTCTTGGGGGTATAGCAGTAAGCATTTAATTTAACAGAGTATAACTAACAGAGTTTAGAGTTCATCAACATCAGAAGTTATTCATGAGAGGTAATGCACACAGTATATATAGACTCAGAGTTTAGAACAAAATAAACTAAGAGATGCTATAAATATGAGACAGTATCATGCTGTGTTAATTTTCTGCACAATCTACAATAACTCAGAAAGATTCATGATTTAATTATTGAGAATCATGCTCCATACATATTTCTTCATTGGTGTTTTCATCCAGACAATATTCAATTCAGAATTCACAGAGTTTATCCAACATGTTAACAGTGTATGACTTACAGACATGCTGACAGAGTTTAACAGTGTTTAAACACAAACATGTTAACAGAGTATGCATAAGAGAGTTTAATCAACAGAGTTCACTTAGCACTTAACAAATCACAGAAATATGAGCAACACATTACATAAGTAAAATTTGAATCTAACCAACATCTCTAGTCAAAACCAGAGACCATTCCTAGTTCATTGACCAGTCTTGTAAATGTAGCTTCACTCAGTGGCTTGGTGAAGATATCTGCAAGCTGTTGTTCTGTAGAAACAAAATGAAGCTCAATATGTCCTTCTTCCACATGTTCTCTGATGAAATGGTACCTTATGCTGATGTGCTTGGTCATTGAATGCTGTACTGGATTACCTGTCATAGCAATAGCACTTTGATTATCACAGTAAATAGGAATCTTACTGTACCTCAATCCATAATCCAGCAATTGATTCTTCATCCATAAAATCTGTGCACAACAAAAACCAGATGTAATATACTCTACTTCTGCTGTAGATGTAGAAATTGATTTCTGTTTCTTGCTGTACCAAGAAACAAGTCTGTCACCAAGAAATTGACAACTTCCACTGGTGCTATTTCTGTCTATCTTGCAGCCTGCAAAGTCTGCATCAGAATACCCAAGTAGCTTGAAATCTGATTCTCTGGGGTACCACAGAACTAATGAAATGGTGCCCTTGAGATACTTGAAAATTCTTTTTATAGCTGTGAGATGTGGTTCCCTAGGGTCAGCCTGAAACCTTGCACAGAGACAAGTTGCATACATGATGTCAGGCCTACTTGCTGTCAAGTAAAGAAGAGACCCTATCATGCCCCTGTAGTTTGTCATATCCACTGAAACTCCTGTGTCTTTGTCCAATTTAGTTGATGTTGCCATGGGAGTTGATGTAGATGAACAGTCAAGCATACCAAATTTCTTGAGAAGATTTCTGGTATATTTTTCTTGATTTATAAAGATCCCATCATCTGTTTGTTTCACCTGTAGGCCTAGAAAATAACTAAGCTCTCCTATCATGCTCATTTGATACCTGGACTGCATGAGATTGGCAAATTTCTTACAGAGTTTATCATTAGTAGACCCAAAGATAATATCATCAGCATATATCTGAACTAAAAGCAAGTCACTTCCAGATTTGAAATAAAACAAAGTTTTATCAATTGTACCTCTGTTGAACCCACTTTCTAAGAGAAATTGAGCCAGAGTTTCATACCATGCTCTTGGTGCCTGCTTAAGTCCCTAGAGTGCTTTATCCAGCCTGTAGACATGGTCTTGATATTTTGGGTCCACAAAACCTGGTGGTTGTTCAATAAACACTTCTTCTTCAAGCTTCCCATTCAGAAAAGCACGTTTCACATCCATCTGGAACACCTTGAATTTCTTGTGAGAGGCATATGCTAGAAAAATCTTTATTGCCTCTAGTCTTGCAACTGGAGCAAATGTTTCATCATAGTCTATTCCTTCCTGCTGTGAATAACCCTTTGCTACCAGTCTAGCCTTGTTCCTTGTGATAACACCCTCACTATCAGTTTTGTTTATGAAGACCCATTTAGTACCAACAACAGATCTGTTCTTGGGCCTTGGTACTAGGGTCCAAACTTCATTTTATTCAAATTCATTCAACTCTTCCTGCAGTGCTGTTATCCAATCAGCATCTTGAAGAGCTTCTTCTACCTTCTTTGGTTCATTCTTAGACAAGAATGCATGAAACAAACATTCACTTGCAGTAGCACTTCTTGTCCTCACTTTTGCATCTGGATCTCCAATTATCAAATCGGGTGTGTGTGACTTAGTCCATTTCCTAGCAGAAGGAAAATGACTTCTGTCATCATGTGATCCTCCCCATTGATCCATGCTCTCCTGATGTTGTTGTTGACTTTCTTCATTCTCTAAGGCTCCCCCTGAACTTGACTGCCCAGAGTCAGAATTTGAATTCTCAGAGTTTGAATCATCAGAGTTTGATCCAGATTTTTCAGTTGACTCACTATCAGTGTTTGAGTCATCATCTTGATCATGCTCCCCCACAACTGGTTCTTCCCTTTGTTGTGGCTGAGAAGTTTCTCCAGTGTTTACCAGTAGAGGTTCAGAGTCTGTTTCAACAGAGTCTGTCAGATCAGTTTCATCAGAGTTTACTTCAACAGAGATTAAATCTTCATTTTCAAAGTGCAGTTGATCATATTCATCTATATCTTCAAGTCTAGTTATTTTCTTGTCATTAAATGACACATGTATAGATTCCATGATCACTTTAGTTCTCAGATTGTAAACTCTGAATGCCTTTGTTGACAATGGATAGCCAACAAAAATTCCTTCATCTGCCTTTAACTCAAACTTGGTCAACTGTTCAGGATGAGTTTTCAACACAAAGCATTTGCACCCAAAAATATGATAATATTTCAGGTTTGGCTTCTTATCTTTCACCATCTCATAAGGTGTTTTTCCATGCTTGTTGATCAGTGTGGCATTTTGAGTAAAACAAGCAGTTTGAACTGCTTCTGCCCAAAAATAAGTTGGCAACTTTGCTTCATCTAGCATGGTTCTGGCAGCTTCTATCAAGGTTCTGTTCTTCCTTTCAACTACACCATTCTGCTGTGGTATACCAGGTGCAGAAAACTCTTGCTTCACTCCTCTGTTCTTGCAAAATTATTCCATTGTTAGGTTAAACGATCAACTGAACCAACTTAACAGCTGGAAAAAAGGTCGCGATCCATGTGCATCAAATTGGACCGGAATCTTATGTCATGACATAACTGGAACTAATGGTCACCTTCAGATTCGAGAAATGTACTCTTGAGTTTCCTTTCTCATTTTCTTAAAGTTTCTACTTAAGCTCGTATTTTCTTCATTAAGTACTACTTAGTACTTGGCATACTTCTCACTTGTTCGGAGGTTTCTGTCTCATCTTTGTAGCCAGCTACTGAATAGGAATCTGTCCGGAAGTTTAGCACCTGAGCTCGGTCAGCTTTCTCATCTTCATATACTGTGAGCCTCGACATCTTTTTATTTTTTTGATGTTTGTGTGCCTTATCTTTCATTTTTAATCTTAATTATTTATGCAACCTAATTCTTATAATTTTCTCGTTTCTTCGTCTTTCTGGAAAGAGATTTTATGTGGAATGAATTAACTGGCAGCATACCATAGGAGATAGGAAACTTGTCTTCTTTGCAACTCATGTAAGTGCATCTCACTGTTAAGGGTATTTGTTACGATGAAAGTAATAAGTGATGATTTTTACCTTTAGAAACTTTTGACACTTGAGCATCGACACTCTGGCTTGCTTACGTATGTAGATTTAGTTCCCAGTTGCAAAGAAGTTGGAGTTCTCATGAATATGAATATATAGACTGGAAACTAATTGAATCAATGTTAGGTTATAAATAATCTTGAGAAACTACTAAGCCGGAGTTCTCATTAAACAAGTCTGAATCAAAAAAGTCCCGCTAAGTGACAGATTATATCTTACCTGCTACATTTTCTACAGCCTCTTGAATGGTAACAAACTATCAGGCTACCTGCCTGATGAACTCGGAAATCTGACATATCTATTGAGACTCCAGGTAGACGAGAACCAGATATCAGGACTATTAAAACAACTATAAATCCAACCACAGCTGGGAGTGATAAGGATGATATATGGAGAAATAAGGATGCAGCTGGTATAGATGATTTGTAACAAATTAAGGAGGTACATGTCAAGTAATTTGGACTGCATTGATATTCAATCTCAGGACACATATGGTCACACCTCTTCTATGCCTTGCACGTTTCTCTCTGTCTTGCCTGTGGCACCATGTGCCCTCAACATTTTCATGCTCTCCACATGATGTACCACAGTCAGCATGGTCACTCATGATTTCCAGCACCATCCCATGTTACTATCACTGCAGTTTCCTTTATGTAATGTCAAGCACATGATCTAGCGTGGTGTACATTAAGAAGAATCAATTGGATGCTTTAGTACTAATATAAGTAGGCTTCTTGTAT
The DNA here is from genome assembly GCA_037693485.1 of Kitagawia praeruptora. Classification (NCBI taxonomy): domain Eukaryota; kingdom Viridiplantae; phylum Streptophyta; class Magnoliopsida; order Apiales; family Apiaceae; genus Kitagawia; species Kitagawia praeruptora. The sequence goes on along the minus strand of CM075351.1, from coordinate 112,817,325 downwards.
CATAGTTTAACACACCAAGTGAGAATAAACACCACTGAAGTATTTAGCATAACTGTGATCATTCGAATCACCATTGTCTGTTCTTCAGTTTAAATCAAATAACAATACCAGTTACATTGTTTCTCAACCTTCATCATTACAATCATTCATATACTATCCTGTAACTCTTTTCTCACGTCTTGATAGCTTGTTAACTCATAATCTAGACATTTCTATTTTTGGTATCAAAGCCAGTGTGAGAAGAGAGAAAGACCACCACAATCAATGGCCTCCACAATCTCTCTTAACGTTGCCAACTTCGTCACCCTAAAACTCACACCCCTCAATTACCCTCTCTGGCGAGAACAAGTACTCGCCCTAGCAGAGAGTCAAGATATGGTTGGGCTTCTCACAGGTGAGACACAAAAGCCCGACATGTACACAATCATTACAGCCACAGCAGACACAGCAGACACAGCAACCACAGCAGCCACAACAGCCACAACAATTCAAACATCAAAAATATTATCCGATGACTTCCTCAAATGGAAAAAACAAGATCGTCTCCTACGTGGATGGATCATCGGGACACTAACAGAAGAGACTTTAGGCCTCGTCATTGGCCTTGAATCATCTCAAGCAGTATGGGAAGCACTGGAGTCAGCATATGCCCAGAATTCCCAAGAACGCGAGTTCACTCTTCGCCAACAACTCACCTACCACATGAAGGAAACTGGGCAATCATTGTCTGAATATTTGAGGTCCTTTAAAAGCATTTGTGATAGCCTTGAAGCCATAGGCCAGCCTCTTCCTGACAAATCCAAAGTCTATTCTCTACTTGCAAATCTTGGTCCCAAATATGAATCATTTACGACTACAATGCTCAAGCCACCAATGCCATCATACTCTGAAGTTATTTCTCTTCTACAAGGATTTGAGCAACGAAGCATATGGAGTGAGACATCCAACTCTCCATCATATGCATTCTATGGTCAACGAAACCAAAAACAACAACAAGGTTCTTATCACAACACACCAAACCCCCCATTTTTCTTCAAAAGGAAGAGGATTCAATGCCACAAACAAAAACCTTCACTTCTCAGGTCCGTCTGGTACACTTTCTGGTTCACCACAGCCCTCATTCAACCATGCCCAAGCCTCATTTAACCACAACGGTCGCCCCTCTAAACCTCCTCCACCTGGAAAACGAAGGATGACAGCCACAGAGCGAGAAATGTATAAAAATGAAATGTGTCAGCTGTGTGGAAGACAAGGCCATGTTGCAAAAATTTGTTGGAGTTTGCCAGGTCTACCTGCTAATGACGACTTTCCCCAAGCTCTTGTAGCACTCACCCTGGACACTTCCATCGCAGACACTGAATGGACTACCGACACTGGAGCTTCAAATCACATGACCTCCAATCCAGGTATACTCTCCAACATTCACCAATATAAAGGTTTTGATTCTGTTTTTATTGGTGATGGATCTTCATTAACAATTGATGCAATGGGCGACACAGTCATATCTGATGGTAAGAATAAATTATTATTACGTGATGTCCTCTTAGTCCCTGAATTAACAAGAAATTTACTGTCAACCAGTCAGCTCACAAGCCAATATCCATTAAGCTGTAACTTCACTAATGACTCCTTTTATGTTAAGGACCAAGCAACAGGCCGAATTCTTCTTGAGGGACAACGTAAAGGAGACCTGTATGTGCTATCCAAGAAAAATGAAGCTCATTTCTCTAATCGACAAAAGGTTGTGTCTGAAGAATTATGGCATCAACGTCTTGGACACCCACAAACATCTACTGTTAAGCTTTTGCATTCAAAAAAGTTGATTGATATTTCCTCAAATAACAACAACCACGATCTTTGTGAGAGTTGTCAAGTAGGAAAATTTAGTAAACTTCCCTTTCATCTATCCAGTTCCAGTAGCACAGACATATTTGAAAAGATTCATTGTGATCTTTGGGGACCAGCTCCAGTATTGTCTCTTGGCAAATTTCGGTTCTATGCATGTTTTGTTGATGATTTTTCTCATTATATTTGGCTTATACCACTTCGATTTAAATCTGAATTTTTTGATGTTTACTTAGCCTTTGAGAGCTATGTTCAGAGACAGTTTAACAAAAATATCAAAGTTTTTCACAGTGACGGAGGAGGTGAATTTGCTAACAATAAACTCAAAAATCTTTTTCATAAACAAGGAATCATACATCAATTCTCATGTCCTTATACTCCTGAACAAATGGGGATCGTGGAACGACGACATCGCACTATTCGAGAATTAGGGATGACAATGATTTTTCACAGCAATGTTCCAAAGTTTTTGTGGGTGGAAGCTTTTACCACTGCCAGTTTTTTAATAAATCGATTACCATCCTCCTCACTAAAATTTGACACTCCATATTTTCGATTATTTGGTTGTCATCCAGATTATTCTTATTTACATGTGTTTGGTTCCAGATGTTATCCTTATACATGGGACACAAAAAAGAATAAGTTTGATCCTAAATCGATACCTTGCATATTTGTTGGGTACAGTAACCAACATAAAGGCTATCGTTGTTTTGATCTAAGGCAAAATAGAATGTTCATTTCCAGACATGTCTTGTTCGATAAGATTAACCTTCCTTGCAAACAAGATGATAATGTCTCATCTCCCCAATCCACTGTGAGTACTATGTTTGATATTTCATTCTACCCTGACAATTCTGCTCCCAGTTTTGCAGATACTATTCCAATATTACCCACAGATGCTGGTATGGCTGAACATTCTCCACACCAAAATGTTGTCATACCAGCCACTCCCAACGATCTAGCAGTTGAAAACGCTCCAACAAGTCCTGCTCATGAATCCAGCCACTCGAATAACATGGACGACATCATGTCCATATCCTCATCAAATGCATCTGACCACATTCATCACACAGGTACCATTTCTGCCAATGCATCTCCTTCACATTCTGAATTCCCTCCTAATTTTCAACAGGTCATTCCATCCTCACATTCCATGACTACACGATCGCAACATGGCATCATTAAACCAAATCCACGTTGTGCACTGGTTCTTGATCGCACTACCATTCCTCAAGAGCCACGCAGTGTTAAAGCGGCTCTTCAACATGCTGGTTGGAAACAAGCCATGCTAGAGGAACTCGATGCTCTAAAGGAGAATCACACCTGGACGTTAGTTCCTCGCGAAAGCCACATGAACATTGTTGGCTCCAAATGGGTTTTTAAGCCTAAACTGAATGTCAGTGGTACCCTTGATCGACTGAAAGCTCGGCTAGTCGCTAAAGGTTATCACCTAGTTGATGGTATAGACTACATCGAAACTTTCTCTCCTGTCATCAAACCAGGTACCATTCGACTAGTTCTTAGTGTTGCACTAGTTAAGCATTGGGAAGTCTGTCAACTTGACGTTAAAAATGCTTTTCTTCATGGATTTATTAGTGAAGATATTTACATGGAACAACCACCAGGTATGTCCGATCCCCTGTACCCTTCTTATGTTTGCAAGTTAATTAAAGCGATCTATGGGCTCAAACAATCTTCACGGGCTTGGTTTGATCGTTTTAGTTCCTTTTTACTTGCATACGGATTCTCATGTAGCCTAGCAGATCCATCTCTTTTCATTCTCCATTCATCTCTTGGCACCTTGGTTTTGCTCCTTTATGTTGATGATATACTCTTGACAGGTTCAAGTCAGCAACTAATGGAACGTTTTATTCAACTTCTGCACTCTGAGTTTGCCATGAAGGATCTTGGTCCTATCCATCATTTTTTGGGGATTGAAATTCATCAAAAAAATCATTCACTGCATCTCTCCCAAACACATTACGCCTACTCCATTCTAGAAAGGACGCACATGCTTGATTGCAAACCAATGCATACACCTATGGAACCTCACAACAGAGATCACAATGTTCAGTCTCTACCCCATTCTGATCCTACCTTGTTTCGTAGTATTGTTGGTTCTCTACAATACCTTACACTGACCAGGCCAGACATTTCTTTTTCAGTGAATTTTGTCTCCCAATTCATGCAACAACCAACTCTTGCTCACATGAAAATGATTCACCGTATTTTACGATATGTCAAAAGCACTATTCACCTTAGTTTACATCTTACAGGAGATACTACTCTTGATCTTTGTGGTTTTTCTGATGCAGATTGGGCGGGCTATCCACTCACACGATAATCCACAACTGGTTTCTGCACTTTCCTCGGACGCAATGTCATATCCTGGTGTGCCAAAAAAAAACATATTGTCTCTCGTTCCAGCACGGAAGCTGAATACCGGGCCATGGCCAACACGACTACTGAATTAACTTGGCTCACATTTCTCTTACGCGATCTACACATTCCTCAATCGCAACCACCAACACTCTTCTGTGACAATTTAAGTGCTTTGTATATGACTATCAATCCTGTTTTCCATGCTCGCAGCAAGCACATAGAATTGGAATACCATTTCGTTCGAGAACGAGTATCAATGCAACTCCTTATTACTCGACATGTTCCTTCCACGCTACAAATAGCGGATATTTTCACCAAGCCGCTATGTAAGGCCACGTTCCATCATCTTCGAAACAAACTATGTCTCCAGCCCCGACAAAGTTTGAGGGAGGATATTAAAACAACTGTAAATCCAACCACAGCTAGGAGTGATAAGGATGATATATGGAGAAATAAGGATGCAGCTGGTATAGATGATTTGTAACAAATTAAGGAGGTACATGTCAAGTAATTTGGACTGCATTGATATTCAATCTCAGGACACATATGGTCACACCTCTTCTATGCCTTGCACGTTTCTCTCTGTCTTGCCTGTGGCACCATGTGCCCTCAACATGTTCATGCTCTCCACATGATGTACCACAGTCAGCATGGTCACTCATGATTTCCAGCACCATCCCATGTTACTATCACTGCAGTTTCCTTTATGTAATGTCAAGCACATGATCTAGCGTGGTGTACATTAAGAAGAATCAACTGGATGCTTTAGTACTAATATAAGTAGGCTTCTTGTATCATAGTTTAACACACGAAGTGAGAATAAACACCACTGAAGTATTTAGCATAACTGTGATCATTCGAATCACCATTGTCTGTTCTTCAGTTTAAATCAAATAACAATACCAGTTACATTGTTTCTCAACCTTCATCATTACAATCATTCATATACTATCCTGTAACTCTTTTCTCACGTCTTGATAGCTTGTTATTAACTCATAATCTAGACATTTCTATTTTTAAGGACCAATACCTAAATCATTTTCAAACTTGGCTAGTGTTAAACATTTGTAAGTATTTCATAGTTAAAATTCTTTAGAAGTAGGACTACAAATCTTTTATTATTGATTAATGTGGTGTGTAACATGCAGGCACTTGAACAACAATTCAATCAGCGGACAAATTCCTCCTAAAATTTTTAATTTGTCCACTCTAGTTCACTTGTGAGTTGAACGCCTTTCTCTTACTCCCTTTACACATCTATATATACACAAATATTTACTACCTATTATCTCCTGACTTCCCTCCTCTTTTATCACTCTCGTCCATCTTCATCTCTCTCCACCACTCAGTCACAGAGAGAAATAACAGATCTTCTATGTTCTCTGTGACAATTTTTTGAGAAATAAAATATTCTAACTAGTCACCGTTTGGTATTTTCTTAAATTTTATAGGCTTGTGGACAACAATAATTTATCGGGGTATCTTCCGTCAGAGTTTTCAAACACCCCAAACTTGACGATTATGTGAGCTCCTTCTCTTCACAAACTTGACGATTAGATCTTAGATGATCAGAAGGACCTTTATAAGTTTCAATAGTGCATTTAATTTTTTATGACTGATAAGTGGATTTTATATCCACTTGGAACATTCTATATCGGCTTAAATTGATTGTTTTGGACTCAAGTTTGTGTAGTTTTGATGTGTTTTGTGTAGTTGTGCAGGTTTGCAAGAATATCTAAGCTTTTGTCGTTTTTGGAGATTTAATTGATTAAAATTCGGCTTTTCCGGGAAGGCTGCGCAGCTTATACTGTTTTGGCCATATCTGGAGTTCTAGAAGTCCGTTTTCAGCGATCTTACTGCCCACGCGAAGCTTGAGAGATTTTCTATAACCTGGGATAGGAAACAAGTGCAAGAAACGTACTGATTAAAGTCGCGCACGTGATCTTGTTAAAGAAGGCTGGGAATTTACTGTTTTGCCCTTTTTCTAATTCTAATTGTATTCTGGGCAGTTTTGGGTACCTTCTTTAAATCCTAATTGTAATAGAAGACAATTTCTTGCTAGGCAAGATTTGTAGAGCCTATTTAAACACATCCTACCATTGTAAATCATAACAATTCATAGCTAACAATTCATAGCTATAACAATTCATAGCTAACAATTCATAGCTTTTAATCGTATCAAGGTACTTTCGATCTTCAATTCTTTCTTCAATATCATGTTTTCATTCATTATTATTATTATGTTTTCTTTATTAAATATGCGTAACTAATTCTCTAATCTGAGGATTGGGTAGTATTCCTTGGTATTCATGCATGCTTGATTACGTGATTTTCTGCTTTGCTGATCTGTTAATGAGATCTTAACACAATTAGAAGAGTAGCTAACTTTTGATTGTATTCTAGGGATTGTAATAACTTGGAAGAGGAGTTGCAATTTTAGTACATGATTTAACAGACATAACTCGAATATTTGATTGGAAGATTAATAGGAGAGTTGTGAGACTTATAATTCTTGGAGCTTAATAGTTTATGATTGTCTTTGATTGTATCACGGAAGTGACAATTAGGGTATAGTTGTAGACATTATATTGTATCTTGGAAGAGAACATTATAACCTTAGAAGAATTGTTTTCAGCAAGGTAGGAACACAGATATCACATTAATATTGAGCATGTATTGAGACCAAGTGAAGAACCCCAGTTCTTAGATTATTTTCCCATATATTTGAATCTCAGTTTAAAATCAATTCTTAGTGCTTATAATTAGTTTTTGATTAATTTAGTTAATACACAAACCCAAAATTCTTCTCACAAACTTCTAGACGTAAAGAGATAAGAAACTTGAACTTGATATTACATTCAGTCCTTCCCTGAGAACGAACACACAAAAATACTACTAACAAATTGGCGTCGCTGCCGGGGAAGGCAGTATAGTTGAGTTTAGGTTAATTGTTTCTTATTGTTTAGATTTTAATTGGTTCCACAAGTTGTTTTGTTGGTGATTTTCAGGTGTATGCGACGTGCATCTTGCGCTAGAAAGTTGGAATTTGACCCTGAAATCGAGCGTACCTTGAGAAAGATAAGAAAAGAGAAAGCTAAGATGACGGACGCTGAGAATGTTAACGCAAATGTTAATGCAAATGTTAATGTTGATCAGACTTCTATTTGGGACCATGAGACACCTAATCCTACCAATTGCATGTACAAAACTCCAGAGATTGGTGCAACCCAATTCAACATTAATCCAAGCTTAATTCAGATGATCAGTAATCAAGCTTTTGAAGGAGACATTGAACTAGAGGACCCACACAGACATCTAGAGCATTTCGTGCAGATGTGTGGCTCATTCAGAATCACTGGTGTTACGAGTGATCAGATTCGTCTCCATATGTTTCCCTACTCTATTAAGGGAAGAGCTTTGGAATGGTTTCAGCAACTTCCAACCACTGCGGTTGCTACATGGGATAGTCTTTCTACTGCATTCTTGTCCAAATATTATCCATCTGACAAGACGCAACAATTGAGGACTATGATTATGAGTTTCAAAGCACAACCGGGTGAAGGTCTATATCAGGCATGAGAGAGATTCAAGGCACTATTGAGGAAGTGTCCACATCACGGCTTGGAAGATTGGTAGATCATTAGTACTTTTTATGGGGCCATGAATGCAGATATTCGTTTGAGTTTGGATGTGGCTGCTGGTGGAAATTTCAAGAAGGCACCAACTACACAGGCTAAAGCACTCCTTGAGGAATTGGCATCTAATAATTATTCATGGGCACCTAGTGGGACTAGCTCAGCTAAAGCAGCACAAGACTCTGAGATGATCAACATGCTGGCTCAGAAGTTGGATACTCTAACTCAGGAGATGCGAGGACAAAGAGTAAATGTGAATGCTATTTCTTCACCTATGGAGGGGTATAATGATTATGGTGCTAATCAGAACTCTTATGTGCAACAATTTCCAGAAGAAGCATCTTTTATTCAGGGAAGACAGTCATGGCCTGTTCAGAATAACTCCTATTACAATCCAAATCAAAGGCCAAACAACAATCTTTCTTACAGTAATAATCATGCAGCTAATCCTTCTTATGCATTTCCAAGGCAGAATCAACCTTCTGGTTTTCAGTCATGACCACCATATCAAGCACAGCAGCAGTATCAACCTCCTCCGAAGAAAGAACCAGCTGATTGGGAGGTTGCACTGAATAAGATTATGCAAGGAACTTCTGGGGCATTGGCTAATATGGAATCAAGAATAGAGCAGATGGCATCATCTCAAAAGATGCTAGAAACACAGATTGGACAGATTGCCTCCAAGATGGGTGTTCGTGAGCAAGGATCACTTCCTAGTCAACCCGACCAGACTGGTAAAGAGCAATGCAAAGCAATTACTTTGAGGAGTGGGAAAGAGTTGCCCGAGGTTGAGGTTCTTAAGCCTAAAGAGAAGGATGCTGAAAAAGAAAGTGAGATAGTAGAGATCGATGCAGAAAAGTCAGAGAAAGTAGATGAAGAGAAGAAGGAAGAAGAACCAGAAAAGCCGTACGTTCCTCCACCACCTTATGTTCCTCCTATTCCATTTCCACAGAGACTTCACAACAGGCAGTTAGAGAAGCAGTACGAGAAGTTCTTGACTATGTTCCGGCAATTGCATGTCAATATTCCTTTGGCTGAAGCTTTGAATCAAATGCCACTCTATGATAAATTTCTTAAGGAGATGTTGACAAAGAAGAGGAAACTTGAGGATGCAGAAACCATTACACTCAATACTGAATGCAGTACAGTCATCCAAAAGGCCATTCCTCAGAAATTGAAAGATCCGGGAAGCTTTTCTTTGCCTTGCACTATTGGGAAGATGGAGAACATGAAAGCCTTGTGTGATTTAGGGGCTAGTGTGAGTTTGATGCCATATTCAATCTGCAAACGACTTGGTCTTGGAGAGCTTAAAAGGACACGGATTTCACTTCAGTTAGCGGATCGTTCTGTTAAATATCCATTGGGGGTCGTTGAAGATGTGGTTGTCAAAGTTGATAAATTTGTCATACCTTGTGATTTTGTGGTGTTAGAGATGGATGAAGATGTCGAGATACCCATTATCTTGGGAAGGCCATTCTTGGCTACTGCTGGCACTACTATCGATGTTAAAGCTGGAAAATTGACATTGAATGTTGGCGAGGACAAAGTGGAATTTGATCTAAACAAGGCAATGAAGATGCCTCCTTTTGGAGCAACTTGTTTTACTGTTGACAGAGTTGATGAAATTGTGCAGCTAGAAAATGAACACTTCATGAGAGCAGAACGGGTGTTAGATGATGTATTAGAAGAAGAAGCACTTGTTGTTCGAAACACAGAAGTTGAGATGGTTTTTACACTCTCAGAGGCACCACAGGTGGAACTTAAACCTCTACCTGCTAATTTGAGGTATGCCTTTCTTGGTCCTAATGATACATATCCTGTGGTAGTTTCTGCCTTGCTTAGTGATGATGAGCTAGAAAAATTATTACATGTTCTTCGGCAATATAAATCAGCTATTGGTTGGACAATTCAAGATATAAAGGGAATTAGCCCTGCTCTTTGCATGCATAGAATTGCCTTAGAAGATGATCATAAGCCTGTGATTGAGGGACAAAGAAGATTGAATCCGAATTTGCAAGAGGTGGTAAAAAAAGAAATAACTAAGTTGCTTGACGCTGGTATTATATATTCGGTTCCACACAGTAAGTGGGTTAGTCCTATTCATGTAGTGCCTGAGAAAGGTGGGATGACTGTTGTTCACAATGAGAAGAATGAATTAATTCCCACAAGAACAGTAACAGGTTGGAGAGTTTGCATTGATTATAGGAAGTTGAATAACGCTACTCGCAAAGATCACTTTCCCCTCCCATTCATTGATCAAATGCTCGAAAGGTTGGCGGGTAATGTGTATTACAACTTTCTGGATGGTTTCTCGGGCTACTTTCAGATTCCTATTGCACCCGAAGATCAAGAGAAGACCACCTTTACTTGTCCTTATGGTACTTTTGCTTATCGGAGGCTTCCTTTTGGTTTGTATAATGGTCCTTCGACGTTTCAACGGCTCATGAACCACATATTCTCAGATTTTATAGGGAAAAACATGGAGGTCTTTATGGATGACTTCACAGTTTATGGTTCTTCCTTTGAATCATGTTTAGCCAGTTTGTCAAAGGTGTTGCAAAGATGTACTGAAACTAATCTTGTTCTCAATTGGGAGAAATGTCACTTTATGGTGAAGGAAGGCATTGTGCTTGGGCATAAAATCTCTAATAAAGGCATTGAGGTCGATAGAGCAAAAATTGAAGTTATTGAAAAATTGCCACCACCTTCATCTGTGAAAGGAATTCGAAGTTTTCTTGGTCATGCTGGTTTTTATCGACGGTTCATCAAGGATTTCTCCAAGTTAGCTCGGCCTCTCTGTAATCTTCTTGAAAAGGATCGTGTCTTTGACTTTGATGAAAGTTGTCTTGTTGCATTTAACAAGCTGAAGAAGGAACTTACTTCTGCACCCATAGTTACATCTCCTGATTGGAGCTTGCCTTTTGAGCTTATGTGTGATGCTAGTGACTATGCTGTGGGTGTTGTTCTTGGGCAAAAGAAGGATAAGCGTATGCATGTGATAGCTTATGCAAGCAAGACTCTTGATGATGCGCAAATCAACTATTCAACTACGGAGAAAAAGCTACTTGCAGTGGTGTTTGCACTTGATAAATTCAGATCCTATCTTGTTGGGTCTAAGGTGATTGTCTATTCAGATCATGCTGCGATTCGTTTCTTGATGACAAAGAAGGATGCTAAGCCTCGTCTAGTTCGTTGGATTCTCTTACTCCAGGAATTTGATCTTGAGATTCGAGATAAGAAGGGGTCCGAGAATTTGGTAGCTGATCACTTATCTAGGTTGGATCAAGGAGATGGAGAGGTAGGAGATGAAAAACCTATCAATGATAAATTTTCGGAAGAGCAGCTTCTAGGTGTGTCCTTGTCTACACTATGGTATGCAGATTTTGTAAATTACATTGTGGGGGGAGTTGTGCCGGATAATCTCTCGTATAACCAAAAGAAGAAATTCTTTTATGATGTGAAGCACCACTATTGGGAGGAACCGCTACTTTACAAGGAGTGTGCTGATGGAATGTTTCGTAGATGTGTGCCTCATGATGAAGTTCCTCATATTTTCAGGCATTATCATTCTCTTGAGTGTGGAGGCCATAACAGTAGTATGAAGACAGTGGCGAAGGTTTTGCAGTCAGGATTCTATTGGCCAACCATGCATCAGGATGCTAGAGACTTTGTGGCAAAGTGTTATAGATGTCAGCGAGTTGGAAATATTTCGAGGAGGAACGAGATGCCTTTACAGTCTATTCTTGAGGTGGAGATATTCGATGTGTGGGGGATGGACTTCATGGGTCCATTTCCATCTTCTTATGGGAACCAGTATATTTTGGTGGGAGTTGATTATGTCTCTAAATGGGTTGAAGCTATTGCATCTCCTACTAATGATGCTAGAGTGGTGAAGAAGTTCCTAAAGAAGCATGTGTTCACTCGATTTGGAGTGCCAAGGGCTATTATCAATGATGGAGGTGCACACTTTTGCAATAAACAGGTGGCTAATCTCTTGAAAAAGTATGGTGTGACACAAAAGGTGGCAACTCCTTATCATCCGCAAACAAGTGGACAAGTTGAGATTTCGAATCGTGAGCTGAAGTCAATTTGGGAGAAGACAGTGGCAGCGTCGAGAAAGGATTGGTCAACAAAGCTTGATGATGCACTTTGGGCATATAGGACGGCGTTTAAAACACCTATTGGAATGTCTCCATATAGGTTGATCTTTGGGAAGCCATGTCATTTGCCGGTGGAACTTCAGCATAAGGCATTTTGGGCGACAAGAGAGTTGAATTTTAATCTTAAATCTGCGGGAGAGAAGCGTTTACTTCAACTTGGAGAGCTTGAGGAGATTAGGCTCCAATCTTATGAAAATGCTAGTATCTACAAGGAGAAGACCAAATTGTGGCATGACAAGCACATTCAGAAGAAGGAATTGGAGGTTGGGCAACATGTTCTATTGTTTAATTCAAGACTCCGTTTATTTCCTGGAAAGCTTAGATCAAGATGGTCCGGACCTTTTGAGATTGTGAAGGTCTATCCTAATGGGGTTTGTGAGATTACTAGAGAAGGGTCAGATGTATTCAAGGTGAACGGGCAGAGACTTAAGCCATACCTGCTTGGAGAAACAGTGGAGCGAGGAATGAGCATTCTTCACCTCCAAGACCCTACCATGAGTTGAGGAAGTAACGTCAAGCTATTGACGTTAAAGAAGCGCTTTTTGGGAGGCAACCCAAGCATTTTTGTACCTTGGTGTAGCATAGGATTTTTATTTCTTTCTTTCGAAAAAAAAAAAAAAAATACAGACAGAACAGTGCAGCGCTGACTGCGCCACAAAGCTGTCAGCGCCCTATAACGCAGCACAGGCCTGCGCCAACAGCGCCCCAGCGCTCCCAGCGCCATGACACGCTGATCCAAATGGCGCAACAGGCGCCCTAGCGCTCCCAGCGCCCAGTAACGCTGCTCCATCCTACGCAACTGGCGCCAGCGCGCTATCAGCGCCCTGCTCTCCTGGAATGTGCGATTTTTTGCCCCTTAAACCCCAATTTTCTTCACTTCTTTTATTCATTCTCATATCCTATTTCTATTATATACCCATATCTTCAACCTATCATCTCCAACTCCTATCCTAACTTAAATTAAAATCTTAAACACACCCAAATCCTATTCTATATCTAAATTCATCTTAATTTTTTTACATCTCCTACATATACATAAACCTATACATACACAAAACCCATCTATATAAACCCCAAAAATTCTCAACTTTCATCCATTCAAAGTGCAAGGGGGATTTAAATTCAAAATTGTGGGGATTCATATTGCAAGTTCACCTCTTGGATTCAATTGGGTAACATTCTATTTTATATTTTATTTGAATTTGTGAATTTTGCAAATTAGGGTTCTTGGTGTGTAATTTGGGGGTTCTTTATTTGGTGAATTGTTTGGAGATTATTGTGCCTTGCTTGATTTTTGTTGATTATGGCTCCTAAAAGGCAACGGTTAATGGGTAGTGGTAGTAGTGCTCCTCCATCTTTGAATGAGAATGATGTTGTGGGAGATGGAGTGGAGAGATTTGTGAATGAGGATGCTAAAGCGGAGTATGTACGGTTAGTGAAGAAGGGGGTTATTCAGGAGAGGAGGTTTGTTCCTCGTAATAATGAGGAGATTGTGGCGATGGTTAATGAGCGGGGTTGGACGTTATTTTGCGAATTTGCTAATGAGGCTCCGTTGGATGTAATTAGGGAGTTTTATGCTAATGCTTCGATAGCAAGGAATAACTCCACGGTTGTTAGGGGTCAGAAGGTGGATTATTCGCCTCGTGCTATTCGTTCTTTGATTAGACAACCACCTAAACCTAGGGGTGCTACAGATTGGGGGAAAATGACGAGAGATGATGTTGATCTTAATGAGATTATTGATGAGCTATGTATTCCAGGTTCGGAGTGGAAATGTAGAGCAGGTACCACCGAGAAGTGTACTTTCCCGGCTCAAGCATTGTCTAAGTTTGCACGGGCATGGTTCTATTTCATCAGTTCTAGTATCCTTCCATCATCACATGTGTCTGAAATTACCGTTGATAGAGCTATTCTACTATGGGGTATTCTCAAGGGTGAGTATGTTGACCTAGGGTACCTTATTAATCAAAACATTCTTCGATATATGGGGAGTAATTCGACGGCTAGTATTCCTTATGCTTCTATCATTGCGTACTTATGTGATGCGTCGAAGGTTAAAGGATACGAAGGTGAGCCGGTGTATAAACCTCTGAGTTCTATTAATGATGTTTCTATAGACCGGATGGGGGAGTGGTCGGGCGGCATTCCGTATCCTAGGGGTCTCGGTTTTATAGTTGGTGGTGCTGGTGGTCAGGGAGCGGGCGCTCCGCCACAGGTTTCTAGGGCACCGAGAGTGGCTATGGCGGGTTCTCGGCGGCGTATGGTGGATATGTCGGTATTTGATTCTTATTTTCGCCGAATGACTAGGCGAATGGATGCTATGCATATGAGCAGTCGTCAGTATTCTGAGGATATGGGTGTAGCTTTGGAGGCGAAGTTTCAGTCACCTAGTACTCCGGTCCAATGGCCTATATTTGGAGCTCGGACTCCGTATCCTCCACCTGATTCATCTGACGAGGATGACGAGGGTGCTGCTAGCGAGGATGAGTAGGTATGTTCTGCTATCCCTTGTATTTACTTCCATTCAATGAGGGCATTGAATATTTTAAGTTTGGGGGTAATTTGGGGGATTAGTAGTTGTATGTTGTATATATTGTTATATTTTGTGTTCATATAGGATATCATGTTTGCATAGTAGTGATAGTTCATGCATGATTGTTATGTTCGTATTATCTACGTTTGTCTCATATAGGACATTTTGTTTTATTTTCGTATACCATGTGAGTTTTCATTTAGTTGCATTATCATGGCATGCATATTTCATGATCCCTTAGGACAAGCTGATTCTGATTGATAGGTGGATGTTGATTTGGGTGTGATGATGATGAGTAGAGGGCTGATTTATAGTTTCTATGAAATTGACTTGCATGTTACGGGAATAAAATTTATTACATAGTCTCATTGGGGTGCTTTTGGGCTAGGTTAGGGTCATGCCTGTGGGATGTTTTGAGATTTAATCATTTGTTTATATTTAGAATTTTCGTTATTCCCTTTATAGCGTAGGAACATTAAAGTCTAAGTTTGGGGGAAACCAGGAATTTTCATGCTAGTTGTTCATAATTGTTATTAATGGCTAGGCGTCAAATGGCTAGTATCCGGCTCACATTTATATGAGTAGTCTAGGGTTGGAAATGAGAAAGGCTCATTCCAGATTGCAGAAAAAAAAAAGAAAAAAAAAGAAAAAAAAAAAGAAAAAAAAAAGAGTCAATAAGTTATTTGTTTATATGCAAAATTAACCAGAGTGAGCTCTTTAATACTCGAGTAATTAAGTCTGAGGGGACTTAGTCCTAGTAACCTAAAGCCCGTGTGGTTTAGGATTGCTGACCTAACACTCGCTACATGGGTATTATTGTATAAGCCTTTTGGGGTCTCATTCATTGCACGGTTAAATAAGCATGCGTATTGTATATAGTGTCGTAGTTTAGTAATAAAGCATGAGTTTCTGTCTACCTTGGATAAGGGTGGAGGTGTTCCTAGGTTATGAAGTGTCTACAGTCTATTCTGATTATAAACCTGTGATTGTCTTGACGGAAAGCATGTATGATTTTTGACCTAGTTTTGGGAGTATTTCTGATGAGCATTGCACACACACACGTTTCTGTTCATGTATTTGTTAGTATACGGGAACTTAGTCGAGCTCTGCTTGGATTTGTTACATTCATTGAGATGTTTGCTTGTTAGTTGGTGTTGGTGAGTTTCAAGGGGATCTTTGCATTTTTCATTTTAGTTGCATTCATGCATTGCATTGCATTAGGTTAAATGGATTTTGTGGGTACATTCGCTATAGGCCCTCACGAGACCTTACTCGTCCACTAGGGCTGCTTAGGGGTTTAAAGGGCTTGTTGCATATGCCAAATGCAACCGTGATCACCTACGGAAATGGTACTAATTAGGTAGTTGTAATTGTTTATGCTTGAGGACAAGCATCGGTTTAAGTTTGGGGGTGTTTGATAAGTGGATTTTATATCCACTTGGAACATTCTATATCGGCTTAAATTGATTGTTTTGGACTCAAGTTTGTGTAGTTTTGATGTGTTTTGTGTAGTTGTGCAGGTTTGCAAGAATATCTAAGCTTTTGTCGTTTTTGGAGATTTAATTGATTAAAATTCGGATTTTCCGGGAAGGCTGCGCAGCTTATACTGTTTTGGCCATATCTGGAGTTCTAGAAGTCCGTTTTCAGCGATCTTACTGCCCACGCGAAGCTTGAGAGATTTTCTACAACCTGGGATAGGAAACAAGTGCAAGAAACGTACTGATTAAAGTCGCGCACGTGATCTTGTTAAAGAAGGCTGGGAATTTACTGTTTTGTCCTTTTTCTAATTCTAATTGTATTCTGGGCAGTTTTGGGTACCTTCTTTAAATCCTAATTGTAATAGAAGGCAATTTCTTGCTAGGCAAGATTTGTAGAGCCTATTTAAACACATCCTACCATTGTAAATCATAACAATTCATAGCTATAACAATTCATAGCTAACAATTCATAGTTTTTAATCGTATCAAGGTACTTTCGATCTTCAATTCTTTCTTCAATATCATGTTTTCATTCATTATTATTATTATTATGTTTTCTTTATTAAATATGCGTAACTAATTCTCTAATCTGAGGATTGGGTAGTATTCCTTGGTATTCATGCATGCTTGATTACGTGATTTTCTGCTTTGCTGATCTGTTAATGAGATCTTAACACAATTAGAAGAGTAGCTAAATTTTGATTGTATTCTAGGGATTGTAATAACTTGGAAGAGGAGTTGCAATTTTAGTACATGATTTAACAGATATAATTTGAATATTTGATTGGAAGATTAATAGGAGAGTTGTGAGACTTATAATTCTTGGAGCTTAATAGTTTATGATTGTCTTTGATTGTATCACGGAAGTGACAATTAGGGTATAGTTGTAGACATTATATTGTATCTTGGAAGAGAACATTATAACCTTAGAAGAATTGTTTTCAGCAAGGTAGGAACACAGATATCACATTAATATTGAGCATGTATTGAGACCAAGTGAAGAACCCCAGTTCTTAGATTGTTTTCCCATATATTTGAATCTCAGTTTAAAATCAATTCTTAGTGCTTATAATTAGTTTTTGATTAATTTAGTTAATACACAAACCCAAAATTCTTCTCACACACTTCTAGACGTAAAGAGATAAGAAACTTGAACTTGATATTACATTCAGTCCTTCCCTGAGAACGAACACACAAAAATACTACTAACAAATTGGCGCCGCTGCCGGGGAAGGCAGTATAGTTGAGTTTAGGTTAATTGTTTCTTATTGTTTAGATTTTAATTGGTTCCACAAGTTGTTTTGTTGGTGATTTTCAGGTGTATGCGACGTGCATCTTGCGCTAGAAAGTTGGAATTTGACCCTGAAATCGAGCGTACCTTGAGAAAGATAAGAAAAGAGAAAGCTAAGATGACGGATGCTGAGAATGTTAACGCAAATGTTAATGCAAATGTTAATGCAAATGTTAATGTTGATCAGACTTCTATTTGGGACCATGAGACACCTAATCCTGCCAATTGCATGTACAAAACTCCAGAGATTGGTGCAACCCAATTCAACATTAATCCAAGCTTAATTCAGATGATCAGCAATCAAGCTTTTGAAGCACAACCATGAAATCCCCGAATACCCAACTCGACTACATACGCACGCAGCAACACAACACAGGGCATCAAAACATCAGCTTAAACCAACACACACCACTGTTGCAAACACAACCGCAACAAACCCACACACTGCTACAGTTCTCTCGGAACACACGTACACAGGTTTGAATAAGCACAGACACACGCACATATCACCGATTCGCACTCACACACCGCACATACGTGCGAGGACGAACAAGGGATATACACAGCACGAATACAAGTTTAATAGATGAGAAAACGAAGGGGGAAGAGGGGAGAACAACAGAGAGATCGAAAGAGACCATGGGAGGGAGATGGGAGAGAGGACATCGAGAGATATTTGTGTGGGAGAGATATGGAAAAGAGGAGAGGAATCTAGAGAATTCAGCAATGATCTGGGTTTGGGGATAAAAGGATAAGAGCCCAGATTCTAATATCTGAATCTAAATAAAAAAAATCAATTTAAAATCTGTTTCAATAGCTTTTTAAATCGTTTTTAAATAGAAGAATTTAAAGAAAATTTAACTTTATATTTTTAAAAAGTAGAGTACAAAATTAGGAACACCCACATATTTTTAAAATATTTTTAGGATCAAAAACGAATTAAATATGAATTTTACAAGTTTTGATCCTTTAAATGCAATAAAACTCTTAAAATCATTTTAAAATACTACAACACCCAAATTAATTCACCCAACCATTTTAAAAACTAAATAATATTATAAATATAATATTACAAAAGATTTCATGATTTTTAATTCCTCCGATAATTTTATAAAATTTACAGAGGATCAAAAATGCATGATTTAAATATTTTTAACTCCTCAAAACTACAAATAAAAATACATCGACCTTCACAGCTCACACAAATCATCATATAAACACATAAACACAATTTCACATATCTTTCACCTTTACAACAATATTCACATAATATAATTTATAATTTATAATAATTAAATAATTTTTAAAATCGAAATTTCTAAGGCGTTATAATACACAAATTTTGAAAACCGCTGAACCAATATTTAAAATATTTCAAAACTGATTTTAAAATAATTTTAGGGAGACAAAACAGTCAAAACGAATATCAACGAAATGAACAGAATTGAGGACAAAACGGATCAGAAATTATTTAATCCTAACATGAATAGCACTCATTGTTCTAAAAATTCCCGATTCAACCGATTAATCCCCGATTAATCTTCTGTAAGGTAACCAACCGATTCGATTTTTGAAATCCGATTAATCCTGTTAATTTATTTAAAATAATATGTTTAATTGTAAATTAGACTAATATATTAAATATTATTATAATATCCGATTAATGCTCCAATTAATCCGTCCGATTAATCCCCGCCTACCCGATTAGGCGCTAGGCGGTACCCCAACCGTCCTAGACCGCCCAGCGATTTCTGGAACACTGATAGCACTGAATAAAAGGGGACATAATCCGTACCTCGAAAATAGTAAACTAAACACTAACGAAATCCGCAAACGATCCGCTAAACTCCCGGCCCCCGATCTATATAGAAAATTATAAGTTATCATTATAATTTTCCTTAATCCTTAAACTAACGCTTACATACATTTATCTTTTTTATATAAAGCATTATCTTTCTTCATAGGTGAGTCTTATATATGGTTGCTATATCACAGCTTGTTATCATAGATCATTTATTTTGTCTTCAAATCTAATTTGTGTAAGTTATGTCTAAAATTTATTTGTAGACAAAGGACATGACAAGAGAAGAATTTGTCCAGATACTTCGTCGTCAGAGAAATGCATTGTCTAGAGGTAGCTGAAAATACAGAGGATTAACTTTGCATAAAAATGGTCGATGGGCAATTCAAATGGATCAGTTTCTTGAAAAGAAGTGAGATTCACTGCACCAGAATTTATGATTCTGTACTAGTCTGTCTTACATTCTTGTTGCATATATGATGTTTACCTCTAATGTAATGGTAGCAATAAACCTGCATGCCTCTTGTAATTGTTCTTTGTTTTTTTCCATGTACAGGATTACACTACTTGTGGCCATTATATGGTAGTCAGATAGGATTTACAAGAACTGCTTATGACTAAATTTCTAGATATATTCAACTATTTATCTTTAATTCCAACAAAATATGTTCAATTTCTGATCCAGGTCTTGTAATGAAGCAGTTGTTGAATGTAATATTGCACCCATAACAGAGAAGAATTTGAAGCTCGGCCCTTATGGTGGTAATTTTAGTTTGGCAAACAATAATCAAGGTACAGAAGTTCAGTCATGCTATCTAGAATGTTTCTTGATACTGTAGAGTTTTTATGGAAAAAGTGCTACAATATGTGCCTACTGTAGATTTTTTATGGAAAAGGAACAGAAGTTTTTATGTAGAGTTTTTATGCTCATGAGCTTTGTAACCTAGGAAGCACGGACACGGAAAAACAGATGCACAATGCTAGTTGCACAAGAGCTTGGTTTTCACGTTCAATATCCCTAAAATTATGACAGTTAAAACACAAGGATGCTAGAAACGAGACATGTCGATGATTACATCTAACAGGACTTGTCACTCCCAATCATATCCTATACATCACATCTCACCCGATGACTTGATTACAATTCCCTGGACTGGATTGTACCTTTTTCCTCTATTTTCGCCACCAGTCAAAAAATAAGATTCGGATAATAGCATGGATAAATTTCACACACATTTCACTTGTGTAAATTGCATGTCCCAGACTCCCAGTATACTATACATTCGAGGTTCTAACATTTGTGCATTAATTCTGGTCCCTTCTTTTGAGCAACTCCAATGGATTCTATCATGTTGCTTAAAAATAATGTAAACACTCATGAGAAATTTTATTTTATGTTTAAGCCCAACGTTTCTTATATTTGCTCATTAGTATATTTAAAATCTATGTATTTAAGCAGACAAATAGAGAAGAATTAATATTTTATTTTAAAAAAATACGGTTCTAGGTTACTTGGAAAATAAGTAAAAGAAAATAAGAGGAGATCCTAAAAAATCACTTTTAACATTGTTTGAGGACAATTTTGCACTATATTCCTTAATATTAGGTAAGTTGGCACATGTAGCTAACACATTGGACTATTGGAGTGGTTCGTCGACTTGTTATACTTTACTGTTATCTTTCTATCTTTGACGGCTATAGAAAAGGAAAATTACTGGATAATCAAGCCCCTAAGACATAAGCACATGTTTAAGATTAATGTAAAAGTTTAAGGTTGCCCTGACAGTTGACATATGCTGTCTCTTTTTCAGGTAACAAAATTGCTTAAAGGCATTGACCAATTCTAGTAGCATGGCTACACATGCTTCTTTCAACAATCAAGAACTCAAACTGTACTGTAACTATCAAAAGTCATGTATAACAGACAAGTACTCTGTATGATGTATATACACACAAACATTCTAGCTATTTAGTGTTTTCTGTATCAATTTAGGGTTCTTCTTATTTGGATCAATTCAGGTATGTATATTCAGGCATCTTTGGACGCAATAATTGAGGTTTTATATGTCTTGCCTTTTAATTTTGTGAAACTGATCTTTTCCTTCAAATGTTCAGAACTAGAACTTGCAACCTGTATTTTCTTACACTACTTACATTATTATCACTGTTTCTTTTTCAGCTAGCAACTATTGGTTTGGCTGCAGATGAGAATCCATTTGGCATTGTACTTGGCGGAATCTTGTAAATTCACTCTTTTCCAAAACATGATGGGCCATGTAAAGATATATACACAACAGAAGGCAGATTTATACAAGAAATTGAGCAGGGGAAACAGAGCAAGTTCGGAACAAGAGACCCTAACTTGGCTCGCCTTTTCTTCATGCCCTTCAGTGTAACTTGGATGGTGAAACCTTTACACTCCTAATACTTATGATTGCACCCCTCTTTGGAACTTTGTTTCTGATTACATACGTCTATCATTTTAAATCAGCCACATAAGAGAAAAAATTAAAAAAAATATTAATATACCTCAATTATTAGTCACTTACAATTCACCCATGATTCCCAATTCTACACAACCTCTCCTTCGACTCTCCACGAAACTGAGCCCTAATTTCACCACTCAAGTTTCTCGGATTAGAAGCAGCATCTTCGTTCTTAATCTCAATTCAATTCTAGGTATTTCATCTCTCTCTCCCTCCCTCCCTCCCTCTCTCTTTCTCTCTCTTCCTCCCTCTCTCCATACACCTATATATATAGTTTGTGTCCATTGTTATATTATTTTGTACTTGTTTATGTATATATATATATATGTGTAATTATGCTAATTTTGATTACTTTGTGTTACAATTTGTGGATGTGCACTTAAAACATTTTCTGATTACTTTCTAATTTTGTTTGTTTAAGTTTATGTGTATATGGATGTGCCTGATTAGGTGAGTCAATAAGATCTTTGTAACTGTAGGCGCTAGATTAAAATTTCGTCAATTCAAATGTTTGATATGCATCATGACATAGTTAATACAATCATTTCTATGAAGAAAGTAAAATTGATAATGATATTAGTGGGTCTCGTGTACTTGATGTATTAGTGAGGCTCATCTGTTCCATATTAGATGATTTTAAGTTCACAATAAGACCATCAGGTTTTCAAGAAATTGCTCTCGGTAAAGCATATGAAGTATCATGTTTGTACAATAAGAAGGAAATAGCATCTGTTTAGATTCATTATGCTAAGTAGCAGAGCGAAGTTAATTAAATTACGTGGTGATTTGTTATATACTACGGTGATCACTCGATTGGCATGACTGTTATGCCGTTTACTAACCAATTACAACTACTGTCACAATACTATGACATAACATGGAACCTCTAGAGGTGTCAATCCTCATCACATCTGAATCGTCATAAGGTAGAAAGTGTATCATAGTTTTTGAGCTTGGGCCTTGGAACTTTGGGCTTTGTTTAATTAGGGCTCTAGACTTGGGAACAATGCTTCTGCTTTGATTATTAGGTAACGCATGTATGATGTTTTTCTCTAAAATTAAAATTGAGCAGAATGTACTAGAATTGAATATACTAGAAGTCAAGTATACAAAGAAAATATCTAGCGGAAATAGAAAATTTGAATAATAAAATTTTCACTTGTTTCAATTCTTTAGTATTCCTAGCTTCCTCTTCAAATCTCAAACAGTATGTCTAAAATGACCCCAAGGATTGCATTTTCTATAAACCCAGTAAGTTGTTTTTAACATTTTCACTGTTTATGTATTTTCCTTTCCTTTTTAGTATGTTTATTGGCTTTTCTTTGATATATTTTCTTCCTGCTAGATACACTATTTTGGTTTCGGTAGAATTATAACTATATTACTAAACTTGAATTTTTGTTATAGAAATTTTTCTGTGTAGCATTAAAGAAGCAACAAGCTGCTATAAAGGGAGTTGACAGCTGTATGCATGATAAGTATTTCATTTTTTCTTCCTTGGCAGTTCTATTTTCTCTGGTAGTAGATAGGAGTACATATTTTTGTTTCTATTATGCTTTTTAGTAATAAAAGTAGGCGTGGTTTCTAATATCTTTGTTCATATCTATCTTTAATTCTTTTTTCTAGAGAAAAAATCAAGAGACATCACAAGCGCCAGTTATGAATCAAAGGTATTAATATTATTTTGTTATTGTTTTGATCCCGTTAAGAGAACCTATGTAAATTTACCTAAAAAATTTGAGTTAGTGAGATTTGTAATTTCGAGTACATACAATAATTACTAAACGCCAGGTGTGTGTGCACTGGATGATAGAGTGGTTGGCCGTGAGCTCCCAATAGGTACGACTTTCTTGTTGTAGAAGTACTCGAGTATCATTACATGTGCAATCCTTGTTAGCCTCTAGGGCCAAATCTGAAATCTGTCTAATTTATATAAATTTCTATGATGTTGTCATAGCTGATCTAAGCTCAAAAAGTTGATGAACAAGGGAAAAGTATGTAAATCATTCTTATTTTGTTGATGAACAAGGTATGTTATTGTCTTATCTTGTTTATGCATTTATATTGTTATACATATGTGGTGTGATTATGATTGAAACAAAGCAACCCAAAAAATAGGGGAATATTAGCTTTATGTTGTATGTGTGACCAACATGCAGGATAATGCGAAGAATAATTGTTTTATCCAACAGTTCAAGTTGTCATATGAGTATACAAACTAGCAGGTTTTATTGTCTGCTAAACATCCATATGTAGCGTACTTTTGATTTGACAGTATATAATCCAGAGACATGTTTTTACCTGTTTTGTGAGTTAGTATAAATTTAAGATATGTATGTTGCTCTGTTGGTCTAGTGTGATCCAGTCACGTTTTATGAAGTTTTTTTTTTGTTTCTTTCGCTAGAAGTTTTTAATACTTATATTTTTTGATTTTTTCAGTTTTAAATTCTTGGCATTTTTAAATATTGATTCGTTTTCTTGGTCTGGTTTTTGGCGTTTGGTGTCGTTGACATTTTGTGTTGTATGGGTTTGGTACTGTAATTACAGTTGTATTGGTTCGGAATTCTGAGTCAGAAACATGCATATCAGTTGTTAGATAATTTTAAATATGCAGATTAGTTTCTTTGGCTAATTAATTTTAAGAACGCAGACCAGTTTGTTAGCAATGATATCCCCTACTTCTAATTATATCTTTCTTAATTGTTTATCTATTTACTTTATATGTTCATGTACAACTTTGCCAGACTCAATCACCAAGAACCAAATGAAAGAATTTGGCTACAAGACCATGTATGGGTCTTGTATCAAAGCTTTGGATGTCATAGCAGGGGAGCTTGATGAAAATTCTAAGTCAACAGTTGGACAATGATACAATGAAGTCTCTAAGCAATCATCTGCTCTTGAGGATGTATGTATCTCTAAAAGATTTTTTCTGTATTTAAAAATATATTTTTTACCGTCTGTTGACTTTCACTTGTAAAATGCCAGCATTTCAAAGCAATAGCCTCAGAGAGTCAAGAGGATAAAATGACTTCTTATGCACAACAATAGCGTTAGTAGTTCTTACTTTTACGGTTATAAAGTGGGCATAACATCTCGAATCCAGGCACAATATTTATACTATTTATACTAATGTTGACAATATTTATGCAGGCACAATCCAGGGCTGTGGAAACCACACGATCAATTTCTCAGATTACTAGTGGCAGCAGCGCACATATGTAAGAGGTTTAGCTGTGAATCACTTGTAACTAAACAAAGGCTTATGGTCGCAATATCGTTGATGCACATTATCAATTTGGTTCTTTCCTTCAATACATTAGCTCGTCATCTGTGTGACGAAATTGTTCTCCATAAAATTAGAGAAATTAGATCAGTTTGTGTACTTTGTTATCGGTATTGACTTGTAGAATGTAGAGTAGTCTTATATATTGTTTATTAATTAGATCTCATTCTTGATTATGTATCATGTATAAATTGATTTTGTATATAATTTGGTGTTTTGGCATTGGCTAAATTGTTTCTGAAAATGTATTGTTTCATAACAGAATTGCAATTTTTATTTTTTTTAAAAAAAAATTGACTTTAAGTGTCGGTTGTTTAAATGACCGACGCTTATAATCAAACTTTAAGCGTCGCCTATAACAGACTTTAAGTGTCGGTTGTTTAAATGACCGATGCCTATAACCAACTTTAAGCGTCGGTTGTTTAAATGACCGACGCTTATAACAGACTTTAAGCGTCGGTTGTTTAAATGACCGACGTCTAAAATAGACTTTAAGCGTCGGTTATTTAAATAACCGACGCTATTAGTACATTATATGCATCGCCCAATTAACCGACGCCATAGGCCTATACCTATAGCGTCGCCTTCATATACTACGCCAAATAACCGACGCCTAAAGGCTATTTTGACCGACGCTTAAAGCCTATTCTGTACTAATGTTATGCTATAGTTTGTCCGAATATTTCATAGTAATTAATGTTATAAATATGTTGTTAGTTCTGACCATGCACTGAACACGTGATTTTAGCATTACTATATTTTAAATATATTTAACTACTTAGCCAAATACATGCCTTAATAGTTGTATCAGATATATAACTAACTAAAATGCTGGTTATAAAAATAATATTATTAAACTATGCTATGGTATGCATATTGATTGTAGTATGACAACGAAAATATTTACAATACATACGACATCATGTGATTTTTAAAGTCTAATGCATTACACAGAGAAATCAATTAAACTAAGGCAAAATATTAATACAACTAGATATTAAAACGAATGGTGCATGACCACAATTTGGTTACTTAGAAACCTGGAGCATTAACATGCATGTGATATGTCATTTTTTTAAAGCTTTAAACTTAATAATCATAAATTTGGGTTATATATACGCACATCAAATATTACATGTCGCTTAAAAAAAAATTAAACTTAAAACTTAATTACTAAGATTAAGATTAGCCGCAAAACATGGCGGAATGAATTTATACAATAATTCGGTTAGCATGTAATGTAAACAAGAACTCATCAATACCAAGTGACTAGTAATCTAATATAATATGGTGTAAGTTTGTATATCCCGTGAGACTCAAAACAAGGTCAAAAACTCTTAATTAGTCTATCCTTACGGATATTACAGTGTGTGTCTCTCTCCTTGTCCGCAGCCTCTGTCTCTCTCCTTGTCCGCAGCCTCTTCAACTTTATGGTATTGTTAATAATGTGTGTGTGTTTATAGAAAAAGGATAATTATTTTATAATAATTATCCTTTTTCTATTCTAATCATTATTATCTTCTACTTATTTTATAATTCAGTTTTAACATTATTATTATTATTATATAATTACGGATATTACAGTTAGTAACATCACTGGTGAATTACTTGATGTTGTGGTGTATGTTTAATATCGTACAATGCCCTCTTCTTGCTCTGTTTGTAAAACAATTGGACACCCTCTTGATCGTTATACGGTATAGGAAGGTTAACAATTCTACATTGAATCACGGTGATGTTAGTCCTATGATCTCGACAACACCCACGGTACCAACAATGCCAACACCCACACCTGCAACACAATCACAAGAAACATATATATGGCAATCAAGGGAAAATGGACAGTGCTCGCATTCCATCGGAATATAATACTGTTGATAATGTGAGTCACGTTGTAAAATTGGTGGAAACTGTTTTACAAGAGGATGTTGTTGACAGTATTATGCATATAGCAACGAATCCAACTTTTGAAAATGATGGAACCACTACCAGTTCTAATCAATTTAACATTCTTGAAGAAGGAGAGGTTTCCGAAGAAACTAACTCCTCCACCAAAGTCAAAGAGGAAGCAGGCAATGAGGATGTCAAAAAGAGACCTAAAGTTCGAAGGAGGGTCATTCCAATAAATGGGTACTATTTTGATCACGTGCACTTTCGTGCAGGAAAGGGGGAATCACTAGGATTCCCTTCAACAACCATAATGTGACACGAGTCTTGACATGATCACATTGTGCTTTTAGTGATGCATGCATACTGAATACTTGTGTAGTGATTTGTCCTTGATACATGCATGTTTTGTTTGCGCGTGAACTTGTCATAAACTTGATTGTCTCAAGAGGTATCCACTTGTTTATAATTTGAATTTTACCTATTCCCTTTTGAGCTTAGATATTAAGGATATATCAGATCACCGAAATCATGCTGACAATAATAAATCAAATCAACAATAGTGCCAGAATCAAGGAATTGTATAATAGTTGTATATGTATTGTAGTTTCCATATTTAGTCTGCTAGAATCATGTAACAAGTTGTAATCTTGCTTGACTCCATGTGTATATATACATAGTTCTATCAAGGGAATAAAATAACTTTCCTCAATGTTTATATGGTATCAGAGCCTCAACATTTCCTCTCTATCTTCTCTTCTTTTCTACTCACTTTATCATCATGGCTGACAATGGTGATCTGACATCTCTTATTCCTAATATTCAAGAACCATCTAAACCTCTCACCATTATCACCTTTAACAATTCTATCAAGCTTTTACCCACAAATTATCTTGCCTGGAAAACACAAATTGAGGCTATTCTCATATGCTTTGATCTGTACAAATTCATTGATGGCAGTGTTGCCTGTCCTCCCCCTACTATCACTACTCGTTCTACAACTACACCCAACCCTGCTTATTCTACATGGATTCGTCAAGACAAACTCATTTTTGGTGCACTTGTTGGCACACTTACACCCACTCTGGTTCCTCTCATCTCTCAAGCATCAACATCTCATTCTGCCTGGCAAATTCTTGCATCAACCTATGCTAATCCGTCCCGTGGTCATATCAACTAACTCAAGGACCGACTCAACAACATTATCAAGTCTCCTACTCAATCTATTACTGAATACATGCAATCCATCAAAGCTTGCACCGACCAATTAGCACTTCTTGGAAAACCTATAGATTCCGAGGACATTATTGAAAAAGTTCTCAAAGGTCTTGATTATGAAGTCTTTAAGCCCATCATTGATGCTGTGAATGCTCGAGACACACCCATTCTTTTTGAGGAGCTACATGAGAAACTTATTAATCTCGAACTCACTATCAAAAATCAATAGACGTCCAATAACTCATCCTTCCCAGCCACCGTCCATGCAGCTCAAACTCGATTCTTCAACCAGAATCATAACTCTCGCCCTATGAATAATGGCTTACTTCCTACTCCTCAACCTGGTTCCTCCTCATTACGTTTCCCTCGAAAATATGAAGGCACTTGGCAGTGGTGTTGCACTAGAGGTCATTATGCATCTCAATGCCCAGTTTTTAAACAACTATTTCCTAATATCACTTTTCCATCTGGACAAACTACTTCTCCTAGCAATCGCTCCAACCGACAGTCTCGTGTTCCTCCCACTGGAAATCAGGCTCCACAAGCACATGCGGAAACCACCACCTTTGCCCCCTCCTCAACTTGGCTACTGGACAGCGGAGTATCACACCATGTCACAAATGATTTAAATAACTTGGCTCTGCATGCTCCTTATGATGGCACCGATGAACTTGTAATTAGTGATGGATCCTCGCTTCCAATTTCTCATACTGGTTCTTTCAAACTCTCCACCCCATCTAAAACTTTTAATTTTTCTAATGTTTTACATGTTCCATCTATATCTCGCAACATTATTTCTATATCTCAATTCTGCAAAGATAATAATGCTCTTATTGAATTCTTACCTTCTTCTTTTTGTGCAAAGGAGCTTTTTACGGGGAAAATTCTCCTCCGGGGTCCAACCAAACAGGGCGTATATGAGTGGTGTCCTTCCTCTCCAACTGTTAACTCTACAATAAAAGCATCCACGCATAACTGGCACCACCGTCTAGGCCATCCTTCCAGCTCTATTATCAAGAATTTATCTACTGTTTTTCCATCTCAAATTCCCAATGTTTTCATTTTACCATGTAATTCATGCAATATTAATAAAAGTCATAAACTTCCATTCTCTCATTCTACCCTTACTTCTAATGCTCCTCTTGACTTAATATTTTCTGATGTGTGGACTTCTCCTTTTCTTTCATTTGACAACTACAAATATTATATCATCTTTGTAGATTATTATACAAAATATATTTGCTTTTATCCTTTGAAGCAAAAATCCGACACTTATCCCACTTTTCTTCGATTTCGTGCTATAGTTGAATTTTTTTTTTATCAGAAAATTAAACAATTCTTTTCTGACAATGGTGGTGAATATCAAAAACTTACACCGTATCTCTCACTTAATGGCATCTCTCACTTAACATCCCCGCCCCATACACCTGAACATAATGGTTATGCTGAACGTAGGCACCGTCATATAGTGGAAACCGGCCTTACTCTTCTCTCTTATGCCAACATGCCTACGAGCCACTGGCCTCTTGCCTTTACCATTGCTACTTATCTTATCAATCGACTTCCTACACCAACTTTGCAAAATCAATCTCCGTATCTTAAACTTTTTAAAAAGCCACCAAACTATACAAAATTACGGAGTTTTGGATGCCTTTGTTCCCCATGGATTCGACCATACACCCACCATAAACTTGAATCCTGTTCACAAACTTGTATATTTGTGGGATATTCAGCTTCACAAAGTGCATATCATTGTCTTGAACCCAAAACTAACAAGATTTACACATCTCGTCATGTCAAATTTGTTGAAAATGAATTTCCTTTCATGGCATTATCACTTTCCACCTCTCCTCCACAAAATGTTAATCTAGATACCTGGTGTCCACTTATCTTACCTATTATGCAATCTCCTCATCTTATCTCTCCTAATTCTAATCATACAGTCTCTTCCTCTTCATCATCTTCTACGTCCTTAAATAGTGTAGAGCCTAACCAACCGGCCTCACCCTTAATGTCAAACAACAACTCTTTATCTCCATCTCCACCTTCTATAATATGCATCTCGCTCTCTCCTCTCAACCTAGTGAACCTCGTACCATTTCTGAAGCTCTGAAACATCCTCAATGGCGCCAAGCTATGAGTGATGAATTTGCTACCCTTACTCGATATAATACATGGTGTCTAGTTCCTCCTGATTCTTCACAAAATATTGTTGGGTGCAAATGGGTTCATAGAGTGAAATACAATGCTGATGGTTCTGTAGAACGATTAAAATCTCGATTAGTTGCGAAAGGTTTTCATCAAAGACCTGGGATTGACTATTCAGACACTTTTAGTCCGGTTATCAAACCTGCAACTCTTAGGCTCATTCTCTCTCTTGCAGTATATAATGGTTGGTCTCTACGACAACTTGATATTAACAATGCCTTCTTACAAGGTACTCTTACGGAAGATGTTTATATGTCTCAACCACCCGGGTTTATTGATCCCAATTATCCTAACTATGTTCGTAAATTGATAAAAGATATCTATGGTTTAAAACAGGCTCCTCATGCATGGTATAATGAACTGAAGGCCTTTTTACTCGATTTTGGATTCACAATCTCAGTTTCAGATCCATCACTCTTTCTTTACAAAAAGAGCTCCATCACACTATACCTCCTAGTATATGTTGATGATATTATCATCACTGGTCCATCTCTTCAGCATCTTGATAAATTTATCACTACTCTCTCTGTGCGGTTCTCTCTGAAAGACCTCGGTCATCTCTCTTACTTTCTTGGTGTAGAAGTGGTGCCTACACCTACTGGTTTGTTTTTAAATCAAACAAAATATATAATTGACATTCTCACTCGCTCGAATATGATTGGGGCAAAACCTACTAACACCCCTATGACTCTTACTCCTGCACTTACTCTCACTGGTGGCACTCCTCTTTCCTCTTCAACTGAATATCGTGCAATTGTTGGTTCACTTCAGTATCTTTCTCTCACTCGACCTGATGTGGCCTTTTCGGTTAACAAGTTGTCTCAGTTTATGCACTGTCCTACAGATGATCATTGGCATGCTCTTAAACAGTTACTCCGCTATTTAAATGGTACTGCTCGTCATGGTCTTTTATTTAGATACGACTCCCCTTTACAGCTTCACGCAATCACTGATGCAGATTGGGCAGGTGACAAAGATCAGTACATTTCTACAATAGGCTACATTACTTATCTTGGTTGCAATCCTATTTCATGGAGTGCTAAAAAGCAAAAAGCTTTAGCTAGATCATCCACTGAAGCTGAATTTCGTGCAGTAGCTGATACTACAGCTGAAGTACTGTGGTTAAAGTCTTTATTGCTTGAACTTGGTTATAATTTAGAGCAAACTCCACCAATTTACTGTGATAACTTTGGGTGCTACACACTATTCGGCTAATCCTGTATTCCATTCACGTATAAAGCACCTGGCATTAGCTTTTCACTTTGTGCGTGAACAATTTAACTTGGGATTAGTTCGTGTTACTCATATCTCTGGCGATGATCAACTCGCAGATGTTCTTACTAAACCATTGCTTGCCTCTCGTTTTCATTCTTTAATTTCCAAGATCGGACTTGTTCCACGATCGTCCGTCTTGCGGAGGTGTATTAAGGATATATTAGATCACCGAAATCATGCTGACAATAATAAATCAAATCAACAATAGTGCCAGAATCAAGGAATTGTATAATAGTTGTATATGTATTGTTTCCATATTTAGTCTGCTAGAATCATGTAACAAGCTGTAATCTTGCTTGACTCCATGTGTATATATACATAGTTCTATCAAGGGAATAAAATAACTTTCCTCAATATTTATATTAGATTCGTTGTAGTATGAGTTTGGGGGAGACTTGGGATATAAAAGCTTAAATGAAAAAAAAGAAGAAAAATGAATAGAATAAATAGCGTAACAATGTCTCGCTAAGTAGTATTATGCATAATTGGCTAGGTGGAGCTCGTTGATACTCGAGTAATTAAGTCTTAGAGGATTTTGTGCCTAATAACCTAAAACTTTTTCAGTTTGGGATTGCAGACCCAACGCTTGCTACATGGGTATTTATGTGTAAGCCTTTTGGGGTCTCAACCACTGCACGGTCAATTAAGTACTTAAATAAATTATTATCACATTTGTTGGTGAAGCTTTTTTGGTTTGTTGAACATCGAGTAATTAAGTTCGAAGAGGCTCAAATCCTAGTGGCATAAAATATTTATGTTCTAGGACTCACTGACCTAAAACTTGTTACATGGGGGTGATACAACATTAAGTCGAGTATGTTATATGAAGCTTATAAATCCCTTGAGAATTCGAATGCAGGCTAGACTCTAAGTAATAGAGTATTTAATTTTATTATTTATATAACCTTGTGGCTATTCTTGGTCTTAATTGTTGGAGACTTGTATTGTTTATGTCATTGTTCATATCTTGAAAGAGAATGTTGTTCAGCTGAGCACACACGCGCACATTATACTTGTATTCCATTATGTTTTTGCTATCATTGCAGTGTGATCTTGATGGTTGTAAATATGGTTTGCACATTCAGAGGGTTTTTATTGGCTTGGCATATACTTTCAAGAAGGGGATCTTTTGCCCTTTTATATAGTTAGTTGCATTCTTGAAGGTGCATGAGTTATCAAATGTTTAAGTTTTGGGGTCTGATGAGTGGTATTCACACCACTTTCAATACCTTTTAACTTAAATTATTGCATTATTCTTAAGTATTTATTATCTTTTTATGTGTTTTTGTTTAGTTTCAGGTAAAGAGTCGATTTCCCAAATAAAGTTGTTTCTTGGTGATTTAGTGATATTTTGGAGCTAAAACATTGAATAAATAGAGTGGGTATTGTATTGACACATCTTGGAGTGAAAATTGCACAAAAATTGGCTAAGGTAAAGTCAAGTTAGCCCACTCTTGTTAGCTCAACAAGAGAATTCTAATTTTTACATCCCAAGTCATCCCAGGTTGTTAGCCTAGCTAACAAGAGAATTCTGTCTATTGAGGAAAAACGCGCCATTCGGATGTCTTGCATAAGAATCATGCGACTGTCTCGAGGCGCTCCGCTTTCAATTCTTCGCACCATCACGGAGCGTCGAGGAGAAATTATATATTTTTCCTTTTTCTTGTTATTTCTGATGGGTTTTCTTTATTATAAGCTTATGTGTATAGGCTGGGGCATGTACCATATATATTATTAGTTATTAAAATATTATGGGAGATATCATAAAACATTAGACATACATTATCAGATTCAATCTTTTATTCTAGGGGTTTGTGAAGAGGGGAGTAGCCTCCTTTTAGAATTACTTGATTTTCAATAGAACGAAAAGAGGAATTCAATTCTTGCGAAGGTGGGAAGGATTTGTGACTCCTTTCATCAAGCTAGAACGGGTTTTGTCTTCTTCGAGTAATATATTGGATTTTGGATACACATAATAGGATTTATTTTCTTATCCCTTACTTTTATTTATTTTATTTTTAATTTGTTGGTTTTAATTATGTGTGTATTCAATCCCATGATAGATTGCGGTTCTACGATGAACTAATCTCCGTTATGGGATTCTAATGTGCCTCGTTGTTTAAATACTCCGTTGATTATCTATGATGAACCTAGTATGGTTTGTGATAATTGTTTAGATGTATAGCTAACATCTGCCTTGTTAATTAATAACAACAAACGAAAGTTGAGTTATTAGTTTAAAACTGACCACACTAGCATATGTCATGGTTGTGGATTTTAATTCTTAAGGAGGAACGAAAGTTACGTGCTTACCATATGTAGCCAATAAAGAGCTTGTGAATAAACCAAATTAATATTTTAATCACATAGACATATAGTGGTTATGGTTAATTTGGTTATCATGACCCAACTATATTTATAAGAAGGTGTGGAAGTGAAATGTCATAGGTAAGCGGATACATAGTCTACTCTACTTTAGTGCTCCCGACTAGCATATCTAGATAATCATATAACGAAGTATATGAAACAATGAGTAAAGTTAGGGTCCCATATATTCTCTAGTTCTTATAATTTATTTATTGTCATTCAGTAGTTAATATTAGTTTAAATAATTTAAAATCCAATTTTTACTCGTTCAGGCTGTTAAAGATAACCATAGTTTTTGTGATTGATAACGTAGGAAACCTAGTTTTTGTGGGAACGGACTCAAATTATCGAGATATTAATTTGACCACGTGCACTTTTGTGTATCGGCGATTGCTCACTCGCAATCCACCAGTCACTCTTCTAATCAATTTCATCGATTCTTCTAAATTTCCATTTATACGATAGAGTTTCTTTTGATAAAAATAGTTATGGATCCATTTCTATTGTGCACCAATACATCCTGTAATTATTAAATAATAAATATTCTCCAAGTTTAGGTATTCACACTTGTCTTTTGAGATTTCAACAATTCAAGCGCAAAATTTTAAAAGATAAGTGTGAATACCTAAACTATGAACTGGAATTCAGAAGAATAGATGAAAATTGATTCGAAGAGAAATCGATTAATAAGAAAGGTTAATAACCAAATAGATGAGATCTAAAGGTTTTTTGTGTGTGTATATAAAAAGATTTAACTTAATTATCAATTAATATCAGCCGTTAGATCAATTTTTCATCGTAAGATCTAGAAAAACCTAAGGATATGTTTGGTTCAAGAAAGGGAAAGGGAGGGGAGGGGTTTTAATGGAGGGGAGGGGAAGGGAGGGGATGGAAAAGGAGGGATTTTAATAATATTTATGTTTGGTTCCCCTCCCCTCCCCTCTATTATCCTCCAACCAAACAGGGGATAAAAGGATTACTCTTATAACCATATTGAAATCACTCGCACAACTTCTGTAATTACTCAATTACCCCAAATATAACAAATAAATTTCTTGACAAACACCCAATATAGAAATCAATCCTCAATACCTTATTCCAATCACAACTCAAATGTTGTTATCCCTGTAAACCTCTTATCATACTATTCCACACAAAATGTACAATAAAGAACCAATATTAACTCTGGCATTCTCCTCATTTGACTAACCCACGATTTCTATATAACCTTTCTCCTAGGGAAAAACTAACTATATTAGTAAGAAATTACCTCAAGTAACTTCAATTCCATATGCCTCTATGACTTGCATCATCAGTTCTTTATACCTTTATCACATGTTAACCACTATAGAATTTTGAACTCCTTTTGTCGTATCTGTGTATGTCATGTATGCAATTGTATGCATGACCATGCGACGCACTATAAACTTGACTTTGGCCAGCTGTTACCTCGCTCCTTTATACAATATGATCATACTTATTCATATCTATATTCATATATTCGTACATACACATGTATGATGAACACCATTTAACTATATGTATTATAACATGTACATGTATGCAAATGTGCCCTATGAGAACATAACAAATTAACTATACCCGGGCAATGCTAGTGCATTTTCGGCCGGGTGTTAGCTCTACTACCAAGATATCGCAGCCTGACCTGTACAATATTTGAAATATGCTTTTTTTAAAATATCCATTTTATACCTGTTTTCTCAAACACAATTTAAGAAATAAAATAAAATCCTGAACTATAAATATTCTTCTTATAAGAATATACATTGACTTTTTAAAACTTCGAAATGCGGAAACTGAAAACTTTAGAAAAACTTGTATTATGAATTACAGACTTACTAATAAACTCCATAATTATACAATAAAATGCATTGACTATAAACTTTACTAGCGGAAATCAAATTCAAACTATATCTATATAAATGCAAATGCTGAGGAGGAGGGACCCTAGAGCATCATCTGGCCGACCATGCAACTTAAACTAAAACAATGAGCGATTTTAATGAGTCACAACTCAGTGAACATAAATCATCATATAATATACTCTAGTATAATTAACAAATTTGAAAACCGACAATATAATATTTCACGTTCTAATAGCATATCTATAAATACATGTTATCTTTACTGATCTCATAGTATTATAAATTTGTACATGTAATCCATAATCTCTTTAGTGACCAAACTCTCCTTGTATCTTTCTATAGTCTTATCCCTGTTATTAGTTCAACGACTCGTTTCTATGTAATTATAATTACAACCAATCATATAGTGTGTTGAAGCATTAATGAAAGGTCTTGCCCAATAAATTTCCGGAAAGACCTTCTCAATCACTATAAATACCAATCAGCTGAAGCATTAATGAAGACATATTCTAGCATTCGCGGCACATTCCAATTTTAAAGTCTATCAAATGGATGTGAAGAGTACCTTTTTGAATGGTAAGCTAGTAGAAGAGGTATATGTACAACAGCCCCTAGCTTTGAAGATCCGGATCATTTGAATTTTGTATATTTTTTTTTCAAGGCTATCTATGGTCTCAAACAAGCCCCGAGGACATTGGTATGACACTCTTTCTGAATTCTTACTTGAATGGTTTTGTTAGGGGTGTCATTGATAAAACTTTCTTTTACAAAAAGCATAAAAATGATCTAATATTGGTACAAGTTTATGTTGATGACATAATATTTGAGTCTACTAACGATTACTTATGCACGAGATTTGCTAAGTTAATGCAGAGTGGTATGAAATGAGCATGATGGGAGAGCTGAAATTCTTTCTTGGACTTTAAGTGAATCAAATGATGGATGATATATTCATTTGTTAGTCCAAGTATGCCAATGTTAAAGAAGCTTTATGCCTTATTGACTGTTGATGACTACTCTAAATACACATGGGTTTTATTCCTATACTCAAAGGATGAAACTCCTCAAATGGTGATTGATCACATCAAGATGATAGAGTTGGGTTCAAAGTTTCCAGTCAGAGC
Organism: Kitagawia praeruptora; assembly: GCA_037693485.1. NCBI lineage: Eukaryota > Viridiplantae > Streptophyta > Magnoliopsida > Apiales > Apiaceae > Kitagawia > Kitagawia praeruptora. The sequence continues at coordinate 112,780,463 of CM075351.1, read as the reverse complement.
CATAAGGTCATACAATGGAACTGAATTTAAGAATGCAGTTCTGAATGACTTTTGTGCAGATAAAGGTGGCTATTCAAGAAGATCATATAGGGTTTACATTATTGATCAACACCAAGTCAAAGAAAGTGTCAATGTAACCTTTGATGACACTAAACTCCTAAGTATCCAAACAGAACTCCCTCATCTATAGATGTCAAGTTTGGAGCATGTGAAAACTCTATAAAGGTAGATATCACAAGCTACAGAGGTATGATTGGCTCATTACTTTATCATACTGCAAGCCGACTAGATATTATGTATGCAACATGTTTATGTGCAAGGTTCCAAGCCAAGTTTTTTTCCGTGTGTTGATTATTTCTGTGTGTTGATTATTTTGAGTTCATTTCATACAGATTCATATATTCAAACCAAGTTCTTAAAGAAAATCCAAAAATTGTCTATCACACTCATTCACCCCACTCCCCTCTGTGTGTGATCTCATACCTAACAAATACTACTTTTCAGGTAATGAGTCTCTCGTTGGTAGCAAAGAAGTAAAGCATGTTTGATATGTGAATGAAGGTTGCTAAAATGTTTCATTTTAGTAGTCAAGAACATTTTAATATTGAAGTATCTTTGTTTTTAGTATATTTTATTGTATTTTATTTTCTCTAGAAATAATTTTGTCAAAAATTTTAAATATATTATTTTGAGAGGAAATTATTTGTATTGAAAATATTCAAGTATAAGTATTTTAATAAAAAAGGTCTTTTTGATAATATTTTGGAAAGACTTATTAAAAAGAACACATTTCAAAAAGGTGTTTGTACTTTGTAGCACCTTTGACAAGACCACATTATTTCAAAAGTCTTTTTAGTATAATTAAAAGACCACATCTTTAAAAGGTTGGTTTATTAAAAGGTCTTTTTAATTTAATTTAAAAAGGTTTTACTACATATTAAAAAAGGTCTTTTTGAATTAATTCGGTTTAATAGTAGCAGTTCTAAAAGGTCTTACCGACTTGGTCTTACTGAGACTTGATATATATACCGAAGAGTCTGACCCAGTCATCTTCATATCTATTACTCCCTCTGTCCCATCCATTTCTTTACACTTTCCATTTTGGGATATCCCATCCAATTCTTTAAATTTCTAAACTTTCCTAAAATGGTAAAGTTTTATAATATAAAAATCAACTACATCCACTACTTTCCTACACTAACTCATTTTATACATTATATAGTGATGGGTCCCACCACTTTACTCATTTTTCCTACTTCTCTCCTCATTCTTTATATTTTTCCTTTGTCTCCGTGCCCAATCCAAATGTAAACATTTGGGTGTGACGGAGGGATTACTATCTATTTTCTGAAAAATCGACTAACACAGAGGAGACCCTGCCGATTTTTTCCAAGAACTCCAATCAACTTTTGATCAGTATCTCAGTCATTTCTTACTTGTTTTTGAATCCGAAACCATCAGTGTGATCGGTTTTTGATTCTCTCCATAAATTGAATTTTAGCCCTAACCTCTGTTACACTCTGTTGCTCGCTGATTGCGTACCTCTTTCTCTCTGTTGCCCTAATTGATACAGCTGGGTGGTTTATATCTGTTGTTGTAACACCCCCAAATTCCCTACTGGAATCCAGGTTGTCACCCTCTTGCGGAATATTCCATCACCTGCTCATAATATAATCTACAACAATATCCTTAATAAACTCCACAATTACTCCACGGGTTATACTCTTAGAACAAGCATTCCATAATTCAAAGGTTAATACAACACGAGTTCATCTACTAGAATTTCTGAATGTTATTACAATCCCAAAATACTAGATAACAAAATACTAAACCACTACTCTTCAGCTTCCACCCTACTTAGATACTACAAGGTTGTCGCGCTGAATCAATAGTCCGCCACTTTCCCCTTGCCACGATTAGCCATGCTTGATGTAGCCCTGGATGCCGCTGCTTAACAATATATAAAATAACAAGAATGAGCCAAAGAATGCCCAGCAAGGTTATATCTATCCCCTATACCCAACAACTCACACCAAATATTACTAAACCGCTTTATAAGAACTTCTCCCCTCATATAGATACATATATTTATTTTGAAAAAAGATTTATCTCGGAATTTTAGTACCCAAATGATGGAATAAAACACATCTGAATAACTTCTCCATGTTACTCAACGGTAACATGATAACTCCTCGAAACTCCTCAATATAATAATATAATATAACAATTTCTCAGATCAATACCCCAGTTAACCGAACCACAAAGGCATCAGTTAATAGCTAGAGTATCAATGATTGGACTTTTCCTCGAACGCAGCATCAAGTAATGGATGATCAATCCATTGTCACATCTCTTCTTCTTCTATCGATAGAAAGGACAGTCGACGTCTCGAACCATCCAAAAATACTCATAAAAAGGATGTGCCGTCTTTCTCGGCCCTATCACCCTTAATATGAAACCGGTTCCTCAAAAGGATGTGCCGTCTTTCTCGGCCCTATCACCCTTAAGATTTAACCGTTTGGACCGGTGCGTTACTCCAGTTATTTTCATCAATTTATGTGCTGAGCCGGCCCTGTCCCGGTCTCGTACGCACTTTCATCGATTTGTGTGCTGAGCCGGCCCTGTCCCGGTCTCGTATGCACTTTCAGTCCAGAATATTAGGTGCCGGAATCTTCGATCACCTTTAACAACAAATAGCTTAGGCGTCACGGTGAAATAACACGTGCACCTTTATTTATTTTGAAACGAATTAATACTCCAATATCGTTCAGAACTAATGAACGATATACACCTCCAATAATTGGTTTTCCTCTCGAATGAGTAGAGGAAATATTTATGAAGAAATGTTCTGATCATGGATTCAGAATGAAGGAACCCACGTCAGTATATATAGATATATATAACCCCACCCTTAAATAACAATTAATATATAGTATGAAGATATTATTAATACGCCTCTATTATCTCCTCTTCGAGTACGAATGAAGTAACTCGATAAATGTCCCACAATACGGACCATCTCATGAAATAAAATAACACATCTCGTATAATAATATTATTCAAGTAACAGCTCAACAATAATATATATATATATATATATATATATATATATATATATATATATATATATATATATATATATATATATATATATATATATATATATATATATATATATATATATGGAAATTGCAAGAAGAAAACACCTCTAATAAGTAATCACCTCGATGGAATAATTTTGTAAATCATCTTTGATATTTCTCCGGACAAAGTTGTTTTAAGAAAACATTTTTTTTGAAAATAATATTCATCTAATTAAATAAATCTAATTAGATGAATGAGGTTCATTTAATCAGTAAACGCTTTCCAAGTATCTACTTGATTAATAAACACTGGTTTATTGGTGATGTTTCCTTTAGGTTAATTATTGCGAAATTCTTTAAAATCTTTGTCCGGGTTTTTGAAAAATCCAACTTCTCAGTACTTCATATTCGTCGCTTACTCCTCATGTTACATCATTTAATGGGAACGTAAGTTACTTCTAACCATACTTCCCTTATCTCCTCATTATAATTATTCACATTTGACTACCACTACGAACATTTTATAACACAAAATATCTCTACTCTGAATGATAGAGTAAGAGTTAGTATACTTGCCTGGTACTCCGGATGCAGTAAAGGCTGGTAGCGGGGTCCGACAATCTAAATAAAGTCAAGAAAACACGCTATTAATCCCTTATACAATCCCTTCATAACTAAACGCTTAAACACTTAAGCCCACTTCAAACAAGACACTAAGGGGTCCCTCTAGACTCGTCTAAGTCCATGTTATACTTAACCATTTATAATCTCATTCTTTACACCAATATGTTGCCTTGATAATTCTTAACAAGTTTCGTGTTTTAGTCGACTCGAAATTCCTCTTTTAACTAAGTCAAAATGGATAGTCAAAGTAACACCTCTAGAGTTGACTTTCCTGAAATATACTATTCCGTGACTCGCACTCCAACACTTTTAATAAATCACTGGGAACGTATTTAAATACGAAACCACTCCTAAAATCACCTTTGGTATTTTGTAATATTTATCATAAAAGTTTCGATTCAAATCTACGGGTCTAGACAGGGGAATTGTATTTTTGAAGTTCAGTCGACTACGGGTTTTCAGTATTTTTAACTTCATAACCGTTAACTCAAATGACGCACCGTTTTCGCGCACATGATTTAGGGAATGTCTAGAAGGTAGCTAACTCAAAATTTGACTTTGGTCAGAAGATCAATTTTTCGGATTTTGCTAAAACAGGGCAGTAGCTTTGCGATGAATAGTGTCACCTCCGAAAAGGGTTCCTTCGCACTTAACCTTGATTCGATCATTTTTATAAAATTGAAAAACGATCCTTTTAATGCGAGGTCTTTTCCCACACCTTCCTTATGACTCTTAATATTTAATTACCAAGATTCGCCACTGTATTACATATTTTACATGGTTCAATTTCAATTACGAACTCGCATTCTCGGTTTCGAACCACTTATATACAATCGGCCATAACTCCTAAACCGTAAGTCCATTTCATACGATCTTTATATCAAAACGAAGCTTGTAACATGAACTAGCTAATCATGGAAAAACACGAGGCTGGACAGTAAGTTAGAGCTACTTCTAGGCACGGATTATTAGTGTTAACGAAAACCGGGAATTACGACGGCTATAAATCGAACGTTCTAAAAATCGTAACATCAAAACCAAGCCACACCGGGCATATCTACATCTTATACACATGGATCTGACCTTATAAGTTCAAGAACATCACAACTCAACCATCATAACATAATCATATTTAGATCCACTAAATCACTAACTAATCATGCTTATAACATCACTATAATCATAACTAAGCTAGATCAACCAAGAACATGCTTAAACTCAAAACAAGATCTAGGGTTTCAAGTTTTTATACCTTCTTGAGAGTATGAACTAGCCTTACAAATCCTGGTATGATCCTTGGGAGTGCTTAGGCTTGCTAAATCAACCATGAAAATCAAAGAAATCAAGATTAGTTCTTGAAAATCACTATTCACCCTCCTCTTGAATGATTTATTTGAAAATGATAAAAAATGATTTTTGAAGCTAAGATTTCTAGGGTACCATTTATATGAAATGTAGTACTTACCATAATTATTTGGAGATCAAACAATGGTGGGAAGGTTGAGTTTGGTTCTTGAATTTGAAATTTCGGAGTTACCATACCCCAGCTGAAAGAACATGAACAACGAGGTCCTTACAGTGGTTTTTTGGACAAGTCTCCTAAAGAAGAGTTGTAGAACATCTCAATACCTTTCCAAAGAGCTAAAGAACACAAAATTTCATTGAGAAATGAGGGAGATATGGCCGTTTTACTGCAATGTTGTCTGTTTGGCCGAGAGTTTGGTTTCAAAAAAAAAAGGGGGAGCTTTTGGCTTTGCTTGGTTGATATTTGCTAAAGTGTTATGTATTATTGTGTTTGTATGATTGTATAACACCAGCCCCTAGCTTGTCTCCTTGACCAATTCAACATACTATTCCACTTTTTGACATTTTGAACCAATCCCCTAAATCAAGGAACTATGTCTTGAAAAGCTTGGTTAGTTTTGTAATGATTCGGCTTGATTTGCAACTAGCATTTGCATCTTTGGTTACTTAGCATGTCATACACTTGTACGTACATGTATCTTGTCCTCTGTTTGTTCCTTTGTCCGGTTATTACTCAATTTTGTTGATCGTTCGAAAGAATATCGCACGATTTTCTCGTTAGGGTTTTATCGGAAATCTTCTTGGTATTTACATTACCATTTCCAATTCTCCTTTATAATCCTTGAATCTAAATTCCTTAAATCTTATATCATATATCTTAATCCTTTTTGTATCTGGGGAAATCTCTGGAAAAATAAAAGTGCTGCTTTCCAGAATCCGATATCGTTTATATACACTTATTCGGTTCACTGATCGTTAATACGAACTCAGAAGTCCATTCGGAATACTCCTATATGGTATCGTCTACTAATATTCCAAAATATTAAATCCTCTATTCCTCAAATTTAATATCTCATTTCTTGATAATACTGAAATATAATTCACTGCCCGGTCAAATATTACACCAAAATAGAAATTGGAATTTCTGAATTCCGATCGTCTTTACATACACTTATTTACTCCATAGATCACTAATATGACCTAGGAATATCCATACCATGTCTCGTACATAGGTGACATGAAAATTTTTCTTAATTTTCAAAATCACTATTCATCCACCAAATTCACTATTCACTGATGCACATAATCGTAATAAGAAAAGTTTTAATTCTACCAGAAATTTGGGTTATTACAGTTGTGTCCTTACTTTACACACATATGACTTTTGGTTGACTATGTATATGTATTGTGTATCTAATAGCTTAATTTTTTCAATGCACTCGATCCACGTTTTTTTAATGGCTTGACCAGACCATATTTGTATCAAGGATTCAATAGTTTTATGTTAAATATAATTGATGTGATTATTGTCAATGTTTAAGTGTTACAGATATTTATCCGACCTAGAAGGGTATCTATCGAGAAACGAATTATTTTTCGATTGTAACCTAAGCAGCTCTCTGTGATATTTTACATCACCGAGAGAGGAGTTATTAATTCCATACAGTTTTTGATTATTCAAAACGTGTGTTCATTGTTATTCGCTCATACGAGCTTGATTATAATTGTGTATTCGGCCTAACAATTGGTATCAGAGCAGATCTGTTACTTTATACAGTTTAAGATCCACACACAAACTATAATCAATGGCAGAGATACCTCCTCCATCAGGTTCTGAAAAGGCTCAACCTACTACTGTGAGTCGTTATGAGACAATTAGGGTTCCTATTCACAGGCCGGCAGAGTAATCAATCTAGAAGGTGAAGATGACCATGTTTCTGGAGGCTACAGATCCAGAATATCTTGACAGAATTTTTGAAGGCGCTCATATGCCTACAAAGCTATCTGTTGTTACTGCTGGTCAAGAAGCAAAATCAGTTCCAAAGGAGAAGAAAGACATGACTCCTGAGGATATATCATATATTGCTAAGGATGCAAAGGTTAGACATCTACTTCATAGTGCCTTAGACAATGTTATGTCTAACAAAGTGATGAATTGCAAAACTGCCAAAGAAATCTGGGATGTTCTTGAAGTCAGATGTCAAGGAACTGCTGCTATCAAGAAAAACAGAAGGAACATACTCACACAGGAGTATGAACACTTTGAGGCTAGATCTGAAGAAACCATGACAGAAACAATTGACAGATTCTGTAAGTTACTCAATGATTTATCACTGGTCAACAAAGAGTATGATCTGGAAGATTCAAATCTCAAATTTCTTCTTGCTCTACCTGAAAAGTGGGATATAAAGACAACCACTATAAGAGATAATTATGATCTTGTTGACACTGAGATTGATGAAATCTATGGGTTGCTCAAAACTCATGAATTGGAAATGGAACAGAGAAACAGGAGATCAAGCAAGAAGGCAAAGTCTGTTGCCCTTAAAGTTGAAGAAAAACCCTTGAAGAAGGAAGCATCAAGGAAAAAAGCTATGGGAAAAGCTTTGGTCATACATTTTGAAAGTGAGTCATCAAATACTGATGTTGACTCATACACTGATGAATCATCTGACTCTGAGGATGATGAAGAAGAAATGAGGCAAATGGCTGTTTTAATGGTGAAGACCTTCAAGAAGATGGGTTTCGATAACTTCAAGAAGGGAAATAGGTTCTCTAAGAAAGATTCAAATTCTGACAGAAAGAGTTTCAGGAAGTCTGAGAGAAAGGATACCAAATCTGGGAAGAAAGACAAGTCTGAGATTCAATGCTACAAGTGTAAGGAGATGGGTCACTATGCTCGTGAGTGCAAGAAGGGTAAAACTGAAAAAGCACTCTTCACAAAAGGCAGAGACTGGGCAGATACTTCAGACTCAGATGAGGAGAATGTTAACTATGCTCTCATGGCTTCTATTGAGAATGAATCTGAAGATTCTGAAAACAAGGTACCCCTAACCACCTATACTTATAATACTGATAATATATCAGAATTGAGAATATATCTTAAGGCCTTACATATCAGTTATAGGGATCAGACTTTAGAGAATGAGAGAATCATATCTGAGAATTCTGAACTTAAAGAAAGAAATAGATTTGTTGAAGAGAAACTTGTTAACATGCAACAAGTTCAGAAAGAAAGAGATGATGCTGTTTACCTAGAATAGGAGTTGCTTGGAAGATATAGGCAACTAGAATCTGAATTGGAGAAAAAGAAACATATAATTCAGACTTGGACTGATTCTGGAAAAGACACTCATGAGGTTTTTCAGTCAGACACAGTTGGTTTAGGTTACTGTGAGGAAGATGAACTTAGGTTTCAAAATGAAGTTAAGATAAGAACACATCTTCCATCTAGAAATTTTTTTACTGGAACAGGTGAACCTAAAACTGAAAAAGAAGCTATTAAGGAAGAATCAGTAAAAACTTGTGTTAAACAGATAAATATTGGTTCAATGATAGATAAACAACTCAAACATAAGCTTAAGGAGTTAAAATCTGTTAAGAAACAGAAAGTGTCCAGGAAGAATAGAAATGGTAAAGTAGGCATTACTAATGGTTATAATCAAATGCTTGCTACTTATGCTCCAAGAAAGACATGTCATAATTGTGGTAGTACTAACCATCTTGCTAGTTTCTGCAGGAAAAATAAAGACATTAATTCTTTACCTTCCAAGTCTGGAGTAAAGAATGATTATGCAAGACCACAGACTTTATGCAAACATTGTGGAAGTACTTGGCATTCTATTTATACTTGCAGGGATTATCATGCTATTTATCATAATTTTTATGAACTGAAACCCAATTTGAAATGGGTTAAGGTTAATTCTGCAAGTGTAAACTCTGAAAATGTTAGCTTAAACTCTGATAATGAGAATTCCGTTGCTAAAGCTAACAAAGTTAAGAAAGCCAAAGGATCCAAGCAAGTTTGGATCCTTAAATCTAACCTTCAGTGAATGTTTGTGATTGCAGGGCAACAGGAAGAGTATCCTAGTCGTGGACAGTGGATGTTCAGGACACATGACTGGAAATAAAGCCCTGCTATCAAAGTATGAGGAGAAGGCTGGCCCAAAAGTTTCCTATAGAGATGGCAATGTAGGACACACTCTGGGATATGGCAATATCAATCTTGGAAGTGTCATCATCACAAATGTAGCTCTGGTTCCAGGACTCAAGCATGATCTGTTATCTGTGAGTCAAATTTGTGACAAAGGTTATCATGTAGATTTTCATCCTGAATACAGTGAAGTCAACAGTAAATCTACAGGGAAAGTTGTTTTAGTTGGAAACAGGCGCAATAATATCTATGAAGCAAGTTTGTTGACAAACTCTGAAGGAAAAGCTGTGTGCCTATCAACAAGAATGTCTAGTGAAGAGAGTTGGAAGTGGCATAAGAAACTCTCTCATTTGAATCTGAACAACATCAATGAATTGATAAGAAAGGATCTTGTAAGGGGACTCCCAAAGTCTTTATTAAATGTTGATGGCCTGTGTGATTCCTGTCAAAAGGCCAAACAAAGGAAGTCATCTTTCAAGAGCAACTTGTTGTGCTAAAATAAATGACATTTAGAATCGCAAGCGCACGACTCGTTCGTTGAATTATTTTAGGTTCGTTCCTCGGAATTACGAAAATAACAAAGGCAAGGCAATATAAACGAAAAAACAAGACGAGAAATTAAAGGAAATGGAAATCTGCATTAATATAAAAAGAGAGTGTTTACAAGATTTGGAAATACAAAGAAATTAAATCTACCCTAAATCTACCCTAAAATCTAAGTTCTAATCTAAGATGTATTTTTACAAGGGGGATGAGGGGGTATTATAGGATAAGATTTAGGGTTTTGGGGTGTGTTGGGTTAATCTTGGCCCTACACCTTCTAAATGTGGTGGAGCAATCCTAGCCATCTATTTGTTTCTTCCCCTTTAAGCTTTGAAGAGTTGATCTTGGCCATACACTTATGTAGTGTGTTGGGATGATCTCCACCTTCCACATGTCCTCCAAGATTCCCTTTCCACCAAGCTCCTAGTTCTTTTTCCTCTTTTTATTTAAGTCCTTTTTCTTCCTCTTTTGCCCTTCCTTGCACTTTATTTTTTATTTTGTCATTTATTTATTTATTCACGAATTTTCTGAAATGCAACAAAATAAATTATTAAAATACGAGTTCAAGCAATAAATAGGTAATAAAAATATGCAAAAATATGCACTTATCACAAGTCTGAATCTTCAATTGTTGATCTTTATCATCTTCTACATGTTGATCTGTTTGGACCAGTGAATGTCTTGTCTATTGGAAGAAAGAAATATGCTTTAGTCATTGTTGATGAACACACCAGATACACTTGGGTGTATTTTCTAGCAAAGAAGGATGAAACTGCATTAACTCTGATGGAGCATGTAAAGCTGCTGGACAAAGGATCAAAACACAAAGTCAAAATAATCAGGAGTGATAATGGAACAGAATTTAAGAATGCAACAATGAAAGAATTATGCAAGAACAGAGGAGTGAAGCAAGAGTTTTCTGCACCCGGTACACCACAGCAAAATGGTGTAGTTGAGAGGAAAAACAGAACCTTGATAGAAGATTCCAGAACTATGCTTGATGAAGCAAAATTACCAACTTATTTCTGGGCAGAAGCAGTTCAAACTGCCTATTTTACTCAAAATGCCACTCTGATCAACAAGCATGGAAAAACACCATATGAGATGGTGAGGGAAAAGAAGCCTAACCTGAAATATTTTCATATTTTTGGGTGCAAATGCTTTGTGTTGAAAACTCATCCTGAACAGTTGACTAAATTTGAGTTAAAAGCCGATGAAGGAATTTTTGTTGGCTATCTGCTGTCAACTAAGGCATTCAGAGTTTATAATATGAGAACCAAGGTGATTATGGAGTCAATACATGTGTCATTTGATGACAAAAAAATTACTGGACTTGAAGATGTAGATGAACATGATAAACTACGATTTGAAAATGAAGATTTAATCTCTGATGAAATAACTCTGATGAAGCTGATTCGACAAACTCTGTTGAAGCATACTCTGATCCTCTACTGGTAAACACTGAAGAAACTTCTCAGCCAGAACAAAGGGGAGAACCAGTTGAGGGGGAGCATGAAGAATCACTTCATAATGATGACTCAAATACTGAAAGTGAGTCAGCTGAAAAATCTGGATCAAACTCTGATGACTCAAACTCTGATGACTTAAACTCTGAAAATTTAAAATCTGACAGTTCAAACTCTGAGCGGTCAAATTCTGGGGGAGCCATAGAGAATGAAGAAAGACAATAAGAAAATCAGGAGAACATGGATCAAGGGGGAGGATCAAATACTGTAAGAAGCCATTTACCTTCATCTAGGAAATGGACAAAATCTCATACATCTGATTTAATTATTGGAGATCCAGATGCGAAAGTAAGGACAAGGAGTGCTACAACAAATGAATGTCTGTTTCATGCATTCTTGTCTAAATCTGAACCAAAGAAGGTAGAAGAAGCTCTTCAAGATGCTGACTGGATAACAACAATGCAGGAGGAGTTGAATGAATTCGAAAGGAATGAAGTTTGGACCCTTGTACCAAGACCAAAGAATAGATCTGTTGTTGGTACTAAATGGGTTTTCAGAAATAAAACTGACAGTGAGGGAGTTGTTACAAGGAACAAGGCTAGACTTGTGGCAAAAGGCTATTCACAACAGGAAGGAATAGACTATGATGAAAATTTTGCTCCGGTTGCAAGATTGGAGGCAATAAGGATTTTTCTAACATATGCCTCTCACAAGAAATTCAAGGTATTTCAGATGGATGTAAAAAGTGCTTTTCTGAATGGGAAACTTGTAGAAGAAGTGTTTGTTGAACAACCACCAGGATTTGTGGACCCCAAATATCCAGACTATGTCTACAGGATGGATAAGGCACTCTATGGACTTAAACAGGCACCAAGAGCATGGTATGAAACTCTGGCTCAATTTCTTTTAGAAAGTGGGTTCAACAGAGGTACAATTGATAAAACCCTGTTCTATTTTAAATCTGGTAGTGACTTGCTTTTAGTTCAGATATATGTTGATGACATAATTTTTTGGTCTACTAATGATAAACTCTGTAAGAAGTTTGCCAAGCTCATGCAGTCCAGGTATCAAATGAGCATGATGGGAGAGCTTATATATTTTCTAGGCCTACAAGTGAAGCAAACAGATGATGGGATTTTTATAAATCAAGCAAAATATACAAGAAATCTTCTCAAGAAATTTGGTATGCTTGACTGTTCATCTGCAACAACTCCCATGGCAACAACAACAAAGTTGGACAAAGACACATGAGCTTCAGTAGATATGACAAACTACAGAGGCATGATAGGGTCTCTTCTTTATCTCACAGCAAGTAGACCTGCCATCATGTATGCAACTTGTCTTTGTGTAAGGTTTCAGGAAGACCCCAGAGAACCACATCTAACAGCTGTGAGGAGAATTTTTAAGTATCTCAAGGGCACCATAACTTTAGGTCTGTGGTATCCCAGAGAGTCAGATTTCAAGCTACTTGGTTACTCTGATGCAGACTTTGCAGGGTGTAAGATAGACAGAAAAAGCACCAGTGGAAGTTATCAATTTCTAGGTGACAGACTTGTTTCTTGGTACAGCAAGAAACAGAAATCAATTTCTACATCTACAGCTGAAGCAGAGTATATTGCAGCTGGTAGCTGTTGTGCACAGATTTTGTGGATGAAGAATCAATTGCTGGATTATGGATTAAGGTACAGTAAAATTCCTATTTTCTGTGATAATCAAAGTGCTATTGCTATGACAGGTAATCCAGTACAGCATTCAATGACCAAGCACATCAGCATAAGATACCATTTTATCAGAGAACATGTAGAGGAAGGAAATATTGAGCTTCATTTTGTGTGTACAGAACAACAGCTTGCAGATATCTTCACCAAGCCATTGAGTGAAGCTACATTTACAAGGCTTGTAAATGAACTAGGAATGATCTCTGGTTTCGACTAGAGATACTAGTTAGGCTCAAAATCTGCTTATGTTGCTCATGGTTCCGTTAATATGTTAACTGCTATGTAAACTCTGTTATTAAACACTGTTAGTATTCCTTGATGTGGTCTTACAATTGTTAGAATACTCAGTAGGTCATACACTGTTGACATGTTGGTTAAACTCTGATAATGTTATTGTCTGAAAAAAAACACCGATGAAGAAATCTGTATGAAGCATGATTCTCAGTAATTAATCATGAATCCTTCTAAAGTTATATGTGATCTAATCTTAGACTGTGCAGAAAATTTACACAGCATGTTACTGTTTCCATATTTATAGCATCTCTTAGTTTATCTATCCTAAACTCTGAGTCTGTAAATACTGTGTGCATTGCCTCTCATGAATAACTTTTGATGTTGATGATTTCTAAACTCTGTTTGTTAAACTCTGTTAAGTTAGATACTTTATTAGTCGACCCCCAAATCAAATGTAAATAGGCTATTAGAACTCCTTTGAGATTATGTTGAGTCTAGGACGACCCAGGAACTTGCTGGTAAAAAGTAAGTGCTAAAATTCTCTAATTTTTAGTGACTAGTCAAAGACTAGGAAGATCCAGGAACTTATCAAAACGATGAGGGCTAAAATTAAAGGATTTTTGGTGACTAGTTCCAACCTCTGATTTCTGGAGTGTAAAAAAATTAGATTATGTTAAATATAATTGATGTGAAGTAATGTCAGTGTTTAAGTATTACAGTGATTCATCAGAGTTTAACTGGAAACTGGAAGCAGTCAGAGTTTAATTAAACTCTGACAGATGGAAGCTCGACAGAGTTTGCTAAACTCTATCAGGAGGAAACGTCTACTTGTCAATCTGAGGAATAATTGAAGATAATTATGGAAGCGATATCTTTGAAGATTGGATAGCTGTCAAAGAGATCGAGTTGACTTAGAAGACGCGTAGCAATCATAATTGATAGACTTTGTATAGCTAATTTATAGGTGTATCAATTATCGATTGTACTGTAGCTGTATATGTTTATAAATACAGTTAGGTTAACCCTAGAAGGGTATCTAAAAAGAAACGTATCATTCATTGTAACCTAAGCAGCTCTCTGTGATATTTTACAACACCGAGCGAGGAGTTATTAATTCCATACAGTTTTTGATGATTCAAAACGTGTGTTCATTGTTATTCGCTCATACAAACTTGATTATAATTGTGTATTCGGCCTAACAATTGGTATCAGAGCAGATCTGTTACTTTATACAGTTTAAGATCCACACACAAACTATAATCAATGGCAGAGATACGTCCTCCATCAGGTTCTAAAAAGGCTCAACCTAATACCGTGAGTCGTTATGAGACAATTAGGGTTCCTATTCTCAGGCCGGCAGAGTATTCAATTTGGAAGGTGAAGATGACCATGCTTCTGGAGGCTACAGATCCAGAATATCTTGACAGAATTTTTGAAGGCCCTCATATGCCTACAAAACTATCTGTTGTTACTGCTGGTCAAGAAGCCAAATCAGTTCGAAAGGAGAAGAAAGATATGACTCCTGAGGATATCTCATCTATTGCTAAGGATGCAAAGGTTAGACATCTACTTCATAGTGCCTTAGACAATGTTATGTCTAACAAAGTGATTAATAGCAAAACTGCCAAAGAAATCTGGGATGCTCTTGAAGTCAGGTGTCAAGGAACTGTTGTTATCAAGAAGAACAGAAGGAACATACTCACACATGAGTATGAACGCTTTGAGGCTAGATCTGAAGAAACCATGACAGAAACATTTGACAGATTCTGTAAGTTACTCAATGATTTGTCACTGGTCAACAAAGAGTGTGATCTGGAAGATTCAAATCTCAAATTTCTTCTTGCTCTACCTGAAAAGTGGGATGTAAAGACAACCACTATAAGAGTTAATTATGATCTTGCTGACACTGAGATTGATGAAATCTATGGGTTGCTCAAAACTCATGAATTGGAAATGGAACAGAGAAACAGGAGATCAAGTAAGAAGGCCAAGTCTGTTGCTCTTAAAGTTGAAGAAAAACCCTTGAAGAAGGAAGCATCAAGGAGGAAAGCTAAGGGAAAAGCTTTGGTCATACATTCTGAAAGTGAGTCATCAAATACTGATGTTGACTCATATAATGATGAATCATCTGACTCTGAGGATGATGAAGAAGAGATGAGGCAAATGGCTGCTTTAATGGTGAAGACCTTCAAGAATATGGGTTTCAAGAACTTCAAGAAGGGAAAAAGGTTTTCTAATAAAGATTCAAATTCTGACAGAAAGAGTTTCAGGAAGTCTGATAGAAAGGATACCAAATCTGGGAAGAAAGACAAGTCTGAGATTCAATGCTACAAGTGTAAAGAGATGGGTCACTATGCTCCTGAGTGCAAGAAGGGTAAAACTGAAAAAGTGCTTTTCACAAAAGGCAGAGACTGGGCAGACACTTCAGACTCAGATGAGGAAGTTAACTATGCTCTCATGGCTTCTATTGAGAATGAATCTGAAGATTCTGAAAACAAGGTACCCTTCACTACCTATGCTTATAATACTGATAATATATCTAAATTGAGAATATATCTTAAGGCCTTACATATCAGTTATAGGGATTAGACTTTAGAGAATGAGAGAATCAAATCTGAGAATTCTGAACTTAAAGAAAGAAATAGATTTATTGAAGAAAAACTTGTTAACATGCAACAAGTTCAGAAAGAAAGAGATGATGCTGTTTATCTAGAACAGGAATTGCTTGAAAGATATAGGCAACTAGAATCTGCATTGGAGAAAAAGAAACATATAATTCAGACTTGGACTGATTCTGGAAAAGACACTCATGAAGTTTTTAGTCAGACACAGTTGGTTTAGGTTACTGTGAGGAAGATGAACTTAGGTTTCAAAATTAAGTTAAAATAAGAACACATCTTCCATCTAGAAAATTTGTTACTGGAACAAGTGAACCTAAGTCTGAAATTGAAAAAGAAACTGTTAAAGCAGAATCAGTAAAAACTTGTTTTAAATAGATAAATATTGGTTCAATGACATATAAACAACTCAAACATAAGCTTAAGGAGTTAAAATCTGTTAAGAAATAGAAAGTGTCCAGGAAGAATAGAAATGGTAAAGTAGGCATTACTAATGGTTTTAATAAAATGCTTGCTACTTATGCTCCAAGAAAGACATGTCATAACTGTGGTAGTCCTAACCATCTTGCTAGTTTCTGCAGGAAAAATAATGACATTAATTCTTTACCCTCCAAGTCTGGAGTAAAGAATGATTATGTTAGAACCAGACCACAGACTTTATGCAAACATTGTGGAAGTACTTGGCATTCTATTTATACTTGCAGGGATTATCATACTATTTATCATAATTATTATGAACTGAAACCCAATTTGAAATGGGTTAAGGTTAATTCTGCAAGTGTAAACTCTGAAAAAGTTAGCTTAAACTCTGATAATGAGAATTCCGCTGCTAAAGCTAACAAAGTTAAGAAAGCCAAAGGATCCAAGCAAGTTTGGATCGTTTTTTAGGCCGAATACACAATAATAATCAAGATTATATGAGAGAATAATAATAGAATACTCGTTTAACAATCAAAAAACCGTTTTATATTAAAACTCCTCTCTCAGTGATGTAGAATATCACAGAGAGCTGCTTAGGTTACAATGAATGTATATCTCAATTAATTCGATACCCTTCTAGGGTTAACCTAACTGTATTTATATGACATACAGCTGCTATACAATCGTTAATTGATACTCCTATAAAATAGCTATACAATTGTAATCAATTACGATTGCTACACGTCTTCTAAGTCAACTCAATATCTTTGACAACTTTCCAATCTCCAAAGATATTGCTTCCATAAATAGCTTCTTTAATCTTCAAATACTGTTGACAGTAGACGCTGCCTCCAGACAGAGTTTAACAAACTCTGTCGAGCTTCCTGCTGTCAGAGTTTAACTAAACTCTGACTGCTTCCAGTTAAACTCTGATTTGTCTCTATAGCTCCTAAACACTGATTACATCAATCATTTCTAACAATCTCCCCCAACTTGTTCATTAGCAAAAATGCACAAGTTTACAATAAATGATGATGTCAAAACAATACATAAATACAGTGTTTATACATACTCAGAGTTTAAGCTTTTACTTAACAAAATCTATAGAAAATAAGAAATACTCACAGAACTTTGACTATCTAATCTCCTCAACATCAGGTGTTGTTCTAAGATAATCTATGAGTAATCTCCTTTCTGCATTCTCCAATTCCCTTTGCATAATTTCCTTGATTTCTTTCAGCTGAGGATCATCTTCACCAGTTTGATAAATTGCAGCTCTCAGAGAATTGATTTTGTTCTTCTTCATATCATTACCCAGTCTGATAAAATCTACCTTCTCTGAATCTGGATTAAAATCTAGAACAGTTATACCAAGATCTTTCTTTAACCGAGCAACATTTCTCTTCATTTCAACTATCTCCCCTTTATATTTCCTGTACTTTGGAACATAATTACCTGTGCTGTTTGTACCACTTAGTACCTTAGCCTTATGCATTTGATTCCAAATCACTTGAGCAGCTTGTTGAGTTTTATAATTTCTCACTTTGAAGATATACAAGACATATTCCAACTCTTCCAATAATTTCAATTTAATATCATCTTCAGAAATTTTGTATACTCTTCCATCAGTCATAAAGTATAATAAGAAATCTTTGTTCAAACTCCTGTGATAAATCAACTGAACTAATTCTAACCTGTCTAAGCTTTCATGTGTAGCACCTTGTCCAAGAACAGTCGGTGATGATGAATCTCTAGGATCAGTATTTACTGTCAAACCTCTTCCTGAACCTAGACCAGATTTGTCTCTACCCTTTTGACCCATGAATCCTTGTGACAAATCAACTCCTGCTGTCATCAAATTTGGATCATGAAGTACTGGTTTGCCAAAAACTGATTTCATCTGAGAAGATAGAGGTACTGGCACAACTTGTGTAACAACAGAGGTTGTGTTTTCTTGACTTTGTACAACTTGTGTAGAAATAGAGGTTGTAATTACTGAAGGTTGTACAACTTGAGTAGAGGTTGTAATAGAGGTACTGAAGGTTGCCTTTCAATTTCTTCTTGGCATCTTCTTCTGTTGGTTTCTTAGATAATGATAATCTCTGATCAGTACCAACTCTCTCTTTGATTTCAATGCCTTTTTGAATAACCCTTGGAGCTTTCTCAATTTTCTTTGACTTTCCAGATTTCAAAGCTCTTTGATGTTTTCTTTGTAGATCTCTTTCTTCAGCTTCAATATCTGCTAAAGTAATCCCTTCTTGATTCTCTTCAAGAAATAGCTTAGCAGCTAACTCTTCATCAGTTTGTGGATTCTCAGTGAATACTAAACTCTTGGTCTTTGAAGAACCTTGAGTAGCATCGGTATTTAACCCATCAGACTTTGTAGTAGTTTTACCAGATCTTAGAGTTTGAGTTTGACCAACTTTTGAACTCTTGCTTTTATCACCTGCTCCTCCATCTCCAGCTTCATCCTTTTGACTCAGAGTTTGAGCATCCTTGCATTTAGACTTAGCAATTCTTCTCTCCCCCTTTTTGACATCATCAGGTATAAGTATAGGAGTGATTATCTCCAGAGAGGTAGCAATAGAATCTATCTTGCCAGACATCTCAGCTTGATTCTTCTCCACTTGAATTAACCTTTGTGATAGAGAATCTTGATCTTTGGAAAATGTCTGAAATTTCATCTTGAGATCCCTCTTCATTGTCAAGTCATTGGCTACGACATCAGCTCTCAAATCAGTAATTGATTGCTGAGTATCATCAAATCTAGTATTTAGAGTTTTGACTTGCACAATGTTAGCTTTTAAGCTTGTAAGAATTTCTGGATTAGTAATGGTTTGGGCAGCTCTATAAGCATATTCAGATGCTCTGCCAGCAGGAAAAATACAGTCCTATTTGTACCAATCCCTTGAGAATTTCTCAAAATACTCCCTTTCAGTATCATGTTGATTTGAAGGTTGAGCAAAAGGAGTATGTTTTCCAATTGTCTGTGCTGGTAAACTCTGTGAAGAAGTAGACTTTGCACTGCCTTCTTCATCAACTTTATCAACAGGCTCTTTATCAACAGTTTCTGTAGCTTCAACATTAACAACTGCATCCTTTGCAATAATTTCTACAAGAAACTCATCAACATGTGCAGAAACTTCAACAACTTTCTCTGCAACAGTCTCTTCATTAACAACAGACTTTGCAGGTATTGCTTCCAGAGAATCAAAATTTACATTCTTTGACTGCTGATTGATTTCTTCACCTTCTTCAACAGCATGGTGAGCATCAGAGATTAGCTCAGTGTGAGAAGCCACTGTTTCTTCAAGAACAACAGTGGGCTGATCTGCTACACCAGTGCGTTCAGAGTTTGCAAAAACTTCAAATGGATCAGAGAATGGAATGAAATTATCAACAAAGTCATCCATATCCATTGGTGCATCTGCATCAGAGTGTGCAGGTTCCTCAGCATGCATCTCTACATTTTCAGAGTTGATCTCAACAACAGGTATTTCCTTAGAAACTACCTCTGGAGCTTCAACATTGATCTCATCATCAGACCAGTCAAGAATCACTCTTCTTCTGTTGGCCTGAGAAGTTTCATCAGACTCTGTTTCTCCAGGAGAGTTTGGGATTAGAACCCTTTTTGCTCTTTCTTTTCTACTAGGCCTGATTGCCCTGTGCTTCTTGATCCTTCCTTGACCTTTTGGTTGAGCAGGTATAGAGGATTCCGGTTGATTAGAAGGTTGTTCTTGTGGTTGTTGTGGTTCAGTGTTTAAAGTTTATTATGGTTGTTGTGATTGAGGAGAAATGGATGGTTGTTGTTGTTCAGTATTTGTGGTTTGGTGAGGTGCAGAGTTTAAAGTTTCAGTGTTTATAGGCTGTTGTAGTGCAGGTTGTTGTGGGTCTTGTGGTTGGTTAAGAAAGTTTTGAAGAGCAAGCGGTAGGAACAAGTCAGGTACTTGTCCTTTTGAGACATCTTTGTTAGTAAGATCAGAGAATGATCTCCTAGCTACCTTAAAAGGTTTGATTGTGTCTCCCTCAGAAATAGTAGCATTAGGGACACAAGCAGAGTATAACAATTGACAAAATCTAGCATAATATACAGTTGTAGACTCTGACAATCTCTCACCCAAATTCATTAAAACTAGCCTAACAAAATCAAAGTTGCTACCATAGAGAAGAGTATATCCAATTTGGAGACTATCAATTGGAATGGCATCCCAGTTGGTGATTTTGTTGCCAAATGCCCTGGTAATACAATCGAAAAAGAAATCCCATTCCTTGCGCATGTGTGGCTTTTTCACTTGACCAATCCTTGCCAGTGAACCAGAGTATCCTATTTGTTGTAGCATCTCCTTGAGAGAATCCTCTCCAACAATACTATAAGCAGTGTGTGTATCAAACCCCATAGCCTCACGAACCGTCGTTGGATTGATAAAAAACTCTGATTCATCATGAGTAAAAATGATTGATGGTGTACCATTCTCACCCCCATCATCATATACTGAGTTTTGCCAGAAACTTGCAATCTGACTTGCTGAAAGAACCGTTGGCTCGACAAGAGCTCGACCAACCTCTGAATCATTTAGAAAATTCTGTATCAAGTGAAACGCTTCAGGAACATTCTCTGTTTCCAAAGGAGCAGCGTAGTTGTTTGTCTTGAAAGTTAAACCACAAGCAATGAAAGCTTTTGTTGCCATTAGTACTGATTAGAGAAGAAAAATTATACCAGAAAAGTGTTTGCACGAAAAGTATTTGAATAAATGCTCAAGAGAGAACAAGAAAGAGTATGCAGTTGTGTGTGAGAGAATATGTGAGTAGTGAAACGTTTGTAAGATTGATTTGGAATTATTAATTCAAAATATTAAAACCCAATCGTTTTACCATTATCTCACACTAACTGTATCTTGTAAAATTAAAAACTGGAACACTTTTCTCGGTACGTGTGTGAGTGGGACACGTGTTTCTTAAATAGTGGAGCTACTTTTGCATGCGCAGTAACTAAGCAATAATTACTGCTATTTTCTCTCCTATTTTCAAGACATCTTCACACGCCTCTACATATTACCAACTGTCAATCATAAAACTCATTTTTCAAAATATCTTTACACTCCTACTAATGCATAATGTCTGTAACAATAATTACCTCAGAGTATTTAGACAAAATCCTTCAGTGTTTATCAATTATCCATCTTTATCATCATAACCTTTTCAAAAAATGCACAGTCGTGAATTGTCGTGTGTGTATAGCAGAGTTTACTGTATCAGTATTTAGAACATCTAATTTTTCATAATATCCATAAAATAAATCAGTAAACACTGGATGCACAAACTCTTATAGTAAACATTTAATGTCTGATGAATGCTAAACTCTGTTGTAACAGATACAGAAACCTATAAACTAACTTAAAATCTCATTTGTAACCCCCTAAATTTTTTTTTTTTACACTCCAGTAATCAGAGGTTAAATCTAGTCACCAAAAATCCTGTAATTTTAGCCCTTATCATATTGATAAGTTCCTAGGTCGTCCTAGTCATTGACTAGTCACCAAAAATTATAGAAATCTTAGCCCTTACTATTACCAGCAAGTTCCTGGATCGTCCTAGAAACAACATAATCTCAAAGGAGTCCTAACAGCCTATCTTCATTTGCTGTGGGGGTTAACAGTATCTAACTTAACAGAATATAACAATCAGAGTTTAACAGACAGAGTTTAGAGTTCATCAATCATCAGTAGTTATTCATGAGAGGTAATGCACACAGCATTTATAGACTCAGAGTTTAGGATAAATAAACTAAGAGATGTCATAAATAGAGAAACAATATCATGCTGTGTTAAATTACTGCACAGTCTAAGATTAGATCATTTAACTTAGAAGGATTCATGATTAATTACTGAGAATCATGCTTCATACAGATTTCTTCATCGGTGTTCAAGTTCAGACAATAACACTTTCAGAGTTTATCAGAGTTTATGAAACAGAGATTAACAAACAGAGATTAACAGTGTTTGTGCTTAACATTTTAGCAGTGTTTGACTCACAGAAAATAACAATCAGTTACATATCTACATCAGAGTATATTATCAGCAATTAAGAATTGAGTATGCATAACATGAGCAACAATTTTCATAAGAGAATTTTGAGTCTAACCGGTATCTCTAGTCAAAACCAGAGATCATTCCTAATTCATTTACCAGTCTTGTAAATATAACTTCACTCAATAGTTTGGTGAAAATATCTGCAAGCTGTTGTTCTGTAGACACAAAATGAAGCTCAATGTTTCCTTCCTCTACATGCTCTCTGATAAAATGATACCTTATGCTGATGTGATTGGTCATTGAATGTTGTACTGGATTACCTGTCATAGCAATAACACTTTGATTATCACAGAAAATAGGTATTTTACTGTACCTCAATCCATAATCCAGCAATTGATTCTTCATCCATAGAATCTGTGCACAACAGCTACCAGCAGCAATATACTCTGCTTCAGCTGTAGATGTAGAAATTGATTTTTGTTTCTTACTGTACCAAGAAACCAGTCTGTCACCAAGAAATTGACAACTTCCACTTGTACTTTTTCTGTCAATCTTACAGCCTGCAAAGTCTGCATCAGAGTAACCAAGTAACTTGAACTCTGATTCACTTGGATACCACAAACCTAAAGTAATGGTTCCCTTGAGATACTTGAAAATTCTTTTCACCGCTGTGAGATGTGGTTCTCTGGGATCTGCCTGAAACCTAGCACAGAGACAAGTTGCATACATGATATCAGGTCTACTTGCTGTCAGATAAAGAAGAGACCCTATCATTCCTCTGTAGGTTGTCATATCTACTGAAGCTCCTATGTCTTTGTCCAACTTAGTTGTTGTTGCCATGGGAGTGGTTGCAGATGAACAGTCAAGCATACCAAATTTCTTGAGAAGATTTCTGGTGTATTTTGCTTGATTTATAAAGATTCCATCATCTGTTTGCTTCACTTGCAAACCCAGAAAGTAACTTAGCTCTCCCATCATGCTCATTTGATACCTGGACTGCATGATCTTGGCAAACTTCTTACAGAGTTTATCATTAGTAGACCCAAAAATTATGTCATCAACATATATTTGAACTAAAAGCAAGTCACTACCAGATTGAAAGTAAAACAGAGTTTTATCAATTGTACCTCTGTTGAACCCACTTTCTAAAAGAAATTGAGCCAAAGTTTCATACCATGCTCTTGGTGCCTGCTTAAGTCCATATGGTGTTTTATCTAGCCTGTAGACATAATCTGGATGTTTGGGATCCACAAACCCTGGTGGTTGTTCAACAAACACTTCTTCTTCAAGCTTCCCATTCAGAAAAGCACTTTTCATATCCATCTGAAAGACTTTAAATTTCTTGTGAGAGGCATATGCTAGAAACATCCTTATTGCCTCCAATCTTGCAACTGGAGCAAAAGTTTCATCATAGTTTATTCCTTCATGCTGTGAATAGCCTTGTTTCTTGTAACAACCCCTTCACTGTCAGTTTTGTTTCTGAAAACCCATTTAGTACCAACAATAGACCTATCCTTTGGTCTTGGTACAAGGGTCCATACTTCATTTCTTTCAAATTCATTTAACTCTTCCTGCATTGCTGTTATCCAGCCAGCATCTTGAAGAGCTTCTTCAACTTTCTTTGGTTCAGTTTTGGACAAAAATGCATGAAACAGACATTCATTTGTTGTTGCACTCCTTGTCCTCACCTTTGCATCTGGATCACCAATAATTAAATCAGGTGTGTGTGATTTTGTCCATTTCCTTGCTGAAGGCAAATGGCTTCTGTCAGCATGTGATCCTCCCCCTTGATCCATGCTCTCCTGATTTTCTTGATGCCTTTCATCATTTCCTGATGCTCCCCCTGAATTTGACCACTCAGAGTTTGAACTATCCGAGTTTAAATTTTCAGAGTTTGAGCTATCAGAGTTTAATCCAGAATTTTCAGCTGACTCATTTTCAGAATTTGAGTCATCATTATGAGATGATTCTTCATGCTCCCCCTCAGATGATTCTCCCCTTTGTACTGGTTGAGAAGTTTCTTCAGTGTTTACCAGTAGAGGTTCAGAGTTTGCTTGAATAGTGTTTGTCGAATCATCATAATTAGAGTTTATTTCTTCAGAGATTAAATCTTCATTTTCAAAGTGCAGTTGATCATGTTCATCTACATCTTCAAGTCCAGTTATTTTCTTATCATCAAATAACACATGTATTGACTCCATGATCACCTTTGTTCTCAGATTATAAACTCTGAATGCCTTTGTTGACAGTGGATAACCAACAAAAATTCCTTCATCAGCTTTTAAGTCAAACTTAGTCAACTGTTCAGGATGAGTTTTCAAGACAAAGCATTTACATCCAAAAATATGAAAATATTTCAGGTTAGGCTTCTTTTCCCTCACCATCTCATATGGTGTTTTTCCATGCTTGTTGATCAGTGTAGCATTTTGAGTAAAACAAGCAGTTTGAACTGCCTCTGCCCAGAAATAGGTTGGCAATTTGGCTTCATCTAGCATAGTTCCGGCAGCTTCTATCAAGGTTCTGTTTTTCCTTTCAACTACACCATTTTGCTGTGGTGTGCCAAGTGCAGAAAACTCTTGCTTCACTCCTCTCTCTTTGAAGAATTCTTCCATTGTTGCATTTCTAAATTCTGTTCCATTATCACTCCTAATTATCTTGACTTTGTGTTTTGATCCTTTGTCCAGTAGCTTTACATGCTCCATCAGAGTTAATGCAGTTTCATCCTTCTTTGCTAGAAAATACACCCATGTGAATCTGGTGTACTCATCAACAATGACTAAAGCATATTTCTTTCTCCCAATTGACAAGACATTCACTGGTCCAAATAGATCAACATGTAGAAGATGATAAGGATCGACAATTGAAGATTCAGACTTGCTCTTGAAAGATGACTTCCTTTGTTTGGCCTTTTGACATGAATCACACAGACCATCAACATTTAATAAAGATTTTGGGAGTCCTCTTACAAGATCTTTTCTTATCAGTTCATTTATGTTGTTTAAATTCAAATGTGAGAGTTTCTT
Source organism: Kitagawia praeruptora (assembly GCA_037693485.1). NCBI lineage: Eukaryota > Viridiplantae > Streptophyta > Magnoliopsida > Apiales > Apiaceae > Kitagawia > Kitagawia praeruptora. Next base: position 112,755,247 of record CM075351.1, on the reverse strand, counting down.
ATGCCACTTCCAACTTTCTTCACTAGACATTCTTGTAGACAGGCACACTGCTCTTCCTTCAGAGTTTGTCAACAACTTTGCTTCATAAATGTTGTTGTGCCTGTTTCCAACTAGAACAACTTTCCCAGTAGATTTACTTATTACTTCACAGTATTCAGGATGAAAATCTACATGATAACCTCTGTCACAGATTTGACTCACAGATAGCAGGTCATGCTTGAGTCCTGGAACCAGAGCTACATTTGTGATGATGACACTTCCAAGATTGATATTGCCATATCCCAGAGTGTGTCCTACGTTGCCATCTCCATAAGAAACTTTTGGGCCAGCCTTTTCCTCATACTCTGATAGCAGGGCTTTATTTCCAGTCATGTGTCCTGAACATCCACTGTCCACGACTAGGGTACTCTCCCTAATTCCCTGCAATCACAAACAATCACTTAAGGTCAGTTTTAAGGATCCAGACTTGCTTGGATCCTTTGGCTTTCTTAACTTTGTTAGCTTTAGCAGCGAAAGACATATTATCAAAGTTTAAGCTAACATTATTAGAGTTTACACTTGCAGTCTTAACCCTAACCCATTTCAAGTTAGGCTTCAATTCATAATAATTATGATAGATAGCATGATAATCCCTGCAAGTATAAATAGAATGCCAAGTACTTCCACGGTGTTTGCATAAAGTCTGTGGTTTAGTTCTAACATACTCATTCTTTACTCCAGACTTGGAGGGTAAAGAATTTATGTTTTTATTTTTCCTGCAAAAACTAGCAAGATGGTTAGTACTACCACAGTTATGACATGTTTTTCTTGGAGCTAAGGTAGCAAGCATTGGATAATTACCTTGACTTATGCCTACTTTACCATTTCTGTTCTTTCTAGACACTTTCTGTTTCTTGATAGATTTTATCTCCTTTAACTTATGTTTAAGTTGTTTATCTGCCATTGAACCAATGTTAACCTGTTTAACAAAGGTTTTAGCATATGATTCTTTAACAGCTTCTTTTTCAGCTTCAGTCTTTAGTCCACCTGTTCCCATAACATTACCTTTAGATGGAAGATGTGGTCTAATTTTTACCTTATTTTCAAACCTCAGTTAATCTCCCTCACAGTAACCTAAACCAACTGTGTCTGACTGAAAAACTTCATTAGTGTCTTTTCCTGAATCTGTCCAAGTCTTAATTGTGTTAGTTGCTTTCTGCAACTCAGATTCTAATTGCCTATATCTTCCAAGCAATTCCTGTTCTACATAAACAGCATCATCTCTTTCTTTCTGAACTTGTTGCATATTAACAAGTTGCTCTTCAACAAATTTGTTTCTCTCTTTAAGTTGAGAACACTCAGATTTAATTCTCTCATTTTCTAAAGTCTGATCCCTATAACTGATATGCAATGCTTTAAGATAAATTCTCAATTCAGTTATATTATCAGTATTATAAGCATAGGTAGTTGGAGGTACCTTTAGTTCAGAATCTTCATTCTGAGTAGTAGCCATGAGAGCATAATTAACTTCCTCATCAGAGTCTGAAGTGTCTACCCAATCTCTACCTTTTGTGAAGAGTGCCTTCTCAGTTTTACCCTTCTTGCACTCAGGAGTATAGTGACCCATCTCCTTACACTTGTAGCATTGGATTTCAGATTTGTCCTTCTTTCCAGATTTGTTGTCCTTTCTCTCAGGCTTCCTGAAACTCTTCCTGTCAGAGTTTGAATCTCTCTTAGAAAACCTGTTTCCCTTCTTGAAGTTTTTGAAACCCATCTTCTTGAAGGTTTTCACCATTAAAGCAGCCATTTGCTTCAATTCTTCTTCATCATCCTCAGAGTCAGATGGTTCATCAGTGTATGAGTCACCAACAGTATTTGATGACACACTTTCAGAATGAATAACCAAAGCTTTTGCCTTAGCTTTCTTCCTTGATGCTTCTTTCTTCAATGGCTTCTTTTCAATCTTAAGAGCAACAGACTTTGACTTCTTGCATGATCTCCTGTTTCTCTGCTCCAATTCCAGTTCATAAGTTTTGAGCAGTCCATAGATTTCATCAATCTCAGTTTCAGCAAGTTCATAATTGTCTCTAATAGTGGTTGTTTTCACATCCCACTTTTCAGGTAGAGCAAGGAGAAATTTGAGATTAGAGTCTTCAAGATCATACTCTTTATTCACCAATGACAAATCATTGAGCAGTTTACAGAATCTGTCAAAAGTTTCTATCATGGTTTCTTCAGATTTAGCCTCAAAGTGATCATACTCCTGTGTGAGTATGTTCCTTCTATTCTTTTTGATTGCAGCAGTACCTTGACATCTAACTTCAAGAGCATCCCAGATTTCTTTTGCAGTTGTGCAATTAATCACTTTGTTAGACATAACATTATCTAATGCACTATGAAGTACATGTCTAACCTTTGCATCTTTAGCAATAGATGAAATATCCTCAGCAGTCAAATCTTTCTTTTCCTTTGGAACCACTTTAGATTCTTCACCAGCAACAGCAGCAGATAGCTTTGTAGGCTTATGAGGACCTTCATAAATTCTGTCAAGATATTCTGGATCTGTAGCCTCTAGAAACATAGTCATCTTTACCTTCCAGATTGCATACTCTGCTGGCCTAAGAATAGAAACCCTAATCGTCTCATAACGACTCACAGTAGTAGGTTGAGCCTTCTCAGAACCTGATGGAGGAGGAATCTCAGACATGATTATTTTGTGTTTGGATCTTAACTGTATTGTTTAATAGATGGCTCTGATACCAATTTTTAGGCCGAATACACAATAATAATCAAGATTATATGAGAGAATAATAATAGAATACTCGTTTAACAATCAAAAAACTGTTTTATATTAAAACTCCTCTCTCAGTGATGTAGAATATCACAGAGAGCTGCTTAGGTTACAATGAATGTATATCTCAATTAATTCGATACCCTTCTAGGGTTAACCTAACTGTATTTATATGACATACAGCTGCTATACAATCGTTAATTGATACTCCTATAAAATAGCTATACAATTGTAATCAATTACGATTGCTACATGTCTTCTAAGTCAACTCAATATCTTTGACAGCTTTCCAATCTCCAAAGATATTGCTTCCATAAATAGCTTCTTTAATCTTCAAATACTGTTGACAGTAGACGCTGCCTCCAGACAGAGTTTAACAAACTCTGTCGAGCTTCCTGCTGTCAGAGTTTAACTAAACTCTGACTGCTTCCAGTTAAACTCTGATTTGTCCCTGTAGCTCCTAAACACTGATTACATCAATCATTTCTAACATCCTTAAATCTAACCTTCAGTGAATGTTTGTGATTACAGGGCAACAGGGAGAGTATCCTAGTCGTGGACAGTGGATGTTCAGGACACATGACTGGAAATAAAGCCCTGCTATCAGAGTATGAGGAGAAGGCTGGCCCAAAAGTTTCCTATGGAGATGGCAACGTAGGACATACTCTGGGATATGGCAATATCAATCTTGGAAGTGTCATCATCACAAATGCAGCTCTGGTTCCATGACTCAAGCATGATCTGTTATCTGTGAGTCAAATCTGTGACAGAGGTTATCATGTAGATTTTCATCCTGAATACTGTGAAGTCATCAGTAAATCTACAGGGAAAGTTGTTTTAGTTGGACACAGGCGCAATAATATCTATGAAGCAAGTTTGTTGACAAACTCTGAAGGAAAAGCTGTGTGCTTATCAACAAGAATGTCTAGTGAAGAGAGTTGGAAGTGGCATAAGAAACTCTCTCATTTGAATCTGAACAACATCAATGAGTTGATAAGAAAGGATCTTGTAAGGGGACTCCTAAAGTCTTTACTAAATGTTGATGGCCTGTGTGATTCCTGTCAGAAGGCCAAACAAAGGAAGTCATCTTTCAAGAGCAAGTCTGAATCTTCAATTGTTGATCCTTATCATCTTCTACATGTTGATCTGTTTGGACTAGTGAATGTCATGTCTATTGGAAGAAAGAAATATGGTTTAGTCATTGTTGATGAACACACCAGATACACTTGGGTGTATTTTCTAGCAAAGAAGGATGAAACTGCATTAACTATGATGGAGCATGTAAAGCTGCTGGACAAAGGATCAAAACACAAAGTCAAAATAATCAGGATTGATAATGGAACGGAATTTAAGAATGCAACAATGAAAGAATTCTACAAGAACAGAGGAGTGAAGCAAGAGTTTTCTGCACCTGGTACACCACAGCAAAATGATGTAGTTGAAAGGAAAAACAGAACCTTGATAGAAGCTGCAAGAACTATGCTTGATGAAGCAAAATTGCCAACTTATTTCTGGGCAGAAGTAGTTCAAACTGCTTGTTTTACTCAAAATGCCACACTGATCAACAAGCATGGAAAAACACTATATGAGATGGTGAGGGAAAAGAAGCCTAACCTGAAATATTTTCATATTTTTGGGTGCAAATGCTTTGTGTTGAAAACTCATCCTGAATAGTTGACTAAATTTGAGTTAAAAGCCGATGAAGGAATTTTTATTGGCTATCCGCTGTCAACTAAGGCATTCAGAGTTTATAATCTGAGAACCAAAGTGATTATGGAGTCAATACATGTGTCATTTGATGACAAGAAAATTACTGGACTTGAAGATGTAGATGAACATGATCAACTGCGCTTTGAAAATGAAGATTTAATCTCTGATGAAATAAACTCTGATGAAGCTGATTCGACAAACTTTGTTGAAGCATACTCTGAACCTCTACTGGTAAACACTGAAGAAACTTCTCAGCCAGAACAAAGGGGAGAACTAGTTGAGGGGGAGCATGAAGAATCACTTCAAGATAATGACTCAAATTCTGAAAGTGAGTCAGCTGAAAAATCTGGATCAAACTCTGATGACTCAAACTCTGACAGTTCAAACACTGAGCAGTCAAATTCAGGGGGAGCCTCAGAGAATGAAGAAAGACAACAAGAAAATCAGGAGAACATGGATCAAGGGGGAGGATCAAATACTGAAAGAAGCCATTTACCTTCAGCTAGGAAATGGACAAAATCTTATACACCTGATTTAATTATTGGAGATCCAGATGCAAAAGTAAGGACAAGGAATGCTACAACAAATGAATGTCTGTTTCATGCATTCTTGTCTAAATCTGAACCAAAGAAGGTAGAAGAAGCTCTTTAAGATGCTGACAGGATAACAGCAATGCAGGAGGAGTTAAATGAATTCGAAAGGAATGAAGTTTGGACCCTTGTACCAAGACCAAAGAATAGATCTGTTGTTGGTACTAAATGGGTTTTCAGAAATAAAACTGACAATGAGGGAGTTGTTACAAGGAACAAGGCTAGACTTGAGGCAAAAGGCTATTCACAGCAGGAAGGAATAGACTACGATGAAACTTTTGCTCCAGTTGCAAGATTGGAGGCAATAAGGATTTTTCTAGCATATGCCTCTCTCAAGAAATTCAAGGTATTTCAGATGGAAGTAAAAAGTGTTTTTCTGAATGGGAAGCTTGAAGAAGAAGTGTTTGTTGAACAACCACCAGGATTTGTGGACCCCAAATATCCAGATTTTGTCTATAGGCTGGATAAGGCACTCTATGGACTTAAGCAGGCACCAAGAGCATGGTATGAAACTCTGGCTCAATTTCTTTTAGAAAGTGGGTTCAACAGAGGTACAATTGATAAAACCCTGTTCTATTTTAAATCTGGTAGTGACTTGCTTTTAGTTCAAATATATGTTGATGACATAATTTTTGGGTCTACTAATGATAAACTCTGTAAGAAGTTTACCAAGCTCATGCGGTCCAGGTATCAAATGAGCATGATGGGAGAGCTTAGTTATTTTCTAGGCCTACAAGTGAAGCAAACAGATGATGGGATTTTTATAAATCAAGCAAAATTTACCAGAAATCTTCTCAAGAAATTTGGTATGCTTGACTGTTCATCTGCAACAACTCCCATGGAAACAGCAACAAAGTTGGACAAAGACACAGGAGCTTCAGTAGATATGACAAACTACAGAGGCATGATAGGGTCTCTTCTTTATCTCACAGCAAGCAGACATGACATCATGTATGCAACTTGTCTCTGTGCAAGGTTTCAAGCAGACCCCAGAGAACCACATCTAACAGCTGTGAAGAGAATTTTTAAGTATCTCAAGGGAACTATAACTCTAGGTCTGTGGTATCCCAGAGAATCAGATTTCAAGCTACTTGGTTACTCTGATGCTGACTTTGCAGGGTGTAAGATAGACAGAAAAAGCACCAATGGAAGTTGTCAATTTCTAGGTGACAGACTTGTTTCTTGGTACAGCAAGAAACATAAATCAATTTCTACATCTACAGCTGAAGCAGAGTATATTGCAGCTGGTAGCTGTTGTGCACAGATTTTGTGGATGAAGAATCAATTGCTGGATTATGGATTAAGGTACAGTAAAATTCCTATTTTCTGTGATAATCAAAGTGCTATTGCTATGACAGGTAATCCAGTACAGCATTCAATGACCAAGCACATCAGCATAAGATACCATTTTATCAGAGAACATGTATAGGAAGGAAATATTGAGCTTCATTTTGTGTCTACAGAACAACAGCTTGCAGATATCTTCACCAAGCCATTGAGTTAAGCTACATTTACAAGGTTGGTAAATGAACTAGGAATGATCTCTGGTTTCGACTAGAGATACTGGTAAGACTTAAAATTCACTTATGTTGCATCTCTGTTAGAACATCTTGGTGTGGTCATATAACTGTTAGCATACTCTGTAGGTCATACAATATTAATATGTTGGATAAACTCTGTTAATCTCTGATTGTTAATCTCTGATTGATAAACTCTGATAAACTCTGATAATGATATTGTCTGAACATATACACCGATGAAGAAATTTATATGAAGCATGATTCTCAGAAATTAATCATGAATCCTTCCAAGTTATTTATGATCTAATCTTAGACTGTGCAGAATCTTAACAAAGCATGATACTGTTTCCATATTTATAGCATCTCTTAGTTTATCTATCCTAAACTCTGAGTCTGTAAATACTATGTGCATTGCCTCTCATGAATAACTTTTGATGTTGATGATTTCTAAACTCTGTTTGTTAAACTCTGTTAAGTTAGATACTTTATTAGTTGACCCCAAAAGCACACGTAAATAGGATATTAAAACTTATTTGAGATTAGGTTGTGTCTAGGACGACCCAGGAACTTGCTGGTAATAAGTAAGGGCTAAAATTCTCTAATTTTTGGTGACTAGTCAAAGACTAGGACGACCCAGGAACTTATCAAACGATAAGGGATAAAATTATAGGATTTTTGGTGACTAGTTCCAACCTCTGATTACTGGAGTGTAAAAAAAATAGATTAGTTTGAAGGGGGTATAAGTTAGTTACTGTATACAACAGAGTTTAGCAATCATCAGATATTAAGAGTTTACTATGAGAGTTTGTGCAAACAGTGTTTACTTATTTATTTTATGGATTTTATGAAAAATTAGATGCTCTAAATATTGAGTTACGTAAACTCTGATATACACACACATAAATTCACAACTATGCAGTTTTTGAAAGGGTTATGGTAATAAAGTTGGAGAATTGACAAACATTGATGAATTTTGTCTAATATTCTGAGGTAAATTTAATTTCGGACAATTCATATACTTGGAGTAAAAAGTGTTTGTTTTAGAAAAATGAGATAAATAATTGACAACTGTAAATGAGTATTAGCGTGTTAAATTGTGTTGGAAATAGGAGAGAGAGAGTAGTAGTAATTATTGCCATGATTACTGAACGTGCAAGGTTGTTACAGCGCATGTGTGCCACGTGTCTCACTCACACATTTTACAAGAAACTGGTTACGTGTGTTAATGTTTAAACGATTGGGTTTTAATTTTTTAATTACAAATCTAATCACTTTACCATAAACGGTTCATATCTTTATTACACACGTATTCTCTTTACACACAACCACTTCCAGTTTCTTTGTTCTTTCACTTGGGCATTTTATCAAACACCTTTCATACACATCATTTTCTCTCATATTCTCTTCTCAAAACTAATCTCATGGCCACCAAAGCTTTTAACGCTAGTGGGTTAGTGTTTTTACCTAACAATTATGCAGCTCCATTGAATATTGAAAACGTTCCTGAGTGGCAGAATGCTACTTATGATGATGGAGGTGAGAATGGGACTCCTTCGATTATTTTCACATATGATGAGACAGAGTATGTCGTTACTCCAACGACAGTTAGAGAAGCCTTGGACTTTGATACACACACTTCATATGATGTTGTTGGTGAAGCATTACTGAAAGAGATGTTGCAGCAGATTGGGTATTCAGGCCCTTTAACGAGACTAGGTCAAGTAAAGAGGCAACATCTGAGGAAAGATTGGAGTTTCTTCTTCGATTGCATCACTAGGGCGTTTCAAAAGAAAAGTACAGATTAGGATGCTATTCCTCTTGACAGTCTACAAATCGGGTATTCTCTTCTCTATGAAGGTAATTTTGATTATGGGAGACTTGTCTTAATGAATATTGGTGAAAGAGTGTCAGAGTCTAGTACTACTGTTTTCTTTTCTAGATTTTGCCAATTATTATTCTCTACTTGTGTGTCTGGTGTGGAAATCTCTGAGGATGATATTATTCAACCTTTCAAAGTTGCTAAGAGAATATTTTCTGATTTAACCAACAAAGATGCAACCAAGGAGCAAGTAACTGACTTGGTTTTGCCTCTAGTTCTTCAAAACTTCCTACATCAACCACAAGACCCACATCAGCCTGAGCCTGCAGAACCATAACCTCAACAATCTCAACCTGCAAATGATGAGCCATACACTCAACAATCTCAATCTCAACCTGAGCCTGTAAACACTGAACCTCAACCCACAAACACTGAATCTCAACCACAATCATCTCACCCTCTAAACACTGATCAAATTCAACCCACAACCACTCAAACACAACCTCAACCTTAACCTGACCAAAATCCATCACCTTCACAGGCTAAGCCAAAAGGTAAAGGTCGAACCAAGCACAGAGCTTACAAGACTAGAAAAGAAAGGGCAAACAGGGCTAAGTCAAACTCTGCTGAAGAAGAAGAGGCAGATGAGATGCCTAAGTCAAAGAAGAGAAGGTTGTTACTTGATGAATCAGATGAGGAAATGAATGTTGAAGCTCCAGAGGTAATTTCTAAGAAAATCCTTACTGTTGAGGTAAATACTGCAGATGAAGCTGTGCAGACAACTACAGATGCACAAATAGATGAGGACAACAGAGATGGTTTTGCTAATATGGATGAGCCATTTATTCCATTCTCTACTGATGTTGAAGTTTTTATCTTTGCAAACTCTGAACAGACTGGTGTAGCTGATCAGCCTACTGTTGTACTTGATGAAACAGTAGCCTCTCACACTGAGTTATTCTCTGATGCTCACTATGTTGTTGAAAAGGGTGAAGAAATTGATTAACCACCCAAGGCTGTAATCTCTGATCCTATGGATGCAGTACTTGCTATTGCAAAGTCTGTTGTAGCTGGAGAGACAACTGCAGAGCATATAGAGGAGATCTTTGATGAAAATGCTGCAGTTGCAGAGGATGTTGCTGAGACTACTCCAGTTCAAAATGAAAAGGAGATTGCTGAGACCACTTTAGTTGATAATGAAAATATTGCAGTTGATGTCGAAGTTGAAGCCAGTGCTGAGTCTAACTCTTCCCAGAGTGTACCAGTACAGACTGATGGAAAACATACTCCTTTTGCTCAACCTTCCAATCAACACGAAATTGAAGAAGAATATTTTGCAAAATTTTCAAAGGATTGGTATAAACAAGATTGCATCTTTCCTGCTGGCAGAACAGCTGAATTTGTGAAAAGAACTGCTCAAAAGATCTCAAATCCAGAAATTCTTTCTAGTCTGAAAGCCAATGTTATTCAAATCAAGACTCTAAATCAAAGGTTTGATGATTCTCAACAGACCATAACTGATTTGCGAGCTAAAATAGTTAACAGAGATATGAAACTACAGAGAGATCAGTCACTGAAATTTCGAACAATTTCTAAAGATCAAGAAACTCTATTTAAGAGGCTGACTTAAGTTGAAGAGAATCAAATAGCAATGTCTGGTAAAATTGACTCAATTGCTACCTCATTAGAATTGATTACATCTATTCTGATTCCTGATGATGTCAAAAAGGGGGAGAGAGTTGCTAAGTTGAAATGCGGGCAAGCTCAAACTCTGACTAAAAAGGATGATGCTGGAGATGGAGGAGCAAATGACCAAGCAAAGAGATTGAGATCAAAAGATGGTCAAGATATGAGTTTGAAATCTAGCATATTTTCTAAGTCAAAGTCTGATGGAATAAAATCTGATGCTCAAGGTTCTTCAAAGACCAAGAGTTTGTTATTCACTGAAAATCAACAGACAGATGAAGAATTGGCTGCCAGATTATTTCTTGAAGAAAATGAAGAGGGAGCTACAATTGAAGATATTCAAGCTGAAGAAAGGAATCTACAAAAAGAACATCAAAAAGCTTTGAAGTCTGGAAAGATAAAGAAGAATGAGAAAGCTCCTAGGCCTGTTCTTAAAGGCATTGTTATCAAAGAAAATGTTGGTGATAATCAAAGTTCACAATTGTCTAGGAAACCAACAGATGATTCAAAACTGAAGTTGAAAGGGAAGATGATTGAAGTAGAAAAGATTTCGAAGAAAGTAGATACAACCTCTGTTAATACACAAGTTGTACAGACACTAGTGAATACAACCTCTATTGCTACACAAGTTGTACAGACATCATTACCTGCTCAGATGCAAATGATTTTTGCTAGATCAATAATTCCTGATCAAACTCTGAAGACTGGAGGAACTGATTTACTACAAGGCAAAGCTTCTATGGGTCAGCAAGGTCAAGATAAAACTGGCTTGGGCTCACATAGAGGAACAAAAGTGAATACCAGTCCTCTAGATCCTTCATCACTGGCTGTTCCAGGAAAGGGTGTTCCACAAGAAAATTTGGACAAACTGGACTCAGTGCAGTTGATTCACCAAAAGAGTTTAAAGAAAGATTTTCTACTGTACTTCATGTCTAATGGAACTGTGTACAAAGTTGGTGAGAGTGATATTGATTTGAAACTATGGGAAGAATTGGAGTATGTACTTTACATCTTCAAAGTGAAAAATCAAAGGACTCATCAAGCTGCTATTGTGCTAAGAAAGAAGTTGGTGAAAGCTAAGGCACTTAGTGGAACAAAGTATACAAGTGAGTATGTTCCGAAGTACAAAAATTACCATGGGAATATTGTTGAAATGAAGAGAAATAGTGCGAAATTGAAGACATATCTGGGTATAACAGTGTTAGATTTCAATCCAGAAGCAAAGAAAGCACACTTCATCAGGCTGGGTAATGATATGAAGAAGAACAAAATTTGTTCTCTGAGATCTGCTATCTATCAAATTGGTGAAGATGATCCTGAACTGAAAGAGATTGAGAAGATCATGCAGAGAGAACTTGAGACTGCAGAACGAAGATTGCTTATAGACTATCTGAGAACAACACCTGATGTTGAGGAAATCAAGTAAATAAAGCTCTGTAAGGAATTCTTGTATTCTGTAAATTTTGTTCTAAGTAGAAGTTTAAACTCTGATTATTTATTGAACATTGTATTTGTCTATTTGTTTTTGACATCATCAATTATTATTAACTTGTGCATTTTTCCCAATGAACAAGTTGGGGGAGATTGTTAAATATAATTGATGTGAAGTAATGTCAGTGTTTAAGTATTACAGTGATTCATCAGAGTTTAACTGGAAACTGGAAGCAGTCAAAGTTTAATTAAACTCTGACAAATGGAAGCTCGACAGAGTTTGCTAAACTCTGTCAGGAGGAAACGTCTACTTGTCAATCTGAGGAATAATTGAAGATAATTATGGAAGTGATATCTTTGAAGATTGGATAGCTATCAAAGAGATCGAGTTGACTTAGAAGATGCGTAGCAATCATAATTGATAGACTTTGTATAGCTAATTTATTGGTGTAAGAACCTAGATTTTGGTAGTAATTAAAACTTTTATTATGAAATGGAGTATGAATATATTAGTGGTTTTAAAGAACGAGTATTTTATGGATTCCAGTATTTTTATATTCAATAAATGGTGTAAAGTGGATATCTAAGTTCGTATTGATGATCCATGGACAAAATAAGTGTATGTAAACGATAACGGATTCGGAAAAATAACACTTTTATTTTTCCCGAAATTTCCAAGATATTAAAGGATTAAAGAATATAATATGGAGTTAAGGAATTGTGTCACAGTAAAGTAATAGAGTGCCACTTATAAGTGTATCGTATTGATTTTAGTAACGAGATACAAAGCAAATTAAATCGGTGGAAAAAGGAGAAATCAAGTGGCTTAAGTGTAAGTCAACTATAACTAAGATGGCTATTTAGCAATTAATCAAAATGGAGTTACATATTGTGGTGATGACATTTGGACCAATAGCAAGCTAACACGACATTAAAAAGATATGCATCCAAGTTATATATCAATAATACATGTAATTAAGAGATAATTATACAAAACAAAAAGAAAAGAAAACAAACACCAACCTTAAGAAGCTCTCGGCCAAGAGGAGAAAAGGAGGGGAAGAAGGAGTTTGCACCAACAACTTTCTACAACCCATAGCTTAAATTAAAGAGGGAGAAGAGTAGAAGGTATGGCTAACATCTCATGATCATCCAATAAGTATTTAATGTTCAAAAAGCTTGAAGAAAGTGATGATGAATAGTAACTTTTAAAAGCTAACTTGAAAGCGTATTTTAGCTAAATAAAGTAGTTACTTGGCTTTTCCAAAAATGTTAAATGATTAACCTTGAATAATTTTGGATTTTTTATAGATCGCCGGACTGATCAGAGACACGTTACCCCTACGACCTTTCCAGGCAAGAGTTCTTTTATCTCTGCTTTAATAAATTATAAAATTTCTGAAAACTGGCTTTGTTGAAAAATATATATATATGATTGCTTTGCAAGGGATATGTTTCCTGATTTCTGAAAATTATTTATGAGTATGAATAATGCAAGGTACATTATGAAAAGGTGATTTTCAGAATAAATGGAATAATGATTTTGATAATGGGGAATCTATCTTTGGGCTGAGTTCAATGCAGTCCAGTGTGTAATGTTTTATTTCCGACCCATGTGTTGCCGAGGGGGGATTGTGGAGAACTTTCCTCCAGGGGGATGCAGTGGAGAACCTTCCCCCTTCTACTAGTAGTAAACAGGAACAGGTACGTATGGGGCGACTGATCATCGTCCTGTCGTATCTGGCTTGGCCATGGTAAAGATCCCCTAAAATTCTTAAAGAAATTACTGGAAAGTTTATTGCATCAATATTTTGAATAGTAAGAAATGGTATGGAACCATGAATGGTATTAAGGGATTTGAAGAGAAACTAATATTATATTTTCATAAAAAGGGAAGTGAATTCATAAGGAATGATCAGCAAATTTATGTTGGTGTATTGCTGCGCAAACAAGATATAAACATTTACAGATAATGTTCTTTTTCACTGCATCTTATAAATTCATCATTTATATTTTTATTAAAATGTTCGTTAAATACATAATAAATGTTTCCAAGATTTTCTTTTACAAACTATTTTATTTCAAACTGGATTTTTAAAACTTTATATTGCTGAGCTACTTTAGCTCACTCTTGCCTATGTTTTTATCACAGCTATGGCAGATGCCGCCGATACGTCACACCACACCCCGAAAGAGGGTAAGGGCAGGGATATATGATAGAGATTTGTCGTCTATACCTGAGGTAGCCTATATATATATGTCTTCAGGTTATATGTAGAAGTGTGTAAAATAATTAAGAAGGTTGTTGTATTATATTTTGGTTGTTGATATACTTCCTGTAGAAGTACTTTTCAACAACGCTACTTAAATATTCTGGGTTTGTAATATTAATATTACTATAACTGTTATTAATGATGGATGTTGTTCTCTGAGCATATGACTGGTGTGTGTTGGTATAAGTGTGGGGTCAACAGTGTGCGTATAAAATGTAATTAAATTATTCAAGTGCCAAGCGTTTAATATGTTTAAATGGAAATTGGACTGTGATGACCTGGATCCCTGACCCCGGATCTAGGGATGTCACAGAAATGGTATCAGAGCTCAGAGTCATATTGCTCAGGAACAAGAGTGGTTAATAAGGCAAATATATATATATATATATATATATATATATATATATATATATATATATATATATATATATATATATATACATATGATATAAGTGTGAACTCATATCAAGTTCAAGGTCGGCCTATCGGATATAGTACTGACCCTAAGTAGGGATTAAGATCATATATATATTATTGCTAATAAAAGTCATGTTTTATTATAGGAGGAGGAGTGGACTGGTGAGGCGAGTTCTGATCGAGGGTGGCGAGGTATTACAGAGGAGGAGGCTGTACAGTTAGAGGAGAGTGGCATTGAGATCCCCTCGCATGTTGTAGCAGGTTTGAGGAAGACGGCTCGGGTCAGATATAGACAGCAGTATAGGGATGCCATGTCAGTAGTGCCATATGTGGGGAGACAGAGACCAGCAGTCGGGACGGATGAGTCAGGTCCCGCTAGGGTGAGGCTAGATCTTCCGGAGGAGGACGTTCCAGCACCTAGACGTCCTAGGATTGAGACTGAGGTAGAGGAGGAGCTAGTGTTTAGAGACATTCAGATGATTCCTATTCCACCTGCTCCAGTACCATCCTCTGTGCCATCACCGGCACCGAGTCTAGACCCATTGGACGACCCTGAGGAGGAGATAGACCCTTTGGAGGATTCAGATCCTTCGGAGGACTCGGATGCAGACCCAGCCCCATTAGAGGATCCACTCACACCTGTAGCTGTACCTTCACCTGCGGAGGCACCTCCGCCAGAGACCCACCCACCAGCAGGAGATGCTATCCATGTTACCCTGTTGACAGATCCCCAGCTTTTGGAGGGACAGTTGATAGAGTCCCGTCGTATGGTGGATATATTGTTGCAGAGGTTGGCTGGACCCTGCTCGTCGTTGAAGGTGAGCCCGGCAAGACTCTTCGGGTAGGATAGCCCAGATTCCGGAGGGGATATCTGTAGGGATGATCAGCTTAGAGATGCGGTCACTTGCTCGCATCAGGGAGTTGACAGCAGGGAGAGGGGCACCAGAGTGGAGAGATGAGGTAGACCAGGTTATTACGTCTGCTATGGTTCAGCTGAGGGACATCATCCGAGCGGGATTACCGTGATCTGCAGTGGGAGTTTAGTCCTTAATCAGACTATAGTCACCTTAGTGGTGTCATTTTGGGGGATTAGTCTAGTGTTTACTGTATTAATCCTAGTTTGATTAGAGGACCGTTGGGGCTACTTTTGTTATATCAGATTAACATGTATCAGTATCTTTTGAAGTTGAAACTATGTACATTATGAAGCTTATATATTAATGAAAAATGTTATTCGCAGGATGTGATGTATTTATTTAATCAGTGTAGTTTACGTATATTCTGTTTAAGTTGACTCATATTGTGATATTAATAAAATGATGGTATATAAATGTGTTAACTGATGTTATACTTACTGCTTATGGGAATGAAGGATATTGTGGCCTATATTTGGAAAATTAATGGCGATATTTGTTATTTACAGAATCATGCCGCCTAGAAGAAATACAAGAGCAAATCCTAATGCCGCGGACCAAGACAGCCATACCATAGAGAATATTAGACAGAATGAAAGGGCTATTGATGAATCAGCTTATGAAGAAGAAGACGATGAATATGATGACCAAGAAGAGGATCAGAGAGGAGATCCCATGAATCAATTTATGGACTTATTGAGGCAGAAACTAGCGATACATCAGAACCCTCAACCACCACCAATGCCACCTAACCCAGTAGCCAATTCATTCCGTGCTTTCAAGTCATTGAGACCTCTAGAATTTGAAGGAACCGTTGACCCAGTTGTAGCCAGGGCATGGTTAAAAGAGATGGAAAAGGCTTTTGAGATATTAAATGTTGATGAGGGTCAAAAAACAATCTTTGCTACCTATCTCCTGAAGGGAGAAGCTAATTATTGGTGGGAGTCAAAAAGGAACTTAGAAGGAGCTGGATTGATAACTTGGGAGAGATTTACCAGGATGTTTCTAGACAAGTATTCTCCCAAATATCTGGAAAACCAGATGGAGACAAAATTTCTGGAGTTAAAGTAGAATAACTTATCAGTGGCTGAATATGAATCTAAGTTTACCGAACTATCTAGGTTTGTACCAGAGTTTGTAGATTCCGAAGAGAAGCGAGCAAGAAGGTTTCAGTTAGGGTTGAAACCATGGATACAGACCCGAGTGGTAGCCTTTGAACTGACTGACTATACTGCGATAGTTCAGAAGGCATCGATAATAGAGGCAGGGAGTGAACAGATGCAAAGGGATCGAGAGAATAAGAAAAGAAAAGCTAAAAGCCAGAAAGGAGGTTCAACTAGAAGAAACTTCCCTAGCAAGTTTAGTAAAGGACAGGGGTCTCCAACTGCAAGGAATCCAGGGTTTAGTAGGAGTCAAAGTGAGACAGTTAATCAGGGAAGTAAATCATCAGGAGCATCCCAATCTAGTCAATCAAGACCACCTCTACCTGATTGTACAACTTGCGGTAGGAAACACACGGGCGTCTATAGACTACCAGAAATAACTTGTTACAAGTGTGGACAGAAAGGGCACTACTCCGATAAATGTCAATCAACTAACACTAATGCCAAGAGAGACCTCAAATGTTATCAATGTGGAAAGTTGGGACATATGGCTAGAGACTGCCGTTCTAGTGGTTCATCTGCAACTAGGCAAAGTGGTACTGCTTCAAATAGACCTCCTACTGCCAGAACATTTAATATGACCTTGAGTGACGCGGTGAGGCATCCAGAGGTGATTGCAGGTACGCTCCAGCTCAACTCCTTAAACACAAATGTTTTATTCGACTCAGGAGCGACCAAATCTTTTATATCCCAAGAATTTGCTAGTAAATTGAAACTTAAGGCAGAATTATTACAAGAACCCTTACGGGTAGAGATAGCTAATCAGGAAATCATTCCCGTTAAACAAGTATATCCAAACTGTAACCTAGAATTCGAAGGATGCCAACTTCAAGTAGATTTAATTCCTTTGAAATTAGGAGAGTTTGATGTTATCCTAGGAATGGATTGGTTTTCCAAGAATGAAGCTAACATTGATTGCAAGGGAAAGAAAGTAAGGATAAAATTACCTGAAGGTAAAGAATTGGTGTTAAAGGGACAAAGGCAAAATAAGCAATTTCTGACTAGCATACAAGCTAAAAGATTGATACGCCAGGGTTGTGATTCGTATTTAGCTTATGTGATAGATGTCACTAAGAAAGCACCTGACCTAAGAGGGATTCCTGTAGTTAATGAGTTTGTGGATGTATTCCCAGAAGATCTTCCGGGATTGCCACCGGATCGGGAGATAGAATTCGTTATAGACTTGGTGCCAGGAGCAGCACCTGTTTCAAAACCCCGTATAGGCTAGCCCCGATTGAGCTAAAGGAATTAGCCTCCCAATTGCAAGAACTACTGGATAAGGGCTTTATTCGACCTAGTGTATCTCCATGGGGAGCGCCTGTTTTATTTGTCAAAAAGAAGGATGGAAGTCTGAGGCTGTGTATAGACTATAGAGAGTTGAACAAGTTGACGATCAAGAATAAATATCCACTACCAAGGATAGATGATTTGTTCGACCAACTGAAGGGTGCCGAATATTTTTCGAAAATAGATTTAAGGTCCGGATATCACCAGCTAAAGATTAAACCTAAGGATATTCCAAAGACGGCATTCCGTACACATTTTGGGCATTATGAGTTTCTGGTAATGTCATTTGGTTTAACTAATGCGCCAGCAGCTTTTATGGATTTAATGAATAGGATTTTCAAGAAATATCTGGATAAGTTTGTTATAGTCTTTTTTGATGATATATTGGTTTATTCAAAGACTAAGGAAGAACATGAAGAACATCTGCGGATAGTTTTAGAGACTTTGAGGCACGAGCGGCTGTACGCTAAGTTTTCAAAGTGTGAATTTTGGTTACAAGAAGTCCAGTTTTTAGGACATGTGATAAGTAAGGAAGGAGTGCTAGTTGATCCCGCAAAAATAGAAGGAATCTCAAATTGGGAGAGACCAAAGACTCCAACGGAAGTAAGAAGTTTTGTAGGATTTGCTGGGTACTATAGAAGATTTGTGCAGGACTTTGCTAAGATAGCTGCGCCATTAACCCGACTCACTCGTAAGACCGAAAAGTTTGTGTGGACTAATAAATGTGAGGAAAGTTTCCAGGAGTTAAAGAAAAGGTTAGTGACAGCTCCAGTATTAACTCTACCAGATGAAAAAGGGAATTTTGTGATTTTTAGTGACGCGTCCCATAAGGGCTTAGGTTGTGTACTTATGCAACATGGCAAGGTGATTGCATATGCATCAAGACAATTGAAGGAATATGAATTAAGGTACCCTACCCATGACCTAGAGTTAGCTACCATAGTGTTTGCTTTAAAAATTTGGAGGCACTACTTATATGGGGAAAAGTGTGAGATTTACTCTGATCATAAGAGCCTGAAGTATATATTCACACAGAAAGAACTAAACATGAGACAGAGAAGATGGTTAGAGTTGATCAAGGATTACGATTGTGAAATTCGTTATCACCCTGGGAGGGCCAATGTGGTGGCCGATGACCTTAGTCGAAAGGAAAGACTTAAGATGTTAAGTGAGCCAGAGGAATTGATCAAAGATCTGGAAAGGTTGGAAATTGAGGTAAAAATACCAGAAGAAAATCAAGTGAATCTAATGGAAATTAGTGTCCAATCACCGTTGTTGGAGAAGATTAAGTTATGTCAAGAAAAGATGATGGAGGAGGAATCGACGTCCTCTGAGGAAATCATGACATGAGAAGAGATTAAATGCGAGAGGGATGAAAAAGGAATCATGAGATATGCAGGAAGGATATTGTAATAACCCTAACTTTTAGAATGCTACAGTGCCTAAATGAATAGTAATTTTGAGGATTTAGGGAAATGGTATATAGGTACCCTATAATGGAAACAGAAAATGAATAAACAGAAACCATATTAGTATTGTACACTGAAATTAAGTGACTCAAATTATAATGGATTTCAGAAATTCCTGAATATGGACTTTAAGGATTTTCGATTTCGATTGAGACTCTATTGAATGTGATATTAAAGAGTATAGAAATGTTAAAGGGTTTATATCTTGAGGAATAGTGAAGTTAGGTTAAACCAAGGAGTGATCAAGTCAAGGAAATGCCAAGGGAATTTAGATTGTTAAACGAGTTTGAGAATGCTTGAGAACCCGAGAGATAACCGGGAGAGCAACTTCTGAGAAAAAGAGAATATACCAGGGATATTGGATCTAATACCTACTTGAGAATTAGAATCACCCTAACACACTAATATATTATGTGGGAGAGGATATTATATATCCAAGGAATTTACAAAGGAGAAACCACTGAAACGATCACAGAAAACTTTCGATGAATCAAACGACGAGAGAACTTGCACAAAGCCCATCCGAAAACCCCAAGGCCCAAAACCTAAGCCATGCAGGTCCAAGAGGCTCCAAGGAGATGCATTTACAAGTTAATTAAGTGAGTGGCTCATGGATATATTGAAGGGGCAAGGCTAGAAGAGCAAATAGAGTGAAAGGGCAAGGATAAACTAGTAAACACACAACCAATTGGATAAATCTTCCAAAAGAAGCTAAACAAGAAGTGTTTTGATTGGTGGACTCCAAAATATCTTCACAAAAGGTATCTAGCTGATATATAAGATAGAAACAAGGGATATACATCATTTACACAAGAGAAACAAAGTTGAAAAGCTCCCCCATCTCTTTTCTCTACAAACTGCCCAGCAAGAACAAGGAGGAAATAAAAATTCATATCTCCATTTCTATACATGATAAAATCACCAAATTTGAACCACAACCTCTCCACTCCATGGATATTATTCGCCCCAAATTTCATGAGAATCCAATTAGTATAGCCTAGTCAAATCCATGCTCAAAGTAGGACAACCCAATCTGTCCAGTTTCTATCCAGCGGAAAGATGGAGCTCAAAACCATAGCTAGGAAGCTTTGTTTTTGGTGATCTATAGCTCAAATCAAAGCTTATACAGAGGCCAAGATGTGGTAAAAAGTTGAGAGCCAAACTCTTAATTTTCGATTTGTTATGATTTTTACAAAAGTGATGATGAATAGTAACCCTTAGAAACTAACTTTGTTTTTATGGTTTCTTTAGTTGATTCAAGCTAGTACAAGGTTGTTTAAGGATATCCCAAGGATTATTAAGTGTTGTTAAAGCTTCAAGGAAGGTATAATCTCTTCACCCCTCTTGAGTTTATGATGAATATTGGTGGTATTAGTGGTTAAGTAGTTATAAGTGATGAAATCATGATGTTATATGTGTTTGTAAGTGATTAAAGTTGAATATGGAAGGAGTATGTGCTTGTAACCATGGTTGGTAAGATGACCACATGGTGTAGGTGATGGTGTATAAGGTGGATGATTGATTTGGAGGAGTTTGATTTTGGAAAGTATGAAAATATAGCCGTTATAATGTCCGATTTTCATTAGACCAGGAAACTGCCCTGTTTTCGGACCCTATACCCGTACGGTACCTTACTGTCCAGACTCCCAAGTGACCATGAGATGATAGAGCTTGGTTCATAGATCGTTTTGATATAAAGTGCATTAAAATCTGATGAACGGTTTAGGAGAAAAGTCAGTTTTAGTGAAAGACGTTCGAAAACCGAGAAAATGTAAATGTGTTAACTTTGAGGCTATAACTACCATACTTAGACATTTTTAAAAATTATAAAACTTTGGGATATGGTATTAGGGTAGTAAAAGAGGCATTATCAGTTGGCCTTATGGTAAAATTCGAGATTCATATTTTCTGAGAATTTTTACAGTTAAGTGTGGTTGTTAGGAGAAATGGTGAAAAACCCCTGAAACTTCGATTGAGTTTATAAATGGTTAAGTTCTTGAACCTTTGGGGTAATAGTGATACGTTAAACATATATTAAAGTGTCAAGGGTAATGTTATACAAGAGTGTAGTGAGTAAGAGATGTGATATTCTAATGACGGTCCTTTTGTGTTTATAGAAACTCCGGAAGAGGGACGAGCCATACCGTCAAGATACCGAGATCGAGGCAAGATCTTTTCTATCCCTACTTGGAAATTATTTATCTTCAAAGAAACTTGATTTCATGAAATATATATATGTGATGCTATTGTTACTATATTGTTAAGAATTTGTTTTCCTTGATTTTTGATGTAAAAAGGGAAGGTATATGAGTATGATATAAGTATGGATATGGGTATGAGTATGAGATGGATATGGATATACATAGAGATGATTATGCATGAAGTGAACATGCCTTATGATTAAGGGAATATGAAGGAATGGTATCAGTTGTTATCTAAAGATATATAAAGGAATGGTATCAGTTATTATCTAGGGTTATATGATTTATAATATTATATTCTTTCTAAGTATTGTGATTTAATAAATATTATTGAATGGTATTTAATACTTTTGAGATAAATGGAATACTCTACGTATATAAAAGCATATTGATTTCATTGAATACAGAGGAGATGTCTGAGTTATAATCAAATTATTATGACATATATAAATTTTTAAAGGTGATGATAAATGGAAATGGAAATGATATATGTGAAGGGAAATGTGAATGGAAATGGAAAATGTGAAATGGTATTTGATGATTTGAAAAAGGGGGATTGCAACAGTAAGCGTAAGAGGCTGTGTGGTAGTGGCATAGTCCAGCATCCAATATTTTATTTCGGCACGAAGATGCCAAGGGAGGATGTAGCAGGTAGCCTTCCTCCAGGGTTGATTACCAGGTAGGGATCATCCCTTCTACTAGTAGTAAACAGAGAGTGGATACGGTCAGGCGACTGATCATCGTCCTACGTATCTGGCGCCAGCAGATATCCCCAAAACTTGAAAGAAAGAATTGAAAATGGTTTTCAGATTTCTATAACTGAAAACAGAAAAGTGATATGAAATGATGGAATTATTGTTACAAACGAAGAGAAACTGATTTTATATTAATTTATATGATTGTTGCATAAGAAGGAAATGAGAAGATTATAGTGAGAGATTTGTTCAAGTTTTTATATTATCTTGAAAGATTACACTGAAATGGTATATTGATGGTTATAGCATTCAAGAAGAGGAACTGATATTATATGATGTTAGAAGCGAGACTGATGGAATAATACTATAAATTTCTTACGTACAAGGATAATTGGAAAGTGTATATACATATTGAATGGAAATAAAATTCTTCCATAATAACTGAAGTTTGCTTTTGTCTATTATATATATACAACGGTTTATTTTCCTTTGATGTTAGTAGATAGAAATTATCTTGCTGAGCTATTTTTGCTACTTATCTATATACAGCTAGGAATGCCAATACTTCGCAGAACGCCACGCAAGAGGGTAGGGGAAAGGCGACCTTCTGAGAGCACGCTAAAATCGATTCCTGAGGTAGCGTAGAGCCAGACGGGTTCTGAGAGCTTATGTATAATTAAGGGTGTAAGAATGTAATAAGCTTTTGATTGTTGGAACGCTTCTTGTCGAAGTGTTATTCAACAATGTACTTAAGTGTGATCCTGGTTTGTAATAACTGTTCAACTCTTAACTTTATTATGGTGAATGTTGTTCTCTGAGCATATGACTGGTGTGTGTGTGTTTATTATTACGGGGTCAACTGCATAAGTATTAATTGTTATTAAAAAAAAAGACCTAAGAGATATTGATTTTGAATGGAAGTTGGTCCGTGACGGCCCGGATTCATGACCCCGGATTTGGGGTTGTCATAGTTTGGTATCAGAGCTTAGAGTCATATTGCTCAGGAACAAGAATGATAGTAATATACGCATATAGATATATAGGTAATGGTATAAAATATGAACTCACATCGAGTTCAAGGGGGGTTTATCGAACGAAGCGTTTATTCTAAGTAGTGATTATAATTTTATAGATTATTGCTAATAAAGGTTATTATGCCAAAAGTGTTAAGTTTATGTAGCACACGAGATCGATATGAGAAAGGGAATACTTGATGTATCGGGAAGTGTACGTTAGAAAATATTGTGAGTATGTGTGGTATGTTAGAATATATAATTTAGAAGTATAATTTGAAGGGTCCTTGATACCGGAGCAGTGTCAGGCTAAGACGATCAATATTACGTAAGTATATCAATTAGAGGGTTGTGTTCTATTATGGATAAAGGCAGAAAGTATCGATCCAAGTCAAGACTAGGTAAATGACGATAATTGGGAATATAAGACGATAGTTTAAGGCTAAAGGGTAAGTGCCAAATTTAAGAAATTTTGGAGAGTACGCAGTCTAAGATATATATGGTATTTGAGGAAAACCTTCCATTATTTGGGATTTTAAATTAGGCAGAGGCTATTAACGGTACCTATTCTTAAATTTTCTAAAGCCCTGCTAAACTATGTTATTGAGTTTCAAATTTTCCTCTACTGGTGGGTAAATCCAGTTGTGATCTGGCACCTCTTATTCATTAAGGGTCAGTATCTTTTCAAAATTTTCTGGTACCTCTGGAATGTATTTCAAAATTCTATTCGATCTATCTTAGTCAAAATATTCCTCTAAGATTATTTTTGAAAGGTGGTATTTATCATCGTGATTTAAAATTTTCTTTATATTTCTTACTCCAACTAAGAGGAACAACCCTATATATATACACAAGGACAAGCTGTCTGTGTGATTGAGAGTCGGAGGGGACGCCCTCACTTGTGTGACATATGGGTTCTTCCATAATATTGATTTCTTAAATATCCTTTTGTTTCAAATAAAAGTTATTTAAAACTCTTAATTTATAAATTGTTGTGGGACCCTTGCTTGTTTCTGGGTTCGTTTCCAATTCAAAGTTTCTTAAATTCTATAAATTGTTTCGAATATAGAAGATTTCATTAATGGATGGGATACTGGAAGCAAGGTTTATACGTGATTATAAAAGGAAACTTGAGATTCCAAGGGAAATTTCAATAAGAGATAATTAGAGCTAGAAGCGTTTCAATATAAGAGAGAAAGGAATTTCGTGAGAAGAAATGGGAATATTTGATGATTAGTAAGAGAAAAGAAAATGAGGAATTTTAAGGCATAATTGATATTTACTATTGAAAGTAAGGTGTATTTTGAGGATAGAGTCAGAATAAGGATAAACAAAGGAAGTGGGGATAATTAATGAAGGACTCGAGGTGCAATAACTATTAGTGGGGGAAGGCCAATATTGTGACTAATACCCTAAGTAGAGAGAGATAGAGATTAAAGATGTTAAGTATTCAAAGGATTAATCCAAAAGGTGTGAATGAGTAAAACTTGAGGTAAAGATTTTGATGAGAATAATGAAGGGAAATTTCAGAGGTGGAATAGATAGTATATCAGGAAGGAACTAAGGTGGATCAGCAAGATGTAAAGAAAGTATAGTGAACAATAGACATATGGGGTCAGGTATCCGGAGGAAATTGCAGGTACGCTCTAATTTAACCTATTAAGTGTAAATGTTTGGTTAGGGATCGGCTAAGTCCATGAATGGTGTAACTGGACTGATAATATAGATAAGAATAATCTATCTGTGAGAAAGTAAACTATGGTGATATAAGAAAGTGAGTTATTCTTCTGTCATCCAAATCAATACCTGTTACGGGTCAGAGAACTCTATAGAAAGGAGATTAAGAGTATTGGAGAAAGCGCGAGAATATTTTTCAAGGATGAAAGGAAAGTATATGTTTGTATAAGTACGAACAGGAAATATATATTATAAATAATATTTTCTTACAATAGTTTCAAGAAATATTATTATAGCTTATTTTCTGGAAAATTTTACAGAGATGAGATATAGGAATATTGAGGTGTTAATATTTATGTCATGATAGAGATCAAAACATAGTTAAACAATAGTGAGATACACTACCATTCAGGGAAGGCCTATGTAGTGGCCGATACCCTTAGTAAAAAGTGAAAGGAGAGATGAGATAATATAGAATGACAGAATGCAGGAGAAGGTTAATAAGGAAAAGATAGTGAAAGTACTGCTATTGATAAGCTAAATGGCAAGTTGATAAATGACAAGCAAGTTTATGTTGGTGTATTTCTGTACAAACAAGATAGAGATGTTTATGGAAGAACTAAAAGATGGAGGAAGTAATGTGAGGATTAGAAGGTGTAATGTGAGAAAGTTATTCGTCAATAATTTCAACGTGATTCCGGGACGGAATCCTTTTAAGAGGGGAAGACTGTAATAACCCTAACTTTTAGAATGCTACAGTGCCTAAATGAATAGTAATTTTGATGATTTAGGGAAATGGTATATAGGTACCCTATAATGGAAACAGAAAATGAATAAACAGAAACCATATTAGTATTGTACACTGAAATTAAGTGACTCAAAATGATAATGGATTTCAGAAATTCCTGAATATGGACTTTAAGGATTTTCGATTTCGATTGAGACTCTATTGAATGTGATATTAAAGAGTATAGAAATGTTAAATGGTTTATATCTTGAGGAATAGTGAAGTTAGGTTAAACCAAGGAGTGATCAAGTCAAGGAAATGCCAAGGGAATTTATATTGTTAAACGAGTTTGAGAATGCTTGAGAACCCGAGAGATAACCGGGAGAGCAACTTCTGAGAAAAAGAGAATATACCAGGGATATTGGATCTAATACCTACTTGAGAATTAGAATCACCCTAACACACTAATATATTATGTGGGAGAGGATATTATATATCCAAGGAATTTACAAAGGAGAAACCACTGAAACGATCACAGAAAACTTTCGATGAATCAAACGACGAGAGAACTTGCACAAAGCCCATCCGAAAACCCCAAGGCCCAAAACCTAAGCCATGCAGGTCCAAGAGGCTCCAAGGAGCTGCATTTACAAGTTAATTAAGTGAGTGGCTCATGGATATATTGAAGGGGCAAGGCTAGAAGAGCAAATAGAGTGAAAGGGCAAGGATAAACTAGTAAACACACAACCAATTGGATAAATCTTCCAAAAGAAGCTAAACAAGAAGTGTTTTGATTGGTGGACTCCAAAATATCTTCACAAAAGGTATCTAGCTGATATATAAGATAGAAACAAGGGATATACATCATTTACACAAGAGAAACAAAGTTGAAAAGCTCCCCCATCTCTTTTCTCTACAAACTGCCCAGCAAGAACAAGGAGGAAAGAAAAATTCATATCTCCATTTCTATACATGATAAAATCACCAAATTTGAACCACAACCTCTCCACTCCATGGATATTATTCGCCCCAAATTTCATGAGAATCCAATTAGTATAGCCTAGTCAAATCCATGCTCAAAGTAGGACAACCCAATCTGTCCAGTTTCTATCCAGCGGAAAGATGGAGCTCAAAACCATAGCTAGGAAGCTTTGTTTTTGGTGATCTATAGCTCAAATCAAAGCTTATACAGAGGCCAAGATGTGGTAAAAATTTGAGAGCCAAACTCTTATTTTTCGATTTGTTATGATTTTTACAAAAGTGATGATGAATAGTAACCCTTAGAAACTAACTTTGTTTTTATGGTTTCTTTAGTTGATTCAAGCTAGTACAAGGTTGTTTAAGGATATCCCAAGGATTATTAAGTGTTGTTAAAGCTTCAAGGAAGGTATAATCTCTTCACCCCTCTTGAGTTTATGATGAATATTGGTGGTATTAGTGGTTAAGTAGTTATAAGTGATGAAATCATGATGTTATATGTGTTTGTAAGTGATTAAAGTTGAATATGGAAGGAGTATGTGCTTGTAACCATGGTTGGTAAGATTACCACATGGTGTAGGTGATGGTGTATAAGGTGGATGATTGATTTGGAGGAGTTTGATTTTGGAAAGTATGAAAATATAGCCGTTATAATGTCCGATTTCCATTAGACCAGGAAACTGCCCTGTTTTCGGACCCTATACCCGTACGGTACCTTACTGTCCAGACTCCCAAGTGACCATGAGATGATAGATCTTGGTTCATAGATCGTTTTGATATAAAGTGCATTAAAATCTGATGAACGGTTTAGGAGAAAAGTCAGTTTTAGTGAAAGACGTTCGAAAACCGAGAAAATGTAAATGTGTTAACTTTGAGGCTATAACTACCATACTTAGACATTTTTAAAAATTATAAAACTTTGGGATATGGTATTAGGGTAGTAAAAGAGGCATTATCAGTTGGCCTTATGGTAAAATTCGAGATTCATATTTTCTGAGAATTTTTACAGTTAAGTGTGGTTGTTAGGGGAAATGGTGAAAAACCCCTGAAACTTCGATTGAGTTTATAAATGGTTAAGTTCTTGAACCTTTGGGGTAATAGTGATACGTTAAACATATATTAAAGTGTCAAGGGTAATGTTATACAAGAGTGTAGTGAGTAAGAGATGTGATATTCTAATGACGGTCCTTTTGTGTTTATAGAAACTCCGGAAGAGGGACGAGCCATACCGTCAGGATACCGAGATCGAGGCAAGATCTTTTCTATCCCTACTTGGAAATTATTTATCTTCAAAGAAACTTGATTTCATGAAATATATATATGTGATGCTATTGTTACTATATTGTTAAGAATTTGTTTTCCTTGATTTTTGATGTAAAAATGGAAGGTATATGAGTATGATATAAGTATGGATATGGGTATGAGTATGAGATGGATATGGATATACATAGAGATGATTATGCATGAAGTGAACATGCCTTATGATTAAGGGAATATGAAGGAATGGTATCAGTTGTTATCTAAAGATATATAAAGGAATGGTATCAGTTATTATCTAGGGTTATATGATTTATAATATTATATTCTTTCTAAGTATTGTGATTTAATAAATATTATTGAATGGTATTTAATACTTTTGAGATAAATGGAATACTCTACGTATATAAAAGCATATTGATTTCATTGAATACAGAGGAGATGTCTGAGTTATAATCAAATTATTATGACATATATAAATTTTTAAAGGTGATGATAAATGGAAATGGAAATGATATATGTGAAGGGAAATGTGAATGGAAATGGAAAATGTGAAATGGTATTTGATGATTTGAAAAAGGGGGATTGCAACAGTAAGCGTAAGAGGCTGTGTGGTAGTGGCATAGTCCAGCATCCAATATTTTATTTCGGCACGAAGATGCCAAGGGAGGATGTAGCAGGTAGCCTTCCTCCAGGGTTGATTACCAGGTAGGGATCATCCCTTCTACTAGTAGTAAACAGAGAGCGGATACGGTCAGGCGACTGATCATCGTCCTACGTATCTGGCGCTAGCAGATATCCCCAAAACTTGAAAGAAAGAATTGAAAATGGTTTTCAGATTTCTATAACTGAAAACAGAAAAGTGATATGAAATGATGGAATTATTGTTACAAACGAAGAGAAACTGATTTTATATTAATTTATATGATTGTTGCATAAGAAGGAAATGAGAAGATTATAGTGAGAGATTTGTTCAAGTTTTTATATTATCTTGAAAGATTACACTGAAATGGTATATTGATGGTTATAGCATTCAAGAAGAGGAACTGATATTATATGATGTTAGAAGCGAGACTGATGGAATAATACTATAAATTTCTTACGTACAAGGATAATTGGAAAGTGTATATACATATTGAATGGAAATAAAATTCTTCCATAATAACTGAAGTTTGCTTTTGTCTATTATATATATACAACGGTTTATTTTCCTTTGATGTTAGTAGATAGAAATTATCTTGCTGAGCTATTTTTGCTACTTATCTATATACAGCTAGGAATGCCAATACTTCGCAGAACGCCACGCAAGAGGGTAGGGGAAAGGCGACCTTCTGAGAGCACGCTAAAATCGATTCCTGAGGTAGCGTAGAGCCAGACGGGTTCTGAGAGCTTATGTATAATTAAGGGTGTAAGAATGTAATAAGCTTTTGATTGTTGGAACGCTTCTTGTCGAAGTGTTATTCAACAATGTACTTAAGTGTGATCCTGGTTTGTAATAACTGTTCAACTCTTAACTTTATTATGGTGAATGTTGTTCTCTGAGCATATGACTGGTGTGTGTGTGTTTATTATTGCGGGGTCAACTGCATAAGTATTAATTGTTATAAAAAAAAGACCTAAGAGATATTGATTTTGAATGGAAGTTGGTCCGTGACGGCCCGGATTCATGACCCCGGATTTGGGGCTGTCACAGATATGGATTCCTAACATTCAGGAATTAAAAGATGAAATATTACGAGAAGCTCATAATTCACTATATTCAATGCACCCAGGTAGCACCAAAATGTATCAGAATTTGAAAGAACTTTATTGGTGGTCAAACATGAAAAAGGATGTTACAGAGTGGGTACTTAGGTGCTTAACGTGTCAAAGGGTGAAGGTGGAACATCAGAGACCTAGTGGATTATTGCAGCCATTAGAGATTCTTGAATGGAAATGGGAACATATTACCATGGATTTCGTAGTAGGATTACCAAGGACCAAAACCAATCACGATGCCATATGGGTAATTGTAGATTGCCTAACTAAATCAGCCCATTTTCTTCCAATAAATGAGAGGTATTCGATCGACAAGCTTGTAGATATATACCTGAAGGAGATCATAGTGAGGCATGGTGTTCCTGTAACTATTGTATCGGATAGGGATCCTAGATTTAACTCTAGGTTTTGGAGGAGTTTCCAGGAATGTGTTGGAACTAAATTGGACATGAGTACCGCGTATCATCCACAAACTGATGGACAGAGTGAAAGAACCATTCAAACATTAGAAGATATGTTAAGGGTTTGCTCCCTAGATTTTAAAGGAAATTGGGATGATCATCTGCCATTGATTGAGTTTGCCTATAACAACAGTTATCATTCGAGCATAGGGATTCCACCATATGAAGCTTTATATGGTCGGAGATGTCGGTCTCCTCTATGTTGGGAGGAAGTAGGCGAACGAAAGATTTTGGGTCCTGAATTGGTTCAGAGAACAAGAGACACTATAAGTTTAATCAAGGGGCGTTTGGCAGCAGCTCAGGATAGACAGAGGAAATATGCGGATCTAAGACATAAAGATAAGTAATATGAAGTTGGAGATTATGTCATGTTAAAAGTGTCCCCATGGAAAGGATTAATGCGATTTGGAAAGAAGGGAAAATTAAGTCCGAGGTTTATTGGTCCTTTTGAGATTCTTAAGCGAGTGGGAAAAGTTGCCTATGAGTTGGCGCTACCTCCGAATTTACAACATGTTCATAATGTGTTTCATGTATCTTTGTTAAGAGAGTACAGACCTAATGCTAGTCACGTCCTAGAATATGAAGTTGAGGATATACAACCAAACCTAACTTATGTGGAAAAGCCAGTGGAAATTATTGATCGTAAAGAGCAAGTGCTGAGGAACATGACTATTTCGATAGTTAAAGTGCTTTGGAAGAATCGAAGAATAGAAGAAGCCACATGGGAGTTGGAAAGTGCTATGCGAGAAAAGTATCCTCACTTGTTTCCAAGCTGATTCCAGGACGAAATCCTTTTAAGGAGGGGAGACTGTAAGAACCTAGATTTTGGTAGTAATTAAAACTTTTATTATGAAATGGAGTATGAATATATTAGTGGTTTTAAAGAACGAGTATTTTATGGATTCCAGTACTTTAATATTCAATAAATGGTGTAAAGTGGATATCTATGTTCGTATTGATGATCCATGGACAAAATAAGTGTATGTAAATGATAACGGATTCGAAAAAATAGCACTTTTATTTTTCCCGAAATTTCCAAGATATTAAAGGATTAAAGGATATAATATGGAGTTAAGGAATTATGTCACAGTTGTAATAACCCGGATTTTCAGAGAATGTTTTTATTATTATTTCAATAATAATAATGGTTTTCCTAAAATGAGGATTTTTTTTTTATTATTATTCATTATTCCAGCTCAAAGAATTTCAAAGATTTAATTTTTGAAGTATGGAATTATTCAGTAAAGATTTTGTTTTAAAGTACTGAATAATTTAGAGATTTTAAAAATCCTTGGAAAATGATTATTTTAATTATTAGAGGATTTAAAGAAATTACTCGATTAATATATAATAATCGAGAATTCGAGTTTTATTAAAACCATAATATTTGTGATATTTTATGAGGCCCCGTATTTATTATTTTTAGAATTTCATTTACAAATTATTATTGATTTGTAAAATGCATATCAATTCAGAAAAATTAGATTTAATTCTAATTCTTTCTCCAAAAGTCTTTAAAAATATTCTAGTATTTAATTATGCTGGAATTATTATTTTTACCGATTGAGGTTTTTAATTCAAAAAAATTATTATTTTAGCGAGTGATATTTTGCGGGTTTAAATTAGAAGTGGGTTATTAGGAGTATTATTAGTTAGTGGGCCAAGCCCAATAATTTACCAAACACCACCCACACAGCTATACACACGGATACAAACACACACAGCCGAACAAAACAAAGAAAAAAAAAAGAGGAGAGAAGAAATAGAAATGGAGGGTTGATTTTTGAGGATTAATTGATGGGTTATATATATATATATACATAGATATGTGTGTGTGTGTGTAATTGCTGATGTGTGTGTGTACTACGGGGAAAGAGAGAAACAGCGGGGAAGGGGGAGGCAAGGCGCGGCGGGGCTGAGCCACTGTGGTCGGCCGGAGCAGTGGCGACGCCGACGAGCGCAGCAGCTGGTGGCGCAGCAGGTGGAGAAAGGCAGTGGAGGGGGGAGGCTGCTAGGCCGAGAGAGAGAGAGAGAGAGAGAGAGAGAGAGAGAGAGAGAAGGCAGGAGAGAGATGAGAGAAAGAGTGGGAAGAAATTCCGGGAAGATTTTCCGGCGAGTTGACTTTTCCGATGGGTCCGATCGGAAACCGAAATGGTATCCTTTTCGTAGTTAATTATTTTTAATTTTAATTATTCGATAGGATTTAAATTACGAAATTATTATGGTAATTTTCGTAATTTAATTCGAACTTTATAATTGTGGAGTCGAGTTGTAAGATGTTGGTGGAGATTAAAAGTGTAGTAGTCCGAATGATAAAATTGGTGGATGTTCGAGAAGTGAGATTAATTGCTGAGATGCTTGATATTGAGGGGCTGTGCCCATAGTCAGATAAACGAATATCTCATGCCGAAATTTTCTGAAAATCCCCTGTGTTTAAACTGATTTAATTCGAGGATTAATTGTTGTCTCGAGGATTTATTTATTTAAATTGAGGATTTATTATTGTCTTGAGATTTAAATTGGTATAAGAGTGGCCATCTATAGAGAGGACACCTATAGTTTGACCCTATGTGACTTAGTGATAATTTTGAGTTGTGTCTACTCGAAATACGAGGTAGGACTGACACGTACTCGTGAACATTTCAGTACCGTTAAGGCGTGATCAAGTGGGAGCGACGTGGATCAAAAAGAAAGGATCGAGACGTCATGTAAAGTTCATGGAACTGCTTGGGCGAAACGCCAAGACTATGTTCGTGGTTTCTGCTTTATGCTCAGGACCAGAGGCAAGTTTATTTATGCATACTCTATCGTTCAGAGTATATATATTTTTGAAATATATGAAAAATGAGGATTTAGTTAAATCCATGATTTCCAGTTTCCAGCCCTTACTTTATTTTAAATCATTATATTCTGGGCTTGTTAATGATAGTAAATTTTGCTTATGCAAATTATCAAAACCCCAGGACTTATAATACTGTCAATGGGTGTTGATGTACTTATGATTCTATATCTTGATGTATATGGTATATACAAAAACATTTCGTACTGAGAAAATAGATTGTATATGACGAGGTATGTCAATATGAATAGTTATGATAAAGGCTCTGGAGGTAGAGCAAGTATTATGTTTTCGAACGTAGCCCGCGAGTCGGGATTATTTTTATATTGAATATTGATTTAAAATATTCCAAATATTATACTTTGAATATTTTGAGATGATATTATATTAATAATATCTTGTGAGTATTTATTTAATTAAATGAATATTACCTGAATATTCATTTAAAGAGGATTATCGATTGATAATAGTTATTTCATATTATATGTTGATGAAAACCCGGAAGAGTACCGGAGACGAAGTATTTGAAAGATGATTAAAATATTCCAAATATTATATTTTGGATATTTTGAGGTTTAAGAAATGTTAATAAATATCTTCTGAATATTTATTTGATTAAATGAATATTATTTGAATGTTCATTTAAAGAGGATTAGTGATGGTTTTATATTTGTTTTATGAACACTATCAAAAACCCGAACCAAGCTTTTAAAAAGAATTTCGCAATAATTAACCTAAAGGCAACATCACCGATAAACTAGTGTTTATTTAATTAGTAAATACTTCTAGAAGCATTTACTGATTAAATAAGCCTTATTTGTCTAATTAAATTCTATTTAATTAGATGAATATCATTTTCAAAATGATTTCTTAAAATTGCTTTGTTCCGGAGAATTAGCTAAGATATTCCAATAGATATAAATTGGATATTTGAGGTTAAAGAATATCTTGAAAGATATTGAAGTTTTTTATTTGAATATTCTTTTAAAAAGAGATTATTAGATGTTTATTAGTTAATAAATATTATTTGAGTATTTATTAAATACTCAAGATGGTTTAAAGGTTATGAAGTACAATTTATTAGTATTCAAGGACTTTCATAGTCATTCAGAATATTTCCTGATTTACAGAAAATTTATTTAAAAACATCAGGGGTTCCCAAAATTTTATTCTATATTTAAATCATTTCTCTTAGCTGAAAGCAAAAGTCTTTGACTCATCAAGAAAATTTGGGAACTCAGTTTAGAAAGTGAATGAATGATTTTTATATCCTCGTTTGTCGAAAAGAGGTATGTTTTGGGATCACTGCCCGACATTGGTTAGAGTGTTCAACTTATCAAATCAAAGAAATTCTTCGACTAACTCCCAAGTCGTGTTTTGAAATGAACTTCACGAGTAAAGAAAAACTGTTGACTAAAGTCAACCCACATGTTCAGTCTACTTCCTCAATTATTCTTGGAAGTAGGATTTCAGTAGATGTTGTCAGACCTATCAACAAGCTTCGGCTTGGGGAATTGGATTAAATTCCATTCCGATGATGGATAGGATTCTTCAAGGGACTGGAGGGAATAGGGACTTCGGTCCATGCACGCGTAGAAGACTACACTCAAGTGTTGCCACTACAGCGGGAACAGGGACTACGGTCCATATAAAGGCCCACATGCGGTCAGGGTATAGCCCGTTTCGGGAATGTCCTTCTACTAGTAGAGAAGTTTAGTTACGGTACATTGGCTGATCACCAAGTACCGTGGTCAGTGACTCCAGTATAGTCCCATTCTTCCAATTGGAATTGTACTGCAATACTGTAATGAAAGCCTAGGTGCTCAATTACCTATAGTATTGACAGTGGTAAGAACTTTCAAAGTTATTCGATATATTTCGAACTGCAAGATTTCTAAAAGAAATGAAGGAAAGATTTGGAAATGATGTTTTCTATACCTTAGATGGTATGAAATGTTTTGACAAATGAATCAAGTTTTTAACTCCAGTTGTTATACTGAGGAATGTTAGTTATTCAAAACTCTGCGGACTAACGAGTTATAAACCGTCGGTCTCGCTCTCGATGAAAAGCAAGTATTCTAAGTATATACTCCTCATACAGTATCTTGAACTGTATGGTATTTTTAAACAGAAGTTTCCTTCTAATGATTTGAGTCATGTTAGCATTTATTGCTGAGTCTCAAGTGTTTTATTTCAAAAACTTTGACTCTCTTGTTATCAGTCAGTTCTAAGTTCTAAACTTATTAAGTGGTTAAAGAACTTATACCCCGTACAGTATAATGAACTGTAGGGTGTTTTGACGAGAATGAGGTACTTATATGTATATGTTTTCAGATTTGAGATATACTGAAAGGGGACCTTATAATGGTTCGGTTTATATATGATGAAAGGAAATTGTCATAGCGGTATATTGAACCGTGTATTTTGAAAGCTTTCTAAAAGATTAGTAAAAATATAGTGAATATTATTTTGCTAAGATACGAAGATTATTATTATTATGTGGAGAAGTTTTCAAACAGATTAGCAAAGCTATAGTGCTTACTATTTTATTAAGGTATGAAGATTACTATTGATATAATGAACTTAAGTAGTTCATGTGATGTTATTTCAAAAGATTTACTTTTCCCCTAGTGGAAGTTTCATGATTATAATTGTTTCAAGTATGATATTAAATATCAATTGAATGTTCAAAACCCCATGAGTATAATGGGATATTTTGTTGAGCTTTAGTAGTGACTTGCTGAGCAATTCTTTCGCTCATACTTGCTTGTTTCAAATTTTGACCTTTCAGAAAAAGGTAGACAGATGAGGCATAAATGCATAGCTCGGAAGAAGCAGGCAATGTGCCCTTGTGAAGATGATGTGGTCTAGAAAGACTATGACCGGAGTAAGTTATGTACTTGTATTGATGTGTAATATATATTACTTGTACAGAGTAGTACTAGTTGCTGGTGTACTTCTCAACGAAGTTATACTAGTAGTATAAGATTTGTAAGACGCAGTGTGATGTAATAGAATGGAGGTAAAGATTTTAGTTCTTGTTTCTAGCCCTATGACCTAAAAGATGCTTGGTGGTTGGGGTCACAGAGTTTATATTCAGTTTTAATGACTATAGATGGTTTAATGTTGTAAAATAGGTGATTTGATAATGAGGATTTCCGCGTGACAACCAAATCCCTGACCCCGGATTTGGGGGTGTTACAACAGTAAAGTAATAGAGTGCCACTTATAAGTGTATCGTATTGATTTTAGTAACGAGGTATAAAGGAAATTAAATCGGTAGAAAAAGGAGAAATCAAGTGGCTTAAGTGTTAGTCAACTATAACTAAGATGGCTATTTAACAATTAATCAAAATGGAGTTACATATTGTGGTGATGACATTTGGACCAATAACAAGCTAACACCACATTAAAAAGATATGCATCCAAGTTATATATCAATAATACATGTAATTAAGAGATAATTATACAAAACAAAAAGAAAAGAAAACAAACACCAACCTTAAGAAGCTCTCGGCCAAGAGGAGAAAAGGAGGGAAAGAAGGAGTTTGCACCAACAACTTTCTACAACCCATAGCTTAAATTAAAGAGGGAGAAGAGTAGAAGGTATGGCTAACATCTCATGATCATCCAATAAGTATTTAATGTTCAAAAAGCTTGAAGAAAGTGATGATGAATAGTAACTTTTAAAAGCTAACTTGAAAGCGTATTTTAGCTAAGTAAAGTAGTTACTTGGTTTTTCCAAAAATGTTAAGTGATTAACCTTGAATAATTTTGGATTGTTTATAGATCGCCGGACTGATCAGAGACACGTTACCCCTACGACCTTTCCAGGCAAGAGTTCTTTTATCTCTGCTTTAATAAATTATAAAATTTCTGAAAACTGGCTTTGTTGAAAAATATATATATATGATTGCTTTGCAAGGGATATGTTTCCTGATTTTTGAAAATTATTTATGAGTATGAATAATGCAAGGTACATTATGAAAAGGTGATTTTTAGAATAAATGGAATAATGATTTTGATAATGGGGAATCTATCTTTGGG
Source organism: Kitagawia praeruptora (assembly GCA_037693485.1). Lineage (NCBI taxonomy): Eukaryota > Viridiplantae > Streptophyta > Magnoliopsida > Apiales > Apiaceae > Kitagawia > Kitagawia praeruptora. The sequence goes on along the minus strand of CM075351.1, from coordinate 112,718,545 downwards.
CTGAGTTCAATGCAGTCCAGTGTGTAATGTTTTATTTCTAGCCCATGTGTTGCCGAGGGGGGATTGTGGAGAACTTTCCTCCAGGGGGATGCAGTGGAGAACCTTCCTCCTTCTACTAGTAGTAAACAGGAACAGGTATGTATGGGGCGACTGATCATCATCCTGTAGTATCTGGCTTGGCCATGGTAAAGATCCCCTAAAATTCTTAAAGAAATTACTGGAAAGTTTATTGCATCAATATTTTGAATAGTAAGAAATGGTATGGAACCATGAATCGTATTAAGGGATTTGAAGAGAAACTGATATTATATTTTCATAAAAAGGGAAGTGAATTCATAAGGAATGATCAGCAAATTTATGTTGGTGTATTGCTGCGCAAACAAGATATAAACATTTACAGAAAATGTTCTTTTTCACTACATCTTATAAATTCATCATTTATATTTTTATTAAAATGTTCGTTAAATACATAATAAATGTTTCCAAGATTTCCTTTTACAAACTATTTTATTTCAAACTGGATTTTTAAAACTTTATCTTGCTGAGCTACTTTAGCTCACTCTTGCCTATGTTTTTATCACAGCTATAGCAGATGCCGCCGATACGTCGCACCACACCCCGAAAGAGGGTAAGGGCAGGGATATATGATAGAGATCTGTCGCCTATACCTGAGGTAGCCTATATATATATGTCTTCAGGTTATATGTAGAAGTGTGTAAAATAATTAAGAAGGTTGTTGTATTATATTTTGGTTGTTGATATACTTCCTGTAGAATTATTTTTCAACAACACTACTTAAATATTCTGGGTTTGTAATATTAATATTACTATAACTGTTATTAATGATGGATGTTGTTCTCTGAGCATATGACTGGTGTGTGTTGGTATAAGTGTGGGGTCAACAGTGTGCGTATAAAATGTAATTAAATTATTCAAGTGCCAAGCGTTTAATATGTTTAAATGGAAATTGGATCGTGATGACCTGGATCCCTGACCCCAGATCTAGGGATGTCACAATAGGAGCATCAATTAACGATTGTACTGTAGCTGTATATGTTTATAAATACAGTTAGGTTAACCCTAGAAGGGTATCTATCAAGAAACGTATCATTCATTGTGACCTAAGCAGCTCTCTGTGATATTTTACATCACCGAGAAAGGAGTTATTAATTCCATACAGTTTTTGATTATTCAAAACGTGTGTTCATTGTTATTCGCTCATACAAACTTGATTATAATTGTGTATTCGGCCTAACAGATTAGTTAGAAGGGGGTATAAGTTAGTTACTGTATACAACAGAGTTTAGCATTCATCAGATATTAAGAGTTTACTATGAGAGTTTGTGCAAACAGTGTTTACTTATTTATTTTATGGATTTTATGAAAAATTAGATGCTCTAAATATTGAATTAAGTAAACTCTGCTATACACACACATAAATTCACAACTGTGCAATTTTTGAAAGGGTTATGGAAATGAAGTTGGAGAATTGACAAACACTGATGAATTTTGTCTAGTATTCTGAGGTAAATTTTACTTTCGGACAAATTCATATACTTGGAGTAAAAAGTGTTTGTTTTTGAAAAATGAAATAAGTAATTACCAACTGTAAATGAGGATTAGCGTGTTAAATTGTATTGCAAATAGGAGAGAGAGAGAGAGAGAGTAGCAGTAATTATTGCCATGATTACTGAACGTGCAAGGTTGTTACAGTGCATGTGTGCCACGTGTCCCACTCACACATTTAACAAGAAAATGTTGCGTGTTTTAATGTTTAAAACGATTGGGTTTTATCTTTTAATTTCACATCTCATCATTTTACACGAACGGTTATTCTTTTTGCACAAACCCACTTACAGTCTCTTTGTACTTTCACTTGCGCATTTTAACAAACACCTTTCATACACATCATTTTCTCTCATATTCTCTTCTCAAATCTAATCTCATGGCCACCAAATCTTTTAACGCTAGTGGGTTAGTGTTTTTACCTAACAATTATGCAGCTCCATTGAATAATGAGAACGTTCCTGAGGCGTTTCATATGATTCAAAATTTCTTGAGGGATTCTGAAATCGATCAAGCTCTGGTTGAACCAGCGAGGCTCTCTTCTGCCCAGATTGCTTCTTTCTGGAAGAATGCTACTTATGATGATGGAGGAGAGGATGGGACTCCTTCGATAATTTTTACTTATGAGGAAACAGAGTATGTTATTACTCCAAAGACGGTCAGAGATGCTTTGGGGTTTGACAAAAACTCTACATACAGTTTCGTTGGTGAAGGAATTCTGAGGGATATGTTGCAGCAAATCGGGTATTCAGGACCATTGGTGAGACTTGGTCAAGTAAAGCGGCCACATTTGAGAAAGGAGTGGAGTTTCTTCTTTGATTGCATCACAAGGGCATTTCAAAAGAAAATCACAAATTGGGATGCTATTCCTAATGATAGTCTTCAAATCGGGTATGCTCTTCTTTATGGAAGTAATTTCGATTTTGGTAGACTAGTATTGATGAACCTTAGAGAAAGATTGTCAAAGTCTACTACTACTGTATACTTTGCTAGATTTTGTCAATTATTATTCTCTGCCTGTGTGCCTGGTGTTGAGATTGCTGAGGCAGATGTCATTCAGCCATTTAAGCTTGCTAAAAGGATATTCTCTGATTTAACAAACAAGGACTTAACCAAGGAGCAAATACCTGCCTTGGTTTTGCCTCTTGCACTCCAAAATTTCCTCAATCAACCTCAAGAACCTCAACCTCAAGAACCACAACAGCAAGAATCACAACAACCTGCAGCACCAACACTGTGACGCCCCTAGATCCGGGGTCAAGGATCCAGGTCATCGCTGTCCAATTTCAATTTATTAACAATATCTCTTTGGTCTTTTTTTTTCTATTTAATACTCACACAAATGACCCCACACTAATATCCTCACACACCAATCATAAGCTCAGAGAACAACATCCATAACAGTAATAGTTTAAAGTTAAAAGAGTTATTACAACCCAGAATCTCACTAAGTCTCGTTGTTGAATAATACTTCTACAAGAAGCATTTCAACAACCAAATACTTATAACAGTCTACACACTTATTATACATATGTCTAATAATACCCAACCGTCTTACAGAAGCTACCTTAGGGATAGGTGCCAGCACTCTCTCAAAAGCTCTTACCCTCTTCCGGGGTGTAGTGCGAAATATCGGCATCTGCCATAGTTGTTATATAAATAAATAGCAAGAGTGAGCTATAATAGCTCAGCAAGATAAATTCTATCAATTAGCATTAAAAGGGTAACAAAACAATATATACATATAATAAACAGAAGACAACTCTTAATTATTATGAAAAGAACTTATTATTATCCGATAAATACACCTTCATTCACCTTTATAAGAAAAGCAGTATAAAAAGAAAGTTTCATTAAAACATCAAGTAATAACTTACTCTTACTTACTCCATATATCCTTTCAATATAACCTTTCATTATAACACTTCAATATAACCTTTCAATAAACTCTTCAATATAACCCTTCAATAAACTCTTTTAATATATATCTCAATATAATTCCTCAAAATAATATTTCAATATAATCTCTCATTATCATCTTCCCATTTCCTTTCTATGTAACAATTATATAAAATTAATATAAAATCAGTTTCTCTTCAACTATACCATAATTCCATCATTTCATATCATTTTCCCATTTTTAGTATATCAATCTGAAAACCATTATCAATTCTTTCTTTTAAGTTCTGGGGATATCCGCTAGCGCCAGATACGTAAGACGATGATCAGTCGCCTATCCGTACCTGCTCTCTGTTTACTACCGGTAGAAGGGATGATGGTCATCAACCCTGGAGGAAGGCCACCCGCTACATCCTCCTTCGGCAACTCTTGGGCCGTAATAAAATATTGAGTGCTGGACTGTGCCGCACACAGCCTCTTACGCTTGCTGGACTGTGCCTCACACAGCCTCTTACGCTTTCTGTTACAATCCCCCTTTTTGTCAACTCATTATTCCATTTATAAAAACATCATTCCACATTTTCCATTCACATTTCCACTCACATATCCATTCACATTTCCCTTCACATTTCCATTCACATATATCATCACTTTTAAACACGTATGTCATAATACTTTGATTATGACTCAGACATCTCCTCTGTATTCAATGAAATCCAATACGCTTTTATGTACATAAAATATTCCGTCTATTTTAAAAGTATTAAATAATAATCAAATAATATTTATTAAATCACAAATATTTAAAAAGAATATTTTAACATAATATTATAGACCATATAACCCTAGATAACAACTGATACCATTCTTTCATATCTCTTTAAAACATAAAGTATATTCGCTCTTTCCATATTCATATTCATATCCATAATCCATATCCATAATCCATATCCATAATCCATATTCATAATCCATGTACATCTCCCTTTAATTATCCAAAATCAGGAAAACAAATCCTTAACAATATAGTAATAATAGAATCACATATATATTCCATGAAATCATTTTTCCTTGAAGATAAATAATTTTTCAAAGTAAGATAGAAGAAATCTTGCCTCGATCTCTGTATCCCGAAGGTATGGCTCGTGGCTCTCCCGGAGTTTCTATAAACACGAAAAGGATCGTCGTTACAATACTACATCCCTTTCTCACTTCACCTTTATATAGTAATACTCATGTCACATGTCATATGTTTAACATAGCCTTTATGTCTCTAAAGTTCCAAGAACTTAACCATTTCTAGATTCGATTGAAGTTTCAGTGTTTTACGCAAGTTTTCTTAACAACCACACTTGACTGTAAAAATTCCCAGAAAATATAAATTCTGAATTTTAATACAAGGTTAACTGCTAGTGACTCTATGACCACCCTACTACAATATCCCAAAATTTCATAATATTTAAAAATGTCTAAGTATGGTAATTATAGCCTCAAAGTTGTTACACTTACGATTTCTCGGTTTTCGAACGCCTTTTACTAAAACTGACTTTTCTCCTAAACCGTTCATCAGATTTTGACGTACTTTATATCCAAACAATCTATGAACTAAGCTCTATACAATTATGGTCAATTGATACCCTAGGAAGAACTCTACCGTATGGGCATGGTTGTCCAAAACATGGCAGTTTGTGGTTTAACGACAATCGGACACTATAACGGCTATATTTTTCATATTTTCCACCTTATAACTCCTCCAAATCCAACATCCCATACATATATCACAATCCCTACACCATGTGGTTTCCACCAGCCATGGTTACAAGCCCAACACACTTTCATATTCAACTTAAATCACTCACAAACACATATATCATCATGAATTTATACTTTACACAATCTAAATCACTAAACTCTCTATAATTCAACATATATTTAAAGTAATACTAAAGGGTCTTGAGATTTATAACTTCTTGAAGCTTCAAAAACACTTAATAAGCCTTGGGGAATCCTTAAACAACCTTGTATTAGCTTGGATCAACTAAAGAAGCCATAAAAACAAAGTTAATAATTCGAAGTTACTGTTCACTCGCTGAAAGAATCGCAAAAACGAAGGTCTTACCTACGTTTTCTGGAGGAGGCTTCTAAATGAAAGTTGTAGAGCATCTCATGGGCTTTTCAAAAAGCTAAAGAACACTAAATTTGGCTGAGAAACGAAGTCTCTAGGTCCGTTTTACCGAACTGTTGCCCTGCAGGGCAGAATGAAGAAAATGGAAGGGGAGAGAATTGTTCTTGGTTTCTTTTGTTTTTGTTCTAATTTCCTTGATCTTATCTTCCACAAATCTTGAAAATTCTGGAATCTTGTGGAATGGTGTGGATAATCACCTTGATAAATGACTAATTTGCCCTTAAACAAGAGTTAGTGGAAAGTGATATTACTAATAATGTCTCTTGGTTGCTCTTTTAATCTATTTCTTGATTTTCTAAATAATAAGCTACTAATCTTGGTAATAATAATGTGGTATATATCCTTGGTATAATACTAATCTTGGTTGCTTGGTTTCCATACTCGTCTAATCACAATTCGTTTCGAATACACTTCGTTATCTCAGTGGTTTTGAAATCGTTTAAAAATCCAAATTCCCTTGGCATTTCCTTGACTTAATAAATTTCTTGGTTTAACCTAAATTCACTAATTCCTCAATATAAATCCTTTAATATTTCTATGATCCTTAATGTCCAATAAGATAGAGCTCTTTCGAAATCAAAATCCTCAAAATCCATATTCAGGAATTTCTGAAATCTATCGTCATTTCGAGTCACTTATTTTCTTAGTACAACACTAATATGGTTTCTGTTCGCTCATTTTCTGTTTCACTTATAGTGTACCTACACACCATTTTCCTAAATTCCCCAAAATCACTATTCATTTAATCACTGTAGCCTTTCTAAAGTTAGGGTTATTACAAACACATACTGAATCTCAACCACAATCATCTCAACCTCCAAACACTGATCAAATTCAACCTACACTAACTCAAACACAACCACAACCTCAACCTGATCAAAATCCATCACCTTCACAGGCTAAGCAAAAGGGTAAAGGTAGAACCAAACACAGAGCTTACAAAACTAACAAGGAAAGAGCAAACAGGTCTAAACCATCTGTTGAAGAAGAGGCATCTGTTGAAGAAGAGGTGGCAGCTGAGGTGCCTCAACCAAAGAAAAGAAGGTTGATAGTTGATGAGTCAGATGAAGAGATCAACATTGAAGCTCCAGAGGTAATTTCTAAGGAAATACCTACTGTTGAGGTAAATACTGCAGATGAAGCTGTGAAGACAACTGCAGATGCACAAATGGATGAGGACAACAGAGATGGTTTTGCTGATATGGATGCTTTTGAGCCATTCATTCCATTCTCTGATGATGTTGAAGTTCCTATCTTTGCAAACTCTGAACAGACTGGTGTAGCTGATCAGCCTACTGTTGTACTTGATGATACAGTAGCCTCTCACACTGAGTTATTCTATGATGCTCACCATGTTGTTGAAAAAGGTGAAGAAATTGATCAACCACCCAAGGTTGTAATCTCTGATCCTATTGATACAGTTCTTGCCATTGCAAAGTCTGTTGTAGCTGGAGAGACAACTGCAAAGCATATAGAGGAGATCTTTGATGAAAATGATGCAGTTGCCGAGGAAGTTACTGAAACTACTCCAGTTGAAAATGAAAATGTTGCAGTTGATGTTGAAGTTGAAGACAGTGTTGAGTCTAACTCTTCTCAAAGTGTACCAGTACAGACTGATGGAAAGCATACTGCTTTTGCTCAACCTTCAAATCAACGAGAAATTGAAGAAGAGTATTTTGCAAAATTTTCACAGGATTGGTATAAACAAGATTCCATCTTTCCTGCTGGCAGAGCAGCTGAATTTGTGAAAAAAACTGCTCAAAAGATTTCAAATCCAGAAATTCTTTTTAGTCTGAAAGCAAATGTTATTCAAATCAAGACTCTTAATCAAAGGTTTGATGATTCTCAACAAGCCATAAGTGATTTGCGAGCTGAAATAGTTAATAGAGATATGAAACTGCAGAGAGATCAGTTAATGAAATTTCAAACTATTTCTAAAGATCAAGAAACTCTATTTAAGAGGCTGACTAAAGTTGAAGAGAATCAAACAGCAATGTCTGGTAAAATTGACTCAATTGCTACCTTATTAGAATTGATTACATCTATTCTGATTCCTGATGATGTCAAAAAGGGGGAGAGAGTTGCTAAGTTGAAATGCAGGCAAGCTCAAACTCTGACTAAAAAGGATGATGCTGGAGATGGAGGAGCAAATGACCAAGGAAAGAATTTAAAATCAGCTGGTCAAGATATGAGTTTGAGATCTGGCAGGTCTTCTAAGTCAAAGTCTGTTGGAATAAATACTGATGCTCAAGGTACTTCAAAGACCAAGAGTTTGTTATTCACTGAAAATCCACAGACATATGAAGAATTGGCTGCCAGATTATTTCTTGAAGAAAATGAAGAGGGAGCTACAATTGAAGATATTCAAGCTGAAGAAAGGAATCTACAAAAAGAACATCTAAAAGCTTTGAAATCTAGAAAGTTGAAGAAAATTGAGAAAGCTCCTAGGCCTGTTCTTAAAGGAAATGTTATCAAAGAGAATGTTGGTGCTAATCAAAATTCACAATTGTCTAGGAAACCAACAGATGATTCTAAACTGAAGCTGAAAGGGAAGATGATTGAAGAAGAAAAGATTTCGAAGAAAGTAAATACAACCTCTGTTGATACACAAGTTGTACAGACACCAGTGAATACAACCTCTGTTGCTACACAAGTTGTAGAGACATCATTACCTGCTCAGATGTAAATGATTTTTGCTAGACCAACAATTCCTGATCAAACTCTGAAGATTGGAGGAACTAATTTTCTACAAGGAAAAGCTTCTATGGATCAGCAAGGTCGAGATAAATCTGGCTTGGGCTCACATAGAGGAACAAAAGTGAATACTAGTCCTCTAGATCCTTCATCACTGGCTGTTCCAGGTCAAGGCATTCCATAGAAGAATTTGGACAGACTGGATTCAGTACAGTTGATTCACCAAAAGAGCTTAAAGAAAGATTTTCTACTGTACTTCATGTCTGATGGAACTGTGTACAAAGTTGGTGAGAGTGATATTGATTTGAAGCTATGGGAAGAATTGGAGTATGTACTTTACATCTTCAAAGTGAAAAATCAAAGGACTCATCAAGCTGCTACTGTGCTAAGAAAGAAGTTGGTGAAAGCTAAGGCACTTAGTGGAACAAAATATACAAGTGAGTATGTTCCGAAATACAGAGATTACCATGGGAATATTGTTGAGATGAAGAAAAATAGTGCTCGATTGAAGACAGATTTGGGTATAACAGTGTTAGATTTCAATCCAGAAGTAGAGAAAGCACACTTCATCAGACTAGGTAATGATATGAAGAAGAACAAAATTTATTCTCTGAGATCTGCTATCTATCAAACTGGTGAAGATGATCCTGAACTGAAAGAGGTTAAGAAGATCATGCAGAGAGAACTTGAGAATGCAGAACGAAGATTGCTTATAGACTATCTGAGAACAACACCAGATGTTGAGGAAATCAAGTAAATAAAGCTCTATAAGGAATTCTTGTAATCTGTAAATTTTGTTTTAAGTAGAAGTTTAAACTCTGATTATTTATTGAACACTGCATTTGTTTAATTTTTTTGACATCATCAATTATTGTTAACTTGTGCATTTTTGCTAATGAACAAGTTGGGGGAGATTGTTAAATATAATTGATGTGATTATTGTCAGTGTTTAAGTGTTACAGAGATTTATCAGAGTTTAACTGGAAACTAGAAGCAGTCAGAGTTTAATTAAACTCTGACAGATGGAAGCTCGACAGAGTTTGCTAAACTCTGTCAGGAGGAAACGTCTACTTGTCAATTAGAGGAATAATTGAAGATAATTATGGAAGCGATATCTTTGAAGATTGGATAGCTATCAAAAAGATCGAGTTGACTTAGAAGATGCGTAGCTATCATAATTGATAGACTTTGTATAGCTGATTTATAGGAGTATCAATTATTGATTGTACTGTAGCTGTATATGTTTATAAATACAGTTAGGTTAACCCTAGAAGGGTATCTATCGAGAAACGAATTATTTTTCGATTGTAACCTAAGCAGCTCTCTGTGATATTTTACATCACCGAGAGAGGAGTTATTAATTCCATACAATTTTTGATTATTCAAAACGTGTGTTCATTGTTATTCGCTCATACGAACTTGATTATAATTGTGTATTCGGCCTAACATTTTAAATTTGTGAGTCTCTGGGAGAGGTGATTTTCCTGGCCAGACAAAGATTATCACTTCTCAAATCCCATGACTAGAGTTGCCAATTAAAGAAAAGCTGTTGTGCTCCTCTGCTACTGCCCGAATATACGTAAGCCTTAATCAGGGAACATTGTCGAGTTAACAGCGAGTAGAACATCACCTATGAATTTTCTAGAATAATATAACTAATAGCTTGATTTATATTCATTTGATATCATAAGTAAATTGGATGTTATAGTCACAGGCTGCATTTCTGACCTGTGTTATAGGTAGATTATATATATTTCTATATGAAACTAATACTATAATTAATGACAGCCATATATGTTTACTTATATGTATGTTTACTTTTAATTTATTTATTCATCTGGTTGCGTATTACTATTGCTACAGCTAATTTATTTTTAAGGTTTCTTTAATGTTTTTTAAAGCTATAGTTAATATATGCTTTAGTGCTAGTATCATACACACAACATATCTTTTTTTGGACCTATATCTTGTTTGTATAACTAGTTAATTTTTGTGTATCTGTTATGTATATTTAGTGAATCTTGCGTTGGTAGTGTTTGTAGCTTAATATCATTTGTAATATTACTTGACCCTCTCTGCGTGACTGTGTATGTTGATGCATTCTTCCTTCTCTTGCTGCTCTATTTGCTAAATCTGCAGACCTCTCTTTATTTAAAATCTTTGGAGAATTGAAGTTATGATACTGGCCAGTCTGGGATCCCGTATATATTAACTAACAGATTAATACATATCTTTATTAGTTATCAAATTTTCAGGGAAGTTAGAACTTGGAAACTGATAGAAGATACGGAAATATTAGTTTAGGTTGGACAAGTTAATTGCTAAGAGTCCTATCGTAGTTTCCCCTCAAAACTGCAAATCTGCATTTGTCTTGTATAAATTTGTTTGCTCCGGAAACAAAAATAAATTCACCAACAATTGTTTGTTATACAATGGTTCGAAAGTAGTTTAAGTTGTTTTTGAAGAGGTTATACATTGATTTTTGAAGAGCTATACATTGATTACTAGGTGTTATCCAATTGGTTGTCCCGGAGTTAGCTGTTTAGGCACAATTTTTGAACATTTAGCTTGCTTTGAGAACTTTGAGAACTTGATAACATGCCATGGCTGTTGTTTGATAAGTTATGTTAATTGAGATTGGCTAAGAACTTGTTCCTTGTGATGCCTCGTATATCCTTTTAAGCCTTTACTACCACTTTTCGTACATAATGCATTTTTTATTTTCCCTATTCATATGCCCTTTCAAGCAGTTAAAAAGTTTCGCAATCAGAGAGTAGCTGTCTTATGATATGTTTGCCCTCCTAATCTATGTTTTTAAGTGTACGATTTAGTTTTATTTGGATGTGCATCTTTCTAAGATAATTTTTTTTTTCATGTACAAAGGTTTTTTCAATGTTTAAATGTTAAAATAAGATTGTTAAAGTAAGTTAATTTGTCTTCCACACAAAAAATAAGATTTCTAAGTCAACTAAAAGTTTATAATTTTATGTCCTTCAGTTCTTCGATATCCCTTGTTTGCATACTAAACCACTGTCATGTCTTTCTCTAATATAATAAAAGGGCATAGTATCTACTTTTCTTTAGTTCTACTTCACCTAAAGCCTTATATTCTAATATATTTAGCGGAAGGCATCTTTTCAAACAGCACCATATTACTTACAAATAACTCACATGATATTTACACTCAATTGTCCTTGAGCTCATCTAAAACAATAGATAAGTACATAGATTCAAGAGAAAATCTTCATGGAGTTGGTTGTCAGTGGATATATAGTAAACTAAATTTTATGTCAAAAGTAAATTGTAGTTGCTCACTTACCTTTCCACTTCCCATTTTAGGTTACAAATAAAGATGGTGGTGAGGAGCCTGTAATTGGGGAATCGGGTGAAGAAACTGGGATGTGGTATCAGCTGATGTAATTGCGGAGGTTAGTTTGCCATTTCTCATTTTCTTTAAATACACTACAAGAAAACAGTCAATAGACATCACACTTTAGACATCGGTCGTAAATGCCACTGATGTTAAAAGATGTAATAACATCACCCCGCATTAACCTGATGTCTTTGTTTTTCTTAAACATCACTTATGTTACAACTGATGTCTAAAGTCAGCAAAAAAAAATTAAACGCGCACCACTCTTCATTTGTTTCCCCCCTTACTTAAAATTTTTCCCCCTTAGTCAAAATTTCCCCCCTTTACCCAAATTTTCTCCCCGCCTTACAATTACCCCCTTACAAAATTAATCACAAAACTAATTCAATTAAAACACAAAACTAAAAAACTGAAACTCTATCGACTCTCTCTCTCTCTATTGCGACTAAATCTCTCTCCCAACTCTCTCTCTCTCTCTCGCGACTAAATCTCTCTCACCTCCACCACCGCTCGCTGCTCTACTCACAAAGACCACCGCTCACTGCTCTATTCACCACGACCACCGCTCACTGCTCTACTCACATCCGTCCGGTACCACTGCTCTCATCTCTATTTTGCTCGTGTCGAAATTGGTAAGAATATTTGGGTCTCCTCCAGCCTCTACACGAATAAGGTCTCTTCTGCTGCGATTTTTAGGGTCTTCTCTATTGAAATTGATGAGGTTCAGTTTGGGGGTTTTTCAAAATCAAAACCCTAATTTCTTAAATTGGGATTTTTTAAATCAAAACCCTAATTTCTTAAATCATGTGTTTTTATTTTTGTGGATGTATTTGTCGTTTGCTTGCTATAATGTTTAGTGAAGTTAAACTGTCGATAATGGTGTGTAATTTAGAACTTTTGAAAGGAATTTATCAATTTACATTAAGGAATCGTGAATCGTGCTTGTGTAATGTGAACACGTAATTGTGTTTATTTTGCTGGCCTAGGTAAAAGCTACTTATGCTTTCCTTGATGTATATTGTTAATTTTGATGGTAACGCCTTTTAAAGTTTCGGAGAGTTATTACATTGATGGCTGGTTTAAGGGTTTTAGTGACTGGGTTGTCATCAGTGCATTGGTTGTGGCCTATCGCAAGTTTAATTTGCTCTATATCCACATACATACTACTACTTAATTATGCTTCCAATAACATGGATTTTGTGTTTATAGACTCTAATGTGTATATTATTTGTGTTACATATTACTTGGACAATCTATTTGTACAGTTTTCTACTACTACTATTTGTTCTGCTTTTGTTTTATCTAGGGAAATATTGCTTCACATGACTTTAATATAAGGGCATACTATAACTTGCTAACAAATTATTGTTGTTTGCATAATTAGGTCGGTGGTGTTACTCCCAAAAGGGCGGGACAGAACACTTGGGGCTTCCTGTTTATAATTCAGTTGCAGAACCAAAAGCTGATACCAAGGCTAATGCTTCGGTTATATGTGTTCCTCCACCTTTTACTACTTAATTATGATTCCAATAACATGGATTTTGTGTTTATAGACTCTAATGTGTAAATTATTTATGTTACCTATTACTTGGACAATCTATTTGTACAGTTTTCTACTACTACTATTTGTTCTGATTTTGTTTTATCTAGGGAAATATTGCTTCACATGACTTTAAACTTGCTAACAAATTATTGTTGTTTACATAATTAGGTCGGTGGTGTTACTCCCAAAAGGGCGGGACAGAACACATGGGGCTTCCTGTTTATAATTCAGTTGCAGAAGCAAAAGCTGATACCAAGGCTAATGCTTCGGTTATATGTGTTCCTCCACCTTTTGCTGCTAAAGCTATTTTAGAGGCACTGGAGGCCGAGTTAGATTTGATTGTGTGCATCACAGAAGGAATTCCTCAGCATGACATGGTAATGCACTTTTTATTTATTAGACACAAGAGAAGAAACTAAAAAAATGCATAAGTAAAAATAAATATGTATTGTCTGATTTGGGTTACAATGTGTTATGATAGGGGTACAATAGTCTAGCTGTCCGGCTATCTACTCAGATAAGAGCTATCCTAAAATAAAACTTTAATGACAGTCGTATATGAACTTACATTCATTCTGATGTGACATGTACTTCATTGACATCCTTGTTGTGTCCGTAACATTTTAAATTAATTTGTTATCATGTATATAATGTTCTTACAGAATACTGTTCATTAGATCTGCGTCATTGTCATTGTAAGATAATTTTTGTTCACTTAAATCCCATGTGATGCAGGACAACCATTGAAAAGGCCTAAGGAAACATGTAATAGTACTACATCTGCATGCGGTTTACCTTCAAGATTTGTACTTAGTAGCTTGCTCTCCGGTTGTTTTTTATACAGAAACTAGGTTTTAGACATGAAGTTGCCATGATGTACTATTGTTTCTTCACTAACATTCTTGTCTTTAGGCAGTGTCCATAGTTCATTGGATTTGACAGAGGAAGAATGGGATGATATATGTAATACAAATGTAAAAGGGACATGGTTGGTTTCTAAGTATGTCTATATCTGCATGCGCGACTCAAACCAGGGTGGATCGGTCATAAATATATCGTCTACTGCTGGTCTTAATCGGGGGCAGCTTCCTGGATGTCTTGCTTATGCTTCTTCAAAGACAGCTGCCAATGCTATCACGAAGGTACAACTTAGGAAATTTGTGTAGTCTAAGCCTGAATTTTTTTTTTCTCCTTGTTACTTACAGTGTTGTGAAATCTAAGCCATGTAAAATGTCAGTGACTACTTTACATCTGGCAAGCAATAATTTTTTCTATTTCATCGCTCATGTTGATAGATATTCGCTATTGAAATGGGAATCAACAATATCAGAGTGAACTCGATCAATCCTGGACTCTTCAAGTCCGATATCACTCAGAATCTTATGCGGAAACACTGGCTCACTAATGTGGCTTTGAGAATTGTTCCATTGAAAGAATTTGGCTCTTCAGACGCAGCATTGACATCGCTTGTCCGGTACTTCTCTTGCGGAGCTTAATCTCACCGACAATAATATTAGTTCACTTCCACCAGAACTGGTTAGAATGCATTAGACTTTCAATGTACAAGTATTTATCTGTCTTGATGGGATTTATTTTACAACATCATTCTTTATAGTTGATTTTGTTACATCGTGTGAGCTGAAAAGAGACATGATTCTAACCATTGACAGAGAACCAACATGTTTTAAGTCCAATTTAATGTTGTTTAGTACTTTTAGTAACTTCTTTGTGCAAGTATACTACAAGTAGAACAAAGATTTCAAGCCTGTAAATTTTAAACAGAATATTTTTCTCTTACATTTTGACAGGATTGTAAAATTTCCCTATCTCGGACAGCAAGCGGAGCAATCCACCAATTTGTCAATGACAGCTGTAGTGGAGTGTAGTAATTGTGTCACACAATGGTCTAGATAATGTTCCTCGATAAGAACAGATGGAAAGGGTTGGAAAGATATCACTTAAGACATACCAATGCTTAGGTTATTAGCAATTGCGGTTCTTCATCGTTTACGCTTTTGGTTTTTTTATTTGGATATAAAGGACAAAGTGATTATGTGTTTGTAAAGTTTTCCTTTTGGATGGTTCATTTACATAATTCTGTAAGTTGATGTATTATACCTGGGCATGAACTTACCCTTCTGTGCTGTATCCTCAAGCTAGTTGTTCTGCCTTTACATGGCTTTATACCTCTTCATACATATAGGACAAATCATTATTTTAAATTAAAAGTTGTTTGCTGCATAGAATCGAGTAGCAGAGTGGTTTTTCTTTTTGTATATCTTCGAGATAGATGTTCTGCCTTATATTACATTTTGATCTCTTCTTTCGAGATATATTACTTTCTCAAGGAGGAGGAAGCTGTTCGGTGCATACAATCTGTACATGGATTTGTGCTGGAAGGCAGATTTCTCAGGTGCAAAACACATTTTTTCATAATCATCTGTATAAGCTTTTTAGTTAATGTTATATATTCACTATTAATTTTGGTAATAAGAATACATTCTCATTGTGGAATTATTCCCTAACGTATAAGTTTCTTACACAGAGCTTCTTTTGGAACTGCAAAGTACTGCCATGCATGGTTTGTAATAAGTTGCATTTGTTTAAAGTCACCTAATTCATCTAATTCGACTTTGCAATATTATGTAGGTTTTGATGTTGAATGATCGCATACGAACTGTATCCATACTTGAGTCTTCCTTGGCGAAAGCAGAAGATTATCTTTCTAAGCTACTGTCAGATGTACCTTTTCCTAAGTTTTAATACGAGTAAGCTTCTAATCTTGAGCTTCATATATAGATTCTTTTTCTATAATGTATAATATATGCTTGGCTTGCAGTTTGCAAGGAATGGGATTTGAAAAAGGCCGGGGAGATACTGCAGAACGTGTTCTAGAGATGATGCAACTTCTATCTTAAATCCTATAAGCTCCTGATCCCTCAAGCCTGGAGACATTTCTTGGTCGAATTCCAATGGTATTCCATGTTGTCATTTTATCCCCAAATGGATACTTTACTGAGGTACTGTTAATCAATTTGTAATTAAACATAAAAACTTATGTGTTCTAATGGAAGCAAAATTAGTATAACCATCTTTTAATGGTACTTAATTAGGAAACAAGTTAATTACCAGGCATCTGGTTCACAACATTGTTTCGTGTCAGAAGAGGGTTCCATGAGGAGGGGGAACCTCTCACCCCCAAATTATATTAGTGGTGTGCGCTACAATCTGGTCAGCAGACAAGATGAAGCCAGGTCTGGAAATAGATTACATGAAGGCATTTACCCTGCTGATGACTATTTTGGATCATATCAGTCATCCTTCAAATCTTGGCTCACGCATTCAGTAGATGAATCTCATATCAGTCATTCAGTTATTTGACTCAGTCTAGTTAAGCAGGTTATGTACTTTGTTTTGTGGATGGGTACTTTGCTCAGTTTAGTTGATTTTGTGGATTCCCTGTCATGTTTACTTGTTTTGGATTTGGTACATCAGATATGCAGTTTATGTAATTTGGATGTTGATGACATTGATTTTTATTTTGTCAATGACAATTGAGGAATTCTTTCAATGATAAATGTAGTAATTTTGGTTATTATTTTGTGCATAATTTAAGTTTTGGCTATTTTGGTGTATATTGTGTAGGATACTGATTCTAAACAACAAACAGACATCACCTTTTATTTATAAAATCTGATGTCTAAGAGACACATATAAATGAGTTTTTTCTGAAAAAACTGATGTTTATACCTACATTAGACATCGGTCTAGGATGATGTCTAAGGTCACTATACACTTCGGTTTTTTAATTAAGAAACTGATGTCTATAAGAGAATTAGACATCAGTCTAGAGTGATGTCTAAGCTCACTATAGACATCACTTTATCTGCTAAAATTATGATGTCTAATATCGGAAAAGACATCTTTTTCAAAGAAAAAAGGTGATGTGTATGTGAAAAATAACTTAGTTTATTATATGTTTTCTAGAATATATGGCATGCAAGTTGTTTATAAAATTAATTATATCTAACCTATTTTGTAGAACAACTGATGTGTATTGAATGAAAAACTGATGTCTATGTTAGCATAAACATCGGTTTCTGACTGATGTCTAGAATAGACATCTCCAACCTAGACATCACATCCAAAATAACATAGACATCGGCCAGAAACTGATGTCTATTGACCCTTTTCTTGTAGTGATATTATAATAAGTTAGCAAAAGTATTCTGCAATAGAATAATTTTTTATGTTCAGCAGTAGAATCAATTTTTGAAGGTTGCTGCCATTATTCTGTAGTAGAACCATTTTTTAATTCTCTAAATATTTTTCCTATTCTTGTGATTTTAAATGATACACTTAGTTGCTTCTACATTGGAATCATTACTTTTTGTATTATTTTAAATATTCCAAGGTAGAAAATTCTACTTTAGTGTGTAGTTTCAAGAATATTGTATTAAGCTCCCAGATAAACCGAGCAAGAGATGATTGACTGGTACTTTTTTTTTTGCTAAGCGACTGATCGGTACTTCATACCTCAAAAGGAGTATCGTCTAGTCTGACATTTACTTCCATTCTATTATATGTGCCTGGACAAATTGTACTTGCTAACATAAGAGAACGTTGACCCTGGTTACTGCATCTATGTTTAACATTGAAATTGTACTTGTGCTCATGTGTTTGTATGCATTATTTTGTATCATACACAATTTAATTAAATATCTAGGGACATGTTAGATATTTGTTTTTGTTCTTGTACATATTGCATATACTAAAATCTTTTCATTTTTGGGTTTGAACCAGGCTGATAAGAAAAGAGGCAAGAGACGGAAGGCTGCAAAAGAAGAAGAAGCAGAGGCCCCGAAGCCGTGAAATGCATATGCCAAAGAAACCAGATAAAAAGGCTTCAAAGAAAAGCAAAAAAAAAAGATCAAAAAAGTGGATGTAGAAGAAAATCTGGATGTAGTTGAGGTGCTGGAAAAGAGGTCGTTTGGCAGCGGAGAAGTCATTGAGGAGTTGAGGGTGGGTGATCCGCATGGGAATCTTTCCACACTTGGAGATTCGGTAAGTTTAAATAATTAGCTTCTATGACGTGTGTTGTTCTTGTAAAAGTTTTAATTATGTTTAGGAGGTAAGAGTAGAGTGTAATTTAGGTGAAAGTTACTGTGTGAATATGTGTTTTTCTTACAATCAACAAATCCTAAAACTTATTTGTGAGTCTGAAAAAGTATTATATTTTCTTATATATTTAGTTATCCGAGTTATTACACTGACTGATTTAAAAATGTAATACTTTTTCTGGTTGGTGTACGTTACACTTGTTGGCTGATGGAGACAAAAGAGATGTATCATAGTAATAATAAAGAAACACATCCATTTCGATTTGTTGTAGGTATGCTAAATTTGAAGTCTTGTCAAACTGCAACTTCTTTTATCTTAATTTTTGTGAATTTTTTGAAAGAATAGGATCCAAAAAAAAATATAAGATGCAAATAAAATATGAAATGGTGTTTTTGGGGATTCCCATAATATTGTGAACAAGCTTTTCTCTCTTGCTTTTTCTTGATGGATCAAACCACAATATATAGGCTACATCAATACACCTCCATCCCAAAAGTAACCGCCCATTTAATAATAAATTAATGCCATTATGAAGATATATTTGTAACCTACACATTCAATATTGACATAATTAATATTTCAGTTTTCAAATGCATTTCTTAATACATTTTATTCTTATATTATATTTGATAAAACAAAGTCTAATATAACATCTCCCACTTGACTTATTTTGTCAAATATTCCTTTTAACTCTCATCTTTCAAAATTAAACATATTCAAATATTTTTCTTGACTCCCACCGTACCTTTTCTAGAGTCTATATATATTCTTACTTTTCGTAAAAACACCATTTCATATTTAAACACTCAAAATTATCAAACAAACCAACTTGTTCGATAAATACTTTTGCACGAATACCTTATGATGCAATCATATAACAAGTGAAAAAAAAATTCACTTCTTACAACACATTTCTTATTTTTTAACTTTTACAATTTGAGCTCCATCAAAACCAAATAGATGGCTCGAAGTTGACTTCCCATTATTTTTGTCAATTAAAAAAAAATTGCACCGTATAACCCAATTACTTCAGGCACGTCTGCCTGATTAACAATTTGTGATATAACATTCATTTCAAATACTTGATCATGCTCTTCCTTAGAACCTCTCACTAGGCTCAACAAAAATTGCTTCACTATCCACTCACAAGGATAACTACATATGTCAAGTCAAGTCAATCGATCACACAACATAAAATACATCGAACTTCCGACTACTTGCACATATAATACATTTAGTGGTTCCATTTCCACATTTATCATTCCACATTATCAATATGCTTGGCGCCGGACTGCAATTCTACATCCAAAAAATGCTTAAGCGTTATACATATTTTTTTCTTAGTTCAAACTCAACAACTAATTTTTCAATATCTCAATCTAGATTCTCTACATATGAGATTTCATCCATATTTCATCTCAACCTTATTACTAAGTTTCAACTTAGTTTCGATCAACATACTTTATCATTTTCCACTTACAATATATCATTCATAAATATTAATACTACTGTATACTAACTCCCACATTTCAAAATACAGACACAATTGTCTAATTTATTCTCGATAAAATATTCCTAATTTCTGCATAAAATCTTTCGCAATTGAACATACCTTCAATTTAAAAATAGATCCATCAGTCTTATCTTTCCCTTTCAAAAATTCATTTACAACCTATGAATTTTCTATATTAGGGATGATCACACAACTCCCACACTTGATTCTTTCATATTAACTCAGAATCGTCTTTCATGATTTCCTTATGATAATTCAGATTCTTGCGATCTGGTCGCTTCTGTACAAGTAGTTGGATCATTAGGATCCCTTACATCCATATATATCGAAAAACAATATAATTCACTATTATATTCATAATAGTAATTTCCCCACTCTAGTGGAACTATTAATTTCTTAATTACAACCATATCTAATGGTTCAATACCAATATTCAGACCATGTCCATAATTTTCATTTCGGTCTTATTCATCACGTGCCTCAAAAAAAATTCATCGTCATAATCACATAAATGACTACTATAGGTATTTATATCCTTAAATACAGTTTCTTATCCCTCGAAAATTTTTTGAAAATAGCTTTCCTATTTTCAATCACTTAACAATTTTTTTTTATCTTTCTCACTTCTAGGTAGGTGTCAATGATTTTTTTTTTTTAAAAGGAACTTGCCTTATTCTTTTCTCGAGTTCCTCTAACTCAGTCAAATAGTTATTTGTCGGTAAACTAATATTTCACGTGCTCTCTATTCTGAGCATCACAAAAAATATTCTTTCGTTGAGTGTCATTTTTCTTCAACAACAAATTCCAAATTATCTCGAAACAATTTATTTTTATTTCTGGCTTCATACATTATAATCCGGGTCATTCAATTTTTCACATTTTCTAAACTGAAAATATATTGTCAACTCATCATTATTTTCTATGCTCAATCTCCGAGCATTACTAGAAATTTGCTCTAGTACAATATCGTTTTTTAACGAAAATTCTCAAAATAATATTAAATAATCTATATATTACTTTTTAGTTCAAACTATTAAAATTGGTGCCACTATTTCTTTGTTACCAATTCAGAAAGGACAAACATTTATTTACCAATTCCTGAGAAAAGAAAAATATTTCCAACTCCAAATAAAACAATGGATACCACTCAATTTCACAATAATATCCAAAACGAGTGCAAAGAAAATGTTTATCATTTCTTAATACTCTTGTCAACAATAGCTGCCTGCTTTTCTAGCCAAATAACATACATCAACATAAAAACGAACTAATAAGCACACAAACAATCATAAAAGAAATATTCTAAAAATAAATAGGTCAGTCCAATTTATAAATAATGACCAGATTTACCGATTATGCAGATTATAAATATAAGTCAACAATAAAAGTAAAAGAATAATCGGAAAGACAACTAGAACAACAGTTTAGCAGAGGAAAAACAAAAACAATTAAACACCATTATTTTATCTAAATATAAAACAATAAAATGGAGACTAATATGCAATCCTATACAATTTCTTACGTACAAAAACAAGACAATAATTAATATCTAAAACTAGTCAGGCTACCAAATTGAGTGTAAATCATGAATAGGCAAAATTAACACATACCAAAAATCGATCATTCTAAAAGGAGGATAAAATATACTCTATCTACTATGGGAAAAAAGGTTGAACCAAAACAACGCTACAACATAAAAAAAAAACCCAGTTATATCAATAAATCCGCGGCGAAGCAAACATATGGAAGCGGCTAATGTTGGATGGATCCTCATGCTCTGATACCAATGAAAGAATAGGATCCAAAAAAAAATATAAGATGCAAATAAAATATGAAATGGTGTTTTTGGGGATTCCCATAATATTGTGAACAAGCTTTTCTCTCTTGCTTTTTCTTGATGGATCAAACCACAATATATAGGCTACATCAATACACCTCCATCCCAAAAGTAACCGCCCATTTAATAATAAATTAATGCCATTATGAAGATATATTTGTAACCTACACATTCAATATTGACATAATTAATATTTCAGTTTTCAAATGCATTTCTTAATACATTTTATTCTTATATTATATTTGATAAAACAAAGTCTAATATAACATTTTTTACAGGTGGAAATAAAGTATACAGGGGATGGAATCTTGTTGTTTATGGTGAACACTATTTCAATCTCATAGACCCCACCCAAATCACCCATATACATATACTTACCTGCTTATGTTTTATTGCCTGAACTTTTATTGAACTTTTATTCAAGAATCACATTTGCTCGTATTTTAGGCATGCATCTTGGTGGGCAGATTATAGGTACATTATTTTTTGCTAGTAATTGATTTAGTTTTTATAATCACTATTTTTGCCATGTATTTCAATTTGATTAATAAATCTAAAACCAAAAACCAAACCAAACATACCCAGTATATCCCACTCAAAGCAGGGTCTGGGGAGGGTAAGATGTACGCAGACCATACCCCTACTTTTTACAGTAGGGAGGCTGTTTCCGTGAAGACCCCCGGCTTAGTGCACAACAAAATAAAGTGATTTACATACTAGGAAGATAAAGATGGTGGAAGTCGTCGACCAAACCTGAGCCCATGGCCTGGACCTCATGGGACTTACCTGCGCGGTAGCACCCCTCCTGATTTAACCTCACGTCCTGCTCCCTGCATCTGTAAGAACCAGAAAACAAAAGACAGTATGAAAACAAAAGGTCAAACTCCTAAGATAACGCTAATCGAGAAAACCCAACTCTGAGACTCTCTACAACAGAACCGCTCCCTAGAAGAGAATCCACGACTCTAATCTGTCGCCTCCAAGAACTCCTATCCGCGGTCAAGGTCTCATTCAAGTTTAAGGCCTTCAAATCCAACCTGAGCTGCTCTTCCCATGTCCTCCTCGGTCTGCCTCTCCTTCTCACCCCAACAACCACAAGACTCTCGACCTTCCTCACCGGGGCTTCCGGCAACCTCCTACGGACGTGGCCGAACCATCTCAACCTCCCTTCTCTAACCTTCTCCGAAAGAGGCGCCACCTCCAACTCGCTCCTAAAAACCGCATTAGGGATTCTTTCCAACATCGTTCGACCACAGGACCACCGCAACATCCTCATTTCCGCTGCGTCCAGCTTGCTCTCGAGGGCTTTCTTTGCCACCCAACACTCCGAACCATATAACATCGCAGGGCGGATTGCCACTCTATAGAACTTCCCTTTCAACCTTAACGGGACTTTCTTATCACACATCACCCCTGACGCTGCCCTCCACCTTAGCCACCCCGCCTTGATACGATGAGTGACATCCTCCTCAATCTCTCCTTCCTTCTGGATGATCGAACCTAAATACTTGAACTTATCCGTACGAGGGACAATATGATCCTCAATCCTAACCTCCACCCCTTCCTCGTTGGCCTCACCACTGAAATTACACCAGAGATATTCGGTTTTAGACCTGCTCACGCGCAAGCCTTGAGGTTCCAAAGTGGATCTCCATAGCTCCAACTTCTTGTTCGCCTCCTCCCTCGATTCAGCCACTAGCACTATATCATCGGCGAAGAGCATGCACCACGGGACGTCGTCTTGAATCCCTCGCGACATGACATCTAAGATAAGGGCAAAAAGAAGAGGACTAAGAGCCGACCCTTGATGAAGCCCAGTCTCAACGGGGAAGAAACGTGCGTCACCAACTGAGGTCCGGACGCAGGACCTAGCTTGCGAGTCATGGGACTTATATGGCTCCTTTGAGTAGGGCCATCCCACCAGGCATTGGGCTTCGGTTTGTAGTTGATCTTACAAATATATTCTAGCATGTTGCTTTTACTTGGCTATGTATTATATATGGTATTCCACTACAAAGTGTATTGCTTTCTTTTTGAATGTTCAGAAATCAAATGAAATGCTTGTCATATAGTTAATTCTATCACAACTTCTCTCCACTTAACACGGGATATTCATGTCACATGCAATGAGCCAATGACCACCGTATATATCATTATCATTTGTCATGGTAAATCACCTTGCATGCATTTCCTATAGCACTGTGTTATTTCATTCTTTTGAAAAATCTGAAACACTGTTATTTTTTCTTTGTCTTGTACTTCATGTGAAAGACTCTAAGCTCTGTCTTGTACTCATTAGCTACATACCAGCAGGGAGTAGAGATGCGAGTACATGTTTTAAAATTTTCCAAATTGACTGTACTAAAAGAGTCTGAAAGAGTTCTCAAGTTGTATTTTTTTTTTGTGAAGTAATAATTGTGTTAACCCATGGTTGTAGAAATCGGTAATCGGTATAAATCGGTTGAGGTACCGATTTAAGATTAATCGGGTAATCGGGGATTAATCGGAAGGATTAATCGGAGTATTAATCGGATATTATAATAATATTTAATATATTAGTCTAATTTTCAATTACACTTATCATTTTTAAATATATTTACAGGATTAATCGGATTTCAAAAATCGAATCGGCTAGCTACCTTACAGAGGATTAATCGGGGATTAATCGGCTAAATCGGGGATTTTTAGAACCATGTGTTAACCCAACAAATAAAATACAGAAAGTTGGGGCATGCCCTAGGCCTAGGCTAGTCTAAATGTAACGGAACATGTTCCATCACAAGTTCACAACTATTCATAAAAGTGGGGACTCCCCAAAATAAAATCAACTGTTCCATTGAGTTGTAGTTCTTTTATGCTACATTGTATTATAATTTTAATTAGCTGACAATAGTACTTATAAGTAAATAAGTGATTGCCTTTTCTCCTGAACGTAATTTTCTCATCAATAGGAATATTAAGGTATACACGTTTTGCTAATAATGGATATATATTAGGGGTGAGCAAAGAAATAGAAAACCGAATCCGAAATCGACGAAAATCGAACCGAAAAAATCGAAACCGAACCGACGGTTGAGGTTTTTGATTTTTTAAAATTGAGACTTTCGGTTCCGGTTTTAGGTTGGAACTGAACCGCGAAAAACTGAACCGATCCAATTATTAAAATAAATAAATAAATAAATATTATATATAATTTGTATAAATTTTTAGAAATATTAAATACATACATATATGTTCAGTAAATATATTATTGATTCTCTTTTGGTTTCCCACCTTTCCTTAAATCCAAATTTTCATTTCCCTTCCATTTAACAATGGTTTGGTCGTTTAACACAATTCCATTTATAAAGCTTGAAGGAAGCCATGGCCATGTGTGCAGCTAACTAAATTTAGGGTCAAACCTGCTAGTGTGCGTACAACCTCAATATTGTATAATATTATCATGTTTTTATTCTCTTTCCTTTGTTAGGCTCGAGTTTTGATTCTTTTGATTAAACTTGTCCTTGAAACTTGCTAGTTTTTGTCAGCATAAGCTTTACAGTAGTTTTACAGCCCCTTCATACTCCTTCAAATACATCCATCTAAAATTTTCATCATAGAAGTTCAATTTGCAGGGTAGTACGGCAAAAAAATAGTTTGGATCCGGAAATAATACATTCTTGAAGTTTTTTTTCTTTTTATCCGGAAATAATATTATGAGGTTTTTAAACCGAAATCAGGGTTCTTGAAACCGAAACCAAATCGACGGTTGACATTTTTGATTTTGAAAACCGAGGGTATGCGATTCCGGTTGCGGTTTTATCTTAAACTGCACCAAACACGCATGCACTCTTCCTAATATATATACATTTTCACATATCCATCTTTTTATGTAACTAGATTATAAAGTCGCGATTCGCTGCGGTATTTAAAGTATTTTAATATAATATTATGGGTATTTAAAGTATTTTAATATAATATTATAAAAAAATTTAAAAAAATTTAAAAATAAATAATCACATATTACATAACATAAAAACATAATACTATATTCATATACAAAAATTGAAAGATAAATCAACCTAATATTCAACTGACCACGACTAAAATATAATTTAACACAAAATCAGAGTATAATAATTGTGATAATTGTGATCAAATAATATAGAATGAATATCATATCAGAACTAAAGTAAAAGTCATTAAAAGCATTAGAAAAACAACTCAAACATATTGAAAACTATTTGTACAAATGCTGAAAACAAAAATCCAAAAAAATCACGCCCAAATTCAACATTAATCAAGAAAATTAAAGTATATTAAAAAATTGAATAAAAGTTTGAACTAATTTTTAAGTATCTACCTCTTAGAATTTAGGCATTTTGTGAATATCCGAGAGGATGGTCTATGAAATTTGTTTATTGTCTTGTTGGTATAAATTCATGTTGTTGTTAATTAGAACTCTTTTCCATTAGAAGTTACCCCAAAGGAAAAATGTGTGTATATATATATAATTTATAAATACAAAGATCATAAGTTTTTAACAAAATTGAAACGCGAAGAAAAATGTATAGCCAAATCGATCATAAAACAAGTCATCATCATTACTAATCAACAAGTAACCACCAAAAGTTATGTATAGTGAATATAATCTCCTTTTGGAATTGTGTGCGTAAAAATAAAATTGAGAAACTGAAGGTAATCTCTCACCACAACATTGAACATGCTGCGTCGGATTATAATATAATGTTCATATGTGGTTGATATTTAAAATAGGGAAATGTTATTTTCAGAGCTCTTTTTTTATTTCCAGAGCAGTATTTGTAGCATATGTCCCCTGCATTCATAAAGTGTTGCATATTGTGATACATTATGCTACAAATAGCTCTGGAAATAAAAAAAGAGCTCTGGAAATAACATTTCCCTTAAAATAGGACTCGGTTTCATGAATCACGGTGCAATTTATAAAGGGCTTGCTTTTCCTGAGGTTATCTTAGGTAAGTTTCTTGAGTTAATTAAAAAAAAACAATACAAAAATAAGATTATTTTTGTAAATACAGAATACCATGTTAAGTTATTACAAAATTGCCCCTACGGGGCCAATTATTTTATAAGAATTATCTCAGGTAAGTTCATGAGGTAACCTCAGGAACATTATTCTCCTTTATAAAATACTCCATTGATTTTGGCTGTAACAACAATTATGGCATAAATAATAATTGTTGTAGTTTTCGATATAACATCATTACTCCATTTGTCTCATCTCCTTATATTTGACTTTTTAAGAGCAAGTCCAACAGATCCCTTATATGGCCTTCTAACTCAAATTATAAGGGATAATGTCTAAAATAATGTTTCAATAGACTCTTAACTTTTCCTTAAAAAGTTAAGAGCATCATGTCATCCCTTATCTTTAAGGGATCCCTTATATCACTTTTATCAATAAAATATTATTTTCCCTCCTTTTTTCAATTGTTTCCCTCTTCTTTTTCTTGTTTCCTTCTTTCATTTATTATTTAATAATTATAAGGAACAATTATAAGGAAGCTTGTTGGAGTTATCATACCTTATAATATCCTAAATCACTAAGAGCCTAATATTTTATAATATTTATAAGGAAAACACAAGGAGGCTATTGAACTTGCTCTAACACGTATATAAGGAGTCGTAAAATAATAGTTATATTTGATATTAAATTCTAATTTTTACATCAAATAAAAGTTTAGATTCCAATTTTTAATTTGATTTAAATTTCAAAAATAATAATTATTTTTAACTACAATATTTTCACACCTCAATTTACGTCTTAAAAAGTCAAAAAACAATTAAAATAGGACAAATAGAGTATAATATTAACCGGTGCCCACATAATACTTCCCTCTTCTCTCGTTCAATACTAATGAAGGAATCTACCGGAAAACTATTATAAGTATTAAAAACAAAATTAACTTTGTTGCCCGTTAGAAACTGAACCGACCTCCCTCGAATGGATTGTCGTTGGCGTAATCATAATTAACACACCATCATATTTGTTCTTCTCGGCAAACAAAGTAGATAATAAATACACCGAAAAGGCAAAGAATGGTAACACCCCTAGTGATAAAATCTTTGTAACTTTTCTATGTCTACCTGCCTAAACAAATAAGGCATAAGGGTTAGAAAATACTATTAATTATTTTCTATATGCATTCATATAAGTTATGTTGGAAAATGTGGGTAGTAGTTCCGCATTGTCAAGTCATTTTGAGCACTAATTTGAGTAGGTCTCGGTTACGTGTTCGTAACGAGTTATGCTTGGAGTATGTTCTCCTCCGTGAGAGTTTTCCAACGCATATTCAAGTACTCAAAACGATTAAGGGATGGATGAGATATAACTATCCAAAGTTGGTCCTTTTGGAATATAATCTCCTTTTGGAATTGTGTGCGTAACAATAAAATTGAGAAACTGAAGGTAATCTTTCTCACCATAACATTGAAAATGCTGCGTCGGATTATAATATAATGTTCATATGTGGTTGATATTTAAAATAGGACTCGGTTTCATGAATCATGGTGCAATTTATAAAATATTGATTTTGGCCGTAACAACAATCAATATCAATATATATATATAAAGGAGGGTACGCGGGAATTTAGGTGGCGCTCTAAAGATCGTCTCAATCTATTTTTCTAATTTTCTAGAATTTAGAATTTTAAACACTTATAAATATAAAAATATCATTTAACATATTAGAAGTAGAATAGATGTTCGAATTTATAGTGATGAAGAGTTCGAATTTATAGGAAGACATATGATTAGAAGTTCTATTGTGTAGAATAAGTATTTATAAAGCATATGATTAAAAGTTCTATTGAAAGTAGAATATAGGAGTTCGAATTTATAGAGATAAGAGTTCAAATTTATAGAAAAAACATATAAATAAAAGTTTCTATTGGAAGTAGAATAAGTATTTATAAAGCATACGATTAAAAGTTCTATTGGAAGTAGAATAGGAGTTTGAATTTATAGAGAATAAGAGTTCGAATTTATAGAAAAACATATAAATAAAAGTTCTATTAGAAGTAGAATATGTGTTTGAATATATAGAGCATCCATATAACTAAATATTTTATAGAAAGTACTATCTTCTTAAATTATATATTTTTTATATAAGTTAATTATACTTCTATTAGGAAAATTTATTCATAAATCCAATACTATTATCATAAAAAAGTCATCGTATTTAAAAGAAAAGAATTGATGTGTTAACATTATAAAAGAACATTCTCATGCAGGAATCCTAAATAAAAATAGGAGTATCTATAATATAAAGAGAAAATAAGATGTGCTTTCATTTTCTAAAACTCCATAAATTTTAGAAAGTCTAGATAAAGTATAAATTGAAATTCACTCTATTTTTTAGGTTTTAATTTTAAGGAAAAATGTTGTTGTGTAAGATAAGTATCAATAATAATATGTAATGAATTTGGAATTTCGACCCAAACGAGAGCAGCTCGAAACGTGTTTAACAGGAAGACGGCTCACTATAAAAGATTGTATTAGCTATTAAAATATCATTTTGATGTTATAAATTTTATTTTATTTTTAGGATTTGATTTTTATGGATAAACATTATCATACAAGTGACACATGTAAAAGTTAGGTTTTTGGTCTTAACTAGGGAGCAGATAAATAGTAATAACCGTGTTTAACGAGAAAGCGATTCATTAGAGAAGACCGTATAAAAATGTTTGAATATATAAGGAATACATAAAATAGAAATGTTTTATTAATAGAAGTAGAATACGAGGACGGTGGAGACGTCTTACACGATTTTTAAAATTATATATCTTTTTTCCTAGAAATCCTTTATTTTATCTTTTTCATACAAGTTAATTATACTTGCATTAGAAAAATATATCCATAAATTTAATATTATTCCCGTAACGAAAAGTCTTCGAATTTAATTTTTTTATATGTTAACATAACAGAAAGACATTCTCATGCAGAAGTTGTAAATAAGTACATGAATATCTATAATATACAGAAAAAATAAGATGTATTTTCATTTTTAAAACTCTATAAATATTAGAAAGTTTAAAGAATATAAAAATTGGAATTTACTTTCTTTATATAATTAGTTAGAATTTCGGTTCCAAATAAGAGCGACTCAAAACGCATTTAACGAGAAGACGACTCACTAGAAAAGATTGTATTAGCTATTAGAATTTGATATTGATGTCATAATTTTTTTTATTGTTCGATTTTATGGATAAAAAATATTATATAAGTCTTTATAATATATGTTAAAATTGAGATTTTGATTTTAATGAGAGAGCGGCTCAATCGAAAGAATCGTGTTTAACAAGAAATCGATTCATTAGAAAAGGATATTTAATTATTAAAATTTAAAATTAATATTACAATATAACGTAAATGTATTAATTTTTTTAAAAAAAATTTATAACGCCGTCGCGAAGCGCGGCTTTATCGACTAGTTATGGCATAAATAATACTCCCTCCATCCCTTTTGATTCTTAACATTTCACTTTTTCAAAACTTTCTGGCACGCATTTTAAGGTGCATTTTAAGGATAGTTAAATAACTATTTTTTAAAATTTTCTTTTTCTGTATAAAAATTTAAACATTAAATTTTTATACAGAAAAAGAAAATTTAAAAAAAAAGTTATTTAACTATCCTTAAAATGCACCTTAAAATGCGTGCCAGAAAGTTTTGAAAAAAATGAAATGTTAAGAATCAAAAGGGACGGAGGGAGTAATTGTTAACTTGTAGTTTTCGATAGAACATCATTACTTCATTTGTCCCATCTCCTGATGTTTGGCTTTTTAACACGTATATAAGGAGTCGTAAAATAATAGTTATATTTGATATTAAATTCTAATTTTTACATCAAATAAAAGTTTAGATTCCAATTTTTAATTTAATATAAATTTCAAAAATAATAATTATTTTTAACTACAATATTTTCACACCTCAATTTACGTCTTAAAAAAGTCAAAAAACAATTAAAATAGGACAAATAGAGTATAATATTAGGCTAAAACTCAGTATGTGTGATATTTTCCTTTATTATTATTTTAATTTTGTTTTCTAGAATTTATTTTGAATTACGTGCATATTAATACTCCCTCTGTCCCATCCATTTCTTTACACTTTCCTTTTTGGGATGTCCCAACCAATTCTTTACGTTTCCTAAAATAGTAACTTTTAACAATAAAATACTTCATTACATCCACTACTTCACTCCACTTTTTCAACACTTTACACTATTACACCCACTAACTCACTTATTTTAACAATAAAATCACTATTACACCCACTAACTCACTTATTTTAACAATATTACACCCACTATCTTGGTTTCCGTGCAAAAAGCAAATGTAAACAATTCGTTGGGACGGAGGGAGTATTTATTTAATGTGTTTTGAATTACGTGCATATTTTAATGTTGGAACGTAGGGGTTGAGTAAGGATTCTTACGAATTAAATTTAAGGAGCCGTTTCGGGAGCCAATTTCAATCGAGTTAATTAACTTATCTCGAGTCGGCTAAAGAACGGAAGTTGTTTAGAGTCGTCATTTTAGTATAACGAAATCAAGAATGAGATTAAAAGACGATAGTAACAAGTGTATAATGATGGCTAAAGTAGGCCCGAGGAAGTGAAATGTCGGGCAAATAAAAACGTTAAGTCTAATATGACAACACTATGAGCGGACTCGATATAGAATGAGGACTAGTATCGAAGTCTTAGAGTAAGAAGTTAATAAACATAGGTTGCCTTATACCAGTCGGATTGTTATTTTGGTTATAAAACTAATCGATTTACTTACATTTATATATAGGACACTCGAGTTTTCGGAAGAATCTTG
Organism: Kitagawia praeruptora; assembly: GCA_037693485.1. Lineage (NCBI taxonomy): Eukaryota > Viridiplantae > Streptophyta > Magnoliopsida > Apiales > Apiaceae > Kitagawia > Kitagawia praeruptora. Next base: position 112,686,965 of record CM075351.1, on the reverse strand, counting down.
CTTAAGCGATCTTGGAATCCAGGAAAGTTTACTTAACCTTACTCTATTGTTTCAAAGTATATATACATGCATATGATATGCTAGTACCTTGTTGAACCCTGATTTGCTTGCTTGCTTATTTGCTTGCTTGCTTAATTGCTTGATATATATTCTTGCATTATAATTGCTATACATTGCTTACTCCCTTGCGGTAATTAAGTCATGCCCTAGGGATAGTATACTTTGTCATTTCCTTTTTCAATAATAGAACATCCGTGCCGACTTTTGGATAAAGATTGATTCTTTCGAGACTATTCCTTTCGAGATTATTTCTGGTATTGCTTTCGTCGAGATTGTTTCGTTAAGATTGATTATTTGAGAATATTATTTCGATATATTTTTCGAGATTATTGATTTCTAGATTGTTTCATCGGGATTGATTCCTTGAGTTTGTATCTTTCAAACTAGTACCTTGAGATTGTTGAACTTCGTTATGTGACTCATATTCGTATGTAAAGTTAAAGTCTTTCTAATTGAATCATAGAGGACTGTCGTTGTTGAGAATCTTATTGTCTAAGATGTCTCTGGAAATTTTTCTAAATTATTCAAGAAGAAGTTGTTAACCCCCTGATGTGGAAATTCTATCAAAGAAGACCAATGTGTATTGGCAGTTTGAGTTAAATCCTTTCGAGGATTATTTATTTGAGGTGAACGAGAATATTTCTAATAACCGTGCACCTTGAACAAGTGTTTGTTGAAAAGGTATTCGATATTTCCGATGCTTGAAATTTGAATTGAAGCGTTGCGTAAGAGGCCAAGTAGCGCACGGTCCAGCTGAATATGGCCAATAAGATGCTAGGATGATACTAGTGTCGGAGATCATCGGATGATACCAGTGTAGGGTCATCCTAAGGTGATACCAGTGTAGGGTCATCCCACTACTAGTAGTAAACCAAAGAGGAATTGAAAGATTTCTGTAAGTCGACTGATCATCGATTACAGAGCGGTCGGGCGTCGAGTACTCCAGAACTATCCAACTCCGTTAATTATTTCTGAAGCTGTGTGCTCAGGAAATGTGAATGTTAGAAGCATGTTGAGAACTTAATTGTTCAGTTGAACCATTTCATTCATCATGAACTAAATCGTTCAGATTCCTAGTGAATCTTCTTACTTTCCTACGAATAGGATTGTCGTGATGATATTATACACTTCTGTTGTTACTTCATTTCCAGTTTGAGTATATATATATATATGTTGTTACTCTGATAATAATACTTGCTGAGCAATCATTGGCTCATTCTTGCTTTATTGTATATCTTAAACCTTACAGTGAAAAAGGTGGATTGGCTAGACTTGTTCGCGTAGTTCGAAAGGAGAAGGCAAGATGCCATAATGAAGATGATTTGATTCAGACCGCGTAGTTCGAAAGGAGAAGGCAAGATGCCATAACGAAGATGATTTGATTCAGAGTGTCTGGATCTAGTGTAAGACTTATTTATAAAGTTGTTGTAATAAATATTACTATGTATAGAATAGTATTGGCCGCTGGTATACTTCTTATCGAAGTAATACTAGTAGTATTAGAATTGTGTTAAGAGACTGTTTGTAATAATTGATGCATGGATTTTAGTTTCTTGTTTCTAGAACTATAACCTAAAAGATGCTTGGTAGTTGAGGTCGCAAATTTAGATTTCATATATTAATTGTTAAACAAGGGAATTCATGTTGAGGATTTCCGCGTGATGACCAAATCCATGACCCCGGATTTTGGGGGTGTTACATTACGCATCTGATTGTTTTCATGTGGTGTAATATTTTCTTGAAACAGTGACAGTCGTCCCATTGGCGGTGCTGGTTTAAACGTGCAAGTAGAGGAACAAAATCAGTTTTGATAGATTAGAAACATAATTTATAACAACATGATTGATACTTCAATATTGTAATGTCAAGAATTCAAGCATTACCTAAACTTGTTTTGTCATGTTGTGTCGTCGGGGTACTAAATAAACGTCTAGATGGTAATGGGATATTTGGATCCAACGTAGACAATGGAATAACAAATGTTTCTAAACAAACCAATGAAGCATTGTTGTACATATGCATTAAGCTATATGCAGATTATAATAAATCATAAATACAAACTCACCATGATTGAAAAACATGGGTTGGTTCTCAGTATCAAGTACAGGACGTGGATTGTGTACATTACTCTCAAGCGAGGGAAGATTTTTAGATGCAAATTTCTCTATAGGATTCATACGACGTCTAATAGCTAATAAACCATCAACAAAACAGGAAACATATTACTATGAGTACACAATCCAGTAATCAACTGGTGAAAGCCTTATCACCATTGTACATAAATTCGGTCTAATAAAACATTGGCAAGTAATGGATTAACTGTTATGAACCTACCATTTTTTGACGAAGGTGGAGACAGCTGGATAGGTTTTGCTAAACGTTTGTAGCCTTATAAATAACACAATGTCATCAAACATACATCAGATTAAAATAAAAAAGGATCATATAAAGTTATGAAATAAAAAAAACATAATTAACCATGTTCTTTTGCCGATGATGAGTCAGACTTGGTTGAATCTTCCGGGAGATCATGTAAATATTGTGAGTATTCAGAATCCATATTGCTATGTTGTTGTATAGTATGATTTGTCTTCAGAGGATACTTTAGAGATCATAAAACCTAATAAAAAATCTGAATACTAATAATATACATGATCTTAATGGCTTTATCTCAAATATCACAAACATCTGTATACTCCATGGATCAAAACATCGTGACAATCCTTATCACTCACAAATAAAACAAATAAAATGGCATGATTATAGGATCTAAACTTTTGAATTGATTTTGAAATATAGAATTTGAAAAAATTGTGGTAGATGTTGTGGGAGATAAAGTGAGAGAAACAGTGTAGAAATTGGGTAAAGTTGGATAGTTCATTAATCCGTATAATAATAGAAAAATAGTGTAAATTAGCTAGTTGGGTAAACATGGAGTATCCATTAACCCATTTAAGCATGGGAAATTACCAAAGTAGCCTCATTTTAAAGATCCAGGTAGTCTTCACTAGCCGGAATTAAGATATAGTGATAAATATTCTCCTAGGTATTCACACTTGTCTTTTGAGATTTTAACAATCCAAGCGAAAAATCTTAAAAGATAAGTGTGAATACCTAAACTATGAACTGGAATTCGGAAGAATAGATGAAATTGATTTGAAGAGAAATCGATTAATAAAAAAGGTTAATAGTATCCTGCATAACAGTCAATAGGCTATAGCATTCGGTGTGTGGCATAGCAGTAATTTTGCATCTAATAGGATCATATTAGTAAATTCGAAGGGAGTTTTTTTTTGCTCCGATTGTCCTTATTTTTTCACCATGTTCTCTTATTATATATATATAGAGCCGTGCGAGGCACGGGTCAGTTTCTAGCCATGTCCGGGAATGCATCTCGTTGAGGATTTGATATGCCAGGACGAACATGAATTATGTCCCCAAATATGGAATATGGAATCCAAATGTATGAACAAAGTAAAGTGCAACAGGAACCAAAAATTCCTCAGTTAAATTGACTGAAAGATAATTATAAACCTTGAGATTAGAATGTGAAGTATTTCAAGAGTAACTACAGTTGTGTGCATGGTGCAGCTGGCAATGCAAAGTGTGGCAATAGTTAGAAGCAAAACACCGGGAAGAGATAGACATGGGCAGATCTAATTTAAGGGAACCTCATATTGTTCGTATTAATGTAGCATGCAGGCATAGTTCCTAATTTCTCTTTAATAGCACCCCAAGCTTCTCACTAAAATGATACTCCTATGGTTTTGATGATCACTTTCAGCAAGCTATTTGCTTGTAGTTTGATATAAAACATTGTGTTATGGTTGTACTAACTTGGTTTTGCAGGGTATATTAAGCCTACTAGAATATACAAACAGCAAGCCATTTGGTGCTACAACAGAGACAGTCCAGCAAGCTATTTTCAGCAGACAGTCACAAACAGCAATCCATTTGCAAACTGCCAGAAATCCTGAAGATAAAGATCAAGATTAATTCTCATGGATTTATTTCAGGAAATATATTGTGAGGATTCTTTATTATATAATACGTACACAATATATTCTAGAGCTCAAATCTTTTCAAATATCTTTCTTTAAATTATTTTATAAAACTTATAGGAGTTTCCTTATTTAAAAGATTTTCTTTCTTCAAAATCTCCTATACGCGTTTTATATCTATACAAATCAGAAGGTTAAAGTTTTCATCGATCTCTTTCTCTCAAACCTTCTGTCTAACGTTCACAAGAACGTTTGTAAAATCTCTAACCAATTGAACGTTGGAAATTGATTACAAATCGTTCAAATAATTGGTGATTAATTTTTTGAACGTTGATGTGAAGCTTTATAAACCTGATTCTTGTGTTCATTCGTTTCTAACAATCCAAGAACAATTCAGAGAAAACATTCAAGCACACAAGATTTCAAACAACTCAGTTTTTCATTGCTATATCTTTTAATTCTCTCGAGCTCTTAATATATTCATACGTACTATATCTTAGAGAGTTCATAGTTTGAGTTGTATTCATCTATTGATTGTATTGTTCGATTTGTAAGGTTTAGTTGTTGGACAAGTTGGATTGGGAACTAGGGTTTGGTGATCGTTGCTAGAGAAGTATACTTGGGAAGTATAGCTTAGAGAGCAAGTTCAGAAACAGGAGTTCAGCACGCCATTTGTCAACAGCTGGGTATTGAGGGAGATATATTATTGTATCTTGTAATTGGTTTTATTTCAGTGATCAATAATATATTCTCTTACCAAGTTGGTAAGGGACCAGGACGTAGACCATAGGGGTTAGGGGTCGAACCTGGCTAAAAGTCTCTGTGTTCTTTATTTTCTGCTCTTTACTTACTGCTTGCATATAGCTTACTGTTTCTGCACTTTACTGTACTTGTTGTCTGTGCATTCAGCATACCATTTGTCTCTGCTTAAAACGAAATCAGTAAGCTGTTTCTGGTAATTTTTAAAATCGGACTTAGTTGAATATAGTTAGCCATTTACACCTATTCACCCCTCCTCTAGGTGTACATTTTCATTTGGTATCAGAGCTTTGGTATACTAACAATTCTGTAACAGGAAAGTATTCGATCATAATGGCTGAAAACTATCCCGAAGGAAAATCTGATTTTAGGCCTCCACTTCTTCATGGCACACACAACTACCACTGGTGGAAAAGCAGCATGGAAACTCACTTATCCAGAGATCCATTAGTTCTGAGAGTTGTGCAAAAAGGTCCATATGTCTTTCTTGATAAGGATGGCAAGCCAAAGGATGTTGATGATCTCACTCCGGATGAATTAATCAAACTTGGCTACAATGGAAAGGCAAGGAGTTCTCTTATGAATGGTTTGAACCAGGCTGAATATGATAAAGTATCTTCACTCAAATCAGCAAAAGAAATGTGGGATGCTTTGGAGACCTATCATGAAGGTTCGAAATCCCTAAAGAAGGTGAAACTTAGCAAGCTAATGAATGATTTTGGAAACTTCAAGCTTAATGAAGGTGAAACTATCAAGGACAGTCAAGCACGGTTTCAAGTTACTATAAATTCACTGAAGAGGTTTAGGAAATCTATACCACAAGACGAAATCAATATGAAGGTATTGAGTGCAGTACCATTTATCTACGAAGCCAAAGTTACTGCCTTGGAATCCTCACCACTTATTGATACTATGGATCACTTAGCTGTATTTGCTGAGCTAGAGCAATTTGAAAGCAAGATAAATGGAAATCAGGTGGGAAGTTCAAGTGTTAAAGCTCCAACAGAAAAGATGAAGAATATGGCTCTCCGTTCCAAAAACAGCAAGCCATTTGACTCTGATGGTGAATCTGATTCAGATGAGGAACTTGCACTTATTTCAAAGAAGATCAAGAGGCTGATAGAAAAGAAGAATATGATGAAAAGGGAAAGAGGTGGTTTCTACAACAACAAGAAAGGCTCAAAAGACTCAAAGGAGGAGACTTGTTTCGAATGTGGCAAGCCAGGCCATTATAAAAGGAACTGCTACAAACTAAAGTCAAAACAGCCTACTGTTTTCAAGGATAAGAAGAAATCAAAGGCTCTACTGACTTGGAGTGATGATGATTCTGATTCTAGTGATGACTCAAGTGAAGAGATGGTGAACTTAGCACTTGTTGGAATGGAAGAAAAATATGGTCTAGGAAATTCAGAGGGAGTGTATGCTGAAACTAATTCTGAAGAGGATGAGAGTGAGGAACAAAATAGTGTTACAATTGAAGAACACATGGCACTAAAGGCTGAAATCAGCAAGCTGACTGATAAGAATGCCTATTTATCCAAAATGGTAAAAGATCTGTTGCCAAAAATGGAAGAATGGGATTCAACTTCATTCAGTAAAGCTACAGAGATCAAGGAACTAACTACTAAGAACAGACATTTAGAGGCTAATGTCAAGCTACTCGAAAAGAGAAACAAGACATTGACTGAAGAAATCAAAGAGCTAAGGTCTGATGTTAAAACTAAAGCTAAAGCATTGGAATCATACAAGATGAAGGAATCTAGTCAAGCCGAATCCTCAAAAACTGCTGAAAAGAGGGTTCAGCAAGCTGAACTCATCAAACAGCAAGCTGAAGTGATCATTCTCCTAGAAACAGAAGTTAAAGATCTCAAGAAGGGCATGGAAACTTTTGTTCAAGGTGAATACACTTTAAAGACAATGATGAAAAAGGCAAATGTCCCCTTAGTCAGAGAAGGAGTTGGCATAAATTTCAACAAGAAAGATAATGTGCTCAAATATGATGGAAGGAATGGTATACCATATTACTATGCTATGCCTTGGAAGACATGCAACAAATGTGGTGGAAAGGGTCATCTGGAAAGACATTGTGTGGTTCAAGTAAATCATAAAGTGAAAACAGCTTACCAAAATGGACCAGTCAGGCGACAAACAGCTTACCAGAATGGACAAGTCAGGCGACAAACAGCATACCAGAATGCAAATAGCAGGAGACAAACAGCTTACCAACAGAATGATAGCAAGCAAAATCAGTCCCCAAAAGTGGTCCAAATGTGGATCAAGAAAACTGATTTAAATGCTTTATATATTCTTGCTACTAACCAACCTGGACCCAAACCTATATGGGTACCAAAACATTGAGTTATTTTTGTTTGTTTTGCAGATGTGCCTTGCTGCTAAGGTCAAGTCAAAGCAATGGATCTTGGACAGTGGATGCACAAGACATATGTGTGGAGACAAATCTCAGTTTATGAATCTCAAAATGAAAAAGGGTGGAAGAGTGACAATTGGGAATAGCAAAACTCTTCAAATCCTTGGTACCGGTTTCTATTGGTAATAGTAATATTTCAATTGATAAAGTTCAATATGTCAAAGGTCTTACTTATAACTTGCTTAGTGTCACTCAATTATTTGATGATGGACATCATGTTGATTTTGGCATTGATAAAACTATTATTACTATTGGTACTAACAAAATCCCCCTAGTTGCTAGAAGGGAAGGAAATATATATGTATTAGACTTTGATATGCAGGAAACAACATGCTGTTTGGCTGTAGTAGATAATGATCCATATATTTGGCATAGAAGATTGGGACATGCACACATGGATTTGCTCAGAAAGTTGTCAAGCAAGAAACTAGTGAGAGGGCTGCCCAAGCTTAAGTATGTCAAAACAGAAGTCTGTTCAGCTTGCCAATTGGGAAAACAGCTTCGAAGTACTCACAAATCAAAGAAAATGGTATCTACTTCTAAACCCTTAGAGCTTCTGCATTTGGACTTATTTGGTCTAGAAGCTTACAAGAGTATTGGAGGTAAACAATATGGTTTTGTGATTGTAGATGATTATTCTAGATTTACATGGGTATTATTTCTTCGTACTAAAGATTGTGCTTTTGATGAGTTTAAGAAGCTAATCAAATTACTTGAGAACAAGTTGAATACAAAGCTTGTAGGTATAAGAAGTGATAGAGGAGGTGAATTTCTCAACAAAGAATTCATTGCTTATTATGAAGAAAGAGGAATTACACATGAATTTTCTGCACCAAGGACTCCACAACAGAATGGAGTGGTAGACAGGAAGAACAGGTCACTACAAGAAACAGCAAGGACTTTATTGCAAGAAAGCAAGCTGCCTAGAAGTTTTTGGGCAGAAGTAGTGAATACAGCATGCTATGTGTTAAACAGAGTCATAATCAGGCCTATTTTGAACAATGTTGAGTATTGAATACGGTAAAAGAATACAGAGGGGGGGGGTGAATGGATTCTTGAACTTTTCTTGATTGAGTCTATGTAGCAGATAAGTGCCTGTGTGTGTAGAAGTGAAGGTGCGGATAAATAAACAACACAAGACACAATATCACTTTAATCTAATGTATTATTAGATAAAGGTTGCTATAATCTGTGAATACAAATGGTAGTATTCTCAGCTTCGTTTTTCTCAGAGAGATATGGCTTACAGTGTATGAAAAACTAGACTCACAAAAGTTGCTAAGTTATGAAGTGAGGCTGTGTCCTTATAGAACATGGATACAGCCTACTTACTGCAAATAAGGTAGCTAAACAAATTACTTTCTAGTCTGTCTATCCTTTTTGAGTAAGCGCCCAAACGGTTACAGATTTGACTTTGCAAAGCCTGTTTAGATCCACTTCTTTAGCTCCTTGTCTTTTCTATATCTCTCCAAGCTTCCTTGTAGGCTTTCCAGAGCACGTTACAGATTGTGGTCCATAAAGTGCATTGGCTTGTTGCAGGTTTCTGACTTGTACAATTTCTTCAGTATTTTGTCTCCAAGAATGTATTCGAGAAGTGACTAAGTAAGTGATTCGAGAACTAGAATTGACTTGATCGATAACTCTGAGTTCTCGAATACTGTTATAATGACATATCGAACCACTTCTCGAATAGCTCTTTTCCATCAGGATTCCTTGAGATGTCGAATAGAACATTTGACTTATCGAATCCTCGAGTTGTCGAATAGCTCTCTGAGTCCTTGAGATATCGAATGGAACTTTGACTTGTTGACTCTTTGAGAACTCGAATACCATCTTGACTTGTTGACTTCTTGAGTTCTCGAATAGAGTAGTAGACATATCGAATCCCTGAGATATCGAATGAGATATCGAACAGTGTATTCAGAGATATCGAATAGTGTCTTGAGATATCGAATCCCTGACTTCTCGAATGCTGGACTTCTCGAATAGACAAATATACTTCTCGAATTGGTACTTAGGCAAATTCTTCATTTCTTCAAATCCCAACTGTGATTATTTGACAGTCTTTAACTCCTTGCTTGAGGCATGAACCTTGGAACTTCTTTCAAGCATTATTCTAGACTCTATTTGTACAATTACACAACTAGGATTTGATGCCTACTACAAGTACAATACAAACAGAAACTCTACAACTAGAGATTCCCTCAGTTAAGAGGTCATGTAAGTAATGCAAAGCATTACAAACAATTAGGCTTGTTATTAGATGTGTACAGGCATGCCTCTGTAACTAACAATCTCCCCCAAATTGTGAGTGAGACCCTTAGTCACAATTTCATGTCTGATAACAAGCCTAACATACATTAAAGATAAAACTTTAAAAGTACAGGTATGTATTTTGATTGAACACATAAATGAAATTACAAGATAAATACTCTTACAGTATGATGAGGTACTAGCCATTTTCTTTTGATTGCATCTCCATTGCTTTGGCTTGTAGATCATCATATGCTTTCTGTTTCCTTTCTTTCTCCTTTCTTGCAATCTCATCTACTGCTCTCATGATTTTTGTCATAGCATCCAATTCTTCAATCATAATAGAGTTTTTGAAATCTTCAAGCACTGGCTTCAGAATGTTGGCAGGATAGTGACTGAGTAGGTTCATTCTTATATTGACATTGTCTCCATTTCTTCTCCTATACTTCACCACATAGGGATCAAACTGAACTCTACACAATCCCTTTGCCCTTAGCTTTTCTGCTTCAATCTCCAGTCTATCAATTTCTTTCTCCCTTTCTAACCATTTCTCATAGCAGCCCTTTCTTATCTTCTCAGCATAATCTTTCTTCATTTTCATAAAGTCAATCAATTCCAGCTTCCATACTTTCTCCACCTTGTCTTTAGAATCCAGCAATGCAATGATTCTTTCTATCTCATACAATTTACCCCAATGTTGACAACCCCCTTGTTTGAATTTCATTTCTTTCCCATCAGTGTACTTGATTTCAAGGTGGTCATCCACAATTGCAGCATAGCATATCTTTTGAGCTCTTAGAAATTGCAGTTGCTCTTCATCAAAGTCTTCATCAAGTGGCTGGAGTTTCAATCCTGGAATAATTGTTAGGGCTCTAGATTTGGATAGCTTCACTCTCCTTGCAGCATGCTTAAATTTCATCCTCTTGACATGATTGCTTGGCAGAAATCTTTGACCTTTGTTGGTAGACCATAGTAGTATTCCATTAGCAGATTGCTTTCTGAAACATACACATGGTTTCTTGACTTGAATCTTCTTCTCTTCTTGAGGTGGTGAGACAGTTGCAGAAGCCATAGATGTAGATTTTGCTAGGTCACTACTAACAGTATTCACCCTAGACTTAGAGTCTTTTGTTGTGGTGAGGTTACTGCTAGCAGTGCCTAAGGCTTGCTGTCTTCCACTCTTTCTCTCATATGTTTTACCTTGGTCATCATCATCCTTTTTACCCTTGTCTCCCTTTTTCTTCTTGTCTTCATCACCCTTATCTCTCCTCTGATGCCTTCTCCTCCCATCACCTTTGTCTTCAGAATCATCATCCTTATTTCTCCTAGGTTGAGCCATCTCTGGAATTTCACCAGTTGCAATATAGGTTCTGAGGATGTGCAGTGCCTCAGTTTCTTCAGCATTTCTGGCTCCAACCTTCTTCTGTAATTGATCAATGATAGCAATGATCAGTCTGTGATTTCTAGTGGTGAGATCATGGGGAATGACCAATTGCTTGATATCTTCAATTCTGGTGCCAGACTGATAAATGATTGTCCATGGCTTCTTGATCACTTCTGGTAGCCTTGAAGGTTGGTCATTCCTCAAGTCATCAAACAGACTTTTGTTGTTCTCATTCTTCTTTTCTATAAGCTCGAGTATGGCATCTATCTCTGAGTGTTTCAGTTCCTGTAGAGTCTTGTATGTTAGATGCCATATCTTCAATTTGGATATCATCACTATCTCCTTGATCCACAGATTATTGACTTTCTTAGGAATGACAGTGATGCAATCAATCTGCTTCTTCAACTCCCTCAGATAGAACTGAGTGTCACCAACCTGTTCCCTTGTGGCTTTCAGAAACTCCAAGAAGGCTTTATCATGATAAACATTGGAGTTAGCAACTTCTTGTAGCTTGGCCTCAGTAACAACTTTAACTTCTACAGGCTTGGCACTCTCAGATATAGAGTTTGGAGGTTTGTCAGATGGCATACTCCCTGCAACCACTGTGGTGGTTATGGATTGCTTTTGTCCTCCAGGAGTAGTGATGTACACAGTTGGTAGAGTGACAACTGGCAAGGTAGATGGAGGCTCATCCACTTTGGATTTTCCTTTGCCAGGCACATTTGCTAGAGACTTTGAAGCTTTTTGTTGACCACCCTCTTTTATTATTATACCTTTCTCCCCCTTTGTATTTGAGTTCCTTGCCTTCTTCTCCCCCTTAGGCTTGTTGTCAGGCACAGAGGCTGTAGAAATGTCCTTTGGGATTGAAGATTCATCAGGTAGAGGGAGACCCATATGCTTCATCATTGCAGCTAACATGGATTATTGATGCAGAAGGACATCAGCTGTGGTGGACGCTTGAGTGTCCAACTGATCATTTAGCAGTGCAACCTTTTCTGTAAGATGAGCATTGGTTTTGGTGAGAGTAGCTACCTCCTATTCAAGAGTGTTCACCTTAGTGAATAACTCATTGGCCTTGAAACCAGATAAAGATTGATCCTGCAGCCTCTTCACTTCATATTTAGACAGTTCATGCACAGGGACATCAGTCACTAGCCTATCTCCATAAAGATTCTTGAACATTATCCTCAGCATGGCATTGGCATCTGTAGACTGGTCAGATAGATTTTGAAATTGATGCCCCAGACCTGTGACAGTATCCTTTAGCAGAGCTAGCCCATTGTCTATCTTGGTGCAGGTAGAGTTGCAGTGTTTGATATCCTTGACCACACTGTCCAGTTGAGGAAATTTAGCATCAAAGGCCCTCTTGACTTCTGCTACTGAAGTGGCTGTCTTGTCACACACCCTGTTGACTTCAGTTTTGACTCCCTTGCCAAGATAGTGTGCAGCCTTGAGGAAACCCTTGTATGAGTCATTTACAGCTTCATACACTTCACCAGGTGACAGGGATTTTGCATTGGAGCCCAGTGAAGTGATGTATTCCTCCCTGAGATACTGAAGTGCTTCATCAAGAGTAATATCATATTTTCCTTGCAACCAGGCATCTATGTTGCCATCTCTCTCAGCATCATCAATGATCTTTGACTTCTGCACTTCCACATCATCCCTATGGCATAACAGAATAGCCTCATAGTCTGGATTAGGCATGTCTGCAGTGAGAAGGTTCTGAGCAATCTTTGTGAACTCAGGAATCTGATCCACAATTAAGCTTTGAAGTGCTTCAACCGTCAATTGTTGTGGAACAGACCCTGATCCTGAAGCACTGTCATGTTGCACAGGCTTCAGCCATTTTGACATGAAGTCAGAGCTAGAGCTAGGCAGGCTAGACTCCTCAGTTACAGATGCAACTTCTGTAACCGGATGGATTGACTCTACTACTGGTGTCACCACAGAAGTGGGATGAATTACACCAGCAGTTGACACAGGCACAGAGTCTCTAGTAAAAACTAGTGGAACCTCTGTGTTTATGATGGTGTCATTAGGAGATGCCTCAGCATGCATTCCCTCACCATCTAAATGTGGGTTCTGAGTGGTGAACAAAGTGTCATGCACTAAGTCACTTGAAATTATTAGCTCATCAAGAGAAAAGAAGTCTTGATGATCAATACCTTGCATCTCAGTTGCCTGAGTTGCAGGTTCCAAAGAAATTTCAGAGTTAGATTCTGAAAGAGAAGTGTGTTTAAGAGTAGATTTTGGCAACTCCCCCTGAGAGATAGAGGGAGTTTCAAATGTGATGTGCTCTCCACTCAGTGTTGTGCCAGCCTTATCACTCCCATGTGCTGACTCTATACAAGAAGGTGCATTGGGGAGGATGCTTGATTCTATAGGTGCACCCTGTTGAGAGGATACCCCTAGTGAGCTGTGTGCCCCTGATTTTACAACTTCAGCCATTTGTGTGACTGAAGAGGTGGTCTTAGTTTTCTTCTTCTTTGTCCTGTGTAAGGGTAACTCAGGTTCCTCCCTTCCTAGACCTAATTCAACAGCTAATGCTGCTTCAGACAAGATATTCAATGGTGCAGACATTACTTCCTTTCTCTTCTTTTTACTAACATCACCCTTTTGAGAGGATGATGCAGTTGGCTCAGTATGTGGTAGAGTGTTTGGTTGAGAGGGTTGGTTAGCAGGCCCTGGGTTAGCATTTTGTTCTACTTGCTTGGGCTGTGCTAACTTAGATTTTGCATCAAATGTTGGCATGTTGTGGGGATAAGTCCTAAACAAACTCTCCATATGGGGAGTTATGTTCAGTCTTACATCCACATCATTCCTAGTCTCCAAATTACCAAAAATGAGTTTGGTCATGGACTTAGGATAGCCTATTTTATTTTTATCAATCCCAGGCAATTCAATCAATGAAGGATTTTTATAATTAAGTACAGATTGAATAAAGCGAGGGAAGAAAATATCAGTACCTCTCTTGGTTGTGTTCTTACCGAGTATCCCATATAATTCTTGAAGTATGATTTGGCCAACATCAATTTTCTTTCCATAGGCCAAAGCATATCCAATTTGCTGCACAGGTGCACTGATTTGGTCAAAGCTTTATTTCCTGGCAGTGAAGACTTGGAGAAGAGTTGCAAACACATAACTCCACTCCTTTCTCAGATTCTTTCTGTTTAGCTTTCCAAGGTTAATCCCATCTGAGTAGTTTATGAACTCAAAGAATTCCTCCAACTCTGCATTAGTGGCCATTCTGTCAAATGACTCTTGTTGTAGGCCTAGTGCTTGGTTCATGTCTGTAGTAGTGATAGTGATTTCCTCATTTTGAACCTTGCAGTAGATGACATATGAAGTAATTGCGTTTTCCAGGGCTACAACCTCCACAATAGCAGTACTCCAGAATTGTTCCAGAATATCTAGATATAGAGTTGGGTTGGCAGAGAGTGCATCCTTGATATACGACTCAGCCATCCATTTCACAAAGCACTTGAAATTGGCATTGGGTGCTTCAACATCACTAGTGAGTGCGATGAAGTTGGTGTTAAACTTTACTGTTGCCATTTGTGTAGAATAGAGGAAAGAAATTGAAGGTTGAAGAAGAAATTTGGCTTTTCGTAGCTAGGGTTTCAGGGGTTTAGAGAGTGTGGATGCTTGAGAAATCGAATGAAATGAATCGAATAGATGTGAAATTGTATAAGTATGAAGTACTTGAATTGTCGATTAGCAGAAAGTTTTGTATCGACAAGTCAGGCATTCGAGAAGTAGAAAACAACTATTCGAGAAGTCAAGAATGGCTTAATCGATAACTCAAGCAGATAGAAACTCACAGCTGGCAGTTATCTAACTTAGAAATAATTCTAAATTAAATAATATGTGTTTTTATGAGTGAATTAAACTTTTAGACAAAAAGTCCAAAATCGGTTAAAATTCAGCGAGAATTCAGCCTTTTCAAATGATTCGAGAACTCAAATATAGTGTTCGAGAACTCAGTCATTCGAGAACTCAGTTGCTATATTCGAGAAGTCAAGAATTCCTCTATTCGATATCTCAGAAAGACTCTATTCGAGAACTCAAGAGTACTCTAATGAGACTTATTAGAGATGTCGAATAGTGAATCATTCGAGAAGTCTGACTTATCGAACTATACCCATCACTCATAAAAATTTGATTTTCACTATCTTTTAAAAATTTACCAGACATATTCATTGAAAAATATCCTAGCAAATTAAATAGTGATTTTCTCAAAATTTCATAGAAATTTTAAGTTAATAGGAATATGATTTTTAACATATACAACAGATTTGAAATATTTATAAATCATATTTCAGCCAACACTTACTCCAAAAATATTGAGAATTTAGATAAAGTAAGTGTTTACTGCTGCAACAATCTAGATGATGTATTCACTTAGCCAGAATCTGAAGAATTCAGCATTCCAATCTCACTTACCAACCTTGTGAAGGTGGCTTCATCTAATGGCTTAGTGAATATATCAGCTAGTTGTTTATCTGTAGAGACATAATGCAACTCAATGGTTCCATTAGTTGCATGTTCTCTTATGAAATGATATCTGATGTCAATGTGCTTTGTTCTAGAATGATTGACAGGATTGGCAGCTATAGAGATTGCACTTGTGTTGTCACACATGATTGGAATTCTTTCCAACACAAGTCCATAATCTCTAAGTTGATTTCTAATCCAAAGCACTTGAGCACAGCAACTTCCAGCAGCTATGTATTCAGCCTCAGCTGTAGAAGTTGACACAGATTGTTGCTTCTTGCTATACCAAGAAACTAACCTTTGTCCAAGAAACTGGCAGCTTCCTGAGGTGCTTTTCCTATCCACTCTGCATCCAGCATAATCAGCATCAGAATAACCAACCAGATTGAACCCTGTGTCCTTAGGATACCATAATCCCAAGTTAGGAGTGCCCTTCAGATATCTAAAGATCCTTTTTATTGCAATCAAATGTGATTCCTTTGGATTTGATTGAAACCTTACACACAAGCATGTAGCAAACATGATGTCTGGCCTACTTGCAGTGAGGTAGAGTAGAGAACCAACCATGCCTCTGTAGACTTAGATATCTACTCTCCTGCCTTTAGCATCTTCATCCAATTTAGTGGCAGTGGCCATGGGTGTCTTGGCAGGTGAACAATCTTCCAAGTCAAACTTCTTCAATAAATCCTTGATGTACTTGGTTTGACTGATAAAGATATCATCCTTCCTCTGACTGACTTGCAACCCTAGAAAGAATGTCAACTCTCCCATCATACTCATCTCATATCTACTCTGCATGAGTTTAGAGAATTTCTCACACAGTTTCTCATTTGTAGAACCAAAAATGATATCATCCACATAGATTTGAACTAGGATCATATCATCACCATGCTTCTTGTAAAACAGTGTCTTGTCCAATGTGCCTCGAGTGAATTGATTTTCAAGAAGGAATTGTGATAGAGTATCATACCACGCTCTTGGAGCTTGCTTAAGTCCATACAATGCCTTAAGCAATCTGTAGACAAATTCTGGGAAATGTGGATCCTCAAAGCCAAGTGGTTGTTGCACATAAACCTCTTCTTCCAACTCTCCATTTAGAAATGCACTCTTGACATCCATTTGATAAACTTTAAAGTTTGAATGAGCAGCAAATGCCAAGAATATTCTAATGGATTCCAATCTAGCAACATGGGCAAATGTCTCATCATAATCAATGCCTTCCTGTTGAGAGTATCCTTTTGCAACCAGCCTTGCTTTGTTTCTTATTATTACACCATCTTCATCCATCTTATTCTTCAGAACCCATTTTGTTCCAACAATGGTTCTGTTCTTTGGTGCAGGCACAAGTTCCCATACTTTGTTCCTTTTAAATTGATTCAGCTCCTCTTGCATGGCAATAATCCAATCTGGATCCAATAATGCATCATCAAGTTTCTTAGGCTCAACTTGTGATAGAAAACATCCATAGAGGCACTCATTTTGAGTTGCTCTCCTAGTCCTTACTCCTGCATTAGGATCTCCAATGATTTGCTCTGCAGTGTGTGATCTATCCCATTTCCTCGAGTGTTCAGCCTGATTTCTCATTCTTGATGTTACTTCATCATCCATATTATGGTCATCCTCATTTCCTCCCCCTGTGAAGTTGCCATTACTCACAGGTGTGTCTTGGATGCTTGTTTCTCCACTATTGGTTGGCACAAATTCTTCTCTTGTATCATTATTCACTTGAGAATGTTGAACTTGAGTTTCAACTCCAGTTTCAGTCTCTTCATCAGAATCATCTAGATTATCAAACTTCAATGGATCTTTGTCTTCATCATTGGCTTCTTCTAGTCCAGGTAGTTTGCCGTCATCAAATGTTACATCTGTGCTTTCCATAACTTTCTTTTGATTGATGACATAAACCTTGTATGCAATTCTTTCCATAGAATATCCAAGAAAAATTCCTTCAAATGCTTTTGCATCAAACTTTCCAACATATTCAGAATTATCCTTGAGTACAAAGCATTTGCTTCCAAAAGTATGAACATACTTTAGTGTAGGCTTCTTTCCAGTCATCAAGTTGTAAGGTGTCTTTCCAGTGTTTTTGTTGATGAGGGTTCTGTTCTGAATATAGCATGCAGTGCTCACAGCCTCAGCCCAAAAACATGTAGGCATTTTTGCATCAAGTAACATTGTTCTAGCAGCCTCAATTAGAGTTCTATTCTTTCTCTCAACAACTCCATTTTGTTGTGGAGTCCTTGGAGCTGAGAATTGCAGAGAAATGCCATTCTCTTTGCAGAATGCTTCAAGTGTGGCATTTCTGAACTCTGTTCCATTATCACTCCTCAGTGCAATCACACTTGCATCGTTTGCCTTTGCTTCCTTGTCAACTTTCTTTATATGCTCAATAATTACTTGTGGAGCCTCATCTTTTGATGCCAGAAATTCCACCCATGTATACCTTGAAAAATCATCAACCATTACCAGGGCAAACTTCTTTCTTCCAAGTGACATTATGTTGACAGGCCCAAACAAATCCATATGGATGAGTTGTAGTGGCTTGCTTACAGATGTCACTGTCTTTGACTTGTGGCTTGATCTCTTCATTTTTCCTTTTTGACAAGCCTCACACACTCCTTCTTGGCAGAATTCAAGTGTGGGCATGCCTCTCACTAACTCTCTTTTGACTAGAGAATTAATGGCCTTGAAGTTCAGGTGTGATAGTTTCTTGTGCCACAGCCAACAATCTTCATTTGATGCTTTTGAGTAAAAGCAACAAATTTTGTCCTTGTTTGCAGAGTCCATATTGGCTACAAACAGGCTTCCCTTCCTTACTCCAGATAGAGCAAAATCACCAGTCTTCTTGTGGGTGATCAAACATTCATCTTTGTCAAAATTCACTTTGAATCCTCTATCAGTAAACTGACCAACACTTAACAGATTATGCTTGAGCCCCTTGACTAGTGCTACATCTTCAATGATGACATTTCCAACTTTCAGCTTGCCATATCCCAATGTGTTACCCATGCTGTCATCTCCAAAAGCAACCATTGGGCCAGCCTTTTCCTCATACTGTGATAGCAGGGCCATATCACCAGTCATATGATTTGAGCATCCACTGTCCAAAATCCACATGACCTTCTTTTCACTTTCTTTGCCCTGCAACCACAAAGGTATTACTTTTCCTTTGGTACCCAAACAAGTTTGGGTCCATGTGACTTAGAGACAGTTTTATCATAAACAACATGCTTGTCAACTTTCTTAGTGTTAGTCTTCTTGTCACTGTTGGAAGTCTTAGAACCTGAGGTTTCAGACTTAGGTGACAAAGGTGCCTTCCTAGCTTTAGGAGGACTTGAAGAATTTGACCTTGTGTAGTGTGTGTGAGAATTGTGACTGATACAACCATCAATGAACTGCCTTCTTAAATTAAAACAACTAGTCATAACATTCATATTGCATGGCATACAGTCAAATTTATCACAGAAGGGTGCATCTCTATGACTTAGAGGCACAGAACAATCATAGAAAGGTTTAGACACACTACCAACAGGTTTCTTGCATGCATGAGTTAGATGATTCGTACTGAAACAGTTCTGACAAGTTTTCCTAGGGGCATTAGGCATATAGGCATAGTTGTTATCCTTGTTAATCCCTAACTTGCCATTTCTGTTCTGTTTCTTTTTAGTCACTTCCTTTTCTGATTCACTCTTCCCAGCTGAGACAAACTTAACAAACTTCTTAGGTCTTGGCCTATCAACTACTGGCTTCTTGGTCTTTGACTTGACACTCTCACCCTTAGAGGATGCTTGTTGTTCACTAGATTGTGCCTCATCCTCATCATTCAACATTTGCTTGATGAGTAAGGCATCCTCATCAATTTCAAATGTTGATTCCTTAAAAATTGGATTTTCAGTTTTTCTCAAAATGTGAGGCACTTTCTCATGAACAGCTGTGTCCTCTTCAATGACAACATAGCCTTTCCTTTGCTTGAGAGAGTCATAGTCAAGTCCAATAGCTACTTTGGGTTTAGCTTCAATTTTCTCACAGTAGGATTGCACTAAACCAGATGATTTCTTGAAAGTTTTAAGTTTGAATTCATTCTCAGATAATTTATCCCTAAGAGCCTTCTCTACTTGACTAGCACATAAAACCTTGTTCTTCAAATATTCAACTTCTTTCTTAAGGTTTTCTACTTGCATAGTAGTTAGCTCAAGTTCCTCATTCTTTTTGGTTAATATTTCATTTCTAGTAGACAGTTTAGCAATCTCCTCATTAGCAGCAGTCATACTAGTATGAATATTAAACATTTCAACAAATAATTGTTCGATCATGCATTTGTATTCAGAAACAGACATGTCTATAGTAGTGAGAGATGGTACCTGAGAATCAGATGAAGATGAGTCATCCTTGGAGTTGGCCATCAAGGCATAGTTGCAGAATTCTTGTTCCTCTTCATCACTCTCAGAATCATCCCAACACTTCCCTTCAGCTATGTAGGCCTTACCATGTGTCTGCTTTTTCAGAAGGGCCTCATACTTAGCTTCTAGCTCAAGATAATCTCTATCCTTCTTTTTAGGCTTCTTGCATTCACTGGCAAAATGCCCTAGGTCATTGCATCTATAACACCTTACAGATGACCTATCCACATAACCGGTTTTGAACTTATTTCTGTTTGGTTTCACAGGTGCCTTGTTCTTGTTGGCTGAATGGTTTTGAGTTTTGGGTTTGAAGGGTTGATTTCTTTTAAATCTGATGTTTGGAAATTTTCTGGCCATGAAGGCATATGAGGTATTTTCCATCCCATCAAGTTCTTCCAGAGTGTAAAACTCTTCTTCTTCTTCCTCCTTTTCCTCAACAGGTTCACTCACCCCAGCTTCAGTTTCTTCATCATCTGCCACCTCCTCTATCCTTAGTTGGCTTGTAGATGCTTCTAGGTCCAGAATGGATTTGTTGACAATCAAGGCACATGATGTGTTTATCATCCTACCTTGGTTGGCTTGGATAGCCCTTTTCTGAAGCAACTCAAGTTCATGAGTCTTTAGGACTCCATAGAGCACATCATAGGTGACTTTGTTCAGATCTCTCTCTCTTAGAGAAATGACTCTTTGCTCCAGATGATTTGGTGAAGACAACAGAAATTTCATATTTAACTCCTTGGTGCTGTAAACCTTTCCATTCATCTGCAACTCGGTAACTAGCTTGTGAAACCTTTCAAACATTTCAGTGATGCTTTCCTTGGGCTGTGCCATGAAAGCTTCATACTGTGTGACCAGTATCTGTTTCCTGTTTTCCTTAACCTCATCAGTCCCTTCACACAACACCTCAATGTGATCCCACATCTCTTTAGCAGACGTGCATGATGCAATGTTTGCAAACATTGACATGTCCATGGAATCAATGATGAGCAACATGAGGTGGCTGTCAAGAGCAACCTTCTCCCTTTCTGACTCTGTCCACTTTGATGGATCCTTGGCCTCATAAGCTCTTGGGATAGTTATGGTTCCAACAGTCTTCTCTGGTATCTCTTGTTGTGGAACAAAAGGAGCATTCTTGAGAATCTCAGGATACAATGGATGAGAGGCTTTAATGAACAACATCATCTTTATCTTCCAGAGGTTGAAGTTTTCTTTATCAAACTTAGGGACCTTCACCGTTCCTGTAGTCTTTGGTGTATTCGAACTCATGATCATTTCTCTGTTTTTGAATAAACAGCCCGCTCTGATACCACTTGTTGAGTATTGAATACGGTAAAAGAATACAGAGGGGGGGTGAATGGATTCTTGAACTTTTCTTGATTGAGTCTATGTAGCAGATAAGTGCCTGTGTGTGTAGAAGTGAAGGTGCGGATAAATAAACAACACAAGACACAATATCACTTTAATCTAATGTATTATTAGATAAAGGTTGCTACAATCTGTGAATACAAATGGTAGTATTCTCAGCTTCGTTTTTCTCAGAGAGATATGGCTTACAGTGTATGAAAAACTAGACTCACAAAAGTTGCTAAGTTATGAAGTGAGGCTGTGTCCTTATAGAACATGGATACAGCCCACTTACTGCAAATAAGGTAGCTAAACAAATTACTTTCTAGTCTGTCTATCCTTTTTGAGTAAGCGTCCAAACGGTTACAGATTTGACTTTGCAAAGCCTGTTTAGATCCACTTCTTTAGCTCCTTGTCTTTTCTATATCTTTCCAAGCTTCCTTGTAGGCTTTCCAGAGCACGTTACAGATTGTGGTCCATAAAGTGCATTGGCTTGTTGCAGGTTTCTGACTTGTACAATTTCTTCAGTATTTTGTCTCCAAGAATGTATTCGAGAAGTGACTAAGTAAGTGATTCGAGAACTAGAATCGACTTGATCGATAACTCTAAGTTCTCGAATACTGTTATAATGACATATCGAACCACTTCTCGAATAGCTCTTTTCCATCAGGATTCCTTGAGATGTAGAATAGAACATTTGACTTATCGAATCCTCGAGTTGTCGAATAGCTCTCTGAGTCCTTGAGATATTGAATGGAACTTTGACTTGTTGACTCTTTGAGAACTCGAATACCATCTTGACTTGTTGACTTCTTGAGTTCTCGAATAGAGTAGTAGACATATCGAATCCCTGAGATATCGAATGAGATATCGAACAGTGTATTCAGAGATATCGAATAGTGTCTTGCGATATCGAATCCCTGACTTCTCGAATGCTGGACTTCTCGAATAGACAAATATACTTCTCGAATTGGTACTTAGGCAAATTCTTCATTTCTTCAAATCCCAACTGTGATTATTTGACAGTCTTTAACTCCTTGCTTGAGGCATGAACCTTGGAACTTCTTTCAAGCATTATTCTAGACTCTATTTGTACAATTACACAACTAGGATTTGATGCCTACTACAAGTACAATACAAACAGAAACTCTACAACTAGAGATTCCCTCAGTTAAGAGGTCATGTAAGTAATGCAAAGCATTACAAACAATTAGGCTTGTTATTAGATGTGTACAGGCATGCCTCTGTAACTAACAAACAAAACTCCGTATGAATTGTTGAGGAAAAAGAAGCCAAACATTAGTTACTTCAAAATCTTTGGCTCAAAGTGTTTTGTGCTCAAGACAATTGTTAATGATGGTAAATTCGATGCTAAGTCTTATGAAGCAATTTTTCTTGGCTATTCTTTAACTAGTAGAGCATATAGAGTTTATAATTTAAATAAACATACAGTTGAAGAATCTATTGATGTTACTTTTCAAGAACCTAACAATGATCTGCCAAGAGATGAGGAAGAATTTGCAGGTGAAGCTGATAATATACAACCTCAAGTTATTGGAAATCAGCAAGCCAACAATACTGCTGAAACTGGAAGTCAGCAAGCCAACAACACTACTGAGAATGGAAAACAACAAGCTGGAACTTCAAGTCAGCAAGCTGAAGTGGTCAGAATAACTTCACATGAAGAAATTGCTCAACATTCTCTACCAAAGGCTACAAGGACAGTAAAGAATCATCCTCCAGAACTTTTCATTGGAAATATATCAGATGGAATCACAACAAGAAGAGGAAAAGCAAACTTTTATGCTTATGCTGCCTTTTTAGCTCAAGAAGAACCTAAAAATTTCAAGGAAGCATTAGAAGATGAAAATTTGATCATGGCAATGCAAGAGGAACTTAATCAATTCGAGAGATGTGATGTTTGGGAACTTGTAAAGCCACCAGAAGATGCTTCTATCATAGGAACCAAATGGGTGCTCAAGAACAAAGTGGATGAGTTTGGAACCGTCACTCGAAATAAGGCAAGGCTCATGGCTCAAGGCTATAATCAACAAGAAGGAATTGATTTTGATGAAACATATGCTCCTGTTGCTCGTTTAGAATCAATCAGAATGCTTATTGCTTATGCATGTTACAAGAAATTCAAGTTATATCAAATGGACGTAAAAAGTGCATTTCTAAATGGCGTGCTGAATGAGGAAGTCTACGTCAAATAGCCTCCTGGATTCGAACATGAGAATTTTCATGATTATGTTTACAAGCTCAAGAAGGCATTATATGGTTTAAGGCAGGCCCCTAGAGCATGGTATGAGAGGCTTAGTAAGTTTCTTCTCAAAAATGGATTCACTCGAGGTAATATCGATCCCACATTATTTACAAAGCAAAATGGTAAAGATATTCTTGTTGTACAAATATATGTGGATGATATTGTATTTGGTTCTACTAATGAATCTATGCGTGAGTGGTTTTCTAAGTGCATGTACGATGAATTTGACATGAGCATGATGGGGGAACTCAACTATTTCTTGGGTCTCCAAGTCAAGCAAACCAATGATGGTATTTATGTGCATCAATCCAAGTATACAAAGAATCTGCTCAAAAGATTTGGTTTTGAAGATGTCAAGGCAAAAACAACTCCTATGACTCAAAACAGCAAGCTGTTTGCAGATGAGAATGGTAAGGATGTGGATGTCAAAAGGTATAGAGGTATGATTGGAAGTCTACTATATTTAACTGCCTCAAGACCTGATATCATGTATAGTGTTTGTGTTTGTGCAAGGTTTCAATCCAACCCTAAAGAGTCTCACTTAAACGCGGTTAAAAGAATTTTTAAATACTTAAGTGGTACTATCAATCTTGGTTTGTTCTATCCTATCACAAATACTTTTGATCTCGTGGGGTATAGTGATGCAGATTATGCAGGGTCTCAAACTGATAGAAAGAGTACAAGTGGTGTTTGTACATTTCTTGGACAAAGCTTGGTTTCATGGCAAAGCAAAAAGCAAGCTTCTGTTGCTCTATCAACGGCCGAAGGAGAGTATCTAGCAGCTGGTAGCTGTTGCTCTCAAATTTTATGGATGATTCAAACTCTAAGGGATTTTAATATCAAGTGTGGCAAGATTCCAATATATTGTGACAACACGAGTGCTATCAATATCTCCAAGAATCCTGTGAATCACTCAAGAACGAAGCATATTGACGTTCGTCACCATTTCTTAAGAGATAATGCAGCAAAGGGGAAGATTGAGTTGGTATTTGTCTCAACTGAAGTTCAACTAGCAGATATCTTCGCAAAGCCATTGGCTGAAGAAAGATTTGCAACCATACGAATGGAGCTTGGCATGTGCACTGTGTAGTTAGCAAGCTGACAAGCACAGAATGGGTAACGTTGGCTTACCATTTGTATCTGAACTATTTATATGCCATTACCATGATTTAATTTTTTAATTTTATTTCTCTATGCTTATTCCAGACCTGGACTAATATTCTCTTTGTTAGATTTTTTGATGGATTAAGGGGGAGAAATTTTAAGAGAATTTATTTGCTTGTTTGGTCAAGATATTCGATGTGGATATGGTTAATTATGCTTGTTTATCTTGAATCTATTTTATATCAAAATGTACTAATATGCAGGGATTTAGGGGGAGTTCTTATTTCTCCTAAATATTGTGTAATCATCAAAAAGGGGGAGATTGATACTCCTATGGTTTTGATGATCACTTTCAGCAAGCTATTTGCTTGTAGTTTGATATAAAACATTGTGTTATGGTTGTACTAACTTGGTTTTGCAGGGTATATGTAACGGTCCCAAAATCCGGGGTACAGATATGGGGCCACTAACCATAAACAATATTATAAAACGCTGAATATAAACGGCATTTAATAATGAAACCCCTCAACCAAGATCGCATACAGGTTATGGTATGAAACAACTATCGAATATCATTAATACAACTCAACCTCAGAATAAAAGAATATTATACAATTATATGAATTTACAAATTCACTGTCTAATTACATATCCAACCTTGACAATTCCCAAACTCTTACTTGAAAAAGTCCATAACTCGAACGCCTCCTCTCGCTGCCTATAGAACAATATCAACTGACCACTAGGTTCTCCGATTACCTCTAACAACTGGAGAAAATAAACAGAAGCAAGAGTGAGCCAACAATGCTCAGCAAGTGTAAATAGTGATGACAATTTTTAAGAACGACAACAATTCTGATAAACAAAAGAGTTTCATCTCATTCTATGAAAGAATCAGTTATATCGACTTTTAGATTGCCACGAGGGCCAACAATTCATCATTCATAAGGGGCATCCGAAACTAGAACTGAAAAGAATTCCGATTTCAAGATATTATTCAAACAGACTTTCAAGAAGTCAAGAACTGAACATCTCAATCTCAAAGTATAGATTAGAATTGGAATTTTTATTTATTTAAAAAAAATCATCAAGGTTAGGCTGCTGATCAGTCAGCACTAACCCCGGACAAACGCACACAGCAATGTCCTAAAATGGATCCATGGCACACATTGGCCTTAACTTATGACCATTAATTTGGTCTCCCCGAAGGGACATCTGTTGACCATTAAACTGGTCTCCCCGAAGGGACATCCGTTGACCATAATATGGTCTCCCCGAAGGGACATCTGTTTTAAAAACATTTCCAATTCTATATCAACTACACTAGGTGTCGGAACAATCGACAACCCTTCTCAACCAACCAACTGGAAAACTCACGTTCCAGAATAACTCATAATTCGAGAGTTGAAGAATTCACAAGCAACAAGTATCGACGAGTTCAACACAATAAAAGGTAATAAATAGTATCGACAAGTTCGATACAATAAAGGGTAATAACTGACTAATCAAGATCATCAATAGATATCGACAAGTTTGATACAATAAGGGGTGTAAACGAATAAAAAATATGAATTAAAGATATCAACAACATAGATATGAGTATTTGGGATCATAACGTCATTAACTTATCTAAAGAGATTCGAATTTGTGCAACAATAAAAGATATCAAGTACAACAAGATTATCAACAAGTAAAATTCTAAGTTGGAGTAGGGGTATAATCAAGCTCAGCAAGTTTAATAAAATTTTACGACACGTTGAATGATTTGAGTCAACATAAGTGAATAAGGCAGTTTAAAAAAAACAATTATTTATAAAATAATTTCAGGAAAATTTATCGCCAATCAGTTTGAAGAAAACATCCCCTAAAAAGGGTTTATCGGGTAAAATATATTAAACTCAGAAATTTGACTAAAAGACTTTTATAAGAATTTAAAATCTTGGATTTCCTCTGTTTAGGAAGTTTCTTAAATACTTTCGAAGAAGATAAACGAAATGCCACTCTACTGAGGGATTCATTAACATACCACAATTTGAAATATCTTTTGAGGAAAAAGGGTATTTGTAAAATCATTTGAAAATTTGCGCTTGCACTATGGGTGGACATAATAACATGGGCACGTCATTTGGAGGAGGACGTCAACTTGTACACATAGCTTGACCAACACATTTGATAAATAAATAAAACAGAATTGCATCACTTGAACAATAAGTGATGAGTAATAACACTTGCCTCGATTCACGGAGTTCTCGATCTTAACATTGATCTCGACTCAGTTTCACCACAACCCTTACTTGCTAGCCTTTTACTTGGCCCTACTTCCCCTTTCTACTTCATAACTCCCCCACTACCTTTGATACTTGTCCTTCTGTTCCTCTTTCCGTTTACCCGCGCATTGCTCTTGACCAAATCTCCTATTTAAACCTTTACAAGGTCAGATATTATCTCAGCATTAACTCATGCAAAACCTTATTGTTTGCTCTATTCTACCCATACGCGTCATATAACGCTTATACACATATCACATATAACATATACAATCATTTTCACAAAATAGATTTAATATCACCACTAGGTCAAATACTTCACATAAATACTTAACACAGATGGTCACTTGATACTTAGATACCATCTAGGCAACCACTTCACAGCAATACATATTAACTATAATATTTACCTCGACTCTCGAAAATCACCATATACTTTCCAATCACCAAATCAAATGAATTAAATAGATTTTAAATAGATTTGCAGGGGATTTTTAGAAAATTTCGGCATGAAGTATTCGTTCACTAGTACAAAACTGATCTTTTACGTCGCCTAATATACGTCGGTTCCGCTTAAAGGCGACGTATATTGTACCTTTATACGTCGGTTCCGCCTAAAGGCGACGTATATTTGTGTTTTTAGGACCATTATACGTCGGTTCCGCTTAAAGGCGACGTATAAAATACTTATATACGTCGCCTTTTTCTAAGGCGACGTATAAGATGCACTTTTTACGTCGGTTTTGTTTAGGCGACATATAAGATCTATGCTTTTTACGTCGGTTTGGTAGGAGGCGACGTATAAAGTTCATCTTATACGTCGGTTCAAAAAATCCGATGTATAAAGCAGTAATATTTACGTCGTTTGGTATAATACCCGACGTATAAGACTTTTAAGTCAAAATAAAAAATTAAAGAAAATTGTTGTAGTCGATCTTTATACTTCCCAAATTAAACTCTGTAATTCAGTTTGCCCAAATTAAACTCAGACCTAATTCCATACAATACCACAGGCTTCAACACCACCTAGTGAAATTGAAATCAACACCGTCAACAACACCACCCGCTCCTGAATTACTACTTCAAATTAATTTGGGGGTTTACTTCGAATTAAATTGAGAGGTCTGGCCATCTAATTGGGGCGTCAACACCCGACTGTTGCTTCGAAGGTAGTCTCCCTCTCTCGCTTAATCTCCCTCTCCCTCTCTCCCTCTCCTTCTCTCGCTTAATCTCTCTCTCTCTCTCTCTCTCTCTCTCTCCCTGTTTGTGTGTGTGTGTGTTGAATATGGATTAGCAGTGTATTAGGTGTCAATCTATACAAACTTATTCATACTCTTATATGTGTTTTGTTTACTATCGATTTGATGATAAATCTGTAGATATATGAAAAATTCTTTGTTTCGATTGCTGGAATTGAATCAGTTTGTTGTCCGATAACAATATTCATTCTATAAAAATTGTTAAATAGGTACTAACGTGTAGGAAACAGAGTAACATTCTGCGGTTGTCCAGGTTGGCTTTGAAAGTTCAGACCCAGACAATTCCCCATGATTAAAATTCTTGTATAACTGGCCTGAAAACTAAGTTGATTGGACAAAATCTCAGAATGAGTTAATGTCCTTAAGTATGCTTGACACTTCCCTTAATTAAGTTGTATCAGGACAAGAGGGTACAAGTAATTTTAATTCCAAATCTGTTTTAAAAATTGAAAAGAAGTGAGGTTTAAGACAGTTAAAGCATTACAGTATAAGATAGATGTTCTAATTTTCTATGCTACTCTTTTGCGTAAAAGCAATGCACACAGTTGTAGCCTGTGAAGAAGTCTACCAAGCCTTAAGACCAATCAAAAGAAACCAGCTTAACCTTTCAAACAAAATTCACTGTTATAACAATCCATTAACCAGACCCCTGATCAAAACACAGAACTAAAAGGCTATCATTATTGGCTTTTTAAATTTATTACAGTAGATGTGCACTAAGAAGTTGTCTATTTTCTTGTGTGCTTCGTAGTTTTTTCCATCGTCAATGAAGATTACTAAAATATTTGACATTCTAAGTAACAGCTTCCATCTTATGTCTACCCTCCTAGTTTTTAAATTGTGCCATCTTATGTCAACTTTGATGCTCCATTGGTCAGCCCTCATAGTTTACCTTCTTAGCCTTTTCTGGATTATTAATTTATGAGAAATTATCAAAAATGCTATTTCCAGCATATGCAATCAAATTAGTTAATTATTTTGCTATTGTAAAAAAAATTATCATTATAATAAAAAATTCAAAATAATTAATCATCATCTAAATTTGATAACAGTTAGAGGATGTAGATCATTTTGTAATACAATTTTTATGTCTAAGATTTAATTAAGTAATGACATGTATCTTCCAGATTGTTAGCAATATTGGATTTCTGGTTTTAACTTGACATGTCTTGGCGGATTTGGTTTAAAAGATTAGATTCACTCTTTATTACTAAATGTTTATTACTAAATGGAAAGCAACCAACCAGTTGAAATAAAAAGATTTGATTGAATTCAAAAGATGACGTTAGAGCTCTTGGTTCATGAATCCCTGCTATGTTTCGAATTGAACTTCCCTGTAGAAGCTCCAGAAAGTGCCGTCTAAAAGGGAAGTGTGAATCAGTAAGGGGTAAGTAGGCATTAATTAACGACGTCTTGATAAATCAGTTACATAAAAGTACCATTTATTCTTATAGGTTGACTATTGAGTTATACAGTTACTGAACTTAAGACCTGATATATAGAAAAACAATCAAATTAATAGCAGTTTATACTTTACAACAGACTTAACATTTAGCAATTACCACCTACGATGCATAATGTAACAAATTTCACGTATCAAAGAAATAAGCTAAGTACTCGGATGAATTCCCAGCTGCAGTTTTAATCCACACAATCAGTCAAATGCATGAATCTGTACATTATAGTACCGAAAAAAATACCTAATAAATGCATGAATCAGTCAAATTGTAATTGAAAATTAATATTCATATTAAACGAAGTGTTATAATTGTTCTGAAAATTAAAAAATTAAAAAAAATTAAAAATTTACATAAAAGTACCATTTATTCTTTTACTAATTTGTATTTTCGTGTTAACTTGCAGGACTCCTGCGATTTGTCTCCATATATTCTTACAGAACTCGTAAGAAGGTACAGATAGCTGCAGTGACACAGTTTTTGATTATCTGTTTGGCAGTTCAGGTTTCATTCTAATTATTAACTGCTCAAGTATCTGTTTCTGCTTTGTGTTGATATGTCTGTATTGAAGCTTCATATAGACAGTTACATTCTTGCGCTAATGTATAATCTTTATTTATTCATTCTAATTAATGGACTTGACGGTGCTTTATGATATAACATCGATCCACACTTTAATGTTTGTTGAAGAGTGATGAAAGGCTAAACAACGAATCCTAATGATAAGAACATTTGAGTGTACTTCTATATAAGGTCAATAGAGTTAATTTTGTACTTCTATTAAGAATCAATTTGGTAGTATAGGATTTTTTCTTATTAAATATATTTGAGTGTTGTGTCTGAGTTTTATTAGCAACCTGCCCTTTGTATTCAAGGTTAACTTTTTTAATAAATTTTTAGAGATTAAAATATGCACCTGCACCTTTCTATCTGTGTATGCACAGTAATAATTTAACGGCCTCACGAGTCATCATACTAGCATATGATCAAGTCAGATTTTAGTAGAGACTAGAGAGACATTTAAATAATTTTTAGCATATGCACAGTATATACCAGGAATTTTTAACACATCTCTTACAGCCTGACTCTTCAGACTGTATCCTAGTTTTTGTCTTAGTATTGCTGCCTTAACACATGTAACTTTCAGGGCTTAAATTTGTATTCGTTCCAGAGAATTTAGGCACATGGCCCTTATTATGCGACAATATTACAATATTATCATGAATCACACATAGTACTTGAGGCTTAACAGAAGGAAGGTGAAAGAAAAAGAATTATCAGATGACTATAGGGTCAAGTCATTTGTTATGTGTGAACTAAGTATATTTCTAGTTCGGAAACATTTAAATCAAAATATCGAAGTAGATGAGTGTACCTTCCATCTTAATTTTGGTATGATTTCGTAAAAACAGAATAATTGGCCATAAAGTAATCTTGGCAGATGAATGATCCATCAGCCATCGTAATAGTATCATTTAGCAGAACAATTGAGCGTAAACTATGCGAGGTGGCAATCCATTTTACTCTACAATTCTGAAATTTTACAGCAGAAAAAGAAGAAACATATGAGAACAAATACATAGACACTTGACTACCTGATTTGCTTTTGATGTTTAATGGAAAGTAAAAGAAAATCAAGCACTTATAGTTTTTAACTATGAAATGGGATTACAAAATATAGAATAGTACTGAGTTGCCCAATTAGTGTAATGTAATCACATTCTAGACAAGTAAAGTCCCACTAATCAAGAGCAGACATGAGACAGCTCAATCTCTGTGGCAATGGTGCATCAGTAGGAGACATTTACTATTATCTTATTCTGGCACTGATATGCTAACAAGTTTCTACTATATTTAAGAAGTTGATAGACAATGCCAGTATTAATTAATTTAGTACTACTGGTATAACTCTCCTCTACTACAACCACAAACAGATCTTAAGCAGCATTTACTAGGGATCTACAATATAATAAACTCTCCTTACCTGGCCATTTTGTACTTAGAATCTGTATATTAATTTCTGCTACACTACATGTTTCTTGTCATCTTCTACTTCTTCCCTATCTGCTGTGTCCTGGACCATCTGATCATCTTTAAGATTCTTTCATCAAAACTATCTCCTTAGATGCTCCAATTTTGCTAAAGCTTCTCACCCTATTTTTGGTCACATGATCGATGATGTATCTATCTGCTTGAATTGCTACTATACTACTATGCTAGCTACCTGTATCTGTTACATGCTGTGTTACAGTTTACTCCATATCATATTATTTTGAACATTAATTTAAAAAACCCCACCTCCTGAGTACTAACAAAATTCAAGGCTACGCGCATTTGACATGCGGACATCGATGCTTTTAAATAATTTAGGAACATGTTTCTGATCATTTGTTGGGATTATGAAGAATTTAATTGGAGTTAAATGCATGACAGGGGAGTCACTGCTAGGATGGTTCCTGGGGGATTATGATATGATTTAAACTAATAAATAGAACCTCGTGTATCCGTAAACAAACTTAAGCCATATCGTCCATAATCAGGTTTAAAGACTAAGCAACCGATAAGTTCGTAGAAGTTGCATAATCATATCCCAGTCAGAATCAGACAAAGCAGCACTAATTATATTACTACTTGTTGACACTAATTAAAAAGGTTGCTAAATAGTTGCGAAAAATAATCATTTTAGCTTCTTTAGTGTTTAGTTTCTTTAGGGTCTGAAGAGTCAGGCTGTAAGTTGCTTTAGGGTCCATAATTCATTTTAGCCAGTGTTTTGATTGCAACCACTTTTCTTTCTCATAATTTGAAATTACTGCAAATTTCATTTATGTTCTCTTTTACTACGATTTTTTTTATATGGATCATTAGATTGAGTGGCAGAATACCATGACATTATATATAAACAAAATTTTCCTTGAAAATTAAAGGATATGTAGATTTATCGCTAATAATATGCATTGCAATTAGTTCTTTGTAAAGTCTGGGTCTTTGGGTAAATGTATTTCAGTTTCTATAAATATATATGTTGTACTATAATAAACTAAGCTGGTGTCCCTCTCTTTTTTCTCGCCTTTGGCCATTTTTAAGATCCAAGTGTTAGAGTTTTCATATATTAAGTTCCATCATTGTTAGCTTGTCAGAATATTGTATATTGAGTTTTCCTATTTATTTCCCATTTTTTTGCTAATTTATTTGTTAATTTTTGTTACACTTTTCCTGTTTGTTTCCCCATTTTGGCATGTAGGGTCTTGGAAAAAGATACACAAACCAACAAATTAAAGAAAATCGAGATATTTGGGCAGATTATATTACTCGTGAATATATGTGATCAGGTAACTCTTCGTTTTTCTTTTGAAAAAATGTACTCAAGAATTTTTCACTTGTGAATATATTTCATATGTATTTTGTGCTAACAAGTTCAAACACGTAATTTTTGCAGGTGTTGATCGAAAAGATGGAGAGGTGTTGATCGAAAATATGGAGTATGATATGAACCTTGCAGCAATCGAAATGGATATTATGTTTTGGATTTACGATAGTTATGATGTAAATGTGTTGAATTAGATGTATGACATGGTTACTTGGATTTGTAAATTTAATATTGTGGATGTATTTTCAAGTATGTATTAATAATTATTTTAATTTCATTAATCACTTTGTTGAGAAATTTAGATTTCAAGTTTTATTTATTTTTTTGTTTTGAATAATAGGAATTCTGGGTATATAAAAAATATAAACAGGGTAAAAATGTCATTTTATAGAAGACAATATACGTCGGCATTTTCAGACAATATACGTCGTCTTTTTCAGACTTTATACGTCGGTTCTTGCTGGACTTTATACGTCGGTCCTTAATTGACATTATACGTCGGTTCTTTGTTGACATTATACGTCGGTCCTTTGTTGGTATATACATCGGTTATTTTTCGACAATATACGTCGGTTTTTATAGACAATATACGTCGGTTCTTTTTGGGCATTATACGTCGGCTTTGTGGACATTATACGTCGGCATTTTTGTCTGAACATTTCAACATTATACGTCGGTTTTTACGAGATTATACGTCGGTTTTAGCGACGTATATATTGACTTTATACGTCGCCTTTTTAACCGACGTAAAATGCTTGTACTTTATACGTCGCCCCTCCATACGTCGCCAATTAACCGACGTAAAAGACCAATTTGACCGACGTAAAAGACCAGTTTTCTACTAGTGGTTTATCGGACTATGGGCACAGCCCCTCAATATCAATCAAAAGCAAATCAACCCTGTTTATACAAAATATAAAGCTGCCTCAACTTGCAGCAACATAAAAGTAAACAAATAAGAAAAGTACCCGCCCAGACATGCGGCACCTAGCACATAATGATTTATATTACACTACTACTTACGCTACACCAATGATCGTATTTCTCACGCATTTTAATGATACACGTGACAATCAATCATTGATGTTCGTAAGCCCTAGGGAACAACCCCTAGCACTAACTATTACTTACGCTTTATCAATGATCACATCACTCAAGTATATTAATTATACTCGTGATAGCTAATCATGGATATTCGTAAGCCCGAGGAACTAGTTGTAGAGAATTACACAAGTACTTAAATATTGACATTTAAGACTCGTGATCTCATTACAACTCCTCGCAGATAAACACATAACACATAACCACATAAACACATAAGGAAAGTAAACTAAAGGTTTATCCTTTACTCAATATCACATTTGAAAACTATCCAACCAATAAATGAATTCATAATATTATATAAAAATTTAGAAATAACCTTTTTGTAATTTGAACTATCCCGGGATCACCGCTCAATTTCAATCAAAACCATCTTGACCACACATATAACTCACCACCAAGTATCTGACAAATACAACATTCAACAATTATTAGGACTCGACTACGATATTTAACCCATATAAGCCATTTACAATTGATAAGGTCATGTAAACTCCAATATTATACAACATATAATAGTTAATAACTAACGATCATTTAACCACTTACAAACCAACACCAAGTAGTTCACAATTATGACATCCCACAAATACTAAGACTCCACTTACAGCACATAAACAATTTGGCATTCAATTTACACCTTATAAGGCAATAACGATTTACACTTATCAATTAACAATTATAATTAACAATTAGCAATCAACACATTCCATTATCCACCAATTCTATAACTCCAACTAAATTCACAAAATCCAAGTACAACTCACCAACCACTATCAATTACTAAATTTAAACCGGCATCAACCTCCGGATAACAATACGGGACCGAAAATAATTTAAACCCGATTATTATCGAGACCACAAGATAACTCCAACAATTATAACTAACAATTATGCTCCTCCGAATTAAATCTCAGAAATTAATCTAACCACGAAAATTAACACATTAACTTACAAATTAAATCTAATTTAATCACAACAATCCACATAATTAATCTAAAATGAGAAATTAAACAATTACATCGTAGAATTAAAAATAAAATAAATAATTAAATAAATAAGTAAATTATACCTTTCCGGAATTAATGAACCTCTCTTTCTCTCTTGCTTCTCTCCTCTTCATAACATACACATATAAACCACCAAATACGCATACATTTAGCCTACATATCCTCCTCTATTTACCTTCCTCAACTCCCAACTAATTAGCATACAAGTCGATATTATCGCTCTTTTTGAACAGAATCGAGACCCCAATTCTTACAACCCATGGTTCGTAGTGAAAATGAAATCACACCCATATACTCAGACACCATTTACCCCTCATCACAATTAACAATCCAAACCATATCAGTACAACCATAACCATTAATAATCTTCAATTTTTTTTTTAAGCCTAACCCTTGGCCCCAATCGCCAATACAAAATCGTCATCACACCAAAATCATTCAGTCGATTCAAAACTCTACCCACCTCTGTACACACACACCTGCTATGTATAGACACACATACACAATGACTTGATTGCACACACAACAGACCCTGAACCCAACTCGCTCAACAGGCGCAGCCACACACACACCGCGAGTACACGCCTCAACACGCACACAAGAACTTGATAAATACTCTCACAATTCACTGCAACAGTTATGCTAGTAATCGAGCTTGTACAGTACAGGGCAGAACAAGGGTTGAAATTAAAGTTTCGATAGAATCATTGAAGTCCAGTTACCCACGCACAATACCCACACACAGCCGTAGGACAACAAATGGGAGATGGGTTGAGATTAACTCGCAGCAACAATCATCCCTAATACCAGAATTGAAGCTCAAAGGAGCTGAGAGAGAGTATCTTGTAGAGAGGGAGAGATACTCACGGGGAGAGAGATATCGAGAGAGAGTAACAGGTTTTGAGAGAGAGATGCCGAGAGAGATTTGAAGAGAGAGATGAAGGAGAGAACTCGAGAGTTCTAGAAAAACCAGCTGCAAAAATAAAAACTGAATTGGGGATGATAATATTGATCAAGGG
The DNA here is from genome assembly GCA_037693485.1 of Kitagawia praeruptora. NCBI lineage: Eukaryota > Viridiplantae > Streptophyta > Magnoliopsida > Apiales > Apiaceae > Kitagawia > Kitagawia praeruptora. The sequence continues at coordinate 112,650,989 of CM075351.1, read as the reverse complement.
ATTTGAAAGGAAAGAGGGGAAATTTTTGTATTTTGCTATTAGATTTCTGATTAAAAACACTCTAAATCCCATTTAAAAAAATAGAGAATAAATGGGTAAAATTTGAGAAAAATCAAGATATCATTTTTTTAAAAAAATTAGAAAATGAAATTAGCTATCTCCCCATATTTTTAAAATATTTTTAGGATCAAAAATGAATTAAATATGAATTTTTCAAACTTTGATCCTTTAAATACAATAAAACTCTTAAAATCATTTTAAAATACCACAACACCCGAATTAATCCACCCAACGATTTTAAAACTAAATAATATTATAAAGATAATAACACAAAAGATTTCATGATTTTTAATAATTCCGATAATTTTATAAAATTAACAGAGGATCAAAAATGCATAATTTAAATATTTTTAAATCCTCAAAAATACAAATAAAAATACACCAACCTTCACAGCTCACACAAATCATCATATAAACACATAAACATAACTTCACATATTTTTCACCTTCAAACAATATTCACATAATAACATTCATACTTCATATTAAATAAATATTTATAAATGCAAAATTTTCTTGGGCGTTATAGTATATTAAGCCTACTAGAATATACAAACAGCAAGCCATTTGGTGCTACAACAGAGACAGTCCAGCAATCTATTTTCATCAGACAGTCACAAACAGCAAGCCATTTGCAAACTGCCAGAAATCCTAAAGATAAAGATCAAGATTAATTCTCATGGATTTATTTCAGGAAATATATTGTGAGGATTCTTTATTATATAATACGTACACAATATATTCTAGAGCTCAAATCTTTTCAAATATCTTTCTTTAAATTATTTTATAAAACTTATAGGAGTTTCCTTATTTAAAAGATTTTCTTTCTTCAAAATCTCCTATACGCGTTTTATATCTATACAAATCAGAAGGTTAAAGTTTTCATCGATCTCTTTCTCTCAAACCTTCTGTCTAACGTTCACAAGAACGTTTGTAAAATCTCTAACCAATTGAACGTTGGAAATTGATTTCAAATCGTTCAAATAATTGGTGATTGATTTTCTGAACGTTGATGTGAAGCTTTATAAACCTGATTCTTGTGTTCATTCGTTTCTAACAATCCAAGAACAATTCAGAGAAAACATTCAAGCACACAAGATTTCAAACAACTCGGTTTTTCATTGCTATATCTTTTAATTCTCTCGAGCTCTTAATATATTCATACGTACTATATCTTAGAGAGTTCATAGTTTGAGTTGTATTCATCTATTGATTGTATTATTCGATTTGTAAGGTTTAGTTGTTGGACAAGTTGGCTTGGGAACTAGGGTTTGGTGATCGTTGCTAGAGAAGTATACTTGGGAAGTATAGCTTAGAGAGCAAGTTCAGAAACAGGAGTTCAGCACGCCATTTGTCAACAGCTGGGTATTGAGGGAGATATATTATTGTATCTTGTAATTGGTTTTATTTCAGTGATCAATAATATATTCTCTTACCAAGTTGGTAAGGGACCAGGACGTAGACCATAGGGGTTAGGGGTCGAACCTGGCTAAAAGTCTCTGTGTTCTTTATTTTCTGCTCTTTACTTACTGCTTGCATATAGCTTACTGTTTCTGCACTTTACTGTACTTGTTGTATGTGCATTCAGCATACCATTTGTCTCTGCTTAAAACGAAATCAGTAAGCTGTTTCTAGTAATTTTTAAAATCGGACTTAGTTGAATATAGTTAGCCATTTACACCTATTCACCCCCCTCTAGGTGTGCATTTTCATAAAATTAGTATAAAACTAAATGTACGTAGGACTGCTAAATTTAAAATGTTGAAAGGCAATTGTTTAGTAGTAATATTAACAATAAGCATTAAACATAATATCTCTCTGTAGCTATTTCTTTGTCTCTAGCATACATCTTAACAGTCTATATCAATACTACAAAAAAAATTAAAAATTTAGTAATATGAATATGTGCTATGAATTAATAATGATATAGTTCCATTTGGTAAGATGCCTAGCTGAAACAGCAAGTTTCACAGAGGTACTCCAAAAGGTTTTTTGCGCCTCGTACTGGTGAACAATGCTTTTCCATCATGAGACAAGACAAATAGCACACTTGAGGACACTATAAATAAAGGAAAAAGTTCTATGGAGTACTATTTTTTTTGGAGTATTGGAGTACTGCATCTTATCTGTTCATTTGTTTTTCATCCAGTGGTCCACGTTTTTTTGCTGGTTTGTTTATAATTTAAATTAGAAGGGTAGTTTTGTATTTTTACATTTAACAAAAGATAATACAGTTTTAAAGTCGGATGGATTAAGTGGGTAAAGGCTGGTGGTTCAATTTTTTAAGGGTTGCATAACGGATTACATACATTGCAGAATACTACTGTTTCTAGAAATCATACATTGCATGTTATTGCCCGAATGTTTTTATCATTTGGTGTAGTCTGTGTTCTGCAGAAATCATACTACGGATTATTATTTATGTTGTTTTGTCTTACAGTTGTATTTTGGTGTGTCATTGTATTTCACGTTCATGCCTGAACTAGTCTGCAATATGGTGTATCAATTTAAGGTTTGAAAGATCAACGCCCCCATTTTCAAGAACTTGGCCGGAAAATATGAACACGGTCACCGGAAAATTTCCCGGCAGCTAACCAAAAATTCTGGTGACGCAAAAACATTCCAAAAACCATCTTCTTTTCGACCCATACAACCCCTCAACAATTAACAACACAACTACAGCTAAAATCAATCCCAACACCATTGAAAAAGAACCGGAATCGTGAAAATCTGGCAAAGGAAACAAAATCCGGCGAACATACAAACTTGCCCATAAAAATTCAACAAAAATATATAACACAATACATATGCTAGTACATGCATACATACAAATAGAAATCACAACTGATGCTTACAAAATAAAATCCGGCCACTTAAGAATTTTCCGGTGAACCTCAAAACTATGCAGAAAATTATGAAAAAAATTCTATAAGCCTCTACATACAACGATCTATACTTTTATATAATCAAGATGGAGAAACAAGCAACAAAAATCGACTTTATAATCCAGCCAAAAATTAAACTTTGCCAAATCCGTGATTTGATGGTGTGGATGGATAGAACATTGAGAGACAGGGATTTTGGTTATTAATACGCTCGATTTGGACCATGGAATCACCAGTTACAAAGGCTTTGATTCTTGGAATTTCAAGAAATCAAGAAAAGAAAAAGAAGAAAAAGAAAAGGGAAGAGAGAGTACGGGAGGCAGGGAGAGATGAGGGGATGGGGTGTGTGCATGTCAGCGTGGGGGGTAGTTGGGTAGATTAGGATAAAAACTTTACATAAATTATGATTTGCAGGACTTTGCCCTTAGTTGTTCATTTATTTATAACATTGCCATTAAAAAAAGTTTAATCCTGTCCACATGATCTATTTCAATCTAACGGTGATGGGGTAGGTTAGGATAAAAACTTTACTTAAAATATGATTTGCAGGACTATGCCCTTAATTGTTCATTTATTTACGACATTGCCATTAAAAAAAGTTTAATCCTTTCCACAGGATCTATTTCAATCTAACGGTGATGATAGAGTACTCCAAGTACTCCAAATAATAAGTACTCTATAGAGCCAAACTCATAAATAAAATTATAAAAGAAGCGCAACGGTTTTTTGTTTTTAAGCAACATAAAAGTTATTTTTTTCAAAATAAAAATGAAGAGCTGATTAGAATTAGGACTATCTAAAGTTAAAAAAGAAGACCTGATGTGGAGGTATGAAGTTTGCGGTTATTAGTGGTCCAAAGTCCAAACTTGTCTCCGCCAAAAACTTAATAATCATAGAGGAATGATTTTCATTTTCAAGAATCTGCTTTACCACTACTCATGTGTTCTATATTTGATAAGTATTTTCAAGATTCGTCATTTCTGCCACTGCCAGGTATCAATATTGGAAATCGCTTTGGAGACTCGTCATTGCATTCTTTACCAGAAGACAACAACCGGAGATTAATGACTAAGAAAATTTCTTGGAAAAATCTGGAGACAATTACTGAGATTGATCCGATCAATTTCATCCATGGAAAGGATGTTAGGTCCCGATAGAGGGCTATTTTACGCTAGAAGGGGGGGTTGAATAGCTTAATATCCAATTTAAAAATTATTATGGCGTTTTAAAAATATTTAACCTTTTTAAATATTTTTACCGAGTCGTTAGCAGTTTATAAGTGCGGAAATAAATGAGAAGGAAAGAAAATACCACACGGGAGATTTTATCCGGGTTCGCGATGGCGTAACCTCTAATAGATTCGCTCAACGCTACGTCCAGTCCCCGAGCTCCTCTCCGGACTCGAGATTTCCCTTAAAAATAAACTCGCTCCTTTAGTAGGCGGAAAAGCCTTTACAACCCTACAAATATTTATCTTGGTGCGTAACTACCCATTACCACCTCAAAATAAATGTAACAAAATGTAACAAATACAAGACTCGTCTTGGTGCGTAACTACTCGTCACCACCTCAAAGTCGTTGTAAAACCTACACAACTTATCTTAGACAACAACTCCCCGCTACTTCTTCAAAGTTGATGTAGAACCTTGGTGTAGACTATTGATCCTTGGCTTTTGTCGGTCTTGGGTCTTAGATGATAGGTCTTGGGTCTTTCCTCTTCTTCACGGTGCAAAGACTACTAACTCCCCGTTAGTACGTCTAGGACTTGGGTCTTAGAACGAGAATCACCTCACTTCAACTTCACCTCACTACAAAAGTTAGACAACAATATCTACGAAACAAATATGGTTAAAGATATATAAGTTGGACTAGTATGTTACAGTACTAAGTCCAAAAGGTAACTTTAATATTCGTATAGGAATATTAAGTTATATTGTAAGTATACTTCCTTTGATAAAAAATTAAGATCAAAGTATACTTTTAATTACTCCCGATAGATATAAATATTTTGGAGTAATATTCGAAGTCCTTGTTAAAAGCTATAGTGCTTTAAGGCTTCGAATTGTATACCTTTGTTTGACTAATACAATGTCAAGGTATAATTATAACTTCTTGCACGATATAAACTTTTTAGCCACACGAAACAATAAAAGTAACTCGCTTATCTATAGGATAAAACGAGGGCCGCTATTATGCGTTAAATTAGTGCGAGAAACAAGTGGCTAACTTGTGCTTTTGGAAGTAGTATTCTTTCTTTTGATAGATCGTTTAAATCCAAGAATACTTATATCACAATACTCCGTTAAAATGAGATTAAATAAATATAACTTGGAGTTTGTTGATATATAAAGTCCTTTAAGCTAGTAGGCTTAAGGCTTTTAAGATGTATACTTCCGTTTGACTAAATACAATGTCAAAGTATACTCTTGTTTAAACTTCTTGCACTAAATAAGTTTATGGCCATGACAAGTAAAGTAAGTGCGATAAATAAGTGGCTAAACTTGTGCTCTTGTAAGAAGTTCAAGTTGTATGATGTATTTCGTTTATTGAATATCCCACGGAACACTAAAGATGTTAGTTGGGAATTCGAACGAAATAAATATTGTTACAACATTTGACGTATGTCAAATATAATCTCACAACTTTTGAGATTAAGTACTTTCTTTAGATCTTTCTTGTAATATAACGTTTCTTTTGAAAGATCAAGTACTTGGTTCAACTCTTTGCTTATATATATATATTGCAAAGGATGTATAAGTTGAACTATGTTCGTATTTTCGTTCTCTTTTATATAGAGACTTTTGGTATCTTATATAGATCCAAGAATAGTGATTAAGATGAAGTATAGAAGTTAAGCACAAATCTCAAATATAAATACGAAGACGAAGCTAAGAATTACCACTTTTGGAAAAAGTTCGCCGGAGGTTCGGCCGGATTTTGGCACGGTGGTCGAACTTTGGGAAGCCCTTCGGGAGGTCGGAAAGTGGTGGTAGATGAAGTAGAACTAAGCTTGTTGAACAAAAACCTTGAATATATGGATATATATTTGGGAGAGAGAAGGTTTTTGAGATGAAGTAGATGAAGATAGAACTTGTATTGGAGAGTATCTACTTCTAAAATCCCAGCATGTATTTGGCTCTTAGCTTGTGTTTGAAATGGTTGGATGAGGGGGTTTATTTATAGAGAGAGTTGGGTGGAATGAATGGTGGAGATTTAGATTTAAGGGAGTGGTTGAGATTGAAAGCACTTGGATTGATGACATGGCAAGTGGTTTTTGTTTGTTGGGAGTGGTTTGTGTTTCTTTGAAGTGGGTTTGGTATTATAATACCAGATGTGTTTTAAGAAGTATCGGACTCGTATCAATTAACGAATAAATACGAAACATGTATCGTTAATTAAATACCCGAAAAATACGAAACTACCCAATAAATAATTCTAAAATTATGGAACACTTGGGAATATTGTAAAATAATATTCTGGAAAGTTTGGTCAATTTTGGTCAATGTTGACTTGGTCAAACGTGGTCAAACGTGGGACCGCTTACCTCGGTTTTCGTGCCGGACCAAAAATTCTCTAAAAATTCCGAAAATTTTACCATGCATAGAAAATAGTATTTAAATGTTCAATCTCAAGTTTCAAGTCAATCTAGAAAGTGGAAGTATTTTATTTGGATTTAAAACGATTAAATCAGCTTACGGTTCCGAATGAAATACGATTGGCCTTTTCTTGAAATAAATAAATCTTTTGACCAATGTTTTGACTTGAATAAATACTTAGAGTATATTTCCTAATATATAAAATATTTTGAGAGCATAGGAAATATTTTCGAGCGATTAAAATAATTTTCTCCGAAATATGATAAATTGAAGAAGTGGGAGAAAAATTATTCTAAATATTTCTGGCACGAGATAAAACTAGGAATTAATATTCTACCACTGAATATTAATATTCTAGAGTATAAAGAGTCTTTTGAAGGATGCGAAAACATTTTGAGTGCGAAGACAGAAGTCTTTTTCGAATGAAAACTGAACATTTTTAACTGTAGCACGAGTTCTCTAAAGAATATTAATCCTCGAATATTCTTTGTTCGAGCTTGTCGCCTTATTAATATTGCAACGGAGATCTAAAAAATATCAAGTCTCGATATTTCTTTTTCAATCTTATTGCCTTGCTGCAGAGATATATTCCGTAAAATATTATTTGATTTTTCAGCGAAATGGAATATCTCTTATATTTAAAATACGATTAGGATGAAATATTTTACTAGAGTTGACCATTTGACTTTTGACCGAATCAATTAAATATATGACCTAGTGGAGAGGATTCTAAGTGTATTTAAATTTTATGTTAAATCGTACAAATACCAAAATAAATATTATATCGAAGATATCCTTTCAATCTTCCCCTTTTTGGTATTTGCCAAACAAACATAAAATTTAAATTTCGAGTGTGTGCTTCCCCTTGATGTATGCATGATTTTTGAAAAATATTTTGCACATAAAGCTATTTAACTAAGGGAGAGTACTTATCAATCCTTTCCTAGGTGAATAATTGATTCCTGCAAAAAGCAAATTACTTGTCAGTAATAAGGAATTCGCAAAATTTTAAATTAGAATGAGTATTCTGTCTTCCCCTTTTGTTTGGTAAAGTGCCAAAAAAAAAACTTTTCTTCCCCTTTGTTTGTAAAAGAAATTTTACTAATTAATCTCTTTCTTCTCCTTAACATATTCTGTCTTCCCCCCCTTTTGTTTAGAACATATATCTATAAGGATTATATAAGGAGATGATTCAAGAAGATATTATACTAGCATGTTATATATAACAAAAAATAACACGTGTATGGCCAGATAATATACCGAGTATTAATTTAGAAGTACAGTCATGTTGTTAGCATAACATTTGATATCACTAATTAATAATATCATGAGTGAGTTGTTTTACCGTAGAGAGAAGGAGAATAATCAATTTTAAACAGATTGTTTTGGTACAATTCTCGTTTGTAAATTAAGCTAGACACCTGCGATATAGTCATGGCTCGAGATACAAATTTAATTATGAATTGTTAAAGCTTGAGTAGGCATAAAGCATGGCAGTTCGTAAGGTACAGTTCATGCAATTAATCGTGTGAAATTATAAATATATTGCAAGCATAGTTCAAACCAAAAACACATTCATGAAACTGTTTGTTAATACATTTCTGTCTAGGTATTGTACTAAGAACATCACAGTTGCTAAGTCTAATACATTCTCTTCATATTACATAACTTGCAAATGTAAGTCTTTTACAATCATTTAATCTAGTACAGTCTAGAATCATAGTAAAATACCGTAATCCTCATTCGATTTCAAAGAGAGTGTACACAACACTAGTTACAAGGAAACGAGTCTAATACATTCTAATTTAATTTAACTGGACTTATAGCTTACATCAAGGAATTCTAGTACAATCTAGTTCAAGTTACATCTCTGTAAGGCCGATTACATAAACAATATCTAATACAATCTAGTAAACAACTTTTACATCATCAAATTGCTACTACAGTCTAGAGAGTTGACAAACAAATTTATACATTTTCATTAGATAGCAGTCAATATAGAAAATGAATCATACAGTATAAGCAATTATGATCAAGGATTTAAGATAGAAGTGGTTATACCTTTGCAGTAGACTGTGAACGACACTTACCACTAATGAGAGGGATGAATCTTTATAAGAAATATGAGTAACAAATACTAGCTGCATAGGTTAGTTGTATCACATATGAAAAGTAGTAATGAAAGTAGACATGGCACAAGATTAACAGGATAGGATTATATTACAATGAAAATTTGTTCATCTTAATCACTATGGTTCAGTGATTAATTTGAACATGTCCCTACACCTGTTTATCGATTACAAACTATCAGAAGTATGCATACTTCTGATCACCAACCAGTCATAGTTCCAAATATTACAAACGGAGGTTACATGTGAGTGACACAATCTCACCAAATCAAACAGCAGCAAAAGATTACAACAGTCAAAAGATTACACATGAATCTTAACAAACTTATTTCCAACAACTAAAAGTTCAGATAACAAACCAACTTACAAATCAACAAGAGCAGAATCATTTCAGGTAGATTGAAAATACAACAAGAAAAGTAGCTCACCCCCAGCAGGAGTAGCACAGAACACACAAACAAGCAAGAAGATCACCCAGTAGCATCTTCCATTGCAGCTACAAACCCAAACTCTCCAACAAGATTAGGTAACCCATTTTCATCTAATCCACCTAGACCTACATTCACATTTCCTAGCTCATTTACCAAAACCCCATCTTCTACCAACTGAACTTGATAAGACTCAATAATTTCCATATCTCTAGTTCCATTCTGTCCTAAGGTAGAAGCAGCAAGACCTTCAATGAATCCTAATCTAGCCTTAATTTCCTCATTCTCATCTTTTAACCTCCTAAGTTCTAGGTTTTGTTCCTTAATCATCAGTTGGACACAATTATAATCAGCTAAGAATACATTTTCTTCATGAATGACTTTAGGAAGCAGAGTAGGGAAAAAGGCCTGGGGTTCACAGTACATAAGAGGAACTTGGGCTCGAATGTGTGTGGGAGTGATGTAAGAATCAGCAATGAAAGTGGAGTTTGAGGGCATATTAATATGAAAGATGTCAAATAGAGAAGAAATTAACAAACCATAAGGCATGTAATCTATAAGATTGGCATTTATCATGTTTAGCAAGATGACATAGGAAATGCTGAATTTGATCATATTAAAGCTAAGCAGATCAAGGACTTTCACATCAAAGAAGTCAAAATATTTGCTTTGGTTTGGCTTGGGAATAATATTAGCCCTTAGAATTATAGCAAGCATTTGAAATTTGGGAGAGAAGTACTTGTAGTGAATACCACAGTCACTAGTACAAAACTGACCTTATACGTCGCCTCTTATACGTCGGTTCTGGCCAAAGGCGACGTATAAAGTAGTTATATACGTCGGTTCCGCATAAAGGCGACGTATATGGTCAATTTTTAAAATTTTTTACGTCGGTTGAACAAAACACCGACGTATAAGGTCATATTATACGTCGGTTGAGGAAAAGGCGACGTATATAATGCTACTTTATACGTCGATTGAGAAAAAGGCGACGTATATAATACTACTTTATACGTCGGTTGAGGAAAGGCGACGTATAAAATGCTACTTTATACGTCGGTTGAGAAAAAGGCGACGTATGTAATACTACTTTATACGTCGGTTGAGGAAAGGCGACGTATATAATACTACTTTATACGTCGCTCTTAATATAACCGACGTATAAAACCTTGAAATTAAAGAAATTAGAAGTTGCCACGTGTCACATTATTATTGGGTAACATTGAAGCACAAGGATTGTGCTTCTTTCAGATTACTTTGAACCGCTGGATTGAATTAACAAGATCTGAGCCGTTGGGATTGAATTAAATCTCTTAAACATATATTTTAACTATCTTTTTTGTTTTAATTTTATCTCTCAATCTACCGAAATCTCTATCTCGATCGACCAAAATCTCTTTCTCTGCCCTCTTCTTCTCCTCTCTCTCTCTCGACATCTCTCCCTGCTCTCTCATTTCTCCACAATCTCTCTTAATCTCTCTTGCACAATCTCTCCCCTCTATCTCTCTCTCGCTCGAATCTCTTTCTCCTTTCTTCTCTGTTCGAACTCTCTCTCTCTCTCATTTTCTTCTCCTCCCTGCTTCCTCTCATCTATATATATATATATATATATATGTGTGTGTGTGTGCGCGATTATGTGTGTGTGTGTGATAATCGATGGTGTGTGTGTGTAAATTGATTATGTGTGTGTGGGTGAGTAATTGTGTCGATTATGAGTAATTGGGTGAGTAAATTGATTATGTATTGCAAACTGTGTGCTGCGTGGGTCGAGTTCATGGTGTGATGTGATGTGAGTAATTAGTTGTTTATACAGAGGTAAAATCAACATCTCTACTATCCAATTTTTGTGTGTGTTAGAGTTAGTTTGATTGATATGTATGTTAAAGTTGAGTTGTTGGATTATGCATTGCAGGTGTTTGATGAATTGCGTGAGAGAGATAACGTGTTGGTTTGGAATGTGTTGATTGATATTATCTTGATGATCATTGGTACCATAGGATCTATTGGTAATGGAGTGTGTATGCCTCTAATGAGCATTCTTATTGGTGAATTAACAGATGCTTTTGGACAAAATCAAAATAATGACGAGGTGGTAGATAAAGTTTCCAAGGTAATTGCTACACTTAATTATAGTAAGTTAAAATGAGGACGGTTGTTAGAACCTTACTGTGTGCTTGTACTTGTAAGTATAAAGTTTAAACTTTAATTAGTCTTAATAGAGATACTGCAGCCTTCTGGGTATATGCAGTCTAAAAATAGGTGAATGTGGATAATTATAGTAATGAATGCTTGTATGTGTGTGATATAAGTAGTTTGCTTATAATCTTTATTTGGTTCTGGTTACAACAAACATTTTGATTGCAGTGACTTGACAGCTTAAAGAAGTTGCTTTGAAAACGTTAGCATATAGAAGATTCCCAAGGATTCTATATGTGTATGTGTGTGTATGTTGATGAAGCTTCATTATCTATATATTGACAATTGTCACAAATCATCTGCACATTTGGGAAAGGATAGTTTAACATGCAGTCGCGAGTTATCCAGAATTTCAAAATGTCAGTAGGCCTTTTCTCTTCTAGATTAGCTAGTGCAAGATCTACTGTGCTTTTGCTTTGCATTGCCTGCATGAATTACACAGGAAGCACACATATAAGCACAAGATATACATAACTGATTTATAAGTTTGTGATGATGTCAGTGTTATTGTCTTTTTCAGGTAAAGCTCAGGTTTTCCTAGCACAGAATCTTTGCTTGAAACTACTGACTGCGTGATATCTGGCCCTTCATTGATAATTTCAAGTTTAAATCCTCTTTTAGTTTGTAACTGCAATAATCAGGAATATATCTATGAAAGAACAGTAGTGGTATTTGAACAATTACATAGTTTGTAGCATGGTTGCGCAAATGCTCGGTCCTCACTTAGTGCAGGCGGTTCCTGACCAAATATCATCTCACAGCTCTTATCATCAAAATCTGAAAAGGAATAACAGAAGTTCGTAGGTGTTAAAAACCATGTGTGACAATATAAACTGAGACATGTCACTGCTTCTGCATGGTCATGTATTATTCTGTATATGTACGTTGCTGGTAATAAATTGCTAGTAAGCACAATTTTATATTACAGTATCTGACTGAATATGATGACTGACTCGCTTATGGAAACTATGAACTTTGCATACAGATGACAGGCCTTCTAGAAAGAATCACCTCTACTCTTATCAAGTTGTCATTGACGGTGGGATTGCACACCATTGATAACTCGAGCTTAAGAGGCTAACTATTATTCTCTCCAGGAGAAGGTACTACTACTTAAAGATCTTTTGTAACTACTTGTTCTCTCCAGGAGGAGAAAATGATATAGTACTTTATCTTGCCTAAACTCCTTTAACTAAGGTTGCAGATAACTTCTGCTACTTAACAGAAAAATCAAAAATAAAATAATATTTTGCTGATATATGTTTTTATGTCATTTTTGCAGGTTGGGAAATTTACACAGCTGGTAGCAACATTTATTGGTGGCTTTGCAATAGCCTTCTTCAAAGGATGGCTTCTTACACTTATCATGTTAAGTTCAATTACCATAAATTAAATTACCAGTGTAATTGATAAAGGTTTAACAACCTTTATGAAATTCTACTTATTATTGAAAGATATCCAGAGAGATCAAGATAGATCAGAGGTAATGCACTTTTTATTGTTACGTAATCATCTTATCAAGAGTCGGTAATGTTCAACATGTATGACTGTTTAGACATGTGTTGATTCTCTAACTCCCTTCAAATAATTATCGACTTAATATCTATGCAATAACAATGCTTTCTAGATACCAGTATGCAGAATTTTCCCAATTTTTAAGTTTGACCATCTGCATCTGCATCAGTATGGAATCCTGCTAATACAGTAGCATCATTAATATAGTGGTCATTGCCATCATAAGAGCATGATAAATCTGCAGTATCATCCTGGTTATAAGAAAGGATACTTGTGGTGTCTATAAACGTATATGTAAAACAATTATCTCATGGTTATCATCACTTACATTCTTGTTTTTATCCATATGCAGTGTGCCCCACCACTTGTTTTGGTAGTTCTTTGTATTCATATTGTGCAGGTTAATATGAATATGTCGATGTAATTAAAGAAGATGAGAGACTAATTGTTGACGTGAATTTTCGAGCAGAATTCAAAATTGCAAGGCCTTCGTCTTTAAATCTCCATCATTTCTTCAAGTTTGAATTGCCGGTGTATAAATTATGCAAGTTCAGTATGAACCCACTTGTGCATTGTATTCGTTGTAATGCTAGAGAACTCGTAGAGCTCTGATTTGTAAATATTTTTTTTGGATAATATACTGATCAGTTTTCTATTTTAAATACATTCTTTAGCTACTCCCCTCCATGTATCTCCTATAAATATTTCTGATTTGTAAATTCAGGTCAAAAATAAAATAAACAAATTAATTTTTTTTTTAATTTTTTGGACCTTATACGTCGGTTGTTTTGAAGAACCGACGTAAAAGGATAACAATATACGTCGGTTGTTTAGAGAAACCGACGTAAAATGGTACAATATACGTCGGTTGTTAAGAAGAACCGACGTAAAAGGATAACAATATACGTCGGTTGTTTAGAAGAACCGACGTAAAATGGTACAATATACGTCGGTTGTTTTGAAGAACCGACGTAAAAGGATAACAATATACGTCGGTTGTTTAGAAGAACCGACGTAAAATGGTACAATATACGTCGGTTGTTTAGAAGCACCAACGTAAAAGGTTACAATATACGTCGCCTTTTTAACCGACGTATAAGACTCTGACCTTATACGTCGCCAGCCCATACGTCGCCATTTAACCGACGTAAAAGACCTATTTAACCGACGTAAAAGGTCAGTTTTCTACTAGTGAGTTAACATCACCCAGACCTAGAGGTACATCTGAGTCACAAAGAGCACTCAACATAGCATTAAATTCACCCTTATTAAACAGAAAATAAGAGTAAATATCTAAACAAGGTTCCTCAGCCAAGACAGCAGGTAGATGCAATGCTTTGTTGATGGTTTTATGATCTATCATTATAGGTTTTGTTAGCACAAATCACGCAAGCGTACGTGGTCACAAGTAATATAGATATAAGTCGAGTTCGTTCCCACAAAGATCTAATAAGGTGTCAATTCAGTTATTGTACCTATGCAACAATGTATGGTTTTTATTCACTGCTAAGACAATTAACAATTTGGGTTTTGATTATCTACTAAAACAAATTATCAAACTAAGAATTAACTAGCTAATGAGAATTAAAATCGAATTACTTATGCAAGAAAACATGGAATCCTAACTTCATTAACTACTTCACTTAGAGATGACGCCTTTAATCAATCCATGTGATGGTGTTGATATCTGATCAGACAACACGGAACAAGTATACGCTACATCTCAGTATACGAATACCAAACTAAACATACATCCACAAAAGAGATAGAAGATGAATAGACACCAATTATGCTTAGACCCTATATCTCTATAAGATTTGAAAACATAACGGTTGAAGAACAAGTTGTCTATTTACGCTACAAATCATGATGTTCAAACATCAACCTATCCTATGCTAGCATGGCAAGTTCTAAATCTCAAGATCCACTCTCGTTTCGCAAGAGATTAACAAATTAGATGTTCATGACGCATCTATCAATTAAGCACAACCATACAAGGATATCAAGATTCACCACATATAAATCTTTAAAGCAATCAAACCACTAAGCTACATCCAGATAAATCCGTTAGAATCCCATGACAACGATTAGTTCATAATTGAACCTCTCGTCATCATGGGATCAAGTGAAACCAAGATAATGAAACAAGATATAAATTTTATGTTACAATATACTATCTAATGTTATGATAAGTAATGGGTACAAATTACAGTGGTAGGATGTGTTTAAATAGGCTCTAGAAGTCTTCCCCATCAAGGAAACTACCAAATAAGAATTAAAATAGAATACGTTTCCTAAACTGATTCTGTTTTTTAAGGAAAATTCGTAACTGACTTTTCTTCAGTATTTCTGGGCCGTTCCATTCGTAATTGGACCTTTGGACCACTTTAGAATGAAATATAATCTCGTTAGCTTCACGTGGACTATAAGATCGTCCAAAACGGACTTGTAGAACTCAAGATATGGCCCAAACAGTGAAGACTGCGCAACCTACCCAGAAAATCCGAATTTTACACAATTTGCTCCTTTCTCCTTCGTTTTCTATTCCAATTCTTTTGCCACTTCCCGTTCTTAAATATTTTGACTTAGGATCTTCAAATACTTGTAGGGAAAAGGTTCCGCTTTTTATTCCAAACTCGTAATCCACGCCAAAACCAACGGAAAATGGAAAGCCTAGTCGATGATTCACGAACCTGCACATTATATGAAAACACATCAAAAATACAACAAACTTGAGGCCAAGTGAATCAATTTAAGCCGATATGGAACGCTCCAAGTGGATATAAAATCCACTTATCACACCCCCAAACTTAAACTGATGCTTGTCCTCAAGCATAAACACCTAAACACTAACTAATTAGTACCACTTCCGTAGGTGATCACGATTGCATTTTGCATATGCAACAAGCCCTTTAAACCCCTAGACAGCCCTAGTGGACGAGTAAGGTCTCGTGAGGGCCTATAGCGAATGTACCCACAAAATTCATCTAACTAAACAATGCAATAACAATGCAATGCATGAATGCAACTAATGTGAAAATGCAAAGATCCCCTTCAAACTAACCAAAACCAACTAGCA
Organism: Kitagawia praeruptora; assembly: GCA_037693485.1. Taxonomy (NCBI): domain Eukaryota; kingdom Viridiplantae; phylum Streptophyta; class Magnoliopsida; order Apiales; family Apiaceae; genus Kitagawia; species Kitagawia praeruptora. The sequence continues at coordinate 112,635,101 of CM075351.1, read as the reverse complement.
AGCAAATATCTCAAAGAATGCAACTAAATCCAAATAGAGCTCGACTAAGTCCCCGTATACTAACAATACATGACAGAAACGTGCGTGTGTGCGATGCTCATCAGAAATACTCCCAAAACTAGGTCAAAAATCATACATATTCTTCGTCAAGACAATCACAGGTTTATAAACAGAATAGACTGTAGACACTTCATAACCTCGAAACACCTTCATCCTCATTCAAGCTAGATAGGAATTCATGCTTTTATTATTATACAAGTTCGACACATAACACAACAAGTATGCTTATTTAACCGTGCAATGGATGAGACCCCAAAAGGCTTATACAATAATACCCATGTAGCGAGCGTTAGGTTAGCGGATCCCAAACCTCAAAGGGCCTTAGGTCACTAGGCGCATTGCCCCCATTGAACTTAATTGCTCGAGTATTAAAGAGCTCACCCTGGTTAATTCTGCATTTAACACTCACATAACATTTTTTTTCTCTTTTTTTTTCTTTCTTTCTTTTTTTTTCTTTTTTTTTAATGCAATCTGGAATGAGAATTCTCAATTCCAACCCTAGACTACTCATATAAATATGAGCCGGCTACTAGCCATTTGACACCTAGCCAATAACAACTATTAACAATTAGCATGAAATTCCTGGTTTCCCCCAAACTTAGACTTTAGTGTCCCTACGCCATCAAGGGAATAACGAAAATTCTAAATATAATCAAGTGATTAAATCTCAAACAGCCAAACAAGCATGACCTCAATCTAGCTCAAAAGCAAACAATGAGACTGTGTAAAAATTCTGTTCTCGTAGCATGCAAGTCAATTTCAGAGGAACTATAAATCAACCTTCTATTCATCATTACCACACCCAATTAGACATCAACCTACCAATCAGAATTAGCTCATCCTAAGGGATCATGAAATATGCATGCCATGAAAATGCAACTAATATTTATTCACATGGTATAATAACACAATAACAGAATGTCCTATATGAAACAAACATAGATAACACGAACAAAAGATGCATGAATTACACTAACATGTAATGCAAAATATGATTCCTACATGAACAAATGACATAAATAACTACCACACACTACTACATACCTAACACATGGGTTGCCTCCCACGAAGCGCTTGTTTAGAGTCAATTAGCTTGACTACGTCCAAGTCTCCATTAAGGATGATAATAGTTGGCCTAGTCATCTCTTCGTGAGACTTCATCGTCATCACGGCGGCACACTTTCTGCCCCTTCTCCTCGCTTGGTCTATTCGTATAACAACTATGTCCTATTCCAATGCCTTCATCGATTGACCCAAAATCTGTCAATTTGTAGAACAACACACATTCGCGGGGGCTTCGCTTGAATATAATGGAGGAGGGTAAATGTAAGTTGCTGAAGCCTTTGGTTCCTCAAAGAGAACTTCCTCCATTGGCTCTAATGCGCTACCTCCATCTTTATACTCTGAGACAAGTAGAAGACCTGCATCTTTCTCATGGTCATCAACCTCTTGGTACGCACATACCAATTCTTGAGATTCGTGTAGCTCACCAGCGTCTGTCTCAAATGGTGCCCTTTCCAAATCATCCACCATACTAGCATGATCAAATTCCTCAAATGGCTTGTGAACGCTCACCTCACCTTGGGATTTGTCTTCCTCAATTATGCATGCAGTACCTTGCTCCAAGTCACCGTTATTTTCTGGTGTTACCTCTAGTATGAATTGTTGTTTATATTGTTCCAAGGCACTCACAACTTGAGCAACTAGTGTCTCCAAAGATTTGGTAGACTCCTCATTACTTCTTACAAGCATCCTAATCTCCTTCATAACATCCACCTCATCTGACTGAAAAGTAGGAGTAGGTTGCTGATGTTGAAACTCTTCACTACCAAAGAAATATGACATATTTGGAACATCTTGCTGGTACTGTTGAGGATGGTATTCAAAATATGGTTGTTCCTCATAAGTGACATATGGATCAAATCCTTCATAGTAACAATATTGCGAGGTCTCATGAACGCCCAAACATTGCTCACATTGCTGCGGCATGGATGTACTCGAATATTCATAAGTGGAATGCCCAGAACCAGCATAAGATTGTTGTTGCTGAAAACCCGGAGGTTGAGATTGCCACGGGGCATACTGTTGCTGAAAATTCTGCCCTTGCTGCTACTGAAAATTCTGGTTCTGCTGCTACAGAAAATTCTGAGGATTGTAAGGTTGTGCTCCATATTGTTGACCTTGATACTACTGATAAGGTTGCTGAGGTTGTTGAATACCACCTTGGTTGCTCCAGCACTGATTCGTCTCATGTGCGCCCACACATAGTTCACAAACACTAGCCACCTGCTGAACTCCATAGTAAGTCAGAAAATCCATCTTTAAAGTCAATGCCTTCAACTGAGCTGCTATAGCTGTAGCTGCATCACCCAGATCTATACTCGCTCTCTAACAAGTACCTGAAACACCAACGAACTACACAAGAATAGATGAGAAAAACAATCTGAGTCAGTGAACTCCAACGACCACTGATGACAAGCACATAAACTAAAAATAAAACACCGATGATCCCCGGCAGCGGCGCCAAAAACTTGTTAGCACAAATCACGCAAGCGTACGTGGTCACAAGTACTATAGATATAAGTCGAGTTCGTTCCCACAGAGATCTAATAAGGTGTCAATTCAGTTATTGTACCTATGCAACAATGTATGGTTTTTATTCACTGCTAAGACAATTAACAATTTGGGTTTTGATTATCTACTAAAACAAATTATCAAACTAAGAATTAACTACCTAATGAGAATTAAAATCGAATTACTTATGTAAGAAAACATGGAATCCTAACTTCATTAACTACTTCACTTAGAGATGACGTCTTTAATCAATCCATGTGATGGTGTTGATATCTGATCAGACAACACGGAACAAGTATACGCTACTTCTCAGTATACGAATACCAAACTAAACATACATCCACAAAAGAGATAGAAGATGAATAGACACCAATTTTGCTTAAACCCTATATCTCTATAAGATTTGAAAAAATAACGGTTGAAGAACAAGTTGTCTATTAAGATCATATAGGGCAGCATAATATCTCTATTTACGCTACAAATCATGATGTTCAAACATCAACCTATCCTATGCTAGCATGACAAGTTCTAAATCTCAAGATCCACTCTCGTTTCGCAAGAGATTAACAAATTAGATGTTCATGACGCATCTATCAATTAAGCACAACCATACAAGGATATCAAGATTCACCACACATAAATCTTTAAAGCAATCAAACCACTAAGCTACATAGATAAATCCGTTAGAATCCCATGACAACGATTAGTTCATAATTGAACCTCTCGTCATCATGGGATCAAGTGAAACCAAGATAATGAAACAAGATATAAATTTTATGTTACAATATACTATCTAATGTTATGATAAGTAATGGGTACAAATTACAGTGGTAGGATGTGTTTAAATAGGCTCTAGAAGTCTTGCCCATCAAGGAAACTACCAAATCAGAATTTAAATAGAATACGTTTCCTAAACTGATTCTGTTTTTTAAGGAAAATTCGTAATGCCGTTCCAGTCGTAATTGGACCTTTGGACCACTGTAGAATGAAATAGAATCTCGTTAGCTTTGCGTGGACTGTAAGATCGTCCAAAACGGACTTGTAGAACTCAAGACTGCGCAACCTACCCAGAAAATCCGAATTTTACACAATTTGCTCCTTTCTCCTTCGTTTTCTATTCCAATTCTTTTGCCACTTCCCGTTCTTAAATCTTTTGACTTAGGATCTTCAAATACTTGTAGGGAAAAGGTTCCGCTCTTTATTCCAAACTCGTAATCCATGCCAAAACCAACGGAAAATGGAAAGCCTAGCCGATGATTCACGAACCTGCACACTATACGAAAACACATAAAAAATACAACAAACTTGAGGCCAAGTGAATCAATTTAAGCCGATATGGAACGCTCCAAGTGGATATGAAATCCACTTATCAGGTTTCTTATCAACAACAGTTGTAAAATGCAGGATACCATTTAAAACTTTTTTGATTCTCATGTTTAAATAAAACTCACCCATTTTATTGGTGCAATACCTCTTTCCTAATGACATACTAACCCTTCCCACCTAGCAGCCTTCACTATCTCAGCTACAACACCAAGTACTTGGGTATTAATCCCAGGTTGGATGTTTTTGGTCATTTTCAGATATTTGTGTGAGTCAGAAGGGTTTATAAGGTTAGGGTGTGAGGGTTTTTCTGAATCTGGAATAGGCATAGGTTGTTGAGTGAATTTTTGCATAGGTTCTTGGCCAGTAGGGTTTTCTTGGCCTAGGGTTAGGAGTGTTTGGAGCTTGAAACTTGGAACTTTAGTAAAAGGGTATAGAGGTGCTTTTAAAACTTCTCTTTGGTTTTCTGTTTGGCCTCAAGTTTTGTAGTCTTGGAGGGATAACTCTAAAGGATGAGTTCCTAGAGTGGATGAACTGGTGTTGTTCCATATTAGAAAGTAGGTTTGGGTTTTCATATTTGGATTTGGAGTTAAGGTTTGAGGGAAGTTTGACAAAATCCATGGTGTAGTGAACTGATATAGCATAAGGCAGTTAAGGGAATGTGTATGTGTAAAATGAATATGACACTGCCACATTTATAGACACACAAATGAGTTTGAATTTATTTTTAAAAAAAAAAAATTAAACAGATTTACTGTTGAATGAACAGTAAATGTTAAAAGCATTCTGATTTTGAAGACTGAGTTTTTCAAAAAAAGATTTGAGAAATCCAAAACAAGGACATTCATGCAGGCATATACAGTTCGGATAATGCATGCACACAGCTGTTTTTAGAAGCATAAAAGAATAAGGAATGTATTTAATATGTTTAAGCATGCAGGGAAGTACATTTATTTAATGCATTGAAACCACATAGAGGAGACAAAAGAATAAGAAAGGACAAATGGCCCACTATGATGTCATAGGTTTTTAAAAACTGTATGCAGGTTTCATGTAAGATAGTGCATTTCATTAAATGAGTGTACAAATGATTGATTGGACTGTGACAGGTATGAACAGGTTTGTCAGTTCTTTGAAAGTTAACAAGAACTTTTATGTATATTTTGAAAAAAATGTGACCTTTGAAAGGAATGCACAGACCAAACTAAGTCTTAACAATATTTCAAATAAGCACACTGTAGCCTCAAGTATGATCACATGTAAGTCATATAACACAGAAGCATATTACAGAAGACCAGGTTGCACCATAGAAAAGTCACACAGCAGGAATAAATGTCATTTAACCATTTTGTAACAAGAAATTTAATAAATTGCTCAATTAATTCCTAAAATCTAAGTGGCCAACCACACCGGTGATCCAGATACTAGGAATCTCAAAGGAACTCCTAGTCAGGTCTTAATGTGGGGGATTGTGTGTGTAGTGAATATTTCTTACTACACATTTATGATTTATCCATCATATATGTTCTTATCGGACATTAATAGTACAAGTTTCATCACAGAGAGTTTGCACAAGATAAGTAACACTGTAAATCACACAATTTGAATTACTCAACACATGTCACTATGGCACATTTTTATAGATCAAGGATGACAGCAATGAAGCACATGGACCAAAATTCAAGTACTAAGTCAGATATCTTTACAAGTATCAAGATAGATAGCTGTAGGGTTCATGTAGCCATTAGCATATAACAGTTGTGATTTAGCAAATATAATATATCCATGCTACATACTACTCCCTCCGTCCCAAAAAGATTGACACACTTTCCTTTTTGGGACGTCCCAAAACTAATGAACCTACTATACTTACTATTTTTGAACACTACTTTTCACTATTACACCCACTAACTTTATTCCTTTTTTATTAAACAAATACTATAAACACTATTACACCCACTACTTTACTTCCACTATCTCAAATCTATTTTTAAATATTCATAGGTCCCACCACTTACCCACTTTTCATCTAACTTTACTCATTTTTTAACAAGTCAATTGTAACTTTCTTAATCTCCGTGAAAGTCAAACCAGCTCAAACTTTATGGGACGGAGGTAGTATAGATCACCAGTTCACACATGAGATAAGTCACATATAAATATGCATTAATAGACAGATTTTATCTCACAGAAACCTTAATTAAGGCCAGTTAACAATATTATATTACAAGTATATCCAATTTAAGAGTGGGAATATGATCATTTGAAAGCAATATTCTAATTTACATTGATCACCAAATTGACAGAGCACACAGAAGCTATGATCAAGCAAAGTAAATTGATGTTTAATAAAGCCAAGTCATATGAAATTTATACAAAGTTAAACTTCAGATTGTACCAAGAGAGATAGTATAAATATCAATTAAGAGGCAACTATAATGACATGGCCAGATTGGACACACTCATATATTTAGCATCACAAAGTATATCTAATTTCAAACATTGTCAAAATTATCAATAAAATATGCGTCTAGCAATGTAATTCACCAATCATATATAGATTACTATTTAAAAACTATCACGTATCACAAAGGAAACTGCACCAGACAGCATTTTTAAGCATAATTTAGATTAAGAGCATAGATAAATCATGGTTTCACAAAACAAGTCAATTCGAAGATATCTCAATTAAAATTATCATTTTCAGTTTAAATGAATCAGAAATATAGCTCTTATTAACAGCCTGTTTGGCAACGACTTCTAGGAAGTCCTTATGGCTTTAAGTCGTTTTTAGTGTGTTTGTCTACCATGGCTTTAAGCCCGCTTTAAGTTAAAAAACTGCTTTAAGTCAGAAGTTCCATTTAGGTACTTTTAACTTATGACTTATGACTTAAGGTGTTTTTTTTTTCTTTTTTTTTTTTTACAATTCTTGTAAAGTTCAAATATTATGAATTTAAAATTTTTTTAAGTCAAATTTCACTTTAAGTCAAAATTATTAAACCTCCATTTAACTTTAAGCAAAATTACCCAAACACTTTCATTCAACTTAAAGCAAACAACTTTACTTTCTCCTTTAAGTTAAAAACACCTCCATTAAGTCAAAAGTAACTTATTTTAAGTAATCCCAAACATCCTCTAAATCATAAGTCCATAAGTTCATTTTAGTCAAATATCTTATACTAAGATTCAATTCACAGAACATTCGAACATCAAACTTCACAAATTAGTCTGGCCATAGTTTATTCAAGATACAGATTTATCATTTAGTACAAGAATGCTATCATACATGTTTTAAACCACAAATTTTTTTAACCAGCAATCATCAAGAATGTATAGCACTAGTACATAAATGACCTATAGCGTCGCCACCTATAGCGTCGGTTATTGACCTATAGCGTCGCCACTGTACCTATTGCGTCGGTTGTTTGCATTAACCGACGCTATAGGTCATCTGCCAGAAGCTTTGGCGTCGGTTGTTTGCATCAACCGATGCTATAGGTAGAGCCTATAGCGTCGCCCCTTAAAAGGGCGACGCTATAGGTATACCTATAGCGTCGCCCTTAAAATGCCGACGCTATAGGCTATATCTATAGCGTCGCCCCCGAAAATGCCGACGCTATAGGTATAGCCTATAGCGTCGCCCATTGAAATGCCGACGCTATAGGTGTAACTCAAAAATAACGATATAGGGTCGCACCTATAGCGTCGGTGGTTTGAATTAACCGCCGCTATAGGTGTAGCTTATAGCGTCGCCCCTTAAAATGCCGACGCTATAGGTATAACTTAAAAAAATAAATAAATATAAGAATAAAGGTCAGAAAATTAAATAAAAATATGAAAAATGACAATTTTTGAAAATAAATTCATACACACCAAAGTAGTCATACTCACTATTTGTGTGATGAATGTTACCTTATTTTCACTAATTTTTCATTTTTTTTATTTTTTCCCCATTTTTAACTAGTTTGTAAAATAAATCAAAAAAATAAATAAAAATAGGAAAAATGACAATTTTTGAAAATAAATTCATACACACCAAAGTAGTCGTACTCACTATTTGTGTGATTAATTTAAACCTACTTGAATTAATTTTCCATTTTTTTTATTGTTTCCCCATTTTTAACTAGTTTGTCAAATAAATCAAAAAAACAAAAATTCAACTTTATTTCACATGTAAAATAATTAATTTGGATTAAAATAATCAATAAGTTTTAATCCATAGAATACATAGAATTAATTAGTTTCTAAAATAACAAATACATAGAATTAATTTTTAAATTTTGTTTTTAAAAAAACGTAACAATTTATCGAATGAAAAAAGAATCAAGAGAGTAGTCAGCCCACATTCCGATGAATTGTAAGAGCGGCAATTTTTTCGCCCAAATTTTCACCAGCTCCCTTATTCTCTTACTCTATCTCTCTCTCTCTCTCTCTTACTGTCCAATTCTCTTTTACTCTCGCTCTCACTTTCACTCTCTCACAACTCACAAGGTTCAATTAGAGCTTTTTAGGGGTTAAATTATTTAGATTTCAAACTACAGCTCAACTGATTTAAGGGGTCGAGACTTTTGTTCTTCAATCGAGGCTATTGTTGATTTAATTATTTAAAGGTTCTTCTAATTAGGGTTTTTGTAACGCCCCCAAATCCGGGGTAAGGAGATTTGGTCGTTACGCGAAAAGTCCTCAAATAAATTAACCTGTTTATTAACACACTATCCCTTGTAGTTATCCAAAGTTGAAATATCATCTCTGTGACCCCAACTAACCAAGATCTTTTAGGTTATAGGGCTAGAAACAAGTATCTAAATTTCATTAAATAAAAAGTTTCTTCTTTACAACATTCTCTTTGATCAATCTTAAATCACTGGTATAACTTCGACAAGAAGTATACCAGGCCAACTAATCTAGTACATAATATTAATTAGAGTCCAACTATATAAAGTAAGTCTTACTCTAGATCCAGGACTCCCGAGTCAAGCCATCTTCAAAATAGCGTCTTCCTCTTCTATTTCTGAACTACGCGAATAAGTCACGCCGAACTACTTTACTGAAAAGTTAGAATTTAAAACAACAAGTATGAGCGAAAGAAATGCTCAGCAAGTTTATAATAGAGTATACTAAAATACTTTTGAAAATAAAACTTTGAAGGTTTTACAAATCCAACTTGAGGATGGTACCATTTTTGAAATATTTATAACGAAGATTTTTCAATAGGAAAGAGGTTTACAGAATTCAAGAAGGACTTCACCTCGACAGCTTTATAAAACGACTTTAATATTTATCTCAATAATTTGTATAGCGATTTTCGATAACACTATGATAACTGAGCAACAGATGCTTCAGCTACTAAGAGACAACATTTAAGAAAATTCACGAAGATACATCAACTCTCAATTTAACAAACATTCAAGAAATTCTCAATTATTCATAATCTCCTTCTTGTCGGCTAAGTACTTACATACTTAGCTGCCAAACCGGCCTGACAATAATGAGTTGATTAAATAAAGAGATCTCAATTCATTCTCAATTTTAACCATCACTGTGCAACAAATGCTTCAGTAATAATTTGAATCTCGAATTTATTTAGAACAATTCAAAAGAAGATTCGACATTTGATTCTCATCAATAAAATATGATTTTTCAGAAGGAACAACCATTCAAGATTGGAACTACGATAAGACGCCACGAGCTAAGCTGGGTGATCAGCCCACGACAGAGCTCCGAACCACATACACAATGTGATTCTCGATAAAAAAAAAGATCCTTAGGAACACACAGGCCTTATTATGAATATGATAGGGGGACTGGCACCTCGGTCAAAAAGGGCGTTCCAAATGATAAGGATATTCTAACGAAATGGATTCACATTCCCAACAGATATTAAAGCGTATCATAATCATGAAAGATATGTAAACAGTTTTTATAGGGGTAAAGAGCAATTTTAAACTTTCATAACACAATGGATAAAATCACATGCTTGCGATAAGTTGAAAGCAGTTATAAAACTGATTTAAATAATTTGAATGATTTCTCGCGAATTTACGAGTTTAAATAAGGCATTTGCAAAATTTTCATTTTTAAGAAAGTATAATATTTTAAAAGCATGCATACTCTGAATGAAAGAGTACGGGTAGTAGACTTGCCTTAGGTCCTAGCTAATAAGTACACTTGATGTTTATCCCACGTGTCTAATCCTCTGATTTGATCCTCTTTCGATTCGATTCACTTGCGATTGCCTCCAGTCTGATTCATCGCGATCGAGTCCGCACGTCGATTCTATAGTTAACACAAGACGGTACTTCAGTTTTCGAAATGACTCTACGGACTATCGACGCTAGCACGCCGCTCTAACACGTTTAACTTAATCACAAATATTTCTATTAAAGGAAAAAGATGGAAATGTCCCCTTTAGAAGTGGACACTTCCCGGTGTATTCAACACCTCACAATAACCATCAAATCAACCAAATCAACATACATTAACTTTATAACAAATAAGGCTTTAGGCCCGACAATCTCTAATCACACATCAATCTCAATTAACAAATTAACTCTCGTTCGTAATCTTTATCGATAACCGAGAATAGACGTAAACACTAATACCAATTTAGTAGCGACTATCCTTATAGTTGTTATCACATAATCACATAAACATAAAGGGACTCTTAGTCGTTAGATTAGAGTCATAACATTTTAATTAATAAATTGAATACAACTCTAAACTTTAAAAAAACTAGTTTGGATAGTGTGTCACTACGACGACCACTATCGGCTAACCATTTTAACAAGTACCATATATTAACACTAATAGATACCCACCTTCTAACCAAGTCAATCACAATCAGATACATTTGCAACTCAAAAATATTAATAATCACATTTGAGCATATAAGATGTTAATGACCAAAAACTCAAGTTCATATTGCATACTTAAACAAAACATTCAAATAGATTTCCATGCTTTAATAAATTGAACAAAACCAATACTTTAACACGAAGCCTTTTTCTAATACCATCTCGAATGCTATATCTACCTAACATAAATTCATTTAGTTTGAAATGATCATTTTAACTAGATCAAGTACCAACCCAAATTTAGTAGAAAACAGTTTTGTAAATTCTGCGCAACCTGCACTCCAACAATTATCATAAATCGGAAAACCATCATTTGAATACAAAACCTCTTTTATTACAAACCTGAACCTTATACATTTCTAACATAAAAATGTTGAATTGAAAATATCAGTTTGTCTAGGCTAGGTATAGACCCAAAATTGGTTTAAAAAACAGAGCTGTCGATTTTGTAACACTCACACTCAAACATTTTTAGTAAATTGAAAAATTACGATTTTTACAGGAAATTTTTATGGGATCACCTTAAACCCCTCCTCTATCTACAGTAAAATTTTAGCTTAAAATACAAATCATAAATGGGTAAAATATGGATTCAAAATCAGTAACCCGTGAGGTTAGTATTTTCTGCGCAAGTTCCACTAAAACATTAATATCTCCTAGCTCGTTTAACGGAATGACATGAAATTTTCGAGGGCTTAAACTAGACTCTGAACATAACACAATTTAGACAAACCCACTTCTTATATATGGCCATAAGTTGTCCGAAGACTCTGACCAAAACAGGGGCAGTGCAGAGAATGAAATCAACATGTTTGTACTACATGATTTAACTCAAAAACTCATGCAAGACTTAGCAATTTGGCAATCAAGCACATACATATATTATTCATAACTCTAATTCACTAGTATTCCAAGAAAAATTCATGTACACGACTCAAATACTACTCACCAAAATTAACTCCAATCAATTCTTAACTTTAACTTTAAGATTCAAAAATCTCTAAAAACCCTTTTCAAAAATCTTTGCATGCAAGCTCTAAAATTCACATAATCATAACAATACCAAGAAATATACTAAATACAAGCATTAAAATCATCATCCAACCACCGGTTCACCATTGGATCACCACCGATGGTGGTGGCTTTTGGTGGTGGCCGAAATGGCCTTCCATCCTCACAACCACCCCCAAACTCCAATCCAATAAAATCCTCTTAATATATATTAAGATAACTAAACTAATTAGCAAAAATTTTTTAGAGATGGTGGCTTAGTAAAGAGGAGTGAGGGTTCGGGGTTTGAAGGGGAGGGGAGAGACGAGAGGGAGGTGGAGAGAAATGAGAGTGGTGTGTTTTGTGTTTTTTTTTCCATGACGCTTGTCATACATGCAAAAATGCTAGAGATGACTCATCTAATTGATTTCCCCAACTGGTGACATGTGTCTCACATGCAAATTCAACTCCAACATGCTTGCCAAGTGTCCCTTTTACTCGTATAATTCAATTTTCATACCGCTGAACACACTTAACACGATATAAATTTCATTCGAAAAATTATCTATAAATCATGAAAATTTTACCTGAGCATTATAATATTATAAAACTCTTATAAATAAATTTTCAGAATTTTTGAATCATTTTTGAATTTATTACATAATTTAGAAGTAAAAACTGATATTAAATCATTTAAAAAGTCGAATTTCTACGAAAATAATATTTTATATTTTTGAAAAGTCCTAAAAATAATTATTATCATTAGGAAGCATTGAAAAGAATTTTTCAAAACAATTTTGTATTTTTCATATTTTTTTTTTCTAAAATCTCATTTTTACGAAATTCATAAATAATTAAGAAGTGGTTATAATAACAACGACAAACACAACCACACGTTCAGACATGTACAGATAACACGTTTAAGTCATATATCCATATCTATTTAATTCAGATGACTCACATAATCACTTAGGCCGTTAAGTCACATTGACTTAATTCACAAAATTTAAAACGAACCCATTTTCCACTTAATCATACACAAACAGCATTTAATCACATAAACGCTTCACAATTGAATAAATATTATAAAATATTATTTAACTACTCTCTTCTCTCATCAATTCTATCGGTCGACGCAAAATAATAATAATAATTTTATTTTAAAAATTCGGGTTGTTATAGCATTCCCCCCTTAAAAGGATTCCGTCCTCGGAATCAACAGAAGAAAGAACGGGGTTCCAAGATGCATCGCTTTCCTTCGACTGAAATTCCCAAGGCCTACGGCAAACCCCACAACTTCGCTATCTCGTGTCATAAAACGATTTGTATACCAATCTCAAATTCTTCATATCCATAGTGCTTCGGATTAAACTATGAAAAGAATTTCGAGAAATCTCTAATCGCCACGATTCCAGTTCCCACGTACAATGTCGATCGAGGAACTAAAAAAAATATGAAGATCTCGATTCCTCATTTAACTATTTACTGAGCAACAACGCTTGAACACGAACACCCTGTCGCTACTCGCTAAGACACAAAAGAATAATGAAAACAACTGAAATGATGGAATCTTTGAATAAAAGAGATTCCTTATCAATTTGAATGTCACACAATGTGATCATAATTAAAAAGCTTTATAACCATCAAAGGTTACAAAAGAATAACTGAGAGATCAATATGATCTAAGAAACTCAACGTTGCGTGTCTTAATTAAGACATTACTAAAGGTAATCAGCCTTCTTGTATTGCACAACACACAAGTGATGGCGTCCCATCCAACTTCTATCACATAGATAAATAGTCCTTGTGTCCCCTATATAATAGGATTGTTCGTCTCAGTCAGAGTAATGAGTTTTGAAAAGAAATTTTCTGATTAAACAAATAAACATCATTTTACAACAAGAAACTTTCTAACGCACACCTTAGACAAAACTAAGCAAATTCCAAAGGTGTTTTTTTTTTCCGAAAGAAAGATTTAACGGGAGAGGATACTAGCACATAACGAGCAAGTAGTGTTGTACCACGAATTTTATCCCCCACTAGAACAATTAAGGCAGAAGTTCAATTTGAACAAACCTATCAGGGCCTTAGAAAAACCTGAAAAATAGGTATCGTGATGACCTTTGACACAATCGAAACCCAACATTCGGGTGAATAAAAGGTTTAAAAGAACTACAACTTAGAAGACGAAAAATATTCTAACACAATCCTCCAGTGAAGGAGTATCAAATACATTATGGATGAAAAATAATATAGCCCCGATCTCCACAGATGCATCCTCTGTCGGCTCCTCTGGTGAACGATTGATCAATTCTAAACTCTCTTCGCAACATCTTAAGATTCACGATACCCTACGCCGATAGCAACTCGTACTAGTCCCTAAAGATTCCACAACATACATCTACAACCGCGATAAATTCGATCCCGTTCATTCTAATCATCTCAAGTGAGCGCGTCATCTCGACTCGTAATAGCCTCTTCTTTAATTCCTGGAATTTTCTTGGTCATCACGTCTCCGCCCACGTAAAGATGTATTATACAGTCCAACCCAAAATAAATACTAAACTCTTCTTGCTCCGCCCCGTAGATCAAAGGATCCCACTTGATTACACAATGTCTCTCTATAATCAGTGTTATTGCAACAAAATATCTTAAATCACATGTCGGTTAACACTTTGCAAAGGTAAGCACTATTGTCAGGGCTCTAAGGCGTACACTTCAGCATAATAGAACTAAATTGTATCAAAATAACTCTAGACTTCCTCTTGTTCCTTTTTGGCTTTTATCCGAAAGATTCATTGTTCTCGCCTTTGAATGTTAGGAATACTATCATAATAACAAAAGGTGAGCATGTGATATACTCGGCAAGTTCACTCTCCCAAATCTTATACCAGGAAAATTTATAACACGACGTTGACAAGAGATAATGTTTGAACAAATAGGAAACTCGTATACTATTTAATCATGAAAGTATAATCTTCTCAAAATTTTTGTGAGAATAATTTTTTTTTTTCAAAATCTCTAAATAAAAGGAGTTGGAATTTAAAAGCTTGAGATACTGGTCTTCCGCCTTCACGATGCCCCACAACGCGATCAAACGCCGTGTCTCAAGCACCGCACACCTGTGATACCCCATAGTAGATCACTACTATGTCTCAAGTACCACTATGTCATTTTGCTAGCATAAAATGGGTTATCATTTTCAACCCTGGCAACTATAGTGCTTAAAATATACTTGTGCCCGTATAACCGTACACAAGTTTCTCTCTCTACCATGGGCCTCTTTCCCATGTTGACCAGTAAGAATACGGAATTCCCGAATATTTTGTAACAAATAATTTGAGATAAACTTTCCAGAAAATAATTGATTGACCTAGCAGAAGGCCAGTCTCATAGAAATGTGCCACCAGTCCGAGAAATGAACCGATGTGAACTCCAATAAAATACCATTATTTGATTGACACGGACGATGTGTCAATCCCTGACGAGAAAGGTAACCATCTCGAAATAATGAGAGTGGTTAAAATAACAAACTATCATGAGTTGTCCCGAACAATGAGCACAACTCGAATATTTATAAATCCAATAAAGATAACCATCTCGAGATAATGAGAGTGGTTAAAATAACAAACTATCATGAGTTGTCCCGAACAATGAGCACAACTCGAATATTTATAAATCCAATAAAGATAACCATCTCGAGATAATGAGAGTGGTTAAAATAACAAACTATCATGAGTCGTCCCGAACAATGAGCACAACTCGAATATTTATAAATTCGATATACATAATCGATGTACATTCAGATTATTTCACCAAAAATTTTCACCATAAACAAAATCTTTTGTGAAAAATAGCATTCTCAGAATTCTCATAAATTCTTTAGGAGGTAAGGGAGATAATGAACTTGCCTCAGTCTTTGTGCTTGCTCAAACTGCTTTAGACTTACTCTCAGACATCAGCAGTCTCAAGATGTTTTATCCAATTTAGTGCAACCATCTTACGCGAGCACTCAAATCTACCTTACTAATTGGTACTATATCCAATAGTCCAACACGAACTCTATATGAGCTCTAACGTTCCTCACTTAACTATACACACTCCTACACCCTCTCGTTTCTAATATACTATAACCTTCGCTCTGATACCATTCTGTAACGCCCCCAAATCCGAGGTAAGGAGATTTGGTCGTTACGCGAAAAGTCCTCAAATAAATTAACTTGTTTATTAACACACTATCCCTTGTAGTTATCCAAAGTTGAAATATCATCTCTGTGACCCCAACTAACCAATATCTTTTAGGTTATAGGGCTAGAAACAAGTATCTAAATTTCATTAAATAAAAAGTTTCTTCTTTACAACATTCTCTTTGATCAATCTTAAATCACTGGTATAACTTCGACAAGAAGTATACCAGGCCAACTAATCTAGTACATAATATTAATTAGAGTCCAACTATATAAAGTAAGTCTTACTCTAGATCCAGGACTCCCGAGTCAAGCCATCTTCAAAATAGCGTCTTCCTCTTCTATTTCTGAACTACGCGAATAAGTCACGCCGAACTACTTTACTGAAAGGTTAGAATTTAAAACAACAAGTATGAGCGAAAGAAATGCTCAGCAAGTTTATAATAGAGTATACTAAAATACTTTTGAAAATAAAACTTTGAAGGTTTTACAAATCCAACTTGAGGATGGTACCATTTTTGAAATATTTATAACGAAGATTTTTCAATAGGAAAGAGGTTTACAGAATTCAAGAAGGACTTCACCTCGACAGCTTTATAAAACGACTTTAATATTTATCTCAATAATTTGTATAGCGATTTTCGATAACACTATGATAACTGAGCAACAGATGCTTCAGCTACTAAGAGACAACATTTAAAAAAATTCACGAAGATACATCAACTCTCAATTTAACAAACATTCAAGAAATTCTCAATTATTCATAATCTCCTTCTTGTCGGCTAAGTACTTACATACTTAGCTGCCAAACCGGCCTGACAATAATGAGTTGAATAAATAAGGAGATCTCAATTCATTCTCAATTTTAACCATCACTGTGCAACAAATGCTTCAGTAATAATTTGAATCTCGAATTTATTTAGAACAATTCAAAAGAAGATTCGACATTTGATTCTCATCAATAAAATATGATTTTTCAGAAGGAACAACCATTCAAGATTGGAACTACGATAAGACGCCACGAGCTAAGCTGGGTGATCAGCCCACGACAGAGCTCCGAACCACATACACAATGTGATTCTCGATAAAAAAAAAAAGATCCTTAGGAACACACAGGCCTTATTATGAATATGATAGGGGGACTGGCACCTCGATCAAAAAGTGCGTTCCAAATGATAAGGATATTCAAACGAAAGGGATTCACATTCCCAACAGATATTAAAGCGTATCATAATCATGAAAGATATGTAAACAGTTTTTATAGGGGTAAAGAGCAATTTTAAACTTTCATAACACAGTGGATAAAATCACATGCTTGCGATAAGTTGAAAGCAGTTATAAAACTGATTTAAATAATTTGAATGATTTCTCGCGAATTTACGAGTTTAAATAAGGCATTTGCAAAATTTTCATTTTTAAGAAAGTATAATATTTTAAAAGCATGCATACTCTGAATGAAAGAGTACGGGTAGTAGACTTGCCTTAGGTCCTAGCTAATAAGTACACTTGATGTTTATCCCACGTGTCTAATCCTCTGATTTGATCCTCTTTCGATTCGATTCACTTGCAATTGCCTCCAGTCTGATTCATCGCGATCGAGTCCGCACGTCGATTCTATAGTTAATACAAGACGGTACTTCAGTTTTCGAAATGACTCTACGGACTATCGACGCTAGCACGCCGCTCTAACACGTTTAACTTAATCACAAATATTTCTATTAAAGGAAAAAGATGGAAATGTCCCCTTTAGAAGTGGACACTTCCCAGTGTATTCAACACCTCACAATAACCATCAAATCAACCAAATCAACATACATTAACTTTATAACAAATAAGGCTTTAGGCCCGACAATCTCTAATCACACATCAATCTCAATTAACAAATTAACTCTCGTTCGTAATCTTTATCGATAACCGAGAATAGACGTAAACACTAATACCAATTTAGTAGCGACTATCCTTATAGTTGTTATCACATAATCACATAAACATAAAGGGACTCTTAGTCGTTAGATTAGAGTCGTAACATTTTAATTAATAAATTGAATACAACTCTAAACTTTTAAAAAAAAACTAGTTTGGATAGTGTGTCACTACGACGACCACTATCGGCTAACCATTTTAACAAGTACCATATATTAACACTAATAGATACCCACCTTCTAACCAAGTCAATCACAATCAGATACATTTGCAACTCAAAAATATTAATCATCACATTTGAGCATATAAGATGTTAATGACCAAAAACTCAAGTTCATATTGCATACTTAAACAAAACATTCAAATAGATTTCCATGCTTTAATAAATTGAACAAAACCAATACTTTAACACGAAGCCTTTTTCTAATACCATCTCGAATGCTATATCTACCTAACATAAATTCATTTAGTTTGAAATGATCATTTTAACTAGATCAAGTACCAACCCAAATTTAGTAGAAAACAGTTTTGTAAATTCTGCGCAACCTGCACTCCAACAATTATCATAAATCAGAAAACCATCATTTGAATAAAAAACCTCTTTTATTACAAACCTGAACCTTATACATTTCTAACATAAAAACGTTGAATTGAAAATATCAGTTTGTCTAGGCTAGGTATAGACCCAAAATTGGTTTAAAAAACAGATCTGTCGATTTTGTAACACTCACACTCAAACATTTTTAGTAAATTGAAAAATTACGATTTTTACAGGAAATTTTTATGGGATCACCTTAAACCCCTCCTCTATCTACAGTAAAATTTTAGCTTAAAATACAAATCATAAATGGGTAAAATATGGATTCAAAATCAGTAACCCGTGAGGTTAGTATTTTCTGCGCAAGTTCCACTAAAACATTAATATCTCCTAGCTCGTTTAACGGAATGACATGAAATTTTCGAGGGCTTAAACTAGACTCTGAACATAACACAATTTAGACAAACCCACTTCTTATATATGGCCATAAGTTGTCCGAAGACTCTGAACAAAACAGGGGCAGTGCAGAGAATGAAATCAACATGTTTGTACTACATGATTTAACTCAAAAACTCATGCAAGACTTAGCAATTTGGCAATCAAGCACATACATATATTATTCATAACTCTAATTCACTAGCATTCCAAGAAAAATTCATGTACACGACTCAAATACTACTCACCAAAATTAACTCCAATCAATTCTTAACTTTAACTTTAAGATTCAAAAATCTCTAAAAACCCTTTTCAAAAATCTTTGCATGCAAGCTCTAAAATTCACATAATCATAACAATACCAAGAAATATACTAAATACAAGCATTAAAATCATCATCCAACCACCGGTTCATCATTGGATCACCACCGATGGTGGTGGCTTTTGGTGGTGGCCGAAATGGCCTTCCATCCTCACAACCACCCCCAAACTCCAATCCAATAAAATCCTCTTAATATATATTAAGATAACTAAACTAATTAGCAAAATTTTTTTAGAGATGGTGGCTTAATAAAGAGGAGTGAGGGTTCGGGGTTTGAAGGGGAGGGGAGAGACGAGAGGGAGGTGGAGAGAAATGAGAGTGGTGTGTTTTGTGTTTTTTTTTCCATGACACTTGTCATACATGCAAAAATGCTAGAGATGACTCATCTAATTGATTTCCCCAACTGGTGACATGTGTCTCACATGCAAATTCAACTCCCACATGCTTGCCAAGTGTCCCTTTTACTCGTATAATTCAATTTTCATACCGCTGAACACACTTAACACGATATAAATTTCATTCGAAAAATTATCTATAAATCATGAAAATTTTACCTGAGCATTATAATATTATATAACTCTTATAAATAAATTTTCAGAATTTTTGAATCATTTTTAAATTTATTACATAATTTAGAAGTAAAAACTGATATTAAATCATTTAAAAAGTCGAATTTCTACGAAAATAATATTTTATATTTTTGAAAAGTCCTAAAAATAATTATTATCATTAGGAAGCATTGAAAAGAATTTTTCAAAACAATTTTGTATTTTTCATATTTTTTTTTCTAAAATCTCATTTTTACGAAATTCATAAATAATTAAGAAGTGGTTATAATAACAACGACAAACACAACCACACGTTCAGACATGTACAGATAACACGTTTAAGTCATATATCCATATCTATTTAATCATATGACTCACATAATCACTTAGGCCGTTAAGTCACATTGACTTAATTCACAAAATTTAAAACGAACCCATTTTCCACTTAATCATACACAAACAGCATTTAATCACATAAACGCTTCACAATTGAATAAATATTATAAAATATTATTTAACTACTCTCTTCTCTCATCAATTCTACCGGTCGACGCAAAATAATAATAATAATTTTATTTTAAAAATTCGGGTTGTTATAGTTTTAGTTCTTCATTTTGAGTTCAATTACTTATCTTCGTTTAAATTTCATCTAATCAAACTCAATTGCTGATTTCAGGCCTTCTTCGATTGGGATTTGCATTTGAAGGCTTTTATTTAAGGTCACTCTCTCGTCCCCCCTCTCGCCCCTCCCCTCTCTCTCCCCTTTTGCCTTTTATTTTCGATGTTTAGGCATGTAGAATTTTGATTTTTGGACTTTATTTATTGGGCTTTTCATTTATGCTTTGCATATTTATTTTTGCTTGTTATTGTTGTTGTCCATGTTTTTAATGGTCTGTTAGATCTATTTATTTTTGCTGTTTCGATTTTTCAGTTTTTATTGTGGTATAGGTGATTTAATTGAAGTTCTTATTGTTTTTATGTTTATTTAGGGATTGTTTTGTGTATGGACTAACAAATAGTGGAAAGACGCATACGATTAGTGGTTCGGTTGCGGAGCCAGGAGTTATTCCGGTTGCAGTTCGTCACGTTTTTGATATTATACAAGATGTTTTGATTATGATTTTTGAAATTTGTTTTTGTTGATTTGTTATGGTTTGACGTATTTGTTACTATCATAGTGTCATTGTCGAAGAAATGAATTACATTACTCATACATTTTTTTGAAGCTATACAAGTTTATTCATCAAAAAAATGGATAAGAGTGTTTTCTAGTTTGCTTTTATCCATCGTATGGTTTAGTCAGAGTAGTTGTTTGCGAGCATTTCTCTTTTTTAACTTGCCTATGTAGTACAGATGTTAACAAGTTCAGAATGTTATGGACGGTGGGTTTTTAGCAAATATCAAGAAGCCTTTAGTGGTATCTGTAGACGCTGTGCGTATGGACCCATGCAGAGCAGTATTCAAAACATCATATTCACTTGAACACCAACCACTTGTTAAGATGTGTATTTTCATAAACTTGCATCCTAACCTGTTTTATGAGTCTGAACTATTTTCTGATATTTCCATGTTATTCACAAGGTGGATGGGACATTTTATCGGCCAAAGATAGATATTATTGTTTCTGATGCCATGAAAAGAAAGTTCCAGTGTGCTACCTTACAGGTAGTTATACATTGTTTTATGCAAAACTTAGTCTGTCATGGTCTTTGTCTAATCGAATCATTGTTTGATTGTACCTCTATTACAGCTAGACTTTCAACTTCCTTCTCGTTTCAATTTGTCGTACTCGGCTGGGGATGAAAGTAATGAGTACTTCTGGACTAACACCAGTAGAACTGCTGGCAAATGCATTTTCCAAAACCACTGTGAGTTCTGTTTTTGTTAATATAAATTAGATATTTTGAAACTATGACTTAAATAGATGTGTTTACTTGTTTGGTATAGGGTTATAGTGAGATTAAGAGTAGGTCACTCCTTACTTCTATGGAGAACTTCACCACATTACTTCTTGGTATAAGCTTCTTCCAGATTTGCATCCCATGGAGAAGAATGCATTTACACTAGTACTGGATCTGAAGGAGACATTGATTTACTCTGACTAGAAGGTAAAAGGCTTATTTTACATGATGTATTCAATATCTCTGTTGTTTTCTTTTTAGCCTCCTACTCTTCTTTATGTTCGAATGTGTGCATGAATAGTGACAGAGGTTGAAAGACCTGGAGTTGATGCATTTATGGAACATCTAGCTAAATTTTATGAAATAGTAGTATACTCCGACCAGCTAAATATGGTATGTTGATCAATTCTTATGATATCTTAGTGCATGTGCTATGATTTTTCTTGTTCTATGTATCATTGACAGTATCTCACAAGTGCAGTATGTTGATCCAATAGTAGTTTTCTTTTTTCTAAAATGTTATTTTCTCCGATACACTAGTTTTTCTCTGAATTAAGTTACCATTTTTTTGTTAATAACATGTTTCAATTTTAGCTGTTTTCTTACCCCATATGAACAGACTGTAAGCAAAAGATAATTGAGTAAGTTGTATGTCTCATTAGTCACTCATGACAACTGATCTTAGTTCAGTTGATCACAAAGACGAGGATTTGTATATGAGGTTTTTATGACAATCCGAACCATAGTAACTACTCTGTCAAGATGTTCTTATAGAAAAACCATGATAGTAGAAGATGTACTTTATACCTCTCAACAAATAAGTTGATAATTAAAGTAAGAACCAGTGGTCCCAGTTTCTTGAGCAAAACTCAAACCAAATAGCTGTATGAATGTGCAGATTATGAATAAGACCTTTTTACAATGAACGATAGAACTCAATTGCAACAACTTCACCGCGGGAGATTATAACGATCTTCCTACATGAGTTGCGTAAAGAACTTTTTAGTTTGTAGAAGGTAGCACTATCCTAGAGTGCAACAACAGTTGATACATTTCAAATTTGTGAAGATTCTACTTATGTGCGAGTACTTAAATAGAACTCTGTTTTGCTTCTAAATTCTGTGGAGCAAGAGAGTATAGCTTCTAAATTCTGTTCTGCTTGCTTGTCTTTATGCTCTAAATTCTGTGGAGCAAGAGAGTATAGCTTCTAAATTCTGTTCTGCTTGCTTGTCTTTATGCAGATCCAAAGAAACAGATGCAGTTGGCAATAATTGCAGTTTTTGACTCATGGGACAGTCCGAGGGAAAACAAGTACAGAAGCATCAATCAGATAACTGGATTAAAGGGGACTGCTGTGAATATTCAAACAATGGTGTTTGGGATTATGGGGAACACATCCGGCACAGGCGTTCTCTTCACAAGGAACCCAAGCACGGGTGAGAAGAAGCTCTATGGGGAGTTTCTAATTAATGCTCAGGTCTGAATCTAATTATAGATTCAATTTGAAGTGTTGAAATCGGAATTAGAATGTATTTATAATCAAATTTACATTTGTGGATGTAATTGTGTATTGGTTTTTGTTACATTGGTGGATTATAAATGTGATGTTTGTTGGTATGGGATAATTGTAATTGTTTTATACTATATTGTGGTAGATTATTGAAATTGCAATTTTGAAATTTTCATTTTTTTAAAAAAAAATTGAATTTTACCGTTGGTTGTTTAAATGACCGATGCCTTAAATCATACTTTTAGCGTCGGTTGTTTAAGTGACCGACGCCTAAAGCACAATTTTAGCGTCGGTCATTTAAATTGTCGACGCCTAAAGTAGACTTTTAGCGTCGGTCATTTAAATAACCGACGCCTAAAGCATACTTTTAGCGTCGGTCATTTAAATGACCGACGCTATAGCAGACTTTTAGCGTCACCAATTTAATCGATGCTATAGGCATAACCTATAGCGTCCCCTACATATACTACGCCAAAAGACCGACGCAATAGGCCTATTTGACCGACGTTATAGGCCAGTTTTGTACTAGTGTAGACATTGAAGAACACTAGCATCTTTTCAAATTACATACGGTCACCAAATATACGAACACCAAGAACACACAACCCATGAGTTTTATACAAAGTCACCACACATGCAATTAAGAACACAAAGTTCATAAACATTCAATCCATAAGTGCAAAGTTACATCAAACACTTATAACACATAAATGACTCTCAATTATCGTACTAAGTCAACAATAATGACTCAATTAGAGATGAAAAAATATCACCTGAGCTCAAGGACTGCATACGTCGCTTGAGACTTACCTGGTTAACTCAGTTGCGGACCGAGTTAACATCCGAGTTAACCGAATCAACCCAAACAATGACCTTGACGAGGCTTCATATCAACTTAACGATACCGAATCGTTCTTAAATCTCTCAAATTCTGCAAACAAATCTCAAAATCAAACTGTTAGGGTTAGGGTTTTGAACATTCAACAAAATCAATCGAATATATAGATACATATATATATATATTAATGTTGAATTTGAGCTTTTATCAATCAATTTATAATGAAAATTGACGATATCGAGCCTTGAATTCGATTGATATTACCAATCCATTTTCAATTCGCAACAATTAAAATGAATAATTGATACGGTGAATAATATAGACTCTAATTGATACAGAGAGAAGAGTGAACTTGATTATGGAGTTTAATCGCCGAAAGGATTTTGAAAAATGAAGGATTTTGATCGGAAAAACAATAACAGCGGCGAGAGAACTAGAGAGAGAGACGAGAGAATTTTGGGTGAAATGTTTGAGGCATGTAAACAGTATGACCTAAAACTGATATAACGCTTATAAGTATTTTAGCTATAAACGGCTGAGATTGATCCATATTAAAGATGGATGGTTAGGATCTTAGGGTTTTGAACTGGGTCGGGTCAGCTGAGATTACAAATGGGTTGGGCTGTATACCTTGGTCATTTTGACCGAAAATCAACAAAAATAATGATATTTTTATTACTGAAAATAATTTTGAAAAATTATAATTATTATATAATAATATATAATAATATCCTATAAATATAGAAAAATATTTTGAGGTTTTGATACTTTTTATGTGAGTTTAAATGTCATAAATTATAGTATCTCAACAATATTTTTGAAATAAATTCCAAATAATATTAACTCGAATAGTTTTATCTCTTTGATAGAAACATAAGATTCTCGATAAAAACCCGATCGATAAAGTTTCATATGTTATCGTTATCGACAAATATGACTTTTTAGAGTGCCTTAATAATCCGATCAGAAGGATCTCTTTTTCGTGAGATAACTATAAATTGTAACAAATATTCTCACAAAATAAATATAAATATTAATAATATTTATATAAATATATAAACCATTTATTTAGGAAATTCCAACATTCCTAAATCCAAACGGAGTTTTAGCGAATCTTTCGGAATTTAATGGTTTTGTGAAGATGTCAGCGAGGTTGTACTTAGTTTCAATATGAGTCATTTTAATGTCGCCTTTATTGACATGATCACGAAGAAAATGATGTCTCACATCTTTATGCTTAGATCTTGAATGTGACACGGGATTTTTGCTAAGATCGATAGCACTCGTGTTATCGCATAAGATGGATATAACATCAAATTTAATATTGTAGTCGGCTAGTGTTTGCTTCATCCACAGGATTTGAGCACAACATTTTGCAACCGCTATATATTCAGCTTCTGTTGTAGAGATAGACACCGAATTTTGTTTCTTGGAAAACCAAGAGACTAAGCATCCTCCCAGAAACTGACATGTACCACTTGTACTTTTTCTGTCGACTAAATGCCCGATATAGTCCGAATCAGAAAAACATACTAAGTCGAATGGTACTCCTTTAGGATACCAAAGACCTACCTCAGTGGTTCCTTTTAGATATCTCAATATCCTTTTTACTGCGGATAAATGAGACTCTTTTGGTGCTACTTGAAATCTAGGACACTTAAATTGTATATCGGGTCGACTTGAGGTTATATAAAGCAAGCTACCAATCATTCCCCGATATTTCTTAGTGTCCACGGGAATACCGTTAGGATCTTCTGTTAATTTTTTAGAAGTTGACATAGGAGTAGAGATGGGTTTGGCATTATCCATTTCGAATTTCTTCAACATCTCTTTACAATACTTGGATTGAGAGATATGGATGCCTTCGTCAGATTGCCTAATTTGCAATCCCAAAAAGAAATTTAATTCTCCCATCATACTCATTTCGAATTCTTTGCTCATATTTTCAGAGAATTCTTTACATACTACATCATTGGTTGATCCAAAAATGATGTCATCTACGTATATTTGTACGAGTATGATATCATCCTTTTCTTGTCTCGTAAATAAGGTTTTATCGGCAGTTCCCATTTTAAAATTGTTTTTTAATAGGAATTTGCTCAACCTTTCGTACCAAGCTCTTGGAGCTTGTTTTAGACCATAGAGAGCTTTGTATAATTTATATACATACTCCGGATGTGTGGCATCTTCGAAACCGGGAGGTTGTTTAACATAAACTTCTTCTAATATCCCGTTTAAGAAGGCCGATTTTACATCCATTTGGTATACTTTGAAATCTTTATGACACGCGTAAGCTAACAGTATTCGAATTGCTTCAATTCTTGCTACGGGTGCATAAGTTTCATCGAAATCTATACCTTCCATTTGGGTATAGCCTTGAGCGACTAATCGCGCTTTATTTCGAACAACCATTCCATTTTCATCCAACTTGTTTCTAAAAACCCATTTAGTTCCAATTATGGATGTATCCTTGGGTTTTGGAACAAGTTCCCAAACTTTGCTACGAGTAAATTGTAATAGTTCCTCTTGCATAGCAGAGATCCAATCCTCGTCTAACAAAGCTTCTTTTCTTAGGTTCTATTTGTGATAGAAAACTAAGATGATTCGCAACATTTTGTACCTGTGACCGCGTTTGAACTCTTTTATTTAAGTCTCCAAGAACATTGTCCAAGGGATGACTTTTTATTATAGGAATTTCTTTTGGGAGTTCAACTTCCGTTTCGACCAATTCTAGTGGATTTCTTGGAACAGGGGTCCCGAGATCCATATTTTCGAATTGTCGAATAATATTTTCTACATAATCTTGTTCGACATCGTCCTTTTCAACAAGATCTTTGTATTTTGGTGATGGTTTACTTTCATCAAATGCTACATTCATTGATTCTTCCACCACAAGAGATTTTAGATTGAATACTCGATAAGCTTTGCTATTTGTAGAGTATCCAAGAAATATACCTTCACTTGATTTAGGATCAAATTTAGTAAGGTAATCTTTCAAGTTTAAAATAAAGCATTTACTTCCAAATACTCGAAAATAGCTTAGTTTCGGTGTTTTGCCAAAATAAAGCTCGTAGGGAGTCTATTGCTTTATAGGCCTTAACAAAACCTGATTAAGAATATGGCAAGCAGTAGACATAGCTTCGGTCCAAAAATATTTAGGTCGACGATATTCATTAAGCATTGTGCTAGCCATTTCTTGTAAAGTTCTATTTTTCCTTTCAACCACTCCGTTTGATTGTGGAGTGTAAGGGGCAGAAAAATTATGTGTGATACCATTTTCATCACAGAAATTTGTAAAACTAGAATTCTCAAATTTTTTACCATGATCAGTCTTTATATAGACTATAGTATTATTTTGTTGATTTTGAATCTTTTTACATAAAGAAGAGAAAGATTCGAAAGCATCGCTTTTAGATTTGAGAAATTTCGTCCAAGTAAATCGTGAATAATCATCAACGATTACTAATGTATAGGAACAACCTCCGAGACTTTGTATAGGAACCGGACCAATAAGATTCATATGTAATAGCTCGAGAGGTCTAGAGGTAGATACCATAAAATTTGCTTTGTGAGAGGCTCGAATTTGTTTTCCAATTTCGCAAGCTTCACAAGTATGGTCTTTTTGATAATTCAATTTTGGTATACCTCTAACATGATCTTTTGTTGATATATTTCTAATCAACTTCATGTTAGCATGCCCTAATCTTCGATGCCAAAGCCATGGGTCATCGTTTGTAGTGATTAGGCATACATTCTCATGCTTGCTCATGTCATATATATAGACATTTTTATTTCGAGGGCAAGTGAGAATCAATTTCCAATTCTTGTCTAAAATACAGCAATGAGTAGTATAGAAAATTACCTTGTAATCATTGTCGCAAAGTTGACTAATCGAGAGTAGATTGTACCTTAGTCCCGTGACTAGTTGTACGTTTGATATCTTGAAGTGACTATTCCCGATATCTCCAATTCCGACAATGACACCTTTACTACTATCTCCAAATGTAACACTTCCCGCGGTTACATTTTTAATGTTGTTCAAAAGTGACTTGTTACCGGTCATGTGTCTTGAACATCCACTATCAAGGTACCACATGTCTTGCTTAGTGGCAAGACACACCTCTTGATTTGAAGTGGAGGCTTGAGTTGATGTAGCTTCATCTCCGATAGCCATTAAGCATAGATTGACAATTTCTTCATTAGCTTCCGGAGCTTCTTCATCTTCACTCAAATCCCAACCATTTTCGGCCACGAGAAATTGTCCTTTAGAAAGCTTAGGACATTCTCTTTTAACGTGACCCGGTTGTTTACACTCGAAACACACTTCTTGTGTTTCCTCCGGATTTTGTTCTTTATGTTTTGGAGGAGTGTAAGAGGGATTATTATTGTTATTGGCATTGGTATTTTGAGTGCCTTTGCCTTTGTTATAGCTCGTTGTCGGAAAATTACTCTTGTAGTTAGGAGTATAATTTTGAGAGTAATTTGGCCTTCCTTTAGAGTTAAAAACTCTTTGTTGATTATTTGATTTTAGGAAGCCTTTTCCATATCTTTGAGCTTTGCTTTGAAGCTCACGACGAAGTTGTCTCGTTAGTAAAGCAATTTCGCTTTCATCGAGATCTTGTATTTCTTCGTTTAAATCTTCGTCGTTTTCATTTTCATCGATAAGTATAGCTTTTAAAGCCATATTTTTCTTTTTGTCTTCCACTTTGGGAATGACCTTATCCGGAATATTATCATCTTCGTATGCACGAAGATTTCCGAATAAACTATCGATGTCATAATCATTTAGATTATGCATTTCTTTTATTGTAGTAACTGTAACCTTCCAACTAGGAGGTAAAGATTTAAGAACTCTTCGGTTCTTCTCATTACGGGTATAACTTTTCCCGAGTTGAGATAATTCATCGATTATACGAGTAAATCTTGTTTCCATATCAATGATATTTTCTCCTTCTTGGAGTTTAAAGTTCTCGTATTCTTGGATCAAAGTGTTTATTCGAGAATCTTTTATATCAATGGTACCTTCGTAGGTAACCACTAATTTGTTCCACATTTCTTGTGCCAACTTGCAATTGTTTACTCGTTTATATTCTTTTTCGGCAAGTGCACTTGTGAGAACCATTTCGGCTTTAGCCGCAGTATTCATCATATTTTCCTCGGCGAGAGTGTATTCACTAACCTTCTTTTCAACTTCGACACCTTCAACAGTTTTGGTAGGAATAACAACTTCGTCTTCTATGGCCATCCAAACTTTGACTCCTTGAGATCTAGCATATATGCGAAACCTCGTTTTCCATGTTGAAAGTTGGTGCCATCAAATAGGGGAGGGCGAGAGCTAGATAGGCCTTCACCACAACCGATGGTATTTAGATACGCCATTTAGGATCACTTTTTGTTGTGCCTGTAGATCTGCAAATCACTTAACAAACATGTTAAAAAGCACTGCTTTGATACTAATTGTTAGGTCCCGATAGAGGGCTATTTTAAGCTAGAAGGGGGGGTTGAATAGCTTAATATCCAATTTAAAAATTATTATGGCATTTTAAAAATATTTATCCCTTTTTAAATATTTTTACCGAGTCGTTAGCAGTTTATAAGTGCGGAAATAAATGACAAGGAAAGAAAATACCACACGGGAGATTTTATCCTGGTTCACGATGGCGCAACCTCTAATAGATTCGCTCAACGCTACGTCCAGTCCCCGAGCTCCTCTCCGGACTCGAGATTTCCCTTAAAAATAAACTCGCTCCTTTAGTAGGCGTAGAAGCCTTTACAACCCTACAAATATTTATCTTGGTGCGTAACTACCAGTTACCACCTCAAAATAAATGTAACAAATACAAGACTCGTCTTGGTGCGTAACTACCCGTCACCACCTCAAAGTCGTTGTAAAACCTACACAACTTATCTTAGACAACAACTCCCCGCTACTTCTTCAAAGTTGATGTAGAACCTTGGTGTAGATTATTGATCCTTGGCTTTTGTCGGTCTTGGGTCTTAGATGATAGGTCTTGGGTCTTTCCTCTTCTTCACGGTGCAAAGACTACTAACTCCCTGTTAGTACATCTAGGACTTGGGTCTTAGAACGAGAATCACCTCACTTCAACTTCACCTCACTACAAAAGTTAGACAACAATATCTACGAAACAAATATGGTTAAAGATATATAAGTTGGACTAGTATGTTACGGTACTAAGTCCAAAAGGTAACTTTAATATTCATATAGGAATATTAAGTTATATTGTAAGTATACTTCCTTTGATATAAAATTAAGATCAAAGTATAATTTTAATTACTCCCGATAAATATAAATATTTTTGAGTAATATTCGAAGTCCTTGTTGAAAGCTATAGTGCTTTAAGGCTTCGAATTGTATACCTTTGTTTGACTAATACAATGTCAAGGTATAATTATAACTTCTTGCACGATATAAACTTTTTAACCACAAGAAACAATAAAAGTAACTCGACTATCTATAGGATAAAACGAGGGCCGCCATTATGCGTTAAATTAGTGCGAGAAACAAGTGGCTAACTTGTGCTTTTGGAAGTAGTATTCTTTCTTTTGATAGATCGTTTAAATCCAAGAATACTTATATCACAATACTCCATTAAAATGAGATTAAATAAATATAACTTGGAGTTTGTTGATATATAAAGTCCTTTAAGCTAATAGGCTTAAGGCTTTTAAGATGTATACTTCCGTTTGACTAAATACAATGTCAAAGTATACTCTTGTTTTAACTTCTTGCACTAAATAAGTTTATGGCCATGACAAGTAAAGTAAGTGCGATAAATAAGTGGCTAAACTTGTGCTCTTGTAAGAAGTTCAAGTTGTATGATGTATTTCGTTTATTGAATATCCCACGGAACACTAAAGATGTTAGTTGGGAATTCGAACGAAATAAATATTGTTACAACTTTTGACGTATGTCAAATATAATCTCACAACTTTGTGATTAAGTACTTTCTTTAGATCTTTCTTGTAATATAACGTTTCTTTTCAAAGATCAAGTACTTGGTTCAACTCTTTGCTTATATATATATTGCAAAGGATATATAAGTTGAACTATGTTCGTATTTTTGTTCTCTTTTATATAGAGACTTTTGGTATCTTATATAGATCCAAGAATAGAGATTAAGATGAAGTATAGAAGTTAAGCACAAATCTCAAATATAAATACGAAGACGAAGCTAAGAATTACCACTTTTGGAAGTCGCCAGAAAAAGTTCGCCGGAAAAATTCGCCAGAGGTTCGGCCGGATTTTGGCACGGTGGTCGAACTTTGGACAGCCCTTCGGGAGGTCGGAAAGTGGTGGTAGATGAGCTAGCTTGGGAGGACAAAGCTTGGTTGGGTGGAACTAAGCTTGTTGAACAAAAACCTTAAATATATGGATATATATTTGGGAGAGAGAAGGTTTTTGAGATGAAGTAGATGTAGATAGAACTTGTATATATTTGGAGAGTATCTACTTCTAAAATCCCAACATGTATTTGGCTCTTAGCTTGTGTTTGAAATGGGTGGATGAGGGGGTTATTTATAGAGAGAGTTGGGTGGAATGAATGGTGGAGATTTAGATTTAAGGAAGTGGTTGAGATTGAAAGCACTTGGATTGATGACATGGCAAGTGGTTTGTGTTTCTTTGAAGTGGGTTTGGTATTATAATACCAGCTGTGTTTTAAGAAGTATCGGACTCGTATCAATTAACGAATAAATACAAAACATGTATCGTTAATTAAATACCCGAAAAATACGAAACTACCCAATAAATAATTCTAAAATTATGGAACACTTGGGAATATTATAAAATAATATTCTGGAAAGTTTGGTCAATTTTGGTCAATGTTGACTTGGTCAAACGTGGTCAAACGTGGTCAAACGTGGGACCGCTTACCTTGGTTTTCGTGCCAGACCAAAAATTCTCTAAAATTCCGAAACTTTTACCATGCATAAAAAATAGTATTTAAATGTTCAATCTCAAGTTTCAAGTTAATCTAGCAAGTGGAAGTATTTTATTTGGATTTAAAACGATTAAATCAGCTTACGGTTCCGAATAAAATACGAATTGTCTTTTCATCAAATAAATAAATCTTTTGACCAATATTTTGACTTGAAGAAATACTTAGAGTATATTTCAATATACAAAATATTTTGAGAGCATAGGAAATATTTTTGAGTGATTAAAATAATTTTCTCCGAAATATGATAAATTGAAGAAGTGGGAGAAAAATTACTCTAAATATTTCTGGCACGAGATAAAACTAGGAATTAATATTCTACCACTGAATATTAATATTCTAGAGTATAAAGAGTCTTTTGAAGGATGTGAAAACATTTTGAGTGCGAAGACAGAAGTCTTTTTCGAATGAAAACTGAACATTTTTAAATGTAGCACGAGTTCTCTAAAGAATATTAATCCTCGAATATTCTTTGTTTGAGCTTGTCGCCTTATTAATATTGCAACGAAGATCTAAAAAATATCAAGTCTCGATATTTCTTTTTCGATCTTATTGCCTTGGTGCAGAGATATATTCCGTAAAATATTATTTGATTTTTCAGCGAAATGGAATATCTCTTATATTTAAAATACGATTAAGATGAAAGATTTTACTAGAGTTGACCATTTGACTTTTGACCGAATCAATTAAATATATGACCTAGTGGATAGGATTCTACGTGTATTTAAATTTTATGTTAAATCGTACAAATACCAAAATAAATATTATATCGAAGATATCCTTTCAAAGGAGACATATAGTACAAATGAGACTAAAGCTACGAGCACATGCACATACTTCAAGCCACAAAATTGTCTACAATCAATTCCCTGGAGATACCTGAGATTGCTGATTTGGACTTTGGAGATTCTTAAGAAGAATCTCTCAAAACGCAATTCCTCTACCTTCATTATCAAGAAGATTTTCTCTCAATCACGAAGGGATTCCTCTGCCTTCAACATCAGCATCATTAAATCCGAATTCGAACATAAATGTATATCGATTAAGATATTAATATATGTTGTTAATGTATATTATATTATTTTATAATTTTGTACTAATACTCTATATAGTTAATGTAATATATGTATGTAAATAAATTAATAACAAATACATATTATAATTTTAATAAAAATAAATACCTACAATATTATTATTATTATTATTATTATTATTATTATTATTATTATTATTAAAATAACGGGTTTAATTGTAAGTGGGATTCGAAATGTTAGCTGAAAAAGAGATACATAAGTATCAAGAAATAGCTTAAATTGAAAAATATAAATTTTATTGTAGATCAAGGGTAGTAAAGTAGACATGTAACTGCTTGTACAAAGAACAAGTTAAACTATGATGCCTGGTAGACGCGGGATAAGTATCATCACGTTTAAGGAATAGCAAGCATAAAAAAACGTCCTGATCAAGAAAATATTTGCACCCGAGAGCAAGTTTTTTTCACTTAATGAGTGTGAAGGAATGAAGACTATCGACGTTATTGGAATCACATGTAAACGTAATCTATAACCATTGCACACAAATTTCAATTACCAAAGTTTAACATAATTTTTTCTCCCTAGATCCCATATATAACCTAAATATTAATCTAATTAATACAAAATAATCAAAGAGATTCAAACCCTAAAACTAACTTTAATACCATGCCAAATGATTATTCTTAGAAATTAATCAGTATTCACAGCAAATTAAGTGCTCAAAATTGTTTATATTGAACTTACATATGCTAATTGTTGAATACAACTTCTGCAACCAACCAAAAATTCAGATAAAAATCATTTCAACATGTTTCACAATGTAAATATCATTAGCAATTAGTATGTAAGTTCATAGCTTCACTATTCATAATAAAATCATTGCAACCAATCTTGAACACCTAAACCCTAGGCAACAAAGAATTGAAGCAAAATCATCACAATCATTTCAACAAAACTATCACAAGGACACAATTCTACACAAAATTGGGGATGCACATAATTCTATAACTCAAGAGGGAACATCACAAAACTATCACAAAGACACAATTTGCACTTTGCCAAAAAAATCAGAATGAGAACTACAAATTTAAGCCTCAGATACAAACACACACATACACAATTTTGTAACTACATAAAATTTTGTTTAATATATAAATATACAAAATACGTAAACATCAAACCAAATTGAGATGGAGGAACAACGTACACTACGCCAAAAACGCTTAAATGCAACGCCACGTTTACTGTTGCTTTAGGCCAAAAAAGCGTTGCATTAGACCAAATGCAACACCAGGGGGCGTTGCATCCGCGACCATTGCGTTTGACCCCATAATGCAACGCTTTTTGGCATCTAAAGCAAAAGCAGCAAAGCGTTGCATCTGACATGTAATGAAACACCACAGCAAGCAAATGCAACCCCAAAACGGCATTGCGTTTGATATTGGATACAACTCCAATCCACGTCACGAAGTGGGGCCCACTAGCATGCCATGTCAGCATTGGGTCCAGCTGGCATGCCACATCAGCATTGGTCCAGCTGGCATGCCACGTCAATATGTGGGGCCACTTGCCATGTTAGCAATGGGGTCCACAAGCCATGTCAGCAGTGGGCCCACGTGCCACGTCAGCAGTAGGTCCCACGTGCCACTTCAGTAGTGGGCCCACAACATGTAATGCAACACTATATTTACCAAATGCAACACTATCATGTTCTTGAAATGCAACACTAAAATATCAAATGCAACGCTGCATTTACTTATACAACGCTACAAAGTTCTAGAAATGCAACACTAAAAATATCAAATGCAACGCTATAATTAAAATTTTTGCAATATATAGTTTGATATACATAAAGAAACTAATCCAAAACATTCAACATACATTCAATCATCCTACCAGCCCTCCAAATAATTTACATCCCATCCACACCATACAAATACTTCCCAAAATATAACTAACTACCAAAACCAACCACATATAACATAATACAAGGAAAAGCCTAATATTTTGTTCTACGTATGTGTATCTCATGTGAGAGTAAAGCTAAGTTGGCCAACACTAGAATTGATGTTGCCATTATAAATCCTCCACCAAGACCAAGTAGCCCCCCAACCACATGCACCAGCCAGTACAGCAAAGAAACAATAAACAATCAACTAGCCAACACGAACATTGGTTCCAGACTCTCCTTTGGATGCAATTATCCTTCGTCCGGTATATAGGCCAACTGATTCATATAGAGATATCCCAACAGATACTGGAACCTACATGGCAATGAAAATGTAGAATCACATGAAGATTTAATCCTCGTCTAGGGGAAATTTAAACTTTCGACCGAGTACCATTATTATTCAATATAACTGCGAGCTATGAGAGTTGTCCTACTGTAAGAGGAAACTTTGTGGATGGAAAAATCATTGATCCCGATTAAATATGTAAACTAACCTGCAGGAAATTCAGCACCCAGTATGCTGTCGAACAGCTAGCTGTTTGATTCTGTTCGCAAAAAATAAAGAATCTGTAAATCCATGAATAAATCATTTCTGGACTGATCGTAAAAACTTAGGTCTGGACATATGGAGAAAACAAACCTTGGCGATCTGCACTGCGAGAAATACTATCCAAACAACACAAAGAAGCCCAAATTCCTTCCAGCACACATTCTCAAGAACAGAAACCTGATATAGTAATACTAATCAGATTACAGAACCTCTTATGAAATATTATTGCTTCTCCGAGATCAATAACTTCTTCTTTAAGGGAACTCTTTGTCCTATTTTTAGTTTTTTTGTCAGTTTGTGTTTCTAGTTATAGCATTCTCTGTGATATACTTGCTATCTGTTTGTTGACCAATTATTCCTAGCAAATCCCTTTTGTACTCATGTCATGCATTAATTAGCAGTTAAACATCCTTAAAATTCAGGTCCTATTACTTAAAATTTATACCAGGAAGATGCCAAATTAACCTAGAGAAGAGCATAATATTCAACCAAATCTCATTAGCCACTCTAATTTACAAAGTAACTTGCAAGTAGCCAGATATAGCCTTGAGTTGTAAAGTATGGATATCTAGATTACTTTATCTTTATATTGGAACAACAAGCAACCAAAAGGAAATTACACTGCAAGGCTACAGAAAACTACCTCAAAAAGGAGGAGATTGACGCGGTTGTCAGATGCTTGGAGGTCAAAGGCAGCTGTCGGTGATGACGGAGTCATGACAAGCTTATCTTCATTCACCAAGTTAATGTTGCACTCTTGAAGCCTATTGTGAAGACATTCATATTGATGTAGCAACTTTCGTAAAGTAGCATTTGCATTCTCACTTTTGTTTTTCCTGTTGAAGGAGTATCTGGAAAAAACACATACAGATTTGACAAATGTTACTAGATCTCAACAAATGTTACACAAAGAAGTTTCAATGATGGAACACTGACAGCAAGCTTTGAGCGATAGACGATGGTGAATTAAACAAGTAAATATTTAAATTCTCTTTTAGAAGAAATGAACATAAAAAAATAATCATCAAGTCAAGTCGGATACCATTCAAATTGTAACATTCACAATTGGTTATTGCATGTTTAGAAAAGAAAATCTTAGCCTTGTAGATACCTGGTCCTTATATGAGTAAGAAACGTATTCACAAATTAATAGTAACAGTTTTAGATATGATTTTGTTATTGTATTTCCTATGTTGAAGTAATATACTACCTCAGCCTCAGATTTTTCCTTAATTGACTCACTGAGCTTCTGCTTGTATTCTGCTTGTGAACTTCGAAGAGATTTAATCTCTTTTACAAGAACTTTAATATCTGCTTTTGATATCGTTTCTTCTCTGAAAGAACCCTATAGTCTGTTCCATCACCTCCATTTCCTAGTGTTAGGTCCAAATGTGTTGTAGAGGGGGGGTGAATACAACTTTTCGAATATGAGAAGCAATAAATACGATGCAATAAATGAACACGCAGATTCAAGGAATATATTTCTTATATATAACTTGAAAAGGTTGCTACAACATTCATTACAAAGTATAACAGAAGTTCAGAGAGAAGTGAACGATTCTAAGCTCTGTGAATGTACTCTCTCTCTTTTTCTTGTGTTTTCTCGATTATTGCTCTCTCTAATAAAACATTACACAAGTACTTCTATTTATACTACATGTAATCTATGTCCTGTAGTCTTCAAAGACTAAGATATACGTGGCCCAATGATGTCCACATAAATCTTGCCTTATCTTGAAAGCTTGGAAATCTGCCAATCAGAAGATGCCATGTGTCATGTTGAAGCTGCACTCTAAGTAGAACTTCTACTTGAGAATTTCTACTTAGCCATCTCGAATTTCTAAGTAGAACTTCTACTTAGAAATTTTCTACTTGGTCATCCAGAACATTTAGTACTTAGAAAATATTCTGGTCTTCAACTTGAAACTTCAATGCACATCTTGAGCTTGTGATATCTTCACGTCTTCTTTATTCTTCAGCAAGCTCTTGAACATGGATCTTTATTACTGACATAAACTTGCTATCAATGTCCTGACACTTGATGCACTGGTCTGGTTCATAAGTGACTAGTCTTGATAGTGTTTCTGCTTCTCGAATAAATTACCATATTCACTTAGTAACTTGGCTTTCCAATGTTCACTTTCCTTCTTGTTCACTTGAAATCAATTGGTCTTGTTGATACTGATAGTTATGATCTTGATTCTCGATTTCTCAAATCACTGAGGCATGAACAACTTTGACTTGAACTTCTCTCAATGATTTCTTCTTGGCTTGATCATAGTTAACATGTTCAATTGTATCAATTACCTTGTCTTCATTTAGTGTTGATTTCTTGTGACTTCTTGTTCTTGATTGTCTTCTGGTTAAGTATCTTTTCCTTTAATTGAGTTACATTAGTTATAGTGTTACAAGTTTATACACTCTGCCTTTCAATCTCCCCCTATTTGATTGTCTAACAATGACATTCAAATTAATGAAGGATAACTCAACTAAACAATGAGATGAGAAAAGATAATTAACATTACAGTCTTGAATAATATACAATTGAAAAGTACTTGAAAACAATACAAAGAATTTAAACTAGAAACAGAATTCGAACCTCGAATTAAAGATCATTTGAATGATTCCTATCACCTGGATTATTTCATACCTTTTAGTCAAACTTATATCACCTTATTGGATTCACTCTAAGGTGAATTTTCCTCAAGTGAGTTAAAGCAACCGAAAGAAATGAAGTTTTTCCAACTTCAAGTTCACACCACTCTGACCTTTAATCCTAATTCCGTTTCCTCTTCCTAGCTTCAGCAGCTTGGTCTTTCTCTTCTTTCTGTCTTCTGCGCTTCGCCTTCTGCTGCTGTTCTTTCTTGTACACTGGATCGTGAAGCTGCGTCCACCTAGCATTCAACAAACTTACTGCTTCCATTTCTAGAGGATTCTTGGGCTCTGGGTAAGGATGTTTGAAAAGCCTTCTGAGTTTGTCCACCTCCTGAGTAGTCCTGATCTTTGGAATATCCTCAAAGTTCTTCATTATAAGCTGAGATTTCCAATGAGCTTTATCAGCTTTAAACTGACAATAGATCATTTTGGGATAGCCCTTGACACGATTAGTATTGTGGATACTAGCCGCATCTTTCTCCATTCGCTTCTTTTCCACTACTACTTCAGACAGGTAGCTCACGAGTCTCTGCTTTTCTTTCACATACTTAACTTCCACTTCGTCCCACTTGAACACATGTAATACTCTATCCAGAAATGAAGCATCTTGAGTCTGTAGCAGCCAACTTTTACTCATATGCAAGATTGTTTTATTCTGGTCTGCATCTATGAATACTAAGGCATCAGCTGTATTATCAACATAAGAGTGTATCCAGTATACACTATCTCTTCCTGGAACGCCAATTGACTCCCTTATCTCTCCTTGTTCCAGTGCTCCAGAAGGAAGAGTCAGAGCTTCATCTACATTCTTCATTGCTTGAAGAATATTCCATTTCTTTTCTATCAGCTCCGGCTCAATCTTCACGTTATCGAGAGGGTTTGGAGCAATGATATCACACTTCCACACCTCATTGCTCTTCTTGAGTATGACACTTTCAATGATCTTCACTGATTTATCTTTAAGCTCAGAAGCGAATCCCTTACCCATCATTTGTCTACATACGGCTTTAAGAGATTCCAATGAAAGTTCCATTAAATCCTTTTCTTCCATGCTAACCCTCTTCATTTTCTTGTCAACCACCATCCGGACAACATTTGGATATGCTGAGAATTCTGGACCCTTGTCCTCTGCTAGCTGCTAGGGCTGAGCATTCGGTCGGTTCGGTCCAGAACCGGACCGAACCGAAATAACCGAAAACCGAATAAGGCCTTTTTTCTGGAACCGGACCGAACCGAAATATGTATATGGACCGAACCGGAACCGAACCGAAATATTTCGGTTCGGTCCCAGCAGAACCGAAATTTAAAAAAAATCTGTTTTCTGCACCTTTTCTTTAAGCTATTATAACTTATAAATAACTAAAAAGACAATATATTTACAGATTACTCAGCACCAAGCAGTTTGTTTACAGATTCCTTAGCAG
The DNA here is from genome assembly GCA_037693485.1 of Kitagawia praeruptora. Classification (NCBI taxonomy): domain Eukaryota; kingdom Viridiplantae; phylum Streptophyta; class Magnoliopsida; order Apiales; family Apiaceae; genus Kitagawia; species Kitagawia praeruptora. The sequence continues at coordinate 112,595,526 of CM075351.1, read as the reverse complement.
CGGCCATAGCCATGAATGAACAGAAGTATGCTATTTCTACTCATCAAACAGTATATTAACCAGTACTATTTCAAAAGTAAAAAGAGGTGTGCTCTCGTGCATAAGTGTTGTGTCTGCATAAAGGAACTTGTGTTTAGTGCCTGAGCAATGAGCATCAATAAATTTTGTAATGACAACACAGTTCTAACATAGATTAATATATAATTTTAAGCATGCAGCAATATGATTAGAATATATGGGGACTGATGAAGAACTTAGACTTAGACCATTAGACAGAGACTATTAGATAGTATATTATTTGTATATATAAAATATTAAATGTAAATATATATTTTTATAATTCGGTTTATTCGGTCCAGAACCGAAATTTTTAAAAAAGAACCGGACTGAACCGAAATATTATTCGGTCCAGAACCGAAAACCGAAATAACCGGAATTTTAAAATATTTAGAACCGAACCGAACCGAAATAACAAATTTCGGTTCGGTTTTTCGGGTTCGGTTCGGTTTTGCTCAGCCCTACTAGCTGCATTAACTGATCCCTATACAGAATGCTTAGTTTCTCAGAATGAGAGTATTGAATTTTTGTTGCTAGCAAGAACAACTCTGACGCAGATCTTCTCGTCATGAATTGGTCATCCACATATAGGAAAGACATTGGGACTCCTTCTACCAAAGACAAAATAACCTGCCACTCCTTTAGCGTTGCATTGTATCCAACCCTGACTTTAGAAATTAATCTCTTCAATGCACTTATGTACTCCGCAGTCATTGGATTCTGCAAATTTAGGTTGTAGAACAGATCATCTGCCTCCTTGTTATGAACTCCTTTTGCACATGGTCCCATTAATATCTTCCTTGCTTCATCCCACTTCTGCCCTATCCTTCTATTGTCCAGATCAACTTGAGGATCAGCTAGCCTTGCAAGCTCATAATCGTACTGCTTCCCTTGAAGCTCCACTTTTTTTTCTATAAACGCAGCACGTTCTTGCATCATCTTCATTTTAGAGAACTCAGCTTGTTCCAAGGCTAACTGTTGAGACTTAAGGGTTTCCTCATCAATAGGAACTTCTTCAGGCATTCCGAAAGACATCCCAGCACCTCCACCTTGTTCCTTCAAAGATCTTTTTATTGCATGTGCTAAAGATACGTCTTCCATATCAGAATCTGAATCAAGTACCTCCTGTACTTTTTCTTGATGACTCAGGTCAACGAATGGTTCATCTTGCTCAACCATTATTGCCTTACCCTTTCTCTTCCTCTGAGCCTCTTCATCAATAACCGGCTCAATTTCTTTTTCTTTGACAAGATCAGCTTGTTTTTTGAATTTCTTCGATTTGAACTCCCTGCTGTCTCGTCTCCTTTCCACTCTCCCCCTTAGGTGAGTTATCCTGAACTCCACCCTGGTCTTCAGATCCACCGGCTGCAGAAGAACCTCCAAAACCAGAACCAGAGACTCCTGCTCCACTAGCACCACCTGCACCAGCATCGGGGGGAGGTTGTTGCGGCTCGAAACACTCCGGGGGCACAAAACTCCTGACTGCGAACATCATTCTACTGATCTCCACAGCCATTGTATCCATTGTAGCCTCCATTACTCCCATTCTCTCATTCAGAGTGCCTCCCAAGACACCACCAGCATGGCCCAAGTCATTTACCTTGTTTGTCAAAGCATCAAAAGCTGTAGCTTGACTTGCCATTCGTGCTGCGTAGTCATCAAGAGCCCTTTGATTATTTCCAATATTAATCCCTAACTGCCCCATCGTCTGCCCGAACTGCTTCATCTGATTTTCCACAGAAGTCATACGTGTATCAATATTTTTAATGATAAGGGACGGTGTTTGGTTTAGGTGACCTCGCTCTAATATTCGTTCTGTTAGTATTTGGCGCTCGGTTTCGGGCCTTAAAAATGAAGGTCCCTCTCTCCCTAACCTCTCACACACACTCCCTGTCTCACGCTCGTGTATGTCTTCAATGATTGTTCCAAAGTATGAGGCAGTACCTGCAGAAACTGGATAAGCAATATAATTTGCAGTTATGGGATCAATTTCTGTTGGTTCCTGAGTTGGAATCTCAGGCTGAGAGGCTGCAAAGTGTTCTTGTACAACATCAGAACCGATCCTCTTTGCAGCATCAGAACGTACCGGTGAAGGTACGGCTGAAGGTTTTAAAACTTCATGTCCTTTTGAAGCAACAGTATCTTCAAAAGGTACATCATCCTCACCAAAATCCCTATGTGCAGATTGTTCAAGGGGAGAACCACTCTCGTGAGGTGGAGTGGTTGCGTGTGACACACTAGGGTTTGACTGAGGTTTAGAAGTAGCAGCATGAAAAAATTTGGCTTTCTTTCGAGTAAGAGGCTGCTCTTCGGGGTCACTCTCCTCATCAAATCCTACATCTACATGTGCTGGCTGTTTGGATTCCGGTGACAGGGGTGACAGAGAATTAGAAATATAGCTCTCACCCTGGGATAGATCCTGCGGGCTAGCAGTCTCTTGGGTCTGGGAATCAGATACATAGGAAGAGGAATTAGTATGCAGAGAGAGATTACCTGATTCATTACCTTGTTCGTCATCGCTTTGCTCATCAGGAATTCCTTCAAATGCCTCAGCATGAGCAGACCGATTCTGAGCATATGATGAAACTTGCGATGATTCCGCCAAAGTGGTAACTCCCTCATCATATGTAAGCCACTTTTGTAAGGTATCAGGAATTGACATAGGTTTTCCACGATGTTTATCCTGATTAGCAATTGTTGACTTAGTGCCCATCCCTAGTGGTGCAGATGTTGGACTTCTGGAAAAACTCTGTCTAACAGCAAGAGCATCCTTCGGTATTAAATCATTAATCAGCATTTGAAGGAACCGAGGAAACCAGCAGACAACATCTGTTGTGTTGAGGTCTCTACTTGCAGGAGATCCCATTACACCCACTATCTCAGAGAGAACTATGCGTCCATAATTTATATCCAATTCTCTTGCTAGGGCAATTCCAAAGGTTTGCATGGGAATGGGAATTTGATGGAAATCGCTTTCTCGTGCCCGAAAACATCTTGTGATGGCTTCGAAAAAATAATTCCATTCCACATGAAAGAATTGTTTTTGGATGTTTCCAGTGATCTGGCCAGACGGAGGATAACATCCTATTTCTTCAAAGAATCTGAGGCGTTCTGCAGCTGTAGGTTCTGGATCATAAGCATCTTTTATCGGGAATCCCAGAACCCTGTTGACAATTTCTTCAGTCACCTCATATTCCTGACCCACTAAGGTAAACCTGAAACCGAAGGGGGTTGTTTTGCTCCCAAAAGAAACCGCACTAGTCCATAATTGCTGTAAAGCATCATGTACTAGTGTAGGTTTAGCAGTAAAAGCATCGCTAGCTTTGGAGTACAAATTGAGAAATCGTATCCAAGACTTAAAGCGCGGGAGTTGATCACCAATTTCCGTAGAAATATTATAAAAATTGTTTTTAGCAAGTGAAAATTGGTGAGCCATTTTAATTAAATGTTTTTTTTTTAAATGAAATTTAATTTCAATTTTCGAAAAACAATTAATTAAGGAACACACAAAGTTAAAGCCCTTTTAATTAATCGAGAAAACCAACAGTTACTCGAACAAATTAAACAACGGGATCTAAACAAGAAACAATTACAGGCGAATACCAGTGAAATCGTGAGTGAGACAATCAATTACAAGCCAATTACTAAATCTTGGTATGTATATTCGTGTGTGTATGATAGTGAAATCGTGTGTGTGTATGCGTGTGTATAGATGGATAATATGAAGGATGAACAGTTACACAAACACACAAACACAGAGAGTAATGTTCACGCACAAATAATACTAGTCTAAAAATGGGCAGTAATTCGTGGTCTGTAAGAGATTAATCACAACATCAATGAACAGATGTTCGTATGAGTTTGAAATCGCCTGTATGTGTGGATGCGGCTGTAAAACTGAATTAGGTAAAAGTGAATGAATGGATCGAGTTAGAGATGTATATATAGGCATGATTGTGAAATGACAAAAGTGTCCCTGTTAAAAAGAATGAAAGCACCAAGTACATACAGGGAGAACCTAAGTCGAACTCTATCTCGAACTTATTAAGTCGAACTTCGAGATGAAGTTCGAGATAGATGTTAACTCGAAAAACACATACTAATTCGAACAATTACCACTTAAGCAGCAAAAACCACAAACAGTACTAGGGAAACCTATCTCCAAATTTAAGTAGAAATTCGAGATAAGTTTCGAGTTAGGAGTTAACTCGAAAAAAAAAAAATCCCCTTGACACACTGAGAACTCTATCTCGAACATCAAGTCGAAATTCGAGTTGAGTTTCGAGATAGAGACTAACTCGAAGTTATTAACTAACTCGAAGTTATTCTCTCAGACTTGATCTTTTCAAAAATATCCCCTGTAAGATAGAATTTATCTTGAATATTTTGAAGAAAGAAATAGGCACACTGGAAACTCGAATTCGAACTCTAAGTCGAATTTCGAGATGAATTTCGAGATAGAGACTAACTCGAAATTCTTCCCAGACTTAGAATTTTCAAAACTTCACTCTGGAAGCTCAAATCGAAATTCAAGTAGAATTTCAAGATGAGTTTCGAGATAGTGACTAACTCGAAATTTTGAAGATACTTAGAATAATTTGACAATTCTCTTTGAAAAACTCAACACTTAATATTGCCAAATTAATATAAATATCAATTCAAGGATTTTAATATATGACATAATTAAAACATTCCTTGATAATTCTAAGGCCTCTAATTACATGAAAAACACAGGTAAATTCATCTAAAAATCATGCAAAATTTAGAATATTATGAATTTAACTCCCCCTATGATCATGCAATCTAACAAGCATAAATTCAAAGATTTGTGCTATAAAAGACACTTAAAACACAATGAATTCATGTAAAATGACACTATATGCAACCTATAACAATCATTAATTAGGCATTTTAAAGTCTAAGCACATAATAATTAAGTAACTTGCATATACAAACATAAACATGGATTTTACAGATGGAAGGCTTTACTAACTTGTGTTAAGCATTCCCAATTCACCAACCAACCTATTGAATGTTATTTCATCAAGAGGTTTGGTGAATATATCTGCAATTTGTTGCATTGTGGGCACAAAATGTAGTTCCACAGTCCCCTCCTCAACATGTTCTCTTATGAAGTGATACCTGATGTCAATGTGCTTGGTTCTTGAGTGATCTACAGGATTGTTGGTTATGGCAATGGCACTTGTGTTGTCACACATAATTGGAATTTTCTTGTGCTCCATGCCATAATCCTTCAATTGGTTCCTCATCCACAGTATTTGAGCTACACAGCTTCCAGCAGCAATGTACTCAGCTTCAGCAGTAGAAGTAGATACTGTATGTTGCTTTTTACTTTGCCAGGACACCAATCTTCTGCCAAGAAATTGACAAGCACCAGATGTGCTTTTCCTATCAATCCTGCAACCTGCATAGTCTGAATCCGTATAGCCAATTAGATTAAAACATGTATCTCTTGGGTACCAAATCCCTAGATTAGGTGTGCCCTTGAGATATCTAAAAATTCTTTTGATGGCTATGAGATGTGATTCTCTAGGATCCGCTTGGAATCTTGCACGTAAACAAGTCACGAACATTATATCGGGTCTACTTGCAGTTAAATAGAGAAGTGAGCCAATCATACCTCGATAGCTTGTGATGTCAACTGGTTTACCTGATTTGTCTTCATCAAGCTTCGTGGTTGTTGCCATGGGAGTCTTAGCTGCTGATGCATCTTCTAGATTGTACTTCTTGAGTAAATCTCTGACGTACTTGGATTGACAGATAAAGATACCATCTTTTCTCTGACTGATCTGTAATCCAAGGAAGAAGGACAGCTCTCCCATCATGCTCATCTCGTATTTCTCTTGCATTAGCTTAGCAAATTTCTCGCACAAGCGCTCATTAGATGACCCGAAGATAATATCGTCCACATAGACTTGAACAAGTATTAAATCATTCTTCACATTTTTATAGAACAATGTTTTGTCAATTACTCCCCTAGTAAAACCACTTTCAATTAAGAATAGGGATAGGGTTTCATACCAACACCTTGGGGATTGCCTGAGGCCATAGACAGATTTGAAGAGAAGATACACAAAATCTACAAGTTCTGGATCAATAAAGCCAGGCGGCTGTTCCAGATACACTTCTTCTTCTAACTCTCCGTTCAGGAAGGCACTTTTCACATCCATCTGAAAAACCTTGAAGTTCTTATGTGCTGCAAATGCCAAGAACATCCTGACTGCCTCAAGTCTTGCAACCGGTGCATAGGTTTCATCATAATCAATTCCTTCTCGCTGAGAATAACCTTTTGCAACCAAACGAGCCTTGTTTCGTGTTACAAGTCCGTTTTCATCCATTTTATTTCTGAATACCCACCTAGCTCCAATTACTGATTTGTTCTTTGGTCGGGGTACCAGTTTCCAAACTTTTTGCCTTTCAAACTGATTGAGTTCCTCTTGCATTGCAATCACCCAATCAGCATCACCAAGAGCTTCTTCTATTTCTTTAGGTTCAAGCTTGGATAAGAACCCAGAAAATAAGCAAATATTAGCCAGGTCAGCTCTTGTAGTTCTTCTAGTAGTCATACCAGCATCTGGATCACCAATAATTAATTCAAACGGATGGTCTCTATTCCATACCCGTTCTCTTGGAAATTGTCTTGATGATTCAGCGTGACTTTCTGAGTTGTGGTGCTGACTACTTTGATTACTTTCACTAACTCCCCCTGAGTTAGTGCCAGCTCCTACAGAACTAGAGTCAACTCGACTCGAGCCTTGAACAGTAGTCCTTGAGCTGCTATTTACTCCCCCTGAGTTGTTGCCGGTTCGTACTGAAGAAGTCTCTTCTAATCTTGTAGAATTAAATTGATCACTAGACTCAGGTTCTTCACGTACACTTGGAACATTTAATGGGACAACCAACTCAGGTTCATCTTCAAGTTCTTCTAAGTCCAGATTCTGAAATTTTAGGGACTCAGGTTCACTAGAATCTCTTGAAATTGATGAGAGTTTGGTATCGTCGAATCTGACGTTGTAGCTTTCAGTCACTTTTCGATCATTTTCTAAGAACACCCTATAAGCTGCTACCACATCTGTAGAGTAACCAACAAAGATTCCTTCACGAGCTTTTGCTGCAAACTTGCCTAGATTTTCATCATCTATAAGTACATAGCATTTTGCTCCAAAGACATGAAAGTATTTGATTGTTGGTCTTCTGCCGTTCATTAGCTCACATGGTGTCTTTTCTTTATCTTTTATAATCAAGGATCGATTTTGAGTGTAACACACGGTACTCACTGCTTCTGCCCAGAAGTACAGAGGAAGTTTCGAATCATACAACAAAGTTCTTGCTGCTTCAACCAATGTTCTATTCTTCCTTTCAACTACTCCATTTTGTTTTGGAGTTCTCGGGGCTGAATACTGACGACGTATTCCCTTAGATACACAGAAGTCATTCAGCACTGCGTTTTTGAATTCAGTGCCATTGTCTGATCTAATCGTCTTCACAGTAAGTGTTGAAACATTCTCAATTTGAGTGATGTGATCAATGATTAGGAAAGGTACTTCGTCTTTCGTCATTGCGAACAATACCCATGTATACTTGGAGAAGTCATCCACGATCACCAATGCATATCTTTTCCTAGACAAAGATAGGACATTCACTGGGCCAAACAAATCCATATGAAGAAGTTGCAGAGGCTCAGTAATACTAGAAATTTCTTTGCTTTTATGCGATGCTCGCTTCGACTTTCCCATTTCACAAGCTTCACAGAGTCCTTTCGGAGCAAACTCCATTTGGGGTAGATCTCTCACCAATTCTCGTCTTACGAGAGCATTCATCGTTTTGAAGTTTAAGTGAGATAGCTTTTTGTGCCATAACCAGCTTTCATCATCCGAGGCTCTGCTGTAGAAACAGGTGGCCTCATTCTGATTTGCTGAATCCATGTTCGCAACAAAAAGATTTGCCTTTCGAACTCCTCTCAAAGCTAATGATCCTTCCTTGATGTGAGTGATTGATACACCTTTCTTGTTGAAGACAATTTCGTAACCTTTGTCACAGAATTGACTGATACTCAACAAATTATGCTTTAATCCCTCAACATAGGAAATATCTTCAATGATGACATTGCCAGTTTTCAGTTTGCCATATCCCTTTGTCACACCTATGCTGTCATCTCCAAAGGTAACATAAGGGCCAGCCTTCATAACCAACTCTGTAAGCAGGGACTTGTTTCCAGTCATATGCCTCGATGCTCCACTGTCTAGCACCCATATAACTTTATTTCTAATCTGCTTAATGCCCTGCAATGACAGATTGATTAGACTTTCTTCGGAACCCAACTTTGATTGGGCCCGGCTTTTCGATAAGATCGAGAATCAACAGATTTAACAACAGGAGATGCACTTTTCTTTACATTATTAGAGCTTTCGACTTTCTCCTTTCCTTTCTCAGACTTGACAGATTTGTCAGTCTTAGGAGAAGGTTTGTCACTCCTAACTTTAGGAGGACTGACAGTCTTGGCTCTCACATGCTTTTTCTTGATGTTTGAACTAGCAGCAGTATTTGAGCATGACTGGCTAGATGCATTCATTAAATTCACAAAAGTTTGCATGACGTTAAAAGTGCATGGCATACAATTAGGTTGACCACACTGTGCATGATTCGGATGCAGATTATTCATTGTATGTGTGGCAGGCATGGCATGTGCAGCAGGAACATTTATGATAGCTTTACATGCATAAGAAAGATGTTCAGTAGATTTGCAGTGATAACATGCTTTCTTTATTCGTTCAGCCTTAACCTCTTTTATGCCTTTCTTCCCTTGTTGTTTAACAGCCTTAGCTCCTATTCCTAGTCTAGATTCATCTCTAGGGAAATTGATTTTAACTTGTTTGATAGGAGTTATAGGTTGTGCGTTCTGGCGATCTTCCATCTCAATCTCATATCTAGCTATTAATTCAGTCTCTTCTTCTTCTATTTTAGGAACAAGGTGTTTGTAAATGGGTTTGACAGAAGATTTAAAAATGCTAGGAATTTCATTTTTAAGGTCATTGGAACTAGTGTCGATAGGTCTCTTTCCTTCTTTCTTAGAAAGGTCAGAATAATCAAGTCCTACACCTACTCCAGTTATCTTCTTAAATACGTCATTATCTACATACACTTTACTAGCAGCTAGTTTGTAAGCTTCGCATTTAGTTTCTAACTCAGCTAGTTTGTTCCTAATACATGCTTCTATTTATCCCTTAAGGATGAGCTTGTGTTCCAAAGATTTAATGAAATCTCTTAGGGAAGTATCTACAGTGCAAGCAGCCTCTAACTCTTCCACTTTTGCCTCAAGCATTCTGCTTTTGGCGACAAGTGTTTTCTGTTCCTTTTGAGAAGTGTCTAGGCTTTTACACAACATATAGATCTCTTCGCTAAGAGCCCCGTTCTATTCCTTATAATCATCAATGGACATTTCTACTTTAAGAGTTAGAACTGGTACCTCTGGTTCCTCTGATGTCTCAGCCATGAGGGCAAAGTTTGCTACATGAGTAACATCTTCCTCATCTGAATCATCCCAAGCTCTTCCTTCTGTTACTAATAAAGCTCTTTTTCCATGTCTTTCCTTCACCAGCGATTCATACTTGCTTTTGAGGGCTTCATATGTCTCTTTTGGATAAGTCTGTTTAGGCTTTTTGCAATCAGTAGCAAAATGTCCAGCTTCACCACAATTATAGCATTTGAACTTCATTTTGAAATCCAAAGGAGACTTGTAGCTGGTACTCTTGCCTTTGCTTTTGTAGCCTGACGAACTACCACCACCCCTAGCAGCCCGATAGTAAGATGAAGAATTTCTCTGTGGTCGGTTGCTCTTTCTGAATCTCATGTTGCTGAACTTCCTTGCCATGTATGCCATGACACTATCGTCCATGTTGTCCAGCTCTTCTTGGGTGAAGTAGTCATCATCACTGTTAGATGTGCACTCGTCATCATTATCAACTTGATTTGGTGCATGTGATGATTTAGTCTTTTCTGCAACCATTGCCTTCTTAGACTCTTCCTCATCAGCAACTAATCCTGATGCAGTTTCTTTTCCTTTTGAATCATTGTCCCATGCTTGATCTTGAAGTGTTTCCAGCTCATAGGTCTTTAATATTCCATAATATTCTTCCAGAGAAGTTGTATGCAAATCTCTGGTTTCTCTTACTGCGTAGACCCTATGTTCAATGCTTTTTGGCTGGTTCCTCAGATATCTCGTATTTGTCTCAACCATGGGGAGAGTTACACCTCTCAGATTCAAATCCAATACCAACTGACTGAATCTTAGATAGACGTCTGTTATGCCTTCTCCTTTTCTTATTCTGAAGGTGTCATACTCCATCTTGAGTATGAGTGTCTTGTTGCTTCTAACCTCTGCAGATCCTTCCATGACAACTTCTATCTTGTCCCAAATCTTCTTTGCTGTATTCAAACCTTTGACTATGTTGAACATTTCATGATCAAGGGATTCCATCAAGGTTTGTCTTACAGATGTATCATAAGCTATTTGCTCCTTGTCAGCATCCGTAAAGTCCGCTGCCTTTTTAGGCTCAGACCGAGCAGGTATAACCGCCTCTCCTTCCGTACGCTCAGGAATAGCTTTCATTGGAACAAATTTACCCTTTTCAAGGACTTCTAGATATTCAGGGTTAATTGTCTCTAAGTAGAGTCTCATTCTGAAAACCCATTCTTCATAGTGATCTCGGTTGAACATTGGGATCTTGAAAGAATTTTTAGGAGCCATTTCAAATCTGATCACTAAAAGTTTCTAAGTACCCAAGACTAGGCTATGTAGAATATCTATGTAGAACTTTTGCCTAAGTCGAAATTTCTCTAAGTAGAAATTTTGCTCAAGTCGAACTTCACCAAGTAGAAATTGTCCAAGTCGAAATTCTATGTAGAAAATCTCAAGTAGAAATTCTATGTATAACTTTTGTCCTTAGAATAATTTTCTGCAGATTACTTTAATATTGAATAAACAATATTATCTCTTTAACACCTTTTTGACTTTTGATACTTTACTCACCGAAAGCAACTAACCCACTTGCTAGGTACTGAGTATGTATTGTTTTGCTTTCGACCAAGGAATAATTATCAAATCAAAAGTACAAAAACAACTTTTTGACTATCTTATCTGTTTGAAAAAGGAGATCAAAAAGTTGTTGGGTTGTCTTCTTTGATAAGAACAGATGATGAACACTCAAGAACACCAAATATCAATGAACCCAGATTAATTCACAAAAATTAATTAAAATACACCCAAGCCAAATAATCACACCTGGAGTATTTAAATAATTTTTCCGGATGAGTTTTCACTAGAAACGAATTAAAGCACACTTTTCGAGAAAATGAAAAGTAGATCTAGAAAATGAAAACTCACAATTCTTCTACCAAACACAAGGATCTATGTTTTGTATGTTAAACATCCGCTCTGATACCAATTGTTAGGTCCAAATGTGTTGTAGAGGGGGGGGGTTAATACAACTTTTCGAATATGAGAAGCAATAAATACGATGCAATAAATGAACACGCAGATTCAAGGAATATATTTCTTATATATAACTTGAAAAGGTTGTTACAACATTCATTACAAAGTATAACATAAGTTCAGAGAGAAGTGAACGATTCTAAGCTCTGTGAATGTACTCTCTCTCTCTTTTTCTTGTGTTTTCTCGATTATTGCTCTCTCTAATAAAACATTACACAAGTACTTCTATTTATACTACATGTAATCTATGTCCTGTAGTCTTCAAAGACTAAGATATACGTGGCCCAATGATGTCCACATAAATCTTGCCTTATCTTGAAAGCTTGGAAATCTGCCAATCAGAAGATGCCATGTGTCATGTTGAAGCTGCACTCTAAGTAAAACTTCTACTTTAGAATTTCTACTTAGCCATCTCGAATTTCTAAGTAGAACTTCTACTTAGAAATTTTATACTTGGTCATCCAGAACATTTAGTACTTAGAAAATATTCTGGTCTTCAACTTGAAACTTCAATGCACATCTTGAGCTTGTGATATCTTCACGTCTTCTTTATTCTTCAGCAAGCTCTTGAACATGGATCTTTATTACTGACATAAACTTGCTATCAATGTCCTGACACTTGATGCACTGGTCTGGTTCATAAGTGACTAGTCTTGATAGTGTTTCTGCTTCTCGAATAAATTACCATATTCACTTAGTAACTTGGCTTTCCAATGTTCACTTTCCTTCTTGTTCACTTGAAATCAATTGGTCTTGTTGATACTGATAGTTATGATCTTGATTCTCGATTTCTCAAATCACTGAGGCATGAACAACTTTGACTTGAACTTCTCTCAATGATTTCTTCTTGGCTTGATCATAGTTAACATGTTCAATTGTATCAATTACCTTGTCTTCATTTAGTGTTGATTTTTTGTGACTTCTTGTTCTTGATTGTCTTCTGGTTAAGTATCTTTTCCTTTAATTGAGTTACATTAGTTATAGTGTTACAAGTTTATACACTCTGCCTTTCACCTAGCAATATTAAAGAGGTTAAATCTGAATCTAGATAACAGAATTTATGATACCAATATAATTTAACACAAGAATCCTAGGGAACTGCAGAGCAACTCACCATTGTCCTCCCGACGCTCTGCAGACTCCTGAAACAAGGAAAAAAGGCAATAAGTATGATGTCATACTCTGAAAAAAAGAATAGCAATCATGTTTTTATTGTTGCGACCTTCCTTAGAATGGTTTCTACTTTCCAAGTATCAACACCTCTTAAAAAGGCCTTTGTTGATATAAAAAGGCCAGTTCATGTATCATCTATTTAAACGGAAGAACGAAATAAGAACTTAACCACTGACCTGCCGTGCAATGCGATCAGTGTTAAGCATTAAAAGCAAAGTCTTTGCACCCAATTAAGCAGATGCAATAGCAGCTTCACATCCTGCATGGCCCCCTCCAACCACAACGACATCATACCTCTCTTCACATGCTTACATATTCAATATTCCATTAGCAAATATTTTTAAAAAAATAAAGAGAAAAAAAAAAACTTACATCATTAACAACACACCCAAAACAATGTACGATTAAAATAAAATCATGTTTCTTCCAGTATAAAGTAAAAACCAAGTAAAAATATGAACTGCCCACCAAGTGTTTGATAAAGTGCCGCAACGAAAAAACAAGTGAAAAAGAAAAATGGAGCACCTGGGGTTGGAGAGTGAAGGGAGGGGACGGAGAATCTCGGGGAGAATGAAGAATGGCGGCGACATAAAAATTGACGGTGTTTGAGCAGATGTTGAGGGTGGTAATATTGTTGTAGATGGATGTATGGGTAGGGGTGTGTCGTCTTGTAGTATTGTTTGGCTCAATCAAATTCCCAAATTCAAATCCCTAATTATGCAAAAGAAAATAAATTAATCAGAGTATTTAATTTGATGTGGTCGGGAGTATTTGGTTCGATGAGAGAGGAGAGAGAGAGACATAGAGCAGAGTAGAGAAAATGAGGCCAGAGTGTGTTCTTGTGGGAAAGTAAGAGTGTTTTGGGGAAAGTTGAGTATCAATTTTTCCGTAAAGGAGGGAAATGAGCCGCTCAAAATTTTCAAACAAGTGCTTCAAAATTTTCAACTAGCACCTTCTGTGTTCTTTTCTTTTTAAGTAGTTCTGTGTTCTTCTCTTTTTAAGTGTAACTAGTCAACTTATCCGCGTTTTGCGCGGTTTATAAATTTTCATATAAAAGTACTATAATAAATAAATTAATTTCTATTATTCTTAAAATTGATTGATCTCCTATGAATTTTCTATAAAAAAAATAATTTAAAAGTAATTTACACGAATTATTAATTGGAAAAATACTCTCACTATATATCTAAAATTTTGATAATCTTAAAAATATCACAAACATATAAAATAAAATTACAATATGAACATAATATTTACTATCAAAAGTTATAAATATTGAATACAACTTAATAACATTTTTTAAAGCCGACACCCCTCTCATAACTACATGTTCAATAATAGTGTAAGAATTTATTTAATTTGAATATTAATTTATTTTGACACAATATAATCTTCCGATAAAATGGTTGGGTTTGTTCAATTTAATTATTTTGGTCATAACTCATGTGTAATTTATTCATACACATGATTTGTTTACAAATTTCAGATATTAAGTAAAGATTCGTGTACTTCCATAATTCACCACGACTCCACAATCACTGATAATAAAGATTATTTGAGAAATTAAGGTTAATAATTTTTTTTTTTAAAGTTGACACCCCTCTCATAATATACATATTCAATAATAATGCAAGAATTTGTTTAATTACAATAAAAATTTATTTCAACATAATATAACAAAACAATGGGTATTTAGCTTTTTTTTTATCAAGTTTATAATCCGATAAATGGCTGGATTTGTTAAATTTAATCGATTTGATCATAACTCATGTATTATTTATTTATGTGTAAAATTGAAAATCTGTCTTTATTGTTTGTATACAATTCCAGATATTAAGTAAATATCTTCTACTTCCATAATTTATTACGATTTTCACAATTATTGATAATAAAAATTGCTTAAAAAGTTAAGGTCGTGTACCTTGTAATCATCCGAAAATCAATTATAGTGATCTTGAATAGGAAATAAAAACAACGCAATATAAACAATTGTTAGTCATCATTTTAACTAAAAATAAACATAACTATAATTAATATTTAATATTGAAAAAATAACTATAATGTTCAACTAAAGTTTGCTAATTTTAAACAAATTAAATAAAGTAAATTTAATATATGTTTAATTGGTGTAATTAATGACTAATTAAAATGTCATTAATAGCTACTTAATGCAAGAAAAGAATTTTAATAAAAAAAATAAAAAAAACGAAAATTCAAGAAAAATACCTTGAACTGTTCTGGTGCATTTCCGATCTCCAGGAATTATAATATATATAGATCTAATTTTGGAATTTTGAATTAAATTTGTAAGAAAAATTAAAAATATGTTATGTATTTAAAATATGTTAAAATTACCAAATACATCTTGGATTTTTTTCAAAAAATTACCACATCACTAAAATCGTTAGATCTTAACATCCGTACATTTGGAACGTCAAAAAAAATATTAAAAAAAATAGAATCATCATTCGGGACAAGACTAGTTTAGAGGAAGGTTTACTTTGACCGGTTTGACCGTTACAAAAGTAAACCAAATACATCTAGGATTTTTTTTTAAAATTTACCACATCACAAAAATCGTTATATCTTGACATCCGTACCATTGGAACGTCGAAAAAATAATTTAAAAAAATAGATTCATCATTCGGGACAAGACTAGTTAAAAGGAAGGTCTACTTTGACCGGTTTGACCGTTACAAAAGCAAACCAAAGACATCTAGAATTTTTTTAAAAAAATTACCACATCACTAAAATCATTATATCTTGACATCCGTACGATTGGAACGTCAAAAAAATAATTCAAAAAAATAGATTCATCATTCGGGGCAAGACTAGTTAAAAGGAAGGTCCACTTTGACCATTTGACCGTTACAAAAGCAAACCAAATACATCTAGGAATTTTTTTAAAAAATTACCACATCACTAAAATCGTTATATCTTGACATCCGTACGATTGGAACGTCGAAAAAATAGTTTAAAAAAATAGATTCATCATTCGGGACAAGACTAGTTAAAAGAACGGTTCACTTTGACCGGTTTGACCATTACAAAAGCAAACCAAATAAATCTAGGAATTTTTTTTTAAAAATTACCACATCACTAAAATCGTTATATCTTGACATACGTACGATTGGAACGTCGAAAAAATAATTTAAAAAAATAGATTCATCATTCGGGACAAGACTAGTTAAAAGGAAGGTCCACTTTGACCAGTTTGACCGTTACAAAAGCAAACCAAATACATCTAGGATTTTTTTAAAAAAAATTACCCCATCACTAAAATCAGTATATCTTGACATCCGTACGATTGGAACGTCGAAAAATAATTTTAAAAAATAGATTCAACATTCGGGACAAGACTAGTTAAAAGGAAGGTCTCCTTTGACCAGTTTGACCGTTACAAAAGCAAACCAAACAAATCTAGGGAATTTTTTGATAAATTACTGCATCACTAAAATCGTTAGATCTTGACACCCGTAGATTTAGAACGTCAAAAAAATAATTTAAAAAAATAGATTCATCATTCGGGACAAGGCTAGTTAAAAGGAAGGTCCACTTTGACCGGTTTGACCGTTACAAAAGCAAACCAAATATATCTAGGAATTTTTATAAAAAATTACCACATCACTAAAATCGTTATATCTTGACATCCGTACGATTGGAACATCGAAAAAATAATTTAAAAAAAATAGATTCATCATTCGGGACAAGACTAGTTAAAAGGATGGTCCACTTTGACCGGTTTGACCGTTACAAAAGCAAACCAAATACATCTAGGATTTTTTTTAAAATTTACAACATCACAATAATCGTTATATCTTAACATCTGTACGATTGGAACGTCAAAAAAATAATTTTAAAAAATAGATTCATCATTCGGGACAAGACTAGTTAAAAGGAAGGTCCACTTTGACCGGTTTGACCGTTACAAAAGCAAACCAAAGACATCTAGAATTTTTTTAAAAAAATTACCACATCACTAAAATCGTTATATCTCGACATCCGTACGATTGGAACGTCAAAAAAATAATTCAAAAAAATAGATTCATCATTCGGGGCAAGACTAGTTAAAAGAAAGGTCCACTTTGACCGTTTGACCGTTACAAAAGCAAACCAAATACATTTAGGAATTTTTTTAAAAAAATTACCACATCACTAAAATCGTTATATCTTGACATCCGTACGATTGGAACGTCGAAAAAATAGTTTAAAAAAATAGATTCATCATTCGGGACAAGACTAGTTAAAAGGACGGTTCACTTTGACCGGTTTGACCGTTACAAAAGCAAACCAAATACATCTAGGAATTTTTTTAAAAAAATTACCACATCACTAAAATCGTTATATCTTGACATACGTACGATTGGAACGTCGAAAAATAATTTAAAAAAATCGATTCATCATTCGGGACAAGACTAGTTAAAAGGAAGGTCCACTTTGACCAGTTTAACCGTTACAAAAGCAAACCAAATACATCTAGGATTTTTTTAAAAAAAATTACCCCATCACTAAAATCTTTATATCTTGACATTCGTACGATTGGAACGTCGAAAAATAATTTTAAAAAATAGATTCAACATTCGGGACAAGACTAGTTAAAAGGAAGGTCTCCTTTGACCGGTTTGACCGTTACAAAAGCAAACCAAACAAATCTAGGGAATTTTTTGATAAATTACCGCATCACTAAAATCGTTAGATCTTGACACCCGTATATTTGGAACGTCAAAAAAATAATTTAAAAAAATAGATTCATCATTCGGGACAAGGCTAGTTAAAAGGAAGGTCCACTTTGACCGGTTTGACCGTTACAAAAGCAAACCAAATACATCTAGAAATTTTTATAAAAAATTACCACATCACTAAAATTGTTATATCTTGACATCCGTACGATTGGAACATCGAAAAAATAATTTTAAAAAAAATAGATTCATCATTCGGGACAAGACTAGTTAAAAGGAAGGTCTACTTTGATCGGTTTGACCGTTACAAAAGCAAACCAAATACATCTAGGATTTTTTTTTAAAAAATTACCCCATCACTAAAATCATTATATCTTGACATCCGTACGATTGGAACGTCGAAAAATAATTTTAAAAAATAGATTCATCATTCGGGACAAGACTAGTTAAAAGGAAGGTCCACTTTAACCGGTTTGACCGTTACAAAAGCAAACCAAAGACATCTAGAATTTTTTTAAAAAAATTACCACATCACTAAAATCTTTATATCTTGACATATGTACGATTGGAACGTCAAAAAAATAATTTAAAAAAATAGATTCATCATTCGGGACAAGACTAGTTAAAAGGAAGGTCCACTTTGACCGATTTGACCGTTACAAAAGCTGACCAAATTCATCTAGGAATTTTTATAAAAAATTAACACATCACAAAAATTGTTATATCTTGACATCCGTACGATTGGAACATCGAAAAAATATTTTAAAAAAATAGATTCATCATTCGGGACAAGTCTAGTTAAAAGGAAGGTCCACTTTGACCGGTTTGACCGTTACAAAAGCAAACCAAATACATCTAGGATTTTTTTAAAATTTAAGACATCACAAAAATCGTTATATCTTGACATCCGTACGATTGGAACGTCAAAAAAATAATTTAAAAAAATAGATTCATCCTTCGGGACAAGACTAGTTAAAAGGAAGGTCCACTTTGACCGGTTTGACCTTTACAAAAGCAAACCAAAGACATCTAGAATTTTTTTAAAAAAATTACCACATCACTAAAATCTTTATATCTTGACATCCGTACGATTGGAACGTCAAAAAAATAATTTAAAAAAATAGATTCATCATTCGGGACAAGACTAGTTAAAAGGAAGGTCCACTTTAACCGATTTGACCGTTACAAAAGCAGACCAAATACATCTAGGAATTTTTATAAAAAATTACCACATCACTAAAATCGTTATCTTGACATCCGTACAATTGGAACGTCGAAAAAATAATTTTAAAAAATAGATTCATCATTCGGGACAAGACTAGTTAAAAGGAAGGTCCACTTTGACAGGTATGACCGTTACAAAAGCAAACAAAATACATCGAGGAATTTTTATAAAAAATTACCACATCACTAAAATTGTTATATCTTGACATCCGTACGATTGGAACGTCGAAAAAATAATTTAAAAAAATAGATTCATCATTCGGGACAAGACTAGTTAAAATAAAGGTCCACTTTGACCGGTTTGACCGTTACAAAAGCAAACCAAATACATCTAGGATTTTTTTAAAATTTACAACATCACAAAAATCATTATATCTTGACATCCGTACGATTGGAACGTAGAAAAAATAATTTAAAAAAATAGATTCATCATTCGGGACAAGACTAGTTAAAAGGAAGGTCTACTTTGACCGGTTTGACCGTTACAAAAGCAAACCATACACATCTAGGGAATTTTTTGATAAATTACCACATCACTAAAATCGTTAGATCTCGACACCCGTACGTTTGGATCGTCGAAAAAATATTTTAAAAAAATAGATTCAACATTCGTGACAAGGCTAGTTAAAAGGAAAGTCTACTCTGACCAGTTTGACAGTTACAAAAGGAAACCAAACACATCTAGGGAATTTTTTGAAAAATTACTGCATCACTAAAATCGTTAGATCTTGACACCCGTACATTTGGAACGTCGAAAAAATAATTTAAAAAAATAGATTCTTCATTCGGGACAAGACTAGTTAAAAGGAAGGTCCACTTTGACCGGCTTGACCATTACAAAAGGAAACCAAATACATCTAGGATTTTTTTTAAAAAAATTACCCCATCACTAAAATCGTTATATCTTGACATCCGTACGATTAGAACGTCGAAAAAATACTTTAAAAAAATAGATTCATCATTCGGGACAAGACTAGTTAAAAGGAAGGTCCACTTTGACCGGTTTGACAGTTACAAAAGCAAACCAAAGACATCTAGGATTTTTTTTAAAAAAAATTACCACATCACTAAAATCGTTATATCTTGACATCCGTACAATTGGAACGTCGAAAAAATAATTTAAAAAAATAGATTCATCATTCGGGACAAGACTAGTTAAAAGGAATGTCCACTTTGACCGGTTTGACCGTTACAAAAGCAAACCAAAGACATCTAGAATTTTTTAAAAAAAATTACCACATCACTACAATCGTTTTATCTTGACATCCGCATGATTGGAACGTCAAAAAAATAATTTAAAAAAATAGATTCATCATTCGGGACAAGAGTAGTTGAAAGGAAGGTCCACTTTGACCGGTTTGACCGTTACAAAAGCAGACCAAATACATCTAGGAATTTTTATAAAAAATTACCACATCACTAAAATCGTTATATCTTGACATCCGTACAATTGGAACGTCGAAAAAATAATTTGAAAAAATAGATTCATCATTCGGGACAAGACTAGTTAAAAGGAAGGTCCACTTTGACCGGCATGACCGTTACAAAAGCAAACAAAATACATCTAGGAATTTTTATAAAAAATTAGCACATCACTAAAATTGTTATATCTTGACATCCGTACGATTGGAACGTCGAAAAAATAATTTTAAAAAAAAAGATTCATCATTCGGGACAAGACTTGTTAAAAGGAAGGTCCACTTTGACCAGTTTGACCGTTACAAAAGCAAACCTAATACATCTAGGAATTTTTTTTTTAAAATTATCACATCACTAAAATCGTTATATCTTGACATCCGTACGACTGGAACGTCGAAAAAATAATTTAAAAAAATAGATTCATCATTCGGGACAAGACTAGTTAAAAGAAAGGTCCACTTTGACCGGTTTGACCGTTACAAAAGCAAACCAAATACATCTAGGATTTTTTTTAAAAAAAATTACACCATCACTAAAATCATTATATCCTGACATCCGTACGATTGGAACGTCGAAAAAATAATTTAAAAAAATAGATTCATCATTCGGGACAAGACTAGTTAAAAGGAAGGTCCACTTTGACCGGTTTGACCGTTACAAAAGCAGACCAAATACATCTAGGATTTTTATAAAAAATTACAACATCACTAAAATCGTTATATCTTGACATCCGTACGATTGGAACATCGAAAAAATAATTTAAAAAAAACAGATCCATCATTCGGGACAAGTCTAGTTAAAAGGAAGGTCCACTTTGACCGGTTTAACCGTTACAAAAGCAAACCAAATACATCTAGGATTTTTTTAAAATTTACAACATCACAAAAATCGTTATATCTTGACATCCGTACGATTGGAACGTCAAAAAAATAATTTAAAAAAATAGATTCATCATTCGGGAAAAGACTAGTTAAAAGGAAGGTCCACTTTGACCGGTTTGACCGTTACAAAAGCAAACCAAAGACATCTAGAATTTTTTTTTAAAATTACCCCATCACTAAAATCGTTATATCTTGACATCCGTAAGATTGGAACGTCAAAAAAATAATTTAAAAAAATAGATTCATCATTCGGGACAAGACTAGTTAAAAGGAAGGTCCACTTTGACCGGTTTGACCTTTACAAAAGCAAACCAAAGACATCTAGAATTTTTTTAAAAAATTACCACATCACTAAAATCTTTATATCTTGACATCCGTACGATTAGAACGTCAAAAAAATAATTTAAAAAAATAGATTCATCATTCGGGACAAGACTAGTTAAAAGGAAGGTTTACTTTGACCGGTTTGACCGTTACAAAAGTAAACCAAATACATCTAGGATTTTTTTTAAAATTTACCACATCACAAAAATCGTTATATCTTGACATCCGTACGATTGGAACGTCGAAAAAATAATTTAAAAAAATAGATTCATCATTCGGGACAAGACTAGTTAAAAGGAGGGTCTACTTTGACCGGTTTGACCGTTACAAAAGCAAACCAAAGACATCTAGAATTTTTTTAAAAAAATTACCACATCACTAAAATCGTTATATCTTGACATCCGTACGATTGGAACGTCAAAAAAATAATTCAAAAAAATAGATTCATCATTCGGGGCAAGACTAGTTAAAAGGAAGGTCCACTTTGACCGTTTGACTGTTACAAAAGCAAACCAAATACATCTAGGAATTTTTTTAAAAAATTACCACATCACTAAAATCGTTATATCTTGACATCCGTACGATTGGAACGTCGAAAAAATAATTTAAAAAAATAGATTAATCATTCGGGACAAGACTAGTTAAAAGGACGGTTCACTTTGACCGGTTTGACCGTTACAAAAGCAAACCAAATACTTCTAGGAATTTTTTAAAAAAAAATTACCACATCACTAAAATCGTTATATCTTGACATACGTACGATTGGAACGTCGAAAAAATAATTTAAAAAAATAGATTCATCATTCGGGACAAGACTAGTTAAAAGAAGGTCCACTTTGACCGTTACAAAAGCAAACCAAATACATCTAGGATTTTTTTTAAAAAAATTACCCCATCACTAAAATCATTATATCTTGACATCCGTACGATTGGAACGTCGAAAAATAATTTTAAAAAATAGATTCAACATTCGGGACAAGACTAGTTAAAAGGAAGGTCTCCTTTGACCGGTTTGACCGTTACAAAAGGAAACCAAACAAATCTTGGGAATTTTTTGATAAATTACCGCATCACTAAAATCGTTAGATCTTGACACCCGTACATTTGGAACGTCAAAAAAATAATTTAAAAAAATAGATTCATCATTCGGGACAAGGCTAGTTAAAAGGAAGGTCCACTTTGACCGGTTTGACCGTTACAAAAGCAAACCAAATACATCTAGGAATTTTTATAAAAAATTACCACATCACTAAAATTGTTATATCTTGACATCTGTACAATTGGAACATCGAAAAAATAATTAAAAAAAAAAATAGATTCATCATTCGGGACAAGACTAGTTAAAAGGATGGTCCGCTTTGACCGGTTTAACCGTTACAAAAGCAAACCAAATACATCTAGGATTTTTTTTAAATTTACAACATCACAAAAATCGTTATATCTTAACATCCGTACGATTGGAACGTCAAAAAAATAATTTAAAAAAATAGATTCATCATTCGGGACAAGACTAGTTAAAAGGAAGGTCCACTTTGACCGGTTTGACCGTTACAAAAGCAAACCAAAGACATCTAGAATTTTTTTAAAAAAATTACCACATCACTAAAATCGTTATATCTTGACATATGTACGATTGGAACGTCAAAAAAATAATTTAAAAAAATAGATTCATCATTCGGGACAAGACTAGTTAAAAGGAAGGTCCACTTTGACCGGTTTGACCGTTACAAAAGCAGACCAAATACATCTAGGAATTTTTATAAAAAATTACCACATCACAAAAATCGTTATATCTTGACATCCGTACGATTGGAACATCGGAAAAATAATTTAAAAAAAATAGATTCATCATTCGGGACAAGTCTAGTTAAAAGGAAGGTCCACTTTGACCGGTTTGACCGTTACAAAAGCAAACCAAATACATCTAGGATTTTTTTAAAAATTACAACATCACAAAAATCGTTATATCTTGACATCCGTACGATTGGAACGTCAAAAAAATAATTAAAAAAAATAGATTCATCATTCGGGACAAGACTTGTTAAAAGGAAGGTCCACTTTGACCGGTTTGACCTTTACAAAAGCAAACCAAAGACATCTAGAATTTTTTTTAAAAAATTACCACATCACTAAAATCTTTATATCTTGACATCCGTACGATTGGAACGTCAAAAAATAATTAAAAAAAATAGATTCATCATTCGGAACAAGACTAGTTAAAAGGAAGGTCCACTTTGACCGATTTGACCGTTACAAAAGCAGACCAAATACATCTAGGAATTTTTATAAAAAATTACCACATCACTAAAATCGTTATCTTGACATCCGTACAATTGGAACGTCGAAAAAAAAATTTTAAAAAATAGATTCATCATTCGGGACAAGACTAGTTAAAAGGAAGGTCCACTTTGACCGGCATGACCGTTACAAAAGCAAACAAAATACATCTAGGATTTTTATAAAAAATTAGCACATCACTAAAATTGTTATATCTTGACATCCGTACGATTGGAACGTTGAAAAAATAATTTTAAAAAAAAAGATTCATCATTCGGGACAAGACTTGTTAAAAGGAAGGTCCACTTTGACCAGTTTGACCGTTACAAAAGCAAACCTAATACATCTAGGAATTTTTTTTTTAAATTATCACATCACTAAAATCGTTATATCTTGACATCCGTACGACTGGAACGTCGAAAAAATAATTTAAAAAAATAGATTCATCATTCGGGACAAGACTAGTTAAAAGAAAGGTCCACTTTGACCGGTTTGACCGTTACAAAAGCAAACCAAATACATCTAGGATTTTTTTTAAAAAAAAATTACCCCATCACTAAAATCATTATATCCTGACATCCGTACGATTGGAACGTCGAAAAAATAATTTAAAAAAATAGATTCATTATTCGGGACAAGACTAGTTAAAAGGAAGGTCCACTTTGACCGGTTTGACCGTTACAAAAGCAGGCCAAATACATCTAGAATTTTTATAAAAAATTACAACATCACTAAAATCGTTATATCTTGACATCCGTACAATTGGAACGTCGAAAAAATAATTTAAAAAAATAGATTCATCATTCGGGACAAGACTAGTTAAAAGGAAGGTCCACTTTGACCGGTTTGACCGTTACAAAAGCAAACCAAATACATCTAGGAATTTTTATAAAAAATTACCACATCACTAAAATCGTTATATCTTGACATCCGTACGATTGGAACATCGAAAAAATAATTTTAAAAAAAATAGATTCTTCATTCGGGACAAGTCTAGTTAAAAGGAAGGTCCACTTTGACCGGTTTAACCATTACAAAAGCAAACCAAATACATCTAGGATTTTTTTAAAATTTACAACATCACAAAAATCGTTATATCTTGACATCCGTACGATTGGAACGTCAAAAAAATAATTTAAAAAAATAGATTCATCATTCGGGAAAAGACTAGTTAAAAGGAAGGTCCACTTTGACCCGTTTGACCGTTACAAAAGCAAACCAAAGACATCTAGATTTTTTTTTAAATATTACCACATCACTAAAATCTTTATATCTTGACATCCGTACGATTGGAACGTCAAAAAAATAATTTAAAAAAATATAGTCATCATTCGGGACAAGACTAGTTAAAAGGAAGGTCCACTTTGACCGGTTTGACCGTTACAAAAGCAGACCAAATACATCTAGGGAATTTTTTGATAAATTACCACATCACTAAAATCGTTAGATCTTGACCCCCGTACGTTTGGATCGTCGAAAAAATATTTAAAAAAAATAGATTCATCATTCGGGACAAGACTAGTTAAAAGGAAGGTCCACTTTGACCGGTTTGACCGTTACAAAAGCAGACCAAAAACATCTAGGAATTTTTTATAAAAAATTACCACATCACTAAAATCGTTATATCTGTACATCCGTACAATTGGAATGTCGAAAAAATAATTTAAAAAAATAGATTCATCATTCGGGACAAGACTAGTTAAAAGGAAGGTCCACTTTGACCGGTATGACCGTTACAAAAGCAAACAAAATACATCTAGGATTTTTTTAAAAAATTACCCCATCACTAAAATCGTTATATCTTGACATCCGTACGACTGGAACGTCGAAAAAATAATTTAAAAAAATAGATTCATCATTCGGGACAAGACTAGTTAAAAGAAAGGTCCACTTTGACCGGTTTGACCGTTACAAAAGCAAACCAAATACATCTAGGATTTTTTTAAAAAAAAATTACCCCATCACTAAAATCATTATATCCTGACATCCGTACGATTGGAACGTCGAAAAAATAATTTAAAAGAATAGATTCATCATTCGGGACAAGACTAGTTAAAAGGAAGGTCCACTTTGACCGGTTTGACCGTTTCAAAAGCAGACCAAATACATCTAGGATTTTTATAAAAATTACAACATCACTAAAATCGTTATATCTTGACATCCGTACAATTGGAACGTCGAAAAAATAATTTAAAAAAATAGATTCATCATTCGGGACAGGACTAGTTAAAAGGAAGGTCCACTTTGACCGGTTTGACCGTTACAAAAGCAAACCAAACACATCTAGGGAATTTTTTGATAAATTACCACATCACTAAAATCGTTAGATCTTTACACCCGTACGTTTGGATCGTCGAAAAAATATTTTTAAAAAATAGATTCATCATTCGGGACAAGACTAGTTAAAAGGAATGTCCACTTTGACCGGTTTGACCGTTACAAAAGCAGACCAAATACATCTAGGAATTTTTATAAAAAATTACCACATCACTAAAATCGTTATATCTTGACATCCGTACAATTGGAATGTCGAAAAAATAATTTAAAAAAATAGATTCATCATTCGGGACAAGACTAGTTAAAAGGAAGGTCCACTTTGACCGGTATGACAGTTACAAAAGCAAACAAAATACATCTAGGAATTTTTTTTAAAAATTACCCCATCACTAAAATCGTTATATCTTGACATCCGTACGATTAGAACGTCGAAAAAATACTTTAAAGAAATAGATTCATCATTCGGGACAAGACTAGTTAAAAGGAAGGTCCACTTTGACCGGTTTGACCGTTACAAAAGCAAACCTAACACATCTAGGATTTTTTTTAAAATTATCACATCACTAAAATCGTTATATCTTGACATCCGTAAGACTGGAACGTCGAAAAAATAATTTAAAAAAATAGATTCATCATTCGGGACAAGACTAGTTAAAAGAAAGGTCCACTTTGACTGGTTTGACCGTTACAAAAGCAAACCAAATACATCTAGGATTTTTTTTAAAAAAATTACCCCATCACTAAAATCATTATATCCTGACATCCGTATGATTGGAACGTCGTAAAAATATTTTAAAAAAATAGATTCATCATTCGGGACAAGACTAGTTAAAAGGAAGGTCCACTTTGACCGGTTTGACCGTTACAAAAGCAGACCAAATGCATCTAGGATTTTTATAAAAAATTACAACATCACTAAAATCGTTATATCTTGACATCCGTACAATTGGAACGTCGAAAAAATAATTTAAAAAAATAGATTCATCATTCGGGACAAGACTAGTTAAAAGGAAGTTCCACTTTGACCGGTTTGACCGTTACAAAAGCAAACCAAATACATCTAGGAATTTTTATAAAAAATTACCACATCACTAAAATCGTTATATCTTGACATCCGTACGATTGGAACATCGAAAAAATAATTTAAAAAAAATAGATTCATCATTCGGGACAAGTCTAATTAAAAGGAAGGTCCACTTTGACCGGTTTGACCGTTACAGAAGCAAACCAAATACATCTAGGATTTTTTTAAAATTTACAACATCACAAAAATCGTTATATCTTGACATCCGTACGATTGGAACGTCGAAAAAATAATTTAAAAAAATAGATTCATCATTCGGGACAAGACTAGTTAAAAGGAGGGTCTACTTTGACCGGTTTGACCGTTACAAAAGCAAACCAAAGACATCTAGAATTTTTTTAAAAAAATTACCACATCACTAAAATCGTTATATCTTGACATCCGTACGATTGGAACGTCAAAAAAATAATTCAAAAAAATAGATTCATCATTCGGGGCAAGACTAGTTAAAAGGAAGGTCCACTTTCACCGTTTGACTGTTACAAAAGCAAACCAAATACATCTAGGAATTTTTTTAAAAAATTACCACATCACTAAAATCGTTATATCTTGACATCCGTACGATTGGAACGTCGAAAAAATAATTTAAAAAAATAGATTCATCATTCGGGACAAGACTAGTTAAAAGGACGGTTCACTTTGACCGGTTTGACCGTTACAAAAGCAAACCAAATACTTCTAGGAATTTTTTAAAAAAAAATTACCACATCACTAAAATCGTTATATCTTGACATACGTAAGATTGGAACATCGAAAAAATAATTTAAAAAAATAGATTCATCATTCGGGACAAGACTAGTTAAAAGAAGGTCCACTTTGACCGTTACAAAAGCAAACCAAATACATCTAGGATTTTTTTTAAAAAAATTACCCCATCACTAAAATCATTATATCTTGACATCCGTATGATTGGAACGTCGAAAAATAATTTTAAAAAATAGATTCAACATTCGGGACAAGACTAGTTAAAAGGAAGGTCTCCTTTGACCGGTTTGACCGTTACAAAAGGAAACCAAACAAATCTTGGGAATTTTTTGATAAATTACCGCATCACTAAAATCGTTAGATCTTGACACCCGTACATTTGGAACGTCAAAAAAATAATTTAAAAAAATAGATTCATCATTCGGGACAAGGCTAGTTAAAAGGAAGGTCCACTTTGACCGGTTTGACCGTTACAAAAGCAAACCAAATACATCTAGGAATTTTTATAAAAAATTACCACATCACTAAAATTGTTATATCTTGACATCTGTACAATTGGAACATCGAAAAAATAATTAAAAAAAAAATAGATTCATCATTCGGGACAAGACTAGTTAAAAGGATGGTCCACTTTGACCGGTTTAACCGTTACAAAAGCAAACCAAATACATCTAGGATTTTTTTTTAAATTTACAACATCACAAAAATCGTTATATCTTAACATCCGTACGATTGGAACGTCAAAAAAATAATTTAAAAAAATAGATTCATCATTCGGGACAAGACTAGTTAAAAGAAAGGTCCACTTTGACCGGTTTGACCGTTACAAAAGCAAACCAAAGACATCTAGAATTTTTTTAAAAAAATTACCACATCACTAAAATCGTTATATCTTGACATATGTACGATTGGAACGTCAAAAAAATAATTAAAAAAAATAGATTCATCAATCGGGACAAGACTAGTTAAAAGGAAGGTCCACTTTGACCGGTTTGACCGTTACAAAAGCAGACCAAATACATCTAGGAATTTTTATAAAAAATTACCACATCACAAAAATCGTTATATCTTGACATCCGTACGATTGGAACATCGGAAAAATAATTTTAAAAAAATAGATTCATCATTCGGGACAAGTCTAGTTAAAAGGAAGGTCCACTTTGACCGGTTTGACCGTTACAAAAGCAAACCAAATACATCTAGGATTTTTTTAAAAATTACAACATCACAAAAATAGTTATATCTTGACATCCGTACGATTGGAACGTCAAAAAAATAATTAAAAAAAATAGATTCATCATTCGGGACAAGACTTGTTAAAAGGAAGGTCCACTTTGACCGGTTTGACCTTTACAAAAGCAAACCAAAGACATCTAGAATTTTTTTTAAAAAATTACCACATCACTAAAATCTTTATATCTTGACATCCGTACGATTGGAACGTCAAAAAATAATTTAAAAAAATAGATTCATCATTCGGAACAAGACTAGTTAAAAGGAAGGTCCACTTTGACCGATTTGACCGTTACAAAAGCAGACCAAATACATCTAGGAATTTTTATAAAAATTTACCACATCACTAAAATCGTTATCTTGACATCCGTACAATTGGAACGTCAAAATTTTTTTTTTAAAAAATAGATTCATCATTCGGGACAAGACTAGTTAAAAGGAAGGTCCACTTTGACCGGCATGACCGTTACAAAAGCAAACAAAATACATCTAGGATTTTTATAAAAAATTAGCACATCACTAAAATTGTTATATCTTGACATCCGTACGATTGGAACGTTGAAAAAATAATTTTAAAAAAAAAGATTCATCATTCGGGACAAGACTTGTTAAAAGGAAGGTCCACTTTGACAAGTTTGACCGTTACAAAAGCAAACCTAATACATCTAGGAATTTTTTTTTAAAATTATCACATCACTAAAATCGTTATATCTTAACATCCGTACGACTGGAACGTCGAAAAAATAATTTAAAAAAATAGATTCATCATTCGGGACAAGACTAGTTAAAAGAAAGGTCCACTTTGACCGGTTTGACCGTTACAAAAGCAAACCAAATACATCTAGGATTTTTTTTAAAAAAAAATTACCCCATCACTAAAATCATTATATCCTGACATCCGTACGATTGGAACGTCGAAAAAATAATTTAAAAAAATAGATTCATTATTCGGGACAAGACTAGTTAAAAGGAAGGTCCACTTTGACCGGTTTGACCGTTACAAAAGCAGGCCAAATACATCTAGGATTTTTATAAAAAATTACAACATCACTAAAATCGTTATATCTTGACATCCGTACAATTGGAACGTCGAAAAAAAAATTTAAAAAAATAGATTCATCATTCGGGACAAGACTAGTTAAAAGGAAGGTCCACTTTGACCGTTACAAAAGCAAACCAAATACATCTAGGAATTTTTATAAAAAATTACCACATCACTAAAATCGTTATATCTTGACATCCGTACGATTGGAACATCGAAAAAATAATTTTAAAAAAAATAGATTCTTCATTCGGGACAAGTCTAGTTAAAAGGAAGGTCCACTTTGACCGGTTTAACCATTACAAAAGCAAACCAAATACATCTAGGATTTTTTTAAAATTTACAACATCACAAAAATCGTTATATCTTGACATCCGTACGATTGGAACGTCAAAAAAATAATTTAAAAAAATAGATTCATCATTCGGGAAAAGACTAGTTAAAAGGAAGGTCCACTTTGACCCGTTTGACCGTTACAAAAGCAAACCAAAGACATCTAGATTTTTTTTTAAATATTACCACATCACTAAAATCTTTATATCTTGACATCCGTACGATTGGAACGTCAAAAAAATAATTTAAAAAAATATAGTCATCATTCGGGACAAGACTAGTTAAAAGGAAGGTCCACTTTGACCGGTTTGACCGTTACAAAAGCAGACCAAATACATCTAGGGAATTTTTTGATAAATTACCACATCACTAAAATCGTTAGATCTTGACCCCCGTACGTTTGGATCGTCGAAAAAATATTTTAAAAAAATAGATTCATCATTCGGGACAAGACTAGTTAAAAGGAAGGTCCACTTTGACCGGTTTGACCGTTACAAAAGCAGACCAAATACATCTAGGAATTTTTATAAAAAATTACCACATCACTAAAATCGTTATATCTGTACATCCGTACAATTGGAATGTCGAAAAAATAATTTAAAAAAATAGATTCATCATTCGGGACAAGACTAGTTAAAAGGAAGGTCCACTTTGACCGGTATGACCGTTACAAAAGCAAACAAAATACATCTAAGATTTTTTTAAAAAATTACTCCATCACTAAAATCGTTATATCTTGACATCCGTACGATTAGAACGTCGAAAAAATACTTAAAAAAAATAGATTCATCATTCGGGACAAGACTAGTTAAAAGAAAGTTCCACTTTGACCGGTTTGACCGTTACAAAAGCAAACCTAACACATCTAGGATTTTTTTTTTAAAATTATCACATCACTAAAATCGTTATATCTTGAC
The DNA here is from genome assembly GCA_037693485.1 of Kitagawia praeruptora. Lineage (NCBI taxonomy): Eukaryota > Viridiplantae > Streptophyta > Magnoliopsida > Apiales > Apiaceae > Kitagawia > Kitagawia praeruptora. The sequence goes on along the minus strand of CM075351.1, from coordinate 112,564,389 downwards.
ATCCGTACGACTGGAACGTCGAAAAAATAATTTAAAAAAATAGATTCATCATTCGGGACAAGACTAGTTAAAAGAAAGGTCCACTTTGACCGGTTTGACCGTTACAAAAGCAAACCAAATACATCTAGGATTTTTTTTAAAAAAAATTACCCCATCACTAAAATCATTATATCCTGACATCCGTACGATTGGAACGTCGAGAAAATAATTTAAAAGAATAGATTCATCATTCGGGACAAGACTAGTTAAAAGGAAGGTCCACTTTGACCGGTTTGACCGTTACAAAAGCAGACCAAATACATCTAGGATTTTTATAAAAAATTACATCACTAAAATCGTTATATCTTGACATCTGTACAATTGGAACGTCGAAAAAATAATTTAAAAAAATAGATTCATCATTCGGGACAGGACTAGTTAAAAGGAAGGTCCACTTTGACCGATTTGACCGTTACAAAAGCAAACCAAACACATCTAGGGAATTTTTTGATAAATTACCACATCACTAAAATCGTTAGATCTTTACACCCGTACGTTTGGATCGTCGAAAAAATATTTTAAAAAAATAGATTCATCATTCGGGACAAGACTAGTTAAAAGGAAGGTCCACTTTGACCGGTTTGACCGTTACAAAAGCAGACCAAATACATCTAGGAATTTTTATAAAAAATTACCACATCACTAAAATCGTTATATCTTGACATCCGTACAATTGGAATGTCGAAAAAATAATTTAAAAAAATAGATTCATCATTCGGGACAAGACTAGTTAAAAGGAAGGTCCACTTTGACCGGTATGACCGTTACAAAAGCAAAAAAAATACATCTAGGATTTTTTTTTAAAAATTACCCCATCACTAAAATCGTTATATCTTGACATCCGTACGATTAGAACGTCGAAAAAATACTTTAAAGAAATAGATTCATCATTCGGGACAAGACTAGTTAAAAGGAAGGTCCACTTTGACCGGTTTGACCGTTACAAAAGCAAACCTAACACATCTAGGATTTTTTTAAAATTATCACATCACAAAAATCGTTATATCTTGACATCCGTAAGACTGGAACGTCGAAAAAATAATTTAAAAAAATAGATTTATCATTCGGGACAAGACTAGTTAAAAGAAAGGTCCACTTTGACTGGTTTGACCGTTACAAAAGCAAACCAAATACATCTAGGATTTTTTTTAAAAAAATTACCCCATCACTAAAATCATTATATCCTGACATCCGTATGATTGGAACGTCGTAAAAATATTTTAAAAAAATAGATTCATCATTCGGGACAAGACTAGTTAAAAGGAAGGTCCACTTTGACCGGTTTGACCGTTACAAAAGCAGACCAAATGCATCTAGGATTTTTATAAAAAATTACAACATCACTAAAATCGTTATATCTTGACATCCGTACAATTGGAACGTCGAAAAAATAATTTAAAAAAATAGATTCATCATTCGGGACAAGACTAGTTAAAAGGAAGTTCCACTTTGACCGGTTTGACCGTTACAAAAGCAAACCAAATACATCTAGGAATTTTTATAAAAAATTACCACATCATTAAAATCGTTATATCTTGACATCCGTACAATTGGAACATCGAAAAAATAATTTAAAAAAAATAGATTCATCATTCGGGACAAGTCTAATTAAAAGGAAGGTCCACTTTGACCGGTTTGACCGTTACAGAAGCAAACCAAATACATCTAGGATTTTTTTAAAATTTACAACATCACAAAAATCGTTATATCTTGACATCCGTACGATTGGAACGTCAAAAAAATAATTTAAAAAAATAGATTCATCATTCGGGACAAGACTAGTTAAAAGAAAGGTCCACTTTGACCGGTTTGACCGTTACAAAAGCAAACCAAATACATCTAGGATTTTTTTAAAAAAAATTACCCCATCACTAAAATCATTATATCCTGACATCCGTACGATTGGAACGTCAAAAAAATAATTTAAAAAAATAGATTCATCATTCGGGACAAGATTAGTTAAAAAGAAGGTCCACTTTGACCGGTTTGACCGTTACAAAAGCAGACCAAATACATCTAGGAATTTTTATAAAAAATTACCACATCACTAAAATCGTTATATCTTGACATCCGTACAATTGGAACGTCGAAAAAATAATTTTAAAAAATAGATTCATCATTCGGGACAAGACTAGTTAAAAGGAAGGTCTACTTTGACCGGTTTGACCGTTACAAAAGCAAACCAAACATATCTAGGGAATTTTTTGATAAATTACCACATCACTAAAATCGTTAGATCTTGACACCCGTACGTTTGGATCGTCGAAAAAATATTTTAAAAAAATAGATTCATCATTCGGGACAAGGCTAGTTAAAAGGAAAGTCTACTTTGACCAGTTTGACCGTTACAAAAGCAAACCAAACACATCTAGGGAATTTTTTGAAAAATTAACGCATCACTAAAATCGTTAGATCTTGACACCCGTACATTTGGAACGTCGAAAAAATAATTTAAAAAAATAGATTCTTCATTCGGGACAAGACTAGTTAAAAGGAAGGTCCACTTTGACCGGTTTGACCGTTACAAAAGGAAACCAAATACATCTAGGATTTTTTTTAAAAAATTACCCCATCACTAAAATCGTTATATCTTGATATCCGTACGATTAGAACGTCGAAAAAATACTTTAAAAAAATAGATTCATCATTCGGGACAAGACTAGTTAAAAGGAAGGTCCACTTTGACCGGTTTGACCGTTACAAAAGCAAACCAAAGACATCTAGGAATTTTTTTTAAATATTACCACATCACTAAAATCGTTATATCTTGACATCCGTACAATTGGAAGGTCGAAAAAATAATTTAAAAAAATAGATTCATCATTCAAGACAAGACTAGTTAAAAGGAAGGTCCACTTTGACCGGTTTTACCGTTACAAAAGCAAACCAAATACATCTAGAATTTTTTAAAAAAAATTACCACATCACTAAAATCGTTATATCTTGACATCCGTACGATTGGAACGTCAAAAAAATAATTTCAAAAAATAGATTCATCATTCGGGACAAGACTAGTTAAAAGGAATGTCCACTTTGACCGGTTTGACCGTTACAAAAGCAGACCAAATACATCTAGGAATTTTTATAAAAAATTACCACATCACTAAAATCGTTATATCTTGACATCCGTACAATTGGAACATCGAAAAAATAATTTAAAAAAATAGATTCATCATTCGGGACAAGACTAGTTAAAAGGAAGGTCCACTTTAACCGGTATGACCGTTACAAAAGCAAACAAAATACATCTAGGAATTTTTATAAAAAATTACCACATCACTAAAATTGTTATATCTTGACATCCGTACGATTAGAACGACGAAAAAATAATTTAAAAAAATAGATTCATCATTCGGGACAAGACTTGTTAAAAGGAAGGTCCACTTTGACCAGTTTGACTGTTACAAAAGCAAACCTAATACATCTAGGAATTTTTTAAAAAATTATCACATCACTAAAATCGTTATATCTTGACATCCGTACGACTGGAACGTCGAAAAAATAATTTAAAAAAAATAGATTCATCATTCGGGACAAGTCTAATTAAAAGGAAGGTCCACTTTGACCGGTTTGACCGTTACAGAAGCAAACCAAATACATCTAGGATTTTTTTAAAATTTACAACATCACAAAAATCGTTATATCTTGACATCCGTACGATTGGAACGTCAAAAAAATAATTTAAAAAAATAGATTCATCATTCGGGACAAGACTAGTTAAAAGAAAGGTCCACTTTGACCGGTTTGACCGTTACAAAAGCAAACCAAATACATCTAGGATTTTTTTTAAAAAAATTACCCCATCACTAAAATCATTATATCCTGACATCCGTACGATTGGAACGTCAAAAAAATAATTTAAAAAAATAGATTCATCATTCGGGACAAGATTAGTTAAAAAGAAGGTCCACTTTGACCGGTTTGACCGTTACAAAAGCAGACCAAATACATCTAGGAATTTTTATAAAAAATTACCACATCACTAAAATCGGTATATCTTGACATCCGTACAATTGGAATGTCGAAAAAATAATTTTAAAAAATAGATTCATCATTCGGGACAAGACTAGTTAAAAGGAAGGTCTACTTTGACCGGTTTGACCGTTACAAAAGCAAACCAAACATATCTAGGGAATTTTTTGATAAATTACCACATCACTAAAATCGTTAGATCTTGACACCCGTACGTTTGGATCGTCGAAAAAATATTTTAAAAAAATAGATTCATCATTCGGGACAAGGCTAGTTAAAAGGAAAGTCTACTTTGACCAGTTTGACCGTTACAAAAGCAAACCAAACACATCTAGGGAATTTTTTGAAAAATTAACGCATCACTAAAATCGTTAGATCTTGACACCCGTACATTTGGAACGTCGAAAAAATAATTTAAAAAAATAGATTCTTCATTCGGGACAAGACTAGTTTAAAGGAAGGTCCACTTTGACCGGTTTGACCGTTACAAAAGGAAACCAAATACATCTAGGATTTTTTTTAAAAAATTACCCCATCACTAAAATCGTTATATCTTGATATCCGTACGATTAGAACGTCGAAAAAATACTTTAAAAAAATAGATTCATCATTCGGGACAAGACTAGTTAAAAGGAAGGTCCACTTTGACCGGTTTGACCGTTACAAAAGCAAACCAAAGACATCTAGGAATTTTTTTTAAATATTACCACATCACTAAAATCGTTATATCTTGACATCCGTACAATTGGAAGGTCGAAAAAATAATTTAAAAAAATAGATTCATCATTCAAGACAAGACTAGTTAAAAGGAAGGTCCACTTTGACCGGTTTTACCGTTACAAAAGCAAACCAAATACATCTAGAATTTTTTTTAAAAAAATTACCACATCACTAAAATCGTTATATCTTGACATCCGTACGATTGAACGTCAAAAAAATAATTTTAAAAAATAGATTCATCATTCGGGACAAGACTAGTTAAAAGGAATGTCCACTTTGACCGGTTTGACCGTTACAAAAGCAGACCAAATACATCTAGGAATTTTTATAAAAAATTACCACATCACTAAAATCGTTATATCTTGACATCCGTACAATTGGAACGTCGAAAAAATAATTTAAAAAAATAGATTCATCATTCGGGACAAGACTAGTTAAAAGTAAGGTCCACTTTAACCGGTATGACCGTTACAAAAGCAAACAAAATACATCTAGGAATTTTTATAAAAAATTACCACATCACTAAAATTGTTATATCTTGACATCCGTACGATTAGAACGACGAAAAAATAATTTAAAAAAATAGATTCATCATTCGGGACAAGACTTGTTAAAAGGAAGGTCCACTTTGACCAGTTTGACTGTTACAAAAGCAAACCTAATACATCTAGGAATTTTTTAAAAAATTATCACATCACTAAAATCGTTATATCTTGACATCCGTACGACTGGAACGTCGAAAAAATAATTTAAAAAAATAGATTTATCATTCGGGACAAGACTAGTTAAATGAAAGGTCCACTTTGACCGGTTTGACCGTTACAAAAGCAAACCAAATACATCTAGGATTTTTTTAAAAAAAATTACCCCATCACTAAAATCATTATATCCTGACATCCGTACGATTAGAACGTCGAAAAAATAATTTAAAAAATAGATTCATCATTCGGGACAAGACTAGTTAAAAGGAAGGTCCACTTTGACCGGTTTAACCGGTACAAAAGAAAACCAAAGACATCTAGAATTTTTTTAAAAAAAATTACCACATCACTAAAATCGTTATATCTTAACATCCGTACGATTGGAACGTCAAAAAAATAATTTAAAAAAATAGATTCTTCATTCGGGACAAGACTAGTTAAAAAGAAGGTCCACTTTGAATGGTTTGACCGTTACGAAAGGAAACCAAATACATCTAGGATTTTTTTTTAAAAAATTACCCCATCACTAAAATCATTATATCTTGACATCCATACGATTAGAACGTCGAAAAAATACTTTAAAAAAATAGATTCATCTTTCGGGACAAGACTAGTTAAAAGGAAGGTCCACTTTGACCGGTTTGACCGTTACAAAAGCAAACCAAAGACATCTAGGATTTTTTTTTTAAATTACCACAACACTAAAATCGTTATATCTTGACATCCGTACAATTGGAACGTCGAAAAAATAATTTAAAAAAAATAGATTCATCATTCGGGACAAGACTAGTTAAAAGGAAGGTCCACTTTGACCGGTTTGACCGTTACAAAAGCAAACCAAATACATCTAGGAATTTTTATAAAAAATTACCACATCACTAAAATCGTTATATCTTGACATCCGTACGATTGGAACGTCGAAAAAATAAATTTAAAAAATAGATTCATCATTCGGGACAAGACTAGTTAAAAAGAAGGTCCACTTTGACCGATTTGACTGTTTCAAAAGCAAACCAAATACATCTAGGACTTTTTTTTAAAAAATTATCACATCACTAAAATCGTTATATCTTGACATCCGTACGATTGGAACGTAGAAAAAATAATTAAAAAAATATATTCATCATTCGGGACAAGACTAGTTAAAAGAAAGGTCCACTTTGACCGGTTTGACCGTTACAAAAGCAAACCAAATACATCTAGGATTTTTTTTAAAAAAATTACCCCATCACTAAAATCATTATATCTTGACATCCGTACGATTGGAACGTCGAAAAATAATTTTAAAAAATAGATTCAACATTCGGGACAAGACTAGTTAAAAAGAAGGTCTCCTTTGACCGGTTTGACCGTTACAAAAGCAAACCAAACAAATCTAGGGAATTTTTTGATAAATTACCGCATCACTAAAATCGTTAGATCTTGACACCCGTACGTTTGGAACGTCAAAAAAATAATTTAAAAAAATAGATTCATCATTCGGGACAAGGCAAGTTAAAAGGAAAGTCTACTTTGACCGGTTTGACTGTTACAAAAGCAAACCAAACACATCTAGGGAATTTTTTGAAAAATTACCGCATCAATAAATTCATTAGATCTTGACACCCGTACGTTTGGAACGTCGAAAAAATAATTAAAAAAAATAGATTCATCATTCGGGACAAGACTAGTTAAAAGTAAGGTCCACTTTGACCGGTTTGACCGTTACAAATGGAAACCAAATACGTCTAGGATTTTTTTAAAAAAAATTACCCCATCACTAAAATAGTTATATCTTGACATCCGTACGATTGGAACGTCGAAAAAATAATTAAAAAAAATAGATTTATCATTCGGGACAAGACTAGTTAAAAGGAAGGTCCACTTTGACCGGTTTGACCGTTACAAAAGCAAACCAAATACATTTAGGATTTTTTTAAAAAAATTACTCCATCTCTAAAATCGTTATATCTTGACATCTGTACGATTGGAACGTCGAAAAAATAATTTAAAAAAATAGATTCATCATTCGGGACAAGACTAGTTAAAAGGAAGGTCCACTTTAACCGGTATGACCGTTACAAAAGCAAACAAAATACATCTAGGAATTTTTATAAAAAATTACCGCATCACTAAAATCGTTAGATCTTGACACCCGTACGTTTGGAACGTCGAAAAAATAATTAAAAAAAAATAGATTTATCATTTGGACAAGACTAGTTAAAAGAAAAATCTACTTTGACCGGTTTGACCGTTACAAAAGCAAACCAAACACATCTAGGGAATTTTTTGAAAAATTAACGCATCACTAAAATCGTTAGATCTTGACACTCGTACGTTTGGAACGTCGAAAAAATAATTTTAAAAAAGAGATTCATCATTCGGGACATGACTAGTTGTTAAAGCAACATTTTTTAAACCTAATGCAATGCTTTTTATGCCTAATGCAACGCTTTTAGTGCCACATCAGCACTGGTGGCCCCAATCACCAGCCACGTCATCACTTGTGGGCCCCACCAACCTGACACGTCAGCTTTTGTGCCCCCACCTGCCACGTCGGCAATGGGTCCCACATGCCACGTCAGCACTGGTGGGCCCCACTGCCACGTCAGCACTGGTGGGCCCCACTGCCACGTCAGCAGTGGATCCCACTACCACGTCACCACCCTACCACGCCAGCACCTGTGGGCCCCACAAAGATGCCACGCCAGCACTTGTGGGCCCCCACCTTCCACGTCACCTGTGGCTCCCACATGCCACGTCAGCACTTGTGGACCCCACCATACTGCCACGTCACTACTTGTGGGTCCCACCTGCCACGTCAGCTTTGGGCCCCCACATGCCACGTCAGCACTTGGGGTCCCTGACCTGCCACGTCAGCATTTTGGGCCCCACCCTCTCTGCCACATCAGCAATTTATTTTAGGAAAAAAAATATATAGATATCTAATGCAACGCTAGCTCTTAGCGTTGCATTATAGGAAACATCATGTGTAATATGCAACACCACGTTACATCTAATGCAACACCAGTTCAGTTCTGTTGCAAAAGACCCAAAATTTCATATCTAACGAAACACTTTCAGTGAAACACTTTCTAAAAGCGTTGCATATGAACGTTTTTGGCGTAGTGGTACCAGTGTAATTGGAAAAGGGATTCATCAGATTATCATATGAGATGATCGGTGGTACAATGAATCGCTAAAAGTACGAATTGAAAGTTTGTGTATCGGTGGAATGTATCGGGCAAGGCAAAGAGTTTAAAGGAATGGCTGATAGGGGTGTTCACGGTTTGGCCAACCCGACCAATCCGATCCAAACCGGGCACTTTTCGGCCGATCCAAACCGGACACTTTTTGGCCGATCCAAACCTATTTTTTCCAACCCGATGTATACTCGGATTGAAAAAATGTCAACCCGATTTTAATGGGTTGGATATGGGTTTCAATTTTTAAAATTCGATCCAATCCAACCCGATCCGATTAAAAATAAGATAATTAAAATATATAAGCCCAACCCATTAGACATTAGTATTAGTATTAGCTAGAACTGAATTTTTTTAATTCCTTCTATTTGGCAGAGAAGAAGGAACATGAACATGCCACTGAGTCTGAGACCATGGCCAGGAATATTAACATCATTGAAGTTTAATGATTGATTCATCTATGTCATGATTCAGTTCAAATTTAAAGACTATGTCTAGTGTTTAATCAATTTATTTTTATGTGTTAAAATTTAGAATTTCAGATATTTAAGACCTATGCTATTTGTGTTGCATGAATGATTGTAATATTTTGTTGAACTATTTCCGATTTGTTTTGAACTCTCATTTTCAGTTTTATTTTTTTTTGATAAAAATTTTATTTATATATTTACTAACCCGATCAATCCGATCCAAACCGATCCAAACCAAAATACATTAAATGGGTTGGTTTATAAATTCTATTTTTATGGGTTGGGTTGAAAATTTTCTAAACCGATTAAATTGGGTTGAGTCATAAAATTCTCCCAACCCACCCAACTCGATCCGTGAACACCCCTAATGGCTGACATGTAATTCTGTAAAAAGTAGGGGTATTTTGGTAACTTCACAGGGAGTTTTTTCGCTCATTTTAGCCTTGTGTTCTCCTAATATAGAGAGAATGGATGGATGGATTTTACATATTACTGATAGGAGTAGGAGTTTTCTGCTACTCCTACTAGAAGAAAATGAAATACATCTTAAATAAATGAATTAGTTTTTACTTTATCTAAATTTTATAATATTTATGGAATTTTAGAAAATGAAATACATCTTAATTTTTTTATATTATATATATTCCTCTGCTTATTTTCTGAGAAAAAGACCCAAATAACCAATTTTTAGCTGCTAGATGCCCAAAATAACGAATGTCGGTCGAGCTGGCCAAAATAACCATTCATCCTCGCATTCGTTAAATGCGTAGGTGGTTTTTTTTAAAACTAAGTACATATTCTTGTGCTGTTCCTTTCTACTTACCAGACAAAAAAAAATCAAAGAATGCGCATATGTCTTATGCGTATAATATTATTTTTTTATATTTAGTATTTTAAAATTTTATCAATATTTCCTTTGGGGTTAAATAGTTTCCCTTTTTGGATTTAACGGATTTCATTTGGGGTTTAGAAATATTCAATTTTTTAATTAAAATTTTTAAATTTAATTCGTATTCTCTTGTGATTTCAACAGGTAATCTTTGGGGTTCAACAATTCTATTTTGGATTTTAGAAATATTCAGAACGACAAATAAACCGTATACGAACTTAGGGTTTAGGATTAAGACAACCCTAAACCCTAGATCCTAACTTATCATGATTTTAAAAAAAATCGAGGTTGGCCCCCGTTTTTAAAAATTAGGCCGCCGGACTCGATAAGAAAACACAATTTTGGAGTTCAATTTTATGGTTTAACGGGTTTCATTTAGGGTTTAGAAATATTCAATTTTTTAATTTAAATTTTTAAATTTTATCTGTATTCTCCTGGGGTTCAGTAGTTAACCTTTGAGGTTCAACAGTTAACCTTTGGGGTTCAACAGTTCCATTTTGGGTTTTAGAAATATTCAGAACGACGAATAAATCGTATACGAACTTAGGGTTTAGGATTTAGGGTCCCTAAACCCTAGAGCCTAAACCCTGACATATCCTGATTTTTAAAAAATCGGGGCTGACCCCTAAAATCAGGACGCCGGACTCAGTAAGAATTATCAATTCTTTAATTAAAATTTTTAAATTTTATCTATATCCTCTTTTGGGGTTCAACAATTAACCTTTGGGGTTCAACAGTTATATTTTGGGTTTTTTTTGAATAAAAATTAATTCATTAATGATAAGTCATACGACATCTATGAACATAGTCGAGTCGAACAAACGTAAATAAGAACAATAGCTGATTAATCCATTTTTCGGGATATAATCACGCGATTTGTTGAAGATGATATATTTACAAGTACCCTCTTCACCGCATCCATCTGGAGATTTATATATACTCGCTTTGTTGTGACCTCCATCTGGATCTAATCGTATTTGAGCTATCGACCATGGATGCGATCCTATAAGAACCTTCATCTTTGAACCAAAATCATGAAAATCTTGCCGATCTATACCCTCGGCCATGGAACACACCACAACTTAATCAAAACAAAAACCAAACTCTCACAAGGAGAGACTAACACAACCCAAATAAATTGGGAACTTATTGAAACCAAAATAAATTGGGAACTTTATTGAATGGAAAACAAGATATGAAATCTGGAAAAATGAAAAGGAATTGGGGCTTTCCACCGGTGAAAACCGATGTAAGCCCCCTCAAAACTTTTTAATGGAGGCTAGGGTTAGAAGGGAGAGAGAGAAGGAACATTATATTTTTTTTTTATTTCTCTTCAATTTTCAAGTAATTCTAGTTGAATAATAATGACTACGCGCGGAAACAGCATCCGAAATGACCATAGGCATAAGCATATGAAAAATGCGTAGACCGGATACGCATTTCGGTCTTGCGTGTCTGATGCTAATTTTTTTTTTAATTTTTTCATCAGTATACGCATTCAAGTGATCCGGTCTATGCATTTTTCATATGCATATGCCTCTGGTCATTTCGGATGTTGTTTTCGCGCGTAGTCATTTTGGGTAATATCCCCTGAAAATTGGTTATTGGGGGCTTTCACCCTTATTTTCTTGTCTATAATTTAGAACCTAAAAACAGTAATAGATTTTTATTTTTTATTTAGAATTTCTAATATAATTAAAAAAAATTATATAGTATAATTTTTACAGGACCACGCTTGATGATTCTATTATATATACACGTATTATATAGATTATGATATTATAATAATACAAAAAAGATATTGAAATCGATCATTTTCTCTGGATTTAAATTCTTTCCAATTTGGATAAGATAAATTTTAGTCACATGTCTACATTGTAAATTTGAATTCTCTTTTCCATGCTCTATAAAGTACTACACAATATAGAAAATAGATATATAAGTATATTCATTATATCCTTATATATAATAAGCATAAGAGTGATCTTACCCAAATTTTTGGTCTGGTCTGGTCACTGTACTATCAAAATCATGCAATCCGTTGGATTAAAAATAGACGATCAAGATTAGATCACATTAAAAAGAAAATTATAATCCAAAAAGAATATAATTAGAAAATGTTGCATTAGAAGTGAATTTTAAAAAGAAAATTATAATCTAAAAAAGATATAATTAAAAAAGTTTGCATTAAAATTGAATTTTAAAAAGAAAATTATAATCTGAAAAGGATATAATTAAAAAAGGTTGTATTAGAATTGAATTTTTTTTATTAGTATGTAAAAAAAATCATATTTACTATTTTGGCTTTATCTTGAAATCTAGAAATCAGATTTGGATGATTTTACAATCCACGTGAACCTCATAAAATTATCTTTAATTTAGTGATGATTTAATAATTATTTTTCAAATGGAAATACTCTGAATCTCAAGAGAAAATATAATTACAAATTTTTACATTAATCCTATTCAATGTAGAAAACCTAATATATATAATTTAAATAATTGACATATACGTTTTCGAATTACAATTTAAATACACTTTGTAGTTTATAACATATTAAAATATACATTTTTTTACAATGTAAATACACTTTTTAAAATATTAAAATATACACTTTTTCATCTATTTATTTTAAGATATTTATCGTACGGAGGACTAGACTACCGATTATCAAAGTTTTGGTCAAAATCCCTCTTACACTTATTATTAAAATTGTATATGGTTGTTAGTAGAACTATATTATATATATATATATATATATATATATATAAGATTTTACATGTTTGATTTAATATTTGTATTCTATATTGAGTTTTTAATATTTGATTTGGACTATTACAGCCCACGTGAAATTAACAAAATAATCTTTAATTTAGAAGAAATTGACGATTTTTTACGCTGAAAATTCTATTTGATTTATGAATTCTACTTGTAATTCGTTTTGATTATATTCTATATTGAATTTTTACTATTTGATTTAATATTTGTATTCTATAACATATAAAATTTATAAAAATTAATATAGTTATAGATATTAAAAAAGGAGCCGTGCGTTGTACGGGTTATAATCTAGTATATACAATAAGCATAAGAGAAATCTTATCCTGTTTTTTTTTATTACAGTCGTCAACCAAAAAAATATGGACCGTTGGATTTTAAAATAGATAGATGTGATCCGTTAGATCTAATATTAAAAAGTTTATTTGATTGATAATGGGATTAAATTAAAATAGTAAAAGTTAATTTAATTATCTAAACCAAATATAAGTAGTTCTTCTAAGTTGAATAGAATTAGATCTTATATTGGAAAATAAGTTTATTTGATTGATCGTAGGATTATATTTAAATACAAAAAGTAAATTTTAATAATGTAAACCAAATATAAGTAGGTTTTCTAAATTGAATAGAATTCTTAAAGTAAAAAATTCGTAACTTTTTTTCTATTCAATTTTTAAGTAATTTCAGTTGAATAATAATTTTTAAACCATCATTAAATTAAAAATATTTTCTTAAGCTTTGTGTGGCCTGTAAAATCATCTAAATCGGATTTTTAGAATTCAAGTTAGAAAAAAAATAGTTGATAAATCCCAATAACACCAAAAGATTGTAGAAGGGGGGGGGGGGGTTGAATACAATCTTGACAAACTTTAAAAATTAATCGAAGCTCAAGCTCGAACAGTTTTGGATAGAACAGATAATCGAAATAAGTAAATGAAATGTAAATCAAGTACACAACACTTACAAAATTTCAGGTGGATTTTATTATCCACCTGAGAATTATATTTCGAAGAAATAATCTGTGTAAACGAGTACACAGCTGTGGTTACAAAGCTTAGAATACAAGAGAAAAACTTAACAATGTCTATCTTCTACACTCGTGTTTCTCTCTAGTATTTCTTGTATGTGCTTGCTCTCATATAGCTCAGATACAATACTTGTTCTACTCACACACATACATTAGTAATGCTACACTTGGATTATATAAATGCCCCAAGTCTACAGCTCTACAAACAAAACGAATATTACAAGTCAAAGATGTTTGCAGATCTGCTACCACTCCTTTTCTTCATGTGACTTTACTTTGTCCGATTGCCTTGGACAGATATTGCTAGATTTCATAGTCCAAAGTGTTTGCTAAGAAAAGGAATGTTTCTTTTTCTTCTTCGTTTCCAAATTAGTCTGGCTTCCATACCATTTTGAAGTCCACCAACCCATGTGATCTGTCAACTATGTCAAGTCACTATCAACTGGTAGAATCGAGACATTATTGATAAACATTCTTTGTAGCTGATTATCCATTGGTGTGTTGCATGTTATCCGTTGATAGTACCATTCGTTGGTGTAGCTCCTTTATCCGCTGCTTATCACTTCACTTAAACAGAATTACAAAGCACAACCTATATACAATTAGCTAACCTATTCTGTTTATCCATTGATAGTCAACATGACTTAGGATTCTATCAACTAGTACTACAATTGATAACTGACAATGGAAACTTCCTGGCATGACACTAACTTATCGACTGATAAACTTCCTCATCAACGGATAATTCAATACCAGATATCCGTTGGTGAGTTACAAAACATGACTTATACAAATATGTTTTTAAAGTATTTTATGCATATCATCAAGGACAACATAATTCCTAACAATAGTAAATTTGACTGTGTGAAGTCTAATGATTAATAATTTTTATTTTTTATACTCAAATTTGGTTATTTTTTCTCTAAGTCTTTCAATTTTAAGAATTTTTTATTTCCTTCAATAAAAGATTATTAAATATTTGATAAAAATCAAATTCAATGTAAATAAATCTTAATAAATAAAAATATAAAGAAGATTTTGTTTGATGATATTATTTGTGTAATTATAAATATTAAAAAGAATCGTGCATTGCACGGGTTATAAACTAGTTACAAAAACAAGTACATGCATATCTGTGCATACAAAAAATATTGATTAACCGTTATATACACACTAAGATAGATAAAATTTAACAATTATATTAAAATTGAATGGATGCATGAGTGTATCGATTTGTAAAGTGAAATTTTTTATCCTGCAAAATTCAATAAAATAAAATTATAATAAAATCCAGACGCATCACTGCACATATACAAATCTAATCATAATGATCCATTCATGCAAAAAACAAAGTTTTATGAATTAGAAGAATAACATGATCATGTTATTACAGTGATCATGTTATTCTTCTATTGTAGTTAAAAAATATTTATGAATAATGCATTGTTTACTTGTTAATTAAAATAGTGAGACTATGCTTTATATTGTAGTTAAATATAGACCCAAAATAGAAAATTTACGATTACGTCATAAGAATGTCATTACCATCCTTGTAATGAAGGATTTATAGGAAAAAAGATATATAATTTTAGAAGATTGTAAAATATGTTACCACCATCCTCGTATTCTACTTCAAATAGAACATTTGACTATATGTCTCCTCTATTTATTTAAACACCTATTCTACCTTCTGTTGAGTATGAAATACACTAAGATAATACAGAGCGATGGTGAATGTGTTATTAAACTTTTTTCTGATTTTCTTTTACTGCTTAAGTGTTTCAATCTGTTTGATTATTGTAGCTTGAGTTTGTATGCTTAAATAAAAGATATTGCGGAATAAAACAAACACACAAACTCACTTCAAATCTAATATTTTATTATATCAAAGATTGCTACAAATTGTGAATAAAAAGAGTATTCTCAACTTCTGTTTCTTATAGAGATATTCAGATATATTACAATGAAAAACTTCGTTACAGCTAAAGTGGTGAGCCTGTGCACTTATAGAACATGTGCATAGTTCATTTTTACAAAATTTATAACAGACGAACTAGTAAGTTAAGCCTATCTATACTATTTAAGTGAAAAGTGGCACCATTTGATTTCAACTTGTTTAGCTGTTTCTCCTTGAATTTCTCTCCAAGCTTATTTGTAGGCTTTCCAAGTGTACACTGCAACAATTGTACCACTACAGGTGCCTCGGTTTGGGTAAATTTTCTATCTTGAGAATCCTTCTGAAATTTGTTCTTGACACATTCGATAATTAGCTAAGTACTTGATTTGAGAACTACCTTTGAATTGCTAGAGATCTCTGAGTTATGGATAAGTCTTTTGAGATATCAAATGCACTTCTCGAATGAGTCTTTTACTTCTGAAATCCTTGAGATATCGAATTACTCTTTGAGTTGTGGAATCCTTGAGATATCGAATAACTCTTTTGACTCATGGAATCCTTGAGATATCGAATAGTTCTTTAGACTTGTGGAATCCTTGAGATATCGAATAACTTATTTATAAGTGAAGTCATTGAGATATCGAATATATCTTTGACTGGTTGACTTCTTGAGATGTCGAATTGAGTTTTGACTTATTGACTTCTTGAGATATCGAATAGTGTCTTTGACATATCGTATCCTTGAGATGTTGAATCCCTGACTTCTCTAGTAGAACAAATGACTTCTCGAATTTGTACTTAGACAAACTTCATTCTTCAAACTTCAATTGTGTTTATTGTAGCCTTATTCAACCTTGAGGCATGATCCATGGATCTTCTTTCAAGTACTATAAAGTGACTAATTTCTACAATACATGGATGAAATTGATGCCTATAACTAAGTACAATTATAAGACAGAAACCTAACTATTGGGTTCCCTAGTTTAGGGGGTCATGTGCGCAATACATAATATTACTATGATCAAGTAAACTTATTATTAGATGTGTACAGATATGCATCTGTGACTAACAATCTCCCCCAAATTGTGAGTAAGATCCTTAATCACAATTTCATGTCTGATAACAAGCCTAACATACATAAAAGATAAAATAGTGAAATACATGTATGAACTTGAGTAAATTGAGAACAAATACCAAAATGAAAATCTTATAGATAAATAAGACATGTTATTAGCCAGTATCTCTTGTAGTTTCTCCCCTTGCTTTGGCTTGATACTCTGCATATTTTCTGGCATTGTCTTCTTTGGTTTTCTTGGCATTTTCATCAAGTTCCAGTATGATCTCTTCCATTACAGTGAGTTCTTCAAGTAGAGGAGAGCCTTCTGTATCTTCAATTATTTCTCAAAGCTTGGCTTCAGCATAGACATTGAGATAGTCCATTCTAATCTTCACATTTCTACCATCTTTCCTTTTGTGCTCCATAATGTAAGAATTAAATTTGACTCTGCACAACCCTTTAGCCCTAAGTTCATTTGCCTTTGCTTCCATTTCTACCAATTCCTCCTATTTCTTCTTCAATTTCTCCTCATTCTGCTTCTTCAACCTTTCTTTATATTCTCTATGCATTTTCAAGAAATCGGCTATCTCTAGCTTCCAACTTTTTTCCTCCTTTTCTTCATAGTTGATCAGAGCCATTATTCTCTCCAAGTCATAATGAGGATAGTGTTGTCAGATTCCTTGCTTCAGCTGTTTCTCTCTTCCATCAGAATACTTTACATCCAGATAGTCATTAACAACAGTGACCTTGTATATTCATTGAGCTCTGAGAAATGCTAGAATGTCTTCATCACAGTCTTCGTTAAGAGAAGGTAGATCAAGCCCTACAATATTTATGATTGATTTTGTTGTTGCTGACTTTAATTTTTTTGGCCTTCTAGCTGTAGTCTTACATTTTAGCTTGAGTATACCATCATTTGGAAGGAGCTTGCACTTTTGACCTTTAGACCACTGTAGTACTCTACTTGCAGCTTGCTTGTGGAAGCACACCGATGGTTTTCTGATGTGATAGGTCACTTATGACTCATTAACACCAATCAAAACATATGGCTTCAAAACTTATGGGTTTCTGATTTGAGTTTGCAACCTCTTGTAGCTTGCCCTCTGTTACTACACTGATTTCAACAGGTTTCTCAACTTTAGTTCTAGATGATTGAGCAATAGCTTCAGATGGCATTGTGTTAGAAACAATAGTGGTTGTGATTTGAACAGATTGACCTGCTGCATTCTTTGTGAACAGTTGGTAATGTAACTGGTACAATTCTGCTCTCGTCTAGTTGAGCAAGAACACCAGTGTCACTTGGTTTAGAAACCACCTTGTCCTTCTCTTTAGATTTCTCCCCCTTAGGCTTGTTCTTAGACACTGGGGTCTTTGCCTTTGCCTTTGGCTTAGAAATGTTGACTTGGTGAGAGGTTGGTCTTCAGGAAGAGAAAGGCCCATGTGTTTCATCATCTGAGCAAGCATATTACAAAATTTAAACTCAGAGATAATGGAGAAAAAATGTGCTCAATATATACGCATTGATAAAGTTTGTCAACATAATGTAATATCGTTTTGTTAAATTAAAAAAAATTATTGACGAAAACAATAAATTAGGCTTTTTAATGGGGCCAGAAAAATGAGAAACGGTAAGATGTCACTAATCCGTCCGGATCGGATCCGAACCCGAACTCGAACTCGAACCCGAACCCACCCACGGACAACCAAACTATAACAACAAATCGAAATAAATTACAGTAATTTAAACGGCCTAACCCAGACAGAAATCCACAACACAAATGCATTATTCTTTATACTAATTGTCAATCCAATATCTTAACGTTGATCGTCAATTTTTTAATCAAAGTGATATATTTTGATACTTTAATCATCTAAACGAGTCATGATGGAAATTAGGTAACTACTTTGATATGTAAAACCCGAACACAAATGCAATCGACCCGACATAATCTACAATTACAAAACCCGGCCCAAAAAGGGTTTTTTTTTTATCCGCACCTATCTGTTACACTGTCCTCCAGTACTGCGGAGCCATGGCCTGCTCAGTCTACTTGAGCTTCTCGGCGCCTATCTGTCCATATAAAACCCCAATTCAGGTAACTTTTCATAAACCCATCTCGTTATATCTTTAATTACAAATATATTTGTATTCGAAATATAATGTTAATTTGCTGTGCTTTTAAAAACTGCTCTTTGTTGTTCCTTGCTAATTCAATGTGAAAACGGGTCAATTTGGGGTTTATGAATTTCATTAATAATCAAGACGCATACAAGTAGTGAACTATAGCTAATGCACACCAATAATATGATACTAACTTATTTAAAGACCGTAGATGAGCACTAAAATTCGAATGACTAGCTTCAAGCCTCTAACATGTCATATAATTTGTGGTTTTTGTACTCAAGTTTCTTGTACCAGTGATTATTTTAAATTAGATTTTAGGGGAGAAGTTGGAGAAAACTAGAAGATTTATCTCTTTACCATTTTTATATTAAAGTACGCAGATAGGAACTCTTCCAAGAAAATGAATTGATAAACGTTAGGTATTATGATAGAAAAATGTTAGATCAATTATTGAGTATGTATAAATAAAATTACACCGTTAAAATGATAGCTAACTGAAAATTACATTGCTATTTAGTTGTCAAGAATTGATGTTGTGGCTAAAAATCTATTTAAATACAATATATAACTTACTGTATATGGACATTAATGTATATATATGATTTCTTAGATTTAATGCAAGTTTTAAGTTTTTGTTATACAATGATTGTGTTCCATGCTAGGTAATCATGGAGAAAAGGCCCCATATATCACAATTTGAAAATAAAATGTCCTAAATATCACAATCCACAAGTAAGGCCCCTAATATCATTCTAAAACGGGAAATCGTGTCGCGTTTTCAGTGATTTCAGTGATTTACAATTTGACTAATTGACTATATATATTGCCTACTTTTTTAGCACATGGAAATATACAAGTAGTGGTGCACAGCAGTATTGAGTACTGAAGCACGTGGGTGAGAGCCCACAGTGAGCTAATCTCCTTTTGCATATTAAAGAAAACGCTGTATAAAAGTGCGTTGCTGGCCTAAACGCTAAAACAGTTGGCGTTTTAGTATTTTGTAAACGCAAACTGAGATTGCGTTTTTTTATTTTTTTAGCCTGTGTTTACAAAAGTTTTGGGACATAACGGCAGACAACTTAGCGTTTTTAAAAACTCTGGTTTAAATAACGTTATAAAGTGGTATTCAGGGCCATGTTTCCAGATTGTGATATTTGGGGCATTATTTTTTAAAATTGTGACATAAAGGGCCAATACCCGTAATCATGTTTTCCACTTTATATGAGATGGCACAATCACATTAATTTCCTCCATTTCCGACGATAGTTATAAACTGATATGTGCATCCTACTCATCAATCTATGGATTTGCTTCTCGAGGTGAATATGTTACAGATGTAATGACAAAAATAATTATCACATATCTACATAACTGTATTAAACTCTTTATGTAACACCATGATCTTTTTTAACAGGATAAAGTTAAAATATCACTCAAGGCTGTATAACATAGCATAACAATAATCCGTTAAAGTCTTTTTCTTTTTCTGTAATGTATTCTCGTGCGTCTGGTCAGCATCCCAAACTTGCTAAGCTTTTCTCGGTGACAGATATTATAGTAATGCTTCAATGGCACTTCAATAATGTCCGCGGTAGGAACAAAATCTACAACCACTATTGACAGATTGATGCATGGTAAATCTAAATTCCGACCATTTGGATATACCAAAGAGATGATATTTTCCACTCTCGGTGTCAAACATTTTCACAATCGGCAAATATCGCTCGAATATATTGTATATTGATTCTAGTTCAACATAATTGTTAAGTTGAGCTTGAAGGTGGTCTTAGAATGTTGATTATATTTTTTTTAAGATCCCTAAAGGAGATAATGGGCGTGGACCCTGTGGAATTTTGTTTCCTGTTCCATCGATAGTCAGAAAGTAATTTTGAATGCTTTCTCAAAGTAATTATTTAATCTACCTATAGTGCACAGTTCAGTGAAGACAATTAATTAAGAGATTTGTGTATGAGTTCTGAGTGTTATCTAATTAAGTGTTAGTAATCTGGTGTACTTTATATTATTACAAGTGAACTAATTAATGATTTCTCAACTGCGGACATCCCCACTAGCTAGAAAACTCTTGAACATTTTTGTAGCTATTTCCTTTACAGTGCAAATATGTATTATACTTGGATAATAATCAAAGGCAGATTCGTTTTTCGTTGTTCATGCCAATCTACCTATGCAATTGTCTGGTTCATGGAAAAGGAGATATTATATGTTATTGATTGGCTATACTTTTGAGCTTATATTAATGTGATTTGTTGTAGAATATACACTTGACGAGATCAACCAGTAGAAGTCTGCTAAAACCAGCCGCCTGTGGAACAGGTTTATTTCTTCAGTCCACATCTACTAATCCAATCCTGCTAGTTGCTACCACTACTCCGCAGCTTGATTAGTATATTATCTTTTGAAGTTCTATCTTCTGGAAGTTTATACGAAACATTTAAAATAATTAAGAATCAATAGAGTGCAGTCTCCTTTAAAAATTCAATTAATGCTTCATACAGAACATGGAATCAACTGTCAGACAGTCGGTTTGGCCTTAAGCTATATTCCAAGTATTTGGCATTCAGGGTTTTTACTTAATATTTGCGTACGCATTGAATACACCTCCTCCCTAGTAGTGCCATAGTCTACCTGACTACCAAAGGTCCGAATCAGTGTGATTGGAAATGTGTCCACTTCATTTAATGATAAAATTTTCTCAAAAAGCAAGATGGAATTGACACCTAAGGTAAAAGGGAACCTAATTCCTATTTGTTTAAATTCATGAAGCTTCCAAGTGGAGATTTCATAAATACTCATTTTGAATAAAATGTAATTAGATTTGAACATGTACTGTCATGGTAGAAAATGGACAAAGGTGGCTCACTTTTATTTAGGGTGGCATTATGGCACCTTTACTCTCTTCTTTATTGCCGCAATTTCATCATGGTCATGAAACAGTGGTAAACTAGGAAACAGAGACAGTATAATAGTTGAAATTAGTGTAAAGGTCTCGTATAGATGCCAAGGTTATGACTTTCTATGCAATCAAATGTAACCTCGAAACTGGAATTTGATTGTGCTGACACTTCTAATTTTTGTTTGCAGTAGTCAAATTTCTTCGTCATGAATGCTTGGATAGTGGCATACTTTCTGTAAATGCAACCTGCCATCACAGACAAATGGCAGTCCGTGCACATTTTTCTGAACGAATTTCTTATCATTGTAATGTAAGTTCTGGTACTCGTATTGTAATATCCGGTTTTTGGGTGGGACCTGATATTGAAGATGGCTGGGGTTTAATAGAAGCTTTTGTTAATCAGATCTATTGATTAAATTGTTTTCCTATGCTTCTATATATTGGTGTACATTGATTAAAGCCATTCTTACATTGTCATCCTTTTGATTGCTGTTTCTGCCTGATAAATTATACTGAAATGTGCAACTCGGTAAATGAGAACATGTCAATCACTAGACCATTTTAAGATGAGAAAATCGGATACGTACGCTGCAACTTCTGGGAGCTACCCCCGTTTTGAAAATCTCTGCCTAGTCTGATTAATAACCATAAAATGTTGAGCATTGGAAGTTGTTGAACTTTGTTTTTTGTTTCACCTAAAAACAACACAAGTGAAAGCTTGTAACACTTCTGTCATGAACAAGGTCTTGAGTTTGTCTTTTTTGCAATTGTGGTAATAGATAAAAAAAAAAAAAAAATTGTCTGTTACTTTTCTGCGACTTACTCTTCTTCAATAATTTACACTGTTTCTTAAATTTCGTGCCCAATCTCAATGTAAAGAATGGGATGGAACCGAGGGGAGTATGATTTATAAAATTAAAACCGAAATCGTAGGCTCAGATAACGAAGAAATCAACAAGGTCATAGCCTTGTAAAATTCTTCGTTCAATAAGGACATTGGTTTGTACTTGCACCAGAATAAATAAAGTAAATTAACCACAGTTAATACTTTCAAGTTTTATGTAGAAATAAATACTACCTCCGTCCCAGCAGATAGTAATATACTCCCTCTGTCCCATCCATTTGTTTACACTTTCCTTTTTGGGATGTCCCATCCAATTCTTTACATTTCTAAACTTTCCTAAAATAGTAAAGTTTTATAATATAAAAATCAACTACATCCACTAATTTTCTCCACTAACTCCTTTTATACATTATATAGTGATGGGTCCCACCACTTTACTCATTTTTACTACTTCTCTCCTCCTTCTTTATATTTTTCCTTGATCTCCGTGCCCAAACCAAATGTAAACATTTGGTTGGGACGGAGGGAGTAGTATACATTGGGGGAGGGGGGTGTGATACGCATTTTAAGGTGCATTTTAAGGATAGTTTTATAACTTATTTTTCAAATTTTCTTTTTTTGTATAAAAATAGGTATGTTAAATTTTTTTTAAAAAAAGAAAATTTTAAAAATAAATTATGAAACTATACTTTATAGGAGCCTTAAAATACGTGGCAAGTTGTGAAAAAAACAGTATAGAATCTGCTGGGACGGAGGGAGTATATGATCACCTGAATAGGGTGCAACTCAGAGTTACATACTGACGTAGTGATCACTGTTAGGAATTTGCTTCTATATATACAATGCCGATTGAGCAAAATAGTGAAGTAATAGCTATTAATATAATACAAATACAAATGATCAGTCTCTAATATAATTGTAATTAATCACTTCATTTTATAATTATCATAATAATGATTATATAGTTATAATTTATGATATGCTAAATGGTTGATAAGTGTGTAACATTTTTATATATTAAAGTTAAATATAATATACATTTTTTGCCTATATATATTACTCTCCCTCCTCCCACTCATTTTCTTCATAAGCAGAATTAAATTAAAAAAAAATTGATTGTTATCTCTCTAAATCATATTATTTTGCACATAAATAATGTTTAATTAATCATATTAATTGAACATGGAAAATAGATTTGCTACAAACAAATTAGAAATTACTGATAAAATGAAAGGAGTGAAACAAGAATGTAAGTTAAACATCTAAAATGACCAACTCCAGCAGGGCATATGAATTGAATTAATGGTACCGTACAAGTTAAGAACCAATAATCAATTGCGTTTTCCTGATTACTGTAGTTGTTATTATTTAATTAAGATCATTAACGTGGGCTAATTAAGTCCAGTCATTTAACTAATTTTAATACCCTATAAAAAAAGGTTACTAATTAATACTCCCTCCATCCCATTTTATGTGAACCTTATTCTTTTTTGGGACGTCCCAAAAAGAATGAACTTATTATACTTACTATTTTTGAACACTACTTTTCACTATTACACCCACTACTTCTCTATTTTATACTCTTTTTTTATTAAATAAATACTATTACACCCACTACTTTCCTCCACTATCTCAAATCTATTATTAAATATTAATAGGTCCCACCACTTTGCCCACTTTTCAACTAACTTTACTCTTTTTTTAATACATTTTCTTAATCTCTGTGAAAGTTAAACCCGTTCATATATTATGGGACGGAAAGAGTATATAGGGGCCATGTGTCAAGCACTAGATGAACCTTTTATTAGGGTTAGGGTTTAGTGCTCCCTTGATAATCACAACACAGTTTTTTATATATGAAATTGTGTATATGTAGGCGCTCCTTTTGGCCAATAAAAAGTTTCTTTAGATCAAATTACAATTCAATTTATACTGAACTGATTTTTTTTAGTAAGTATACGTACTAAAATAACAATGTGATGATAGATTATGTAAGTAAGTTATTAATTTATTCATTTTAATTTTTAAACTCACATGGTAATTGCTTTTGTTTGTGTAGCAGTTTCGTGTCATATACGTGTCTTTGCACAATATTTTTAATAATTACTTTAAATTTGTAATGTCTCGATGTAAACTCTTCGTGTTTGTTCAACTTCTTCTGTACACCGTAGTGTGTGGATACTTTATATGAAATCTTCTCTTCTTTGTTTTTTCTAACCTCGATCGCTTAGTTTTGCAGATTCTAAGTCATTGTTCAATTTCATTTCCTTGCCTACGCATGATGTCTTAATTAATAAGAGTAAGGAATATATATTAATAATTAAATGCATTTATAATTCAAATTATTTTTACGAATTGTTAATGGACACACATATCGAATATATTTAGGATTTTAATAATCAAACTTATTTATAAACCTGTTAACAAATATGTTCGCGCGCATATTATGGAATCGGATTTCATTATGATAAAATTCGACTCGTTTATAAAACAATTCTTAAAATCATGTTCAAAATCAATTAATATATGAATCACACTAAACATGAATTCAACTTTTTTTAAGTTGAACATCGAACCGTTCCGTTTTACGGTCCTATGCACATAAAATACATTGTTATTATATATATATATATATATATATATATATATATATATATATATATATATATATATATATATATATATATATATATTAATTCAAACAAATGAAATTCTCCTAAAAAAAACAAATAAAATTCTCATATCCATCAGAATAAAAAGTTATACAAACATTAATTCTATTTGTTGTTAGTGGTAGGTTCCCCGCTAATTACCTTTTTAAATAATTCTTCTTAGTTAAATTTTTCAGTAAAATTAAATAAAAAGTTAAAAAAAATTATATTTCTTCTATAATAACTAGCAGGAATTAAGATATGTTGATTTTGTATGTAATGGGTCAAGTTCGATGGTTCATAAACCCATGTATTCTAGTAAATTACCAATGTAACCTTAAATGTATTAAAAATCATAAAAAATGGTGGGTATAATGGTAAAAAAATGGAATTCTTCACTGGCAGGAATTAAGATATGTTGATATTATTTCATAGTAATAAACTTAGTAGTATAGTTAGTATATTTATGAGTTGTTCACGAGTACAAATTCAAGTAATGTTTATTAGTTATTTCTAAGCACAAATTCGTGAAATAGTTAGTAAGTTATGTTCATGTTCACAAATCGAGTTTAAACAAATCTTTCGGCTTGATTCAAGTTCAAATTCAATAATTTTTTAATAAATGATTATTTTAATTAGAATCCGGTTTGATTCGACTCGATTCATGTACATCCCTGTCTACGTGATTGTAATTAGTCAAGTTGTCATAATTTGTTATAAGACTTAAGTGTTTTAAATTAACTTGATAATTATTAATTATTAACAGTAGGTGTTTGCATTAATTTAACATAGTAAAGTGGTCAATTAGAGACCAGTGGCCGGGGACATACGTGCTATTTGCAGTATTCTGTCCCTCCTAGTGATTGGCTAGGGCTTTGATCTTTAGCAAACTAATGAAAATATATATGTAGATCCTTCATATATATGGCTTCTGCTACATTTCATTCCAAGATATGGTCTCTCTTGCTCTCTCTGCCTAGCTAGCTAGCCCACTTAGATCATGTTTTATAAATTTATATGACTGTGTAGCATCAGTCACCTATACACTCATTGCTAGATTTGGTGAACAAAAATCTATACAGTCAGACATGGGTGATGAGCAAGACAGATTGCTTCCGATTGCTAATGTAGGCCGGATAATGAAACAGATTCTCCCACCAAGTGCCAAGGTTTCGAAAGAAGCAAAAGAAAGAATGCAAGAATGTGCATCTGAGTTCATTAGCTTTATCACTTGTGAGGCATCTGACAGGTGCCACAAGGAGAATCGAAAGACAGTTAATGGAGACGATATCTGTTGGGCTTTGTGTTCATTAGGTTTGGATAATCATGCTGAGGCTACAGGGAAATACTTGCATAAATTTAGGAAGTTTGAAAGAGAGAGAGCCCTCCAAAACAAAGCCTCCACTATCACTGATGAAGGGAATAGTGAAACATTAAACTCCGAGGAGATTCGGCCTACCAATAAACCAAGTTCATTAGAGATTACAGTTATGGATCGACGATAATCGTTTAGCACAGGCAAGATCTTGGAACTTTAGATCCGTATTTACTTTCTCTGTATAGTACTTTGTTTTGAGAAATTAAAAGTGGTCAACAAGCTCGAACTGGAATGGCTAAGTTTCTGCCTCATCAAGAGTGCTTGGAGTGCAAAGGAACACAAATGGATCTAGGTTTAGTCAAACCTAATGGGAGGGTGCAGATGGTAATTAAATAGTCGGGAACCAGAACATATTCAATGGTTCATTTGGGAGTTGGCTTCTGTTTCAAAGTTTAGACTTTTCCGAATTAGCATAAAATTCATAACCATCAAGTGGAACTCAAATGAGGTAATTTGTGTGTGCACATCAACCTTACATGTAATTTGTGTATACTTCTTCTTTTGGTTCTGGCCCCAAGTCTTTTAATTATGTACAGTAGAAAGACATCTGAAAATCTGCAACTCTTTTCGCAATTAGTTAAGAACATTAATGTGTGCTAATTCATGTACTACGTACTGTCAATTAGTGAGGGAGGCCCCAGGGATACATGGATTCAGAAAATATAATAATATGGGGATTCGGGTACGGGGGATTCGGCACATATGTTAATATTATAAATATATATTTGATGTTGTGAATGATGAAATCTATTAACAAAACTACTAGTTTTATGCAAATTGAATCAGATACATGATATAAGCATCTAAGACACTAGAATTTGAACCAAAATAACTTATATCTGCAGTATAAATTGTAAAAAAGATGAATTTGAATTGAGAATTTTGAACGTTCGAGTAAATTAGGTATTGTATTGTTAATTATATTTAATAAAAGGAAAGCTAGCTAGGTGGAAGTCATGAATTGATAAAATGTCTCTACTTTCGAAAACCTTGGAACTACTTATGAAAATATACATCAGATATTTAGCCTTCAGGCCCTTGTGTTACGACCTATGTGTTCTATATCTTACGGGAAAACATGCATGCTAGATGGGTGGTTTAGCTGGGCAACCAGGCCAATGATTTATAAATTACTAGAGTATTATAGATTTGTTCTGAGGAATTGAATTGACCTTCTGTTACTGGTACGGTGGTGTAGGCGAAACCTGCAGGGTCCCGAACAGTCATGATTAAAAATAATTATCACTAATTTTCGATATCAGCTGGGGCTAAAAAACACTTTATTCCGACTTTAACTAAAAGTATAGAATTCTCTACTAAAACTAAATTTATTTGAAGTTGAGCTTGAATTGAAGAAGCGTAGATTATCTTCCTCGATCGGGTTTGTTACTCGATCTATATTTGGTAACTTGAAGATTCCACACTAAGAGGGGTGTATTCATTTGAGAATTCGTTGGATTGTTAATAATCCATGGATTTTAATGAAATGTGTAAATCCATGGATTGTTTAAAATTTCTACACAGATTATTTTAATTCCCTACGGATTTTGAAGGATTTTGATGGATTGATTTTGATGGATTTTTGTAGAATTATAAAATCTCATAGATTCTACAAGATTGATTTCTTTCATTTTTTTATTTTATAATATCTATATATCAATTAAAGATAACTATATATAAGTAAATAGTCCAAAATGAATATAGTCTGAAAATTTTAAAATATTGAAGGATAGTATTTCAAAAAAAAAAACTAAAGTTTAATTAAAATTACAGAGTAAGAGCAGTACAGTGATCTATACATGACTTGGAACGGTGGGAAAAGCTTATCAACAACTGCGAGTTTAAAAAATGGCATTTACAATCTTACTGAAGTGACTTATAAGTTACTCCCTCCGTCCCGCCAGATAGTATACATTGGGGGACGGGGGTGTGGCACGCATTTTAAGGTGCATTTTAAGGATAGTTCCATAACTTATTTTTCCAATTTTCTTTTTTTGTATAAAAATAGGTATGTTATATTTTTATACAAAAAAAGAAAATTTTAAAAATAAGTTATGGAACTATACTTTATAGGAGTCTTAAAATGCGTGCCAAGCAGTGAAAAAAAACTGTATAGAATCTGATGGGACAGAGGGAGTATAGTATAAGTATCTCCCCACTTGTCATACATGTAATTAAATTAAACAAGTGAACACTATTAATAATAGAGTAAATAGCATTTTGCACCGCTTATCTTTAGTTACTTTTTCAATTTAGTCTCAAATTTTTAATATTGGCAGAATTGCATCCCTCAACTTTAGATTTCGTTTCATATTGCATCCCTTTAATCATTTTCCGTCCAAAATAATCGTTACCGTTAATATTTACAGGGGTAAAATCGGGATAAGTGTTTCAAATTTATATTATTACAGAATGCACCCCGTAGTTTTTTTATTTTGGCGAAATACATCCTAATTAAAAAATTTACTTTTATAAAATGAATACATCTATACTATTACTATTATATTAAAATCGAAATATTTAAAATTTTGGTTTTCGGTCATATAATAAACAAATTAATAAAATAATATAATTAATGATAATTAATCATTGCCCTTTCTAATTAAAATACATTCCCATTTTACAAACATACCCAAGAATTTCATTTACAAAGTACGTTCCAATCATTAATAAAACAAAATTCGTATATTTAAACACGTTATCTTTTAATTAATATACATTACCATATGAACACATCCAAAAATGACAAATCTTCCGATTATTAATAAAAAATATATGAATAAACCGTTTATTGCACGGGATGTAGTTAAGATAAGAAATAAGATAAAAAAATCTGTACTATTATATTAAAGCCAAAATATTGAAATTTTATTTATTGCGCATTGTAGATTAATTTTAATAGATATGTAATGTAATTATTAAATACTGAATAAATATTTTATTTCCAATGAATGATTGGATTAATTTGTTAATTTTCAAATTAAATAAACTAATCATATAATCTAAAATTCAATATTA
Source organism: Kitagawia praeruptora (assembly GCA_037693485.1). Taxonomy (NCBI): domain Eukaryota; kingdom Viridiplantae; phylum Streptophyta; class Magnoliopsida; order Apiales; family Apiaceae; genus Kitagawia; species Kitagawia praeruptora. The sequence continues at coordinate 112,534,726 of CM075351.1, read as the reverse complement.
AATCTATAAAACATAATGAAATCTGCTTATAGCTATCAATTATAAAATATTTTTTATTTTTCTAGATAAATATTAAAGAAATAAAAGATTAAGGTATATTATCTCAAAATTTCAATCTCAATTTACATATATAATAATCCACATCTTATAATAAAAATATAATTAATTGGTGAACATAAATATATGTTCATTTAAATAGTAGAAAAAATTATAAGTAATGGAGTAAGTTGTGATTTCACTTCTAATTTTTTTTAAGGGATACTAAATATATATATATATATATATATATATATATAGTATTTTTCAAGTAAAAAAAAATTTTAGTTAACATTATATCTAAAAAAAATTATTTCTATTATATTAAGTTAATATTCTTATTTAAAAAAATAGAAGTCAAAATATTATTTGGGGTGTGATTTGTTACAATACTATAATTATGGGGTGCATTTTGTTATAGCTTAAACTTACTGAATTATCCTTCCGATTTTACCCCGTGTATGTTGACAGTAACAGTACTTTTGATCGGAAAATGATTAAAGGGGTGCAATATGAAACAAATTCTAAAGTTGAGGGATGCATTCTGTCAACATTAAAAGTTTTGGACCAAATCGAAAAAGTGACCAAAGATAAGGGATGCAAAGTGCTATTTACTCTTAATATAATTAATACGGATAAGGTAGTATTAATTAATTGTTCGAGATTGAGCAAGAATCGAACACAGAAATCACGGTATTTTAGTTGAATAGAAAATGCTGATCATTTCTGAGTGAGTTTCTCTCAAAGACGGAACTCCGTTTGTACCATATATATTGAGATATTGTGTATATACATAGTGCATGCCCACATAGATCATTAGACACCATGGATAAGATCTGGGAGGTTCTATAAGTTAAGTTGTTTAATTTTTTCAAGAAATCGTACAATCGTGCCCCATTAAAAGGATTTGTTTTGCTAGATTTGAGAGTTAACACTTGTGTCAGACTTGGAGTTTAAACATTTTAATCAACCTAGGGTTTCTGTAATCTCTTTTGGGACCACTTCTCCAATATCTTCCTGCTATGGAGTTGCTAATGCGAATAATTCAGTAGTGGTCTTGCATATTGAAATCCTGTTCGGAGTACAACAAAAAACGTTTTAAAATTAACCGACAAGTAATTTCATTGATTCATTTTGTAAAAATCTGTACTGAGTAATGGAATCTACTGAGTATTGGACTTGTACAACTAACTAAACTGAGAATAACTTCTACAACTTGTATGATGCCTTGCTCTGTCATACTAATTATCTTGTTTGAGGGAACTCTGGAGTACGGTGCAACTTGGTCAACAGCATTCTTTTCTGCAGCTTCAACTTGCTGACTTTAGAGGTTGCTGCTGGTCAGCTGGTTGATCTGCAGCTTGATCTTCCCAAATTGGCTGTTGCATCTTAATCAGGCATTGCTTGATTTTACCCAGCAGCTTGTAGTCACAAGCTCCAATAGGTGTCAACCTGAATAAAACCGAATCTCATTGTACAACATAATCTGATCGACCAATCAAACTACTACTCTACAATGTTATTTTTGCTACAGTTTTTCCTTGCACCAGAGAAAAAAGGTTCACTGTATTGGTAGTCAAAAAATTTTAAGTATTGAAAGTAACACGCATACATATAAAGGGCTTCATTGTGATGAAAGCATAAACTTAAACTACAAGAGCTTCTAAAAATAGTCAAAAAGATAGTTTAACTCCTGGCATCAGACTCTGTTCTAGCAAAGTATACATTGAACAATGAAGCTAAACCGATGTCACAAATTATAGGAATGAGGCAGCTAACAAGAAGACAAAGAACGAGATTTATCTTCTGCCTAAATGTATATACTACAAATCAGTGCAGAATCTACATATTTCAAGTAGAGCGTTGTGCATTTTACCAAAGTGCAAGCATGATATAATTTGGTTAAGAACATGTATAAACGAAGTACACAACTTTCTATGACAATACTATTGTTACAAAGCTCAATTTACACTACTAAATTTTGTGAACTTGGAACAGCACAGAGTACCAAGAGACCCTGTAAAACTGAAAACATACAATAACTTATAGAGATCTTGGAGGTTTCTCCAGTACTGCAGAAAGAAATACTTCATCTTTTGATTTCGGATATGTGATCCATTTATGTTTCTTATATCTGAACTGCAGAAACATGTACATATAATCATCAATATCCTTCTTTTTACAAAAGAAGCGATCAATCCACAACAACCCACCTGGCCTTAGAATCCTGTCCCAGTCGAATAGAATGAAGTCCATAAGTTGCAACTCGATCCATCCATCCATAAAACCTGTAGTGTGAATCAAGTCCATAGTATTATCAAAGAATGGAAGCCGTTGATTCAATGTCACATAGAGAGGGATCAACCCTCTAAGTGCAATCATTTCGTTAAAAGGTGCCCCGAGATTTAGAGCAGTGGAGATAATTGTAACATTCTGTTCTCTCATCCGAGCAGCAAATGTTCCCGTGCCAACACCAAAATCTAGTCCTATCCTTATCTCAGCAGGCTTGATAGCCAACACATCTTTAATAAGGAAATCTACGACAAGTGAAGTATTAGTAATCCATTTAAGCTTTTCCTTCTCCATTTCGAAGCACCCTGTACATTTTGAGTAACCCCTCTTTGGATTTTTACTTGATAAGCACTCAAAGTTTCTACACTGATAATTGCTCCACCTGACATTTCCACCATCTGGCAATCTCCATAAGGACTCATTAATGGGATAAGGCTTCTTATAGAGCTTAGACGCTCTAGTCAAGCACCGTCTTCGTGGAAGAGGATCACATCCATTAATCATTAGCTTTTGCGCAAGATTCCAATCATCTTTACAATAAGATGCAATGTCATAATCCATGTACTCTTCTAACTCCTCCTTCATTAAAACACAAGCATGTCCAATCGTATTGTATATCTTCTCGGTTCCATATATATTAATCTTCCCAATCCTATTCTCCTTCGGGGATATGTATTTACGAATTTCTTCAATTATAAAAGTATTGATCAAAGGTTCTTCTCTTATTGTAGTGTTCCCTATCCCTTCAACTTTAGGTAGTCGGATTTGCCTAAGAGCAATATGAGCACTATAAAGAGGCTGAATCACCTCCTGTTCCAAAAACTTTTTGTACTCCAATTTAGAGATTGACCCTCCTTTTGAAGCTTCTTTATTTTTATCGATCAGATTCACAGTTGCTTCAAGCTTATCTTGCAAAACTTCCAGCTTTCCAAGTACTTCACCGACACGAGCAGACAGAGCTTGAACATCGAAACCCTCCACACCATCACTTGGACCATAAAATTGCCTACATATATCTTCATTTTTCAAGAAAAATCCAGCAGAATAAAACCTAAATAGACTAGACATGCTCACAACTATTACCAACCCTCCCAATATAAACTGAAGTAAACCCATAATTCTACTAAATCTCCACTTTTGAAAACAGAACCTTCCCATCCTTGTAACTAAAATGCAACCACTATCTACAAACTCTACCAAACACAAAACAAAAAAACATACACCAGAGCACACGTACAAATCTGATATGAAACAACAGACGACACAACATCATAACACGATCATTAAGAAATTTTTCTCGAAGCACAATCTCGAAACTTGTATATACAAGGTGATGTTCCAAAAATATCTAGCATGACCCAAAAACATACAAAGAGACATAGTAATCGTTATATTCAAGTGAAGATTAGTGTGATACAATCAAGAACTGAAGTACAAATAGAACTCACAATATTTAAGAAGCCAACTCTAGCTAGGCTCTAATTTGATGATCAGGAATCTGGGCATTTACTCAAAGTTTACTAAAAATTAATACTCGGATAGATCTCAAATTTAGTACAGTACTAGCCATGAGTATCTTGCTTTGTGATCAAGCTTTCATGCTGAAAAACCGTCAACTTTAAGCTTAGCCCACGTAAAATTTCATGCTTCTGAATCACAAATGTTGTAAATTAAGACTCGAAAATGTGTCACCCGTTCTATACGGAGTAATACTAACGTGCACACATTGGGTTATTTTGAAGAGTAGTGCTAGGGACCCCAAATTTAGTCCCCAAAAAAGTCCCCAAATGACATGGCATGAGTGATTTGGCAAATTGTAATGTTTTAATTGGATGGCCCTGGCGGGCCCATTTTAATTATAACCAATCACATTCATTTGGTAACAATTTTTGGTACCCAATTTGGTACCTCTAGCATTTTTCTATTTTGAATAGGGTTTGATGTTCCTAAGGTTACCTCAGGAAAATTAGCTCTCCATATTAATGCACGAGGGTATAATTGTAATTACAGGATTTTTTTTAAAAATTTCCAATATTTACAAAAATGACACAAGTATATACACTACAACCTCAGGTAACCTCAGGGGCTTTTTTCTCTTTTGAATAATATTTATGGGTATAAATTAAATTATGTATCGAAAATAGTTATAAAATGGTGTGAAAGGAATGATGTGATATTTTTATTCATTCATATTGGTGTGAATGTAAAAAATTATTTTATTTAATTGAATTATAACTAATATACGTACTATTTTTAAAAAAAAATTGTACTCAACTTAGTAGCTTTAGTATTTTTTTTAATTTAATATATTTCAAGAGTTGACTAAAAGGCTCAGTTGAGAAGGTGGTTTAAATTTTCGACGAGAAATCGGTTGTAGATGGCAATCAACGCCAGTGATTTTTTATTCGATTCGAGTTATAAAATAATACTCTGGCATGTGGCTTAGATTAAGTGTCAGATTTTCTGATGACCGATCTATATCAGCTCAATTAAGATCATGGTTAATCAGAATATTCAAGGAAATGTTATTTTTAGAGTTCTTTTTTTTATTTCCAGAGCTATTTGTAGCATAATGTATCACAATATGCAACACTTTGTGAATGCAGGGGCATATGGTACAAATACAGCTCTGAAAATAAAAAAGAGCTCTGGAAATAACATTTCCCATATCCAATTATATTTTTAAGAGATAAAATTATAATAATATTAAAATCTATTAAAATCTCTAAAATGAAGAAACAAATCCTTTTAAGATGTAGAAGTAAATAATAATATTTAAATACAAGAATTATAGAATATTAAAAATCAATAATAAATATCTATTAATCATGAAATGTTCTAAAAAAATAAAATGATCAAAATATTCACTTTAAACATATAAATAATTCAAATTAAAACATAAATTCAACTTTAAATGCAATGCAACATAATGATAACATATTCATTAAAAGTGTAATGTTTTTTGCAAGTTATAATATAAAATATTATGAAAGAATTTTGAACTTATACTTGTTTTAAACTACATATTATTCGTATATTTATAATTGTGACAGCCCCAAATCCGGGGTCATGAATCTGGGCCATCACGGACCAACTTCCATTCTAAATCAATATCTCTTGAGTTTTTTTTTTTTTTTTTATAATAATTAATACTTATGCAATTGACCCCACAGTGATACACACACACACACACCAGTCATATGCTCAGAGAACAACATTCACCATAATAAAAGTTTAGAGTTAAACAGTTATTACAACCCAGAATCATACTTAAGTACATTGTTGAGTGATGCTTCTGCAAGAAGCATTTCAACAACCAAATTTATTACAACCTTACACACTTACACACTTAATATACATAAAACCACTAAACCCCTTGCGCTGGTCATCTACCTCGGGGATTGGTGCTAACGAGCTCTCAGAAGGTCGTCTTTCCCTTACCCTCTTGCGGGGCGTTCTGCGTAGTATTGGCATACCTAGCTGTATATAGATAAGTAGCAAGAGTGAGCTATAATAGCTCAGCAAGATATTATTATAAACTAGAATTTAAAAATGTAACCAACTATACATGTATATACTTATGTAAACGGAAATCAATTATAAACTTTAAGGAAGAATAAAACTCTTATTTAATAATACATCATCCACTTACTATTATAAGAAAGAAATCTAGAATAATATAGTATCAGTTTCTCTTCTTAAATATATAACAATCAATATAATTTTTCAGTGTAACATGAATATTTACTTAAATCTCTTACTATCATCTTCTCATTTCCTTCTTATGTAACAATTTTTATAAATTAATATAAAATCAGTTTCTCTTCATCTATAACAATAATTCCATCTTTCATATCATTTTCCCTTTTCAGTGTACCAATCTGACCTTATCATTCATTCTTTATTCAAATATTGTAGGGGTTTTCACTGTTGCCGAATACGTGAGGCACGATGATCAGTCGCCCTCCGTATCCGTCCCTTTTTACTACCGGTAGACGGAGGTAGGTCTGCCACCATCCCCCAGGAGGAAGGTCTACCACTACATCCTCCTTCGGCAACTCTTGGGCCGAAATGAAATATTAAGTGCTGGACTGTGCAACTTCCACACGGCCTCTTACGCTTACATTAAGTGCTGGACTGTGCAACTTCCACACGGCCTCTTACGCTTACATTAAGTGCTGGACTGTGCAACTTCCACACGGCCTCTTACGCTTACTGTTGTAAATTCCCCTTTTTATAAGATCATTATTCAATTTATCAACACCATTTCACATTTCCATTCCCATATATCACTTTCATTCTCGCACATTATTTCTATAAAATATATGTATATAACATACACTAAAAAGAATGTTTATAATATAGCATTATAAACCATATAACCCTAGATAATAACTGATACCATTCTCTTTCATATCTCTTTTACCCTAGAGCATATTCGCTCCATTCGTAATCATCTCTATATTCATATTTCAGAAAACATATCCATCTCTCTTTAATTTCCCACAATCAAGAGAATATATTCTTTGCAATATAGCAACAAAAGCATCACATATACATAAATATATTCCATGATATCATTATTATTCCGAAGATAAATAATTTTTAAAGTAGGGATAGAAGGATCTTGCCTCGGTTTCTGTATCCTGACAGTATGGCTGGTTCCTCCTCCGGAATTTCTATAAACACAAAAGGACCGTCATTAGAATACCACATCTCTTACTCACTACCCTCTCGTATAACAACACCCTTTACACTTCAATGTATGTTTAACGTATCATTATTACCCCAAAGGTTCAAGAACTTAACCATTTATAAGTTCAATCGAAGTTTCAGTGTTTGTCACCATTTTACCTAACAACCACACTCGACTGTAAAATTTCTTATAAATTTTTGATTTCGAATTTTAATATGAGGTCAACTGCCAAGGGTCCTCTGACCACCCTACTATACTATCCCAAAATTTCGTGACTTATAAAAATGTCTAAGTATGGTAACTTTAGCCTCAAAGTTGATACAATTACGTTTTCTCGGTTATCGAACACCTTTCACTAAAACTGACTTTTCTCCTAAACCGTTCATCAGATTTTAACGCACCTTATATCAAAACGATCTATGAACTAAGCTCTATCATTTCATTGTCAATTGGTAACCTAGGCAGTGAGGTACCGTATGAATACAGGGGTCACAAAACAGGGCAGATTTCGTTCTAACGAAAATCGGACATTATAACGGCTATATTTTCGTACTTTCCAAAATCAAACTCCTCCAAATCAATCATCCACCTTATACACCATCACCTACACCATGTGGTCATTTTACCAACCATGGTTACAAGCACATACTCCTTCCATATTCAACTTTAATCACTTACAAACACATATATCATCATGAATAATCACTTATCATAACCTTAATCACTAAACTTTCTATAATCCATCATATATTCAAAGTAATACTAAAGGGTCTTGAGATTTATACCTCCTTGAAGCTTGAAAACACTTAACAAGCCTTGGGTAGTCCTTAAATAACCTTAAGGTAGCTTGGATCAACTAAATAAATCATAAAAACAAAGTTAGAAATTCGGATTCACTGGACACTAGTTGAAAGAATCGCAAAAACGAAGGCCTTACCTACGTTTTCTGGATGAGGCTTCTAAAGGAGAGTTGTAGAACATCTCACCATCTTTCCAACCATATAAAGAACACAAAATTCCATTGAGTAATGAAGGAGATATGGCCGTTTGAAAATCAGTCCAGAAACTGTCAATCCTCCTGGACAGTTTGGTTTCTTCAACTTGGGGGAGGTATTTGACTAGGCTACACCCCTTTGATGACTATGAAATTTTGAGCGAATCTTGCCCATGGAGTGGAGAGGTTGTGGTTAAAATTTGGTGATTTAATCATGGATAGAAATGGAGATATGAATTTTTCTTTGAGTGGTGTTTCTGCTGGGCAGTTTGCATCTCTTGTGTTTTGCTTTGTTTCTATCTTGGATAATGATGTATCCTCTTGTTTCTATCCCTTTGAATCAGATCATTATCTCTTAATTAAGTTTATTTGAAGTCCACCAATGAGAAAGAGGCAATTGTTGCTCATCTAAACACCTTAGCATGAAAAATGCTACTTAGTACTCAAGTTTGACAAGTTTACTCCTCTTCCACTTTGGTTTTAATGTTTGCACCAATGGGATTCCTTCCCTTACACTCTAATATCACTTAATATCAGCTCCATACTTGGGTTGGACCGAATTTGGGCTTCTCCCCATGTCCTTGGGCTTTTGTTTGGGTTTTGTACAAAGTTCTCTCGTCATCTGATTCATCGAACGATTTCTGCGATCGTCTCAGTGGTTTTTCTCTTGTAAATCTCTTGAATATATTTTATCCTTTCCCACATCATATATTAATGTATTAGGGTGATTCTAATCCTCAAGTAGGTATTAGATCCAATATCCTTGGTATATTCTCTTTTTCTCAGAAGTTGCTCTTCCGGTTATCTCTCAGGTTCTCAAGCATTCTCAAACTCGTTTAACAATCTAAATTCCCTTGGCATTTCCTTAACTTAATAATTCCTTAGGTTAACCTAATTTCACATATTCCTCAAAGTATTCGCCCTTTTCATATTCCATACTCTTTAATATACAATACACTTATGTCCCATTGAAATCAAACAAATTTAAAAATCTATACTCAGATTTTCTAAAATCCGACATCATTTCGAGTCACTCATTTTTATAGTGCTATACTAATATGGTTTCCGATTATTCATTTTCTGTATCAATTATAAGGTACTTACATACCTTTTCTCTAAATCCTCAAAATTTACTATTCACGTGACCACTGTAGCATTACTGAAGTTAGGGTTATTACAATAATTATATTAATATTAATATAATATTAATATACAATAAAGTATATAATTATATCATTATATCTGTTTGAATTCGATTCTTAATAGATCGGATCATATTCCACAATAATAGATCGAATTCTTGGAATCAAAATTTTATCGGACCAGATTTATTTTATATAAATTCATATTCGATTATAAAATCCCGAATTGGATCGGATCGAATCGAAATTCCAATCCATTTACAGACCTACTTCCATTAGTTTTGAAATTTATTTTATGATTTTATTTTTCATAATTAGCCTAAGCCACAAACTAAGACGGTAAGAGATAAATTCAAGCTATATAGAAAATATATTTATAGAGCTTAGAGCATCTTCAATGCTAGAAAATTCTTAGCAAAAAGTTTAGGTGGCATGTCACGAATAAAAAATATAGATAATATGTAAAAAATGGGCATTCCAATGGATCCTTAGCCTTAGCAAAAAATATAGCCAATAAAAATATAGCCTATCATTTCATATTGGCTATATTTGGCCAACCTCTACATACGTGTAGTAAGATTCTACATCATCTATTAAACATACCATTTTTAAAATAACAACTTGTAATAATAATAACATACCATTTTTAAAATATAGTCAATCAATATAACCAATGTCATCGGAGCACAACGTCTCACAGGTTCGACAAATTTTACATGATCTGTATTTTATATAATTTAGCCAATTGTTTTTAGCCAATACCGTTGAAAATGTTTTAAATTGTACTCCCTTCTTGCTTCTGTTTTATTTTTATTCAAAAAAATATAATAAAAAATAATTTATATTGAATATATGGTCGAAACACCCACAATCACATAAAAAAGTGAGGGGATGGATAAACAAAATAGTACGGACATTTGTATATGGATGAGAACTGTTAAATTTAATATTCAAAACTTTATTTAAATAAAATAAAATTATATGCAAATATTAAAATGTAAATATTAATAATTTACACAAAACACAAATAGTTTTTCTAAATTGAATAGTATTTTCAATTTAAAAATTCGTAACTTTCTTTTCTCTTAAATTTCAGGGGTTGGATAATAATTGTTAAACCGTCAATAAATTAAAGGTGATTTTTTGAGTTTTATGTGGTCTGTAAAATGTCTAAATTTGATTTTAGAACTCAAGATAAAGCAAAAGTAGTAAATTGTTCATGTGAATTCTAATAAATAATAATATTTTTATTTATTTATACTCAAATTTGGTTATTTAATATAGATATGAATAATAAAAAAAATCTTTATTAATATAATTATAAAAATATTAAAAAAAGATTCATCCATACATGATTATAAACTAGTATATATAATATATAAAACAATAGAAGTGGTACAAAATATATTGAGCTTGCTATTATAAAATAAATGGAACTACAAGCATGTTTTATTATAACTAGATTATAATCCGTGCAAGCATGAGTTATTTTTTTTCTTCTAAATTACTTATAGTGTAGTATCTATATTATACTATAATATTATACAATATTATAAATATTATTTAGGGCTTTTTCGAAAAATATCTAAGGATTTTAAATTTTTTGCAAAAATACTATTGCTTTAAAGTGTCTTTTGCAAAAATATGGATTGTTTTAAAAAAATTGCAAAAATACGGATCAACTAAAATCAACCAGTTTCAACTTTTTTTAAAATTTAGTAAATCTGAAAGCAACCCAATTCAATTAATTGCAACCAAAATCAACTAAAATCAACCAAAATCAACTTCATCAAAAATCAACCCAAATCTAAAACAAAATCCCTCAAATCTCTCAATTCCCAGTTCAGATCCAAATACAGTGTGTATGTGTGTTAAAATTGGAATTACAGTGTGTGTTTATAGTTTGTGTTTGTGCACTTTTAGTTTTCGATGAACAAGTTTAGCGATTGTATCCTCCACCAGGGGTCGGCCCTAAATCCTTTTCTTTTCGCCCTTATCATTGATGTCATGTCGCGAGGGATTCAAGATGTCGTCCCTTGGTGCATGCTCTTCGCTGATGATATCGTGTTAGTGGCAGAGTCGAGGGGGGAGGTGAACGAGAAGTTGGAGTTATGGAGATCTACTTTGGAGTCCCAAGGCTTGCGTATGAGTCGGTCTAAAATCGAGTATCTCTGGTGTAACTTCAGTGGTGAGTCCAACGAGGAAGGGGTGGAGGTTAGGATTGAAGACCAGATCGTCCCACGTACGGATAAGTTCAAGTATTTGGGTTCGATGATCCAGAAGGAAGGTGAGATTGAAGATGATGTCACGCATCGTATCAAGGCCGAGTGGCTAAGGTGGAGGGCAGCGTCAGGGGTGATGTGCGACAATAAAGTACCTCTAAAGTTGAAAGGGAAATTCTATAGAGCGGCAATCCGTCCTGCGATGTTGTATGGTTCTGAGTGTTGGGCGGCAAAGAAGGCTTTCGAGAGCAAGTTGGAAGCGGCTGAAATGAGGATGTTGCGGTGGTCTTGTGGGCACACGATGTTGGATAGAATTCCGAATGTGGTTTTTAGGAGCGAGCTTGAGGTGGCACCTTTTTCTACGAAAGTTAGGGAATGGAGGTTGAGATGGTTCGGCCACGTCCGTAGGAGGCGGCCTGAAGCCCCAGTGAGGAGGGTCAGAGTCTTTCGGTTGGGGGGGTGAGGAGGAGAGGTAGACCGAGGAGATCGTGGGAAGAGCAACTTAGGTTGGATCTGAAGGCCTTAAACTTAAATGAGACCATGACCGCGGATAGGTGTTCTTGGAGGCGCCATATCAGAGTGGTGGATTCTCTTTTAGGAAGCGGCTCTGTTGTTGAGAGCCTCAGAGTTGGGTTGTCTCGGTTAGCTTTATCGTAGAAGTTCGACTTTCTCGTTCTCTTTTTTCGTTTTATATTGTCTTCTGTTTTCTGGTTTTACAGTTGCAGGGAGCTTGGCTCGGTGGCATCTTAAATCTGAGTGCTTGCAGAGCGGATTAGTCAATCCCCTGGTAGGTAAGCCTGCCCCATGTGATCAAAGTCATTGGCTCAGGTATGGCTGCGATATTTTCCTAAATTTATGAAGCCTTTGTAAATATAACACACTTTTTTTGTTGTGCACTAAGCTGGGGGTCTTCACGGAAACAGCCTCCCTACCGTAAAAGGTAGGGGCATGGTCTGCGTACATCTCACCCTCCCCAGACCCTGCTCTGTGCGGGATATACTGCGTATGTTTGGTTTGGTTTTATGCTTGTATAGACTGTAGAGTGACACGATACAAAGATGTTTAGTGTAGTGACTTGTTAGTTGTAAGGTGTATTGATATGTTCCGGTTATAATATTTGAAAGTTGTAATAATGTTCTAAACCATTATTATCCAAATTTGAGTAATAAACTCCTTTCTAGATCCCAGAGATACACCTATGTCATCCCAATCCCTAGACAAATTGGACAGTAATGTAATGATTCACAGCATTTGCCTCTTTCTGTCGACTACGAAAATGCAATAGAAGCTCCGAGTTCACTCATTAATAGTCAGAAACGTGGTGAAAAGCACCATTGAAGCTCCGAGTTCACTCTTTCTAATTTGAAGTTCTGTATAATCTCATATATGGTACTACAACCTTTTAAATGAGTAGATGTACTTAACTTAAACTGTGGTTCTCAATTTGTCCCTGCTCGTATTGCTAACTGTGGTAGTTAGCTATAGATGCCACAACCATAAATTGTTTTACCTAAATAGTATTGCATATGTGATTGACTGATCAAACCTATGATTCTCAGGTGTTATAAGATAGGTTATGACTTACAAGAATATGTGATCGTGGCTTGGGCTTATCCAAATGTAATATATGATTATGGTATGGCCATCTCTATTGATATCTGAACGTCCACATTACTTGTTGAGTTTGGTGGCCGCAACTCTGCATTGTTAACTAATGTACCAACTTTACTGTTATAAACCTTTTGCTTAAATAAACCTAGTTAATACGACGGTACTATATGACAAAAATCACTTCTGTTCCTATTTTGATACTGCTTCTAACCCACCACATTTGCAGCGGTACTGAGTTCCACTCCATCTAGTGCCCTGTTCAACTCCTCATCAGCCGCCTTGAGCAGTTCCTCCTCAACTTCATAATCAGGCAGAACCAAGAACTCTCCACATTCGGCTTTCTCAAACTTGCACAACTCTAGAAATTTAAAGCCAGCTTCCACGTAACCAAGTCTTTTCTGGTATTAAAAAAAACAGTAAATTACAAGATGAAAATAAAAGACAAAACATCGGTTTTGAACTCTACCAATGGAACTCTACAAAATGGAAATATATTACAAATTCCATTGTTGTGGATTGTGCTTCATGTTAAACTCTTGATAGCGCTTGAGTTTCTATTAAGAAATTATGCCATGAAAAGAAAATCATAATATCAAATATAAAGACATTTTCCTGCTTTACATAATTCCAGCTTGTTAAGAGCAAGCATAATTTACAGAAAGAACGAAGAGACAGAAACAAAATCTCACCTCGATATTACTGATCCTAATTCTGCGATATTTCTCCTCAGCAGGTTTCTCAGCAACATTCTTTACAATTGTGACAAGGGTGTTGAGAGCTCTTTGTTGTTGCTCAACAAACTATCAAGTAAATAAACAAATTATAATGTCAATTACAACAAAAAAATCAGTTTGCACGATTTGCTTCTCTTACGACTTCAGAACAGTTCCTCTTTCCTCCAATATAATATTGTCATTTTATTATACAATATATGAGATATATTTGATATACATTTTATTATGCATTCTGTGCACTTGTCATTTTGCAGTACATATTTGCAAAATATATCGAACGAAATCAAACATTCTGTCACTTGGCTATAGCATATGGGGAGAGTAAGATGTACATTTAACTTTCCCCAAGAACTTGGGGGAAGGGGGGTTTGGGGTGGGGGGAGGCATTGCATATAAAGTACCTACAAATTTTAGAGTTTAATTTATTCTTGTAGACAATATGTAGAAATGCAGAAGTTATTTTAGTTTATTAGGTTATTATCACATATCGGTCCCTGATTAGTTCGTAAGCTTAGCTTAATTTTATCTAAAATGTGTTAGTATGTGAAAAAACAATCTCTAATTTGATAAAAGTGCCTGGTAAAGCTTGAAAAATTACTAACCAACCGACTGTTGTCTACTTATTTCAATATTCATCAAATATCAGCTAAATTTTTGAATAAAAAATCAGATAAAGATAAAGTTTTGTACCTTCAGGCTCTGTTTGATTGAAACTAAGCACGATCTCATCTGTTGTTTCTTGGTCAAAAGCCTGGTATGCGACATGTGTTCCTGTACATATGCTTTCACATTTTCAAGATAACAAGACATAGTAACTCATATAGAACTGTTATAAGAAGCAACAAGAAGATATATTGAACAATCGATGTATATATATATGCAATGCATGGTACAACCCAAACATTACTTGATCTCTCATAAAAACCAATTTCCCAAACACCAAATTCCCTGCAAAGACCTTATTCCATTCAATAGAATATATAATTCATCGTTTTCTTTGACTATTTTAAATATGTTGTAAATACTAAATAGTAGGACAATTAAAAACTTAGCAAAATCATAACAAAATGTATGATGTTTATCACTTCAAATGTATGATGTTTTTTAAGAAAAAAATTTTTAAATTCACTTTGTAATATTATTGCCTCCGGCAACCAACATTCATTAGTTCTGTAGAGGAAAAATCATTCCTCATTCTAAACAATAGCATTTAAACAAAAAATTTAAACTACTTAAAAAAGGGTTCCATCCCCGTCACCAGTTCCCAAAAATATTGTCTGGAGCAGAGCTTCTTATCTCTTAAGTAGAGCTATAAGGAAACGTCAGACTAGCTCAGGATGGGTGCATGACTCTAATAGATTTGATAAAATTCCTATGAGAAAACAAAGACCTTAAAGTGACCCTGACATTAAAACTTCAAGTAATAAGAAATCCATTCGTTCCGAATTCAGTAATCTAGCTAAGTTTTCGTAACTATAAGCAAATATATAAGCCGTATGATTTCTTATTATAAACCCGGGCAGCTATCAATATCAACTAATAAACAATACCTTAAAGCCAACCAAAACAAACAAATAGGCTATAATGAGAATAAGATAAAATTTGACTTCCAAGGGAACGGTAAGTATAACAAGATATTTTTTCCTGAACCTTGCCATGTTTCTAATAAGGGAAACAGGTTGCAGAAATCGGAATGCCATCAGAAAATTAGAGGAATCAAATTATTGAACAGAGAAAAATGAAGTATAAGGGGAGTAAAAAGAATATGCTCTGACATATTTCTTAACAAAAACGATTTTATAGATCTACTAAATCTCACAAACCACCAACTTGTAACCAGCTGCCTCAGTGAAGTACCTCAGAATGAAGACCTTAAAGTGACCCTGACATTAATACTTCAATTTATCAACTTATCTCAAGTAATGAGAAATCCCTTCGTTCTGAATTCAGTGATCCAATTAAGTTTTTAGCTTTAAGCAGAATATATATATAGGCCATTGTTCCATGGAGAACCATGTTACGTGGAGAACCGTGGAGAACCACTTAAAATGCATTAAAATTGCTTTATATATAAGGACCCCGCCAAGGGTACCTTCACAAAAAATGCTTAAAATAATTGGCTCTATCCATAAAAAAAAAAAAAAAAAAAAAAAAAAAAAACTTGTCGTGGAAATGCGAAGCATTTAAGACAGTAAACGGATGAGTTAGTTAGTCATGAGGGCCGAAGGCTCTCGACACACCCGTCAATCGTCTATTGCCTTTACCATTGATTGCCATTCCTTACAACTTTAGAATGATAAAGGCGCGAAGCGCCGTACAAGAAGGTGCGAAGCACCGTTAACCAGTGAAATCCACTGCCACGTCATCACGTGAACAGTGAATTTTTTTTTTCTTTTTTTTTCTTTTTTTTTCTTTGACAAATGGATAGAGGGTAGAATTATAAGACTTTTTTGTAAAGGGGCCCCGCCATGGGCCTTATATAAAGGACAATTTTAATGCATTTTAAGTGGTTCTCCACGGTTCTCCAAGTAAGATGGTTCTCCATAGAGTGAGACTCTATATATATATAACCCGTATGATTTCGTATTATAAACCCGGTCTAGCTATCAACATCAACTGACAAACAATAACTTAATGCTAGTATATTCAGTTTAGTCCGAAAACGCTTATGGCTTTTGCTTTCTTACTTCACAATCAGTTTGATTTGGCCTCTAGTTAATTTACAAGGAAAACGAAAGATGAAAGAAATATTGTTTACCTTTTCCAACAGTTTATCTACTAGTTCTTGAAGATATCGAGCATTTTCAGCCTCTTCTCTTCTGAGTTTAGCTTCTGTGTCTTCATACTCGGTGTGGCCACTCCTCTTCCTATGCAACTCCAATGCCTGCACAATATTCATGAATTTTGTTCTTTATATTCACATTTCTTATGATACAAACTCTAAACATCCATACAAAAAAAAGTCCTATACAATTTTTAACGACAATGTTTTGGCAGCAAAACTATAACAAACCAAATCTGTTGCCAGTTTTTTTTGTATATTTAAACTAACATCTTTTAACAATAATCCTTTAAAAAAGGGCAAACAGTTTCTCAAGCTCATGCTGAGATCTTCTCTCGGGTCTCGCCTTAAGTAATCAATTTTAATATATTATTCTAACCGCATGTTATAAATACATATATAATGTTTATCAAAATTTTAGAAGTACGTGTTAAATAATTGTTCTCACAGTTCTAGTCTCGACAACCCTAGCTACATTAATGACGAAAATATATTACCATTGGAGAATTGCAATGAGTGGGACAAGAACAACAATGTTGATCGATAAACGATTCCTCGGAGAGAATAAAGTTGGTGTGACGACAATCCTCTGCATGCTCCTCCGCCTTGCCCACCGTGTCCGATAAAAAACCGCACTCCCCGCACTGCAATTTATTACCCTCCATAACTCGGCTCTTTCTCTCCTCTCTTGTCCATCTCTCTCTAAACATTAAATTTTCACGTTTCTGTTCGTCGAGGAAAAGTAAATAACCAGCCATGATCGTGTATAATACGCAACTAGGTTGCGGATACTATGTAGTCTGCGTCTTGGAGTTAAAATCAAGAGTTAAAATCAATATCAATACGGTACGTAGGGTTTATATATAATTAAGTTTGTATAACGAGATTGGCTCGGCCCATTATAGATTGTCGTAAAAAAAATATACTATGTCGCTTGATTACCTCTACAAGAAGGAAGGATTTATAATGATATTCTTAAGCATTTGTTCAAATCTCGATTATATTTGTACACATATATATTTATTTATTTTTGGAATAAATTATTTACAATCAATTTACAAAAAATTAGTGAGAAGCCGAGATATAATCTGGGCCCCCACTCCTCTAGCTATAGCAAAACTCATCCGGATAAAATATGAGCAGCAACACGAGCCCCAATATCTTGAGTAGTTGAAAACTTCTGAACCCGCTTCAGCAGCGCAACAGCATCAGCTCCCCCAGAGAAGAAAAGGAGAAAGGAAGAAAATCATAACCAATTTCCCGACAACGTGCCTCGTACTTGACCCGCTTTCGATTAGCCGCATCAGTCACAACCCGTCCCGGAACAAATCCAGACAATCCAGTTTGTGTTAAATAAGAAGATCCTATCAAGTCAACACACACATCACGATCAAGATCCCAAGAATAGAGTAACACGTCTGCAGGTCGGAGAGCTCCGTCGTTCCCATCAGACATATATCGTATGACTTTTTTTTAATTCGGTGTCAGACTGTCCGAACCACCTTTCACGCATCTATACTAATCTGGATGATTGCTAGCACATCCGTACTCAACGAACATGTCGTATAACTTTTGATTAATGAATAGGTAACTTTATTTTAGAGTGAATTCATATAGAATATGATTTTGAATTATTTATTTCTTAATAATTTTTTTAATTAATTTATTATACATAATATTATACCTTTTATTCATTATTTCATTATTCTCCTTAGTAATTCTTTAAAAAAAAGTTTATAATATGTGATTATTAGGTTTATTTTATCAACTTACTAGGTGACAATTTTTTTACAAATATCAAACATTTAATTAGTAATAGTAGAATTTTTTTTCATCACTAATTTTCAGTATTTTCATATTTTTGTAGATGGCTTATTTTTAGTTATAATATGTTTACTTGAGTATTCTAATTTCATTTATTTTGGTTACAATCTTATTTTTTACTAGAAATGTATAGTTTGTATGTTGCGAATTATTTTATGAATAATTAAAATTAATAGTATTCATTAATATAAAAAAATTATTTTTATTTTATTAAACATTAATTTGTTTCGAATTTATTTTAGCTAGTGGCTATTGCATACAATCATAAAAACACCTTACCATAAATGGATTCTTAATTTTTATAATTGAAGTATTACTAACATATAACTCGTGCAAAGTATGAGCTAACATTTATAAATTTTATATGAATGTTAACATGTGATGTGAAACTTAGAATATAGTGGTTGAAAATATTTGATTATTTAATTGTTACTTTTTATTATAATTTGTTTTGTTCCAACTTTATAATTAATATAATAATTAGTCCAAAAAAAATCTATAAAAGTGTATAATGAAGACACCTAATTTTAGTTTTTTTTGTAAAAAGTCCTCATGCCCGATAATACCACTGTTGAGGAAAAGTTCAGAGGAAAGGTTTTAAGAGCACATTATCTACATATTGGAAAACGGAAGTTTAATGTTGTGTTGGAAAGTATCACACTACTGAAAAAACAGGACATCGTACTTTAGACATCAGTTACAAATTCCCCGATGTTAAAAAAATAGAAAATTGAGTAACTATAAAACCAAACTAGTATTGTTAAGAGGGCTTTTTGTTAGCTATATTCATCTTTCATTCTTTTTCGGGATTTATTAGTATGAGATTTGTGTTATAGACAAAATTCGGTTCGGGTATTTCAAAATGGATTCGGGTCAAATGCGGGTTTAATTTGGGGAATTCTAGGTTTAATTATGGTTTTGGCAGAAATGGAGAAGTCAGGTCGCGCCCTCTCTTTCTCTACAAAGAGGGCGCGCCCTAAGGATTTATATTCAAGATGATTTTCTGAGAAGGCATTGAGGATATCTCTCCTAGGATTCTATTCAGGCTGGAATTCCACTCAAGATGGAATTATACTCAAGTTGGCATTCCAGAAGTTGAAGAATTCCCTCCTGTCATATCTCAGGAGGGGGATGTCCGTCGCAGAAGGCCTCAAGGGGTTTGCCTGGATATAAGGACCCTTCTAAGCACCAAGGGCGCGCCCTAAGGTGGAAAGATGGGGACTTTTTAGTGTGTGCTTTGGGAGCTCTGTTCTTGTAGCCAATAGGCGCGTCCTCATTGGGGAACTTCGGAGTAATCCTGCACTTTGCACCCAAAAGCTCTGGATCACCTATCCTGCTATCTGGTGGGTGCTTCTCATTCGGGGGACAGGGATGCGTTCTGCACTTGGGGTAAATCATGGCTATACCTGCATCCTTGAAATCAAGAAATAGCTGGTAGCGGATGGGACTAGTCATCGACGGGGGTAGTTTCCTTATCCGTGAAGTCTTGAGATCCTGGATGAGCCTTGGACCTTTGTGGTTAGGCCTCATAGTAGAACATTCCGGAAGCTGGTCCAATATCCAAGCCCATTTAGGTTTCTTGCTCTCCAAGAACTACGTATGGCTTGATCCCCTATAAATACCAGGGTACGTAGGCCGATTGAGGGGTTGGAAGTCGAGAGCTCTGAAATAGCCGCCACTAACCCTATCAATCTCAGCCACCAATTAAATTCAACAACCACACGCCACCACTTTTTTCGACAAAGAACCATCTCTGCAGATCTTGTTTCCAGCGACGCACCTCGAATTTTGTTGTTACCAAATTCCTCAGTCAAGAAATTGGCGCTAGAAGGAGGGGAGCTAATCAAGATCTTCATCTTAGGAGGAAAAGATGTCTCACAATCAAGGCGGAGGTTCGCATGGAGAAGAATACTACGATTCTGAAGATAGCATGGGGGGTAATCTAACCCATAATGAAGCTTATGTTCCGGAAGAAATCTCTGCACCTCCACACCACCATGAAACTCCAGCCGCCGTTGGTGGACAACCGCCTATCCTCATCAGTAACGCGGCATTAATGGAACAGCTATACCGTATGAGAGATGCCATAAATAATTTCGGAGCAAGATTGAATTATGTGGAGGAAAATCAGGAATCTAGGAGAAAATCTCGGAGTATCCCACGAATTCATCGTCAAACAGGGAAAGCCCCTCAGATTGAGGAAAGCTCTCGAAGAGACGGCGAAGCGCAGGGGAAGAGATTTCAGCTAATTACTCCTCGAAGGTTAGAATACTCTAACCCTATTATTGAACATCCTAGCGAAGATAATTCTGATCGCAGGTTGTCGAATTCTGAAACTAGGGTGCGCCCTCACCCTCATCGATCAGGGCGCACCCCTATTGAGATTCAGCGGGATGAGGAACAGATCGCTAAGGAGAAAAGAGATTTTGCAAGTCTGGAAGAACGCCTTGGAATAAGGCTTAATGATGATGACCTCAGAATATACCTCCTAGAACTTCAGAAGAAAGAAAAAGACTTGGAGCCACGGCCTCGTGATCCACAGCGCGCGCCCGCTGTTACTAACAGGTCTGGGCCCCTTGGACATGAGTGAGCCCTTCCACGAAGTGATAATCCATAGCACGCGCCCGCTGTTTATAACAGGTCTGGGCCCCTTGGACATGAGCGAGCTCTAGCATGGAGTGGTAATCCACAGCGCACCCCCTGTTGATAACAGGTCGCTGCCCCTTGGATTTAAACAAACTCCCTGTCGAGATAATACTGGAAGAAGAAATGACCGCAATAACGGTGACAGGAGAATGGAGTTGTATAGAGGTGATACGCAACCTCACTATGATGAGGACGCGCCCTCAGGATTGTGACCTCCTCGCATCCATCAGATTCATTCGGGCAGTTCTAGCGAATCCAGGTCAAGGACACGCCATCATTCAGGTGGGCAGCATCAGGAAACTTCTTAGGGAATCCCCAGGGCCAACAAACGGAAACTCAAGCCCAAGGGGTTATTGTGTTTCAACCTCAGGCATCTCCACCTCCACCACCCACGGGGGGTACACAGACTGTGGCGCAACCGAATATCCAGAATATTCCCGGAGTGGGAACTTTCAATGTGGATGATCTTAAGAAACTCTTAGCCCACTTGGATGGAGGAAGAATATCTGCTACTGCACAGACATCCTCTCCGTTCTCAACTGAAGTAAGAGAAGCCCAACTTCCTGCTGGATATAGGTCTATGACAAATGATCTGCGCTTTCATGGGAATGCAGACCCTGTGGAATTCCTCGGACGCTTTGATATAGAGATGGCTGTTTATCAGGTGGCAGAACATGACAGGTGTCGGTTACTTGCAACAACTTTCAGGGAGAGTGCTCAGCAATGGTTTCAGAAACTCGGTCCGGGAGTGATTACATCTTCGCCAGTGATGAGGAATTTGTTTCTGACAAAATTCCAGGCGGCTGTGAAGTATGCCCCTCCAGTCACGACTTTGGCCAATATCAAGCAAAGGGAAGGAGAAAGTTTACAATCTTATTTCAAGAGGTTCAATTCGGAATCCACTTTGGTGAGAGGGGCGACTGATGAAACGCTCAAAAGTTTCTTGATAGCTGGATTGTCTGTAGGGACTGATTTCTGGAAACATCTTCAGGGGCGAGACCCACCTACTCTAGCTGATGTGTTTGCACAGGCTGAGTCTTTTAAGATTGTAGAGCAATCCTTGGCGGATAACCGAAAGGCAGATGTTCAGAATAGCTCAAAGGCAAAGATGAATAAGAGGAAGGATAGGTCTCCTAGTCCTACTCGTCGTATCGCGACAGGTGCTAATCGAGTGAATGTAGCCGAAGTCGGAAGAAGTTGGGGTCCTCCAGATACTTACACTTACGATCAAAGGTCAGGTAACTATACTCCCTTGGCGGCTTCCATTGATCACATCTTCGAAGTAAACAAATAAAGGATTCTTCAGGAAGCCAGAGCCTCTATCTTCTTGGCAGAGTAAGGATAAAAAGAAGTACTATGAATTCCATGAATCCTCATGGCATAACACTCATGAGTGCCGTCAGCTCAGGGAGGAGATTGAGGATTTAATCAAAGAAGGATATTTGGCAGAATGGATTGTCAGGGAGGTAAAGAAACTTAAGGAGAATCCGGACAGAAGGGATGAAGGGCGCGCCCTCCATGGAGATGGTAAGCCGGAAGAGAAGAAATTCGTCAAAGAAGGAAGTATTCACACCATCTTTGGAGGACACCACTTAGGGGGAGATAGCAATCACGCTATGGAGAGGTATTCCAGAGAGGTGAGGTATCGACCTCTCACAAACGTGAATAGCTTGGAATTGAGGCCACCTAAATTGTTCAAGGGAGAATATGCTGACATTACATTCACTGAAGAAGAAGCTAGATGGGTACACCATCCTCATAATGATGCTCTGGTAGTGGCAATTCAGATCGGTTCGAAGAATGTCCATCGGGTTTTCATGGATAATGGAAGCTCGGTAAATATACTATACCACAATACTTATAAGAAGCTGGGACTCTTAGACAAGGATATGATTCAAGACAATGGATGGATCTATGGTTTTTCAGGGGAATCTGTGAAAGTCATGGGGGCCATCAAGTTACCGGTAACTCTTGGGGAAGGAGCTCTTTCTGTAACCCAAATGATGGATTTCATGATTTTGAATGTGGAATCGTCACATAATGCTCTTGTAGGACGACCTCTGTTGAAGGAAATGAAAGTTGTCACCTCCATCTATCACCTTGCAATGAAATTTCCTATGCCAAACGGCGTGGGAACTGTACGGGGATCTGAGCATGATTCAAGGGATTGCTACCATAAGGCGATCAAAGGATTTAGGAGACAACAGGATGGAGAACGCGCCCTCAGTGAGAGTAGTTCAGGAGTCATGAGTGTTGTCCCAAGAGAGGTGGAGAACGCGCCCTCAGTGAGAGTAGTTCAGGAGTCATGAGTGTTGTCCCAAGAGAGGTAAAAACTCATTATCTTGTCCAAGAGCCTGAAGAGGAAGCACCGTTGTATAGGGCACGCCTTATACGCCATGAGGGTGATACCCCGGTTCTTGACGATCTTCAAGAAGGAATTTTGGAAGAAATTGAAGAAGATGCAGAGGAGGTAATCTCTATTAGCATTGGAGGTGAACAAATTGAAGGTAGGAGGATGTTACTCGAAGGCTTAGTACATACCCTTGTTGAGGAAGACTTCCCTCTTAAAGAGGACGCGCCCTTCAAGGATGAAATTCCAATCGAAGACCCTCGAAGCTTTGACTTTGATCTTGATCCACGGATACCACAACTGGTTGAGAAGACTAGCCCTACAGAAGATACGATTTCGATTGTGGTTGATAAGACGGATTCAAATAAGGTCTTAAAGATCGGCTCTCAGTTGACTCCTAGATTGAGGGAAATGCTCATCAACTTCCTTTTGAATAATTTAGATGTTTTCGCTTGGAGTCACGCTGATATGGTGGGAATCGACCCAAAGGTCATGTGCCATCATTTAAACATAGATCCCGCTAAGAAAGGAATTCGCCAGAAGCATCGGCCCGTGAGTGGAGAAAGGGCTATAGCACTGAAAGAGGAAGTCGATAGGCTTCTAGATGTCGATTTTATCAAGGAGTCTTATTATCCGGATTGGTTGGCTAATCCGGTCCTCGTCAAGAAGCCGAATGGAAAGTGGAGAACTTGCGTGGACTTTACGGATCTAAATAAGGCTTGCCCTAAAGATAGTTTTCCTCTCCCTCGAATTGATCAGTTGGTAGATGCTACAGATGGACATGGCCTTTTGAGTTTTATGGATGCTTACTCGGACTATAATCAAATTCTTATGTATGAACCTGTTCAAGAACGTACTTCCTTCATCATGGACAGAGGTCTGTATTGCTACATTGGAATGTCGTTCGGATTAATTAATGCTGGGGCAACTTATCAGAGGTTGGTAAATATGATGTTTAAATATCTGATTGGGAAAACCATGGAAGTATATGTGGACGATTTGCTTGTTAAATCTTTAAAGACGGAAGATCATGTAAATCACTTGCAGCAGATGTTCGAAATATTGAGGAAGTATAGAATGAAGCTGAATCCCCAGAAGTGCGTCTTTGGGGTGGAATCCGGAAAGTTCTTGGGTTTTATTGTTAATCATCGCGGAATTGAAGCAAATCCAGCAAAGATTAAAGCTCTGCTAGACATGAAATCTCCCTCTACCGTGAAGCAAGTTCAGAGCTTAACAGGAAGGATAGCCGCACTCAATCGTTTTGTCTCGAAATCTTCAGATAAATGTAAAGAATTCTTCAAAGCAATCAAACGTGCATCCAGTAACTTTGTGTGGACTCCTGAGTGTGAAGAAGCTTTTCAGAAAATCAAGGAACATTTGGGAAATCCGCCATTGTTGGAAAAACCCGTGGAAGGAGAAACTTTAATATTGTACTTGGCGGTTTCAGAGCACTCCATTAGTACAGTATTGGTAAGAGAAGAAGTTGATCATCAATCTCCAGTTTACTATGTGAGCAAGCGCTTGCATGATGCAGAAACCCGATACACCAGCATGGAAAAGTTGGTTTATGCCCTGATCTTAGCGGCAAGGAAGCTCCGCCCTTATTTTCAAGCTCATAAAATTGAAGCTCGGACTTCCTATCCATTGAGAGGTATTCTTCACAAGCCAGAAGCTTCAGGAATAATGTTGAAATGGGCCATTGAGTTGGGACAGTTCGATTTGGAATATATGCCGAGAACAGCTATTAAAGGTCAGGCTTTAGCAGATTTCATCCTGGAGTTTGATTCCGAAATTAAGGAAAAGTCACTTGTATTGGTGGAACCTGGGGTTTCTTCAGAGAGGGCGCGCCCTCTTGAGGATGTTCCTCAGCCTTGGTGGAAGTTGCACGTTGATGGAGCTGTAAATAATGGGGGAGCTGGTGCAGGAATAGTTTTAGTTACTCCTGAAGGAAATCAACTCATGGGTACGATCCATTTCTAGTTCAAGGCAACTAACAATGATACGGAATATGAAGCTTTGATTAACGGGTTGAAGATGGCTCTGGAAATGAAAGTACTAAATTTGGTGGTGCAAAGTGATTCCGAGTTGGTGGTCGGGCAGGTTAAAGGAGGATTTAAATGTAGAGGTCCAAGGACAGAGCTCTATATGAAATGTGTTCGACGATTGATCCTGAAGTTTCGTGAAGTGAGACTGGATTGTATTCCTCGGGATGAGAATTGCAACGCAGATGTTTTAGGCAAGCTGGGATCTCAAAAAGATGCCATGTTGTTGGGAACCGTTCCCTTGCAAATTCAAGAGGTACCAGTATTCCGGAGGTGGAAGTCATGGAAGTAGAGGACTTTCCACAAATTACTTGGATGACACCAATTCGTGAATATGTTCGCAGAGGGACTTTGCCCCCGAATAAAGTTGAAGCAAGATGACTCCGATATCAAGCAGCTAGGTTTGTAGAGTATGACGGAATACTGTACAAAAGGGGTTTTAACCAACCACTTCTCAAGTGCATAGATGGAGATGAATGCAATTACATCCTTAGAGAAATACATGAAGGAATTTGTGGCAATCACTCGGGGGTGGTTCGTTGGCAATGAAGGTGCTAAGGCAAGGCTATTATTGGCCTACTATGAAGAAGGATGCCTATGAGTTTGTCAAGGCATGTGATAAATGTCAGAGGTTTGCCAACTATTCAACGATTCCAATAACTACTTTGACTTCCATGATGAGTCTATGGCCGTTTGCTATGTGGGGAATTGATCTCATTGGCGAACTCCCTAAGGCTAAGGGGGTGTAATGTATGCTGTGGTTGCTATTGATTATTTCACCAAGTGGGCGGAAGCAATGCCCTTGGCCACAATCACTGCAAAGAAAATTAAGGATTTTGTGTTCAACTCCATTGTGTGCAGGTTCGGGATTCCCTATAAACTTATTTCAGATAATGGAAAGCAGTTTGACAGCAAGGAATTGCGAAAGTTATGCGAGGATTTGGGAATCAAGAAAGAGTTCGCAGCTGTGTATCATCCTCAGAGTAATGGGCAAACTGAAGCTATCAACAAGATAATCAAGCACACCTTGAAGACCAAGCTAGAATAAAGCAAAGGGAATTGGCCCGAGGAACTTCTTATGGTCTTACGGACGTACAACACAACTCCAAGGACCACAACTGGAGAATCTCCTTTCATGTTGTCTTATGGATGTGAGGCAATGATGCCGGTGGAAATTGGAGCAGGATCATTCCGAAGGGATTTTTATGATGAAGAATCGAATATGATAAATCAAAGGCTAAATCTTGATTTCCTAGAAGAGATAAGGAGAAATTCGCAGTAGAGGTGGGCAACTTATCAACAAAGAATTTCAAGATACTATAACAGGAAGGTGAAGACTCGTCCTTTCAATGTAGGTGATTTGGTTCTCCGGAAGGTCATGCCTAATACAAGGGTGGCAGCGCATGGAGTCTTCGGTCCAAATTGGGAAGGGCCATACAAGATCAAGTCTGTCATTTGGGAAGGCACTTATCATCTGGAAGATTTGGATGGCAACATAATCCCAAGAGCATAGAATGCGGAGCATTTGAAAAAATATTATCGGTAGGGTGTGGCTTTTGCCCCCTATTTTATGAAGGCTTATATATAAGTTAGACTAGTATCAATAATTGTTCTCCTAGTCTAGGGGGGTAGTACACATACGCCTTCCTTAGTTCTAGTCGAGACTTGCTGTTTTTATTCCACATTTTTTCAAAACTTACTCTCCTTAGCTCGGGGGGTATTACATGTATACCTTCCCTTGTTCTGTCGAGACTTGAATTTAATAAAGAGTTTATTTGAAGAATAATGAAGCATATCAAGACATTTTTCAAGTTTTTTGAAGGTTTTTTGATTGAAGTACAAGAGGTTATGCCCCATGTCTTAGGGCGCGCCCTGTGAAGGAATGCATAATTATAGGCAATTTTGTCAAAGTAAAGGAATTCTGAAAAGGGCAATGCCTTAAGGGCGCGCCCTCAACTTATATTTAAAGATTTTTGAAGGTGTTTTTCTGTCACAGTTAAAAATCAGGTTGAGGATATTTTCTTAAATGAAGTTATGATGTCAAGTAAAAATTATGAAGAAAAGGTCGCGCCCCCGTGCAGGGCGCGCCCATATTGGAAGAATTTAACAAGAAAAGTAAAAGCATGAAGATAAGTAATAAACATATTAAAGTTCAAAAGACATTAAAGTTAGGGATTACAACTTGCAGGGTTTTACAAAGGACCCGCACCTTAAAAGTTAGAGTATATACGGACAAATTTGAAGGTAAAAACCCTAGGGCGCATCCTTAGGGGGTGAAGAAGGAGTGACCTTGGAAGGTGAAGGAGGCGCATCCTGAGCATCGTTAGGGCGAACAGTAGAAAGGGGAGATACATCCTCAGGAGGTGAGTTTTGAGTAGGGATAGCTGCAGGAGGAGAGGTTTGAATGTTTTGAGTTGAAGGGATATTTTCTGTGGAGGGCGCGTCCTCAGAAGGATCCTCTAATCCCAGTTCAACTCTTTTTTCCTTGATGGCTGCAGCTTGGTCAACCTTAAACTTTGCCACATCCTCAGCAGCAGCAAGACCAAACTTCTCCCATTCGTAGTCATGATCGTTGGCTAGAAAGCCAGTAAGGTAGAAGTTAAATCCCTTCTCAAAGTTCTCATCCTCAATGGATTCTCTCTATTCTTTCAACTTAGTCTTTTCAATCTCTAGAGCACTTTGTTGCACTTGGAATTCCTCTCTTTCTTTCTTTAACCTCCCAACTTGATCATAAAGATATTGGCTGTATTCAATGGATTTTTGAAGATCCACTTGGAGGGTAGCATAGTTGGCATCCTTGGCATCACATTCCTTCTTCCACTTGTTATCAGTTTCGATAACCATTTTGGAGAATTTTTTGCTCTCAGCCTCAAGTCAGTTTATATGAAGTTTTTCTTTGCGCACTCTCTGGGCGCGCCCTAGAGATTGAATAAGTAGTTGGGCAGATGCTCGAATCATGGACTCAGATTCCTCATCAGCATTCATTTTCTGCCATAAATCAACTTCATTTTCTCCAACAAGAGGAGCTGCAGCTGGGCCAATCAAAGTCTCTACATATGAGGGCGCGCCCTCGGTTCTTTGTTTCTTACCTTTGTCAATGGTAGGTCCTAGGGTCTCAGCATTTCTCTTCAAAGATTCTGTGGATGGAGTGACTGTGATACTAGGATCCTTCCTCTGTATAGGGCGCACCCTGGAGTCAGAGGTGTTAGTTTGATCGACATTGTTTTCTTTGTCTGCTTTTTTCTTTGTAGCTCCAAAGCCACGAGGAATCCTAGGAGCCATTTCTGCATAAGTCAAGGAAAAATGATTAAACCACGTCCTGGATAAAGGAAGCTTCAGGCAAATAATGAAGTGCAAAATATCAAGCTGCCAACGATACATTACAATGTTAGGGCGCGCCCTACATTATAACTTTGTACCTTCATCAAGGTCAGAACTTTCATTTTCATTGTTACTAGATGAGGATGTGGGAATGGCTATACCCTTCTTGAACCTTTTGAATTTACAGATATGTCCAACTCTATCAGATAAAATTCCTACTTTCTTTAGGTTTTCTTCTGTGATTAAAGATTGAAGGTTGAATTTTTCTGATGCGACTTTAACAACGGCTTTTGCCCGGGCTTTCTGATGGCTAATTCTCCCTTCAGAAAAACCTTTGTTGTTGTGAAGTTTATTGATTACAAGGTAGTAGTAACCAATGCTAGATTGTCGGATGCTGAAGAAATAGCTGATGATATGAATAGAGGAAGCTTGAAATTCGAGGTCATGATAAAGAATGAATAAGGCTAATACAAGTTTGTAACTATTGGGGGAGAGTTGGATGGGTACTATGTCATACCACCTTAATATTTGTTGAAGGTAGGGGTGTAAGGGTGCGCCCACTCCAAGAACTACAAGCTTCGGGGTTAGAACCATCCTTGGAATTTTAAAATTTCTACCATAATTAAAGATATGGGGACGGTGATGAGTATTTGGAATGGCCCAGATTCCTTCTTGACCGTAATATCTCATAGCCCACCCAACTTCATCACTTGTAGCAATGGAAGACATGCTCACACAGGCTAGTTTGCCCCGTTTCTTTCTGAGTTGGGTTTTCTCCTTTTCGGACATGTTATCATATCTTCGCCATTCGATGTCAATTTCTTCGTCAAGAACTTCCCAGTGTTCGAACGGAACAGGTGAAGATGGTGGAGATGATGGTTCAGAATCGATCATGGGAGAAATAGAAGAAGCTTAGGGCGCGCCCTCAGAGGAGTAAGTATCAGAAGAATGTGTATCATTGGGGGAATTGGAGTCTGGAGTATAATCATTATCAGAGGGATCTGTATATAAAGGATTTGGAGTTTTTTCAGGTATTGGTGTTGGAGTTTTTGTTTTATTCTTTAAACGAGTACTAAGAAGGACATCATCTAAAGAGTCTTCACTGGAGAAACTCATTCTATCTTCGTTAAAATCTTCAATAAGGTGCGCCCTGTCTTCTGAAGAAATGAATGAGAAAAGAGGTCTGTAGTGATTTGGAGGAAGTGGAGCTGGCAAGGGAGAGTATATCCCGATGCGTCTATTAAATTCCTTAAAAGGATGAAATGGCGAAGGCGCGCCCTCCAGCTGCAAAATTAAAGATAAAAAATTGAGGGAGCGCCCAAGAAAGAAATTTACGGAAAAATCTTCAACGAGTTACAAACTAAAGTGTATCTAAAAAGTCGATTGTCCCTAAAGAATTTCCTAGGTTATTAAAAGCATGGTATAAGAAGACTTGAGGGCGCGTCCTAAAAGTTATTGATAATTAGCATGTAAGTTATTGATAATTAGCATGTAAAGATAGAAGATCATACCTTGTGAGTTCTAGTTTGAGATTTGTTGAAAAAGGTTGAAAGAACACGCCGTAAGGAGCCGGATTGTTGATCGGGAAAAGAAATCGCCGGAGTAGAAGGGATTTTTGGGAGAGAAAGTGAGTAAAGAGTAAAGTAAGAGAGAATGGGGGGTATTTTTAGGGGTTTGAGAAGATAGTGGGCTATAGCTGTAAACCGTTTGGAATTCTGAGGACGCGTCCTCAAGTCAAGGCGCACCCTGAGGGAAAGTTTTAAGGAATTTTGGACTTCAGAAGAAATTCCGTACATCATCTCTGATTTCATACGGAATTTGGGGATAGTTGTTATAGCCAAAATTCGGTTCGGGTATTTCAAAATGGATTCGGGTCAAATGCGGGTTTAATTTGGGGAATTCTAGGTTTAATTAGGGTTTTGGCAGAAATGGAGAAGTAAGGTCGCGCCCTCTCTTTCTCTACAAAGAGGGTGCGCCCTAAGGATTTATATTCAAGATGATTTTCTGAGAAGGCACTGAGGATATCTCTCCTAGGATTCTATTCAGGCTGGAATTCCACTCAAGATGGAATTATACTCAAGTTGGTATTCCAGAAGTTGAAGAATTCCCTCCTGTCATATCTCAGGAGGGGGATGTCCGTCGCAGAAGGCCTCCAGGGGTTTGCCTGGATATAAGGACCCTTCTTAGACACTAAGGGCGTGCCCTAAGGTGGAAAGATAGGGAGTTTTTGGTGTGTGCTTTGGGAGCTCTATTCCTATAACCAATGGGCACGTCCTCATTGGGGAACTTCGGAGTAATCCTGCACTTTGCACCCAAAAGCTCTGGATCACCTGTCCTGCTATCTGGTGGGTGCTTCTCATTTGGGGGACAGGGATGCGTTCTGCACTTGGGGCAAATCATGGCTATACCTGCATCCTTGAAATCAAGAAATAGCTGGTAGCGGATGGGACTAGTCCTCGACGGGGGGAAGTTTCCTTATCCGTGAAGTCTTGAGATCCCGGATGAGCCTTGGGCCTTTGTGGTTAGGCCTCATAGTAGAACATTCCGGAAGCTGGTTCAATATCCAAGCCCATTTGGGTTTCTTGCTCTCCAAGAACTATGTATGGCTTGATCCCCTATAAATACCGAGGTACGTAGGCCGATTAAGGGGTTGGTAGTCGAGAGCTCTGAAATAGCCGCCACTAACCCTATCAATCTCAGCCACCAATTAAATTCAACAACCACACGCCACCACTTTTTTCGCAAAGAACCACCTCTGTAAATCTTGTTTCCGACGACGCACCTCGAATTTTGTTGTTACCAAATTCCTCCGTCAACAATTTGTATTGAGAACAATCTTAAATATTCTTAGTTTCGTTGGAATGAGTTTAAGTTTATAGTATGTTTCAGAAAAATATTCATTCATATTTTTTTGCTTCCCTGAGTACAAAATGTGTCTCACCTTTTTCAAAATCAACTCTTTACATAATTACCTAAAAAAATTTAGCAAGTAGCCAATCAAAAGTTTTGACAGTATCAACTTTTTGATCTGGATTGCAGTTGCAAGCACATGCATGCTTGTTTTAGTGGTCCTGAGTTCTTGGATATATTGGCAGCAGGAGAAAAAAAAGCATATCAACCAGAAACAAAAGTTTTTTATGCAAAATAGTGGATTTACACTTAGAAAAGAAATCTTCAAAGACAATGGATTAGTCGAAACAGCCAGACTCTTTAGTGAAGAAGAACTCAAAAAGGCCACTAATAACTTTGATGAACATGGAATCCTTGGCCGTGGGGGTTGTGGACAGGGGCGGAGCCACGTTGAAGGCTGTGGTGGGTTGTAACCCAGGGTAACATTTTTAACATCGATATATTACTACTACAAATTTGGCATTAAACTGCTGTAGCCCATATGGTTGAGAGGCTGGAATTTTTCAGAGAAAGTACAGGTTCGACTCCCTTCTGCTACATTTTTCACTTACATAAAACAAAAAACAGAGGAAAATACATTTTTATTAGTAAGTTGCTCATTTTCATTGATAAGTTGTTGTTGCCCTAGTGGTTGAAGCTTTGGAAATTTTCACAGAATGTACAAGTTCGATCCCTGATATATGTAAATTTTTATCTTAGCCCAGTGGGAAAACAATTTCTGCCTCCGCCCTTGGTTGTGGAACAGTTTAAAAAGGAGTACCTTCACCTAGAAATATATTAGTAGCTATAAAGAAGTCGAAAGTGAGTGAACAAATTCAGATTTCACAATTCATCAACAAGGTGGTCATTCTTTGCAGGATCAACCACATTAATGTAGTAAAATTAATAGGTTGTTGTCTGGAAACAGAAGTCCCCTTGCTGCTACTTTATGAGTTTGATAGGTCCATAATTTATTATATTTTTAATACCTATTTTATGTCCGTTTTCGTAATTTTATTATTTAATAAATTGTTTTATTTTGTTTTGTAGGAAAATAAATAAAAACAGATTTCTAGCAGGAAAAGGTGAAAAAAGGCAAGGAGGTGGAAAATACTTGGAGCCAAGGAAATTGGAGGAAAAATCAAATACTTGTTGAAGAAGAAAAGGAAATTGGAGAAATTATATTCGATATCTGATTTGTAATTAAGGACCCAAGCCTAAGTTTTTCTCTATATATATGGGGTTCTCTCTTGTATTTGAGACACCTAGAATTCTTGTAATTACTTGCTTCTTGCTTCGAGTCCTTGATATATTTTATTTAAGTTTCGTTGATTTTCAATTCTGTCTTGCCAATTCTTTTGCTTCAATCTGCCGTGCATGCTTTATATTATTAATAATTAAGATCATCACGTTCATCCTGTACTTGCATATTAGTTCATTGTTTTTGCTAATTCATTAAATCATCTCCGTTAAATTGTTCTGGTTTTATGTCTAATATTATTAACTTTTACATTAACTATTTTATTTTTATAAATATGTCTAGCTAATTTTATTATCCTAGGATGAAGATGAAGTTAATTTAATTGCTTTTAAATTCTTCTCGTTCCTATTAATTGATTCTCATAATTTTTCTTGGTGCTTAATTGATCGATTGACAAAGTGATTTTGATATATTATTGTTACCGGATTTATTTTTCATAGCCTATGCTTGCTCCTTGAAGTTTTGATAGGTTATTGTTAGATAACAAGTTTCATAGTATATGCTTGTCTCGTTGATTGATATATCTTATTTGTGAAGAAAGAGGATTGATTTTAGGGCGAGTTGATATTAATTGTGATTGATTAACGGATTCGGATTCCTAGGTTTTCCATATTAATTGATAATCTTTGCTAGTTAGGTTAATCAAAACTCATCTCAAATCTTATTGTCTAGTTCGCCTGAGTTAATTATTAGGGTTTTGAAAATTCATAGTCTTTGTGGATCGACCTGTATTTGCTACAATTAAACACTGTGCGCTTGCAGTTATTTTACACATCAAGTTTTTGGCGCCGCTGCCGGGGACTATTGGTATTTTTCACTCCTTGATATTAATTCTTCGGATTAGTTTCTTGTTTTTTTTTTGTTTTTTTAGGGAATTGTGAAGCGGAGGAAAGCTTTGACAAGAAGATCGTTGGAAGGCCTCGCTGTCTCCTTTGAAATTTTTGGAAGCGCTTTTCGGTATTCCGTATCACCTCTCTCTATTTTTCTTTTTTTCTTAAAAAAAACCAAAAAAATTAAATATTCAAAAAACTAAAAATATTAGTTAGTTAATTGTTTGTTAAAAACCAATTTGCTGCATCATTCATTCTCTCACATAGGATCACATCATCTAGATTTCTTTATTGTATTTATTACTTTCCATCTTATAACTGTGGTGATTGCTGGAGGAAAGAGGTACGTACAATTTAGAATATAACACGTAGTGTAGTGCATCCATAAGTGTTTACTTTCTTGTTCTTTGTGTGTTGCATCATTCAATCAATCTTAAGGGTGCCACCCAATTACAAGATAAGGTGAGGGATTTCATCACCCTTTCCTTGGCCCACAAATCACTAATTCGTTCATCTTGCATACCCTTTCCTTAATAAAACTAAGTAGACGTTGGCCCCTAGGATCTCGCGCTCAACTAGGAAGAGAATCTAGGAGGAACAAATCACTAAGTATTCTTTCGTTTGGTGTCTAGGCAAGCGTGACGCTTACCTGGCTAATTTGGATTGGTGTCTAGAAAGGTGTTTAGCCTCTTGGCAATGCTTGCACCTGCCTGGCCAGTCAGGACGAATGCTTTTTGAGTTGTGACTTTTAGTAGTATCTTATTGTTAGGAGCAAGGTCTAGATTTTTCTTAGGATAATATAGATTTTTTTCTTTTTAATTTTCCATTTTTTTCTTGGGTGTTTACTTATAGCTCTTGTCTGCTACGTGCTTATTTGTTTACTTCTCTTGTATGCAAAGTGCTTGGGTTCGAGACACTACATCTAGATTAGTAAGACAAACCAATCTGTCATCTCCTAAAGTAGTAAGACAACTCGAGTTCTCTTCACCCACTAGAATTGAGTCAAAATAATTAGAAGTTCAACCCGTAGTCATGGCTGTTTCACTTAAAGACCGTTGTTACCCCGCTCAACCCTCATGCATAGTCCTACCCGCAGTAACCGCGAATAACTTTGAAATCAAACATCACAACATTAGCATGTTACCTAGGTTTGCTGGGGTAGAGGGAGAGGATCCATATCTTTTCATTCGAGAGTTTGAGGAAGTGTGTGCTTTACAAAAACTTTAATAACTAAGTGAGGATTCCATTAGGCTCAGACTTATTAACTTTGCTTTAAAAGAAGATGCTAAATAGTGGTTGTACAGTCTACCCGTTAATTCTATTTCCACGTGGGAGGGATTTGTTGTTATCTTTCTTAAAAAATATTTTCCAGACCATAAGGCAAATAGACTTAGGAATGAAATCAACCAATTTCAACAAAATCGGAATGAGTCCTTTTGGAAATATTTTGATAGATTTAAAAATCTGTTGTCTAAATGTCCTCAACATGGTATAGAAAAATGGAGACTTTGCAAAATTCTTTATGAAGCATTAGATAGCCAAACCACTGCTTTGTTAGAGTCTATGTGCAATGGTAAGTTTATGGACAAAACTGAGGATGAAGCTTGGCAATTTTTTGAGGAGTTAACTGAGAGAACAATGTTGTGGGAGTCAACTAGAGAACCTAATCAGGAAGCTGAAAAATCTAACTCATCTAAGGGCTTACACGTAGTTGGTAATTCTATTGCAACCAAAGCTAAGTTAGCTACACTCACTAGACGTCTAGAAGCCTTAGAAACCAACAATGTGTCCTCTCAAATGTCTCTCTGTGCAAACTGTAGTTCTCCTAATTATGTGGTAGAGAATTGCCCTGAAATTGAACAAATCAATGCCATGTTTCAACCTAGAGTTAAGAATGATCCTTATGCACCCACATACAATCCTGGTTGGAAAAATCATCCAAATTTCTCATGGAACCAAGGTCAATACAATCAGTACAATCAAAATCCTCAGCCTGCTTTTCAAAAGCCCAATCCTGGTCCATACCCAACTCCAAATTCTAATTCATATCCTCAAAATCTTGGTCATTATCCAAACTCAGTCCCCATGAATCCTCCTGGTTTTAGTGAATCTGATAAGTGTAACAACCCCAAATTCCTTACTGGGAATCCAGGTTGTCACCTCTCTTGCGGAATATACAAACACCTGTTCACAATATAAACTACAACAATATTTGTAATTAACTCCCCAACTTACTCCACGGGTTATAGTCTTAGAACAAGTACTCAATAATTACCCAAAAGTTAATACAACTTTAACTACTAGATAATAAGATATTACACAACTTCTCCCCAGTTTGCGAACTTCTCAGATATTAAAGGCTATTGTACTGGACTAGTAGCTTTTCTCCTTCCCTTTGTCACGGTTCGCCATGCTCGAGCCAGATCTGGATGTCGCTGTCTAATAATATATAAAATAGCAAGAGTGAGCCAAAGAATGCTCAGCAAGGTTATATCTACACCATATATATATCAACAACTCACACAAAATATGATTTCATCATTCTATCCACTTATTTAAATATATACTCTTGAAAAGAGGTCAACTCAAAAATCCTTATAAATCTCGAAATACTACTCATATGCAAAAATAAATATATATCAATAACTCCTCAAAATACTACTCATATAAATCAATAACTCCTCAGAACTGTTCAATTAATTTGAATGAAAAAAAATTACCAACTGCTCAGATCACCTCCTAGTTAACAGAACCACACAGGCATCGGTTAACCGTTAGGCTATTGATAATTGGATTTCTTCTCAAACGCCTACTCAAGTAATGGATGATCAATCCATTGTCACTGCTCGTTTACTATCGATAGAAGGATGAGCCGACTTGCTTGGACCATCACCCTAATTTACTTCTCAGATTGGGTGAGCCGACTTGCTCGGACCATCACCCTAATTTACTTCTCAGATTGGGTGAGCCGACTTGCTCGGACCATCACCCTAGGATGAGCCGACTTGCACGGACCATCATCCTAAATACTCCTCATTTGGGCCGGTGCGTTATTCCGGTCACTTTTGCTTTCAGAAGCAATAATTCACAACTTACTTTATATATATATAACCCCACTCTTAAATATAAATATTCTGTAGAATGAAAATATCATTAAATATATCTTTATCAATAGTACAACTCATACCATATCCTCTTCGAGTACAATCAAAGTAACTCGATAAATGTCCACAATAGGGACCGACTCAGGGAATAAAATTGAACTCCTCGTTTAATAAAAATATGTGGATAACAGCTAAACACTAATGTATATAAGGAAATTGCAAGAAGAAAACACCTCTAATAAGTAATCAACTAGA
The DNA here is from genome assembly GCA_037693485.1 of Kitagawia praeruptora. Taxonomy (NCBI): domain Eukaryota; kingdom Viridiplantae; phylum Streptophyta; class Magnoliopsida; order Apiales; family Apiaceae; genus Kitagawia; species Kitagawia praeruptora. The sequence goes on along the minus strand of CM075351.1, from coordinate 112,497,695 downwards.
TAGAATAATTTTGGTAAATCATCTTTGTTATTCCTCTGGACAAAGTAGTTTTAAGAAAACATTTTTGAAAATAATATTCATCTAATTAAATAAATTTAATTAGATGAATAAAGTTTATTTAATCAGTAATGCTTCCCAAGTATCTACTGAATTAAACAACCACCAGTTTATTGGTGATGTTCCCTTTAGGTTAATTATTGCGAAATTCTTTTAAAAGCTTTGTCCGGGGTTTTCAAAATCCTCTATCCTCAACACTTTATGCTCAAAGCCTACTCCTCATGTTACATCATCTACTTGGAACGTAGGTTGCCTCTAACCATACTTCCATTATCTCCTCATATAAATACTCACCTTTAATGACTATTACGAACAATTTATAATACAAAATACCTCTGCTCTGAACGATAGAGTAAGAGTTAGTATACTTGCCTCTGGTCCTTAGCAGAAATAGGAGAACTTCTCCTACTTTAAATGACGTCTTGATCCTTCCTGTTGCTACATGTCGATTCCCTCGATCACGCATCAATGCTACTGTAATAGTTACAAATACGTATTAGTCCAAACTCGTATCTCGAGTGGACACAATCCCAATTAATTACTGAGCCTCCTTAGGTCAAACTATAGGTGTCCTCACTATAGCTGGCCACTTTTATACCAATTAATGCATATACTCATTTAATCCTCGAGACACAGTTAATCCTCGAATTAACAAATTAATCTTCGAGACACAATTAATCCTTGAATTAAACAATTAAATCCTCGAGACACAATTATTCCTTGAATTAAACAATTAAATCCTCGAGACGCAATTAATCCTCGAATCAATCAATTAAATCCTTGAGACACAATTAATCCTCGAATTAAACAATTAAATCCTCGAGACACAATTAATCCTCGAATTAAACAATTAAATCCTCGAGACACAATTACCCTCGAATTAATTCACTTAACACGTATGCACATAACAGTTAACACCCAAAGCATGCCCTTAGGCCCTTGAAATCAAATAAGTTAAATAAATTTAATTACAGGAGATTTTTATAAAATTTCGGCATGAGGTATTCGTTTATCGGACTATGGGCACAGCCTCTCAATATCAATCAAAAACAATTCAATCCTGTTTTTACAAAATATAAAGCTGCCTCAACTTGCAGCAAAAACACATAAGAAAACTTACCCGCCCTGACATGCGGCACATAACACATAAAGAAAAGTATCCGCCCAGACATGCGGCACATAGCACATAAGGAAAATTCACCCGCCCAGACATGCGGCACCTCAACATTCAAGGAAAGTAAACTAAGTTTATCCACATTTAAGCCAACACCACGTAGTTGGCACTTATACTTTCAACATATATTATGACTCGATTTATAACATCTAGCACATAGACATTTACGAGTTATCCAATTCTTATGACTATACACTATATGGCGATAACAATTAGCACTTAGCAATTAACAATTACAATTTGAACTAACAACTAACAATTAGCAATTTCTCCACTAAAACACTAACTTTAATCACTAAGATCGTTTAGCACATAAGCATTTACCATTTAGCCCACTCATATAACTACACATAATATGACAATAACAACTAGCACTTAACAATTAACAACTAACAATTAGCAATTTACAATTACTAAACCCGAACAATTATAATTAACAAATATCGACTTTCCGAATTAAATACGGTACTTACAACAATATTCTCGAATTTCAAAAATAATCTAATTATAAAATTAACACCATAATCTCGCAATTAATCCCAAATTTAGACTCCCGAAAAATAATAACTAACATTTTCCAAAAACTCGAATCCAACTTCGAAAATTAAGATTTAACTATAAATTCCCGAAGTCAACTCTAATGGTCTAACTTTGACCGGCTATAACTCACCCATTTTTAATTCGATTTACATGATTCAAGAGTGTATTCCATGTATTTTTCCGCAAGGATTCTGAATATGTAATTTGTTTTCAAATCCGACATTAGCAGCTAACAAAACGAATTGATAAACAGAACAGAATATTAATAACTTATATATCAAACACATATACATGAACTACATATAAACACACAACTCCACTCACTGTAGCCTCGCGATTCCGGCCACCACCACGACGCAGCCCCTCCACCGCCCGCACAGTGTTGTTACCAGACCCAGCTACACGCAATACATATACATATACATGCATACATACGTGTATAATAGCCAATTGATCTCCAAAATGAAAACCCCCAATTATCTCCATGAACTCTAATTTATTTTTCTCCCCCAAATCTCACTTCTCTTTCCCCGACTCTTTTTTTTCTGCTGTGTGTGTGTTGTGCGGCTAGTGTGTGTTTTGTGTGTATATATCTGTGGTGCTGTGTTTGTTAACCTAATGGGCCTTAGGCCCAATAACAATTAAAACACAAAATTAATTACTACGCATTCTGAAAATAATATCTCGTGTTATTAACTCTAATTTGTAAAAATAAAATTTCTAGCATAATTAAATACTAGAATATTTTTAAAGACTTTTGGAGAAGGAATTAGAATTAAATCTAAAATTTCTAAATTGATATGCATTTTACAAATATTGATGATTTATAAAAACAATTCCTAAAAATAATAATTGTGATTCTTAAATCACAATTTTTAGGACTTTATAAAATACCACAAACATCAATGATTTAATAAAATCTCGAATTCTCGATCCATATATTAATCGAGCAATTCTATAAATCCTCAGTTAATAATAAAAAAATTCCTCCTCATTTAAGAAATTCATTATTATTATAAAAATAATAAGAAAATCATTCCAGAAAAAATCCGGGTTATTACAGTCTTCCCTCCTTAAAAGGATTCCGTCCTCGGAATCAACGCGAGCTACGAAAAACATTCCACACTCTAATTCTCAGGTTGACTCATCAACCTTCTGCTCTCCTCCACTATCATGGCTTCATCCTCAACTTCTACTCTTTCCTATTTAGGTTATTAACCACCACATTGGCCTTCCCCGACTAGTAATTATTGCACCTCGAAGTCCTTCATCAATTACACTCACTTCCTTCGTTGATCCTTATCTTGCCTCTATCCTCAAAATACACCTCATCCTAAAATGTTCCACATACTAAAACTGCATACTCATGACATCTTCACTTATGAACACCAAATAGTATATATACATGCACATAAATATATATGTATACATTTGCAACTATATACATATATATCTACGGATCCATATAGATATCTGCTCATTTAATCCTTTCGATAATCATGGGTACACACTTTCTCATCCCGACTGATTTTACTATATATCATACTTAACGGTTACTTGGCTTCTAAACTCTCTATTATATAGTAATAACTCCTCCTACTCTTGTTCTAAGGTTTATAACCTACGTCTCTGATACCATTCTGTAACAACCCCAAATTCCTTACTGGGAATCCAGGTTGTCACCTCTCTTGCGGAATATACAAACACCTGTTCACAATATAAACTACAACAATATTTGTAATTAACTCCCCAACTTACTCCACGGGTTATAGTCTTAGAACAAGTACTCAATAATTACCAAAAAGTTAATACAACTTTAACTACTATATAATAAGATATTACACAACTTCTCCCCAGTTTGCGAACTTCTCAGATACTAAAGGCTATTGTACTGGACTAGTAGCTTTTCTCCTTCCCTTTGTCACGGTTCGCCATGCTCGAGCCAGCTCTGGATGTCGCTGTCTAATAATATATAAAATAGCAAGAGTGAGCCAAAGAATGCTCAGCAAGGTTATATCTACACCATATATATATCAACAACTCACACAAAATACGATTTCATCATTCAATCCACTTATTTAAATATATACCTTTGAAAAGAGGTCAACTCAAAAATCCTTATAAATCTCGAAATACTACTCATATGCAAAAATAAATATATATCAATAACTCCTCAAAATACTACTCATATAAATCAATAACTCCTTAGAACTGTTCAATTAATTTGAATGAAAAAAAATTACCAACTGCTCAGATCACCTCCTAGTTAACAGAACCACACAGGCATCGGTTAACCGTTAGGCTATTGATAATTGGATTTCTTCTCAAACGCCTACTCAAGTAATGGATGATCAATCCATTGTCACTGCTCGTTTACTATCGATAGAAGGATGAGCCGACTTGCTCGGACCATCACCCTAATTTACTTCTCAGATTGGGTGAGCCGACTTGCTCGGACCATCACCCTAATTTACTTCTCAGATTGGGTGAGCCGACTTGCTCGGACCATCATCCTAAATACTCCTCAATTGGGCCGGTGCGTTATTCCGGTCACTTTTGCTTTCAGAAGCAATAATTCACAACTTACTTTATATATATATATATATATATATATATATATATATATATATATAACCCCACTCTTAAATATAAATATTCTGTAGTATGAAAATATCATTAAATATATCTTTATCATTAATACAACTCATACCATATCCTCTTCGAGTACAATCAAAGTAACTCGATAAATGTCCACAATAGGGACCGACTCAGGGAATAAAATTGAACTCCTCGTTTAATAAAAATATATGGATAATAGCTAAACACTAATGTATATAAGGAAATTGCAAGAAGAAAACACCTCTAATAAGTAATCAACTAGATAGAATAATTTTGGTAAATCATCTTTGTTATTCCTCTGGACAAAGTAGTTTTAAGAAAACATTTTTGAAAATAATATTCATCTAATTAAATAAATTTAATTAGATGAATAAAGTTTATTTAATCAGTAATGCTTCCCAAGTATCTACTGAATTAAACAACCACCGGTTTATTGGTGATGTTCCCTTTAGGTTAATTATTGCGAAATTCTTTTAAAAGCTTTGTCCGGGGTTTTCAAAATCCTCTATCCTCAACACTTTATGCTCAAAGCCTACTCCTCATGTTACATCATCTACTTGGAACGTAGGTTGCCTCTAACCATACTTCCATTATCTCCTCATATAAATACTCACCTTTAATGACTATTACGAACAATTTATAATACAAAATACCTCTACTCTGAACGATAGAGTAAGAGTTAGTATACTTGCCTCTGGTCCTTAGCAGAAACAGGAGAACTTCTCCTACTTTAAATGACGTCTTGATCCTTCCTGTTGCTACATGTCGATTCCCTCGATCACGCATCAATGCTACTGTAATAGTTACAAATACGTATTAGTCCAAACTCGTATCTCGAGTGGACACAATCCCAATTAATTACTGAGCCTCCTTAGGTCAAACTATAGGTGTCCTCACTATAGCTGGCCACTTTTATACCAATTAATGCATATACTCATTTAATCCTCGAGACACAGTTAATCCTCGAATTAACAAATAAATCCTCGAGACACAATTAATCCTTGAATTAAACAATTAAATCCTCGAGACACAATTATTCCTTGAATTAAACAATTAAATCCTCGAGACGCAATTAATCCTCGAATCAATCAATTAAATCCTCGAGACATAATTAATCCTCGAATTAAACAATTAAATCCTCGAGACACAATTAATCCTCGAATTAAACAATTAAATCCTCGAGACACAATTACCCTCGAATTAATTCACTTAACACGTATGCACATAACAGTTAACACCCAAAGCATGCCCTTAGGCCCTTGAAATCAAATAAGTTAACTAAATTTAATTACAGGAGATTTTTAGAAAATTTCGGCATGAGGTATTCGTTTATCGGACTATGGGCACAGCCCCTCAATATTAATCAAAAACAATTCAATCCTGTTTTAACAAAATATAAAGCTGCCTCAACTTGCAGCAAAAACACATAAGAAAACTTACTCGCCCTGACATGCGGCACATAACACATAAAGAAAAGTATCCGCCCAGACATGCGGCACATAGCACATAAGGAAAATTCACCCGCCCAGACATGCGGCACCTCAACATTTAAGGAAAGTAAACTAAGTTTATCCACATTTAAGCCAACACCACGTAGTTGGCACTTATACTTTCAACATATATTATGACTCGATTTATAACATCTAGCACATAGACATTTACGAGTTATCCAATTCTTATGACTATACACTATATGGCGATAACAATTAGCACTTAGCAATTAACAATTACAATTTGAACTAACAATTAGCAATTTCTCCACTAAAACACTAACTTTAATCACTAAGATCATTTAGCACATAAGCATTTACCATTTAGCCCACTCATATAACTACACATAATATGACAATAACAACTAGCACTTAACAATTAACAACTAACAATTAGCAATTTACAATTACTAAACCCGAACAATTATAATTAACAAATATCGACTTTCCGAATTAAATACGGTACTTACAACAATATTCTCGAATTTCAAAAATAATCTAATTATAAAATTAACACCATAATCTCGCAATTAATCCCAAATGTAGACTCCCGAAAAATAATAACTAACATTTTCCAAAAACTCGAATCCAACTTCGAAAATTAAGATTTAACTATAAATTCCCGAAGTCAACTCTAATGGTCTAACTTTGACCGGCTATAACTCACCCATTTTTAATCCGATTTACATGATTCAAGAGTGTATTCCATGTATTTTTCCGCAAGGATTCTGAATATGTAATTTGTTTTCAAATCCGACATTAGCAGCTAACAAAACGAATTGATAAACAGAACAGAATATTAATAACTTATATATCAAACACATATACATGAACTACATATAAACACACACCTCCACTCACTGCAGCCTCGCGATTCCGGCCACCACCACGACGCAGCCCCTCCACCGCCCGCACAGTGTTGTTACCAGACCCAGCTACACGCAATACATACACATATACATGCATACATGCGTGTATAATAGCCAATTGATCTCCAAAATGAAAACCCCCAATTATCTCCATGAACTCTAATTTATTTTTCTCCCCCAAATCTCACTTCTCTCTCCCCGACTCTTTTTTTTTCTGCTGTGTGTGTTGTGCGGCTAGTGTGTGTTTTGTGTGTATATATCTGTGGTGCTGTGTTTGTTAACCTAATGGGCCTTAGGCCCAATAACAATTAAAACACAAAACTAATTACTACGCATTCTGAAAATAATATCTCGTGTTATTAACTCTAATTTGTAAAAATAAAATTTCTAGCATAATTAAATACTAGAATATTTTTAAAGACTTTTGGAGAAGGAATTAGAATTAAATCTAAAATTTCTAAATTGATATGCATTTTACAAATATTGATGATTTATAAAAACAATTCCTAAAAATAATAATTGTGATTCTTAAATCACAATTTTTAGGACTTTATAAAATACCACAAATATCAATGATTTAATAAAATCTCGAATTCTCGATCCATATATTAATCGAGCAATTCTATAAATCCTCAGTTAATAATAAAAAAATTCCTCCTCATTTAAGAAATTCATTAGTATTATAAAAATAATAAGAAAATCATTCTAGAAAAAATCCGGGTTATTACAGTCTTCCCTCCTTAAAAGGATTCCGTCCTCGGAATCAACGCAAGCTACGAAAAACATTCCACACTCTAATTCTCAGGTTGACTCATCAACCTTCTGCTCTCCTCCACTATCATGGCTTCATCCTCAACTTCTACTCTTTCCTATTTAGGTTATTAACCACCACATTGGCCTTCCCCGACTAGTAATTATTGCACCTCGAAATCCTTCATCAATTACACTCACTTCCTTCGTTGATCCTTATCTTGCCTCTATCCTCAAAATACACCTCATCCTAAAATGTTCCACATACTAAAACTGCATACTCATGACATCTTCACTTATGAACACCAAATAGTATATATACATGCACATAAATATATATGTATACATTTGCAACTATATACATATATATATCTACGGATCCATATAGATATCTGCTCATTTAATCCTTTCGATAATCATGGGTACACACTTTCTCGTCCCGACTGATTTTACTATATATCATACTTAACGGTTACTTGGCTTCTAAACTCTCTATTATATAGTAATAACTCCTCCTACTCTTGTTCTAAGGTTTATAACCTACGTCTCTGATACCATTCTGTAACAACCCCAAATTCCTTACTGGGAATCCAGGTTGTCACCTCTCTTGCGGAATATACAAACACCTGTTCACAATATAAACTACAACAATATTTGTAATTAACTCCCCAACTTACTCCACGGGTTATAGTCTTAGAACAAGTACTCAATAATTACCAAAAAGTTAATACAACTTTAACTACTAGATAATAAGATATTACACAACTTCTCCCCAGTTTGCGAACTTCTCAGATACTAAAGGCTATTGTACTGGACTAGTAGCTTTTCTCCTTCCCTTTGTCACGGTTCGCCATGCTCGAGCCAGCTCTGGATGTCGCTGTCTAATAATATATAAAATAGCAAGAGTGAGCCAAAGAATGCTTAGCAAGGTTATATCTACACCATATATATATCAACAACTCACACAAAATATGATTTCATCATTCTATCCACTTATTTAAATATATACTTTTGAAAAGAGGTCAACTCAAAAATCCTTATAAATCTCGAAATACTACTCATATGCAAAAATAAATATATATCAATAACTCCTCAAAATACTACTCATATAAATCAATAACTCCTCAGAACTGTTCAATTAATTTGAATGAAAAAAAATTACCAACTGCTTAGATCACCTCCTAGTTAACAGAACCACACAGGCATCGGTTAACCGTTAGGCTATTGATAATTGGATTTCTTCTCAAACGCCTACTCAAGTAATGGATGATCAATCCATTGTCACTGCTCGTTTACTATCGATAGAAGGATGAGCCAACTTGCTCGGACCATCACCCTAATTTACTTCTCAGATTGGGTGAGCCGACTTGCTCGGACCATCACCCTAATTTACTTCTCAGATTGGGTGAGCCGACTTGCTCGGACCATCACCCTAGGATGAGCCGACTTGCTCGGACCATCATCCTAAATACTCCTCAATTGGGCCGGTGCGTTATTCCGGTCACTTTTGCTTTCAGAAGCAATAATTCACAACTTACTTTATATATATATAACCCCACTCTTAAATATAAATATTCTGTAGTATGAAAATATCATTAAATATATCTTTATCATTAGTACAACTCATACCATATCCTCTTCGAGTACAATCAAAGTAACTCGATAAATGTCCACAATAGGGACCGACTCAGGGAATAAAATTGAACTCCTCGTTTAATAAAAATATGTGGATAATAGCTAAACACTAATGTATATAAGGAAATTGCAAGAAGAAAACACCTCTAATAAGTAATCAACTAGATAGAATAATTTTGGTAAATCATCTTTGTTATTCCTCTGGACAAAGTAGTTTTAAGAAAACATTTTTGAAAATAATATTCATCTAATTAAATAAATTTAATTAGATGAATAAAGTTTATTTAATCAGTAATGCTTCCCAAGTATCTACTGAATTAAACAACCACCGGTTTATTGGTGATGTTCCCTTTAGGTTAATTATTGCGAAATTCTTTTAAAAGCTTTGTCCGGGGTTTTCAAAATCCTCTATCCTCAACACTTTATGCTCAAAGCCTACTCCTCATGTTACATCATCTACTTGGAACGTAGGTTGCCTCTAACCATACTTCCATTATCTCCTCATATAAATACTCACCTTTAATGACTATTACGAACAATTTATAATACAAAATACCTCTACTCTGAACGATAGAGTAAGAGTTAGTATACTTGCCTCTGGTCCTTAGCAGAAATAGGAGAACTTCTCCTACTTTAAATGACGTCTTGATCCTTCCTGTTGCTACATGTCGATTCCCTCGATCACGCATCAATGCTACTATAATAGTTACAAATACGTATTAGTCCAAACTCGTATCTCGAGTGGACACAATCCCAATTAATTACTGAGCCTCCTTAGGTCAAACTATAGGTGTCCTCACTATAGCTGGCCACTTTTATACCAATTAATGCATATACTCATTTAATCCTCGAGACACAGTTAATCCTCGAATTAACAAATAAATCTTCGAGACACAATTAATCCTTGAATTAAACAATTAAATCCTCGAGACACAATTATTCCTTGAATTAAACAATTAAATCCTCGAGACGCAATTAATCCTCGAATCAATCAATTAAATCCTCGAGACACAATTAATCCTCGAATTAAACAATTAAATCCTCGAGACACAATTAATCCTCGAATTAAACAATTAAATCCTCGAGACACAATTACCCTCGAATTAATTCACTTAACACGTATGCACATAACAGTTAACACCCAAAGCATGCCCTTAGGCCCTTGAAATCAAATAAGTTAACTAAATTTAATTACAGGAGATTTTTAGAAAATTTCGGCATGAGGTATTCGTTTATCGGACTATGGGCACAGCCCCTCAATATTAATCAAAAACAATTCAATCCTGTTTTAACAAAATATAAAGCTGCCTCAACTTGTAGCAAAAACACATAAGAAAACTTACTCGCCCTGACATGCGGCACATAACACATAAAGAAAAGTATCCGCCCAGACATGCGGCACATAGCACATAAGGAAAATTCACCCGCCCAGACATGCGGCACCTCAACATTTAAGGAAAGTAAACTAAGTTTATCCACATTTAAGCCAACACCACGTAGTTGGCACTTATACTTTCAACATATATTATGACTCGATTTATAACATCTAGCACATAGACATTTACGAGTTATCCAATTCTTATGACTATACACTATATGGCGATAACAATTAGCACTTAGCAATTAACAATTACAATTTGAACTAACAATTAGCAATTTCTCCACTAAAACACTAACTTTAATCACTAAGATCATTTAGCACATAAGCATTTACCATTTAGCCCACTCATATAACTACACATAATATGACAATAACAACTAGCACTTAACAATTAACAACTAACAATTAGCAATTTACAATTACTAAACCCGAACAATTATAATTAACAAATATCGACTTTCCGAATTAAATACGGTACTTACAACAATAGTCTGGAATTTCAAAAATAATCTAATTATAAAATTAACACCATAATCTCGCAATTAATCCCAAATTTAGACTCCCGAAAAATAATAACTAACATTTTTCAAAAACTCGAATCCAACTTCGAAAATTAAGGTTTAACTATAAATTCCCGAAGTCAACTCTAATGGTCTAACTTTGACCGGCTATAACTCACCCATTTTTAATCCGATTTACATGATTCAAGAGTGTATTCCATGTATTTTTCCGCAAGGATTCTGAATATGTAATTTGTTTTCAAATCCGACATTAGCAGCTAACAAAACGAATTGATAAACAGAACAGAATATTAATAACTTATATATCAAACACATATACATGAACTACATATAAACACACACCTCCACTCACTGCAGCCTCGCGATTCCGGCCACCACCACGACGCAGCCCCTCCACCGCCCGCACAGTGTTGTTACCAGACCCAGCTACACGCAATACATACACATATACATGCATACATGCGTGTATAATAGCCAATTGATCTCCAAAATGAAAACCCCCAATTATCTCCATGAACTCTAATTTATTTTTCTCCCCCAAATCTCACTTCTCTCTCCCCGACTCTTTTTTTTTCTGCTGTGTGTGTTGTGCGGCTAGTGTGTGTTTTGTGTGTATATATCTGTGGTGCTGTGTTTGTTAACCTAATGGGCCTTAGGCCCAATAACAATTAAAACACAAAACTAATTACTACGCATTCTGAAAATAATATCTCGTGTTATTAACTCTAATTTGTAAAAATAAAATTTCTAGCATAATTAAATACTAGAATATTTTTAAAGACTTTTGGAGAAGGAATTAGAATTAAATCTAAAATTTCTAAATTGATATGCATTTTACAAATATTGATGATTTATAAAAACAATTCCTAAAAATAATAATTGTGATTCTTAAATCACAATTTTTAGGACTTTATAAAATACCACAAACATCAATGATTTAATAAAATCTCGAATTCTCGATCCATATATTAATCGAGCAATTCTATAAATCCTCAGTTAATAATAAAAAAATTCCTCCTCATTTAAGAAATTCATTAGTATTATAAAAATAATAAGAAAATCATTCTAGAAAAAATCCGGGTTATTACAGTCTTCCCTCCTTAAAAGGATTCCGTCCTCGGAATCAACGCAAGCTACGAAAAACATTCCACACTCTAATTCTCAGGTTGACTCATCAACCTTCTGCTCTCCTCCACTATCATGGCTTCATCCTCAACTTCTACTCTTTCCTATTTAGGTTATTAACCACCACATTGGCCTTCCCCGACTAGTAATTATTGCACCTCGAAATCCTTCATCAATTACACTCACTTCCTTCGTTGATCCTTATCTTGCCTCTATCCTCAAAATACACCTCATCCTAAAATGTTCCACATACTAAAACTGCATACTCATGACATCTTCACTTATGAACACCAAATAGTATATATACATGCACATAAATATATATGTATACATTTGCAACTATATACATATATATCTACGGATCCATATAGATATCTGCTCATTTAATCCTTTCGATAATCATGGGTACACACTTTCTCGTCCCGACTGATTTTACTATATATCATACTTAACGGTTACTTGGCTTCTAAACTCTCTATTATATAGTAATAACTCCTCCTACTCTTGTTCTAAGGTTTATAACCTACGTCTCTGATACCATTCTGTAACAACCCCAAATTCCTTACTGGGAATCCAGGTTGTCACCTCTCTTGCGGAATATACAAACACCTGTTCACAATATAAACTACAACAATATTTGTAATTAACTCCCCAACTTACTCCACGGGTTATAGTCTTAGAACAAGTACTCAATAATTACCAAAAAGTTAATACAACTTTAACTACTAGATAATAAGATATTACACAACTTCTCCCCAGTTTGCGAACTTCTCAGATACTAAAGGCTATTGTACTGGACTAGTAGCTTTTCTCCTTCCCTTTGTCACGGTTCGCCATGCTCGAGCCAGCTCTGGATGTCGCTGTCTAATAATATATAAAATAGCAAGAGTGAGCCAAAGAATGCTCAGCAAGGTTATATCTACACCATATATATATCAACAACTCACACAAAATATGATTTCATCATTCTATCCACTTATTTAAATATATACTTTTGAAAAGAGGTCAACTCAAAAATCCTTATAAATCTCGAAATACTACTCATATGCAAAAATAAATATATATCAATAACTCCTCAAAATACTACTCATATAAATCAATAACTCCTCAGAACTGTTCAATTAATTTGAATGAAAAAAAATTACCAACTGCTCAGATCACCTCCTAGTTAACAGAACCACACAGGCATCGGTTAACCGTTAGGCTATTGATAATTGGATTTCTTCTCAAACGCCTACTCAAGTAATGGATGATCAATCCATTGTCACTGCTCATTTACTATCGATAGAAGGATGAGCCGACTTGCTCGGACCATCACCCTAATTTACTTCTCAGATTGGGTGAGCCGACTTGCTCGGACCATCACCCTAATTTACTTCTCAGATTGGGTGAGCCGACTTGCTCGGACCATCACCCTAGGATGAGCCGACTTGCTCGGACCATCATCCTAAATACTCCTCAATTGGGCCGGTGCGTTATTCCGGTCACTTTTGCTTTCAGAAGCAATAATTCACAACTTACTTTATATATATATATATATATATATATATATATATATATATATATATATATGTATATATAAATATATATAACCAGACTCTTAAATATAAATATTCTGTAGTATGAAAATATCATTAAATATATCTTTATCATTAATACAACTTTTACCATCTCCTCTTCGAGTACAATCAAAGTAACTCGATAAATGTCCACAATAGGGACCGACTCAGGGAATAAAATTGAACTCCTCGTTTAATAAAAATATATGGATAATAGCTAAACACTAATGTATATAAGGAAATTGCAAGAAGAAAACACCTCTAATAAATAATCAACTAGATAGAATAATTTTGGTAAATCATCTTTGTTATTCCTCCGGACAAAGTTGTTTTAAGAAAACATTTTTGAAAATAATATTCATATAATTAAATAAATTTAATTAGATGAATAAAGTTTATTTAATCAGTAATGCTTCCCAAGTATCTACTGAATTAAACAACCACCGGTTTATTGGTGATGTTCCCTTTAGGTTAATTATTGCGAAATTCTTTTAAAAGCTTTGTCCGGGGTTTTCAAAATCCTCTATCCTCAACACTTTATGCTCAAAGCCTACTCCTCATGTTACATCATCTACTTGGAACGTAGGTTGCCTCTAACCATACTTCCATTATCTCCTCATATAAATACTCACCTTTAATGACTATTACGAACAATTTATAATACAAAATACCTCTACTCTGAACGATAGAGTAAGAGTTAGTATACTTGCCTCTGGTCCTTAGCAGAAACAGGAGAACTTCTCCTACTTTAAATGACGTCTTGATCCTTCCTGTTGCTACATGTCGATTCCCTCGATCACGCATCAATGCTACTGTAATAGTTACAAATACGTATTAGTCCAAACTCGTATCTCGAGTGGACACAATCCCAATTAATTAATGAGCCTCCTTAGGTCAAACTATAGGTGTCCTCACTATAGCTGGCCACTTTTATACCAATTAATGCATATACTCATTTAATCCTCGAGACACAGTTAATCCTCGAATTAACAAATAAATCCTCGAGACACAATTAATCCTTGAATTAAACAATTAAATCCTCGAGACACAATTATTCCTTGAATTAAACAATTAAATCCTCGAGACGCAATTAATCCTCGAATCAATCAATTAAATCCTCGAGACACAATTAATCCTCGAATTAAACAATTAAATCCTCGAGACACAATTAATCCTCGAATTAAACAATTAAATCCTCGAGACACAATTACCCTCGAATTAATTCACTTAACACGTATGCACATAACAGTTAACACCCAAAGCATGCCCTTAGGCCCTTGAAATCAAATAAGTTAAATAAATTTAATTACAGGAGATTTTTATAAAATTTCGGCATGAGGTATTCGTTTATCGGACTATGGGCACAGCCTCTCAATATCAATCAAAAACAATTCAATCCTGTTTTTACAAAATATAAAGCTGCCTCAACTTGCAGCAAAAACACATAAGAAAACTTACCCGCCCTGACATGCGGCACATAACACATAAAGAAAAGTATCCGCCCAAACATGCGGCACATAGCACATAAGGAAAATTCACCCGCCCAGACATGCGGCACCTCAACATTTAAGGAAAGTAAACTAAGTTTATCCACATTTAAGCCAACACCACGTAGTTGGCACTTATACTTTCAACATATATTATGACTCGATTTATAACATCTAGCACATAGACATTTACGAGTTATCCAATTCTTATGACTATACACTATATGGCGATAACAATTAGCACTTAGCACTTAGCAATTAACAATTACAATTTGAAGTAACAACTAACAATTAGCAATTTCTCCACTAAAACACTAACTTTAATCACTAAGATCATTTAGCACATAAGCATTTACCATTTAGCCCACTCATATAACTACACATAATATGACAATAACAACTAGCACTTAACAATTAACAACTAACAATTAGCAATTTACAATTACTAAACCCGAACAATTATAATTAACAAATATCGACTTTCCGAATTAAATACGGTACTTACAACAATATTCTCGAATTTCAAAAATAATCTAATTATAAAATTAACACCATAATCTCGCAATTAATCCCAAATTTAGACTCCCGAAAAATAATAACTAACATTTTCCAAAAACTCGAATCCAACTTCGAAAATTAAGATTTAACTATAAATTCCTGAAGTCAACTCTAATGGTCTAACTTTGACCGGCTATAACTCACCCATTTTTAATCCGATTTACATGATTCAAGAGTGTATTCCATGTATTTTTCCGCAAGGATTCTGAATATGTAATTTGTTTTCAAATCCGACATTAGCAGCTAACAAAACGAATTGATAAACAGAACAGAATATTAATAACTTATATATCAAACACATATACATGAACTACATATAAACACACACCTCCACTCACTGCAGCCTCGCGATTCCGGCCACCACCACGACGCAGCCCCTCCACCGCCCGCACAGTGTTGTTACCAGACCCAGCTACACGCAATACATACACATATACATGCATACATGCGTGTATAATAGCCAATTGATCTCCAAAATGAAAACCCCCAATTATCTCCATGAACTCTAATTTATTTTTCTCCCCCAAATCTCACTTCTCTCTCCCCGACTCTTTTTTTTTCTGCTGTGTGTGTGTTGTGCGGCTAGTGTGTGTTTTGTGTGTATATATCTGTGGTGCTGTGTTTGTTAACCTAATGGGCCTTAGGCCCAATAACAATTAAAACACAAAACTAATTACTATGCATTCTGAAAATAATATCACGTGTTATTAACTCTAATTTGTAAAAATAAAATTTCTAGCATAATTAAATACTAGAATATTTTTAAGAATATTTTTAAAGACTTTTGGAGAAGGAATTAGAATTAAATCTAAATTTTCTAAATTGATATGCATTTTACAAATATTGATGATTTATAAAAACAATTCCTAAAAATAATAATTGTGATTCTTAAATCACAATTTTTAGGACTTTATAAAATACCACAAACATCAATGATTTAATAAAATCTCGAATTCTCGATCCATATATTAATCGAGCAATTCTATAAATCCTCAGTTAATAATAAAAAAATTCCTCCTCATTTAAGAAATTCATTATTATTATAAAAATAATAAGAAAATCATTCCAGAAAAAATCCGGGTTATTACAATAAGAGATTCAATTCTTTAGAGAAGAGTATTGAGGCGTTATTGAAATCTCAAGCTAATTTAACTCAATCTCAACATTATTTCATGCAAACCATGACCCAAGATAGGCAGCTGTTAAATTCCAACACTCAAGCCATATCTAAGCTAGAGGTCCAAGTCAGTCAATTGGCAAACACAATCAGTGAGAGAGAGAAAAATCGATTTCCTAGTCAACCTGAGACTAATCCTAAATTTCATCCAAATCAAATGTCTCATGAAAACGTTAATTCTGTTATCTCTCTAAGGTCTGGTAATCAATTCAACAATCATGCTGGTGTCAATACTCAAGAAGAAGATAAGCTAACATCTGAACCAAATCCTTTGCTCTTGAATCCTAGTCTTAAACAATCTTCCAATCCCGAGAATTCTGAAGTAGATAAATCCGATGAGTCATCACCATCCGATGAACCACCTTCGAAACCCCACTCTGATGTGTCTAATGAAAAAGTCTTAAACCAAAAGCCTCTTTTCCTCAAAGACTTATTTCAAACAAACAATCTGCTCAGTTAGACAAGATTTTGGAAGTCTTGAAGCAAATCAAGATTAACATTCCTCTTGTCATATACTATGCTAGTAAGACTCTAAATGATACCTCATGTCATATACTATGCTAGTAAGACTCTAAATGATGCTCAACTCAACTACTCCACCACTGAAAAAGAATTTCTAGCTGTAGTTTTTGCTCTTGAAAAGTTCAGGTCGTATCTTATAGGTTCCAAAATCATTGTTTACACAGACCACTCTGCTCTTAGATATCTCTTCTCTAAGAAAGACTCAAAAGCCCGATTGATTAGGTGGGTCTTGTTGCTCCAAGAGTTTGACTTAGAAATTAGGGATAAGAAGGGTTCTGAAAATGTTGTTGCTGATCATCTTTCCCGTCTAGTAGTGGAGTCCACCATTGATATGCCTTTGAATGAGTCTTTTCCTGATGAGCACCTTCTTTCCATCTCTACCACTCCTTGGTTTGTTGATATTGTTAACTACCTTGTCACTGGTGATATTCCTTCTCATTGGTCTAAGCAAGATAAATCCAAATTTCTCTCACAAGTCAAGTACTTCTTTTGGGATGATCCCTATCTTTTTAAGTATTGTTCGGACCAAATCATTAGAAGGTGTGTTCCAAACCATGAGTTTAGAAGTGTACATTCCTTTTGTCATGATCAGGCTTGTGGAGGTCACTTTAGTGCTAAAAAGACTGCTGCTAAAATACTTCAATCTGGTTTCTACTGGCCCAATCTGTTTAAAGATTCTGCTGAATTTTGTGCCGCTTGTAGTAGGTGTCAACATTTAGGAAATATCACTAGAAGAAACATGATGCCAATGAATCCAATCTTAGTTATTGAGATCTTTGATGTTTGGGGAATAGATTTTATGGGTCCCTTTCCTAACTCTTTTGGTAACCTCTACATTCTCTTAGCGGTTGATTATGTCTCTAAATGGGTCGAATCCATTCCATCTAAGTCTAATGATAACAAGGTAGTTCTTAAGTTCTTAAAGGAGAATATCTTTTCTAGATTTGGTACGCCTAGAGCTATAATTAGTGACCAAGGTAAGCATTTCAAAAACCATCAGTTTGAGTCTCTTTTGAGGAAGTATTCCATCACTCATAAGTTAGCCACACCTTACCATCCTCAAACTAGTGGTCAAGTAGAGGTCTCTAATAGGCAGATTAAACAAATTCTAGAGAAAACTGTCAATTCAAATAGGAAAGATTGGTCTGTTAAGTTGATAGATGCACTTTGGGCTTATCGCACTGCTTTTAAGACTGTTTTGGGTATGTCTCCTTATAGGATTGTGTTTGCTAAAGCATGTCATCTTCCCGTTGAACTTGAACATAGAGCTTTTTGGGCCATTAAAGAGTTGAATTTTGATTTACCCAGTGCTGGTAGTCATAGGAAGTTACAACTGTATGAGTTAGAAGAAATTAGGAATGATGCCTATGAAAATGCTAAGATTTATAAGGAAAGAACTAAACTTTTGCATGATAAATCTATTCTGAGAAAGTCTTTTTCTCCTGGGCAAAAAGTTCTTTTATACAATTCTAGGCTGCACTTATTTCCTGGAAAATTGAGATCTAGATGGGAGGGCCCATATGTTGTTAAAGTTGTTTTTCCTCATGGTGCTATTAATATTGAAAATCCTAAAACTGGTGAAACATTTAAAGTTAATGGTCAACGCCTTAAACCATTTTTAGAACTGCCAGTTGATTATGAGGATGAGGTGATCCACCTCATTGATGCGTGACTCAAGTAAGTTTCCTTGTTGTACATAGTAGTTAGTTATATTCCTACATCTTGCCCTTATCAGGTATTCTCGTCCTTTTACTTTGTCATTTTTCTCTCATTTTGCATACATTGAGGACAATGCATGATTTAGGTATGGGGGAGGGATTTAGTAGTATTAATTAAAAAAATCCAAAAAAAATTTGAAAAAGCAAAAACCCAAAAAAAAATAGAAAAATAGAAAAAATTCAAAAATAATTCTAGCCTTATGAAATGATTACTTGTTAAAAGTTGGCTTGATGCACCCTTACATGCTATAGTACTTTTTTGTTTCTGATGCTTTTGAATGAGAAATGATATGTTAAGTTCTTGTGCACACACATACACTAGCGAGTTGGAACTAGTAGACTCATTGAATGTTGTAAGTAATTAAAAGGACAAGAATATGTGCAAGAAGATTTGGTTTGCATGCTTTGAGTACAAGTAGGTGCATTAAAGAGACTTTTTCTTGGGACTGATTATGTTTTACCCCACCAAGTGAGATTTTGAGCCTATATGCATATCTTTTGCATTTTATATTCGTTTACTTGAGTGTCCACATATTGTTTGCATTGCTAGCATTTGTTTGAGACCTTTCTTGAAATGCATGACATTAATTGATGATAAGATGATAAAGGCATTTAGGAATAACCTTTTATTATCCAAATTACCACACCCTTTATATATGATCAATTAGTTACCCCTTTGAGCTTAATCCTATTTTTTCGGTGACGCACCACATTACTTGCCTAGACCTTTTTCTTGTGTAGCCTTACGTATACTTGATCCCAATTGTCAAAGGCTAGTAGGAAGTTGAGGGAGTAATAAGGTGTGTGAGATGAGGTTTACTTTTGAAAGGCATATGATGTAGCCTATTTGTATTTCGAGGATACAACTCAACTTAAACAAGATTGTAATAGTAAATAGTATATAGACTGTCACAAGGAATCTCAGAATATATTATCTGTCAGAAGAAAAAGATCAAGGTCAATCTACAGACTTGGGGAATTACTACATTGAAAGAAGTTCAGACATCTGATCAAGCCTCAGTGGAGTTTTTGTTAAGAAGTGGATTCGTTTAAAGTGACAGAGATTTCAAGGTGATAGAGACAGTACAGAAGATTAAAGAGAGAGAAAGGAGAAAAGAAAAGGAACCAGATTTTAAAGTCAACTTATGAAGAACAGTCATTGCGGTTAGTCACTCATGAACCAGACAGTACATCGAGTGTCAACATTCAACAGTGGTTGTTCATCATTAACTTCAGTGGTTCAAGCTATCAAGACTGGTATGAGAGAGAATCATTGTGCAAGGAACAGAAGTGCTAAATTAATTAACCACAAGGATTTTATTATCAAGTGGACTGGCTACGAGGAAAAAGAATTATCATAAAGAAATTCTAAATGATATATTCTTAATGCTGAAACTCCGGTTAGAATTGTTGTATTTTTTGGTAAGCAAAAAGAGTCCGGTTTCACATCCTCAAGAGACCGCAGCTTACACCTGGACGGGTTATGAGAAAATAGAATTATCACATAAACATGGAAAGTGATATATTCTTAAAGCTGGAACCCCGGTTGGAATTGATATATTTTTTGTTAAGTAAAAGGAGTCCGGTTTCAGACGCTCAGGTAACCGCAGCTTACAGTTTAAGGATTTATTTATATTAATAAATATTTTATTTATTTAGAAAATTACATTTATAAATATCTAATAATATTAGATATTTATTTTTATAATTTCTGAATTAAAATAATTATTTATTAATTAAAGATTATAAGCTGTGCGGATTAAAAAGCATTTCTACGGAGCCGTCCCTAATAAGGACAAAATAGGCCTCGGTGGTTAAATTGAATAGCAGGTCACATGTTTGTTTATTTAAAATTTTAAAGAAGAATTTGTATGCATTGTTTAATAAACAATTGAAAAGGAAATGGCAAAAGTAGAAGTTGTCGGCTGGAAAACAATTGGAATCAAAGAATGGAAAAAGAAATGCAAGTAGTGCACATGCTGTCGGTAACGCGCCTACAACGGGCGTGAATTACACGCGCCAGAAAGAAGCACCAAAACAGGCCGCGTGCAGCACACCTTCCTCTCCTGCGACTGGTTTCAGCTTGGCTTTGCAGTTCAGTGTTAACAATTTGGATAGTTATACCGATTCTTATATCCAGCAAAAGAAAAATTGATTGTCATATTTAGTTCAACTGATAGTTATACCGATAGTTATATTATTGTTAACTGATTGTTATATCAATTTTTTTTTTTTGACGTAAAGAAGGAGATTGTTATATCAGTTAAAACAAAGCAATATGACTATGGGTGAACTATAAAAGACAGGAGATTGCAAAAGAGTCAGAAGTAACCCGAACAAAACATAACATACATACACAGCAGCTCATATCTCTCTCTCTCAAGAACACAAGAACAAATAAATTCCTAGAAAATCAAGTTCATCTCCTTTGTAATATTTTATCCGGTGGAACTTAATTATTTGTGATTCTTGTACTACTAGCGAATTAAGTTTCCTAGTTCTTGAATTGATATCTTGATTTTTATTAACTAAATTAAAAAAGTTCATGTCGAATTTTCTAATTAGTTATTAATTTCTTGATAATCACTTGTACTGATTTTGTAACACCCATCAAGTTAATATATTGTTATATTCAACTTGAAATTTGTGTTATTTTATTCCGCACAAATTTATTTGAATTAAATTTTATTCATAAGACAAATTTGGAGAAAATGATATAGATTGTATTCAACCCCCCCTTCTACAATCTTATCGGACCTAACAATTGGTATCAGAGCCTATTGATTGATACACAAATCAAGATCCTATTTTTATTCAATCAAAAATTTATCTCGAATTTTTAACTCACTTAAAAATTCATCATGTCTTCAAAAGTTGGTTATGTTAAGATACCCATATTTGACAAGGAAAATTATGAATTGTGGAAAAAGAAAATGACCCTTTTTCTACAAGTGGCCAATCCTAAATATTTAGGAATATTGAAAACCGGGCCAATAATTCATATGATTACAGAAGAGGAAGTAATTGTGGATGGAGTTGTTAAATTTGCTGAAAGGACGTATCCAAAGGATCCTAATAATTATACCCCTGCTGAAAAGGAGGAAGCTGCCCTAGATATGAACCTACAGCTGATTTTATTGGAATCCCTAGATTTAATCATGCAAAATCATGTTGTTAATTGTAAAGATGCAAAGCATATCTGGGATACCATTTTGACAATAAATGAGGAAAGGGTAGATGACACTTCTACTGATTTGGTTGGTGAAGCCTCGGTGAAAATGAAAGCTAAGGTTGTTCAACCTTACAGCTCTGAAAAGGAGGTGATTGTAGCTCAGGAAAGGAGCTGGGATGACACAGATAGCGAAGACGAAGAATATGGAAATTTCGCGCTTGTGGTAAATGCTGAGACATCCGACTATTACAGAACTCCGGTAATACTCACTGATGCTGAACTTATTCGTAGTTTACGTGATTCCTTGAGTAATGCACAAAAAGGATACGAGAGAATAAGTCTTGTAAACACTAAACTTGAAAATGAAGTGTTAGAGTTAAAAAAGGTGCCTGATAATAATGATCAACAAATAAAAGAAATAGCTCGTCTTAACTATAAAGAAAAGGGTCTAGGAGAATACATGGTAAAACAAGTTGATAGGATTGCTGAACAAGACATCAGGATTAGAGAACTTGAAACACAGATTAGAGCTTGTTATAATTCTGTTAAAGTTTCCAAAGAGCACTTCAACAAACAAGCTAGAGAACAAACTGTAGGAATAGGGTTTGGTTACAAAGAAGCTGCTGGTTCTTTGGGCAATCATTCTGCTAATCCTATTCCTGCTAAAGAAAGAGGTATACCACATGTTCTCAAGAATGTTGAAAAACCCATGTTTAAAGAATCTGTTTCTGAACCACCAAACATGTATTCTATTGTGATTCAAGAAGAAATGAAAAATGAGGACAGTGCTAATGGCATAGTCCTTGATAATGATAAATCTGTTAAGGCACCTACAACCAAAAATGTTAAATCTAATAAGGTTGTTTCTATTAAACCAGTGAAGTTTGTTCCAAGTTCATCTAAAATTGAGTTAGGTGATAACAAGTTGGAACAGAACAATAACATGTCTGACATGCATATCATGCCTGTTATTGATACTTCTCATAAAGCATGTGGTGTTGTCAATTGTATGTCTTGTGCTTTTAATGTAATGTCTGCTTACTTTAATGGTAATCATGCATGTGCTAATAAGACTGCTCCTCGACAACACATGAACAGGAATAATAATGTCAGATCAATGACTGCTAGTTCTCCTCATGTTAGGAGAGAGACATTTGTACCTAAGCCTAAACAAAGTTTTACTAAGGCTGTTTACAAGGTCAAATGTCCAGTCAATGAAACAAGTGTTATTGCTGGTAAACAAACATGGATACCCAAAATGAAACAAAAGATTGTAAAATCTGTTTATAGGGTAAAATGCTTGTTGACTAATGGTAAAATTGGTGTTAAGGTGAAAAATGTTGTTTTGCCTGACAAAGGCCAATTCTTTAAATATTCTGGACCCAATCAAATTTGGGTTCCGAAGAAGGTTTAATCCGTTTGTCATTGCAGGGTGTTGAGCAGGTTGAGCGAGTAACCTGGATCTTGGACAGTGGATGTTCAAGGCATATGACTGGTGACAGAACCCTGCTGACAAATGTGGTGGAGAAGGCCGGCCCAGTAGTTACCTTTGGAGATAACAGCAAAGGTAGAACTGATGGATATGGCAGACTTGAAGCTGGAAATGTTATCATTGATGAAGTTTCTTTTGTGAAAGGACTTGAGCACAATTTGCTCAGTGTTAGTCAATTCTGTGACAAAGGATATGAAGTTTATTTCAACAAGAAGAATTGTCTAATTTCACACAAGAGAAATGAAAAGCCACAACTGACAGGAGTTAGAAAAGGCAATCTGTACGTAGCCAATATGAACTCAGGAAGCACTGCAGAAATTACTTGCTTCTACACTAAAGCATCTAATGACGAGAGTTGGCTATGGCACAAGAAACTTTCTCATCTAAATTTCAAGACAATGAATTCTCTAGTTAAAAGAGAATTGGTGAGAGGTTTGCCTTCAATGGAATTCACTCAAGAAGGACTGTGTGATGCATGTCAAAAAGGCAAGCTAAAAAGGGCAAGTCACAGGAGCACTGACACATCTTCAATAACTGAACCATTACAATTACTTCATATGGATTTGTTTGGTCCAGTTAATGTGATGTCTATGTCAAGGAAGAGATATGCTCTAGTGATCGTTGATGATTTTTCAAAATACACATGGGTCCTATTTTTGAATTCTAAAGATGAGACTCCACAACTGGTGATTGATCACATCAAATTAATTGAGCGAGATTCTACGTATCCAGTGAGAGCTATAAGATCAGACAATGGAACTGAATTCAAGAATGCAGTTCTAAATGACTTCTGCACTGAAAAGGGTATAACTAGACAATACTCAGCTCCAAGAACTCCTCAGCAAAATGGGGTAGTGGAAAGAAAGAATAGAACCTTGATTGAAGCTGCACGTACTATGTTAAGTGAATCAAGGCTTCCATTGTACTTTTGGGCTGAAGCTGTCAACACTGCTTGCTATACCCAGAATCGAACTCTAATCAATAAAGACCATATGAAGACACCCTATGAAATTATGGCTGATAAGAAACCATCACTCAAATACTTTCATGTATTTGGGGCAAAATGCTTTGTGCTTAAAGAAGGTGATGATCAAGGTGGTAAATTCGATACCAAAGCATTTGAAGCAATTTTTATTGGTTATTCAATGAGGGCATACAGGGTGTATGTGATTGATGAACAGAAGATGATGGAAAGTGTCAACGTAACATTTGATGACACTAAACTCCCTAGTATCCAAACTGAGGATCCATCTGAAAAGCTATCTTTCGATGACATGACAGATACAGATTCAGATGATGACAATTCACCTGAGATTTTTGCTGATGCTAATGACAACGATGATGATCAGAGTAATGGTGGTGAAAACAATGAGAATAATGAAGATACACCTGACACTCCTGAACAATCATCTAGTCAACCTGGCAACAACTCAGGGGGAGACAATGAAGGATCAACTGGTCACACACAACATCACAATGAAGAACAAGGCGAATCATCAAGAACTAATCTTCCCAGACAGATTGTTTGGAATAGAGCTCATCCTTTTGAGCTGATTATTGGTGATCCAGATGTTGGTGTCAAAACTAGAAGTGCTACTCAAAATCAATGTAACTATTCAGGGTTTCTATCTGAAATGGAACCTAAGAAAACTGAGGAAGCTCTTTCTGATCCTGATTGGGTGATTGCTATGCAAGATGAACTCAATCAATTCAAACAACAAGAAGTATGGAAGCTGGTACCCAGACCCAAAGACAGGAAAGTGGTTGACACAAGGTGGGTATTCAGAAATAAGTTAGATGAAGATGGTACAGTGACAAGAAATAAAGCAAGACTGGTAGCAAAGGGTTATTCACAAGCTGAAGGCATTGATTATGATGAAACCTACGCTCCAGTGGCAAGACTTGAGGCTATCAGAATATTCTTGGCATTCGCAGCATTCTCAAACTTTAAGGTTTATCAAATGGATGTCAAGAGTGCCTTTCTGAATGGTAAGCTAGATGAAGAGGTATATGTAGAACATCCCCCTGGCTTTGAAGATCCAGAATTCATGGACTATGTCTACTTTCTCTTCAAGGCTATTTATGGTCTTAAGCAAGCACCAAGGAAATGGTATGACACTCTCTCTGAATTTTTAATTGAAAATGGTTTTGTTAGAGGTGTCATAGACAAAACTCTCTTCACAAAGAAACATAAAAATGATACAATATTAGTTCAAATCTATGTGGATGATATAATATTCGGGTCTACTAATGATCTTCTTTGCAAGAAATTTGCTAAGTTAATGCAGGGTAAGTTTGAAATGAGCATGATGGGTGAGCTGAAGTTCTTTCTTGGATTGCAAGTAAGTCAAAGGACAGATGGTATATTTATCTGTCAATCCAAGTATGTTAGAGAGCTCCTCAAGAAATATCAAATGGAGGACTCGTCTTCAACAAGAACACCATCATCTACAGCTGTTAAATTTGGAGCATGTGAAAATTCTGCTAAGGTAGATATCACAAGCTACAGAGGTATGATAGGCTCATTACTTTACCTTACTGCAAGTAGACCAGATATTATGCATGCTACATGTTTGTGTGCAAGGTTCCAATCGGATCCTAGAGATGTTCATCTCATTGTTGTTAAACGAATCTTAAGATATCTTAAGGGTACGCCTAACTTAGGCATCTGGTACCCTAAAGATTCTGGTTTTAATCTTGTTGGATATACAGATTCAGATTATGCAGGAAGTGTTGTAGATAGGAAAAGCACCTCTGGGAGTTGTCAATTCCTAGGTGGCAGGTTGGTTTCCTGGTACAGCAAGAAGCAACAAACAGTTTCCAACTCAACAGCTGAAGCTGAATACATAGCTGCTGGAAGCTGTTGTGCTCAGATCTTGTGGATTAGGAATCAGCTACGGGACTATGGCTTTGTACTTGACAAAATTCCTATCTTGTGTGACAATACAAGTGCCATAGCAATCTCCAACAATCTTGTGCAGCATACGAGAACAAAGCACATCGATATCAGGTATCATTTTATTCGAGAGCATGTCATGAATGGTACCGTGGAGTTACATTTTGTACCCACGGAAGAACAAACAGCAGATATTTTTACTAAGTCTCTTGACGAATCCACATTCACCAGAATTGTTGGTGAATTGGGTATGTTAAATAGTCCTAGTAATTAAACTAGTTAATATCTGAGGTTTGCTCTTTAATAATTTATAAGTGATTACTTTGTTAATATTTGTTATTAAAATCACTTGTATAATTATTTTATCAACTTATCTTCTTGCTTGTTAATTCTTAAATAATTGTCATTATCTTCTTAATATATTCCTACTTACTTCTTTTAATTTTAGAATATTTTAATTTTCTTTAAAAATATTTTTCTCAAATTTTACAAGTTGAAATTAGTGAGAAATCTATTTTTGTTGAAAATTACTTTTGGATATTTGTGTTGATTTAATAAGTCATATTTTCTTTTTAAATGGTTTTCTATAAGAAAGTTATTTTATTAAGAAAATATATAGATTTATTAATTTACTACAAATATTTATGTAAATAGTTAATAGTTTATTTAATATTTTGTAGTGTTTGTCCTTTTGTTATTAATGTTTGATTTCGTAAAAAGGATAACCTGTGGTATTTTTATTATTTTCTATTTAGCTATTTTTAAGTAATTTTATTGTTGTAAATATTTTCATAAATTATTTTCTTTTATTTCTAATATTCTGTAAATATTATTAATACAGTTATTTTTTTAATAATAAAAAAAAATTGTATTTTTCTTTTGTTTTTAGTTTTCATTTTATATAATTATTATGTATATTATTTCTTATATTTGTATATTATTTTTCATGTGTATATAAATAGTTTGTATAGTTTTTCAGCTTAGTCACTATACTTTCAAAACTTACAAACAGGTCCCTGTACTTGGTTCTTTTGTACTTCTTCTGTTTAACACACACATATCATGTTGTTTTAACTTCTAATCTTTGTTGTGTTGCTGTTATTAACAGAATTTCGTATATAGGAACATTGTTGGTATCAAAATGGTATATGTCAATTCAATTGTTTAGGAACAAACGTTTGATTTTCAGGTTCTAACAATTGGAAGACAAGACCTAACAAGTGTTAACAAGTGGTAACAGTTGGTATCTAACATACAGCATCTAAAACATGATAAAATAGTTTTGTTTGTATTGGTTTAAACATTAACATTCATTAATTTGATTAATATTTATTGTTAATTGGATTTTTGTTTATGTTTTTGTTTAGTAAAATCTGCTCAAGATCTTTATATTTCCTAACTCAAAATCTCTTTATATAGTTGTGATTGCTTACATTGTAAATCTTTTGAAATCACAACTGTATATCATTCTATCTCTATTGCTCATATTCTGTGATGCAGGTTCATCTAAATGGAGTTTTGCTTTCTCACATGTTTAGTCATAAGGTTGTAAACCCAACAACTTTTATCCCAGACTACAGTCAAACTCAAACACATTCTATCTTACACCCTAAAAGGAAGTAACCTATCAGACTAAAGGTCACCAGGGAGTAACTGCACCTGATGCAGCAAATAAGGATGTGTGGGATATTCAGTTGGAGAGTTACTACCTTATACACTAACCAAAATATTTCATATGCACAAAGTGAGAATGCACACACTAAGGATGAATTGACGGAAACCTGTAATTCAACCATTTGACGGTTAGGATTATAAGTTAAAGGTTCTTTAATGAACTAAGTGTCTTCACAGACATTAGAAGGAAATCTTGATCTCAATGCTAAATTAAATAGATCATTGTTTACCTTCCCAGAATTCAAATCTGGAACCTTTAAAAGGGAAATTAGCAACTTGTAGATTATGACTCAGATTCGTCTGACGAGTCTAACGAGGATTTGGGATTTGCGAACTCCCATTGCACCACCACTGACCTCTCTTGAAGGGGCTAGGGTGATTTTTCCTTGCAGGTACACTAAAGGATGTTGGAGCTATGAGTGATATGAGTGATACACTAGTGAGCAAGAGTGTAAACACAGAGAGATGTGAGACACTCAACACAAATGAGTGGAGAGAAGAGTGAAACACTTGTGAGGTACACTAAACACTATCACACACTCACAGTGAGGAAGAAGATGAAACTTCCTTTCTAACAAAGAACTCTATAATTGGTACAACTACTTTGTCAACTAGTTGATTGGAGGATTCCTCAACTAAGGGGGAGAAGTAAAGGGGTACAAGAAAAAGGAGAGTAGGTTAGAAAGGGGGAGCATTTACAGACTGTGCTTTGGAAAAGAAGCAAGTCAAGTTACTAAGGGGGAACCTTAGATGGAAAAGTAAGGGGAGATTCAGTTGAAAAGAAATGGGAGATATAAGGAGAAGATTACATCACAATACTATTCTATTAGTCTTTCAATGTACTATGAATGGAGGCTAAGTGGAGGAGTAGTAGATTTCCAGAAGTTATAGAAATGGTATTGATTCACCATTGTCTATTTATTAGGAGCAGTTGTTTTTCTTAAGTGAGAAAAGCTGTGTCAGAGAAGGGAAGTGATTGTAAATCAAGAACTGCTGATAAACACCAATGTAAGATGTGAAGGATTATCAGGCAGAGATATGAAGAATCAGAAATGAAGATGAGTTATCTATTGAAGATCAGTTCCGTGCTAGAGGAACAATCATCTATCATTTCATCAACTGAGAATTCTGGAATTGTTAAATTCAAATCAGAGAAATTTTTTTAATGTACTATTTGCTAAGCTTCTAAATGCTTAATCTTTTTCTTGTTTAAGTGAGTTAGTTGAGTTATCCTCTAGGTATTTGCTTGTTATTGTCTAACAAACAAATAGGGGGAGATTGAAAGGCATATGATGTAGCCTATTTGTATTTCGAGGATACAACTCAACTTAAACAAGATTGTAATAGTAAATAGTATATAGACTGTCACAAGGAATCTCAGAATATATTATCAGTCAGAAGAAAAAGATCAAGGTCAATCTACAGACTTGGGGAATTACTACATTGAAAGAAGTTCAGACATCTGATCAAGCCTCAGTGGAGTTTTTGTTAAGAAGTGGATTCGTTTAAAGTGACAGAGATTTCAAGGTGATAGAGACAGTACAGAAGATTAAAGAGAGAGAAAGGAGAAAAGAAAAGGAACCAGATTTTAAAGTCAACTTATGAAGAACATTCATTGCGGTTAGTCACTCATGAACCAGACAGTACATCGAGTGTCAACATTCAACAGTGGTTGTTCATCATTAACTTCAGTGGTTCAAGCTATCAAGACTGGTATGAGAGAAAATCATTGTGCAAGGAACAGAAGTGCTAAATTAATTAACCACAAGGATTTTATTATCAAGTGGACTGGCTACGAGGAAAAAGAATTATCATAAAGAAATTCTAAATGATATATTCTTAATGCTGAAACTCCGGTTAGAATTGTTGTATTTTTTGGTAAGCAAAAAGAGTCCGGTTTCACATCCTCAAGAGACCGCAGCTTACACCTGGACGGGTTATGAGAAAATAGAATTATCACATAAACATGGAAAGTGATATATTCTTAAAGCTGGAACCCCGGTTGGAATTGATATATTTTTTGTTAAGCAAAAGGAGTCCGGTTTCAGACGCTCAGGTAACCGCAGCTTACAGTTTAAGGATTTATTTATATTAATAAATATTTTATTTATTTAGAAAATTACATTTATAAATATCTAATAATATTAGATATTTATTTTTATAATTTCTGAATTAAAATAATTATTTATTAATTAAAGATTATAAGCTGTGCGGATTAAAAAGCATTTCTACGGAGCCGTCCCTAATAAGGACAAAATAGGCCTCGGTGGTTAAATTGAATAGCAGGTCACATGTTTGTTTATTTAAACAAGAATTTGTATGCATTGTTTAATAAACAATTGAAAAGGAAATGGCAAAAGTAGAAGTTGTCGGCTGGAAAACAATTGGAAATGGAATCAAAGAATGGAAAAAGAAATGCAAGTAGTGCACATGCTGTCGGTAACGCGCCTACAACGCGCGTGAATTACACGCGCCAGAAAGAAGCACCAAAACAGGCCGCGTGCAGCACACCTTCCTCTCCTGCGACTGGTTTCAGCTTGGCTTTGCAGTTCAGTGTTAACAATTTGGATAGTTATACCGATTCTTATATCCAGCAAAAGACAAATTGATTGTCATATTTAGTTCAACTGATAATTATACCGATAGTTATATTATTGTTAACTGATTGTTATATCAGTTTTTTTTTTTTTTGACGTAAAGAAGGAGATTGTTATATCAGTTAAAACAAAGCAATATGACTATGGGTGAACTATAAAAGACAGGAGATTGCAAAAGAGTCAGAAGTAACCCGAACAAAACATAACATACATACACAGAGCTCATATCTCTCTCTCTCAAGAACACAAGAACAAATAAATTCCTAAAAAATCAAGTTCATCTCCTTTGTAATATTTTATCCGGTGGAACTTAATTATTTGTGATTCTTGTACTACTAGCGAATTAAGTTTCCTAGTTCTTGAATTAATATCTTGATTTTTATTAACTAAATTAGAAAAGTTCATGTCGAATTTTCTAATTAGTTATTAATTTCTTGATAATCACTTGTACTGATTTTGTAACACCCATCAAGTTAATATATTGTTATATTCAACTTGAAATTTGTGTTATTTTATTCCGCACAAATTTGTTTGAATTAAATTTTATTCATAAGACAAATTTGGAGAAAATGATATAGATTGTATTCAACCCCCCCTTCTACAATCTTATCGGACCTAACAACTTTTGTTCATTACTTTTGGGGAAACATTGGGTTTTGTTGCTTATTGTCAGTCGTTGTTCAAGAAATTTTTGAAGGAGGATTGTTGTTGCTTATATTATCTACCTTAGCTCTCCAAAAAAGGAAAAAAAAGAAGAAAAAAAAAGAGAAAAAAAAATATATATGAGAGCATACTTATGTTTTTGTGTTTGTGTGATCCTTCTTCATTCGACTAGTCAAGCATTTTGTTGGAAGAGATTTAGAAAATCCATATTTGGGGAAGATCTATGGTGTTGTGTAAGATTTATAATGATTTCTACCAGCTTTTGACACTTCACCTTATTTGGCCTTACTTGACATACCTTGTCCCTAGCCCCATTACAACCCAAATAAAAGACCTTTTGATTATCGTCATTAATGTATGTTGTGTTAAAGTTAGATTGATACCAAATGTCAAGCATGCTTATGATTTTGTTGGAATTGAGTGATACACTTACCCTTGTTCTTGAGTGAATATTCTTTTGTGAGTGAATGGTGAGTTGTTGCTTGTTTTAGCATATGAAGTCCCAAGTTTTGAATCTAAGGTGTACTCTTGTGGGCTTAGCATGGTTACCAACTTATTTTTACACTTGACATGGACTTTTGAGGACCTATGCATATTTCTTTGAGTAGACTATGTGAATACTTGCACCCTACACACCAAGACATTGCAAATTCACTTTGATTCTTAAGTTGATGTAGCATGAGATGACTTGTATGTGTGGTGTTGCATTGAGCAATCTTTTACATGAGCTAGATGGATTTTGTGGGTACATTCACTATAGGCCCTCACGAGACCTCACTCGTCCACTAGGGCTGCCTAGGGGTTTAAAGGGCTTGTTGCATATGCCAAATGCAACCGTGATCACCTACGGAAGTGGTATTTAGGTAGTATTTTATATTTTTCTCGAGGACGAGCAAAAGATAGGTATGGGGGCATTTGATAGGTCCATAATTTATTATATTTTTAATACCTATTTTATGTCCGTTTTCGTAATTTTATTATTTAATAAATTGTTTTATTTTGTTTTGTAAGAAAATAAATAAAAACAGATTTCTAGCAGGAAAAGGTGAAAAAAGGCAAGGAGGTGGAAAATACTTGGAGCCAAGGAAATTGGAGGAAAAATCGAATACTTGTTGAAGAAGAAAAGGAAATTGGAGAAATTATATTCGCAATCTGATTTGTAATTAAGGACCCTAGCCCAAGTTTTTCTCTATATATACGGGATTCTCTCTTATATTTGAGACACCTAGAATTCTTGTAATTACTTGCTTCTTGCTTTGAGTCTTTGATATATTTTATTTAAGTTTCGTTGATTTTCAGTTCTGTCATGCCAATTCTTTTGCTTCAATCTGTCGTGCATGCTTTATATTATTAATAATTAAGATCATCACGTTCATCCTGTACTTGCATATTAGTTCATTGTTTTTGCTAATTCATTAAATCATCTCCGTTAAATTGTTCTGGTTTTATGTCTAATATTATTAACTTTTACATTAACTGTTTTATTTTTATAAATATGTCTAGTTAATTTTCTTATCCTAGGATGAAGATGAAGTTAATTTAATTGCTTTTAAATTCTTCTCGTTCCTATTAATTGATTCTCATAATTTTTCTTGGTGCTTAATTGATCGATTGACAAAGTGATTTTGATATATTATTGTTACCTGATTTATTTTTCATAGTCTATGCTTGCTCCTTGAAGTTTTGATAGGTTATTGTTAGATAACAAGTTTCATAGTATATGCTTGTCTCGTTGATTGATATATCTTATTTGTGAAGAAAGAGGATTGATTTTAGGGCGAGTTGATATTAATTGTGATTGATTAACGGATTCGGATTCCTAGGTTTTTCATATTATTTGATAATCTTTGCTAAATAGGTTAATTAAAACTCATCTCAAATCTTATTGTGTAGTTCGCCTGAGTTAATTATTAGGGTTTTGAAAATTCATAGTCTCTGTGGATCGACCTGTATTTGCTACAATTAAACACTGTGCGCTTGCAGTTATTTTACACATCAGAGTTCATAAATACTGGCACCTTTTTCGACCATCTCCATAACCAAGATAACGGTTCCTACCTTTCGAATAGCTGAAGAAATTGCTGGAGCAATTGCTTATTTGCATTCTGCCGCTTCTCCCCCAATAATTCATCGAGATTTAAAAAGCACAAACATACTACTTGACAAAAATTTTGTGCAAAAGCAGCATATTTTGGAGCATCTAAAATAGTGCCTCGAGATCATGCAGATATTGCTACCATGGTCCAAGGTACATTTGGGTACATAGATCGTGAATAATGTACTCAAGTGAGTTGATGGAGAAGAGCGATGTTTACAGTTTCAGGGTTATATTGGCAGAGATCTTAACACACTACAAGAAACAATCGACCATACAACAGTTTTTATCCGTCGTCTGAAGCCCTGTTTTTCCGTTGTCTATCTCGATGCCGTCTGTTACCAACACAACACCAGTATAACCGTGGTCTATATTGCAGACGGATAACAGACCTGGTTCAGAACTGTTGTGTGAAACTTGGGTCATACAACGATTAATTTCTTGAAAATTTTGTGTGTATTACATGAAGACAACGATAGCGTTTCTTATAAATGGTGTGTAATACATGGATCATACAACGGTATTTTAAATTTGGTCTATTGTCTGATTATGTTTTTAACAAGGGTTTTTTCAAACATATTTATTGTGTAATACCTGGATCATACAATGGTTTTTAAAATTTGGTCTATTGTCTCATTATGATTTCAACAAGGGTTTCTTGAGACATGTCTATTGTGTACTACCTGAATCATACAGTGGTTTTTTAAACTTGGTCTATCATCTTTTATTTTTGCCATCTACACACAATGGTTTGTTTAATTTGAAATGTTACTACTGCCATATACAGACAATGGTTCCCGAAAAATAAGCATTGTCCCTTCGTTATGTTCGCAACGATTTCTTGAAAGATAACCATTGTTAGAGATCTTAGCACACAATGCTATTAATCATCCAAATCATCATTTTCATTTGATTCACACAATGGTTTAATTAAAACTACTTTCCATTTTTATTAATAAACAATGCTTTACCAAAACAAAAATACAAAATCAAAGCATTTACAAAAATTCCAAATATTAACAAAATTACAAATACATAGCTTGTCTACAAAACTTAAACAAAAGGACATTAGTTGATAAGCCTAGTGGACGGCCATTACTTGCATTTCCCCTACTATTGCGAGGAGACATTTGTTGCTGACCCCTCAGAATATTACCCTGCTGCAGCTTCATTACTTGGTGTTGCTTCAGCTGCCAAAAAGGATAAACAAGATCCACATTTATCAGGAATTATTATAAGACAGGTGAGCAAAACCTATAAACCGTATTACCAACTATAAGAGTGACTTGCAAGGAATAGATGCAATATCTAACAAAGCATGTTTACTGGTAACTGGTAAGGTATCACCTGTTAGAGCCAGGACCAAACAATAGACATTCTACTTGAAACAACCATACTAATAGCTTCAAAAGTCGATTAAGTACATAAAAGTTTAGAATTTCAGAGAATCTGCTACTTATAGCTCTAGTCGTCGATTAAGAACATCAGAGTTCATAAGCAACAATAAAGAGGTAGTCTACTATTAAAATACCTATAGGCACAAGCAGGCTCCACGTTTGTCCTGATCACATTCTCGAAGTCAAAGTGTGTACCCTGTTAAACAAATTTTAGAAACATATTCTACAAAGGTTTAATGTGGTTGTGGTCATTAAAAAAGTTACGTAATGGGCTAAAAAGACATCCACACAACTAATTAACACCCACACACACTCTAATTACTACACCCGCATATCCTACCTCTATAATTTAAAAAAGTTACACAAGCACACTCTATAATTTGAGGCAAGTATAATGCATTTGTATTTATACCTGCTGCTGGGTGGTAATAAGTAGGTATCACACCAGTATCGTTTACTTTTGAATAGTCATGAACATCAAATCCCTTTGATGACAAGACCATATCCTGCATCAACACACACAACAGAGTGCATACTGAGGAAAATTACAAACATTTAAGACATCCAAGATATGTTGCATTAACCAAGATAGAATAGTAATTTGTAAGTGGGGGCGAATGGAGAGAGTACTATCTAGCCTTGCTTTGCGCTTTTCTTAATCTCTACAATAAGTTTCTTTTCCTGATTCTACAAGCCTTGTCTCTCCCTTTCAATCTCCCTAATAGAACTGAGAAACATGGTCCAAAATCAATAAACCTTAATCATATCGAATCGTATTAATTCACATAAAACTATACTACTTTAAAAGCATTGTAATGTACACATTAAGCTGTAAAAGGAACATACCAAACTACAAAACTTAGCAATAACTATGATTAGCCAGACCATGATGATGGACCACAGGGATCACCCACAAACAAATATACAAGTAATATTGAACCATATAATTTTATGGTATCACGGCAAACGATGGTGGATTTCACTTGAGCAATATACAGTGGCAGTGAAAAAACTCATGTCAAAAGAAAACTTGCATAAAGACATACATTTAAATTTTCGAATTAGGCGAATACTAAGCAATAAATTAGATAAACACTAAGAATACAGTCATATGGCAAATAAGACATATTAACAAACAGTTGGTTTACACTGAAAAGAAAACAAACATTACAATTGTGAAAAAAGGGAAACAGCGACTAGGGATAAAAAGACATACGAAAATAGTGGAAAATGAGAGCTTAGAGATGAACTCGGGGACACCGAAACCACGAGGAGCGGAACCAGCAAAGTCAAAAGCAAATTAGGAGTGAAGGGAGATAAAACATTTCCTGAAATCGTCTCTATTTAATTGGGAAATAGAGACGATTAAATTCCTGAAATTGCTTGTCAGCAAATTGCTTCAGCCCATCCAGCAGCTTGTCTTTTCCCATTTTCAACAAGGACCCAGGGGTTTGTGTTTGTGTGTGTGAAAGATAGAGACAGAGTATATACTCCCTCTGTCCCATCCATTTCTTCACACTTTCCTTTTTGGATGTCCATCCAATTCTTCACATTTCCTAAAATAGTAAACTTTATACATTATATATTTATGGGTCCCACTACTTTACTCACTTTTCTCCTCCACTATACCCACTTTATACATTATATATTTATGGGTCCCACCACTTTACTCAATTTTCTTACTTTTCACCCCT
The DNA here is from genome assembly GCA_037693485.1 of Kitagawia praeruptora. NCBI lineage: Eukaryota > Viridiplantae > Streptophyta > Magnoliopsida > Apiales > Apiaceae > Kitagawia > Kitagawia praeruptora. The sequence continues at coordinate 112,460,833 of CM075351.1, read as the reverse complement.
TTCTTTATATATTTCCTTGACCTCCGTGCCCGAACCCATATGTGAACATATGGGTGGGACGGAGGGAATAGATGCTTTAAAAAATGGAATTTGGGTTTCCGGGGAATTTGGATTCACTGAAAACAAGGGGGGGAAAAATACAAAAATATAAAACGTGGGACTTGATTAGGCAGCTATGCTTAGACTCAAATCATCCCATTCTTATAGGTGGGGACTTTAATGAAATTCTGAGTAATGAAGAGAAGGAAGGGGGAGTTCCTAGGAACCAGAGACTGATCCAAAATTTTAGAGATGCTCTAGATGATGTCTTTCTCCGTGACTTAGGTTTCTCGGGCCACGTTTTTACATGGGACCGTGGCAAATCAGCAGAAACTCGTATACAAGAAAGACTAGACAGATTTGTAGCCAATTCGGGATGGTGTCATCTCTTCCCAAATTACCAGGTTCAGCACCTCACAAAACTCCAATCGGATCACGCTGCCATTCTCTTATGTACAGAGTCAATTCGGAAGTCTTATGATAGAAGGAGCAGAAGTTTTAAGTTTGAGACCAGTTGGCTTTTAGAATCTGGGGTGGAGGATGTTATCAAAGAAGCATGGTTTAGGGGAGGGCAATCAGAGATTCTAGTCAAGTTAGGTATGGTGTCAGAATCCCTGTCGTGTTGGGGAGATGAAAAAATTGAAAATCTGGACAAGAAGATCAGAGAGGCTGAAAATCAGCTTACTGCTAGCCGTCTTCGCTGTTCAACCACCGCGGATTTGGAAGAGTGTGTGTCCCTCGAAACAAAGTTGAATAACCTGCTGGAGAAGAACGAAGCCTACTGGTACATTAGATCGAGAGCAGCAGAAGTTAGAGATGGGGATAGAAACACTAAGTACTTTCATCACAAAGCTTCCCAAAGAAAGAAAAAGAACTATATTTCTGGGTTGTATGACTCAAACGGAGACTGGAAGGTCGAACAAAAGGAGTTGGAAGGAATAGCGACTAAGTTCTATAGTGAGCTGTTCACATCAGCCAATCCTAGCCCGGAGACTATGGATCAAGTTTTAGAAGGTGTTGAAAATATGGTGTCACCTGAGACTAATCAAATGCTGTTGAGACCCTATTCAAAAGTAGAAATCCATAAGGCTTTATCTCAAATGGCTCCGTGCAAAGCTCCGGGACCGGATGGCCTTCATGCTATCTTCTACCAGCGATTCTGGTCTGTGGTAGGTGATGAGGTGACTAGCTTTATCAATGACATTATCTCAGGGAAAGCATCTCTTCAGGATGTCAACACGACAAGAGTAGCTCTAATCCCAAAGGTAAGAAGCCCAAATGAAATTTCTGACTTTAGACCGATTTCATTATGTAATGTCCTCTATAAAATAGCCTCTAAATCTGTGGCAAATAGACTCAAGCCATTGCTGCAGAATATCATTTCTGAAAATCAGAGTGCCTTTGTTCCGAAAAGACTCATAACTGACAATGCTATAATTGCGCTAGAGTTGTTCCACACAATGAAAAAGAGGATGAAAGGGAGGAGAGGTTCGACAGCCATGAAGCTTGACATGAGTAAGGCCTATGACCGTGTCGAATGGAATTTCTTAAGAAAATTGCTGGTAAAGTTAGGTTTTGCAGGGGCTTGGGTAGATACAGTCATGAGTTTTGTCACTACTGTTTCTTATTCGTTTTTGGTAAATGGGAGACCGTCAGACAGTGTTCTACCATCTAGGGGTCTCAGGCAAGGTGATCCCATCTCTCCCTATCTTTTCATCATGGTTGCTGATGCTTTCTCTGGTTTAATGAGGATAGTTGCCGAGAAAAAACTGATCCATGGTGTTCGAGCCAGCGAGAGGGGCCCAGAAGTGACCCACTTATTTTTTGCAGATGATAGCCTTCTTTTCACTAGAGCCACACGACAGGAATGCTCAGTCATTGTTGATATTCTCAACAAATACGAAGCGGCATCCGGGCAAAAAATTAATTTCGCAAAGTCGGAGGTTTCCTTCAGCAAAGGGGTTTCAAGCAATTCAAAGAGTGAGATTGGGTCTATTTTGAACATGAAGGTTGTTAACGATCATAACAAGTATCTCGGTCTCCCCACTATTGTTGGCAGGTCAAAAAAAGTAGTCTTTGAGGTGATTAAAGATCGAATGTGGAAAAAAGTCCGAGGCTATAAGGAACAGATTCTCTCCAAAGGGGGGAAGGAGGTTCTCATAAAAAGTGCCATTCAAGCGATTCCTGTATACATCATGAGTATCTACAAACTCCCGGCAAACCTTATCAACGACCTTCATTCAGTACTGGCAAGGTTCTGGTGGGGGTCTACCGAATCAAAAAGGAAATCTCACTGGAAAAAATGGGAGTCGCTGTGTCAACCAAAAAGCGTTGGAGGTATGGGCTTCCGGGACTTGGCTGTTTTCAATGACGCTCTTTTAGGGAAACAAATTTGGAGACTCCTCCATGAGGATAACACCCTTATGGCAAGAGTGTTGAAGGCTAAATACTACCCTCATTCTTCGGTTCTCGATGCAGCTCTTGGCCCCTGCTCGAGTTACTCTTGGCGTAGTATTTGGAGCTCAAAAGCCTTAGTTAAGGAAGGAATAGGGTGGAGAGTGGGAAATGGTAGAGACATAAACATTTGGTCAGATCCCTGGTTAGTAGATAATCAGGGCCATTACCCTACGAGCAATCCTCCGGAGAACAACCAGTACGAGCGTGTATCAGACTTGATAGACGAAACAAATCTCAGTTGGAAGGAGGCCATCATTGAAAGGCTATTCAACGACAGAGACAGAAGATTGATCTCTTCAATTCCAATCAGTGAAGGCCTGCCTAGAGATAGAATTTACTGGGCCTGGTCCAAAGCAGGAAATTATAAAGTTAAATCAGCATATTTTAATGGAAAATCTTTCGACGTAGCTGGTGCTCATAAGGGGTGGGTGGCTATCTGGAAGGCGAAAGTTTCGCCAAAGGTCCGTAATTTCCTGTGGAGATGTTGCTCCTTCACCCTTCCTACAAAAGCAATCTTGAAATACCGACATTTGATAGAAGACGACCTTTGCCCTTGGTGTAGAAGTGAGCCTGAAACCATTCTGCACTCCTTGTTTCAGTGTCCGAGCATCTGCGCAATTTGGAACCAGTCGAGGTGCAGACAAGCAAAAGAGATTGGGGAAGCAGGTAATTTCCTTGAGGTGTTAGACATCTGGAAGGAGACCTTAAGCACTGACCAACGTGATTGGTGTTTTGTCATGCTCTGGTCCCTGTGGTGTCGAAGAAATCGGTTGGTTTTTGAGAATGAACACCAGTCGGATTCATATATCCTGGCTAAAGTCTCGAGTATAGCATCAGAGTATAGTGAATACTGCAATAAAATTTATGGAGTCAAAACAACACCTCCCAAATCTGAAGTTAGCTCCCTTTGGACCCTGCCTCCAGAAGGTATTGTCAAGATTAATGTTGACGCTTCTACTGCAGTCGAAGGTTGGATTGCTTTGAGTGCGGTTGCTCGGAATAACCAGGGGAGAGTTCTTTTTGCTGCTGTTAGAAGGATCCGGGCTCGATGGAGCCCTCTTATTGCGGAGTGTAAAGCTGCCCTGTTTGGTCTAAAAAAGGCGAAGGAATTCAACCTCACTCATATTATTTTAGAATCGGATTGCCAAAATTTAATCGACAAGGTCAAGTGCAACAAGTGTGGCAATATGGAAACAGATTTTACGCTGCAGGATATATTCAGTGCAAGTGCCCAGTTTGATCTCTTAGAATGGTCTCAAGTTAAGAGAAATGGCAACTCAGTTGCTCATCACCTAGCTAGAATTATTCCTTTTGGGGTAGAACAATGTTGGATGCTAAATGCTCCTTCTGAAATTGCTCAGTTTGTATTTTCAGACTTTATGTCTGCTTCTTCTTTATGAAATTGCTTGACCCTCAAAAAAAAAAGGGGGGGAAATACAAGAGGGAAATTAAAACAAAAACTAACATTGCTATAACGAAAATTTGAAACTTTTTAGTGATATATATTTAATTAGTTTTTTTTTTGAACATAAATATAAATAAACATATTAAATTTTGAAACTTTTAAGTCATATATTCGGTCACATAAAATAATGAAAAAATTACAATTGTACGAGATTTTAACAAAAACGAAGTAAAAGTGGTGCTTCTTATAACGAGGCACGATCCAAATGCAATGGATAATTTTTTTGGATGATTTCTTCGACGATCGAACCGTACGGATGTTAATAAACACTCATTTCAGTGTTGGGTAAAAATAATGAAAAAATAACAAGGTCCGGTTGTACGAGACTTTAACAAAAACGAAGTAAAAGTGGTGCTTGCTATAACAAGGCACGATCCAGATGCACTGGATATTTTTTGTAATAACCTGATTTTTTGGTAGAATTAAAACTTTTCTTATTATGGTTAAGTGCATCAATGAATAGTGATTTCGTGGATGAATAGTGATTTTGGGAACCAAGAAATTTTTCATGCCACCCTATGCACGAGACATGGTATGGATATTTCGAAGTCATATTAGTGATTCACTAAGTGTATGTAAAGACGATCGGAATTCAGAAAATCCAAAGTTTGTTTTTATGGAATATTTGACCGGGCCGTGAACCGTACATCAGTATTATCAAAACATGAGATATTAAAATTGAGGATTTGAGGATTTTATATTTTAAATTTTATGAAATGCGATTTGAGAATTTAGAACGAAAACCACTGATAGTGAAACAAGCGTTCTAGAAATCGCTGAAACTTTATAACGAGATTAAGCGATAAAGCGAACGAATCATGGATTATGGATTGATTTTATAACAAGATTAAATATCCTACATGATCATCAAGAGAATTATATCAAGTCGATTAAATGATTTAATCAAGGATTAAATCAAAACAATTTAGAAGTTAAGTGATTTAAATCACTTAAATCAAACAAGAAACAAAACAAATATCTACCAAGCTTCTTCAATACTCTTTGCACAAGGACCAAGGAGCATCAAGTGGATTAAGATCTGATCCAAGTCCATTGCTTACATCATTTCATAGTTGAATTAGTCAAGATTGGTGGAGAAAGAAAAAGAAGAACGAAGAGATCCAAAACTGCCCACCATGAACCAAGCTCAAAGAAAAATTCATATCTCAAGATCTAGAGCTTTCCAAATCACCAAATTTTAACCATAGCTCCCCCATAATAGGTAGAACACACGCCTAATGTTTGGTGGCAAACAAAGGAGTGTAGCCTAGCCAAATATCTCCCCCGAGTTGAAGAAGCCAAACTGCCCTGTTCTTGACAGTTTCTGCCCCGATTTTTAAACGGCCATATCTCCCTCATTTCTCAATAAATTTTGTGTTCTATAGCTTGTTGGAAAGGTATTAAGATTCTCTACAACTCTTCTTCGGGAGCCTTGTCCAGAAAAGCATGGTAAGGCCCTCGTTTTTGCAGTTCTTTGAATATATGAATAGTAACTCCGAACTTTCTAAGTTGTGTTCTTGTTTTGATGATCAAGATTTAGCTTCCTAATAACTATCTAAGGCTTATTGAAGGATCATTAAGTTTTTCTAGTGTTATTAGAACATCAAAAGGTATAAACCTCAAGCTTACTTTGTTATATTGTGAGTTATATGCTAAGTTTTAAGATGGTTTCAAGATGTGTTCATCTTAGTGTACTTAGTGATTGTTTGGCTTTGTTTTAATATGATAAATGGTGGGTGTTGGATTGTAGCCACACCACCGACTTTAGAGACATGTTTAGGTTGTTTGATGAGGTTGTGGATGTACGGTATGCCCGGTGTGGCTTGGTTATGCTGTGACAAAATGGAAACGTCCGAGTTATAGCCGTCGTAATGGCGAAATTTCGTTAACCCTTAAAAACAGTTAATGTCCGAGACCAAACTTATAAGTAACATATGACTTGAATTCGAGGACCGTTTTCGAACCAAACTTACGACTTAAGTATTTGACGGGTAACATTGACTTAGTATGAGTCTAGATTAAGCCATTAAGTTCTTTGATTGTGATTCGCTTACGTGTTTAAGTATTGAGTTACAAGTGGATCATCTAGATTGTCCGACATCGTCATGAGCCCTATCACTTCTCGAGCATCATGCAAGTTTTCTAAATCTATACTTTGAAGTATTGATGATATAATACTGCTTTTGCCATGTATAAAGTTGTACCATTTTGCGATATATCTTATTTCCTGTTGAAATAGAATTTGACCTTTGGATTATATACGATCTTTGAGTTAAGTAATTATAAACCGGTCTACCTTGTAGCTCTAGATATAAGAGCATATTCATTGTTTTCGATTCTAAACCGGGAGTCGGTATTTTGAGATATGTAGATAGTCGTGGAAACCCGGAGGGATTCCAGCGGCAGAATACTATGTATTTTGAGGATTGTTATTACTAAACATTATTATTAATTCCAAAAAGTATTAATTGTTTGGAAATGATTTGAGGAATGTTATTTATAAACATTAATTATATTTCATAAAGTATTAATTACTTGGAAACCATTCGAGGATTGTTATTTGAATATGATATCATTCGAGGAATTGTATTTGCTTACTATATCTTTCGAGAAATGTTATTTGAGTATTATCTCAGTCGAGAAATACTATATGAATATTATTTCTGTTAAATATGCTACTGGAAGGCATAACTGTTTTCGAAAGTATAATGTGATACTTATTTTACGAGTTGATATTGGCTTATAAGCTAGATATGAATTATATTAGTTATAAGCCGGATGTTTCGCTAACCCTTAGTGAAGGGCATGCGATTTTCATTCTTTAAATATAGACCGGGAGTCGGTATTTCTGTATATCTTGTGATTATTTTCTAAGGAAAATACTAGATAAATGTTCTTCCTTATTTCCTTAATGAATATTATTTTGAATATTCATTTGAGTTTAATTTATTTAATGAATATTATTTGAATATTCATTTGAGTTTTATTTATGTAATGAATATTATTCTGAATATTCATTTAAGGTTTGGTTTATTTAATGGACATTATTTTGAATATTTATTCGAGGAATTATTTATTTAATGAATATTTTTATATATACTTATTCGGGGGTTATTTATGAGCAATATTTTATATTAAGAATATTCTGGAAATATTTATGGTTTAATAAATATTCTTTGAATATATATTTAATTCTTTTAACTAGTTCTAAAAATAATATATTTTATTCAAAAATTATCTTTGATCTTCAAATATTATATAAAATTATTTCCGAGTCTTATTATTATTGTTTTTATCGAGGAAGGTTCTCAAAACTTTATTTTCCATTTAAATCAATCTTATCGGAAGATTTAAATGCTCGCTCAAAACTTCCAAATTATAAGGGAACCTTACTTGAGAACTGTTATTTATGATTGACTACCCGGTCATAGATTTTTGAAAATATTATTTTCACTCACATCTTGATTTCTAAATCATCAAATGAGTCTTTTGATACTTCCTCATCATTCGAGGAGTAAGATTGATGGAACAAGTTATAATCCATTAACGAGCATTAGCTCGGGAAATATTGGTGAATTTTCCTTTCCAATTAGATACGACTACTTTGTGGAGTCCTATCAACAAGTATTATACTTGGGGAAATGGGGACGAACTTTACGTTTCAGAGTCATGGATTTACTCGAACTAGGAGTATTTGTGTAAGAGGTTGTGGGACAGTCCATCATTAAATTCGGTGTAAGAGGCTGTGGGACAGTCCATCCTGGAATAGGGTCCGAGTGGCGCCGGTCCCGTCTAAGCCCAAAGATGGCTAGGGAGATCCGGCGTATGGTGGTGTCCATATGTTCTTCCTTCTACATGTAGAGAAACAAACATTGAGATGCACGACCTGCGACTGATCATCGTAAGGTGGTGTCGTCTGGCGCGATAATACTCCAGTATTAGTTAATCATCCCAATTTGGATATTTCCTGCAACACGTATCGAAGAGACTTCTTTCAAGTTAACGGGTAGCTCCCGCAACACGTATCGAAGAGACTTCTTTCAGGTTGGCAGGGGTTTGAAAAGTGTTCAAAACTGTCATTGCAATATCTATTTTGCGATGTCCCTTTTGTTATATATATATGTGGATATCTGGCTTATACTTTTGCATAGCAGATATTTCTACGGAATATATATTTTGAGTTACCTTGTAACTTCATCTTTTATATTATACTAGAAGTTTGAAGAGATATTATAAAAATGATATTTGAAGTACTATGATGGTACTGTTTTCGAATGTATTCCGAAAAGGAAATACTTTCGGTAAAAAGATATTTTGATAATTATTGTCTTATACCCACTATATATTCTGGGTTTGAATTAAAGGCAGAATTAGGCCATACCTTCTTTACCTTGTTGAGCTATTGCCCACTCTTTCTATTGTTTTATATATATATATATATATTATATAGCAGCTAAGCAGGATGCCAATGGGACGGCACATACCCCGCAAGGCGTTTCCATAAACAGTTTCTGGCATTGATCCCGAGAGTAGTACGAACCAGTCAAATCAGGCTGCCGCTTTTGGTATTCATCTTATGTATAGATATGAATGGTATGAGAGGATTGTGAACATCAGAAGGCTAAGTTGGTAATGTAACATTACTTAAAAATTGTATCAGTGATAGATTCAAAAGACATTTGGATATTGTATTAAAAAATATTTATTTCGTAGTTGTTGTATTTTGTCGTTTCTGAGACTCTAACCTGTGTGTGTGTGTGTAGGAGACATATATTTTGGGGTCATGATCAGGTTAATTATGAACATTGCGAGTAATACAGGTAAGGCAAGGAGTAAATGGATCGTGACTACTCTAATTCCCTGACCCCGAATTCGGGGTTGTTACATTTTTTTTGGATGATTTCTTTGACGATCGAACTGTACAGATGTTAATAAACACTCATTTAGTGGTGGGAAAAAATAATGAAAAAATAACAAGGTCCGGTTGTACGAGATTTTAAAAAAAACGAAGTAAAAGTGGTGCTTCCTATAACGAGGCACGATCTAGATGCACTGGATAATTTGTTTGGATGATTTTTTCAACGATCGAACTGTACGGATATTAATAAACACTCATTTTAGTGTTGGGAAAAAATAATGAAAAAATAACAAGGTCCGGTTGTACGAGATTTTAACAAAAACGAAGTAAAAGTGGTGCTTAACGAGGCACGATCCAGATGCACTGGATAATTTTTTTGGATGATTTCTTCGACGATCGAACCGTACGGATGTTAATAAACACTCATTTTAGTATTGTGAAAAAATAATTAAAAAATAACAAGGTCCGGTTGTACGAGATTTTAACAAAAACGAAGTAAAAGTGGTGTTTCCTATAACGAGGCACAATCCAGATGCACTGGATAATTTTTTTGGAAGATTTCTTCTACAATCGAACCGTACGGATGTTAATAAACACTCATTTTAGTGTTGGGAAAAAATAATGAAAAAATAACAAGGTCCGGTTGTACAAGATTTTAACAAAAACGAAGTAAAAGTGATGCTTTCTATAACAGGCACGATCCAGATGCAGTGGACAATTTTTTTTTGGATGATTTCTTCAACGATCGAACCGTACATGCATAATAAATATAATATATTAGTACATGCATATATGTAAATTTTAAAATTTTAAAATCGAAATCAAATAAATTCTTGATAAAATTTAAATTAATTATTACCAATAAAATTCTTGATAAAATCCGCTAGACATCTTCTTGGGTTGACATATTTTACCCATTTATTCTGCTCATGACCCATGGCCCATTAGTGGTTGCCTATGGCTAGCATGATGCTAAATGTTATGAGGCCTCATTTGTGAGGCTAATGGAGAGCTTACGAGGACCTCGCATGCGACCCTCTGGGTGCAGGCATGCGACCTCGAATGTATAGGCAGGCGACCTCCTATGGGTGCAGGCATGCGACCTCGTCGGTACAGGCATGCGACCTCGTCGGTACAGGCATTCGACCTCCTCGGTACAGGCATGCGACCTCGTGGGTACAGGCATGCGACCTCGCTGTGCTTAACAGTATCTACTCATGCGACCACACTAGGCTTAGCTATGAGCCTACATAAGAGTATTCTAGGCCTCGCTGGACCTTGCAGAGACAGTATTCTAGGCCTCACTGGACCTCTAGGCCACACTGGACCTTGTAGATAGACGTGCATGATAGATGCTATCCCATACTAGGGACTTTGCTGGCGAACTCGACCCACAGCTTGGGGTCGCAAACTTCCACATTGTGCTTGATAGTATATTGGACCGACTCCTGGTGGTGGGTTTTAGTGACCCAATCTTCATCTCTAGGCCCATTATGGGTTGTGGACCTCTATTCAAGCCCATTAGGCCTGCTTAGGGCTTATGCCAAGATTTGGGCATAACAACTACCCCCCGAGTCCATATTGTCATTGAAGATGTGATGTGGACTCAAAAACTGCTTTGTCAAAACTTCGATGCGAGGCATGTGCTCTCTATAGATTGCTGTAGATGAAAGCATAGCTATCTCAAGTGCCTTGGGACCGCATCGCATCGTGACCCTTATGAATTTGAATGGTTTCGAACAGCTGTCCTGTCTCGAGATCTGCTCTTAGCCGCTAAGATGATGACACGTGTTGTGTGTCTTTCAATTAATTTAAAGCCATGTATAAGTGAGTAATAATGACCTCAAGGGGTCCTTCCAAGCGTAATGTGGTCCTGCAAGGACCTTGAGAAGCGACCTCATAGGGCCTTTCAGTCATAAGTTGTTATAATTATATCTTCTGTCCAGCTGATAGGTTAGCTCGGGCTCTCATTATGTCTTCAGGTCTTCTTAAAATATAATGAGATGACTCTCCGCTATTCCTTATTATTATGATGAGAGGCCTCCTCATAAGTTGAGATGACTCCTTGTAGTCTCATATGCTGCGAGGCCACCTCGCAGCCTCATACGTTGCGAGGCCTCCTTGCAGCCTCATATGTTGCGAGGCCTCCTTGCAGCCTCATATGTTGCGAGGCCTCCTTGCAGCCTCATATGTTACGAGGCCTCCTTGCAGCCTCATACGTTGCGAGGCCTCCTGGAAACCTCATACATTGCGAGGCCTCCTTGCAGGCACATATGTCGCGAGGCCTCCTTGCAGCCTTTATGTTGCGAGGTCTCCACCTCATAGCGGTATCAATATTATCTTCAATTTTCATAATGAGTCTGCTTAGAGCCTGTATCAATTTTTGAGCATAACAACTACCCCCAGTTTTTCGGTGCCAGGTAGTTGTAGCGGAGAACTATTTTTTCTAGTCTTCAAAATTATTCTGAACTCCTCCAAAAATAAAAATCAAATAAGTGTTTGATTTTTTGGAGAGCCTCCTTACTTGACAATTTTGGTTTTTTTTATTTTAATGCGAGCAAATGTCTCCTCGGCCACCTTGATACATTTTTTTTCTTCGCGTACGTAGCCTTCTTGAGTCTCTTCTCGCCTTGTTTTTCTTTACAACCTTGTGGAGTCGTGGGCCTCGTATTTGTACTTTCACCTCGCTGACTTTTCTTTCTCTTTTTTTTAACATTTTCTTTTTTCACTTTGGTTGAGATCGCCTCGCCTTTCTCTGTTTCCTTCTATTTTTAATAACTCTTGCCGATATAATGAGAGGACTCCTCGTATCCTCCTATGTGGAGGGGCCGCCTCGCTGATATAATGAGAGGACTCCTCGCAGCCTCCTATGTTAAGAGGCCTCCTCGTTGATATAATGAGAGGACTCCTCTATACATGTATATGCGAGGATACCTTATTTTTAATAAGCCACATGTGCTCCTGTTAGTCCATACGTGGACCCCAGTTCGTCTTTTTTATTTTAGTTGATCAAGCTGCCCCGCTTTTTAACTTCCTTTTGATCCTTGATTCCATGGCCTCATATTCAACTTTCTTTTATAGCCTTGTAGACAGACTGCATCCATCATGTTGCTGGGCTCTAGCCCTAGCTCGCATATGCTAGCTGGTGGGCCATACATCTTTGAAAGCTGATAATTTTGAATTTTCCAAGTGCTTTGGGATACCTGATTGAGTCTTCATATGCTCCAATTTGGTTATAGACTGATTTTAAAACATGCCTAGTGATAGCTCCACACTGACTTACGGACTGACCAATCATCGCCAATGGGGTTAAGTAGTCTCGCATCGTAAGATATCGGGCTTGCGACCTCACAACGCTTGGTGCTGGCTTTGTCTTGCAATTCTTCAAATGTCTCACTAAAAGAGATGTTTATGTAACGGCACTACCCCCCGAGTCCACATTATCATTGTTGATATAATGATGAATCAAAGTGTTTCGGCAATCTTCTTGTATTAGTTGGAGTTAATACCATTTGTAATGAAGAGAATTTTGATGTGGTCCCGCTATGAGTTCTCCTTCAAATTGGGGCAATGTATGCTGATATTAGTGAAGTCCATACCAAGCAGGGGGCTTGTTTGATAGATGCTCTTCCTGGTGTACTGAAGTAGTTGAGGACCTCCACATTGCCGGCAAGGATCGGGGGCGTCCCCCCTCTCCCCAAGGATCGGGGGCGACCCCCCTCTCCTCGGCGTAGAGGTATTTCACCAAGAAGCATCTCATGTAGAGACGTCTCATTGATCTCAATAGTCATATCATATAGGGGGCTCATAATTTCGACGAGGAGATGGGGGTCTGTAGCGACGATAATGGGACCGCTCACGATTTCGACGAGGAGAAGGGGGTATGTCGTGATGACAACAGGACCACTCACGATCTCGACGAGGAGATGGGGGTCAGTCATTACGACAATGGGACCGCTCACAATCTCGACGAGGAGATGGGGGCCACTTAGAACCTTGACCCTTGCCTTGGCCTCTACCATGGATTTGCTTATCCTTCTTATCAGAAGTGAGCTTTTCAAGCTTAGGGCGAAAATCGTGCTCAATTAATTTCTTTCCAGTGCGATTAAAAACACTTACTAACCTCCTCTCAGATGAGGCGGTCTCACACTGTGATCCCTCTTTCGTCTTAGTAGCATTTATCAAAGGCCTTCTTTAGCTCCTCTAGCTTGTAGTCTCCAACCTTGGTCTCTTTATTTTCGACTTTTTTTAGTCCCTCTCCAGTGCTGTCATGGTGGGACTAGGTCTTCTTGGGAGCACTAGACTCCTATTGATCCTCCTTGCGATCTTCCTTTTTTGCAATTTCAGGGGTCGGGTTTGTACTTATGGGACCACTCACACTCTCATCGAGGAGAGGGGGGTCGTTCATCGCGATGATTGGACCGCTCGCGCTCTCTACGAAGAGAGGGGGGTCGTTCATTGCTATGATGGGACCGCGCGCGCTCTCTACGAAGAGAGGAGGTCATTCCGAACCTTGGCCTCGCTCATGAGGGTCGTTTCTAGGGGGATCGCTCCTAGGGGCAGCGCCTTTGGGTGTCTTGTGCGACCCCGGGTTCTCCCCGTTGTTGTGCCCTCCGTTCATCTTCTTGTTCAAGTTAGTCATCTTTCTCCCAATACGATGACTTGCCCTCCTTCTAGCGCCAAATGTTAAAAGGAGAATATTGTATAATAATATTTTGGAGGTTTGCTGGAATCACGGAGCAAAATATGAATATTTTGCTAAGAACACGAAAAACACGGAAGGAGATTGGAGATTATTTGTGGCTGATCTTGTATAATGTTTTCAGGGGTGAGCTGTCAATCATCCATAACAAGGTGCCTACGTACCATATTTATATGGATCAAGCCATACGTAGTTCTCTTGGAGAAGAAGTTATCTGGACGGGCTAGGGTTTCTATGGGCTCGACTAGGCCCAAATCCGCTAGACGTCTTCTTGGGTTGACATATTTTACCCATTTATTCTGCTCATGACCCATGGCCCATTAGTGGTTGCCTATGGCTAGCATGATGCTAAATGTTATGAGGCCTCATTTGCGAGGCTAATGGAGAGCTTACGAGGACCTCGCATGCGACCCTGTGGGTGCAGGCATGCGACCTCGTGGGTACAGGCAGGCGACCTCCTATTGGTGCTGGCATGCGACCTCGTCGGTAAAGGCATGCGACCTCGTCGGTACAGGCATGCGACCTCGTGGGTACAGGCATGCGACCTCGTGGGTACAGGCATGCGACCTCGTCGGTACAGGCATGCGACCTCGTTGTGCTTAACTGTATCTACTCATGCGACCACACTAGGCTTAGCTATGAGCCTTCATAAGAGTATTCTAGGCCACGCTGGACCTCTAGGCCTCGCTGGACCTTCCAGAGACAGTATTCTAGGCCTCGACGGACCTAGATGCCACGCTGGACCTTTTAGAGAGACATGCATGATAGATGTTATCCCATACTAGAGACTTTGGTGGCGAACTCGACCCGCAGCTTTGGGTCGCAAACTTCCACATTGTGCTTGATAGTATATTGGACCGACTCTTGGTGGTGAGTTTTAGTGACCCAATCTTCATCTCTAGGCCCATTATGAGTTGTGGACCTCTATTCAAGCCCATTAGGCCTACTTAGGGCTTATGCCAAGATTTGGGCATAACAGTAGGGTTTGTAAACTTGGAGTATATATATACTTCAAGTGTAGCATAGCTAAGTAAGAGAAGAAAACATAGAGCTCAAAAGCACAAAGCATTAGGTTTTCTTGTATTTACTTAGCCTTGTATTCGCAGCTGTGTACTCATTTACACATAGAAGTTTTCTTCAATACAACCCTCAGATGGAGTCGAGAAAAACCCTACCTGAATTTTTAAGTGTGTTGTATGCCTGTTTTATTTCTGTCTATTTAGTTTGTAGTTTTTCAATTTGTTAATCTGCCTCCATTGAAGTTCATTTGTTGTTTTGTTCTAAACCGAAAAGAATTTAACAAGATTGTATTCAACCCTCCTTCTAGAATCTTAAAGGGTGCTACTGGGAAATAACAACTAGAATATAACTAAAATCAATATAAAGAAAATAATGGTGAAAAAAGGAAGATAAAATAAAATTAAATATGTACATTCAAATAAATAGAAATGGATTTACGCAATTCTAGCATGCGAATGTAGTTAGATATATAAGGCATGCAGCATGCTTAAAAGGAAGGAAAATGAAGTTAATATTCACTTACTGTATTGTTTGGCTTCTAAGTAAGGAGCGTGCCTTATATATCTAAATCGTTAGATCTAATATTAAAAATATATATTTTATTGATAGTGTGGTTATATTACTAAAATGAAAATTATAATAATCGTTTTCTTAATTGAATAAAATTCTTAATGTGAAAACTAGTCAAATTTTAAAATAGGTATATAAGAAACGTTAAATCTAATATTTAAAAATTTATTCGATTGATTGTAAGATTATTTTCAAATACTAAAAAATAAATTTTAATAATTTAAATCAAATATAAGTTGATTTTCTTAATTGAATAAAATTATTAAAGTAAAACTTCGTAATTTTATTTTCTCTTCATTTCCGGTTAGATTCGGCTGGATAATAATTTTTAAATCATCACTAAGTAAAGATGATTTCTTGAGACCGTAAAATCGTTAAAATCTAATTTTTAGAATTCAAAAGATAGTAAATTTATTAAATAAAATCTAACAAACAATAATTTTTTATTTACTTATACTCAAATTTGATATATTTTCTCAAATCTTTTAAAATTTAAAAATTCTTCACTATTTTCAATAAATTATTAAAATTGAACTGATAAAAATCAAACTTAACATAAATAAATATTAAAAAAAAAAGTTCTTTATTTAATGTAATTTTGAAGGTAAAATTTGCGAATGATAATGATAATAGTAATAGATAATGGGTTAATTATCATATTGCTCAATTATTACACGGTATCGAGTGGATCACTGAGTTTTTTTCAATTTCTTTTAAACCACGCTATACAACGAAAATTTAATCTTTTGTTGATTGTGCACATTTTTATTGAATGCTATCGCAACCAAATGAATTGTTAATTTGTAGTATTTCAAATAATATATTTAAAATTTAAAAAGTTCATTTACTATTTATATTTATTCTTTTACATATGCTAACTAGAAGCAAGGAAACAGTAACATTTTAATTTGACTAGCAATATTGCCCTTGCTTCGCACACGTGAATTCTTTTCTATCCATTCATTTTGGAGAATTGATAATCTCGTTGTAACTGACACGAACATTGTCAAAAAAACTTTTCCGCCAACAATTTAAGCATTCCCGTAAAACAAATGGCTACTAAACGATCAATGTCTCAAACTTATTCTACATATCGTCCTTTCACGATTTAATTTTTAAAAGTTAATACATAAACATAATAAACATAGCTAAAAAGTTAAGTATTAAATTTAGGATGAACAAAGATAAATCTCATTTTCATAAGTTGAAAAAGCATCCAACATACTTTGAAACCAGAAACAAACATTCAAAAATCATTCGGAATAAAAGATAAGTTCAGAAATAAATAGACAATGACTGTTGTAAGATAACAATAAATTATTCATTAACGGAATGAAAATCAAATGCTCAAAATGAAATTTTTGCCAGATTCTTCCTCACGGACTCCATAACTGAACTGCTGCTTATAGCTAACTTTCTCTTAAATTTTCCTGCAAATATAAAATGGTTTATCAGAATAAAGTTTTATTTTGTTGCAGCAATTTTTATAGTGATCATACATTTTAATTTTCTTTGTGCATGATGTGGCAGAACCTGGCGTTTTCACATAATCTTGAACCTCAATGATCTTAGTCTACATAGAACATATAACATATAAGAAAGAATCAATTCACATATTACAACTAAGCATTCTGAATTTATAATGAAGTTGTCAAAGTATGTATAGATTAGAACAATATCTTTCAAACTCGCATTCTCAGAAGCAGAAGTTTCATAACCAGATACTATTGTCTCAGACTTTGATGGATTACCATTGCCCACATCATATGCATTAGTAGCATGGTAAACAGTACTACTGAGAAGAATATTGTCATCATTCAGTTCAATTTGTAGAGTTACTTCTTTCCCTGAGATTTCATTAATTACAGCAGAATATGTTTTCTTTGTACTCCCTCCGTCCCTTTTGATTCTTAACACTTTTTTACACTTTCTAACACGCATTTCAAGATGCATTTTAAGGATAGTTCCATAATTTATTTTTAAAATTTTCTTTTTTTGTATATTTAAATATTAAATTTTTAGACAAAAAAGAAAATTTTGAAAATAAGTCATGAAACTATCTTTAAAATACACCTTAAAATGTGTGTCGAATACCCAACTCATAAGGACGGAGGGAGTATCATCCTACTAATCCAATATAAGTCTAAAACAAAAAAAACTATATTGTTAAATTGTAATACTCAATTAGCACCAAAATACATGTTCAGCACCAAAATACATGTTCATGCTAAAAGGGAAAATAGCGCTAGGCATATCAACGGGTCAGATTCAGATTGGATCAACCTAAATCAATATCCGAATTAGTTAAGATTTTTGGAATTTCGTTATATAGAATCACAGTAGGATATTTTATACGGCAATCCAAATCCAATTCGTTCAAAATTCGGGTTATCGCATTAGAGGTCCAATCCATATAACAAATTATAATTATTTTTAAAGATACGAAATATTTTTTTTAACATTTTAACGATGAAGTAACAATTAAAATTATGACCTATATATTGACAAATCCAAAATATTCTTCCAAATTAATATCATTTATATAAAATAATATTTATTATATATATTAAATTTATATTAAATTTATAAAGTAGGATCAGATTGTTATCAGATTCAATCATACAAATTTCATATCTGTTCATTATCGGATAAGAACATTATTGGATCGAAAATAATTAAACAAAAGTTAAGAACAAAAAAACTAAGGAATTAAACAATATGTATATTGTTTGACCTGGACGCTTTACACCAGTTTGTTCAGGTTCTAGAACAGTTACTATAATGAAACGCTGATTTTCTTTCCTTTTTGCTGAAGCAGAACTTTCTAAAATGCGAGTATCCATTCGAGTGTTATAATTATTTTAATTGGATGTTTGAACAAAATGTAAACCTCAATCTACAATAAAAAAAAATTAACTAAAAACAGGGAATTTGATTTATAATAGTACATTAAAAATTATTAAATAATTATATATTAAACGTACCACGATTGTACGAATCCAGAAATTTTTGGTGATGGATTTGCTCATTTAGTGAATTGCGGGGAGTAATTCTAGATGTCGGCAACTGGAACTTGTTTTGCTTGTTATTGATAACATAACTTTTTGTAATAAGTCTTGAAACTGGACTCTGAAATGTGTTTCCTGGAATTAACATGATTCGTGAGAATTATGAGACATATATTATGAGACATACTCTGAAATGTTTACCTGAAGCAGGAACAACCAGGGATTTTTGAGTAACACCACTTGGATTTGGACTTTGAAATCAACATATATCTGAATATCACATGATTTCAATAACAAGATTATCTGGTCTTGAATTAATGAACTCAAGAGGACATTTTTTCAAACAGCAAGCTGACCAAATGAATTTATCAAATTGAGGTAAAGATCTCTAACCCTGATTTCCCTACTCAATCTCAAGTTTCTTTGCCTTTGAGTGTTGCTAGGGAGGCTGCAACTAGTAACCCTCAGTCTCCCACCCAAGCAACCAAACATAAATCTAAATCCAAATGAAAGAAACCAGTCTCAAGTGTTTCCCAAAAGGCACTTGTTGTAAAATCTACCATAACTTCTGAGGGGAGTGACCAGGTGGTAGTGAGTAGTGAGGGACAGGGTGAACATCAAAGAAACCTTAAGGATAAGGTTGGAGAGGTAGGTGAGTCCCAGCCTAGCCACATTGCAATCTCACAAAAGACTGTTAATGTTGAAAAGGAATTAAACACATCCCTAGCAGCATCCTCCCAATAGTAGAGGTGAGTATTCGGTTTTAACCGAACCGAACCGAATTTTAATTCGGTTAACCGAAACCGAAATTTCAGAAAAATCAAAACCGAAAACCGAACCGAATTAAATTTAGTTTTTAACCGAATCGAAATATTTATTTCGGTTATTACCGAAAACCGAAATATAAAACCGAAATTTTAAAACAGTGCAAAAAAATTGACGTGGGGGACAGGAACGTTAATCAATTCGCATAGGGACAAGCCGTGGGGGACAGGACTTTTTCGGGAGATGCTGTCTGATATTTTCTTGGGGTTTCTAAAGAATAAACAGAGATATACAGAAGGGATAACATATTTAAGTACTCCATATAAGTATGTTGACAGGATTAGTACAAGACGTTTATAATTAAGTATGATGAAGGGTGTCATTCATTGACATAAGAACAATAATAATAATTTGATTAGCCCCACAAAAGTTCAAATCAGACGAAAAGATGATGGGAGAATGTGAGATCAGAGTATGGGCTTTTGCTTTAATTTTAATCCCTTTAACCTTTCAGCAGCATGCCCAGTCCTCTACACCTTGCGGTCTGATTTTATTATATATTATATAATAAGAGAAAAGTTCTACTCCGTATGGAGTAGTAGTTTGGAACAAGAAAGGGGGTTGCACGTGGTTGTCACTTGTCAGCTTTGCTTGAAAGGAATCAAAGGATAATGGTGGAGAGAAGTCTGATATATTATTATATATATATATATATATATATATATATAAATATATTATATAATATATAAATCGGTTTTTATTCCCGTTAACCGCGGTTAAAAACCGAACCGAACCGAAAACCAAAATTTCTGGAAAACATGAACCAAAAACTGAACCGAAATATTAATTTCAGATAACCAAACCGAAATTATTTCGGTTATTCGGTTCGGTTTCCGGTTAACCGGACCTAATGCTCACCCCTACCCAACAGGGTGTTGTTATTGAAAAGAGTTCCCAACCAAGAACATTGCACAAGAGGGTAAGGGACACCACCAACCAAAGTTCACCAACCAAAACCTTTGCAAGAAAGAAGAAACCTAAAGTTACTTTGGGTGCACTGGGTTCACAAACAGTTCAATCTTCAGTGATTGAGCCTTCTCAAATTCAGCTTGATGTGGCTCTAGTAAATGTGGAGTCACATTCCCAATCCCTTTCTATAAACACAACACATAATTCCAATTCACCATCTCTATCTCTGGATGTGGCTCTGATTCCTACATCACAAGCAAATTCTCCCTCTTTACTTCTAAGGGAGAAGTCCCACTCGGAACCTGTTGGTCATCATCTCTTAGATGATTTGTTGGACCATCAGTCAATTCTTCCTGAAGCTATGACTGAAACTGTGCCTCATTCTTTAAAATCAATCAGCAGAGATTCAATCATAGTCTCTCTATCAACTGCTATCTCTTCTACTCCACCAATGGATATTCCTCATCCATTGCCAAGTGTTTGTTCACCGGTGGATATGCTTAACAGCAGACATCCATTGGTACCATCAACTATAGTATCAATGGATATTTAACAACCCGGTGATCAATGTTCTTCCTGCAACTGTAAGACAGTTTACTCCTTCATCTGAGTCTACTACAACTACAGCAAAAGTAACTTTAGTAGTTCAAAAACTTCTAGGAATGAGGGAAGGGAGTGTCATTACTGAGAGTGAGAGGCTACTTTGTGAGCAGAAAAAAGGAGAGGATGTGAGTGAGGGGCTGGCAATTTCTTCCTGCTAGGCAAAAGGAGAGCATGAGAGTACCACCTTAGTAGGTGAAGGTGAGGGTGTTAGAGGTGTGAGCCAGGGGTAGCCCCTGATGCAAAAAGAGAGAGAAAATGTGAGAAAAATAGGTACAAGAGACATAATGGTGGATGAAGCGAGTTAATAGAGGTTGATGATGCCCCCAGAACAAGTCACTGTCAATAGGCAACTCAAAATCCATTGATAGAACTGTTCTTGGAGCTGAAACCTTTACTCACCTTGATCCTGTCCTTGACTCTTAGGCTAAACATGGCAATGTGGAGGCTGAGCAGCAGCTGAACTTGGTACACTCAAATGAATTTTTGCAAAGGGCTAAAGATGCTCTTACCAAGCTACCTCCAAATGCTGCAGATGAATTTCAGTATGATTCTGAATTCACAGATGAAGGTGAAGATGAAGAAACTTCATGGCAACTTGGAGATTTACCAAAATGGTTGATGTCAAGTGCATATATCTCCAAGGATGCTCACAAAGAGCTAGTAGTATAGTATGAGAAGACTGTCGCTACTTTACAGGATGCTGAATCAGCTCTGAAGCATGTGCAAGAGAATTTTGTGGTTACTCTCAACTGTACAAATGCCTTCTCAATCAAAGGTTTGTGGACCAGGATGACTTCAAGATTGCAATCAGAGATGCTTTAGAAGCTCAGTCAAAGAACTTGGAGCTCATCCTTCCTCCCCTTACCATGCAGCAGCTTAGATCCAAGCTGAAGAAAGATGTAGAAACAGACAAAAATATTGAAGATCTGTGTGCAAAAGTTGATAAATTAGAGTCTCAAATGAGTACTGTTATTGCAGATCAAAAACTCATTCTAGAGGCTCACAATCGACAAATTGCCCTCCTTGAAAAACTGTTGAATCTGCCTACTACTCAAACACTTGATGCTAACAAAAAGGGGGAGAAGCCTAGTGTAAAGGAGATAACCATTGAGGGGGAGCAACTTCACTCTACTCTAGTTCCAACAGCTCCAGCAATTCCAACTAGTGAGGAGGAATCGGCCATTCAACCGGAAGATTCTATTGCCACAAGGCTGGATGCTAATCTTCAAATTTCTCAAGTACCAATTCCCTCCATAAACACATCAATCAGACAAGTACTAATTCCAGATTTTGTGTTTCCAAAATCTCTAGCCTGGGACTCAGAGATAACCTAGCATTTATCTACAAAGATGGAGTGAAAATATGTATTCTTGCATGCCATCCAAACTTTGTTGTGGCCAAGGCTGAAGAAACTGCAAGGCTACTTCAAGCTGGCCAGATTGTTAGACAACCTGCAAAATGCACTGAGAAAGAAGTTAGTTTGGCTGATGAGCTAATAAGAGAATTAGAAGAAGAGATGAAGCAAGAGGCTGTAGAAGAAGAGGCCAATTTTATCAAAAAGAAAATGAATACAAAGTCTATGGGCAAGAAAAGGAAAAGCAGAGTCAAGACTAATGCTAGAATCAAGTCTCATGCTAAAAAGGACTTTGAGCCCAGAACCAGAAGATCAAGTTGAATCAACACAACCTCAACCTACAATACCTCCAACCCAAGACACACAGCAACCCACTCAAACTTCAAACCCCTTTGATTTCATAAAGGAAGAACCATTGGAATTTGATTTTGACAACAACTTGGTATTTCCAAAGATCAGACTCTCATCTGAAAAGAGGAGAACCAGAACCAGGA
The DNA here is from genome assembly GCA_037693485.1 of Kitagawia praeruptora. NCBI lineage: Eukaryota > Viridiplantae > Streptophyta > Magnoliopsida > Apiales > Apiaceae > Kitagawia > Kitagawia praeruptora. The sequence continues at coordinate 112,438,529 of CM075351.1, read as the reverse complement.
AACAAGCATTAGCTAGACCATTTCAAATTGCTGAGGTTCCTTAAGTTGCAAAGGAGGTTTCCAAGAGAGATACTGAACTCTACATAGCTAATACTGAAGAGTATTCAAGTGTCAATCTCTTCTTGTATGAAATGAGTGATGTGAGTGTTGCTTATAGGACAGCCAGGTTACCAGAAAGATTGATTTTCACTTATAAAGGAGGAAATAGTAGAACTGCCCCTACATCAAGCGTTGAATGAAAGCTACAGCAAATTATGGAGGATATGGTCTTTAATGAAGAGAACTGGTGGATTCACTCCAAAGGCAAAGAACATAATCCTCAATAAGGTCAATGAATTGAGAAATAGCTGGACTTCAAAGGAGGGTTTGCCTAAGAAGCTGAACATTCCATATGAACCTGGTAGGAAGGTTCATTTCTATCCATTCTGGAAATGAAATTCAGAGATGAAAACAATTGTAGAAGATTTTTCAGAATAGAAGATCAACTGGAAAAGGCTAGCAATGAGTACTTGCAATACTTAATGTCTATGCTGGATCCAAATCACAAAGAAGAAAAGATCATCTACAAATCTTTAGTAGAGTAGCTTGAGGCAAACAAAAGGAAAATCTATGGTATGAGGAGTGCAAGGGGCAGAAAGCATTAATGATATGCTCAGTTTAGAGGGGCATCCCTTGTAAACGTATGATTCTTTAGCTTGACTCGGTTCGTTTTCCACACTTATGGGGGCTTATTACAATACATATGTTTTTACTTAATTTTTGTAATCATGCAAAGGTGTTTTGTTATCATCAAGGCTCTTAATTTATGGTTATTATTTTATCAGTCATAAATTGAGGGAGATTGTTATGAATTATGTTGTCCTTGATGATAAGCACACAAAAATACCTTAAAAAAACATATTTGTATAAGTTAAGTTTGTAACTTATCAACGGATATCCAATCTATAAATATCCGTTGATGAGGTAGCTTATCGATTGATAAGCATGTAGCATACTGCTTTAAGTCTCGACGGATATGTTGTTTATTACTGTCATAGTTGCTAGAATTCCTAAGTCATGTTGACTATCAATGGATATGCAGAATAGGGTAGCTAATTGTATATAAGATGTGCTATGTAATTCTATATAAGTGAAGTGATGTTTCAACTGATGAAGCTTCTATGTCAACGGATATGACACTCCAGCAAACAACACTCAACCTATTGATTGATGTCTGCTTCAACGGATAACATGTTGTAACCAATAATGTCTTGGTATTAGAGGATGATAGCGACTTGACATGCCTGACAGATCACATGGGTTGATAGACTTATAAAGGGTATGGAAGCCAGTATTGGAAACGAAGAAAAAAAAACATTCCTTATTCTCACAAGCAATTTAGCTGGTAAATCTAGTGCAAATCTATCCAAGACAATCCAGACAAAATTGCATCACACGGAGACAAGGAGTGGCAGCAGACCTACAGAATACTTTGACTTTGTAATATTCGTTTATTATGTAGGGTTTGTAATCTTTAAGTATTTATATATCTTCAAGTGTAGCAAGACTAAGAAGAGAATAAAACACTGAGCTTAAACGCATAGAGCAGTAGGTTTTCTTGTAAACACTAAGTCTTGTACTCGTAGTTATGTAAATTTTACACAGGTTATTTTCTTCAATACAACCCTCAGGTGGACTCGAAAACCCACCTGAAATTTTTAAAGTGTGTTGTATGTTTTTATTTCTGTTCTATAGTTTTATATGCATCTTAAATCCATCTGTTGTCTTGTTAATTCGAAAGAATTTTCATCAATATTGTATTCAACCCCCCTTCTATAATCTTGTGGTGTCTAATTGAAAAACATCAAGTATTACATCATAAGTTACCTGTAGGAATCAACGTGGGATTGGAAACATTAGGATTCTGATTCTCATTAGTGACATCGGAGATCATTGAATTTTGTTGACTATATACATTATTATTGGGTTGATATTAAAATGACCGCCACCATTGTAACTCTCAGAACCTGCTCGTCTTTTAGAACTGGAAAAATAACACTAAAAATAGTTCACAAAGGTAAAAAAAAAAAAAACATTAAAAGCTTGATACATAGAGCAAAGCAAAGTAATTTGATCATGTTTGGATGAAGCAGATGGGGAGAGGGATGCAAGCGGGATTCGTTTGCACCCTGCAATGTCTATACAATCAATAACTACATGTTATCCATCATAACATATTGACAAAGACCATAGATATGAACATACCTGATTTGTCCATATTGGTATTCTTCAATTGAGGCTTTAATGATGTACACAAATGAGAGGATTACATACGATGCCTATCTATACAGTAATTGACAAAGATATCTGCACAATAAAAGTAATTCAAAATGAAATTAAACAGAATATCAGACTACATAGGAAGATTTTGAAAAGAATTTACCATAAAAATATTTATGAAAACTGACGCATTTAAAATTAGATTGATATGGATATAACCCATTACTATATGGGTGATCCATTTTGTGGAAAAAAATTACTTAAAAATGGATGGATATAACCCATATTGATTTGGTTGATCCGGTTGAATGTTAAATGACCAAAAAACCTGTAAAGATATATTGGATGAGTAAAAAGTAGAAGGATAGATTTAGTAATTTTGGAATTCTAATGCTAGCACTTATTTAGAATATATTGATATTGATTGATTGATGATATTGATATTGATTGATTGATATTGATATTGATTTAAAATTAGATTGATAGGGATATAACTAGACCTGGCAAATTAGGCCAGGATCCGAAAAACCGAACCAAAATTCATGGTACCGAGATACGATTTTATATCCGAATTAGATTAACCAAAATTTAACCGAATCTGAAACAATCTGATCTGAACCGAAGTCCGATCTGATATAGTCAAATCCAATTATTGTCCGAAAACCAATCTCACCCGATCCGAAAATTACCCGAACCGAATATCTAACCGATAATAATCCGAAATACTTAATCCGATGATGATCCGAAACCGATCAATCCGATAAAAATATTATCCGAACAAAATATGCCTTAAAATACTATATCTGTTCTAAATTGGAAACTAGAAACACCTGTACCAAAAATACTTTGATGAAATAATATTTTTGAGATTATATTTTATTTCTCTCTCTGACTCAAAATATTTTATATTTTAGGACCAAATGTTTCAAGATATCATATATGTATCAAAATACTCATGTATAGTAAATATTTTATTTTGGAAATAAAAACGAATGATATTATTTATTCTAGAATATAGGTATTAAATATAATATATATCTACACATGTTGAACCTTCACATCTCCTAGATACACATGTTTAGTAATTAGTATGTTTGTGAATTGTAATGAAATATATATTTTTTTTACATAAAATAAGGTAATAACTAATAAATATCTTATAACTATTGTTCATTATTCAATAATGGTTTTTTATAAAAATACTCATTCCTGATATGTGTATCACCCCATCCCGTCAAGATTCTTGTCACTACAAGAAAACTGGCTAAATCCGACCGAAATCAATCGGTTGAATTTAGCTAAATTCGATCGCATATGGTTGAATTTAGCTAAATTTGACCGTTCTTTTTCCGGTCATTTTTAACTTGGTTGAAATTAATATCGCGGTCGAATTTAGATAATTCGACCGGCCAAATTTGGACGACTATTTTTGACTGTATATTTTCGACTACATCTGGTTGTTTTAATTCCTACTGAATCTGGTCAAAATTATAAATACTAAAAATGACCGAATTAGGTCGATTTTGAAAAAAGATCAGCTTCCGCCCAGAATTCGACCACCGGAACCAAAATCCGGCTACCTCCAAATGAGCCCAAAAAAATTTGACAATAAAATATGTGTCATAAAAACTCGCAATTTAAATATTCACTAAAACATAATTTATATACGACTACTAAAACCCAAATTCCGATCAACCAAACATTTTCCGACGAGTAAAAACAAGTCTGGAAAAATCTGAATTATATATATATATACATATATATATATATATATATATATATATATATATATATATATATATATATATATATATATATATAGACACACACACAATAGTCAAAAGAGAAAATTAAAAAGAAATTGTAATAGTCGATTCCGGCATTCTCAAGAATTTTTTGACGAAATAAAAAGTACCCAAAAAATTATGAAATTAATACTTAAGCATAAACAAATATCGATATTGTAGGCTTAAAATCATCAAAAACTCCATCAAACCTTCAACTTGAATTAAACTCCAAATATTATCCAGAAAAATATTTGTTCAAAATAAGAAAATATTTATATCAATGTATAGAGCTCGATTTGTAGAACGCATACATATGTAAATCATTACTTTTGGATGAGTAAATTGAGAGATATAAATTTCTGAGATAGAGCTGCGGAGGGAGATATAAATTTCTGAGATAGAGCTGCGGAGGGAAGAGGGAGGAGGGAGGAGGGAGGAGGGAGGAGGGAGGGGGGATGGGGGAGGAATGCAGGGGTGCGGGGTGGGGGGTGGGAGAGGCGATGCGGTGTGGGGGGGGAGTGAGTATTTAAATTATGTACATGTTATATATCTTATCATAAATATGTGTTTTTAAATTAAACAGCTAGGATTTATATTTGTTTCTTTTAGGCCATGTTTGTTTCAAGGGATTATAATCCCCAAATTATTACCTTATAAATCCCTAACGTAAGGGATTATAATCCCATGAATTCACATTTTGATCATTGTTTTAGTTCACTCCCATGGGATTATAATACCTTGTGAAAGAAGGTATTATAATCCCATAGAAATGAATCAAAAAGATGATAGCAATATACTTCCATGGGATTATAATCCTTTAAATTTAAGAAAGATAATGTAATTTTTCAAGGATTATAATCCCATAAAACAAACATGGCCTTAAGGGTTTAAATTAATTGATTCATCAATTCACGTGACGCTAAATGGATCAATGAGAGATAGTCACGCAGAAGTTGACTGAGAAATTCAATTATAATTTTAAAAACATTTTCCGTATCATATTTAAAATATAGTTAAAAATACTAAAAAAATATATAAAATTCTCAGAAAATTCTCATATATTCAGAAAAATATTCTTTACTAGAATATGATTTTCTTAAATATTTATTACCAAATTGTTATTTCTATTTTTAAAAAACATTTATCGATGATCCAAACGTACGGATGTCAATATATATCTAATTTAGTGATACACCCAAAATTTGAAAAAATAAAAAATTAATTTTGATAGTGAAATTAGTAGTCAACTATTGATTTTACTAGTATTATTAACTAGTACTTTGTCCCAGATTGTTGTTTCATTTTTTAAAAAATATTTATCTACAATCCAACTGTACGGATGTCAATATATATATAATTTAGTGATATTCCCAAAATTTAAAAAAATATAAAACTAATTTGGATAGTGAAATTAGTAGTCAACTATTGATTTGACTAATACTACTAACTAGTACTTTGTCCCATATTACTGTTTAAATTTTTGTAAAAATATTTCTCGAAGATCCAACCGTACGAATGATAATATCTAATGATTTTAGTAATGCATATTTTTTTTAAAAAAAAAAATTCAAATTAATCTTGTATGATTTTTTTAAAATAAACCACTCATATTCTCCCTCACTCTCTCGTTTATGTACCAAGTTGAGAAGAATTATTTTTTCTATTCATAATTACTCTTCCAAATTTTTTTATTACAAGTAATATGTCATCTTAAACACACATATTTTTTTATATTTTTTAAAATTTAGTAGACATTTATTTTATTTTATGAAACTATCAAATAAATGAAAATTTAATGTTTCCTTATTATATTTAACATTTCTTGATAATTTTTAAATGAATTAAATTTTATCTTGTAATAAACGTTATAAAGATATAAAGATATAAAGATATTTTATCTTTTTTGATTATGTATAAAGATATTTATATATTTAATTATTAATTTTTAAAATTTTCTAAAAATATAATTTAACCGAAATCGGTCAAATTTATCAAAACAATTTAAGTCGGTCGAAAATATATTTGAATATTTTGACCAAAAATAGGTGATATATTTCCCTCCAAATAGGTTAAATTCGACCGACCCCAAATTCAACTTATATTGGTCGAATTTATAAATTTGACCGAATGTAGTCAAATATATAAATACGACCAGAATTAAACATGACCGAAATGAAACCTAACCACTTTATGAAACTTTAAAAGACAAAAAAAAGATTTAGATTAAAAATTTGTCACGTATAATTGATTATGCTTGAAAGTTGAATTAAGATACGTAAATCAGTAGTTTTTAAAAATAAATAAATATCATTATATATTTTTTTGGCTTTTGCTGGAAATATCGAGCATGTATATATAATTAAATGATAAATGGTATAGTGTGTATTTCATAATGACAAAATTTTAAAAACGAAATTTGCTTTAAATTTTGTGAGAAGTGAAAATAAAGGTTGTTGATGACACTACGTCAAATTTGGGCTTTCGTCACTCTTTTGTACAGCAAGGGCTGTGACACTTTGGAAAAAACGAGTGGCTAAAGGTCATCGTCCCAAGTTTTAGCCACACAATTATTTTTTGAGTGATCGAAAACACTTTTTTTGGCAGATTTAGTCACAATTTAAAAATGGTGTGACAATTGAGAGATAAAACAGCATGGTTTTTTGTTGACTTTGACCAATTCCAAAATTTATAGTCATACTTGAGAGATAGAAGTGTGACAATAAGTAGCGACTCTTCTTTGTCAGCCACAGTCGTTTTCGGTGATGTGGCTAAATGGGAAATAACCTTTGGTCACTACATTTTATATGTGACTAAAAAGTAAAGTTTTCTGCATATATGTCAGAGTTTTGTTCGCTTAAGGAAGCTAAAAATTAGTGACTGTATTATTGTGTGACTAAAAAGTACTCATGTAACATTATTACTAGCTTGTAAAACAAAGCAAAGCTTGTGATGTGTGAATTGTTCGATTATAGTGAAGTGATTTATGTGTGTAATTGAAGGCTTTATGTTCGAATTAGACTGAGTCGAGTTCTCTTTTTTTACCGATTTTAATTCATTCGTTTGGATTGATGTGATATAGTTCGGTTAATGTGATGTTGTGAGCAGTTTGAGGACAACTAAAGCTTCATTTTAAAACTAAGAACGCTGAATTTGGTTCACGTTTCTGGATTTACGAGTGTTCGCCGGATTCTGGGCGAAGCTCGCCGGAATTTGATTTTCTTGGTTCTTTTCGACGGGATTCTGACCGATAAAGCTGTCGTATGTTCAAAACTTCCAACAACTATGTAATTTAGATTGGCACAATATTTTATACAAAATGCTTTTGGTCCTGAACAAAGATTGTGTGTATTAATTTACAATGTTAGCTAGGCAACTATAATCACAATGTTACTTATAAATAAATCACATTGTATTTGGGCAACTGTAACTAGAAATCTAGATACAATGTTGGCATTCAAACTAAATCTAGTTAAAAGGGAGCCACCGAATGCAAAAAAAATGAAGATGATGATTGGCCAGTTTTAAGGAAGCCAAAATTTGACCAGTTTTCACTTATTCTGATTCCTCTCTGTTTAGCAGTGAAATCAGCATTCACCAAGTTAACAAAAACACTCGAGATAGGCTCAATGATACCCTTTGTGATCATGGCATGGAGCAGCCTTGTGTCAAGATCATGAGGAGCTCTAGCAGAAGCATAGGTTACTTTTACAGATTTTACACGACTTCCACCTGCTACCAGTTGGACTGCCAGTCTTCCTAGTTTCTCAGCAGGTACAACATATGGCTTTAACTGTCAAACCTGCAAATGATAAAGATTAAATACATGCATCAGAGTTTGTTTTATCTTTACCACTAAAATAAAAATGACAAGTTAATAACAGTAGTAACCATCCCGTTAAAACTTGAAAAATTGGGTACTACAAGTTTGTTCATTGAATGTCTATTTTCTGCAGACGCTTTGGGGCAAATAAGATTTTATTCAGGAGGGAAAAGATGCACTACTAAGTTTCATTTGTAGCTTTTAAGCTAGAAATATGTAGTACCACTTGCTCACAGAATGTAACAATGGTATTATCCATGCTTATTTTCAATCAGTCTGAATAATAAACTCCAGAAAAGTTTGTTATTGACTAACAACACTACGACTTCATATTATAATTAAGGCCAAAGGAAGGCGATTCACGTGAAGAAAATATTTCACAACAAACAACGCAGATTTTGTAAAATTACCTCAGCAGGAACCATGGGTGCATTCACTGCAGTTGCAGCAAGCTCACCCTTTAGGGCTCCAACAACAGCTTCAGCTACTTAAATAGCCACTCCTTCCTGCATTTCATGAACTATATTGAAATTGCTTGAAGTCGATGAAATGTTCTTGTCTGTGATAGATTTTAATACATGTAGGACAACTAGTTCATCAATTTAGTAGTTATATATACGAGAACAATAGAATTTGAAATTTAGAAAATCTCTTTATTGCATATTATAAGAAACAGAGTACATATTATAAGTACTGCTCAACAATAAACAACAAAAAGTGCATCAAAAAATATTTAAAATAAGAAACAAAGTACATATTATAAGTACTCATCAACGCATATACTAGTTCATAATTTATGATTCCTTGGTAAGACTCATACTTTCACTGGAAATAGAGAGAACATCTAAAACTCTAACTTCATTCTAATTATATAACATGAACTTAATACGAGGAATAACTTTTTTTCACAAAGTGATATCTATAACTCGAACTTTTCTGTCAATGCTTAACTGTGAATCAATATTTTCTCCCCGTGTGTGTCTCATGACCTTGGTCACAACTGGTCTGCCTATTGTTAATGTCCCGTTGTAGGCTTGCACCAAATACTCTAACATTCAGCTGCAAAACCAGGATACACTTCACCAAACACTTATGTATGAGGTAGTCAACACTTATGTATAGTAGTCAAACACTTCACCAAAAACAGAAATGGGTAGGATCAACACAAACACACGTACTCAAAACCAAGCGAACCATGAAAACACTTTCAGTCAATGTAAACTGACGATTAGACTTCACATAATTTCAGGAAAGGTATATAAAATTTCAAAAATTGTAATAACACTTGCATTCAAAAAGCTATCAATACACAACACTAAATGGCTTACAGACAACAATTATAGCATAAAGACTTCACATAATTTCATACTTCAGACCTTCACAAGCACTGTCTTTAGATATATTACCACACACATCAATTCATATATGCATCACTCTAGTATACGCACACCACATCATAGCATAAACACTACTTACTAATATAATATAATGTGATCTGACAATCACTTATCCAGTAGTTCATCAAGTTTACAAGTCCAGCCTTAGCAAATCGTGAAGAACATAGAACATCAACAATTATCTTGACATAATACAGCTTTGAATTGAGTTTAATTAGCTAGGGTTTGTGATTTGGCAAGTGGGTTTGTGAGTAGTTGAAATTATAGGGTTCATAATTATAGTAATTGAAAAAGCTAGGGTTTATATTTTGATTTTAATTGACGATCGAGAGGATGAACAAATCGAAAAATCTAGGGTTTGTACTTCGATTTGAATCGATAAAATGAGAGTGTTCTGTGTTTGGTGTGGAGTGTGTTTGGGTTTGTGTGGTGTGGGTGTGTCATGTGTTTCCTCAAAGTTGAGAGAGAGAGAGCAGAGTAAAAGGGGGAATGTGATTTTCGTTTAAGGGGAAAGACTTAAAGGGCTTGTAATAATTTTGGGATTGGTGGGGAAAAGTGCCGCTTTCATTTTTTCGTTCTAAATTTTAATCATATTTTTTGAAATTTAGGTAATTTATTTTTTTTAAATCAATGTGTTAATTTAAAATAAAATAAATATCATATTTATTTATATGCATAAAAAATACCTATTAACATCAGTATGGTTGGATCGTCGAATAAATCATTTAAAAAAAATTATTCAGTGAATCTGGCACGTGCCCCATTACAAGAATTCGTACTATTAAAACGTTTCCATCAAGATGCGGCACAATCGAGCCTTTTCATATTTTGATAATTTTTTCTCAACACAAGAATGAGTATATATTTAACATCCGTACGGTTGGATCGTCAAAAATGAATTAAATTTTTTTTTTTGTTAATCGGGGACGTATCTCGTTATAGGGAGTAGTACCTTCACTAGAAGTTTGTTAAAAAGCCGTACAAGATAAATTTGAAATTTTGTGATTATTTTTTCCCATCACTTGAATGAGTATCCATTAATATCCGTACGGTTGGATCGTCGAAAAATGCATTTAAAAAAAATAATTTTGTTAATCGGGGACGTATCTAGTTATTTGGAGTAGTACCTTCACTAGAAGAAGTTTGTTAAAAAGTCGTACAAGATAAATTTGAAATTTTGTGATTATTTTTTCCCAACACTAGAATGAGTACCCATTAACATCTGTACGGTTGGATCTTCGAAAAATGCATTTTAAAAAATATATTGTTAATCGGGGACGTATCTCGTTATAGGGAGTAGTACCTTCACTAGAAGTTTGTTAAAAGGTCGTACAAGATACATTTGAAATTTTTTGATTATTTTTTCCCAACACTTTAATGAGTATCCATTAACATCCGTACGGTTGGGTCATCGAAAAATGCATTTAAAAAAACTATTTTGTTAATCGGGGACGTATCTCGTTATAGGGAGTAGTACCTTCACTATAAGTTTGTTAAAAAGTCGTACAAGATACATTTAAAATTTTTTGATTATTTTTTCCCAACACTTGAATGAGTATCCATTAACATCCGTACAGTTGGATCGTCGAAAAATGCATTTAAAAAAAATATTTTGTTAATCTGGGACGTATCTCGTTATTTGGAGTAGTACCTTCACTAGAAGAAGTTTGTTGAAAAGTCGTACAAGATAAATTTGAAATTTTGTGATAATTTTTTCCAACACTAGAATGAGTACCCATTAACATCCGTACGGTTGGATCTTCGAAAAATGCATTTAAAAAAAATATTTTGTTAATCAGGGACGTATCTCGTTATTGGGAGTAGTACCTTCACTAGAAGTTTGTTAAAAAGTCGTACAAGATACATTTGAAATTTTTTGATTATTTTTTCCCAACACTTGAATGAGTATCCATTAACATCCGTACGGTTGGATCGTCGAAAAATGCATTTAAAAAAAAATATTTTGTTAATCTGGGACGTATCTCGTTATTTGGAGTAGTACCTTCACTAGAAGAAGTTTGTTGAAAAGTCGTACAAGATAAATTTGAAATTTTGTGATTATTTTTTCCCAACACTAGAATGAGTACCCATTAACATCCGTACGGTTGGATCTTTGAAAAATGCATTTTAAAAAAATATTTTGTTAATCAGGGACGTATCTCGTTATAGGGAGTAGTACCTTCACTAGAAGTTTGTTAAAAGTCGTACAAGATACATTTGAATTTTTTTGATTATTTTTTTCCAACACTTGAATGAGTATCCATTAACATCCGTACGGTTGGATCGTCGAAAAATGCATTTAAAAAAAATATTTTGTTAATCGGGGACGTATCTCGTTATAGGGAGCAGTACTTTGACTAGATCTTTGTAAAAAAGGCGTACAAGATAAATTTGAAATTTTTTGATTAATTTTTTCCAACACTAGAATGAGTACCTATTAACATCTGTATGGTTTGATCGTCGAAAAATGCATTTAAAAAAGATAATTTGTGAATCGGATACGAATCTCTTTATAGGGAGCGGTACTTTGACTAAATCTTTGTAAAAAAGTCGTACAAGATAAATTTGAAATTTTTTGATTATTTTTTTCCAATACTAGAATGAGTACCTATTAATATCAGTACGGTTGGATTATCAAATAAATCATTTAAAAAAATATTCATCGAATCAAACTTTTTAGTTTGATTTCCCCGCCATTTATAATCCTTATATTTCAATTTTTATAATGAATAAATTAGCTTAACAATTTTTTTAAAAAATTTGAAATTTTAGAAAAAGAAATTTTGGCAAACAAATGTTTTGGCAAACAATTTTTATAATTAATAAATTAGCTTAACAACCTAATTTATTTTTTTTCTTTAAAATGTGGGGAAAATAAAAGCACAGAGCCTCTTACCCAAAAACAAATGACGAACAGGCTGAGTGGCAAAAATACCGCTCTTTCTAATTTTTTAACGAAAACAAACACCCCGCCCTTGGCACACCCCGCCCTTAGCTCTTTTGGTCCACAAATCCTAGATATTTTTTCACTCTCTTTTCACTTTTATTCTCTCTTTGGTAGCGCTCTATCTTTCTCCTTCTCATCTATCTTTTTCTTTCTCTTTCAATCGATATGAATGCTTTTTTGATTTAGGGATTTTATATTTATAATTAATTTATAATCGATTATTGCAGGTTTGTAGTTAATGATGGAAAAAAGAGAACAAAATAATGACTAATTAGGGTTTTGTTGGAGAATTGGGGAAAAAAGAGAAGAAATGGCAGCTTTCAACGTAGTACAGAGGAGAAGAAGAGCAACTATGGCCGATAACAAAAGAGATAAACACGGCGATCCAGTTACCCGGAAGCTCAAGCAGAGGCCTCAAACTATCCCTATTTCCGGCAGTACATTAGCCACGGATTTTACTGGTAACTGAAAATTTTACAATATATCCTTACTTTGAAGACTATTTATCTGTTGCTTATTATGCATTTTTGGTATTTGTTTGTAGCATGCCATTTCACTACCACTGCAGTTGGAGTATTACAAGGTTTGGCAACGAAAAATTATCAGTATGGTAGGAAGAGACAGGGCCAGAGCAATATTCTCAGGTGCACTCCATCTTTTAAGTACAGGAAACAACGACTTTCTTCAGAATTATTATATCAATCCAACTCTCAGCGGTACCTACACATCTCATCAATTCTCGGAGATTCTTCTCCGATCCTATGCTGGCTTTGTTAAGGTTTTGCTATGTTATTTGCACATACTAATTGCTCTACTGATATCTTCTGTTCTTAATTTTGCCTATATAACATACTATGAAACTGTGGTATACAAAGAAGAAAAATCGAAAAGGTGCATAGAAACTCAAATACTCAATCTTCAGTTGTTGAACATGTGTTAGCGTGTTATATATTTAAACAACATTAACACTTAAAGAAAATTTTCTCTCAAAGTAAGAACAGGAAGCCTATGTTTGTTTGCAAGGACTGTAATTCATTCATTTAATATGATTTGTACTCATTACTAAACATTGAAACTGAGTAAAAAATATGTCAAAGGATTAATCGATGAAAATGAGTACAAATCATATCTCGCGTACAAGTTTATCAAGGAAGAAAGGTAGATTAATTTATCACTTACTTAACCGGTAAATCCCTTACTTCAAAGGCTGCTCATTTGTTCCTACAGTCATTTGTCATTTACCAGGACTTAATTTGTAGTTCTTTGTTAGGAGACCAAAATAGAAAGGTACACACAAATCTATAATTCCTTATTGACCATGCTTGTGTTTGCTAAGTTACTGGTCTTAGTGACACGATGAACTGCTTTACTTGTTTAAACTAGTGCACACAATATTGAACATCTCTAATTTCAATGACATCAATCTGGTTGGAGCAGAATAAAATTAAGAAATAGGTGTACGCAATCAATCAATTATAATGTGAATTCAACCGTGTTTTTAGTTAATGACATATATTTGGAAATTTAGTTAATTTGAAAACATTCTGCGTAAACGAAGAGCAGGAAAGCTTCCTGGTGACACCACTTCCCTCTTAAAAGCCTGGTGGCAATCACATTCCAAATAGCCATATCCAACAGTATGTATTGCTTAATCGCTCTCTATCTACTCGCTATTAATTGTTACCAAAATACTTGTTTCCTGCTTGATATTTAAGCTCATTTAGTTGTCATGTTATTTTAGGAGGAAGATAAAGCAAGATTGGTGCAAGAAATAGGCTTGCAGCTAAAGCAAATTAATAATTGGTTCATCAACCAAAGAAAGAGAAATTGGCACAGCAACCCATCATCCTCAACTGTTACAAAGAGCAAACGCAAAAGGTAGGCTGGGTAACTGTTCCTGTTGGTTCTTAAGATTTCTTAAGAGCTCTTTATTAGTGTTAAGTTTTGGAAAAAAGTAATGCAGGTGAAACTAGAAATGAGCAATTCATATAATGACAGAAAAATCAAAGATCATATTGTGTCAAATTTTTGGTGAATATCCCATGTTTCATAGCTCCAATGCAGTAGATAATGTGGCTGAAGTGGAAGACTCCAAGATGCAACTACATGACCTCTATTAAAGTGTATCATCTACTGGTGCTAGGAAGCTGATGTTGTAGATCCTCTATTTGAAGTGATTGAAAAATACAGACGAATGAAAATAGAACTAAAATATGTTGTACATAATTTGCACAATCTATTAGAGTGCTTGAGGTTTGCTGATAAGCATGTAAAATATGACAAATCTCGTTTATATCTGCATTTTCATTTGGTTGCACCATGAATCCGATATTTCAATGTTGTTAGGGATTATGTATGGCTAAGTGTTTGAATTTTAGAATAACATTGTGTTTCAATTTTGGCATTTTGGTATTATTACTTATTATGGATCATTTATAATACAAATATATAAAACCCTGTATAATTTAGTGTGTGTGGTTATTACTATCTTTAGCCACACTATATATTACAAAATTCTATAAAAATAGGTTTTAGCCAGAATTATAGTTACTACAATTATTAGTGACTAAAATCAGTTATTTAATAGTGTACATAACATAAAAACGATCACACAAAAATTATATAATGTGGCCATACCCAAGCTTTTTGCCACGATTTACCAATAAATAGTGCGACCAAAACTAAGCCTTTGATGAATGTTGGTATTTAGCCACGTTATTATTTCTCTTTAGCCACGACGCATCCTGTGGCTGCAAGCTAGTATTTAGTCACACTTTTGAGCTTAAAATGGGGGCTATCAGAACCAAGGGGTGGTATGCTTTAGTCACTCTGTTTTGAGTTACAGCCACACATCTGGGGTGTGGCCGTAGGGGGGCATAAAATGACGAGACCTTAGGTCACACTTGGCTGAAAAATTAAAACGTGACGGAAAGTGCTTAGCCACACATATTTGATGTGACGGAAGCCAAAATTTGACGTAGTGTGAGTGGATTTCGTAACGACTTTGAGAGGTTTTCGGTGAGTTGTAAAGGCTAGCGATCAACTGTTCAATGGAAGATTTGGGTTGTGATTGTGGGGTGAGCTGTGCTCGAGGGTGTCTCCAATAATCTCAAGTGCCTTTAAAGAGAATTAGAGAGCTGAATGCGTCTTACCCTCAAGGTGCCTACGTATCCTTTATATAGGAATCAAGCTCACGTAGTTCTAATGCGAAGCTAACTCTGCTGGAATAGCTGTATTCGATTACATAGTTCGTGTTGGACTTAGGTTCCTTTAGAGTCTTTCACGAACTAGTTGGCTAAGTAGAGTAGAACTCGAGTTCGTACCCTACTGTAATTCTCTCGTTGGCTAGAGATATGCTAGGATCATCTGCGCCCTAGAATTATACTCCAACACCAATTCATTTATCTGTTCTAGATGGCTTCTAGAACTTTCTGTCGGTTACTCGTAGGAACCTGGTGCTCAGGAACCTATATCTCAGGAGCCTGTTTCTCAGGAACCTCCTTAGTTTGGGACCCATCGCTTAGGAACCTCCTTTTAATACCAGTACCTGCACAAATAACAAACTGGTTAGACTGGATAGCTCTTCCACTATCTTCATACACCTTTGACTCTCTCTGCGATTGTTGCTATGCTAACTCGAACTCTACTGCTAGGAAGAACCTGGTCTTCTAACAATCAACTCAGCTTCCTAACCTTTGGGAACCTCCTGATATTCATAGTTTCTTAGTCATTTCTTCTATCTGATCTTCATAACTCGTACTGGATCTATCTTCTAGCTCGTATGGATTGAACCCTAGGGCCTAATGGGCCTAAATTCAACCCAGGATGATTTTGGGCACAACAAGTACCCCCCGATTCCTTGAAACCATAATATGTAAAAGGAACCTACTCCATTTTATGATCAAGGGTTCAATACTAAATCGTTTCTCTAACTATACCTTGCTTTAGCATTTTATATCCTACCCTACATCTCAGCGTAGGAAACAGGACACAAAAATATTTTCAGCTATTAAATCTTGACTCAGCTTCCTTCCTATTAAGGAACCTTCTCTCCTGCTATTTTCTTCTTCAGATCGCAGCTTTCGAAATCAACTCAATATCTGTATTTAGCTTCCCAGAGAATCTAACTTGTCTCTTATCATCACGTCTCTTTAAATTTCATAATTTAAAAATTTGTAGGGAGGATAACTTTCAACTGTAAATATCTTGGAGTGATAATTCAAAATTTTAATTAACCCTTATCATTTACCAATGCTGCAGTTAATATGATCTCTTCCCAAGATTCACAGGCCTCCTGCGCGTGTACCGCATCACTTGCCACTGCAGTAATTCTCTACCACGTGTATGTAACTGCCTTCCAATTACCTCGACTATTTAATCACGCGAGGCGTCCTAGCTTCATTTTTTACCTTTACCAAATACTTGCTAAACCCTTGGAGAGAGAACAAGAGGAGTTCGATAGTCGTCTACTCAATCCATCTTCTTCGTCGCCGCTTAACTCAAATCAAGGTATGATTCCGATTCATTTCTTTCTGTTCTCTCGTAATCTCGACCGGATTTTTAACTTTCACTTACTTCAATCTTGCATGCTGTCTTTTATCTGATAGTGTATGTATATGTCTGTGTCTGGTCTCCACACTCCATGTTTCACAAACACAAACATTCACGATACCTTGCTTAGTGGTCGTCTATTCGTCGATTCGCAGTCATATCGTCATGATTTTTATTGTAACTGTTTAACTGTCTGTTCATCTTCTATATGCTTCATACTGTAATCGATATATGTCGTAATTCCTATGTAATTCAATAACTGCCCCGTATCTCATAGTTATGATTCCCTAAGCATCTCAAAACCAAAAATTCTTTTTCTAAAAGACCCAAAAACCTGACCTTTTCTTCGTCTGTTTTTTGTAGATGTCTTCTAACTCGGCACATTCTGACCTCCATTCTTCAATAAACCTTGTCCTTACTAGGTCTATCAGTCATAGGACTAGGTCTAGAGTTCTGATTCCTGACACCAATGAACCTCAAGACATCCTGGTGAAACCTCTAAGCGTTAATGGTCCTATAAGATCTTTAAGCCTAGTCAACCTAGGGGATGACTAGTCTGAAAGTGAAGAGGTATCAAAACCTGAACTTGACTTGCTTCCTGAACCTGACTTTGATAATGAGATAATTGTCGAAAGAGAGTTGTATAAACAAGAAATCGTGCCTTTTTGCGAGAAAACCGACTCCATCATGACTACCGTTAAACTAGAGAAGCTCTCTAAGGAATGTCCTCATCCATCATGTACCATAGTGATCCCAGAACCTGGTGAGAGAGCTCACAGGTTTGATGTTAAAACCCCTGATCGTGGAGTCCCCAACGCTGTCATATCTGCTGCTTTTCTAAAAGTAGGTTTTTCTGTACCCCTCCATCCTTTCCTGAGAGAGGCATTAGATTTTTACCACTTAGCCCCTATGCAACTAACCCCCAACTCTTATCGTTTGGCCATTAGCACATTTATCTTGTATTCTAACAAATTCACGACTCCTATGTCTGCCCCAGAATTGGGTTATTTCTTTAGATTAAAAGATACTGGGAGAAGCTCTGGTTTTTTCTATCTGTCAGCATGGCCTTTAGGGCTGAGCAAAACCGAACCGAAACCGAAAAACCGAACCGAAATGTTGAATTTCGGTTCGGTTTGGATTGTATTTTTCTGAAAATTTCGGTTATTCGGTTTTTCGGTTTAAACCGAAATTTATTTCGGTTCGGTTCGGTTTTTTTTAAAAAACTTCGGTTCAAACCGAAATAACCGAATTATATATATATTTTATTTATATTATATATGTATATGTTTATATTTTATATATATACATGATTTAATTAATTCAAAATTAAGGTTAAAAATTTAAATTGATAGTTTGTGTTTTATTTTGTTTTAATTGTTACATATTTTAATATAGTTGCTATTAAAATTAATTTTAAAATTTAAAAAAATAATATTATATATAATTTTTTTTAAAATCGGTTCGGTTCGGTTTTGGCAAAATATTTCGGTTCGGTTTTTCGGTTTTTCGGTTCGGTTTCTACGGATAAATCGGTTCGGTTCGATTTGGTAAAAATCGGATTTCGGTTATTCGGTTTTTGTTATTCGGTTCGGTTTTTAACCGAACCGACCGAATGATCACCCCTAATGGCCTTGTCACCAGGGTCAATGCATAAAAAATGTCAAGCAAAACTTCGATCAGTGGCAAGAACAGTTTGTCTACTGCTTCGATTGCCCTAATGTTATATATGAGTTTAATCGTCGACCACATGTTCCTAAGCAAACTGTTTTGACTGGAGTTTGTTTGGAGAGATCAAAAGAGATCTTGAAAATATCAGCATCCATTAGGGATTGCTTGATTCTGATGACCCATGAGAACCTGACTTCCCTAGGTTTTATTCCTTCAAACCCTGGTATGAGCTTCCTTGTTACACATTTTTTTTTCTGTTGACTGTACTTCTGCACTTGCACAGGCTTACTCTGTATATAAATCTTTAATTTTGTCTTGTTTTCTTATACGGACATGGCTCCCAAGGTCCCTTCTTTTGTTAAGCGAACCAAGAACGTGGACGAGATCTTTAAGACTGATGCTGAAACGAAGGAGGTTCCGCTCACAGCAACTCCTCCTATCAGCCAGGTTCCTACCCCAGCTTCAATCCAAATCCAACCATCTGGTTCCTCCAAACCCAAGTTAGCTCAGACTACCCTTGACCTTTCTGGGAGCTCTCAATCAAGGTCCATGAGAAAAGGTAAGGCTGTGAAGGTTGATCCATCGGTGGCCCAGAATCAATTCAAGGATTTAATTGATACACACGTGCTTCCAGAGGCTATAGTTGGTTGGGCCAAGATGGATTCTACCGAGGCTATGCATGCCATGAGATTCTCAGCTGCCTAGAATGCATTCTTTGCCCTTAGATTCTGCGATGACTTTGCTGAAAAGACTCAGTACGATCTCCGATTGCAAGGAGAAGCTTCAAAGTTAAAGGAGGAGCTGGCTGCTATGGAAGAAATGGTGAACATGGCTACCGCTGCGGTAAGACGAGCAAAAACTGTTGAGAGTTCCCTAAAGACGGAGAAAGACGAGTTTCAGGGACAAGTTAAGAACTTGAAAGATGAAAAAATCTCCTTGCTAGAGAAGGTCCATGAGCTCGAGGTTCAGGTTGATGCTCTCAACGTTGCCGCTGCTTCTGTTAACTCCCTCATGCTCACCAAGGAGAAGGCCAGGTATGATGAGGGCTATGATGAAGGTTTAAGGGATTACATGCGCTCCATGTGGGAGAAGATGCCTGAGTTAAACTGGTCTCTGCTGGGTGAGGATGTGGAGAACATGATAAATGACTTCAAAAAGGAAGCTGTGGTCTCGTAGGACCCTGTACCTCCCGTTGTTGCGGTTGAGAGGCCCTTGGGTTCAGTTCCCGTGGCTGTAGAGGTTCCTGCTGCTGAAGATGCTCAACCTACCCTTCCAAATCCTCCAGCCGTTGAAGATTCTGATAAAGTTCCGTCCATTTAAACTTGCTATAAGCTTTTTTAAACTTTGATAACTTTATGAGGTCGCGAGCCCCTCGTAGTGCTTCGCAAGTTGTAATCTCTAAATTTGGTTTCTACGGCCTTCGTGCCATTAACTCTTTGAATGTTGGTTTCCTAGGGTCCTTGTACCCTATAACTTTTGGTTTCTAATAATAACTATATATTTTTGCTACATCTCTGTTCACAATTCACATGTCTATGCATATATGCTTTCGTAGTAATATCTTACATTTATTCCCCTAACAATTACTTAGTGTTTGTACTTATGCATTCAAGCTTACGCGGGCAAGCCCTTTGTAAGAAACAGAATACACTCGCACTTTCACTTATAATTTTCTAAAATAAAAGGTAATCAAATCTTAACAACGTTACAACAACTTACTTGTAAGCTCAAAAATTCTTTTCTTATGCTTCGAATAGCATTTTCAAAGTCACATTGTTGGACTAAGACCCTTCCTGATAATCTTCTAACTTATATCTTTCATTGCTAAACAATCTGACCAGGTTCTTCAATTATCAATCCTGCAAAAATAAATAAACATAAAACAAAAACTAGTTAATGTTAGTAAAGTTTCTCTTGTTCAATTCGGGTCAACTCTGGGAGAGGTCACCTGCTTGGTTCCCAATCCTTAACTCTAGGTTCCAACATGCCAGTCTCGGTTCCATGTTGGTTCCTTTTGCCTCGAGGCGATTCTAGGAACCTGTGTGCCGTTCTGGGAGTCCACACAGATTCCTCTTCTCCATGTATCAAGCTAGACATCTTATGAAGGTAAATGCTAAGGGTTTTATCCCTTCTTCCCATGTGCCAAATACGGTTCCACGTGAGGGAGAGCTTATTAGGCTTCTCTTTAAGAACAAGTGTGCCGGTCTAGACTCCACACAAGTTCCCACTTCCTCTCGTGCCAGAGGCGGCTCCACGGAGGGATGAAACAGATAGTTTCAGGTTCCTGTATGCCAATCTCGGCTCCATACAGGTTCCTTTAAGGTGCCTTTTGTCAGGACTTTAGGTGCCTTTTGTCAGGACTTTAGGTGCCTTTTGTCAGGACTTTAAGTCATATGCTCAAGGAACTTGAGACTTTTAATCATGCTCAGGAAGCTACCTGAGGCTTTTGGCTAAAACACTTTGCTCAGTCAGCTAAGGCTTTACAATCAAATGTGCTCAGGAAGCTACCTGAGGCTTTTCTCGTGCTCAAGGAGATATCTGAGGCTTTTCTCGTGGTCAGGAAGCTATCTAAGGCTTTTCTCGTGCTCAGGAAGCTACGTAAGACTTAATTCAAGCTCAGGAAGCTACCTGAGGCTTTTCTCAATGCGTGCTCGGGAAGCTACCCAAAGCTTAATTCGTATCAATCATTCGTAGTCTACATATTCTGTCAATCGTATTCATACTTCGTACATACTGTCAATGCTACAGGAACCTGTTCATCGAGGTTTCCTGCAAATACTGTCAATGCTACATGAACCTGTTAGTCAAGGTAACCTGTTTTACAATACAAGTACTAGAACAAGCACTTAAAAATTTCAAATTGGCATATGAAATAGCAAATCATATCATGCACAATACTTTTTAAGTAGGAATACTTCCCCCAGTTCTTTTGGGTAATTATTATTACGTAAAAGAACTATTAAGGAGCTACAATTATAAAAAATGCACTCAAAATATTCAACGTAGAGCTATCAATGCTCAATACTAGAAAACTGTCTTGCAAATAGGGAGGTTCATATCAAGTACCCCTCGAGTACATGCATAATCAAATACTGGAATCAACAATGCTGGTCAGTTATAACTAATAAGCTGCCTTTATTCTTGGGCCGAAAGAGCCTTACTTTTCATAAGAAAAACACAATAAAAGAGAGTTACTGATAATACTTCTTGAGATGTTCTGCATTCCAAGCTCTCGGAATGAGATTCCCTTCCATATCCATCACATGGTAGGTTCCTTCCCAAATGGCTGACTTTATCTGGTAAGGTCCTTCCCAATTCGCTCCAAAAGCTCCATGTGCCAAAACCTTGGTATTAGGCATGACTTTCATCAAAACCAGGTCTCCAACCTTAAAAGGTCTTGCTTTCACCTTTTTGTTGTAATACCTTCGAACTCTCTGTTGATACGCTGCTAGCTTTACTTGCGAATCTACTCTTAACTCTTCGACCATGTCCAAATAAAGTCTGTGATTGACCTCATTGTTCTCGGGGTCATAATGCTTTCTTCTCGAGGAACCTGTTCCAACTTCCATAGGCACCATAGTTTCACAACCATAAGAGAGAGTAAAAGGAGACTCACCAGTTGTAGTTCTAGGAGTGGTGTTATACGACCATAAGACTCCAGGAAGCTCCTCTGGCCAGCTTCCTTTCTTATCTTCAAGCATTGTCTTCAAAGTGTGCTTGATGATCTTGTTTACAGCTTCAGTCTGTCCATTACTCTGCGGATAATACACTGCTGAAAATACTTTTTGAATTCAAAACTGCTCACACAATCCTCGAAGCTCTTTACTATCAAACTGCTTCCCATTGTCAGAAATCAACTTTTGGGGAATGCCAAACCTGCACACAATGGCTCGAAAAACAAATTCAGTTAACTTCCCTGCTATAATCTTAGCAAGTGGTTCTGCTTCCGCCCACTTTGTGAAATAATCAAATGCAACAACTGCATATTTTACTCCTCCTTTTCCTTTCGGAAGCTCTTCAATGAGATCTATCCCCCAAACTGCAAATGGCCAAGGGCTGATAATCTGCCTGATTGGTGCTACAGGCCTGCTATCAAAGTTTGCAAACTTCTGACAATCACTGCATGCATGAACAAACTTGTGGGCATCTGCTTTGAGGGTCGGCCAATAATATCCTTGTGGGCAGAGTAACTGATGCCTTTACTTCTCAAAAACCAAAACGGCTGATCTAACTCCCTTTACTATTATTATTTTAATTTTATATTAATAAATTAATTAACATTTAATTAATAAATTAATAAAAATTAAAACAACATAACTTTTATTGAATCAAAAACAGAAAAAAAATACCAGGTAGCTATGGGGTCCTTGTGCAAACTTTAATTTCATAATATTCACATGCATGATTATTTTATGAATTTTAATCAAAATAATTTTAAAAAATTCATAACAAATAATCTACACATCATAAAATTATGAAAAAAAATATCTAGATGTTCCATAACACTTATAGAAGCCAGATCAATGGTCAAAACTTCATGCAAATATTATTTTGAATTAATTCATAATTAAATCCAAATAAACTTGCAAAAATCATAATAAATCCATACATGCATAAAAAAATCTGAAATTTTTTATGTGAATCTCTATATGCATAACCTAGCTCTGATGCCATTGAAGGAAGTTACGGACGAGCGGAAGCGCGGTATAACAATTATTCCGTAAAAACCATGTATCGTGCATATTGGAAAATCATATAAAACGAAATAGCGGAGGAATCGAAACCTTACCTTGAAAATCGAAGCTTATAAAATCGATGGTTGTTTTAGCAGTTGCTCCTCAGAGTGTGAAGCACTCTACCGGTATCCACCAAGATTAATTCTTCGACGAAGCTTTTTATAAAACAAGCTTTTATAAAAAAATGGTGTCTTGTTCTTTTGAGAGAGAGAGATGAAGAAGAAGAGAGGTGGCAACTAGGTTTTCACAAAACCACTTTTTGCATACTAAACACCTCTCATCTCTTTC
Organism: Kitagawia praeruptora; assembly: GCA_037693485.1. NCBI lineage: Eukaryota > Viridiplantae > Streptophyta > Magnoliopsida > Apiales > Apiaceae > Kitagawia > Kitagawia praeruptora. The sequence continues at coordinate 112,415,076 of CM075351.1, read as the reverse complement.
TATTTATAGGGCACATGTAGGTTTTTATTATAATTAATATATCATATATATTATTATATAAATCCCACAAAATGTTTAAATAATAATTAAACTATTTTAATCATTATTAAAACAACTTGCTCTCTCAAAATACCTTCATCAATAAATTAATCTTTTATGGTGTGACCCTGTAGGTTCAAATTAAGCCGGTAGTAGAAATAAATAATAATAAACTTTTTATTTATTATTTATATGAATTCTAAAATTCATTAAATATAATTAACTGATTAATTATATTTATTCTACATCGTGAGTGATGCTTCTCAACATATCGCGACTATCCGGATAATATGAATTCACTGCTTAGAATACCAAGAACCTGTCAGTGCTAGTTACCGTACAATCAATTCCTTCTACCCTGCAATATCCCGATTAAATACAAGGCATGGATCTCGTGTCAAGCCTATCAAATTTAATCATATGATTTCTTATTCATAATGCAAAGTTCATATTAATGCAAATTAGAAACTCCTTTCTAATTTCATACACTCTGGCCAGAGATTCCAGAACTCGCATACTAAGAATAACATAGGATATTCACTTCCTTACTGGAAGGGGTAGATTCTTTATTGATCGTTAACTATCTCCATACACAAATCCCTATGCCCAGAATAGACCTAATGGATGTCCTTGAGACTAAGGACTAAACCAAAGCACAGTTCATTATATACAAGATTACTCTAACGATCTCAAGTCTAAGGACACTTGTACAACTATCACTCAGTGAACAACTATCGACACGTGAGTAAACTCCATTAGTTGTTCAACTTATCGAGTCATGTTCAGTGAACTTATTCCCTAATAAGCACCTACATACTAGCTATAGTGTCACCACACAAATGCCTATGAGAACAGACATCCTCCTTAAAGGAGCAAGCATAGTATGTACCAATCTTTGCGGATTCACTAACTTCCAATTAGTTATCCTATGATCAGGAACTGTTTAGGTCTAGAGTTATCATCTTCTAGATCTCACTATTATAATCTCATTATAATTCTAGAAGCTTTACTCTAAACTATGGAACATCTTATTTAAGACACTTTAAATAGATAAAGCCCGTAATAAAAACAAATAAGTCTTTTATTAAAGTTAATGAAATCAAATAAGAGTACAAGAAAGTTCTTCCTAAATCATCATGCATGATTGGATTTTAGGACAAACTCTTTCAATCTCCCACTTGTACTAAAGCCAATCACTCTGGTATCTAATACCCATTCACTCATTATGACGATCGAAGTGAATCTGAGATTGCGGCTTAGTGAGTGGGTCTGCTATGTTGTTATGTGTGTCAACTCTCTCAATGTTGACATCTCTACTTTCAATGATATCCCTAATCAAAAGAAAGTGCCACAAAACAATTTTGCAGCGTCACTTGCATCTATAAACTCTGCTTCCGCTGTTGAGTCAGCCGTTGTAGGCTGCTTGGAACTCTTCCAACTAATCGCTCCACCCTTCAGAGTAAACACGTACCCTAACATGGATTTGCTATCATCACTTTCTGATTGAAAACTAGAGTCAGTATAACCCTCTACTTTCAACTCAGATCCACCAAAAACAAGAAAAATATCCTTAGTCCTTCGCAAGTACTTAAGGATGTTCTTTACTTCTTTCCAGTGGTCTTCACCTGGATCCGACTGATATCTGCTCGTCAAATTAATTGAATGAGCAATATCATGCCTAGTACATAACATCGCGTACATGATAGATCCTATTGCTGAAGCATAAGGAATCTTACTCATACGCTCTCTTTCCTCAAGTGTCTCATGAGACATCTTCTTGGAAAAGGGATACTCCACGACTCATCGGTATGAGACCTATCGTGGAGTTTTCATGATAAACCTTTTAAGCACTTTCTCGATGTATGTACCTTGGGTAAGACCTATAATTCTTCTCGATCTATCTCTATAGATCTTCATACCGAGAATCTAGGATGTCTTTCCCAAGTCCTTCATTGTGAAGTTCTTCGATAGCCACACTTTGACTGATTGTAGCATCGGTATATCATTTCATATAAGAAGTATGTCATCCACATACAACACAAGAAATGTTACCGCGCTCCCACTAACCTTCTTGTAGACACATGGTTATCTATGTTTTTGATAAAATCAAACTCTTTGATTGTCTCATCAAAATGGATGTTCCATCTACGAGAAGCTTGATTCAATCCATATATGGATCGCAAGCAAAATCCGAATTGATTTGAGTAGGGCTACATGCAAAAAGTTTCATCAAAGTCAATCCTTTGCCTTTGTCTGAATCATTTTGCCATGAGCCTAGCCTTGTAGGTCTCCACCTAGCCATCTACTCCAATCTTTCTCTTGTATACCCATTTGCACCCAATAGGCTTCACATCCTCTGGTGCTTCAACCAAGGTCCATACTTGGTTGGCATACATAGAATCCATTTCGGATTTCATGGCACTCTGCCATTTCTCTGAGTCAATACTATGTCACATAAGGTTGTTTAGTTTGAACAGGAGTTTCCTCTTGAACCGTAGTAGTTTGTGTTCCATGAACTTCTTTAAGTTCAATCTTGCTCCCACTGTTCCCTTCAAGGATAAACTATTTATTCTAAGAAGGTAGCATGTCTGGAGACAAACACCCTATGATCGGTGTAAAAGTGATACCCTAAAATCTCTTTAGGATATCCCACAAAACTACATTTTACGGATCGAGATTCCAGCTTATCAGGGTCAACTTTCTTGACATAAGCCAGACATCCCCAAATCTTAACGTGTTTAAGACTCGGTTTCCTTTCTTTCCATATCTCATATGGAGTTTGAGGAACAGATTTGGAAAGCACCTTATTCGGTAAATATGCTTAGGTTTCCAATTCATAACCCTAAAGTGATACTGGAAGATCTGCATAGCTCATCGTGGATCGTACCATGTCTAACAAAGTTCAATTTCTCCTTTCAGAAAATACTCCACTCAACTATGGAGTGTCCGGATGAGTCCACTGGGAGACTATACTATTTTCTTTGAGATAATCTAGAAACACACTACTAAAGTATTCATCTCCTCGTTCTGATCGAAGAGCTCTAATACTATGTTTGGTTTGTTTCTCTACTTCATAACTGTATTCTTTGAACTTTTCAAAGCTTCAGATTTATTTCATCAAATACATATATCTGAATCTAGATCAATTATCTATGAAAGTCACGAAGTATTAAAATCCTGCCGTGGCTTGCGCAGACATCTGTCCACATACATCTATGTGTACCAATACCAGCAACTCTCTAGCGCTCTCTCCATGTCCACTAAATGGAGTTTTGGTCATTTTACCCAACAGACAAGACATGCATGTAGGATATGATTCAAAATCAAAGGGTTCCAGTAACCTTCCCTTATGCAATGTCCGAAGTCTATTTTCACTAATATGACCAAGTCTGTAGTGCCATAAATAGGTAGGATTTTCATCATCCTTTTTTTTTCTTTGTTTAATATGAAGTAAAACATATTCTATGTCACATACATACAGACCATTATTTAAAGTTCCACTACCATAAAGAACATTATCTCTGAGGATTGGATGTTTATTATTCTGAATAATAAATGAAAATCCATCCAAGTCTAATTGGAATAGAAATAATATTCTTCACAATCGAGGGAACCAAAATAACAATTATTTAAAATAATAGTCTTGCCCGTAAGCATATGTAAATCAAACGACCCTACAGCTATGGCAGCAACTCTTGCTCCATTGCCCATCCGTAGAATCGCCTTCTCTTCCCCAAGAGCCCTACTTCTCCTTAGTCCTCGCAACGAATTGCAAATGTGAGAACCACAAGTAGTATCTAATACCTAAGTAGAAGTTTGATTTAGTGACATGTTTACTTCAATCATAAACATATCTGAATTAGAAGCGGCAGTCTCACTAGCCTTCTTCACCTTCAATTCTGCAAGGTAAACTTTACAGTTCCTCTTCCAGTGCCTCACCTTGTTACAGTGAAAACAAACAGCATATCCCAACTTCTTAGCCCTTGAGAACTTTTCTCAAGCTTCGAAGCCAGTCAGCATAGTTGGGACCAGTCAATATGTGAGCATCTAGTATGCTACGGAGTGATTGTGCAGAAGACCTAGTGTATATATCTATATATGTTAAGTCTGCAAATGATATACACATAACAACACTTAGCAAATATTCAATTTCATTATTAAAACACTATATGAATCGGGTCTTTATTCATAAGTGGCTCCCACTAGTTTATCTAATTTATACAACCCCCTAAGTGAATAAATAAGCATTCAAAATGCTAGTGGGAATAGGGATCCTACATTCCATCACACAACCCCGGCTGTGGCACGAAACGCCATGTGATGTTCAGTAGGCAGACAACTCTTGTCAATTACATCTCAAGTTATTCCCTAATAAAACTTTAGCCTCTTGAATAATTGAGTCACGGCTGTGGCACGACAAACTCAATATTCTAAGTCAAGTCTAACCCAACATTCTGTACAATTGAATCAGTCTCCAATAGCCCACGGCTGTGGCACGTAACGACCATTAGATTCTAATTCATTGTACACATCTATATGTAATAGACAAGTATTTCTTATTTCGAAATCAAAGCCCTCGGCTGTAGCACGAAACGACAATGATTTAAAAATGAGAACTACTTTCTACCATGTTGGAAGGCTATGACCGACACAAGCCCGTTGTGTCATTGGCCAATTACTACTTGATATTTATAAAAGAGGTTTTTTTTAAGGTCACGAAACATTTTCGTATAAACCTATAAGTCTAACGTGTTTTAAGTTTAATAGATAATCTAAATCTATAACAAAAACACGAAAAATCTCAATATTATTAGTCAAGTCAAATCCAACATTTTGTACAATTAAATTAGATTCCAATAGCCCACGGCTGTAGCACGTAACGACCACTAAAATCTAATTTTGTACACATCTAATGTAACAGACAAGTATTTTCATGTTGATCGGTAACAAAGTCCTCGGCTGTAGCACGAAACGACAATGCACCGAAAACAAGAGATACTTTCTGTCATGTTGGAAGACCATAACTGACACAAAACTTTTTGTGCCTATGGCCGATTACAACTTGACATATATAATACATAGATCTCATCTTCTTTGTTATTAACCAATAATTAAAACTCTTTTAATTATTAATTCTATTTCTAAACTCTTTAGAAAATTAATCTCTCCCTTAATTTAATTTCATAAATTAAATAAATAATTAATAATATTAAGATCACATCTTAATTATTTTATAATAAATTAAATCTCATTTAATCAATTAATAAAATTACTAACTAATTATTTATTTCATAAATAAATAATTATCAGCCATTATTAATTAACTAATATTATTTAACAATCATAATCATATTATAAAGAGATTCTTTTCTTCAATTAAATATTTCAAATCAATAATAGATAATAGGATGATTCCCAGATCGGGGGGAGCATTGTCAAGAGGCGTCACTTAATACCCCTTTCTTACAGATCAAAATCTGTTTTTGACAGAATCATCCTTTCTCTCAATATTGAAAATTCATATTTAATTACGTGTTTCAAAAACACAAAAATCTCATGATTGTATTCATAATATTATTATTAAGGTAAGAAACGATTCCTATTCCAGATTTTCTAGAGCACGCCTTATTTTGATTTAAGTTCACCTAAATCTATCATCTCATGGTAAACATAGGCATATATCTCATATATAAAATTAAACAAACAAGTAGGCATGCAATCAATATCATGTCACACATTGATATAATGATGTATGGATTTATCATAGCATTTAAAAGCAATTTAAAACAATTAAAATATGCTTTAAAACACTTCCGGTAATATAAATATTTCAAAAATATTATATAAAAAATATTTGACCACTCCATTAGATCCGTATCGGAAATACGAATCCAACGATATATTGCACGCCCAAAACGGAGTTACGAAACTCCCAAAAAATCAAATTTAATGTGGCCAGAAGGGCTGTAACGCATTACAGGAATGTGTTACAACAATATAAAGCCATTAAATTGTGTAACGCATGATGTTAATGCGCCACTTCCCTGTCACGCATTTCACAAATGCGTGACACCCCACTCCGCGACTGTTTCCCACGCGCCAGAGACAGCAGCTACGCAGCAAAAGATTTTTTTTTTTTTTTGTCTTTGTCATCCGACCGTTGTAGTCAGATTGCAGAGTAACTGATGCCTTTACTTCTCAAAAACCAAAACGGCTGATCTAACTCCCTTTACTATTATTATTTTAATTTTATATTAATAAATTAATTAACATTTAATTAATAAATTAATAAAAATTAAAACAACATAACTTTTATTGAATCAAAAACAGAAAAAAAATACCAGGTAGCTATGGGGTCCTTGTGCAAACTTTAATTTCATAATATTCACATGCATGATTATTTTATGAATTTTAATCAAAATAATTTTAAAAAATTCATAACAAATAATCTACACATCATAAAATTATGAAAAAAAATATCTAGATGTTCCATAACACTTATAGAAGCCAGATCAATGGTCAAAACTTCATGCAAATATTATTTTGAATTAATTCATAATTAAATCCAAATAAACTTGCAAAAATCATAATAAATCCATACATGCATAAAAAAATCTGAAATTTTTTATGTGAATCTCTATATGCATAACCTAGCTCTGATGCCATTGAAGGAAGTTACGGACGAGCGGAAGCGCGGTATAACAATTATTCCGTAAAAACCATGTATCGTGCATATTGGAAAATCATATAAAACGAAATAGCGGAGGAATCGAAACCTTACCTTGAAAATCGAAGCTTATAAAATCGATGGTTGTTTTAGCAGTTGCTCCTCAGAGTGTGAAGCACTCTACCGGTATCCACCAAGATTAATTCTTCGACGAAGCTTTTTATAAAACAAGCTTTTATAAAAAAATGGTGTCTTGTTCTTTTGAGAGAGAGAGATGAAGAAGAAGAGAGGTGGCAACTAGGTTTTCACAAAACCACTTTTTGCATACTAAACACCTCTCATCTCTTTCTATTTATAGGGCACATGTAGGTTTTTATTATAATTAATATATCATATATATTATTATATAAATCCCACAAAATGTTTAAATAATAATTAAACTATTTTAATCATTATTAAAACAACTTGCTCTCTCAAAATACCTTCATCAATAAATTAATCTTTTATGGTGTGACCCTGTAGGTTCAAATTAAGCCGGTAGTAGAAATAAATAATAATAAACTTTTTATTTATTATTTATATGAATTCTAAAATTCATTAAATATAATTAACTGATTAATTATATTTATTCTACATCGTGAGTGATGCTTCTCAACATATCGCGACTATCCGGATAATATGAATTCACTGCTTAGAATACCAAGAACCTGTCAGTGCTAGTTACCGTACAATCAATTCCTTCTACCCTGCAATATCCCGATTAAATACAAGGCATGGATCTCGTGTCAAGCCTATCAAATTTAATCATATGATTTCTTATTCATAATGCAAAGTTCATATTAATGCAAATTAGAAACTCCTTTCTAATTTCATACACTCTGGCCAGAGATTCCAGAACTCGCATACTAAGAATAACATAGGATATTCACTTCCTTACTGGAAGGGGTAGATTCTTTATTGATCGTTAACTATCTCCATACACAAATCCCTATGCCCAGAATAGACCTAATGGATGTCCTTGAGACTAAGGACTAAACCAAAGCACAGTTCATTATATACAAGATTACTCTAACGATCTCAAGTCTAAGGACACTTGTACAACTATCACTCAGTGAACAACTATCGACACGTGAGTAAACTCCATTAGTTGTTCAACTTATCGAGTCATGTTCAGTGAACTTATTCCCTAATAAGCACCTACATACTAGCTATAGTGTCACCACACAAATGCCTATGAGAACAGACATCCTCCTTAAAGGAGCAAGCATAGTATGTACCAATCTTTGCGGATTCACTAACTTCCAATTAGTTATCCTATGATCAGGAACTGTTTAGGTCTAGAGTTATCATCTTCTAGATCTCACTATTATAATCTCATTATAATTCTAGAAGCTTTACTCTAAACTATGGAACATCTTATTTAAGACACTTTAAATAGATAAAGCCCGTAATAAAAACAAATAAGTCTTTTATTAAAGTTAATGAAATCAAATAAGAGTACAAGAAAGTTCTTCCTAAATCATCATGCATGATTGGATTTTAGGACAAACTCTTTCAATCTCCCACTTGTACTAAAGCCAATCACTCTGGTATCTAATACCCATTCACTCATTATGACGATCGAAGTGAATCTGAGATTGCGGCTTAGTGAGTGGGTCTGCTATGTTGTTATGTGTGTCAACTCTCTCAATGTTGACATCTCTACTTTCAATGATATCCCTAATCAAAAGAAAGTGCCACAAAACAATTTTGCAGCGTCACTTGCATCTATAAACTCTGCTTCCGCTGTTGAGTCAGCCGTTGTAGGCTGCTTGGAACTCTTCCAACTAATCGCTCCACCCTTCAGAGTAAACACGTACCCTAACATGGATTTGCTATCATCACTTTCTGATTGAAAACTAGAGTCAGTATAACCCTCTACTTTCAACTCAGATCCACCAAAAACAAGAAAAATATCCTTAGTCCTTCGCAAGTACTTAAGGATGTTCTTTACTTCTTTCCAGTGGTCTTCACCTGGATCCGACTGATATCTGCTCGTCAAATTAATTGAATGAGCAATATCATGCCTAGTACATAACATCGCGTACATGATAGATCCTATTGCTGAAGCATAAGGAATCTTACTCATACGCTCTCTTTCCTCAAGTGTCTCATGAGACATCTTCTTGGAAAAGGGATACTCCACGACTCATCGGTATGAGACCTATCGTGGAGTTTTCATGATAAACCTTTTAAGCACTTTCTCGATGTATGTACCTTGGGTAAGACCTATAATTCTTCTCGATCTATCTCTATAGATCTTCATACCGAGAATCTAGGATGTCTTTCCCAAGTCCTTCATTGTGAAGTTCTTCGATAGCCACACTTTGACTGATTGTAGCATCGGTATATCATTTCATATAAGAAGTATGTCATCCACATACAACACAAGAAATGTTACCGCGCTCCCACTAACCTTCTTGTAGACACATGGTTATCTATGTTTTTGATAAAATCAAACTCTTTGATTGTCTCATCAAAATGGATGTTCCATCTACGAGAAGCTTGATTCAATCCATATATGGATCGCAAGCAAAATCCGAATTGATTTGAGTAGGGCTACATGCAAAAAGTTTCATCAAAGTCAATCCTTTGCCTTTGTCTGAATCATTTTGCCATGAGCCTAGCCTTGTAGGTCTCCACCTAGCCATCTACTCCAATCTTTCTCTTGTATACCCATTTGCACCCAATAGGCTTCACATCCTCTGGTGCTTCAACCAAGGTCCATACTTGGTTGGCATACATAGAATCCATTTCGGATTTCATGGCACTCTGCCATTTCTCTGAGTCAATACTATGTCACATAAGGTTGTTTAGTTTGAACAGGAGTTTCCTCTTGAACCGTAGTAGTTTGTGTTCCATGAACTTCTTTAAGTTCAATCTTGCTCCCACTGTTCCCTTCAAGGATAAACTATTTATTCTAAGAAGGTAGCATGTCTGGAGACAAACACCCTATGATCGGTGTAAAAGTGATACCCTAAAATCTCTTTAGGATATCCCACAAAACTACATTTTACGGATCGAGATTCCAGCTTATCAGGGTCAACTTTCTTGACATAAGCCAGACATCCCCAAATCTTAACGTGTTTAAGACTCGGTTTCCTTTCTTTCCATATCTCATATGGAGTTTGAGGAACAGATTTGGAAAGCACCTTATTCGGTAAATATGCTTAGGTTTCCAATTCATAACCCTAAAGTGATACTGGAAGATCTGCATAGCTCATCGTGGATCGTACCATGTCTAACAAAGTTCAATTTCTCCTTTCAGAAAATACTCCACTCAACTATGGAGTGTCCGGATGAGTCCACTGGGAGACTATACTATTTTCTTTGAGATAATCTAGAAACACACTACTAAAGTATTCATCTCCTCGTTCTGATCGAAGAGCTCTAATACTATGTTTGGTTTGTTTCTCTACTTCATAACTGTATTCTTTGAACTTTTCAAAGCTTCAGATTTATTTCATCAAATACATATATCTGAATCTAGATCAATTATCTATGAAAGTCACGAAGTATTAAAATCCTGCCGTGGCTTGCGCAGACATCTGTCCACATACATCTATGTGTACCAATACCAGCAACTCTCTAGCGCTCTCTCCATGTCCACTAAATGGAGTTTTGGTCATTTTACCCAACAGACAAGACATGCATGTAGGATATGATTCAAAATCAAAGGGTTCCAGTAACCTTCCCTTATGCAATGTCCGAAGTCTATTTTCACTAATATGACCAAGTCTGTAGTGCCATAAATAGGTAGGATTTTCATCATCCTTTTTTTTTCTTTGTTTAATATGAAGTAAAACATATTCTATGTCACATACATACAGACCATTATTTAAAGTTCCACTACCATAAAGAACATTATCTCTGAGGATTGGATGTTTATTATTCTGAATAATAAATGAAAATCCATCCAAGTCTAATTGGAATAGAAATAATATTCTTCACAATCGAGGGAACCAAAATAACAATTATTTAAAATAATAGTCTTGCCCGTAAGCATATGTAAATCAAACGACCCTACAGCTATGGCAGCAACTCTTGCTCCATTGCCCATCCGTAGAATCGCCTTCTCTTCCCCAAGAGCCCTACTTCTCCTTAGTCCTCGCAACGAATTGCAAATGTGAGAACCACAAGTAGTATCTAATACCTAAGTAGAAGTTTGATTTAGTGACATGTTTACTTCAATCATAAACATATCTGAATTAGAAGCGGCAGTCTCACTAGCCTTCTTCACCTTCAATTCTGCAAGGTAAACTTTACAGTTCCTCTTCCAGTGCCTCACCTTGTTACAGTGAAAACAAACAGCATATCCCAACTTCTTAGCCCTTGAGAACTTTTCTCAAGCTTCGAAGCCAGTCAGCATAGTTGGGACCAGTCAATATGTGAGCATCTAGTATGCTACGGAGTGATTGTGCAGAAGACCTAGTGTATATATCTATATATGTTAAGTCTGCAAATGATATACACATAACAACACTTAGCAAATATTCAATTTCATTATTAAAACACTATATGAATCGGGTCTTTATTCATAAGTGGCTCCCACTAGTTTATCTAATTTATACAACCCCCTAAGTGAATAAATAAGCATTCAAAATGCTAGTGGGAATAGGGATCCTACATTCCATCACACAACCCCGGCTGTGGCACGAAACGCCATGTGATGTTCAGTAGGCAGACAACTCTTGTCAATTACATCTCAAGTTATTCCCTAATAAAACTTTAGCCTCTTGAATAATTGAGTCACGGCTGTGGCACGACAAACTCAATATTCTAAGTCAAGTCTAACCCAACATTCTGTACAATTGAATCAGTCTCCAATAGCCCACGGCTGTGGCACGTAACGACCATTAGATTCTAATTCATTGTACACATCTATATGTAATAGACAAGTATTTCTTATTTCGAAATCAAAGCCCTCGGCTGTAGCACGAAACGACAATGATTTAAAAATGAGAACTACTTTCTACCATGTTGGAAGGCTATGACCGACACAAGCCCGTTGTGTCATTGGCCAATTACTACTTGATATTTATAAAAGAGGTTTTTTTTAAGGTCACGAAACATTTTCGTATAAACCTATAAGTCTAACGTGTTTTAAGTTTAATAGATAATCTAAATCTATAACAAAAACACGAAAAATCTCAATATTATTAGTCAAGTCAAATCCAACATTTTGTACAATTAAATTAGATTCCAATAGCCCACGGCTGTAGCACGTAACGACCACTAAAATCTAATTTTGTACACATCTAATGTAACAGACAAGTATTTTCATGTTGATCGGTAACAAAGTCCTCGGCTGTAGCACGAAACGACAATGCACCGAAAACAAGAGATACTTTCTGTCATGTTGGAAGACCATAACTGACACAAAACTTTTTGTGCCTATGGCCGATTACAACTTGACATATATAATACATAGATCTCATCTTCTTTGTTATTAACCAATAATTAAAACTCTTTTAATTATTAATTCTATTTCTAAACTCTTTAGAAAATTAATCTCTCCCTTAATTTAATTTCATAAATTAAATAAATAATTAATAATATTAAGATCACATCTTAATTATTTTATAATAAATTAAATCTCATTTAATCAATTAATAAAATTACTAACTAATTATTTATTTCATAAATAAATAATTATCAGCCATTATTAATTAACTAATATTATTTAACAATCATAATCATATTATAAAGAGATTCTTTTCTTCAATTAAATATTTCAAATCAATAATAGATAATAGGATGATTCCCAGATCGGGGGGAGCATTGTCAAGAGGCGTCACTTAATACCCCTTTCTTACAGATCAAAATCTGTTTTTGACAGAATCATCCTTTCTCTCAATATTGAAAATTCATATTTAATTACGTGTTTCAAAAACACAAAAATCTCATGATTGTATTCATAATATTATTATTAAGGTAAGAAACGATTCCTATTCCAGATTTTCTAGAGCACGCCTTATTTTGATTTAAGTTCACCTAAATCTATCATCTCATGGTAAACATAGGCATATATCTCATATATAAAATTAAACAAACAAGTAGGCATGCAATCAATATCATGTCACACATTGATATAATGATGTATGGATTTATCATAGCATTTAAAAGCAATTTAAAACAATTAAAATATGCTTTAAAACACTTCCGGTAATATAAATATTTCAAAAATATTATATAAAAAATATTTGACCACTCCATTAGATCCGTATCGGAAATACGAATCCAACGATATATTGCACGCCCAAAACGGAGTTACGAAACTCCCAAAAAATCAAATTTAATGTGGCCAGAAGGGCTGTAACGCATTACAGGAATGTGTTACAACAATATAAAGCCATTAAATTGTGTAACGCATGATGTTAATGCGCCACTTCCCTGTCACGCATTTCACAAATGCGTGACACCCCTCTCCGCGACTGTTTCCCACGCGCCAGAGACAGCAGCTACGCAGCAAAAGATTTTTTTTTTTTTTTTTGTCTTTGTCATCCGACCGTTGTAGTCAGATTGCAGAGTAACTGATGCCTTTACTTCTCAAAAACCAAAACGGCTGATCTAACTCCCTTTACTATTATTATTTTAATTTTATATTAATAAATTAATTAACATTTAATTAATAAATTAATAAAAATTAAAACAACATAACTTTTATTGAATCAAAAACAGAAAAAAAATACCAGGTAGCTATGGGGTCCTTGTGCAAACTTTAATTTCATAATATTCACATGCATGATTATTTTATGAATTTTAATCAAAATAATTTTAAAAAATTCATAACAAATAATCTACACATCATAAAATTATGAAAAAAAATATCTAGATGTTCCATAACACTTATAGAAGCCAGATCAATGGTCAAAACTTCATGCAAATATTATTTTGAATTAATTCATAATTAAATCCAAATAAACTTGCAAAAATCATAATAAATCCATACATGCATAAAAAAATCTGAAATTTTTTATGTGAATCTCTATATGCATAACCTAGCTCTGATGCCATTGAAGGAAGTTACGGACGAGCGGAAGCGCGGTATAACAATTATTCCGTAAAAACCATGTATCGTGCATATTGGAAAATCATATAAAACGAAATAGCGGAGGAATCGAAACCTTACCTTGAAAATCGAAGCTTATAAAATCGATGGTTGTTTTAGCAGTTGCTCCTCAGAGTGTGAAGCACTCTACCGGTATCCACCAAGATTAATTCTTCGACGAAGCTTTTTATAAAACAAGCTTTTATAAAAAAATGGTGTCTTGTTCTTTTGAGAGAGAGAGATGAAGAAGAAGAGAGGTGGCAACTAGGTTTTCACAAAACCACTTTTTGCATACTAAACACCTCTCATCTCTTTCTATTTATAGGGCACATGTAGGTTTTTATTATAATTAATATATCATATATATTATTATATAAATCCCACAAAATGTTTAAATAATAATTAAACTATTTTAATCATTATTAAAACAACTTGCTCTCTCAAAATACCTTCATCAATAAATTAATCTTTTATGGTGTGACCCTGTAGGTTCAAATTAAGCCGGTAGTAGAAATAAATAATAATAAACTTTTTATTTATTATTTATATGAATTCTAAAATTCATTAAATATAATTAACTGATTAATTATATTTATTCTACATCGTGAGTGATGCTTCTCAACATATCGCGACTATCCGGATAATATGAATTCACTGCTTAGAATACCAAGAACCTGTCAGTGCTAGTTACCGTACAATCAATTCCTTCTACCCTGCAATATCCCGATTAAATACAAGGCATGGATCTCGTGTCAAGCCTATCAAATTTAATCATATGATTTCTTATTCATAATGCAAAGTTCATATTAATGCAAATTAGAAACTCCTTTCTAATTTCATACACTCTGGCCAGAGATTCCAGAACTCGCATACTAAGAATAACATAGGATATTCACTTCCTTACTGGAAGGGGTAGATTCTTTATTGATCGTTAACTATCTCCATACACAAATCCCTATGCCCAGAATAGACCTAATGGATGTCCTTGAGACTAAGGACTAAACCAAAGCACAGTTCATTATATACAAGATTACTCTAACGATCTCAAGTCTAAGGACACTTGTACAACTATCACTCAGTGAACAACTATCGACACGTGAGTAAACTCCATTAGTTGTTCAACTTATCGAGTCATGTTCAGTGAACTTATTCCCTAATAAGCACCTACATACTAGCTATAGTGTCACCACACAAATGCCTATGAGAACAGACATCCTCCTTAAAGGAGCAAGCATAGTATGTACCAATCTTTGCGGATTCACTAACTTCCAATTAGTTATCCTATGATCAGGAACTGTTTAGGTCTAGAGTTATCATCTTCTAGATCTCACTATTATAATCTCATTATAATTCTAGAAGCTTTACTCTAAACTATGGAACATCTTATTTAAGACACTTTAAATAGATAAAGCCCGTAATAAAAACAAATAAGTCTTTTATTAAAGTTAATGAAATCAAATAAGAGTACAAGAAAGTTCTTCCTAAATCATCATGCATGATTGGATTTTAGGACAAACTCTTTCAAATCAATGCTTTAATCTTGGCTGGGTTGGCCTCTATACCTCTGTGATTCACCATAAAACTCAGAAACTTTCCCGATTCAACCCCGAACACACACTTCTGGGGATTCAGCTTCATTTTGTACTTTTGCAAGATTCCAAACATTTCTTCCAAGTGCTTCACATGATCAAAAGCTTCCTTGGATTTAACGAGCATATCATCCACATATGCTTCCATGGTATGACCAATTTGTTCTTTAAACATCATGTTTACTAGTCGTTGGTATGTGGCTCCGGCATTAATACATAGAGATTTGATTGTAACCTGAATATGCATCCATGAAGCTGAGCAGGGCATGTCCAGCTGTTGCATCCACTAGCTGATCAATTCATGACAGTGGGAAGCTGTCTTTTGGGCATGCTTTGTTGAGATCCGTGAAGTTCACACAGGTTCTCCATTTCCCATTAGGTTTCTTCACCAAGACAGGATTTGCCAACCATACAGGATAGAAT
Organism: Kitagawia praeruptora; assembly: GCA_037693485.1. Taxonomy (NCBI): domain Eukaryota; kingdom Viridiplantae; phylum Streptophyta; class Magnoliopsida; order Apiales; family Apiaceae; genus Kitagawia; species Kitagawia praeruptora. The sequence continues at coordinate 112,399,268 of CM075351.1, read as the reverse complement.
GATTCTTTAACCAACCATGCATCTAGCAACCTGTCGACCTCTTCCTTCAATGCTTGAGCTCTCTCTCCACTAACTGGTCTTCGCTTCTGTCTCACACCTTTCTTCTCCGGACCAATTTTTAATATGTGACACATGACCCTTGGATCTATCCCTTCCATATCTGCATGACACCATGCAAATACATCCAGGTTCTTGCTCAAAAAGGTAATAAGAGATTCCTTCAAGGCTAATTCGAGTTAAGCTCCATCTTCAACACTTTTGTACCATCCTTGTCATTTATCTTCACATCCAAAGTCTCACCGGCTGGTCCAGCCTTGACCACAGTTTCTGGCATTCGAGGATCTAAGTCTACATTCATCTCTGTTGTTGAATCCTCTTGAGGTTCCTGAACTGTAGGTGGTTCTCTTGCTTCGTGCATGACATTCCTTCTCTTTGATGCTGGCTGACTGTCTTCACTGCTTCCATTATACTTCAATTTTCTAGATTTTTCGTCATCCAATCCTTCTGCCTTACACACATCACCATCCTGTCCGTAGGGGGTGCACTTTCTAACAGCAAGTAAGGGGTATCTGGTCCTCGAAAAACTGGAATCTCAGCATGAGGTTCCTCTTCTGTGATCTATTCAATTCTTATAGCTCTACAGGATGCTGACACAAAACCCTCCAAAGGCTGACTACGCAGATCGACTATTATTTTGTCTGGGTTCTTCCCTGGAAAATATCAGGAATCTCATCCATTGGTTCAGGCAATTTAGCAGCCTTAGCAGCATGTTGCAAAGTTTTAGTGTAGCATTCTCTAAACTCATATTGGCATCCTAGAACTATACCAATACCATTTGGCGTTGGAAACTTCATAGTCAGGTGATAAATTGAGGTTACCACCCTCATCTCTTTCAAGATTGGTCTTCCAAGAATAGCATTATAATTCATATTGTCCTCTATAACAATGAATTCTGCTAGCTATGAAATGCAACATGGTTTATCACCTAGAGTCACTGGTAAACGAATCTTACCTTTGATGGGAACCTGGTTGTTGGTGAATCCATACAAGGTATCTTTCGTTTGAGTAAGGTCCCTATCCAGAAAATGCATTTTCTTGAAAGTTGAGTAAGACAACAGATTTACAGAGCTTCCATTATCCACCAGCACTCGATGAACCTCATAAGACCCGATTCCTGCTTCGATCACCAAAGCATCCGTATGGGGATGGTGTACCCAAGAAGCATCTCCTTCAGTAAAGGTAATATCTGCATCTTTTTCTTCGAACAACTTGGGAGACCTCTGTGACAGATTGCAAACATTAGTCAAAGGACGTTCTTTAGCTTCACGAGTGTACCTTTCCATGGCGCTTCTACTACTTCCTCCAATATGGGGACCTCCTATAATCGTGCATATACATCCAGCTTTAGGTGGTCCTTCCATTACAACAGGTTCTGGGACCTTCTGAGTCTTCTCGTCTCTATACTTCTTACCTTCCCAAGCCACCCATTCACTTAACTGCCCCTGTCTGATTAGAGTTTCAATTAAGTCCCTGAGATGACGGCAGTCTGCAGTATTATGCCCATTGTTATCATGAAAATCACAGTATGGATGCTCATTCTTATTCCCTGGAGGACCAGTTCTGAAAGGGTTCCTAAACCATGAGGACTTCTCATTCACCGCATAAATGTGATCAATTGGAGCCACTAAAGGGGTGAAAGTTTCATAAACAGGTCTCTCATGCTTGTTGTTATTATAGGAAGCTGGTGGTGGAACCTAGTTCATGGTAGGTCTGGTAGGATTCACAGCTTCAGCTTCAGGCTTCACTTGGGATGTACGACTGACCACCTTCTTACTGTCACGACCATTAGGGCTTTTGGGCCTTGACCTCTTGCTTCCTGACCATCCATTTTGCCTTACAAAATCTGGATCCATCTTCAAATCAACCAGAGATTCTTCCATGAGACGAAAAGGTTCTGCCTGAGCATAAAAGTCTGTCAACTTCTCTGGTTCCTTCCCTTGTAGTGCTTTCCAAAAATCTGAGCCACCTTTAACTCCAGCAATTAAGAAATTCTTTATAGTTTCCTCAGATGCTTTCCTAACCTTTGGAACCTCTGCATTGCACCTCTTGAAATACTCTGTCAATGTCTCGTTGGGTCTCTGCTTGATGTTGGCTAGGGTGTTGGTAGGTGGTGCAAACGCAACAGATGCCCTGAACTGGGTAACAAATAGCTTTCCCATACTTTCCCAGGAACCAAGTGAATCAGCATGTAACCTCTTGAACCATTGATGAGCTCCACCCTGCAGGGTTGCAGCTAGTAACCTACACCTAGTATCCTCCTTCACTTGATAGACATCCATCTCTGTGTCGAAATGACTTAGATATTCGATTGGATCAGTGGTTCCATCAAACTTCAACTCATTCGAGGGCCTGTAAGATCTAGGCAGAGCTAACTTTCGAACCTTCTTGGTAAACGGAGAAGCAGTTATAGGGTTCGCATCAAGATTCTTTTCATCCCTGAGTTGAGCCAGAATTTTCTTAATGTCTTTAGCTGTTACCTCTCCAGTAGCTTCTACCTTTGTCTTTTTGCTCGTTCCTTCCTCCTCTTTCGACTTTGCAGTGCTAGATTCCTCAATAACCTCCTCAGAATCTGTTTCATCTTCTTCAATTATCTCAACAGATGGATCCTTGTCTTTCTTCTTTTTCTGCGAGGAACCTCCAGTTTTAACCTTCTTCTTTCCCCTGGACTCTGTACGGCCTTGGGAAGTGTTAGATATTGATTCAAGTGATGATCAGGATCTGGACTACTATTGATCAGATACTGATGCTGACGTCATCAGTAATACGATGTCAGTATTAAGCTGTCATCAGGATTGAAAGCTGGTCAGGATTTCATGAAGATTCTCATTAGTCCAGAGATTGGGGACATTGATCTGTCGGTTACTAGAAAGTAGGAAAGTAGCTGTCATGCAAGATATGCAGTTAGAATTGTATGTAATTGATTTAGAATATCTTGTAATTGATAGTGTAGCTGTGTGTGCTATATAAACACAGTTTAGGTTTTACATGTATAAGGTTGTACACACACAGAGATCTTGTAACCTAGCAGCTCTTAAGAACATCAGAATTTCTTAAGAGAGTTTGTAACAGTTTTATATCAGAGTTAATAAAACTGTTATTAATTCATACTTGTGTTATTATTACTGTTAAGTCGAAAATCTTATACAAGTGTATTCAACCCCCCCTTCTACACTTGTTTATTACTGGGCAACAAGTGGTATCAGAGCCCACTGATAAAGTATAATCAGAAACGATCTGAAGATGTCGACAAGCAAGTATGAAAGTATTAAGATTCTAATTCTCAAGAGAACTGAGTATCCAACATGGAAGGTAAAGATGCTTATGTATCTGGAAGCCACTGATCCAGATTATCTAGACAGGATTAATGATGGTCCTTTTGTGCCAACAACTTTGGTTGCTAGAACAGAGACTGTTCCAGAACATTATGCTATGAAACCAAAGAATCAATGGACTGCAGAAGAAAAGGTGCAAGTGCTCAAAGATGCAAAGGTAAAGAACATTTTGCATAACAGTCTTGATGTTGTTATGTCAAACAGGGTGATTGCATGCAAGACTGCTAAGGAAATTTGGGATACTCTGGAAACTCAATGTCAAGGCACTGAATCTATCAAAAGAAACAGAAGGGCTCTGTTGATTCAGGAGTATGAACAATTTGATGCTAGATCTGAAGAAAGCCTCACTGACATGTATGATAGATTTCTGACATTGCTGAACAATCTATCACTAGTTGGAAAAGAGCATGATCCAGAAGATTCGAACACCAAGTTTCTAAGAGCCTTGTCTGAAGAATGGGATACTCAAGCTTCAATCATAAGGCATCAGTATGATCTGAAGATGCTTTCTCTTGATGAAGTCTATGGAATGCTGAGAACCTATGATCTTGAGGTTCAACAAAGGAAGAACAAGAAAAATGTCAAAGCAAAGTCAGTTGCTTTGAATGTTGAATCAAATTCAAAGGGAAAAGCTATGGAGATTTCAAGGAGGAAAAGTAGATCTGTTAAGTCAATTACTGATGACTCATCATCAGATACTGATGCCAATCCTGATGGCGATACTGATGACGAATCTACAGACTCTGACATGATGGAAATGGTTGCCATGATAGTGAAGGGCTTCAAGAAGATGAAGTTCAGGAAGGCAATGAAAAAAGGTAACTTCCAGAAGAAATCTTTCAATGCTGGGAAAGACAAGTACAAGAAGAATGAAGCAAGGAACAGCAAGTTTCACAAGTCAAAGGTCAAGTGCTACAACTGTGATGGAATGGGTCACTTTGCTACAGAATGCAAAAAGCCAAAGACCAAGGCACTTATCTCATCAAGCAGGGACTGATTGGACTCTTCCTCAGATACTGAAGAAGAAGAAGTGAACTATGCTTTGATGGCAAGTGTTGATGAAAATGCTACTTCTGAATCTAAGGTACCTAATTCTGTCTTTGATTTTGATTCTAATAATGTCTCTGAGTTAAGATCATTTCTAAAGTCTCTGCACATAAGTTTTAGGAGTCAAACTCTTGAAAATACTAGAATAAAATTTGAAATAGCAGAGGTAACTAAGAGAAATGATCATCTAGAAGCTGAGTTGCTTTTCATGCAAGAGGTACAAACAGAATGTGATAATGCTAAACATATTAAACTTGAAATGGAGTTTAAATGTACTGAACTTGAAAAAGAACTTGCAAATCTTAAAAATAAACTCAGAATTTGGACACACTCTGGAAGAAAAACTCATGATATCATTTCTGATAAAAATTGGAAAGAATGCATAGGATACAAGAAAAAAAATCATGAAGAGAAGAGTGTAGAAAAGGAGACAATAGAACCAGGAAAGATTGTAGTAGATGAGACTACAAATCCAAAGACCTACAGATATGGCTTAGACAGAACTAAAACTGATCTCAAACCTGTGAATTATGTGTACCCTAAATCCACTTATGAAAAGGGATCCACTTCAGCACAGAACTCTGAGTATAAAACTGTCAAGATCATGAATAACAAAGATGTAGGTCCAGTGTCCAAGAAACAACTCTGTGATAAAATCTGTGAAGTAACAGATAGGAAGAAAAAGTCTACTGCTAAGAGAAACAGAAATGGTAAGGTTGGAATAAACAAAGAGAACAACTATAGGTATATTCCAAATGCTCCAAGAAAAAAATGCTTTAACTGTGGTAACTCTAATCATCTTGCTATTGACTGCAGGAAGAGTAAAAAGAAGGCAACTGTAGTTCCTAAGTCTGACATTAGGAATAGACCAGTATCTTATAAACCACAGAACTCTTGTTTTCACTGCGGCAGTAGATGGCATTCTATTTATACATGTGAAGAATATCATAGTTTGTACTACAATTATTATGAGCCTTTGCTCAAATTCAATAAAAGTGCAAATTCTGGTAAAACAAAGAATGTGAAATCTCAGCATGCATTTAATAGATCTGATAATAAGGCAAATTCTAATAGAGTAAACTCTAAAGGAACTGCTTGTATTAAAAAGTCTTCTGCTGTTAATAATGTTAAATTACATGCAAATAGAACCCAACAAGTGTGGGTTCTTAAAAATTCTAATTGAATTCCTTGTGTTTCTGATTCCAGGGTAAAAAGAAAGATGTGTTAGTCATGGATAGTGGTTGTTCTGTTCATATGACTGGAGACAAAACCCTGCTGTCAGAATTTGAAGAAAAAGCTGGCCCAACTATGTCTTATGGTGATGGCAACATTGGACAAACTATGGGATATGGCAAGATAGTCATTGGAAATGTCATCATTGAAAAAGTAGCTCTGGTGAAAGGACTCAAACACAATCTACTGAGTGTTAGTCAAATCACAGACAGAGGTTATCATGTCAACTTTTATGATACTCATTTTGAAGTGATCAGCAAGGCATCAGCAAAAGTTGTCTTAACTGGAAAAAGGCATGGTAATATTTATGAAGCCAACATCTACACAAATACTGATGGTCCCTCCACATGTCTCATCAGTAAAGCCTCTGTAGATGAAAGTTGGAACTGGCACAAGAAGCTTTCTCATCTCAACTTCAACAATATCAATGAGTTGGTGAAGAAAGACCTGGTAAGAGGATTACCAAAAGCATTGTATGCTCCAGATGGACTTTGTGATGCTTGTCAGAAGGCTAAACAAAGAAGGACATCTTTTAAAAGCAAAACAGAATCCTCGATTGATACACCTTATCACATGCTCCATCTTGACTTGTTTGGACCAGTAAACATCATGTCCATCAGCAAGAAAAGGTATACTCTAGTCATTGTTGATGATTACACTAGATTTACCTGGGTGTATTTCTTGCAAAGAAAAGATGAAACTGCTCAAATTCTATTGGACCATGTAAGACTCATTGAAACTGGCCAAGAATCAAAAGTCAAGATTCTGAGAAGTGATAACGGAACTGAATTCAAGAATTCAGCCATGGAAGAGTTCTGCAAGTACAAAGGAATAGTTCAACAATTCTCTGCTCCAGGCACACCCCAGCAAAATGGAATAGTTGAAAGGAAGAATAGGACTCTTATTGAAGCAGGCCAAACTATATTGGAGGAAGCAAAACTACCTACATATTTCTGGGCTGAAGCAATCAACACAGCATGCTATACTCAAAACATCACTTTAATCAACAGACATGGAATGATACCTTATCAAATGATTAAAGATAAGAAACCAAGTCTGAAGCATCTTCATGTGTTTGGTTGCAAGTGTTTTGTTCTTAGACCTCATCCTGAGCAGCTTAGGAAATTTGAAACTAAAGCTGATGAGGGAATCTTTATTGGCTATCCAACATCAAGAGCTTTTAAAGTCTACAACCTAAGGACAAAAACATTCATGGAGTCTATCAATGTATCTTTTGATGACAGAAAGATAACAGGCTTAAATGAAGACTCACATGACAGCTTAACTTTTGGAAATGAAGCTTCCAAGGAAACTGATGAGATTTTATCAGATACTGATACTCCATCAGATCCTGACAATTCTCTTATTCCTGATGAAACACAAATTATTGATGGTAATGCAAATGTTGAGGGGGAGCAACAGCAAGAATCCATTAACTCAGAAACTACTCAATCATCAGGAGAAGATTCATCAGATAGTGATTCAAGTGATAATTCTGAAAGAAAGTCAAAAGAAGATATCACTGATTCAGGGGGAGCTTCCAATAATTCTAGTTCTCTTGATGACAATACCAATCCAGGGGGAGCATCCAGCTCAAGAAATGACTTACCACCAGCAAGGAAATGGACAAATAGCCATACTCCTGATTTGATTATTGGGAATCCTGACACAGGTGTAAGAACCAGGAGTGCAACTCAAAGTGAATGTCTCTATCACAGCTTTCTATCAAAGGAGGAGCCTAATAAAGTTGAAGATGCACTCAAGGATGCTGATTGGGTTACAGCTATGCAAGAAGAACTAAATGAGTTTGAAAGAAATGAAGTCTGGAAGCTAGTACCAAGGCCAAAGGATAGGTCAATTATAGGTACAAAGTGGGTTTTCAGAAACAAGACAGATTCAGATGGCATAATTATCAGGAACAAAGCAAGACTAGTTGCAAAGGGGTATTCTCAACAAGAAGGCATAGATTATGATGAGACTTTTGCTCCTGTTGCAAGACTGGAGGCTATCAAAATGTTTCTGGCATATGCAGCCCACAAGAAGTTCAAGGTTTTCCAGATGGATGTGAAAAGTGCTTTTCTGAATGGAGAATTGGAAGAGGAGGTATATGTTGAGCAACCTCCTGGTTTCATCGATCCTAGATATCCAAATCATGTCTATAGATTGGATAAAGCACTTTATGGACTAAAGCAAGCTCCAAGAGCCTGGTATGAAACCTTGGCTCAATTCTTACTTGAAAGTGGATTCAATAGAGGTTCAATTGATAAGACCTTGTTTTATTTGAATCATGGTAAGGACTTGCTGTTAGTTCAGATTTATGTTGATGATATCATTTTTGGGTCAACTAACTCCAAATTATGTGAGAAGTTCTCAAAGCTAATGCAGTCAAGATATCAGATGAGTATGATGGGAGAAATGAGCTACTTCCTAGGTCTGCAAGTTAAACAGACTGATGATGGAATCCTGATAAATCAGTCAAAGTACACAAAGAATTTGTTAAAGAAGTTTAACATGCAAGACAGTGCTACTGCTTCAACTCCCATAGCTACAGCTACTAAACTTGATCAAAATCAAGGCATTGAAGTAGATGTAACTAATTACAGAGGAATGATTGGCTCACTTCTGTATCTGACTGCTAGTAGACCAGATATCATGTATGCAACCTGTCTATGTGCAAGATTTCAAGCAAATCCCAGAGAACCACATCTCATTGCAGTCAAAAGGATTTTCAGATACCTCAAAGGCACTCCATCTCTTGGCCTTTGGTATGCTAGAGAGTCTGATTTTAGTTTATGTGGATACTCTGATGCTGATTTTGCCGGCTGCAAAATAGATAGAAAAAGTACTTCAGGCAGTTGTCAGTTTCTTGGAGGAAGACTAGTTTCTTGGTTTAGTAAAAAGCAAAAGTCAATCTCCACATCAACTGCAGAAGCTGAGTACATTGCTGCTGGAAGCTGCTGTGCTCAGATCATGTGGATGAAGAATCAGCTAATGGACTATGGTTTGTCATATTCAAAAATACCTATTTATTGTGATAACCAAAGTGCTATTGCTATGACAGGAAATCCAGTACAGCATTCTCTTACGAAGCATATCAGTATCAGATATCATTTTATAAGAGAGCAAGTGATGGAAGGAACAATTGAGCTACATTTTGTTCCTACTAATCAACAGCTAGCTGATATATTCACCAAGCCACTACCTGAAGCTACATTTACAAAGTTGGTGAATGAATTAGGAATGGTGAACTATGAGAGTCTCTGAAAACAAAAGAAGGTCAAATACTGATAACCATGTGATCCTGATGCATATCGAATACTGATGAAAAAGTCAATCCTGACTCTAGTTAAACTTCGAATCCTGATGCGACGGTTCAACTATCAGTAATATTTTCAGAAGTGAAGTACTCTTTAATGTTCTATTTTCATAAAATTTGTGGCATGAGTTTATGAACTTGTTAATAATGTGATTACTTTAATCAGTTTTCATGTTTACTTATCTGATTCTTATCAATAATTAACAGTTCAGTAAACACAAAAAGAATCAGATAACTCATGAATAAGATTAGATAACTCAGATTTTTCATTGATAATAAGAAAGAGATTACATGCAAAAAGTACATCTTGTTTTCTCTATCTACTAATCTATTCAACAGGAAACGGAAGTCAGCAGCCATCCCAGATCCCCTCTTTGCCACTTTGTTTGGGTGAAAGTCGAAAGGGATAAGGTTATTTTTGCTTACATATTCATTAACAGTTGTTAATGAGGTCAGGTGAGGATATCTTAGAGGAAAGCCATGCGAATGTTGCCTGGAGAGCAGCATCGATATTGATCACTTTTGCAGGTTTTTCTTTCTCGATCTCTTCTAAACCAGCATCCATCTGCAGCCACAATGTCTCAAGTTGCCTTTCCCAATCAAAGGCATCAAACTCCTCACGAGTATAACTGAAGATATCTCGTTTTTCTACGAGATGAAGATTTTTCTCTCTGATGATACTAGAAGACATCTTTTTGATAAAGGTGTTTTTGGTGAAGACTTTTGAGTTTGAAGAGAAGAAAGGTTAAAGTGAATGGACAATATCAATGCATTATATAAGAGCTGTGAGTGAAACGAGAACATGAAACGCTTCATATTCTGGTTTTTGGTACCAGGTATTTTTAGATTGTGTTGTTTAATTTTGTTAATTAAAACACACTTTCTTCTTTTTAATTCTCGAATATATCTGGCGCGTGTATTACACTTCGGTAATATATTTACATATGTCTCGTAAATCGTGTCACGCACAGTTATCTCCACTCTCACACGAAATTTGGTCCACTAATTTCACTTGCACAAGTTGATTACTGACACATGTTTTTGAGAGACAATTAGTTTTGTCAAAAATCAATTTAGTTTGCTAATTTGATTCACTTTTCTCACAACAATCAGTATTTCATCTCTTAACCACAGTGCGAACATAAACCCTATTCTTCAAAATTCAAAAACTCATTCTCTTTAAGATCAGTAATGGATTCTTCACCATTCATAAACAGCAAAACAGTAATTAATGGTGTAACTTTTGCTCCTAACAATTTTGTTGCTGTTCTTGATCATCAGGAGTTGCCGAATAATTTTCACATTATTCAAGATTTCTTGGCAACAAGCCCAATTAAACATGCCTTAACTCAACCTACGAAAGTTTCTTTTAAGTGTGTTATGCAGGTGTGGGAAACTGCTGTCTTTGGTGTATGTGAACCTTCAAGAAGGCCAAACATGACCTTCATATACAATGGTGTTACTCATCATGTAAATCCTAGAGTTGTTGAAGAAGCACTTCAACTACCGATTCTGAAGGACACTCCTGCTGATATTCCTGATTCTGAACTTCTTCAGTTTGCCATAGGAATGGGATACAAAGGGGAGCCAAAGAAGTTTGCAGAATTGTTCAGAACCAAACTAAAGAGCGAATGGAACTTCTTCTTTGATACAATCAGTAGATGCTTTCTCAACAAAGTTTCAAACTTTGATGCACTACCAAGTTCTTCAGTAAAAATTGGGTACTCTCTAATTCATGATCTTTCATTTGACTATGGGTCTTTTATATTACGGGCATTGAGTGAAAGAAAAACAGAAAAATGTGGTTATGTCTGTTTTCTTAGATTTCTTCAATTGATATTCTTTCATTTATGTCCTAATGTAGAATTTGAGAATGATACTGTTTTACTAATCTTTAAGATTTCTGATAACAATATCAAATCTCTGCTTGCAAGTGATAAGAAAAATAGTTTTGAAGGCATGAATGTTGTCATACCTAATGAGGTCAGGCTTCACTTGACAAAGAGAATGCCTACTCATTATGGTCCAGCAACTGGTGCTATGAGACAGGACAATACCAATCCTGTTTCTAACCCAAGCACACAACCAAAACACTCCACCAAACAGTCAACCACCTCTGGTGTCTCACAAAAGGCATCAGTTGTAAAATCAAAGAAGTTAGCTAGATCTGATGTGTCTGGAAGGCAATCAGGATCAAAGAATTTCTCCACTCCAACCCTCTCCAAACAGAAGTCACAAGGGGGTGAAGTCTAGGGATGGGAACGGGTCGGGTTCGGCTCGGGTTTTGCAAAATCCAAATCCAAATCCAAATATTTTCGGGTTTCGGGTTTCGGATCGTATCGGGTTTCGGATCCAAAACTCAATATCCAAATCCAAATCCGTCGGGTTTCGGATCGGATCGGGTTTTTTTTCGGGTATTCAAAATTAAAAATAGTGTAAATAAGTTGCTTAACAAAAAAATAAAAAAAAAATTGTGTAAGTAAGTTAAAAAATATCGCTACATCCATGACAATTTATTTTCTCGATCTTTCCATATCTTATGTCTCAAAGATATGTGTATGTATAATATGTATTTATAATATACATTTATAATATATATATATATATATATAATAGTGTATGTATAATATGTATTTATAATATACATTTATATATAATATATAATATATAAAATATAAAATATAATAAATAAAAGTCGGGTATTTTTCGGGTTTCGGGTTCGGCTCGGGTTTTGATCGGGTTTCGGGTTTCGGATCGGGTTTCATGAAATCCATATCCATATCCAAAATCTTTCGGGTTTAAAATTTAAATCCATATCCATATCCAAAATATCGGGTTCGGATCGGATAAAAAATCGGATTTCGAATCGGGTATCCGTCGGATCGGATTTTTTTCCCATCCCTAGGGTGAACAAGGGGTTTTAGTTCTGGAAAAATCTGTATTTGAGGTTGACAAAGTTTCAGTTGTTTCTGGAGTGCAAAAAGAAACTGGAGAAAAGAGGAAACTGAATTCTGACTCTGACTATGATTCAAATGATGACAAACTGCCTCTGTCAGTTACTTTGAAGCTCAAGGAACCTGTCGCAATTGTTCCTACAGAGTCAGCAAAGCCAAAGAAACGTAGAAGGCTTATCAAAAAGAGTAAATTCTTTATTCCTGAGGAGTTACAGAAACTTGATGATGATATAGAAGATACTACGGTTGCTTCTATCAATCCTGACATATCATCAGTTCCTGATAGATTGTCAGTTCCTGATGTTACTCCTGATAATTCTCCAATGAAACCTGTTGAGGTTTCTGATTCTCCTGCATCTGTTTCTCCTAAGAAAAGAACAATTGAAGTTTCTGTGGAACAACTAAATCGAATTGCTGCACAACTTGGTCTACAACCAACTCCACTGAAGAAACAAGCTGAGGAACAGATCTACTCAAGACAGAAGAAATAGAGGATATCATCACCTCTGAAAGGATCTAGCCCACAAGAACCTGAACTTCAAAGGAGTTCAGAAGCTATTGAAGATCCAGTCACACAAGAACCATCCACTCAAAGTATGGATGCAGACATTTCTAGAGGAATAGTTCCACAAGAACCACTTTCTCAAAGGGAAGGTGAAGACAAGAATATTCCTGCCCCACAAGAACCATCTTCTCAAAGTGAAGATGCAGGCAACATCACATCAGTACAATAGTTTCCTGACAATGCTCAAGGGACTTCTAGGGTTGAGTTTGACTTAGCTCAAAGTCTAGCAGATAAAGCTGCTCATGACAAGCACATTGCTGAGTGTGATAAGATACTTGAAGACACTGCATATGAGGGAGGCACACAAGAACCTTTGACTCAAAGTGTTGAAGAAGCCTCACAACCTCAGACTACACAAGAACCATTAGTAGCAAATACTGATGCAAGTCCAACTCCAGTTGTAGATGTCAATACTGATGCAAGTAATTCTGGTCAAGACATTCCATTGCTCATACAGCCGATTTCTTCAAGGCAAATGGAATCTCTTACTACTTCTACAGGTAACACTTCTATTTCTACATCTCTTATCTCTGATAGTATGACTGCAGATAGACCTGAAATCAGGGATACCTCTATCTGTATGACTTCAGATCACTCTTCTCAGCCACCTCTTATTTCTTTGAATTTGTTGAGCCAGAACCTTTCATGTGAGAATGAGAGTGAACAATTAGAGAAAAAGAAGAGTGAAGAGAGGCAGTCTCCTGAACTGGCAAAAGGAGAGGTAGAAAAGAGTGAGAAGTTGTTAACTTCTAGTGAGGTAGCAGTTGCTATTGAAAGTAACTTAGGTAACATTGTGAGAAGTGATGAGATCACTTTACAAGAACAGAGAGATATAGGAAATGTTTCTATTCACAATGCAGGTGTACAGGATGCATCAGTTCCATCTGTTGATGCAAAGATGAAGGGTATTATGCATCCTGATGACAATGTGGATGACAGAAATCCTGATGCTTCTGATAGCTCAGATGATGAAGATGATGATGACCCTGTCAAAGCTAAGGAGAAGGCTTTTATTAAAGAGAGCCTAGGATCTGGTTTTGGATCATCTAGTAAATTTATGGGGTCATTGGCTAGACATCATACTGCTCTAGCTGACATTGATGATAACTATGGCAGTTTGATTCCTGAAAATATTCAAGCTCAATGCCGACATGAATGGAATACTGAATGGGATATTCCTGGTGCAGACATCTCACTCATTAATGCAATATTTCATGCAGGTCATGTTGCTTATCAGATTACTGATCCACATCTTCGCGCTCATCTGAAGACTACTACTCTTATAGCAAAAGGTCTCCGGGATGAAATCAAATCTATCAAGGCTGAAAATGAAAATTTTCATGCTCGGTTTCTCAAAGATCATTCTGAAGTTGCTACTGTTGCACAGCTCCACAAACTCAGTACTTCAGTTGACAATAGGTTCAACACTCTCGATAACAAAATTGATGCTTTGTCTACCACGGTCAATGGTATTGATGAAACTCTCAAGCTTATATTATCATTCTTTGTTAATGATGATCCTGATGTCAAAAAGGGGGAGATGGTAGTCAAAACAAAATACACACCGAATCCAGCTGTAAGAAAGGATGATGATACTTCTAGAAATGATGGTGGTGCACAGGCACATGGAACAAGAACCTCTGATACTGCATTGGTAACAAGGAGGAGTCAGTCTCAAACTCAAACCAAGCAGTCAACTCATGTTTCTGATTCTGGCAGGAGGACAGTAAGAACTGTGGTGTAATCTCAGATCCTGACAGAAGAACAATTTATGTCACCAGGTCAAAGTAATCGCCAAACACTTCCAACAATTCTTGAGGGAAATGAAGAATTGTTAATTACTGATGTAGCAGAAGCTCCACATCTTTTTGAGAAGATTACTACTGAGACTGGTGGTAGTGAAACTGTATATCATACTAGTTCTAAAGTTCATCAGTATCATGCTAAAAAGGCACTTGCCTTAGCATCTGAAGAAAATCCTGATATGACTACTGATGAGTTTCCAGAAGAACAAAACAGGATTCTTGAGGAAATTGCTAGACAGAAAGAAGCTCCTACTGCAAGGAGAGGAAGAGGCAGAGGAGGTAGAAACAGAGGAAGAGGAAGAAAATCTGTTCAGACAACTTCAAGACAGACTAGGTCTAGTGGAATCAAAATAAAAGAAATTTCTGAGGAGAAAAAGAAAGCTCCACTAACTCTTGAGTATGCTCCATCAACAGTTCAAATTTTTGGACCACTTGAGGAAGAAGAAGCAGAAGAAGGAATATCTTTAGTAAGAAGGAAGAAAATTGCTGCTTCTGACTCTGAACCTAGTGATGATGAAATCTTGAAATATCTCAAAATGATGATTCTTGAAACTTTCATTGAATGTCATAATCTTGAAGTTGATGAACAAGATAAAAATGATGCTCTTGATAATGCAACAAAAGTGTATCTGAGAAGAATTGTTGAATCAGATAGACAGTTGTGGTATGATATCAACAAGAAGGTTGATGAAGTTCCTAAAGAACCCAAGTCCAAGAAGGAAGGAGGCAAGTGGAAGAATATTGATCACATGATATATACTGGACCAGCTGATTTTAGGTCTGGTGGGATAATAGTTCAACCTCCGGTTGTTCCTGGACTTCAGAAAGCTAAAAGTTCAAAACCTGACAACACTCCACCATTGTGGATTAGAATGCAATCTGACACGATAGGACTGAAGCCTTATACTCTAGGGGGTTTTGGTTATAAGGATGCAGAAGTGCAGTCTATAATTCAAACAGATCAACACTTTATTGTTAAAAGGATGGGTGATGAACTTACAGTTGATGATCTATGGAATCCGGAATCCGTTGCAATTGTTGCTTGCACTGTGAACTCCAAGAAGATAGAGAAATTGCTATATTTCATGAAAGACAGAAGTGTGAAGAAATTGTTTCTTGATGAAGTATTATGCAAATCACCAAAGGAACTGAAATATGTTCGTTATTTGCTTGAAAACAGAAATATCCCTGATACAGAAGCCAGTGTTTATTTGAACTGGTGTGCTATGATCCTCAATAGAATCAGATCTACATACTTGGATGGAGGATCGACATATGATGGTAATTACATTCCCATGTACTTAAATACAGAAGGCAAGGAAGTTGAAATGAAAAAGGGTTCTGCTGTTAAAGAAGTTGTATTTCTTCATGAACAACTATCTCTGAATCCTGATGGAAGAGACCTTGCATATTTACTTTTGGGGGAGCTAGATTTACCAAGAAGTTCAATTCAGAATCTCAGGGCTGGTATCTATCAGATTGGTAAGGAAGATGAAGAACTTAAAAATCTGAAGAAGAAACTGGTTCAAATTCTTGAAGATAAAGAAGAAGAGTTACTCTCAAGTTTCTTGCAGATGAACAGTTTCTTTACGAGAATTTCTAATACTAATCCTGAAGATTTCGTATAATTTTGTTTTGAGGTTTTTGACATCATTGAATCAAGGAATTTGTGCTTTATTTCATTAAGTACAAATTGGGGGAGATTGTTAGATATTGATTCAAGTGATGATCAGGATCTGGACTACTATTGATCAGATACTGATGCTGACGTCATCAGTAATATGATGTCAGTATTAAGCTGTCATCAGGATTGAAAGCTGGTCAGGATTTCATGAAGATTCTCATTAGTCCAGAGATTGGGGACATTGATCTGTCGGTTACTAGAAAGTAGGAAAGTAGCTGTTATGCAAGATATGCAGTCAGAATTGTATGTAATTGATTTAGAATATCTTGTAATTGATAGTGTAGCTGTGTGTGCTATATAAACACAGTTTAGTTTTACATGTATAAGGTTGTACACACACAGAGATCTTGTAACCTAGCAGCTCTTAAGAACATCAGAATTTCTTAAGAGAGTTTGTAACAGTTTTATATCAGAGTTAATAAAACTGTTATTAATTCATACTTGTGTTATTATTACTGTTAAGTCGAAAATCTTATACAAGTGTATTCAACCCCCCCTTCTACACTTGTTCATTACTGGGCAACAGGAAGGTCCCTTCTTGGTAGGAGTTTTATTCTTCTCAGGATTCTCTGGTTCTTCATCACCATCATCCTGTTTTGGTTCTTCATCGTCCTCTAGAACCTCCTCCTCCTTGTCAAATTCTTTTTCCTCAAAATTCAACTGCTTTGGAGTAACCTTCGACTTCTTACTCTTCTTTGCTATTTTTTCTTCTTTTTGCTTGAAGCCTGCTCCAAAGTCGACAATCGCTCTCCAACAATCTTTAAGATTTCCATCATATCTGCTGAGGTAACCTTCTTTGCCTTATGAGCAGGTTCGTCACCATCGTGAATTTTCTCCACAGAACGGGTTGCTTCGCTATCTGAGTCGCCTGCCATCTTTCCACTCCTAAGATGTTAACTCCCCTCCTTCTAGCGCCAATGTTGATGAGTGGATTTCGTAACAACTTTGATAGGTTTTCTTGAGTTGTAAAGGCTAGCGATCAACTGTTCAATGGAAGATTTGGGTTGTGATTGTGGGGTGAGCTGTGCTCAAGGGTGTCTCCAATAATCTCAAGTGTCTTTAGAGAGAATTAGAGAGCTGAATGCGTCTTACCCTCAAGGTGACTACGTATCCTTTATATAGGAATCAAGCTCACGTAGTTCTAATGCGAAGCTAACTTTGCTGGAATAGCTGTATTCGATTACCTAGTTCTTGTTGGACTCAGGTTCCTTTAGAGTCTTTCACGAACTATTTGGCTAAGTAGAGTAGAACTCGAGTTCGTACCCTACTATAATTCTCTCGTTGGTTAAAAATATTCTAGGATCATCTGCGCCCTAGAATTATACTCCAACACCAATTCGTTTATCTATTCTAGATGGCTTCTAGAACTTTCTATCGGTTACTCGTAGGAACCTGGTGCTCAGGAACCTATATCTCAGGAGCCTGTTTCTCAGGAACCTCCTTACTTCGGGACCCATCGCTTAGAAACCTCCTTTTAAGTACCAGTACCTGCACAAATAACAAACTGGTTAGACTGGATAGCTCTTCCAATATCTTCATACACCTTTGACTCTCTCTGCGATTGTTGCTATGCTAACTCGAACTCTACTGCTAGGAAGAACCTGGTTGTTATTCCGAGATTACACACTTGTATTACTTGTATAATTGTAGAAGGGGGGGTTGAATACAATTCTTGATAATTATAAATTTCTTATGGAACACAGAAACTTATAATAGAGTAATATGCAAAATGAAAAACAATTCACACACACATATAAGGTCAGATGGACAAATGTACCATCTGACGTTTTTCTTTTATTTGAAGAAAACTCTGTGATACAAATGTACACAGCTTCTGTTTACAACTCTTTGCTTCTAGAATAATCAAGAAAACCTAAGCAAATGAATTGACAAATCAGTTTTCTTAACTATCAAAGAGTTGCTACACTTGGTTATATATACCCAAGTTTACAAGCCCTACTTGAAAATAATAAACACTAATTCGTCCAAGTTGGCTTGCTGCACCATTGTAAAGTTAATGGCATCTTTCTTCTTTATTTCCATAATGATGGCTGCCACACTGCATTGTGCACTTTTGTCAACCCATGTTATCTGTCAGACAAACTTTCCACAATCAACTGCTAATCAGATCTGAGATTCAGTCTGTCATTCTTGATTATCCGTTGATAGCAGGTTTGCCTGTATCAGTTGAAGATGAGCATCCTTATCCGTTGATGGTTGATTTGCTGTATCCGTTGATAGTATCATGTCTTCATCCGTTGATGATCTTTCACTTAGACAAAATTACATAGCATAGAATATTTACAATTGGCTACCCTACTCTGTCTATCCATTGATGATCAACATGATTCAAGAACTAAAACACTATCAACTGATAACTAAAAGCACTGCAGTATGCTACACATCTCATCCGTTGATGAGCTACCTGTCAACGGATAATTATAAATCCTCATCCGTTGACAGCTACAAGACTTATACAATTTTGCTTAAATGTAAAGTTATCATCAATTACAACACATCCCTAACAATCTCCCCCAATTTATACTTGATGGCAATAAAGCATAAATTTAGAACCTTGATGATAACAAAACATTCCTAAGAATATGTTCTTGCTAAAGTATGCAAAAATTGTATTAAGCTACAAAAATTCAAAAATAAAAGTTTTAAGAAACTTATCAGAGAGGTGCTCCTGTAGACTGAGCAAATTAATGATGTTTTCTCTCTCTGGTTGGCTGCACCCTTGTCTTTCCTTCCTTGGCAGAGTTGGTCTCAATTTGCACTTGGAGTTGTCTGTAGAAGGCATCTTCTTCAGCAACTTTTGGATCTAGCTTTAGTTGTAACCATCTTAGGTATTCAGAACTAGCCTTAGACAATTGATCTTCCATCCTGAAGAATCTCCTAGTGCCCTCTTCATCCCTAAACTCCATCATCCAGAAAGGTTGAATGTGGATTTTCTGTCCATTATATGGGATCTTCATTTTCTTTGGTAAGTTTGAGGGTGAGTTCCATTCTCTCCTTATTTCTTCTATTCTGTTTAGTATCTCCCTTCTAGCTGCCTCAGAGAACCCTGTGTTTCTCTTGAATGCTGAGAACACTTTGGTTAGAGTGTGATAGTTTTCTCCAAGAACTTTCTGCAATGGCCATGTTCTCTGATTTCCTCCCTTGTAGACAAACACTAATCTTTCAGGCAGATTCTTGTACTTGTCAAGTCCTCTTACTTCTGACAATTCATCTAGATACATATTCATGCCAGAGTATTCTTCAATTTCTGCCTGATAGATAAAGTCTTCTTTGTTTTCCAAGATTGGTTGTTTGACAATTTTAGGAACCCTGGCTATTTGAACTGGTTTCTTTGGAGCTTGCTTACTTGGAGCCCTTTTCTTCTTCTGTGTTAGATCCAGCAAAATTGAAGGGACTTCAATTGAAGCAAAGTCTATTGGCTCTTCTTTAGGCATTATGGGATCACCATGAAAGTTCACAGCTGGGTTGATTACTGTTGCAGACTTAGATATTGGTGAGCCAGTAGTTTCTTTTTCTGAGGGTTCTGGAGAAAGAACCCTTTTGGATTTAACCTTCATTCTTTTAGGTTTGGGTTGAAGAATTTCCTCATATTCTTGCATTTCAACCTCTATCTCATCCATTAACTCTTGAGCCAGCCTGGCTTGCTTCTCATCTGAGTTTTCAAGTTGATTTTCTGCACTTGGATGAGTTTCTCTTTGAATTCTGGAGACTTCTTCTCTCTTAGCTTCCACAAATCTAGGATGGCTGTTGGATACATATATTACTTTTCCATTCCTTGTAAGTACAGCCACCCAGTCTCTTACACTATTACTTGCCCTTTGCTTAAATGTTATAATTGCATCTCCCATAAGCTTCTCTTTATCATCCTTGGGAAATGGGTAGTCTAGTTGAAGCTTGTTCTTCCCATTCTCCTTTGGTGGTGAGTGTCTGGGTTTGATGAAGGGCTCAAATTCTTTAACATATGATGACTCAGCATCATAGAGTGTAGGAGCCACAATCTCTGGAGTGAGCACCCTCATGATTGTGGTTGATATTGTTGGAGCAGAGGATTGAGCATTAAGAAACATAGAGGATGCAATTGATTCATTGATCATCCTCTCTATCCTTAGTATTCTTTCAGTTGTCTCCTTGTTGATCTTCTCCAAAGCTTCTATTCTGGCTTGCCTTTCACCATCTGAGAGATTATCTATATTTTCAATCTCAGGCAAGGCCACTTGTTTCTTTACAGGGGAAGCCTTTAGTTCAAATTCTGTTGGATTGACCACTATTGTTGGCTATTGCTCCCCCTCAATCTGTGCTATCTCACTAATGGTAGCTTGAATCATTTGTCCTGTAGTTGCAACCTCTTCTTTGCTTGTTCCCTTTTTCTCCCCCTTTTTGTTAGCATCAAGGGTTGGAGGTGAGGCTGCTAGTAGCATTTCCAGTAGTTGAGTCTGTTTGGCTTGATTGGCAATGATAGACTGCATTTGAGATTCCATACTATCTACTCTAGAGGAAAGATGTTGAATAGACTTTGCCAGGCTATCTTCTTTGAGAAGTTTGTTAGTCAGCAACTTCTGAGTAGTAGTAGGAGCTAGTGCCTCAATTCTGGCATCTAGTGCAATCTTCATATCTTTAAGTTCAGTTTTGACCTCCTCCTGTTGTGTTCTTTGAATAACAGTTTGCATCTTTTGCAATTCAAGAGAGGCCATAACGTGCTCAAGAACAGTCTTTCTCTGTGGATCTGCAGTTTTATGCTCAGCCATAGCAGATTGATATTGCTTGATAATTTCCACATTGAGATCTCCAAGAACAGTGTCAGTAGAAAACATCCAATTTGGAGTCTCCCCTTCAGTGGATTCTTCACTGTCTGAGCCTTGACTGTCATCATTGCCAAAATCTTCACTTCCAGTAGTTGGAGACAGAGTTTGTAGAGCATCTTTGGCTCTTTGCAGAGATTCTGATGTATGCACTAGTTTCATTGTTTGCTCTGCCTCCACATTGCTTTGCCTTGCCAGAACTTGATAGACAGGTGGAGGAATGAAGGTTTCAGCATCCAAAGAGATGGAGTCAATCATTGACTGATATTCTGTTTGGTAAACCATCTCTTTGCTTGCATCATCAGCTTCCATTGACTCACTAGCAATGACTGGGTCTTCCTGCCTTATTTCTCCTGTAGTCCCTTCTCTCCTCTCATCTCTCTTTTGTTGCATCAAGGGCTCCCCTTAGCTCACACTTCTCACACCCTCACCTTCACCTACTAAGGTGGTACTCTCATTCTCTCCTTTTGCCTGACCTGAAGAAATGGCCAGCCTCTCTGTATTTTCCTCTCCTTTTGCCTGCTCACAAGGCAGCCTCTCACTCACTTCCCTCAATCCTAAGAGTGTTTCAACTGATACAAAATCCTCAATAGTTGACATAGGAATGTCACTAGTTGAAATGGTAGAGTGAATTGTAGTAGTTGTCAACGGATGACTTGATGTGAGTATATCCGTTGATGGAGAAACACTTATCAACGGATGAAGGATATCCGTTGATGAAGAAGAAAGAATGTCCGTTGATGTGAAAACCAACACTGAATCTGTGGTGATTGATTTTAAAGATGAGGCCACAAATTGTGTTGTGAATTCAGGAATGGAAGATTGATGGCCCAACAAATCATCTAAAAGATGATGACCACCAATTGTAGAGTGGGGCTTCTCCAAGAATCTTAAAGATGGAGAATCAGGAAGTGATGTAGATATCATATCCACATCCAGAGATAGAGTTGGTGATGGTGGATTGTAATGTGTATCAATTTGAAGGTCATGATGAGGGGACTGTGATTCCACATTTGCTGGAATCACATCAATCTGACTTTGAGATGGTACAGTTGCCTGTACTGTGTGCACCCTGTGATGTCCCAATGGTTTTGGATTTTACTCTTCTACCATAGGTTTTTGAGAGAGGGGAATTTGTGTCTCTTACCCTTTTGTGCAGAGTTCCTAGAGTGGAACTTAAATCAGTAGTCACACCCTGTTGAGAGGATGTAACTAAAGCTTGGCTTTGAGGTGCACTCTTCTCACCCACCTTATCCTTAGGGTTTTCACCCTGTCCCTCACCACTCACTACCTCCTTCACACTCCCCTCAAGAGTTTTGGTAGTTTTTGCAACAGGTGCCTTTTGAGAGACACCTGAGGTTTGTCTTTTAGATTGTGGTTTGGAAACTTTGGATTTTGTCACTTGGGTAGGAGCCTGTTTGGTCACAACTACAGACTCCATTGTGACAGTGGAAGGCAAAGAAATTGGGGTTGAGATAGGAGTAATAGGGTTAGAAGTTACCTGAACAATTGGTGGATAAACCAATTGAACTCCTGAATTCAGATTCATTCGAATCAAGTCACTGAGGACTCTCTTCTCCTGTACAAAACAATTGAACTTGCTATCCTGGTTAGAGAGGGATAGCTCATTCTCAGACATATGCAGGCCTAAGAGCATCAAAAATCTAGCAAAGTAGATATTTTTGCCCCTAGTTTCTTTGTTCCCTAATTTAGCTGATATTTCATACATTACTAGTGTGCTAAAATTGTAGTATTTATCAGTTAAAAGCATACATAGCATCACTAGCATGGATTTTGTAACAGCATCAAAATTGCTAATTTTCCCAGAAAAAGTTTTAATGAAAGCATCACAAAGATAACTCCATTCTTTAACCATGCCCTTCCTAACAATTTTACCTAAATTATCAGTACTAGAAGCATATCCAATTGAATTTAGCATGGCAACAATTTCAGCATCAGATGGTGATGATTCACAGTTATTCTCAGGTAATTTGAAACATGCAGTAAACACATCTGAATTAGCCACATAAGTTTTACCCTTAAGAGAAAAAGTAAGAGTTTCATCAGTACCATTGAATTCAGCCGATGTCCACATTTCCTCAATTACTTCATGGATGAGGGGTGTGGTGGTAGTCATAGCATATGACAGCTTACAGTTCTTCACGAAGTTCATCATGGTGTGATAAGCTTCTGAGGCATTCACAGTGTCGACCAAAGCAGCAAAATTGTTCTTCTCATAAGTGAATCCAGTTGAGGACATCATCTTAACAATGGGTGCCATTTGGTGTTTTGAACTTTGAGTTGCAGAGAATTTGGTGAAGAAGAAGATGTAGAAATTTGCTTAAGAAAATTCGTGAGTAGATAAAAGTGAACCGTTTAAGAATTAAACTACTTTTATACTTCTCAGAATTTAATTAAAGAATAATTAGAAGTAATTATTCTATTGGGCAAAAATAACTGTCAAAACGAGCGGAAAAATAGCCACGATTATACATACAGCATTAAAGCAGTTATCAACGGCTAGAAATAAAAGTAAATCTATCAACAGATAAGATTTACCAAAGATTAAAGGTGTGTCAACGGATAATAAATAAACGAATAAGGTCATTGATAAACTGTTATCCGTTGATACTCAAAAACCTGATTATGTGTTATACTAGCAATGGATAAAAGGTTATCCGTTGATAGTGTAATTTTGCCTTGACCAAAATTTTAACAACTTTTCTGAAGATTTTCAATACTTAGAAAAATCATAACACATTTTCAGCTACATTGCAGTGTCCATGCAAATATACCTAGGTGTTTGAGAAGTTGAGCATACCTAGTTCACCTACTAGTCTTGTGAATGTGGATTCATCAAGAGGTTTTGTGAAGATATCCGCAATCTGCTTTTCAGTTGGCACAAAGTGCATTTCCACATTACCATTCATCACATGCTCCCTGATAAAGTGATATTTGATGTCAATATGCTTGGTTCTTGAATGTTGCACTGAATTTTCAGTGATGGCAATAGCACTAGTGTTGTCACAGAAAATTGGGATTTTGTCAACTTTTAGACCATAGTCAAAGAGTTGATTTCTCATCCAAAGAATCTGAGCACAACAGCTTCCAGCAGCAATATACTCAGCTTCAGCTGTAGAAGTAGAGACTAAGTTCTGTTTCTTACTGAACCATGAAACTAGCTTGTTTCCTAGAAATTGACAAGAACCTGTTGTACTTTTTCTGTCAATTCTGCAACCTGCATAATCTGCATCTGAATAGCCAATTAGATCAAAACCAGTATCTCTAGGGTACCAAATGCCAAGATTTGGAGTACCCTTGAGATATCTGAAAATTCTCTTAATAGCAATTAAGTGAGATTCTCTAGGATCAGCTTGAAATCTAGCACAAAGAAAAGTAGAGAACATTATATCAGGTCTACTGGCAGTTAGATAAAGAAGTGAGCCTACCATGCCTCTATAGCTTGATATGTCCACACTTTTTTCCTTAGTATTCAACTCAAGTTTAGTTGCAGTAGCCATGGGTGTTTTTGCTGAGGCACAATCCATTAGATCAAATTTCTTTAAAAGATCATAGATATATTTAGTTTGACTAATAAAAATACCTTCTTTAACTTGTTTTACTTGTAAGCCAAGAAAATAAGTTAACTCACCCATCATGCTCATTTCATATCTACTTTGCATAAGTTTGGCAAACTTTTTGCAAAGGTTTTCATCTATAGACCCAAATATAATATCATCTACATAGATTTGAACAATTATTGAAGAACCATTGACATTTCTATGAAATAGAGTTTTATCTACTGTACCTCTAGTGAAGTGATTCTCCAAAAGAAATTGAG
This sequence comes from Kitagawia praeruptora, assembly GCA_037693485.1. Taxonomy (NCBI): domain Eukaryota; kingdom Viridiplantae; phylum Streptophyta; class Magnoliopsida; order Apiales; family Apiaceae; genus Kitagawia; species Kitagawia praeruptora. The sequence continues at coordinate 112,374,611 of CM075351.1, read as the reverse complement.
ATAAAGTGTCATACCAGGCTCTAGGTGCTTGCTTCAAACCATAAAGTGCTTTCAAGAGAAGATATACATATTCTAGAAATTCTGGATCTTCAAAACCAGGAGGTTGATGGACATAAACCTCTTCTTCCAGTTCTCCATTTAGAAAGGCACTTTTGACATCCATCTGATAGACCTTGAAATTGACATGTGCTGCATAGGCTAGGAAATTTCTGATTGCCTCAAGTCTTGCCACTGGAGCAAAAGTTTCATCAAAATCTATCCCTTCTTCTTGAGAATAGCCTTTTGCCACTAATCTAGCTTTATTCCTCACAATTATGCCATTTTCATCTGTCTTGTTCTTGAGAACCCATTTAGTACCAATGATACTTCTATCATCAGGTTTGGGCACAAGCTTCCATACTTTATTTCTTTCAAATTGGTTTAGCTCTTCTTGCATTGCTAATACCCAATCTGGATCTAGAAGGGCATCTTCCACTTTCTTAGGTTCCTCTTGAGACAAGAAACTGCTGAATAGACATTCTTCTCTAGTGGCCCTCCTAGTTTGGACTCTTGAATTTGAATCACCAATGATTAACTCAAATGGATGATCCTTAGTCCATTTTCTTGTAGGAGGAAGGTTTGATCTAGATGAAGTTGCTTCTTGAGCATGATCATGTTGGTTTAGCATTGAGCTTTGACTCTGAGAAACTCCCCCCTGAGTTTGTTGACCTTGTTGAACCATGAAGTTGATTGTCAGATGCATCATTTTGACTGTCAACGGATGTCTGATAATTTCTATCAACGGATACATCCCTATTATTGTCAACGGATGCTTCAGAGTGACTGTCAACGGATGCTTCATTTCCAGTGTGAGCATCTCTATTGATTGGCACAACAACTCTTGGTGGATTTCTGTGATCTTGATCTTCATCTTCATCATCATCATCATAGTACATTCTACCTTCTCCTTCATTTTCAAATTCCAACTTTTCATGGAATCCTTCATCTCTTAGACCTAGAATCTTCTGATCATCAAACACAACATGTACAGATTCCATAACAATGTTGGTTCTTAGATTGTAGACTCTATAGGCTTTCCCTGCTGCATATCCAACAAAAATAGCTTCATCTGCCTTTGCTTCAAATTTGCCTAAGTTATCTCCATGATTTCTTAGCACAAAACACTTACATCCAAAGACATGAAGAAATGCTAAAGTTGGTTTCTTGTTGGTTAACAACTGATAAGGAGTCTTTTCTTTAGCTTGATTGACCAAGGAGATATTCTGAGTGAAGCATGCAGTGCTTACAGCCTCAGCCCAGAAATATGTTGGCAATCTTGATTCACTTAACATTGTTCTAGCTGCTTCAATGAGAGTTCTGTTTTTCCTTTCAACTACACCATTTTGTTGAGGTGTTCTAGCAGTAGAAAACTCATGGACAATTCCATTCTCTTCACAGAAAATCTTCATTGTGGAATTCTTGAATTCAGTACCATTGTCACTCCTGATTCTTTGTACTTTGACTTCAGAACCATTGTTTAGTATTCTGAGATGATTGATAATGTTTTCACTAGCACAATCTTTGGAATTCAGAAAGAAAGTCCATGTGAACTTAGAAAAATCATCTACAATCACCAGACAATATTTCTTCTTTGAAATGGACATGACATTTACTGGACCAAATAAGTCCATATGCAGCAATTAAAGTGGCTGAACAATGGAAGACTCTGTCTTGCTTTTGAAGGATGATTTCTTCTGTTTCCCTAACTGACATGCATCACATAGTCCATCCTTGATGAATTCTAGTTGAGGAATTCCTCTAGCAAGATCCTTTCTTACCAACTCATTCATAACTTTAAAGTTTAAATGTGACAGCTTTTTATGCCATAGCCAACTCTCATCCTTGCTTGCTTTGCTGAAGAGACAAGTAATGGATTCTGAGCATACTGAGTTAAAGTCAGCTATGTAGACATTCCCTTTTCTAAAGCCTATCAATACCACATTGTTGTCTTTCTTGGCAGAGATAACACAGGCTTCTTTTGTGAACCTTACTTCATAGCCCTTGTCACAAATTTGACTGACACTTAGCAAATTGTGCTTCAAACCTTCAACTAGGGCTACTTCTTCAATGATGACATTGTCTTTTGAAATCAAGCCATATCCCTGTGTATATCCTTTGCTGTCATCTCCAAAGGTAATCCTAGGGCCAGCTACTTCCTTGAACTCTGTGAGCAAGGTTGAATCTCCTGTCATGTGCCTAGAACATCCACTGTCCAGGTACCATAGATTCCTCCTGTTTCCCTGCACACATCCAAACACAAAATCAAGTTAATTTTGGTACCCAAGCAACCTTGGGTCCTTTCTTGTTAGCTTTTGACTTTACACTCTTGACATCCTTCATCTTAGATGTAGGTGCTTGAGTGATGGGGTTTGATAAATGCTTACTGGTATGAGTATTTGATGCATGCTCTTGTGAAAAATTAGCATACAAGTTATTCATACTTGGAATGTTCCATGACATTTGTGGCAAATTCACAGATTGAAAATAAGGATTAGGCACACATGGCATGTTCACATAAGGATTTACAAAACTAGCATTTTGATACAAACCAGGCATAACAGGCATTGAAGGCATACAAGGCATATTCTGAGATGCATGAACATAAGTCTTATTAATAGACTTACAGTTGGAAGATTGATGATTTACACTATTACAATTACTACAAGTTTTCCTAGGGGCAAACTTGTCAGGAGAGTAATTGTTTTTCTTGTTGATTCCTATCTTGCCATTTCTGTTCTTTTTCTTTTTACCCTCAATGTCTGTTTTACCAACAGCCTTCTCACTTGATTTGGCTTGGCTACTTTCACCAGGAACAAAGTTCTTGGTAACTGGACCAAATTGTTGATTCAGTTTCTTGAGTTCCTTTTTACTAACAGACTTTTTGTTAGTCAACGGATAACTCTCATCCGTTGATGGTTCATCTGTCAACGGTTGATCACTATCCATTGATTCACAAATAGTCTCTAGATCCTCATTACAGGGTTCTAGCTTCTTTTTATTCTTTTTCCAGGCTTTCTTTACCAAAGATTCCATACCCTGGACTTCTACAATACCTTGTGAAATGTTCCTACAGCTTTGAAATCTAGCAATTACTCCTTGTTCTTTTTCAAGCTGGTTTCTTAAAATACTCTCTCTTTTTAACACAGCCTCAAGTTCATTTTTAGCATCATTGCAATCAATTCTCATTTTCTCAAATTCTAGAAATTGACTTTCTAGAGCAATATTCCTATTACTTAAAAACAGTTTAGTCTCTTTAATCCTGTTGTTTTCTTTAGTAAGTGATTTAAGAGAAATACTCAAGTGATATAGTTCTGTAGACATTTCATCTATAACACTATTGCATTCTTCTTTGGTGAGCTCAGAGAGATTAGTAGTAGTTACCTGATTGCTGGTTGAACTTGCTTCCTGCTCATCAGAATCAGCCATTAGTGCAAGGTTGACATACTCAGTATCATCATCAGAATGATTTCCATCAGCAGCCCAGTCATACTCTTGGGACATGAATGCCTTTCCTTTCTGTCTGAGAAGATCAAAATATTTCTTTTTGTAGTCAACAGCTTCAGTTGACTTTCCCTTGTTCTCAGACCTAGGCTTCCTGCATTCATTCATCATGTGACCAGCAATTCCACAATTGTAGCATTTAATTTTGGATTTGTCCACTAAATTGCTTGAGGAGAAATCCTTGTTAAATGGCTTGGTCACTCCAGAGTTTCTCTTGAATTTTATTTTAGAGAATCTCCTAGATAGAAAAGCTAAATGCTCATCTATCTCATCCAATTCATCCTGCTGAATAGCACTCAAATCTTCAGATACTTTCTCCTTGCTCTTGCTTGATTCTGTTTTACTTTCACCAACCTCTGTGTTTAGTGTATATTGAGCAGTTTCTTTCCTCTTTTCCTCCTTCTGCTCTAAGTTGGCAACAAGTGCAACTGATCCACTTTTCTTTTGGACTTTCTCAATTTCTTCATCCTGCTCCATTTCTAGTTCATATGTCTTTAAGGTTCCATAAAGCCTCTCAAGAGTAAATGTCTTGTATTCTTGAGTGTTTCTCAGAGAAACAGTCATAGGCTTCCATTCTTTGGGCAGTGATCTCAGAAATTTGAGATTAGAATCTTTAACTTGATAGATTCTTCCATACAGTTTTAGGCCATTCAGTAGTTTTTGAAATCTACTGAATGTGTCATTCAATGTTTCTCCACTTTTGAAGTGAAAGTGCTCATACTGTTGGATTAGTAGTTGCATCTTGTTTTCTCTCACCTGTTCTGTTCCTTCACAGAGAGTTTGAACAGTGTCCCATACTTCCTTAGAGGTTGTACAGTTGATGACATTATCAAACATGTCTATTTCTAAACCATTGAACAAAATGTTCATAGTCTTTTTGTCTTTGTGGACTTCTGCAACATCTTCAATGCTCCACTCAGAGACAGGTTTGGTAACAAGAACATCTGGTGCATCTGCAGCAACACCAACTCTAGATGCAGTCTTCATTGGAACATGAGGACCCTTTTCAATGCAATCCACAAAACCATCATCAATAGACATGAGATGTAGACGCATTTTTACTTTCCAGTGAAAGTAATTTTCTCTATCAAGAACTGGTATCTTTACTCCATAATCCTTCTTAGACAATTTGGAAGTGTGTTGATCTCCAAGCTTCAGATATATTAGAAGTTGGCTCTGATACCAATTGTTATTCCCAGATTACACACTTGTATTACTTGTATAATTGTAGAAGGGGGGTTGAATACAATTCTTGATAATTATAAATTTCTTATGGAACACAGAAACTTATAATAGAGTAATATGCAAAATGAAAACAATTCACACACACATATAAGGTCAGATGGACAAATGTACCATCTGACGTTTTTCTTTTATTTGAAGAAAACTCTGTGATACAAATGTACACAGCTTCTGTTTACAACTCTTTGCTTCTAGAGAATAATCAAGAAAACCTAAGCAAATGAACTGACAAATCAGTTTTCTTAACTATCAAAGAGTTGCTACACTTGGTTATATATACCCAAGTTTACAAGCCCTACTTGAAAATAATAAACACTAATTCGTCCAAGTTGGCTTGCTGCACCATTGTAAAGTTAATGGCATCTTTCTTCTTTATTTCCATAATGATGGCTGCCACACTGCATTGTGCACTTTTGTCAACCCATGTTATCTGTCAGACAAACTTTCCACAATCAACTGCTAATCAGATCTGAGATTCAGTCTGTCATTCTTGATTATCCGTTGATAGCAGGTTTGCCTGTATCCGTTGAAGATGAGCATCCTTATCCGTTGATGGTTGATTTGCTTTATCCGTTGATAGTATCATGTCTTCATCCGTTGATGATCTTTCACTTAGACAAAATTACATAGCATAGAATATTTACAATTGGCTACCCTACTCTGTCTATCCATTGATGATCAACATGATTCAAAAACTAAAACACTATCAACTGATAACTAAAAGCACTGCAGTATGCTACACATCTCATCCGTTGATGAGCTACCTGTCAACGGATAATTATAAATCCTCATCCGTTGACAGCTACAAGACTTATACAATTTTGCTTAAATGTAAAGTTATCATCAATTACAACATATCCCTAACACTGGTCTTCTAACAATCAACTCAGCTTCCTGACCTTTAGGAACCTCCTGATATTCATATTTTCTTAGTCATTTCTTCTATCTGATCTTTATAACTCTTATTTTAAAAATAAATGGATAATGTCTATTATAGTAAATATTATTTTGCTAAAACTATAATATTATACATTTAGCAAAAATGTTATTTTAAATTACTGATCCAAGTAGAGACTAGAAAAAATAATATTATATTAAATACTCAAAAAACAATCAAGTTTTATATTACTCAATTAAGTATTTACTTTCGCATTATAACTATACTTTTACAAACTTACTAATGACATCGATTTAGTTTCAATGATAATTCAAAATTGATACAACATAATTGAAACCAAATTTTTTCGACCCGACCAAATCCAGTCCGAAAAGATCCGAACCGAATTTTATCTGATTTTAATCTGAAATTTATCCGATTTTAATCTGAAATAGACCCGATCCGAAACTAGATCTGAACCGAACCGAAATCGATTAAAATTTTGTAAAACCGATACTAGACCTGAATTGAATTAGATCCGATCCAATCCGAATTTTATCAAAATATATAAAAACCGAAAATTGATCTGATCCGAAATGAATCCAATCCGAACCGGACCCGAAAGATCCGAGAACCAAAAAGAACAAATTTTTAGAACCGAACCGTACCCGAAATTATGATGGAACTGAACCAGAACCGAACCGTGAATTACGGTTCATTCACGGTTCGGTTCCGGTTCCAACCCGAAAGAACCAGAATGTGTGTGTATATATATATATATATATATATATATAAAGAGAAAAGTTCAATGGAGTACTCATTTAATTGGAGTACTTGGAGTACATATACGTTCTGCATTCAAAATATTTTAAAATTTATTATTTTGCAAACCTTGTTATATGAATATCATAATTTCATTAATAATCTTGAAAATCATGTATGTTTTGTAATATGTTCATTTTGAAAATCCTTTATGTTTTCCAATCATAACATATATGTTTTGCAACCCAAAAGTGTTTCGCAGAACAATTTGTTTTGAAATATTTTGTTAGCAACACATACAAAATTTTCAAGATTTTCAATGAAATAATAATATTCATGTAATAAGCTTTGCAAAAAAATAAAGTTTGCAAAATTTTGAATGCAAAATATATATGCACTCCAAGTACTCCAATTAAATGAGTACTCCATAAAACTTTACTCTATATATTAATATATAATTAATTAATAATATATATATATTTAGTTTATTATTTAAATGTATTATATAATTTCTGTTTGATTCGGTTCTTTCGGGTTTTGGATGTCAAGAACCGAACCGAACCGAGAAGAACATTTCTCAATTTCAATAACCGAACCGGACCCGAATTATAAAAAACCCAAGCCGGATCCGAAATTTTGATTCGGTTCGATTCCCCGTGCTCACTCCTTTGATATATTGATTGTTAATACAAAATATAAACTTGACCCGATAATGGGTATCGGGCCTTATTAACGGATTAAAAGAGACCCGATGGGTCATTAATCTGTACCGCGTGTGACAAAATAACATACGTGAAAATTTACCATGTAAAGGTGACTTGCTCCTAAAGAATAGGAGTATGGGCCTAATTAAAATCATATACTGAAAAAAACTACGTGGGCTTGATTCCTATATAAGGATACGTAGGCACCTTGAGAAGGGATCCGGAATTCTATTATAAATTAGATTAAATCCCTCAAGTTCAGCCCCAAATGGCATAAACCCTAATTTTTATAGCTCTATACGAATACCCGATTATAAATCTTAATTTGATGTTTTGTCCTTGACGAAAATTGGCATCAACATTTGGCGCCGTCTGTGGGAATCGTATATGAAATTAAAAAGGTCGTTATAATAATATCAAACACAATATCTACTTCATCAAATTTACCAATAAGCACAAGACAAGCGAGGTAAATTGTGAACGAGGGATGAAGCTCCAGGCACAAAGTGGGGACATCACAAAATTTCCATTACATCGGGGAAGTTTTATAATCCAATAATATACTTTTTAATAATATGTTTTTGCTATATAATTTGTTGTGCTTCACAACGTGGTTAAAAACCATGATATAAGAGTAATAAATATGATGTCAAATTTTTCATGTCGTATATCGAAGACTATACAAATTGCTACCTGGGTGCTTTGCATGGTTTTGCATTGTTTCCCAACAGTTTACTAGTACTGTAAAGGGATGTGCGCATAACTATTCGGAAATCGGGATCGCAATTTTTGCATTATTTAAGTGTCGTCACATTCATACTTATAACTTCTAATTTGATGAGATATATATGTGCTTATATGATAGTACATCCACACATCTAATTGGTTTTGTGAGTAGTACCTAGTGCAAGTTATTATCAATCCAGCTACAATTATGTTTATGCTTTGATGCCTTATTGGCTTGCTTAATATTATATGGATTGCCTTCAGGAAAGCTAAACATGCAATAATAAGGCAAGAAAGAAATTGTGATTGATGATTAGCACTACCAGATTACCATAACCCTTTCACCAGGGGCCATGACATTAAGCTACAACCAAGCAATCAGTCCATGAGGCAAATCATCACCAACAACTCACTAGTGGCCTGATGGATTTTCAAGTTTGAGCACAAGAAGATTGATGTGACCAAGTATTGTGTTCTCGTATACGTAGTTGACTCCCTTGCAAACGTAGCTATGGCAAATAAGAATGAAGTTCGGCAATCAAGAAGCTCAAAGCCACATGTCGGTGAATTATTCAATTACTCTGGAAGCATCCATACAAGCAGAACAAAATATGAACTTTAGTGATTGCAGAATGACTTTCGCGAATAGAGAAAGAACAATGGAATTTCCTGTAGAAGCATTAGACATAGTGACGAAGAAAACAAATCTTTGGAGTTAATAATAACCTTGTTTGAAGATTACAACATTTCCAGAAAATATGCAATGGATTATAAGATAAAAAATCCATTACAAAGAAAAGTGTAGAACGTAGTAGCACTTATTGCATGACTAAGAAGATTGCCACTGCGGTGCAGAATACATTATATTTCAGAGAATTCCCCAAGTGATTAATGACCCGTCGACAACATTTAGGTATATGGTGGCATGGTGTAGAGTCTCTGGCAGAAAATATAATACAGTAAAGGATTGCATTTAGTACTTTCAATGTCTACACACCAGCGGCTAGAGTCTACAAACGGGATCTACTTATCACAATCACTCAGTGCAAAAGCCTCATGAACTAACTAATTAAAAGAAACTTGGCCTGGGCTATTACTTGAATACTATCAGCAACAATTGTCTGGATTACCAAGTGCTTCCATGCTTCAAATTTATGACGAGAACGTCAATTATTCTTTCATGAAGATAAGCTCTTTCGATATTATCTACAACATTAGTTAAAGTCAGCAAGTTAAACTCTTCAAAGGTGTAGCTGCTGAAGTTTTAAAACTCATTAACTGATCAACAACTCAATCTACCTACACGATGGACTTCACTGCTAGAACATGCCAAAAGCTGGTGTAATTGGGAAATATTGAAGAGTATTCCGGTACATGTTCTGATGTAGAAAATGAAAAACAGACTAAACATATTAAGCCATACGGACTTTCAACCGTATCAACTGAATGAGTTTCTAAACCAGCATCTCGTGGGGGTGGAGACTTAGCCAAGATCAGATTTGTGCTGATGACAAAAACCATAACCATCTTTATTGCACATTGATGCAATCAACAAATAAAGAAAAATTGCTAGAGAGTGAGCGAAAGCTTTATCCCAAGCGAGCATAACCTTCAAGCCCGTGTGCGAGCCTCAAGCTCAAGCCCAGGCGAGCAGAAGCTCAAGCCCAGGCGTGCTTTAAGCTCAAGCCCAGGCGAGGAAAAGCTTAAGCCTAGGCATGCTTCGAGCTCAAGCCTTGGCATGCTTCAAGCTCTAATCCAGGCAGGATTTAGAGTTGAAAAATAAATTTATATGTTTGGTTATCAGCTATTTGCCTGCTGCATAAAGCTGTATTGTTCAACCTAAAAAATGTTCTTCGTGCATCTGCTAGTCTTTCCTTCTCAAGCGCAACAGAATGCTCCTACATACTTTGAGGTTCAACTGCTATAAAGGAGTCCTAAAAAAAACTACGTACACTGCTGATCCAGATAACATAAACATGGAAGGAGCAAAGACATACGAAAACAACCGAGCATAACTAGTAGCATATATCCAGGAAAGAGTTGGTAAAAAATTAATGCTACGATGAGCACACCAGAAACCTTCTTGTTGAAAAAAGCCACAAGCAGTCTAATGCTACCGGAAACCGGAAGGATGAACTTGTCATAAAAAAAAGAGTTTGGCTGAAACAAATGCTGCTAGTTACAAAACAATTTACAGAGCAGCTGAAGTCAACTAGACATATTCATGCTCCTAAAATTACAGTAGCTCAAGGACTTACAGATAAGTCATTTTTCTACTTTGCTTATATATTTCATGTTCTCAATATTTCTGCATATCTTCTTATATAAAAATATCAAAAATTTTGAGCTGGAAATGTCAAATGTAGTAATGAATTAAAATCTCACAATTGATACTTGGAAGAAATAGCAACAATTCAAAAGGCCTAACCGAAAAAGTTGAGTACTAGTATAGTACAAAAACATCTTTATTTGGAGGGCTGGCTATTTTCAAAACTAGCGCAGACGAATGAATTTAGCCTATGGCAGATTCTGTTTGTAATCATGGAGTTGTGTAACACAATCGTGAGAGGTTCAGAACATATGCGCTACATATGTGTCGAAGAGTGTTATGCAAGTTTTATTTAAAAAAAATAAAATAAAAAATACTCGTCCTAGATTAGTGATGTACCACTTCGTACTAAATCACCTGGGGGCAGAGGATATATATGTACTTTGGTTTACAGTCTGAAATCAAAGGAATTTATATAGACTTTGAGGATTTCAAGCACAAATTGAACAAAAATTGCATTGAATTCTATAATGTTCGTATACCGGGGACTTTGAACTGGGAGATGGGAAATTGGTAAGTCGAGTATGATTTTTGATAAATTGAAATACATGACGCGTGGAGGCATACAATGCGCAAGCAGGCTCAGGCATGATTTGGGCCCAAATCGAATTGTTTGGGGCTTGGAAGTAAGGGCTTAACCATAAAACCTCTCACAGAATTTAACTTGTGGAAAAGCTTACAGGAGAAATATCGAAACATATAAAAGATATACCCTCATTTCTATATGCCTAAAACATTTAAGTATTTGATTCAGGAGAAGGGAATGTGAGCATAAATAGGGAGATTGCCAATATTCATATGCTTGAAACATATAAATATCTTATAACTGGGGACTAATCCCTAGAGGTTCCATGGAAAACATGTATAGGCATAAAATAGAAAAGCTGCAAAGCCTAAGGTCAAAGACCTTTGTACAGGTCGACCTAAATCTAAAGATTGAGGGAATGAGCACCCTCAAATGTCTAGCTACCATGATAAGTTAGAAAACTATGCTAGCTTATATACATGAGAAAGTAAATCAAATTCAATATAAAAAATTGTGAAAACATACTACTTATTGATGAAAAAAAATACTTGAATAGTATTCACTTAAGGAAACCTTCAGTAAATACTAGGGACTTGCTAATACAAAATATAAACTTGACCCGATAATGGGTATCGGGCCTTATTAATGGATTAAAAGAGACCCGATGAGTCATTAATCTGTACCGCGTGTGACAAAATAACACACATGAAAATTTACCATGTAAAGGTGACTTGCTCCTAAAGAATAGGAGTATGGGCCTAATTAAAATCATATACTGAAAAAAACTACGTGGGCTTGATTCCTATATAAGGATACGTGGGCACCTTGAGAAGGGATCCAGAATTCTATTATCAATTAGATTAAATCACTCAAGTTCAGCCCCAAATGGCATAAACCCTATATTTTCCCCCAAATGGCATAAACCCTATATTTTCCCCAAATGGCATAAACCCTAATTTTAATAGCTCTATATGAATACCCGATTATAAATCTTAATTTGATGTTTTGTCCTTGACGAAAATTGGCATCAATTACAGATAAAATCCATCCGACTAACTAATCAATTTTTCTTTTTCAGGTTAAATATATTATCTTTTCTATTTTTTAATAACTAAATAATTTCTTTTTACAGGTAAAATACATTATCTTCTATATTTTATCTTACTAAAAATTCTCTTTTATTAATCAATTTCCTTTTTCAGGTTAAACATATTACCTTTTCTATTTTTCAATAACTAAATAATTTCCTTATGTAATATACAATATCTTTTACATTTTATCTAACTAAATTTTCTCCTTTTTTAAAAACACTACGAGCAATTTTATGTAATAAAATAACATAATTATTTTATAAATACTATTAACTAATCAGTTACCTTTTCAGTCAAAATACGTTACCTTTTCTCTTTTCTTGTGTAATAAAATAACATAATTATTTTATAAATACTATTAACTAATCAATTACCTTTTTCAGCCAAAATACATTACCTTTTCTCTTTTTTCTAATTAAAATTCATGGACGGTTACCTTTTTCAGCCAAACCACGTTACCTTTTTTTTTCTTTTACTAAAATCTCTCTTTTTCCAATTATATCACGGGCGTTTCTATTTAATAAAAATAAAATAATAATATTATAATACTAATATTAACCGATTACCTTTTTAGCTAAAACGTATCATCTTTTCTATTTTTTTCTAGAAATATCATGGACAACATTAATTTCTCATTTTCTAAAAACTATGAGCAATTTTATTTAGTAAAATAACATAATTAAATTATAATTAATATAAACTAATCAATTACCTTTTTTCATATAAATCATGTCATCTTTTTAATTTGTACGTTACCTTTCTATTTTCTCTAACTAAAATCTCTCTTTTTCCAATTATATCACGTGCGGTTCTATTTAATACAATAAACAAATAATATTATAATATTAATAATTAACCAAATAACTTTTTTTTTTTCTAAAACGTATGATCTTTTCTTTATTTTCTATCTAAAATTCCTCTTTTAATAGAAATATCACGGACAATCTTAATTTCTCCTTTCTTAAAAACATTACGAACAATTGTATTTATTAAAAAACGTAATTAAATTATTATTACTATAAACTAATCAATTACTTTTTTCACCTAGAATATGTTACATTTTTTATTTTCTCGAACTAAAATATCTCTTTTCCTAATCATATTACGGGCATTCTATTTAATAAAATAAAATAATAATTCTATATATGCTAATAATCCAACGATACTAGTAATCCAACGAGGATACCTGTAATCCAACGAGGATGCGGGTACTTGTATTTGTGTATACATTATCTTCAAAATATCATTTATCTGTCTCTTCATGAGATTAGACGATTTCAATTTAATATTTATTAATATTTGTTCGACTGGATCATTATTGGTGTGTAGATGCGGTACGACTTTTTATTATTGAATTAACAAATTTGTTTTTTTTTTTACAAAAAACTTAAATTAATGAAAAAATTCATATAATATTTAAAAAATCCATTGATACATTTAGTTCCGATCTAAATCTCTCTGAAATCTCTCTCTGGATCTCTCTCTCTCTCGATGGTGATGGCTCGGGCAAGCTCAGGGCTAGCTTATCCTGAGCGATTCTTCGCAGCAGCTGCTTATGCTGGTTTTGATGGATCTCCTAACTCTTCTGTTACCTCTAAGTTCTCTAACGATGTTGCTCTCTTGCTTTATGGATTGTATCAGCAGGTCATATTACTATTACTATTACTATTCATTTGTGTTGTGTAATTATTCCTGTTGATTCGATTTCATCTTGTGGTTAATTTGATTGTTTTGCTGTTGATTTGTGTGTTGTGTGATGCTGTTTTATGCGTGATTGAGTTGTTAATTCAGTGCATTTGATGTTTGAGTAGTATCGCTGTGTTGGTTCGAGATAGTGATGTGTGTTATGTTGTGATCTAGCGGTTGATTTTATTTTGTTGATGGTGAATTGTGTGTTGTAATCATGTTCTATGCATGATTGAGTTGTTAATTGAGTGTATTTGGTGTTTGACTTTTTTAAACAAAATTGTGTTATTGTTTTTGGTAATTGATTGTGTTTTATTTGAGTTTGTGATGTGTAATTTGATTTGATCTAGCGGTTAGTTTCCCTGTATTTGATGTTGATTTGCGTAAGATATGTGTTATGATACTGCTGAATTGATTTGACATTGATAGTACGTTATTGTGTTAGTATTTGAGTTAGAGATGCGGGCTTTGTTTTGATCTAGTGGTTCGTTTAAATGTATTAGTGTTTTTGTGTGTATAATAATGCCGTTTGATTTGATTTTTGTTGACTACATCTGACTTGGGGGGGGGGGGGGTTAACCGGCATTGTCGAAAATCAAAATATTGACTTTTTAGGGGGAGGGGGGGTGGTTTGTGAGTTTCAGAGCGGATGTAGGATGGATGGATTTGAGCCGTTGATTTGGAATATTTATCGTGGATATTGTGTTATGCATTGCGGAAATGTGAAGTTTTTCATTTATTATGTATTTGTGAGTCAGTGTATTTAGCAGTGAAGTCATTTATACTGGTGGATAAGGGGGAGTTTACATTTAGTTAAATTAGCGATTAAAGCTCCTGAACTTGTGATTGGCATTGTGGAAATGTGACTGTTTCTTTGCTGTGTTGGATTTAAATATGTTACTGGGATTGTTCAGAGTACTGCTGTACTGGTACCTGTTGCTTTCTGTAATATGATATGTTCATGTAGGTTTATATGCACGAGACTTTGAGAGTAATGTACTTACTGTTTAGAGTTTTAAATGAAAATTATTGTTTAATTTGAGGATTCTAATTAGGGATGGCAAACGGGTCGATCGGTTCGGGTTTTATAAAAACCAGACCCGGACCCAAACATATATGTTGGACCCGGATCCGGACCCAAACCCGATTGAAACCCGAAGTCCTAGATCCAGACCCGATCCGTCGGGTTTCGGTTGGGTTCGGGTTTTAATCGGGTCCTAATTTATTTTATCCAATTATTTATTAACTAAAGTTTTTTGACTAAATAATTGAGCTGATTATATGCCAAGCAAAATATTAAATCAACAAAAATCATAATCCAAACTCTAAATACAGAATGTCCAAGAGTTTTTTAAATATTCGTAGTTTACGTCATCCAAAACTAAAGTAAAATAATAGAAATAAATCTAGTAATTTGCAACATGCCAGCCTCCATATCTTAAATAATGAAGTTGACACATTAAAAGATGAGCTTTATTCGTTTATTATAATAAGCCTGGACACTGAGCAGCATGTTGTGATTTTTTCCAATCTGCAAAGAGTGACAAAGACAAAGAAACAAAATTATTACTATGATTTCAATCTAACAACAAAATAATTAAATGATTGAAGAAGATGTTGCATGCAACCTGTACACAAGACATAAGTGCAAGTAATTGAGAGCTGCAATTCTGTCTTGCATATGTAGATAAGAAATTAATTTTAGTACAGGGAAACGACACCAGAAACTAGCTAACCTCCTGACAGCCTAAAACATTTCAGTGACCTTTAAAATTAATGACAGCCTCCATAAGGACCATAAACCAACATCTTCTTTAGTCTTCAACCTAGGTACACCTCCTAAATCGATCTACATTCAATATATAAAAAAATATAAAGCAATTAGAAGATTGACAGCAACTGAAGCACAGACGCACAAGGATGCCTGATTCTTAGAAGCTCTAATACTAATAGATAAGAATGGTCATTGAAAAGTATAGATCACGTAAATCATGCAAGCACAAATCGACAAAGGTGAGTACTAATCATTTAACAAGCTAATTTCATTTTCTACACTATTATGCAGTATAGCAGTACCCCGGTATTATCCTACAAGATTGTACATCTCTGGCAATATTAATAATAATCAAATTATCTAATAAGAGCAAATCAAATCAACAAACACTTGAACAATTTGGGAAAGAAATTTAATAATAAAAAAAATAATTACTCTTCAGACTCTAGGGTTTAGTTATGGAAGAAAAATATATGAATCTCGTGTTATCACACATGATTAAATGGACACAAATAAATCAAAGACTCATATCAGGATTCATTGTACAAAAAGGAATATGACCAAATTAGAACATTTTGAGCATGAAAACGTACCAATAAATTGAATAGATTAATTCCCTTTCCACATCACCAAGATTCGCACTTTCGTTTGGAACCAATAATGAACATGTTTACTGCAAAAATGATGAGTCTGCACTCTGCAGTGTCCTTGTGAGTTGTGACTGTGAGACTTGAAGACGTGAAGACTAAAGTTGAATAAGATAAAAACCTAGAATAAGAGATGGAAGTTGGAACTAGAATATGATACGTCAGTCCATACAAATTGTTAATAAAGAAGTTAAATTATAATTATTAAAATATTAATTATTTAAAATATATCATATATGCACCATATTATTAATACTCCCTCCGTCCCAATTTTATTGTCCACATTACTTTTTGCACGCATTTTAAGGAGCTAATAAAATATAGTTCCATTAAATTTTTTTCAAATTTTCTTTTTCTAAATAAAAATTCAGTATCTAAACTTTTATTCAGAAAAAGAAAATTTTAAAAAAACTTTATGAAGCTATGTTTAATTTGTACCTTAAAATGCGTGCAAAAAGTAAAGTGGACAATTAAATCGGGACGGAGGGAGTATTATTTATATGTACATATTATTCGGGTTTCGAATCGGGTCCGGGTTCCGGGTTTCGGGTTCGGTTCGGTTCGGTTAGTGAAATATCCAAACCCGACCCAAAATTCATTCGGGTCTATATATTAAATCCAAACCCGGATCCAGATCCAAAATTTTGGGTTCGGTTGGATCTATTCGGGTCGGAACGGGTCGGGTACCCATCGGGTCGGTACAAATTGCCATCCCTAATTCTAATTAGAGTAGTCTGATTTGTAATTTGTTGCAGGCAACTGTAGGGCCATGTAAAATTCCAAAACCTCGAAGTTGGAGTCCTGTGGAGCAAAACAAATGGACAAGGTTTGCATTGTTAAACTCTATATTTGTTTCTACATGTTACTTTGAACAGTTTATGTTAGAACAACTGTGCCGTTATCACCTTTAGGCACTTGTAAACTATTTCAGATTAGGGTGACACTGTTGAGTGTCGAGTTCAAATACTTCTCATCCCTATTATTAATTTTGTACAAAATTACAAACTCTTCATATCCTTTCTTCCAGTCTCTCTTACTGTAAAAAGAAAGAAGACACTGGGTCATTTTTCTAATGGTGTCCATCTATTCTCTGTTCACGGAGCCCATTGGCATAGACTTGACTACATAATTATAGGAGAGATATATCAAGGCAATATATGTTTAATGGTGAGACTTGTTTTGGTGTTTGCTTATGAACAAATTAGTGTTTGTGAACACTATATCGAGATATTGGTGACAAGTTTAGGAGCTACTTTTAGTCGTAAAATATTCATATTAAGACTTTTTCATTTAATACTTAGAGGTTGAGTATAAAATGAAACCAAAGCGTGGCCTGTCGGACTAAGTTGGAAGTCCTTAAAAAAGAATCTTAGCTGATCCATACCAAAATCTGAAACTACTAAACTGCTTTGGCTTCTCTGATGGCGAAGAACCACCAAAAAAGACTAATGAGGGTAATCTGGTGTGCCATTTGTAAAGTGAAAAGTAGAATAAGTTCCTTGAATTCCACTCAGTCTTCCCACGCGAAGTGTACATCCATCAGTAGTCTGATCGATCATTATTATGACACCAAAACTTTAAATTTGAACTTTGATGAACAAAGAGCTCTTCACACTTGCAAGGCAAGTTCAAGCTTCAGCATAAATTTCTAATACAAACCTTCTCAGTGACTTTGCTGCTACTAATTGCTACACTTGAAAGGACGAGTGGCCATTCATTAACCACTTTAATTTATGTCGTACACTCGTACACGTATATGATTGAAGGAGCTCGTAGCCTTTACTCTGCTTGTTATTACATTACTAGGATGTAGAGCTCGTTTGGCTTAACTTAAAATTAGTTACTTATAACTTAAAGTGTAACTTATTCACTTTAAGCTAAAAGTGAAAATTTTAACTTTAAATTAAATGTATGTGTTTGGGTAAATTAACTTAAAGTAATTTTGGTGTTTGGTAAATTTTACTTTAATTGTGTTTAAGTGTTTAACACTGCAAGATTAGACCCCTCTCTCCTTTCTTCTTCTCCGAATTACAAACACGGAATCCTCCCCTGTTCTTCTACAAACACCACAAAACCCACAACCCCAGCCCTTTGCACACAGTACGGTGACACTCTGCACAGCTAGTCACAAAACACCCATCACAACAGATACACACACCTGCGATTCAGCCACGCACATATACCCGATACACAATCACACACCTTTTGGTTTTTAAAACCCAGTAACCTGAATCGAAAAACCATGAAGCTGTAAGTTTCGAACCAAAACTATACATACACGCACACCACAGCTGCTATTTCCCACGCAGATATACACAATACAGAACTCACATATATATATGACGGAAGGGGGAGAGTTTGGGCGAGAAAATGAGAGAAAGAGAGACGAGATTGAGAATTAAAGAGAGAGGGGTTAGTGTTTCTAGAGAAATCGAGAGAGATGTTAGAACACAGCTTTGTGGAGAAATCGTCCGTTGCAGAGCTTGGGTGAAAAGATGAGCTGCTACTTTAATTTGGGAAAATAAGTACCTTAGACGTACTTTTTTTTAAAGCTCAATTCTACTTTAATTGGGAAAAATTAAAGGGGAGCCAAACACCTCTTTTACTACTTTAAGTGGGCTAAAAAGAATAAAAGGAACCCCAAACATGCTGGTACCTTGGGTTCTAGATATGTGATAATTTTGGCCATGATTCACTACTCGTGAGTAATTTAAAGGACCGTGTCTAAATTACCTGTAAGTTTCTAGATGCTAGTTCTATAGTATTTTAGAAATTAAAGAAACATCCACCTACATCTAGCATTTTTTATAATTCACCATAGTGGTCCTTCGATTTACAGTCCAGTTTTAACAAGTTGATTACTGGTCTTTAGGGATCCAAATGTGTATATAGTTGAATGTGGATACATGCTATACCTTCTCCTCATCCCTAGGCTCTAGGGACAGTTGCAGTATACCAGCTCTAACTTGTAATTCTAGACACTTGGTTAAAAATTTATTACTTATTATTTATTAAGACCCAAAGCTCTTTTTTCTGTTAGTTGCTACTTCGTTTGTTTAGATATTTGATAGGCTAAACCCATCTCCTTGCAGCTGGAATGGGCTTGACAACATGGCTTCAACTGAAGCTATGCGACTCTTTGTAAAGATACTGGAGGTTAGTGCAAAGCCAACAGCTTTGGTAGTAATAAAAGACTATTACAGAAAAAACCTTACATTTACATTCCTTGAACAGGAAGAAGATCCAGGATGGTATTCACGAGCATCAAACTTTGTTCCTGAGCCCGTTCAGGATATGGAGATGAATGTGAGTATATTTTATGCTATATATTCTTTTCCTTGTCATCTAGACATTATGGATGAGTTGCTCAATTATGAATCTTTTATGATATAGAGTAGTTCTATTCTCAATTATGAATCTTTTATGAATATTTTTGATGAATTGTATATATATGTATTGCAAACTGAATTTTTTGTTTCCATCATGAATCTTATTTGTTTTCATACGATGGTGTATTGAATGTGGAACACAAAAGAATTTTACCTATATTAGAAGTTTTATAATGACTTTTCTAGATTCATAGATTTTTGAATATCTTTCGTAATTTTTCTTAATGAGTTTTATAGAGACTGATGAATTTTTAATATTAAATTATTAATGAATTTATAGATATGAAAACAAATTATTGACATCAATATAGTCATTTATGATGAGACCTCAATATTTATATTTCAATTTATATTAAATGTACTTTAAAATAGATTAAACTTAAACTAAAAGTTCGCAATAAAATAGTATATTTAAGAGTAAATTGCAGAAAAGTGGCTTGAACTAAATTTTTTTTGCAGAATGATGGCCAATGTATTAAAGTGAACATTTTGGGGGCCGAACAAAATATTTTAAGCAATAAAATGGCTCCGCTCAGCCTAGCCTTAACACCGTCAAGTCTGTTAGGGGTATTTTTGTCAGTTCACAATTTTCCATCTTCATTACTCCCATTCCCTCCTTCTCCGTTCATTCAACGCAGCCACAATCCCCCGACTCTATCTCCCTCAACAACACAGTCAACACCATCACTGCCCTTCCTACTCGCACATCACCTCCATTCACCCTTACTCCACCGCATTTCAGCCTTCCTCCTCCTCCACCCTCTTTCACCACTGTTCTCCTACCAATCCGCCTCTCCTCCGTACTCCACCGCCACTCTTAATTTTCCAGCGCCCACACACTCCACGCCGTCCACCATCATCTCCACCCATTTCCTTCATCTCTCATTCCTTACAACAACATCTTCACTCCTCCAACCTCCTTCAAACCGTCCCCTGCATCACCTCCGTTCAACTCCTTCATTCTCCATCCTGCAGCCCCACCTCGTTCCTCTCCTTTCTCCATCACTCAATTCGCGATGAACGGAGGTGTAGGGGAGTGCAATTGTAGAAGGAGGAGGCACTATGGTGGTGATGCGAGATGATAAGGGGAGGAAAGAAGGTTGGTTGTAGCAGTGGTGGTTATGGATGTGCGGAGGTGAGGCGGGCGGTGAAGAGAAAAGGAAGAAATGGGTTGAGCAGTAGAAGGATGAAGGGGAAGCGCGGTAGTTAATGAAATGGGGAGGAAGGCTGTTGGTTCGTTGTTTGCAGGTGCTGTTAAGAAAAACGGAGGGGAGATGGGTGGAATGGAAGAAGAGGATTGTTGGGGAAGAAATGGCGTGGTAGAGATTGGTGAAGGCAGGAGTAATGGAGGGATGGAGGAGAAGGAATTGGGGAAGCTCAGGTGTGGGAGGTGAGATGGTGAATGGCGAGGTTTGAGAGTTCGAAATGGGGCGGCTTGTTGGAATGAAGAACAGAGGGAATGATGGTGCGCGAGGTGGTTGCAGGCTGAGGGATGAGATGGACGAACGGGGTTGAAGGAGAGAAGGAGGTGGACTGGGTTTGAATTGAAGGTGGATGGAGGAAGGAGGGGAAAAGGAGATGGTTGAAGGTTGCTCGGCGATGATGGTGTGGAATGGTGGAGGCTTGGAGGTTGAACGAAGTGTTGAGGTTGGAGTTGAATGGTTGAGATGTGGAAGTTGTTGTGGTCGGTGAGGTTAAAGGGGGTGGGACGGTCGGAAGGGATGAACGGAGGTTGAGAGATAAACGGAGGTTGAGGACATGGTGGACGGGAAAGGACATGAGGTGGGGCGGAAAGGACATGAGGTGGTTGAATGAAGAGGTTGAGGCGGGTGTTGACGAACGGTGGTGAAGGGACGAGTCGGTGAATTACTGTCTGAATGCTGAGTTCTGGAGTGAAATTTGTGAAATTAGAGTTATAAGAATTGTGAACTGACAAAAATACCCCTAATAGACTTGACGGTGTTAAGGCTAGGCTGAACGGAGCCATTTTATTGCTTAAAATATTTTGTTCGGCCCCCAAAATGTTCACTTTAATACATTGGTCATCATTCTGCAAAAAAAATTTAGTTCAAGCCACTTTTCTGCAATTTACTCTATATTTAATTATGTAATATCATAATCCAGGTTAACAAACTTAGTGTTTTTTCTTTCTATATATGCGAACTTAGTATGTTAATTAATATTTAAATTTATAATTTTAAATTCTTGTGTAAGTTAGCAAAATGCATTTCTTAAAATTTATTCTAGATCAAACCAAAACTACAATTCTCTGCTTTATAGAGAAGAAATTAGCCAGCTTATTATGAAGAATTCCCACATGTGCAATATGCATAGTACAAAATATGTATAGTAGTAATTATCAGTACTTGCTATCTATGAAGTAAAAAGAAATCTTCTTTATGAATATTTTTTTTCTTTCACATCTTTACTATTCAAAACACAACAAAAAATATTGATTCCCGTAATAGCTCACATTTCACAAATTCACAGCTGTTCTAACCAAAAGAAAAGAATGGGTAAACTCCAGTATGAGTTGTGTCAACTGCAGACTGCAATGAACACTCCAGAATGTTAAATGTTAGTAGTATTTTTTGTTTGTTCGTTCGCAGGGAAGGACTGAATGTAATATCAAGTTCAAGTTTCTTATCTCTCACAATTTAGAAGTGTAGAAGAATGTTGTGTTTGTTTATAAACTAAATTAAACTAAACTAAATTAAACTAATTATCAATCGAGAATAAAATATATGAGGAAAACAATCCAAGAACTGGGGTTCTTCACTTGGTTTCAATGCACATTCAATATCTATGTGATGTCTACGTTCTTACTCTGCTGAAAACAATTCTTCTAAGGTTATAATGTTCTCTTCCAAGATACAATATAATGTCTACAACTATACCCTAATTGTCACTTCCGTGATACAATCAAAGACAATTATAAACTATTAAGCTCCAAGAATTATAAGTCTCACAACTCTCCTATTAATCTTCCAATCAATTATTCGAGTTATGTCTGTTAAATCATGTACTAAAATTGCAACTCCTCTTCCAAGTTATTACAATCCCTAAAATTCAATCAAAGGTTCATGACTCCCCTAATTGTGTTAAGCCCTCAATAACAGATCAGCAAAGCAAGAAAATCACAGATAATTAAACACACATGAATACCAAGGAATACTACCCAATCCTCAGATTAGAGAATTAGTTACACATAATTAAAGAAGAAAACAAAATAATAATGATAATGAATGAAAACATAATATTGAAGAAAGAATTGAAGATCGAAAGTACCTTGATATGATTAAAAGCTATGAATTGTTATGATTTACAATGGTAGGATGTGTTTAAATAGGCTCTACAAATCTTGCCTAGCAAGAAATTGCCTTCTATTACAATTAGGATTTAAAGAAGGTACCCAAAACTGCCCAGAATACAATTAGAATTAGAAAAAGGGCAAAACAGTAAATTCCCAGCCTTCTTTTATAAGAACACGTGCGCGATTTAATTCAGCATATTTCTTGCACTTGTTTCCTTTCCCAGGTTGTAGAAAATCTCTCAAGCTTCGCGTGGGCAGTAAGATCGCTAAAAACGGACTTCTAGAACTCCAGATATGGCCAAAACAGTATAAGCTGCGCAGCCTTCCCAGAAAATCTGAATTTTAATCACTTAAATATCCAAAAACGACAAAAGCTTAGATATTCTTGCAAACCTGCACAACTACACAAAACACATCAAAACTATACAAACTTGAGTCCAAAACAATCAATTTAAGCCGATATAGAATGTTCCAAGTGGATATAAAATCCACTTATCAAACACCCCCAAACTTAAACCGATGCTTGTCCTCAAGCATAAACAATTACAACTAACTAACTAGTACCACTTCCGTAGGTGATCACGGTTGCATTTGGCATATGCAACAAGCCCTTTAAACCCCTAGGCAGCCCTAGTGGACGAGTAAGGTCTTGTTAGGGCCTATAGCGAATGTATCCACAAAATCCATTTAACCTAATGCAATGCAATGCATGAATGCAACTAAATGAAAATGCAATTAATCTAGCCTACCATACCTTCAAATCCTCTCATGCCATATCAACTTAAGAATCAAAGTAAATACGCAATGTCTTGGTGTCGAAAGTGCAAGTATTCACATAGTCTACTCAATGAACATGCATAAGTTCTCACAAGTCCATGTCAAGTGTAAGAATAAGTTAGTAAACATGCTAAGCCTACAAGAGTACATCTTTGAGACAAAACTCGGGATTTTATACGCAAAAACAAGCAAACACTTACAAAAGAATATTCACTCAAGAACAAGGGTAAGTGTATCACTCAATTCCAACAAAATCATAAACATGCTTGACATTTGGTATCAATCTAACTCTTAACACAACATACATCAATGACGATAATCAAAAGGTCTTTAATTGGGTTGTAACGGGGCTAGGGACAAGGTATGTCAAATAAGCCAAAACAGGTGAAGTGTCAAAAGCTAGTAAGTACCATAATAAATCATACACAACACTCTATTTTCCCCCCACATAAATTTTACTAAGAACACTCGACTAGTCGACTAAAGTAGGATCACAACAAACACAAACTTGCTCTCATAATATATTTTTTTCTTTTCTTTTTCTTTTCTTTTTTTTCTTTTTTTTTTCTTTTTTTTTCTTTTTTTTTTCTTTTTTTTTCTGAGAGCTAAATAAAACAATAATTCGAGAGCTAAATAAAACAATAATATAAACAATAACAATGATCCCACAATTTATTACACATGTCGACTATCAAGTAAACAACCAAACCCAATCTCAATATTTTCCCCCAATATTATGACCAACTATACCCCTCCTTGCACACCTTATTACTCCCTTAAGCACTTTACTAGCCTTTGACAATTGGGTTCAAATTAATGTAAGGTCAATACAAGAAAAAGGTCTAGGCAAGTAATGTGGTATGTCACCGAAAAAAAATAGGATTAAGCTCAATGGGTTAACTAATTGATCATGTAAACATGGTGTGGTAATATGAGAAAATATGCGGTTATTCCTAAATGCCTTTATCATTTTAATCGTCAAATAATGTCATGCGTTTCAAGAAAGACCTCAAACAACTGCTAGCAATGCAAACAATCCGTGGACACTCAAGCAAACGAATAAATTGCAAAAAATATGCAATATGGCTCAAAAACTCACTTGGTGGAAAAACATACTCAATCCCAAACAAAAATCTCTCTAATGCACCGACTTGTATTCAAAGCATGCAAACTAAATCAACTTGCACATATTCATGTCCTTCTAATTACTTACAACATTCAATAAGTCTACTAGCTTCAACTTACTAGTGTATGTGTGTGCACAAGAACAAGCATATCACTTCTCAATCAAAAGCGTCAACACAAAATTTCTATCAAGCATGGGTGCAAATGCAAACTATTATGAACTCACATGATATACGAAAAAATAAAAAACAGAATGTCCTATATGAAACAAACGTAGATAACACGAACATAAATGCATAATTTACTACTACTAATATGCAAAGCATGAAATCCTACATGAACAATTAATACAACAACTACATATCCCTCAAACCACCCCCAAACTTAAAATATTCAATGTCCGCATTGAATGGAAGTAAATACAAGGGATAGCAGAAAACATACCTACTCGTCCTCCTCCTCGGATGAATCATGCGGGAGACGAAAATTTCAGAACACCAGCACCACCTCTCCCACGCTTAGGAGCCAAAAGAATCAATCCCCAACTCACAAGAAGCTCCACCAATAATTACCAAGCAATATCACACCACAAATAGCCCAAATTCCAAGAATAATACAAAATCCCAATTTACAAGAACACAAATTCGTAATAAAAATAAAATTAGAGAAAAAGATTTACCCAATACGAATCAAAGAGGTGAACTTGCAATTAATTCCTCTTTAGAATTGAATTTTAGAGATTTAAAGAAGTAGAAAAGGAATTAGATTTGTATGTATAGGTGGGTATATATATTTGGGGAAAAAAAAATAATAATAATAAAAATAACAAATAAAAATAAAAATAAAAATAAATATAAATAAAATAAATAAAATAAAATATGAAATAGGAGATGGATTGGGAATAATTTGGAATTAATATGGGGCTAGAATTAGGATTTTAGGTGGAGAAAATAATTAGAAAAGGGGTTGGAATTGAATTGGAAGAGGAATATTTTTTTTTAATATATGTATTAACACACATGTATACACGTACATTAACTATAAACTAACCTATCTATATATATATTATAATTAACTAACCTGGAAGAAATTGTGGCAAGATATGGCCAGAAGGTGCTTGGCGCTCCTGCGCCTATTGGGCGCCTGATGCACGGCTTGCTTCTGCAATTCTGGGGCGCTCCTGCGCGTTGGCTGGCGCATGATGCGCTGGCACATCCTGAATTCTCTTTTTTTGAAAATCACTCATAATTTTTTTTTTTTTTACACTAATGCATGGGTTGCCTCCCATATAGCGCTCCTTTAACGTCAATAGCTTGACGTATTTGCACATAAAATCTTCAGTGAGGAGAAAAAGCAAATAAATTCACATATTTACGAATTAGTAACAAAATTATGATGTGCATATATGCCTTAGATCCATTGAAAGGTACAAAAACTTTCAAGAACCTATCATGCTCAAGAGACTTGGAAACATCAAAATAGCTAGAAAAATCGTCAGAATAATCATTATAAGTACGACTCATATACTCCTCCCAAATCGGATCCTTATACTCTAAAGCAAGATTTTCAACTTCATCAATCTTAACTTCCTTCTCTTTTATAATTGGACACTCATCAATTTTAATCTCGTCTACCAATGTATTAAGCTCAAAATTTTCTAGATTTGGTAGAATTTCAATTGCATCCAAATTATCATTAATGCGCATGGGACAATTATCAACTACACAAGTAGACTCATCAGACACAACATTATCATCAATTGCTAAACAAGAATCATGGCATAGAGGAAAATTGACACAAGGAGGAGTTCGATAACATCCTTCATACCACACTGCTCGAACTTCCCAAATAAAATTATTTAGTTTAGCATTCTCCTCGTACCAAGCTATTGAATCACATGAAATATCATTATCACTAGCAATTTCTAAAGTTGGTTCATCAAAAACTCCCAAAGAAAGTAAGGGAGGATTAGACTGAGTTCCTTGAATCATTTTATTGAGCGCAATCTCCCAATCAGCAGGTAAAGAAGGATTAGACTGAGTTAAACTCGTATCAACATCATTACACATATATGGATAAACATCATCATGATATTGATTTTCAAACGAATATGAATAATCATTGCTAGGGGCATATGGAGCATAAAATGAGTTCTCAGAATAGAACGAATTCACCTGATATGCATTACAATCCTCATAGGAATTGAATTGTTGGTAAGGATTGAAGTCTTGATATTGTTCCTGACTGTTGTAGAAATTCTGAGCGTTGTTCCAACCAAAATTGTACTCCATCTAGTCTCTCTCCTCAAAACCTGTTTAAATTGTCTACCTCAAAGAACCTGTAGACACACCAAAGAAAGAAATACAAAAAGAAAGAAAAGAAAAATATATACAAAAATAAAATCTAAACAATAAGAAACAATTAACCTAAACTCAACTATACTGCCTTCCCCGGCAGCGGCGCCAATTTGTTAGTAGTATTTTTGTGTGTTCGTTCGCAGGGAAGGACTGAATGTAATATCAAGTTCAAGTTTCTTATCTCTCACAATTTAGAAGTGTAGAAGAATGTTGTGTTTGTTTATAAACTAAATTAAACTAAACTAAATTAAACTAATTATCAATCGAGAATAAAATATATGAGGAAAACAATCCAAGAACTGGGGTTCTTCACTTGGTTTCATTCAATATCTATGTGATGTCTACGTTCTTACTCTGCTGAAAACAATTCTTTTAAGGTTATAATGTTCTCTTCCAAGATACAATATAATGTCTACAACTATACCCTAATTGTCACTTCCGTGATACAATCAAAGACAATTATAAACTATTAAGCTCCAAGAATTATAAGTCTCACAACTCTCCTATTAATCTTCCAATCAATTATTCGAGTTATGTCTGTTAAATCATGTACTAAAATTGCAACTCTTCTTCCAAGTTATTACAATCCCTAAAATCCAATCAAAGGTTCATGACTCCCCTAATTGTGTTAAGCCCTCAATAACAGATCAGCAAAGCAAGAAAATCACAGATAATTAAACACACATGAATACCAAGGAATACTATCCAATCCTCAGATTAGAGAATTAGTTACACATAATTAAAGAAGAAAACAAAATAATAATGATAATGAATGAAAACATAATATTGAAGAAAGAATTGAAGATCGAAAGTACCTTGATATGATTAAAAGCTATGAATTATTATGATTTACAATGGTAGGATGTGTTTAAATAGGCTCTACAAATCTTGCCTAGCAAGAAATTGCCTTCTATTACAATTAGGATTTAAAGAAGGTACCCAAAACTGCCCAGAATACAATTAGAATTAGAAAAAGGGCAAAACAGTAAATTCCCAGCCTTCTTTTATAAGAACACGTGCGCGATTTAATTCAGCATATTTCTTGCACTTGTTTCCTTTCCCAGGTTGTAGAAAATCTCTCAAGCTTCGCGTGGGCAGTAAGATCGCTGAAAACGGACTTCTAGAACTCCAGATATGGCCAAAACAGTATAAGCTGCGCAGCCTTCCCAGAAAATCCGAATTTTAATCAATTAAATCTCCAAAAACGACAAAAGCTTAGATATTCTTGCAAACCTGCACAACTACACAAAACACATAAAAACTACACAAACTTGAGTCCAAAACAATCAATTTAAGCCGATATAGAATGTTCCAAGTGGATATAAAATCCACTTATCATTAAATTATGTAAAAAAGTGAATGGGCATGTACATTTTTAAACTACTTATGATCAGTCCGAGAGAAAACTCAGCAGATGTAGTATTCCACCAGTACTTGTTTCATATTCTATAAACAGACCTGCAAGATCAAAGTACTGAACGGGTTCCTTTACCCTGGATATATCGAAAAATTCTACTTTGAATTAATTAATAAAATTACAGAAAACAAGTTGCTTTACATTGTCCGGATAAGATCATATCAGTCTTTTGAGGCACTAACTGGTCAAGGTGACAGGAAAAAGAAACAATCTTTAATGGCTTCCAGGAAGTGATCTAGTATCTTTTTTCTTCTTAAAGATGAAGGGGGGGGGGGGGGGGGGGGTTCAAAACAGAGGAGGGGCTTTCAGGAAAAGCTATTGGGTTTTTTTTATTTAAGCTTTCTTCAGCTTTGACTGGACACAAATCTTTTCTTCAGCGGTCACATTGTGATGAGTCTGATGACTTCTGGCACTGGGCCTTTCAGGAAAAGCTATTGGGTTTTTTAATTTAAGCTTTCTTCAGCTTTGACTGGACACAAATCTTTTCTTCAGCGGTCACATTGTGATGAGTCTGATGACTTCTGGCACTGAGGCTTCACTTTACTGATACAAAGGGTTAATCAACCTGTATGGGAGATGGAGGGAGACATTCCTATGAAATCTAGAGAAGAATGACAAGAAATTTTTTAGTAAAAAATATGTTTACTACACATAAAATATATATATATATATATACTTATATAAAGAACAATAAAGAACACCTCATATTTTATCCAATATAAGAGTTCCGTCATGACACCCAATACAAAAAGTTCTTATTTTTTTATCTTCTATCCGTTCAGCAAAAAAAAAAAAATTAAATTTTTTTTTGGGAAAATTACTGTTCATGATGACATCAGCAGTGACATCATCATGAACAGTGATGTTTTTCAATTTTTTTTTTTTTTTTGCTGAATGGATATAAGATAAAAAAATAAGAATTTTTTGTATTGGGTGCCCCTGGCGGGGCCAATGGATCTATTGGAATAAATGATTTTATAGTGTTCTTTATTGTTTGTTATACAAGAGTGTTCTGTATGGAGCAAAGGCATATATATATATATATATATGTATATATTTGTAATTAAAACCCCTTTAAAATACCTTTTGACTTTTGTTGATTCTACAAAAGTTGGAATTCAATAAGGCTAAATTTTTGTAGACCTAGATTTATTACATCCATACTTTACATTTTTTTAAATCTTATACCTCAGTTACTTTTAAAGTCCTTAAAATCTCTTTTAATATTTGATACAATATACCCCTTGGTGAATTTTGTTGTTTTAGTTCTGGATACAAAGATCCTTCTTGGGTTTGTTTTCTTTTCATTGATGTTTTTCTTTTTATTTAGTTTTATATGGGTTTATTAGAATATGACCCTATATGTATTCTTCTGAACCAAGCTCACTAATCTTTGAAATATTATAGCTAGTGATGTTTAATTAAAAAAAAAAAGAAGCAAAATGCAATGCAAGTGATTATTTTGTATTATGCTTTAGGGATTTCTCCGTCACTATAATTGTAAATAAGTCGCGGGTTAAGAGGATAATGATTTTGCCCGTTTTTTGTAATTGTAGCAAAATGTTTTTTTTGGATGGAGGAAAGTACTAGCTTCTCGTATACCTTTTTAAGTGGAGTTCCGTCTCCTTATCCCAAGTATATCAACAATTACTGTGGTTCTTATCCATTTTTTTTAGAATTAAACTCTTTTTCAAACATATTTTGTAACTTCATATTGTAGAGACATTATTCACCCAAAGGATTGTAGAATCTATTAGGGGAGTGTTAATGATTGAAGATTATAAATCAACTAGAAAGCAGGGATTCGTCACTTACTCGCCGCACCCCGTGCCCGATTCTTGGGGATTCTTGGGTGCGCGGGGATTCTTCCCTCACCCACAAGTGCGATAAGATAATGTAAATACTTAATCGATTAACTACATTAAAATGCATTAGTTGTGTTATTAAATAATTATGATATGTATTATTATGGATAAAGAACTTAATTACTTGACTATTTAGTTCAATTTAAATGAAACTCTTGAAATACATACATGAAACGTATTTTTAATGAGTTAATATTTGCCGAATCCCGCCGCACCTGAATCCCCATATTTTTAGATTTGCCGAATTTCCGTATCCCCGCCCGCACTAGTAAATCAAGATTTCTTAGATGTCATTAAATTTGTAGCAAGTCATTGACCAAGTATCCAGTAAAGATTTAGGGGAACAATGTTTTCTTAGTTTGTGAAATCCCTACATATTTTCTGATCCTCACGTCATTGGGAATGATCGTGCAATTGGTGGACGCATGAGAAGGTGAGCATCGATTTACTTGAATTCGTTATAGGAACTAAGAACTGCTATTGACTTCTTAGAAAGTTACATACTTCTCGTATGAATGATATTAAAATGGTACTGGGTACACCAAATGATCAAAGAGATTTATTTATAATTCAGATGATCCTTTCCCTACCATCCACAGTGTGTTGTTAGTTCTATATGCATGTCCTGTTCATGTTCTCCTTGTCCCCTTTCCTCATAACGAATTGGTTTATGTGCAAACTTGAAAGTAATAGTAATTTTGTAAGTATCACATAAATAAGGTATCAAAACTACCTGTCCTTTTTGTACCGTGTATATTTGTGTAGCTCCTGCCGCTTGTTAGTAACCTTTTCATCTGTCTTGTTTGTAGAATAATTCGAAAGTTGAGAGTGTCATTGAAAATGGAAATGCTTTGCCTGAGACGAAGATTATACCAGCAGAAAATGGGAATGTCATAGAAGCTCAGGACAAGGATGTTGTAATGGTGGGCCTCGGTTCAGTTGGCCTGTACGATCAATGGGTCGCACCTCCGGTATCCGGTCCACGCCCAAAAGCCCGATATGAGGTCCTTAATTCTGTTCTGTACATTCATTTTTGAATTTTTAAGGTTTCTTCTTAGCATTTCCTCTCGTCAAATTTGCAGCATGGAGCAGCAGTTATTGATGATAAAATGTATATTTATGGTGGAAATCATAATGGACGGTACTTAAATGATCTTCAGGTATGTTAGTACTTGCATTGTTGATGCATGCACTGAATTTTATTAAGATAGACATCAAATGTATCTTTAAACTCTCATTGTTATTCTACAATAGTATGGAAAAAGTTATATATAATATGTCTCCCCTTAAACTTGGTGCCAGAAAGATGTGACTATGGTATTTAGTATTCCTATTATTCTCTTCAATTTACTTCTCAAGCCTCAAATACATTCCATCCCCCAACCCCATTATCTCTTTATACATGTTTATATTCATTATTATTCTACTTCGAAGTATACATTTGGTTTTATTTAGAATCTAAGCACCCTGAGTAACAATTTAGGTTCTGGATATGAGAAATTGGACATGGTCCAGGGCTGAAGTCAAAGCCTCACCAGTTGCTCTGGAACCATCTTCAGTCATTGCGTCTCCTTGTGCTGGTCATTCATTGGTTAGTTCCACAATTTATTACCATTGTTTGATGTTGTGTTTTAAATTTGGATATCTTTATTTGTATATTTTTGTATAATTTTTTTCTTTGTAGTGCTAAGTTTTTTTTTGATATTCTTATTTCTAGATACCGTGGGGAAAGTACAAGCTTCTTTCAATCGCTGGACATACAAAGGATCCTTCTGAGTCTATGCAAGGTTTGAGTTGCATGACTGTAGTCATTACATGGCTCTGAATTGCACAAGCTAGTGTAGTCATTTACGCGGCTCTGAATTGCACAAGCTAGAATTTAGCACACGTGTATTTTTATATGCTTTCCAATATTTGAGAGATTAAATTTGCGAGAATTGAATGTCCAGTTTAAACTATTTTTTTTATTAAATATAGGGTCAAATCCCTGACTCTATCATTGACTATTAAGAATATTGAATCTTAAGAATATTATTGAATTTTAGGAATATGCAAAGTTTGGAGATGTACTGCTTTTAAAGTGATGTTACCAATAGGTGCAAATCTTTGAACAAAGGCTACTTCCACAATTTCTTGAAGCTATTTATTGCGTTAAATAGGGCCTGGAGATTTGATTCCTAGCCTCTTCTTCTTATTTAAACTGGGGATCAATTTTCCACATTGCCTCTGTGGAGACCTTTTGATTCAGGTCTAAAGAGCAGTTCTCTCTAGATCGCTATTCTACCATTAATGACAAGATTTTCTCCTTTTTTTTTTTTTTTTTTTTTTATGTTTGTTATACCCAACAACTTTTTTTTGTCTACAGATGTGTATTATACCCTAACCTACACCTATTACATAGATTCATCTTAGTCTTCTCTCTGAAGGACGTAGCCTGTCTACAAACGTTTGTTATACTCTACACCTATGTATTGGTACTTAACGTATAGGAATGTTTGTAGACCCTACAACTTTTGTTTTGTCTACAAACGTGTATTATACCCTACCCTACACCTATTACATAGATTCGTCTTATTTTTCTTAATCATTGACACATGTCTACTAACGTTTGTTATACCCTACACCTATGTATTGGTAGGTGTATCTCATGTGTCTATGCCATGGCTTAACATATCAAACCATAAAGAGAATTTAGACAAAACATAAAGAGAATTTAGGTCGGAGAATCAGAAAAGACCAGTTACAAAAAAGAGATTGAAGGTGAAGAACTTGAGGTAGTTTAGTGGAACCTCGATAAATTAATACTCCATGGTGGATTAATACTTTTAATAATTCTCCCTTACCAATATCTTACAGAAGGTGTATTTTTAACCTCAATATTTATACAGACGGTGTATTTTTAACCTCAATATTCGTTAAATTCAGCGGTCCGATATAATCAATTTATAGAGGTTGAAGTATAGATATATTATGAAGAGAAAGATATGTGGAGTGGGAACAGTTTTAACCCATAAACCTGAAATGGGGAGAATTAAGTTTAATTCTTATATTCATCAAACATGAGTAACTTGTCACTAAACATATATACCTATATATATATATAGGTAGGTAGGTAGGTATATTTTGCTTCCCTTCTAACCTGACAATTGTGATTTTTCCCCGTAATATCATACAAAATAGAAAGAAGATAGAAAACGTTAGCTTGAGTTAAAATTTTTGGGTGATCACTTGCCTTGGTTATATTTACCGAAAATTACTCATAGATTCTAGTTTGCAACTATATGTTGCATTGGTGAAGTAAAATATTAAATTCCTAATTTCTTATAGGGATGTTCATTTAATATGTATTTGTCATGGTTAGAACTATTAGTTAATCAGTTATATTAGAGGGTTGACTTGGTTTTTCATATTAATAGATATTTAGTATTTTATGCTGTATGATGGTCAGTAAATTCAGATGTAGTACTTAATTATAATTATGTTAGAAAGTTTGTAGTTCTTAAACTTTTCACAAAACTAAAATGAATTGTCTTTCGTTTATTATATATAAGAAATATATTTGGTAGTGTATAAATTTTAGGTAGAAAATTAAAATTACTGCTTAATCAACAAAATAGCTCCTGGTTCAGTCAACGGTTCAGATTTTAAATGTTGGTACATATCTGCTGGATTCCATGTAAGATGAAACCCCCAATTTTAGAACAATTCTTGGCACCACACTCAAATTTATAATGAGGCTATTTTCTTACCCCAAGTGCCGAGTTATCATTAGAATTTATTAAATGTATGCAGGGATCTTATATCCTGTATTTTATGTACAAGTCTTCTCTTATTTGTTTTTGTAACTTTTTCTTTCAACAGTAAAGGTGTTTGATCTTCAAACTTTCAGCTGGTCAGCCTTGAAGACCTATGGGAAACCACCGGTACATCGTTATTTTTCTCCAGTTATCTTCTTTTTGCATTCTTGGATATCAACGTCCGGTTCAAACTGCATTCTAGCAATTAGGCATTTTTTGTAAATTTGGGTGGTCAAAATCTTTGTAATAGGTTTTTGCTATTTATGTTTCTGAATAAGAAGGTTAAATGAACTAGAACCAGATGAGGTAACTGAGAAATATAACAACAATTACTATTGCCACGATTGTAATTTTTTTGTGTCTTTTAGTTATCAAAAGAAGTATCCCAGACCTGACAACTTAACTTAGTTTAGGATTTTTCAATCTAAAATAAATTAAGAAGTGGACAAGGAGAAACTTACTCCATCTTAAGGTGGTCTAATGGTACTTTAATTTTGAATAGAACTTCTAATCAGCACATCAAGTAAGGTCTCAGATTACTGGATCTAATGAGTATTTGATTTATGAAGTAACGGTTTGTCAAATAAAAATACTTGTATCTTTTTGATAAGTTCTGAATTGATTCTTACTTGAGCTCTCTCTTTTTGGTACATTTTTCAATGAATGTGTGCGTTTTCTATATAAGTATGCAAACTTATGCAATCTACCATTTTTTTACGAAAGAAGAGAAATTTTTAGAGGTTGTTTGTCTGAATGAATTTCACATGTATTCATTCTTTTTCAGGTCTCGCGTGGAGGTCAATCAGCGACCCTTGTGGGGACAAGTGTAGTCATATTTGGTGGTCAAGATGCAAAGAGGTCTCTCTTGAATGACTTGCATATTCTGGATTTAGAAACCCTGACCTGGGATGAAATAGATACACTGTAAGTTCTCTATTCACTGGATTTAGTAAATTATCTGGATTTTTTTATATTTGATATTTATGTATTGTTTTGTTAGATATTTAGTAATCAGTGACTACTATTACAATTCATTCAGTGTAGTATATCCTTGTTTCTACTTCCTTTCTAAGTTAATCAACTTTGGACCATATAAAAGAAGTGCCATTGCACTAGTTTCATTAGATTCATTGCAACGTGTTCCCGAGATGTTTAAAATGATCGGCAAACCATTTACATATTGTTGTTTTTCCTTGAATGGTAAACAGTTATTACCCTTGATGTATGTTTTCCTGAAAATAACAAATTACCATATACTATAGCGTTGATCATCTAATTACTGGGAGCTCATCACATACATAACTAGACTCTTTAAAAAAAATTATACATCAGCCGGTCGTCCATTAGTCAATCATTTTAAATAATATTAGTAAAAGGACATGGAGTTATTAATAGCACTACTTGTGAAACACCTGTTTTAGATGCAGGTTTTCTTTTCTGTTCCTTTGTTGGACTTGATATGTCATATGACAAAACAATCTTGAGGTACTAGATATATTCATATTAATTTGGCCTTATTGTCATTATTTTGTAGTGGGCTGCCACCTTCACCAAGATCTGATCATGCTGCTGCAGTCCATGCAGAACGATACCTTCTTATATTTGGTGGGGGTTCACATGCAACCTGTTTCAATGATCTGCACGTCCTGGACCTTCAAACTGTGAGTTAATTTTTCTTCTATTTTATGAAACTTGTCAATGTGTACCTTCACTTCTATTTCTCAGAAAATAAATTAAAATCATACTTGTCACATTAATGTTTCTACAGATGGAGTGGTCAAGACCTACACAGCAAGGTGAGGTACCAAGTCCCCGGGCTGGCCATGCAGGTGCTACAGTTGGGGAAAGTTGGTTCATTGTTGGTGGTGGTGACAACAAGAGTGGTATGTTCTTGCGTATTTCTCTACTATTTAGACCTCTATACTGTTCCAATAGTGGGGAGGGGTTAATTTCGAGGCATTTTATTTGTTGCTATGTGAAACTTTCGGATGTTTTGATCTATACCTGGAAAAAGGTCATGTAGTCACTACTGAGTCCCACATGTAAATGGGCTTGGTGGTTTTTAAATGTAATTAATTTTGATCAAGGTCAAGTGCAGTCACAACTGAGTCCCACATATAAATGGGCTTGGTGGTTTTTAAATGTAATTAATTTGATCAAGGTCATGTGTAGTCACAACTGAGTCCCACATACAAATGGGCTTCGTGGTTTTTATATGTAATTAATTTGTTCATAACCTTAAAAGTTGGTTTGGCATGCTGATATGCATGGTTTTGATTATAATTCCGACTGGCATATCTTACTAACTTCTCAGCGTAAATTCGTAGTACCATATTATTTGATCATTTTCCGATTTTCTCTAGATCCAGTGCGAGAATGGAGATATAAATAAATTTGTGTACCAGTCATCAAATATGTTCTGTTTGATTATTCATTTTTATTAATGATGCTTTGATGTTCTATGTGCCTTTGTGAAACTTCTGTTGCTCCTATACCTGTACAGAAATCTTGTTGCTCCTATACCTGTGCAAGGAGGCTCTTTTCTTTCTTTTCTTTTTGTTTTACAAAAGATTAGTATTAGTATAAATCAGCTTTAACTCATGTCTTTTTCATCCCCCATATGCATGATTTTTTCCTCGTTACACTCAATGCACTACCATCCCAAATGTCTAATCTGCACTTAGGCCAACTGATATACTAATATCCACTGATTCCATCAATCTTACTCATTGTGTTATCTTATTTTCCTCGAATTTGTTTCAGGTGCGCCAGAAACTGTTGTCCTAAATATG
This sequence comes from Kitagawia praeruptora, assembly GCA_037693485.1. Lineage (NCBI taxonomy): Eukaryota > Viridiplantae > Streptophyta > Magnoliopsida > Apiales > Apiaceae > Kitagawia > Kitagawia praeruptora. Next base: position 112,337,875 of record CM075351.1, on the reverse strand, counting down.
TCTACGCTGGCCTGGTCAGTTGTGACTACAGTTGAAGGACGTGTTCCACTTGCAAGTGAGGTATTTCAAAGTAATTAGATCCATTTAGCGAGTTATTTGCTTTGATTTTCATGTTTGTGCCACTCCCCAGGGAAGGGCGGGGGGTTAACTTGTAACGCAAGGGTGAAAGCAGGAGTCATGCCAATTAAGTAGGGTTTTTCATGGTTTTTGAACTTATATCGTATATTTTCTTATTGATGGAGAACACCGAAAATGTATTGTAGCTCAAGTGATTTCCTGAAATTTTATCAGTAGAAAAGACAGTGAAATGATAGCATAAATAACACCCTGGCATCCTCAAAAGGCCAGTATAATCTGGCTCCTACTACTCCGTCAACTTTAACAGAAAGTGCGTCTTTAACTCCATTTTACACCCTAATGAAACAAATTTGCGTCTTTGAAAATTCCTTTTCCAATTTCCATAAATGTTGTTGCTATGATGCAGCTACATACTTTTACTAATGAAAATCTTTCTGAAAAAAATTTGTTGTATGGAAATTGTACAGTCATTTCACAGTATTCTATTGAGTTCAATTAGCAATGTGAAACCAGACCTTTTTCTTCTCAGATTATCTTGTGTATTTTTTTCCAAAAGTAATTTTTCTGTAGTTGCTCGAAGGAAGCACAATTTAAAAGATCCATTGCGTTGTATAGGATTTTGACGTGTAGTAAATGGTTGGTGTATGTGAATGTGCTTTATGGTCCTTTCTTCTTTAAGATCCGCTTCCTGTTAATTTTTGACTTCCATATCGTGCTTTAATTATATACAGTACTGTATGAATGTTGAAGGTTGCGGAATTTTTAGCTAAGTGGCAGCTCAATAATTTTTTTTTTTTCATCACAGGGTCTGAGTCTGGTTCTGAGCTCCTATAGTGGTGAAGATGTCTTGGTATCTTTTGGTGGTTACAATGGGCGCTACAGCAACGAGGTTGAGAACAATCGTTTACCATCATTTCATGGATTCTCCCATATTTTTAGAATCTCAAATGTGATATTATAATGTTTATAGGTTAATGTTCTTAAGCCAAGCCACAAATCGAGTGTGCAGTCAAAGTTGGATACTCCAGTTCCTGATAGTGTTTCAGGTGTTCATAATGCTACAAATGCAACAAGAGATGTGGAATCCGATAACGAGGCGGGCCAAGAAGGAAAAATTAGGGAAATTGTAATGGACAATGTTGATTCAGAACCAAAGGTATTGTATATTGAAACTTTGTCTCCTTGTATTGTCAATATGAAATAGAAGCAGATGTTAATCATCAATTGTATGTGTTTTACGCCAACAGGAACATGTTAGGAAGAACTAGCTGTATTTTAACATAGAAAGGTTGAGGATCAAATTTGATAAATTTGGCTTTAAAACAGCCCTCTGCACTTGCTTGAATTGAAAATATGTTTATAACTAATGTTTTTCTTTTTTCATGAATTACAATGTTGTGAAGTTCGTTGTCAGCCTTTAAATATTTTAGTGCATTAGATCAATAAATTGGAATTTTGTGACAAAGTTGTCCTCAGGTTGAGCAGAAGAAAATTATACACTTTGCTCCTAACTAAAAAAATTCTACTACCGTGGTTTATGAAGATAATGTTGTAATAGAAGTTCCATGTTTAAATTTCGGAAGCACAATCAATTATCTGCTATATTTAGTGATACATTCTTGGCCTATTGTGTATGTATAACATACATGTAGGTTTCTTACAATCTTCTCCCTCATATATCATAACGCAGATAAAAAATATTAAACAAACCAGTGAACAGATGCTAGCTACCTTGAAAATAGAGAAAGCCGACTTGGAATCTTCTTTGAGCAAAGAGAAGTTACGGTCAATACAGCTGAAGCATCAGGTAGAAGAAGCAGAAAATCGCAACACAGATCTCTACAAGGTAACCATTTTACCAGTAAATCGTAAAAGTCTAAAGTTTTTATTTTCATCTAGGAGAATAAAAGGGAAACAAAAATTTACTGAATTCGCGGTTTGTGTACATAAAAGATGGATAATTCATAATTTTATATAATAGATACATTACACAGGGAAGCAATTACATGTTGTGCATTCTAATGAATTTCTGATGAAAGGATTTCCATAGCAGGACCATTTATTTTCAAGTCAAAATTTTATTGTAGAAGTTTCGTCACACATGAAATAAATATCCATTTTGAAAAGTGTTTTTTTTTTTTTTTTCTATAATACATTGAGCGGAGCTGTCCTATTATTTTTTTCTGCATTCATACGGTGTATCTGTGATGTATCATGCTTTTTGCTTGTTTGCTGCATTTTAGTTGAGGCTGATATAAGTAGTGTTGACAGGTAACGGCCTTGTGATTCTTACTAGGTACTATTTTTTAATCTCTGTATCACCTAGACAAAAGGCTCAACTATAAAACTTTGTATAAGCTAGTTACCCTAGAAATAGAAATATCACATTAATGGTCTTCTAAGAGTTAATATTAGGATGTTGGTTACTTGGTTGTATTATGATGTGATATCTTCTAAGAGTTAGTATTAGGATGTGGGTTGTATTGGTGTGATATCTTCTAAGAGTTAGTATTAGGATCTGGGTTGTATTGATGATGTGATATCTAACAATTAACTTCATTAATGCTGTAGTGGAAACAGCATTTTAATTGTGTGGTTCATTATATGAATCTCACCATACTATGCTACTTTTTGCCTGTTTCAAAATAAAATTTGTTAATAGGGTAAAATATTGTAATTTCACCCAAACTGTACCTTTTCATTCCATAATGATTGCTCCTATATTTTTATTTATTTTGATTTTTTGACACTTCAGGAGCTCCAGTCTGTACGAGGTCAACTTGCTTCTGAGCAATCTAGATGTTTTAAACTTGAGGTATCTGCTCTATGTAATTTTTTGCCTTCGTTCAAAGTTGATACTTGCTACCTGTTTTATTACCAATGCTCGCTACCCGCTGTTAGCATAATCTCGAGTTTGCTCATCTTTTGATTAATGCAACTAATTTTAGTAGACAAAATATTACCTTCAAACTGTACCTACTACTTGGTGTTGAACTGGATGGAACCCACATCTGCACATAGAAAGTAAATCGACCGGTCTTCGCTAAAACCTTTTAGCATGTACGTTTCATGTTGTTTGTTCCGGAAAATCTGATTATATCGATCTAACTTAATTTTTGTCCCATCTTTTCTTCGCATATTTAGAAACTGAATGTGCTCAAGTTTTTAAAAATTATGATCATGAAGTTGAGGAAATCGAGACATGTTTTAACCATTCTGTTTAAATCCTTTGTAAAAAGAACCTATTGCCGTTTACCCGCAAAGGAAATGATGGTTACTTTATGTACCCACAGGTTGATGTTGCTGAACTAAGGCAGAAGCTGCAAAATATGGAGACACTTCAGAAAGAACTTGAACTTTTACAGCGACAAAAGGTCGCATCTGAACAAGCTGCGTTAAGTGCAAAACAAAGTCAGGGTTCAGGTGGTGTATGGGGTTGGCTAGCTGGATCTCCCGGTCCGAAAGCTGATGATGCCTGAAAAGTAGGAGATACACATAGGAATCACCAGATTTGGTCATTTTTTTATGAAAATATAGTAGTGAGTTCGATGAAAATAAGATAATGAGTTCGATGTTAGCCAGAGGGAGCATAGTGAGTTTTTGCATATATACATCAGCTGTGTATTAACTTGTTTATTGTCCGTTATATATTTTTTCTTTACAAATTTTACTTGGAGGAAAGAAATTATACATGTGAAATCAGAGATGCTTTCCTGTCATATATAGCGAATAATATTATATACATGAAGTTTGATTTCAAGTTTTTTTTTTATTGTATTTGTTTTAGACTTTTTAGTTAATTGTTGGAGATATTTATTGTAACATGTCCCATGTAGAATGGAGGACACTATTAGTTTGAGGTTAATTTCTAGTCACTTGTGTCGCTCTTTTTTTTTTTTTATACCAAGTAGGAAAATGTAAGGGGTGATGGCCCAAATGCCTCTTTTTTCACTCTCTATTACCAAAATATCTACCGCCAACTCGGGCGGTCCCAAATAATCACGGGACGCGTCACCGGTGAAAGGAATGTCTTGAGACACGCGATTGGTAGCAGAGTAAAAGCCACAGATACGCATGCACGTACAACGTATCTCAGAGACACGCAATTGGGTCAACTCAGAGACACTCAATTGGGTCAAGCGTGATGACGTCAGGTGACGTCATCATCACGCTGTTGGTGGATGCTACAGTAGCTTGAGATACGCAACTGTCGAATGTGCAGGATACGCATTTTCCAATTGCGTATTCATCATCTTCTCCCATCGACCAGCGACTCCGATGGCGAAAACACAACAAAATCTTAGTTCACAGCGTACAAGTACGTTCCATTAATGAAGTATACATCAATCGAATCGTCTTTCGACGATCTACACATCCATACCCACGTTTAACCATTTGTTTTACCGGATTGTAAATCCCCAAATCGAACCTCTCTCCTCCCTTCATTTTTCCGGCAATGTTCTTACAAAGCCCCTGCGGGGCCATGTTCCATAACATCAATTGGGTAAAATGAAAAGCAAGGTCTATTAGTGGTTTAGCTGTATTCAATATAGGTGGAGGTGGCCGAACGATGGCGAGAGAGCCGGAGAGAGTTCGGGAGATTGGGAGAGATGGTAGAGAGACGAGTGAGATGGCAGCGGGTGATGATGAACAGTACCCTTGGGACACGCTACACACAGTAGCGTGTTGCGTGGGTATTCTGGGCCAACAGTTCTGCAAAACGGTATTTTGGACCATAGGTTAGTGAAAATGAGGTAGTTTGATCATTTTCTCCATGGATGTTTGATTTCAAGTTTAATACCTTTTTTTATTGTATTTGTTTTAGACTTTTTAGTTAATTGTTAGAGATATTTATTGTAACATGTCCCATGTAGAATGGATGGCACTATTAGTTTGAGGTTAATTTCCAGTCACTTGTGTCGCTCTTTTTTTTTTTATACCAAGTAGGAATGTAGTCACTTTTGTAGTATAAAATTTGTTGTTTTTTAATTATTGTCTTTTTTTTGTGAAAATCTAAAAATTCATTGATTAAAAGTTATACGACATCTTAAAAATAATTAAATTTCAACGAGTGCATGCTCAATGAGATCAAATCAACATTTTCTTTATCAAAATTACGATCTTTTATCGCTTTCATTGTTGGAATCAGGGACGGAGGGAAGGGGGGACACGGATGGCGACCGTCCCCCCAACAACCTGAAAATGTAAAATATATATATATATATATATATATATATAATATAGGAGGAGGTTCAAAAGAGAACCTTAGTTGATGGGAGAACCAGAAGACCACATCTATATCCGTTGATATTGTTTTGATCTGATGGCTTGCATAATTCTGTTATTAATTTCAAAAAATTAACATAATTTCCATATTTGATCAAAAGGGCATAATCGGGAACCACAATAACAAAATCAATCAGCATCAATTAAAAAATGGAAGCAATCAATGAGTATATATTTGATTGGATTTCCTAATCTAAATTAAATTAACTTTTACTACATATCAGTTACCAAACATTTTTAAAAACAAAATATCTTATTTCCACATCTAAGTCGTACGAATTAAATTATTTTGGGTTTCATTCAAGATTTTAGTTAATCTTTTTATTACTCCATTAAAGAATATTATGTACATGTCCATATCATTGTTTCCCTACTTAAGCCATACTATCAAATCAATTAGGGTTATTAATCGTGATAAGGAACACTGATGGAACACTGATGACAATCTTTGACGATCTTAAATGTGTGTTGACACAATTTACGTATTTTTTCAAGAACACGATTAAGAACTCCATGACAATCAATTCAATATACGTAAGTACTAGTAACATGTTATGGAGTCTTCTTCTTGTTGAGAACCATTTCATAATTTAAATGGGGAATGATTTTATTGAACCATTATAAATTACACACTTAAGAGAATCTTATGACTTACTTTTTTTTTTTATAAAAAAAATATTACTTTTGAACACGTAAGAAAATCAATTGCAATAAACATAAAAGAAAATTTACCATCATCATTTTCAAAAGATTCAAGCAAAAGAAGAAGAATCTTAATAACTAAAAATTAAACACTTTAAAAAATTCAAATAAATTAAAAAAAATAAGAATTCCAAAGAAACTATGAAATATAAAAACAAATCATGAAAAAATTAAAATGATATACATTCTCATGAACATACTAAAATGATTCAATTTTTTATAGCATGTCTTTTAAAATAATTCTCGAAAGAATTTCAAAAAGCTATAAAAATTGACATATTAATTTGAAACACGTAAAAGAATTGATATGGGCTAAAAGTAAGCCCTAAGACACATTTAATGTGGCATTAATTAGACCTAGAATGGTCCAAACGTGGGGCCCACCAGATGGGCCCAAACCCTAATTATAATATTAATTTCGTAATTAATATTAGGGGTAATAAACAGCCCAGCAAATAAGAGTCAAACAAGAATATGATTCTTGCCTGACTTAGCCTCCAAGATACATATTCTAACATGGAAACTGATTCATACATGGAAGGAGACTAGAACCTTCTTCTAGTCGGTGACTTGCCCACCAAGTCACCGAACCCTACTACGATTTTAGGGCTTCTCAGCCTATATAAAGGGTCTGACCCCTCATCTCAGAACTACGTTTTCTTGGCTTGATTCTCTAATACAGAGATACGTAGGCATTCTGTGAGGACCGTTAGTCTCGAACGCAGAAGCAGCCATAAAAGCACGAAGCTCACGAACCCTAGCCTTAAATACACAAACCCTAGCAGCAATAATTTAAACCTAGTTTTTATTCCACAACATTTGGCGCCGTCTGTGGGAAGAAGACATCAACCATGGTTCAAACACGAAGAACTGCTCCAGGCGCTACAGAGCCAATCGCTACCGAGGCCCTACCTCTTAGCTCTGCTCCGCCCCTTACTGAACAAGTACTTCCGACATCTGAGCAAGTACCTCCGGCATCCGGAACTATCGTTTCGTACCAAGTTTCTCAACCCTTAGGGACGACTACCCATGTTGAGAGTACGCTACCTCCGATCATCCACACAGTTCCAGGGACTAACCCCCCTCAGACGAGGATTTCTTCTCTGATTGTAGGTCCCAACAACCTTACACGAGGGGTTCAGATCCATACTACGGATCTCCCCATAAGCACCAATCCAACATATGGGATGTCCAATTACGGAGCTGGACCGAGTGGGCATGCCCTGTATATTCGTGATCGAGATTATCGCGATTTTTCTGGTCCTTATTCAGATGAATCATCTTCTGACGATGATTACGAGCGTGATGAAGCCCCAAGGAGGCGACGTGCAAGTAAAGAGCCTATGGGGAGAACTCGAACTATCCATGATGGACTCACTTCAACAGTTGCTGAGAGGATCAAGGCTTATGAAGCCGAGATCTTAAAGTTAAAGGAAGATATGGCCAGGGAGCAAGCCAGATCAAATCTGACTTTGCCACCTCCCACGTCAGGACCGATTCCCTTCATAGATCTGGAGAGACCTCTAAGGAGGCAAAGAAGGACTACCATCCCACCTGAAAGAACTACAAGGGTGGAAACCCCTAAAAGCAACCCTAAGGATCTGATGCCACTTGGGGACCCTGATGATCCCACACCTCCGTTTACTGAAGACGTGATGAATGCTCATATCTCAAAGAAGTTTAAGATGCCAACAATCAAAGCTTATGATGGAATGGGTGATCCTGCCAACCACGTTAGGACGTTCTCAAACGCACTGCTGTTGCAGCCTGCAAGCGACGCTTTGAAGTGTAGGGCTTTCCCTCAAACTTTGTCAGGCATGGCTCAAAGATGGTATAGTCGGCTTCCTGCAAACTCGATTGGTTCCTTTAAGGAGTTGAGTGCTGCCTTCATTAGTCAGTTTATCAGCGGAAGAACACATGAGAAAAGCTCTGCATCTCTTATGTATGTGGTACAAGGGAAGAGCGAAAGTCTGAGAGACTACCTTAAGAGGTTCACCAAGGAGACTCTGAACATCACTGATCTGGACAATAAGGTTGCAATGGTAGCCTTGGAGCATGGTACCACCGACTTATACTTTAAGAGATCGTTGGCAAAACATCCCCCGGAGAATATGGCTGATCTCCAACGAAGGGCTGACAAGTACATCAAGGCCGAGGATAGCACGAAGAAGGAGGTCACATTAGGCAATGGTCAGGGAAACAATGATACAAAAAAGCGTAAGCAAGGGCAGGAGTACGATGCTAGGGACAAGTATCCCCGAACTAGCAAGGACTCTGATTCGCCACCAAAAAAGAACTTGGGACCAAGGTTCTCTGACTATGCAAGGTTGAATGCCCCTAGAAGTCAAATCTTGTTGGAAATTGAGAAGGATAAAGACTTCCGATGGCCGAAGCCACTCAGGGGAGACCCCGCAAAGAGGAATAAGGATCAGTACTGTAGGTTCCACCGAGATGTAGGACATGACACGGATGATTGCAGACAGTTGAAGGACGAGATTGAATTCTTAATCCGTAAAGGAAAGCTGAACAATTTCACAAAGGGTGGAGATCATGGAACCCAAAGAGGGGATTACAACAGGAGAAACAATGACAGGAGGGATAATGATCGTGACCGCAACACGCAGCCCCGAGGGCCAGTTATCAACATGATCTGGGGAGGCCCAACAGCGGCCGGTACAACCCGCAATTCTCGAAAGGCATACGCAAGGGAAGTGATGCATATTGTGGGAGAGGCCCCGAAGCGTGCTAGAACAGAAACCGTGATTGGTTTTGATGACTCTGATCTGGAAGGGGTGAAATTCCCCCATGATGACCCATTAGTTATAACCCCTGTGATTGGGAACTCGGAGGTAAAACGAGTCTTGATAGACAATGGAGCTTCTGTTGACATTCTGTTTCATGATGCGTTTGTGAAGATGGGATATACCGATTCTCAGCTAACTCCGACTAACATGCCTATTTATGGGTTCAATGGGGTTGAGTCCAAGGTCGAGGGTACTATCCAGTTACCCGTGACAATCGGGCAGGAACCTAAGGAAGCTACTCAAATGCTAAACTTTCTGGTAATTAAGGCAGCCTCGACTTATAACGCAATCCTGGGAAGGACTGGACTTCATGCGTTCAAGGCTGTTGCCTCAACATATCACATGAAGATTAAGTTTCCAACCCGAAATGGGGTTGGAGAACAGAAAGGCGACCAGAAGATGGCAAGAAGTTGTTATGTGTCCGCCCTAAGAGCTGATGGAGTCGGGGGGCAGGTACTCCCAATTGAAGACATGGATGTCCGTAGTGATGATGAACAGCGAGGAAAGCCAGCAGAGGATTTAATACCCATCCCTCTAGAGCTGAGCGACCCGGAGAAGGTTACATACATAGGAGCATCTCTGAGGGAACCCCTGAAGGGCGAATTGATAGCGTTCTTGCAAGAGAATAGCGATGTGTTTGCTTGGACAGCAGCAGACATGCCAGGGATTGACCCCCAACTTATAACTCATAGGTTGAACGTCGATCCTGAGCGGAAGAAAATAAAGCAGAAAAAGAGGAGTTTTGCTCCTGAAAGGCAAGAGGCCATTAAGCAAGAAGTTGATAAGCTTTTGGAAGCTGGGTTCATTGAGGAGATTCAGTTCCCTGAATGGTTGGCTAATCCCGTCATGGTCAAGAAAGCAAATGGAAAATGGAGAATGTGCATCGACTTCACAGATTTGAACGATGCATGCCCAAAGGATTGTTTCCCTCTACCAAGGATTGACACCCTAATAGATGCTACAGCTGGACACGAGATGTTAAGTTTCATGGATGGTTTCAGCGGATACAATCAGATTAAGATGCACAAGGACGACATTCCTAAGGTATCTTTCATAACCGACTTTGGTGTTTTCTGCTATCTTGTTATGGCTTTTGGTCTAAAGAATGCAGGAGCTACCTATCAACGATTGGTGAATAAGATATTCGCCCATCTGATTGGAAAAACCATGGAGGTCTATGTTGATGACATGTTAGTCAAGAGCCTACTCAAGGCAGATCATATAAGGCACCTCAGAGAGGCATTTGAAGTGCTAAGGCACCATAAGATGATGCTAAATCCAGCAAAGTGTGCTTTTGGTGTTGGATCGGGAAAATTTCTGGGGCTGATGGTTTCCAAGAGAGGCATAGAGGCCAACCCGGACAAGATTAAGGCTATTCTGGACATGGAGTCACCCCGCTCAATACGAGATGTACAGAAATTAACTGGCCGTGTTGCAGCCTTAGGAAGGTTCATCTCCAAGTCTGGTGACAAATGCTTGCCTTTCTTTAAGGCATTAAAAAAGGTGAAAAATTTTGAGTGGACCACAGAGAGCCAGGAGGCCTTTGAACAGTTGAAGAAATACATGGCTGAAGCCCCGTTGTTGGCCAAACCTAATCCTGGAGAGATTCTCTACCTATACCTGGCGGTATCCGAACAAGCATTGAGTGCTGTTCTAGTCAAAGAAGAAAAGAAAGTTCAGAAACCCATCTACTATGTGAGTAAGGTGTTGCATGGGGCGGAATTGAATTACTCTTCCATTGAAAAGTTTGCATTGGCATTAATCACTGCTTCAAGGAAATTGAGACCGTACTTCCAGGCTCACAAAATCGAAGTCTTGACAGACCAACAGTTGAGAAGCATATTGCACAGTCCGAAAGCAAGTGGAAGGTTGATCAAATGGGCTATAGAACTTGGAGAGTTTGATATCAAGTATAAGCCTCGGACAGCCATCAAGGCTCAGGCATTGGCTGACTTCGTGGTTGAATGCACTATTGACAACCAAGAAGTCGGGGGGCAGGAGATGATAACCACCCCTGAGAACGAGGATAAAGGTGAAGAACTTATAACTGGTCAGAAGGAATATTGGGTGCTCTATTTTGATGGAGCATCAAAAACAAAATCTAGTGGTGCAGGTTTAGTTCTGCAAAGCCCCGATGGGTTCACAGTTGAGTACGCTTTGAAGTTGGACTTTCCAACAACCAACAATGAAGCTGAGTATGAAGCCCTGATAGCCGGATTAGGCTTGGCCAGAATCATGAGGGTCAAGAATCTCAAAGTATGTGGAGATTCGAGACTGGTGGTCTCACAAGTGAATGGCGAGTTTGAAGCCAAGGATGAGACTATGGCAAAATACCTGAGAGTCGTGAAGGCTGTTATGACTCAGTTTGAAGAATGCTATGTGGAACACATTCCGAGAGAGGAGAACGCTAAGGCCGATGCCTTATCTAAATTTGCTTCTTCTGAAATTGAGAACTATGCAGGTAGTGTTTACTTCCAGGTCTTGAAGGCCCCGACCATCAACTCTAAGTTGGTAGCACCTATCGATGTGGGAAGCTGTTGGATAGATCCTATTAAAGCTCATCTAGAAACTGGATGGCTTCCAGACAATGCCTTGGAGGCACGAAAATTGTCAGTAAGAGCATTGAGATATGCCTTGATTGAAGGCATCTTATACAAGAGATCGTTTGTCATCCCGTACTTGAAGTGCCTAAGGCCCCAAGAGGCAAGAGAAGCGTTGGAGGAAGTTCATGGAGGGATCTGTGGGCAGCACTTGGGGGGCAGAGCCCTAGCTCACAAGATTACCCGCCTGGGATTCTATTGGCCAGAGATGTTGGCGGATGCCCAGGACTATGTCAAGAAGTGTGACAGATGTCAAAAGCACGCTCCAATTGTAAGGCAGCCGCCTGAGATGTTAACTTCGATCAATTCTCCCATCCCGTTTGCAATGTGGGGAATGGACATATTAGGTCCTTTCCCTATGGCTTCGGCACAGAGGAAGTTTCTGATAGTCGCCATTGACTACTTCACCAAGTGGATTGAGGCTAAACCTTTAGCCAAGATAACCACCAAACAAGTTTCCCAGTTCTTTTGGGAGAACATAATTTGTAGATATGGAATCCCGCGAATTCTTGTGACAGATAATGGGACACAATTTAACAATGAGGAATTCAAGAAGTATTGTGAGGAAAATGCTATTGAGCTTCGTTTTACCTCTGTGGCACATCCGCAAGCGAATGGGCAGGCCGAGGTGGCCAATCGAATTATCCTGGATGGACTAAAGAAAAGGGTCGAGCGCTCAAGAAACACTTGGGTGGATGAGCTGCTACCTATACTCTGGGCTTATCGCACTACTTGTAAAGTAACTACCGGAGCAACCCCGTTTTTGCTAGCTTATGGAGCTGAGGCTGTTGTGCCGCTGGAAATCATGCAGGCATCACCTCGAGTTGAGGCATATGAACCTGAGGCTAATGAAGAAGGCATGAGGCTCGCTCTAGATCTGATTGATGAAGTTAGAGATGAGGCAAACGCCAGAAATGCGGAGCATCAAAAGAAAGCGTCTTTCTATTACAACCACAGGGTTAAGGAGAGGTTCTTTCAGCAAGGCGACTTGGTTCTCAGGAAGATTGAAGCTTCTGGAGTTGGCCAGAAAGGGAAATTAGCCCCCAACTGGGAAGGACCATATCGAGTCAGAAGGACTCTAGGACGAGGATCATACAAGTTGGAGACCTTAGATGGGAATGAAGTGCCCCGAACTTGGCATGCTCTGAACTTGAAGATTTATTATGTATAAGCCTTCCTAGTAAGGACTTGGCTTTTTGCTATTTATTAATAAAAGTAGAAATAAGGTTCGATGAAACCATTCCAGGGACTAGTACCCCGAGTAGGACCATAGTATCTATGTAAGGGTTGAACCCTCTTTCGAGATATCAATGCAAATTTGTTTTCCATTCTATGATTCTATGTTTTGTTTATGTACCAAGCACCTGTTGAGTGCAAGTCTGGAAAGATCAAGTACTGAAAGTAAATAAGCATATGAATAAAGGAAACAGATACATAAATAAAACGCCCTGAAGGGCCATGGTTTAAGTTAAGTTACAACACACGAATAAAAGTTAGGTCCCGAAGGACATTGACTGAAAGATGATAAAATAAAGCCACAAACGGCTAGATAAAGGCCGTGCAAGGCCATAGGGGAACCCATCCTACTTAGTTGGGGATTCTTCCTCGCTGCTCTCCTCGCCCGACTCCTCCTCACCTGAATCCTCTTCTTCGCCGGACTCTTCACCTGAAGTTTCTTCCTCGGCTTGATCAACGACCGCCATAGGTTGAGTAGTAGTCTCCACATCTTCGGTTTCCTCCTCCCCGGAGGATGAAGTCGAACTGTCTTCGTTACGGATCACCCTCTTGCCTGGGATCGGTTGTCGAACAACTCCAACTTTCCTGGCAGGCGGGGGCTTCTTTCCACGGGATCCCGGAGAACTTGAGTCTTGACTAGCAGCTGGAGGACGCCTCCTGGATCCCGAAGATCTACGGCTACCTTTAGAGCCTGAACCTGATGCTTGGGGAACAATCCTGGTTCCCGATCCAGAGGCAAGGTTTGCACGGTCCTCGTCACCCGCAGTCCAGAAAGGGCAAGGAAAATCAGAGGGGATAACCACTGAGGGATGTTTGCTACTTACAGCACTGATTGCCTTGTCCCAACCAACAGACATGTTGTAAGGACGTACCTCATCATCATGATCATCAAAGAACTTTAGAAACTCTTCAGATTTATGATATGCCTTAATCAATTTATTTGCATCATTCATCTTCTTTTGAGCCAAGGAGGCAAGTTGCTTTCGGGAGGATAAGGCATCCGCTTCGGCATGGGTAACTTGAGAATGCAGGTCATCAATCTCTTCCTGGAACCTAGCTGAGTCAGTCTTCAAGGATATATTCTCATCCCTGAAAGCCAGGCCTTGGGTACAGACAGCTTGGAAGAAGGCATTAGCCTACAATCAAAGTTCACAAAGCATAAGGAGTGTGAAAGAGGTAAATCATACCAGAATTGGTAGGAAAAGTATCTCACCTGATACAAGGCTTGGGAGCCCAGAAGTTGATTCTCATTCATTTTGTCCCCAGCAAGTAAGGACAGTCTATCAGGAGGAGTAACAGAAAGCTTCGACCAGTCTAGGGATAGCTCAGGACTCCCAGAAACCGAGTCTTGTTCGCATATACCCCAGGATGGCATAAAGGGGGTTCTGATACTTCCACGGGATCTCTTCCCGCCTTGAGAGCAACCTTCCAAGAAGTTGGGGATCCGAGGCTTAGCGGGATTCAAAAGCTCCTCAGCTTTTTTCTTCATTCTTTGAGTCATAGACGGCTGATTCTGAGGACGGCTGTCAATCTCCTCCGCAGCTGAAACACAAAGAGAAAACACAGATATAAGAACAAACAGAGTTCATAAGAAGCTTAAGTAAGGAAATTACCCTCAACGGAAAGAAAGCTAAGGCCAGCTTCGATAAGGTTCTTTTCATTCAGAAACATTTTATAATGGGTACTGCCATCATCGGCCAGAAGCCAATCTCGATCCTGTAACTCCGAATCATCAAGGTCGCAAATGAAGTGTTTACTATCTTGCACAACTCCGAATCTCTTGACGAAGAAGTTACCCCAATCACCGCCTTTCCATTCAAGAATTACAAACTCTCTCTCCCAGAAATGTTGGGAATCTGGTAAAGAATAAGGGTTCACCATGTGTGGAATTTTGGCCCTGTGCTTGAGACTGACCCATCCTTTCTTTTGGTCGGAAGAGTTACTGGCTATGAAGATACTTCGAAATAGTGTAGTAGTCGGGTGAATCTCCAATTGATGACATCTTATTAAAAACATAGAGATATATCTCCAAGAGTTGGGATACAACTGACAGGGATGAATCTGATACTCTGCCAGCAATCTTATGATGAAGTTATCAACGGGGAATCTGAACCCAGCATCCAGAGCACCCCAGTGGACGCAAAGCCTCTCGGGGTGCCAGTTACAGGTCCTGTCTGATGGTTTTGCGAGACGAACTTTGATAGCACTCGGAAAGTGATATGAGTTCTTTATTTTCTGAACATCTTTTTCGTTTAACTTACTGGGACTGCTAAAAGCATCTAAACTAGCACAGTTCGGGAATGTGTCCCTCATAATATTAAGAAGATCTAGTAAGGATTCAAATTTACGATCAACGAATGAAGAAGGTTTGATTTCTTCCTTACCTTTAGCTGTCCTCATCTTACTCCTCTTTGCCATGGCTTCCATCATGGATACAGGAGGAGCCACTGGCCGGTTACCTTCTGACATCTTGATTACAAAGCTGGAACTTGATCTTGAAACTTGAAGGCTAGAGAGCTTAAGAATTTGAAAACCCAGAAATGAAGAAGTGAATGAAATGAAAGCTACCACACTTCTTTTATAAAAGAAGTATGACCTGCTGTAAAAGGTTGAAGTTCAGTCTGGTTCGCGTTTACAGGTCATCTATCGTTTAAAGATGAAAAAAGGACAGAAATTGCTCGTTTTATACAGAAAGGATCGTTAAAATTCAAATATGCCAAAGAAGAAATAGCTGATGTTTGAATAATATCGTCGGAAGTCACGAATGACCAAACTGACGATCCAAGATCAAGGTCAAGTTCCTTGATCCTGAAGATAACAAAGTCATGAATGGCCAAAATGATGGTTTGAGATTCAGATCAAAGTCTTTGATCCTCAAGATCATTAATGATTTTCACGTCTGGGTTAACTAGCTAGCCAAGAAGCAATCGACCGCGACGCACAAGGGGCCTCAGCCGACCAGGTCCCGGAAGACCAGGTCCCGGCCGACCAGCCTATTTTAAGGAGGGTCAGCCGACCAGGTCCCGGAAGACCAGGTCCCGGCCGACCAGCCTATTTTAAGGAGGGTCAGCCGACCAGGTCCCGGAAGACCAGGTCCCGGCCGACCAACCTATTTTAAGGAGGGTCAGCCGACCAGGTCCCGGAAGACCAGGTCCCGGCCGACCAGCTTACTTTGGAGGGGTTCAGCCGACCAGCTTCTGAACCTGGATCCCCCCGGTCCAGGTTCAGTTCTTGGTCCTGAATCCCTACTTTTTCAGCAAATGATTTTGGACATGGTTCTCGACTTTGTCAGCGAATATCAGATGATTATCAATGTTAAAGAGAGGCCAAGGTTAGCCATGAAGGCCAAGATGAGTCATGAAGGCCAAAGTTAGCCATGAAGTCACTAGCGACTATACTGACGATTCGTAATCAAGGTCAAGACTATGGATCCTTAGAACCATGGATGGTTTCTGATCCTAGATCCACACTCTCTATTGAAATCAAGAAGGAGTCTAAGTTCAAGTTTTTTAGGCCAATTACTGACTAGTTAGCCCTAGAAGAGGAATTTCAGCCAACCAAGTCCCGGAAGACCAGCTTCTGGCCGACCAGCTCCCCCGGAGGAGGGCCAGCCGACCAGCTTCTGGCCGACCAGGTCTCAGCCGACCAGCTTTTGGCCGACCAGCCCATTTTCAGGGGGTCCAGCCGACCAGCTTCTGAACCTGGATCCCCCCCGGTCCAGGTTCAGTTCTTGGTCCTGGATCCCTACTTTTTCAGTGAACTTTTAAACCTAAATCTCGACTTTTTCAGCAAATCTTGGATGATTGTTAATAATGAAAAGAGATTGAGATTAGCACAGTTTAGTGCCGATTAGCACCGTTTAGTGCTGTTTAAGCACTGATTAGTGCCGGTTAGCACTGTTTAGCGCCGATTAGTGCCGTTAGTGCCATTTGATGCCACCTAACATTGTTTAACACTGTTTAAACATTGTTTAAGGCTGATTAGCGCTGTGTAGTGCCGTTTAACACTGATTAGTGTCGTTCAACGTCATCGTAAATGCGTCGGTCGCTCCACGCTTTACATCAATATGATATTGTTGAAAATACTCGCGTAAGAGCAATAAACCCTGACCCAAGTCTCGAATAAGGCCGTTATAACTTCAAGGAAAACCTGATCAGTTTTCCTAGAATTTGGGGGGCAAATGATATGGGCTAAAAGTAAGCCCTAAGACACATTTAATGTGGCATTAATTAGACCTAGAATGGTCCAAACGTGGGGCCCACCAGATGGGCCCAAACCCTAATTATAATATTAATTTCGTAATTAATATTAGGGGTAATAAACAGCCCAGCAAATAAGAGTCAAACAAGAATATGATTCTTGCCTGACTTAGCCTCCAAGATACATATTCTAACATGGAAACTGATTCATACATGGAAGGAGACTAGAACCTTCTTCTAGTCGGTGACTTGCCCACCAAGTCACCAAACCCTACTACGATTTTAGGGCTTCTCAGCCTATATAAAGGGTCTGACCCCTCATCTCAGAACTACGTTTTCTTGGCTTGATTCTCTAATACAGAGATACGTAGGCATTCTGTGAGGACCGTTAGTCTCGAACGCAGAAGCAGCCATAAAAGCACGAAGCTCACGAACCCTAGCCTTAAATACACAAACCCTAGCAGCAATAATTTAAACCTAGTTTTTATTCCACAACAAGAATCCTGATGTATTATCTAACGTTTTTTGTATATAAATTTGAAACACGTAAATGAATCTTGGTGTATTACCTCAGATTTCTATATATAACTGAATTTTAAAAGAAATGTATAATTTTACTTTTAAAGAAATAAATATATAGAAAAATTATGTAATATACCAAGATTTGCTTAGGTATTTTGAAAATTACTCTGAAAGAATTTCGAAAAGATAATAAAAAAAATTGACATATTGATTTGAAAGACGTAAAAGAATTTTGGTTCATTACCTAAAATTTCTATATATAACTTCATAGAATTTTAACATTACTCACTAGAATTTTCAAACACTTAACAAAATTGTAAAATATCAAGAAATCTAGAAGAATCTAGAAGAATCTGGAGTGTAATATTTTGTACTTATTTTTACATTTTAATAACCTTTTTTTATAATTTTCTCTTACGTGTTCTCTTACGTGTTTTTGACATGTAAGAGAATCTTGATGTATTATATGATATTTTACTATATAAGTAAATTTCAAAAAAAAAATGTATAGTCTTGTACATAGTCGTCGAAAATTTTAAGAAATCTTATAGTATTACTTAAATTTTGGAATAATAATTTAATTTTTTGATATTATTTTTAAATAAAAGATAAATGTATTTAAATACATAAAGATTCTCTTAAAAGATAGATGTATTTAAATACATATAGAATTTTTTTTTTAAAACACGTAAGATAATCTTGGTGTATTACATGTTTTTACTAAGTATTTTAATAATTTTTTAATATTTTTCATTATTTTTGATGATGTAATTTTGCCTTTAATTTATTTTTATGTTTAATTATTATTTACAATGTTTATTAATTACATTTTAATAAATCATTTTTTTTAATAACAACCCATCTACTTGCTACACAAAAAGAAAATGGATATATTTTGATGTGTTTCATGAAATCTCATTTATATATTTAAAGTAAAACATGTTATTTCACCGTAACAAAAAAGTAAATTTATCAAAATTTAAATTATCAATTTATAAAAATGTATAATATTGTACATAGTCGTTACAATTGCCTTTTAGAACATATAAAAGAATCTTAAAGTATTATATTACTTATATTTTGGAATTAAAATAATTTAATTTTTTTATATTATTTTTAAATAAAAGATAAATGTATTTAAACACACAAAGATTCTCTTACCTGTTCTATTACGTGTTTTTGAAAACAAGTAAGAGAATCTTGGTGCTATATAAGTAAATTTCAAAAAAATGTATAATCTTGTACATAGTCGTTACAATTGTCTTTTCGAACATTTAAAAGAATCTTATCGTATTACTTAAATTTTGGAATAATAATTTATTTTTTGATATTATTTTTAAATAAAGAAAAATGTATTTAAATACATAAAGATTCTCTTAAAAATAAATGTATTTAAATACATAAAGATTCTCTTATTTGTTTTTGAAACACGTAAGAGAATCTTGATGTATTATATGTTATTTTACTAAGTATTTTAATATTTTTCATTATTTTTGATGATGTAATTTGCCTTTAATTTATTTTTATATTTAGTTATTATTTTCGAACATCTAAAAGAATCTTAAAGTATTATATTACTTATATTTTGGAATAATAATTTATTTTTTTGGTATTATTTTTAAATAAAAGATAAATGTATTTAAACACACAAAGATTCTCTTACGTGTTTTTGAAAACACGTAAGAGAATCTTGGTGTATTATATGATATTTTACTATATAACTAAATTTTTAAAAAAATGTATAGTATTGTACATAGTCGTTACAATTGCCTTTTCGAACATCTAAAGAATCTTATAGTATTACTTAAATTTTGGAATAATAATTTAAATTTTTGATATTATTTTTAAATGAAAGATAAATGTATTTAAATACATAAAGATTCTCTTTTTTTTATACACATAAGAGAATCTTGGTGTATTATATGTTATTTTACTAAGTATTTTAATATTTTTCTTTATATTTTTCATTATTTTTGATGATGTAATTTTGCCTTTAATTTATTTTTATGTTTAGTTATTATTTTCAAACATCTAAAAGAATCTTAAAGTATTATATTACTTATATTTTGGAATAATAATTTATTTTTTTGGTATAATTTTTAAATTAAAGATAAATGTATTTAAACACAGAAAGATTTTCTTACGTGTTTTTGAAAACACGTAAGAGAATCTTGGTGTATTATATGATATTTTACTATATAAGTAAATTTCAAAAAAAAATGTATAATTTTGTACAAAAATGTATAGTGTTTTTAAAAATTTATTTTTAATGATTTTATATAATTTTTTACATGACATGTAGTCAAAATATTTAAAAATAATAATAATTAGAAATGAGTAAATAAATTATAAAATTTTGTCAAAAATTACAAATTAATTTTTTTTCCCAATAAGTATCAAAAGACCTAGAAGAATCTAAAGTGTTATACTAATTTTTTTATTAAACAATATATTACATTGTAAATTATCCAACATTATCAATAATTCATGTACATGATAATTTATCCAATACAATAAATAAATATTTTTTAAAATAATAATTTTTAATTAAAATATTTAACTGATCTATAATAAGTTTTAAATATAGCTATGTACAAGTACATCACTATAAATAATTTATCCAATATTTAAGAAAATTTATAGAAAAGTCTTTTGAATTAAAATTGAATTTTCTATAACATGTCTTTTAAAATAATTATCGAAATAATCTAAAAAATATAACAAACAAATAGACATATTAATTTGAAACACGTAAAAGAATATTGGCGTATTACCTAAGATTTTTATATATAACTTAATTCTAAAAAAAATGTATAATTGTTCTTTTAAGAAACGAAATATATAGAAGTATTATGTAATATATCAATATTTTTTAGGTATTTTAAGTTTTTAAGATTTTTTAAGTGTCTTTATTAAGATTCTTTTAAATGTTTAAGATTTTGTTAAGCGTCTTCGTAGTAGATTTTGAGAATATTAGTCATTATAATACAAAATAAATTCACCAGTTTCTTTTCAAAATATATACAAATTAATATTTTACGAGATTCTTTTAACTATTTAAGAGTAATATTTTGAATAATTTATAGTGTACTTTTTTTTAAAATTGACATTTTAACTATTATTATATTTAGAGATTTAACGTTTTTATAAACTTAGATTTTTTTGTAGGAGATCTAAGACCTAAGATCCAATATATTATAGGTAACTAAAATCTACAAAGAGTTGCTAACAAACTTTGAGGCTCTAAGATATAACTTACATGTGTACAAATTATTTCTATCACTAGACAATTTTTTTCTTAAATATTCCATTAAAAAAACTTATATACTATATTTATATCTAGAAAAAATACTTTAATGAATCTTAATGTACATTAAAATATATTTGAAAAATTATAATGAACTTTTCAAAAAGAAAAAGATATTTTAAAGAATCTGAATTGTTTATTAAGATTCCGTGGAGTATTTATAAATATTATGTTATCTAATTTTGGTAAATATTGTTATCAAATGATTCTATTTTTTATTTTAGTAAAATATATTACTTAAATTTTTATTAGTATTATTATTTTATTAAGTGTTTTACAGATTTTAATAAATTCTAAGTGCTTCAAACAATTGTAATAAATTTTGTGCATGTATTCTGCATAGATTCTCTTAAGTGTTTCATTAAAAAAAAATTTAAGTTATTTCAAGATTTTTAAATGAGTATCATTTTTATGGTGTTTTTTATATTAAGATTCTTTGAAGTGTCTTATATTTTTAACAAACACTTAAGAAAACCTCTTGAATAAAAGTGACACACTTTCTTGGCGTTCGGAAAACTGAAAAATATATTAAAAAAAATACTAATTTGTTTATTTGTAGAACACGTAATAAAATATAAATTAATACTATGTATTCATAGTGAACACATGGTAAAATGTATTAGTAAATTGTTATGAGATTTAAGGATAAAATACTCAAATGTTCTGACAAGTGTTCTGTGTTCTACTAATCCTCCTGAATGCTCAGAACAAAGATTTAGAACTGATGACTCCGGGTTCTACTAATTCTCATGTTCTACAAGTGAATGCTCAGAAAAAAAGATTAAAACTCATCTCAATGTTCTACAAGTGAATGCTCAGAAAAAAAGATTAAAACTCATCTCAGTCCATGTAAATAGTAGAAAGCTCCCATATCTCAAGCAAAGCAAAGCATACAATTCAAAAAGCTTCAAAGCCAATAATACCTTACCAACATTGTTATTTTGCATATGCAAAAATACAACTGCAAATAGGATTGAGATCACATTGCATAGGATCAATTTTTTTTTGATAAACAGAGCAATTATATTAAAAATAAAAAGGTCAGGCCTTGAGACAACACAACCATGGAAACTAGAAAAACAAAACAGACAAGAAACTAAAGTAGAAAGACGCAAAAACCACTGAAATACTATGAAAAAGACTCCAAGCCAAATAGCATCTCCTTTTGCCCATTCCTCAAGCATAGCCATATGAAGAAACACCTCCTCTACCTTCATCATGAGCTCTTCCATCGGTTCCATAAGCACATTTCCTTCTTCATCAACACACTGATTTGTGGCATGAGAGATATGCCTCTACCTTTTCGTTTCTGCTCTTTAACCTTTTCCAAAAGCTCATCAAGTTTCCCGGTCACAGACTCACAGCGCTATGAAGAATATCTTTTGCATAAACGCCATAGAAAATCTGCTCATCCAAGTCAATCTCTGGTTTGCCAAATGACTTTAGAATTATTATAAGAGTGCCACTATCCAGAATTCTGAGTTACCTTGAAGCACTTTATGTTCATCCTTACCAATACCAGTGAATAACATCCTTTTTCCTGTGCTTTTTTAGAGGGTTCCTTAATCAAATCTTTCCTGCAAAAGAACAAACTTCTATTAGGATACAAGAACATGTTAATTATAAGATCACACACCGGAATCTTACATTATATTTATGAACACCGAACGAAACACTAATCAAAACATATTTGAGAATTTTCTAGAATCGTAGATTAAACGAAAAAGGTTAAATATTAAAACAATAACCCATTGGTAGTTTTGTTTTTCTCCATTGCTGCTTGGCCGTTTTATTCTTTTGATCTTTATGTACGTGGAGATGTATGTATATACCCCAATCGTGTAATGTATGTGTTTACAAGGAAATTTTAATTGTTAATTACCTCCGTGTTTGCAGCAGTAATCAAGATTGGTATCAGTTAACGTGTGACTGCCGTTGTTTCCAATTTTAACAGAATCTGATCAGTTGATTTGATTTCTAGTGTAAATTCTCTGCCCCTGAATCTTTAATTTAATCACCAATCTACCACTGCATTTGTTTAATTTACATATTATTTAATTACAATTAATCAATGGTAGATGATGGGGTCTCCTAGTTCTCTTGATTAAGGGGTTCTCCCTTGAACCCTACTCTATATATATATATATATATATATATTTCAAAAATCTGAATTTCGTCCCCCCATTTTAATAAAAAAATTCATTTAGTCCCCCCATTTTTATAAAAAAAATTCATTTATTCCCCCTATTTTTACAAAAAAAATCATTTTAGTCCCTCTATTTTTTTTCAAAAATCTTCATTTAGTTCCCCATTTTTTCTAAAAATCTACATTTAATCCCCATTTTTTTTAATTTTTTTTTAATTTCTGCCCTATTTCTTACGAAAATCTTCATTTAGTCTTCTATTTTTTACAAAAATCTGATTTTTCACAAAAATCTTCATTTAATCCCCTTATTTTTTACGAAAATTTTCCGATATCTTCCGATTATCAGAAAATTTTCTGATGACCAAAAAATTTGCCCCCCAATATTTATTCCTATTTCCGTAATATTTATTCCTGTTTCCGTGCCTGGTTGGAATACACAATCTTTTTGAAGGATAATTTAACGATTCAATGTAATCGTGAAAAATACGTAAATCTAATTCATCATATATAACATATCCGAAGAATCAACTGTAATTGCAAAACCTTTAAACTCATCAATGAAATATAACTAGGCAAATCCCGTAGGCCATAGATTTAAAACCCTGAACATGAATTAAAACAAATTTTCACAAGGACAGTGAACAAATCCAATAAATGGGTTGATAAAATCCATAAATTAGATAAAAAAATTACCAATGAAGAGAGATTTATTGAACTACAATAAAATTGATGGAAAATAATGAAAATGGGGCTTATCATGAGGATATATAGCCCCTAAATTAATGAATAGTTGGTAAATTAATGAGGATATATTACCCCCAAATTAATTGGGGTAAATAATACGTACTCCTATTTCTTACCGATCAGGAAATGATAGTATAGTATATAAGTATGGCAACACACACACCAATGCTCCATGTGATAAAACGTCGTTGATATATCATCGATAAATTGTTTTCTGAGTAAAAAATAAGTAAGCGTTCCTATATTAATGGAGTCGTACTCTATTAATTTTAGAGTCCTAGTTCATTAATAAATCCCGGATATCAATGCAACACAAATATATTATAATAATTGGGACTCAGAATTTTACAAGTAAATTCATGAAATATTTGTGTTTGAGTTTGAACAGGTAACTTGAGAGTCATAATTCATTAAGAGTCATTCTACACTCATCCTACGTATATATATATATACAAGTAACACGAAGTTGCATTCTCCCTTCCTACCTAGCTTCTTCTATGCCGCTAACCATGAATTCCATACCTGTAGAAATTACTATAAAATCTGCTCGTGTTCTTAAACGTGTCAATTTCTTCGACAGAAGGAGAATTTACATAGTTGTATCACTTATTGGTAGCAATTCATTCTCCAAACAAACAACGAATGTTGATTTACGTAATGGATCGAAACCATGTTGGTGGTTTAAGATGAAATTTCACGTGGAAGAGTCGAAAATCCATGCAAACTCATGCATGCTTGTGTTCCAAGTAAGGTGTAGCAAACCCTTTGGTGACAAAGATATTGGGTATCTTTATGTTCCTGTACGGGAGCTTTTCGAAGGCCTTGGAGGGGAAAAGTATTGTCGGGATGTTGCGTATACGGTGACTACAAGCTCAGGTAAACCTAAGGGGATTTTGTATTTGAAGTATGAGTTTGGAGAAAATATTATGATTAATAGAGTTGATAAAGAGATTATTAGGGTTCTGCTGCCTCCGTGGGCTCCGCCTTTAGAAAGTTTTCCTGATGGTACTACTTCATCAGCCCCCTCAGCTCCTCCGTACGAAGGAGAATTAGAAGGTTGATTTTCCATGAATTCTACAGGGAGAAAAGAAGATAGTCATTTAGTTATGGTTCTTTTTTTGATGAAGATAGTCATGAAACTCTTTAATTTCTCATAAGAGTTGATTTATGTAATCATATAAACCATTTAGTTATGGTTCTTTTTTTGATGAAGATAGTCATGAAACTCTTTAATTTCTCATAAGAGTTGATTTATGTAATCATATAAGTTTGAAGCTGTTGTTGGTCGAGTCTGATCCATCTTTGTTGATTCGGTATTTTTTAAGTTACATCTCTTTTCATTTTGATTGTTTTCACAATTTGTTTGGCATGAGATCAGTAGTAACTCTGTTTTAATGACAAATAAAATGTCACTTAAAACAGGACTTGGTCCAAAAAGCCTGCACATGTAAACTAACTTGTGGGCGAAGAATATCATACTGTATGATTCATAACTATTGTACCTGATATGTTGTGTTTAAGAGTATGGTAGGAGATTGAAATGTTAGCAGTGGCAATTTTTTTTATGATTTTTCTGAATTCGAAGACAGCCCCTGTCTAAATCTTTTGTTTTCGCTACTCAATGTACATGTTTTGCTCAAATTATGCAAATATTAAAAGTCTTAGTTAAAACACTGATAAAAGGCTTGACAGCCAGTCTGTATGTAGTTGTGTACCTATGCATGTGAAAACAGTGATGGAAACGACTTTCTTAAAGGTTTTACAAAGACGGCTCAATGAGATATTGAGTATTTTTCTTATACAAATCTTTCTGAACGAGTTCCTGCAATTTAGTCATGCTATGTGATAATTAAGTTTGATATTGAGCTTGCGATGAAATCAAAATATATGGTGGTTGTTTTCTCAATTTGAAAAGCTCTGATGTCAAACTCAAAACAGGATTTAGGCCAACTTCATATAAGCTTGTTCAACAGTTTTGCCTTCGGTTTTATGCTTGATCTTCCATGTAATGATCTCTGAAGCTTTGGTTCCTTCCATTCAAATGATCTCTCGGACAACCATCAGTCCATCACATCTCTGAGCTTAAGTGCATCAAGCTTGAGTGCTCTGGCCCTCTGATTGTCCCGATATTCATCCTATTTGCATGTTTTGAGAACTTCCTCAAGTTATTCCAAGATGATCTGTCTTGATCATAGTTTCTTGCAAGCCTCCTATTTTTATAGACATAAGTTCATTCATTATAATCCATATTGATAACATTGCATTGCGGTTCATATAGGTTCATAGATGTATTCACAGATTATGCAGAATCAAGGCAAAACTTGTCACAGTCTGGATCAGAAGTTACCATTTTATGTTTACTTAGAAGAAACAACATCAGCGTCATTGGATCTGATACTGTTTTGTACTTCTTTTCTATATATTATTGCCATTTTACTACTTTTTTTTTTTTTTTTTTTCTCTTCTCTATTCTATAATTTTTGCATCCCCTGATCTCCATATAAGGTAATTCTTCAATAAGCTTGAAACAGCTTGTACTTTCAGTCACACTACTAATGCTTATAATAAAATGATTCACATTTCAAGCAAGTCTGATTCTGGTTGCAATGATAAAGTGGCCTCCAAGGAACAATGACTTGGTAAGGAAGCCCATAGTGTTGTGGTTGCAATACTGGATTGGCTGCGAAGGTACAGTTACAAGATAGGGAGGCCCATCCGCAATGTTTTGGTCAATAAAAAGGATAATATTCTTGGGGTGGATTTCTTTTTGTCAGACTGAGTGTTGGCAAATACTATTAACAGTTGATTTTTTTTTTTTTTTTTTGCTAAACAGAGGAAATATTATTAGAACAATAGAATAAGAGTACAAAGGACAGCCACTGATCTATTAACAGTTGATGCTCTAGCATCTTCTGTGAAAAATCAATTGCAGTCCTCCTTGTCAGAATATGAATTACTGGATAGTGCAATCAGATTAGGAAGTTTTTTTCTCCAACCTACAGGTGAAGTTTTTTTTCTGAACCGATCCCCATCGAGGAAAATTTTTTATTCCCCGTTCCCGGCCCAAACGGGTAACGGACGGAAATTTCCGTGGGAAATTGGGAAATTTTATTTTAAATAAAAATAATATTAAATAGTTTTAAATATTAATTAGTGAGCTTTAAAATAATTTTTTCTTGCGATATATTGCGAAATTCGCAAATGAATTCTTTAATCGACTTCAACTGTATTAGTTTCTTGGTGTAAAAAACTTGCTTGTTCTAGTAAACTCAAGGACGGCAATTTTTTTTTGGTTTTAGGATATGATAAAAACTTGTGCTCTTGGTCTTTCTGGTTGGCAGTCATGCGTAATCTGTTCAAATGGACATGATTTAACTTGTTGGTTTTACTCCATATAAAGAATAAAAAAAAATCTTTGTTTATACAACCAGTTAAACTAAATTAGTGCTTTCTATTGATTACAATTTACAGATACAAGCTTCGAAATATGAAGGGAACAAAGGCGATGTTATGAATTGAGATGGGTTTTCCAAACATAAACAAGAGAAATATTGAAAATTTGAAATAACAACTGATATGACTTAAATAGCAAGTTATGTGTTTGTATTTTCTGAATAAGTATTCTTTGAAGATAAGGAAGATACTGTGATGATAACGAGTACCGAAATTGAAGGATTAATACTGAACGTTCGAGAGGTTCAGCTCTCTCCCAAGTAGCCTATCTTAACGTAACATAATTCATTCGATACCCTCTGTGATTGCTTCCCAGGCTTATATATCTATTTTTCCGGAGTTGGGCCTGGGCCTGTCCTTTTGCAAACTAAGAGTCCAGTGGAATTGATAAGTTGGGCCAGTGCATAACATTACTCCGCCCCCCAAGAACGACCTTTTCCTCAAGGTCGGAGTTAAGGTCTCGACTTCTTTCCCACGTAGCATTTTCCTTCCTCCACAAGCATAGATCAGACCTATCTT
This sequence comes from Kitagawia praeruptora, assembly GCA_037693485.1. Classification (NCBI taxonomy): domain Eukaryota; kingdom Viridiplantae; phylum Streptophyta; class Magnoliopsida; order Apiales; family Apiaceae; genus Kitagawia; species Kitagawia praeruptora. The sequence goes on along the minus strand of CM075351.1, from coordinate 112,310,279 downwards.
CACCTCATCAGCCATCACTTTATCTTGAAACTCATCCTGCTCTTCACCAGGTCCCCATTGTCTCCGTGGCAAGTCATATTGTTTAGTGTTTAGTGTTTCGCCTCTTTCTTTCCACAAGCAATCTCCAAGATGAATAAGAACAAGTTCGTCGTCTTTTGTTCTATTAGCAATTATCACTGCCAAATTCTCTTCCCAGTCATCAAGCATTCCATTAGCACCAAGCTGAGCGTTGCCATTAGCGCCACTATCTGCAGAAAATACCTCTGCTGGTTGACCAACAATGAGCAGGCACAATGTTCGTAAAGGTGATCCTGGTACTAGCTGGTGAAGAGCCATTTGCTTCACTGTTGCAACATAAAACTGATCGCCAAGTTGTGCAGCAAGTGCAAGTGCAGGCCCTCACATATGACTCTCTTGTGCAGAAATCAAAGCCTCTTTTTTTCTTCCAGAAACAAGAAGGGTTTGAACCTCTGCGGCTGTTGCCTGCATCTTTGCTTCAGAAGGCAACTTCTGCAAGCAGTGGGTGTGAGCACCATACATACGGCTGTCTGCACCATTCCCCTTGGCAGATGCAAAAAGTCTAGCAACTGCTGATTCTGGAGCGTCAGTTTCCTTCAACACCTGTCCGTTCCGGGAGAATGGAGCTTTCCATAGTGCTGAAGAGCTATTTTGAGCAATGAGAGAAGAAGCCTCAAAGCTTCTCCTTTCCTGCAATCAATATCAGGAGATTCATAATTTGCAATTCTCTCATCAGTCCATCTATACAACTCTTTAGCACCAACATTCCCACTGGTCAGCGAATCAGGAATTGATTGTCTACAAAGGCCATTAAAGTAATCATAGATGCCTTGTCTGGTGTTTATAGCATCAGGCCTTCCACTCACAACTTCCATCAAGTTGAGAACAGATATCGATCCTCCCCCTACAGGCACCTGTCCTCCATACGTTGAAGTTCCAAGTGGATTGTCGCTATATTTCATAATAATAAGTTCCCCTCCAAAACCAAAAGAAACTAAAGCATGCGGGGGACGTCCATCTGATGATCTCCATGTAGTTGAAGCATAAGAGAATAGATTTTCTCTCTGATACTGTTGCTGAGAATAACTTGATACATTCTGATTGTCGTAGTAACTATTTGAAGTATGCATATGCTCAGTTGTCTTGATTTCTGGCTGATAATATTGTGGAGTGAAATTTCCACCAGAAACGAAGCTTTGGTGCCCAGAAATAGTTGAAAACTCATTAAGACTCTGACTTGCTTTGTCACTACCTGGAACTGATCCTTTGTAATTAAAAGAATTTTGTTGACTAGCCTGGTTGCTTAATGAATGTGTTTGGCCATACTGATTGTCTAATGTATGATTTCCCTCAAAACCTGAAACTGCAGAAGTAGGTTGCCACGTGTTTGAACCCTGCTGACTGTAATTAGTATATGACCCAGGCCAGTTATAATCTTGACTTCGATGACTAAATTCCGCAGCTACATGATTACTAACTTGCCCATATACGCCCAGTGTTTTTTGATCATCTACCTGGGATGTACCAATTGAGGTAAAACCATTTTGATTCAGATGGTTCTTAGACTGAACTGCTGCTTGAGATACCTGATTCCAATTAGAGGCCAAAGCAGCAGCCTCTCCTACATGAGAAGTCTGATTCCAATTAGTAACACTCTGAGTGCTACCATTTTGCAGTATTGTCCCTAAAGAAGACTGGGAAGTTTGTTGCAAGTAAGAAACCTCTGTTGCTTCATTATGAACAGCAGTGTCAAAGTTCCCTTGCTACACTTGTACTTGCATCCCAACCATCAACTTGATACCACTGCCCTGTATTCTGGCCATACTTCCACCCTGGATATAAACTTTCCCAGTACTTGGTACTATTCATATCCTGCCCATTCGCACTATATACAGCTTCAACACCATTAACCTGACCTTCTTGATACTGACTGTCAGGCTGACTATACTGCCAATTCCCAGATTTATTTACCCCAAATTTATCTCTATACTCATTGGGATGAACACCCCCTACTCTAAACTCACTTCTTCCGCCATACCCCCCATAACCACCATAACTACCATTAAAATTTTGGTATGTGGATGAACTGAACTGCCTCAGTATAATCATCTTCAATTCACTCCAACAACGAAAAGGACGTCGTTTATCCTCCCATTGATACCATCATAACACATCCCCTACGAAAGCCATTTCTAATGCCTCTAATAACTCACTTTCGGACACACTATATACATATAACAATTGCTCAACTCTCATAATCCACCCATCCGAATCAGTACGATCAAACCTCGGTAAATCGAGTGTTCGGATACGCCCCTGTCCCGGTCATCCACCCGACCCACCATCCTTATAACTACCCCAAATATTTGTAGTTACTTCTCCATAACCACCCACATCATTCCCCTTCCCAAATTTAGCATAACCATTAAAAGGAGAGTTTATATGAGGGGAGAAATCTGGTTGTGTACCTGTACTTGTAAACACTCTCTCGGGACTTCCATCACACACCTTCACTACATACCCCAATTGATACATCGCCTCAACATCGTTCACTTCCTCCTTGTCACGTTCTTCCTCCAAAGCTCCCTCAGGACTTTTATCAAACACCTTCACTGCATACCCCAATTTCCAAATAGCTTCAACATTGTTCATTTCTTCCTTGTCAAACTCTGAATGTCTAGTACTATCGCTGTGTACCTTCCGAGCGGCACCCCATTTCTTCGTGGCTGTGGTTTGGTGGTCCATCGAACCATCCGTACAAGAGAGGCGCCATGTTTCCAAAGCTTTATCAAAGGCCTTATCAAACTTGTCTTTCCACTCTTCTTCGTCGAACTTCCAATGCTTATTTTCTTTCATCGGATCTACTGCTCTGATACCACTTGTTATGAATTGAGATGGGTTTTCCAAACATGAACAAGCGAAATACTGAAAATCTGAAATAACAACTGATATGACTCAAATAGCAAGTTATGTGTTTGTATTTTCTGAATAAGTATTACAGGAAGATAAGGAAGATACTATGATGATAACGAGTATAGAAATTGAAGGATAAATATTGAACTTTCGAGAGGTTCAGCTCTCTCCCAAGTAGCCTATCTTAACATAACATAATTCATTCGATACCCTCTGTGATTGCTTCCCAGGATTATATATCTATTTTTCTGGAGTTAGGCCTGGGCCTGTCCTTTTGCAAACTAAGAGTCCAGTGGAGTTGATAAGTTGGGCTAGTACATAACAGGCGACAAAAAGCTCTTCCAGGAGAAGAGGCTTATGGGTCGAACTAAAATCGACTCCAGCATTCCTTCTGGTTACAGTGCAGATTACTTCCAGCGCGGCAAAGACTATGCTGAAAAACATAGGAAAGGTCTGCTGCTACCCCTTAATCCTCCCTCTACTTCAAGCTATTACTAAACTATGTACATAGCTTTTACTTTAAACAAAGAAACTGAGCACATCTTATCATGGACTTGTAGAATAGTGGTTTATATTAAGTGATGAACCTGGATGTCAAAGTATCAGATTATTACTCACTTTGGTTGTGCGTAATTTTCCTTATCCTTAGGGAGTAATAATCGTTATGCCCTAAACAGATAGGGAACATAGAAACTAGACTAAATTGAAATTTGCAACCCTTTGGTTTGGACCAAAGTCAGTTTGGTACTCATAGTTTGCATAATTGCAGTTTGTATCCCCAAGAATGTTTGGACGCTGCAAATTACACCCCTTTCGTGTATTTTTACCAAAAACCCAGGGATAATTTAGTAAATTCAGAATACTTAATTATATTTTGATCCCTAAATTATGAAATGTCGCATACATGAACCCTTGAAAAAAAAAGTGTCTAATTTTCATAAATTTTTTCGAAATTTTCCTAATTTTTTTGGATTTTTTACTAAATTTTTTTGATTTTTACCGTGCATCGTTTGGAAAAATTTGAAAAAAATTAGGGAAAATTCGAAAAAAAATTAGGAAAAATTTGAAACTTTTTGTTCAAGGGTTCATGTATGCAACATTTCATACTTTAGGGATCAAAATATAATTAAATATTCTGAATTTACCAAAATATCATGGGCAATTTGGTAAAAATACACGAAAGGGGTGCAATTTGCAACGCCCAAACATTCTTAGGGATGCAAACTGCAATTATGCAAACTATGAGTACCAAACTGATTTTGGTCCGAACCAAAGGATTGCAAATTGCAATTTAGTCTAGAAACTATAACATAATTCCAAAATCACCATCACCCATCCCTCGTCTATTATCGTTATATATGCATTTAATTGAGATCTTGAAATAACATTGAAGCAAGGTAGGTCTCATTGTTAGACTTACTTGGCTACCCCAACAGTAGAATTGTAAACTTGGTTATTGGTTGGGTGATTTTAGGTACTTAAAATTTAGGGATTAGTCGAAAAATTAATTTAGTTAAATATGATCAGTCCCCCTTTTCCTTTTTCATCTATTTCTCTCTTTTACAATTACTAGTAAATACAAAGTTTGTGTCCCCATGTTTTTGCTTGTATGTTATAACATGATCAACGCAACCATTTTTATATAATGAAAGTAATATAATCTTTGCAGAACATCCACAGCCTTACAAAGATAAAGATGCCCAGAAAGATGGTTTAGAACCTAGACCTTATGATTCTAATCCAGATGCAGTTGTTGGAAGGCAAGCCGCCACAGATGAAATCATAACGTCTTCGTGTGCGAAGGTAATATGCACTTATGAGCTTGGCACATATATCTAAATAAAGCCTCTTCTGTGGTACAATTCGACCCAATTTTTTGGTGCATTCGTGTCTGAAATCCCACAATTCGCACCCCCCTGCGCGCCCACGTAGGAGATGGAGCAACACTTAGCCAACACAAGTGAACACTACTCATGTGTTGTACTATATAAAGCAAAGGATACTCGTTTTCCATTTCAATGTGGGACTTCAAGTTCTATTCTCTAATTTCCACTTCTAATGGAGCAACTTTGGATAATCATAACTCATCCATCCCTTAGTCGTTTTAAGTGTTTAAACATGCTTTGGAAAGCTCTCACAGAGTAGAACATTCTCCAAGCACAACTTGTTGCAAACACGCACACAAGGCACACTCAAATTGGTGCTCAAAATGACTCGACAATATTGGTCTAAATCCCATATTTTCTAACAATTATATCAGAGGAAGGCATTGCAATGCTGCATGTACAGTTTTTGAAGAACCTAGTTGAAATTAATTAATTGTTGTATCAACATGCTTTAGCAATATGCATCCTAGATTCCAATATTTTTCTCCCATTCTGTTCTGTTTGCCCAAGGAATGCAGTTTGACGGTTATTATTCTTATCTGGCATTACTATGTTCAAAGTTGTATAGTATGAACTCCACTGCACCATGTTAAGTTACCCCAATACTCTTACTTTCCCGAATCAATTTATTTGACCTTTTTTTGCTAATTCAATTTATTTGACCTTTAACCCCGCTTGTCTAATTCTCTGACCTGCAAAGCAAGTTTTTCTATGTATTTAAGAATTGCACAAACTTTCTCTTCTCGAAGTCCATATATTTTAGCGGTAGTTCCTCATAGTTATAATACAGGATTCATACACAAACAAATTAAAGATAATCTATCCAGTAAGACCCATTTATAGCTTTAATATTAGGAACCCGAAATAATAGTATTTGTGGAATACTAATTGAATAAAAAAAATTGACTAAAAATTTTTCCCCGTTCTCTCTTCCTGCTTGTTCTTCATCTTCTGGTTTACTTCTGGATCTAGTCTCCGATTGAAGCTCCAATGAGAGTCGAACTCCACCTTGGTTTTGTTCAATAAAGCTTCTGTCGTGGTTTTACAACGGTCGGAGCAATTTTTCAGTTTTCAACCGAATAAAGAGCTTACCCATTTATTGGGTCTTTTTCAGTCATTGTGTATTTTCCGCCTGTTTATCGAGTCGCGTATGTTACTTGGAGATTGATTTGCAGGGTGTTTTTGGGATATGGAAATCTTGCATCGATGCTGGCATAGTGGTGAATATTGCAATAGTTCACCTTTCACAATTAAAGATTGTGCGGAATATCAATGGGTTTTATTGTGTGAAGGTCAATTGTGATGCTATTATTTTAGGAGACTTTTGTTTTCAGTTTTCGTTTAGAGAATGTTTCATATATGTATGTTACATTCTGTTTGTTAAGTGATTTGCTAATCAAGTTGCTCTCCATGTGGTTGATTCTCTTTGATTTTCCCGTTGATGGCATTATGTAATATCTTTTCTGTTGTAATGAAAAGTTCCGTTAAAAAAAATTATGGGTACGTAAATAGTCCAAGTGTGAACATTAAACCATAGTAAAGCCCTAATTTTTGTGCTTGTCGTGAAGATGTTCAGTGGTGGGTGTTGGACTGTTGGTTGATTAAGTTATTTCTCTAAGAGTTTCAGATGGCCACAACTCATAGTAATGTGTTAGGGCAAGGCTAATGGTATGTTAGATGTCGTGTTACAGCTATATTATAGCATCAAACATAAAATATTTAAATTTAATGGTGTTCTAAACATTGTGCTAAAATAGCACAATGCTATAATTTGTTCTATAAATAGAAAAAGCTATAACATTATGATATACTTCCTCCGTCCCAACCAAATGTTTACAGACTGACACAGAATTTGATGTGGTGATAATTCTTCGATCAGATATAGCATACGATAGGTAGAGGTTTGCTCCTTGAACCTTCGCTTGAGTAAGTATACCGACCTTACTGGTAGACAGTGGAGGTTTGCTCTTTGAACTGTTCGACCGTTTGTGTAAGCGATGATATACTTATTACTATATCCTTTTTGACTCGTTCAACTCTCATGATTATGTCCATTTTGGCCATGGAACATCGCCCTGGTTCTGCAGGAGTTTCTAAAGAATTGTGCCTCACAATTCTCCTTTGAAGCGGCCCCTCTTCTCTCCCACATAGGTGATCTTTATACTTGTAGAGTAACCCGCGTTTACTCAACTGATTTCCATGCGTTCAAACCTTGAACTCCATGTATTCACCGAAAGATCATTAAAAGCTTAATAGCTTACCCTCGTACCTTACAGGTCTCACTGTTTTTCATCATAGGAACATGCCAGGGGTTATCCCCATAGTGATTTGGTCATCATGATTTAGTTGGCCCATTGAACCAAGTTCTTGTGACCTCCAGTCAACAATGGTTGGGTGTCCACCATGACGCCGTTAAGCAATAGGCTTAAGGCCCATCCCTCTCGATGATTTGTCAACCAGTTCTCTTGATAACCCTTTGGTTAGCGGATCTGCAATATTATCCTTTGACAGTATAAAGTCAGTAGTGATAATTCCGGTTGACATTAACTGTCTAATGGAACTATGTCGTCGTCGTATGTGACGGGACTTTCCATTATACATTGTGCTCTGTGCTCTGCCAATAGCAGACTGACTATCACAGTGCAGTCCTATTGCAGTCACAGGCCTCGGCCATCTCGGAATATCCTCTAAAAATTGGGGTAAGTATTCAGCCTCTTCGGCACATTTATCTAATGCCACAAACTCAGCTTCCATCGTGGAATGAGTTATCACCGTTTGTTTGGAGGATTTCCATGACACTGCTGCTCCAGCTAGTGTAAACATATATCCACTCGTAGACTTCAGTGCCTTCTTGCTAGATATCCAGTTTGCATCAGTATAGCCTTCTAGTACTGCTGGATAACTGCCATAATGCAAACCATAGTCTCGAGTTCCCTTCAAGTACTTTAGTACTCGTATGATCGCTTTCCAGTGATTAGCTCCTAGATTACTTGTAAATCTACTCAACTTGCTAATTGAGTATGCAATGTCTGGTCTTGTACAACTCATTAAGTACATCAGACTTCCAAGTATTCGTGAGTATTCCAGCTGCGAGACTCCTACACCTTTATTCTTGGATAGATGTAAAGTCAAATCCACAGGTGTTCTCGCTGTCTCAACATCATCCTTGAGAAATTTCTCAAGAATCTTATCAACATAATGTGGTTGACTTAAGGCAAGACCCTCCGAGGTTCTAGAAATTACATTTGCTAGACCCATGTCTTTCATGTCAAACCTTGCCTTTAACATGTCCTTAGTATATTTGATCACCTTATCATTGCTACCGGCAATAAGTAGATCATCTACATACAATGTCATCATAACATATCCGTTTTCGTTATCCTTGTAGTAGGCACAACTATCACATTCATTGATCTTGAAACCACTGGCTAACACAACCTCATCAAATTTCTCATGCCATTTCATAGGTGCTTGCTTCAAGCCATACAATGATTTCACCAATCTACAGACTTTTCTTTCTTGTCCAGGGACAACAAACCCTTCAGGTTGTTCCATATAGATTTCCTCATCTATATCCCCATTTAGAAAAGCTATTTTCACATCCATTTGATGTACAGTTAACTTTCGCATTGCAGCGATAGCAAACATCATCCTTATAGATGTTATTCTCGATACTGGAGAATATGTATCAAAGTAATCAAGACCATGTTGTTGCTTGTATCCTTTGATTACAAGTCTGGCCTTGTACTTATCGATGGTGCCATCAGGTTTCAACTTCTTTTTGAAAACCCACTTGCTACCTAGTGTTTTACTACCGGCTGGTAAGTCCACTAACTCCCAAGTATGATTCTATAAAATAGAATCTACTTCACTTTTGATGGACTCTTTCCACATAGGTCCATCAGGTGATGTTACTGCTTCCTTATAGGTTTTTGGATCACCTTCTTCGAGCAAATAAGTCAGAAACTCTGACCCATAAGATTTCTCCTTCCTTTGTCTTTCGCTCCTCCTCACTACCCCCACATTTTCGTCTTCATTTTCATCATTCTCATTTTCTTCTTCTAAAGACTCATGAGGTCGTTTAGACGTCGTAGGGCGCTCGATTTCAGAATTACAAGGAAATACATTCTCAAAGAATGACGCATTCCTTAACTCCATAATCGTATTCTTTTGAATGTCAGGAATCTTTGATTCATGAACAAGAAACCGATATGTAGTACTATGTGGTGGATATCCGATAAAGATACAATCCACAGTCTTTGGACCAATCTTCACCTTCTTAGGTGCAGGGATTAGTACCTTTGCAAGGCACCCCCACACTTTCAGAGTTTGGTAACTTGCTTTCTTTTCCTTCCACATCTCATAAGGACTTTCATCCTTATTCTTGCGGATCATCATATTTAAAATATGAGTTGCACTTAAGATGGCTTCCCCCCACATTGACTGCGGAAGTCCAGAGCTTAATAACATCGCATTCATCATCTCCTTAAGAGTGCGATTCTTCCTCTCAGCCACTCCATTTGACTGAGGAGAGTAAGGTGCAGTGACCTCATGGATTATACCATGTTGTGAACATAATTCCCCAAAAAGGTTCAACATATTCACCTCCACGATCACTTCGTATCGTTTTGATTTTCTCTTTTTGTTGTGTCTCAACTTCTTCCTTATAGATTTTAAATTTATCTATAGCTTCGTCTTTGCTTTTAAGCAAATATACATAGCAGTATTTTGTACAATCATCTATGAATGTAATAAAATACTTGTTTCCTCCTCTAGTTGTAGCGAATTTTAAATCACATATGTCGCTATGTATAAGGTCTAGCACCTTGGTGTTTCTTTGCACGTGTTTAAACGATGCTCTTGTTAATTTTGCCTCAACACAAGTTTCACACTTATGTTTTGAATCAATATTCAATTTTGGTATGTAATATTTTGCACTTAAACGTCGTAAAGTGTCAAAGTTAACATGTCCTAATCTAACATGCCATAAATTGGGAGACTCAAGCAAGTAAGCAGAAGAATTCTTTATTTCATTATTGTCCTTAATAGACATCACATTGAGCTTAAAAAGCCCATCGGTTACATAGCCCTTGCCTACAAACATACCATTATTAGACAAAATAACTTTATCTCACTCTATTACAGCGTCACTCTCAGCGAGCTTGAAACCGAGCAAGAATATCGCCGAAGGGAAGAAGAGACTGTGTTTGAGAAGAGGATGTGTTTTCGAATGAATAATCATAAGGCTCTACACGAGTATATATATGATAGGAAAACTTGTGCGCTACACAATTGCCCTAATTAATTAGTTGTGCTAATTAAAAATAATTCCTAATTCTAATTAATTTAGTCAGATCTTTAAGCCCAAGCCCAGTGGATATAATAATTAGCAAAACTAGTCCGGGTTTATTCGGCCCAATTTTTTGCTGCATTCGTGTCCGCAAGTCGCACACGCGGAAAGCCCGACGGCTTGCGAAGCCTCGGATTTCCCCTCGAAATCCCACAATTCGCACCCCCCCTACGCGCCCGCGTAGGAGATGGAGCAACACTTAGCCAACACAAGTGAACACTACTCATGTGTTGTACTATATAAAGCAAAGGAAACTCCTTTTCCATTTCAATGTGGGACTTCAAGTTCTATTCTTTAATTTCCACTTCTAAGGGAGCAACTTTGAATAATCATAACTCATCCATCCCTTAGTCGTTTTGAGTGTTTAAACATGCATTGGAAAGCTCTCACGGAGGAGAACATTCTCCAAGCACAACTTGTTGCAAACACGCACACAAGGCACACTCAAATTGGTGCTCAAAATGACACGATAATTTGGGTCTAGATCCCATATTTTCTAACAATTATATCAGAGGAAGGCATTGCAATGCTGCATGTACAGTTTTCGAAGAAGATAGTTGAAATTAATTAATTGTTGTATCAATATGCTTGAGCAATATGCATCCTAGATTCCAATATGTTTCTCCCATTCTGTTCTGTTTGCCCAAGGAATGCAGTGTGACGGTTATTATTCTTATCTGGCATTACTAAGTTCAAAGTTGTATAGTATGAACTCCACTGCAACATGTTAAGTTACCCCTATACTCTTACTTCCTCGAATCAATTTATTTGACCTTTTTTTTGCTAATTCAATTTATTTGACCTTTAACCCCGCTTGTCTAATTCTCTGACCTGCAAAGCAAGTTTTTCTATGTATTTAAGAATTGCACAAACTTTCTCTTCTCGAAGTCCATATATTTTAGCGGTAGTTCCTCATAGTTATAATACAGGATTCATACACAAACAAATTGAAGATAATCTATCCAGTAAGACCCATTTATAGCTTTAATATTAGGAACCCGAAATAATAGCATTTGTGGAATACTAATTGAATAAAAAAATTGACTAAAATTTTTTCTCCGTTCTCTCTTCCTGCTTGTTCTTCATCTTCTGGTTTACTTCTGGATCTAGTCTCCGATCGAAGCTCCAATGAAAGTCGACCTCCATCTTGTTTTTGTTCAATAAAGCTTCTGTCGTGGTTTTCCACCGGTCGGAGCAATTTTTCAGTTTTCAACCGAATAAAGAGCTTACCCATTTATTGGGTCTTTTTCAGTCATTGTTTATTTTCCGCCTGTTTATCGAGTCGCGTATGTTACTTGGAGATTGATTTGCAGGGTGTTTTTGGGATATGGAAATCTTGCATCGATGCTGGCATAGTGGTGAATATTGCAATAGTTCACTTTTCACAATTAAAGATTGTGCGGAATATCAATGGGTTTTATTGTGTGAAGGTCAATTGTGATGCTATTATTTTAGGAGACTTTTGTTTTCAGTTTTCGTTTAGAGAATGTTTCATATATGTATGTTACATTCTGTTTGTTAAGTGATTTGCTAATCAAGTTGCTCTCCATATGGTTGATTCTCTTTGATTTTCCCGTTGATCGCATTATGTAATATCTTTTCTGTTTTAATGAAAAGTTCCGTTATAAAAAAAATTATGGGTACGTAAATAGTCCAAGTGTGAACATTAAAACATAGTAAAGCCCTAATTTTTGTGCTTGTCATGAAGATGTTCAGTGGTGGGTGTTGGACTGTTGGTTGATTAAGTTATTTCTCTCAGAGTTTCAGATGGCCACAACTCATAGTAATGTGTTAGGGCAAGGCTAATGGTATGTTAAATGTTGTGTTATAGCTATATTATAGCATCAAACATAAAATATTTAAATTTAATGGTTTTCTAAACATTGTGCTATAAACATTGTGCTAAAATAGCACAATGCTATAATTTGTTCTATATATAGAAAAAATTATAACATTATGCTATACTCCATCCGTCCCAACCAAATATTTACATTTAGTTTGGGCACGGAGACCAAGGAAAAATGTAAAGAAAGAGGAATGAAGGAGAGAAAATGGGTAAAGTGGTGGGACCCATCACTATATAATGTATAAAATGAGTTAGTGGAGAAAAGTTATGGATGTAGTTGATTTTTATATTATAAAATTTTACTATTTTGGGAAAGTTTAAAAATGTAAATAAATGGATGGGACGACCCAAAAAGGAAAGTGTAAAGAAATGTAGGAAAATAGCTTGGAATTGTGGGGTACTTAGAAGTTGATTAAATTTATATTCAAGAGTGTGATGTATTTTGGAAGTTTGTGAAATTTGAAACAACGTTTAGAACAAAACATTCAAGACATGGTACTTTAGCACCAAAAATCAATTTTTGGTGCTAAATTATAGCGCAATAACTCCATCTATTAGCACAACCTTGGCTTTGCTCTTAGGTATCATCGGTGTGGGTTTGTTAAGCTACAAGGAACGGTCATTTTGAGTCTGAGATTGTTTATGAATACGTTATATGTTGTAGTTGGCTACTTAATTACTAGAAGCCAACAATATGGTATACTACACATGTTAACAAAATCTTCCTTAAGAAGTAAAATTCATAGATACATAAAAAAAGCTTTTATTAGTTGATATATGATCGGACAAACCACTTTATTAACAAATGTTAAAAAGCATATAGTAAACCTAAAATAAATAAAGCAGTGTAGGCACAAGTAATAAATGTAAGACAATAGGTTCATCCTCTTAAATATGAAGTATTGAAACAAACAAAAATAAGTTCTTCCTCATAAATATGAAGCATTGAAACAAACAAAAATTGTAGAAACTTTGCTCCAAATCACACTTCACTTTTCTTGTTCCTCTTAGCTTTTGGACAATGTATGCAATCCTGCACAAGTTTGGAATCTTGTTATACTGCCTGCGTTTCTCTATCAGCACGTAGAAAGTTTCAAAATAGGAAGATATGATGAAATGCTTCTTGTTCAACGTTTGTTATGGACTTTTATGTAGTCGCTATAAAAACAAACGTGAAATTATGTTCAAGTTTGTTAAACTACTTTAAATTCAAGACCAATTGCATATATTGTCATTTGCTTGTTATCTAAGAGCATCTCCAATCCACTCTTAAACAAGCTCCTAACTTGAAATATAAAGAGAATGTCTAGAATTAGAGCTTCAACCCACACCTAGAGGCTCTTTAAAAAATTAGGAGCCTCTTATCTCTTCTATCTTTTAAAAAAAATCTAGGTGCTCATGACTTATTATTTATAATAAAATATTCACTTCCCTTCAATTCTCTCTTAATTTTTCTCTCCTTGGTAATAGTTGAACTTAAAAATATGAATAAAATATAACTTAGGAGCAAGTATGAAGAGCATGATTGAAGTTGTCACGTTAATCAATATACTAACTTATTAGTAGCCAATATTTTATATTATCTTTAAAAAATAACTTGGGAGATGGTTGGAGATGCTCTAACATACTAATTAGAACTTAGAAGTGTACTAATCACCTGAACAATCAAGAATAAAGTCGGAAATGATCAAAATAGAATAGTGAAATAGAATTTTATTTCACCACTTCAGAGTTCATACCAATTTTAAGAGATAACATACTTTTTTTTGCGAGAAGAGATAACATAATAAGCATGGAACACAGTATTACTAGAACAGAGTAGAAAAAATAAACGCGATAAAATTCAAGCAACATCTTAAAATGATTCTTCTTAAACATTTAAAATAGTTATAGTTTGCATCCATCCGCCTGTTACAAATTTACCATTCCGCAAACAGACTTCAAATGCATATCTAAAAGGTATAGTTATTTATTTAGACTAAAGGACGGGCCGTGATAAAACAGGATATCTGAATACATTGCTATCAAATATATTATATCAGGTTACTCAGAGTATTAAAGGCATATGTACCAACAATGTCATTGTGCCAAAGGGATCAAACCAAACGAAGCAATAGTGATTTGGACTATAATGAAATACAACATTGGAAAATTTCTAGAACTTCTAAAACAAGTTTTGAGCTAAGAACTTTATGTAGCATAGACTGAAGGATCTTCTTGTCCTCCTTTCTCAATATAGTAATAGTGGCTAAGTGACAGCATGAAAAGGATTGTGTCAACCTTGGTTTCAGGTTAAGAATACTAGACCATAGTTTTAAAAATCCGCAATTACTATAAAAAAAATCAAGATATTACAAGGATTACAGATAAGATGGTTGAACATAGGTTAATAAGCTGAAACGAACTTGGAAGAGAGATAATTACAAGGATTATAGATAAGATGAAACGAACTTGGAAGAGAGATAATTACATGAAGAGACCTTGAAAAATATTAAGCAAGAATTAAACATATACCACAATAATTACATTGATGACAGGTAAAAGCAGTAAGTAGAGTATTGCAAACAATCAAATAACTTGAAGAAACGTTTTATATGAGTCGCACTAAAAAAGACCAGAGGCAACCAGGCTACACCATTTTATTTCTGCTATTCTTATATATATAAATTTCCTTCAAACAATGCAATCTAACAAGTTAATTGTAAAAGCACCCCTAAAAAAAGTTAATTGTAAAAGCAACAATTATACAAATCATATAATTTTATTTAAAATCATATTATGTATCTTTAAAGTTCATAATAAATAGTACATTATACAAATAAATAAAAATCACTCTGAGATCAAATGATTTTAGTACAACAAACCTATAAACAAAAGGACTTCTAAACTACAACGCATATTTGAATATGCTCAAACAATCAAAATTGTATGTTTACGTTATAACTTAAATAAACAAAGCTCAGTAGCAGAACAATGGCAAATTAGTATTCGATAAAGAGCTAAGCAAAATGGATCTTTAAACCGCATAATAAACACAAATATTCAATTTTTCACTGCATCGGACAGACGACAAGCAGTAAAGCTGCTAACTCTGATCAATCAACCTAAAAAAATCAAATCCAATTGCCTTCCAATTTAAACACATTCAAGCAAATTAAGTCATCAATAAGCAAATTATAAATCAAGTACTTCAAATAAAAAATGAGATCTATTTTACTATATATCATCACCTGCAGATCCAAACTAACACATCAATTAAAAATCATCAGTATATTAAAAATCAAAATCAACTACAAATTAAATCAATCACAAACATTGAATTGAATAGAATTAATCGCCGACAAATTCGCAGCAATCTCCGATTCAATTGATGCAAAGCGGGACCATATACATACATGATCTGTATGTATAGGTTTTCCCATTCGCAGCAATCTCCGATTCAATTGATGCAAAGCGGGACCATATACATACATGATCTGTATGTATAGGTTTTCCCAGTGTTGTTAAAAGCGCACATATGCGAGAAGCTATGCGATGCGAGGTTTTAGCGCGTCGCTTGAGTTATGCGATGCGAGGTTGCTGAAGCGCGCGCTTCTGTGTGCTTCTTGCGCTTAAGCGATATGCAAGAAGCGCCAAAAAAGCGCGCTTTTATTTTTTGTTGACCGGGCCTTTTCTAACGAAACAGGTCATAAAAAACCCTAAAACCTAAGTCACATATCATATCGAACGATACAGACATACACAAAGTCACAAACATACGAGGCAGGTGACTGAAAGAGAGATTCTGTGCCAGATTTCTCATCTCCTTTCCGGGTAATTATCTTCTTTCTTGTACACATATATGTATGTATGTGTGTATATATACATACATACATATACATACAATCTTTCTCATCTAGAAGGCGTTTAGTTGATTAAAGTGAAGACGAGGAAGATGAGATTGAATTTGAAGAGGGGGATAATAATCGTAACCGGACAGTCAAGATGAAGATTTTGAAAATCTTCAAGAAGAGCCTGAAGATGATGATTATTAATTTATGTGTAAGTTGTCAACTTTTGAGAAGAACAGAGCTAATCTTTAGGGCTTGTAGTTGATTATCTATCTTTATTTTGTTAAATATTTGTGCCTTGAGTTTGAATCCGGTTATCATTAACACTTTTTAGGACAATCTAATTTGCTTATAACATGTTAAATTTATTGTTATGCATTTTTTTATCAACTGTTGTATTTTTTTTCAAAAAGTGCGCTTATCGCGTTTAATAACACTGGGTTTTCCATATAAATACACGGTCCCGACCTGCACCAAGCGAATTAGAGAACGACGCTGCAACACGGATTCAATATATACATACAACTATACAAGTTTGTATATGTATATGTATAGATATAAGGAGAATAGAGGAGAGTGGAGGCAATGGGTATAGGTATAGGTATAGCCATGATTTTGCATCTGATGTATCGAAGAAATTTTGAAATCAATCCGATAATAATACAATGTATGAAATAGATAGAATAACAATACATCAAACGGTGTTGTTTCTATTTGATCAGCCCTGGCAGCTGGCCAACTGTTCCAAGTTTTTAACCTTATTTAACATTTAACAAATCTCACAAATAAAGCAAAAACTTATATTTGTTGTAACAGGTCTGATGGGGAATGAAAGATGGCTCTTGATACCACTTTGATGGGGAATGGGGCTGGTTTAGGGTTTGGTGGATAGTTGTTCAGATGATTCTCACGCAGAGAACAATTCAACAAGAAAATATCAAATATCAATCATAATAATCTGATTTGCTTACAATAATCAATCCAATATTTATAGGAATCCTACACAATATTTCCTAATTTAAAAATTAATATAATTAAGGGATTCTAGAATACTCTAACTAATGGGCTTCCAAAGCCTAAAATATTGTTCCCAAATAGTTTCTTTGGGCTTCTTAATGGGCTGTCCTGCATCAATTCTCCTCCACTGAAAAGAACTCGACTCCGTCGAGTTAAATAAAACATAAGGAACACGATGAAGCACCAAAGATTTACGCAAGAGCGGCACATGAGGGCAAGCACAAGTAAGAGTATAAATTGTGCCTCCTTTGACAACAGAATAAGTGTTAGGACGAGCAGCATGATGTGCATCACGATCAGAAAGCCATGGACGTCCCAAAATAATGTTGCAGAGCTTGACAGGCAAGACATCACACATAACTTTGTCTTTGAACTTCCCAATTGAAAATGTCACCAGACATCGTTCCTGTACTCGCAGCTTTGTATTATCAATCCATGCTAAGTCATAAGGTTCGGGATGAGGCTCCACCTTCAAGCCCAATTGTCGAACTGTATCACTAGATATCACATTCGTACAACTACCGGTGTCAATAATCATGGAGCAGATTTTACCAAAACATGTAGCTCTAGTTTGAAATATCTGTTGACGATTATGTGCTTGAACAACTTTAGTATTCTTGCCCAAGTGTGATGACTGCATAGCTCCAAGACAATTTTCTAACTCATCACACACCTTTTGTTCCTCATCAGTCGTCTCGTTATAACCATCTGGAGGGCATTCTTCACCTTTTTCAATGAATGTTACTCTTTTACCCGGGTTTGGTGTTTTTGGAGAAGGACACTCAAAATATTTATGACCTGTCCCGTTGCAGTTAAAGCACTTGAGATCCTTTTCAGGCTGACTCTTGTTGATCTTGTTGTATGAATTCTGTAGTGGGGGAGAAACTCGTCCCTGATTAACGCTAGACATGGAGGCAGTTGACTTGTAACCGGAAACAAGATTTTCCCCGAAATTACCAAACAACTCTTCCTCAATCTTTATCCCACCACATACGAGCTGTACCTCGTAGTTTAGCTTCAGCAAAATAGATTTTCCTTGCATCACTCATATTATGCCACCTGAAGAAACTCTCCAAACTATGTATCCAATCAAGAAACACATCTCCACGAGTATCGCCATTAAATTCAGGAACCTCTAGCTTTACTCCTCTAACTTGATCGTGAGGCTCGTTAACAACATCCCTTTGATTTTTAGGCGGCTCTTTAATTAGTTCAACATGACCAATCAATTGATTAATACTATTTTGCATGGCTGTTTGTTGCCTAATCATAGCAGCCATCTGTTCTTTCAACTCATCAATTGAAAATTTATACTCTGCATTCTTTTTCTCTTGTTCTTGGATATGTCCTTCAAGTATTGCATTAACTTCATTAGCATTCACCATTTTTTTTCTAGGCAGGACTGTCAGAATCAGAAGCTTAGGGGCAGCGGATGTTTTGTGAATTCTGGGAAGACCGGAGGCTGGTTCTGGTAATAAGATAGTGGCGTGGAATACCAATTAATAGGCTGAAAGAGAAAACAGATGGTGTTTGAACTTGTTTTGAATGGAATATGCAGGAGCGGTTATGTATTTTAAATGTATGCGAAGTGTTTGATGTAAGTTCCGACAGAAAATAACTGGGTAGAGATTTAATGGGTGATGTAGGTTGATTCAGCGATGTGTAGAGTGAAGAACAATGGATTTTGATGGCTGTTTGGGACTGCTGGTGGTTGTTGGTGGCTGTTGGCGGCTGCTGGAAACTGCTGGTGGCTGTTGGCGGTTGCTGGTGGCTGGTCGGTGGCTGTTGGTGGCAGGAAGATGGCTCTTGATACCACTTTGATGGGGAATGAAAGATGGCTCTTGATACCACTTTGATGGGGAATGGGGCTGGTTTAGGGTTTGGTGGATAGTTGTTCAGATGATTCTCACGCAGAGAACAATTCAACAAGAAAATATCAAATATCAATCATAATAATCTGATTTGCTTACAATAATCAATCCAATATTTATAGGAATCCTACACAATATTTCCTAATTTAAAAATTAATATAATTAAGGGATTCTAGAATACTCTAACTAATGGGCTTCCAAAGCCTAAAATATTGTTCCCAAATAGTTTCTTTGGGCTTCTTAATGGGCTGTCCTGCATCAAGGTCCAGAATGGATCTATGCTTGTATATTAGCTTTGCTTCATTTGGTTTGATAAGATATTACAAGGATTATAGATAAGATAGTTCTAAGTTCGTTTCAGTTTAAGAATACCAGACCATAGTTGGTTCCATAGTTTTTACCATAATTATTGTGCAAAGAGACAAAAACACGGGAAAATAAAAAGAAAATTTCGCCTTTTAAGAGATTTCGTTATACTGGTCGAGTTTCTTCCTACATCAGCATGTGGTAACAAAGTTTACAATATGGGTGATATGATAATCATACTCCCATATGGGTAGAAGAACAATGTCAAGGTTTGTTGAATTGAACACCAATTGGATTGCTTGTTATAAATTATTTAGCAATTTCTTTAAAGGGGTGCGATCAGTGGAAATGTTGGAAACATGTCGGTGACAATTAATATGGTAAAACTTTGGTTTATATCACCAACAGTTCAGATCAGCTCATGATTATATGGTTTGAGTTACTATATGAAGTATGATATTACTACAATAAAAAAATCAAGATACTAGGGGGCATTTGGATTGTTAGTCATAATGAGGAAAGGGAATGATAATGCAATATGTAAATGAAGCAAGTGCTGAACGTAACCACATAATATTTTGTGAACAGATTCATGCCAAATCACTCCAACCAGAAATCTAGCTAATTAACCAAGTATTTTGCTATATCTAATAAAAATAATATAATTTGATATAGGCATTGTTATAGAATGGTGAAATAGCTGCACAATGAAAGCATAGTTTTGGAAATCATAATGTGTGATTAAATGTTTGGCTAAGTTACCTCTTGGTTGTTGCATTCAGCAGACTGCTTTGCTTGCTATTTTACTCCACTTTCTCAAAGCCGTCAAGTGAAACAAGGGACTCTGTGTATTTGAGTTTCGATTTAAAATACTGATCTCCAATTGCATGATATTTACTATCTTTCTTCTCATAGTCGTACAAGACATTATACATGGGGAAACCTTCATTAAATGTCTTCCTTCCAAAAAACTGTCCAGCACCCAAGTAAGACTGCAGCCATATCTCAGTATGTGAATCATTCTCAATACTAAATGATTTAGTCCAAGAAACATGGCCACAAACATCATCCAAAGTCCACAGATCAATTCCCGATACAGATTCAAAGACCATAGCAACAGAACCCTCAAAGTCCAAAATGTCAGACCACTTTTCTTGAATAAAGGAAGGGAACGGAAGCAGTCCAAAAACCTCATTACACAAATCAAATGAGACAAGATCATCCCCACCATCAAAATAGAGTACCCCATTCACAACAATTTGAGTTTGCCGGAAAGAAGTTTCCGATAGTTTCCCGTTTTGGAGAATAGGAGCTCTAAATTCTTTCCAACAATTAGTATATGTTGAATATACCTGGACTATCGGTATAACATCAAACAATTTTCCAAACAAAATCCGAAGGACTTTGTACCCATTAGAGTTAGAATCATAACCAAACCCCACAACAGCTGGAATTGACATAGTTGTATGCATTATAGGTTCAGGAAGTTTTCTGCATTGCCTGATTGTTGGATTCCAGAGGTGCACAACATTAACATTATCAAAGAAATTAGCTAAACAGATAATGCCATTATAAGAACCAACAACTTGACAATCCAATTCAAAAATAGGAGGGATAACGAGACGATTAAAATGTACCGGAGAGTCAGAAAAATCTTGTCCCTTGGCTTCTAGGGACACCTCCTTCATAAATTGCAGTACACGAGGAGGAAGAATAAGGCGCACAGAGGTGGGGGCAAGTTCCTCCTCGGTCAGCTGGGTCGGCGGCGTTCGTGGGGGATTGAGAATAGTAAGGAGTGTGGGATTATTCCAGTAAGAGATAATGGCACGGCGGAGTTGAGATTTTACAAAATGAGGGTTTGAGATTATAGATAGCCATGGCTTGCACACTGACTTGCAACATAACAAAGATTTTACAGGAAGTCGTAAAAGTATTTCCGTTAGCATTCCCTCCGGGAAGTCGCAGAGTGACTTGGCCATTGAGCTTAGCTTCGATGCAGAGGATCTGGTTTCTCAATTTAGGGAAAGTTGAAATATTAGGGCAGCTTACGGTTGTGTTTGGGGAAGAAGTAACATGGCTTATTGGGCTTTAGGCCCATAAAACCTTTTATCAAATTTTGCTTTTCGGCTTCTTTCTAAAAGTTGGAAATACTTACACACTAGCACTGTGTTCCAGAGTTTTTAGTTGAAGAAGAGAAAAGAAAAGAAGAGAAAGTGAGAGAAGAGATATAAATAAATTTTATTTAGTGTGCTCCCGACTTATATTCTAGAAAGGGAGAGAAAATTTTGAAAAAAAAATGACAAATGTGAGAGCTTCTCTCCAAATCATCCCATTTTTGGAGAGAAGATTTTGGAAAGAAACTCATAACAATTTTCTTTTCTCTTCTCTCTTAACAAAACTAGGGAGCATGATTTAGAAAGAAAATTTTGAAATTTTCTTTTCTCTTCCCTTCTCTCATATTCTAAACTCTGGAGCACAGTGTAAACTTACGAGTTACAAATCGGGTTGGAGGGTTAGATGTATTTCTCTGGGAACCCCGGCCTAGTTCAGACAAATCGGGTCGGAGGGTTAGATGTATTTCTCTGGGAATCCCGGCCTAGTTCAGAATAGAGATACTGAAAGAAATTAATACAAATTAGGAAATTCACACACATCCGGGATCGAACTCTTGACCTCCTTCAAAGGAGGCAAGAGCTTAACCACTGCACCAACATGTTGGTAGTTGGAAATACTTAGTGATGGCAAATTATGGATACCCGATCCAAAATCCGATTTTTTGGATATATCGAACCCGAATTTTTGGATTTGGATTTGGATTTGGATATGGATTTTAAGTTTTAAACCCGAAAATTTTTGGATTTAGATTTTACGTTTACCGATCCGAAACCCGAAACCCGAAACCCGAATAAATAAATAAATAAAAATATATATATATAGACACACACACACACACACACATTATTTTATATATAATATATTATGCATTGTAATAAAACATTGTACATGTTATTGAAATTCAATTTTATTAAAACATTTTAATAATTATAAATAATATGATAATTTGTAATTATTATATATAAATTTTCAGATATAAGATATATAAATTATTTATTTTATTAAAAATAGTCAATAATAATCTAGTGAATAGTCTTCTCTTTCTCAACATCTAATTTTATTAATATATTTAGGATGTAAATTTCTTTATTTTACATAAAATTTTCATTTGTGTTGGTATATTAAAAATTATTAATTTAACATATTTCAGATTTACTTAGTATGTCAATCTGTATAATACGTTATATTTGACTACTTAATCATATTTTATTTTAATTATTGTATAGACATTATTGTAGCGGTGTTTTTAAACTTGCATTATTTTTAATTTTGAATACCCGAAAAAAAACCCAATCCGATACGAAACCCGACGGATTTGGATTTGGATATTGAGTTTTGGTTTTGGATATGGATATGGATTTATTTTTAAAAACCGAAAATATTTGGATTTGGATTTTACCAAACCCGAGCCGAACCCGAGCCGTTGTCATCCCTAGAAACACTAACCTTTTGATTTTTGTTTTTTCATATTCCCAGCTTTTTTTTTGCTAATTATATTCCCAACTTGTTTGATCTACATGATATAAAATAATAACTTAATCAACATATACTGTTATGGAATAAAACAGGGGTTTGTATTGTATTAAATACAAATGATGGAGAGCTTCGAGTTTTAATGGATGTTTCCGTGTTCGAGACTAATCGGTCATCACATAGTGCCTATGTATCTCGTTATTGAGAATCAAGCCAAGACGTAGTTCTGAGAATGAGGGGTAAGCCCTTCTATAGGCTGTGGGAGCCTTAGAATCGTAGTAGGGTTTGAAGACTTGGTGGACAAGTCACTGCCTTCGAGAAAAGTTCTAACTCCTACTTGTAGGAGTTAGTTTTCATGTCGAATTAGGTGCCTTGGAGGCTACTTCTTATCCCAGGGCTGTTCTAGAACATCCCTTGATTCTAGAACGTTCATTATTTACAAATCAGGTCCATGTTAGAAACAAGCTTATACCAACCATCCCCGGTTTGGACTGTTTCTTGGACTTAATCATTAACTGCGAATTTAATGCCCAACTAGGGTTTCGGGCCTCATTAATGAGCCAATAAATGTGGCATTTATTATGTCTTTAGGGATTATTTTTCACCCATATCATTTGCCCCCCAACTTCTAGGAAAACTTGATTTCGTAGAAGTTTAAGGTTACATCGGCCCTGCCCGGGTATTGTCTTAAAGTAAAGTGTGGAGCGACCTACACATTCACAACGACTAAAAATCTTTCCCAAGTTAATACTTGATAAAGTTGAACGTTCCTTGGCCTCTTGATCCTTTTCCTTAGGATTTCTGGACCTTTCGGGAATAGGATTAGTGTCGTTTCGAGCTCGTAGACACTAATCAAAAGTGCAATTCGTGCATAGGATCCTTTACTATAAATTCATTAGTGATTAATTACCTTCAACTTAGTTTAGTTGAGGTTAATATCTGGTGGTCGTTGCTCATAAGCCTTAATAAAGGCTAATTTTAGAGCAAAAAAATGCTAATTTTGCCCTAATCGGGGCTAAACAATCCTAAATGGGGCTATAGAGGCCTTAGTCAAGGATAACTAACTCGTCGTTGGTGTAATTATGACTAGGATATCCATCCTTAACCTTAAGATAGGTTAATTTTCGAATGGAAGTCCTTAAACATCGCTAATTGAGGTAAATAACCCGTAACTGCGATTAGTGAAACCCTAACCTCAAATTTTGAAGTTAAGTTAATCCAGTAGAGATTCTTATAATCTCCTAATTGGAGAAAGAATCACATGAATATCCTCATTTTTGATTTGTCTAGACAAGAAATATGATCCCCTAGACTAGGTGTTTTAAACACCAACCTGGTTTTTCAACACCCTCACGGTTTTTCAACACCCCTATTTTGAAGTTGAGCTTATATGATGGGGATTCTTATAATCTCCTGATATGAAGAAGAGTCACGTGAAAATATGCATTTTTGAACGTTTTAGAGGCGAAAACCACCATTTGAGTTGGTTTTCAGACCAGACCTTGTTTCAAACAAGGTTGTTTTTTCAACTTCAACAACTCACTTGGGCATCTAAATAGGTTTGTAAAGGACCTTATAAGGTTCTTGAATCTCAAATTTGAGAGCAATCGGAGCATTTTTTAGCGTTCTGGGCCAAACGAAGTCTTTTAGGGGTCCAGGTATTCGAAACACCTGGACCCATATTTCTACTCGGCTAGGCCTTGTCGGCCATTTGGCCAAGGGTGCCTGGTCGGCCACCCCTGGTCGGCTGGGCCCCTCCACAGTTTTTTTTTGAATTTTGGCCAAAATTTGACCCTTTGACTTTGACTTTTAATTTTGACTTTTGACCATGACTTTGACCAAAATAAAATCTTGTCTTTAGCTTCACCCTTTGTTTCTAGAAGGAGTTTGCCACACCTTGGTTGGTTTTGTGATCCTTGATCTCAAACAACTTGTATTTTGCCAAAAAAGTATGGTACACACTAAAACGTCCGTAACTTTTGACTCGTTACTCCAAATGAGATCCATGATATATCAAATCGAAGGTATTTCAGAGCTCTAGGTCCTGCAAATATCACCCTCAAAAGACAGTGATTATCTGAAATCTTATCAGTAGAAAAGACAGTGAAATGAAAGCATAAATAACACCCTGGCATCCTCAAAAGGCAAGTATAATCTGGCTCCTACTACTCCGTCAACTTTAACAGAAAGTGCGTCTTTAACTCCATTTTACACCCTAATGAAACAAATTTGCGTCTTTGAAAATTCCTTTTCCATAAGTGTTGTTGCTATGATGCAGCTACATACTTTTACTAATGAACATCTTTCTGATTAAAATTTGTTGTATGGAAATAATACAATCATTTCACAGTATTCTATTGAGTTCAATTAGCAATGCGAAACCAAACCTTTTTCTTCTCAGATTATCTTGTGTATTTTTCCAAAAGAAATTTTTTTGTAGTTGTTCGAAGGAAGCACAATTTAAAAGATCCATTGCGTTCTATAGGATTTTGACGTGTAGTAAATGGTTGGTGTATGTGAATGTTCTTTATGGTCCTTTCTCCTTTAAGATCCGCTTCCTGTTAATTTTTGACTTCCATATCGTGCTTTAAATATATATAGTACTGTATGAATGTTGAAGGTTGCAGAATTTTTAGCTAAGTGGCAGCTCAATAATTTTTTTTCATCACAGGGTCTGAGTCTGGTTCTGAGCTCCTATAGTGGTGAATATGTCTTGGTATCTTTTGGTGGTTACAATGGGTGCTACAACAACGAGGTTGAGAACAATCTTTTACCATCATTTCATGGATTCTCCCATATTTTTAGAATCTCAAATGTGATATTATAATGTTTATAGGTTAATGTTCTTAAGCCAAGCCACAAATCGAGCGTGCAGTCAAAGTTGGATACTCCGGTTCCTAATAGTATTTCAGGTGTTCATAATGTTACAAATGCAACAAGAGATGTGGAATCCGATAACGAGGCGGGCCAAAAAGGAAAAATTAGGGAAACTGTAATGGACAATGTTGATTCAGGACCAAAGGTATTGTATATTGAAACTTTGTATCCTTGAATTGTCAATATGAAATAGAAGCAAATGTTAATAATCAATTCTATGTGTTTTAGGCCAACAGTACCATGTTAGGAAGAACTAGCTGTATTTTAACATAGGAAGGTTGAGGATCAAATTTGATAAATTTGGCTTTAAAACAGCCCTCTGCACTTGCTTGAATTGAAAATATGTTTATAACTAATGTTTTTTTTCATGAATTACAATGTTGTGAAGTTCGTTGTCATCCTTTAAATATTTTAGTGCATTAGACCAATAAATTGGAATTTTGTGACAAAGTTGTCCTCAGGTTGAGCAGAAGAAAATTATACACTTTGCTCCTAACTAAAATATTCTACTACCGTGGTTTATTAAGATAATGTTGTAATAGAAGTTCCATGTTTAAATTTCGGAAGCACAATCAATTATCTGCTATATTTAGTGATACATTCTTGTCCTATTGTGTATTTATAATATACATGTAGCTTTCTTACAATCTTCTCCCCATATCATAGCGCAAATAAAAAATATTAAACAAACCAGTGAACAGATGCTAGCTACCTTGAAAATAGAGAAAGCCGACTTGGAATCTTCTTTGAGCAAAGAGAAGTTACAAACAATATAGCTGAAGCATCAGGTAGAAGAAGCAGAAAATCGCAACACAGATCTCTACAAGGTAACCATTTTACCACTAAATCGTAAAAGTCTAAAGTTTTTATATTCATCTAGGAGAATAAAAGGGAAACAAAAAATTACTGAATTCGCGGTTTGTGTACATAAGAGATGGATAATTCATAATTTTATATAATGGATACATTACACAGGGAAGCAATTACATGTTATGCATTCTAATGAATTTCTGATGAAAGAATTTCCATAACAGGACCATTTATTTTTCAAGTCAAAAAATTTATTGTTGAAGTTTTGTCACACATGAAATAAATATCCATTTTAAAAAGTGTTTTTTTAAGAGTTGGTATTAGGATGTGGGTTGTATTGATGATGTGATATCTAACAATTAACTTCATTAATGCTGTAGTGGAAACAACAATTTTAATTGTGTGGTTCATTATATGAATCTCACCATACTATGCTACTATTTGCCTGTTTCAAAATAAAATTTGTTAATAGGATAATTTCACCGAAATTGTACCTTTTCATTCCATAATTTCACCCAAACTGTACCTTTTTATTCCATAATGATTGCTCATATATTTTTATTTATTTTGATTTTTTGACACTTCAGGAGCTCCAGTAGATGTTTTAAACTTGAGGTATCTGCTCTATGTAAATTTTTGCCTTCGTTCAAAGTTGATACTTGCTACTTGTTTTATTACCAATACTCGCTACCTACTATTAGCATTGATACTCCTTAGGTTTTGATGATCACAATCATTAAGCAAATTGGCTTGATAAGATATAAAACATCATGCGATTTGTATCTGCCCTAACTTGGTTTTGCAGGGTACTATGGCCTACTGATTGTATAATCAGTCTGTCTCAAACAGCAAGCCAAATGCATTGACAATCAGCATACCAGTTTCATAAACAGCGTGCCAGTTTCACAAATAGCAAGCTGATTGTGTCTGACAGAAATAAAAGAACAGTTCGAATTTCAAAGAGCATGAAGTGGGAATATTGTTAGATATGTGTAAGGGCCCTCTGAATTAATTCTGAATATGTCAGCACTCACATTTCATAGAATATGGGAGACAAAATATTCCATTTATTAAAATAAGGAAAGTAAGATCTACTTTAGCTTATTTTAATACCTCCACTCAAAACAAACCACATGGGTTTGTCTTCATTCATCATATCAGTTAAATTCCTCCATCATATACTTCTCTCTCAACTGATCATTCAAGCTCCATGTTCTTCATGAATTTAAATTAAAATCATCACCAACGGATTTATTCTTTTTGAACCGTTGGAGCCTTTCAAAGAAAAATTCTGGAACTCTTGTTTACTTATATAAGAGCTGTTTTTGTTCAGTTCTTATGTAGACATATACACGAAGTGCAGAAACAAGAAAATATTCACAACTACAAATAGCCTTCATTGCAAAATCCTTCAAAACCTTTTCAAACCCTTATATACACGTATATATTGATATTCAGAGGGTTCATAGGTTGAGTTGTATTTATTTAAATCATTGTATTGTTCAAGTTGTATTGATTTATTGTTATACAAGGTTGGCTTAAGGTTTTGGGTGGGTAGAACTAGGCTAGAGAAGGATACTTAGGAAGTATTGCTTAGAGAGCTAGTTCAGCATAGCAAACAGCAACCCAGTTGTAAGCAGCAGGGTGTAAGGGAGATATATTGTTGGATCTTGTAATCGGTTTTATAGTTGATCAATAATATATTCTCTTACCAAGTTTGGTAAGGGACCAGGACGTAGACCATAGGGGATTAGGGGTCGAACCTGACTAAAAGATCTTGTGTCACATTTTATTTTCTACATATTTCATACTGCATTTCATTTTAGTTACAAATAGCTTGCATTTTTGTAAACTATGTTATCACAAATAGCAAGCTGTTTCTGGTAAAATTTCAAATAGGTCATAAATAACCATTGTTAGCCATAAACAGCTATTCACCCCCCTCTAGTTGTTGTTTTTCATTTGGTATCAGAGCATTGGTATACTAACAATTCTGTAACAGGAAAGTATCGATCATGGCTAAACATTATCTCGAAGCAAAATCTGATTATAGAGCTCCTCTCCTCACTGGCTCGGAAAATTACAACTGGTGGAAATGTAGAATGGAAACATTCTTGTCCAAGAGGCCACTGGTATTAAGAGTTGTGCAGAAAGGAAACTTCGAATTTCTAGATGATAAAAACCAACCAAAAGATGTTGATGATCTTACTCCTGATGAGATTATCAAATGTGGTTATAATGGAGAAGCTAGAAATTCTCTATTGAATGCATTAGATCAAGCTGAGTATGACAAAGTTTCTTCTCTAAAGACGGCAAAGGAAATGTGGGATTCATTGGAGACATGAAGGATCGACAACTTTGAGAAAGGTGAAGCTTAGCAAATTAATGAATGATTTCGGAAACTTCAAGCTCAAAGATGATGAAACTATCAAAGAAGGTCAAGCAAGGTTCCAGGTCACTATAAATTCTTTAAAGAGACTTGGAAAAGATATTCGACAAGATGAAATTAACATGAAAGTTTTAAGTGTTGTACCATTCATTTATGAGGCTAAAGTCACGACCTTGGAATCATCCTCAACAATGGACACCATGGATCACCTAGCTGTATTTGCTGAGCTTGAACAATTTGAAAGCAAGATAAATAACAGCCAGGTTGAAAGTGTTCGGGCTCCTCTAACCAAAATTAAGAATTTGGCACTTCATTCTACAAATAGCAAGCCAGCCGAGTCTGCAAACAGCAAGCTGACAGAATCAGATGAAGAATCTGATGAAGAACTTGCACTCGTCTCAAAGAAGATCAAGAGGCTGATTGAAAAGAAAAACAGAATGAAAAGAGGTAGAGGAGGTTTCTCCAACAACAAGAAAGCCAAGAAACCAACTTGTTTCGAATGTGGCAAGCCTGACAATTTTAAAAAGGACTGCTACAAGCTAAATTCAAATAGCCTGCTATTTTCAAAGACAAGAGAAAATCGAAGGCTTTATTGACTTGGAGTGATGATGATTCAGACTCCAGTGATGACTCAAGTGAAGACATGGTGAACCTGGCCCTTGTAGGTCTAAATGATGAAGAAAGTTCACAAGGATCCATAAAAGAAGATTTTGTGGATAGTGATTATTCGGATTCAGAAGATGATGCAAGTGAGGTAAACTCAATTAATTCTGATTTACCTTCCTCTCCTATTATGCTAGAAAAACTAACCATGCAGGTACCAAGTAATGTGTCTATCATTGAGTTCATGGAATTGAAAATAAGAATAGCAAGCTTGAAAAGAAGAATACTCATTTGAAGAAAATCATTTCTGATTTAATGGCTGAAAAGACTCCTAAAATCAATCATGATGAGCTTATTGCTAATTTAAAAGAAAAATTATCTCAATTCGAAGGAGTCAACAAAGTAATTCTACAAAGAAATGTGGTGCTCATGAAAGAACTGAGGGAGTTGAGGTTAAAAATTGAATCTAGAGATAAATGTATTAAATCATACAAGCTCAAAGTATCTTGTCAAGTCGAATCCTCAAAAATTGCTGAGAAGAGAATTCAGCAACCTGAACTTATCAAATAGCAAGCTGAACTGATTTCTCTTCTGGAAAAAGAGGTCAAAGATCTCCAGAAAGGAATGGAAACCTTTGTTCAAGGAGAAGACAGCCTAAAGACAATAATGAAAAGGGCAAATGTCCCTTTAGTCAGAGAAGGAGTTGGCATGAACTTAAACAAGAAGCATGGTGCACTCAAATATGATGGAAGAAATGGCATACTTTACGACTATGTTATGCCTTGGAAGACATGCAACAAGTGTGGTGGAAAAGGCCATCTGGAAAGACAATGTGTGGTTCAAGTCAATCATAAAGGAAAAATAGCGTACCAGAATGGACCAGTCAGACTACAAACAGCATACCAGAATGCTTCTGACAGAAGACAAACAGCTTACCAAAAGAGTGGCAGAAAGAAAAATCAGTCTCCAAAAGTGATCCAAATGTGGATCAAGAAAATTGATTTAAATGTTCTATATACTATTGCTACTAACCAATTTGCCAATTTGGACCCAAACCTATATGGGTACCAAAACATTGAGTTGATGTTTGTTTGTTTTGTAGATATGTCTTGCCACCAAAGTAAAGTCAAATCGATGTATTTTGGATAGCGGATGCACTAGACATATGTGTGGAGGCAAGTCTCAGTTCATAAAGCTCAAAATGAAGAAGGGTGGAAGAGTTACAATTGGAAATAGCAAGACTCTTCGAATCCTTGGTATCAGTTCTATTGGTAATAGTAATATCTCGATTGATAAAGTTCAATATGCCAAAGGTATTTCTTATAATTTTCTTAGTGTCACTCAATTATTTGACTATGGACATTTTGTTCAGTTTGGAATTGATAAAACTATTATTACTATCGGTACTAACCAAGTCTCCATAGTTTTTAGAAGGGAAGGAAATATATATGTATTAGACTTTGAATTACAGGAAACATCGTGTTGTTTGGCTGCAATAAACAATGATCCTTATATTTGGCATAGAAGGTTGGCACATGCACACATAGATTTGCTTAATAAATTATCAAGCAAGAAACTGGTAAGAGGACGACCCAAACTGAAGTATGCTAAGGTTGTAGTCTGTTCAGCATGCCAATTGGGCAAACAGATTAGAAGTACACACAAAGCAAAGAAAATGGTATCTACTTCTAAACCTTTAGAGCTTCTGCACTTGGATCTTTTTGGTCTAGAATCTTATAAAAGTATTGGAGGTAAACAATACGGTTTTATAATTGTAGATGATTATTCTAGATTTACTTGGGTATTGTTTCTTCGTACTAAAGATTGTGCTTTAAATGAGTTTGAGAAGCTGATTAAATTACTTGAGAACAGTCTTAATACAAGGCTTGTAGGTATAAGAAGTGATAGAGGAGGTGAATTTATCAATGAGAACTTTATTGCATATTGTGAAGAAAGAGGAATCTCCCATGAATATTTTGCTCCAAGGACTCCACAACAAAATGGAGTGGTGGAAAGAAAGAATAGGTCACTTCAAGAAACAACAAGGACTCTACTGCAAGAAACAGGCTGCCTAGAAGCTTTTGGGTCGTAGCTGTGAATACAACATGCTATGTGTTGAATCAAATTATAATCAGGCCTATTTTGGACAAAACTCCATATCAATTGTTGAGAAACAAGAAGCCAAATTTTAGTTACTTCAAGATTTTTGGTTCTAAGTGTTTTGTGCTCAAGACAATTGGTAAAGATGGTAAATTCGATGCTAAATCCTATGAGGCTATATTTCTTGGTTATTCTTTAACAAGTAGGGCTTATAGAGTTTATAATGTTAATAAACATATTGTTGAAGAATCTATTGATGTTAACTTTCAAGAGCCTAACAATGATCTACCAAGAGATGAGGAAGAATTTACAGGTGAAAGAGAAAGTATGCAACCTCAAGCTACTGACAATCAGCAAGCTGGAAGTTCACATCAGCAAGCTGAAGTTAAAGCTGAAACTGAAAGCCAGCAAGCCAAGAAGGATGCAGACACTAACAATCAGCAAGCTGGAAGTCTAAATCAGCAAGCTGGAAGTACAAATCAGCAAGCTAAACTTGAAATTGCAATCTCTAAAATGACTTTGGAAGGTCCTAGAGGTTCAAGGGCTACTAAAAAATTACCTATCTATGATGGAGAAGATCAGTCACCACCAGCTAAGATGAGAAAGACAACTCATGAAGAAATATCTCAACACTCTTTACCTAGGTCAACAAAGATGGTCAAGAATCATCCCCCAGAGTTGGTCATTGGTGATATTACTGCTGGAATTACTACAAAGAGAGGGAAAACAAATTATTGTGCTCATGCTGGCTTTCTATCTCAAGAAGAACCCAAAAATATCAATGAAGCATTAGAAGATGAAAATTGGATCATGGCTATGCAAGAAGAATTAAATCAATTTGAATGATGTGATGTGTGGGAACTTGTCAAGCCACCAGAGGATGCTTCAATTATAGGAAAAAAATGGGTGTTCAAGAACAAAGTTGATGAATTTGGCACCATTACTCGAAATAAAGCAAGATTTGTAGCTCAAGGCTATAACCAACAAGAAGGCATTGACTTTGATCAAACCTATGCTCCTGTTGCTCGTTTGGAATCAATAAGAATGCTTTTGGCCTATGCATGTTACAAGAAAATCAAGCTATATCAAATGGACGTGAAGAGTGCATTCCTAAATGGCGTGCTGGAAGAGGAAGTTTATGTCAAACAACCTCCTGGTTTCGAGCATGATCAATATCCAAACTATGCATTCAAGCTAAAGAAGGCTCTTTATGGTTTAAAGCAGGCCCCTAGAGCTTGGTACAAAAGGCTTAGTAAGTATCTAGGGATGGGCATCGGGGCACTTCGGGGCCGGGGAGTGCTATCCCTGCCCCCTTCCCCGAATTCAAACCAGATCCCCGTCCCCGGCCCGATCCCCGTCGGGGATTATTTTTTATTCCCCATCCCCGGCCCAAACGGGTAACGGGGATCCCCGCGGGGAATCGGGGAATTTCATTTTAAACAAAAAATAACATTTTAAATAATTTTAAACACTAACTAATGAGTTTGAAACAATTTTTTAACCACTAAATTAAGATAAAAAATAATGCTTAAATAAACAATTATAAATAACATGGAAATGAGGTTATTTAACTACTAGAAAGACAAACATATTAGATTAAAATATTATTTTGTTTCCAATATAAAGTATTGGAAATTCGTATATATTAATATATGATTATCAATATATATATATATAATGTAGTGAAATCGAGTAGGGGATTGAGAATCGGGGCGGAGGTCGGGGATCGGGTCGGGGAGACATAAAATCCCGGCCCCGGCCCGTACCCGAAAAAATCCCCGATTTCCCACCCCATTCGGTGTGGGGATCGGATTGGGATCGGGCGGGATAGGATGAATGCCCATCCCTATAAGTATCTAATCCAAAATGGATTCATTCGAGGTAAAATCGATCCCACATTATTTATTAAGCATAATGGTAAAGATATTCTTATTGTACAAATATATGTGGATGATATTATTTTTGGAGCTACTAATGAATCTATGTGTAAGTGGTTTTCTAAGTGTATGCATAGTGAGTTCGAAATGAGCATGATGGGTGAACTCAATTATATTTTGGGTCTTCAAATCAAGCAATCTAAAGATGGAATTTTTGTGCACCAATCCAAATATACAAAAAGTCTGCTCAAAAGATTTGGTTATGAAGATGTTAAGCCAAAATCAACCCCTATGATTCAAAACAGCAAGCTGACTGCAGACGAAAATGGTAAGGCTGTTGATATCAAAAGGTATCGAGGTATGATTGCAAGCTATTATATTTAACTCCTTCTAGACCTGACATCATGTATAGTGTATGTGCTTGTGCAAGGTTTCAATCCAACCCTAAAGAGTCTCACTTAAATGATATTAAAAGAATATTTCGATATTTTAGTGGTACAATTTATCTTGGTTTGTTCTATCCTATCACAAATACTTTTGATCTTGTTGGGTATAGTGATGCAGACTATGCAGGTTGTCAAGTTGATAGAAAAAGTACTAGAGGTGTCCTTGGACAAAGCCTAGTTTCATGGCAATGTAAGAAACAAACTTCTGTTGCTTTATCCACGACCGAATGAGAGTATCTAGCAGCTGGGAGCTGTTGTTCTCAACTTTAATTTATGGATGATTCAAACACTAAGGGACTTTGATATCAAGTGTGGAAGGGTTGCAATAAATTGTGACAACACTAACACCATTAATATTTCTAAAAATCCGGTGAATCACTCAAGAACGAAGCATATTGATGTTCTACACCATTTCTTGAGAGATAATGTTGTTAAAGGCAAGATAGAGTTGTTTTTTGTTCCAACTGAATTTAAACTAGCTGATATATTCACCAAGCCCCTTGCTGAGGAAAGATTCTCAATCATTCGAATGCAACTTGGTATGTGCTCTATATAAATCAGCATGCTGAATGGTAGTTGCTGGAAAAATTAGCTTACCATTTGTTCAAATTACATATTACAAATGGCATATTATTTGTTATCACTTCTAGCTTACCATTTGTTAGAAAATAGATATTTTCTGCATATACGTGATGTGAATTAATTGCTTTTGATGTTATACTTATCTGTTTTAAACATGGTATGTGCTTATTTGATTTATCCTTTATAAAATCCTATACGCTTGTTTTTATATATGTTTTAATTAGAAACTTAGCTTTATTTAATTAATCCTAAATTTTCCCCTAAAAATTATCAAAACAAGAGACACGGGACTGTTCAGTCTATTCTCCATATTCAAACACTGTCTCTCTTTTAAGCGGCGATTAAGGTTTCTAAGCAGTGATTAGGGTTTCTAAGCCACTACGCCATATATGGGCGTCCGCAATGCTTTTTTATTGTAATGCCCACTTTCTTTTATATTAGAGGTATCCTTTTTGACCTACTGCAACACTATTGAGATTGTGTTACATTACCTGTGAAGGTACGGTTGCAGTAGAACATGTACTGTTGCAATAGCTTTGTTGTGTTACAGTAGCGATTAAGCGTTGCATTTGCTATATTTTTAACATTTATAAATATAAAAATGAATAAACATGTGGGTCCCACATAAGTGTTACATTTGCTGTAATCATTGTTACATTTGAATGGTACAAGTGCCACGTATGACAAATTGCCACATGTCACGTGGGCCCCATTGCCACATGTCACGTGGGCCCCACTAACACGTGTCACTACCACATGTGTGACGCCCTCCCGACCCGGGGCCTAGATCGGAGGGTCACTGACACACATCTAGATGCAAACACCCTAAAATATAAATATAAATATAACATGCTGCCTGGCCCCTACACTACTATCCAAGATCTTTCACAGGTAATGGTATGAAACAAGCAGCCATCATCTAACTAAATTATTATACAAACCTGAATTCAAAATATTATTATTATTACAACCCAAATTCTCAAAACATAACCATATCTCACAACTAGCTAAAGTTCTCCTCACTGAGCTGTTATTGCATCTACCTCGGGAGCTATATGGAAATGAACCAACTCGGGTCCACGATAGGTGCGCTTCCTCGCAGTTTGGATAGTACGGACCATGATTCTTAGATTACTGTCAAAAGGTTAGACAAAATAACAATGAACTAACGCTCAGCAAGTAACTAGGATCTCAATTGAACAACATAATATGGTATATCAAAGGATGACAATAAATCAAGATATAACATGGTTATCCGAAAGCAATAGCAAGGATCCTGATATCGTATTTGACATAAAATGTATCGATAACAGGATAACAATATATACTTCAAAATTGTGTAAAGCAATTGATATTTCAAGCGTTAAACCAATTTCATTTCTCAGTAAATAAAAGACATCATTTTAAGAAAACTGATTGGAGTTTTATTTCACCTTAACGGACAATAGGGGTGATCAGCCCAAGAAGTCCCCATACCGGACACAAAGTCCCTCTTAACATTATTTCCTTTCATTAGGATAGCTTGGGATCCCAAGAGGCAACACATTGGCCTATAAAAGGTGTCGAACTGGATAGACCAGAACGACACAATAATACACCTCAAAACTGACAGGACCGGTATTACCCGATCATCCCGTCTCTCCAATCGTCAGGAATCCGTGGAAACCATTTAGAAGGAGTTCCTAACATTTTATAAAAAATATCTCATTTTAAATCCATTCCAATTTCCAAAACTCTTTTTAATTTCGTAAAACATTTCAACTCTTAACTTCTTCAAAAACTCTTACCTCGAAGTACTTTCGACTCTCTGATAACAAATCAACCCAGTCTAGGTAACTTCAAGGTAATTTTAAGAAAACAACTCATTTTGATTTGCAATGATAAAAGTTAAAGGGTTTGACTAGGTTTTCTGACATCAAAGAAATAAGGAAATACAAGTCTGGATCAAGAAGATATAGACTCGAGGGCATTATGGCAAATGATCAGGATTTCAAGTTCTAAAGTATTTTAAAGAATTTTGCAAAGTTCAGGGCCAACATAGGTTCAACTGGCAACGAACATAAGTTAAGTAGAACACTGGTTTATCGATCAGTCAATATGACATGATTAAGGGAATTTGTCTGGCATATATGGTCAAGAAGCAGTTAGAAAGAATTAGGCTACTTCCAGGTTTCCAGTTTATAAAACATGTGTTCTTAGAATTCTGGGTACATGAATAGAAAGGCTTACGAAAGATTTATAATCAACATGGTATAAGATAGCACTACTAGAAAAACTGCCTTAGACATCGCTTATTAGCTGATGTCTTTTGAAAATGCAAGCGATGTCTTTGCATGCGATGTAAAAAGTAGGGGCCTTAGACATCGCTTTTTAGCCGATGTCTATAAGCCATTAAGACATCATTTCCTTAGACAATCTGATGTACTTTCCTTCAATTTATATCTTGACTATGATTTCAGTTCTGCTATAATATGACATCTATATCAATTTGAACATATCATATATACAATAAAATGAGACATTAACAACGAGTACTTCTTCAAACTGATGTGCATCTTAACATTTTACATCAGTCGTGTAATAGAAGCGATGTGGTATATATATATTTTAACATCAGTTTCTATTAGCTTCTGATGTCTATTAGCTACTTTAACATCGGTTCCATTATCTAGCGATGCCTATTATATACTTCAACATCAGTTCTTTATTAGGTGACTGATATATTTTTTTGTTTTTGACATCAGTCCATTAATTTTTGTCTAAAAATATTTTCTTTGTTTATATTTTTACATCAGTTCTTTTGTTTGTAAAGTGATGTTAGTTTTCTTTTGTAATTCATGAATCCCCTGTTTCAATGAAATGCCCAAAAACTAAACATTCATGCATCCAAAAACTAAATTACCATACAAAAACTAAATTACCATACAAAAACTAAAGAACCAAACCAATGTCGCAAAACCAAACATTCATTAATTTACCAAGCATTCCAACTACATTATCCACCAAACAAACTACATAAATCAAAACCAAAGGTTCCAACTACGTACATCATCCACCAATTACGTACTCCAAACAAACTACATAAATCAAAACCAACTACTACCATATTTCCCCATCATAGTTTACCAAAATTCGCATCAACATCAACCACAAGTCTTACTACTTAAGTCAAATTAAAGCAAAAGAAAAGAGCACATGATCTGGCCGGGCCTTTTTTACAAGAAGTAGTACTCGATATGGCTAAGAGCCTCACATCGAACCTCATCAAGGTCATCCCTGGAATAAGTCACCTTTCGATTCTTGGCAGCCCACTGAAAATTGTAAAACACGAGAATAATTACAATGAATCCTATGACAATTCATATATATACCAATTATATATACATTGAAGCAAAGAAAAATACCATTTTAATAAATGTCATTTCACTATCCATGACAATTTCTTTCATGTAGCGCATAACTACATAGCCACATTCAATCCCAACAGGTTGTTTAGGACATCCCTATTTAACAAAAAAATGCATATCAATAAGTAAATTAATGCCCTGGTTCTAATGAGCAGTAGCGTAAAGTCTTAGGCACCAACCAGAATTACTAAATTGTAGAAAATAAAAAGAAAACTTACGGGAAGATATCTGATAGTCGGGGCTTTATTTCCCCTTCCAGCCTGAATATTGAAAGCAATCACCGCCCTTCCAGCCTAAAAGTGAAAATTTTGGCTAAGGACGGGGAGAAAATGGAGGGGTCGGTGGTTTCATTTTTTTAAAAAAGGGTTTAGACATCGCTTTACATATTAACTGATGCACAGCTATTAAAAATACAAAGGATAGCGAGTTTCAGTTTTTTTTAAAAAGGGCTTAGACATCGCTTTACCAATGGACTGATGTACAGGTATTCAAAAGACATCACTTTTTAATTCGGTGATGTCCAAAACGCTTTTAACATCAGTGACTTTTCTAACCGATGTCTAATGTGTGATGTCTATTAACAGATTTCTAGTAGTGTAGGCATGCTTGAATCAACAAGATATATCAGTTCAAGAATATAACTGCAAGTAAGGATAGAGTTACTTGCCTCCAGTAGAATGCAACAGCTCACAGCTCAGCCTACTGAAACTCAACCTTAGCTTTCCCTTTATTGCTAGGGCCTACGTCCTTCTTATCTACACAAACCATAATCACTACTTCAGAATACTATACCTCTTAATCGTCTAATCCTATTCTACCCAAACGATCCTTATAACGCAGCTATACTTAACATATATCATACGTACCTGACATTATACTAGAATAACCTTATAAACAGATATCCACTTAGGCACGTAACACATATAACATGCATCTCACATAAGCCACTTAGCACGTAAAACTGACTCACAGGCCGACATGCTATTCAATATACACTTTATTATATATATAATTTTACGAAAATCGGACATAGTCCCCTTTATAATATGGACTATCCCGTCAAAAAATATCCGACTCCACTTCACAATCAGGTACCTACGATGGATTTAAAATCCACCTACAATTCCAAATGGATATATAATATCATCACAACTCTTAATCGTACTATTTACCATGTAATTCGAAATCATCAATAATCAGTAAACCATGCTTAACGAATCATTAATATCACATATCTCCAAATAATTCGAATAACTCACATATAATCATATAAATTCAATTAATTCCAATTAATTCATAATTAACTCCCCAAGATTTGAATAAATCACATATGCAGCTCTTATAATTCGGATAGCATTACAGGAAAATTAACTCAAATTAAAAACATATATTCGAATAATTAATCAAGAATCTAACGAGTTAATTTACTCGACTTTTAACATATAATTCGAATATAAACGAAATAAAAATTCGAATACTATACATGCATGCATCAAATCGAAGTAAATCTGAATTTATAATCATTATTAGGCCACAATCATCATCATCGGCCACCACCGGTTCACCAGAGTTCATCACCGGTGGCGGTGAAGCTTCGGGGTTTCCCATTTTTGGGACTTCCAACTCGAATTTCCACCGATTAATCTCACAATCATAGCAGTTAACAAGAATTAAAGCACAACAGTTCGGAATCAAGCAAAACCCGAAGTGGGTTCGAGATTTTCTTCATCAAAACCGAATATATACATACGGTATATACATATATATACGAACAAACACATCGCAGCACAACACCAACACGAGAGGAGCACAAAAACAAGCTCTAACAACCGTGGGCATCATTATCAATCAAGAATCACTGCACACAAGCTATAATCGAAGCAAACCCGAAATGGGTGTTATAATTTTCATCATAAAAACCGCATGCAATGATAGATATGGATAGAGGACCGAAAAATAGGAAGAAATCCGGTCTCCGATCAGGAAATCGATCAAAAACCGAAGAGGAAGAGATGGTAGTACCGAGAGAGAGACTCGAGAGAGTTGATATAGAGAGAGAGAGAGAGAGAGAGAGAGCAGAGAACACAAATGAGAAAGAAATAGGCTGGCGGTGGTGTTGGTGAAATGGTAGGGGCAAAAATGTCATTTGCCAAATACTAATCTACTTTGCTGAAAATCCAATTTTAAACCACTATAAATTCGAAATTAAATAAATAATGGGGAGAAAAATAAAACTAATTTTTTTAAAATAAAGTTTATGAAATTAGAAGCGTCCCCATATTTTTAAAATAATATTTGGATCAAAAATGAATTTTATACGAATTTTCGAAATAAAGGCTCTTTAAAAGAAATAATGCATTTTAAATCATTTTAAAATACTAAATCACACAATTAAATATCCATACCAATTTTCATAACTCAACAATGTCACAAAGATGATAGCGCAACAATTTCATGATTTAAATCAACTCCAATGATTTTATATGATTTTTGAAAGATTAAATATGCACTTTAAAAATACTTTTAATGCTCCGAAAATACAAATAAAATTCCACGATCATATACAACATATACCGATCATCATATAATCATATAATCATGCTTTCACACATATCTTGGCTTCATCAAATATTCTCATCAGATATTCCACATAATTTCCACATTAGATAATCAAATAAACATTTAAAATCGCGAAAATTTCTAAGTCGTTATAGCCTTCCCCCCTTAAAAGGATTCCGTCCCCAGAATCTCACCTAAGTAAACAAATGAGGTTACTTGGCAAGCATCTTGCTTTCAAGCTCCCAAGTCGACTCTTCGACTCTAGGATTCCTCCACAAAACCTTAACTAACTTAACAACCTTATTTCTAAGCTTTCTATCACTTCTATCTTGAATCTCTACTGGCTGCTCTTCATAAGACAAATCCGTCTGAATTTCGATAGGCTCATACTCAATTACGTGACTCGCATTTAGATTGTACTTCTTAAGCATAGATACGTGAAACACGTTATGAATATGGTGCATATGCGGTAGCAACGCCAATTCATAAGCAACCTTCCCAACTCGCTTCAAAATCTCAAAAGGTCCTACATACCTAGGACTCAACTTTCATTTCTTACCAAATCTCGTAACTCCTTTCCACGGTGACACTTTTAACAACACTTGATCACCTATCTCAAAACTCATATCCTTTCTCTTCAAATCAGCATATTTCCTTTGTCGATCCTGGGCAGTAATTAATCTTTTCTAAATAACTTCAACTTTTTCTTTCATCTGCTGAAGCAGCTCTGGTCCTAATATTTTCCTTTCACCAACTTCTTCCCAATACACTGGGGACCTACACTTTCTTCCATATAAAGCTTCATACGGCGGCATCCCAATACTCGCGTGGTAACTATTGTTATATGAAAACTCAACTAGCGGCAAATGCTCATCCCAACTT
Organism: Kitagawia praeruptora; assembly: GCA_037693485.1. NCBI lineage: Eukaryota > Viridiplantae > Streptophyta > Magnoliopsida > Apiales > Apiaceae > Kitagawia > Kitagawia praeruptora. The sequence goes on along the minus strand of CM075351.1, from coordinate 112,269,122 downwards.
CCTTCGAAATCCAATGCACAAGCTCTAAGCATATCCTCTATTGTCTGAATGGTCCTTTCACTTTGTCCGTCCGTCTGCGGATGGTAAGCTGTACTCATCTTTAATTAGGTTCATAGACAATCTTGACATTATCGCCAAAACCTCGAGTTAAACCTTGGATCTCGATCTGATACTATCGAAACAGGAACTCCATGACGAGAGACTATCTCTTTCAAATACAAATGTACTAACTTGTCCAACGAAAATCTTTCGTTAATCGGCAAAAAATGATTAGACTTCGTCAATCTATCAATGATTACCCAAATCGCATCATGATTCGCTTTAGTTCTTGGCAATCCTACTACAAAATCCATGGCAAGGTGCTCCCATTTCCACTCGGGAATATCTAATGGTTGCAACAATCCACTTGGTTTCTGATGTTCCGCTTTAATCCTTTGACAGGTATAACACTTGCTTATCCATTCGGCTATCTCACGCTTCATATCCAGCCACCAAAAATTTTATTTCAAATCTCGGTACATCTCCGTACTTCCGGGATGAATAGTATATCTCGAACTATGAGCTTCAGTCAAAATCTCATTCTTTAATTCTACAACAATAGGAATCCATATCCTCTTCCCAAATCTCAAAACACCTTGATCATCTTTCTGGGTACAAATTTCTTCTCCAGTCAATGTATCATTTCGCAATTCATCACTTCCTCATGGCATCTTCGAATCTTTTCCAACAACTCTGGTTGAAAAGTCATTGTACTAAGAAACTCATCTGCATCTATTGACTTATAAACTTCTAAACTCAATTTCTCAAATTCTCGAAATAACTCTGTTCGCATTGTCAATGCATTCAATCTCTCTTTTCTACTGAACGCGTCAGTGACAACATTCGCCTTTCCGGGATGATAACTTATCGTGCAATCACAATCTTTATTCAATTCCAACCACCTTCTCTATCTCATATTCAACTCTTTCTGAGTAAAGATTCGAAGTCGTTATAACATGTCACATGGACCCAATCTGCCACGTGTCACGTGGGTCCCACACTGCCACGTGGGTCCCACTTTGCCAGGTGTCACGGGGCCCACTCTGCCATATGTCAGTGGGACCCACACTGCCACGTGTCAGGTAGATCCCACTGCCACGTGTCAGTGTGGGGCCCACAACTGCCACATGTCAAGTGGGTCCCCCGTGCCACGTGTCACTAAACAACACCTGCTCTATGTCCATGGTCCCACCGCCACGTGTCACGTTGGTAGCCTGCCACGTGTCCCAGTAATTTGTAATGTAAATGCCTATTACTTAAAAAAAGAGGTGGAAGGGATTAGAACCCCCGACCTCCTCCCCACTAGTTCAACAGCTTAGCCACTCCCCCAAACATTGCAATGTGTTCATTTCCTCACTCACTAATATATAAACTATGCACTTAGATTTAATTACTATTATAAACTAATATATTACTATTTTATAATTAGAATGAAAGTAATTTTCGTTTTCTATATATTATATTATTCACTGAGGGGAATAAACCATTCAAGTGTGGGGAAGTGCTCTCAATATTGAAAATGTTTATATAATTTAAAATTGAATCCTTATATTATATTATTCCGGTCAAAGTACTAGTTGACCATTGAATTACCCAATCAAATACATCTTTTTTTCTAAAATTTTGAGAATAACATTAAATATGATGGATCTTGATTCTCGTACGGTTGGGTAGTCGAGAAATATTTTTTTAAAAATCGAATCCTTAAATCCTAACGAAACCCTTTTAGGGGTTCTGGTCAAAGTACTAGTTGACCGTTGAATTACCCAATCAAATAAAAAAAAATTCTAAAATTTTGGGAATAACATTACATATGATGGATCTTGATTCCCGTATGGTTGGGTGGTCAAGAAATATTTTTTAAAAAATAGAATCCTTAAACCTTGACGAAATCCTGTTTAGGGATTCCGGTCAAAGTACTAGTTGACCGTTAAATTACCCAATCAAATAAATTTTTTTTTCTAAATTTTGGGAATAACATTAAATATGATGGATCTTGATTCCTGTATGGTTGGGTGGTCGAGAAATATTTTTTAAAAAATCGAATCCTTAACCCTGACGAAACCCTGTTTAGGGGTTCCGGTCAAAGTACTAGTTGACTGTTTAATTACCCAATCAAATAAATTTTTTTTCTAAAATTTTGGGAATAACATTAAATGTGATGGATCTTGATTCCCGTACGATTGGGTGGTCGAGAAATATTTTTAAAAAAATCAAATCCTTAAACCCTGACGAAACCCTGTTTAGGGGTTCCTGTCAAAGTACTAGTTGACCGTTGAATTACCCAATCAAATAAATTTTTTTAAAAATTTTTTGGGAATAACATGAAATATGATGGATCTTGATTCCAATACGGTTGGGTGGTCGAGAAATATTTTTTAATAAATCGAATCCTTAAACCCTAACGAAACCTTGTTTAGGGGTTCTGGTCAAAGTACTAGTTGACCGTTGAATTACCCAATCAAGTAATTTTTTTTCTAAAATTTTGGGAATAACATTAAATACGATTGATCTTGATTCCCGTATGGTTGGGTGGTCGAGAAATATTTTTTAAAAAATTGAATCCTTAAGCCCTGACGAAACCCTGTTTAGGTATTCTGGTCAAAGTACTAGTTGACCGTTGAATTATCCAATCAAATAAATTTTTTTTCTAAAATTTTGGGAATACATTAAATATGATGGATCTTGATTCCAGTACGGTTGGGAGGTCGAGAAATATTTTTTAAAAAATCGAATCCTTAAACCCTGACGAAACCCTATTTAGGTATTCTGGTCAAAGTACTAATTGACCATTGAATTATCCAATCAAATAAATTTTTTTCTAAAATTTTGGGAATAACATTAAATATGATGGATCTTGATTCTCGGACGGTTGGGTGGTCGAGAAATATTTTTTTAAAAATCGAATCCTTAAACTCTAACGAAACCCTGTTTAGGGGTTCTGGTCAAAGTACTAGTTGACCGTTGAATTACCCAATCAAATAATTTTTTTTCTAAAATTTTGGGAATAACATTAAAAATGATGGATCTTGATTCCCGTATGGTTGGGTGGTCGAGAAATATTTTTTAAAAAATCGAATCCTTAAACCCTGACGAAACCCTGTTTAGGGGTTCTGGTCAAAGTACTAGTTGACCGAATCAAATAATTTTTTTTCTAAAATTTTGGGAATAGTACTAAAAAGGATGGATCTTTGATCCCATATTATTGGGTCATCAAGAAATATTTTTAAAAAATAAACTAAAATAATTTATCAAAATTTATGTAACAACATTCGAATTTTGAGCAAATTTTCACACTTATAATAAAATGAAAAATTTGAGCAAATTTTGAGAAACAGGCGGCAAATTTCCCCCCAATCCCTCTGAACCAAAATTATTACAAGTAAAGTTTTCCCTCTTAAACGAAAATTATTACTCCAAGGCGGCACACTTTACTCTATCTACTCCCCCTCGCTCGCTCTTCTCTCTCTCTCATCTCTCGCTCTCTCTCTTATCTTCTCTCCGATCTTCTTTCTACTCTCTTCTCCTCTCTTGTCTTCTCTACTCTTAGAATCACTCTTTTATTTTAATTTTCAATTAGGGTTTTGATTGGGGGTTTTCGTTCGGGTTTTATTTAGGGCTTGGATTGGGGCTTTCAATTCAATGTAAAATTGGGTTTTCGGGTTTGTTGCTCATTATTCAATTTCTTTGTGTCTTTGTTTTAGTATATAATCTGAATATATCTGTTAGAATTGTTAATTAGTGATATTGATGATCTCCGCTCCCCAAGTGTTCGATAAAATGTCGGGATAAAAAAAATACCGCACGGACCATTTTGGCCCCCCCTCACTCCGTGGGCTGGCTCCGCCACTGAGGTACATATCCCTAATTAGGGCTTTTTTCTCATCATTTAAGATACATATCCCTAATTTGGTCTTTTTTCTCATGTTTTCATATTATTGCAGTGCCCATCTTCCTGAATCCCATAACAGGTCGGTAACCCTACTTTATTTTATTTTATTTTATTTTGCGGACGAGTATGAACCACCACCTGTACCACACTCACATCTCATATCTACACTAGTTCAAATTTTACACTAAAATTGTACGATGAAAAGCGTGATAAAAAATCGGCGTTCAAGCTGTTTGAGCTATTTGAGGAAAGTCCTAATATAACACCACATCTATCTGTTACCTCCTAATTAATAGCTGAGTTCATTTTTATATGCAGTTTTAATGATGACCCTCTTGCTTATTATTATTGTTTCATTGATGCAAAAATGAAGAAATTCAAGACGCCCGGCACCTCCAGCTTGAAGATATGTTGTTGGTTGAACCCCCGGATAAGAAATCTGATAAGGGGCTAAATGAGTTCAGGAGTAGCACAAGTTCAATGGGAGTTCAATCTCAATTGGGTACCCTATCACAAATTATGAAAGTTGTAGATCCGAAGCTTCATCAACATATTGGTATGTATGCATTAGTTTTTTGGTACTTTCTTATGTGGTAGTATGTACGATGCATAAAAATTGTATTATGATTTAGATAAAAACCAAAACAATACCTCCCCCTCCCCCCCCCCCACATATCATGCTTAATGGTCTTCATTTTAGGGTAGGATGACCAAGTTCTTCTGGTTCTTGAGGTACTTATCGCAGGTGCGGGAAAACTTAACATTCTAACCTTTATTAAATTTTGGTATGAGGAACTATATCTAATGCTTTGTGAAATCCCCATTTCAGTTTGGCATTTATTGGAGTCTTAATAGGATACAAAATTCTTATGAACACTAACATAAATAGACTATCTTGTGCAGTGACAGTTAGCTTTCGTGTTTTTTTAGTTACCAATATATAGAGTGCATTTTATTTATCAGACCATGCTTTCTTATTTATTACTATTATTATTAATTATTAATAACACTGATGTAGCATGATTAAAATTTAAAATGCTTCTTCTTCTTTTAACAAAAAGTTATAATCACATTGGTTCTTGTTGGGTCATGTGATTATTCTGTATGTCCTTGGCTGAAAGAAAATTTTGGAATGTGTGGTGCTCTTCATACTTGCCTACTTGGTAATGTTACTTTGCTTTGTCACCTAAACTTTACAACCATGCTTAATATTTTATGTGGTAATTTCTTTCTACAGATGCGAATCAAAAATCAACTATGATGTGTTGGATGAGCTTTATAATGACTATATATTGATCATCATTTTCTTTACAAATTTGTATTCTTTTAGTGTGTGCATTTTCAACTTTCAAATATCTGAGGGACGTGTCATCCTTATTCCAGGCCTTTTGTAGCTAGTAAGTATAATGACTTGTGTACATAATCTTAGTTTATTTTCCTCGTGTTTTCTTTTCTCAATCAGTTTTCTTCTGCAGTTTCAACTTTCAAGGAAACTGCCTTCTTGACAGAGATCCCAAACAGCATCCTACACATCAATGTGGTAAATTTTCATGCGCATCTCTCCTTTATAATGTATTAGCTGTAAATAATTTTAGAAGCAAAGCAGTCCTTGGAAATTTGGAAAAGAAAAAGGTGTCATTAAACTTAAGGTCTTATCCTAAAATTTCATGTCAATAATATATGATATCAACTAATAGAGGATATGGCTATTTATTGTAAATGTTGAAACTGATATACTTAAAAACATCTGTTTAGAATTATATAAGATATTAAAACTTTTTTGTAGTATATCTTTACTTTAAATTTCATTAACTAAATTGGATCTTAGTATTGTGGTTAAAAGTGACTTTATCTGTACATCTCTTTACATCAAAGAAGAGCTCTAGATAGGTTAAAAGAACTAAATTATACTTTGTTTGTGTATGTTGTGTGAGTTATATGTATTTCCCTCCATGTCACCGTGTTTCAGAATTATAGCAATGTGATCAATTAGTAGCCATGTGAGTAGGGGTCACGAACTCTTGAGAACAATGTAATTAATTGGTAGCTGTGTGACTATAGTGGATATTGCTGAACAATGTTAAGATATGTGCATCTCGAACTCCTGTTTGGCTTAACGCCAGGTTGCCAATAGGCAACATGAGAATGCACAGTTATTCATTTTTGATTGTGTAACCTGACCTGCTTTTTTTTAGCTTGTTTAGTTTGAAAAAGCATTTCACATTATACCGTTGCTTTTTAGTTTAGGCAAAATAGAATGATTTAATCTCTATTGCTTGCTAGAATGAGGAGGCCAGTCATTTCTTAAAAGGTTAATGCAGTAACAAAAGATGAAAACATGATAATCAACTTAATTACGGTTCCACTGTATTATTTCTGTAGTCGCTGCACATAGAGTTTGGTAACTCCTGTTCCAGTTCTCTTTGTAGACACTATAGTCAAAAAGGAGAAGGGAAAACGAATTAAAGCAGTGATTTTTGTGTCAAGTAAAATGATTAGGTGATGTCCTTTCCTTGTAATGCAATTATACCTTTGTTTACATCCCACTCAATTCCATCTTTATCAAAATTCAACAAAACATGAAAGCATCTGTGTGACACCCCCCAAATCCGGGGTCAGGAGATTTGGTTGTCACGCGAAAATCCTCAAAATAAAACATTTGTTTAATAATAATCATTCACTTGTGATTGTCCAACAATGGAAATATAACATCTGTGACCCCAAACCTACCAAGATCTTTTAAGGTTATAGGGCTAGAAACAAGAATCCAAATTCCATTAGATAAAAAAAACATTCATTCCCAACATTCTCTTGGATCAAATCTTAAACCACTGATGTAACTTCGATAAGAAGTACGCCAGGCTAACCAGACCAGTACATAATAATAATAAATATTAGAACTCAATTATATAAAATAGATCTTACTCTAAATCCAGACATCCTGAGCCAAGTCATCTTCGGAATAGCATCTCGCTTCTTCTCTTTCTGAACTGTGCGGATACGTCTCGCCAAACTACCTTACTGAAATGTTAGGATCCAAAACAGCAAGTATGAGCGAAAGAAATGCTCAGCAAGCGTATAAAAATTTTGATATAAAACCAGGATTAGTGGGGCATAAAAATCAACTGAAATGTATAACAGTTTATAGAGAAACTGAATCAACAACTGTGATATAATTCAAATCATAACTGAATCATTTGACATGTCATAAAAATGAATCATCTGTCAATTCACAATATATAATAGCCATTCTGGCGATATGGATTGGATATATATATATATATATATAACTGAACACCATTGCCCCCTGATCAGGTTCTAAGGCAATGGGACCCTCTATACTCCACCGGTATTCTCTTTTTTCCGTGTGTGTATAGTCCGGATTTCTGGGGTACCCAAAATAGGCAAGTAATGATAGCCTATAGGAAGATGGTATGGTTACCATATCCTCCTTAAATATTGCTGGACCATGACAGCAACCATGGCCTCCTACGCTTTACCATTTTCCAATAAATATTGCTGGACCATGACATCAACCATGGCCTCCTACGCTTTACCATTTTTCCAATCCAATAGAGCAATTTCCGAATTCAACAGGAAATGCTTAGTTTCACATACAGTTCACATCCCTATTATTTACTACGATAATAAGGATATGAAGAGTTTATCTTAAACAATTCCCCACATCAAAGGTACCAATATCAAGCAACTGTATTCGCACAAAAATATTTAAGAATCACGAATAGCTCTGAACAATAGCTATTCGTCATGATATGAATCAATGAAACATAAAATAAAAAGTGTTTAGATGATTAAGAAAATACTTGCCTCTGGTCCTTAGCTGTTGCGTAAAGTCGAGGTAACCCGTCTACCTTCTTCTTCTATCTTACGTCATCATATCCTCTGTTGATCATTCGCTGGTTTGACGCTCTTGCGATTGCCACGAGTCTAATCCATTGACATCGAGCCTGCGCGTTTACTTCAATATCTCTGTCCGAAGAAAATAATTGGAAATGTCACCTTTGAACATAGACGTTTTCCCGGTGTTAAAACACCTCACAAGTAAACCAGCAATTCCACAAACAATACTTTCATCACCATCCTTCTTTATTACAATCCACACAATAATGCATCCATCTCCAACTTCTTCATAACCCACAAGAATATTTCATCCATCTCCAATCTCCTTTATTAAACATTTACTTATCTCCGCTGACAAACCTAAGTCAATATTCAACAATTAATCCTTGCGAAAATAAACGATATTCGATCATCGTTGCCAGTAAATCAAAGAAAATATCGTCTACTCTTAATGGCATCTTATAACATAAACCATATAAACAATTAACACACATTAACTATATATATCGGGCAAATTCCAATTTACATCATAACCCTCGATACTTAATACCTTAATAATTCACATTGCACGTAAAGAGACTCAATAAGTAGATCACATAATCACATAGCACGTTGATCAGATCATAAAAAGATTTTATCCAATATTTTTAAAACAGAAAACGGTCAAAACCCTAATTATCGGATATAACCGACTCAATAAAAAGGTTTGGTAAAAAGTCGATCCAAATTTAAAAGTTGAATTTTAACTTAAAACTATTTTTATAAGAACCGGGTCATTTTTCTAATTCCAGAAATACTTTTCTCGTTGAAAACGGACAAACGGTTTAATTAATACGCAATTAATAAGAATAATTCAATTAATAATTAAATTAATTGAATATTAAAATTAATTATTTATTAATAAACTCATAAAAATAATTAATCTTTTACAATAAAAAGATTTAAATTCAATGAAGTCAATTATATATTTAAATAATAATTAATTAATATAATTAATCAATTAAAATGAATTAATCAATTAATTAAATCAATTAAATTATTATTTAAAAATAATTAACCAATTAAATTTAATTTTTAGAAGTTAAAATAATACTCCCTCTGTCCCATCCATTTCTTTACACTTTCCTTTTTGGGATGTCCCAACCAATTCTTTACGTTTCCTAAAATAGTAATTTTTAACAATAAAATACTTTATTACATCCACTACTTCATTCCACTTTTTCAACACTTTACACTATTACACCCACTAACTCACTTATTTTAACAATAAAATCACTATTACACCCACTAACTCACTTATTTTAACAATATTACACCCACTATCTTGGTTTTCGTGCAAAAAGCAAATGTAAACATCCTCTTGGGACGGAGGGAGTAATACATAAAAGAAATCTGAATTTTAGAAAATTTTTATAAAAATTTGACCCAAAAACATTTTTCTGAAAAGTTATACACAAAAAAACGGATCAAACAGTACTATTCATCACCATCTCCACACATTCATCACCAAGAACACGAAGAACACTCAACCACCATTAATGGAGGTTCGCCGGAATCCGGAAATTTTCCGGCAACCCAAAAACACTCCGGTGAGCCACTTCAAAGCTTGAAAACACACCAAAACGAATGGGTTTTTGCTAGTTCATGCACCAAACTCACTCCCCAATCCCATTAACACGACAGCACGAACCAATAATCATTAGAAGTTAAAATCCGACCAAAAATCAAACTAACTCCGACCAAAAACTCGGAATCGGTCACAACTCAACCAAACTTAACGTTCTATACATCAAATCGAAGCTAAGCAATTGTACAATCAAACCCCTAACCTCTTAAACACAACATATCATCACAAAGAACGGTATAATCATTTGAAAATTCGGTTTAAAAACTTAATTCGCATATCACAAAATTGAACACAAACACATCAATTGAATACATCAAATAACTCCCTAGGATCATGGGAAGCTATACAAACCATCAAAACAATCAACCAATCTCTTAAACAAAAAGCCCCAAATTTTTGCACATAAACCCTAGAAATTCGAATTAAATTAAAAATTTAAGATCAACATATACACGCATATACACACCCACATATTCATGTAGTACATATCATGCCATTCAATTTGATTACTCATATGAAGGATTTGAATAAAAGAATCACCTTCAAAAGGATGATTGATTCTCAAGAACTATGAAGAACACTTCAAAGAATTTCCAGAAAAATTAAATCAAAAATCTGATTTTTGATTATTTTAATTAAAAAAATAATAATCTGCTGCTATTTATATAAATCAAAAACTAATATCCCAAAAATATTCTTAACCCCTAATTAAAATCATTAAGCCTTAAAAATAATTTTTATGGGATAAAAATGTAAAATTTTATTTTTAAACAAATATAATATATATGCCAAAATTTCCCAAAAATTATGAATGTTACAAAAATTACAACAAATTTCATTTTTATATATCCTACCATTTTATAAAAATAATTTTATCAAAAACAGGGCCTCATATTCAATATAGGGGCTGGATCCGGAAATTAAAATGCGAAATAATTGTATTCTAAAAATATAAAAATTACAGAAAAATAGAATAAAATATTCTATGATACACAGAAGTCACATAACACGTATGGGATAATTTTCCTATTTTATAAAAATCATAACGCGTTTAAATGCATTAAAAATAAACTAACACACATTAAAATCAACTAAAAATATATTTTAATATAATAAATTACACGTAATTTTTTCGGGTCGTTACATTCTTCCCCCCTTATAAGGATTCCGTCCTCGGAATCAGCTAATGCAACTAGTAGGGTTCCTTAACTCCTTAACTCCTCATCATCAACACTTGCTTTGCAAAACTGGGGATAGTGTCCACTCATATACAACTTCTCCAAAATCTCAATTCAAATCTGGTTTTTTTTTTTTCTGACACAGTTATCACTGGAGTCTTACCACCCATCATTATTCGCTTCAAATATGGCTCGACCAACTTTCCATTAATATATATAATATCCTTGAAAGAGAGAGATTGAACTGATTCCATTGACATGTTACGGATATTCTAATCATTTTAGGACTCGTTCTTACTCTTGGCGATTCCGTTGCGAATCAAATTTCTATCTGCGAATTTCGCTTATTCTGATCTGATTGGCATACCCATGAAATTAATTAGAGATAACAAGAATCATGAAATTTTGAGGAGAACAGATTCCATATCATAGCAAATGTCCCACAATTGTGGTTATGAATTTTATGAATTTTAAAGCAACCTGATTTGAAATAAGAGAATAACTGAGAGATCAATATGATCACATGAACCCGACGTTGTGTGTCTTAGCTCCGACATTTACAATTAAAGGTGATCAGCCTTCTTGTAATACACAACACACCAGTGATGGCGTCCCATCCAACTTCTATCACACAGACAGATATACCTGGTGTCCCCTATAAATAGGGTTGTTCGTCTCAGTAGGAGTAGAAAAATATGAAAGGAATTCCAAAGGTGTTATTTTCCGAAGAGAAGAACCAGAAAGAAAGTACCGAACAAGCTATATTACAAATAAGGTTATTAACCATTGGAGAAAACAAAAAGTTGAAAGTCTCGGAAATTTGAAAGAAGGTTTCATAATAACCACTGAAACAATTATGATTCAAAAATGGAGATTGAACACAAGTGTCAAAATGTCACTGTTAAGAAGAGGAGATATATCTTTTAACGAATACCTCTTTAGGAGGGAAATCAAAATAATTCATAGAAAGGAAAGGTATTGCCAAGGTCTCTACTTATGCCTTCTTTGCCAATTCCTTCGATAGCTCGTCATTCGAATTTAAGCTTCTTCATTCCACGTTTTAAGGACATCGATATCGTACGTTGTCGTCAACTCGTAAAAATCTCTGAAGATTCCAAAGTAAACATCTCCATTTGCCAGGCGATCTATCCAATTCAGCACAACTATCCCAAACGAGTACTCCAATCTTAACTTACTAATTGGTACTATATCCAATAGTCCAACAGGAACTCTATGTGAGCTCTGACGTTCCTTACTTAGCTATACACACTCCTACACACTCTCGTTTCTAGTTTACTATAACCCTGCTCTGATACCAACTGTGACACCCCCCAAATCCGGGGTCAGGAGATTTGGTTGTCACGCGAAAATCCTCAAAATAAAACATTTGTTTAATAATAATCATTCACTTGTGATTGTCCAACAATGGAAATATAACATCTGTGACCCCAAACCTACCAAGATCTTTTAAGGTTATAGGGCTAGAAACAAGAATCCAAATTCCATTAGATAAAAAAAACATTCATTCCCAACATTCTCTTGGATCAAATCTTAAACCACTGATGTAACTTCGATAAGAAGTACGCCAGGCTAACCAGACCAGTACATAATAATAATAAATATTAGAACTCAATTATATAAAATAGATCTTACTCTAAATCCAGACATCCTGAGCCAAGTCATCTTCGGAATAGCATCTCGCTTCTTCTCTTTCTGAACTGTGCGGATACGTCTCGCCAAACTACCTTACTGAAATGTTAGGATCCAAAACAGCAAGTATGAGCGAAAGAAATGCTCAGCAAGCGTATAAAAATTTTGATATAAAACCAGGATTAGTGGGGCATAAAAATCAACTGAAATGTATAACAGTTTATAGAGAAACTGAATCAACAACTGTGATATAATTCAAATCATAACTGAATCATTTGACATGTCATAAAAATGAATCATCTGTCAATTCACAATATATAATAGCCATTCTGGCGATATGGATTGGATATATATATATATATATAACTGAACACCATTGCCCCCTGATCAGGTTCTAAGGCAATGGGACCCTCTATACTCCACCGGTATTCTCTTTTTTCCGTGTGTGTATAGTCCGGATTTCTGGGGTACCCAAAATAGGCAAGTAATGTTAGCCTATAGGAAGATGGTATGGTTACCATATCCTCCTTAAATATTGCTGGACCATGACAGCAACCATGGCCTCCTACGCTTTACCATTTTCCAATAAATATTGCTGGACCATGACATCAACCATGGCCTCCTACGCTTTACCATTTTTCCAATCCAATAGAGCAATTTCCGAATTCAACAGGAAATGCTTAGTTTCACATACAGTTCACATCCCTATTATTTACTACGATAATAAGGATATGAAGAGTTTATCTTAAACAATTCCCCACATCAAAGGTACCAATATCAAGCAACTGTATTCGCACAAAAATATTTAAGAATCACGAATAGCTCTGAACAATAGCTATTCGTCATGATATGAATCAATGAAACATAAAATAAAAAGTGTTTAGATGATTAAGAAAATACTTGCCTCTGGTCCTTAGCTGTTGCGTAAAGTCGAGGTAACCCGTCTACCTTCTTCTTCTATCTTACGTCATCATATCCTCTGTTGATCATTCGCTGGTTTGACGCTCTTGCGATTGCCACGAGTCTAATCCATTGACATCGAGCCTGCGCGTTTACTTCAATATCTCTGTCCGAAGAAAATAATTGGAAATGTCACCTTTGAACATAGACGTTTTCCCGGTGTTAAAACACCTCACAAGTAAACCAGCAATTCCACAAACAATACTTTCATCACCATCCTTCTTTATTACAATCCACACAATAATGCATCCATCTCCAACTTCTTCATAACCCACAAGAATATTTCATCCATCTCCAATCTCCTTTATTAAACATTTACTTATCTCCGCTGACAAACCTAAGTCAATATTCAACAATTAATCCTTGCGAAAATAAACGATATTCGATCATCGTTGCCAGTAAATCAAAGAAAATATCGTCTACTCTTAATGGCATCTTATAACATAAACCATATAAACAATTAACACACATTAACTATATATATCGGGCAAATTCCAATTTACATCATAACCATCGATACTTAATACCTTAATAATTCACATTGCACGTAAAGAGACTCAATAAGTAGATCACATAATCACATAGCACGTTGATCAGATCATAAAAAGATTTTATCCAATATTTTTAAAACAGAAAACGGTCAAAACCCTAATTATCGGATATAACCGACTAAATAAAAAGGTTTGGTAAAAAGTCGATCCAAATTTAAAAGTTGAATTTTAACTTAAAACTATTTTTATAAGAACCGGGTCATTTTTCTAATTCCAGAAATACTTTTCTCGTTGAAAACGGACAAACGGTTTAATTAATACGCAATTAATAAGAATAATTCAATTAATAATTAAATTAATTGAATATTAAAATTAATTATTTATTAATAAACTCATAAAAATAATTAATCTTTTACAATAAAAAGATTTAAATTCAATGAAGTCAATTATATATTTAAATAATAATTAATTAATATAATTAATCAATTAAAATGAATTAATCAATTAATTAAATCAATTAAATTATTATTTAAAAATAATTAACCAATTAAATTTAATTTTTAGAAGTTAAAATAATAATACATAAAAGAAATCTGAATTTTAGAAAATTTTTATAAAAATTTGACCCAAAAACATTTTTCTGAAAAGTTATACACAAAAAACGGATCAAACAGTACTATTCATCACCATCTCCACACATTCATCACCAAGAACACGAAGAACACTCAACCACCATTAATGGAGGTTCGCCGGAATCCGGAAATTTTCCGGCAACCCAAAAACACTCCGGTGAGCCACTTCAAAGCTTGAAAACACACCAAAACGAATGGGTTTTTGCTAGTTCATGCACCAAACTCACTCCCCAATCCCATTAACACGACAGCACGAACCAATAATCATTAGAAGTTAAAATCCGGCCAAAAATCAAACTAACTCTGACCAAAAACTCGGAATCGGTCACAACTCAACCAAACTTAACGTTCTATACATCAAATCGAAGCTAAGCAATTGTACAATCAAACCCCTAACCTCTTAAACACAACATATCATCACAAAGAACGGTATAATCATTTGAAAATTCGGTTTAAAAACTTAATTCGCATATCACAAAATTGAACACAAACACATCAAATGAATACATCAAATAACTCCCTAGGATCATGGGAAGCTATACAAACCATCAAAACAATCAACCAATCTCTTAAACAAAAAGCCCCAAATTTTTGCACATAAACCCTAGAAATTCGAATTAAATTAAAAATTTAAGATCAACATATACACGCATATACACACCCACATATTCATGTAGTACATATCATGCCATTCAATTTGATTACTCATATGAAGGATTTGAATAAAAGAATCACCTTCAAAAGGATGATTGATTCTCAAGAACTATGAAGAACACTTCAAAGAATTTCCAGAAAAATTAAATCAAAAATCTGATTTTTGATTATTTTAATTAAAAAAATAATAATCTGCTGCTATTTATATAAATCAAAAACTAATATCCCAAAAATATTCTTAACCCCTAATTAAAATCATTAAGCCTTAAAAATAATTTTTATGGGATAAAAATGTAAAATTTTATTTTTAAACAAATATAATATATATGCCAAAATTTCCCAAAAATTATGAATGTTACAAAAATTACAACAAATTTCATTTTTATATATCCTACCATTTTATAAAAATAATTTTATCAAAAACAGGGCCTCAGATTCAATATAGGGGCTGGATCCGGAAATTAAAATGCGAAATAATTGTATTCTAAAAATATAAAAATTACAGAAAAATAGAATAAAATATTCTATGATACACAGAAGTCACATAACACGTATGGGATAATTTTCCTATTTTATAAAAATCATAACGCGTTTAAATGCATTAAAAATAAACTAACACACATTAAAATCAACTAAAAATATATTTTAATATAATAAATTACACGTAATTTTTTCGGGTCGTTACAATCTGCTTAAGTATTTTCCACATTACTAACACCATCATAATCACACCCTATCTTTACTCTATGCATTCCCTATAACGCCTTAGAAATTTTGATTTTTAAAATCTATTTATTTATGATTTATTATAAATTCTATTTTGTGAATATTGTTGTAAAGGTGGAATATATGTGAAATTGTGGTTATGTGCTTCCGTGATGATTTGTGTATGCTACGTAAGTCGGTGTATTTTTTTTTAATTGTAATTTTGGGGATTTAATTATATTTAAATCATGCATTTTGAACCTCTGTTGATTTTATAAAATTATCGGAGGGATTAAAAATCATGAAATCTTTTGTAATATTATCTTTATATATTTATTGAGTTTTTAATATGTTGAAATGATTTTAAGAGTTTTATTGCATTTAAAGGATCAAAACTTGGAAAATCCATATTTAATTCATTTTTGATCCGAAAAATATTTTAAAAATATGTGTGTGCTCGTAATTTTATATTCCTTATTTTAAAAATGAAAAGTTTAATTTTTCAAATATTTTATTTAATTGTGATTTATTAAGTCGATTATTAGTATTAAAGTGAATTGGTAGTTATATGTTAGTATTGGGCCAAGCCCAATAAGGGAACCCAGCCCATTTCTACAAGTTTCCAGATCTTTCTCAGTCGGGGGAAAAATAGACAGGGGGGAAGAAGAGAAACAAAAGAGAAGAGAAAGAAATTGAGAGGAGGAAGAAAAGAAATGGGGGGAATTATAATTAGATATATATATATATATATTTATGTGTGTATAAGCATGTGTGGGGGGGCTGAACAATCAGGCAAGGGGCTGTGATGCAGGAACTCGCAAAGAGAGCAAAGAAGTCGAGGGGAGAGGGCGGTGACGCGGTGGCGCGTGGGCGGCCGCGCGTTTTCCGGGGGTCGCGCGAATTGCAGCTGCGGCCAGGTGGTGACAGTAGTGTAGCAGCAGTCTAGTGTAGCAGCAGTCTAGTGGGGTAGTGATGTTGTGCAGAGAGAGAGAGAGAGAGAGAGAGAGAGAGAGAGAGAGAGAGAAGAGAGAGAGATGGAGGAGGTGATTTTCCGACGAATCGAACCGGAACCGGAATGGTATAATCTCGCGTTTTACTTATTTAATTTTCTTATTTAATTAGTTTCAAATTATGCTAATATTGTGGTAATTTAATTAGAATTAAATTGTGTGATATTATTGTTGTAATTTAATTAGTTAAATTGTGAAATGTTGTATGTTTTAGCGTATTAATTCGGAAAACCATTATGGGTAATTAATTGTTGGGTTTATTTGTGAGTCTGATAATATGTTCGGATTTAGTGATAGTTGTTATTGGTTAATTATTGTCGGATGAGTTGTTAATTGCTAATTGCTATGTGGTATAATAAATGGGAGTTTATGTGATTTGACTAGTTATAAATGGTCGTCAGTAAATGTTTAAGTGCTAAATGCTACAAGTCGAGTCATAGTAATTGTCGGAGGTCATAATTGTGAGTAATAAGTTTGAATCGTTGTAAATGTGGGAGTCGTATAATGGTATACCTTTCGAATTTAATTTGTAGTAATTAATTGTTGTGATTAATTTAGAGATGAATTGCAATATTGCAAGATTATTGTTGTACTTTAGTTAATTTAAATTGTGAGTTATGTGTTAAACTTCGTAACTAGATTAATGTGGTAAATTATGAATATTATCCGAATTTCCCTATTTAATTCGGAGGGGATGGTAATTTATGATTATTGAGGACAAAGTGCGTGTCCGACTAAATGCTCGTGTTTAGTAATGATTAATTGTTAATTGTTAACTGATAATTGTTAATTATAATTGCCGGACTCATTTTGTGTTTTAATGATTATTGATGGTTAATGGTGATGCCGGTACTATTTATGGAGTTACGAGTTGACTAAATGGTAAATGTCTAAGTGCTATACGGTATAAATCGAGTCGTAGTATTTGATGGCTTTACTAATTATAAATGTTATATGTTATGCGTGTACGTGGGTCAATGGTAAGTATGGGAATACGTGATACATGTTAAATGTTAGAATTTTATAATAATTAGAATTGTGCTAGGGGTTATGAGAAGATCACAAGTTTTTAAATGTCAATATTTAAAGGACTTGTGTAATTCTTATCGACTAATCCCTAGAGCTTACGAATATCCATGATTAACTGTCACGAGTATAATTAATATACTTAAGTGATGTGATCATTGATATAGCGTAAGTAATAGTTAGTGCTAGGGGTTGCTCCCTAGGGCTTTTGAACATCAATGATTGATTGTCACGTGTATCATTGAAATGCGTGAGAAATACGATCATTGGTGTAGCGTAAGTAGTAGTGTAATGTAAATTATTATGTGCTAGGTACCGCATGCCTGGGCGGGTACTTTTCTTACTTGTTTATTTTTATGTTGCTGCAAGTTGAGGCAGCTTTATTTTTGCTAAAGCAGGGTTGAATTGTATTTGAGGGGCTGTGCCCATAGTCCGATAAACGAATACTTCATGCCGAAATTTTCTAAAAATCCCCTGCAAATCTATTTTAAATCTATTTAATTTACTTGACTTGATGATGTGAAAGTATATTATGAATTTATTGTGAAGTGGTTGCCTAGAAAGTATTTAAGTAATAAGTGGCTATTGGTGTTAAGTGTTTATTTGACTTGGGTGGCTATACTAAAGCTATTTTGTGAATATAGTTATATATGTTATATATGATACATGTATAAGCGTTATAGGACGCACATGGGTAGGTTAGAGCAAACAATAAGGTTTTGCTTAAGTTAATACTGAAATAGCATTTGACCTTGTAAAGGTGCGAATAGGAGACCTGGTCAAGATCATTGCGCGGGTAGATGGAAAGACGAACAGAAAGGCAAGTATGAAAGCCGACGGGTAAATTGACATGAAAGTAAATGAGTTACGAAGTAGAAAAGGGAAGTAAGGCCAAGTAAAAGGATAGCAAGTGAAGGTTGGGAAACTGAGTCATGGATCGATGTGAGATCGAGAACTCCGTGAATCGAGGCAAGTGTTATTACTCATCACTTATTGTTCAAGTGATGCAATTCTGTTTATTTATTTATTTATCAAATGTGTCGGTCAAACTATGTGTACAAATTGACGCCCTTCTCCAAATGACGTGCCCATGTTTATATTTCTGATAGAATATATTATATATATATTTTAGATGATTTTATTTTCATATTTATTGTGGTTTGCATTGATTTGGATTTTTATTTAATAGATTTTATTGTTTTATTGTAGGAAATAAAGAATTCATGACTTGGAAGGATTTGGAGCAAAAAGAGCTATTTTGGAGATAAAATAGGAGAAAATTCGTATTATTGGGCTACACAGGCTGCCTGCACTGTTTGGGCCATATCTTGAGTTCCAGAAGTCAGAATTTGACGATCTTACTGTCCACGCGAAGCTTGTGGAATTATCTTTAATTCAGAGGTGGTCCAGTAAGCAAAATCCAACTGGAAGAGCCCAGAAACAGAGGAGAAAAAGAAGTGACGAATTTTAATTAAGGAATCCTATTCAGTTATGGAATCCTACTTGTAATTTATTTAGAGTATTAAAATACTTTTATTGGGCAAGACTTTTAGAGCCTATATAAACACATCTAGGGTATTATTTTAGAGGAGGAGAAAAAAAGGATGTAATATTAGATCAGATAATATAGTTTAGAGTAGATTAGTATTATTATTAGTTGGAGATGTAGAGAAACACCATGACTCTTCTTTTGGGTGACAACATTGAAGTTTGAAGGTTTTGTTCTCTTAATCTTTTCTTTGTTCTTATTAGTTTAATTATGTTTTCTTGTTTTACTAGTTGTTTTACTTGTTTAATTATTAGCGAGTAGTTATTTCTAGGGTTTAAAGGGAAGCCATGTTTGCACTAATATTGACATGATTTCCATAGTGGTTTGATTGGTTAATTTTAATTCTGATTGATATGTTTTAATCATTAATTTGTGTAATCGGCCGATATCATGGATTAATTATATGCAAATAGGGGTATGGATCGAGAGATTTACTTACTAGAGGCACACATACGATTAGCAGAATTGAATTTGAGTGCGGAAGCATCATTGGATTTCTGAGAGCGTTAATTCTTGGAAGAGATTAACTTGACTCTAATTACCTGATTGATTGAATTACTAAAAGTGGTTAATTGTGTTGAATGTTTCGAGAGTGTTAATGCTTGAAAGAGATTAACATACTCTAGTTATAGGATCACATTGATTGCTTTAGCTTAAGAGCCAATTGTGTAAGCATGGTGGACCTGATTGCCCTAGGTTTTAAATAATTTGTTTATCATCTGCTTAATTAGTGTTAATTTAGTTTAATTAGTTAATTAATATTCTTCAATAATCGTTTGTCCCTGAAACAATTAGCGATAACTGAAAAGGAATTAGTAGAACCTGTCTCCTTGTGGATTCGACCCGCTTGCCATCTGTACTAGCAATAGACACCGTGCGCTTGCGGTTAGGTATAATTTGACATACAAGTTTTTGGCGCCGCTGCCGGGGAGACAGCGAGTTTCTATTGATTTTAATTTAGTTGTTTAGATTGTTTCCATTGTCTCGTTGGAACCTTTGTTCCAATTGAGGCAGATTTTACTACGTTTTCTTGGCTTTGTTGAGTGTTTACAGGTTACTATGGGTGAAGTTGATACTTTAGCACTACTCTCTTCCATGTTGGAGGCACATACTCGAGAAATTGCCTCATTCAACCCTACAGAGCCCATTATACGTCCAATGAGTATCAATGAGATGTCACAAGTGGCCCCTAAAACTTACAACTTCTGTCCAATTTGTGGTGTCCAGGGTCATTATGGTTTTGAATGTTCTTACAATGTCTATAATTCTCAGAGTGCTCAGTTGGGACAAATGAATTCTTTTGAAGAAGGATATGGGTACAATCAGTATTCAAACACTTTTGATCAAGAATGCGTGAATCAACCAGATTTCTACTACCAGGACAATGGTGCTCAAAATTTTTCATATCATAATCAGCAACAGTTTGAGCAACAATATTATCAGTCATATGAGCAGCCGCCACAGCAAGAATATCAATATCCTCCTCTACAAGAAGATCTACATGTTTCTCAACCCAGCGTAGATGTGCAAGCTGATCAGACAAATGAGATGTGGGATATCTTGAATAAACTGCTAAAGAGTTCTGAAGAACAAGCCGAGGCGATCAAAGAATTAGAAACTCAAAGTTTGGCGATTGAATCTCAAATTGCAAAGTTGGCTAACTCTTCTACTACAGGGCAGCTCGACTATTTACCATCATCATCTATCCGATCCGAAGAGGACCTGATTACTATCAATCTCACAAGCGATCAGGAATATGATAGTTTCTCCATGTATGTTGATGATGAGGCCATTGATAAAGAGAAGGAGCTTGCCACCGATGACGAGATCAATGATGTTGCTGTTACTGAGAACAATGTGACTGATGATGAGGCTACAAAGGAAAGCAATACAGAGATGGTTGTTATTTCTCTTCTACAACCTGTGCCTAAGCTACCATGTATTGATAAATTTGCTCTCGATCTAGCCTCTACTTACAAGGCTTCTTTGCTCAAGAACACTTATTTCAAGGTTGATGTGATAACAAATATTGTCCAAGATGATATTTCTCAAATTCTGGTTGAGGATCCATACAAAGTGGCTCATACGTTTCAAGTTCGAGAAGAGGGAGAAGATGGAAGTGTCTTATTAGCCAATGATGTGATAAGCCAAGATGTCCGAATGACTCCAGTGAAAGTGAGGAGTGAAGAAAAGCCACCACCAGAACCTCCACCTTATGTCAAGGGAGTTCAATATTTTCATGGTGTTGAATTTTATCGCTGTTTTATCACAAAGTTTTCCAAAGCTGCACAAGCACTTAATTCTCTATTGCTTATTAATGACATATTTTATTTTACTAATGCTTGTTTGGAGACTTTCTGCAGGATAAAGACAACCACAGATGTTCTTGATACTTTTTGTGGTGGCGAGTTTATGATCAAGAAAGTGGATATTACGCCTTTACCGGAGTATTTTTGAGGAGGTCAAGCTAATGACTCTAAATAAGCGCTGCTTGGGAGGCAACCCAAGATTTCATTGGAGGATCGGTGCACTTCATGCTTTTGCATAGGGGAGTACTTCTTTCTTTCTCTTTCATATATAGTAGAATTGTTTAGTTATTTGTTCAACCCAAGCCTTGTTGGGTACATTACTCTTTATTCTTAAAAAAAAAAAAAAATTTGGGTGTTCTCTTAAAAAAAAAAAAAAAATGAACAGTGATTTTCGCGCAGGCAGCACCCCTGTAACGCAGGTTGCGCCTGCGTTACTGCCTTCCGCGCCGTTTACCCCACTGTAACGCAGGTTGCGCCTGCGTTACTGCATTAGCCGCAGTTTGCAACCCTGTAACGCAGGTTGCGCCTGCGTTACACACCCCTTCTGCCCAGAATTTTTTTTTATTTTCCCCGAAAATTGTTGTTTTGCAACATAAAAACACACCCAACCCTATTTTAATTTTTATTCTATCAATTCTTAATTCTTATACCTATCATACATCAAATCCAACCCATCCCAAATCTCTCATACACTCTAAATTTTTAAATTTCACATATCCATCATCTTATATATATATACCCACCTATACATACAAATCCAATTCCTCTTCTATTTTATTTAAATCTCTAAAAATTCAATTCTAAAGAGGAATTAATTGCAAGTTCACCTCTCTGATTCATATTGGATAAATCTTTTTCTCTAATCTTATTTTTATTACGAATTTGTGTTCTTGCAAATTGGGATTTTGTATTATTCTTGGAATTTGGGCTATTTTTGATGTGATATTGCTTGGACATTATTGGTGGATTTTCTTGTGAGTTGGGTATTGATTATTATGGCTCCTAAGTGTGGGAGATTGTTACAGAAAAGGGGATTTTAGCTGAACAAGCATGTTGGAAAAGATGGGGAAGGATATGTAAGACGTCTTGCAGGAACGGGATTCCAAGGGAGTTTTCTTTCTTTTCTTTTTAGTGTATTTTATTTTGTTTTTAGTTGTAGTTTTGTATCTTGTTCATTAGTTCATTGGGGACAATGAACCGCTTAAGTGTGGGGAGGTGTTCTCAACGTAGTGTATATATATATATATATATAAAAATTCCAAAAAAAAAATTAAAAAATTAAAAATACCAAAAATAATTCTAGCCATGCAATTTGATTAGTTGTTGTATTTTGCTTGATATACCCATGCATGCGTAGAATTCTTGTGTTCTTGACGCTTTTGTATGAGAAGTGACGTGCTTTGTTCTTGTGCACACACTTTCACTAGCAAGTTGAAGCTGGTAGACTTAATTGAATGTTGTAAGTGATTAGAATGACATGAATATGTGCAAGATGACTTGGTTTTCATGCTTTGAATACAAGTCGGTGCGTTAGAGAGTCTTGTTACCTGGGATTGATTATGTTTTGTCACACCAAGTGAGTTTTGAGCCTATATGCATATCTTTTGCATGATTTTTCGTTTGCTTGAGTGTCCACATGTTGTTTACATTGCTAGTACTTACTTGAGATCTTTCTTGAAATGCATGACATTACTTGATGATGAGATGACAAAGGCACTTAGGTATAACCTCATATTTCCCATAATTCAAAACCTTTTAAACATGATCAATTAGTTAACCCTTTGAGCCTAATCCTATTCTTTCGGTGACACACCACATTACTTGCCATTATCTTTTTATTCTATTGGCCTTACATTGAATTTGAACCTAAATTGTCAAAGGCTAGTATCGTGCTTAAGGGAGTAATAAGGTGTTCATAAGAGGGGGGGTTTTATTGATGATCATACCGTTGGGGAATATTGATTTTGGTTGATGCTTGCTAGTCGAAATTCATAAAAATATCTATGGATCATTGCGTTTATTCCTTAGCTCTCTGAAAAAAAAGAAAAAAAAAGAAAAAATAAATATGAGAGTATTCTTATCTTTTGTGATCCTACTTTGATTCGACTAGACAAGGTGTTTATTGGAAAATAATAAAAGTTCAAGTGTGGGGAAGTATTTGTGGTTTTAGTAGAAAGGGAATGGAATGAATTATATTGTTGGGTACTAGCTTTTGGCATATTAACCTGTTTTAGCTTTACTTGACATACCTGGTCCCTAGCCCACGCTACAACCCGAATAAAGACCTTTTGATTGTCATCAGTGATGTATGTTGTGTTGAGAGTGAGATTGATTGCGAGTGTCAAGTTGTGTTTATGATTTTGTTGGAATTGAGTGATACACTTAACCTTGTTCTTGAGTGAATATTTGTTTTTGAGTGAAAGGTGAGTTATTACTTGTTTTGGCATAGGAGATCCCAGGTTTAGACTTAAAGATGTGTTTCTTGTGGGCTTAGCATGATTACCAACGATTTTTACACTTGACATGAATTTTTATGACCTTCTGCATGTTGGTTGAGTAGACTACGTGAATACTTGCACTTTCGACACCAAGACATCGTATGTTTACTTTGATTCTTAAGTTGATGTGGCATGAGAGGACTTGTGTGTGTGGTGTTGTGTTGGCATTAATCTTTTGCATGGTTGGATGAATTTTGTGGGTACATTCACTATAAACCCTCACGAGACAACACTCGTCCTACTAGGGCTGCCTAGGGGTTTAACGGCTTGTTGCATATGCTCAATGCAATCGTGTCATCTACGAAAGTGATGTTTGTTAGGACTTAGTTTTTATTTCACTTATTTGCCCGAGGACGTGCAAATGCTTAGTGTGGGGATGTTTGATAGAATATATTATATATATATTTTAGATGATTTTATTCTCATATTTATTGTGTTTTGCATTGATTTGGATTTTTATTTAATAGATTTTATTGTTTTATTGTAGGAAATAAAGAATTCATGACTTGGAAGGATTTGGAGCAAAAAGAGCTATTTTGGAGATAAAATAGGAGAAAATTCGTATTATTGGGCTACACAGGCTGCCTGCACTGTTTGGGCCATATCTTGAGTTCCAGAAGTCAGAATTTGACGATCTTACTGTCCACGCGAAGCTTGTGGAATTATCTTTAATTCAGAGGTGGTCCAGTAAGCAAAATCCAACTGGAAGAGCCCAGAAACAGAGGAGAAAAAGAAGTGACGAATTTTAATTAAGGAATCATATTCTGTTATGGAATCCTACTTGTAATTTATTTAGAGTATTAAAATACTTTTATTGGGCAAGACTTTTAGAGCCTATATAAACACATCTAGGGTATTATTTTAGAGGAGGAGAAAAAAAGGATGTAATATTAGATCAGATAATATAGTTTAGAGTAGATTAGTATTATTATTAGTTGGAGATTGTAGAGAAACACCATGACTCTTCTTTTGGGTGACAACATTGAAGTTTGAAGGTTTTGTTCTCTTAATCTTTTCTTTGTTCTTATTAGTTTAATTATGTTTTCTTGTTTTACTAGTTGTTTTACTTGTTTAATTATT
Organism: Kitagawia praeruptora; assembly: GCA_037693485.1. Classification (NCBI taxonomy): domain Eukaryota; kingdom Viridiplantae; phylum Streptophyta; class Magnoliopsida; order Apiales; family Apiaceae; genus Kitagawia; species Kitagawia praeruptora. The sequence continues at coordinate 112,243,961 of CM075351.1, read as the reverse complement.
AGCGAGTAGTTATTTCTAGGGCTTAAAGGGAAGCCATGTTTGCACTAATATTGGCATGATTTTCATAGTGGTTTGATTGGTTATGGTTAATTCTGATTGATATGTTTTAATCATTAATTTGTGTAATCGGCCGATATCATGGATTAATTATATGCAAATAGGGGTATGGATCGAGAGATTTACTTACTAGAGGCACACATACGATTAGCAGAATTGAATTTGAGTGCGGAAGCATCATTGGATTTCTGAGAGCGTTAATTCAACACTCTCAAAACATTCAACACAATCCAATGATATCGATCCATACCCCTATTTGCATATAATTAATCCATGATATCGGCCGATTACACAAATTAATGATTAAAACATATCAATCAGAATTAACCATAACCAATCAAACCACTATGAAAATCATGCCAATATTAGTGCAAACATGGCTTCCCTTTAAGCCCTAGAAATAACTACTCGCTAATAATTAAACAAGTAAAACAACTAGTAAAACAAGAAAACATAATTAAACTAATAAGAACAAAGAAAAGATTAAGAGAACAAAACCTTCAAACTTCAATGTTGTCACCCAAAAGAAGAGTCATGGTGTTTGTCTACATCTCCAACTAATAATAATACTAATCTACTCTAAGCTATATTATCTGATCTAATATTACATCCTTTTTTTCTCCTCCTCTAAAATAATACCCTAGATGTGTTTATATAGGCTCTAAAAGTCTTGCCCAATAAAAGTATTTTAATACTCTAAATAAATTACAAGTAGGATTCCATAACTGAACAGGATTCCTTAATTAAAATTCGTCACTTCTTTTTCTCCTCTGTTTCTAGGCTCTTCCAGTTGGATTTTGCTTACTGGACCACCTCTGAATTAAAGATAATTCCACAAGCTTCGCGTGGACAGTAAGATCGTCAAATTCTGACTTCTGGAACTCAAGATATGGCCCAAACAGTGCAGGCAGCCTGTGTAGCCCAATAATACGAATTTTCTCCTATTTTATCTCCAAAATAGCTCTTTTTGCTCCAAATCCTTCCAAGTCATGAATTCTTTATTTCCTACAATAAAACAATAAAATCTATTAAATAAAAATCCAAATCAATGCAAAACACAATAAATATGAGAATAAAATCATCTAATATATATATATAATATATTCTATCAAACATCCCCACACTAAGCATTTGCACGTCCTCGGGCAAATAAGTGAAATAAAAACTAAGTCCTAACAAACATCACTTTCGTAGATGACACGATTGCATTGAGCATATGCAACAAGCCGTTAAACCCCTAGGCAGCCCTAGTAGGACGAGTGTTGTCTCGTGAGGGTTTATAGTGAATGTACCCACAAAATTCATCCAACCATGCAAAAGATTAATGCCAACACAACACCACACACACAAGTCCTCTCATGCCACATCAACTTAAGAATCAAAGTAAACATACGATGTCTTGGTGTCGAAAGTGCAAGTATTCACGTAGTCTACTCAACCAACATGCAGAAGGTCATAAAAATTCATGTCAAGTGTAAAAATCGTTGGTAATCATGCTAAGCCCACAAGAAATACATCTTTAAGTCTAAACCTGGGATCTCCTATGCCAAAACAAGTAATAACTCACCTTTCACTCAAAAACAAATATTCACTCAAGAACAAGGTTAAGTGTATCACTCAATTCCAACAAAATCATAAACACAACTTGACACTCGCAATCAATCTCACTCTCAACACAACATACATCACTGATGACAATCAAAAGGTCTTTATTCGGGTTGTAGCGTGGGCTAGGGACCAGGTATGTCAAGTAAAGCTAAAACAGGTTAATATGCCAAAAGCTAGTACCCAACAATATAATTCATTCCATTCCCTTTCTACTAAAACCACAAATACTTCCCCACACTTGAACTTTTATTATTTTCCAATAAACACCTTGTCTAGTCGAATCAAAGTAGGATCACAAAAGATAAGAATACTCTCATATTTATTTTTTCTTATTTTTTCTTTTTTTTTCAGAGAGCTAAGGAATAAACGCAATGATCCATAGATATTTTTATGAATTTCGACTAGCAAGCATCAACCAAAATCAATATTCCCCAACGGTATGATCATCAATAAAACCCCCCCTCTTATGAACACCTTATTACTCCCTTAAGCACGATACTAGCCTTTGACAATTTAGGTTCAAATTCAATGTAAGGCCAATAGAATAAAAAGATAATGGCAAGTAATGTGGTGTGTCACCGAAAGAATAGGATTAGGCTCAAAGGGTTAACTAATTGATCATGTTTAAAAGGTTTTGAATTATGGGAAATATGAGGTTATACCTAAGTGCCTTTATCATCTCATCATCAAGTAATGTCATGCATTTCAAGAAAGATCTCAAGTAAGTGCTAGCAATGTAAACAACATGTGGACACTCAAGCAAACGAAAAATCATGCAAAAGATATGCATATAGGCTCAAAACTCACTTGGTGTGACAAAACATAATCAATCCCAGGTAACAAGACTCTCTAACGTACCGACTTGTATTCAAAGCATGAAAACCAAGTCATCTTGCACATATTCATGTCATTCTAATCACTTACAACATTCAATTAAGTCTACCAGCTTCAACTTGCTAGTGAAAGTGTGTGCACAAGAACAAAGCACGTCACTTCTCATACAAAAGCGTCAAGAACACAAGAATTCTACGCATGCATGGGTATATCAAGCAAAATACAACAACTAATCAAATTGCATGGCTAGAATTATTTTTGGTATTTTTAATTTTTTAATTTTTTTTTTGAGATTTTTTTTTATATATATATACACTACGTTGAGAACAATTTCCACCTATAGTACAAGCGCAAATTTTTAGATGATTTTACAAATATCCTTTTTCCTCAAAAGATATTTCAAATTGTGGTAAGTTAATGAATTCCTCAATAGAGTGGCATTTCTTTTGTCTTCTTCGAAAGTATTTAAGAAACTTCCTAAACAGAGGAAATCCAAGATTTTAAATTCTTATAAAAGTCTTTTAGTCAAATTTCTGAATTTTAACATATTTTACTCGATGAACCCTCTCTAGGGGATGTTTTCTTCAAACTGATTGGCGATAAATTTTCCCGAGATTATTTTATAAATAATTGTTTTTAAACCGCCTTATTCACTTATGTTGACTCAAATAATTCAACATGTCGTAAAATTTTATTAAACGTGCTGAGCTTGATTATCCCCCTGCTCCAACTTAGAATTTTACTTGTTGATAATCTTGTTGTACTTTATATCTTTTATTGTTGCACAAATTCGAATATTTCTTTAGACAAATTAATGACGTTATGATTCAAATACTCATATCTATCTTGTTGATATCTTTTATTCTTATTGTATATTCGTTTACACCTCACTTATTGTATCGAACTTGTCGATACCTATTGATGATCTTGATTAGTCAGTTATTACCCTTTAGTGTATCGAACTTGTCGATACTACTTATTATTTTTTTATCATGGTGAATTCATCGACACCTGTTGCTTGTGAATTCTTCTTAAACTCTCGAATTATGAGTTATTCTGGAACGTGAGTTTTCCAGTTGGTTGGTTGACAAGGGTTGTCGATTGTTCCGACACCTAGTGCAGTTGATATGGAATTGGAAATGTTTTTAAAACGGATGTCCCTTCGGGGAGACCATATTATGGTCAACGGATGTCCCTTCGGGGAGACCAGTTTAATGGTCAGATATTAAGGCCAATGTGTGCCATGGATCCAATTAAGGACATTGCTGTGTGCGTTTGTCCGGGGTTAGTGCGTGACTGATCAGCAACCTAACCTTGATGTTTTTTTAAATAAATAAAAATTCCAATTCTAATCTATACTCTGAGATTGAGATGTTCAATTCTTGACTACTTGGAAGTCTGTTTTAATAATACTTTGATATCAGAATTCTTCCCAGTTCTAGTTTTGATGCACCTTGTGAATGGTGAATTGTTGGCCCTCGGGGCAATCTAAAAGTTGATACAACTGATTCCTTCATAAAATGAGATGAAATTCTTTTGCTTATTAAAATGATCGTTGTTATTGAAAATTGTCATCACTATTTACACTTGTTGAGCATTGTTGGCTCACTCTTGCTTTTGCTTGTTTTTCTCCGGTTAATAGTGAAGCGTAGTAGACCTAGTAGTTGACCGTGAGTATTGATCTCCGGGTAGCGAGAAGAGACAGTCGAGTTATGGATCACGCCAGATAGTGGATTGAGAATGGCCGAGGTTGGAAATAGAGTTAGACAGTGATTTCATTTATTCACAGAAATGTATAATATGTTATTATTCTGGAATTGAGTTGTAATAATGTAATTCGATAGTTTGTTTCATACCATAACCTGTATGCAATCTTGGTTAAGGGGTTTTAATGTTTTATTAGTTTATATGATGTTTATATCCAAGTTAGTAATATGTTGATTGTGGTTGGTGGCCCCAAATCTGTACCCCGGATTTTGGGACCGTTACAAGTTGGTATCAGAGCTACAGGTTATGGTCACTGAAACAGATTACGAAAGAGTTAGGGTACGAGTATAAGATAGAAGTCGAGTAGAACGGTTTAGGATAAGGATCGCGTTAGGATACTTCGACGAGCGTCGCGACGTTAATCGGTCTTTCGGTATATCGCGCGAGTCGAAATTCGAATCGTTTAATGATTGGGCTATTAACAAATAGCGAACCCGAAGCGGCATAAGCTAAGTGGGCAGCTAGAGCTATCAGTCTGAGGGACGTTATCTCGAGACTTTTGCGCAGAATTTAGGACATCCTACGATATTTGTTTCGATGTGAACGTTTCGGAGATAGTGCGAGAAGGTTAAGAATGTGAAGTGAGCAGCGAGTACTAGCCAGGATTGAAGGCTAAGCGTAGTTGTGCACCCCTAATTATTGATTCATTCAAAGTATTACCTGAAGAAATTTCCTGTTCCTTCTTTGAATTATCGTCCTAAGTTAATTCCCGGTTGGTATCGTTGCTGAGGCATTCGTTGAACAGTGATGGTTCAAAAATCGAGAATGAATTGAGATCTTCTTATTTATTCAACTCATTATGGTCAGGCCGGGTTGGCAGCTAAGTATATTAGTGCTTAGTCGACAAGAGTGAGATTATGAATAATTAAGAATTTCTTGAATGTTGCTTGATCAACCCTTGAAGTATCTATTGAAAAGTCTTTTATACATCAAACGATGATGAGTTTGGTATGTCAGATTTATTCGAATTCAATTCCATTCTGTTAGAAATATCTATATCTTTCAAAGGATAATTGATCCGACTTTACTTGAAATTTTTTGAAACTCTTGAATCCCTTCCATTTTCATGAATGCTTGATTTTTCTCTATTCCAGCTGAGATGAACAACCTATACAGATAGGGGATTCAGGGACATTTTATCTTTGTGATAGAAGTCCAGTGGAACGCCACTGATTGTGTTTGTCACGAAGTACTAAGGACTGGCCATTCTTATGTACTATGGTGGTTAACCAAGTGACAAACGCAACCTGAAAATAGTTCAAAGATCATATTGATCTCTCGGTTGAATTCCTTTCTAAAAGTTTTGTCAAACAAACTCAGTATGTATTCATATTGATGCTCCATTCATTTTGTTGACCTCCGTTGTCGGAGATTAGATGATTTCAAGATTCCTAGTGATGACGAGACGCGAAGATAGACGTGACGACGTTTTAAATGATTAAAACTACAACTGCATAGACGAAGAAGTGGTTATGCAAGTTTAAAAATTTGGTGATTGAGACAGGTATGTCATGTCAAATTGGTATAATTACTGAACCGATAAAGCATGGACAAGGTCTGAGGCTAATAAGAATTGAATGCAGGAAGGACAGTAAATAAGAATGCATGATTGCAGATATTGTTAAGGGCGAAAAGATAATAGTAACAGAGATATGAGTATAAGATGTTCAATGCCGAAAAGAGATTGTTTTGGGACACCTATTGAAGGGCACCGTAGCTGCCTACAGAAAAAGAATTAGCAGAGATTAACGAGATTCCATGATCAGAAAATAAGATTTCGGGAGTAGAATCCCTAGAGATTTTATCAAGATAAATGTGGGAAGTTGTAGCTGTAACCAGAAAGGCAGTGTGGTGACAAGTAGCAGCGTCAGAAGTTAAGCTATGTGTTATGAGCTTGGAAAGATGGGAATTTTTGCCAAAAAATAGTATCATATCAATCTTAGTGGAATTATGAAGAGAGTAATAAGACTACTGTTATAATTATCAAGAATCGAGAAATTCAATACGATTATAAAGGAAGTTAGTAGGAAGTGGATTGTGATGACTATAAAAAGAGTTAAATATGATTCAGGATTTGATTTATTTCCTATCAATGAAGGGGAGATTTTGATCTTAAGAAATGTGAAAATGATGTTCTGAAGTCGAAAGCAGATATAGAAGTCTTAGCAACCAAGCAGATCAAGAAATTGTTATATCAAATGAATGAAGTCATTTTGTATAAGAAGAAGGTAGCAGAAAGGAAATGATTAAGTCAAAGCATATTCCAATGAATAAGATTTCAAACGACATTCGGACGAAGAATTTGATATGATCGTAGATCACATGACAAAATGATCGAAGATTCAGGAAGCGTATGCAAATCAATCGAGAGTGATTTTAAGAGTTTACAAGAAAAGGAAGAAAATTTTGCATAAGAGTTCTAGTGTGAATTTCGAATGTTATGATTCTGTGGTTAATGATAGTAATGTTAAATGTTGGAGTTGTAAGGAAGAGTCAAATTCAAGGACTCGCCAAGTATGCAAAGTTACGATTTGGAAGGAACTCTGAGGATGCAAGGCAGTGAAGTCTTAAGCAAGTTTTAAATATGTTGTACCATATGGAATTAGGTCGAAGCCAAGGTCATGGTTTGCTAGTTGATTTTTTTTAAATTTTCAAAAATATTTTGGTTCAAAAGGCTTTTCGATTAAAACCCTATTATTTTAAATGTTTTCTTTTAAAATGATTTTCTAAAATATCTTTCAAAAGGATTTTTAGTTGGTTCAAACGGTTTTAATTTGTTTTAAATCAACAAAATATTTGCGACTTTCTTTCAAATGTTTTAGCAAACCGATGTGGTAAGAAGGTAGAAATTGAGTGGTAAATCGAATGGTAGTTGGCGCGAATGCCATGTTGTAAGAGTTGATCGTGTTGTTCGCGTTCAAATGCGATTGGGAATAGATGATATGAGGTTAAATTTTAAATCGGTTACTCAGTAAAACAATAAGATGAAGGATGGATAGAAGTTTCCGATTATTCCCTTCTCAAGTAACATTGCACGTGAAAGAGGAGTAAGAATGATCGGGGAATTCTTGATGTTCCTTTTCTCAAAGTTTTAATTGAGGAAGATTTCGTTTGAAGATATATCAATAAGCGATGATGCGTATTAAGTAGTATATGCGTGTTGTTAAAGCGGGAGCTTGTTGAGAATTGTTAAAGAATTGTTTTATGATTAGTATCGAGGAAAGTTGTACCCTCGGGAGAATTAGTAATAAATTGGATATTTCAATCTTGTTCTTGTATTAAGTGAAGTTACAGTCAAGATGACGGGTCTATTAGCTATCAAAAGTTGAAATGATCGAGGCTATGTTCTTCAAAAGACTTAGCAAACCAGAATATTTTATAAGAAAGAGAATCCAGTTGTTAGTTGAAGTATGCTTGAGGTACGTCTAAGAACGTATGTGATAATTTTAATATTCGATGGCAAGGATGCGACTGCGAATGAACGAGAAGATGTTAAGTTTCCGGATTGGGTATTCGGTAAGAATATGGGATCAAAGACAGAAAGAAACTTTTTGATTATTCCCTTCTCGATCGACATAGTACTTGAAAACGGAGTGGAAGCGATCAGAGAATTTCTGGAGATTCTTTCTCGAAGTTCTATTTAAAATCGTGTGGTTATAAGTAAAGCGTGAGAATGATACCAAACGTAGATCGTGGTAAATTTAGGCAAAATGCACGGCAGTATTATTGCGAAAGATTGCGTGGTAGTATAGTTTTGACGCAGAGTATAGTTCACTATGCGAAAAAGTATATCGATTGTCGAGGAAAGATATTCGATTCCGTGAGTTAAACGGTTAGAGTAATAAGACTCGGAAGTCAAAGTTTAAAGTTATTTCGGAATTGTAAGTCTCGCAGAATGAGCTTATTAATGAATGAGTTAGTGTGATGGAATCCTAGGGTTGAAGAGGCAACCTGGGAAGTGAAAGTAAGACATTGAGAAGATCAGGACTGTTACTTGTGTCCTTAGGATTGATTCTGAGGACAGAATCTTATTAAGGGGGGAAGGATATAACGCCTTAGAAATTTTGATTTTTAAAATCTATTTATTTATGATTTATTATAAATTCTATTTTGTGAATATTGTTGTAAAGGTGGAATATATGTGAAATTGTGGTTATGTGCTTTCGTGATGATTTTTGTATGCTACGTAAGTCGGTGTATTTTTTTTAATTGTATTTTTGGGGATTTAATTATATTTAAATCATGCATTTTGATCCTCTGTTGATTTTATAAAATTATCGGAGGGATTAAAAATCATGAAATCTTTTGTAATATTATCTTTATATATTTATTGAGTTTTTAAAATTGATGGGTGGATTAATTTGGGAGCTTGAGTATGTTGAAATGATTTTAAGATTTTATTGCATTTAAAGGATCAAAACTTGGAAAATCCATATTTAATTCATTTTTGATCCGAAAAATATTTTAAAAATATGTGTGTGCTCGTAATTTTATATTCCTTATTTTAAAAATGAAAAGTTTAATTTTTCAAATATTTTATTTAATTGTGATTTATTAAGTCGATTATTAGTATTAAAGTGAATTGGTAGTTATATGTTAGTATTGGGCCAAGCCCAATAAGGGAACCCAGCCCATTTCTACAAGTTTCCAGATCTTTCTCAGTCGGGGGAAAAATAGACAGGGGGGAAGAAGAGAAACAAAAGAGAAGAGAATGAAATTGAGAGGAGGAAGAAAAGAAATGGGGGGGGGGAATTATAATTAGATATATATATATATATATATATATATATATATATATATATATATATATTTATGTGTGTATAAGAATTTTATAATAATTAGAATTGTGCTAGGGGTTATGAGAAGATCACAAGTTTTTAAATGTCAATATTTAAAGGACTTGTGTAATTCTTATCGACTAATCCCTAGGGCTTACGAATATCCATGATTAACTGTCACGAGTATAATTAATATACTTAAGTGATGTGATCATTGATATAGCGTAAGTAATAGTTAGTGCTAGGGGTTGCTCCCTAGGGCTTATGAACATCAATGATTGATTGTCACGTGTATCATTGAAATGCGTGAGAAATACGATCATTGGTGTAGCGTAAGTAGTAGTGTAATGTAAATTATTATGTGCTAGGTACCGCATGTCTGGGCGGGTACTTTTCTTACTTGTTTATTTTTATGTTGCTGCAAGTTGAGGCAGCTTTATTTTTGCTAAAGCAGGGTTGAATTGTATTTGAGGGGCTGTGCCCATAGTCCGATAAACGAATACTTCATGCCGAAATTTTCTAAAAATCCCCTGCAAATCTATTTTAAATCTATTTAATTTACTTGACTTGATGATGTGAAAGTATATTATGAATTTATTGTGAAGTGGTTGCCTAGAAAGTATTTAAGTAATAAGTGGCTATTGGTGTTAAGTGTTTATTTGACTTGGGTGGCTATACTAAACCTATTTTGTGAATATAGTTATATATGTTATATATGATACATGTATAAGCGTTATAGGACGCACATGGGTAGGTTAGAGCAAACAATAAGGTTTTGCTTAAGTTAATACTGAAATAGCATTTGACCTTGTAAAGGTGCAAATAGGAGACCTGGTCAAGATCATTGCGCGGGTAGATGGAAAGACGAACAGAAAGGCAAGTATGAAAGCCGACGGGTAAATTGACATGAAAGTAAATGAGTTACGAAGTAGAAAAGGGAAGTAAGGCCAAGTAAAAGGATAGCAAGTGAAGGTTGGGAAACTGAGTCATGGATCGATGTGAGATCGAGAACTCCGTGAATCGAGGCAAGTGTTATTACTCATCACTTATTGTTCAAGTGATGCAATTCTGTTTATTTATTTATTTATCAAATGTGTCGGTCAAACTATGTGTACAAATTGACGTCCTTCTCCAAATGACGTGCCCATGTTTATATTTCCACCTATAGTACAAGCGCAAATTTTCAGATGATTTTACAAATATCCTTTTTCCTCAAAAGATATTTCAAATTGTGGTAAGTTAATGAATTCATCAATAGAGTGGCATTTCTTTTGTCTTCTTCGAAAGTATTTAAGAAACTTCCTAAACAGAGGAAATCCAAGATTTTAAATTCTTATAAAAGTCTTTTAGTCAAATTTCTGAATTTTAACATATTTTACTCGATGAACCCTCTCTAGGGGATGTTTTCTTCAAACTGATTGGCGATAAATTTTCCCGAGATTATTTTATAAATAATTGTTTTTAAACCGCCTTATTCACTTATGTTGACTCAAATCATTCAACGTGTCGTAAAATTTTATTAAACGTGCTGAGCTTGATTATCCCCCTGCTCCAACTTAGAATTTTACTTGTTGATAATCTTGTTGTACTTTATATCTTTTATTGTTGCACAAATTCGAATATTTCTTTAGACAAGTTAATGACGTTATGATTCAAATACTCATATCTATCTTGTTGATATCTTTTATTCTTATTGTATATTCGTTTACACCTCACTTATTGTATCGAACTTGTCGATACCTATTGATGATCTTGATTAGTCAGTTATTACCCTTTAGTGTATCGAACTTGTCGATACTACTTATTATTTTTTTTATCATGTTGAATTCATCGACACCTGTTGCTTGTGAATTCTTCTTAAACTCTCGAATTATGAGTTATTCTGGAACGTGAGTTTTCCAGTTGGTTGGTTGACAAGGGTTGTCGATTGTTCCGACACCTAGTGCAGTTGATATGGAATTGGAAATGATTTTAAAACGGATGTCCCTTCGGGGAGACCATATTATGGTCAACGGATGTCCCTTCGGGGAGACCAGTTTAATGGTCAGATATTAAGGCCAATGTGTGCCATGGATCCAATTAAGGACATTGCTGTGTGCGTTTGTCCGGGGTTTGTGCGTGACTGATCAGCAGCCTAACCTTGATGTTTTTTTTAAATAAATAAAAATTCCAATTCTAATCTATACTCTGAGATTGAGATGTTTAATTCTTGACTACTTGGAAGTCTGTTTTAATAATACTTTGATATCAGAATTCTTCCCTGTTCTAGTTTTGATGCACCTTGTGAATGGTGAATTGTTGGCCCTCGGGGCAATCTAAAAGTTGATACAACTGATTCCTTCATAAAATGAGATGAAATTCTTTTGCTTATTAAAATGATCGTTGTTATTGAAAATTGTCATCACTATTTACACTTGCTGAGCATTGTTGGCTCACTCTTGCTTTTGCTTGTTTTTCTCCAGTTAATAGTGAAGCGTAGTAGACCTAGTAGTGGACCGTGAGTATTGATCTCCGGGCAGCGAGAAGAGATAGTCGAGTTATGGATCACGCCAGATTGTGGATTGAGAATGGCCGAGGTTGGAAATAGAGTTAGACAGTGATTTCATTTATTCACAGAAATGTATAATATGTTATTATTCTGGAATTGAGTTGTAATAATATAATTCGATAGTTTGTTTCATACCATAACCTGTATGCGATCTTGGTTAAGGGGTTTTAATGTTTTATCAGTTTATATGATGTTTATATCCAAGTTAGTAATATGTCGATTGTGGTTGGTGGCCCCAAATCTGTACCCCGGATTTTGGGACCGTTACATTCCCCATATCTGATATCTCCATACAATACACTGTTTTATCCTAAATAGACATCTGTGTTAATAATATTAATCGCATTACAGTTTTATCCTAAATAGATATCTCCATACAATACACTATTTTATCTCGAGCTTTATTTTCAGAAAGAGGTGAGTGGCTTTAACTTGGTGTGTTAATAATTATTCAACTGACATCTGTGACCATAGTACTCGCTTTACTTTTTGAAGTCTAATTCACAAGAGAAGTATATTGATACTTTTAGTATGAAAAATATTGATAAAGAGACCAGTAGTAATTAAGTATGGATGGCTTGCTAGATAAAACTCAGCTGCTCCAAACTTCATGTGTTTCTTGTGGCTTGGAGAATAATTTTAATTTCACTATATTACGATAACATCTTTCATGTTGTCAATAATTTTAATTTTCCAAAACTGTGCTTAATAAATATTGTGATATGATCGGACTTAGAGTTTAAATTTGGCTGATGTCTATTTTATTATTTTTTCCAGTGTAGCACATAATTCACTGCTGTTCCTATAGGTGTATACAAATCTTGAGGGTAACTTCTCTTACATTATGATTACTGGATGGGCTATGCTGGCTCTTTTATTATTATTATTTACAGGCGGAAAGCGATGCTACTCCATTGCACCGTGCAGCAAAATTTTTGATTTATTCTCAAATGGATGATGGAGATTTCTTACAGGAGGTCTTTTCTCCACTTCAGTGTTTATCTTACTACAGGATGATGCACTCTTTTATATTTTACAGTTACCTGAAGCAAATAAATGTGCTAAAACTATTTCTTTTTCTTCCTAAAATGCAAATGCAGCTGATGGGGGTCCTTGGCAAGAATTGTTGATCACCTATGCTGCACACAAAAACATTTTTCCTATATGTGCTCTAGAAGAATACAAACGTAGAGTTCTTTTTTTACAATTAGTAGAAGCATGTACAAGGGGTTGTTTAATTACTTTGGTTATCTTTTGTCGTATCTTTTGTTGGTCTGTATTATTTACTTGGTACTCTATGGTGTACTTGGATTTTATGTTTATGAGGTGTACTGGTGGAGTTGGATTATATGTTTTGTTGGTTTATTTTGTAAAGGGATTGATATATATATAAATTAGATCTTGCAAAATTTTCAATTTTAGTGTTGCAATTGTTACAGTTACTAGTGTTGCAATATTAAATTTTTGGGTAACATTAGAATACAAAAGTGTTAAATTAGCCTTATTGCACTGTTGCAATAGATAATTACAGTGTCACATTAGATAATTATGTAGTGTTGCATTAGGTAATTATATAGTGTTGCATTAGAAAGTGGACCCTCACAGGCCACGTGTTAGTGTGGGCCCCATACTTGCCACATGTCAGTATGGGACCCATACCTGGCACGTGTCAATGTGGGTCCCACACATGCCACGTGTCATTGTGGGACCCACAGTATGCCACGTGTCAGTGTGGGCCCCACAATATGCCACGTGGCAAAGAGATGCCACGTGTCAATGGATGCCACATGTCAAGTGCCACGTGGCAGGATGCCAGGTGTCACGTGGACCCCTCATGCCATATGTCACCTAGTATTTCTGGCTAAACTAAGGTAACACCTCCTAGTGTTGCATTTGCTTGATTTTGGGTTACTTTATGGTCCTGGTGTAACGTTTTCCCTTGTGTTAAGCTGAGCATTACATTTGAGGTCAATGGTAGCATTAGCAGATGAAATGGTAAAAGTTCGTTACCTTAGGCCTAATGTAACAAAAAATGTGTTTGATGTGACAGTAGGAGTGCGTTACATGCGCTCATCTATGGCATTGTGAGCGAAAATTATGGTTTTTGGATTTCTCAATCCACCATGACTCGAAAGACAAGGGCACGAAAGGCACCTGCTCAATCTACTTCGAAGAAGGATGATACCGCCACGGGATTGAATGAAAGCGAAGATGAAATTACTCAAACCCCAGAATCGAAGAAGCTCAAGATGACCACGTCTCCATCTTTCACGACTCCTGACTGTGAATCTCGCTACAAAGCAATGGATTTAGGATCTCAGGCCTTCACTCCTGCACAACCTATTTCAAGTAAGCTCGTTCCTTTACTTACTCAATGTGGGGATATTAAAATATTTCAAGATGTTGGTCTGGAATCATTCTTCTTGGAAATGCCTAAAGTTTATTATCCGGATTTGATTCGAGAATATTATGCTAATCTTGGAACTGATAAGTTTGGAAGTGTAATATCTAAGGTTAGGGGTAAGAAAATCCAATTAAATTCCTATATTTTTAGCTCTATCTTGAAAATTTAAAAGGAAATTGAAGAGGATATTTACACTGCTTAAGGGTCGGTAACTGTTGATAATTTTTCCCTAGTTGATCAATTGAAGGTTTTGATGGGTGATGCCAAACTCACAAATGCAAACCCCCCTCTACAACCTTAGTGACTCCCCTGGCTCATTTGTTTTTTAAGCTAGCTAGGTCTCACATTTGTCCAAGGTTAGGAAACAAATCAAACTTTAGCTTTCAAGATGTTGTGGTAGTTGCTATGTTAATTTCTGGAAAACCTTTTGATGTGTCATCTTTGATGCTAAGCAAGATGTTGGCTACTGTGGATAAATCCACAAGTGGGTTACCTTATGGGGTATGGTTGACCAAAATATTTGAATGGTTCAAAATTGACTTCACAGATGCTGTGAAGGTTACTGTTAAGGATGGTATAGATGCTAAGTTTCTGAACATGAACAATTTGAAAATTAAGGGTGAAGTTTTATCTAGGATTTCACTCACTCCTCAAGAAGACCCTCCAATAGATGATACTACGACTTCTGCAAAGCCTGTTTCTATGGCTCATAATGTGTTCTCTCAGTCTCTTCATGCAGATGTTGCTATAATCTCATGTGAGGTCACTTCTCTCCGTAGTGACACTCAAGCCATCAGGAATGACCTACAAGCTGTCAAAGCTGAATACCAGACAATCAAAACCACAATGAAGGAATTCGTCTCTGAAATGAAGACGGTCAAAAAATTATTGCTCAAATCTGTTGGTGTGACATCCACAATACACTCTGTTATGGAAGACGATGTGGGTCTAGAAGAATTAGCAAATGGAGCAGCTAAGCATGGGGAAGATCACGACACTGAAGTTACCAAGTCTGATGGTGATTTGGAAAATGATCCCGAAGCCTATTAGTTTTTGATGAATTAAGGGGGAGAAAATTTGGAGAATTGATGCCTCTTATCTGAACTTGGTTGTGGTGTTATGTTTTTATTTCGAACCTATTTATTTTGAACCTATTTATTTTGAACCTATGTGGTAGATGATGTGAACTTGTTGTTTAATGGGTGCTTGTTGACAGGCTTTGTGGTTTGATGGTTCAAATGTTTAAGTCGTTTTATTGATATGATGTTTTTACTTAGATTATTATTGTTTTATATCTAATGTTGAGATGCAGGGATTTAGGGGGAGTTCTTAAAAATTCTCCTAAATTGGTGTAATCATCAAAAAGGGGGAGATTGATACTCCTTAGGTTTTGATGATCACAATCATTAAGCAATTTGGCTTGATAAGATATAAAACAGCAAGCTATTTGTATCTACCTTAACTTGGTTTTGCAAGGTACTATGGCCTACTGATTGTATAATCAGTCTGTCTCAAACAGCAAGCCAAATGCATGGACAATCAGCATACCGGTTTCACAAACAGCGTTCCAGTTTCACAAATAGCAAGCTGATTGTGTCTGACAGAAATAAAATAACAGTTCAAATTTCAAAGAGCATGAAGTGGGAATATTGTTAGATATGTGTAAGGGCCCTCTGAATTAATTCTGAATATGTCAGCACTCATATTTCATTGAATATGGGAGACAAAATATTCCATTTATTAAAATAAGGAAAGTAAGTTCTAATTTAGCTTATTTTAATACCTCCACTCAAAACAAATCGCATGGGCTTGTCTTCCTTCATCATATCAGTTATATTCCTCCATCATATACTTCTCTCTCAACTGATCATTCAAGCTCCATGTTCTTCATGAATTTAAATTAAAATCATCACCAACAGATTTATTCTTTTTGGACCGTTGGAGGCTTTCAAAGAAAAATTCTGGAACTCTTGTTTACTTATATAAGAGCTGTTTTTGTTCAGTTCTTATGCAGACATATATACGAAGTGCAGAAACAAGAAAATATTCACAACTACAAAAATCCTTCATTGCAAAATCCTTAAAAACCTTTTCAAACCCTTATATACAAGTATATATTGATATTCAGAGGGTTCATAGGTTGAGTTGTATTTATTTAAATCATTGTATTGTTCAAGTTGTATTGATTTGTTGTTGTACAAGGTTGGCTTAAGGTTTTGGGTGGGTAGAACTAGGCTAGAGAAGGATGCTTGGGAAGTATTGCTTAGAGAGCTAGTTCAGCACAGCAAACAGCAACCCAGTTGTAAGCAACAGGGTGTAAGGGAGATATATTGTTGGATCTTGTAATCGGTTTTATAGTTGATCAATAATATATTCTCTTACCAAGTTTGGTAAGGGACCAGGACATAGACCATAGGGGATTAGGGGTCGAACCTGGCTAAAAGATCTTGTATCACATTTTATTTTCTGCATATTTCATACTGCACTGCATTTTAGTTACAAACAGCTTGCCATTTGTAAACTGTGTTATCACAAACAACAAGCTGTTTCTGGTAAAATTTCAAACAGATCATAAATAACCATTGTTAGCCATAAACACCTATTCACCCCCTCTAGGTGTTGTTTTTCAAGCATAATCTCGAGTTTGCTCATCTTTTGATTAATGCAACTAATTTTAGTAGACAAAATATTAGCTTCATACTGTACTTACTACTACTTGGTGTTGAACTTGTAATAACCCTAACTTCAGTAATGCTACAGTGGTTACATGAATAGTAAATTTCGAGGATTTAGAGAAATGGTATATAGGTACTCTATAATGGAAACATAAAATGAATAAACAGAAACCATATTAGTGTTATACAATGGAAATAAGTGACTCGAAATGACGATAGATTCCAGAAATTCCTGAAACATGGATTTTGAGGATTTTGATTTCGAATAAGCTTCTATTAGATGTTAAGAAGCATGGAAACATTATAAGAATTATATATTGAGGAATTAGTGAATTTAGATTTAACCAAGGGATTATTAAGTTAAGAGAATACCAATGGAATTTGGATTGTTAAATGATTTTAAAACCACTGAGATAATGAGGTACATTCGAAACGAACCACAATTAGACGAGTATGGAAACCAAGCAACCAAGATTTGTAATATAACAAGGATACATACCACATTATTTATCAATGTGCTTGACATTTTACTTAGAAAATTTAGAAAACAAGAGATTAGATCATCCAAGGGGCATCACTTTCCATTAACTTGTTTTTAAGGGTAAATTAGTAACTTTGCAAGGTGTTAACCACAAATATCTTCACAAGCTTCCACAAGACACTAGACTTAACAAGATTAAGCCAAGATAACATCAAAATCAAACACAAAACTCTCCCCCCCATCCATATCCTTCCATTCGGCCAAAGGTAAGAAAAAGAGAAAAAGAAAATTCAAAACCCTAGCTAGCATCAAGATTAAATCAAGGGAAAAATCATGGAGCTTCTTGGAGGATTGATTAAGACTAGCACAAAGTTTCAAGGCCAACCATCATCATCTTCATAGGTAATAAATTCATGAAAGTTGCTTGATGAATAGTGATGAATAGTGGTTTCAAGAAACTAACTTGGTTTTTATGATTCCTTTAGTTGATTCAAGTTAATCTAAGGTTGTTTAAGGAGTGCCCAAGGTTTACCAAGGATTTTTAAGAGTTATCAAAGCTTCAAGAAGGTATAATCATGCTTGCTCTTTTATGTTTATGATAGATATTGTTGTGTTTAGTGATTAAGTGGTATAAAGGTTATGTTTATGATGTTATAAGTGTTTGTAAGTGGTTTGAGTTGATTTTGGAAGGAGTTTGGGATTGTAACCATGGCTGGTAATGAAGGCCACATGGTGTAGGTGATGATTATTGTGTTTGATGATTGGTTTTGGAGGAGTTTGATTTTGGAAAGTATGAAATTACAGCAGTTATAATGTCCGATTTTCGTTAGAACGAAAACTGCCCTGTTTTGTGACCCCTGTATTCATACGGTACCTCACTGCCTAGGTTACCAATTGACCATGAAATGATAGAGCTTAGTTCATAGATCGTTTTGATATAAGGTGCGTTAAAATCTGATGAACGGTTTAGGAGAAAAGTCAGTTTTAGTGAAAGGTGTTCGAAAACCGAGAAACCGTAATTGTATCAACTTTGAGGCTATGATCAACCTACTTAGACATTTTTAAAAATTATGAAACTTTGGGATAATATGGTAGGGTAGTCAAAGAGACATTACCAGTTGACCTTGTAGTAAAAGTCGAAATCTATAATTTATGGGGATTTTTACAATTAAGTATGGTCGTTAAGGGAGATGGTGAAAAACCACTGAAACTTCGATTGAGTTTGTAAATGGTTAAGTCCTTGAACCTTTGGGGTAATAATAATACGTTAAACATATGTTGAAGTGTAAAGGGTTTTGTTATACGAGAGGGTAGTGAGTAAGAGATGTAGTATTCTAATGACGGTCCTTTTGTGTTTATAGAAATTCCGGAGGAGGGACCAGCCATACTATCAGGATACAGAAACCAAGGCAAGATCTTTTCTATCCCTACTTGGAAATTATTTATCTTCAAAGAAACTTGATTTCATGAAATATATATATATGTGATGCTATTGTTACTATATTGTTAAGAAATGGTTTTCCTCGATTATTGATGTAAAAAGGGAAGGTATATGAGTATGATATGAATATGGACATGAGTATGAGTATGAGATGGATATGAATATACATAGAGATGATTATGCATGAAGTGAACATGCCTTATGATTAAGGGAATATAAAGGAATGGTATCAGTTGTTATCTAAAGATATATAAAGGAATGAAATCAGTTATTATCTAGGGTTATATGATTTATAATATTATATTCTTTCTAAGTATTGTGATTTAATAAATATTATTGAATAGTATTTAATACTTTTGAGATAAATGGAATACTCTACGTATATAAAAGCATATTTGAATTCTTGAATATAAAGGAGATGTTTGAATCATAATCAAAGTATTATGTTATATATATATTTTATAGAAATAATGTGCGAGAATGAAAGTGATATACGGGAATGGAAATGTGAAATGGTGTTGATAAATTGAATAATGATCTTATAAAAAGGGGAATTTATAACAGTAAGCGTAAGAGGCCGTGTGGAAGTTGCACAGTCCAGCACTTAATATTACAACATTAAGCGTAAGAGGCCGTGTGGAAGTTGCACAGTCCAGCACTTAATATTTCATTTCGGCCCAAGAGTTGCCGAAGGAGGATGTAGTGGTAGACCTTCCTCCTAGGGGATGGTGGCAGACCTACCTCCGTCTACCGGTAGTAAAAAGGGACGGGTACGGAGGACGACTGATCATCGTGGCTCACGTATTCGGCATCAGTGAAAACCCCAAAATTTTGAATAAAGAATCGACGATAAAGTTCGGTTGGTATATTGAAAAGGGAAAATGATATGAAACGATGGAATTATTGTTATAGATGAAGAGAAAATGATTTTATATTAATTTATATAATTGTTGCATAAGAAGGACATGAGAAGATGATAGAGAGAGATTTATTCAAGTATTCATATTATCTTGAAATATTACACTGAAAATGTATATTGATGGTTATATTATTTGAGAAGAGAAACTGATACTGTATTATCCTAGATTTCTTCTTTATAATAGTAAACGGATGATGTATTATTAAGTAAGAATTTTATTCTTCCTTGAAGTTTATAAATGGTTTCCGCTTTCATGGATATATATATACTTGTCCACAATTTAAATTCTAGTTTACCATATGATCTTGCTGAGCTATTATAGCTCACTCTTGCTACATATCTATATACAGCTAGGTATGCCAATACTTCGCAGAATGCCCCGCAAGAGGATAAGGGGAAGGCGACCTTCTGAGAGTACGCTAGCATTGATTCCTGAGGTAGTGATGAGACAGACGGGTGCTGGGAACTTTATGTATAATTAAGTGTGCAAGTATGTAATAAACTTTTGATTGTTGAAATGCTTCATGTCGAAGTGTTATTCAGCAATGTACTTAAGTATGATCCTGGTTTGTAATAACTGTTTAACTCTAAACTTTTATTATGGTGAATGTTGTTCTCTGAGCATATGACTGGTGTGTGTGTGTGTGTGTATTACTGTGGGGTCAATTGCATAAGTATTAATTAAAAAAAAAACCCAAGAGATATTGATTTTGAATGGAAGTTGGTCCGTGATGGCCCAAATTCATGACCCCGGATTTGGGGCTGTCACAGTTTGGTATCAGAGCTAAGAGTCATAATGCTCAGGAACAAGAATGATAATAATAAATGTATTAGTTATGATATAAAATTGTGAACTTCCATCAAGTTCAAGGGGGGGTTTATCGAACGAAGCGTTTATTCTAAGTAGTGATTATAATTTTATAGATTATTGCTAATAAAGGTTATTATGCCAAAAGTGTCAAGTTTATGTAGCACATGGGACTGATATGAGAAAAGGGAATAATTGAGGTAACAGGAAGTGTACGTTAGAAAATATGGTGAGTATGTGTGGTATGTTAGAATATACAATTTAGAAGTATAATTTGAAGGGTCCTTGATACCGGAGCAGTGTCAGGCTAAGACAATCAATATTACTTAAGTATATCGATTAGAGGGTTGTGTTCTATTATGGATAAAGGCAGAAAGTATCGAGCCAAGTCAAGACTAGGTAAATGACGATAACTGGGAATATAAGACGATAGTTTAAGGTTAAAGGATAAGTGCCAAATTTAAGAAATTTTGGAGAGTACGCAGTCTTAGATATATATGGTATTTGAGGAAAACCTTCCATTATTTGGGATTTTAAATTGGGCAGAGGCTATTAACGGTACCTATTCTTAAATTTTCTAAATCCCTGCTAAATTATGTTATTGAGTTTCAAATTTTCCTCTACTGGTGGGTAAATCCAGTTGTGATCTGGCACCTCTTATTCATTAAGGGTCGGTATCTTTTCAAAATATTTTGGTACCTTTGGAAGGTGTTTCAAAATTGTATTTAATCTATCTTAGTCAAAATATTTCTCTAAGATTATTTTCGAAAAATGGTGTTTATCATCGTGATTTAAATTTACCTCTATATTTCTTACTCCAACTAAGAGGAATAGCCCTATATGTATACACGGGGACAATCTATCTGTGTGATAGAAAGTCGGAGGGGACGCCCTCACTTGTGTGACGTACGGGTTCTTCCATCATATTGATTTCTCAAATATCCTTTTGTTTCAAATAAAAGTTATTTAAAACTCTTAATTTTATAAATTATTATGGGACCCTTGCTTGTTTCTGGGTTCGTTTCAATTCAAAGTTTCTTAAATTCTATCAATTGTTTCGAATATAGAAGATTTCAGTAATAGATGGGATAATGGAAGCAAGGTTTAGAGTATACGTGATTATACGAGGAAACTCGAGATTTCAAGGGAAATTTCAATAAGAAATAAGTAGAGCTAGAAGCGTTTCGCTATAAAAGAGGAAGGAATTTAGTGAGAAGAAAGGGGTATAATTGAGGATTAGTGAGATAAAAGAATAGGAGGAATTTTAAGGTATAATTGAGATTTACTATTGAAAGTAAGGTGTATTTTGAGGAAAAAGTCAGAATAAGGATAAACAAGGGAAGTGAGATAATTAATAAAGTTCGTGTATTCTGTCTAAATTCTATCGTATTTCGATATTAAATGTTGAGATTCCAGAATATTAATGTATATAAGGTGATACGCTTAATGGTTAAAGTGGAGTTGAGAATATTATGGTATATAAATGAGTTAACTAGTGATATAATTGTGCATATGAGAATGATGTATATATACCCTAAATTTGGGTAATTAATAAAGAATATTGCTATATACAGAATCATGCCGCCTAAACGTAATAATAGAGCAAATGCAAAGGAAAATGAGAGAGATGAAGGAAGACGAAATAGACAGAATGAAAATGCTCATAACGAACAAAATCAGATGGGGCGAGAAAGTAAGAAAAGGAGATGTAAGGGTCAGAAAGGAGGTTCAAGCGAAGGAAGTTACTTTAACAAGGTTGGTAAGGGACAAAAATCTCAGTTTGTGGGAAAGACAGGGAGTAACAAGACTGTTAGTGAGACGGTGAATCAGGGTGGTAGATCCACAGGAACCTTTCAGTCTAATCAATCTCGAACACCATTTCTAGACTGTAACACGTGTGGTAGGAAGCATACGGGAGTGTGTAGGAGGTTGGCAGTAACTTGCTTTAAGTGCGGACAGAAAGGACACTATTATAATCAGTGCACATCAACTGACAAGATTGGTATCAAGTGTTATAATTGTGGGAAACTAGGACACTTTGCTAGAGATTGCCGTTCCGGTGGATCATCTGCGCCGGGACAAAGTATGACTGTTTCAAATAAACCTACTGCCAGAGTGTACAACATAACTTTAGGAGAAGCATTGAAAAAGCCGGATACAGATGCAGGTGAACATTTTTTTTTTAGTATTTAAATCTTTAGTGTAAATGTTTGGTTAAGAAATAAATGTGGTCAATGAATGGTATATGTAGGTTGACAATCTAGATAAGGAAAATCAGTATCTGTTAGGGGTTAGAAATTCTATGAAAAGGAGAATAATAGTATTTTGGGGGTAAACCACAGACTTGTTTACATACGAACAGGAAATATATATTATAGGAAGTATTTTCTTACAATTGTTTCAAGGAATTTTATTCGAGCCGGATTTCTGGAAGATTTTACAGAGACAAGATATAATAAGATTGAAGTGTGTATATTTTATGTCATGATAGAGATCAACATAGGGATAAACCATAAGTGAGATATACTACCATTCAGGGGAGGCCAATGTGGTGGTCGATACCAATAACCAAAAGAGGAATGTTGATGAATGACAAGCAAGTTTATGTTGGTGTATTTTTGCGCAAACAAGATAGAGATGTTATGAAGGAAAAAGGATGGAGAAAGTGATATAGAAGTTATAAGGTGTAGATGAAAAGGTATCTATGGACATTTCTAACGTGATTCCGGGACGGAATCCTGTTAAGGGGGGAAGGATGTAATAACCCTAACTTCAGTAATGCTACAGTGGTTACATGAATAGTAAATTTCGAGGATTTAGAGAAATGGTATATAGGTACTCTATAATGGAAACATAAAATGAATAAACAGAAACCATATTAGTGTTATACAATGGAAATAAGTGACTCGAAATGACGATAGATTCCAGAAATTCCTGAAACATGGATTTTGAGGATTTTGATTTCGAATAAGCTTCTATTAGATGTTAAGAAGCATGGAAACATTATAAGAATTATATATTGAGGAATTAGTGAATTTAGATTTAACCAAGGGATTATTAAGTTAAGAGAATACCAATGGAATTTGGATTGTTAAATGATTTTAAAACCACTGAGATAATGAGGTACATTCGAAACGAACCACAATTAGACGAGTATGGAAACCAAGCAACCAAGATTTGTAATATAACAAGGATACATACCACATTATTTATCAATGTGCTTGACATTTTACTTAGAAAATTTAGAAAACAAGAGATTAGATCATCCAAGGGGCATCACTTTCCATTAACTTGTTTTTAAGGGTAAATTAGTAACTTTGCAAGGTGTTAACCACAAATATCTTCACAAGCTTCCACAAGACACTAGACTTAACAAGATTAAGCCAAGATAACATCAAAATCAAACACAAAACTCTCCCCCCCATCCATATCCTTCCATTCGGCCAAAGGTAAGAAAAAGAGAAAAAGAAAATTCAAAACCCTAGCTAGCATCAAGATTAAATCAAGGGAAAAATCATGGAGCTTCTTGGAGGATTGATTAAGACTAGCACAAAGTTTCAAGGCCAACCATCATCATCTTCATAGGTAATAAATTCATGAAAGTTGCTTGATGAATAGTGATGAATAGTGGTTTCAAGAAACTAACTTGGTTTTTATGATTCCTTTAGTTGATTCAAGTTAATCTAAGGTTGTTTAAGGAGTGCCCAAGGTTTACCAAGGATTTTTAAGAGTTATCAAAGCTTCAAGAAGGTATAATCATGCTTGCTCTTTTATGTTTATGATAGATATTGTTGTGTTTAGTGATTAAGTGGTATAAAGGTTATGTTTATGATGTTATAAGTGTTTGTAAGTGGTTTGAGTTGATTTTGGAAGGAGTTTGGGATTGTAACCATGGCTGGTAATGAAGGCCACATGGTGTAGGTGATGATTATTGTGTTTGATGATTGGTTTTGGAGGAGTTTGATTTTGGAAAGTATGAAATTACAGCAGTTACAATGTCCGATTTTCGTTAGAACGAAAACTGCCCTGTTTTGTGACCCCTGTATTCATACGGTACCTCACTGCCTAGGTTACCAATTGACCATGAAATGATAGAGCTTAGTTCATAGATCGTTTTGATATAAGGTGCGTTAAAATCTGATGAACGGTTTAGGAGAAAAGTCAGTTTTAGTGAAAGGTGTTCGAAAACCGAGAAACCGTAATTGTATCAACTTTGAGGCTATGATCAACCTACTTAGACATTTTTAAAAATTATGAAACTTTGGGATAATATGGTAGGGTAGTCAAAGAGACATTACCAGTTGACCTTGTAGTAAAAGTCGAAATCTATAATTTATGGGGATTTTTACAGTTAAGTATGGTCGTTAAGGGAGATGGTGAAAAACCACTGAAACTTCGATTGAGTTTGTAAATGGTTAAGTCCTTGAACCTTTGGGGTAATAATAATACGTTAAACATATGTTGAAGTGTAAAGGGTTTTGTTATACGAGAGGGTAGTGAGTAAGAGATGTAGTATTCTAATGACGGTCCTTTTGTGTTTATAGAAATTCCGGAGGAGGGACCAGCCATACTATCAGGATACAGAAACCAAGGCAAGATCTTTTCTATCCCTACTTGGAAATTATTTATCTTCAAAGAAACTTGATTTCATGAAATATATATATATGTGATGCTATTGTTACTATATTGTTAAGAAATGGTTTTCCTCGATTATTGATGTAAAAAAGGAAGGTATATGAGTATGATATGAATATGGACATGAGTATGAGTATGAGATGGATATGAATATACATAGAGATGATTATGCATGAAGTGAACATGCCTTATGATTAAGGGAATATAAAGGAATGGTATCAGTTGTTATCTAAAGATATATAAAGGAATGAAATCAGTTATTATCTAGGGTTATATGATTTATAATATTATATTCTTTCTAAGTATTGTGATTTAATAAATATTATTGAATAGTATTTAATACTTTTGAGATAAATGGAATACTCTACGTATATAAAAGCATATTTGAATTCTTGAATATAAAGGAGATGTTTGAATCATAATCAAAGTATTATGTTATATATATATTTTATAGAAATAATGTGCAAGAATGAAAGTGATATACGGGAATGGAAATGTGAAATGGTGTTGATAAATTGAATAATGATCTTATAAAAAGGGGAATTTACAACAGTAAGCGTAAGAGGCCGTGTGGAAGTTGCACAGTCCAGCACTTAATATTACAACAGTAAGCGTAAGAGGCCGTGTGGAAGTTGCACAGTCCAGCACTTAATATTTCATTTCGGCCCAAGAGTTGCCGAAGGAGGATGTAGTGGTAGACCTTCCTCCTGGGGGATGGTGGCAGACCTACCTCCGTCTACCGGTAGTAAAAAGGGACGGGTACGGAGGACGACTGATCATCGTGGCTCACGTATTCGGCATCAGTGAAAACCCCAAAATTTTGAATAAAGAATCGACGATAAAGTTCGGTTGGTATATTGATAAGGGAAAATGATATGAAACGATGGAATTATTGTTATAGATGAAGAGAAACTGATTTTATATTAATTTATATAATTGTTGCATAAGAAGGACATGAGAAGATGATAGAGAGAGATTTATTCAAGTATTCATATTATCTTGAAATATTACACTGAAAATGTATATTGATGGTTATATTATTTGAGAAGAGAAACTGATACTGTATTATCCTAGATTTCTTCTTTATAATAGTAAACGGATGATGTATTATTAAGTAAGAATTTTATTCTTCCTTGAAGTTTATAAATGGTTTCCGCTTTCATGGATATATATATACTTGTCCACAATTTAAATTCTAGTTTACCATATGATCTTGCTGAGCTATTATAGCTCACTCTTGCTACATATCTATATACAGCTAGGTATGCCAATACTTCGCAGAATGCCCCGCAAGAGGATAAGGGGAAGGCGACCTTCTGAGAGTACGCTAGCATTGATTCCTGAGGTAGTGATGAGACAGACGGGTGCTGGGAACTTTATGTATAATTAAGTGTGCAAGTATGTAATAAACTTTTGATTGTTGAAATGCTTCATGTCGAAGTGTTATTCAACAATGTACTTAAGTATGATCCTGGTTTGTAATAACTGTTTAACTCTAAACTTTTATTATGGTGAATGTTGTTCTCTGAGCATATGACTGGTGTGTGTGTGTGTGTGTATTACTGTGGGGTCAATTGCATAAGTATTAATTAAAAAAAAACCCAAGAGATATTGATTTTGAATGGAAGTTGGTCCGTGATGGCCCAAATTCATGACCCCGGATTTGGGGCTGTCACAGTTTGGTATCAGAGCTAAGAGTCATAATGCTCAGGAACAAGAATGATAATAATAAATGTATTAGTTATGATATAAAATTGTGAACTTCCATCAAGTTCAAGGGGGGGTTTATCGAACGAAGCGTTTATTCTAAGTAGTGATTATAATTTTATAGATTATTGCTAATAAAGGTTATTATGCCAAAAGTGTCAAGTTTATGTAGCACATGGGACTGATATGAGAAAAGGGAATAATTGAGGTAACAGGAAGTGTACGTTAGAAAATATGGTGAGTATGTGTGGTATGTTAGAATATACAATTTAGAAGTATAATTTGAAGGGTCCTTGATACCGGAGCAGTGTCAGGCTAAGACAATCAATATTACTTAAGTATATCGATTAGAGGGTTGTGTTCTATTATGGATAAAGGCAGAAAGTATCGAGCCAAGTCAAGACTAGGTAAATGACGATAACTGGGAATATAAGACGATAGTTTAAGGTTAAAGGATAAGTGCCAAATTTAAGAAATTTTGGAGAGTACGCAGTCTTAGATATATATGGTATTTGAGGAAAACCTTCCATTATTTGGGATTTTAAATTGGGCAGAGGCTATTAACGGTACCTATTCTTAAATTTTCTAAATCCCTGCTAAATTATGTTATTGAGTTTCAAATTTTCCTCTACTGGTGGGTAAATCCAGTTGTGATCTGGCACCTCTTATTCATTAAGGGTCGGTATCTTTTCAAAATATTTTGGTACCTTTGGAAGGTGTTTCAAAATTGTATTTAATCTATCTTAGTCAAAATATTTCTCTAAGATTATTTTCGAAAAATGGTGTTTATCATCGTGATTTAAATTTACCTCTATATTTCTTACTCCAACTAAGAGGAATAGCCCTATATGTATACACGGGGACAATCTATCTGTGTGATAGAAAGTCGGAGGGGACGCCCTCACTTGTGTGACGTACGGGTTCTTCCATCATATTGATTTCTCAAATATCCTTTTGTTTCAAATAAAAGTTATTTAAAACTCTTAATTTTATAAATTATTATGGGACCCTTGCTTGTTTCT
Organism: Kitagawia praeruptora; assembly: GCA_037693485.1. Classification (NCBI taxonomy): domain Eukaryota; kingdom Viridiplantae; phylum Streptophyta; class Magnoliopsida; order Apiales; family Apiaceae; genus Kitagawia; species Kitagawia praeruptora. Next base: position 112,216,277 of record CM075351.1, on the reverse strand, counting down.
GGGTTCGTTTCAATTCAAAGTTTCTTAAATTCTATCAATTGTTTCGAATATAGAAGATTTCAGTAATAGATGGGATAATGGAAGCAAGGTTTAGAGTATACGTGATTATACGAGGAAACTCGAGATTTCAAGGGAAATTTCAATAAGAAATAAGTAGAGCTAGAAGCGTTTCGCTATAAAAGAGGAAGGAATTTAGTGAGAAGAAAGGGGTATAATTGAGGATTAGTGAGATAAAAGAATAGGAGGAATTTTAAGGTATAATTGAGATTTACTATTGAAAGTAAGGTGTATTTTGAGGAAAAAGTCAGAATAAGGATAAACAAGGGAAGTGAGATAATTAATAAAGTTCGTGTATTCTGTCTAAATTCTATCGTATTTCGATATTAAATGTTGAGATTCCAGAATATTAATGTATATAAGGTGATACGCTTAATGGTTAAAGTGGAGTTGAGAATATTATGGTATATAAATGAGTTAACTGGTGATATAATTGTGCATATGAGAATGATGTATATATACCCTAAATTTGGGTAATTAATAAAGAATATTGCTATATACAGAATCATGCCGCCTAAGCGTAATAATAGAGCAAATGCAAAGGAAAATGAGAGAGATGAAGGAAGACGAAATAGACAGAATGAAAATGCTCATAACGAACAAAATCAGATGGGGCGAGAAAGTAAGAAAAGGAGATGTAAGGGTCAGAAAGGAGGTTCAAGCGAAGGAAGTTACTTTAACAAGGTTGGTAAGGGACAAAAATCTCAGTTTGTGGGAAAGACAGGGAGTAACAAGACTGTTAGTGAGACGGTGAATCAGGGTGGTAGATCCACAGGAACATTTCAGTCTAATCAATCTCGAACACCATTTCCAGACTGTAACACGTGTGGTAGGAAGCATACGGGAGTGTGTAGGAGGTTGGCAGTAACTTGCTTTAAGTGCGGACAGAAAGGACACTATTATAATCAGTGCACATCAACTGACAAGATTGGTATCAAGTGTTATAATTGTGGGAAACTAGGACACTTTGCTAGAGATTGCCGTTCCGGTGGATCATCTGCGCCGGGACAAAGTATGACTGTTTCAAATAAACCTACTGCCAGAGTGTACAACATAACTTTAGGAGAAGCATTGAAAAAGCCGGATACAGATGCAGGTGAACATTTTTTTTTTAGTATTTAAATCTTTAGTGTAAATGTTTGGTTAAGAAATAAATGTGGTCAATGAATGGTATATGTAGGTTGACAATCTAGATAAGGAAAATCAGTATCTGTTAGGGGTTAGAAATTCTATGAAAAGGAGAATAATAGTATTTTGGGGGTAAACCACAGACTTGTTTACATACGAACAGGAAATATATATTATAGGAAGTATTTTCTTACAATTGTTTCAAGGAATTTTATTCGAGCCGGATTTCTGGAAGATTTTACAGAGACAAGATATAATAAGATTGAAGTGTGTATATTTTATGTCATGATAGAGATCAACATAGGGATAAACCATAAGTGAGATATACTACCATTCAGGGGAGGCCAATGTGGTGGTCGATACCAATAACCAAAAGAGGAATGTTGATGAATGACAAGCAAGTTTATGTTGGTGTATTTTTGCGCAAACAAGATAGAGATGTTATGAAGGAAAAAGGATGGAGAAAGTGATATAGAAGTTATAAGGTGTAGATGAAAAGGTATCTATGGACATTTCTAACGTGATTCCGGGACGGAATCCTGTTAAGGGGGGAAGGATGTAATAACCCTAACTTCAGTAATGCTACAGTGGTTACATGAATAGTAAATTTCGAGGATTTAGAGAAATGGTATATAGGTACTCTATAATGGAAACATAAAATGAATAAACAGAAACCATATTAGTGTTATACAATGGAAATAAGTGACTCGAAATGACGATAGATTCCAGAAATTCCTGAAACATGGATTTTGAGGATTTTGATTTCGAATAAGCTTCTATTAGATGTTAAGAAGCATGGAAACATTATAAGAATTATATATTGAGGAATTAGTGAATTTAGATTTAACCAAGGGATTATTAAGTTAAGAGAATACCAATGGAATTTGGATTGTTAAATGATTTTAAAACCACTGAGATAATGAGGTACATTCGAAACGAACCACAATTAGACGAGTATGGAAACCAAGCAACCAAGATTTGTAATATAACAAGGATACATACCACATTATTTATCAATGTGCTTGACATTTTACTTAGAAAATTTAGAAAACAAGAGATTAGATCATCCAAGGGGCATCACTTTCCATTAACTTGTTTTTAAGGGTAAATTAGTAACTTTGCAAGGTGTTAACCACAAATATCTTCACAAGCTTCCACAAGACACTAGACTTAACAAGATTAAGCCAAGATAACATCAAAATCAAACACAAAACTCTCTCCCCCATCCATATCCTTCCATTCGGCCAAAGGTAAGAAAAAGAGAAAAAGAAAATTCAAAACCCTAGCTAGCATCAAGATTAAATCAAGGGAAAAATCATGGAGCTTCTTGGAGGATAGATTAAGACTAGCACAAAGTTTCAAGGCCAACCATCATCATCTTCATAGGTAATAAATTCATGAAAGTTGCTTGATGAATAGTGATGAATAGTGGTTTCAAGAAACTAACTTGGTTTTTATGATTTCTTTAGTTGATTCAAGTTAATCTAAGGTTGTTTAAGGAGTGCCCAAGGTTTACCAAGGATTTTTAAGAGTTATCAAAGCTTCAAGAAGGTATAATCATGCTTGCTCTTTTATGTTTATGATAGATATTGTTGTGTTTAGTGATTAAGTGGTATAAAGGTTATGTTTATGATGTTATAAGTGTTTGTAAGTGGTTTGAGTTGATTTTGGAAGGAGTTTGGGATTGTAACCATGGCTGGTAATGAAGGCCACATGGTGTAGGTGATGATTATTGTGTTTGATGATTGGTTTTGGAGGAGTTTGATTTTGGAAAGTATGAAATTACAGCAGTTATAATGTCCGATTTTCGTTAGAACGAAAACTGCCCTGTTTTGTGACCCCTGTATTCATACGGTACCTCACTGCCTAGGTTACCAATTGACCATGAAATGATAGAGCTTAGTTCATAGATCGTTTTGATATAAGGTGCGTTAAAATCTGATGAACGGTTTAGGAGAAAAGTCAGTTTTAGTGAAAGGTGTTCGAAAACCGAGAAACCGTAATTGTATCAACTTTGAGGCTATGATCAACCTACTTAGACATTTTTAAAAATTATGAAACTTTGGGATAATATGGTAGGGTAGTCAAAGAGACATTACCAGTTGACCTTGTAGTAAAAGTCGAAATCTATAATTTATGGGGATTTTTACAGTTAAGTATGGTCGTTAAGGGAGATGGTGAAAAACCACTGAAACTTCGATTGAGTTTGTAAATGGTTAAGTCCTTGAACCTTTGGGGTAATAATAATACGTTAAACATATGTTGAAGTGTAAAGGGTTTTGTTATACGAGAGGGTAGTGAGTAAGAGATGTAGTATTCTAATGACGGTCCTTTTGTGTTTATAGAAATTCCGGAGGAGGGACCAGCCATACTATCAGGATACAGAAACCAAGGCAAGATCTTTTCTATCCCTACTTGGAAATTATTTATCTTCAAAGAAACTTGATTTCATGAAATATATATATATGTGATGCTATTGTTACTATATTGTTAAGAAATGGTTTTCCTCGATTATTGATGTAAAAAGGGAAGGTATATGAGTATGATATGAATATGGACATGAGTATGAGTATGAGATGGATATGAATATACATAGAGATGATTATGCATGAAGTGAACATGCCTTATGATTAAGGGAATATAAAGGAATGGTATCAGTTGTTATCTAAAGATATATAAAGGAATGGAATCAGTTATTATCTAGGGTTATATGATTTATAATATTATATTCTTTCTAAGTATTGTGATTTAATAAATATTATTGAATAGTATTTAATACTTTTGAGATAAATGGAATACTCTACGTATATAAAAGCATATTTGAATTCTTGAATATAAAGGAGATGTTTGAATCATAATCAAAGTATTATGTTATATATATATTTTATAGAAATAATGTGCGAGAATGAAAGTGATATACGGGAATGGAAATGTGAAATGGTGTTGATAAATTGAATAATGATCTTATAAAAAGGGGAATTTACAACAGTAAGCGTAAGAGGCCGTGTGGAAGTTGCACAGTCCAGCACTTAATATTACAACAGTAAGCGTAAGAGGCCGTGTGGAAGTTGCACAGTCCAGCACTTAATATTTCATTTCGGCCCAAGAGTTGCCGAAGGAGGATGTAGTGGTAGACCTTCCTCCTGGGGGATGGTGGCAGACCTACCTCCGTCTACCGGTAGTAAAAAGGGACGGGTACGGAGGACGACTGATCATCGTGGCTCACGTATTCGGCATCAGTGAAAACCCCAAAATTTTGAATAAAGAATCGACGATAAAGTTCGGTTGGTATATTGAAAAGGGAAAATGATATGAAACGATGGAATTATTGTTATAGATGAAGAGAAACTGATTTTATATTAATTTATATAATTGTTGCATAAGAAGGACATGAGAAGATGATAGAGAGAGATTTATTCAAGTATTCATATTATCTTGAAATATTACACTGAAAATGTATATTGATGGTTATATTATTTGAGAAGAGAAACTGATACTGTATTATCCTAGATTTCTTCTTTATAATAGTAAACGGATGATGTATTATTAAGTAAGAATTTTATTCTTCCTTGAAGTTTATAAATGGTTTCCGCTTTCATGGATATATATATACTTGTCCACAATTTAAATTCTAGTTTACCATTTGATCTTGCTGAGCTATTATAGCTCACTCTTGCTACATATCTATATACAGCTAGGTATGCCAATACTTCGCAGAATGCCCCGCAAGAGGATAAGGGGAAGGCGACCTTCTGAGAGCACGCTAGCATTGATTCCTGAGGTAGTGATGAGACATACGGGTGCTGGGAACTTTATGTATAATTAAGTGTGCAAGTATGTAATAAACTTTTGATTGTTGAAATGCTTCATGTCGAAGTGTTATTCAGCAATGTACTTAAGTATGATCCTGGTTTGTAATAACTGTTTAACTCTAAACTTTTATTATGGTGAATGTTGTTCTCTGAGCATATGACTGGTGTGTGTGTGTGTGTGTATTACTGTGGGGTCAATTGCATAAGTATTAATTAAAAAAAAAAAACCCAAGAGATATTGATTTTGAATGGAAGTTGGTCCGTGATGGCCCAAATTCATGACCCCGGATTTGGGGCTGTCACAGAACTGGATGGAACCCACATCTGCACATAGAAAGTAAATCGACCAGTCTTCGCTAAAACCTTTTAGCATGTACCTTTCATGTTGTTTGTTCTGGAAAATCTGATTACATCGATCCAACTTAATTTTTGTCCCATCTTTTCTTCGCATATTTAGAAACTGAATGTGCTCAAGTTTTTAAAAATTATGATCATGAAGTTGAGTAAATCGAGATATGTTTTAACAAATATTCTGTTTAAATCCTTTGTAAAAAGAACCTATTGTCGTTTATCCGTAAATGAAATGATGGTTACTTTATGTACCCACAGGTTGATGTTGCTGAACGAAGGCAGAAGCTGTAAAATATGGAGACACTTCAGAAAGAACTTGAACTTTTACAGCGACAAAAGGCCGCATCTGAACAACCTGCGTTAAGTGCAAAACAAAGTCGGGGTTCAGGTGGTGTATGGGGTTGGCTAACTGGATCTCCCGGTCCGAAAGACGATGATGCCTGAAAAGTAGGAGATACACATAGGAATCTCCAGATTTGGTAATTTTTTAATGAAAATATAGTAGTTTTTTCTTACCTTTCTTTGCAGAGATGAAAATAAGATAATGAGTTCGATGTTATCCAGAGGGAGCATAGTGAGTTTTTGCATATATACATCAGTTGTGTATTAAATTTTTTATTGTCCATTATATATTTTTTCTTTAGAAATTTTACTTGGAGGAAAGAAATTATACATGTGAAATCAGAGATGCTTTCCCGTCATATATAACGAATAATATTATATACATGATGTTTGTTTTCAAGTTTAATGGGTACATGGCCAAATTCATCACCGTACTATGCAAAAACTTCACTCGGATCACTAGCCCAAAAAACCTTTCAGACGAATTATTAAACTCCAGATAACTTTCAATTGGGTCATTGTATATTAAAAATATTTCACGTCTGTTTGCACAAAATCACGCAAGCGTACGTGGTCACAAGTAATATAGAATTAAGTTGAGTTCGTTCCCACAGAGATCTGGTTTAGGTTTTAATTCAGTTATTGTGCCTATGCAACAATGTATGGTTTTTATTCACTGCTAAGACAATTAATAAAATTTGGGTTTGATTTAACTAAATTTAACTAAGATGCAAATTAACAAACTAAGAATTAATTAACTAATGAGAATTGAAATCGAATCACTTATGTAAGAGAAAACATGGATCCTAACTTCATTAAATACTTCGCTTAGAGCTGATGCCTTTAATCAATGCATGTGATGGTTATGATATCTGATCATAACTCGCTTAGAGCTGCGCCGATTCAATAGATATGGCACATTGAGTCGTCTCATGTGCGCCCGCACATATCTCACAAACACTAGCAACTTGAGGCACCCCATGCCTTGACATAGAATCCAATTTCTTATTAAGTGACTCTAGCTGAGCTGCTAGAGCTGTGACTGTATTAACTTCAAAAATTCCTGCTATTTTGCCTTGTGATAATCTCTGAGTTGGATTCTGGTATTCATTCGTAGCCATCATCTCAATCAACTCATAAGATTCCTCATAACTCTTAGCCCATAGAGCTCCACCTGATGCTGCATCTAGCATGGATCTTGACTATGCACCCAAGCCATTATATCGCTCCCAAGCCTCGCACAAAGATTCTCCTTATATCGCTCCCAATCCTCGCTCAAAGATTCTCCAGACTATTGTGAAAACTGAGTAATAGCATTCCTGATTGCTACGGTCTTTGCCATGGGGAAAAATTTAGTGAGAAATTTCTGAGCAAGATCCTCCCATGTCAAAATAGAACCTGTTGGTAGAGAGTGCAACCAGCCTTTAGCTTTATCCCGCAGAGAAAATGGGAAAAGTCTCAATTTCCCACCATCCTCAAACACACCATTGGTTCTGAAAGTATCACAGATCTCAATGAAATTCCGGATGTGCATGTTAGGATCTTCAGTCGGAGCACCCCCAAACTGAACTGAGTTCTGCACCATCTGAATCGTGCCGAGCTTGATTTCAAAAGTGTAAGCTGCAATAGCTGGCCTGACAATGCTAGATTGAATGTCATGGATATTTGGCTGAGAATAGTCCTTCAAAGCCTTAGCTGCTATTGGTTCTCCCATATCTTTAATTGTTGCAAGTTTGTTCTCCGCCAGTTTATCCTTACGAGCCTGCAAACGTGTTCGCATACACGTTCAAGTACCTGTAACACCAAGAAGCAAAAAAATATGTAAAAAACAATCCGAGTCAGTGAACTCTAACGACCACTGATGACAAGCACATAAACTAAAAATAAAACACCGATGATCCCCGACAGCGGCGCCAAAAACTTGTTTGCACAAAATCACGCAAGCGTACGTGGTCACAAGTAATATAGAATTAAGTTAAGTTCGCTCCCACAGAGATCTGGTTTAGGTTTTAATTCAGTTATTGTACCTATGCAACAATGTATAGTTTTTACTCACTGCTAAGATAATTAATAAAATTCGGGTTTGATTTAACTAAATTTAACTAAGATGCAAATTAACAAACTAAGAATTAATTAACTAATGAGAATTGAATCGAATCACTTGTGTAAGAGAAAACATGGGATCCTAACTTCATTAAATACTTCGCTTAGAGCTGATGCCTTTAATCAATGCATGTGACGGTTATGATATCTGATCAGACAACACGAAACAAGCACACGCTACTTCTCAGTATACGAATACCAAACTAATCATACATCCACAAAAGAGATAGAAGATGAATAAACACCAATTATGCTTAGACCCTATATGTCTATAGAATTTGAAAACATAACGGTTGAAGATCAAGTTATCCATAAAGATCACATAGGGCAACATAATATATTTCTATTTATGCTACAAATCATGTTGATAACAATCATGAACCTATGCTAGCATGGCAAGTTCTAAATCTCAAGATTCACTTCACAAAAGATTAACAAGGCAACTTAGATGTTAGCTACGCATCCAAGAAGAAAAAGCACAACCATACAAGGATGTCAAGAATTCATCACACGTAAATATTTAAAGCAAACAAACTACTAAACTACATAGATAAATCTGTTAGAATCCCATGACAATGATTAGTTCATAATCGAACCGCTCGTCATCATGAGATCTGATGAAACCATGATAAAAACAAAGTCTGAATAATAAGGTATCCTAATAGAAGAAAACAAAAGATGAAGTAGATCTAGATCTCCGTTGCTTGTCATGAGCATTGGTGAATCTTTCTCCAACTTGTCTCCCTTGATTCTCTGTGTTATTCTAAGTAATGATACGAATTACAATGATAGGATATGTTTATATAGGCCCTAGAAGTCTTTTTCAGCAATAAAAGCCCTGAAAATTCAATTTAAATCGAAATAGGAATAAAACTCAGGAAAATCAGGAAGTCCGGGTGCTCTCAGGGCGGCATAGGCGCTCTCATCGCGGTCTGGCTCTGTTTCTAGCACTCTCCGCGCTGCCTGGGCACTCATAGCGCTGACACTTTCTGCCAAAATTCTGATTTTGCTTTATTCTTCAAGAAAATTTCCCAAGCTTCGCGTGGACAGTAAGATCGCTGAAAACGGACTTCTAGAATTCCATGGCCAAAACAGTGTAGACTGCGCAACCTACCCGAAAATCCGAATTTTCCACAATTTGCTCATTTCTCCTTTGTTTTCTCTTCCGATTTTTTTGCCACTTCCTGTTCTTCAATTCTTGAGCGTGAATCCACCATGAAACATGTAAATGTATCTCCTCACTTTAAGATAGTAACCCTGCACCATTCTTACTAAAAACGAATAAAAAACACGACATACTTGAGGCTAAGTTAATCAGTTTAAGCCGATTCGAAGCGTTCCAAGTGGATATAAAATCCACTTATCAATGTCCGTTAATTTTTCGTTGACTTAACGGAGGGACGATAAATTTAGCCAACTGGGCTGCCACATTTTCGCCAGGTCTGCGCCATGTCATAAATCCATCCAATAATTCCTTAAATTCATTTTTATTCCAAATTATTAATCCTTTCTAAATCTAATAAATCCCATTTTATTTACTTTTACTAACATACATACATATACATGTATGTATCACCATTGTAAAACCATGTTAGGAATAATTCATGAGTTGTGATGTTAAGAATAGAATTTTACTTATACTTCTTGTATATCCTGATCTTATAAAGGATTTAGCACTTTGTATAGGATATATGTGTTAGACAGTAATCTATAGAATTAAGTCAGGAACAGTGCATCGAGTACTACATGTCAGGAACTGAGATTGAATCCTGATACGTCAGGTCAATACTGATCAAGTACTGATGGGATGGTCAGATCCTGATGCATGATGGAATCCTGATATCAGTCATGTTATTGATGATGTCATTATGGATGCTACAGAAACTGGCAAGTGCTATAAAATAGGATCTTTGTTTGAGGAACAAGCAAGAAGATTTCATGAAGGAAAGAATTTTCTATTGATGGAAACTATCAACTGGACGGCAGAACATTGTCATGTATAGATTATCTTTCTATGATTAGTTGATAGGTAGCATTATAAATACTCTCTCTATATCATTGTAAAAAAGTGTACGTGAGTTCGAATTGCGAGTTTTGTATGCGTAGCTCTGTATAAGATTTGTATTCGAGAGTTTGAAACAAACAGAGAGAAAGAGAGATTTATTTTGTCAGCAGCTGCTAAAGGTATTTGTACACCTTTGGTAGAGTTTGTATTTGATTTATTTAATACAAACAGAGTTTGATTCATTTGTTTATTCTTGTTTATCTATTCAAGCAAAAATCAGACACGATTATATAACTTGTATTCAACCCCCCTTTTACAAGTTATTCGAGTTAACAATTGGTATCAGAGCAGGTTGATTTCGAATAATCATAAAGATATGCAATCATGTCTGGTTACAAGGATGGGAATACTAAGATTCCTATGCTCAAGAGAAACGAATATACTCTATGGGAAGTAAAGATGTTGCATCATCTAGAAGCAACAGATCCTGATTATCTTGACAGAATCAGAGATGGACCTTTTGTTCCAACAAAGGTTGTTGGACAAGCAACTGTTGATGGTCAAGTTGTTCCAGAACATACAGCAGAGAAGCCTAAATCTGAGTGGTCAGATAAGGACAAGGAGAATGTTCTTAAAGATGCTAAAGTGAGAAACATATTGTTCAACAATCTTGATTCTGTTCTCACTAACTACGTTCTCTCTTGTAAAACTGCTAAGGATATATGGGACAATCTTAAGATTCACTATGAAGGAACTAAGCCTGTCAGGAAGAACATGATGACACTACTTATACAACAGTATGAGTACTTTGAATCCAAGTCTGGTGAGTCACTTACTGACACCTTTGGTAGGTTTACAAAACTCATCAATGAGATGGCCATGCATGGTAAATATTATGACTTGGAGGATATGAATAGAAAGTTCATGAAAGCTTTGCCTGATTTCTACAATGAGAAGATATCTGCAATTGAAGAAGCTAATGATCTTGATGAGATATCATTAGAGGCAGTATATGGAAAACTGAGGGCTTACGAACTTGACAAGCAGCAGAAGAAGAGCAGGAGTGAAGGAAAGATGAAAACTGTTGCACTCACTGCTCAATCTGATTCAAAGAAGATTCCAGAGGAATAGCATGAAGAGCCTGCTGTAAAGAACTCTAGGAAGAAGAAAAGCAAAGAAAGTTCTGAGTCAGAGACTACTGATATAGATTCTGATAACGGTGATTCTGAATCAGAGATGCAGGAACTCTTTGCTATGTTTACTAAAGCTTTCAAGAAAGGAAGATTCAACAGGAGAAGATTTAGCAAAGGACCTTTTCAAAAGAAGGAGGAGAAGAAGAGTGACAAAGGCAAAAGTACAATTGTCAAGCTTGATAAGGCCAAGATCAAGTGCTTTAACTGCAGCGAGCTTGGACACTTTGCTAGTGAGTGTAAGAAGCCTAGGAATTCAGGAAAGGGCAATGCACTTATGGTCACACAGAAGGATTGGGCTGATTCCAGTGATTCTGAAGAAGAATTGGATTATGACAACATTGCATTGATGGCAAATGTTTCAGACTAACCTGGATCTCCAAAGAAAACTTCTCCATCTTCTGTTAAGGTATCACTTCATTCTCTTGATTCATTTGATAGCTTAAATTCTGATGAAATTAGATCTATCCACTACGCCATAAGTGAGCATACGCAACCCTTTTTACAAAGCGTTGCACAGAAAGCGTTTCGTTAGATTGAAATTTTGGGTCTTTTGCAACTGAGCTGAACTGGTGTTGCGTTAGATATAATTTAGTGTTGCGTATTACCCACAGTGTTTCACATCATGCAACACTAACTACTGGTGTTGCGTTATATACTTTTTTTATTTTAATAAATGGTGACGTGGCAGAAGTGGGACCCACGTGTGTTGACATGGCATTTGCTGATGTGGCAATTGTGGGACCCACATTTGCTGACGTGGTAGAAGTGAGGCCCACCTTTGCTGACGTGGCATTTGCTGACGTGGCAGAAGCGTTGCATTAAATACCAGTAGTGCTGCATTTACTGTTTGAAGTGTTGCATTAGATATATTTATATTTTTTTTAAAAAAAATATGACGTGGTAGATGTGGGACCCACCACTGCTGGCGTGGCAGTGTGGGACCCACAAGGGTGACTTGGCAGGAGTCCCATCATGCTGACGTAGCCATTGTGGGACCCACAATTGCTGATGTGGCAGAAGTGGGGCCCACCTTTGCTGACATGGCATTTGATGACGTGGTAGAAGCGTTGCATAAGATACCAGTAGTGTTGCATTTGCTGTTTGAAGTGTTGCATTAGATATATTTATATTTTTTTAAAAAAATATGACATGGCAGATGTGGGACCCACCACTGCTGACGTGACAGTGTGGGACCCACAAGGGTGACGTAAACATAAATATAAGCTGTTGCATTTTGTATTGTAAACATCATTTTTCTCAGTTTTTCAAGGAGAAAGGCAGCTACAACACTGTTCGACTTCTGTTGTAACTTTTATTAAGCTGTTTTTTATGGTGAAATAATTTGTATTTTGTTTTTTTGTTATTTTTTATGGAATTCATGTATGAACAAAATGGTGATTTTGAAATTTTTGTATGAAAAGTGTTGAATTTGAAAAGAATGGTGTTGCTTAAAAAAAAATTTAGTGTTGCATTAGACTCAAATAGCGTTGCGTTAGATAGTGGACCATATTGTTGACGTGGCATGTGGGTACCCACTGTTGACGTGGCATGTGGGTCCTACTGCTGACGTGGCATGTGGGCCCACCGCTGACGTGGCATGTGGGCCCTACTGCTAACGTGGCATGTGGGCCCCAGTGCTGACGTGGCACCTTGGTGGGCCCCACTGATGATGTGGCATGCCCCTATTTGTGACGTGGCACTTGTGGGCCCCACTAATGACATGTCAGCATGCTGACATGGCTGAAACATATTATGCAACCCCATGAAGTGTTGCGTTTGCATGCTTTCTGTGTTGCATAAGGCCTCTTATGCAATGCTTTTCGAAGCGTTGCAATAGCTTAGAAAAGCGTTGCGTTAGGGGTCTTACGCAACGCCTGTATTGGTAACGCCCCTCTAGCGTTGCGTAAGACCTTACGGAACGCTTTTCAGGCCTTACGCAACTGTATTTGGGGGTTGCGTATGTGCGTTTATGGCGTAGTGATCCATGCTGAGTTTAAGAATCTTATGACTAATTTTAGAATTCTTACCAATGAAAGAGATGAACTTAAGGTTAAGAATGATAAATTAGTTGATAGAAATAATTTTCTTTAATCCGAGTTAATTCAAATGGAAGAATACAAGTTAAGTTCTGATAAAGCTAAGCATGATTATAGTGTTATTCTTGAGGCTTATGACTATGTCAGAAAAGAACTAGAGGAAGAGAGAGATGTGATTAAAACCATTAACAATTCTGGTAAAAAGACTATAGAAATCTTTGAAAGTGGAATTCGTGGTAAAGTTAATGGTTTAGGTTTTGATAAGGCTAGACAAGAAGAAAAAGTAGCTATTGTCAATGATGATGGTAAAGTAGAAGCTAGCACATCTAAATCTGAAGGTAAGAAAATTGTTTCTGAACCTAATCATGTTAAATTTGTTGATTCAAAAGGTACCCCTGTTGTACATAAAAGAATTAACAATAGTAATTCAGATGAGAAAGTGTTAGAAAAACCTAAGAATGTAAACATAGGGTTTCTGTCTAAGTCTCAGTTGAAACAGAGACTAGATGATATTTCAGAGTCTAGCAAGATCAAAAGAAATAGGAATGGAAAAGAAGGTATTAACAAAGAGAATAATTACAAGAATGTACCTGATGCACCTAGGAAGAAATGCTATAAGTGTGGAAATCATAATCATTTGGCCCTAGACTGCAATCAAAAACCTTCTTGGAAAACTGAGTCCAGATTCCCCAAGACTCAGAAAATTCAATACCAACCACAGAAAGCTTGTTATCATTGTGGTAGTTTACTTGATTCCATTTACATATGTAGAGAATATCATGAACTGTATTATGACTATTATTCTTTGAAATCTGAAACTCCTAGTCACAAACAGTTTGTGAAATCAGAGTCTAAGGTTGACTCTGCAACAGGTAAAGTAAAAGCAAAATCTTCAAAGCCTGTTGTCTCTAAATCTAGTAAGAAAGGATCCAATCAAAGTTGGGTCCTAAAAAATTCTAACTAGTTACTTTTTGTTCGCAGGGCACAGGAAAGAAGCATTCAATCATTTTGGACAGTGGATGCTCTGGACATATGACTGGAAAAAAGTCCCTGCTTACAAAGTTTAAGAGGAAAGCTGGCCTAGTAATATCTTTTGGAGATGGCAACAAAGGAGAAACTCTGGGATATGGCTCAATTGTTTTGGGGAATGTCATCATAGAAAATGTAGCACTGGTTGAAGGCTTGAAACATACTCTTTTAAGCATAAGTCAACTGGGTGATAAAGGTTATCAATCAATCTTTGACAGAGAAGGATGCAAAATCTTGAATATGCAGAATGGAGACATTTTTCTAACTGGTCAAAGACATGGTAACATATATGAAGTAAGCTTAAGTGATACATCTAAAAGAATTGTTAGATGTCTCTACAGCAAAGCAACAAGTGATGAAAGCTGGAATTGGCACAAGAAGCTCTCACATCTCAACTTCAAGAAGCTTAATCAACTTGTTAAGCACAATTTAGTGAGAGGCCTACCTCAGACAAATTTTGTGCAAGATGGACTTTGTGATGCCTGTCAGCTTGGAAAACAGAGAAGAACCACTTTCAAGAGCAAGACTGCAAATTCAATTACTGAACCATTTCACATGCAACATCTTGATCTGTTTGGTCCAGTAAACATTATGTCTATCAGCAAGAAAAGATATGCTCTAGTGATAGTGGACAATTTCACAAGGTTCACATGGGTGTTCTTTCTACACAAGAAGGATGAAGCTCCTCAGCAAATCATTGAACTTGTCAAGAATATTCAGAATAACTCTGAGTACAAAGTCAAAGTACTTAGGAGTGACAATGGTACAGAATTCAAGAATTCTACAATGGAGGATTTTTGTGCAGACAATGGAATCACTCAACAGTTTTCTGCACCTGGTACACCTCAGCAGAATGGTGTAGTGGAAAGAAATAACAGGGCTCTCATAGAGGTAGCAAGAACCATGCTTGCAGATGCAAAACTTCCAACCTATTTTAGGGCAGAAGCTATTAACACTGCATGTTTCACTCAAAACTGTACCTTGGTAAATAGTCATGGAAAAACTCCCTATGAGATGATCAAAGGAAAGAAACCAAGTGTGAAATACTTTCACATCTTTGGATGCAAATGCTACGTCCTAAAAGTTCATCCAGAACAACTTGGAAAAGTTGAAGCCAAATCGGATGAAGCAATCTTTCTAGGATATTCAGCATCTAAGGCCTTCAAAGTTTATAATCTCAGAACTCACATTGTTATGGAATCAATTCATGTTGCATTTGATGACAAGAAATTTGGAATTCTACAAACTGATGAGAGCTATGACAAATTGGAATTTGAAAATATGAAGAATTCTGAGATACTCTCCAGTGATGATGAAGGTTTTTCAGAATGAATTTCTATTGCTTCTCAAAGGAATGCTACTGTTGAGGGGGAGCAAATGAATCAAGGAGAACACAGTGATCATCAGGAGCAGACTAGCTATTCAGAGTCTACTCCATCAGGAACTGATCCTTCAGAGTCTACTGAGGAAAGATCAGTAACTAGAAGCAGAGTGGAATTTACTGATTCTACTGATCAAGGGGGAGTTTTTGAAGGCAGAGAGATTTCTTCTACAAGAGATACCACTACCTTAGGGGGAGAATCTAGCAGAGGCAATCTACCACCTGTTAGAAAATGGACAAAGGATCATACTGAAGATTTGATTATTGGTGATCCAAATAGTGGTGTTCAAACTGGAAGATCAATTCAAAATGAATGCTTGTATAGTTGCTTTCTCTCAAAGAATGAACCTAAGAAGGTTGAAGAAGCCTTATAGGATCCTGATTGGGTAATTGCAATGCAGGAGGAGTTAAATGAGTTTGAGAGAAACAAAGTCTGGAAACTGGTACCAAGACCCAAAGATAGATCAATTGTTGGTGCAAAATGGGTTTTCAGAAATAAGCTAGATGAATCTGGTATGATTGTAAGAAACAAAGCAAGATTGGTGGCCAAGGGTTACTCTCAGGAAGAAGGCATTGATTATGATGAGACCTTTGTACCTGTAGAAATATTGGAAGCAATCAGGATGTTTCTTGCATTTGCAGCTCATTCAAAATTCAAGGTATACCAGATGGATGTAAAGAGTGCTTTTCTAAATGGCAAGCTTGATGAGGAAGTGTATGTGGAGCAACCACCTGGATTTGTTGATCCAAAATTTCCAAATCATGTCTACAAACTTGACAAGGCACTCTATGGACTAAAGCAGGCACCAAGAGCATGGTATTAGACTTCATCTAAATTTCTTCTTGAAAATGGCTTCACAAGAGGTACAATTGACAAAACTCTATTCTTTAGAAAGATAAAAGGTGAATTGCTTTTAGTTCAAGTTTATGTTGATGATATCATATTTCGTTCCACTAATGAAAAGTTGTGTGCTAAGTTTAGCAAGCTTATGCAGTCTAAGTATCAGATGAGCATGATAGGTGGATTAAATTATTTCTTAGGCTTGCAGGTCAAACAGACTGAGACTGGTATTTTCATTAATCAGTCAAAGTATATCAAAGATTTTTTAAGAAGGTTTGACTTTCAAGACTGTGCAGTTGCAAAAACACCCATGGCAACAACCACAAAACTAGACTCTGATCCTAAGGGAAAGAGTGTGGATAATACTAGTTATAGAGGAATGAGTTTGAATTACCCCATGTTGACAAGAACAAATTACACATCATGGGCGATGAAAATAAAGGTGTACATGCAGGTCCATGGCGTCTGGGAAGCAGTGGTACCCAAAGACCCCAAGGCGGTGGTGGAAGAGAAGATGGATAAGCTTGTAATGGCTGCGATCTATCAGAGTATTCCTGAAGACATTCTTTTGTCGCTTGCAGATAAGGAAACTACAAAAATAGCGTGGGAAGTAATTAAGGTAATGAGTCAAGGTGCAGATCATTTCAAAAACGCAAAGGTTCAGACCCTCAAGGCAGAATTCGAAGCAATGAATATGAAAGATACAGATTCGTTAGGCGATTTTTGTTTGAAAATTTCAGCCCTGGTGACAAACATTTGTGCATTAGGAGAAGTGGTTGCTGAGTCGTACATGGTAAAGAAATTGTTAAGAGCTGTACCTCCGAAATTCTTACAAATTGCTTCCATAATTGAGCAATTTGGAAATCTGGAGACGATGACCTTCAAAGAAACTGTTGGCTCTTTGATGGCTCATGAGGAGAGAATGCGAGGACAGAGTGAAGGAAGTAGAAGTGGAAGTCAGCTACTTCTTACGGAAAAAGAGTGGATAAAAAAAGAAAAGGAGGAGAGCAAACTGTTGCTCACTCATGGTGAATGGAGCGTTCAAATCGGGGTGGAACTGATCGTGTGAGGGACAAGAGTCGTGCAAGGTGTTTTAATTGCAACCTGATTGGACATTTTGTAGCAGATTGAAGGAGACCAAAACGTGACAATATAGTACAACTGCCTGATGAAGAACCGACACTTCTATTTAATGAAATTAAGGATGAAGATAAGAATGTGTTACTTGTAACTGAGGAAGGAGTGACACCAAAATTGAGTCAAGAAGCTAGCAAGAATAAATTGAATTCTAAGCTATGGTATTTGGACAACGGAGCTAGCAATCACATGACGGGTCAATGTTCAAAATTCAGAGATTTGGACGAGAAGGTAACCGGACAAGTCAAATTTGGAGATGGTTCGGTTGTACGCATTAAGGGGAGAGGCTCAGTAGTGATCAGAGGCAAGATTGGAGAAAAATGAACTCTACGATAAGTCTACTACATCCCTTTTCTTTGCAGTAACATAATCAGTATTGGGCAGTTAGCAGAGGAAGGGAACAAAGTGACAATCAGTGGTGATTATCTGTGGGTACGTGACAGTTATGGAATCCTACTCATGAAAGTGAAAAGAACTCAAAACAGGTTGTATAAAATTATTCTCGAAGATGGTGAGTCATATTGCTTGTTATCAAAACCAGAAGAAGACACTTGGTTGTGGCACTCACAATTGGGACATGTAAATTTCAAGGCGTTAAATCTAATGGAGAACACGAAGATGGTGCATGGTTTGCCAAAGTTAAGTTTTCTCAAAGATGTGTGTTCAGGGTGTCTTATGTCAAAGCAGGCTAGGAAGAGTTTTCCGTCACAGTCAAATTACAACAAAAAGAAAGAGTTGGAGCTAATCTATGAAGACTTATGTGGCCCGATTTCACCACCCATGACTGCAGGTAACAAGTATATATTTTTGTTGGTTGATGATTTCAGTAGGGTTATGTGGGCTTACATTTTAAAATCAAAGGATGAGGCTTTTTCAGTTTTCAAAAAATTCAGAGCAAAAGTCGAAAATTGTCAAGGGAGAAAAATCAGAGCATTGAGAACTGATGGGGAGGTGAGTTTTGTTCGAAGAAGTTTGTGAACTATTGTGAAGAGGAAGGCATTGAGAGAAAATACACGGCTCCATACTCGCCACAGCAAAATGACATCGTAGAAAGAAGAAATAGAACAATGGTGGAGATGGCTCGTAGTTTGTTGAAACAAGCAAGGTTGCCAAATACTTTTTTGGGCGAAGCTATACGTCATTCAATTTACATTTTGAATCATCTACCTACGCGAGCTGTATCTGGAATAACTTCGTACGAAGCCTGGTCTAAAGAGAAGCCAAACGTTGAACATATACGAGTTTTTGGTTGTCTGGGTTATATGAAGATACCAGGTGCGCATGTGAAAAAACTGGAAGATCGAAGCAAAACAGTGATCTATCTTGGCAAGGAAGCTGGCACCAAAGCTTACAGGCTGTATGACCCTGTAAACTAAATAGTTCATGTTAGTAGAGATGTGACATTCGATGAGAAGAAATATTGGTCGTGGGAGCCAGATGCAAACCTTGATACAGTTGAGGCGAGAACATTCACAATCATTGGAGCATGTGTATATACAGAGGAGGAAAATACGTCTGAGATAGCCTCAGATACGGTACTCGAGTCTGATGGTGAAAATGATTCTCACTCGGAAACTACATCTGCAGAACCAGTGCATTCTCAAGGTTCGTTTCAATACTCAAGCTCCACTGCATCAATTACAGATTCTGATACGAGTGATGAGCCAAGAAACTTCAGATCTCTCGATGATATTTATTCTAACACAGAGGAAATTTTCCTTGAGGACGAGGAGTTGTTCCTCATGGGAATAGAAGAGCCTACAAGCTATAAGGAAGCTGCCAAAGAACGGAATTGGAGAGAGGCAATGGAAAGGGAGATAGAGGCTGTCAATCGAAACGGGACTTGGGAACTCATTAAACTGCTGCCTGGGCACAAAGTTATTCATTTGAAGTGGGGGTACAAGGTTAAAAGAAATGCAAACGGGGAAATTCAAAAGTATAAGGCAAGAATCGTGGCTAAAGGATACGTCCAAAAACAAGGAGTTGATTTTGAAGAAATATTTGCTCCGGTAACTCGACTGGAAATAGTGAGGTTGCTACTTGCTCTTGCTGCGAAGAACGGATGGGAGGTTCATCATCTCGACGTAAAAACTTTACTTTTTAATGGAGAGCTTCAGGAAGAAGTCTACGTCCATCAACCTGAAGGTTTTGTTAAGGCAGGAAAAGAGAACTTTGTGTATAGACTTTGAAAGCCCTGTATGGCTTGAGGTAGGCGCCTCGAGCGTGGTACGCGAAACTAAATTATTGTCTGGAAGAATTAGGTATTGAGAGATGTCCATACGAGCACGCAGTGTACACGAATAAAATAAATGGAGAGACTCTGATTGTCGGGGTATATGTAGATGATCTACTGATAGGATATATTTATATATATTTTAGATAATTTTATTCCCATATTTAATTGCATTTTGCATTAATTTGGAGATTTATTTAATTAATTTTAATGTTTTGTTTCAGGAGACAAGAATTTCTAAATTTGGAAGAATTTGGGCTTAAAGAGCTATTTTGGAGCTAAAATCGGAAGAAATTCGGAAAAATAAAGAAATAACAAAATAAAGAAATAAAGTGCAAAGAAGAAATAAAAGAAGAAGGAAAAAGAATTAGGAGCTTGGAGCAAATTGGAATATTTCAAGTACACCCAAAAAGCTTTGACTTTACAGTGCAGGCAATCTTGAAAAAAATGCCAGCAATCTTGAAAAAAATGCAGCATGAAATTTGAGACTATGACTTTCAGTTTGCTTTCATATGTAAACATTGTCCTATAAAAAGACACTGCATTTGGCAAGGGGGGGAGACAGAAAACTTAGATTAGAAAAGCAATAGACAAAGAAAAAGCATTTCTTCACCTTTTACATATTCTACATCATTCGGCATGCATTTTGGAGCTAGGATTAGGGGCTTGGTTTTCTTCTCTTTTATGTACACTTTCTTTGGCTTAATGTAAGGTATTTTCTATTTTATCTTGTTTACTAATTATGGATTGTTATATAATTTTAGTTGTTCTTAATTTTTATATTAGTGAGTAGTTTGTTCTAGGGCATAAAGGGAAGCCATATTTGCATGATAATTCTGGTATGATTTTCATAGTGGTTTAATTGATTATGGTAAATTCTAATCGATTATGTTTTGATATTTAATTTGTGTTAGTGGCCAATATCACAGATTAATTATATGCGAATAGGGGTAATAGATCGAGAGATTTTACTCACTAGAGGCACACATACGATTAGCGGAATTGAATTTTAGTGCGAGAGCATAATTGGATTTCCGAGAGCGTTAATGCTTGAGAGAGATTAAAACATGCTCTAATTACCCGATTAATTAAATTACTAAAAGTGATTATATGTGTAAGCATGTTTCGGGAGTGTTGATGCTTGAGTGAGATTAACAAACCGTAATTGCATGACCATTTTGATTGCTTTAGCTTAGAAGCCAGATATTATGTAAACATGGTGGACCTAATTGCCCTGGATTTTTAAATTCATCATTAATCATTTAATTAATTAGTTAGTAAATATTTTCATAACTATCGTTTTTGCCCCGGAAACAATTGAATTAAAATTGATAAAACCTGCCTCCCTAAGAACGAACACAAAAATATACCGCATCAAAATTGGTGCCGCTGCCGGGGAGGCAGTTAGTTTTTATAAATTTTAGTTTTATTGTCCGGATTACATAACTTTATTTATAGATTTAATTTTCATATTTAATGTGTTAGAAAAAAAAATCAGTTTTAATTAATTTATAGTTCGTATTTTCAGTATTTGTGTTGTTAATTCGAAGCTAGACTGCCCTGTTTTGTTTTACAATTCGAACAAATACCCTCCCCTGTTTTATCCCCTGCTTATTCACACCCATCTCTTAGTTTCAATTAGCCCCAAAATCAAACATACTTCCTCCTCCTTTCCCCTCCATCGCGCCTCCACCAAACCACCTCCGTTCGCCACCAAAATCAACACCCCACACCGACCACATTCCGCCCCTCCTTCACCCCTCATCCCCTGCAAACACTCGAACACCCAGCTCCCCACTCTTTTCTTTCTTGCCGCTGCACACCGCCCCCTGTTTCGATTTCTCCACAGCCTCCTTCTCCCTCTCCCTCTCCCTCCCCCTCTATCTTTAAACACGAAAAGCAGAGTTTTGATTTTAAGTTCACCGAGTTGTTACTGGGTTTTGCTAATTCGATTGGGCCTTGGTTTTCGTTTTAATTTGTTGTTTGTTTGTGCTGAGTTGCGAGTTTTCCATTGCTGCGAGATTGTCGAGTTGAAATTGTGTCCTGTTTCGAGTCTTGCTGTTTGAATTTCACTGAGCCAACTGGGTTTTTCTTTGTTCGTTGTAGCTGTGTTCGTCGAGTTTTTGTTGAGTTACGGACTGTTTCGTTGCCGAGTTCGAATCGTAGAGTTGCTTACCGTTGATTGTGGTTTCTGAGACAATGAATTCTTGTTACCGTGTTTGCAGTTGAATTAGTTTAAATTGTTTTTGCTGTTGAGCCTTTCGCTGAGTCGACTGGGTTTGTGCCGAGTGTTCTGTACTGAGTCGAGTTCTTTTCTGAGTTTCCGAGTCAGTCTACTGTATTGAGTCGACTGGGAGTGTTGTTGAATGTTGCTGGTAGCCGAGTTGATGTCTTCTTCTGTGCTTGTAAATCGTTTGTTCATGAGTCTGTTAATGTGTTTATCGAGTTTTGTGTGAATCTGGTTTCGTGTTTAGTTGAATGGTCGACTCGAGTTCGTGAGACACTTTGGTTTGTTATTGGCTAGTTCTATTTACAAATATTACATGTCCAATTTTTCCAAAATTTTCTGTAAATAATTTTCTAAAAAAAAAAGTAAAAAATAAATAAAAAGTTTTAGAATAAAATCTAGTTGTTAATTCGATTTTTTGTAAATAAATTTTATTTAGATTTAAAAAAAATTAAAAATTAAAAATAATAATAAAAATAATAAAAATACATATTTTAGATTTTATTTAATTTGTTAAATTTTTAGTTCGTCTTGTATCCTTTGTCTCATTGGAACTTTAGTTCCAATTGAGACCGATTTTACTGCGTTTCTTGGCTTTGTTGTGTGTTCACAGGTCTGCAATGGATGAAGTTGATACTTTTGCACATCTTTCTTTCTTAGTAGAGGCACATACTCGAGAAATTGCATCGTGGAAGACTGCGGAGCCCACTACATGTCCGATGAGTACAAATGAGATGTCACAAGTGGCCCCTAAAACTTACAATTTCTGTAATATTTGTGGTGTCCAGGGTCACTTTGGTTTTGAGTGCTCTTACAATTTTTACAATTCTCAGAATACTCAGTTCGGACAAATGAATTCTTTTGAAGAAGGATATGGGTACAATCATTATTCAAACGTATTTGATCAAGAATGTGTAGATCAACCAGATTTCTACTACCAGGACAATGGTGCTCAGAATTTCTCATATCATGATCCACAGCAATTTCAGCAACAACAATATGAAGAGCAATATCATGAGCAACAACAATATGAAGAGCAATATCATGATCAACAACAATTTGAGCCATCAACATGGCAGCAACATGAATATCCTCCACCGCAAAATTTCAAGGTTCATCAAACCAATGAAAATGCACAACCTGATCAAATGAGCGATATGATGAAAATTCTAATTCAAATGCAAAATAAGATGAACCAGATGGAGATTCATAATAAGATGCTAGAAACTCAGATTGCTCAATTGGCTAGCTCTTCTACTGCATGGCAACCTGACTCTACACTGCCGCCATCTATACCACCAGAAGATGAAATGGATTTGATCATTCTTACAAGTGATCAAGAGGAAAATAGTTTCTCGGTGTGTGTCGATGATGTACTTATTGAAATAGAAGAGGAGCTTTCCACCGATGCTAAGATCAATGATTTTGTTATTTTTGAGGATGTTGTGAGTAGGGACGAGAATATGTGCTTCAAGGTTGACGTGATGTCAAAAATTGTCCAGGATGATCTTTCTCAAATTTTGGTTGATGGTCCAGATAAAGTGGCTCTTACGTGTCAAGCTCAGGAAGAGGGAGAAAATGGAAGTGTCTACTTAATAAAAGATGCAATAAGCCAAGATGTTCGAATGGCTCATGTGAAAGTCATGAGTGAAGAAAAGCCACCACCAGAGCCTCCACCTTATATTAAGGGAGTTCAACATTTTCAAGGCTATGAATTCTATCGTTGTTTTATCACAAAATTTTCCAAAACTACATATTTTCTTGATCAGTTATTATTCATTGATGTAGTAGCAAAATTTGCTAATGCTTGTTTGGAGATTTTGTGCAGGATTAAAACAACTGTTGATGCTCTTGATTTTATTCATGGTGGTCCCGCGCAACATGTTTTTGGTCTTTTTGGAGCGGCACATCTTGCTTCGATATCCCGGACCTCGACACGACACTTCATGCTTATGCATTAGGGGAGTTTTTCCAATTTTATTTTTATTTTTATTTTTTTATTTTTATTTTTATTTATTTATTCTGTAATTTTTAGGATTTTGTTTTGTTTTATTTTTTTTATATATTTCCTCTTTTATATAAGTGTTCATCGAGAACTCATCCCCACTGAACTGATTTAGTAGGACCATGCAAATATTTTTTGTTGTTGAAAAAGAAGGAGCATTGTGTGGCTCGATGAGGACTTTGAAGACAAAAGAGAGAGTAGGGTTGGAGCTAAAAGAAGAAAAAGCGGAAAGCTAGTACATAGCTTGTACTATATCACCTAACCGTTAATCTTTGAAACATTATAAACAATGAGCTTTTATCTGTGTTAAATATCATCATTTTAGATAACCAGAGCATATACACACAATTGCTGAAAACTTCAACCTCCCAGATCTCACAATCTAGCTGTCTTGAAAATGGCAATGCAGGGAAGCTTCTTGATTGCTAGAGTTAATCCTACTTCCATTCAGAAAATCAACACCATCCGGGATGAGCAGTTTCGAGCTTGGGCACAATTTCTGAATGAACATTCAGTAATTCGTTATGCTCTAGTTACACTAGTGCCGCTTAACCATGATGCCTTGCGCGAATTATATTGCAGTACGGTTAACACTTCTGGAGAGGACGGGTGTGCAATCACCTATCAACTGTTTGGTAGGTCGATTAGGGTCACTGAACGAGATGTTAATCGAATTCTTCATTTTCCTATGGAAAATCTCGTTTCTGATCCTACACCTGACCAAATTAAAAGGTTCTTTCGTCTTATAAGGTACCAAGATGGTAATTTCAATACTGGTAATCTCTCTAGATCATATCTAACCCAGTATTGGAATTTCTTCTTCCACATTCTTAACCATGTTTTTTCCTCAGAAAGAACAAATGTAGATCGAATATCTGAATTTATTCAAATAATAGGGTATGCGGTCGCCAATAATTTGAGGATTAATTTTGGTAAGATAGTGCTTGGTCAAATTATTTTGAAGATGAAGCAACTAGGAACAAGGGATGTCCAAACTCAAAGGGTCAAATGTCTATATCCAAGATTTCTGCAACTAATATTAAATGATTTTTTGAGTGATGCAGACAGGTTATGCTTGGACCATGGTAGAGATGTGGAATGTTCTTACATGAAGGCGAATGTAATTAATTACATAAGAAATAAGAGCTATACGGATGTGCCTACAGTCCTAACTGAATATCTAAAGACTGTCCCACTTCCGTTGTTACCAGATTCAGTAAGAGCAGCACCACATATGGAGTTTGCTACAGCAGCCGATCTACCTCATGCTAAACGGAGTAAACCTAGCGAACCTGAGACATTCAAGGGAAACTTGGGTCTTGTGCCATTCAATCCATTCAAGTTTAACCTCCCAGAGAGAAAATCCCTGGATCTTTTTCCAGATTTACCACTCTTTACCAGTGGTCGGCAAACTGCTTCACGAGAGGTTGAAAGCTCCCGAATTTTCAATGCACCATCCGACAAAGGGCCTAGGATGATTTCATTTGCAGATACGCATCTCGGTGGAAGTTCTGGACAAGAGTTGAGAGGAACACGAGCAGGACATGAGAGTGGGCAACATACACAACCACATTCACCTGTAACCAGAACGGAATACAACAGACTCCTTGCACGGGTCCAAACACTGGAAAACGAGTTGCCACATATCCGTGAGTCCATTGCAGAAATCAAAAATTTGCAACGTACTCAAAATGATGCATTCCAGGATAACCCAACTGAGGGGGAGAAGGTGGATGAGAAAGAAGCTAATAGGCGTAATAAAGGCAAGGAAAAGGTTGTGAACACGAATTTAAATTTATTTTGGAGAAGGAAAAGCTAAGGGAAGTATTCGTGCTATGTGGAAAGAATTCAGCAAGGCAAACTTGAAGATATGTTCAGAGGAACAATTGTCTTGCTCATTTTCAGGGGAGTTTTCGTTCACTTTTTCATACCTCATTTTTATTTGCATACATTGAGGACAATGCATGATTTAGGTATGGGGGAGAGTTCTTAGTGTAAATACATAAAATTTGAAAAATCCAAAAAAAAATTGAAAAATTAGAAAATTAATTGCCTCGTCTCATAGTGTGTTAACAAGGATAGGTACACATCTTGTGAGCTTATTTTGCATGATTATTTGACATGTCATATCTCTGAAAGTTATTTGTTACTTGATGATTCCTTGTACGTACTTGCGAAAATTTTAAAACTTGAGATACATCATTGTCAATTTTAGTTAGTACTGAAGCATGCTTTCACCTTGTGAGATTTTTGAGCCTAATTTGTGATTGGTAAATTTTATATCGATCAATTTTTATTGTTGTGTGTAGTTCATCATTTGGTATGTTGCTCTAGAACTTGCTTTAAACCATTTTGAGATTACATGATATCTGTATGCATGAAAATGATAAAGGCACTAGGATTAACCGTATTTATCCAAACAGTACCCTTGAATCATATATCCTTAGTGAACCCTTTTGAGCTTTTTATCCGTTATTTTTGTGTATCACCAATCTAAAATATTGAGCCTACTTGTTTATTCTTCTCTTGATTTACTAGTAGAGCATTTTGATTCATTTGGGGGTTGATGAGTGCATAGTGTGGGGATTTCTTTGTTAAAGTGTGAAAATTGGGTGGGAATATCAAAAAAAAAAGAAAAAAAAGAAAAAAAAAAAAAAAAAAAAAAAATAAAGGGTCAAGTAAAGTTGTGTTCATTGATTTTGTGCAATATGAAAATAGAAAAGTACATGGTAATATGTGCTTGGGGTTTAATGCTTGTGAGAGTCTGCTCACCTTTTACATGATCGAAATTTCATGTTGAGTGCTTTAATTAGAAATGAACACTGTGCTCTATTAGTTTGTCAAGTTAGCCACTTGTTAGCCTTTTTCTTGATTCCCTACCCTTCACCTCAGCCACGTTACAACCTTTAACAAAGACCTTTTGATTTGTGCATGCATGTATACAAAGTAGTGGAGATTTGGTGGACAACCAAGCATATGGTAGCACATGACTTTATTGATTGAACTTGAGCGAATACACTTCACCTATACACTTGTGTGATTTGAGAGTTATGTGAGATTTTCTATCCATAGCATGTTACTCATTGAATACGGCATTGATATATATTTCATGATCTTTTTGTCTATCTAGACTGTGTGCTTACTTGGATAGTCTTGTACATATGATGTGTAATTGAACAGACTTTCAATATTGTGCAATTAAGGTTTACTGGTGTGGAGTACTATGATAGGTTGCATACTTGAGACTTGGCAGAAAAAAATGGATTTTGTGGGTAAATTCACTATAAACCCTCACGAGACAAAACTCGTCCTACTAGGGCTGCCTAGGGGTTTAACGGCTTGTTGCACGTGCTCAGTGCAATCGTGTCATCTACGAAAATGATATTAGTTAGGATTTAGTTTTTATTTCGTTTATTTGCCCGAGGACGTGCAAATGCTTAGTGTGGGGA
Source organism: Kitagawia praeruptora (assembly GCA_037693485.1). Taxonomy (NCBI): domain Eukaryota; kingdom Viridiplantae; phylum Streptophyta; class Magnoliopsida; order Apiales; family Apiaceae; genus Kitagawia; species Kitagawia praeruptora. The sequence continues at coordinate 112,188,948 of CM075351.1, read as the reverse complement.
TGTTTGATAGGATATATTTATATATATATATATTAGATAATTTTATTCCCATATTTAATTGCATTTTGCATTAATTTGGAGATTTATTTAATTAATTTTAATGTTTTATTTCAGGAGACAAGAATTTCTAAATTTGGAAGAATTTGGGCTTAAAGAGCTATTTTGGAGCTAAAATCGGAAGAAATCCGGAAAAATAAAGAAATAACAAAATAAAGAAATAAAGTGCAAAGAAGAAATAAAAGAAGAAGGAAAAAGAATTAGGAGCTTGGAGCAAATTGGAATATTTCAAGTACACCCAAAAACCTTTGACTTTACAGTGCAGGAAGTCTTGAAAAAAATGCCAGCAATCTTGAAAAAAATGCAGCATGAAATTTGAGACTATGACTTTCAGTTTGCTTTCATATGTAAACATTGTCCTATAAAAATACACTGCATTTGGCAAGGGGGGGAGACAGAAAACTTAGATTAGAAAAGCAATAGACAAAGAAAAAGAATTTCTTCACCTTTTACATATTCTACATCATTCGGCATGCATTTTGGAGCTAGGATTAGGGGCTTGGTTTTCTTCTCTTTTATGTACACTTTATTTGGCTTAATGTAAGGTATTTTCTATTTTATCTTGTTTACTAATTATGGATTGTTATATAATTTTAGTTGTTCTTAATTTTTATATTAGTGAGTAGTTTGTTCTAGGGCATAAAGGGAAGCCATATTTGCATGATAATTCTGGTATGATTTTCATAGTGGTTTAATTGATTATGGTAAATTCTAATCGATTATGTTTTGATATTTAATTTGTGTTAGTGGCCAATATCACAGATTAATTATATGCGAATAGGGGTAATAGATCGAGAGATTTTACTCACTAGAGGCACACATACGATTAGCGGAATTGAATTTTAGTGCGAGAGCATAATTGGATTTTCGAGAGCGTTAATGCTTGAGAGAGATTAAAACATGCTCTAATTACCCGATTAATTAAATTACTAAAAGTGATTATATGTGTAAGCATGTTTCGGGAGTGTTGATGCTTGAGTGAGATTAACAAACCGTAATTGCATGACCATTTTGATTGCTTTAGCTTAGAAGCCAGATATTATGTAAACATGGTGGACCTAATTGCCCTGGATTTTTAAATTCATCGTTAATCCTTTAATTAATTTGTTAAATTTATATAAATAATTAGTTAGTAAATATTTTCATAACTATCGTTTTTGTCCCGGAAACAATTGAATTAAAATTAATAAAACCTGCCTCCCTGAGAACGAACACAAAAATATACCGCATCATCTACTCGTGACTAGCTCGAGTGTTGCAATGACAAACGAGTTCAAGAAAAGGATGAGCGAAAGGTTTGAGATGAGCAACTTGTATAACGTTCTCGAAAATTTCGTATTTATAAATATAGATTTAATATTAATTGTGAGTACTATTATGTGAATATTGTTGGGAAGGTGGAATATGTGTGATATGGTGTTCATGTGTTTATATGATGACTTATGTGAGCCGTGTAAGTCTGTGTAATTTTTTATTTGTATTTTTGATGATTAAAATCTATTTAAATTATGCATTATTGATCTTATGAGATTTTTATAAAATCATCGGAGTTGTTAAAAATCATGGAATCTTTTGTAATATTGTCTTTGTATATTTATTTTGTTTTTAAAATTATGTGGAGAATTATTTTGGATGTTTCAGTATTTTAAATTGATTTTACAAGTTATATTGCAATTAAAGCATCAAAACTTGTAAAAATCACATTTAATTCATTTTTGATCTTAAAAATATTTTAAAAATATGGGGATGTTTATAATTTCACAAACTTTATTTTTAATACTTTTAAAATTATTTTTCTACTAAATTCCTATTTTATTTCGATTTTAAAATGATTTAAATTAGATTTTCAGCTTGTGTGACAATACAAAATTTCCCTTATCTCTTTTAATCTCCAAAAACATTTTAATCTCTAAAACCAGCAGCTTCTAGGCTCTTCCGGGTTGTTCACACTAGCCGGTAATGGCATTCTTTGTTAATCTGGTTCCATTGACCGGCGGATCGCCGGATCATTAATCAATTATCAGCTTAGCCGTAGCTTTTGTTCTTCTCTTCTCATTTACTTTGTAATCGTATAGAGTCTCAGAGGTTGTGTTTTTTTTTTCCGGTCAGTCGTGTAGGTCGGTTTCTCTTCCTTCTTCAACGCTCTCCCCTCCCCTCCCCTTAGCCTTCAACCAACATCCTTCACCACCAACTCCCTCATCCCTCTTTCCGCCCCGTCCATCCTCTCCATTTCAAATCATCAACCACCCTCCTGCATCCCTCCTGCATCCCCCCAACACCCTTGTCAACCTCCACTTCAACCCCAGCCCCCACCCTCCTTCCCTCCGTCCGTTCGTTCCCAGCTTCAACAACACCTCATCTGTACATCTCCCTCCCTTTCTCATTCAATCCTTCTCTCTCTCACCCCTCACTCCCTCCATTCCGCCGTCGTCATATAACTAATCTCAACGCCAACATCAATTCTTGACCTCTCTCTAACTCCGATTTCATCACAATTTCAAGCTTGCGATTCTCGCAGACACCAACATCTCGACCTCTCACACACTTGAACCCTCAGATCCCTCACTGCCATGCCTCCGACTCAAACCGCTCCAATCTTCATCCCCTGCATCTCGATTATCTCTCTCTCTCGTCTTTTATCCCTTCAACACTCTCTCTCAACCCGCTTCTCTCACCCCAATCACCTCACTCCCAATTCTCTCCCCCCCATCTGTTATCCCCTTATCTACCTCGTTTAATTCTCGGCTGGCCCCTTTCATTTTATATTCTATTATCCCCTTTTGCTCCCTTACCCCTTCTATTAGTATTATTTCTATTATTATTATTATTATTATTATTATTATTATTATTATTATTATTATTATTATTACTATTATTTTTATTATTATTATTATTTTTATTATTATCATTACTATTATTATTATTATTATTATCATCATCATCATTATTATTATTAATTTATTTAACTTCTCTTACTACTATCATTACTATTACTATTTTATTATGTTTTATCGATGTCGCGTTTTTTGCGTGTTGGCAGTCTGAATTTAGGTACCCTAAATGGCAAATTTTTGGAGCTCGTGGATGTGTTGAAGAAACAAAGAGTGGACGTGGCTTGTATTCAAGAGACTAGGTGGAAGGGGGCACAGTCTAGAGAAGCGAACGGGTATAAGTTGTGGTACTCAGGTCTTGCCAACTCGAGGAACGGAGTGAGTATTCTTCTGGCGAATGATCTTAAAGACAACGTCGTGGATGTGAAGAGGTGTAATGACAGGATCATGTTCGTCAGAGTGGTGGTTGGGGAGAAGGTGGTGAACGTGGTATGCGCGTATGCCCCTCAAGTCGGTTTGGGTAACTCGAAGAAGGAGGCTTTCTGGCTCTGTTTAGATGAGTTGGTGATAAGTGGATTAATATCCACTTGGATCATTCTATTTCGGCTTAAATTGGTGTCTTGATCTCAAGTAATTGTGTGATTTGACGTGTTTTTGTGTAGAGTTGTGTAGGATATCATTTGCAGGCTTTCTAGTGGTTATGAGGTGTTTTTAAACACAAAGGAACAAGTGCCGAGAGTTGCAATGGAAATAGACAAGAAATCAGCCAAGGAGGGAAAATTAGTATGTGCAGCAGCAGTCTCAACGCGGCCGTGCCTGGATTACACAGGAAGTGCGCGCGAGCGCGCGTGGAAAAGCAGAACTGATTTGAGCCGCGCGGGCACGCGGATTTTGCACTGAGAAGCGCGTGGGCGCGCCAGAAAGTTCAGAATTTTCCAGAAACCGATTCAAACATGGAAAGTGCTGCTAATTCAACTTCTATTCAATATGGAAAATATTTGGGACGACCAGAAGGTTCTAAAATCAGAGTTATTCATGGCAATTGCAATTCTATTTCATTCAAGAAAGGAAAATTACCGGAATTCTATCCTAAATCAAAGACGGTAATTACTTGGTTGAGGAGGCACTTGGGGCTATAAATACACATCTTGGGGACACAAAAAGGAGACCACAACGAACACAACACACACCAGAGATTTATATTATTGTATTTGTTTTTACATCATGTTTTCATTAGACCCCGTGACGATGAGAAGTTCGATCATGAGCTAATCGTTGTCATGGGGTCCTAACAGATTTATTTATGGAATTTAGTAGTTGATTGCTTATTTGATATGTGTGTGATGAATTATTGATATCATTGTATGGTTGTGTTTCATGTGTTTAGATGCGTCATGAACATCTAATTTGTTAATCTCTTGCGAAACGAGAGTGGATCTTGAGATTTAGAACTTGCCATGCTAGCATAGGATAGGTTGATGTTTTAACATCATGATTTGTGGCGTAAATAGAGATATTATGCTACCCTATGTGATCATTATGGATAACTTGTTCTTCAACCTTTATGTTTTCAAATTCTATAGAGATATAGGGTCTAAGCATAATTGGTGTCTATTCATCTTCTATCTCTTTTGTGGATGTATGTTTAGTTTGGTATTAGTATACCGAGAGGTAACTTTTACTTGTTTCGTGTTGTCCGATCAGACATCAAAACCATCACATATATTGATTAAGGCATGATCTCTAAAGGAAGTATTTAATGAAGTTAGGATACCATGGTTTCTCTTGTAGAAGTAATTCGATTTTAATTCTCATTAGTTAATTAATTATTAGTTTATTAATTTGCATCTTAGTTTAATTTAGATAGTTAAAACCCATATTTGTTATTTGTCTTAGCAGTGGATAATAATCATACATTGTTGCATAGGTGCATGAACTGAATTGAAACCATAACCAGATCTCTGTGGGAACGAATTTGGACTTAACCTTATATATTACTTGTGACCACGTACGCTTGCGTGGTTTAGTGCAAACAAGTTTTTGGCGCCGCTGCCGGGGATCATTGGTGTTTTATTTTTAGTTTATGTGCTTGTCAATAGTGGTCGTTAGAGTTCACTGACTCAGATTTGTTTTTCTTATCTATTTTGTTTAGTTTGGTGTGTTCAGGTACTTGAGTGTTTGAAGATGGCAGGTCAGGAGTTGCCATGGTGGGCATATTCGAGTACATCCATGCCTTATCAATGTGAGCGATGTTTGGGCGTTCATGATCCCTCACAATATTGTTACTATGATGGAGTTGATCCATATGTCAGTTATGAGGAACAACCATATTTTCAATACCATCCTCAACAGTACCAGCAAGATGTTCCAGATATGTCATATTTCTTTGGTAGTGAAGATTTTCATCATCAACAACCTACTCCTACTTTTCAGTCAGATGAGGTTCCTACTAGGGAGGAGATTAGGATGCTGGTGAAGAGTAATGAGGAGTCTCTCAAATCTTTGGAGATACTAGTTGCTCAAGCTGTGAGAGCCTTGGAACAAGAGAAACAACAATTCATACCAGAAGAAATTCCAGAAAATAACGATGACTTGGAGCAAGGTACTGCATGCATAATCGAGGAAGACAAATTCCAAGAGGAGGTTAGCGTACACAAGCCATGTGAGGAATTTGATCAAGCTAGTGAGGTGGATGATTTGGAAAGGGCACAATTTGAGACATACACTGATGAGCTACGCAAATTTCAAGAATTGGTATGTGCGTACCAAGAGGACACTGATGAGCTACGCAAATTTCAAGAATTGGTATGTGCGAACCAAGAGGCTGATGAACATGAGAAAGATGCAGATCTTCTACTTGTCTCAAAGTGTGAAGATGGAGGTAGCGCATTAGAGCCAATGGAGGAAGTTCTCTTTGAGGAACCAAAGGCTTTAGAAACTTACATTTACCCTCCTCCATTATATTTAAGTGAAGCCCATGAATGTGTGTTGTTCTACAAATTGTCAGATTTTGGGTCAACAGATGAAGGCATTGGAATAGGACAGAGTTACACGAATAGGCCAAGCGAGGTTAAGGGGCAGAAAGTGTGTCGCCGTGATGACGATGAAGTCTCACGAAGAGATGATCAGGCTAACTATTATCATCCTTAATGGAGGCTTGGAAGTAACGTCAAGCTATTGACGTTAAAGAAGTGCTTCTTGGGAGGCAACCCAAAGTATGTTTTCTACTTTCCCTCATATTTACTTCCATTCAATGCGGACATTGAATTTTTCAAGTTTGGGGGTGATTTGGGGGATTAGTAATTGTTGTTGTATTATGTGTTCATGTAGGATTTCATGCTTTGCATATTAGTAGTAGTAAATTATGCATTTATATTTGTGTTATCGACGTTTGTTTCATATAGGACATTCTATTTTTTTTGTTCGTATATCATGTGAGTTCATAGCAGTTTGCATTTGCACCCATGCTTGATAGGAATTTTGTGTTGTTGACGCTTTTGATTGAGAAGTGATATGCTTTGTTCTTGTGCACACACATACACTAGTAAGTTGAAGCTAGTAGACTTATTGAATGTTGTAAGTAATTAGAAGGACATGAATATGTGCAAGATGATTTAGTTTGCATGCTTTGAATACAAGTAGGTGCATTAGAGAGATTTTTTGCTTGGGATTAAGTATGTTTTTCCACCAAGTGAGTTTTGAGCCTTATTGCATATTTGTTGCAAATTATTCGTTTGCTTGAGTGTCCACGGATTGTTTGCATTGCTAGCAGTTGCTTGAGGTCTTTCTTGAAATGCATGACATTATTTGACGATTAAAATGATAAAGGCATTTAGGAATAACCACAGATTTTCCCATATTACCACACCATATTTACATGATCAATTAGTTAACCCGTTGAGCTTAATCCTATTTTTTCGGTGACATACCACATTACTTGCCTAGACCTTTTTCTTGTATTGGCCTTACATTAATTTAAACCCTCATTGTCAAAGGCTAGTAGAGTGCTTAAGGGAGTAATAAGGTGTGCAAGGAAGGGTTATTGTTGGTCGTACTTTTGGGGGAAATATTGAAAATTGGGTTTGCTTGTTTACTTGATAGTCGACATGTGTAATAAATTCATGGGATCATTGTTATTTGTTATATTATTGTTTTATCTAGCTCTCGAAAAAAAAAGAGAAAAAAAGGAAAAAAAGAGAAAAAAAAAGAAAAAAATATTATGAGAGCATATTTGTGTTTGTTGTGATCCTACTCTAGTCGACTAGTCGAGCGTTTGTTGGAAGAAGAATAGTAAAATTATGTGGGGGGAAAATAGGGTGTTGTGTATGATTTAATATGGTACTTACTAGCTTTTGACACTTCACCTGTTTTGGCTTATTTGACATACCTTGTCCCTAGCCCCGTTACAACCCAGATAAAGACCTTTTGATTATCGTCATTGATATATGTTGTGTTAAGAGTTAGATTGATACCAAATGTCAAGCATGCTTATGATTTTGTTGGAATTGAGTGATACACTTACCCTTGTTCTTGAGTGAATATTCTTTTGTGAGTGGATTGTGAGTGTTTGCTTGTTTTTGCGTATGAGATCCCGAGTTTTGTCTCAAAGATGTACTCTTGTAGGCTTAGCATGATTACTAACTTATTCTTACATTTGACATAGGCTTGTGAGAACTTATGCATGTTCATTGAGTAGACTATGTGAATACTTGCACTTTCGACACCAAGACATTGCGTATTTACTTTGATTCTTAAGTTGATATGGCATGAGAGGATTTGAAGGTATGGTAGGATTTTAGTATTAGATTATTTACATTTTCATTTAGTTGCATTCATGCATTGCATTGTATTGGATTTTGTGGGTACATTCGCTATAGGCCCTCACGAGACCTTACTCGTCCACTAGGGCTGCCTAGGGGTTTAAAGGGCTTGTTGCATATGCCAAATGCAACCGTGATCACCTACGGAAGTGGTACTAGTTAGTCAGTTAGTTGTAATTGTTTATGCTTGAGGACAAGCATCGGTTTAAGTTTGGGGGTGTGATAAGTGGATTAATATCCACTTGGATCATTCTATTTCGGCTTAAATTGGTCTCTTGATCTCAAGTAATTGTGTGATTTGACTTGTTTTTGTGTAGAGTTGTGTAGTATATCATTTGCAGGCTTTCTAGTGGTTATGAGGTGTTTTTAAACACAAAGGAACAAGTGCCGAGAGTTGCAATGGAAATAGACAAGAAATCAGCCAAGGAAGGAAAATCAGTATGTGCAGCAGCAGTCTTAGCGCGGCCGTGCCTGGATTACACAGGAAGTGCGCGCGAGCGCGCGTGGAAAAGCAGAACTGATTTGAGCCGCGCGGGCGCGCGGATTTTGCACTGAGAAGCGCGCGGGCGCGCCAGAAAGTTCAGAATTTTCCAGAAACCGATTCAAACATGGAAAGTGCTGCTAATTCAACTTCTATTCAATATGGAAAATATTTGGGACGACCAGAAGGTTCTAAAATCAGAGTTATTCATGGCAATTGCAATTCTATTTCATTCAAGAAAGAAAAATTACCGGAATTCTATCCTAAATCAAAGACGGTAATTACTTGGTTGAGGAGGCACTTGGGGCTATAAATACACATCTTGGGGACACAAAAAGGAGACCACAACGAACACAACACACACCAGAGATTTATATTATTGTATTTGTTTTTACATCATGTTTTCATTAGACCCCGTGACGATGAGAAGTTCGATCATGAGCTAATCGTTGTCATGGGGTCCTAACAGATTTATTTATGGAATTTAGTAGTTGATTGCTTATTTGATATGTATGTGATGAATTATTGATATCCTTGTATGGTTGTGTTTCATGTGTTTAGATGCGTCATGAACATCTAATTTGTTAATCTCTTGCGAAACGAGAGTGGATCTTGAGATTTAGAACTTGCCATGCTAGCATAGGATAGGTTGATGTTTTAACATCATGATTTGTGGCGTAAATAGAGATATTATGCTACCCTATGTGATCATTATGGATAACTTGTTCTTCAACCTTTATGTTTTCAAATTCTATAGAGATATAGGGTCTAAGCATAATTGGTGTCTATTCATCTTCTATCTCTTTTGTGGATGTATGTTTAGTTTGGTATTAGTATACCGAGAGGTAACTTTTACTTGTTTCGTGTTGTCCGATCAGATATCAAAACCATCACATATATTGATTAAGGCATGATCTCTAAAGGAAGTATTTAATGAAGTTAGGATACTATGGTTTCTCTTGTAGAAGTAATTCGATTTTAATTCTCATTAGTTAATTAATTATTTGTTTATTAATTTGCATCTTAGTTTAATTTAGATAGTTAAAACCCATATTTGTTATTTGTCTTAGCAGTGGATAATAATCATACATTGTTGCATAGGTGCATGAACTGAATTGAAACCATAACCAGATCTCTATGGGAACGAATTTGGACTTAACCTTATATATCACTTGTGACCATGTACGCTTGCGTGGTTTAGTGCAAACAGTTGTTCGGTAGCGTTCCGGATGATCAACTTTTAGTGCTGGGTGGCGATTTTAATGGTCACATTGGTGAGAGATCGGATGGCTATCCCGGCGCCCATGGGGGTTTCGGCTTCGGGGTCAGGAACGTCGGTGGGTCAGCGTTGTTAGAGTTTGCTACTGCCCAGGAGTTGGTGATTGTGAATTCTGTTTTTCAGAAGAGGGCTGAGCACCTCATTACCTTTAGCAGTGGGGGTCTCAACACTCAAATAGATTACCTTCTTATGCGTAGGCGGGATGCTAGGGCGTGCGTAGACTGCAAGGTGTTCCGGAGGGAGGCGTGTGCTTCCCAGCACCGTCTGTTGGCCATGGATCTATCCATGGGGGGCCGAGATGTTCGCAGAACGAGAGAGTCCAGACCAAGAATCCTTTGGAAAGACTTGAAGGGCGAGAAGGCGGCCGAATTCAGGGAGTCTCTGCAAAAAGAAGGTTGTTTCGATCTTAGTGGAGATGCTAACTGTAGGTGGTCCAACATGGCGAAGGCTATTCGGTGTCTGGGCGAGAAGGTGGTGGGGATCTCTTCAGGAAAGTTCAGTGGTCATAAGGAGTCGTGGTGGTGGAACGACGAGGTTCAAAAGAAAGTAAAGGCAAAACGTGTGCTCTTTAAAGAGCTTTTGTCGAGTTGTTCAGGGGCGGAGTGGTCTCTGAAGATGGAAGCATACAAGGCGGCGAGGCGAGAGGCAAAAAAGGCTATGGCGAAAGCCAAGAGTGAAGCCTACGAGGGGCTGTACAAGCGCCTGGATACCGAGGAAGGAGCGAACGCTATTTTTAAACTAGCTAAAGCTAGGGAGAGAAGGCGGCGCGACCTGGGTTCTGTTAAGTTTATTAAGGATGATTCAGGCCAAGTGTTAATAAATGAAGACGCCATAAAGGAGAGGTGGAGTTCGTATTTTTACATGCTTTTCAATGTGGCTAGGAGGAGTGGTGCAAGTGTGGCGCAAGAGGTCCCTCTTTCGTCCGTTCGCTCCTTCGGCCCATGTGATCGTATCAGCAAAGAGGAAGTCAAGGGTGCCCTGCAAAAGATGGCTAGAGGGAAGGCGGTATGTCCAGATCAGATCCCCATCGAGGTGTGGCTTTGCCTTGGTGAGGTTGGCATTCAATGGCTAGCAGATTTGTTCAATGTTCTTGGGTGATAAGATGCTAGAGGAATAGAGGCGTAGTATTGTCGTCCTTTTTTTCAAGAACAAAGGAGACGCTCAGAACTGTAGCAACTATCGGGGAATTAAACTACTCAGTCATACTATGAAACTTTGGGAGAGAGTGGTCGAATTTTGGATTAGAAGAGAAGTTGAAATCTCAGAGAACCAATTTAGTTTTATGTCGGGGAGATCGACGACCGAGGCCATCCATCTCGTCAGACGCCTTATGGAGAAGTTCAGATAGCGTCGCAAAGACCTCCATATGGTGTTCATTGATCTTGAGAAGGCGTATGATAGCATTCCCCGTGAAGTTATTTGGAAGAGCCTTGAGGAGAGGAGAGTGTCGTCGGCGTACGTCAGGGCGATTCAAGACATGTACTCTCAAGCTAGTTCCTACGTCCGGACTCCAGTTGGTGACGCTCGCTATTTCCCTGTGGAGATTGGGCTACACCAGGGGTCAGCCCTTAGCCCTCTTCTTTTTGCCCTGATCCTAGATGTCATGTCGCGAGGGATTCAGGACGTCATCCCTTGGTGTATGCTCTTCGCCGATGATATAGTGCTAGTGGCGGAATCGAGGTTGGAGGTGAATGAGAAGTTGGAGTTATAGAGATCCACTTTGGAGCCCCAAGGATTGCGTCTGAGCAAGTCTAAAATCGAATACCTCTGGTGTAACTTCAGTGGTGAGGCCAATGAGGAAGGGGTGGAGGTTAGGATTGAAGATCAGACCGTCCCCCGTACGGATAAGTTCAAGTATTTGGGTTCGATCATCCAGAAGGAAGGTGAGATTGAAGATGACGTCACTCATCGTATCAAGGCGGGGTGGCTAGGGTGGAGGGCAGCGTCAGGGGAAGTTCAATAGAGCGGCAATCCGTCCTGCGATGTTATATGGTTCGGAGTGTTGGGCGGTGAAGAAGGCCCTCGAGAGCAAGTTGGAAGCAGCTGAAATGAGGATGTTGCGGTGGTCCTGTGGCCGCACGATGTTAGATAGAATCCCGAATGTGGTTTTCAGGAGTGAGTTGGAGGTGGCGCCTCTTTCTGCGAAAGTTAGGGAAGGGAGGTTGAGATGGTTTGGCCACGTTCGTAGGAGGCTTCCGGAAGCCCCGGTGAGGAGGGTCGAGAGTCTTTCGGTTGCTGGGGTGAGGAGGAGAGGCAGATCGAGGAGGTCGTGGGAAGAACAGCTTAGGATGGATTTGAAGGCCCTAAACTTGAATGAGAACTCGACCGCTGATAGGAGTTGTTGGAGGCGCCAGATTAGAGTTGTGGATTCTCTTCTAGGGAGCGGTTCTGTGGTTGAGAGCCTCAGAGTTGGGTTTTCTCGGATAACGTTAGCTTAGAAGCTTGGCTTTTCGTCTTCATATTGTCTTCTGTTTTCTGGTTTGGCAGGGGCAGGGAGCTTGGCCAGAGGTAATCCTAGATCAGGAGAGGAGTGCGTAGGTAAGTCCCATGAGATCCAGGCCATGGGCCCAGGTTCGGTCGATTACTTTACCCATCCTTATCATCCCTGTACAAAATTCACATTGTTTTGTGGTGCACTAAGCCGGGGGTCTTCACGGAAACAGCCTCCCTACTGTAAAAAGTAGGGGTATGGTCTGCGTACATCTTACCCTCCCCAGACCCTGCTTTAAGTGGGATATACTGGGCATGTTTGGTTTGGTTTTGTATATCTCTCATCCAAAATTCATCCCTCTCAATCTCTTACATCTCTCCTCTCCAATTTACTCTCTCCAATTCGATCTCTCGTGAGTCACAACTCCCTCTCCTCAGTCCTTTTCTTTCTGAGTTTGTCACAACCGTGTGAAGTGTGGGTGGTTATATATATATATATACTGTGTGAGGGTGTGTGCAATCGAGTGGCTGTGTGTGTGTTAATCGACTTTGGGGTCAATGTTCTCCACTCCTCTCTGTTCTGAAACCTCGGTATTGACAGGTAGTGTCACAACAAGCTTGTATTGTTGCTGGATTCGATTGATTGGCATGGGTAAGGTGTGAATCAGCTGGGTGTGTGTAAGCTGTCGTGAATGCGTGTGGGTACTGGGTTCTTGCAATTCTATTGAAGCACCACTACGGATATTCTATTTTCCTGGTAGGAGGTCACTTTTGAGCTGGGTTTTGCTATTACGGTGTTGTGGGCTTGCTGGTTGGTGTGTGTCTCGATTATTGCGTGTTATATGTTGGGTTGTGTGGTGATTTGGGGACTCGTTTTACAGTGGTTTGATTGTGCAGGTGGGTGTGTATCTATGTCTGATGGGTGTATAAACTACGGTGGTGTGTATATATGTACAGTGTGTGTGTGTATATCCGCAATTGGGTGTTCATTGTATGGTGGATGTGCGTATGTTAGGAGGTGTATGCGTTGTGCAGAGGGTGGTGTGTTCGTGTATTGTATGTGTGTGGATAGTGGCCGTTGGTGTGTGTGCTTCACTGTGTGGGTATGTGTGATCGAGTGATGGTACCGAGGTTGGGGCTTTGCAACTGTTATGGGTACGTTTATGTTTGATTTGGGGTGTTAAGGCAACAGCAAGGAAGAGGGACTGAGACAGGGGAAAGAAAGGAAAATGGGTTGTGTGGGCGTAGAGTTGTGGCTTGGCTGTGTGTGTGCAGTGGGCCTGTGTTCGAATGAGAGTTAGTGTCCGTGTGAGCATGCTTGGTGTGTCATGGTTGGTGTTGTAGAAGGAGGTAGGAAGGGCTGAGATGTTAAGGCAGAGAAAAGAGAGAGTTGAGGGATAGAGGAAAGAAGGAAGAATGATGAGCAGGAGAAAAAAAATGGTGTTGTGAGGTGATGTTATAGATGCAGGGTAAGGAAACCAAGAGTTTAGAGGGGGTGCAGGCCTGGTAGGTGCATACCCAGGCGTGTGTATGTGTCCGTGGCGGTCGCTTATGGTAATAGAGAAGGGACTAAAAGGGGAGAAGAGGTGAAGTAAGGAAAAGTATGGTAGGATATGTCATCCTGGTTTAGTCCAAATGCTTGAATGGTTGTAAAGGCGCTTAGTTAATTCTATGTGTTAGTAACTAGTGTCATAATTTCTTGGTTGTGATAAATGTGTGCACTTGAAATTGGTGTGATTAATATTAATTAACGATAGTTGAGTACGAATCTAGTATGCATAGTAATATATATTTAATGTTTAGCAATAATTTTATTTAAGCGTCATATAACTTGCAATGTTGTGGCAACTAAAATTTTTCATGAGGTGATTTTATCTAAAGGTTGTCGGGCAAAGGACATATGTGATCATGCGAGAAGAGAAGTCCAGTATAAGTATATATTTTGTCGAGCTATTTATGTGACGACTTGGTTGTATATTTATACAGTTTACATTGGGGTAGAAATTAGGTGATAGGTTATTAACCGTAAGTAGACAAATTGAGGAGTACTAAAAGATAGTACTTTACCTTTCTATAGGTACGGAGTGAAGAGCCAGTGCTCAGGAAAGATGGAATTAGAGCCGAGTTAAGGGCCAACGTGAACGTGAAGAGAAGTAGAGATTGACGCGAAGTTGAGTCATGGATCAATGTCGTAGGCTCGAGAACTTCATATATCGAGGCAAGTGTTATCGCTCCTCACTTATTGTTCAAGTGATGAAATTCTGTTCTAGTTATATATCAATTGTGTCGGTCAAATTATGTTTACAAAGTGACATCCTTCTTCAAATGACGTGCAAATATTTATATTTCCACCTTTAGCTCAAGTGCAAATCTTCGAATGATCTTACAAATACCCTTTTTCTTCAAAAATATTTTATAAACATGGTATGTTATTGGATTTCTCAGCAGAGTGCCATTTCTGTTATTTTCCTCAAAAATGTTTAAGAAACGTTATAATCAGAGGGAATCCAAGATTTTAAATTCTTATAAAAACCTTTTAGCATAATTTCTGATCTTAGCATATTTTACCCGATGGACCCTCTTTAAAGGAAGTTTTCTTCAAATTGATTTACAATTAATTATCATGGACTTATCTTAGAAATGTTCATTTTTAACCATTTAACTTACCCAATTTAGTCCAAACTTTTCTAGATGTTGGAGAAATTTATTAAATGATTAGCACTTGACTATATCCTTGTTTTGTCGTATATCCTCAGTTGTTGTTAATCATGTTGCTAGTAAATTCTTCTGTCGATTCATTTAATGATGTTATGTGTGACGCCCCCAAATCCGAGGCCAGAGATTCAGGTCGTCACATCACCATCCAACCATATCCTACCTGTATTAACTTTACAACTCAACAATACATCAATCCAGACCACAATCTTACGTACATACAAGTTAGAGCCTCAGAAACGATAATCAAAAGTAACACTAAATATTACAATTCATCTGTACAATCCGGAATCTTACGCACTTCCACTTATACAACTACACTTGAAGACGAGTCTTACTATTACAGTTGAAAACCTATCAGACTTACTCTGTAGTATTTATCTGGAACTAAATCATCTCGGGGTAAATCTTCTACTCCTCTTCTGTTGGTGCGGAGTTAACTGACCAAATTCTTCTCTTTCTGAAAAGTTTTTATAAAGCAAGAATGAGCTACATAATGCTCAGCAAGTTCGCCATTTTGAAAAATAATAATGTGCTTTATTTCGAAAACGTTCCCAACTGTATGGGTATATATATCTCAGATTTCAAAACATAATTCGACAATATATATGTCCGAGTTTGAATAAAACATTTATACTCGCTAAGGAGCTTTAAGAATAACATATGAGTCCTTTATAAGGTTCCCATTTCAATATATCTCAGGTTTAAAAATATATACATATTAGTATATCATTTTCGGCAAAACACTCTACGGTTAACATACTGTACAGGGAATACATTATTGCAAAACCTCTTTCCTTCCATTAGCTTAGAAGGTTTCTCATTCAAAAACATTTCCTTCTTTGAAATAATTGCAAGAGTGCACTAACACGTGCCAATCTTTATAGGAAATCTTGCAGTTCTAGATACTGCACGATGTCAATACTTTTCTTATCAAAAACTACACTATCGGCAACTTGGCACTTAGGCCCAAGAAGCAGTGTTTGAGTATTTTTCCAAAGTGGAGGATGGGACTGGAAGAAAACATAAAAACCTGACAAGGATTGACGATGATCAGTCGCCACAACCAAGTCCAACAATCCGCGGGTCTTCTCTACTAGTAGAAGGATAGAAACTACATCCGTAACTACCCTTGGGTGAAAACTACATCCGTAATCACCCTCGATGAAAACTACATCCGTAATCATCCTTCGGCAACACCTGGGCCGGAATAATAATTGATGGACCGCCTGGCTCACGGCCGCTTACACATCCCGGGAATCGTTCGTCAACGATTCCCACACCTGCCAGAGTCCCCTTTTTCTTTTCTTTTCAAAAATCATTTTGATAGAAAATTCGAGTAGTTGAAGTTCGACCTCAGTCGACCGATAATTCTTGAAAAACGTACAAGAAGCAAAACCTGACCGGGGGTTTTCGAAAATGTTTTGGGTTCGAAAGTGTTCGAGTTTGAAAACGCTAAAGGCATCTTGGATTAGTTTTGTCTTTAAAATTATGAACAATAACTAATAAATAATATTTTGAGATTTAATATAAATAATTAATAAAATAATTATTTAATTAAAATAAGCTTTTAATCCAAGATAGATATTTTTGAGTACTTTTAACAACGTAAAAATAATAAAGACTTAAGTATACGATACTTCCCGAATGACTCTTCGGGTTTTCGCGATTTAATCACGATACAACAATATACCGCTCCCCGGTCAATAATATATTTGGACCGCTACGACCTCTATTGCTAGAGTCGTTGTCCGAAGAAAACACTTTCATTCTAAGTTCAAGGGTGTACAAACACATATGCATATATCTCAAACTTCAACATAACTTGTAAAGCATAAGCATATAATACGTTTGGAAGCTATAAACACAACAGTGAAAATCCTTATATATAAGTTTTGAAAAGTAAACTTGCATAGATAAAATCAAGAATATAATCTTTTGAAATTAAATACTTAAGGATGGAAAACTTGCCTTGGTGAGGTTGGGGTGGTCGGCTCGCGAAGTGGAATGGAAATCTATACATAATCAATATTTGTACGTTAGTACCTTAACAACGCTACTTAATCATAAGGTTTTAAAAATCGTAAGACCAACTTAACGACTCCACTTGTGACCACTAACCCTCTCATATGACCATGTCGTCACATTATCACTTTTGTTACCCATTCGACTCAAATCTATTCCTCGAACTCGAAACTCAAGTGAATATCCTTAAAACTACTTTAAACTAATCCCCTAAGTGGTTTTTCACTTGCGCACACCTCGCTCTAACATTTTTATAAAATTGGAAAATTCGAGTTTTAATCAGATTCTTTTTGGGTAGCCTTCACCACTGCATTTCCTAGCTTCTCTAATTTTTCCATGATCCCACATAAATTTTTTAGGGGTTTAAACAAGGTTCACAAGGGGGTCACTTACTGCAGTCAGGAATCCAGAAACACAATCCACTTGTCCGGCCATAACTAAAAATCTATACATAACCTAGTCATGAACCTTACATTTCCAGAAACTACATTCAATTATCTTTCCATCAATATATGGTAGGACATCAGGGGACAACATTTGGGGGTTCAAAACCGTGTTACAAGACAGGTCAATGCTCCTGGAAAATCTCAGCAAGCACACACTACTTAGATTAACCATTTTTTCACAATTCCACAACACAACCAACACTTAATACACTTAGTTCATGGTTCATAACACTCATGGAGATATATATATATATTATCCATAATCATAAAAGTCACAATCTCAACATCAAAACTCAAGATCCATGTCATCCAATACTTATACAACCAAGATTAGCTCACAAATACATGGATCTACTACCAAACATTATAAATACTAATAACCAAGAGGGTTAGGGTTTTTATACCTTCTTGATGTTCTTACAATCTCAAACAAGCTTGGTTAACCTTGGGGAAGCCTTACTCTATGCTCACCATCTTCAATCTCACCAAAGAAATCAAGAACATGGAAGCCTTACCCTTGCACTCGTTTTCTGGTCAAGGCTCCTGAATGAAAGTTGTAGAGCGTCTTCACAGCTTTCTAACCATATAAAGAACAAAAAATTTCATTGAGTAATGAAGTCTCTAGGCCCGTTTTACTGAGAGGGTGTTCTGCTGGGTAGAATTATTTTGTTCTTGTTTTATGTTCTAATAATGCCATACACTTGATATATATCTATTTTTGGTTGGATGCATCTCATCCTTGCTAGGTGGCAACCTCTCATTGGCTCCTCTAGATTTCTTATCCACTTAAATTGCAACCAAGTCCTTTGCTAATTGCAACCAAGTCCTTGTCTCTTGTTTCTTGCACTTAAGTCCTTTTGTTTTGTTTTCTTTTCCACCGCTTTGATTTCCTTGTCGTTTCTTGAATAAAATAAATACGTTACAACTTATACGTTGCATATTATTGCTCTAATATAGCACAATACCTCGAACGAATATTAATTCCAACATCCCTTGTTTATTTCTCTTTATCTCAGAAAAATTCTCGCGGTTTCTCAATTGTTCTCATTTCCTTTAACTCTAGGATTTTATTCTCAATTCCATTTTCCTCTCATAATATATCCTTCCTTGGACTTCTAATATTTACTATTCACAATTCATGATTCGCTCGCTTGATCGCTTTATCTCGTTGTAAAGTTTCAGCGGTTTCTAGAACGTTTGTTTCACTTCCTCAGTGGTTTTCGTTCCAAATTCTCAAATCACTTATAATAAAATTCCAAAATATTAACTCCTCAATTCCTCAAATTAAATATCTCATTTCTTGATATTACTGATATATAATTCACTGCTCGGTCAAATATTACACGAAAATAGAATTTGGAATTTCTGAATTCCGATCGCATTTACATACACTTATTTACTCCGTAGATTACTAGTATAACTTCGGAATATCCACACTACGTCTCGTACATAGGTGGCATGAAAAATTTTCTTAATCCTCAAAATCACTATTCATTGACGCACTTCATCATAATAGGAAAAGTTTTAATTCTACCAAAATTTTGGGTTCTTACATTATGACCCCAATTATTCGTATCGAACTTGTCGATACTTTTTGTTATTGTTGTTTATTCAATTGTCACCTATTTATTGTATCAAACTCGTCGATACCCTTTGAGGTTATTATTATTTAATTATTACCCAATTATCGTGTCGAACTTGTCGACACATGTTGATCTTGAATTCTTCATTGATTCTTGGATCTTGAGTGGTTGTTCTGGAACGTGAGTTTTCCAGATTGTTTGATTGATAGAGGTTGTCGATTGTTCCGACACCTAGTGCGTTGTATTTAGAATTGGAATGTTTTCAGAGGAGTCCCTTCGGGAGACCATATTAATGGTCAACAGATGTCCCTTCGAGGAGACCATATTTATGGTCAGAGGAGTCCCTTCGGGGAGACCAGTTTAATGGTCAAAAGTTGAGGCCAATGTGTGTCGTGGATCCATTTTGAGGGACTTTGTTGTGTGCATTGTCCGGGGTTAGCGCGGGTCTGATCAGCCGCCTAACTCCATTGTTTTTTTTAAATATATAAAAATCCAATTCTAATCTACACATTGAGGTTGAGTTGCTTTAAAGCCTAATTCCTTTGAAGCCTATGATGACTATCTTTGATTATCAGAACTTTTATCAGTTCTCCTTGTTGATGCATTTTATTCTAGCGGAGCCCTGTTGACTCATTTTGGAGTTACGATATTTAATTTCTTCGGCTGATTTTTTTCGTACCATATGATGATTATTCTTGATGATCAGAACCTATATTGTTCTTGATATTGCTATCATTGTTTACACTTGTTGAGCATTGTTGGCTCACTCTTTTTTGTTGTTTATTTTTCTTCAGTTAATAGAGGAGATTATTGGACCTTGTGGTTGATGAGTTTTCCTTCTTCAACAGCGAGAGGTGACGTTCGAGTTGTTGGTATCACCGGGTAGTGATTTGAGCTTGTCAGGGGTTGGTTTACTAGTTCGGTAGACGAACTTAGTGGTTATCAATTTGTATAATAATGTTATTCTGCTATTGGATTGTAATAATTAAATTTGGTAGTTTGTTTCATACCATAGCCTGTAAGCGGTCTTGTATCAGGGGTATTTTATTATTATATTATGTTTATATCCAGGTATGTGTTGTGTGGATTGTGGTTAGTGGCCCCAAATCTGTACCCCGAATTTTGGGAATGCCACAACTTGGGAAAGCTTTCTTATTATTTGGGTATAGAAGTCAGTCAGAGCAAGGGATATATTGAGCTGAAACAGACCAATTATGCTAAGAAAATTTTAGAGAAAGCTGGCATGAGTGAGTGCAACCCAACAAAATTCCCGATGGATCCCAAAGAAAACATTGGCAAAGATGAAGGTGGAAAATTGGTACACACAACACAGTTCAAAAGTTTAGTTGGAGGCTTACGTTACTTGGTTCATACACGACCGGACAATGCATTCTCTGTTGGCATAATTAGTAGGTACATGGAGAATCCCACAGTGATGCACCTTAATGCAGCCAAAAGGATTTTGCGTTATGTTACTCTAAACTTTGGTCTCATGTATACAAGAAACAGAGGTAATAATGTGTTGACAGGCTACAGTGACAGTGATCTGGCAGGGCAAGTCGAAGATAGGAAAAGTACTAGTGGGATACTTGGATGAAAGTTTGATAACCTGGGTTTCACAAAAACAGAAGTGTGTGGCTCTATTGTCTTGCGAAGCGGAATTTATGGTAGCTACTGCAGTAGCTTGCCAAGCAATTTGGTTGCGAAAACTATTGGCTCAGATTACAAGTGAATATATCCGTCCTGTGGTGATCTACTTGGATAACAAGTCTGCTATCAATCTAGCCAAGAACCCTATGTTTCACGGACGCAACAAGCATATTGATATACGCTATCATTTCATTCGAGAATGTGTTGAGAAAGGTGAGATCGTTGTTAAACATGTGAGTACGGATATGCAGCGAGCAGATTCTTTAACTAAGGCTCTTACTGTGGTGAAGTTCGAAAGGATGCGTAAGATTCTGGGCATCAAGGAGTTACCTGGACAAGTTTAGATTACGGGGGAAATTTGTTGGTTTTAATCTAAACTTTTTAATAAACTGTGTTTTATTTATTTCAGTTTATGGTATGTTTTGAGTCTTCCCGAGTCTTCAGTTGAAGAGATTTGATTGCTAGGTGGTTGCATGATTGTAGGACAAGTAGTTGAATAATACTCCAGTCAAGGAAAGATTGTAGGAGTTATCTGTTTCCTGTTCTTAGCTATTTCCTTGTAATGTAGTTTAAATATGTAATGCTTCACAATAAATAAAGTGCGGTTAGACCTAAGAAGCACGGACTCGGATACGGCGACACGGGACACGGGTACGGGGACTCGGGGATTCGCCAATCATCGAAGAGTCTTGGAAAAGGGACTCGGCAAATAAAATAATAAATTTATTAATAAATTCAATTTTATATTTAAGTAAAAGTATTTTTATTAAAATTAATAATAACACATACTCCCTCTGTCCCATTTTATGTGAGTTACTTTCTATTCTTCTGACGTCCCAAAATATATTAACTCTATCTTTATGGAAAGTACACGTGCCTACATTTTATTGATTCTGTATTCAAAATATACAGGTGCATCACAGATGTACATTAAAGTAAGTAAATTCACATGGGTGTAATACAAAAGTTATCATAATGGGTGTAGTACTCCATTACCTGCAACCACTTGGAGCCCACGAGGGAACATTTGCTGCCTTTTGTTATCATTTTTCAACAAAAGGCAAGTCAACTGCTGCTTATATATACAAACATACACACATATATACACACACTGACACACTTATATATACAACAGATCCGAGTCGACCCAGTCAGATGCGAGTCTCCCCGAGTCAGATGCGAGTCACCTGCGAGTCTCCCCGAGTCAGATGCGAGTCCCATGCCATTTTCACTCCGACACGCCACCTGGCGAGTCAGATACGTATTTTGACGAGTCCCCGGCGAGTCCGAGTCCTCTGCGAGTCTGACTCGCATACGGCACCCATTTTGCCGAGTCCGTGCTTCCTAGGGTTAGACTCATTTCTCTTTGTTTCTTCTGCATTGTTCTTAGTTAACAAAATTGCTTATACATCAGATTTCCCAACATTCTCAATTTGAAGAGCTCTGATGTCAAACTCAAAACAGGATTTAGACCAACTTTCATATAAGCTTGTTCAACAGTTTCGCCTTCGGTATTATGCTTGATATTCCATTTAATGATCTCTGAAGCTTTGGTTACTTCCGTTCAAATGATCTCTCGGACAACCATCAGTCCATCACATCTCTGAGCTTAAGTGCATCAAGCTTGAGTGCTCTGGCCCTCTGATTGTCCCGATATTCATCCTATTTGCATGTTTTGAGAACTTCCTCAAGTTATTCCAAGATGATCTGTCTTGATCATAGTTTCTTGCAAGCCTCCTATTTTTATAGACATAAGTTCATTCATTATAATCCATATTGATAACATTGCATTGCGGTTCATATAGGTTCATAGATGTATTCACAGATTATGCAGAATCAAGGCAAAACTTGTCACAGTCTGGATCAGAAGTTACCATTTTATGTTTACTTAGAAGAAACAACATCAGCGTCATTGGATCTGATACTGTTTTGTACTTCTTTTCTATATATTATTGCCATTTTACTACTTTTTTTTTTTTTTTTTTCTCTTCTCTATTCTATAATTTTTGCATCCCCTGATCTCCATATAAGGTAATTCTTCAATAAGCTTGAAACAGCTTGTACTTTCAGTCACACTACTAATGCTTATAATAAAATGATTCACATTTCAAGCAAGTCTGATTCTGGTTGCAATGATAAAGTGGCCTCCAAGGAACAATGACTTGGTAAGGAAGCCCATAGTGTTGTGGTTGCAATACTGGATTGGCTGCGAAGGTACAGTTACAAGATAGGGAGGCCCATCCGCAATGTTTTGGTCAATTAAAAGGATAATATTCTTGGGGTGGATTTCTTTTTGTCAGACTGAGTGTTGGCAAATGCTATTAACATTTGATGCTCTAGCATCTTCTGTGAAAAAATCAATTGCAGTCCTTCTTGTCAGAATATGAATTACTGGATAGTGCAATCAGATTAGGAAGATCGCAGCATTGGTTAGAGATTGCTATACTGAGTAAATTTTCTTGTTCCACAGAGTACTGGATGGCTATATGTGATTTTAGATGCATTTGTCGGCTGGTTCTGCAAATTTTCAAGCCTCCTTCTTTGCTTTACAGATCAACTGACAAGATGGTCAATAAATTTAGAGATTTTATTCATTTTTCTTGTTCTAATTATGCCACATGAAGTGTATTTCATATATATTCTAAAGGTCTCGAGCCTAGCCTTTGGATTAAGCAATCAAGGTAATTGTACTAATTAATAAGTTGGAAGAGTATTGGGTATACACAGAAATCCATTAAGATTTATTGTAAAATGATATATCAGTGAGTGATTTTGCCGAGACTGGGAAAATGAAACAAGTTAGGAGTATGAATGAGATGCAAATGAGTTCATCATCTCATAATTTACTTGTAAGTGGTTCCTGCAAGTTGTCGAATTGAGTAGAGGTAGAATGGGCCTTTAGAAAACCATAAAAGGCTTATGCGAAACAATTAAAAGGTCCTGTGGGACTTGCTGAACTCATTGCCAGAGAAATCTTCCATGTAAATGTGTAATAATTTGTTTTTTTTTAAGTGTTGTCATTTTCGTTGCATCTGTCAATAACCTATTTCAGTTCTTTATGTGGAATATGAAACTAAGACCTACTAGTAGACATTCGGACAAGCTCTTTACAGTGCTGCATAGTTGCTCATACACAAGTGTAAGTATAGCTCAACTTGTCACTGAAAGCAGATGTTGGTAACACTATTTTTGTTCTTGAACCATAAATCAAATTTTGTAAAATACAAGGATGATTACTCTAACACATCTAAAATAATGTCCACTTGAGGATATTTACTTAAATACATCATGTAAAGATCAGTCCAAGATTTTATATACTGACAATCTAAATTCCGGATAGGTATTGGGGAGTGCAAGAGTATGTACATATGTAAGAACTGTATGTCTCTGGCGGTGATAAATGTATTATTCTGTCTTGTGTAAGAAATGCCTGCATTTTTTACAAGCTCCCATAAAGCCATGATTAATTTCATACCGTCTACACCCTCGTAAAACAACCTCCACACATTATTACGGCTAAGTGCCAACGAGAAATGCAGTTGAGGTTCTAGAGTGTTAGAATGCGGAACAATTTTTTCACCAATGATTCTATTAAAATGTTTTCTGCAAATTCTGGTCCTGCATATTGTTTAGGTGGGTCGTTTTGCTCAAACAGGCCTGGAAATCCCTGTGGTAAAGTTCATTTTTGTTTATACCTCTATATGCCTATTAATTGTTTCATTCAACTTTGCCATCATATTGTTTAGGTGAGTGGCCTAAAACACTCTGGAGAAACCCCACCACTGAAGATTTCTTTTGTAAAATTTGGTGTATGTTATGTCAAAAAATCAGCCTCGCCTTACCTGGAGGCGTCGTCCTTTGATTGGCTGGAGGGGGACGACCCGATCCACAATCCATGAACAAGGAGAATGGATATGTCAACTGGGCCTAACCTATGTTTACATGAGATGTCGTCCTCTTCCTCAAATGACCTCGCCCTCGGTGGTCGTCCTCTTCCTTAAACGACCTCGCCCTCGGTCGTCGTCCTCTTCCTTAAACGACCTCGCCCTCGGTCATCGCCCTTTTCCTTAAACGGCATCGCCCTCGGTGGTCGTCCTCTTCCTCAAATGACCTCGCCCTCGGTGGTCGTCCTCTTCCTTAAACGACCTCGCCCTCGGTCGTCGTCCTCTTCCTTAAACGACCTCGCCCTCGGTCGTCGCCCTTTTCCTTAAACGGCATCGCCCTCGGGTTTCGTCTGATGAGGAGACATCTCCATTACTAAGGAGGAAGACATGTGACCTTATTTGGAGGCATCGCCCTCAAGGATCGGAGAAATATGACACAACTTATATAAAGGAAGAAATCTCAGAAGTACATTTTTAATGGGCCTAGCCCACATTCATGAAAGGCGTAGCCCCTTTTTGAGGTGTCGCCCGTAGCATGTAGCATACTAGCAAGTAGGTAACTACTATATTTCAGCAAGGAAGGAGATGGAATCGGCCTCGCCCGCTCAATAAGGTCGCCCTCTAAGGGAAACATCATTCAGAACAGAAGACTTGCCTTTCAGCCTTGACAAGCCTCTCACTTTTTATGAAGGCCTCGCCCTCCAAAGGGGCCTTGCCCTCCAAAGGGGCCTCGCCCTCCAAAGAGGCCTCGCCCTCTCGGGCATCAGAATGGGGGAATCTCCCCAATACAGTTACATGGAGGATACTAAAGACTTTGGATCATAACCAAAGTCATCTATTGTCTCAGCTATGGAGAAGGACTAGGCCTCATCCAGGCTAGCAGGCATTTCCCTGCTATGGAGGTCGAAGGGCGTCGCCCCTTGGCAATCTCAGGACTAGCCCTCTGACTAGCTATTCTTTCTCCGTGGTTAGTCAGGACGAGGATCTCGCCCTTAAAAGGGACCTCACCCTCGCATCACTGAATAAGGGAATCTCCTCTAAATAACCTTATATGAAGATAAGGGGTCTCGCTCTCTATTGATGAAAGAGGGATTTCCCCAAGAAACTAAAAGAAAGATATGGCTTTTCCTAGGCTATCAGGAATTTCCCCATTGAGGAGTCGCCCCTTAGTGATCCCGAGGGCTAGCCCTATAACTAGTTATTCTTCCATTGGTGGCTCAAGGTGGGCATTGACTCCGACAATCTTGGGTCAATGACTTAACCGCCACGCTCCGAGAAAATAGTTGGGCTAGAAAACCCATGATGATTCCACTAATGGCGGTGGCCCAATCCGAGGGACTTCCCTAAACAAGGAAACCTAACCCATGTCGGTGACTTGTTTCCCAAGAACTACGTTTGGCTTGATTCCTATAAATAGGATACGTAGGCACATTGTATGTCATGATGCAACCATTGCGAAAAAGAGAGAATTCAATATTCGATCTAAATTGCAATAACTCTCACATACAATCTCAGCCATCCCCAAATCACCAACCCTAACCCTAAGCATCCTACACCGCTCACCGTCATCAACCACCACCACAATTCCAGCAACCCTCCCCGAATTTGTTTTCCCAAATTCCTCCGTTAACAATTGGCGCTAGAAGGAGGGGCTTTTGACATCTCAGGAGGAAGGATGTCACAGTCAAATCAAGAACGTGTTGATGATCGCCGTGTGAAGGAAGTTAGGACCACGAAAAACCTACCCCTGCAACAACCAACGAACTCAGATCCGATGGATGCTATGCCTAGGATTCCCGACAGACGGGCGACCCCTCAAATTGAGGGAGATTCCCCTGTCCTAATAAGTAACGCCGAGATTTGGAACAAAATCACTTTATGGGAAACGCTAACACTCGTATGGGGGGCTAGGCTGGATGCGATGGAGAGGAAAAATAGTTTCTTGCTGGATCTCGCCTGAATCATGGTGGACCTCGCCACCACTTGGAAAGAGGGAGGATCTAAGGGAGAGTCATCATAACTAGGAGAGGAGCTATCAAACACACGGAGGAAATCAACATGCCGAAAAAGAATCTGCCATAAACCAAAGGGAATAGTTCTCACAGAGAGGTAATGTGCTTCCTGCCTTTGTTCTACTTTCTCTTAATTTATTTTCGTAAAAGTCTAGGGGGGTAGTGTATGTACCACTCCTTAGCCAGGATTTATATTTATGAATAAAACATGCTTCTTTGATAAATTTTTGTGTAAATTCTGTGATAGATGACCTCCTCTAAGGAGGATCTTTGTGGGATGTATAAAAAGATGATCTCCTTTGAGGAGAGTATGAATAAAAATAAAGTGAACTTCGGAAAATCCACCTCCTGTGAGGAGGGTATTTCTGGAATGGAGAACGACCTCCTTTGAGGAGGGTATCTCGAATTATCAAAGTCCTTGCAAAAACCGTACTTCCGGGGGGGATGTCCGTACTTCCGGCGCCTCATCAAGGCACGAGCTTCGGAAAATCCACCTCCTGTGAGGAGGGATATTTCTTGAATGGGGAACGACCTCCTTTGAGGAGAGTATCCCAAATTGTTAAATCCTTGCAAAAACCGTACTTCCGGGGGGGATGTCCGTACTTCCGGCGCCTCATCAGGGTTCGAGTTTCGGAAAATCCACCTCCTGTGAGGAGGGTATTTCTGAACTTAATAATGATCTCCTCTGAGGAGAGTATCATAAAATTATTAAATTCTGAGGAAAATGACTCCCTTAGAGGGAGATACCCTCGAGAAGACATGGTAGTTGTTACCTTTGAAGTGAGATATTTATTAAGGTTCATGAATTAGATTCTAATTTCATGAATTAAGTTGAAGAAAGGCGAGATTCCCATAAAGGGGCGAGATTTTAACAGAGAGGCGAGATATATTAAAGTTGAGTACTAGTGGAATGCAAGATAAAATAGGCAGATACTTAAGGAAGACATAATTATGCAAAATAAATTGAACCAAGTCAATACAAGGGCAACGTCTTTAAATGGAGGATGCGCACTCCAATTAGTTGGGAGCAAGTCAAATATATAGAAGAAAAGTTACAAAAGGCGAGGCCATTACAGGAGGGCCCGCACTCCTATTGTGTTTGCAATTATAAAAACCTCATATAGTCACTTGGCTGTAGCAACAGTGGGCAATACCGTTCTAGCGTTGTCACCTTCAGCTATTTCTTTCTTTCTCGCCTCCTCCTCGGCCATGGCTGTCTTCTCTGTCTCAATTTTCAGTCTTAGGTCTTCCGTAGCAACAGTGATGATCTCAGCGTTGTTAATCTGGAATTGCAGCATGTAACCAGGAGTAGAAGGGGCGAAGCATGCAGACCGGTCGGCTGCCAAGAAACTGGGGGGTAGTCTACCTAGAAGCATCACCTTTTGTTAGAAGGATGGAGACTTTTAAGTGCAGAGAGATAGACGACATTATTCTATGATAGGTGACGTCTTCTCGAAGGTTTACACTTTTGAAGAATAAGGCTCCAGTAGGAAGGGCCTCTTGCATAGTTTCATTTGAAAGGCCTTTAGAGGTAATTTTGCTTAGAAGACCCTTCAGGGTGATCATTTTCTTTGAAGACCCTCGGGGAATGATGCTATTTTGAAAGTTGTCCTGCGTCGAAATTAAATCGAAGGAGTATCAACGGTCAATTTGAGATTCTGAAGAAATAATAGATATTGATGATTGTGTACACTTCTGGAGCAACCTCGCCCTCTTCTGAAGCGACCTCGCCCTCTTATGGCCTAGTTCAGAATGTGTGTTAGAATTGATATTCGAAGAATACAATGAGATATACAAGATGATGGCTCGTGCCTCTTGATCAACTAAAGGTCTATCCCATTTTCAAACGACATCTCCCATTACAACGACGTCGCCTACGTGTAACCAAGGTCAAGAAATCAACATTGGAAGATTCATTTTTTGGGCAAGACTATATCTCCAACAGCATCGCCTATTGGTGGCATCGGCGTCGCCTTCTAGAGACGGGACCGTGAAGACTATCGGCACATGAATGAATTTTATTGTGTCAGGCTTACCTTATTTCATGAATCACTCACTATTTAAGGACTCTCTTAAGCGGTATCTAACAAATTATGACGAAGACGGAAGAATAATGTGGCAGTTTCTCATCCATATCAGCGTCGCTCTCACAAAAGGCCTCGCCTTTATGTACCTCAGTATTGGGAAGTTCCTGAATCACTTTGAAGGACTTTAGATGGAATATTTATTCTAGAGCAACACCAACACCAAATCATTATGGAGTATAATTAAAAAGTAATAGAGCGTGAGCCATTGTCTCAAGATTTAGCATTTAAGGAGAGCACATAGCTAAGGAGGAAATACATCAGTAGCAGGAAGTGACACCCTAGGTCAAGGCTCGCCTTGGCATTTTTCTGAAGATCGGGACTTAGTTTCTTTTACAAACAATTGTTGCAAGAAACTGGGGGGTATTTGTTATGTCAAAAAATCAGCCTCGCCTTACCTGGAGGCGTCGCCCTTTGATTGGCTGGAGGGGGACGACCCGATCCACAATCCATGAACAAGGAGAATGGATATGTCAACTGGGCCTAACCTATGTTTACATGAGATGTCGTCCTCTTCCTCAAATGACCTCGCCCTCGGTGGTCGTCCTCTTCCTTAAACGACCTCGCCCTCGGTCGTCGTCCTCTTCCTTAAACGACCTCGCCCTCGGTCATCGCCCTTTTCCTTAAACGGCATCGCCCTCGGTGGTCGTCCTCTTCCTCAAATGACCTCGCCCTCGGTGGTCGTCCTCTTCCTTAAACGACCTCGCCCTCGGTCGTCGTCCTCTTCCTTAAACGACCTCGCCCTCGGTCGTCGCCCTTTTCCTTAAACGGCATCGCCCTCGGGTTTCGTCTGATGAGGAGACATCTCCATTACTAAGGAGGAAGACATGTGACCTTATTTGGAGGCATCGCCCTCAAGGATCGGAGAAATATGACACAACTTATATAAAGGAAGAAATCTCAGAAGTACATTTTTAATGGGCCTAGCCCACATTCATGAAAGGCGTAGCCCCTTTTTGAGGTGTCGCCCGTAGCATGTAGCATACTAGCAAGTAGGTAACTACTATATTTCAGCAAGGAAGGAGATGGAATCGGCCTCGCCCGCTCAATAAGGTCGCCCTCTAAGGGAAACATCATTCAGAACAGAAGACTTGCCTTTCAGCCTTGACAAGCCTCTCACTTTTTATGAAGGCCTCGCCCTCCAAAGGGGCCTTGCCCTCCAAAGGGGCCTCGCCCTCCAAAGAGGCCTCGCCCTCTCGGGCATCAGAATGGGGGAATCTCCCCAATACAGTTACATGGAGGATACTAAAGACTTTGGATCATAACCAAAGTCATCTATTGTCTCAGCTATGGAGAAGGACTAGGCCTCATCCAGGCTAGCAGGCATTTCCCTGCTATGGAGGTCGAAGGGCGTCGCCCCTTGGCAATCTCAGGACTAGCCCTCTGACTAGCTATTCTTTCTCCGTGGTTAGTCAGGACGAGGATCTCGCCCTTAAAAGGGACCTCGCCCTCGCATCACTGAATAAGGGAATCTCCTCTAAATAACCTTATATGAAGATAAGGGGTCTCGCTCTCTATTGATGAAAGAGGGATTTCCCCAAGAAACTAAAAGAAAGATATGGCTTTTCCTAGGCTATCAGGAATTTCCCCATTGAGGAGTCGCCCCTTAGTGATCCCGAGGGCTAGCCCTATAACTAGTTATTCTTCCATTGGTGGCTCAAGGTGGGCATTGACTCCGACAATCTTGGGTCAATGACTTAACCGCCACGCTCCGAGAAAATAGTTGGGCTAGAAAGCCCATGATGATTTCACTAATGGCGGTGGCCCAATCCGAGGGACTTCCCTAAACAAGGAAACCTAACCCATGTCGGTGACTTGTTTCCCAAGAACTACGTTTGGCTTGATTCCTATAAATAGGATACGTAGGCACATTGTATGTCATGATGCAACCATTGCGAAAAAGAGAGAATTCAATATTCGATCTAAATTGCAATAACTCTCACATACAATCTCAGCCATCCCCAAATCACCAACCCTAACCCTAAGCATCCTACACCGCTCACCGTCATCAACCACCACCACAATTCCAGCAACCCTCCCCGAATTTGTTTTCCCAAATTCCTCCGTTAACAGCGTAGTTTGTATGTTTGACATGTTTTTTGTTGCTTGCAAGATGACTTGCTGCATAAAACGATAAACAGTCATCTTTCTATCGATCATCAAAATTGCATTTTCTTATTTTTGCTGCTCCATCTGATTTCCTTTCTCGCGTAATAGTACGCTTAATTGGACTAAAACTGTATTTTGCCAAACTATAGTAGAATATATATATCTGTTTTTTTTTTTTTTTTTGAAAAGGAGAATATATATATCTGTTGAGATAGCACTGATGACACATAATCTGCCGCGTTACATTTCTTGATAGTCAAATTGGTAACTCGCTAGTCCTTAACCACAAGCTATTAAGAAATTGGATGTCAATATCTGAATAAATCTTATGGTCCTGTGGTTGATTCAGACTTTATAGTGTGAATTGTGTGTGCCGGAACATGTTTCATTTTCCTTGATGCAGATAAATATGAGAAATGCATTAATACAAAGATTTTCATCTATTATTATGCGTCCTTTAAAATGTACGTATCACACATTACTAAATTGTAAGAGCATCTATAACAGCGTTAGCTAAAAATTATTAGTTAAATTACATAAAATATTAATTATGTAAAATTTGTCGAACCTGTAAGACTTTGTGTTCCGAGGGTATTAGCTATAATGATTGACTATATTTTAAAAATGGTATGTTATTAATATTTCAAGTTGTTATTAATGGAATATATAATTTTAATATAGAAATAAGAGGTCTCTAGAGGTTCGACAATATAGCGAACATCAAGAGATTATCTATAATTATAGATAACAGTTTTGTCCCATTGGAATGTAAATTTTTTTACACATTCTTTATAATTCTTATTTATGGTAATTAATTTTAAAATTTACCTAAGGGGTCTCTCCCATTGGAGATGCTCTAACTCGGGTATTCTACAATTATTATTCGTTTCATGTTAATGTTATATTATTATTAAATTACTTTGTTATACTATACTTAAATTGATTAAATCATCTTTTTTATAATTATTATATTTTTTAATTTTTAAATTTTTGTGATATTTATAGACGAAAATACAAAATCATGCCAAATAATTCTTTTATTCCAGTTTCATATATATGAATATAATTTGATAACTAGTATCTTTATTACTCATATTTGTATTGCTAAATGATTTGTCATAGTTATATTTTAATACAAAATTTTACATATTATAGAATTTATTTGATTATTATGTGAAAAACTGTTTACGGCTAAAATTTCAAAAAAAAAAAAAGTTGATTGGATATTTTACCCATAGCTCGAACAAATTTTCAAAAATTATTTATATTTAATATATGATTTTGTTTTTTATATAAAGCATTTAAAATATGTTTATCTTAGAAAAGTAAGTGAAGTATTTTTCATTTAAAATACAATTAATTAATAATAATAATAATCACATTTTCTCTATTAAATTCACAATAAAAATATTAAAAGATATATTAAAAAGACTATACATAGGTGAATATATTCATGTAGGCTAATAATAAAAAATATGCATAGCTACACTATTTATTTGTTGTACGGAACCCTGCACTTATTAGGACATAGTATTATACGAAAAACACACAAAACAAGGGAGTGATTCACTGTTCACGTTTTTGCACAAAAAATTAAAAAGATTAGTAATGTAATTTCAACAAACTGCATTAAGTAATTCTGACCTGCATTTAGAAACTATGTTTTCTTCAGCTCTACGCACTGAGGTACTAATATGTTGAGGTTCTAAAGCGCGGAGGAACGTATTATTTTCCTTATAAGTTGTAGAAGCTATTTTTCTCCAACCTACCGTGTGTAGCGACGCGGGTTTACTGCCAAATGGGCTCTTAACAAGCGAAAGGAGACTGCATAAACATAATGTATGAGATAGTTGGAGAAATATCGGAATCTGATAATATAGTCAGCCTTGGACGTAAATTTGATATGCTAGGATTCTTTTTATTACAAGTTCAATTAATCTGCTAAAGAGCGCCATATCGATCTTGTCTTAATTTCCTGGTATTGGCCTTGCGTATGTGGCTCCTTAGGGTCCGTTTGGATTGGGGTTGAGAAGGGTTAGGTCGGGTCGGGTTCAAATTTAAAAATTCTTTTTTGAGAAAATTTTAAAAGCAAAGTGTTGGATTTTTGGATTTAATATGTAAAATTATGTTAATTATTTCGTAAACTATCAAACCCAACACTTTACTTTTCAAAATTTTCTCAAAAATGAATTTTTAAATTTAAACCCGACCCAACCCGACCATTCTCAACCCCCAATCCAAATGGACCTTAAGGAATTAGACAAGTATCAGTTGCTAAAAATGCGTATATAATCTCAAGTTCCAATTTGTTAGCTTCAGTGTTCGTTGTGTTGTTACTTTTTTCTGTTGCACTACTGTGCTAAGAACTTTTTCGGTTTACATCTTCAGCTACATATGTCAGACGTGAACAACGAATCTACTAACTTGGCTAAAACGATTATGAATAATCTTGTCAAATGCATAATTTTATGGGTCCCAGCATAAAATCAAGTCTTCTCTTTCACCTTTTATGACTTTGCAATTCTATTTAGAGTAAATTACAAAGAGGTGGCTAAAGTTTGCACCGATTTTCAAAATGTTGGCCACTATTTTAAATTTTCAAAAAAGTGGCCAACTTTACATGTCCGATTTTCAAAAGAGTGGCTGCCGTCAACTTCCGTTAAATTTTCACCGTTAACTAATATATTTAAACAGTAAATTACAGAATGGTGCCCATACTTTACAATGATTTTCAAAATAGTGGCCAAAATTTTATATTTTTAAAATGTAGAAGGAGACTGTAGTGGCCACTATTTTGAAAATCATTATAAAGTATGGCCACCATTCTGTAATTTACTCTTAAATATATTAGTTAACGGTGAAAGTTTAACGGAAGTTGACGGCAGCCACTCTTTTGAAAATCGGACATGTAAAGTTGGCCACTTTTTTGAGAATTTGAAATAGTGGCCAACATTTTGAAAATCGGTGCAAACTTTAGCCACCTCTTTGTACTTTACTCTTCTATTTATTTCTTGTTTCTTCACCTGTGACTCCATAGTCACCAGCAAGGCTCTATATATTCACTGTTGTTGTTTCTTCACTTGTGACTCCACAGTCACCAGCAAGGCTCTATTCATCACTGTGAAAGCAGGCAAAAAACCAAACCAAACCAAACATACCCAGTATATCCCGCATGAAGCAGGGTCTGGGGAGGGTACAATGTACGCAGACCATACCCCTACTTTACAGTAGAGAGGCTGTTTCCGTGAAGACCCCCGGCTTAGTGCACCGAATAGCAAAGTGAATTTAATACAATGATGATAAAGGTGGGTAAAGTAGTCGACCGAACCTGGGCCCATGGCCTGGATCTCATGGGGCTTACCTACTCGGGCAAGGGGCACTCTTCTCCTGATCTAGGAAGACCTCCAGCCAAGCTCCCTGCGCCTGCCAAATAAGAAAACAGAAGACAATATGAGGATGAAAAGCCAAGCTACTAAGCTAATGCTAAACGAGAGAGCCCAACTCTGAGGCTCTCAACCACAGAACCACTCCCTAGAAGGGAGTCAACAACTCTAATCTGGCGCCTCCAACAACTCCTATCGGCTATCGCGTTCTCGTCCAAGTTTACGGCCTTCAAATCCATCCTGAGCTGTTCTTCCCACGACCTCCTCGGTCTGCCTCTTCTCCTCACCCCAACAACTGAAATACTCTCGACATGGATTTATAGGGACAAACATTGACAGAGAAGGCATTTATAAGTCAAAAGTAAAGATTTATAAGTATGTGTTGTCAATTTTCAGACATGGATTTTCCACAGGCGCTCTAGAAACATGAAGTTTTACCTAATGAGTCTAAATTCATGTTTAAACACCTACACCTAATCATACTTAATCATCTTCTTTAACAGTGCTTTCAGTTTCAAAGATTAGAGTTTGAAAATAACTCTTGAGATATTTTATTTTACTTTTAAATTAATATAAATGTATGAATTCTTTATAATGACCCAAAGTGTGAAAAACATGAAACATGTTAATGTTTCACAAATCAATTTATATATGTATGGGGATATGGCTGGATGTAGATAAGTTATTCCATGAAAAATGCAATTTCACATTTAACTAAAATGAGAGCATCTTCCTTAATAAAATACTAACAAACTCTTGAATTTTCGTAATGCTAGACCACTGGCCTCTTGAGATTTTACAGAATAAAATCTGATCTTGTGGTTGAAAAATTAGGAGGCCAGGCTCATTCTAGAAACCAGGGTGGTGGTACGCAGTAGACAAACAGTTTACCTAGTTATTTTGGGGGATTCGCACAAATTTTTTCTCTAATGCAAACAAATACTACATTCTAGGGATACATGATAATTTTGAGTACCTTGAAGTTGAACACGTGAAAGAGAAACATTTGGTTATTTAAAATATATAAAATATTTCATCAAATAGAAAATACATTTATCATCTCTGTATTATATATCTAAAGTGTATTTCATACTCAACACTTTTAATACTTCAATGTTTTATCACCATCATTTCCGGAAAAAAATTATTATATACAAGTTATCATCATCGCTATCTCACTCTCAATATTAATTGTTCTCGATAGCTGCCATCATTTTCGATTTGTTGCTCATCTTACTATCGTTAATCCTTGTCTCTATTGTTAATCGATTAACCTAAACAGGATTGCATATCATGTATGCTTGCTTCGAACTTGCAACATTTCTGATCTAATAATTTTTCTAGAGATTGTGGTTATGATGGTTGGTAGTAGATGTGTGGGAGATGAAAGTTATGTTAGGAGATAGAGTTATGGTGGTGGTTGTATGGTAGAGGTAATTATTTTTAGTTTTTTATTTTGAATTTTTTTTGATGATTTGTATTGAAATTTAGTGATTTCTGTCGAGTGTTTGGTAATTTCGACTTAAATTTAGCGATTCTTATGTCATGACAATCAGTGATGACATCGATTTTATATATGATGGAGAAAATAATAATTCTTAATTATAGTGACAATAAATCGATGGTGATTGTTATGGTGTCATGGAGCAACCGGGTGGTGATAATAATAGTTAACTGTGGTTGTGGTTCTCATGAATGTGCAAAACGGGACTGGATGTAGAAGAGTGCAAGTGAGGTGATGGTGGGGGTTGACAAATTTGATAGTTCCTATTTTAATTTTGGTTTTCATTTGATCACTAGTCTAGGATCTTGTTCAAATGGAACCATTCTTAAACTAGAAACTAGAAATTTAAAAAAAATCGCATTGAAATATAGGTATGCAAATTGATCGATGCAAAAAAAATACAGTGAAGTGGGATTCAAAAAAACTCATCGATGAGAAAAATCAAATTAAACACAGAAGAAGGGATTAGGTGGGATTTGTGATTTCCATTTGATCACTAGCCTAATTATATAAATGTGTATATATAGTGTTAATTTTTGGTAATTTGGTGATTGGTCTCATCGGAGAACCACTTTAAAATACTAATTTTAGAAACGAAAAAATCATAAATATTTTATATTTCTATGTGATTTCAAAACATCAATTATAAACAACAATTTACTTGTTAATATAAAAGAAATTATGATAAATTTCAAGAATCAATTTTAATCTCATAAATTTTGTGAATTTACTTTTGAATCTCAATGGTTTTTATTTTGGAAATTGTAAATAAATCACTTTCAATATTTAATTAATGATTCAAATAATGTTTTTAAAAATTCTATAATGATGATTAAAATTTTTTAGTACAATTATTTCATAGAAGTTATTAAAAAAATGTTTAGAATTTGGTTTTAAATCTCAGGTTCTCTTTTAAAGGAAGTTCTCCACGAGTTATCTATATATTATAAATTAGTGAATAACCCATATTTTAGGTTCTGTATTCATATTTAGGTTTGGATTAAATTTTTTAATTCTATTTAGATCCATGTACTATCCATATTTTTAGTTTGGTATCCAATTTTGGTTTGTAGAAGATTCATATGACTATTTGATCCATTTTTTATTCTGGAAAGTTTGTAGATCAAATTTAAATATCATTAATGCAATATATATTATCTATGGTAAGTTTATTAATATAGATTTGAATTAATCTTTATATTTTGGTAACTCAATTAATATAAATGTTCTCATAGCATATATAATAAATATAATAAAATATTATTAATTTAAATAATCTCATAACATATAGAACAAATATAATAAAATATATAATTTAAAGTAATTTTGAAAGAAATTTATTACAACGTAGAAATGCACTTATTGTATTAATTTTATTTTTTTTCATAACTAAATTGTTCAATCTTTAAATATTAAATTATATAATTTATATAATTTATTAATTAATTTTTAAAAAACCCGTGTGCGTAGCACGGACTATAACCTAGTATATAAGAATACCTCATTTATTTGAGTAACCTAGTAACTCCTTGCTAAACCATTAGATTTATTAATGCATACAAGGATCTGGTGGATAAAGAGGTATATGATAGATTCCTGAAGAATGACAAAGTGGCAGTAATGGATGCCTTAAATCAGATTCATTGGAGAAGTTTAAAGAACAGGCCAGTGTTTAAAGGTAATGGGTTAGCTGCTAAGGGTTGTCATGGGTTATCTAAGGATGGAAAGAAGTCGTATGCACAAATTGTCAATGAATTGAGTGAGGGGGATAAAGCTAGGGATGAGTGGAAGTTGGTTACTCCTAGGAAAAGCAAGGTTAAAAGTAAAGAGGTACAGGAGTGTACAATCTTCGTTTCAAGAATACCATATGAAGCATCGGCAAGGGATTTGTGGGATTTTTTTAAATTGGGGGGGGGGGGGTAATATAAAGGATATTGTGTTACCCAAAAAAAGGGATAGATGGAATAATAGGATTGGTTTTGTTAAAACATCATCGGAGAGGGAGGCTGAAATGATCATATCTAATTTGAAGCAGTGCAAGGGTCTGGGACGCGTTCTGAGTATGTCTATTAATTCCATAAATAGTAATAGAGTCTCACGGGGGTCTATTGGAAAGAAGATTGGTGTTAGTACTTTGGGGGTTACAGGTAAGCACAATGAGGTTAAGCGTACTAAGTTTCAAAATCCGGAAATTAATTCTAAAAATGTTCTTGAATATGTGGAGTCGGAGATAGATGAGGAAATTGAAGCTTCCTTTTTAAATAGTTGGATTGGATTTACCAGTGATGATTTAAAGGCGAAGGATATTTTAGAAAAACTGAAGTTTGAAGGTTTGAATGACATTAAGGTATTAAAGGCCAATAGTTGTGTCTATTATCTCAGCAAGGATAATAGTTCAAGCTGGATGGAGGCAGAACACGAGATTTTCAATAGAATTTTTGTGAAGGTGCGCAAAGCTGAGGAAAAAGATCTTATCATCCCTAGAATAGTGGAGCTTGAGTGCATTGGTTTGCCAGTAAGTGCTTGGGTTGAGGAAAATTTAAAAGCCTTTACAAAGTGTGTGGGGGAATGGTTATCTCGGTCGTTTCAGAATGATCAGGAGATGGAAATTTTTAATCCACGCGTCAAGTGTGCTACTAATACTTCAAAAGAGATAAAGGAAAATTTAAAGGTAACAATTAAAGGAAAGTTATATGAGGTGGTGTTTAAGGAATTAAGGGTGAGTACATATTTAAGAAGTTCAGTTGGTGGAAAGGCAAATAGGGATACATCTGAAGAAAGTACCTATAATTCTTTAGAAGTAAAGGGTAATAATTTGCAGAATGGTGATGTTAGGGAGAAGTTATTGGAAGGGGGTGGAGAAAGTACTTTTGATGCAACAGATGATGATGAAGTCACTTCCATGGTTTTGAATACAGGTGTTTCGAGTTTTGATTCTTTGAAAATGGTCGTTAATAGTGGGGTTAGTTCGAGTTCCGCGTTTGAAGACACAGTAGTTCCAGAATCAGATTTGTTAAAGGAGACTGAAGCTAATGAGTATAGTGAAGTTAATGAAAGAAATTTAGAAGGGTTAAATCAATGGAATCGAAGAGGTTCTGATAGTGATAATTTTAATGTTACTAGCTCTTCAGAGTTGATAGATATGGTTGAACAAGTGGAGGGAGATACGGTGGAATCTTTGGAAAATGTCAATGTTCTGTCTCAGTCGACGTTGTGTAACAATATGGTGAGAATAAATATGGGGGTGAAAAGAGGTAGACCTAAGAAAAAGAACAAAAAGGGGGGTGAATCCGTTTGATTTTAAGCTAGGTAGTAGACTAGGTAATAAAATCAAAAATGGTTCTAAATGCAGGATTAGAGGTCCAGTTAATAATGGTGATAGAGTGCAGAATAGTTCTGGTAAAGTGTTGATGGGTCAGGATGCTGTTGGAAGTGATAATGCTGACAGAGAAGCTGCACTAATAATTGATACTGCTTTAGATTTGGGGCTGTCAGTTCCCGGAGGTAGAATTGAGGGAATTAAGACCCTGTCTAAGCGTTTGGAGGATGGTCTAGCTCAGTAAAGGAAGCTTTTGTGGTCTTTTGATGTTGGAGGTAGTATTAAGTCTTTATGAAGAACATTTCTTTGGTATCATGGAACGTAAGAGGTGTGTGTAATAGTGTGTCGAAAAGGATGGTGAAAGATGTATTTATGGAACTTAAAGCAAATATGGTGTGTCTACAAGAGACTAAATGTTGCTCTTGGAACACTAATGCTACAGGAGCTTTAGTTGGAATTCAAGATTTTGACTGGGTGGAGGTAGCTTCTCGAGGACAGTCTGGAGGCATTATAACTTTATGGGATAAGTCATTGTATAAAGTGTTATCTGTGTTAAAAGAAGATAACTGGTTATGGTGTAAGTTCCAGAATATAACAAATGATGAAGTTTTCAACATTGTGAATGTTTATAGTGCACAAGAGATAGTAAGTAAGAGAAATTTGTGGGCTGCTTTAGCAAATATTGCGGCAAGTCAGCAGAATGAAGCTTTGTGCTTCATTGGTGATTTTAATAGCATTCGTGATGATTCAGAAAGAGCCAATTGTTCGTACAGAAGGATAGATATTGATGGTTTTAATCAATTCATTGACAATTCTAACTTACTGGAGTTGGCTTTGTCAAATTCTGAGTATACGTGGTTTGGGTCGGGAGGTAAAAGGAGTAAACTTGATAGAGCATTGGTTAACTCAGTATGGTGAGGTAATGGGCATTGGCTTCTAAAGGCGTCTAATAGAAAAAGATCTGATCACAGGGCTTTATGGGTGGTTCAACAAGTGCAAAATTGGGGACCAGTGCCTTTTAAAATTTTCAATTGTTGGATGAAAGATGAAGGTCTGTTTAATGCCATTGGTTCTCAAGTAAACAAAGATGTGCAGTCAGGTAACTTGGATTTACTCTCAATCCTGCGCCGAGTAAGATTTTCAATCAAAGAATGGTCTAAAGTAGAGCATAATAAGATAGATGTTCGAATTAAAGAGGTTGAGCGTAGTTTGGATTTGGCAGATGATGCACATATACAGAACGTTAATGCGGCTGTTCTCAAGGAAGTGCTAAGTGAGCTGTATGAACAAAAGGTGGATATGTTGAGGCAAAAAGCGAGAGTTTCTTGGCAAATTAATGGGGACAAAAATACAAAGTTTTTTCACCAATGCATTCAGAAACGAAAATGTAGGAATCTCATTAGAAAGATTTTTTGGAAACAAGAATGGATATCCACACCGGACAAGCTTAAGGCTGCTTTTTTAGAACATTTTTCTTCGTTGTTTGACGGTAGCAGGGCATGTATTCTGTTTGGTTTGGGTACTCTTCAGTTGAATAAACTATCGGATCAAGAGATGCAATGGTTGAGTAGAGATATTTTGCTAGAAGAAGTGGAGTATGTCCTCAAAGTTATGGCCCCCGATAAGGCTCCAGGACCGGATGGGTTTAATATAGGATGCATTAAAAAACTTTGGAATAATCTAAAGCACAAGGTTTTGCAGTGCCTTGATGATTTTACACATAAAGGTACTTTCCCTAAGGGGCTCAACTCATCCTTTGTTGCTTTGATTCCCAAAGTTGCTCAACCAAAATTGGTCACAGATTTTAGACCAATTAGCCTCATAAATTCTGTCCCGAAGTTGTTAACTAAAATACTGGCAGAAAGGCTAGGTTCTGTCATTGACAAATTGGTGAGCGAACATCAATATGGGTTCATGAAAGGTAGAAATGCGGCAGAAAGTATTCTTATAGTTAATGAAGTTTGTCACAGTTTAAAATCGGGGAAATCATTGTGACTTATTTTCAAGATTGATTTTGAAAAAGCTTTTGATTCGGTTAATTGGAATTTTCTTGATGAATTGCTAGGGAAGATGGGTTTTGGGGTTACATGGAGGAAATGGGTGGCGAATTACTATAGAGAGGCGAGATTGTCTGTGTTAGTTAATGGTTCGCCCACACAAGAATTAATACCATCGTGTGGGCTTAGGCAAGGAGATCCGTTATCTCCTTTGCTCTTTAATTTAGTGGTGGAAGTATTGAGCAACATGATTATTACTGCTGCTAGGACGGGTTCCTTTAGAGGCATTAAAATGGCAAAATCGATTGAGAGATTGACACATGTACAGTTTGCGGATGACACTTTGATTTTTATTGATGATGACTTGGAATCTATTGCTACAATAAAGAGAGTTCTTCTTTGTTTCCAACATTTATCTGGTCTTAAGATTAATTTTTCTAAGAGCAAATTATACTCAATGGGTAAAGGCAAAGCGCTTTTGTGTGAGGGTTCGGGTATTTTAAATTGTGAGGTTGGATCTTGGCCCATGACGTATTTAGGAGTAACTGTTGGACTGTCACCAAAAAGAAAGTTATTTTGGGATCCCTTAATCAAGAGATTGAGTACGAAATTTGCAAACTGGAAGTGTTCGTCTTTGAATATGTCAGGGCGTGTGGTTCTTCTTAAAGCTACTTTGGATAGCTTGCCTACCCACTGGCTAAGTACCTTTGTAATGCCGGCCAGCCGGTGTTTCTCAATGTATAGAGGCTATTAGACGGGGTTTTCTTTGGGGAGAGTTTAATGATAATGGTCAAAGAAGTAGGAGGTTGCACTTGCTAAGTTGGAACAAGCTGACCAAGCCAAAAGGTTTGGGGGGTCTGGGAATCATATCTTTGCATATGAAAAATAAATCTCTTTTAGGTAAGTGGTGGTACAAGTGGACTTCAGACAGGCATACTACTTGGAATAAAATAATAAGAGCTAAGTATGTCTGTAATAATATGGAAGATTTGGGAGCTGCATTAAGAAATAAAAACGCTTCCTCGGTGTTGAGTGACATTGTCAGTATTAATAATGCGGATGGTTTTTCTAATGCTCTAGACATGGATGAATTCAAATGAATGTTAAAGGATGGTAAGACTGTGCTTTTCTGGGAGGGTAGATGGTTAGAAGGTGAGGTTTTATTTCAATCTTTTTCAAGGCTCTTTCAGTTACCTAAGCTGCAAAATGTGTCAGTTAAAGAATTCTATGAAGTATGGATGGATCAAAATTCAGTTTCACATATGCTTTGGACTAGGGATCTGCGTGCTTGGGAATTGGATGAGGCTGTAAGATTAAATGACATTATTAAATCTATAGTGTTTTCTTCTGGCATAGACCAGCTAGTTTGGGTTAAGACTAAAAAACCATATTCTTCAGCTGATGGTAAAGACTTGTTATTAGGTGGTTCTTTACAGAATATTCATACTTCGTGGGGATGTATTTGGAAGTTAAAAGTTCCTCCCAAAATACAGTATTTTCTATGGAAGATTGAGCATGAAGTGTTACCCACGAAAGTTTTCTTGTCTAACAGAATACCTGGTGCTTTTAATAATGTTCTGTGCATTGTTCGTAATATAGAGGTTGAAGATCAGGAGCATCTTTTATGGAATTGTTGTTTTGCAAAAAAGATCTGGAAGTGGGTTTATGACTGGTGGGGATTTAGTAACAGATATAATGCAGTGGGAAGGATTAATTTTTGGGCTTCGTTTAACTGGTGCAGTAATTCTAGAGTTAGAATGGGTTGGGCGGTTACTTTAGCATCAGTAGTATGGTCTATATGGTTAAATATGAATATTAGAGTGTTTGAGGTTGTTAAGTACAAAGCGGAGGAAGTTTTTTATTTAGCCAAGCTAAGGGCTCAGAAGTGGTGTCAAGCAGCTAATTTACTTAACAATGAGCATCTGGTCCTATGGAATGTCAATCCATTAGGTGCCATTGCTAGTAGTTTTTCTGCTGTTCACAGAGATTTGGTCGAAAATGATTGCAGGGTTTTTGGTTTCTCTGATGGGTCCTTTAAGGTTGATACTAATGGTTCTTTTGTTTCTGGCATAGGGGGTATTTGAAAGATGCAAATGGTAATCTAAAATTCATTTTTTCGGGACTAGGAAATGCTACTAGTTCCATGCAGGCTGAATTGCAAGCTGTGGTTCACATGATGAAGGCTGTTGAGAGTAGTAGTTACTCTTTTGAGAAATGTCTGTTCTGTCTAGATAGTGAAGAAGTAGTAAATTATATCTTAAAAATTAAAGCAGGG
Organism: Kitagawia praeruptora; assembly: GCA_037693485.1. NCBI lineage: Eukaryota > Viridiplantae > Streptophyta > Magnoliopsida > Apiales > Apiaceae > Kitagawia > Kitagawia praeruptora. The sequence goes on along the minus strand of CM075351.1, from coordinate 112,146,064 downwards.
TTTCATTTTACTAACTTATTGATGGAGGATGGATGGGTGAATATTGTGATCAAGTCCAATATGTGTTTCAAGTTTGTTAGAAGAGATTTAAATTGTGGTGCGGATGATTTAGCAAAACAAGGATGTGTTAGGGGTTATTTACTGGAAGGGTGGTGTTAGCTGTGGGCATTATATGTCTAGGTTTTTATTAAAGATTGGGCTCTAATATAAGAGGGGCTTGGGCTTTGTTTTAAGATAAAATTTTTCCATCTGTCTGTGCCCAGGAGCAATGCAGTTAGCAGGTTTAACGTGGAACTTGAAACTGTTATTCTTGCTGCTCTCTGGGAATGGGATATCTTGTTGAACAATGGAGTGCCGCATCATCATTTATATGTTGTCCAATAACTAAATCAAAGGAAGGCTAATGATGACTTGTCTCTTGTATCTAGGGGCATTTAAGTAGACTCTAATGTAATGACAAGATATTTAGCTGGGCTTGGGGCAGAAAATTACAATCAAATGGGGATCAATTTGTTGCGATCAATGAAGAGGATTTGAATGGTGAGGTATTGGTTGAAGGGGATGATGCATTGGAAGTGGCTCATGTTGATGAAATGATTGGCTAATTAATCTTGTAACCTTAATGTTATTCGCTTTTTAGTTGATCACGTAGGGGTTACAAAGGTTGTGGTCTTGGTCTAGTTAGCTGTTAATCCTCCTGCTAAGTGTTTGTTTAGTGGCTAGTGTGTATGAATGGTGCATTACATATAATGGCCATTTTATCTGGTTTTTAATACAAGTTTCTTGCTTTTCAAAAAAAAAATAGAAATAAAAAAATGAAATGTAATTTTGTTGTATACACACGTTAGTAGTTATATTAACTTTTTCTCTCTCCTCTTCTTCTTCTTCTTTTGACTTAAAAAAAAATTCACTAGTACAAAGAAACTAATTTTATTTTACATTATTTCATCATAAAATAATTATGTACCATAAAAAAATATGCAATATTTCATTCAATAATTAGATTAGATTATGGTATACAATAAAATTATATGATTCTATTTTCTATATTTTTGGTATTGTGTAAATTCCATTTTCTTTATTTTGGTGTTCTTTAAATTTTTGGTGTTCTGTAATTTTATTTGAATGATGTGTATTTAGTTTTTTTTTGTTTGTTATTTTTTATTTTTTATATTAACTTTATGTTCTATATTTATTATGTTAACTTTATGTTCGGTATATTTTTTATGTTCAATATTTTTATGTTTTGTATTTTTGTGTTCCGTAAATTTCTTGTGTTTTGTAATTTTTTGAAGGATATTATTTTTTATTAAATCAAATAATGTTTCATACAAACAATTTGTGATAAAAATAAAATAGTAAAAATATGAACAATCTTGTTAGTGAGATAATTGTCAATGTATATTTATTATTTACATTAAGAAGTAAGTATATCAATGTATATGTATTTACATTAAGAAGTAAGTATATGCACATGTTTAGAAAAAAAAAGTTCCTAAATTACTCATTTAACAAGTTCCTTAGAGAGCCTTTTTTTTAAAAAAATATTTAGAATACCTGCTCTTAAAAATGTTGAGGATAAACGAGATATGACCTAAGTGCAGTGTTGTAAAAAGCGGAAATCGGAATTAATCGGTAACGACACTGAATAGCGATTAATCGGCAATTAATATCGATTTATTCCGATTAATCCCGATTAATTCCGATTAAACCAGATTCGAAGAACCACCAAATAGCAATTAATAGGTAATTAATCCCGATTAATCGTCGTTTTTAGAACCGAACCTAAGTGATGTTCCGCTTATATTTGAGAATACATGGCAAATTAAGTTTCGGATGTGTTTATATTTTATTGTTTATTGTAATAAACAATTGTTTATATTCTAATAGTCCGACTTTTTGAACTATTATTTCTAAATTGAAAACTAAAATAAAGTACAATTTGTTAATCAAAGAGTCTATTACAAAGGTACTTATTACAAAACCGCAACAACGAACGACAATCTAAAAGCTAATCTACTCTGACCTAAGCTCCTCGAACTCCAATGCTATCCACTCGATCTTATACGAAACCTGAAATTGTAAGTAATGAGCTAAACAGCCCAGCAAGAGACCAATCGATCCAACTAGTAGGGCCAAATGACATGTATACACACATTATACAAGATAATCAATACGATATAAAAAGATTCACGAAACAATAACTTTCGATTTACATATTCTTATTCGATACGATACCACATTGATGTGTCAAATTATACCTAACCGCAAGCGCATGGTGTCTATTTCTAGTACAGATGGCAAGCGGGTCGAATCCACAAGGAGACAGGTTCTACTAATTCCTTTTCAGTTATCGCTAATTGTTTCAGGGACAAACGATTATTGGAGAATATTAATTAACTAATTAAACAAGATTAACACTAATTAAACAGATGATAAACAAATTATTTAAAACCTAGGGCAATCTGGTCCACCATGCTTACACAATTGGCTCTTAAGCTAAAGCAATTAATGTGATCCTATAACTAGAGTATGTTAATCTCTTTCAAGCATTAACACTCTCGAAACATTCAACACAATTAACCACTTTTAGTAATTCAATCAATCAGGTAATTAGAGTCAAGTTAATCTCTTCCAAGCATTAACGCTCTCAAAAATCCGATGATGTTTCCACAATCACCCTCAATTCTGCTAATCGTATGTGTGCCTCTAGTAAGTAAATCTCTCGATCCATACCCCTATTTGCATATAATTAATCCATGATATCGGCTGATATGGGCTAAAAGTAAGCCCTAAGACACATTTAATGTGGCATTAATTAGACCTAGAATGGTCCAAACGTGGGGCCCACCAGATGGGCCCAAACCCTAACTATAATATTAATTTCGTAATTAATATTAGGGGTAATAAACAGCCCAGCAAGTGAGAGTCAAATAAGGATATTACTCTTGCCTGACTTAGTCTCCAAGATACATATTCCAACATGGAAACTGACTCCTACAAGGAAGGAGTCTAGAACCTTCCTTGAGGCGGTGACTTGCCCACCAAGTCACCTAACCCTACTACGATTTTAGGGTTTCTCAGCCTATATAAAGGGTCTGACCCCTCATCTCAGAACTACGTTTTCTTGGCTTGATTCTCTAATACAGAGATACGTAGGCATTCTGTGAGGACCGTTAGTCTCGAACGCAGAAGCAGCCATTAAAGCACGAAGCTCACGAACCCTAGCCTTAAATACACAAACCCTAGCAGCAATAATTTAAACCTAGTTTTTATTCCACAACATTTGGCGCCGTCTGTGGGAAGAAGACATCAACCATGGTTCAAACACGAAGAACTGCTCCAGGCGCTACAGAGCCAATCGCTACCGAGGCCCTACCTCTTAGCTCTGCTCCGCCCCTTACTGAACAAGTACTTCCGACATCTGAGCAAGTACCTCCGGCATCCGGAACTATCGTTTCGTACCAAGTTTCTCAACCCCTAGGGACGACTACCCATGTTGAGAGTACGCTACCTCCGATCATCCACACAGTTCCAGGGACTAACCCCCCTCAGACGGGGATTTCTTCTCTGATTGTAGGTCCCAACAACCTTACACGAGGGGTTCAGATCCACACTACGGATCTCCCCATAAGCACCAATCCAACATATGGGATGTCCAATTACGGAGCTGGACCGAGTGGGCATGCCCTGTATATTCGAGATCGAGATTATCGCGATTTTTCTGGTCCTTATTCAGATGAATCATCTTCTGACGATGATTACGAGCGTGATGAAGCCCCAAGGAGGCGACGTGCAAGTAAAGAGCCTATGGGGAGAACTCGAACTATCCATGATGGACTCACTTCAACAGTTGCTGAGAGGATTAAGGCTTATGAAGCCGAGATCTTAAAGTTAAAGGAAGATATGGCCAGGGAGCAAGCCAGATCAAATCTGACTTTGCCACCTCCCACGTCAGGACCGATTCCCTTCATAGATCTGGAGAGACCTCTAAGGAGGCAAAGAAGGACTACCGTCCCACCTGAAAGAACTACAAGGGTGGAAACCCCTAAAAGCAACCCTAAGGATCTGATGCCACTTGGGGACCCTGATGATCCCACACCTCCGTTTACTGAAGACGTGATGAATGCTCATATCTCAAAGAAGTTTAAGATGCCAACAATCAAAGCTTATGATGGAATGGGTGATCCTGCCAACCACGTTAGAACATTCTCAAACGCACTGCTGTTGCAGCCTGCAAGCGACGCTTTGAAGTGTAGGGCTTTCCCTCAAACTTTGTCAGGCATGGCTCAAAGATGGTATAGTCGGCTTCCTGCAAACTCGATTGGTTCCTTTAAGGAGTTGAGTGCTGCCTTCATTAGTCAGTTTATCAGCGGAAGAACGCATGAGAAAAGCTCTGCATCCCTTATGTATGTGGTACAAGGGAAGAGCGAAAGTCTGAGAGACTACCTTAAGAGGTTCACCAAGGAGACTCTGAACATCACTGATCTGGACAATAAGGTTGCAATGGTAGCCTTGGAGCATGGTACCACCGACTTATACTTTAAGAGATCGTTGGCAAAACATCCCCCGGAGAATATGGCTGATCTCCAACGAAGGGCTGACAAGTACATCAAGGCCGAGGATAGCACGAAGAAGGAGGTCACATTAGGCAATGGTCAGGGAAACAATGATACAAAAAAGCGTAAGCAAGGGCAGGAGTACGATGCTAGGGACAAGTATCCCCGAACTAGCAAGGACTCTGATTCGCCACCAAAAAAGAACTTGGGACCAAGGTTCTCTGACTATGCAAGGTTGAATGCCCCTAGAAGTCAAATCTTGTTGGAAATTGAGAAGGATAAAGACTTCCGATGGCCGAAGCCACTCAGGGGAGACCCCGCAAAGAGGAATAAGGATCAGTACTGTAGGTTCCACCGAGATGTAGGACATGACACGGATGATTGCAGACAGTTGAAGGACGAGATTGAATTCTTGATCCGTAAAGGAAAGCTGAACAATTTCACAAAGGGTGGAGATCATGGAACCCAAAGAGGGGATTATAACAGGAGAAACAATGACAGGAGGGATAATGATCGTGACCGCAACACGCAGCCCCGAGGGCCAGTTATCAACATGATCTGGGGAGGCCCAACAGCGGCCGGTACAACCCGCAATTCTCGAAAGGCATACGCAAGGGAAGTGATGCATATTGTGGGAGAGGCCCCGAAGCGTGCTAGAACAGAAACCGTGATTGGTTTTGATGACTCTGATCTGGAAGGGGTGAAATTCCCCCATGATGACCCATTAGTTATAACCCCTGTGATTGGGAACTCGGAGGTAAAACGAGTCTTGATAGACAATGGAGCTTCTGTTGACATTCTGTTTCATGATGCGTTTGTGAAGATGGGATATACCGATTCTCAGCTAACTCCGACTAACATGCCTATTTATGGGTTCAATGGGGTTGAGTCCAAGGTCGAGGGTACTATCCAGTTACCCGTGACAATCGGGCAGGAACCTAAGGAAGCTACTCAAATGCTAAACTTTCTGGTAATTAAGGCAGCCTCGACTTATAACGCAATCCTGGGAAGGACTGGACTTCATGCGTTCAAGGCTGTTGCCTCAACATATCACATGAAGATTAAGTTTCCAACCCGAAATGGGGTTGGAGAACAGAAAGGCGACCAGAAGATGGCAAGAAGTTGTTATGTGTCCGCCCTAAGAGCTGATGGAGTCGGGGGGCAGGTACTCCCAATTGAAGACATGGATGTCCGTAGTGATGATGAACAGCGAGGAAAGCCAGCAGAGGATTTAATACCCGTCCCTCTAGAGCTGAGCGACCCGGAGAAGGTTACATACATAGGAGCATCTCTGAGGGAACCCCTGAAGGGCGAATTGATAGCGTTCTTGCAAGAGAATAGCGATGTGTTTGCTTGGACAGCAGCAGACATGCCAGGGATTGACCCCCAACTTATAACTCATAGGTTGAACGTCGATCCTGAGCGGAAGAAAATAAAGCAGAAAAAGAGGAATTTTGCTCCTGAAAGGCAAGAGGCCATTAAGCAAGAAGTTGATAAGCTTTTGGAAGCTGGGTTCATTGAGGAGATTCAGTTCCCTGAATGGTTGGCTAATCCCGTCATGGTCAAGAAAGCAAATGGAAAATGGAGAATGTGCATCGACTTCACAGATTTGAACGATGCATGCCCAAAGGATTGTTTCCCTCTACCAAGGATTGACACCCTAATAGATGCTACAGCTGGACACGAGATGTTAAGTTTCATGGATGGTTTCAGCGGATACAATCAGATTAAGATGCACAAGGACGACATTCCTAAGGTATCTTTCATAACCGACTTTGGTGTTTTCTGCTATCTTGTTATGGCTTTTGGTCTAAAGAATGCAGGAGCTACCTATCAACGATTGGTGAATAAGATATTCGCCCATCTGATTGGAAAAACCATGGAGGTCTATGTTGATGACATGTTAGTCAAGAGCCTACTCAAGGCAGATCATATAAGGCACCTCAGAGAGGCATTTGAAGTGCTAAGGCACCATAAGATGATGCTAAATCCAGCAAAGTGTGCTTTTGGTGTTGGATCGGGAAAATTTTTGGGGCTGATGGTTTCCAAGAGAGGCATAGAGGCCAACCCGGACAAGATTAAGGCTATTCTGGACATGGAGTCACCCCGCTCAATACGAGATGTACAGAAATTAACTGGCCGTGTTGCAGCCTTAGGAAGGTTCATCTCCAAGTCTGGTGACAAATGCTTGCCTTTCTTTCAGGCATTAAAAAAGGTGAAAAATTTTGAGTGGACCACAGAGAGCCAGGAGGCCTTTGAACAGTTGAAGAAATACATGGCTGAAGCCCCGTTGTTGGCCAAACCTAATCCTGGAGAGATTCTCTACCTATACCTGGCGGTATCCGAACAAGCATTGAGTGCTGTTCTAGTCAAAGAAGAAAAGAAAGTTCAGAAACCCATCTACTATGTGAGTAAGGTGTTGCATGGGGCGGAATTGAATTACTCTTCCATTGAAAAGTTTGCATTGGCATTAATCACTGCTTCAAGGAAATTGAGACCGTACTTCCAGGCTCACAAAATCGAAGTCTTGACAGACCAACAGTTGAGAAGCATATTGCACAGTCCGAAAGCAAGTGGAAGGTTGATCAAATGGGCTATAGAACTTGGAGAGTTTGATATCAAGTATAAGCCTCGGACAGCCATCAAGGCTCAGGCATTGGCTGACTTCGTGGTTGAATGCACTATTGACAACCAAGAAGTCGGGGGGCAGGAGATGATAACCACCCCTGAGAACGAGGATAAAGGTGAAGAACTTATAACTGGACAGAAGGAATATTGGGTGCTCTATTTTGATGGAGCATCAAAAACAAAATCTAGTGGTGCAGGTTTAGTTCTGCAAAGCCCCGATGGGTTCACGGTTGAATACGCTTTGAAGTTGGACTTTCCAACGACCAACAATGAAGCTGAGTATGAAGCCCTGATAGCCGGATTAGGCTTGGCCAGAATCATGAGGGTCAAGAATCTCAAAGTATGTGGAGATTCGAGACTGGTGGTCTCCCAAGTGAATGGCGAGTTCGAAGCCAAGGATGAGACTATGGCAAAATACCTAAGAGTCGTGAAGGCTGTTATGACTCAGTTTGAAGAATGCTATGTGGAACACATTCCGAGAGAGGAGAACGCTAAGGCCGATGCCTTGTCTAAATTTGCTTCTTCTGAAATTGAGAACTATGCAGGTAGTGTTTACTTCCAGGTCTTGAAGGCCCCGACCATCAACTCTAAGTTGGTAGCACCTATCGATGTGGGAAGCTGTTGGATAGATCCTATTAAAGCTCATCTAGAAACTGGATGGCTTCCAGACAATGCCTTGGAGGCACGAAAATTGTCAGTAAGAGCATTGAGATATGCCTTGATTGAAGGCATCTTATACAAGAGATCGTTTGTCATCCCGTACTTGAAGTGCCTAAGGCCCCAAGAGGCAAGAGAAGCGTTAGAGGAAGTTCATGGAGGGATTTGTGGGCAGCACTTGGGGGGCAGAGCCCTAGCTCACAAGATTACCCGTCTGGGATTCTATTGGCCAGAGATGTTAGCAGATGCACAGGACTATGTCAAGAGGTGTGACAGATGTCAAAAACACGCTCCAATTGTAAGGCAGCCGCCTGAGATGTTAACTTCGATCAATTCTCCCATCCCGTTTGCAATGTGGGGAATGGACATATTAGGTCCTTTCCCTATGGCTTCGGCACAGAGGAAGTTTCTGATAGTCGCCATTGACTACTTCACCAAGTGGATTGAGGCTAAACCTTTAGCCAAGATAACCACCAAACAAGTTTCCCAGTTCTTTTGGGAGAACATAATTTGCAGATATGGGATCCCTCGAATCCTTGTGACAGATAATGGGACACAATTTAACAATGAGGAATTCAAGAAGTATTGTGAGGAAAATGCTATTGAGCTTCGTTTTACCTCTGTGGCACATCCGCAAGCGAATGGGCAGGCCGAGGTGGCCAATCGAATTATCCTGGATGGACTAAAGAAAAGGGTCGAGCGCTCAAGAAACACTTGGGTGGATGAGCTGCTACCTATACTCTGGGCTTATCGCACTACTTGTAAAGTAACTACCGGAGCAACCCCGTTTTTGCTAGCTTATGGAGCTGAGGCTGTTGTGCCGCTGGAAATCATGCAGGCATCACCTCGAGTTGAGGCATATGAACCTGAGGCTAATGAAGAAGGCATGAGGCTCGCTCTAGATCTGATTGATGAAGTTAGAGATGAGGCGAACGCCAGAAATGCGGAGCATCAAAAGAAAGCGTCTTTCTATTACAACCACAGGGTTAAGGAGAGGTTCTTTCAGCAAGGTGACTTGGTTCTCAGGAAGATTGAAGCTTCTGGAGTTGGCCAGAAAGGGAAATTAGCCCCCAACTGGGAAGGACCATATCGAGTCAGAAGGACGCTAGGACGAGGATCATACAAGTTGGAGACCTTAGATGGGAATGAAGTGCCCCGAACTTGGCATGCTCTGAACTTGAAGATTTATTATGTATAAGCCTTCCTAGTAAGGACTTGGCTTTTTGCTATTTATTAATAAAAGTAGAAATAAGGTTCGATGAAACCATTCCAGGGACTAGTACCCCGAGTAGGACCATAGTATCTATGTAAGGGTTGAACCCTCTTTCGAGATATCAATGCAAATCTGTTTTCCATTCTATGATTCTATGTTTTGTTTATGTACCAAGCACCTGTTGAGTGCAAGTCTGGAAAGATCAAGTACTGAAAGTAAATAAGCATATGAATAAAGGAAACAGATGCATAAATAAAACGCCCCGAAGGGCCATGGTTTAAGTTAAGCTACAACACACGAATAAAAGTTAAGTCCCGAAGGACATTGACTGAAAGATGATAAAATAAAGCCACAAACGGCTAGATAAAGGCCGTGCAAGGCCATAGGGGAACCCATCCTACTTAGTTGGGGATTCTTCCCCGCTGCTCTCCTCGCCCGACTCCTCCTCACCTGAATCCTCTTCTTCGCCGGACTCTTCACCTGAAGTTTCTTCCTCGGCTTGATTAACGACCGCCATAGGTTGAGTAGTAGTCTCCACATCTTCGGTTTCCTCCTCCCCGGAGGATGAAGTCGAACTGTCTTCGTTACGGATCACCCTTTTGCCTGGGATCGGTTGTCGAACAACTCCAACTTTCCTGGCAGGCGGGGGCTTCTTTCCACGGGATCCCGAAGAACTTGAGTCTTGGCTAGCAGCTGGAGGACGCCTCCTGGATCCCGAAGATCTACGGCTACCTTTAGAGCCTGAACCTGATGCTTGGGGAACAATCCTGGTTCCCGATCCAGAGGCAAGGTTTGCACGGTCCTCGTCACCCGCAGTCCAGAAAGGGCAAGGAAAATCAGAGGGGATAACCACTGAGGGATGTTTGCTACTTACAGCACTAATTGCCTTGTCCCAACCAACAGACATGTTGTAAGGACGTACCTCATCATCATGATCATCAATGAACTTTAGAAACTCTTCAGATTTATGATATGCCTTAATCAATTTGTTAGCATCATTCATCTTCTTTTGAGCCAAGGAGGCAAGTTGCTTTCGGGAGGATAAGGCATCCGCTTCGGCATGGGTAACTTGAGAATGCAGGTCATCAATCTCTTCCTGGAACCTAGCTGAGTCAGTCTTCAAGGATATATTCTCATCCCTGAAAGCCAAGCCTTGGGTACAGACAGCTTGGAAGAAGGCATTAGCCTACAATCAAAGTTCACAAAGCATAAGGAGTGTGAAAGAGGTAAATCATACCAGAATCGGTAGGAAAAGTATCTCACCTGATACAAGGCTTGGGAGCCCAGAAGTTGATTCTCATTCATTCTGTCCCCAGCAAGCAAGGACAGTCTATCAGGAGGAGTAACAGAAAGCTTCGACCAGTCTAGGGATAGTTCAGGACTCCCAGAAACCGAGTCTTGTTCGCATATACCCCAGGATGGCATAAAGGGGGTTCTGATACTTCCACGGGATCTCTTCCCGCCTTGAGAGCAACCTTCCAAGAAGTTGGGAATCCGAGGCTTAGCGGGATTCAAAAGCTCCTCAGCTTTTTTCTTCATTCTTTGAGTCACGGTCGGCTGATTCTGAGGACGGCTGTCAATCTCCTCCGCAGCTGAAACACAAAGAGAAAACACAGATATAAGAACAAACAGAGTTCATAAGAAGCTTAAGTAAGGAAATTACCCTCAACGGAAAGAAAGCTAAGGCCAGCTTCGATAAGGTTCTTTTCATTCAGAAACATTTTATAATGGGTACTGCCATCATCGGCCAGAAGCCAATCTCGATCCTGTAACTCCGAATCATCAAGGTCGCAAATGAAGTGTTTACTATCTTGCACAACTCCGAATCTCTTGACGAAAAAGTTACCCCAATCACCGCCTTTCCATTCAAGAATTACAAACTCTCTCTCCCAGAAATGTTGGGAATCTGGTAAAGAATAAGGGTTCACCATGTGTGGAATTTTGGCCCTGTGCTTGAGACTGACCCATCCTTTCTTTTGGTCGGAAGAGTTACTGGCTATGAAGATACTTCGAAATAGTGTAGTAGTCGGGTGAATCTCCAATTGACGACATCTTATTAAAAACATAGAGATATATCTCCAAGAGTTGGGATACAACTGACAGGGATGAATCTGATACTCTGCCAGCAATCTTATGATGAAGTTATCAACGGGGAATCTGAACCCAGCATCCAGAGCACCCCAGTGGACGCAAAGCCTCTCGGGGTGCCAGTTACAGGTCCTGTCTGATGGTTTTGCGAGACGAACTTTGATAGCACTCGGAAAGTGATATGAGTCCTTTATTTTCTGGACATCTTTTTCGTTTAACTTACTGGGACTGCTAAAAGCATCTAAACTAGCACAGTTCGGGAATGTGTCCCTCATAATATTAAGAAGATCTAGCAAGGATTCAAATTTACGATCAACGAATGAAGAAGGTTTGATTTCTTCCTTACCTTTAGCTGTCCTCATCTTACTCCTCTTTGCCATGGCTTCCATCATGGATACAGGGGGAGCCACTGGCCGGTTACCTTCTGACATCTTGATTACAAAGCTGGAACTTGATCTTGAAACTTGAAGGCTAGAGAGCTTAAGAATTTGAAAACCCAGAAATGAAGAAGTGAATGAAATGAAAGCTACCACACTTCTTTTATAAAAGAAGTATGACCTGCTGTAAAAGGTTGAAGTTCGGTCTGGTTCGCGTTTACAGGTCATCTATCGTTTAAAGATGAAAAAAGGACAGAAATTGCTCGTTTTATACAGAAAGGATCGTTAAAATTCAAATATGCCAAAGAAGAAATAGCTGATGTTTGAATAATATCGTCGGAAGTCACGAGTGACCAAACTGACGATCCAAGATCAAGGTCAAGTTCCTTGATCCTGAAGATAACAAAGTCATGAATGGCCAAAATGATGGTTTGAGATTCAGATCAAAGTCTTTGATCCTCAAGATCATGAATGATTTTCACGTCTGGGTTAACTAGCTAGCCAAGAAGCAATCGACCGCGACGCACAAGGGGCCTCAGCCGACCAGGTCCCGGAAGACCAGGTCCCGGCCGACCAGCCTATTTTAAGGAGGGTCAGCCGACCAGGTCCCGGAAGACCAGGTCCCGGCCGACCAGCCTATTTTAAGGAGGGTCAGCCGACCAGGTCCCGGAAGACCAGGTCCCGGCCGACCAGCCTATTTTAAGGAGGGTCAGCCGACCAGGTCCCGGAAGACCAGGTCCCGGCCGACCAACCTATTTTAAGGAGGGTCAGCCGACCAGGTCCCGGAAGACCAGGTCCCGGCCGACCAACCTATTTTAAGGAGGGTCAGCCGACCAGGTCCCGGAAGACCAGGTCCCGGCCGACCAGCTTACTTTGGAGGGGTTCAGCCGACCAGCTTCTGAACCTGGATCCCCCCGGTCCAGGTTCAGTTCTTGGTCCTGGATCCCTACTTTTTCAGCAAATAATTTTGGACATGGTTCTCGACTTTTTCAGCGAATATCAGATGATTATCAATGTTAAAGAGAGGCCAAGGTTAGCCATGAAGGCCAAGATGAGTCATGAAGGCCAAAGTTAGCCATGAAGTCACAAGCGACCATACTGACGATTCGTAATCAAGATCAAGACTATGGATCCTTAGGACCATGGATGGTTTCTGATCCTAGATCCACACTCTCTATTGAAATCAAGAAGGAGTCTAAGTTCAAGTTTTTTAGGCCAATTATTGACTAGTTAACCCTAGAAGAGGAATTTCAGCCAACCAAGTCCCGGAAGACCAGCTTCTGGCCGACCAGCTCCCCTGGAGGAGGGCCAGCCGACCAGCTTCTGGCCGACCAGGTCTCAGCCGACCAGCTTTTGGCCGACCAGCCCATTTTCAGGGGGTCCAGCCGACCAGCTTCTGAACCTGGATCCCCCCCGGTCCAGGTTCAGTTCTTGGTCCTGGATCCCTACTTTTTCAGTGAACTTTTAAACCTAAATCTCGACTTTTTCAGCAAATCTTGGATGATTGTTAATGATGAAAAGAGATTGAGATTAGCATAGATTAGTGCCGATTAGCACCGTTTAGTGCTGTTTTAAGCACTGATTAGTGCCGGTTAGCACTGTTTAGCGCCGATTAGTGCCGTTAGTGCCATTTGATGCCACTTAACATTGTTTAACACTGTTTAAACATTGTTTAAGGCTGATTAGCGCTGTGTAGTGCCGTTTAACACTGATTAGTGTCGTTCAACGTCATCGTAAATGCGTCGGTCGCTCCACGCTTTACATCAAGATGATATTGTTGAAAATACTCGCGTAAGAGCAATAAACCCTGACCCAAGTCTCGAATAAGGCCGTTATAACTTCAAGGAAAACCTGATCAGTTTTCCTAGAAGTTGGGGGGCAAATGATATGGGCTAAAAGTAAGCCCTAAGACACATTTAATGTGGCATTAATTAGACCTAGAATGGTCCAAACGTGGGGCCCACCAGATGGGCCCAAACCCTAACTATAATATTAATTTCGTAATTAATATTAGGGGTAATAAACAGCCCAGCAAGTGAGAGTCAAATAAGGATATTACTCTTGCCTGACTTAGTCTCCAAGATACATATTCCAACATGGAAACTGACTCCTACAAGGAAGGAGTCTAGAACCTTCCTTGAGGCGGTGACTTGCCCACCAAGTCACCTAACCCTACTACGATTTTAGGGTTTCTCAGCCTATATAAAGGGTCTGACCCCTCATCTCAGAACTACGTTTTCTTGGCTTGATTCTCTAATACAGAGATACGTAGGCATTCTGTGAGGACCGTTAGTCTCGAACGCAGAAGCAGCCATTAAAGCACGAAGCTCACGAACCCTAGCCTTAAATACACAAACCCTAGCAGCAATAATTTAAACCTAGTTTTTATTCCACAACATCGGCTGATTACACAAATTAACGATTAAAACATATCAATCAGAATTAACCATAACCAATCAAACCACTATGAAAATCATGCCAATATTAGTGCAAACATGGCTTCCCTTTAAGCCCTAGAAATAACTACTCGCTAATAATTAAACAAGTAAAACAACTAGTAAAACAAGAAAACATAATTAAACTAATAAGAACAAAGAAAAGATTAAGAGAACAAAACCTTCAAACTTCAATGTTGTCACCCAAAAGAAGAGTCATGGTGTTTCTCTACATCTCCAACTAATAATACTAATCTACTCTAAACTATATTATCTGATCTAATATTACATCCCCAATAATGTGTCCCAAGATGTGTTTATATAGCCTCTTGAAGTCTTGCCCAGCAAGAAAATACCAAAACAGAATTATAATAGAATTTCTGCAAAATACGTTTCCTAAACTGAGTCTGTTTTTAAGGAAAATTCGTGGCTGACTTTTCTTCAGATATTCTGGAACGTTCCAATCGTAATTGGACCTCTGGACTACTTTAGAATGATAGATAATCTCGTTAGCTTCGCGTGGACTGCTTATGGGCCTCAAACGGACTTCTAGAACTCCAGATATGGCCAAAACAGTGTAGACTGCCCGTGTAGCCCAATAATACGAATTTTCTCCTATTTTATCTCCAAAATAGCTCTTTTTGCTCCAAATCCTTCCAAGTCATGAATTCTTTATTTCCTACAATAAAACAATCAAATCTATTAAATAAAAAGCCAAATCAATGCAAAACACAATAAATATGAGAATAAAATCATCTAGAATATATATAAAAATATACTCTATCACACATAACAACAATAACTTGAAACCCACAATTCATACCACGACCACTACAACCCGGTGATAACGGTCCTAAATTTTCAGAAAACTGTCACTACAACCCGGTGACTCGGTCCTTATTCTTGTTTTCTCAGATCATGACATAAATCAGAGTCCCAAAATTATCGTTTACACATAGCACATAACAATAGTACATATGACTTCAAAATATAATCACTTAGCCCAAGTTTTGATAACAAATATGTACACATAACACATAATTTTGAAAACACTAGAAAAATAAATCAGAAACTTACCTCTACGCGGAAAATCAAGAATCCAAAATATGTAAGAACTCCTGACCAGATCTGTAATTATCCTTTTTGACCCTCTAAACGATGTTTTCTTGGAAAACTCAAAACATGAAAGTCGTATAAAATGAAAAGACCTTTTCGAAAAGTCCAGATTCAACGAATTCCGACTTACGATGAATTTTTTACGAATTTTACAAGACTGCTGAATTGTGTTTATAAAATCCTACGAATTTTGTTATAAAAGATGAGCAAGGAGAATATGATGTATTTATAACGTCTTACAATCCTAATTCCAGACCTACTAATAATCCGTATTCAAATCTGATCCATGTTTTAAGCCCATTATTCAAATCCAAATTTAAATCCTTTTTATAATCTAATTTTAATCCTTTTTATTCTATTATTCTTTCATTAATATTAATCTAAAAATTACGGGATATTACATACTACCCCTTAAAAAGAATTTGGTCCCCAAATTCTCCAACAATCCTATACTCCAAAAATTCGTGACACATCTATTCTAAGCGTCTACACCTAAACGATAGTCTATAGGATCGCATCCTAGGGAATGTACTAGTCCCATACCTAACACACTCCGAAGGACAGCCTGCTATTGATACCAACTTTAATAGTCCGACTTTTCAGACTATTATTTCTAAATCGAAAACTAAAATAAAGTACATTTTGTTAATCAAAGAGTCTATTACAAAGGTAATTATTACAAAAGCGCAACAACGAACGACAATCTAAAAGCTAATCTACTCCGACCTAAGCTCCTCGAACTCCAATGCTATCAACTCGATCTTATACGAAACCTGAAATTGTAAGTAATGAGCTAAACAGCCCAGCAAGAGACCAATCGATCCAACTAGTTGGGCCAAATAACACGTATACACACATTATACAAGATAATCAATACGATATAAAAAGATACACGAAACAATAACTTTCGATTTACATATTCTTATTCGATACGATACGATACCACATAAAAACAATAACTTGAAACCCACAATTCATACCACGACCACTACAACCCGGTGATAACGATCCTAAATTTTCAGAAAACTGTCACTACAACCCGGTGACTCGGTCCTTATTCTTATTTTCTCAAACCATGACATAAATCAGAATCCCAAAATTATTGTTTACACATAGCATATAACAATAATACATATAACTTCAAAATATAATCACTTAGCCCAAGTTTTGATAACAAATATGTACACATAACACATAATTTTGAAAACACTAGAAAAATCAATCAGAAACTTACCAGATCTGTAATTACCCTTTTTGACCCTCTAAACGATGTTTTCTTGGAAAACTCAAAACATGAAAGTCATATAAAATGAAAAGACCTTTTCGAAAAGTCCAGATTCAATGAATTCCGACTTACGATGAATTTTCTACGAATTTTACAAGACTGCTGAATTGTGTTTATAAAATCCTACGAATTTTGTTATAAAAGATGAGCAAGGAGAATATGATGTATTTATAACATCTTATAATCCTAATTCCAGACCTACTAATAATCCGTATTCAAATCTGATCTATGTTTTAAGCCCATTATTCAAATCCAAATTTAAATCCTTTTTATAATCTAATTTTAATCCTTTTTATTCTATTATTCTTTTATTAATATTAATCTAAAAATTACGGGATATTACATACTACCCCCCTTAAAAAGAATTTGGTCCCCAAATTCTCCAACAATCCTATACTCCAAAAATTCGTGACACATCTATTCTAAGCGTCTACACCTAAACGATAGTCTATAGGATCGCATCCTAGGGAATGTACTAGTCCCATACCTAACACACTCCGAAGGAAAGCCTGCTCTTGATACCAACTCTAATAGTCCGATTTTTCGGATTATTATTTCTAAATCGAAAACTAAAATAAAGTACAATTTGTTAATCAAAGAGTCTATTACAAAGGTACTTATTACAAAAGCGCAACAACGAACGAAAATCTAAAAGCTAATCTACTCCGACCTAAGCTCCTCGAACTCCAATGCTATCCACTCGATCTTATACGAAACCTGAAATTGTAAGTAATGAGCTAAACAGCCCAGCAAGAGACCAATCGATCCAACTAGTAGGGCCAAATAACATGTATACACACATTATACAAGATAATCAATACGATATAAAAAGATACACGAAACAATAACTTTCGATTTACATATTCTTATTCGATACGATACGATACCACATAACAACAATAACTTGAAACCCACAATTCATACCACGACCACTACAACCCGGTGATAACGGTCCTAAATTTTCAGAAAACTGTCACTAGCTACAACCCGGTGACTCGGTCCTTATTCTTATTTTCTCAAACCATGACATAAATCAGAGTCCCAAAATTATCGTTTACACATAGCACATAACAATAATACATATGACTTCAAAATATAATCACTTAGCCCAAGTTTTGATAACAAATATGTACACATAACACATAATTTTGAAAACACTAGAAAAATCAATCAGAAACTTACCAGATCTGTAATTAGCCTTTTTGACCCTCTAAACGATGTTTTCTTAGAAAACTCAAAACATGAAAGTCGTATAAAATGAAAAGACCTTTCCGAAAAGTCCAGATTCAACGAATTCTGACTTACGATGAATTTTCTACGAATTTTACAAGACTGCTGAATTGTGTTTATAAAATCCTACGAATCCTTTATTATCATACCTGAGTCTACCACACATTAGTTAACCAATCAGAATCGAGGAATTATTTTAGGACCAATCAGAGCTAATTCCTAAAATTTAGATCTTTCCTTATTTACAATCTCACCCTGGCTCTTTAACCATGGTTAGTTAACACTTCAAATTTAAATACAATAATGATTTTATTAAACATATTCATAAATACATATTTTTTAAATCAAAAAATATTTCTAAATAATCACAATTTTAATTTGAAATCAATCACGATATACCATTATATATTTTAAATTAAATTTCATAATTAATCTTCATTAATTAACCACTCTTTTAATATAAAGTCAGTCACAATCATATTATCATACATTATAAATTGATTTTTATAATATATATTGCACAATTATAATTGATATTAAATAATTATAATCTAACTTAATTAAAAATCTGAACAAAACAGATTTGAAATCAGATTTTAAATAACTTGGATAAAATCCATACCGTCAAAAAATTGATTTTTTTATAACCTAAAAAGTTTATTTATTCATAATTTGTTAATAAAATTAATTAATAAATACATAAGCCAACACCACAAAATCGGATTTGAACAAATTTTAAATAGCTTGGATAAAATCCATATCTTCAAAAACTCGATTTTTTAAAAGGTTCAAAAATACATTTATTCACAATTTGTTAATAAATTAATTAATAAATTCATATAAACGAATTTAAATACAATAATGATTTTATTAAACATATCCATAAATACATATTTTTTAAATCAAAATTTTTTTACTATAAAATCACAATTTTAGTTTGAAATCAATCATGATATACTATTATATGTTTTAAATTAAATTTCAATATTAACCATTCATTAATCAACCACCCTTTTAATATAAAGTCAATCACAATCATTTTATCAAACATTATAAATTGATATTTATAATATATATTGTACAACTATAATCGATATTAAATAATTGTAATATAACTTAACTTAAAATCTGAAAATATCGGATTTGAAATTAGATTTTAAATAACTTGGATAAAATCCATACCTTTAGAAAATTGATTTTTTTTATAACCTAAAAAATATATTTATTCATAATTTGTTAATAAAACTAATTAATAAATACATAAGCCAACACTATAAAATCGGATTGAACAAATTTTAAATAGCTTGGATAAAATCCATATCTTCAAAAACTCGATTTTTTGAAAGGTTCAAAATTATATTTATTCACAATTTGTTAATAAAATAATTAATAAATTCATATAAACGAATTTAAATACAATGATGGTTTTATTAAACATATCCATAAATACATATTTTTTAAATCAAAAAATATTTACTAGAAAATCGCAATTTTAATTTTAAATCAATCAGGATGTACTATTATATGTTTTAAAATAAATTTCATAATTAATCATTCATTAATCAACCACTTTTTTAATATAAAGTCAATCACAATCATATTATCATAGATTATAAATTGATTTTTATAATATATATTGTACAACTATAATCGATATTAAATAATTATAATATAACTTGACTAAAAATCTGAAAAAGTTGGATTTGAAATTAGATTTTAAATAACTTGGATAAAACTCATACCTTCAAAAAATTGATTTTTTTTATAAGCTCAAAAATATATTTATTCATAATTTGTTAATAAAATTAATTAATAAATGCATATAAGCCAACACTACAAAATCGGATTTGAACAAATTTTAAATAGCTTGGATAAAATCCATATCTTCAAAAACTCAATTTTTTGAAAGGTTCAAAAATATATTTATTCAAAATTTGTTAATAAAATAATTCATAAATTCATATGAACGATCACTACATATATTTTAATTACTTTAATTATTAAATATACGCTATAAGAGTATTATTATTGGTTGGTGAATAAATTACAAATTAAAAAACTGAAATTATTTTAGAGGCAATCGGAATTTGCTTCTAAACTTTAAATTAATCAATCATATACAAAATTTTTATTATTTACCATGCTTATTCTAATTTACTAATCGCAGTTAAATTAAATTTAAATATATAATATCTTGATTAAATAACTTCGCATATCACATGGTTTTTAATTTTAAAAAATTTCTACTAACCGTAAATATTATTTTCTATAAATCCACATACCAGTATATTACATATGGTTATATGAATCAAGTTCTATGGAGACCTTATATTTTAGCAGAGACCGGAGACCATATATCAATAAAAACATTGCACAAACTAATTTATCGAAAATCATGTTCTATGAAATCACTATTTCATTTGTTTAATTGAAAATCTTGAAAATCATATATGTTTTACATGCAAATTTCATTATAAATCTTGAAAATCATGTATGTTCTACAAAAAAATTCATGCATAACGTATTGTTCTCCAAAACATGTTATGCTTACAAATCATATATAATTTTTAAGATTTTGAATGAAATAATAATATTCATTGAACATTTTTTATAAATATATATGTTTTGCAATGTTTTGAGTGTATAATGTATACGGTCTCCACGATCTTCACTCCAATATTGGTCTCCATAAAACTTAACTCATGGTTCTATATCTTTTAGTTATGAATTGTTTTTGAACATCCTTTATTATAATAATGGATACTCGAATCTAACATGTATTAATTAACCAATCACAAGATTGTGAATTATTTTAACATCAATCCAAATCTATTAAATAATCAATTAAACTTAATGTAACATGTTTCTCTATTGGATCTAGATTCTACGTTTCAGCCAAGACTAAACCAAGTTACACTCAATAACAGTTAATTTTTTTTCATATTAATTAACTAAACATAATAACTACTAATTTTTATTTTAGCGGTTAATTAATAAACAATTTATATAAAATAAAATTCATGCAAACTAAAAAATAAAATTATTATATTAAACATTACTGGAAATCTAAGCCGCTTATTTCCTATTCCCATCAGACCTAGCCAACTCTGATAAACTAAGTGTATACATCAATTCTTCTCATGGCTAAATCATATCAATTTCGGTTAAGGTAATACTTTATATTTTTTATTATATGACAATCTATACTTGGACATATTATATTTTTATTACGATTGTATATGACAATCTTTTTATCTAAGCCGCTTATTCCCTATTCCCCATCAGACCTAGCCAAAGACCTAGCCAACTCTAATAAACTAAGTGTATACATCAATTCTTCTCATGGCTAAATCATATCAATTTCGGTTAAGGTAATACTTTATATTTTTTATTATATGACAATCTACACTTGGACATATTATCTTTTTATTTCGATTGTATATATGTATTTTATGTTTCGTGTTTTAGTTATCCAATAAATTCAACAGAAAAACGTTTCTGACAAAGAAAATAGAAAACGATTAAGGTTATTATCATCCCTGATGTGCTAAAATAAATACAATTTAAATCGCAAGCGCACGATCTCGTTTTAGTATTTTTAGATTCGTCCACAGAGACTAATATATTCGCAAACCTTAACTTTTAATTTAAGCGAATTAGAACAAGTGATTTTGTGAAAATTTTGATTTTAACTACTAAAAAAAATTTAATCTAGCTTGAAAGAAAATTTGAAATTATTTAAACTACAAACTAAATTTTGATTTTTCACTAATTAAATTAAAATCGAATTTTTTTTATTTACAGAAAATTGAAATAAATTATGACATGACTTAATCGAAATTTTAACTAGCCGAAAAAACAAACCAAAGAGCAATTTTTTTTTTTTCAAATCAGAACAAAAGAACAAGAACCAGTAATTCGACTAGCAGCTACTAGGAACCAGGACTCGTGTAACTCAGCAACAAAACGCAGACTCGACGAAAAACAACGAAATTGACAGCAACTCAAGAACACAAACTTAGACGCGACTCTTGGTAATCATCAATACGCAGCAAAGAAACAACTCGGCAACTTTAACAATTTAAAACGAAACAAAAAATAATGAACTCAGTGACATACTGCAAATACAGTGAACTCTTGAAAACACAACAGTATAACTCACTGACGACTCAGCCATTGAAATCAAAACAACGAATCAACTCGAGCAACTAAGACACAGACCCAATTGACTCAGAAGTAACGACTTAAATACTCCAGAATCAGCAATTACAAGAAAATGAAACCAACGAAACCACTCACAACAACAGAAAACATAACTAGGCTATACACGCAAAACACAAAACTGGCAACTCAATAACATCTCGAGACTTTAACCAAAACAATCAGCAACTCAACGAATGGAAAGAAAACAAACAGCAACGGAATTTAGCATAATTTACGAACTCAGAAACAAAACAACTAGACTCGACATTCTTACAACAAGGAAGTCAAATAAGAATTAACAGATACGCTAGACACTCGACTAATAAAAACAAAGAACAGGGGAAAGGGGTTTTGATACGAAGAATAAGAAGAAGATTCCGGGCTTAAGATTTAGCAGCGAAAGTAAATGAATGAGGAAGGGAATGGGCTTGAAGGTGAAGAGCTGGGTTTTGTTAAAAAGAGAAACAGGGGAAGGCTTCGATTTAAAATTAAAAACAAGACAGAAAAATAAATACAGGAAATTAATAAAACTGATTCTTCTATTTTTTTTAAGTTAAAAACGAAAATAAAGAAATTTAACTACGGAATTAAAATTTAGATTACCCTAAACGATGAAATTAAAATAGAATGACCCACAATAAAATGATTTTTAAAGGGGCTTACTACGAATTAAACTAAATTAAAACTATGAATACGAAACCAAAATTTCGTTACTCTCAACCCCTAGTGGTTAGCATTTCGCTACTTTATCCACTAAACGGAATTACGAAAGTAACGAAACAAGGCAACGAAAACGAAAGGGCAAGACAAGAAATTAAAGGAAATGGAAATTGCATTAATTAAAAAGAGAGTGTTTACAAAATTTAAAACTAAAACAAGAAATTAAATCTACCCTAAAACTACCCTACACTACTCCTAAGATCTACACTACACTACACTACATGTTTTTTACAAGGGAAATGAGGGGGTATTTATAGGATGGGAATTAGGGTTTAGGGGGGGTGTGGGTAAATCTTGGCCCTACATTTGGGGTGTGTGGTGGTGTAATCCTAGCCATTAAAAGATTCCTTCTCCATTAAGCTTTGGTAGAGTTGATCTTGGCCATACACTTTTATAGTGTGTTGGGATGATCTCCACCTTCCATGTGTCCTCCAAGATTCCCTTTCCACCAAACTCCTAATTCTTTTTCCTCTTTTTCTTTTTGGTCCTTTTTCTTCTTCTTTTTCCCTTCCTTGCACTTTATTTCTTTATTTTGCCATTTCTTTATTTATTCACGAATTTCCTGAAATGCAACAAAATAAATTATTAAAATACGAGTTCAAGCAATAAATAGGTAATAAAAATATGCAAAAATATGCACTTATCAAATGCCCCCATACCTATCTTTTGCTCGTCCTCGAGTAAAACAAAAACAAAAATAAAATCTAGATGCAAAGTCCTATACTCCTTTTCGTAAGTGTGACGGTTGCATTTGGCATATGCAACAAGCCCTTTAAACCCCTAGGCAGCCCTAGTGGACGAGTGAGGTCTCGTGAGGGCCTATAGTGAATGTACCCACAAAATCCGTCTAGTTTATATAAAAGATCACATGGCAATGCACACCACACATACATGTCCTCTCATGACACATCAACTTAAGAATCAAAATGAATTTGCAAAGTCTTGGTGTGGAAAGTGCAAGGATTCACATAGTCTACTTAAAGAACCATGCAAGAGTGATTCTAAGTTCATGTCAAATGCAAAAATTATTGGTAACCATGCTAAGTCTACAAGAGCACACCTCAGAGTCAAAACTTGAGATTTCTTATGAAAAAAAAACAAACAAGCAATACCTCACCTTTCACTCACAAAAGAATATTCACTCAAGAACAAGGATAAGTGTATCACTCAATTCCAACAAAATCAAATACATGCTTGACACTTGGAATCATCCCAACTTGAATCACAACATACATTAATAATGACAATCAAAAGGTCTTTATTAGGGTTGTAATGGGGCTAGGGACAAGGTATGTCAAGAAAGGCCAAAATAAGGTGAAGTGTCAAAAGCTAGTAGTCACCATGAATATCATGCACAACACCTCCCCACACAATTCTATTTTTTATTTTTCAACAAAAAGCCTTGACTAGTCGTAATGAAGGAGGATTACAAAAAACACAAGTATGCTCTCATATGTATTTTTTTTCCTTTTTTTTTCATTTTTTTTTAAATTTTTTTAATTTTTTTTTTATGAGAGGTAAGATAAATGTAACAATAATCCTCACTTAGATTTAAGTTGAAAATCGACTAGTAAGGTAACCAACATATATTTCCTCAAAAGTTATGAACAAAAGTAAACCCTATTTCACACACCTTATTGCTCCCTCAAGTTCCTACTAGCCTTTGACAAATTGGGCTCAAGAATACGTAAGGCTATACAAGAAAAAGGTCTTAGGCGTGTAATGTGGTGTGTCACCGAAAGAATATGATTAAGCTCAAAGGGTTAACTAATTGATCACATAAGCATGGTGTGGATATTTTTGGAAATATAGGTTATTCCTAAATGCCTTTATCATTTTATCATCAATTAATGTCATGCATTTCAAGATAGAATTCAAACAAGTGCTAGCAATGCAAATGACAAGTGGACACTCAAGCAAAAGAATATAAATGCAAAAGATGTGCATATAGGCTCAAAATCTCACTTGGTGTAGTAAAACATAATCAATCTCAAGAAATGGTTTCCTCAATGCACCTACTTGTATTCAAAGCATAAAGACCAAATCATCTTACACCTAATCATGACCTTCTAATTTCATGCATAATTCAAATAAGTTTACTAGCTTCACCTTGCTAGTGTAAGTGTGTGAACAAGAACTTTAGCAAATCACTTCTCAAACAAAAGCTAATGGGCCATAAGATTATCATAGCATGCAAGGGTGCATCAAGCACTAGCAATCAATTAACAAAACTAGAAAAAGAACTCTTTTTGATTTTTTTGATTTTTTAATTTTTTTGGATTGTTCAAATTTATATATTTACACTAAAAACCCCCCATACCTAGATCATGCATTGTCCTCAATGTATGCGAATGCAAGAGAAACGAGAAATGAGAAAGGATAAAGTTGAGGAAATACCTGATAAGGGATGACGAAGACTGAAAATTTCTAAAAACTACGAAAGAAAAATAACACACACACGCACGCAAATCCTCCCCCATACCTACATTCTACTATGGGAGGGACAAAACAAATATTTACTAACCAATACCTGCTCTTGGAAAAACTATCTTTGTTACACAAACATCATATTTTAGAAACTCACCCACAAAAATAGCATAGACCACCCGAACGATCCGATTAGGCGCAAGAATAAAACTCATATTCCTAACTTTATCCATAGACCATGAAGATGCTTCTTTTTGTTGTTTAAGCAAATTAATTATGATAAGATGTTGGTCATGAATATCATGAGTTTTGATGAAAGATGGAGAACGAGTGGAAAATGAAGAAATAGAAACGGGTGGGGGTGGCTCTTCGAAAAACGTTTCACCAACAGAATAAGAATCACAAGAACTATCCTTATGTTGGGTTTCCATTTTGGAACAAATATTATTCATCTCTCCAAACACTTCTTCCGAGGTCAAATCTTTAAAAGATTCGTGAAGCTCTCGATTGGTCTCGTTATGCAATTGAAAATCATGTTTATGAAGAGACTCAATCTTATGATCGTCCAAATTTGACCTTGAAACAACCTCCTTAACTAGATTAGCTCCTATTGGTTGAGTATGAAGTTCTTTGGGTTTTTCGGGAAGAGGTTTGGAAGATGAAAGGAAAAGTTCACTAGAAGAAGATGATGGTTGTCTAGGTGAAGTCACAAACTCAGAATCATCGGGATTCTTCGTTTGACCTAGAGAAAGAATGATGTCAGCATTAGAATCTTCTTCGTGTGAATCACCACCGAGAGGAGTGTCAACTTGAATAGTAGACCTAGGAGAAATGATATCATCGAAAGTATCGATAGGTCTTTGAGTGATAAGAAATTCAGGGCTGACCTCGGGTGGATTCGGGGTGGTTATTGTCTCACGCTCGCACATGGTGGCTAATTGATTCATTTGAAATTCTAACTTAGATAAGGCTTGAACATTAGAGTTCTAAATTTGCCTATCAGAAGTTCTGGTTCGCATGAAGTTTGCTTGAGAAATCAATAAAGCCTCGATACTCTTTTCTAAGGTGTCAAGTTTCCTACTCGAATCATGAAATCCGGGTGGGTGGGCGGGTGTTTGAATTGAACTCGAATAAGGAACTTGACTTGGAATTGGATAAAAGTTCGATTCTTGAAAATGTGGAGGCGGAGTTTGATAGCTATGACCGTGGTTCCATGAGAGATCGGGATAATCTCTCCAACCGGAATTAGAAGACGATGTAAAATGGTCATTTCGAAAGGCTGGTTGAAACATGGCGTTGACTTGTTGAGAGTCGGGGCCATGTTGAAAATCGAGACTCGGAGAGTTGAAATTTGGGTGCCAAGACGTGTGTGAAGGGTCACTAAGGGTTTCTAAAGCTTCGAGTCGTTTAGTAAGAGCATCTATTTCAGAATCGATTGCAATATTGTTTTCACTATAATGCAAATCATTAAAAGTACTAGACGACTCGTTATATACACTAGGTTCCCTAGTTGACTCATACCACATCGTATTATCCGCTAACTCCTTGTCAGAATCCAAACCTTGGTAATAACGCTCCCTAAATGCTACGGACATGGTAAAGATTGATCAAGGATAAAACCACGTAGCAAGTAAGTACGAAAATGAAACACACAAAATAAATGGTGAAAAATTAAAAGAAAAAAAAAATTCTAAACCTAGGTTCCCTAAATAAAATAACTAGACATTGCTCCTAACCGTAAGGACCACCAAAAACTAGGTAAATCAGAATTTGATCGGACTGATTCGGCCAGATTAGAGCAGGCATTGCCAAGAGGCCAAACTCGTCACTTAGACACCGAACCTAAATTGGCTAGGTAAGCTCTCGCTTGCCTAGACACCAAAAAGTCGGAATAAATAATGATTACTTCGTTTCTTAAGTACCTTCCTAATTGAGCGCGAATTCCTAGGGGCAAACGTCTAATTAATTTTATTAAAGGCTAGGGAATGCAAAATGAGGAATTTATTGTTTTTGGGCTAAGGAAAGAGTGATGAAATCCCTTCCCTTATCTTGTAGTGGTTTTGCCCTTAAAGTTTATTTACAAAATGATGCAACAAACAATGATATATACAAAAATTATAAACAAATATGGATGCTTACACTACGTGATTTATTCTAAAGAAAGGAAGAAATTTAACTTACCTTTGGGTCCTCCAGCGATCACCACAATTAATAGGTACGAAAAATTAAAAACAAAAAATAAAATCTAGCATGATGTGCACCTACGTGATTAAATGCATGATGCAACAATTATGTATTTACAACTAATTTTTTTTGGATTTTTTCAATTTTCAATTTTTTTGTGATTTTTGATTTTTTTGATTTTTTTTGTGATTTTCTAAAAATAGAAAGGCGGAAAGAGTGAGATACGGTTACCGAAGCAAGCTTTCCAAAATATTCCAATTGTTCCACGCTTCGTTGAAAAGAGTTCCGAAATCGCAAGCTTTCCTAAAAAGAACGAAATAAAAATAAGACAAGAAATAAAACTAATCCGAAAAACTAAAAATTAAGGCGCGAAAACTGATTAGTCCCCGGCAGCGGCGCCAAAAACTTGATGTGCTAAAATAAATACAATTTAAATCGCAAGCGCACGATCTCGTTTTAGTATTTTTAGATTCGTCCACAGAGACTAATATATTCGCAAACCTTAACTTTTAAATTAAGCGAATTAGAACAAGTGATTTTGTGAAAATTTTGATTTTAACTACTAAAAAAAATTTAATCTAGCTTGAAAGAAAATTTGAAATTATTTAAACTACAAACTAAATTTTGATTTTTCACTAATTAAATTAAAATCGAATTTTTTTTATTTACAGAAAATTGAAATAAAATTATGACATGACTTAATCGAAATTTTAACTAGCCGAAAAAACAAACCAAAGAGCAATTTTTTTTTTCAAATCAGAACAAAAGAACAAGAACCAGTAATTCGACTAGCAGCTACTAGGAACCAGGACTCGTGTAACTCAGCAACAAAACGCAGACTCGACGAAAAACAACGAAATTGACAGCAACTCAAGAACACAAACTTAGACGCGACTCATGGTAATCATCAATACGCAGCAAAGAAACAACTCGGCAACTTTAACAATTTAAAACGAAACAAAAAATAATGAACTCAGTGACATACTACAAATACAGTGAACTCTTGAAAACACAACAGTATAACTCACTGATGACTCTGCCATTGAAATCAAAACAACGAATCAACTCGAGCAGCTAAGACACAGACCCAATTGACTCTGTAGTAACGACTTAAATACTCCAGAATCAGCAATTACAAGAAAATGAAACCAACGAAACCACTCACAACAACAGAAAACATAACTCGGCTATACACGCAAAACACAAAACTGGCAACTCAATAACATCTCGAGACTTTAACCAAAACAATCAGCAACTCAACGAATGGAAAGAAAACAAACAGCAACGGAATTTAGCATAATTTACGAACTCAGAAACAAAACAACTAGACTCGACATTCTTACAACAAGGAAGTCAAATAAGAATTAACAGATACGCTAGACACTCGACTAATAAAAACAAAGAACAGGGGAAAGGGGTTTTGATACGAAGAATAAGAAGAAGATTCTGGGCTTAAGATTTAGCAGCGAAAGTAAATGAATGAGGAAGGGAATGGGCTTGAAGGTGAAGAGCTGGGTTTTGTTAAAAAGAGAAACATGGGAAGGCTTCGATTTAAAATTAAAAACAAGACAGAAAAATAAATACAGGAAATTAATAAAACTGATTCTTCTATTTTTTTTAAGTTAAAAACGAAAATAAAGAAATTTAACTACGGAGTTAAAATTTAGATTACCCTAAACGATGAAATTAAAATAGAATGACCCACAATAAAATGATTTTTAAAGGGGCTTACTACGAATTAAACTAAATTAAAACTATGAATACGAAACCAAAATTTTGTTACTCTCAACCCCTAGTGGTTAGCATTTCGCTACTTTATCCACTAAACGGAATTACGAAAGTAACGAAACAAGGCAACGAAAACGAAAGGGCAAGACAAGAAATTAAAGGAAATGGAAATTGCATTAATTAAAAAGAGAGTGTTTACAAAATTTAAAACTAAAACAAGAAATTAAATCTACCCTAAAACTACCCTACACTACTCCTAAGATCTACACTACACTACACTACATGTTTTTTACAAGGGAAATGAGGGGGTATTTATAGGATGGGAATTAGGGTTTAGGGGGGGTGTGGGTAAATCTTGGCCCTACATTTGGGGTGTGTGGTGGTGTAATCCTAGCCATTAAAAGATTCCTTCTCCATTAAGCTTTGGTAGAGTTGATCTTGGCCATACACTTTTATAGTGTGTTGGGATGATCTCCACCTTCCATGTGTCCTCCAAGATTCCCTTTCCACCAAACTCCTAATTCTTTTTCCTCTTTTTCTTTTTGGTCCTTTTTCTTCTTCTTTTTCCCTTCCTTGCACTTTATTTCTTTATTTTGCCATTTCTTTATTTATTCACGAATTTCCTGAAATGCAACAAAATAAATTATTAAAATACGAGTTCAAGCAATAAATAGGTAATAAAAATATGCAAAAATATGCACTTATCAATCCCCAGTCCGGATTCTACCAGAGTTACTTCTCATTAGAATATTCAGTCACAAACTCCAACAATTATGCGACTTACTAAATTGTAGGCATCAATCCTTATCACACTACACTGATTTGTTTACATTATTAGGTGTACCTATAGATAAATGTTTTTTTTCAGTGTTGGGTTGTCATTGTTATTCAGTGATTACTTAACAATTTTATTCTAAATACAATAATTATTTAATTTAAAAAATTATACATTAATACATGAATCTATTATATTTATAATAGATATTTTGATATCTCAAACTCTCAATTCAAAATCATAAGGTATAACTAAAATCATGAATTAAAAATTATTCACAATATAAAACTATTACCACACTATTCTAAATACACATTGAAAATTTAAGTTATGTAAAATATTAAATAATTCAGTCATAAAAAAGTTAGGATCAACCAATTAAAATATTAGAATGAATTTTAAACAATCATCCTTTAACATTTTAATTACGAAATTTTTAACTATCCAATAATTAATGGGAAAAAAATTGACCCGAAAATATATTTGAATTATTCAAAATATTAAATATACTCTTAAATAGTACTATACATTATTTGGTGTATAAATTATCAGTCAAAAGATAAAAAATATTACAGAGTCAATGAAAATATTGTTAGTGAATATTTACATAATAAATTGTTCAATTTAGAACAAATTTTCTTACAAATAACTATTTATTTATTGATAATTAATTCATCAATAAAAGGACATATGTCATCCACAAAAATAATCAAACTTGCAAAAATCATCAATAAAAGGGCATACAATATCTATAAAAATAATTAAAATTGAACAAACACATAGTAAATTAGATCACTAATTTCCTTTATCCAATCATTGAACTTACCTTCAATTATGGTACATCTCTAGCTTATATCCCTAAATTATACAGTCTTTTCGGCGAGATAATCTAACAATTTGTTATAAACGTGAGTAATATTTATATCTGATTTGTCATAACGTATTCAAACAACCGACCAAAACTGTAATTTTATACTATCCTCATCAATGTACTAATATAACAAAATCTAATATATGGGTAGACAAAATCCACGAATAGGATATTAGGCTCTGAATAAAGAAAAATATTTATTGAAAGCCAAAATAAAATCAAGGAAAAGAAAATAAGGCTTATTATTTACAAGGACATAGTACAAAATCTAATATTTTGGTAGATAAAAATCCACCAACGGGCAACAGGGTACTAGACACTCAATGATATATTTATTGAAAAATAAAGAAAAAAATTCTAAAAAAAACTTGAAAAACTGATATCAGCTACTAAACTTTAGTTTAGCATTTTTTTTATAGTAAATCAATTCATTAATAAAAGGACCTATAATTTGTAAAAATGACATTGAACAATCACATAACAAACTAGATTAGATGAAGTTTCTATTGTTATAACAACATTCGTTTCATATATCTTGCACAGTAAATATCATTTCTCATATCGCTGAAACATGCAACCTTTTTTTGATAGATAGTCTAATGATTTATTGGAGTCGTGAGGATTAAGTTTCTATATATTTTTAATATGTAATCGAAAAATTAACCACGACCACACAAATATTTTCAATAAATTAATATAATAAATATTTTAAGGATACGATATTGAATAAATATACCGAATTCTCAGAATATTGGTGAAAAATTTATTAACATGATACGTAGAAATATTTTCTAACAAAGAAAGAAATAAAATGAAAGATAAATTTTTTAAAAAAACAATAAAGAAGGATTTTGAACTTTTCAACCGGGGTTGTATTTGTTTTGAAGATTGGTTCATAATATTAATATTAATTCAATTCGTATGAATTCACGGATAAGTAATTTTATACTTAAGTTAGTTAACATTCCAATAAAATTATATATTTTTCTAAATAAAAATTAAAATAATATATTTATATTAATTTATTAATACATATTGGTGAAAAATTTATTAACATGATACGTAGAAATATTTTCTAACAAAGAGAGAAATAAAATGAAAGATAAATTTTTAAAAAAAACAATAAAAAGGGATATTGAACTTTTCAACGGAGGTTGTATTTGTTTTGATGATTGGTTCATAATATTAATATTAATTCAATTGGTATGAATTCACGGATAAGTAATTTTATACTTAAGTTAGTTAACATTCCAATAAAATTATATATTTTTCTAAATAAAAACTAAATTAATATATTTATATTAACTTATTAATACAATTTATCGGTCGGTGCGTAGCACGGGTATAGCGCTAGTTTTGTTATAAAAGATGAGCAAGGAGAATATGATGTATTTATAACGTCTTACAATCCTAATTCCAGACCTACTAATAATCCGTATTCAAATCTGATCCATGTTTTAAGCCCATTATTCAAATCCAATTTTAAATCCTTTATATAATCTAATTTTAATCCTTTTTATTCTATTATTCTTTTATTAATATTAATCTTAAAATTACGGGATATTACATTTATGTATCATCGAGTTATTTTTTGTACTAGCTTATAATTTATGCAACGTACGATTAGTTTTCTAATATCTATTATTGTATTAATTACATATCAAATTGGTTTTAAAAATTATTATATATATATATATATATATATAAGATTTACACGTTCAATTTAATATTTGTGCTCTATTTTGAATTCTTAAAATTTGATTTGGACAATTTTATAGCCCACGTAAAATTAGTAAAATTATATTTACTTTAGTAATGGTTTAACAATTATTTTTCAATTAAAACTACGTGGAAACAAAAGAGAGAAGAAATTGACCATTTTTTACGTTGAAATTCTATTCGATTTGTGAAATCTACTTATATTTCGTTTTGATTATCAAAATACCCTTCTTATTATTTGAAGATAATTCTACTAACAAACCAAATATAGTTTTAATAATAAATAAGAACCATTAGATCATAAAATAAATAGATGAAAAATATATAATTTGGTTATCTACATTGAATATGATTATCAATGTAGGCCTTCTACACTGAATAAGATTAATGTTAAAATTCGTAATTATATTTTCTCTTGAGATTCTAAGTGTTTTCATTTCTATAATAGTTGTTAAATCTTGTTAAATCATCATTAAATTAAAGCTAATTTTATGAGATTCGCGTGGGTTGTAAAATCATTCAAATCTGATTTTTAGAAAAGATGTCGTTTTTGGTTGAAGTCCCTGTACTATAAAATAAAACTTTTTTATACTTGTACTTTTTATATAATCCACGTCCTTCCGTCCAAATTTGACTAACGACCGTTAGTCTTTGCTAACGTGGAAAATGAAAAAAATAAAAATGTAGCTGAATTGGTATCTACGTGGAAATCACAATCAGATATAATTTCAATATTCTTACATATAAAATAACTTTAACATAAAAATTTCTAAAAACATTCAGAACACTTGAAATATACTAATACGAGAGAGAAAGAAAAGATAATTGGTTAGTTATTATGTAGGAGAAAATGAAATATTTTAGTTAGAAAAGATAGAAAAAATATTACCTTTTAGCTGTAAAAGATAATCAGTTAATTATTAGTAATTATTAAATTATTAGTTTATTTCATTAATTAGAACGATCATATTTTTGTAAAGAAGAGATTATAGTTAGAAAAGGTAGAAAATGTAATAGCTGAAAAAGATAATTGGATAGTTATTATTTAGGAGAAAATGAGATATTTTAGTTAGAAAATATAGAAAAGATATTTAATTTTTAGCTGAAAAAAGGTAATCAGTTAGTTATTACTAATTATAATATATTAGTTATTTCATTAATTAGAACGATCATGTTTTTGGAAAGAATAGATTTTAGTTAAAAAAAGTAGAAAAGGTAATAGCTGAAAAAGGTAGTTGGTTAATTATTAGTTAGGGGAAGTGTTGGGAAGAGTGCGTGTGATATTTTGAGAAAAGATTGTGTTTTATTTTTTAATAAGTTAGAATAATTAATGGTAATAAAATAAAGCAATTAAATAAGGTAAATACTGTACCGTACTAAAACTTTTAATATTTCATCTTTTATAAGTATAGTATAGACAGTATAGATTTTCTTTTAATATGATATAATTCTAATCATCTTATTTTAAAAATATTAAATTCGACGATTAAGATTATTTTGATAATACAATGATCAAATCAAAGATAATACAGTAACCAAACCGAAATTATGAATAAAATGGATTTTATATAAGGATATAATGCATGCGTATATGGTAGAATATGTTGGGAAAAATCACTAATATAGTAAAATAGAGGCAGTCATATATCGTATTTAACAAGACAAGGCCAAGCAAACAATTAACGAAACAAAACACGAAGGTATAAAACATGTACATCAGTAACTGATAGAACAAAGGAAGATGAGAAATCATACCAGAAGCCATAGCTATGCAGGTATAAAATTAAGAAACAATCAGCTGAGTCACCAGGCCTTGCAAAGAAGTCCTTATTGTTCTTGAAGAGATAATTGCCCCCACTTACACTGTGATGGGATGCTTGCAACGACTCTTCCAGGATAAAACAGCTCCGAGCAAGATGATCACAGTAATCAAAAGGCTCAACTTCGACTAGCACCTTAGTCGCCGGAAAAAACCTTAAGTACAAGAAACTATGGCTGGAGGGAGAACAGAGAGTGTAGTGAAGAGAAGAGAATGTAGGGTGTGGTCACTGTCATATATAAAATCAGTAGCTTAGCTCTCTATTTATAGGAGAGGCCAAACGTAACTGATACCACCCTCATCAATATTGTAACTCCCATTCCATTTAATAAAAATGAAACGGTCGATTTAATATAATCAAAACGGCTGTAACAGTTGATTTTCAATTAAATAAATCGTAACAGTTACGTATATATTATCCACACATATCAGTTTTATTTTAATTATACGAATAAATACAATATATATTTATCAAATTCTGTTCAGGACTCAACATCAGGAACTGATGTACGTCCATCAGTATTTGATCATCAGGATCTGGTACGGTCAGGACTTGAGGTCCATCAGTATTAGATCAAGCATCAGGATCTGGTAGTACCTTCAGGATTTCATCAGGACTTGACCCATCAGTATTAGATGTCTGACCAGTTACTGATTTATTCCAAGTACTGATCCCAATCGATATATATTTATTCTAATTAAAATATATTTAAACACATAAATAAAATCCCTCGCCCAGGTCGCCTCACTTACGGGAGACGCTGAGACATTCGCCCAAATCGCCCTTCGACCGAGCCGACCCGAGTCGAGTCGAGACGAGACGTGACGTGTCGTGGCGTGGCGAGGCGGGCGGCGTCGGCGCGCGCGTGTGTGTGGAGCACACAGTAACACCATGCACCATCATACACCTTAGTAGTTGTACACTACCCATGTGTGTGATTCTATATAAAGCCAACAACCCCCTTTATTTATTTCAATGTTGGACAAACACACATTCTCATTTTCAAGCTCTTTCAAGCTACCCACTTCAACTCCATTTCTCTATGGATTTCACTAAGAAAATTACTTAGACCCATATATGAAAATTGAAGTCCTCATAGCAAGGAACAATTTCCAATCGTTAAAAACCGGAATTAACATCAAGAACATAAAATACTTATGCTCTAAAAACTCCATTTTCTAACAATCCCCCACAAATCCATACATAAATGCTTCAGGTTTTTCATCATGACTTGTTTTTCAGAGTCGGTACCCTTCCGGGTTTGAACCCTCCTAAGTCCCCTACTTCGATGACTACCGGATTCAGATGGAATGTTTCACCTTGAATCTTAATCCGTTTGATGTAATCATGTTCCATAGACGACGATAAGTCAAAGGCTATGGTGCCAATCTACGGCTTTGAGACAATAATGGTCTTGTCTCGATCCTGTTCGTCGAATGTTTCAAGGAATGACCCTTTCCTCTAATTGCGACCACACAATTACATTCTCTTAGCTGGGCATCTCCAGAGATGTACTGCTACCATCTCGTCGAATGACTTGACCCCATTCAGAGTTACAATAACTCTTGCTTACTAGAAGTATCAGTACCTTTTAGGTTTACAGGGGATAGACTCAGATACAAACAGTATCATCTATGTAGCAAAGGTACTACCAATTCATCCTTACAGCTTGTTATTACCAAATTGAATACACTTTAAGGGATCTCCTCTCATGGTATTGGGTTCCCACTGATGATGAACTTTGATGGGTTGATAGCCCCATCCCCAACCTTGACTTAAGGACCACTGCATGTTCCAGTCCTTTAGTTAAAGGATCAGCTATATTATTTTGAGTTCCTATGAACTCTACAACAATAATCCTATCAGACACTAAACCCCTAATAGACTTTAGTCTAACTTGGATTTGCCTCTTGGTTTTAGCATTATACTTTTTATTGCTAATCTTGTCGATAGTTGTTTTACTATCACAATGAATAGCAAACGCAGGAAGCGGTCTGCTTACTACAGGTATCACGGACATAAGTCCGTGTAGCCATTCAGCCTCCGTCACCGTGGCATCAAGCGCACACAACTCAGCCTCAAAAGTAGACCGAGTTACTATAGTCTGTTTGGTCGACTTCCAGGATATTGCTCCCCCTGCTAAGGTGAACACATATCCAGTCACTCCATTGGAACCAGACTTCTTAGCTATCCAACTTGCATCACTGTACCCTTCAAGCACACCAGGAAATCTCCTATAGTGTAAACTAAGGTACATTGTGCCTTTCAGATATCTAAGTACTCTATCAAGAGCATCCCAATGAGTTCTGTTTGGACAGCTTGTATATCTAGCCAACTTAGACACAGAGTATGAAATATCTGGTCTAGTACAGTTAGCAAGATACTGCAAACTCCCTATAATCTGAGAATACCTTAACTGAGACACAGGTACTCCTGAAGTATTCTTAACAAGGGCAACTTTAGGATCATAGGGTGTACTAGCGATTCTACACCGTGAATAACCATTTTCTCAAGTATAGATTTCTCTATATAATGAGACTGTGATAAAGTTATTCCCTCAGCTGACTAAGTCAGCTTGAGTCCAAGAATCACACTCGCCTCACCCATATCCTTCATTTCAAAATGCCTTTTCAAGAAAGCTTTTGTCTCGTTAATAATCTCAATATTGGTTCTAAACAGTAATATGTCATCAACATATAGGCACATGATGACACACTCACTACCTTTAACTTTGGTGTAGACACACTTGTCACTATCATTAATATCATAACTGAACGACACTATAGTTTCATCAAACTTTTTATGCCAATCCCTAAGAGCTTGTTTCAAGCCATAGATGGATTTGATCAAATTACATACTTTCCTTTCGTTACCAGATGCAACAAATCCCTCAGGCTGATCCATATAAATCTCTTCTTCAAGTTCACCATGAAGAAAAGTTGTCTTTACATCCATTTTATGGATGATAAGACCATGTACGGAAGCCAATGCTACAAGCATTTGGATTGTTGTCATTCTAGCTACTGGAGAGTATGTATCAAAGTAATCAATGCCCTCTTTTTGCTTAAAACCCTTAGCTACCAGTCTAGCTTTGTACTTATCTATTGAGCCATCAGGGTTCAACTTCCTTTTAAAGATCCATCTGCACCCGATAGTAGAACACCCAGGAGGGAGATCAACTAACTCCCATGTTCCGTTAGAAACAATAGAGTCAATTTCACTCTTTACAGCGCCCTTCCAGTGCCTAGACTCTTAAGAGTCCATAGCTTATCGGAAAGTTAAAGGTTCATCCTCGACATTATAAGTGATATAATCACTTCCAAAATCCTTGACTACCTTTGCACGCTTACTCCTTCGTGGTTCCTCTACCTCCTTAGGAGTAGAGCTCCTACTAGGTTCCACCCCCACATTTGTCATCTTTTTCACATGATCAGGAATAGAATTTGATGTGTGAGTAGGATCTTCAGTAGAAGTATCTTGAGGCATACCAGTCTTCATAGGGTAAACATCCTCAAAGAATGTAGCATCACGAAACTCAACTATCGTGTTTGCCACTATACCATCTATGTCAGATTTTAATACTAAAAATCTCATAGCTGTAGTGGTCTCAAGATAGCCTAGAAAGATACAATCAACAGTCTTCGGACCTAGTTTCTTTCTCTTGTGTTCAGGAACAAGTACCTTAGCAAGACACCCCCACACACGAAGATACTTAAGACTAGTCTTCTTGCTCTTCCATAACTCATAGGGTGTCTTATCCATGTGTTTCAGAGGAACTCTATTCAGAATATGGCAAGCCGTATTCAGAGCTTCTCCCTACATGTATTTAGGCAACCCAGAATTAATAAGCATACTATTAATCATATCTTTAAATGTCCTGTTCTTTCGCTCAGCAACCCCATTAGACTCAGGTGTGTATGGTGGGGTAACTTCATGAACTATTCCATTGCTTGCACAAAATTCATTAAAAGCATTACTCGTATACTCACCACCTCTATCAGATCTCAACCGTTTAAGTACCTTACTAGTTTATTTTTCTACTTCAGTTTTATATATAATGAATTTACTAAGTGCTTCATCCTTATGTCTAAGTAAATAAACTTAACAATATCTACTACTATCATCTATAAAGGTAATGAAGTATCTAAACTGGTCCTTAGTCAACACACCACCAAATTCACAAATATCAGTGTGTACTAAATCTAACAAGTCTGAATCCCTAACAATATTATGAAAATGTTTCCTTATTTGTTTAGCAGACGCACATACTTGACATTTAGAATTCTTTTCTATGATATGTCTTGGAATCAACTCTAAGTTCATCATATTTTTAAGAGCACCAAAATTTAAGTGACCAAGTCTAGCATGCCATAAAGTTGAAGATTCAACACAGTTAACAGAAGGAGTAATTTTATTTAAAGCACCCAAAACGGGCTCAACATTTATTACAAATAAACCATTTGACAAGTAACCCTTGCCAAAGAAAGTACCAGTACGAATAAGAACTACTTTATTACATTTGAGAGAGACTTCAAAACCATTAGCTACTAAACAGCTTCCACTTATTATATTTCTACGCATGTTGGGAACATGATGCACTCTCGTCAGGGATAGAATACGACCCGAAGGAAACTTCAAGTCCACGTTTCCTATTCCATGTACTTGAGCGGCACTTGCGTTCCCCATCGTCACTGTCAAGCTATGACTCTGTTGATAAGATACAAATAAACTAATGTCAGCACAAATATGCACATTAGCTCAAGTATCAATCAACCATTCATTTGACAGATAAGTGGAAAATAGTACAGGGTTGTAGGTAACATACCGGTCAACGTTGGTTTCAGAAGCCAAAGCCTCACCAACAACCATGTTCGCTACAGGCCCACTTGAGGTTCCAAGCACAGCATTCGCTTGAGCTACCCCCTAGGCTTTCTTTGCTTTCTTTGTAGGGCAGTCCTTACTCCAGTGCCTAACCTGCCCACAAGACCAACATGGTTTGTTTGCCTTTGGTTTCTTGGCCTTATCCTTATCATTCTTAGGTTTATTACTATTACCCTTCTTAGAGACAGCCTTCCTTTTCTGTCCTACAGTTGCTACATTTACCTTCGAACTTCCATGCTCAGTTGGCATCACATGTCCCTGTTTGGACTTGTGTTGTTCTTGCACCGAGATGTCCAGCATAAGGTTGGTCCAGGTGATCTCTCCTTTCTGTCTTTTCAGGGAGAGAGAGAACTCTTCCCAAGACTTTGGGAGCTTTTCAATCACACTCATCACCTTAAACTTTTCGGGGAGGTCCATTCCAGACTCCTTCAAAGCATGCACTATCATCTCGAATTCATGCACTTGCTCAGTCATGGACTTATTGTCCACCAGCTTGAAATCAACGAACCTAGCCACAGAATACTTTTCCAGACCTTGTGAGTCAGTATTATGTGTCTGGTCCAGCTTCTCCCATAAGAGTTTTGCGGTGTAGGCATCAGAGGAGTACACATCAAACAAGGTGTTCGTTAGTGCAGCCAAAATGGCCGCCCTAGCCACCCCATCCTTCTCAGCCCACTTCGCAAAACCCTTAACTGATTCAGCCTTCTCTTAATCCACAACCGGCTTCTCATATTCCACAACAGGCCATAGACCCTTTACAGTCAACCACAACTTCATCCTTTTCTACCAACGAGAAAAGCCAACGCCCCCATTGAATTTCTCTGGCAAGCCAGTTAATTCAACGGGTTGTGGAAAACTGTAAGTGGTCCAATCTATGACCCCAACAGATGCAACCGAACTACCACTAGCAGGAATTTCACTCTCGTTAACCATTATGCTAAATACTATATAACCGATTATCTCTTCAAGAATGTTGGGAAAAATCACTAATATAGTAAAATAGAGGCAGTCATATATCGTATTTAACAAGCCAAGGCCAAGCAAACAATTAACAAAACAAAACACGAAGGTATAAAACATGTACATCAGTAACTGATAGAACAAAGGAAGATTAGAAATCATACCAGAAGCCATAGCTATGCAGGTATAAAATTAAGAAACAATCAGCTGAGTCACCAGGCCTTGCAAAGAAGTCCTGATTGTTCTTGAAGAGATAATTGCCCCCACTTACACTGTGATGGGATGCTTGCAATGACTCTTCCAGGATAAAACAGCTCCGAGCAAGATGATCACAGTAATCAAAAGGCTCAACTTCGACTAGCACCTCAGTCGCCGGAAAAAATCTTAAGTACAAGAAACTATGGCTGGAGGGAGAGCAGAGAGTGTAGTGAAGAGAAGAGAATGTAGGGTGTGGTCACTGTCATATATAAAATCAGTAGCTTAGCTCTCTATTTATAGGAGAGGCCAAACGTAACTGATACCACCCTCATCAATATTGTAACTCCCATTCCATTTAATAAAAACGAAACGGTCGATTTAATATAATCAAAACGGCTGTAACAGCTGATTTTCAATTAAATAAATCGTAACAGTTACGTATATATTATCCACACATATCAGTTTTATTTTAATTATACGAATAAATACAATATATATATTTATCAAATTCTGTTCAGGACTCAACATCAGGAACTGATGTACGTCCATCAGTATTTGATCATCCGGATCTGGTACGGTCAGGACTTGAGGTCCATCAGTATTAGATCAAGCATCAGGATCTGGTAGTACCTTCAGGATTTCATCAGGACTTGGCCCATCAGTATTAGATGTCTGACCAGTTACTGATTTATTCCAAGTACTGATCCCAATCGATATATATTTATTCTAATTAAAATATATTTAAACACATAAATAAAATCTCTCGCACAGGTCGCCTCGCGTACGCGAGATGCCGAGACTTTCGCCCAAATCGCCCTTCGATCGAGCCGACCCGAGTCGAGACGAGGCGTGGCGTGGCGTGGCGAGGCGGGCGGCGGCGGCGCGCGCGTGTGTGGAGCACACAGTAACACCATGCACCATCATACACCTTAGTAGTTGTACACTACCCATGTGTGTGATTCTATATAAAGCCAACAACCCCCTTTATTTATTTCAATGTGGGACAAACACACATTCTCATTTTCAAGCTCTTTCAAACTACCCACTTCAACTCCATTTCTCTATGGATTTCACTAAGAAAATTACTTAGACCCATATATGAAAATTGAAGTCCTCATAGCAAGGAACAATTTCCAATCGTTAAAAACCGGAATTAACATCAAGAACATAAAATACTTATGCTCTAAAAACTCCATTTTCTAACAGAATATGAGTTGCAGGAGCACAAACACAACTACATAAAATGTAAAAATATTCTTACAAGCTGTGTTTA
This sequence comes from Kitagawia praeruptora, assembly GCA_037693485.1. Lineage (NCBI taxonomy): Eukaryota > Viridiplantae > Streptophyta > Magnoliopsida > Apiales > Apiaceae > Kitagawia > Kitagawia praeruptora. The sequence continues at coordinate 112,104,717 of CM075351.1, read as the reverse complement.
GCATGTACCCCATTTTTCCGTAGTAATTTTATATGTTGAAAGTCTTGTTTTGAGGCGTACTAATAAGAAAAACTGAAAGTTTTAATCATTGATACCTTTTGCACTCAATAATGGAGAAATGATTTGATAGAAACTTGACGTATCACGACGATTATGAAAGCAAGTTAAAATCTTGAATCACACAGTGACTGCAAGAACTACTCCCTCCGTCCCGGCCATTTATTTACATTTGGTTTGGGCACGGAGACCAAGAATAGTGGGTGTAATATTGTTAAAATAAATGAAGTAGTGGATGTAATAGTGATTTTATTATTAAAATAAGTGAAGTAGTGAGTGTAATAGTGATTTTATTGTTAAAATAAGTGAAGTAGTGGGTGTAATAGTGTAAAGTATTGTTAAAATAAGTGAAGTAATGGGTGTAATAGTGTTAAAACTTACTATTTTAGGAAACGTAAAGAATTGGTTGGGACGTCCCAAAAAGGAAAGTGTAAACAATTGGTTGGGACAGAGGGAGTATAAGTTAAAAAGTTTATGATAGCTAGGCGCTGTGCTATGGTAATCGTCGTTAAAAATGATTTTTTATAGATAATTAACTTATTAATTGGAAGCACAAATTTTACCAAACACTAATTTTATTTAATAAAAATTAAATTGAAAATTCTTCAATAAAAAAAATCTAAAGTAAATTTTACTAAATGGAAAAATATGAATTCACAAAAATGTCTTACGAGTTAATACTCATCAACATCTTATGAATACTAATTCATGAATATCTCATTAATATTGTTTATAATTTCATGTACACGAACACCTTAATTTTTTTTTCAAAAAACCTTTTATACATTAATATAAAAAAACTTAAATATAGACTTATCAACGAGTCTAATTTGAATCAAATTTATTTAATACATAGTTAACTGATGTTATAATTTATAATGTAACATATCTTATAATGTAATTATTTATATTAAAATAGTGTATAAATTTAATATAAGAAAATAATGAATATACAAAATAAGTAACATATTAAGTCGCAAACATTTTTATTTACAATTATTTACTAATTATTGTGGTATCAAGAAATGCTATATTTACAAATTTAGTTCACGAACATATATATTGATACACAAATTGATTCATAAACTATATTCATATGAGTTTATTCACGAATTTGGTTCACAAATTATATTAATAAATTTATTTGTGAATTATATAATCAATTTTGTTCATAAATTTTTAAATCAAATATGTCATGCTCAAGTTAAACTTATTTATGAAATGAATCTTAAATTCATATTTATATTCGATTTGTTTATAAATCGAATCGAACTCTTTTTCAAACCACACATCAAATTATTCGTTAGTTTATCAATTCGTTTATAGCTCTAATAATGTGTAAAGTTTTTTTTTTTTTTTAATATTTTGACTTATAGCCTTTTACAATAAGTATATGTTTATTGACAAATCTCGTGCTAATTGAGTATCGAACTCAGAACCTCTGGAAAGTAAGCTCAACCACTACCTCAACTTGCTTAATCATGTGTAAAGTTAGTACACGCAAAGTGCTTGGTTAAAGTGCCGATCGACAACTAAAATTTTAAATACAAAGCTCACATCGGGTGATCAACTGATCATATCCATTAATTCACCGGAAAGATATTATAGAAATTCGATTTTATCTACAGTGTGTATAATTTTGTATAGTCGAATGAACTCAGCTCATCTACCAATTAAGTTCAAAACAAAAAAGTACTCTATCGTGTCAAAATTAAAAATTTATCTTACTAATTTTTTTTTCTACTAAATATCTAATTTTTTTTCTACTAAATATCTAACCAAAATAACTAAGCGGTCATTTGATAACGATCGAATGAAAATAATACGCCTGAATGAAAATAATAGAACTAAATGAGAGAAATAATATGGTTAAGATCATTTGTTTGCTATTTTCTGATTTGGAGAAGAAGAATTCTTGTTAAGTTGTCAGTTCTCCTAAAATCTCAAGGTGTTAGGAAAGCTGACTTAGCAGGATCATATATTATCTTAATATCCCCATTCACTCGAATGCTCATTATTTGGGTCAAAGAATGGATCATTAGGTTATTCATCCCTTTTTGGTCCTAGTGTCCGATTCGCCGTTTTTCAACAGTAGGTGGGGATCTCGTCCCTTTTTGGACCCACCATAACACATTATTTCAATATTTCAATAAATGAGAATATTGGGGGGTAGGAGGGACTCAAACCTAAGACCTTCCATAACCAGAGCTCTGATACCATGTTAAGTTATCAGTTCTCCTAAAAGCTCAAGGTGTTAGGGAAACGGGCTTACCAGAATCATATATTATTAACAATTTTGTATATTATCTTAACAATTCTGGACAAGGAAAGAATTTTAGACTGGGACATAACAAGTTGACTGAACCAGCCATGAAATAAAATTGGGTGATGGCCCAGAATACCCACAAATTAAATACACATAACCAAAATACCTACCGCCAGTTGAGGCGGCCCTAAATATCCACGGGATACGCTACTAGTGAAGGAGTGACACTCAGATACGCTATTGGGAGTGTAGTATCGTGCAGACACGCTACTGTGTGTGCCGTGTTACGTGGTCACGCTGTTATAGAGAAGTGAACAGTAGGTCGAGATACGCTGGTACAACATGCGTATCAGGAGATACGCATTTTGTAAATGCCTATCTGACGTCAGCATCGTCGTTTTCAGAGCTCGCGGTAATGGCGATTTCGGTGTCATTTTTGTTTCACTTCATTCATCCACATCACGAACTTTCCAAACACGTACTATATCAATAGAATCGCAATTTGATTCTGGTGGTGGATGATGAATGGATGATAAACTGAGATCCAAGCGTTTTCTGTCGAAATCGCCGGCGACTCGACCTCAAACATTCTAGCGAGTTTCTTTGTTTTCTGGCGATGAACAGGATCTGGGATACGCTATACCGAACAGCGCATCCCGTGGGTAAATAGGGTTGCACCTTCCGAAAAACGGTACTTTGGATCATGGCTACCCCCATTTTGAGGTATTTTGGTCATTATCTCAATAAAATTGAACACCTACAAACTCTAATACAAATAATTTTGACGATTTCTTTCATGTTATTTGTTTTATAATATTTTTTAAAATAGTTTTTATATTTAAATCAATCTAATTTTACTATAATCATTTAATTTATATAGCAATAATTTGGTTTTTCATTTATCATCGATACTATTATCCTTACATATTTCACAAGGATATAAAATGGATATTGGAATATAAATCATATAAAATTTTATATTGTATATTATTATGTAAATAATACTTTTTGTATTCATATTTCTTTTTTACTATATGAATGAGTATATATTATGCATACTTCAAATTTGTCTAATTTCTATGATTTATATGAACAATTTAGAAAATTCATATTTACATAATTCAAAAAATTATGTAAATAAAATAATGATTCAAATTTATCAAATGATTTTTTGATTTATATGAACAATTCAGAAAATTGACTTGTCCAGAAAATGAACTCGTTCAGAATAATATGATTCAGATTTATCAAATGATCCCTAAGACAATGAATCTACACTAAATTCTAATAGAAAAATGAATATAATTGTGAAATTTTTTTAAAATATTATTTTTTAAAGTTTTTTTTAATTTTATAATCTTCATGAAAATATTTGTAAAAAATACAATTTAAAACCAAACACAACTTAATTTTTATGTTTTTATGAAAAATAAATAAAGTTTCTTTTGATTATTTTAGATTGCATTTACGTTTGCATTTTATTTAACTTATGCAACAACCAATCATATATAACCAAAGATAATTTGAATTACTAATTTTTTAAAAATAAATTTGTGGTTGATTTTCATTGATATTCGTTGCAAATATAAATAGTAAAATTGTAAATTGTATTTTTACAAATATTTTTTTTAATAATCAATATTTTTACAAAATATTTTAAAAAAATATTATATGTTGGCAAAAAGAATATGATCTTAGATACTTTTGAAAAACCCCACTATCAAAACATATTTGGAGCATCTAATTTTGTCTCAATCATTTAGCTAAAGAATTTTTTCTCTATACGTGAGTTAGAGGTTGGATTTTTCACAATTACATGGAGAAATTCATCAATCGGAAATTAGGCGTTGAAACGAGCTCGATTGGAATTTTGCCGTCGTGAAATATTGTAATATTTGTTATAGTGTTAATTCAAATTTTAGTGAACATGAAATTCACCATAATAAGAAATTACTAATCCCATACATATAATTATATCCTTTTATAATTATATCTTTATATATAATAAGCATAAAAACGATCTTATTCATAATTTTGGTCATTATACTACTAAAATATTCTCAACCGTGGAATATAATATTTTTAAAAATAAACGATCAAGATTATATCATATTAAAAGAGCAAATGATAATCTAAAAAGGATATAATTAGAAAATGTTGCATCAAAAGTGAATTTTAAAAAAGAAGTTATAATCTAAAAAGGATATAATTAAACATAATTGTATTAGAATTAAATTTTAAAAATAAAATTATAATTTGAAAAGGATATAATTAAAAATGGTGTATTAGAATTGAATTTGTTTTATTTTTTTATTAGTATTAAAAAAAATTCATATTTATTATTTGGGCTCTATCTTGAAATCTAGAAATCATATTTGGATGATTTTACAATTCACGTGAAACTCATAAAATTATTTTTAATTTAGTGATGATTTAATAGTAATTATTCAAATGGAAACACTCAGAATCTCAAAGATTTTTTTTTTTACCATTTTTGCATTTATTCTATTCAATGTAGAATACCTACATTAATAATATTATTCAATGTAGAAAACCTGATTATATATGATTTAAATCATTAAAATACACATTTTCGTATTTAATATAAATAAACTTTTTAGTTTATAACATATTAAAAGTAAAGAAAATTATGCTAGATCCAACGTTTTCATCTTTTTATTTTAAGATCTAACGGTTCGTACTAGACTACCGATTATTAAAATTTTGGACAAAATCTCTCCTGCACTTATTATTAAAATTGTATTTGGTTGTTAGTAGAACTATCTTCAAATAATAACAAGGGTATTTTGATAATCAAAACGAATTATAAGTAGAATTCATAAATCGAATACAATTTTTAACGTAAAAAATTGTCATTTTTTTCACTCTTTTGTTTCTACGTAATTTTAATTGGAAAATAATTTTTAAACCATTACTAAATTAAAGATTATTTTGTTAATTTCACGTGAGCTGTAAAATTATCCAAATTAAATTTTAAAAATTCAAGATAGAGTACAAATATTAAAGTGAGTGTGTTAAATCTTGTATATATTAATTTTTTATCAACAATTTGAGATGTAAATTAATAATATATAAAATTAAAAAAAACAAATATAATTATAAATATTAAAACAAAAGACATGCGAGTTATAAGCTAGGACTACAAATATTCGTAAGAATATGGTTAACATTTGGCATGGTGAGTATAAACATCAAATATTTAAATTATTTCAAATCCTTAAAAATTCTGATATCGCTAATTATTGGTTAATACATTACTCTATCTACATTGCTCCAGCTCAGCTCAACATTTCAGTAAACAAACAACGTCCAAGTTGCTGTCAAGATAAGTTGCTGTCAAGTTGCTGAAGTTGCTGCCAAGTAAAGTTGATGTCAAGTTGCTGTCAAGCTGAAGTTACTGTCAAGTTAAGTTGCTGTCAAGTTGCTGCCACGTAGGATAACAAAATAACAGAAAACTCAATCAGTTATATTTTACTTTGTATATAAATAGGGTGTAGAGCAGTTAGTTAGATTTAGATGATTAGATTCAGAATTAGATACATTGTTCTTGTATCTCTCTTTCTTCAATAGAAAATATGAGAGTTTCTTTAATCATTTCTATGGCGTTCTCTTTTATTTTGATTCCAAATGATTAAACTTACATGGTATCAGAGAACGTGGTGGTGACGATTCTTTGTTGTTGATCGTTTTTTGTTGTTGTTGTATAACTTCATCTTCCGCCATTAAAGCTTCATTGAAAGCTTCGATTGACGCCATTAAAGCATCATTAAAAGCTCATTTGCTTATATCGAGATTCCAGGTGTCTTCGATTCTTTTACGAGTTTATCTTTGATCTGATTTGATATCAAGAATCATCTTTTGCAATATTATCTGAATCTGAATCTTGCTTGACTATTGAACATCTTATCTGAATTTCATCTGAATCTTTGAAACGAATTGTGTCTTGTTGTGAATCATTGTTCTCATTCTTGATTCTATCTTTCTTATGGCGAATCGAAATAATCAGAATAATCAGAATCAAACTCAAAATATTCTGGATACGAATAGTGTATACTACATACATCCCTCAGATTCATCTACGAATCAACTTGTTTCAGTGAAGTTTAATGGTGAGGGTTTTAATAACTGGAAAAGGAGTATGACTCTAGTTTTGTCTGCAAAAAACAAATTAGGTTTCGTGGATGGTACGATTAGTGAACCTAATTCTTCTTCTGTTGATCACAAAGCATGGGAGCGTTGTAATGATCTGGTAATATCATGGATTTTGTTTAATCTTGATGAGAATATTGCTAGAAGTGTACTTTTTCTCAAGTCAGCAAGAGCTATATGGAAAGATTTAGAGGATCGTTTTGGTTATGCTTCTATGCCTCAGATTTCTTCACTAGAACATAAGTTAGCTGAATTGCAGCAAGGTCAACAAACTGTGTCTGAGTTTTACACCAAACTCAAGACAATTTGGGATAATCTAGATGATGTGAATCCGTTGCCATCTTGTACTTGTGTGAAGTGCACCTGTGATTTGACTGGAAGGATTCATAAGATGCAGCAAGAACATAGAGTACTTCAATTCTTAATGAAGTTGAATGATAATTTTTCTGCAGTAAGGGCTCACATATTAATGATGACACCGTTACTCAATGTCACACAAGCTTATCGCATTGTTGCTCAAGAAGAGAATCATAAGGATATTTCTCAGCAGGTTTCACAGAATGATACTTTGGCTTTTGTTGCAGATAAGAGAAGGTTTACTAATTCTACTACTCAGATTCTCAGGGCACAAGATTCCAATCCTACAATAATTCTCAGTATAATACTTTCAACAAAAGGCCTGCTAAACCTGGAAATTCATACTACTATACTAATTGCAAAATCAATGGTCATAGTATTGAAAGACGTTTCAAGATACATGGATTTCCTTCTGGTTTCAAAAGTAATAGAGATAGAAGAGTTGCTGCTTTATCTCAACATGCTAATGATCCTTCTTCTCAAAATGTCATTTCCAATGATCAATCTCAGAATGTGCCTACTCCTGCTATTTCTCATGATCAGTATAATCAGCTTATTGATTTGTTAACCAAGCAACAGTTAAATGATAGCAATCAAGATAGTTCATCTTCTGGACATGCTTTACTTGCAGGTAAAATGTGTCTATTGACTTCATCAACTCAGCAATGGTTTTTGGATAGTGGGGCAACTGATCACATTAACCCTCACTTATCAGATTTTGTTTCGTTCAAATCAATTGCAGAAGCTAACAATTCTATAACAATTCCAGATGGTAGTCATATTTCAGTCACACATATTGGAACAGTGGTTCTAAATGATAATATCGTTTTAACTGATGTTCTTCATGTTCCTGCATTTCAGTACAGGTTGTTATCAGTTCGAAAACTTTGTCAAGATTTAAGTTCTAATGTTATTTTTTCTGCTACTCAATGTCATCTTCAGGACCACTTGCAGAAACAACCTCCATTTCTTCTTGGTGAAATTCACACTGGTCTTTATGTTGTTCCTCATCAAATGACTACTAGTGCAAATGTTTTCTTTAAGTCTCCAACTGCTAATCTCAGCATTTCTATGGATCTTAAGCTTTGGCATCTACGAATGGGTCATCTTCCATTTGCTCAGCTCAAATTGGTGAAATCTTCATGTATTGGTCAAGATAGTAATATTGATTCAATTTGTCAAATCTGTCCTATGGCTAAACAAGCTCGAAATTCCTTTCCTAATAGTAGTATAAAGACTACTTGTGCTTTTGAACTTTTACATGTTGATGTATGGGGACCGTATAAGGTCAAGAATCACAACTCTTGTTATCAGTTTGTTACCATTGTTGACGATTTTAGTCGCTATACTTGGGTTCATTTGATTCGTTATAAATCTGATGTTTCTTCGGTATTTTCCTCTTTTGTTCATTATGCTGAGAAACAATTTTCTGCCCACGTGTTAACTGTTCGATCTGATAATGCGAAAGAGTTTACAGAAGGTTCTTTTAAGTTGTTTATTCAGTCTAAAGGTATTCTACATCAGACGACTTGTAGCTTCCCCAGCAAAACGGGGTTGTTGAACGAAAGCATCGTCATCTTTGGAGACAGCACGAGCACTTCATTTTCAATCTAAACTGCCAGATCATTTCTGGGGTGAGTCTATTCTATGTGCCACTTATTTGATTAATCGTATGCCTTTAAAGAGTATCGATAATCACACACCATACTACAAACTATATGCAACCCAACCTTCCATTGATCATCTACGAGTTTATGGCTGCTTATGTTATGTCTCCACTTTAAAAGTTCACAGAAATAAGTTTTCTCCTCGAGCTCGACCTTGTGTCTTTGTTAGATATCCAGCTCAACAGAAAGCTTATAAGGTATTGGATTTGTCTACTTCTCAAATCTATATCTCTCGAGATGTTATATTTCATGAACATCACTTTCCATATCAAATGATTTCTCAACAAAAACTTTCACATTCTCAGTATATTTCATCTTTTTTTCTTCCCAATGTTACGCCAACCTCTTCACAACATTCACAGTTTGATGATTTATCTATTCTGACTTCTAATTCGACTTCTTCATTTGTTACACCAATTTCATCTAGTGATTCTATACTTAATTCTACACCGGACTCGAATTCCATTTCTACAGAGAATTCTGGTCATTCTACTTCTGTTTCTACACCAGTTATCAATCCTGTTTCTAGAAAATCTATACGACACAAACAACCTCCGTCTTATCTCACTCAATATCATTGCAATTTAGCTTCATTAACACACACTCCACATTGGTGTAATCTAGTCAAATATGATCATATGCCAGCATATCATAAAGCATTCATAACTCAGAATCAAGCCCTTGTTGAAACATCTACTTATACAGAAGCTGAAAAACATCCATTATGGGTTGAGGCTATGAATAAAGAGATAAAAGCCTTGAATGATAATACCACATGGGATATTGTTGATTTGCCTCCAGGAAAAAAGGCCATTGGCTGTCGATGGGTTTATAAAACTAAACTACATGCTGATGGAACTCTTGAACGTTGTAAAGCTCGTCTTGCTGCCAAGGGCTTCACTAAACAATTTGGCATAGACTACGAAGAAACATTTTCACCTGTTATTAAAATGAGCTCAGTTCGCTGTTTACTTGCTCTAGCTGCTAGTCGAAAGTGGCCCTTATTTCAACTAGACGTCAACGCCTTTTTACATGGTGACCTCACTGAGGAAGTTTACATGAAAATTCCTCCTGGCATTTCTCATAAGCCAAATCAGGTTTGTCGATTACGAAAATCTTTATACGGGTTGAAGCAGGCATCTCGTAAATGGTTTGAAAAACTAGTTAGTGAATTAACTTCACTTGGTTACATCCAATCTAAGAATGATTACAGCCTATTCATCAAACGTTCTGAGACATTCATTACAACTGTTGCTGTGTACGTTGACGACATAATTGTCACTGGTGATAATTCTTTTGAAATTGATGAGTTGAAATCTCACTTGGATCGTGCCTTTAGTATTAAAGACTTGGGCATTCTACATTACTTCTTGGGTATTGAAGTTGGATATGTCACTGATGGCATTATTCTAAGTAAGAAGAAATTTACTAATGATATTCTTAATACCTGTGACTTTGATCTTTCTAAACCTACTGTCACTCCACTACCTTTGCAACTCAAATTGTCAGCTCATACTGGTGACATATTTCCTCATCCAGATCATTATCGTTCTCTTGTGGACAAACTTAACTATCTTACAAACACACGTCCTGATCTTTCCTACGCAGTTCAAACATTAAGCCAATATATGCAGCAGCCTCGAGTCCCTCATTTTGATGCATTATGTCATACCTTGCGTTATGTAGCTCATACAATTGGTCAAGGAATTTTGCTTAGAGCATCTGACACTCTTACTCTCCAGGCCTTTTCAGACTCCGACTGGGCGTCTTGTGTGGACTCTAGGAAATCCATTACTGGTTACATTATGCTATTTGCTAATTCACCCATTTCTTGGAAATCCAAGAAACAGTCGACTATTTCTCGTTCATCTTCTGAAGCCGAGTACCGTGCCATGGCTTCAACAGCCTCAGAAGTAACATGGTTAATTCGTTTGCTTGAGGAACTTGGTGTTACAAATCTTAAACCCATTACTCTCCATTGTGATAATCAGTCTGCTCTACACATAGCTAAGAATCCCGTTTTTCACGAGCGTACTAAACATATTGAACTTGATTGCCATTTTACACGTGATAAGGTTCTTGAGGGACTACTCCAACTATCATATCTCCCTACTAAACATCAACTTGCTGATATTCTTACTAAAGTCTTGCCTTCTCCACAGTTTCGTGAATTACTTGCCAAGCTAGGAATGTCTCAGCTTCCATCTCCTTTGGCTTCACCATCTCCTAGCTTGAGGGGGGGTATTGGTTAATACATTACTCTATCTACATTGCTCCAGCTCAGCTCAACATTTCAGTAAACAAACAACGTCCAAGTTGCTGTCAAGATAAGTTGCTATCAAGTTGCTGAAGTTGCTGTCAAGTAAAGTTGCTGTCAAGTTGCTGAAGTTACTGTCAAGTTAAGTTACTGTCAAGTTGCTGCCACGTAGGATAACAAAATAACATAAAACTCAATCAGTTATATTTTACTTTGTATATAAATAGAGTGTAGAGCAGTTAGTCAGATTTAGATGATTAGATTCAGAATTAGATACATTGTTCTTGTATCTCTCTTTCTTCAATAGAAAATATGAGAGTTTCTTTAATCATTTCTATGACGTTCTCTTTTATTTTGATTCCAAATGATTAAACTTACACTAATGCACCAAAAATATACTGTAGCTTTTGTTTGTAAAACCTACAGGCTACATTCCACTATGAGATTATATTTACTAACTAATTAAATACGACATGCTGTTTCGGGCCACCTGGAGAATCGAGTCCTTGCATGCACATTTCTTAAACGCGGCTCTATTTTTACCAGCTTACATGCATATACATGAGGTGATAAACTAAGAGATACGTGCATGAATATATATAGCCTACACAAAGACTCGCTGCACAAATTAGTTTTTAAAAAAAAAAAAAAAAGGCTCGCTGCACTGCATATATGCGTACAGTCCCGAAATCATTAGCAGTCCGATCGATGGTTAACTTCAAAAGTGTTGCCTATGCTGGAACACATTTGTATATATAGGTTCTAACTTGATTTCTGGACTTGTGTTGTTCAGTTTTTTCTCTTGATTTGTAAGATATGTAATGCATGTATAGGTTAAAGTCTTAAAAATCGATTTTACCACATTCCCTCATACTCGGTTCGATCGGGTAAAAATGTGCCAATAGTATATATGAATGCTTAAATGATTTATATTTATTTGATGAGGTGATTATATCACACAACGAAGTAAAAGTAGCCTAAATTTTTTTTTTTGCTATTTTTTGTAAGTATATATTTTTACCAGGTATCCGGGCCAGCTTACACGCACCACGATTAAACTTGGGTGTCCCGCTTATTTCCATGCGCTCAATTGGAATCGAACCTGGGACCTCGGGGTGGTAAGCCCCAAAGGTCCAGACCTTAACCAGCTGAGATACCGGGAGGGACAAGGTAACCTAAATTTAGCAAAACTAATTAAATTATCGTAAATTTTGTTACGAAATTCATCCAAAATACTAACTTAATCAATTTGTCATGTCAATTCTTTTTGCCATTACTGACACACAGTTCCCTCAACAACATGATCTGACAATAACATGACCGGACCACAACAAGTTGATTAAATTTGAATAAAGCAAAAACATGCACAACGAAAAAATGACCTAAAAGACCTTCCTGCTCATGTGCATGCATGGTTTTCATGTAGACGACTTTGACAGTTGGAAAGTTGGACATGATATTTTTTTACTTCTCTTTTTTCTCTTTTGGTGGGGGTTTTACTTGTTGATCTTGTATAGGGGGCTCACTTATAGAGATTTTTTTGGTACGTAATCTCTTAATTTGTCAACCCCCTTTCTTGTACCTCATCTACACTACTCTCTTAGCTTCTATATATCAAACTGAACCCAACTCTTTTAACTCACTAGTTAGTAGTAAAACTAAAGAGCCGATAATAAGGCCCATTCTTAATTCAACCACAGAAAATTGATCAATTTTCGACAGCTCAAAAAAATGGAGAATCAAGACTCTCAAGTGAGAGATTCAGAAAGCCGTGGGAGCTCGAGGCGAATCGCCTTTAGCGGTCCATTAGTCTCTAGCAAGAAATTATCAGGAAGCAGAAGAAGTGCAAGGTTCAAAGATGAAACAAACGGACACAATCCCTACATTGAAATAACTTTAGATGTTGCTAACGATTCTTTGTTGGTGCACAACATTAAGGGCACTCCTGATCAAGAAGCAGCGTTGATAGCGAGTCGTATAGAGAAACATCCTTCGTCTTTGTCTACTCAGCTCTCCTCTAAGTTGAGACAGATTTCAAGGGATTTAAAAAACAGCTTTTCATCTTCTAAAAGAAGTACGCACTCGAATAACAAGGTTAAGCACAGCGCCTCCGGAGCTGCCCAAGCCATTATGGGATTGAGGTTTATGCACAAAAATAGTGATGGATGGTCTGAGGTTGAAGCAAGATTCGATGAACTTTCTGTCGATGGCCTGTTGCCTAGATCTTCCTTTGGCAAATGCATAGGTATTAATTAATATTTTCTTTTATTTTTTTGGGTTAATATTGCAAATAATGTATTCTTGGTGGTGATCTGATCAGGAGTGAAAGAGTCTGCTGAATTTATGGGGGAACTGTTTGATGCTTTAGCTCGAAGACGGGGCATAACTTCATCCACCGTTACCAAGGATCAGTTGCATGAATTCTGGAAACAGATTACAGACACAAGTTTTGATGCTAGACTGCAAACGTTCTTCGATATGTAAGCATTAATTGATCAGTTTGTCCATTTATTTCTGAGCTAGATCATTGATTTAACGAAACGATAAAACCAAACCAAACCAAACATACCCAGTATATCCCGCATGAAGCGAGGTCTGGGGAGGGTAAAATGTACGCAGACCATACCCCTACTTTACAGTAGAGAGGCTGTTTCCGTGAAGACCCCCGGCTTAGTGCACCGAATAACAAAGTGGATTTTATAAAAAGATGATAATTGTGTGGAATTATACGCCAAATGTTGCAGGGTGGACAAGGATGCTGATGGAAGAATCACTCAAGATGAAGTTAAAGAGGTACATGACATGCATACCTACCAACATGTGTACACATATGTTTAATATCTCTTTAAAACAACTTTGTTAATTAGTCCCCTCTTAAGCTTTATTCTTAATTAGTTCTTCGTTCCTGATTATATTTAATACACTCTAATTGTTCGTTTCTACTGCTTTAATTATTTAACCGAGTTGCCCATGAGATTCAAAAATTAATTCTTAATTAGTTCTTCATTCTCAATCTCTACAAATCATAATAACCTTTTTCTAATGTTTTTTTAATTTTTTTGCCAGAACCTTTTTCTAATGTTTAGTTACATGAAGTTTCTCTTTTTTATTCCATTTAGTTTCATCTTTTAGTCAGTCATCTGTCATTATATATTTACACATGACTTACCTTGATAATTAACTTGTTAATAACTGCAGATCATTACATTAAGTGCTTCTGCAAATAAGCTAACAAAAATCGTAGAGTGCGCAGATGAGTATGCAGCTCTGATAATGGAAGAACTTGATCCAAGTAATCTCGGATATGTTGAGGTTTGTAACATGTAGTTTTATTTGTATTACACTAATTCGAGACTGTTCACACTGAGGAGCTATTTTATTTTCCTCGATCTATTCTGCTTGCTTAGATGTACAATGTGGAAATGCTACTATTAAGAGCCCCACACGAGGCAGCCTTCTCTGGGACAGACAGTAGGATGCTGAGCAATTTAATAAGCGAAAAACTTGTTCCACCGAAAGATGAAAGCTTAATCAGAAGAGGCTACCGGAGAATTGGCTACTTCATACATGACAACTGGAAGAGACTTTGGATTCTTTGCTTGTGGCTTTTAATTTGTGTAGGGCTATTTACATGGAAATTTCATCAGTACAAGGATAGAGCAGTGTATCATGTCATGGGCTACTGTGTTTGTGTTGCTAAGGGTGGCGCTGAGACACTCAAATTCAACATGGCTCTCATTCTTCTGCCTGTTTGTAGAAACACGATTACATGGCTGAGGAGCAGGACTAGGTTGGGACGTATTATCCCTTTCGATGATAATGTCAATTTCCACAAGGTATGGCTGTGCCTACAGATCGATCATATCTTATGTTTTACAGCGTATACGTGTATTTTAATTTCTAAGCATTCTTCCTACTCGCTTATAATCAAATTTAATTGCAATTATATATTCTTTCTGCAAATCTTATCGTAGACAGATTAGTCCAATAAATAAATATTACACGTACGCTCCTTTGCAAAGATAGGATGATACTGCTCAATATAAGCAATGACATGTTAGACTTTACTATGTGTGTGCATGTGGGTGTGGGTGTTTCTCAAATTTCGAACGGTATACAACCAAAATTTGTCTAATTTTTGCATCTGATCCAGGAGTGATCTGTAACAAAAAGCTAACTAGTACATCTGAATAAACTTTATCAGGTAATTGCTACTGGAATTGCAGTTGGGGTATGTTTACATGTTATCCCACACTTAACATGTGACTTCCCTCGGCTACTCCATTCTACAGACGAAGAATATGTTCCTATGAAGCGTTTTTTTGGTCATCGACCAAGTGAGTACTGGTGGTTTGTAAGAGGCACTGAGGGTTGGACTGGCATAACTATGTTGGTTCTTATGACCATATCGTTTACATTAGCCAACCCATGGTTTCGACAAAACAGGCTTCAGCTCCCAAAAATGATTAAGCGCCTCACAGGATATAATGCATTTTGGTACTCTCACCATTTGTTTATTATTGTATATGTTCTCCTCATCATCCATGGAACTTTCGTTTATCTCTCCAAGGAATGGTACCATAAAACAGTAAGTAATAATGCTTTTTTAGTTGTTAATTGTTATGTATAGTTCGTCTACTTGTTCTTGCATAATGAATTTGCCCAATATTATGGTGCACAATTGATTTCAGACATGGATGTATGTTGCTGTTCCGATGATCTTATATGGTATTGAACGATTAGTTCGAGCATTTAGGTCTGGGCACAGAACTGTGGAAATTCTAAAGGTACTTGAATTAATCCAAGACTACATATGTGACACTCTAGCTACATTGTATATAAAGAACTAATATGATAATTTTAATGGAATTTCAGGTTGCTGTATACCCGGGAAATGTGATGTCCCTGCAATTCACTAAACCTCGAAAATTCAAGTACACTAGTGGGCAGTACATTTATGTGAACTGCTCAAAAGTTTCTCCAGTTGAATGGTATGGTAAATATATTTAGTATTTTGATTGATTAATCCATCACTTTCATATATATATATATTGATTATGCGAAATGCATGTGTTTAGGCATCCATTTTCACTTACTTCGGCTCCACCTGATGATCATCTAAGCCTTCATATCCGAACAGCAGGTGACTGGACATCACAGCTGAAAACAGTGTTCTCCCGGGTACTTATATTTCTTTAAATTACATTCATACTGCCTTTGTAAAGGAATCTTCTTTGGAACAGTGATTATACATATAAATGTGTAGTTGTCCTTGTCCAACATCAGTTGTCTGAGGGCCGGATTAAGTTGTGTAATGATTATTAGGACAGGCTTCACCTCTTCATTTAACTTTCGGACTTTGCATAGAGGTCCACATTTCAATTTCTGACTAACAAAATGTTGCTAATTTGGATAGGCTTGTCAACCTTCGGGTAGTGATCAAAGCGGCCTCCTAAGGGCAGACATTGCACAACAAAACCAGAACGTACCTAGGTATATATTCAATCACTTCTGTATTACTTAACACCTCCACACCATAGGCTAATATCAAATCAACACCGACAAATTCTATATATATCACAATATCACGTGTACAAATTATCAGGTTGCCAAAGCTCTTAATTGATGGTCCCTATGGAGCTCCAGCACAAGACTACAAAGAATATGATATCCTCCTACTCATCGGCCTCGGGATCGGTGCAACCCCTTTGATCAGCATTGTCAAAGATGTTCTTTACCACATCAAACAAAAGAAAGATGAAGAGTCGGGAATTATCGAAAGTGGCACAAGAAATCACAAGAAAAGAAAGCCATTTAACACTACAAATGCGTATTTCTATTGGGTGACTCGTGAAGAAGGCTCGTTTGAGTGGTTCAAAAATGTGATGAATGAAGTTGCAGAAAAGGATACAGAGCATGTAATTGAGCTGCACAATTACTGCACAAGTGTCTATGAAGAAGGCGATGCACGGTCCGCTTTGATTGCCATGCTTCAGTCCTTCCAGCATGCTAAAAATGGTGTAGATATTGTATCAGGGACGCGCGTTAGGACGCATTTCGCTAGGCCTAATTGGCGGAATGAATTCAAGCATGTTGCAGTCAAACATCCTGATAAACGAGTTGGTAAGTATATATACATATATTGAGAGAGAGTTGCATTCCATGAATAAAATCTGAAGAACAATAAAGAACATCATTATAACACTAACTCATATTTGAGTTCAGTCATCGCATCCAATACAAAAAGTTTTTATTTTTTTACCCTCTATACATTCAGCAAAAAAAAAAAAAGCACTGTACACGATGACGTCGTCAATGAATAGTGATTTTTTTTTTACTGAATGTAAAGAGGATAAAAAAATAAGAATTGTGCAGGAGTCTAATTATATAAATTTCTTCTGTGCAGGAGTGTTCTACTGTGGTGCTGCAGCTTTAATACCTGAACTGAGGCACTTGTCCCATGACTTCTCTAGGAAAACAACTACAAAGTTTGATTTTCACAAGGAGAACTTCTGATCACTACATATATGTACAACATGTACAAGTACATTCTATCTCTATTTATATTTATATCATGCATTATATATTTAGCTTATTCATGCGTTACAAGTCTGATCAAAATTAGTGTAAAATATTTAAGGTCATATTTAATCAAGTATGATATAAATTTTCTCATTTGTACTCAACACAATATTGAGATTTTGTAAATTGCAATGCAGTAATTTTGAGTTTTATAAGAACAAATATTTGATTAGATAATTTCCTTTTGACAGTTGACACTCGACATTAACAACATTTCATATAATATTTACATTGCATCTTTATTTTTTGTGTATTTTCCATCTTTTTTTCTTTTTTTTTTTGATAGGAATGATAAATTTCATTCATGAAAAGAAACAGATAATACATTTGAAGAAATAATAAAAACTCACTATCTAACTGAAAGATATGCTTAACCAATCCATGACCCATAAGAAAGAGATTCCTCCGGAAGTTTAGATAATTACACCTTTATATGATACACAAAAAAAAAAAGCCTTGTTAAAAACCCCACAAGAACAAAACCCTATGGAGGGAAAAACTCAGGCGGGAAAAAAGAGCGCCCTACTAAATAAAAGAGTACATCATTTTACAAAAGCCTAAACATCAAATGATTAGAAACTTCTTGATTATTCAGCTTGATTCATCCACTATAGTAATCCATAATCCCGTTTTCATCCATCTTCTCACCCTAAAACTCAAACCTCTGCCGTCATCCATCTTCTCTTTACACTTCTTCCCACCCACGGAAACTGAATATATCAACACAACAAATAAAAATATGTCAAAGTGCCATTAATCAAATATACCTAAAATAATTATGTACTCAGAATACATAATACAACTGAACAAATTTTTATATATCTAACCAGGGTCCTCTATGGATAGACATATAAAAATTAATTTCTCATAAAAAATCTACTATAGAGTCATCTAAAATGACAACAGATTCCAAATCAATAATGATCCAAATCGTCAAAAGACAACATATTATAGGTAACTTCAAAAATAGTAATTACATATGTTTGAATTTTAAAATTTGATAATTCATACTTTTAAAATTACTAATA
The DNA here is from genome assembly GCA_037693485.1 of Kitagawia praeruptora. Lineage (NCBI taxonomy): Eukaryota > Viridiplantae > Streptophyta > Magnoliopsida > Apiales > Apiaceae > Kitagawia > Kitagawia praeruptora. The sequence goes on along the minus strand of CM075351.1, from coordinate 112,086,333 downwards.
ATAATAAAAGAAATCAATTAATTGAGTTAAGCAAGAATATAAATAATAATAATAGTAATAATAATAATAATAATAATAATAATAATATTAATAATAATAATAATAATAATAATTTAAGATTATACAAAAAGTAATTTTTATTAAATTAAATAAAAAAATAAAAAAAATACGACATAATAATATTTTGATCTACATCTAAAATGACAACAGATTCCAAATCAATAATGATCCAAATCGTCAAAAGACAACATCAACAGTTAGGGATGTGCACGGATCAGTTCGGCTCGGTTTTTACCAAAAACCGTTACCAAACCGCATATGTCGATTCGGTTCGGTTTCTACGTATTAACCGTAACCGAACCGTCCACAACGGTTATTTTCGGTTCGATTAACCGTTCATCGGTTTCGGTTTTTTACCTAGTTAAAAGTTTATACAAATTTAATAATATTTAGCTTGAAAAATAATATTTAACTTGAAAATTTGTTTTCAATAGAAAATTTTGAGAATTAAAGGTTCTGCACCATGAAATAAAAAGGACATAAAATCTTTGGTTTGAATTATTTAATAATATCTCGGCTGTCCAAGCTACCACTACATATCTTCCAAGACAGTAGAAGACCAGGACTGGAAGTGGTATCCTTAATATCTTCGCCAAGGGATGTTGCAGACTTGCAGTACTGTACGCAACCTCTGATGAGGAGATTGTGAGAGAAAACAAGCGGCTTTGAGAAGAGAATGCCCCACTCAAACATCACTAAATGCCCAATATTATATAGTAAATAATATATTATATATAATTATATGATAATATTTTAATTATTATAATATTATATGAATGGTTCGGTTTTTCGGTTATAGGGATAAAACCGTAACCGTTACCAAACCGTTCCGTCGGTTCGGTTTGTTTACGGTTTTTATCGGTTTCGATTTTTTTCGGTTTGTTTTTTGGTTTTTCGGCTAGGTTTTGATTTTTCGGTTTTTTTTCTCACCCCTATCAACAGTAACCCAAAATTGGTCCAAAACGCCACCAATAAATGACACATCCTCAAAGGTACAAAAATCATATAAAATGGTACAAAATTACTAATTAAGTCTTATCAATATAGGAATCAAATCAAAACCACAATCAATTAGCCCCCAAACAATGCAAATCTTAATCATTAATTCGAACACATTACAGTCCCCTAATTAAGCACCCTATCAATCATCAATTAAAATTAGTAACTGGGAATTAAGAACGGCAATCAATTATCCTAAATATTTAATTATTTTTAAATTAAATACTCCGTATTAGTAACCGAATCTCATTAAAGCCAGTGAACTCGAGCATTTCGGGCGAGTTCCAAAACAACGATCCATAATTACTGCCAACGAAGTTCTGCAGAAGACCTGTGCTTCAACATGTTGAAACAAACAAATATACATACAAGAAAACCTGCAAAACAAACTCAAAACAAGCTGTTGCAAGAAAAAAATCCGGTCAAAATCCGGCGGCATCAAGCAAGTTTCGATGAACCATAAATTAATCAGAAAATGACGAGAAAATTATATAACATACTAGATACATGGATACATACATACAATCCAAAACTTGAAATGATTACAGTAAAAAAAAAAAATTTCAGTCAAAAATTAAAATCCGGCAAAATCAAAACAATCCAGAACATCACAAAATTAACATGAATCGCCTCCTAATTAAACGATCTATAATCATATATAATTAGAACGGAGAAAAAAGCAATTAAAATCGACATCACAAATTGGCCGAAAATTAATTTAAGTTACCCAAATCTTAAATATGAAGGCAAAAATCATCGTCGGACTATTGAACGCATCATCAGCCGGACTTTTGATATACATGGCACTGGTAGATTTGCTTGCAGCAGACTTTATGGGCCAAAGTTGTTTCTCAATAAACTAGTTTAACAAAAGAGAATAATGTTCCTAAGGTAACCTCAGGAACCTTACCTGAGATTTTAGTATAATTTTTTGATGACATTTTTATAATAATTGAACCGCCCCTGTATTTACAAAAATAACCCAATTCTTGTATTGTTTTTTTTAATCACCTCAGAAACTTAACTGAGGAAAAGCAAGCCCTTAACAAAATGCATCCAAAATGCATCTTTTCTTTTTCCTAATTATTTTCTATCTTTTATGTTTTTTCTTTGTATGAGAATGAGGCCCGTAAAGTAACAACTCTGTGTTTTTTTTTGTTTCTAACAAATATGAAGGGACAGTAAAATTTTAAAACATATCTGAGATTTGTTCAAAAAAAAAACATATCTGAGGCGATTTGATATATATAAAGGTCAAGAATGTTAAAAAACATCATGAAATTTAGATTCTAATATAAACATCAAAAAATGTATTTCATGAATAAAAATAAAATTCAAAAAAAATTTAGGATCAAATATAACATTATTACACATTACATTATTGTTACAAATTATATCCTTATATACAATAAACGTAAAAATGAATTTTATTCATAATTTTGGTCCTTGATCGTTAGATATTAACATAAATTGAGAATCTTGAATCTAACATTAAAAAATGAATTTGATTGTTATTAGAATTATATTCAAATATTAAAAATTATATTTTTCTAATAAATTTAAATCAAATATAAATAAATTTCCCAAATTTTAAAGAATTTTTTAATGTGAAAATTTCTACTTTTCTTTTCTCTTCAGTTTTAAAATAATTCCAGTTGGTTAATAATTGTTAAACTATTGCTGAAATAAAGATTATTTTATTAGTTTCATTTGAACTATAAAATCGTTCCCATTTAAAATTAGGAATGCACAAAATGTCACAAGATTTTATTCGGGCTTTAAAAAACCCGAATTTTGAAGAATCCAGTCGGGCGAGGCTTAATTCATATTGATTGTTTTTATTAAAAAGAAACATTATGTATTTCAATAGGCAAATTAATTTTTTTTGAAAGTCCAAGACCCTATGCCCAACATATTAAAAATAAAATATATTATTAGAATAAAAGATATTAATACTCCCTCTATCCCATCCATTTGTTTACACTTTTTTTTGTCACTTTCTGACACGCATTTTAAGGTGGATTTTAAGGATAGTTCTATAACTTATTTTTAAAATTTTCTTTTTTTGTATAAAAATAGGATTGTTCTATTTTTATACAAAAAAAGAAACTTTCAAAAATAAGTTATGGAACTATCCTTAAAATCTACCTTAAAATGCGTGTCGACATCCCATTTTGAAATGATAACAAATGGATGGGACGGAGGGAGTAGTATTTATAAATTAATAAAATTATGAATTTTAAAGAAAAATCATAAATTAAATATAAGTATAATTATAAATATTTAAAAAATTGTACATTGCATGGGTTATAAACTATTATGTGTGGGTGGCATCCTAGGGAGATATTTATTTTTGGGTTTTTTTTTTAAAATACCTGTCCTTCAAATTATTTTTTAAAAAATATTACCACTTTTAAAACTATTTATAAAAATACCTTTTTTTTTAAATTTTTTTTGAAAAATACGGTTTGCAACCTCATTTACAACTTCAGGGCGGCGCTAGCCGTGTGAGTTGCAAATGAGATTGCAAAAGTTACAACTGAAAACTGGAAGTTGCAAATGAGGTTGCAACTGAAAACTGGAAGTTGTAAATGAGGTTGCAAAATTTGCAACTGAAAACTGGAAGTTGCAAATGAGGTTGCAAATGAAAACTGGAAATTGCAAATGAGGTTGTAAAAGTTGCAACTGAAAACTGGAAGTTGCAAATGAGGTTGCAAAAGTTGCAACTGAAAACTGAAAATGAGATTGCAAAAGTTGCAACTGAAAACTGGAAGTTGCATATGAGGTTACATAACAACCTCATATGCAACCTTATATGCAACCGAAAACTGAAAACTGGAAGTTGCAACTTACAGTTTTCAGTTATCATTTTCGACCAGTTTTTTGAAATATATAGGGTCACGTTCTAAAAGAAACAAACTTAAACTAAAAACTAGAAACCAAGGGCAATTTTGTCTGTTTAGTTTCCCTGCACTCCTACCAAACCCCTCGTCAGTTGCCCACCTGATACATTTTCAGTACATATCATTACTAATAACTATTGCTCATCACCCCCACCCCACTACTATCACTACCACCACCGAGACACCATCACTTCCTCCACCACCATATCACCAACCATCACCACCCCTACCACCTACCATCATCACCATACTACATCCTTCTCTCTTCAACCAACTCACCCAATCTGTCCTCACCCCATTTCTTACCTCACCCCTCCTATTCTTCACCATTACACACATCTGAATGTTGTATATATACATACATATATACGCACATATCACTTTATGAATATCTCTCGGTTAATCACCCCTACAACAAGTAACATCAACGCTTAATCACTATCGCCATCGCCATAGATTCCTGGAATCAATGATTTCTACCGGAGAGATACAAAAAATAAAGAAATCACTATATTATATTATAGGAATCAGCCGTTTATATTACAGAAATCACTAATTTATACGATGGAAATCACCGACTAGTTCAGCAGAAACTTCAGCACAAAACCCATTTCTTCTTCCTCGCACCACCCCCCACACCACCATTGCCGCCACATCTCCACCGTCGCCACCACACCACACAGTACTGTTGTATCCACCATAAATTAGGTCGGTGATTTTGAATCAAACATGGCTGATGAACACGGATTTCAAATCAAACATGACGGATTTCAGATCTGAAGGGGATGACGATCTGTAATCAAACATGGCAGAGGAAGACGATGAAGATGATGCCCCTGCGGGGCCAGAGTTCGAAAAGGAAGAGGAGAAGTAAGATCTAGAAAATTTGAGCTTACCGGAAAATCGCCTGAGAAGATGATCGGAGCTCGCCGGAGAAGAATGTGGGGTGAGCGGAGGTTGCTGGTGGTTGGGTTTGGATGTGGGATGGGTGTATTTAAATTGGGTGTGAGTATTTAAATGAGGCCATTAGATGTAATTAGATCCTAAGATTAATAAAGGTTTCTAGTTTTTATTTTAAAAGTGGTTTCTATTTGACCACTAGCCTATATATATATATATATATATAGTGAGTTGCACTCCATAACAAATACCTTATATAACAAACAATAAAGAACACCTCATATCTAATCTAATATAAGAGTTCCGTCATGGCACCCAATACAAAAAGTTGTTAGTCATCATGAACAGTAAAAAAATTTATTTTATTTTTATTTTATTTTTTTATTGGATGGCTAGAGGGTAAAAAAATAACAACTTTTTGTATTGGGTGCCCTTGGCGGGGCCAAAGGATCTAATAGATCTAAGGTGTTCTTTATTGTTTTTTATATAAGGGTGTTATGTATGGAGCAAAGACCTATATATATATATATTTCAAAAAACTGGTCGAAAATGACAACTGAAAATTGGAACTTGCAATCAGAAATTCGTATGCTCCCCTATATAGCATCGAAGTTGCATATTAGGTTACATATGAAGTTGCATCCAGTTGCAACTTACAGTTTTCAGTTATCATTTTCGACCAGTTTTTTGAAATATATATACAACTGAAAACTCACACGGCTGGCGCCGTCCTGAAGCTACAAATGAGGTTGCAAAGGTTGCAAAACTTATTTTTCAACAAAGAATTTTAAAGAAAGGTATTTTCATAGAAGGTCGTATTTTAAAAAAAAAATAGAAGTTAAAAACAAAGACGATGGTATATTTAGAAAACTGAAAGTATACATTTGAAACCCCATTTTAAAGACAGTAAAAATATAAAAGAAAGTTAAAAACATATATGTTTTTGTAAATATCCCTTTATTTTTTTATATGAACTATAACTAAAAATCTTAATTAAAAAATTGAAAAGAAATTACACAATTTTTCTTTTTGGAAAATCAGTAAAAATTAATTAAATAATCTAAAACAATTCTACTATAGAGTCAAATTTATTGAAAATGATTCTACTGTAGAATCAAATTCAAATCAAGCTTTTTGTTTAAATTTTATGTGTTAGATCCTTCATAAAATTTATATGTCGTTAATATTTTACATTAGAATCAAATTCTATGTTTTTAAAAATTTTATTTTTAATTTATTGATGAAATCCAATGATGGAATCAATGGCACTTTCACGTAAGATTTTTAGCTAGAATATTGGACAACGTATATAAAATTCTATGTTGGATTATATAAGATTCCATGTAAGGTTTGGATTTTAAATTTAAACGAGATTTGAAGTTAAATTTGACACTTTAAATTTAATTATTGTTAAATTTTGTGATTTTAATTTTAAAACATGAATTTTTATGAAAAGTAAAATGTTTTGATAGTTTTATGAAAATAAAGTATTTTGATAGAAATTTCTTATTATTTTTTATATAAGATATTTTTCGTAGTGTAACCCTACATATAAAATAAAATAATTATTGATGACTAGTACATGTATGATACAAAATTTCTTTAATTTAATTTGATTTTAAAACTAAATTTTATATTTGTAATTTTATTTTCAAAAAAGGTCCCTCCATTTATGTTAAGAGATTTTTTGATAAATATAATGTTAAAAGTAATTGCAATTTTACTTTTGTTAAAAAAAACCATTTGCAAATTTACCATTTTAATTGGAAAAATATTTTATTTTATCGAAAAATACCAATTTCTTAAACTAAATACACACACAAGTATATACCCCTGCGGGGCCAAAAATTATTAAAACAACATCACTATCATGTCAGCTGCCACGTTAGTAAGGAGCGGGACCCATCTACCACGTCAGCTACCACGTCAATAAGGAATGGGGACCCACCTGCAATGCAGCTACCACGTCAGCAAGGAGTGGGGACCCACATGTACGCTACGTCAGCTGGGGTGGGACCCACTTGACATGTCAGCTATCACGCCAGCAGGATGTGACTCAACTCATCTATAACATGTGCCACCTAGGATATTATTGCTAAGGGTTTTCCCCATTAGAGATGCTCTTAGCAAAAATATACACAACTATCACTATAGCTATGTTCATTGGAGTTCTCCTTGCCACCCTTATGTAAGAGCAAGTGCAGTGGACGAGCCCAAGTCCACTGACACTTTCTTCTTTTTGAAGCCAAGTCACCAAAAACCGGGCTTGATAAATTAAGTGGCCAACTAGCTCCAATGCAAAGCCCAAGTCCAACTTTTAGTAGGTCCTACTTAATTATTATTTAATCTATTTTATATAATTTTTAATTTATAATATAATTAAGATATATATATATATATATATATATATATATTTAAATTATTAATGAAAAGATTTCAAAATAAATGAAAAGATAAAAAAAAATTAAAAATGAGAAATTTTAAATTTAAATTTTAATAAGATTGAAAATAAAAAAAGACTTTCTTATTAAAATGCATTACATAATTGAAAAGAAAATATTACAAGAACAGGACAATTTAAAAGATTACATCTCAAATAAATTAACCACCATTATGGAACCTTGTGATATGCTCAATCAGATCGGATTGTAGTTGACGATGTTTCTGCCTGTCACGAAGTTGGATAGTCCTTTCGATATACATTTCATAAGAGGCTAAAGGTTCTTCGCCTAAGTTTGGAGGTGGTAAGCCATCTGTTGCATCATCATAAGATGGTAAAGGACCAAAGGGAGTGGCGTATGTGTCTCTCTCATCCTCAACGATCATGTTATGTAGTATAATACACGCTCTCATTATCTTAGCGAGATCTTCTTTATCCCAGAATCGTGCTGGACCGCGTACAATTGCAAATCGAGATTGCAACACACCAAATGCCCTTTCTACATCTTTTCGTTGACCTTCTTGATATTTGGAGAACAATTTTCTCTTCTCACTCTGCGGGCGTGGAATTGTTTTCACGAACGTAGCCCATTCTGGATAGATTCCATTTGTTAGATAGTACCCCATGTTGTAGTTGTTACCATTAATATTGTAATTTACCTCGGGAGCACGACCTTCTAGTACATCATCAAATATCGGTGACCGGTCTAACACATTTATGTCGTTATTAGAACCAACAACTCATAAAAATGCATGCCATATCTATAGGTCTGATGAGGCAACAACTTCAAGCAATATTGTTGGAACTCCTTTATGACCACTCATGAACATCCCTTTCCATGCTTTAGGGCAATTTTTTCACTGCCAGTGCATGCAGTCAATACTACCCATCATATCGGGAAAACCGTGAGCCTCTCCCATTTGTAGGAGACGTTGTACATCATTTGAGTTTGGTTTTCGCAAATATTCACTCTCAAAAATTAAAATAACATCAGTGACAAATTTTTTTAAGCATTCAATTGCAGTGGACTTACCAATGCGCACATAATCATCAACTGCATCTGCTCCAATTCCATATGCCAACATACGTATGGCCGCCATGCATTTTTGTAAAGGTGATAGGCCCTTTCTTCCCAATGCATCAGCCCTCTGCTGAAAATATGGATCAAAATTTGAAAGAGCATCCACAATTCGAAGGAACACGTGTCTTCCCATTCGAAACCTTCGTCGGAATGTATCAAGAGGGTATACTGGATTTTGAGCAAAATAATCTCTCTCTAAACGTTCATGACCCGCTTCACGGTCTCTGCTTATCACCCGTCGATTCGTGGTTGATGAGCCTTCTCCATAGATTTGGTTGAATAGCTCGAGGCGACGATCCTCCAGTGAATTATCAAAGAAAAACTCTTCAACAAATTCTTTAGACACATCAAAGTTGTCATCCATAGTATATATTTTGATTGTAATGTAAATGAAGAAAATGAGTTACAGACTATCACAAAGAACAAACATGTTATATATAGGAGATAAACGGAATAAAAGGCAACAGCTAGTTCTAAATTAAAAAAAAACAAGAACTAAATTCCAACGGCTAGTTCCAAAGAGAAACAAACAAACAAAAACAAACAAACACTAGCTTCCAAGAACTTATTCCAAAGAGAAACAAACAAACAACTAGCTTTCAACGACTAATTCTGTTAGGAATAATTCATAAGTTGTGATGTTAAGAATAGAATTTACACATTATACTTCTTGTAATCCTGATCTTATAAAGGATTTAGCACTATATATTGGATTTATGTGTAAAACAGTTATCTGTACAGTTTAGTCAGGAATGAACAGTGTATCGGAGACTACATGTCAGACACAAAGGGCAAATCCTGATGATGGTCTAATACTGATGATGATCAGATACTGATGCAAGATGAAATCCTGATATCAGTCGTGTTACTGATGATGTCATTGTGGATGCTACAGAAACTGGCAAGTGCTATAAAACAGGATCGTTGTTTGAAGAACAAGCAAGAAGATATTATGAAGGAAAGAGTTTTCTATTGATGGAAACTATCGACTAGAAGGCAGAACATTGTCATGTATAGATTATATCTTTCTGTTATTTGTTGATAGGTAGCATTATAAATACTCTCTCTATATCATTGTAAAAAGAGTCGAACAAGTGTTGTGAGTTCGTGTGCGTAGCTCTGTATAAGGTTTGTATTCGAGAGTTCGAAACAAACAGAGAGAGAGATTTGTATTGTCAGCAGCTGCTAAAGGTATTGTACACCTTTGGTAGAGTTTGTATTTTATCTTTTTAATACAAACAGTTTCGTTTCATTCGATTGATCTTGTGCATCTATATTCAAGCAAAAATCAGACACGATTATATAACTTGTATTCAACCCCCCCTTCTACAAGTTATTCGAGTTAACAATTGGTATCAGAGCAGGTTGATTTCGAATAATCATAAAGATCTGCAATCATGTCTGGTTACAAGGATGGGAATACTAAGATTCCTATGCTCAAGAGAAACGAATATACTCTATGGGAAGTAAAGATGTTGCATCATCTGGAAGCAACAGATCCTGATTATCTTGACAGAATCAGAGATGGACCTTTTGTTCCAACAAAGGTCGTTGGACAAGCAACTGTTGATGGTGTGGTTGTTCCAGAACATACAGCAGAGAAGCCTAAATCTGAGTGGTCAGACAAGGACAAGGAGAATGTTCTTAAAGATGCTAAAGTGAGAAACATATTATTCAACAGTCTTGATTCTGTTCTCACTAACTATGTTCTCTCTTGTAAAACTGCTAAGGATATATGGGACAATCTTAAGGTTCACTATGAAGGAACTAAGCCTGTCAGGAAGAATATGAGGACACTACTTATACAACAGTGTGAGTACTTTGAATCCAAGTCTGGTGAGTCACTTACTGATACCTTTGATAGGTTTACAAAACTCATCAATGAGATGGCCATGCATGGTAAATATTATGACTTGGAGGATATGAATAAAGTTCATGAAAGCTTTGCCTGATTTCTACAATGAGAAGATATCTGCAATTGAGGAAGCTAATGATCTGGATGAGATTTCATTAGAGGCAGTATATGGAAAATTGAGAGCTTATGAACTTGACAAGCAGCAGAAGAAGAGCAGGAGTGAAGGAAAGATGAAGACTATTGCACTTACTGCTCAATCTGAAGTTAAGAAGCTTCCTGAAGAACAGCATGAAGAGATTGCTGTAAAGAATTCAAGGAAGAAGAAAAGCAAAGAAAGTTCTGAGTCAGAGACTACTGATATGGACTCTGATGATTCTGAATCTGAGATGCAGGAACTCTTTGCTATGTTTGCTAAAGCCTTCAAGAAAGGAGGATTCAACAAGAGAAGATTTAGCAAAGGACCTTTTCAAAAGAAGGAGGAGAAGAAGAGTGACAAAGGCAAAGGTACAATTGTCAAGCTTGATAAGGCCAAGATCAAGTGATTTAACTGCAGCGAGCTTGGACACTTTGCTAGTGAGTGTAAGAAGCCTAGGAATTCAGGAAAGGGTAATGCACTTATGGTAACACAGAAGGATTGGGCTGATTCCAGTGATTCTGAAGATGAATTGGATTATGACAACATTGCATTGATGGCAAATAGTTCAGACAAACCTGGATCTCCAAAGAAAATTTCTCCATCCTCTGTTAAGGTATCACTTCACTCTCTTGATTCATTTGATAGCTTAAATTCTGATGAAATTAGAACTATCCATGCTGAGTTTAAAAATCTTATGACTAATTTTAGAATTCTTACTTGTGAAAAAGATGAACTTAAGGTTAAGAATGATAAATTAGTTGATAGAAATAATTTTCTTGAATCTGAGTTAATTCAAATGGAAGAATACAAGAATGTAACCTGATGCACCTAGGAAAAAATGCTATAAGTGTGGAAATCATAATCATTTGGCCCTAGACTGCAATCAAAAACCTTCTTGGAAAACTGAGTCTAGATTCCCCAAGACTCAGAAAATTCAATACCAACCACAAAAAACTTGTTATCATTGTGGTAGTTTACTTCATTCCATTTACATGTGTAGAGAATATCATGAACTGTATTATGACTATTATTCTTTGAAATATGAAACTCCTAGTCATAAACAGTTTGTGAAATCAGAGTCTAAGGTTGACTCTGCAACAGGTAAAGTAAAAGGAAAATCTTCAAAGCCTGTTGTTTCTAAATCTAGTAAGAAAGGATCCAATCAAAGTTGGGTCCTAAAAAATTCTAACTAGTTACTTTTTGTTTGCAGGGCACATGAAAGAAGCATTCAATTATCTTGGACAGTGGATGCTTTGGACATATGACTGGAAAGAAGTCCCTGCTTACAAAGTTTGAAAGGAAAGCTGGCCCAGTAATATCTTTTGGAGATGGCAACAAAGGAGAAACTCTGGGATATGGCTCAATTATTTTGGGGAATGTCATCATAGAATATGTAGCACTGGTTGAAGGCTTGAAACATACTCTTTTAAGCATAAGTCAACTGGGTGATAAAGGTTACAAATCAATCTTTGACAAAGAAGGATGCAAAATCTTGAATATGCAGAATGGAGACATTGTTCTAACTGGTCAAAGACATGGTAACATATATGAAGCCAGCTTAAGTGATACATCTAAAGGAATTGTTATATGTCTCTACAGCAAAGCAACAAGTGATGAAAGCTGGAATTGGCACAAGAAGCTCTCACATCTTAATTTCAAGAAGCTTAATCAACTTGTTAAGCACAATCTGGTGAGAGGCCTACCTCAGGCAAATTTTGTGCAAGATGGACTTTGTGATGCATGTCATCTTGGAAAGCAAAGAAGAACCACTTTCAAGAGCAAGATTGAAAATTCGATTACTGAACCATTTCACATGCTACATCTTGATTTGTTTGGTCCAGTAAACATTATGTCTATCAGCAAGAAAAGATATGCTCTAGTGATAGTGGATGATTTCACAAGGTTTACATGGGTGTTCTTTCTACACAAGAAGGATGAAGCTCCTCAGCAAATCATTGAACTTGTAAAGAATATTCAGAATAACTCTGAGTACAAAGTTAAAGTACTTAGGAGTGACAATGGTACAGAATTCAAGAATTCTATAATAGAGGGGTTTTGTGCAGACAAAGGAATTACTCAACAGTTTTCTGCACCTGGTACACCTCAACAGAATGGTGTAGTGGAAAGAAAGAACATGACTCTCATAGAGGCAGCAAGAACCATGCTTGCAGATGCAAAACTTCCAACCTACTTTTGAGCAGAAGCTATTAACACTGCATGTTTCATTCAAAACTGTACCTTGGTAAATAGTCATGGAAAAACTCCCTATGAGATGATCAAAGAAAAGAAACCAAGTGTGAAATACTTTCACATCTTTGGATGAAAATGCTATGTCCTAAAAGTTCATCCAGAACAACTTGGAAAATTTGAAGCCAAATCGGATGAAGCAGTTTTTCTAGGATATTCAGCATCTAAGGCCTTCAAAGTTTATAATCTCAGAACTCACATTGTTATGGAATCAATTCATGTTGCATTTGATGATAAGAAATTTGGAATTCTGCAAACTGATGAAAGCCATGACAAATTGGAATTTGAAAATCTGAAGAATTCTGAGATACCCTCCAGTGATGATGAAGGTTCTCCAGAAGGAATTTCTATTACTTCTCAAAGGAATGCTACTGTTGAGGGGGAGCAAATAAATCAAAGAGAACACAGTGATCATCAGGAGCAGACTAGCTATTCAGAGTCTACTCCATCAGGAATTGACGTTTCAGAGTCTACTCCATCAGGAACTGATCTTTTAGAGTCTACTGAAGGAAGATCAGTAACTAGCAGTAATATGGAATCTACTGATTCTATTGATCAAATGAGAGTTTTTGAAGGTAGAGAGAATTCTTCTACAAGAGATACCACTAACTTAGGGGGAGAGACTAGTAGAGTTAATCTACCACCTGTTAGAAAATGGACAAAGGATCATACTGAAGATTTGATAATTGGTGATCCAAATAGTGGTGTTCGAACTAGAAGATCAATTCAAAATGAATGCTTGTATATTTGCTTTCTCTCAAAGAATGAACCTAAGAAGGTTGAAGAAGCCTTACAGGATCCTGATTGGGTAATTGCAATGCAGGAGGAGTTAAATGAGTTTGAGAGAAACAAAGTCTGGAAACTGGTACCAAGACCTAAAGATAGATCTATTGTTGGTGCAAGATGGGTTTTCAGAAACAAGCTAGATGAATCTGGTATGATTGTAAGAAACAAAGCAAGACTGGTGGCCAAGGGTTATTCTCAGGAAGAAGGCATTGATTATGATGAGACCTTTGCACCTGTAGCAAGATTGGAAGCAATCAGAATGTTTCTTGCATTTGCAGCTCATTCAAAATTCAAGGTATATCAGATGGATGTAAAGAGTGCTTTTCTAAATGGCAAACTTGATGAGGAAGTGTATGTGGAACAGCCACCTGGATTTGTTGATCCAAAATTTCCAAATCATGTCTACAAACTTGACAAGGCACTCTATGGACTAAAGCAGGCACCAAGAGCATGGTATGAGACTTTGTCTAAATTTCTTCTTGAAAATGGCTTCACAAGAGGTACAATTGACAAAACTCTATTCTTTAGAAAGATAAAAGGTGAATTTCTTTTAGTTCAAGTTTATGTTGATGATATTATTTTTGGTTCTACTAATGAAAAGTTGTGTGCTAAGTTTAGCAAGCATATGCAGTCTAAGTATCAGATGAACATGATGGGTGAATTAAATTATTTATTAGGCTTGCAGGTCAAACAGACTGAGACTGGTATTTTCATTAATCAGTCAAAGTATATCAAAGATCTTTTAAGAAGGTTTGACTTTCAAGACTGTACAGTTGCAAAAACACCCATGACAACAGCCACTAAACTAGACTCTGATCCTAAGGGGAAGAGTGTGGATAATACTAGTTATAGAGGCATGATAGGCTCATTGTTATATCTAACTGCAAGTAGGCCAGATATAATGTTTTCTACCTGTTTATGTGCTAGATTCCAAAGTGATCCTAAGGAATCTCATTTAATTGCTGTGAAGAGAATTTTTAGATATCTCAAAGGAACTCCAAATCTTGGGTTGTGGTACCCTAGAGAATCTGATTTCTTTCTAATTGGCTATTCAGACTCTGATTATGCAGGGTGTAAGATAGACAGGAAAAGCACTACAGGTACATGTCAATTTTTGGGAAACAGATTGATTTCTTGGGCAAGCAAGAAGCAACAATCTGTCTCAACCTCAACTGCAGAAGCTGAGTACATAGCAGCAGGCAGTTGTTGTGCACAGCTCCTTTGGATAAGAAATCAGTTGATGGATTATGGTATGACACTTAGTAATATTCCTATGTTTTGTGATAATACTAGTGCTATTAAAATTACAGAAAATCCAGTCCAACATTCAAGGACTAAGCACATTGATGTCAGGTATCATTTTATTAGAGAACATATTGAGAATGGTACTGTGGAACTTCATTTTGTTCCTACTGACAAACAGCTTGCAGATATTCTAACTAAACCACTTGATGAGACTATATTCAGTAGATTAGTAAGTGAGTTAGGAATGTTAAATTTTTAGATCTTTAACATCTGCAATAGTAGCAAGGTATGTTGTTTTTAGCTTATAGACTTGATATTCTTGTCAGGATCTATATTTGATTGTTAAATGCTTTAGCTATAAAACTTTGCCTTGATAAATTTCAGTATGATAGACTTGTTAATAATCATCAGGATTAGATTTGTTATCAGGATACTGACGTCATCAGTATTGTGTCAGTATCAGGATTGTGAAAATTGTTTCAAATCCTGACGTTTACTTTGTGTAGTAATCTAATTCTGTGATGTGTTAAGTCTATGCCAGCAAGTTTTAATATTTGCATACTGATAATTTATACATCATTCAATAATCAAAAGACAAGTAGATAATAAGAAATTGTATTTTCATTAATTGAAAGCATTACATATATGGAAATGAAATACAACATCTTTTTGTCTAACTTCTACTGATAATCCTATACTTGTCTAATGATATGGATTCTGAGATACAGGACAAGGAACATCAAGAAATCCATCAGGGGATTTGAACAGCCTCGTCTGCTTCTGGATTCCTTGTCTGGGCGACTTGAATGAGAGTAGCTAACTTAAATGAATAGCATCTCCATCAAGATCAACCTTAGACTCTCGGCCAAATTCTTCATCCTCAAGTTTTGAGGAGGTTAGGGGAAGATTGTATCCAACAGATGGATGTTCTATGAGAAACCTCTAGATATTATTGGAAACCAATCCATCCATGATTAGTTCGATGAGAAGAGTCGTCTTTTCAAAGAGATGATCATGAACAGGATGTTCATCGACTGTGAAAAATCTAAAGAATGGGTGTGAATGGAATTTTGGTTTGAGAAGCATTGTTGAGAAGAAAAGAAATTGAAATGTTTATGGAGAAAGGCATATGGTGTCTGTTTCTTTTAAAGATAGACGTGAGAAGCTGAACAGTCATTTGGAAGTTTTAATGAAGTCAGATGCTAATTATTGCGTGTGACTGTATTTCTTGTTTTCAAGAAATATTGAATATATCTAACCAATTGATTTTTATTCAGATTAATTGTTTATTTCTTTTTCAGATAACAGAAAAATGCCAGGTGGAAACTCCATATTAAGTCTCTGGAATCAGGATGATATTGATCAGGATTTCAAGTGTGACCATCAGGATTTGAGAATTATTATATTTTTAAATCACATTGTATTTTGTGATTATTTTGATGAGAGGTCAACAGGAAAAGGAAGCTGATCAGTATTGATTATTTATACCATAATTTATTTCATGAAAATCAATTTTGGATTTTATTTTCCAAAAATCATGGATAACCGCATTTTTCAGGGACTGACACCTGTCAATCTACGTGTCAACGTGGGATAGTGGTCTGAAAGATTTGTGAAATATATTTGTTTTGAAACTCTAATCGTGTAATTGCTTTCTCTATTTTTACATTCTCTAAAGCAAAAACACTCTTGAGTTTTCAAAATCACTAATCCATTTCAAGAATTTTTCAAGTTCTTTTCAGATCAAAAATGGCAGCTCAGAGAAGATTACCTAAATTAGTAGCTTTCAAGTTTGGTGACTTTGATTTTATGACAAACAATCATGTAGCAGCTATCACCAACAAGAAACGAGTGTCATCTGATTTTCATCCAATCATGAACTTTCTGGCATATGGACCATTAAGTTATGCATTGACAGCATCTCCACAAATTAATCAAGCAGCTGTTACACAAGCTTGGGAGAATGCTGAGGTAATTGATTCTACTCAGAGACAATCAGGTAAGATTGTTCTACATTTAGGACAAGACTCATTTGATATTACTGAATTTGTTGTTAATTCAGTACTTCACTTACCTGTTAGTTTGATTTATGATAATGTACCACCTGATGATAATGTGAGAACTATGTTGTCTGAATTAGGTTATAGTGGACCTCTAGACAACATGAGCCAGTTGAATAGGTCTTTTCTTAGAAAGGAATGGTCTTTCTTCTTTGATCAAATTGCTAAATGTTTTACTGGTAAATGTAGTTCTTTTCAGCAAATTACTTCTGTTACATCACATATTGCTTATAGTTTGCTTTATGAAAGAGTAATTAACATTGGTCACATTATCTTAAGTCAGATAAGTATTAAACTTGGGTTAAGAGATCAAAACAGGAAAATGGTTTATTATTATAGATTTATGCAATTGTTTATTAACCATTTTATTCCTGATGTTGAAGCTAGATTTGGTAGGGAACATTGTGTTTCTTCTTATGAACAGCAAAAGAGAATTTTCTCTGACATTATAAAGAAGGACAATGAAAAAAATCTGGATGAAATACCTGCAATTCATTATCCACATCATTTTCAGGTAATTCTTAAAACTCATCTTCCTACTCTCTACAATTCTTCTTTCTTTTGTGGTGAAATGGCTCAGGAATCTCATTTGGAGGAGAACCCACACATGTCTACCCAAGTAGCCCAAAACATTATAGTCTCTGAAACAATTCAAGAACCAAATTTTGATCCACAGCCTATTGTTTCAAAGAAACCAACCTCTGGTGTTTCTCAAAAGACATCAGTTGTAAGGAAGAGAAGATTTGTTGTGTCAAGTAGTAGTAATTCTAGTGAAGATGATGATGATTTAACTCTTGCTGAGAGAGCAGAATTGAAGGTTGCAATTCAACTTTCTCTGTTAGCACAAAGAGATAAAAAACCTAGCCACAGCCAGGCTGCAGTCTCCCAAAAGGCTGTAGTTCTTAAAAAGGGAAAACAATTACTGGATACTATCTCTCAAAAGACTGTGTCTATTGAACAAAGATCTCATCCCAAGATCACTTCTGTGTCTACATCTCTTGAGTCTTCTCAGGATAAATCTTTTGCTCACTATACCAGGAAAACAAGGAGAAAGATTCAATTGTCAACTACACACACAGAGTCTAGTCCAACTAACATTATGCAGGTTTCTACACATCAAGCTACATCTGTGTCAGTATCTGACAAGAGAGATCTGGATATTGATTCTTCATGGGAAACTACATTGTCGTACAGAATGGCTATGGGACTTATCTCTCTAAAAGTGAAGCTTTCCAGGCCAGTTCTAAATTTTCTAAGTGAAAGTGTTCCTAGACTTTCATTTTCTGAAGAATATGGACTTCTACATCAAAGACTTGACTTAATGAAGATGTATTTCTATGTATCTGTCAGAAGACAATTAGTCAAGAAACTTGGACTCTCGAAGCATGTTGCACTTCAATCACTTCATGCATATTTATTTGACAAAGATGTCATTATTGAAGATGCCTCAGCTCAAGGTGAACAACTGGAGGAAGTAGATAGAGGGAAGCAGTCAACAGAAGGTACTATTGCACCAGTGGTGAATAGTAGGACAGATCAGATCACATTCACTATAACACAAGAACCATCTAGTCAGAGGAAGGATGGCTCAGGAACTGTGATAGCTGATGCTGAAAGGACTTCTGTGATGACTGAGAATGCAAGTGAGATACCCTATGATATGGGAGGAATGACTTTGGTTGATTTGTCTGAAGATCAAACAAATTTTGTTCAGTCAGAGCCTATCCACCTTGAGGGTGAGTCTCAGCAAACAACACTTAAAGACGGTGATGTACTAACTATGGTGTCTAATGAAGTATTACTGAAGACATCAGAGTCTAGTAAAGAACCTGAAAGTGGTATACTGGAGCCTGTAGTCTCTGGAAGGAAAGAAGATGATTGTAAGGGTTCAGAGATTATAGCAGCTCACTCCTTGAAGAAAACCTCAAGCCCCTTGCCATATGAGGAACCCCCTCTCCATGTGAGTTCAGGTATAAAAACTCCTTCTAAACCCTATTTTTCTGTAGGTCATGAGAGCACTTATCCAAATTTGAGTGATACACTTGAAAAGATGGACTTAGATCCACAAACTGAGAGGCTAGCTCCTGACCAGGCAAAAGGTGAGGTAGAAAGAGTGTTGACTTTAGTAAGTCAAAGTGAGAATGAGGGTATGGATGATCAACTCCATAGTGAGGGAGAGAAAATTAGGAAACCATCATTTGATTTCTGGGATCAGGTTTTTCCTGAATCTTGGTCTGAAAATTTGGGTATGGATGCTGGTACTTATTCATTCATCAAAATGTATCAGAAGAATGACCTAGCACATCACAATGCAAAGCCAGAAGTTAAAGCTCAGAAGCAAAAGGAGAGGCTTGCAGGAATCATTAACAGAAGAGGTGCCAGGAAAAAGGAATCTCTTGATACATATGTACCAGATGAAGTTCCTAATGATCCTAGTGTTCCTTTGTATGTACTTTCAATATCAGCTAGAATTGAGACATCTACAGTCTCTGATCACTCTAAGGAGGAGTCAGGTTTTGAAGATGTTAGTACACAGAATACTAGTGAAGGAGATGATGATCATGTTTCAGCTCCAGATCAGAAAGATGAAGATGTTGATACTTCTAATCAGGTTTTATTACTTGAATATCATACAACACAAGCAACTTCTTTTACAAGACTTGAAGATACAGTTCTTTCTGATTCTGATTCTGAAGATACAAGAAGCACTTCCAACATTGAAGTTCATTCTGATGTTTTGAAAGATATTCAGAATTCTCAAATTGCTATGCAAACAAGACTTCAATCACTTGAAGATAACCAAGTCATAATTATGGAAAATCAAGCAGTTCTGATGAATATCATTTGTTCTGTTTCTGAATCTCTTGGAATTAATGTTGCTGATGTCAAAAAGGGGGAGATAAAGACAATTTAGAGACAACAACAACAACAACACCAGACTGGGGGAGATAAAGAGCAGACAAAGGGAAGTAAAAAGAAGAACTAGGAGTGACAT
This sequence comes from Kitagawia praeruptora, assembly GCA_037693485.1. Lineage (NCBI taxonomy): Eukaryota > Viridiplantae > Streptophyta > Magnoliopsida > Apiales > Apiaceae > Kitagawia > Kitagawia praeruptora. Next base: position 112,066,626 of record CM075351.1, on the reverse strand, counting down.
TGGTGAATCTCAGCTAGGAAGTGGTAAAGGAAGAGCAGCATTAATAGTTAAAATTCTTTCTTCTAAATACTAGATAAACGTCTACATCTGGGAAGGAGGTACTTAACTTCATAATTCTACATTTATAAATTCTATTCTGGTTATATTGTTATATGTTTTGACATCCACAACTTAGATTTATGCTTCAGATTTTAAAGCATAAATAGAGGGAGATTGTTAGGAATAATTCATAAGTTGTGATGTTAAGAATAGAATTTACACATTATACTTCTTGTAATCCTGATCTTATAAAGGATTTAGCACTATATATAGTATTTATGTGTAAAACAGTTATCTGTACAGTTTAGTCAAGAATGAACAGTGTATCGGAGACTACATGTCAGACACAAAGAGCAAATCCTGATGATGGTCGAATACTGATGATGATCAGATACTGATGCAAGATGAAATCCTGATATCAGTCGTGTTACTGATGATGTCATTGTGGATGCTACAGAAACTGGCAAGTGCTATAAAACAGGATCGTTGTTTGAAGAACAAGCAAGAAGATATTATGAAGGAAAGAGTTTTCTATATATTGATGGAAACTATCGACTAGAAGGCAGAACATTGTCATGTATAGATTATATCTTTCTGTTATTTGTTTATAGGTAGCATTATAAATACTCTCTCTATATCATTGTAAAAAGAGTCGAACAAGTGTTGTGAGTTCGTGTGCGTAGCTCTGTATAAGATTTGTATTCGAGAGTTCGAAACAAACAGAGAGAGAGATTTGTATTGTCAGCAGCTGCTAAAGGTATTGTACACCTTTGGTAGAGTTTGTATTTTATCTTTTTAATACAAACAGTTTCGTTTCATTCGATTGATCTTGTGCATCTATATTCAAACAAAAATCAGACACGATTATATAACTTGTATTCAACCCCCCCTTCTACAAGTTATTCGAGTTAACAAATTCCAAATAAAAACAAACAAATAACTAGTTTCCAACGGCTAGTTCCAACCGCGTCTTAATTTGACTTCCTCGATCATTTTGGCATGAATCTCTCTTTGAGCCTCATTCATTATACTAGTATCAAGCATAAGAAGCTGCATATCTGACTCATTCTCTTTCCTAGCCTCCTCTTTTTTCTTAAGCTCATTAAACTCTGCCATTAGATCTAATCTCCTACATGTATCTACTTTTATTTATGCATACTCTTTGTTCTTAAGATCATTAAACTCTGCCTTTCCTTTCCCATTCCTCTTAGCTGCTTTTGTACCTTTAGGATGAATCGGTGATTCAACAACATTTTCATCTGTTGGTGTTTCATTCATCGATGATGAGTAGTTCCCAGAATCACTTAATTTAATTAGTTCTCTTTGCACTTCCACTATTTGTTCCAATACTTGTCTCTTTAGGTTGTCTCCACTTAGGCTGTCTTCACTTAGGCTGTCTCTTTAGATCATTCCAATGCTTATCAAAATTAGACTTCTTATTGTATTTAGTTTTATGGAAGTCATGAGCTGCTGCACTATGTTGTCTAAATTTGTACCACTCCCCATTTTCCGAACAGCTTCCTCATAACATGCTCCATATCGCTGAGCCCCTTCATTTATTCGTTGCCACCTTTTTTTGATAGCTACTACCCCTCTTTTGATAAGACCGGGGTCACTTTCTTCACAATAGTTAAGAATTCTATCCCAAAATGCTTCACCTTTTTTATCCGCCCCGATCAAGGGATCAATCGACACATTCAACCATGCGCTAATTAAGAGTTTATCTTCAGTCCAAGTCCACTGAGTTCCACCTCCTCGTGGGTCATCGATTTCATTGACATCATCATTTAGATCTGTTGGGATTTATGGGTGATAGCATAGAGACAACTTAACTATATTTTCCTGTACTTAGTTTTTACTAAGTTGAACATACTGTCATAGCCAGAGTATGTCTTTGTAATCGAATAATTGTTGTCATGTAATAATTGTATGATTTGGGAGAAGTTCATACATTTGTTCAAGCCTCAAGGAATACATCCAGAAGACAGCAAGAATAAAAGTTACTATCATATTCTTGACAGTAAGGTTACAAGAAGACAAATGTTGCAAAGTCACGACAAAGCTACATCTGACAGCAACATTGGCTGAAGCATGGGACAGTAACATTCTCACACTTGACAGCAAGTCTGGAGTTCCGACAACAACATTGGCGGGACCTCGTACTGTCAACTACTGAATATTCCTTTGACAGCAGACTCGGCGGTTAAGTTTACTGTCACATTGAATTATTTGATTTGGGTATTTTTCTCAGTCAAAGCCCGTGACAGGTTACATGTTCAAGAAATAGATTTGCTACAACACTCTATCGTTTGTAGCAGACCTACAAAGACTACGATAGAAGCTTAAGAGATTCACAAGACAAGGCTGATCAATTCGAGGTGTATGTTATATCCACATCTACTAGAATTGTATTAGCTAGAAATAGAAAGAATTTTGGTTGCTTTACTTGTAAGGTTTATCTTGTCTGTAAAGCAAATTAGGAAAGTCACATGGGTATGCAAATTGTAATGAGCTGCCACTTGAAAACGATAACAGCTCAACACCCCATGCGATAGAGACAATAGAGTATCTTAGTCTACTTAGATACACATCTCAGATTCTTTTATGTACACATGTACGCACACGAAGCAATCTTGTAATCTTAATAGACAACGAAGCTGGAGAAACTTTTCTCTAGGTTGTAGCAACACTTCACACAAGATAAATAAAACATTTATTTTGTGAGAAATCTTGTTTCACTTATTGCTTGCATACATCTACTAATAACTTATAATCTTTATCATCGTTCTTGTTTTAAAGATTGAATTTTATCAGTATTGCATTCAACCCCCCCCTTCTACAATACTCCGGGACCAACAACTGGTATCAGAGCATCCAGATTGATATACAAATCTGAAGATCATGATGAGTGTTCAGAAGTCAAGTGGAATCAAGATTCCAGTCTTTGATAAAGAGAACTACAATTTCAGGAAAAGAAAGATCTTGTTATTTATCAAAGCTGCCCATCCACTGTACATGGGAATCCTTGAGAACGGCCCCTTCATACCTCAGAAGGAAGTAGATGCTGCTACTGTGAATGATGAACTCATTCCAGCCCACTGGGTTGCTAAGAAGCCTTCAGAGTACACAGAGACCGAAAAGGAGAAAGTAGTTTTGGACGACTACTTACAACTCATCTTACTCGATTCTCTTACATCAGACAAAGTCATGTGTGGTAATGTCATGGGATGTACATCTGCAAAAGAGATGTGGAGTAAGATAGAGCTGCTGTGTGAAGGAAGTGAAGAAGTCCGTGAGAATCAAAGGCAAATTCTTGTATCACAATATGAAGCCTTTATGGCTAAACCAGGCGAAGAACTTACACACATGTTTGAGAGGTTTAGTAAGCTAATAGTTGAGTTACAAATTCATGGAAAGTTCTATGATAGAAAGGAGATTAACATCAAATTTCTGCTCACTCTACCTGAGCATCTTGAGCACAAAGTCACAACCATAAGAGAAGGAAGAAACTTGAATGATGTTTCTCTTGAAACTCTTTATGGTGTGCTCAAATCATATAAACTCGAGCTTTTTCAAAAGAGAGCTATTCAAACTTGTTAACTCGAATAACTTGTAGAAGGGGGGGGTTGAATACAAGTTATATAATCCTGTCTGATTTTTGCTTGATTATAAAAACAAGAATAAACGAATGAATCAAACTCTTGTTTGTATTAATAAGATCAAATACAAACTCTACCAAAGGTGTACAATACCTTTAGCAGCTGCTGACAATACAAATATCTCTCTGTTTGTTTCGAACTTCTCGAATACAAACCTTATACAGAGCTACGCACACGAACTCACAATTTCGTCTTACGCCTCACACTCTTTACAATGATATTGAGAGAGTATTTATAATGCTACCTATCAACTAATAACAGAAAGATATATTCTATACATGACAATGTTCTGCCTTCTAGTCGATAGTTTCCTTCAATAGAAAACTCTTTCCTTCATAATATCTTCTTGCTTGTTCTTCAAACAACAATCCTGTTTTATAGCACTTGCCAGTTTCTGTAGCATCCATAATGACATCATCAGTAACACGACTGATATCAGGATCTGCACACTGCATCAGTATCTGATCAACCATCAGTATTTGACACGTCATCAGGATTTGCTCTCTGTTCCTGACATGTAGTCTCCGATACACTGTTCATTCCTGATTAAACTATACAGATAACTGTTTTACACATAAAACCTATATACAGTGCTAAATCCTTTATAAGATCAGGATTACAAGAAGTATAATGTGTAAATTCTATTCTTAACATCACAACTTATGAATTATTCCTAACAATCTCCCCCTATTTATGCTTTACAATCTGAAGCATAAATCTAAGTTGTGGATGTCAAAACATATAACAATACAACCAGAATAGAATTTATGAATGTAGAATTATGAAGTTAAGTACCTCCTTCACAGATGTAGACGTTTATCTAGTACTTAGAAGAAAGAATTTTAACTATTAATGCTGCTCTTCCTTTACCACTTCCTAGCTGAGATTCACCACTGTCACTCCTGGTTCTTCTTTTTACTACCATTTGTCTGATCTTTATCTCCCCCAGCTTTAGATTTATCTTTATCTCCTTCAGTCTGGTAGTGTTGTTGTTGTCTTTGAATTGTCTTTATCTCCCCCTTTTTGACATCAGCAACATTAATTCCAAGAGATTCAGAAACAGAACAAATGAGATTCATAAGAACTGCTTGATTTTCCATAATTGTGACTTGGTTATCTTCAAGTGATTGAAGTCTTGTTTGAATAGCAATTTGAGAATTCTGAATATCTTTCAAAACATCAGAATGAACTTCAATGTTGGAAGTGCTTCTAGTATCTTCAGTATCAGAGTCAGAAAGAACTTTATCTTCAAGTCTTGTAGAAGAAGTTGCTTGAGTTGTATGATATTCAAGTAATAAAACCTGATTAGAAGTATCAACGTCTTCATCTTTCTGTTCTGGAACTGAAACATGATCATCATCTCCTTCACCAGTATTCTGTGTACTAACATCTTCAAATCCTGACTCCTCCTTAGAGTGATCAGAGACTGTTGATGTCTCAATTCTAGCTGATATTGGAAGTACATACAAAGGAACACTAGGATCATTAGGATCTTCATCTGGTACATATGTAACAAGAGATTGCTTTATCCTGGCACCTCTTCTGTTAATGATTCCTGCAAGCCTCTCCTTTTGCTTCTGAGCTTTAACTTCTGGCTTTGCATTGTGATGTGCTAGGTCATTCTTCTGATACATTTTGATGAATGAATAAGTACCAGCATCCATACCCAAATTTTCAGACCAAGATTCAGGAAAAACCTGATCCCAGAAATCAAATGATGGTTTCCTAATTTTCTCTCCCTCACTATGGAGTTGATCATCCATACCCTCATTCTCACTTTGACTTTCTAAAGTCAACACTCTTTCTACCTCACCTTTTGCCTGGTCAGGAGCCAGCCGCTCAAATTGTGGATCTAAGTCCATCTTTTCAACTGTATCACTCAAATTTAGATAAGTGCTCTCATGACCTACAGAAAAATAGAGTTTAGAAGGAGTTTTTATACCTGAACTCACATGGAGAGAGGGTTCCTCATATGGCATGTGGCTTGAGGTTTTCTCCAAGGAGTGAGCTGCTATAGTCTCTGAACCCATACAATCATCTTCTTTCCTTTCAGAAACTACAGGCTCCAGTATACCACTTTCAGGTTGTTTACTAGACTCTGATGTCTTCAGTAATACTTCATTAGACACCATAGTTAGTATATCACCGTCTTTAAGTGTTGTTTGCTGAGACACACCCTCAAGGTGGATAGACTCTGACTGAACAAAATTTGTTTGATCTTCAGAAAAATCAACCAAAGTCATTCCTCCCATATCATAGGGTATCTCACTTGCATTCTCAGTCATCACAGAAGACCTTTCAACATCAGCTATCACAGCTCCTGAGTCATCCTTCCTCTGACTAGATGGTTCTTGTGTTACAGTGACTGTGATCTGATCTTTCCTACTATTCACCACTGGTGCAATAGTATCTTCTGTTGACTGCTTCACTCTATCTACTTCCTCCAGTTGTTCACCTTGAGCTGAAGCATCTTCAATAATTACATCCTTGTCAAATAAATATGCATGAAGTGATTGAAGTGCAACATGCTTCGAGAGTCCAAATTTCTTGACTAATTGTCTTCTGACAGATACATAGAAATACATCTTCATTAAGTCAAGTCTTTGATGTAGAAGTCCATATTCATCTGGAAATAAAAGTTTTGGTACTTTTTCAACCAAAAAGTCTAGAATAGGCCTTGACAACTTCACTTTGAGAGAAATTAGTCCCATAGCCAGTCTGTATGATAATGTAGTTTCCCATGAAGAATCAATATCCAGATCTCTCTTGTCAAATACTGACATAGATGTAGCTTGATTTGTAGAAACCTGCATGATATTAGTTGGACTAGACTCTGTGTTTGTAGGTGACAATTGAATCTTTCTCCTTGTTCTCCTGATATAGTGAGCAAAAGATTTATCCTGAGAAGACTCAAGAGGTGTAGACACAGAAGTGATCTTGGGATGAGATCTTTGTTCAATAGACACAGTCTTTTGAGAGACAGTATCCAGTAACTGTTTTCCCTTTTTAAGAACTACAGCCTTTTGAGAGACTGCAGCCTGGCTGTGACTAGGTTTTTCATCTCTTTGTGCTAACAAAGAAAGTTGAATTGCAGCCTTCAATTCTGCTCTCTCTGCAAGAGTTAAATCATCATCATCTTCACTAGAATTACTACTACTACTTGACACAACAAATCTTCTCTTCCTTACAACTGATGTCTTTTGAGAAACACCAGAGGTTGGTTTCTTTGAAACAATAGGCTGTGGATCAAAATTTGGTTCTTGAATTGTTTCAGAGACTATGATGTTTTGGGCTACTTGGGTAGACACAGGTGGGTTCTCCTCCAATTGAGATTCCTGAGCCATTTCACCACAAAAGAAAGAAGAATTGTAGATAGTAGGAAGATGAGTGTTAAGAATTACCTGAAAATGATGTGGATAATGAATTGCAGGTATTTCATCTAGATTCTTTTCATTGTCCTTCTTTGTAATATCAGAGAAAATTCTCTTTTGCTGTTCATAAGAAGAAACACAATGTTCCCTACCAAATCTAGCTTCAACATCAGGAATAAAATGGTTAATAAACAATTGCATAAATCTATGATAATAAACCATTTTCCTGTTTTGATCTCTTGACCCAAGTTTAATACTCATCTGACTTAAGATAATATGACCAATGTTAATTACTCTGTCATAAAGCAAACTATAAGCAATATGTGATGTAACAGAAGTAATTTGTTGAAAAGAACTACATTTGCCAGTAAAACATTTAGCAATTTGATCAAAGTAAAAAGACCATTCCTTTCTAAGAAAAGTTCTATTCAACTGGCTCATGTTATCTAGAGGTCCACTATAACCTAATTCAGACAACATAGTTCTTATATTATCATCAGATGGTACATTCTCATAACTATCAGTAACAGGTAAGCAGAGTACTGAACTAACAACAGATTCAGTAATGTCAAATAAATCTTGTCCTAAATGTAGAACAATCTTACCTGATTGACTCTGAGTAGAATCAATTACCTCAGCATTCTCCCAAGCTTGTGAAACAGCTACTTGATTAATCTGTGGAGATGCTGTCAATGCATAACTTAATGGTCCATACACCAGAAAGTCCATGATTGGATGAAAATCAGATGACACTCCTTCCTTGTTGGTAATAGCTGCAACATGATTGTTTGTCATAAAATCAAAGTCACCAAACTTGAAGGCTACTGATTTAGGTAATCTTCTCTGAGCTGCCATTCTTGATCTGAAAAGAAACTTGAAAAATTCTTGAAATGGATTAGTGATTTTGAAAACTCAAGAGTGATTTTTGCTTTAGAGAATGTAAGATTAGAGAAAGCAATTGCACGATTAGAGTTTTAAAACAAATATATTTCACAAATCTTTCAGACCACTATCCCACGTTGACACGTAGATTGACAGGTGTCAGTCCCTGAAAAATGCGATTACCCACGATTTTTTGGAAAATAAAATCCAAAATTGATTTTCATGAAATAAATCAGGGTATAAATAAGCAATACTGATCAGCTTCCTTTTCCTGATGACCTCTCATCAAAATAATCACAAGCAATGATTTTCACATCCTGATGGTCACACATGAAATCCTGACCAATATTATCAGAGACTTAATATGGAGTTTTTCACGTGGCATTTTTCTTTTATCTGAAAAAGAAAATAAACAATTAATCTGAACAGAAAATCAATTGGTTAGATATTTTCAATATTTCTTGAAACAAGAAATACAGTCTCATGCAATAATTAGCATTTGACTTCATTAAGACTTCCAAGTGACTGCTCAACTTCTCACGTCTTTCTTTAAAAGAACCAAACGCCTTATGCCATTCTCCATAACCTTTCAATTTCTTTTCTTCTCAACAATGCTTCTCAAACCAAAAATCCCTTCAAACCCATTTTTCAGATTTTTCTTGGTCGATGAACATCCTGTTCTTGATCATCTCTTTGAACAAACGACTCTTCTCATCGAACTAATCATGAATGGATTGGTTTTCGATAATATCCAGAGGTTTCTCCTAGAACATCCATCTGTTGGATACAATCTTCCCCTAACCTCCTCAAAACTTGAGAATGAAGAATTTGGCCGAGAGTCTGAGGTTGATCTTGATGGAGATGCTATTCATTTAAGTTAGCTGCTCTCATTCAAGTCGCCCAGACAAGGAATCCAAGAGCAAACAAGACTTTCATCCCCTGATGGATTTCTTGAGATGCTCCTTGTCCTGTTCCTCAGAGTTCATATCAAAGACAAGTATAAAATAGAAATTTAGACAAAAAGATGTTGTATTTCATTTCCATGTAATGATTTCTATTAATGAAAATACAATTTCTTGTTATCTGCTTGTCTTTTGATTTCTGAATGATGTACAAATTATCAGTATGCAAATATCAAAACTTGCTAGCATAGACTTAACACATCACAGAATCAGATTACTACACAAAGTAAACGTCAGGATCTGAAACAATTTTCATAATCCTGATACTGACACAATACTGATGACGTCAGCATCCTGATAACAAATCTAATCCTGATGATTATTAACAAGTCTATCATACTGAAATTTATCAAGGCAATGTGTTATAGCTAAAACATTTAACAATCAAATATAGATCCTGACAAGAATATCAAGTCTATAAGCTAAGAACAACATACCTTGCTACTTTTGCAGATGTTAAAGATCTAAAAATTTAACATTCCTAACTCACTTACTAGTCTACTGAATGTAGTCTCATCAAGTGGTTTAGTTAGAATATCTGCAAGCTATTTGTCAGTAGGAACAAAATGAAGTTCCACAGTACCATTCTCAATATGTTCTCTAATAAAATGATACCTGACATCAATGTGCTTAGTCCTTGAATGTTGAACTGGATTTTCTGCAATTTTAATAGCACTAGTATTATCACAAAACATAGGAATATTACTAAGTGTCATACCATAATCCATCAACTGATTTCTCATCCAAAGGAGCTGTGCACAACAACTGCCTGCTGCTAGGTACTCATCTTCTGCAGTTGAGGTTGAAACAGATTGTTGCTTCTTGCTTGCCCAAGAAATCAATCTATTTCCCAAGAATTGACATGTACCTGTAGTGCTTTTCCTGTCTATTTTACACCCTGCATAATCAGAGTCTGAATAGCCAATTAGAAAGAAATCAGATTCTCTAGGATACCACAAACCAAGATTTGGAGTTCCTTTGAGATATCTAAAAATTCTCTTCACAGCAATTAAATGAGATTCCTTAGGATCACCTTGGAATCTAGCACATAAACAGGTAGAAAACATTATATCTAGCCTACTTGCAGTTAGATATAACAAAGAGCCTATCATGCCTCTATAACTAGTATTATCCACACTCTTCCCCTTAGGATCAGAGTCTAGTTTAGTGGCTGTTGCCATGGGTGTTTTTGCAACTGCACAGTCTTGAAAGTCAAACCTTCTTAAAAGATCTTTGATATACTTTGACTGATTAATGAAAATACCAGTCTCAGTCTGTTTGACCTGCAAGCCTAAGAAATAATTTAGTTCACCCATCATGCTCATCTGATACTTAGACTGCATAAGCTTGCTAAACTTAGCACATAACTTCTCATTAGTAGAACCAAAAATAATATCATCAACATAAACTTGAACTAAAAGCAATTCACCTTTTATCTTTCTAAAGAATAGAGTTTTGTCAATTGTACCTCTTGTGAAGCCATTTTCAAGAAGAAATTTAGACAAAGTCTCATACCATGCTCTTGGTGCCTGCTTTAGTCCATAGAGTGCCTTGTCAAGTTTGTAGACATGATTTGGAAACTTTGGATCAACAAATCCAGGTGGCTGTTCTACATATACTTCTTCATCAAGTTTGCCATTTAGAAAAGCACTCTTAACATCCATCTGGTATACCTTGAATTTTGAATGAGCTGCAAATGCAAGAAACATTCTGATTGCTTCCAATCTTGCTACAGGTGCAAAGGTCTCATCATAATCAATGCCTTCTTCCTGAGAATAACCCTTGGCCACCAATCTTGCTTTGTTTCTTACAATCATACCAGATTCATCTAGCTTGTTTCTGAAAACTCATCTTGCACCAACAATAGATCTACCTTTAGGTCTTGGTACCAGTTTCCAAACTTTGTTTCTCTCAAACTCATTTAACTCCTCCTGCATTGCAATTACCCAATCAGGATCCTGTAAGGCTTCTTCAACCTTCTTAGGTTCATTCTTTGAGAGAAAGCAACTATACAAGCATTCATTTTGAATTGATCTTCTAGTTCGAACACCACTATTTGGATCACCAATTATCAAATCTTCAGTATGATCCTTTGTCCATTTTCTAACAGGTGGTAGATTAACTCTGCTAGTCTCTCCCCCTAAGTTAGTGGTATCTTTTGTAGAAGAATTCTCTCTACCTTCAACAACTCTCCTTTGATCAATAGAATCAGTAGATTCTATATTGCTGCTAGTTACTGATCTTTCCTCAGTAGACTCTGAAAGGTCAGTTCCTGATGGAGTAGACTCTGAAACGTCAATTCCTGATGGAATAGACTCTGAAAGACTAGTCTGCTCCTGATGATCACTGTGTTCTCTCTGATTGATTTGCTCCCCCTCAACAGTAGCATTCCTTTGAGAAGCAATAAAAATTCCTTCTGGAGAACCTTCATCATCACTTGAGAGTATCTCAGAAATCTTCAGATTTTCAAATTCCAATTTGTCATGGCTTTCATCAGTTTGCAAAATTCCAAATTTCTTATCATCAAATGCAACATGAATTGATTCCATAACAATGTGAGTTCTGAGATTATAAACTTTGAAGGCCTTAGATGCTGAATATCCTAGAAAAATTGCTTCATCCGATTTGGCTTCAAATTTTCCAAGTTGTTCTGGATGAACTTTTAGGACATAGCATTTACATCCAAAGATGTGAAAATATTTCACACTTGGTTTCTTTCCTTTGATCATCTCATAGGGAGTCTTTCCATGACTATTTACCAAGGTACAGTTCTGAGTGAAACATGCAGTGTTAATAGCTTCTGCCCAAAAGTAGGTTGGAAGTTTTGCATCTGCAAGCATGGTTCTTGCTGCCTCTATGAGAGTCCTGTTCTTTCTTTCCACTACACCATTTTGTTGAGGTGTACCAGGTGCAGAAAACTGTTGAGTAATTCCATTGTCTGCACAAAACCCCTCCATTGTAGAATTCTTGAATTCTGTACCATTGTCACTCCTAAGTACTTTGACTTTGTACTCAGAGTTATTATGAATATTCTTGATGAGTTCAATGATTTGCTGAGGAGCTTCATCCTTCTTGTGTAGAAAGAACACCCATGTAAACCTTGTGAAATCATCCACCATAACTAGAGCATATCTTTTCTTGCTGATAGACATAATGTTTACTGGACCAAACAGATCAAGATGTAGCATGTGAAATGGTTCAGTAATTGAATTTTCAGTCTTGCTCTTGAAAGTGGTTCTTCTTTGCTTTCCAAACTGACATGAATCACAAAGTCCATCTTGCACAAAATTCGCCTGAGGTAGGCCTCTCACCAAATTGTATTTAACAAGTTGATTAAGCTTCTTGAAATTAAGATGTGAGAGCTTCTTGTGCCAATTCCAGCTTTCATCATTTGTTGCTTTGCTGTAGAGACATCTAACAATTCCTTTAGATGTATCACTTAAGCTGGCTTCATATATGTTACCATGCCTTTGACCAGTTAGAACAATGTCTCCATTCTGCATATTCAAGACTTTGCATCCTTCTCTGTCAAAGATTGATTTGTAACCTTTATCACCCAGTTGACTTATGCTTAAGAGAGTATGTTTCAAGCCTTCAACCAGTGCTACATTTTCTATGATGACATTCCCCAAAATAATTGAGCCATATCCCAGAGTTTCTCCTTTGTTGCCATCTCCAAAAGATATTACTGGGCCAGCTTTCCTCTCAAACTTTGTAAGCAGGGACTTCTTTCCAGTCATGTGTCCAGAGCATCCACTGTCCAAGATAATTGAATGCTTCTTTCCTGTGCCCTGCAAACAAAAAGTAACTAGTTAGAATTTTTTAGGACCCAACTTTGATTGGATCCTTTCTTACTAGATTTAGAGACAACATATTTTGAAGATTTTGCCTTTATTTTACCTGTTGCAGAGTCAACTTTAGACTCTGATCTCACAAACTGTTTGTGACTAGGAGTTTCAGATTTCAAAGAATAATAGTCATAATACAGTTCATGATATTCTCTACACATGTAAATGGAATGAAGTAAACTACCACAATGATAACAAGCTTTTTGTGGTTGGTATTGAATTTTCTGAGTCTTGGGGAATCTGGACTCAGTTTTCCAAGAAGGTTTTTGATTGCAGTCTAGGGCCAAATGATTATGATTTCCACACTTATAGCATTTTTTCCTAGGTGCATCAGGTACATTCTTGTAATTATTCTCTTTGTTAATACCTTCTTTTCCATTCCTATTTCTCTTGATCTTGCTAGACTCTGAAAGACCATCTAATCTCTGTTTCAACTGAGACTTAGACAGAAACCCTATGTTTACATTCTTAGGTTTCCCTAACACTTTCTCATCTGAATAACTATTGTTAATTCTCTTGTGTACAACAGGGGTGCCTTTTGAATCAACAAATTTAACATGATTAGGTTCAGAAACAATTTTCTTACCTTCAGATTTAGATGTGTTAGCTTCTACCTTACTATCATTATTGACAATAGCTACTTTTTCTTCTTGTCTAGCCTTATCAAAACCTAAACCATTAACCTTACCACGAATTCCACTCTCAAAGATTTCTATTGTCTTCTTACTGGAATTGTTAATGGTCTTAATCACATCTCTCTCTTCTTCTAGTTCTTTTCTGACATAGTCATAAGCCTCAAGAATTACACTATAATCATGCTTAGCTTTATCAGAACTCAACTTGTATTCTTCCATTTGAATTAATTCAGATTCAAGAAAATTATTTCTATCAACTAATTTATCATTCTTAACCTTAAGTTCATCTCTTTCACAAGTAAGAATTCTAAAATTAGTCATAAGATTCTTAAACTCAGCATGGATAGATCTAATTTCATCAGAATTTAAGCTATCAAATGAATCAAGAGAGTGAAGTGATACCTTATCAGAGGATGGAGAAGTTTTCTTTGGAGATCCAGGCTTGTCTGAACTATTGGCCATCAATGCAATGTTTTCATAATCCAATTCATCTTCAGAGTCACTGGAATCAGCCCAATCCTTCTGTGTGACCATAAGTGCATTACCCTTTCCTGAATTCCTAGGCTTCTTACACTCACTAGCAAAGTGTCCAAGCTCGCTGCAGTTAAAGCACTTGATCTTGGCCTTATCAAGCTTGACAATTGTACTTTTGCTCTTGTCACTCTTCTTCTCCTCCTTCTTTTGAAAAGGTCCTTTGCTAAATTTTCTCCTGTTGAATCTGCCTTTCTTGAAGGCTTTAGCAAACATAGCAAAGAGTTCTTGCATCTCAGATTCAGAATCATTGTTGTCAGAGTCCATATCAGTAGTCTCTGACTCAGAACTTTCTTTGCTTTTCTTCTTCCTCGAATTCTTTACAGCAATCTCTTCATGCTGTTCTTCAGGAAGCTTCTTTACTTCAGATTGAGCAGTAAGTGCAATAGTCTTCATCTTTCCTTCACTCCTGCTCTTCTTCTGCTGCTTGTCAAGTTCATAAGCTCTCAATTTTCCATAGACTGCCTCTAATGAAATCTCATCCAGATCATTAGCTTCCTCAATCGCAGATATCTTCTCATTGTAGAAATCAGGCAAAGCTTTCATGAACTTTGTATTCATATCCTCCAAGTCATAATATTTACCATGCATGGCCATCTCATTGATGAGTTTTGTAAACCTATCAAAGGTATCAGTAAGTGACTCACCAGACTTGGATTCAAAGTACTCATACTGTTGTATAAGTAATGTCCTCATATTCTTCCTGACAGGCTTAGTTCCTTCACAGTGAACCTTAAGATTGTCCCATATATCCTTAGCAGTTTTACAAGAGAGAACATAATTAGTGAGAACAGAATCAAGACTATTGAATAATATGTTTCTCACTTTAGCATCTTTAAGAACACTCTCCTTGTCCTTATCTGACCATTCAGATTTTGGCTTCTCTGCTGTATGTTCTGGAACAACCTTACCATCAACAGTTGCTTGTCCAACGACCTTTGTTGGAACAAAAGGTCCATCTCTGATTCTGTCAAGATAATCAGGATCTGTTGCTTCCAGATGATGCAACATCTTTACTTCCCATAGAGTATATTCGTTTCTCTTGAGCATAGGAATCTTAGTATTCCCATCCTTGTAACCAGACATGATTGCAGATCTTTATGATTATTCGAAATCAACCTGCTCTGATACCAATTGTTAACTCGAATAACTTGTAGAAGGGGGGGTTGAATACAAGTTATATAATCCTGTCTGATTTTTGCTTGATTTAAAAAAAAGAATAAACGAATGAATCAAACTCTTGTTTGTATTAATAAGATCAAATACAAACTCTACCAAAGGTGTACAATACCTTTAGCAGCTGCTGACAATACAAATATCTCTCTGTTTGTTTCGAACTTCTCGAATACAAACCTTATACAGAGCTACGCACACGAACTCACAATTTCGTCTTACGCCTCACACTCTTTACAATGATATTGAGAGAGTATTTATAATGCTACCTATCAACTAATAACAGAAAGATATATTCTATACATGACAATGTTCTGCCTTCTAGTCGATAGTTTCCTTCAATAGAAAACTCTTTCCTTCATAATATCTTCTTGCTTGTTCTTCAAACAACAATCCTGTTTTATAGCACTTGCCAGTTTCTGTAGCATCCATAATGACATCATCAGTAACACGACTGATATCAGGATCTGCACACTGCATCAGTATCTGATCAACCATCAGTATTTGACACGTCATCAGGATTTGCTCTCTGTTCCTGACATGTAGTCTCCGATACACTGTTCATTCCTGATTAAACTATACAGATAACTGTTTTACACATAAAACCTATATACAGTGCTAAATCCTTTATAAGATCAGGATTACAAGAAGTATAATGTGTAAATTCTATTCTTAACATCACAACTTATGAATTATTCCTAACAAAACTGGAACCAAAGGAAAGGTAGCAAACATGTCAGGAGCCCTTGTAGCTCATGAACCACAAGTAGCTTGTCCAAGTGAACCATCACAAAGTTCACAACCAACACAGATGCCATCTTTGAAGATTGAAGAGGTATTGGATGACGAGGAGAAGGTGGTTCTGTAGCTCAAAGATGTTGAAGATGAAGATTTCTACACAGTAGAAGAGATTGAAAGCATGGATAATCCAACCATGGCTTATATGGCTAAGAGATTAAAGAGTATCAAGTTCAAAAGGGACAAGTCATACAAGCCACAGGGTCAATCATCTAAGTTCAACGAGGGAAGTTTTTCAAAAGCCACTGGTGGTGCCACAAGAGGAGGATACAAGACAGGGATGGTGGATAAGTCGAAGTTCAGGTGTTACAACTGCAATGAGCTAGGTCATTTTGCTATTGAGTGCAGAAGACCGAGATAGAATCAGGGAAAAGGATCTGGAAATCAGTTTAAGAGGAATCAAGGAAGAGCCTATGTGGCCGAGGGAAAATGCTGGGATGATTCTGAAGATGAAGAAGAAGAAGAGTTTGTGAACTTAGCCCTCATGGCTAAATCTGATGAAGAAGCTTCAAGTTCATCTAACCAGGTACCATCTCTCGTTTTACTTGATATGTCTAAAATTGAGTATAAGCATACCATTGAGGATTTAAGTGCTGAGATGTTTAACATTTATATTAGTTTATCTGCTGCTCACGAAGAAATTGCTAAGTTAACTAAACAGAATGGAACTCTCAAATCTAAAAATGAAATGTTGTTGCTTAGAACCAGTCCACTAGATTCATTGGCTCAAGAGAACGCTAGATTGAAAAATGATATTGTCTGTGCTAAGGAAATAGAAGAATTTCTCAGGAATCAAATTGCAGAAAATGAGTTTAAACTCAAATCATTTAGAAACTCTTCTAAGTTAGTCCAGGAATATCATGATAATCACACTGAGAATTAGAAGGTAGGAATAGGTTTCGAGTATGGTAGAAGGCATGGAAAGGCAATTGCTCTTGATGATAGTGATGCTGTCAAACCTCATATTCTCAAAAGAGTTTACAACCCGATTTTCAAAAATCTTCAAGCTGATTTTGATGAAACCTCCTTGTTCATCAAACAAGAGCTACTTGATGAAGATGAGTGCATTGACAGCACACTGAGCGAAGGAAAAGATACTGTCAAGTCTCCCATGGCAGAAACTCTACCAAGCAATCAAACAGAATGTTCTAAAGTGGTTGACAACAAGGATGAGACAAAAACTTCAAAAGATACTGTCAAGAGAGAACCCAAGATAGCAACTTTCAAACTTGCTGTCAAGACAGAGGGAAATAAAGATAATATCAAAGGTAGCTCGATAGCAACTTCAGAACATACTGTGAAGGCAAATGTCTACAAGCCTAAGAATAGGAATGGAAAGTTAGGGATTGATAAGAAGAATGGATATAGTTATGTTAAGGATGCCCCTAGAAAGCTTTGCAATAATTGTGGATCATCTCAACATTTAACATTTGTTTGTAAAAAACCCAAACAGGACAAGGTTAATGCGACCAATGATAGTGGTAACTTACATAGAACCCTCATTATGCAAAGAAATTTGGATGTCTGTAATAACATTGACTGTATGCCATGCAAAATTGTTGTTATGAGTACTTGTTTCAATTTGCCTATTCTGTCTACTGAAAGATGTTCCTATTTAGAAACTACTGAGACTTCTATGCCTGCCTATGTTGGTAAAAAGGCTGCTTCCACTAAGAGAAAGACCAAGTCTAACTCTAAAAAGAAATGGACAGCAAAAGAAGTCAAACAGGAGAATTCTAGTGTTGATTTAAATGTGAAGCAGAATGATATGAACAATGATGTTGTAACTGCAGGACCCAACAGAGTTTGGGTACCAGATGCAAATTAAAATCATCTATTTTGCAGGGCAAGAAGCAAAAGCAGGTCATGTGGATCATCGACAGTAGATGTTCCAGGCACATGACTGGTGATATAGCCCTGCTATCACATTTTGTGGAGAAAGCCGGTCCAATCATAACTTTTGGAGACAACAGCAAAGGTTGCACTGTGGGATATGGCTGTTTGGAACACTACAAGAAATATGGGCTATTGCAAGCCCAATATATATTTGTGTTACAAAAAGTGTTACAATAGACACAAAACTTGGTAGTCTATTGCAATA
This sequence comes from Kitagawia praeruptora, assembly GCA_037693485.1. NCBI lineage: Eukaryota > Viridiplantae > Streptophyta > Magnoliopsida > Apiales > Apiaceae > Kitagawia > Kitagawia praeruptora. The sequence goes on along the minus strand of CM075351.1, from coordinate 112,048,627 downwards.
TTTTAAAAAATGTGGCTATACATACGAAAAGTGTTGCAAACAAAAAGATCATTTTGAAATTTTAGAACAATTGCAACACTTTAGCCAAGCGTTACAATAACGATACACTTTGTCCAAAATTGCAGGCGGGAACTTGATTTTTTTGGCTGGGCGGGATAAAAAATGAGGCCAAAATATTTCTTTCACAATTAAAACAAAAAGACAATCCCCAAAAACACATCTCACCACCGTCTCTCTCCACCGTTGTCTCTCTCATCTCTGTCTCTCTCGACCCACCACTCTCTCTACCGCTCACCTCTCTCCAGTTCACCTCTCTCTCACGCCTCTTTCTCACTCCTCTCACCCTAAAATCAATTAAAACATAATCCCAAACCTAATTTAGAGGTTCAATCGAATTAGGGATTCGACTTGCAAAATCCCAAAACAATCAAATTAGGGCTTCGATTTGGGTTTCGCTTAGAGGTAACTTTCGATTATATTCGATTTGTATATACGCGTGTCTGTATATTTATGTTTATGTATGTTTTTTGATTAGATTAGTAGAAATTTAATAGTGTTAGATTTGTGGGCTTTTTGTATTGAATTAGCAGGAATTTACTTTATTTTTTTTTGGAATTTTGTGTTAATTTTGTGAAAGTTTTTTTTTAATTAGTAGAAATTTTGTGCTAATTTTGTCCTACTTTTGTGTTAATTAGTTGTCTAATTATACTTAGTTTTGGCCAATTTTTGGATATGACTTGGTACTCTGTATCTTGTTGTTCCTCGGGACACATTTAGAGTTATGAGTTGATGGATTGAAGTGAATTCTCACATGTAATTTTGTCATGTGAGATAGGTTGTCTGGGGAAAAAATCCATGATAGATGCAGAGAGGCAGCGGTATGTACTGTGCAAGGTGAGTCCAACTATATCTTATTTTATTGCTAGTTAACTGTGAAGCTGATATACCGTCCACATTCTTTTGCAGTGTAATTATAATAGTTCTTCAGTTTTACAAGGAAAATTCTTTGCACTAATCTTTCCAGACTTTACAAAATGAGTTTTGCAAGGTATCAAACCCAAGTGGTTAAGCAGTATTTGATAGCTGGAATACTCTGCCTTCTGTTTATTCTCTTTCAAATATTATGCAACTCAAGTAATCGCATACTTTTTGCTTAATTTTTATGTCACTTTGCATGTGGAATCATAAATAATCACTAATATCAGTTAAGGGTTACAAATTCCACATGAAGGTAAGAAAAATACTTATTGTTCACTGTTAGGCTAAGACATCATTTGCTGCCTAGTGCTACTTGTGCTTTGTGCGATTTTATGTTTTCTGTTAGATATCTAATTTAATTTATGTTCTGATATTTCCCTAATGAACTGATTTCCTGAAACTAAAGCTAAATATTTCAGGGCATTTTGCTTCTCAATTCGGTTCTTACTGGTAGGTATTCCATGTAATCTAATTCAGTCTAAAGTGTAGAAGAGGTGATACTTAAATCCTGTTACAATCTGAATATGGCTGTATTATAAATGCTTTCTTAATTTGTTATTCTGGCTCAAGCACATTTTAACTCATTAGTCTGGGAAACAATAATCTGCTCCATGACAAATTTGAATAATTTTCACTGAATTTTCTATTTTATTAGAAAATTCAATCTAATTCGCGAGGACTCTAATAAAATAACAAATAAAATAAACTAATTTATATTAGTAATAAAATAAAATAAATTAGATCTAATTTGTATGGATAATCTGAATAGATTGGTTTTCTATTTTATTTGATAATGGAGTGGACAGTGGGCAATGCAAAGGATTGTTGTGAACTTAAAAGCATTAACAACAGTCCCCCACTTGGTCAGTGTACTAGTAGTAGTGGTGGCCTTCACATTTCCAGAAGTGGCATAGCATTCTTTTCTTTCTTACCAATTTCATGCAAATGGCCTACGCTGCACTTTATTTTCTGGTTATCACTAGTTTGCAATTTAGTAGGTTATGGGGCTAGATGAAATATGCATTAGTAATTTGTCATGGAAATGGTTATTGTTTCCCTTTTCTTCTCTAACAGCTGATAGTTCAGTGAAAATTCATATTATTAGAATAACAAGATTATTAGATTATTTGTTATTAGTTTATTGCTAATTGTATGGATAATTTGCTCGATTTTCTATTTAATTAGAGTCCTCGCGAATTAGATTGAGTAATGAGCTAGGTTGCCAGAAACCTGTTTGCTAGATCTTGATTTTTTTTTTATGTGCAAACATATTTCTGCATCTGAAGATATTTAAAATACGAATAATCATTTTTTACAAACACCTGTTCCCTTGTAGCACTTTTTCTTGATGCCTTACAGAGGAGTTAACTTTCTTCTTTGGGGAAATTATGCTCAAGCGAAATCCTGGTACTTGTTTTAGTAAGTTTCATGGTTCAAGTTTTGCTGCCATTTTATCACTTTGTCATATGAATATGTCCCTATGCCAAGTTCTGCTCATTTACAGTAGAGCATTTGTCTTAGAATTCAGCACTTGAACATTTGTATTAGTGGCTATTTCTATTTGGAACTTTTTGATTATGAACTATTGACAAGTTAATGTTAACAAATTAAACAAACTTCCATTTCATGTTAGTTGAATAAGCATCCTACAGTTGTCATAATTTATGAAAATAGTTCCTCAGTACTCGGATAAATATTCATGCCCCTGGAAGCTCCAACTATTTGTCTGGGATACGTACGTTACAAGTTTTAAATGGCAATTCCCTATTGAAGTTGTACCATGATGCTAGAAACTATCATAGATTATGATAGTCACTTTGCATGTGGAATCATAATTCTAATGCCAATTTACTCATGTACCATGAATTGGCATGTAGATGAAGGAACACCAAATTGTAAATTTTGGCATGTTAAGTTTTTGTGATTCTTTCATATGTGAACCACATATATATATATTTCTCCTTTTATTGAGCTTCATGGTTAGTGATCTATTTAGGTTGGTTCTTTCTATTGTCCATCAGCTGAGGCTAAAAAGACTACAAAGCTTTTTTTCTTATAACTATGTGATTGATATATATATATGTTGCACTAATCTTAGGTCTGGGATTTGAAGACTACAAACTGCCTGTATACATTCAAGCTACCACCTTCTTTAAGGGTATGTTTTCCGATACGTGTATATCATCTATTTCCTAAAATCGGTGGTGGTTATATCCAGATTTTATTTTACTCCCTTTTTTATTTTATTTTCAGGGGGGTGATGCATCTGTGAATTCTGGTGACCCAAAATCTGGTGATTCACTGGTATCACTTGGTGAAGCGTTTGGGATACACCGGTCTATTGTCTCTCAGATTAATTGGTCTTTTGTAGAGGCCCTGGAAGTAAATGGCCTTCACCACCTGAAGTGGGGTGAGACTAAAGAGGAAATGTCATATATAAAGGCCAAGTTTGAAAGGATACATGCCCTTCCTAATTCACTTATATATATATATATATGTGCATACTTTTGGTAGCTTGGTACTTTGACATGAAAGACCAAGTTTTATCTAGATTTATGGTGTGTAAGTCGACTATGTGTTTCGACTTTGGATTTATGTACTAAATGTAAGATGATTTATGGTATAAGCTGATCGATTTTGTTTGGGCTTTATTGACATATATTCTATTTGATTTGCTATGTGGGAAATTGGAAATGTGATTCTGGTTTGATATGCTTTTGTCTTGGTTTATTGACATTTCAAACATGATATTGCAAATTGGACTAATACAAAGTGTTGCACAAAAATGTTGCTAAAAAAAAATATAAATGTATTACAATAGGAACAAAAGTGTTGCACATAAATGTTGCTAAAAAACGAAAAGCATTACAATAGGGGAGAAAATGTTACATGAAAATGTTGCAATAAATTGACTTGGCAACACTTTTAACTAAAATATGTTACAAAATAGTGTTGCAATAGTCTATTACAACATCATAAAAGTGTCACTAAACAAGGCAAAAGTGTTGCACTAAAGAGGATATTGTAATACTTAAAAAATGTTGCAATAAGTACATAAAACGTTGCTATAGGGGTCTATTGCAACGGCAACAGATGCAACGCTGAATTTTGGCAAAAACATTGCAAAAACCTCTATTGTAACACATTTGGGGTCTAATATGACACTTTTTTGGCGTTGCAATAGCCCATATTTCTTGTAGTGGAAATTGGAAATGTTGTCATTGAAGATATTGCTCTTGTTGATGGATTGAAGCACAACCTACTCAGTGTCAGCCAATTCAGTGACAGGGGATTCAAGGTTGATTTTGATATGATGGTTTGTAATATCTATCACAAGAAGGATGGAAGCCTCTCTTTGAAAGGAGTATGGAAAGGAAGCTTGTTTGTTGCAGACTTAAACTCTGTGAAGAAAGACAAGGCTTACTGTTTTTACAGTAAAGCATCAATTGGTGAAACCATGTTTTGGCACAAGAAGCTCTCACATCTTAATTTCAAGAATATGAATATTCTGATGAAGAAGGATTTGGTGAGAGGACTACCTCAACAGGAATTCTGTCAAGAAGGACTATGTGAGGATTGTCAAATGGGTAAATTGAAAAGATCCGTGCACAAGTCAAAGTAAGTGAATACCAACACTGAGCCATTCAAATTAATTCATATGGATTTGTTTGGTCCAGTAAATGTTCAATCTCTTGCAAGAAAGAGATATGCCCTGGTAATGGTGGATGACTACTCAAGGTACACTTGGGTGAAGTTTTTAGAGACAAAGGACGAAGCTGCTCAAGAAATCATTGATCACATAAGAGTTCTTGAAAGAACCCCTAATGCTCAAGTTCAATATCTGAAGAGTGACAATGGTACTGAGTTAAGAAATGCCACATTAGGAAGCTTATGCAAGGAAGAAGGCATTGTCCAACGATTCTCCACTGCCAGGACACCACAACAAAATGGAGTTGTAGAAAGGAAGAACAGAACTCTCAATGAAGCTGCGAGAACTATATTGAATGATTCTAAATTACCAACATATTTATGGGCAGAAGCTATTAACACAGCTTGCTACACACAGAATAGAACCTTGATCAACAAGACTCATGGAAACACTCCTTACTATCTGTCAACAGGAAAGAAACTTACTGTCAAATATTTTCACGTATTTGGGAGTAAGTGTTTCATGATGATCGACAACCATGAAAGAAAAGGAAAGTTTGATGCTAAACCTTATGAAGGCATTTTCATGGGATATGGATTAGAAAGGACTGCCTACAGAGTCTATGTCATTGATCACAAAATCATTGAAGAAAGTGTAAATGTCACATTTGATGAAACCAAGTTCCCATGATTGCAAGAGGATGATCAAATGGAGCCTCTTAGATTTGAAAATAAAGGGTATTTGGAAGAAGAAGAAATTGTTGCTGATGAACCTACTTGTACTCAGGACATTGAGTTTGAGAGAAATGTTGTCAACACCAATGATGCTACTCAGACTCCAACTCAGTCTCAAACTATATCAGCTAATCATCCAAATGAGAATGATTCTGGAGATGTTGAAGAACATGAAGGAGAAAACATCAATGGTGGAGAATCAACCCCTCAAAGAGGAGATGAACAAGCAGATCAAGAAAGAAGCTTGCCTAGAACCACTAAGTGGAACAGAGATCACACCAGCAATCTAATTATTGGTGATCCCACTACTGGTATAAGGACAAGGAGAAATATTTCTGCTGACAGCATGTTTTCATGTTTTCTATCTCAAACTGAGCCAAAGTCAATTGATGAAGCATTGTTGGATTCAGATTGGGTGATAGCCATGCAAGAGAGCTCAACCAATTTGAGAGAAACAATGTTTGGAAGCTGGTCCCTAGACCTAAAGGGAAGTCAATCGTTGACACAAAGTGGGTTTTCAGAAACAAGTTGGATGAAAGTGGAAAAGTGACAAGAAACAAAGCAAGGCTAGTAGCTAAAGGTTACTGTCAACATGAAGGAATCGATTATGATGAAACATTTGCACCTGTTGCCAGACTTGAAGCTATTCGGATTTTCTTAGCCTATGCTACACATTGTAACTTCAAGGTGTTCCAAATGGATGTCAAAAGTGTCTTTCTTAATGGAAAATTAGAAGAGGAAGTGTATGTTGAACAGCCACCTGGATTTGAGGATGCTGAGTTGTATGACTTTGTCTACAAGCTGTTCAAAGCACTCTATAGATTGAAGCAAGCCCCCAGAGATTGGTATGAAACTCTCTCTACTTTTCTCATTGAGAATCAATTTACAAGAGGTGTGGTGGATAAGACACTGTTCTACAAGCACCATGGCAAGGACATCATTCTGGTTCAGATTTATGTTGATGACATAATCTTTGGTTCTACAAATGAGAAGCTGTGTGAAAAGTTTTCATCTCTTATGAAGAGCAAATATGAGATGAGCATGATGGGAGAACTGACATTTTTCCTAGGTCTACAAATTCATCAAAAGGATGATGGCATCTTCATAAGCCAATCGAAATATGTCAAAGAACTTCTCAAAAAGTTCAACATGGAAGATGCATCACCTGCCAAGACACCTATCTCTACTGCAACAAAGCTGGATTTGGATCCTAAAGGAAAGAAAGTGGATTCTAGTACATACAGAGGCATGGTGGGATCGTTGCTATATCTAACTGCTAGCAGACCAGACATTATGTTTGCTACATGTCTTTGTGCAAGGTTTCAAGCTGATCCAAAAGAATCACACTTGTAGCAATTAAGAGAATCTTTAGGTATCTTAAAGGCACTCCAAACTTAGGCCTTTGGTATCCTAAAGATACTGGATTTGATTTGATCGGTTATTCAGATTCAGACTATGCTGGGTGCAAGATTGACAGGAAAAGTACAACAGGAAGCTGTCAATTTCTTGGTGGAAGATGAGTGTCATGGTTTAGCAAGAAGCAACATTTTGTATCTACTTCAACTACAGAAGCTGAATACATTGCAGCTGGAAGTTGCTGCGCTCAAATTCCTTGGATGAAAAATCAACTAATGGATTGTGGTTTAGATTTGTCCAATATTCCTATTTATTGTGATAACACTAGTGCCATAGCCATCTCAGATAATCCAGTTCAACACTCTAGGACAAAGCACATTAATATCAGACATCATTTCCTAAGAGAACATGTTGAGAAGGGAACTGTGAAGCTGATTTATGTTCTAACAGAAAAGCAACTTGCAGATATTTTCACGAAGCCACTAGATAAAGCAACCTTCAACAGGTTGGTAAGTGAATTGGGAATGCTAAATCTGGTATGTTAACTCATTAGTTTTTACATTTTCAATGTGGTTAAATCGTAGCTTGTGATCGTAGCTTTCAATGTTATTGTCATGAGAAGTTACTGTCTTATATGCTACTTGTTTATTTGACAGCATGTTTGCTATGACTATGCTAAATTCAAATCACATGCCTGTTTTAACTTATGTAATGAGTAGTCACGTGACATTAACTTAATTCATATGCGTGCTAGTGATAAGTATTCGTGTCATTTGAAATGACCCTGAGTATTTGTCAGTCTTTTTAATTTAAAGTTTAATTATTTCATTAAAAAGAGGTAGTTGGAAGCTGTAGAGTCACTTAATGTGTTATAAATCATACCGAGGCCAAACCCTTAGTTCTCACTTAACACACTAAGAAACTTTAGAGATAATGAGTAAGAGGAAGGCTGAGGAAATGTCTACATCCAAGGTGCCATCAGTAGGAGGAGCGAAGCCAGAGCCACAAAGTCTCAAGAAGGAGATGGAGATAGCTGCTACCGATGAGCGGCTTGATCTCTGGGTTGATAAGTTTCACACATATCTTAAAGAAGAGGGGATCTCCGACCAAAAGGAGATAGAGAAGATTGCGGAAAGGCTGCTGTTGGAAGCCTTTCCCAACTTAAAATAATTTTCAGTTCTCAAGAACTATATGTATTATTTTAAGGTTTTTTTAATGAAAAGACCGTTTCATCTTCTTAGTGTTCTTGCATGTCTTTCATTATCATCTTCTCGTCTTCGTTATATTGTTGATTGCATACTTGTTTGTATGTATGGATGTTTGTGGATATGTGCTCAACTAACAAATACGTACTTAAATCGATTAAAATGCTATTTCGTAATTTTCGCATAAGCAATAGGCAAAGTCGATTAAAATTCATGACTCAAATTATTTCCTCTTAAGTTGCTGTAAATAAGTGAAGATGTTGTCACGATGTACCTTGACAGCAAGTTTCTTAGATGACATAATGGAAAAAGTCTCTGTCACGAAATTTAAAGGAAATTGTATAAATTGCTTAATGATGACAGTATGTTCTTGCGACGATGTTCCTGTCAAGCAAAACCTGTTGTCATCCTCTCAAAATTACTAATGAATTTGTTACAGCGCACAGGTTACTGTCAAGATTAGTGGACCGAATTAATTGGGATTTTACCTCCATGATTTACAGCCACTAAAAAGTAACCACCCACGACACCACGTGACTGATTAATGGGCTAAGACATTGCTACTTTCCCCTTTCTCAGTAAAACATTTGCTATTTTCATGTAAGCAACTGTCAAACACACAAACACATAACTCTTAACAGAACCTCTCTCTCTCTCTCTCAAAAGCAAAAATCTCTCTCCAAAGCTAAAAGCAATAAATGGCACCCAAACAATCCTCTTCTCAAACAAACTTTGCTGGTATTCTCACTACTGGAGATGCTGGTGAAGGTTTCAAAGGACTCGTATCCTTTATCAACAAGTCCTATCTTGGTCATGCTATAACATCTACACCATCTTTGAACCTAGAAATACTTGAAGAATTCTGGAACTCTGCCCATGTTCCAGGAGGTGCAGGTAATGACAATATAAATTGCTCAATCAAAGGAGCTACCCGCACTCTCACAATAAAAGGCATCAACGAAGCTTTAGGAACTGGACTGCAAGCTAAAGAATCATACAAGGAACTTGCAAGTGATGAAACCCTAAAGACGTTTTTCTTAAAAATTGGGTATTCTGGTCCTGTTCTTAAAGAGGGTACAACAAAATGGTACTCAACTGGTGAAATGGACAGAAAGCATTTGAGAAAAGAATGGAGCATGGTTTTTTATGTCATGGTGAAGGTTTTCTCAACCAAAACCACTGGATGGAATAGAATTCCCTCCTATATCAAGAAGCTCACTCACTCTCTAGTCCATGGATACAAAATGGATGTAGGAAAGTTGCTTATGAGTCAACTCAAGTCAGCTCTGAGCAGGAAGGTGCATGTCTATCCTCGCTTTCTTACAATGTGTTTGAATTCATTATGTGGTATTGATGATAATGTATCTCTTAAAATGGAGTGCAATGTTTTGAAAAGAAATACACACACATCACTCAATTCACAAAATTCAAATGCACATATTCCACTCTGTTTCACCAAGCACATGGCTGATCAAGAGCCTAATTTTGATTTTGCACTACCCCTGGGTATGTTATCTTTTCCCTTGAGAATGAAGTTGAATTAGACCCAAATTTAGTTAACCCACATTCTACTCAATACATTCATATCAGATCATCTAGACAACCAAAGACCACAAAAACAACTTTGCAAGAATCCAAGAAAAGACCCTTGGAAACTGGTGTTAATTGGTAGTAGTTCTGAGAATGTCGAGGGAGAAACTGCACTAGATGCAGCAAATAAGGATGTTAGTATAAGTGAACCCACAGTGGTTCCTCTTGAGCCTAAGAATAAGAGAGCTAAGAGGGGCAAAGCCACTGTCAGCCACCCCACAGTCTCACAAAAGGCTGTGGAGGATAAAAGGGAATCAAACACATTCCTAGGTGCTTCTTCTCAACAAGAAGTATCTATTGAAACTGGCATGTCTCCCAAGGCATCCTGTAAAGAGTAAGCACAACGTCATGTACTCACTCATGAAGAGCCTACACTTGCAGAAATGCACAAAGAGTTAGGGCACAGTGAGGGTCATGAAACTTCTACTCTTTATGTTCCACAAGTTGCCCCTGTGGAACAGTCAAAAATCCCTTCTATACCATCATCTTCTTTATTCTCTACTCCATCAATTGTTTCTTCTCAACAACCTAGAGAAGGGGACAGTCCAACCCTTCAGGTTTTGATCATCCATCTCAAGTCATGGATGAGCCCCCATCAAGTGGTCGACAATAACCCATTTCTCAAAGTGAAATGGATATCACTCCCTCAAACACTGAGCTAGATCAAGATGGTAATCTGCCAGAAAATGAAACAGCCAACATCTTGGTCGAACTCCAAAAAGCAACTGACCTTCAGGAAGTTGTTGTCACAGCCTCAGCTTGTGACAGCCCCAAATCCGGGGTCAGGGATTTGGTCGTCACGCGGAAATCCTTAATAACAAATCACCTGTTTAACCACATTAAACCATCTGTAGTCATTAATAATTGAGTTACAACATTTGAGACCCCAACCACCAAGCATCTTTTAGGTTATAGGGCTAGAAACAAGAATGAAATCCTTACTACTAGTATAACTTCGTTGAGAAGTACACCAGCAACTAGTACTATTTTGCGCAAAGTAAAATATATATTACACATCAATATACTTACATATAACTTACTCCAGCTATAAATTTTCTAGATCATATCGTCTTCATAAGAGCACACTGCCCGCTTCATCTAAGCCAAGCAGATAACCTCGTCCGGCTACCTTCCACTAAAAAGTTAATATTTGAAAACAAGCAAGTATGAGCGAAAGAATTGCTCATCAAGTTATTACTAGAGTTTAACAAAATATCCCATCATGTGCATGGGTTTCCAACATTCAACTGATACTTAATATCATTCTTGAACCATTTATAACCACGACATTCTATAGGGAGAGTATAATGTTTGAAAATAACATCAACTGAACAATATACCAATATAATATAAAAGATGTCGTTACAAGGTAATTAAATAGATTATTACCATAAATAGCCACATCTTGTTTGCGCAGTAATACACCAACATAAACTTGCTGGTTATTCAATATGAAATCACTTACTTATTGATAATATAATATCAGTTTCTCTTCTAATATAATATAATATCAGTTTCTCTTCTAATTCATAAAAATAATTCCATAATTTCATACCATTTTTCCTTTTTCAGTATGTCAATCTGTAACCATTATCAATTCTTTCTTTAAATACTTTGGGGATATCTGCTGTCGCCTGATACGTTAGGACGATGATCAGTCGCCTAATCGTACCTGCTCTCTGTTTACTACTAGTAGAAGGAATGATCCAACCTGGTCATCATCCCTGGAGGAAGGCTCTCTGCTACATCCCCCTTCGGCATCTCTTGGGACGTAATAAAATATTGAGTGTTAGACTGTGCCGAATACAGCCTCTTACGCTTGCTGTTGCAATCCCCCCTTTTTATCAAATCATTATTCCATTTATAAAACACCATTCCATATTTTCCATTTTCCGTTTCCATTTTCATTCACATATATCATTTCCATTTCCATTTATCATCATCTTTTTTTTATCATTTATCATCATCTTTAAAAATACATACATCATAATACTTTGTTTATGACTCAGACATCTCTTCTGTATTTAATAAAGTCAAATATGCTATTAAATACATAAACTATTCCTTCTATTTTTAAAGTATTAAGTAATATTCAAATAATATTTATTAAATCACAAATGTCTAAAGATTATAAATAACAGAATATTATAAACCATATAACCCTAGATAACAACTGATACCAGTCTCTTTCATATCCCTTTAGATCATATCATCATATAAGATTCATATATTATCTACCAAAACCATTTTTTTTCTTTGAACATAAACAGTTTATTGAAATATGGATAAAAGAAATCTTGCAAATATGGACTGAAGTCTTATTCCACACATTTCATATATTTCAAAATAAATATACTCTGAACTGTTAGATATAATTGATGTGATTTAATGTCAGTGTTTAAGTGTTACAGGTAAAAAGAGTTTAACTTGTTAATGAAAGTAATCGTAGCAGAGTTTGAGTATACGCTGATGGTTGGAAGCGCAAACGCTGACAGAAGGAAGTGTAAACACTGCTAGCTGAATACAAGGAAGCGCAAACACTGCTGGCTAGGAAAGTAACAGAGTTTGCTAAAGTCTGTCTACTGGAAGCGTCTACAAGTCAACAGAGTTTGAAGATTAATTTAAGATTAATATGGAAGCAATATCTTTGAAGATTGGATAGCTGTCAAAGAGATTGAGTTGACTTAGAAGACGTGTAGCAATCGTAATTGATATCAATTGTATAGCTTAATTTTAGGAGAATCAATTAACGATTGTACGTAGCTGTATATCTTATAAATACAGTTAGGTTAACCCTAGAAGGGTATCCATTGTGAACGAATATCATTTATTGTAACCTAAGCAGCTCTCTGTGATATTTTACATCATTGAGAGAGGAATTATTAATTCCAAACAGTTTTAAGTACTAAAACGTGTGTTCTTGTTATTTACTCATACAATACTTGATTATATATATTGTGTATTCGACCCAACAAGTGGTATCAGAGCCAATCTGTTACTTTATTACAGTTCAAGATCCAAAACACAATAGTAATCAATGGCAGAGATTCCTCCTCTATCAGGTTCTGAGAAAGCACCTACTACTGTTAGTAGGTATGAAACGATTAGGGTTCCAATACTCAAGCCATCAGAGTATGCAATCTAGAAGGTAAAGATGACCATGTTTCTGGAAGCCACAGATCCAGAATATCTTGATAGAATTTATGAAGGTCCTCATAAACCTACAAAGTTAACTGCTGCTGTTGCTGGTGAGGAATCGAAGGTGATTCCTAAGGAAAAGAAAGATCTAACTGCTGAGGATCTTTCATCTATTGCTAAGGATGCCAAAGTAAGGCATTTACTTCACAGTGCTCTAGACAATGTTATGTCTAACAAAGTGATTAACTGCACAACTGCAAAGGAAATTTGGGATGCACTTGAGGTTAGATGTCAAGGAACTGCTGCAATCAAGAAGAATAGAAGGAACATACTCACACAGGAGTATGTGCATTTTGAGGTAAAGTCTGAAGAAACCATGACAGAAACATTTGACAGATTCTGTAAACTGCTCAATGATCTATCATTGGTTAACAAAGAATATGATCTAGAAGACTCGAATCTCAAGTTTCTTCTCTCTCTCTTCCTGAAAAGTGGGATGCGAAAGCAACCACTATAAGAGACAACTATGATCTTGCTGATACTGAGATTGATGAAATCTATGGACTGCTCAAGACTCATGAATTGGAAATGGAGCAGAGAAACAGAAGATCAAGCAAGAAGTCAAAGTCTGTTGCACTGAAAGTTGAAGAAAAATCTTCAAAGAAAGAAGCATCAAGGAAGAAGGTAAAAGGAAAAGCCTTGGTCACTCATTCAGAAAGTGAGTCATCAAACACTGATGTTGACTCAAACACAGATGAATCATCTGATTCTGAAGATGATGAAGAGATGATGCAAATGGCTGCATTGATGGTAAAGACCTTCAAGAAGATGGGATTCAAGAACTTCAAGAAGGGAAAGAGATTCTCCAAGGATTACTCAAAGTCTGACAGGAAAAATTTCAGAAAATCTTAGGGAAAGGACTTCAAATCTGGTAAGAAAGATACGTCTGAGATTCAATGCTACAAGTGTAAGGAGATGGGTCACTATGCTACTGAGTGTAAAAAGGGTAAAACTGAAAAGGCACTCTACACCAAAGGCAGAGACTGGGGAGACACCTCAGATTCAGATGAGGAGGTGAACTATGCACTCATGGCCTCTACTCAGAATGAAGATTCTGAACTTAAGGTACCTCCAACTACCTATGCTTATAATACTGATAATATAACTGAATTGAGAATTTATCTTAAAGCATTACATATCAGTTATAGGGATCAGACTTTAGAAAATGAGAGAATCAAGAATGAGTGTTCTCAACTCAAAGAAAGAAATAAACTTGTTGAGGAACAACTTGAAAACATGAATAAAATTCAGAAAGAGAGAGATGATGTTGTGTTTATAGAACAGGAGTTGCTAGGTAAGTATAAGCAACTAGAATCTGAATTGGAGGATGCAAAGCACATTATTAAAACTTGGACACATTCTGGAAAAGACACTCAAGAGGTTTTTCAATCAGACACAGTAGGTCTAGGTTATTCTGAGGATGATGTACTTAGATTTCAGAATACAGTCAAAATTAGACCACCACTTTCTACTAAGAAATTTGGAACATTTGTTCATGGTACTGTTAAAACTGAACATGGAGCTGTTGAAAGTGAGCCAGTAAAAACCTGTGTCAAACAGGTTAATATTGGTTCAATGACAGATAAACAACTCAAGCATAAGCTTAAAGAAATAAAATCTGTCAACAAACAGAAAATGCCTAGGAAAAACAGAAATGGAAAGGTAGGCATAACATCAGGAAATAGGCCAATGCTTGCTACATTTGCACCTAGAAAAACTTGTCATAACTGTGGTAGCACTAATCATCTTGCTAGTTTTTGCAGGAAGAACAAAGACATTAATTCTTTACCCTCCAAATCTGGAGTGAAAAAGGATAATGTCAAACCAAGACCACAAACTCTGTGCAAACATTGTGGAAGTACTTGGCACTCAATTTATACTTGCAAGAATTATCATGCTATTTATCATAATTATTATGAACTGAAACCTAATTTGAAATGGGTTAAAGTTGATTCTGCAAGTGCTAAGACTGAAAATGTTAGTTTAAACTCTGATAATGACAAATCCGCTGCAAAAACTAACAGATTCAATAAAGCAAAAGGATCCAAGCAAGTCTGGATCCTTAAAACTAACAATCAGTGATTGTTTGTGATTGCAGGGCACCAGGGTAAGTACCCTAGTCGTGGACAGTGGATGTTCAGGACACATGACTGGAAATAAAGCCCTGCTATCAGAGTATGTGCAGAAGGCTGGCCCAAAAGTTTCCTATGGAGATGGCAACATAGGACATACTCTGGGATATGACAATATTAATCTTGGAAGTGTCATCATCACAAATGTAGCTCTGGTTCTAGGACTCAAGCACGATCTGCTTTCTGTGAGTCAAATCTGTGACAGAGGATATCATGTAGATTTTCAGCCTGAATATTGTCAAATCATCAGTAAATCTACAGGGAAAGTTGCTCTAGTTGGAAACAGACACAATAACATCTATGAAATAAAATTGTCAACAAACTCTGATGGCAAAGCAGTGTGTCTGTCAACAAGAATGTCCAGTGAAGAGAGTTGGAAGTGGCATAAGAAACTCTCTCATTTGAATCTGAACAACATCAATCAGCTAATAAAGAATGATCTTGTAAGAGGACTACCAAAGTCTTTGTTGAATACAGAAGGCCTGTGTGATTCTTGTCAAAAGGCCAAACAGAGAAAAGCCTCTTTCAAAAGTAAATCTGAGTCTTCAATTGTTGATCCTTATCATCTTCTACATGTTGATCTTTTTGGACCAGTGAATGTTATGTCTCTTGGAAAGAAGAAATATGCTCTAGTCATTGTTGATGAATACACCAGATACACTTGGGTGTATTTTCTAGCAAAGAAGGATGAAACTGCATTAACACTGGCAGAACATATAATGCAACTGGACAAAGGGTCAAAGAATCAAGTGAAGATTATCAGAAGTGACAATGGAACTGAATTCAGGAATTCAACAATGGAAGAATTTTGAAAGAACAAAGGAATTAAACAAGAGTTTTCTGCACCTGGCACTCCACAACAAAATGGTGTAGTTGAAAGAAAGAACGGAACTTTAATAGAAGCTGCCAGAACTATGCTTGATGAAGCAAAATTACCAACCTATTTCTAGGCAGAGGCTGTTCAAACAACTTGTTTTACTCAGAATGCCACTCTGATAAATAAGCATGGAAAAACACCATATGAAATGGTGAGAGAAAAGAAGCCAAACCTGAAATATTTTCATATTTTTGGGTGCAAATGCTTTGTGCTGAAAACTCATCCTGAACAGTTGACCAAATTTGATTTGAAGGCAGATGAAGGAATTTTTGTTGGCTATCCACTGTCAACTAAAGCATTCAGAGTTTATAATCTGAGAACCAGAGTGATCATGGAATCTATTCATGTGTCTTTTGATGACAAGAAAATAACTGGACTTGAGGATGTAGATGAACATGATCAACTGCACTTCGAAAATGAAGATTTAATCTCTGATGAATTAAACTCTGATAAGTCTGATCTGACAAACTCTGAACCTCTACTGGTAAATACTGAAGAGACCTTTCAGCCAGAAACAAGAGAAGAACCAGTTGAGGGGGAGCATGAAGAAACTCATCAAAGTGATAACTCAAATTCCGATAATGACTCAGCTGAAAATTTTGAATCAAACTTTGGTGACTCAAACTCTGGAAATCCAAAATCTGACAGTTCACACACTGAGCAGTCACATTCAGGGGGAGCGTCAGAGAATGAAGAAAGATATCAAGAAAATCAGGAGAACATGGATCGAGGGGGAGGATCCACCCTTAAAAGAAGTCAATTGCCTTCAGCCAGGAAATGGACCAAATCTCACACACCTGATTTGATCATTGGAGATCCAGATGCAAGAGTAAGGACAAGAAGTGCAATAACAAATGAATGTCTGTTTCATGCATTCTTGTCACAAAATGAACCAAAGAAAGTTGAAGAAGCTCTTAAAGATGCTGACTGGATAACAGCAATGCAAGAAGAGTTAAATGAATTTGAGAGAAATGAAGTGTGAACACTAGTACCAAGACCAAAAAACAGGTCTATTGTTGGTACTAAGTGGGTTTTCAGAAACAAAACTGATAGTGAAGGGGTTGTTACAAGAAACAAAGCCAGACTTGTAGCAAAAGGCTATTCACAGCAAGAGGGGATAGATTATGATGAGACTTTTGCACCAGTTGCCAGGTTGGAGGCAATAAGGATGTTTCTTGCTTATGCTTCTCACAAGAAATTCAAGGTTTTTCAAATGGATGTGAAAAGTGCTTTTCTGAATGGAAAACTTGAAGAAGAAGTGTTTGTTGAACAACCACCTGGTTTTGTAGATCCAAAATATCCAGACCATGTCTACAGGTTAGACAAGGCACTTTATGGACTTAAGCAGGCACCAAAAGCATGGTATGAAACTCTGGCTCAGTTTCTTTTAGAAAGTGGATTCAACAGAGGTACAATTGATAAAACTCTGTTTTATTTCAAATCTAGAAGTGACTTGCTTTTAGTTCAGATATATGTTGATGACATCATTTTTGGATCTACTAATGATAAACTCTGTAAGAAGTTTGCCAAGCTCATGCAGTCCAGATATAAAATGAGTATGATGGGAGAGCTAAGTTATTTTCTAGGCTTACAGGTGAAGCAAACAGATGATGGAATTTTTATCAATCAAGCAAAATATACCAGAAATCTTCTCAAGAAATTTGGCATGCTTGACTGTTCATCTGCAACAACTCCCATGACAACTGCAACAAAATTGGACAAAGATACAGGGTCATCAATAAATATGACAAGTTACAGAGGAATGATTGGCTCTCTTCTCTATCTAACAGCAAGTAGACCTGATATCATGTATGCAACATGTCTGTGTGCAAGGTTTCAGGCAGATCCAAGGGAACCACATTTAACTGCTGTGAAGAGGATTTTCAAGTATCTCAAGGGCACTGTAACTTTAGGGCTGTGGTACCCAAGAGAATCAGATTTCAAACTACTTGGTTACTCAGATGCAGACTTTGCAGGCTGTAAGATTGACAGAAAAAGCACCAGTTGAAGTTGTCAATTTCTTGGTGACAGACTTGTTTCTTGGTACAGCAAGAAATAGAAATCAATATCCACATCTACAGCTGAAGCAGAGTATATTACTGCTGGTAGCTGCTGTGTACAGATTCTATGGATGAAGAATCAATTGCTGGATTATGGATTGAGGTATAGCAAAATACCTATTTTCTGTGATAACCAAAGTGCTATTGCAATGACAGGTAATCCAGTACAACACTCAATGACCAAGCACATCAGCATAAGATATTACTTTATCAGAGAGCATGTAGAGGAAGGCAACATTGAGCTTCACTTTGTGCCTATAGATCAACAACTTGCAGATGTCTTCACCAAGCCTTTGAGTGAAGCAGCATTTACAAGGCTGGTCAATGAACTAGGAATGGTCTCTGGTTTTGACTAAACATGTTGGTTAGACTCAAAATTATCTTATAAAATGTGTTGCTCATATTTCTGTGAATTGTTAAGTGCTATGTGAACTTTGTTGTTTAAACTCTGTCAGCATGTCTTTCTGTCATACACTGTTAATATGTTTGATAAACTCTGTGAATTCTGAATTGATTTTTGTCTGGATGAAAACACCAATGAAGAAATATGTATGTAGCATGATTCTCAGCGAATAAATCAAGACTCTTTCTGAGTCACTGTGATCTAATCAGAATCTTTGCAGTAAGTTAACACAGCATGATACTGTTTCATATTTAGAGCATCTCTTAGTTTATTTGGTCATAAACTCTGAGTCTATGAATACTATGTGCATTGCCTCTCATGAATAACTTCTGATATTGATGAACTCTAAACTCTGATTAGTAACACTCTGTTCCCAAGACATATACATAGTTCTTGATGATTCCTTGTTTGTACTTGTGAAAATTTTAAAACTTGAGATGTGTCATTGCTTAGTTTGGTGAGAAACAATTCATGTCTGCACCCTGTGAGATTTTGAGCCAAATAAGTGATTGATACATTTTATATCAATCAGATTTTATTGATGTGTGATGTTCATCAGTGAGTATGTTGCTCTAGAACTTGTATTAAAGCATTTTGAGACTACATGATATGTGTGTGCATGAAAATGATAAAGGCACTAGGATTTACCATCTTTCTTCAAACACTGTTCATAAATACCACCCTTAGTAAACCCCTTTGAGCCTTATTAACTGCTCATTTTTTTTAACTCTGTCGTATTAAGAGCAGTTATATTCTTTTAGAAAATCAAATGCAAGCAGGTGAGTGTTTCTCAAGAAAAGGAAAGTTTTCTCAGTATATATACATATAAATAAAAAAAAGGATATATATACTGATCATCTTGTACAAATATGTACTAACAGTGTGACTGAACACTTTGGTCTGTTAAATTGTTCAGTTCGAAATTTATTCATTTAAAAACATCTCTTCTCACCTGTTTGATCTTACTACATTACAACCCTGAATAAAGTCCTTTTGATTTGTGCATATATGTAATCAAAGTAGTGTAGATTTGGTAGAAATTCAAGCCTATGGAAGTATCTGCTTTTTACTGATTGAATTTGAGAGAAAACACTTCACCTAAACACTTGTGTGCTTTGAGAGTTTGTGAGGAAATCCTTGACATGTTACTCACTGAATGATGCTTTGATGTCTATCTCTTGATCTTTTTGTCTATAATGACTGTGTGCTTACTTGGATAATCATGAACATCAATGGGAATAGGGTTAATTCAGATTTCTGTATTTAAGGAACTACAGAGTTTAGCATTCATCACATACTCCGTGTTTAATATGAGAGTTTGTGCATTCAGTGTTTATTGATTTGATTTATGGATTTTATGAAATATTAGATGCTATAAAAATTGATTTGGTAACCTCTGCTACACACACACATATATTCACGACTGTGCATTTTTTGAAAGGGTTTTAGTGATAAAGTTGGAAAATTTGACAAACACTGATGGATTGTGTTCCGTACTCTAAGGTAAATTTTCATTAAGATAATTTGAAAATTTTGGAGTAAATAGAGTGTTTGACAACTGTTAATGAGTGTAATTGTGGTAAAGTGTCTTGATAATAGGAAAGACAGCAGTAATAATTGCTTTTACTGCGCGTGATTAAGTGATTCGCTGCATGTTTGACACGTGTCCCACTTTCACCCACTCACCCATCATTGTGTCCCACTTTCACACTATTCTAGGAACGATTGCGTGTTTTCAATGTATAAACGATTGAGTTTTAATTTTTAATTACTACTCAAATCATTTTTTTTACCCTCACTTCACACCCACTCATATTCACTTTACCAAAAACACAGACCTCCTTTGTTTTTCACTTCGACATTTTCACAAACACCTTTCCTACCTATCATTCTCACTGTCATTTCTTGCTTATTTCTTGATCTAATGGCAACAAAACCTTTTACTTCGTTTGGTCTTCGTTTTGTGCCTAACAATTTTGCAGCTCTACTTGAGAACGATCGTGCTCCTGAAGCGTTTCACCTTATGCAAAATTTTCTTCGTGACTCTGAGATTGGGCAAGCATTGATTGAACCTGCTATTCTATCTGCATCTCAGATTGTCACTTTCTGGCAAAACTCAAGGTATATAGATGGAGGAGAGAATGGGACTCCGTCTATCATCTTCACTCATGCTGAACAAGAGTTTGTGATAACTCCACAAATTGTTCGAGAGACCATGGACTTTGACACACATACCTCATATGCTACTGTTTCTGAGCAGAATCTGAGGGACATGTTAACAGAAATTGGTTACATGGATTCTTTGGCAAAGCTTGGTAGTGTCAAATGGCCAAATCTTAGAAAGGAATGGAATTTTTTCTTTGATTGTATCACCAGGACATTCCAGAAGAAAGTCACCAACTGGGATGCCATTCCAATGGATAGTCTGCAAATTGGGTATTCTCTACTCTATGGCAGTAATTTTGATTTTGGTCGATATGTGTTAATGAATATAAGGGATAAATTGTCAGAGTCTACAACAGTCTATTTTGCTAGATTTTGTCAAATTTTGTTCAATGCCTGTGTGCCTGGTTTAGCAATTGATGCAGCTGATGTGATTCAACCTTTTCGAGTCAATAAGAGAATATTCTCTGATATGACAAATAAAGATGCTGGTAAAGATGTACCTGAACTTGTTTTGCCACTTGCCCTGCAAAACTTTCTAAATCAACCCCAAGATTCCCAATCACCATCACAAGAACCACAACAGCCACAACAACCAAAAACACAAAATATGCCTGAACCTTTAGCCACTGACCACACTGAAACCATACACTCTCATCCTGTACCATCACCTGAGCCAACACCAACAAACACTGTACCTACTACATCAACACACATACAACCTAAACCAATAAACCCTGAGCCAACAAACCCTGAGCCTGTCACTACTACTCAACCTCAACCAACATCTAAACCAAAAAGAAAAAAGCATACTGCCCTCAACACAAAACATTCCAAGGCTAAACAGACATCTCCTAGAGCTGTTTATTCCAGAAGAATCATTAAAAGGGCAAATAGGCCTTCATTACCACCAGTTGAGGACAGTTCTAGTGAAGAAGAAGAAATGATTGAAGTGCCTCAAGCAAAGAGGAGGAGGCTGATTCTTACAGACTCTGATGATGAGCAAGTTGTTGAAGCTCAAGAGAATATTTCTAAGGATATTCCTACTGGTAAGACAGAGGTTATCATAGAACCTACTGTAGAAGAATCAGGTTTCAAGATTGCTGAACCAGAACTTGCTAAGGTTCAGACTGATAATGATGATAGAGATGCATTGCCTACAATGGAAGAGTTTGATGAAACTCCCACTCCATTTTCTTTTGACAATGAAGCATCTACTCCAACACCCATGGTGGTTACAAACTCTATTGATACTGGTGTTGCAGATGGGCCTACTGTTGTCCTGGAAGACACTGAGGTTGCATCACACACAGAATTATACTCTGATGCACATCATGTTTCTGATCATGGTGAGGAGATTGATCAATCAGAACAAGTTGTTTCTTCAGAGCATACAAAAAGTGATAAAGGAAAACAGGTTGCTCAAGAGCCAGTTGCTGCTCAAAATGAAGACATTGCTTCAGTTGCACCTAATGATGTTTCAGTTAGTGATTCTTTTGAAGACAGGAGTACAGAAGCTAATCAAGAACAATTTCAAACTGATGGTCAGAAAACAGGAGAAAAACCAGACTTTGCAGGACCTTCTGTTAATGAAATTGATGATAATTATTTGACCAAGCAAACTGCAGATTGGTACAAGTCAGATTGTATTTTTCCTCCTGGCAGAGCAGCTACCTTTCTCAAGGCAAATTCTTCAAAGATTTCAAATCCTGATATTTTCACTTGTCTACAAGGAACAGTGATTCAGATCAAGTCCTTGAATCACAGGTTTGATGATAATCAGAAGGCAATTGTTGATCTTCGAACAGAGGTTGCTACTCATGAGGAGAAATCTCAAAGAGCTAATTCTAAGCTATTTCAACACTTTTCCAAAGCACAGGAGACTCTTAATGACAGATTGAGCAAAGTTGAACAGAATCAGCTTTTGCTGACTGAGAAGGTTGATTCTATTGCAAACTCTCTTGAGTTAATCACCTCTATTCTGATTTCAGATGGTGATGATGTCAAAAAGGGGGAGAGAATTGCTAAAACTAAGTGTAAGCAAACTCAAACTCTGTCAAAGAAGGATCATCTGGATGAAGAAGGTGCAAATGCTGATAAGGGGTTAAGAAGTGCAAATTCAATACATGGACATGGAAGGTCTACAAGGTCAAAGCCAAATTTGGTGGCAGATACAAATCTTCAGAGTACTTCTACTTCAAGGCAAAAGGATTTGTCATTCATTGACAATCCACAAACAGATGAAGAGTTAGCTGCTAAGATTTTTCGTGAGGAAAATGCTGAGGCTACACTTGAAGACATACATGCTGAAGAACAGCTGTTGCAAAAAGAACATTTAAAGGCACTGAAGTCCAAGAAAGGAAAGAAGATAGTCAAAGCTTCAAAGCCTGTAAAGAAAGGGATTGAAATCAAAGAGAATTTATCTGGTATTCAAGAAGAGGAAGAAGAAGAAGAAGAAGAAGAAGAAGAAGAAGGAAAGTTGATAAGAAAGTCTTCTCTTGATGCCAAGTTAAAGCTAAAAGGGGTGATGGGTGAAGAAAGCAAAGGCAAAATGAAAGTTACAACCTCTGTTGCCACACAAGTTGTACAGATTCAAAGCAAACCTTTACCTGGGTTTTCTAGGCCAAAGATTCCAGTTCAAGCACAAACAGGAGTGACTGGTGGGTATCAACATAATGTTGCTTGTTCAGGAAAGCCACCAGGCAGGAATACTTCTGGCTTAGGTTCAAGAAGAGATTTGAGAGTTAGTAACAGTCCAAGAGATCCCTCTGCACTTGTCTCTCTTGGTTCTGGTATTACTCAAGAAAATCTGGACAAGTTGGAATCAGTTCAACTAGTTCATCAAAGGAGCTTAGATATTTACTTTCTGTTATACTTTATGACAGATGGAACAGTGTATAGAGTGAATGAAGAAGCAATTAAGCTAAAGTTGTTTGAAGAACTTCAGTATGTTCTGCATATATTCAGAGTCAGAAACCGACGAACAGAGCTTATTGCTAATTCTATAAGGGAATATATGCTGAGAGCCAAAGCCTTTACAGGATCGAAGACTACTGAAGAGTATGTTCCTAAATACAGAGATTGGAATGGAAATCTTGTTGAGATGAAGAAAGGAACTGCTAAATTAAAGACTGATCTGGGGATTACAGTTCTTGATTTTAATTCTCAATCAGAGGAAGTCAAGTTCATTAGACTGGGTAATGAGATGAGGAGAAATAAAATCTATGATCTAAGAGCTGCTATCTGTCAAACTGATGAGAATGATCCAGAATTAAAAGAGATCAAGGAAGCTATGCAGAGAGAACTTGAAAATGCTGAGAGAAGACTGTTGATAGACTATCTCAGAACAACTCCAGATCTTGAGGAGGTTAGATAGACAGAATTTGTAAGTAATTTGAATTTTCTGTAGATTTTGTTAAGTCAAGATTAAACTCTGGTTATATGTTAAACACTGTGTTTTTATTTGATTATTTTGACATCATCAATTACTGTGAACTTGTACATTTTTCTAATGAACAAGTTGGGGGAGATTGTTAGATATAATTGATGTGATTTAATGTCAGTGTTTAAGTGTTACAGGTAAAAAGAGTTTAACTTGTTAATGAAAGCAATCGTAGCAGAGTTTGAGTATACGCTGATGGTTGGAAGCGCAAACGCTGACAGAAGGAAGTGTAAACACTGCTAGCTGAATACAAGGAAGCGCAAACACTGCTGGCTAGGAAAGTAACAGAGTTTGCTAAAGTCTGTCTACTGGAAGCGTCTACAAGTCAACAGAGTTTGAAGATTAATTTAAGATTAATATGGAAGTAATATATTTGAAGATTGGATAGCTGTCAAAGAGATTGAGTTGACTTAGAAGACGTGTAGCAATCGTAATTGATATCAATTGTATAGCTTAATTTTAGGAGAATCAATTAACGATTGTACGTAGCTGTATATCTTATAAATACAGTTAGGTTAACCGTAGAAGGGTATCCATTGTGAACGAATATCATTCATTGTAACCTAAGCAGCTCTCTGTGATATTTTACATCACTGAGAGAGGAATTATTAATTCCAAACAGTTTTAAGTACTAAAACGTGTGTTCTTGTTATTTACTCATACAGTACTTGATTATATATATTGTGTATTCGACCTAACATGAACGAAAGAGTATGTATAAATAAACTTGCCTCTGGTCCTTAGCACCAAACGGAACACCGCGAATAAATCCTTGGCATTTCGCCCAAGCAGTTCCATGAACTTTACATGACGCCTCGATCCTTCCTTTTTGATACACGTTGCTCCACTTGATCACGCCCTAATGGTACTGTAATTGTTACGAGTACGTGTCAGTCCAACCTCGTATCTCGAGTAGTCACAACGCAGAATTATCACTAAGTCACCTAAAGTCAAACTATAGGTGTCCTTCCCATAGTTGACTACTCAAATACCAATTAATGCACATAACACTTTTAATAAAAGAAAACAAAATGGAAAGGGTCCCCTTTATAAAGTGGACATTTCCCGGTACTAAACACCTCACAACCATTTAATAGACTCAAACCAACTTAATCTATAGATAATCCCCCAAACAGATACCTTATTCCTCGATAAAGACACATAATACACAATCAATCCTCAAAACAACAATTAATCCGCCAATTAACACATAAATCCTCGAAAGAACAATATCATCCGACAATTCAAATATCACATTTCTTTCTTTTTTAAATCTTGTATTTGTTTACAACGAACTACAGTTCATTTTTAAATCCACTATAAAACCATAAATCATTTTTTTTATAAAAAAAACATTAATTAATAATTAATAATTAATTAATAAAATTAACCAATAAATAATACAATTAATCGATTAATTAAACTAATTAAATTATTAAATAAGAATAATAATTAAATACTTTTTGAAATATTTTAAATTTTTAATTACAAATATTTAATCAATTAATTAAATAATTAATTGATGAATACTTTTAATCAAATAACAATTAAAACATTTATCTAAAACAATCATTCTAAAAATAGCATTTAAAACAGCTATTTCCCCAAAACATTTATATCCTCGATATTAACCATTTTCAGAACCACTAACATTCTATTGTAAAAATTAAATTAACAAATAAAACTCAAAACGCACTTAATCCTCGATATAAATCCTTTAACACTTATATACATAAACAATTAACACTCATAACATGCCTTTTATACCATTGAAATTAAATAAGTTAACTAAATTTAATTACATAGGATTTTTAGAAAATTTCGGCATAAAATATTCGTAAATAGGACTATCCCGGGGTCACAGCCCCTCAACAAACAATCCCAAGCAATTCAATATTAATCCAATCTCAACATTCCAACAATTTCCAACTTTTACCAAATTAATAATACTTGACTACAACTTTAACTGAGTACTAACACTTTGACCTCCATCATTATCGATAACTCGACTTAACAATTTAACCACATATAAACACATAAAATCCACCACTAAATAATCGATAATTTTCAAGACCATTTAAACCCAAACATCTATCGAGTTCCCGAATTTAAATCTCCGATAATTATCACAATTCAACATAAATTACCTTTTAATCTAAAACGAAATTAAATAAATTTATATCCAAAAAGGATACCATTTGGTTCCGATCCGCCGGAAAATCAATCCACCGGAAAAATTTCCACCATCTCTCTCCCTTCTCAGTTCTCTCTCTCTCTCTCTCTCTCCTCATCCCGCTGTACAGCAGCCTTCATACACTCACCACAGCCATCATCTTTCCTTCATCTTCCCTCCTTTCCACCTGCAACACCACCACTACAGTGGCGCCCCTTCTCCTCTCGCTGGCGTCCCTCTCCGGTCGCTGCTTCTACTACCTGTCGTCAGGGGCTTGCCTGAGCTCCGCCTGACACCACCACCTCAGCCTCTTCCTCTTCACCATCACCGTACACACCCCACATACACTCACATATACATGCACAATCCCACACCTCTTCTCCTTCCTTCAATTAAAATCCCCAATTCAATTAATCACCCAATCTCTAATTTCTTCCCCCCCCATTAATTTTCTCTTTCTCTCTCCCTGTGTTTTCTCTGTCTCGGTTGTGTTTTTGTTTGTGCGGCTACTGTGTGATGTCTCTTTAACCTAATGGGCTTGGCCCAATAACCATTAAAACAACAAAACTAATTACTCCATAGTTTAAATAATCTTTTGAGTTAAAAATTCTAATTTGTAAAAATAAAATCTTTAACATAATTAAATACTAGAATATTTTTAAAGACTTTTGGAGAAAGAATTAGAATTAAATCTAATTTTTCTGAATTGATATGCATTTTACAAATCACTAACAATTTATAAAATCAACTCTCAAAATAATAATTGTGATTCATAAATCACAATTTACAGAGTTTTATAAAATACTAAAAACACTATTATTTTAGTAAAATCTCAAATTCTCGATTTTAGATATTAATCGAGTAATTTCTGTAAATCCCCAAATAATTACAAATAATCATTTGCCACAGATTTTAAAATCTCCAAATTATTCAGCAATTTAAAATAAAGTCTTTACTAAATAAATCCACACTTCAAAATTAAACCCTTGCCCAAATAACCATTGACTCGAGATATTTACCCGATCAATAAAATTTTCAAAAAGGGACCCAATTACACTGAACCGAAAAATAATTAAATAATTCACTTTTGAAATTCCTTGAACCGGAATAATGAACAATAACATAAATAAAATAAAATAAAAAATTCCTTCTCATTTTAGGAATATTATTAATATTATTGAAATAATAATAAAATCATTTCTTGAAAAATCCGGATTATTACATAGCTGCTGTCAAAGACACCACAAAAGTTACTGTCAACTCACCTGTGGACAGTAACATTTTGGGTAAAGATGTTGTCACCTCTACACAGCCTGATCATGATACAGTAATTGTTGAAGATGCTTCAGATGATGTCAAATCACTATCTCTGCTATACAGGTACAATCTAAACTTTCTACTTCTTTAACTAAAATGCATGCAAGTACTGCTCATACCCATGCATCTAGGATGAGTGAGGGAGTGAAAAGAAAAAGATAGATAAAAGAAAAGAGAGGTGAACAAAAAAATTCCTCCTCATTTTAGGAATATTATTATTATTATTGAAATAATAATAAAATCATTTCTTGAAAAATCCGGGTTATTACTGTCTACCCTCCTTAAAATGATTCCGTCCTCGGAATCAGCTAAGGCCACTTACTGGGATTCCTTAACTCTTTCTTCATCAACACTTATTCTGCCAAACCAGAGATAGTGTCCATTCGTAAACAACTTCTCCGAAACCTCAATCCAACCATAGTATAACCCAGATTTTTGGGTAGAATTAAAACTTTTTATTATATAATGATGTAAGCATGAATAGTGGTTACGACTACGGTGTAACAGTTGTTCTTCTGAATGAAAGGAATGGATTAAGATTCAAATGTTGATATGCTATGAGCAATGCACTTGGTTGATAACCTAGATAAGAATAATCTATCTCCGAAAAAATAAGGTATGGTATTCCAAAGAGGTAGTAGATATTCTGATGTCATCCAAATCGATATCTGTTATTAGTACAGAGGTTCCGTGAAAGAGTTAAGGAACGCTCGAAAGAGGACAATGGCATTTTATTTAATGTAAGGAATAAAAGAGAATAAGCAGTGAAGAGTGTTTTTGGTGGAAATAAGAATATGATTAAGACGACGCTATATAGAAGTATTCAAAATGGATTTCTGAGTTCGTATTCATGATCCAGGGGCGAGATAAGTGTATGTAAACGATTTCGGATTCAGAAAATTAGCACTTTTATTTTTTTCCGAGATTTCCCTGGACACTGAAAGACTTAAGGATTTATTGAGAATATTCAAGGAATTTAATTCAAGGATTATAGAGAAGGATTGAGAATATTAGTATTAATATTAAGGAGATTTTCGGTAAAACCCTAACTAGAAATCCTTGAGATATTCTTTCGAACGATCAATCAAATTGAGCAATAACCGGACAAAAGAGCAAGCAGGAAAGCAAGATGCATGCATGTGCAAGAGGATAAGATCAATGAACCAAATGGTTACAAGAGCAACTAGCTTATTTAGGAAGCTAACCAAGTGTTTAGCTTCATCTTATCATCTACACCACTAAACATCAACACTTGTCTCTTGATTTTCATCATCCATGACATAATCCCTTTAATAAAGCTAATTTATGGCTAAGATATTATTTTAGCACATCAATAATGCATTTTAGATGAGAACAAAGCAAGAGAAGCAAGCAAAACTCCATCTCTCTCAAACTGCCCAGCAGCAGCATCAAGAAAAGCAAATTTCATATCTCCATTTATATACATGATAAAATCACCAAATTTTAACCATAGCTTCTCCACTCCATGTAAAACATTCGCTCAAACTTTCATGGCAATCTAATGAGTATAGCCTAGTCAAATCTCCTCCCCAAGTGAAGAAAACAAATTGTCCAGGTTCTTGACAGTTTCTGTCCAGCGGAAAAAGAGGGCTCAAAAATCTAGCTAGGAAGCTTCAAATCTGATGATCTAGGACTCAAAACAAATCTTATGAATAGGCCTTGATGTGGTAAAAATTTGAGATCCATACTCTTATTTTTCGATTTGTTATGAATTTTACAAGATTGATGATGAATAGTAAATCTTAGAAACTAACTTTGAGTTCTTGTTTTCTTTGGATGATCTAAGTTTTGTTAAGGCCATACAAGGACCATATAAGGATTATTAGAGCTTGTATACACTCCAAGGAAGGTAATCATCTCCTGAAACCCTAGCTTTGACTTTAAGTTTTGGTGATTTTAGATGATATATGATGATGATGTTAGTACAAGCATGTTTATGAGATTATGTAGTAGTTTTAGTAGTTATAAAACCATGATTCAAATGATGGATATGAGAGGTGTTATTGGACTGTGAAGATGAGTATTATGTGTGTAAGATTGATGGTATGCCCGGTGTGTCTTGGTTGTATTGAAATAAATTTGGAAACGTCCGGTTTATAGCCATCGTAATGAATGAATTTCATTAACCCAAAGAAATCGTGTTTGACAGTAGAAATAACTCACTTTCTAGCTTCCTATTCTGCCATGATAAGTTAGATCATGCTATAAGCTTCGTTTTGATATAAAGATCATGTGAAATGGACTTACGGTTTAGGAGTTATGGTTAAATTCGTAAAAGTGGTTCGAAACCGGACAAGCAAGCTCGTAACTGAAATTGAACCTTCGAAAAATCAATTATACAGTGACGAATCATGGTAATTAAATACTAGAGGTAAAAAGGAAGGTGTGAGAGAAAACCTAATGTCAAAAGAATCGTTTTTCGATTTTATAAAAATGTTCGAATCAAAGTTAATTACGAACGAACCACTTAGAAGATCACTTAAGTATAACTTTGGTTATAACTTAGAAAGCGGGCGATAAAACTCGAGGTATAATCTTGGCTCATAAACAACCGACCTTGGAACTTATATGAATTAGGTGCGTACCAAGTGTAAGTATAAGGACATGCCTTAATAACGAACTAGTGTCTGGTTAAAACGGTATTAATAAGAGTTACACTTAGCTTCTTAAAAGCGTTAATCTCGAATATTTTGATTATGTATAGATCACCGGACCACCCCGAGTCATGCCACTAGCATAAGCTGGAGTACCAGGCAAGTCTTCAATAAATTTGAAGCTGTTGTTGTGACAATATATATATCTGTTGGTTTATGATACATATGCCATAGCATGCATGCCTATCTTCAAGATATATATTGTGATACTTGTTCCTTGAATTATTGTTGGTTTTTGAGCTGGATTGATAACGTATCGTTTATAAGCCGAATATTGCTAAGACCCTTAAGTGAAGGGCATCTGAATCTCATTCTTCGAGTATAGACCGGAAGTCGGTATTTCTTGATATATTGAGATTATTTTCAGGTGAAAATATTTAAGTAAATATTTTCCATTAATTATCTGATGAATATTATTTGAATATTCCTTTGGGATTATTTATGAATATTATTTTGAATATTCATTCGAACTTAAATTATTCCATAAATATTATTCAATTGAGCTTGCTTTGGTCAACGAATATTATCTTCAATATCCGTTGAAAGTCGATTCAATTATTGGAGATTGTTTCGAATATTCATTTGGTAATTGTTCCTTCAATCAGTAGTATTAACTCGAATATTCATTATTTATTCAATGAATATTATTTCGAATATTCATTTGATAATTATTTCTTCAATAAGCATTATTAAGTGAATATTCATTACTTGTACAATGAATATCACCTCGAACAATCATTTGATAATTACTTCTTTAATAAATATTATTATTAAATTAAAGATTCACTATTTGTTCAGTGAATATTGTTTCGAAGATTCGTTCAAATCTTATTTGTTTGAGTTGATTATTCACTATTTATTCAGTGAACATTATTTCAAATACTCATTCGAGTTATATTTTAATTGTTAATTATTATTAAATTTGATATTCACTATTTATTCAGTAAATATTATTTCGCATGTTCATTCGAGCTTTATCTATTTGATAAGTATTATCAAGTTAAAATTCATTAATTATTTAATGAATATTAATTGTGAATATTTATTCGAGGATTATTCCGAGTAATATTTATATTAGGATTATTCCTTCAATATTTCGACTTAATAAATATTCTTTGGAATATTTATTTAATTCTTCTAACTCGTTTTAAAGATGATTTACTTCATTCGAATATCATCTTCGACCCTCGAATATTAAATAAATTATCTCTGAGTCCTATTATTAAGGAAGGTTCTCAGAAACTCTATTCCTCATTCAATTCTATCTCTCAGATTATAAGGGAACCTTACTTGAGAAATGTTATTTATCGTGTTGACTTCCCGGTCATAGATTCTTTGAAACTATTCTTTTCACTCGCAACTTGGTTGCTATTATTCATGGAATCTTGTATACCCACTCATTATTCGAGGGGTAAGAATGTTGGAACAAGTGATATTTATTAACAAGCAGCAGCTTGGGAAATATTGGTGAATCTCCCTTTCCAACTAGATACGACTACTTCGTGGAGTCTTATCAACAAGTATTACACTTGGGGAAAGGGGGAAGATCTTTACGTTTCAGAGTTATGGATGTTATTGGAACTAGGAGTCGTGTAAGAGGCCGAGTAGCGCCGGTCCATCCCATTGGCCCAACCGTTGGCCGGGGAGATCTAACAGGGTGGTAGACAAGTAAATCTGTCAGTTCTTCCTTCTACCGGTAGTAAAACTAATTTGAGTTGTACAATCTGCGACTGATCATCGTAAGGATTGGAACAGCGGGCGCGGTGAATACTCCAGTATTAGTTCATCATCCAAAGTTGGAATTTTCTTCAACATTATCATTGTTGGCATGATTGAAAAGTGTTTGAAACTGGAATTGCAATATCCTTCTTGCAAGTTCCTCTTTTATGAAAATGATGCTATCTTGCTTATCTTTGGCATTGCAGATATTCCCACAGATGATATAATTCGAGTTACCTTATAACTTCATCGTTTACATTATACTGGCATCATTTCCGTAAATGCATGGCATATGGTTTCAAAGATACTTTTGAACTGTTATATATTATTGTTCAGTTATACATTATTTTCGGTGGGCTATTGCTCACCCTTGCTTTATTTATTATGTCACAACAATAGCTAGATCAGACGGCCCGTGCAAGGCGCACTCGGCGCAAGCAGGTGTTGGCTGTTAGAGGATTACCGCTGAGGTTATAACTACCATTGCTGAAGAGGAAGCTATTGGTAGGCTAGTTGTTAGCATCTGAGTGTCTAATGTATTTATTATATGACACATACAGATGGATGGCAAAGAGTATGTAATGGTTAATTGTAAACCTTTTGGGTTGTAAGAACTCAATCTTGCGATTAATAATATTTGGTAATTACTCTGATTTCTTCTCTGGGACTATAACGGGTGTGTTGTGTGTTGTGTTTTTGGTCACAAGGTTGTAATTTAAATTATGTTGGTTTTGTGGATGGAAATTGAGACCGTAACGACCAGATCCCTGACCCCGGATCTGGGGTGTTACAGAAATGGTATCAGAGCGAGCGTTATATATCCCAGAGATGACGCGACGTTAAAACAATAAATTCATTAAGAAAATAGAACTCTTGCCAAGTTCATAGTCGGACTACTTAATGTAGTACTTACATATAAAACCCTTATGGGAACTCTTAAGTATCATGATAGTAACTTAGCGCGTTCCCGTGACGACTGGTAAGGCGACAGACCTTGAGGCGTTCGAGCAACAGCACGGTGATGCTTGATTATATGTTGTCGATCGGCTTGTTGATTCGATAGAATACCCTACTGAGAACTAGGATGAGGTTTCAGCTAAGGAGGAGAACCCTATTAAGAATAAGGAGTTTACCCTTGAAGGAAATAAGGGCTGCAGCCAGATAGGCTGTAAGAGTTAAGATTATAGTGCACAGAGTAGTGAGCGTAAGGAATTGAGGTATTATTAAAAAGAATTAAAGCTGCATATCGGATTCATAGACGGACTACCAGAAGTAGTACCAGCAAGTAAGACGGATTAGAAGAGTTACTTGATATCTTATATGGGATTAGATAAGAATCCTTAAAGACTTCCAGATTAATGAGAAAAGAATAGAATGATGCATGATGATCAAAGACATTGAAATAGGACGTGGAGCAGAGTCTCCAGGAGCAGTCGAGATAGAGGCAACAAGTGCCATGACATTTGATGAATGGAATAGTGTGAATATGGTTAATGGTAATTCGCCATGAGAAGGCAGAATTCATAGATTATACTCGAGAATTGATAAGGTGGTTTGATTCAAGGAAATATTCATTTTATGAATAGATCAGCTTAGAAAGTAAAGATAGTGGAAAGTGATTGCCTGAACGGCTAAGGTTACATAAGGAAGTAGTAAGCGAGACAATGATCTCAGAACCTATAGGAGGAAAAGACCAGTAAGTCAATGGTAAACTCGTAGCGAGACTACTTTCGGAGACTAAGTATAAAATTATTTTAACTCAGTGAAATGATGAACCAAAAACATTGGATGCGTGTGATTCAAAGGAAGATTAAATTCTTTCTTTTCTTTCAATGGATTAATGTAGTTATCTTAAGTTAATTTCGACACTGAATCGTAAATGGTTCAAGAAAGGCGATCAGTGGTTAAGATGTGACTGAGAATGTTTTTAGATGAAACCTGAAAGAACAAGTGTATGCCAAGTTCTCAAAGTATGAGTCTGGCAAAATGAAGCTCAGTATTAGGACATACGATCAATAGTGAGTATTGTTGGTTGGCCCTATCGAGTTAAAGACAGTTTCAAATGGAGAAAGGCCAACCACACCAACAAGGTGAGAATTTCACAAGATTCACGAGGTATTACCAAAGATTGCAATACCGTAACCTGACTTATATGTAAGATTAAATAGTTTGAATGGACAAGAGAATTGTGAGAAAATCTCCCTAGAGCCAAAGATGAAATTGGTGACGACCCAACGTTGATGTTGCCTAATGGAAGAAGGAAAGCTATGTGATATATTAGGATGCATCTCATACAGGTTCAGGCGGTGCTCGTATAGCACGTCAGAGTAACTGCGGATGCATTCGGATAGCACGGCTCACCAGTTTCGGGTGGCCTTGGTGGTGCCAATTTCGTAGAACGACTAATCCTAACAGTAGCATTCCTTCCTAGACTAGTAGTTAGGAAGACTGACATTTTGTAGGATCAACTATTAGGACGTATATGTATCAGGGAGATGTGGCATGTTTCAGTTTGGAACTTTGATTTTTCTTCTATGGGATGTATGTATTTGGTCCCTTTCTAATGGATAGACTCCTAAATTTATGTCAATCATACTGTTACTATAACTGCTTACGGTTCGACCGCTCGAATGTTCCTAGAACTATCTTTCAGGTATCGAAATGGAATTTTCTTAGTATTACCAATGGGCGGATAGGTTGACCTAAATTTCTCTGATTCTGGGAGAAAATTCGACGAATTTTTGGCAAACCTTGTCTTTCTGATTATCAGAAGATATCACTAAAGAGAGTGGAACTGGAGCGAACCCTATGGATTGGGTGAGGTAGCCCCTATACGGATTGGTAGACAGACCCCGATTATTACTATCGATTCTAGAGATAAACTGATGAAAACTCGGACTGACAAATTCTGGGATTGACTTAAATGAAAAGGCTGTTATGCTAGAAGTGTTAAGCTTACGTGGCACGTGGAATTGATAAGAGTAGTTGGTAAGATCTGAAGGAGTTTAAGAGTACATGGGAAGAGGCATGCTGATAAGCGTAACCTATCCCAGATGAATTATCTTCGCTATGAAAGAAGTAGGCACTATGCCAGCAATTGCTAGAAAAGTAATGCTATTAGCTAACCCTCGAACTCACGGATTCTAGTATGGCCAGTTGGGGCCATGTCATACAGGATTATTAAGTGACTAAACCAGCAATATCAGGACAAAGTGGGGCTGCTTGTAACCAAGCGCCGACTGCGAGAGCTTTTGGATATAAAGTGAAGTGATTCATGTGTACATGATTGACCGGATTCTGAGAAAGAATAGAAGTATGCTGATTTGGGACACATGATATTGGGATATTATAAATACCATGGATATATTACGACTGAGACAGATGATCAAGCTAAGTGTATAGAATAGCCAAAGGTGGCTCAGTATGATACAGAAATTTTCTATAAAAGCTAGTATCTTCGATAAAAGCAATAGGTACTAAGAGATTCACGTTGAACACGACCAATATCTTCCAGAACATCCTTGCTACCATTACCAAGTTCTGTAAGAAAGACAGATAGACATATATCACCTTTTGGAAGGTCATATAGACTGACATTCGTTTGAAAGAAGAGGTTAGCATTAAGCTACCTATAGATTATCAAGATGAGAATGATTGGAAAGAGACCCATATCAAGGATATACGATTTGATTGTCAATAAAAGGATGTAAGTATTTCTTGAAAATAGAATTGAGGTTAGAACACCCATAAATTAGGATGAACCCTGGGGATGCACAAAGGATGGCATTACCCTAATAAAGACATTGTGAATTTGGATGACATAAGTTGGATTGACTAAGGCAACAACAACCTTTAAGGATTTATTTAAAGGAATTTTGAAAAGCACATAGACAGAATTATTATAAGATTGATGAATGATGTTTGATATACACTGTACCAAGAAAATACAGGATGAATGATGAGGATGACCTAAGAAACCTTACAAGGAAAAAGGTAATATTCTGAGCTTCAAACTTGAAGTTTGGTAGGAAATGTATGACATCATAATGATAAAGCCAGATAAGGCATGTGTGAAACCATGAAGGGTTATGGATTGAACCAATAAGGTTGAGAATATCCTAGGTGTGATTGGGAGTAACTGTGATAAAGTCCATACGGAAAGGTGGAAACAATGACTTATGGAAAAAGACTGATCTATATTTTCTCTCCTTCAGCAGAGATTAAGGGAGAATGCTTTCACCCAACAGTGAAGAGGATGAGATAGAAAATCCATAAGAGTTTAAGTTGGGATAGATCCAGACAACATTGATTGCAAGGAATTATTATTATCAGGATAGGCCAATGAGGTGGCCGACACTTTAAGTATAGAGGAGCAATTATAGATGCTCATACCAAAGAAACAGAATGATATCAAGAGAATCTTGGAGGTCACAATGTGATGGAGGATTTGCATTCCTTCTGATGATTGTGCAAGAATCAACCATAAGAATAGTTTAAATAAACATTTGATTCCTGATGTCGTCTTAAACATATTACACGCATTAGGAGGTCCTATTTTGAGGTAAACCAGGACCATGATGCGAAATTGATTAAGTGAACCGTTAAGCTTCCAGCCTTCTACTAAAGATATATGATTAGTAATTTCATCAACCTATCATAGCTGCGATGCTTGAAGCTCTTTTGCAATTTTATCCGCTTCATATAATATCTACATCAAGTTCAGGAAGTATTCCTTATGGATAAAGAATATTGATTATTTTGTCTTCCTAGAGGATTTTGGTCTGACAATTATGAAACTCGTATGATTAGCTATTAAAGCGCTACGTAAACAACAAACAATGGTGATTCAACAAAGGGCTACATTAATGTAGTGGTGATTCTTCTAAGAAATGCAATGACAACGCAAAGATAAAGATAGTGTTGCCATTGATAAGCTAAATGGCATGTTGATGAATGACAAGCAAGTTTATGTTGGTGTATTTTTGCGCAAACAAGATAGAGAATATGAGGTTGGAGATTCATAATTCTAAGAGGCGAGTTTGGCATGAATAGATTATATTGGATTTAAGTTGGAGAAATCGGCACGATTTATTTCGGAGTGTATAAATTTGGAATAGATTGATTGAGTAAGAAGGAGACTCATTGATCGAGAGAGTGAGAATTTAGATGGTTGAACAAAGGAAAGTTTGACCCAAAAACGTGTTGCTTATGGAGCACATGTGACGGTATACCAATAGGGAGGGACCAGATGCAAAGGGGTCCCAATAATGAGATAACAGTGGAGATAAATAACAGAAATGAATAAGGATCATATAACGAGAAGAATGTGATTGATAAAGAAAAGGTTGGGAAAATAATTATGGAATGTGAGGCAAGGAATGTTATGAATGGAGTGATGAATGGGTTTTCCAAACGAACTCTCGGGACGACAACATGATGGTGTTAAGTATTGTGAATATGAAAGAGCTAGTAGTGTGGCATGGAATGCCAGTAACGATGATGTCAAGCGAGGAATCCAAGATCTAACCCGAAAGGGACGAAGGATTTTCCAAAAATGAGTGATGCTAAGATCGAACAAGAGTATAGGTCCATGGAATGATGGACAGACAGTAAGGACATGTGACCTGTGAGATTACGATAAAGTAGTATTTGATACGAATGCGATTATTTTTCTTCTCTAATGAACCTCTATAGTTCAGAGGTAAATTTTAAGTATGATATTTTGCAAGCATGAAAACTTTCTATAATTCTTTGAAATTCTTTTCTTTTCTTCTCTCTTATTCATCTTCTTTTTGAATTGAGAAGAACACCCCTTTAAGGAGGGGAGGTACTTCTACGTGACTATCTGTCTGTGTGATAGAAGTCTAGGTGGAATACCATAACTTGTTTAATTGCTTGTCAAGTACTAAAGGCTGGCCCCCTTCTGTACTAACTATGCAATATGACAAATGTTCATTGATCATAGTGATCTCTCAATAAATTCTTCTATTTTTATACATTGATCGAGATTGCGAAGATTAAAGCGATCAGGAAATGCGTAATTACGAGTGAGGTTATCTCCGAATTCGCAGCGCGATAGTGATACCAAAGTCACTACAGATACCAATAAGGTTAATAATATATGGTTGGGTAAGGGCATAGCCCGGATAGTGTATTGTATGATAAGTAGCAAAGTTGACGAAAAAGGATAAGAGGAATATTGTAGCACTGGTGAGATGTGCTATAAAAGGATTGGAATGATTACGAATGGATTGGGGAACTAGCATTACCCCCAAAACTGCAACAAGTACACAATGTGTTTTATGTTTCGATGTTGAGAAATTATAATCCGGACGCCAAGTATATAGTAGAATACGAGCACATAGACATGTAACTAAATCTAACCTATGTTCAGCAGCCTGTGAAAACCATAGATCGAAAAGAGCAAGTGCTCCGAAACAGGGTCATCGAGCTAGTCAGAGTCTTGTGGCAAAATCACAATTTGGAAGAATCAACTTGGGAACTGGAAAGCGCGATGCTGGAAAAGTACCCCATTTGTTCTCAGACTGATTCCGGGACGGAATCCTTTTAAGAAGGGGAGACTGTAAGAACCCGGATTTTTGGGTAGAATTAAAACTTTTTATTATATAATGATGTAAGCATGAATAGTGGTTACGACTACGGTGTAACAGTTGTTCTTCTGAATGAAAGGAATGGATTAAGATTCAAATGTTGATATGCTATGAGCAATGCACTTGGTTGATGACCTAGATAAGAATAATCTATCTCCGAGGAAATAAGGTACGGTATTCCAAAGAGGTAGTAGATATTCTGATGTCATCCAAATCGATATCTGTTATTACACTACTAGAAAAACGTCAATAGACATCAGTTAAAAACCGATGTCTGGCATTTTTTTCAACCGATGTCTAGGTGGGTGTAGAGAAAAGTCCAGCCCTTTTACATCGGTTTATAACCGATGTCAATAGTATCTGTAACATCAGTTACTGACAACTAACATCGGTTAATAACCGATGTCAAATATAATCTTTAACATCGGTTCCGCATAACTAAACCGATGCAAAACATAGTAACAGATATCAGTTCTTTAAACATTTCGTTGTATATGGTATCCTTCAACAACATGTTCGGTTTATGCAACGTTGACTTAAGATCTCTTCGACATCAGTTATAAACTGATGTTAAAAGCATGAACAATGTGATGTTACTACTTATTATAAACATCAATTTCATTTCTACAAATGATGTTAATACTTATTATAAACATCAGTTTCATTGATTTAAATGATGTTACTGTTTATAATTTACATCAGTTTCATTGAGTTTAACTGATGTTAGTGTGTGTAAATTACATCAATTTCATTGAGTTTAACTGATGTAATATTGTTCTAATAGCTAGCCAAAACAGAAACATACAATCCAAAATGAAAAACAATCCATAATGGTCGCACACACATAAATAACGAAAAACATAAGTCTCAAAATATCATTTCTCCATTCATCATGACAATACCAATACCAAGTACTTCAATCCTTACAAAATAACTAGTACGTCCACATGAACTTCCTACATTTCATCCAACTTCCACATACATGCCAGACCATGACCACAAAAACTAACAAACTGGACAATTCGACCCAAATGAAATGCTCAGGTTCACGTACATGATGAAATAATATAAAGGCAGCTAGCTAGAAGTTAAGTTCATTATCTAGTACACAAATCTTTGGATGTATCCAAGAGCCTCGAGACGCACGTCATCAAGCTCCTCCTTTGTGTACAATGACTTCCGATTCTTAGGTTCCCACTGTAAACACACAGAAACCAAGCAAAAAATTAGCAATACATAAAAAAAATATTGTTTTAAAGTAAAACTAAAGTGCTACTTAAACAACCATATTGAGTTCAACCCATAAAGTCTAGCAAGTACAGAGATAGTAATATCACATTCTTCACAGACTCCAAACAGTTAGTATCCAACCTCCATTCACTCAGATCAGACCATATAGTTCCTATAGCAAGAGCCAATATGATTCACAAGATTAACCTAGTGTATATTGCCAGACATCTTAATGCAGAAGCTGACAATCTTGCCAAGGAAGGAATTAAGAGAACTAAGTTAATTTTCGTTTTGCAGTAGCAGTAGTGAGCATGTAAGCGTAGGTGGGTTTCTTAGTAGTTAGTAGTAGTAGTAAGCTGGTCAGCTATTCTAGGTTTGGTCAATCTGTTCCTCAGTGGCAGACATAGCTCCTGTAACTAAGTTTCTCGGTTAATAATATATTTGCTTATCAAAAAAAAAAAAAGCATACATACCTTTGCTATGAATTTCATTTCCTTGTCTTCGAAAATATCTTTCATATAACGCATGACAACATAACCGCATTCATGACCACCCGGTCGTTTAGGGCATCCTTATTTTAAAAATAAAAATAAGTCAAGTATCAATTAGTCGCTAGAAAAACTAAATTATCAACAAAGAACTTACTAAAGACAAAGACAAAGTGTGCACAAAGACTTACGCTAAGATTTTTAACTTTGGGATTTTTGAGGGCCCGTCCTGTTTGAGCATTATAAGATCTAACTGCTCTGTGGAAGAAAATTAGAAGCAGTGTCAAACCCGAGAAATCTCAGTACAACGTCAATAAATTGAGAATGAAAGCTACATTCTAGTTCTAGACATGTATCCTTTAAATAAGTAAATAAATATTATTACCGCACTAATGCTTCTTCTAGTTCTGGAAAATGTTGCGGGTGATTGAGGATGAAAATTTCAGATTCCCAAATCATGATCAAAATCCAATGATAACTGTTTAAATTATAAATAAATCAAAGTGGGAATTTGAAAAATATACGAATAGATCCCTTACTAATAAGTATATATATATATATATATATATATATATTAATAAGTATTAATTAACTGCATATTAACAATTCCCTTACTTTTGGTTATGAGGCATGAGGAATATGCGAGAAGGTCCAGATTTCATCCGTTCAACAACATAAGCTTCAAAATTCTCATTGAGTTTATATGTGGCTGCTGGATCAATAAATGCATACATGTCCGTTTGTTTTTTCTTGAGAACCTCGGCATGCAAATACCTACATATATTTATAATACATTTTGCATATAACATCCTTACAGAAATATAAAAAATATGAGAAGCACGATTCACAAGACAGGAAAGAACTTACGCCATATAGCTCGATATTATAGCTTGGCCAATCATGTTAAACTCCAACAATGCCATTACATTCTCATGCAACAAAAATATAGTTTTGTCCATACCAAACACCTCAGCATCACATCGAATCTGAATGGAGTCTGAATTTTCTTTCAAAATTGTTGCTACATGCATATGCAGCAACATGAACTAACGAGGCACATTTTCATTTGGCTTGACACTCTTCATCTTCGCATATACTCTTTGAAACTCACTCTGCTCATTTTTTTGCTTCCTTGACTTCACTACT
The DNA here is from genome assembly GCA_037693485.1 of Kitagawia praeruptora. NCBI lineage: Eukaryota > Viridiplantae > Streptophyta > Magnoliopsida > Apiales > Apiaceae > Kitagawia > Kitagawia praeruptora. Next base: position 112,007,481 of record CM075351.1, on the reverse strand, counting down.
TCCTTTTTAGTTTTCTACAAATAAACAATGGGTTAAGAAACATTAAAAGTAAAGAAATGATAACAAGTAGATGCATTTAAATTCACTGATTATCGAGAAAATATATACCTCAGCAGTAGGATTGACAGTAGGAGTGCAGATGATCATGTCTTTAGGCCATGCTAAAAGAGTGCCAACAGCTTGGCGAACTGTCTCAATTTCACCAGGTATTGGTACTGGAACCAAGGCGTCTTCCTTGATAATTCTGTCCACTGAGACACGAGCATGTCCTGTTTTCAGAGGCACTCCATGTATTGAGTTACAGTTTTCTTCCTCGGAGAAAACCATACCAAACGCAACCTTATTGTCAATGTTGTCCACTGCCAACTCACATTTTTTCGGTTTCTAAATTTGCAAGTAAAGATCAAATAATAAGTCAATCCACTCACAAAATAAACAATATTGAGAGACATCCATGTATACACTATTTTTTACCTTTTTCCCATGTGGAGAAGGGTCAACAGGATCAATAGCAACAAAACCGTCGTCACCCTCGTCATTATCGTATTCCTCATCCTTGTTGACCATCAATAGTTTTGCAGATTTGGGTTTACTCTTGAACTTCTTTTCTTCATCAAGCTGTTCTTTTTCTCCTTTTTCATCCGGACAACTTGATTTGTCAGAGAAGGTTGGTGAGTGATGATTATTGGATGAACTGGCCACCACCGACCTCAGCTCAGCCTTAAGCTCAGCAATCTGCGACATGAAGTCGTTCTTTGTCTTCTCAAACTCAGCAATCGTAATTCGGGTCCTTTTCGCTATTGGCAAATGGAAATATGTTGATGGAGTTACGAAGCTTCCAACTCCCCGAACCCTACCTGAATGCTCAGGAGTTTCCAGTGCTACAGTTAACACATCTTCACTTCCAGATGGCTTGAACTCACCCTTGCGCTTCTTTTCCATTAAATCATCCTTGTGACAAAACTAAAATTAATACAGAGTATCTCTAGAAATAAAAAGTGAAAAAATAACAAATAAAATATTACAATTTTTTTAAATTGCTCAGCCAGCTCTGGATCAATTTCTTCGCCCTCTGGTGGCATACGGGCAAGTTTCCACATAATTGCCCGATCAGGTATTTCTTCAGGCTCCAGCCGCCCTGATTTGACCTGTTCAAACCGATAATGGAACATTAAAAGACATTCAACAAAAATAAAAATTACAAAAAAAAATAAACTCGTACTTCTTCTTCTTCTAAACCAATGTATCCTTTCCTCGATGATCTGTGTGGATATTTTCGCTTCCTAACTCTCTTACTCTGTTTTTTACTAAGTTTCTGCATACAAATAACAATAAATAATTTAAATGTAATCATATGAATCACATATATAGGTTTAGCCTAACAGTTTAGAAAAATACATATACGTTTAACACATTAAAACATACCCCAAAATCATGCGTACTCCTTTCTGCAACAAATCGCCTCCAAGCCTCCTTACCAACAAATGCATACTCTTTTGGGGGCTTCATTAGCTTTTTCTTCTGTCCAATATATGGCTTTACAAACTGTGTGTTTAATTTAGTCTTGAATTGTCTTCATTCATACCTGCTGACTGTAGGATTGACTTCTTACTTTCCGGAGCCACTTTGAATGTATCCTAAAGTACAAACAGGTTAATTAACAATTGACTACAAGGTTAAAAACATAACATGGGGGCTAAAAAAACCAGAATTTTTTGTACCTCAACATCATCCCATAGCTTGGCTTTTAATTCAGGATCCACTTTCGGCCAAGATGGAATATCGATTGGCACCAAATTCCTAGCAATCATGCCTACATACGACGCCAAGGCATGCCTACTATCTCCGACTGGAGTTCCATTTTTATTGTATCGTACTTTTATCTTCTTACCTTGAGCTTTCTTTATCACGACTTTGTGCATAGCACAAACACCCCGCACTGCTCCAGCCTTCCCTTTTTTGGATTCCGTACTAGTAGTTATTGTTTCTGGGACATTTGAGTCTGCCTCTAGGGGGGTCTGTAGCTTGTGTAGATTTCTCTAGTTCAGGTGTCAAAACTCTCACCTCGAGTTTCTTCTCATTTTCATTGTTGTCATTGCCCTTTTTCGATAGTACTTTGGATTTTTTCTGTCTTTTTGCCATTTCTCTTGCCTCCCTTCAATTCTGCAAATTCCTGAAATAAAACAAGTGAATAATTCAGGGAAAATACAATGTGATTGAACAAATTGGACAATGTATACGACTAAAACAAGTGAAAAAATGGACTATAAATTTGTACCTAATTCAGGGAACAATGATCAAAATTTTACCATATATGAAGCATCTAGCAATTAATACTTGTGTCATGTTATAAAATGAAATTTGAAATTACATTAAACAAGCTAATAAGTGCGACACAAAATAATAATAGTTTTCAAATTACAATTCACACCAAATACGGAAATCAACGAAACACAATATAGAGATACATAATATCTGTCACTTTTTAATCCAAATTCCCTCAACATCCTTTCTTTGATTGCCAACACTAGGGTCCTCTTCATCATCAACAACATTGACTATAGGGATTTCAGAGCAAAATGGAGGATTTTCCAATGTCGTGTCCCCTAAATCCTCATCGTTATACACCTCGTGATAGTCTCGATTCGTGGAGGTTAATACAACTGACCAGGCAGCATCAACGGGATCTTTGACATAGAACACTTGCTTCACTTGGTCAACGGACACTTATTTATCATTTTGTGACCTTGTCGACTGAAGTTGACAAGCGTAAAGCCAAGATCGTCCACCTTGATGCCTCTGTCACAATCTTCCCATTTACACAAGAACAATGGGGCTTTGAATGCATGATAATCCAGCTCCCATATTTCTTCAATGATGCCATAAAATTTCATATCACTCTCCACGGGATTTAAATCCTTGGCACTAGACACTTGGACCGTCTTAGCAACTACAGCGACACCACTGTTTTGAACAGCCCTTTCATCATCTCGTGCTTTTGTGTAGTATCGGACCCCATCAATGAGAAAACCTTCATAAGTCAAAATAGAGAAAGACGGTTTGCCAGCCAACCATCTTATCGTTTCTGATACAGCTTCACCATTACATATCATTTGACTAACTGTTTTTTCAAACCAACTAGCAAATAGCCGATTGTGCTCTCCAATCAGCCACTGCACAGTCTTTTTTTTCCCTCGGTAAGTTCTTTCTAGAACATCCTTGTGCATCCTAGGAAAATGGATCAAATAATTTAGAAACTAACTATACTTGCTAAAAGAAGATAAATGATGAAAGGTATAATAATTTAACTTACATAATGTATGGATACACTTCAGGGTTGTTTAGAAGAACATTTAGATGAGCCTCGCCTCGCTCCTTTTCTTCCACCGACTTCATTACAGCTGTAGATAATGGACCAGAAAGATCACCTTGGCCCTTCGAAAGACCTGCAGTTTTGCAACTCTGGCGAACAAACTCTGTGCAAAATTCTACAGATTCTTCTCCTAGATAACTTTCGGCTATACAGCCTTCCGGATGATAACGGTTCCGCACATAACTTTTCAAAACTTTATTGAACCGTTCAAATGGATACATCCATCTATAAAAAACTGGTCCACACAAACGCAATTCCCTAACCAAGTGGACTGTGAGATGTATCATTACATCAAAAAATGAGGGTGGAAATATCTTTTCCAACTCGCATAAGGTTAATACTATATCTGCCTGCAACTTATCCAATTTTGATACATCTACAACTTTCTTGCACAAAGAATTGAAAAAGAAACACAACCTTATAATGCTAACCCTAACATTTTTTGGGAGAATGGAACGAATTGCAACTGGGAGCAACTGTTGAAGGAGTACATGACAGTCGTGCGACTTCAGCCCAGACAACTTTAAATCGGACATCGATACACAGTTTTTAATGTTCGATGAATGTCCATAAGGAAGTTTCATTGAAGAGAGTGATGATAACATTTTTCTTTTTTCTGCCCTTGAAAGAGTGAAAGGTGCAGGGGGTAAGTAGGTTTTTTTATTTCCGACTTTTTGTGGAGCCAAATCTTTCCTAATGCCCATTTCAACCATATCATTACGGGATGACTCACTATCTTTAGTCTTATATTTTAAATTTAGTAGTGTCCCAATAAAACTATCACATACATTTTTCTCGACGTGCATAACATCGAGACAGTGACGAACATGATGAAACTTCCAATATTCTAGCTCAAAAAAATTGACTTTTTCTTCCATGCACAGTCCACTTTCTTTGACTTCCTTACTTCATTTCCAAAAGTAAAATTTATCTCCTCATGCTGCATTAAAACCTCTTCTCCGGAAAGGGGTTGACACGCTTGTCCAAACTCTTGTTCACCATTAAAAGCTGCATTATTCCTCCTATACGGATGATGCCTAGGCAAATATCGATGATGACCTTGATAACACATTTTCTTGCTATGAGGTAAATATTTACCTATGGTATTATCACCGCACACTGGACAAGCCATATAACCCTTATTTACGCACCCAAACAAATTCCCATATGCAGGAAAGTCATTTATCGTCCACATTAATATTGCCCTTAAAGTGAAAAAAGATTTAGTATTAGCATCGTACACATTTGGTTCACCTTCTTCCCAAAGCTTCTTCAAATCATCAATTAACGGTTGTAAAAACACGTCAATGTTATTACCTGGCTCATGTGGACCAGACACTAATATCCTTAACATCATAAACTGTTAGGAATAATTCATAAGTTGTGATGTTAAGAATAGAATTTACACATTATACTTCTTGTAATCCTGATCTTATAAAGGATTTAGCACTGTATATAGGATTTATGTGTAAGACAGTTGTCTGTATAGTTTAGTCAGGAATGAACAGTGTATCGGAGACTACATGTCAGGAACAGAGAGCAAATCCTGATGATGGTCCAATACTGATGGTTGATCAGATACTGATGCAGTGTACAGATCCTGATATCAGTCGTGTTACTGATGATGTCATTATGGATGCTACAGAAACTGACAAGTGCTATAAAACAGGATCATTGTTTGAAGAACAAGCAAGAAGATATTATGAAGGAAAGAGTTTTTCTATTAAAGGAAACTATCGACTAGAAGGCAGAACATTGTCATGTATAGATTATATCTTTCTGTTATTAGTTGATAGGTAGCATTATAAATACTCTCTCAATATCATTGTAAAGAGTGTGAGTCGAACTAGTGAATGTGCGTAGCTCTGTATAAGGTTTGTATTCGAGAGTTCGAAACAAACAGAGAGAGAGAGATTTGTATTGTCAGCAGCTGCTAAAGGTATTGTACACCTTTGGTAGAGTTTGTATTTGATCTTATTAATGCAAACAAGAGTTTGATTCATTCGTTTATTCTTGTTCATATAATCAAGCAAAAATCAGACACGATTAAATAACTTGTATTCAACCCCCCCTTCTACAAGTTATTCAAGTTAACAATTGGTATCAGAGCAGGTTGATTTCGAGTAATCATAAAGATCTGCAATCATGTCTGGTTACAAGGATGGGAATACTAAAATTCCTATGCTCAAGAGAAACGAATATACTCTATGGGAAGTAAAGATGTTGCATCATCTGGAAGCAACAGATCCTGATTATCTTGACAGAATCAGAGATGGACCTTTTGTTCCAACAAAGGTCGTTGGACAAGCAACTGTTGATGGTGTGGTTGTTCCAGAACATACAGCAGAGAAGCCAAAATCTGAATGGTCAGATAAGGACAAGGAGAATGTTCTCAAAGATGCTAAAGTGAGAAACATATTATTCAACAGTCTTGATTCTGTTCTCACTAACTATGTTCTCTCTTGTAAAACTGCTAAGGATATATGGGACAATCTTAAGGTTCACTGTGAAGGAACTAAGCCTGTCAGGAAGAATATAAGGACATTACTTATACAACAGTATGAGTACTTTGAATCCAAGTCTGGTGAGTCACTTACTGATACCTTTGATAGGTTTACAAAACTCATCAATGAGATGGCCATGCATGGTAAATATTATGACTTGGAGGATATGAATACAAAGTTCATGAAAGCTTTGCCTGATTTCTACAATGAGAAGATATCTGCGATCGAGGAAGCTAATGATCCGGATGAGATTTCATTAGAGGCAGTATATGGAAAATTGAGAGCTTATGAACTTGACAAGCAGCAGAAGAAGAGCAGGAGTGAAGGAAAGATGAAGACTATTGCACTTACTGCTCAATCTGAAGTTAAGAAGCTTCCTGAAGAACAGCATGAAGAGATTGCTGTAAAGAATTCAAGGAAGAAGAAAAGCAAAGAAAGTTCTGAGTCAGAGACTACTGATATGGACTTTGACAACAATGATTCTGAATCTTATATGCAAGAACTCTTTGCTATGTTTGCTAAAGCTTTCAAGAAAGGAAGATTCAACAGGAGAAGATTTAGCAAAGGACCTTTTCAAAAGAAGGAGGAGAAGAAGAGTGACAAAAGCAAAAGTACAATTGTCAAGCTTGATAAGGCCAAGATCAAGTGCTTTAACTGCAGCGAGCTTGGACATTTTGCTAGTGAGTGTAAGAAGCCTAGGAATTCAGGAAAGGGTAATGCACTTATGGTCACACAGAAGGATTGGGCTGATTCCAGTGACTCTGAAGATGAATTGGATTATGACAACATTGCATTGATGGCCAATAGTTCAGACAAACCTGGATCTCCAAAGAAAACTTCTCCATCCTCTGTTAAGGGCACATGAAAGAAGCATTCAATTATCTTGGACAGTGGATGCTCTGGACATATGACTGGAAAGAAGTCCCTGCTTACAAAGTTTGAGAGGAAAGCTGGCCCAGTAATATCTTTTGGAGATGGTAATAAAGGAGAAACTCTGGGATATGGCTCAATTGTTTTGGGGAATGTCATCATAGGAAATGTAGCACTGGTTGAAGGCTTGAAACATACTCTTTTAAGCATAAGTCAACTGGGTGATAAAGGTTACAAATCAATCTTTGACAGAGAAGGATGCAAAATCTTGAGTATGCAGAATGGAGACATTGTTCTAACTGGTCAAAGACATGGTAACATATATGAAGCCAGCTTAAGTGATACATCTAAAGGAATTGTTAGATGTCTCTACAGCAAAGCAACAAGTGATGAAAGCTGGAATTGGCACAAGAAGCTCTCACATCTTAATTTCAAGAAGCTTAATCAACTTATTAAACACAATTTGGTGAGAGGCCTACCACAGGCAAATTTTGTGCAAGATGGACTTTGTGATGCATGTCAGCTTGGAAAGCAAAGAAGAACCACTTTCAAGAGCAAGACTGAAAATTCAATTACTGAACCATTTCACATGCTACATCTTGATCTGTTTGGTCCAGTAAACATTATGTCTATCAGCAAGAAAAGATATGCTCTAGTTATGGTGGATGATTTCACAAGGTTCACATGGGTGTTCTTTCTACACAAGAAGGATGAAGCTCCTCAGCAAATCATTGAACTCATCAAGAATATTCATAACAACTCTGAGTACAAAGTCAAAGTACTTAGGAGTGACAATGGTACAGAATTCAAGAATTCTACAATGGAGGGGTTTTGTGCAGACAATGGAATCACTCAACAGTTTTCTACACCTGGTACACCTCAACAAAATGGTGTAGTGGAAAGAAAGAACAGGACTCTCATAGAGGCAGCAAGAACCATGCTTGCAGATGCAAAACTTCCAACCTACTTTTGGGCAGAAGCTATTAACACTGCATGTTTCACTCAGAACTGTACCTTGGTAAATAGTCATGGAAAAACTCCCTATGAGATGATCAAAGGAAAGAAACCAAGTGTGAAATATTTTCACATCTTTGGATGCAAATGCTATGTCCTAAAAGTTCATCCAGAACAACTTGGAAAATTTGAAGCCAAATCGGATGAAGCAATTTTTCTAGGATATTCAGCATCTAAGGCCTTCAAATTTTATAATCTCAGAACTCAAGTTGTTATGGAATCAATTCATGTTGCATTTGATGATAAGAAATTTGGAATTTTGCAAACTGATGAAAGCCATGACGAATTGGAATTTGAAAATCTGAAGAATTCTGAGATACTCTCAAGTGATGATGAAGGTTCTCCAGAAGGAATTTCTATTGCTTCTCAAAGGAATGCTACTGTTGAGGGGGAGCAAATAAATTAAAGAGAACACAGTGATCATCAGGAGCAGACTAGTCTTTCAGAATCTATTCCATCAGGAATTGACGTTTCAGAGTCTACTCCATCAGGAACTGACCTTTCAGAGTCTACTGAGGAAAGATCAGTAACTAGCAGCAATATGGAATCTACTGATTCTATTGATCAAAGGAGAGTTTTTGAAGGTAGAGAGAATTCTTCTACAAGGGATACCACTAACTTAGGGGGAGAGACTAGCAGAGTTAATTTACCACCTATTAGAAAATGGACAAAGGATCATACTGAAGATTTGATAATTGGTGATCCAAATAGTGGTGTTCGAACTAGAAGATCAATTCAAAATGAATGCTTGTATAGTTGCTTTCTCTCAAAGAATGAACCTAAGAAGGTTGAAGAAGCCTTACAGGATCCTGATTGGGTAATTGCAATGCAGGAGGAGTTAAATGAGTTTGAGAGAAACAAAGTTTGGAAACTGGTACCAAGACCTAAAGATAGATCTATTGTTGGTGCAAGATGGGTTTTCAGAAACAAGCTAGATGAATCTGGTATGATTGTAAGAAACAAAGAAAGACTAGTGGCCAAGGGTTATTCTCAGGAAGAAGGCATTGATTATGATGAGACCTTTGCACCTGTAGCAAGATTGGAAGCAATCAGAATGTTTCTTGCATTTGCAGCTCATTCAAAATTCAAGGTATACCAGATGGATATAAAGAGTGCTTTTCTAAATGGCAAACTTGATGAAGAAGTGTATGTAGAACAGCCACCTGGATTTTTTGATCCAAAGTTTCCAAATCATGTCTACAAACTTGACAAGGCACTCTATGGACTAAAGCAGGCACCAAGAGCATGGTATGAGACTTTGTCTAAATTTCTTCTTGAAAATGGCTTCACAAGAGGTACAATTGACAAAACTCTATTCTTTAGAAAGATAAAAGGTGAATTGCTTTTAGTTCAAGTTTATGTTGATGATATTATTTTTTGTTCTGCTAATGAAAAGTTGTGTGCTAAGTTTAGCAAGCTTATGCAGTCTAAGTATCAGATGAGCATGATGGGTGAACTAAATTATTTCTTAGGCTTGCAGGTCAAACAGACTGAGAACTGGTATTTTCATTAATCAGTCAAAGTATATCAAAGATCTTTTAAGAAGGTTTGACTTTCAAGACTGTGCAGTTGCAAAAACACCCATGGCAACAGCCACTAAACTAGACTCTGATCCTAAAGGAAAGAGTGTGGATAATACTAGTTATAGAGGCATGATAGGCTCATTGTTATATCTAACTACAAGTAGGCCAGATATAATGTTTTCTACCTGTTTATGTGCTAGATTCCAAAGTGATCCTAAGGAATCTCATTTAACTGCTGTGAAGAGAATTTTTAGATATCTCAAAGGAACTCCAAATCTTGGTTTGTGGTATCCTAGAGAATCTGATTTCTTTCTAATTGGCTATTCAGACTCTGATTATGCAGGGTGTAAGATAGACAGGAAAAGCACTACAGGTACATGTCAATTCTTGGGAAATAGATTGATTTCTTGGGCAAGCAAGAAGCAACAATCTGTTTCAACCTCAACTGCAGAAGCTGAGTACATAGCAGCAGGCAGTTGTTGTGCACAGCTCCTTTGGATAAGAAATCAGTTGCTGGATTATGGTATAACACTTAGTAATATTCCTATGTTTTGTGATAATACTAGTGCTATTAAAATTGCAGAAAATCCAATTCAACATTCAAGGACTAAGCACATTGATGTCAGGTATCATTTTATTAGAGAACATATTGAGAATGGTACTGTGGAACTTCATTTTGTTCCTACTGACAAACAGCTTACAGATATTCTAACTAAACCACTTGATGAGACTACATTCAGTAGACTAGTAAGTGAGTTAGGAATGTTAAATTTTTAGATCTTTAACATCTGCAAAAGTAGCAAGGTATGTTGTTCTTAGCTTATAGACTTGATATTCCTGTCAGGATCTATATTTGATTGTTAAATGCTTTAGCTATAACACTTTGCCTTGATAAATTTCAGTATGATAGACTTGTTAATAATCATCAGGATTAGATTTGTTATCAGGATGCTGACGTCATCAGTATTGTGTCAGTATCAGGATTATGAAAATTGTTTCAAATCCTGACGTTTACTTTGTGTAGTAATCTAATTCTGTGATGTGTTAAGTCTATGCTAGCAAGTTTTGATATTTGCATACTGATAATTTATACATCATTCAAAAATCAAAAGACAAGCAGATAACAAGAAACTGTATTTTCATTAATAGAAATCATTACATGGAAATGAAATACAACATCTTTCTGTCTAAATTTCTATTGATAATTCTATACTTGTCTATTGATATGAACTCTGAGGTACAGGACAAAGAGCATCTCAAGAAATCCATCAGGGGATGAAAGCATCGTTTGCTCTTGGATTTCTTGTCTGGGCGACTTGAATGAGAGCAGCTAACTTAAATGAATAGCATCTCCATCAAGATCAACCTCAGACTCTCGGCCAAATTCTTCATCCTCAAGTTTTGAGAAGGTTAGGGGAAGATTGTATCCAACAGATGGATGTTGTAGGAGAAACCTCTGGATATTTTCGAAAACCAATCCATTCATGATTAGTTCGATGAGAAGAGTCATTTGTTCAAAGAGATGATCAAGAATAGGATGTTCATCGATCAAGAAAAATCTGGAAAATGGGTTTGAAGGGATTTTTGGTTTGAGAAGCATTGTTGAGAAGAAAAGAAATTGAAAGGTTTTGGAGAATGGCATAAGGCGTCTGGTTCTTTTAAAGAAAGACGTGAGAAGCTGAACAGTCACTTGGAAGTTTTAATGAAGTCAAATGCTAATTATTGCATGTGACTGTATTTCTTGTTTTCAAGAAATATTGAAAATATCTAACCAATTGATTTTTGTTCAGATTAATTGTTTATTTCTTTTTCAGATAAAAGAAAAATGCCACGTGGAAAACTCCATATTAAGTCTCTGATGATATTGGTCAGGATTTCATGTGTGACCATCAGGATTTGAAAATTATATTTTTAAATCACATTGCATTTTGTGATTATTTTGATGAGAGGTCATCAGGAAAAGGAAGCTGATGAGTATTGCTTATTTATACCCTGATTTATTTCATGAAAATCAATTTTGGATTTTATTTTCCAAAAATCGTGGGTAACCGCATTTTTCAGGGACTGACACCTGTCAATCTACGTGTCAACATGGGATAGTGGTCTGAAAGATTTGTGAAATATATTTGTTTTGAAACTCTAATCGTGTAATTGCTTTCTCTAATTTTAAATTCTCTAAAGCAAAAATCACTCTTGAGTTTTCAAAATCACTAATCCATTTCAAGAATTTTTCAAGTTTCTTTTCAGATCAAAAATGGCAGCTCAGAGAAGATTACCTAAATCAGTAGCCTTCAAGTTTGGTGACTTTGATTTTATGACAAACAATCATGTTGCAGCTATCACCAACAAGGAAGGAGTGTCATCTGATTTTCATCCAATCATGGACTTTCTGGCGAATGGACCATTAAGTTATGCATTGACAGCATCTCCACAGATTAATCAAGTAGCTGTTTCACAAGCTTGGAAGAATGTTGAGGTAATTGATTCTACTCAGAGTCAATCAGGTAAGATTGTTCTACATTTAGGACAAGATTCATTTGACATTACTGAATCTGTTGTTAATTCAGTACTTTGCTTACCTGTTACTGATAGTTATGAGAATGTACCATCTGATGATAATATAAGAACTATGTTGTCTGAATTAGGTTATAGTGGACCTCTAGATAACATGAGCCAGTTGAATAGGTCTTTTCTTAGAAAGGAATGATCTTTTTACTTTGATCAAATTGCTAAATGTTTTACTGGCAAATGTAGTTCTTTTCAGCAAATTACTTCTGTTACATCACATATTGCTTATAGTTTGCTTTATGACAGAGTAATCAACATTGGTCATATTATCTTAAGTCAGATGAGTATTAAACTTGGGTTAAGAGATCAAAACAGGAAAATGGTTTATTATCATAGATTTATGCAAATGTTTGTTAACCATTTTATTCCTGATGTTGAAACTAGATTTGGTAGAGAACATTGTGTTTCTTCTTATGAACAGCAAAAGAGAATTTTCTCTGATATTACAAAGAAGGACAATGAAAAGAATCTAGATGAAATACCTGCAATTCATTATCCATATCATGTTCAGGTAATTCTTAAAACTCATCTTCCTACTTTCTACAATTCTTCTTTCTTTTGTGGTGAAATGGCTCAGGAATCTCAATTGGAGGAGAACCCACCTGTGTCTACCCAAGTAGCCCAAAACATTATAGTCTCTGAAACAATTCAAGAACCAAATTTTGATCCACAGCCTATTGTTTCAAAGAAACCAACCTCTGGTGTTTCTCAAAAGACATCAGTTGTAAGGAAGAAAAGATTTGTTGTGTCAAGTAGTAGTAGTAATTCTAGTGAAGATGATGATGATTTAACTCTTGTTGAGAGAGCAGAATTGAAGGCTGCAATTCAACTTTCTTTGTTAGCACAAAGAGATGAAAAACCTAGTCACAGCCAGGCTGCAGTCTCTCAAAAGGCTGTAGTTCTTAAAAAGGGAAAACAGTTACTAGATACTGACTCTCAAAAGACTGTGTCTATTGAACAAAGATCTCATCCCAAGATCACTTCTGTGTCTACACCTCTTGAGTCTTCTCAGGATAAATCTTTTGCTCACTATATCAGGAGAACAAGGAGAAAGATTCAATTGTCACCTACACACACAGAGTTTAGTCCAACTAATATCATGCAGGTTTCTACAAATCAAGCTACATCTATGTCAGTATTTGACAAGAGAGATCTGGATATTGATTCTTCATGGGAAACTACATTATCATACAGACTGGCTATGGGACTAATTTCTCTCAAAGTGAAGTTGTCAAGGCCTGTTCTAGACTTTCTGGTTGAAAGAGTACCAAAACTTTTATTTCCAGATGAATATGGACTTCTACATCAAAGACTTGACTTAATGAAGATGTATTTCTATGTGTCTGTCAGAAGACAATTAGTCAAAAAATTTGGACTCTCGAAGCATGGTGCACTTCAATCACTTCATGCATATTTATTTGACAAGAATGTCATTATTGAAGATGCTTCAGCTCAAGGTGAACAACTGGAGGAAGTAGATAGAGGAATGCAGTCAACAGAAGATACTATTGCACCAGTGGTGAATAGTAGGAAAGATCAGATCACAGTCACTGTAACACAAGAACCATCTAGTCAGAGGAAGGATGACTCAGGAGCTGTGATAGCTGATGTTGAAAGGACTTCTGTGATGACTGAAAATGCAAGTGAGATACCCTATGATATGGGAGGAATGACTTTGGTTGATTTTTCTGAAGATCAAACAAATTTTGTTCAGTCAGAGTCTATCCACCTTGAGGGTGTGTCTCAGCAAACAACACTTAAAGACGGTGATGTACTAACTATGGTGTCTAATGAAGTATTACTGAAGACATCAGAGTCTAGTAAAGAACCTGAAAGTGGTATACTGGAGCCTGTAGTTTCTGAAAGGAAAAAAGATGATTGTAAGGGTTCAGAGACTATAGCAGCTCACTCCTTGGAGAAAACCTCAAGCCACATGCCAAATGAGGAACCCTCTCTCCATGTGAGTTCAGGTATAAAAACTTCTTCTAAACTCTATTTTTCTGTAGGTCATGAGAGCACTTATCTAAATTTGAGTGATACACTTGAAAAGATGGACTTAGATCCACAATTTGAGCGGCTGGCTCCTGACCAGGCAAAAGGTGAGGTAGAAAGAGTGTTGACTTTAGTAAGTCAAAGTGAGAATGAGGGTATGGATGATCAACTCCATAGTAAGGGAGAGAAAATTAGGAAACCATCATTTGATTTCTGGGATCAGGTTTTTCCTGAATCTTGGTCTGAAAATTTGGGTATGGATGCTGGTACTTATTCATTCATCAAAATGTATCAGAAGAATGACCTAGCACATCACAATGCAAAGCCAGAAGTTAAAGCTCAGAAGCAAAAGGAGAGGCTTGCAGAAATCATTAATAGAAGAGGTGCCAGGATAAAGCAATCTCTTGATACATATGTACCAGATGAAGATCCTAATGATCCTAGTGTTCCTTTGTATGTACTTCCAATATCAGCTAGAATTGAGACATCAACAGTCTTTGATCACTCTAAGGAGGAGTCAGGATTTGAAGATGTTAGTACACAGAATACTGGTGAACGAGATGATTATCATGTTTCAGTTTCAGATCAGAAAGATGAAGATGTTGATACTTCTAATCAGGTTTTATTACTTGAATATCATACAAATCAAGCAACTTCTTCTACAAGACTTGAAGATACAGTTCTTTCTGATTCTGATACTAGAGATACTAGAAGCACTTCCAACATTGAAGTTCATTCTGATGTTTTGAAAGATATTCAGAATTCTCAAATTGATATTCAAACTAGACTTCAATCACTTGAAGATAACCAAGTCACAATTATGGAAAATCAAGCAGTTCTTATGAATCTCATTTGTTCTGTTTCTGAATCTCTTGGAATTAATGTTGCTGATGTCAAAAAGGGGGAGATAAAGACAATTCAAAGACAACAACAACAACACCACCAGACTGAGGATGATAAAGCTGGGGGAGATAAAGATCAGACAAAGGGTAGTAAAAAGAAGAACCAGGAGCGACAGTGGTGAATCTCAGCTAGGAAGTGGTAAAGGAAGAGCAGCATTAATAGTTAAAATTCTTTCTTCTAAGTACTAGATAAACGTCTACATCTGAGAAGGAGGTACTTAACTTCATAATTCTACATTCATAAATTCTATTCTGGTTGTATTGTTATATGTTTTGACATCCACAACTTAGATTTATGCTTCAGATTTTAAAGCATAAATAGGGGAGATTGTTAGGAATAATTCATAAGTTGTGATGTTAAGAATAGAATTTACACATTATACTTCTTGTAATCCTGATCTTATAAAGGATTTAGCACTGTATATAGGATTTATGTGTAAGACAGTTGTCTGTGTTAGGTCGAATACACAATAAGTAATCAAATACTGTATGAGTAACTTAACAAGAACACACTGTTTAATACTTAAAAACTTGTTTGGAATTAACAATTCCTCTCTCAGTGATGTAAAAAATCACAGAGAGCTGCTTAGGTTACAATCAATGAATTTATCAATGTTCGATACCCTTTTAGGGTTAACCTAACTGTATTTATAAAACATACAGCTTCGTACAATCAGTAATTGATTCTCCTATAATCAAGCTATACAATTGATATCAATCACGATTGCTCCAGTCTTCCAAGTCAACTCAATCTCTTTGACAGCTTTCCAATCTTCAAAGATATTGCTTCCATATTTATCTTGAATCAATCTTCAAACACTGTTGACTCTTCAGACAATACCGCTACAGAGTTTAACAATCTCTGTTGCGCTTCCAGTCAGTGTTTAACTAAACTCTGACCGCTTCCAGCTAAACTCTGTTTTGTCACTTTAGCTTCCAAACACTGTTCTCATCAATCATTTCTAACAATCTCCCCCAACTTGTCCATTAGCAAGAATGTACAAGTTTACAGTAAATGATGATGTCAAAACAAATACAAAGTTTTATAGTGTTTAACATACAAACAGAGTTTAAACTTTTACTTAACAAACTTACAACTTTTGTCTACCTAACTTCCTCAAGATCTGAAGCTGTTCTGAGATAATCAATCAACAACCTTCTCTCAGCATGTTCAAGTTCAATCTCCATAGCTTCCTTGATCTCTCTTAAATCTGGATCATTTTCATCAGTTTGAAAAATAGCAGCTCTGAGATCATAGATCTTGTTTCTTCTCATTTCATTTCCCAACCTGATGTACTTCACTTCTTCAGACTTTACATTGAAATCCAGAACAGTAATTCCAAGATCAGTCTTCAGCTTCGAAGTCCCCTTCTCCATCTCTATCAGATTGCCATTCCAATCTCTGTGCTTAGGAATATATCTTTCAGCAGACTTTGATCCTGTAACAACTTTAGCTTTCTGCATATACCCCCTTATAGAATTAGCAATAAGCTGTGTTTGACGATTTCTGACTCTGAAGATATGCAAGACATACTGAAGTTCCTCAAATAATTTTAGCTTGATTGCTTCTTCATTCACTCTATACACTGACCCATCTGCCATAAAGTATAACAGAAAGTGAATGTCTAAGCTCCTTTGACGAACTAGCTGAACTGACTCCAACTTGTCTAGATTTTCTTGAGTAATACCAGAACCAAGAGATACAAGTGCAGAGGGATCTCTTGGACTGTTACTAAATCTCAAATCTCTTTTTGAACCTAATCCAGAAGTATTTCTGCCTGGTGGCTTTCCTGAACATGCAACATTATGTTGATATCCACCAGTCACTCCTGCATCTTCTTGCACTGGAATCTTTGGCCTTGAAAAACCAGGTAAGGGTTTACTTTGTGTCTGTACAACTTGTGTGACAACAGAGGTTGTAACAATCATTTTGCCCTTGTTCTCCTCATTCATTACCCCTTTTAACTTCAATTTAGCATCAAGAGAAGACTTTCTGATCAACTTTTCTTTATCTTCTTCTTCTTCTTCTTGAATGCCAGTTAACTTCTCTTTGATTTTAATGCCTTTAAGAACAGGCTTTGCAATTTTAACCACTTTCTCTCTCTTCTTAAACTTATCAGACTTTAAAGCCTTCAAATGCTTTTCTTGTAGACTTTTCTCTTCAGCTTTAGCATCTTCTATAGTAACTCCTTCTGCATTCTCTTCCATAAAAAACTTAACAGCTAACTCCTCATCAGTCTTTGGATTTGATATTAATTCCAAACTCTTGGTTTTTGAAGTACCTTGAGTTTCAGTGTTTATTCCAACAGACTGTGACTTAAGAGATTTGCCAGATCTCAGAGTTTGCCTTTCAGAGTTTAACACCTTACTCTTATCACTTGCCCCTCAATTGGAATTGGAGCAGAGAAACAAGAGATCTAGTAGAAAGTCAAAGTCTGTTGCAATTAAGGTTGAGGAGAAACCATCAAAGAAGGAAGCATCAAGGAAAAAGGCAAAAGGAAAAGCTTTAGTCATACACTCAGAAAGTGAGTCATCAAACTCTGATGTTGACTCAAACACAGATGGAACATCTGATTCTGAAGATGATGAAGAGATGATGCAAATGGCTGCATTGATGGTAAAGACCTTCAAGAAGATGGGATACAAGAACTTCAAGAAGGGAAAGAGATTCTCCAAGTACTACTCTAAGTCTGACAAGAAGAATTTCAAGAAATCTGAGGGAAAGGATTTCAAATCTAGTAAGAAAGATAAGTTTGAGATTCAATGCTACAAGTGTAAGGAGATGGGTCACTATGCTCCTGAGTGCAAGAAGGGTAAAACTGAAAAGGCACTCTACACCAAATGCAGAGATTGGGCAGACACTTCAGATTCAGATGAAGAAGTCAACTATGCACTCATGGCTACTACTCAAAATGAAGATGATGATCTCAAGGTACCCCCAACTACCTATGCTTATAACACTGATAATATAACTGAATTAAGAATTTATCTTAAAGCATTGCATATCAGTTATAGGGATCAGACTTTAGAAAATGAGAGGATAAAAAGTGAATGCTCTCAACTCAAAGATAGAAACAAACTTGTTGAGGAAAAGCTTGAAAACATGAATAAAATTCAGAAGGAGAGAGATGATGCAGTGTTTATTGAACAGGAGTTGCTAGGTAAGTATAAGCAACTAGAATCTGAATTGGAGGATACTAAACACATCATTAAAACTTGGACACACTCTGGTAAAGATACTCAAGAAGTGTTTCAGTCAGATACAGTAGGTCTAGGTTACTCTGAGGGAGATGAACTTAGATTTGAAAATTTGGTAAAAGTTAGACCACATCGTTCATCTGAAGGTAATGTCATGGGAACAGGTGGACCTAAGACTGAAGCACAGAAAAAGGCTGTTAAAGAGTCATATGCTAAGACTTTTGTAAAGAGGCTAACATTGGTTTAATGACAGATAAACAACTCAAGCATAAGCTTAAGGAGATAAAATCTGTCAACAAACAGAGATTGCCTAAGAAAAACAAAAATGGAAAGGTAGGTATAACATCAGGAATTAAGCCAATGCTTGCTTCATTAGCTCCTATAAAAACATGCTTTAATTGTGGTAGCACTAATCATCTTGCTAATTTCTGCAGTAAGAATAAGAACATTAATTCTTTGCCCTCTAAAACTGCAGTAAAGAGTGATTATGTGAGAACTAGACCACAGACTTTATGCAAACACTGTGGAAGTACATGGCATTCTATTTACACTTGCAGAGATTATCATGCTATTTACTACAATTACTATGAACCCAAACCAAATTTGAAATGGGTTAAAGTAAACTCTGCAAATGTAAACTCTGAAAAAGTTAGCTTAAACTCTGATAATGTGAATTCCGCTGCAAAAGCTAACAGAATTAAGAAAGCCAAAGGATCCAAGCAAGTCTGGATCCTTAAAACTAACAATCAGTGATTGTTTGTGATTGCAGGGCACCAGGGTGAGTACCCTAGTCGTGGACAGTGGATGTTCAGGACACATGACTGGAAATAAAGCCCTGCTATCAGAGTATGAGGAGAAGGCTGACCCAAAAGTTTCCTATGGAGATGGCAACATAGGACATACTCTGGGATATGGCAATATTAATCTTGGGAATGTCATCATCACAAATGTAGCTCTGGTTCCAGGACTCAAGCATGATCTGCTATCTGTGAGTCAAATCTGTGATAGAGGATATCATGTGGATTTTCAGCCTGAATATTGTCAAGTCATCAGCAAATCTACAGGGAAAGTTGCTCTAGTTGGAAACAGACACAATAACATCTATGAAATTAAATTGTCAACAAACACTGATGGCAAAGCAGTGTGTCTGTCAACAAGAATGTCCAGTGAAGAGAGTTGGAAGTGGCACAAGAAACTCTCTCATTTGAACCTGAACAACATCAATGAGCTAATCAAGAATGATCTTGTAAGAGGTCTACCAAGGTCTTTGTTGAATGTAGAAGGCCTGTGTGATTCTTGTCAAAAGGCCAAACAGAGAAAAGCCTCCTTCAAAAGCAAATCTGAGTCTTCAATTGTTGATCCTTATCATCTCCTACATGTTGATCTTTTTGGACCAGTGAATGTGATGTCTCTTGGAAAGAAGAAATATGCTCTAGTCATTGTTGATGAATATACCAGATACACATGGGTATATTTTCTTGCAAATAAGGATGAAACTGCATTAACACTGACAGAACATATAATCCAACTGGACAAAGGGTCAGAAAATCAAGTGAAGATAATCAGAAGTGACAATGGAACTGAATTCAGGAATTCATCAATGGAAGAATTTTGCAAGAGTAAAGGAATCAAACAAGAGTTTTCTGCACCTGGCACTCCACAACAAAATGGTGTAGTGGAGAGGAAGAATAGAACCTTGATAGAAGCTGCCAGAACCATGCTAGATGAAGCAAAATTGCCAACATACTTCTGGGCAGAAGCAGTTCAAACTGCTTGTTTTACTCAAAATGCAACACTAATCAACAAGCATGGTAAAACACCATATGAAATGGTGAAGAAGAAAAAGCCAAATCTAAAATATTTTCATATTTTTGGATGCAAGTGCTTTGTGTTGAAGACTCATCCTGAACAGTTGACCAAATTTGATCTAAAGGCAGATGAAGGAATTTTTGTTGGCTATCCACTGTCAACAAAGGCATTCAGAGTTTATAATCTGAGAACTAGAGTGATCATGGAATCAATTCATGTGTCATTTGATGACAAGAAAATAACTGGACTTGAAGATGTCTATGAACATGATCTACTCCACTTTGAAAATGAAGATTTATTCTCTGAAAAAGTAAACTCTGATCAGACTGATCTGACAAAGTCTGTTGATCTAAACTCTGAGCCTCTACTGGTAAATACTGAAGAAACTCTTCAATCAGAAACAAGGGAAGAACCAGTTGAGGGGGAGCATGAAGAATCACATCAAAGTGATAATTCAAACACTGAAAGTGACTCAGTTGATAATTCTGAATCAAACTTTGTTGATTCAAACTCTGTTGATAATTCTGAGTAGTCACATTCAGGGGGGGCATCTGAAAATGAAGAGAGGCACCAAGAAAATCAGGAGAGCATGGATCAAGGGGGAGGATCACATGATGATAGAAGCAATCTGCCTTCTGCAAGAAAATGGACTAAATCCCACACACCTGATTTGATTATTGGTGATCCTGATGCAAAAGTAAGGACAAGAAGTGCAACAACAAATGAATGTCTGTTTCATGCATTCTTGTCACAATCTGAGCCAAAGAAAGTGGAAGAAGCTCTTAAAGATGCTGACTGGATAACAGCAATGCAAGGAGAGCTAAATGAATTTGAAAGAAATGAAGTGTGGACACTTGTACCAAGGCCTAAGAACAGATCCATTTTTGGTACTAAATGGGTTTTCAGAAATAAAACTGACAGTGAGGGTGTTATCACAAGAAACAAAGCAAGACTGGTTGCAAAAGGCTATTCACAACAGGAAGGAATAGACTATAATGAAACATTTGCTCCAGTGGCTAGATTGGAGGCAATCAGAATCTTTCTAGCATATGCCTCTCATAAGAAATTCAAAGTGTTTCAGATGGATGTAAAAAGTGCATTTTTGAATGGAAAACTTGAAGAAGAAGTTTTTGTGGAACAACCACCAGGCTTTGTAGATCCAAAATATCCAGACTATGTCTACAGGTTAGACAAGGCACTCTATGGACTTAAGCAGGCACCAAGGGCATGGTATGAAACCCTTGCCAAATTTTTACTAGAAAGTGGGTTTCACAGAGGTACTATTGACAAAACTCTGTTTTACTTTCAATCTGGTAGTGACTTGCTTTTAGTTCAGATATATGTGGATGACATCATTTTTGGATCTACTAATGATAAACTCTGTAAGAAGTTTGCCAAACTCATGCAGTCAAGATATCAAATGAGTATGATGGGAGAGCTTAGTTATTTTCTAGGTCTACAGGTGAAGCAAACAGAAGATGGAATTTTCATTAATCAAGCAAAATATACCAGAAATCTTCTCAAGAAATTTGGCATGCTTGACTGTTCATCTGCAACAACTCTCATGGCAACTGCAACAAAATTGGACAAAGATGCAGGGTCATCAGTAGATATGACAAGTTACAGAGGAATGATTGGTTCTCTACTCTATTTGACAGCTAGCAGACCTGATATCATGTATGCAACTTGTTTGTGTGCAAGATTCCAGGCAGATCCAAGAGAACCACATTTAACAGCAGTAAAGAGGATTTTTAAGTACCTCAAGGGCACTATAACTTTGGGGCTGTGGTATCCAAGAGAATCAGAGTTTAAACTACTTGGTTATTCAGATGCAGACTTTGCAGGCTGTAAGATAGACAGAAAAAGCACAAGTGGAAGTTGTCAATTTCTGGGTGACAGACTTGTTTCCTGGTACAGCAAGAAACAGAAGTCAATATCTACATCTATAGCTGAAGCAGAGTATATTGCTGCTGGTAGCTGCTGTGCACAGATTTTATGGATGAAGAATCAACTGCTGGATTATGGATTAAGGTATACCAAGATACCTATTTACTGTGATAATCAAAGTGCTATTGCAATGACAGGTAATCCAGTACAACATTCAATGACAAAGCACATCAGCATAAGGTATCACTTCATCAGAGAGCATGTAGAGGAAGGCAACATTGAGCTTCACTTTGTGTCTACAGAACAACAACTTGCAGATATCTTCACCAAGCCATTGAGTGAAGCTACATTTACAAGACTGGTCAATGAACTAGGAATGGTCTCTAGTTTTGACTAGAGATGTTGGTTAGACTCAAAGACTTATCTCTAAAATATATTGCTCATGTTTCTGCAAATTGTTAAGTGCTATGTGAACCTTAGTATTAAACTCTGTTCTGCATGCTTATGTTTAAAACTTGTTAAACTCTGTCAGCATGTCTGTCTGTTAAACACTGTTATCATGTTGGATACACTCAGTGAATTCAGAATTGATTTTTGTCTGAATGAAAACACCAATGAAGAAAAATGTATGAAGCATGATTCTCAGTAATTAAATCATGATTCTTTCTGAGTCACTATAATCTAAACAGATTTTGTGCAGTAAATCAACACAGCATGATACTGTTTCATATTTATAGCATCTCTTAGTTTATTTATTCCTAAACTCTGAGTTTATGAATATTGTGTGCATTGCCTCTCATAAATAATTTTGGTTATTGATGAACTCTAAACTCTGATTAGTGACATTCTGTTTCCAAAGGTATGGTTCCTGATAATTCCTTGTTTGTACTTGTGAAAACCATAAAACTTGAGATGTGTCATTGATTAGTTTGGTGAGTTCAGATTCATGTCTACACCCTGTGAGAGTTTGAGCCAAATCAGTGATTGATACATTTTCTATCAATCAGTATTTATTGTTGTGTGATATTCATCAGGAAGTATGTTTCTCTAGAACTTGTATTAAACCTTCTTGAGACTACATGATATGTGTGTGCATGAAAATGATAAAGGCAATAGGATTTACCATTCCTTCAAATACTGTTCAAAATTCTTTTGAACACTGTTCAAACAATGTATAAACACTGTTCATAAATACCACCCTTAGTAAACCCCTTTGAGCCTAATTAACTGCTCATTTTTCTTATACTCTGAAGTATTAAGAGCAGTTATATTTTTTTTAAAAAAAAATCAAGCAGATGAGGGTCTCTCAAGAAAAGAAAAGTTTACTGAGTATATATGCTAAATAAAAAAATAATTAAAAAAAAAAGAAAAAAAAAAAGGGGGCATATATACTGATATTGTACAAATATGTACTAATAGTGTGACTGAACACTTTGCTCTATTAAAATGTTCAGCTTGAAATTCACTCATGAATAAAACATCTATACTCATCTGTTTGATCTTATCTCATTACAACCCTGAATAAAGTCCTTTTGATTTGTGCATACATGTACTCAAAGTAGTGTAGAATTGGTGGACATTCAAGCATATGGTAGATTCTGCTATTTCTGATTGAATGTGAGTGTAAACACTTCACCTAAACACTTGTGTGCTTCGAGAGTTTGTGAGATTATCAAATTCATGACTGTTATTCACTGAATGATGCTCTGATTTCTATCTCTTGATCTTTTTGTCTTCAAAGACTGTGTGCTTACTTGGATAATCATGGAACATCAAAGGGAATGGAAGTTTTCAGATTTCTGTATTACAGTAACTACAGAGTTTAGCATTCATCAAACAATCAGTGTTTAATATGAGAGTTTGTGCATTCAGTGTTTATTGATTTTTGTTATGGATTTTATGAAATATTAGATGCTTTAAAAATTGATATTAGTAAACTCTGCTTCACACACACTCATATTCACAACTGTGCAATTTTTGAAAGGGTTGTTAGTGATAAAGTTGGAAAATTGATAAACACTGTTGAGTTGTGTTAAATACTCTAAGGTACAGTTTCATTGAGATGATTTGACTATTTTGGAGTAATTGGGGTAGTTGACAACTGTTAATTAGTGTAAATATGTCAAAGTGTCGTGATTATAGGAATGACAGCGGTAATTATTAAGTGATCCATTGGTTGTTTGACACGTGTCCCATGATGGTGTCCCACTCACACATTACTCTACAATCAGTTGCGCGCTTTTACTGAATAAACGATTGAGTTTTAGTTTTACTCTAATCGTTTTTGTTCTCTCACTTCACATCTATTCATATTCACCCACTCACAGTTACTTGCATACTCATTCACTTTCAAAATTCTCATTCATTCTCACTCACATTTTGATAAACACTTACAGTGCATACACATCTTTTCTCTAAATATCTTCATATCATATCTTCTAATGGCAACCAAAGCGTTTGATGCAGCAGGATTAGTGTTTCTTCCTAGCAACTATGCAGCACCACTGGAGAATGCAAATGCTCCAGAGGCGTTTCATCTGTTTCAAAATTTCTTGAAAGACTCTGAAATAGGGAAGGCGTTAACTGCACCATCTATACTCTCTGCTTCACAAATCGCTACCTTTTGGACAAACTCTGTGTATGATGATGGAGAAGAATCTGGCACTCCAATAATCACTTTCACTCATGCTGAATCAGAGTATATCATTACTCCAACTACGGTTAGGGATGCTCTGGATTTTGAGACACACACTTCTTACAGTGTTGTTGGTCATGATCGCTTGAGGACAATGTTGCAGCAAATTGGCTGTGCAGGAGATTTGAATAAGATTGGATCTTTGAGAAGACCACTTTTGAGAAAGGAATGGAGTTTCTTTTTCGATTGCATTACAAGAGCTTTTGGAAAGAAGACAACAAATTGGGATGCACTTCCTCTTGACACTCTTCAAATTGGTCATGCTCTACTATATGGAGGTAATTTCGATTTTGGTAGATTAGTGCTAATGAATCTGGGAGAGCGTTTGTCTGAGCCTACTTCTGTTTATTTTGCTCGTTTTTGTCAAATGCTATTTACTGCTTGTGTGCCTAACATTCCAATTGATGAAGCTGATGTGATTCAGCCTTTTCAAGTTGCTAAAAGAATGTTTTCTGATTTGACAAACAAAGATGTTACTAAACAGCACATACCTGATATGTTTATGCCACTAGCCTTACAGAACTATGTAAACCAACCTCAAGATTCTCAATCACCACATCACATGCCTGAACCATTAGACACCATAAATTCTGAACCAACACCCACAACACCCACAACACCCACAACCACTGTACCTACTACATCTCATCAACCACAACCAGAACACATAAACTCTGAAACCTTAAACTCTCCAACAATAAACTCTCCACCACTAAACTCTGAAACCTTAAACTCTGAGCCAGCATCTACTGAACAACCCAAATCCAAACCAAAAAGAAAAATACACACCGCCCAAAACACTAAACACTCAAAGGCTAAACAGACATTACCTGGAGTTGTTTATACTAGAAGAAGGAAACAAAAGGCAAACAGACCTTCACTTTCACCACCAAAAGAGAGCTCTAGTGAAGAAGAAGAGGAGATTGTAGTGCCTCAAGTCAAGAAGAGAAAATTAATTCTTTCAGATTCTGAAGATGAGAATGTTATTGAAGCTCCAGAGGTGGTTTCACTGCAAACACTTACTGTTGAGGTTGCAGAGAATGTTGCTATACCTGCAGAGGTTGAAATACCTGCAGAGAATATTGTGGCTGTTAATGTTGCTATACCTGCAGAGGTTGAAATGCCTGCAGAGAATATTGTGGCTGTTAATGTTGAAAGACCTGCAGAGGATAAAATGCCTGCAGAAGAGGATAACAGAGATGGTTTTTCACCAATGGATGATATTTTTGACTCATTTGAACCATTCTCTGATCCTATCTTACCTGTTGATCATGATGAAGCTCCTGGTGTAGCTGATGAGCCTGCAGTTAATGTTCCTGAAGCTGCAGCATCACACACAGAACTGATATCTAATGCTTCTCCAATTCCAGATAAAGGTGATGAGGTTGATCAGGCAACTAAGATAATTTCTGAATCTATGACTATTGAAGCTACACATACAAACTCTGTTGCAGAGCCTGTGCAACATGAGGAGATTATTGACAAGATTGCAGAAGTTGTTGCAGAAACTGTGGCTGACACAGCTCAGCACAGTGGTTCTTTAAAAGATGCTCAAACTAAAGATGCAAGTGTTGAAGATGAAACTGACAGCAGTGCAAACTCTGATTCTTTTCTGAGTGCACCAGCACAGACTGATAATAAGCATAAATCTTTTGATCAGCCTTGTCCATCTCATACAATTGAAGAAGAGTATCTTGCTAAATCTACTGCTAATTGGTATAAACAAGACTGTATTTTTCCAAAAGGGAGAGCAGCTGATTTTGTTAAGCAAACTGCTAGTCAAATTTCAAATCCAGAGATTTTATCATGCTTAAAAGCAACTGTGGTACAAGTCAAAACTCTGGATGGAAATTTTGCTGATACAAAGCAAGAAATTGCTTCTTTGAAGACAGAGATACAGTCAAGAGAACTGAAGATGGAAAGAGAGTCAAAAATCAAAGCTGCACAGCTTTCTAAAGTTCAAGATACTCTCTTTGCCAGGCTAGGAAAGGTTGAAGAACATCAAGCTACTTTGTTGGCTAAGGTTGATTCTATTGCTAACTCTTTGGAGCTCATCACATCTATACTCATTCCTGATGATGTCAAAAAGGGGGAGAGAGTTGCTAAGTCTAAATGCAAAGTTTCTCAAACTCTGTTTCACCAAGTTCATAATTATCTCTTATAGTGGTTGTTTTCACATCCCACTTTTCAGGTAGAGAAAGAAGGAACTTGAGATTTGAGTCTTCTAAATCATACTCTTTATTAACCAATGACAAATCATTGAGCAGTTTACAGAATCTGTCAAATGTTTCTGTCATGGTTTCTTCAGACTTTGCCTCAAAGTGCTCATACTCCTGAGTGAGTATGTTTCTTCTATTTTTCTTGATTGCAGGAGTTCCTTGACACCTAACCTCAAGTGCATCCCATATTTCCTTTGCAGTTGTGCAGTTAATCACTTTATTAGACATAACATTGTCTAATGCACTGTGAAGTAAATGTCTCACTTTTGCATCCTTTGCAATAGATGAAAGATCCTCAGCAGTTAGATCTTTCTTTTCTTTTGGAATGACCTTTGATTCCTCACCAGCAGCAGCAGCAGATAATTTTGTAGGTTTGTGAGGACCTTCATTAATTCTATCAAGATATTCTGGATCTGTGGCTTCCAGAAACATGGTCATCTTTACCTTCCAGATTGCATACTCTGATGGCCTAAGTATAGGAACCCTTATAGTTTCATACCTACTAACAGTAGTAGGAGCTTTCTCAGATGGTGGAGGTATCTCTGCCATTGATTACTATTGTGTTTGGATCTTTAACTGTAATAAAGTAACATATTGGCTCTGATACCACTTGTTAGGTCGAATACACAATAAGTAATCAAATACTGTATGAGTAACTTAACAAGAACACACTGTTTAATACTTAAAAACTTGTTTGGAATTAACAATTCCTCTCTCAGTGATGTAAAAAATCACAGAGAGCTGCTTAGGTTACAATCAATGAATTTATCAATGTTCGATACCCTTTTAGGGTTAACCTAACTGTATTTATAAAACATACAGCTTCGTACAATCAGTAATGGATTCTCCTATAATCAAGCTATACAATTGATATCAATCACGATTGCTCCAGTATTCCAAGTCAACTCAATCTCTTTGACAGCTTTCCAATCTTCAAAGATATTGCTTCCATATTTATCTTGAATCAATCTTCAAACACTATTGACTCTTCAGACAATACCGCTACAGAGTTTAACAATCTCTGTTGCGCTTCCAGTCAGTGTTTAACTAAACTCTGACCGCTTCCAGCTAAACTCTGTTTTGTCACTTTAGCTTCCAAACACTGTTCTCATCAATCATTTCTAACAGTCTGTATAGTTTAGTCAGGAATGAACAGTGCATCAGAGACTACATGTCAGGAACAGAGAGCAAATCCTGATGATGGTCCAATACTGATGGTTGATCAGATACTGATGCAGTGTACAGATCCTGATATCAGTCGTGTTACTGATGATGTCATTATGGATGCTACAGAAACTGGCAAGTGCTATAAAACAGGATCATTGTTTGAAGAACAAGCAAGAAGATATTATGAAGGAAAGAGTTTTTCTATTAAAGGAAACTATCGACTAGAAGGCAGAACATTGTCATGTATAGATTATATCTTTCTGTTATTAGTTGATAGGTAGCATTATAAATACTCTCTCAATATCATTGTAAAGAGTGTGAGTCGAACTAGTGAATGTGCGTAGCTCTGTATAAGGTTTGTATTCGAGAGTTCGAAACAAACAGGGAGAGAGAGATTTGTATTGTCAGCAGCTGCTAAAGGTATTGTACACCTTTAGTAGAGTTTGTATTTGATCTTATTAATGCAAACAAGAGTTTGATTCATTCGTTTATTCTTGTTCATATAATCAAGCAAAAATTAGACACGATTAAATAACTTGTATTCAACCCCCCCCCTTCTACAAGTTATTCGAGTTAACATAAACTTCCTCTTCATGCATAACCAAGGAGGAAGATTATAAGTTGACAATACTACTGGCCAACAGCTATACCTATTGTTTAAGCCATTAGTATGTGGGTTTATACCATCTGCGGCCAGAGCTAACCGAAGGTTTCTTGGCTCACTACCGAAGGTTGGCCACCTATAATCGATATTCCGCAATGAAGGAGAGTCGGCTGGATGGCGCATCTGGCCATCTTAACTTCTTTGGTTAGCATGCCAAGTCATTAGTGCAGAAGTAGAAGCAGATTTAAACATCCGCTTAAATCTAGGAATGATTGGAAAATACCACATAACTTTGGCCGGAATGTTAACCCTCGGTTTACCATCCTTTCCTAATTTCCAACGAGATTTCTGGCACTTTGGACAATTAGAAGCATCGACATTTACACCCCTATATAGAATGCATTCATTCGGACATGCATGAAATTTTATATATTCTAGGCCTAAATCAGATAGGGTTTTCTTAGCTGCGTATGAATTAGTTGGCAGGACATGATCTTTAGGAAGTAAAGATCCAACAGAAGAGAGTAAATCAGTAAATGCACTATCACTTATACCAAATCTTGCTTTCCAATTATGTAATTTCAACATTGAATCTAATTTAGTGCACTCACTACCCTCATACAAAGGTTGTTCGGCATCGGCCAAAAACCTTTTGAACTCATCTGACTCTTTATCGCAATCATCACCCAAATTATTATTATATGCTGCTTCACAAACATCCTCTACATTACCGGCTTCAAATGGTTGTGACGCAGAAATATTCTCCTGAGTAGAAGCCGGAAATGTGCTACCAACAGATGACCTAGACTTAGCTCCATGCCAAATCCAATCAACGTACCCCAAACTAAAACCCTTTTCGTACAGATGACCCCTAATTATTTTGAAAGAGAATTTTTTAAAATTAACGCAACGTGCACATGGACAAGGTATTCTCTTAGGATCTTTACAATTTTCTTCGGCAAGCATCAAAAACTTTTCAACCCCGATTTCGTACTCTAATGAATCCCTATCTGCAAAAATCCATGACTTGTCCATATATGAACCTACAGCATTTTAAATATCAATTAACATACGACTGGACAATCATATACATATCCAATAACCATTATCTCTTATGTTATTATATTTACGGATTTATCAAGTTAATTTTAACAAGTAAAGTATTATTTATATTCAATAAGCATATTCATATCTAACTTCAGTATGTAATTAAAAATATTTAAGTTCAATCATTTATTATTTATATTATATAATATTAAGTTGTGGCTGATATTTATAGTTATAGTATTGTTCTAAGTTAAACTTGTTTTTTAAACAAATGCTATGTCAATTAATACTAAATGGCAACATGTCATTAGCCTTTAAATGTGCACGAAGGCATACGATTTCAATAATTCACATATGTAAGTAGCAAACAGAGAAAGTACATATACTACCATACACTATTCAGTTCTATCAATTCATGCAGATAAAGAACTTTGAAATAAAGAACACATAAAGAACACATGTTACACATAAATAACACATGTTATACATAAAGAACACATGTTATACATAACACATGTTCGATTTAATTAACACAAAAAAACAAACATTCAAACATAGCAATCAAAAATAAAGAAATACATACGAATTTGAGCTTTCAAGCACTACCCAAAAAAGTTCTTGCTCCTCTCCTCTCTATAAAAAAAGATATACTCAGAAATTAGTAACTAAATATATAATTGAAAGTATTACTCATTGAATCAAAATAAGGTTGAAAGTATTACCCAAACAATCTCTTTTAAATGGTGCTCCTGCATTAAGAACAAGAAAAAGTGAATTAGAAAACAGAAAGAGTTCAAAATTACACATGCAAGTTTAATCACTTACTGATTCAAACTTTTTAGCAGTGAACACATGGATTCCAGCAGCGAATTGAAAGAGGGAAAGAGAGTAAACTTTGAGATTGAAAATTAGGGTTACAAATTGGGGGTTTTCAGTTGAGAGAGAAAGAGAAAGAGAGAAAGAGAGATTGAAAGAGAAAGAGAGAAAACGAAGGTGAATTAGGGTTTGTCGAGAGAGAGAGATGTGAGCTGTGAAGAAATTAGTCAAGAGAGAGGGGAGAGAGCAGTGAGGTTGAGAGAGATTTTTGTTTTTTTGTTTTTTGTTTTTGGAGTGAGTTGTCTGAATTAGGTGCTCAAAAGATTTGGGGGGAATTAAAAATTTTCTAAGGGGGGGAATAATGTGTGAAGGGGGAAATATTTTGGGCATTAAGGGGGGAAATATGTGCGCGCAGTACCATCAAATTTTTTTAAGTCTACTACTTTAGACATCGGTTGTTTTTGACCGATGTAATAACATGTCAAAGACATCAGTTGTTTTTTAACCGATGTCATTGATATGTCAAAGACATCAGTTGGTAATATGACCGATGTACCTGATATGTCAATGATATGTCAAAGACATCAGTTGGCTTAAAATGTGATTTCATATTATATCAAAGACATCAGTTTTTTTCGACCGATGTCATTGATAGTTTTTACATCTGTGACATCATGAACCGATGTCAAAGGGGCGATGTCTATTCCACTTTTTCTAGTAGTGTTAGTATAGAGGTTCCGTGAAAGAGTTAAGGAACGCTCGAAAGAGGACAATGACATTTTATTTAATGTAAGGAATAAAAGAGAATAAGCAGTGAAGAGTGTTTTTGGTGGAAATAAGAATATGATTAAGACGACGCTATATAGAAGTATTCAAAACGGATTTCTGAGTTCGTATTCATGATCCAGGGGCGAGATAAGTGTATGTAAACGATAACGGATTCAGAAAATTAGCACTTTTATTTTTCTCCGAGATTTCCCTAGACACTGAAAGACTTAAGGATTTATTGAGAATATTCAAGGAATTTAATTCAAGGATTATAGAGAAGGATTGAGAATATTAGTATTAATATTAAGGAGGTTTTCGATAAAACCCTAACTAGAAATCCTTGAGATATTCTTTCGAACGATCAATCAAATTGAGCAATAACCGGACAAAAGAGCAAGCAGGAAAGCAAGATGCATGCATGTGCAATAGGATAAGATCAATGAACCAAATGGTTACAAGAGCAACTAGCTTATTTAGGAAGCTAACCAAGTGTTTAGCTTCATCTTATCATCTACACCACTAAACATCAACACATGTCTCTTGATTTGCATCATCCATGACATAATCCCTTTAATAAAGCTACTTTATGGCTAAGATATTATTTTAGCACATCAATAATGCATTTTAGATGAGAACAAAGCAAGAGAAGCAAGCAAAACTCCATCTCTCTCAAACTGCCCAGCAGCAGCATCAAGAAAATAAAAATTCATATCTCCATTTATATACATGATAAAATCACCAAATTTTAACCATAGCTTCTACACTCCATGTACAACATTCTCTCAAACTTTCATGGCAATCTAATGAGTATAGCCTAGTCAAATCTCCTCCCCAAGTGAAGAAACCAAATTGTCCAGGTTCATGACAGTTTCTGTCCAGCGGAAAAAGAGGGCTCAAAATCCTAGCTAGGAAGCTTCAAATCTGATGAGCTAGGACTCAAAACAAATCTTATGAATAGGCCTTGATGTGGTAAACATTTGAGAGCCAAACTCTTATTTTTCGATTTGTTATGAATTTTACAAGATTGATGATGAATAGTAAATCTTAGAAACTAACTTTGAGTTCTTGTTTTCTTTGGATGATCTAAGTTTTGTTAAGGCCATACAAGGACCATATAAGGATTATTAGAGCTTTTATACACTCCAAGGAAGGTAATCATCTCTTGAAACCCTAGCTTTGACTTTAAGTTTTGGTGATTTTAGATGATATATGATGATGATGTTAGTACAAGCATGTTTATGAGATTATGTAGTAGTTTTAGTAGTTATAAAACCATGATTCAAATGATGGATATGAGAGGTTTTATTGGACTGTGAAGATGAGTATTATGTGTGTAAGATTGATGGTATGCCCGGTGTGGCTTGGTTGTATTGAAATAAATTTGGAAACGTCCGGTTTATAGCCGTCGTAATGAACGAATTTCGTTAACCCAAAGAAATCGTGTTTGACAGTAGCAATAACTCACTTCCTAGCTTCATATTCTGCCATGATAAGTTAGATCATGCTATAAGCTTCGTTTTGATATAAAGATCATGTGAAATGGACTTACGGTTTAGGAGTTATGGTTAAATTCGTAAAAGTAGTTCGAAACCGGACAAGCAAGCTCGTAACTGAAATTGAACCTTCAAAAAATGAGTTATACAGTGACAAATCATGGTAATTAAATACTAGAGTTTAAAAGGAAGGTGTGAGAGGAAACCTCATGTCAAAAGGATCGTTTTTCGATTTTATAAAAATGTTTGAATCAAGGTTAATTACGAACGAACCACTTAGAAGATCACTTAAGTATAACTTTGGTTATAACTTAGAAAGCGGGCGATAAAACTCGAGGTATAATCTTGGCTCATAAACGACCGACTTTGGAACTTATATGACTTAGGTGTGTACCAAGTGTAAGTATAAGGACATGCCTTAATAACGAACTAGTGTCTGGTTAAAACGGTATTAATAAGAGTTACACTTAGCTTCTTAAAAGCGTTAAGTGATTAACCTCGAATTTTTTGATTATGTATAGATCACCGGACCACCCCGAGTCATGCCACTACCATAAGCTGGAGTACCAGGAAAGTCTTCAATAAATTTGTTGTGACAATATATATATATCTGTTGTTTTATGATACATATGCCATAGCATGCATGCCTATCTTCAAGATATATATTGTGATACTTGTTCCTTGAATTATTGTTGGTTTTTGAGCTGGATTGATAACGTATCGGTTATAAGCCGAATATTGCTAAGACCCTTAAGTGAAGGGCATCTGAATCTCATTCTTCGAGTATAGACCGGGAGTCGGTATTTCTTGATATATTGAGATTATTTTCAGGGGAAAATATTTAAGTAAATATTTTCCATTAATTATCTGATGAATATTATTTGAATATTCCTTTGGGATTATTTATGAATATTATTTTGAATATTCATTCGAACTTAAATTATTCAATTGAGCGTGCTTTGGTCAACGAATATTATCTTCAATATCCGTTGAAAGTCGATTCAATTATTGGAGATTGTTTCGAATATTCATTTGGTAATTGTTCCTTCAATCTGTAGTATTAACTCGAATATTCATTATTTATTCAATGAATATTATTTCGAATATTCATTTGATAATTATTTCTTCAATAAGCATTATTAAGTGAATATTCATTACTTGTACAATGAATATCACCTCGAACAATCATTTGATAATTACTTCTTTAATAAATATTATTATTAAATTAAAGATTCACTATTTGTTCAGTGAATATTGTTTCGAAGATTCGTTCAAATCTTATTTGTTTGAGTTGATTATTCACTATTTATTCAGTGAACATTATTTCAAATACTCATTCGAGTTATATTTAATTGTTAATTATTATTAACTTGGATATTCACTTTTTATTCAATAAATATTATTTCGCATGTTCGTTCGAGCTTTATCTATTTGATAAGTATTATCAAGTTAAAATTCATTAATTATTTAATGAATATTAATTGTGAATATTTATTCGAGGATTATTCCGAGTAATATTTATATTAGGATTATTCCTTCAATATTTCGACTTAATAAATATTCTTTGGAATATTTATTTAATTCTTCTGACTCGTTTTAAAGATGATTTACTTCATTCGAATATCATCTTCGACCCTCGAATATTAAATAAATTATCTCTGAGTCCTATTATTAAGGAAGGTTCTCAGAAACTCTATTCCTCATTCAATTCTATCTCTCAGATTATAAGGGAACCTTACTTGAGAAATGTTATTTATCGTGTTGACTTCCCGGTCATAGATTCTTTGAAACTATTCTTTTCACTCGCAACTTGGTTGCTATTATTCATGGAATCTTGTATACCCACTCATTATTCGAGGGGTAAGAATGTTGGAACAAGTTGATATTTATTAACAAGCAGCAGCTTGGGAAATATTGGTGAATCTCCGTTTCCAACTAGATACGACTACTTCGTGGAGTCTTATCAACAAGTATTACACTTGGGGAAAGGGGGAAGATCTTTACATTTCAGAGTTATGGATGTTATTGGAACTAGGAGTCGTGTAAGAGGTCGAGTAGTGCCGGTCCATCCCATTGGCCCAACCGTTGGCCGGGGAGATCTAACAGGGCGGTAGACAAGTAAATCCGTCAGTTCTTCCTTCTACCGGTAGTAAAACTAATTTGAGTTGTACAATCTACGACTGATCATCATAAGGATTGGAACAGCGGGCGCGGTGAATACTCCAGTATTAGTTCATCATCCCAAGTTGGAATTTTCTGCAACATTATCATTGTTGGCAGGATTGAAAAGTGTTTGAAACTGGAATTGCAATATCCTTCTTGCAAGTTCCTCTTTTATGAAAATGATGCTATCTTGCTTATATTTGGCATAGCAGATATTCTCACAGATGATATAATTCGAGTTACCTTATAACTTCATCGTTTACATTATACTGGCATCATTTCCGTAAATGCATGGCATATGGTTTCAAAGATACTTTTGAACTGTTATATATTATTGTTCAGTTATACATTATTTTCGGTGGGTTATTGCTCACCCTTGCTTTATTTATTATGTCACAACAATAGCTAGATCAGAAGGCCCGTACAAGGCGCACTCGGCGCAAGCAGGTGTTAGCTGTCAGAGGATTACCGCTGAGGTTATAACTACCATTGCTGAAGAGGAAGCTATTGGTAGGCTAGTTGTTAGCATCTGAGTGTCTAATGTATTTATTATATGACACATACAAATGGATGGCAAAGAGTATATAATGGTTAATTGTAAACCTTTTGGGTTGTAAGAACTCAATCTTGTGATTAATAATATTTGGTAATTACTCTGATTTCATCGCTGGGACTATAATGGGTGTGTTGTGTGTTGTGTTTTGGGTCACAAGGTTGTAATTTAAATTATGTTGGTTTTGTGGATGGAAATTGAGATCGTAACGACCAGATCCCTGACCCCGGATCTGGGGTGTTACACATAGGATCCCTATTTGACATAGTTATCACTGGAGTCTTACCACGTTATTCCTTTCACACATATATCTTGACCAACTTTCGATTATCATACTATCCTTGAGAGAGAGAGTTCACTGATTCTATTCACATAACATCCTTGAGAGAGAGAACGAACTAATTCTATCGACACGTCACTGATATTCTATTCGTCTTGGGATTTGCTTTTGCTCTTGGCGGTTCCGCTCGAATCTTATTGCTATTAGCGAATTTTTGACTTGGCCGACCTGGTTGGCATCCCCTTGAAATTCATTAGAGATAACAAGAATCATGGAGTTGTGAAAAGCTAGCTGCAATATCAAGACAAATGTCACACACTGGTGATCATAAGATTATGAGTTTTTTTTTGAAGTAAACCTTATATGAGATAAGAGAATTTACTGAGAGATCAATATGATCAAAAGAACTCACGTTGCGTGTCTTTGATAAGACATTACTAAAGGTAATTAGCCTTCTTGTATTTCACAACTCACAAGTGACGGCGTCCCGTTAGACTTCTATCACACATACAGATAGTCTTTGTGGCCCCTATCAGTATAGGGTTGTTCATCTCAGTGAAAGTTGAGAAGTACGAAAGCAATTCAAAAATCAAGTTAATGATTATCATCTTTTAACAATTAATTATCAAAGGGACATCTTGGATTAAAATCGAACAATTTCCAAAGCGCGATTTCCAAAAAAAAGGATAACCAGAAAGATACTAGTATTCAACAAGCAAGTGGTGCTATATCACCATTGAATTATCCACTATTGAAGAAAAGTGGAAGTTTGAAATAATATCATTTGATAGGGCTTCGAAAACCTGAAGGTAAGTATAATGAAATCCCTTGGCACAATTGAAACCAAATATGACTTAACACAAGTATAAAAAAATAACTTCGAAGAGGAAATATATCCTTTATCATAATTCTCTCTTAGAGAGATGTCAAATAATTCATAGATTGGGGAGGTAATAAAAAAGATTCACCAATGGGGGTATTGCCAAGGTCTCCATGGATGCTTTTTATGTCGGCTCCTCTGACGGATAATTGTTCGATCCCAGAGCTGTTCTTTTCCATGCACACCCTAAGGTGCTTGATAACTTACGTCATCGTCAACTCGTAATAGTCACTAAGGATTCAATCATCGACATTAATAATCTAAGGAGTTCTATATCAACATATCCTTCAATATAGCATTCAAATCTTAACTTAATCATTGGCACTATACCCGATAGTCCAACATGAACTCTACATGAGCTCTGACGTTCTCACATAACTATACACACTCCTACTCACTCTCGTTTCTAGTTTACAATAACCTCAGCTCTGATACCATTCTGTGACTGCCCCAAATCCGGGGTCAGGGATTTAGTCGTCACGCGGAAATCCTTAATAACAAATCACCTGTTTAACCACATTAAACCATCTGTAGTCATTAATAATTGAGTTACAACATTTGAGACCCCAACCACCAAGCATCTTTTAGGTTATAGGGCTAGAAACAAGAATGAAATCCTTATTACTAGTATAACTTCGTTGAGAAGTACACCAGCAACTAGTACTATTTTGCGCAAAGTAACATATATATTACACAGCAATATACTTACATATAACTTACTCCAGCTATAAACTTTCTAGATCATATCGTCTTCATAAGGGCACACTGCCCGCTTCATCTAAGCCATGCAGATAACCTCGTCCGGCTACCTTCTACTAAAAAGTTAATATTTGAAAACAAGCAAGTATGAGCGAAAGAATTGCTCAGCAAGTTATTACAAGAGTTTAACAAAATATCCCCATCATGTGCATGGGTTTCCAACATTCAACTGATACTTAATATCATTCTTGAAACATTTATAACCACGAAATTCTATAGGGAGAGTATAATGTTTGAAAATAACATCAACTGAACAATATACCAATATAATATAAAAGATGCCGTTACAAGGTAATTAAATAGATTATTACCATAAATAGCCACATCTTTTTTGCGCAGTAACACACCAACATAAACTTGTTGGTTACTCAATATGAAATCACTTACTTATTGATAATATAATATCAGTTTCTGTTGGTCACAGAGACATGCCTGTGCTCATAATATAATAAGCCTAAGTATGTGTAATGCTATGCATTACCTACATGACCTCTTAATTGAGGTAACCTCTAGTTGTAGAGTTTCTATTTGTTTTGTACTTGTAATAGGCATCAAATCCTAGTTGTGTAACTGTACTTATAAAGTCAAGAATAATGCTTGAAAGAAGTTCCAAGGTTCATGCCTCAAGCAAGAAGATAAAGACTGTCAAATAATCACAATTGGGATTTGAAGAAAATGAAGAATTTTCCTAAGTACCAATTCGAGAAGTACATTTGTCTATTCGAGAAGTCTAGCATTCGAGAAGTCAGAGATTCGATATCTGAGAAGACACTGTTCGATATCTCTGAATGAACTATTCGATATCTCAGAGATTCGACATGTCTAATACTCTATTCGAGAACTCAAGAAGTCAACAAGTCAAAGTGGTATTCGAGTTCTCAAAGAGTAAACAAGTCAAAGTTCCATTCGATATCTCAAGGACTCAGAAAGCTATTCGATATCTCAGGGATTCGACAAGTCAAGTGTTCTATTCGATAACTCAAGAAACCCTGGAGAAAAGTGTTATTCGAGAAGTGATTCGATATGTCAATCATACAGTATTCGAGAACTCAGAGTTATCTAATCCTAGTTCTCGAATCAATCACTTAGCCACTTCTCGAATACATTCTTGGAGACAAACTACTGAAGAAATTGTACAAGTCAGAAACTTGCAACAAGCTAAAGTTCTTTATGGACCACAATCTGTAATGTACTTTGGAAAGCCTACAAAGAAGCTTGGAGAGATGTACAAGAGATAAAGAGCTAAAGAAGTGGATCTGAACAGAGCGTTACAAAGTCAAATCTGTAGCCGTTTGGATGTTTACTCAAAAGGGATAGACATGCACGAAAGTAATTTATCCTGTAACCTTATTTGCAGTAAATGAGTTATATTCATGATCTATAAGAATACAATCTCACTTTTTTAGTTGGTGAAGTTTTTCATACACGTTGTAAGAGCACATCTTTCTGAGAAAAACGAAGCTGAGAATACTATCATTTGTATTCACAGATTGTAGTAAATCTTTATCTAATAAAATATTAGATTAAAGTGATATTGTGTCTTGTGTTCTTTATCCGCACCTTCACATTTGCACACACAAACACTTATCTTGCTACACAGATTCAAGAACAAGAAAAAGTTCAAGAATCCATTCACCCCCTCTGTATTCTTTTGCTGTATTCAATACTCAACAAGTGGTATCAAAGCAGGCTGTTGATCAAAACAGAAAACGATCATGAGTTCGAATACACCAAAGACAACAGGAATGGTGAAGGTCCCTAAGTTTGACAAAGAAAATTACAACCTCTGGAAGATAAAGATGATGTTGTTCATCAAAGCCTCTCATCTTCTGTATCCTAAAATTCTCAAGAATGGTCCCTTTGTTCTACAACAAGAAATACCTGAAAAGACTGTTGGAACCACAACTATTCCAAGATCTTATGTGGCCAAGGACCATCCAAATGGACAGAATCAGAAAAGGAGATGGTTGCTCTTGACAGTCACCTCATGCTACTAATTATAGATTCTATGGATATGTCAATGTTTGCAAACATTGCATTGTGTACAACTGCCAAAGAAATGTGGGATCACATTGAGGTGTTATGTGAAGGGACTGATGAGGTCGATCTGGGAAAACAAGAAACAGATACTGGTCACATAGTATGAAGCTTTCATGGCACAGCCCAAGTAAAGCATCACTGAGATGTTTGAGAGATTTCACAAGCTAGTTACTGAGTTGTAGATGAATGGCAAGGTTTACAGCACTAAGGAGTTGAACATGAAGTGTCTACTGTCTTCACCAAATCATCTAGAGCAAAGGGTTATTTCTCTAAGAAAAAGAGATTTAAACAAAATCACATATGATGTGCTCTATGGGATTTTAAAGACTCATGAGCTTGAGTTGCTTCAGAAAAGGGCTATACAAGCCAACCAAGGCAGAATGATAAACACATCATGTGCCTTGATTGTCAACAAATCTATTCAAGACCTTGAGGCATCTACAAGTCAGCTAAGGATAGAGGAGATAGTAGATGATGAAGAAACTAAAGCTGGGGTAAGTGAACCAGTTGAGGAGAAGGAGGAAGAAGAGTTCTATACTCTTGAAGAACTAGATGGAATGGAAAACACTTCATATGCTTTCATGGGCCGAAAATTTCCAAACATCAGATTCAAGAGGAACCAACCCTTCAAACCTAAAACCCAAAACCATTCATTCAACAAGAGCAAGGCACCTGTGAAAGCAAACAAGAATAAATTTAAAACCAGCCATGTGGATAGGTCATCTGTAAGGTGTTATAGATGCAATGACCTAGGGCATTTTGCCAGTGAATGCAAGAAGCCTAAAAAGAAGGATAAAAAGTTTCTAGAGCTTGAAGCTAAGTATGAGGCCCTTATGAAAAAGCAGACACAAGGTAAGGCCTACATAGCTGAAGGGAAGTGTTGGGATGATTCTGATAGTGATGGAGAAGAGCAAGAATTTTGCCACTATGCCTTGATGGACAATTCCAAGGATGACACATCTTCATCAGACTCTCAGGTACCATCTCTCACTACAATAGACATGTCTGTTTCTGAGTACAAGCGCATGATTGAACAACTATCTGTTGAAATGTTTAATATTCATACTAGTATGACTGCTACTAATGAGGAAATTACTAAACTATCTGCTAGAAATGAATTGTTAATCAAAAAGAATGAGGAACTTGAGCTAACTGCCATGCAAGTAGAAAACCTTAAGAAAGAAGTTGAATATCTGCAAAATAAGGTTCTATGTGCTAGTCAAATTGAAAAGGCTCTTAGGGATGAACTAGCTGAAAATGAATTCAAACTGAAAACTTTTAAGAACTCATCTAGTCTATTGCAATCCTATCATGAGAAAATTCAAGCTAAACCCAAGGCTGCAATTGGACTTGACTATGGCACTCTTAAACAGAGTAAAGGCTATGCTGTCATTGAAGATGACATAGTTGTTCAGGAGGAAGTGCCTCACATTTTGAAAAAGGCTGAGACTCCAATTTTTAAAGAATCAACATTTGAAATTGATGAGGATGCCTTACTCATCAAGCAAATGTTGAATGATGAGGATGAGGCACAATCCAGTGAACAACAAGCATAAGAGTGAGAGTGTCAAGCCAAAAGTCAAGGAGCCAGTAGGTGATAGGTCTAGACCTAAGAAGTTTGTTAAGTTTGTATCATCTGGGAAAAATGAATCTGAGAAGAAAGTGGCTAAGAAGAAACAGAACAGAAATTGCAAGCTAGGGATTAACAAAGATAACAACTATGCTTATATGCCTAATGCCCCTAGGAAAACTTGTCAGAATTGTTTCAGTACTAATCATTTAACTCATGCATGCAAGAAACCTGTTGGTAGTGTGCCCAAACCTTTCTATGATTGCTCTGTGCCTTTAAGACATAGAGATGCTCCATTTTGTGATAAATTTGACTGTATGCCATGCAATATGAATGTTGACTAGTTGTTTCAATTTGAGAAGGCAATTCATTGATGGTTGTATCAGTCACAATTCTTACATACACTCCACAAGGTCAAAGTCTTCAAGTCCTCCTAGAGCTAAGAATGTACCTCTGTCACCTAAGTCTGGAACTTTAGGTACTAAGACTTCCAACAGTGACAAGAAGACTAACACCAAGAAAGTTGATAAGCATGTTGTTCATGATAAAACTGTTTCTAAGTCACATAGACCCAAACTTGTTTGGGTACCAAAGGAGAAGTAATACCTTTGTGTTTGCAGGGCAAAGAAAGTGAAAAGAAGGTCATATGGATTTTGGACAGTGGATGCTCAAATCACATGACTGGTGATATGGCCCTGCTATCACAGTATGAGGAGAAGGTTGGCCAAATGGTTGCTTTTGGAGATGACAGCATGGGTAATACATTGAGATATGGCAAGTTGGAAGCTGATAATGTCATCATTGAAGATGTAGCACTAGTCAAGGGATTCAAGCATAATCTGCTAAGTGTTGGTCAGTTTATTGATAGAGGATTCAAGGTGAATTTTGACAAGGATGAATGTTTGATTACCCACAAGAAGACTGGTGATTTTGCTCTATCTGGAGTAAGAAAAGAAAGCCTGTTTGTAGCCAATATGGACTTTGCAAACAAGGACAAAGTTTGTTGCTTTTATTCAAAAGCATCAAATGAAGATTGTTGGCTGTGGCACAAGAAGTTATCATACCTGAACTTTAAAGCCATTAATTCTCTAGTCAAAAGAGAGTTAGTGAGAGGCATGCCCACACTTGATTTCTGTCAAGAAGGAGTGTGTGAGGCCTGTCAAAAAGGAAAAATGAAAAGATCAAGCCACAAGTCAAAGACAGTGACATCAATAACCAAGCCCCTGCAACTAATTCATATGGATTTGTTTGGGCTTGTTAACATTATGTCACAAGGAAGAAAGAAGTATGTCTTGGTGATGGTTGATGACTTTACAAGGTATACATGGGTGGAATTTCTGGCATCAAAAGATGAGGCTCCACAAGTAATCATTGAGTACATAAAGAAAGTTGACAAGGAAGCAAAGGCCAACAATGCAAGTGTGATTGCATTGAGAAGTGATAACGGAATAGAGTTCAGAAATGCCATGCTTGAAGCATTCTGCAAAGAGAATGGTATTTCTCAGCAATTCTCAGCTCCAAGGACTCCACAACAAAATGGAGTTGTTGAGAGAAAGAATAGAACTCTAATTGAGGCTGCTAGAACAATGTTGCTTGATGCAAAGATGCCTACATGTTTTTGGGCTGAGGCTGTGAGCACTACATGCTATATCCAGAACAGAACCCTCATCAACAAAAACACAGGAAAGACACCTTAAAATTTGATGACTGGAAAGAAGCCTACTCTAAAGTATGTTCATACTTTTGGAAGCAAGTGCTTTGTATTGAAGGATAATTCAGAATATGTTGGAAAGTTTGATGCAAAGGCATTTGAAGAAATTTTTCTTGGCTACTCTATGGAAAGAATTGCATACAAAGGTTATGTCATCAGTCAAAAGAAAATCATGGAAAGCACAGATGTGACATTTTATGACAGCAAACTACCTGGATTAGAAGAAGCCAATGATGAAGATAAAGATCCACTAAGATTTGAAAATCTAGATGATTCTAATGAAGAGATTGAAACTGAAGTTGAAATTGTAGTTCAACAAACTCAAGTGAATGATGATACAAGAGAAGAATCTGTGCCAATCAACAGTGGAGAAACAAACATCCAAGACACACCTGTGAATAGTGGCAACTTCATAGGGGGAGGAAATGAGAATGATCATGACTTGGATGATGAAGCAACATCAAGGTTGAGAAATCAGACTGAGCATTCCAGGAAATGGGATAGATCACACACTACAGAGCAAATTATTGGAGATCCAAATGCAGGAGTAATAACTAGGAGAACAACTCAAAATGAGTGTCTCTATGGTTGTTTTCTATCTCAGATTGAGCCTAAGAAACTTGATGATGCACTGTTGGATCTAGATTGGATTATTGCCATGCAAAAGGAGCTGAATCAATTTGAAAGAAACAAAGTATGGGAATTTGTACCTGCACCAAAGAACAGAACCATTGTTGGAACAAAATGGGTTCTGAAAAATAAGATGGATGAAGATGGTGTAATAGTAAGAAACAAAGCAAGGTTGGTTGCAAAAGGATACTCTCAACAGGAAGGCATTGATTATGATGAGACATTTTCTCCTGTTGCTAGATTGGAAGCCATCAGAATATTCTTGGCATTTGCTGCTCATTCAAACTTTAAAGTTTATCAAATGGATGTCAAGAGTGCATTTCTGAATAGAGAGTTGGAAAAAGAAGTTTATGTGCAACAACCACCTGGCTTTGAGGATCCACATTTTCCAGAATTTGTCTAAAGATTGCTTAAGGCATTGTATGGACTTAAGCAGGCTCCAAGGGCATAGTATGATACTTTATCACAATTTCCCCTTAAAAATCAATTCACTCGAGGCACATTGGACAAGACACTGTTTTACAAAAAACATGGTGATGACATTATCCTAGTTCAGATCTATGTGGATGATATTATATTTGGCTCTACAAATGAGAAGCTGTGTGAGAAATTCTCTAAGCTCATGCAGAGCAGATATGAGATGAGTATGATGGGAGAGTTAACATTCTTTCTTGGATTGCAAGTTAGTCAAAAGAAGGATGGCATTTTTATCAGTCAAACCAAGTACATCAAGGATTTATTGAAGAAGTTTGACTTAGAAGACTGCTCACCTGCAAAGACACCCATGGCCACTGCCACTAAATTGGATGAAGATGCCAAAGGCAAGAAAGTAGATATCTCAGTCTACAGAGGCATGGTTGGTTCTCTACTCTACCTCACTACAAGTAGACCAGACATCATGTTTGCTACATGTTTGTGTGTAAGGTTTCAATCAAATCCAAAAGAGTCACATTTGATTGCTATAAAAAGGATCTTTAGATATCTGAAGGGCACTCCAAACTTGGGTTTATGGTATCCTAAGGACATAGGGTTCAATCTGGTTGGTTATTCTGATGCTGATTATGCTAGATGCAGAGTGGATAGGAAAAGCACCTCAGGTAGCTGCCAGTTTCTTGGACAAAGGTTAGTCTCTTGGTATAGCAAGAAACAACAATCTGTGTCAACTTCTATAGCTGAGGCTGAATACATAGCTGCTGGAAGTTGCTGTGCTCAAGTGCTTTGGATTAGAAATCAACTTAGAGATTATGGACTTGTGTTGGAAAGAATTCCAATCATGTGTGACAACACAAGTGCAATCTCTATAGTTGCCAATCCTGTCAATCATTCTAGGACAAAGCACATTGACATCAGATATCATTTTATTAGAGAACATGCAACTAATGGAACCATTGAGTTGCATTATGTCTCTACAAATAAATAACTAGATGACATATTCACTAAGCCATTAGATGAAGCCACCTTCACAAGGTTGGTTAGTGAGATTGGAATGTTGAATTCTTCAAATTCTGGCTAAGTGAATATATCACCTAGATTGTTGCAGCAGTAAACACTTACTTTATCTAAATTTTCAATATTTTTGGAGTAAGTGTTGGCTGAAATATGATTTATAAATATTTCAAATCTGTTGCATATGTTGGAAAATCATATTTTGTTAACTT
Organism: Kitagawia praeruptora; assembly: GCA_037693485.1. Lineage (NCBI taxonomy): Eukaryota > Viridiplantae > Streptophyta > Magnoliopsida > Apiales > Apiaceae > Kitagawia > Kitagawia praeruptora. Next base: position 111,962,788 of record CM075351.1, on the reverse strand, counting down.
GGAATTTCTATGAAATTTTGAGAAAATCACTATTTAATTTGTTAGAATATTCTTTATAGAATATGTCTGGTGAATTTTAAAAGATGGTGAAAATTAAATTTTTATGAGTGAAAAGAACTTTTCGATAAGTCAGACTTCTCGAATGGTTTATTTCTTCTTAATGTTCGACTTCTCTAACAAGTCTATTTACACTACGCCATAGATGCCCAGACGCAACGCACTTCTACTGTTGCATTAGACACGTTTTTTGTTACAATAGGCCTAAGGTAACACTTTTTCACCATTTCATCCGCTAATGTTGCCTCTGCTATCTAACGTAACGCTTTTGTTCTCAATAGTAACACTAAGAAAAGTATTACCTTAGGGCCATACAGTAACACTAAATCAAACAAATGCAACACTAAAAAGGTGTTACCATAGCTTAGCCAAAAAAAGACAGAGGACACGTGGCATGTGGGGCCCACGTGACACGTGTCATGGTGGTGACGTGTCAAGGGGTGATACGTGGCAGGTGTCCACGTGGCAAGTTGGGGCCACCTGCCACGTGGCATGTGGGGGTCCACCTGCCACGTGGCATTTGGGGGCCCACCTGACACGTGGCATGTGGGCCCACTTTCTAATGTAACACTACAAATTTATCTAATGTAACACTACATAATTATCTAATGTAACACTATAATTATCTAATGCAACATTGCAATAAGGCTAATGCAACACTAGCAACTATAACAATCGCAACACTAAAATTGAAAATTTTGCAAGATCTGATTTATATATATATATATATATATATCAATCCCTTTACAAAATAAACCAACCAATTCACCAAAATACAATTCAATACTTATCTCCATCCACAAATTCACCAAAATACAATTCACGTACCAACCACCTTATACAACGTTTTATACACCACTTTGCCAAAATATAATCTATACTAAACCACATAGGACACCTTCTAACTATCTTATAAACCATATACACATTGATTTTGACACAAATTTGTCAACAGGTATAATTTCCCCGTGATTGGTTGACCCTAGTAATACCTATCTTCACCAACATTCTGTTTTAAGTGATACACAAGCTGCCACGAAGTCGCCACCTTCTACCACTTTACCTGAAGAAAAGCTCTTAACAACCTACATTGATATCACAGAAATCAATCAGAACACAAGATTTTTGTTGCTTTAAGAAGCATCTAGTTAGAAACAACGTGTTTGGTAACACTGAATCTGCTCTCCATAGAAGATAATAAATGTTACCTGCCCCTGAAGTGTCATGAGGTATATTGATGATGTCTTGTTACACGCAATGACATGGTCAATGTTTTTGGAAATAGGATAAAATAGGAAATCTCTATTGTAAGACTTGTAATCTTGAGGCTCTCTAGTAATTTGATTCAAGTTAATACCAAAACTGGATAACACACAATAATTAATTATGTAAATAGTTCTAATTTCAGCAATGTGCTCTGTACAACTGCACTTAATATTGTCTACAATATACTACTCAACTCAAATGCATTTGACATGGGAAAAGATGCTTACAATATACTCAAATGCTTTAAAATGAGAAAAGGAACTTACACTATGAAAATCATGTATAATACTTTTATATTTATCACCACAGCAAGAATAAATCATGTATAATACTTTTATATTTATCTGCTATATTAGTAATACACTTTTATTTGTATTCAACAATAAAAAAAGAACCATGTAAACCTGAGAATGGACTTTTCACAGGTTGTATGATATTGGTTGATCGCTGGAATGAATTAGCTGGTACTCAGAGAACTTGTGAGATCGATGTCTGGATTGAATTTCAAAATCTTACAGGTGACATTATATCTCGAACAGCATTTGGTAGCAGCTACGAAGAAGGCAAGAATATTTTAAAATTACAATAAGAACTCCAGGTGTTAATTATGGAAGCCATGCAAACTTTATACATTCCTGGTTTCAGGTAAATCATTACACAATTTATTGAAATGATATGATTTTTAAAACAACCATTTTACCTCAACAAGTGGATTTTGATTTTGTTTCAAAAAAATATCTAATATGAGAATCCTTTCAATCACTTCAACTTGATGTCCGCTAAGCAGATTTATCCCAACTAAAAAGAACAGAAGTAGAAACAGCTTGAACAAAAGGATTACCTCAATGCTCAGAACATTAGTTGAGATGAAAGACAGAGCAATAACAGCAGGAGAATCCAGGAACGACGACTTAATACACTAGCTAGGCCCATCGATTCTGGAACTTCTTTAAGCCCTTGCCAGGGAAGAGAACATGCTAAGCACAAAGAATTTCATACATGAAAGCCTTGAAAAGTCATCCGAATAAAAAGCCAACCTTCCATTTAAAAAAATAACACATTTCATTTCACCTCGACTGAATCCCACTACGAACAGATGGTAAAAGAGTTATGATACTGATCTTTAGAGATTTGAAAATTAATCAACTTACAAATTACTTCTCTCTTATTGCCAAAGAAGACTGACAACAGGTCAGCACCATTTAACTACTTAGCAGAATATTCCTTACACGATCCTCCATTTATGGCTTTAAATTAGACATCCCAGATCTGTAAGAAAAGTACACTTGAAAAAGAATTCCATGAATTTTATCTAGCATAAAACACTATCGATCCAAGTCTTCTAAAATCCAAAATACGGTCACAGTTACACAATGCTATGCTATGACTGGAGCTATATCATTAAAGTTGAAAAGCATCATTAAAGTTAAAAGTTGCAACCGTTGGCTTCCAGTGTATAGTCTATAAATCAGACTTCATCATACCAATCGTACAATCTAAATTTATTACAACCAAGGACAAAGGTCTATTTATCAGCCGGTTCAGTTTTTATTACAAATCCATATGTATATAGATGAGATGTATCTGTACAAACTGCACATAATGACTCAATGGAAGGAAGACAGCCATTTACGACAGAATAAAGCTCATACTGGTTATAAGAACATCAAATCATAGGACTATGTGTAATACCTTGTCTACTCCTTGGTTACAAGCATACACCAAAGCATCAGCAAGGGTAACTCTGCCTTCAGCATCACTGTTGTTAACCTGCAGTTGATGTTCGATCAGCTTAAAAGATATCATTTACATGTCAGGATATGAGATAGCAACAAAGAAAAGACAGTATATCAATAGGTAAATATGTTGACAAGCTTAAAATATAACATATGTAAAATCCTAGTTTAATTTCATTTTCTCTTCTAACTTAAAAACAGACATTTCATATGCAATTCTTGGAAATGTTATAGATACATTTTCAGTTCATAATTATTTTAAACCTAAAGAATGGTCGGCCTAGTAGCATTATGAGTAAAACACAGATTGCTAACAACAAAGGAAACTAATTAATTTAGTTGCAAATTAATTTTCCATCTATATCGAGCATGGTCTTTGGGTATCTAGCATGGTTTATTAAATCAAAGTCTCGACACTTACAATTAAATCAAAGTCTAAGCTAATCACTACAGGGGAATTACATCACATATCTTAGCAAAAAAATGTTGAGAATTTTTTTCGTTAATACTCTATTTACAGATTACAGTGCAGACTTATGTGCAGATTTTTTAACTTTTATTTATTGGTCACTAACAAAAATGGATGCATCTTAGATCACAACAAGAGCTAGTGGCATACTGCAACCTATAATCAAATCAAACCCATCAGTCTAATCACTACACAAACAAATACACACACATGAATGAAAGAAAGAAAAGGGGTTTAAGAGGGAAGAGATTACAGACATTAAACTGTTAAACTTCAAAAAAAACACAAATTAATAGAGTAAAGGTAAAATCCCAGTTTTACCTCAAACTAAAAGCCCTAATTGAATCCCAGAAGAGAAAACCCCAAATGAAGCCCTAATTGAAAATCAAAATAAAAGAGTTAAGAAGAGCAAAATCAAAAAAGCAACGAAGAACATAATCAAAATCAAAAATCGAGATAATGTTTACCAATTAATTAAATCGAATGAGAGAAACCCGATTTATCACCTGCAAAATCAAAAATAATTAAGCCCTAATTTTGAAGAGAAGAGAGAATAGAATAAAGAAAAGAAGAAAGGAGAAGAGTGTTTTTTGATTTCATACAGAGTACAAAGAGAGTCGTGGAGAGAGGGGAGGAGCTGAAATTCTTCGATTGAAATTCTTTGATCCAATCCAAAGAGAATCAAGAGGGGTGGAGTGGAGAGAGAGTATGGAGTGTTTTAGGGAAAGTAAGGAGGCGGCCTGGAGGGTATTATTTTCGTTTAAGGGGGAAAAGTGGGCTTCTAAAATTTGTTGGGGGGGAAAATCCCGCCTATTTCTTGTATTAACTTTTTTAGTTTTGATTTTTCTACTTTATTTTTAAAAAAGGTAAAAATTTAAAATTAAATAAATATCATGTGCATGCCATATATATGTAAAAATGTAATATATTTTGAAAAAAAAATATATTACAAATTATTTATAAGAGTGATAAATTATATATTAATTTAGAATATATTACTGTGTCCCTAAACAGGGTTTCATGAGGGTTTAAGGATTCGATTTTTTAAAAAATATTTCTCGACCACCCAACCATACGGGAATCAAGATCCATCATATTTAATGTTATTCCCAAAAGTTTAGAAAAAAAAATTGATCGGGTAATTCAACGGTCAACTATCACTTTGACTAGAACCCCTAAACATGGTTTCGTCAGGGTTTAAGGATTCGATTTTTTAAAAAATATTTCTCGACCACACGACCATACGGGAATCAAGATCCATCATATTTAATGTTATTCCCAAAAGTTTAGAAAAAAAAATTTGATCGGATAATTCAACGGTCAACTATCACTTTGACCGGAACCCCTAAACAGGGTTTCGTCAGGGTTTAAGGATTCGATTTTTTAAAAACTATTTCTCGACCACCCAACCATACGGGAATCAAGATCCATCATAGTTAATGTTATTCCCAAAAGTTTAGAAAAAAAAAAAATTTGATCGAGTAATTCAACGGTCAACTATCACTTTGACCGGAACCCCTAAACATGGTTTCGTCAGGGTTTAAGGATTCGATTTTTTAAAAAATATTTGTCGACCACCTAACCATACGGAAATCAAGATCCATCATATTTAATGTTATTCCCAAAAGTTTAGAAAAAAAATAAAAAATTGATCGGGTAATTCAACGGTCAACTACCACTTTGACCGGAACCCCTAAACAGGGTTTCGTCAAGGTTTAAGGATTCGATTTTTTAAAAAATATTTCTCGACCACCCAACCATACGGGAATCAAGATCCATCATATTTAATATTATTCCCAAAATTTTAGAAAAAAATAAAAAAAAATTGATCGGGTAATTCAACGGTCAACTATCACTTTGACCGGAACCCCTAAATAGGGTTTCGTCAGGGTTTAAGGTTTCAATTTTTTAAAAAATATTTCTCGACCACCCAACCAAACGGGAATCAAGATCCATCATATTTAATGTTATTCCCAAAATTTTAGAAAAAAAAAAATTTTATTTTGATCGGGTAATTCAACGGTCAACTATCACTTTGAACGGAACCCCTAAACAGGGTTTCGTCAGGGTTTAAGGATTCGATTTTTTAAAAAATATTTCTCGACCACCCAACCAAACGAGAATCAATATCCATCATATTTAATGTTATTCCCATAATTTTAGAAAAAAAAATTATTTGATTTGGTAATTTAAAGCTCAACTAGTACTTTGACCGGAATAATATAATATAAGGATTCGATTTTAAATTATATAAATATTTTCAATATTGAAGGCACTTCACCACACTTGAATGGTTTATTCCCCTCAATGAATAATATAATATAATCTACATATATAAAAAATGAAAATTATTTTAATTCTATTTATATAGTAGTAATAATGTAAAGAAGAAAATCTTAGTATAGAGTTTATATATTACTACTTGAGTATAATAACCAACTGTCATGGTTGGTGTAGCGGATGTGTTGTTGTACCAATAGAGAGGAGGTCGGGAGTTCGAACCTCAGCTATCTCTTTTTTTTAATAAACATGCATTTACATTACAATTTGCTGGGGACACGTGGCAGCCTGTACACCTGACACGTGGCAGTGTGGGACCCACCACCTGACACGTGGCAGTGTGGGGACCACCCCTGACACGTGGCTGTGTGGGCCCCCACCAGCTAACACGTGGCAGTGTGGGGACCACCACCTGACATGTGGCAGTGTGGGGACCACCACCTGACACGTGGCAGTGTGGGGCCCCCACCACCTGACACGTGGCAGTGTGGGACCCATCACCTGACACGTGGCAGTGTGGGACCCACCACCTGACACGTGGCAGTGTGGGACCACCCCTGACACGTGGCAGTGTGGGACCACCCCTGACACGTGGCAGTGTGGGACCCACAATTGACACGTGGCAGTGGGGACCACGTGGCATTGTGTGGTCCCCCAGTGACATGTGGCAGTGAGGCCCACGTGACACGTGGCAGAAAAGCTGTCCCATGTTAATTTGTTTTTATTTTTTAAATGTTAAAAAAATAGCAAATGCAACGCTTAGTCGCTATTGTAACACAAAGAATCTATTGTAACAGTACAGGTTCTACTGCAACAGTACCTTCAGAGGTAATGTAACACAGTATCAACAGTGTTGCAGTAGGTCGAAAAAGGTACCTCTAATGTAACACAAAGTGGGTGTTACATTAGAAAAGTATTGCGGACACCCATCTATGGCGTAGTGTTAGGACACTCTTGAGTTCTCGAATAGAGTCTTTAGAGAAATCGAACAAAGAAATGCTTGAGTTCTCGAATAGAGTATTTTAGTTCTCTAATGACAGAGTTCTCGAATACTATGTTTGAGTTCTCGAATCATTTGAAAAGGCTGAATTCTCGGTGAATCTTAACCGTTTTTGGATTTTTTATTCAGAATTTTTAAATCACTCATAAAAACATATTTTACCTAATTTAGAATTTATTCTAAGTTAGATAACTGCCAGCTGTGAGTTTTCAACCTGCTTGAGATATCGATTAAGCCTTTCTTGACTTCTCGAATAGTTGTTTTCTACTTCTCGAATGCTTGACTTGTCGATACAAAACTTATATCTAATCGACAATTCAAGTACTTCATACTTATACAATTCTATATCTATTCAATTCATTTCATTCGATTTCTCAAGCATCTAAAACTCCAAAACCCCTGTAAACCCTAATCTCAAAAGCTAAATTTCTTCTTCAACCTTCGTTCTCTTCTCTCTAATCTCTGTATCAATGGCAACTGTGAAATTCAACACCAACTTCATTGCTATCTCAAGTGATGTCGAAGCTCCAAATACAAACTTCAAATGCTTTGTTCGATGGATGTCTGAGTCATACATCAAGGATGCACTCTCCGCCAACCCAACTTTGTATTTAGACCTACTGGAACAGTTTTGGAGAACAGCTACTGTGGAAGTTGTGGCCGTAGAAAGCGCAATAACATCATACATAGTCTACTGCAAGATTCAGGATAAGGAATTCACAATCACCACTGAAGACATGAATCAAGCACTAGGCTTACAACAGGAGGTGTATGACAATCAAGCCACAAATGGTGAATTGGAGGACTGCTTTGATTTCATTCACTACTCAGACGAAATCAAACTTGGTCACTTGAATAGAAAGTTCTTGAGGAAGGAATGGAGTTATGTCTTTGCCACCATTCTTCAAGTCTTCACTGCAAGGAAGTCAATCTATGATCAAATCAGTGCACCTGCACAGCAAATTGGATATGCCTTAGCGTATGGGAAAAAGATCAATGTTGGTCAACTCATTATGCAGGAGCTGTATGGGAGACTTGGTAAGAAGTCAACCAAGAGAGGTACTAACATTTTCTTCCCTCGCTTTATTCAATCTTTACTTAACTTTAAAAATGATAAATTGATTGAATTACCTAGGATAGATAGAAATAGAATAGGCTATCCTAGATACATGACCAAACTCATTTTTGGTAATTTGGAGACTAGGAATAATGTGGACGTTAGGCTTGAAATAACCCCTCATATGCAGAGGTTATTTGAGACCTATCCCCACAACATGCCAACATGTGCTTCTAGATCTGAGTTATCTAACCCTAAACAAGTAGTACAAGATGCTAACCCAGGGCTTGCTAACCAACCCTGTCAACCAAACACTCTACCACACAGTGAGCCAACTGCATCATCCTCTCAAAAGGGTGATATTAGTAAAAAGAAGAGAAAGGAGATAGTGTCTGCACCCTTGAACATATTATCTGAAGCAGCATTAGCTGTAGAACTAGGTTTAGAAAGTGAGGAACCTGAGTCACCCTTACAGAGACAAAAGAAGAAGAAATCTAAAACCATCTCTTCAGTCACACAATGGCTGAAGTTATAAAATCAGGGGCAAACAGTTCACTAGATGTATCCTCTCAACAGGGTGCATCTATAGAATCAAGCATCCTCCCCAATGCACCTACCTGTAAAGAGTCAGCACATCGGAGTGATAAGGCTGGCACAACACTGAGTGGAGAGCACATCACACTTGAAACTCCCTCTATTTCTCAGGGGGAGTTGCCAAAATCCATTCTAAAAGACACTTCTCTTCCAGAATCTACATCTCAAATTTCCTTGGAGCCTGTAATTCAAGAAATTGAAGAGCAAGGCATTGATCACCAAGAATTCTTTTCTCTTGGTGAGCTCTTGGTGAGCCAATGGACTCAAGTGACTTAGTGCATGACACTTTGCACACCACCCAGGTACCACATTTAGATGGTGAGGGAATGCATGCTGGGGCATATCGTGATGACATCATCACAAACACAAAGGATTCACTAGTTTTCACTAGAGACTCTGTTCCTGTGTCAACTACTGTTGTAACTCATCCCACTCTTGTGGAGACAACAGTAGTAGAGTCTATCCATCCGGTTACAAAAGTTGCATCTGTAACTGAGGAGTCTAGCTTACCTAGCTCTAGGTCTGACTTTATGTCACAATGGCTGAAGCCTATGCAACTTGATAGTGCCTGCAGGATCAGGGTCTGTTCCACCACTATTGACAGTTGAAGCACTCCAAAGCTTGGTTGTGGATCAGATTCCTGAGTTCGTAAAAATTGATCAACACCTAGTCACATCAAACCTGTCCAATCCAAACTATGAAGCAATCTTACTCTGTCATAAAGAAGATATGGAGAGTCAAAGAGAGAATATTGTAGTTGAGGATGAGAGAGATGGCAATGTAGATGCCTGGATGCAAGGGAAGTATGATGTCACTCTCTCTGAAGCCCTCAAATATCTAAGGGAGGAATACATCACTTCACTGGGGTCAAATGCTAAATCCTTAACTCCTGGAGAGGTGTATGAAGCCATTAATGATTCTTACAAGGGCTTCCTCAAGGCTGCCCACTACCTTGGCAAAGGTGTTAAATCAGAAGTCCACAAGGTGAGTGATGCAACAGCTATGTCTATGGGAGAGATAAAGAGGGCCTTTGATGCAAGGTTCCCTCAATTGGACAGTGTTCTCAAGGATATCAAACTCTGCAGCTCTACATGCACTAAAATGGACAATGGTTTAGCCATACTGAAGGATGTTGTCACAGGTCTAGGACACAAATTTCAAACTTTAACAGATCAGACAATTGAGGCCAATGCCATGCTCAGGACACTCTTTGCAAATCAATATGGAGACAAGCTGGTCACTGAGGTCCCTATGCATGAGATGACCAAGTTTGAGGTGAAGAGACTCCAAGACCAATCTCTATCTGGTTTTAAGGCCACTAAGCTCTTCACAAATGTGGACACTCTTGAAAGAGAGGTGGTTTCTCTCAGACAATCCAATGCCAATCTTGCAGACATAGTGACTACACTTTCTGAGCAGTTGAGCACTCAAGCCTCAACCATAGCTGATGTTCTTCTGCATCAACAAACTATGCTGTCTACAATGATGAAGCACATGGGACTCCCTTTACCTGATGAGGCTCTCACTCCATCCTCGGTGCCTGTCAACAAGCCTAAGGGGGAGAAGAGAAGCTCAAAGGACTCAAATCTTAAGGGGGAGCATCAGGCTAAGGGGGAGAGACCTCAAGAAAAGGGCATCAAGATCAATGAGGGTGGCCATCAAAGGGTTAGAGGTAGAACTCATGTGTCGGCAAAGGAAAATTTAAAGTGGATGAGACTCCAACCTCTCTGCCAGTTGTCACCCTACCAACTGTGCACATCACCACTCCAGGAGGCCAACAACAATTAATCACCACCACAGTGGTTGCAGGGAGTATGCCATCTGACAAACCACCATTCTCCAAAGTTGAAAGTGCCAAGCCTATAGAAGCAAAATTGATAACTGAGGCCAAGCTACAAGAAGTTGCTAATTCAAATGTTTATCATGATGAAGCCTTCGTGGAGTTTTGATAAGTGGATTTTATATCCACTTGGAGCATTTTATATTGGCTTAAATTGATTGTCTTGGACTCAAGTTTGTTGTAGTTTTGATGTGTTTTGTGTAGTTATGCAGGTTAGCAAGAATGTCGATTATGGTGGATGCTTCTATCGTTTTTGGAGGTTAAATTGATTAAAATTCGGATTTTCCAGGAAGGTTGCGCAGTCTACACTGTTTTGGCCATATCTGGAGTTCTATAAGTCCGTTTTCTGCGATCTTACTGTCCACGCGAAGCTTGGGAGATTTTCTACAACATGGGACAGGTATTGCACGAGCAGGATGAGCGTGGTGAGAGCAGACAGCACGACCAGCAGACTGATGGGAGCAGGGAAATAACTATTTTGCCCTTTTTAAGTTCTAATTGTATTTTGGGCAGTTTTTGGTACCTTAATTGAATTCTAATTGTAATAAAAGGTAATTTCTTGCTGGGCAAGAAATCTAGAGCCTATATAAACACATCCTACCATTGTGATTTGGAGGACCATTACATATCAATAACTTAGGTTTATTTGTATCTTTTCATACTTTGTTTTTATCATGGTTTCATCAGATCCCATGATGACGAGAGGTTCGATTATGAACTAATCGTTGTCATGGGATTCTAACGGATTTATCTATGTAGCTTAGTAGTTTGATTGCTTTAAAGATTTATGTGTGGTGAATTCTTGATATCCTCGTATGGTTATGCTTCATGTGTTTAGATGCGTCGTGAACATCTAATTTGTTAATCTCTTGTGAAACGAGAGTGGATCTTGAGATTTAGAACTTGCCATGCTAGCATAGGATAGGTTGATGTTTTAACATCATGATTTGTAGCGTAAATAGAGATATTATGCTGCCATATGTGATCTTAATAGACAACTAGTTCTTCAACCGTTATGTTTTCAAATCTTATAGAGATATAGGGTCTAAGCATAATTGGTGTCTATTCATCTTCTATCTCTTTTGTGGATGTATGTTTAGTTTGGTATTCGTATACTGAGAAGTAGCGTATACTTGTTTCGTGTTGTCTGATCAGATATCATAACCATCACATGAATTGATTAAAGGCATCAACTCTAAGCAAAGTATTTAATGAAGTTGGGATCCCATGTTTACTCTTGCAGAAGTAATTCGATTCCAATTCTTGTTAGTTAGTTAGTTAATTCTTAGTTTGTTAGTTTACTTCTTAGTTAATTTAGTTTATTAAACCCAAAATTGTTATTTGTCTTAGCAGTGAATAATAATCATACATTGTTGCATAGGTACATCTACTGAATTAAAACCATAACCAGATCTCTGTGGGAACGAACTTGACTTATTCATATATTACTTGTGACCACGTACGCTTGCGTGATTTAGTGTTAACAAGTTTTTGGCGCCGCTGCCGGGGATCATCGTTGTTTTATTTTTGGTTTATGTGCTTGTCAATAGTGGTCGTTAGAGTTCACTGACTCAGATTTTTTCTTACCTATCTTGTTTAGTTCGGTGTGTTCAGGTACTTGAGTGTTTGAAGATGGCATGCGAGGAGTTGCCATGGTGGGCATATTCAAGGACATCCATGCCTCAGCAATGTGAGCAGTGTTTGGGCGTTCAGATCCCTCACAATAATGTTACTACGAAGGAGTTGATCCATATGTCACTTATGAGGAACAACCATATTCTCAATACCATCCTCAACAGTGCCAGCAAGATGTTCCAAATATGTCATATTTCTTTGGTAGTGAAGAGTTTCAAGATCAGCAACCTACTCCTACTTTTCAGTCAGATGAGGTTGATGTTATGGAGGAGATTAGGATGCTTACAAAGAGTAATGAGGAGTCTCTCAAATCTTTGGAGATACTAGTTGCTCGAGTTGTGAGTGCTGTGGAATAGGAGAAATAACAATTCATACTAGAGGAAATTCCAGAAAAGAACGGTGACTTAGAACAAGGTACTGCATGCATAATTGAGAAAGACAAATTCCAAGGTGAGGTGAGTGTTCACAAGCCATGTGAGGAATTTGATCATGCTAGAATGGTGGATGATTTGGAAAGGGCACTATTTGGGATAGACACTGATGAGCTACACAAATTTCAAAAATTGGTATGTGCGTACCAAGAGACTGAAGAACATGGGAAAGATGCAGGTCTTCTACTTGTCTCAGAGTATAAAGATGAAGGTAGCGCATTAGAGCCAATGGAGGAAGTTCTCTTTGAGGAACCAAAGGCTTCAGCAACTTACATTTACCCTCCTCCATTATATTCAAGCGAAGCCCGCGAATGTGTGTTGTTCTACAAATTGATAGATTTTGGGTCAACAGATGAAGGCATTGGAATATGACATAGTTATTATACGAATAGGCCAAGCGAGAAGAAGAGGCAGAAAGTGTGCCGCCGTGATGACGATGAAGTCTCACGAAGAGATGACCAGGCCAACTATTATCATCCTTAATGGAGGCTTGGAAGTAACGTCAAGCTATTGACATTAAAGAAGCGCTTCGTGGGAGGCAACCCATGCATTAGTGTAGGAAAAAAAAAATGAGTGTTGTATGCAAAAAAAAAAAACGAAACAGTTCATTTTTTGAGCAGGCTGCACCTGTGTAACGCAGGCTGCGCCTACGTTTCTGTCTCCCACGCAGGTTGCGCCTGCGTGTCTGCCCGTTCCGCATGCTGCGCACCTGTAACGCAGGTTGCGCATGCGTTACAGCCTCCAGTTTTTTTTTCTGCCCGATTTTTGGTGTTTTAACCTACAAAAAAATTCCCCAAATTCTATCCTAACTCAAATTCCTTCAATCCCTAATTCGTATTTCTATTCTAGATCAATTTCAAACCTCCTAAATCTCTCCTACACTCTAATTTTTTTTTACAACCCTCTCCATCATCTTATATATATACCCACCTATAAATACAAATCCAATTCCTCTTCTACTTCTTTAAATCTCTAAAAATTCAATTCTAAAGAGGAATTAATTGCAAGTTCACCTCTCCAATTCGTATTGGGTAAATTTTTTTTCTAATCTTATTTTTATTACGAATTTGTGTTCTTGTAAATTGGGGATTTTGTATTATTCTTGGTTTTTGGGCTATTTTTGGTGTGATATTGCTTGGTGATTATTGGTTGAGCTTCTTGTGAGTTGGGTATTGATTCTTATGGCTTCTAAGCGTGGGAGAGGTGTTGCTAGTGTTGTGAGATTTTCTTCTCCGGATGCGGAGGTTGAATTTAATCGGTTGTTGTTGAGGCCAATTGCTAAAGAAAGGGGATTTTTTGCCGAACAAGCATGTTGAGCTGCAATGGGGGAGGATATTTAAGGCGCCTTGTAGGTATGTTTTCTGTTATCCCTTGTATTTACTTCCATTCAATGCGGACATTGAATATTTTAAGTTTGGGGGTGTGGTTTGAGGGATTAGTAGTTGTTGTTGTATTATGTGTTCATGTAGGATTTCATGCTTTGCATATTAGTAGTAGTGCATATATGTTCGTGTTATCTACGTTTGTTTCATATAGGACATTCTGTTTTTATGTGCGTATATCATGTGAGTTCATGTTAGTTGCATTTTCGTGGCATGCATATTTCATGATCCCTTAGGACGAGCTGATTCTGATTGGTAGGTAGGTGTCTAATTGAGTGTGGTAATGATGAGTAGAGGGTTGATTTATAGTTCCTATGAAATTGACTTGTATGTTACGGAAACACAATAATTTCACAGTCTCATTGGGTGCTTTTGGGCTAGGTTAGGGTCATGCTTATTTGAATGTTTTGAGATTTAATCACTTGATTATATTTAGAATTTTCGTTATTCCCTTGATGGCGTAGGAGCACTAAAGTCTAAGTTTGGGGGAAACCAGGGATTTCATGCTAGTTGTAATTATTTGTCAAATAATGGCTAGGTGTCAAATGGCTAGTAGCCGGCTCATATTTATATGAGTAGTCTAGGGTTGGAAATGAGAATGCTCATTCCAGATTGCATGAAAAAAAAAATCAAAAAAAAAAAAGAAAAAAAATTCAGAAAAAAAAGTCAAAAGCTCAATTGTTAAATGCAAAATTAGCCACGAGTGAGCTCTTTAATACTCGAGTAATTAAGTCTGAGGGGACTTAGCCCTAGTAACCTAAAGCCCTTGTCGTTTGGGATTGCTGACCTAACACTCGCTACATGGGTATTATTGTATAAGCCTTTTGGGGGTCTCATTCATTGCACGGTTAAATAAGCATGCGTATTGTATATAGTATTATGTGTCGTAGTGTAGTAATAAAGCATGAATTCCTGGCTAACTTGAATGAGGATGGAGGTGTTTCTAAGTTATGAAGTGTCTACAGTCTATTCTATTTATAAACCTGTGATTGTCTTGAATGAGCATCGCACACACGCACGTTTCTGTTAATGTATTGTTAGAGTACGGGGAATTAGTCGAGCTCTATTTGGATTTAGTTGCATTCTTTGAGATATTTGCTTGCTAGTTGGTTTTGGTTAGTTTAAAGGGGATCCTTGCATTTTCATTTAGTTGCATTCATGCATTGCATTGCATTAGGTTACATGGATTTTTTGGGTACATTCACTATAGGCCCTCACGAGACCTTACTCGTCCACTAGGGCTGCCTAGGGGTTTAAAGGGTACTAATTAGTTAGTTGTAATTGTTTATGCTTGAGGACAAGCATCGGTTTAAGTTTGGGGGTGTGATAAGTGGATTTTATATCCACTTGGAGCATTCTATATCGGCTTAATTTGATTGTCTTGGACTCAAGTTTGTTGTAGTTTTGATGTGTTTTGTGTAGTTGTGCAGGTTAGCAAGAATGTCGATTATGGTGGATGCTTCTATCGTTTTTGGAGGTTAAATTGATTAAAATTCGGATTTTCCAGGAAGGTTGCGCAGTCTACACTGTTTTGGCCATATCTGGAGTTCTATAAGTCCGTTTTCTGCGATCTTACTGTCCACGCGAAGCTTGGGAGATTTTTTACAACATGGGACAGGTGTTGCATGAGCAGGCTGAGCGTGGTGAGAGCAGACAGCACGACCAGCAGACTGATGGGAGCAGGGAAATTACTATTTTGCCCTTTTTAAGTTCTAATTGTATTTTGGGCAGTTTTTGGTACCTTAATTGAATTCTAATTGTAATAGAAGGTAATTTCTTGCTGGGCAAGAAATCTAGAGCCTATATAAACACATCCTACCATTGTGATTTGGAGGACCATTACATATCAATAACTTAGGTTTATTTGTATCTTTTCATACTTTGTTTTTATCATGGTTTCATCAGATCCCATGATGACGAGAGGTTCGATTATGAACTAATCGTTGTCATGGGATTCTAACGGATTTATCTATGTAGCTTAGTAGTTTGATTGCTTTAAAGATTTATGTGTGGTGAATTCTTGATATCCTCGTATGGTTATGCTTCATGTGTTTAGATGCGTCGTGAACATCTAATTTGTTAATCTCTTGTGAAACGAGAGTGGATCTTGAGATTTAGAACTTGCCATGCTAGCATAGGATAGGTTGATGTTTTAACATCATGATTTGTAGCGTAAATAGAGATATTATGCTGCCATATGTGATCTTAATAGACAACTAGTTCTTCAACCGTTATGTTTTCAAATCTTATAGAGATATAGGGTCTAAGCATAATTGGTGTCTATTCATCTTCTATCTCTTTTGTGGATGTATGTTTAGTTTGGTATTCGTATACTGAGAAGTAGCGTATACTTGTTTCGTGTTGTCTGATCAGATATCATAACCATCACATGAATTGATTAAAGGCATCAACTCTAAGCAAAGTATTTAATGAAGTTGGGATCCCATGTTTACTCTTGCAGAAGTAATTCGATTCCAATTCTTGTTAGTTAGTTAGTTAATTCTTAGTTTGTTAGTTTACTTCTTAGTTAATTTAGTTTATTAAACCCAAAATTGTTATTTGTCTTAGCAGTGAATAATAATCATACATTGTTGCATAGGTACATCTACTGAATTAAAACCATAACCAGATCTCTGTGGGAACGAACTTGACTTATTCATATATTACTTGTGACCACGTATATAACGACTTGGAATTTTTCGAAATTTATAAATGCTTAGTTAATTGTTAAATGTGGAAATTATGTGAATTATGTGATAGATAAATTTTTGTGATATCAAGATATGTGTGAAAGCATGTTTATGTGATTCTATGATGACTGATATGTGTCATATATGATTGTGGAATTTTATTTATATTTTTAGAACATTAAAACTATTTTTAAAGTGCATTTTCAATCTTTCGAAAATCATATAAAATCATTGGAGACGATTTAAATCATGAAATCTTTTGCATTATCATCTTTGAGATGTGATTTAGTTTTTAAAATTAGTGTGGATATTTAATTATGTGTCTTAGTATTTTTAAAAGCTTTATTTCTTTTGAAGAACCTTTATTTCGAAAATTCTTATAAAATTCATTTTTGAGCCAAATATTATTTTAAATATATGGGGAGGTCTGTAATTTCCTAAATTTTATTTACAAATTTTAAAATTTATTTTCCCCCAAACTTTTTAATTTATTTAGATTTTTCTTTTTAAAGGCAAATAAATCAATTTTTATTTTTATTGTTAAATCGGATTCTATAATTTGCAAATGACGATTTTACCCTTCAGTATTTTGCATGTGTGACACATGTCACATGATGGAGGACTCAAAGAGGTGAGTCACCTCTAGAGTGTGTGCATGTGTGACATGTGTCCACCATTAGAATAAAAAGAAAAAGAAATCAATCAAAACTCTCATTCTCACATTCTATCATTTTGATCTTCTTCACTCTTTTGTTCTCTCTTCTCCCCCTAAACCACCGAATCATCATCTCCCTCCCACCAAGGCACCAACCCAATTTCTTCACCTTTTTCCATCATTCCATTATTAGTTTCATGTAAAAGAGTATTTGGACAAGAATTTTCGGTTTCGGTTTTTCATATAAGGAGTTATTCAAATTCAAAGCACAAAATAATCAAGTCTCTCATCTATTTTATCATTCCCAAATTAAGGGTATAGATCAAGATCCTTAAAAATTATTTTATCTCATTTTTGTTTCGGATTAAATGAATGGTTTAACTAAAATCTGATTTTTATTGAACACATGAATCTGTTTAAGTTGAAAAATTCGTAGAGGACTCATTATTTATCGGATTGTTTTTATTCCAGTGTCATTGGAAAGATAATTCAATTATCTTCAACTTTCGTGTTTTAAGTTTTCTGAGATTCTGCTTGCATGTATGTGTTTTCGTGCGATTTGTAGAACATGTCTATTTGATTTCAGAATTCTGATTGTTGAACTTTGAAAATTCATAGTTAATTCAATATTAATCGGAATGTTTTGATTCTAGATTTTCTGGAAAGATAATTTAATTATCTACAACTTTCATTCTTTAAGTTTTCTTATATTTTTCTTTCAAATATGAGATTTCAGAAGTTTATGTAACCAGCGATATTGACTTCGGGATTTTGATCCCCTGAACTTTGAAAAATCGTAGTTAATAGAAGATTTGTTCAAAAATTATGAGCCTTACCATTCTGGAAAGGTCTCTGAATTTTCTATAACTTTTATGTTTTACACTGTTTCATTTGAGTCCATATTTATACTGAAAATTGGTAATCTTTCAAACTAGTCAGGGCTCTGAAAAATCTGTTTTGACAAGTCCACATTCTAATTGTTTCTAAATTTATTACTTCGTCGTTTTTGATATTTTTTATCATTTCGGAAAGATTTTTAAGTTGTCTATGTAAATTGAAGTTAGTAGTTGTGTTAAAATAGATTGTTGTGATGATATTGAACCATTGTTGCCTTAAGTGGCTGTTTGAGTGTATTTGAGTCGGTTGTATTCCGACGGGCTAGTCCTCTTTACAAAGGAAACTCTGCCCAATTTTCGTCAGAATTATAAGTATTAAAACCTATAGTATATTCTTATATGTCGATTACAAGTCAAGATGACCTTATATGTTAAGTGCTTAAGTGACTTATATGAATTGCATGCCTTAACTACTATATGTTAAGTGCTTATTTGAATAGCGACAAGTATGTGATATATATATATATATATATATATATATATATATATATATATATATATATATATATATATTAAGTGGTGATGCGATATAGGAATCATTTGGGTAGATTAGGATGAGTCGTATTAGGAGTATAGTGTGCTAAGAAAGTGATTATGGCTTATGTAGATTTGAAGGACGTAGGCCCTAGCGATAAAGGAAAGGCTAAGATTGAGTACCAGTAGGCTGAGCTGTTTGCTGTTGCATACTACCGAAGGCAAGTAATTCTGTCTCTTCTTGAAAGTTCATATTCCTGAAATTGTTACACCATGTTGAGCCATGTTTATATATCCTGCTTTCATATGTTTATGCCATAACCCTGATACCTGTTGTTAAATTCTTTTTAACTGCTTCTTGACCTTATATGCCATACTGCTTTCCAAAGTCAAACCTAATTGACTAACCGATAAACCACTGTTAAAAGTTAACATATGTCCGTGACCCGGATACCCTATGTCGATTTTAAAATACTTATCAAAACTCATTTTTGACTTCAACCCTGTTTTACAAACTTGATTTCTTTTATCAAAGATTCTAAAACCTTATTACTTGATCAAATGTTTTCAAACTAAGACTTATCCTATATCTTTGACCTTTGATTTGAAATGCTCCCTTATACCCTGATCGAAGCCTTGATTCAATTTGAGCCTATGTCTTGTTGATTCAGACTTGTACCTCTATTCCGTGATGTCAGAATACTGAGTTAAACCCTTTGACTTTTATCATTGCAAATCAAAATGAAATGTTTTCTAAAAAAATGCTTTGATGCTACTTAGACTGGGCTGATCTGTTATCAGTGAGTCGAATGTACTTCAGGGTAAAGGTTTTTGAAAGGATTTGAGTACTAAAATATTTTCAAGATTTTAAAATGTTTTCAAAAGTGTTTTCCGAAAGAGATTTTTTTAAAGTGTTGGGAATTCCGTCAAAAATGTTTTTATATACGAATTCCTGACGATTGGAGAGACGGGGCGAACGGGTAATGCTGGTTCCGTCTGGTTGTGTATTACAGTGTAGTTCTGGTTTGTCCTTTTCGACACTTTTATTTATAGGCCAATGTGTTGCCTCTTGGGAACCCAAGTAATCCTAATGAGAGGATTGATACCCAGAGGGACTTTGTGTCCGATATGGGGGGACTTTATGGGCTGATCACCCATTCTGTCTTGTTAAAAAGGGATATAAAACCTCCAATCAGTTTTTATCAAAGTGATGATTACTTTTACTTTACTGTGAAATTAAATTGTTTTACCACTTGAAATGTCAATTGCTTTACACAGATTTTGAAATATCTACTATTGCTTTATTTATCAAATTATGCCAAGTCATTATCAAATGCCAGTATTGTTTTATTATCTCCAGCATATCTATTGCTATCCTCTTATCAGTTGATCCTCTGTCAAGTCGATATACCAGGATCATTGTTATTACTTTCAGAGAGCTATGCCATATTCTTTCCTACTGTCACCCTTTCAGTTTCTAGTTGAGATCATGATTTACTTGCTGAGCGTTAGCTCATTATTATTTTATCTAACCTTTTGACAGTAACTTAAGAATCATGGTCCGTACTATCTAAACCGCAAGGAAGCGCACCTATCGTGGTCCCAAGTTGGTCCAGTTTCAGATAGCTCCCGAGGTAGATGCAATAACAGCTCAGTGAGGATGTTATAGTGGTTTGGTTGATAAGATAGTTGTGAGAACGAGTTTGTTAAGAATTTGAATTTAAGGTTTGTAATAATAATTTGGTTATGGTTTGTAATAATAAATAGTTAGACGATGGCTAGCCTGTTTCATACCATTACTTGTGAAAGATCTTGGATAGTAGAGTTGGGGCTAGTCAGCATGCTATATCTATATTTATATATATATTTTTGGTTGTTTGTATCAGTATGTCAGTGACCCCCCGATCTAGGCCCCTGGTCGGGAAGGCGTGACAGGTTGGTATCAGAGATACGGGTTTTGGTCACTGAAACAAGCCATGAAATTAGGATTACTAATAAAAAGAAGTAGATACAACTAGGATTCAAGAGTGATATATGTTAGGGAGTGACTATAGGTTTAGGTTTTCCCTTCGCGATAGATTTCTAGGACTAACCTAGCTTGACCCGTTTATATTCTACGTGTATATATATGATTACTACTGGTCTAGGATGTTTTCCAATTTCTAGTAAACGGATATTTTCGATATTTCAGCCTTGTTGTAGGAGGGTTTGAATACCCCCTAACTCTGGATGTTGGTTTATCATCGTTTTCGAGACGTATGTTATTCGTATACCCCTGTGTCCACTGCTTTACTTATCGCTTTACATATCATCTTTACCTACCGTATTTCCATACTTATTGACCTGTTCATATTAACCCTGTTGCGTTACGTTATAGCTGTACCCATATCATGTTGATTTAATCGGAACCGATCGTCTATTGGTACCAGATGGAGGAACCTTGTTTTCTTTTGAATATGTCTACTTGTTGTTTACCAAATGTTTACCTTCTTATCAGAAAGATGCCTCCCAGACGAAGATCTACTACCAACAATGATAACCAAGACCAGCAAAACCAAGATAACACAACAATGGCCCAAATGTTTCAACTTCTACAACAATAAACTGCCACTTTTATTCAGCACCAACAACACCAAGCTGCCCAACCTGGTGTTACCTTTAAGTCTTTTCAAGCTGTTCATCCACCTGAATTCAAAGGTACCCTGAACCCCGTAGAAGCTAAATCGTGGCTGATGGATATCGAGAAATCGTTTGCTTTAGTCGGAGTTGAGGAAGGGAAGAAAGTGGAGTTTGCTAGTTTTTATTTGAGAATAGAGGCCAACTTTTGGTGGGAATCAGTAAGAGCTACTGAAGGAGAAGTGATTGCTTGGCCCAGGTTTGTAGAGCTGTTTAATGAGAAGTATTTACCAGGATACCTTCAGGACCAGTTGGAGGTTCAGTTTCCAGAGTTTCAGAGAATATGACTGTGGCTGAGTATGAAGCCAAGTTCAAAGAGTTGTCCCGATTTGCACCTCAGTTTGTAGGTAATGAAGCCAGTAAGTCGAAAAAGTTTCAACATGGATTGAAACCGTGGTTGAGGAGTAGAGTAGCTGCATTTGGGATAAGGACTTATACTGCCGTGGTTCAGAAGGCCATGGTGATTGAAGGAGAAAGTGATTTTAACCAGAAGGAGAAGGCTGTAAAGAAGAGAAAGTTTGAGAAAGTTGAAAAGAGTCAGAAGACTGAAGGTCAAAAGAGTTTTCAGAATTAAGGAAGATTTGGAAATAGATAAGGAGGAAATAGAAATTTTCAGAGGTTCAAGAGTGACGGAGGACAAGACCGTAGACCCCAAGGAGTGAACCCTCAGGCTGTAACGAGACCCGTACTACCAGACTGTAAGATTTGTGGAAGAAAGCACTCGGGTATCTGCAATAAGCCTAACATTGTTTGTTTTAAGTGTCAGAAGAAGGGACACTATGCTCATGAATGTCCAGAGGTGAAGTTAGTAGGAGTCACTTGTTATAAATGTGGAAAGGTGGGACATATGGCCCGTAGTTGCAAGGAGCCTGTCCAGACTTCGAAAGTAATGAGGATTACCGCACCATCAGCACCCCAGCGAGCACCGTATCAAGCATCCCAACCTAGAGCTCGTACTTTCAATATGTCTGTCAATGAAGCTATGAATGATGTCGACGTGGTTGCAGGTACGCTTCCTGTCAACTCTTTTGAAGCTAAAGTATTAATTGATTCAGAAGCTACTAGATCTTTTATATCTGAAAGATTTCTTGCTAAGTTGCACTGTGAGATTCGTCCGTTAGAGAAGGCGTTAGTAGTAGAAGTTGCTAATCAGGATAAGATTTCTGTAGACCGGGAGTGTCCTAATTGTAATATTGAAATTGGAGGACTTCTTTTCTATGCGGATCTATTACCTTTTAAGTTGGGAGAATTTGATGTTATTCTAGGAATGGATTGGTTGACTAAGTGCGATGCGCAGATTGAGTGTAAGAAAAAGCAAGTTAAGTTGTATACCAAAGGTGGTAGTGAAGTGATATTTCAAGGACAGAAACAACATAAGAGATTTCTGACGTTTATGCAAGCAAAGAGATTGTTAAATCGAGGATGTGAAGCTTATTTAGCCCATGTGGTTGATACGGAGAAGCAAACCCCTAGGATGGAAGATATTCCCGTTGTGAATGAGTTCCCTGACGTATTTCCCGATGAATTGCCTGGATTACCTCCAGATAGAGAGATTGAGTTTCCGATTGAGTTAGCACCAGGAACCGAGCCAGTATCTAAAGCACCTTATAGGATGGCACCTGTTGAGATGAAGGAGTTAGCAACTCAATTGCAAGATTTATTGGACAAAGGAGTTATAAGGCCAAGTGTGTCCCCGTGGGGAGCACCAGTTTTATTTGTGAAGAAGAAAGATGGAAGCATGAGGCTTTGTATTGATTATAGGGAATTAAACAAGTTGACTATCAAGAATAAGTATCCACTGCCAAGGATTGATGATTTGTTTGACCAATTGAAGGATGTTGCTTACTTTTCTAAGATCGATTTGAGATCAGGTTATCACCAAATGAAGGTTAAGCCAGAAGATATTCCAAAGACTGCTTTTCGCACGCGATATGGACATTATGAATTTCTAGTAATGGCTTTCGGATTGACGAATGCGCCAGCGGTGTTTATGGATTTGATGAACAGAGTGTTCAAGAGATATTTGGATAAGTTTATAATTGTATTTATTGATGACATCCTTATATACTCGAGAAACCCGGAAGAGCATGCCGAACATTTGAGAATCGCATTGGAAACCCTGAGGAAGGAAAGATTATATGCAAAATTTTCTAAGTGTGAGTTTTGGTTGCAAGAAGTGCAATTTTTATGACATGTGATTAGCAAAGAAGGAATTAGAGTGGATCCTGCAAAGATTGAAGCTGTGGTTAGTTGGAGTAGACCGAGAACTCCTACTGAAGTGAGAAGTTTCTTAGGATTGGCAGGTTATTACCGGAGATTTGTTCAAGATTTTTCGAAGATAGCTTCGCCGTTGACTAGGTTGACGCGGAAGAATGAGAAGTTTGTTTGGAGTGATAAGTGTGAGGAAAGTTTCCAAGAATTGAAGAAAAGATTAGTTTCCGTGCCAGTGTTAGTATTGCCAGATGATAAGGGAGATTTTGTTATATATATTGATGCTTCGCACAAAGGATTAGGATGTGTTTTGATGCAACACGGAAATGTTATTGCGTACGCTTCGAGACAACTTAAGCTGCACGAGCAAAAGTATCCGACGCATGATTTGGAGTTGGCTGCGATCGTATTTGCATTAAAGATTTGGAGACATTATTTGTACGGAGAGAAGTGTGAAATTTTCACCGATCATAAAAGTTTGAAGTATATCTTCACCCAGAAGGAGTTAAATATGAGGCAAAGAAGATGGTTAAAATTGATTAAAGACTATGATTGTACGATAAGTTACCATCCAGGAAAAGCGAATGTAGTAGCTGATGCGTTGAGTAGGAAGGAGAGGTTAAACACGTTGACGATGCCTAAGGAGTTATTTCAAGAATTTGAGAAGTTAAGTCTGGAAGTTTATGATTCAAAGGATGCTGATGACTTTCTGAGTACGATGACATTTCAACCGGAGTTGTTAGAGAAGATTCGAAGATGTCAGGAAGAAGTAATGAGTTGTGAAATGAATACATTGACCGGAGAAGAGGTTTGTACACAGAAAGATGATCAAGGTATTTTAAGATTTGGAAAGAGGATATGGATTCCCAATGTGGAAGAGTTGAAGAATGAAATTCTGAGTGAATCCCATAGTTCGAGATATTCTATTCACACTGGAAGTACAAAGATGTACCGAGATTTAAAAGAGAACTTTTGGTGGCCGGATATGAAGCGAGAAATTGTCGAATGGATAAGTAAGTGTTATACCTGTCAGAGAATTAAAGCAGAACATCAGAAGCCAAGTGGATTGTTACAACCGTTAGATATTCCTTATTGGGAGTGGGAGCACCTTGCCATGGATTTCGTAGTAGGATTGCCGAAGACTAAGGCGAATCACGATGCAATTTGGGTTATTATTGACCGATTAACGAAGTCTGCACATTTCTTACCGATTAACGAAAGGTTTTCATTAGACAAGTTAGTACATTTGTATTTAAAGGAGATAGTGTCACGTCATGGAGTTCCTATTTCGATAGTGTCTGATCGAGACCCGCGATTTAATTCAAGATTTTGGAAGCAATTTCAAGAGTGTCTAGGAACCCAACTTAAGATGAGTACCGCTTATCATCCGCAGACGGACGGACAAAGTGAAAGGACTATTCAGACAATAGAAGATATGTTAAGAGCTTGTGCATTGGATTTTAAAGGAAGTTGGGATGAGCATTTACCGTTGGTTGAGTTTTCATATAACAATAGTTACCACGCGAGTATTGGAATGCCCCCGTATGAAGCTTTGTATGGAAGGAAGTGTAGATCGCCAGTGTATTGGGAAGAAGTTGGTGAGAGAAAAATTTTGGGACCAGAGCTGCTTCAGCAGACAAAGGAGAAGGTTGAAGTTATTCAAAAGAGATTGATTACTGCCCAGGATCGTCAGATAAAGTATGATGATCTGAAAAGAAAAGACATGAGTTTTGAGATAGGAGATCAAGTATTCTTGAAAGTATCACCATGGAAAGGAGTTACGAGATTCGGAAAGAAAGGAAAGTTGGGTCCCATGTATGCAGGACCATTCGAGATTTTGAAGCAAGTTGGAAAGGTTGCTTACGAATTAGCGTTGCCACCACATATGCACCATATTCATAATGTGTTCCACGTATCTATGCTTAAGAAGTACAATCCTGATGCAAGTCACGTAATTGAGTATGAGCCTATCGAGATTCAGCAAGATTTATCTTATGAGGAGCAACCAGTAGAGATTCAGGATAGAAGTGATAGAAAGCTAAGGAATAAAGTTGTTAGATTGGTTAAAGTTTTGTGGAGGAATCCTAGAGTCGAAGAGTCGACTTGGGAGCTTGAAAGCGAGATGCTTGCCAAGTATCCTCATCTGTTTACTTAGGTGAGATTCTGGGGACAGAATCCTTTTAAGGGGGGAAGACTATAACGACCTAGAATTTTTCGCAATTTATAAATGCTTAGTTAATGTTTAAATGTGGAAATTATGTGAATTATGTGATAGATAAATTTTTGTGATATCAAGATATGTGTGAAAGCATGTTTATGTGATTCTATGATGACTGATATGTGTCATATATGATTGTGGAATTTTATTTATATTTTTAGAACATTAAAACTATTTTTAAAGTGCATTTTCAATCTTTCGAAAATCATATAAAATCATTGGAAATCATGAAATCTTTTGCATTATCATCTTTGAGATGTGATTTAGTTTTTAAAATTAGGGTGGATATTTAATTATGTGTCTTAGTATTTTAAAATGATTTAAAAAGCTTTATTTCTTTTAAACAACCTTTATTTCGAAAATTCTTATAAAATTCATTTTTGAGCCAAATATTATTTTAAATATATGGGGAGGTCTGTAATTTCCTAAATTTTATTTAAAAATTTTAAAAGTTATTTTCCCCCAAACTTTTTAATTTATTTAGATTTTTCTTTTTAAAGGCAAATAAATTAATTTTATTTTTATTGTTAAATCAGATTCTATAATTTGCAAATGACAATTTTACCCTTCAGTATTTTGCATGTGTGACACATGTCACATGATGGAGGACTCAAAGAGGTGAGTCACCTCTAGAGTGTGTGCATGTGTGACATGTGTCCACCAATAGAATAAAAAGAAAAAGAAATCAATCAAAACTCTCATTCTCACATTCTATCATTTTGATCCTCTTCACTCTTTTGTTCTCTCTTCTCCCCCCTAAACCACCGAATCATCATCTCCCTCCCACCAAGGCACCAACCCAATTTCTTCACCTTTTTCCATCATTCCATTATTAGTTTCATGTAAAAGAGTATTTGGACAAGAATTTTCGGTTTCGATTTTTCATATAAGGAGTTATTCAAATTCAAAGCACAAAATAATCAAGTCTCTCATCTCTTTAATCATTCTCGAATTAAGGGTATAGATCAAGATCCTTAAAAATTATTTTATCTCATTTTTGTTTCGGATTAAATGAATAGTTTAACTAAAATCTGATTTTTATTGAACACATGAATCTGTTTAAGTTGAAAAATTCGTAGAGGACTCATTATTTATCGGATTGTTTTTATTCCAGTGTCATTGGAAAGATAATTCAATTATCTTCAACTTTCGTGTTTTAAGTTTTCTGAGATTCTGCTTGCATGTATGTGTTTTCGTGCGATTTGTACAACCTGTCTATTTGATTTCAGAATTCTGATTGTTGAACTTTGAAAATTCGTAGTTAATTCAATATTAATCGGAATGTTTTGATTCTAGATTTTCTGGAAAGATAATTTAATTATCTACAACTTTCATTCTTTAAGTTTTCTTAGATTTTTCTTTCAAATATGAGGTTTTCAGAAGTTTATGTAACCAGCGATATTGACTTCGGGATTTTGATCCCTGAACTTTGAAAAATCGTAGTTAATAGAAGATTTGTTCAAAAATTATGAGCCTTACCATTCTGGAAAGGTCTCGGAATTTTCTATAACTTTTATGTTTTACACTTTTTCATTTGAGTCCATATTTATACTGAAAATTGGTAATCTTTCGAACTAGTCAGGGCTCTGAAAAATCTGTTTTGACAAGTCCACATTCTAATTGTTTCTAAATTTATTACTTTGTCGTTTTTGATGTTTTTTATCATTTTGGAAAGCTTTTTAAGTTTTCTATGTAAATTGAAGTTAGTAGTTGTGTTAAAATAGATTGTTGTGATGATATTGAACCATTGTTGCCATAAGTGGCTGTTTGAGTGTATTTGAGTCGGTTGTATTCCGACGGGCTAGTCCTCTTTACAAAGGAAACTCTGCCCAATTTTTGTCAGAATTATAAGTATTAAAACCTATAGTATATTCTTATATGTCGATTACAAGTCAAGATGACCTTATATGTTAAGTGCTTAAGTGACTTATATGCATTGCATGCCTTAACTGCTATATGTTAAGTGCTTATTTGAATAGCGACAAGTATGTGATATATATTAAGTGGTGATGCGATATAGGAATCGTTTGGGTAGATTAGGATGAGTCGTATTAGGAGTATAGTGTGCTAAGAAATTGATTATGGCTTATGTAGATTTGAAGGACGTAGGCCCTAGCGATAAAGGAAAGGCTAAGATTGAGTACCAGTAGGCTGAGTTGTTTGCTGTTGCATACTACCGAAGGCAAGTAATTCTGTCTCTTCTTGAAAGTTCATATTCCTGAAATTGTTACACCATGTTGAGCCATGTTTATTTATCCTGCTTTCATATGCTTATGCCATAACCCTGATACCTGTTGTTAAATTCTTTTTAACTGCTTCTTGACCTTATATGCCATACTGCTTTCCAAAGTCAAACCTAATTGACTGACCGATAAACCACTGTTAAAAGTTAACATATGTCCGTGACCCGGATACCCTATGTCGATTTTAAAATACTTATCAAAACTCATTTTTGACTTCAACCCTGTTTTACAAACTTGATTTCTTTTATCAAAGATTCTAAAACCTTATGACTTGATCAAATGTTTTCAAACTAAGACTTATCCTATATCTTTGACCTTTGATTTGAAATGCTCCCTTATACCCTGATCGAAGCCTTGATTCAATTTGAGCCTATGTCTTGTTGATTCAGACTTGTACCTCTATTCCGTGATGTCAGAATACTGAGTTAAACCCTTTGAATTTTATCATTGCAAATCAAAATGAAATGTTTTCTAAAAAAAATGCTTTGATGCTACTTAGACTGGGCTGATCTGTTATCAGTGAGTCGAAGGTACTTCAGGGTAAAGGTTTTTTAAAGGATTTGAGTACTAAAAAGTTTTCAAGATTTTAAAATGTTTTCAAAAGTGTTTTCCGAAAGAGATTTTTTAAAAGTGTTGGGAATTCCGTCAAAAATGTTTTTATATACGAATTCCTGACGATTGGAGAGACGGGACGAACGGGTAATGCTGGTTCCGTCTGGTTGTGTATTACAGTATAGTTCTGGTTTGTCCAGTTTGACACTTTTATTTATAGGCCAATGTGTTGCATCTTGGGAACACAAGTAATCTTAATGAGAGGATTGATACCCAGAGGGACTTTGTGTCCGATATGGGGGGACTTTATGGGGTGATCACCCATTCTGTCTTGTTAAAAAGGGATATAAAACCTCAAATCAGTTTTTATCAAAGTGATGATTACTTTTACTTTACTGTGAAATTAAATTGTTTTACCACTTGAAATGTCAATTGCTTTACACAGATTTTGAAATATCTACTATTGCTTTATTTATCAAATTATGCCAAGTCATTATCAAATGCCAGTATTGTTTTATTATCTCCAGCATATCTATTGCTATCCTCTTATCAGTTGATCCTCTGTCAAGTCGATATACCAGGATCATTGTTATTACTTTCAGAGAGCTATGCCATATTCTTTCCTACTGTCACCCTTTCAGTTTCTAGTTGAGATCATGATTTACTTGCTGAGCGTTAGCTCATTATTATTTTATCTAACCTTTTGATAGTAACTTAAGAATCATGGTCCGTACTATCTAAACCGCAAGGAAGCGCACCTATCGTGGTCCCAAGTTGGTCCAGTTTCAGATAGCTCCCGAGGTAGATGCAATAACAGCTCAGTGAGGATGTTATAGTGGTTTGGTTGATAAGATAGTTTTCAGAACGAGTTTGTTAAGAATTTGAATTTAAGGTTTGTAATAATAATTTGATTATGGTTTGTAATAATAAGTAGTTAAACGATGGCTTGCTTGTTTCATACCATTACCTGTAAAAGATCTTGGATATTAGAGTTGGGGCTAGTCAGCATGCTATATTTATATTTATATATTTTTTTTGGTTGTTTGTATCTAGAGTGTGTCAGTGACCCTCCGATCTAGGCCCCGGGTCGGGAGGGCGTGACAACGTACGCTTGCGTGATTTAGTGTTAACAAGTTTCTGACATCCCTAAAGAAACAGGCTGGTGGTGACATGCTATCATATCTGAGGAGTTTGAAGGATCAGGTTGAATACTTCACTGTCATACCCAAGAAGATCAACAGCTCATGGTTCAAGGAGATTCTGATGATTTCGAAGTCCAAGATTTGGCATCTAACCTATGAAACTCTTCAGGGTCGAAAGTACACAGAGGTGGATGCCCTAATCAAGCTAATAGAGAAAAGAGAGGCAAATGAGAATAACAAAAGTCTATATAATGACTTGAGGAATGAGCAACAAGCCAGACTGCCTGAAGTGTGCTCTAACCCATGGACCATACTTTATCAATCTGGCACCAAAATTCAAGATGTCAAACAGTTGGTCATTCCCAGTAATCTCACTCCTCAGAACCACAGACTTATCATTGCCATTGTTGATCAACTGCAAAAGAAGAAGGGTGTAAGGTCAGCTGAAGAGATTGAGGCATTGCATATTCTCAGAGAATTCATTGCAACTGGTGTAATTCCAGAAATAGCCAAGCCTAGGAGGGATAAGGATGATAAAGATGAAGACAAAAGTGATGGGAGGAGAAGACATCACATGAGTGATAAGGGTGATCAAGACAAGAAGAAGAGAGACAGCAAAGACAAGAAAGATGGTGATGACCAAGGTAAAGTCTATGAGAGGAAAAGTGGAAAACAGCAAGCCTTAGGCATTGCTAACAGTAACCTCACCACAACACAAGAGTTTAAGTCTAGGGTGAATACTGTTAGTAGTGATCTACAAAAGTCAAGTCCCATGGCCTCTGCAACTGTTTTACCACCTCAAGAAGAGAAGAAGATTCAAATCAAGAAACCATATGTATGTTTCAGAAAGCAAACTGCTAATGGAATACTACTATGGTCTATCAACAAAGGTCACAAGTTTCTACCAAGCCACCAAGTGAAAAAAGACAAATTCAAACAAGCTGCAAGAAGAGTGAAGCCACCCAAGTCTAGAGCCCTAACTATCTATCCAGGACTGAAACTCCAACCACTTGATGAAGATCAACTGCAATTTCTAAAAGCTCAAAGAATCTACTCTGCTGCAATTGTGAATGACTGCCTTGAGATCAAGTACATTGATGGGAGACAGATGAAATTCAAACAAGGGGGTTGTCAAAATTGGGGCAAGTTATATGAGATAGAAAGAATCATTGCACTGTTGGATACTGAAGACAAAGTGGAGAGAGTATGGAAGCTGGAGCTGATTGACTTTGTGAAAATGAAGAGAGATCATGATGAAGAAATAAGGAAGCGATGTTTTAAGAAATGGCTAGAAATAGAGAAAGAAATTGATAGACTGGAAGTTGAAGCAGAAGAGGTAAGGGCAAAGGGATTGTGTAGAGTTTAATTCAATCCCTATGTTGTAAAGTATAGGAGGAGAAATGGAGATCATGTCAACATCAGAATGAACCTACTCAATCACTATCCTGCCAACATACTAAAACCAGTACTTGAAGATTTCAAAAACTCTATCCTGCTTGAAGAATTGGATGCTATGGCAGAAATCATAAGAGCTATGGATGAGAATGCAAGGAGGGAGAAAGAAAGGAAACAAAAAGCATATGATGATCTACAAGCCAAAGCAATGGAGATGAATCAAATGAGAATGGCTAGTATTTCACCATATTGTAAGATTACTCAACTTGTAATTCCATTCATGTTCTCAATCAATCTACATACCTGTACTTGTCAAAGTTTTATCTTTATGTATGTTAGGCTTGTTATCAGGCATGAAATTGTGACTAAGGGTCTTACTCACAATTTGGGGGAGATTGTTGGTCACAGAGACATGCATGTGCTCATAATATAACAAGCCTAAGTATGTGTAATGCTATGCATTACCTACATGACCTCTTAATTGAGGGAACCTCTAGTTGTAGAGTTTCTATTTGTTTTGTACTTGTAATAGGCATCAAATCCTAGTTGTGTAACTGTACTTATAAAGTCAAGAATAATGCTTGAAAGAAGTTCCAAGGTTCATGCCTCAAGCAAGAAGATAAAGACTGTCAAATAATCACAATTGGGATTTGAAGAAAATGAAGAATTTTCCTAAGTACCAATTCGAGAAGTACATTTGTCTATTCGAGAAGTCTAGCATTCGAGAAGTCAGAGATTCGATATCTGAGAAGACACTGTTCGATATCTCTGAATGAACTATTTGATATCTCAGAGATTCGACATGTCTAATACTCTATTCGAGAACTCAAGAAGTCAACAAGTCAAAGTGGTATTCGAGTTCTCAAAGAGTAAACAAGTCAAAGTTCCATTCGATATCTCAAGGACTCAGAAAGCTATTCGATATCTCAGGGATTCGACAAGTCAAGTGTTCTATTCGATAACTCAAGAAACCCTGGAGAAAAGTGTTATTCGAGAAGTGATTCGATATGTCAATCATACAGTATTCGAGAACTCAGAGTTATCTAATCCTAGTTCTCGAATCAATCACTTAGCCACTTCTCGAATACATTCTTGGAGACAAACTACTAAAGAAATTGTACAAGTCAGAAACTTGCAACAAGCTAAAGTGCTTTATGGACCACAATCTGTAATGTACTTTGGAAAGCCTACAAAGAAGCTTAGAGAGATGTACAAGAGACAAAGAGCTAAAGAAGTGGATCTGAACAGAGCGTTGCAAAGTCAAATCTGTAGCCGTTTGGATGTTTACTCAAAAGGGATAGACATGCAAGAAAGTAATTTATCCTGTAACCTTATTTGCAGTAAATGAGTTGTATTCATGATCTATAAGAATACAATCTCACTTTTTTAGTTGGTGAAGTTTTTCATACACGTTGTAAGAGCACATCTTTCTGAGAAAACGAAGCTGAGAATACTATCATTTGTATTCACAGATTGTAGCAAATCTTTATCTAATAATATATTAGATTAAAGCGATATTGTGTCTTGTGTTCTTTATCCGCACCTTCACATTTGTACACACAAACACTTATCTTGCTACACAGATTCAAGAACAAGAAAAAGTTCAAGAATCCATTCACCCCCCCCCTCTGTATTCTTTTGTTGTATTCAATACTCAACAGTTTTTCTTCTAATATAATATAATATCAGTTTCTCTTCTTAATCATAAAAATAATTCCATAATTTCATACCATTTTTCCTTTTTCAGTATGTCAATCTGTAACCATTATCAATTCTTTCTTTAAATACTTTGGGGATATCTGCTATCGCCTGATACGTTAGGACGATGATCAGTCGCCTAATCGTA
This sequence comes from Kitagawia praeruptora, assembly GCA_037693485.1. Taxonomy (NCBI): domain Eukaryota; kingdom Viridiplantae; phylum Streptophyta; class Magnoliopsida; order Apiales; family Apiaceae; genus Kitagawia; species Kitagawia praeruptora. The sequence goes on along the minus strand of CM075351.1, from coordinate 111,930,043 downwards.
CATGCTCTCTGTTTACTACTAGTAGAAGGAATGATCCAACCTGGTCATCATCCCTGGAGGAAGGCTCTCTGCTACATTCCCCTTCGGCATCTCTTGGGCCATAATAAAATATTGAGTGCTGGACTGTGCCGAACACAGCCTCTTACGCTTGCTGTTGCAATCCCCCCTTTTTATCAAATCATTATTCCATTTATAAAACACCATTCCATATTTTCCATTTTCCGTTTCCATTTTCATTCACATATATCATTTCCATTTCCATTTATCATCATCTTTAAAAATACATACGTCATAATACTTTGATTATGACTCAGACATCTCTTATGTATTTAATAAAGTCAAATATGCTATTAAATACATAAACTATTCCTTCTATTTTTAAAGTATTAAATAATATTCAAATAATATTTATTAAATCACAAATGTCTAAAGATTATAAATAACAGAATATTATAAACCATATAACCCTAGATAACAACTGATACCATTTTCTTTCATATCCCTTTAGATCATAGAGTATATTCGCTCTTTCCATATTCATATCCATATCCAATAATCTCAACAAACAGGAAATATATCCCTAACCATATCATCATATAAGATTCATATATTATCTACCAAAACCATTTTTTTTCTTTGAACATAAACAATTTATTGAAATAAGGATAAAAGAAATCTTGCAAATATGGACTGAAGTTTTACTCCACACATTTCATATATTTCAAAATAAATATACTCTAAACGATAGAGTATGTATAAATAAACTTGCCTCTAGTCCTTAGCACCAAACGGAACACCGCGAATAAATCCTTGGCGTTTCGCCCAAGCAGTTCCATGAACTTTACACAACGCCTCAATCCTTCCTTTTTGATACACGTTGCTCCACGTGATCACGCCCTAATGGTACTGTAATTGTTACGAGTACGTGTCAGTCCAACCTCGTATCTCGAGTAGTCACAACGCAGAATTATCACTAAGTCACCTAAAGTCAAACTATAGGTGTCCTTCCCATAGTTGACTACTCAAATACCAATTAATGCACATAACACATTTAATAAAAGAAAACAAAATGGAAAGGGTCCCCTTTATAAAGTGGACATTTCCCGGTACTAAACACCTCACAACCATTTAATAGACTTAAACCAACTTAATCTATAGATAATTCCCCAAACAGATACCTTATTCCTGGATAAAGACACATAATACACAATCAATCCTCAAAACAACAATTAATCCGCCAATTAACACATAAATCCTCGAAAGAACAATATCATCCGACAATTCAAATATCACATCTCTTTTCTTTTATAAATCTTTTATTTGTTTACAACGAACTACAGTTCATTTTTAAATCCACTTTAAAACCATAAATCTTTTTTTTATATAAAAAAATCAATAATTAATAATTAATAATTAAATAATAAAATTAACCAATTAAATTATTAATTAAGATTAATAATTAAATACTTTTTGAAATATTTAAAATTTTTAATTACAAATATTTAATCAATTAATTAAATAATTAATTGATGAATACTTTTAATCAAATAACAATTAAAACATTTATCTAAAACAATCATTCTAAAAATAGCATTTAAAATAGCTATTTCCCCAAAACATTTATATCCTCGATATTAACCATTTTTAGAACCACTAACATTCTATTGTAAAAATTAAATTAACAAATAAAACTCAAAACGCACTTAATCCTCGATATAAATCCTTTAACACATATATACATAAACAATTAACACTCATAACATGCCTTTTATACCATTGAAATTAAATAAGTTAACTAAATTTAATTACATAGGATTTTTAGAAAATTTCGGCATGAAATATCGTAAATAGGACTATCCTGGGGTCACAGCCCCTCAACAAACAATCCCAAGCAATTCAATATTAATCCAATCTCAACATTCCAACAATTTCCAACTTTTACCAAATTAATAATACTTGACTACAACTTTAACTGAGTACTAACACTTTGACCTCCATCATTATCGATAACTCGACTTAACAATTTAACCACATATAAACACATAAAATCCACCACTAAATAATCGATAATTTTCAAGACCATTTAAACCCAAACATCTATCGAGTTCCCGAATTTAAATCTCCGATAATTATCAAAATTCTACATAAATTACATTTTAATCTAAAACTAAATTAAATAAATTTAAATCCAAAAAGGATACCATTTGGTTCCGATCCGATCCATTAAAACAACAACAACTAATTACTCCATAGTTTAAATAATCTTTTGAGTTAAAAATTCTAATTTGTAAAAATAAAATTTTTAACATAATTAAATACTAGAATATTTTTACAGACTTTTGGAGAAAGAATTAGAATTAAATCTAATTTTTCTGAATTGATATGCATTTTACAAATCACTAACAATTTATAAAATCAACTCTCAAAATAATAATTGCGATTTATAAATCACAATTTACAGGGCTTTATAAAATACTAAAAACACTATAATTTTAGTAAAATCTCAAATTCTCGATGTTGTGGATTAAAATCTAGGTCACGAATTTGTAATTAATGCTAGGGTTCGGGAGCTTCTTGCTTCAATGGCTGTTTCCGTGTTCGAGACTTATCTGTCCTCACTGAGTGCCTACGTATCTCGTTATTGAGAATCAAGCCAAGACGTAGTTCTGAGAATGAGGGGTCAGACCCTTTATATAGACTGAGAAGCCTTAGAATCGTGGTAGGGTTAGGTGACTTGGTGGGCAAGTCACCGCCTTGAGGAAGGTTTTAGACTCCTTCCTTGTAGGAGTCAGTTGCCATATCGAATTCTGTACCTTGGAGGCTAAGTCAGGCAGGAATGATATCCTTGTTTGACCTTTATTGCTGAGCTAGTCATTACCTTTAATATTAATTACGAAATTAATATTATAATTAGGGTTTAGGCCCATCTGGTGGGCCTCACGTTTGGAATATTCTCGGTCTAATTAATGCCACATTAAATGTGTCTTTAGGGCTTACTTTTAGCCCATATCATTTGCCCCCCAACTTCTAGGAAAACTGATCAGATTTTCCTTGAAGTTTTAACGGCCTTTTACGAGACTTGGGTCAGGGTTTATTGCTCTTACACGAGTATTTTCAACAATATCATCTTAATGTAAAGCGTGGAGCGACCGACGCATTTACGACGATGTTGAACGACACTAAACGGTGTTAAACGGCACTACACAGCGCTACTCAGCCTTAAACAACGTTTAAACAGTGTTAAACGATGTCAAACGGCATAAAACGGCACTATCGGCACTAATCGGTGCTAAACGGCATCAATATGCACTAAATAATGCTTAAACTGCACTAAAGCACTAATCGGTGCTTGATTTTCACTTCCCTTAATTGCCGAATCAAAAAACAAAAAATGAAATTTTGCAAACCCCAATCGAGCATCGTTGTCGGTCGGCCGGGCAAAAACCCGTACCGACCATCACCACCGGTCGGCTGGAGTGTGTCAAAAGTGGCCGGTCGGCCGGGCACCCGGTCGGCTGGTTTTTCTCCATTTTTTTTTTTTTGAAACGAAACACAAAAACCCGCACCGACCGTCGACCTCGGTCGGCCGAGATGTTCCCGGAGGGCCGGTCGGCCGGTGCTTCGGTCGGCTGGTGCGAGCCCGTGTCGACGGTTGACGCTGGTCGGCCGGAATGCTCCCGGAGGGCCGGTCGGCTGGAACCCCAGTCGGCTGAAGATTTTCCCCCTTTTTTTTTAAATTTCGGGGCTAAAATACCCATACCGATAATCAACGTCGGTCGGCCCAGACGTTCAAAAAGGGGGCAGTCGGCCGAGTACCTTGTCGGCTGAGGCGAAAAAACCCATATCAATGTTCGAATGTAGTCGGCCGTTAGGGTTTCCGGTTTTTGATTTTTGCATACCGACATCGACCATTGACATGGAATCAACTTAGTCACTGTTACGGGTTTTAATTTTCGCATATCGACATCGACCATCGACATGAAATCTTAACATCAATGTTGGCCATTCATGGCTCTGTTTGGGGTTTTACTTTGTGCCATGATTCATATCACTAATCCAGTGCTTAGTACTAATCTTCCAATTAAGCATTTCTTAAGTGCGCTTAGCTTCCTAAGCCCATATGACTGATCTGGTAGAATATCTTGCCGAATATTCACTTAAATTCTCCGTTTTCTCTCCCAAAATATCATGAGTTTTAACGATTCTTTCCATTCATAACTGATAGTTTTTGCTCCTTTTTCGTATTTTAACGATACTTGACCTGTAAATGCGAACTGAGCTGCGTTTCAACCTGAGATAACAGGTCACCTTTTCCTTACAAAAGGAGGAGAGCATCCTTCATTTCTCTTCACTTCTTCACTTCTCAAACTTTCTTAAGTTCTAAAAGCTCTTGAGTTCTCTAGCTTCCAAGCTTCCAAGTTCAAGCTTCGAGTTTCCAGATTCAAGGTTCAAGATGGCCGACAAGCAAGCTGCACCCCAACTCTCCATGGAGGAGGCTTTCAGAAAGAGGAGCATGGCGCGAACAATGAAAGGTAAGCTAAAACTCATGCCTCCTAAATATATTGAGCGTCGGTTTGAGTCAACGTTAGATTTGCTCAGCATTATGGGAGAATCGTTTCCCAACAGCTCAAGCTTAGTTGCTTTTAGTAGTCCTTCTAAATTAAGAAAGAAGGATGTTGAGAAGATCAGGAGCACTTTCGGCTTTCCGAGCGCAATCAAGGTATGCCTCCCAAATCCAGGGGACAGAACCTGTAACTGGCACCCCGAAAGGATATGCGTCATGAAAGGAGCATTGGAGGCGGGATTTAGGTTCCCTGTTCACACATTCATCATTAGGTTCTTAGCAGAACTTCAAGTACATCCTTGCCAGCTATATCCCAACTCCTGGAGATTTTTAATCATCTTCTTGTTGAGATGCCACGAGTTGGAAATCTCTTGGAGTACAACTATGTTTCGAAGTATCTTTGCAGTGAAGAACTCCTCTTATGCTAAGCCGGGATGGATTGGCTTTCAACTTAGAAGTGGGCTTCCTCATATAGTAAACTCTTTCTCCTTCCCGGACTCTCATCATTTATGGGAGAGGGACTTTGTTGTCTTGGAGTGGGAAGGCGGTGACTGGGGTCACTTCTTTGTCAAGAAATTCGGGTTTGTACATGATAGCTCACACTTCGTGTGCGATCTTAACTCCCAAGAATTGTTAGACCGAGATAGGCTTCTTGCTGACGATGGTCGCACTCACTATAAGACTATTCTAACTGAGAAGAAGCTTATTGAAGCTGGCCTCAGCAATCTTTCTTTTAAGGGTAATTTTTCCTTCATTACTTCATTATGAACTATGTTTGTTCTTATTCCAATGTTTTCTCTTCATCTTTCAGCTGCTGAGGAGATAGACAAACGTCCTACAAATCAGCCAATTGTCACTAGGCGGATGATAAAGAAGGCCGAAGCTCAAGTGAATCCTTCTTACCGAGAAGTTCCTCAATTCCTGGAGGAAAGTAGCCAAGGGGGAAAGAGGTACAGGAATGTTGGCGAAGGTGTTAGAACCCCCTTTACTCCGGATTGGGGTATCTGCGATCAAGATTCTGTTTTTGGGAGTTCTTCCTTGGCCGTGGCTTGGTCAAGACTTTCTATCACCCCTCCCGATGTCCTGACCGCGACTGCGGGAGACAAAATCGACGAAGCCGAGTGCCTTGGGGCTCAGGGTTTATATCAGGTAGCAACTTGTATACTTACATTCTTTGTTCACTTTGTTGCTGTCTTACTAACTTCCTTATCGCAGGTCAATGCTTATCTTCAGTCCGCGACTCGCCAAGGTCGAGCCCATCGGGATGAAAATGTAACATTAAAGAGCGAGAAAGCCAAGTTGAACGAGGAGATCCAAGACTTGAACTCCAGAGCCATTCGTGCTGAAGCTAACTGCCAATCTCTTCAAAAGAGTCTCCGCTCTTTGGCCAGGAAAAAATCTTCCCAGGCTGGCAAAGTAATTGATGCCTATCATAGGTCGGAGGAATTTTATGAGTTCATGGACAAGCATGACGATGAAATGCGACCCTTCAACATGTCCATTGGATGGGACAAGGCCATTGGCGCTGTCAGCCACAGGTATCCTACAGTGGTTAACCCGACAGACTTCCCTTGCCCTAACTGGGGTGTTGGTGGTGGAAGTCATGTGGCCCAAGCATCAGGCTCTGGGGGTTCTTGTAGGCCTTCCGTCTCTGGGCTGAAGAAATGTACTCAAGTTGTCAACTCGGGTTCAGCTTCTTCCCGCTCCGCTGAAGGAAGAATGTCGAAGAGGGAAGCAGCCGTCAGGCAATCTTTCCCTGGGAAAGCTCTTCGAACAAGACCCAGCTCTTCAACAGAGACCTCCGACGATGAAGGAGTGGTGGCAAAGAAAGGAGAGACTCAGCCGATGGTAGTTGAAGAAGAAGAAGGCTCCGGAGAGGAGGAAGAAGATGACGATGAAGATGGAGACGAGGAAGAGGGAAACGAGGAGGATGACGATGAAGTGATAGGAGAATCCTCTGAGGAGTAAGTGGCCTTGCATGGCCTTGTTAGCCACATGTGGCTTTATCTTTTCTGCTTTTCAATCAAGGTTCTTAGGGACTTAACTTTTATTTGGTGATGTAACCTAAATCCAACTTTGGCCCCTCAGGGGTACTTTATTTATGCACTTGTTTTATTTTCACTTGTGTATTCTTTATTTTCGTTACTTGGTCATCTTTGACTTGCACTCATCAGGTGCTTGGTACATAAATAAAATCACACAATCACAGATAGAAAACAAACTTGCATTAATAACTTGAAACGAGTTCAACCCTTACATAAATACTCTATCTCCTACTGGGAGCAACATGCTCTGTGATGGTTTCCTGGAACCTTATTTCTACTTCTCCTAATAGACACAAATAAAAGCCAAGTCCTTACTAGGAAGGCTTATACATAATAAATCTTGAGATTGGTTGCATGCCAAGTTCGGGGTACCTCAGCCCCATCTAACGTTTCCAACTTGTATGATCCTCGTCCCAGCACCTTCTTGACTCGATACGGTCCTTCCCAATTTGGGGCTAGCTTGCCTTTCTGACCAACTCCTGAGGCTTCTATCTTCCTTATAACCAAATCACTTTGTCGAAAGAACCTTTCTTTAAACCTTTGGTTGTAGTGGAAAGATGCCTTCTTTTGATGTTCAGCGTTCCTGGCATTTGCTTCATCCCTGACCTCATCAATCAAGTCAAGGGCAAGCCTCATGCCCTCTTCATTAGTCTCTGGTTCATACGTCTCAACTCAAGGTGATGCATGCATGATCTCTAAGGGCACCACTTCTTCGGCTCCGTAAGCCAATAAAAACGGGGTTGCTCTTGTTGTTACCTTACAAGTGGTGCGATACGCCCAGAGTATAGGCAATAACTCATCCACCCAAGTGTTCCTTGAGCGTTCAACCTTTTTCTTTAGTCCATCAAGGATAATTCGGTTAGCTACCTCAGCTTGTCCATTAGCCTGCGGGTGTGCTACTGAAGTAAAACGAAGCTCAATAGCGTTCTCTTCACAATACTTTTTGAATTCTTCATTGTTGAACTGCGTCCCATTATCCGTTACAAGGATTCGTGGGATTCCATATCTACAAATTATGTTCTCCCAAAAGAACTGGGAAACTTGCTTGGTGGTTATCTTGGCTAAAGGCTTAGCGTCAATCCACTTGGTGAAGTAGTAAATGGCGACTATCAGAAACTTCCTCTGTGCTGATGCCATAGGGAAAGGACCAAGTATGTCCATCCTCCACATTGCAAACGGGATGGGGGAACTGACTGACGTTAACATCTCAGGCGGCTGCCTTACAATCGGAGCGTGTTTTTGGCACCTATCACACCTCTTGACATAACTATGTGCATCGGCTAGCATCTCTGGCCAATAGAATCCCAGACGAGTTATTTTGTGAGCCAGGGCTCTGCCCCCCAAATGCTGCCCACAAATTCCTTCATGAACTTCTTCCAATGCTTCCCTTGCCTCTTGGGGCCTCAAACACTTCAAGTATGGGATGACAAACGACCTTTTGTAAAGGATGCCTTCGATCAAGGCATACCTCAATGCTCTCACTGACAGTTTTCGTGCCTCCAAGGCATTGTCAGGGAGCCATCCAGTTTCCAGATGAGCTTTAATAGGATCTATCCAACAGCTTCCAACAGCTTCCAACATCGATTGGTGCTACCAACTTAGAGTTGACGGTCGGGGCTTTCAAGACCTGGAAGTAAACACTTCCTGCATAATTCTCTATCTCAGAAGAAACGAACTTGGACAGGGCATCGGCCTTAACGTTCTCTTCTCTCGGGATATGTGTTGTGCTAAAATAAATGACAATTTAATCGCAAGCGCACGATTCAACCGTTGAAATATTTTAGGTATCGATCCTCGGAGACTAATATTTTCGCAAACCTTACTTTTCAATTTAATCGAACTAGAACAATTGAGTTTTGGAAAAATTCAGTTTTTACTAATTAATTCGTAAAACCATTTTTTTTCTAAATTATTCTAAAACTAAATTATTTTAAAAATCCTAAATTAAAACTATATTTAATTCTAAAACATTTACCTGAATTAAAAATTATTTACAGAAATTGTTTTAAAGAAAATCCAACATGATGTAGTTGTAAATGGAACTAGCCAAAAATGCAGTCAACACAAGAACTTCGATCCAGCTTATATTGCAAACCAGAATTCTCAAAAAAATTAACTATAATGCTCGAATGAGTTAACTCAGCGAATCGACTCAGCAGCGTAACTTATTCGACTCAAGGCCAATCCAACTCGCAAATACAGAAATTAACCAATAATTTAAAGTAAAGTGCAGACAAGGAAACCAGTAAACATAAACTCAGCGCAAAAACCAGAACAGACTCGGTTACAATGAATACAACAAAAATAAACTACGCTACTCAGTGATTCTCAACTCGGATTTTCAGCAAACCACAATTACAACCACCAGAAAAAGCATTACAGCGAATTGAACTCGGCGAACACAGTTGGACTCAGACTCGCAAAACTCAGTACAGAACAAGTAAAAAAACGACTCGGTAACTAGGCAAACTCAACAATTCCAACTCACACAGCAACTCAAATGAAACACACAACCAATCATCAAAACGCACAACCCAGTTGACTCAGCGTAGATTAAACACAACTTGGAGACTCAGAAAATGAACTATAGACTACTCAGTAAACCCAGCAGCATTCGACAACAAGACTCGAAAAAAAACAGAAAATGGAACTATCGGCAACTCTAAAAATTGGCGAAATACAGCAGATTCGGAACACAGTAGAACTACGAAACCCAGAAAACCGGAAAAACTCATAACTCTACACAACGTTGATTCGACAACCAGCAAACAATTAAACCCAGCGGCAACAAACACGAGCATAAACAACGCAAAACATAGTACAACGACCAAAAACAAACTCGCAGCTAGTCTTAAAACGCGAAGAGCAGAAAACCGAAATTAGAAAAATAATCTAAAACAGGGGAAGGGGGTTTGGTTCGAATAAGAGAGAGAGAGAGAGAGAGAGAGAGAGTTGTGTTTGTGTTAAAAAAAAAAAGAAAGAAAGAGACAGGGAGAGTTCTTCGAAAAAGAAGGAAAAGGGGAGAGGGGTTTTGACAAAGAAGACAACAGAATAGGCTGGATTTGGTGAAATGGTGCGAAAAAGATGAAACAAACAGGGGAATGGGTATTAAGCTTCGAATAAAATGATTATTGGCGAATAAAACTGTAAAATCAAGTAAGAAAATTGCTGGAAATTAAGAAACAAATATTTTTATGATTTTTTTTTTGTTTTTTTTTTTTTTGAAAATTAAAAACGAAAATGAAGAAATTTAAGTGCGAAATTTAAAATTAAAACTACTAAAAACAACGATTTGATATTAAATGGCCCACTTTAAAATTGATTTTTAAAGGGGCAAAACTACGATTTAAAACTAGATTAAACTACGAATACGAAACCAAAGTTTCGTTACTCTCAACCCCTAGTGGTTAGCATTTCGCTACTTCATCCACTAAACGGAATTACGAAAGTAACGAAACAAGGCAACGAAAACGAAAGAGCAAGACAAGAAATTAAAGGAAAATGGAACTTTGCATTAATGAAAATGAAGTGTTTACAAAATTTAGAACTAAAACAAGAAATTAAATCTACCCTAAAACTACCCTACTCTACTCCTACTCTACTCTAAGTTGAAAATACAAGGGAAATGAGGGGGTATTTATAGGATGAGAATTAGGGTTTAGGGGGGTGTGGGTAAATCTTGACCCTACATTTGGGGTGTGTGGTGGTGTAATCCTAGCCATTAAAAGATTCCTTCCCCATTAAGCTTTGGTAGACTTGATCTTGGCCATACACTTTTTAAGTGTGTTGGGATGATCTCCACCTTCCATGTGTCCTCCAAGATTCCCTTTCCACCAAACTCCTAATTCTTTTTCCTTTTTTTCTTTTTGGTCCTTTTTCTTCCTCTTTTTCCCTTCCTTGCACTTTATTTCTCCATTTTTCCATTTCTTTATTTATTCACGAATTTCCTGAAATGCAACAAAATAAATTATTAAAATACGAGTTCAAGCAATAAATAGGTAATAAAAATATGCAAAAATATGCACTTATCAAATGCCCCCATACCTATCTTTTGCTCGTCCTCGAGTAAAACAAAAAATAAAATCTAGATGCATAGTCCTATACTCCTTTTCGTAGGTGTGACGGTTGCATTTGGCATATGCAACAAGCCCTTTAAACCCCTAGGCAGCCCTAGTGGACGAGTAAGGTCTCGTGAGGGCCTATAGTGAATGTACCCACAAAATTCTATCTAGTTTGTATAAAAGATCACATGGCAATGCACACCACACATACATGTCCTCACATGACACATCAACTTAAGAATCAAAATGAATTTGCAAAGTCTTGGTGTGGAAAGTGCAAGGATTCACATAGTCTACTTAAAGAACATGCAAGAGTGATTATAAGTTCATGTCAAGTGCAAAAATTATTGGTAATCATGCTAAGTCTACAAGAGCACACCTCAGAGTCAAAACTTGAGATCTCTTATGCAAAAAAAAAAAAAAAAACTAACAAGCAATACCTCACCTTTCACTCACAAAGGAATATTCACTCAAAAACAAGGGTAAGTGTATTACTCAATTCCAACAAAATCAAATGCATGCTTGACACTTGGTATCATCCCAACTTAAATCACAACATACATTAATAATGACAATCAAAAGGTCTTTATTAGGGTTGTAATGGGGCTAGGGACAAGGTATGTCAAGAAAGGCCAAAATAAGGTGAAGTGTCAAAAGCTAGTAGTCACCATGAATAACATGCACAACACCAAACTTCTCTCCCACCCAATTATTTTCAATTTTCAACAAAAAGCCTTGAATAGTCGAAAGAAGGAGGATTACAAAAAACATAAGTATGCTCTCATATTTATTTATTTATTTTCTTCTTTCTTTTTTTTTTTATTTCATTTTTTTTCTCTTTTTTTTTATTGAGAGCTAAAATAAATGTAACAATAATCCTCCTTTAGATTTGATTTGAAAATCGACTAGCAAGGTAACAACAAATATTTCCTCAAAAGTTATGAACAATAGTAAACCCTATTTCACACACCTTATTGCTCCCTCAAGTTCCTACTAGCCTTTGATAAATTGGGCTCAAGAATACGTAAGGCTAATCAAGAAAAAGGTCTTAGGCGAGTAATGTGGTGTGTCACCGAAAGAATATGATTAAGCTCAAAGGGTTAACTAATTGATCATGTAAGCATGGTATGGATATTTTTGGAAATATAGGTTATTCCTAAATGCCTTTATCATTTTATCATCAATTAATGTCATGCATTTCAAGATAGAATTCAAACAAGGGCTAGCAATGCAAATGATAAGTGGACACTCAAGCAAAAGAATATAAATGCAAAAGATGTGCATATAGGCCCAAAATCTCACTTGGTGTAGTAAAACATAATTAATCTCAAGAGATGGTCTCCTCAATGCACCTACTTGTATTCAAAGCATAAAGACCAAATCATCTTACACCTAATTATGACCTTCTAATTTCATGCACAATTCAAATAAGTCTACTAGCTTCACCTTGCTAGTGTAAATGTGTGAACAAGAACTTTAGCAAATCACTTCTCAAACAAAAGCTAATGGATCATAAGATTATCATAGCATGCAAGGGTGCATCAAGCAACTAGCAATCAATTAACAAAACTAGAAAAAGAACTCTTTTTGATTTTTTGATTTTTTTTTTTTTTTTTTTTTTGGATTTTTCAAATTTATATATTTACACTAAAACCCCCCCATACCTAGATCATGCATTGTCCTCAATGTATGCGAATGCAAGAGAAACGAGAAATGAGAAAGGATAAAGTTGAGGAAATACCTGATAAGGGATGACGGAGACTGAAAATTTCTAAAAACTACGAAAGAAAAAAAAAAACACACACACACGCACACAAATCCTCCCCCATACCTATTTTACACGAGGGGAGGTACAAAACAAATATTTACTAACCAATACCTGCTCTTGGAAAAACTATCTTTGTTACACACAAATCATATTTCAGAAACTCACCCACAAAAATAGCATAGACCACTCGAACGATCCGATTAGGCGCAAGAATAAAACTCATATTCCTAACTTTATCCATAGACCATGAAGATGCTTCTTTTTGTTGTTTAAGCAAATTAATTATGATAAGATGCTGGTCATGAATATTATGAGTTTCGATGAAAGATGGGGCACGAGTGGAAAATGAAGAAATAGAAACGGGTGGGGGTGGCTCTTCGAAAAAAGTTTCACCAACAGAATTAGGATCACAAGAACTATCCTTATGTTGGGTTTCCCGTTTGGAACAAATATTATTCATCTCTCCAAACATCTCTTCCGAGGTCAAATCCGTAAAAGATTCGTGAAGCTCTCGATTGGTCTCGTTATGCAATTGAAAATCTTGTTTATGAAGAGACTCAATCTCATGATCGTCAAAATTTGACCTTGAAACAACCTCCTTAACTAGATTAGCTCCTATTGGTTGAGTATGAAGTTCTTTAGGTGTTTCGGGAAGAGGTTTGGAAGATGAAAGGAAAAGTTCACTAGAAGAAGATGATGGTTGTCTAGGTGAAGCCACAAACTCAGAATCATCGGGATTCTTCGTTTGACCTAGAGAAGGAATGATGTCAGCATTAAGATATTCTTCGTGTGAATCACCACCGAAAGGAGTGTCAACTTGGACATTAGACCTAGGGGAAATGATATCATCGAAAGTATCGATAGGTCTTTGAGTAATAAGAAATTCAGGGTTGACCTCTGGTGGATTCGGGGTGGTTATTGTCTCACGCTCGCACATGGTGGCTAATTGATTAATTTGACATTCTAACTTAGATAAGACTTCAGCATTAGAGTTCAAAATTTGCCTATCAGAAGTTCTGGTTCGCATGAAGTTTTCTTGAGAAATCAATAAAGCCTCGATACTCTTTTCTAAGGTGTCAAGTTGCCTACTCGAATCATGAAATCCGGGTGGGTGGGCGGGTGTTTGAATTGAACTCGAATAAGGAACTTGACTCGGAATTGAATAAGAGTTCGGTTCTTGAAAATGTGGAGGCGGAGTTTGATAGCTATGACCTTGGTTCCATGAGAGATCGGGATAATCTCTCCAACCGAAATTAGAAGACGATGTAAAATGGTCATTTCGAGAAGTTGGTTGAAACATGGCGTTGATTTGTTGAGATTCGGGGCCATGTTGAAAATCGAGACTCGGAGAGTTGAAATTTAGGTGCCAAGACGTGTGTGAAGGGTCACTAAGGGTTTCTAAAGCTTCGAGTCGTCTATTAAGAGCGTCTAATTCAGAGTCGATTGCAATATCGTTTTCACTATAATGCAAATCATTAAAAGTACTAGACGACTCGTTATATATACTAGGTTCCCTAGTTGACTCATACCACATCGTATTATATGATATCTCCTTGTCAAAATCCAAACCTTGGTAATAACGCTCCCTAAATGCTACGGACATGGTAAAGATTGATCAAGGATAAAACCACGTAGCAAGTAAGTGCGAATAATTAAATCACACAAAAAAGAAAGGGTGTAAAATTAAAAGAAAAAATGCTAAACCTAGGTTCCCTAATAAAATAACTAGACCTTGCTCCTAACCGTAAGGACCGCCAAAAACTCGGTAAATCAGAATTTATTCGGACCGATTTGGCCAGATTAGAGCAGGCATTGCCAAGAGGCCAAACTCGTCACTTAGACACCAAATCTTAATTGGCCAGGTAAGCTCTCGCTTGCCTAGACACCAAAGAGTCGGAATAATTAATGATTACTTCGTTTCTTAGGTACCTTCCTAATTGAGCGCGAATTCCTAGGGAAAACGTCTAATTAATTTTATTAAAGGCTAAAGGCATGCAAAATGAGGAATTAAGTGGTTTTTGGGCCAAGGAAAGAGTGATGAAATCCCTTCCCTTATCTTGTGATGGGGTTTTGCCCTTAAGATTTATTTACAAATGATGCAACACACAACGAGATATAAAAAATTATAAACATTTATGGATGCTCTAAACTACGTGTTTTAATCTAAAAGAAAGGAAAAATTGTACGTACCTTGGGTCCTCCAGCGATCACCACAATTAATAGGTACGAAAAATTAAAAACAAAAAAAATAAATAAAATCTAGCATGATGTGCACCTACATGATTAAATGCATGATGCAACAATTATGTATTTACAACTAATTTTTTGGATTTTTCAATTTTCAATTTTTTTGTGCTTTTTGATTTTTTTGATTTTTTGTGATTTTCAAAAATAAAAAGGCCGAAAAGAGTGAGATACGGTTACCGAAGCTTGCTTTCCATAAATTCCAATTTTTCCACGCTTCTTGAGAAGAGTTCCGAAATCTCACAATTTCCTAAAAAGAACGAAATAAAAATAAGACAAGAAATAAAACTAACCCGAAAAATTAAAAATCAAGGCGCGAAAAATAATTAGTCCCCGGCAGCGGCGCCAAAAACTTGTTGTGCTAAAATAAATGACAATTTAATCGCAAGCGCACGATTCAACCGTTGAAATATTTTAGGTATCGATCCTCGGAGACTAATATTTTCGCAAACCTTACTTTTCAATTTAATCGAACTAGAACAATTGAGTTTTGGAAAAATTCAGTTTTTACTAATTAATTCGTAAAACCATTTTTTTTCTAAATTATTCTAAAACTAAATTATTTTAAAAATCCTAAATTAAAACTATATTTAATTCTAAAACATTTACCTGAATTAAAAATTATTTACAGAAATTGTTTTAAAGAAAATCCAACATGATGTAGTTGTAAATGGAACTAGCCAAAAATGCAGTCAACACAAGAACTTCGATCCAGCTTATATTGCAAACCAGAATTCTCAAAAAAATTAACTATAATGCTCGAATGAGTTAACTCAGCGAATCGACTCAGCAGCGTAACTTATTCGACTCAAGGCCAATCCAACTCGCAAATACAGAAATTAACCAATAATTTAAAGTAAAGTGCAGACAAGGAAACCAGTAAACATAAACTCAGCGCAAAAACCAGAACAGACTCGGTTACAATGAATACAACAAAAATAAACTACGCTACTCAGTGATTCTCAACTCGGATTTTCAGCAAACCACAATTACAACCACCAGAAAAAGCATTACAGCGAATTGAACTCGGCGAACACAGTTGGACTCAGACTCGCAAAACTCAGTACAGAACAAGTAAAAAAACGACTCGGTAACTAGGCAAACTCAACAATTCCAACTCACACAGCAACTCAAATGAAACACACAACCAATCATCAAAACGCACAACCCAGTTGACTCAGCGTAGATTAAACACAACTTGGAGACTCAGAAAATGAACTATAGACTACTCAGTAAACCCAGCAGCATTCGACAACAAGACTCGAAAAAAAACAGAAAATGGAACTATCGGCAACTCTAAAAATTGGCGAAATACAGCAGATTCGGAACACAGTAGAACTACGAAACCCAGAAAACCGGAAAAACTCATAACTCTACACAACGTTGATTCGACAACCAGCAAACAATTAAACCCAGCGGCAACAAACACGAGCATAAACAACGCAAAACATAGTACAACGACCAAAAACAAACTCGCAGCTAGTCTTAAAACGCGAAGAGCAGAAAACCGAAATTAGAAAAATAATCTAAAACAGGGGAAGGGGGTTTGGTTCGAATAAGAGAGAGAGAGAGAGAGAGAGAGAGAGTTGTGTTTGTGTTAAAAAAAAAAAGAAAGAAAGAGACAGGGAGAGTTCTTCGAAAAAGAAGGAAAAGGGGAGAGGGGTTTTGACAAAGAAGACAACAGAATAGGCTGGATTTGGTGAAATGGTGCGAAAAAGATGAAACAAACAGGGGAATGGGTATTAAGCTTCGAATAAAATGATTATTGGCGAATAAAACTGTAAAATCAAGTAAGAAAATTGCTGGAAATTAAGAAACAAATATTTTTATGATTTTTTTTTTGTTTTTTTTTTTTTTGAAAATTAAAAACGAAAATGAAGAAATTTAAGTGCGAAATTTAAAATTAAAACTACTAAAAACAACGATTTGATATTAAATGGCCCACTTTAAAATTGATTTTTAAAGGGGCAAAACTACGATTTAAAACTAGATTAAACTACGAATACGAAACCAAAGTTTCGTTACTCTCAACCCCTAGTGGTTAGCATTTCGCTACTTCATCCACTAAACGGAATTACGAAAGTAACGAAACAAGGCAACGAAAACGAAAGAGCAAGACAAGAAATTAAAGGAAAATGGAACTTTGCATTAATGAAAATGAAGTGTTTACAAAATTTAGAACTAAAACAAGAAATTAAATCTACCCTAAAACTACCCTACTCTACTCCTACTCTACTCTAAGTTGAAAATACAAGGGAAATGAGGGGGTATTTATAGGATGAGAATTAGGGTTTAGGGGGGTGTGGGTAAATCTTGACCCTACATTTGGGGTGTGTGGTGGTGTAATCCTAGCCATTAAAAGATTCCTTCCCCATTAAGCTTTGGTAGACTTGATCTTGGCCATACACTTTTTAAGTGTGTTGGGATGATCTCCACCTTCCATGTGTCCTCCAAGATTCCCTTTCCACCAAACTCCTAATTCTTTTTCCTTTTTTTCTTTTTGGTCCTTTTTCTTCCTCTTTTTCCCTTCCTTGCACTTTATTTCTCCATTTTTCCATTTCTTTATTTATTCACGAATTTCCTGAAATGCAACAAAATAAATTATTAAAATACGAGTTCAAGCAATAAATAGGTAATAAAAATATGCAAAAATATGCACTTATCAATATGCTCCACATAGCATTCATCAAACTGAGTCATAACAGCTTTCACGACTCTTAGGTACTTTGCTATAGTTTCATTCTTGGCCTCAAATTCACCATTCACTTGCGAGACTACCAGTCTTGAATCTCCACACACTTTGAGGTTCTTGACCCTCATGACCCTGGCCAATCCCAAACCGGCTATTAATGCCTCATACTCAGCTTCATTATTAGTAGTAGGAAAATCCAATTTCAAAGCATACTCAACTGTGAACCCATCGGGGCTTTGCAAAACCAAACCTGCACCACTAGATTTTATTTTTGATGCTCCATCAAAATAGAGCACCCAATACTCTTTCTGGTCAGCTATCAGTCCTTCATCTTTATCTTCGTTCTCAGGGGTGGTTATCATCTCCTGCCCCCCGACTTCTTGGTTATCAATGGTGCATTCAACCACGAAGTCAGCCAATGTCTGAGCCTTGATGGCCGTTCGAGGCTTATACTTGATATCAAACTCTCCAAGCTCTATGGCCCATTTGATCAATCTTCCACTTGCTTTCGAGCTGTGCAATATGCTTCTCAATTGTTGGTCTGTCAAAACTTCGATCTTGTGGGCCTGGAAGTATGGTCGCAATTTCCTTGAGGCAGTAATCAATGCCAAAGCAAACTTCTCAATGGGAGAGTAATTCAACTCCGCCCCATGCAATACCTTACTCACGTAGTAGATGGGTTTCTGAACCTTCTTCTCTTCTTTGACAAGAACAGCACTCAATGCTTGTTCGGATACCGCCAGGTATAAGTAAAGAATCTCCCCAGGACTAGGTTTGACCAACAACGGGGCTTCAGCCATGTATTTCTTCAACTGCTCAAAGGCCTCTTGGCTCTCTGTGGTCCACTCAAAATTTTTCACCTTCTTTAATGCCTGAAAGAAAGGCAAGCATTTGTCACCAGATTTGGAGATGAATCTCCCTAGGGCCGCAACTCGGCCAGTTAATTTCTGTACATCTCGTATTGAGCGGGGTGGCTCCATATCCAGAATTGCCTTAATCTTGTCCGGGTTGGCCTCTATGCCTCTCTTGGAAACCATCAGCCCCAAAAATTTTCCCGATCCAACACCAAAAGCACACTTGGCTGGATTCAGCATCATCTTATGGTGCCTTAGCACTTCAAATGCCTCTCTGAGGTGCCTTATGTGATCTACCTTGAGTAGGCTCTTGACTAACATGTCATCAACATAGACCTCAATGGTTTTTCCAATCAGATGGGCAAATATCTTATTCACCAGCCGTTGGTAAGTAGCTCCTGCATTCTTTAAACCAAAAGCCATAACAAGATAGCAGAAAACACCAAAGTCAGTTATGAAAGATACCTTAGGGATGTCCTCCTTGTGCATCTTAATCTGATTGTATCCGCTGAAACCATCCATGAAGCTCAACATTTCATGTCCAGCTGTGGCATCTATCAACATATCAATCCTAGGTAGAGGAAAACAATCTTTTGGACATGCATCATTCAGATCAGTGAAGTCTATACACATCCTCCACTTTCCATTCACCTTCTTAACCATCACAGGGTTAGCTAACCATTCAGGGAATTGAATTTCTTCAACAAACCCAGCTTCCAATAGTTTTTCAACTTCTTGCTTAATGGCCTCTTGCCTTTCAGGAGCAAAATTCCTCTTTTTCTACTTTATTTTCTTCCGTTCAGGATCGACGTTCAACCTATGAGTTATAAGTTGGGGGACAATTCCTGGCATATCCGCTGTTGTCCAAGCAAACACATCGCTATTCTTTTGCAAGAATGCTGTCAACTCGTCCTTCAAGGGTTCCTTCAGTGATGCTCCTATATATGTAACATTCTCTGGGTCGCCCAGCTCCAGAGGGACGGGGATTAAATCCTCTGCTGGCTTCCCTCGGTGTTCATCATCACTACGAACATCCATGTCTTCAATCGGGAGTACCTGCCCCCCGACTCCATCAGCTCTTAGGGCGGATACATAACAACTTCTTGCCATCTTCTGGTCGCCTTTTTGTTCTTCGACCCCATTTCGGGTTGGAAACTTAATCTTCATGTGATATGTCGAGGCAACAGCCTTGAATGCATGAAGTACAGTCCTTCCCATGATTGCGTTATAAGTCGAGGCTGCCTTAATTACCAGAAAATTCAACATTTGAATAGCTTCCTTAGGTTCCTGCCCGATTGTCATGGGTAACTGGATAGTTCCCTCCACCTTGGACTCAACCCCATTGAATCCGTAGATGGGCATGTTGGTCAGGGTCAGCTGAGAATCGGTATATCCCATCTTCACAAAAGCATCGTGAAACAAAATGTCCACAGAGGCTCCATTATCTATCAAGACTCGCTTTACTTCCGAGTTCCCAATCACAGGTGTTATAACTAACGGGTCATTATGGGGGAATTTCACCCCTTCAAGATTAGAATCATCAAAACCAATTACAATTTCAGTTCTAGCACGCTTCGGGGCCTCTCCCACGATGTGCATCACCTCCCTGGTGTATGCTTTTCGAGAGTTTCGAGTTGTACCGGCCGCTGTCGGGCCTCCCCAGATCATGTTGATGACTGGCCCTCGGGGCTGTGTGTTACGATCACGATCATTATCCCTTCCATCATTGTTTCTCCTATCGTAGTCCCTTCTTTGGGTTCCACGATCTTCACCCTTGGTGAAGTTACTCAGCTTTCCTTTGCGGATCAAGAATTCGATCTCATCCTTTAACTGCCTACAATCATCTGTATCATGCCCCACATCTCGGTGGAACCGACAATATTGATCCTTGTTTCTCTTTGCGGGGTCTCCCCTGAGTGGCTTCGGCCATCGGAAGT
The DNA here is from genome assembly GCA_037693485.1 of Kitagawia praeruptora. NCBI lineage: Eukaryota > Viridiplantae > Streptophyta > Magnoliopsida > Apiales > Apiaceae > Kitagawia > Kitagawia praeruptora. Next base: position 111,909,878 of record CM075351.1, on the reverse strand, counting down.
CCTTATCCTTCTCGATCTCCAACAAGATTTGACTTCTAGGAGCATTTAACCTTGCATAGTCAGAGAACCTTGGTCCCAAGCTCTTTTTTGGCGGCGAATCAGAGTCTTTGCTAGTTCGGGGATACTTGTCCCTAGCATCGTACTCCTGCTCTTGCTTGCGCTTTTTTATATCATTGTTACCCCGACCATTGCCTAATGTGACCTCCTTCTTCGTGTTATCCTCGGCCTTGATGTACTTATCAGCCCTTCTTTGGAGCTCAGCCATATTCTCAGGGGGATGCTTTGCCAATGATCTCTTAAAGTATAGGTCGGTGGTGCCATGCTCCAAGGCTACCATTGCAACCTTATTGTCCAGATCAGTGATGTTCAAAGTCTCCTTGGTGAACCTCTTAAGATAGTCTCTCAGACTTTCGTTCTTCCCTTGTACCACATACATAAGAGACGCAGAACTTTTCTCATGCGCTCTTCCACTGATAAACTGACTAACGAAAGCAGCACTCAACTCCTTAAAGGAACCAATTGAGTTTGCAGGCAGCTGACTATACCATCCTTGAGCCATACTTGATAGAGTTTGAGGGAATGCCCTACACTTCAAAGCGTCACTTGCAGGCTGCAACAGCAGAGCGTTTGAGAATGTTCTAACGTGGTTTGCGGGATCACCCATTCCATCATAAGCTTTAATTGTCGGCATCTTAAACTTCTTTGAGATACGAGCATTCATCACCTCCTCAGTAAATGGGGGTGTAGGATCATCAGGATCCCCAAGTGGCATCAGATCCTTAGGGTTGCTCTTGGGGGTCTCCACCCTCGTTGTTCTTCTAGTTAGGGCAGCAGCCCTTCTTTGCTTCTTGAGGGCCCCTCCAAGTCTATAAAGGGAATCGGTCCTGATGTTGGAGGGGGTAAAGTCTGATTTGACCTGGCTTGTTCTCTTGCCATATCTTCCTTCAATCTTAAGATCTCGGCTTCATAAGCCTTAATCCTCTCGACAGTTGTTGAAGGGAGTCCATCATGAGTAGTTTGAGTTCTTCCTCGAGGTTCTTTACTTGCTCGTCGCCTCCTTGGGGCTTCATCGCGATCGTAATCATCGTCAGAAGATGACTCATCCGTATAAGGACCGAAAAAATCGCGATAATCTCGATCTCGGATATGCAGGGCATGACCGCTTGATCCAGCTCCTTGAGTAGGAGGGTAGTTAGGCAGTCCATACATCGGGTTGGTATTCACGGGGAGATCCGTAGTGTGGATCTGGACTCCTGGTGGAGGATTGTTGGGATCAATGATCAAAGAAGAAACCACCATCTGTAGGGGATTAGTCCCTGGATTTGTGTGGACGATCGGAGGTAACGTACTCTCAACATGGGAAGTCGTCCCTAGGGGTTGAGAAACTTGACGCGAAACGATAGCCCCGGTCGTTGGGGGCACCAGACCAGTTGCTGGCGGGGCGGAGCTGAGTGGAATAGGGTCGGTAGTTGCTGGTGTTCTTCGTGTGTTAACCATGGTTGATGTTTTCTTCCCACAGACGGCGCCAAATGTTGTGGATTAAAATCTAGGTCACAAATTTGTAATTAATGCTAGGGTTCGGGAGCTTCTTGCTTCAATGGCTGTTTCCGTGTTCGAGACTTATCGGTCCTCACAGAGTGCCTACGTATCTCGTTATTGAGAATCAAGCCAAGACGTAGTTCTGAGAATGAGGGGTCAGACCCTTTATATAGGCTGAGAAGCCTTAGAATCGTGGTAGGGTTAGGTGACTTGGTGGGCAAGTCACCGCCTTGAGGAAGGTTTTAGACTCCTTCCTTGTAGGAGTCAGTTGCCATATCGAATTCTGTACCTTGGAGGCTAAGTCAGGCAGGAATGATATCCTTGTTTGACCTTTATTGCTGAGCTGGTCATTACCTTTAATATTAATTACGAAATTAATATTATAATTAGGGTTTAGGCCCATCTGGTGGGCCTCACGTTTGGAATATTCTCGGTCTAATTAATGCCACATTAAATGTATCTTTAGGGCTTACTTTTAGCCCATATCACTCGATTTTAGATATTAATCGAGTAATTTCTGTAAATCCCCAAATAATTAAAAATAATCATTTGCCACAGATTTTAAAATCTCCAAATTATTCAGCAATTTAAAATAAAGTCTTTACTAAATAAATCCACACTTCAAAATTAAACCCTTGCCTAAATAAACCATTGACTCGAGATATTTACCCGATCAATAATATTTTCAAAAAGGGACCCGATTACACTGAACCGGAAAATAATTAAATAATTCACTTTTGAAATTCCTTGAACCGGAATAATGAACAATAACATAAATAAAATAAAAAAATTCCTCCTCATTTTAGGAATATTATTAATATTATTGAAATAATAATAAAATCATTTCTTGAAAAATTCGGGTTATTACACAGCTGCTGTCAAAGACACCACAAAAGTTGCTATCAACTCACATGTGGACATTAACATTTTGGGTAAAGATGCTGTCACCTCTACAAAGCCTGGTCATGATACAGTAATTGTTGAAGATGCTTCAGATGATGTCAAATCACTATCTCTACTATAAAGGTACAATCTAAACTTTCTACTTCTTCAACTAAAATGCATGCAAGTACTGCTCATACCCATGCATCTAGGACGAGTGAGGGAGTGAAAAGAAAAAAGATAGATAAAAGAAAAGTGAGGTGAGCATAAAAATGAGAGGCAGCCAAACGAGCTGGCAAAAGGTGAGGGACTTGAGCATGTCCAAAGTGAAATTGAGGGAACCCCATAAACAAAGGCACTAGGCCTTGAGAGTCATTCTGTGAGGAGTGATGAGAAAAACAATGAGAGTGTGAGAAACCCTATAGCCTCCTTGTCCCAGTCTCTTTCTTTACCATCAAAAAGATTGAGAACTGGTGGTCCTTCTAAACAAGATGAATCAAGGTTGGAATCCCTTGAGGGCAGATGTGCATCCATGGAAGCTAAACTTGATGCTCTGTCCACTATGGTAGCTGCTGGTTTTACTGAGATTCAACAGACTCTTCTATCATTCTCTGCTATCCTTGGTGCTGCCAACTCAAATAAGGGGGAGAAAGTGGTAGATCGGAATAAGGGTAAAGGAGAGCAAGTGGTAGATCAGGAGAAAGTGATAAATCAGAATAAAGCAAACCTGGTAGAGAAGGAGAAACAAGGTGGAGCTACAGGTGAAGGGGAGCCAAGAAGTGAGGGGGAGCAAGTTATGGAAGAAGATGGAGATGGAAGTAAGGGGGAGCAAGAGGAAGAAGGAAGAAACTTTGGTGAAGAACTGAAGGAAGCATGAATTGGTGAATTGATTGAAGGAGAGATAGATGGTGAGGCAGTGTTGTTATCTAAAGAAGTATTGGAGCAATTAAAGAAGACTCAAAAGTCTGAGAGAACAGTACTGCCACCACTAAAAATCAATGAGCCAAATCTTAAAGATACCGAAGCTCCATTCCAGAAGTTGCAGAAGGAATGGAGAGAAAAAGAAATTCAAAATGCTCTGGGTAAAGGCAAAGGCAAAATGCCTATGTATGTGAACACATCTACTGGAACTACTTGGTCAGATGGAAGTGAATATGCCCCTGAATATACAGAATTGATGATGGTTGATCACATGGAGAGTACTTTGAACAACAGAGATGAAGAATTTAGTAAGTTGGTGGATGAATCAATTAGTGAAGTAGGGGGAGCTTTTACAAAATTGGCATCATCACTGAAGAGCAAAGTAATAAGTATCTTTGTGAGAATCAACTTGGAAAGAAGATGGGTTGTTCAAGTTTATCAGAAGAACCATTTGACCATATTCATCACAATGTAACTTTTGCAAAGTCTGCATGCTAGAGTACTCCAAGTCCTTGGAACCCTGGTAGTCAGAAATTCAACAACCTTCAATGATAGTCTGTTAGCACAAATTAAAAGGATGATTGAAGACAAACTCCCTAAGGTGATTCAAAATCCTTATGGTGTGTGTTTCAAAAGGATCACAAAGACAGGAGCAAGAAGGTTGGATTTCTTACCATTGGATAAAGTTTCAGGAATAAGCACTAAAACAATCATGACAGTGCTGAAGAAAATTCTCAAATCCAGTATCACCGGTGACAAGGTTAAAGCTATCAAGGATATTCACATGGCAAAAAGAGATGAGGAAATTAGCTCAATCATAAAGAAGTTGATCTCTAATGCTAATGCCAAGATAGGAGGAAGCTGCACCTATGATGATATTTTGGATGATGATGAGGATGACATTGGAGGAAGTGGTGGACCTGGAGAAATCAGGAGTTCTAGAAGAGAAGCCTCTGAGAATGTTGAAACACAAACTCAGATGGATGCTACCCAAGATGAGCAAGAAACTCCCAGTACTAAAAAGAAAGATACTGTCAATGATGAAGGGGAGTTAGAAATTCTTGAAGCCTTGGAGGCAAGTATCTTGAGACTTGTAGTTGAATGTTTTGATCTGGAGAAAGATATTGTCAACAAGGATACTGTCAAAATGGCTGAAGACACCCAAGTGAAAGATGCTGTCAAGAGCCAAACAGTAGATGATGTCATGAAAGATGCTGTCAAGAGTCAAATTGAAGAAACTGTCAAAGTATGAAAGCTTGTTAAGAACTTCACGTCTAACAGAAGAAAGACAAGAGCACAAGCCTATCATACAACCAAAATAAAAGGGAAGACAGTTGCAGCAGCAAGGAAAAAGAAGCATGGAGCAGTTTTGTAAGAACCCGGATTTTTGATAGAATTAAAACTTTTTCTTATGTAATAATATAGGAGTGAATAGTGGTTATGACTACGATGTAACGAATGCCTATTTGAATGGGATGGATTTAGATCCAAATATTTATATGTCATGAAGAATGCTTTTGGTTGACAGCGTAGATAAGAATGATCTTTCTCCTAGGGATATAAGTTATATTATTCCAAGAAAGATTATTCTTGTGTCATCCAAATCAATATTTGTTATTAGTCCAGTGGTTCCGTAAAAAGGTTAAGGAACGCCCGAAAGAGGACCAGGGCATTTTTATTAAATATAAGGAATAAAAGAAATAATAAAGTGTGAATAGTGATTTTGGTGGAGATGGGAATATTATTGGACGACGCTATATAGAAGTATTCAGAACGGAAATCTGAGTTCGTATCAGTGATCTAGGAGGAAATTAAGTGTATGTAAAAGCTGTCGGATTCAGAAAAATAGCACTTTTATTTTCTCCGAGAATTCCCTGGACACTGCAAGACTTAAGGATTTATTAAAGGGATTTAAGGAATTTAAATTCGAGAAGTATTAAGAAAGATGGAGAATAGTATTATAAATATTAAGAAGGTTTTCGGTAAAACTCTAACTAAAAACGAATGAGTTATTCCCTCGAATGATTAATCGAATTGAGCAATAACCGGACAAAAGAGCAAGCAGAGGGAGCAAGATGCATGCATGTGCAAGTGAAAATATCTAGTAACCAATATAGTTACAAGAGTAACTAGAATCAAGTGAATCAACTAAGTACTTAGCAATCAAACCACTTAGTTAGCTTACAACCATCCAAAGATCAACACATGTCTTGCAAATACCTCATTCCATGCATCATCCTCACTTTAATAAAGCAACCAAGATGAGATATTATCCAAGTCTCATCCACTTGTTGCATTATTATCACATTAACCAAGCAAAGAACACAAAAATATCATACTCTCTCCAAGAACACATCCATTCGGCCAAGCCCTAATTCCAAACTCAAAATCCAACTTCCAACCATCACTTGATCTTGAAACTTTTATGGTGAGTCCTATAATTCATATAAATGATCTTCAAGAAATCCTAGCTTCAATCTCCTCTTTTTCCATTTTCAAATAAATCCTCCAAGGTGAGGGTGAATAGTGTTTTTCAAGAACTAACATTGTTTTCTTTGATTCTTATGGTTGATCTAGCTACTATAAGGCCACACAAGGATAGATCAAGGCTTATTAAGGCTCTAGAACACTCTAAGGAAGGTAATCATCACTTGAAACCCTAGGCCTTACTTTGAGATTTTGCATGTTCTTGATGGATCTAGCTTAGTTATGATTATGTTCATGTTATAAGCATGATTATAAGCACGATTATGATTTAGTTTTGGTAAATGTTGAAAATAGTTTAGATGAATGGAAAGGCATTGCTTGGCCTCAGTTCATAGTGATATATCATGTATATGTTGTTTGGAGTGGATACCATGATTATGGGAAGATTTGGAATTTGGAAATATTCGATTTATAGCAGTCTTAATGCCGAAATTTCGTTAACCTTAAGAACACGAATTTAACAGTAGGTATAACTCACTGTTTAGCTTCGATTTTTGCCATGATAAGCTAGAGTATGTTATAAGCTTCGTTTTGATATAAAGTTCGTATGAAATGGACTTACGGTTTAGGAGTTATGATTAAATTCGTAAAAGTGATTTGAAACCGTAAACGAAAGTTCGTAACTGAAATTGGACTCCCTTAATATTACGAAGTCAGTGGGAAATCTTATTAATTAAATATTAGAGGTAAAAAGGAAGGTGTGGGAGAAAACCACATGTCGAATGGGTCGTTTTCCGATTTTATAAAAATGTTCGAATCAAGGTTAAACGCGAACGAACCCCTAAAAGCATGCTTGATTATGACCTTGGTAAATAACTTAGAAAACGGGCGATAAAACTCGTGGTACAATCTTGATTCGTAAATGATCGATCTCAAAACTTACATGGCTTAAGTATGTATCAAGTGTGGGTATGATGATGTGTCATAATAGCGAACATATGTCGAACCGCGTCGGTGATAAAAGAGTTACACTAAGAGGTGTATAACGAGATGAATCGAAAACGTGTTTCGACTTAAGTAGAGTTATATTTAACCTTTGTAAAGTGTTAAGTGATTAATCCTAAATGCCTTGGCTATTTATAGATCACCAGGCTGACCCGGGACACGCTACCCCCCTACCCGCACTCGATTCCCAGGCAAGTTCAAATCTTTCTTTAAGGCTGATGTTGTGAATATATATATATATATATATATATATATATGTTTTCTGTTACAGTACATATGCCATAGCATGCATGCCTACTTTCAAAGTCGTAATGATATACTTGTTCCCTGATTTAAATGTTGGCTTATAAGCTAGGTAGATAATATATCGGTTATAGCTAGTTGTATATATTTTTGTTCGTTTATGCTTGAGGACAAGCATCGGTTTAAGTTTGGGGGTGTGATAAGTGGATGTATACCCACTTGGATCGCTTCGTTTCGGCTTAAATTGGTGTCTTGTATCTCAAGTATGTGTGTGTTTTAATATGTTTTTGTGAGATTTGTGCAGGGTGTATTCCAGGTGTAGGTATTGCATTTAGTGGGCGATATATGATTTTTAGTGTTAAGAAGAACAAGTGTTGGAGTTGCAATCAACAGCAGAAGAAGGAATCAGCAAAGTGCAAGTCAGTCTGTCAACGCGCGCGGGCGCGCTGAGAGAACGCTAGGACTGCGCGCGGGCGCGCCGGGTGATTCTGTTAAAACTAACGCGCGCGGGCGCGCTGGAAACCTATAGGAAGCGCGCGCGGCCGCGCCTGGCTGCGGAAAAAGAGACAGAAAGCTGCTGGAAACTGATTTTGAGAAGGAAATTGCCATGAATTCTTCTCCTAATCATTATGGAAGATGTTGAACGGCCAGAAACTTCCAGAATCATACTTAAACATGGGAATTGCAATTCTATTTCAATTAAAGATGGAAAATTACCGGAATTCTATCCTATTTCAATTACGGTAATTGCTTGGTCAAGGAGGCACTTGGGGGCTATAAATACACACCTTGGGGCACAGAAAAATAATCATCTACACATCCTACACACTAATTTCGTTCAGAGCACGAAGGAAGAGAAGCCAAGGCGAGGATCGTGACGACAAGAAGATCTAGATATAGTTTTTCTTGTATTCCTTTGTGGAGGCGTATCTTTTGGATGCTTGTTACTTTCACGGATTTGTTCACTAAACCTTATTCTATTATTTATTTATTCATCTTCTTTATCTTGTTTAATATCATGCTTTCGTCTAATCCCATGGTGACGAAAGGTTCGATTATGAACTAATCGTTATCGTGGGATCCTAGTGGATTTATCTATGTAGCTTAGTAGTTTGTATGCCTTAGAGATTTATGTGTGGTGAATTCTTGATATCCTCGTATGGTTAATCTTAATGCTTTTAGATGCGTAGCTAACATCTAAATTGAATTGTTAATCTCTTGCTAAACGAGAGTGGATCTTGAGATTTAGAACTTGCCATGCTAGCATAGGATAGGTTGATGTTAAGCATCATGATTTGTGGCATGAATAGAGATATTATGCTACCCTATGTGATCTAAGTGAATAACTTGTGCTTCAACCTTTATGTTTTCAAATTCTATAGAGATATAGGGTCTAAACATAATAGGTGCCTATTCATCTTCTATCTCTTTTGTGGATGTATGCATAGATTGGTACTAGTATACCGAGAGGTAACTTTTACTCTTTTCGTGTTATTCGATCAGATATCAAAACCATCACATGTTTTAATCGAAGGCTGCAACTCTAAGTGAAGTAGATAATGAAACTAGGATTCCATGTTTATTCTCATATAAGTAATTCGATTTTAATTTTTGTCAATTAGTTAATTCTTAATTTTATAATTTGCATCTTAGCTTAATTTAGGTAATCAAAACCATATTTGTTATTTTTCTTAGCAGTGAATTAAAACCATACATTGTTGCATAGGCATATTTACTGAATTGAACACCATTCTAGATCTCTGTGGGAACGAACTTGATTTAATCATATATTACTTGTGACTACGTGCGCTTGCGTAAATTTAGCAAAACAAGTTTTTGGCGCCGCTGCCGGGGATCATCGGTGTTTTTTTTATTTCAGTTTATGTGTTTGTCAATAGTGGTCGTTAGCGTTCACTGACTCGGATTCTTACTTAGTTTGTTTGTTTTGTGGTGTTTCAGGTACTTGAGTTTGTATGCAAACACGTTCGCAAGCTCGATTACTAAGACTGGCAGAAGACGATCTTGTAGAGAATTTGGAGAATAAGAAAGAGGAGACTGAAACTACAGTAGCAATGGCAGATGCAGCAGCAGCTAAGGCTTTGAAGGACTATTCTCAGCCGAAACTCAATGATATTCAGTCGAGCATTGTTAGACCAGCTATTGCAGCGAACAATTTTGAGATCAAGCCGGGCACTATTCAGATGGTGCAGAATTCAGTTCAGTTTGGGGGTGCTTCTACAGAGGATCCAAACATGCATGTTCGGGATTTTATTGAAATCTGCGACACTTTCAAGTGTAATGGTGTGACGGATGATGCTATAAGGTTGAGGCTTTTCCCATTCTCTCTGAGGGATAAGGCTAAGAGCTGGCTACACTCTCTACCACCTGGTTCCATTACTACATGGGAAGATCTTGCTCAGAAGTTCCTTACAAAATTCTTTCCTATGGCGAAAACTGCAGCAATAAGGAACCAGTTGACTCAATTCCAACAACAATCTGGCGAGTCCTTGTGTGAGGCTTGGGAACGCTACAAGGAGATGCTAAGGAAGTGTCCTCATCATGGCATGCCTGATTGGATGGTTATCAATGGATTCTACAATGGGTTGGGAGCACAATCTAGGCCTTTGCTAGATGCAGCATCAGGTGGAGCTCTGTGGGCGAAGAGTTATGATGAAGCTTATGAACTGATTGAGATGATGGCTGCTAATGAATACCAGAATCCAACCCAGAGACTTTCTCAAGGCAAAGTAGCAGGAGTTTTGGAAGTAGATACAGCTTCAATGATTACGGCTCAGTTAAAAGCTCTTGCTATGAAGGTGGATTCTCTTGCTAATTATGGAGTTCAGCAGGTGGCTAGTGTTTGTGAGTTATGTGCGGGCGCACATGAGACGAGTCAATGTGCTATCTCTTCTGAATCAACACAGTTCGTGAGTAATTTTCAGAGACCTGCTGCACCAGTTCCAGCCACTTATCATCCTAATAATAGGAATCATCCTAACTTCAGCTGGAGCAACAATCAGAATACTCAACAATCTTATCAGCAAGCGAAGCCATATAATCAGGGTTATCAACAACCTTATAGGGCACCATATCAACCCCCGGGATTTCAGCAGCAACAACCCCAGGCTCATGCGGGGCAATTTTCTAATGATAAATCTGATCAGCAGCCTTTGGTTTACCAGTTTAATTATATGTATCAATAATGTTAATCAACGGCAAAACTCTTAAACTTATGATGTTATCCTTTTGGGTTGTAATAACTTTTATTCGGAAATCTGTAATGTGAGACTTATTTCAATTTCATCTCTGGGACTATAACTGTGTGTATGTGTGAGTGGATATTATTGTGGGGTCACAGCATGTGATTTATTTATTGTGGATTCAAGTAAAGTATCAATAATGGAAAATAAGACCGTAACGACCAGATCCCGGACCCCGGTAGTGGGGGCGTTACAAGTTTTGACAGAGAAGCCCATTGACAAGAGAAAAGTAAATAGTTTTGAACTGTTGAAAAACTCAATTGATGGGAGCATTACATCTGTCTCAGTGGAACTAGACCCAGTCAACAACAACGTACTCAAGTATAATCTCAAGGACTGTGGAACTACAGTCATAACTGTAGCACCAGATTTCACTATGGAGATAGTTTCACATGTGGTAGGCAGTTTTGATATTTCATACAAAACTGTAAAGGTAGGGAGAAGAATTGATTTCTTCATTCTGGAAAGGCTGATCACTCTCATGGAAACAGACCAAGATGTTTCTAGCAGTATCTTAGAGCATGTCAAAGAATACTATGCTAAAAGATATGCTGAATTTTATGAGAAGTATGGTGATTGGAGAGCACATGATGATGCAGACCTGGAAGTTAGTTCTGATGGGGAACCAATGCCTGATGTGAACCTTACAGAAGCACATCGCCCTTTTACAAAGGCTGCCATGGCTGAATATGAAGCAGAATAAGCTTTTCAAGCTGCTAGAGCTAAATCATCCCAACCTACCAAACCTGCCAAACAAAGTGCTGAAGATCTAGAAGCTCTACTGAAGGAAAGCCATAAAAAAAATTAACAAGCTATTCAGTGAGGAAGCAGGTTATCAGCCCTGTGTACTGGATGATCCTCTGAGAATCAAAGATAAAAAGTAAGAAATCTATGTTGATAGTTTTCACAAACTGAGGACCAGTATACTGAAGGATCTCTACCGGAAAGTTGTTGGATCAGTTCATAAGCTCGAAATGCTAGTTGCTTGGGAACTAGAGTTTATATTTGATCAAAGGAGAGATAAAGATCCAAAGCTAGACAGAAAGAGAAGAGCATCTCTGAATGCTTTTCCTGGAAGGAGATTCAAGATCATCCAAGGAATTCTGAAGTTCAGAACATACACTTATGATTTTGAAACTTGGTTTGATCTAAAAGATGCTGAAGTATTTCCTTCTCGAGTGATTCAAGGGTACATTGAAGATGATGCCAGATCACCAGAAGAAAAAACTTTAGTTGAAGACCTCAACAAGGCAAAACATGAAGCTCTCAAAAGAGAGGGAAAATTCTGAACAACTGGAGATTGCTAAATCAAGTTAAGTTAATCTCTGATTCGCTCATTCAATAGGAGCAATTGATTTGCAGTTAATTCATAAGCTTCATGTTCTAGATTTTTCTTAACATTTATCAGATATGGTATTTCAACTATTCTGATCTATGTTAGTTAAGTTGTCAACACGTTTTAATTGTAAATTTGTTGTTATTGTCCATAAAAACAAATTGGGAGAGATTGTTGGGATTTATGGGTGATAGCATAGAGACAACTTAACTATATTTCCATGTACTTAGTTTTTACTAAGTTGAACATATTGTCACAGCCAGATTATGTCTTTGTAATCGAATAATTGATGTCATGTAATAATTGTATGATTTGGGAGAAGTTCGTACATTTGTTCAAGCCTCAAGGAATACATCCAGAAGATAGCAAGAATAAAAGTTACTGTCATGTTCTTGACAGTAAGGTTACAAGAAGACAAATGTTGCAAAATCACGATAAAGCTACATCTGACAGCAACATTGGCTGAAGCATGGGATAGTAACATTCTCACACTTGATAGCAAGTTTGGAGTTCCGACAGTAACATTGGCGGGATCTCGTACTGTCAACTACTGAATAATACTTTGACAGCAGACTCGGCGGTTAAGGTTACTATCACATTGAATTATTTGATTTGGGTATTTTTCTCAGTCAAAGCCCGTGACATGTTACATGTTCAAGAAACAGATTTGCTGCAACACTCTATCATTTGTAGCAGACCTGCAAAGACTACGATAGAAGCTTAAAAGATTCACAAGACAAGGTTGGTCAATTCGAGATGTATGTTATATCCACATCTACTAGAATTGTAAGTATTAGCTAGAAATAGAAAGAATCTAGGTTGCTTTACTTGTAAGGTTTATCCTGTCTGTATAGCAATTTAGGAAAGTCACATGGGTGTGCAAATTGTAATGAGCTGCCACTTGAAAACGATAGCAGCTCAACACCCCATGCGATAGAGACAACAGAGTATCTTAGTCTACTTAGATACACATCTCAGATTCTTTTATATACGCATGTACACACACGAAGCAATCTTGTAATCTTAAGAGACAACGAAGCTGGAGAAACTTTTCTCTAGGTTGTAGCAACACTTCACACAAGATAAATAAAACATTTATTTTGTGAGAAATCTTGTTTCACTTATTGCTTGCATACATCTACTGATAACTTATAATCTTTATCATCGTTGTTGTTTTAAAGATTGAATGTTATCAGTATTGCATTCAACCCCCCCTTTCTACAATACTCCGGGACCAACAAGATCAATAATATTCGTAGTGTCAAAAATAGAACTTTGTGAGTGTGGAGAATTTTGATTAGTGGTAGGGGTTTGTCGATTTCCGAAATTTGGATGTGAAAATTTTGAACCGTATGGAAATTGTGAATTTTGAGGATAGGGGTAAAAAGGATTAGGAAAATGGAATTGAGAATTTGGCGTTTGAGGATTATAACACGGATTTTGTGGATTAGAAAATTGAGAATTATCGATATTTGTATTTTGGGCAAACGGAAAATAAGAATTTGGAAATGGATACGAAAATTGGGTGTTCGAAGATTGAGAATTCGGATTTGTATTTTGAGGATTTGAAGATGGTGGATATTGGTGAGGATTCATTTTTTTCTCTTTAGATGATTTTTTGAAGAAGATGAGAAGTTTGAAAAAATAGAAGTGAAATTTACATATTTATAGTGCTAAAATTATAAACGTTATAGCTTCTGTAATTTATAACGTCTATTTACTTTTTAAAGATAACGTTAATATTAACGTTTTTATTCACTGTATTGTCATTGTTAAATTGCAGTGCAACAGGAGGAGTGGAGGACTGCTGCAGGAGACACAAAACATATTAAAAAAAATAAAAAGTAATCCACACAAGCAAGAGTTGGCCAGTCCGTGTTGGTGGGTCTGGACCAACTTTTTTCTTTTGCTCCAACGCAAGGTGGCTGGACAACTACAAATCTCTCTCCTAGTGGCGGTACTCAGGCCTCGCGCTGGACTTGCTCTAAGAAGACACGCTTATGTAAGAAAAGTGAGAAATGATAAAATAATAGATAGTGGTTAAAGTTATGAAGAGAAGTAAGAGAAAGAAGTAATAAACAAAAATATATAGATAGAAATGAGGAATGGGATGGAGTAAATTTTTAGATGATAAATAAATTATAGGGATAAATTTAAGTAATTACTGTTTTTAGTAAGAATATGAGATTGAGGAATCGAATGAGAATGCACTAAGTATATAGTTCTTGACGAAAATTTATTAAATTTATGTGTGCTGTCACGGTGCTCCTAGTTCGAAAATTGTTTTAAAATTTGATTTTAATTTATTTATCTTATATCTTTTTTTCATTTCATATTACTGATGTTTGAAAATGTGAATAGGTGTAAATGGCTAATTATATCCAATTTAAATAATTACCAAAAATAGCTTACTGATTTCAATTTTAACAGATGCAAATGGTACGCTGAATGTAAATAGTAAACTAAATGCACAAGCAGTAAGTAAAGTACAGGAAAAAAGTGTAAGTCAAATATATCATATTTTGTTTATAATAGTATAATCTATACTATACTATAATAAGTAAACTAGGGGATAATTGGTAGTTTGGTAGTTTGGTTCAACCCTATTTTTTAGTCATAATTTTAGTTCAATTAAAAATAAATTTAATTAATATTTTATCTACCTAAAAACATTCCCGGGTAAGCAAAGATTTATCCGAGAGTTTTGATCGAGAGGAGTGGCGTGTGTATGCGTGTTTTTTTTTAATTTTATTAATAGGAGAGTGTTTAACAGGCGAGTGTTTTGTGTATTTTTTTACATTTTTTTATTGTTAATAATAAGGATTTAAGCAAATCAAAGAGTGACCAAAATGAGCGACCAACAAAAGAGTACCAAACCGACAATCAAAAATATCCTATTTCGCTTATAATAGTATTAAACTAGGGGATAATTGGTAGTTTGGTTCAACCCTATTTTTTAATATTAAAAAACATATTAAACAAATAACAAATTACACTATAACAAATTAAAATTAATATTTATAATATCTTTGCACGGGTTATAAGCTAGTATAGATAATATAATAGTTTTTCCCTTAAAGTGCAACGATGGATCCATAAAGTCTTGATGCATCAAGCCATATTTTTTCTTATTTAACTCTCGCTCCGTTTATAAAAAAATTGAATTTTTTTTTTTTGAAAAGCAAGAAATATATTGAGAAACCCAAAAAAGATTACAACCAAGATTCATTACAGAGTATTAGATTCAATACTCAACACTAGAAGCTTAATTTTCCTCAAAAAAAAAACACTAGAAGCTTAATTTTCCTCAAAAAAAAAACACTAGAAGCTTAACACTAAAAGCTAGAATTTGGAAGCCAAATATGAGAATATAACCATTAAATACTTGTAAGGATCTACTAAAATGATAAGACTTGCATCCAGTGACGGAGACAGGGGGTCCAGGGGGGTCCCCGGCCCCCTCTAGGATTGGGAATATTACTAGAGTAGTATTGAAAATGAATAATATTTTCTTGTAGATCAGCTGGTGAAACTTCATGTCAATCAGTTTTGGAAGTCCGGGTTCGAACCCTTGTGGCATGTATTTCAATTAGTTTTTTCTTTTCTCCCAGGCCCCAGCACTCTCTCTTCTACTTCTCTAATTTTTAGTTTTAACCTTTCATTTTTTTTTAACATGTTTTTAAAAAAATTTAAATATTTCAAAGTTCAAATCTGTCAAATTTAATTGTTGATTACACAAATTTATTCTTTTTTGTTTTTCCAATTCGTTTTATATAAATGTTCATTTTTTTAAAAAAAATTACGTTTATAATATATATTTGGCCCCCCTTAAAATATGTTCTGCCTTGCATCACATTCCCAGCTCTCCGCCCCATGCTTTCAAAGATGAGGTTATGAGTTACAATCTACGGAGTATTATAAATGGGAAATCCTTTCTACAAGGAAACCTGACCCATATCTATTATAAATAATATATTATAAAAATTTTCTATAATATATTTATATCGTAAAATAAAATATATTTGTAGAGTAATATATAAATAGTAACAGTTTATTTGTTACAATTTTATATATATTGTAACTAAAATAAAGCATAATATATTATAAATTATCTATATATTTATTTTAATGTTATAAAATATAATAAAAATAACTTTCTAATTTTTTTAAAAAAGTAATTATTAAATGGGGCAGGACAAAAAAGGCAGAATACATTTTTCAAATAAGGGCAAAAAAGAACAATTATCGATATTTTAACAAAACAAAATGTCTCCTTTACCCCTTTAAAATGTAACATTTTTTGATTCTATCATAATTCAAGAATTAAAAGATGCAGTTTTTATATCTGAAAAGTTTGAAAAAAAATATTTGAAATTATATCTTAAAATTATATTTGATTCAACTAGGATTTTGAGGAATTTTTTTGAATTTTAGAAATCTAGGAGTATTCAATTTGAATTTTTTAAATCAATTAAAATCTTGATGTATGCAATTTGGATTTCAAAATGTCTTTTAAAATCTGAAGGTATTCAATTAAGATTTCAAAAAGTTTTTGGGTGTATTCAATTTGAATTTAAAACAATCTATTAAATCCGTTGGTATTCAAAAATCTAAGGATTTTTTTGATTTATTAAAATGGTGGATTTTGATGGATTTGTTAGTGTTTTTTTATAAAATTTGAAATCTCACCAAAATCATTGAAATTTTGAAAAATTTTAAAAAAACTTTTCTAAATTTCGAACTTTGCAAGATTCTACAAAAACTTTTCAAAAATTCACAAAAAAAATTAAAAATCAAACAACAATTTTTAAAAATTCATGAATTATTATTATTCTCTCAAAATCTAAGTTTAATACACCCCATGCTATGCTATGAATGAAACGAAGGAATTACCGTACAAACAAAAACACATGTAGCACAAAAGCTAAAGTGCAAAACTATGTTGAAGTAGTTTGTAGTCACACTATTGTACTCTGAAGTAAAATGAGAAGTCACTTTTATCACAACCACCAATCTCTCTCCCTCACTTTCCTCTTCTCTCTCTCCGTCGCTGCTGGCGTTATCACCTCCCCTAACCCCAACTCCAAACGCCATTTTCTCCGGCAATTCCAACCCAAATCCTCCGCCACCCCCTCGGATCTCATCTCTCTCCTCGGCCCACCTAACCAAGCTTCCTCCGTTAATGCTCACGAAGCTCGTCAGCTCAAGTCTTGTTTCAAGTTCATCGTACCTTTTGACCCGACCCGACCCGGAACTCAACCCGGGTTGGGACCTGGATTTAGGTCCGACCCGGGTCGGCGGGTGTTGGGTAGTGGCGGGAGTGGTAGGGTCGGACCAGGGGTCCGATCCGGGTCCGGACCCGGGTGGCGGGAAATGAGGGAAGGGAGTGGCAGGGGAGTGGAGGAGGAGAATGAGGCGGTGTGGTGGCCGCCGGTGGCGGTGATGGAACTTGCAAGGATTGCGGTTGATTCGGGTGGTGACGTGGGGGCTATACAGAGGGCATTGGACCCCACTATGATACCTGTAAGTCTTTGCATTGTTTATATGAAGATTAATAAGGGTATAATTGATTTAGTTGATGTTGCTACCATATACATTGCGCATATGTGTGTGTGTGTTTATCGATATATGTAGAGAGGAGGTTTTCGCAAAGACAATTAACGTAAACAACACTAATAAGTAGTGTACAAAGTAGAGACGAGAGCACTATATGAATGTTGCGAGATAATAATAGATATCAGTAAGGATATAACTTGCACTGAAACACTGATAAATACGGGAAAAGTATGCTAGTGTAGTTCACTTGAAACAGATTAACGACCAGTCGACCAAAAGCATTCTAAGTTACCAACTAGACACCATGTTCTTCACTAAATGACCATGTAGATGACATGTTGACATGTTATTATGATGTAATAGAGGACGTTACCGTAATTATTATTATTAGAGAAAAATGATAGTTTCCTTTATTACGATTACGTATTGGCTATATAAACGATTATTGTATTGTAAACGAATTAAGGCGTTATGCCTTTACGATTGAATAAACGAATATTTGCGAATACTTTATCATGGTATCGAAGCCCAAGGTTAACGAAAATGACGAAGAGGCGAAACCACAACAATGATGATGGGTTTGTGGGAGAGACTGTACCAATCTTACAATGATGCGATGACTTACAACAAGATCTGACAATCGTTTTCTTAATTTAAAACAACGACGATGACCGGACGATCGTTTTTATAATTAAAAACAACGATGATGACCCGTTGATCGTTTCTTGATGGAAACAACAACGACGACGACGATCCGTTGATTGTTTCTCGATGACCGTTTCTCGTAGGGGTGATCATAAACCGCACCAAACCGCAAAAACCGCCCGCACCGCACCAACCCGCACCACACCGCGCGATTTTTATTATCTGTGGTGCGGTTGCGGTTTCAAATTTTGACAAACCGCACGGTGCGGTGCGGTGCGGGTTGCGGTTTTAGTTTCTGAAATGCGGTTCAAACCGCACCGCACCGCAATATTTAATATATATATATTATGTTAGTATTTTGTTAATGATTTAAGGGATAGTTTGCAAACTATTTGGTTCGTTAGTACCTATTGCCTAGTAAATAGTAATAATTTATTTTAGAGGCTTATGAGATAAATTATAATGCGCTAGCCCATCTTTATCTATTTAGTATCACAATATTTCATACTACAATGTTTGTATTTCGTTAAGTCTATAGACACGGTCTACATACGAATTAGAAATGTGGTTGAGTAAGAACTTTAAAAATTAATTTCACATGCATGACAATTAATATTTTAGATTTATAATTATTTTTATCGAAGGTGTAAACCGCAATAAACCGCACCACACCGCACCGCATTTTCGCGGTGTGGTTTATGCAGTTTTAAAATTTCGCGGTGCGGTTGCGGTTTGGAAATTTGACCGCGGTTTTGGGAAAAACCGCACCGCGATCATCCCTAAACTTTCTCGATTAGAAACGATGACGACTATTTTCAAGATTTTTTTTTTGATTTTGTTATTATTTTACAAACTCTCGATACTTGTATCTTGAGTTTGAGGGGGATGTTGACATATTATTATAATGTAATAGGGGAAGTTACCATAATTATTATTATTAGGGAAAAATGATAGTTTCCTTTATTACGATTAGGTATTGGCTATATAAACGATTATTGTATTGTAAACGAATTAAGGCTTTATGCCTTTACGATTGAATAAACGAATATTTGCGAATACTTTATCACATACATAACAAAAAGCAAGTCATATGAACAAACCAGAAATTATTGGCAATGTGCAATTGCCTACACTTGTTAAGAGGCTGATCCAGCTCTTGGATTTTCATTGTTCCCAGATTAGATGTGTTAATTTCTGTATAAATAAAAAGTAAAATTGTATTTTAAGTATAAAATACATAGTAAAATGAAGTTCCTGATATCCTAATATTTTAATTACTTAAACTGAATTGATTAAGTACTACACCATTGGACTTTAGTTGAACTCGGACATGTATTGGATGTTTAAAATTGTGTAATTTTCATTTAACAATGGATTTTTAATGCACAATTGCATATCTTGATGTGAACTTGTATTGTGGTTGGTTGACATGGATGAGAAGAGAAGGATGTATAAAGATTGTGTGTAAGAAAATGGAGTTTGAAGTCTCATGATAAGAGTTGTGATGGATATAAGCGGGATAAGTTACTGATCGTTTGTATTAATTTAAAAGTTATGAAGCCTAGTTATGCATAAATTTACATTTAGTATTTTATGATTACAGGGACAAATATAACTGTAAAGCATCAATTTTGAAATTAAATGTGGCCTAAAACGGTCTTCATCACAAGAAACAATTGGACCTAGTAGTTATGCATAATACGTACTACGTAATCTATTAAAGATACTTTCCTCTATTACCTTATACTTATCTCTCTAAGAAAAGCGTAATTGTTAAAGCTGGGTACTTTTATATATGAACCATGTAGTAGTACCATAATCAAATTGCACTGGTAAATCTTTCATAACAAAAAAGAATCTTTTGGAATTTCCCTTTTAATAGTTTTTGTTTTTTTCTTATTCTTATTAAAAGCCAAAAGGTGTTGAAATATCACCACTCAAGGTGAATGAATAACCTTGTTGAATCTGTTAAAGAGGCCCGTACAAAGTTGTTATAAACATTTGAATGATTTGCTTGGAATGGAATAGTAAATTCTTACACCTTTTTATGTTGGTTTTTTTGTGTATACGGTATACCTATATTAATTTGATAGGTACCTGATATTGAAGGATCAAAGGGAAACAGATGTGAGCTAACAAGAACTCCCTATGGGCGGCACTTTATAAGTAAGGTTAGTGTCAGATTTTATATTCAAATATTCACTTTTAGTTGGTGCAGCAATTTGTGCATGCAAATTTGTTATGTATCTTAGCTGTGTTGCGTTTTATTTTGTACAATAGCTGCTTATAATCTTTCTTATTTTTTGTTCTTGTGATCGTGTAGGATGTGAATTTATACCTTGAATTTTTATTCAATCTTATTGCTGTTCGAGGTCCTGATGTGGGGTTGAATGTATCACTAAATCGTTATGACTTCTTTCATGGTCACATTTTTCTTGCCTCTGATTCAGGGAGGCTTGGTATATTGTAAGTCGTTAGTGCACACACATTTGTATACAAAAATATTTATATATTTGTTTCTGTTGTTATGTTTGTGTATATTTGAAAGGGAGATTTAGATAAACCTGTCCAGAACCTAACTTCCGAGTGGGACATCCTGGTATGTTTGGGTTTGTTTGCTATATAAAGAAACTTGTATGGCATATGGTTGTGTAATAAGACTCAAGAATGACACTCCTATAACAAGCTTTCAGTATTCAAATTCATTTTTTAATAATAATGGAAATTTGGATATTGTTACTCAGTGTTGGGACTACAACTACCCTCATCGGTCCCAACTCCCGCCATATTTCTACCTAAAGCCCCTGGAGGCTTGGACAAACAGAAGTGTTGCCTGACAGCATAGCATCTTGACAACTAGCCCATCATTACAGTGGATTGGTATTAACATCTACAAACTTCTCCCAAGATTTGATTGCTAATAAAACATGGATGAAGAACTAATTAGGAGAAGTACTTGTTTCTAGGGAGGTGCTATAAATTGTAAATGCCTTCGCCATGGTTGTTACGGCGTCCATATGGCGTCCGTTTTATCGCCATATGGCGCCAGATCGAGGCAGAATGGTATGGCGTCTGGTTCGCCATGAAAAACTGCAAAAGTCGTCGCCACAGGACGCCACAGGACGCCATAGGACGCCACAGGACGCCATATGTTTGATTATCTTGATATCTTTCTAGTTTTTGCTTTGGTTTGTTATGTTTGAGTACTTGTCACTTATGGATTTGGTTTGTTATGTTTACTTTGTTATGTTTAAACTTTAAACTCATGAGAATTACTTCATGTCTTCATCTTGCTATGGTAAATTGGTAATATATATTAATTATTATATATAGAATATATATAATAATTAATATATTATATATAAACGCCACGGGCGCCATACAGACGCCACGCGGACGATACATCGACATATTGTTGTGGAGGTCCTTGGGCGCCACGGCTCGCCGCGGCGCCGTGACAACCATGGCCTTCGCTTTTCTGAGTTTTGTAAACATCAATAAAAAAATGACAATTAATTTGGATAAGATTTATAGGAAACAGTCGTGTTAAGCCATAGGTTTATGTAAATTAAGAGCTAAAGCACCCCTTATATAGCGATATGATATGGCAGAAGTATGGGGCCTGTAATCGTAGCCCATACTTTTGCCTAACCATGTCACTTTGATAAAAGATTACGTAATGATCCAAATCCATATGAATTTAACAAGCTTTCTTCAGTTAACATAGTTCCAATTCCAAGCTATGTTAGAAAACTACATTGTTGTAGACACGGATATGTTCACTAACATGACAGTTTATTTATCTGATTCTGTGGCCCATTGTTTATTAGCAAATGACATGCACAAATGCACCTCATCGTGCACATCCTTTGGCTAGTATTTGTATTTCTTACCTATAGATCAGAACTATACCAGTAGTAGATAGGAAACTTACTGTAATTGTAAAGTGCTACACGGTTGGTCAATGGGCAGTAAAATTTCTGCATTCTTTCTTGCTGTGGAAATAAGCATACGTACTCTTTTTACAATCTATTTATATCTTTGGTGCCAAACTATCAGGTTTCATGCGAAAGAGTACCCAGCCTTTGACAAAAAAACATTTCCCTTCAATATGGGCTACTGTCAGACAGGTATATTTTTGCTTTTGTTGCATCTTTAGTCTATTATGCTGAAGTTTTAAACATTTCTAAAAATAATGGAGGCTTTGTGGTTTCGATCAGTTAATTTTAGGATGCTTGACTACTTGCAAATTATCATGTTTTTTAAAAATTAGAAAGTAAACATGGGTGTCTGTGTAGCTCACCTTTCTTAAATCTGTTTTTGTTACTTTGTTCTGATTCTTAATGAATTCGCCCCGTCATAAAGTATTTGAGTATTTGTCTATTTATAGGCAAACTAATTATTGACAATAGAACATTCGTATGATAAACAAAACTGTTATAAATTTCGAATTTTGATCATTAGGGTCAAATGTGAAGTACGATGAATCAATGAATCTTCGGAACATTCTGTGGCTGGCCCCATTGCCAGATACCTCCGCTAAAGCTTGGCTGGCACCTGGTACCTCTTCTCATTATTTTGTTCAACTACTGCAGATGATTTTTAGTTCTTGACTCTGTTGGTTGATTATTGATGATTTCTAGTAATCATATTCATTTAGGAGTAACCCATAAAGAAAGACTCTCATTAAGAGCTATTGGTCACCTGTGAAATTATCAACTGTATCACTTATTTATTGCACACTGAACTCACAATAAATTGTGCACTGAACTCTAGATAATATACATATATAGACATTCACACCAAGAACAGACATTCACACAAAGAATGATCATGGTGAATTCCGAAACTCTGCGAAATTTTAAATTTCGGTAACTCCTGAAGAAGATAACCAGGAAGTTTAACTCCTTGTTCCACTCTTCGTCAAAGAATGGTTTGGTAACCCCTAACGGTTTGACTACTAAGTTGGGATGTATTCACAATAAAGGCCCAAAGAAAATTAGGACTTCTAGTTTTAGTGATGGTGGTAATTGCAACATACTGTCGTGGTAGAGAACCACTATATTTTTTTTTCCCTTTTTTCTTTTATTTGTGTTTCTGATTAATTTTTTTTTTAGTTTTTGTTAAATACATAGTACAGAAACAAAGTAATCGCAGAAAGGTCTGGAAGTCTAGATAGCTTTATGGCATTCACATTACAAAATCGATTGTATTTTGTGTCGGGCATGGTTCATATTCTTTTGAGGTTTTAACTAATTTTAATTTCAGCTGAGTGTCTTTGGTATTTTTGGGTGTATATATATAGATGGTCTGTTGCAAATCAGGATGATAGAATTCATTGTAAGTAAAAAAAAATTGGAACGTAGATAGATTCTAGGGCAGAAATGAGAAGAACAGGACATCAGCGAGAATGTAAGGAATAGTGCTGCACTACTGCAGATTAAACAATAGGGAAATCTACTTAAAAGTTTATCAATAACATATAGTAGATGAAATATCAATAACAAAATGTTAATCAAGGATTACACTAATTTAGTTCAATTCTTTATATAGATTTTATTTTCACTTAAAGAAATTGTGTTATCACGGCTTCCCTTAGTTCCATTGTGCGTCAGGTCTCTGTTCCTGAGTCTGTAATTGCACTATTGTGAATTAAAATCTCAACTTTTCCTGGTTGCTTTACCTTATTTTGATTATTGAAATTTTGGATTCTGCATATGGGACAATTTGATTGATCACTTTCTGTTTTCTTTAAAATGCTTTTTTTTCTATAGGAGTCCTAGTTGTCTTGGATGCACGCCCAGATGGAATTATTTATGAAGATCTCATCCCTAGTTATGCACATTATGTAAGGACCTTGTATGAAGGTATCCATTCTTCTTTCTTTGCCTCTTAAAAGTTTCGTCAAACAATTACTAAAACGACGGTACTAATAAATAATTTCATATCATTTTTCTGTCAGAGGATTTTGGCGACATTGTAGCTGACGTCAATTACCTGGATTGTGGAGGCGCAACTCCCAAATATAAGATATTTATATGTTGACACCCTTATGAAGGTATACAATACTCTCTCTCTCTCTCTCTTTTTTTTGGTAAAGGTTAATTACAGAAATTTAAACACACACAGCACCTTGCCCCACTCTGGGGAACAAAAATGATCTTTGCCTGATCATTGTTACATCTTCAGGAATGTGATTTAGTTATAGGTTTACCGCTTTGAGCTATATATGTACAAGACACCAACTCGTTGCTGACTGCTTGCTAAGTATCATTCAAGTCTCAAGTTCCTGGAAATGTGTGAGGACTATGTTGCTGCAACCAAACTACATATATGAAAGGATGCTTTTTTACAGAGGATGTCTTGATGCCTATTGGCTATTACTTAACCTTCCGACATGAGATGTAAATGCCAGATTTCTGAGCCACATGCATATTCAAATGCTTTCTGCAACGTAAGTTTCTGATATTGATCAGATTGCAATTATATATATCAATTGCACCGCTTTGTCTTATGTCTGCAATATGGATGATATATAAAGTCAAGTACAAGTACTAAAATTTGAAAATACGGTAAGAAAAGTGAAAAGGACATAAAAAAATCACAAGTATTTGGCCATTTTAAGAAGACATTTATTTGATGACAACTTCATATGTTCATTAGTTATAGCCTACAATAGTCCATACCAGGATCTGTACATGTTTAAAACTTTTATGACATAACAGGTATATTAATATGTTTTCCAAAAATGAGACCAATTACTCGGTTTCAACATAGGAAGAATTATGTTGTTCGAATTTATGCACTTGTGTTGTGATAGATTTAGATCATAAATTTTAATCTTGCAAAACAGATTAGGATGAAGAAATGACCAATTTAAGTTTTAACACATTCTGAACGGCCAACCAAGAGTTGCGCATACAATGTATGTATTCAAATGCGTATCCCAATCATTTACAACTTAAAACTCAATTGAGCGTAGTACAGGAGTCGTACTTTCCTGGTTGTGTGGCCACATGAGAGGATAGAAAGTATGGCCTCATGAGAGGATAGAGAGTATCAAACAAATACGGATGGAGGTATTGCAAAGAAAGGAAAATTCAAGAGCATTGCACAATGAGGTGTCGCCCATTAGTGCACTAATTTGTGCACAAGGTCTAAGAGAGGTCAAGAGTTCGACTCCTGACGTGTGCGTGTGCTCAACTATCCAAAAAAAAAATTAGTGCAGCAATACATTGTAATTGATAAAAGCAAATGGAGGAGGATTATCATGAGACCCTTACACTTTGTTTGGTTGGGCTGAAAGGAATAGTTGGAGGAGTAGTGGGTATTCATTCCATTGTAACCTTCATTCCATTCCTACCAAAATTCATTCCTCCTAACCAAACACAATGTTAGTTGTCAACACTAGAATTCCTCCAGTCTGGCAGTGTGCTCGGCCTGAGAACAATTGCAGGTTCTTTATCCTTCACCATGTTCAGCGCCTGGCCCTCGCAGCAATACATCAGCTATGCATGCTCAGCAATGCAACATGAAAATCCAACGGTTACCGAAAAGTTGGGCCTATTGGCTCATCATCATCTGATCAAGGTACTGGCTTTTACTATTTCACATCTAGTTCATCGAAGTAACTTCAAAATAACTCTTACGTCAATTTGTTTCTATGCATGTAAAACTGAACCCTTCCCCTTAACCCCGTTGAGCCAAGTTGAGAGCGATCAAGTCCCAGGGCCACCAGCCTTTGGCAAAGGTGTGAAACTGAGAGTATGACGGTCATCAACTGGTTGTCTAGGATAAAATGTGTCGCTGATGCCTGGTAATCAAATAAACTCTTTTATGGAGACCTTCATACCCCGTACTTTGTACTACAAATCAACTGTCATGTAATTCTAATGAATTGTATGTATTTTTTAATGATACTATTTTATGTATTGCAAGCAAAATATATGTATTACTATCTAATTATAAAACAATTTGACTTTTTTCTTACTGAAGGAAAATTAAGTACAGAAAGAAAAAGTTTACGGTCCTCAAAATCTCGTTCCTTCACAAACATGATACCAAATGAAACAACTCCCTCTAACATGCAAATTGGCTTCCTACAATTATTCATGCAAATTCAAGATATCTACCAACTGAACACATGACATGAACAAAATTCGAATCCATAATCCGTAATTGTATATATATTAAGAACTTCACACTCAGGAACATTATTGCTATCCAATGCACAGTAAATAAAACAATCCTGCTCTCTAGATATAACTAGTAAGCAAAGTCGGGATAAAGTTCAAGTCTAGATCCAATCACAACCGCTGGTTCAAATTTTTAGACGTACGCCTCAAGTATAATAACCATAACACCCCTGATTGTTTGAACAAATCCAAGTCATACATATGTAACTAGGTTATTTCTTTCCTCCAGAAGAAAGAAACTAAAGTAAGGAAACAAAGACAGAGATCAGGTTCCCGTCCTGCTCCACAAGTAACCACTCAAGTTAACTTCTTGGTTCAATCAGATCTCACCTGCAATAACAATCGACAACACAAGGGGGTTAAAAAAACTAACAGTTTGACTGGATGAAACCCACTGCTTGCAATTGAGGGCAAATAAACATACCGAAGGTGAGCGACGGGAAATGTTCCTATCCCTGCTCGGACTCCTGCTAACCGATCTACGGCGACGAGACTAGATGGTACAACATGTTCAGAATATAACACTATTAAATAAACATTCTCACACATCGTAACGCAAAACATGGAACAAGTAATTTAACTTACAGCATATGCCGGAGATCTAGATCTTGAGCGAGATCTGCAGAAGTTCAAAATATATAACCAAATCAATATCCATTTTCTAACAAATTTATTAAGACCTCTTATCCAAGGAATACCTTCTCATTACCATCATTACGCAAGGAAAATAGTTCTCAGCATTTTCAGTATCATTATCTATGATATGAGAAATGAACATGCTTACCAAAGATCGAGACATTTATTATTTCTAGGTATGTAACCTATTAATTGCCCAAACTAAAGAAGTGGGCCCTCAAGTTTGCAGCTCCACCTTACAGAAAGAAGTGGGCAGAATTCACATGTGCATCTCACCATTATAAAGAGGCACCAAGCAAGCTAATTAAAAAAAAATGTCGGGAGTTACTTGTTCATCTACCTATCAAAATTGGTCCTAGTAATTAGATCACGGTCATCTATCTTTACATGACAATCCATTGTCTTTTAGTTTACTGTCTTTAGCATGCCCATTGGTGACAGACACTGCATTACATATAAGAAGTTATTTACCATCAGGGGATCAAGGCTGGCTAGAGCTGCCCAGTTTGAGCGCCATACCCATCATAATCCTAACATGATATCCCCAGATCGCCGCAGAAAGCCAGATCTAGAAAACAAACAAGGAATCCTTTATAATCGTGGCAGCATAACACGGCAAGTTTTAGATCCTTTCTCAATTAGGCCCATCCCACTTTGAATATTTTTAAAGAATTGTGTAGAGGCAAAAGATATATTCCCTCTGTACTAAGAAGTCATACTCTTTTTAGTGGAATTTAAAAAAAGTGTGGAAGTTCAATACTTAAAACTACAGAAATTATCTTGGCCGCGTGTAACTCAATTTAGTTCTTGGCAAAAATGTTACTGATAGACTACAAGTTTAAGAAATATTAACCGATGTCTCGAAAACTAAAATATATTCTATAATTTCCAAATGAAAAAGAAGGTTAGAATATAGGAAAAGAAAGGTACTCCTATTGTTCCGCCAATACCAACTGTCTGTAAAGAATATAAAAGAGAAAAATCAAATTTGAAGACTGAAGTGTTTGTTGATTTTTCTTCAATGTTACCGGCATCATCTATGCAAAAAGACAAATATATGGATTTCAAGAAGAGGAGGGCTGGTGCATAATTCTGGAGTGATTTGAGTGTTAAACTGGGAAAAGAATATAAATGAAACTGACCCTCACACACCCATCAATTTATAGTTTTATAGTTTGGCGGGAAGTCAGTATCAAAATCGGTGATGTATCTGAAACAATAGATAATTTACACTTGAATTTAAAACCAATTACATGTTGCCCTGAATTGTGTGTATTACTTAAAGAATGTGCCACACAGTAACTATTAACCGGCTTTGTAGCACTCGACTTGCAACACATCTTTATCTATCACAAGCATTCAAACAATTAATTAAATTTCTCTACGAGTGTACAAAGAAAATTGCAAACGAGGGAGGAGCATGACACCAAACATCGTAAGCAACAGAATAAATTCATGATAGACGTCTGATCTGACAATTATTCATGCATATCCATCCACGAAAGCAGGTCAAAGAATATAGTTCAGCTACTAAAACACAGTCATTCATAAATAAATAAATAAATAAAACAATGACAATAATTGCATCAGAACATCGACAGACTTGAAAGTCATAAACCGCTTCATACTTGCAAGCGAAGATTTGAGCAGAATTTCCAAAAAGATGTGTCATTCAATTTAGGGATTTATAAAAACCATTCAATGAATGCATAAGGTGAAAAAATTAGAAAGGCAATCAAATGCAGGGAAAATATACACGAATATGTAGTGAATACATACCGTGATATGGAGCGAGATGATTCGGAAAGAATAGACCTTGAACGCGACCGAGTCCTTGATCGAGCACGGCGAGGATATTTTGCCCTTGGAGACTCGCTGCTAAAAAATTCAGTTTGGTCAGTATACAATGACCACGTACAGATTTAATTTATAAGATTTATAATATCCAACACATTAATATGATGGCAAATTCATCCCCGGACTCACTGTACACAATCTAGTTTTGGGTATGCTTGATATAATGGCATCCATTTGTTCTGCCTGATATATGTAAATATATGTAGTTCACAAATAAAAATAAACTAAACCTTCTGCTTCGGCTGCTATAGCTGCGGCTTGGGCTTCTTGAATATGGGCTTCGACTGGGACTCCTAGAGTACCCACGTCTGTCATCATATTCCTCAACCTATAATTTTTTAAAGAAATTAATCTAAAGCACTGAAAATTTTGAAAAGGACTTGGACAATCCATCAATATTTACCCGTATGTAGGCCCTCGAAAATTGATTCTTAAACAGAGAGTCATCAAGTTTCCTGATCTGAAGCAAGGAAAAGTGAAGATGAAATCAAAAAAAAACAAGAAAGAGGATTAATGAAGACATGGGAAACATGTTATATTGAACTAATGCATAGCTATTTTTAGTACATATATTCACAATAAAGAATTCCAGTCAAACTGGTAAGAAAGTACCACATAATACATATACAATATAGTAAACTTACCGCATACTTCATGTCGTCATAGTTTGTATAGTCTACAACTCCGCTGACACCTACAATTAAGAATTTTCATCAATGTCAACAACATAAAATAGAAGCCTGCCTCAATTTCAGTACAGTAATCTAAATGGGAAGCAAACATTAGAACCATGTGAACTTCATGGTCTGATATGTAACAATTTTGTTTCCACCAGATAAGAATAATTCATTATGCTAAAGGGGCAGGGACATGGACCTTGTATTTAAATTGATCGGCCAGCTAAAATTAAACAACGAAGTACATCTCGACAAACTACTACAACATTTAAATATTGGGCCAATTCGGTGAAGTAATTTGTCTTACATCTGAATATGATAAAACAAAAAAGGGAGAACCTTTTTAATTGAAGAGATGGAATGAATATGTTTAATGAGGGATCGAGGGCATGTACATAATATTTGTAGACAAAATTTTAGTGCAAAACATCGTTGTCAAACTGTAAAAGACCTTTCCTTAAGAGGAATCTACCAAATCTTAAAGAGTGCACAAAACAATTAAAAACAAAAAAAGTTCAAAAGTATACTAGAGAAAAAAAGGGTGTCAGTTTATTTCGGAAACAAGTTGACAGAATTATTAACCCACTTTCTGTCCTATGATTTGATCACTACATATACAAAATCAAAGAACGAATTTTTTCACGCGAAATAACGATAATCAATTCTTTGGATCTTATTTGAGAGTCAAAACCAAAAGGAAAAATGAAGTTGCGAAAAAAAGATTTTGGACATCCTTACCACTGAATACATCCTTTTGCATATCATCTTCCTCAACTTGCTTATAAAACTAAAAAACATGCAACGCTGACCAATCTTTAAAGTAATTCTAGTGGGCGCTTGGCTTGGAAATGAGCCTTTAAAGAGAAACTAAAGTGAAAAGTTGATAACAGACATGCAATCCAGTAAATCAACTTTACACCAACACATAATTTCTCCACCATAAGTTGCATGTCAACCATTTGATTATGAGCCTTAAAAAAAAATCATCAACAATGACTAATTACGAATGCTTTGCGTTAAAAAAACAACCAAATAACAGATAAAAACCCGAGCGGCGTACAATAACAGTTGTGTCACGCACACCTTTAATCAAATACCAGCACACATCATTTCTAAACAGATTTTCGACTATAATTGTGAATTTGCAAGTTTATTAAACTTTAAAATTAAGAAATTTACAATTTTAAGCTACCCTTACAAGGTACTAGAAAGAGTGGAAGCCTAATATCCAGCTATAATCTCATCTAATTTCACCCTAAAATAGAGTGTCCTGTTCAAAGATAAGCATTCCCGGGGGAAATAAAATTCCATTTCGAAAGGACATTTCAGGAAACTGTTGCATTATTCATGTCTTGGACTTTAAAGTTACAAAAATAAATATATGTATAAATTCAACATACCACGTCCATCACGCCCACGTTCTGGATAAACTTGAGAGAAGCAAACGTCCCCGGCACGACGCATGTGATCCTATAATTAGCATTAAATGAGAGAAATTCACGTTGAAAAACCTAACAATTGGGTCAAACAAACTAGTCTATGACATGCTCACCTTTAAGTCTTGCCACGAAGCAGAAGGAGGTAATCCAGTGACCAAAACTGCAAGTAGGAAGGAAAAGTCTTGAGCACATGCATTTCCACTGACATCGAAAACACGAAATTATTTAATTATGCTTACCGCGATACTCAGATCTTCGAGAAACCCCACCACGACTACCACCACTACTGTAACTGCTATAGCGATCCCCTGATGACGATCCTCGTCCACCATGTGCAAACTCGACCTTCACATGCAGGAAAAGATGATTTAAGGATAAAAAAATACAAAATACATGATACCAATGTAAACTTAAAGACAAAAAGCAATTAGATCTAACATGCCATGACTAACCCTTAATCGTTGCCCATCAAATTTGTAGCCATCCCGACCTTCAATGGCATCTTCAGCATCACGGGAATCTTCAAACTGAAAAACAAAATATATGACACGCAAGAACAATGAGAAAGAATAATGGCCTTGAAAAGTTAACCTGCAGTTTCTTGGTCAAGCTCACTATAGCAACTTAGCATTGTATTGTATTTATTACGAGCCAAATCTTTCCAAACACAAACTTAACAACAGCTAAAACATATGTAAGCAAAAAACTCCAACCTGACCTCGACAAAGGCATAACCAGGCGGTCTGGGTGGAATTTTCAGATCAATTTCCATTATGTGCCCATACTGCATCAAAAGCAATTGAAACTTCATTTTATAAACAAATTCTAGGTAAACAATCTATTCAACTGATGAAAACAATACGCTTGTCATCTATATGTCATGTATCACCACCGCCATAAATATGGTAACACGCAATACAGGAAAAAGTTATAAAAGACTGTTAACTGCAACTCTGTAATAGTACAAAGTGACAACTGACAACAAAATGTTCATAAACAAAATTGATGGAACTGTATTTTAATATGCTATTCATATGGTCAACTGCAATTTACATGGTTAATAAATGATGATAAGGATAGTTCTCTCATTGCTTCACCAACCCTCGGAATATATCCACACTTATGAATCAGAATCACGGACCAGAATACAAGAAATCTCAGATATGACACAACTTGACACCTAGCAGTTCTCTATTTCTAATTTTCTCACTTCACCTGATCCAACTGGCAGTGTAAGGAAGTAAGCACAGTTACGTCCAGATTTGAAATAACTAACAATATTTAATTGATTTCATGACATGTGGGGATGCATCCAGCCATTCATTAGTGCACTGGTCATGAAACGAAGTGCTTCTTAAGTACACATTGAAAAGTTGAACAGTTAATATAAACTTGATATGTGCCCCATGCAGTGTTGTGAAAAGCGCATTAAGCGGCCGCTTAAGCGGAATCGGAGGTAAAACGACTAGCTTATAGCAAAATCGGGGTTTTAAGCGTTTTTTGGGTTTAAGCGGGTTAAAGACGGATTAAGCGGGTCAAAGACGGATTAAACGGCTCAATTAGAAAAAATTAAAAAATTATAAAAATTATAAAAAATTATAAAGGATGGTGAAAGAATGCATATGTTTCCGTCTTTCTGAAAAAATGCTACAATCTATCTTTTTGTCTTTCGGATCTCGTATTATGATAATTATGATGTTTGTATTTTCTAAATTCATTATGACTAAGTATGACTTTGTGAATGTAGAGATTACTAGTTTTAATTTTTATCATAATATGTTATATCATATGTGAATGTTAGCATTTTTTTTAAAAAAATTATGTTTATTTCTATAAATATATAATTATTTATAATCCGATTAATGATCTGCTTTTAAAACCGTTTAAGCGTCCGCTTAACCGCTTAAGTGCTAGAAGGTCATCCCGCCGCTTAGGTCCGATTTGCGCTTTTCACAACACTGGCCCCATGTCCACAGGCCTGAGACACCTAGTTAGCCAACATCCCTCAAATGCCACACAATGCTTAGCATGTGACATAATTGACATTCAAAATCAAAACAGACCACCCAAGTCTGGCATCAACTCAATTTCAACACTTTAAAGGGCAGACCACTGATGTATCACAATTTTGACATTTTGGTACTCCCGCTTGTAAAACTTATACGAATTTCAGTCGGTCCATTTCACTAAATTATTAGAAAGCCAAGATTGTGCATAAAAATAAAATCATAAAACAGTCTACAAAATGCTAAATAGTGACTTCAGATGGAATAAGTGTAAGGAAAAGCCACTATCTGGCATATATCTTGAACATTGAGCATAACAATAACCATATACATAGTTCATATGCTGATCCTTTTTCTTTTTTTCCTTTTTTTTTTTGGGGGGAAGGGGGGTTGTGAGAGTTAGGGCACAATATCAATCAAATAGAAACACCCTATAAGTATTCATACACATTAAAAAACTGAGATGCAATCAGCAGATTTATCAGCTAAAGCTAATAACTGCATTAGACTAAAACCGAATGTAAACAATAATCAATTGAATAAAAAACCTTGTAGAACAAATCTTCCACTTCTCTCTCCCGAATATCACCGGGAAGATTGCCAACATAGATGGTTCGATTTAATCTGCCACTCATCTTCCTGGAAAAATTGAAAAGCACATTCGATAACTAAGTTTATCATTAAAACAAGAGTCAAAAGAATTACAACCTTTTCCAAAATTTAGCAACAAATTGACGACACACCCATGCATTATTTTACTGAACAAATCGATTCTACACATTGCCCAATAAAATTAATCCATATAACATAAATCCACTAAAAAATATATATAATCAAGCTTAGAATTCCCATTCATATCCACAAATTACATGCAAACAACAACATATATATACATACATCTACACATACCAAAGCAAAAGCCCAAATCAATAAACAAACACTAAGATCATACACACAATTATACAAAAACAGAAGAAACCCAAATCAAAAGATCTGATAAAAACCTCAAAACATCAAGAAAACACAGATTTCAAGCAATTGATATGAGAAAAGATGATCAAACAACAAAAAGATTCTGACTTTATAGATGTATGTACATACATACATATATGTATAGATATACATATGAGAAAGTGAGAATTGTAACCTGAAAGTGTGTGTAAGAGAGCTTTCTGATAGTTTGGGAATTCTGGTAAGAGGCTCAAACGTAAGAGAACATTCGAGAGTTAGATATACATTTGTTACATATGTTGTACACACACGTGTTCACAAGATGTGGGTTGCTGTTGGGCTTGGACCCTTCAATTTTCTTTTCTTTGTCCCTTTTTTATTTAATACGGAGTAATAATTTGTTATTAAATTCAATAGAAATATGTGTCCATTTTCATGACCACACTGATCATACGTATAAAATAATCCGAATCCGAGAAGTTTGTTGGATTAAATTTGGAAAAAATTCAGGAAAATTCGATTTAAAAAAGGTCAGATTTGGCTTGTTCTGATTTGAAAAAAATAAATTTTTAAATTTGATTCGGATTTAGGCCCAATTCAAATAACGACCCGATTCGAATAAAAACTGGGTCCAATCCAATTCGTTCCGATAAAAATTCAAATTTTTTATGTATTTTTGAGAAATTTGAATAAAAACTAGAATAAACTCATAATTAATCAAAAAATTTAATTTTTGAATTGAATGAAATCTTGGATAAAAATCTAAATTTTTTTTAAAATCTCCTATAAAAGTCTAAATTTTTTAGGATAATCCTAAAATAATCGAAAAAAAAAATATTATAAAAATTAAAAATATCATTACTATTATTATTTAAAAAATTGGTTCGATCCGATCCGGCTCAATTCGCGAGAGCCTTAATATTTTAAAAGAAATTTGGCACAGCTGAGCCCGTTTTTTAAACAAATATCCAATCCGGTTTCAAAAAGTCCAAATTTTTTAAAAAGTTTGATCCGATTTGATTTTTGTGCATCTCTACACGTGACTGCAAATATTGTAAAAGAAAATATTGCTTTATATATTTTTCTTATAATTAATTTATTATAAACAACCATACCACATCTGAAATACAATCGGAAAAAGTACAAAAATAACCCATTTTTTATGAAATTAACAAAAATAACCCATTTTGAAAAAGTGGTCAATTTTAACCTTTTGGATACTTCACTCGCAATTAGGTATTTCAATTTGTACAAGATATTTCATTGATAGTTGGTTATCCAATATATTCGACATGGGACACTTCACTGACAGTTGGGTATCCCATATGCTGGATACAACATTGATAGTTAGGTTTCTCATATAAAAGTGGATACTCTGTTGGTATCCTATAAATTAAAATATGCCAATTTTTCAAAAATGATTATTTTTGTTTTTTTTTTTAGAAGAACGATAAACGTTTCCAAAAGTAAGAATAACCGTGGCAATGTGGCATATGAAATCATAAAGGAATAAAAAATTAACAAAGGGAAGTTCGTTGCATCCATATCCAAATAGACGGTAACACAAAAGCCATCATCTTGGTGCTAGTTACATTTTATGTTACATCTTCTTCCACATGTTTGGAAATACTCCGGTTGTTTATCTTGTAAAAAAAACACTTAAAGTTTGCCTTCACCCAAAATAATCAATATTGAACAAATACGTAATAAAACAAAACAAATAAGAATTTCCTTCATCAGAACTACAATCATTGAGCAAATTATCCTTATATCTAATAAGCATAAAGGGGATTTTATCCACTTTTTTTGTAGTACGGTCGTTGCCAAAAAGGTATGGACCGTTAGATTTTGAACTTGACAGATGTGAATATGTGATCGGTTAGATCTAATATTAAAAAGTTTATTTGATTGATAGTAGGATTATATTCAAATCTGGGTAAATCAAAAAAATAACGTTTTTTTAATCCAAAAACTGAAAATAACATTTTTTGAGGTGGGGTGTTAAAAATGACGTTTTGGATAGGCATTTTCAATTTGGGTATCCTAATACGCATTTCGAATTTGGCTATCAGTGGGTCCTGTAGAAACAATACGAAAAAAATAAAATAAAAAATGGTGATACGCATTTTGAAAATGCGTATCAGGGCCAGATACGCATTTTCAAAATGCTTATTAGACCCTTACACGCATTTACAAAATACGTTTCACTATTTTTTTTTTTATTTTGCCCCTACGGGACCCACTGTCCACTGATACCCAAATTCAAAATGCGTATTAGGATACCCAAATTGAAAATGCGTATTCAAAACATTAATTGTCACATCCTACTTCAAAAAATGTTATTTTCATCATTTTTATCCAAAAAAATGTTATTTTTAGCATTTTTTTTTTTCAAATCTATACTATTATATAAAAGCTGAAACATTAAAAGTTTTGGTAACTTTTTTTTTTGTACCTATTTTTTGGTACTTCTTGAATTTACTTATTTACCCTTCATTATAAAGAAAAATAAATATACCTAAATAAATAATAACATAATATAATTAATGGTAATTAGTCGATTGCCTTTTTCACATTTATTTTTAGTTGAAGATATTACCTTTTATAAACACCTAAAAATACCTATTTTTTGGTAGTTCGTGAATTTACTTATTTACCCTTATTATAAAGAAAAATAAAAATACCTAAAATAAATAATAACATAATATAATTAATGGTAATTAGTCGATTGTCTTTTTCACATTTATTTTTATTTGAAGATATTACCTTTTATAAACACCTAAAAATATATACCCGAAATATCACGCCATAATTTTCAAGAAAAATAAAACATCTAAAATAAATAATTACATAATATAATTACTGGTAATTAGTTGATTAACATAATAAAATTATTGGTAATTAGTCGATTGCATTTTTCACATTAACATAATAAAATTGATGATAATTAGTCAATTATTTTTTTCATATTTACTTTTAGTTTAATATATTATCTTTTATAAATACCTAAAAACAACAACCAATTATTAATATTTCCTTTCGAATTAAAGCACGTTACCATTTTAATTCAAAACAAATCTTACAATCATTAATATATACCCGAAAATATCACACCATAGTTTTTAAGAAAAATATAACTCTTAAAATAAATAATAATATTATATAATTAATGGTAATTAGTCGACTGTATTTTTCACATTAACATAATAAATTTAAAGGTAATTAGTCAATTGCCTTTTCACATTTAATTTTAGTTGAAAATATTACTTTTTATAAATACCTAAAAACATATCATTAATATTTCCTTTCGAAATAAAACACGTTACATTTTTAATTTAAAACAAATCTTACCATCATTGATATATACCCAAAAATATCACAACATAATTTTCAAGAGAAATATAGCCCGAAAATATCACACCATATTTTTAAATTATTAATAAAAGATAATTAAAATCATATACGTTGTTTATAATAAGGAAACATTAGTATAATCCGTAAATATGAGTATATTAAATTACATCAAATTAAAATTAAAAAAATTACTAAAAATAATGATTATATAAAAACATAATTGTAATATTAAATAAAATTTATAACATAATACAAGAAACTTGTGCATTGCACGGGTTATAAGGTAGTTATTATATTAAAGTTGAAACTTTGAAAATTTTATCGATTTGGTTTAGGTACAGTTATCAAATCAATAAATAAAAAATAATACAATTAATGTTAAGTAGCCGATTGCCTTTTCTAATTAAAATACGTATATATACTACTATATTAAAGCCGAAAGATTGAAATTTGTCGGTTTGGTTATCCTAATTATTAAAATAAATAATAAAATCATATAATTTATGGTAATTAGCCAATTGCCTTTTTCACATTTACTTTTAGTTAAAAATATTATTTTTTATAAACACCTAAAAAGATCAATCGTATCATATTTTTCAATCATTAATATTTCCTTTCTAAAAAACACGTTACCTTTTTAATTTACAACAAATCTTACAATATACTAGCGTTCTACCCGTGCTACGCACCGAACGGTAAAATTTATTAATTAATTAATATGAACATATTATTTTAATCATTTTTTAAAAAAGATAATTTCATTCGGATGTAATTAATTCAACTTTGAAATTACTTATTCGCCACCTTATACCAATTGCATTAATATTATCAGTATTATCAAACAATTATCATACCATTCACATCCCCCGCTGAAACGTTCTAAGCCCCTCTTTATTGTTTTTTGTTAATTTTGTTTTTTCACTTGATTTCTCGTTTTGTTGAGAATCTTTCTACTAAGTTCATAAGTTTTTAACCATATTTTAAGTTATGTTTTTTGGAAATTTGGTATATTTTAATGTGCAGTACCATGTGTTTCTAGAATTAGTATTATATTAATTCATTCAAAAAATGTGTATAGGTCGCGATCAATTTTTCGAATACATATTAAAAATTTATAAACACTTATTTCTCACGACCATTATAAATCATTAGATTGTCTCTAAAAAAAGTTGTATGTTTCAGGTTTCAGCGACATGAGAAATGATCCATATTGTGTAAGATCCATTAAACCAACGTAGTTATTATAAAGGAAACTTTAATCTATACTACTTTCCAGTGTGTTTGTTCAATATCATTTTTACAAATTGTATGTTCTTTTATTAGTAAATGGATTTATTATAGAAAAATAAGCATTATCAATCAACCAAATATATCCAATATATTCCGTTCTTAGAGTAAGATAAGACTGTTAGAATTTATGATGATTGCCCTCACCCGATACATATATTATATAATATCATAATTTGAAATTATTATATGTAATATTTTAGATGTAAGATATATAATTTATTTAATTTTTTCAAATATTTCATTAGAAATTGTCAATACTAATTAGTAATTAAAACTTCTATTTCTCAATCTCAAGTTTCATTGAAATATTTAAGATGTAATTTTCTTTAATTTACATAACATTTTCATTTGTGTTGTATACGAAGAAATCTTTTTTTAACATATTTTAATTTATTTAGTATGTTAATTCGTACAATATGTTACATTTGAGTACTTACTTAATTTAATCATTTAAATTTTTAATTATTGTACAAACATATTTAATATTGTTTGCGTGTATCATTTATTTTAAATTTGATTACATTATTACTAATTTTGGATAACCGAAAAAACGAGATATAATCCGAGACCCAAAGGATTTGGTTCAGAATTTGGATTTATTTTTAAAACCCGAAAATGTATGGATATGGGTTTGAATTTTACAAAATTCGGACCGAACCCAACCCGTTGTCATCCCTACGCGTAAAATAAGCCATTTGAAAGGAGTATCACCTATCTTTTTTTATTTGACTCACATGTTAGAATAGAAAATTGTATATGAAACTAAAATCGAATGTGTAATATATAAACACGTAATCACAATATTATATACGTGTCCTTGTAATTTAATTATCGGGTTAAAAAACATGAAATTCATATTTTTTAATAGTGAGTATATTTTTCCGACATATATTAGAAGAAAGAGTAATTTACACTTTGCAGCCCTTTGATTCTAGTTTTTTGCACTTAAGTTTTCAATAGTTTCACAATCAACACTATGCATCACTCTACTTTAGTACCCCGCAACCTTTTACATCCCTTGCTCTATTTTCCGTTATAGTTGATGTCTAACGACAATTTTCTAAGGGGCAATTTTGGTATAACAAATTTAAAGTACATTTTTCAATATTATTTTTAAAAAAAATGTTCCTCTTTTGTATGATTGAATATAATTTGTAAAAAACAAAACAAAATAAAATTTTATTTCCGAGAAATATAAGTAGTTCATTTTTTTTTCTGAAAGTATAATAATTTTAATTTATTATAATTGAATTAAAAAATTTTAAAACATAAAAAATTATATTGGATCTATTTAAAAATAATATTAATGACAAGTGTAAATGTGTTAAATTTACAAATATAAAATTTACAAAATTTTATGTTTTCTGATTTTGTTTTACTTTTTAGAAAATATTTATTCAAGTAAATGACTAATATACCCCTGTAAATATCGTTGTTGACTAACATTAACGGTCAACTTTGACGGAAATTAGCACATAGGATGGAAAATGTTGCGGATGCAAAGTGTTGATTCAAAAACTATTAAACCCTAAGTGCAAATTTCAAAACCAAAGGGATGCAAAAGGTAAATTACTCTATAAGAAAGCGCTACAGTAGACCTGGCAAATCATTTGTGTTACGTACATTTATGTCGTGTGTGTTGGGGATCTTGCATGAAAATTACATTAAATTTTTTTTTTGTATCCAAAATTCGAACACAAAATGATACTAAACTACACTATTTTTTTGTACACGAAACGAAAATAATACGCAAAAAGGGAAAAACTATGGCACTTATATGCATATAATGTTACTCTCGGCCCAGGTTATCTAAGTATGTTACTATATAAATGAAAACAACTTTGAGATTCTACAAAACAAAACTAATATTAGAGTACATAAAATGAAGCACCCATTTTTTTTTAATTTTGTTTATTGCTAAAAATAAATATATCTGTTTGTTTAGAATCTATCTACCAAGTTATTAAGTTTTTTAAACCTATATTTAAGGTTTTGCTGATATTAAAAAATAAATATAACTCCCTCTGTCCCAACCATTTTTTTACCTTTCAGAGATTGGCCGACACGCATTTTAAGGATGGTCCATAACTTATTTTTCCAAAAAAAAAATTGTACAAAAATAGAATTATGAGGGAGTATCAGCTAACCAAGAAAATTCGACATATCTGCTCTTAGATTAGGATATGGGAATCGAATACTATTACTTAAATTCAAAAATACAAAATTAAAAAGACACCTTTTATTAGAAAGATATAATTTTTTTATGTATGGACCTATCTGCTTATCAAGAATATTGATTTTTATAACGAAGATTGTAGTTGTTTCTCTCTCTCCTACTCTCCCAAAAAATACTAAACTAAAGTTTAGGGGTTGACATCAACGTTTTGGTTGATGATAAACCCTCCTTTATTGTTTTCTTGATTTTTCTTTGTTTTTCAATAAATATTTCTCCAATTTGATATGAAAACATTCAATAATAATATTTTCACTAACTGTGTAATGAATTTTATTTTTTGATTGATAATTTATATACCAAATAATGTCTAATACTATTTGAGAATAAATTTAGTATTTTGAATAATTCAAAAATATTGTCAGATCAATTTATTTGTCCCGTTAATTATTGCATAACTAAAAAATAATAATAAGTAAAATGTTAAAGATAATTGGTTTAAAATTCATTTTAATATTTTATTTGATTGAATTTAGCTTTTTAATATAACTGATTAATTTAAAAGTTTATAGAACCTTGATTTTGAATGTGTATTTAGAATATTATGGTAAATTTTTTATAATTTTTAAAAAATTTAATTCAGTAATAGTAGATTTATTCAAATTTGATTGCACCTTATAATTGTAGATTGAGAGTTTGACATATTAAAATATTATATTATAGAATATAGATAAAGTAGACTCATGTGCTAAAATAATATATTGAATTAAAATTAATTAATAAATATGAAATTTTGGAAAATGGCTCAATGCATATAAAGGGGCGCAAAGAACAGATATGCATGTTTAAAATTTGCTCAAATCCGATTTTGTAGTGTTGGCTTATGCATTTATTAATTAATTTTATTAACAAATTATGAATAATTTTATTTTTGAGCTTATCAAAAAAATCAATTTTTTGAAGGTATGAATTTTATCGAAGTTATTTAAATTATGATTTCAAAATCGATTTTTTCAGATTTTTAGTTAAGTTATATTATAATTATTTAATATCGCTTATAATTGTACAATATATATATATATATATATATATATATCAATTTATAATGTATGATAATATGATTGACTTTATATTTAAAGAGTGGTTGATTAATGAATGATTAATTATGAAATTTAATTTAAAATATCTAATAGTATATCGTGATTGATTTTAAATTAAAATTGTAATTTTCTAATAAATATTTTTTGATTTAAAAAATATGTATTTACGGATATGTTTAATTAAATTATTATTGTAATTAAATTCGTTTATATGAATTTACTAATTATTTTATTAACAAATTATGAATAAATATAATTTTGAACCATCCAATGATCGACTTTTTGAAGATATGGATTTTATTCGAGCTATTTAAAATTTGTTCAAATCCGATTTTGTAGTGTTGGTTTATATGCATTTATTATTTAATTTTATTAATAAATTATGAATAAATATATTTTTGAGCTTTTTTTTACTAAATTTGCTAAATAACCGGTGGCGCAATTCCTCCGCTATCAACACACATGAGAGTCGACTCTCTCTAAACCTAGCAGCAGCAGCCCCCCTCCCCCCCTTTTTTCTTCGCCACTCCCTCCTCCCCGTTTCTTCCCGCCCCCCTTCTTCATATCTACCCATCGGTCATCTCTCTTTCCTCCATCCATCCATTCTCCAATCTTCCCCCAATCATCTAATCCCTCTTTTCTTTGTTTTTGTTCTTTTATTTTCAATGAAAATTGAACCAAAGCCAAGCATCTTAGAATTTATTTCTTAGATCTATCTTGGTTTTGAGTCGATCTACTCAAATAAAAAATACCTTGAGATTCAATTGAATTTCGATTTTTCGTCTCGTTTTAGATCTAAAACCAACAGAGCTTCCGTTGTCCTTTTTCTCCGATTCAAGCGGGTGGATTTTCGATTCGATTTCTCTTGTTTTTGTGGTTCGCTCCGGATCTAAGGATTGCTTGTTTTAGTTTGTATTTGTAGTTTGGATTTCTAGGTTGCTATTTCATTTTGTTTGACTGTGGTCTCTCCTTAGTGAGAGGGTGATTTTCTCT
Source organism: Kitagawia praeruptora (assembly GCA_037693485.1). Lineage (NCBI taxonomy): Eukaryota > Viridiplantae > Streptophyta > Magnoliopsida > Apiales > Apiaceae > Kitagawia > Kitagawia praeruptora. Next base: position 111,867,393 of record CM075351.1, on the reverse strand, counting down.
CCTTTTTTGTGAGAGTTGGTTCGAATTCAAGGATAAGAGTTTGATACGAATTGCATTTGTGGTTGATATTTGTCTCATTTTATGAAGACAGACGTGTCATCATGTTCTATGTTTGATCGTTTCGATCACTCTTGTAGATGCCGTATGGATTTTATGAATTGAATTACCCCTTTCATCAATATATATATATATATATATATATGAGCTTATAAAAAAAATAAAAATTTTGAAGGTGTGGATTTCATCCATGTTATTTAAAGTCTGATTTCAAATCCGTTTTTTTTCCCAGATTTTTAGTTAAGTTAGATTATAGTTATTTAATATCGAGTATAATTGTACAAAATATATTATAAAAATCAATTTATAATGTATGATAATATGATTGTGACTGACTTTATATTAAAAGAGTGGTTGATTAATGAATAATTAATTTTGAAATTTAATTTAAAATATATAATGATATATCGTGATTGATTTCAAATTAAAATTGTGAATTTTTAGTAAATATCTTTTGATTTAAAAAATATGTATTTATCGATATGTTTAATAAAATCATTACTGTATTTAAATTAGAAGTGTTAACTAACCATGGTTAAAGAGGTAGGGTGAGATTGTAAATAAGGAAAATTCTTAATATAACATGATTGGTCTAAAATTTAAGAATTAGCTCTAAAATAATTCCTCGATTCTAATTGATTAACTTTGCCGAATGAAAAATACTAATATTAATGTTATAAATTTCCTGGTTTTTATTATCTGAAATGAATTTGTTACCCTACCATATAGATTGTTGATCATACAATCCAAAAAATAAGTATTAATATTAGTATTTTGCGTCCTAAAAAAGTAAGTTATTTAACGAAGTGTATATATAAGTGACTTTAATGACATGTTAGAGACCGTTTTCAGTTTGGTGACCAACTTGATATTTTAGACCAACTTTAGTGACCATCCTGATAATTAATCCGATTCTGATTGATGTAAAAATAATTCACAATCTTGTGATTGGTTAACTAATACATGTTAGATTCGGGTATCCTTTATTATAATAAAGGATGTTAAAAAACAATTCATATATATATAACCATTTGTAATTTACTGTTATCTGGATTTATAGAAAATAATATTTATGGTTAGTAGAAATTTTTTAAAACTAAAAAAAATGTGATATGCGAAGTTATTAAATGAAGATATTTTATATTTAAATTTAATTTAACCGCGATTAGTAAATTAGAATAAGTTTCGTTATTATAAAAATTTTAATTCTGATTGATTGATTTAAAGTTTAGAAGAAAATTCTGATTGCTTCTAAAATAATTTTAATTTTTTGATTGGTACTTTATTCACCAACCAATAATAATACTCTTGTAGCGTATATTTAATAATTAAAATAAATAAAATATATATAGTATTTGTTTATATGAATTTATTAACTATTTTATTAACAAATTGTGAATAAATATATTTTTGAACCTTTTAAAAAATCGATTTTTTAAAGATATGAATTTTATCCAAGCTATTTAAAATTTGTTCAAATCCGATTTTGTAGTGTTGACTTGTATGCATTTATTAATTAATTTTATTAACAAATTATGAATAAATATATTTTTGAGCATATAAAAATAATCAAAATTTTGAAGATATGGATTTTATCCAAATTATTTAAAATCTGATTTCAAATTTGATTTTTTCAGATTTTTAGTTAAGTTTGATTATAATTATTTAATATCGATTATAATTGTACAATATATCTTATAAAAATCATATGATAATATGACTGTGATTGACTTTATAATAAAAGAGTGGTTAATTAATGAATTATTAATTATGAAATTTAATTTAAAATATATAATAGCATATCGTAATTGATTTCAAATTAAAATTGTGATTTTCTAGTAGATATTTTTTGATTTAAAAAATATGTATTTATGGATATATTTAATAAAATCAATATTGTGTTTAAATTCGTTTATATGAATTTGTTAATTATTTTATTAACAAATTGTGAATAAATATATTTTTGAACCTTTCAAAAAATCGAGTTTTTGAAAATATAGATTTTATCCAAACTATTTAAAATTTGTTCAAATCCGATTTTGTAGTGTTGGCTTATATGCATTTGTTAATTAATTTTATTAACAAATTATGAATAATTATATTTTTGAGCTTATAAAAAAATCAAAAATTTGTAGGTAAGGATTTTATCCAAGTTATTTAAAATCTGATTTCAAATTCGATTTTTTCAGATTTTTAGTTAAGTTAGATTATAATTATTTAATATCGATTATAATTGTACAATATATATTGTAAAAATCAATTTTATAATGATTGATAATATAATTATAACCGGCTTTATATTAAAAGAGTAGTTGATTAATGAATGATTAATTATGAAATTTAATTTAAAATATATATTAGTATATCGTGATTGATTTCAAATTGAAATTGTGCTTTTCTAATAAATATTTTTGATTTAAAAAATAGGTATTTATGGATATGTTTAATAAAATCATTATTGTATTTAAATTAGAAATGTTAAATAACCATGGTTAAAGAAGTAGGGTGAGATTATAAATAAGGAAAGGTCTAAATTTTAGGAATTAGCTCTGATTGGTCCTAAAATAATTCCTCGATTCTTATTGGTTAACTAACGTGTGGTAGACTCAGGTATTATAATAAAGGATACCAAAAAATATCACACCATATTTTTCAATTATTAATAAAATATATTAAAAATCGTATACGTTGTTTATAATAAGAAAACATTAGTATAATCCGTAAACATGAGTATATTAAATTATATCAAATTAAAATTTAAAAAATATTAAAATTAATGATTATATAAAAACATAATTGTAATATTAAATAAAATTTATAATATAACACAAGAAACCCGTGCATTGCACGGGTTATAAGCTAGTACCAAATTAAATTTTCTAAACCAAATATAACTAGCTCTTCTAAATTGAATAAGATCCATCCATCCTCCATTATTTATGTCTATTATAGGCTAACAAGGTCTTTCATGCTATTTAGTAAATTACATAATTACCTTTTTATCATAATAATGTTAAAAATTAATGTAAGGTCTTTCAAGCTATTTGCTTTAAATCAAAAAATGACTGATGTTGGTGTGCTACGAGCTAATCATCCGAACTTATAATATTTCAATTTTAATAAAATAGTGTTGTGCCCAAAATTTCACATGGCAATTTAAGGCCCATGGGCCTAGTAGGCCCAACTTAAGTAGGTTGAATTTATCATGGAGGGGAGTAGGTTCTGGAACAGCCGTAGCTGTGAGGTACGAGTACAGCCGTAGCTGTGAGGTACGGGTACGGTTGTAGCCCTACTTGTACTTGTTGGAAGGGTAGTTATGCAAGGACTCTTGTTCCTATTTTTTAGGAGCACGAAAATATCTTTATAATTTGGAGTTTGGTTAGTATACAACTTTTATGAATGTGATAGATACGATATGGGCAGGATAAATATGGATTTTTACATAAATAATTGTGGATTTATGAGTTTAGAAGGTATATTTGAGTTAGGACTCTTGGAGCTCAAGCTTGAGCAGCTGGGTTGGATAATTGAAGTGGGCTTTAGTTTATCTAGTGGCCCAAATGGAGAGTTGTAACTTAAAAGAACTACATTGGGGCTTGATTCCTATAAATAGGATATTTAGGCAATTGGTAAGAGGGTTCCTTCTTTTCAATTCTTTTTACACAAGGCAAGTGTAACCTAAGTGATCAGTTCCCGGGCACACTTTGGCCGGAATTCAGTGCCAATTTCTGTCCGGTGACCTTACCAACTCAGCCCTTTAAACACACTACCTTACTCTTAGGCGTAGCTGCTAGGAAAGAGCTATGACTGTCGTACCTGTTCATTTATCCGAAAACCAAGGATAAATCTGTTTTATTCATCGATATTTACTCGGGGTGTTGTGTGATTTTTTTGCATAACAAATTGTAAATATCTATAGGATTGTGTTTAAATACAAAATTTTCTAAATTACGGACTCTATATGTATAACATTATGCAGAATCTTAGTATATATTTTAAATTTCAAAATAATTATTTCCTAAATATAATCTCAATTACAAACATTAGATCTATTTAGTTCTTAAATTTTGTTAAAGACAAGTTTATTATGTAAATAATTTTAAAACCGCCTTTGTACTTAAGAAATACCACATGGTTAACACGTTAAAAAAACATTTATCCTTCTAAAATAGTATACAAGATTTACGTGGAAGAGACTTCATTATGAAGTTTACAATCAACTTGCATTTACTCTTAATTTTTGCTGTCAATTAGGCATAAAAACCGTCACATGGCAAATTTTACTTATAAGAGAAAATTTAAACTGTATGCACCAAATGTATAAGTTGATTATTGGCGGTGTTACGCCAAGTATTATGTCACATGTAATAATCCTATCATTTTCTAATGCAAATCTTAGTATCGCTAATATAAACATATTATATAATACACTGTTGTCGTAGTGATTTTTTAAGAATTTCGATTGGAAAACAAACTAAATTGCACACTATTATCGTGGTAATAACTTGATAGCTAACGATAACTTATATATCGCTTTTGTTACTCATCCTTCTCACATTATACAAGCACTAATAAGTGGATTTATATCCACTTGGAGCGTTCCATATTGGCTTGAATTGACTGTCTTGGACTCAAGTTTGTTGTAGTTTTGATGTGTTTTGCTTAGTTGTGCAGATTTACGAGAATGTTGATTAAGGTGGATGCTTCTATTGTTTTTGGAGAATTAATTGATTAAAATTCGGATTTTTGAGAAGGGTTGCGCATTCTACACTGTTTTGGCCATATCTGGAGTTCTAGAAGTCCGTTTGAGGCCCGTAAGCAGTCCATGCCAAGATAACGAGATTCTCTATCATTCTAAAGTGGTCCAGATGTCCAATTACAACTGGAACGGTCCAGAAATACTGAAGAAAAGTGAGATACGAATTTTCCTTAAAAACAGACTCAGTTTAGGAAACGTATTTTGCAGAAATTCTATTATAATTCTGTTTTGGTATTTTCTTGCTGGGCAAGACTTTTAGAGCCTATATAAACACATCTAGGGTATTATTTTAGGGATCGGAAAAACTATTATACACACTACAATTTGTAAACATCTTTTGGAGACTTTTGGGAGAGCTTTTATTTTCTTTGAAGATTAAAGGTTTTTTCTCTATTCTTATAATTATGTGTTCAATATATAATTCTTGTTTTGTTAATTCAATTATGAGTGAGTAGATTATTAATCTAGGGTTAAGTAGAACCCTAGTTATGGTTGATGTGTGAATTTCCAATTCCCCCAATTTGATTGTTTAATTGCTCTTGCTTATTGAGTTGTATTAATTAACAATTACAAATCAGACGTGATTATGTGTATTGTTTGAACCAATATCTAATTATCAGCGAGAGTTGGATTTAGATGGTTGTGATTTATCCAATAAGAACATGAAATTCTCCATGAGAATAGGTAGAACGGATTGTTAGGAAATTAGGGTGCTGTGATTAATGTCTCTAAATTGCATGATACCATGAGAATATGATTGATTGTATTTTAAGAGAAGCCATTAATACTCGAGAGAGGTTATCGGTATTTATAGGGTGCATCTTTCCTTTTGAGTAATATATCTGATTAATTGGGGAGGAAATTCACGATTGCATTAATTCATGCTAGTGGGGATACTTAATTCTGGATATTTTTAATATTTGATTAATATAAACACCATTCTCTTTAGTATAAAATTAGTTTAATAATCTCTCAATATTTATTGTGTTACTTGCTTAGCCGAATTAAATCAGAAATAACTGGTGATTGATACGTTTGTCTCTGTGGGATCGACTCTGACTTACCCTGCTACATAGTTAGAAGGATTTGTTAGATATTATTATTTGATAGGCACGCGACAGCCTTGTCAAGCACCACTATAAATATGATCCTTAAAATTAAGAGTGTGCTCATATCATGAATTTGGAAAGGCTATTAACTTTGACATTCGATAGATCGAGAAACCCGTGTCTTGCACGGGCTAGTTAGATCTAATATTAGAAACTAAACTTATTTGATTAAAGTAGGAATATATTTATAACATCCAAGCCCACAACCGAATGCATACTGGACCCAACAACCCACCACAGGTCAGTCCAAAAATGATAAAAAAATTGGTATACATTAGTTATTGACTTGCATCTATAAAGGCCCCAAACACTCTTATTCTAATTGATGTGGGATGTTACAAATACCCCCTCTAATTGGGTCAACGTCCTCGTCGAGCCCACAATCACACATTCAGAACCCGGGCAGTGCCTCTGCACTTCCGGCCGGGCAGAACTCTGATACCATTTATAACATCCAAGCCCACAACCGAATGCATACCAGACCCAACAACCCACCACAGGTCAGTCCAAAAGTGCTAGCATATTGGTATACATTAGTTATTGACTTGTATCTATAAAGGCCTCAAACACTCTTATTCTAATCGATGTGGGATGTTACAATATTCAAATATGAAAAAATAATTTTTTAATAATCAAAACCAACTATAAATAGGTTTTCTAAATTGAATAAAATTTTTAACATAAAAATTCGTAGTTTACTTTTCTTTTCAATTTCCGAGTTGTTTCAGTTGTATAATAATTGTTAAGTCATCACTAAATTAAAGATAATTTCTTGAATTTTGCGTGGCCTATAAAATTGTCTAAATCTGTTTTTTAGAATTCAACATAAAGCTAATAGTAAATTGACCGGGTGAAGTCTAATAAATAATACTCCCTCCGTCCCTCCCATTTCTCAGTTACTATTTTGGGATGTCCCTCTCATTTCTTTACGTTACCATAAATAGTAAGTTTTCTCCACTATTAAACCCACTATCTTCCCCTATCTCATATTTAACAATAAAAAACACTATTACACCCACTACTTTCCTCCACTCTATTATTAAATATTGATAGGTCCCACCACTTTACCCACTTTTCATTTAACTTTACTCATTTTTTATGCATTGTCTTGGTCTCCGTGTCCCCCTCCAATGTAAACAAATGAGGGGACGGAGGGAGTAATTTTTTATAAAGTAAAGTGCACTTTATGTACTTGTACGTAACCTAAGCACCACTTACAATAAATCCATATCCATATCAAAATCCAAAACTCAATATCCAAATCCAAATCCGTCGGGTTTCGGATCAGATCGAGTTTTTTCCGGGTATTTAAAATTAAAAATAGTGTAAGTAAGTTGGTTAACAAAAAAATATAAAAAATATTGTAAGTAAGTTTAAAAAAACCGCTACATGCAAACAACGTTAATAATGTTTATATAAAAATTTAAATAAAACATGATTAAATAATTAAATATAACGTATTATAATTGACATATTAAATAAGATATGAAATGTGTTAAATTAGTGAATTCCAATATATCAACACAAATGAAAAATTTATGTAAAATAAAGAAATTTACATCCTAAATATATTGATAAAATTTGATTTTGAGAAAGAGACGATTTATCTCTAGATTATTATTGATTATTTCTAATAAGATAAATAATGTATACGTCTTATATCTGAAATATTATATATAATAATTACAAATTATCATATTATATATAATCATTAAAATATTTTATTAAAATTGAATTTGAATTACATGTATAATAATTTATTAAAATGTATATATATATATATATATATAATAATGTGTATATATATATATTCAGATATTTTTTGGGTTTGGGATTCGGATCGGGTTTCGGATTCCGGATCGGTTTTCAAATTCTGAATCGGATTTCGGATCGATAAATATAAAACCTAAATCCAAATCCAAAAAATTTTGGATTTGAAATTTAAATTCATATCCAAATCCAAAAATTCAGATTTAATCTATATATTATAAATTAGTGGATAGCCCTTACCTAAGGTTTGGTATCCATATTTAGGTTTGGATAATATTTTATATTGATTTTGACCCATTAGATAATCCATTTTTAGGTTTGGTATCCATATTACGTTTGGGGAATATACAAATTCATTATTTGACCCATTGTTAACTAAAGAAAGTTTGTATACAAATTTAAATATTATTAATTTATTCTCTTAATATTTATGGTAAGATTATTAATGAATATTTGAATAAATCTTTTAATTTTGGTAAGCTTATTAATACGTATTATCACATAATAGATATAGAAAATTTGAATATTTTTATCTTTCATTGCATTTGTTATAATATAGAAAAATAATATTTTATTAATAATATTTATTTCATTATTAATTTATTTGATCTTAAATATAAAGTTATTTTCTTTATTTAATCGTTATTATTATATATCATAATTATTATGAAATTTAAATTTAAACTATCGTGTGCGTAGCACGGGCTATAATCTAGTATATCTAAAAAATCGAATTTTGGATGGGCTATGTATTGAATCAGGTTAATTTTTCATCCCTAATTTTTAGAAGTTCAGTAATAAAGGGTGGTGCTAAATGCAATTCATCTTTACTAAATGCAGTTTGTTGATTAATCAATAATCATTCGTCCTATGAGAGTCGACTCTCTCTAAACACCCCCATCCCCCTTTCTTTCTTCGGCCCCCCCTCCTTCCTCATCCCCGCCGCCCCCTTCCTCATATTCCCCTTTTTTCATCCTTCTCCTCCTTCCTTCAATCCATCTTCCTAATTTTCATTTTCTTTTTTAATAAAAATCGAGATCTAGCCAAAAATCGAGCCTTGCTTCTCACTTAATCCTCAGATTTGCACCGATTTGGTTCTCGATTTCGCAAATAAAATCCAATTTAGTTGGACGTTTGTGTGTCTTTCCGTTTGGAGTGGTTTGCTTGTCTCTCCTTTTGGAGTGTTTTTATGTTGATTAATTATGTTTGTGTCTGTTTGAAGTTGGATCTGCTGAGAATGGGTTTGCTGATGATTTGGGGGATCTGGAAAGTCTACATCAAAGCTGGAACAGTGACGATTATTGCAAGAGCTCACCACTCACAACCAAAGATTGTTCGTTATTTGTTGGGGATTTTCACTTTCGGCATGTCTATAGCTGGTATCCGGCATGTAGATAGCTGGGGTGTTAATCATCCTTTGGGGGTTTTCATGTTCGGCATGTCTATAGCTGGTATCCGGCATGTAGATAGCTGGAGTGTTGTTCCTTTAACCTCAGTTTATACACTTGAGGCTTCTGAACACTGGGGTATCAATGGTTCTTATGTGATGTGGTCAATTGTGATATCGCTACCTTCAGGGATGTTGGCGCAGTATGGATCGCCTAGGAAGTCTTCAGATTCGTTTTTAGTTTCAAGAACTTTTAAGTTCATCTTGTTAAACGATCAGAAAACAATTTATTTGTTTTTCACCCTGGTCGTAGTGACAGTTGGGGGTTTGTCCCGCTGTATTTTAAGTTGGTTTGATCCATTAATATAATCCTATGCATTTCGTCAAAAAAAAAAATGCAGTTTGTTGAAATTACATCTAAACCCTCCAATGTATTAAATGAGATATTCATAGCAGCTTTGCTCATTAGCAGTGTTGTAAAAACCGGGAATCAGACTTAATCGGTAGAGGCACTGTCCAGGGATTAATCGGGATGATTAATCGAATAATCGGATTATTAATCAGTTCGGTAACCCATGGAATAAGAATTAATCGGTGATAAATCGTGATTAATCATCGATTTTTAGAACAGAACTCATTAGACGTGTGGACATATTAAATAGTACTAATAGTAACAGAAATCCATATCATATCACCTACTCCCTCTGTTTTTTTATATAAGTAGTTTGAGGTGTGGACATATTAAATAGTACTAATAGCAACAGAAATCCATATCATATCACCTACTTCATCTGTTTTTTTTATATAAGTCGTTTGACTTTTCTGCACGTACTTTTAAGTGGTTTGACAGCATAGTTAAAATTAATTTTTTCCGTTAATTTTTTTTGTGAATTAAAATTTTGATTACATATTTCTATTCAGAAAAAGAAAATTTCAAAAATAATAATTTTAGCTATGTGGTCAATGCACCTAAAAATGTGTGTAGAAAAGTCAAACGACCTATATAAAAAAAAGATAGAGTAAATAATAAAGTCACAACAACTAAATAATTTTAAATTTATCAATAAATTTTTCTTTGAAATAAAGTTTATCTTAAATTTATATGTCATATCCTTAACAAATTTTCAGTTTTAAATATTTAATATCATAAATTAATACAATAATATAAAAATTATTTTACTTTCATTAGTACGTATTTTTTATATTCTTAAAGTAAAATTTCTCTAATTTAATGTTATTGAGATAATTAAATTTTATTAATTTATAGAGGTTATTAATTGATCAAATTTTAATTTATATTGCCGTCCTTATGTTGGGACTAATAATATGTATTGAAAATATTAATTTATCGTGATACCGAGTATTAATTTAACGAGATTTTACTATATTTTATCTAATATATAATTTTGTTTTTTATAAAAGGTATTTTAAAAATATGATTACTTAAATAGTTTGTATTGTTATATTAATTATAATAATAATAATAATAAAAATCATTTCTCCACATTAAATAGACGATAGAAGTAATTAATATATATTAAAATAAATAATGTTACATGAAAAATGTTAGAGATACAAAATTAATATCCAAAATGGTTGTCAAATGACACATGACACATTTCTATTTACTAAAATAATGATAAATGAAAATAGATACCTTATATTCATAATAATAATGTCAATTGAAATGATCTATATTACCAATATCAATTTTTGTTTCACAATCTTAAAGAGTAAAGACAATTCAAAACAACTGAGATGCTTTTCTCAAAAAATAGAAAATCATTATTAAATAATGGTACGTAGTTAAATTATAAAATGAATATTTGTGTATTACAACATAGACAGAAATTAAACTAAAAATCCAAAAAAATTGTCATTAAAATCTTTAATGAATGAATTTTATCTTTTATTCATACAAATTTTGATAAATTTTTTGAAACTTTTCCTATAAGTACTCCATGTAAACTAACGATTTTCTTCACATTTTTCAAAATAATTATTATTTAATATTTTAAATAACAATATATAATATTTTAAAATTGATATGAAATTAACTTATTTTGACATTATGTAATCATAAAATAATTGTACATAAATTATTTAAATGCAATTAAATTTTAATATCATTAACGTAATATTGACATAAGAACGTAACACTAACATACATTACTTTAAAAAAGATGAAACTGTACACCCAATAAGATCCAACTTTAGTAATTAATCAACCGTTTTATAATAATTACATTTTATCTATTTTTTTGGTGAAATCTACAACGAAAATACAAAATTATGCTAAATAATTCTTTTATTCAATTTCATATATATGAGTATAATTTGATAACTAATACCTTTATTACTCAAATTTATATTGCTAAATGGTTTGCCATAGTTAAATTTTAATACAAAATTTTACATATTATAGTATTTATTTGATTATTATATGCTCCCTCTGTTTTTTTCAGTTCTTTACGTTTGCTTTTTGCACGGAAACCAAGATAGTGGATGTAATATTGTTAAAATAAATGAAGTAGTGGGTGTAATAGTAATTTTATTGTTAAAATAAGTGAAATAGTGGGTGTAATAGTGTAAAGGGTTGAAAAGGTGGAGTGAAGTAGTGGATGTAATAATGTATTTTATTGTTAAAAGTTACTATTTTTAGTAATGTAAAGAAATGGAATGGACGACCCAAAATAGAAAGTGTAAAGAAATGAAATGGACGGAGAAAGTAGTCTACAACTGAAATTATAAAAAAGTAAAAGTTGATTGGATATTTTAGCCATAACTTGGACTAATTTTCATAAATTTACTATATTTGATATATGAGTTTGTTTGTATATAAAGCGTTTAAAAATATGATAATCTTAAAAAAGTAAGTGAAGTAGTTTTTATTAAAAATATAATTAATTAATAATACTAGTAATAATAATCATATTTTCTCTATTAAATCTAAAATAAAAATATTAAATAAATATCAAAAGATATATTAAAAAGATTATATTTAGATGAATATATTCATACAACCGTTTTCACGTAATAATAAAAAATATGAATAATTACTTTATATGTGTGTCGCACGAAACCATGCATTATTTATTAGGTGTATTGTACCGATGTTACAAAAAACACAGAAAACTAAGAGCATCTCCAATGCAATAAAATTCTTAGCTAAAATTTTAAATAACTTATTAAATTTGAAAATTATACATAACAAGTTAAAAGTTCATCACTCCAATGGGCCATTCCCCTTATCTAAAAATTTAGCCAATCTTTATATTTTTTAATATTGACCATATTTGTTGAAGCACTAGGGATTTGTAAAAAATTTAGCCAATCCTTTATATGTTTTTAATATTGGCCATATTTGTTGAAGCACTAGGGATCTGTAGTAAATTGAATGTCATTTCCCGCCCATTTTCTTCCCATAATTGACCAAAAAAATTAATAATAATAATAATAATAATAATAATAATACCTTTTTGAAATATAACCAATCATTATAGCTGATCCCCATTGGAGTGAAACATTCTACAGGTTCAGTAAATTTTAGTTACCATTATTTTTTTGAAATTTAACCAATGGACTTAGTCAATACCATTGGAGATGCTCTAAGGGAGTGGTTCACTGTTCTAGTTTTTGCACCAAAAATTAGGAAGGTTATTAATGTAATTTCAACAAACTACATTAAGCATTTCTTACCTGCATTTAGAAACTATGGTAATAAAACAAGTAGGGCTGCACAAATATCAAAAACCGGACCGGACCGGACCGGACCGACCCGGACCGGACCGAAGACCGGATTTTATTGAATTCATGGACCGGGGACCGGACCGGTCATAAACAGGTCTTGGGACCGGACCGGACCGGAAAAAACCGGACCTGTATGGACCGGTTAGTTAATATTTTATAATAAAAATTAATTTTTAAAATTTAATTTCATTCTTTGTTAATATTTAAATTACTTGGTAAGTTAATTTAAGTTTAAAAATAAGTAAATGTCATATTATATGTAAAGTAACATTAATTTGTAAACATAATTATAAATTATATATAGTATGAAATATAAAATTTAATCATTTATATTATAGTGTTTATATATACTATTTCAGAAATTTATTATTTACCGATTTGAATCGCTAAAATATGTTATGTGTTAATAATTAATCATTAAACTATATAATTTAAAAGATAAAATAGTATAAAATTAACTATATACATAAAATCCGGTCCAATCCGATCCGGACCGGGTATTTTCAGGGTTTGGACCGGACCGGACCGAAGACCGAATTTTTTTGATTTTATGGACCGGGGACCGGACCGGTTATATTCGGTCCGGTCCTTGGACCGGTAGACCCGGTCCGATCTAATTTACCGGTCCAGACCGGAAAGTTGTGCAGCCCTAAAAACAAGTCGGCTGACAAAAATATGAGCCTAGCAAAATTGAAAACAAATAATTGCACAAAATGCACAGCCACCTTTTCACATGTACAAGAATATTGACCAACAATCTTAGACCAAACACCACATACAAGTACAACACATATACATACATCATTACTTACATACTCGGACACTCCCGCGTCCCGCCCACAGAACCGCTTAGTAAAAAAAAACCCCTGTATTGCACTTTGCTGCACACATAAAATTATAAATACACACACAGACACAAACAACCCTCTTTTTATTTCACAAAAACCCACCCTTTGCCTTCTATATATTTTACAATTTCATAAAAAAATTCAAGAACTGGACTAAGATGGGTGATTCAAAGGCCAAAACATCTATTGAATCCATGAGAGAGTGGGTTGTTGAGCACAAGCTTCGTGCTGTTGGTAACGTTTTGATTTTTCAAGATTTCAAGAACATTTTTTTTCAAGATTGTGTTTTCTTTAAAAAAAATTGTGTGGCGGTTTTTTTTTTGGGTTTTTTGGGTTTTTAAGATCTGGGTTTTTGAATTAATTTAATTTTTGATTTGATTTTGTAAAAGGGTCATTATGGTTAACTGGAATTGCTGGATCAATAGCTTACAATTGGTCTCAACCTGGTATGAAGACTAGTGTCAAGATCATTCATGCTAGGTATGTTTATACGTATATGTTGTATTCAGTTCTTGACTCTTGTTTGATTATCTATCTGTTGTTATTATTGTTTTTGTATGCTCTTTTCTGATATTTAGAAGTACCTTTTTTTTTTTGGGTTTAAATTGGGCTTGAAATGATATATAGGATCTGGGTAGTTTAGGAGGTGGTGAAATGAGATGGTCTTGTACTTTCTAAGAGAAGGTTGGTGTTGGATGAATGATTTCGAAGTGTTCTGCTTTCTGGTTTCGTAATTTGATTGTATTGTTGAAGGGCTAAATTATAGACTCTAAATTTGACCAATTTGACTTGTACCAGTAAAAATTTTGGACGAGAGTGTTTCTTTGGTCATGAAATCTATTTAGGAAGACTGTAGGTTAGGTTAATGTTAATGGTTAATTGCAAATTACAAACAGTTTTGATTAGATTGGAGACTAGGGTACCTTAAATCTGTTTTAGTCATTGTTGTCTAGAAGTGGGATGCTTAAGCATTGAGCATCTGATATTGTTCAAAGTGTTGAAATGTTTATAGGTTTGAAGTCTTGATAAATGATAATGGTGGGTGTCTGGGTGCACATGATAGTATGTGGTTTGTTAGGTATTAACTAATTAGAGTTTCTAATGATCTTGAGCATTGAGTATAACACAATTCATTGAAAGAATATTGCATTTAAATATCGAGCTTAGCATGTACATAACTGGACTCATTTAGTTTGAACAACTTGATTAAGACCTGTAGTGTCAAGCTTAAGCAACTGGATCAATACATCAACACAATTTATTTAACATTTACAACTAGAGCATGGCAAGCCAAACCTAAACTTGGCTCTTTCGAATCCATAGTTGCAAGATGTTGATACCGTTCTGTTCGTATTGTTGCACTTACATTTGAAAAACTTGTGCTTTAATTTAACTTGTAAGTTTTTTGAATCTTTCCAGTTTCCACTGATTAGTTTATTCCCTCATTGCCTTTTGATTTCACCTTAAAAGAGCGGTTCACCCCTTCTAGAAATTCAAGAAGTGTTAAAGTCATAACGACCTCTTTCAGACCAATCCTGCTTTGGCATTAGTGCATTACTCAAATTCATATATATATATATATTTGCTCTTATTTATTCATTGTTTACATATAGGATTGTTGATACTCGATTAAAATCAGCCGGTATGATTTCTGCTGTTTTGGCTGCACATGCACCCAATATGCTAAACACTAAAATTTGCTTGAAACATTTGCTGTTGTTTTCTGTCAAGAGTATTTATTCTTCATAGGCTGGGAAAAAGCTTCTGGATCAAATATATTATTAAATGGGATGATATTCAGTTTTTATATACTTTTATCATATCAATTGGCATGAAGTATTTTAATTTTCCTACTTCTATACTTTAAAGAGCTTCTTTTATATGTACTTCAAGAATTCGAGCATTTTATATATAATCAAGGGTGGACTGTAATCAGAGTAAATGCATTTGTAGCGTTATTTTTCTAGTATACTGTTTGATTACTTTTACTTTAACTTTACTTTCGAACATTAAACGTCCTGTAACATCAAATTTGGATATTTAAACGCAAAGAGGTCTGCTCCTTGAGTAGTGGCATAGAGTTAAAACGGTCTGAAATTAGAACATAACATCTGTTTAGTGTAGACGTGCCATATCGAATCTTTTAATGTGAAAAGCCAAACTGGAACCGAAATAGGCATTTTAGTTTTACCAAACCAAACAGCTACTTTGGTACGGATATTTAAGTTAACGGTTTTTCTGCACTAAACCAATCGAAATTACGGTTAGGTTGAACGGAGTAATGGACTGGCACGTTTTATTTATTATACACACAGATACTATTCAGTTGATTACACCGCAGGCACACTTCAGGTTATCAGGTGTCAGTTGACGGCTTTACTTACTTTTTGACTTCTAATCCTCAATTTAATACTTCCGGGGGTCGGTTTTTCTCAACGTGAAGACCTCAACTACAATTCTTGTTTTATGCTCATCATTTAATTGATCTCATCTTCTGAAATGCATTTCTTTTTAACATCTTCTAATATGCCTTTCTTGTCAACATCTTTTGTTCACGACTTTGCCCAAGCATATTCTACGGGTATTCTGTGTTCATATATTTATGTTGAAAAGGTTAAATTTTTTCACACGTATGGGATCTTAATTATTGTGAACCTCATACTTTGTGATGCCGTAGGCTTGTAGTCTGTAATTTCTGGGAAGTTTTGCTATAGTTTTTAGTATTTCTAAAGTCTTCAGTTAGTTCTTCATGGCTTTGAATCAAAGATGTTGTAGACTTGTATCTGTTCACGGGTCAGATTATGCCATATTTTTCAATTTGAAGTTCTTCCTTATATTACAAGTTGGAGCTCCCAAAAATTTGTCTTATTTTGAAACTTTGGAACTTGACTGCGTTCCCAGAATGTGATTAAATGGCTTTCGTTTCCCTGTCTTTTATATGTTATTGGGACTCCATTTTATGAAGTCAAATTTGGTGCATTTTCTCCCTTGACCTTTTGGTTTTATAAGAAAAGCTGATTAAAGTGTGAACTGAATTAACTGAATTTTTTTGGTGCGGTGCAAAATTATATGTTATTATGGTTTTCGCCTTTTCGGTTTGGTTCAGCTGTTTAGATGTTTTTACCTCTTGGCGGTTTTTGTACACTTGTTCCTCGGGAAATTTTATTTCCTCTTTTTAAATTTATATTCCTCAAAATTAATATGATTTGGTCCAAAATTTTGTTGCGATGTCATCAGTAGTCACACTGGACAAGCATATGGTGTAGAGCTTAAGAACATTATCATGATTTTTCTGTTTAGGAGTAATTTTTACCCAACGCATTATTCTTTTATTTGGGGTAACTGTAAGTGTGCTTAAAACTATGCCTTATTGCAATTCTTTTAATAAATGTTTTGGAAAATGTTGCTATAAATTGTCAAGCAGCATGCCCAAATTGATATAAAGCATATGGTCTGGTGCTTTTTGGATGCGATTGCCTTATGCTTGAGCATAAATCTGTTTCCCCTTAATTGTTTTGCTACTTAAAGAAAATGGTACAACTTTTAGCATAGGTAAGTTTTAGTCTAGGGAAAGATGAGTTTTCAGTGTAATTTTATCTCGTCATCATATTAAATTGTTGTACGTTGAGTGTTGTGAAGTTGCTGTTTCCTGATAAAAAAATCCTTTAGGATTGTTTTGCATGTCAGCTTGTGGGGAATGTTTAAGAGTAGATAATTCACCTTTGAAGTGGACATTTCTTTTAATTATTTGTCCTGCACCCTTAGGTTGTGTTTGGTTGGGGAGAATGGAATGGAATGAATAGAAATTAAAGGAACACAATGAACATGAAAGGTAAGATTTTAAAAAAAAATGAGTGGGTGCAAATCTTGTATGATAGGACTTGGGAAGAAAATAGGTTGGAACCTGGAGGGAGAATGGATCATTTCTTTTCAAATTGGTGTGTTTAAACTTTAGTTTAGGTGGTTAGGAATGGAATGATGTAAGGAATGAAATTTTTAAACGTTTAACTATATTATTATTCAAATTCCATTCCATTTCCTCCAATTTCATTCACCCCAACCAAACACAACATTAGTCTTTATACTCCTCTCTACATTCTTATAGTAACTCTGTAGTCTTTTTGCTTATGCAAATATCCTTTAGTTTTTCCAGTAGATACGTGGCACCATTGTAGCTGGTTAAAATATAACATTTTGTCTGCATCAAATTTGTTGTCAAAGCTCGGCTGTAGCAGTTATTTAGCAGTCTACTATCTAATATCTATGTTCCATTATTGCTTCCTTGCTGGTGCTTTATATGTTTTTTTACCCTGTTGAACTGTAAAAGTAAATTAATCAGCTGAAGTATTTATTGCAGGCTACATGCCCAAGCTCTTACACTGGCTGCACTAGCAGGAGCCGCTGTGGTCGAGTACTACGATCACAAAACAGGAGCAAAGGCAGAACGATATGCTAAGTTCCTTCCTCCCATGGATAATTACTCATCTCACAAGGAATGAAGTTGTAGCAGGAAAATAGAAACAGTATCCGGGGAAAGTCCTGTGGTTATTCGTTAAATAGTTCACATATGTCGTTCCCCCTTATGGATGTAATAAGTCAGAACCAAAATCAGAATATGCAGTTTTGGTAGCCGAGTATTTACCAACCAATTGCAAATTACGAATCCGTGTCCTTTACTCACTTTGTGCTTCATTCTTTTTTAGAATGTAAAAACACATAGGTATTTTCTTTTATGATTTCGGATATCTAAAGGCATACATAAAGTGTTGTGTACTCGCTATATAGTTTGGCACTGGCCGTGGTGGTATATGGCTATATGCTACTCTGCTCTGCGCCAGGATAATTTTTGCCAACATTAAAGGTGTTTTATAATGGTTGAACTTGTATTTTGAAATAAGATAAAATCTTTGTTGGGTGCTCCATAAAAATAAGAAAGAAGTATCAATTCCTTTAGTTTCATTTGCCTTGATAGCTTAAGAAGCTGTCGAAAACTAGTAAAATGTGTTAGTCGATGAACATTTTTCAGAGTAATGATTTTTATCAAAAATCGGGTGTACTGTAATATAAGATTATGAGTGTGAGAGCTGCCTCAGTGGAAACGAGGCCTAGCGTTGATCCTAAGGGTCACGGGTTCGAACCTCACTCGCTCCCTATGTAAAGCCGTGTTGGAGAGATGGTGGAAACTTTGACCAAGACAGGGTGCGGTGTATCTTGCGTATCGCAGGGAAGCCCAACCACTGGATTTTACTGCACGGTCAGTAGATTTACATGCCGGTGTTGGCCATGGAGCTGGTCGGCCGGTACTGGGACCAATCCAGATAGACTAGCGTGTCCTGACAATACACGTTTTGACCAAGATTATAGGAATATATAATCAAAGGACATTGATCCAAATACAATCAACTTGGATAATTTAAAAACATTTCATGAAAAATTATGATTTGTTGATACACTATAGTTTGTAGTAGTACTTGAGGCTATATATATCCTCAACTAGGGCTCCATTACATTTCTGGTATAGAATTGAATTGAACTTTCATTTATGGTACACTTTGTTCAACGTTTTCATTTATGGTATAACCAAAAAAAGGTAATAGAAAACGCCACTAGAAGTGGCGTTTTCTGTTGAATTTACTTTCAACAGAAAACGCCACTTGAACTGGCGGTTTCTATTACATTTGTTTGTTTTCACTTTTCCCAGCACTTGGCATAATTTGTGAGTACAAAATGTAGTTTGTAGTAGTCATTTTACATGGCTTAAAAAATGTCTTTGTAAATGAAATTTTTTCAATTTTTTTGCTTCGTATTAAAGAATTGACATTTTACTTTGGTATAATACGAAAATCTCGAAAATTTATTATGTCTAACTAGCTTATTATTTGGTCCGAACATGGGAGGTCAACATCAAAATGTTGAAAAATGTTTCGAGTAGGCATGTTTAGGGGAATAAAAAATATACCTGTACATGTTTTTTTTACGTTGTTTTTGTACCATATTCAAGTATTGACGTTGTACTTTTGCGTAAACCAAAATTTAGGCATAACTAATTTGTGTAATTACGTTAAATGTTCATCCGAATATGGCAACTTCACATCAAATTCTTAAAAAAAAACCTTGGCGGAGTTACGTTGAGGGGCATAAAAAACATATTAGAAAACATTCAATTACTTTAAGTAAACATACTACATCATACAAGTACTTCAATTTGAAAACAGAAAATTGAAGCATCATACAATTAGATTTAATTGAAAACAGAAAATTACATTAAAGTAAACATAAAGCCGAATACTTATTGTGAAGACTCACTTCCTCGCCTCCCACAACACATGGCTACATGTGTGACACCTTCTCCCCTTGCCCTTCACATTTCTTGGTGGTTGTTGCCTAAGATGAGGCTCCTCGTTAGGCTCTTCCTCGCTACTGGATGAAGCACGTACAGGTGCAAACTCTCCAAACCCCTGAGCCTGGGGCGTATGTAGGTGTGACTGCGAATGACCTCCATAAGTCATCTGTGAACTACCTCCAAAAGTCATGTGCGACTGGTCAAACCCCTGAGCCTGGGGCGTATGTAGGTGTGACTGTGAATGACCTCCATAAGTCATCTGCGAACTACCTCCAAAAGTCATGTGCGACTGCTCAAACTGGGAAGGGTCCTGAAATCCACCAAAAGACCCACCCATATCCCATGCACCCGTCATCTGGGAACCTGACTGCGAGCCACCAGGAAATGTCATGTAAGAGTGGTCCTGGAAGGCATCAGAAGACCCACCCATATGGGAAGTAGACTGTGAACCACCTGCATATGTCATCTGAGACTGGAAAGGGGGTGGAGCATGATGTGCACTACCAGAAGCGTGTGGAGGATAACGTCCACTGTCATCCAACATGTGATCCCAAGCACCTCTATACCCCATATCTGATCCAAATTCCTCAGAAGGAGCTGGATCCCAAGGCTCCCATAACTGGGGATATGTGCTAACCTCAGGCATAACTGGCCTAGCTGGATGATAAGTACTACCTCCACCATGAAAGGACTGAGACCCCTGGAAACCTTCCTGCTGCCTCCACTGGCTCACATCGACTACACGTCGATGGGTAATACTCTGGAACCAAGCATCATAACCATCTACAGCCTCATTATGCCTGGCGGACACATAGAAAGGAGGTGATAGTGCATCCGCCCCACGGTTCTGCCATTGCCGAATCCGTACGTCTCGTGTCATAATCACATCATCGCCTAAATTAGCATAGAAAGTAAACTCGTGTGACGAATCATGCATACGGTGAGGTGACCGAGTCGGTATATCCTGTACGAATCCAAACTGTCTAGTCACTCTGTCAGGGTAGTACCACTCGGTGATCGTGTTAAATATCAAGGGACACTGGGCGGACCATAACCTCCTCTCCATGATAGATGGAAGATCAACTGTGGGAAAGTGCCTATAAGGCCTCCAACATATCTGCTCAATGTGTATATCATCCAACTCATAACGACCGTGACGTGCCCTATGTGATGTGGATCGCACAGTGCTCTTAGGCACCTTCCACCTGAAACATTTATGAACATCATAAGCAAATTGTCACAAGAGTACATAGCTGATGGACAACTGCTCATAAAATCAATAAACAGAACAATTACCTCAAAGCTAAAGGAAAGAGGATAGGACACAGTGTCTTCAGCGTAGGAGCCAAGAAGGGGAAATGCTCATAAATCCATACCTGATGGAAAAAGTCATGTGTCATCATGCAAGGTAATCATGGATGCTTATAACAAAAAATATAATAGAAGGTATACCTGTAGTAGTGTCATCGATCCACATATCTCTTTCTTTGTCCGCTTCTTCTTCAGAGTAGATGCGGAGCACATGTGGTGGTACAAGTATCCCAGAGCAGCACTACCCCAGCTATATGTGCCCACCTGGGCAGGATCAAGCACATAGTGTAAAAGGTGGAACTGGATCGTGTTCCCTGCTGGGATGGGGAATAAAGATCCAATGATAAGCAACAAATGTGCCCGTGTGTGGAATAGCAGCTGCGTCTGATAGTCAGGAGAACTCATGTCTAGCCTATGACATGTACCAAACTGCTGTACCAGCCATGAAATCCTCAAACCCAATTTCTGCCACTCATTATCTCCAGGAACAACACCCAAAAGATCGTTGACCATGACCAGCAGCTGAGCCTTAGTAGGACTACCAAAGCTATGAATCACGGGACGTCCCCCGGTAGGAAGTCCTAAGATGTAGTGAACATCCTCCAGAGTGATAGTGGCCTCACCAAATGGTAGATGGAAGGTATGTGTCTCAGGTCTCCATCGCTCAACAAAAGCAGTGATCAGTCCTGCATCATGTCTAAAAGAGATATTTAAATTAATTTACTATATTACTTTACATATATTAATTTACTATTTACATATTTAAATTAATTTACTATATTACTTTACATATATTAATTTACTATTTACCAATTATTAAATTGAATATATTGTAAATATATTCAATAATAAAATAAATATTTTCGTATTTATTACTAATTAAACACTTTATTTCTATTAAAACAAATATTTTTAACGATAATAGTACATATATTAATTTCAAGATTTACCAATAATTAATATTTCAAGATTTACCAATTATTAATATTTCAAGATTTACCAATTATTAATATTTCAAGATTTGAATTTCAAGATTTACCAATTATTAATATTTCAAGATTTGAATTTCAAGATTAAAATAATTCATAGCTTGCATTCATAGCTTGCATACTGTCTAATGTACTGATACATGAATAGTATGACCCGTGAAGATACTTGAAATAATGCATCTGAGATTTCATCCTATCTTATCCACCGACAGCTGCTTTAAAAAAATCTGGCTTCCACCAATCAGCTCCTTCATATCTTATCCGAAACTGCCTATATTAAGAACTCTAGCTAATTGTTTTTTTCACACCATTCATTTCCTGGTTCTTTTCTCTATGTATGTCCATTACATAATTTCTCCATGCAGCCTACATAATTCCGATCCTTGGAAGCTTTGCTTGCTTGCTACCTTGCCTTGTTCATCTCATTCAAGGTACACGATATAAAACCTTAATTTCGTTTAAAGTGACAGATATTTTAGCTTAAATGTATTCTTCTTTGTATAAATGCATCTGCATTGTTAGTTACAAATTAGTAAAATAGTAAGCTAATATTCTTAACTTCATTTATTAGGTTTCCGGGAGAATGGAAAATTACGTTAATGTTAATTTCTTTTGGGGTGGAAGAATGATTAGACGGGGGGATGATATTCGATATTCGAAAGATCCGGGTGGTCAACGTTACGTTATGTTGGGCACGAAGTATGAAGAATTTAGGGGTATTGTTTATGAAGTTATGGGCATAAATCCAAATCATTGGGATGTTAAAATGAGCTATAAATACCCCCAAGTTGGCATAGGGAATGTTGCATCACATTTTTTAGTAGGGCAAATTACATCCGATATGGACGTGGATCGGCTGTTGAGCATCCCTCGTACGATGATGATGGGTTTAGGTGATGTTTCTGTGTTTTTGGAGGTCGAAAAAGTACAAGAGGATGACCCGTACAGTTACGGGCATAATATGCACCCTCAACCAACCCATTCAAGTTACCAGGAAGATACTGGGACTAGCAACCAAGTCCCAGAATTTGGAACGGCCGGGTGGTCAGACTACTATTTTGGTGGAGGAGACGAATATCAAGGTCATGTCGGCGGTTCAAGTAGCTATGCAGTCCAACAAAGCCAGCCACAAGATGATTATCAAATGCAAGATTACAACACTCCTACTGATTACATTGAGCCGTCTCCACGAGTGCATCCTGTTGCCGGTAGAGAGTTGGCCCTTGTACATGAGAATGCAGAATCCGACTTTGGTAGTTCAAGTAGTGAGGATTTGGACAACCTTGGCAGTGATGCTGAGGAAGATGTATCGGAAGACGAGGCCGAAGAGGAGGTGCCTAGGATGACTATGATTGAGACGGCTGTCATTGATGGTGGGAGGCACGTCCCCATAGCACCTTGGTTTGAAACTGAGGCGTATACACCAATTGTTTTACACAACCGGGATGCAAACTACAATGTGGTAGATCCTAAAAATGAAAATCTTTATGTCGGACAGATGTTCAGTGACAAAACTACGCTTGTCCATGCAGTGCGAAATATGCACATTAAGAGTAATCGGATGTACATCGTGGTTAGGAGCAATCCTGACCAATTCATCGCAGAGTGCACCGTGCAGAATTGTCCGTGGAGAGTGAGAGCTGCGAAGAAGAAGACTCACGGTTTCTTTCAAATCACAAGATTGACTGAACACGTTTGCTTGTGTGATCATCCTACGCATGACCACAAAAAGATTACTGCAAGATTGGTTGCAGATATTGTCAAACCACACGTATGTTTTTCATTTTCGAATGTATTATAATTCATTTTCATTACTAAACTCGTTATGACGTGTTCCTTAAAATGTTTGACAGGTTGTAGGCTCACCGAATCTCCCAATAAAGAATGTTTTGAGCTTGGTCACCAAAGAATTAAATCACAACGTGAAATACATGAAAGCGTGGAGAGGTAAGCAGTTGGCGGTTGAGGATGTGTATGGCAAGTGGAGCACAACATACGACATACTACCACAGTTCTTCATGGCCATTGCTCATTCCAATCCTGGGAGCGCGTTTGTGATTGAAGCGGTCCCAGATGAGAAAGTTGCACATCAATCCATTTGCAAGCGGGTTTTCTTTTGCCTTAAAGCAGTCATGGACGGTTGGCAACATGCTCGGCCCGTACTTTCAATCGATGGTACATTTCTAAAGGGCAAATACAATGGCAAGTTACTCATTGCTATGGGTGTTGATTCCAACAATCATCAATACCCCGTATGTTATGCTTTGGTTGAGGAAGAGTCTGAGGATAACTGGGGTTGGTTTTTACGACTATTGCATGAAACTGTTTGCAAGGACAGGAACCGTGTTTG
The DNA here is from genome assembly GCA_037693485.1 of Kitagawia praeruptora. Lineage (NCBI taxonomy): Eukaryota > Viridiplantae > Streptophyta > Magnoliopsida > Apiales > Apiaceae > Kitagawia > Kitagawia praeruptora. The sequence continues at coordinate 111,842,720 of CM075351.1, read as the reverse complement.
CATAATATCAGACCGTGCTGCTGGAATTCTCGCAGCAATATCCAATCCGGGCAACGGCTTTGCACCCCCTTTTGGGATTCATAGATGGTGTCTTCACCATTTCAGAAGTAACTTCTCTAGCAAGCATCCCGGGGGGGGACATTAAACGCTTGATGTGGTTAGCTGGAAGTACCCCGCAGGTCAAAAAACACAATGCCTACATGAAAAGAATAGGGGAGATATCAGTTGCTGCTCTGCAGTGGCTTTGTAACGTTTCTCCTAAACTGTGGACCATTAGTCATGATCGGGGCGGTGCTCGTTACGAACAAACCACTACCAACATCATGGAAGGCTATAATGGAAACATACGAATGGCTCGCTTCCTTCCTGTTACAGCAATGATGGAGTACATATTCTACAGAAATGTTAGAATTGTCAACACACAGAGGAACCAAGCCGTTGCAGCTGTGCATGACGGCCAACAATTTTGTCAAAGGACGAATGAAATGATAACACGATATATGGAGAAGGCTAAAGCACATTCAGTGACAACACATAGTCGTCAACATGGCATTTTCACAGTCTTCACTCAACGTTATCGGGTGAAAGGTTGCACCAAGGGGGGAAACCAGCAGAATGTGGACATAAGTAAGAAAACTTGCACATGCGGAAAATGGAAATGTCACCATATGCCTTGTTCTCATGTCATGGCCGGTTGTTTAGTGGACAATATTGATTGGAAGCAGTGGGTTGGACCTTACCACTACTCGTCGAAATTGCATAAGTTATGGGAACCCCTTATATTTCCATTGCCAAGCACGGACTTGTGGAACTACGTTTTACCTGACGAGTGGCAACAGTTTGGAAAATTGATACCAAATCCGGCCTACAAGAAGGTCAAGAAAAAGAGTGGCACAAGGGGACAGTCCGTAAGAATTCGAACTGAAATGGACCAGTCAAGATCGGGGATAAAGTGTAATCGGTGTAAGCAAGAAGGACATACAAAACGGAGCAGACTTTGTCCACAACGTCCCCGGGAGCCATCTACTTGATGAAATCAAGTCTTCACGTGTCTCATGTCATTTTACTTCATGCATGTAGTTTGTTTATCCTAATTTGCTTTGTTGTTAACTGTTTTGTGTGATTTGAATTTTCCATTGTACTTTGCCTCGTAATAGTTGTATTTGTGTGCTCCTTATCAATTTCATTTTCAATTATGAAAACATGGCAGTTTTGTTTTATGTCAAAAATTTTAAGAATTTGATGCATACGCGTAGGAATTTTTAAGAATTTGATGTTGAGTTGCCATGTTCGGACCAAATAATAAGCTAGTTAGACATAATAAATTTTCGAGATTTTCGTATTATACCAAAGTAAAATGTCAATTCTTTAATACGAAGCAAAAAAATTGAAAAAATTTCATTTACAAAGACATTTTTTAAGCCATGTAAAATGACTACTACAAACTACATTTTGTACTCACAAATTATGCCAAGTGCTGGGAAAAGTGAAAACAAACAAATGTAATAGAAACCGCCAGTTCAAGTGGCGTTTTCTGTTGAAAGTAGTGGCGTTTTCTATTACCTTTTTTCAGCTATACCATAAATGAAAACGTTGAACAAAGTGTACCATAAATGAAAGTTCAATTCAATTCTATACCAGAAATGTAATGGAGCCCCTCAACTAGTGACAATATACCATGTACTAAACAGTTACTCTCTCTGTCTCGTATTGTGTTTCTCATTTAAAATGGTGGGATTGTTTATAACAAGAGATAAATTACTAATTTACGCATAATCAATAAGATCAAATATAGTCATGAATGATCTTGTTGGATTCTTATTTATGAGTATTTTAATACAGTGAAGTTTTTTTTTTTTTGAAGAACAATAGAATTAACTCATAGAATAAAAGCCATACGGCATCTACAAAGATAGTCGAGTCGAACAAACATAAAATAGAAACAATTGCCTATCATCATAAAGAGATAGTCTAGCACTTTGTTTCACTTCACCCGCTTCTTCGTAACCTGAGCTATCGACCATGATTGTAATTCCAAACAAAACTTCATCCATAAATCAAAACTAGCTCTCACAATAAAGGAGAGGAAAACAATAATGCCGCTCACAATTAAGAAGCGAATAACAAATCTCTCACAAAGGAGAGAAATCATACTGAAAAACACAAGCCGAAAATCCATATTAGAACAATCTGAAAATGCAAAAAAATCCAAAAAAAACATAGATCTGACAAACGAAATCACAAGATAGGCGGTTAACTCTCGAATCCAGCAGGCTCCGCTTGAATCGAAGAAGAAAGAAAACCGAAAGCTCCGATAATGTAGATCTAGAAAACCCAAATCAAAGCAAGAGGATAGAAATCCTTACCCAAAATGGAGATTATTGAAACCGGGGCTTTCCACCGGAAATTAAAACCGGGGAAGCCCCTCCGGTTGAAAAAGGAGGCGGCTGCTTGAAACAAGAGAGGAAAAGAGAGTTCTATCAGTCACCCATATAATCTTATAGTGAAGTTTTTATACTTAATACTAATATGAAATTGAAGATATTAACGATTAAAAGTGTGTGCTGACAAACGTGTTTAGAGGAAACAAGAAACATATTTAGAGACGAGAAAAGAGTATCAATGTTGAAAGGTAGCCAAGTGAATCGCTGATATAGCAACTTGGCTGCCTTGGATTTTGTTACCTTGACAATATACCTATGGGTCCGGTCTCCTGCATACGTATGTAGGAGAATTGTTACACAATATACGGTTTTATAATCGTTGGATCGTTGATCCAACGGTCCTGATTTTAAAAAAAATTGTATCGTATCGTGGAAATTTTCTGGCATACAGAGAAATTACCAAAATGCCCTCATCTATAATGTGAAATAAGAGGGCATTTTGGTAATTTCTCCGTATCACGGAAAGTTTCTGCTGTACGATGAACAATAGATTTTTGGTATGAAAACAGAGGGCATTTTCATAATTAGGCCGTACCGCGGAAACTTTCTATGGTACGGTATCAATTTTTTTTAAATCATAGCCGTTGGATGATCGATCCAACGGTTAAAAAACTGTATGATGGTTAAACAGTACTTAACATACGTATGTAGTAGACCATTCACCTATGCCTATATTCCTAAACAGTTATCAATGTTGAAAGGTAATGCAGTGCATATTGCAGAATAATATTGTCACTACTGACGTTTCTGCTCATTTGTTGCACTCAAATGTTTGGACGGAAAAAATAAATCCACCACCACTTGATTGTCGTGGAAAAGGTTGTGATATGCAAATTCATGGACTCAGCAGTACGTAGTTTATTATATACAGTTGTTCCAGGTATATCATCAATAAATCTGACAACAGTCGAGACAACCGTAGAAAAGTTAGCTTCCAAAATTTTTAGTCAATAAATTTTTTTTGTTTAAAAAAAGTAAACAAACACGCAAAAAATATTTTTTTTGAAAATTAATTCGCATAATCCAAACAAATGGAGGAACATTTATAAAACATTTTTTGAAAAATATTTTTCAGCAAATAAACGAAACCAAATATCCTTAATCTTTCCGAATTTTTTCATACAAATGACAAAGAGTAATTAGTAAAAAAATGATGATCTGTAACTCTGTAAGGACGGACTGGACGGTAGATATAAAATTGAATACTTACACATAAATGATACATCGACTTTTATTACAATCTATACTACACCCAACAGGGTGATGGCCCAGAATATTGATATAGGAGCCATGCTGGCCCTTTTTACTGACAAGACACGTTAGTGATATGGGGGTGTTACGAAACACGATTTTCCGTATCATGTACGTGTTGGATTCGACGGGATCCAATCCATTATTTATGGCCCATCGGGTTTTATTATTAATCATCTAAATAAGACTTGAGCCTAATTAATAATTAAATATATAAATAGCACTTAATATATATTTAATTATTACATCTAATATATATCTATTTAGATATATTTATTTATAATGGCTTAAGTACCCAAGCCCATAACCTTGATGGACGGTTATGGGTTTAGCCCATTAGGGTTGGTCCCATTATTCCCTCTATATAATGAATCTTATGTTAAAAGAAAAGATACGCTTCTCATAATATTCAGAAAATACACACACCCCATCCTTACGTATAGAGGAGAATAGTGAAGATCAAAGCCCTCAAGTACTTGCGCTCTTCGGACTCTCTCAAGATCATTAATGGCCTCTTTCGATTCTGGTACGCTTCCGCTATTTATTTATACTCATAGTTTTGATCAGGAGATTCATGTATATATATTATGTTGTATTTATATACATGATTTATTCTAATAATTGGTATCCGAGCAAACTCCTTGATTGATTCTTTGAGTTTAATTAATTAGAATTGAATTGGATTTGTTTGACATGTATAAATCTGAATCGATATATGTTGTTATACATATATATTATGTGTGGGTATGTTGCAAACCGTGTGAATTGAATGAATTTGGTTGTTGTATATATTGCTGTATGTATATGATACATGCTTGTTCTTATTTTGGAGATTGTATACGATACGATTTCTGAAAAATTGTCCAGATTTAGTGAAATTTGCGTACTGTGTCCGATTTGCGCATAAAATATATGTTTTTTGACTGGAATCGGGCCACTGAGCAAGACTGACATAGTCAGGTTTGCATCTGTAAGCCGTTTGACGTCGTTTACTGCCTGTAAACAGCGAATTATGATTTTCTGATTTAATTTCGAATTTTCTGATTTATGCTTTATTTGATTTCTATGATTGTATCATGAGAAATATAATATGGTATGATATGTTTATGCTGTCTGCGATTCTGATTCAGGGATACTTATGATAAAAAAAAATATTAGTCCCTCATGTAAAATATTATTAAGTTATTTTTGGACTAATATAGTGATTTCTTAATTATTATAATATTAGATGGACCAACGAAAATCTTTTATTTTAATTATTTAAGAGAATGATAAATCACCTAATGTACGTGTACAAGTTAATGTACGAATCGGCCCAACGGAAGATTTGTATATTGATTTTGTAAACGGAATTTTTAAAGTTCAAATTGTAGAATTTAAATTATTTTCTGCCCAACGGTGATATAATTTAATATTTTACTATTTGTAATCTTATGTTTAATGGCAAAATTAATTTAATATTAATTATCGGCCCAACGGAAGATATTAATATTTAATTAATTTTAATGGAAGGAAAATTTTTGTGTATTTTATTTTTCCTATTTAGATAAACTGTTTATCCCTCGGTTTATTTAACTTATGTGTTACTTGGTGAACTAACTGTTTTTCATCATGTGGATTATATTTATTGTACTTGTTGTACTTATGTGCATGATTGTGATTAACCTTGATTCAGCATTTGGTCCTGTTTCACTAACCAACTACTTTTCACACATTGAACCATTGAGTGGCTCTAATTTTAAGAAGTGGAAAGAGCAAATTGATCTTACGTTGGGAGTTACTGCCCTTGATTATGCCATAAGGGTTGCAAAACCTGCTGCCATTACAGCCGAAAGCTCTGCTGAGCAAAAGGCTGATTATGCAAAATGGGAGCATAGCAACCGTGTTTCCTTAATGATTCTTAAGGGCTCCATTACTAGTGCAATTCGTGGAGCAATTCCCGAATCTGATAATGCAAAGGAGTACCTAGCGAACATTGAGGAACAATTCAAGGCTTCCACTAAGGCTCAAGCCACTACACTGATCTCGAAAATGGTCACTCTCAAGTATAATGGTTCAAGTGGTGTTCGTGATCACATTATGAGAATGAATGATATGGCTGCTCAGTTAAAGGATATGAACATGGAAATCTCTGAAGGTTTTCTCGTCCACTTCATAATGACTTCTCTTCCTGCACAATTTGGTCCTTTTAAGATCAACTACAATACGCAGAAAGAAAAGTGGAAGATGAGCGAGTTGATTTCTATGTGCGTTCAAGAAGAAGAACGCCTTAAGTCTGAGAAGGTTGAAAGTGCTCATGTTGTGACCACGACACCCGCTAAAGGAAAAGGAAAGAAATATGGCAATAGTCAAAAGAAAAAGGGAATTGATGCGGCTGTCACGAAAGAAAAGGGACAGACTTCTGGCACAAAGAACTTTGGAGGTCCTAAATGTAACTTCTGCAGAGCTAAGGGACACATAAGGAAAGAGTGTTCCAAATTTCGCGAGTGGTTAGATAAGAAAGGTAATGCATCTATTTATGTTTGTTATGAAGCTTTTACATCTGAAGCTCCTTTAAATACATGGTGGATAGACACTGGTGCAACTGTGCATATAACTAATTCATTGCAGGGATTCCTTTCCGTGAAGAAGCTAAATAAAGGAGACCGATATTTACTCGTTGGAAATGGAGAGAAAGTACAAATTGAAGCTGTAGGAACTTTCCGAATTATGTTGGAAAGTGGTTTTAATTTGGATTTAATGGATACTGTTTATGTTCCCAGTATTACTAGAAACCTTATTTCTGTTTCAAAGTTAGACGCTTATGGATATTCGTTTAAATTTGAAAATAAAGGTTTTTCTCTATTTCTTTATTCTGAGTATATTGGCTCTGGGCTGTTAGAGGGAAACCTTTACAGATTATGTTTGAATGCTTCTTTTAGTGAATCCTTAATTTCAATGAATGTGCAAGATGAAGTTGCAACTGGTTCTAAAAAGAGAAAAAGAAATGATGAGAATTCCTCAAAATTGTGGCATGAACGACTTGGTCACATATCCAAAAGTTGAATGGAAAGACTTGTTAAAGAAGGACTTCTTCATCCATTAGATTTCTCAGATTTTGACACATGTGTTAAATGTATTAAAGGAAAATTTGTAAAAACAAACAAAAAGGGTGCAAATCGTAGCACTAAGTGTTTGGAGATAATTCACACTGACATTAGTGGACCATACACTCCAGGCATAGGTGGTCATAAGTATTTTATTACTTTTATTGATGACTACTCACGTTATGGCTACATTTATCTTTTACATGAAAAATCTGAAGCACTCGATATGTTTAAAATTTATAAAGCAGAAGTTGAAAAACAGCTTAAATTAGATATTAAGGTTGTTAGATCTGATAGAGGAGGAGAGTATTATGGAAAATTCTCTGAATCTGGACAGAATCCAGGACCTTTTGCCTTATTTTTGCGAGAGTGTGGCATCGTTCCTCAGTACACAATGCCGGGTACACCCCAACAGAATGGTGTTGCTGAGAGACGAAATCGAACTCTTATGGATATGGTTCGAAGCATGATATGTCAAAGTACGTTGCCAGAATTTTTGTGGGTTGAAGCCCTTAAAACAGCTATGCATATCCTTAATCGGGTCCCAAGTAAGTCCGTGCCTAAAACACCTTACGAAATATGGACTGAAAGGGAAGTCAGTTTTGGATATATGCATGTATGGGGTTGTTTGGCTGAAGCAAAAATATATAACCCACACATCAAGAAATTGGACCCTAAGACTATTACTTGTCATTTTATTGGTTACCCCGAAAGATCTAAAGGTTTTAGATTTTATTGTCCATCACACACCACTCGAATAGTTGAGACTAGAAATGCAGTATTTTTTTAGGATGCTGAAGTCAGTGGGAGTACATCTCGAAAGATAAATCTGGAAGAGATTCAGGAAAATGTCCCTATTCCTATCATTCCAGATATTAGTGCACCAGAAAATGATGATAAAAATGTTGGTGCAAATGAGACTGTACATCAAGAACCACCTCAAGATGACAATAACACTACTGAACCTCTTAGGAGGTCAGAAAGAGTAAGACGATCAGCAATCTCGGATGATTATATTGTGTATTTAGATGAAATTGAGTCTAATCTTGGCATGGGACCTGATCCTATTTCTTATAAAGAAGCTATTGCTAGTAACCATTCAACTCAATGGCTTGTAGCCATGGAGGATGAGTTGAAATCCATGAAGGATAATGCTGTATGGGATCTAGTTGAGTTGCCACAAGGGGTCAAAGCTGTAGGCTGCAAATGGGTCTACAAAACTAAGCTTGATCCTAGTGGTAACATCGAAAGATATAAAGCTAGATTGGTTGCAAAGGGCTTCACACAAAGAAAAGGAATTGATTATAATGATACTTTTTCCCCTGTTTCGAGTAAGGACTCATTTCGTATCATCATGGCTTTAGTAGCTCATTATGATTTAGAGTTACACCAAATGGATGTTAAAACTGCTTTTCTTAATGGTGACTTGCATGAGGATGTCTAGATGTCACAACCGGAAGGTTTTGTAGTCAAAGGCAAGGAACACATGAAATGTCGGTTAAAGAAATCCATATATGGATTAAGGCAAGCTTCTAGAGAGTGGTATATTAAATTTGATGATGTGATTGGAAAATTTGGGTTTAAAGAAAATTTTGTTGACCAATGCATATATCTAAAAGTGAGTGGGAGCAAGTACATTATTTTAGTACTATATGTGGATGATATTCTACTCGCTAGTAGTGATATGAATTTAATGCATGAGACAAAGAGATTCCTTCATAAGAATTTTGATATGAAGGATCTGGGGGAAGCATCTTATGTCTTGGGCATTGAAATTCATAGAAATAGATCTCATGGAATTTTGGGTTTATCACAAAGAGCTTATATTGATAAAGTTCTCAAACGTTTTAACATGCAAAATTGTTCTCCAAGCGTTGCTCCTGTTGTCAAGGGTGACAAATTTAGCTTGAAACAATGTCCTCAAAATCAGCTAGAATTGGATCAAATGGAGCATATTCCTTATGCTTCGGCAGTTGGGAGTCTTATGTATGCTCAGGTTTGTACTCGTCCAGACATAGCTTATATTGTTGGAATGCTAGGACGATACCAAATAAATCCAGGTCCGGATCATTGGAAAGCTGTTAAAAAGGTCATGCGGTATTTACAAGGTACAAAAGATTTTATGCTCACATATCGAAAGACGGATAACCTTGAAGTCATTGGTTATTCGGATTCCGATTATGCTGGGTGTAAAGATGAGTTGAAATCCACTTCAGGTTACATTTTTATGCTTTCTGGAGGAGCTATATCATGGAAAAGTGCTAAGCAGTCGCTGCATACCTCTTCTACAATGGAAGCTGAATTTGTGGCTTGCTATAAGGCAACGAAGCAAGCTCTATGGTTGAGGAATTTTGTCACGTATCTCAAAATAGTTGACACTATTTCTAGACCACTGAAAATTTATTGCGATAATAAAGCTGCTGTTTCTTTCTCTAAAGACTACAAGATAAGTGATGCGACAAAACACATAGATATAAAGTATCTTGTAGTGCGAGAAAGAGTTCAAAAACAACAAGTGTCTATTGAGCAAATTAGTACAGTTGCTATGTTGGCGGATCCATTGACAAAAGGTTTACCGCCCAATCTCTTTCGAGAACATGTTGCTAGCATGGGTTTGGTTGATAATCTTTCTCATTGATTCATGGATTTTATTGTAAGACACTAGTATTGTGATCACCTTATGTTATGGTTTTTGGACAAAGTATTTAGTTTGTTACTTCTATTATTGTGCACATTCGAAGTTTATGGAACAAACATTTATGTAAGGACCTCATGGACATATTGATTTGCTATTGATTATGAAATATTATGTTGTTCATGACTTAAGCTAGTATCTCTGTTAAGTTTTATAATTATACTTGGATTGTAACTGGAGGACGGTTTCATATTTGTACATGAGTATGATACTACCTTTAATTCTGTTCTTGTATGATGTAAGATTTAGCCTGTCTTATGGGATGTAATGCTCAGTAATAAAAGTCTTGTTATATGTATGTTGATGATATACTGACCCTCGGCCAAGTGGGAGAATGTTGGATTCGACGGGATCCAATCCATTATTTATGGCCCATCGGGTTTTATTATTAATCATCTAAATAAGACTTGAGCCTAATTAATAATTAAATATATAAATAGCACTTAATATATATTTAATTATTACATCTAATATATATCTATTTAGATATATTTATTTATAATGGCTTAAGTACCCAAGCCCATAACCTTGATGGACGGTTATGGGTTTAGCCCATTAGGGTTGGTCCCATTATTCCCTCTATATAATGAATCTTATGTTAAAAGAAAAGATACGCTTCTCATAATATTCAGAAAATACACACACCCCATCCTTACGTATAGAGGAGAATAGTGAAGATCAAAGCCCTCAAGTACTTGCGCTCTTCGGACTCTCTCAAGATCATTAATGGCCTCTTTCGATTCTGGTACGCTTCCGCTATTTATTTATACTCATAGTTTTGATCAGGAGATTCATGTATATATATTATGTTGTATTTATATACATGATTTATTCTAACAGTACGAAACACGGTACACCGTGTTCGGTGTTCCGTATCATGCAGGAACACGGTACACCATGTTCCGTATCACGCTAATATGGAACACCGTGTTCCGTATTCAGCATAATACGGTACACGGCGTACCGTATTCATCTAATACAGAGGCCGAAATTCCGTATCCCACCGATATTTCGGGTCATTTTTTTCAAAATCAGTATTTTGGACAAAAACTTTTAAAAAATAGGTATTTTGGTAATTCTCTCCAATTAATATTAATATTATTAATATTACTATTATCAATTACAATTTTTAATTTTTATTACTAACTACACAAAGCCTCCTTAAAGCCTCCTTACCCCCGTTACATTCAGACATCGCGTTCAATTCATTTTTCCCTAAGAAATCATTTACAACATCATAATTTGGACGAGTGCCTCGACATTTTGCGTAATCGGGATCGAGATGACATTGTAAGAACTTTAAATATATTAGTTTATAATTCGTGTCATATATGATTTTTTTAAAAATATTTGGAATTATATAAATTATATTAATATACAATTTATTTTAATTTTTTAATATTTTGAATTTGACTTTTATCATATAAAATTTAACTAGCATGATAGCCCGTGCAAAGCACGGGCCACATGATAATTTATATAATTTTCTCATGTTAGTCTACTTCACGTATTTCGATCTATCTAAGATATTGTAGTTTTAAAATATTTTCAGATTCTGAACCTTAAGAATAATATTTTTAGTTGTGTTTGGTCAATGTGAGAAGAATAATCAATAAAAAGTTGAAAACAGTTGGTAAGAGTTATTTGTAACTGCCAAGTATTACCAAAATAATCTTGGTGTATTGAAATGCATGAAAAAATAGCTGGCTTATTTATTTTGGGAGGGAGGAAGAATTAAATTTTATATTATTTCTAAGTTTGTAAGAAACAATGTAATGTGACGGAAGAATACAAATAATAGAGTCATATGTTCTGCTTGGAAAAGCTCAGCCCACATGTCCAATTTTGGATCTTTTTCTCCAACCAATTTCAGAGAATAAGGAGAACAACAAATTAATTCTAATAGTTGTGCACATCCAAAAAATATATATGATGTGTGCTTTTTTAGGATCATGATATTTGACCATTTCAGATGTATCCTTTCAATAGTAAATTGATCATAACAAAATTTTTTCTTCAAATACATTGTATCGTCCATTTTTATAAGAGAACTTTCAAAAATCAAAGGTAATATCTCAAATTTCAAGACAAAACATATTTAATACACGAGTAACTAAATAAAAGTGTCATATCTCATAATGGTTTTTAAAATGAGATGGGTTAATATATGCACCGAATGAATTATGTTGTAAAAGTTCACGTGTACTATAAAACTCAATCTATGAAAAGAAGATAGACATAACTACGATAATGAAGCATCCAAGAAATATCATTTTAATTTGAGGTAACACCAAAATGATACCCGGGAAATAAAAAAATACACATACCACATCCGTGATAATAAGACATTATATATATCAGCGATTTTTGGAGTTTTTTAGTCTCACAACAGGATGAAACACGCATTTGAGTTTAAAACTCAAGTGAAATTGATAAATTACTATATAAGAATATAGCTGTAAAACTTATTTTGTATGAAATTAATAACATTAGCACATTACGAAAATGCTGCAAAAATATAGTGTGGAAGACTAAAGATGTCAAAATCATATTGACATTTTTTTTACCAGATCCAAATCCATATGTAAATTATTTCTTATTTTCAATATTTTAATTTTTTTATTAGTCAATCTATAAATTACCCGATGCTAATAGGATTAACCGATATAATGCAAATATATTTAAAATAAAATAGAATATTATACTGATATCGAGTAAAAATATGTTATACACTTTATTTATCATTTATTATATTAATTTAATAATTAACATATTCTAACCCTTTGACTAATATATAGACATAATTGTTAAAATAGAGAAATACAATAATAAATTTTTATATATCTATTTTAACTTCCCCCACTTACCTACTTGAGATAGACTTCTACGTCCATCACCTATCTCTTTACTTCGATTTTTTTGAACAAATTTTTGGCAACTTCGATACCATTAATACTTAAAATAGAATATTATACTGATATCGAGTAAAAATATGTTGTACACTTTATTTATAATTTTTTGTATTAATTTAATAATCCCTCCGTCCCTCTCATTTCTCTACAATTTTTTTCACTGGCGAGCACGCATTTTAAGGTGTATGTAAATATAATTCCATAATTTTTTAAGTTTTTCATTTTTTGAATAAAACATTAAATTTTTATTCATAAGAAAAATATTTAAAATAATTTATGAAATTATACGTTATATGAGTTTTAAAATGCATGTCAAACCCTCTGTCCCAAATGTAAAGAACCCAGTGGGAAAGAGGGAGTAGTAAACAAATTCCGGCCAATTGACTAATATATATACATAATTTTGAAAGAGAGAAATATTGTAATAAATTTTTAGAGATCTATTTTCACTTCCGCCCGTTTACCTACTTCAGATAGACTTTTACTTATTTTATGACACCAACTTCCTCACTTTGATTTTTTTTTTTTTGACTAATTTTCGACCACCTTGATGCCTTTCTTAATTCTGACTTCGAGACATTATATTTGTCAATTTATATTTTCTTTCCCCGACTACCATTTTTTACTATTATATGAGGAAAATATTTTAATGATTTTATCCCTGATAAATCATAAAAATTAATGAGTATATGAATGTCGTATCCAAGCCTACAACCGAATGCATATCAGAACCAACAATCCACCACAGGTCACTCCAAAAGAGCTAACAATTTGATACAAATTTATTGTTGACTTGTATCTATAAAGGACCTGAATACTCTAATTCTAATCGATATAGGATGTTTAATTTTTGTTTTTGAATAAAATATTAAATTTTTATACGTAAGAAATTTTTTTAAAATAATTTATGAAACTATACTTTATATTAGTTTTAAAATGCGTGTTAGATCCTCTATCCCAAATGTAAAGAACCTAGTGGGACAGAGGGAGTAATAAAAATATTCTGGCCATTGGACTAATATATATATATACAAAATTTTATAAGAGAGAAATATTATAATAAATTTTTATAGATCTATTTTCACTTCCGCCCGTTTACCTACTTGAGATAGACTTATACTTATTTTCCGTCACCTACCTTCTCACTTTGATTTTTGTTTTTTGACTAATTTTCAGCCACCTCAATGCCTTTCTTAATTTTGACTTCGACGACATTATATCTGTCAATTTATATTTTCTCTCCCCGACTACCATTTTTACTATTATATGAGGAAAATATTTTAATGATTTTATCCCTGATAAATCATAAAAATAAATGTGGATATAAATTTTTGAGTATATGAATGTCGTATCCAAGCCTATAACCGAATGCATACCAGGCCCAACAACCTACCACATGTTAGTCCAAAAGAGCTAACAATTTGGTACACATTAATTGTTGACTTGTATTCATAAAGGACCTGAATACTCTTATTCTAATCGATGTGGGATGTTTAAAATTTTCTTTCTTTTGAATAAAATATTAAAATTTTATTCATAAGAAAAAATTTAAAATAATTTATAAAACTATACTTTATATGAGTTTTAAAATGCATGTTAGACCCTCTGTCCCAAATGTAAAAAACCTAGTGGTACGGAGGGAGTAATTAACATATTCTGGCCATTTGACTAATATATATACATAATTTGAAAATAGAGAAATATTGTAATAAATTTTTATAGATCTATTTTCAATTCTGCCCGTTTACCAAATTGAGATAGACTTCTACTTATTTTTGGCCACCTACCTCCTCACTTTGATTTTTTTGACAAATTTTCGGCCACCTCGATACCTTTTTTAATTCTGACATCGACGACATTATATGTCACTTTATATTTTCCCATCATCGACTATCATTTTTTACTATTATATGAGAATTTTTTTTAATGATTTTATCTCTAATAAATCATAAAAATAAATGTGGATATAAATTTATGAGTATATGAATGTCGTATGTTTAATTCTTATCGAAATTCAAATTACTAAAATTAGTATAATTATGTAAACACTTTTATCCCGAATAAATTATAAAGCAAAAATTTCTAATAAGTGGGTTATTTGAGTATGTAGTGAATGAGTTTAAAGCATTTCACAAATGAGTGATTTGTCTTAGTGGTTGTAAGTGTCAACATCAAGTTATAGTATTTGGATGGTCATGGGTTCAATTCCTCTCAACTTCAATTTTTTCACATTAATATAATCAAAGGACAAATTAGTAATTTACTAAATGGGAGCAAAACCCATGTTAGGCTATTATAGATATAATGGATGTTTCATTGAAGAAAGTAAAATATTCTTAAATTTAAAAGAATTAGAAAAACAATAATCAAATTTGAATATAAATAAATAGAAAATTATTTTATAGATTTTACACGACCATTAGTTTAAGTACAATTTTATAGCCCACGTAAAATTAAAGAAATTATCTTTGATTTAGTAATGACTTAATTATTTTTATTCAGTTGAAATTACCCAAAAATTAAAGAGAAAAGATGGTTACGAATTTTCACATTGAAAATTTTATTCAATTCAGAAAATTTACTTATATTTAAATTTTGATTATTAAAATTTATTTTTTATATTTGAAAATAATTCTATTATCATTATATCCTTATATATAATAAACGTAACAGGGATCTCATCAATTATTTTCGTCACTGTACTACCAAAATAATCTCAACCGTCGAATTTAATATTTTTAAAAATAGACGATCAAGATTATATTATATTAAAATAGAAAATTATAATCTAAAATGAATATAATTAGAAAATGTTGTATTAGAAGTGAATTTTAGAAAGAAAATTATAATCTAAAAAGGATATAATTAAAAAAAAGTTGTATTAGAATTGAATTTTAAAAAGAAAATTATAATCTGAAAAGGATATAATTAAAAAATGTTGTATTAGAATTGAATTTTTTTTATTAGTATTAAAAAAATTCATAATTACTATTTGAGCTCTATCTTAAGATCTAGAAATCATATTTGGATGATTTTATAATCCACGCGAAACTCATAAAATATCTTTAATTTAATGATGATTTAATAATTATTATTCAAATGGAAACACTCAAAATCTCAAGATAAAATATAATTAAGAATTTTTACATTAATCTTATTGTAGAAGACATACATTGATCTATTCAATGATAAGACTTAATCATATATGATTTAAATCATTGACATACACATTTTCGTATTTCAATATAAATACATTTTTTAGTTTATAACATATTTAATTATTAAAATTTTTATTATGTTAGATCCAACATTTATCATCTATTCATTTTAAGATCTAACGATTCTTATTTATTTTATTGTACACTACTGTACACTACCGATTATCAAAGTTTTGGATAAAATCTCTCATACACTTATTATTAAAATATTATTAAAATTGTATTTGGTTTTTAGTATAACAATATTCAAATAATAATAAGGGTATTTTGATAATCAAAACGAATTATAAGTAAAAATCATAAATCAAATAGAATTTTCAACATAAAAATCGTCAATTTCTCCTCTCTTTTGTTTTTGCGTATGTTTAATTTAAAAATAATTGTTAAACTTTACTAAATTAAAGATTATTTTATTAATTTCACGTGGGCTGTAAAATCGTTCAACCAAATTTTAAGAATTCAAGATAGAGTATAAATATTAAATCGAATGTATAAAATCTTATATACATCAAATTTTTAACAATAATTTGATATGTAAATTAACAACATATAAAATTAAAAGAAATTAATATAATCATAGATATTAAAAAAGGAGACGGGTTATAAGCTAGTATAATAAATTAACGAAATCATTTTTCTTGGATCATTCTGTATGTAAAGATTCATTTGACTTTCAATAACACCAAAACATGTTCAATGTTGACTATACTTATTTTTTGCTTATTTATTTTTAAGTAAAAATTGATTGGAAAAACGATTATCTTACAAATGGTAATTTTTGAAAATGTCAATGTCAATTTCAATTCATTAATCATAACATAATTACCAAAATAATTTAGATATAACGAATATATTATCAGTATTTTAATATTTCCTCTGTTTGGTAACATTTGACATTTGACGTTTGACTTTTTTTATACATTTTAAAGTGTTTTAATAGCGAAAAATAAAATAAACAACCACAATTTTAAATACAGAAACCATAATATTCATTATTTTTTATTTTCTAATTTCCCCATTTGAAACGTGAAATATTGTTTATTAAATCCTAAGTCCTAACTCAACAGTGAATACCCCAAATATTCCTAATCAATATCAATATCAATATCAATATCAATATCAATATCAATATATTCTTAATGT
The DNA here is from genome assembly GCA_037693485.1 of Kitagawia praeruptora. Lineage (NCBI taxonomy): Eukaryota > Viridiplantae > Streptophyta > Magnoliopsida > Apiales > Apiaceae > Kitagawia > Kitagawia praeruptora. The sequence continues at coordinate 111,825,971 of CM075351.1, read as the reverse complement.
CTGCTAGTATTCCATTTTAAAAATTACTGCTTTTACCCTTCATTTTTTTAATCTTCTTTATTTCTTTGATGTCCTTTTTTGTCATTACACAGAAAAATTACAGCTTTTATCCTTTATGTTTTTAATCTTCTTTATTTCTTTGATGTCCCTTTTTGTCATTACACAATATTTGGAGCGACCCAATTTAGATTGGATCGACCCAAATCTCCTTTATTAATCAATTTCCTTTTTCAGGTTAAACATATTACCTTTTCTATTTTTCAATAACTAAATAATTTACTTCTTAGGTAAAATACAATATCTTTTACATTTTATCTAACTAAAATTTCTCCATTTTTAAAAACTACGATCAATTTTGTATAATAAAATAACATAATTATATTATAATTAGTATTAAATAATTGATTACCTTTTTTAGCCAAAATACGTTACCTTTTCTCTTTTCTCTAACTAAAATCTCTCTTTTTCCAATTGTATCATGGACGGTTACCTTTTTCAAACACGTTACCTTTTTTTCCTTCTCTTACGAAAATCTCTCTTTTTCCAATTATATCACGGACGATTCTATTTAATAAAAATAAAATAATAATATTATAGTACTAATAATTAACTGATTACCTTTTCAACTAAAACGTATCATCTTTAACATTTTTTCTAATTAAATTCCCTTTTTTTCTAGAAATTTCAGGGGTAACATTAATTTCTCATTTTCTAAAAACTATGAGCAATTTTATTTAGTAAAATAACATAATTAAATTATAATTACTATAAACTAATCAATTACCTTTTTCACAAAAATTATGTCATCTTTTTAATTTTCACGTTACCTTTCTATTTTTTAAAACTAAAATCTCTCTTTTTCTGATTTTATCATGGGCGGTTCTGTTTAATACAATAAACTAATAATATTATAATATTCATAAATAACCGATTGCATTTTTTATCTAAAACGTATCAATTTCTATGTAATGAAATAAAATAATAATTATATAAAAACTAATAATTAGCCGATTACCCTTTTCAAGTAAAACCTATAATTTTTTCTATATTTTCTAACTAAAATCCCTCATTTTCTAGAAATATCACGGATAACACTTATATAATTATTATCAAATCTCATATAAAAATTTAAGCCTCCCAACTTTATATTTTAAAAAAATTAACTTAAATTAATGAAAAATTCATATAATATTAAAAAAAATTCGTGCATCGCACGGGTTTTAAGCTTGTATAATAAAAATTCGTATACAACGAATAATATCCGTTAGATTTTTAGTTAAAAATTAGAACTGTTATATACTTATATAAAGGAGAAACGAGGGGAGGTAAAGTGGCGCCGGTCAAATAGCTCGGTTCTATTTTGTTAAATTTCTCAAAATTTTGAATTAATAATTTCAATGATTAAAAAAATCTCAATTCCATTTTAAAACTTTACTAATAGAGGAAACTAAATATATAGTCTCATTATTTTTTACCTATAAAATCTTTACTAATGAAGTAAAGTAAATATCTAAATTGCATTTTAAATTTTTACTAATCGAGGAAACTAAATATACAATTTCAATATTCTTACCTTTAAAATTGCATTTTAAAACATTGAAAGTTTGGTCGGTCGGTTAGTTGGTTGGTCGGTCGGTCGGTACCTATTGTTTTTACTTAATTACCCTTACTTAATTATAAATAAAATTTCTCCTAATAACTAATCAATTTATGTTTTCAAGTAAAACATATTAAAATAATCAATTTCCTTCTAAAATACGTTACATTTTCTATTTTCTTTAGCTAAAATCTCTTTTTTCCAATTGAATGACGCCCTTACTTAATTATAATTAAACAATTTCCCAATAACTAATCAATTTTCTTTTTCAAGAAAAACATATTAAAATAATCAATTTTTTTTAAAAAATGTTACCTTTTCTATTTCCTTTAGCTAAAATCTATAGTTTTCCAATTATATGGCGCCGGTCGGTTGGTTGGTTGGTTGGTTGGTCGGTACCTATTGTTTTTACTTAATTACCCTTACTTAAATATAAATAAAATTTCTCCTAATAACTAATCAATTTCTGTTTTCAAGTAAAACATATTAAAATAATCAATTTCTCTAAATTGCATTTTAAATTTTTACTAATCGAGAAAACTAAATATACAACTCAATTGCATTTTAAATTTTATTAATAGTGGAAATTAAATATCACTAACAAAATAAAATAAAAATTCGTATACAACGAATAATATCCGTTAGATTTTTAGTTAAAAATTAGAACTATTATATAAATATATAAAGGAGATCCGAGGGGATCTAAACCTCTACTATTATCCTTCATTTTTTTATTAATAATATAATTAATGATAATTAGCCAATTGCCTTTTTCAATTAAAAGATGTTTACTTATAATTGATATAATATTACTTTTTATAAATACCTAAAATATCATATCTTCCAATCAATAATTTTTTTCTCTCTAATCAGTATTTGGAGCGATGCAATTGGATCAACCCAAATCTAAACCTCTACTATTATCCTTCATTTTTATTATTAATAATATAATTAATGATAATTAGCTGATTGTCATTTTCAATTAAAAGATGTTTACTTATAATTAATGATATTACATTTTATAAATACCTAAAATATCATATCTTCCAATCAATAATTTTTTTTTCTATTAATTAAAACACGTTGACTTTTAATTTAAAACATAATATTGCAATAATTAATACATACCAAAAAATATGACTTCGTATCTTCTAACCACTAACAAAATATAACAAAAATTCGTATACAACGGATAATATCCGTTAGATTTTTAGTTACAAATTAGAACTATTAGATTCAATGATTAAATATATTACATGATTAAATTTATTTACTAATTGCATACCCAAAAATATGACATCGTATTTTCTAAACACTAACAAAATATAATAAAAATTCGTATACAACGAATAATATCCGTTAGAATTTTATTTAAAATTAGAACTGTTAGATCTAATGATTAAATATGTTACATGATTAAATTTATTTACTAAAATTTCAAGGTTCGAATTCTGTCAACGATACTATTATCCTTCATTTTCTTAATCTTCTTTATTTCTTTGATGCCCCTTTTTACCATTACACAGCATTTGGAGCGACCCAAATTAGATTGGATCGACCCAAATCTAAACATATACTATTTTTTGTCATTACACAACATTTGGAGTAACCCAATTGGATCGACACAAATCTAAACCTCTACTATAGTATTATCCTTTATTTTTTTATCTTTCTTTATTTCTTTGATTCTCCGTTTTGTCATTACTCAAATCTATCTCTGTCATTTTTCACCTTCAAGTCCATGCCGCTCAAATCTTCACACTACTGGATTTTGATCCATGTTTGCACTTTTCAGATTTGAAAGCTGGGTTTTTCACCAAATTAACATCTCAACCCTCTGAAGTAGGGTTAAGGTATGTGTACTAGACCTCCGTACGGGTCATATATGTTTGGTTCCAGTTTTCAGTTTGGCCATAAGAGTTAAGTTTTTATTGATTTCACAATATTAAAAATTAGACAGGATAATCTTTGTTTGGTTTTGATTTTGGTTTAGAATTTAAGAATTAAAGTTTTAATGAATTACCCGATATTATAATAATATACAGGACACCAGAAAGGTACCTTTAAAATATTTGCTTGGCCTTTCAATTTTTTATTTTACATGTCGTAATAACAAAGGTAGTTGGAAAGATTACCAGTTAACAACATTGACACAGTACGGACCATGTTATTTGTAAATAATCTTGGGACTCAGTTTGATACTTATAGTCATTATTTTGTTTTCAAGCAAGTTTATGTTCTTTATGGATTTGTTCAACTTAATGTTCATGGGGTAGACATGCTACGTACCAGAAGGTCTTATGGAATAGCATACTTTTTATCGGATGTCTCCGAAGGGACTATGGAATAGCATACTTAGAAGCTCAGACCCACGTCACAAGCCTCACCCTCTGGGTCAGGTAACATTGCTCTTATTTATGCTCTAAATATCTTCTTTACTCGCGTTCAATTTCACTTCATATATGATCTCATATTTAGCACTTTCACTTGAGCTCCATATTAAAATATAAAAGCACTAACTTTTCCCTTTTTCAGTTTAGTTGGCTTTTTGAGAGAGAATAGGTAATGGCAAATGTGATTGTTATAATTTGTAATCATACATTATTTGAAGATAAAAGTGAATATGTGAGCCTCTTACGGAGACCTGTGTTTTTTGTAAACAGTATTATCCTTCATTTTTTTAATCTTCTTTATTTATTTAATGTCCCCTTTTGTCATTACACAGCATTTGGAGCAACCCAATTTAGATTGGAACAAAAAATTCTAATATGATATTGTACTTATTTTCAGTAATGTTGTAGTACTACGATTGTACCTCCAGCATTTCTCTTCTCCTCCAGCTACATAATTTTAAATATTGAAAACAAAATACAATACAAGAAGAAGTTTGCATTTATAAATATAGATTACAAGCAGAGAGAGATGTTTAGTTACAGATAGACTACATAGCAAGAACATAAGTGATAAAAAGAAAGATGTTAGTTACAGATACACTACATAGCAGCAACATAAGTGATAAAAAGAAAGATGGTCCACATGATGATCAAGCTAATGAAGTGTTGAAGTAATTAACAAGCCTGAACCACATAAGCAACTTCCATTTTATAGGTATTGTTTATCATAACGTGGGTAATGGGTTTATGTATTCCAATTAATTTTATTTTTGGTTACCCCTCTAAGTTGATCACAAAAAAATTAACAACCCATCAAAATAAGTAGTTTAAAAATAGATTCAAATTCAAATTATTATATTCATTTCAATAAGAACATACTTTTAATATAATAAAGTCAGCCATGGTGAAAGACCTTAATTTGAACATAAACAATAAATCTACTAGAATATTTATCTGATATTTTGGCTTGCTTATTTAATTGTATAATTTACTTATTTTTAATAAAAGAATCTATATTAATAATATATATACACTGTTTTTTCATACATGAATTTACTAATACAGTTTAATGGTCACGCTATGGTGAGAATGAGAACAGTGTGAACACACATATTCACTACATTTCAAGCTATTTTAAAGGGCTCCGCTAGGGGCATCTTCACCAAAAAAAGTCATATAATTCTAACCTCTATCCATTCATAAAAAAATTAACAAAAAAAATTAAAATGAGAACAGTGAGAACACACATATTCGCTACATTTCAAACTATTTTAAAGGGCCCCGCTAAGGGCATCTTCACACAAAAGTCTTATAATTCTACCCTCTATCCATTCATAAAAAAATTTAACAAAAAAAATTAAAAATTGCTTGAAATGTGATCTCATTGTTCTCCAACATTTACACATTACTCCCTCCGTCCCATCGGGTTCTTAACATTTCAAAATGGGGTGTTTGGCACGTTTTAAGGTGAATTTTAAGGATAGTTTTATAACTAATTTTGAATTTTTTTTTTGTATAAAAATAGAACAATTCTATTTTTATACAAAAAAAGAAAATTTCAAAAATAAGTTATGGAACTATCCTTAAAATTCACCTTAAAATGCGTGGCAGAAAGTGACAAAAAAAGTGTTAAGAATTGGATGGGACGGAGGGAGTATATTAACTATGAGGTCTCATAGTTAATATAACATGTTCTTGATATTATATGAGGTTTAATGTTTTGGAGCCATTTAATATTTTGGAGTCATTGGAGGTGAAGGAATTATCATTTCCGCATTTGAATAATGAAGACAGTTTATTATTGTTTTCAATTAGAGAACAATATTTGTAAAAATATTTATTATTTTTATTGCAGATTTTGATGGATTAAATAAATTTTCAGCATTGTTAAAATAGAATTGTATGCTACTTTTTTATATAAATTTTAGCATATCATTATTTTTAAATACTTATATAATTGTATATAATATCTTGCTAAGAATTGATTATTTATATAATTGCATACAATATCTTTTTAAGAAATCAATCAAATTTGTTAAATTTTTGGTATTGTAAATTTAAATTAAGTAAGATGTTTTAAGAAATCAATCAAATTTGTTAAATTTTTGGTATTATCATTTTAAATTAAATAAGAAGCCGTGTACGAAGTACGGGCAAAATGCTAGTATTTCAAATTCATTCTCTAGATTTAAAAATTGCAGTCTTCATGATGGGCTTAAGAGTAGTCCCTAATCCTAACCAAACTCGTAAATCGAGGCCCAATGTCAGAAAAACGCGGCCCACAGTCCACAGATGATTAACATCCTAAAATTAGTAAGGAGTATTTTTTACTTGGCCCTGCTCTGCACTTGTTTACTTGGGAACTCAATAACAGATACATCCATATACAGGTTAGTTTCTGCTATGTATCTGTATATACGAACACAATCATGTATGTATATTGTTTACATTAGTTTGCATAAACTGATCTCGAATTGTGTGTTTTAAAGATATTTATGATTCTTTTTGTGTTGCTCACCAACTGTTTGATTAAATGCCTCGAAGAAAACTACACTAGGTTTTAGCACTTTAATGCTTTTTAGGTAAACCCCGTTAGTTTTCTGCAGTTTGATGTTTTTTAAAGTGAAAATGTGGTAATTAAGCTGGAGTATTACATTAAGTTAGCGATATTACGGTTAGGATTTGTAGATTAGTGTTCATCAGACCATGCATCTGTATTAGGACCTTGACAAAGAGATTCAAACAATAACTGCACAAAAACATAACTTAGACGTGTTTTGTGCAAGGCCATTGTGAACAGTGGCGGAGGCAGGATGACAAATTTTTGTTAAAAATTAAATATATAATCATTTATTTAGCCCATAAATGAACATTAATTTGTGTTGGAGTCTCATAGCTGAGGATTTATTGTTGAACTCTCTGCTCACTCTGAATTTATATGGCCTAACTTGGCAACTTGCTACTGGGCTGGATTCTTTAAAAAAAAAAAAAAAAAATCATCTTTTTGAGAATCCAGGGTGAGCCATGGCTGCTTCTCACCCTAGCATGGCTCCGCCCCTGATTGTGAATAAAATGAAGCTTATGTGAATCACATTAGCTTATAAAATGCTCTACTTTTGTTTTTTAAGAAATCTGAATGAACCAACTTTTAAACCTGCAAATCTAAAGAAAGAGAAGAAGCTCAAAGGGTTTTTAGAAAAGTAGTGACAGAGAATAGGAGTGATAATAACGGGGCTCGAAAGAGGAAAAGATGAGCAAATAGATGGAGAATGATGGAGAGGCGAGACCATTCTTCCTGCAGTGGATTATAATGATTCTCATTCCTCACCCTTCTTCCTTGACCACAACTAGAAGTGATCTTGCGCTTTTTTCTTTTATCCTCTCTGTTTTCTTCTACTAAGATGATTTCCTCTCTATTGCGTTCACAGTTCTTACAATCCTCATGCAACATATGATAAAGGATTACTAAGGGCAGGATACTTTCAACAACCAGTTAAATGCCAACGCTCCTTCCCACAAACTAGTAATTAAATTAATGCTAACTTCCCCCATACCTATTTTCCAAAAAGCGTGAATGCTGAAAAGACTTAACTGAAACATGAGATCCTCCTTATGTATCCATATAATATTTCTTACTATTAAATGATATTACAGTCAACACTAACGTTATTTTCTTATGGTAAGAAAAAATAATTACTAGAAGAGGGTATTTTTGTGTCTTTCTGACGAATTGGCTACGACTCTTTTATGTGATTTTTGAATTGTTGCATTTGTTGCAATTGTATGTCGGTACAAACTTTATTACTGCATGAACTAATGTTTCTCTATTTTTTTCGTCACAGAGTATTTTTATTGGTTGTTGATATACAAGGATGTCGTACTTTAATGTCCAGGCCTCTGTTTTAAATTTAGATAATTTTGAAAATTACAAACTTTAGAATATGAGGTTACAGTAAACTACTAGTACATTACATAGTTACTTAGAAATTTGTACTGTGCACAGGGAAGTAGGTATTGAGTAATGTGAGGTACAGGCATCGTTAATTCTTTTCTGTAGAAATTGGCAATTACATTAATTCATATTACTTGATGTCTTTATCCTTTTACTACCAAAGAAAAATAAGAAGTGTATATAATAGGACTGAAGTTGATTACTCATTTTCTTTTACCTGTCAATAGTGGCAACAAGAACTGGCTGTGTAAGTGTGTTCATGAAGCAACAGAAAAAAAACTGAAATTTTAAGATGATATTTCTTTGAAAACTTTGCAGAATAGATGTAGCTTTCTCTTCTTCTTTTTTGAATTTTCTTCTCTTTCCATTCTTTTTTTCCTATTTGCATACTAGTTCATCTTGTATGTGGTATTTGAGTTGCTCATAGTGTCCACATTACAGTCGAACTGTTTGACATGGGTACACTTACCTACCGAAGTTTAGGAGTTGGAGACTCGGAGTAAAGTGGACTTCTGCCATATAGCTCAAATTCAACTCATTCAACTGTGACCCCTTCATGTTATGTCTGGTCTTGTAAAAGCTTTATAGTTTATGCAAGAATTGAATTGTGATGCTGTTGTATACCATAGATCGATAAATCTTTATAATACAATTGGAAGTGCTCACAGTCCTCAAGAGATCAATTTGACAATCAGTCTACCTCTACCATCTGTGTTCATTTAAACATAAGCCTTCATCTTCAAGGTTCTGTTATTGAATATATTAGAAATATACATCTAAATATTGAATCTGATCTTTACTTTTAAGGATTTACGAGAGAGGACAATCAAATTTTCAGGTAAATTAAGATATTCAATGAGTATCTGCTTTTGTGGCTTTTGGCACGCGGCCAGTTACTTATTTTTTCATTGTCTTTGTTTCATGGAGTATTTATTGAGGACAATTGTCTTTTTTTCGTGAAAGTATTTTAATGAGGAGAATTGGATCCGTAATTTATTAAGTTATTATTACTAGCAAACTAATTTACTATTTAGCTCTAATTTTTTGTGAACAGAAATGGTTATTCCTCCTCCAATCAAGTCTGGCAGAATTACAAATTATCTTAAGCCCTATGTCCTGCGAATGCACTTTTCAAACAAGTATGTGAGTGCTCAAGTAGTCCACACCCCAACAGCATCAGTAGCATCCTCTGCAAGCTCACAAGAGAAAGCCTTGAGGCCAACAATGGAAAATACTCGGGATGTTGCTGCTGCTGCCAAGATTGGCAAGATCTTGGGGGAAAGGTTGATGCTCAAGGATATTCCTGCAGTCACTGTTTTCTATAAGAAAGATCAGAGATACCATGGCAAGGTAAAAGCAGTAATTGATTCTATAAGAGATGCAGGTGTCAAACTAATTTGACACGAATATCAGAAATATTACTATTTGCTTGCCTAAAGTTATTATGCTGAGTAAGGTGGTTGCACTTACTCAGCATGTTTGTCATTCGCTAAAACGGATAGTGTTTCAGCTTGCTTGCTTGATTTACAGTACCAGAATTTGAAGAAGTATGTGGATAAGTGATTTTTGTTTCCGATTCCTCACAAGATTTTCATCATTTCATTTTATTCATATTCTCACCCGTAGATATTACTATGGATCTTTGAATTATGATCGAATGATACAAAGTGAACTGAAGACCTGCATTTATTCTAAAATACGGTACTGAGATACTGATTAGCATAGATCTATCACATCCATTTAGGTAGGTTCTTGACCTGGTTAGATAAGCCTTACAAGTTACAAGTTATAAACATTTTGTGTACGCATCCTCTCATTTTTGTTGCGGAGAATTTTCGACGCAAAGTGTGATCCAAGATGGTGACACTATATGACAACTTGACAAGGATAATGTAGGGCAAGATATCGTACTATTTCTCCCACTCGATTGGTCTTTGTTGGATCTTCTTTTTTTTTTTTGAATAATTGTTGGATCTTTTAGTTACTCTTAATTTGCATCAATTTCTTCAATTTTTTTATTTCCAAAAAATCTGCAAAAGCTAACAGCATCAAACTTATGACAGAATACAAATATCATTATATAATTTTAAATTTCAAATATAATTATCTATTATTTTTAAGTATATTTTGCATTTGTATCCTTTTTACTTGTTCTCCTATCTTTATTCCAAAAAATAAAAATAAAAAATGGTCATATCCAACTTGGGTAGTGGGTAGGTCAGTGTGAAGGGCCAGTTTCGTACTTTTCCAACTTTATTTGTCGATATTATAAGTTAAAATGAGCTTTATTAATTGTTTTAATTGAAAATTGTCATTTTCAGAAGTGAAAGGCGTTGCTTCAATTATTACTGTGAAATTAAGCGATAAAGCTCACCATATTTTTTCCAAAGCTAGCTAAATAGGAAAGTAGTCATCAATTTAAGCAAAATAATTAGAATAAGCAAGCAATGTAATTAATGAGAGCATCTCCTATGGTATTTTGTAAAAATAATTGGTTAAATATTAATTATGTAAAATTTGTTGAATTTGTAACGTGTTTTATTCCAGTGGGATTGACTATATTCGTTGACTATATTTTAAAAATGGTATGTTATTATTATTTAAAGTTGTTAAAAATAGAATATATTATTTAAGAGAAATGCTAGAGTTTTCGAAAGCATTCTCGTTCCCGAATGTTGAATTGTCATCCTGGTTATCTTTTCATTAATGAGATGGATCATTCGTTTGTTAATATGAATCACACGAATTAAATCATGTCACGTGACATTTGGAAATTATTTTGGGATTAGCACTACTCATTATTTAAATATGCTAATTGATGATATGGGGTTTTATTACAGGTTGATCAAGGTTCGACAAATATAGTCAATGCATTGTGATTATCCAAATTTTTATCTAATGATTTTTTCTCATTGGAATGGTTAAAATTTTATAAATTTTCTATAATTCTTATTTTAAGATAATTTATCGTGATCTTTACCTTAAAACTTTACGTGGTCGGAGATGATCTGATCTAAGAAAATTCTACAATTTTCTTGTGTAAGAAAAGAAAAATTCTACAATTATTTTAAGTTACATCTTTATTGATGAAAAATTATATTATCGTTCTCTAAAATACAATTCGTTTGCAAATAATCTGTATTGTTGATAAATGATAATGTCGGCTGGATTGACACGATTACACGATAGCAGGGCTTTCAATGGATGTGAGCTCCTATTCGAAATCTTATAATTTGAAATTATGTAATTGAATATGAATTGATATTAAATAAATTGATTTATTTAATACAAATATGAATATTACATGATTCGATCAATTAGGAATCCGATCTGATTAAATATAATAATATTATTATATATTTTATTATATATTAATAATTACAAAAATATAATTATACAAAATAATATATAATTTTCAAACCATATAAAATCTAAAATTCTTTTATTATATTTTATACCATCACTTGAAAAAAATTATGTTTTTGATAAATGCAACATCATTGTCTTGCATTTAAAGTTGAATTCATGTTTTAATTTGTATTAATTTTATGTTTAGAGTTTATATCTTAATTATTCTAATTTTGTTTAATACATTTTAGAATTGATAGATATGTGTTATTGAAGTTTTTTGTTGTATGCTTCTTGTATTTAGATGTTAGTGTATCTTAAAAGCTGTTGTGATCAAATCTTGCATGGGTTAGATTTAAGTCAATTAGAGGATTAGGGTCCAAACCCATGAAGAAAATGAATGATTTAATGGGATTCCGGAGGCCTATAGCAGCCCCAGGGACTACCATGTGACCACATTAAGCAGATATAAGGTCCATGATTCCAAGGGCAGCCACTTGTGAATAACCTATACCCACTGCCAACCATCCAGTAGGGCTTCCAGAGTAGTTTTCGTGATAGGGCTACCAGAGGGGTTACCAGAGCCGGGCTACCGAGCGGTACCCCCAGCTTCCGCCGGAAGCCTGATTAGGCCGTCAATTTGGATAAGACAGGCCTCCTATTTTTTAGGAGCACGTATTTACAATAGATTTACACTTCTAAATAGATATATATTCAGTTATTAGAGGATATATGTCATATACACTTGATAAAACATACAAAATTATGATAAATACAAAGGATAATCATCCTACATTACCATAACAACTTGGTAACCTGAAAATATACATCATACACGATTTATATCAGAAATAACAGTCATTATCCCACTAGAGAGAGGATAACTCATCATAAACAACCGAACATATCATTTCAAGAACTACATACAGGCTTGATCCACTATAAATAGTGGTATGTAGGCAGTTTATGGGATCTCTTAGACACTTTGACACCTTGAGTAACATAGAGCACGAATACTCCTGTGTGACACATCAGTATTAGGGTTCTTGGCAGGCCAACATTTGGTCCTTGAGCTCTAATTCCCGTGAATCCAGTCCGATCCTCCGAGGAACAACCTCCCGTGTTCTTCGGAAACCCCTTGATAAGTGGATTTTATATCCACTTGGAACGTTCCATATCGGCTTAAATTGATTGTTTTAGACTCAAGTTTGTTATAATTTTGATTTGTTTTGTGTAGTTGTGCAGGTTAGCAAGAATGTCGATTAAGGTGGATGTTTCTGTCATTTTTGGAGGTTAAATTGATTAAAATTCGGATTTTTCGGGACGGTTGCGCAGTCTACACTGTTTTGGCCATATCTGGAGTTCTATAAGTCCGTATTCAGCGATCTTACTGTCCACGCGAAGCTTGGGAGATTTTCTACAACATGGGACAGGTCTTACACGAGCAGGCTGCGCGTAGTGAGAGCAGACAGCACGACAAGCAGACTGTTGGGAGCAGGGAAATTACTGTTTGGCCCTTTTCAAGTTCTAATTGTATTTTGGGCAGTTTTTAGTACCTTAATTGAATTCTAATTGTATTAGAAGGTAATTTCTTGCTGGGCAAGAAATCTAGAGCCTATTTAAACACATCTTAGCATTGTAATTTGTATCATAGTTTTTATTATTTTATCATAGCTTAGATCTGCAAGGGAGAAAAGGAGAGAAGGATTCAACGCTCGTGACAAGCAACGGATCTAAATCTACTTCATCTTTTGTGTTATTCTGGATAATATATTTGTTTTCTCAACTCTTCGCTTTATTAATATTATTGTTTCTTTCTTTTATATCTTGTTAATTATCATGTTTTCATCAAATCCCATGACTATTAACGGTTCAATTATGGGCTAATCATTGTCATGGGATTCTAACGGATTTATTTATGGAGCTTTAGTATCTTGGTGCTTTAAAGATCTATGTGTGATGTATAATTGATATCCTCGTATGGTTATGCTTAATTGATAGATGCGTCGCGAACATCTAATTTGTTAATCTCTTGTGAAGTGAATGTGGATCTTGAGATTTAGAACTTGTCATGCTAGCATAGGTTCATGATTGTTTATCAACATGATTCGTAGTATGAGATGAGAATACTTATATTGCCCTATGTGATCTTTATGGATAACTTGCTCTTCAACCGTTATGTTTTCAAATTCTATAGACATATAGGGTCTAAGCATAATTGGTGTCTATTTATCTTCTATCTCTTTTGTGGATGTATGTTTAGTTTGGTATACGTATGCTGAGAGGTAGAGTGTACTTGTTTCGTGTTATCTGATCAGATATCATAACCATTGCATATAGTGATTAAAGGCGTCAGATCTAAGTGAAGTATTTAATGAAGTTAGGATCCCATGTTTATTCGCATATAAGTAATTCGATTTAATTCTTTTAGTCAATTAATTCTTAGTTTTATAATTTGCATCTTAGTTTAATTTAGATAATCAAATCTCTATTTGTTATTTGTCTTAGCAGTGAGTTAAAACCATACATTGTTGCATAGGTACATCGACTGATTTAAAACCAAAACCAGATCTCTGTGGAACGAACTTGATTTCTATCTGTATTACTTGTGACCACGTATACTTGCGTGATTTTGTGTTAACAAGTTTTTGGCACCGCCGCCGGGGATCATCGGTGTTTTATTTTTAGTTTATGTGCTTGTCAATAGTGGTCGTTAGCGTTCACTGACTCGGATTTCTTACTTAGTTTGTTTGTTTCGTGGTGTTTTCAGGTACTTAAGTTTGTATGCGAACACGCTTACAAGCTCGTTTGGAAGAACTGGCAGAAGACAATCTTGTAGAGAATAAAGAGGATAAGAAAGAGGAATCTACAACTACAGTCGAGATGGCAGATGCAGCAACAGCTAAGGCTTTGAAGGACTATTCTCAGCCGAAGATCAATGATATCCAGTCTAGTATTATCAGGCCAGCCATTACAGCTAACAACTTCGAAATCAAGCCAGGCACTATTCAGATGGTACAGAATTCGGTTCAGTTTGGGGGTGCTTCTACGGAGGATCCTAACATGCATATTCAAGACTTTATCGAGATCTGTGATACTTTCAAGTTCAATGGTGTGTCGGATGATGCTATCAAGTTGAGACTTTTCCCATTCTCACTACACCACAAATGGTCTTTGCCAACACTGAAAATCGATGTTGCCACGTTAAATGTTGCCTTAGATGCTAAAAATTGAATAAATTTGATATAAGCCAACATCATAACGGGATGTTGCCATTCATGTTGCCTTAGATTCATTTTAGTACTCAATGCCAACACATGAACGGGTGTTGCCTTAGATAGTTAAAAAAAAGGGGGGAAGAAGCCCGCTATTACTGAAATTAAAAGCCCGCTCAAATATTCATTCTAAGTTAAACAGCCCGCTCAGGAATTAAAAGAAAATAAAACAATGAAAACATCTCACTCTCATCTCTCTCACTCAGCTCACACTTTCATCTCTCTCCGCTTTCATCTCTCACTTCATTCGCATTTCTATTACTGTTCTTCTCCCACTCGTTCTTTTACTAATTCAATTAGGGTTCAAAGATGATTCGAGCTGGGTATCGAAATTTGGTTCAAGAATTCAATTAGGGTTTATGTTAGGTTAATCAAAGTCTGGTAAAAGAATTCAATTAGAGTTAATCGAAGCATGGTTTGTGTTTGAAGGTATTTGATATCAATTTGAGGTACAAAAAAATCTCTATTTGTATGCTTCGATTTGCATATTTTTAGCTTGGTTTGACCTCTCTTTCCCCTCCCTGTCTCTCTGTGTCTCCCCCCTCTCTCTCCTCCCTTCGTCTCTCTCTCTCTTTGTATATCTCTCCCCCCTCTCTCTCTGTGTTTTGTCACAGGCAAGTACTTACTTTTCTTTGGTTAAACTGAAATCAAATCTCGGAGGTTTGTTGTATCTTAAATTTTGGTGTATCCATTGGCTAGTTGGTTCTACTATTTATCTTGCTTGTATCTATGCAACTCTATGTCGTATTGGATTATAAGAAAAATAAAATAATAAGGGTTCTGTGTTGATTTTACTTCTTTCTTAAAGATATGAGTAAATTAATTTATGATTATTGAGTTGTAGTATCTATCCTTTCCGCAACTGATATTACTCTAGACCCTTACTATTAAGTTTTCTGTTTCCACGTGTTAATTGTTTATTTGGTTTCACAGATGATTCATGAGACACATAATTTCTAATCCCCTCTTATGTTGAGTTTTAGGAACATTTAGTGTTCTGCGCCCTGATATCTCAAAACTTTGGTTACCAGACACAACCTAACAACTCACTTTGCAAATTCTCTAGTGCAAGCTATTTTCAGAATGGGTTGTAAACCATACCTTGTTAGTCCGTTCTTGGCTTTAGTGACAGAACCTCGAGATATCATTTTTATGTTACCTTGTTAGTTCAGAAGCATATTCTTACCGAACTAGTCTTGCTATGGATTTATAGGTCTTTTGATGCGAAGTATTCATGTTGTACATGAAGATTATTCTAATCTTGTTTTGTTGATGAAATTGACAGTGAGCGGACACGAATGTTGCTAACAAGTGCAACATATGCTCATCTCCTGGATGTTTCTAGGCACACCAGGAATCTCTCCCCTGCTAGTAGGGCCATTTTGCTGACAGGGACTGCTGGTATGCTATATGTTTATGTATTCAATCTTTTACAAAATCACTAATTTTTTGCCTGATTTGGTTTCAATATTGCTTGAATATGCCTTGTATTATAGAAATTTACCAGCAAATGCTTGCAAAAGTGCTGTCACATTATTTTGAAGCAAAGTTGTTATTGTTGGATGTGCCTGACTTCTCTATGAAGGTATATATAGTAGATTATTAGTTGTCCGCAGGTTCAGTTTTTTAACATATTATTACTCTAATTCTTATAATGGAATCTATCTACAGATGTAGAGCAAGTATGGTTGTTCTAAGAAAGAAGTTGCAAGTAATGTTCCAATGCCCATAATTACTTTTCTGCATTCAGTTCAAATATTTTGTAATAATATATAATAATAATCCCTTTAATTGCATTTGGTTCTGATGAATTAAAAAAATATCTGGAAATATGAAACAAAATTGCATCCTCAATTTTCTATCCATCTGGTGAATATGATGGAGGGTAAACTATCTGCTATTCAACACTGCAGTGCTTATCTCCAGGGCCTCGTTAGTCAGGTTACATACACCCCTCCCATATATATATATTCTCCTACCACATCCCCTGTTTTCTATAGCTCCGATTTGTATTTATATTGTCATTACTAATTTATATCCTAATTAGCGGTTTTGCCCTTACCATGCTTTTCATTTGACCAAAATTCTATGTTTGTTTTTGACCGTATTTTTTGTCGTTACTTGTGCTTGTGGTGTCGTCTTTACTGAACTTCTTATTTAATTAAAGACAGCCAGAAGCCTCACCACACGACTGTATAAAGGCTAACAAGGAGCTTCATAAACTTAGCGCCTCAATGTTTCTCATTAACGAGTTATGGGCTAAACAGAAGGTATGTTACTGCTTACACTAGCTTCGGTTAAATTGCCTCATTTTATAACTTTGTCTCCGAATTTAGCTGTTAATAACTTTACTTGTCATGCAGTTATTAACTTTCCTGTTAATAACTTTGTTTTGAAGATATCCTTCTGCCATGCAGTTAAGGTGGAGGCTCAACTTTGTGGTTTTGTTTTGCTGACTTATCCTTAACAGCATTTACATGTTATATACTTCTATTATACTACATATGCAGTTAAGTGACACCCCAACTCCATTTTCAGCCTCAAAAGGTCTTTACCACACAAAGCTAGAGCACGAGTGTAATGTTAAGTTATTCCCATATATTAGCAACCTACTTGGTCAACAATTTTTTTGTCTCTGCAAACATTATTATGATCAACATGCAGAAGATACGATTCTTGTTCGCTTTATTGCTCAGAAACCTATGTCGTTATTCTGATGTAATAAATGTACATAGGTATCCGGGGAGGTCTTCTAGCACTGCAATAAAGCTTGAAGATCAACTGAGTACTGATTGCCCCAATGTAAGATAAAGCCTAGAACATGTAACCAAGTTTATATTTACCAGCACACATCATTGCTTAAAGAAATGTTTTACCTCTGACTTGTTTACAATATGACCATAGCCTTTATCTGACTATTTTATAAAAAAAATCTTTTTGGATGTATGATTGGTTCTGAAATTAGTTTGGATAAAGCGTAAACTGAAACCATGTTTCCCTATGCACAGATATTTGCATCTAATAGCTTTCTCGAGCTGACTGAGTATATTGGTGTTTCTATTGGGCATATAAATTTGCCTCTACATAATTTTTACTTGGATTGTGTCAATCATTAGAAACTTAAAGATTCTAGTGGGTTCTGGCAGTTAATGTTCGTTGCTATTGTTATTTCTTAGCTTTTGAACTTTGGCTGTCCTAGTAACATTAACAACCAGAGATACTCTGCAGGTCTCAGAGGTGGATTTCAGGTCTCAGAGTATATTGGCAGTTAATGTTCGTTGCAAAATGAGCTCTAGGTAGGCACTTTTAATTTTTGAATCAAACACCAAGTCAAGCACAGATGTCAGACATCTACTGAATTGAATACCAAACTGCTCATAAACGTCCAGGACGTAAACAGAGCAATTTGTCATAACTACTATCTTAGCCAATCAGGCTTTATTATGAACAAAGGTATTATTATTTAATAAAGTACTATGTGATAACTAACTTTTACCCTCACGACATATTTTGTAACTACATTCAAATTTGTTTGTGTTTGTGCGTGTGTGCTTGTTTTATTGACTCATTAACATTTTAGGTATGATACTCTGGAAGTCTGTCGGTAGCATTGGTACATGGGAAGCTGCAAGCAGGCTCAGGGCCTACATGTACCACCACTAAAACTGGGTATATGCATATTAACTAGTGCACACATTGCATGTAGGTTTTTCATTTTAAGATGGATGTAGAATCTTTAATAGGCCATTAAAATGGAAGTGAAATACAGTATCTCTTACTTACCTGTCCTTATACAAACTAAAAACACCACTTGCATGAATGAAGTCATATGTTCTTGGGTAGGTTAAGAAACCTTCACACCTGAACAACAAAAGAGTAAGTGGAAAAATATTAAAATAGTAGTGGTAAAAAGATATCAATGAGTAGGCCGGTTGTCTACAAAAGTTATAGCAGGAGAAAAATGCTTAAAATTGTACCAATCATGGTAGATGCCAATCAATCCTCGCTCATATATGACACCAAGAGTATTTTTCTCTGGCAGAGTAGGGACAACATTCATTACCCACAATTTAGGAGATTCTAGAGCAGCAGCAAAACTCCCCATTCTGGCATTATTATTAGTAATTAAAGAAGATCGTAAGTTTTGTTTTATTAGTAATTAATTAAAGTTCTTTTCTGCATTGTTTATGCATTATTATTTATTGTATTTACTTTTCTTATTACAGGAAGATGTTAGAAAATTCTTAAGGAGGGAAATGTGGAGGATGCTAATAAGCTTGTTTATGGTGGCAAAGTACACAGCCGATCTTATTTAGTATGGAGACTTATCCGGAAAAAGGAAGCAAAGGGATGAACTTAGGTGCAGCTGGAAATTATGCACTTAGATGCTTAATTCTGTCTTGTTAATGATGTTTGACATAAAATCTTTTGCTTCTATCTAATTAACTTATTAACTATGTTTGACAATATTTGATTTGTTTATGTAATCGTTGGTTTGACTATTACCAACAATTTGTGTTGGAAGTTAATTTATATATGTTGAGTTTACATCAGTTAAATGGCTTCATATGATGGATTATGTTTTATATTAGGATGTTTCATTTTAGGAAGCGTGCTGTTAAAAAATTATTACTAAAGATGTTGCCATAGCCTACAAAAATGTTGCTAAAACTTGAATAATGTTACATAAAAAGTGTTACTATAACATGTTAGGATGTTGGCAAAAATGTGAACTGTTAAATCAACTGGTGTTGCTGTAGAGGGACAAAGATGTTGGAATAGGCTATATGGCAACATCGGAAGGGTGTTGGTGTTGAGTAGACAATGTTGCTATAGACTTTATGCCAACACCGGAAATAGTGTTGCTATTTTGCACGAAATGTTGGCATAAGTGCCTAAGGCAACATCATGTTGATGTTGCCATAGTTTTGACAAAATATGTTGGCGTAACCTCTAAGCCCACATGCAAATTCCCAACACCTGCAAAATTGACAAAAGTGTTGCCTTAAATCCTATGGTAACATTTTTTAGCATTTTTAACACTTTTTTTTGATGTTGCCATAGACCATTTGTGGTGTAGTGTCTCTCTGAGGGATAAGGCTAAGGGTTGGTTACACTCTTTACCACCTGGTTCCATTACTACATGGGAGGATCTTGCTCAGAAGTTTCTTACAAAATTCTTCCCTATGGCGAAAACTGCAGCAATAAGGAACCAGCTAACTCAATTTCAACAGCAATCTGGAGAATCTTTGTGTGAGGCTTGGGAACGATACAAGGAGATGCTTCGTAGGTGTCCTCATCATGGCATGCCTGACTGGATGGTTATTAATAGTTTCTACAATGGGTTGGGAGCACAATCTAGACCTATGCTAGATGCAGCATCAGGTGGAGCTCTCTGGGCTAAGAGCTATGATGAAACGTATGATCTTATTGAAACGATGGCTACCAATGAATATCAGAATCCAACCTAGAGGCTTTCTCAAGGCAAGGTAGCAGGTATTTTTGAAGTGGATGCAGCTTCAGCTATTGCAGCTCAGTTGAAGGCTTTGACTATGAAGGTGGATTTTCTTGCAAATTATGGAGTTCAGCAGGTTGCTAGTGTTTGTGAGCTATGTGCGGGCGCACATGAGACGAATCAGTGTGCTATCTCTTCTGAATCAACACAGTTCATAAGTAATTTCCAGAGACCTGCAGCACCAGTTCCAGCCACTTATCATCCTAATAATCGAAATCTTCCTAATTTCAGCTGGAGCAACAATCAAGGTGCTCAACAACCGTATGAGCAGCAGTTTCAGGGACAGCAAGCGAAGCCATTCAATCAGGGCTATCAACAACCGTATGCTCCAAGGCAACAATTCCAACCTCCGGGTTTTCAGTAGCAACAATCTCATGTGAATGCTGGTCAATCTTCGAATGAAAAATCTGAAATGGATGAATTGAGGTTGATGATTAAAAGCAATGCGGTATCTTTAAAGACCTTGGAGAACTAGATGGGGCAGCTTGCAAATGCCTTATTAAATATGCAACAAGGAGCTCTTCCTAGCGATAAGGAGGCTAGTCCAGGCAGGGGGGATGGTAAGGAGCAGGTCAATGCAGTTACTTTGAGATTGGGAAAGGTTACAATAGATCCAAAATCAGCTGCTATGGAAGATGAAGAAGGGGAGAATCAGCAACTTGGAAAATCAGCAGTGCACGGAATTGAAAAATCTGACTTGGTAATTGAGCAGCTAGATGGTGAAGTAGAAAAGAGCAAGAAGTCGACTGAAAAATCTACTCCAAAGTAGTCTACAAAGAGCAATCATATCTATCCACCCCCTCCATTTCCAAAAAGACTTCAAAAGCAAAATTCTGTTGAACACTCTCCTCCGAAGCAGAAGTGGGTGAACCAGATCTATCATCCTCCTCCATATCCTCAACGTTTGCAGAAACAAGATCATGGAAAATAGTTTCAAAAGTTTATGGATGTTTTCAAGAAACTGTCCATTAACATTCCTTTTGTTGAAGCATTGGAGCAGATGCCAAGATATGTAAAGTTCATGAAGGATATTTTGTCACGAAAGAGAAGGTTAGAAGAATTTGAAACAGTGGCATTGACAAAGGAGTGCAGTGCGGTGTTGCAACAGAAATTGCCTCCTAAACTTAAGGATCCAGGAAGCTTTACAATTCCATGCACCATTGGGAAGTTGTCTTTTGACAAATGCTTATGTGATTTGGGAGCTAGTATTAATCTCATGCCCTTGTCTGTTTTCAAGCAACTTGGTCTACCGGAGCCGAAGCCAACCAACATCTCTTTGCAGTTGGCTGATCGTTCTATCACTTATCCGAGGGGTATAGTAGAGGATGTCTTGGTGAAAGTTGATAAGCTCATATTTCCTGCCGATTTTGTGATTCTAGATTTCGAAGAAGACAAGAAGATTCCCATAATCTTGGGAAGGCCTTTTCTAGCTACGGGTCGTACTTTGATCGATGTGCAAAAAGGAGAGCTTACAATGAGGGTGCAAGATCAGAATGTCACCTTTAATGTGTTCAAGGCCATGAAATTTCCAACAGAAGATGAAGAGTGTTGCAGTGTGGAAATAGTTGATACGGGTCAGAGAAAGAAGTTTGATCAGTTATTGAGCGAAAAATCGGACACACACGTGCTAAAGCATTACATCAGTGATTCCATTGACGGTTCTTCAGTTCGAGATCTTTCGAGTGTAAAGCTTGGGAAACTTCCACCACATTTGAGGTATGTCCTTTTGAATAATGAGCTAGTGATTTTTGAAGAGGGGCATGATAATGTGTTGCGAAGGTGAAAAACCGATGATAAGAAAGAAGAAAGTTTTGTTCAGCCGTTCGAGTCGGAGAAGTACCTTAGAGGTGTGAAGAAGAAAAAGAAGAAGATTAGGTCGTTGGGTAGTAAAATTAGGTTAAAGTCTGAGGGGAGAGATTGGTGGAAAGCAAGCAACCAAGATGTCAACGTTCGTATAAATGGTCTTTCTGTTGAGAACGGTTCGGTTGTTCTTTTGAAACCGCCATGAGTTGGGGAAGTAACGTCAAGCTATTGACGTTAAAGAAGCGCTTCGTGGGAGACAACCCATGCATTAGTGTAGGTTAAAAAAAAAAATCCCACGCAACACAGTGCCCAGTACGCGACCTACCCTACCAAAGTTTCTGTCTAGAAGGGTCAGTTGTATTACTTTTGTCTTACTTTTGTTTTTTTTTGTTTTTTTTGTTTTTTTTAAGTTTGGGGGTGGTTTGGGGGATAAGTAGTTGTTGTTGTATTATGTGTTCATATAGGATATCATATTTTGCATAGTAGTATTAATTCATGCATGTTGTTCGTATTATTTATGTTTGTTTCATATAGGACATTCTGTTTTTTTATTTTTGTATACCATGTGAGTTCATTTTAGTTGCATTTTCATGGCATGCATATATCATGATCCCTTAGGACGAGTTGACTCTGACTGGTAGGTAGGTGTTTAATTGAGTGTGGTAATGATGAGTAGAGGGTTGATTTATAGTTCCTATTAAATTGACTTGCATGTTACGGGAACAAAACATTTACACAGTCTCATTGGATGCTTTTGGGCTAGGATAGGTTCATGCTTGTTTGGTTGTTTTGAGATTTAATCACTTGATAATATTTAGAATTTTCGTTATTCCTTTGATGGCGTAGGAGCACTTAAGTCTAAGTTTGGGGAAAACCAGGGATTTCATGCTAGTTGTAAATATTTGTCAAATAATGGCTAGGTGTCAAATGGCTAGTAGCTTGCTCATATTTATATAAGTAGTATAAGGTTGGAAATGAGAATGCTCATTCCATATTGCATGAAAAAAAATTAATTAAAAAAAAGAAAAAAAAAAGAAAGAAAAAAAAGAGTTAAAAGTTCAATTGTTAAATGCAAAATTAACCACGAGTGAGCTCTTTAATACTGGAGTAATTAAGTCTGAGGGGACTTAGTCCTAGTAACCTAAAGCCCTTGTGGTTTGGGATTGCTGACCTAACACTCGCTACATGGGTATTATTGTATAAGCCTTTTGGGGTCTCATTCATTGCACGGTTAAATAAGCATGCGTATTATATATAGTATTATGTGTTGTAGTGTAGTAATAAAGCATGAATTCCTGGCTAATTTGAATGAGGATGGAGGTGTTTCTAAGTTATGAAGTGTCTACAGTCTATTCTATTTATAAACCTGTGATTGTCTTGGCGAAGAATATGTATGATTTTTGACCTAGTGTTGGGAGTATTTCTGATGAGCATCGCACACATGCACGTTTCTGTTCATGTATTGTTAGTATACGGGGACTTAGTCGAGCTCTATTTGGATTTAGTTGTATTCTTTGAGATACTTGCTTGCTAGTTGGTTTTGGTTAGTTTGAAGGGGATCTTTGCATTTTCATATTAGTTGTATTTGTTGCCCAGTAATTAACAATTGTAGAAGGGGGGTTGAATACAATTGTATAAGATTTTCGACTTAATAAGCAGAATTAACACAAGTATGAATCAATAACAACTTTATTAACTCTGATATAAAACTGTTACAAACTCTCTCAAGAAATCCTTATGTTCTTAAGAGCTGCTAGGTTACAAGATAACTCGTGTAAGCAAATTACTCTAATGTAAAACCTAAACTGTGTTTATATAGAGTACACAGTTACACTATCAATTACAAGATATTCTAAATCAATTACATATAACTCTGAATGCATATCCTGTATGATAGCTGCATTCCTATAATTTAGGAACCGACAAATCAATCTTCCTTGATCTCCGGTCTAATGAGAATCTTTACAAAATACTGACCAGCTTCTAATACTGACAATACCTTCATACTGACATCGTATTACTGATGATGTCAGCATCAGTATCTTGATTAGTAACAACCCAGATCCTAATATCACTTGAATCAATATCTAACAATCTCCCCCAATTTGTACTTAATGAAATAAAGCACAAATTACTTGATTCAATGATGTCAAAAACTCAAAACAAAAATCTATGAATAATCTTCAGATTCAGTCTCAGAAATCCTTACAAAGAAATTACTTATCTGCAAGAAACTTGATAATAATTCCTCTTCCTTTTCTGTTAGAATCTGAATCAGTCTTTTCTTCAGACTCCTGAGTTCTTCATTATTCTTGTCAATCTGATAAATACCAGCCCTGAGATTTTGAATTGAGCTTCTTGGTAAATTCAACTCTCCCAACAGTAAATATGCAAGATCTCTTCCACCAGGATTCAAAGATAACTGTTCTTGCATCAGAATTACTTCTTTAATAGCTGAACCCTTTTGCATTTCTACTTCTTGTCCTTCTGTGTTCAAATACATGGGAGTATAATTACCATCATATCTTGACCCTCCGTCCAAATATCTGGATTTTATTTTCATGAAGATCATAGTACACCAGTTTCTGTAAACACTAGCTTCTCTATTAGAAATGCTTCTATTTTCAAGCAAATAGAGAACATATTTCAGTTCTTTTATTGACTTACACAATACATCATGAATGCTTAGCCTCTTGACACTCTTGTCCTTCATGAAGTACAACAACTTTTCCATCATTTTACCATCCATCTTGCATGCAACAATCGCAACTGATTCAAGTTCCCAAAGATCATCAACAGATAATTTTTCACCTAATCTTCTGGTAAGAAAATGTTGATCTGCTTGAAATAAAGATATGAATTCTGCATCCCTAGAGCCAAATCCTCCTCTATTGTAAGGTTCCAGTCCCTTTAGATCAGAACTCATCTTAATCCACCTTGGTGAACCTTTATCAAACTTAGAAGATTTTGCTTTCTGAACTCCAGGAATCATTGGAGGTTCTGAGATTACTCTTCCAGACTTAAAAACAACTGGTCCAGTTTACTTCAGTTTATCAACATCCACCCACTTTTTTCTTCTCTTCTTTGTTTGTGGATCACTAGGTTCTTCTTCTTCTTCTTTCACTTGTTTAGATTTATCAATAAATAAATCCTTTTCAGAATTAATCAGCCTTTTGAAATATTCTTTGCTAGCTCTTTCAACAATATCACTTACACTATTTCTGACTTCTCTAGATTTTCTAACATCACCAGTATCAAAGTCAACAGTCTCCTTCTTTGCTTTTTCAACTTTCTTTTTCTTTCTCTCTAAAAGAATTTCTTCTTCTTCTGTACCAGGCTCATCAAATACATTTGATGATGGAAAATATTCAAGAGATAAAGGAATTTTCTTCTTTAAATCTTCAGTAATCTCCTCTATTCTGATTCTACTAGACCTTGTCTGCCTTGTACTTACTTGAACAGGTTTCCTTCATCTGCCTCTTCCTCTTCTTGCAGTAGGAGCTTCCTTCTGTCTTGCAATCTCCTCAAAAATCCTGTTTTGTTCCTTTACAATTTCATCAGTAGTCATATCAGGATTTTCTTCAGAAGTTAATTCAAGTGCCTTCTTAGCATGATACTGATAAAACTTATCACTGTTTCGATAAACAAGTTCACTCCCACCTGATTCAGTGATAATTTCTTCAAAGAGATGAGGAGCATCTTGTATATCAGTAATCAACATATCTTCATCACCTTCAAGAATTGTAGAAAGAGTTTGCCTTCTTTTTCCAGATTCAGAAACATGAGTTGATTGATTAGTTTGAGTCTGAGTTGAACTCATCCCCTTTACTAAACCAGCATCAGAGGTTCCTTTTCCTTTCCCATGTTGTTGGTGAGTACTAGTACCACCATTATTTCCAGAAGTATCATCCTTATCCTTTCTCACAACTGAATTAGGTGTACATTTTATTTTGACCACTACCTTCTCCCCCTTTTTGACATCTGCATCTTCTTCAATAAAGAAAGATAAGATAAGCTTGAGAGTCTCATCAATAGTGTCAACTTTAGATTCCAAGACATCCATTCTTGACTCCATCTTCTTTTCAAGTGCCTTAACATCATCAGCAAGAAGACGAGCTTGAGAAGCAGTAGCAGATATAGAAACATTTGTATGAATATCAGCTTGAACTTTAGCATTATCATCCTTCATAGAATCAATCTCACTCTTCAATCCTTTTGCTAGAAGAGCATTATGAAAT
Source organism: Kitagawia praeruptora (assembly GCA_037693485.1). Lineage (NCBI taxonomy): Eukaryota > Viridiplantae > Streptophyta > Magnoliopsida > Apiales > Apiaceae > Kitagawia > Kitagawia praeruptora. Next base: position 111,799,850 of record CM075351.1, on the reverse strand, counting down.
CCATAAGCAGATGCTAGACTTGCTTTTATTGAAGCCTACTTTTGAATTGCCTCAGGATCATCTTCAGCATGATCATCATCATCATCTGAGCTATCATCAGACTCAGGAAGTTTATCATCCACAGTATCTTCAGGTTTCATAACTCCTTTTAATCTCAAATCAACAGTAGATGGAACTGTTGATTCTTGAAGACCTGCAGTGGGAATAGAAAAATAAAGTCTTTTAAAGTGATTTCATCACTTCTCACAGCATTACCTAAGTTACTTTCAATAATAACTACTACCTCTTCAGAAGTTTTTAACTTCTCACTTTGTTCTACCTCACCTTTTGCCAGTTCAGGAGACTGCCTCTCTTCACTCTTCTTTTTCTCTAATTGTTTACTCTTAGTCTCACTAGAAAGGTTCTGGCTCAACAAATTCAAAGAAATAAGAGGTGGCTGAGAAGAGTGGTCTGAAGTCATACAGATAGAGGTATCCCTTGTATCAGGTCTATCTGTAATCATACTATAAGTATTAAGAGAAGTAGAGATAGAAGTGTTACCTGAGGAAGTGATTAAAGATTCCATTGGCCTTGCAGAAAGTGGCTCGTTAAGCAATGGAATATTTGGATCAGTAGTACTTGCATCAGGATTGACAACTGCAACTAAAGCATGACTTGCATCAGTATTTTGTACTAATGGTTCTTGTGTAGTCTGAGGTTGTGAAGCTTCTTCAACACTTTGAGTCAAAGGTTCTTGTGCGCTTCCCTCATATGCAGTGTCCTTCAGTATATCATCACATTCAGCAATATGCTTGGCATGAACAACTTTATCTGCCAGACTTTGAACTAAGTCAAATTCGATTTCTGAAGCCCCTTGAGTAGTGTTAGGAAACTCCTTTGCTAATGTGATCTTGCCTGCATCTTCACTTTGAGAAGATGGTTCTTATGGGATAGGAATATTCTTATCTTCACTTTCCCTTTGAGAAAGTGGTTCTTGTTGGACTATTCCTTCAACAATGTCTGCATCCATACTTTGAATGGATGGTTCTTGTGTGACTGGATCTGCAGTAGCTGCTGAACTACTTTGAAGTTCAGGTTCTTGTGGGCTCGATCCTTTCAGAGGTGATGATGTCCTCTGTTTCTTTTGTCGTTCAAAAACTTTTGCTGTAGTTTGTTGTTGCTTATAAAGAGGTAGTGGCTTTTGTCCAAGTTTGATAGCAATGCCAATAACCTTGTCCAGTGACATATCCAATGTCCTCTTCTGTGGTGATGTAGAGACTGGAGAATCAAAGATTTCAACAGTCTTCACAGGTGAAGTACTAGGAGTAGAAACATTAAGATTAGTAGTCGAGTCAGGAATCGATGATGAAACCAGGTTCTGATTGTCTTTTATATCATCATCCATATTCTCTCTCTCCAGAGGAATGAAGTATTGACTCTTCTTAAGTAACCTCCTTCTTTTCTTTGGCTTTTCAGAAATTACTAGTTCTTTAGGAGTCACAACAATAACTTCCTTTTTCTTCAAAGAAACTGATAAAGGCAATTTGTCAACATCAGAGTCATAATCAGACTCAGAATCAATTTTCTAATTGAATTTCCTCTTTTCTCCTATTTCCTTATACACCCCTATGTCAATCAAAGATTGATCAACTTCAAGCACAGATTTCTCCTTAACCAGGACCCCTTGTTCATCCCCTTGTGACTTCTTTTGAGATTGGGTTGGAGTGGAGAAATTCTTTAACCCTGATTGTCTTCCAGACACATCAGATCTAGCTAATTTCTTTGATTTTACAACTGATGCCTTTTGTGAGACACCAGAGGTGGATAACTGTTTTGAAAAGTGTTTGGATTGTATGCTTTGGTCAGAAATAGGATGGGTAGTTTCCTGTCTCATAACACCAGAAATAGGTCCGAGACCATCAGTAATAGATCCATAATGAGTAGGCATTCTCTTGGCTAAAAGAAGCCTGACCTCATTAGGAATAAATGCATTAGTTCCTTCAAAACCATTTGCCTTATCACTTTTAAGTAGAGAGCTAATATTATTAGCAGAAATCTTAAAAATAGACAAATCTGTATCATTAGCAAATTCAACATTGGGACATCGATATGAGAATATTAACTGAATAAATCTTGTATAGCAAACAAAACCACATTTATCTTTCTTCCTAGCAGTTAATGCTCGCAATATGAAAGACCCATAATCAAAAGGAGTTTAATAGATTAGAGAGTACCCAATTGAACTGAAGCAGTAGGTAAGGCATCAAAGTTAGACACCTTATTCAGAAAACACCTACTTATGGTATCAAAGAAGAAATTCCATTCCTTCTTTAGTTTTGTTCTGAATAAATCTCCAAATTTCTTTGGTTGTCCATTGTAGCCCAACTTTAAAGCAAACTCCAGAAGAAAAGCATCAGTAAGCTTTGCTGGAGTCTCACCATTTAGGGATGGTAGTTGAAGAGCTTTACAAACAACATATGGAGTAACATGATGAGTAACACCATTGTATTCAAAACTCATATTTGGCCTTCCTGATTGAATACCTTCACCAAAGATAGCAGTACGCCACACCTGCATAACGCACTTAAAAGAGACTTTGGTAGGCTGAGTTAGAGCATAATTGATTGGACTTGAGGCCAAAAGATCCTGAATGATTTGAAAATCATTCTCTAGTTCCTGATGATCAAGAACTGCAGTAAAGTTGTTAGGAGCAAAAATAACACCATGAATTACAACTTTATTGTTTATGAATGCAAAAGAAGACATTCTTAATTAGAATGTGTAGAAATTTGTGATTTTGAAATTTAGGGTTTGTGCTTCGCATAAACTGAAGATAGTTAAAATACTGATTGCTCGAGAATAATGAATCAATTTGTGATACTAAATTGATTTTAGACAAAACAAATGATTTCTCAGAGACAGGTGTCAGTAATCAACTCGTGCACACATAAGTAATGGACCAAATTACGTGTAAGAGTGGTGATAACTGCACGTGACACGATTTTCAAACTGTAAGTATATACTTATGGGAGTGTTACACACGCGCCCGCAGTTTTCGAGAAATAAGATTGTGATTAAAAATAAAACAAGGTAATTTTTTTTAATTTAAAGAAATTAGAACACCACAATCTAAAAATACCTGATACCAACACGAGAATGTTAATCGGTTCATATTCTTGTTCCACTCCTTTCTCTATATAACGCCTAGAGACTTGTCCACTACCTTTTTAACCCTTCTTCTTACCTGCAAACTAAAAACTCTTCTCACAAATATCTTTGAAAAAAAAAATGTCGAGTCTTACCATCAAAGAAAAGAATCTCCATCTCGTAGAGAAGAGAGATATTTTTAGTTACACTCGTGAAGAGTTTGATGCTTTCAACTGGGAGAGACAACTTGAGACTTTATGGTTGCAGATGGATGCTGGTCTCGAAGAAATCGAGAACGAAAGACCTGCAAAGGTGATTGACATCGATGCTACCCTCCAAGCAACATTAGCATGGCTTTCATCTAAGACATCCCCATCCAAATCCATCAACCATTGTTAATGAATATGTCAGCAAAAATAACCTTATCCCAATCAACCTCCACCCAAACAAAGTGGCAAAGATGGGATCTGGGATGGCTGCTAACAATGAAGTGGTTTGAACTTCCTTTTTCTGTTGAATAGATTAGTAGATAGAGAACAAAAAAAAAATGTAATCTATGAATGTACTCTCTTTCTTATTATCAATAAAATTTTTGTTTCTCTAATCTTATTCATTGCTTTCTGCATTGAACTTGTTCTTCAAATAATTAAACCAAAGAAATAAACATGAAAACTAATTAAAGTAATCATCTTATTTACAAGTTCAAAAGTCACAAGTATATCAGGAAAACAGAACAGAAAACAGAATATTGAAATACATTATCGATAAGTGAAACGTAGCATCAGTATTCAATGTTTGACTGATGTCAGGATTGACTTTTCATTAGTATTCGAAATGCATCAGTATTCGATGAGCATCAGTATTTGATCTTTCCCTGTTCTCAGAAACTATCATAGTTTACCATTCCCAGTTCATTCACCAACTTTGTAAACGTAGATTCAGAAAGTGGCTTGGTGAATATATCAGCTAGCTGTTGATTAGTAGGAACAAAGTGTAACTCAATTGTCCCTTCCATTACTTGCTCTCTTATGAAATGATATCTGATACTGATATGCTTAGTAAGAGAATGCTGTACTGGATTTCCTGTCATAGCAATAGCACTTTGGTTATCACAATAAATGGGTATTTTTGAATATGACAAACCATAGTCCATTAGCTGATTTCTCATCCACATGATCTGAGCACAACAGCTTCCTGCAGCAATGTACTCAGCTTCTGCAGTTGATGTAGAGATAGACTTTTGCTTTTTACTAAACCAAGAAACAAGTCTTCCTCCAAGAAACTGACAACTGCATGAAGTGCTTTTTCTGTCTATTTTACAGCCTGCAAAATCAGCATCTGAGTAACCACATAATTTAAAATCAGATTCCCTAGCATACCAAAGGGCAAGAGATGGTGTGCCTTTCAAGTATCTGAAAATCCTTTTGACAGCTATAAGATGTGGTTCTCTGGGTTCTGCCTGAAATCTTGCACATAGACAGGTTGCATACATGATATCTGGTCTACTAGCAGTTAGATACAACAGTGAGCCAATCATACCTCTGTAATTTGTTACATCTACCTCAGTACCTTGATTAGGATCAAGCTTGGTAGCTGTGGCTATGGGAGTTGATGCAGTAGAGCTGTCTTACATGTTAAACTTTTTCAAGAAATTCTTTGTGTATTTTGACTGATTGATAAAAATCCCATCATCAGTCTGTTTAACTTGTAGACCTAAGAAATAGCTCATCTCTCCCATCATGCTCATTTGATATCTAGACTGCATTAGCTTTGAAAATTTCTCACATAATTTGGAGTTAGTTGACCCAAAAATGATATCATCAACATAAATTTGTACTAATAGCAAATTCTTACCATGATTCAAATAAAACAAAGTTTTATCAATTGTACCTCTTTTGAATCCACTTTCCAGTAAGAATTGAGCCAATGTCTCATGCCAGGCTCTTGGAGCTTGCTTTAGTCCATAAAGTGCTTTATCCAGTCTGTAGACATAATCTGGATGTTTTGAATCAATGAAGCGAGGAGGTTGTTCAACATAAACTTCCTCTTCTAATTCTCCATTGAGAAAAGCACTTTTCACATCCATCTGGAAAACCTTAAATTTCTTGTGGGCTGCATATGCTAGAAAGATTCTGATAGCTTCCAATCTTGCAACAGGAGCAAATGTCTCATCATAATCTATTCCTTCCTGTTGAGAATATCCCTGTGCAACTAGTCTTGCTTTATTTCTGATGATGGTGCCATCTGAATCTGTCTTGTTTCTAAACACCCACTTTGTACCTACGATCGACCTTCCTTTTGGCCTTGGTACTAGTTTCCAGACTTCATTTCTTTCAAACTCATTTAGTTCTTCTTGCATAGCCATAACCCAATCAGCATCCTTTAGTGCATCTTCAACTTTCTTAGGTTCCTCCTTTGACAGAAAGTTATGATAAAGACATTCATTTTGAGTTGCACTTCTGGTTCTAACACCTACTTCAGGATTCCTAATAATTAAATCAGGAGTATGACTTTTAGTCCATTTCCTTGCTGGTGGTAGATCATTCCTTGAATTTGATGCTCCCCCTGGATTGGTGTTATCTTTAAATGAACTAGTGTTGATAGAAGCTCCCCCTGAGATATTGCTATCTGTTTCTGATCTGCTGTCAGAATTGTCACTTGAATCTACTTCTGATGAATCTCCTCCTGATGTTTGATTAGTTTCAGTGTTGATGATCTCTTGATGTTGCTCCTCCTCAACATTTGCATTCCCATCAATCATCTGTGTTTCATCAGTAATAACTGGTTCATCAGGATTTGATGAATCATCAGTATCTGACACAACTTCACTAGAATTCTTAGAGGCTTCATTTGCAAAAATCAAATCATCATGTAAGTCTTCAGAAATTCCTGTAATCTTCTTATCATCGAAAGATACATTTATAGACTCCATGACTGTCTTTGTTCTTAGATTGTAGACTTTAAAGGCTCTTGATGATGGATAGCCAATAAAGATGCCCTCATCAGCTTTAGTCTCAAATTTTCCAAGTTTTTCAGGATGAGGTTTTAGAACAAAGCACTTACAGCCGAATACATGCAAATGCTTCAGACTTGGCTTCTTTTCCTTGATCATCTGATAAGGAGTTACACCATGTCTGTTAATCAGTGTAATATTCTGAGTGTAGCATGCTGTGTTGACTGCTTCTGCCCAGAAATATGTAGGAAGTTTAGCTTCCTCCACACTACGCCATAGATGGCCTATTGCAACCTTTTGGCATGGGTGTTACCACTATGAGTGTTACCATAGCTATGAAAATTTTGACCTATCGCAACCTTTTGATTGTGGTGTTACCATAGGCACAAACGTATGTTACTTTAGTTATAAAAGGTGTTAGAGTGGGCTAACACCATGAGCTGTGTTACCATAGAGTATTTATTAACAAAATTTTTATTTAATTTAAAATTAATGATTTAATAATTATTTGACTTTAAAAATAATTAGTTTTAACAAAATCAATGAAATAATCATTTTAAAACGTAATATTCCATCAAATAATTAAATTATTGATTTTTCATAAATATTAAATTTTGTTTATAAATTTCACATAAAAATGTTTTAAAATAAAGTAATATCCAGACATTATTAAATTTTAACTAAATTCATTAAAAGTTTAATAAATAAAAATAAGTTATGTATAAGTTGTGAATTATTACAAAATTATGAAAACAATAGATTTTACAATTATATTTTAATTTCAAGAAATTAAAATAAAATTAAATATTAAATAAAAAAGGAAAAAAATGTATACTTATTAATCCGGAGTGCTGAGCGGCAGAATGAAAAAGAGAGCGGCAAAAGAAATTTTAGAATTGGGGAAAACAAGTGAAACACAATTTAAACACTTCTCACTTTCATTTCTCTCAAAAAATCAGATTAGGGTTTTGGCTGAATACTCTCTCTCACTCTCTCAAAAAAAACTTGGTCGCCACTCCGTAAACAAGGGTTCGAGCAAAACAAATAGGGGTTCAAGCAATTGGGTTTCAATTAGGGTTCTAGCTATTTGGGGTTCCTGCAATTTGGGTTCGAATTTGTGATATTTGGGTTTCGCCACTCGATTTTGGATGGGTTCGTGTTTGTATGCTTCAATTTGGTTTGTGTGTTTACAACTTCAATATGGTTTGTATTTATATTTACAACTTCGATTTTGTTTGTGTTTGTATGTCTCTATCTCTGTCTCACTCTCTCTTTGTCTAATTCTCTCACTCTCTCCCCCTCTCTCGGTGTGTCTCCCTCACTCTCTTTGTGTGTCATTTGGGCATGGATTTGTAGGTTTACTTTTTGGTGCATTACATTTTTATGTCATATTATAAAGGCTTTTAAAACAGATTCCTACAAGACGTGACACACATTATGCATTGGTTTCTCTTTTACATATCTATGAGCATTTTTAAGCTTTTAGATTTCGAGAGTGGAGAACCGCCAGTGTCCCAACACTTGATCGATATAATTAGATAAAAAAAAATATCATGTAATGGAGTTACATTATATTGATTAAGAAGTATTTAGATAGTTCAAAATCTTACAACATCTTTTTCTTCCTTAGCTTATTTTCTTCCTTTTCCGTTCCTCTGATTTATTCCTAGATAACTTGACCCTCATTTTCTTCATTCTACTTTCTAGGACCGCCTGCCTAAGAAGCAACATGGACCTGGTGATCATATTCTACTTGAGGTTTGTTTAGCTTGTTTTATCAGTGGACTTCTTATTGTATTTCTGGGGTGAATGATTCAGGAGAAACAAAGAAGAAATAAAGGAAGCTAGCATACCTGCATCAGGTTCCAAGGATTTGTACTTCCCAACTCAATACTCTCAGTCCTTTTTGACCCAATGTATGGCTTGCCTCTGGAAACAGAATTGGTCATATTGGCGCAATCCTCCATACAATGCAGTGAGATTCTTGTTCACAGTGTTCATAGCATTATTGTTTGGGACAATATTCTGAGATGTTGGTTCTAACAGGTGAGTAAATGCACTTTGTATGTGTGAAGATCTAAAAGTAGAGCACTAATGGAACAATACCTGTATCTAGCAATAACTATAAAGCCACTCCCTATATATCCAGAAAAATATATGATTTCCCAACTGCAGGATCTGTTTTATTTTTAATGTAGTTATGCTTGTGCTGGTAAAAGTGTAGAACAATGTAAGTTTAGCTGTTTTGGTGACAACAATTATACAGTATATATATAAATTGTCCATGTACAAATGTGGTTTAGTTCAAGGCCAGCGAAGTAATTTGAATCTTTAATATTGTTTTTGCATGTTGTTACCAGGCACAACTAGCTGCAGTAAAGTAGTGGTTCTCATGCCATTTTTACTAGAAACCGTTTTAGAATTAGACGAGATCATATATTGGAAGATGCATTTAGTCAGTTAAGCTCATTATCAGAAGAAGATCTCAAAGCAGCGGTATAGATAATTTAGTTAAATCATGTTTGGTCGCTTTTGCTCCTGTGAATATATTCTTTGTTTTCTCTGGTTATATTTATCTTCTTTAGGATTATATTAGGTTGAGATAATTTAATCCTTTTTTGCACTATACATCTAGATTCGAGTTACCTTCGTTAACGAATTTGGTGTTGAAGAGGCTGGTATTGACGGAGGTGGTATTTTTAAAGATTTTATGGAGAACATTACTCGAGCAGCTTTCGACGCACAGTACGGGCTGTTTAAGGTTGCCCATCCTTATGTTTTTCCTTTTGCTTTCATTAATGTCTTTACATGATATTGAACTCTTTTTTTTGTGAAGTAGACCAGATTTTAAACTTATATGGCATTAAACATGCCAAACAATTGCATGCCCACTATTGTATCCTCATATCTTGGTGCTATATTGTTTTGGCTGTATACAGGAAACAACTGATCACTTGCTCTATCCAAATCCTGGATCGGCAATGGTACATGAACAACATCTCTAATTTTTCCACTTTCTTGGAACTCTTCTTGCAAAGGTATGGGTTTCTATTTTTTTTATCCATATTAGATGTATGATATGTTTTTAAACTACAAAGAAAAAAAAAACAATTACATGTTTTAGGTGTTTTCATTCTGCTGATTAAAATTTTTTTTGCTGGACATGAGTTTCACCATGTTTGGCCCAGCTTAGAATAATGTGCTTCTTTTCTTAAACTTCTTTTATATACGAAGTTGGGTCAAAATTGAAGTAGTTACTTGTTTGGATAGTGACTATGATGACATCAATTTAAATAAGAGAGAATGAACGTAGCTAGATGTTAGTAAATGGGAGGTCTTCGAGATTGTAAAATGTGCTCTTCTGGGTATCATTCTTCTGAGCTATGGTCATATCCGCAAATGGAATTTTGCCAATACTTTTCTTTAAGTTTTATAATTTACTAGCATAGATAAACATGTCTACATAATTTTGTGTATGATTTACAGTTTCAAGAATTTCATTTGAAAATTAATAGAACAGTAATATTATGTTTTTTTTCATATAGCAGTCCAGAAATTATAACAACAGAAATTATATAATTTTGTTTTATTTTTCCCCCCTTTTTTCCAAGTAACCTTCCTTTTACTGATTATGTCTGCATCAAAGCAAGTAACCTTCCTTTTACCCTCCGTCTTTGTTTTGTTGTCTGATTGTTTCCGCACTCTTTCTAAAACCGTTCTTTGTAGTGATACTGGATGCTGGTTTAACAGATATAGGCTTTTATAAATCATGGAAGACATAACAACAATTCAGCATGTTACGACAACTACTAGAATTTACCAAGATTAGAGGATAACTTTAATTGTTTAGATTAATATTGCATCTTTATGTCAATAACATCTACAGTGCTGATTAATATGCATAGTTACTGATTATATATTGTTTAACACATATGCTTTACGTGGTTATTACAGATGCTAGCAGCTGTTCTTCTGGTGTGCAGAATTGATTTGGTTTTGCTGTAATAGTGGAATAAAGACCAACTGAACATGGCATATCTGCTCAATTAGCCAGAGTACAGAAAATGCAGCCAGAGTACAGAAAATGTAGAAGAGAAATGAATGTGCAGCAAAGTTAGGTGCAGTTATGATGGGCTATAATGGCTACCACAACAAAAGATGGATCAAAGACTTCACATACATGGAAGCTTAGTTTTATTATTTTTTGTTTCTTATATCGGTAGAATTGTAAAGTTAGTAAAAATTCGTTAGATGCTTGTCCATTCGTTAGACAAATGTTGTTGGTGAATTAAATTAGGACGTGAATTGTTGTTGGTTTGTTTTATGGAAATTCAATATTCTGTTGGTGCATTTTTATTTTGTTACATTTATGGTGTTACAATAGGTAAAATGTATGTTGCAATAGGGGTGTTGCAGTAGGTGATATTAGGTGTTACAATAGGTAATATTAGGTGTTACAATAGGTCAAATTATACCTAACCGCAAGCGCATGGTGTCTATTGCTAGTACAAATGGCAAGCGGGTCGAATCCACAAGGAGACAGGTTCTACTAATTCCTTTTCAGTTATCGCTAATTGTTTCAAGGGTCAAACGATTATTGAAGAATTATTAATTAACTAATTAAACTAGATTAAAACTAATATGTCAAATTATACCTAAGCGCAAGAGCACGGTGTCTATTGCTAGTACAAATGGCAAGCGGGTCGAATCCACAAGGAGACAGGTTCTACTAATTCCTTTTCAGTTATCGCTAATTGTTTCAAGGGTCAAACGATTATTGAAGAATTATTAATTAACTAATTAAACTAGATTAAACCTAATTAAACAGATGATAAACAGATTATTTAAAACCTAGGGCAATCAGGTCCACCATGCTTACACAATTGGCTCTTAAGCTAAAGCAATCAATGTGATCCTATAACTAGAGTATGTTAATCTCTTTCAAGCATTAACACTCTCGAAACATTCAACACAATTAACCACTTTTAGTAATTCAATCAATCAGGTAATTAGAGTCAAGTTAATCTCTTCCAAGAATTAACGCTCTCAGAAATCCAATGATGCTTCCGCACTCAAATTCAATTCTGCTAATCGTATGTGTGCCTCTAGTAAGTAAATCTCTCGATCCATACCCCTATTTGCATATAATTAATCCATGATATTGGCCAATTACACAAATTAATGATTAAAACATATCAATCAGAATTAACCATAACCAATCAAATCACTATGAAAATCATGCCAATATTAGTGCAAACATGGCTTCCCTTTAAGCCCTAGAAATAACTACTCGCTAATAATTAAACAAGTAAAACAACTAGTAAAACAAGAAAACATAATTAAACTAATAAGAACAAAGAAAAGATTAAGAGAATAAAACCTTCAAACTTCAATGTTGTCACCCAAAAGAAGAGTCATGGTGTTTCTCTACATCTCCCACTAATAATAATACTAATCTATTCTAAACTATATTATCTGATCTAATATTACCTCCTTCCTCTTTTTTTTATAAAATAATACCCTAGATGTGTTTATATAGGCTATAAAAGTCTTACCCAATAAAAGTATTTTAATACTCTAAATAAATTACAAGTAGGATTCCATAACTGAATAGGATTCCTTAATTAAAATTCGTAACTATATTTACTCCTCTGTTTCTGGGCTCTTCCAACTGGATTTTGCTTATTGGTCCACCTCTGAATTAAAGATAATTCCACAAGCTTCGCGTGGATAGTAAGATCGTCAAATTCTGACTTCTGGAACTCAAGATATGGCCCAAACAGTGTTAGACAACCCGTGTAGCCCAATAATACGAATTTTCTCCTATTTTATCTCCAAAATAGCTCTTTTTGCTCCAAATCCTTCCAAATCATGAATTCTTTATTTACTACAATAAAACAATCAAATCTATTAAATAAAAATCCAAATCAATACAAAACACAATAAATATGAGAATAAAATCATCTAGAATATATATAAAAATATACTCTATCAGTGTTGCAGTAGGTGATATTAGGTGTTACAATAGGTAATATTAGGTGTTACAATAGGTCTTGCACAGTGAGCAGGTGGGCCCCATAATAAGTCCAAAAAGTGGGCCCCACATGTGGACCCAAATGTGGATCCCACGTGTGGGCCCCATAATATTATGCAAATTTGTATCATCTATTGTAACACACAAACTATGTTACTATAGAGTGTTTAAGATGTTGCTATAGAGGTTTTTGGTAACCACATTTGCTATGTTACCTTAGGCTGTGTTTTGATGTTACCTTAGATACCTGTAGTTACTGCTGAGAACCTAACACAGCTGAGGTGTTACCATAGCCCTATTTTGGCCTATGGTAACTTCAAAATGGGGTCTATGGTAACACAGTTTGGGGGTTGCTATAGGCCATCTATGGCGTAGTGGCCAACATAGTTCTGCTCGCTTCAATAAGAGTTCTGTTCTTTCTTTCAACTACTCCATTTTGCTGGGGTGTGCCTGGAGCAGAGAATTGTTGAACTATTCCTTTGTATTTGCAGAACTCTTCCATTGCTGAATTCTTGAATTCAGTTCCATTATCACTTCTTAAAATCATGACTTTATACTTTGTGCCAGTCTCAATGAGTCTCACATGGTCCAAAAGTATCTCAGTTGTTTCATCCTTTCTGTGTAGAAAATACACCCATGTATATCTAGTATACTCATCAACAATTACTAGAGTATATCTTTTCTTACTGATGGACATTATGTTTACTGGTCCAAACAAGTCAAGATGAAGCATGTGATATGGTTCATCAATTGAGGATTCTGTCTTACTCTTAAAAGATGTCCTTCTTTGTTTAGCCTTCTGACAAGCATCACAAAGTCCATCTGGAGTATATAGTACCTTTGGTAATCCTCTCACTAAGTCTTTCTTTACCAACTCATTTATATTGTTGAAATTGAGATGAGAAAGCTTCTTGTGCCAACTCCAACTTTCATCTACAGTCGCTTTACTGATGAGGCATGTAGAGTGTCCATCAGTATTGGTATTGATGTTGGCTTCATAAATGTTACCATGTCTTTGTCCAGTTAAAGCAACCTTTCCTGAAGATTTGCTGATTACTTCAAAATGAGTATCATAGAAGTTGACATGATAACCTCTGTCTGTGATTTGACTAACACTTAGCAGATTGTGTTTAAGTCCTTTCACCAGAGCTACTTTTTCAATGATGACATTTCCAATGATAATACTGCCATATCCCATGGTTTGTCCAATGTTGCCATCTCCATAAGACACAGTTGGGCCAGCCTTTTCCTCAAATTCTGATAGCAAGGTTTTGTCTCCAGTCATGTGCACAGAACATCCACTATCCATGACTGACGCATTTTTCTTTTTACCCTGCATTCAGAATCACAAAGAACTCAGTTAGAATTTTTAAGAACCCACACTTGTTGGGTTCTTTTAGCATGCAATTTAACATTTTTGGCAGCAGAAGTTTTCTTAACAAAAATATTTTCTTTAGGATTACCTCCTTTAGAATTTATTTTGTTATCATCAGAATTAACAAATGCATGCTTAGAATTCACATTCTTTGTTTTGCCAGAATTTGCACTTTTATTGAACTTTGGCAATGGTTCATAAACATTGTAGTACAAATTATGATATTCTTCACACATATAAATTGAATGCCATTTACTACCACAATGAAAACAGGGATGTTGTGGTTTATAAAATATTGTCCTATTCCTAGTGTCAGACTTAGGAATTACAGTATTTTTCTTCTTACTCCTCCTGCAGTCAATAGCAAGATGATTAGAGTTACCACAATTAAAACATGTCTTTCTTGATGCATTTGGAATATACCTATAATTATTCTCCTTGTTTATTCCAACTTTACCATTCCTGTTTCTTTTGACAGTTGGGACTCTCTTCCTATTTGTCACATCACAGATCTTATCTCTCAGTGGTTTCTTTGACAAAAGACCTACGTTCTTGTTTTGGACAAACTTTAATTTAGAATTCTGTGTAGAAGTGGATCCCTTTTCAATAATTGATTTGGGATTTTCTGGATACACATAATTCACAGGCTTTAATCTTGTCTTTGTAATGTCTGTAACATATCTATAGGTTTTTGGATTTGTCGAGTCATTGATAACAACTCTTTCTGGATTTGATGAAACAACCTTTTCCTTGTTCTTTTTCTCATTCTCTGGCTTATAACCTAGACACTCTTTCCAGTTTTTATCTTTGATTATCTCATGAGTTTTTGTTCCAGGGTGTGTCCAAGTTCTGAGTTTTTCATTATCATCCTTAAGTTGCATTTCAAGTTCTTTACATTTAAACTCTATTTCAAGTTTCATGTGTTTAGCATTATCACATTCTGTTTGAACTTCCTGCAAGAAAATTAACTCAGCTTCTAAATGATCATTTCTTTTAGTTACCTCTGCCATTTGAGATCTTATTCTTGTATTTTCAAGAGATTGACTTCTAAAGCTGATATGCAGAGACTTAAGAAATGACCTTAACTCAGAGACATTATTCGTATCAAAATCAAACAAGGTTTCAGATACCTTAGATTCAGCAGCAACAACAGTCTCATCAGTATTGGCCATTAATGCGTAATTCACCTTTTCTTCTTCAGATTCTGAGGAAGAATCCATCCAATCCTTGCTTGATGAGATAAGAGCTTTGGTCTTTGCCTTTTTGCACTCAGTTGCAAAATGACCCATTCCATCACAGTTGTAGCATCTGACTTTTGACTTGTCAAATTTGCTGCTTTTGTCTTCTTTCTTCTTGTACCTGTCTTTGTCAGCATTGAAGGTTTTCTTCTGGAACCTACCTTGCTTCCTAGCCTTTCTGAACTTCATCTTCTTGAAGCCCTTGACTATCATAGCTACCATATCCATCATATCAGAATCAGTAGAGTCATCATCAGTATCAGAATCAGACTTAGCATCAATATCTAATGATGAGTCATCAGGAATTGACTCCACAACTCTACTTTTTCTTGAAGAACCTTCTTCAGCTTTTCCTTTTGATTTTGATTCAACATTCAAAGCAACAGATTTTGCTTTGACATTTTTCTTGTTCTTTCTCTGTTGAACCTCAAGATCATAGGTTCTTAGCATCCCATAGACTTCATCAAGAGACAGCATCTTCAGATCATATTGATGCCTTATGATTGAAGCTTGAGTATCCCACTCCTCAGTTAGAGCTCTTAGAAACTTGGTATTTGAATCCTCTGGATCATACTCTTTGCCAACTAGAGATAGATTGTTCAGCAGTGTTCGAAATCTATCATAGATATCAGTAAGGCTTTCATCAGATCTAGCATCGAACTGCTCATACTCCTGAATCAACAGAGCCCTTCTGTTTCTTTTGATAGATTCAGTGCCTTGACATTGAGTTTCCAAAGTATCCCAAATTTCCTTTGCAGTCTTGCATGCTATGACCCTGTTTGACATGACATTATCAAGACTGTTGTGCAAAATATTTTTTACCTTTGCATCTTTGAGCACTTGAGCCTTTTCTTCTGGAGTCCACTCACTCTTTGCCTTGATGACATAGTGTTCAGCAACAGTTTCAGTTCTTGCAACTAATCTTGTTGGAAGAAATGGTCCATCATTGATCCTGTCAAGATAGTAAGGATCAGTAGCTTCCAGATATATTAACATCTTCACCTTCCATGTTGGATACTCAGTTTTCTTGAGAATGGGAATCTTAATGCTTTCATACTTACTTGTCGACATCTTAAGATCGTTTCTGATTACTATTAATCAGTTCGCTCTGATACCAATTGTTGCCCAGTAATTAACAATTGTAGAAGGGGGGTTGAATACAATTGTATAAGATTTTCGACTTAAGCAGAATTAACACAAGTATGAATCAATAACAGCTTTATTAACTCTGATATAAAACTGTTACAAACTCTCTCAAGAAATCCTTATGTTCTTAAGAGCTGCTAGGTTACAAGATAACTCGTGTAAGCAAATTACTCTAATGTAAAACCTAAACTGTGTTTATATAGAGTACACAATTACACTATCAATTACAAGATATTCTAAATCAATTACATATAACTCTGAATGCATATCCTGTATGATAGCTGCCTTCATATAATTTAGGAACCGACAAATCAATCTTCCTTGATCTCTGGTCTAATGAGAATCTTTACAAAATACTGACCAGCTTCTAATATTGACAATACCTTCATACTGACATCGTATTACTGATGATGTCAGCATCAGTATCTTGATCAGTAACAACCCAGATCCTGATATCACTTGAATCAATATCTAACAGCATTCATGCATTGCATTGCATTATTAGTTAAATGAATTTTGTGGGTACATTCACTATAGGCCCTCACGAGACCTTACTCGTCCACTAGGGCCGTCTAGGGGTTTAAAGGGCTTGTTGCATATGCCAAATGCAACCGTGATCACCTACGAAAGTGGTACTAGTTAGTTAGTTAGTTGTAATTGTTTATGCTTGAGAACAAGCATCGGTTTAAGTTTGGGGGTGTGATAAGTGGATTTTATATCCACTTGGAACGTTTCATATCGGCTTAAATTGATTGTCTTGGACTCAAGTTTGTTATAGTTTTGATGTGTTTTGTGTAGTTGTGTAGGTTAGCAAGAATGTCGATTAAGGTGGATGCTTCTGTCGTTTTTGGAGGTTAAATTATTTAAAATTCGGATTTTCCGGGACGGTTGCGCAGTCTACACTGTTTTGGCCATATCTGGAGTTCTATAAGTCCGTTTTCAGCGATCTTACTGTCCACGTGAAGCTTGGGAGATTTTCTACAACATGGGACAGGTCTTACACGAGCAGGCTGCGCGTAGTGAGAGCAGACAGCACGACAAGCAGACTGTTGGGAGCAGGGAAATTACTGTTTTGCCCTTTTCAAGTTCTAATTGTATTTTGGGCAGTTTTTAGTACCTTAATTGAATTCTAATTGTATTAGAAGGTAATTTCTTGCTGGGAAAGAAATCTAGAGCCTATTTAAACACATCTTAGCATTGTAATTTGTATCATAGTTTTTATTATTTTATCATAGCTTAGATCTGCAAGGGAGAAAATGAGAGAATGATTCAACGCTCGTGACAAGCAACGGATCTAAATCTACTTCATATTTTGTGTTATTCTGGATAATAGATTTGTTTTCTCAACTCTTCGCTTTATTAATATTATTGTTTCTTTCTTTTATATCTTGTTAATTATCATATTTTCATCAAATCCCATGACTATGAACGGTTCAATTATGGGCTAATCATTGTCATGGGATTCTAACGGAATTATTTATGGAGATTTAGTAACTTGGTGCTTTAAAGATCTATGTGTGATGTATAATTGATATCCTCGTATGGTTATGCTTAATTGATAGATGCGTCGCGAACATCTAATTTGTTAATCTCTTGTGAAGTGAAAGTGGATCTTGAGATTTAGAACTTGTCATGCTAGCATAGGTTCATGATTGTTTATCAACATGATTCGTAGTATGAGATGAGAATACTTATATTACCCTATGTGATCTTTATGGATAACTTGCTCTTCAACCGTTATGTTTTCAAATTCTATAGGCATATAGGGTTTAAGCATAATTGGTGTCTATTCATCTTCTATCTCTTTTGTGGATGTATGTTTAGTTTGGTATACGTATGCTGAGAGGTAGCGTGTACTTGTTTCGTGTTATCTGATCAGATATCATAACCATTGCATATAGTGATTAAAGGCGTCAGATCTAAGTGAAGTATTTAATGAAGTTAGGATCCTATGTTTATTCACATATAAGTAATTCGATTTAATTATTTTAGTCAATTAATTTTTAGTTTTATAATTTGCATCTTAGTTTAATTTAGATAATCAAATCTTTATTTGTTATTTGTCTTAGCAGTGAGTTAAAACCATACATTGTTGCATAGGTACATCGACTGATTTAAAACCAAAACCAGATCTCTGTGGAACGAACTTGATTTCTATCTGTATTACTTGTGACCACGTATACTTGCGTGATTTTGTGTTAACACCCCTAGCTGTGAGCCTTTCCGGGCAGCTAGCCATAGATCTTTAGCTGCGAGCCTTTCTTGGCAGTTAGACGATTCCGTATTCATTGGCGCTATTCCAGCAACGACCTCCTAATTTGTTGTGACAAATTCCTCCCACAATAAAAGCATATATTTCATAACTATATATATTTTTTGAAAATTTAATAATGACATAAATTTTAATTTTTTTAAAAAAATATTAATTGAATTTTGAGTCCGAGGATAATGTTGAGAACAATACAGACTATGTTCTATTTAATGAAGAAGAGGCAGGAGAGCCTGAGGCTGAAGAATATGAGGGTGACCAATCGGATGACCCGAAAGCCTAAGGTACCGATGAGTGTTTTTGACAGAATTGGCAAAAAGCTGACCAACAAAGACCTTCACCATAAACTGGGTCATACTGGAAACAGAAATCAAAGAGATGGTAATGGGGTTCCCACACTCAGGGTTCCCGGGAATACAGGGAGAGATCCCACTCGGTACCCCCAAGAAGTAATTCCAGGAGGTCTAAATCTGATGGCAGGAGGAGTTACAGACAAAGTGGTCACTCCTCAGGACATAGGAGTAGGAAATCACGCTCTACCAAGGTCCCTACTGATGAGGGTATCGATCAGGATTCCAGCTCATACCAGAGTTCGGTTCCTTGGAGAAGTAAGACAACTTATGAGGATGATGACTCTGGGAGTGACATGTTCTCGGATGATGAGAATGGACAGTTCAAAATGTCTGATTGAAAGAAGGCTTTGGAGAAAATCAAGGAGGAGAAAACGTTCAAATCTGGATTCATTTCCGGCTCACCATTCTCTGCGAAGGTGAAGAAGGCACCTTTGCTAAGGTTCTTTAAGATGAATACAGATTTGAAGTTTAATGGTAACTCAGATCCTGTTGAGTACTTGAGCCGTTTTAATACGGAGATGGATGTGTATCAAGTGGAGGACTTGGCTAGGTGCAGGTTACTAGCCTCCACACTGAGTGGGAATCCCCACCAATGGTTTAAAAGGTTGGCTGAAGGATCCATTAAGTCCTGGAAAAAGATGGGTGACCACTTTATCTCTCAATTTAGGGCTACCGTGGCCTATGCCCCACCGGTCAATACTCTGGCTTATATCAAACAAGATGAACATGAGACTTTAAGGCAGTACTTCAAAAGGTTTAATAAGCAAGTGCCAAAAGTAAAGAAGGCTTCCGATGAAACTCTAAAGAATTTCCTGATAGCCGAGGTTAGGCAAGGAACCGAATTTTGGAAGGAGTTACAAACTGAAGAGCCTGCAACACTAGCTGAGTTTTACCAACAGGCAGAACGCCACAAGGTGATTGAGGAGTCAATGGCCAAGTTATCCAAGGATTCCAATTCTAGGGGTTGGAACAAAAATAAGAGGAATCGTTCTTACAACCCTAAAAATCGGGATTCCAACAAGAGGGCTTCTGGTAGTGGTACCACTGGTGTGGGAGCCCCTCATTATGATGACAAGACTGCCCCTATTGCTGTCAATACAACCAAGGATAGAGTTTCTATCAAGGACAGACTTACTCCAAGGTCGAATTTTCAAAAATATTCAGAATGTACTCCTTTGACTGTCCCCATCAGCCATATTCTTGAAGTGAATAAGAAAAGTGGACTGTTCTATAGGCCCTACCGGGCAGGCCCTCCAGGGAGGAAAGATCAAGGGAAGTACTGTGCTTTCCATGAGGGAAATGGCCATGAGACTGCCGATTGCAGGCATTTGAAAGATCAAATTGAAGAATTGATCAGAAACGGGTACCTGACAGAATTTGTGGCTCAAGAAGCCAAGAAGTAAAAGGAAGGGAAAGACAATAAAGATAAAGCATCTGGAAACCAGGATAGGACTACCCGAGCTAATAGCATCCACACCATCTTTGGTGGCCCTTACTTGGGGGGTACCATCCGAAATGCCAGGAATAGGTATGCCCGGGAAGCCAGAGGGAAGCCCCTCACAAATGTTTTCCACCTTGCAGAAAGGTCCCCTAAGTTGTTTAAAGGGGAAACCGATGATATTTCCTTTACCGAGGAGGATGCCAAGTGGGTTCACCACCCTCATAATGATGCCTTGGTGGTAACAGTAAGTATTGGTGGGATGAATGTGCATAGGGTGTTGATTGATAATGGAAGTTCAGTAAATATCTTGGCATACACCACATTCCAGAAACTAGGGCTTCTGGATATGGAGTTGTTGTCTACCAATAATGAGCTATATGGGTTTACCGGTAACCCGGTGCAAATCATGGGAAAGGTTAAACTGCCTTTGACATTGGGTGTGGATCCCTGCAAGGCCACCCAAATTGCTGAATTCATGGTAATAGACGAAGACATCTCTCATAATGCAATTCTTGGGAGACCGGTACTGAAAGACATGAAGGTGGTAACCTCAATATATTACTTTTCAATGAAGTTCCCCACTCCAAATGGCATTGGGTGTGTGAAAGGATGTCAATATGAATCTAGGGAATGCTATAACAAAGCTGTGCATGCTGCCGAGAAGGTAGATAAATCTACCCAAGCTGAGGAAATGGCTGATGGGGAAGCCCTAATGAGAAGCCACGGACTAGAGCCATAGAAGTTTGAAAAGGCATCATGCAAAGTCATCATGATAGTGGAGCTGCCAGAGGAACCTACTGAAGAGGTTCCAGTTTTTCGGGGGGTAGTACCACCACAAAGTTTGCTGTTGGAAGCTACCGAGAAAAATGAAGAAATTCAAAACATCCCAGGGGAAGGCATAGTAAAGGATGCCTCAAATGGTGATCTAGATGAGCAATGTCAGAGAATGAAAGGGCTCCCGGTTGAAATCGATATTGATCCCAAGATGCCGGGCACCCTGGAAAAAGCAGGGGCTACCGAAGATACAATTTCCATATTCGTAGATGTTGAAGATCCTAATAAAGTCCTGAAAATTGGGCAGCAGTTGGATGAAAAGACAAGATAAAGGTTGACCACTTTCCTTAAAGGCAACCTAGATGTGTTTGCAAGGTGTCACTCAGACATGGTAAGGATTGACCCGAAAATCATGTGTCACCACTTGAATATTGATCCCGAGAGAAGGGGCATCCGGCAGAAAAGAAGGCCCATTAGTGGTGAAAGGGCTACCGCCCTCTAGGGCTGAGCAAAACTGATCCGAACCCGAAAAACCGAACCGAAATTTGTTATTTCGGTTCGGTTCGGTTCTAAATATTTTGAAATTTCGGTTATTTCGGTTTTTCGGTTTGGACCGAAATATATTTCGGTTCAGTCCGGTTCTTTTCAAAAAAATTCGGTTCTGGACCGAATAAACCGAAATATTTACATTTATAATTATATATATAATATTTATTTTAATACCCAGTAAGTCAGTAACCATACGCGTGAATCTATCATAACCTAATTCCTAAATTCCTTACCTGCGACTAGCGCCCCCACCGCCCGACTGCGGCTGCCCGATGGTCCTCGTCTTCCACGAATCATAGATTCTAAATTAAGGTTGGTAATTACAAATTTCTCTTCTAATTTGTATCTAATTTGTAGTCACAAATTTGCAGCCTGCTAGAGTGCTAGATTCATAGATTTCTTAATTTGTTATTTGCTTTATTGGAGAATCATAGATTCACTTTTAATTTTTTTCTCTATTTGCTTTTCTTAATTCGTTAATAGGTTTTGTTAATAGATTCTTAGAATCATAGATTTCTTAATTTGCTTCTTAGATTTCTTAATTAATGATTGATGCTTCATGTTTTTAAGTTATCTAATTATGCTAAATTTATTTTTGTACAAGCTTTAGTTGATTTGAAGTTAATGTTAATCTTACCCCCCAAAGCTTAGTTGAGAGAATGAATGAAAAATATTTGGTTGACAATTAGCACTTTAAAGGGCTGTTAAAAGATAGGGGTGACAAGCATTGGATGGACCTGTGCATAGCCAACCTTTTTACATCTGGTTTCTGCAACTTTTTTAAATAATTCTTTCCTGATTGAATTGCCTGATTTGTAATATATCCATAGGTTTTAAGTTTTTTTTTGCTACAGATGATTTTGTGGTAGAAAAATGGTGCAGACTAATCAAGTTTCGCCAACATTTATAATTGTACCTTAATATATAAATTTACATACTAAGCACATTTACTATAAGTTTTAGGAGAGTCCGTACCGTAACTTAACAATTTTGTTTTTGGTGGTTAAATTACATGTACTGATGTATTGTTCTCTTTGTCTGTTTGTCCAGATGATGCAAGTCATCTACTGAGTACTGGCGCTGCAGGTTGCAACTTGGAATTGGAGTGTGACATGAAGCAAGTTGCAAGTCTTCAAGCAAAATAGCAAATGTTGTTATTAACTGCAATGCAGTTGTGTACCTTTGATGTTATTTTATTAGCTTGCAACTTTGTAACTTTGTTTAAAAATATCTGTTTTACCTACTTAACTTGGAAGAAATTCGATGTTGTTACTTGTTGTTGTTGGTAAAAAATTTCTCGTGCAAAGTACTGGTAGCAGACTAGCAGGTGATTTAATATGGATAAAAAAATTCGGTTTTTATGGACAGAACCGAACCGACCGAATTATTTCGGTTCGGGTTCGGTTCTTAAGGCATATTCGGTCCAATTCGGTTCCAGAAAAAAAGCTAATTTTCGGTTCGGTTTTGGACCGAATCGACCGAATGCTCAGCCCTACCGCCCTCCAAGAAGAGGTAGACCGGTTATTGAAGGCCGACTTAATCAAAGAATCCCAGAATTGATCAATTGGTGAATACCACGGCAGACCATGCTCTACTAAGTTTCATGGATGCCTACTCTGGGTATAACCAGATACCGATGTATGAGCCAGACCAGGAGCATACCAGCTTCATAACTGACAGAGGATTGTACTGTTATGTGGGGATGCCGTTTGGGCTGCTGAATGCCGGGGCTACCTACCAAAGGTTGGTAAACATGATGTTTAAAGAACAGATTGGTAAGACTATGGAAGTCTACGTTGATGATATGTTGATTAAATCAAAGGTGGCAGCTGACCATGAATTGCACCTATCTAAGATGTTCGATATTCTAAGGAAGTACCGGATGAAACTGAACCCTCAAAAATGTGTTTTTGGTGTGGAGTCCGGAAAATTCCTTGGATTCATTGTCAATCATAGGGGGATCGAGGCAAACCCTGCCAAGATCAAGGCTTTGCTGGAACTGATATCTCCAAGGAATGTTAAGGAAGTCCAAGGGCTCACCGGAAGGGTGGCAGCCCTAAACAGATTTGTATCTCGGTCTTCCGACAAATGCAAAAAGTTCTTTAAGGCTATCAAGAAGGGTCAAAACTTTGAATGGACCCCGGAATGTGAGGAAGCCTTCAAAATGCTAAAGGAACAGTAGTGAAGCCCACCACTGCTCTCCAAACCCCTGGAAGGTGATGAGGTAATCATTCTATATCTAGCTGTTTCTGAATATTCTATAAGTGATGTGTTGATTCGGGAGGAAGAGCAAGTACAGTACCCAGTATACTATGTGAGCAAAAGGCTGTTGGATGCGGAAACCCGATATCCCAGCATGGAGAAGCTAGCATATGCCCTGATATTGGCTTCCAGGAAGTTAAGGCCCTACTTTCAGGCCCATAAAATTGAAGTTAGAACATCCTTCCCGCTAAGGCAAGTGATGCACAAGCCGGAAGCCTCCGGTAGAATGATGAAATGGGTTGTCGAGCTGGGATAATTTGAAATAGATTACAAGCCCCGAACTGCTATCGAAGGCCAAACACTGGCTGACTTCTTGTTGGAGTTCCCTCCAGATTTTGAGGTTATCGGGGAAGAATGCATACCGGTACCCCCAACAACCGGAGGGGATACAGAAGGCCCTCACTTATGGTGGAACTTATATATGGATGGAGCAGTGAACAACAACGGGGCAGGCGCTGGGATAGAGTTGGTAAGCCCATAGGGGCACCGAATTCAGAGTGCCATACACTTTGGCTTCAAGGCTACCAACAATGATGTAGAATATGAGGCCTTGATTGCTGGTTTGAAACTAGCTCTAGAAATAAAGGTGGAATACTTGAATGTTTTTAGTGATTCAATGTTGATTGTGTGGCAACTGGCAAATAAAAGGGAATTTCCAGAGCAGAGGTCCCCGTACTGAACTCTACATGAGGTATGCCCAAGAACTCATTAATAAGTTCAAATTACTGAATCTGAATCAGATCCCGAGGGTGGAAAATGCCAATGCCGATGCCCTTGCCAAGTTGGGATCCCAGAAAGAAGCTGTTCTGTCAGGGGTGATACCCCTAGAAGTTTAATTCCAACCAAGTATCCATCGAGAGGAGGTTATGGAGGTAGAGTTTTCTGTGGAAAGCCAATGGATAACCCAAATACGTGAGTACATCACCAAGGGGGTGCTTCCGGAAGATAAAGATGAAGCCCGGAAATTTAAATATAATGTTGCCCGTTATGTGATTTATGATGGTATTCTATATAAGAGAGGTTTTAACCAACCTCTGCTTAAATGCATATCTGGAAATGAATGTGAATATATCCTAAGGGAAGTTCATGAAGGCATCTGTGGCAATCACTCGGGGGGTACCTCCATTGCCCATAAGGTGCTTCGACAAGGCTACTACTGGCTTACCATGAAGGCTGATGCTTATGACTTTGCTAAAGCTTGTGATCAATGCCAAAGGTTTGCTAACTTCAACAGTAACCCAACTCTGGAACTAAGGCCCATTGGAATCCCCTGGCCCTTTACAATATGGGGAATTGACCTGATTGGGGAGCTTCCGAAAGGCAGAGGTGGCGTGAAATATGCTGTGGTGGCCGTTGACTACTTTACCAAATGGGCTGAGGCGGAACCCCTAGCTACCATAACAGCAAGCAAGTTGAAAGAGTTTGTCAAGAAAGCTATCATATGTAGGTACGGGGTACCGTATAAGCTTATTTCAGACAATGAAAAACAATTTGATAGCAAGGAAATGAGAAGCCTATGTGAAGACTTGGGAATTAAGAAAGACTTTTCGGCCGTTTGCCATCACCAAAGCAATGGGCAGACGGAAGCTGTGAACAAAATCATTAAACATACTCTAAAGGCCAAGCTGGAAGACAGAAAGGGAAGCTGGCCAGAAGAGCTCCCAATGGTCCTACAACACTACACAACCGGAGAGTCTCCCTTTGTCCTAACCTATGATTGTGAGGCTATGGTTCCCGTGGAAGTAGGAGCGGGATCCTACAGAAGGGATAACTTTAATCAAGAAACAAATGAGACAAAACCAGAGGTTGGCCCTGGATATGGTGGAAGAAACACGGGCTACCACCCAGCTGAAACTTACGGCTTACCAACAGAGGACCTGCAAATACTATAACAACAAGGTACGCCCTCGACCTCTCAAGGTTGGCGACCTAGTGCTGAGAAGAATGATGCCCAATATGCGGGTTCCCGGGCACGGAGCATTGGGAGCAAATTGGGAAGGGCCTTACAAAAGAAAGTCTATTTTTGGGAAGGCACTTACCACCTTGAAGACATGGATGGGAACACTATTCCCTGTGCTTGGAATGTCGAGCACCTCAAGAAGTGTTATCAGTTAAGATTCTTTTCAAGCAAATGTAGGCCTCTTTCACACTTAGGATGAATAAATGCAACCTATTAGTTGTGGTTATGTCATTTCCCTTTCAGTTCTTAGGATTTCATGATTTTCAGTAAATGCCCGGGGGGTAGTGGATGCACACCCTGTCTGGATGAAATTTGATGTAATCGTACTCTTTCAATTTTAAGTAACAATAGAAGTTGATTGTTTTCTTTTACATTTACCACTTATAAATATTTGAGAAGAGAAAGATATCGAAGACCTACAAGCATTGTTCTATATGGCAGCCAGGCTACCATCCAAAACTAGGGGTAGTAATGAATACACCTCTTAGCTTAACAGGTTGAAATTATCAGAATTTTAAACTTTTAGACATGTGTGGAACCTTGACTGGCTCACATGGCTTACTTGATTATTAGGGCATGTATGGAACCCTGATCGGCATACATGGATCCCTTCATTTTTTGGGCTTGTGTGGAACCCTGATTGAAACACATGGATTCTTCTTTATTAGTCATGTGTGGAGCCTTGACTAGCACATATGGCCTCCTTTATTATCAGACATGTGTGGAACCTTGACTGGATCAAATGGCTTACTTGATTATTAGGGCATGTATGGAACCCTGATCGGCATACATGGATCCCTTCATTCTTTGGGCTTGTGTGGAACCCTGATCGGCACACATGGATCCCTTCCTTATTAGTCATGTGTGGAGCCTTGACTAGCACACATGGCCTCCTTTATTATCAGACATGTGTGGAACCTTGACTGGCTCACATGCTTTACTTGATTATTAGGGCATGTATGGAACCCTGATCGGCATACATGGATCCCTTCATTTTTTGGGCTTGTGTGGAACCCTGATCGGCACACATGGATCCCTCTATTATCAGACATGTGTGGAACCTTGACTGGCTCACATGACTTACTTGATCATTAGGGCATGTATGGAAACCTGATTGGCATACATGGATCCCTTCATGATTAAGGCAGGTGCGGAACCCTGATCGGCGCACCTGGATCCCCCCAATTCTAGTCGTGTATGGAACCCTGATCGGTACACATGACTCCTTTGAATACCAATCATGTATGGAACCCAAATTGGCATACATAGATCTTTTAATCACTAACCTACGAGGTTCCCAGAGATATCTCGTATGGTTTATCAAATGTTAAGTTAACATAGCCTTACAGGAAGGGCTCACATGGCATTGTTACACTTAACTCATAAAATGAGTCATGTTCCCGGAACATAGGCTCCCAAGCCGAGCCTCCGGTACCCAGTCTACCAAGGATGGGTTATCGGTGATGGGGCTCCCGGAGTCAGGTTCCCGTGCTAGGGATTCCAAAAATTATAAGGTTACCAGACGGTACCCTCACACCCAAGGTGGTAACCCTACGATCTAAGGTACGAGTAGCTTATCATTTTGTTGGCCGCCTGTCTAGGTATGTGTTGCCATAACTACTCAAGTACACTTCCATATTGCGTTACCATCTTATTGTTCGATTCTTGATTCATGATTTATCATTTATCTCTTTAATCAACATAAATATGACATATATCCTCTAAGTACTCGTATAAACTTGTCTTAGGATTAGTCAAGAGAATCATATTACTCGTTAGAATTCAATAATTGCGTTTAGTTATAAATTGTTTTAAGTTATAGCAATTACCTTTCTTACTTAGCAAATTAGTACCCTAGGGGAAGAATGAGTCTAGAGTTCGAATTGTGGAAACTATCAATTTCGAATTAGCTTTTGGTGAGTAATCAACAATTAACCCATGTACAACTAAGTTAGAGAAGCATGGTAGAAGTCTTAGTCTAAACCGAGTTACCTGTGTATTAGTTGTGGTAGCCTGCAAGCACCTATTACTGAACCCATATACGAAAGATAGTTAGGGCATAACCAGTAATAACTACTTAATAAAGGATCACATGATAAATACGTTTATCACAAAAGATAATAAAACCAACATACGATGCATAGATCCCAAACAAGTTCTAAGAAACCTAGGCCCAAGGCCATCAAACAGTTAAGTTACGAGTTAAACCATTACATATGTGGAGCGTTATAGGAGCCCATCCCCTTTAATCAAAACCATAAATTCACAAACCGACCAAACAAAGTTCATATGCACCAGCGAGATACGTGATAAATTGATAACAAAAGGAAAATACTTAGGTAGAAGGAGTGTCCTCGGTGGCCTTTGTGCTATGGAAATCCTCAACGGGGTCAGTCTTCTTGACAGAATCATCTACCTCAACCGTGCTTACGGGGGCCTCAACCTTAGCATCAGAGGTTGGAGTGTTTTCAGCAATGCCCTTCTGGGTAACCGGAGATTTAATCATGTCTTTAAGCGCAATAGCCGCAACCCTGGACGCCTCTACCTTGAAGCTCTCCACCTGCTTTACCGTATCTTCGCCCAGGAGCGCGCAGTCAAGGTCCGACATCACCATCCAAGTAGATCTCATGTAGTCCGGACTCCCTTGGTAAACCCCTTTTTGTACTGCTCAGGCAGCGCTTCCTTGTATTTCCTGGTGGCAGCCTGCAAGGCATCAACTTGGGTCTTCAATTCCTTAACCACTGCCTCGTGGGAGGTCACCATCTCCCCCTTTTCCTTATCCTGGCTAGACACTAACTTGCTGAGTTTCTCCTTCTATTTAGTTACTGCTGACAGGTCACCCTTTAACCTTTTGTTGGCGTCCGACAATTTTTTCTTGTCGTCTTAAAGTACCTGCATATCTGACCTTAGTTGCTTCATTTCCTCCCTAAACATTATGTCACCACGAGTGGCAACAGCAAGCTGATTAGAGAGCCTCAATTGATGTAAGAAGCTTTCACCGGTAGATGATAACATGGACCTAGCAGCATCTGAGCTCTTCAGTTTGGACCATCCCGAAATAACCTCTATAGGAATATGACCACCCGCTAGACGGTAGATTTGCTCAACATCACCCATGGGAGCGCTCGGCTGTGAGAGCTTAGCCTTTTTGGATGACCTGGTTTCCGGGGTGGATGCCAGGCTCCCAGGAATCTGGGATAGCTTACGTTTGTCTTGAGCGGAGGTCTCAGCCTTAACGGCTATTGAGGCGGGAACCCGAGAGATAGGGGTGGCATTGATAGGGGTCTCTAACATAACCATGTCATCATCTTGGAATAAGTCTTCATACTTCTCAGAAGGCTGGATAAATGAAGGCAAAGATCCCGACATACCTGGAAAGGAACAAAAAATGAAGGCATTAGAAATCGCAACACATGTACATTGAAGTTAAAAGGGAAAAGCATGAACATGTATTAAGATGTAAGGAAATAAGTAAACACTATATTACCTAATCACATATATAGGGAAACCTATGAGAACGCTGATAATTGCAAGCAAAGGCAGTTAAGAGGTATTGGTACATCAAATGGGAGTATGTGTGTATGTGTGTAAGTAAAAGATGTAGAGGGCGGTAGATCGGGTTACCATGGGCAGAGTCGGCGGAAGCCTTACCCTTCTTCCTATTCTTCTTGACGGTACCCTGGATCTCAGGCTCTCCAACTGACCTTTCCTCAACCTCCATTCCCTGAGCAGGAGACGAGGGAGCCATAGGGAGCCATAGGTCTCAGGGTATCCGGCAATAACAAACCGTTACCATCCCCTAGGGCAGCAGCAAGCTTCCTGATCTTTTTGGCTCTTTTTTCTTCAATCCCACCAAGGGAAGCCTGCGTCGGGATCCCTAAGGGGCATAGTACAAAGGATGAAAATTAAAGCCTATGGTACGGTCAAAGGAATTATAAAAGGACCTAAATGAAAAAAGGCTTACCGCAAGACAAATTAAACTCTATTCTAACCCCTTCAAAATCGTAGCATTACAGAAACTGCTCCAGCCAGTCATACATCCCTTTCTTATTCCCCTTTATACATTTTCCCTATATGTTGTTCCAAGCAGTGAGGTAGAAGACACCAACCTTCCTTCCAACATCCTTCAGTTGATAGAAATACCCCAACTCTCTGGCAGTAAGGGCAACCAAAAATGCTTGGTCATCCAAAACGTAAATGCACGCGGCAACCCGGAAAGAATTGGGTGTCAACTGCATGGGAGCTATCTCGTAGAAGTTTAGCAAGTCTAGAAAGAACGGGTGCATTGGAAAAGAGAATCCTAGTTTGAAATAAGATGCAGATACAACAGCATTGGGGATAGATTGCTCAGCCTCGAAGTTGTCGAACCTGTGACACCGTTCACCTGCACAAGGTATCACGAGGTGGCAGCCCAGGTTGCAAATCTCCAACAATCTTTCTAATCTATCAACATTTATAGTAGAGTTCTGATCCTCACAAGCAGGGACATTGGAGGCTGGGACATGCGGCTTACGCTCGACTTCTGCTACCCACGATACCTCAATATCATCATCCTCTTCCATCACATCGTCATTACTGAAGAATGGTTGCTCACCCTCTAACCAAAGCTCATCAATCGTTCTTTCCCCCTCATCGGTATTGGAACTGATATCAATCCTTTCTGCCTCTTTACCACCAGAGTTTGACGAACCAGCCTCCAAAGAGAAACCGGGGTGCCGGCTAACAATCTCAGCAGATAAAGGATTGATTACTTCCACCCGGGAACATGTCCGAGAGCTAACTGACGGTCTATACTCAATCAGGGGTTGGGAGAGCAAAAGATCATTGAGGTGGATGGACCCCGAATCAGATGGTTCCCCAGACGCAGGTAACAGGTAGCCTAAGCATTAGGAAGACTCCCTTGAGGCTGATGAAAAAGACATCTGCAGCCACAAAAGAGGGGAGCAGATTAGAAAAGGGGATTGAAATTGAAAAGTTGAGGATCGAAGATAGTAACGGTTTCTAATACCCCACCTAGAAATACCCAGGAAATAATCGGGCTACCAAGCCAAAGTCAAAAAAAAAAGTCAAGACTCGGGGGTGGCTATCACTATGGCAACCTAATCTAGTGATACCAGGGCTAACTAGACGGAGCAAGAAAAAGAACACGAGTGTAGGGTACTGGAAATATACACAAAATGGCCAATTACATACATCTACTTGATGAAACAGATCTAAAGCAACGGTACTCAGTTAAGACAAATATCAAACATGTCATGAGCATCTAAGAAAGTAACTAAGGGGGCAACCGGAGTACAAATTACCTCAAACCCCTTCGGTAAGTATACCGAAAGTAGAGAGATTCACACATGCATATCAGTATAAAGATTCGAACATATAGATCTAATCTAGACAAGATTCAAAAAGTTGAGAAATACGACAAGAATAAACAGACAAGCATGAAAAGATCGGGTAATCAATCGGAACAAGTAGCATGCAACATGTCCCAAGATATAGAATTTACTATCGATCTAAGGATGGATGACAATGTGTGCATATAAAAGTAGAGCCCAGTGTGTGCATAGCAATGGTGCACATCATTACAGACTATGCATACAAATAAGTCAAGGAATTTAGAAGCATACCTGGGTGAAGGCGAGAAGAAGGATGTGAGAATGCTTTAGTCTTTGTCGGAGGCCTCGTCGGAAACTCTTAAACAACCCTTGCGTACTTGAGAGAAAATACCATGTGAAGATGAAAGGAAAAAGAAAGAAGGCTAAACAAATAGATATATAAACTAAAGAGAAAGTAGAGAAGGCACGGTCCCAAGTGCTTGAATGTGGCATAGTAAACGAGGCACATGGGGAAACGTGTTGACGCGGGGAATGAATCGTTTCAAGCTTATCAAGGGAAAGTAGTAGAGTTTGAATTTAATCCCCCTTTATTCTGATATTTATCCATTTTATTTCCCAGGGATAAAATCAATTAATCAGAATTTTAACGAATAAATTATGAGGCTTCTCACTCTTATTTCGAGCTTCTATAACACTATTACTAGAATTACCGAATGGAAATACTGATATTAATCATAATGTTCACGACTGAAAGTTTCCAATATTGACATCTCAAGTTGTATTGATTTGGCAAGATAGCGAAAATACGAAATTTTGTTAAGAAATTGAGAAAGCGGCACCCTGTGAGTAATTGGTTCCCCTTGCACTTAGTACTTCAGGGAACCCGGGGGTAGTTGTTGTGACCAAAATCTTGCATGGGTTAGATTTAGGCCCATTAGAGGATTAGGGTCCAGACCCATGAAGAAAATGAATGATTTAATGGGCTTCCGGAGGCCCATGACAGCCCTAGGGGCTACCATGTGACCACATTAAGCAGATATAAGGTCCATGTTTCCAAGGGTAGCCTTTTGTGAATAACCTATACCCACTGCCTGCCATCCAGTAGGGCTTCAAGAGTAGCTTCCGTGATAGGGCTACCAGAGGGGTTATCAGAGCCGGGCTACCGAGCGGTACCCCCAGCTTCTGTCGAAAGCTTGATTAGGCCACCAATTTGGATAAGACAGGCCTCCTATTTTTTAGGAGCACGTCTTTACAATAAATTTACACTTCTAAATAGATATATATTCAGTTATTAGAGGATATATGTCATATATACTTGATAAATCATACAAAATCATGATAAATACAAAGGATAATCATCCTACATTTCCATAACAGCTTGGTAACCTGAAAATATAAACATCATACACGATTTATATCAGAAATAATAGTCATTATCCCATTGGAGAGAGAATAACTCATCATAAACAACCGAACATATCATTTCAAGAACTACATACAGGCTTGATCCACTATAAATAGTGGTATGTAGGCAGTTTACGGGATCTCTTAAACACTTTGACACCTTGAGTAACATAGAGCACGAATACTCTTGTGTGACACATCAGTATTAGGGTTCTTGGCAGGCTAACATTTGGTCCTCGAGCTCTAATTCTCGTGAATCCAGTCCGATCCTCCGAGGAACCACCTCTCGTGTTCTTCGGAAACCCCTAGCTGTGAGCCTTTCCGGGCAGCTAGCCATAGATCTTCAGCTGCGAGCCTTTCTGGGCAGTTGGACGATTCCGTATTCATTGGCACTATTCCAGCAATGACCTCCTAATTTGTTGTGACAAATTCCTCCCACAACAAAAGCATATATTTCATAACTATATATATTTTTTGAAATTTTAATAATGACATAAATTTTAATTTTTTAAAAAATATTAATTGAATTAAATATTCGACTTGTTACTCGTGATTCTGATGTAGCGAAAAAAGATTGTTCTTTCAAAAATTCAATACATAATTTGATTTTGAAAAATAAATAAATTTGGATACATATGTTAATCTTCAAATCCGTTCCAACAATAAGTATGGCGTTTTTGGTCAAATTCAATTATTTTGTTTTTAAACCACAAACCAAATTTGCTCGTAACTTAAATTGGTTAGAAGCATGGTTGTAAAAATCGGTAATTCATATAAATCGGTTGAGATATCGATTTAAGATTAATCGGGTAATCGGAGATTAGTTGGAAGGATTAATCGGATTACTAATCGAATATTATAATAATATTTAATATATTAATCTATTTTACAATTAAACATATCATTTTAAATAAATTCATAGGATTAATCGGATTTCTAAAATCGAATTAGTTAATTACCTTACATAGAATTAATCGGCTAAATTGGAAATTTTTAGAACCATGGTTAAAAGTAATAAATGTTACTACAATTTTGAGTTATCATCGACGTATAAACTTTTATTTTCAACTTATAAATTATTAAGGAATAAAAATCAAATAACATCTATGAATTTTACATGTCGAGGATGATGTCAAATTTAAATAAATATTTGAAAGTAGGGGAAAAAATGAGATTGTAGTGAAAACGACATCTTATTTAAAATTATTAGAGAATCCAAAAATTCTTTCCAAAAATAACCCAAATGATATGATATGTAAAATATTCCTTTTACATCAATATTTATTATTAATATGATTAAATTAGATTACCGTACGCAAAATAAATATTTTGAACAAATCATCAATGCATGTTATTTGATAAATATTTTAAAAATTAATTTTAAATTCTTTGGCATTCTTTCTTCAGAGTTCAGTCCTCCACTCCTCCTCGTATCAAAAACTGAAAGTGCACATATGTTCGATTATCAAAATTTTCAAATCTGATATTCGAATGTATCTCAAACATCGACATTTCATATCTGAATCGCACTAGTAACTTTTGTCAGCAACACATAGTTTTCATGTCGGTTTGCCTCTACCCAACCAAACAAATCAATTCGGGTTTAA
This sequence comes from Kitagawia praeruptora, assembly GCA_037693485.1. Taxonomy (NCBI): domain Eukaryota; kingdom Viridiplantae; phylum Streptophyta; class Magnoliopsida; order Apiales; family Apiaceae; genus Kitagawia; species Kitagawia praeruptora. The sequence goes on along the minus strand of CM075351.1, from coordinate 111,766,026 downwards.
TTAAACTTATACAACAAATACGTCTTGTCATCTGACATGGTTTGAGTTGTTGTGTCTTTTGGCACTCTTGTTTCATTTTAAAAGTTATTGTTATCGTATTCTTCTGTTACTTAGCCGGAATTAGCTTAATGGATTCTTTGAGGGAAATGGAGGAGAAGTTTGCTAGTATCGCACTGTAGGAGGAAGACCAGGGAGGATAATCTTATGAAGGTGATACAGGGGAGTTATCGAATATAGATACACGGTGGTGTTTGGTTGGCAGATTCTTAACGAAGTCATCAATCGATTTTCAGGCCATGCAACACAAGTTGGCATCTTTATGGCGACGAGGGAGGGGTATGTATGTCAAGGATTTAGGGGGAGGCAGGTTCTTGTTTCAGTTTTATCATGAACTGGATATTAAGCATGTGGTGGAGGGTAGTCCGTGGACTTTTGGGAGATTCCATCTGGTATTGGAAAGGCTGAGGGAGGGACAACATCCACGGGAGGTGGAGCTTGATAAAATTGTATTATGGGTTCAAATCCATGGCATGACTGCAGGTTTTATGTCGGAGAGGGTTGTGAGGGATATTGGGAACTATATTGGCACTTTCGTGGAGTCGGATTCGAATAACTTTAGGGAGGTTTGGAGAGAATATCTACGGATTAGATTCATTCCATTGCAGATACCTTTGAAGCGAAGGATGAAGTTAAAAAGGAGTGAGAGTGTCTGGTGCTGGGCGAACTTCAAATATGAGTCAGTACCCACGTTTTGCTTTATTTGTGGAATGATCGGGCATGGCGAAAAGTTCTGTGGGAGACTATTTGAAACACCTGAAGAGAAGATAGAGAAACCATATGGGGCATGGATGAGGGCAGATCCCCGTCGTAAATCATATTCATTGGGTTCGAAATGGCTCCGTCAAGGAGGGGATGTTCCGGTTCAATCGACGGAGGTACCAGTCATGGGTGGTAGTAAAGGCATTAGCGAGAAAGAAGGGGTTGATGAGCATAATCACGTGAAATCAGGGGGGAAAGGAGATAAGGCGGAACGAAGTATTAGGGATATAGTTATGAGTGATAAGTGGAATAATAACGGAGTTGGGCGGGAAGATCAGCAGGGCATAATTCAAAATAGATTCGTTGATAATGAGGCGATATTACAGGAAACAACTTCATCAGATATTATTGAATTTACGGATCCAAAAAGACGTCATACTGATGAGCCCATTGGAGAAAAGCCCATAGGGTACACAGATGGGGTGGATAATATGGAGCTTGTGTCAAATATTAAAGTGGACCAAAAAAACTTGGAAGTGGCGGGTCTTGCGTTACAGGCCCGCCAGTCATTATGAGTGTCCTAAGCTGGAACTACCGAGGTGTTGGGCTACCTTGGAATACACAGTTCTTAACAGACGTTATTCGTCAAAAAAAGCACACTTTCATATTCTTATATGAGACAGTAGGTAGACGTAGTAAAATGGAACGGCATCAGAGAAAGTTAGGGTATGAGGGTCTATTTGTGGTGGAACCTATAGGACATAGTGGAATCATATCGATGTGCAGGTTTCTGTGGAAGATATGCAGGAGTGGAGGTTGACGGGTTTATATGGAGAACCAAAGAGGGCTCAACGTAGACAAACTTGGGATCTGTTACGTAATTTGTCAAGGGACGCCAATTTACCTTGTCATTGGAGACTTAAATAATGTAGTTGCTCAGGAGGATAAAAAGGCGGTGCACCCTATCCTAACTGGTTGATTGAGGGTTTTAACCAAGTTTTAATTGATATTGGCTTGAAGGATTTAGAATTGGTGGGACATCAATATACTTGGGAGAGGGGAAGAGGTACGATAGAGTGGATAGAGGTTAGGCTTGATAGAGCTATGGTTTCGAAAAGTTGGTTGGATGTTTTTGTTTTGGCAAAATTATATAACTTAGAGGACTCGTCGACTTCTTCAGACCGTAGTCCCATATTTTTGGTGCCGAAACCAGTGATCCATAGGAATGTTAAAAAGTCATTTCGATTCGAGAATGCGTGGTTATCTGAACCGATGTGTGCACAGATTATAAAAGATAACTGGACGGGATATCAGGAACTGGGCATTATGGATAAAATTCAAATTTGTGGGGACAAGCTTGGCGAGTGGGGAAAGGAGATAACGGGGAAGTTTAGTAGTAGAATTAAGCTATGCAAAACTAAATTAAAGCAGCTTCGTGGTAGGAGAGACATTGCATCTGTGGATAGATTTAAGGAGGTCAAGAAACAGTTGTTTAAAATTTTTGATCAGCAAGAAACCTTTTGGAGACAGCGATCAAAACAACTATGGTTGAAAGCTGGGGATCGTAATAGTAAAATTTTTCACGCAAAGGCTAGTTCAAGGAAAAGGACAAATCAAATTCAGAAGCTTAAAAACGATGATGGTGATTGGGTTGAATGGAATCATGGTTTGCAGGAGCTGAGCTCAGGCTATTTTAGAGAGCTTTATTCGTCTAATATGACAGATTGGGATGAAGTTATTGACCAGATTCCTTGCACTATTACGGAGCATCAGAACATGGAACTTGTGAAGCCAATATCAAATGAGGAGGTTAAGAATGCTCTTTTTCAGATGCACCCGGATAAAGCTCCGGGTCCCGATGGGATGACTCCGACGTTTTTCCAGAAACATTGGTATTTGGTAGGGAATGATGTGATTAAAGTTGTCAGACAATTCTTCAGGGATGGAACAGGTTTGCAGGAGATGAATCGTACTAATGTGGTTTTAATACCAAAAAAGAAGGACCCAGCGAAAATTATTGATATACGTCCTATCTCCCTTTGCAATGTTTTGAGCAAGACTGTCACTAAGGTAATGGCGAATAGATTGAAGAAATTTCTGGGTAATGTAGTGACTGATACACAGAGTACTTTTATTTCAGGGCGACTTATTTCTGACAACATAATGGTGTCATATGAAGTGATGCATTATTTAAAAAGAAGAAGGCGCGAAAAGGACGAATATAAGGCACTTAAACTTGAAATGAGCAAGGCATATGATAGAGTGGAGTGGGGATACTTCAGGGCGATTATGGGAAAAATGGGGTTCAGTTCGTGGTGGGTTGAGTTGGTAATGAGGTGTGTGGAGTCAGTGACATACGACATCAGCCATGGAGGGTATGATATGGAGACGATTTTACCTGGGCGTGGGCTTCGACAAGGGGATCCCTTGTCCCCATATTTGTTTATCTTATGTACTGAGGGATTGTCAGCTATTATTCAGAAATATGAGGCCAAAAATTGGATTCGGGGATTTAGTGTTTGTCGTAGAGCGCCGACTATTACTCATATGTTGTTCGCTGATGACAGTTATGTGTATTGTAAAGCATCTACAGAGGAAGCCAGAAGGATACTTGAGCTGTTGGGAAAATTTGAAATGGCCTCGGGACAGAAAGTAAATTTGTAAAAGTCTACGGTGTTTTTTAGCTCAAATACAATAGGGACCGGGAGGAAATATGTGGTATCCTTCAGATGGGCGAGGCTACAGAACAAAGTACGTACCTTGGTCTTCCCAACATTCTTGGTAGAAATAAATCGTTTGTTCTGGGGTTTCTTAGAGAAAGTGTTCGCAAACGTATCCAGAGTTGGGATAATACGATTCTATCAAGAGGAGGAAAATAAATTCTGTTGAAAACGGTGGTACAGTCTCTTCCCACCTTTACGGTGAGTGTGTTTTTGTTACCGGGGGGAATTATCAAGGATATGGAAAATCTGATGAATAGGTTCTGGTGGCAGTCCTCGAATAACCAGCATAAAGGAATTCATTGGATGGAGTGGAGAAGATTAACAGCTCATAAATCAGTGGGTGGAATGGGTTTTAAAGATCTACATGATTATAATTTGAGCATGTTAGGTAAGCAAGGGTGGCGCCTACTTACTAATCAATCTAGTTTGGTTAGTCGGGTCTATAAGGCAAGGTACTATCCAAAAGGTGATTTCCTAAATGCTTCACTTGGTAATAATCCAAGTTTTGTTTGGAGGAGCGTCTGGGCGGCGAAAGATTTACTTAAATCAGGTGTTAGGTGGACTGTGGGTGCAGGCAGGAGTATTGATATCCTTAATCAACCTTGGTTAGTGGATGATCGTAATCCTTATGTTACGAGTAGGATGTAGGTCCTGGAGGATAATAGGGTGGAGTCTCTGATGCAAGTTAATAATAGAGCATGGGATGAAGATATTTTGGCGGATTTATTTAATAATCGAGATATGCAGTGTATTTTGTAGGTGCCGTTGAGTCCGAACTGGGATGAGGATCGTTTGTACTGGAAGGAGGAGATGGGTGGGACGTATTCAGTGAGGTCTGCATATAAGTTACTTCAAGTACAGAATGGTCGTTGGAATGTATTAGATCAAGCTGGCCTATGGAATAAGTTCTGGAGAATCAAAGTTCCGTCCAAAGTAGCCCATGTTTGTTGGAGGGCCATCACTGGTTGCCTCCCGACAAGGTCTTAGCTGTATGCACGTTACGTGCCTGTGCAAACTACCTGTCCAATTTGCAATTTTGGGGAATAAACTATTATTCATGCGTTGGTTTCATGTAGTTTTGCAGCGTCGTGTTGGCAGAAAGCTTTAGGTACCAGTGCACTTGTTAATATGTCGACGTTTAAGGATTGGTTTGAGCATATGCTGTCCAGTTATAATAGGGACAGATGGGCAGAAGTGGTTATGTTGTGCTGGGCAGTATGGAACGCTCGTAATGAGCTGGTATGGCAATAGAAAAGATCCCAAGTTGATAGTGTAGTTAATTCAACCAAAAATTACTTTGTGCAATGGAAAAATGCCCAAAAATCTGGTATTATTGCTCTATTCCCAGGTGATAATGATAGGGATGGAGTGACAAGTTGGGTTAAGCCATAGGAGAATATAATCAAGGTATCAGTTGATGCAGCTACGTTTTCAGATCATGGAACTTTTGGTGTTGGCCTGGTTGCCAGGAATTCGTCTGGACATGGAGGTTTTGGGGTACAAGTCAGGCGGATTTTACTGAAGCTATAGTTATAAAGGAAGCTTTGAGTTGGTGTAAATTGCAGGGTGGACAGAGTATGGAGGTCGAGTCTGATTGCTTGGTGGTGATCCAGGCGATCAGAAGTAGGGTGTCAATGGTTTCACAAGTTGGTAGAATCATCGAGGAGTGTCGTGAAATTCTTCTCGGTCTAAACAACGTTAGTTTGTTCTTTGTGAAACGATCAGCTAATATGGTTGCTCACAACTTAGCTAGAGCATCATATTCTTTTCCTGATCCAACCTTTAATGGGAGTGATGTTTCTGTTAAGGTTAAGAGTTGTATTTCATATGTTTTGGATATTAATTAAAAGCTTTATTTTGAGTAAAAAAAAAAATCAATTCGGGTTTTTTTAACTAAATCAATTTAGGGATTTTTCAATGATTTAATGATTTAAATCAATTTTGGGTATTAATCTATGTTTTAATGATTTAAAATAAAAATTATAATGGAAAATGGGATAAAATTAAAAAAGGAAACGAAATACCTAGTGGATATGGGTAAGCAAAAAAGCCGAAAAATCGAAAACGAAATTGAAATAGGTGAAAACCGAATCGAAAAAGCCGAAACTGAAACCGAACCCACGGTTTAGGTTTTTTATTTTTAAAAACCAAATCTTTCGATTTTGGTTCCAGTTTTAGATTGGAACTGAACCGAACCGCAAAAAAATAACCGATTCGTTTTTAAAATAAAAAAATACATTATTTATCACTTTTATAAATTTTTAGAAATATTAAACACATACATATACATTCAGTAATCACTATGACTAATCAGTATAGTGTTTGGCAGTTTGAATTTCTTTTTCCTCTCTTTTTTTTGCTAAGCAGCTTTTTCCTTTTTTGAATTAGTTGATATATGTAGATTTCTCCAGAAACAATACCATTTCAATTTAATTAGATACAGTCATGTATGCGTACTTATTATATATGAACAATCAATATGCTGATGACTTTCGCAATGAAGCAAATGAGCTTCTCAGAATTAGAAATTATCTTTTTAAAAAAATTATCTCGGAAGACGGACTATCCTGCCGAGAAGGTGTAGTTGAAATTTTGCCAAATTGTATTCCTTTAACTTGTTCGCAAATTTAATTTCCCTCATTTGTTTATTGCCAACAAAATACATATTAGAGCATATATAGATGTCTTCACAGACTAATTTAATTATATGCATTACTGAACCAAATGTTTGGTCTTCTATTTTTGTTCATTCTTGTGGTACATTGCAGAATTATCTGAACAACTGAACTGACAATTGCTTAAGAGAAGCTAAACGAACTTGATAGGCTAAAGGCAAAAGTCATGACGTTTTATTCTCCATGCTCTAATAAGTTTTGCTTATTTAATTTATAATAATATACAAGGAATATTGAATAATTCTAAAATTAAAAAGGATCAAAGAAAATGATAACTTTTCCAAGACAAACATCAACAAAAAGAATGAGACCAAATGATTTTCTTTCACTTTATTTAATATCCCTAACCAAACGCCCTATCGATCTTTTCTAACCCTAATTCGGATAATCTTACCTCAGAGCAAGTCCAATATATAGTTATAGTTATTCATGTAGTTATAATATAAAACCAAAGCCAAAAGATTTAGGGCCTGTTTGGCAACTCATTTCATGGGCAACTTATGCCTTAAAAGTTGATAAGTCCTTATGGGGGGTGTTTGCCAAAATAAGTTTTGGCTCAACTTATAACTTATAAGCTCATAAGTTGAATGTTAGGAAATCCTAACATTCAACTTATGCTTATAACTTATTTCTCGATATACGCAATATATAATATCCTTCAAATCTTCAAAATCATATATCTCTCGATCCATTCATTAGAAAATTGATATGTATATCTCAAATTTCTCTACTCATCGAGATCTATTCATTGACATCCATTGTTAAATATAAAAAACAAATATTTTGAAAATTATAGAAAAAAGTTAACTTATAAGTTCTGATTTACCCAAACAGTTTACTGATTATAAGTTCTGATTTACCAAACACTTTACTGACTTATAAGTTATGCTCTACTTATCACTTATATGACATAAGTGTTTATAAGTCATAAGCTACATTTTTTAAGATACCCCAAACACCCACTTAATTCCAATGTATAACTATTCTTATATGAATAAATGCATAAATGGGTACTTAGGGCCTGTTTGGCTTTCCATATCCTACCGAACTTATGGCTTATAAGTCCATAAGTCCTTATGGGGGGTGTTTGTTAGGTCCAAAATAGTTTGTAGAAGGGGGGTTGAATACAAACTATACCGTTTTATCGAAATTGTTCTTTTTGTGTATATTAAAATTTAAACAATTCGATGCGGAATAAAACGAAGCCATTATTCAAGTTAAATATAAAATTATATTAAACTTGATGGGGTGTGTCTAAATACACGGGTACAGATTACAAGGTTTGATGACCAAACTAATTATTACAAATTCTATAGAAAATTCGACATGAACTTTTCTATATTTGTAATAAAAAGATCGAATGCTAAAAGCAATTCGAGAGATAAGTTCTAGGAGTAAAAACTCGCTAGATAGTTCCAAGGTTACAAGTAAACTATTTCTATCGGTTTAGATTTAACGATATAGCTCAGAAATAATTTACAAGAATTTAATTGGAGAACAGGAACTATTCACTCTTGATCTCTTCTTTTTCTCCTCTCTGTGTTCTGTCTGTTTTTGGAGAAGAAAGAATTGTGAAGTAGATGTTGAAGGCGGTTGGCTGTTGATATTTATCAAATTGAAACAAAAAGCTACTGCCTCTTTTTCTTGAATTAACACATGAAAGACAATCGGCAAGACAATCAGAACCACCAAGACAATCACTTTAGCTTGCCAAGACAATCTCCAAGACAATCAGTTTAACCTTGCCAAGACAATCGCCAAGACAATCAGATTCTTCCAAGACAATCGCCAAGACAATCTTGGTGCTAGATATTTATGTAATTTTCTGACTTGCCAAGACAATCTAGTTTCTCCAAGACAATCTCTAATTGTACTACCAAGACAATCACTGTTTGAGCTACCAAGACAATCTATTTCCACCAAAGATAGTCGGCAAGACAATCCATATTCTTTTAAATCACCTGGCCACTTTTATTCTTTATTCATCAAACCTGGCCATTTAATTCCTCACGCGCCAACAGACTTCATTTTCTAACAAATCAAATTCAAACAACCACCTGCCATTTCACATTTTCAATTCGTGGCTTGTTTTGATTTATTAGGACGGGTTCCGTAAAAATGTTTTTTAACCCGCACAACTTCTAATCTTTAATTAATAAATAATTAATTTAATTCAGAAATTATAAAAATAAATATCTAATACCATTAGATATTTATAAATATAATTTTCTAATTAAATAATATATTTATTAATACAAATAAATCCTTATGGTCTAAGCTGCGGTCTCCTGAGTGTCTGGAACCGGACTCCTTTTGCTTAACACAAAATATATCAATTCCAACCGGGGTTCCAGCTTTAAGAATATATCACTTTCCATTTCCTTGTGATAATTCTATTTTCTCATAACCCGTCCAGGTGTAAGCTACGGTCTCTTGAGGATCTGAAACCGGACTCTTTTTGCTTAGCAAAAAATACAACAATTCTAACCGGGGTTTCAGCATCAAGAATATATCACTTAGAATTTCTTAATGATAATTCTTTTTCCTCGTAGCCAGTCCACTTGATAATAAAATCCTTGTGATTAAATAATTTAGCACTTCTGTTGCTTGCACAATGATTTTCCCTTATACCAGTCTTGATAGCTTGAACCACTGAAGTTAATGACGAACAACCACTGTTTAATGTTGACACTCGATGCACGGTCTGGTTCATGAGTGACTAACCGCAATGACTGTTCTTCATATATTGACTTTAAAGTTGTGGTTCATGTCTTCCTTCTCTTCACTCTTTTTCAAACCTTTATAACCTGTATTCTGCCACTGTAGGAACCTCTTGTCACTATAAATAGAACCCACTGTCTTGATTACTCCACTGACGCTTGATCAACTGAATGAACTTCTTCAAGTGTAGTATGCCTCAAAACGGTAGATTGACTTTGTCTCCTTTCTCTTGACAATTAAGCATTTGAGATCCCTGTGACAGTACATATACTATTTACTATTACATTCTTGTTTAAGTTGAGTTGAATCCTCGATGTTTACAAATAGGGTAAACATATGACTTACAATCTCCCCCTATTTGTTTGTTAAACATTAACATACAAATCCTAGAGGATAACTCAACTAAAAACAAGAAGAAGATAAGGCATTAAAGAACTATAGTAAATAATACAAAAAAAATTCTGGTTTAGATATAACATTTCCAGAATCTTAGTAGATGAAATGATAGATGATTGTTCCTCTGACACTGAACTGATCTTCATTAAGTAACTCATCTTCATTTCTTGACATATCTGCCTGATTACCCTTTACATCTAACATTGAACATTATCAGCAGATAATAGAACTCTTCAGTGGTAAAGAATATGACTTTACAACCACATACTGAAGAATTTCTTTGTCGATTCATACTTCTCTCCTTCCTTATGTCTCCCTACCTAAGGTGATATGTCTCCTCCTTATAAAGGTGAATACTATTTCACTCCTCCTAACAAGGTGAATACTGCTTACTCCCCTGACAAGGTGAATGCCTTTTCATATTTCTCACCCTTCCTAAGGCTCTCCCCCTTAGATAAAAAATCTCCCCCTTACTAAGGTAAGCTTATACTCTCCCCCTTAGTTGAGTTTCTCTTACTAAGGTAATCTTTGAGTATATCTTCTTCAATATATCTCTCCCCCTTAGTTGAGTAATCCTCCAAGCATTCAATTATAGTAAACATCCAAATGTAAATTAGATGATACCATATTTTCAATTATAACTCACCTCTTACCTTTAGTATAACAGATTCTTCATACATCTAACATTGACTGCTGGAATAAAGTAAAGAAGCTTTGCTTGTGTTGAAGGATTTTTCATGAAGACTTCCAGAATAGAAATATGTAGACTGATCAACTTTGCCCTTTAGATATTATAGAATGGCTTCACTGTTGATCATCCTGACAACCAAATCTCCCGACAATTTCCTTACATCTCCCAACTGCTTTAAATGAACTTTGTTTGGGGAAAAGGGAATGGGATTTGGTGTTTATCTTTCTTCCTCACTGTGAGTGTGTGATTCTGTTTCGTGTACCTCACAAGTGTTTAACTCATCTCTCCACTCATATCACTTAAAATGAGTGATCTCTTCTCTCATCTCTCAAGTGTTTACACTCATGCTCACTAGTGTATCACTCTAATCTCTCATAGCTCCAACATCCATGTGTACCTGCAAGAAAAATCACCCTAGCCCCTTCAAGAGAGGTCAGTGGTAGTGCAATGGGAGTTCGCAAATCCCAAATCCTCGTTGGACTCGTCAGACGAATCTGAGTCATAATCTACAAGTTGATAAAAAATTTTCCCTTTTTGTGGGTTTCAGAATTGAATTCTGAGAAAGTAAACAATGAAATCAAAACTTAGAATTAAGATCATATTTCCTTCTAATGTCTGTGACGACATCTCCTTGTTTAACTCATCAGGTGAATCTAAATCATAGTCAACAAGTTGCCGATCCGCACCTATGTCGGACCTGTTACCCGCAGGATCCAGAGATGTTCCATCTGGGGAGTTAGATAATGATCTTGTTGAATTTTGCATTGAGATCAATATCTTCTCTCGAGGTCTGTGAAGACTCTTGGTTCATTGAAGAACCTTGAACTTATAATCCTAACCGTAATATGGTTGGGGTACAAGTTTCCGTCAATTCATCCTTAGTGTGTGCAATCTCACTTTGTATAGGAAGTATTTTAGTTTGTGTATGAGGTAGTGACTTACCAACAGATGCCCTGGCTGACAGGCAAATTTCAATAAACTCATCCTTTTGAGAGAATGAATCCAGTGACTGTTTTAGTGCCATTTCCAGCTTTGCATCCTTTTGGGAGAATGCAAGCGAGCTTACAGATACCTCAAGTTGTATAAATCTTTTCTCCTTAAGAGGTAGAGCTGTGGGTTTACTATCCCTCACATCCTTATTTGCTGTAACAAGTACAGTTACTCCCTTATTGACCTCTAGTCTAATAGGTTACTTCCAATTCAGGGGTAAGTTAGGATGTGTTTAGATTTGGATTTATAGTCCGGGATAGAAGTTGTTGGGTTTACAACCTCATGACTTTCAATGTGAGAAAACTTCCACTAGGAGATGAACCTGCATCACATAGCAGTAGAGCAACATAGAGATATAATGCATTTACAACATATCAGAACATTGAGTGAGAACATATGCATTATATCATGTGAGAGAAATGATGTGCAGTTGTGAATTCAAAAAAGTTTTACAATATAAGCAATCACAGCTGTAGAAAGATTGACTTTTCTTTTAAAAACTGTTAATGTGCAAGAGTTTGTATTTGTTCATAAAACAATGTATTATCAATTCTTTTAATGAAAACAATGTCGTTTTATTTTTAAAAGACACAAACTCTTGACTTCGCAGTAATTAAGAAAGAAAGATTTTCTTTAAGTGCTTATCTTGTATAGAGAACTTTAACACAAAAGTTAGTGAAAAGACTCAAACAAGCACTAAATGTCGTTTAGGTAGCAAAGATTACCAAGTACATAAGTACAGATAACCAATGTCTCTCCTTTGGCACTGTATTACTTAGCACAACATAAACTAAGTAATCGTCTGATGGATGTAAAATATTCTAAGAACTATCATATGCATAAAGTGGAATATAACCTGAATTAGAGAATTTAATTTTAAAAGTTCTCACCACTTTAAGATATGATAGGAGACAAAATGTAAATTTAAGTCTCACTTATACTTAGAAAGTCAAACATCTTAATATATACTAACACTAATGATTTGTAGATAAGACACTCTTACTTAGAATAAATCCTAAGTAATATCATCAGAGCTAATATATATATACCACAATTAACATGCAATAAAGTATTAGAGCAATTAGCAACTGTTAGTAAACAAATATTCACTATTTGATACCAACTGATAGTATTTATCAAATACTTTAGAATGCAAGTAATTGTGTTTATGATTACTTTACCAAAATTAAATTATGAGCAAATAAACCATTGAATTGCTTCACGTCATAATTTAACTAGGATACAAATAATCATTGCTAAATACTAAATATTCAATGATACCAATTGTTTGATAAATTCAATCTATTGTATGATAAATTCAATATAGTGAGGATTGAAGTGTTACATTGAGTACCAATTGACAGAATGAATATTAGTATCTTTCTACTTAAGAACATCATTTACTGATATTCATAAGTTCGAGGAACTGGTTGACAAGAAATACACAAGTTCTTTAGATGTAACATTTCAAACTTACGACTTCAAGGCAACTCCTCGATAATAACAATTGTTAACTCCTAACAACTGTTTACTGGTAGATAACCTTGGTTCTATAAATAAGACTCGATTACCAAAGCTGTCTTGTCTGCAATCTTAGAAATGATATTCTAAGTCCTATACACCTTGATCCATAGTATATAACATTTATTATCAAAGTGATTTAGAAGCTTGCAAATAAGCACAAAAATTATTCCAAGTAACTGAACAATGGTCACTTTAGATATTTCAATATCCATAGTTCTACTTAGAGAATTTTCATACCATGTATAATAATATGAGTGAATTGTAAAAGATATAACAATGATTACTTAGAGGAGTTCTAAGTAATTTCACACATACTAATATATCTCACAATTAGTTAGTAAATAGAATTCTAACTAAATATCATTAACTGATATAAGTCAAAACTTCAATACAACCAATTGTTAGAACAATGATATTAATTATAGTGAATTTATGAAAATGAAGCATTGATAAAATTCATTAAAATTAACATCTCACAACTAATTGAAGACCAATACAGATTTGGTCCAAATTAGTTATGTTGTTTATTTATTTTAATAAATATGAGGTACAGAGCAAATACTAAATTGAATTGCTTTAGATTCTATAACTCATATTAATCAAAGTAAATAATTAAATAAATAAATACTAAATCTCTATGAGTTAGATTTTAGCATTTAAGTATTTTATTATCCTGAAATAATCACCACTAAAATATATTGCAATAATACACATGGCAATCATTCAACAGATAATTCTCAGCGTGAGGTCTGGATGTAAATAAGTTCACAAGTCCTTTCAATATGGACATTTGAATACTTGTGAGCTTACTTAAGAATTACTTAACAGATGGGATTTACAAATCATATAGCATTAATAAAATCCCAAGTTTACAAACCAATCTTGAAAAATTAATTTCATCAAGTGATTTAGCAAACATGTCTGCAAGTTAATCTTAACTAAAGACATGCTCTCAAAATAATTGATACCTTATGTCAAAATGCTTGGCCTTGAGTGTTCCACAGAGTTGTTGGAGATAAATTGTTTCCTTGTATTCTCCTGCTTTCGTACAACTCATTTGATCTGTCTCTATGCAGCAAAACATGTCAAAACTGAGGTCTCTAGGGTACCATCTCCGCAGATTTGGGTCCAACTTAAGACATCTGAAAATCAAGTGTAATAACTACAAGAATAGATTCTCAAGAATCCACTTGGAACCATGCACAATTGCATAATTGAGAATAAAATATGTGTGTAAGTGATCTATTAGCAATTGAATAAGATAATAAGCTGATGATTACTCTATAGCCCAATTAGGTCCTAATTAGTAGATCCTGAACTTATTGGGTCAAATATCTCTAGGGTACCATTTCCTCAGATTTGGGTCCAGCTTAAGATTTTTGATTACCAACTTGTTAGGTCCAAACTAATAGGTCAAAAGCCAGCTAGAGTGGTGTGTTGGCATATAGTCTTGACAGGTCTAAAATCTTCTGAACAGAAACAAAAGATCCTTGACTTACTTTTATTGTCATCATTCTTTTGGCTTACTAAAGTAAATCAAAAGAATTGCAACTTTACCAACATCAAAACAGCAAATATCTTGATACCAATTTTTAGTTAGTAGACCAACATATAATATAATCAAGATATCATTGCACATATATATCATTTATGTTTGTGCCTAAAGATGTAGAGAGTTCTATAAATATGACACCATTTGTTAAAAGATACCAACTGTTAAAAATTGATACCAGATGTTAAATTATAGTTAGAGTGTCATACCATGTCTTCCATGCTTGCTTGAGTGATTATACCAGTTCATACTAACCTGTATAGATCTTCAATTATCTCAATAACCAGGATTGCACTTGTTTACATTCCTCTAGCATCCAGATTCTGTAGGTCCAGATGTCCATTATGATCATGAATGTACAACAGGTGCCTGATATCCTCAAGTCTTGTCACTGGTGCTTCTTGTTAGATATACTGTCTTATCAGCTTTTAACCTTGCATCCAGTTTGGCTTTGTCCCTCATAACAATGCCTTGACATCCAGTTAGACTTCTGGTTATCCTTGTACCAAATACACCCTTGTTGTTTGGTCTAGATACCAGCTTCCCTTCAATCTACCTTTTGTACTGATTGAGATCATCTTGCATTGCAATCACTCAATCTGGATCTTCCAGAGCCTTTGTAGCTTTCTTAGTTTCTTCTGAAAGAAAACTATAGAAATAATCATTGGTACTTGAAGCTCTGCTAGTCTTTTACTTCCACCATTAGAAACACTAAGAACTGGGACAAAGAGTTAATTGAGTCAACACTCTTTGTCTTGGTAGATATGTTCTCATAGTGTCCTTTGATTTTCAATGTGGTGTTAAGTTGACTATTTGATCCTTCAATTGCTCCCCCTAAGCTGTTGCTGGGTTTACATGAAGATTCTTCATATTTCACATTGGTTGGATCTGAATCATCATTACCATTGACAGCTGGGAGCTAGAAGTTGTTGAACATCACTAAGACTTTCAATCACCTTCTGTTGATTAATAACAATCACCCTGTAGGCTGTAGAATCCATTGAGTAACCAAGAAAATTATCCTCTTGAGCATTAGCTGATTGCTAGGATGCTCACTTCCATTTAACATTGCAAAACAATTTCCTTCATACTTGTGGGGTCTTCCTATATTTCTTACTGATCAGGGTTCGATCATGTTAGTAGCAAACTATTGACTGCTTCAGCATTAATACTCCTGAAGGTGCAGAAATAATCCAGAACACTAATTGATAGGTCCTGTAATTTGGTCTCCAAGTTGTCATAGTCAGTTTTGCTTCCTGAAACTCTTCTAGATGTGATCAATCACCATTAGTGGTGTCTTGTCTTCTGATTGTCTGAACAACAACTTGTTTGTTGAGAGAAGTCATCAGTCATCACCACTAAAGTATATTTTTCTTTGATGTAGAACTTCTGTGTGATGCTTCTTTGACTTCTCTTTATGACATGCCTCATAATTTTATTTTACATTAATTCCAGATGAGGTAGTCTCCTTTACTGATTCGATTTCCAGGAAAGAATCTCTTGATATGACATTCAGGTGAGAGAGCTCCTTATGTCATAGCTGAACTCCTGTCTGATGAAGCTTTAGATTTGACCTTGTTGACTTCACCTTTGACATAGATTCCATGTTAGCTACGAATAATTTTCCTTTCCTTTATCCTCGAATAGCAAGATTACCATCTCTCTTGTATAAGATCAGACACTTCTCTTTGAAAACTATAACGTTATATGATCCTGAGAAGATGTGCTTGGGACCTTCCACATAAGAGGTATTATTGCTGACAACATTCCTAGCTATTGAATAGCCATGACCCTGAGTCATACCCTTGCTGTTATCTCCAAGGGATAAACCACTTGGCCTGTCTTCACAATCACATTTGATAGCAGGGTTCTTTCTTCAATGATATGCTTTGAATAAATCAATAATAATGCATAATCGATTAACCTGTTAAGCCCTACATTCATAAATGGATAAAAAGTTCTTGGTACCCAGATTTACTTGGGTCCAGATGGATTAGAGATTTCTCTTTTATTAGAGTTAACAACAGTTTTAACATTAACATGCTCATTCTTATCTTTGACTAACCATTTCTCCTTTTTAATGTCATTAACAAAATAGTCACTGAGCAAGGAGAATAATGGTTCCTTCCTAACATAAGGAGGACTTGCAGTCTATACCTTATTGTTATTCTTAAACATGCTTTTTCTATAATCAATGCAAATACTAGGAGATGCATTTATGACAATTGAAATAAGCAGGCATGATAATAAGAATACATGGCATACATTCAGCATTTAAAACACTACAGATAAAAATTATGCAAATTAGGAATGTTATGCATTTTAGAAAATTCAGTACTATCTATTTTAACCTATAAACAAAAGTATTACAGGTAGCAAGTAGATTTACAGATATTCAATAATTTTCTAAAGCATATGGAATAAAAAGAATTAACAATTAAATCACTAATTCTATTCAATCCAAACCTGTTGTTGTATGTCATGATATAGTCTTTATTACCTGAGTCAATTTTACATATAACTTAATGTTCTACTGACACCCTAGGTAATTATTCCATCTTTTGAACTTTTTAAACCTTAACAAACAATTCAGAAAGAATAAGCAAATCTTGTTCTACTGGGGATCCTGAAACTAGCTTAAGCAGAGGTCTTATATGCTTAACATATAACAATTAAAAATTAAAGGATATTGTCTAAGGAACAACTCTAACTCACTACTGCAATTAATTAAATTCAGCAAATATTCATACACATATTAAGATCTTCTAACCAAAGATATAACAATTAAAAGCTAAGATCTTAACATGCTTTGAATTTCTGAGAATTACATATTACATTAGTTCGAAGAATTGATACCTGAGACATATGAGATGAATCATCTTCAGAGATTGCTATGAAGGCAAGATATTAATTATGCTCTTCTCATCATCATCTGATCCATCCCACCTCTTTCCTTCAGCAAGATAAGTTCTGCACTGATGCTTATGTTTCATCTCATTTAATGAATCCCTATTCATCCTTGTCTGTCAGAATTCTGTTCCATGTTGCACACCTTGATAGTTACTTATCACATATAACTTTCCATAACAGCAACTATCATGTCTTGTTCATTCCACCATCTCAGTCTAGTAACCACCTCTTGAGTTGAACTATATACTGAAGAGTTTCTGCTTCGGAATAGATAGGCCTGATCCCTGGATACAACTTTGGTACTCTTTCTGAGTTAGTAACTCTTCATATCTGTTCTGAGGTTCCATAATTAATTCCTGACTGAGATGTATAACTGTCTAGTCCATTCTCAAACCACCCTGATTCCATTCTTCTAAAATCTCTGTTGATTCCTTGAAAGATATGCTCTTGTACAAACCACTAAGTGTAATGGATTTAACATTGCGGAAATCCACTAAGTGTTTGTATATCACTAAATCACTAGAGTTGACTAAAATCTTCAAGAAAAATTCCATCCACTAAAACTTCTTCCATTCATGCTTCTGAAAAACCAGTGGGATCCTATGGATATAACTTTGAGGAAGTACCACCAATTTTTCTTCAGTAGGTAGAAATTAATTCCAATGAAAAATACATCTGCTTCAAAAGATTCAAATCATCTTTGATGTCCGGAGGAATCTTCAGCTAACAACCTTCTAAGAACCATTGGCTTAGAATAAATTCAAAATATTTAAAATTCAAAAACTTCACGGACTTGAAAATTTTTGAGAAATAAAAAATCTGAAAGTAAGTTCAAATTAATTAAAATTTGAAATTAGAGTCAAATTAATTAAGAATCAAAAATTCTCAAGAAATGAAAAATTTTTAGAGTTAAAGAATCCGAAAATAAATTCAATTTAATTAAAATTCGAAAGTATCAAGAATTAAAAATTTTGAGAATTAAACAATTTGAAAATAAACTCAAGTTGTTTAAAAATCAAAATTTTCAAGAATTAATCATTTCAAGAATTAAAAAAATCGAATATAAGTTAAGATTATTTAACAATAAAAAAAATAATCATAAAATGAAAATATTTGAAGATTAAACAATTCGAGAATAAATTCAAGTTAATTAAAAATTGAAAATAAACTCATATTGTTTAAAAATCAAAAATAACATAAATTGAGAATTTTTAAAGGTTAAAGAATTCGAAAATAAATCTAGATTATTTAAAATTCAAAAATCTCAAAATTGAAAATTTTGAAAGTTAAAGAATCCAAAAATAAGTTCAAATTATTTAAAGTTAAAAAATCTCAAGAATTGATTTTTTTTTTTAAAGTTAAAAAATTGAAAATAAGAGGAGTTGACTTTTTGATCTAATACCGGATTTAATTTTGTGTATGGGTCAACAAACTCGAAAACCAATTGGAGGACCACAAAAATAAGGATCTTGATTTGTGTGTCAATCAAAAGGCTCGGATACCAATTGTTAGGTCCAAAATAGTTTGTAGAAGGGGGGTTGAATACAAACTATACCGTTTTATCGAAATTGTTCTTTTTGTGTATATTAAAATTTAAACAATTCGATGCGGAATAAAACGAAGCCAATATTCAAGTTAAATATAAAATTATATTAAACTTGATGGGGTGTGTCTAAATACACGGGTACAGATTACAAGGTTTGATGACCAAACTAATTATTACAAATTCTATAGAAAATTCGACATGAACTTTTCTATATTTGTAATAAAAAGATCGAATGCTAAAAGCAATTCGAGAGATAAGTTCTAGGAGTAAAAACTCGCTAGATAGTTCCAAGGTTACAAGTAAACTATTTCT
This sequence comes from Kitagawia praeruptora, assembly GCA_037693485.1. NCBI lineage: Eukaryota > Viridiplantae > Streptophyta > Magnoliopsida > Apiales > Apiaceae > Kitagawia > Kitagawia praeruptora. Next base: position 111,747,227 of record CM075351.1, on the reverse strand, counting down.
ATCGGTTTAGATTTAACGATATAGCTCAGAAATAATTTACAAGAATTTAATTGGAGAACAGGAACTATTCACTCTTGATCTCTTCTTTTTCTCCTCTCTGTGTTCTGTCTGTTTTTGGAGAAGAAAGAATTGTGAAGTAGATGTTGAAGGCGGTTGGCTGTTGATATTTATCAAATTGAAACAAAAAGCTACTGCCTCTTTTTCTTGAATTAACACATGAAAGACAATCGGCAAGACAATCAGAACCACCAAGACAATCACTTTAGCTTGCCAAGACAATCTCCAAGACAATCAGTTTAACCTTGCCAAGACAATCGCCAAGACAATCAGATTCTTCCAAGACAATCGCCAAGACAATCTTGGTGCTAGATATTTATGTAATTTTCTGACTTGCCAAGACAATCTAGTTTCTCCAAGACAATCTCTAATTGTACTACCAAGACAATCACTGTTTGAGCTACCAAGACAATCTATTTCCACCAAAGATAGTCGGCAAGACAATCCATATTCTTTTAAATCACCTGGCCACTTTTATTCTTTATTCATCAAACCTGGCCATTTAATTCCTCACGCGCCAACAGACTTCATTTTCTAACAAATCAAATTCAAACAACCACCTGCCATTTCACATTTTCAATTCGTGGCTTGTTTTGATTTATTAGGACGGGTTCCGTAAAAATGTTTTTTAACCCGCACAACTTCTAATCTTTAATTAATAAATAATTAATTTAATTCAGAAATTATAAAAATAAATATCTAATACCATTAGATATTTATAAATATAATTTTCTAATTAAATAATATATTTATTAATACAAATAAATCCTTATGGTCTAAGCTGCGGTCTCCTGAGGGTCTGGAACCGGACTCCTTTTGCTTAACACAAAATATATCAATTCCAACCGGGGTTCCAGCTTTAAGAATATATCACTTTCCATTTCCTTGTGATAATTCTATTTTCTCATAACCCGTCCAGGTGTAAGCTACGGTCTCTTGAGGATCTGAAACCGGACTCTTTTTGCTTAGCAAAAAATACAACAATTCTAACCGGGGTTTCAGCATCAAGAATATATCACTTAGAATTTCTTAATGATAATTCTTTTTCCTCGTAGCCAGTCCACTTGATAATAAAATCCTTGTGATTAAATAATTTAGCACTTCTGTTGCTTGCACAATGATTTTCCCTTATACCAGTCTTGATAGCTTGAACCACTGAAGTTAATGACGAACAACCACTGTTTAATGTTGACACTCGATGCACGGTCTGGTTCATGAGTGACTAACCGCAATGACTGTTCTTCATATATTGACTTTAAAGTTGTGGTTCATGTCTTCCTTCTCTTCACTCTTTTTCAAACCTTTATAACCTGTATTCTGCCACTGTAGGAACCTCTTGTCACTATAAATAGAACCCACTGTCTTGATTACTCCACTGACGCTTGATCAACTGAATGAACTTCTTCAAGTGTAGTATGCCTCAAAACGGTAGATTGACTTTGTCTCCTTTCTCTTGACAATTAAGCATTTGAGATCCCTGTGACAGTACATATACTATTTACTATTACATTCTTGTTTAAGTTGAGTTGAATCCTCGATGTTTACAAATAGGGTAAACATATGACTTACAGTGTTTGCCAAAATAAGTTTTAGCTAAAATTATAACTTAAAAGTCCATAAGTTGAATGTTAAGAATTCTTAACTTTCAACTTATAACTTATAACTTATTCTCGATATACGCAATATATAATATCCTTCTACCCTTCAAAACCATATATCTCTCGATCCATTCATTAGAAAATTGGTATGTATATATCAAATTTCCCTATTCATCGAGATCTATCCATTGATATCCATTGTTGTATATAATAAAACAATATTTTGAAAATTATAAAAAAAAGTTAACTTATAAGTTTTGATTTACCCAAACAGTCTAATGATTATAAGTTCTGATTTACCAAACACTCTACTGACTGCTCTACTCATCACTTATATGACATAAGTGCTTATAAGTCATAAGCCACTTATTTTAAGATACCCCAAACATACACTTAATTGTATATTTATAACCAAAAAGGGTAAAAGGACATTTTCACCACTGTACTATTTTCGAAATTGCAATTGCACTACTGTACTACAAACGGACTACTGTACTTTAACGTTTTTAACAAGTTCACTACTATACTTTAACGTTTTTGACATTTTCACCCTTGGTTTTTGTGGCATTTGACTGACGGGAGTGGTGAACTTGTTAAAAACGTTAAAGTACAGTAGTCTGTTTGTAGTACAGTAGTGCAATTGCAATTCCGGAAATAGTACAGTGGTGAAAATGTCCTTTTACCCTAACCAAAAATGATTATAATCATTTTTACCACATCATTAATTAATTAGAAATAAAGTGAAAGATGATCCGCTTTAAATGAAAGTAAAAAAATTAAATAAAATAATACTAAAGTTAAAATTTATTAATTATAAAATACAATTAACATTAAAATATAAATATTATTTTAACATAAAAGTACATTTTTTTGATGTGATATTATAACAATGACCAAAATACCTCATATGGAGAAGCAAATGCCCGATTTACTGACGAGATACGGTAAACCGTGCATCGTGATATGAGGTATAACACGGTACATCGTCTTCCGTAACAGGCCATGATACGGTACACGGTGTACCGTGTTCTGTATAACACGGTGTACTGTGTCTCGTGTTAGATGGGTGTGCAGCACTAACACGGTGGACTGTGTTCCGTATCATGCATAACACGGTGGACCGTGTAACGTATTCCTCTAATACGGAGGCCGAAACTCCGTATCCCATCAATATTTCGGACCATTTTTTTCAAAATCAATATTTTGAACCACTAGATCACAAAAATAATTATTTTGGGCTATCACCACTATAACAATGACTCTAACCATTTTACATCTCTTCTACCGTTTCTCCTTACGGGCATGGAGTGACAAAAAATTACGCAAGGGCATTTCAGACATTCAACACAACTGACAGTTAGCGATCGCTTGATCCTCTTCTTCACCCATCTCTAAACTCAACGTGTCAATCTTACCCATAACCTACACCCTTTCTTAAACCTTATCCCCTACGTGTCATCATCATCCACCCCAAACGTCATCTCACTCTCCTCAGATCCAAATCAACGGTTCAGATTCAATCTCTCTCCCCAATAATCTTGATCCCCTTTCTAAACCCCCACATACATCTTTGTCCTTAAATATCTGTCTCCCGTTCACTCCTACTACTTCTCTCACTCCAACTTACCCTTAACCTACTTCTTCACCTACGCACTACTTTTTTTTATCTTGCGCCGCCATGAGCTTACTTGACCAGCTCTGGGACGACACCGTCGCCGGACCTTGTCCGGAAACTGGCCTTGGAAAGCTCCGGAAACAATTCCGACCTAATACTTCCGGCAAGGGTATGACCTTGTTGCTAACTTGCGCTGTTTAATTATCCTACGCCTCATCTTTATATACTAATTAAATTCTCGTAAATCCTGGCAAAAGATCAATGGACTACACTTAAAAAATAAAACGATTATAATGAAACGATTCACGCGAGAAAATCATTATGCATGAAAAAATAAAAAAAATTGCTTAAGAAATGAAGATTTTTATTTGTTACTCCAGTATATATTATTATTGATATGTAAATGTATATGAACAGAGTTAATGGAAGGAAACGTGAGAGCAGGTGGTGAAAATGCAAGTGCAGAGCCATTGAAAGTGACGAGGAGTATAATGATAGTGAAGCCACCGAGTAGTAATCAAGGAGATCAAACCGGAACGCCACCAGCATCTCCGGCAGGATCTACGCCTCCAATATCTCCTCTTTCCGGTAAGCCTCTGCTGCCTGGTTGTGATTTTTTTGAGTAAGGGTGAAACAGTCATTTCATGCTTGGTGGTATCTGTACTGTTAGTGTCTGTATTTGTTAGGTCATGTGTTGGAATCAGACATGCTAAACAATTTTGATATTAAAGAAAAATGTTTCTGGGGACACACAAGCTTTGTCTAGCGCACTGCTAAGATGATGGGGACATATCTCCAATTGTAATACCATTATCAACATGATTTTACCACTGGCCAGCATTTTGAGTGGATTATAGTTAGTTATTTTAGCCAAGTGGTACATGTTTTTATTAGCGTGCGTGCACTTATAGTATATATCATAGGAGTAGTTCATACACAACAAGTAGCTGGTGTGCCCAAAATTCATTATTCACTTGTATATGCACACACATATTTTTCAGTTACATATTTCAGTCGAGTTTGAGTTATGAGACTGCATTGACAATCAATCAAACATGTAACTCATAAGGCTTCGATGGATCGATGATCTCGGATTCTCGATCATGGTCTTTTAAGTTCATATTTCTAATGTACTTTTTGCCTGTGCTTGCGCTAGGCATGAATGAATGTGATAATTAATAGCTTATCATTATGTATTTTGGTTATCTAAAGAATTTCATATCGTTTATTGGTTGTTTATATTTTGTGATTCATTCATGATGAAGAATGAGTGTGTATATGTAAGTTCCCATTACAAACAAACTGCAGTGAATTTTCAGGAGGGGGCTTTCGGTTTCGTAGAAGGTCGACATCGGATGCGTACGAGAAAACAAGCGGGGTTGGATCAAGGAGCCCTCGTCCTCCTTATGACATGTGAGATGTAGATCATCGTGATGACCTCCAAGACTTGACACTCCATCAGTTCCTGAGTACGCCGGCAAGAGTTTTGCTACTTTGTTTGTGTTTGAGAGTGTGGGTGTGCTTGGTGCTAGCTACTTTGTGTCTGTTTTTGTATGTAAATTTGTATATATAATTGTGTAGTTCCCTCACTTGGTAACAAGTAGTACTATTCTATTCGGGTTACAAGCTACTGGTTAACTTTCAGCCGTAAGATAACTTGTATGCTGTATGTACGTTTTTTCTCTTCCTCTTACTCTTGTGTGTGCCCATTACATATATTCTTGTGGTTCATTGACAATTTGGTATAATCAAGAAATAAGTTTATTGTCGGAGAGAAAACCAGAGATTCTAAGATTAAAATGAGATTCTAAATATTTTTAGCTTATTGTTATGGAATAACATATTCATATTTTAGTTGCCATTACAATCTGTAAATTTATGAGATTCAAAAATAAATATTTAAAATTTATGAGATTTAGAATTAGATTAACTTTTTTCACATAGTCTTTAATGTTTTTAAATATTAATTTTATTTTTGAATTTTTAAAATGTTTTTTTCGTTATCTTTTTTAAGAGGGTTCTTTCTTGTAAACGAATTTAAATTAATTATGAGATTATAATATGCTTCCGAGCTGGAAATGAGATCGAAGAAATATAGAACAGTTGATAAACTTCAAAAAAATTCCTCCGGGCTCTCAATACAAAAAATTCTTATTTTTTTACCCTCTGTCCATCTAACAAAAAAAAAATTTATTGTTCATGATGACGTCATCAGCCCCACTAGAAGCATTGGATCTATTAGATATAAGATGTTCTTTATTGTTCTTTTATATAAGATGTTCTTCATGGGGTGCAACTCTACGTATATATAATCAATTCCTAATTCAATCTCTGCATACTTATATGACATAGACGATCTTTTATATAAGGTGTTTTTCATGGAGTGCAACTCTACGTATATATAATCAATTCCTAATTCAATCTCTGCATACTTATATGACATAAACGATACAGTTAGGTACAGGAAGAAGATATACGATTGTGGAGGCTAAATGATGAGTTAATGGTGTGGCTTGCAATGATAGATTCGGTGTTTATGGATGATAGGTGACTGAACCTTTATCGGAAAAGATTGGAGATTAGTGTGCTTCTCGCGACGGTGACAAAACTCAAGAATTGGTAAATACATATTAGATACGTATTTCGAAATCACGTATTATGTATTATCTAAATATGAATTGTGTAATAGATAATCTCCAAAATCAACAAATTTGTGTAACGGTGAGGATTATAGTTTTCAGAACGCGGAAAAATCAATCAAACCTGCAATACCATAAAAATACTACCATCACAATCTTTTTTTTTTTTTTTTTGAGAAAAGAAATGATTTCATTACTTAGAATCATCAAACAATAAAGTCTCCAACAAACAAGTAGGAGGAGACGTAAACTCAAATTGGCAATTAATCAAACAGGGCAATTTAGCAATCTCATGTGCTACCCGATTTGATTGTTTCCGAATAAAACTAACAGATGTGTCTACTAAGTGCTGCAGTTGAAGTTGACAACTAACAATGACATCCCCCACCTCAAGATAGTTGATAGTATTGTTATGTAATGCTTGCACTGTCAACAGAGAGTCCGTTTCAACTAGCACTGTCTTTCCATGTAATTGGCGAGCCATGATCCAAGACAAAGCCTCCCTCACCCCAATGGTTTCAGCTTCAAAAACTGAAGCAGGAGCAGACAACCGCAACACTTTGCCAGCAATGAGAGACCCATGATGGTCTCTAAGCACCATGCCTAACGAAAAAGAGTCCGCTCCCGAAAAAACCGAAGCATCCACATTCAACTTAAGTTGTCCAGAAGCAGGGGGGTGACCATTTTTCAGTACATGTCCTAGTGCCCAGATCCCTCTTCGAGTTGGGTTTATGTTGTATACGTTTAGCTTCCCTCCAGTCAGACATCATTCTGATACTCCCTTCCATTGCAATTGCAGGTGGTACAATGTTATTTTCCCAGACTTTTTTGTTCCTCCCAAACCAAATGCCCCATAAAACAGTACAAATTCTAACCACCTCATCCAACTGAGCCTTGATAAGTGCATATTTTTGCATATTTTTATTACCTATTTATTGCTTGAACTCGTATTTTAATAATTTATTTTGTTGCATTTCAGGAAATTCGTGAATAAATAAAGAAATGGCAAAATAAAGAAATAAAGTGCAAGGAAGGAAAAAAGAGGAAGAAAAAGGACCAAAAAGAAAAAGAGGAAAAAGAATTAGGAGTTTGGTGGAAAGGGAATCTTGGAGGACACATGGAAGGTGGAGATCATCCCAACACACTTAAAAAGTGTATGGCCAAGATCAAGTCTACCAAAGCTTAATGGGGAAGGAATCTTTTAATGGCTAGGATTACACCACCACACAAACCAAATGTAGGGCCAAGATTTACCCACACCCCCCCTAAACCCTAATTCCCATCCTATAAATACCCCCTCATTTCCCTTGTATTTTTGAACTTAGAGTAGAGTAGGAGTAGTATAGTGTAGTTTTAGGTTAGATTTAATTTCTTGTTTTTTAGTTTTAAATCTTGTAAACACCCTCTTTTATTTTAATGCAATTTCATTTCCTTTAATTTCTTGTCTTGCTTTCTATTTTTCGTTGCCTTGTTTCGTTACTTTCGTAATTCCGTTTAGTGGATAAAGTAGCGAAATGCTAACCACTAGGGGTTGAGAGTAACGACATTTTAAATTCGTGTTCGTAGTTTAATTAGTTTAGCCCCTTTAAAAATCAATTTTATTGTGGGCCATTTAATTCCAAATCATCATTTTATCATTCAAGTAATTTTATTTTCGTAGTTAATCTTTATTTTCGTAAAAAAAAAAACCACAAAAATATTAGTTTTAATTTTCCTATTACGTATTTTTGCTGATTTAATTTGTTTAAATCGTAGCATCATAGTCTCAGCTGTTATTTCTCCCCTGTTTCTCATTTTTCGCACAGAACCCATTTCCATTCTTGTTCGCTTTCTTCATTCTCAATCCCCAGCCTCCTCTTTCGCTCTCCCTTCTTCGAATCACACACAAACCCATCTCTCTCTCTCTCTCTCTCTCTCTCTCTTTTCTTTCCCCACTAAAACGCCATTCCCTTCTTCGTTTCAAGTTTTTAAACCGAGTCAAATGATCTTTTTTCTGAATGTTCTTAGTGAATAAAATTGTATTGCTGAATCGTGAATCCTCTGCGTGTATGTCTATCAATTTCTGTTTACCGAGTTTGTCTGAGTTCGCGATACCAAGTTGTTTGTTCTGAGTCGAGTTTTGCTGTAAATTCCAAGTTGTATGTACTGAGTTCTTTCGCCGAGTCAATTGGCGATTTGGGTCTTTGCGATTGAGTTGTGCTGGTTGATTTCATTTCGTTGGTTGGATTATTGAGTAGTAGTAGTATCGAACGCTGTGTTGCTGCTGAGTTTCGATTCTGAGTTCTGTTGCTAAGTTAGAATTTGATTCGATATAGCCTGAGTTTTCCATGTCCTGGTTTACGAGTTGTACCGAGTTAATTGCCGAGTTACTGTTTTGTGTTGCTGTTTTTAGTTCGCGTTTTTAGAATCTTGTACTGTCATTTTTGCGAGTTTTATTTTTAGTAGTGTTGCTAAGCTGCTTCGTGTTTGTAGCTGTTTTTGTTCGAGTTGCGAATTGTTTGGTTGTTTAGTTTCAGTCCTCGTTAATTTTTGGCTACTTAATTTTACGAACGAGTCATGTCAAATTTTCGTTTCATTTTTAATTAATTCGTTTAATTTAGATTTCTTTTTAGTAATTAATTAGTAAAATCAAAATTCTCAAAATCCAAAATTGTTCTAATCCGATTAAATTAAAAATTAAGGTTTGCGAAAATATTAGTCTCTGTGGATCGATATCTCAAATATTAAAACGATGAAATTGTGCACTTGCAATTTAATCATTAATTTTTAGCACAACAAGTTTTTGGCGCCGCTGCCGGGGACTAATTATTTTTCGCGCCTTAATTTTTTGTTTTTCGGATTAGTTTTATTTCTTGTCTTATTTTTACTTCGTTCTTTTTAGGAAAGCTTGAGATTTCGGAACTCTTTTCAAAGGAGCGTGGAAAAATTGGAATATTTTGGAAAGCTTGCTTCGGTAACCGTATCTCACTCTTTTTGCCTTTCTATTTTTAGAAAATCACAAAAAAATCAAAAAAATCAAAAATCACAAAAAAATTGAAAATTGAAAAAAAAACCAAAAAAATTAGTTAGTAAATACATAATTGTTGCATCATGCATTTAATCACTTAGGGCACATCATCTAGATTTTTATTTTCTTGTTTTTAATTTTTCGTACCTTAAATTGTGGTGAATGCTGGAGGACCCAAAGGTACGTTAAACTCTTCTTTTCTTTAGTTTAGAGCACGTAGTTAAGCATCCATAAATGTTTATAATTTTTTTTTATCTCGTTGTTTGTTGCATCATTTGTAAATAAATCTTAAGGGCAAAACCCACTTACAAGATAAGGGAAGGGATTTCATCACTCTTTCCTTGGCCCAAAAACCACTTAATTCCTCATTTTGCATGCCTTTAGCCTTTAATAAAATTAATTAGACGTTTGCCCTAGGAATTCGCGCTCAATTAGGAAGGTACCTAAGAAACGAAGTAATCATTAATTATTCCGACTCTTTGGTGTCTAGGCAAGCGAGAGCTTACCTGGCCAATTAAGATTTGGTGTCTAAGTGACGAGTTTGGCCTCTTGGCAATGCCTGCTCTAATCTGGCCAAATCGGTCCGAATAAATTCTGATTTACCGAGTTTTCGGTGGTCCTTACGGTTAGGAGCAAGGTCTAGTTGCTTTATTAGGGAACCTAGGTTTAGAATTTTTCTTTTAATTTTTCACCATTTATTTTGTGTATTTCATTTTCGCGCTTACTTGCTACGTGGTTTTATTCTTGATCAATCTTTACCATGTCCGTAGCATTTAGGGAGCGTTATTACCAAGGTTGGAATTTTGACGAGGAGTTAGCGGATAATAAGATGTGGTATGAGTCAACTAGGGAACCTAGTGTATATAACGAGTCGTCTAGTACTTTTAGTGATTTGCATTATAGTGAAAACAAATTTGCAATCGACTCTGAATTAGACGCTCTTACTAGACGACTCGAAGCTTTAGAAACCCTTAGTGGCCCTTCACACACATCTTGGCACCCAAATTTCAACTCTCCGAGTCTCAATTTTCAACATGGCCCCGACTCTCAACAAGTCAACGCCATGTTTCAACCAACCTCTCGAAATGAACATTTTACATCGTCTTCTAATTCTGGTTGGAGAGATTATCCCGATCTCTCATGGAACCACGGTCATAGCTATAAAACTCCGCCTCCACATTTTCAAGAACCGAACTCTTATCCAATTCCAAGTCAAGTTCCTTATTCGAGTTCAATTCAAACACCCGCCCACCCACCCGGATTTCATGATTCGAGTAGGCAACTTGACACCTTAGAAAAGAGTATCGAGGCTTTATTGATTTCTCAAGAAAACTTCATGCGAACCAGAACTTCTGATAGGCAAATTTTGAACTCTAATGTTCAAGCCTTATCTAAGTTAGAATTTCAAATGAATCAATTAGCCACCATGTGCGAGCGTGAGACAATAACCACCCCGAATCCACCCGAGGTTAACACTGAATTTCTTATCACTCAAAGACCTATCGATACTTTCGATGATATCATCTCCCCTAGGTCTAAGGTTCAAGTTGACACTCCTTTCGGTGGTGATTCACACGAAGAAGATTCGAATGCTGACATCATTCTTTCTCTAGGTCAAACGAAGAATCCCGATGATTCTGACTTTGTGGCTTCACCTAGACAACCATCATCTTCATCTAGTGAACTTTTCCTTTCATCTTCCAAACCTCTTCCCGAAACACCCCAAGAACTTCATACTCAACCAATAGGAGCTAATCTAGTTAAGGAGGTTGTTTCAAGGTCAAATTTTGACGATCATGAGATTGAGTCTCTTCATAAACAAGATTTTCAATTGCATAACGAGACCAATCGCGAGCTTCACGAATCTTTTAAGGATTTGACCTCGGAAGAGATGTTTGGAGAGATGAATAATATTCGTTCCAAATTGGATACCCAACATAAGGATAGTTCTTGTGATCCTATTTCTGTTGGTAAAACATTTTTCGAAGAGCCACCCCCACCCGTTTCTATTTCTTCATTTTCCACTCGTTCTCCATCTTTCATCGAAACTCATGATATTCATGGCCAACATCTTAGCGTAATTAATTTGCTTAAACAACAAAAAGAAGCATCTTCATGGTCTATGAATATGAGTTTTATTCTTGCGCCTAATCGGATTGTTCGAGTGGTCTATGCTATTTTTGTGGGTGAGTTTCTAAAATATGATTTGTGTGTAACAAAGATAGTTTTTCCAAGAGCAGGTATTGGTTAGCAAATATTTGTTTTGTACCTCCCCTCGTGTAAAATAGGTATGGGGGAGGATTTGTGTGCGTGTGTGTGTTTTTTTTTTCTTTCGTAGTTTTGTAGAAGTTTTTCAGTCTCCGTCATCCCTTATCAGGTATTTCCTCAACTGTCTCCTTTCTTTTTTACTCATTTCTCTCGCATTTGCATACATTGAGGACAATGCATGATCTAGGTATGGGGGGATTTTTAGTGTAAATATAAAATTTGAAAAATCCAAAAAAAAAATTAAAAAAATGAGAAAAATCAAAAAAAGAATTCTTTATTCTAGTTTTGTTAATTGATTGCTAGTGCTTGATGCACCCTTGCATGCTATGATAATCTTATGACCCATTAGCTTTTGTTTGAGAAGTGATTTGCTAAAGTTCTTTTTCACACATTCACACTAGCAAGGTGAAGCTAGTAGGCTTAATTGAATTGTGCATGATATTAGAAGGACATGATTAGGTGTAAGATGATTTGGTCTTTATGCTTTGAGTACAAGTAGGTGCATTAAGGATACCATTTCTTGAGATTAATTATGTTTTACTACACCAAGTGAGATTTTGAGCCTATATGCATATTTTTTGCATCTATATTCTTTTGCTTGAGTGTCCACTTGTCATTTGCATTGCTAGCCCTTGTTTGAGTTCTATCTTGAAATGCATGACATTAATTGATGATAAAATGATAAAGGCATTTAGGAATAACCTATATTTCCCAAAATATCCACACCATGCTTATGTGATCAATTAGTTAACCCTTTGAGCTTAATCATATTCTTTCGGTGACACACCACATTACTCGCCTAAGACCTATTTCTTGTTTAGCCTTACGTATTCTTGATCCCATTTTGTCAAAGGCTAGTAGGTACTTGGTGGAGCAATAAGGTGTGTGAAAAGGGTTTACTTTTGTTCATAACTTTTGAGGAAATATTTGTTGTTACCTTGCTAGTCGATTTTCAAATCAAATCTAAAGGAGGATTATTGTTACATTTATTTTAGCTCTAAATAAACAAAAAAAAGAGAAAAAAAAAGAGAAAAAAAAAATTGAAAAAAAAAAAGAAAAAAAAATACATATGAGAGCATACTTATGTTTTTTGTAATCCTCCTTCATTACGACTAGTCAAGGCTTTTTGTTGAAATTTGAAAATAAATTGTGTGGGGAAGGAGTTTGGTGTTGTGTATGACATTCTTGGTAACTACTAGCTTTTGACACTTCACCTTATTCTGGCCTTTCTTGACATACCTTGTCCCTAGCCCCATTACAACCCTATTAAAGACCTTTTGATTATCATTATTAATGTATGTTGTGATTTAAGTTGGGATGATACCAAGTGTCAAGCATGCATTTGATTTTGTTGGAATTGAGTGATACACTTACCCTTGTTCTTGAGTGAATATTCTTTTCTGAGTGAAAGGTGAGGTATTGCTTATCTGTTTTTTTGCATAAGAGATCTCAAGTTTTGACTCTGAGGTGTGCTCTTGTAGACTTAGCATGATTACCAATAATTTTTGCATTTGACATGAACTTATAATCACTCTTGCATGTTAAGTAGACGATGTGAATCCTTGCACTTTGCACACCAAGACTTTGCAAATTCATTTTGATTCTTAAGTTGATGTGTCATGAGAGGACATGTATGTGTGGTGAGCATCGCCATGTGATCTTTTAAACAAACTAGATAGAATTTTGTGGGTACATTCACTATAGGCCCTCACGAGACCTTACTCGTCCACTAGGGCTGCCTAGGGGTTTATAGGGCTTGTTGCATATGCCAAATGCAACCGTCACACCTACAAAAAGGAGTATAGGACTTTGCATCTAGATTTTATTTTTGTTTTGGTTTTACTCGAGGACGAGCAAAAGATAGGTATGGGGGCATTTGATAAGTGCATATTTTTGCATATTTTTATTACCTATTTATTGCTTGAACTCGTATTTTAATAATTTATTTTGTTGCATTTCAGGAAATTCGTGAATAAATAAAGAAATGGCAAAATAAAGAAATAAAGTGCAAGGAAGGAAAAAAGAGGAAGAAAAAAGACCAAAAAGAAAAAGAGGAAAAAGAATTAGGAGTTTGGTGGAAAGGGAATCTTGGAGGACACATGGAAGGTGGAGATCATCCCAACACACTTAAAAAGTGTATGGCCAAGATCAAGTCTACCAAAGCTTAATGGGGAAGGAATCTTTTAATGGCTAGGATTACACCACCACACAAACCAAATGTAGGGCCAAGATTTACCCACACCCCCCCTAAACCCTAATTCCCATCCTATAAATACCCCCTCATTTCCCTTGTATTTTTGAACTTAGAGTAGAGTAGGAGTAGTGTAGTGTAGTTTTAGGTTAGATTTAATTTCTTGTTTTTTAGTTTTAAATCTTGTAAACACCCTCTTTTATTTTAATGCAATTTCATTTCCTTTAATTTCTTGTCTTGCTTTCTATTTTTCGTTGCCTTGTTTCGTTACTTTCGTAATTCCGTTTAGTGGATAAAGTAGCGAAATGCTAACCACTAGGGGTTGAGAGTAACGACATTTTAAATTCGTGTTCGTAGTTTAATTAGTTTAGCCCCTTTAAAAATCAATTTTATTGTGGGCCATTTAATTCCAAATCATCGTTTTATCATTCAAGTAATTTTATTTTCGTAGTTAATCTTTATTTTCGTAAAAAAAAAAAACCACAAAAATATTAGTTTTAATTTTCCTATTACGTATTTTTGCTGATTTAATTTGTTTAAATCGTAGCATCATAGTCTCAGCTGTTATTTCTCCCATGTTTCTCATTTTTCGCACAGAACCCATTTCCATTCTTGTTCGCTTTCTTCATTCTCAATCCCCAGCCTCCTCTTTCGCTCTCCCTTCTTCGAATCACACACAAACCCATCTCTCTCTCTCTCTCTCTCTTTTCTTTCCCCACTAAAACGCCATTCCCTTCTTCTTCGTTTCAAGTTTTTAAACCGAGTCAAATGATCTTTTTTCTGAATGTTCTTAGTGAATAAAATTGTATTGCTGAATCGTGAATCCTCTGCGTGTATGTCTATCAATTTCTGTTTACCGAGTTTGTCTGAGTTCGCGATACCAAGTTGTTTGTTCTGAGTCGAGTTTTGCTGTAAATTCCAAGTTGTATGTACTGAGTTCTTTCGCCGAGTCAATTGGCGATTTGGGTCTTTGCGATTGAGTTGTGCTGGTTGATTTCATTTCGTTGGTTGGATTATTGAGTAGTAGTAGTATCGAACGCTGTGTTGCTGCTGAGTTTCGATTCTGAGTTCTGTTGCTAAGTTAGAATTTGATTCGATATAACCTGAGTTTTCCATGTCCTGGTTTACGAGTTGTACCGAGTTAATTGCCGAGTTACTGTTTTGTGTTGCTGTTTTTAGTTCGCGTTTTTAGAATCTTGTACTGTCATTTTTGCGAGTTTTATTTTTAGTAGTGTTGCTAAGCTGCTTCGTGTTTGTAGCTGTTTTTGTTCGAGTTGCGAATTGTTTGGTTGTTTAGTTTCAGTCCTCGTTAATTTTTGGGTACTTAATTTTACGAACGAGTCATGTCAAATTTTCGTTTCATTTTTAATTAATTCGTTTAATTTAGATTTCTTTTTAGTAATTAATTAGTAAAATCAAAATTCTCAAAATCCAAAATTGTTCTAATCCGATTAAATTAAAAATTAAGGTTTGCGAAAATATTAGTCTCTGTGGATCGATATCTCAAATATTAAAACGATGAAATTGTGCACTTGCAATTTAATCATTAATTTTTAGCACAACAAGCCTCACTTAGCTTACTGAGCAACCACGTAGGAGCAAACTCGACATTACTCATATCAAACTGCAAACCAGCATGTTGCCAGCATTGCACAACAAAATTGCAATCGAAAAACAGGTGCAGCAATTGTTCTATATCACAATTACACATAGGACATGTGATTGGAAGAGAGATACCTTTCGAGTTGAGACGCCTCCTTACAGGAACCGTATTACGACAGAACCGCCATATGAAAATCTTCAGCTTATGAGGAATCTGAAGTCGCCAAATCTTACTCCACCCCCCCCCCCCCCCCCCGACTGTGGTATATCAAAAGTGCCAATATTCTGGGTATGCCAAAAGTGATATCCTGCCTTAACAGTGTAAACACCATTAGATGAGGCTGCCCAAACAACTCTATCTTTTGTTTCTCGTTGAGGTACATGAATTGCTAATATTGCTTCAGCGTCTACATCGAGGTACTGCTGGTGCACCAAATTAAAATTCCACAGTTTCGAGTTTGGCAAAAATAAGCTTGACACCATTTCATTCCTGCCAATATACATACTATCATTTTCAACACAAAAATCTGTTTTTTTCCTCAGCCATCGATCCTTCACAGCATTAATATCTTTCCCATCACCAACAACCCACCTGAATCCTTTAAACAACTCTTCTTTTGCAGTCCAAATGCCTGACCATATGAAACTCGACGCAACTCCCTTAGTAGCTCTCAGCATGTGACAATGAGGGAAATACCTAGCTTTATACAATCTGGCCACAAGAGAATTTGGGTTTGCATGAAATTCCAACATTGCTTCCCTAGCAGACCAATATTGAACCCATACAAACTCCTGAATCCCAACCCACCCTTACTTTTCATCATACTAACCTTGTTCCATGACAGCCACTTTACACCTTTCCCTGCCCCCGAACCAGAACTCCACCAATAATTATTAAACAGCTTCTCCAATTCCTGACAGAGAGTTTTGGGAAGAAGAAAACAAGACATACAGAAGGAAGGGATAGACTGAGCAACATTGCGAATTAGGATTGTTTTCCCCCCTCTTGATATTGGTTTTGCCTGCCACCCTTGTATTCTTTTACTTGCTCTCTCTTTAAGGAAACCAAAAATGCGTTTCTTAGATCTGCCCACCAGAGAAGGGAGTCCAAGATACTGACCATTCTCAATATCATTATGCACAGCTAGGATCGATTTGAGTTCTTGTTTCTTATCCGAATGAACATTCGAGCTGAAAAACACCCCTGGTTTTTGGAAATTCACTGATTGTCCCGAGCACCTCTCATAGTCTACTAATAAGTTCTTGATTCTCGTTGTCTCCTCCGTAGTAGCTTTAAAGAAAAGAAAGCTGTCGTCAACAAAGAGAAGGTGAGAAATAACATGAGCTTGCGGACTGACACTACAACCATGAATACCACCAGATTCAGATGCTTGATCAATAGCATTAGAGAGCCCCTCAACACAAAACAAAAACAAATAAGGGGACAAAGGGTCCCCCTGTCGAAGACCACGTTTTGGGTTAATAGGGCCAATAAACGAACCATTAAAACTAATGTTATACGATACTGTCTTGACACACAACATCATCCATCCTATCCATTTATCACAAAACCCCATAATTTTCATTCTTTGCCGAAGAAAACTCCAATTTACCCGATCATATGCTTTGCTAATGTCAAGCTTAAGATCCACCTCTCCTTCATTCCCTGTACTCTTCCTTTTCATGTGGTGAATAACTTCAAACGCCACTAGAACATTATCATTTATACTTCTACCGGGAACAAAGGCTGATTGATTCTCTGAAATAACATCAGAAGGAACTAACTTTAAGCGATTGGCTAAAACTTTAGCAAGAATCTTGTACAATACATTACATAATGCAATCGGTCGAAGATCTTTCATGCAATTAGCATTGTCTTTTTTAGGAATTAGGACCACATTAGTAACATTCAGCTCATCTGGAAAGGCATTGTCACGCAACCAATTTTTACAATTCTGATAAACCTCACGACCCAATATCGACCAGAAACTTTGAAAAAATGCTGGGTTTAACCCATCAGGACCAGAGGCTTTATCGGGATGCATCTGTTTGATAGCTATTGTAAATTCTTCGAATGTTATATCCTCAACCAGCTTCGCATTCTGAACACTCGAGATAGTCCTTGGACTGTGAGTCTGTGCACTGCTAACTTCCCCCATATCACCAGCAAAAACATTAGAAAAATAGTGCTTAAGCACCTCACACATGCCATCCTGATCCTCAGTTCGATCACCATTATCATTCACCAAAAAACTTACATGATTTGTTTTCTTTCTGGCCGAGGCACTCTTATGAAAAAACCTGGTATTTTCATCACCCTCTGTAAGCCAGAAAATTTTGGCACGTTGCTTCCAGTACAATTCCTCGTGTAGTAATAGTTCATTCAGCTTATCCCTTTCAACCAAGTAATTACGAACACTGACATCGTCTGAACAGTCAATAAATCGTGCAATGACAGTTTTTGGAGTTTCACTTTCTCTCGAAACTTGTGAAAGAAAGATTTACCCCAACGTGCCATAAACGAAGAAACTGAAAACAGTTTAGGTAACAAATGAATAGCTGGTAAATCGGACCAAACTGCTGTGACTTCTTTGATGAAAGAGGGCTCTTTTAGCCAGGTATTTTCAAAATGAAATCGAAAAGCTTTCTTTGACACTGTAGCATAGATAGTATCCAACTGAATGGGATCATGGTCAGAACGCGATGTATGATGAACACAGAGATTACAAAGCGGGAATTTCATCCACCAAGATGCAGTGGCAAAAGCTCTATCCAGTCGCTCACGAACCTAATCATTGGTTCCTCTGCTTTTTTCCCAAGTGAAATTTCCTCCATGTAAATCAAGCTCTGTTAAATTGCAATCATGAATAGCATTACGAAACCCTTCATACAAACTAGGAGGGTGAGGATTATTACCCTTTTTATCAGAAGCATAAAGGAGATCATTGAAATCCCCCCAGACACACCAAGGCAGGGGAGAAAGAGTAGACAGCTGCCGTAAAAAGTCCCACGAAAGACTCCTTCTCGACCTTTCAGGATACCCATAGAAACAGGTGAGACGCCACTCTGAGTTATTTGTTTCCGAGAAAACCACATCAATGTGATTATTAGAATACCCTGTAACTTGACAATTAACATGACGTTTCCAAAAAATAGCCAACCCACCACTACGACCAATACAATCTACAACAAAACATTGATCGAATCCAAATCTTACTCTGAGGTCTTCAATTTTATTAGCAAGCGAAATAGTCTCAATTAAATAAAGAAAGTCAGGTTTACGATCTTTTAAAAGATCGTTTAACACACGAACTGTCCGAGAGTTCCCCAACCCCCGGCAGTTCCAGCTTATGCAATTCATTTGAGCTGGCTAGCTTGCTCCGCAAGCTTAGCCAATACAAGTTGGTTGGACTCATTACAATCATCATGAGAAAGTAAAGACTCCTTCTGTTGTGTGTGCTCTTTATTACCTGGAACATTTGTAAAACTATGGGCCTCACCCCTTCTCCGTTTTTTTTCCTCTGGATTAAGCCCAAGTGACTCATCCTCCTCAGGCCCAACAGGTAAAGTATTAAAAAGATTACGGCCCATCAAATTTGAATTTGTAACAGCATTATCTGATAGCCCCTGATTTTTAGCTACACCAGCTGTGTCATCCCGTCTGTTACGTTCCTGACCACCTGCATGCACATTAACCGGATTTTGAACTCCCGAAAATTGCTGCCTATGATTATGCATTCCATATTTGCTCCTCCAGTCATCGTCACCCTCATCCCTCAGCCACTTGCTCTTGCTACCGCCGGCCCCATTACGTGGCGGAGCACGAAGCCAGCTTCCCCAATCTTTACTGACCACAGACGTGCCTGAGTCTAGTTTCTTCTTGCAAAAGCGTTCAGTATGAGACAATAATCCACAAGTGAAACAAAAGTCCCCCAGTCGTTCATACTTACATTGAAAAATTACCTCTGACTTGTCTTTTTTACATATCTTTTTCTTCCTTTTCAAAGGCTTATGTACATCAACACGAATTCGCAGTCTCATGCACTCTCTCCGAATGCTAGAGTTGTTATTCGAATCATACTGCAGAAATGTGCCAAAAAAGTTTCCCAACTGCTTCCCCACCGATTCTGACATGTAACCCACTGGAAGGTCATAGATCTGAATCCAGAAATCAACCTCATTGAGCTGCACTTTCATCGGATCCTCACCCGCTTTGATGGTATTTAGTACCAACAATGCATTGTTAAAAGACCATGGACCACCATTTGTGACCCATTGCAGATCATCCTTATGATAAAACTGAAAGAGAAATATACCTGATTTCAGATCCTTAATATTGATTCCCATTGCAGGCCTCCAAACGTCAGCAATCTTGGATTTCATGGCATGAACATTTAAACCCTTCTCTGTCAGAAACCTGCCCACCAGACATAGCTCAAACCTGTTCACATCTTCCTCTACATCTCCATCCAAGATTAGTTCTTCATTCTCCTCATTATCAATGTCTAGATCCTCCAACTGCATTTCAATATCTTCTGTAGTAGCCATGGTAATAATACCCTCTCACGATTCTAAAGAATAGAACGAAGAGAAAACTCAGAGACTCTCACAGAGAATGGAGAGAGAAAAAAAAAATATCACAGAGGGGACAGGGTAACGGATGATTAACATATGCACTACCATCACAATCTTGATACATATTCAGAAAGCAAATAAAAATACGGTCTTGACGTCTTGTAGCCCTATGTTTAGATATTAAAAAAGGATGAGACGCAAAATACAGTCTTGTAACCCTATGTTTAGATATTAAAAAAGGATGAGACGCGATAGTTTAATATTTTATTAAAATGACGTTCACAAAGTTCTTGTAACTGTAAAAAATAAAATGCAACATATGTTAAAAATATAATCGCAAAATATTGTTTTAAAGTCATTTAAGCGTAATATAACAAAAGTTGTGCCATTTTTGAAATACAACATTTAAACGGAATATAACAAAAATCAAGTTTACGGTACCATTTTTGGAATACAATATAAACAATCACAAACTTTGTCTTTGTTTTAATATCAAAATATTGTATATTCTTTTTTCTTCTAATTATCATCTTGAGTAGAGTAAATAAAATGTACATAATTTAGTTTAAATTTTAAGTTTCGATTCGAACTTTTGAATTTAAACAAAAATTAAATTAGTTATCACCTTCAAAATAATAATAAAGTTAACACCAATGTTAACACAAAATCACGCAAGTGCACGTGTTCACAAGTAATATAGATATAAATCAAGTTTGTTCCACAGAGATCTGGTTTAGGTTTCAATTCAGTAGATGTACCTATGCAACAATGTATGATTTTAATTCACTGCTAAGACAAATAACAATTTGGAGTTTTTGATTATCTAAATTAAACCAATGTTGTAAAAATCGCTATGCGGGTCTAGGCGGTGGGCCTACCTTCTAGCGATTAATCGACTAGGCGGTGATTAATCAGAATGATTAATCGGAACATTAATCGGATGTATTTAAATATTATTTTTTATATAATTTAATTTTAATATTTAAAAATGTATTTTAAACCGCCTAATCCCGCCTAGACGCCGCCTAGGACCGCCTAGGTGCCGCCTAATCAAAAAAACGCCTAATGACCGATTTTTACAGATTTTAGGCGTTTAATGGCCTCCTAACGCCTAGGCGCCGATTAATCGGCCGCCTAGGCCGATTTTTAGAACACTGAATTAAACTAAGATGCAAATTATTAAACTAAGAATTAATTAACTAATGAGTTCTAAAACTGATTTACTTATATGAGAATAAACATGGGATCCTAACTTCATTAAATACTTCGATTAGATCTGACTCTTTAATCACTATATGCAATGGTTATGATATCTGATCGGATAACACGAAACAAGTACACGCTACCTGTCAACATACGTATACCAAACTACCCATACATCCACAAAAGAGATAGAAGATGAATAGACACCAATTATGCTCAGACCCTATATGTCTATAGAATTTGAAAACATAACGGTTGAAGAGCAAGTTATCCATAAAGATCACACAGGACAGTATAAGTATTTTCATCTTACACTACAAATCATATTGATAACAATTATGAACCTATGATAGCATGACAAGTTCTAAATCTCAAGATCCACTTTCACTTCACAAGAGATTAACAGATTAGATGTTAGCTACGCATCTAACAATTAAGCATAACCATACGAGGATATCAGATATACATCACACACAGATCTTTAAAGCATCAAAATACTAAAGCTCCATAAATAAATCCGTTAGAATCCCATGACAACGATTAGTTCATAATCGAACCGTTCGTCACCATGGGATTTGATGAAAACATGATATGAAACAAGATATGAATGAAAGTAATAATATTAATAGAACAAAGAGTTGAGAAAACAAATCTATAATCCAAAGTCTACACAAGATGAAGTAGATCTAGATCCGTGCTTGTCACGAGCGTTGAATCTTTCTCCGCTTTTCTATGCTCCACTTTTGTTGCCCTGATTTATATCCCGGAGTACTCCTATGGCCGATCTGTCACCCCCCTTGCAATTCTATGCTATGATAAGTAACGATCCAAATTACAATGATAGGGTCTGTTTAAATAGGCCCTAGAAGTCTTGCCCAACAAGAAAATACCCTATAATACAATTAGAATTCGAATAAACTACCTAAAATACAATTAGAATTCGAATAGGGGCAAAACAGGAATTTTTCAACAATTTTCTGGATGGCCCGCACGCTGCCTGCGCTCCCACAGCCCTGCCAGCGCTTGAACTTCTGTTTCTGACACTTTTGGAGCGCTGCTAGCGCTCTAAGGGCGCTGCCTGCGCTTGAGCTACTGGCAGTTTGCTTCTTTCTACTCCGTTTCTTCGGTTTTTCGCCTTTTCTTCCCGTTCTTTTTGCACAAGCTTCCGTCTTCAATTTCCTTAGCTTGAAATCTTCCTGGCAACCCACGATAAGACTCCATTCTTCATTTCATTGCACAAATCAACTCCACAAAAGACGGAAACTTCAACCCTAATCGACATTTCTACAAACCTGCACACTTAAACAAAATACATCAAAACTACAACAAACTTGAGGCCAAGTGAATCAATTTAAGCCGATATGAAACGCTTCAAGTGGATATAAAATCCACTTATCAACCAACATCATCTAATGATAATTTAACATAAAAAACCTCTTTATTTATATGTTCGAGAACCTTGTTAGACACAATAATTTTAAGGTTTATATTGTACCTTAAAAAGTGTAAATAAGGATGGGACGAAAGGAGTAGTTTTTTTAGTTAATAGCCTAATAGGATTGCTTTCGTGTTTTAACATGCACATATTCGTTTTTGTGCAATGACTATAAATAAAATTTAGATTCTAAATACAAAGAATTAATTTTGATATTTATGTATGCTATGTAATATTGGAATTTACTAATGCTAACATTTTGTTGTACGTTGATTTTAATATGAGACGGAATTTTGCTAAACTTAAATATAGGATCGGTCCTCCTGAGCAATATGAATTTCAATGGAATTTTTTTTTGGGATTTGAAATTGAAAAAATGTTAATTTAAATTTTTAAATAAAAATTTTTTTGAAAAAAATTTGCAATCTAGTCAATTGTAATGATAGAAGATTGATTCCCGTACTTTTTATAACATCCAAGCCCATAACCGAATGCATACCGGACCCAACAACCCATCACAGGTCAGTCCAAAAATGCTAGCAAATTGGTATACATTAGCTATTGACTTGTATCTATAAAGGGCCCAAACACTCTTATTCTAATCGATGTGGGATGTTAAGTTTTTAAGTTTACTAGCTTATATCCCGTGCAAAGCACGAGTTAATTTTAAATAATTTTAAAATTATATGATTAAATAAAATAAAGTATAATAATTTATTATGGATATAGTTTAACTTTGTAATATTAATTGACAAAATTATTAGTAATAATAATAGTTATTTAATAAATGATATGTATTGATTAGAACTAATAATATAAAATCTTAATGTAAATTTGTTGTTGAAGGGATTCGAACATTGGATCTTTAGAAAAGGGATTTGAATATAGAATATTTCTTATTATTAGATCTAACGCCTATAATCTATTTACTGCATATCTAACGGTCAATATTTTTTTTAGATAGTTGAACCAAACAACCAAATTATACCCCTGTTTGCTTATTATATTATAGTATAGTACTAGCTTATAACCCGTGCAAAGTACGGGTTGCTTTTAATTTTTTGTAATTTGTTTATAGTATAATATAATATTATAAATATTGATTTTAATATTATAAATATTAATTTTAATTTGTTATAGTGTAATTTGTTATTTGTTTAATATGTTTTTTAATATTAAAAAATAGGGTTGAACCAAACTACCAAACTACCAATTATCTCCTAGTTTAATACTATTATAAGCGAAATAGGATATTTTTGGTTGTCAGTTTGGTACTCTTTTGTTGGTCACTCATTTTGATCGCTCTTTGATTTGCTTAAATCTCTATTATTAATAATAAAAAAAATGTAAAAAAACACACAAAGCACTCTCCCGTTAAACACTCTCCTGTTAATAAAATTAAAAAAAAAACACGCCACGCCACTCCTCTCGATCAAAACTCTCGGCTAAATCTTTGCTTACCCGGGAATGTTTTTAGATAGATAAAATATTACTTAAATTTATTTTTAAATGAACTAAAATTATGGCTAAAAAATAGGGTTGAACCAAACTACCGAACTACCAATTATCCCCTAGTTTACTTATTATAGTATAGTATAGATAAGCGAAATAGGATATATTTGGTTATCGGTTTGATACTCTTTTGTTGGTCACTCTTTGATTTGCTTAAATCTCTATTATTATTAATAAAAAAAATGTAAAAAACACACAAAACACTCTCCTGTTAAACACTCTCCTATTAATAAAATAAAATAAAAAACCCACACGCCACTTCTCTCGATCAAAACTCTCGGCTAAATCTTTGCTTAATCGGGAATGTTTTTAGGTAGATAAAATATTAATTAAATTCATTTTTAATTGACTAAAATTATGGTTAAAAAATATGGTTGAACCAAACTATCAAACTATCAATTATCCCCTAGTTTACTTATTATAGTATAGTATAGATAAATAAACGATGAATCTAAATTTGATACAAAAAAATAAGAAGAAAAAACTAATTTTTTCAAAAATTGTTAGATCTTCTCATTTTTTATCCAATGCATCACAACTTCTTATCTGAAATGATCTTTACGGACCTTTTTTTAAGCAAAATTTTTCAATTATATATTCAATATTGATTAAAGAATGAATTTTGATCACTAATTTTTTTTAATTGAATAAATATATGAATGAATAAATATATGAAAGAATAAATCTTATTTTGTATTTTAGAAAAAGGCACTCTAAAAAAAACATACTCCGTCCCTTTTGATTCTTAACACTTTCTATTTTGGGATGTCCCAATAGATTGTTAACATTTCCTAAAATAGTAAGTTTTAACACTATTACACTCACTACTTCAGTTATTTTAACAATACTTTACACTATTACATCCACTACTTAACTTATTTTAACTATAAAATCACTATTACACACACTACTTAAATTATTTTAACAATAAAATCACTATTACACCCACTACTTCATTTATTTTAACAATATTACACCCATTATATTGGTTTCCATGCAAAAAATAAACGTTAACATCCCATTGGGACGGAGGGAGTAGTATATTTACAATGAACTATCTGACTTTTGGTAGGGATGGCAAAACAATCCGAACCGACGGATACCCGATCCAAAACCCGACTTTTTGGATATCCAAAACCCGACTTTTTGGATATGGATATGGATATGGATTTGAATTTCATACCCGAAATTTTTTGGATATGGATATGGATTTCATGTATACCGATCCGAAACCCGATCCGAAACCCGAAACCCGATCAAAACCCGAGCCGAACCCGAAACCCGAAAAATACCCGAATTTTATTTATTATATTTTATATTTTCTATATTATATATTTTATATATTATATATTATATATGAATGTATATTATAAATACATATTATACATACACTTATATATATATATATATTATATAAATGTATATTATAAATACATATTATACATACACATATCTTTGAGACATAAGATATGGAAAGATCGAGAAAATAAATTGTCATGGATGTAGCGGTATTTTTTAACTTACTTACACAATTTTTTTTTATTTTTTTGTTAAGCAACTTATTTACACTATTTTTAATTTTGAATACCCGAAAAAACCCGATCCAATCCGAAACCCGATGGATTTGGATTTGGATATTGAGTTTTGGATCCGAAACCCGATACGATCCGAAACCCGAAACCCGAAAATATTTGGATTTGGATTTGGATTTTGCAAAACCCGAGCCGAACCCGACCCGTTGCCATCCCTAACTTTTGGACTCCCGATTTTGATGGGCCTGTACAACTTCTACACCATCTGCACTGGAAACACACGAAGATATTGACCCCATCCAAAAATTATAAAATTAATTTATAACTACTCAAAATATTTGTATGCGGTCACTTTTTTTTTTTTGAATAAAAATGCACTTTTCATTAAAACATAACATCCGACAATAATGTCTCCAACACACATAACAGAGGAGATGAACTAACAATGAAGCTATTAAGCTCACAAGTAATCCTAAGTAATCCTAGCCATTTTATGTGCTAACTTGTTTGCCCGCTTTCTAACAAACTTACCGACACCCCACCCCTACACTGTACTATGTATTTGCAGTGCTGCACCAGAATTCCAAGCTCTCGATAGTTAACCTGCTCTTTGTTCACTGCATTAACACCAAGCAAAGAATCACTCTCTATAACAATTTCAGCTACTGGTAGTTCCTCCAGCCATGATAGAGCCTCACGGATACCTACAATTTCTGCTTCAACCATCTGTACACAGCCTGCAAAACACATAATTTTCCCCGAAATATACTGCCCCTGATCATTTCTAAGAACCATTCCCACTGTAAACGAATTTTTGTCCTTCTACAACTAAAGCATCCACGTTTATCTTGAATTGCCCTACCTCAGATGGTTTCCATTTCTGATTTTGCTGTTGCAAGTTATGTCCCAGGTCCACTGATGGTTTAAACTTTCTGTTCACAAGGCGCCACTCCGTGATTTGTTTCAAACTCCATGTCATCGTTGCTACATGTGTCATATTCTTACCTTCAAATATAGGCTTGTTCCTAGAAAACCACACTCCCCAGATAACTGCAGCTATTTTCACCAGATTATCTTCCGTTTCATAGCTTAATTTGCTGAGCAACCACTCTGAAGCATTTTCCACCTCCCCTGTATCATAAACCAACCCCACCTGTCTCCAACATTCCTTAGCAAAATTACAGTCCAAAAATAAGTGCATGAGATGCTCAACATCTCCATCCTTTTCCTCTGAATATTACGAACATGTACATTATTTCGACATATCCTCCAGATAAGAATTTTAACCTTATGAGGAACCTCAAGACTCCAGATTTTATTCCAACCTTTCGAATGCTGAAACCCTATATTACCAACATGGTCTTGAAACCACTTCTGATAACCCGTTTTCACCGTGTACTGTCCACTGCTTGCATAGATCCAGGCAATCCTGTCCTTGGTACACACCTGAGGAATACGGGTACTAAGAATTGCTTCTGCATCCTCATTGCTGAAATACGATCTCACCTTAACTTCATCCAACTTCTTTCTTCCTTCCTCGAAAAAATCACAAACCTTCATGTTCTGATTCACCATAACATTCCCTTGATCAACACAGAAGCCTTCCTTGCTCCTCAACCATCTATCTGATCCAATACTTATTGTTTTCCCATCACCCAACACCCACCTTAGACCCTTCTTGATTTCTTCTTTTGCCTCCCATATGCCCGACCAAGTGTAACTTGAGCCTCCTATTCTCCTAGCTTGAAGCAAATGACAGTCCGGAAAATACCTAGCTTTGAGAACCCTTGCCACAAGAGAACATGGTTTTGATATTAAGTTCCAGCACTGCTTCCCTAACAGTGCCAAATTAAAACCATGGAGGTCCCTAAAGCCTAGACCACCACTCTTTTTCGACATACACATCTTTTCCTAAGCTAGCCAACGAATTCCCTTGCTATTAGACGAATTAGACTTCCACAAATACTCGTTCATCATTCTTTCAATTTCCTGACATAATGTTTTAGGAATCAAAAAGCACGACATAGTATAAGACGGAATTGTGTGGGCAACATTCCTGATCATTACTGCTTTTCCAGCTCGAGACAATAACCTTGAATTCCACCCTTGTACTCTTTGAAATACCTTATCTTTTAAATACCTGAACACTGTCTTCTTTGAACGCCCAATGAGAGATGGTAGTCCAAGGTATTTACTATTTCCGATGTCATTAGTAACACCTAGAATCTGCTTAATCTCTAGCTGCTTATCTCTACACATTCGAGTTAAAGAAAACTGCAGACTTCTAGTAGTTTACAGCCTGACCAGAGAAAGCCTCATACTTGTTCAGCACCTCTTTAATTGACCCTGCTTCAGCTGCTGTGGCTTTAAAAAAAAGAAAGCTGTCATCAGCAAACAATAAATGTGTTATCGAAGGGGTTGTTCTACTTATACAGCATCCCTTAATCTTTCCAATGCCATCAGTCGATTTTAACGCTAAAGAAAGTTCTTCCACACAAAGCAAAAAGAGATAGGGTGATAAAGGGTCGCCATGGCGAAGCCCTCCCTTTGGATTAATTGGACCAATATTAGAAGCTTGAAAATTAATAGAGTAAGACACTGTCGTTACGCAGAGCATCATCCACTTGATCCACTTTTATGAGAAACCCATCGCCTCCATTCTATTATGCAAATACTTCCAACTTACTCGGTCGTACGCTTTACTGATGTCTAGCTTGAGTGCTACTTCCCCTTCATTACCTCCATTCTTACGCTTCATGTATTGTAGAAGTTCAAACGTTAATAGAACATTATATATGATATTCCTTCCCGGTACAAAAGCAGATCGCTCCTCTGAAATACTGTTTGGAAGGATTTTTTGCAACCTATTTGCTTGAACCTTTGCCACAATTTTGTACAAAACACTGCACAAAGCAATGGGGCGAAGATCCTTAACCTCTTCTACATTTTCTTTTTAGGGATCAGCACTAGAGTAGTATCATTAAGAGATTCTGAGAACTTACAGTCAAGTAGCCATTCCTTACAGCAGAGAAAAATCTCCTTGCCTAACAATTTCCAAAAGTGCTGGAAAAATGTCGGATTTAAGCCATCCGAACCATTTTCTTTTTAGGGATCAGCACTAGAGTAGTATCATTAAGAGATTCTGAGAACTTACAGTCAAGTAGCCATTCCTTACAGCAGAGAAAAATCTCCTTGCCTAACAATTTCCAAAAGTGCTGGAAAAATGTCGGATTTAAGCCATCCGAACCACTTGCTTTATCAGGGTGCATACTCCGTACTGCATATGTGAATTCTATAAAAGTTAAATCAGCTGTTAACATGTCATTCTATTCATTCGAGACAACAGCTTCATCACCAAAGAAAGTCTTTGCTCGCTGTTTCCAATATACCTCTTCATGCAGCAATAATTCATTTAATCTCTCTTTTTCATCAAAGTACAACTGCACCCCGTCATCATCTTCTCTATTTCTTAGTACCTCAATAACCTCCTTATGATTGATCATTTTTTCTCTGAACTTATGAAAGAATGTTCTCCCCCACTTCGCCATATATGATGAAACTGAAATAAGCTTTGGCAACAAGTGAATAGCAGGAAGGTTTTGCCAATATTGAGAAACATCAGACTTTAAATTAGTCTCCTTTAACCATGTGTTTTCAAACCTAAATCGAAATAGTTTCTTAGTTACCGAGGTATTCAAAAGCTCCAACTTTATCGGGTCATGATCTGACACAACAACATGTGATACTACCAATGTGCACAGAAAGAACAAATGCCACCAAGAATCAGTAGCAAATGCTCTGTCTAGTCTCTCACGTACCCACTCTGTCGTACCCTTGCTTTTCTCCCACGTAAAATCTCCACCCTTTAAATCAACTTCAATTAAAGCACAGTCCTCAATTGCCCTTTTAAACCCATTCATCAGACTTTGAGGATGAGGATGTCGTCCTTTCTTATCAGTACTGTACAGAAGGTCGTTAAATCACCAAATACACACCACGAATGTAATAACCCGGATTTTTCAAGAAATGAATTTATTATTATTTCAATAATAATAATGTTATCCTAAAATGAGGAGGATTTTTTTTTTATTTTACTTAATTATTTAATTATTTTCGGTTAAGTGGAACCTGGTCCTCCTTTTTAAAATTTTATTGACTGAGTAGATATCTCGAGTCAATAGTTATTCAGTAAAGATTTTATTTTAAATTATTGAATAATTTAGAAATTTTAAAATCCTTAGAAAATGATTATTTTAATAATTTGAGGATTTGTAGAAATTACTTGATTAATATATAAAATCAAGAATTTGAGATTTTACTAAAACAATAGTGTTTGTAGTATTTTTATAAAGCCCTGTAAATTGTGAAATATGAATCACAATTATTATTTTTATGAATTGTTTTTATAAATTATTAATATTTGTAAAATGCATATCAATTTAGAAAATTTAGATTTAATTCTAATTCTTTCTCCAAAAATCTTTAAAAATATTCTAGTATTTAATTATGCTAGAAATTTTATTTTTACAAATTAGAGTTATAAGTTTAAAATATTATTGAAGGTGTGTAGTATTTAATTGTATTGCTTTATATGTTATTGGGCCAAGCCCATTAGGGTTAAAGACACAACACACCACAGATATATACACGATACACACACAGCCGCATAAAGAAACACGCACAGACAAAACCATCGGGGGAGGGGGAGAGAAAACCAGCGGGGGGAAAGAGATTCACGGGGAGAGAGATTCGCGGAGAGAGATTCGCGGGGAGAGAAGGAGAGAAAGAGAGAAAGAAAGAGGGGAGAGAGGCCGGCGATGGTGGTTGTCCGGTGGTGGTGGTTTCGCGGTACTGTGCAGCGGTGGAGGAGACACGCGGGTGGCCGGAGTAGAGCCACCACCAGTGGTGGTGTTGGTGGCGCGAAGGCAGCAGTGGGCGGAAGAGAGAGAGAGAGAGAGAGAGAGAGAGAGAGAGAGAGATGGGGGAGATTGATTTCGGTGGTTTGATTTTCGGGTGAGTCGAACCGGAACCCAAATGGTATAATTTCTTCGTATTTTTAAATTATGTATTTAATTAGCTAATTGTAGTATATTAATTTGTTAATTGTTATGAGCTAATTAGTGGTAAAATTGATATAGTTTAATTGTTATGATTTTAATTAGCTAGTTGTGGTAATTTAATTAAATAGTTGTCGTAATTTAATTAGATTTAAATTGCGAGTTTAATTGTTAATTTTCGTGATTTAATTCGGAGAGCATAGATAATTATAATTGTTGAGTTTAATTATGAGTCCGATTAAAGGTTCGGGTTAGTGATTGTTAATTGTTAAATTGTTAATTGTTAATTGTTAGTGAGTAATTATTAATTGTCGGATAATATATTCGGGTTAGTTGTCAAGAAATTGTTAAGTGCTAATTGCTAATTGTTAGTTTCCAATTGAAATTGTTAATCGCTAAGTGTTAAGTGCTAATTGTTATCGCCATGTAAAGTAGTCATAAAGGTTGGATAACTTGTAAATGTCTATGTGCTAGATGGTATGAATCAAGTTATAGTATATGTTGATAGTATAAGTGCCAACTACGTGGTGTTGGCTTAAATGTGGATAAACTTAGTTTACTTTCCTTACATGTTGAGGTGCCGCATGTCTGGGCGGATACTTTTCCTTATGTGCTAGTTGCCGCATGTCTGGGCGGATACTTTTCCTTATGTGCTAGTTGCCGCATGTCTGGGCGGATACTTTTCCTTATGTGCTAGTTGCCGCATGTCTGGGCGGATACTTTTCCTTATGTGCTAGTTGCCGCATGTCTGGGCGGGTACTTTTCTTATATGTTTACTTTTATGTTGCTGCAAGTTGAGGCAGTTTTTATTTTATCAAAAACAGGGTTATAAATTGTTTTGATTGGCATGGAGGGGCTGTGCCCATAGTCCGATAAACGAATACTACATGCCGAAATTTTCTAAAAATCCCCTGCATTTTAATTTATTTAACTTATTTGATTTCAAGGGTTTAAATGTATGATTTGGGTGTTAACTGTTTATGTGTATATGTGTTAAGTGAATTAATTCGAGGGTAATTGTTGTCTCGAGGATTTATGTGCTAAGTGATTTAATTCAAGGATTTATGTGCTTCGAGGATTAATTGTGTTTTGAGGATTAGCTATTAATCAAGTTTTGTCGTAGAAGGTCAATGGTATTATAAATGTATAGGTTAAGTGAAGTTGACTAAATGGTGGTATAGGGTTATGATATGTTGGTACTAGGAAATGTTCACTTTATATAAGGGGACTCTTCCCGTGT
Organism: Kitagawia praeruptora; assembly: GCA_037693485.1. Lineage (NCBI taxonomy): Eukaryota > Viridiplantae > Streptophyta > Magnoliopsida > Apiales > Apiaceae > Kitagawia > Kitagawia praeruptora. Next base: position 111,715,696 of record CM075351.1, on the reverse strand, counting down.
TGTTTGCTATTACTAAATGTCTTATGTGCAATAAGTGGTATTAGAGTAGTCAACTATAGGGAGGACACCTATAGTTTGACTTAATGATTATTTAGTGATAATCCCGAGTCGTGTCTACTCGATATACGTGGTATGACTGACACGTACTCGTAACTATTTCAGTACCATTAGGGCGAAATCAAATTGGAGCGACGTGCATCCAAAAAGGAAGATCGAGACGTCAGGTAAGGTCCATGGAATTACTTGGACGAGGTGCGAAGGATTTGTTCGCGGTTTCTATTTTCTGCTAAGGACCAGAGGTAAGTTTACTATGCATACTCTATTGTTCAGAGTATATTTATTTTAAATATATGAAATGTGTTAAATAAGTTTTCAATCCATAATCGCGAGTTTTTCCAACCTTGTACTTCTTCTCCCAAATCATAGTATTCCTTGCTTTGCCAACAATATTAAATCCTGCTCGTGCAATAACCAAAACCCCATGGCTTATAATACTGCTGATGGGCAGTGATATTTTTATGGCTCTATATCTTGATTTATACGGTATATATATATATATATCTATAAACTTTTCGTACTAGGGAAGTGGACTATATGTTATGAGGTTTATATTTATGTATCGGAATAAGAAAGGCTCCGAGGGTAGAGCGTGTATTGAGTTTTAGAACTTAGCCGCGTGTTGGGGCTATTTCGTATTGTATGTTTTCGAAAACCCGGGCAAAGCTTTTAAAAATAATTTCGCAATAATTAACCTAAAGGCAACATCACCAATAAACCAGTGTTTATTTAATTAATAGATGCCCCTGAAAGCATTTACTAATTAAATAAACCTCATTCGCCTAATTTAAATTTATTTAATTAGATGAATATCATTTTCAAAACGCTTTCTTAAATTCACTTTGTCCCGGAGAAATAATAAAACAATTTAATGGAGTGATTCTATCTAGTATATTATTTATCGGAGATAGTTTATTTTCAATACGGATTAAAGATATTCCAATGGTTATAAATTGGTTACTTTCAGCTTAAAACAGCTGGATTGATATCGATATATGTTATTTGAATGCTTATTTAATTCGATGAATATTAATTATAATATTCATTAAGAAAAAAAAAAAGGAAAGAGAAGAAGGATTTTCATGCTTATTAATTATTTCTTATTGACCGAGAGTCAGTAGTAGTTATTTGATAAAGTGGCTAAAGTTTGGAGACTGCTGGAGAGATTGTGTCTTGATTTTTATTAGAACCATTCCAAGAGTTGTATTTGGGGTGTTTTGAGGTTATTAAATATTCCAGTATTAATAGTAAATATTATTTGAATATTACTTAATAAATGAATGTTAATTTGAGTATTCTTTTAAAAAGGGATTATTGAATATTTATTATTTGTTACATAGTAGTCAAATATTTATTAAATACTCTAAGTGTTTTGAAGGTTATAAAACACTATTTAAAGATTGTCTAAGGACTTTCATAGTCATTTAAAATATTATATTTTGAATCTATCTAGGTAAGTTACTTTTCAAGAACTTATATATATATGGAATTACCCTGTTGTGGTTACAAGCTTTATGCGTACCATTTTCCATGTGTGATCACAAAACCCTGTGTCGAGATTGATGTCGGTACAAGTGTATATCTATACTTGAACTCTTTTGAACTCAAAACATTTTCGAAAACCCCCGGTCAGGTTTTACTCTCTTGCTCGTTTTTCAAGAAATTATCGGTCGACTGAAGTCGAACTTCAACTACTCAAGTTTTCTATCAAAATGATTTTGACAAGAAAAGAAAAAGGGGACTCTGGTAGGTGTGGGAATCGTTGACGAACGATTCCCGGGATGTGTAAGCGGCCGTGAGCCAGGCGGTCCATCAATTATTATTCCGGCCCAGGTGTTGCCGAAGGATGATTACGGATGTAGTTTTCATCGAGGGTGATTACGGATGTAGTTTTCACCCAGGGATAGTTACGGATGTAGTTTCTATCCTTCTACCGGTAGAGAAGACCCGAGGATTATTGGACTTGGATGTGGCGACTGATCATCGTCAATCCTTGTCAGGTTTTTATGTTTTCTTTAAGTCCCATCCTCCACTTTGGAAAAATACTCAAACACTGCTTCTTAGGCCTAAGTGCCAAGTAGCCGATAGTGTTGTTTTCAATTTTGAAAGATGATGAATTCATGCAGTATCTAGAACTGCAAGATTATTCTAACAATAATGGCACGTGCTTGTGCACTTTTGCAATTATTCAAAAGATGAAAGATGGTTCAGCGGTTATTGATGTTAAATCCCAAATGTTTTGCTTCAAGAGCTTTGACTCTCTTCCTATCATTTATTTCTGAGTTTAGACTTATCAAGTGGTTAAAGAACTTATACCCGGTACATGATGTTGATCTGTAAGGTGTTTGATGGAAATGACATACTTATATGTATATGCTTTCAGATTGAGAAATACTAAAGATGAAATCTTCTAATGGTTGGTTTGTATATGATGATAAGCAACTGTCTTAGCAGCATATTGAACTACGTATTTTGAAAAGCCTTCTAAAAGATTAGCAATACTGTAGTGTACACTATTTCGCTAAGATATGAGGATTACTATGGTTATTATAAACTTATCTGTTCATTGGATGTTGCGTTAAACGTCATATTTTCTTTATTGAAGTTTCATAGTATAAATGTTTCGGAAATGATGTTAAGTATTGTTGGATTTTAAAACCCATGTGTATATTGATATATATTGTTGTGCTCTATTAATACTTGCTGGGCAATTCTTTCGCTCATACTTGCTTGTTTTAAATATTAACCTTTCAGAGGAAGGTAGATGATTGAGGCTTATTTGCATGGCTTAGGAGAAGTAGGCAGTGTGCCCTTGTGAAGATGATATGATCCAGAACATAGATAGCTGGAGTAAGTTATATGTAAGTACATTGATGTGTAATATATATTAGTTTGTACTGAGTAGTACTAGTTGCTGGTGTACTTCCCAACGAAGCTATACTAGTAGTATAAGATTTTTAAGACATAGTGCGATGTAATAGAATGGATGTAATAAAGATGTAAAGATTTTAGTTCTTGTTTCTAGCCCTATGACCTAAAAGATACTTGGTGGTTGGGGTCGTAGAGTTATATTTCAGTTTTAATGATTATAGATGGTTTAATGTTGTTAAACAGGTAATTTGATGTTAAGGATTTCCGCGTGACGACCAAATCCCTGACCCCGGATTTGGGGCGTTACAGAAATGGTATCAGAGCTTAGGTTATAGTAAACTAGAAACGAGAGTGAGTAGGAGTGTGTATAGTTATGTGAGAACGTCAGAACTCATGTAGAGTTCCTGTTGGACTATTGGATATAGTACCAATGATTAAGTTAAGATTGGAAGGCTATGCCGAGGAATATGTTGAGATAGACGTCACTTCTTGTGGTGATGAACGTCTGCTAAAGAATTCTTAGGGGTAAGTATTGGTCGACAGGGGCATAAATCGCCCGAGACCTAAGATTAAGATAATTTTAGGGGTTCATGGATGAAGTTATGTACTCCCCGAATGATAGGAAATTTCAATATGATGATGAAGGATGGAAAGCTGGCATCCAGTATTATGACAATGATGAGTTGAGATAGCATCCGTACTGTTAAAATTCCAAAAAGGGGAAGCAAAACAAGATCCCTATGAAAGAGTATTAGCCGAAGTTGCGGGTATTTAAATCTTCTCGAGTTTAAGAGAGCTTGAGGTAATATTAGAAATAGATTGGTGGACGGACGTCGAATGTTTCAAATGATTACGTAGAGAAAATGGTGAAGTGGTGCTTGGTCGATAAAGACGAGATATATTTTAAGAACCAAGACGGATTGAGGAAGTCAGAGAAAGACTTAAATAGGAAGGCTGTTGTGCCAAAACTGCTAAGCTTAAGTAGCACACGGGATTGACGCAAGAAAAGAAATGTTTGGTATAAATACGGTTATAATGGTGATTGGATCTGAGTATGTATTTCCAGCAATGTTCCAGAATATCGCCCATTCGACACGTGGAATTCGTCGTTGCTAGGGGCGACACCGGTATCGAAGCCTTCTCAAAGAATAGAATGCTTGCGTGAGATGCTTGCGCCGAGTCGAATAGAACTCCTTAATATCGTAAAATGCCGATGGTTGAATCTCTAGCGACTGTTACGAGTCGACGATGGCGTCGGTTATCGAGCACCTTAGGGTGTGCGTGGAAAAGAAGAGCGCTATAATCGAACAATTATCCGTCGGAGGAGCCGACATGAAAGGCATCCGTGGAGACCTTGGCATTACCCTCCCCAATTATGAATCATTTTGATTACTTCCCCAGTCTGAATTATTTGATATCTCCCCATTTGCAACTTATGTTTATTATCTCCCCAATGTGAATTATTTGAGACATCCCCGTGCATAAATTATTTGGATTACCTCCCTAATCTATGACCTAACTTGACATCTCTCCAAGAGAGAATTTTGATAAAGAATATACTCCCTCTTCGAAGTTGTTTTATAATACTCATGTTAAACCATATTGGTTTCAATTTTGCTAGAAGCTGTCATTATACCTACTTTCAGATTTATGAGGCCCTATCGATTGATGATATTTAAATTCCCACTTTTCTTCAAATATTGGATAATCCTATGGTGCTATAGCACCACTTGCTTGTTGTATACCAGTATCTTTCTGGTTATCCTTTTCCTTGAAAATTGCACCTTGGAATCTGATCAATTTTAATCCAGGGTGTCCACTTGAGAATTATTTGTCGAAAGACGATAATTATTATGTCAGGTCGAATACACAATAAGTAATCAAATACTGTATGAGTAACTTAACAAGAACACACTGTTTAACAATTAAAAACTGTTTGAAATTAATAATTCCTCTCTCAGTGATGTAAATATCACAGAGAGCTGCTTAGGTTACAATCAATAAATTTCTCAATGTTCGATTACCCTTCTAGGGTTAACCTAACTGTATTTATAGAACATACAGCTTCGTACAATCAGTAACTGATTCTCCTAAAATCAAGCTATACAATTGATATCAATCACGATTGCTTCAGTCTTCCAAGTCAACTCAATCTCTTTGACAGCTTTTCAATCTTCAAAGATATTGCTTCCATATTTATCAATCTTCAAACACTGTTGACTCTTCAGACAATACCGCTACAGAGTTTAACAAACTCTGTTTGCGCTTCCAGTCAGTGTTTAATCAAACTCTGACTGCTTCCAGCTAAACTCTGTTTTCTGACTTTAGCTTCCAAACACTGTTTCCATCAATCATTTCTAACAATCTCCCCCAACTTGTCCATTAGCAAGAATGTACAAGTTTACAGTAAATGATGATGTCAAAACAAATACAAAGTATACAGTGTTTAACATACAAACAGAGTTTAAGCTATTACTTAACAAATTCTACAGAAAATAAGAAAATTTCTTACAGACTTTAATTTCTAATCTCTTGTAGATCAGACATTGTTCTGAGATAGTCTATAAGCAACCTTCTTTCAGCATTTTCAAGCTCTACCTGCATAGCTTCTTTGATTTCTCTCAACTGAGGATCATTCTCATCAGTTTGATAGATAGCAGCTCTAAGATCGTAGATTTTGTTTCTTCTCATCTCATTTCCCAACCTGATGTATTTCACCTCTTCAGATTTTACATTGAAATCCAGAATAGTAATTCCAAGATCTGTTTTCAGCTTTGTAGTTCCCTTTTCCATTTCAATCAGATTGCCATTCCAATCTCTGTATTTAGGAACATACTTACTGTTGATTTTCATTTGTCTTCTTGCAAGATTCTGAATCATTCTTTGTCTGAGCACATTTCCAACTGACTGAGCTCTTTGATTTCTCACTCTGAAAATATATAGGACATATTCAAGTTCTTCAGCATACTTTAATTCGATATCCTTTTCAGAGACTTTAAATACTGTTCCATCAGCCATGAAATATAACAAGAAATCCTTTTCTAGACTCTTCTGATATACAAGCTGTACTGACTCCAGTTTGTCCAAACTCTCTTGAGTGACAACACGACCTGGAACAGACAGTGAAGAAGGATCTCTAGGACCAACATATTGCCTTTTATCTCTGTGTGAGCCTATGCCTCCTTTATTGTATCCAACTTTACCAGATAAAGCTCTACCATCAGTGAAATCCATTGGAATTGTAGCTTCTAATCTTGAATCATGAGGAGCACCCCTCTTAAATGTTGATTTCAACTGAAAAGACAATAATGGTGTGGTCACAACTTGTGCAGCAACAGAGGTTGTGTCTTCATTCTTCTGTACAACATGTGTATCAACAGAGGTTGTAACTATACTTTTCAGCTTTTGCTTAGCTTCTGCATCTGTTGGTTTTCTGAATACTTGCATTCTTTGATTTGTACCAACAGGTTCTTTGATTTGAATGCCTTTAAGAACAGGCTTTGCAGCTTTAGCAACTTTCACATTCTTCTTTGCTTTTTCAGACTTTAGAGCTTTCAGATGCTTTTCTTGTAAACTCTTCTCTTCAGCTTTAGCATCTTCTAAAGTAACTCCTTCTGCATTCTCTTCCATAAAAAGCTTAACAGCTAACTCCTCATCAGTCTTTGGGTTTGATGTTAATTCCAAACTCTTGGTCTTTGAAGTACCTTGAGTTTTAGTGTTTATTCCAACAGACTGTGATTTAAAAGATTTGCCAGATCTCAGAGTTTGCTTTTCAGAGTTTAAGACCTTGCTCTTATCACTTGCCCCTCCATCTCCAGCATCATCCTTTTGAGTCAGAGTTTGAGAAACTTTGCATTTAGACTTAGCCACTCTCTCCCCCTTTTTGACATCATCAGGAATAAGTATTGATGTAATGAGCTCTAAGGAGTTTGCAATTGAATCCACCTTAGAAAACAAAGCAGTCTGATTCTCTTCAACTTTTCCTAGCCTGGCAAAGAGAGTGTCTTGAACTTTAGACAGCTGAACATCTTTTATTTTAGACTCTCTTTCCATCTTCAATTCTCTTGACTGAATCTCAGTCTTCAAGGAAGCAATTTCTTGTTTAGTTTCAGCAAAATTTCCTTCCAGAGTCTTGACTTGTACCACAGTTGCCTTTAAACAGGATAAGATTTCTGGATTTGAAATTTGCTTTGCAGTTTGCTTAACAAACTCAGATGCTCTCCCTTTTGGAAAAATGCAATCTTGTTTATACCAATTTTCAGCAGATTTAGCAAGATGCTCTACTTCAACGGCATGAGATGGACAAGGCTGATCAAAAGGTGTATGTTTATTATCTGTCTGTGTTGGTGCACTCACAAAAGAATCAGAGTTTGCACTACTGTCAGAATCATCTTCAGCACTTGCATCTTTAGCTTAAGCATCCTTTAAAGAACCACTGTGCTGAGCAGTGTCAGCCACAGTTTCTGCAACCTTTTCAACAGTCTCCTCATGTTGCACAGGCTCTGCAACAGAATTTGCCTTTGTAGCTTCAACAGGCATGGATTCAGAAATTATCTTTGTTGCCTGATCAACTTCATCACCTTTGTCTTGAATTGGAGAAGATACCAGCTCTGTGTGTGATGCTTCAGCTTCAGGAACTTTTACTGCAAGCTCATCAGCTACAACAGGAGCTTCAGTATGAACAATAGGTGAGATAGGATAAGAGAATGGTTCAAATGAGTCAAAAATATTATCCATTGGTGAAAAACCATCTCTGTTATCCTCTTCTACAGGCATTTTATCCTCTGTAGGCATTTCAACTTTGTCAGTGATAATATCCTCTGCAGGCATTTCAACCTCTGCAGGTATAGCAACATTCACTGTAATTTCAACAGTAGGTGTTTGCTGTGAAATCACCTCTGGAGCTTCAACAACATTCTCTTCATCTGAATCAGAAAGAATTAATCTCCTTTTCTTGATTGGAGGCACCACATTCTCCTCTTCATCTTCACTTGAGCTCTCTCTTGGTGGTGAAAGTGAAGGTCTGTTTGCTTTCTGTTTCTTCCTTCTTGTATAAACAGCTCCAGGTATTGTTTGTTTAGCCTTTGAGTGTTTAGTGTTTTGGGCAGTGTGTTTCTTTCTCTTTGGCTTGGTTTTGGCTGGTTCAGTAGGTGCTGGCTCAGAGTGTAAGGTGTCAGTGTTTAAGGTTTCAGTGTTTAATGGTTCAGTGTTTGAGGGTGGAGAGTTTATTTGTGGAGAGTTTAAGGTTTCTGGTTGTGGTTGTTGAGATGTAGTAGGTACATTGGTTGTGGGTGTTGTAGGTGTTGGTTCAGAGTTTATGGTGTCTAATGGTTCAGGCATTTGTTGTGGTGATTGAGGGTCTTGTGGTTGGTTCACATAGTTCTGTAAGGCTAAAGGCATAAACAACTCAGGTATTTGCTGTTTAGTGACATCTTTGTTTGTCAAATCAGTAAACATTCTCTTAGCAACTTGAAAAGGCTGAATCACATCAGCTTCATCAATTGGAATGTTAGGCACACAAGCAGTAAATAGCAGTTGACAAAAACGAGCAAAATAAACAGTAGTAGACTCAGACAAACGCTCTCCCAAGTTCATTAGTACTAGTCTACCAAAATCGAAGTTACCTCCATATAGTAGAGCATGACCAATTTGGAGAGTATCCAGAGGAAGTGCATCCCAGTTTGTTGTCTTCTTTCCAAAAGCCCTTGTTATACAATCGAAGAAGAAACTCCATTCCTTTCTCAAACTTGGTCGTCTCAAAGACCCTATCTTGTTCAAGTTTCCTGCACATCCAATTTGCTCCAACATTGTCCTCAAACGATCATGACCAACAACACTGTAAGAAGTGTGTGTCTCAAAATCCAGAGCATCCCTAACAGTAGTTGGAGTAATAATATACTCTGATTCATCATGAGTGAAAATGATTGTTGGAGTGCCAGACTCTCCTCCATCATCATATTCAGAGTTTGTCCAGAAAGTAGCAATTTGTGAAGCAGATAGTGTAAGTGGTGCTGTTAGAGCCTTCCCTATTTCAGAGTCTTTCAAGAAATTTTGGAACACATGAAACGCCTCTGGAGCATTTACAGTCTCCAACGGTGCTGCATAGTTACTAGGGAGAAAAACTAACTCTGCTGCATCAAACGCTTTAGTTGCCATTAGTAAAAAGTGATACGAAGATATTCAGAGAAAAGATGTGTATGCACTGTAAGTGTTTATCAAAATGTGAAGGAGAGTATATGAGAAGTGTGAAAGTGAATGAGTATGCAAGTAACTGTGAGTGGGTGAATGTGAATCGATATGGAGTAAGAGACTAAAGACGATTTGAGTAAAATTAAAACTCAATCGTTTATTTAGTAAAAGCGCGCAACTGTTGTAGAGTAGTGTGTGAGTGGGACACAATCATGGGACACGTGTCAAACAACCAATGGATCACTTAATAATTACCGCTGTCAATCCTATAATCACGACAATTACACTAATTAACAGTTGTCAACTACCCCAATTACTGCAAAATAGTCAAATCATCTCAATGAGATTTTACCTCAGAGTACTTAACACAACTCAACAGTGTTTATCAATTTATCCAACTTTATCACTAAAACCCTTTCCAAAATTGCACAGTTGTGAATTAAGTGTGTGTGAAGCAGAGTTTACTGAAATCAATTTTTAGAGCATCTAATATTTCATAAAATCCATAACAAACAGTTAATAAACACTGAATGCACAAACTCTCATATTAAACACTGATTGTTTGATGAATGCTAAACTCTGTAGTTACTGTAATACAGAAATCTGAAAACTTCTATTCCCTTTGATGTCCATGATTATCCAAGAAAGCACACAGTCTTTGAAGACAAAAAGATCAAGAGATAGAAATCAGAGTTTCATTCAGTGAATAACAGTCATGAACTGTATAACCTCACAAACTCTCAATGCACACAAGTGTTTAGGTGAAGTGTTTACACTCACATTCAATCAGAAATAGCAGAATCTACCATATGCTTGAATGTCCACCAATTCTACACTACTTTGAGTACATGTATTCACAAATCAAAAGGACTTTATTCAGGGTTTAAATGGAGTAAGATCAAACAGATGAAAAGAGATGTTTTATTAATGAGTGACTTCAAGCTGAACATCTTAATAGAACAAAGTGTTCAGTCACAGTATATATTTGTACAAGATCAGTATATATGCCCTTTTTTTTTTTTTTTTTTTAGCATATATACTGAGTAAACTTTTTCTTTTCTTGAGAAACACTCATCTGTTAAAAAAAATATTTAACTGCTCTTAACACTTCAGAGTATAGGAAAAATGAGCAGTTAATAAGGCTCAAAGGGGTTTACTAAGGATGGAATTTATGAACAGTGTTTATACAGTGTTTGAACAAAGTTCAAAAGAATTTTGAACAGTGTTTGAAAGAATGGTAAATCCTATTGCCTTTATCATTTTCATGCACACACATATCATGTAGTCTCAAAATGGTTTAATACAAGTTCTAGAGAAACATACTACCTGATGAATATCACACAACAATAAATACTGATTGATAGAAAATATATCAATCACTGATTTGGCTCAAACTCTCACAGGTTGTAGACATGAATCTGAACTCACCAAACTAATCAATGACACATCTCAAGTTTTATGGTTTTCACAAGTACAAACAAGGAATCATCATGAACCAAACCTTTGGAAACAGAATGTCACTTATCAGAGTTTAGAGTTCATCAATAACCAAAATTATTTATGAGAGGCAATGCACACAATATTCATAGACTCAGAGTTTAGGACTGAATAAACTAAGAGATGCTATAAATATGAAACAGTATCATGCTGTGTTGATTTACTGCACAAAGTCTGATTAGATTACAGTGACTCAGAAAGAATCATGATTTATTTACTGAGAATCATGCTTCATACATTTTTCTTCATTGGTGTTTTCATTCAGACAATAATCAATTCTGAATTCACTGAGTGTATCTAACATGTTAACAGTATTTAACAGACAGACATGCTGACAGAGTTTAAAAAGATTTAAACATTAGCATGCAGAACAGAGTTTAATACTAAGGTTCACATAGCACTTAACAATTTACAGAAAAAAAATGAGCAATAAGTTTTTGAGTCTAACCAACATCTCTAGTCAAAACTAGAGACCATTCCTAGTTCATTGACCAGTCTTGTAAATGTAGCTTCACTCAATGGCTTGGTGAAGATATCTGCAAGTTGTTGTTCTGTAGACACAAAGTGAAGCTCAATGTTTCCTTCTTCTACATGCTCTCTGATGAAGTGATACCTTATGCTGATGTGCTTTGTCATTGAATGTTGTACTGGATTACCTGTCATTGCAATAGCACTTTGATTATCACAGTAAATAGGTATCTTGGTATACCTTAATCCATAATCCAGCAGTTGATTCTTCATCCATAAGATCTGTGCACAGCAGCTACCAGCAGCAATATACTCTGCTTCAGCTGTAGATGTAGGTATTGACTTCTGTTTCTTGCTGTACCAGGAAACAAGTCTGTCACCCAGAAATTGACAACTTCCACTGGTGCTTTTTCTGTCTATCTTACATCCAGCAAAGTCTGCATCAGAGTAACCAAGAAGTTTAAACTCTGATTCTCTTGGATACCACAGCCCCAAAGTCATAGTGCCCTTGAGGTACTTGAATATCCTCTTTACTGCTGTTAAATGTGGTTCTCTTGGATCTGCCTGGAACCTTGCACACAAACAAGTTGCATACATGATATCAGGTCTGCTAGCTGTCAAATAGAGTAAAGAACCAATCATTCCTCTGTAACTTGTCATATCTACTGATGACCCTGCATCTTTGTCCAATTTTGTTGCAGTTGCCATGGGAGTTGTTGCAGATGAACAATCAAGCATACCAAATTTCTTGAGAAGGTTTCTGGTATATTTTGCTTGATTTATAAAAATTCCATCATCTGTTTGCTTCACCTGTAGGCCTAGAAAATAACTAAGCTCTCCTATCATACTCATTTGATATCTTGACTGCATGAGTTTGGCAAACTTCTTGCAGAGTTTATCATTAGTAGACCCAAAAATAATGTCATCCACATATATTTGAACTAAAAGCAAGTCACTACCATTTTGGAAGTAAAACAGAGTTTTGTCAATAGTACCTCTGTGAAATCCACTTTCTAGTAGAAATTTGGCAAGGGTTTCATACCATGCCCTTGGTGCCTGCTTAAGTCCATAGAGTGCCTTATCTAACCTGTAGACATAATCTGGATATTTTGGATCTACAAATCCTGGTGGTTGTTCCACAAACACTTCTTCTTCAAGTTTTCCATTCAAAAATGCACTTTTTACATCCATCTGAAACACTTTGAATTTCATGTGAGAGGCATATGCTAGAAAAATTCTGATTGCCTCCAATCTAGCCACTGGAGCAAATGTTTCATCATAGTCTATTCCTTCCTGTTGTGAGTAGCCTTTTGCAACCAGTCTTGCCTTGTTTCTTGTGATAACACCCTCACTGTCAGTTTTATTCCTGAAAACCCATTTAGTACCAACAATGGATCTGTTCTTGGGCCTTGGTACAAGTGTCCACACTTCATTTCTTTCAAATTCATTTAGCTCTTCTTGCATTGCTGTTATCCAGTCAGCATCTTTAAGAGCTTCTTGCACTTTCTTTGGCTCAGTTTGTGACAAAAATGCATGAAACAGACATTCATTTGTTGTTGCACTTCTTGTCCTTACTTTTGCATCTGGATCACCAATAATCAAATCAGGTGTGTGAGATTTAGTCCATTTTCTTGCAGAAGGCAGATTGCTTCTGTCATCATGTGATCCTCCCCCTTGATCCATGCTCTCCTGATTTTCTTGGTGTCTTTCTTCATTTTCAGATGCTCCCCCTGAATGTGACTTCTCAGAATTATCAACAGAGTTTGAATCAACAGTGTTTGAATCAACAGAGTTTGATTCAGAATCATCAACTGAGTCACTTTCAGTGTTTGAATTATCACTTTGATGTGATTCTTCATGCTCCCCCTCAACTGGTTCTTCCCTTGTTTCTGATCGAAGAGTTTCTTCAGTATTTACCAGTAGAGGTTCAGAGTTTAGATGAACAGAGTTTGTTAAATCAGTCTGATCAGAGTTTACTTTTTCAGAGAATAATTCTTCATTTTCAAAGTGCAGTTGATCATGTTCATTTACATCTTCAAGTCCAGTTATTTTCTTGTCATCAAATGACACATGAATTGATTCCATGATCACTCTAGTTCTCAGATTATAAACTCTGAATGCCTTTATTGACAGTGGATAGCCAACAAAAATTCCTTCATCTGCCTTTAGGTCAAACTTGGTCAACTGTTCAGGATGAGTCTTCAACACAAAGCATTTGCATCCAAAAATATGAAAATATTTTAGATTTGGCTTTTTCTTCTTCACCATTTCATATGGTGTTTTACCATGCTTGTTGATCAGTGTTGCATTTTGAGTAAAACAAGCAGTTTGAACTGCTTCTGCCCAGAAATATGTTGGCAACTTTGCTTCATCTAGCATGGTTCTGGCAGCTTCTATCAAGGTTCTGTTCTTCCTCTCCACTACACCATTTTGTTGTGGAGTACCAGGTGCAGAAAACTCTTGTTTTATCCCTTTACTCTTGCAAAATTCTTCCATTGATGAATTCCTGAACTCAGTTCCATTGTCACTTCTGATTATCTTCACTTGATGCTCTGACCCTTTTTCCAGTTGAATTACATGTTCTGTCAGTGTTAATGCAGTTTCATCCTTCTTTGCAAGAAAATATACCCATGTAAATCTGGTATATTCATCAACAATGACTAATGCATATTTCTTCTTTCCAAGAGACATCACATTCACTGGACCAAAAAGATCAACATGTAGTAGATGATAAGGATCAACAATTGAAGACTCAGTTTTGCTTTTGAAGGAGACTTTTCTCTGTTTAGCCTTTTGACAAGAATCACACAGTCCTTCTACATTCAACAAGGACTTTGGTAGACCTCTTACAAGATCATTCTTGATTAGCTCATTGATGTTGTTCAGGTTCAAATGAGAGAGTTTCTTGTGCCATTTCCAACTCTCTTCACTGGACATTCTTGTAGACAGACACACTGCTTTGCCATCAGTGTTTGTTGACAATTTGATTTCATAGATGTTATTGTGTCTGTTTCCAACTAGAGCAACTTTCCCTGTAGATTTACTGATCACTTGACAATATTCAGGCTGAAAATCCACATGATATCCTCTGTCACAGATTTGACTCACAGATAGCAGATCATGCTTGAGTCCTGGAACCAGAGCTACATTTGTGATGATGACATTTCCAAGATTAATATTGCCATATCCCAGTGTATGTCCTATGTTGCCATCTCCATAGGAAACTTCTGGGCCAGCCTTCTCCTCAAACTCTGATAGCAGGGCTTTATTTCCTGTCATATGTCCTGAACATCCACTGTCCATAACTAGGGTACTGACCCTTGTGCCCTGCAATCATAAACAATTACTGATTATTAGTTTTAAGGATCCAGACTTGCTTGGATCCTTTGGCTTTCTTAAATATGTTAGCTTTTGCAGCGGAATTCAAATTAACAGAGTTTAAGCTAACTTTTTCAGAGTTTACATTTGCAGAGTTTACTTTAACCCATTTCAAATTTGGTTTGGGTTCATAGTAATTATAATAAATAGCATGATAATCTCTGCAAGTGTAAATAGAATGCCAAGTACTTCCACAGTGTTTGCATAAAGTCTGTGGTCTAGTTCTCACATAATCACTCTTTACTGCAGTTTTAGAAGGCAAAGAATTAATGTTCTTATTCTTACTGCAGAAACTAGCAAGATGATTAGTGCTACCACAATTAAAGCATGTTTTTCTAGGAGCTAATGAAGCAAGCATTGGCTTAATTCCTGATGTGATGCCTACTTTTCCATTTTTGTTTTTCTTAGGCAATCTCTGTTTGTTGACAGATTTTATCTCCTTAAGCTTATGCTTGAGTTGTTTATCTGTCATTAAACCAATGTTAGCCTCTTTAACAAAAGTTTTAGCATATGACTCTTTAACAGCCTTTTTCTGTGCTTCAGTCTTAGGTCCACCTGTTCCCATGACACTACCCTCAGATGAACAATGTGGTCTAACCTTTACATGATTTTCAAATCTAAGTTCATCTCCTACAGAGTAACCTAGACCTACTGTGTCTGACTGAAACACTTCTTGAGTGTCTTTACCAGAGTGTGTCCAAGTTTTAATGATGTGTTTAGTATCCTCCAATTCAGATTCTAGTTGCTTATACTTACCTAGCAACTCCTGTTCAATAAACACTGCATCATCTCTCTCTTTTTGAATTTTATTCATGTTCTCTAGCTGTTCCTCAACAAGCTTATTTCTTTCTTTGAGTTGAGAGCACTCAGACTTTATCCTCTCATTTTCTAAAGTCTGATCCCTATAACTGATATGCAATGCCTTAAGATAAATTCTCAATTCAGTTATGTTATCAGTGTTATAAGCATAGGTAGTTGGAGGTACCTTGAGATCATCATTTTCAGTCTGAGTAGTAGCCATGAGAGCATAGTTGACTTCCTCATCTGAATCTGAAGTGTCTGCCCAATCTCTGCCTTTGGTGTAGAGTGCCTTTTCAGTTTTACCCTTCTTGCACTCAGGAGCATAGTGTCCCATCTCCTTACACTTGTAGCATTGAATTTCAGACTTATCTTTCTTACCAGATTTGAAGTCCTTTCCCTCAGCTTTCTTGAAATTCTTCTTGTCAGACTTTGAGTAGTCCCTTGAGAATCTCTTTCCCTTCTTGAAGTTCTTGAAACCCATCTTCTTGAAGGTCTTTACCATCAATGCAGCCATTTGCATCATCTCCTCATCATCTTCAGAATCAGATGATCCATCAGTGTTTGAGTCAACATCAGTGTTTGATGACTCATTCTCTGAATGTATGACTAAGGCTTTTCCTTTTGCCTTTCTCCTTGATGCCTCCTTCTTTGATGGTTTCTCCTCAACCTTAAGAGCAACAGACTTTGACTTTCTACTAGATCTTTTGTTTCTCTGCTCCAATTCCAATTCATGGGTTTTGAGCAGTCCATAAATTTCATCAATTTCTGTTTCACCAAGTTCATAATTATCTCTAATAGTGGTTGTTTTCACATCCCACTTTTCAGGTAGAGAAAGAAGAAACTTGAGATTTGAGTCTTCTAAATCATACTCTTTGTTAACCAATGACAAATCATTGAGCAGTTTACAGAATCTGTCAAATGTTTCTGTCATGGTTTCATCAGACTTTGCCTCAAAGTGCTCATACTCCTGAGTGAGTATGTTTCTTCTGTTTTTCTTGATTGCAGGAGTTCCTTGACACCTAACCTCAAGTGCATCCCCTATTTCCTTTGCAGTTGTGCAATTAATCACTTTATTAGACATAACATTGTCTAATGCACTGTGAAGTAAATGTCTCACTTTTGCATCCTTTGCAATAGATGAAAGATCCTCAGCAGTTAGATCTTTCTTTTCCTTTGGAATGACCTTTGATTCCTCACCAGCAGCAGCAGCAGATAATTTTGTTGGTTTGTGAGGACCTTCATATATTCTATCAAGGTATTCTGGATCTGTAGCCTCCAGAAACATGGTCATTTTCACCTTCCAAATTGCATACTCTGATGGCCTAAGTATAGGAACCCTTATTGTCTCATACCTACTAACAGTAGTAGGAGTTTTCTCAGATGGTGGAGGTATCTCTGCCATTGATTACTCTTGTGTTTGGATCTTTAACTGTAATAAAGTAACAGATTAGGCTCTGATACCACTTGTCAGGTCGAATACACAATAAGTAATCAAATACTGTATGAGTAACTTAACAAGAACACACTGTTTAACAATTAAAAACTGTTTGAAATTAATAATTCCTCTCTCAGTGATGTAAATATCACAGAGAGCTGCTTAGGTTACAATCAATAAATTTCTCAATGTTCGATTACCCTTCTAGGGTTAACCTAACTGTATTTATAGAACATACAGCTTCGTACAATCAGTAACTGATTCTCCTAAAATCAAGCTATACAATTGATATCAATCACGATTGCTTCAGTCTTCCAAGTCAACTCAATCTCTTTGACAGCTTTTCAATCTTCAAAGATATTGCTTCCATATTTATCAATCTTCAAACACTGTTGATTCTTCAGACAATACCGCTACAGAGTTTAACAAACTCTGTTTGCGCTTCCAGTCAGTGTTTAATCAAACTCTGACTGCTTCCAGCTAAACTCTGTTTTCTGACTTTAGCTTCCAAACACTGTTTCCATCAATCATTTCTAACATATTATCTTCACTTCGAATTGCTTTCATACTTCTCAGCTTCCACTGAGACGAACAACCCTATACTTATAGGGGACACAAGGGCTATCTGTCTGTGTGATAGAAGTCTGACGGGACGCCGTCACTTGTGAGTTGTGAAATACAAGAAGGCTAACTACCTTTAGTAATGTCTTAACTGAGACACGCAACGTGAGTTCTTATGATCATATTGATCTCTCAGTAAATTCTCTCATTTCAAATAAGGTTGACTTTAACACTCATAACCTTATGATCACCAGTTTGTGACAATTGCCTTGATATGACAGCTATCTTTTCAAAGCTCCATTATTCTTATTATCTCTAATAAATTTGAAGGGGATACCAACCAGGTCTGCCAAGTCATAAATTCGCTGATAGAAACTAGATTCGCAACGGAATCGCCAAGAGCAGGAGCGAATTCCAACACGAATAGAATATCAGTGACGTATCAATAGAATTATTTAGTTCATTCCCCCTGAATGATATTATGTTAATGGAATTAGTGTATTCTCTCTCTCAAGGATGTTATGTTAATAGAGTCAGTGAACTCTCTCTCAAGGATAGTATGATAATAGAAAGTTGGGCAAGACGTATATGTGAAAGGAATAATGGTGGGTTATAAGACTCCAGCGATAATGGTGTCAGATAGAGAATCGAGGTTTGAATTGGGATATTGGAGAAGTTGTTTACGAAGAGACACTATCTCCTGTTTTGCAGAATAAGTGTTGATGATAAAAGAGTTAAGGAATCCCAGTGGTGACCTTAGCTGATTCCGTGGACGGAATCCTTTTAAGGAGGGTAGACTGTAATAACCCAGATTTTTCAAGAAATGAATTTATTATTATTTCAATAATAATAATGTTTTCCTAAAATGAGGAGGAATTTTTTTTTATTTTACTTAATTATTTAATTATTTTCGGTTAAGTGGAACCTGGTCCTCCTTTTTAAAATTTTATTGACTGAGTAGATACCTCGAGTCAATAGTTTATTTGTGCAAAGATTTAATTTTGGAATGTGAAATTATTCAGTAAAGATTTTATTTTAAATTATTGAATAATTTAGAAATTTTAAAATCCTTAGAAAATGATTATTTTAATTATTTGAGGATTTGTAGAAATTACTTGATTAATATATAAAATCAAGAATTTGAGATTTTACTAAAACAATAGTGTTTGTAGTATTTTTATAAAGCCCTGTAAATTGTGAAATATGAATCACAATTATTATTTTTATGAATTGTTTTTATAAATTATTAATATTTGTAAAATGCATATCAATTTAGAAAATTTAGATTTAATTCTAATTCTTTCTCCAAAAATCTTTAAAAATATTCTAGTATTTAATTATGCTAGAAATTTTATTTTTACAAATTAGAGTTATAAGTTTAAAATATTATTGAAGGTGTGTAGTATTTAATTGTATTGCTTTATATGTTATTGGGCCAAGCCCATTAGGGTTAAAGACACAACACACCACAGATATATACACGATACACACACAGCCGCACAAAGAAACACGCACAGACAAAACCATCGGGGGAGGGGGAGAGAAAACCAGCGGGGGGAAAGAGATTCACGGGGAGAGAGATTCGCGGAGAGAGATTCGCGGGGAGAGAAGGAGAGAAAGAGAGAAAGAAAGAGGGGAGAGAGGCCGGCGATGGTGGTTGTCCGGTGGTGGTGGTTTCGCGGTACTGTGCAGCGGTGGAGAAGACACGCGGGTGGCCGGAGTAGAGCCACCACCAGTGGTGGTGTTGGTGGCGCGAAGGCAGCAGTGGGCGGAAGAGAGAGAGAGAGAGAGAGAGAGAGAGAGAGAGAGAGAGAGATGGGGGAGATTGATTTCGGTGGTTTGATTTTCGGGCGAGTCGAACCGGAACCGAAATGGTATAATTTCTTCGTATTTTTAAATTATGTATTTAATTAGCTAATTGTAGTATATTAATTAGTTAGTTGTTATGAGCTAATTAGTGGTAAAATTGATATAATTTAATTGTTATGATTTTAATTAGCTAGTTGTGGTAATTTAATTAAATAGTTGTCGTAATTTAATTAGATTTAAATTGCGAGTTTAATTGTTAATTTTCGTGATTTAATTCGGAGAGCATAGATAATTATAATTGTTGAGTTTAATTATGAGTCCGATTAAAGGTTCGGGTTAGTGATTGTTAATTGTTAAATTGCTAATTGTTAATTGTTAGTGAGTAATTATTAATAGTAAATATTCCAGTATTAATAGTAAATATTATTTGAATATTACTTAATAAATGAATGTTAATTTGAGTATTCTTTTAAAAAGGGATTATTGAATATTTATTATTTGTTACATAGTAGTCAAATATTTATTAAATACTCTAAGTGTTTTGAAAGTTATAAAACACTATTTAAAGATTGTCTAAGGACTTTCATAGTCATTTAAAATATTATATTTTGAATCTATCTAGGTAAGTTACTTTTCAAGAACTTATATATATATGGAATTACCCTGTTGTGGTTACAAGCTTTATGCGTACCATTTTCCATGTGTGATCACAAAACCCTGTGTCGAGATTGATGTCGGTACAAGTGTATATCTATACTTGAACTCTTTTGAACTCAAAACATTTTCGAAAACCCCCGGTCAGGTTTTACTCTCTTGCTCGTTTTTCAAGAAATTATCGGTCGACCGAAGTCGAACTTCAACTACTCAAGTTTTCTATCAAAATGATTTTGACAAGAAAAGAAAAAGGGGACTCTGGTAGGTGTGGGAATCGTTGACGAACGATTCCCGGGATGTGTAAGCGGCCGTGAGCCAGGCGGTCCATCAATTATTATTCCGGCCCAGGTGTTGCCGAAGGATGATTACGGATGTAGTTTTCATCGAGGGTGATTACGGATGTAGTTTTCACCCAGGGATAGTTACGGATGTAGTTTCTATCCTTCTACCGGTAGAGAAGACCCGCGGATTATTGGACTTGGATGTGGCGACTGATCATCGTCAATCCTTGTCAGGTTTTTATGTTTTCTTTAAGTCCCATCCTCCACTTTGGAAAAATACTCAAACACTGCTTCTTAGGCCTAAGTGCCAAGTAGCCGATAGTGTTGTTTTCAATTTTGAAAGATGATGAATTCATGCAGTATCTAGAACTGCAAGATTATTCTAACAATAATGGCACGTGCTTGTGCACTTTTGCAATTATTCAAAAGATGAAAGATGGTTCAGCGGTTATTGATGTTAAATCCCAAATGTTTTGCTTCAAGAGCTTTGACTCTCTTCCTATCAGTTATTTCTGAGTTTAGACTTATCAAGTGGTTAAAGAACTTATACCCGGTACATGATGTTGATCTGTAAGGTGTTTGATGGAAATGACATACTTATATGTATATGCTTTCAGATTGAGAAATACTAAAGATGAAATCTTCTAATGGTTGGTTTGTATATGATGATAAGCAACTGTCTTAGCAGCATATTGAACTACGTATTTTGAAAAGCCTTCTAAAAGATTAGCAATACTGTAGTGTACACTATTTCGCTAAGATATGAGGATTACTATGGTTATTATAAACTTATCTGTTCATTGGATGTTGCGTTAAACGTCATATTTTCTTTATTGAAGTTTCATAGTATAAATGTTTCGGAAATGATGTTAAGTATTGATGGATTTTAAAACCCATGTGTATATTGATATATATTGTTGTGCTCTATTAATACTTGCTGGGCAATTCTTTCGCTCATACTTGCTTGTTTTAAATATTAACCTTTCAGATGAAGGTAGATGATTGAGGCTTATTTGCATGGCTCAGGAGAAGTAGGCAGTGTGCCCTTGTGAAGATGATATGATCCAGAACATAGATAGCTGGAGTAAGTTATATGTAAGTACATTGATGTGTAATATATATTACTTTGTACTGAGTAGTACTAGTTGCTGGTGTACTTCCCAACGAAGCTATACTAGTAGTATAAGATTTTTAAGACATAGTGCGATGTAATAGAATGGATGTAATAAAGATGTAAAGATTTTAGTTCTTGTTTCTAGCCCTATGACCTAAAAGATGCTTGGTGGTTGGGGTCGCAGAGTTATATTTCAGTTTTAATGATTACAGATGGTTTAATGTTGTTAAACAGGTAATTTGATGTTAAGGATTTCCGCGTGACGACCAAATCCCTGACCCCGGATTTGGGGCGTTACAACGAAAGTTGAGACCTGGAAACAAGAGAACGTAAGAAGTCCCATGATGCTTGCCTTCGTTCACGCTCTAGGAAACCGTAAAAGCAAGTTAACCTCCATGTGATATTACTTCCCTCCTTAACCTCTAAGTCGATATGGTTCTGAGATGAATTAACCACATTACACAACATGTTTTGTCTTAAAAAAAACAGCTTAACCACCTCCTCTTCCATGTCTATCAACTGAGAAAAAATTTACAAATCCTATTTTTGAAGCGAGAGCTTCAATTTTATTACCCTCAACAAGAGTTTTTGATAAAAACAATAAATCAGTTTTTGATAAAAACAATAAATCAGTGAGATCTAACTATCTCTTTTAAAGCTCGAACTGTGCGAAGTGAGCCCAACCCTCGACAGTTCCATCCTATTAGATTCATAATGGGCGGCTGGTTAAGCTCAGCCGATACATCCTATTTGTATTGCCTTGCAAGCTCAGTCGATACATCCTATTTGTATGCGGTCACTTAATAATGAATTAACGCTAAGCACATAAATAAATAAAACTAAATATAATATTTCTAAAGCTGAATATAATATTTCGAAAAAAATAAGAATTATTAAGTTAAGCAGCTATTACTATTAGAGTTTTTTTTTTGAATATCCTTTATTATAATACCTGAATCTACTACACGTCAGTTAACCAATCAGAATCGAGGAATTATTTTAGGACCAATCAAAGATAATTCCGAAATTTTAGTTATATTAAGAATTTTCCTTATTTACCATCTAACCCTACCTCTTTAACCATGGTTAGTTAACACTTCTAATTTAAATACAATAATGATTATATTAAACATATCCATAAATACATATTATTTAAATCCAAATATTTTTACTAGAAAATCACAATTTTAATTTGAAATCAATCACGATACACCAATATATATTATAAATTAAATTTCATAATTAATCATTCATTAATCAACCACTATTTTAATATAAAGTTAGTCACAATCAAATTATCATGCATTATAAATTGATTTTTATAATATATATTGTACAATTATAATCTAACTTAACTAAAAATCTGAAAAAATCGGATTTGAAATCAGATTTTAAATAACTTGGATAAAATCCAAACCTTCAAAAATTTGATTTTTTTATAAGCTCAAAAATATATTTATTTATAATTTGTTAATTAAATTAATTAAGAAATGCATATAAGTCAACACTACAAAATCGGATTTGAACAAATTTTAAATTGCTTGGGTAAAATCCATATCTTCAAAAACTCTATTTTTTGAAAGGTTCAAAAATATATTTATTCACAATTTGATAATAAAATAATTAATAAATTCATATAAACGAATTGAAAAACAATAATGATTTTATTAAACATATTCATAAATACATATTTTTTAAATCAAAAATTATTTACTAGAAAATCACAATTTTAACTTGAAATCAATCACGATATACTATTATATATTTTAAATTAAATTTCATAATTAACCATTCATTAATCAACCACTCTTTTAATATAAAGTCAATCCCAATCATATTATCATAAATTATAAATTGATTTTTATAATATATATTGTACAACTATAATCAATATTAAATAATTGTAATCTAACTTAACTAAAAATTTGAAAAAATCGGATTTGAAATGAGATTTTAAATAACTTGGATAAAATCCATACCTTCAAAAAATTGATTTTTTTTATAAGTTCAAAATTATATTTATTCATAATTTGTTAATAAAATTAATTAATAAATGCATATAAGCCAACACTACAAAATTGGATTTGAACAAATTTTAAATAGCTCGAATAAAATCTATATCTTCAAAAACTTTATTTTTTGAAAGGTTCAAAAATATATTTATTCACAATTTGTTAATAAAATAATTAAAAAATTCATATAAACGAACACGACATATATTTTAATTATTTTAATTATGAAATATACGCTATAAGAGTATTGTTATTGGTTGCTAAATAAATTGCCAATCAAAATATTAAAATTATTTTAGAGGCAATCAGAATTTACTTCTAAACTTTAAATCAATCAATCAAATACAAAATTTTTATTATTTACCATGCTTATTCTAATTTACTAATCGTGGTTAAATTAAATTTAAATATAAAATATCCTGATTTAATAACTTCGCATATCACATGGTTTTTAATTTTAAAAAATTCTACTAACCGTAAATATTATTTTCTATAAATCCACATAACAGTATATTACATATGGTTATATATCTTTTAGTTATAAATTGTTTTTTAACATCCTTTATTATAATAAAGGATATTCGAATCTAACATGTATTATTTAACCAATCACAAGATTGTGAATTATTTTAACATCAATCAAAATCTATTAAATTTAAATCAATTAAACTTAATGTAACATGTTTCTCTATTGGATCTAGATTCTACGTTTCAGCCAAGACGAAACTTAAATCAAGTTACACTCAATAACAGTTAATTTTTATTTTTTCATATCAATTAACTAAACATAATAACTATTAATTTTTATTTTAACGGTTAACTAATAAAACTTTTTTTATAAAATAAAATTCTTACAAACTAAAAAATATAATTATTATATTAATTTAAACATTACAGAAAATCTATGCCGCTTATTCTTCTCAAGGCTAAATCATTTCAATTTCGGTTAAGGTACTACTTTATATCTTTTTATTATATGACATTCTATACTTGGACAGATTATGCGACTTACTAAATTGTTGACATCAATTCTTATCAACCAATTAAAATATTAGAATGAATTTTAAACCAATCATCTTTTAAAATTTTGATTACAGAATTTTTAACTATGCAATAATTAATGGGAAAAAAAAAATTGACCTGACAATATATTTGAATTATTCAAAATATTGAATATTCTCTTAAATAGTACTATACATTATTTGGTGTATAAATTATCAATCAAAAAATAATAAATATTGCAGAGTCAATGAAAATATTGTTAGTGAATATTTTCATAATAAATTGATCAATTTAGCACAAATTTTCTTATAAATCACTATTTATTTATTGATAATTAATTTGTCAATAAAAGGACATATGTCAGCCACAAAAATAATCAAACCTGCAAAAATCATCAATAAAAGGGCATACCACATCTACAAAAACAATTAAAATTGAACAAACACATAGTAAATTAGATCACTAATTTCCTTTATCTAATCATTGAACAGATCTTCAATTATGGTATATCTCTAGCTTATATCCACCAACGGGCAACGGGATACTAGACTCTCAATGATATATTTATTGAAAAATAAAGAAAAATCAAGAAAAAAATTATAAAAATATATTAAAAAACTGATATCAACTCCTAAACTTTAGTTGAGCATTTTTTGGGAAAGGTGGAGAGAGAGAGAGAACATCAACAACTACGGTTTTTATTATAAAAATTATTAATAATGATAAATAAAAAGGTTGATACACTTAAAATTATATATTGTTTTTAATAAAAGGGTGCCTTTTTGAATTTTGTATTCTTGAATTAAAGTAATAGTATCAATTCTCATATTTTAACCTAAGAGCATATATTGAATTTGTTTGGTAGGTTGATTATATTTTTTAATATCAACAAAGCATAAAATATGGCAAAGAAAACTAAATAACTTGGTAGAAAGATTCTACATAAAGAGAGATATTTGTTAACGAGAAATAAGAAAAAAATAAAAAGGAGGGTTTCATTTTGTTTGGGAGACTTTACACCATGCATGCTACTCTTAGTTTTGTTTTGTAACATCTCAATGTCGTTCTAATATATATAATTATATATTTACATAACTTGGATATATAGTAATATTTCATGTAATTGTTATATTTTTTCTATTCGCGTATTTCATTTCATTTCGTGTACACGAAAACATTTGTGTAATTTAGTGTCATTTTGTATTCTAATTTCGGGTACACGATTTAATATAATGTCATTTTCGTTCAAGACCATGAAGTACATGACATGAATGTACAAAACGATTTTTCAGGCCTACATAAGCTATTTCTTCTTATATATGTCGGAAAAATATACTCACTGTTAAAGGAAAATGAATTTCATGTTATTTAACCCAAAATCTGAATTACAAGGACACGTATATAACTATTTGATTACGTGTTTATATATTACACACTTGATTTCAATTTTATGGACAGTAGCTTATTTTCACAAGTTAGTCAAATTAAAAAAAGATAGGTGATTCTGATTTTCATATGTCTTATTTTAAGAATAAATGAAAACTAAAATTTATTATTCCATGTTTTGCTAGAAAAGAATAAAAAAACTAAAATACAAACTTCCAAACTGAAAATGCATATTTTAAGTTGTCTTTACAAATAAGCTAAGGGAAATAACCATAAAACCTAACAATCATATGTTACTTCAAGAGCGCGATATATTGAATTTGTTTGGTTAGTTAATAATAATTTTTTTATAGTAAATCAATTCATTAATAAAAGGACATATAATTTGTAAAAATGAAATTGAACAATCACATAGCAAACTAGATTAGATGAAAGTTTCTACTGCTATAACTACGTTCGTTTCATATATCTTGCACATTAGATATCATTTCTCATATCGATGAAACATGCAACCTTTTTTTGATAGACAATCTAATGATTTATTGGAGTCGTGAGGATTAAGTTTCTATACAATTTTAATATGTAATTGAAAAATTAACTACGACCATACAAATATTTTCAATGAATTAATAAAATAAATATTTTAAGGATTCGATATTGAATAAATATACCGAATTCTCAGATTGTGTATGAAAAATTTGTTAACATGATACGTAGAAATATTCTCTAACAAATAAAGAAATAAAATGAAAGCTACATTTTTAAAAAAACAATAGAGATGGATTTTGAACTTTTCAACGGGAGGTTGTATTTGTTTTGATGATTGGTTCATAATATTAATATTAATTCAATTGGTATGAATTCACGGATAAGTAATTTTATACTTAAGTTAATTAACATTTCAATAAAATTATATATTTTTCGAAATAAAAATAAAAATAAAAATAATATATTTATATTAATTTATTAATACAATTTATCCATCGGTACGTAACACGGTTAGAACGCTAGTTTACTATTAGAGCTTTAATAACAAGATCTATCTTTGATAAAATATTGAAAAAATAATTAAAAATATGAAATAAAGAAACAATGGAAAATGGGCAAAAAGAGTGTGCCGGTGTTGTAAATCAACTGAATGAGCAGAAAGAAGAGAATGTGAGTAAAAGGGACGATGAGATTGTACTATATTTATATCTGTATCTATCTCTATATCTATATATTCCTGTTGCTTGCTTCCCTCTATCCTCTGCTCTCATCTGCATCTGGTACTCTCTTCTCCATCCTCACTTATGATTCTTGATTTCATATCTATTGTTTTTATCTATGTTGTTATACTTTAATTTCAGATTCTTGTTTTTTGAGCTTAATATTGAAATGGGCTATTAAAAGTTGATGCTTGATTGTTGTATGTTCTTGTTTTTAGGTATATAAAGAACCCTTTTTTCTATTTAGCTAAAAAAAAAAAAAGAACCCTTTTTTGATTAATTGCATTGCATTATAGGATGGAGATGTTATAAATCTTGATTTTGAGGGTACCATGTGTATAAAGTTTTAATTTTTATGTGAAGTAGTGAATAAAGTTTCGTGGTTTTGTGACCCGTTGAGCTCAATAAGCAACGTATTGTTTTGTAACATATTTTGTTGGTTCTGGTAGAATACAGACTTGCAGTGACTTGGTTAGTACATAAACAGAAGAGATATTTGCCTTGATCCCCGTTGGTTTTCGAACCACGTTCTTTCCAAAATGGTAAAGCGTCTTATATTCTTTTTGAGTTGGTTTCCGGAGTAATTTAAAAAAGACGAAGGGCTTGTTTAGCAATATTTTGTATTCGCCTTGTTTCAAAATTTTGGATTTTATACGTTTTAAGTATCTTGGACATTTGCAATATTTGTATTCTCGTTGTGGCTGCGAGTGATTATTTTTTACAGAGTGGGCATTTACATATGTCATGTGAGTTACATGAGCTGTTAAAAGTATGACGTGATTCGTGTTTCACTTCTTCTTTCGTCTATTCTTCGTAGTCATCCTTAAGATTTTGCTTATTCATCTGGAGGCATCTTTGCCCTCAACACAACATTATTCATATGATTAACATTGGCAGGATGGGAGTAAAGCACAAAAAGTTACAGAATAATTTCAAAAATAAAACATAAAATAAAACTCATCCTTGTCCTGTATTCCTTATTTCCTAGGAATTTTATGTTGACTACACGGGTATTTATAGATAATGAAACCCTATGTTGCTCGGACTTGGACACTTATTTTAAGCCAAAAACATGTACATTTTTCAAAATGTTGCCGAGTCTGATACTTGGACACGTACCCATGTCCGACACTTACAGTCGAGTCCGAGTAACATAGATGAAACCTAATTTTTAGTTGCAGAACAACAAAAGTACTAGAGATAACTATTTCAGGCTTTCAGCTAAATTTTGTATAATAATTTCAATCCCCTGTCACCTATAACAATATATTGTATCAATTCTTTCCATCA
The DNA here is from genome assembly GCA_037693485.1 of Kitagawia praeruptora. Classification (NCBI taxonomy): domain Eukaryota; kingdom Viridiplantae; phylum Streptophyta; class Magnoliopsida; order Apiales; family Apiaceae; genus Kitagawia; species Kitagawia praeruptora. Next base: position 111,687,683 of record CM075351.1, on the reverse strand, counting down.
AGATTATTATTAAAGTCACGATGAAATGTAAGAAGATGTTATCTTTCACTTACATATATTCTTCCTCATTGATGGTGCAAACTGCGAAGGTTCCTGTACTCTTTTGTCATATAGCTCTACGCCCTGTGAACAAAGGTCCAAACAAATTGATTTTGTAAAATCTGATAGTAGAGATAGTAACTTGAATAGTTGATAGACTTGTACAATTAACTCTTTTGCTATGGGCTCTGGCGTTAAGGGTGGCTCTGCCAAAGTGGTTTTTTTAGCGCATGAAAAGGACAGGAAGATGGGAGGTGGAGGAGCTTGTTCACAAGCACTAGGATGTTTCTTGTTAGTTGTAACATAGGGCTCCCAGTAAATAGAGGAGCGTTAGTATCAAATTTTCACAAGATAAAAGTTTTTTTGATCTAGGGAACGGATAAATGTGGGTGAAAATGGAGATAACCGGATAAGGGGGAATGATGTTTAAATGTCATAAATATGCAATGTCTTCAATTATTAACATATAAATAATTAACTTCTCAGTTGTAACAACACAAATTATACTGGTCTTTACGCTACACTAGAAACAGGAATACAATATAACATAATCTCATCTGTAAGTCAACAAACTCCTGATTTGTTTCATTTTCATCTTCTTGAGATAAAATATATCGAAAGTAGTTTAGCAAAAAAAATAATCTAAAGTCTTGTATATATGCAGTTCAGCAAAAAAAATATAAATAAATCCAATGCGTGGTACCAAATAAATATAGAATATCTACTGGAATTTTCATAAGTCTTTATGACCTATTGCACAGCAGAATCCACTGAAGTTAAAGATTATTTTGGGTTCAAAAGCGGTATCTTTTTCACCTCAGGAGGTGAAAAAATTTAGGAGTCTTCATCCAGTTTCATCTTTGACACACAAGCTGTACATAGTCAAGTTTGGCAAATATTGGGTTCTCATGCTTGTGACAAGTGTAGAATATTTCCATGCAAGTTAAAAGGGTCGAGATTAAAGATCGAACTATTTTTTTTACACTAAGAAACATCAACAGTGTTATTGTAATCAAATATTTTGTGGTCACGCTTATGTGTGTTGATTCAGATTTACAACTATTGTTTGATTCAAAAACTGATCATCTGATTCAGACTGGTTTTTCTTATTTGCCTATAAAATGTCACTTAAACCTTTGTTCTTGAACCACAACAAAACCATTTAATCTTCCCAATGTTTGACATTGGAGTTAAACTTGATTGTTTAAAATTCAGAACATCAGCATATTGGAGCAGTATTATATATATATATGGGGTGTGTGTGTATGTGCGTGCACACACATGTGACACGTTTTTCCTTTCTTTTATTCTTTAGTGTTTACAATGGGATGATTATTTTGGTACTAATGGTAGATTATATACCCGTAGGTAATACACAAAATTTCAGGGTATTTTTAGATACTGAGCCACTCCTAGGGCGATTAACACAACTGGGGTTAAAGAATTCATCCTCAATAGCTTTTATGAAAGTCTTTTCTGTGAGCCACTATTTTAATATTTTAGTTTACTGATTGATTCTGAAGGTTCCATTAGTTTAACCTTTAGTAAATGCAGGAAACACTAATGAAGTTTGTCTTTCTAAGGGTGGTCGTTTTCCACCGTATTCAAACCAAGGGAAGCCTCCAAGAAGTGTAAGCAAGGGTCCCAAAGATTTAATCCTTTGTAGGATGTACCGCAAAAAGACATGTTGTGATGTAACCCAGACACACCCTGCTTTTATGGCCATTAGAAAATTGGGATCAACAGGGGAGGCAAATGCAGATTGCTTGCTGTTGTGGGAATTTTTGGAGTGTTCCATCTGTGATCCACAAGTTGGTGTACAGTCTGGACCTCCACTTATATGTGCATCTTTATGTGATAGAGTGTACGATGCATGCTCCAATGCCTACTTCTCCATGGATGCTAAGAGCCAGGTTAGTGGAAGTTACAAGACCTTAATGGATCTATCAAATTTTCTTTTGCAGAGTTTATACATTCTGAATTGCAAGGAAGCATACAATTAATCAACAGACTTCGTATTAATAGTTGAGGGTTCAAGCCTCCATAGAGGCAAGCGGTAGTGTGCGAGTTAGTGGGGTGTGTGAGTTTAACTAGGAAAAAGAAAAGGAAGCCTAGTAAGCTCACATAATAAACTCTGCTACTATATGTCTAATATATAATAAACTTTCATGTCTGGGTTGTGGCTTAAAAATTTATTTGTAAAATGTACATGGACATCTATTCGTCTTTCAAGATTTCAAATATATATAAAAGCGTGATAGAGGATTTTTTGCTGTTGTTAATCAATAAATTTCTTTCTATCGGCGGTGGTGGATCAGTGTGGAGGCAGTCCGGACCCCCTTAAATTTTAGTACTGGACGTTTTATACGTTATGCTGCAGTTCACCCTTTGCACCTTTCTTACTGACAGTTACTATTTTACTTGTGTATTATATATTTTGTTGCATTAGGTGTAATTGAATATATTACTTGTTGGGAAAAAAATAAAATTGGTCCCCATCAGTTCATTACCTAGATCCACTACTGGCATCAGTGCCTTTAAGCTAATATCTGTCTTTTCTGTAACTTGTTGCATAAAGTGAGTGCATGTTGAGGATGTGTAGGAAGTTGCATATCTTGGTTCTTGGACGCTTCCCATATTATAGTTTGCTTTTAAAATTACCTGAGACGTAAGTTATCCATATCCACAGGTTAAACATGCTCCACTACTACTGACCATGTTTACTTGTATGTTGTACAACTGGTAGCATCAGTATCTTCTTTCCATTTACTTAAGTGGATAGGTCTCCTTCTCAACATCATTCTTCATACCTTTTAGGACATTTAATCACTGAGCTGGGCCTGTTTAGTTTAATATAGAGATCAGTAAAATTTCAATAAGCAGAGGCAACTTTTAACTTCCTACTCTAAACTTCCAACTCCATGTCCAAACTATCTTGGCGTTAGTTTGGATGAATTCTATATATCTGTGTTTACCTCTATGAAGATGAATATTGAAGATTGCAACTGCTTATATAATATGTTATCTTTATTGAAAATTATATTGAAAGTCGATTACCAAAATAGATGTGAACCATTTCACCCAAAACCTTAAGGTGTTGGGGAAGGCCCTTTCAAGGATCTTATACTCATATATATTTAACATTCCCCCTCACTCGCAAGCCCACTATGGGGTAACAGCCCACTATGGGGTAAGAGTGGTCACTAGGAGCCCATATTTGGAGCAATACCTTAGTGCCAAATTAAATTGAGAATATTGGGGGTGGTGGGGTTCGAACTTGAGACCTCCACAAACACCAGAGCTCTGATACCATGTTAGAAACCATTTCACCCAAAACCTTAAGGTGTTGGGGAAGGCCCTTTCAAGGATCTTATACTCATATATATTTAACAGTATATATCATATATGAAAGTTTGTATATCTTCCATCCTTGCGTTTTGACTTTTGGTTGACACGTTTAGTTCTGACAACCACATCGCAGGCCCTAGCACCTTGTGGAGTGAACGACTTTATCTGTGGTAGAGCCTCTGAATGGATATCTAATGGCACTGAGCTCTGTCATGCTGCTGGTTTTGCAGTAAAGCAATTACATGATTTTCAAGACACATCGTGTTATGGTGGGAGAGGTAGTCTCGATGCCATTGCAGATGCATGGAAGTCTTCAAAGTTTTACGTTCCACAGAAAGCTGGAGTTCTGGAAGATTTCAAGCAGTGGCTGAGAGAGGCTACATTCAATGAAAAAGTTTCTTGGGCAGTAGCAGGGTTGGTTCTTACTGCAGGGTTTTTGTTCAACAGGTTATAACATACTCGTTTGCCAACTTATTTACAATTCCAATTCAGCAATCATTTACCTTTGTATTTCTTATATATCATTGAACTAGGGATTATCTTTTATGTACGCATAAATATATGCTTAGCCCTATAAGTGACTGCTCAGAAAATATAGCTGGAGATTTTTCTGAATTGTGTTGATAAAATGAGGAAAAGTGAAGGATACAGATATGCAGTCTTTTAATGACACAAGGGCATCAATTGCCTTCACTTTCTGTGTGATGTTGCTTTATGTGTTTTTTCATTCTTTTGCTTACCATCGAACTTATTTATGTTAATTTATTGGAGAGTGCAGTAGAAAGAAAAGGCGTAGTCAGGACAATATACAAGCTGTTCTTGAGCGGAATGCAAGAATAAAAAAGCTCGACCTAAAGAAGAACCCAAGTTTGCCTGCTGATCTAGCAAATGCACATCAAAGATAGATAACCTGTTTTGCTTGATTATACTCAGGTTAGTAACCCATGCACTAGCAGCCAGTTTTCATTCGTACTGTTTCTATGAATGACACCCTTGATGAAGGATTCCCACATGTCAAAGTTGCTTACATATTTTGGAAGTTCATCTTTTTTAGTATGTCAAATTTATGCTAATGTTTCATGTTTGTTTTATGCAGTTTTGACATGGTGCTCCTCATATTCTTACATAGGTCTGAAAATTCCGAGAAAAAACTGAATTAGGTGGAATATGTAAAAGACAGACAAGAATCAGTTGCACCAGTCCGACAACTATTTATCGAAGGTTCCTGGTTAGATTATGGCCTTGGCTTGTAAATTCATAATGGAGCTATCTTAACCATCACAAGTCACTCTACATTGTTCCTGAAATTAGATTTACACCGAGTTATGTCTATTAAAGATACTTGCGCAATATTCTGGATAGACTAGTAAATAACACACTTTACTCTATGTATGTGAAAAAGAGATTTTAAGAAGTAACATATATAGATCTCTCCAGACTGATGCTAGTGCTACAATCCTGACAATCAGGTAAACTGGTGACCTTTGGAAACAATTTTAAAGAAAATACATTAACTTAAAACCCCCTGTGGCATCTGGTAACCATACATGAAGGGGAAATTGTGCAGATTTAGAAAACCGCACCTGCAAATAATTCAACTGCACGGAAAGCAGATTATATGCTTTTGCTCTGGCTGATTTAGTAGAAAGCTCATGCACTATGCAGTAAAATGTGGAAATCAGCTCCTTGTATGTTGTAAAATAGTAATATGCTGACACTGTTGTGAAGAAAAAACATTCAGATCAATTTTGAAGGTAATATATTTAAATTATTAGTATATATCGTTGGAAAAAAATTCGGCCTCTCGACGATCATATTTTGGCTCTGTCCCTGTCTGTTGCCGGTCAACTTTCAATTTTATAGAAAATTTATTACTTCACACTTTGAAGGGTTGAAATTTGAAAAACATAAAGGAAATTGATTCAGCTAAACAAGCATTTCTTTTACAACACACTGTTGCTTTAGTATCAAAATCCCTGAATTACAAAGTTCATCCACCTTCGGAGTTGTCTCCAAAGCACGGGATAGTCAACACAACAGAAATGACTAATGAGCAACTCAAAACAGAAGTAAAATGGGAATCATAAATGATTTACAGAAGCATTTTAATAAAAAAAATACGGGTCACTTAACACCTCGAATATTCTAATTACTAAAACTGGGTGCCCATTCAATGAACCTGAAAAATATGAGTTACTGCACAGATGGAGGTTTGTTAATGCACAATCTTCTCTGGTGATCTCTATCACTAATCAATATCACTCTAGATCCGAGCCGTCATGGATAAAGCAGGATATATTCTATGTGATATAAGGCTCATCACCGAAGGAAAAAAAAGACGAGTTGTGAAGGACTGTAATAGAATCTTATTTACACTTCTGTCATGCAGACGACGTTCCGATTTTGGGGGGCTGCTCAACAGATATTACGAATATTGTAAGATACTCAAATCATTTAACAGATAAAAAAAAATTAGATACAATGTAGCACATGTTAGCTGCTAATTACCTTTTTAAGAGGCGTCTTTGACGATGTGCCTGGCTTCTCAATTGGTTTCAAAATCTCAAAAGAACACATTAAGGATTCATCTACACTCAACAGTGCACCTGCATTGTCAAACTCGCCCCCGTAGTTTGGAGCAGAAAATATTGTGACAAGTTTTCGTTTAGCAAAGAACTCGTAACCATCTTCCACAACCTGTAATTGTTAATAACATTAGTCTTTGCAACTTGAATGAAGTACAAAGGCGAGTAGGTCACTGGCTGAGTTCAAGACCAAGTTAAAAGGAAAAATTAGTTGCGTCAAGACCAAGGGAGTATGGTATTTGTGATATCAAGTTCAACATGTTTACCTGATGGGCACGGCAAATCAGATCCAAGTCATTCTTCTCCAAAAACTCAGCAACTATGTCAGCTCCAAATGTACACGAGACACCTCGATCACTATCTCCCCAACCCTCAACATTAGGATCAGGGTCTGACCAGAGCAAATCACACAAGAGACCATTATCTGGAATTTCAGTGGGCCTCTGAATGTCTTTAATTTGATCCAAAGTTTCCAATTCTGGTGAAAGTCCTCCATGCATGCACATTATCTTCTCATCAATAATTGCAGCAATAGGCAAACAATTAAAGCAGTCAGTAAAAATCTTCCATAGCCGGATATTAAATCTCCTTTTACATTCATCGTAAAAGCCATATATCCGATTGATTTTTGCATCTTCATGGTTTCCCCTCAACAGGAACACTTTATCAGGATATCTTATCTTATATGCCAGGAGCAAACATATGGTTTCCAAGCTTTGCTTGCCTCGATCTACGTAATCTCCAAGAAAAAGGTAGTTTGCAGCAGGAGGGAATCCTCCATACTCGAAAAGTCTCAATAGGTCTTGATATTGACCATGTACATCACCTGAAAGTCACTTCATGTATCAGGCTACATAATGTCCAGAGGAGGTGTTAACAAAATAACATGAGCTAACAAGGAGAAGCAAGCATTGATCATAAAACCTAAAAAGTGTAGCCTTGTAATTGAACAACACGGGGTGCTTTTATCTCTAAGGCAAGCACAAATCTTGTAAGCACCAATACCGAAAAAGAGGTCCAACATTCTATATTTCTTCTTATTATTAGAAAATATTTTTCATACTATATATGTTCAAAAGTTCTAATATTTTACAAAAATTTATGTTACATTGAGAAACACATGGGCAGGAAACCTCATCAAGGACCTGAAAAACTAATTAATGCATGAAACTGTAACACATTATCACGGGTGTATTCAAGGGAGGTTAACAACACCATTATAGTAAATGCAAACACGGATATTTTACCAAATTCAAGAACCGTAAAATAGAAGTTGTGAAAATTCCCCACTGCATACAAATTGACCCTCATTTTAAAATCTAATGTTTCCGATAACTGTGCAAGAATGGGTTTCTTTTTAAACGACAAGATAAATTCCTAAATTTCGAAATTAGGTAATAATCAGGTACACATGTATCCAATTTTCTATGAACTCTTATACAAAGAAAGAGAGAATGGAACAACGGGGAATCAAATTTCTAGCTGAAAGCAGGCGGAGGCATGATAAGACAAACACTAAAGACGTCCCATACCAAAAAACAACCACGAAAAACAAACAAATTTTCATCAACTTTAAACATTTCCCTAAAGATTCCGTGCACCCCCAAAAAAATCCAAAGAAACCCCGATTCTCTATACAACACCATCTGTTAGAATCTAAATTCCCTCTTCCAAATTTTCTAATATAATCAAGAAACCGTATCACTCCCTACTTCCATAATCTTACACAAACAAAAACAAAAAACACCAACATAAACTCACATAATTCTCCCATACCAACATTTTCCCTTCTCGAAAATTCCAAAAAATCAAGAAACCGCTAATCTTGTACCAACAACCAACAATACACCTCAAACCAACACAAACACCTCGATCACATAAGCCCAATCACACATACATGATCACAAAAACCATAATCACAATTCTTGAAAACACAAACAGAGACATGGGGTGAATATAAAAGGACATGAAAGTATAGAAAGGAAAGGATACCACAGATCCTAATAGGAGCCCTGAGATGAAGAAGAGAAGGCTGAGAAAGAAAGATTTGACGAGCGTTGACACAAAGCTGTCTAATTTCTCCTTCTGAAAGCTGAACTTGTTTGCTTCCACCTTTACCTTCTAACAATCTTCTTATTATATCATCTAAAACACCTGAATCCATCATTCCTTCCATTGTCATCATCTTTACATATATATATATATGTATGTATAGGTCAGCCGGAAAATCAAGATTCCTGATTTTGATCCAATCTGGGATTTCAAGATATGGGTATGGTCAGAAAAGATGAGATTTTTAATGGGGTTTGATTAGATTTTCATTTTCATCATGGTGTATGGTTGATTTTATTTTGTAGGATGCGTGCTTTGCGAGTTTTCTCCTTTTAATTTTCCTTTAAATGATGGCTCATAGATTTATTATTAAATTTATTTATGGTTGATTGCAAAAACAGGGCCGGGTTTAATTGTAATCATAAATAAACAATGATTAATTTTATTTCATGCGAATGCATGTAAATTACTATGTAAATCAGTAAATGGAAGGTTATAAAAATTAGAAAATATTAGGAAAGAAAATTATCTCTTCAAGTACTTAACTCTTTTATGAAATGTATTTCTTGTTATAAATGGTTGGTTTTACTTGATCACGTCTAGAGCTGTAAACGAACCGGACTGTTCGGTAAGCTCGTCCGGTTCGGTTCGGTTCGAGTTCGAGTTCGATAAGCTTACCGAACTCGAGTTCGGACAAGAAAAAGTGTCCGATTAGCTTACCGAACATTGTTCGATTCGTTAGGATTTCGTCCGAGTTCGTTAAGTGTTCGTCCGAGTTTGTCCGAGTTCGGTTCGAGTTCGGTTCGTTCGATAAAAACAATAATATTTACAATTTTTTTTACTTTTTTTTTAATTTTTAAATTATTATTATATATATAATTACCGAACTGTTCGTGTTCGGTTCGTGTTCGGTTCGGTTCGGTATGTTCGTGAACAGTTCGTGTTCGGTTCGGTTCATTACCGAACTCGAGTTCAGACAAGAAAAAGTGTCCGATAAGCTTACCGAACATTGTTCGGTTCGTTAAAAATTTGTCCGAGTTCGTTAAAAGTTCATCCGAGTTCGTCCGAGTTCGGTTCGTTTACAGCTCTAATCACGTCCTCAAAATTTGATTACTCGTTTAAACTTTCGAAAATTTATATCGATATACTATTTTAAATTTTAAATATTTATTTAAAATTTATTTTTGTCTACTTATTTACTTCAACAATATTTTACCATTACTTTTATGATTTTTCTTGAACAAAACAAAGAAAGAGTAAACCTACCAAATCAAAACCTAGTTTAAGGAGTAACCTACACAGTTGTTTTTTGTAAATTTGCTTCAACAAGTTCAAAAGGTTCATGTTTATATTTATACTAGCCTATAACCCGTACATCGCACGGTTGCTTGTAAACTGTTTAATTATATTTCATTAAAATCTTAAGTTGTATATATGTTTTTATTATTAAAATATTTTTTGAATTTTATAAATTTCGTGAAAATAAATGTTATTCTAATTACGTATTTTAATTATTACTAAAAAAGAGTACCAAACCAAATATACCCTATTTCGCTTATAATAGTATAGTATAGATATATAAAAATATTATATAAAAGTAGTTTTTTTTAACATTTTAAATATTTTTAACTTAATATTTTTATTTGATTGTTTATAATTTTAATATTTGCTAATTAATTAGTAATAATATAAATTATAAAGATAATAAAATATGATTATTGGTTTTTGATATAACTGATAGTCTTTTTTTTAATATAAAACAGACCATATATCTTTCAAAACTCCAAAATTTCGAAACGATCTTTTCTAATAATTAATTATTTTTTAATTTTTTTTGTGACAAAATTAATTTTAATGCTGATTACAAAAATTGTGCACTGTAACAGACAAACTACTTGACGTCTTGACGACTTGTTTGCTGTAGAAAGGACTCTCGTGGGCTTTGCCGTGTGCGTGTGTGTTTTTTTTTTAATTTTATTAATAATAAAGATTTAACCAAATCAAAAGAGTGACAAAAAAAAAGAGTACCAAAAAAGAGTGACCAAAAAAAGAGTACCAAACAAAATATACCCTATTTTGCTTATAATTAATTATTTTTTAATTTTTTTTGTGACAAAATTAATTTTAATGCTGATTACAAAAATTTTGCACTGTAACAGACAAACTACTTGACGTCTTGACGACTTGTTTGCTGTAGAAAGGACTCTCGTGGGCTTTGCTGTGTGCGTGTGTGTTTTTTTTTAATTTTATTAATAATAGAGATTTTACCAAATCAAAAGAGTGACCAAAAAAAGAGTGACAAAAAAAAGAGTGCCAAACCAAATATACCCTATTTTGCATATAATAATGTAGTAGAAAGGACTCTCGTGGGCTTTGCCGTGTGCGTGTGTGTTTTTTTTTTTTTTTGAATTTTATTAATAATAGAGATTTTACAAAATCAAAAGAGTGACCAAAAAAAGAGTACCGAAAAAGAGTGACAAAAAAAAGAGTACCAAATCAAATATACCCTATTTCGCTTATAATAGTATAGTATATATTGCTATTTGACCTTGTTTGGTGGTTGAATAAAAATCTTTAAAAAGAAAATATTTTACATAAAATTGTTGCAGGACCTATATTTGGTACAAGTACCAACCCATTAAATTAAAGGATATTTACCAAAAGTACTATGTTTAAAGTTTCTATTTGCAAATATACTATTTCTTTGAATTAATTGCAATTTTACTATACTAAGTTTCAAAATTGCAAAAATACTACAAATTAGGTCAACCCTTCCCCCCCTCCCCCATGTGCCCTCCATGTGCGTCAGTTTCACCCGTTGTGTCCTTTTTTTTTCTTTTTTTTTTAAGATGGGATGCTATTTTGGTGGATTTTGGTTGAATGGCCCCGCATGGGCAACCAATTTCAACTGAACATGCAACTAAATTTCTGATTTCATGTTCCATTTTTCAATTGCCATTTTCGACCTCATTTTTGAACTCTAATATATATATATATATATACCAGAGTCCAAAAAATAGGTCGAAAATCACTTTTGAAAAATGGAACATGAAATCAGTAATTTAGTTGCATGTTCAGTTGAAAGTGGTTGCCCTTGCGGGCCATGAAACCCAAATCAGCAACTGAATGCAACCACATGCAACTTTTTTTTTTAAGGTGGGATGATTTTGATGGATTTGGGTTGCAAGGCCCCGCCAGGGGCCATATTCAACTGAATGCAACCACATTCAACCAAATGCAACCCCACATGCAACTTTTTTTTTAAGGTGGGATGATTTTGGTGGATTTGGGTTGCAAGGCCCCGCTAGGGGCAATATTCAACCAAATGCAATCACAATCAACTTGTTGAAAGTGGTTGCCCCTGCGGGGCCATGCAACCCAAATCCACCAAAATAGAATCCCACCTTAAAAAAAAGTTGCATTCAGTTGCTGATTTGGGTTGCAAGGCCCCGCCAGGGGCAATATTCAACCAAATCCAACCATATTCAACTTGTTGAAAGTGGTTGCCCCTGCGGGGCCATGCAACCCAAATCCACCAAAATAGAATCCCACCTTAAAAAAAAAGTTGCATTCAGTTGCTGATTTGGGTTGCAAGGCCCCGCCAGGGGCAATATTCAACCAAATGCAACCATATTCAACTTGTTGAAAGTGGTTGCCCCTGCGGGGCCATGCAACCCAAATCCACCAAAATAGAATCCCACCTTAAAAAAAAAAGTTGCATTCAGTTGCTGATTTGGATTGCAAGGCCCCGCCAGGGGCAATATTCAACCAAATGTAAATAGTAAAATTGCAAATAGTTTAATAAAATTGCAAATAGCTATTCTTAACAAAAGTAAATGTGTAAAAATTTACTTTTTCCTATTTATTTATGAAAAAAGCTCTAAATTAAATTGCCTAATGCCTAATGGTGTAGTGGCTAGAGGGCTTGGTTTGTTCATCTTAAAAAATAGATTTTATGCATATAGTTTATTTATCTTATAAAAAGCTGCACAAAGTTTGTTTAAGAGGGTCGAAATATTCGTAACTTAAGCGCTTGATAATTTACTTTTAGTAATGATAGAAAATTAGGTATAACTTTATTTGTTATATAATTTGCCAAAAAACATTATACGAACAGAGGCAAACACTAAACATTTTTGGTAGCCAATATATTTTAGGAGTGGTATTGTATTAAGATTTTTACTGGCTTTTAATGATTTTAAAAATTAAGGGTATTCAATTCTAACTTTTAAATAGTCTTTAAAAGTATGGTGTTATTCAATTAAGACTTTTAAGAAGTATTTAAAATTAAGGCGATATTGAATTTAGACATTTATAGATTCTTTATAAGTATCGTGTTATTCAAAAAGTCAGTAACTTTTAATGAGAATGACTTTTAATGACTTTTAACAAAAATTATAACTACATCCTTTGAAAAAAAAATCATGAGTTTTTTGATAAGATTTGACATGATTTCTAATAATTCTATTAAAATCATTTTGAATAAAATTGTTTCATTTACTACTAATAATTCTATTAAAATCATCTTGAATAAAATTGTTTCATTTACTATTAATAATTTTTTTAAAATTTCATGTCATTGTTATTGAAATCGGCCGATTTCTGAAAAATCACCGATTAATCGACCAAAAATCGGTCAACATTAGTTAATGACATAGCTCTGCATCATCATTAGCTATGAATAATGACAAATATATAATTATCAGATAAAAATATGCACTGAATACTCAATTCAACAAGAAATATACCTCGTACTCAATTTTTTGGTGGCCGGATTAGTTAGAGAACACACAATCGAAATTGGATTGTAGTGAAAAAAGGTTAAAGAATTTCACAGCATAGGCTAATATATGATGTTTGTAGTAAGTCTAATAAACCACAAAATCTATCAAAAAGTCTATGAAAGTTTTTAGAAGTCATCAAAAATATTTCGAAATTTTAGTGACTCAATAAGAATCATTGAGAATCATTAAAATTCTATAAAATCCATAAAAATCATTATCCCAAGAATTGTTATTAAAAGTCATAATAAAATACCATCTCCTCAATCTCAAATTTATGTTTTAAAAATAGCGATGCAATTTTGGAAAAGTTTGATATTTATACAAAAATTCAATGAAATATATGTCAAATGTGATGCCTTGTATCCAAGCAATATGCAAAATAAAATTTTGGAATGGCATTTATTATAAGTATTAGTACAAGTTTGAACCTCGATTTTTGCAATAATTAAAATGTGTGTCAAATGAAATAATTAATTGTCATCACGAAATCATGATAGTCGATTCACTCTTTTTCCTCCTCCCTTTCTCAACTTGCACACTTTTCTTTTTCTCAAATTCAACCCTTCATTTCTTCCGATCCCCTCCTTTTCTTTTGTTTCTTCTTTATTGATTTTTGTGCCTTATCATTTTGGTGATATTTGGAAGTCAGAGGTTTGAGTCAAATTAAAGTTTTGACTATTTAAAATCTCTAATATTAGTGTTTGGTAATTAACAAATTGAAATAGTTTTTTTAAACTCAAAAAGCTACTTTGAGGAATTTTTTCAGTTAGTGGTTTATTATGTGTCTAGTTAATATACAAAAAGCTAACTTAAATAGCTAATTACCAAATAATTTGATGTAAAATAGCTAATTCAATCCGATAGTCAAAACAGCCTCAAAACAATTAATTCAATCTGCTAGTCAAAACAGCTAAATTAATCCGCTAACAACTAACAAATAACAGCTAATTGACAAAGAGGACGTGTATCTTTCTATCATGACCTCGCATAATAAATTCCTTCAAAAGACAGCCGCCACAAAAAATAAAGGACTGGTTGAGGATTTGGACCTGATGAAATCAACAGAATAAGTGAATTTGGAAAGTTTTTTACGAATCAAGAAACAAAAGACTTCTTACAAAGCTTTCCTATTTGAACCAAAAATGATGAATTATAAAAGATGCAAAAGATATTTTCGTGTATTTCTCTGAAGAAAAAAAAATCCTGAGATTAATTTTAGGGAACTTTTTCTTAGATACTTCAAAAATACACTTTAAATTTGATTGGACCTGTAGGATTAATTAAAAAAATTCTGAATTTACAAAAATGTCCACCCCATATTTGCGTATAAATCCCGTAAATCTCAGAAAACTTACCCGAGATACATCTCAGACTCCCTGATCTCTTCTCTAAATGTGTTTTCTAATATAATGTGGCCTTTTATATATTAAAGCATGACCTAGGATTTTATAGAATAAAATTAGCTGTATAGTATCTCTTAAACATGGAAAACAAATCACTGTCATACAACATTTTAATACCCCCCTCAAGTGGGAGCGTGTGGGTCACGAACACCCAACTTGGACAACAGAAATGTAAACTGAGAACTTCCTGATGCTTTTGTAAATATGTCAGCCAATTGCAAATAGGTACGAACATGAGTAGTGACGATAATTCCAGCCATTAGCAGTTCTCGAACAAAATGATAATCAATTTCGATATGCTTTGTTCGTTCATGAAAGACCGAATTAGCAGTAATGTGGAGGGCTGCCTGATTATCACAAGAAAGATGCACAGGTTGTTTATGGAACACTCAAAGGTAGGTCAAGAAATTTTTTAACCACCTGATTTCGGCACAAACAAAAGCCATATAGCGATACTCTGTTTTGGCTGATGAACGAGTGATAAGTGGATTTTATATCCACTTGGAATGCTTCGTATCGGCTTAAATTGATTACTTGACCTCAAATATGTGGTGTGTTTAATGTGTTTTCATTGAGTTTTGCAGAACTAAGAGTTGGAGGTTAAATTGATTAAAATTCGGATTTTCCGGTAGGTTGCGCAGTTTACACTGTTTTGGCCATATCTGGAGTTCTAGAAGTCCGTTTTCAGCGATCTTACTGTCCACGCGAAGCCTGGGAAATTTTCTATAATTCTGAACAGGACCTAGCCGCGCTGAGAGCGCCCTGCCCGCGCTGAGAGCTCCCGAACTTCCTGGAAATTGCTGAATTTTATCCTATTTCGAATTTTAGATGTATTTTGGGACTTTTCTTGTTGGAAAAGTATTCTAGGACCTATATAAACATATCCTACCCTTGTAATTCATATGAATTAGTTAGAATAACATAGATACACAAGGGAGACAAGTGGAGAAGAATTCACCAGCGCTAGTGACAAGCGGCGGAGATCTAGATCTACTTCATCTTTTGTTTTCTTCTATTAGGATAATTTGGATCTCAGATTTTGGATTTGTTTTCTAAACCTTATTACTCTAGCATAATTATTATTCAGATCTTGTTTCATTATCATGGTTTCACTTGATCCCATGATGACGAGCAGTTCGATTATAAACTAATCGTTGTCATGAGATTCTAACGGATTTATTTATGGAGCTTTAGTATCTTGATGCTTTAAAGATCTGTGTGTGATGTATATCTGTTATCCTCGTATGATTATGCTTAATTGTTAGATGCGTAGCTAACATATAATCTGTTAATCTCTTGTGAAGTGAAAGTGGATCTTGAGATTTAGAACTTGCCATGCTAGCATAGGTTCATGATTGTTATCAACATGATTTGTAGTGTGAGATGAAAATACTTATACTGCCCTGTGTGATCTTTATGGATAAATTGCTCGTCAACCGTTATGTTTTCAAATTCTATAAACATATAAGGTCTAAGCATAATTGGTGTCTATTCATCTTCTATCTCTTTTGTGGATGTATGTTTAGTTTGGTATTCGTATACTAAGAATTAGCGTGTACTTGTTTCGTGTTGTCCGATCAGATATCATAACCATTGCATATAGTGATTAAAGGCGTCAGATCTAAGCAAAGTATTTAATGAAGTTAGGATCCCATGTTTTCCCTTGCATAAGTAATTCGATTCCAATTCTCTTTAGTTAGTTAATTCTTAGTTTGTTTATTTACTTCTTAGTTAATTTAGTTAATTAAAACCCAAATTTGTTAATTGTCTTAGCAGTTAATAAAAACCATACATTGTTGCATAGGTGCATTAATAGAATTGAAACCTAAACCAGATCTCTGTGGGAACGAACATGACTTATATCTATATTACTTGTGACCAAGTACGCTTGCGTGATTTAGTGCAAACAAGTTTTTGGCGCCGCTGCCGGGGATCATCGGTGTTTTATTTTTGGTTTATGTGCTTGTCAATAGTGGTCGTTCAAGTTCACTGACTCGGATTTCTTACTTAGTTTGCTTGATTCGTGTGTTCAGGTACTTGAGTGTTTGAAAATGGCAGGCGAGGAGTTGCCATGGTGGGCATATTCGAGGACATCCATGCCTCAGCAATGTGAGCAGTGTTTGGGCGTTAATGAGACCTCACAGTATTGTTACTACGAAGGAGTTGATCCATATGTCACTTATGAGGAAGAACCATATTTTCAATACCATCCTCAACAGTACCAGCAAGATGTTCCAAATATGTCATATTTCTTTGGTAGTGAAGAGTTTCAACATCAGCAACCTACTCATACTTTTCAGTCAGATGAGGTTGATGTTATGGAGGAGATTAGGATGCTTGCAAAGAGTAATGAGGAGTCTATCAATTCTTTGGAGACACTAGTTGCTCAAGTTTTGAGTGCCTTGGAACAAAAGAAACAACAATTCATACTCGAGGCAATTCCAGAAAATTACGGTGACTTGGAGCAAGGTACTACATGCATAATTGAGGAAGACAAATTCCAAGGTGAGGTGTGTGTTCACAAGCCATGTGAGGAATTTGATCATGCTAGGATGGTGGATGATTTGGAAAGGGCACTATTTGGGACAGACACTGGTGAGCTACGCAAATTTCAAGAATTTGTATGTGCGTACCAAGAGGCTGATGAACATGGGAAAGATTCAAGTCTTCTACTTGTCCCAGAGTATAAAGATGGAGGTAGCGCATTAGAACCAATGGAGGAAGTTCTCTTTGAGGAACCAAAGGCTTCAGCAACTTACATTTACCCTCCTCCATTATATTCAAGCAAAGCCCGTGAATGTGTGTTGTTCTACAAATTGACAGATTTTGGGTCGACAGATGAAGGCATTGGAATAGGACATAGTTGTTATACGAATAGGCCAAGCGAGGAGAAGGGGCCGAAAGTGTGCCACCGTGATGACGATGAAGTCTCACGAAGAGATGACCAGGCCAACTATTATCATCCTTAATGGAGGCTTGGACGTAGTCAAGCTAATTGACTCTAAACAAGTGCTTTGTGGGAGGCAACCCACGCTTTTCGGCATTTTTATTTAGGTATGTTTTCTGCTATCCCTTGTATTACCTTCAATTCAATGGGGACATTGAATATTTCAAGTTTGGGGGTGGTTTGGGGGATGAGTAATGTATAGGTAGTTATTTATGATTGTGAGTCATTGTGTTCATGTATGAGTCATTGTGTTCATGTAGGATATTATATTTTGCATGTTAGTGGTAGTTCATGCATGTTTCGTTCGTATTATTTATGGTTGTTTCATATAGGACATTCTGTTATTTTGTTTTCATATACCATGTGAGTTCATTTTAGTTGCATTTTCATGGCATACATATTTCATGATCCCTTAGGATGAGCTAATTCTGATTGGTAGGTTGATGTCTAATTTAGTGTGGTAATGATGAGTAGAGGGTTGATTTATAGTTTCTATGAAATTGACTTGCATGTTTCAGAAACAAAACTTTTACACAGTCTCGTCGTTTGCTTTTGAGCTAGGTTGAGGTCATGCTTGTATGGATGTTTTGAGATTTAATCACTTGATTATATTTAGAATTTTCGTTATTCCCTTGATGGCGTAGGAGCACTACAGTCTAAGTTTGGGGGAAACCAGGAATTTCATGCTAGTTGTTAATATTTGTCAATAATGGCTAGGCGTCAAATGGCTAGTTGCCGGCTCATATTTATATGAGTAGTTTAGGGTTGGAATTGAGAATTCTCATTTCAGATTGCATATAAAAAAAAAGAAAAAAAAAGAAAAAAAAGGTCAAAAGTTTTAATTGTTTATCTGCAAAATTAACCAGGGTGAGCTCTTTAATACTCAAGTAATTAAGTCTGAGGGGACTTAGTCCTAGTAACCTAAAGCCCTTGTGGTTTGGGATTGCTGACCTAACACTCGATACATGGGTATTATTGTATAAGCCTTTTGGGGTCTCATTCATTGCACGGTTAAATAAGCATGCTTGTTTATTATGTGCCGTAGTTGTTGCTTAGTAATAAAGCATGGTTTCTGGCTAACTCAGATGAGGATAGAGGTGTTTCGAAGTTATGAAGTGTTTACCGTCTATTCTATTTATAAACTTGTGATTGTCTTGGCGAAGAATAGGTATGATTTTGATCTAGTTTTGGGAGTATTTCTGATGAGCATCGCACACACGCACGTTTCTGTTCATGTATTGTTAATATACGGGGACTTAGTCGAGCTCTATTTGGATTTAGTTGCATTCTTTGAGATATTTGCTTTCTAGTTGGTTTTTGTTAGTTTGTTGGGGATCTTTGCATTTTCATATTAGTTGCATTCATGCATTGAATTGTTTTTGCATTGTTAGTTTGATGGATTTTGTGGGTACATTCACTATAGGCCCTCACGAGACCTTACTCGTCCACTAGGGCTGCCTAGTGGTTTAAAGGACTTGTAGTTATATTTGTTTATGCTTGAGGACAATCATCGGTTTAAGTTTGGGGGTGTGATAAGTGGATTTTATATCCACTTGGAATGCTTCGTATCGGCTTAAATTGATTACTTGACCTCAAGTATGTAGTGTGTTTAATGTGTTTTCATTGAGTTTTGCAGAACTAAGAGTTGGAGGTTAAATTGATTAAAATTTGGATTTTCCGGTAGGTTGCGCAGTCTACATTGTTTTGGCCATATCTGGAGTTCTAGAAGTCCGTTTTCAGCGATCTTACTGTCCACGCGAAGCCCGGGAAATTTTCTATAATTCTGAACAGGAGCTAGCCGCGGTGAGAGCGCCCTGCCCGCGCTGAGAGCACCCGAACTTCCTGGAAATTGCTGAATTTTATCTTATTTCGAATTTTAGATGTATTTTGGGACTTTTCTTGTTGGAAAAGTATTCTAGGACCTATATAAACATATCCTACCCTTGTAATTCATATGAATTAGTTAGAATAACATAGATACACAAGGGAGACAAGTGGAGAAGGATTCACCAGCGCTCGTGACAAGCGGCGGAGATCTAGATCTACTTCATCTTTTGTTTTCTTCTATTAGGATATATTGGATCTCAGATTTTGGATTTGTTTTCTAAACCTTATTACTCTAGCATAATTATTATTCAGATCTTGTTTCATTATCATGGTTTCACTTGATCCCATGATGACGAGCGGTTTGATTATGAACTAATCGTTGTCATGGGATTCTAACGGATTTATTTATGGAGCTTTAGTATCTTGATGCTTTAAAGATCTGTGTGTGATGTATATCTGATATCCTCGTATGATTATGCTTAATTGTTAGATGCGTAGCTAACATATAATCTGTTAATCTCTTGTGAAGTGAAAGTGGATCTTGAGATTTAGAACTTATCATGCTAGCATAGGTTCATGATTGTTATCAACATGATTTGTAGTGTGAGATGAAAATACTTATACTGTCCTGTGTGATCTTTATGGATAACTTGCTCGTCAACCGTTATGTTTTCGAATTCTATAGACATATAGGGTCTAAGCATAATTGGTGTCTATTCATCTTCTATCTCTTTTGTGGATGTATGTTTATTTTGGTATTCGTATACTAAGAATTAGCGTGTACTTGTTTCGTGTTGTCCGATCAGATATCATAACCATTGCATATAGTGATTAAAGGCGTCAGATCTAAGCAAATTATTTAATGAAGTTAGGATCCCATGTTTTCCCTTGCATAAGTAATTCGATTCCAATTCTCTTTAGTTAGTTAATTCTTAGTTTGTTTATTTACTTCTTAGTTAATTAAAACCCAAATTTGTTAATTGTCTTAGCAGTGAATAAAAACCATACATTGTTGCATAGGTGCATTAACTGAATTGAAACCTAAACCAGATCTTTGTGGGAACGAACTTGACTTATATCTATATTACTTGTAACCACGTACGCTTGCGTGATTTAGTGCAAACAACGAGATACAGTAGTTTGCTTCTTAGTCTTCCAAGAAATTGGAGAAGACCCCAACAAAATAAAATAACCCGAAATCGAGCGTCGTGTAAAAGGCAACTTGCCCAATCTGAATCACAATATGCATGTAATTGGAGATCACTATCAGCGTGGAGAACTATACCTCGAGCAGGATGAGATTTTACGTAAAACTCGAATGGCTGCATCAAAATGATCTTGACGAGGTACTTGCATAAATTGTGACAAAATATGAACTATATAAGAAATGTCAAGACGAGTAATGGTGAGATATATAAGACGTCCTATAATGCGTCGATATTATAGTGGATCGGAATAAAAAGGCCCTATTGTAGATGCTAATTGATGATTTTGAGGCAAAGGAGTATCAACTGGCTTTGACCCAAGCAAACCAGTTTCGTGTAAAATATCCAATGCATACTTCCGCTGACACAAGAACATGCCTTTAGAAGAACGGGCACATTCGATGCCCAAAAAATAGTTAAGAGGTCCGATGTCCTTAAGCTGGAAGCACTCATCTAAATATTTCTTAAATGAAGTGCATAAAATGGGGTTATTTCTAGCAACAAGTATATCATCAACATACACCAAAAGTGTCAAAATGTCATCCCCCTTTCGCAAGGTAAAAAGTGCTTGATCTGCATGTGACTGAGAAAAACCATAACGACATAGTGCAGCAGATAATTTTGCAAACCAATTACGCGATGATTGATGAAAACCATACAATGACTTACGTAGATGACACACTTTGGTAGAGGACAAAGAATAAAAACCTGGAGGTAACTTCATATACACCTCCTCATGAAGGTCACCATGTAAAAAGGCATTATTTACATCAAGTTGGTGAACTTTCCAATTCTTAGCCACAGCAACAGCCATAAACGTACGTACACTTACCATCTTAGCGACATGAGCAAAAGTGTCAGTGTAATCTTCACATTTCTTTTGATGGTTACCCAAGACAACTAATCGAGTCTTATTACATCCAATTGTACCGTTAGAATGATATTTTGTTTTATACACCCACTTGCAACCTATAGTAGTCTTTCTAGGAGGGAGTTCAGTAATATCCCAAGTGTGATTCCTTTCGAAAGCACTTATCTCGGCTTGCTTGCCTCACACCAACGTATTTCCTTTACAGCCTCTTTATATGACCTAAGATCAACATTAGTAGTAATAGCAGCAAGAAAATCATGATGTTCGGAAGAAAATTTATCATTACTAACAAAGTTTGCAATAGGATAAATCATAATTGAAGAGGTCGATTGAACATGTGGTGTTGAGGTAGAAATTAGGCGAGATGTACGAGCCGAGTGACAAATATAATCTGATAGCCAAGCAGGAGGACGACGAGTTCAAGTGTTAGTTTCTTGTAAAATTTATCACTTTCAGAATTATGTGGAAGAGGTGGTGTTGAGGTAGAAATGGGGTGAGATGTACGAGCCGAGTGACAAATATAATCTGATAGCCAAGCAGGAGGACGACGAGTTCGAGTATTAGTTTCTTGTAAAACTTTATCACCTTCAAAATTATGTGGAGGACATTCTGTTGAGCATTGTTGGTTTAGGATATCTTGTGTGCCATCATTAGACTTGGGGCTAGTGCTCCTCCTTTCCATCGAAGACGGTGATAATGAATCCTCATCAACAAAATAGGTACTATCAATAATGTTATGATCTGTAGGCTCAACTAAATGCGAAAGACTAGACTTTGGCACACCAATATATGAAAAATCAGTTTCGTGTAAACGAACATCTCGAGAAATATATAGCTCTTTTGATTCCAAGTCATGAAATTTCATCCTTTTTTACCAAATTGGTATCCCAAAAACACACATTTTCTACTGAGATGAGAAAACTTGTCCGTGTGTCTTAATTTATTATGAACATAACAGAGACATCCAAAAACTCGTAATAAGCTAGTATCTGGAGGTGACTCAAATAAACAGTCATATGGAGTTTTTCTTCCAAGAAGCTTGGAGAGAGTTCTATTTATTAAATAGATTGCAGCTTGAACACATTCACCCAAAACTCAACTGGAAAAGAAGCTTGGAATCTCAATGCCCGTGCAACTTCTAGGATGTGACGATGTTTTTTTCAACTCGTCCATTTTGTTGAGGTGTTCTTACGCACGAAGAATGGAAGAGAATCCCCTGTTCTGAAAAAAATTGTTGCAAGGATGAAGCAGTGCATTCCGTACCATTATTAGAATGTACAGTTTTAATTGTCTTGCCAAACTGTGTGAAAACCATGGCACAAAAATGACGTAAACATGCTGAAACCTCACTCTTTTCTTTTATAAAATAATCCCAAACAGCCCTTGAATAATCATCAACACTGGTCAAAAAATAATAAGAACCTGTAAAAGAAGCCTGCGGATGTGGCCCCCACAAATCACAGTTTATTAAATCAAAACGTTCCATGCCTAATATTTGAGTGCGAATAGGCCCATTTTGTTCATCATCTAGACCTAGGAAAAAATCATGAGTTCATTCTGGGCACAAAGCTTAGTAGCTGCCTCACAGGTACAACCAGAAGTTATATCATCCTTACCATATAAACCATCCCAAAGAGCCTTGAATTTATTGTAATAGTCAATGACACTCATGCCTTTTTGCTGAAGGGTGTGACATTCTGATTTTAATTGGTGTATTTTTGGCCCATTAACAATGGCATATCGTTCCTTTAGATCTGTCCAGAACTCTAGTTCAACTTTGTGACCAGCTATGCTAGGCTGAATAGACGCATCTATAGCATTAAACATCCAGCTGCAAATAGTAGAATTATTAGCCCTCCAAGCAATGAATTCAAGAATTTTCTCATCACCAGGTTTCTTGATTTCTCCATTAACAAATCCATGTTTGTTCTTACCTTCTAACCCATTAAAAATTGCTTTTGACCAAATATCATAATTATTTTCAAGAAGGATATACTTTGTAAGAGACATACCCGGTCCTTCGGAAGGATGGAGATAGTAAATTGATAACGGGTCATGAATAAGTTCTATAGTCTTTTCAGCAATCTCTTGTTGTGGAACAAATGGACCATTCTTGAGAATCTCTGGGAATAGAGGGTTAGCAGCTTTGATGAACAACATCATCTTGATTTTCCAGAGGTTGTAGTTGTCTTTATCAAACTTTGGGACCTTCACTATTACTTTTGTCTTTGGTGTAATCATGTTGATCTTTTTCTGTTTTGCTTAACAATCTGCTTTGATACCACTTGTTGAGAATGAAATATACAAAAGAAAATACAGAGGGGGGGGGGGTGAATGTATTTTCAAAGTTTTCTTCGCTTATTAAACTGTTGTTTGATCTGTGTGTGAATGTGTAAGTGATTGTGTGTTTGTGTTTAACAGATTATATGTGCGGGAATAAAACACAAGAACACAAGTACTCACTTCAATCTAATATTATATTAGATAAAGATTTTGCTACAATCTGGGAATACAAATGTTAGTATTCTCAACTTCGTTTCACAGATAGATATTATCTATTGAATTTCAATGAAAAAACTTAACCTGCTAAAGAAGTGAGGTTTTACACTTATAGAACATGTGTACAGCCTACTTACTACAAATGTAGTGACAGACAAATACACTTTCTAACTTGTCTATCCCTATTTGGTACACGTCTGGGTAGTATGTGGTTTGACCATCTTTTTAACCTGCTCAGATTAACTACTTTAGCAGCTTGTCTCCTTTAACATCTCTCTAAGCTTCTTTGTAGACTTTCCATGAACACTTTACAATACTGTGCTCCTGCAAGTGTCTTGGATTGTTGTAGGTTTTCTAACTTATACATCTTCAGTAATTTGTCGTCAAGAATCCATTCGAGAAATGACTAAGTACTTGATTCGAGAACTAGAATTGAATAGTTCAACAACTCTGAGTTCTCGAACAAGCTTTTCTTGACATATCGAATCACTTCTCGAATGAATTTTTTCTTCAGGAATCCTTGAGATGTCGAATAGCTTCCCGAGTCCTTGTGTAACGCCCCCAGATCACCTACAGGAATCCTGGTTGTCACATCTCTTGCGGAATATTCAATCACCTGCTCACAATATAATCTACAACAAGATTCATAATAAACTCCATCATTTCCTCAATGGGTTATAGTCTTAGAACAAGTACTCAATAATCCAAAAGTTATTACATCTCAAGTTCACTTCCCAGAATCTCTAAAATACTATTACAACTCCAAAGTACTAGATAATAAAACATTATACAAACATCTTCCCAGCTTGCACTCTCCTCAGATGCTATAAGGCTAACATGCTGAATCAGTTGCCTTTCCCCTTCCCTTAATCACGGTTCGCTGTACTAGTGCCAGCTCTGATTTCCACTGTTTAATAATATTTAAAATAGCAGGTGTTGTGGAAGGATTTTAGCACAACAGATTATGAGGCCTCGTGCTGGAATAGCGCCAATAAACAAGGAATCGTCCAACCACCCAGAAAGGCTCGTGGTTGAAGATCAATAGCTAGTCGCCCGGGAAGGCTCACGACTAGTGTTACCGAAGAACACGGGATGTGGTTCCTCGAAAGGATCGGACTGAATCTACGGAATGAGAGCTCAAGGACCAAATGTTGGCCAGCCAAGAACCCTAATTTGACTGTGTCACACAAGAGTGCACGTGCTCTAGCTACTCAAGGAGTGTAAGTGTCGAAGAAGATCCCGTAAACTGCCTACATACCACTATTTATAGTGGATCAAGCCCGAATGTAGTTCTTGAATGATATGATCGTTTGTTTATGATGAGTTATCCTCTCTCCAGTGGGATAATGACTGTTATTTCTGATAATAATCGAGTATGATGTATATAATCAGGTTACCAAGCAGTTTAGGTAACATAGAATGATTATCTCTTGTATTTATCATGATTTTGTATCATTTATCAAATATACATGACATATATCCTCAAATAACTGAATGTTTATCTGTTTGAGAGTGTTTTTAGATGATATAAACGTGTTCCTAAAAAATAGGAGGCGTGCCTTATCTGATTTGGCAGCCTGATTAGGCTTCCGGCGGAAGCTGGGGGTACCGCCCGGTAGCCTGGCTCCGGTACCCCCTCCGGTAACCCCTATCACGGAAGCTACTCTGGAAGCTCTACTGGATGGCTGATAATAGTTATAGGTCATCCTCAAGGGGATACCTTGAGACCCTTAGTCATGCGTTCCCGTGCTGCAGTGTATATGGTAACCCCTAGGGCTACCGCAGACCTCCGGAAACCCGACAGATTACTCATTCTCTTCATGGATCTGGACCCTAATCCTCTAGTGGGCCTAAATCTAACCCATTTAAGATTTTGGTCACAACAACTACCCCCCGGTTCCCTGAAGTACTGAGTGCAAGGGGAACCAATTATCACAGGGTACCGGTCATCAAGAAAGTTCATCTTTTTTGCTATCTTGCCAGATCATCGTCATCATATGAAATGTCAATATTGAAAACTCTTAATCATAAAGTTGGGGCTAATTCTGATGTTTATAATTAGTAGCTCTCATAATTGTGCTACAGAAGCTCGAATTAGAATAAAAGCGGAAGCCTCGTATTTTTACTCGTTTAAGGATAGATTAATCATTTTAATTCTTTGGAAATAAAATGATAACTATTGAGGTGGGAAAAATAGGCTAGGACTCTACCGTTTTTACACAGATAAATTCAAAAAATCAGCCATTTTCCAAGCAAAGGACGTTTCCCACTCCATCTCGTTTTCTGTGCCACATTCATTAATCAAGGGGATCACGCCTCTTTTCTTCTTTTCTTATATATCTATATTATTAACCTTTCACTTTTCTTTTTACCACTCACCATATTCTCTTCCGAGAACGCAAAGGTTTTCGAGATTTTCCCGACGAGGCTTCCGGCGAAGGCTATAGCGTTTTTACACTCTTCCTTTCGACTTTATCCAGGTATACTTCTAAATTTCTTAACCTGCCTGTATGCAATTTTTTGGTGATTATGCGTATGATTGCTACACACACACTAAACTCCGTACACATCATTACATGTCCTTGAATCGACAGTGGGTTCCGTATTCTAGGAGATGTTGCATGTCAATTATTTTGATTCATTTGAACCTTTTCATGTTCATCCATTGATTCTTGTTGTATTTTTCAACTGTTGGCCCTTCTTTGGGAATAGATCTGTCCGTCTAGATCTTGATTTCTAGTTGCATGTGTAAATTCCTGTCTTTTGCGTGCACATCGAAGGGGTTTGAGGCGATTTGTACTCCGGTTCCCCCTTGGTTACTCTTTAGATGCTCATTACATGCTTTATGTTTGCTTTAATCGAGTATCATCGTCTTAGATTTATTTCATCAAGTAGATGTATGTAACTGGTCAATCTAAGTGCTTTTTCGATACCCTGCACTTGTGTTCTTCGCTTTACCTCACTCGGTTAACTCCGGTATCGTTAGATTGGGCCATCATATCAACAGCCACCCCCCGAGTGTTAACCTTTTAATTTTGGTTTGGCCTGGTAGCCCCTGGGGTTGCTTGGGGTATCACCGAGTCGCTTGTTGGTGTACCTTTACCTTTTTTTTTTCTTTGGTCACCCAATTTCACTCCCCTTTTTCTAATCTGCTTCCTCTTTGCGGTTGCAGATGTCCATCTCGTCTATTTCGGGAGGTTCATCTCAATACCCGGGTAATCTATCACCTGTTTCGGGGGAACCATCAGATTCTTGGTCGACCCACTTGAATGATGTCCTTATCACACAACCCTTGCTACAGCCTAAACCCTCAGTCAGCTCCCGGACACGTTCCCGTGTAGAGGTGATTAATCCCTTAGAGGCTGAAATTATGGGTAGGCGTCTTTTTTACTCTTTGGAGGCTGGTTCGTCAAACTTTAATAATGAGGGTATTGATAGGATCTATCTGAGTTCAAACACAGATGAAGAAGAGAAATTCGATGGGGAATTAGTGATGGAGGTTGAGCGGAAGCCACATGTCCCTGCAGGCTTCGTTCCATCCTGTGAAAATTTAGATACCACTATGAATACGGATAGACTTGCCAGGCTGCTTGAGTTGTGCAACCCAGGGTGTGACCTGGTGATACCCAGTGATGGTGAGAGGTGCCACAGATTTGATAACATTGAACCTGATCAATCCATACCCAATGCAGTTCTATCTGCTTCATTCTTTAAGCTCAGATTTTCTCTTCCCCTGCATCCATTTTTTGTTGAGTTGCTCTCTTTCTATAAAATTGCTCCTATGCAGCTAACCCCCAACTCTTTCAGGGTAGCAGCCTGTATGTACATCCTTTATGACAAAGTTTTTTCCATTCCTCTCACTGCCCGGGAACTGGGGTATTTTTATCAATTGAAGGGTGTAGGAAGGAAGATAGGTATCTTTTACCTAACCTCCTGGAATGATAAGCAAGGGGGATGCATTAAGGGAAACAAACGTGGGATGTACGACTGGCTGGAGATGTTTTTATATTGTTATGATTGTGAAGAAATAAGAAAAGAGTGGAATCTGACTCCGGGTAAGCACTCGGTACCCCTTTTCATTACTGGTGACCTTTATCTGATTGAATCCTGATATAACTCTTTCCTCCTTTATACTGTTCATTATATCATTTAGGGATCCCAATACAAACTTCTCTCGAGGGGATTGAGGAGAAGAGGGCTAGAAAAATTATGGGGCTGGCCACCGACTTAGGAGATGGAGAAAGTCTGCTGACCCCGGATACCCTGGTGAGGTTAGGGTTCTCAATGCCCCTGGCTCCCTCATCCCCGGTCCAAGGGGTGAAGGTTGAGGAAGGGTCTGGCATAGAACTTGGGACACAGGGTACTAGCCGAAAGAAAAAGAGGGTTTCCCACCACTCTAGCCCTGGTAACCCAGGCTCCCACTTTCTATATCCGTACTTTTCGTGTGTCTTTGTAGCTATTATGCCTTACTTATTATTATTTTTTCTTTTTTATGTTCATAGGGATCTCCTTGATTTACCATGTTGTGATCATAACGCTATTGCTCTTCTGTTCTTTCAGGTATGTCGGGGTCAGTGCCGTCCTTTATCAAACCATCCGACAAGTACGAGGATTTATTTCCTGATGATGAATTGACTCTACTTGAGACTCCTATCAGTGCTACTCCGATCTCTCGAGTCCCTGCTCCTTTGCCCATAAAAGTTGAGCTTTCTGCTGCTGAAAAACGCAGACTCTCACAGGCTTCCAGGGGTCTGAAATCTACTCCGGAAACCCGCTCTTCAAAAAGGATTAAGGTTTCCCAGCCGGGGTCTCCTACGAATGAGGTAGAGCAGTTTTACCGAATGTGTGGTGGACAGGTGCCCCTGGAAACTATCACAGGGTGGGCCAAGCAGAAGACTCCGGATGTAGCAAAGTCAATGTTGTTCTCAGCAGGTGAGAGTTTCTTTCATCAACTTTGGCTCTCCAATCAACTAGCTCTAGCCACTCGTGGTGACATGAGGTTGAGAGATGAGGTCAAGCAACTGAAGGCTGATATGCAAGCCGCTGAGGATGAGAAGAAAAAACTATCTGATGCAGGTAAGAAATTGAAGGGTGATCTGTCTGTGATGATCAAAGAGAAAGATAAATTGAGCAGGTTGGTTTCCACTCAAGAAGAGGAGAAAGAAGAGAGGGCGGCAGCCCATGCCCTAGAGGTTAAAGGGCTGGAAGTACAAGTTGATTCCCTGCAAGCTTCAGTTAGGAAACTCAAGGAGGCACTCCCGGAGAGGTACAAAATGGGTTTCGCTAAGGGTGTCACGGATTATATGAAGTCTACTTGGAGGGTGATGCCAAACTTGGACTGGTCGCTCCTTGGTGAGGATGCTGTGGCGCAAGTCGAAGGCTTTCAGGCAGAAGCCGCAAAAGCTGGGGCTGCCAAGTCTAAGGACGCATCCATTCCTCAGGCGACTCAAAAGGATACTGCTGAATACACTCCCACTCATGATTCTGAGGTTGAGGCTCCCATCAAGGTGGTTGAGCATGCTCCGGGTGACCTTGACAAGAGGGGCAACCCCGCCGAGGACTCCCCTAGTTCAGATGCTACCAAGGATGCTCCTTCTGCTTGACTAGTCCTTTAAATTATCTTCATTGCCTTGAACTTATATTTTGCTGGTTTATAAACTTGTGGTTTTAATCAAAGGGGGTGGGCTCCTATAACGCTCCACAGATGTACTTTTGGATTTCTTAACTCTGTTCGCTTTATGGCCTCGGGCCTTAGTATTTTCGATTTGGTTTTTATCAACTTAATGCATGTTTTATCTTATTATCTGGTTTTTATGTAGTAGGTATAATTGTCGCACTACTACTGATTATGCCCTATTGTCTTGCGTATAAGGGATCGGTGGAGGGTTCTCGAAGGTTACTACACCTACCACACAGGTACCTCGGTTTAGACTAAGACTGTCACTATGCTTCCCTAATTTAGTCGCATACGGATTATTTATTGGTTATTCACCGAGAACTAACTTGGAGTTAATGACTCTTACTCATCAAATCCCCCCTTCTCACTCATTCTCTAAGGTACCAATACGCTAAGTAAGAAAGGTATTACCATAACTTAGAACAGTTAATAACCAAACGCCACCATCAAACTCTATCGGTAAAATGACTCTCCTGACTAATCCTAAAACAAGTTTGTACAAGTTCTCAGAGGATATATGTCATATATACTTTGATTAAATGAAATGAATGATAAACCATGCTTCGAGAATTTGATGATAGAACGGTAACGTAACACAGCAATGTATTTGAGAAGCGATGACAGCGTGTACCTGGATAAACAGTCACGTAAATGGTGAATTACTTGTACCTTAGTATGCGTGGTTACCACTATGGGTATGGGGATACCGTCCGGTAACCCTATTATATCTGGGAGCACGAAGGCGGGAACCTGACTCCGGGAGCCCCTTGGCCGGTAGCCCATATCCGGTAGCCTGGATGCCGGAGGTTCAGCCTGGAAACCTTTGTTCCGGGAGTCCCAATCAATTAATGAATCATATGTGGTGATGCCATGTAAGCCATTCCTGTAAGGCCATGTTTGTATGGTATTTGGTAATCCATATGGGTTAACTCTTGTAACCACATAGGCTGATGATTGAATAATTAATGTATGTCAGTCATGATTTCATACACGATTATTGGCTAAGTGAGATATGTGAACCATTCAAGGTTACACACATGTCTCATATTGAAAAGGACCCAAGTATGCCGAACAAGGTACCACACAAGCCCAAGTAATGAAGGGAACCACGTATGCCGAACAGGGTTCCATACATGCCCTGATAACCAAGTAAGCCATGTGAACCACTCAAGGTTCCATACATGTCTGGTGTTGAAGGGATCCAAGTGTGCCGAACAGGGTACACACAAGCCCAAGTAATGAAGGGACCCATGTATGCCGAACAGGGTTCCATACATGCCCTGATAACCAAGTAAGCCATGTGAACCACTCAAAACCACTCAAGGTTCCATACATGTCTGGTGTTGAAGGGATCCAAATGTGCCGAACAGGGTACACACAGGCCCAAGTAATGAAGGGAACCATGTATGCCGAACAGGGTTCCATACATGCCCTGATAACCAAGTAAGCCATGTGAACCACTCAAGGTTCCATACATGTCTAGTGTTGAAGGGATCCAAGTGTGCCGAACAGGGTACACACAAGCCCAAGTAATGAAGGGAACCATGTATGCCGAACAGGGTTCCATACATGCCCTGATAACCAAGTAAGCCATGTGAACCACTCAAGGTTCCATACATGTCTAGTGTTGAAGGGATCCAAGTGTGCCGAACAGGGTACACACAAGCCCAAGTAATGAAGGGAACCATGTATGCCGAACAGGGTTCCATACATGCCCTGATAACCAAGTAAGCCATGTGAACCACTCAAGGTTCCATACATGTCTGGTGTTGAAGGGATCCAAGTGTACCGAACAGGGTACACACAAGCCCAAGTAATGAAGGGAACCATGTATGCCGAACAGGGTTCCATATATGCCCTGATAACCAAGTAAGCCATGTGAACCACTCAAGGTTCCATACATGTTTGGTAATTCAAATTTTAAAATTCTAATAATTTCAACCTGTTAAGCTGAGAGGTGTATCCACTACTACCCCCTAGTTCTGGATGGTAGCCTGGCTGCCATGTAGAACTATGCTTGTTGATCTTACGTATTTTTTTGAAAATATTTATAAGTGGTAAATGTAAAAGGAAACAATCAACTTCTACTTTTACTGAAAATCAAAGAGTACGATTACATCAACTTTCATCCAGACGGGGTGTGTATCCACTACCCCCGGGCATCTACTGAAAATCATGAAATCCTAAGAACTGAAAGGGAAATGACGCAACCACAACTAGTAAGTTTCCTTTATTCATCCTAAGCCTGAAAGAGGCCTACGTTTGCTTTGAAAAGAGTCTTACTGATAGTACTTTTTTAGGTGCTCGGCATTCCAAGCACGGGGAATAGTGTTCCTATCCATGTCTTCAAGGTGGTAAGTGCCTTCCCAAAAGATAGACTTTATTTTGTAAGGCCCTTCCCAATTTGCTCCAAAGGCTCCATGCCCGGGAACCCGCATATTGGGCATCATTCTTCTCAGTACTAGGTCGCCAACCTTGAGGGGTCGAGGGCGTACCTTGTTGTTATAGTATTTGCGGGTCCTCTGCTGGTAAGCCGTAAGTTTCAGCTGGGCGGTAGCCCGGTTTTCCTCTACCATGTCTAGGGCTAGCCTCTGATTTATTTCATTTGATTCTTGATTGAAATTGTCCCTCCGGTAGGACCCTGTCCCGACTTCTACTGGGACCATAGCTTCACAGCCATAGGTTAGAGCAAAGGGAGACTCTCTGGTTGTGGACCTGGGAGTGGTGTTGTAAGACCACAAGACCATTGGAAGCTCCTCTGGCCAGTTTCCCTTTTTATCTTCCAACTTGGCTTTTAGAGTGTGCTTGATGATTTTATTCACAGCTTCCGTCTGCCCATTACTTTGGGGGTGGCAAACGGCTGAAAAATCTTTCTTTATCTCCAAGTCCTCACATAGACTTCTCATTTCTCTACTATCAAATTGCTTGCCATTGTCTGAGATCAGCTTGTACGGTACCCCGTATCTACATATAATGGCTCGCTTAACAAATTTCTTCAGCTTACCGGCAGTGATGGTAGCTAGGGGTTCCGCCTCTGCCCATTTGGTAAAGTAGTCAATGGCTACCACAGCATATTTCACACCACCTCTGCCTTTGGGAAGCTCCCCAATCAGGTCAATCCCCCATATTGCAAAGGGCCAGGGGCTTCCAATGGGCCTTAGTTCCACAGCTGGGTTGCTATTGAAGTTAGCAAACCTTTGGCATTGATCACAAGCTTTAGCAAAGTCATAAGCATCGGTTTTCATGGTGGGCCAGTAGTAACCCTGTCGGAGAATTTTGTGGGCCAGGGAGGTACCCCCCGAATGGTTACCACAAATGCCTTCATGAATTTCCCTTAGGATATATTCACATTCATTTCCAGATATACATTGAAGTAGAGGTTGGTTAAAACCCCTCTTGTATAGAATGCCATCATAGATCACATAACGGGCAGCCTTGTATTTGAGTTTCCGGGCCTCATCTTTGTCTTTTGGAAGCGTCCCCTTGGTGATATACTCACGTATTGGGGTTGTCCATTGGCTTTCCATTGAAGATTCTATTTCCATAGTCTCCTCTCGATGGATACTTGGTTGGAGTTCCACTTCGAGGGGTATCACTCCTAACAGAACAGCTTCTTTTTGGGATCCCAACTTGGCAAGGGCATCAGCATTGGCATTTTCCACCCTTGGGATTTGATTTAGATTTAGCAATTTGAACCTACTGATAAGTTCTTGGGCATACCTCATGTAGAGTTCAGTGCGGGGGCCTCGACTCTGGAAGCTTCCTTTAATCTGCCACACAATCAGCATGGAGTCACTGAACACATTTAGGTATTCTACCTTCATTTTCAGAGCTAGTTTTAAGCCAACAATCAGGGCCTCATACTCTGCATCATTGTTGGTAGCCTTGAAGCCAAAGTATATGGCACTCTGAATTCGGTGCCCCTCTGGGCTTACCAACTCTATTCCTGCACCTCCCCCATTATTGTTTACTGCTCCATCAACATATAGGTTCCACCATAATTGGGGGCCTCCGGCATCCCCTTCGGTAACTAGGGGTACCGGGGTACAATCTTCTCTGGTAACCTCAAAATCAGGAGGAAACTCCAGTAAGAAATCAGCCAGCGCTTGGCCTTTGATAGCAGTTCGGGGCTTGTAATCTATTTCAAACTGTCCTAGCTCGACAGCCCATTTCATCATTCTACCGGAGGCTTCCGGCTTGTGCATCACTTGCCTTAGCGGGAAGGATGTTCTAACTTCAATTTTATGGGCCTGAAAGTAAGGCCTTAGCTTCCTGGAAGCCAATATTAGAGCATATGCTAGCTTTTCCATGCTGGGATACCGGGTTTCCGCGTCCAACAGCCTTTTGCTCACGTAGTATACCGGGTATTGTACTTGTTCTTCCTCCCGGATCAACACAGCACTTATAGAGTATTCAGAAACAGCTAAATATAAAATGAGTACCTCACCTTCCAAGGGTTTGGAGAGCAATGGTGGGCTTCCCAACTGTTCTTTTAGTTTCTTGAAGGCTTCCTCACATTCCGGGGTCCATTCAAAGTTTTGACCCTTCTTGATAGCCTTGAAAAACTTCTTGCACTTGTCGGAAGACCGAGATACGAATCTATTTAGGGCTGCTACCCTTCCGGTAAGCCCTTGGACTTCTTTTACTTTCCTTGGTGACCTCAGTTCCAGCAATGCTTTGATTTTGGCAGGGTTTGCCTCAATCCCTCTGTGGTTCACAATGAATCCAAGAAATTTTCCAGACTCCACACCAAAAACACACTTTTGAGGGTTCAACTTCATCCGGTATTTCCTTAGGATATCAAACATCTCAGATAGGTGCAACACATGGTCGGCTGCCACCTTTGATTTGACCAACATATCGTCAACATAGACTTCCATAGTCTTACCAATCTGTTCTTTAAACATCATGTTTACCAGCCTTTGGTAGGTTGCCCCGGCATTCAATAGCCCAAACGGCATCCCCACATAACAGTACAGTCCCCTATCAGTTATGAAGCTGGTATGCTCCTGGTCTGGTTCATGCATCGGTATCTGGTTATATCCGGAGTAGGCATCCATGAAACTTAGCAAAGCATGGCCTGCCGTGGCATCCACCAGTTGATCAATTCTGGGTAGCGGGAAGCTATCCTTAGGGCATGCCTTATTCAGATCAGTAAAGTCAACACATGTCCTCCATTTCCCATTGGGCTTCCGGACCAGTACCGGGTTTGCTAGCCATGTTGGGTAGAAGGATTCTTTGATCAAACCAGCCTTCAATAACCGGTCTACCTCTTCCTGGAGGGCGGTAGCCCTTTCACCACTGACAGGCCTTCTTTTCTGCCGGATACCCCTTATCTCAGGGTCAATGTTCAAGTGGTGGCACATGACTTTCGGGTCGATCCCCACCATGTCAGAATGACACCATGCAAACACATCAAGGTTGCTTTTAAGGAAAGCAGTCAACCTTTCTCTTGTCTTTTCATCAACTATTGTCCAATTTTCAAGATTTTACTATGATCTTCAGCATCCACTAGTATGGGGATAGTATCTTCGGCAGCCCCTGCCTTTTCCAGGGTACCGGGCATCCTGGGATCAATGTCAATCTCAACCGGGAGTCCTTTCTCCGCTCTCTGGTTCTCATTCTCTAGCATTGCTTCGCCTAGATCATCATCTGAGGCACTTTTTACTATGCCTTCCAGTGAAATGTTTTGAATTTCATCATTTTTCTCGGCAGCTTCCAACAACAAGCTTTGTGGTGGTACTACCCCCCGAAAAACAGGAACCTCTTCAGTAGGTTCCTCCGGTAACTCCACTATCATGATGGCATTACACGATGCTCTTTAAAATTTCTGTGGCTCAAACCCATGGCTTCTCATTAAAGCTTCTCCATCAGCCTTTTCTTCAACTTGAATAGGTTTGTCTACCTTCTCGGCAGCCTGCACAGCTCTGTTATAGCATTCCCTTGACTCATGTTGACATCCTTTCACACACCCAATGCCATTTGGTGTGGGAAACTTCATTGAAAAGTGGTATATTGAGGTTACCACCCTCATATCTTTCAATATTGGTCTACCGAGAATTGCATTGTAGGAAATGTCTTCATTTACCACCATGAATTCTGCCATTTGGGTGGCCTTGCAGGGATCCACGCCCAATGTCAAGGGTAATTTGACCTTGCCCATGATTTGGACTGGGTTACCAGTAAACCCATATAGCTCATTGTTGGTAGGCAATAACTCTTTGTCTAAAAGCCCCAATTTCTGGAATGTAGTATATGCCAAGATATTTACTGAGCTTCCATTATCCACCAGCACTCTGTGTACATTCATTCCACCAATATTCATGGTTACCACCAAAGCATCATTATGGGGGTGGTGAACCCACTTGGCATCCTCCTCGGTAAAGGAGATATCGGCGGTTTCCCCTTTGAACAACTTGGGGGGCCTTTCTGAAAGGTGAAAAATGTTTGTTAGGGGTTTCCCCCTGGCTTCCCGGGCATACCTATCTCTGGCATTCCGACTGGCACCCCCCAAGTAAGGGCCGCCAAAGATGGTATGGATGCTATTAGCTCGGGTAGTCCTTTCCTGGTTTCCAGGAGCCTTGTTCTTGCTATCTCTATCTTCTTTATATTTCTTAGCCTCTTGGGCTACAAATTCCGTCAGGTATCCACCTCTAATCAATTCTTCAATTTGATCTTTCAAGTGCCTGCAATCAGCAGTCTCGTGACCATTCACTTCATGGAATGCACAGTACTTTCCCTGATCTTTAACTCCTGGGGGGCCTGCCCGGTAGGGCCTCCGGAATAGCCCATTCTTCTCATTCACTTCGAGAATATGACTAATTGGGACAGTCAATGGGGTATACTCTGAGTATTTCTGAAAATTTGCCTTTGGAGTGAGCCTGTCCTTGACAGAAACTCTATCCTTAGTTGCATTAACAGCAATAGGGGCAGTCTTGTCATCATACCGAGGGGCTCCCAAACCGGCAGTACCACTACCGGAAACCCTCTTATTTGAATCTCTTTTAGGGCTGTAAGAACGATTTCTCTTGTTCCTGCTCCAACTTCGGGAATTGGAATCCTTGGACAGTTTGGCCATGGATTCCTCAATCACTTTGTGGCGTTCTGCCTGTTGGTAGAATTCCGCCAGGGTTCCGGGCTCTTCAGTTTGCAATTCTTTCCAAAACTCGGTTCCAGGCCTAACCCCGTGTAAGAACCCAGATTTTTGGGTAGAATTAAAACTTTTTATTATGCATTGATGTAAGAGTGAACAGTGGTTATAACTACAATATAACACTGGTTCTAATGAATGAATAGTGAAAGGATAAAAGATTCCAAGGTTATATGTCCTGAAGGATGCTATTGGGTGATAACTTAGATTAGAATAATCTATCTCCTAGAAAGTTTAGATAAGATTCCCTAGGGAGAAATTGATACCCTCATGTCATCCAGATCAATATCGGTTACAAGTACGGAGGTTCCATGAAAGAGTTAAGGAACGCTCGAGAAAGCACAAAGATATTTTCTAAGTTCCTGGACTAAAAAGAGAATAAGTGATGAATAGTGTTTTTGATGGAAATAAGAATATTATGAGACGACACTATATAGAAGTACCCGGAATAAATTTCTGAGTTCGTATTAGTGATCCGAGGGGAAAATAAGTGTATGTAAAGACTGTCGGATTCTGAAAAACAGCACTTTCATTTTCTCCGAGATTTTCCCTAGACACTGATAGATTAAGGATTTAATATTTAATATTTAAGGAATTTAAATTCGAGAAGTATTAAGAAAGATGGAGATTAGTATTATAAATATTAAGAAGGTTTTCGGTAAAACCCTAACTAGAAACGAATGAGTTATTCCTACGAACGATCAATCAAATTGAGCAATAACCGGACAAAGAATCAAGCAGAGGGCCAAGGGGCAACCATGTGCTAGTAGATAAGAGCAAGTAACCAAGTAGTTACATGTAACTAGCATAGTTAGAGATCAAACCACTTGGTTAAGGCTAATCTCTCATCTCACCACAAGCTAATGACATTTGTCCATCCAAATTACCTCATGCATGACCTACTAACTTTAATAAAGTTACTTTACATTAGATATTATCATAATAATTCAAAAGAGATGAGATTGGAAGAGAAAATATCAAGAAAAAAGCAAAGTAAACTCTTCCCCCCTCCACTTTGCTACCATTCGGCCTTTTGGCTAAATTCCAAGATCAAAATCATACTTCCAACCATCACTTGCTCTTGTAAATTTTATTGTGAGTCCTATATCTCATAAAAGTAATCTCCTAAAAATCTTAGCCTCAAACACCACTTTTTCCATTTTCAAATAAATCCTTGAAGATGAGGGTGAATAGTGATTTTCAAGAACAAAATTCTTGGATCTTGATTTCTTGGATGATCTAAGCTTGGTTAAGGGCATACAAGGACTATACAAGGCTTACTAAGTGCATACACACCCCAAGGAAGGTATAACACACTTGGAACCCTAGCTCTTACTTTAGGTATATGCTTGTTCTTGATGGATCTAAGTAGTTATGGTTTTAGTATGTTATAAGCATGAATATTAGCATGATTATGATTGGGTTTTGGTAGAGGTTAAATTAGTTTAGATGAACGGAAAGGCATTGCTTGGCCTTAGTTCATGGTTAAATAACATGTATATGTTGTTTGGAATGGAAACTATGATTATTGGAAAGTTTGGAATTTAGAAAGATTCGATTTATAGCCGTCGTAATGCCCGATTTTCGTTAAACCTTAAGTAACCATGCATCACAGTAGCTTTAACTTACTGTTAAGCTTCTATTTCTGCCGTGATAAGCTAGATTATGTTATAAGCTTCGTTTTGATATAAATATCGTATGAAATGGACTTACGGTTTAGGAGTTATGATTAAATTCGTAAAAGTGGTTCGAAATCGTAAACGAAAGTTCGTAACTGAAATTGGAATCCCTTAACATGACTAAGTCAGTGACGAATCATGGTAATTAAATATTAGAGGTCATAAGGAAGGCGTGAGAGAAAACCACAAGTAAAATGGATCGTTTTCCGATTTTATAAAAATGTTCGAATCGAGGTTAAGTGCGAAGAAACCACTTTTCGGAGGTAACACTATTCACTAGAAGCTCCTGGCCTGTTTTGGCAAAAATACGAGAAATTAATCTTCTGATCTAAGTCCAATTTTGAGTTAGCTACCTTCTAGATATTCTCTAGATCATGTACGCGAAAACGGTGCGTCATTTGAGTTAACGGTTACCGAGTTATGAATGTTTTAGTGAAAGAGGTGTGAATAGTAAAGATCCGTAGTCGACCGAACTTCGAAAATACATTTCACCTATCTAGACCCGTGGCTTCGAATTGGAAATTTTATGATAAATATTAAAAATACCAAAGATGATTTTAGAAGTGGTTTCGTAATTAAATACGTTTCCAGTGATTTATTAAAAGTGTTGAAGTGCGAGTCACGGAATAGTGATTCTCAGAAAAGTCACCTCTAGGGATACTACTTTGGCCACCCTTTTTGGCTAAGTTAAAAAGGGAATTTCGAGTCGACTAAAACACGAAACTTGTTAAGAATTATCAAGACCACATATTGGTGCAAAGAACGAGGTTATAATTGATTAAGTAAGATATACGAAAAATCCGACATTAAGGATGGGTTCGAGGTGTGTTTTGGACTAAACTTACATGACTTAAGTTAAGTTATACTTAACCTTCGAAATGTTAAGTGATTGACCTCGGTTATTGTGACTATTTATAGATCATTTGATTTACACGAGGCACACTACCCCTACAGGATTACCAGGAAAGTTTCAAATCCTTCCTTAAGGCTGTTGTTGTGAATATATATATGTTTCTGTTACAGTACATATGCCATAGCATGCATGCCTACTTTCAAAGTCATATTGATATACTTGTTCCCTGAATTATTGTTGGCTTATGAGCTAGATAGTTATTATATTAGTTATAAGCCGGAAATTTCTAAGACCCTTAAACGAAGGGCATCTGAACCTCATTCCTTGATTATAGACCGGGAGTCGTTATTTCTTGATATATTGACATTATTTTCAGAGGAAAATAATTAAGTAAATATTTCCCATTTATTATCTGGCGAATATTATTGAGATATTCCTTTGAGATTATTTGATAAACATTATTCGGGTTATTCATCAGATATTTAATTATTCGATGAACATTATCTTTAATATTCATCTAAAGTCGATTTAATATTCGAATATTATTGCGAACCCTCAGTTAATTTACTTACTTAGAGAATATTCATTCTTATTTCTTCGATAAATATTATTTTGAATATTCATTCGAGTTTATTTATTTAACGAATATTATTTTAATATTCATTCGAGTCCTATCTATTCAAATGAATATTATTTCCAATATTCATTCAATCTCTATTTATTTTATAAATATTAGTTGAACATTGATTCGAACTCCAGTTCATCGATAAATATTATTTTGAATATTCCCTTGAGACGATAAATATTATCTTCGACATTCATTTAAAGTCGATTCAATTATTGAACATAATTTCGAATATTCATTCGATAATCATTTCTTCGATAAATATTATTAAGATTGAATATTCATTATTTACTTAATGAATATTGTCTCAAATATTCAGTCGACAATTATCCCATCAATAAGTATCATTCTTATTATTAATTCAATGAATATTATATCAAATATCCAAGGGATGTTTATTTCACCAATAAACATTATTATTTTCAAATATCCATTTAAGATTGGATTTATTTAGTGAACACTATTTTAAACAATTATTTGAGTTTATTTAATTAATGGATATTATTTTGAATATTCATATAAAGAAGAGAGTTATTTAGTAAATAATTCTAAATATTCATTCGAGGATTACTTACGAGTAATATTATGATTTATTCATATTCCTTAATTAATATAGAGTTAATAAATATTCTTGGAATATTTATTTAAATCCTTTTAAGTTCTTTTATAATGATTCATATTATTCAAAGATTATCTGTCACCTTCAGATATGGTGTAAAATATTTTGGAGTATTTTATGACTATTTTTATCAAGGGGAGGTTCCCAAAACTTTATTTCCATTTAAATCTATCTTATAAGAAGATTTAAATACTCGCTCAACTTCCAAAAATATATAAGAGGACCTCACTTGGAGATGTTATTTATTGGACTGCCCGGTCCTATACTTGCTAAACTATCTTGTCACTCACATCTGGATTCTTTCAAACATCGATATGAGTCTTTTTGGTTACCTCCTCAACGCTCGAGGGGTAAGATTGATGGAACAAGTGTCTATCCATTAACAAGCATCAGCTTGGGAAATATTGGTGAAATTTTCCTTTCCAATTAGATACGACTACTTTGTGGAGTCCTATCATCAAGTACTATACTTGGGGAAAGGGGGACGAACTTTATGTTTCAGAGTTATGGATGTTATTCGAACTAGGAGACGCGTAAGTGGTCGAGTGGCGCCGGTCCAACAATTAATGGCCCAACCGTTGGCCGGGGGGTTCCAGAGGGCGGGCGATCCGTCGGTGCTTCCTTCTACATGTAGAGAACAAATGATGGGGAGCATGACATGCGACTGATCATCGTAAATGTTGTGGCTCCTGGCGCGGCAAGCTCCCGTATTAGTTCATCTTCCAAATTGGGAAATTATCTACAACATTATCATTGTTGGCAGGGTTGAAAAGTGTTGAACGGGAATTGCAATATTTTTCCTGCAAATTCCTCTATTATGAAAATTGATAATATCTTGATTATCTTTGACATAGCAGATATTTCCACGGAACAAATATATTTTGAGTTACCTTGTAACTTCATCTTTTACCTTATTTTGAGTTACCTCTATTATGCTATATATTTTACCTTTTTGGGGTGTTTCAAAATATAGCACAAACTATAGAACACCATTGGATTTCAATATTTTGTAATTTATGCTATAATATAGCTATAGCACAAGATATAGCACACCATTGGCCTTGTTCTGTTCACAAACCAATATATTTCAAATTTTATGATTGCAGACAAAAAAACGTACTAGTATATTAATCTCTCAATATTACTACTGACTAGGCAGCCATGTGACAATAAACAGGCAAACAAAATTTATTCCAACTAAAGCTCATGAGGTGCCAAACAATTCCCAGTACAAGTGCAGTAGTATAACCTAATCCTAAAGATAGCAAGTCAATTCTTGATTTTTGTGACCTTATTCAACACTTACTGTAAGAAGTACGTAACTTCCAACCACCACAACTGCTTACTTTAACCATATGTTTCAACTCACAGAGTTTGTTTTTTTTTTTTAAATAATAATTAAGGCTCAGATATTCATTATCATTTCAATAAATAAGATGAGAATCAAGTTCAAGATCTTGAAAACAACAAACGAATAGCTTTATCATTAAGCTATTCTCAACCCTTTATAAATGATTATTAGATAAATAAAATTTTACATATAAATATCTTTTTTTTACTGTAACAAGAGATTGAGAGTCCGAATTTCAACAAAACCAAACAAGGTAAGTGAAATTTAAACAAAAACTACTAGCTACACTCAGTGTTCCAGAAATCGCTAGGCGGCCCAGGGCGGTCGGGGTACCGCCTAGCGCTTAATCGGGTAGGCGGGGATTAATCGGAGGGATTAATCGGAGCATTAATCGGATATTATAATAATATTTAATATATTAGTCTAATTTACAATTAAACATATCATTTTAAATAAATTAAAAGGATTAATCGGATTTCAAAAATCGAATCGGTTGGTTACCTTCCAGAAGATTAATCGGGGATTAATCGGCTGAATCGGGGATTTTTAGAACAGAGGCTACACTACATTGTAAGTTGAGTAGATAGATTTACTTTCTTATGAAATGAATTTATTATAGTTCCAACAAATCTTACCCATGAATCTCCTAGTTGGTTTAATGTCCAAGTGACTGTTCACAGGGATTTTTGTGTTCGCAAAAGTCATTATCCATTGTCAAAGTAGTTGGACAATCAATG
Organism: Kitagawia praeruptora; assembly: GCA_037693485.1. Classification (NCBI taxonomy): domain Eukaryota; kingdom Viridiplantae; phylum Streptophyta; class Magnoliopsida; order Apiales; family Apiaceae; genus Kitagawia; species Kitagawia praeruptora. The sequence continues at coordinate 111,645,432 of CM075351.1, read as the reverse complement.
TAAAAAAAAGTGTACTTTAAAAATTACAGGTAGAAACCGCCCATTCAATTTATCAATTCTGCTCACGGATGTACCGGTGGCGATATGTATATATTTAGCATAAAAAAATTACTATATTCAATTAACGTGATTTTTCATTTAATCATAAATTAATATATTATTCAATTATCAAAAAAAGAATTTATTCATTTAGATAATATTTTTTTATTATAATAATAGTATTATAAAATTTAATGTTCAAATTTTACCTATAAAATAATAGTTAAGAATTTCAAATTTTTATCATATATTTTCGTGACACCTAATGATATTAAATATATTCATTAAATATCTATATTAAATATTGCATGTTTGGGTGTTAAGTGTAATATATTTGGGGACTATCTTCACGAACTTGAGAATATTGTATGTATAAAATAACTAGAGTTTATAAAAAAAAAATTATTTGTATATTAATATTTTTGACTAAATGACATATGTTATTAAAAGATACTAGCGTAAAAGCCCGTGCAATGTACGGGCACTGAACTGATTTCTCGTACTAAATTATATATATATTCAAATAATTTTATAATTAAAAATATGATAAACGATAAAATTCCAATTTATCTAATATTTTTATAGTTATTTTGTAATTTTGCATACCAATTTTTTATATTATATTTTGAATTATTTTTTTATCTCAATTTTAAAATTTTCTAAGTATTCCAGTCGATGTTAACTATGATAAAACGACCTTAATGACCCATGCGTGTAAATGAAATTCACAATCAAATTTTTTGATTTTATCGTATATTAATTTAAGTACTCAACCATTATATATTATATTAATCAATTTCATATTATGTAAAAATTCATAGGTACCATACTTTATATTCGAGTTATAGTCTAATTGATCATTATAAATAATTACTGTATTTTGTAATATTTAGGATTTAAAAATTGATATCTTTTTTTGATTTTATTGAATGTTAATTATGTTACTTTTTATATATAACATAGATTATATTTTCAGAGTTCTCATTTTTTTTAACATAATTTCAATTATTTTTCGTGTATGTTTAAATATTGGGTGAATTCCCTAAATACCCACTTTTTATTGTTTCATAACCAAAATATCCAAATTCGGGAAGTACCGCCCTAAATGACCATCACATACGTCACTGGCATGGGTGTATGCGGTGATACGCCTTTTTTACAGGCACAGCAGGCACATACGCCACTGGTATGGGCGTATCCGGCACCACATACACTCATGGGACAGGCGTATCCCATGGTACGTATTTGCCATAGGCGTATCATACGTCAGCATCGTCTTCCCCGAAGTCGCGATTTGTAGGCGATTCCGGCTCGTTTTTTGGTCGATCTTCGTTCGTCCACATCCTTAAGTTTCCCACCACCTACCATATACCGTTGGAACCGCAAATCGATGTTCTACAAGACCATACTTTCATAACCTTTCTATTGCTGGATTTGAAATGCCCAAAATGGCGATTTCGTCGACGTCGAATGTTCCGACGACCTCATACACGCCCCTGCGAGGCCGGAGGAGATTAACGGAGACTGGGAGGATTAAGGACAGGAGCTTGTGGTTAGTTAATTGGTGTTCATGTGGGGGGGGTGGACGAGCCTCGTATCGACGAGACGAGTCGAAATCGAGCAAGTCGCCGACGACTTGAGCTCTCCACACGACCTGAGATTTTCCAGCTTTCTAGTAGCTACAGTGGTTTGGAATACGCCGTTTCCAGGGGCGTATCCCATGGGTAATTTGAGCGGTGTTTTGAAAAACGAGTATTTTGGGCAGTGGGTAGTAAAAAAATGGGAATTTTGGGCATTCTTTCTTAAATGATGTTTTTAGACCAATCATATATTTAATTCGTTGAAAGTCTAAATAATTGATTGACGAAGACCCTCTATAATAGAAGTCACATATTTAAATTTTTATATAACTAAAACTGATGTGACGTAATTATTAATTATGTATGATTGATGACTAAAATTTACACATTTCTTAAAACCAAATTTTATTCTTTATTTCATGAATTTAATATCTACATGGAGACGCATATAAATAATTTTTTTTTTGTGCTCAGTTTTTACAATAGGTATAATCTAAAATTTATTTTTATATCAATTATCTAAAATGACAAAAGAGAATGGTAGAGTATACTCAATCTATTAGAATATTTATTGTAATTTTATCTATCCAATATTTTAAAAATAATATAAATCAATATTTAATTTGCTCAAAAGTAAAAATAAAAAAGGAATGGACAAGAATGAGAATATGTGATTTATCTTAAAGATTTTTTAAACAAAAATCAAAATTAAGTGTAACAAAGTTGGTTATGTCATTAGTTTGATAGAAGAAGGATAGTGGTTTGAATCTTAACACAAACATAATTTCGTTATTTTTTACATAATTATTAAAATATGGCATTTTTGTAATTTTTAAAAATATAGGGGTAACATCTTAACTTCATAACCATTAAATTGGCAATCTAATTTATTTTTTTAGACTCGTTTACATTATGTATAATCTATTTTTTTTTTCTATATCAAGTATTTAAAAATGGCAAAAGAGAATTGTAGAGTAAGATCATTCGATTACAATATTTTTTTTAATTTTATATATCTAATATTCTAGAAATAATATGAAAAACATTTCATTGGCTCAAAAAAAAAGGATGAGATAAAAAGAAAAGAGAGGTGGTTTATGTTTTAGGATTTGTAAACAAAACTCAAAAGCAATTGTAGCATAATTGGTTAAGTCATTAGTTTGAGAGTAGAAGGTTAGAAGTTCGAGTACTAACAAAAACATAATTTCAGTATTTTTAACATAATTATTAAAGGATGACATTTTTGTAATTTTCTTAAAAACGGTGGTAAAACCGTAACTTCACACCCATTAAAATGACATTTTTTGTCATTGTGTTGAAGTTTAATATATAGTAATAGATATTGCTTCAGATTTAGTAAATAGTCATTTATAATTAATGGGACCTTTAACAATTCCTAATTAATTTAGGTTTTGTTTCAAAAATATTTAAGTTTCAGAATTTTTTTAAAAAAATACGTTGCATTTCAATTGAAACCCCAAATGCAATTGTTGCAACCTGAAATTCAACTACTTACAATCTGCGCAACTACATATGCAATTTTTACCATATTTTTGTAAAAAAAGTTGAAAACATGGATAATTTTGATAATTTCCCAATAATTTATTTATTAATGCATTGAGCAAAATTATTCATATTGCAATATTAATATTGGAATATTATTTTCTTTCCCTATTTATCAACACCTCATTCTTTAGTTAGTTCCAAATTTATCTTTATTAATATTAAAAAATAAAGATAAAAACTAGGGAAATTATCCCATATACTATCTTTTTGAAACTATTTTCAAAAATACTACCACTTTAAAAGTTATTTACAAAAATACTATTTTTTAAGTTTTATTTTCAAAAATACTATCTTTTTAAGTTTTATTTTCAAAAATACTATCTGCAACCTATGCAACCTTTTGTATATATGGGCGGCGCCAGCCGCAACATTTAATTTTTGGTTGCAAAGGTTGGAAAGGTTGCAATGGTTGGAACGGTTGCAAAGGTTGCATATGAATTTTCGATTTCAAGTTCCTGATTTCAAGGTTGCAATGGTTCCTGTTTTCAAAAAAGAGGTCGAAAATGACAACTGAAAACAGGAACTTGAACTTGCATTTTTCAGTTTTCGATTGCAAGTTTCAGTTTTCAGTTGTCATTTTCGACCTCTGTTTTGAAATCTATTACTCCCTCTGTCCCCCTTGGTTCTTTACCTTGGGGGACGTAATTCTGGCACGAATTTTAAGGTGCAATTTGTGGATAGTTTCATAACTTATTTTTTAAATTTTCTTTTTTTTGTATAAAAATAGAATTGTTCTATTTTTATACAAAAAAAGAAAATTTAAAAAATAAGTTATGGAACTATATTTTTTAGAAGCCTTAAAATGCGTGTCGAGCAGTGAAAAAAAACTGTAAGGAAATGGAAGGTACAGAGGGAGTATATATATATATATATAATAGATTTCAAAATAGAGGTCGAAAATGACAACCGAAAACTGGAACTTGAACTTCCAGTTTTCGGTTTCCAGTTTTCGGTTGCATATAAGGTTGCGTATCATATGCAACCTTATATGCTATATAGGGGAGCAAACGAATTTCCAACCTTTGCAACTTTTGCAACCTCCAGTTTTCAGTTGCAACTTTTGCAACATTTGCAACCTCATTTGCAACTCACACGGCTGCGCCGCCAGAAGTTATAAATGAGGTTGCAATGGTTGCACAGGTTGCAAACCGTATTTTTGAAAAAAGAATCTTAAAGAAAGGTATTTTTATAAATAGTTTCAAAAGTGGTAGTATTTTTAAAAAAATAATTTGAAGGATGGGTATTTTTTAAAAAACCCCAAAACTATTGTTATATTTGATACACAAAATAATATTCCTACAATACTAATAATTATTTTTATAAATACTTTTAGGAAACAAAACAACATATCATTGAACTTGTTCCGAGTGTAAATTATGTCTGAATATAGAGCACATAATTTAGTACTACAATTCAATGAGTATTCAAGTGTTTACTACTACTCGGAAAGCCAATCCCAAAGATACGATCCAAAATTTGTTGCTCCAATGGTATCTATTTTACTTCCTTCACGAATTCGAAAATTCCAATCGAATTAAAAATAAGATAAGTGCATGGATGTGTTTAAATATGAAGGAAAGGATTAATTTTAAATAAATATATATATGAGTAACACTACATGGAGAACCATCTTACGTGGAGAATCGTGAAGAACCATCTTATTTTTTCTGATTCTATAGCAGAACCAAAATTTTCAAAAAAAAAATAATCTGGCACCGCCACGTCACTGCTGCCACGTCATCGATGACGACATCAATGCTAATGTGGAACTGAGTGCCACGTCAACAATGATGACAACATCAATGACGTTGCACTACCACGTCAGCAATGATGTCGTGGCAGGTGACGTGATAGTGCCACGTCAGCCGGGTTGCCACGTCATCATTGGTGCAGTTTTTTTTTGTAGAATCAAAAAAATTTGTTTTTTTTTAAACCAAAAAAATAGAACTTTGGTTATGTCATAGAACAGAAATTAGTGGTTGTTCACGGTTCTTCACGTAAGTTGATTCTCTATAGAACAATGACCTATGTATATATATATATATATTTATTTATTTTTATGAGTCTTGTTCAGTTGAGAACCTCACTTATGATTAGATATGAGATCTTATCATAATCATACTTTTTTAATATCTAAATTAATCCTAGCCCTACAATTAAAATTTAAAATTTTATTTTTTTATTATTCATTTAATTCAACATCATCTTATACCATCATCTTCTCCCTTGCTTCGGTCACCAACTCCGGTCACCATTTCCGGCGACCAATTACGGCCAACCCAGAAAATCACCACCGGTAAACAGAAAATCATCATACTGCTAAAAATAACAATTGGCGGAGAAAGGTGTAAAAAATACCGGATTTATTACGCATATTGTACTGGGATATCACCTATTATGCATGTGTGACTGGGGTAATACTCAATACGCAAATATGGTTCAGGTATTGTTGGATAATTTTTTTAAAAAAAATGATACGCAATTTAGACTTGGGTATTAAAACTTTTATAATCATTTTCTTATTGCTAAATACGCATTCACAAATGGGGTGATATGATAATACGCATTAGCAAATGGTGTATTATGTCGCTAATTTTTACATTTTTTTCCCGCTCAGGCAAGCAAGCAAGTAACCATGTTCAAAACTCAGCTCATCCCTTCACATCTCAAACATCCTTATTCTCCCCGTCTCAGCTATTCAACAGAAGCTACTTTGCATACTAAATGTTTGACAATATTCTCCACCGAAACTCAACCTCCAAAACAAAAACAAACACAACCCCACATGTCGCTCTTTGGCGGCCAAGAATGTGTCTTTGTAGTTGGTTGTGTTCGTTGGCTCTGGAAACGCTGCACTATGAACCGATACGTATATGCATATGAAGGATATGAAATCGAGTTGTAAGAGTATCAGGATATGATTGTTCAACACTTTATCAGCTTAATTCGACTCATTATAGAGTGAAGAAGCATATATTAAGTGTAGTGGATAATGGAGTGGAGAAGAATTAATGTTGGTAATATGGGTATTTGGTATTGGGTAATATGGAACACGCATATGTTGAATGGGTATTGGGTTATACGCATTTGTTACTTGGGTAATGCAAACAGTATTTTTAACATCCACCCCCGAGAAAAGATAATTTTGTGTTTTTAAATGAAAATTCGCTATTTTTTACATTTTTTAACGCAACAGCCGCCACCAACAAAAGTCACTGATTGTATACAAAAATCACCGCACTACCGCCACCTCCGACCACCACGCTGCCACCACCACCAAAAAATCACCGGCTAAAAACAAAAATCACCACGGCCAAAACCACCCCAAACCACCACATCACCACCCCCACCTCCGACCACCACCAACAAATCACTAAAAACAATAATCTGCAAATCACCACAAATTCTAGTTTTATTTATAAACTGCGTCATCTCCTTCAGACCTTCACCAACCACCACTAACTATCTTCATCTTCTCCGGTGAGCCACCGATCGGAAAATTTTCCGACGACCGCCATCAACATCATTCTCTCTTTCTTCTTCTCTCTCCCTCTCTCGATCTCCTTTTTCCCTCTCCCGTCTCTCTCTCACGCCACCATCACCACCACCGCTGCGGTGGTGGTTTTCTTCCCGCTACACACAAGCACAAACACATACTCACTATCACCCTCTCTCGTTCTCAACTTTTTCCTCTCCTCCCTCTTTCCTCGTTCGTTCAACACCACCACCAGATGATTTGACCGGAGCCGATGATTTGACAGAGCTACGAAGAAGAGGCGGTCGGCCAAGGCGGGTTCTGGTATGCTTAGAGCTAATGGGTTTGCTGAGAATGAAATCGTTTTGATTTTCGGCGAGTGTGTTTGGTGGGGTTGGTTTTCCGGTGACCAGATTTGAGATAGGAGATGGGGGCAGCTGGGTGTTTGTGTCTGTGATGTGCGTGTGTTTATATGTGTACAGTGTGTGTAATGTGTGTATATATGGGTGTTTAATTTGTGCGGATAGGATTTAAAATTGTTTAAAATGGAGGGTTAAGATTAGATCTCAGTTCTCACCATAAAATAGGATTCTCATTTGAGCAAAACCCTAAATATATTATATATATATATATATATATATATATATATATATATATATATATATATATAACAATAAAGAACACCATCATAATACTTTATTTTTCATAAAAAATGATTTGTTATGATAAGAATCACAAATTTTAACAACAATTAATCTTAACATATTGAATCTAACGTAGAATCTCATCTAAATTTAAGAATAAAATCTTACATAGAATATAGTATAGAATCCACTATAGAATCTTATATATATTTTTGTAACAATAAAATTATATGTAATCATGTTATATATGATCCTAATTTTTTATTAGATTCTATTTTTATTGATAAAAAAATCATTTTTGATGTGAATATTATAATCTAAAGGCGATTTTATGTAAGATTCTATGGTGTTCTTTATTGTTTTTTATATAAGGATGTTTTTCATGAAGTAATGACCTATATATATATATATGTATATATATATATATATATATATATATATATATATAAGTGTCACGTCATCAATGATGATGACGTCGATGACGTGGCATTGCCACGTTAGCAGTGATGACGTGGTACTACCACGTCAGCATGGCAACATCACAATGTAATGTTTGCAGCGCAATTTGTAACAAAGTCAAACAACTTAGTTTTTTTTGCTAAGTCAAACAACATAGTCTTTTAAGAGCATCTCCAATACTAACATATATTTAGTTAAAAATTTAGTTAACATATTAAATATAAATTTTATAAAAAAATATGTAAAAAAATCCTTATCTATAATTTTAACCAACCTCACAATATTGGTTATATATGTTCAATCTCTAAAGATCTATAGCAAAATTACACATCATCAACTACCATATAAAAATAACATTTTCTATTTATAACAACTTCAAATAACATGGCAACATCACAATGTAATGTTTGCAGCGCAATTTGTAACAAAGTCACGCAACATAGTTTTTTTTTTTGCTAAGTCAAACATCATAGTTTTTTAAGAGCATCTCCAATACTAACAAATATCTAGTTAAAAATCTAGTTAACATACCAAATATAAATTGAGCTTAATTTTCCTATAGTTAACTATAGGTAATATCATATAGTTAATTCATCTTTCAATACAAAAGTAAGGGTATTTTTGTAAATATAGGAGGTGAATTCTATTATTACAAAAATGCTCTCAAACTTTTATATATAAAATACAAATAACTTTAGGTAATTTTCCTACAGTTAACTGTAGGAACATTTTTCTCATATAAATTTTATAAAATATATGTAAAAAATCCTTATGTATAATTTTAGCCAACCTCGCTATATTAGCTATATATGCTCAATCTATAGAGATCTGTAACAAAATTACACATCATCTATTACCATATTAAAATAACACTTTCTATTTATAACAGCTTTAAATAATTTCTCAAAAAAAACAACTTTGAATAATATTAAATTACTATTATAGAATATAGCCAACCACTATAGTCAATTCCATTGGAGTATAATATTTTCTAGGTTCAACAAATTTTAGATAATTATTTATTTACACTAATATAATCAACCAATTTAATCAACTCCATTGTAGATGCTCGAAGGATATAAACTTAAAAATGTTGGGCCGCGCAATATCCATTAACTTCACATTAATATGATATTGTACGTTCTGGACCATGGCCAAGCCCGCACGGATTTGTTTTTGGCCTCCTCCAAAAATGACTCATACTAATTGTTGTGAGAGGAATTTGGTACAACACTTCGAGAGAATATCGCTGGAATAATGGATGAATCGCTTGATTTCCGGCTACAGAATCGGCGTTCAAGCGTTTACAGCCCGGCGTTCAACTGCCAGAGTGGGCGGTTGTTTGTAATGGTTTTGGGACTGAGTTTGCAAGGTCATCGGATAGCAAAGACGGAGTAATTCCTACTCAGTCGATCCCAGCTGCCAGAGATGTGTATTGCTCAAGTTTTCTACATGATCCATGTAGAGAGAAGTGAGATTCAACCCCTGCAAAGTGCCTACATATCCTATATTTATAGGAATCAAGTCCCATGTAGTTCTAGGGTTTTGGACTTCTTGTTGATAGCCCAGCCACGTTTTGATAAGCCTTATCCTCCTGACCATGATGATCTATTGGTTATTTTGTTGATGAAGAAGAGTCCTAGCTCCCTTAGGACACTGCCTGAACCCTGGCCTTCCGTTGTACAACCGCCTATATATATACACAGTGTATATATCACATATGTTTTATATTTATCTTCCTCAACTGAACTGATCCAGTTAATTATCCCAGATGATATGATTATCTAGTAGTTATCCCTCCATAAAACCATAGTTATCTTCATATTTATATGATTTTCCATCATATATCCGCATATATATACATAATCCATGTATATATGATGATTATCCATGATTCCAGAGGTTGTTGGGTCGTCCCTGATGTTTAGGAGTTATCCAAAAGTCAATTAGAGTGATATATATCCATTCTCCTACAATTTAGGAGGCTGCTGGGCCAATTCCCGCGGACTGTCGGGGTACGAGTGTGAACCCCTGCCTGGAAGCCCTTCACCTGCATGAACCCCTATCAGGCCTCCCACAGAGCAGTACCTCCATCTAGGGTTCAGACACCTGAACCCCTGCATGAATGAACCCGAACCAGATGCCAGAATCTTCATCTTTCAGTATATTTCCAAGGCATATTGGGCCAAAACATCCATACCTAGTCCAGCCTATCCATCCATATCCACATTACTCAAACTCGTGACCGTAATGGGCCTTAAATCAAGCCCAAGGCGGATTTTGGGCACAACAACTACCCCCGGTTCCTTGTAGCCTTTTAATGCAAAAGGAACCAAAGTATGACATGATCTAATCCTTCCTTATCTTCCTCGGAGAAATACATAGCTTCCACATCATGCTTTCAAGCTTACATGAGCTAACTCGGCGTAAGAAACAGGAAACATAATGCTTTCACATATGTACCCCATCTGAATCCTTAAATGAACTCTTTTCACATAGCGTACCATTTCCAGTCATGAGCTTTTTATCCTTATCACCTGAACCTACCAACTTCCATCCTTCTTCCTTGAAAACCATAGCTTGACTTCTCGATATATTTCTTTTCCTTGTAAGGTTGGACTTCATGTGTGAATCCTTGTGGGTAAAACCATAAAGCTTCCGCTATTGCAAATAAGCTTCAATCTTCCAGAACCCTGGGCTACCAAGACAACTAGAAAAAGTGATTAGTAACCTGAGCTAAGTAGCTCACATATATAATGCATAGAGCATAAATATATAATGCATAGATGCAAGTATGATTATGGGAGTGCAAATTATTTTGTATAAACCCATTGCTGCCTTCGCACTCAAGTTGAACCTTGACGAACGCACTCTTCAAGACATATGCCACAATATTTAGAGATTTTCATGAAACCATCACAATGGACCTCCCAAGATATTGTTAAGTATTTTGAGGATTTCTCCAATGATGCCCAGTGTTGTAGGACTTTTCCAAACCGTTCCCATAAACCATGGGACTTTGCCAATCCATGCCCATAAACTATAGGGCTTTCCCCGAGTGAACCTATAATCCATATGATACAGATGATCTTATATACGTACCCCAGGAGGGACCAATGTAAGGTTATAGAAACCTCCTCAATTGTAATTATGTCTTTCCAAGTGGTTACGTTATGAGGCATATAACATGCCTAAGTACCTATCAGCCAGCAAGTTTGAAAATATTTTTGAAACTCATGCATAATGTAAGTAAATATATGTCATGATAACCCTTTGTGTATAAATCCATGCAAGTGTGAAATCATGTGATACGCACATCCAGATGAACATGAATTAATGTGTGATAGAAGATAATGATCTATTTGAAAAGATGAACTTTGCAATGATGTTTTTGGCTAGATGCTATATAAATTTCCTTGTATGCATAGAAAACATGTGTGATAGAGAATATGTAAAAGAATGAAAGTAGAACTTATCTTTTCTTTTAACACGTCAATCCAAGTTAGGGTTCAACCATTAAACCCATAAGGTTGGGGATGCCACCCTTTGAGCTTAAGATGAGGACCTCATTCCATTACGTAAGCCCTTCTATGGTGAGATGTTGAATTACCCCCCGAGGATTAGATTTTCTTCACGTACGATAAGTAAGCCTCCCTCCACTTGAATCCTTGAACCTTGGCATGTGCATATTCCATATGTAAAGTAGACTACTTAGGGGTACGTTCAAGCCCTAGGGGTTCACCCAGTTGTACCCTTGAATGTTTTATAAATATCGAGGCTTCACGCAATAGCCTTAACTTGTATATATTTGTTCACATGTTGTGTATGATAAGGGGACACCACTACTTGTCAAGGGTTCACGTGGGCCTGGCCACACTACCTATGAAGGGTTTACATGGGCGTAAGATTGATAGGAGCTTTGCTCACCTAGGATACCCAGGGTCAATGTGAACCCGGAAGGTTCCACTACCTATTGAGGGTTCACGTGGAGCTAGCCACGCTACCTGCCGAGGGTTTACGTGGGCTTGAAGCTGATATGAGCATTGTTGTGTACTCATAATGTAAATAATAAGAGGACACCACCACCTGTTAAAGGTTCACGTGGGCCTGACCACACTACCTGTTGAGGGTTCAGGTGGGTCGTAGACTGATGGGAGCATTAATGCATTCCCATGACATAAGTAGTGAAAGGGCACCACTACCTGTTGAGGGTTCACGTGGGCCTAACCACACTGTCTGCTAAAGGCTTACGTGGGCTTTAAGTTGATGGGAGTTTTGCTAGCCTAGTGTCCCTAGGATCGACGCGAACCCATGACATGCATAATCCATACATGTTAAAACCTACTCATGCATAATCCATACATGAGAAATCCAATCCATGAAATCCAAATCCAAATCCAATCCAAATCCAAATCAAATCCAAATCCAAGTCCAATCCAAATCCAAATCCAACCCAAATCGAAGTCCAATCCAAATCCAAATCCCATCCAAATCCAAATCCAATCCAAATCCAAATCCAATCCAGATCTAAATCCAATCCAAATCCAAATCCAATCCAGATCCAATCCATACTCCTAGAGGAAGCCCGTACCTTAGAGGTTCATACCTAAAAGGTTCCTACCTAACAGGTCCATACACGTACTACCCCCTAGAGTTCTTTGGCATAACCTATCTTATAGTAAAGAACTAGGTTCACGTAAACAATAACACATGAACACATAAAGAAGGCATGTGAACATAAGACATGAAGCACATAAGTACACATAGCACACAAAGCATATAAGTACATATAGTCATTCACAGCAGTTAAGCAAATAAAGGCAAAGATAAAGTGATCATAGTTTTAATCAAGTCATAAAAATTATTTCACAGATAAGCGCTCATACCTTACCCCCGGGCTTCCACTAATATAAGATGGAACCTCTTACCCACTGAACCCCTAATCCTAGACCGGTCATCGGGATCAGACCTAGAGTGCATGAAGAATTCCCATTAACGAGGTTCCATCATAGGAGTTTCCCTCGACCAGGTTCCATCCTCGAAGATTCCCTCAATGAGGTTCCATGTGATTTCCTCACAATGCTAATTTCCTTACGATGTTAATTTCTAAGAGTTAAACTTCACTCACCCAGTTTCCTTGGGGTCGTGGCGAAGCCGTCTGCCATCCAATGTGATTTCCTCACACCACTAAAATCCTTAGCGTTCCAGTTTCCAAGAGTTAGACCTCACTCACCCAGTTTCCCTGGGGTCGTGGCGAAGCCGTTTGCCAAATTGTACGTAGCTTCCACAGCTGTACATAAGTCCCATAACAGGGTTGGTTGTCCACCAACATGATTACACGGAAGTTTATCGGCGCTACGCCTTTTCAGGGTTCAAACGAGTGAACCTCCATATAGGGGAACTTTATGGCCCTAGCGTCCCTAGGTCCTTCCTACCATAGGTCCCAATTCCATTCACATGTAATCCACATGTGTTCCAATCCATACGCGCGTTAACCATATGCGTTCTATTCCATGCACACATAAACCACATGCATTCCAATCCATTCATGTATAATCCATACATGTTCCATATAGTCCGTGTAATCCATTAACATATATTCCATATGTTTCCAATCAATAAGCATATAATCCATATGCTTCCAATCCATTAGCATATAATCCATATGCTGTAAATCCAGCTCATGCATAATTCATACATGAGAAATCCTCTCCATGCATAATCCATACATGGTAAATCCAGCTTACGCATAATCCATACATGAGAAATCCTTTCCAAATCAATTCATAAAATCCAACCTGCATATGCTCCTTGATCTAGCTTCCAGGGGTACCTTGAATTATATTCCATTAGGGGTTCGCATACCAGAACCTCAAGAATCTCATGGTCCTGAGCCCTGACTCATTCATTGTATAAAAGTTCCGTTTGCTTTAAAATTTGCCATTTTCAAGATTTCATCACGGCAGTATACCATCCACTACCCCCCGGTTCCTTGTAGCCATTACATGCAAGAGGAACCTTATGTAATCCGTAATCAGGTTCAATCAACCTTCATCCTGAACCTCTAAGCTTACGTGAGCGTACTCATTATAAGAAACAAGGGGTATTATAGGTGAAGCGGCTACTGCTTGTAATATTCCTTCCAAGAAAGACCATGCTATTTTTTTTCTTAATGATGACTCCATAAATTCTATTCTTGAACCTCCGGGATTCGATTGTCGTACCCCTTTATCGTGGTTGCCTCAACTTAATTTATGGTAGCTTACGTCTGATGCACGTATGCCGACACATACTTGCCATCCTTACACACTTCTACATCCTGATGATTATATCCATGCCACCCGATATGGTTTTCCAATGATCTCCTCCATGTTCCAAGTTTGAAACCATATTTCATAACCCTCCTTTGTACCAGAAATTCATATAAATCAAGCTTCCCTGAGTTCAATTGACTAAACCTCCCATCATAGGGTTCAGGTACGCCTACCTTTGAGATATTACTCTAGGTGTATGCCGTGAATATAGTTGTGACCACCTATAAATCCAACCATGTTGATTGCTGGAAAATTGTGTTTTATGCCGAGTGTTATCGCTGTAACCCAATAAGGGGTTTTGAGGCTGAAGGCCGCCAAGGGTTCACAAACATGAACCTCATTTGTACATCTTCTCATTTAAAAATAGGGTGCATCTTAGAAATCCTCCATGTAGCCTGGTATCCACTACCCCCCGATTCCTCAATGTAGTTTGTCCATGGCCAATATTGGATCATATTCAACTTCTTATCCTCTTTGAGGAGAAGTCTAAATGGACATCCGTAAAGCTAGGTATACATGTCTCACCGTAGTTTCAACTTCTTTTTTTTAATCCGTGTGGGAAGCCATGCTCCTCCTTATAAATGCGAGGTATGTAACCATTTTCTTTGTCTAGATGGTACGTAACCATTTTTTCTTTCGCCTCCGCTTAGGTGCTTCAACTAGTACCCCCCAGTATGCCTTTCACCTTTATTTATATTTCTCCCATCCTTAAGTGGGGAAGCCGCTAGCAACAGTGTCTTGGTGGAAGCTACCCCTGATTCTTTTTCATCTCCTTGGTGTATGCAAACCCAAGTCCATTCCAATTGAGGTTCCATTGTTAGCTTTGTTATTTCCTTAAGCTTTTGCAGCTTCTAGTTTTTTCCTTTAAGGGAACGCGTATGAACCTCGCAACCATCTCTTTATTGATCGAGAGGTCATTCATACCTCATTCCTTGCCTAGTAGCATCTTTTCCATAATTCCATCGAGATTATAATCCTCAGTTCCTTTCGTAATTCCTTTCTTGAGGTATCTCTGTGTTCCGACTTCTGATGTCTAGGGGGCTTATAGCAGAGGAACCCCAATGTGGGAAACCTTCTAGCTTCTGGTGCTTGAGGGTTTTACAGTATGAGAACCTTAATAGCCATAATATAAATTAAGTCCACCATTTGCATCTCCTTCAGAATGGGTCATCCTACCATAGTGTTGTAGAATACGCTCTCAACCAAAACTCCTTCCAAGGGGGTGGATAAGAGGGGTTCATCCTTCAATACTACTAGTGATATTTTCAGTTCGTGAGAGATTTGAGTCTACCTTCAACTTCCACAATAAACTTTTTGCTAGAGCTTCATTTAGGTCATTGCTTGGGACCCAACGCTCTTAGCTGTATATATATTTCAAATTTCCCCCTTCCACTGTTAGTGAAGTTTTCACCGTGAGAACCTTTATAAGCTGCTTTTGCCTTTAGTGGGGCAACCTCATTTCTCTGGGCTTCATTGATTTTTTTTTTTTTGAAAAGCTTCTCAACTGTTGTTTCTACATGTTACATTCTGCCTTCATAATCTGGCCTCTATTAGAGCAACCATTTACATCAACGTAATGGGTGGTGCTACCCCCCGAAAAACTGGAACCACTTTATGGGGTTCCATCAGCAGGGCTGCTGGTAACATGATTCCCCAAGTATCCAAAACGGAGCTTCCATCGTATCCGTACAGTGAGGTGTCCACTTCTAACCATTTCCTTGATTTAACCATTTGAGTATCTCATACCAGTTGTGTAACGCCCATTTGTTGCATAAGAGGCCAAACATGGCCAAGATTGTTTTTCTTGATGAATCCCCTTTAGGCACTAATTAATTCTTTTGGGGTCCTCACGTCGAGTGACACAACTACCGTGGTGGAACCCCTACATTGAGTTCCAATATTTTCCATTTTGGCTTAAAGCCTTTGAATGGGATTTTCCATGCTTAAATCCTTTCCAGGTTGCTTCCCGGGTTCTTCTTGCTTATTGCGGGCCTTCTCATTATTTAACTTCTTGCTTATGAGCAAGGGGCCTTCCATCATCGAACCTATCGTATATGAACCCCATTTCTGGGAAGCTCTTTTCCGGGGAAGGCCTTTTTACCAATCTTTTCCACATTTATTTTGACAAGCTTCATAATAACTTCCTGCCCAGTCTATTGAACATACTCGACCTTCTGTTAAGCGAAGCCTCAGGGTTCTGGGGCTTATTTTCCTTTAACCTATCATCATCGAACCCCTATCCGGGTTCCTCTCACCAATAAACCTCCTTTTCATGGAAGCTTTCTCTTCTTGCTCATTCGTGTTCTCATGATCAATGTTGATGGGAAACCTTCGTACCGAATATGTGAATTATCAATAAGACACCTCTAAGCTTACATGAGCTAGCTCTTTGTAAGAAACAAGAGATATCTAAGTGGATAATGTAAAATATTTCCGATAGCTCACCAATGAAGGAATTCATATCCTTGCCATCATCCAGGTTTACCTACTGATCATTAATTATGGGGTTCGCATCCCTGCTTCAATCAGGAGGGTCGTAACCCTATCTGCACTGGGGTTCACCTGTTACTCATCTATCAGGAGGTTCGCACCCTTATCTTCGCTGGGATTCACCTACTGCTCATCAATCATGGTGTTCGTACCCCCATCATCATTCAAGTTCACCCATTTATGCCCTTCATGGATTGTGCTCCACAATTTTTAATGGAAACTCCTGGACTTGTTTAACCCCAGAATTGTTGAAGGGGGAGCCTTGATAGACCTTAACCTCCAAGTGGTTGAACCCTTAGATTGATATTCTCCATTTTTTGACTATAAAAGCCTATTTGTCGAATGCCAAAATTATGTATTTGGGGGTTCATCTGCGAGAAACCTTCTGGTTAAGAAATTGGGGGTTCATCTACGAAGAACCTTCTGGTTTCTCAACTGGGGGTTCATCTGCGAGGAACCTTTTGGCTGAGAAACTAGGGGTTCATCTGGATCCGAGTGCCTTCTGTCATGGGTGCGACCTCCAGATTGAGGTTCCTCCTGCCTTTAGCCCTTGAACCCCTCAACTGGTACCTCTCCGGATGGCCATCATCTCCATCAACATGTGTACATTCAGTTCCTCATACATTCAATTATACATTAACACACTTTTGATGTGAGAGTTTTTGGAGCGCGAAACCCCACATAGCTGAACCCCTATTCTCGACCATTCATATCGGAATTTAGCATCCAAAATAGTTATTTTCCAGCCATTCTTTCCAAGACCTCAGAGCCACATCCCTTCTTTTATGCATTTTATCACCAAATGAACATAATAAAGGTTATGGGTAACCTTCCTTCTTCTTCATCCTTTTTTTCGATAAGCCATGATTTTTCCTCCATTTTTTCATCTTTTTGTATCTTTTTTTCAGAGACTCGATTTTCCAGTCCATCCACATGATATAATCCGCCACATCTCGATTGGTGACCTCCTTCCTCGATCTCAATTTCGTGGTCACCTCCATTGTTCATCGGTGTATGTTGTGAGAGGAATCTTTTCGCAATCTTTCCTCTCAAAAGATCATCCAACCCCCTCCTTCTAGCTCCAAAAATGTTGTGAGAGGAATTTAGTACAACACTTCGAGAGAATATCGCTGGAATAATGGATAAAACGCTTGATTTCCGGCTGCAGAATCGGCGTTCAAGCGTTTACAGCCCGGCGTTCAACTACCAGAGTGGGCGGTTGTTTGTAATGGTTTTGGGACTGAGTTTGCAAGGTCACCGGATAGCAAAGACGGAGTAATTCCTACTCAGTCGATCCCAGCTGCCAGAGATGTGTATTGCTCAAGTTTTCTACATGATCCATGTAGAGAGAAGTGAGATTCAACCCCTGCAAAGTGCCTACATATCCTATATTTATAGGAATCAAGTCCCATGTAGTTCTAGGGTTTTGGACTTCTTGTTGATAGCCCAGCCACGTTTTGATAAGCCTTATCCTCCTGACCATGATGATCCATTGGTTATTTTGTTGATGAAGAAGAGTCCTAGCTCCCTTAGGACACTGCCTGAACCCTGGCCTTCCGTTGTACAGCCGCCTATATATATACACAGTGTATATATCACATATGATTTATATTTATCTTCCCCAACTGAACTGATCCAGTTAATTATCCCAGATGATATGATTATCTAGTAGTTATCCCTCCATAAAACCATAGTTATCTTCATATTTATATGATTTTCCATCATATATCCGCATATATATACATAATCCATGTATATATGATGATTATCCACGATTCCAGAGGTTGTTGGGTCGTCCCTGATGTTTAGGAGTAATCCAAAAGTCAATTAGAGTGATATATATCCATTCTCCTACAATTTAAGAGGTTGCTGGGCCAATTCCCGCGGACTGTCGGGGTACGAGTGTGAACCCCTGCCTGGAAGCCCTTCACCTGCATGAACCCCTATCAGGCCTCCCACAGAGCAGTACCTCCATCTAGGGTTCAGACACCTGAACCCCTGCATGAATGAACCCGAACCAGATGCCAGAATCTTCATCTTTCAGTATATTTCCAAGGCATATTGGGCCAAAACATCCATACCTAGTCCAGCCTATCCATCCATATCCACATTACTCAAACTCGTGACCGTAATGGGCCTTAAATCAAGCCCAAGGCGGATTTTGGGCACAACACTAATGTAGTTGTTTGGCTGCTTATATTCAAGATAATTATTCTTTATCTTAAAGATGTGGAACTTGGGTTGACACCCACTCTACAATCTCCTACCAATCCAAGAACCACCAATCTTGTGATCCTTATACCGCCGTTATTCATCTTTGGCTCCTCATCTTGCAGGACACGCCACCCGACCACCTAGTGTCAGGAAGACTTTCGACATCACAAGCCGTCTAAGATCTTCAACCGTAGTTCTGGAGAGCCTCCCACACCAAACAACTTGCAGCCCACAATCATAGGATCAACTTATTAACCTTCGGCTCTGATATCACTTATTGGACCGCGCAACACCCATTAACTTCATAGTAATATAATATTATTCGTTCTGGGCCATTAACTTAACGTCATGGAACTTGGATTGACACCAACTCTATAATAAAATGGTTCAATAGTGTCTTTTTACCTGGTAGTTTTCTTTGAATTGAATCCATCTGCCAAGACATTTGAATTTGACCGGGCTGGAGTTAATCATTAAAACAGATTAAAATTTGAATTTTGTGCACCGAATTCAGAAACCAATCCAACCAAGTTTAGCCGATTCTTCAGTCAAATACACAAATATTCTATACAAGTAGCTAGTGCTGCGTTTTGGTGCGATTTTCAGAATTAATTACTATCAAATCAATACATTTGATTCGGTTAATTGCTATTAACCGTTACTAAATCATATAAAATGATTTTTTCGTTGATTTCGATTTTTTTCCAATTTTTAATATTATTTTTTTCTTTTACTTATACAAAGTTTTTGTTCGTAATTTATTTGATAAAATAAATAGAGTTAAATCAATTAAATATAGTGCTGATGGTTGCACACCCTCAATTGATGGTTGCACACCCTTTTGTTGTATTTGAACATGATCTTCCACTTTTTCAAATTCTACTGCACCTGATACTTTTTTTTTTGTTGCTAAATCACCTAAAGTTATTACGTGATAAAAAAAGAAATTTTGTTTAAATAAATTATATTAAATTAAAATTAATTTTGATTATTTTTATAGATGTCGTATATCTTTTGATTAATGAATTTTTTAACTTTAAAAAAAGAAGTAAATCAATATATTGTCTTGATGTGATCATTTGTATTCATAATTTTTAATTGTATAAGATTTTAAAAAGTCCTGCAGCTATAATTTTAAAAAAATTACAATTTTTTACTTATGTTATTCTTTATTTCACACCAATTGTGTTGCTTTTTCCTAATTTTTCTTTTATTATTATCTTATAATATTTTACTAAAATTATTGTTCTATATGATAATTAATATCACATCTTTATTTTTTCACTAAGTCTTTGTTAAAAGTAATTTTTTTTCATGTTTCACATTTATTATAGGATAAGAAAAATTAAGAAAGAATCACAATGTAATTTGCACGAATGAAATTAAATAAAAAGAATGATTCTAATCGAGCAAATGCTTGAACGAGAGAACAAAGTGGACATTATGAGATAAAATGAGGGCAATCTAGTCAATTTAACAATTTAGGGTGTGCAACCATCAATTTAGGGTGTGCAACCACCTAAATATTTTACATTAAATATTATAGGATAATTACTTTTAAATTTGTGAACCAAATTAAATTTATTTCTTAAAATTTTTTGTTTAATTTATGTTATCATAAATAAAAATAACAAATAAGTCAAATGTATATATCCACGACAATAGAAAATAAAATTATAGCATCAGCCTATCAAACACCTAATACAAACATGTTGTGGAATAAAAACTAGGGTTATTAAATTGTGTATTAAATGCTAGGGTTTAAAGAAGCTTCGAGCTTTAATGGCTGATCAAGTGTTTCTTGACTTAATTCAGGTCCTCACAAGATGCCTACGTATCTTGCCAAGAATCAAGCCAAAAAACGTAGTTCTACAAGTGAAGGAGCAGGTCCTTATATAGGTGATGTAAACCCTAGAATTAGGGTTAAATTAAGAGACTTGATGGGTAAGTCACAGCTTAGGCCCAATTCTAGAGCCTTCTAATAGATAAGAAGATAAGTATTGGAGATATGTGACTTGGAGGCTATTCCTAATATGATTTAGTTTCCTTTCTGGACTCAATTTTGAAGTCTTTTATTTGGCTGATTTATCAGCTACGAATTTACCATTTAATTAGGGTTTCGGGCCTCATTAATGGGCTTCATATTCGGACCAAACTACGTTTAATTAATACATCATTAAATACGTTTATAGGGCTTACTTTCAGCCCATATCATTTGCCCCCCAACTTCTAGGAAAACTGATCAGGTTTTCATTGTAGTTAAAAGGTTTATGTACACTAGTGTTTCACAAGTATCGCCTCAATGTAAAGTGTGGAGCGACCTACACATTTACGACGATGGGCCTTGTTCGAGGCTAAACAATTATTTTTTCAACAACTTTTGTCATTGAATTTCGCTTATCTATAAAATTCCTTGTATTTTTTCATTTTTATCCTAATTTTTTATGATTTTTCTAGTACTCACAGGTATTTTCTTATATTTTCGATTTCATCGAAAAAAATATCGAATTGTGCTTCAAGCATTAAAAAATTATTTTCCTATATTTCTGGAATTTTTTGGAATTTTAATCTCCAAAATATAACCATTTAACAATTTTTCAAAAAAATTTCTACAGATGTTCGACCTGGATCGAGGTCGTTAAGAGGCGCCCAGGTCGTGAGGCTGGCGACCTCATTTTTCGACCAGAATCGAGGTCGTACAAGGTCACCAAGATGGCCTGGTCGCGAGTTTTTCGATCTCCTTCCACGAACTGGATCGAGGTCGTGTACAGCCTATGAATCAGCCAGATCGTGTGAGACTTGACCTAAATCCACGAGGTGGATCCAGGTCGTGTAGAGACGCCAAATGAGGCAGGTCATGGGGACTGTGAGCTCACCACACGAGGTGGATCGAGTTCGCGTAAGGTCCTTAAACCTGCCTGGTTGTAGGCCTTGCGACCTCGTCCTGCGACGTGAGTTGAGGTCGTGCAAGGTCATTAAATGAGGGAGGTCGTGAACATATCGACCCCGATCTATGACGTAATTTAAGGTCGTGTACGGTCCTTTCATAGGCCTCTTCGTGCCAACTGCGACCTCTTCCTACGAGGTGGTTTGAGGTCGTGTAAACTTCCATTACTCGGCTGTTCGCAAGTTTTACGAAGCCATCCTCCGAACTAAACCGAGGTCGTGTAAGGGGCAATTACTGGCCTCCTCGTGTTCTATACGACCTCAATTTTTGAATTGAATTGAGTTCGTGTAAGGAACGATAATGGGCCTCCTCGTGGCTTTCTCGAACTCATATTAAGAACTGAATTGAGTTCGTGTAAGGAACGATAATGGGCCTCCTCGTGGCTTTCTCGAACTCATACTACGAACTGAATTGAGTTCGTGTAAGGTTTTTTTTTTTTAATCATTTTCGTGATCCTTCTAGAATTCTCCTTTAGATTCTACAAGCTTCCACGAGCTTCTAGATCTTGGGCCTTTAATTGGGCCTATGGGCTTTAACCGGCATTAACCACTTAACTTAACACTCGAACCAGCTAAATGACCGGTTGTGTTGAGTATAAAAGAGTGAGAAGTGAACTCATTTCTCACTTCACTCAAATTTTTCACCAAAATTTCTCTCAAGAGCTCTCATCTAAGGCGGTTTCCAGCAAGAAGTTTCCGGCGAACATTCTTCCTCTCACGGTGGTTTCTGGGCTTTCTTTGAAGTTCTCCTTTCGAAGCATTCATCCCAAGAATATCAATGGCAGACGACAGAGAAGCTAAGAGGTTAAGCAAGATGAGTGCGTCATCGTGAGGTACCTCTTTCCCTCTTATCCGTTCCAAATATACTTCCTTGATAGATATGATTAATCAAAGAGGAGATGAATATCCCTCTGTATCTGCATTAGATTCGTATAATCACCACTCGAGATTCTTCGATGCTGAAAAGATTAAAAAATTTAACAAACTTTTCAATATCCGTTCCCCTTTAAAATTAGTCCCAGCTGAACCAGGGGATCGTTCCTGTCATTGGAAACCCCATGCCCTTTGTATTTACAAAGATGCCATCATGGCCGGGCTTCGTTTCCCTTTCCATAATTTCATCCCTACATTATTGGCAGATGTTCAGATAAATCCTTGCCAACTCGTCCCTAATGCTTGGAGAGCCATTCTTTGTTTCATGGTTCTTTGTTTGAAAAACAACTTTCCGCTATCTGTTCCCCTTTTTAGGAAAATTTTTCAATTTAAAAATAGTACAATCACCTATCCTGGCTGGGTATACATCAGCCTTCGTGCTACGATCCCAAACATCTATGATCCCTCTTCGATTCCTGATAATAACCGTAAATGGAAAGAGGAGTTCATGTACCTTGTGTGGGAGGGGGGTGACTGGGGCACCCTCTTTCGTAGCTCCTTTGGGAAGGTAACTGATGGAAATCCAGACGATATCGAGCTGGATGATGCCGAAAAAGCTGCTTTCAACACCCTTATTGAAGACAAAGGGGAAACTCACTTCTTCACTCTTCTTGAGGAATATTCCCTCAAGTCTGTGGGTCTCTCTTCTGTTACTGATAAGGGTAAACCCTATCATTCTTTTACTTAGCTTTTCCTTGATTTACATGTTATATTTTATTTATCACTAACTTTGTCTTTGTCTTTGTCTTTGCTTTTTCAGCTGCTAAAGCTATAAATGATCTTCAAGAGCACCTCTCTGGGGAAACTTCCCGGATGAAGAGGAAACGAGCTGCAAAAGATCCCAGGGGACAGTCCACAGAACCTGCCTTTCTAAGGCCCCATGATGCTGTTGATGTGGAAGGTGGGGTTGCCTCCTCTATCAAATCATCCATTTTTCGGCCAGCTTGGGGCATCAGAAAACAGGATTCAGTGGTTGAGGATATGAAGCACTCGAAGGATTGGTCTTACCATTCGATCACCCCTGCTGACTATCGTGACCTCGTTGTATCCCGTGACTTGGAGGCAGTTGAGTCGCTGGGGACTCAAGCTATTGCTACTGTAAGTACTTTACTTTTTCTTTTAGTTTGAATTTTTACTTTCTGTTCCCTAACACTTAAATTGTGCTTTCAGGGTAATACCTACTTCCAGGCTGTCATGCATCATGCCAAATCTTGGCGAACTCAGGCTGGGACTCATAAGAAGGATCTTGATCAGTCAAAAGTCCAAGTTGCAGGCCTGGGAGAGAAGTTGAAGGCCAAGGAAGAAGAGCTGGAGAAAGCCTATGGTAGCATTGCTGAGCTTCGCCAAGGCAAGGAGGATATCATTGATGATTACATGGATTCCGAGGACTTCCAGAAGCTTATGGCTAAGCATGATGACCTTGCTTATCCAGCCAACTACTTTAGTGGCTGGAAAGGGGCTTTAGATGCTGTTTTTGAGAGGCACCATGGGTTGTTCCAGATTGGGGATTTCCCTTGCCCCGAGGCTCCTTTAGAGTTGGCCAAGCTGTTAGAGTCCCAGAGGATTTCTCCTATGGAAGAGGACGAGGAGGATGGTGAGGAAGAAGAGGAGGGAGGTGATGCTACTGATAGGATTTTGGATCTTGAGCACTCCCCGCTTCATGCTGATGCCGAGGAGTCTACTACTGCCACCAGTACTGATAGAGATTCTCCAGTTAGGAGTACTGCCAAGGCTGCTAAGGCTACTCCTAAGGCTCCTTGAGTTTATTTATTGTTGGCCCTGCGTGGCTTATCTTTTGATATTTGGCTTTCTTGATTTGTGAGTCGTAACTCATAGCCTCCGGGCTTTGTTTATTTGTTTTAAGCATCCTTTGATTTTTCCTTTCACTTGGTTGCTTTGTCTTTTGTATTTTGGCTTACTTTAGCTAGCAATTTTACAAATATGCTTTTGATACATTACAGACATTGGAAATAATAACCAAGAGAGAAGAAAATCAAATTGCATTAAAACTTGAAATGGGTCTAGCCCTTACATAGTACTCTACTTCCTACTCAGAGTTTAAGAACTCAAATATGGTTTCTTCGACTTTATTTCTACTTCCCTACTAAATATGAGCTATGCTCTTTATAGAATAATCAAACATAATAGATCTTAAGGTTTGACGCATGCCAAGTGCGAGGCACCTCGTTCCCTTCCAGAGTTTCCAACTTGTATGATCCACGACCTAATGTTCCTTTGACACGATACGGACCTTCCCAGTTAGGTGCTAGCTTTCCCTTCTGTCCAACTCCGGATGCTTCAATCTTTCTGAGTACTAAGTCACCCTGACGGAAGAACCTTTCTTTCACCCTCAGGTTATAGTAGAAAGAGGCCTTCTTCTGATGCTCAGCATTCCTAGCATGGGCTTCATCCCTTACTTCATCAATCAAGTCAAGGGCTAACCTCATTCCTTCTTCATTAGTGCCAGGATCAAAGGCCTCCACTCGGGGAGATGTATGCATGATTTCTACGGGGACAACGGCCTCAGCTCCGTAAGCTAACATGAATGGAGTTGCCCCAGTGGTTACCTTGCAAGTGGTCCGGTATGCCCAAAGTATGGGCAACAATTCATCCACCCAAGTATTTCGGGAACGTTCCACCCTTTTCTTGAGTCCATCAAGGATGATCCGATTGGCAACCTCAGCTTGCCCATTAGCTTGAGGGTGGGCAACTGAAGTGAATCGAAGCTCGATTCCGTTCTCATCACAATAATCCTTAAATTCTTTGTTGTTGAATTGTAACCCATTGTCCGTAACTAGGATCCGCGGTATTCCATACCTGCACATGACATTCTCCCAGAAGAACTGCATAACTTGCTTGGTTGTGATCTTAGCCAAAGGTTTGGCCTCAATCCACTTCGTGAAGTAATCAATAGCTATAATCAGGAACTTTCTTTGAGCTGTGGCCATTGGAAATGGCCCAAGTATATCCATCCCCCACATAGCAAAATGAATGGGGGAACTGACGGACGTCAACATCTCTGGTGGTTGCCTAACCACTGGTGCATGTTTCTGGCACCGATCGCACTTTTTCACATATTCCTTGGCATCAGCCATCATCTCAGGCCAATAAAATCCGAGTCTAACTATCTTGTGAGCTAGGGCCCTGCCCCCCAAGTGTTGCCCACAGATTCCTTCATGGACTTCTTCTAGTGCTGACTTAGCTTCTTCGGGCCTTAGGCACTTCAGGTACGGAATCATAAAGGATTTCTTAAAGAGGATCCCTTCAATCAGAGCATACCTCAACGCCCTTACTGACAATCTTCGTGCCTCCATGGCATTAGTCGGGAGCCAACCGATCTTAATATGCATCTTGATCGGGTCTATCCAACACTCCCTAGTTCCAATAGGTGCTACCAGCTTTGAATCAATAGTGGGGGCTCTCAAAACTTGGAAATAGACACTACCAGAATAATTCTCTATCTCGGAAGAGGCAAACTTAGATAAGGCATCGGCCTTGATGTTTTCCTCCCTCAAAATGTGCTCAACGTAACATTCATCGAACTGGGTCATTACAGCCTTGACAACCCTCAAGTACTTAATCATAGTCTCATCTTTCGCCTCAAACTCTCCATTGACTTGGGCCACAACTAACCTGGAATCTCCACAAACTTTCAGGTTTTTGACTCTTAGTGCTCCTGCTAAACTAAGCCCAGCCACCAGAGCTTCATATTCTGCCTCATTATTGGTTGTCGGGAAGTCCAGCTTCAGGGCGTATTCAATTGTGAATCCCTCGGGACTTTGTAGGACAAGACCTGCACCGCTTGTTTTTGTTTTTGACGCCCCATCAAAATAGAGCATCCAGAATTCCTTCTCCTCAATCACGGGCTCTTTGGCTTCCTTAGTGCCTTCCTGAGGTATCTCCTGCCCCCCGACTTCTTGGTTGTCAATAGTGCATTCAACCACGAAGTCAGCAAGTGCCTGAGCTTTTATGGCCGTCCTCGGCTTGTATTTGATATCAAATTCTCCCAACTCAATTGCCCACTTAATAAGCCTACCACTGGCTTTAGGGCTGTGTAGGATGTTCCTCAGTGGCTGCCCTGTAAGGACTTCAATCTTGTGTGCCTGAAAGTAGGGACGTAGCTTCCTTGATGCAGTCACCAATGCTAAGGCAAACTTTTCAATGGTAGAATAGTTCAACTCTGCTCCATGTAGTACTTTGCTCACATAGTATATGGGTTTTTGAATTTTGTCTTCCTCTTTCACTAGCACCACGCTCACAGCTTGAGCCGAAATGGCTAAGTAAAGATAGAGGATTTCTCCCATACTTGGCTTGGTCAACAGCGGGGCTTCAGCCATATACTTCTTCACCTGATCAAAGGCCTCTTGACTATCTTCTGTACATTCAAAATTTTTTACTTTCTTCAAGGTTTTAAAGAACGGCAAACACTTATCTCCGGATTTGGAGACGAACCTCCCCAATGCAGCAATCCTTCCAGTCAGTTTCTGTACGTCCCTTATGGAACGAGGTGGTTCCATATTTAGGATAGCTTTGATCTTGTCGGGATTAGCCTCAATTCCTCATTTTGAGACCATAAGACCCAAGAACTTCCCTGACCCGACACCAAAGGCACATTTGGCTGGGTTCAACATCATCTTGTGGTGTCTCAACACTTCAAATGCCTCACGGAGGTGCTCAATGTGATCGGCCTTGCACAGGCTTTTCACCAGCATATCATCTACATAAACTTCCATAGTTTTTCCAATGAGATGAGAGAAAATCTTGTTTACCAACCTCTGATAGGTAGCTCCTGCGTTTTTCAATCCAAAGGCCATGACCAGGTAACAATACACACCAAAGTCAGTGATGAATGATACCTTAGGAACATCATCCTTATGCATCTTGATTTGGTTGTAGCCGCTAAAGCCATCCATGAAACTTAGCATCTCGTGCCCAGCCGTGGCATCTATCAGCATATCGATCCTTGGCAAGGGAAAACAGTCCTTTGGGCATGCGTCATTCAGATCAGTGAAATCTATACACATCATCCACTTTCCATTGGCTTTTTTGACCATTACGGGATTGGCCAACCATTCCGGGAACTGGATTTCCTCAATGAATCCTCCCTCTAGGAGTTTGTCAACCTCCTGTTTTATAGCTTCTTGTCTCTCATGTGCAAAATTTCGCTTCTTTTGTTTCACCGCCTTCATGTCCGGATCTACATTAAGATTGTGTGTTATCAATTGGGGATCTATCCCTGGCATATCAGCTGCTGTCCATGCAAAGACATCACTATTGTCATGCAAGAAGGTGATCAACTCACTTTTCAAGGGGTCTTTCAGAGATGCCCCGATGTAAGTAACCTTTTCAGGATCTCCTAACTCCAAAGGTATGGGAACCAAGTCCTCCGCCGGTTTTCCTCTTCGTTCTTCATCCTCTCGAACGTCCATATCCTCAATCGAGAGGACTTGCCCCCCGACTCCATCCGGCCTTAGTACGGCCACATAACAGCTCCTTGCCATTTTTTGATCTCCTTTCTCTTCTCCTACACCGTATCTGGTTGGGAACTTAATCTTTAGGTGATAGGTGGAGGCAACTGCCTTAAAAGCATGAAGTCCCGTTCTTCCTAGGATAGCATTGTAGGTAGACGCAACTTTAATAACCAGGAAATTTAACATTTGAGTGGCCTCACGTGGCTCCTGCCCTATGGTCATGGGTAGCTGAATCGTCCTTCAACTTTAGACTCAACTCCGTTAAACCCATATATGGGCATATTTGATGGCATCAATTGAGACTCAGTATACCCCATTTTCAAAAAGGCATCATGGAACAGAATGTCCACTGAAGCTCCATTGTCTATCAAGACTCTCTTTACCTGGGAGTTGCCGATCACTGGAGAGATCACCAATGGATCATCATGGGGGAACTTCACCCCTTCAAGGTCCAAGTCATCGAATCCAATTGAGACCTCTGTCTTTGCACGCTTTGGTGTTTCTCCAACAATGTGCATCACTTCTCGTGCATACGCCTTTCTGGAATTCCTACTTGTCCCGGCCGCTGTTGGGCCACCAAAAATCATGTTTATTACCGGCCCCCGGGGCTGTGGGTTGCGATTGCGATCATCATCTTTCCTATCATAATCTCGCCTTGGGTTTCCTTGATTCCCATCTTTGCAAAACTTATTCAACTTTCCTCTCCAGATTAGAAACTCGATCTCATCCTTCAATTGCCTACAATCGTCAGTGTCGTGCCCCACATCTTTGTGGAATCGGCAGTATTGATTCTTATTTCTTTTCTCAGGATCGGTCCTTAGTGGCTTCGGCCATCTCACATCTCTATCCTTCTCTATGTCCATCAGGATTTTGCTCCTTGGTGCATTCAATCTTGAATATTCAGTAAATCTTTGTCCTGGATTCCCCTTTCTAGGAGCTGAGTCTGAATCCTTACCCGTACGCGGGTACTTGTCCTTGGTATCGTAATCCTGATCCACCTTCCTCTTCCTAGAATCATTGTTATTCCCTCCATTACCTGCTGTAGCCTCCTTCTTCATACTATCCTCGGCTTTGATATACTTATCAGCCCTTCGTTGTAACTCAGCCATGTTTTTAGGAGGATGTTTTGCCAATGACCTCTTAAAAAAAAGATCTGTGGTTCCATGTTCCAAGGCCACCATGGCCACCTTATTCTCCAAATCAGTGATATTCAGTGTTTCTTTAGTGAATCGTTTGAGGTAGTCCCTCAGATTCTCGTTCTTCCCCTGCACCACATACATTAGAGACGCGGAGCTTTTCTCATGTGCTTTTCCACAGATGAATTGGCTAACAAAGGCAGCACTTAACTCCTTGAAAGAGGCAATCAAGTTTGCAGGCAATCGGCTGTACCATCTTTGAGCCATGCCCGATAAAGTTTGAGGGAACGCCCTACACTTTAAGGCGTCACTCGCAGGTTGCAGCAGCAGTGCGTTCGAGAATGTCCTAACATGGTTTGCGGGATCACCCGTTGTAACACCCCAGTCCCATATCGAGGAGATTTGGGACTTTAGTTCAGTTTATAAGACGAAGTACTACTACTAAGTGCACCAACAAATCATGATCTTTTGGGGGCCTGTGGTGGGCTTGTGGATTACCCAAGTTGGCGGCATTTGGGCCAGTTTGCTTTGGCTTATTTCGGATTCGTGATCGGGACTCGACCCGATTTTCGAAAAAAGACTTGGGATTTGACCCGGGTTGTCATATATGGTATCAGAGCCGACTCTCGAAAGCTTGATTCGTCAAGTTGCCTGAGGTGGGGACACGAAGGCTGGTGGTATTATCCCACAATGGATAGAGGTCCGGAGGTGGGGACACGAAGCCAGCCGGTATTATCCCATAATGGCTAGGGAGGAACGATCTTGGACCTATGGGATTTCCGTTCAGGCCTGACGAGGACGTCAGGAGTTTAAGTGGGGGAGTTTGTAATACCCCAGTCCCACATCGAGGAGATTTGGGACTTTAGTTCAGTTTATAAGACGAAGTACTACTACTAAGTGCACCAACAAATCATGATCTTTTGGGGGCCTGTGGTGGGCTTGTGGATTACCCAAGTTGGCGGCATTTGGGCCAGTTTGCTTTAGCTTATTTCGGATTCGTGATCGGGACTCGACCCAATTTTCGAAAAAAGACTCGGGATTTGACCCGGGTTGTCACACCCGTTCCATCATAAGCCTTAATTGTTGGCATCTTAAACTTTTTATGATATGAGCATTCATCACCTCCTCAGTAAACGGGGGCGTGGGATCATCAGGATCCCCAAGTGGCATCAGATCCTTGGGGTTGCTCTTAGGGGTTTCAACCCTTGTTGTTTTTCCAGTTGGGGCGTCGTCCCTTCTCTGCCTTCTTGAGGACCTTTCTAAGTCTATGATGGGAATCGGTCCTGATGTTGGAGGAGGTTGAGTCTGATTTAACCTAGCTTGTTCTCTCGTAATATCGTCCTTCAACCTTAAGATCTCGGCCTCATGAGCCCTGATCCTCTCAGCGGCTGTCAAAGGAGGTCCATCATGGATGGTTTGTGTTCTTCTTCTCGGTTCTCTGCTAGCACGTCGCCTCCTCGGGGCTTCATCACGATCATCCTCATCAGACGATGAATCCTCAGTTTAGGGGCCAGAGTAGTCAATATATTCTCGATCTCGAATCTGCAAGGCGTGGCCACTAGTTCCAGGACCTTGATTAATTAGAGGGTAATTAGGCAGACCATACATCGGGTTGGTATTCATGGGGAGATCTCTAGTATGGATCTGTACCCCTGGTGGTAACGGGCGATTCGGATCAACTAAAGGAGAAACCAGCGTCTGAAGAGAGCTGGTTCCTTGACCTGGATGGACGACCATAGGTAGCGTCCTCTCAGCATGGGGATTCGTCCCTTGGGTTGAGAAGCCTGAGTTTGAGTGATCGCCCATGTGGTTGGGGGTACCTGCTCAGTGATGATCGTCTCAGAGGTGAGGGGCGGAGCAGAGCTAATTGGTAAAGCCTCGGTAGAGCTTGGTGCTGTTCTTCGTGTAGTTACCATGGTTGATGTCTTCTTCCCACAGACGGCGCCAAATGTTGTGGAATAAAAACTAGGGTTATTAAATTGTGTATTAAATGCTAGGGTTTAAAGAAGCTTCGAGCTTTAATGGCTGATCAAGTGTTTCGTGACTTAATTCAGGTCCTCACAAGATGCCTACGTATCTTGCCAATGTCAAGAATCAAGCCAAAAAACGTAGTTCTAGATGTGAAGGAGCAGGTCCTTATATAGGTGATGAAAACCCTAGAATTAGGGTTAAATTAGGAGACTTGATGGGCAAGTCACAGCTTAGGCCCAATTCTAGAGCCTTCTAATAGATAAGAAGATAAGTATTGGAGATATGTGCCTTGGAGGCTACTCCTAATATGATTTAGTTTCCTTTCTGGACTCAATTTTGAAGTCTTTTATTTGGCTGATTTATCAGCTACGAATTTACCATTTAATTAGGGTTTCGGGCCTCATTAATGGGCTTTGTATTCGGACCAAACTAGGTTTAATTAATACATCATTAAATACGTTTATAGGGCTTACTTTCAGCCCATATCAAAACATATAATATAAAATTTTAAAACTAATAATTTGAAATTAATATAATATTAATCTTATAAAGTTTATGACCATATCTTTAAAATAATTCATTTATACTAATATAAAGTGAATATTTATCTACTAACTACTAAAACCAATTTATTCCGAGTTATCATGGTAATATATACTAGCTTATAATTATGCAACGCACGGCTCCTTTTCTAATATCTTTATTTATATGTATTTTTTTAATTTTTATTTAGTTATTAGATTACATATTATATATATATATATATATATATATATATATATATATATATATATATATATATATATATATATATATATATATATATATATATATATATATATTGATTCAGTTGATAACACGTATATGTTGGACAACAATGAGAACACCACATTTCAAGCTATTCTAAAGGGTCCCGACAGGGGCATCCAATACGAGAAAATCTTATAATTCTACTCTATACATTCATCAAAAAAAAATTGAAAAAATTGAAAAAATTTAAAAAATGATGACGTGGCTACAGTTTTTTTAAAAAAAAATTGTTAATTTTTTTAATTTTTTTTATAAATGAATAGAGGATAGAATTATAAGACTTTTTGTGAAGATGCTCCTAGCGAGGCCCTTTAAAATAGGTTGAAATGTGGTGAACACATTGTTCTCACTGTTCTCATATTAACATGTGTTCTCACTAGATCGTGACCATATATATATATATATGGACTGATTCAGGTGAGAACATGTATATGTTGGAGAAAAATGAGAACACCACATTTCAAGCGATTCTAAAAGGCCCCGCCAGGGGCACCCAATACGAAAAAGTCTTAAAATTCTATCCTCTATCCATTCATCAAAAAACTTTTATAAAAAAATTCAAAAAAAATTAAAAATTAATGACGTGGCCGCAATTTTTTTAAAATTTTTTTGTTAAT
Source organism: Kitagawia praeruptora (assembly GCA_037693485.1). NCBI lineage: Eukaryota > Viridiplantae > Streptophyta > Magnoliopsida > Apiales > Apiaceae > Kitagawia > Kitagawia praeruptora. Next base: position 111,612,767 of record CM075351.1, on the reverse strand, counting down.
TTTTTTAATTTTTTTATGTATGGATAGAAGGTATAATTATAAGACTTTTTTGTGAAGGTACCCTTAGCGGAGCCCTTTTAAAATAGCTTGAAATGTGGTGAACACATTGTTCTCACTTTTCTCATAGTAACATGTGTTATTACTAGAGCGTGATCCTATATATATATATATAGGCCTTTGCTCCATAAAGAACACTCTTATATAACAAACAATAAAGAACACTATAAAATCATTTATTCCAATAGATCCATTGGCCCCACCAGGGGCACCCAATACAAAAAGTTCTTATTTTTTTAGGCTCTATCCATCCAGCAAAAAAAAAAAAAAAATTGAAAATTTTACTGTTCATGATGACGTCATCAGAATAAGAACTTTTTGTATTGGGTGGCCCCGCCAGGGGCAATGGATCTATTAGATATGAGGTGTTCTTTGTTGTTTGTTATATAAGGTGTTTGCTATGGAGTCCAACCCTATATATATATAATATACATACATATATATATATATATATATATATATATATATATATATATATATATATATATAAGATTTTACACATTCAATTTACTATATGTTTTACCTTTAATTCTTAAATTTGATTTGGACGATTTTATAGCCCACATGAAATTAACAAAATAATTTTTAATTTAGTGATTGTTTAACAATTATTTTTCAATTAAAACTACCAAGCAACAAAAGAATGAAAAAATTCACGATTTTTTACTTTAAAAATTCTATTCGATTTAGGAAATCTACTTACATTTTGTTTTAATTATCAAAATAACCTTTTTATTATTTGAAAATAGTTGTACTTAAAACCAAATAAAGTTTTAATAATAAGTGTAAGATGGATTTTGTCCAAAATTTTGTTAGTTAGTAGTATAGTCCTCAATACGACAAAATAAATAGGAACCGTTAAATTTTAAAATAAATAGAAGAAAAGCGTTGGATCTAGCACCAAAAATATTTTATATTTTAACATGTAAACTAAAAGTATATTTATATGGAAATACACAAAAGTGTATGTCGATGATTTAAATCATATATAGTTAGGTTTTCTAGGATTATCAATGTAGCTATTCTACACTGAATATGATTAATGTAAAAATTCGTAATTATATTTTCTCAAGAGTGTTTCCATTTAGATAATGGTTCTTAAATTATCACTAAATTAAAGGTAATTTTATGAGCTTTCTATAAAATGATCCAAATCTGATTTCTAGATATCGAGATAAAGGTCAAATAGTAAATATGAACTTTTTTTAATATTATAAATAAAATCAATACTATTACAACCTTTTTAGTTATATCCTTTTCATATTATAATTTTTTTTTAAAATTCATTTCTAATGCAGTCTTTTTTAATCATATCCTTTTTGGATTATAATTTTTTTTTTTTAGGATAACGTATCTTGATTAACAATTTTGTATAAATTTTTGTTACACTTATCACATAGAAAATTTAATATATGATGCTATTGTAGTCGAAAAAAATTTAAACATCGTCTTTTTTTACTAACAACAAACCCCTTTAGAGCATCTCCAAGACTAACAATCTGTTAGCTATAATAGTGACATGACAGTGTTTTTACCTAATAGCTATTTTTTTTCTTTTCCAACCATGCACACTGTTAGGTAAATTTTTAGATAATGGGTTTCACATCTTCTATATTTGGCTAATGTATATGAATTATTGATAATATCTAAAATCCACATTATCCACTCATATCATGACACATCATCAATCTCATATAATTTTTTTTATATTTATTAATAAAGCTAATTATTTTAAAATATAGCTAACAATTATAACTAACCCAATTTTTTTTATATTTATTAATAAAGCTAATTATTTTAAAATATAGCTAACAATTATAACTAACCCCATTGAAGTTTAACTCAACAAACTTTTAGATAATCATTATATAGCTAATGATTTTAGCTATTAGCGTTGGGTTGCCTTTTTTCTAGTTCTCAATAAATTTTATTTTATCTTTATTCGGATCAATTTATTCAAGGGTGCACTTAGTCTTGCCTAGGGATAGCTACATGCTTTTCCGCCTCTAATCTTAATAGGTTTAAGCTTGCATATTTTTATTTTAAATTTATGTTATGTAAATTGAACCTGTATTTTGATAAAAGAGTTAAAGTTCAATAAATATTTATTATATTAAATATATTGTTGGTATATTCTTATTATCTCTTTTACTCTTATTATACAGCTTCATTATTCAGTTACATATTAAGACTACATGTAGTAAATCCCACACAATATAATGAAACAACGAATGTTTAGCTTTTTCATTGTTTTAATCATTAAAGAAAAAGGTTGGATTGATTCAATTTAATCGAGTTGGTCGCATCCCATATGTATATTGGTCATGCGATACATCCAACTAACTTTAACGCAAGATTTTTTTTTCTCTCCGTCTAATGTGAGAGGTTGTTTTTCTCATCATTTCTGAATACTAATCTCAGATTTGTGTGAGGCCATCATGGCAAGATACAGGAATATTGATGAACAGTTTGCAAATCTCAACGTGGAAGATGAGGAGAACGAGGATCTAACTTTTGATGGTGACATTGAGGAAGAGGTAAATAAATACGATCTGTGTCTTATAGGTCGTTTTCTCACCGAAAAGAATATCAATACCAGGGAAATGCGAGTCAAAATGGCAGACATTTGGAAGCCTACAATGGGCATCAACATCAAGGAATTGGAGACTGGGATTTTCTTATTTCAGTTTTATCACAAGGAGGATAAGCAATGGGTGATGAATGGTGGACCGTGGTCTTTTGAGAACGCAATGTTATTATTAGAAGAAATTCCACAGGGGGAAGAACCTTTGAAAGTCCCTTTATGGTTCATTAATATATGGATCCAGGTATATGATTTACCAAGTGGATTTATGTCTGAAGCAGTAGGAAGGCAGCTCAGAAATTTCTTTGGGGAATTCATCTCTTATGATACTAAAAATAACTCAAGTATATGGAGGGAGTTTATGAGAGTAAAGATTCGTTTGGATGTGAGGAAGCCTTTAAAGAGGAAGAAGAAAATAAAGAGGAAAAATGGGTCTGAGTTTATTGTCCAGTGTAAGTATGAACGTCTGGGGGATTTTTGTTTTGCTTGTGGGCTTGTTACACATACTGAGAGATTCTGCAGGAAATCAATGGATAGTAGGAGTGATAATGGAGCAAGGGAATGGGGGACATGGTTACGTGCACCTATTCGTCGAGGAGGAAATTAGGGCGGTAGTAAATGGTTACGTGAAGAAGATGATGCTGAGTGGTCGGCGAAAGGTGGACGGGGAAAGTAACTACCCGGATGTTACGGGCGGTAGTACAGGAAAACAGATTGTATGTTTATCTGATAAGAGAGATAACAGGCGGGATGGTAGGGATTTTTCAAATTTGAAATCCGGGATCCTAGTAAATAATGGGCCTGGGTCGTCATCTAAATTAATGATGATTGATGAGCTAGAGGAAGAAGAGGTTGATGGGCTGGACTTAGGGAATAGGAAAAGAAGTCGTCTTGGGCCTGAATCAAAAATAATTATGGATACAGATGAGGTATTACTTAGTGGTACTAAGGCAGAGAAAGTGAATTCTCAAAATGAAACTGCAATTTCTGAAACTGATTTTGTAGCTTCTTCTGGTAACATTTTGGCTACGCTTGCAAAGTAAGCTAGCCATCCATTATGAATCTATTAAGTTGGAACTGCAGAGGTCTGGGGAGCCTCCGTGCAGTTCGTATTTTTGGAGATTTACTAAAATCTCATAGCCCTGATTTGGTTTTTCTATCTGAGACGTTAGTTGAGAAGAAGGTTATAAAAGAGTTGGCAGAGAAGTTTGGGTTTTTTGATTATTTTGCAGTGGACAGAGTAGGGAGAGGAGGAGGTCTAGCAGTAATGTGGAAACGAACTATTGGCTGTAAAGTGTTTGAATCATCGAATAATCATATTGATATTCATGTTATGGAGGGTTTGAATGTGGCATGGAGACTGACTTGCTTTTATGGTCTGCCAGAAAGAAATCGAAGACAGGAGTCATGGAATCTACTAAAAGGTCTGGTGAAACAAGATGGTATTCCGTGGTGCATATTTGGAGATTTTAACGACATGTTACTAGCAAAGGATAAATCAGGACCACATGTTCACCCTCAATCGCTTCTTGAAGGGTTTAAAACAACTATTGAGGAATGTGGGCTTATGGAACTGGATTTAATGGGGGGTGATTTTACATGGGAGAAGAGCAAAGGAACAGAAGATTGGGTGAGAGAATGTCTTGATAGAGCATTTGCTGATGTTCATTGGTGGAGGAAATTCCCTCTTTGTAAGTTATCAGTTACTCATACTATAAAGTCTGATCATGATCCTATTATTCTCGAACCTATGCACATTGAATTCTCTAGAAAGCAATTTAGATTCAAGTTCGAAAATACTTGGCTGCATGAACCTGTTTTTAAAGAAGAGGTCTCTAATTTTTGGAAAGGGATTCCCAAACTGCACTTACTTCCAAAGCTTTTATCTATATCATCGTTTATGGTTAAGTGGGGCAGGAATTTTTCCATAAATTTTGAGATAAAGTGAAGAAACAAAAGGCTATTCTTAATGGTCTGGTAGATAGAAGGGATGAAGAGGGAGTTAGATGTTATTTTGAGGAGAAGCAAAAGCTTGAAGACTTGTTATTACACGAGGAACTATATTGGAAACAAAGGGCAAAAATGTTTTGGCTAACGGAGGGTGACACTAACTCGAAGTTTTTTCATGCTGCACCATCAAGAAGGAAAAAACTCAATCATATTTCTCACCTTATTACTGAGGAGAATGTGGTGATTGAAAATCACGAGGAAATGTGCAATCTGGCAGGGGATTATTTTAGGAAAGTATTTACTGGAGAAAGCAGTGATATTAGTCAGATAGATGATGAAGAAGATCGAATCATTACAAATGCTCAGAATGCGAAGCTGGTAGCTGAGATTAATTTTGTAGAATTCACTGTGGCTATTAAGCAAATGCACCCAGATAAAAGTGCTGGTCCTGACGGGCTTAGTCCAGCATTTTTCCAACATTTTTGGGAGTTGCTAGGTGAGGAAGTTTTCAAATGTTGCAAAGATTGGTTGACTGAAGGTTCTTTTTCTGCAAATTTGAATGACACGACTTTGGTTCTTATATCGAAGAAGGATAATGCAGAGCGTATGACAGAGCTTCGACCAATAGCTCTTTGTAACGTACTCTATAAAATTTTAGCGAAAGTGCTTGCCAACAGATTAAAGGCCATTCTACCAGGGGTGATAACTGAGAACCAGTTCGCATTTGTTCCAGGAAGAAATATATTTGATAATGTGCTCGTGGCTTTCAAAGTTTTGCATTTTATGAAGAAGAAAAATAGGGGTCAAGAAGGGGAAGTGGCTTTGAAGCTAGACATTTCTAAAGCATATGATCGTGTTGATTGGATGTATTTAAAGAAGAGAATGCAGATTATGGGTTTTAATAGTACCTGGATCAAATGGATCATGCTCTGTGTAACGACAGTAAGCTATACGATAGCTTTCAATGGTAGTGTAGTTGGGCCTATAAATCCAAGTTGAGGGTTGAGGCAAGGAGACCCATTGTCTCCGTACCTATTCTTGTTCTGTGTGGATGGGTTGTCAAAGTCGCTTACAAGAGCTGCTAATGCTGGGACTATAAGTGGTTGCAAGGTTTGTATGAGTGCCCCTCAAATTATCCATTTATTGTTTGTAGACGACAGTTTTTTGTTCTTTAAAGCCACTGGAGAGGAAGAAAGGACGATAAAGTTTCTTTTGAATGACTATGGGAAGAAGTCAGGGCAGGTGGTAAATTATCAGAAGTCAGGAATCTTTTTTAGTTCCAATGTTAGGCGAGACAAACAGCAGGAGATAAAAGATATTCTTGAAGTGCAAAACGATCTTGGAAATAGCAAATACTTGGGACTTCCTTCACTTATTGAGAGGTCAAAAAAATCGGTGTTTAACTTTGTTAAAGATAGAGTGTGGAGGAAGGTTCAAGATTGGAGTAATAATATGCTATCAAAGGCGGGGAAGACGGTTATGGTTAAAAATGTGGCACAAACAATACCGTCCTACAGTATGTCTTGCTTCCTTCTCCCCAAATCGATATGTGCTGAAATTGAGAAGATGATGAATGGATACTGGTGGAGCTCGAATGGCAATAATAGTAGGGGTATAAGGTGGATGGCTTGGAACAAAATGGCAGTAGCTAAGTGTAAAGGAGGCTTAGGGTTTCGTGATCTTAATGGGTTTAATATAGCAATGCTTGGTAAGCAAATATGGAATTTTAATCATAAACCAGCGACCTTAGTTGCTCGTCTGTTCAAGGCTAGGTACTTTCCAGATAGAGATATATTGCAGGCTAACAAAGGAATCGGCTCAAGTTTCATCTGGAATGGAATATGGGAGGCTAAAGAGAAATTGAAAGGTGGGTTCAGATGGGTGTTGGGAAATGGCAAAGAAATCAGAGCTTTTAAAGACCCATGGTTAAAAGGCAAGGTGGATTTTCGAGTGGAAGACAGTCATTTGAATGTTATCAGAGATGAAAAGGTGTGTTTTTACTTCCATCCTAATAGCAAAGTCTGGGATGTGCAAAAGGTTGAACATGATTTTCATGATGATGATAGCAAGTTAATTCTTCAAATGAGGATTCCATAAAGTGAGGTCAAAGATAGAATGGCTTGGACTGGTTCGAACAAAGGTATTTACACGGTCAAGACGGGATATTTGTACTGGGCAACTCAAAATGTGAACGGTGATAATGTGATTGATTCTCGAGGATGGAATAGACTGTGGAATCTGCACCTTCCGCATAGACTCAGAACGTTTTTATGGAGACTATGTAGGAATAATATTCCGGTTAGGAAGTTGTTAAGAAGTAAAGGAGTGGCAACCACAATTATGTGCCCAATGTGTGGGATTGACATTGAGCATGTAAGGCACTTATTTTGTGAGTGTTCATTTGCTGTGGAATGTTGACAGAGATCGGGTATTAGCATTGATATGAATAATGTTGAAGTGTTTTCAAGTTGGTTGCTTGAAATGATAAGTAAAGAACCTGCAGATACAATTCAGACGATGGCAGTTGTGTTGTCAGGTATTTGGTTTTCAAGGAATAAGCACCAAGCAAGTGAAGGAATGGCAGGAGGCGAACCAAGTTAATTCATTAGCTAATACTGTGCAAACAGAATCAATGCTAGAGGAACAGGTGAGATGGCAATGTCCTGAAGAAGGGTGGTTTAAGCTTAATGTGGATGCTTCGGTGATGCAAGGTGCAAGCTGGTATGCTTTGGGGATGGTAATTCGTAATGCTAATGGGCAGTATGTCATGGGCAAAAATATGAAGGTAGCAGGAGAAGTGTCAGTCATGGAAGCAGAGGCGAGAGGTGTACTGGAGTCGATCAAGTGGCTAGATAATCTGGGTCTTCATAATGTTGTAATTGAGTCTGACTTGCAACTGGTGGTGCAGGCTTTGAGGTCTAAAGTGGTATATCAAGTAGAGGTTGGTCACATTTTGGATGAATGTTTGGAGAAGTTGCAGAACCGTGTTGATCTATCTCTGTGTCATGTTAAAAAGCTAGTAAACAAGGCTGCGCATGTTATGGCTAGGGTAGCATGTTTGCTTAATAGCTACAATTGTTTCACATCTCCTCCAGAATTGTTGTTGGAGATGGTTTCTGATGAACTTTCGTTTTAATGAGAATTTCTTTGTTTCAAAAAAAAAAAGATATAATTATATATTATATGTAAATATAATATGGGTAAAGGGAATATAAAGTGATTTTGTAAATTTTCCTAAAGTAAACTATATTTAATTGCATTTTTTGATTTCAACAAGTCTCCAACACATATCCGTTTATAATTTTTAATTAAATAATATATCTTTATATATTTATTCACACGATTTTCTTTATATAAAAGAATTCATTCTTATGTATTTACCGGTATATTCAAAAATTATATGCGTATGTATCACAATTCTTGTAGATCTTTAATATAAATATTCACTTAGAGCACAATTATGAGTGATATATAGAAATAGTGTTACATGACCACTTTGCTGATCAAAGACTTCAAAATGGAAATATCTCTGGAGTTGGAGTGGTTATTTGTGATAGCAGAGGTAGAAATTTCAGGATGTTAGCTGGTACTTTAGGCATTGAGAATCAAATGAGTAATGAGCTACATGCGCTTATGGAAGGGTTGAAGTTGATCTTCGATGATGACTTTCCACAAGCTAGCCATTCTTGAAATTGATCACGTGGTTGCTTATTGGGAGTGGAAAGATTCTAGGGATGTAGGGGAAACTCCTGCAAATGCTTTCATCCTCAAGCAACGTAACACGAGGAAGGCGGACAGAAACTTCAAAATAGAGGTTAGGCTTACTGATGCTGAAGACAATGCCCTGGCTGCGTATCTCGCTCAACACGGTGCAGCGAACTGGAAACAGATGGTAGTCATTGATAAGGCATTTGGTCGCTTATTTGAGATTTGGAGCCAAGACATGGGTCTAGGAGGGGTTGGTCCCCAGTTTCATAGAATTCATGAGGAGGAAGTTAATGTGAAAGCCATGATTTATGAAGTAGAAAATCCGCAAGCAGATGAAGTTCTCGAGGATGCTCAGGCACGAAATGGCAATGTTCAAGCAGGGGTTCGAGCCGATGCAATCTTTGTCGGCATGGAAAACTGGTAATTCTGCAATCTAGTTAATCAACATTTAAGCCATGCGTATTGGGCTATGTTTTTTAGAATTGTTATTCAGTTTGTTTCGTTTATTTCCTTCCTAAAACCCGAGCCTGTTCGGTTAATTTGTGACTGTTGCTATGCTTCGTTGTGGGCCGATCTGTTTGTGGCTTCTGGATCTGTTATTGGGCCTTGTCCCTTAATATATTTATGCTTTCCAAAAAAAAAAAGAATTTAGTGTTAATTTTTTTTCAAAAACTAAATAATGTAATTTAACATAGTTAATTTTAGGAAAATTTCGTGAATATAACTTTAGATCCCTTTTACCTTAATAATATAGTAGTTTGGTTAATTTTAGTTCGGCTTTGACTAGAAACCGAAACCGAACCAATAATTTCAGTTTTTCAATTCGATTTTTCCTTTGATTTGGATTTTTTCGATATGATTTTTGATTTTTTTAGGTTAATTTTTTAATTTCTATATTTTCCTTTCAATTAAACCTAAATGTAAGTATTCGGAAATGACTAAACCATACGATATTGAAAAATAACTATTTTCCACATAGTAGTGTGCTAGGTTCCCCAGGTTGGGAACAATTTTGGGGTCTATAGCATTTTCCTTTTCACATGATTTCAAATACCCGGAAACAATCAAATAATTCCAGTCAGAAATTTTTTTGCACAAAAATAAAATAAAAATTAATAACGCTGAAAATCAGTAAAAGTTTATTTCTGTTCGAGAAATGATCGAATCAATTAATATTTATGTCCGAACTGAGTCGACTATTTGAAGTTCTAGTTCTACCCTGTACCATTCATTACACTACAAACCCTCCACTTCCATGTACTGCACCCCAAGCATACCCGTGTACTGTACTACTGCTTCAACATTGAAGAACATTTACGAAGTATTTGACTAAACCTGTACATTTAATTAGCCCCATCTTTTCAACTGTCCCCTGACATGAACATTAAGATCTACTGTACTACACAAGCCTATTAAAGTGATGCTCTTCACAACCTTAATTAGCGTACGTATCAGGAAATTTTGTTCATATTTATGGTCACCCTTTAAAGCATGGTCACTAGGTTCTGGCTAGCTACTTGTAACATTTTTCACTACACTCGTTTCACAGTTCGATCAAAAAAAGATGGAAACCATAGAGCACAAACTAGTCAGTGTAAATGGCATAACTATGCATGTAGCCGAGAAAGGAAGAGGGTCCGTGGTCCTCTTCCTTCACGGCTTTCCTGAACTTTGGTATACATGGCGCCGCCAGATCCTAGCCTTTGCGGCCTTAGGCTATCGAGCTGTTGCCCCGGATCTTCGCGGTTATGGTGACACTGATGCTCCGGAAGCAGTGACAAAATACACTTGTCACCATATAGTGGGTGACATAGTGGCTCTTATTGAGTCACTTGGAGTTGAGAAGGTTTTTGTGGTTGGACATGACTGGGGTGCCATGATAGGGTGGTACCTGTGCCTGTTTAGGCCTGATTTGGTCACCGCTTTCGTGTCGCTTACTGTGGATTTCCGGCCAAGAAATCCGAGGTGGAAGCCTATTCAAGCCATGAAAGCCTTCTTTGGTGCTGACTACTATATGTGCAGATTTCAGGTCAAGGTTTCTCAATTTTATTTTGGCATATATTTTTGTGCATTTTGTTTTATATGTTTCTGTTACTCCACTAAGCTTTTAGACACGTACTTAGCTTCGATGATTTTATAGGGTGCAAGGTAACAGTTCATGTAGTTCATATTATGTGAGAAGCTTTTTCAAAACAGTGACTTGAAAGTGCATGGAATTTAGTTAGATCTGGTACCACAACTGTTTCTATTTGTGTCTAATGATCTGCTTAAACTATCTAATTAAGTAACTTGATACTTTCTAGGATAAATCTAGAGCATAAAACTTGATAAGTCTGAATTAATTAATGAACCCTGTTACCAAGAGAAGAGGTGTTAATTTTAACAGGAGTTGCTCACTAACATTGGTTCAGAAAGCATGTCAAGAGTAAGCCAAAAGAATATAATTGTAGTGATGATGATACATGTAGGAACCTGAGATGGAAGCCGAGATAAAGAAGTACGGAACTGCAAACTACATCAAGAAAGTCATGGCTAGTCGCAAACCAGGGCCCCCGTGCTTACCTAAATCAAACCCTTTCGGTAATCCTGATGCTCCTGTGGCATTGCCTTCCTGGTTTTCCGAAGAGGATCTCAAATATTATGTCAACAAATTTGAACAAAAGGGCTTCTCCGGACCACTAAACTACTACCGCACTTTGGATCTGTAAGGACTAATGTTCTCTGGTTTAAGAAAATTATGTGTGCAGCTGGAAAGCCATTAATCTTAAAGCTTATACTGAAGCAATACTAATATCTTAATTAATACTATAATTTTGCAGAAGCTGGGAGTTGACGGCTCCATGGACAGGATCAAAAGTTGAAGTCCCTGTTAAATTCATGGTCGGAGATGAAGATGTGATTTATACGACCCCCGGGGTCAAAGAATACGTGCATGGTCCAAGTTTTAAGAAGGATGTTCCATTGTTGGAGGACATTGTTATACTGGAAGGAGTTGCTCATTTCCTCCACCAAGAAAAACCAGAACTAGTCAATACCTACATCCATAATTTCATCAAGAAGTTCTGATCAACATGGTTAGCTATATATATAACTAAGCCCCCCACCCTCCTCTCTATGCGAGAACTTTGTTTAATTATTGCTTCCCACGTATTAGGCAAGTTTTAGTACTTTGTCCGAATGTTTAATGTGTGAAAGTAGACCTGTCAACGGGTGGGATTCGGATCGGATTATGCTAAATCCATATCCAAATCCATTAAGAATTTTCGGGTTCGGATCGGATCGGATTATGGCCGGATATTTTTTAGTCCGATCCATACCCGATCCGTTCGGGTTTCGGATTTTCGGATCGGAGCTCCGACCCGCTTGATTAAAAGATGGGCTAACTTTAAAATAAATATTAATTTTAATTTATTTCAATTTTATAAATATTAATTTTAAACTCTAACCCCTAAACCCAACCCTAAAGGGTTTCGATATTTTGCAAAATATTACTTGATGATCCAACCGTACGGATGTCAACATCTATCATTTTAAATGTTAATGACAATATTTTAGAAAAAAATAAATTCATTTGATTTAGTAATTTAACGGTCAACTATTATTTTGATTAGTACTTTGACTTGTATTCAAACTTTTAGATGTTAATCGAAAAGTCTATATATTTTTTATAATTTTTATATTATATATGACAAATAAAAAAATATAATATATATTAAAAAATAAATATAGTATATTATATAATACATATAAATAATAAATATAAATAATAAATATAACATATTATATATATAATATAGTATAGATATGTAGAAATATTTTTTATTATATATTATACATAATAAATATATTATATATAATATATAAAAAATATTTAATATATAAATATATTCGGATCGGATCGGATCATGCTAAATCCATACCCGCTCTTTATTGGATCGGATCATTATCGGATCGGATCCTTATCGGATCGGATCCTTATCGGATCGGATATTTTTTTGAAGGATCCATACCCCCTAATTTCGGGTTGGATCGGATCGAATTCTTGATCCATTGTCTTTTTGTTTATGAAAAAAAAAAAACAGCTAGTACATTGTTCTTTCCCTCTTATCATATACGGAGAATAGCGCTGTGGAGGCTTTGTAACATAGCCTCTTTCAATACACTTTAACATGATTAAAATTTAAAGTAGCATACCCCAACAAAAGGGGTGAAGTGCCAAAATGACACAAATTTTGATTAAAATATCCAAAATGGCACCCCCTGAAAACAGTACCCCACAGCCCACACTAGCACACACTTCACGCATGTGCTACCTGCATTACCCCTAAACGCAAGTAGCACTTGCGTTTCCTTTTTTTTTTTTTTTGTTACAGTTGGTGGCAGGTCAAAACAAATGTAGTACATGCGTTGTACTCCCTCTGTCTCATCCATTTCTTTACAATTTCCTTTTTGGGACGTCCCACCATTTCTTTACATTACTAAAAATAGTAACTTTTAACAATAAAATACATTATTACAATAACTACTTTACTCCACTTTTTCAACACTTTACACTATTACACCCACTACTTCACTTATTTTAACAATAAAATCACTATTACACCCACTACTTCATTTATTTTAACAATATTACACCCACTATCCTTGGTCTCCGTGCCCAGCCCCCAGGTAAAGAACCTGGCGGGACAGAGGGAGTACTACATAACGCAATTTATGCTTGCGTTATCAGCAAAACGCAAGTTTTGTACACGGTTTTTTTTTTAAGGGTGCAACCATTTTTTTAAGTCGTTCTGAATATTTCTAAAATCCAAAATGTAATTATTGAACCCTAAAAGTTAATTATTGAACCCCTAAATGAATACAAATAAAATTTAAAAATTTTAACTAAAAAATTTTAATTAAAAATATTCTAAAATCCAAAATGGAATTACTGAACCCTAAAAGTCATATTATTGAACGCGTTTAAAAATTAGGATAAGTTAGGGTTTAGAACCCTAAGTTCGTATACGATTTATTCGTCGTTCGGAATATTTCTAAAATCTAAAATGGAACTATTGAACCCAAAGGTTAACTGTTGAAACTCCAAGGCAATACAGATAAAAATTAAAAAAATTAATTAAAAAAAATTGAATCCAGCGGCCTGATTTTTAAACGTTAACGTGTTTAAAAACAGGATAAGTTAGGGTTTAGGTTTTGGGGTTTAGGGTTGTCGTATACGGTTTATTCGTCGTTCGAAATATTTCTAAAATCCAAAATGGAATTATTGAACCCAAAGATTAATTAACTGTTGAACCCTTAAGGGAATATAAATAAAATTAAAAAAATGAATATTTCTAAATCATCATTCAAAATATTTCTAAAACCCAAAATGAATTTTTTGAACCCCAAAGGTTAACATTTGAACTCCTAAAAAAATACGGATAAAATTTATTTTTGACATTAAAAACGCATTCAGCCTATGCGTTATAACAAAAACTCAATTAACAAATGCGTTCAGTGCTTTCCTTTTTGATGAATAAAAAAATAGAAAAGAAGAAAGAAAAGAAAAACGCAACAGTTGAATTAGTTAAGGTCGCATGAGAAATATGCTTTATGCTTAACGCATTCTGCATCCACGTGATGTTTGTGCCATAGGAGGGCAAGGTTTTGTGAGAGTGCTATTTTGGACATTGAACCCTAAAATTGTGTCATTTTGGGCATTTTCTCCAACAAATGCTAGCACTGGATAAGCTCACCGGAATAATAACCACACAAAAACACAGAACATGTAAATTTTCTATGAAAATTAGACATAAGCCGGATAATCTTTTTACAGTAAAAAAAAAGGGAGTCAAAACTGTTTTTCGAATAAAAGATCAAAGCATCACGTCAACATATGATCAATTGATCAGAGTCCAACAAAGCCAAAGCCAATATGTTTGTGAAACATGCTCAACACTGTACAGCAAAAGGGTGAGGCGTAAGTCCTGGACAGTAGTGTATATGTGTGCTCGGGCAAGGTTATCCAAGTAGATGCTTATGATTCACTTCATACATGATTATGCCATACACAACATTATCCCATATACTTCAAAATCTGGATTTAACAGTACAAGAGAAAGTGAAACAGTTTGTTCAGCAAGGTTTCTACAATTTGTTCATTTTTCAGAAAGAACAACATAAAGAAAAGGCTAGCATGAAACAGGATGCCTCTCTCAACTGTAAGAGAACTTGCACAAGTAGTGCATTAGAAGTAACTACACTGAGAGAGCTTCAGTAGTCCAGAGATGCTACTCTATCCTTCCATTTGAGCTCCATAATAGCCAACTTATCCATAGAGTTTAGAACATTAACCTCGTATACTGCTCCCAAAGCCTCGAGGCTTGTTACTTTATAATGCTGAGCAGCGGCATCTTTCTGCAACATTTCAGCTTCATCAACAAACTTGATGATCTTCGTGTCTATGTCTTTGTTAATAGTCTGAAGCCTGACTATCTCCTCAGAGTTATATTCCTTCGCCTGCTCAAGTTTTCCCGCATTATGCTTATTAATCATTCCAGCGCCTTCGGAATATGTAACCATGGCACCTATTGGTTCATTCTTTGCTTGAAGCTCTATCTCAGACAAAATGAATTTTTTCTCTTTCTCCAACTTCACCAAATTATCTACAACCTGCTGATATTTGTGCAACATGTTCGTCAACGCTTCTTTCTCCTTGGCCTTGGCACTAGGCAACAGCATGCCTCGGGTTACTTCCCTATTAAGCTCGTAAGCTTTACTGGTTAAATTTGGTAACTCCCAACGAAGGGATAAGTATTTCTGATGTAATCTTGAAGGGATCCTCCGACAAGCCAGCAAACCATATAAGACTTTATTGAACTCTAGGTAATTTGATTCCTCAGCAAGGGCTAGAAGGCGTCCAGACAAATACTTTTTAAGCACCTTATCGTATTCCTGGATAATCTGGTTATCCAGCTGAGAGTAAGGAGGAAGGGTCTTCAATTCATCATACTTCTTTCCTTGTATTAGGTCTGCCAATTGTTTAAAGAACTTCACTGTCTCGGCTGAGAGGGACGTGGATGTTTGACTGCAGAATTCTGGAGTATCATCTGAACAAGGAACCTGTTGTGTGTTGCTTATAGCATTAGAAGCTTCCTGCGTTGAAGAGGGAAAAGGTAATGGATGAGGGAGGGGAGCAACAGCCACAGCTATAACAAGCAGAATGTACATATAAGATTGTTAATCACCTCAGAAATCTTAGGTTCCTTTCGAATGTCTCTTTTACTGGAGGTGCCATCATATATAGGAAGCCTATGATTCACACTCCAGCCAGTCTTAAATATATTCAAATTGCTAGATTTTTCGGTTACTGAGGGCTTCTGGGTAGACCCCACAAACGTCTCTGATCCCAGGTAACATGGATTGGAGCTGATATCCACAAACTCAGTCTTGACAAGCTGACTGAGAGTATGACAAGAAGAGTTCTTATTCTCAATGCTACATGAGGATTAGAACAAGCAGTAACAGCAGTAATTATGAGATGAACAGTGAATTGAGTGTTCCTTGGATAAATTATTATTTAGATATCTGATGCAGGTTTTCTGAGAGTGACTTCCATATTGTAACTAAGTTCTATATCATGATTTTTTAACAGAATTATTTTTAAACAAAAGGCCTAGGATTTTATACACGAGAAAACTGTCCAGGCTCCTAAAATCTTGTCTGAGAAAGGGCATCTTGATGTCCTAGGTTGAGCAGTCCGCAATTTATAAGCACCTTAAAGCCCAATCCCATTATTGTGACGGATTTGATATCTCATAAAAATGTGCAAATAGTTCTTGACTTAATTGTAACTACGGAAATGCAGTGTGAGTGATCAAAAAAATTTGCAAAGTATAGGCATAATATTGTCTATAGCTAGGAACCATAACATGGAGCACAACAAGAAGGAAAGAGGTACACAACCAAGGTGAAAGATATAAGCTATCTTACTTGGTAAACTCGTCCAAGTCATCTAAGACCTTTCTCATTGCATGAAGAATTAATTTCTTCACCTGTATCACGAAAGCCCACAAAAGCAAAAAATTACACACAATTGAGTAGAAATTATAAAATCATAAAGAGGATAATGACGTCAAGCACACATGGTGACCCGTGACCACCTGTCCACGCATTGCGCAGAAATTAATGTATAGGAACATCACATTACTGATTTCTAGACAATGAATTAGCTGCCTCGCCTTGCGTGCAATCTAAGATTTCATCTGACACACACTCAACATTGACCTTCACATGACGTGTGCACTCACTCCTTCCCCATCAGAAAATAGAAAAAAGACTTGATGGCTACAAATAATTTAATCTCACGAATAGCTGGACGGGAGAATTGCTATTGTAACAATGAAGAAAGCAAATGTATTAGAAAAATGATGCAGAAAGTATACCTCTAACTTGTCTTCCTTGGCCCTATGGTTCTGGGGAAGGACACGAATTTCCTCTGATAAACGGATGCACTCGTCAACATTTTCAGGTGATACGAATCCCGTTGAAACTGTTATACATGACTATAAGGAATTGCAAGCAGTTCAAAATGTTTAAAATATTAGAGGTTTGGTATACAAGGAAACTATAAATGGTTACAAGCACCATGGAAAAATTACATCTTAGATGCTGTGAAGCTCACACGAACAATTGACTATATTATGGGGACAACAGGTGTCAATCATGATAATTAAAATTATACTATTTTTTAAAATTGGCAATTCTCTCAAAGGGAACACAATATTACAGCCCTCTTCTTGTTTACCCACGTCATTTATAATTCTGAAATAAAGTCAGGCAAAGGAGGAATGATACGCTACCATCACGTAACAAGAAAAGGTTTACAAGAAAATGTGCATTTCATGATTAAACATATTTTAGCTACAAGAAAAGGTGTTCTACAATTAAACTCACTTTTAAATTTCTAACTTGGCAAGGACAGCCAGCAGGAACAAAAACTGCATCTCCTAAATTTTGTACCACGGTCCATGGTTCAATTCCTAGAAAAGAGAGGTTGAAAGCAAACTTCATAAGCAATTAAGAGATTGACACGCTAATCTACATCCAATATATGAGAACTTGCCATATTCCTTCTTAAGCCTTTTCTTATGCTCCGTGCTCAAGTAGAATGCTCTATCGTGAATGGGGTGAAAAACCTGTACAAAAAAGGCATTCTCACATGTTCATATATTTTGATCAGTAAGATCGTCAAAAGTATCAAATAAATTACAATAGGACATGTCCATGTAAACATTAGAGCACATAATTAAGGCAGTTGCTAATCATATTTTATGGTAAGCTCAATAGCTAGTTACTTTCTGCCAACTGTGCACAACACTATATTAAGGACGTGGCAAATACCTCAAAAATACAAGAATACTGAAGATTTTACAAGTAGGCGTCTACAAGAAAGAGGCAATATCCTTTGATATCATAAAAAGTCAACCGATGTGCAATTGCTTATAGGTTTCCTCTAGATGTTCGTCTCAGTGAAGACCCAAATATGTAAGTACATAACAAATAGTGCGAAAAATATACATGCATTACACTTGTTCTAATACCTTAAGGATTAAAAAACATCACACCGGAGTAAATTACTCCCCTGTTGCCCCCAAACTATAAAAGGGTAACAAAGGAAGCTTCATGAAAGTCTCCATAATACCATATAGACCAAAAAGACAAGTTTATGCTGCTGAAGCAAGTACTTGTCTTAAAATTTTCGAGAACCGACAGAAAACCAAACTCCATGATATTCGAAGGACTTGTTCACCTCCCAGTGACTACTAACAGATGTTAAACAGATTTTTGAATTGTCAATGTTTAACTGGACAATAGGTCACATACAGGATAGAAGAGAAAAGGTCCAAGATGCAAAAGAGAAGACCACTAACATTAAATGAAGTAAAATAAGAATATTAAACGAGTATGGGCAAGCTCCGTGCAGCACATCTACCAATAAACATCTTTCAAAAGTTGATAAAACTCCTATCCCCTTGAAAACATGGAGTCTCAAAAGGAAACCGAATAGCAGTAACGTTTTCTGGCATTTAAACCTCCTTACTGATTTTACCATTGCTATTTTACTAACTATATTTACTTTTTCACTAAAACCCTACAAAAAATGATTGTTGTAATCATAGTAATTTCACACTTCCACGACAATCCAACATAGGATAGGACTGGACTCCTTAAGATGCATCATGTCCAAGTGACATGCAAACAAGAAGATATAGCAAAGGGAGCTTAAACAATTTGTTTGAGATGCATCACCTATGAAAAAACCACCATAGGCAAATATGGAAGTACCTGCTGCACTGGCACACAATATATATGCCTAAACTCTTTGAAATGATTTGTGAGGTAATCTTTCAACTTAAGAGTGTCCTCCCTACGGTAGATGTCCCAAAGAGCACCTCCTATATTTTCTAATTCTTCAACATCGTTACTTTGCAATTGTGCCTCCACTCCATCCGAGATCTGGCCGTTTATATATATTTCTCTTTCATCTTGAACACAGTGCCTTTTTCTCAACTTATTAATCTTAGCAAGCTGTGAAGGAGTAACTGCCACTTCTTTAGCATGTGTCAACACATATACCTGTGACAGGACACATTACTATTATAAGAGATGATCACTACACACCATATTTTTATGAAGTAATTGACTGCCAAAATATGTGACAGGTGCAAGAAGATATCTTTCTCAAGGAACACTTTTTGATATCGATTTAAGTTACCTATGAGTTTATGTGTATCGATAATTATATCCAACACTTTGTTAACATTATCCGAAGAAACAAAATACAACAAATCTGCAGTATCCAATTAATAAACAGAAGCGTGTTAAGGACTTTATAGTATGGCATACCGCATCTGACTCACAACAGTGGATCTTTGTTACAGAGTCTCCACGTCCTAGTTCCTGGGCAAAGCCATAAGAAACATACATTTGTGGCCCCATATGTGGCATCAAATAGTCATTAGGTAACTTGACAGAAAGATTTAAGTAGCCACTGCGTGGATGTGTGTATTCTTTGAAGGGCAATGAAGTAATGTACTCAATGTCATGACGTGGTAAATACTCTTCGAATAAACCAGATGGGGGCCAATCATTCAGCTTTAGCATTTGTGGCCAACCAGACTTGTCAAGTAGACCCTCCTTATAGCCTTTAAAGAGCTTCTTTATATTTAGCTTCACCTACAAGACAGAAGAAAATATCAATATGATCAGAAATTGATAAATCAGTACATTTATACAGCTGTTTGCAAATGTGTCTTGCATGCAGATGCGCTTTTTATGAGACTTAAGATGAACAAATCTGGCAAGCGTCTGCTCATCAAATAGCAATAAAATGATTTCAAATGTTTACTAATAGTAAACAAGAACAAGATGTGTCTGGAATGATATATTACACAGGGTTCAAATGCCTGCTTCATAAATGAATAACTACTATTTAAATCAAGATGCACAGACTAGTAGTATAAGTAATTAGAAATTTTACAACTATCATTCGAAATATTTTTAATCAGACAAACAGTCACATTCAACTAGTTTGTGTACAGCTAGTTTCTCTAGTATTTCTTGGAAGCGACTGTCTTGATTAATCAGAAAGTAAGGACCATAATAGTTGCTAATATTTCCTACGCTGGAGAGCAACATTTCCAAATTAGCATACACCTGATGCCAGTGAGTTCTGTAATTAATGGCACATTAAAAATGATAAAAAGCAAGTGTTTTTAGGAAGCACGTACGGACACGGCAAAAAGGATGCCGTATGCGTGTCGGACACTTCCGAGACACGGCTGAGTACGTGTCCGACACGCCATGTCGCGTGTCGACACAAAAATTGCAGGAGACACGCCTCCGACACGGGGTGGACACACGACCGACACGGCCCACCTAAAAAAAAGCCCAATACCATCTGATTTTACCCTAATTGAGTGACATTCTCATATTTTATATGCCCATTTCTATTTTCATCTCGTTTTCATCACAAGTGGAAGGTGTTCTAGAGATTGCAAATCTCTTTCTTGATGAACCACAAATGGGATCTGTTCCTTTTACACGAGATGGACATTCTTCTATTAATGAAAATGTGGAATAAATCTTATTTTAGTTCATCATTTACTGTGAAAGAAACTTTTATTACTACTAATCTACCATGAATGAAGTTGTTCAATGTTGGACACATAGAAAATCGTATATTTTTTTATTTCTATTTTTTTGTTGCCGTGTCCCGTATCCAGGACTCTTTGCTAGTCGGTGAATCCCCGTGTCCCCGTACCCGTATCCCGTGTCGCCGTACCCGTGTCCGTGCTTCCTAGAACACAAATATGGGTACATTAGAATTTAGAACTATGATCACCTCGCACCAATCGAAACAATTTAGAGCAATCACATCAACAGGCTGGGACTTCATCTCTTGGATTGCTCGTGATATGACCTCTGGTTCCCAGCTTAGACCATACGTAGTGTTAAGCACATTACTCACAATCACTGGTTCACCTTTTGACCAGTGCGCTTGAAAATGCTTCAAGTCTCCAGCGTGAATGTCCACGGCACTTGGAGAGTACAAGTAATTGTCATCTGAGTTATCTCGAGAGGCAGCTTGTATAATGTTCTCTTTGGCAATGTTGTCACAAGACAAATCGGAGCAGGAGCACCATTGTTCAATATCCGGCATGTCCTTCAGCTTATAAAGTTCATATAACTCTTCAGCTTTTGCTAACATGTTCACGACCCAATTGTCTGGTAAAACTTGCTTTAATACTAAAACTCCTTGACCACAGCCACCCATGCTCTCTGGGGGACAAAAAATGCTGCCATGCTCGTCGATCTTCCATGCAGATTCAGACTTCGCATGATATATATCTTCTGTTTCAGCAGACGTGCATGAAGTCCCACTACTAGTAGATGATGGGGAAAAAGTTTTTTTACCATGCATATAAGCCATCCCGGGGTTTATATATTTCATAATGACTTTCTCCTGACTTCCGTGCAGAGAGCAATCACGCAATTCCCGGCAACAAATGAGGCAGAGATCATATGAGCAATTTGCACAGCTCCTATGGAAGTCAACAATTGAAGTTTTACAGTTGTTGCTGCATTGGACATGTAAGGTTATGGAGTTAGTTGCGATACTAAGCAGATGAATGCTCTCAAAAAGATATCTAAGAATCTAGAAACCCACCAATACAATCGGTCATCGGGATCACAGGTTGCCACTTGCAGTTTAACCTCCAAAAGTGATAATCCTTAACATAACAAACATTAATCAGCAACCACTTATAATGGCATAAGTGGCTGGACATACAATGGACCAAATTTAATTAAACATAAATCTGCTAGCAGCATGCATATTTAAATCAGGAATATAGCAATGGAAACATCAAAACTAGCCTTTGTACTTTGACGATTTTAATGTTATTCATGTTATCTGAAATTGCAGTGTAGGTACAAGTATATGCTATCCAGTAAACTACTATTTTTCGGCCAAGTGTGACCAGTACCTTGAATCTTCGCCTCCATCCCCCTTTCCCTAATTTGCTCCTCATTAAACCGTCTCACAAAAGGGAGGAGTAGTTTTAGGAGATATTTCGAGTAGTGGAGTTTATCATCTTTAGTGACATTGAATTCAAATCTTGTAGTGTCCTAAAACAATCCGTGGAAATATGAGTGTAGTGATTACAATATTACATAAACATCACAAGTCTCATATACATTAACTATCAATCAAGAGCAAAAGTTAGGGTGCTAAGGAAACAAACGTTTAACGGCAATTCTACACGCAAACAGCTTGTGCAATTACAGTTGTCTCGACAAACAGGACACGCTACAATAAAATCATCCTCGTTCATCTGAGGATACCTGTACAGAAAAGGAAGGGATGTGAAATTTTGGACAAAGCAGAAAACAAAATCACAATGTGCTCCCTCAACATAATAATCACAGCCTGCCGAATGACTCCACAAAATTATCAGATTCTAAACAGATAATGCTTATACAGAATATCAACTTCCTCAATTTCAGAGTGACAATAAGAACATCAAATTTTAACTACACGGAAAAAACTCGCAAAGAAACAGGAGACAGAACTACAATTTCTTCTCACTTCCAATTTCATCATATGTAGGTCTGTACAATAAATGAACCTAAAATACTGAAACATAACCATTTTAACACAAACACACGGAATAAGGTGTACTACAAACACAATTTATTTAGTACATAAATAATCTACAATCACTTGCTATTCACTAAATTTACAAATATGATTCACCATAAGAATAATTTACAAATTACACATATAGGATTTACATCGCATATAAATTCACCAACAATACTAGTATAATTAACTCATGCATAAGTTGTAACCTAACTTGTATGTATTTTAACACAATCCTCCACACAAAAACACACGAGAGAGCGAGAGAGAGAGGGAGAGAGAGAGGGCCAGGGAGAGAGAGAGAGAGAGCCAGGGAGAGAGAGAGAGAGAGCCAGGGAGAGAGAGAGAGAGAGAGAATTTACCACTGAGTAACACAACGGAGACAATAAGACCTCTTCTCACACTTATTACAAAAAAAAACACGGCCGTAACTAATCCGTTGACACTGATGACACTGTCTAGATTCACTACCACCTGATCTCCCCTGTTCATCACACACATGCAAATCAAATAAAACATAATTGCACATAGATGTTTGCTTACAAATCATAATTGAACGACAGTACGACACATAGTAAACAGTACAGTTTCTGTAATAATGATAAACGAGAATGATGAGAATACATACAACGGTTTTACAATATCTACGCTTAATTGAAGCTGGTGGTGAGCTATTTGATTCATCACTTTGACAATATTTTCGTTTTGTGGCACTGGAATTCTCCATTATTACAGTCCCTACTTTGAGAGTTGTAAGCTCTGATCCCGAGACGAGACGTTTCACTTCCTACAAATACAGATTAAAGTGGTTTGTCCTAAAATTATTTACATACATTTTTTTGTGTGCATGCCAAACGTAAACCTCATCTAAACCAATAAAATGTGGGACCAGTGGTGGTAGTTGCACGTCTTTAGAGGATGCATTTATGAGGTTAATATTTCACGTAATGACGGGAGATATGTAGCTGTGTGATTTTTGCCTCCTTTATTTTTTAAATAACTACTAGCTTTAAAATCGTGAGATGTACTAAATTTTTTTAATAGTATATTAATTTTTTTATTGATTTAAATTAATTTTTCTGAAATATGAATTTTGGAGGCTAAAATTTATAAATGAGATGATAATCATAATTGTTGTGCAATAAAAAAATAGGTTATTAGATTGCGGCTAAAGTTTGCTTGTATTTAATGCTAGGGTGCGTGAGTTTCGTGCTTTAATGGCTGCTCTCGTGCTCGTGGCTGAATCTGCCCTCACAAGATACCTACGTTTTTTGATGTATATCAAAAATCAAGCCAAAAAACGTAGTTCTAGGGGGAGGGGTCTGACCCTTTATATAGGCTGAGAAGCCTAAGAATTGTGATCAGGTTAAGTGACTTGGTGGGCAAGTCAGCCTTGAGGAAGGTTCTAGACTCTTACCTTGTAGGAGTCTGTTTCCTTGTATGACTATGTGCCTTGCAGGCTACTCTTTGGAGAGATAATATCCTTATCTGACTTGTATTTCCCAGCTGTTAATTAACCATTAATATTAATTACGAAATTAATATTTAATTAGGGTTTTGGGCCATCTGGTGGGCACCACGTTTGGACCATACTGGGTCTAATTAATACCACATTAAATGTGTCTTTAGGGCTTACTTTTAGCTCATATCATTTGCCCCCCAACTTCTAGGAAAACCGATCAGGTTTTCCTCGAAGTTATAACGGCCTTTTTCGAGACTAGGGTCAGGGTTTATAATCGTACACTAGTGTTTCACGAGTATCGCCTTAACGCAAAGTATGGAGCGACCTACACATTTACGACGACTTGCCTTATTCGAGGCTAAGCAATTACTTTCTTGTAACTTTTGTTACAGAATTTTTGCCCATTTAATTTCAAGGAATTATTCATAAAACTTCTCGTACCTTTCATACTTATCCTAATTCTTAGGATTTGTACAGTACCCACAGGTATTTTCTTCATTTTATCAATACTTGCATGCTCACAAGTATTTTATTGTCAAAAATTATCATTTTAAGACAATTTTCGACCATGAATTTACTTCTTTTCGACCAGGATTTTCGACCAAAAATTCGACCAGGATTCTGGTCGAAATAAGGCCTTCATAACTTCCTGATCGAAGGGTTTCTCGACCAGGATTCCTGGTCGTTTCGACCAGGATTCTGGTCGAAATAAAAACCGAAAATTTTCCTGGTCGAAGGTATTTTCGATGAGAATTCCTGATCGTTTCGACCAGGATTCTGATCGAAATAAGCGTCCAAATTTCTCTTGGTCGAAGACATTTTCGACCAGGATACCTGGTCGTTTCGACCAGGATTCTGATCGAAATAAGCGTCCAAATTTCTCTTGGTCGAAGACATTTTCGACTAGGATTCCTGGTCGTTTCGACCAGGATTCTGATCGAAATAAGCGTCCAAATTTCTCTTGGTCGAAGACATTTTCGACCAGGATTCCTGGTCGTTTCGACCAGGATTCCTGGTCGTTTCGACCAGGATTCTGATCGAAATAAGCGTCCAAATTTCTCTTGGTCGAATACATTTTTGACCAAGATTCCTGGTCGTTTCGACCAGGATTCTGATCGAAATAAGCGTCCAAATTTCTCTTGGTCGAAGACATTTTCGACCAGGATTCTGATCGAAATAAGGGCCTTAAGCCTCTGGGCTTATTCTTAACGGGCCTCTTTGGTTGTGGGCCTTCAAGGCTAACTTTATATTTTCTAGAATATATATATATATATATTTATATGACAATACTCTTTCCTTTTTAATGGGCTGGGCCATATGGATGTATTGGGCCTATTCAGACCTTTTTTTGCCCAGGTTCTCGATCTTTCTGTAGAATTTTATAAACCCTATGAATTTCTAAAATATCTTTGTTACACAGATATTTTCATAGGTATTTTCTTCAAAATATCTTCTCATAGAAGGTTCCAGAATTGGGCTTTTACCAATTGGGCCTTTGTAATGGGCCTTTTTACCGGTCATATTCGATTTTTTACCGGCCACTGTAAGTTTTCTGACCGTTTGAAAGGATTTTAACCGGTTGAGTGATTCTATATAAGAGTGAGAGTGGAGAGTTCATTTCTCACACTCTCATTTCTCACTTCTCATTTTCACTCTGAGCTCTCGATTTTTAGATAAGAAATCTCTCTCAAATTTTGCTCGGAGTTTTCTCAGCTAATTTTCGGCCTTCTTCTCCGGTCTTCTCTTCCGTCCACCTCTCTAGGGTTTCAAGCTGCCACTAATGGAGGACAAAGCCAAAGCCCGCCTTGCTAGGATGAACTCGGCCTCCTCTAAAGGTACCATCACCATTCGCTCTCCATACATGTCTCTTTTAGAAATGTTAAATGAACGAGCAGATGATTACCCAACTTTAGCTGAGCTAGATGCATACAACTGTTGTAGTACATATCATGATACGGATGAAATTGCTAGGTATAACAAACTTTAAAAAATCAAATCACCCTTAAAACTTGTCCTAGCTGGGCCAGGTGACAGACCTTGTCACTAGAAACCCAACTCTTTATGTGTATATAGGGAGAGTTTAATAGCAGGGCTTCGCTTCCCTGTTCACGAGTTCATTCCCCATCTTTTAGCTGACCTTCAGATCAACCCTTGCCAACTTCCACCAAATGCGAGGAGAATCATTTTATGCTTTATGGTTTTGTGCCTTAGACAACACCTTGCTCTATCAGTCCCTCTCTTTCGCAAAATCTTTCAAATTTATAATAGTCCGGCTAAGTACCCTGGCTGGGTATATATTAAGCATCGTCCTAAGGTACCTCCCATTATTAACGGTAAGTCTGTACCAGATAATAATGCTGGTTGGAAAAATGAGTTCGCTTATCTAGAATGGGAAGTTGGTGACTGGGGCACCATATTTAGGAGGCCCTTCTCAAAGGTTATAGACGGAAGTCACAAAGGGATTGTCCTTATCCCTGAGGACCAGGCAGCATTCGAGACTTTAACTAAGGCTGATGGTGAATCCATAACATGCCAGAGCCTTATTAACGAAGAATCCCTGAGGGCAGTAGGCCTTTCAAGTGTTTCTGAGCGGGGTAATTATCTTTCTTATCTTTGTCCTTTGTTTCCATACTTGACTTATTTATGTTTGCCTTTGTTTGTGATTTTGCAGTTGCAAAGTTGATTGTTCAGGCTTCTCCTGCTGCCGACAATGAGACTTCCATGATGGCTCGAGCCAAGAGAGGTGTTGACACTCGAGGAAAAGATACTGAACCCAACTTCTTGTGCCCTCACAAGGTTCAGAAAGAGGCCTTGAGGTATGGTGATATAGCTGGCTTGGAGGGGAGTTCCCAAGTCAACATTCAGTCTTCTGTATTCAGGCCCTCCTGGGGCTTCAGGAAGCAAGATACTGTGGTGGGCAGTACAAAGCACTCCATGGACTGGTCTTTGAACTCTATCACTCCTCCAGACTACAAAGATTTAGTCCTGGGTGGAGGTATTGGAGAGTTTGAGTCTCTTGGTTCCGAGGCCCTTGCTGTGGTAAACCTCAATCTTTGTTCTCATTCTATGCATTTTTAGTTTATTGCCTGGTAATAACACTAACCCCTTATGCAGGCTAATGTTCACTTCCAAAGCCTACTCCACCAGTCTAAAGCCTGGAAGGGAAAGGCTAAGGACTTTGAGACCGAGTCTCAGAAGAAGAGCCTCCATATCCATCAGCTAGAGGAACAGCTCAAGAAGAAGGATGAAGAGCTGATTGCTGCTCACTCTGAGATAGTTGCACTGAAGGATGCCAAGGAAAAGCTGATTAACGAATATCTGGATTCAGATGAGTACAGGATGCTTATGGACCAGCATGATGAGGTGCTCTTTCCTAGTCAGTTTACAGAAGGATGGGACAAAGCCCTTGCAGCAGTGTTAAGGAGCCATCCAGGTCTATTCCAGCCTTCTTCCTTCCCAAGCCCTCATCCCCCTAGCACTTTAGCCACTGTGGCTGAGGCTGGTTCTAGTGAGGAGCTATTTGGGGAGGATGATGCTTTAGTTAGGTAGCATACTGCTGCTAGGTCTTTTGCTCCTGAGCAGCCTCTTGTTCGGGATGGAGATGCTAACTCTGATGTAGAAGCTTCCACCACTGCCACCAGCTCTGAGAGTGGTTCTCCTATCGAGGAGGCCCCTAAGGCCACTTAGCTTATTTGCAGTTTCTTTTAGTTGAACTCTTAGTTTTGTAACTTAACTCAAATAGCCTTCAGGCTTTTATTTATGCAACTCTTTAACTTAACTATTTATGTAGTTGGCTTCTTTTGCTTTCGTTTTCTTGTCTTTGCTTATAATCTGTTTTACTTTAGAGTTCTTTAGGTATTTGGCCCCTTGGCTTTGTACCAAACTCGTGAATTAATTCATCATTTGTTTTACGTGTTTATAATAACAAAACAAAAGAAGTAACTAAGAGAAAAAGCAAAACAAACTTCATTAAGCTGTCAAAGAACTCTGATAAAATGGGCTTAACCCTTACATAGATACTCTATCTCCTACTGGGAGCAACATGCTCTGTAATGGTTTCATTCGAACCTTATTTATATTCCTAATAAATAAAAGACCAAGTCTTTAAACATAATAAATCTTGAGGTTCACTGCATGCCAAGTTCGGGGTACCTCAACCCCGTCCAAGGTTTCCAACTTGTAAGCTCCTCGCCCTAACACCTTCCTGACTCGATATGGTCCTTCCCAGTTTGGGGCTAGCTTGCCCTTTTGGACAACTCCTGAGGCTTCTATCTTCCTTAGAACCAAGTCGCCTTGTCGAAAGAACCTCTCCTTAACCCTTTGGTTGTAGTGGAAGGATGCTCTCTTCTGATGTTCTGCATTCCTGGCATTTGCTTCATCCCTGACCTCGTCGATCAGATCAAGTGCTAGTCTCATGCCTTCTTCATTACTCTCTGGTTCGTACGCCTCAATCTGAGGTGATGCATGCATAATTTCCAGGGGCACCACTGCCTCAGCTCCATAAGCCAGCAGGAAAGGGGTTTCTCCAGTTGTTACTTTGCAGATAGTGCGATACGCCCAAAGTATAGGCAGTAACTCATCCACCCAAGTATTTCTTGAGCGTTCAACCCTCTTCTTTAATCCATCAAGGATAATTCAATTGGCTACCTCAGCCTGTCCATTAGCTTGCGGGTGTGCTACTGAAGTAAAACGAAGTTCAATAGAATTTTCCTCACAATACTTCTTAAACTCTTCATTGTTGAACTGTGTCCCATTATCCGTCACAAGGATTCGGGGGATTTCATACCTGCAAATTATGTTTTCCCAAAAGAACTGGGCAACTTGCTTGGTGGTTATCTTGGCTAAAGGCTTAGCCTCAATCCACTTAGTGAAGTAGTCGATGGCCACTATCAAGAACTTCCTTTGTGCTGAAGCTATAGGAAAAGGGCCGAGTATGTCCATTCCCCACATTGCAAATGGAATAGGAGAGTTAACTGATGTTTGCCTCTCAGGCGGCTTCCTTACAATTGGAGCATGCTTTTGGCATCTCTCACACCTTTTAACATAATCCTGAGCATCAACCAACATCTCTGGCCAGTAGAATCCCAAATGAGTAATCTTGTGAGCTAGGGCTCTACCCCCCAAGTGCTGCCCACAGATCCCTCCATGAACTTCCTCTAATGCTTCCTTTGCCTCTTGGGGCCTTAAACACTTCAAGTATGGGATGACAAACGACCTCTTATAAAGAATGCCTTCAATTAAGGCATATCTCAATGCTCTCACTGACAGTTTTCGTGCTTCTAAGGCATTGTCAGGGAGCCATCCGGTTTCAAGGTGAGCTTTGATAGGATCTATCCAACAGCCTCCTATATCAATTGGTGCCACTAACTTCGAGTTGACGGTCGGGGCCTTCAAGACCTGGAAGTAAACACTCCCTACATAATTTTCTATCTCAGAAGAAGCGAACTTGGACAGGGCATCGGCCTTAACGTTCTCTTCTCTTGGAATGTGCTCAACATAGCACTCTTCAAACTGAGTCATAACGGCTTTCACGACTCTCAGGTATTTCGCCATAGTTTCATCCTTAGCTTCAAACTCACCATTCACTTGCGATACCACAAGCCTTGAGTCTCCACAAACTTTGAGGTTCTTGACCCTCATGATTTTAGCTAAGCCCAATCCGGCTATCAGAGCCTCATACTCAGCTTCATTGTTGGTCATTGGGAAGTCTAACTTCAAAGCATATTCAACCGTAAACCCATCGGGGCTTTGTAAAACCATACCTGCACTACTGGATTTTGTTTTTGATGCTCCATCAAAATAGAGTACCCAATACTCTTTCAGATCAGGTACAAGTTCCTCATCCTTATCCTCTTTCCCAGGGGTAGTTACCATCTCCTGCCCCCCGACTTCTTGGTTGTTAATGGTGCATTCAACCACGAAGTCAGCCAATGCCTGAGCCTTAATGGTTGTCCGAGGCTTGTATGTGATATCAAACTCTCCTAATTCAATCGCCCACTTGATTAGCCTTCCACTGGCCTTAGGGCTGTGCAGTATGTTCCTCAACTGCTGGTCTGTCAAGACTTGAATCTTATGTGCCTGAAAGTAAGGTCGCAACTTCCTCGAGGCTGTTACTAATGCCAAAGCAAACTTCTCAATGGGTGAGTAATTCAACTCAGCCCCATGCTACACCTTGCTCACATAGTAGATAGGTCTCTGAATTTTCTTTTCTTCTCGAATAAGGACAACACTCAATGCTTGTTCGGATACCGCCAGGTATAGGTAAAGAGTCTCTCCGGGAATAGGCTTGGCCAACAGTGGGGCTTCAGCCATGTACTTCTTCAGCTGTTCAAAGGCCTCTTGGTTCTCAGAAGTCCACTCAAAATTTTTCACCTTCTTTAGTGCCTAGAAGAAAGGCAAGCTCTTGTCATCGAACTTGGAGATGAATCTCCCTAGTACTGCAACTCGACCGGTTAGCTTCTATACATCTCGTATGGAACGGGGTGGTTCTATGTCTAAAATCGCTTTTATCTTATCAGGGTTGGCCTCTATGCCTCTTTTCGAAACCATCAATCCCAAAAATTTTCCTGATCCAACTCCAAAAGCACACTTGGTTGGATTCAACATCATCTTGTGGTGCTTCAGCAATTCAAATGCCTCTCTGAGGTGCTTAATGTGATCTGCCTTGAAAAGCCTCTTAACCAACATGTCATCAACATAGACCTCCATGGTTTTCCCAACCAGATGGGCGAATATCTTATTCACCAGTCGTTGGCAAGTAGCGCCTGCATTCTTTAGACCAAAAGTCATAACAAGATAGCAGAAAACACCAAAGTCAGTTATGAAAGATACCTTTGGGATGTCGTCCTTATGTATCTTAATCTGATTGTAGCCGCTGAACCCATCCATGAAGCTCAACATCTTATGTCCAGCTGTGGCATCTATCAACATGTCTATCCTTGGCAGGGGAAAACAATCCTTCGGACATGCATCATTCAAATCAGTGAAGTCTATACACATCCTCCACTTCCCATTCACCTTCTTGACCCCATAGGGTTAGCTAACCATTCGGGAAACTAAATCTCTTCAATAAACCCAACTTCTAAGAGCTTATCAACCTCTTGCTTAATGGCCTCCTGCCTTTCAGGAGCGAAATTCATCTTATTCTGTTTTATATTTTTTCGCTCAGGATCAACGTTCAACTTGCGAGTTATGAGTTGGGGATCAATCCCTGGCATATCAGCCGCAGTCCAAGCAAACACATCATTGTTCTCTTGTAAGAATGCCGTCAACTTTCCCTTCAAGGGTTCCTTCAGAGAAGCTCCTATATAAGTAACTTTCTCGGGATCACCCAGCTCTAGAGGTATGGGGATCAACTCCTTTGCTGGCTTCCCTCGGTGTTCATCATCACCACGGACATCCATGTCTTCAGGGAGTACCTGCCCCCCGACTCCATCAGCTCTTAGAGCAGATACATAACAACTTCTTGCCATCTCCTGGTCGCCCTTTTGTTCTCCAACGCCATTCTGGGTTGGAAACTTAATTTTCATGTGGTAAGTTGAGGCAACAGCCTTGAATGCATGAAGTCCAGTCCTTCCCAAGATTGCATTATAAGTTGAGGCCGCTTTAATTACCAGAAAGTTCAACATCTGAGTAGCCTCCTTAGGTTCTTGCCTGATCGTCATGGGAAGTTGAATAGTTCCTTCTACCTTTGACTCAACTCCATTAAACCCGTAGATTGGCATGTTGGTCGGGGTCAACTGAGAGTCAATGTACCCCATTTTCACGAATGCGTCATGAAACAAAATATCAACAGAGGCTCCGTTGTCTATCAAGACTCGCTTTACTTCTGAGTTTCCAATCACAGGGGTTATGACTAACGGGTCGTCATGGGGGAACTTCACCCCTTCAAGGTTTGAGTCGTCAAAACCAATTGCTACTTCTGTCTTAGCACGCTTTGGGGCCTCTCCTACAATGTGCATCACTTCTCTAGCATAGGCCTTTCGTGAATTTCGAGTTGTGCCGGCCGCCATAGGACCTCCCCAAATCATGTTGATAACTGGCCCTCGGGGCTGTGTGTTACGATCACGATTATTATCTCTTATGTTGTCGTCTCTCCTGTCATAATCCCTTCTTTGGGCTCCACGATCTTCACCCTTAGTGAATTTATTTAGCTTTCCCTTACGGATTAAGAACTCAATCTCATCCTTCAACTGTCTGCAATCATCTGTATCATGTCCTACATCCTTGTGAAATCTACAGTATAAATCCTTGTTTCTCTTCTCGGTGTCTCCCCTAAGTGGTTTCGGCCATCGAAAGTCCTTATCCTTCTCGATATCCAATAAGATCTGGCTCCTTGGGGCATTCAACCTTGCATAGTCTGAAAACCTTGGTCCCAAACTCTTTTTCGGTGGTGAATCAGAGTCCTTGCTAGTTCGGGGATACTTGTCCCTAGCATCGTACTCCTGCTCTTGCTTTCGCTTCTTCATATCATTGTTACCCCGACCATTGCTTACCGTTACCTCCTTCTTCATACTATCCTCAGCCTTGATATACTTAACAGCCCTTCGCTGGAGCTCAGCCATATTTTCGGGAGGGTGCTTTGCCAATGACCTTTTAAAATACAGGTCAGTGGTGCCATGCTCCAGGGCTACCATGGCCACTTTATTCTCCAAATCAGTGATGTTCAACGTCTCCTTTGCGAACCTCTTAAGGTAGTCTCTCAGATTCTCATTCTTCCCTTGCACCACATACATAAGAGACGCAAAGCTTTTCTCATTCACTCTTCCGCTGATAAACTGACTAACAAAGGCAGCACTTAACTCCTTGAAAGAGCCAATTGAGTTTGCAGGTAACCGGCTGTACCATCTTTGAGCCATGCCCGACAGAGTTTGAGGAAACGCCCTGCACTTCAAGGGATGCCCTTAAACTTCTTCAAGATACGAGCATTCATCACCTCCTCAGTGAATGGGGTATGGGATCATCAGGATCCCCAAGTGGCATCAGATCCTTGGGGTTGCCCTTGGGGGTTTCCACCCTTTTTGTTCTTTCAGTTGGGGCGCCAGCCCTTCTTTGCCTCCTTGAAGACCTCTCTAAGTCTATAAGGGGTATCGGTCCTGAAGTTGGAGAAGGTTGAGTTTTGTTCAACCTAGCTTGCTCCCTCGCAATATCTTCCTTTATCCTTAGAATCTCGGCCTCATGAGCCTTGATTCTCTCAGCAGCTGTCAGTGGGGGTCCGTCATGGATAGTTTGTGTTCTCCTTCTAGGTTCTCTGCTAGCACATCGCCTCCTCGGGGCTTCATCCCGATCATCCTCATCAGACGATGAATCATCATTGTAGGGACCGGAGTAGTCATAGTACTCTCGATCTCGGATCAGCAAGGCGTGGCCACTTGGTCCAAGACCTTGAGTAATTGGAGAGTCATTAGGCAGACCATACATCAGGTTGGTATTCCTAGGGAGATCTGTAGTATAGATTTGTACTCCTGTGGCGGGCGATTGGGATCAACTAAAGGAGAAACCAGCTTCTGAAGGGAGCTGGTTCCGTGACCCGGGTGGATGACCATAGGTAACGTCCTCTCAGCATGGGGATTCGTCCCTTGGGGTTGAGAAGCCTGAGTTTGAGTGATCGCCCCTGTGGCTGGGGGTACTTGCTCAGTGACAGGCGGAGCAGAGCTTAGAGGCAAGGCCTCAGTTGAGGGTGGTGTTGTTCTTCGTGTTTGAACCATGGTTGATGTCTTCTTCCCACAGACGGTGCCAAATGTTGTG
Organism: Kitagawia praeruptora; assembly: GCA_037693485.1. Classification (NCBI taxonomy): domain Eukaryota; kingdom Viridiplantae; phylum Streptophyta; class Magnoliopsida; order Apiales; family Apiaceae; genus Kitagawia; species Kitagawia praeruptora. The sequence goes on along the minus strand of CM075351.1, from coordinate 111,579,074 downwards.
GAATAAAAACTAGGTTATTAGATTGCGGCTAGGGTTTGCTTGTATTTAATGCTAGGGTGCGTGAGCTTCGTGCTTTAATGGTTGCTCTCGTGCTCGTGGCTGAATCTTCCCTCACAAGATGCCTACGTACTTTGATGTATATCAAAGATCAAGCCAAAAAACGTAGTTCTAGGGTGAGGGGTCTGACCCTTTATATAGGCTGAGAAGCCTAAGAATTGTGATCAGGTTAAGTGACTTGGTGGGCAAGTCAGCCTTGAGGAAGGTTCTAGACTCTTACCTTGTAGGAGTCTATTTCCTTGTATGACTATGTACCTTGGAGGCTACTCTTTGGAGAGATAATATCCTTATCTGACTTGTATTTCCCAACTGTTAATTAGCCCTTAATATTAATTACGAAATTAATATTTAATTAGGTTTTGGGCCATCTGGTGGGCCCCACGTTTGGACCATACTGGGTCTAATTAATGCCACATTAAATGTGTCTTTAGGGCTTACTTTTAGCCCATATCAATAATTATATAAATGTTATCTGTGATATTTCTAGAAAATGACTTATTTTAGTTAGAAAATATAGAAAATGTTATAGGTTTTAGTTAAAAAGGTAATCAGTTAATTATTAGTAATTATAAAATTATTGTTTTATTTTATTAAATAGAATACCCGTGATATAATTGGAAAACGAGAGGACTTAGTTAGAGAAAATTAAAAAGGTAACATGTTTTAGGTGAAAAAGATAATTAATTAGTTTATAGTAATTATAATTTAATTATGTTATTTTATAAAATAAAATTGTTCGTAATGTTTTTAGAAAAGGAGAAATTAATGTTGTCCGTGATATTTCTATAGAGGGATTTTAGTTAGAAAATATAGAAAAGATGAAATGTTTTAGCTGAAAAGGATAATCGGTTAATTATTAGTATTATAATATTATTATTTTATTTTATTAAATAGAACCGTCCGTGATATAATTGGAAAAAAAAGATATTTTAGTTTGAGAAAATAAAAAAATGTAACATGAAAATTAAAAAGGTAACATAGTTTAGGTGAAAAAGGTAATTGATTAGTTTATAGTAATGATAATCTAATTGTTATTTTATTAAATAAAATTGCTCGTAGTGTTTTTAGAAAATGAGAAATTAGTGTTATTCGTAATATTTTTAGAAAAAAAGGAATTTAATTAGAAAAAAATGATAAGTTTTTAGCTGAAAAGGTAATCGATTAATTAATAACATTACAATATTATTATTTTATTTTTATTAAATAGAATCGTCTGTGATATAATTTGAAAAATAGAGGTTTTAGTTAGAGAAAATAAAAAAGGTAACTTGTTTTGGCTACCTGTGATATAATTGGAAAAATATATATTTTAGTTAGATAAAAGAGAAAAGGTAACGTGTTTTTGGTTAAGTAAAATATAAAAGATATTATATTTTACTTGAAAAGGGAAATTACTTAGTTATTAAAAAAAGATAATATGTTTTATCTGAAAAAGGAAATTGATTAGTAAAGTAAAAATTTTAGTTAGATAAAATATAAAAGAAGATTTTTATCTGTAATTAAATAAGGGTAAATAAGTAACCCGTGATATAATTGGAAAAATAGATATTTTTGTTAGTGAAAAGAGAACAGGTAACGTGTTTTGACTGAAAAGGTTATTTGTTAATAATAATTTTAATATGTTTTTTAGTTTGGTAAAATACAAAAGATATTATATTTTACCTGAAAAAGGAAATTACTTAGTTATTAAAAAAAATATAACATGTTTAATCTGGAAAAAGAAATTGATTAGTAAAGTAAAAAATTTAGCTAGATAAAATATAAAAGAAGATTTTTATCTGTAATTAAATAAGGGTAAATAAGTAAAATCAACAAGTACCGTACCGACCAACCAAACTTTTAATATTTCGACTTTTATATAATAGTACTAGCTTATAACCCGTACAATGCACGGGTTTCTTTTAATATGTTATTTAAATTTTATTTTATGCTATAATTATATTTTTATATAATCATTATTTTGTAAAAATTATTTTAATATTATTTTAATATAATTTAATATAAATTTAGTTAATCATGATTTAAAATTTACAATATTATAGGATTTTAAGTTAAATATGTCGTTGACGGGATTCGAAACTTGTATTTTTAGTAAAATAATTTAATCATAAAATATATCTTATAATTACATCTAACGGTTCTTATTAATTAATAAAAATCTAACAGTAAAATGGTTTAATATTTTTCGGTATACATTAATGATTGCAAATTATTGGTTTAAAATTTATATTATAATTTTTTTTTAAAAAATATGTCTGACAGAATTCGAACCTTGAAATTTTAGTAAATTAATTTAAACAAATAATATATCTAATCATTAGATCTAATGGTTCTGATTTTTTACTAAAAATATAACGGTCATTATTCGTTGTATATATATGTTTGTTAGTGATTAGACAATATAGTGTTATTTTTTTGGGTATATATTAATTATTGTAAGATTATATTTTAAAATAAAAGTTAACGTGTTTTATTTAGAAAGAAATATTATTGATTGGAAGATATGATATCTTAGGTGTTTATAAAAGGTAATATCATCAATCAATTAAAAGTAAACCTCTTTTAATTAAAAAAAGGCAATCGACTAATTATCACTAATTATATTATTTTACTATTTATTTTAATAGTTAGGATGACCGTGCTGAAGATCGAACGGACAAACTTTCAATGCCCGTGTGATGCACAGGTTTCTTTTATTATATTATATAAATTTTATTTAATATCACAATTATGTTTTTATATAATCATTATTTTTAATATTTTTTTAATTTTAATTTAATATAATTTAATATTCTCATGTTTACGGGTTATACTAATGTTTTCTTATTATAAACAATGTATACGGATTTTTAATATATTTTATTAAATAGTGATATAATTGGGAAAAAAATATTTTAGTTAGAGAAAAGAGAAAAGATAAAAAATTAATTTATTAGTTAACAGTAATTATAATTTGTTTTTTAATTAAAAAAATATAAAAGATATTATATTTTACTTGAAAAAAGAAACTGTTTAGTTATTAAAAAAAAAGGTAACATGTTTAACCTGAAAAAGTAGATTGATTAGTAAAGTAAAAATTTTAGTTAAATAAATATAAAAGAAGATTTTTAAAAGGTAACCCGTGATATAATTGGAAAAAGAGATATTTTAGTTAGAGAAAAGAGAAAAGATAATTTGAATGAAAAAATTAATTAATTAGTTAATAGTAATTATAATATGCTTTTTAGTTAGATAAAATATAAAAGATATTATATTTTACCTGAAAAAGGAAACTGCTTAGTTATTAAAAAAGTAACATGTTTAACCTAAAAAAGGAAATTGATTAGTAAAGCAAAAATTTTAGTTAGATAAAATATAAAAAAAATATTTTATCTATAATTAAGGAAGGATAAATTAGTAAAATCAATAGGTACCAACCAACCAAACTTTTAATGTTTCGGCTTTAATATAATAGAATAGTGTTGTGGAATAAAAACTAGGTTATTAGATTGCGGCTAGGGTTTGCTGTATTTAATGCTAGGGTGCGTGAGCTTCGTGCTTTAATGGCTGCTCTCGTGCTCGTGGCTGAATCTGCCTTCACAAGATGCCTACGTACTTTGATGTGTATCAAAGATCAAGCCAAAAAACGTAGTTCTAGGTGATGGTGCCCTCGGGGCTATGGCGGCGAGGGCTCACCTAGGACGTAGTGGCTTGTATGTCCTTAATCGAGGATTAAGCCAACGTAAGTGACGTATTGAGTTCTGCCCCAAAAACGTAGTTCTAGGGTGAGGGGTCTAACCCTTTATATAGACTGAGAAGCCTAAGAATTGTGATAGGATTAGGTGACTTGGTGGGCAAGTCAGCCTTGAGGAAAGTTCTAGACTCCTGCCTTGTAGGAGTCTGTTTCCTTGTATGACAGCGTGCCTTGGAGACTACTCCTTGTAGTGATAATATCCTTATTTGGCTCTTATTTGCAAGCTGTTAATTAGCCCTTAATATTAATTATGAAATTAATATTTAATTGGGGTTTCGGGCCTCATAAATAGGCTTCATCTTTGGACCAGCCTAGGTCTAATTAATGCAACATTAATTGTGTCTTTAGGGCTTATTTTTAGCCCATATCATTTGCCCCCCGACTTCTAGGAAAACTGATCAGGTTTTCGTAGAAGTTATATTTGCCTTAATCGAGACTCGGGGTCGTTTTTATCCCTTAACTGGGACTTCTTATTTTTCTACCCTTATATGGGGATTTTGGTTTACATTAGTGTTTCACGAGTATCGTCTTGATTGTAAAGTGTGGAGCGACCTACACATTTACGACGATTGGCCTTATTCGAGGCTTTAGGTTGTGCTTGCGTTTAGCAATTTCGGCACTTTCATAGAGCTTTTATGCATTATTAGCATAAATTATTTCTCAATTTATCAAGAAGATATTTCTATAATTTTTCTCATATTTTTCTGTACTTTTCCTAATATTTGAGGAATTTCTATGTACCCACAGGTATTTTTCGTAATTATTCCTAATATTTTAGGAATTTTTATATACCCACAGGTATTTTCCTTAATTTTTCCTAGTAATTTAGGAATTTTATATACCCACAGGTATTTTCCTTAATTTTTCCTAGTAATTTAGGAATTTTTATGTACCCACAGGTATTTTCCTTAATTTTTCCTAGTAATTTAGGAATTTTTATGTACCCACGGGTATTTTCCTTAATTTTTCTAGTAATTTAGGAATTTTTATGTACCTACAGGTATTTTCCTTAATTTTTCCTAGTAATTTAGGAATTTTTATGTACCCACAGGTATTTTTCATAATTTTTCCTACTAATTTAGGAATTTTTATGTACCAACAGGTATTTTCCATATTTTTTCCTAATAATTTAGGAATTTTTATGTACCCACAGGTATTTTCCTTAATTTTTCCTAGTAATTTAGGAATTTTATATACCCACAGGTATTTTCCTTAATTTTTCCTAGTAATTTAGGAATTTTTATGTATCCACAGGTATTTTTCTTAATTTTTCCTAGTAATTTAGGATTTTTATGTCAACTTACAAAGTTCAGGGGCTGAATTATAAAAATATAAACTAGAGGATCAACTTGTCAACTCAGCACAACTTCAGGTACTAAACAGCACTTTGCCATATAACCTGGTCGAGTTCTAATCGAAATAAGCATTGTTTTTCTTTCTGATCGAAGAGATTGGCGAGCAGGATCTTGGTCATTTTCGACCTGGATTTTGGTCGAATGACCTTTTTTTTTCACTCCTCTTTTTTTTTTTTAATATTATTATTCAATAATAATATTTCTTTTGTCCGAATCCCGAATAATTTCGATCCCCAAATCGGAAGTGTCCCGCTTGGATAAAATTTCATTCGAATAAAGTCCGACCCGGATTTTATCATTATTATTTTTAACAATAATAATATTAATTTTTATATATTATTATAAATAATAATATATTTGTAATTTTAGAGGGGTCCTGAACAGAACTCGGGGTACTAAACAGCATTTTGCCAAAAGTATTCACCTGGTCGTTCGACCAGGTTTGTGGTCGAAACAAGCATGTGATTTGTTGCTGGTCGAACGATTTCACGAGCAGGATCCTGGTCTTTTTCGACCAGGATTTTGGTCGAACCCTATATTTTTTTTTTCGATCAGGATGCTGACCCTTAGGTCAGGATTTTCGATCAGGATGCCGACCCTTAGGTCAGGATTTTCGATCAGGATGTTGACCCTTAGGTCAGGATTTTCGATCAGGATGCCGACCCTTAGGTCAGGATTTTCGATCAGGATGCCGACCCTTAGGTCAGGATTTTCGATCAGGAATGCTGACCCTTAGGTCAGGATTTTCGATCAGGATGCTGACCTTTAGGTCAGGAATTTGGATCAGGATGCTGAACCTTAGGTCAGGATTTATTTTCGATCAGGATGCTGACCCTTAGGTCAGGATTTTCGATCAGGATGCCGACCCTTAGGTCAGGATTTTCGATCAGGATGCTGACCCTTAGGTCAGGATTTTCGATCAGGATTCTGATCGAAATAAGGGGCTTCCTAGCTTCTTGGTCGAAAGGATTTTCGATCAGGATTCCTGGTCGTTTCGATCAGGATTCCTGGTCGTTTCGACCAGGATCTTGGTCGAAATAATGGCCAACTTTTGGCTTGGTCGAACGGATTTTCGATCAGGGATCCTGACCCCTAGGACAGGAATTTCGATCAGGATGCTTACCCTTAGGTCAGGATTTTCATCAAGAATGCTGACCCTTTGGTCAGGATTTTCTATCAGGAATGGTGACCCTTAGGTCAGGATTTTCGATCAGGAATGCTGACCCTTAGGTCAGGATTCTGATCGAAATAAGGGCCTTCAAAGCTTCTTGGTCGAAAGGATTTTCGATCAGGATTCCTGGTCGTTTCGACCAGGATCTTGGTCGAAATAAGGACCAATTTTTCGTTTGGTCGAATGATTTTTCGACTAGGATTCTTGATCGTTTCGATCAGGATCTTGGTCGAAATAAGGGCCAACTTTTGGCTTTTAGGTGTCTTCAACTATGTGACTTCGACCTATGGCCTTTCGGGAGGTGCTCGGCCAGGCGAGCTCAGTTGTTGCCCTTCGCGAGGGACTTCGGTTAGGGCTACTTGGCCTTGAGGCTTCCTTGAGGTGCCTCGGCCTTATGGCTTCGGTTAGATCGAATGATATTTCTTAAGTTTCTGAGTTCCTTGTTTTTGAGTCCAAATTCTTTGCATTGGAATCAAGCTAGAGTTCTTGGAAACCTTGTTTGGCACCGTGGCTTTCATAGCTTTTGTTACTTGTTGTTCTTGATTTAAAAAGGAGAACTCATTCGTTGTTGGTTATCAAACATTCAACCTTTAACTCTCGTTCTAAGATGTAGAAATAATGGAGTCCCTTTGTTCTTGCCCCCCTTGCTTCATATAGTGGAAGTCTTGCTTCTCGGTTGATCGTTCAAGAAGTTCACTTGAAACTAAGCACTCAACTTCAAGTCTGGTGTGCGTTGGCTGGTTGTCAACCCTCTATCTTACTTCTAGGTTTCCAACCTTCTTCTTATGCTTGTAGAACCTTGAATAGGTTTTAAATTGCGAGACGCCTCTTTCCAAGTTCGTTTGGAGGCAGATAACCTTGTTGGCCATCAAGGCTTGAATTTTGAGATTTGAAGTTCAAGACCTCAAGTGTGGAATTGTAACGGACCTCTTATCTCAACACTCTCATTAACAGTTTCTGTACCTTCAAGGCATTATCAGGGGGCCAACTAGTCTTAAGATGAGCTTTAGGGTCTATCCTTCGGCCTACATCCACTAGTGCTACCAATTTCGAATTGATGGTAGGGTCTTCAGGACCTGGAAGTATCCTTGAATATTTGAACATATTCTTTTCTAGCCTCAAACTCTCCATTTACTTGTGAGACTACCAGCTTTGAGTCTCCATAGGCTTTCAGGTTCTTGACCCTCAGGGCTCTTGTCAATCCAAGACCGGCTATCAGAACTTCATACTCTGCCTCACTGTAGGTTGTTTGGAAGTCCAACTTCAAGGAATACTCAAGTGCGAACCCACCGGGGCTTTGCAGAACTAAACTTGCACCACCGGTTTTTGTTTTTGATGCTCCATCAAAATAGAGCACCCAATACTCCTTCTTCTCTTCTAAGGGCTTCTCACCTTGCTGACCTTCCTAGTCTATTACCTCCTGCCCCCCGACTTTTTGGTTGTCAATGTTATATTCAACCACGAGGTCAGCTAGAGTCTGGGCTTTGATGGTCGTCCTAGGCTTGTACTTTACATCGAATTCTCCTAGTTCGATTGCCCATTTGATGTGCATACCACTGGTTTTTGGGCAGTGGATTATGTTCCTTAATGGTTGGTCCATCATGACTACAATTTTTCGTGCTTGGAAGTATGGTCGTAGCTTCATCGATGCTGTTTCTAATGCCAAAACAAATTTTTCGTTAGCTGAGTAATTCGACTCAGCTCCATGCAACACCTTGCTTACATAATAGATAGGTTTCTGAACCTTGCTCCCTTCCTTTATGAGGACGACACTCAATGCTTGCTCAGAGATCACCAAAGATAAATGCAAGGTTCCAAAGTTAGTTATCAGACCTTCTTGGTTTTCTTGGACTCCTTTACCTTGATCAAGGATGCCCTTGGATTCCCTGATCCTTGGTTGAGATTCAAATTTGTTGTTAGCTTTTCATGGCTTAAGTGGCCATATGTGGCTTAATTGTTCATCCTGTCTTACATCCAAGGTCCTTTATGGACTTTAAACACTTATTTGGTTGTGCTGTAACCTAACTTTTTACCCTTCGGGGCTTTGCAAGACTAGACCTGCACCTCTTGATATTGTTTTTGATGCTCCATCGAAATAGAACTCTGGTCAGATATAGGCTCGTCATTCTTGTTCTGAAACTTACTTCCTTCTCGATGTACTATCTTCAAAATAGAGCTCTGGTCAGATATAGGCTCGTCATTCTTGTTCTGAAACTTACTTCCTTCTCGAGGTACTATCTCCTGCCCCCCGACTTCTTGGTTGTTAATGGTGTATTCAACCAAGAAGTCAGCGAGTGCTTGGGGTTTTATTGTGGTTACTCTGTCCCAGCAAACACAATGTTGTTCTCTTGCAGGAATGTATCCAATTTTCCCTTCAAGGGTTCACTCGGCCATGCCTTATGTAGGTAACTTTTCGGGTCCTTGATTTCTTTTCTTCTAGGTAGAGTCAGAGTCTTTACTTATTAAAGAACACATATCCTTAACATCCTACTTAACATTCTACTCATGACTACCTTTGCTTCTTGTTATTACCTCTATTCCCTCCAGCAGGGGTTGAGGCTTCCCTTACACTTTCCTCTACCTTGATAGCTACTCTATCATCCAGGTTCGGGAGCTTTAGGATCACGTAATTCCTTGTTCCACATACATGGGGATGTAAAATATTTCTCATGAACTTTCCATCAATGAACGGGGTGTAAATGCCCTTAGTTCTTTAAAGGAGCTGATTGAGTTCCCAAGCAATTGCCCCCTAGGGTTTGAGGGAACGCCCTATATTTGACTGCGTCTATCAGGGGTTAGAAGTAGTGCATTGGAGGATATTCTCACATGATTAGTGAGATCTCCTGCCCTATCACATACCTCGATAGTGGGTGATTTCCTTGAGATATGAGCACTCATTGTCTCTTTAATGAAGGACAAGATTGGATCGTCATGATCTCCTAGAGGCATCGAGTCATCGGGCTCAGCCCTTCGTGAATCGACCCTTCTCCTCCTAGGGGTGTCATTCGCGTTAATAAAGTAGGGGATTCTAACCCTTAGGGGTTGGCTAACATATTGTATTTCCAAGTTTTTCTTCAATTTCATGAGGGAGTATCCTCCCTCCTGAAGTCTTGGGAGCCAATCATTTAGATCCACGGGGCTGAGAAGGCCCTGACCCTCCTTCGAGCTCCTTTCCTGGTTCTCCATCTCTGTGGACATCCATGTCTTCAATCGGAAGGACCTGCCCCCGACTCCATCAGGCCTTAACGAGGTTGAATAACAGATTCGTGCCATCTTTTGATCACCTTTATGTTCTCCTACACCATTCCTGGTTGGGAACTTGATCTTCATATGATAATTTGAGGCAACAGCCTTAAATGCATGAAGTCCAGTCCTTCCGAGGATAGCATTGTACGTTGAAACCGCCTTGATTACCAGGAAGTTCAACATCTGAGTGGCCTCCTTGGGCTTCTGTCCAATAGTTACAGGCAACTGAATAGTCCCTTCAACTTTGGATTCTACTCCATTAAATCCATATATAGGCATCCTATTGGGGGTGAACTGAGAATCAGTGTATCCCATCTTCACAAACGCATCATGAAACATAATGTCAACGGAAGCTTCATTGTCTATCAAGACTCGCTTCACCTCTGAGTTTCCAATTACAGGAGTTATGACCAACAGGTCGTCATGGGGGAACTTCACCCCTTCCAAGTCTGAGTCATCAAAACTAACCGCTACCTCAGTTTTTGCATGCTTCGGGGCCTCTCCCACGATGTGCATCACTTCTCGGGCATAAGCCTTTTGAGAGTTCCTAGTTGTCCTGGCCGCAGTCGGGCCTCCTGAGATCATGTTGATTACTGACCCTCGGGGTTGTGGGTTGTGGTCTTGATCCTCATCCCTTCTGTTATAGTCTCTTCTCTGACTACCACGTTCTTCACCCTTGGTGAAGTGGCTCAGTTTCCCTCTATGGATCAAAAACTCAATCTCATCTTTGAGTTGCTTACAATCGTCAGTGTCATGCCCCACATCTCTGTGGAATCTGCAATATTAATTCCGGTTTCTCTTTGCGGGATCACCCCTGAGTGGCTTCGGCCATCGGAAATCCTCATCATTCTTAATATCCAACAATATTTGACTCTTAGGAGTATTCAACCTTGCATACTCAGTGAACCTTGACCCTTGATTCTTCTTAGGGGTAGAGTCGGAGTCCTCGCTAGTTCGGGGATACTTGTCCCTAGCATCATACTCCTGATCACCATAGTCCTGGTCTTGCTTTTGCTTCTTGGAATCATTGTTACCTCGTCCTCCACCTACTGTGGCTTCTTTCTTCATGTTATCCTCAGCTTTAATATACTTATCAACCCTTTGTTGGAGCTCAGCCATGTCCTCTGGGGGATGCTTGGCTAACGACTTCGTAGGTCGTTCTATGCTGTAAGGCCACCATGGCTATCTTGTTCTCTAGATCAGAGATACCCAATGTCTCCTTGGTGAATCTCTTGATGTAATCCCTCAAGTTTCCACTCTTCACTTGTACTACGTTCATAAGAGAAGCAAAGCCCTTCTCATGAGCTCTCCCACTAATGAATCGGCTGACGAAAGCAGCGCTCAGCTCCTTGAAATATCCAATCGAATTTGGAGGCAAACGGCTATACCACCTTTGAGCCATACCCGACAGGGTTTGAGGGAACGCCCTACACTTGACAGCGTCACTAGCAGGCTGCAATAACAGTGCGTTCGAGAATGTTCTCACATGGCTTGCGGGATCGCCCGTTCCATAATAAACCTTTATAGTAGGTATCTTAAACTTCCTAGAGATGTGAGCATTCATCACCTCCTCGGTAGACAGTGGTATAGGATCATCGGGATCTTCAAGCGGCATCGGGTATTTGGGGTTACTCCTAGGGGTTTCCACCCTTGTGGTTTTTCCAATTGAGGCATCAGCCCTTTTCTTTCTTCTAGAGGACCTTTCCAAATCTACGATGGGAATCCTCCCTGAGATTGGAGGAGGTCGGATCAGACTTTGCCTTACCTGTTCCCCGGTAATATTATCCTTCAGCCTTTGGATATCAGCCTCATGAGCCTTTATCCTCTCCTCAGCCGTTAGTGGAGGTCCATCATGGATTCCTTGGGTCCTCGCCCGAGGTTCTCTACTAACACGTCCCCTCCTTGGAGGTTCGTCCTCAATTGATGAATCGTAAGTGTAAGGGCTAAAGTAGTCGTCATACTCTCGCTCTCGGATCTGCAGAGCACGACCACTTGGTCCTGCACCTTGAGTAATCGGAGGGTAGTTAGACAGACCGTACCTCGGGTTAGTATTCAGGGGGAGATCCGTAGTGTGGATCTGTACCCTTGGTGATGGATTGTTCGGATCAAAGGGAGGGGAGACCACCATCCGGAGAGGGTTGGTTGCTTGTCCTGCCTGATTGATCAGAGGTAACGTACTCTCAGTATGGGGGATCGCCCCTAGTTGTTGAGAAACTTGGGATTGGACGATGACAGTTGATGCTGGGGGAGCCTATTGGACAATCGCCCCTCATGCTGGGGGAAAATGTTGGATGATTGCCCCTGATGCTGGGGGGGCCTGTTTGGTGAGGGGTGAAGCAGAGCTGAGTGGTACGGTCTCAGTTGCAACTGGTGTTGTTCTTCGTGTTTAAACCATGGTTGATGTTGTCTTCCCACAGACGGTGCCAAATGTTGTGGAATAAAAACTAGGTTATTAGATTGCGGCTAGGGTTTGCTGTATTTAATGCTAGGGTGCGTGAGCTTCGTGCTTTAATGGCTGCTCTCGTGCTCGTGGTTGAATCTGCCTTCACAAGATGCCTACGTACTTTGATGTGTATCAAAGATCAAGCCAAAAAACGTAGTTCTAGGTGATGCTGCCCTCGGGGCTATGGCGGCGAGGGCTCACCTAGGACGTAGTGGCTTGTATGTCCTTAATCGAGGATTAAGCCAACGTAAGTGACGTATTGAGTTCTGCCCCAAAAACGTAGTTCTAGGGTGAGGGGTCTAACCCTTTATATAGACTGAGAAGCCTAAGAATTGTGATAGGGTTAGGTGACTTGGTGGGCAAGTCAGTCTTGAGGAAAGTTCTAGACTCCTGCCTTGTAGGAGTCTGTTTCCTTGTATGACAGCGTGCCTTGGAGACTACTCCTTGTAGTGATAATATCCTTATTTGGCTCTTATTTGCAAGCTGTTAATTAGCCCTTAATATTAATTACGAAATTAATATTTAATTGGGGTTTCGGGCCTCATAAATAGGCTTCATCTTTGGACCAGCCTAGGTCTAATTAATGCAACATTAATTGTGTCTTTAGGGCTTATTTTTAGCCCATATCAAATAGATAGATGTATAAGGCACACCCACAATTTACATGATAGATGAAATATAAAAATATCACGAAAATTTAATATTTATAAACATATTTGCAATATTACCGATATGAAAATATATGACGTAAATCTGGTGTCGTGGTTATCTTTTTTTTTTGGATATATACGATACGAAAATAGAAGATAGAATTTTTTTAATAAAATATTTGATATGGGCTAAAAATAAGCCTAAAGACACAATTAACGTTGCATTAATTAAACCTAGTTTGGTCCAAATACGAACCCCATTAATGAGGCCCAAAACCCTAGCTCAATATTAAATTCGTAATTAATATTGGGGGTGATTTAACAGCTCAGCAATAAGAGTCAAATAAGGATATTATTCCTACAAGAAGTAGCCTCCATTAGGGCTGGAAAACGGATAATATGGATACGGATACAGCCATATCCGAATCCGGATCCGTTTTTACAACCGTATCCGTATCCGTATTCGAATCCGGGAATATCCGACAAAACTTTACCCGAATCCGAATCCGGCAGATATTATCCGGATTCGGATAATATCCGGATCCGTTTTGCAAAAAAATTTTTTTTTTTCTGAAATTTGCATTATTATAAAAAACATGCATTTTTTGCAAAAACAAAAAAAAACAGACATATTAAAGAGATACTCGGTTCTAATTTACAAATTACAAAAACCATATCCATATTAAAAATGTATTAAAAATATATTAAAAATATATATTTCCAAATTAAAAATGTATTAAAAATATATTAAAAATATATTATATATAATTACTTTCGGATACGGATATTTTCGGATACGGATGTACCCGTATCCATATCCGTATCCTAAACTCTCGGATTCAGATACGGATAATATCCGGTTGACTCCGGATACGGATAATATCCGCTTTTTCCCGGATACGAATACAGATATTTCGGACGGATATCGGATTTTTCGGATTTTTTTTCCAGCTCTAGCCTCCATGGCACCGAATTCAACATGGAAACAGACTCCTATAAGTAGGGGTGTACACGGGTTGATAAAACCGACCAACCCGATCCAAACCAACACTATTTCACCCGATCCAAACCGATTTTTTTTAAATCGATATATAATTTGATTGAAAAAACGTTAACCCGATTTAAATGGGTTGGGTATGGGTTTTAATTTTTTTTATCCGAACCAACCCAACCCGATTAAAAAATAAATTAATTTAATAAAATATTTTTTATATCCATGATCCATTATTACATTAGCTCATTTACATTGAACCATAAATGTTCGAAAGTATTATGAGACTATCAAGATTGAAAGCAGAGTGCCTACTGCAGTACTTCGTAGCAGTAGTGCTAAATTTTATCCATGAGAGAACGTAGCAACATTTTATCTGTTATAGAAACTATGAGATGCAAGTCGTATGTAAATTTTTATCGCAATCATGTTATGCTGAAATGAATTAAACATATGCTAAAACCTTTCATTTTTTCAACAACCGAAAAAATAATAACAATTTTTTATGCAGGATTTTTAATATATTCATAACCCGTCCAAACCGATCCAAACCGATTGGATTGGATTATGAATTTAATTTTAATGGATTGGGTTGAAAATTTTTCAAACCGATTAAATTGGGTTGGGTCATAAAATTCTTCCAACCCGCCCAACTCGAACCGTGTACACCCCTACCTACAAGGCAGGAGTCTAGAACCTTCCTCAAGGCGGTGACTTGTCCATCAAGTCTTCTAACTCTACTCTAAATCTTAGGCTCCCAACGCCTATATAAGGGACTGACCCCTCATTCTTATAACTACGTTTTTGGCTTGATTCTCAACAACGAGATACATAGGCATTCTGTGAGGATCGATCAGTCTCGAAACACGGAAACAACCATTAAATCTCGAAGCTCTCTAACCCTTGTATTTAATACATACGAACCATAGCCGCAAATTCAATAACCTAGTTTTTATTCCACAACAATATTAATTTATAATATGGATCAAGTATATGAATTAGGGCTTTTTTCATAAATAATTAAGCCCAAAATTGTTTTCTTATTTGCAAAAATATGGAAATGCAACTGTTTGTAATCACATATGCAATCAGTTGCAGCCATATATGTAACCAGATGCAATTGCATTTTTTTGCATATCTTATATTTGCAGATAAGAGGGTATATTTACAAATTATTTTTCTTAAAAAGGTATTTTTGCAAATATTTTGACATAATGGTTAAATCCCAAAAAAAACTTAGAAAAATTTGTATTTTTGATAAATATGTTATAATTTATTGTGTATAAATTAATTCATCACCTTTTTTTATTAATAATATAATATAAATTAATGTAATGTTTTTTTTGTTACATATACTTTTGTATATATAAAAAGTTCATGTTTTTTTCAATAAGCACACATTTCTCACCCTGTGTTAGAATATAATTAAATCAAGTACACAACACGACATAAATTATTAGATTTATTTAAAGTGCATAAGAATATAATACTCTCAACACCTTACATTCCGGATCATTTGTTAAATATGATTAAAAAAATTTGAACGAATGGTTCATTTGAATACTAAACAAGTGATGTTTTTTGTTAAATTAATATTAAATTTCTTTTAATAATAAAATTAACAACTTTTAAATTTAATGATATTAAAATAATTAACTTCATAATTTTATTATACCATTTAGTTTGTGTACATTAATTTTTTTTAATGATATTAAAATAAGTGATATTACATAATATTATATTAATTTTCGTATAATAATATTAACTATTAGGCGATTAACATTTTAAAGATATTAACTACGTGATACTATATAGTTTATAATACGTATAATTCACATTAATTTTTATTTAATGATATTAATTTAATTAAATTATACAGCTACTTGCATACTCATCTAATTTAAATAAATTACAATGATTATAATGTGAATAAACGAGGGTACTTTTGTAAGTGCGGAATCTGATCAAGTAATTATAGTTATATCCTTTTAATATTAGTTAATTAAATTAAAATTTTAACTTTCAATAATGTGAAAGAAGATATGAATTCTTTATATAGAAATTTATGTGAGAAAATAGTGAAGCAATAATAATAAAAATAGTCGATAATAAAGTTAATTGATTGATGTGTACTTTATTATTAAAGTGGAGAAATCGTGATTGATGAATTCAAAAATGGTTCATCAAGATTTTTTACACCTACCCATCCAGAACTCGTCCAGATGGAAAGGAAGCATCCAAGTGATTGAGTATCTAATCAAACAAGCTAAATAAGGAAAAAATGACTCATTCAGTTCAACAGGAATCATTCACCCGTAAACAAATGGACCCTCCACCTTGCCCTTCCTCCTAAATACTGATCCTTCAATATCATCAGACCTCAAAGACCTAACTTACCTAGAAACCTCTCGTTTCTTCAAGAATTTATCTATAAGCAAATTTCACTCAACAATATCCTCATTTTGTTCATGAGAATGAAAGTCTCTGTAATCACTATTTGCTAATTCATTGTCCAAGAAAATATATCGTGGCTCCATCTTTGTAAGCTCTATGCTAGTCACAGAGGCATGCATGTATAATATCATAACAAGCCTAATTGTTTGTAATACTTTGCATTACTTACATGACCCCTTAACTGGGGAACCCACTATGTAGATCTTCTACTTGTGTTTAGTACTTGTAATAGACATCGAATTTCTAGTTGTGTAATTGTATAAATTAAGTCATGAAATAATGCTTGAAAGAAGGTCCAAAGATCATGCCTCAAGCTTGGAGAACAAGGTTGTAGAAATAAACACAATTGGAATTTGAAGATTGAAAATTTGCCTAAGTGCTAATTCGAGAAGTAATTTGGTCTATTCGAGAAGTCAAAGATTCGATATGTCAAAAGACACTGTTCGATATCTCAAGGAGTCAATAAGTCAAAGCTCCATTCGATAACTAAGGGATTCGACAATTCTAGTACTCTATTCGAGAATCCAGGAAGTCAACAAGTCAAAGTATCATTCGAGTTCTCAAAGGGTCAATAAGTCAAAGTCATATTCGAAATTTCAAGGACTTAGGAAGCTATTCGATATCTCAAGGTGTAATAACCCAAATTTCTGTACTTGAGAAAAATTTTAATTTGAGGGATGAATAGTGATTTTCATGGATGAATAGTGATTTGGAGGACTAAGAAAAGTTTTCATGTCACCCTATATACGGGATAGGAAATGGATATTTCGAGGTTATATTAGTGATCTATGATGTAAATAAGTGTACATAAACGCGATCGAAATTCAGAAATTCCAAACTTTATTTTTAGGAAATATTTGACTGGGCAGTAAAGAGCATATCAATTCGACCAAGACAAGTAAGTAATTTAAATCAAGGATTCAAGGATTTTATATTTTATTATCTTATTTAAGGTGATTTAAGGATTAGAACAAAAACCCCTGAGTTAGTGTAACGAACGTTTTAGAAATCGCTAAAACTTTATAACGAGATTAAGCGATAAAGCGAACGAGAAACAAATTATGGATTAAATACGTAGCGAGATGAGAAACCATGCATGAGCAACTAGGGTTTTATATCAAGGGAATTTGGTGGAAAAAGAAAAGAAAAAGGAGAAATGAGGTGGATGGACTAGAACAAGACAACAAGGCTACATGTCATCTCTTTGCTAACACACCACAAGCATTTGACACTTGGATTAAGAGATTATAGCAGCTGATATATATCACCACATATCACAAAAACATTTACCAACTAGTCAAACAAGAGATTAAGAGAGAAAAAAAGAAAGAAAACCAAGAAACACAAAAGCTGGACAGCATCTGCCCAGCAGAAAGAAGAGGCCAATAACCCTATCCAGGAAGCCTCAAATTTGATTATCTATAGCTCAAAAGAAATCCATTGAAGAGTAGAAGGTGTGGTAAAAATTTGAGAACCAAACTCCTATTTTTCGATTTTATATGAATTTTTCAAGATGATGATGAATAGTGTTTTAAGTTTGTTTTCATGTTTTGTTCATGACTTTTAGGCTTTGTTAAGACTACCCAAGGCTATAATAAGGTGTAAAAAGCTTTGTTAGTGTTGTGAGAGTATCAAGGAAGGTATAAACCTCAACTTTACCTTTTATTTATATGAGTTTTGGTGGAGTTTTGATGTTAGTGTAAAGATGAGTTCATGTTAAGAGTTTATATGGTTGTTTAGCTTTGTTTTGAGGTGTTTATGTTGAGTGGTGGTCAAAGGACCTTACCACTGGCCCTATAGGCTTAGTATGATGGTTGGTTTGTAATATTAGAGTACGGGTTGATTTGTGTGGCATATTAGAGGAGTTACAAAATGGAAATGCTCGATTTAGAGCCGTCGTAATGCCAAAATTTTTTGTACCATATTGACAGTAGCCATCCATGACCTTAATCATGTTTGAATGGTAACCACTGACCATATTGTATAGATATTGTTGTCTAGTTTATGTGGCAGCAAGAATCGTATCAAAAGAGTTTACGGTTTAGGAGATATGACCATTTTAGTGAAAGTTGTTCGAAGAATGATGTCGCAGAAATGTACCAACTTTGTGGTTATGTTTGAGACCCTTACAAATGGAATTAGAGTATGATTTTTTGAGGATAAATAATAAGGTCAGTTAGAAAAGTATGAGAGAAGGTTTCGAGTCCAAAGGATTATTTTTTGATTTTATAAAAATGCGTGAACCGAGGTTGCGCAAGTGAAAAACCCCTTAGGAAGACCATAAAACTCACTGCATAGCCACTGCCCTGTTTTGATAAATTACGAAAAATACATCTTCTTACCAGAGCCATATCTTGAGTTGTTACCTTCTAGACATTCTCTAGATCGTGTACGCGAAAACGGTGCAACATTTGAGTTAACGGTTATCGAGTTATGAAGGTTTTAGTAAAAGTGGTGCAAATAGTAAAAATCCGCAGTTGATCCACCTTTGAAAATACATTTCACCTATCTAGACCCGTGTTTTCGAATCAAGATTTTTATGGTAAATATTACGAATACCAAAGAAGATTTTAGAAGTGGTTTCTTATTTAAATACGTTTCCAGTGATTTATTAAAAGTGTTGAAGTGCGAGTCAAGGAATAGTAATTTTCAGGAAAGTCAACTCTAGAGGTGCTACTTTGACCATCCGTTTTGGCTAAGAGAAAAGAGGAATTTCGAGTCGACTAAAACACGAAACTTGTTAAGGAATATCGAGACAACATATGGGTATAGAGAACGAGGTTATGAATGGTTAAGTACACCTTGAATTTGAGGAGCGGTTTCGGACTAAACTTGTGACTTAAGTGTTTATCGATTAATATGGACGTAGTACGAGTCTAGAGGGACCCCTTAGTGCCTTGTTTGTGATTGACTTAAGTGTCTGAACATTGAGTTATAAGTGGATCGTAGTAGGGATTTTCTGGACTTTGTTTAGATTGTCGGACCTCGCTACGAGCCCTTACTACATCTGGAGCACCAGGCAAGTTTACTAGTACTTACTCTATTGTTCAGAGTATTTATATATTTTAAATGCATAAGTATGTTAATTAAGTTTTCAAAACACAAATGCAAGTATTCTATTTAGTTGTTTATACCGGATTTTTATTCATACAATTTACATGCATATATATTTTTGTTGAGCTGTCATCCGGATATTATTACTCGAGGTGTTCAAATTTATTTCATGACTTGGTCCATATTGTTGGGACGTTTATCGAGATACATCATTCGTACTCGTAGAGGAGATGATAGAGATATATTATATAATATCTTCTTACTATATATTAATTGATATTTAAGAGTGGAGTTATATATATAGAGTAAGTCGAGGATACTAACATGGGTTACCTCATTCTGAATCCATGGTCAGAACAGTTTTTCATAAATATTTCCTCTACTCATTCGAGAGGAAAACCAATTATTGGAGGTGTTTATCGTTCATTGTTTCTGAACGATATTGGAGTAGTATTTTATTGAGAAGTAAATAAAGGTGCACGTGTTCTTTTACCGTGATGCCTAAGCGAATTAGTGTTGAAGGTGATCGAAGATTCCGATACCTTATATTCTGGACTAGAGGTGACAAAAGTGATCGGGGTTACGCACCGGCCCAATTGAGTAGTATTTAGGGTGTGTTCGAGACGTCGGATCATCCTTCTATCGATAGAAAATGAGGCGGGACAATGGACTGATCATCCATTACTTGAGGAGGCGTTTCGAGAAGAAGTCCAATCATAGATACCTTAGACTATTAACGGATGCCTTTGTGGTTCTGTTAATGGAAGATGATGTTGATCCGAGAAGTTATAAAATTATATTCGAGTAGTACTCTGAGAAGTTGTTGAGATGTATTTATTCCTTCATATGGGTAGTATTTCAAGATTGATAAAAACTTTCCAGTTGATTTCCTTTCAAAAAGTATATATATTTATATAAGTGGAGAAGTTTCTTTTTATAAAGTGAGAAAACATACTTTTTGAGCGAGTTGTTGTTGCTTCATTTGATGTCTATATACTTGCTGGGCATTTCTTTTGCTCATTCCTGCTATTTTAAATATTATTAAACAGTGGAAATCAGAGCTGGCACTAGTACAGCGAACCGTGATTGAGGGAAGGGGAAAGGCAACTAATTCAGCAAGTTAGCCTTATAGCATCTGAGGAGAGTGCAAGCTGGGAAGATGTTTGTATAATGTTTTATTATCTAGTACTTTGGAGTTGTAATAGTATTTTAGAGATTCTGGGAAGTGAACTTGAGATGTAATAACTTTTGGATTATTGAGTACTTGTTCTAAGACTATAACCCATTGAGGAAATTATGGAGTTTATTATGAATCTTGTTGTAGATTATATTGTGAGCAGGTGATTGAATATTCCGCAAGAGATGTGACGACCAGGATTCCTGTAGGTGATCTGGGGGCGTTACATAGATGGTATCAGAGCAGTAGGTTATAAATCTTAGAACGAGTGTAGGAGGAGTTATGACTATATATGAGAGAGTTTAGAAGCCACGGAACCAATAGGCATATATATAGTAAGTATTCAAGGAGTAGTGGGGTGGAGGCATGATGGCCATTAGCAGTAGTAGAATCAATTCAGGATGAGAGAAATGTGTATCCATGATTTATTTATTGGATTTAAATTTTTTATAAATGAGTATATAGAGGTATGTATACATAAATATACATATATCTATAACTGCAGATATATATATATATATATATGTGTATATGTACAGATATGTACAGATATGTACTGTTTTGTTTTCATAAATAAATATTTCATGGGTATGTAGTTTTATTAGACTAAACCGTATTGGGATATGTTGAATCGAGTGAGGCTGTGACTTTTTGAGAAGTGTAGAAGAGATAAATAGAGTGGATTTTATAGATGGAAACAAAACAAGAAGAGTATGATGGTTTTATGTATGGATTTAGAGGAAGAAGGAGCTAGAAGATTTTAACAGGGATTGAAACAATAGAGTGAATATAATGATGCAGTGTTCTAGATAAGGGACTAGGTGACATGGGTATAAGAAGCAGCCATGGTAAAGGCTGAGAGTGAATTGATTCAGGAGGACAAAGATGAGAAGAAAGAGGTATATTTGATGATTAGTAAGAGAAAAGAATATGAGGAATTTTAAGGCAGAATTAAGATTTACTATTGAGGATGTGGTGTATTTTGAGGATAGGGGCATGATAAGGATAAACGAAGGAAGTGGGTATAATTGATGAAGAATTTCGGGGTGCAATAATTACTAGTCGGGGAAGGCCAATGTGGTGGCTAATACCCTAATTAGGAAAGAGAGATTAAAGATGTTAGTTATTCAAAGGATTAATCTAAAAGGGTGTGAATGTGTAAGACTTGAGGTAAAATTTTTGATGAGAATAATAAAAGAGAATTACCGAGGCGGAATAGATAGTACAACAGGAAGAAACGAATGTGGATCAGCAAGAGGTAAAGAGCGTATAGTGAATGACAGACATGTGGAAATATTGAATATATAGAAGTATGACTAGAAGTGTCTCGTGTAGAGGTACTGGTAGAAATGATTGATGGAAAAGAGTAGATGTTGAGAAATGAAGCCATGGCACTAGAAAAAGTATTATGGTGAAAAGTAGAAGATTGATGAGTCAACCTGAGAATTAGAGTGTGGAATGATTAGTCGTATCTTACGTTGATTCCGAGGACGGAATCCTTTTAAGGAGGGAAGACTGTAATAACCCAAATTTCTGTACTTGAGAAACATTTTAATTTGAGGGATGAATAGTGATTTTCATGGATGAATAGTAAAATTGTGGATGAATAGTGATTTGGAGGACTAAGAAAAGTTTTCATGTCACCCTATATACGGGATAGGAAATGGATATTTCGAGGTTATATTAGTGATCTATGATGTAAATAGGTGTATGTAAACGCGATCAAAATTCAGAAATTCCAAACTTTATTTTTAGGAAATATTTGACTGGGCAGTAAAGAGCATATCAATTCGACCAAGACAAGTGAGTAATTTAAATCAAGGATTTTATATTTTATTATCTTATTTAAGGTGATTTAAGGATTAGAACGAAAACCCCTGAGTTAGTGTAACGAGCGTTCTAGAAATCGCTAAAACTTTATAATGAGATTAAGCGATAAAGCGAACGCGAAACAAATTATGGATTAAATACGTAGCGAGATGAGAAACCATGCATGAGCATCTAGGGTTTTATATCAAGGGAATTTGGTGGAAAAAGAAAAGAAGAAAAAGAAAAGAAAAAGGAGAAATGAGGTGGATGGACTAGAACAAGACAACAAGGCTACATGTCATCTCTTTTCTAACACACCACAAGCATTTGACACTTGGATTAAGAGATTATAGCAGCTGATATATATCACCACATATCACAAAAACATTTACCAACTAGTCAAACAAGAGATTAAGAGAGAAAAAAAGAAAGAAAACCAATAAACACAAAATCTGGACAGCATCTGCCCAGCAGAAAGAAGAGGCCAATAACCCTAGCTAGGAAGCCTCAAATTTGATGATCTATAGCTCAAAAGAAATCCATTGAAGAGTAGAAGGTGTGGTAAAAATTTGAGAACCAAACTCTTATTTTTCGATTTTATATGAATTTTTCAAGATGATGATGAATAGTGTTTTAAGTTTGTTTTCATGTTTTGTTCATAACTTTTAGGCTTTGTTAAGACTACCCAAGGCTATAATACGGTGTAAAAAGCTTTGTTAGTGTTGTGAGAGTATCAAAGAAGGTATAAACCTCAACTTTACCTTTTATTTATATGAGTTTTGGTGGAGTTTTGATGTTAGTGTAAAGATGAGTTCATGTTAAGAGTTTATATGGTTGTTTAGCTGTGTTTTGAGGTGTTTATGTTGAGTGGTGGCCAAAGGACCTTAACACTGGCCCTATAGGCTTAGTATGATGGTTGTTTTGTAATATTAGAGTATGGGTTGTTTTGTGTGGCATATTAGAGGAGTTACAAAATGGAAATGCTCGATTTAGAGCCGTCGTAATGCCAAAATTTTTTGTACCAAGTTGACAGTAGCCATCCGAGACCTTAATCATGTTTAAATGGTAACCACTAACCATATTGTGTAGATATTGTTGTCTAGTTTATGTGACCGCAAGAATCGTATCAAAAGAGTTTACGGTTTAGGAGATATGACCATTTTAGTGAAAGTTGTTCGAAGAATGATGTCGCAGAAATGTACCAACTTTGTGGTTATGTTTGAGACCCTTAAAAATGGAATTAGAGTATGATATTTTGAGGATAAATAATAAGGTCAGTTATAAAAGTATGAGAGAAGGTTTCGAGTCCAAAGGACTATTTTTCGATTTTATAAAAATGCGTAAACCGAGGTTGCGCAAGTGGAAAACCCCTTAGGAAGACCATAAAACTCACTGCATAGCCACTGCCCTGTTTTGATAAATTACGAAAAATACATCTTCTAACCAGAGCCATGTCTTGAGTTGGTTACCTTATAGACATTCTCTAGATCGTGTACGCGAAAACGGTGCATGATTTGAGTTAACGGTTATCGAGTTATGAAGGTTTTAGTAAAAGTGGTGCAAATAGTAAAAATCCGCAGTTGATCCTCCTTTGAAAATACATTTCACCTATCTAGACCCGTGTTTTCGAATCAAGATTTTTATTATAAATATTACAAATATCAAAGAAGATTTTAGAAGTCATTTCTTATTTAAATACGTTTCCAGTGATTTATTAAAAGTGTTGAAGTGCGAGTCAAGGAATAGTAATTTTCAGGAAAGTCAACTCTAGAGGTGCTACTTTGACCATCCGTTTTGGCTAAGATAAAAGACGAATTTCGAGTCGACTAAAACACGAAACTTGTTAAGGATTATCGAGACAACATATGGGTATAGAGAACGAGGTTATGAATGGTTAAGTACACCTTGAATTTGAGGAGCGGTTTCGGACTAAACTTGTGACTTAAGTGTTTATCGATTAATATGGACGTAGTACGAGTCTAGATGGACCCCTTAGTGCCTTGTTTGTGATTGACTTAAGTGTCTGAACATTGAGTTATAAGTGGATCGTAGTAGGGATTAATCGCGTATTTTCTGGAATTTGTTTAGATTGTCGGACCTCGCTACGAGCCCTTACTACATCTGAAGCACCATGCAAGTTTACTAGTACTTACTCTATTGTTCAGAGTATTTATATATTTTAAATGCATAAGTATGTTAATTAAGTTTTCAAAACACAAATGCAAGTATTCTATTTAGTTGTTTATACCGGATTTTTATTCATACAATTTACATGCATATATATTTTTGTTGAGCTGTCATCCGGATATTATTACTCGAGGTGTTCAAATTTATTTCATGAGTTGGTCCATATTGTTGGGACGTTTATCGAGATACATCATTCGTACTCGTAGAGGAGATGATAGAGATATATTATATAATATCTTCTTACTATATATTAATTGATATTTAAGACTGGAGTTATATATAGAGAGTAAGTCGAGGATACTGACATGGGTTACCTCATTCTGAATCCATGGTCAGAACAGTTTTTCATAAATATTTCCTCTACTCATTCGAGAGGAAAACCAATTATTGGAGGTGTTTATCGTTCATTGTTTCTGAACGATATTGGAGTAGTATTTTATTGAGAAGTAAATAAAGGTGCATGTGTTCTTTTACCGTGATTCCTAAGCGAATTAGTGTTGAAGGTGATCGAAGATTCTGATACCTTATATTCTGGACTAGAGGTGACAAAAGTTACCGGAGTTACGCACCGGCCCAATTGAGGAGTATTTAGGGTGTGTTCGAGACGTCGGATCATCCTTCTATCGATAAAAAACGAGGTGGGACAATGGACTGATCATCCATTACTTGAGGAGGCGTTTC
Source organism: Kitagawia praeruptora (assembly GCA_037693485.1). Lineage (NCBI taxonomy): Eukaryota > Viridiplantae > Streptophyta > Magnoliopsida > Apiales > Apiaceae > Kitagawia > Kitagawia praeruptora. The sequence continues at coordinate 111,554,066 of CM075351.1, read as the reverse complement.
GAGAAGAAGTCCAATCATAGATACCTTAGACTATTAACGGATGCCTTTGTGGTTCTGTTAATGGAAGATGGTGTTGATCCGAGAAGTTATAAAATTATATTCGAGTAGTACTCTGAGAAGTTGTTGAGATGTATTTATTCCTTCATATGGGTAGTATTTCAAGATTGATAAAAACTTTCCAGTTGATTTCCTTTCAAAAAGTATATATATTTATATAAGTGGAGAAGTTTCTTTTTATAAAGTGAGAAAACATACTTTTTAAGCGAGTTGTTGTTGCTTCATTTGATGTCTATATACTTGCTGGGCATTTGATCTTTTGCTCATTCCTGCTGTTGTGACCAAAATCTTGCATGGGTTAGATTTAGGCCCACTAGAGGATTAGGGTCCAGATCCATGAAGAGAATGAGTAATCTGTCAGGTTTCCGGAGGTCTGCGGTAGCCCTAGGGGTCACCATATACACTGCAGCACGGGAATGCATGACTAAGGGTCTCAAGGTATCCCCTTCAGGATGACCTATAACTATTATCAGCCATCCAGTAGAGCTTCCAGAGTAGCTTCCGTGATAGGGGTTACCGGAGGGGGTACCGGAGCCAGGCTACCGGGCGGTACCCCCAACTTCCGCCGGAAGCCTAATCAGGCTGCCAAATCAGATAAGGCACGCCTCCTATTTTTTAGGAACACGTTTATATCATCTAAAAACACTCTCAAACAGATAAACATTTAGTTATTTGAGGATATATGTCATGTATATTTGATAAATGATACAAAATCATGATAAATACAAGAGATAATCATTCTATGTTACCTAAACTGCTTGGTAACCTGATTATATACATCATACTCGATTATTATCAGAAATAACAGTCATTATCCCACTGGAGAGAGGATAACTCATCATAAACAAACGATCATATCATTCAAGAACTACATTCGGGCTTGATCCACTATAAATAGTGGTATGTAGGCAGTTTACGGGATCTTCTTCGACACTTACACTCCTTGAGTAGCTAGAGCACGTGCACTCTTGTGTGACATAGTCAAATTAGGGTTCTTGGCTGGCCAACATTTGGTCCTTGAGCTCTCATTCCGTAGATTCAGTCCGATCCTTTCGAGGAACCACATCCCGTGTTCTTCGGTAACACTAGTCGTGAGCCTTCCCGGGCGACTAGCTATTGATCTTCAACCACGAGCCTTTCTGGGTGGTTGGATGATTCCTTGTTTATTGGCGCTATTCCAGCACGAGGCCTCATAATCTGTTGTGCTAAAATCCTCCCACAACAATTGGCGCCCGAAGGAGGGGCCTCAAAAATCGTCATTTGGAGGAGTTATGGCGAGTGACAATTCTGATAGTGATAAGACACCGTCTCAGGATGGTAATGAACGAAACAAAGATGGTAGTGATGATGTTAGTAACAAAGACATCATGGATTATCTGAAAACGGTGAATGAAAGAGTTAACCACTTGGAAAAAGGTTCCGAGAAAATGAAAAAATGGCAAAGGAAGTGCAAGTCGAAGTTGAAAAAGAAGAATGTGACTCCGACAAGGTTAAATTTCGAGTCTGAGGACAATAGTGAAGACGACACTGATTATGTCCCATCTGAAGAAGAGGTAGAGGAGCCTGTGGAAGAAGAATATGAGGGCGACCAATCCGATGTCCCAGAAGCCCAGGGTACCGAAGGTTCACCCACCAGAAGTTTGAGCGTTTTTGACCGAGTTGGCAAAAGACTGACTAACAAAGACCTTCGTCACAAGTTGATTCACACTGGAAACAAAGATCGAAGGGATGGCAGTGGGGGTTCCATAACCCGGGGTTCCCGAGAACGTAGAGAGAGGTCCCACTCGGTACCCCCAAGAAGCACTTCCAAGAGGTCTCGATCTGATGGCAGAAGGAGTCATAGGCAAAGTGGTCACTCTTCTGGGCATAAAAGTAGGAAATCCCGTTCTACCGGAGTCCCAACCGGTAGGGGTCCCGACCAGGATTCCAGCTCCCATCAGAGTTCGGTTCCCAGAAGAAGTAAGACAGCCAATGAAGATGATGACTCTGGAAGTGATATGCTTTCAGATGGTGAAAATGGACAGTTCAGGATGTCTGACTGGAAAAAAGCCTTGGAAAAGATCAAGGAGGAGAAAAAGTTTAAGTCCGGTATCACTGCCGGTTCCCCATTTTCTGTGAAAGTGAAAAAGGCAGCCTTGCCAAGGTTCTTTAAGATGAATACTGACTTGAAATTCAATGGAAACTCAGATCCAGTTGAATACTTGAGCCGTTTTAATACGGAAATGGATGTTTACCAAGTGGAGGACTTAGCAAGGTGTAGGCTACTAGCATCCACACTGACTGGAAATGCCCACCAATGGTTCAAAAGGCTAGCCGAAGGGTCTATCAAATCCTGGAGGAAGATGGGAGATCAATTTATCTCTCAATTCAGGGCTACCGTGGCCTATGCCCCACCGGTGAATACCCTGGCTAATATCAAGCAAGAAACCCATGAATCTTTAAGACAGTATTTCAAAAGATTTAATGAGCAAGTGCCAAAAGTGAAGAAGGCCTCTGATGAAACTCTGAAAAATTTCCTAATAGCCGGGGTGTAACACCCCCAGATCCGGGGTCAGGGATCTGGTCGTTACGGTCTCAATATCCATCCACAAAACCAAAATAATCTAAATTACAACCTTGTGACCCAAAACAACAACATAAAACACACCCGTTATAGTCCCAGAGATGAAATCAGAGTAACCATCAATATTATTAATCACAAGTTTGAGTTCTTACAACCAAAGAATTACAATTAACCATTACATACTCTTTGCCATCCATTTGTATATGCCATATAATAAATACATTCGATACTCAAATGCTAACAACTAGCCTACCAGTAGCTGCATCCTCATCAATGGTAGCTATGACCTCAGCGGTTAATCCACTGACGGCTGACACCTGCTTACGCTGAGTGCGTCTTGCGCGGCCATCTGATCTAGCTATTGTTGTGATATAGATAAATAAAAAGGTAAAAAGTGAGTGGGGAATATAAAAAGGAAGGAAATCATTTCTACACTTGCTTTGTTTAATGACCTTTTTAGCACAAACACCCCAAAAAGGTTAAATATGAAACAAGATATAGCACAAACCATTGGAGACATGTTGTTATTTTAGCACAAAAAACCACTTTTTAGTGCTATATTATAGCAATAGCTCTATCTATTTTAGCACAACCATTGGCCATGCTCTTAGAAGACAAAGTTGTACAAAATATTTGGAAGCTAAAAATCTCAAAATGAGAGCTACCATCCTTTTTTTTTTCTTTGTTTTTTTTGTGTCATTGTCACTCTTATTTGTTATGTCCAAGTTCCAAAAATCACCATAGATAACTCGCCTTGCAAGAACTCTCAGCACCTGCTAATCCTTTATTGTTTGATATGGCAAAACTTGAACTGCTATCTGCATTTAAAAGTTTCTTTGGAACCAGACTGTACGTGTTCAAGTTTTCGCAGTTATGAGTTTGGTTTGTAGGTCACCAGAAGTCTACAGATGATCCAGTAATGTCTTCTGATAACATGATTGGTTGATTAAAGTAGGTTTTGCCCTTCTGGCCTAGTCCACGAAATTTGCGAGTCTAATCCGCAGCCTATTCATAATAATAAGCCTCGTTATAGGCTGCACTTGTAAAGATCCTGTCAACTATCACCTTCACACTGGAATAACGCAACTAGGACTTATCGATAGAGGTAGAATTGAATATACCATTCCTCTTTCTTCAAATTTTAAACTAACATATGTTCTCCAAAAGTTACCTGAATGCTTCTATGTGTACTATTCACAGGAAATAATTTACATAATTACCTTACAAAATTGGAGTTAATAAAAAGGTGAAAGGAACGAAATTCTAATGGATATATACAACTGTGCTGAAGGCAAAATTTGGATCTAATCCTGTTGAAGGAATCGTCGGTGTAGTAGGATCAGCAGAATCTAGACCTGTTTCAGTTGAAGGAACCGTCGGTGCAGCAGGAGAATCAATATTTGAACCGATTTCACTTGAAGGAACCGTATCTGAACCTGTTTCAGTTGAAGGAACCGTCGGTGCAGCAGGAGAATCAATATTTGGACCGATTTCACTTGAAGGAACCGTCGGTGTAGCAGGAGAAGCAGAATTATCTTCTGCAGGAGAAGCAGAATTATCTTCTGCAGGAGAAGTAGAATTATCTTCTGCTGGAGGAGCAGAATTATCTTGGGCGGGAGGAGCAGAATTATCTTGTGCAGGAGCAGAATTATCTTGGGCACGAGGAGCAGAATTATCTTCTGCAGGAGATGTAGATGAACCCTGATCACCAGACACAGGTGCAGGTGGAGAAGTATTGGTTGGAGTTGGAAGAGGAGAACTTGATGTGAAGTTTGCATGAGGATCGTAAGAATTCCGAATGTTCATGTAAGATGAATCTGCATTTTCTGAGTCTGAAACTGGGGTTGATGCAGTTTGCTGCCGGGGTTCAAACATAAGGCCAGATGCGTAAGGAACTTTAAAAGATGGCACCCAAGAATCTCCCTCAATGAATTTTGTAGCAGTAAAATGTTGTATCCGATCACTAGAGAGCTCCACAATTCCAGGCCATTTTACACGTTTATCTTTGTTTGAACCCGGTCCTCTATTGTTAAATTCGGTATAGAAGAGTGTGTCTAAAGCAAATGTACCATTCCAGGGAAGAAATCCTTCTGGTCGAATTACATCACCTATAAAAGATTCCATGATGACTGTTCTAGAATATTCTTTCCATGGTCTTCCGAGGTAAGACGGGAATTTGTTCTTGACAGGTCCGAGTGTGGAGTCGTCAATAATGGTGCAATTTTGAAAGACAATTCCTGTTGGCTGACGCACATTTTTCCTGCCTTGTGCCGTGACAATGCATTGTTGATTATCCATAGGCTTTCGGACCAGAAACGTACAGTTTTGGAAAACAGCAGCCGCGTCACCGAAAACAAAGTCTACTGTGCCTGAAATAACACAATCTCTGTAAAATTGGCGATAAGTGTGTGTGTAGAGAGTATCTTGGTACCCATCCATTTGGCAATTGTAGAATATTGACCTATCAGCTCCAACCCTGAGTGCCACCGCTTGGTGTTTTTCGGGACCTGCAGTGTTCTCAAATCCAATGTCCTTTGCCATGAAATAATCTCCACTAACCGCTGCAACAATCATTTGCATGTAGTATATAGTTAGGTTGTAGGGCATATGATTAGCCTCCTAATCTACTGTTCCAGGTTAAGTGTAGGAGAGTTGTTAACAAGTATAACATGCTTACCGACAGTTGCACTTTTGTAGGTGGTTGTTCCATCCACGAAGTTTAAACTTCCACTTATCCTTGTCTTGCCTGGACCGTCACCTACAACCATCACATGTGTCATGCTTGAATTGAATTGAACTTGTTCGTTATACACACCTTCCTTGATGTATAGGACAAACGTGTTTTTACTATGCTTAGGAATGTCCCATAAAGCTTCATTTATTGTCTTATATTTTCCTGATCCATCTTGTGCAACGACAAGGTCTGCCTTGATATTTCCCTGATTATCTTCAAGAAGCCTCCTTTTGTTAGAGTCTAACCATTCTGGAAATCGTGCCATTGACTTTAGACGACGATTATGAATTGTAGTTTTCACTTCTATTGATGACTCGAATTGTGTGGCAAATTGAGTCATCATGGCAAGGGCATTGGTAGTTAACTCCATGCCAGTTTTCAAAGCCAATCTCATATGCTGGCCAAGCAATCCATTTGTATATACAAATCCATCTAAACAAGTTTCTTGGTATGTCATGGCACCGCTTACCCAAAATAAGAGATCATTAATAATTCTAGCGAACGCTCCAATTTCATGATTGACAAACTTGTCCACAGATCTTTGGAGGTCACTTATCGCCATGTCCGTGAGCTCGCTGCAACCCGACAGAGCACCTCTTATAAGAGGTTCTCTGTGCAGTAATCCAAGGGATAATGCTCTCTTGGATGCAACTCTTAAGTGTGTCATTGCTATCTCAAACCCCGTACGCAACAAATCTCTGACATCATGATCGCTTCTCAAGGGCTTAAACGGAAGGTTATTAACGCAAGCATCTCTGAAATCAACTGCATGACAAATGTCTAGAATTGTTTTTTTAGACAATGCAATGTGTTTTTCCTTTGAACCAACTTTGTTTTGGTTGCCAATAATGCCAATGGTAAACACCAGCACTATACCAACCAACACTACAGAAGAGATGCCTATTATGGCATATCTCTTGTGTGTTTTCTCCATGTTTATATAGTATCTTTTAAGGATTTCAATGAATCTGATAACTATTTTTTCACTCTTCTATTATTGTTATTTTGTTCTTTCTGGTTTAATGTGAAGAAAGATCATATGCTTTCAAGTGTGCCTGAAATGAAGGTTGACCGTACTCTCCTGCTTTTATTTGTTGTTTTATAAAGCCTCCACACTATGTGGCTCTAGAAAAATGATTGCGCGGAAAGATAGCACCTGTGTAAACACACCATGTACAACACATATTTTGATAATATTTCGTATTAGACAAACAAACAGAAATTTGGAATAAACTTTTAAGTCTTTAACAATCAGTTTTCTGCATGACAAAAACAAAGTTAAATATTGGAATAATCAAACATCACAATCTCGGACAGAAAAAAAAAGAGACAATTATACCGGAACAGGCTTGGTTCTAGTTCCTAATTAGGGCCGTAATTCGAGTCGAGCCGGGCGAGTTCGAGCCGAGCTCGTTTATTAAACGAGCCGAAAATCCCCGCCGAACTCGGCTCGTTTGTTACACGAGTCGGGTCGAGTTACTCGCGAGCCCTCACGAGTCGAGGCGAGTTACTGTTATACGAGTCGGGTCGAGTTCTATTAAACGAGCCGAGCCTAACAAGCTGTTAAACGAGCCGAGCCTAACGAGCTGTTAAACGAGCCTAACGAGTTTCTATTAAGATCTCCAACGAAATTAATTTTTTATTTTTTAAAAATTTGGGAATATCATTTAATTAGATATATTTTGACATCCGTACGGTTGGATCGTCGAAAATTATTTTTAAAAAAATAGAAACAATAATATGGGACAAAACACTAGTTACGAGTACTAGACAATATAGTAGTGTTCTATTAAGATCTCCAACCAAATTAATTTTTTATTTTTTCAAAATTTGGGAATATCATTTAATTAGATATATCTTGACATCCGTATGGTTGGATCGTCGAAAAATATTTTTAAAAAAATAGAAACAATAATCTGGGACAAAGCACTAGTTACGAGTACTAGACAATATAGTAGTGTTCTATTAAGATCTCCAACCAAATTAATTTTTTATTTTTTCAAAATTTGGAATTATCATTTAATTAGATATATCTTGACATCTGTATGGTTGGATCGTTGAAAAATATTTTTAAAAAAATAGAAACAATAATATGGGACGAAGCACTAGTTACAAGTACAAGACAATATAGTCGTGTTCTATTAAAATCTCCAACCAAATTAATTTTTTATTTTTTCAAAATTTGGGAATATCATTTAATTAGATATATCTTGACATCCGTACGGTTGGATCGTCGAAAAATATTTTTAAAAGAATAGAAACAATAATCTGGGACGAAGCACTAGTTACGAGTACAAGACAATATAGTAGTGTTCTATTAAGATCTCCAACCAAATTAATCTTTTATTTTTTGAAAATTTGGGAATATCATTTAATTAGATATATCTTGACATCCGTACGGTTGGATCGTCCAGAAATATTTTTAAAAAAATAGAAACAATATTTTGAAAAATAAAAAAAAAATTGTAAACGAGCTCGAGCCGGGTCGAGTTCGAGTCGAGCCGGGTCGAGTTCGAGTTTTCGAGCCGGGTTTCATTCGAGCTCGGCACATACCCGGACCGGCTCGTTTATATAAACGAGCCTAAAATCGCTGCCGAGCTCGACTCGTTTACGAGCTCGAGTCGAGCCGGGTTCAGTTAAACGAGTTCGAGCCGGGTAGGCTCGCGAGCCACCCGACTCGAATTACAGCCTTATTCCTAATAACGCAATTGTTGCAACATATTTTTTTATACTTGTTATTTGCGAACAACATATTTGTATCTCTTTTAAATTATGAATACACTACTAGAAATTGTCACATAGACATCAGGGTTTAGACATCGGTTAGTTATACCCGTGATGTTAAAAGTAATAAAGACATCGGTTTACCTTTAAGCGATGTGTTTGTCATATTCGACATCACCCAAATAAACTAACCGATGTCAAAGTTGTTTATTTTTAAAATTTCCCCCGGTCCCAATTTTTTTAACTTAACTTCCCCCCAATACTAATATTTCATTTCCCCCTTAGTTTTTTTTCATTTCCCCCCTTCAACATATTTTCATTTCCCCCTTTCAAAACACACTTACCCAAAACAAACTACATCTCTGCTTAAAAAAAAAACACACACACACACGACTCAAACACACACATTCAAACACAAAAAATCGCCAAGATCGAACAGCTCGCGAGAAGAACAGAAAGATTCTCCAAGATTCACTCGAGAAGAAGCTCGATTGGTTCAATTTATTGAGAAGAAGCACTGTTCTTTAATTAATAAGTGATTCCTTTGATTTATTTGTTCATCAATTTATTTGTTCATCTATTTGCTTAATTTGTTCATCGATTGGGTTAATTAGTTCGCTTTTTACATTTCAATTAGGTTAATTTTGAATGGGTTTGTCTGTAATTGCTTTAACTGGATGTGAATCTCTTTCAATTAGGTTAATTTTGAATGGGTTTGTTTGTTCATATAATTTCATTATATTTCAATTTCTTGCAATGGAGCTGTATCTTTGGATGGTGGAATAATAAGGAGTCCTGGTGTTTTGACCTCAGTAGTAGGTAAGAACTCAATTATAGCAATCTCTATTTTTTGGGTTTTTTGTTGCATAGTCTCAATGAATTTTTGGAGTATGAGTAATAATTTGCAAATGTTCATGTAGGTTCTATAAGACCATTTGAAGCCATATTCATGTCCTCCACTGTTAAGAAGCACGATGTGTGTGATCAACTGATTGTAAGTCTTCATGGTAGGCCTTCTGATGTCTCTTTTTCAAGCTTCTCAAAGTCCTTAGCTTTCCTTGCTTTGGTTGGTTTCAGCTTGCTAATTGTAAATTATAGGTAAATTTGCTATTCTCCTTTCAGCTTTTCAATTAGGTTAATTTTGAATGGGTTTGTTTGTAATTGCTTTAACTGGATATTACTTGCATCCATATGAGATTTGTAATAGTGGTAAAAACTGGACCTTCTTTTTACATTGACTAGATCCTAATAACCTGCGTTGCATGCTTCATTTGTATAACAGCATGACAAAGGGCTCACGAATCCAGCTCTTTTTCCTTGGTACTTACATATTCTCGACTCGTAAATTTGACAAAATATCTTTACTATCTGGAAACAATCAGATTATGTAAACGAAGTTGTTAAGAGTTTTGTCCTCATGAAGACAATAACATAATAAATATAGAACTTTGAACAAAGTTCGTTACTAATAGCTGAAAGGTTTAAATCGGGAATTAGTTGATTTATTGTTTTCAGTGAGTTATCTATATAAACTTATTTCGACGCGCAGACTGTTAATTAGTGTAATTCATTTTTCCTATGCAGGTTGGTTGTATTACCAGATTGGTTCCCCAGAAGGGTGTGCATCTCATAAGACATGCAATCTATCGGACACTAGAGCGGGGAGGACAATTTGTACTTCTTGGTTCAAGCCCAGTCCCTCATATCCAGGTAATTTTCAGTTCACTTTTGTAGTATCAACACTTCAGTTTTGGTTCGTTTCTTTTGATTGGTTATTTTCGCTATTAATAAAATTGTATATTTGTAGAAAGAATTTGAGGAGATTGCAAATCATTTTCAAAGTCACGAACATGTGAGGTTGTTATTAAAATATGATGAGTCTCTTTCCCATTTGATTTATGAAGCATCAGATATGCTAATCATTCCGTCTATCCTTGAGCCTTGCGGCCTTACACATGTTTTGGTAAAATTTCCTTAGTACCTTGAGAAGCAAACATCTTGAGTCGTGGCCAATATATTATGGTTCTTTTGTAGATAGATTTCTCAGAAGAATTATGACATGTTTGCATATGATAGCTATGAAATATGGTTCAGTTCCAGTAGCTAGAAAAACTGGAGGTCTAAATGACAAGTGACTTATTGCTGCTTGACTATAGATATTGGATTACTTGATTTTGATAATCTACATTGAGCATATCGGTGCTAATATTTTGTTTCCCAATTGTTTCCATTTTTTTTATGTGAAGTGTTTTTGACATTGACGACGATAGTATTACAGTTCAATTCAGAAATGGTTATACATTTTTTACATCTGATGAACAGGTAACTATTCAATAAATTTTGAGTATTTGGAATTTTAAATCTTTCTTTTATGAGAATTTGGCGAGGTGAGGCTGTGAAGAAGCTTGTACAAAATCATTCCATTATTCGTAAGTAGGCTTTGTTTACATGGTTAACTTGACAATATTAAGCTCCAAACTCTAAATAAATATAGAGTACATGACGATATTATATATTATTCCATTATAGACTGGTCGTACCATTCCATGTCATGTATATCTACTTGTTCGTATGTTGAAATCCTAAAAAAAACATATGTTGCTATATATTTGTAAGAACCCTAATTTTTGGTAATATTTTATTTTATTTAATATCTTGTGGCAATGTCAATATGGAACCTTTCTGGTCATCCCTGTGATTAATAGAATTGATTGTCTGAGAAACTGTGTTGTTGTATTCACTGTGTAAGATAAAAAGGGAGATTGTGAAGGCAAGAGTCTTATTGTTAGTGAGATTTATAAAACTTGGGATTTGAGAATGATTAGAGTGTTACAAGATTTATTAAGGATCATGACAAGGAATTATGGACATTAGAGGAATTTACACAATTAGTACTTAAGGAATTATAGGGGAAAATCTCTACGCGACAAAATATTATTACGAGGGATTAATTAAGATACGATACGAATTAAAGATTAGATAATAAGCATTGGTGGGGAGAATAATAATACAAGGAGTAGTATTGCATGCAAGCTCATGCAACTAAGTAGTTAGGAAAGCAAACTAGATGAACCAAATAGCAAGGGGAATAGTAACTAGTTGGCTTGCTTTTTCAAAAGTGGAGACAAGAGTACATGAGAGCCATACCTATAGCCATGTCTAGATTGTACCATACTAATACATATAATTATATGTAACACCCAATCAAACACACAACCACACAAACACAAAAGAAAAGAAATCAAACTCTCCCCCCCCCTTAATATTGCTCTCGGCCAAGACCAAGTGGAGAAGAAAGAAAAATTCTTTCTCCCACTTCTCATCACTCAAAATTCATACCATAATTCCTAGGTCATCTAAATCATCTAATCAAGGTATGCTAGCAATTTCACTTCATTTCATCCATCCAATTCCAAGTTATAAAATGTTAAAGATTGGGTGAATAGTAACCATGTTTGATTTTCTTTTAGATCTTGGATTATAAGTGTTGTAGGAGATCATCTAAGGTGTTGTTGAGTTGTGAGAAGCTTACCCAAGACCACTAGGAGCTCAAGAAGGTATAAAATCACAAACCCTCTTGGTTATGTAGTATTTATAATGTTTGGTAATAGATCCATGCATGTATGAGCTAATCTTGGTTGTATAAGTGTTGGATGACTTGGATCTTGAGTTTTTATGTTGAGATTATGGCTTTTATGACTATGGATAGTATATATATCACCATGAGTGTTATAAACCATGATTTGAGTGTATTGAGTGTTGGTTGTATGGTGGAATTGTGAAAAATAATTGATGTAAGTGGTATGTTCATGCTGAGTTTTTCCAGGAGCAATGACCTGTATTGTGACACGATTTTGAACACCCAAATGATGTCCCCTGATGTCCTACCTTATATTGTTGGAAAGATAATTGAATGTAGTTTCTGGATATGTAAGTTTCATAGCTAGGTGATGTGTGGATTTTTAGTTATGGCCGGAGAAGTGATTTTTGTTTCTGGACTATGGACTGCATAAAGTGACCCCCTTGTGAACCTTGTTTAAACACCTTAAAAATTATTTGGGATCATGGAAAAATTTGAGAACGTAGGTAATACAGTGGTGAAGGCTACCCAAAAAGAATTGGATTAAAATATGAATTTTTGGATTTTATAAAAATGCTAGAGTAAATTTCGCGCAAGGGAAAAAGTCGTTAGTGGAGCATAATTCTAGGAGTAATGGTTATGGTTCGAATGTGGTAACTAAATTAAGTCGAATAAGTGACGAGCGTAATCGAGTGATGACATGGACCTATAGAGGGGCTAGAGAGTCATAAGACGAAGTCGTTAAGTTAATTTCGTATCCCCTTAAAACCCCGTAATTAGAAAGAAATTGTTAAGGTACTAACGAACGATTATTGTTTATGAATAGATCGTTCGAATCCGCACGCTCGACCACCCCAACCAAACCAAGGCAAGTTTACTTTTCAAAACTTATCCCTATACAAGGATTTTCACTGTTGTGTTTGTAGTTTTCAAATTATATCAAATGCTATGTTTATCGAAGTATTGACGCAATTGAGATTGAACAAGTACATGTATGCTTTTACCCCTTGAACTTAGATTGAAATGTTTTCTTCGGACAACGACTCTAGCAATAGAGGTCGTAGCGGTCCGTATATACTATTGACCGGGGAGCGGTATATTATTATATCGTATCTATATTGCAAAAACCCGAAGGGTCATTCGGGTGGTATCGTATATTCAAATAACTATTATTATATCTTCGTAAATACTCGAAACCCTATCTTGGATTAAAAGTTTATTTTATTAAATAATTATTTTATTAATTGTTAATATTAAATCTCAAAATATCATTTAATAATTATTGTTCACTATTTTAAAAACAAAGTTAATCCAAGATACCTTTTAATACTTTCAAACTCGAACTTTTTCGAACTCGAAACATTTTCGAAAACCCCCGGTCAGGTTCTGCTTCTTGTATGATTTCAAGAACTCTCGGTCGACTGATGTCGAACCACAATTACTCTGTTTTCAATCAAAATCAAGTTTTCAAAAGAAAAAGAAAAAGGGACTCTGGCAGGTGTAGGAACCGTTGACGAACGATTCCCGGGATGTGTAAGCGGCCGTGAGCCAGGCGGTCCATCACTTATTATTCCGGCCCAGGTGTTGCCGAAGGATGATTACGGATGTAGTTTTCATCGAGGGTGATTACGGATGTAGTTTTCACTCGGGGATAGTTACGGATGTAGTTTCTATCCTTCTACCGGTAGAGAAGACCCGCGGATTATTGGACTCGGATGTGGCGACTGATCATCGTCAATCCCTGTCAGGTTTTATGTTTTCTTTAAGTCCCATTCCTCCACTTTGGAAAAATGCTTTGACACTGCATCTTAGGCCTATGTGCCAGTTGCCGATAGCGTTCTACTTTGATGAGAAAGATGTTGACTTCATGCAGTAGCTAGAACTGCAAGGTTATTTTGAAAACAAGGGCACGTACTGGTGCACCTTTGAAATTTACCAATAATGACAAGTGATTTTATAACTGATTGATACAACGAGTTTAATGACTGTTATACATATGAAATGCTATATTGCTTACTTTATACCTATATTCTTGCTGAGCTATAGTTGCTCACTCTTGCTTGTTTTCAAATTTTACAAACACAACAGCTAAGAGAAATGGCAAGAACCTGTCAGACTGTCCGAAAGCAGGTGACTAGACCCCAGGCTGCAGTTGAGATTCCACCGGTAGGCCCCATTAGCCGGATTGGTCGGCAACTTTTGTTAGTACATTTTATCTATAAGTATGACCTGTGCAAGGCAGTGTACCGTAACAAACTTTCAAGCCGCCAACTTCGCTTCATATCGAAGTGTTGCTGGTAGCATAAATGCTATTTAATTCGGTCTGTAATAACTCTAAAACTTTTACTTTTGCTTAATCAAATGTATGACGTTTCTGAGACTCTAACCTGTATGTGTGTGTGTGTGTGGTGTGAGTTTATTGTGGGGTCGATGGCTGTTTATTTATATTATGTGCAAGAACAAGTATGTTATGAATGGAAAATGGACCGTGAGCGCCTAGATCTCCGACCCCGGATCTGGGGGCGTCACAGAAATGGTATCAGAGAGAAGGTTACAGTTCTCAGAAACGATAGTAATTCAGGAAAGCAACCATAATAATACTAATAATAATAACAATAATAATAACCCCATTAATACCTAGAGCTCTCATCGAGTTCACAGTCGGGTTATCGGATATAGCCCTGACTTCTAAGGCCCGTGAGGGAACTACTTCTTAAACCCTTCTTTTTGGTTAGTAACCTAGCTTATTTCCCTTGTGTAGATGGAGGATATACCAGACCCTGAGGCCTATGAGAGGGAGCATGATGAGGCACTACTGAGAGAGACTGAGGACCCTGTTGAGGATACTGATGCTGACCCTGAGCTGGGCCCCTGGATTACGATATTAGGGGATACTGATGATGAGGATCCCGAGGAGGAGCCCTTTATGGAGCCTGAGCCTGTTACCCCCTCCCCTGTGGCCACTGATGAGGAGAGTGTGCGACCCGGTGAGGACCGTGTTGTGTCACCCCCACCCTCTCCACAGTCATTGAGCCCCACTTCTTCAGATGATGACCCCGAGGAGGATACTTCTAGTGAGGAGGAGCGTGACCCTACCCCTGCTCCTGCTCCTGTCCCTGTTATGCCACCCCCACCACTGGACCTACCCCCGGTGTCGGGCGCTGAGCACGCCTATGTCGTGCAGTTCATGACCCGAGACTTACTTTCTGCGGAGGCCCGACTTAACGAGGCTAGGAGGGTGATAGTGGAGGAGCGCGAGGCGCGCTTGAGGATCCAGGCTGAGATGAGGACTACTGTTGCTAGGAGGACTAGAGCTCGACTCCACAGGATTGAGAGGAGGAGTCGCGAGAGGGTTCTCGGATTAGGGATCCGCGGGGGCGGAGTGATCCAGGCTAGGGATGTTAGGCGTGTTGTGCGTCGTGCATTTGCCCGGGTGAGGGCCTTGCTCCGTCGCGGTGCGGCCCCGTGATGTGTTACTGATAGCTCAGTCCCCTAGGTTCAGATGACATTAGTGTGTCGATTTTGCGGGATAGTTGACTTGTGCAGTGGCGTCCTTTCTGACCAGTGGATGAGTAGACTGACCTACATATATTTAGATGTGACTACGGATAGGATGTACAGATGTAGCCCTACTTTTGTGTAGCCCTGACTATTCGGATTATGTACTTGTATTTGTTCCACTTTTGCTAGACTTTGACATCGGAACTATGTATTTGGCTCTAACATCCAAACTTTGTGACCACCCTTGTACCGTACTTATTTAGTTTCAGTTTCCTTGATATTGTCTCAACTGTTTTACTTTCCGATGCCATGCTCTACTGTTTTGATATACAACTGTGATTATACAACTGCTACAAGCCACAAATACAACCATACTGTTTCAAATTTACGATATGCGATTTCAAATTGTTCTCCAAATTTTCCTACAATTTTTCTAAGATAAACCTTTCAAAAAAAAAAAAAAAAAAAAAAAACGGTTTTAGTTATTTAAAATTTTGAAAACATTTATATAAGTTCGAAGTTTTGAAATCTTGGACATTCCTACAAATGTTTTCGAACCACGTAACGACTTTCCTAAAAAGGTTTTATAACTTATCGCCATCATAAGGGCACCGCGAGTTTCGAAATTTTAACCCTGTATAAAGAGGAACAATACGTTCCTGACTTCTCTAAATACGGTCAAATAAATTGAAAACCCTAACCCATTTTTGTCTTATTAACAGAATCATGCCACCCAGAAGAATGAACACTCGAGCTCACCCGGCCAGCTCTGAAGGCCAGGGTAGCCACCATGGGCCGGAAGGCCACCAAAACCGAGAGAGAGAGGATCAGAACCTGAGCGAGGATGAAGGTAGTGACTATAACTTGTTTGATAACTCTGAGTATGATGAAGAGGAAGCTGAGGATGATACCCTAGAGGTGGAAAACCCAAGGAGAGACCCTATGGAACGATTCATGGACCTACTTAGGCAGAACTTGGACCGTCCCCCGGTCCAGCCACCACCCAACAATGCGAATGCCAATGCCTTTCGGAATTTCAAATCCCTGAAATCCCCGGAGTTTAAGGGAACTGCGGACCCAGTCGAGGCAAGAGCCTGGATGAAAGAAATGGAAAAATCTTTTGAGATACTAGGAGTCGCTGAAGAGCAGAAAACTGTTTTCGCCACCTATCTGCTGAAGGGTGAGGCAAACTACTGGTGGGAAGCTAAAAAGAATTTGGAGGGAAGAGGTGTGGTGACCTGGGAGAGGTTTAGCGAGTTGTTCTTGGAAAAGTATTTCCCTAGGTTCATGGAAACACAAATGGAGCTAAAATTTTTGGAACTCAAGCAAGGTAACATGACGGTGGCCGAGTATGAGGCAAGATTTACTGAGCTGTCAAGGTTTGTGCCGGAATATGTGAACTCTGAGGTGAAGAGGGCCCGAAGGTTTCAATTGGGGCTAAAGCAATGGATTCAGAATCGTGTGGCGGTTCTTGAGCTGACAGACTATGCCACCCTGGTACAGAAATCATCGATTGTTGAGGCTGGAAGTGAACAGATGCAGAAGGAGAGGGAAGGAAAGAAGAGGAAGTTTGATAGTCGAAAGGGAAACTCTGCGGGAGGGAGCTTTCCGAGCAAGTTTAAGCGAGGAACAGTGTCCCAGCACAGCGGAAACTTTGGAACCAAGAGAGCTGAAAGTTGGAGTGTGGGCCAGGGCGGCCGACCACAGGGATCATCGTACTCTACCCCACCCCGAGCCCCACTCCCGGAATGCAATAAATGTGGAAGGAAACATGCGGGCGTGTGTAACCTGCAAGATGTGAAGTGCTTCAAGTGTGGGCTGACGGGACATTATGCTAACACCTGTCGAGGGACTAGTAACAACACCAGTGCTGGAGGTAATTGCTTCAAGTGTGGGAAACCAGGGCACCGAATGAGGGAATGTATGTCCTCTGGGCCAGCTGCATCAAGAGTGAGTGGAACTGCTTCTAACAGGGCCCCTACTGCAAGAACTTTTAACATGACTGTGCAAGATGCCGTGAGGAACACGGATGTGATCGCAGGTACCCTACTACTCAACTCAGTTAATGCGAATGTTTTATTTGATTCGGGAGCTACCAAGTCTTTCATATCTCTAGATTTTGTATGTCGGTTAGGCCTTAAGACTGAACCACTGAGAGACAGACTGCAAGTAGAGATAGCTAATCATGAAATTATTCCTGTTAACCAAGTATGTCCCGGTTGCGACCTAGAAATAGAAGGGCGACACTTTCGGGTAGATTTAATACCTTTTAAATTAGGAGAGTTTGACGTAATAATAGGTATGGATTGGTTGACAACCCATGGAGCTCAGATTGATTGCATGAAGAAGAAAGTGAGTTTAAGACTGCCAGGGGATAAGGAAGTAGTGTTTAGTGGAAAACGACAAACCCAAAAGTTCCTGACTATGATTCAAACTAAAAGGCTGTTACGTAAGGGATGCGAAGCCTATCTAGCCTATGTAAAGGATACCAAGAAGGAGGCACCCAACCTACAGGAAATCCCAGTCGTTAATGAATTCGCGGATGTATTTCCGGATGATCTTCCAGGACTACCACCTGATAGAGACATCGAGTTCGCTATAGATTTAGTTCCGGGCACGGCCCCAATTTCGAAAGCCCCATATAGGCTAGCCCCAGTGGAGATGAAAGAGTTGGCCACCCAATTGCAAGAGCTGTTGGATAAAGGAATGATAAGACCTAGTGTGTCACCGTGGGGAGCCCCGGTGCTATTCGTGAAAAAGAAGGATGGCAGTATGAGATTATGCATAGACTATAGGGAGTTGAATAAGGTGACCATAAAGAATAAGTATCCTTTGCCCAGAATAGATGACTTGTTTGACCAACTAAAGGACGCGGTTTATTTTTCCAAGATCGATTTCAGAACCGGGTACCACCAGTTAAGGATTAAGCCAGAAGATATACCAAAGACGGCCTTTCGCACCCGGTACGGACACTATGAGTTTTTAGTAATGTCGTTTGGGTTAACAAATGCACCCGCAGCTTTCATGGACTTAATGAATCGAGTCTTCAAGAAGTATCTGGACAAGTGTGTTATAGTCTTCATCGATGACATCTTGATTTATTCCAAGACGAAAGAGGAACATGCAGAGCACTTGAGGATTGTATTGGGAGCGTTAAGAGAAGAAAAGTTGTACGCTAAGTTCTCGAAGTGTGAATTTTGGTTGAAGGAAGTTCAGTTCTTGGGGCATGTGATTAGCGAACAAGGCATCCTAGTGGACCCAGCCAAAATAGAGGCTGTATCAAATTGGGAGAGACCAACCACTCCGACAAAGGTGAGAAGTTTCATAGGATTGGCCGGCTACTATAGAAGATTTGTCCAAGACTTTGCCAAGATAGCAGCCCCTTTGACCTGGCTAACTCGCAAGACCGAGAAGTTTGTGTGGACTGAGAAATGTGAAGAAAGCTTCCAAGAGTTGAAAAAGAGGTTGGTGACAGCACCAATACTAGCCTTACCCGATGATAAGGGAGATTTTGTGATTTATAGCGATGCATCCCATAAAGGTTTAGGGTGTGTGCTTATGCAGCACGGTAAGGTGATTGCGTATGCGTCCAGACAACTTAAGGAGTATGAGATAAGATACCCCACCCATGATTTGGAATTAGCAGCAATAGTCTTTGCTTTGAAGATCTGGAGACATTATCTTTACGGAGAAAAGTGTGAAATCTACACGGATCACAAGAGCTTAAAGTACATATTCACTCAGAAAGAGTTAAACATGAGGCAGAGGAGATGGTTAGAGCTAATCAAAGATTATGACTGTGAGATTCATTATCACCCAGGGAAGGCCAACGTAGTGGCCGATGCACTTAGCCGAAAGGAGAAGCTTAAGATGATAACGTCAGTGGACGAAGTGATCAAGGACCTCGAGAGGCTGGAGATTGAGGTGAGGCTGCCAGGAATCGGCCAAGAGAGCCTGATGGAAATAAAAGTCCAACCACCGCTACTGGAAAAGATTAAGTTATGCCAGGAAAAGAAGATAGAAGAAGAAAAGAATTCGATGGAGAAAATTTTGACTGGCGAAGAAATTAGGTGTGAGAAGGACGGGAATGGAGTTATGAGGTACGCATCTAGGATATGGATCCCGAACGTTCAAGAATTAAAAGATGAGATTTTGCAAGAGGCTCATAGTTCAAGGTATTCGATTCACCCTGGAGGCACCAAGATGTATAGGGATTTGAAAGAATATTATTGGTGGCCAAATATGAAGAAGGACATAGCAGAGTGGGTAAGTAAATGCTTGACATGTCAGAGAGTGAAGGCCGAACACCAGAGGCCCAGTGGATTGTTGCAACCCTTAGAGATACCTGAGTGGAAGTGGGAACAGATCGCGATGGACTTTGTGGTCGGATTACCAAGGACCAAGACTAATCATGACGCCATTTGGGTAATTATTGATAGATTGACCAAGTCAGCACATTTTCTTCCAATCAACGAGAGATACACTGTCGACAAGCTGGTAGATATCTACTTAAAAGAGATTGTGGTTAGGCATGGGGTTCCTGTGAGCATTGTATCAGATAGAGACCCAAGATTCAACTCCAGGTTCTGGAGGAGTTTTCAGGATTGTGTGGGGACTAAGTTAAACATGAGTACTGTATACCATCCCCAAACAGACGGACAGAGCGAGAGAACCATCCAGACCATCGAGGACATGTTGAGAGTATGTGCCATAGATTTCAAGGGAAGTTGGGACGACCACTTGCCGTTGATCGAATTTTCCTACAACAACAGTTACCATGCGAGTATAGGCATGCCCCCATATGAAGCTTTGTACGGACGAAGATGTCGGTCTCCTTTGTGTTGGGAAGAGGTAGGAGAACAGAAGATATTAGGGCCTGAACTGGTCCAACAGACAAGAGAAACTATTGAACTCATAAGAGGACGGCTGGTAGCGGCCCAAGACAGACAGAAGAAGTATGCGGACCAGTCCCGCAAGGATAAGGAATATGAGGTAGGAGAGTTTGTGATGTTAAAAGTATCACCGTGGAAGGGATTGATGAGATTTGGTAAGAAGGGGAAACTAAGCCCGAGATTTATTGGACCTTTTGAGATCTTGAAACGAGTTGGAAAGTTAGCCTATGAATTAGCTTTACCTCCGAGCTTACAGCAAGTACATAATGTGTTTCATGTGTCCATGCTACGACCCTACCATACCGACTTCCGACATGTGATAGAACATGATCAAGTGGATCTGCAACCAGACTTAACATATGTGGAGCAACCCGTAGAAATTATGGATAGGAAAGAACAGGTGCTGAGGAATAAAGTTGTCAAACTAGTGAGAGTCTTGTGGAGGAACCAAAATGTCGAAGAATCAACATGGGAACTAGAACGCGCAATGCGTGAAAAGCACCCCCAACTGTTTTCAACCTGATTCCGGGACGGAATCCTTTTAAGGAGGGGAGGCTGTAAGAACCCTAATTTTTGGTAATATTTTATTTTATTTAATATCTTGTTGCAATGTCAATATGGAACCTTTCTGGTCATCCCTGTGATTAATAGAATTGATTGTCTGAGAAACTGTGTTGTTGTATTCACTGTGTAAGATAAAAAGGGAGATTGTGAAGGCAAGAGTCTTATTGTTAGTGAGATTTATAAAACTTGGGATTTGAGAATGATTAGAGTGTTACAAGATTTATTAAGGATCATGACAAGGAATTATGGACATTAGAGGAATTTACACAATTAGTACTTAAGGAATTATAGGGGAAAATCTCTACGCGACAAAATATTATTACGAGGGATTAATTAAGATACGATACGAATTAAAGATTAGATAATAAGCATTGGTGGGGAGAATAATAATACAAGGAGTAGTATTGCATGCAAGCTCATGCAACTAAGTAGTTAGGAAAGCAAACTAGATGAACCAAATAGCAAGGGGAATAGTAACTAGTTGGCTTGCTTTTTCAAAAGTGGAGACAAGAGTACATGAGAGCCATACCTATAGCCATGTCTAGATTGTACCATACTAATACATATAATTATATGTAACACCCAATCAAACACACAACCACACAAACACAAAAGAAAAGAAATCAAACTCTCTCCCCCCCCCCTTAATATTGCTCTCGGCCAAGACCAAGTGGAGAAGAAAGAAAAATTCTTTCTCCCACTTCTCATCACTCAAAATTCATACCATAATTCCTAGGTCATCTACATCATCTAATCAAGGTATGCTAGCAATTTCACTTCATTTCATCCATCCAATTCCAAGTTATAAAATGTTAAAGATTGGGTGAATAGTAACCATGTTTGATTTTCTTTTAGATCTTGGATTATAAGTGTTGTAGGAGATCATCTAAGGTGTTGTTGAGTTGTGAGAAGCTTACCCAAGACCACTAGGAGCTCAATAAGGTATAAAATCACAAACCCTCTTGGTTATGTAGTATTTATAATGTTTGGTAATAGATCCATGCATGTATGAGCTAATCTTGGTTGTATAAGTGTTGGATGACTTGGATCTTGAGTTTTTATGTTGAGATTATGACTTTTATGACTATGGATAGTATATATATCACCATGAGTGTTATGAACCATGATTTGAGTGTATTGAGTGTTGGTTGTATGGTGGAATTGTGAAAAATAATTGATGTAAGTGGTATGTTCATGCTGAGTTTTTCCAGGAGCAATGACCTGTATTGTGACACGATTTTGAACACCCAAATGATGTCCCCTGATGTCCTACCTTATATTGTTGGAAAGATAATTGAATGTAGTTTCTGGATATGTAAGTTTCATAGCTAGGTGATGTGTGGATTTTTAGTTATGGCCGGAGAAGTGATTTTTGTTTCTGGACTATGGACTGCATAAAGTGACCCCCTTGTGAACCTTGTTTAAACACCTTAAAAATTATTTGGGATCATGGAAAAATTTGAGAACGTAGGTAATACAGTGGTGAAGGCTACCCAAAAAGAATTGGATTAAAATATGAATTTTTGGATTTTATAAAAATGCTAGAGTAAATTTCGCGCAAGGGAAAAAGTCGTTAGTGGAGCATAATTCTAGGAGTAATGGTTATGGTTCGAATGTGGTAACTAAATTAAGTCGAATAAGTGACGAGCGTAATCGAGTGATGACATGGACCTATAGAGGGGCTAGAGAGTCATAAGACGAAGTCGTTAAGTTAATTTCGTATCCCCTTAAAACCCCGTAATTAGAAAGAAATTGTTAAGGTACTAACGAACGATTATTGTTTATGAATAGATCGTTCGAATCCGCACGCTCGACCACCCCAACCAAACCAAGGCAAGTTTACTTTTCAAAACTTATCCCTATACAAGGATTTTCACTGTTGTGTTTGTAGTTTTCAAATTATATCAAATGCTATGTTTATCGAAGTATTGACGCAATTGAGATTGAACAAGTACATGTATGCTTTTACCCCTTGAACTTAGATTGAAATGTTTTCTTCGGACAACGACTCTAGCAATAGAGGTCGTAGCGGTCCGTATATACTATTGACCGGGGAGCGGTATATTATTATATCGTATCTATATTGCGAAAACCCGAAGGGTCATTCGGGTGGTATCGTATATTCAAATAACTATTATTATATCTTCGTAAATACTCGAAACCCTATCTTGGATTAAAAGTTTATTTTATTAAATAATTATTTTATTAATTGTTAATATTAAATCTCAAAATATCATTTAATAATTATTGTTCACTATTTTAAAAACAAAGTTAATCCAAGATACCTTTTAATACTTTCAAACTCGAACTTTTTCGAACTCGAAACATTTTCGAAAACCCCCGGTCAGGTTCTGCTTCTTGTATGATTTCAAGAACTCTCGGTCGACTGATGTCGAACCACAATTACTCTGTTTTCAATCAAAATCAAGTTTTCAAAAGAAAAAGAAAAAGGGACTCTGGCAGGTGTAGGAACCGTTGACGAACGATTCCCGGGATGTGTAAGCGGCCGTGAGCCAGGCGGTCCATCACTTATTATTCCGGCCCAGGTGTTGCCGAAGGATGATTACGGATGTAGTTTTCATCGAGGGTGATTACGGATGTAGTTTTCACTCGGGGATAGTTACGGATGTAGTTTCTATCCTTCTACCGGTAGAGAAGACCCGCGGATTATTGGACTCGGATGTGGCGACTGATCATCGTCAATCCCTGTCAGGTTTTATGTTTTCTTTAAGTCCCATTCCTCCACTTTGGAAAAATGCTTTGACACTGCATCTTAGGCCTATGTGCCAGTTGCCGATATCGTTCTACTTTGATGAGAAAGATGTTGACTTCATGCAGTAGCTAGAACTGCAAGGTTATTTTGAAAACAAGGGCACGTACTGGTGCACCTTTGAAATTTACCAATAATGACAAGTGATTTTATAACTGATTGATACAACGAGTTTAATGACTGTTATACATATGAAATGCTATATTGCTTACTTTATACCTATATTCTTGCTGAGCTATAGTTGCTCACTCTTGCTTGTTTTCAAATTTTACAAACACAACAGCTAAGAGAAATGGCAAGAACCTGTCAGATTGTCCGAAAGCAGGTGACTAGACCCCAGGCTGCAGTTGAGATTCCACCGGTAGGCCCCATTAGCCGGATTGGTCGGCAACTTTTGTTAGTACGTTTTATCTATAAGTATGACCTGTGCAAGGCAGTGTACCGTAACAAACTTTCAAGCCGCCAACTTCGCTTCATATCGAAGTGTTGCTGGTAGCATAAATGCTATTTAATTCGGTCTGTAATAACTCTAAAACTTTTACTTTTGCTTAATCAAATGTATGACATTTCTGAGACTCTAACCTGTATGTGTGTGTGTGTGTGGTGTGAGTTTATTGTGGGGTCGATGGCTGTTTATTTATATTATGTGCAAGAACAAGTATGTTATGAATGGAAAATGGACCGTGAGCGCCTAGATCTCCGACCCCGGATCTGGGGGCGTCACAATATTCCTCTTTTTAACTATTTGCAATGGTCACATTATCCAAAGATGATCTTGTTGCAAGTGAACATTAGTGCCAGATTCCAAACTGTTCACAATGCTTACTACACCGACAAAGACATCGATTTTTTTTTTCACAAAGATATCGGTGATTACCCGATTTCTATTGCCAGATTTCTAGTAGTGATACAAGAAGATCCGTAATGATGTGTATCTTATGTACCTCTTTTATATTATGAATACAAGAAGGTTCGTAATGATGTGTATCTCTTTTGTATATATAAGATGTTCTGTAATTTTTTCTCGCACTTAAAAAAAATCATAGTTTTTTTACCTTTTCATGAATAAATTCAATTAATCGTGTTGGACATCCACGTCTACTAATATACATGTCGTTAGAGATATACAAAAAATATTTTTTCATTGCAGCTTATTAATATAGCTATCAGTTATATGATCCAGTACAAAAAAATTAATCATGGGTTTTTCGAGTGACTATAACCGTGAGTAAAGAGTATATTCAAGCACAACATTGCTAAACAAGAGTGTTTTATTCAAGATCAAACTTCCTCAACTGACAGCTATATACAGATTTGGATTCAAAAACATGCAGTACTAGTCTCCTTCATAAACTCTCTCTGTTTTTACAATTTCACGTTGAAAAAAAGAGACAAAAGGATTGCACTTCTGACATTAAGTGTACTTGGGAGAATTTGAACCATATTCTGGATTTAAGTTCTACTAGAGGGTAACTCTCGACATGATTGAACCGCATTTCGTCGAAATTATTCTATAACCTTTATTAATAAGCGAAACACCCTTTTAACGGTACCACTTTTGGTTTCACCCCTATTTTGCCTATTTTGATTTCACTTTTCACCTCTATAATCCTATTTCTACTATAATTGTATGATGTTTTTTAATAAAATAGAAATTCTATTATAATTATAATTCTTTTATTACAACTTTAAATAAAAAAAATAGTTTCAATCCTAGAATCATATTCCTTTATAATTCTATGTTATTTTTTAAAGAAAATAATAAAATTGAAATCCTATTATAATTATAATACAATTTTTTATCATAATTTAGAATCAAAAAATAATACGATCAATTCTCCAAACGATTTTTCAAGAAACACCCCTTTAACGGTACCACTTTTGGTTCGTACCGTATTTGATTTCACCCCTATAATCCTATTTTTACTATAGTTCTATGTTGTTTTTTAATAAAATAGAAATTCTATTGTAATTATAATTCTTTTATTACAACTTTGAAAAAAAATAGTTTCATCCCTAGAATCATATTCCTTACAATTCTAAGTTATTTTTTTAAAGAATATAATAAAATTGAAATACTATTATAATTATAATTGAAATAATAAAAAGTAGGGTGTAATTAATACGTGTATTGAATGCAAGGGATTGAGAGCTTCGAGCTTTAATGGTGGCTGCTCTTGTTATCGGGGACTAACTCGATCCTAACAAGATGCATACGTACCTTGATGAATATCAAGAATCAAGCCAAAACGTAGTTCTAGAATTGCCTACGTGGCTTGATGCGCCCTCGCGGCATAGTAACGTAGTGACTTGCATGTCCTTATTCGAGGATTAAGCCTAAAACGTGGTGGATGTGTATGGAGCTGTGCCCAAAAACGCTCCCTTTGAGAATGAGGGGTTAGACCCTTTATATAGGCTTGAGAAGCCTTGGAATTAGGGTTTAGTAACTTGGTGGGCAAGTTACCCACTTTGGGCCCAATTTTAGATCCTTCCATGAGGGAGGTGGAAAACTATAGGAGTTGTATACCTTGGAGGCTACTCCATAAATAATTTGGTTTCCTTTTGGACTCAATAAAAGAGTCTTTTATTTGGCTGAATTATTAGCCACGAATTTATTATTTAATTAGGGTTTTGGGCCTCATTAATGGGCTTCGTAACTGGACCAAGTTAGGTCTAATTAACACAACATTAATTGTATTTTTAGGGCTTACTTTCAGCCCATATCATTTGCCCCTCAACTTTTAGGATAACTGATCAGATTTTCGTAGAAGTTATATTTGCCTTAATCGAGACTTGGGGTCATTTTTATCCCTTATCTGGGACTTCTTAATTTTCCTACCCTTATATGGGGATTTTGGTTTACACTAATGTTTCACATGTATCGCCTTATTGTAAAGTGTGGAGTGACCTACACATTTACGACGATTTGCCTTATTCGAGGTTTTAACTTGTGCTTGCTTTTAACAATTTTGGCACTTTTATAAAGTTTTTATGCATTATTAGCATAAATTATTGCTAATGTTTGAGGAACTTTTATATACTCACATGTATTTTTCTTAATTATTCCTAATAATTTATGAATTTTTATGTACCCACGGGTATTTTTCGTAATTATTCCTAATATTTTAGGAATTTTCTTGCACCAACGGGTATTTTTCTTAATTATTCCTAATAATTTAGGAATGTTTATGTACCCACGGGTATTTTTCGTAATTATTCGTAATAATTTAGGAATTTTTATGTACCTACGGGTATTTTTTCGTAATTATTCCTAATGTTTTAGGAATTTTCTTGTACCCACGAGTATTTTTCTTAATTATTCCTAATAATTTAGGAATTTTTATGTACCTACGGGTATTTTTTTTAATTATTCCTAATAATTTAGGAATTTTTATTTTATAAACTTGAGGGATCAATACATCAACTCTTACAAAATTTGGGGTACTAAATAGTACTTTTTCAGGTCGTGTAACCATCCATTTGTGGGGTGGTCGTAAGATTTTTGGAGGACTATCACGACCTCAATTAAGGTCGTCCAAGGCTCCATATAGGCAGTGCTCGTGTGCTTTTCCGAGGTCATTCCCGACCTCATTTGAGGTCGTTTATTTTTTTTTTTGAAATAATATTATTGAATAAAATTATTTATTTTATTCAAATTTTGAATAACTTTTATACTTCAAATCAGGGATGTCCTACCCGGATAAAATTTTGCTTGAATAAACTCCGATCAGATTTTATTAATAAATAATAATAATTTTTTACAAATTGTTATTAAATAATAATATTTTCTTGTAATTTGTGTGGGGTCCTAACCCTGATAGACCTGAATTGAGGTCTAATTAAACCCTCAAATTGTCCAGGTCTGGGGTCTTCAGGACCTCAGTTCTAAGGCTTGGTCGTGAGGCTTATGAGCTCAATCCACGACTTGGATTGAGGTCGTGTAAGGCCTTCAATTCAGGCTGATCGTGAGGCTTACGAGCTCAATCCACGACCTGGATTGAGGTCGTGTAAGGCCTTCAATTTAGGCTGATCGTGAGGCTTACGAGTTCAATCCACGACCTGGATTGAGGTCGTGTAAGGCCTTCAATTTAGGCTGATCGTGAGGCTTACGAGCTGAGGTCCACGACCTGGATTGAGGTCGTGTAAGGCCTTCAATTTAGGCTGGTCGTGAGGCTTACGACCTCAATTCAAGAGCTGGATTGAGGTCTTCGAATGCTCAGACCTCAACTACAACCTACATTGAGGTCTTGAAGTCCTTAGACCTTAATTCAAGATCTGGATTGTGGTCTTCAAATGCCATCATTTTGACATGGTCGTGGAGCTTTACCCTCAATCCAAGCGCTGGATTGAGGTCGTGTATTGGCCCGATTTTTCATAGATCGTGAAGTTTCAGACCTCAATCTAAGACATGGACTGAGGTCGTATAAGGCATCTACTTTGAGTTGGTCGTGAAGCTTACGACCTCAATTCACGACCTGGATTGAGGTCGTGTGAGGACCCAAAATATGAGTGGTCGCGAGGTCAACGATCTCAAACCACGACCTGGATTGAGGTCGTGTAAGGACCCATAATATCAGTGGTCGCGAGGTCTACGATCTCAAACCACAACCTGGATTGAGGTCGTGCAGGGACCCAATTTTACCTATGTCTTGAGGTTCTACGACCTCAATTTTACATTGGTCGCGGGGTGTGTGACCTCCTTCTATGACCTCGATTGAAGTCTTTTTAAAGCCTCGTTCGTCCTAGGTCTTGGGTCATTACAACCTTATCTCTTAGACCTAGAGAAGGTCAATCGTGACTTGAAATTTCAGCCCCTTGAAGACGTGGATTAAGGTCACATTTTTCTCCTTTGACTCGATTATTAGGCCAGCTCATTCCACGGGTATTGAAAAATCCATATCTTTTTGCTCGTTTGCTCAGATTTGAGCTTACAATATATCGAATCGAAGCTTGTTTCGAGCTCTAATTCCTTACATTAGTTTTTAACTTATTTCTCCCATTTTTGGAGCCTTCAAATGGATGGTACGTGGCCTTTTCGAGCCTTTGGTTGGACGAAACACGGTCTCTACGAGCTTTCATTTGGACGAAGTGGGGCCTTCGCGAGCCTTCAGTCGGGTGGAACGTGGCCTTTTCGAGCCTTCTATTCCTTACAACTAGCTTCCCTGCCTCCGTGGCATCGTTTGGAAACCAGTCATTCTCAAGGTGTGCTTTGATACGATCTATCCAGCATCCTCCTATCCCGATAGGAGCAATAAGCTTAGAATCAATTGTAGGGGTTCTCAGAACTTGGAAGTATACGCTCCCAGAATGGGTCTCGACCTCTGAAGAAGTATACTGAGATAAGGCATCGACCTTTGTATCTCCTCCCTTGGGATATACTCAACGTAGCACTCATCGAACTGGGCTATCGTAGCTTTCACAATCCTCAAGTATTTGGCCATATTCTTTTCTCTAGCTTCAAACTCTCCATTGACTTGTGAGATTACCAGCTTTGAGTCTCGACAGACTTTCAAGTTCTTTATCCTCAAGGCTCTTGTCAATGCAAGGCCGACTGTCAGAGCTTCATACTTTGCCTCGTTGTAGGTTGTTTGGAAGTCCAACTTCAAGGCATACTCGACTGCGAACCCATCGGGGCTTTGCAGAACTAAACCTGTACCGCTAATTTTTGTTTTTGATGCCCCATCTAAATAGAGCATCCAATACTCCTTCTTTTCTTCCAGGGGCTTCTCACCCCATCAAAACAGAGCATCCAATACTCTTTCTTTTCTTCCAGGGGCTTCTCACCTTGCTAACCTTCCTGGTCTATTACCTCCTGCCCTCCGACTTCTTGGTTATCAATGGTATATTCAACCACGAAGTCAGCTAGAGCCTGGGCTTGATGGTCGTCCTAGGTTTGTACTTAACATCAAATTCTCCTAGTTCGATTGCTCACTTGATGAGCCTTCAATTGAATGGAATGCGTCCTATTCGAGCCTTCAATTCCTTAGAGCTAGAAGCTTGTGGTTTCATCGAACCTTATTCCACTTAGTCTGATCAGATGGAGTGTCCTAACCGGATGCTCAGATACGATAAACATTGAGATTTGGGGTGTGCCAAGTCTAGGCACCACATTTCTTTCAAATAATTCTAGCTTGTAAGAGCCTCGTTTTTGAATTATCATCCATTTCTAGCTACAAGGATCGGTGGAAGTCCATATCTACGTATCACACTTTCCCACATGAATTGTGTCATTTACTTGATGGTTATCCAGGCTTGTGGTTTGGCCTCAGTCTACTTCATGAAGGTATCAATTGCAACTATCAGGAACTTCCTCTGGGCACTTGCCACTAGGAATGGTAGAACTAATGGTTTTCAACGTTTCAGGGGATTGATCAACAGTTGCGTGTTTTTGGATATTGATCGCACAAACTCTCGGCATCAGCCATTATTTCTGACCAGTGGAATCCTAGTTAGGCCATTTAAAGGGCAAGGGTCATGCCCCCCGACTGTTTCCTACAGATTTTCATATGAGTTTCTTTCAAGGTTGAATTCGCGTTTTGAGGCCTTAGTGTTCTAACTGACAACTTCCGTGCCTCCAAGGCATTGTCGGGTATCTAACCAGTTTCCTGGTGAACCTTTGTAGGATCTATCCAATAGCTTTCCACACCTAAAGGTGTTGTTAGTTTTTCAGTCATTGCTTCAGGCCTTCAAGACTTGGAAGTGAAAACTTTTATAAAATTCTCTTACTCCGAGGAGGCAAACTTGGGTAGGACATCAGCCTTTACATTTTCCTTCCTCTGGATGTACTTCATGTAACACTCATTGAATTGAGTCAAGCTTCAAGTATTAATCGTGGTTCCAGCCCTTGCCTCAAACTCACCTTTCACTTGCGGTATTACCGATCTTGAGTCTCCACAGACTTTGAGGTTTTTGACCCTCTGATCTCAAGCCAAGTCCGACTATCAAGGCTTTGCATTCAGCCTCGTTGTTTGTCGTTGGGAAATCCAACTCTAGGGCGTACTCAAGCATGAGCCCATCGGGGTATGTTCTGACTTAATTTTGTTTTTGATTCTCCATCAAAACTGAGCATCCATCACTCTTTAGTACCGCTCTTCAACCTTCCTTCTCTAATTCCTTGCCCTTCTAGGGTATTACCTCCTGCCCCCCGACTTCTTGGTTGTCAATGGTGTATTCAACCATTAAGTCAGTGAGTGCTTAGGGATTTATTATGGTTACTTTGTCTAATGAAAGACCTCTTTCACGTAACAGACAGGTTTCTGAACTTTGTTTTCCTTTTTTCTTTCATCATCTCCATTTCTTGAAGGAAATTTGATCTTCAGGTCTTAGCTAGCTTGAGGTAACCGCCTTAAGCCTGTCCTCCTAAAGATAACATTGTAAGCGGAAGTTGCTTTAGCCAGCAAAAGGTTTGACATATGAGTGGCCTCCCTAGGCTCTCGTCCTATTTTCATGGATAGCCGAATAGTTTCTTTAACTCTTGACTCAACTCTATAGAACCCATACACAGGCATGTTGGAGGGGTGTCAATTGAGAATCTTTGTTTCCCATCTTCGAGATGTCCACTGAAGTCCCATTGTCTACCGAGACTCCTTTCACTTGCGAGTTTCCTGTCACAGGTGTTATGACCAACGGGCCATCATAGAGGCACTTCACCCCTTCCAAGTCAGAATCATCAAAGGCAAATGCCATTTCAGTTTTTGCTCGTTATAGAGCTTTTCTTACAATGTGCATAGCTTCTCGAGCACAAGCTTTATGAGAGCTCCTTGTATTCCTGACCATCGTCGGGTATTCAGAAATCATGCTTATCATTGGCCCTATGGGGTTATAGATTGTGATCTTGACTACCATCCTTCCTTTCATGATCTCTACTTTATAATCCTGCCTTAGGTTACCCTATTGGTCATCCTTGTTGAACTTATTCAGTCTTGCTCTTTGGATTAGAAACTTGACTTTGTGTTTCAACTGTTTATAATCGTAAGTGTTATCCCCAAATGGCTTATGGAACTGATCATATTGGTTTTTGTTTCTCTTCCCGGGATCAGTCCTTAGTGGTTTCAACCATCATAGATCCTTGTGTTTCTTAATGTCCATCAGGATTTGGCTCTTTGGAGTATACAAACGTGCATAGCTGGTGAACCTCGATCCTTGATTGTTCTTCTTCCAGGGAGAGTCAGGGTCTTTACTTGCTCGAGGTTACATATCCTTAACATTCTACTTGTGACCACCTTCGCTTCTTGTTATTACCTGCATTGCCTCCATCAGAGGTTGAGGCTTCCCTTACTCTTTCATCTACCTTGATAGTTACTCTATCATCCAAGTTCTGGACCTTCATGGCTTCCTTGGTGATTCGGTGCATGTAATCCCCCAAGGATTCATTCATTTTCCGCATTCATGGGGATGTAAAATGTTTCTCATGAACTTTCTATCAATAAACGGGGCGACGAATTCCCTTCTTAGTCCCTTAAAGGAGCTGATTGAGTTCGGGGGCAACCGACTTTACCGTCATTGTGTCATGCCCCCAGGGTTTGAGGGAACACCATATACTTGATTACGTCAATCACGAGTTAAAATTTGTAGTGAATTGGAGGATGTCTTCACATGATTAGTGGGGTCTTCTGCCCTAACACACACCTTGATGGTGGGCACCTTGAATTTTCTTGAGATATGAGCATTCATTATCTTGTTGGCGAATGATAGGATAGGATCATCATGATCTCTTAGAGGCATAGAATCATTGGGATCATCCCTTTGTGTATCAACCCTTCTCCTCATAGGGGTATCATTGGGCGCCATCCTAGTCCTTTGGGGCTGCCTAGCCTATTGTACTTCCAGATCTTTCTTTAATTTTTGGATATGTGCTTCATGAGCGATTATAAATCCTTCCTCCTGAAGTCTTGGGAGCCAATCCTTTGAATCCTCAGGGCTGAGAAGGCCCTAACCCTCATTCAAGCTCCTTGCCTGGTTCTCCTTCTGAGATAGTTATCCTTCAGTGGATGACAAATCGTAAACAATATAGGGTCCGGGAAAATCATGACTCCTTCATTGGTGTTCTAGGCCTTGAATGCATTGAGGTACGTATGCCTCGTGTTTCAAGCCACTTCTACCATTGATGAATGACATCCCATTGGTGGGCACCTAAGTTCATTGTATAGAGACAAAGATGGGGATTCACTCCTGAATTCATTGAACCCACAGTCGGCTACTGCGGATTAGTAATTTGAGCCCCCATGTCCCTTTGTCTATGGCCTGAAGAGCAGTTCCTTGAGTCCCCAGGGGTTGAGAATGTCCTGCTCCTTCGGCGGGCTCCTTGCCTTGACGTCTCTTGCTAGAATGGACGTCCTTTTCCTTATCTTCTTTAGACGAGAAGTCATCTTTGGTGTATGATCCGGAGAAATTTTGGTGTCCAACAAGGGGACCAAGCCTTCAATGCATTGATGCACATAATTTTCATGAGTTGATTGATGGTTTCATCTGCAGTTGGGAACAGTGAAAACCCATTAACGGGGTTTTGACTTATTGGGATCAACATGACGGTGATGGCGATCCGTCCTCCTGGTGCTCCATTAGTCAGAGGTAAAACCACAATCTAAAATTAGGGATTCGTTCATTAAGTCGTTTCTTATTGGAAGTAAAGGTTAGTGGATTATTGATCCGATTGCTTTTTCATCATTGTTATTGCATGATCGAGACTTCTTCCCTCTGCTACCTGCGGAGGTTTCAAGCCTCAAATACTGGGCGAATCATCCTCTCATTGAGGTGGAAGTTCATAACTTGGATCTAATCTGTCAATGGTGGAAGCATCATGGTAGAGACTTATAGTCATGCTTGCCTATTATGGGCATAATCATGCCTAGGATTGGGGATCCGCCCTTGGATAGTTTAAAATTCATTCTTTGGACTTCAGCTCCTTGGAGACTCGTTTAAATTCCTGTTCCAAGAGGGTTCAATTCTTGAGCAATAATAGGTGTGGGCATTCTTCACTTTCTCAATAAAAGGAAGGGTAGGATCATTCTGATCTCCTGGTTGAATTAAATCATGGGACTTAGCCATTGGGATCTCTGTCCTTGGGACCTCAGTCCTTCTATGCCTCCTTGAAGGCCTCTCCAAATTGACAAAAGGAATATCTTCTATTCTTTAAGTAGGAGGGCAATTTTACCTCTGTTGTTCCTTCTCCAAGTCTTGTTTCAACTTTTGAATCTCGGCTTTGTGAGCCTTAAACCTATCTTATGTCGTTCTTGGCACTTTGCTCGAAGTTTCTCGGACACGCCAAATAATGGATTCCTTGTTTGCACGCCTCTTCCTCGGGGCTCAATCTCGATCATCCCTAGATGAAGAATCCTCGGTATAGGGTTCAGAATAATCTTCGTACCCTCCTGCATAGACAAGGCCTAGGCCTGTGATGTATGGGGGTTTAATTGGCTTGTGCACTTGATATGCATGACCACTTCCTCTAATGCCTCATGCGTTTGAGGGATAGATGGGTAACCCGTAGGCTATATTCGTGCTTGCGAAGAATCACGGTGGTGGAGATCTGTGCTCCATGGGGGTAGGCGGCCGTATCCTAGAAGGGAAAGAACCATTTGAAGGGGATTCATCTCCTGGCCTTGGGGATTCATCCCTATGGGTTGTGATCCCTAGACATGAGTTTCAATAATTTTGGAGATTCGTCCTTGGGATTAAGAACCCGAAATCTGGGTATTTGTTTAAGGGGGTACAAATCCTTGTTCCGTAGTCACGGGTACAGAAGTGCTAGTGGTGGTGTTTGTAGTCACCGGTGTTCTGCGTGTGTTCATCATGGTTGATGTCGTCTTCCCACAGACGGTGCCAAATGTTGTGGAATAAAAAGTAGGGTGTAATTAATACGTGTATTGAATGCAAGGGATTGAGAGCTTCGAGCTTTAATGGTGGCTGCTCTTGTTGTCGGGGACTAACTCGATCCAAACAAGATGCCTACGTACCTTGATCAATATCAAGAATCAAGCCAAAACTTAGTTCTAGAATTGCCTACGTGGCTTGATGCGCCCTCGCGGCGTAGTAACGTAGTGGCTTGCATGTCCTTATTCGAGGATTAATGATAAGTGGATTTTATATCCACTTGGAGCGTTCCATATATATCGGCTTAAATTGATTGTTTTGGACTCAATTTTGTTGTAGTTTTGATGTGTTTTGTGTAGCTTGCAGGTTTGGAAGAATGTCGATTATGGTTAATGCTTCTATCGGTTTTTGGAGATTAAATTTATTAAAATTCGGATTTTCCGGGAAGGTTGCGCAGTCTACACTGTTTTGGCCATATCTGGAGTTCTATAAGTCCGTTTTCAGCGATCTTACTTCCCACGCGAAGCTTGAGAGATTTTCTACAACATGTGACAGGTCTTGCACGAGCAGGTTGCGTGTGTTGGGCGCAGACAGCTCGAAAATCAGACTGATGGGAGCAGGAAATTACTGTTTTGCCCTTTTCAAGTTCTAATTGTATTTTGGGCAGTTTTTAGTACCTTAATTGAATTCTAATTGTAATAGAAGGTAATTTCTTGCTGGACAAGAATTATAGAGCCTATATAAACACATCCTACCATTGTAATTTGGAGAACCATTACATATCAATTACTTAGTTTTATTTGTATCTTTTCATACTTTGTTTTTATCATGGTTTCATCAGATCCCATGATGATGAGTGGTTCGATTATGAACTAATCGTTGTCATGGGATTCTAACGGATTTATTTATGGAGCTTTAGTATCTTGATGTTTTAAAGATCTATGTGTGATGTATATCTGATATCCTCGTATGGTTATCCTTAATTGTTAGATGCGTAGCTAACATCTAATTTGTTAATCTCTTGTGAAGTGGAAGTGGATCTTGAGATTTAAAACTTTCCATGCTAGCATAGGTTCGTAGTATGAGATGAGAATACTTATATTGCCCTATGTGATCAATGTGGATAACTTGCTCTTCAACCGTTATGTTTTCAAATTCTGTAGACATATCGGGTCTAAGCATAATTTGTGTCTATTCATCTTCTATCTCTTTTGTGGATGTATGTTTAGTTTGGTATACGTATACTGAGAGGTAGCGTGTACTTGTTTCGTGTTATCCGATCAGATATCATAACCATTGCATATAGTGATTAAAGGCGTCAGATCTAAGCAAAGTATTTAATGAAGTTAGGATCCCATGTTTCCTCTTGCAGAAGTAATTTGATTTAAATTCTCGTTATTTAGTTAATTCTTAGCTTGTTAATTTAATTCTTAGTTAATTTAGTTTATTAAACCCAAAATTGTTATTTGTCTTAGCAGTGAATAATAATCATACATTGTTGCATAGGTACTAAACTGAATTAAAAACCAGATCTCTTTGGGAACGAACTTGACTTATTCATATATTACTTGTGACCACGTACGCTTGCGTGATTTAATGCAAACAAGTTTTTGGCGCCGCTGCCGGGGATCATCGGTGTTTTATTTTTGGTTTATGTACTTGTCAATAGTGGTCGTTAGAGTTCACTTACTCAGATTTTTTCTTACCTATCTTGTTTAGTTTGGTGTGTTTCAGGTACTTGAGTGTTTGAAGATGGCATGCGAGGAGTTGCCATAGTGGGCATATTCGAGGACATCCATGCCTCAGGAGTGTGAGCAGTGTTTGGGCGTTCATGATCCCTCACAATATTGTTACTACGAAGGAGTTGATCCATATGTCAGTTATGAGGAACAACCATATTTTCAATACCATCCTCAACAGTACCAGCAAGATGTTCCATATATGTCATATTTCTTTGATAGTGAAGAGTTTCAACATCAGCAACCTACTCCTACTTTTCAGTCAGATGAGGTTGATGCTATGGAGGAGATTAGGATGCTTCTAAAGAGTACTGAGGAGTCTGTCAATTCTATGGGGACACTAGTTACTCAAGTTTTGAGTGCCTTGGAACAAGAGAAACAACAATTCATACTAGAGGCAATTCCAGAGAATAACGGTGACTTGGAGCAAGGTACTGCATGCATAATTGAGGAAGACAAATTCCAAGGTGAGGTGATTGTTCACAAGCCATGTGAGGAATTTGATCATGCTAGTATGGTGGATGATTTGGAATGGGCACTATTTGAGACAGACACTGGTGAGCTGCACAAATTACAAGAATTGGTATGTGCGTACCAAGAGGTTGAAGAACATGGGAAAGATGCAGGTCTACTACTTGTCTCAGAGTTTAAAGATGGAGGTAGCGCATTAGAGCCAATGGAGGAAGTTCTCTTTGAGGAACCAAAGGCTTCAGCAACTTACATTTACCCTCCTCCATTATATTCAAGCGAAGCCCGCAAGTGTGTGTTGTTTTATAAATTGACAAATTTTGGGTCGACGGATGAAGGCATCGGAATAGGACATAGTTGTTACACGATTAGGCCAAGCGAGGAGAAGTGGCAGAAAGTGTGTCGCCGTGATGACGATGAAGTCTCGCGAAGAGATGACCAGACAAACTATTATCATACTTAATGGAGGCTTGGAAGTAACGTCAAGCTATTGGCGTTAAAGAAGCGCTTCGTGGGAGGTAACCCACGCATTAGTGTAGGAAAAGAGAAAAAAAAAGAAAAAAAATATTATGAGAGCATGTTTGTGTTTGTTGTGATCCTATTTCAGTCGACTAGTCGAGTGCTTGTTTAGTAAAAATTATGTGGGGGGAAATAGGGTGTTGTGTATGATTTATTATGGTACTTACTGGCTTTTGACACTTCACCTGTTTTGGCTTATTTGACATACCTTGTCCCTAGCCCCGTTACAACCCAAATAAAGACCTTTTGATTATTGTCATTGATGTATGTTGTGTTAAGAGTTAGATTGATACCAAATGTCAAGCGTGCTTATGATTTTGTTGGAATTGAGTGATACACTTACCCTTGTTCTTGAGTGAATATTCTTTTGTGAGTGGATTGTGAGTGTTTGCTTGTTTTTGCGTATGAGATCTCCAGTTGTGTCTCAAAGATGTACTCTTGTAGGCTTAGCATGTTTACTAACTTATTCTTACATTTGACATGGGCTTGTGAGAACTTATGCATGTTCGTTGAGTAGA
Source organism: Kitagawia praeruptora (assembly GCA_037693485.1). NCBI lineage: Eukaryota > Viridiplantae > Streptophyta > Magnoliopsida > Apiales > Apiaceae > Kitagawia > Kitagawia praeruptora. The sequence continues at coordinate 111,516,625 of CM075351.1, read as the reverse complement.
CTATGTGAATACTTGCACTTTCGACACCAAGACATTGCGTATTTACTTTGATTCTTAAGTTGATATGACATGAGAGGATTTGAAGGTATGGTAGGATATTAGTACTAGATTATTTGCATTTTCATTTAGTTGTATTCATGCATTGCATTGCATTAGGTTAGAAGGATTTTGTGGGTACATTCGCTATAGGCCCTCACGAGACCTTACTCGTCCACTAGGGCTGCCTAGGGGTTTAAAGGGCTTGTTGCATATGCCAAATGCAACCGTGATCACCTACGGAAGTGGTACTAATTAGTTAGTTGTAATTGTTTATGCTTGAGGACAAGCATCGGTTTAAGTTTGGGGTGTGATAAGTGGATTTTATATCCACTTGGAGCGTTCCATATCAGCTTAGATTGATTGTTTTGGACTCAAGTTTTTTGTAGTTTTGATGTGTTTTGTGTAGTGTGCAGGTTTGCAAGAATGTCGATTATGGTTAATGCTTCTATCGGTTTTTGGAGATTAAATTTATTAAAATTCGGATTTTCCGGGAAGGTTGAGTAGTCTACACTGTTTTGGCCATATCTGGAGTTCTATAAGTCCGTTTTCAGCGATCTTACTGCCAACGCGAAGCTTGGGAGATTTTCTACAACATGTGACAGGTCTTGCACGAGCAGGTTGCGTGTGTTGGGCGCAGACAGCTCGAAAATCAGACTGATGGGAGCAGGAAATTACTGTTTTGCCCTTTTCAAGTTCTAATTGTATTTTGGGCAGTTTTTAGTACCTTAATTGAATTCTAATTGTAATAGAAGGTAATTTCTTGCTGGACAAGAATTATAGAGCCTATATTAACACATCCTACCATTGTAATTTGGAGAACCATTACATATCAATTACTTAGTTTTATTTGTATCTTTTCATACTTTGTTTTTATCATGGTTTCATCAGATCCCATGATGATGAGTGGTTCGATTATGAACTAATCGTTGTCATGGGATTCTAACGGATTTATTTATGGAGCTTTAGTATCTTGATGTTTTAAAGATCTATGTGTGATGTATATCTGATATCCTCGTATGGTTATCCTTAATTGTTAGATGCGTAGCTAACATCTAATTTGTTAATCTCTTGTGAAGTGGAAGTGGATCTTGAGATTTAAAACTTGCCATGCTAGCATAGGTTCATGATTGTTTATCAACATGATTCGTAGTATGAGATGAGAATACTTATATTGCCCTATGTGATCAATGTGGATAACTTGCTCTTCAACCATTATTTTTTCAAATTCTATAGACATATAGGGTCTAAGCATAATTGGTGTCTATTCATCTTCTATCTCTTTTGTGGATGTATGTTTAGTTTGGTATACGTATACTGAGAGGTAGCGTGTACTTGTTTCGTGTTATCCGATCAGATATCATAACCATTGCATATAGTGATTAAAGTCATCAGATCTAAGCAAAGTATTTAATGAAGTTAGGATCCCATGTTTCCTCTTGCAGAAGTAATTTGATTTAAATTCTCGTTAGTTAGTTAATTCTTAGCTTGTTAATTTAATTCTTAGTTAATTTAGTTTATTAAACCCAAAATTGTTATTTGTCTTAGCAGTGAATAATAATCATACATTGTTGCATAGGTACTAAACTGAATTAAAAACCAGATCTCTGTGGGAACGAACTTGACTTATTCATATATTACTTGTGACCACGTACGCTTGAGTGATTTAGTGCAAACAATTAAGCCTAAAACGTGGTGGATGTGTATGGAGATGTGCCCAAAAACGCTCCCTTTGAGAATGAGGGGTCAGACCCTTTATATAGGCTTGAGAAGCCTTGGAATTAGGGTTTAGTAACTTGGTGGGCAAGTTACCCACTTTGGGCCCAATTCTAGATCCTTCCATGAGGGAGGTGGAAAACTATAGGAGTTATATGCCTTGGAGGCTACTCCATAAATAATTTGGTTTCCTTTTGGACTCAATAAAAGAGTCTTTTATTTGGCTGATTTATTAGCCACGAATTTATTATTTAATTAGGGTTTTGGGCCTCATTACTGGGCTTCGTAACTAGACCAAGTTAGGTCTAATTAACACAACATTAATTGTATTTTTAGGGCTTACTTTCAGCCCATATCATTACGGTTTCAATAATTAACTTTGGGGTTCAACGTTTCCATTTTGGGTTTAGAAATATTTGGAACAATGACCATCGCAATAGAATAAACCGTATACGAACTTAGGGTTTAGGGTTGTTTACAACCCTAAACCCTAGACCCTAATTCCTAACTTATCCTGATTTTTAAACGCGTTAGCGTTTAAAAATCAGGTCGCGAGATTCAATTTTTTTATTAAAATTTTCTATTTTATCTGTATTCACTCAGGATTTCAACGGTTAACCTTTGGGGTTCAACAGTTCCATTTTGGGTTTGAAAATATTTGGGACGACGAATAAACCGTATACGAACTTAGGGTTTAGGGTTTACAACCCTAAACCCTAACTTATCCTGAATTTTAAACGCGTTAGCATTTAAAAATCAGGCCACCGGATTCAATTTTTTTATTAAAATTTTAAATTTTATCTGTATTCCCTTAGGATTTCAACGGTTAACCTTTGGGGTTCAACAGTTCCATTTTGAGTTTAGAAATATTCGGGACGACGAATAAACCGTATACGAACTTAAGGTTTAGGGTTGTTTTGGTAACCCCTGAATACCCAACTGTACCATGCATATTAAATAAATTCACTTGCTACTAAGTGGTGGAACAGATTGGTGAAAAAAAAATAAAACCAAAAAATTGAGTGGTGGAAAAGATTGGTGGAAACAAAAATAAAACAAAAAAATTAAGTGGTGGAAAAGAAGACTGGTGGAAACAAAAATAAAACCAAAAAACTAAGTGGTGGAATAGATTTGTGGAAAAGAAAATAAATTGAATGGTGCTAACTTGGTCAACTGGTGGAAAAATTTGGACCTCATTAAAATAAATTTAAAAATTTAAAAATTACATTTTTAATTAAATTTAGGGGTTCAACAATTAACTTTTGGGGTTTAACGTTTCCATTTTGGGTTTTAAAATATTCGGAACGAAAGAATAAACCGTATACGAACTTAGGGTTTTGGGTTGTCAAATTCAAAATTTTGCTAAAAAAAAAGGTGAAATTCAAAATTATTGAACCATACGCATGCTACCAATGCGTTGTCCATTTGACAAAGAAACTTACCAATGAGCTATACGCATTGGTACAATGCATGGGCTTATTTTATATTAAAAAAAAATACACGCATGTTGTACATGCGTGGCCTACTTCAAAAAAAAATAATAATAAAGAACACGCATGTGAGACATGCGTGTACTGTGTACGCATGTGACACATGCGTGTTCCATGGGTAAAAAGGGCGGAGGTTTCCCCCGGTAGGTATTCTGGGCAACTGAAATTAAATGGTGGGTATTTTGGTTTTTCACCCAGTTCTTTTTATAATTTTTGTAATATAATTTTATAAATATTTAGTTAGATAAAAATTAGTAATTATTTAACATAAATCTCCAAGCCCGTACTTCCGCAGAATAAGGGCCCCCAATATCACAATTTGAAAGCAAATGATCCCAAATATCACAACTCAAAATATTGACCACAAATATCATTCTAAGACCTAATATTAAGTAGCGTTACAATTTTTTTTTTTCAAAACGCTAAAGCGTTTTTTGTTTAGGCTCGTTTAGGAAGAGGGAGAGGGAGGGGAGACACCATATTAATTAGGGTTTTGGGGATTGTGGGGGGGAAGACGACTATTCATATGGCGTTTAGAGTTTTTTCATTTTTTTTTTGTTTTTTTGTTTTCTTCTAAATATATATTTGCAAACAATTAATATTAAAAAACTTATAATCAAATTTTTAATTAAAATTGTATTTTTTTTAATTTTAAAAAAAGAATTTTAATTAAATTTAGGGGTTTAACAATTAACTTTTAGGGTTCAATGTTTCCATTTTGGGTTTTAGAAATATTCGGAACGACGAATAAACCGTATGCGAACTTAACCCTAGATCCTAAACCCTAACTTATCCTGATTTTTAAACGCGTTAGCGTTTAAAAATCAGGCCGCCGGATTCAATTTTTTTTATTAAAATTTTTATATTTAAAAATTACAATTTTAATTAAATTTAGGGGTTCAACAATTAATTTTTGGGGTTCAACGTTTCCATTTTGGGTTTTAGAAATATTAAAAACGACGAATAAATCGTATACAAACTTTAAAAAATAAAAGTTTATATTTTATTTGGAAACAAAAAAAAAAGAAAAAACAAAAGCAAAAAAAAAAAAACAACCAAAGGCCACATAAAGTGGCGTTGATTGTAACCAAACATTTGAAAACCAATTCTCAACTAGCGTTTCAACCACAACAAAACAAAAAAAAAAGTAGCAAAACCCACAACGCTAAGCGCATTAGCGTTTTAAAATAGAAAAGAAAAAAAAAATGAAAACGCTATATTAGAATCTGTTTTGGAGTGATATTTGGGGTCAAGTTTTTGAATTATACTAATATTTAGGACCATTTATCTTAAAATTGTTATAAATGGGGCCAACACCGTACTTCGCACGGGTTATCATATAGTATTGTATAAAAATAAAATTTACAGTTTCTAAAGTTTTTAGCAGGATAATTTCATATGTCTAAGAGCATCTCCAACCTTCACTCCTGTTAGCCATAAAAGTCTACGTGGTATCATTTATAGAAATCCTTCAAAAAAACCACCACTCCAATCGATCAACCTGTTAGCTATAATTTTAGAAAACAAGATAGAGATCCTCTATATTTGGAGGATATCCAAAAATTTATACATAACATCTAAAACTATTATATCCACTTATATTGTGACACATCATCAATTTAATTTAATCTTATATATATTTACTAATCAAAATAATAATAAAATACTGTTTTTGAATTATAGCTAACCATTATAGCTAACAGCAATGGAGCACAATCTCTTACAGGTTCAACAAATTTTACATAATCATTATTTTATATTATTTTAGCTAACCATTTTAGCTATCCTCCTTGAAGATGCTCTAACGAGTACTAAATTTAGAATAAGAATACAAAAGTCTAAGCAACAACAAGTGTACGAGGCATGTCTGATTGAAATAAGTTTGAATTTTTTTTGTAAACTATATAGAATACATCATTTTTGTTGTAACTGTGCACTGTAACTAATCTACTTGCTGGGATGTGTAACATTTATGGAAACTAACCTTAATAAAACAGTGTTAAAGAAAAGGCAAACAGAAGAAAATCCCTAGGAATATCTATAACTGCATTGAAGGAACAATCTGCAGCCTCTTGCTGAGTTGAAGACCCCGTTGATGCAGGAGCGGAAGCAGAATCATCATCTGCATGAGATGTAGATGAACCTCAGACACAGATATTGCTTCCAAATTTAGCTGTGGTAAGATAACAATTTTTATTATTCTGGAAAGGTATATCATCGTTTGCTGCAGCTGGGGCTCCTGCGCCTGGTGTTCTTTTCTCCGGAAACATAAAGCCACCTGCATAAGGAATTTTAGTAGGTGGCACCCAGGTATCTCCTTGAATAAAATCTTTAGGAGTGAAACGTTGAATTTGATCAGTAGTAAGTTCCCTGATTCCTTTCCATTTTACACGTTTATCTTTGGCTGAACCCGGGCCTCTATTGTTAAATTCCGAATAAAATAACGTGTCTATACCGAATGTCCCATTCCATAGGGTATATCCATCTGGTCGAATTACGTCGCCAATAAAAGATTCCATGACGATTGTTCTAGAATTTTCTGCCCATGGTCTTCCAAGGTATACTTCGACTGTAGCTTTGTCTGGACGCAGCGATGCGTCTTCAACAATGGTGCAGTTCTGTAAGACAATTCCCGTAGGCTGACGTGCATTCATCCTGCTCTGTGCCATTATAACGCCTTGCTGACCTACTCCAGGTTTTTTAACTAGTAAATTGCAGTTTTGGAAAACAGCTGCGGAGTCGCCGAAAAGAAAGTCTATGGTGCCAGAAATAGTACAATCTCGGTAGAATTGGCGATAAGTGTGTGCGTAGAGAGAGTCTTGGTTTCCATCTATAATGCAATTGGAGAAGATCACCTTATCAGCTCCAACCCTGAGTGCCACAGCTTGGCCTTTTGCGGGACCAGCGGTGTTCTCAAATCCAATGTCCTTTGCAATGAAGAAATCCCCTTCAACAGCTGCATGCATTCACTATATGTATATCATTAGGTTTTAGGGGGTAAGGAAAATTCGGGAAAGTGTGTTATACATACCAACTGTTGCACTAAGGTAGGTAGTTGTTCCATCCGCGACGTTCTGAGCTCCAGTTATTTTTGTCTTGGTTGGACCATCACCTATGACCATCAAATGCGTCATGGCCATGTTGAAAGTAATTTTTTCATTGTATATCCCGGCCTTAATGTATAGCACAAATAGTTTGTCACCATTTAGAGGAATATCCTTCAGAGATTCATTAATTGTCTTATACTTGCCCGAACCATCTTGTGCAACAATAACATCTGGCCTAACATCCACAGGAGGACCACCGGCAAGAAGAGCCCTTCTTACAGAATCCATCCCTTCTGGAAATCTTAGCAATGATTTTAGACGACGACTATGAGAATTGGTTTCAGCATCTTTGGAATCGCCCATGGACCCGTCTTTGGGGTCATCGCCCTTGGACGGGTCTTTTGTCGCGCCAATGGGCCCGTCCAAGGACCCGCTTGGGAACTCGCCCGGGGACCCGCAAATTTGAGACGCCATTCCAAGGGCATTGATAGTTAACTCCATCCCTTTTGACAAGGCCATGTTCATACTATCGTGAATTGGCCCAACCGGCCCAAGGGGCATGGCTCAGGAACAAGAGAGAAAATTCTCTAAATAACTCACTTTTATTCTCAAATTCAATGTCCCTTACAATGTTCTAAACATGCCTATTTATAGTAATGCTAGAGGTCCTTATATGCAAATATTGAGGTCCTTAAATGCAAATAATTAATGGTAGGTGGAGTAGGTAGTTAGGTGGAGTAGGTGGAGTAGGTTGACTTCTAATTTTGCACACATGGGCTGCTGGAATGCTCTAGAACTGCTTGTTTGCTTCTGGAATCATACTCCCCGGGTTGGAGAGAACTCGACCTCGAGTTTTATTATTCTTCATTGTCCAAATAAGGTGATAGATCAGCAACATTAAAGGTAGCAGAAACACCATATGTTCCAGGCAGTTCTACTTTGTAAGCATTATCATTGATTTTCTGCACAATTTTGAATGGTCCATCAGCTCTAGGTGACAACTTGGCATTTGGTTGATTCGGAAATCTCTCTTTTCGTAGATGAATCCAGACCAAATCTCCAACTTTAAAAATCTGTTGCTTCCGATGTTTGTCTCGCTGATTTTTGTATCTGGAATTTTGTTTTCGTATCTGCTCTCGAACTTGTTCATGCAGTTTCTTGATTTCCTTCGCTCGACTATCTGCATCAGAACTGAATTGTTGTTTGTTGGTTGATGGAGTCAAATCAAGTGGACTAAGTGGACGGGTACCATATACAACTTCAAAAGGGCACTTCCCCGTGGACTGATTAGTGGAATTATTGTAAGCAAATTCAACTTGAGCCAGAATAAGATCCCACTGCTTCAAGTTTTTACCAACAAAACTTCGAAGTAGATTTCCCAACAGTCGGTTGACAGCTTCGGTCTGTCCATCAGTCTGAGGATGGCTCGCACTACTGAACTGCAGCTTAGTTCCCATCTTCTTCCATAAAGTTCTCCAAAAATGGCTTAAAAACTTCACATCTCGATCAGAAGTGATCGTTTTTGGAATTCCATGAAGACGAACTATTTCTTTGAAATACAAATCAGCAACTTGAACAGCATCATTGGTCTTTTGACAAGGAATGAAATGGGCCATCTTTGAAAATCTATCCACCACGACCATAATTGAATCTTTCTGACGCTGACTTCGTGGAAGTCCCAAAATAAAATCCATAGTAACATCTTCCCATGGTGATTCTGGTACGGGGAGTGGCATATATAAACCAGTGTTTTGGCGTTTGGATTTAGCCAAATGACAGATTCTGCATCTTTGAACATGCCGATTTATATCTCTTTCCATTCTTGGCCAATAAAAATTTTCCTTTACCAGGGCCATAGTTTTATCTCGGCCAAAGTGACCTGCTAATCCTCCATCATGGGCTTCCCAGATAATGGCTTCTCGTAGTGAACATCGAGGAATACACAAAGTCTTCTCTTTGAATAAGAATCCTTCATGCTTGTAGTAATCTTTGGAGGATTGCACTTCAGTAGTATTCCAAATTTTCTGGAAGTCGGGATCATCTGGATACAACTCCTTTATCATTTCAAAACCAACTACTTTTGTTTGGAGTGTAGACAGTAGAGTATGGCGCCTACTGAGAGCATCTGCAACAACATTTTGAATTCCAGCCTTGTGCTTGATTAGAAATGGATAAGACTGTAAAAACTCACTCCAAGAGGCATGTCGACGGCTAATCTTCTGTTGAGAGTTCAAATATTTTAAAGCTTCATGATCAGAATAAAGAATGAATTCTTTATTTAATAGGTAATGACTCCAATGGTGCAAGGCTCGAACAATTGCATAAAACTCCTTGTCGTATGTTGAATACCGAAGTTTAGCATCGTTAAGCTTTTCACTGAAGAAGGCTATAGGATGACCTTCTTGACTTAGAACAGCACCAATTCCAGTGTGGGAAGCATCACAGCTAACTTCAAATACTTGATCAAAATTGGGAAGGGCTAGTACTGGTGCTTCAGTTAAACATTTCTTCAGCTTGTCAAAACTTTTCTGTGCAACCTCGGTCCATTGAAACTTGTCTCCTTTGATACAATCTGTGAGGGGAGCGGTAACTGTGCTGAAGTTTTTGATGAATCTTCTGTAAAAAGAGGCTAATCCATGGAAACTTCTGACCTCATGGATTGATTGCGGAACTGGCCAGCTATTGATTGCTTCTATCTTTTCTGGATCAACTCGTATGCCTTCGGATGTGATGATGTATCCAAGAAAAGTAACTTCATTTGTCAGGAAAGCACATTTCTTCAAATTGGCATATAGCTTTTGTTCACGAAGAGTCTGTAACACTTGTCGGACATGTTCCAAGTGCTCCTCCTTGTCCTTACTAAAGATCAGAATGTCATCAAAATAGACGACGACAAATTTACCAATAAAGGGTCGAAGGACTTGATTCATAAGTCGCATGAATGTACTTGGCGCATTGGACAACCCAAAGGGCATAACTGTCCATTCATAAAGACCATCTCTTGTTTTAAAGGCAGTCTTCCATTCATCTCCTGGTCGAATTCTGATCTGATGGTATCCGCTTCGAAGATCAATCTTTGAAAAGATAGTGGAACCATGTATCTGATCTAGCAAATCATCAAGTCTAGGAATTGGAAACCTATACTTGATGGTAATTTTGTTGACAGCTCGACTATCAACACACATTCTCCAGCTTCCATCTTTCTTAGGGACTAGAATGGCAGGAACCGCACAAGGACTAACACTTTCCTGTATTAATCCTTTTTTTAATAATCCTTCAACTTGATTTTGAATTTCAGCATGCTCCTGAGGACTCATTCTGTATGCCGGTCGGTTTGGAATCGTTGCTCCCGGACTGAAATCAATAGCGTGTTGGATGTCTCGCATGGGGGGTAGTCCAGATGGAATGTCTTCTGGAACCACATCGGGAAACTCTTCAAGTAATGGTTTAATTTCGCCTGAAACATGAGTCTCCTTATTTGATTCGAATAATAGAAATAAGCTCATGGTTTGAACTTCCTCTATAGCTTCCTCCAGTTGTTTCTTCGTGACTAGGGACACTAATGGTTTGGCTTCCTTCTTGTTTTTATCAAGCTCACTCGGCGACAGAGTAGCTAGCTTGATTTTTACTCCATCCTTGACAAAAGAGTAAGTGTTTGCATAACCGTCATAAAGTACTTGACGATCATACTGCCATGGCCTACCTAGAAGAAGATGACAGGCATCCATAGGCACAACATCACACCATACTTGATCCTGGTACTTCTGACCAATAGAAAATGTCACTAGGCAACGCTTGTCTACTTTGACTGTACTTCCTTTATTGAGCCAATGCAAACTGTAGGGGTGTGGATGAATCTGGGTTGGTAGATCCAATTTTTCTACCATGTAACTTGAAACGACATTTTCACAACTCCCATTGTCTATGATAACATCACAGACTTTTCCCGCAGAAGTGCAACGAGTGTGGAAAATATTGCGTCTCAACCAAGGTTCTTCCTTATTGGCCATTGTGTTTAGGCTTCGTCGGATTACTAAGGACTCGCCCTGATCAGCAGCAGTAATTTCTTCATCGTATATTGGATCTGCGTAATATTCTCCTTCAGTGTCTTCTCGAGTCTCTTCTTCCTCATAAACTTCATAGGCTTCTCCTTTGATAATTGTGATGGTTCTCCGGTTTGGACAGTTTGAAGCAATGTGACCAAAACCTTGGCATTTAAAGCATTTAATGGCCTTGTTTTTGTTTTCTGTAGAAATGGTTTTAGGAGAGGGTTGGGTGGAAGAGCTGGCTTGGTTGGTAGGTGGCTTCTGATTGTAAGGTGGTTGGTTTGCTGGAGAGAAATTTCTCGTGGTAGATCTTTTGGGTAGCTGCTTCTCTACTCGCGTAGCAAGACGAATAACATCTTCTAACGACCAATATTGTTGAAGTTCAACACGATCAGCAATATCAGTATTTAATCCTCCGAGGTATCTGGCAATGGTCTGCTCCTCTTTTTCTTGTATATCACACTGCATCATCAACTTCTCAAATTCTCTTGTGTATTCTTCGACTGATAAATTCTTCTGACGAAGATTTTGCAGTTGGATAAACTTGTCTTGGTAGTAGTGAGGAGGGAGAAACATTCGGGTTAATTCCTTTCGCATTTTTTCCCAAGTTTTGATCTTGCTTTTTCCTTCTCGGTCTCGCCTTTTTTTAAGATTTTCCCACCAAATGGAAGCATGTTTCCTTAATTTCACAGCAATAATCTTCACCTTTTTTTCTTCGTGAATATCCTTATATTCAAACACCCTTTCGACTGTTTGAAGCCAATCGATGAAATCATCCGGTTGAAGTCTTCCTTCAAAGTTAGGAATGTCAACTTTAATGTCATCATGTCTGACTTGTGGCCTTTGAGGTCTACGATTTCTAGGTGTTGAAGAATCACTGGAAGATTCTTCATCTTCTGGTTGACGCTCGTTTAACAAGACTTGTTGTGCTTGCAAAGCATCTTGAAGTTCTTGAATTTGTCTCCGCATGTCCGCCATTTCAACATCTCGCAGAGGTTGTCTTCGTGGAGGCATGTTGAAAAATAAATTTTTCAGTGAACAGTGCCCGTGAACAGTGCTCGTGAACAGTACCGTATGAACAGTGCCGTATGAACAGTACCGTATGAACAGTGTCGTATGAACAGTACCGTATGAACAGTGCCCGTGAACAGTACCGTATGAACAGTACCGTATGAACAGTGTCGTCTTCTCCGGTGATGAACAGTGTCGTCTTCTCCGGTGATGAACAGTAACTCTGCCTGAACAGTGTCGTCTTCTCCGGCGATGAACAGTGAACAGTGAATAGTGAACAGTAACTTCCGACCGAAATAGTGACCGGAATTTCTGTTTTTTTTTCACTCAACTCCGGGATCTAAAACCTGTCTCTGATACCAAAATATGGCTCAGGAACAAGAGAGAAAATTCTCTAAATAACTCACTTTTATTCTCAAATTCAATGTCCCTTACAATGTTCTAAACATGCCTATTTATAGTAATGCTAGAGGTCCTTATATGCAAATATTGAGGTCCTTAAATGCAAATAATTAATGGTAGGTGGAGTAGGTAGTTAGGTGGAGTAGGTGGAGTAGGTTGACTTCTAATTTTGCACACATGGGCTGCTGGAATGCTCTAGAACTGCTTGTTTGCTTCTGGAATCAGGGCACTGATCCATTTGCATGTAAAAAGCCATCTAAACAAGTTTTTTGGTATGTCAAGGAACCGCTGAGCCAAGTTAAGAGATCATCAAGAATATCTTGTAAACTATTGACGTCATGATTAATAGCATGTTGTAGAGATCTCTGGATGTCATTAGCAGCCATGTCCGCCAGCTTGCTGCAAGCCATGAGCGCATTTTTTGTATGTTGATCAGCGTTGTGCATTTGGAGGGATATTACTGTCTGTGCTGCAGTTCTCAAGTTGAACATTGCTGCTTCGAATCCCAGTTTCAACATATTGTGGGGAGTATGTGCAATATTATTGAAGAGCTTAAATGGGAGGTTTTGATTGCAAGCATCTGTAAAATCAACTCCACTACAAATGTCTTGAACTGCTTTTTCCGACAATGTTATGCGTTTTACACCATCAGTACTACTACTACTTCTCCTTTGGTTACCAACAAGGCCTATGGTCACCATTAACACTGCCATACAAATCAACACTGTGGAAGAGAAGCTTGACAAGGGAAATATCTTGGGTTTCTTGTCCATGTTCTATATTTCTCAATCCAAATCTAAAATTATTCTCTTACGAGATTTGATTTTTGTACCTCTTTGATAACTTTATGCTTCCAAGTTCCAACCACCTAAATTACTAGAGGTTGACCATGCAATCCTCTTTTTTATTTGTTTGTTAATTAGAGCCTCAACAGTGTAAGGTTGTGCGGAAATATAGCAGCAGTGTATGTAGTCCATAATTAGTTCCAAGACAACTTATACATTGGCTGCATTTCACATCCCATTGTCTCATAGACAAATGTTAACCGAGTACCGGAAGCGTAAATAAATTTCTCCAGAGTTCGATATATTCTTCCAATATTTAAAACAAATTCGAAAATACAATTGAACAAATAATTTTGAAAATACAATTGAACAAATTCGACCAAAAAATAATGCGTTTCAATTTGACAAAATACAGGGATATCGAATTTATTCTCTACAGTGATCCACCGTTGTATGGAACTCCAGTTTTAGGCAGCCAGCTATCTCCTCCTAAGAAGTTGGAAACTGTAAAATTTCCAGCATCTGTGGCATTAATTACATGGTAACCAGGCCATGTAACTCTGTTGCTCGTATCTGATCCAGGTCCTCTATTGTTATATTCACTGTAGTACAACGTGTTTAGTGCAAAATCCCCGTCCCAAATGCTCCAGCCAGCGGGATCAATCAAGCTATCCAAAAATGACTCCATAACAACCACTCGTGAGTACTCCTTCCAAGGCCTACCAAGATAAGTTTTTGTTGTAGCCAAATCTTCTGCTGGTGTGATGGTGCAATTCTGTATTGAAGTTCCGGTGTTTTGGTTTATATCTGTTCTACCTTGAGCTGTTATAGGATCAAACTGACCTTGAATTGGAAGACGAGGATAAATGTTGCAATTTTGAAGGACAACTGCAGCATTTCCGAGTATGAAATCTATAGTACCATAAATGTCACATTCTCTGTAGAATTGTCTTAAAGAATGTGCATATAAGGTGTCTTGATAACCTTCGAAACTACAACGATAAAATGATGATAAGTCAGCACCACTTCTAAGAGCCACAGCTTGAAAGTTTTTAGCTCCTGCTGTGTTCCTGATAGTCATGTTTACTCCAACGAATCCTTCTCCAACCACAACTGCACAATTTAGGAATCGCGAACTCAGTTTTAAATACTTGACTGCTGTAGGATCTCAGTGCGAAGATCTTCATTTCATATAATGGTATACATTATTCAAGTAACAAGCTATGATGCCAAAAGTTTGTTGCCATAGTAAACATATACACGAAAGCAACTATTTTAATCAATTTGTGTGGGTTGTCATATAGAGAATTGCACGACGAAATTGACCAGTGGCCACAAGCAAGTAAAAATTTAAAATTGACGGGGGCTAAATTTTTTTAACTTTTTGTCACAAAACTTAAACCAGTCCGCCTCTTAAAACCGGCCAGGGCGGTCGATTGTAATTTGTAAGTATACAAATAGACGTGTGTACTCTATTAATTAGGACTAATTGTTAATATATATTTTAGTGAACCTTAAGCAAACGGCACGAATGAATAACTTACTGAATGTTCCAGTGTTGAACGTGGAGAACCCATCTGAGATGCTACGATTACCAGTAATTATAGTCTTATTAATCCCTGCTCCGATCATCATCAAATATTTCTTGTTTACGGGTATGTTAATATACTCTTCGTAAACACCAGCCACAATGTTAATCAAGAAATACCCAATGCTACCATCAGTGTTGTTTGGAGCTGCTGCAACAGCATCATTGATTGTCGTAAAATTCCCATTTCCACTTGGATCTACTACAACCTTCTGAGTCACATTCACAACATTTCCACCTGGATAAAGCCTCAATTTTCCATCATCTTGAGGAACCGAAACATCTGGATTTGGCCTTCCTCTTCCTCTTCCTCTTCTTGTTGTATTAACCCAACCATGTTTAAAAATAGCAAGTGATACACTATATAGCATACTCCCATTGGACAATGGAGCTAAAAATTCATCTTTAGGAATCGAAGGTGATGTAAGGGCATCAAGCTCTGAAAAGCAAGTCTGTTGGTTGGTTAAGGTTGCACTGAGCAAAGAATGCATATCAAATGATTTAAAATTGTTAATAGTATCCGAGGAACGGATAGTCTCGAGAGTTTTAGAAAAGAAATCCAAGTTCAACTTGGCTAGAAGTTGGCAATTTTCAAGAGCAAGAACTGTGTTCTCAGGCAATGTGTTTCGATCCTGAAGATAACGATCGACTAATGAGAGAAAATTATTTGTCATCGAAATAGAACGTTGAATAGAGAATCTGCCATGATCGTGTATGTTATCAGAATCAGGTATAACAGATTTGCAAAATGTAGGAAAAGGAGTGTTGTTGCATGTTGTTTCTTTGGATGCTGTTGTGGAGTAGGTAAATAAATAGAGTATGAGAAATATAGAAAGTAAAGAAATGGAGCAAAGCTTGATAGCCATCGTAAGAGCACTAGTATAGAATGCTAGCTAGGTATTGTGTGATTAGCCTTAACATTATGTGTGCTTTTATAGATACTTGTTTGGAATTATAAATTTTCATGTATTTAGGTCAATATGTATATAATATAGCAAGTAGCATGTATTAAGTATTCAGTCAAAACTTGACCTCCTAAAAATGGCATGGTTTTGGTTTGCATTAGTAATTTTATATTACCATGATCTGAAGATTACTCATATGTCAAAGTACACGATAATTCATGGCACCAACTTCTGCCCTGCTTAAGATATGACAGGGGTGCTCTGTTCCCTCTGGCAAATCAAACGATTTTTTGGTAGGAGGAAAGAATGTTCTACCAAACAGTACACCGTACCTGACATTTTATAAGTTAAGGTCAATCATTGGTTGTAGATGCGACAATATGTTCGTTAGCAGTCGGGTCTAACTCGATTTACTCGAAAACTCGACATCAACTCGATGTATTAATAAACAAGTCGAATTTAAGCACAAATTTAATTGAGTGTTACGCGTAATGTGTTGCTAGAAGTGATAAACGAGCTATTTTGATTTATCAGAACACATAACTCTACATTAATGAAAGAGTTGCAGAAAATGAAGAAGATAATGAAGAAGATGAAGAACATACATTGCTAAGAACTAACTCATTGTTTGATACAGAATGGATAGATAAAATCAAAACTAAAGATTCGTTTATATACAATGCTAAGCTACGCTTGAGCTGAGCTAACAAAATTATAACTAATTAATGTGTGAGCTGTCATTCTTGTGAGCTGGCATCTTTTGCTGACGTGGACTCTGCACAAGTTGAATATTCAATAGCCTCCCTCAAGTTAGGAGGAGATGACATGCCTAACTTGGACAGTAGAGAATGAAAATGTGGTGAAGGTGCAACCTTAGTAAAGACATCAGCTAATTGAGATCGTGTAGGCAAGTAAGTAAGTTGAAGTAAACTTTCCAAAACCTTGTCACGAGTGAAATGACAATCAAGTTAAATATGCTTGGTACGTTCATGGAAAATAGGATTTTTAGCTATATGTAATGCAGACTGATTATCACAATGTAACTGCACTGGTTTAAGATCATCAACACCAAGTTCTGTGAGCAAACGTACAACCCAAGTGACTTCAGCTGCTGCAGAAGCCATGGCACGATATTCTGCCTCTGCAGAAGATTTAGACACTGTAGTTTGTTTTTTTGATTTCCAAGTAATTGGTGAATTACCAAACAATACAATGTACCCTGTAACTGAACGTCTAGTATCAACACAAGATGCCCAGTCCGCATCAGAAAAAGCTTGCAATTTAAGATGATCTGAAGCATTCAACAAAATTCCTTGTGTGACAGTACCAGCCAAATATCGAAGAGTATGATTTAATGCAGCCATATGAGAAGAACAAGGAGCATGCATGTATTGACTTAAGGTTTGAACAGTGTAAGAAAGATCAGGGCGAGAATTTATGAGATAATTGAGTTTACCAACTAGTGAACGATAAACATCAGGATTAGGAATAAGTGTACCATCATTTTGAGACAACTTGAGATGAACTGGAAGTGGAGTACAAGTAACTGAAGTAAGATCCATACCAGATTCTGTCAATAACTCTTGAGCAAACTTTTGTTGACATAAAATAATCCCAGAGTTTGTATGAGTGACCTCTATTCCCAAGAAATAATGAAGAAACCGAAGGTCTTTAATTCCAAACTGAGCATCTAAATAAGACTTAAGAGAATGAATTGCTGAAACATCATCTCCTGTGAGAATTACATCATCCACATAGACTGCTGCAATACACATAAGAGATCTAGAACGTTTGATAAACAAACTATAATCGTTCTTCGATTGAACAAAACCTTGGCAAATAAGTTCCTCAACTAACTTGGCATGCCATTCTCGAGATGCCTGTTTAAGGCCATAAATGGACTTTCGAAGTAAACAAACAAAATTATCAGGATTAGGTAAGCCTTCTGGTGCTTGCATATACACTTCCTCCTTCAAAGTCCCATGTAAGAACGCATTATTAACATCTAGTTGATGTAAAGACCAGTGTCTACTAGCAGCTAAGGATAACAAAATCCTCACAGTACTCATCTTAACCACAGGAGAAAATGTTTTCTCATAGTCTATGCCATACTTTTGGTTGTACCCTTTTGCAACCAAACGTGCCTTACAACGTTCTAAAGAACCATCTGACTTTAACTTCACTTTAAAAACCCATCGTGAGCCTTTAGCTTTCTTGTTAGCAGGCAAGGGAACTAAATCCCAAGTGTGATTAAGATGTAAAGCCTTGAGTTCAGCATCCATAGCAGCTACCCAAAGAGGATTAGAAAGTGCTTCTTGATAAGAAGTTGGTTATGTTATAGTGCATTTAGATGAAATTGTTGGTGATTGAACAAGATTACACCAATGAACTGGTTTAGTAACACTATGACAGTGATATGAAGATAAGTAGGCTGGAGGTTTGTGAATTCTAGATGACTTTCTAGAATTTGCAAGTACATCACTTGTAGACTCATGTGATGTAGAAGAAGATGTTAAATCAGTATTAACATCATGTGAAGAAAACTGAGAATTATCTGAAGTATGAATTTCAGAAGAATGAGAAGATATATTTGTAGAATCTGCAGAATTATTGTGAAATGAAAAAGGAGGAATAGATTCAGAAATATCAACAACAGTTGAGGATGACAAAGAAGGTAAGTAAATAGAAGTTGGAAAAATAGTAGGCTGTTCATGAGAATGATAAGGAAAATGTGTCTCATGAAAAATCACATCTCGAGAAATAAAGAAATGATCATTAGCAAAATCTAGTACTTTATATCCTTTTTGTGAACTAGAATACCCTAGAAAGACACAAGTAACAGCTCTTTGATCAAATTTGCTTCGATGCTCATTAATAGTTGAAGCAAAACACAAGGTACCAAATACCTTTAAATAAGCCAGTGATGGAGTAGTCCCAGTAAGTCTGTAGTAAGGTGTCTCATTGTTAATACTTTGTAGAGGTACTCTGTTAATCAAATAGGTAGCACAGAGAACTGTTTCACTCCAAAATTTAGCATGAACCTTTGATTGAAAATACAGAGATCTTGCAGTTTCCAAGAGATGTCTGTGTTTACGCTCCACAACTCCATTTTGTTGTGGAGTGTAACCACAAGAAGTCTGGTGAAAAATACCATTTGATAAAAACAATTCCTTCATTTGTCCTTGGCACAATTCAGGAGCATTATCAGAACGAACTTTAACAATTTTTGCTTTATATTGAACAGCAACATGAGCAATAAAATCTTTCATTACTTTGACACAATCAGATCTTTGTTTCAACATATGCACCCAAGTAAATCGACTATAGTTATCAACAATGGTAAGAAACTGACTACAACCTGTATGAGATTTGACCTTATAAGGTCCCCAAACATCGAAATGAAGCAATTCAAATGGAGCTACAGTTTTGATACTACTAGTAGGAAATGGAATTCTACACTGTTTTGCTAGAGGACAAATCTGACAGATAACATTTTGTTCTGTACATTTCATTCCTGAAAGAGATGGTATAAGCTTCAATCTAGCAAATGGTATATGACCAAGCCTTAGGTGCCAGACATGAAGATCTTCTTTGATTGTGAGAAAACTTTTGCTGAAAACCAAATCAGTAGCTATCCCTGAAGTGCTGTATAAGCCATCCTGAAACTTACCAAGAAGCATTGGCTTCTTTTTCATCAAAGGGTCCTGTAAGACACATTCATGACCATTAAAACCCACTGAACATTGTAAATCTTTACACAACCTTTGCACTGAAATCAAATTATACTGAAAAGTAGGTATGTGTAGAACATTAGACAAAGTCAAATTCTGATTAACATGTACAGATCCTGTGTGTAAAATAGGAATCTATCTACCATCTGGGACAACTATAAACTCATTATCACCAACAACTGGTTTATAGTTATGAAAAAGACTTAAATCAGAACAGATGTGGTCTGTAGCCCCACTGTCAATTAACCAACCAGATTTAGAAGTTGCTTTTGCTAATAAGCAAACCTTACCAGCTAGCATAGCATGATCAGAATGAGCAGTGGTGTGAGAATTAGTAGAAACTGATTGCTTATTAAACAAATCCATAAGTTGTTGATACTGAGCAACAGATATAGTAGGAGAAGATTCATCAGATTTATTGGCATAACCAGACATTTCAGCATGATTAGGATTGAAAGAAACTGCAGCATTAACTTTCCTATCTTTAAACTTGAAGTTAGGTGGATATCCATGTATCTTAAAACACCTTTCCACACTGTGGCAAGAGATTTTACAATTTATGCAAAAATAATTGCCTCCTTTCTTAGCAGTATCACTTGAATTAGCATGTCCTTTTTCAGAAGTAAAACTCTGTTTCTGAGAATAGCCAGGTCTAGAACTCTTTTTGCTGTCAGCTAAGAAAGCTAAAGACTCAGTTGGATTGGTAAGATGTGACAACTCTTGATGCCTTTCTTCTTGTGAAAACACTCTAAAAGCATTAGACAGACTAGGTAGAGGTTGCTGCATTAAGATATTACCCCTTACAATAGCAAATTTCTCATTGAGTTTCATCATAAATTGCAACAGCCTTTGATCCTGCTGCATTTGAAAACTTTCTGAGTAACATTACATGTACATTTGTTACATGTACAACAAGGTAGAGGACTTATATCGCTCAAAGCATCCCACAAAGTTTTGATTTCAGTAAAGAAGTCTGAAACATTCTTAGAACCCTGAGTTAATTCAGCCAATTGTTGCTCAAGAGAAAAGATTTGAGTCATAGAAGTATAGCCAAACCTATCTTCTAAATCTAACCAAATCTCTCTAGCTGTCTTGAAAAACATATCACTCCTTGAAATAGAGTCATCAAGATTGCATAGTAACCAAGAACAAATAAGATCGTTACATCTTTCCAAGGCTTTGTAATCTCCAGAAGTAACAGCAGGTTTATTAATTGATCCATCAACAAAACCTAGTTTATTCTTAGCAGACAAACTTAGCATCACAGAACACTTCCAATTACTATATCCATTCCCATTAAATTTCACAGAGACTAACTGTGTTGTATTGGCATCAGAAGGATGTATGTAGTAGACACTTGTAGTGTCTTGAGTTGCTGAAACCGTAGTTCGATTCTGTAAGAACCCAGATTTTTGATAGAATTAAAACTTTTTCTTATGTAATAATATAGGAGTACATAGTGGCTATGACTGCGGTGTAACGAATATCTATTGAATATATGGGATGGATTTAGATTCAAATATTTATATGTCATGAAGAATGCTTTTTGTTGACAGCATAGATAAGAATGATCTATCTCCTAGGGATATAAGTTATATTATTCCAAGAAAGATTATTCTTGTGTCATCCAAATCAATATCTGTTATTAGTCCAGTGGTTCCATAAAAGGGTTAAGGAACGCCCGAAAAAGGACCAGGGCATTTTTAATAAATAAAAGGAATAAAAGAAATAATAAAGTGTGAATAGTGATTTTGGTGGAGATGAGAATATTATTGGACGACGCTATATAGAAGTGTTCAGAACGGAAATCTGAGTTCGTATTAGCGATCCAGGGGGAAATTAAGTGTATGTAAAAGCTGTCGGATTCAGAAAATAGCACTTTTATTTTCTCCGAGAATTCCTTGGACACTGCAAGACTTAAGGAATTATTAAAGGAATTTAAGGAAATTAAATTCGAGAAGTATTAAGAAAGATGGAGAATGTTATTATAAATATTAAGAAGGTTTTCAGTAAAACCCTAACTACAAACGAATGAGTTATTCCCTCGAACGATCAATGAATTGAGCAGTAAACGGACAAAGAAACAAGCAGAGGGAGCAAGAGTCATGCATAAGCTACTAGAAAATATCTAGTAACCAATATAGTTACAAGAGTAGCTAGAATCAAGTGAATCAACTAAGTACTTAGCAATCAAACTACTTAGTTAGCTTGTAACCATCCAAAGATCAACACTTGTCTTGCAAATACATCATTCCATGCATCATCCTCACTTTAATAAAGCAACCAAGATGAGATATTATCTAAGTCTCATCCACTTGATGCATTATTATTGTTAGGTCCCAAACAAGGGACAACCCTTGACGCAGTGAAACAACACCCCAAAGAGAAGACTACGACCACAAGTTATAAGCTATAACAAGACAGTAATCAAAGTAAACACACAAAGAAGAAGGAATTTGTTGGCCAAGTGAAAGAGCCCTTTTTCTTGTATATAATGATACGTTTCTGTTTTCTGTATACAATATCACAAGCATTAAAAACCTAGCTAATTCACTACCGTTTACATATCATATTAACTATGGGCCTAGTTTAAGAATTAACCCAAAAATACTTTTGGGCCAAAAATACCCGCTCCAAGTCGCCTTACCACGGGGAGCTTAATCCACACCGTGGTGCAAAAACTTCTGCCCCTACCTCAATAAACAGGCCTTCTGCACCTCCAAATCCGATCTCCACCGTTCAGAATTTAGATACATGAGTAAGGAAGACGCTGTCCAAAATTCAGGGCGATCCGACCGTTGGAACTCCGGGAAACGCAAAAACAAAACAACTAACGCAACCAGAAAAATTTCTACGAATTTTCACATTAGCACCAAAAAACTAGCCCAACCTTTCAATCTCACAATTCTCCACCTCGTACATCATTTGATCAACCTCAAATTATGGACGAACACTGAGAATACCATGAAAGCCTTGATATGTAAACCCCAACCGACTGCGCCATATTACCATGACTGCCTACGTACCCTTAACTGGGATCAAGCCACCGTAGTTCACACCATGGGGTGAAATCTCCACCTCACCCCAACACTGCCCTAAAGGGAAATCAACACCGGATGATATTTACCAAGTCTAAACAATGTTGAAACTTGCTCCCTGCAGGCAATGAGACTAAATCCCAAGTTTGTTTCTTTTCCAGAGACTCCATCTCTCCTTCCTTCGCTGCCAACCAACTCTCACTATTACAATTCTGAATAGCTTCTTTGAAGGAAATAGGGTCACCATCATCCTCCACCGAGAGTGCATACTCTACTGCATTAACCTGCCCGTAGTGTTTCAAAGGCTTATCTGACCCAAGCTTTTGAACTTGTTTGTATGCCCGTTTTGGCCTAGTAGAAGCCAAACTTTCATCGAACTGTTGTCGTTCGCGTGCCTGCACATTTTCTTGCTCAATAGTCTCATATTCAAACTCATCATCCTCATCATCATGAGTGTCTCCATGATCTTCCTGTTGATCATGACTAGAACCTGGATGACTTGCAGATTCTATCTCAACCACTTGAGACTTAGAAGTCTCAATGTCACCACCACTAGTCACCTTAGCTTTCGGAGAAGCTACCATAGTGTCCTCATCAAACGTAACATCCCTGCTGATTATAAACTTAGAATCATCAATAGACCAAAGACGATAACCTTTTGTACCTGTTGCATACCCCAAGAATATAGCCTTCTTGGCCTTCACATCAAGTTTTCCCTCGTCAACATGGTAGTAGGCTGTGCACCCAAAAATTCTAAGTCTCCCATAATCTGCATGTTTTCCAGACCATACGTTATAAGGTACATCTCCATCTAGAGATGCATGAGGTGACCGGTTGACAATATAGCGAGCTGTATTAATTGACTCCGCCCACCATTCTTTACCCAAACCAGCATAGGATCGCATACACATTGATTTTTCCCGCAACGTGCGATTGAGCCTTTCCGCAACCCCATTCTGCTGTGGTGTTTTTCTGACTGTCCAGTGTCTAACAATGCCTTCCTGATCACAAAACTCTTTAAAAGCACCATCTGTATACTCTGTACCGTTATCAGATCGCAGTGTCTTCAACTTTTTACCAGTTCTGTTCTCAACCATTATTTTCCACTTCTTGAATATGTTGAATACCTCATTCTTATGCTTCATGAAATACACCCAAACATACCTAGAATGATCATCAACAAAAGTGACAAAATACCTCGAGCCTCCCTTGGAAGTGACTGAAGCTGGACCCCAAACATCCGTATGCACATAGTCTAATATACCTCTACTTCTATGTTTACTTGCCTTGAACTGAACCCGGTGTGCTTTACCGTACACGCAATGCTCACAAAAATCCATGCAAGCCTTTTTCAAGTTCTTCAACAAACCCTCTTCACCAAGATAATTTAGACCTTTCTCCGACATATGCCCAAGCCGCCTATGCCATAACCTAGTGCATTCACATGGGTCTCCACCACTGCCAGTAGCTGCAACCGCCACACTATCAGTCACCGTTGTACCCAAAAGCGCATAAAGATTTCCTCGAGAAATACCTTTCATCACAACCAAAGAACCACGAACAACTTTCATCTCACCGTCTTGTGTAACAATTTTATACCCACCAGAATCCAAAGCACCAATAGAAATAAGGTTTTTCTTCAATTCAGGGACATGTCTCACATCCGTCAACGTTCTTACCACTTCATCATGCATCCTAATCCTTATAGAACCAAGTCCTACCGTTTTACAAGCATGGTTGTTCCCCATCACTACGGTTCCACCTTCAACGCCTCTATAAGTTGTAAACCAATTCCGATTTGGACACATATGGTAAGAGCAACCAGAATCGAGAATCCACCTGTTTGTGATTTCTCCTTCACATGTGACAGAATAACAATCATCACTTCCCCCTTCCTCTGAAGCATAACCAACCTCGTCTTTCTCTTGAACTTTTCTGGTATCCTCGTTGTTCTTGTTCTTCTTCCAAGCAACCCTTTTATTAGGACAATTTGCTTTGTAATGCCCAGGCTCACCACACTTGTAGCACTTTCTCTCTGCAGGAGGTCTAGAATTTGACTTAGACTTGCCTCTCCCACCTTTTCCTCGATCATTGCCTCTACCCCTTACAAACAACCCTTGTGCCTGCTCATTATTACCACTAGTATCCATACTACTAGTTGCAATCTTTCGAAGATCATCCGCTAGAAGTGAAGTTCTAGTATCATCCATCGTAAGAGTGTCACCCACAAGCATCAATGTTTGTACAAGGTTCTCATATGACTTCGGCAACGAAAGAAGTAACAAAAGTGCTTGATCTTCATCACCTACCTCCACATCAATATCTTTCAAATCTGATATGCACCTATCAAACTTGTTGATGTAATCCCGGATAGATGACCCTTCATCCATCTTGCAAGTATATAGTCTCGACTTTAAATAGATCCGATTAGTTAGAGTCTTCGTCATGAAGTTGGACTCCAACTTTATCCAAACAGCCGCAGCCGTTTTCTCGCCATCAACCAAGAATGCAACATCTCTCTCGAGGCATAACATGATTGAAGCCCGTGCTTCGAGATCTAATTCTTCCCAGTCTTCATCCGACATATCCTTGCCCTCCTTTGCCTTACCCGATAAAGCTTTGTGTAACTTTTGCGAGATAATCAAATTCTTCATCTGCATCCTCCAATAGGAAAAATCATTCTTCCCATTGAATTTCTCTATCTCGTACTTCCCAACTTTGACTACACCGCCTGTAAAAGCCATACCTAACTTGTTGCACAACCAGTCTCTCTCAGCAATTTCACCAAACACGTTGTGTGCACCACACAAGACTCAACCCAGAAACACCTCAAATCGGAGTTTTACCACCCAAATCTGATTCTGGCTCTGATGCCAATTGTTAGGTCCCAAACAAGGGACAACCCTTGACGCAACGAAATAACACCCCAAAGAGAAGACTACGACCACAAGTTATAAGCTATAACAAGACAGTAATCAAAGTAAACACACAAAGAAGAAGGAATTTGTTGGCAATGTGAAAGAGCACTTTTTCTTGTATATATTGATACGTTTCTGTTTTCTGTATACAATATCACAAGCATTAAAAACATAGCTAATTCACTACCGTTTACATATCATATTAACTATGGGCCTAGTTTAAGAATTAACCCAAAAAAGCTTTTGGGCCAAAAATACCCGCTCCAAGTCGCCTCACCACGGGGAGCTTAATCCACACCGTGGTGCAAAAACTTCTGCCCCTACCTCAATAAACAGGCCTTCTGCACCTCCAAATCCGATCTCCACCGTTCAGAATTTAGATACATGAGTAAGGAAGACGCTGTCCAAAATTCAGGGCGATCCGACCGTTGGAACTCCGGGAAACGCAAAAACAAAACAGCTAACGCAACCAGAAAAATTTCTACGAATTTTCACATTAGCACCAAAAAACTAGCCCAACCTTTCAATCTCACAATTATCACATTAACAAAACAAAAGAACACAAACTCTCTCCCATTTCCTCTCCAAACTGCTGCTCTCGGTTTAAGCATAGAAAGGGGAGTTCCCACCATCATTTTATCTTGACATTTTTATGGTGAGTACTTCATATCATACCTTAGATCCCCTAAAAATTTCAGCTTCGAATTCATCTTTTACCATTTTCAAATAAATCATCAAAGTAGGTGATGAATAGTGTTCTTCAAGAACTAACTTGATTTTTCTTTATTTCTTTGGTTGATCTAGCAAGCTTAAGCACTCCTAAGGACCATACCAAGCTTTGTAAGGCTAGTACACACTCTCAAGAAGGTATAATGATTTTGAAACCCTAGGTCTACTTTGAGTTTATACATGTTCTTGATAGATTTAAGTGTTAGTAGCATATTAGTGTGATTATAGGCTTATTTAACATGATCTTATGGTTGATATTATGCATGATGATCAATATGATAAAGTGATATGTTCTTGAACTCCTTGGGATGAGAAATCATGTGAATAAGTTGGATATATGCCCGGTGTGGCTTGGATATGTTGTTATGATTTTAGAACGTTCGATTTATAGCCGTTATAATGCCGAAATTCCGTTAACCTTAAGAAACCGAGCTTGACAGTTAATAAAACTCACTGTCCAGTTTCTTATTTTTCCATGACAAGCTAGATTATGTAATAAGATTCGTTTTGATATAAAGATCGTGTAAAATGGACTTACGGTTTAGGAGTTATAGCCGATTGAATATAAGCGGTTCGAAACCGAGAATGCGAGTTCGTAATTGAAATTGATTCCCTTAAATGTCGTTTAATCAGTGGCGAATCTTAACAATTAAATAGAGATAAAAAGGAAGGTGTGAGAGGAAACCACATGTCGAATGGATCGTTTTCCGATTTTATAAAAATGTTCGAATCAAGGTTAAACGCGAACGAACCCCTAAAAGCATGCTTGGTTATGACTTTGGTAAATGACTTAGAAAACGAACGATAAAACTTGTCGTGCAATCTTGGTTCGTAAATGAATGACCTTAAAAACTTACATGGCTTAAGTAAGTATCAAGTGTGGGTATGATGACATATCATAATAGCGAACGTATGTCGAATCGCTTCAGTGATATAAAGAGTTACACTAAGAGGTGTATAAAGAGATAATACGAAAACGTGTTTCGACTTAAGTGGAGTTTATTTTTAACCTTTGTAAAGTGTTAAGTGATTAATCCCGAATGCCTTGGCTATTTATAGATCACCAGGCTGACCCGGGACACGCTACCACCAGGCAAGTTTCAAACCCTTTTTAAAAGGCTGTTGTTGTGAATACATATATATGCTTTCTGTTATACATATGTCATAGCATGCATGCCTACTTTTAAAGTCATATTGATATACTTGTTCCCGGAATTATTGTTGGCTTATAAGCTAGATAGTTAATATATCAGTTATAAGCCGGATATCACTAAGACCCTTAAGCGAAGGGCAGTTAAATCTCATTCTTTGATTATAGACCGGGAGTCGTTATTTCTTGATATATTGATATTATTTTCAGAGGAAAATATTTAAGTAAATATTTTCCATTTATTATCTGGCGAATATTATTGGAATATTCCTTTGAGATTATTTGATAAATATTATCCGGATTATTCATCAGATATTTATTCGATGAACATTATCTTTAATATTCATCTAAAGTCGATTTATTATTCGAATATTATTTCGAACCCTTAGTTAAGTTATTGACTTAAAGAATATTCATTCTTATTTACTCAATAGATATTATTTTCGAATATTTATTCGAGTTATTTATTTAATGAATATTATTTTAATATTCATTCGAGCCTTATATATTCAAATGAATATTATTTCGAATATTCATTCAATCTCTATTTATTTTATAAATATTAGTTGAACATTGAATCGAACTCCAGTTATTCGACAAATATTATTCAAAATATTCCTTTGAGACGATGAATATTATCTTCGACATTCATTTAAAGTCGATTCAATTATTGAACATAATTTCAAATGTTCCTTCGATAATCATTTCTTCTATAAATATTACTGAGTTGAATATTCATTGTTTGTTCAATAAAAATTGTCTCAAATATTCAGTCGATCATTATGTCATCAATGAGTATCATTCTTAAGTATAATATTCATTATTGATTCAGTGAATATTATTTCAAATATCCATTTGATGATTATTTCATCACTAAATATCATTATTAATTTGAATATTCATTATTTGTTCAATGAATATTATTCTGAATATTTATTCAAAGATTATTCCGAGCAACACTTTTCCGATATCTGTGACTTAATAAATATTCTTGGAATATTTATTTAATTCTTCTAACTCGTTTCAAAAATGATTTGCTTCATTCACATAATATCATCGACCTTTGAATATTATATAAATTAATTTAGAATCTTATTATTATTATTATTATTATTATATCAAGGAAGGTTTTCAGTAATTCCCTTCTTCCTGCGATTCTATTGTAAGGGAACCTTACTTGAGAAATGTTATTTGTCTTGTGACTGCCCGGTCATGAATTATTCATTTCACTCGCAACTTGGTTGCTATTATTCATGGAATTGTGTATACCCACTCATTATTCGAGGGGTATGAATGTTGGAACAAGTTGGTATCCATTAACAAGCGGTAGCTTGGGAAATATTGGTGAATTTTCCTTTCCAATTAGATACGACTACTTTGTGGAGTCTTATCAACAAGTATTATACTTGGGGAAAGGGAGAAGAACTTTACGTTTCAAAGTTATGGATGTGAAATGAACTAGGAGATGCGTAAGTGACCCAGTGGTGCTGGTCCAGCAAAATGGCCCAACCGTTGGCCGAGGGGGTTCCAGAGGGCGGTAGACAAGTAAATCCGTCGGTGCTTCCTTCTACATATAGTAAACAAGAGGTGGGGAGCATAACATGCGATTGATCATCGTGTAAATACTATGTATCCTGGCGCGTCAAACTCCAGTATTAGTTCATCACTCAATGTTGGAAATTTTCTGCAACGTCATCATGGTTGGTAGAGTTGAAAAGTTTTTGAAACTGGAATTGCAATCTCTTTCTTGCAAGTTCCTATTTTATGAAAATGATGTTATTTTGCTTATTTTTGCATAGCATATGCTTCCACAAAATATATACCTGTTGAGTTACCTTGTAACTTCATCCTTTATATTAAACTGGCACTATTTTCGTAAATGCATGGCATATGATTTCAAAAATATATCTTTGAACTGTCATATATATTACCGCTCAGTTATATTATTGTTGGTGGGCTATTGCTCACCCTTGCTTATTTATATTGTCACAACAACAGCTAGGTCACATGGCTCGCGTCAAGCGCACTCAGCGCAAGCAGGTTACCCGACCCACAGGACTACCCGCTGATATCATCGCTGCCATTGCTGAGGTAGCATAGATCAACATCCTTTGGGTTACCAGTTTAATGATATGTATCAATAATGTTAATCAACGGCAAAACTCTTAAACTTATGATGTTATCCTTTTGGTTTGTAATAACTTTTATTCGTAAATCCGTAATGTGAGACCTATTTCAATTTCATCTCTAGGACTATAACTGTGTGTGTGTGAGTGGATATTATTGTGGGGTCACAGCATGTGATTTATTTATTGTGGACTCAAGTAAAGTATCAATCTTGGAAAATAGACCGTAACGACCCGATCCCGGACCCCGGATCTGGGGGTGTTACAGAAATGGTATCAGAGAGAGAGTTATATATCCCAAGAGATGATGCGACGTTGTATAATAATCAATTCACTAATATAATAAGAACTCTTGCCAAGTTCACCTAAAACCCTTATGGGAACTTTTAAGTATCATGATAGTAATATAGTTCGTCTTGTGTAGGCGAGCGACATGGATGCCCAGGAGGACCCTGAGGTCCAGGTTGATGCTGATACTGATGTTGATGAGTCAGAGGAGGAGGACCCTGAGGTCCAGGTTGATGCTGATATTGTTGTTGTTGAGTCAGATGAGGAGGACCCTGAGGTCCAGGTTGATGCTGATACTGATGTCATTGAGTCTGAGGAGGAGGATGAGGACCCGGAGGAGGTCCAGGCAGGGCAGGACGCTGAGTTAGTTGCTAAAGGGGAAGAATTCTGGGTTGTATCTGAGATTAGGACTTTGGGGGAGGATACTGACATGACCACGGAGCAGGTGATGACTGTAGATGAGGGTGCGGAGGGAGATGTTGATGAGCCCGCTGATGATGTTGTAGGGAGTTCCGGACTTAGTGTGCCATCCCTCTCTGGTGAGAGAGCCCCTACCCCACCACTACTTCATGGGAGCCCATTTTCTGATGAGTTCGAGGAGCTGACACCAGAGCCGTAGTAGGCAGAGGCTACCCTTCCAGCAGATCCAGCCCCTCCACCCCATGTTCCAGTTGAGGGAGTCCCAGCATATGTACACCACTATGTTGTGGCCAGACTTACTACTGAGGTAGCCGTGGCTGAGGCCAGGCTGGCAGAGAGCTAGCAGCGGAGAGGGAGGCCCGGTTGAGCCACCAGGGCAGGGGGCGTGCCAGGGCCAGAGAGATGTATAGACAGGTGACTGGCATAGAGCTTAGGGCTCGTGTGAGGGTGCGATAGTTACCCAGTGATGGTCACGGCAGGGTATCCAGGGCTGATGCAGAGGAGATATTTCGCCTTGCTATGGGGAGGGCTCGAGCTTTGGCCCACCGTCGTGGCTGATTGCAGTGATAGTTATGTATTGGTCTAGTTGTCTAGTCTTGTACGGCATAGTAGCGCCGATTTTTGGTAGGGATAGTTTCATCTTGTAGTTCCCTGTTGCAGACTAGACAGATAGACAGCTTATTTCACTTTTGACTAGTTATTATTCGGATGGTTGTACTTTTTAAAACTGTTATTGTATGTCGGATATTGTACCGTTTGGTACCTGGTATATATTTATTTCCCTTTCAGTCGTTCCAGTCTCTCTATGACGCAATTACTAGCTTGTTATATTATATCTGCATATAATGCTTTCGATTAAAACTGCCATGATATATAGAACTGTGGGATCCTATATCCAATTATGCATCGATATTGTGAGGAGAAACCCTCTAAAATAGGTAAATAAACCTAATGTGTATTGTCCAAATTTTCAGTAAAATGCCTATGAGAAGAATGAGTACTAGGGCTAACCCCCATGAGTCTACTGACCAAAAAAGTCACAATCAACCTGAGGAAAACTTTGAGTATAATGAAGAACAGGATCAGGATTACAATGAACAAGAGGATTCCCAGTATGGGATGGGGGATGAAACCTTTTATATTGCGGAGTTCGAAGAGGAAGTAGAAGAAGGGGAAACTGAAGTTGAACAGCATGGGGAGAACCAGGGTGGAAACCCCATGGGTCAATTTATGGATCTGCTCAGGCAGAATTTGAACCAATATCCCCAACCACCCCAAGTAAACAATACCACTGTGGCCAATTCTTTTAGGGCCTTCAAGTCCCTCAAACCCCCAGAGTTTCACAGATCAGCTGATCCCGTAGAGGCAAGGGCCTGGGTCAAGGAAATGGAGAAATCTTTCGAGATTCTAAGTATTGATGAGGCCCAAAAGACTGTTTTTGCTACCTACCTGTTAAAAGGTGAGGCCAATTATTGGTGGGAAGCCAAGAAGAATATGGAAACCGATGCTATTTTAACCTAGGATAGGTTTAAACAGTTGTTTCTCGAGAAGTACTTTCCGAGGTTTATGAAAACCCAGATGGAGCTTAAGTTTTTGGAGTTGAAGCAGAACAATATGACAGTGGCTGATTATGAAGCCAAGTTTACTGAGTTATCAAGGTTTGTACCAGAGTTTGTGGACACTAAAGAAAAGAAAGTTAACAGGTTTCAGCAAGGGCTGAAACAGTGGATTCAGAACTGGGTGGCAGTTTTAGAGATTACTGATTATGCCACCTTGGTGCAAAAGGCAACCATTATGGAAGCAGGTAGTGATCAGGAATAGAGAGAAAGAGAGAAAAGGGGATTAAAGAGAAAGCATGCCAGCATGGGCGGAGGTTCCGCAGGGGGAAGACCCCCGAATAGGTTCAACCGAGGAGCAGTATCCCTACCTGGGAAGAGTGTAGGGTTTAAACCATCTGTGAGTGCAACTGTGAGCCAGGGCGGCCAGCAGTTAGGAATGTCCCGTTCTCACCTTTCCAGACCTCCACTACCAGCATACACAACTTGTGGGAAAAGGCACCCTGGAGTATGCAATCAGAAGCAGTCCGTCTGTTATAAGTGTGGACGAGTGGGTCACTACTCCAACAAGTGTACCTTGGTTAATCCTACTGCTAGTAAGAGCAATACCTGTTTCCAGTGCGGACGTCCAGGACACATGAGGAAGGATTGCCCAATAAACAAACCAGCAGCCTCAGGGGCAAGTAAAGTTGCCTCCAATAGGCCACCAACTGCTAGAACTTTTAACATGACAGTGCAAGATGCCGTGAGGGACACTGATGTGATAGCAGGTACATTTTCCCTCAATTTAGTCAGTGCAAATGTTTTGTTTGATTCTGGAGCAACAAAGTCTTTTATATCTAGAGATTTTGCACATAAATTGAAACTTAAAATCCAACCACTAAGGGAATCCTTGCAAGTAGAGATAGCTAATCAAGAAGTCGTTCCAGTTAATCAGATTCACCCCGATTGCAAAATAGAAATAGGAGGACAATCCTTTTTTGTTGATTTGATTCCTTTTAAGTTAGGGGAATTCGATGTTATTTTGGGAATGGACTGGTTGTCTCGTAATGATGCGCGAATAGATTGTAAAGGGAAAAAGGTTAATTTGAAAACCCCAGGGAAGAAAGAAATAGTGTTTAAGGGGCTACGACAGACCCAGACCATTCTGACCATGGCACAGACCAAGAGACTCATACGAAAAGGGAACGAAGCTTATTTAGCTTACGTTATAGACACCCAGAAAGAGGCGCCCAAGAAACAAGATATTCCGGTAGTTAACGAATTTGAAGACGTATTTCCTCAAGATCTCCCCGGATTACCGCCAGATAGAGTGATTGAGTTTGCTATCGAGTTAGCCCCGGGGACGGCGCCAGTTTCCAAGGCCCCGTACCGATTGGCACCAGTAGAGATGAAAGAGCTAGCAAAGCAATTGCAGGAATTGTTGGATAAGGGTATGATAAGACCCAGTGTGTCACCTTGGGGCGCACCAGTGTTGTTCGTTAAGAAAAAGGACAGGAGTATGAGGTTATGCATCGACTATCGAGAGTTGAACAAGCTAACCATAAAGAACAAGTACCCGTTACCCAGAATTGATGATTTGTTTGACCAGCTAAGAGGAGCTGTGTATTTCTCCAAGATTGACTTGAGAACCGGATATCACCAATTGAAGATTAAACCTAAAGATATCCCAAAGACTGCATTCCGTACCAGATATAGACACTATGAATTCTTGGTGATGTCATTTGGATTAACCAACGCCCCAACAGCTTTCATGGATTTAATGAATAGAGTGTTCAAGGAATACTTGGACCAATTTGTTATAGTCTTTATTGATGATATTCTGATCTACTCAAAGACAGAGGAAGAACACGCTGAACATTTAAGGATAACCTTAGAGACACTCCGGAAGGAGCAGTTATATGCCAAATTCTCAAAGTGTGAGTTCTGGAAAAATGAGGTACAATTTTTAGGGCACGTAATCAATAGAGAAGGAGTTCTAGTTGACCCCTCCAAGATAGAGGCAGTTTCAAATTGGGAACGACCAACCACTCCAACCGAGGTGAGGAGTTTCATCGGGCTGGCCGGATATTATAGACGATTTGTACAAGATTTTGCGAAGATCGCAGCTCCGCTAACTCGACTTACCCGTAAAACTGAGAAATTCGAATGGACTGAAAAATGCGAGAAGAGTTTTCAAGAGCTGAAGAAGAGGTTGGTAACGGCCCCAGTGTTGGCGTTGCGTGATGGAAAAGGAGATTTCGTGATTTACAGTGATGCTTCGCATAAAGGATTGGGATGCGTGCTTATGCAGCACGGTAAGGTGATAGCATATGCGTCAAGGCAATTGAAGGATTAAGAGAAGCTCAAAATGATAACTACAGAGGAAGAATTGATAAAAGACTTTGAGAAGTTGGAAATTGAGATTAAGATACCTGAAGAAGGTCAAGAAAAGTTGATGGAAATTCGAATCCAGCCTCCATTGTTGGAAAAGATTAGGCTATGCCAAGAGCAAATGATAGAAGCAGAAAAGAACTCGACTGAGGAGTTAATAACTGGGGAAGGAATCAAGTGTGAAAAAGATAAAGACGGGATCATGAGATACATGTGGAGGATATGGGTCCCAAATGATCAGGAACTCAAGGCTGAAATTTTATATGAGGCACACAACTCAACGTACTCAGTGCACCCCGGTAGTACCAAGATGTATAGGGATTTGAAAGAGTACTATTGGTGGCCCAACATGAAAAAGGACGTTGCAGAGTGGGTAAGTAAATGCCTGACCTGCCAGAAAGTGAAAGCAGAGCACCAGAGGCCTAGTGGTCTTCTACACCCCTTGGAGATTCCCGAATGGAAATGGGAACATTTAGCTATGGAGTTCGTAGTAGGTTTACCAAGGACCAAAGCAAATCATGACGCCATATGGGTGATTATAGACAGACTAACGAAGTCAGCACACTTTCTTCCGATCAACGAAAGGTATACGGTCGATAGGCTAGTAAATATCTACCTCAAAGAAATAGTGGCGCGACATGGAGTCCCAGTCGCCATAGTGTCCGATAGAGATCCCAGATTTAACTCCAGATTTTGGAGAAGCTTTCAAGAATGTGTAGGAACCAGGCTAAACATGAGCATGGCTTACCATCCCCAAATGGACGGGCAAAGTGAAAGGACCATCCAGACACTAGAAGATATGTTGAGAGTCTGTGCTATAGACTTTAAAGGAAATTGAGATAATCACTTGCCATTGATTGAGTTCTCCTACAACAATAGCTTTCATTCAAGCATAGGAATGCCGCCTTACGAGGCCCTTTATGGAAGAAAATGCCGATCTCCCTTATTTTGGGATGAAGTTGGAGAGCGAAAGATGCTCGGGCCTGAGATGGTCCAACGGACAAAGGATGCAGTGGATCTAATTAGAGGACGGCTGGTAGCAGCCCAGGATCGACAAAAGAAATATGCCGACTTAACTCGGAAAGGAAAAGAATATGAAGTGGGAGACCTAGTGTTCCTGAAGGTGTCCCCTTGGAAAGGTTTAATGAGGTTTGGAAAGAAAGGAAAGCTGAGTCCTAGATATATTGGACCATTTGAGATCTTGAGACGTATTGGGGAGCTAGCTTATGAACTGGCATTACCCCCGAACCTGCAGCAAGTGCACAATGTGTTCCATGTCTCAATGTTGAGGAAGTATAACCCAGATGCCAAGCACATAGTGGAATATGAGCATGTGGACATGCAACCAGACTTGACCTATGTAGAGCAACCTGTGGAAATCATAGACAGAAAAGATCAAGTGCTCCGAAACAAGGTCATCAAGATTGTCAGAGTTTTATGGCAGAACCACAACATAGAAGAATCAACCTAGGAGCTAGAAAGCGCAATGTTGGAGAAGTACCCCCATTTGTTTTCAAACTGATTCCGGGACGGAATCCTTTTAAGGAGGGGAGACTGTAAGAACCCAGATTTTTGATAGAATTAAAACTTTTTCTTATGTAATAATATAGGAGTACATAGTGGCTATGACTGCGGTGTAACGAATATCTATTGAATATATGGGATGGATTTAGATTCAAATATTTATATGTCATGAAGAATGCTTTTTGTTGACAGCATAGATAAGAATGATCTATCTCCTAGGATATAAGTTATATTATTCCAAGAAAGATTATTCTTGTGTCATCCAAATCAATATCTGTTATTAGTCCAGAGGTTCCATAAAAGGGTTAAGGAACGCCCGAAAAAGGACCAGGGCATTTTTAATAAATAAAAGGAATAAAAGAAATAATAAAGTGTGAATAGTGATTTTGGTGGAGATGGGAATATTATTGGACGACGCTATATAGAAGTATTCAGAACGGAAATCTGAGTTCGTATTAGCGATCCAAGGGGAAATTAAGTGTATGTAAAAGCTATCGGATTCAGAAAAATAGCACTTTTATTTTCTCCGAGAATTCCCTGGACACTGCAAGACTTAAAGAATTATTAAAGGAATTTAAGGAAATTAAATTCGAGACGTATTAAGAAAGATGGAGAATGTTATTATAAATATTAAGAAGGTTTTCGGTAAAACCCTAACTAGAAACGAATGAGTTATTCCCTCGAACGATCAATGAATTGAGCAGTAAACGGACAAAGAAACAAGCAGAGGGAGCAAGAGTCATGCATAAGCTACTAGAAAATATCTAGTAACCAATATAGTTACAAGAGTAGCTAGAATCAAGTGAATCAACTAAGTACTTAGCAATCAAACTACTTAGTTAGCTTATAACCATCCAAAGATCAACACTTGTCTTGCAAATACATCATTCCATGAATCATCCTCACTTTAATAAATCAACCAAGATGACATATTATCTAAGTCTCATCCACTTGATGCATTATTATCACATTAACAAAACAAAAGAACACAAACTCTCTCCCATTTCCTCTCCAAACTGCTGCTCTCGGTTTAAGCATAGAAAGGGGAGTTCCCACCATCATTTTATCTTGAAATTTTTCTGGTGAGTACTTCATATCATACCTTAGATCCCCTAACAATTTCAGCTTCAAATTCATCTTTTACCATTTTCAAATAAATCATCAAAGTAGGTGATGAATAGTGTTCTGCAAGAACTAACTTAATTTTTCTTGATTTCTTTGGTTGATCTAGCAAGCTTAAGCACTCCTAAGGACCATACCAAGCTTTGTAAGGCTAGTACACACTCTCAAGAAGGTATAATGATCTTGAAACCCTAGGTCTACTTTGAGTTTATACATGTTCTTGATAGATTTAAGTGTTAGTAGCATATTAGTGTGATTATAGGCTTATTTAACATGATCTTATGGTTGATATTATGCATGATGATCAATATGATAAAGTGATATGTTCTTGAACTCCTTGGGATGAGAAATCATGTGAATAAGTTGGATATATGCCCGGTGTGGCTTGGATATGTTGTTATGATTTTAGAACGTTCGATTTATAGCCGTTATAATACCGAAATTTCGTTAACCTTAAGAAACCGAGCTTGACAGTTAATAAAACTCACTGTCCAGTTTCGTATTTTTCCATGACAAGCTAGATTATGTTATAAGCTTCGTTTTGATATAAAGATCGTGTAAAATGGACTTACGGTTTAGAAGTTATAGCCGATTGAATATAAGCGGTTCGAAACCGAGAATGCGAGTTCGTAATTGAAATTGATTCCCTTAAATGTCGTTTAATCAGTGGAGAATCTTAACAATTAGATAATAGAGATAAAAAGGAAGGTGTGAGAGGAAACCACATGTCGAATGGAATATTCCTTTGAGATTATTTGATAAATATTATCCGGATTATTCATCAGATATTTATTCGATGAACATTATCTTTAATATTCATCTAAAGTCGATTTATTATTCGAATATTATTTCGAACCCTCAGTTAAGTTATTGACTTAAAGAATATTCATTCTTATTTAATCAATAGATATTATTTTCGAATATTCATTCAAGTTATTTATTTAATGAATATTATTTTAATTTTCATTCGAGCCTTATATATTCAAATGAATATTATTTCGAATATTCATTCAATCTCTATTTATTTTATAAATATTAGTTGAACATTGATTCGAACTCCAGTTATTCGACAAATATTATTCAAAATATTCCCTTGAGACGATGAATATTATCTTCGACATTCATTTAAAGTCGATTCAATTATTGAACATAATTTCAAATGTTCCTTCGATAATCATTTCTTCTATAAATATTACTGAGTTGAATTTTCATTGTTTATGTTGTGGATTAAAATCTAGGTCACGAATTTGTAATTAATGCTAGGGTTCGGGAGCTTCTTGCTTTAATGGCTGTTTCCGTGTTCGAGACTAATCGGTCCTCACAGAGTGCCTACGTATCTCGTATTGAGAATCAAGCCAAGACGTAGTTCTGAGAATGAGGGGTCAGACCCTTTATATAGGCTGAGAAGCCCTAGAATCGTAGTAGAATTAGGCGACTTGGTGGGCAAGCCACCGCCTTGAGGAAGGTTCTAGACCCCTTCCTTGTAGGAATCAGTTTCCATGTTGAAGTATGTGCCTTGGAGGCTAAGTCTGACGGAGATCAGCATCCTTATCTGACTCTTATTGCTGAGCTGTTTTATTACCCTTAATATTAATTACGAAATTAATATTGTTAATAGGGTTTGGGCCCATCTGGTGGGCCCCACGTTTGGACCATACTGGGTCTAATTAATGCGACATTAAATGTGTCTTTAGGGTTATTTTTAGCCCATATCATTTGCCCCCCAACTTCTAGGAAAACTGATCAGGTTTTCCTTAAAGTTTTAACGGTCCTTTCCAAGACTCGGGTCAGGGTTCATCTTTATACACTAGTGTTTCACGAGTATTGTCTTTATGTAAAGCGTGGAGCGACCGACGCGTTTACGACAATGTTAATTCGATGCTAATCGGCACTAATCAACCTTAACGACATTTAAACAATGTTTAAATGATGTTGAACGACATAAAATAGCACTAAACGGTACTAACTAGCCTTAAACGACACTTAAACAATGTTTAAGTGACGTCAACCGGCATTAAACGACACTGAACGGTGCAAGAAGACACGGTCGGTGTTAACTACATTACTGGTGCTATCGGCACTAACGGTGCTTATCGGCACTTATTCGGTGCTTATCGACACTAATCTGTGCTAACATGCACTAGTCGGTGCTTAAACAGCACTACATGGTGCTGATCGGCAATAATCTGTGCTAACAGGCACTAAACAGTGCTTAAACGAAGGAGATTCGGGACAATTGCAGCCTCTTCCGGACAGCTAGTCAGCCGACAAGGGTCCTGGTCGGCTGCCAGGAGATCCTGGTCGGCTGCCAGGAGATCCTGGTCGGCTGCCAGGAGATCCTGGTCGGCTGCCAGGAGATCCTGGTCGGCCAGACCCCTTCTGTGGCACCTGGTCGGCTGCCAGGAGATCCTGGTTACCTGCCAGGTGCTCCTTGTCCGCCTGCAGATTGATGGGAGATCCATGTTGACTTTAATGATGTCACACGATGCTTAAACGACGTTTCAATGTTTGTTAAACGACGTTAAATGGCATAAAACGGCACTACACGGTGCTAATTCGACTCTGTATGGTGCTAAGTTGAAGGTCTATATTTGTCACGGAAAGTAAGAAACCTTCGACAGAACCATCAAACGATCCAATCAAATGACGGGAGGTGCCAAGATGGGTGTCAGGAAGTCAGCTGGAGCCTCTCCGTGGCTCCTGGTCAGCTACCAGGAGATCTTGGTCGGCTGCCAGGAGATCCTGGTCGGCTGCCAGGAGATCCTGGTCGGCCAGACCCTCTCTGTGGCACCTGGTCGGCTGCCAGGAGATCCTGGTCGGCCAGACCCTCTCTGTGGCACCTGGTCGGCTGCCAGGAGATCCTGGTTGCCTGCCAGGTGCTCCTTGTTTGTTTGTCAGGTGCTCCAAGTTGCCTGGGAGTGCTTAAACGACGTTGAATGGCATAAGACGGCACTACACGGTGCTAATCGATGCTTGAACGACATTTAGTTGAAGGTCGATGCTCGTTTCAGAGAGTAAGAAACCTTCGACAGAACCATCAAACCATCCAAACAACTGACGGGAGGTGCCAGGAGGTCGGCTGCCAGAAGATCCTGGTCGGCCAGACCTTCTCCATGGCACCTGGTCGGCTGCCAGGAGATCCTGGTCGGCCAGACCTTCTCCATGGCACCTGGTCGGCTTCCAGGAGATCCTGGTTGCCTTCCAGGTGCTCCTGGTTGCTTTGTCATCCCTCTCGGAGCTTTTCGCAATTCCTGGAGTCTCGTTCTTGAATCATGTCCTTGACGTTTGTATGTTGTATACTTCCTTTCAGGGCATAATCAGTCTCTTTATTAGCAAAGACTAATTGATAGTGTTTCCTCTTCCTTAAACGTAATTAGCTTCTTAAGCTTAGATGAGTGCCCTGGCACAGCTTGCTACTATATCTTCACGTAAATCCTTCTTTTCTTTCCCGGAATCATACAAACTGGTATAATTATTGTCGGTTGTAGCAGATGAATTCCATTTTTTTTGTATGAATGATAGATGACCTGCAAACACGAACTGGGCTGTGTTTCAACCTGATATAGGAGGTCATCCATATTCTATAAAAGAGTGGGAGGAGCCTTCATTTTCATTCACTTCACTTCTTCTTACTTCTGAAATTCTCTCTAAAGCTCTCAAGATCTAAAGCTCTCAAGTTCTAGCTTCAAGTTCGAGCTCAAGATGGCAGATGGCGACCGCGCTCCAGCTCCGTCATTCTCTATGTCCGAGGCGATGTCCAAGAGAACCTTGGCCAAAACATTGCGAGGTAAACTTAGACTGAATCCCCCTAAATATATTGATCGTCGATTTGATTCTTTATTTGACTTGTTGAGTACCATGAGGGATGCATTCCCCAACAACTCTGAATTAGCTGCGTACCATAGTCCGTGCAAGTTCGACAAGGAAGATGTCGAAAAGATCAAGAAGTTATACGGCTTCCCGGACGCGATCAAGGTTCGCCTTCCTGGCTTAGCTGATAGAACCTGTAATTGGCACCTAGAGAGGCTATGTGTCTACAAGGGCGCCCTTGAAGCAGGCCTGAGATTCCCGGTAGATCAGTTCATCATAAGGCTCCTAGCAGAGCTTCAGGTTCATCCTTGCCAATTGTATCCCAATGCATGGTGGGCTATTATCATCTTCATGCTGAGGTGCCGGGATATAGGTATCGAACCAACTACTACAATGTTCCGGAGTATATTCGCCGCCAAGAATTCGTCTGAGATTCAGAAGGGATGGGTCGCTTTTCAGCATAGAGCCAATGTTCCACATATCGTGAATGCCTTTTCATTCCCAGATTCCCATCACTACTGGGAAAGAGAGTTCGTGATTCTGGTATGGCGTGGTGGCGACTGGGGCCAATTCTTTATGTCTAAGTTTGGGGAAGTGCATGATGCGACACACTTTGTGTATGATCTTGACGAGAAAGAGCTTCTTGATCGTGATAAATTACTTGCTGACGATGGCCGTACTCACTACAAAGTTTTCTTAACCGAGAAAAGACTTGTAGAAGCTGGCCTTAGCTTACTTTCTGCTGAGGGTAATTTTTTATTTGCGCATTACGAACTCTGTTTGTTCTTATTCCGATATCTTTTCTGTTGCCATTTCAGTTGCTGAGGAGATAGACAGCCGACCCGAGAACCAGCCGAAAGTTACTAGAAGGATGCTCAAGAAAGCCGAGGCGGCTTGTGTTCAACCTGGGCCAGAGATCCCGCAGTTCCTGTCGGGATGTTCTTCAAAGAGATCGCGGAATGCTGACGGGAGAGTCAAGACCCCCTTCATCCCTGGTTGGGGTATTTGTGAACAAGATTCTGTCTTGGGATGCCCAGATTCGGCCTTGGATTGGTCCAAGTTCAGCATCACTCCCCCCGACCTTTTGACAATGACTACCGTGGACAAATTTGATGTGGCGGAGAAACTAGGAGCTCAAGCCTTATATCAGGTTTACAACTTTTCATCTTAGATGTAGTATTTTCACGTAACTTGTGATTATGCATGTCTCATTGATTCTTTGTTTCAGGCCAATGCCCAGTTCCAAGCCAGCACTCGGCTAGGCCGTGTATATCGAGATGAAAATGTGGCCTTGAAGAAGGAGAAAGCAACTTTTGATGAGAAATGTCAAGACTTGGAGTCTAGGGCCATCCGGGCTGAAGCTGATGCTCATTCTCTCCAGAGACAGTATGACTCCTTGTATAACAAAAGGGCAGCAGACTACAAGCTAGTGGTGAAAGCTTATCAGGAGTCTGAGGATTTCTTTCAGCTTATAGATAAGCATGACGATGAAGTACGCCCGGGTATCATGTCTGTTGGCTGGGATCGAGCCATCAATGCTGTGAGTAAGAGGCACCCTACTGTGGTTTACCCGAGGGACTTTCCAAGTCCTTATGATCAAGTTGCTGCGGGCTCAGGAGCCAACCCAGTAGCTCAAGCTTCGGGTTCCGGCTCTAGGGGAAGTCATCGCCATTCCAGCTCCGGTTCGAGATGGGGTGTCCGAGCTATTAGGGACGATTCAGTTTCTTCAGACCCTTGGGGGAAACGTCCTATGTCCGTGCAGAAGGGGAGAGTAGTTCGCCAAGCAGTCCCCTCTAACAGGGTGGTCGAAGATAGCTCATCTTCCGAGGAGGAAGATGTTGAGGCGATGGAAGTGACAGCTCCACGAATGTTCATTCATTTTCGGCACTTGGTCTTCCTAGACTTACACTCAACAGGTGCTTGGTACATAAACAAAACAAAGAATCATAAAAAGGAAAGCAGATTTGCATTAATAACTCAAAATGGGTTCAACCCTTACATAGCTTATTATTTTCCTACTCGGGGCATTAAACCCTGGAATGGTTTCATCAAACCTTATTTCTACTTCTCCTGCTAGATAGATAAAAAGCTACATCGTTGCAGAGGCAGCTTAGACATAATAAATCTTGAGGTTCAAGGCATGCCAAGTACGGGGCACCTCAACCCCATCCAAGGTCTTCAACTTATATGATCCTCGTCCCAACGTCTTCCTAACTCGATATGGCCCTTCCCAGTTTGGGGCTAGTTTTCCCTTCTGGCCAACTCCAGAAGCCTCGATCTTTCTCAGAACCAAGTCACCTTGCTGAAAGAACCTCTCCTTAACCCTGTGGTTGTAATAGAAGGATGCTTTCTTTTGATGCTCCGCATTTCTGGCGTTTGCCTCGTCTCTGACTTCATCAATCAGATCTAGGGCAAGCCTCATGCCTTCTTCATTAGTCTCAGGTTCAAATGCCTCAATTCGAGGTGATACATGCATGATCTCTAGCGGAACAACTGCCTCAGCTCCATAAGCTAGCAGAAATGGGGTTGCTCCGGTAGTCACCTTACAAGTAGTGCGATAAGCCCAGAGTATAGGCAGTAACTCATCCACCCAAGTGTTCATCGAGCGTTCGACCCTTTTCTTTAGTCCATCAAGGATGATCCGATTGGCCACCTCGGCCTGTCCATTTGCTTGCGGGTGTGCTACTGAAGTAAAGCGAAGCTCAATAGCATTCTCCTCACAGTACTTTTTAAACTCCTCATTGTTTAACTGTGCCCCATTATCCTTCACAAGGATTCGCGGGATGCCATATCTGCAGATTATGTTCTCCCAAAAGAACTGGGAAACTTGCTTAGTGGTTATCTTTGCTAAAGGCTTAGCCTCAATCCACTTGGTGAAGTAGTCAATGGCGACTATCAAAAACTTCCTCTGTGCTGAAGCCATAGGGAAAGGACCAAGGATGTCCATTCCCCACATTGTAAATGGGATGGGAGAACTGACTGACGTTAACATCTCAGGCGGCTGCCTTACAATCGGAGCGTGCTTTTGGCATCTATCACACCTCTTGACATAATTCTATGCATCGGCCAGCATCTCTAGCCAATAGAATCCCAGACGAGTTATTTTGTGAGCCAAGGCCCTGCCCCCCAGGTGCTGCCCACATATCCCCTCATGAACTTCCTCCAATGCTTCTCTTGCCTCTTGGGGCCTTAAGCACTTCAAGTAGGGAACGACAAATGATCTCTTGTATAAGATGCCTTCAATCAAGGCATATCTCAAGGCTCTTACTAACAGTTTTCGTGCCTCCGAGGCATTGTCAGGGAGCCATCCGGTTTATAGATGAGCTTTAATATGATCTATCCAACAGTTTCCAACATCGATCGGTGCTACTAACTTAGAGTTGACGGTCGGGGCCTTCAAGACCTGGAAGTAAACACTTCCTGCATAATTCTCTATCTCAGAAGAAGCGAACTTAGAGAGGGCATCGGCCTTAACGTTCTCTTCCCTTGGATTGTGCTCCACATAGGACTCCTCAAACTGAGTCATAACAGCTTTCACGACTCTCAGGTATTTTGCCATAGTTTCATCTTTGGCCTCAAACTCATCATTCACTTGCGAGACTACCAATCTTGAATCTCCACAAACTTTGAGATTCTTGACTCTCATGATTCTGGAAAAGCCTAAACCGGCTATCAAGGCTTCATACTCAGCTTCATTGTTGGTTGTCGGAAAGTCCAACTTCAAAGCATATTCGACTGTGAACCCATCGGGGCTTTGAAAAACTAAACCTGCACCACTGGATTTTGTTTTTGATGCTCCATCAAAATAGAGCACCCAATACTCCTTCAGATCAGGTACAAGTTCTTCATCCTTATTCTGACTTCCTTGGTTGGGTATTATCTCCTGCCCCCCGACTTTTTGGTTGGTAATGGTACATTCAACCACGAAGTCAGCCAATGCCTGAGCCTTGATGGCTGTCCGAGGCTTGTACGTTATGTCAAATTCTCCGAGCTCAATTGCCCATTTGATCAATCTTCCACTTGCTTTCGGGCTGTGCAAGATGCTTCTCAACTGCTGGTCGGTCAAGACTTCGATCTTATGGGCCTGAAAATACGGTCGCCATTTCCTCGAGGCAGTAATTAATGCCAAAGCAAACTTCTCAATGGGAGAGTAATTCAACTCCGCCC
This sequence comes from Kitagawia praeruptora, assembly GCA_037693485.1. Lineage (NCBI taxonomy): Eukaryota > Viridiplantae > Streptophyta > Magnoliopsida > Apiales > Apiaceae > Kitagawia > Kitagawia praeruptora. The sequence continues at coordinate 111,472,647 of CM075351.1, read as the reverse complement.
CATGCAACACCTTGCTCACATAGTATATGGGTTTCTGAACCTTTTTCTCCTCTCGAACAAGAACAGCACTCAATGCTTGTTCAGATACCGCCAGGTACAGATAAAGAGTCTCCCCAGGACTAGGTTTAGCCAACAACGGAGCTTCAGCCATGTATTTTTTCAGCTGCTCAAAGGCCTCTTGGCTCTCTGTGGTCCACTCAAAATTTTTCACCTTCTTCAATGCCTGAAAGAAAGGCAAACACTTGTCACCAGACTTGGAGATGAATCTCCCTAGGGCCGCAACTCGACCAGTTAGCTTCTGTACATCCCGTGTAGAGCGAGGTGGTTCCATATCCAGAATTGCCTTGATCTTGTCCGGGTTGGCCTCTATGCCTCTCTTGGAAACAATCAATCCCAAAAACTTTCCTGATCCAACACCAAAAGCACACTTGGCTGGATTTAACATCATCTTGTGGTGTCTGAGCACTTCGAATGCCTCTCTGAGGTGTTTGATATGGTCAGTCTTGAGTAGGCTCTTGACTAACATGTCATCAACATAGACCTCCATGGTTTTTCCAATCAGATGGGCGAATATCTTATTCACCAATCGTTGATAAGTAGCTCCTGCATTCTTGAGACCAAAAGCCATAACAAGATAACAGAAAACACCAAAATCAGTAATAAAAGATACCTTTGGGATGTCATCCTTGTGCATCTTAATCTGATTGTAACCACTAAAACCATCCATGAAACTCAACATCTCATGCCCAGCTGTGGCATCTATCAGGGTGTCAATCCTTGGTAGAGGGAAACAATCCTTTGGGCATGCGTCATTTAAATCTGTGAAGTCGATACACATTCTCCACTTTCCATTCGCTTTCTTGACCATGACGGGGTTAGCTAACCATTCAGGGAACTGAATCTCTTCAATAAATCCAGCTTCCAAAAGCTTGTCAACTTCCTGCTTAATGGCCTCCTGCCTCTCAGGAGCAAAATTCCTCTTTCTATGCTTTATTGTCTTTCATTTAAGATCAACATTCAATTTGTGAGTTATGAGTTGGGGATCAATCCCTGGCATATCAGCAGCTGTCCAAGCAAACACATCACTGTTCTCCTGTAAGAATGCTATCAACTCTCCCTTAAGAGGCTCCTTCAGAGAAGCTCCTATATACGTGACCTTCTCAGGATCGACCAGCTCTAGGGGAAGGGGAATCAATTCCTCTGCTGGCTTCCCTCGTTGTTCATCATCGTCACGGACATCCATGTCTTCAATTGGGAGTACCTGCCCCCCGACTCCATCAGCTCTCAGTGCGGACACATAACAACTTCTTGCCATCTTCTGATCACCCTTTTGTTCTCCAACACCATTCCGGGTTGGAAACTTAATCTTCATGTGGTAGGTGGAGGCAACAGCCTTGAACGCATGAAGTTCTGTCCTTCCCAGGATTACATTATAGGTTGAGGCTGCCTTGATTACCAGAAAATTCAGAATCTGAGTAGCTTCCTTAGGTTCCTGCCCAATGGTCATGGGCAACTGAATAGTTCCCTCAACCTTGGACTCCACTCCATTAAATCCGTAGATGGGCATGTTGGTCGGGGTCAGCTGAGAATCGGTATATCCCATTTTCACAAAAGCATCATGAAACAGAATGTCAACAGAAGCTCCATTGTCTATCAAGACTCGCTTTACTTCCGAGTTCCTAATCACAGGGGTTATAACTAACGGGTCATCATGGGGGAATTTCACCCCTTCAAGATCAGAATCATCAAAACCAATTACGATTTCAGTTCTAGCACGCTTCGGGGCCTCTCCTACGATGTGCATCACCTCCCTGGCGTATGCCTTTCGAGAGTTTCGAGTCGTACCGGCCGCTGTCGGGCCTCCCCAGATCATGTTGATAACTGGCCCTCGGGGCTGTGTGTTACGATCACGATCATTATCCCTTCTATCATTGTTTCTCCTATCGTAGTCCCTTCTTTGGGTTCCACGATCTTCACCCCTGGTGAAGTTGCTTAGCTTTCCTTTACGGATCAAGAATTCAATCTCATTCTTTAACTGCCTACAATCATCTGTATCATGTCCCACATCTCGGTGGAACCGACAATATTGATCCTTGTTTCTCTTTGCGGGGTCTCCCCTAAGTGACTTCGGCCATCGGAAGTCCTTATCCTTCTCGATCTCCAACAAGATTTGACTTCTAGGAGCATTTAACCTTGCATAGTCAGAGAACCTTGGTCCCAGGTTCTTTTTTGGTGGCGAATCAGAGTCTTTGCTAGTTCGGGGATACTTGTCCCTAGCATCGTACTCCTGCTCTTGCTTTCGCTTCTTTGTATCATTGTTATCCCGACCATTGCCTATTGTGACCTCCTTCTTCGTACTGTCCTCAGCCTTGATGTACTTATCAGCCCTTCGCTGGAGCTCAGCCATATTCTCGGGTGGATGCTTTGCCAACGATCTCTTAAAGTATAGGTCGGTGGTGCCATGCTCCAAGGCTACCATTGCAACCTTATTGTCCAAATCGGTAATGTTCAAAGTCTCCTTAGTGAACCTCTTAAGGTAGTCTCTCAGATTCTCATTCTTCCCTTGCACCACATACATAAGAGACGCAGAACTTTTCTCATGCACTTTTCCGCTGATAAACTGGCTAACAAAGGCAGCACTTAGCTCCTTAAAAGAGCCAATTGAGTTCGCAGGCAACCGGCTATACCATTTCTGAGCCATACCCGACAAGGTTTGAGGAAACGCCCTACACTTTAAGGTATCACTTGCGGGCTGTAACAACAGCGCGTTCGAGAATGTCCTGACGTGGTTCGCAGGATCACCTGTTCCATCATAGGCCTTAATTGTCGGCATCTTGAACTTCTTTGAGATGCGGGCATTCATCACCTCCTCAGTAAATGGGGGTGTGGGATCATCAGGATCCCCTAGTGGCATCAGATCCTTGGGGTTGCTCTTGGGGGTTTCCACCCTCGTTGTTTTTCCAGTTGGGGCATCAGCCCTTCTTTGCCTTCTTGAAGGCCTCTCCAAGTCTATAAAGGAAATCGGTCCTGATGTTGGAGGGGGTAGAGTCTGATTTGACCTGGCTTGTCCTCTTGCCATATCTTCCTTTAATCTTAAGATCTCGGCTTCATAAGCCTTAATCCTCTCAGCAGTTATTGAAGGGAGTTCATCGTGAGTAGTTCGAGTTCTTCTTCGAGGTTCTTTACTTGCACGTCGCCTCCTTGGAGCTTCATCACGATCGTAATCATCGTCAGAGGATGAATCATCCGTATAAGGACCAGAAAAATCGTGATAATCTCGATCTCGGATATGCAGGGCATGACCACTTGATCCAGCTCCTTGAGTAGGAGGGTAGTTAGGCAGCCCATACATTGGGTTGGTATTCACGGGGAGATCCGTATTGTGGATCTGGACCCCTTGTGGAGGGTTGTTGGGATCTACAATCAAGGGAGAAACCACCATCTGAAAGGGATTAGTCCCTGGATTTGTGTGGACCATCGGAGGTAACGTACTCTCAACATGGGAGGTCATCCCTAGGGGTTGAGAAACTTGAAGCGGAACGATCGTTCCGGTCATTGGGGGCACCGGATCTGTTGTTGGTGGAGCGGAGCTAAGTGGAATAGGATCAGTAGTTGCTGGTGTTGTTCTTCGTGTAGTTACCATGGTTGATGTCTTCTTCCCACAGACGGCGCCAAATGTTGTGGATTAAAATCTAGGTCACAAATTTGTAATTAATGCTAGGGTTCGGGAGCTTCTTGATTTAATGGCTATTTCCGTGTTCGAGACTAATCGATCCTCACAGAGTGCCTACGTATCTCGTATTGAGAATCAAGCCAAGACGTAGTTCTGAGAATGTGGGGTCAGACCCTTTATATAGGCTGAGAAGCCCTAGAATCGTAGTAGAATTAGGCGACTTGGTGGGCAAGCCACCGCCTTGAGGAAGGTTCTAGACCCCTTCCTTGTAGGAATCAGTTTCCATGTTGAAGTATGTGCCTTAGAGGCTAAGTCTGACGGAGATCAGCATCCTTATCTGACTCTTATTGCTGAGCTGTTTTATTACCCTTAATAATTACGAAATTAATATTGTTAATAGGGTTTGGGCCCATCTGGTGGGCCCCACGTTTGGACCATACTGGGTCTAATTAATGCGACATTAAATGTGTCTTTAGGGTTATTTTTAGCCCATATAAGTTTGTTCAATAAATATTGTCTCAAATATTCAGTCGATCATTATGTCATCAATGAGTATCATTCTTAAGTATAATATTCATTACTGATTCAGTGAATATTATTTCAAATATCCATTTGATGATTATTTCATCACTAAATATCATTATTAATTTGAATATTCATTATTTGTTCAATGATTATTATTCTGAATATTTATTCAAATATTATTCCGAGCAACACTTTTTCGATATCTGTGACTTAATAAATATTCTTGGAATATTTATTTAATTCTTCTAACTCGTTTCAAAAATGATTTGCTTCATTCACATAATATCATCTACCTTTGAATATTATATAAATTAATTTAGAATCTTATTATTATTATTATTATTATTATTATTATTATTATTATTATTATTATTATTATTATTATTATTATTATTATTATTATATCAAGGAAGGTTCTCAGTAATTCCCTTCTTCCTGCGATTCTATTGTAAGGGAACCTTACTTGAGGAATGTTATTTGTCTTGTGACTGCCCGGTCATGAATTATTCATTTCACTCGCAACTTGGTTGCTATTATTCATGGAATTGTGTATACCCACTCATTATTCGAGGGGTAAGAATGTTGGAACAAGTTGGTATCCATTAACAAGCGGTAGCTTGGGAAATATTGGTGAATTTTCCTTTCCAATTAGATACGACTACTTTGTGGAGTCTTATCAACAAGTATTATACTTGGGGAAAGGGAGAAGAACTTTACGTTTCAAAGTTATGGATGTGAAATGAACTAGGAGATGCGTAAGTGATCCAGTGGCGCCGGTCCAGCAAAATGGCCCAACCGTTGGCCGAGGGGGTTCCAGAGGGCGGTAGACAAGTAAATCCGTCGGTGCTTCCTTCTACATGTAGTAAACAAGAGGTGGGGAGCATAACATGCGACTGATCATCGTGTAAATGCTATGTCTCCTGGCGCGTCAAACTCCAGTATTAGTTCATCACTCAATGTTGGAAATTTTCTGCAACGTCATCATGGTTGGCAGAGTTGAAAAGTATTTGAAACTGGAATTGCAATCTCTTTCTTGCAAGTTCCTATTTTATGAAAATGATGATATTTTGCTTATTTTGGCATAGCATATGCTTCCACAAAATATATACCTGTTGAGTTACCTTGTAACTTCATCCTTTATATTAAACTGGCACTATTTTCGTAAATGCATGGCATATGATTTCAAAAATATATCTTTGAACTGTCATATATATTACCGCTCAGGTATATTATTGTTGGTGGGCTATTGCTCACCCTTGCTTATTTATATTGTCACAACAACAGCTAGGTCATATGGCTCGCGTCAGGCGCACTCGGCGCAAGCAGGTTACCCGACCCACAGGACTACCCGCTGATATCATCGCTGCCATTGCTGAGGTAGCATAGATCAACATCCTTTGGGTTACCAGTTTAATGATATGTATCAATTATGTTAATCAACGGCAAAACTCTTAAACTTATGATGTTATCCTTTTGGTTTGTAATAACTTTTATTCATAAATCTGTAATGTGAGACCTATTTCAATTTCATCTCTGGGACTATAACTCTGCGTATGTGAGTGGATATTATTGTGGGGTCACAGCATGTGATTTATTTATTGTGGACTCAAGTAAAGTATCAATCATGGAAAATAGACCGTAACGACCCGATCCCGGACCCCGGATCTGGGGGTGTTACAGATTCCAAGCATTACCAGTACCAGAATTATTACCTTCAACCATTGTACTAATCAAGAAAGCAAGATAACTGTTTTTCTAAAGAGATGTATAAAATCAAGAAACAAAACACAAATGGGAGAGATCACAGAGAGATCATGAATCAGAGAGAGATTAAGAATCGGAAAAAGATTATGAAGAAAATAAGCAGAATTACGTGTTTAATCACACAAAACAAGCAGATCGATAAGAAATACAGAAACTGTAATACGATCTACTCAGAAAAACATCAACATAATGATGAAATAACGAAGAAATGAACGAAAACACCTGTATATTGCGGAAGAATTGAGAAATTCATATGTGAAACGCGTCGTCGAACACCATGGACGCTCTGATACCATGATAAATGAGCTATTTTGATTTATCAGAACACATAACTCTACATTAATGAAAGAGTTGCAGAAAATGAAGAAGATGAAGAACATACATTGCTAAGAACTAACTCATTGTTTGATACAGAATGGATAGATAAAATCAAAACTAAAGATTCGTTTATATACAATGCTAAGCTACACTTGAGCTGAGCTAACAGAATTATAACTAATTAATGTGTAAGCTGTCATTCTTGTGAGCTGGCATCTTTTGCTGACGTGGACTCTGCACAAGTTAAATATTCAATAAGAAGGAATAACCACCTTAGAGTATTCACAGTCCAATCCCCATTCCTTCCCCATCCCTATAATTTGCAAGACAGCATCACTTTTAGTAAAAAAAAAAGACCTCCATAAAAAAAGAGCTCCATCGGGATCCCCATTTTGGGGTTTAAATTTGAAGACAAAGTTTCGGTCCCCAAATTTGGGGACTTTGGTTGCTGCCTGCAAATCGTCTCTCTCTTCATTCTAATAATATAAAATAATATTTGTAGTAGTGAGTGGGTTTTGCTAATTAAAATTGTAAGTGAAACAGAGAGAAAGAAGTCATATAAAAAAGAAATAGGAATATGAGGATGGAAAATGGGGAATGAGATGTAGAATTTTTTTGATTATTTTAGAAATTTACTATTTTTATTTAGGAATTTATTATTTTTAATAAGTTTTTGGATGGGGATTGGGGACGGGCTTGGAATGCTCTTAGAGCTAGGAACTCTCACAGAGCCGGCGCCCGAAAAAGGACCAAGAATTGTCCCTAACGTGCGTAGGTGATGGACACCGTAAGCACAGGTGTTGGACTAGATGATATGCATGACACAATTTAAACAAGGCATATGTATTAAAATTATAGAAAATACTGAAGTCACCAAATTTGGTACAAATTTTTTTGTAAAATGATATGTTTCTCATTTTCCTTGTTTATTTTTCAATTAAATATAATATATATTTACATTAATCTTAATCAATAAAAATATTTATTTTTATACATTCATGTCACATCATTTTATGACTATTTTTGTTATACAATTTTATACCATTAACGTTACTCTAAAATTATATGCAATGAAATAGTATAACCTTTTTGATAATGTTTTCAGTCCTTAAAATATCACTTGGAAAGTTTAAGCTGTATTTCGTTTTGTCAAAATATTTTTAATGCAAACCAAACCCATGCCATTTTTAACAAATATTGACAAATACTCGAATAAATTTTATAAATATTGAATATTTATATTAAAATATATTTATAATATATAAAAATTAAAAATGATAAAAGTTTGATTAGGTTCGTAAATTTTACGATGCAAGTAATTTGAATTCGAACTCGATTTGATAAATACGAATTCAAGCACAATTCAATTGTACTGAATCAAATTCAAATATTTTTTCAATCGAACTCCAGTGATTCATGACATAATTACTTAGCAGCTTGTTTTTCAAACAAAAGAATACTCCTACTAATGTTGTTTTGTATCTTAGAGGGTGTTTGGGATTGCTTAAAATAAGTTACTTTTGACTTAATGGAGGTGTTTTTAACTTAAAGGAGAAAGTAAAGTTGTTTGCTTTAAGTTAAATGAAAGTGTTTGGGTAATTTTGCTTAAAATTAAATGGAGGTTTAATAATTTTGACTTAAAGTGAAATTTGACTTAAAAAAATTTTAAATTCATAATATTTGAACTTTACAAGAATTGTAAAAAAAAAAAAAAAAAAAAAAACACCATAAGTCATAAGTCATAAGTTAAAAGTACCTAAATGAAACTTCTGACTTAAAGCAGTTTTTTAACTTAAAGCGGGCTTAAAGCCCATGTTGCCAAACACTTCAAAATCAACTTAAAGCCCGGAAAAGCAAAAAACCGGTTTGCCCAAACAGGCTCTTACTACGCATCAGCTTCAGGCAGGATAATAAAAATAGGGAAAATAAATTATTTCGTCCTTCAACTTTATGCTGTTTTTGGTTTAGGTCCCTAAACTATGAAAAATAATATACGGATACCTAAACTTTTAAAATTTCTGATTGACATTTTTCCTTTCGCGGAATTAAGTGAAAATTTAATATGTTAATCTTCGAGTGATTATAAGAACATGGGTGGTGAAAGTTTTCAATTTCGAGTTCACTAACATATGCAAATCTGCAGATTTTAGTAAGTTTTTTTTCGTGTTCTTGAAATTAAAGTACAGATTTCTATATGTTAGTGAATTCGAAATCGAAAATTTTCACCACCCATGTTCTTATAATCACTCGAAGATTAACATGTTAAATTTTCACTTCATTTCGCGAAAGAAAGGATGTCAATCAGAAATTTTAAAAGTTTAGGTATCCGTATATTATTTTTCATAGTTCAGGGAACTAAACCAAAAACAGCATAAAGTTGAAGGACGAAATAATTTATTATCCCAATAAAAATAAGATAAACTTAGAGCAAATTCAAATGTCTTTTATTAAACAATTATTTAAATATTGATTATGTATTCCTTCCCTTCCATTTATTTTGTCACTTTAACTGAATTTTGGTCGAATCGACTTATTTTGTAATGAGAATAACTCATATAATTATATGATAGTTATAATTTTTTTTAAAAAAAATATTAGCACAAAATATAAAAAAATGAAAACTAAACTAATGTTTGAGGTCAAAATTTGATTAATTAATAATTGTTGGTTAAAAATTTTTGAATTAAGAAATGATTAAATTAATAAGGGAAACTCCAATTGACATTGGTATAATGATCGTTGGGTATAATTTTGCTAAGAAGAAAGGAGGGAATTATGAGTTGTAGTGCTATTTTTTTTTATATAACATGTGGGAGTTACGATACAATAGCTAAGGGTTTCTATTGAAAATGCTCTAATAAAACATTCATATTAGATAAAATTATAACCAATCTTATCATATTGGTTATATTTATCAAAATTGTAAAAAGTTGTAAGAAAATTTTATGTCATCTATTACCATATTCAAATAATGTATACTAATTTTAACAAATTCAAATAATAATGACATTTTATTTTTAAAAATAATTAATTATTATAGCAAAATTTATTGAAGTAAAATATCCTTCAAATTTAATAAATTTTACATAATTATTATGTTATATTAATTTAATCAACTATTTTAACTAACATAAGATACTCTAAAGAATTATCATAAATTTGTTGATATTTTTAGAACACCAAATATTTTGAATACATACTCGCTATCTAACCCTTTAATTTTTTAACATCATGGGCAAGTTGGAATTTTTAATAGTACGACGTTTTAGTTGACTTCCCATCGTGTTTAATTAATAATTTCTTTTAAGAAACGTAAATAAATATTAAAATGAAAACTATCCATTAAGTTAAATAGAATTTTTCATAATTCTCTTTGATTTGTTGCGACGTGCATGCAACGGCTAATGAAAACATTGACACAGTCACAAATTGTTTGAAAATTGCCGGTTGGTTAGAATTTGACTTTGCATCAATTAAATAGTTGACTTATCTATAACGTAATACTCCCTCCGGTCCATTATATAAGGCATTTGACTTTTCTGTACGTAATTTTAGGTGCTTTGAATACATAGTTAAAATTATTATTTTTTAAAATTTCTTTTACTAAATAAAAATTAAAATATTATATTTTTATTCAAAAAAAGAAAAATTAAAAAATAATTATTTTAACTATGTAATCAAAGCACCTAAAGTTACGTGCAGAAAAGTCAAATGCCTTATATAATGGACCGGATGGAGTAATTAATTAAGATTATTTAAACTGATCATTAGATGTACATGTACTTAAAATGGTTGAGTTTTTGAATCTATACTTGGATCTCCAAGAGAAATTCCTATTTTACTTATCTAAAATATAATAAAATAATAGTTACCTAAAAGATAGGTAATCAAGTTTTACTCTCACGCTATTATATATATTCCTTACAAATATTATTTATTCAATATTTTAGTTGATATAAAAAAGAGATGGGAGTGTCCAGGATGCACCCTTACCAATTTTAGGGATTTTCTTTCAAAAAAACACTCTCCAACCAATTTTCCCCTTTTCCAATATATTCTAGGGAGAGAAAAAAATAGATTCCTACATGTGAGGATCCAAATATCAGCCCCTATATATCTTTCTCCACGTCATCTGCTCCCCTTACAATTGGTTGATTTATTTAAATTTCAAACTTTTAAATTTTAAAAATTAAACTTTTAAAATATAGGGTATCTATATAGCAATTATTATTGGAGTGAAATATCATTTTGATTTCCTATAAAATTCATATTACAATATATTTTATAGGGATTATCATTGGAGATTGATAAGATATATTTTTATGTACATTTTATATAATTTTATTCCCACATTTAATTGCATTTTGCATTGATTTGGATATTTATTTAATTAATTTTGATGTTTTATTTCAGGAGACAAGAATTTCTAAATTTGGAAGAATTTGGGCTTAAAGAGCTATTTTGGTGCTAAAATTGGAAGAAATTCGGAAAGATGAAGAAATAGCAAAATAAAGAAATAAAGTGCAAAGAAGAAATAAAAGAAGAAGGAAAAAGAATTAGGAGCTTGGAGCAAATTGGAATATTTCAAGTACACCCTAAAACCTCTGACTTACCATGTCAAAAGTTTCGGCCAATGAATATTGAAAATGAGCAGCCAGAAATCTTGGACAATCTGCAGTTGGAAATCTTTGAAAAAGAAAATTTCAGCATTACTTTTGACTTTAATATGTAAACATATTTTGTAAGCTAGTTATTTTGGAAGTGCTATAAAAGAGACTGCATGTGATAATACAAAGGGGGGAGACACAGGACGAAAACACACAGGAGAAAAGCTTAGAGATTAGAAAAGGAATAGAAAAGAAAAAGAACCTTTTACATATTGTACATCATCCTGCATGCATTTTGGAGCTACAATTAGGGGCTTGGTTTTCTTCTCTTTTATGTACAATTTAGCTTGATTCTCCATTCTATTGTAAATTTGAGGTACTCCTAAATTTTATCTTGTTTATTTATATATGTTTTATATGTCTTGTTTAAATATTTTTGTAGTTTCTATTAATAGCATGTGTGAGTAGTTTATTTCTAGGGTATAAGGGGAAGCCTTGTTTACACCACAATAATGCTTTAATTTTATTAGTTGTTTAACGGATATAAAATAATTCTAATCGATATGTTATAAAATTTAATTTGTGTTATTGGCCGGTTTCATTAATTAATTATTTGCGAATAGGAATAATAGATCGAGAGATTTTATTCACTAGAGGCATACATACGCATAGCGGAATTGAATTTTAGTGCGAGAGCATAATTTGATTTCCGAGAGCTTTAATACTTGAAAAAGATTAACAAATGCTCTAATTATTTAAAAATCCGTTAAATTACTATATCCGTTTAATTTGTTTCGGTGTAAACATGGTGAACCCGGTTGTCCTAGACTTTTAATTAATCGACTTAAAAACACATTTATTTGCATTATTTAGTTTTATAAAAATTCTTAATAATTGTTAAAATTATAAAATTCGTGACAATTAAATTAAAAATTGATAAAACCTGTCTCCCTGCGAACGAACATAAAAATATACCGCATCAAATTGGCGCCGCTGCCGGGGAGGCAGTTAGTTTTTATAAATTTTAGTTTAATTGTCCGGGTTTCATAATTTTTAATTGTAGATTTAATTTTTATATTTTTTTTATGTTAGTGTAAAAAAAAAAAATTAAAACACAAAAATATTAGTTTTATAAATTTTCAGCATTTATTTTCTGTTTTTATTTGGTTAATTCAAAGAAATTATTTAGCCTCTCCTCTTTTGTTTTTGAACCCAGCACAATTAAACACCCCTTCCCCTGTTCTCTTCGAACAAACCCAGTTCCTTTGACATAACACCGCCTCTCTCTCCCACCATTCTCTCCTTCTTTCTCTTTCAACATACAAAACTCCACCATTTCTCTTCTCCGTCACACCCACCACACTCCTCCACCGCGCCATCTCCATAGTACAACCACTCCACCGTCCTTCTTTCCCCACAACAACACCCTTTCTCGTTCACTACAAAGCAAAATTCCCCGCTTCCCTGTTCGATTTTGTTGTTATAATTTGGTTTTGCATAGTGTTGTAATTGTGGAACGAGGTCTATAAGAGCTGAGTTTGTTTTAATTTGTGCTGCGAGTTATGCGATTTTCCGAGTTCGTGTGTTTACCGTTTGTTTTAAGAGTTACTATCGAACTTCGTTGTTGAATTGATGATTTCCGTGGAGTTTGTCTGTTGTTAGTTGTTGGGTCGAGTCTCGGCGGGTTGTTTGACATTCGAGTTAATTGTTGTCCGAGTCTGAATCGTTGCCGAGTAGGAGTATGGAAGACTAGTCGTTGTTTGGTTGTATGTGGTTTTAGTTTGTTTCTGGACAAGTCTTGGTCGTGATTGTAATTTTCTGAGTTTTGTCCGGGTCTGTTGTGCGATAGTATTCGATTTCTCTGGTTGTTTTCGATGAGTTCTTTGCAGTTTGCGAAGAGGAGTTGTCTGGCTGTGTATCTTAGTGCTACTGTATGGTTCTAATTCTGTGTAATCATCGTCCGTCCGAGTATTGTGTTATGTTTCTTCGTTAGTTGCTGCAGTTTTTGTACTGAGTCAAATGTGTTTAGACTGAGCTGTACGGGTTTGAGCTTTCGTTATGTTGTGGTTTGTTTACTGAACTAACTCGATGAATTCGCTGAGTCCTCCATTTTGCTGTTAATTCGTATTGCTGGGCTGAGTTATAATAGTGAGTCGACTGGTTTTGTTGGTTTGTTTCTGGCTAGTGGCAATTACGAACAAGTCATGCTAAATTTTTGAATTTTCTGTAAATAAAATTTAATTAAAAAAAAAAATAAAAATAAAAAAAAAAGTTTTAGAATAAAATCTAGTTGTTAATTCGAATTTGGATTTTTTTAAGATAATTTGTTTTTTGTTCTTTTCATTTTTAATTTAAGTAGCAAAAATAAAATAAAATAAAATAAAATAAAATAATAATAAAATAAAAATAAAAATAAAACAAATTTCGGGATTTAATTAGATTTTAAATAAGTTTTCAATTAATTGTTAAATTAGTTTTTAGATCTTTTCATTTTTACTTAATTAGTTTAAAATAGTTTAAATTTTTTGGCCCTACTTTTCTTAAAAAAAAATAATAATAATAATTTAGATTTTGTGTTAATTTTTTTTTTTTTAATTAATTTATTTTTCCTTTGTCTCGTTGGAATTTTAGTTCCAATTGAGACTGGTTTTACTGCTTTTCTTGTTTTTGTTGTTGATGCACAGGTCTACAGGAGACGCATTGTCAACTCCTGATTCTACTCGGGATCTTGATTCTGGAATACCTTTGCAACAATATATCGATAAACAGAGGAATAAAACGCAGCGAAAGATCAATTTCTCAGAGATTAAAATGGCCGACCCTCCTGTTAAATCTTTGAAGAACTATTCACAGCCCTCTCGGAGTGGGGTACCTACTGGCCTTGCTATGCCAGCAATTCAAGCAGCAAATTTCGAAATCAAGCCTGCTTTGCTCACTATGATCCAACAGAATCAATTTGCTGGGCTTACCTCTGAAGACCCTACAAATCATCTGCAACGGTTTCAACAGCTCTGTTCTACAATTAAACATCAGGGAGTCACTCCAGACCAGTTGAAAGTCGTGTTGTTCGGTTTCTCCCTTCGTGATAAAGCTCAAAAATGGTTGAATGATATTAACTTGACCAAGTGGGATGAGATTGCTCAGGCTTTCTTAACTGAGTTCTTCCCTCCTAACAAAACCGACGATTTGATCGACAAGATGATGGGTTTTAAGCAAGATTATGGCGAATCTCTTCGGGATGCTTGGGACAGATTTAAGGATTATCAACGTGCATGCCCTCACCACGGTCTTGAGAAGTGGTTTCTGCTTAAACGTTTCTACAATGGTCTTGATCCTGAAACAAAAGGGATGGTTGATAACGCTGCAGGTGGCGTATTTTTAGACAAAGGAGTTGATGATGCACATGCCTTTCTTTCCAATTTGGCCGCCAATCACTTCAGTAACCCGAGAGCAGCCAAGAAAGGGGGTAAACTTGAAGTGGATGCATATTCTCTATTATCATCTCAACTCGCTGCATTGACTCAGGAGATCCACTCATTGAAGACATCTCAGTCCTCTACTCCACCTATGAGTATCAATGCATTGTCATCCATGGCTCCTAGGAATTATCCTATTTGTGAAGTCTGTGGCATCCAAGGCCACTATGGTAACGATTGCCAATACAATGCTCAAAATTCACAAAATTTTCAGATGGAGCAAGCAAATGTTTTCCAACAGAGACAGCAGTACAATCCGTATTCCAACACTTACAATCCTGGTTGGAAAGATCATCCGAACTTCTCAAATAGGAACAACAACGCACAGAATTCAAATGTTCCTAATCAGCAGCAATATCAGCAGTCGTACCAGCCTCCTCCACAGCAGCAGTATAGGCCCCCACAAGGACCTATAAATCCCCCTGGATTTCAGAAGCCCTATCAGAGTTATGCCCCTCAAGCCAATCAAGCTACACCGGCTGATAATCAAGGTGACATGATGAAGATATTGTTACAAATGCAAAAGAATATGGAGGATACCAACAGAAAAATGAGCCAGATGGAGATTCATAATAAGATGCTGGAAACTCAGATTGCTCAAATGGCTAGTTCTTCGTCTTCAAGGCAACAAGGCTCTTTACCAGCACAACCAACTCAGTCAAAGGAAAATGTGAATGCCATTACTCTTAGGAGCGGTCGTACATATGATGCTCCTCCAATGCCTACTGACGATGTTCCTACTGAGCAAGAAAAAGAGAATTCTGAGGAAGACAAGGTAGAGAAAATTGTTGAAGACACAAACGAAGGTGAAACTGAGGAAAGCAAGGAAAAGGACAAAGAGAAGATTGCAGTTACCCCTCCACCATTTATGCCAAAGCTCCCATTCCCTAGCAGGATGAACAGAACTAAGGTGGACCAGCAGTTTGGTAAGTTCATGACACTTGTCAAGAACCTTGAGGTAACAGTTCCCTTCACTGATTTAATTTCTCAAGTTCCATCATATGCAAAGTTTCTTAAGGATATTCTCACTAAGAAAAGGTCATTTGGTGAGGTAGAGACAGTAGCTTTTACTGAGGAATGTAGTGCTGTTTTACAGAATAAGTCTCCACCTAAACTTAAAGATCCTGGTAGTTTTTCAATCCCGTGTCATTTAGGTGCATTGTTCATTGATAGAGCTTTATGTGATTTAGGCGCTAGCGTCTCAGTCATGCCTCTCTCGGTTTTTCAAAAACTAAATATGGGAGAATTAAAATGTACACAGATGACTTTGCAAATGGCAGACCGTTCGATAAAATATCCCCTTGGAATTTTAGAGGATGTGCCTGTTAGGGTTGGAAAATTCTATATTCCTGTAGACTTTGTAGTTCTAGATATGGAAGAGGACAGCCAAATACCTACTATTTTAGGTAGACCATTTCTCTGTACTGCAGGTGCTGTTATTGATGTTAAAAGTGGGACTCTCACATTGAGCGTTGGTGATGATAAAATTACTTTTACTCTAACCTCTGCTCTTACATCCCCTTTGCTTGAGAATACTTGCTGCAGGATTGATGTTATAGATGAAATTGTCCAAGATGAGACGCCTCAGATTTTATTGAATGATAAATTGGAAGCAGTGCTCATGCTTGAAGCATACGAAGGAGAAGAACATGTTGAGTTTGATCTTCATCAAGCTATAAGAGGGCCATTAGTTAAATCTCAGTGTTATGTAATTGATATTGGGGAAGAACATGTGAAAGAAGTGGATGATAATGCTCGTGAGGAGAATGCTGAGATTGATGGGCAACTTTCTTCTATACGTAAATTTCGGAAGAAAAATCTGAATGAGATTGATATTGCACTTGGACCATTTGAGATGGTGTTGAAAGAACCACCATGAAACAGAGAGTAAAAAAGTCGAGCCAACGACGTTAAACAAAAGCGCTTCTTGGGAGGCAACCCATGGATCATACTTCTGCGAAGGGGAGTTCTTCTTTCCTTTTGTTTTATATATTGTTGATTTCTTTGGTTAGTTAATGAGTCATTGAGGACATTGACTCGCTTAAGTGTGGGGAGGTGTTCTCGGCGTTCTCAGCGTAGTGTATATATAAAAAAAAAAATCCAAAAAAATAGAAAAGTTTGAAAAATACCAAAAATAATTTCTAGCCATGTGAAGATTACTTGTGTAAATGCACCCATGCATGCTTAGGAATCTTGTGTTTATGGATGCTTTTGTATGAGAAGTGATATGTGTTTTGTTCTTGTGCACACACACGTACACTAGCAAGTTGAAACTAGTAGACTTATTGAATGTGCTAAATAATTAGAATGCCATGAATATGTGCAAAGTAATTTGGTCTACATGCTTTGAGTACAAGTAGATGCGTTAGAGAGACTGTTATCTGGGATTAATTATGTTTTGTCACACCAAGTGAGTTTTGAGCCCATATGCATATCTTTTGCATGATTTTTCGTTTGCTTGAGTGTCCACTTGTCGTTTGCATTGCTAGCACTTGCTTGAGATCTTTCTTGAGATGCATGACATTAATTGATGATAACATGATAAAGGCAATAGGATAACCTCATATTTCCTATATATCCAAACCATTATACATGATCCATTAGTTAACCCTTTGAGCCTAATCTTGTTCTTTCGGTGACACACCATGTACTTGCCATATATCCTTTTTATTGTATTAGCCTTACATTAATTTTGAACCCAATTGTCAAAGGCTAGTATTGTGCTTAAGGGAGTGATAAGGTGTGCATAAAAAGGGGTTTTTTTTTATTAATGATCATAACTTTGGGGGAATATTTGGGGTTTGGTTCATAGCTTGTTAGTCGAAGTTTGAAATCATATTTATGGGATCATTTTTCTTGATATTACTTAGCTCTCTTGAAAAAAAAAAAGGAAAAAAAAAAAGAAAAAATATATATATAAATAAATAAATACGAGAGCATACTTATTCTTTGTGATCCTACTTTGATTCGACTAGTCAAGTTTTTTTTATAAATAAAAGCTCAAGTGTGGGGAAGTATTTATAGGTTTTAATAATTAGGGGAGAACTTCAATGTCAGGTACTAGCTTTTGACTTAACCTTCTTTGGCTTTCTTGACATACCTTATCCCTAGCCCCGTTACAACCTTAACAAAGACCTTTTGATTGTCATCGATGATGTATGTTGCGTTAAAGATTAGATTGATACCAAGGACGAAGCATGTTTATGACATTGTTGGAGTTGAGTGATACACTTACCCCTTGTTTTGAGTGAATATTTTTTGAGTGAACGGTGAGTTGTTGCTTTGGCATAGGATATCCCAGGTTGTGTCTTAAAGATGTGCCCTTGTGTACTTAGCTTGTTTACCAACTTATTCTTACACTTGACATGAATTTCTATGATCTTATGCATCTTCTTTGAGTACGCTATGTGGATACTTGCACTTTAGACACCAAGGCATTGCATTTTCATTTTGATTCTTAAGCCGATATGACATGAGAAGACGGGTGTGTGTGGTGTTGTATTGATGTGTGGTCTTTTGCATGAGTTAGATGAATTTTGTGGGTATATTCACTATAAACCCTCACGAGACAACACTCGTCCTACTAGGGCTGCCTAGGGGTTTAACGGCTTGTTGCATATGCTCAATGCAATCGTGTCATCTACGAAAGTGATATTAGTTAGGATTTAGTTTTTATTTCGCTTATTTACCCGAGGACGTGCAAATGCTTAGTGTGGGGATATTTGATAAGATATATTTTTATGTACATTTTATATAATTTTATTCCCACATTTAATTGCATTTTGCATTGATTTGGATATTTATTTAATTAATTTTGATGTTTTATTTCAGGAGACAAGAATTTCTAAATTTGGAAGAATTTGGGCTTAAAGAGCTATTTTGGTGCTAAAATTGGAAGAAATTCGGAAAGATGAAGAAATAGCAAAATAAAGAAATAAAGTGCAAAGAAGAAATAAAAGAAGAAGGAAAAAGAATTAGGAGCTTGGAGCAAATTGGAATATTTCAAGTACACCCTAAAACCTCTGACTTACCATGTCAAAAGTTTCGGCCAATGAATATTGAAAATGAGCAGCCAGAAATCTTGGACAATCTGCAGTTGGAAATCTTTGAAAAAGAAAATTTCAGCATTACTTTTGACTTTAATATGTAAACATATTTTGTAAGCTAGTTATTTTGGAAGTGCTATAAAAGAGACTGCATGTGATAATACAGAGGGGGGAGACACAGGACGAAAACACACAGGAGAAAAGCTTAGAGATTAGAAAAGGAATAGAAAAGAAAAAGCACCTTTTACATATTGTACATCATCCTGCATGCATTTTGGAGCTACAATTAGGGGCTTGGTTTTCTTCTCTTTTATGTACAATTTAGCTTGATTCTCCATTCTATTGTAAATTTGAGGTACTCCTAAATTTTATCTTGTTTATTTATATATGTTTTATATGTCTTGTTTAAATATTTTTGTAGTTTCTATTAATAGCATGTGTGAGTAGTTTATTTCTAGGGTATAAGGGGAAGCCTTGTTTACACCACAATAATGCTTTAATTTTATTAGTTGTTTAACGGATATAAAATAATTCTAATCGATATGTTATAAAATTTAATTTGTGTTATTGGCCGGTTTCATTAATTAATTATTTGCGAATAGGAATAATAGATCGAGAGATTTTATTCACTAGAGGCATACATACGAATAGCGGAATTGAATTTTAGTGCGAGAGCATAATTTGATTTCCGAGAGCTTTAATACTTGAAAAAGATTAACAAATGCTCTAATTATTTAAAAATCCGTTAAATTACTATATCCGTTTAATTTGTTTCGGTGTAAACATGGTGAACCCGGTTGTCCTAGACTTTTAATTAATCGACTTAAAAACACATTTATTTGCATTATTTAGTTTTATAAAAATTCTTAATAATTGTTAAAATTATAAAATTCGTGACAATTAAATTAAAAATTGATAAAACCTGTCTCCCTGCGAACGAACATAAAAATATACACATCAGAGATTACCTCAGGAACTTACCTAAGGTACTTACCTTACTTCTTTATAAAATTTCATAAAATAAATGGCTCCGCAGGGGCATTTTTGTGAAAACTAGATTACCCATAAGATTTTTCTTGATTTTATGGAAACATCTCAGGGAAAATACCTGAGGTAATCTCAGGTACAACATTCTCTTATTAATAATCCTTATTTTAGGGGCTAAGAAAAGAGTGTATCCTTGGAGATGCTCGTGGTTTGATTTTCTCTCACCTAAAAATTATACTCCCTCCATCCCAAAATACATGTCCCTTTTGTAAAAAAAAAAATTGTCCCAAATTCCATGTCCCCCTCTTCTTTCCATACAAATATCTCTTATTTCTATACAAATTTAAGTCTAATTTTCCAAAATTAAGGTTATTTATTGAAAAACCTTATCCAACCAACTTTTTTCTTAATATGCGTATTTTTTTCAAAAGAAACATGTAAATTGGGACGGAGGGAGTTAGATTGGAGTACTGTTGTTAAAATCAATGTTCCAGAAATCGCTAGGCGGTCCAGGGCGGTTAGGGTACCGCCTAGCGCCTAATCGGGTAGGCGGGGATTAATCGGACGGATTAATCGAAGCATTAATCAGATATTATAATAATAATTAATGTATTAGTATAATTTACAATTAAACATGTCATTTTAAATAAATTAACAGGATTAATCGGATTTCAAAAATCGAATCGGTTGGTTTACTTACAGAAGATTAATCGGGGATTAATCGATTAAATCGGGGATTTTTAGAACAGTGGTTAAAATTAAACCCCTAAAAAATGTTCACCTAAGATAAATATAGGTAAGGGGTCTTTGGGTTGGAGTTGCTCAACAACAACTCTGCAAGGTTGACAGACTGGTAATCCATCCACAAACACAAATGCTTAACATTATTTAGGTATGTTGTGCTAAGATTATAGTTTAAGAAGCACTTAATTGATACGCGTAAACAAATCATATTGTTCGTGTATTGGCCTAAAAAATATGGGAGTTGAGTTCAGCATAATTTATTTTTAGGGCTTAAGTCTCAAAGTGGTCACTGAAGTGAATGTCACATATCATTTTACTCATTCAAGTTATCGGGGAATCTCATATGCATCACTAAAGTCGTGAGTAATGACAGCGTCGTTAGTTTGACTTGTTGACTAACGGAAAAGGTTAGGGTTACTGTTCAAAGTGACTTTATGACTCAAAATGGTCACTGAAGTGGAGTTACTGTTCACAATACGTGCATTTTAAATCTAGTCTATTCTTTTTATTTTAAAATCATTTTAATGGACCTATTTTATTCTAATTAACGGGTTACACATATTATTCTAACATAAATATATTTCTAGAATTAAATTAAATATAATTCAAAAAATTTTAAAGATTTATAATTCAAAATACAAAGATTCATTTTATTTTATAATTCAAAATACACATATTTATTTATAATTCAAAATTTAAACTAATTTATGCACATTATTGTGTTGTATAAATAAAGTAAATAATTAATGAATTCGAATCTAGCTTTTATTATAAATACACATTCGAATTATTAAAAAAATGTGATAAAATATAAAAGTGGTATCACTCAAGTTAAAAAAACGGATGAAAATATTAGCTTTTATTATAATTTTTTTTGAATTTTATTTTTTTTCGAATTATTAGAATTTATTAAAATTTAAATTGAACATGCCTCTTCAATTTATATGCATATAAATCGATACATGCGAAAACATATTTGAAAATATCACGTTTTTTTCAATCCAAAGTGTATTTTTTTTTTTAAATTTTAAATTTTTTTCGAATGATTAGTATTTAATTAAATTTAAAAATGAACATACATTTGGAGATGACTGCAAGAGTAAAAATATATTATTAGTACACTTTCTGGTTAGTTTTCGAAAATTCTCATTTTGCATGCTTGTAAAATATTTTTTTTAGTGTTGTTAATATTATTATTGTTATCCAAGGATATATATTTAAGGGATGCGATTGTTTACAAGCTCGTAATTTCATTCATAAAAATATATTATTAATATCTAAAAATCAGTGTATGGGTATCCGATTAGTTTCCGAAAATTCCCACTTTATTAATTTTAACTGCTTAAGTTGTTATGAGTTCACAAATATAATTTTAAATTACGAACAAATCTCTGAAATTTAAGTAATTCTTTCATATATGAAAAAAAAATAAAACGGTGAATGATGAAAAAGAGACCCTGAAATAGAGACCCTGATAACTAGAGTGAAGATTTTGATATATTGCTTTCACTTTAGTGATCATTTTGATACTTAACCCTAACGTTTTCCGTCAGTCAACAAGTCAGACTAACGGCGCTGTCATTACTCGCGACTTTAGTGGTGCATATGAGTCCCCGATAAGTTGAGTGAATAAAATGATATATGGCCTTCACTTCAGTGACCACTTTGAGACTTAACCCCGTTTATTTTTATAAATTGAAGTTGAATAGGACTAAAAAGTTCGAATATGCAAATAAAAACGATGTTGTTTCTTTTCACGGGAAAATGGAAAATTTTACTAATCTTTTCGTATTGTTGGGCATGGAAATTCTGCTTGTGCAAATGTACAAACAAATTTGTGACTAGTTTGTACAAACATTCAAGTTCCGCCGTTATTGTTAAAAATGTAATAGATATAATTATTGTTTTAAATATTGATTAAAATTAGATACTCCTATGTTGCATCATATGATATAGCATAACTCTGAAAATTATAAAACATAACTAGTGGATTATATGATGAATTTTTGAATGTCTTTGTATGTTCAATTCACAAGCAAAAGTTTCTACATATTCTTATCAAACATGTTCGGGAATGACTCTTGAACTACGTACATTCATTCTTTCCAAACAAACCCGGGTTAAAAAAGAATTTGACTCCATTCAAGTTGGAGTTCAAGTACCTAAAGTTTTTAAGAAATCGAATTTAAATAATCTAACATTCAGTTCGGCTTGCATATATATAATCTTCATGTCAGAGCAATTATCGAGAATGCAACCATTTTGAGGACATGTTAAAACTGGATACTTAAAAAGCCACTTGCTATATTTTATATACCTAGTGAGAATATGACATGCAGACATGAACATCTATAATTCCAAACAAGTATCTATAAAAGCACACAAAATGATGAGGCTAATCACACAGTACCTAGCTAACATTCTAAACTAGAGCTCTTGCAATGGATCTCAAGCTCTGCTCCCTTTCCCAACTTTCTATATTTCTCATGCTCTGTTTATTGACTTCCTCCATAACAGCATCCAGAGAAACCACATGCAAAAACACTCCTTTTCCTAAATTTTGCAAATCTTTCCTGCCTGAATCTGCCAACATACACAATCATGGCAGATACTCTATTCAGCGTTCCATTTCCATGACAAACAATTTTCTTTCATTAGTCAATCGTTATCTTCAGTCTCCAAACACGTTGCCTGAGACCACGGTACTTGCTCTTAAAAATTGCCAACTTCTAGCCAACTTGAACTTGGATTTCTTTTCTAAAGCTCTTGAGAGTATCCGTTCTTCGGATTCCATTGAAAGTTTAAAAGCATATGATATGCATACTTTGCTCAGTGCCACTCTAACCAACCAGCAGACTTGCTTTTCAGAGCTTGATGCACTAGAGTCGCCTTCAATTCCCAAAAATGAATTTTTGGTTCCACTGGCCAATGGAAGTATGCTACATAGTGTGTCACTTGCTATTTTTAAACATGGTTGGGTTAACACAACAAGAAGAGGAAGAGGGAAAGGGAGAGGGAGAGGAAGGCCAAATCCTGATGTTTCTGTTCCACAAGACGATGGAAAATTGAGGCTTTATCCCGGTGGAAATGCTGTGAATGTGACTCAAAAGGTTGTAGTAGATCCAAGTGGAAATGGGAATTTTACGACAATCAATGATGCTGTTACAGCAGCTCCAAACAACACCGATGGTAGCAATGGGTATTTCTTGATTAATATTGTGGCTGGTGTGTACGAAGAATATATTAACATACCCGTAAACAAGAAATATTTGATGATGATCGGAGCAGGGATTAATCGAACTATAATTACTGGGAATCGTAGCATCTCAGATGGGTTGTCCACGTTCAACACTGGAACATTCAGTAAGTTTTTCAATAGTACTGCTTGTTTAAAATTAGTACTGTATCTGAATATTAATAACCATGTCTTATGACTTCATAGTTGAATAATAGTACATCCATATATAAATATATGTTGAGATATAATATCCAGCATCCAAACAGAGCTCCAAACAGAGCCTTATATCTTGTAACTGAATCAGTTACAAGATGATAGTCAATGACAGTTAGATTGAGTAGTATAAATATAGACTTTAGCTTTCATTTCTGTTTTAACCATCACAATGTAGTCTCTATATTTTCCTGCTATTGTAGCTCCATTGTGGAGCCTTTATCTAGTTATTGTAAATACACTTAGTATCAATATTATACAGCAATACACTTAGTATCAATATTATACAGCTTCTGTGTGTTGTTCTTCACTGTGATTACTGATTGTTCAAGCATCAATCCGCTGCATATTACAGAAAATAACAGTATGCATTCGGCTTAAACAATGGACCTATTTCTAATTTTGCAGTTGTGGTTGGAGAAGGATTCGTTGGAGTAAACATGACTATCAGGAACACAGCAGGAGCTAAAAACTTTCAAGCTGTGGCTCTTAGAAGTGGTGCTGACTTATCATCATTTTATCGTTGTAGTTTTGAAGGTTATCAAGACACCTTATATGCACATTCTTTAAGACAATTCTACAGAGAATGTGACATTTATGGTACTATAGATTTCATACTCGGAAATGCTGCAGTTGTCCTTCAAAATTGCAACATTTATCCTCGTCTTCCAATTCAAGGTCAGTTTGATCCTATAACAGCTCAAGGTAGAACAGATATAAACCAAAACACCGGAACTTCAATACAGAATTGCACCATCACACCAGCAGAAGATTTGGCTACAACAAAAACTTATCTTGGTAGGCCTTGGAAGGAGTACTCACGAGTGGTTGTTATGGAGTCATTTTTGGATAGCTTGATTGATCCCGCTGGCTGGAGCATTTGGGACGGGGATTTTGCACTAAACACGTTGTACTACAGT
Organism: Kitagawia praeruptora; assembly: GCA_037693485.1. Classification (NCBI taxonomy): domain Eukaryota; kingdom Viridiplantae; phylum Streptophyta; class Magnoliopsida; order Apiales; family Apiaceae; genus Kitagawia; species Kitagawia praeruptora. The sequence continues at coordinate 111,448,136 of CM075351.1, read as the reverse complement.
GAATATAACAATAGAGGACCTGGATCAGATACGAGCAACAGAGTTACATGGCCTGGTTACCATGTAATTAATGCCACAGATGCTGGAAATTTTACAGTTTCCAACTTCTTAGGAGGAGATAGCTGGCTGCCTAAAACTGGAGTTCCATACAACGGTGGATCACTGTAGAGAATAAATTCGATCTTCCCGGGTGGTTTTCTCAAGTTTAAACACCGTTACCTTTTTCTCGAAATTATTCATTTGTATTTTTGAAATTAATTGTTGATCATATTTTGATATTCATACGTTCGCAGTGCCCGATGCTTATATATGGTGATTATTTTATTTGTGTTTTATAAAATTGTTTGCATTATTTCATTGTTGGCGGTTAATAAATTTGGTTTTTAAGATTATCATGATCTATGACAAATTATGTGGGGTCATATTTTATTATCAGAAAGTTACCAATGTGTGACCGTCAACATTTGGGAAAAATTTTGGAAAATTTTTGAGTTCTTTAGCATTTTCTTTTTTTTTATTATTATAAAATTTTACTATTTTTAATAAATTTTGGAATGTAAAAAGTTGATAGGAACATTCTAAAAAAAATGTAAATAAATGAGAGGGAAACATGAAGTAATGGATTGTTTACCTTAACTTTAAGAAAATTAACATTAACATTAATACTTTTAGAGCACGATTGGATAACCCTGTGTAAGCACTTATTCTCTGTTGTTCCAGATTGGCTAATCTAAGAATTTTCTTAAAACAAACACTCAATTATAAGGTTATAAGGTCCAATTATTCAAAAATAAGCCAAATGAAATGAAATGGTTCTGCATTAGTTCCTTCCTTTTTTTTAAAGAAAATGAAATGGTAAGTATAGTACATTATTGTAGTTTGTTTTATATATAACACAAATTATAGTACAATGCTATCTATATATATTATAATGCCTGGAGATCGGAAATGCACCAGAACAGTTTAAGGTATTTTTCTTGAATTTTCAATTTTTTGATTTTTTATTAAAATTCTTTTCTTGCATTAAATAGCTATTAATGACATTTTAATTAGTCATTAATTACATGTATTAAACATATATTAAATTTACTCTATTTAATTTGTTTAAAAATTAGCAAATTTTAGTTGAACATTATAGTTATTTTTTCAATATTAAATATTAATTATATATAGTTATGTTTATTTTTAATTAAAATGACGAATAATAATTGTTTTTATTGCGTTATTTTTTATTCCCTATTCAAGATCATTATAATTTCTTTTCGGATGATTATAGGGTACACGACCTTAACTTCTCAAGCAATTTTTATTATCAATAATTGTGAAAATCGTAATAAATTATGGAAGTACAAGATATTTATTTAATATCTGGAATTGTATAAAAACAGTACAGATAGATTTTCAATTTTGCGCATGAATAAATAATACATGTGTTATGATCAAATCGATTAAATTTAACAAATCCAGTCATTTATCGAAAGATAAAATTGATAAAAAAGCTATACACCCATTGTTTCGTTATATTGTGTTGAAATGATTTTTTATTGTAATTAAACAAATTCTTATAGAATTATTGAATATGTATATTATGAGAGGGCTGTCTGTTTTAAAAAACATTATTAACCAACTTCTCAAATAATCTTTATTATCAATGATTGTGGAATCGTAGTAAACTATGGAAGTACATGGATCTTTACTTAATATCTGAAATTTGTAAACAAATCATGCGCATACACATATGAGTTATGACCAAATTAATTAAATTGAACAAACTCAACCATTTTATCAGAAGATTAAATTGAAAAAAAAAATTATATGTCCATTGTTTCATTATATTGTGTCAAAATAAATTAATATTCAAATTAAATAAAATCTTAAACTATTATTGAACATGTATATTATGAGAGGGGTGTCGGTTTTAAAAAACGTCATTAAGTTGTATTCAATATTTGTAACTTTTGATTGTAAATATTACGTTCATATTGTAATTTTTATTTTTATATGTTTGTGATACTTTTAAGATTATCAAAATTTTAGATATATATAATGAAAATATTTTTCCAATTAATAATTCATGTAAATTATTTTTAAATTAATTTTTAATAGAAAATTCATAAGAAACAAATCAATTTTTAAGAATAATAGAAATTAATTTATCTATTACAGTACTTTTATATAAAAATTTATTATAATAGCAGGAAACTGGAGAGACTTGCAATCAGAAGCTTCAAAATATTTTTCTTGAATTTTCACATTTTTATTTTTTATTAAAATAATTTTCTTGCATTTAATTAATAATTAATTATACCTATTAAATATATATTGAATACACTTTATTTCATATTTAATATAAAAGTTTAACAATTTTATTAGAACATTATTATTATTATTATTATTATTATTTTGTAATAAAATATTAATTATTTATACAAAAATACCATTATTTTAAGGTAAAACAATAAATAAAATAATTTTTATCGTCATTTCTAATCCTTATTCAAAATCATTGCAAATTTTTTTGGCAATAATTAATAGACGATTTTAACTTTTCGATAAATTCGTAATCAATGATCGTGAGAATCATGATAAGATACATAAGTATATATATTTTTCGATTAACATCCACAATTTAAATAAAAGTAATATCGTAGAATTTACATTTATACCTCAACAAATTATACACGAGGTGTGACCAACTCGATTAAATTGAATCAAGTGGATCATTTTTTTCGTCAATTAAATCAACAAAAAAATTACATATTCGTTGTTTGATTATTTTGTGTTGGAAAAATTAATATTCTAATTAAACACATTCTTATACTATTACTAATCAATTAATCATGCATGTATGTTATGAGATGGGAGACGGTGTTTAAAATCGTTAATTAGTTATATTTAATATTTACAAATTTTTATTATAGGAATTATGTTGACATTGTATTTTGGTATGGAAAAAAGTAACAGGTGTTTAAGGAGTTGATTTTTGCTATTTTAAACAAATTCTCACTTTTTGAGCATTAAGAAAGGGTGTTATAAAACGAGCATCGGCTTTAAAAACAATTATATGTACAAATTAATTATAAAATTTAATAAAAGAATATTAGAATATGTGAGTATCACTTTGATGTGTCCATGAATTTAATTTTAATGTTACAAACAAAACAGTTCTTATAAAATGCTCTGAAAAATTAATTAAATGTAGAGATACGGGTGTCGGATCACTCCAAAAAAATATGAAGCATGACTTACAATATGCATTTGAATTCTGCTTTTTTCGTCATAAAACCAAATATATCGACAAGTGAAATCAATCACACCTCTTATCACATTTACATTCTAATTCTTTCCATCGTACAATCAATTTTACTAACAAATAATTTAATAACAAATTAAGCAATCACGTCTTTTATGATGTCATCGACAATAGAAAAGATTCACAAATGTTATTTTTACTTATTCAATGTCAAACTTTGCAAATGTTTGTCAATATTGGATTTCAAAGGCATTTTTTATACGACAAAATAGGTTCGTCAATATCTTCAAAATTATTATTATTATTAATATTCAAGAATTTAACTGAAACATGTTTTTTTTCACCTAATTTTTTTCTCTTTAATTTTTAAACATTCAAATTTAATTACATTTCACTTAATTTTTAATTTATCATATTAACTTTCAAATAATAAAATTTAACAAACAATAATGTTATGTGTATAATTTTTAAAAATATTTTCGTGTCGCGCGTAGCGCGGCTTTGTTACCTAGTTTTATTATAATTTTTAACAAACTCAGTCTAAAATTCAGGATAAACCCTAACATCCTCCATAAATGATCATGGAAATCTAGGAAAATCTCTATGCCAATACCCATTTTACGATGCCCATCCATGACGAAAATCGGCATCAACATTTAGTTAGCTAATGGCCTGATATCAATACAATTATTAATTTGTATTTTGTGTTACTTTTTACATCATTTATTTAAAGTAATCGTATTTTCTATTTTGTATATACTTTTCAAGAAGAACAAATATTTTTATTTTACTTTAGTGAAATATCCTTGCATGTATATCTTCTAGAAACCCAAGTGAATTTCAATTTTTTTATATAATTTCAGAAATACCGGATCCACTCAATTTTATTGACATATTTTGAGAATTAATATGTTTTTCATTAAATTTTTTTTAATTTAGAAAAAAATCATATTGTACCTTAATCCAACAATTATTATTTAATGATACACTATAATTCGATTATAAAATCCAGCAAAGATACAGTACATCATATGTTTTCAATATACATAATTTCATTTTTTTCATCTTCTCTTTGTGAATTATCCCTACGACACAAATATTTGTATCAGTGTTTACAACTTCTTCCTTGAGAATACGTTGTTTCTGTGTGCAATTTGCTTCCATTTTTTGGCTAATGAGGAGACAAGATTGGTTGTTACGCTTACATGCCGCTACCAGTTTCAGCAAGGCATTTTTCTTATTGCTTTACTATATTTTTTCGATGTCAATGCTGTAAAGATTTTTTAGTAGGATTTTTATGTGTTTTGCCGACTGGTTGCGTTGTTACACTGTTTAGTTAGTTTTTCTTAATTGTTTTTAATGTACTTATTTTATGGTTAATATTTGAAGAGTGTTGCTAAATGCAAATCAAATTACTCAATGCAATTTGCAAAAGTTACTTTACTGTCCTTTTTATTTCTTTGAATAAAGTGTACGTATTTTATGTGCATTGTATACCTAGTTTTCTATGCACTATACATTTATTTTATTTTTCTGTGCACATTTATTTCTCATCATTCATATCTTGTACATTGTATTTATTAATATACATTTAACTTATTTCTCATCATTCATATCTTATTTTATCAAAATCATATTTCATTCATATTTCATTTAAAATATGTAATTTAGTCAAGTATATATAATACATTTGATAATTATTAATGTTTTTTATTGTGTGTTTAATATTAAATGTTCTTTGTCATGTGTTTAATATATGTAATTACTCGTTTAAAATAAAAATTATTAATAACATGATATATATAATTTGAATTTTAAAATATAAAAGTTTGTTTCTAGAATATTAAAATAAGTACTGCATCTTATAATGAATCATAATTGTAATAATCTATTTAAAAATAAAATTTATTAATAACATGATATATATAATTTGAATTTTAAAATTTAAAAATTAGTTTCTAAAATACTAAAATGATATATGTAGTTTGAATTTTAAAATATAAAATTTTAATTTTTAATAATGACTCATAATTGTATTAATCTATTTAAAAATAAGAATTCTTAATAACATAACATATATAATTTAGGGTGAAAAACCAAAATACCCACCATTTAATTTCAGCTGCCCAAAATACCCACCGAGAGAAACCTCCGCCCTTTTTACCCAATGACCGCGCATGTGTCACATGCGTACACAGTACACGCATGTCACACATGCGTGGTTTTTTTTTTTTTTTTTTGAAGTAAGGCCACGCATGTACAACATGCGTGTATGTTTTTTTTTTAATATAAAATAAGGCCACGCATTGAAACAATGCGTATAGATCATTGATAATTTTCTTTGTCCAATGAACCCATCTTTGGTAAGTCATGTATACGCATAGTAGCAATGCGTGGTGGTTTAATTTTTTTTTTAATATCATTTAAAATTTAGGTTTAAGAAAGTCCGTACATTCGAAATATTTCTAAAATTCAAAATGAAAAAGTTGAACCCCCTAAGGGAATAAAAATAAAATTAAAAATTTTAATAAAAAAAATTGAATCCGTCGTCCTAATTTTTAAACGCTAACGCGTTTAAAAATCAGGATAAATTAGGGTTTTGGGTCTAGGGTTTAGGGTTGTAAACAACCTTAAACCCCAAACCCTAAACCCTAAATTCGTTTACGGTTTATTTGTCGTTCCAAAGATTTCTAAACCCAAAATGGAAACGTTGAACCCCAAAGGTTAACCGTTGAAACCATGAAATTTTAATAAAAAAATTGAATCCGGTAACGCGTTTAAAAAATCAGGATAAGTTAGGGTTTAGGCTCTAGGCTTTAGGGTTGTAAACAACCCTAAAGCCTAAACCCTAAACCCTAAGTTCGTATACGGTTTATTCGTTGTTCCAGATATTTCTAAACCCAAAATGGAAATGTTGAACCCCAAAGTTAATTATTGAAACCGTAAATTTAATTAAAATTTTAATTTTAAAATTAAGAAAAATGACAATTTATTTATAAACTTTTTTTTGAAACCAATTTATTTATTTATAAACTTTTAATATTATTTGAATAAAGGGTAAAAATCCCGATAATTAGCAAGTATCGGATAGTAGTGTCCAAATACTTAGTAACCATCAAATAGTAGTCCAGATACTTACCAACCATCGTGTAGGCTGCAATTTTTTTTAAAAAAAATATAAAGAAGAGCACGCATTTGTCTAATGCGTGTACTTCATTTTGTTTACAACATGACAAGACTACGCATTAGCATAATGCGTACACAGTGGATTTAAAAAAAAAACTACACGCATTACTGTAATGCGCATTCCGTGGGCAAAAAAGGCGACCTCTCGCGCAGAACGGCATTTTGGGCACTTGGACTCCAAAAGTGGTGTATTTTGGACATTTTTTCTATAATTTATATTTTAAAACATGTAAATTTATTTTTAAACTTTTAAGTACATCTTATAATTACTCATAAATGAATTAATATTTTTCAAAAATAAAAATTATAATAACACTAGTCTGTATGATATATATAATTTGTATTATGATGTATTACATGTAACATGAAATCAATAAAATGGGTTTCACGCTTAATCATTTATTAGGTGTCATTCATTTAATAAAACATCTATTAGGGTTTCACGCTGAAGCATTTATTAGATGTCATCTATTTAATACAGATTAAGGATATATTAATAATATACTAGTGTCTGTGTTGAGTAAACTTGATTTGCATTTAGCAACCATGTATTTGAAAGGGTTGTACTTCTTAAATGTGTGGTTTGGTTGATTGTTTGCACTTTGAAGGTTTTTAAGAACAAACAATCAATCAAATCATATATTTTAAGAAGAACAACCCTTTCAAATACTAACCACAAAAGAAGTACAATGAAAAAATTAAGAAAAGCTAACTAGACAACAACACAAACAATCAACAAAATCACACTCATAAATCCTACTAAAAAAATCATTACAATCAACAAAATATAGTAAAACAATAAAAAAAATACCTTGGTTAAACTGATGGGACATGTAACGGTAATGACCGATCTTTTCGCCTCATCAACAAAAATATAGAAGCAAATTGCTCACAAAAAGAACATATTATCAAAGAACAAGATATAAATACAGATAAAAATCTTTGTGTTGTAGGATAATTCAAAAAAAAGGAGTTGAAAAGGAGAAATTATGTATATAAATAACATGTGATGTTCTATATCTTTGTTGGATTTTATAATCGGATTATAGTATATCACTAAATAATAATTATTGGATCAAGGTTATTTAACAATGTGGACTTTTTCCAAATTTACAAATATAATGATAGAAATATTAATTTTTGAAAATATGTCAATAAAATTGAGTGGACCCAGTGCTTTTAAAATAAAATATAAAAAGAATTATTTGAATTCATTTGAAATTTTTACAAGATATTCAAGAAGATTTCAATGGAGTAAAAAAAATTTATTCTTTTTGAAAAGTATATATATAATAGAAATATAAGTGTATTTTAAATATAAAATGTGAAATGTTACATAAAATACAAATTAATAAATTTATTTACAGTTTTTAAGAACAAACAATCAACCAAACCACACATACCACACATTTTAAGAAGTACAACCTTTTCAAATATTAACCACAAAAGAAGTACAGTAAAAAATTGAAATAAAAACTAGCTAAACAACGTAACTAAACAAACTATCAAACAATCATCCAAGCCACACATTTCATAAATCCAACTAAAAAATCATTACAATCAACAAAATATAGTAAAATAATAAAAAGATACCTTATTGAAATTGATGGTGACATGTAATCGTAACAACAAATCTTTCCTTCTTGGTGGCAAAAAACTGAAAGTAAATTGCAGAGATAAACAACATATTCTCAAAGAAGAAGATAAAAATATAGATACAAATCTTTGTGTTGTAGGGATAATTCAGAAAGAGGAGAAGAAAAAAGAGAAATTATGTATATAGATAACATATGATGTGTCATATCTTTGTTGGAATTTATAATCGAATTATAGTGTAACGTTAAATAATAATCATTGGATTAAGTTTAATTGACAATATGGATATTATTTCCAAATTTACAAAAATAAAATGATAGAAATATTGATTTTCAAAATATGTCAATAAAATTGAGTCGGGTTGACACTACCCGGTCATTTTTTTAGGCTAACCGAATCCGACAGGACCCGAATCGGGTCAAAATTGCCAACCCGAACCCGACCTGTTGCATCTACAATTTACCTGAACCCGGCCTGTTTTGACACGAAGTACAAACGAATCGTTTCTAACCCGACACGACCCGAAAAATAAAATAACAAAAAATTTTGATTATGATTTTTGAGCAGCAAAATACATATAAATTAGCAACACAAATTTAAATAGAAATAAGCAACACAAAGTAACAGGGTAACAATTCTGGGCATTGGTTTGTGTAGTAGTGGTGGTTGCGAGGTGTTTTCAGCGGAGTGTGAAGGGGTGAATGGAGAGGAGAAGGGAGGCGGTGGGCTGATGGTCGGATGTGTTGCAGGCGGGGTATCGGTGAGGTGGCGGCGCGAGCTGAGTGGGGGACGGGGTGAAGGAGACGGGGTGGAGAAAACGAAGGGGGGTGGTGATTGCGAGGTGGGTTGGTGGTGAATGGAGATGAGAAGAGATGAACGGCGGTGAAGGGGGGAGGTTGCAGACGGCTTTAGGTGTGGAATTAAGGGGAGAAGGAAATGAGGCGAGAGACTGTGAGAGAGGTGGATGATTTTAGAAATAAGAATAAAAATAAATTAATAAGAGTAAGTTAGGGTTTGTCTATTGGGCCAACATTAGTAATGGGCTAGGCCAACAATATATATATATATATATATATATATATATATATATAGGCTAGTGGTCAAATAGAAACCAATCTTAGAATAGAAACTAGAAACCAACACTAAATAAATTATATTTCATTCATTCTAATGGCCCCGCCAGGGGCACCTTCACAAAAAGTGTTTAAAATTATTGGCTCCATCCAGCAAAAAAAAAAAAAAAAAAAATACTGTTCACGCTGACGTCACTGCCACGTCAGCAGTGAACAATATTTTTTTTTTTTTTTTTTTTGCTGGATGGAGCCAATAATTTTATGAACTTTTTGTATTGGGGTACCCCTAATTTGGTCATTAGATTAGCTTGAAATATTTAATTTATGTTTAGTTTCTAGTTTCTATTCTAATTTAGTTTCTATTAGAACAAGACCCTATATATATATATATATATATATATATATATATATATATATATATATATATATATATATATATATATATATATGTATATATGTATATGTATATTATAATACAAAAATAAACAGTTCGGGTATTTCGGGTCAACCCGAAAATGACTCGAATTTTTCGGATAGAATTTTACCTAACCCGAACCCGACCCAAAATTGAAAACCCCCAACCTTAATTTGTATTTTTACAGGTCAGATTCGTGTCGGGTTTTGGGTCGTGTTGGATTTTGACACCCTTAGATTCAAGCCAAGCATTGTGAGTATATCAAAGTATACATGGTAATGTAAAATTAATATCTTTAGAGTTTAAACACAAAGATTAAATATGTTGTGAACTAATCCATTAGAGAAATGAGCAGCAAGAAGAATTTTAATCAAAGATTAAATGAATATTGAAGAATATCAAAGATAAACAGTGACATGCCTTTGCACTTTATAGATTTAAGGTACAAATGTTTATAATTGTATTTCTCTAATCAATCTTGATTTAAAAAATAAAAAGATGTTTAAATAAGTAAATCATCACAAAACTTTGAGCCTAATATTTAGTTTTTTATTAAATGGAAGCCACTGCTACCTCGTAATTACACATTTGACTTGGAGGACATCATTGATGAATAGAAAATCATTAGAAATAAAATCCTTCCATTGCAAACAAAAGAAATTGTGGTAGCTCGCCGGCTTACCCATAGGCAGAATGCAATAACCTTTGTGATCACATGCATACTCCTCACTGGAACTAATAATCGCTGAAAACTCATACTTCATTAAAGAACTAGGAGATCCTTTCTCCACCTTCCTCAAGAACATTTCAAAGCATGGATAATATCTCTACGGATCAAGGTTACAATGGGCCGAAGAAAAAAATCTTGTACCCCCAAGTGGATGATTTTAGAATCCACTCTCCCTATTATAAAAAGTTCCTCAAAATCCTTGCACTTTAAAACCATAAAAACCTCACACTTTTCATATAAAATGCATGATTAATAATCTTCACAACCTGATACTTGTATCTTTTTTGAACTAATTGATAATTTGTGTCCTTGGCCAAGACTTGTTGAAGGAATGAGACCTTTGATTTTAAATGGAGAGCTTTCACCACCAACTGGGAAGTAAGGACTAGATCCATATCAAGAAACTCAAGAACCTCGTTAAGCTTTTGAAAGCTAATGAAAGAAAACCATAGCAATTCCATAAAGAACGTCTATATGTCACTATGTCATTCCTCTCATAAATTTTTTGATAATTAATGCGGGACCATCTAAGAAAAAAATTGAAATAGAAGCCCATGAACATAAAAGTAATAAATATCTAAGAATCTCGAAATATTGATAGTGATGAAGCAATACCGATGCATCCTACTTCTATTGGCAGATAAATTTTTTTTATTGTTGCTAAATTGGTGGATACATTTTTTAATTGCATAACCATTTGCTTTCCTTTTAGGTATGGTCTAGATTTTCTTTGAATTAAAAATGTGAGCTCACAAAATTTTGTGGAGAGTTTAAAATTAAATGATCAATTGCAAAAAAAATCCATCCATTTTACCTTAGTTAAAATAAACGTTACCTTATTAAGGGATGTTTACTTTTGTACAAATGTTGCAGTAAAGGTACACAATTTACTTTTGTACACAATTTGTATACATTGAAGTTTTGTTCATACATTGAATTTTTTTTTGAAGAAAAAATAAAAAGCTCCTCAACTTTTCAGATATATCTCTGAAAGTAACAACCAATATTGCTTTACAACAACAATTAATCGTTGAACACAAAATGATTCAAAGGTCATTGGCAACTTCAAGAACATCTGACATAAATAACTCATGTACTTGGTTACTTCGAAATTGTCCGCAATCATAAGTACATCAAGTAGCGCTAAGGTAGTAGTAACTCTTAAGGTATCGGTATGCATGAATCCAAAAAGTTCCATAAGAACAACTTTTTCTATTTTCAAAAATAAGAAGGGGGATGAGACTAGGGTACCTGTCACAAGACTTTCCAGAGGCATGCCTATGGGCATGATTTTTGCTAAAAGGCATGCCCAAATGGCATGCCATTCGTACTTATATAAAACTAAAAATTAAAGCACAAGTAGTTGATAATAAAATCAAAATATCGTTATAATAAAAGATTACATTTGTAGCTCACGAGGAGAAGGATTATGTGTCTCGTTTAATTCATCAAATGGAACATCTCCATTTTTATAAGTAATAAGCTCTCTCATAAGAAGTAGTACCTCACGTTTTGAGAAGTTTCAATTTTTAGCAATTTCCATCGCCATCTTAATAATAAAATCACTTGTCATCTTCAGCGACATAGCCATTTTCTTGCAACCTGGATGCAAAAACAAAGCAACAAAATAGATAGGATCTTCAATTCTTGGACCCTTTTTCCTATTGCTCCAAGTACGTGTTGTTGGAAACCTCGGATGGCATAATGAGAGTTTTTAGCATTCTGATAAAGACTTATAAAACTCCCAAGCACATCAGCTAGAGTTGCTGTCCTCTGCTCCAATAAAATTTATTTTATAAAATTTATTTTATATAAAAAAATAATAAAAAAAATTAGTAAAAAAGCATGCCAAATAATGAAAAGGCATGCCTGGCTAATTGTGGTCATGGCATGGCCATCTTGGCATGCCCATGCCCTTGTGACTTGCACCCTAGGAGTAGCACATGGAAAAGCAGCATGGATCGATGATGGACGTACAAATACGTCATTGAAAGTATAAATATAGAACAAGTACTTAAAATACATATAATTACGATCAAATATATAGAAAAAGAGTGTCATTTTAAGTAACATACGAAAAAAAGAGGGGTTTGTACATAAAATCCCGTAAAAAATGGGTGCGCGATTTATAATATATATAGATGATCGGGTCGATCGAGCGATCCTCTTCCTTTTCCTAATTCAATTAGAATATCACAATTTCCAAGTTTTTATCAAATACCTTTAATAATTTTCTTCTTTGTTCATCACGTTTCCTTTTATATTATAACTAGTAGGTAAAGTCGCGCTTCGCGGCGGCGTGTAAATTTTTCTTAAATTCTTGTAAATAAATTTTATAATTTTAATTTTGATAAAAACAAATTAATAAAAAACTAAAATATCATATAAACTAATAAAATAAAAGATTCTATAAAATTCATTTTTAAAATAAGAGTTTCTTCCTTATATAATATAATAAGTTTTAAATAGTTTTTTAATAAATAATATGATTCTTCACTCTGCAACAAATATAAAGTTAAAAATCGGATCAAATTTAACCATTCAAGCATTTTTGAAAACCATATACTTACGAATCAAATCTCCAAATAAATAATATGTACCTGTATTTAAACTTTATTTAAATATTTTAAAATAATATATTGTTCATTTTTTTTCTTAGTAAGTCATTCTCTCGTTATTTTCAAATATTGTGTCAATTGTTGGTTCCAAAACTCTCTATTAATCTATTTTAATAAATTACAAAAAAATATTTAAACATACAAATATTAATATCTTTTTCATCTGATTTTCGTTAACTTATCCCGTGTGAGCCGCCTTCTCCTTGAATATAATCCGTTTTAAAAATACTTCGGTTAAAAAGTATGGCTCAAGACTAATCAAATCTGATTAATCATCCTAAATAAAAAATATTGAAGAAGACTATATCAACTTGTATATCATTATTTAGCAAAAAAAAAAAACTTGTATATCATTCAGAGAAAAAACACTTACAATGAAAATTTACATTGCTAATTAGTTATATTAATCAACTATAAAAGTGAGCAAAAATCGATACTTATTCAAATACATGTAGCTAATGTTAATTGCTACATTGGTCCCGTACATATAACTCTTTCCTTCAGCCGCCCTCTTAGGTGGTCCATCATGGCGAAGGCTATTCGGTGTGTGGCCGAGAAGGTGGTGGAGGTCTCTTCAGGAAAGTTCAGTGGTCATAAGGAGTCGTGGTGGTGGAACGAGGAGGTTCAAAAGAAAGTAAAAGCTAAACTTGTGCTCTTTAAAGAGCTTTTGTCGAGCTCAGGGGCGGAGAGGACTCTGAAGACGGAAGCCTATAAGGTGGCGAGACGAGAGGCTAAAAAGGCTGTGGCGAAAGCCAAGAGTGAAGCATTCGAGGGGCTGTATAAGTGCCTAGATACCAAGGAAGGAGCGAACGCTAATTTTAAACTAGCTAAAGCTAGGGAGAGAAGGCAGCGCGACCTGGGTTCTGTTAAATTTATTAAGGATGAGTCAGGCCAAGTGTTAATTAATGAAGACGCCATTAAGGAGATGTGGAGTTCGTATTTTCACAATCTTTTCAATGAGGCTAGGAGGAGTGGTGCTAGTGTGACGCAAGAGGTCCCTCTTTCGTCTGTACACTCTTTCGGCCCTTGTGATCGTATCAGTTGAAAACACACCTAGAGGGGGGTGAATAGGTGTATTATGGCTGATAGTGGTTAACTATGAACTATTTTGAATTTTCCCAGAAACGGCTTGCTGATATGACTTAACAGTTTAATAACAGCAGGCTGAAATGACCTAGCAATTTAATAACAGCAGGCTGAATTAAAATACAAATGCAGTGCAGTATGAATAATGCAGAATATTAAACTGAACACAAGATCTTTTAGCCAGGTTCGACCCCTAATCCCCTATGGTCTACTTCCTGCTCCCTTACCAACTTGGTAAGAGAATATATTATTGATCACTATAAACCAATTACAAGATCAAACAATATATCTCCCTTTAACACCCAGCTGCTTACAAAATGGCTTGCTGAATTGCTTTGCTGAACTAACTCTCTAAGCAATACTTCCCAAGTATCCTTCTCTAGTCTAGTTCTACCCACCCAAAACCTTAAGCCAAACTTGTACAACAACTAATCTTTTACAACTTGAACAATACAATGGTTTGAATAAAATTACAACTCAACCTAATGAACCTTCTGAAAATATATAATAGAATGTGTATGAGAGTATGAGAGGTTTGAAAAGATTTAGCAAAGAGCACGAAGTTGTGTGTATGTGTTCTGATTTTTGCACTTGTAGAGTTCTGTTTTTAACTGAGCAAAAACATTCTTTTTATAGGTGAATAAGAATGAATGAATTTCAACCTTCAAACGGCTCCTGCTGATTTTCTTGACTTGTTAAAGATGGAGATTTTATGGATGAAGAAAATGAAGATGAAAAAGTTGTTGTCTTCTTGGTAGGTAGAGAGGAGCGTGTATAGTTGAAATAATGGTGAAGAAAAAGAATTAGTATAGCATGTGATTGCATGGGTATATTCAAATAAAGTTAGGCAAGTAGTGCTTTCTTTTTGAAAGTAGAATATATTGTCTCCCACATGCTTGAGAAGAATATTGTTGTGTTTAATTATTTCAGAGGGTCCTCACAATATTCTTAAATATATATATCACAAGTAGCCGAAAGTTTTCTTGACTTCTGATCTTTCTGTCGTCCTGAAACAGCTCGCTGATATTGTACTGAATGTGAATTCAGCTTGCTGAAATATGTAATATGTTCCATAACAGCTTGCTGAAAAACATCTGTTAGTCTGACTGAAATAATCATGTACATCTAAACACAGCTTGCTGAAAAGATAATAGTTAAGTAACACAGCTTGCTGAAATATAATCATCAAAACATAAGGGTTACAATCTCCCCCTTTTTGATGATTATTGAAGCATTATTTTAGGAGAGAATTCTCCCCCTAAATCCCTGCAATCCTGTAAACTCGATTAAACAATTAGAACACATGCAGTTCTGTAAACTAGTTTAAGCAATTTGATAGCAGATCACATGATTCAAGCCAACACATAAAGCACAGAGTGCTAAAATTCACCACACAGATAGATAAAGTTTTACAAAACACCAAATTCAAATCATAAGTTATCAAACCAGCAAATTCATAGGCATAATTAAAAGACTACTAAAATATTCTCCCACTTAATCATTAAAAAGGGTATTAAGCATCCACATCCCCATCCAGGGAGCCTTCAATCTCAGAATCCTTCTTGGCATCTTCATCACCAGGAGCAGTTGAACCAGGAAGAGCATCAACAGGAGGAGTCTGATGTGTTGAAGTAGGAGCCTTTGCAGCAGGTGGATTAGCAGATGGAGTAGCAACATGTACCTCTTTTCCAATGAGCATTGACACCATTGTTTTCAGAACACCAATTTAACTTTCAAGACTAGAAATTTTTCCAACTAAAGCATTGTGATTCTCTACAATAGTTGCAGTGTCTGAAGCAATGTTTTCAACCATTCGAACAAACTTAGGAGATACAGGGTTAGAAGTTCCAATACTCACATCATCAATAGGTTGAGTTGGCTCGACAATGTGTTCAATTGTGCCATTTGCTGCTCTCAGATTTGATTGAGTTAAATTTTTGGCATCAATATGATCTTTAATAGAGACATACTCAAACCCAGTAGTATTAACCTTAAAGTGTTGACAGATTCTAGTAATCAAGCAACCATAGGGCAAAGCAGAGTTTTGCTTGCCAACAGCCGCAAGCATTGTATCCGAAATTAGTTTAGGAAGATTAAAAGGCATCTTAGACATAATCCTTGCACACACACACACATCTTGCCAAGATAAGTTCGAACGACCTCCTTACCTAGGACTAATATTTGCCCAGCAAAGTTTAAAAATTAAGTGTGCCATTGGGTTAAGCAGAGAGGTGGTGGGGGGGCTAACTCCATTAGTCTATTTGGGGCTACCAACACATTCAATTGATCAACATATGTAAACTCAGGAAAACTTAGAGACCCATGAGTAAACACTTCGATAGATGATTTAACAGTCATATCAATAATGGAAGCAAGAAACGGAGGATTTAACTGTATTATCTTCTCATTAACCAGTGTAGATACATTTCCAAACTCATCTTTCTCTAGGTTTGCATAAAATTGACGAACGAGTTTGAATAATATACTTTAGGCAAATCAACTAGGAAAGAGCGCATACCCATAGCATCTATCATCTCTTTAGCACCACATGCAGTCAATAGTTTAAGAGTGATAGATTTACCAGAAGCAATGGGTCGAGTGCCGATATGATTGTCAAAGAACCGTTCTGAGAGAATTTCCGAGATGATATCGAACATGGGTTTGACATGCTTTGAAGCCGGAGAACCCAATGGAGTCGAATCGGAGAGAGCTTCAGTTTGGGCATCCATAGGCATCAACTCTTCATTAACCGGTGGAATAGTCGATGACGAAGTTGCAGTCGGAAGACATTTTTGAGATTTGTTCTTTGTGCGGTGAGGGCGTGAAGACATTTTTGAGATTTGAAAGAGAAAAACCCTAGATTGTCGATTGGAGTGGGAGAAGTAGAGTAATGCCTTGCCCAATTTAATCATATAAGGGGAACATATGGACAATATTAAATAAACTACCCACGTATCCACTTAGTATAAATTTGGGAAATATTTTAAACAGGGATAGTTTAAAAAAAATAATTATAGCATGTTACAACTTGGCATTAAAATATGGAAACATTTAAGCATAAATCAAATAACATATAAATCATGATAATTAAATTCTCTAGCATAAATAGCATCATAGGAATTAAAAGTTTAGAGGAAATATTACCAGAGTTCAGATATGTAAAACAGCTTTGTTGAGTATTGAATACGGTAAAAGAATACAGAGGGGGGGGGGGGGGGTGAATGGATTCTTGAACTTTTCTTGGATTGAGTCTATGTAGCAGATAAGTGCCTGTGTGTGTAGAAGTGAAGGTGCGGATAAAGAAACAACACAAGACACAATATCACTTTAATCTAATGTATTATTAGATAAAGGTTGCTACAATCTGTGAATACAAATGGTAGTATTCTCAGCTTCATTTTTCTCAGAGAGATATAGCTTACAGTGTATGAAAAACTTGACTCACAAAAATTACTAAGTTATGAAGTGAGGCTGTGTCCTTATAGAACATGGATACAGCCTACTTACTGCAAATAAGGTAGCTAAACAAATTACTTTCTAGTCTGTCTATCCTTTTTGAGTAAGTGTCCAAACGGTTACAGATTTGACTTTGCAAAGCCTGTTTAGATCCACTTCTTTAGCTCCTTGTCTCTTCTATATCTCTCCAAGCTTCCTTGTAGGCTTTCCAGAGCACGTTACAGATTATGGTCCATAAAGTGCATTGGCTTGTTGCAGGTTTCTGACTTGTACAATTTCTTCAGTATTTTGTCTCCAAGAATGTATTCGAGAAGTGACTAAGTAAGTGATTCGAGAACTAGAATTGACTTGATCGATAACTCTGAGTTCTCGAATACTGTTATATTGACATATCGAACCACTTCTCGAATAGCTCTTTTCCATCAGGATTCCTTGAGTTGTCGAATAGAACATTTGACTTATCGAATCCTCGAGATATCGAATAGCTTTCTGAGTCCTTGAGATATCGAATGGAACTTTGACTTGTTGACTCTTTGAGAACTCGAATACCATCTTGACTTGTTGACTTCTTGAGTTCTCGAATAGAGTAGTAGACATATCGAATCCCTGAGATATCGAATGAGATATCGAACAGTGTATTCAGAGATATCGAATAGTGTCTTGAGATATCGAATCTCTGACTTCTCGAATGCTGGACTTCTCGAATAGACAAATATACTTCTCGAATTGGTACTTAGGCAAATTCTTCATTTCTTCAAATCCCAACTGTGATTATTTGACAGTCTTTAACTCCTTGCTTGAGGCATGAACCTTGGAACTTCTTTCAAGCATTATTCTAGACTCTATTTATACAATTACACAACTAGGATTTGATGCCTACTACAAGTACAATACAAACAGAAACTCCACAACTAGAGGTTCCCTCAGTTAAGAGGTCATGTAAGCAATGCAAAGCATTACAAACAATTAGGCTTGTTATTAGATGTGTACAGGCATGCCTCTGTAACTAACAATCTCCCCCAAATTGTGAGTGAGACCCTTAGTCACAATTTCATGTCTGATAACAAACCTAACATACATAAAGATAAAGCTTTTAAAAGTACAGGTATGAATTTGATTGAAGAAATTACATAGAAGTATTCTTACAAGTTATGAGGAACTACTTAGCCATATCCTTTTGGATTCATCTTCTGAGCTTTGGCTTGCAGATTCTCATTTTTCATTCTATCTTCAGCTTCTTTGGCTTTCTTCTTTGTAATTTCTTCCATGGCAAGAATGATATCTTCCAATGCAGTGAGTTCTTCAATTAGAGGAGAGCCTGATAAATCCTTGAGCACTTCATTTAGCTGTTTCTCAGAGTAGGAACTGATGTAGTCCATTCTAATCTTCACATTTCTACCATATTTCTTGTACTCAATGATGTAAGGATTAAACTTGACTCTGCACAGACCCATAGCTCTCAACTCATCAGCCTTAGCTTCCATTGCAGCAAACTCCTCCTCCCTTTTCTTTAGTAGCTTTTCACTGTTCTTTCTCATTTCTGCCTGGTGATCTCTTTTCATCTTGACAAAGTCAATTAACTCCAGCTTCCACACCCTTTCCACTCTGTCTTCAGAATCCAACATTGCAATTATCCTTTCTATGTCATACAGCCTGCCCCAGTGCTGGCATGTTCCTTGTCTGAATTTCTTCTATCTTCCATCAGAATACTTAACTTCAAGAGAATCATCAACAATGGCAACATGATAGATTCTTTGAGCCCATAGAAACTGCAGTTGGTCTTCATCATAGCTTTCATCCAGAGGTGGTAGGTTTAATCCTGGGATAATTGTCAGTGCCTTAGATTTGGATAGCTTCACCTTTCTTGCAACATGTTTAAATTTCATCCTTTTGACATGATTGCTTGGCAGAAATCTTTGACCTTTGTTGGTAGACCATAGTAGTATTCCATTAGCAGTTTGCTTTCTGAAACATACACATGGTTTCTTGACTTGAATCTTCTTCTCTTCTTGAGGTGGCAAAACAGTTGCAGAAGCCATAGATGTAGATTTTGCTAGGTCACCACTAACAGTATACACCCTAGACTTAGAGTCTTGTGTTGTGGTGAGGTTACTGCTAGCAATGCCTAAGGCTTGTTGTTTTCCAATCTTCCTCTCATAGACTCTTCCTTGGTCATCATCATTCTTCTTATCTTTGTCCCCCTTCTTCTTTTTGTCTTCATCACCCTTATCTCTCCTGTGATGTCTTCTCCTCCCATCACTTTTATCTTCAGAATCATCATCCTTATTTCTCCTAGGTTGAGCCATCTCTGGAATTTCACCAGTTGCAATATAAGTTCTGAGGATGTGCAGTGCCTCAGTTTCTTCAGCATTTCTGGCTCCAACCTTCTTCTGTAATTGATCAATGATAGCAATGATCAGTCTGTGATTTCTAGTGGTGAGATCATGGGGAATGACCAATTGCTTGATGTCTTCAATTCTGGTGCCAGACTGATAAATGATTGTCCATGGCTTCTTGATCACTTCTGGTAGCCTTGAAGGTTGGTCATTCCTCAAGTCATCAAACAGACTCTTGTTGTTCTCATTCTTCTTCTCAATAAGCTCAAGTATGGCATCTATCTCTGAGTGTTTCAGTTCTTGTAGAGTCTTGTATGTTAGATGCCATATCTTCAATTTGGATATCATCACTATCTCCTTAATCCATAGATTATTGACTTTCTTAGGAATGACAGTGATGCAATCAATCTGCTTCTTCAACTCCCTCAGATAGAACTGAGTGTCACCAACCTGTTCCCTAGTGGCTTTCAGAAACTCCAAGAAGGCTTTATCATGATAAACATTGGAGTTAGCAACTTCTTGTAGCTTGGCCTCAGTAACAACTTTAACTTCTACAGGCTTGGCACTCTCAGGTATGGAGGTTGGAGATTTGTCAGATGGCATACTCCCTGCAACCACTGTTGTAGTTATGGATTGCTTTTGTCCTCCAGGAGTAGTGATGTGCACAGTTGGTAGAGTGACAACTGGCAAGGTAGATAGAGGCTCATCCACTTTGGATTTTCCTTTGCCAGGCACATTTGGTAGAGATTTTGAAGCTCTTTGTTGACCACCCTCTTTTATTATTATGTCTTTCTCCCCCTTTGTATTTGAGTTCCTTGCCTTCTTCTCCCCTTAGGCTTGTTGTCAGGCACAGAGGCTGTAGAAATGTCCTTTGGGATTGAAGATTCATCAGGGAGAGGGAGACCCATATGCTTCATCATAGCAACTAACATGGATTGTTGATGCAGAAGGACATCAGCTGTGGTGGATGCTTGAGTGTCCAACTGGTCATTTAGCAGTGCAACCTTGTCTGTAAGATGAGCATTGGACTTGGTGAGAGTAGCCACCTCCTTCTCAAGTGCATCTACTTTGCTGAATAACTCAGTAGATTTGAAGCCAGACAGGGATTGTTATTTGAGTCTCTGCACTTCAAATCTAGTCATGTCATGTACTGGGACCTCAGTGAGCAGTATGTCTCCATATAAATTTTTGAACATGGTCCTCAGCATGGCATTGGCATCTGTGGTCTGATCAGATAGAATTTGAAATTGATGCCCCAGACCTGTGACAGTATCCTTTAGCAGAGCTAGCCCATTGTCCATTTTGGTGCAGGTAGTGTTGCAGTGTTTGATGTCCTTGAACACACTGTCTAGCTGAGGGAATTTAGCATCAAAGGTCCTCTTGATTGCTTCTACTGTGGTGGTGGTCTTATCACACACTCTATTGACCTCAGTCTTAACACCTTTTCCAAGATAATGAGCAGCCTTGAGGAATCCCTTGTGTGTATCATTCATAGCCTCATACACTTCACCAGGGGTCAGAGATTTGGCATTGGAACCCAGTGAAGTGAGGTATTCCTCCCTGAGATACTGAAGTGCTTTATCAAGAGTAATATCATATTTTCCTTGCAACCAGGCATCTATGTTGCCATCTCTCTCAGCATCATCAATGATCTTTGTCTTCTGCACCTCCACATCATCCCTATGGCATAACAGAATAGCCTCATAGTCTGGATTAGGCATGTCTGCAGTGAGAAGGTTCTTAGCAATCTTTGTGAACTCAGGAATCTGATCCACAATTAAGCTTTGAAGTGCTTCAACCGTCAATTGTTGTGGAGCAGACCCTGATCCTGAAGCACTGTCATGTTGCACAGGCTTCAGCCATTGTGACATAAAGTCAGAGCTAGAGCTAGGCAAGGTAGACTCCTCAGTTACAGATGCAACTTCTGTAACCGGATGGATTGACTCTACTACTGGTGTCACCACAGAAGTGGGATGAATTACACCAGCAGTTGACACAGGCACAGAGTCTCTAGTAAAAACTAGTGGAACCTCTGTGTTTGTGATGGTGTCATCAGGAGATGCCTCAGCATGCATTCCCTCACCATCTAAATGTGGGTTCTGAGTGGTGAACAAAGTGTCATGCACTAAGTCACTTGAAATTATTGGCTCATTAAGAGAAAAGAATTCTTGATGATCAATACCTTGCATCTCAGTTGCCTGAGTTGCAGGTTCCAAAGAAATTTCAGAGTTAGATTCTGGAAGAGAAGTGTGTTTAAGAGTAGATTTTGGCAACTCCCCCTGAGAGATAGAGGGAGTTTCAAATGTGATGTGCTCTCCACTCAGTGTTGTGCCAGCCTTATCACTCTCATGTGCTGACTCTATACAAGAAGTTGCATTGGGGAGGATGCTTGATTCTATAGGTGCACCCTGTTGAGAGGATACACCTAGTGAGCTGTGTGCCCCTGATTTTACAACTTCAGCCATTTGTGTGACTGAAGAGGTGGTCTTAGTTTTCTTCTTCTTTGTCCTGTGTACGGGTGACTCAGGTTCCTCACTTCCTAGACCTAATTCAACAGCTAATGCTGCTTCAGATAAGATATTTAATGGTGCAGACATTACTTCCTTTCTCTTCTTTTTACTAACATCACCCTTTTGAGAGGATGATGCAGTTGGCTCAGTATGTGGTAGAGTGTTTGGTTGAGAGGGTTGGTTAGCAGGCCCTGGGTTAGCATTTTGTTCTACTTGCTTGGGCTGTGCTAACTTAGATTTTGCATCAAATGTTGGCATGTTGTGGGGATAAGTCCTAAACAAACTCTCCATATGGGGAGTTATGTTCAGTCTTACATCCACATCATTCCTAGTCTCCAAATTACCAAAAATGAGTTTGGTCATGGACTTAGGATAGCCTATTTTATTTTTATCAATCCCAGGCAATTCAATCAATGAAGCATTTTTATAATTAAGTACAGATTGAATAAAGCGAGGGAAGAAAATATCAGTACCTCTCTTGGTTGTGTTCTTACCAAGTCTCCCATATAATTCTTGGAGGATGATTTGGCCAACGTCAATCTTCTTTCCATAGGCCAAAGCATATCCAATTTGCTGCACAGGTGCACTGATTTGATCAAAGCTTGATTTCCTGGCAGTGAAGACTTGGAGAAGAGTTGCAAACACATAGCTCCACTCCTTTCTCAGATTCTTCCTGTTTAGCTTTCCAAGATTGATCCCATCTGAGTAGTTGATGAACTCAAAGAATTCCTCTAACTCTGCATTAGTGGCCATTCTGTCAAATGACTCTTGTTGTAGGCCCAGTGCTTGGTTCATGTCTGCAGTAGTGATAGTGATTTCCTTATCTTGAATCTTGCAGTAGATGATATATGAAGTGATTGCGTTTTCCAGGGCTACAACCTCCATAATAGCAGTGCCCCAAAACTGTTCCAGGATATCTAGATACAGAGTTGGGTTGACAGAGAGTGCATCCTTGATATATGACTCCGCCATCCATTTCACAAAGCACTTGAAATTTGCATTGGGTGCTTCAACATCACTAGTGAGAGCGATGAAGTTGGTGTTGAACTTTACTGTTGCCATTTGTGTAGAAGAGAGGAAAGAAATTGAAGGTTGAAGAAGAAATTTGGCTTTTCGTTGCTAGGGTTTCAGGGGTTTAGAGAGTGTAGATGCTTGAGAAATCGAATGAAATGAATCGAATAGATGTGAAATTGTATAAGTATGAAGTACTTGAATTGTCGATTAGATGAAAGTTTTGTATCGACAAGTCAGGCATTCGAGAAGTAGAAAACAACTATTCGAGAAGTCAAGAAAGGCTTAATCGATAACTCAAGCAGATAGAAACTCACAGCTGGCAGTTATCTAACTTAGAAATAATTCTAAATTAAATAAAATGTGTTTTTATGAGTGAATTAAACTTTTAGACAAGAGTCCAAAATCGGTTAAAATTCAGCGAGAATTCAGCCTTTTCAAATGATTCGAGAACTCAAATATAGTGTTCGAGAACTCAATCATTCGAGAACTCAGTTACTATATTCGAGAAGTCAAGAATACCTCTATTCGATATCTCAGAAAGACTCTATTCGAGAACTCAAGAGTACTCTAATGAGACTTGTTAGAGATGTCGAATAGTGAATCATTCGAGAATTCTGACTTATCGAACTATACCCATCACTCATAGAAATTTGATTTTCACTATCTTTTAAAATTTACCAGACATATTCATTGAAAAATATCCTAGCAAATTAAATAGTGATTTTCTCAAAATTTCATAGAAATTTTAAGTTAATAGAAATATGATTTTCAACATGTGCAACAGATTTGAAATATTTATAAATCATATTTCAGCCAACACTCACTCCAAAAATATTGAGAATTTAGATAAAGTAAGTGTTTACTGCTGCAACAATCTAGATGGTGTATTCACTTAGCCAGAATCTGAAGAATTCAGCATTCCAATCTCACTTACCAACCTTGTGAAAGTGGCTTCATCTAATGGCTTAGTGAATATATCAGCTAGTTGTTTATCTGTAGAGACATAATGCAACTCAATGGTTCCATTAGTTGCATGTTCTCTTATGAAATGATATCTGATGTCAATGTGCTTTGTTCTAGAATGATTGACAGGATTGGCAACTATAGAGATTGCACTTGTGTTGTCACACAAGATTGGAATTCTTTCCAACACAAGTCCATAATCTCTAAGTTGATTTCTAATCCAAAGCACTTGAGCACAGCAACTTCCAGCAACTATGTATTCAGCCTCAGCTGTAGAAGTTGACACAGATTGTTGCTTCTTGCTATACCAAGAAACTAACCTTTGTCCAAGAAACTGGCAGCTTCCTGAGGTGCTTTTCCTATCCACTCTGCATCCAGCATAATCAGCATTAGAATAACCAACCAGATTGAACCCTGTGTCCTTAGGATACCATAATCCCAAGTTAGGAGTGCCCTTCAGATATCTAAAGATCCTTTTTATTGCAATCAAATGTGATTCCTTTGGATTTGATTGAAACCTTGCACACAAGCATGTAGCAAACATGATGTCTGGCCTACTTGCAGTGAGGTAGAGTAGAGAACCAACCATGCCTCTGTAGACTGAGATATCTACTTTCTTGCCTTTAGCATCTTCATCCAGTTTAGTGGCAGTGGCCATGGGTGTCTTGGCAGGTGAACAATCTTCCAAGTCAAACTTCTTCAATAAATCCTTGATGTACTTGGTTTGACTGATAAAGATACCATCCTTCCTTTGACTGACTTGCAACCCTAGAAAGAATGTCAACTCTCCCATCATACTCATCTCATATCTGCTCTGCATGAGTTTAGAGAACTTCTCACACAGCTTCTCATTTGTAGAACCAAAAATGATATCATCCACATAGATTTGGACTAGGATAATATCATCACCATGCTTCTTGTAAAACAGTGTCTTGTCCAATGTGCCTCTAGTGAATTGATTTTCAAGAAGAAATTGTGATAAAGTATCATACCATGCTCTTGGAGCTTGCTTAAGTCCATACAGTGCCTTAAGCAATCTGTAGACAAATTCTGGGAAATGTGGATCCTCAAAGCCAGGTGGTTGTTGCACATAAACCTCTTCTTCCAACTCTCCATTTAGAAATTCACTCTTGACATCCATTTGATAAACTTTAAAGTTTGAATGAGCAGCAAATGCCAAGAATATTCTGATGGCTTCCAATCTAGCAACAGGGGCAAATGTCTCATCATAATCAATGCCTTCCTGTTGAGAGTATCCTTTTGCAACCAGCCTTGCTTTGTTTCTTATTATTACACCATCTTCATCCATCTTATTCTTCAGAACCCATTTAGTTCCAACAATGGTTCTATTCTTTGGTGCAGGCACAAGTTCCCATACTTTGTTCCTTTCAAATTGATTCAGCTCCTCTTGCATGGCAATAATCCAATCTGGATCCAACAGTGCATCATCAAGTTTCTTAGGCTCAACTTGTGATAGAAAACATCCATAGAGGCACTCATTTTGAGTTGCTCTTCTAGTCCTTACTCCTGCATTAGGATCTCCAATGATTTGCTCTTCTAGTCCTTACTTCTCAACCTTGATGTTGCTTCATCATCCACATCATGGTCATCCTCATTTCCTCCCCCTGTGAAGTTGCCATTACTCACAGGTGTGTCTTGGATGCTTGTTTCTCCACTATTGATTGGCACAAATTCCTCTCTTGTATCATTAATCACTTGAGTTTGTTGAACTTGAGTTTCAACTCCAGTTTCAGTCTCTTCATCAGAA
Source organism: Kitagawia praeruptora (assembly GCA_037693485.1). Taxonomy (NCBI): domain Eukaryota; kingdom Viridiplantae; phylum Streptophyta; class Magnoliopsida; order Apiales; family Apiaceae; genus Kitagawia; species Kitagawia praeruptora. The sequence goes on along the minus strand of CM075351.1, from coordinate 111,422,132 downwards.
TCATCTAGATTATCAAATCTCAATGGATCTTTGTCTTCATCATTGGCTTCTTCTAGTCCAGGTAGTTTGCTGTCATCAAAAGTTACATCTGTGCTTTCCATAACTTTCTTTTGACTGATGACATAAACCTTGTATGCAATTCTTTCCATAGAATAGCCAAGAAAAATTCCTTCAAATGCTTTTGCATCAAACTTTCCAACATATTCAGAATTATCCTTTAGTACAAAGCATTTGCTTCCAAAAGTATGAACATACTTTAGAGTAGGCTTCTTTCCAGTCATCAAGTTGTAAGGTGTATTTCCAGTGTTTTTGTTGATGAGGGTCCTATTCTGAATATAGCATGCAGTGCTCACAGCCTCAGCCCAAAAACATGTAGGCATTTTTGCATCAAGTAACATTGTTCTAGCAGCCTCAATTAGAGTTCTATTCTTTCTCTCAACAACTCCATTTTGTTGTGGAGTCCTTGGAGCTGAGAATTGCTGAGAAATGCCATTCTCTTTGCAGAATGCTTCAAGTATGGCATTTCTGAACTCTGTTCCATTATCACTCCTCAGTGCAATCACACTTGCATCGTTTGCCTTTGCTTCCTTGTCAACTTTCTTTATATGCTCAATAATTACTTGTGGAGCCTCATCTTTTGATGCTAGAAATTCCACCCATGTATACCTTGAAAAATCATCAACCATTACCAGGGCATACTTCTTTCTTCCAAGTGACATTATGTTGACAGGCCCAAACAAATCCATATGGATGAGTTGTAATGGCTTGGATATTGATGTCACTGTCTTTGACTTGTGGCTTGATCTTTTCATTTTTCCTTTTTGACAAGCCTCACACACTCCTTCTTGACAGAATTCAAGTGTGGGCATGCCTCTCACTAACTCTCTTTTGACTAGAGAATTAATGGCCTTAAAGTTCAGGTGTGATAGTTTCTTGTGCCACAGCCAACAATCTTCATTTGATGCTTTTGAGTAAAAGCAACAAATTTTGTCCTTGTTTGCAGAGTCCATATTGGCTACAAACAGGCTTCCCTTCCTTACTCCAGATAGAGCAAAATCACCAGTCTTCTTGTGGGTGATCAAACATTCATCTTTGTCAAAATTCACTTTGAATCCTCTATCTGTAAACTGACCAACACTTAGTAGATTATGCTTGAGCCCCTTGACTAGTGCTACATCTTCAATGATGACATTACCAACTTTCAGCTTGCCATATCCCAATGTGTTACCCATGCTGTCATCTCCAAAAGCAACCATTGGGCCAGCCTTTTCCTCATACTGTGATAGAAGGGCCATATCACCAGTCATATGATTTGAGCATCCACTGTCCAAAATCCACATGACCTTCTTTTCACTTTCTTTGCCCTGCAAACACAAAGGTATTACTTTTCCTTTGGTACCCAAACAAGTTTGGGTCCATGTGACTTAGAGACAGTTTTATCATAAACAACATGCTTGTCAACTTTCTTAGTGTTAGTCTTCTTGTCACTGTTGAAAGTCTTAGAACCTGAAGTTTCAGACTTAGGTGACAGGGGTACCTTCCTAGCTTTAGGAGGACTTGAAGACTTTGACCTTGTGTAGTGTGTGTGAGAATTGTGACTGATACAACCATCAATGAATTGCCTTCTTAAATTAAAACAACTAGTCATAACATTCATATTGCATGGCATACAATCAAATTTATCACAGAAAGGTGCATCTCTATGACTTAGAGGCACAGAACAATCATATAAAGGTTTAGACACACTACCAACAGGTTTCTTGCATGCATGAGCTAAATGATTGGTACTGAAACAGTTCTGACAAGTTTTCCTAGGGGCATTAGGCATATAAGCATAGTTGTTATCCTTGTTAATCCCTAACTTGCCATTTCTGTTCTGTTTCTTCTTAGTCACTTTCTTTTCTGATTCACTCATCCCAGCTGAGACAAACTTAACAAACTTCTTAGGTCTTGGCCTATCAACTACTGGTTTCTTGGTCTTTGACTTGACACTCTCACCCTTAGAGGATGCTTGTTGTTCACTAGATTGTGCCTCATCCTCATCATTCAACATTTGCTTGATGAGTAAGGCATCCTCATCAATTTCAAATGTTGATTCCTTAAAAATTGGATTTTCAGTTTTTCTCAAAATGTGAGGCACTTTCTCATGAACAGCTATGTCCTCTTTAATGACAGCATAGCCTTTCCTTTGTTTGAGAGAGTCATAGTCAAGTCCAATAGCTGCTTTGGGTTTAGCTTCAATTTTTTCACAGTAGGATTACACTAAACCAGATGATTTCTTGAAAGTTTTTAGTTTGAATTCATTCTCAGTTAATTCATCCCTAAGAGCCTTCTCTACTTGACTAGCACATAAAACCTTGTTCTGCAAATATTCAACTTCTTTCTTAAGGTTTGCTACTTGCATAGTAGTTAGCTCAAGTTCCTCATTCTTTTTGGTTAATATTTCATTTCTAGTAGACAGTTTAGCAATCTCCTCATTAGCAGCAGTCATACTAGTATGAATATTAAACATTTCAACAGATAGTTGTTCGATCATGCATTTATACTCAGAAACAGACATGTCTATAGTAGTGAGAGATGGTACCTGAGAATCAGATGAAGATGAGTCATCCTTGGAGTTGGCCATCAAGGCATAATTGTAGAATTCTTGTTCCTCTTCATCACTCTCAGAATCATCCCAACACTTCCCTTCAGCTATGTAGGCCTTACCATGTGTCTGCTTTTTCAGAAGGGCCTCATACTTAGCTTCGAGCTCAAGATAATCTCTATCATTCTTTTTAGGCTTCTTGCATTCACTGGCAAAATGCCCTAGGTCATTGCATCTATAGCACCTTACAGATGACCTATCCACATAACTGGTTTTGAACTTATTCCTGTTTGGTTTCACAGGTGCCTTGTTCTTGTTGGCTGAATGGTTTTGAGTTTTTGGTTTGAAGGGTTGATTTCTTTTAAATCTGATGTTTGGAAATTTTCTGGCCATGAAAGCATATGAAGTATTTTCCATCCCATCAAGTTCTTCCAGAGTGTAAAACTCTTCTTCTTCTTCCTCCTTTTCCTTAACAGGTTCACTCACCTCAGCTTCAGTTTTTTCATCATCAGTCACCTCCTCTATCCTTAGTTGGCTTGTAGATGCTTCTAGGTCCAGAATGGATTTGTTGACAATCAAGGCACATGATGTGTTTATCATCCTACCTTGGTTGGCTTGGATAGCCCTTTTCTGAAGCTACTCAAGTTCATGAGTCTTTAGGACTCCATAGAGCACATCATAGGTGACTTTGTTCAAATCTCTCTCTCTTAGAGAAATGACTCTTTGCTCCACATGATTTGGTGAAGACAACAGAAATTTCATATTTAACTCCTTGGTGCTGTAAACCTTTCCATTCATCTGCAACTCAATAACTAGCTTGTGAAACCTTTCAAACATTTCAGTGATGCTTTCCTTAGGTTGTGCCATGAAAGCTTCATACTGTGTGACCAGTATCTGTTTCCTGTTTTCCTTAACCTCATCAGTCCCTTCACACAACACCTCAATGTGATCCCACATCTCTTTAGCAGACGTACATGATGCAATGTTTGCAAACATTGACATGTCCATGGAATCAATGATAAGCAACATGAGGTGGCTGTCAAGAGCAACCTTCTCCCTTTCTGACTCTGTCCACTTTGATGGATCCTTGGCCTCATAAGATCTTGGGATAGTTGTGGTTCCAATAGTCTTCTCTGGTATCTCTTGTTGTGGAACAAAAGGACCATTCTTGAGAATCTCAGGATACAAGGGATGAGAGGCTTTAATGAACAACATCATCTTTATCTTCCAGAGGTTGAAGTTTTCTTTGTCAAACTTAGGGACCTTCACCGTTCCTGTAGTCTTTGGTGTATTCGAACTCATGATCGTTTTCCTATTTTTGAATAAACAGCCAGCTCTGATACCACTTGTTGAGTATTGAATACGGTAAAAGAATACAGGGGGGGTGAATGGATTCTTGAACTTTTCTTGGATTGAGTCTATGTAGCAAATAAGTGCCTGTGTGTGTAGAAGTGAAGGTGCGGATAAAGAGACAACACAAGACACAATATCACTTTAATCTAATGTATTATTAGATAAAGGTTGCTACAATCTGTGAATACAAATGGTAGTATTCTCAGCTTCATTTTTCTCAGAGAGATATAGCTTACAGTGTATGAAAAACTTGACTCACAAAAGTTACTAAGTTATGAAGTGAGGCTGTGTCCTTATAGAACATGGATACAGCCTACTTACTGCAAATAAGGTAGCTAAACAAATTACTTTCTAGTCTGTCTATCCTTTTTGAGTAAGTGTCCAAACGGTTACAGATTTGACTTTGCAAAGCCTGTTTAGATCCACTTCTTTAGCTCCTTGTCTCTTCTATATCTCTCCAAGCTTCCTTGTAGGCTTTCCAGAGCACGTTACAGATTATGGTCCATAAAGTGCATTGGCTTGTTGCAGGTTTCTGACTTGTACAATTTCTTCAGTATTTTGTCTCCAAGAATGTATTCGAGAAGTGACTAAGTAAGTGATTCGAGAACTAGAATTGACTTGATCGATAACTCTGAGTTCTCGAATACTGTTATATTGACATATCGAACCACTTCTCGAATAGCTCTTTTCCATCAGGATTCCTTGAGTTGTCGAATAGAACATTTGACTTATCGAATCCTCGAGATATCGAATAGCTTTCTGAGTCCTTGAGATATCGAATGGAACTTTGACTTGTTGACTCTTTGAGAACTCGAATACCATCTTGACTTGTTGACTTCTTGAGTTCTCGAATAGAGTAGTAGACATATCGAATCCCTGAGATATCGAATGAGATATCGAACAGTGTATTCAGAGATATCGAATAGTGTCTTGAGATATCGAATCTCTGACTTCTCGAATGCTGGACTTCTCGAATAGACAAATATACTTCTCGAATTGGTACTTAGGCAAATTCTTCATTTCTTCAAATCCCAACTGTGATTATTTGACAGTCTTTAACTCCTTGCTTGAGGCATGAACCTTGGAACTTCTTTCAAGCATTATTCTAGACTCTATTTGTACAATTACACAACTAGGATTTGATGCCTACTACAAGTACAATACAAACAGAAACTCTATAACTAGAGGTTCCCTCAGTTAAGAGGTCATGTAAGCAATGCAAAGCATTACAAACAATTAGGCTTGTTATTAGATGTGTACAGGCATGCCTCTGTAACTAACAAGCTTGCTGTTTTATACTTCACACATACCAAGTTCTCGCCGAATTAGGTTGAATCGTTCTGTTGCAAGAGGCTTTGTAAAAATATGAGCAAGCTGATATTCCGTGGGAACAAAAATCAGCTTGATCTTTCCTTTAGCAACATTGTCTCGTAGAAAATGATGGCGTACATCAATATGCTTGGTGCGTGAATGATTTACTGGATTCTCAGATATGTTGATAGTACTTGTATTATCACAATTTATTGGAACTTGACCACATTTGATTCCAAAATCTCGTAGAGTTTGAATCATCCATAATATTTGCGAGCAACAACTCCCGGCTGCCAAATATTCTCCTTCAGCTGTAGATAGAGCAATGGATGCTTGTTTCTTGCTTTGCCAAGAAACTAGACTTTGTCCAAGAATTGCACAAACTCCACTTGTACTTTTACGGTCAGTTTGGCTTCCTGCATAGTCAGCATCACTAAATCCAACAAGATCGAAGGAATTTGTGATAGGATAGAATAGCCTAAGATTGGTTGTGCCACGGAGATATTTGAAGATACGTTTAATGGCACTTAGATGAGATTCCTTTGGATTGGCCTGAAATCGAGCACAAACACAAACACTATACATAATATCAGGTCTTGAAGCAGTTAGATATAAAAGGCTACCCATCATCCCTCTGTATTGACGAATATCAACACTTTTTCCATTTTCATCCGAAATCAGCTTGCTGTTTTGGCACATTGGAGTGGATTTCGGCTTGACGTTTTCATACCCATATTTCTTCAGTAGGTTGTTGACATATTTAGTTTGATGAACATAAATACCATCAGGAGTCTGTTTGATTTGGAGTCCCAAGAAGAAATTCAGATCGCCCATCATACTCATATCAAATTCACTATGCATACGCTTGGAAAACCACTTGCACATTGAATCGTTAGTTGAACCAAAAATAATATCGTCGACATATATTTGGACAACTAAGATATCTTTACCATCTAATTTTGTGAATAGAGTAGGGTCGATTTTACCTCTAAGAAATCCATGTTTGATCAGAAATTCACTTAAACGTTCATACCAAGATCTGGGGGCTTGCCTCAAACCATATAATGCCTTTTTCAACTTCAATACATGATTAGGAAACTGAGCATTTTCGAATCCAGGAGGCTGTTTTACGTATACATCTTCTTTTAGCTTGCCGTTTAAGAAGGCACTCTTTACGTCCATTTGATGAAGCTTAAATTTCTTGAAGCATGCAAAGGAGATGAGCATTCTGATTGATTCTAGTCGTGCAACTGGAGCATATGTTTGATCGAAATCAATCCCTTCTTGTTGATTATATCCTTGAGCTACGAGTCTAGCCTTATTCCGAGTGACCTTCCCAAATTCATCAACTTTATTCTTAAAAACCCATTTGGTGCCAATGATGGAGACATCTTTAGGAGGTTCCACAAGTTCCCAAACGTCACATCTCTCGAATTGACTAAGTTCTTCTTGCATTGCTATGAGCCAATGTTCATCATTTAATGCTTCTTTCACATTTTTCGGTTCTTCTTGTGCAATATAGGCAGAAAAAGCACATATATTTGCTCGAGCTTTCCTTGTCTTGATACCTTCTGACTTGTCACCAATAATTAACTGTGGAGGATGATTTTTAACAGTCCTTGTTGCTTTAGGAAGAGAGTGTTGAGCTATTACTTCTTCCTCTTCAAATCTGATCATTTTGGGAGGATGAATTCCTTGAGCATGTGGTTCCCTTTTTGAGCCTAGAGTAGCTTCTTGCTCTTCTAAGGATAATTTTTCGAGTTTTTCTGTTGTGTTATCAACTGGTGCAGTGGAATCAGCTTGTTGATTTTGTTCAGAGACTGGTTCAGCTTGACTGTCTCCTGCTATATTTTGATTCAGCTTGCTGTTTGTACCTGTTCCTGCAACATCTTCCTCATCTCTTGGCAGATCATTATTAGTTTCTTGAAAAGATACATCAATTGACTCTTCAACAATCCTCTTAGATAAATTATATACTCTATAAGACTTACTAGTTAGAGAATACCCAAGAAAAATAGCCTCATATGATTTAGCATCGAATTTACCATCTCGATCCATTGTTTTGAGAACAAAACATCTTGATCCAAATATCTTGAAATAACTGATGTTAGGCTTCTTTTGTTTCAGCAATTCATATGGAGTTCTGTTGAGTATTGGTCTGATAAGAACTCTGTTGAGAATATAGCAAGCTGTATTTACAGCTTCTGCCCAAAAATTCCATGGCAACTTGCTTTCTTGAAGAAGAGTCCTCACTAGTAGAAAACTGGTCTTTTACGTCGCCTTTTATACGTCAGTTCTGCCTAAAGGCGACGTATATTCCACCTTTATACGTCGGTTCCGCATAAAGGCGACGTATATTGTGTTTTTGGATACCTTTATACGTCGGTTCCGCATAAAGGCGACGTATAAAATACTTTTATACGTCGCCTAAACTAAGGCGACGTATAAGATACACCTTTTACGTCGGCTTTCTTCAGGCGACATATAAGATCTATACCTTTTACGTCGGTTTTGTAGGAGGCGACGTATAAGATCTATAATGTAACAAATTTACGTCGCCTATTATATTACCCGACGTATAAGCTGTTAAGTTAAAATAAAAAATTAAAGAAAATTGTACTTAATTTAAATATAACTTTAGTCTCTCTGATTGTTTCCCCAAATTAAACTCACAGACCTAATTAACATCACCGGCGCAGCAACACCACCTAGTGAAACCACCGGCTTCAATCAACAACGCGTTGTCTTTACATCAAATTGGGGACTTCTAACTATCACGTTGTTTTCGAATTGGTACTGTGAAGGTCATCTAATTACTCCACCGCTTCTTCACAAAACCACCCGCTTCAAAGGTATCTCTCTCCCCCTCTCCCTCTCTCGCTTAATCTCTCTCTCTATCTCTCTCTCTCTCTCTCTCTCTCTATCTCTCTCTCTCGCTTCGAAGGTATCTCTCTCCCCCTCTCCCTCTCTCACTTAATCTCTCTCTCTCTCTCCCCCCCTCTCTCCCTCTCTCCCTCTCTCCCCCTCTCTCTCCCTCCATCTCACTTAATCTCTCTCTCTATCTCCCCCTGTTCTCCCCCGCTCTTGTCCCTCTAATTTTCTTTCTTTTTGATAAAAATATGTGCTTTAGTATTGTTTAAACACTTTGATTTATTGTAGTCGATTGATTCGGATGTGGAATTAATGAATTAATGAATTTGTTTTTTTACTAATTTTGTTTGGATTTTGATTTATTGTAGTCGATTGATTCGGATGTGGAATTGGTGAAGAGGGAAGATGGGAGGACTATAAATTATAATGTGGCGAATGAATTTGGGGAAGTTGATGAGGAATTAGAGGGGTTTTCGATTTTGTTTAAAGGAAATAGTGTTGAGGAATTGACTAGGAGCTTGGAGGAAGTGACTCGATTGTATGATGCAATTGTGTGCTCGAAGAGTCCGTTGAATGGTAAGCTTTATCCGCTTAGATTACAGCTGCCTCCCAATAATGTGACTATGAATGTTGTTGTGCTTCCAGCTTCTTCAAAAGGTAAGGTTTTGGTGTCTTTTTTCACAATCTAAATTATAACATATGATATGCTTGATTTTTTTAAGATCTGGGCAGCATTGCTATTTGCTAATGTAAAAGATTCAGAATTTAGGCTACTTGTGAACTTTTAAAGGATTTGGCTACTCCTTTACATAAGTACAAGCAATTTCAAGTCTTATACAAGCAGTGTTATTTATACGCTTGAGGTAATGGGGGAACTTTTACCCCCGCTGATTCTTAATAGTACCGATACTAGTATTTCTAACTGAGGCACTTGCCACACTCATCCTTAAAAAAATAGATATTGTAGTAATAATTTTTCAAGACTCTAATGTTTGCCCCATGGGTTGAGTGGTTTACTGGTTTGCCTCCAATAAAGCGTCCGGAGGATCAAGACCTCTGTTCCACTTATGATCAGCTTTGTTTGGGTTCAATCCCCTGATTTTTCGTTAGTTCTTTATTGTACCCCACTGTTAGATCTCCCTAGATCCGTCCCTGTACACAAGAATACTACATTATAAAACAGAGATATCTGGAGATGGCACAGGTTTATTATATTGGGTTGCATTTGGTCCAATATTATGAACTGAGAGTAAACCAAATTACCTACCTGTAGGGTCGGGGCAGGATGAAGTCGGAGGTAGGTTCGGGGGATTTTAGCTGACCTTAGGTATCACTCTACTCGTATAAATTATAGGTTATTCCAGACCTTAGGTATCACTCTACTCATATAAATATAGGTTATTTCGTGAAGCTGCAAAATGTTAAAGGACAAGAATAGTAGGATTAGAAAAATTGGGGAGTAAAGGTATGCCATTGAATTACACAATACTAATACTTAGTTAATTAGTATAATTGCACATGTTGGTTTATGCTTGATATTGGTTCAAATATTAAACAAAAACATGTTGAAATGAGCACTCTTATTTTATTTATGGACAAACTTTTTGGAGGTGCTACTATCGAGACAACGGATGATTAATCAAGTCCACAAAGGGCTTTTTATGTAGACCTTTGTAGCTTACTTTTTCACATTTTTCGGTATATGCCTTTTTCAATTTGGGTTATCCAGTGTTAAACATGTCTGCTTCCTCCTGTTGTATTAATTTTTTTTTTTGTCTCAGAACTTAACCATAAAGTCCAAACTTGGAATGCACAATGATATTGAGTTAGATGATAATATGTAGACTTATCCTATGCAGTACTGAACAGTTTTGGAATTTGTATTGCAGGAATCCTGCCGGGAAGTTGAAGCTGTAATCAAATTCTTACAACCACAAGTATGTTATAACCTGTCAACATCTGTTGATGCAAGGTTTTTAGCAGGCTAAGACCTGCTGCTTTTTCACTGTATGAGTTATTGGAGCATAACCGTTGACTTCACTTGTAAATGTGTTGACAATAGGCTGTCTTTTTTGAGTTATGTGCAAGTCGGGTATCCATACTTACGCCTCAAAATCTAAAGGTTTGTGCTTGTAATATAAGATTCTCAATGTCCCTCTTTTTGTTGAACTCTTCACGCCCCCACTATATTGTCTTGTGGCTATGGCGGTGTGGTGATAGTGGTATGACAAACATATATAGATACTTCTATTGGTGTTATGTTTACTTTTAGTTTGTCTTGTCACATGATATTGTCATATGAAGGCATGATGGTTGCTTGTTATTTTCTTAAGACTTTTTAATTATGCCTCACGTGCATGAACCATACTGGTGTTTTACAGGCTTTGAAGAAACGTGCTAGTAAAATCATTCTTATTTTGTATTCCGCATTTTTAATTTTTCTTGCACAACTTGTTTGTGTTATTTTAGGTTGCAAGTAAGCTTGAGGTTTTTCCAGGTTCCGAATTTCGTGTGGCATATGAAGAAGCAATGAAATATGGAGCCAAGGTGATACTCGGTGATCGCCCAGTAAATGTAAGATGTTATTGTGGATTCTGGCATTCAGTTTATCTTGTTTTTATCTCTTTGTGTTTTCAATAATCTTGTCTTCTACCAGTGTACATAAAAAAACTAAGAATTTCAACATCTTTTAGCTAGGGCTGATCATTCGGTCGGTTCGGTTAAAAACCGAACCAAATAAAAAAAACCTAATAATCAAATTGCAGATTTTGTAGAACCGAACCGAACTAATTTGCCTAGCAAAACCAAACCGAATGATCAGCCCTGATCATTCGGTTTGGTTTTACCCTGCAATTTATTTAGAAGAAAATAATAGTATCCTGCAAATCTAGTGTCAACATGTAGAAGAAGCATGATGCAAGACAACAAGAAAGATAAATATTAGTATTACATGAATGTCGTGGCTTTTACTATTGATGAAAACCACAGTAGGTATTGCTTTATCAAGAAACCCTTATTAATTTTTTTCCACTTCCCTTGCTTCCAGGAACAGGAGCTCATAATGGAAAATGCTACTCTACGCAGAAGGGTAAATCTGTTATCTTTTAGAAGAATTCAGATTAAGTTTCTGTCTTATATAAATTTTGAAATCAGATTGTAACATTATCATTTTTGCTTGATATACTGTTTCCATGTTCTTAATGTGATTGCAGCTTAAGAAGGGTCAAAGCTTTTTCCCGTTAAATGCACTCCCAGTGTCAGGCTATCTTGAATATGAAGTGCCAAGGAATGAGCACGAAGTGCCAAGGGAATATTCTCCCGTTAAACATGCATCCTCAAGTCAGGATACAGAGTGCCAAACTGAAGCTGAAAACGGAGAGTTGGTGACAACCTTATTCCTCGAGTAAGTCAACTTTTTTAAAAAGAATTGTGCTTTAATTTCCCACCATATTCAGAGAGTATTTTATTAGCTCTTGTACATTTTTTCCTCTTTTTAAATTTTGAGTTCTCAGTCTCATTTATGAGAACAGGTTATTCAATTCAGCCGGTTTTAATTACTAATTAGTCTTTACTAATAATTAGTCGGTTTCATATGTATTTTGTGCTAACAAGTTCAAACACGTAATTTTTGCAGGTGTTGATCGAAAAGATGGAGTATGATATGAACCTTGCAGCAATCGGAAAATGGATATTATGTTTTGGATTTATGATAGTTATGATGTAAATGTGTTGAATTAGATGTATGAAATGGTTACTTGGATTTGTAAATTTAATATTGTGGATGTATTTTCAAGTATGTATTAATAATTATTTTAATTTCATTAATCACTTTGTTTAGAAATTTAGATTTCAAGTTTTATTTATTTTTTTTGTTTTGAATAATAGGAATTCTGGTGTATATAAAAATATAAACAGGGTAAAAATGTAATTTTATAGAAGACAATATACGTCGCCTTTTTCAGACTTTATACGTCGGTTCTTGCTGGACTTTATACGTCGGTTCTTGCTGGACTTTATACGTCGGTCCTTAATTGACATTATACGTCGGTTCTTTGTTAACATTATACGTCGGTCCTTTGTTGGTATATACATCGGTTATTCTTCGACAATATACGTCGGTTTTTATAGACAATATACGTCGGTTCTCTTTGGGCATTATACGTCGGCATTTGTGGACATTATACGTCGGTTTTTGCGACGTATATATTGACTTTATACGTCGCCTCTTTAATCGACGTAAAATGCTTGTACTTTATACGTCGCCCTTCCATACGTCGCCAATTAACCGACGTAAAAGACCAATTTGACCGACGTAAAAGACCAGTTTTCTACTAGTGCCTTGCTGTTTCTTGCAAAGATCTGTTTTTCCTTTCCACTACTCCGTTTTGTTGTGGAGTTCGGGGTGCAGAAAATTCATGAGAAACACCTCTTTCTTTACAATATGTGATGAAATCTTTTTGAAATTCACCTCCATGATCACTTCGAATCCCTACAAGTCTTGTATTCAACTTATTTTCAAGTAACTTGATTAGATTCTCAAATTCCTCAAAAGCACAATCTTTGGTTTTAAGAAATAATACCCATGTGAATCTAGAGTAATCATCGACAATAACAAATGCATATTGTTTACCTCCAATGCTTTTATATGCTTCTGGACCAAAAAGATCTAGATGCAAAAGTTCTAAAGGTTTAGAAGATGATACCATGTTCTTTGATTTGTGAGGAGTTCGAATTTGTTTGCCTAATTGGCAAGCTGAACATGTCTCTGTCTTAGCATATTACATTTTTGGTAAACCTCGAACTAACTTCTTTGAAAGCAGCTTGCTGATTTGATCCATATGCACATGTCCTAGCCTTCTATGCCATAAACTTGGAGATGTATCAACTGCTGCTAAACAGCAGGCTGTTTTCTGCAACTCAAAATTCAATATATATATATATATTTCCTTCCCTTCTAGCAACTAGTGGGATTTTGTTAGTACCAAGATTGATAATACATTTTTCTTTATCAAAAAAAACATTATGACCATCATCATATAACTGACTTATGCTAAGCAAATTATACTTTAGACGTTGAACAAATTGAACTTTGTCTATTGAAATCATATTGTTACCGACTTTGCCTTTTCCAAGTATTTGAAGAGTTTTGCTATCACCTATGGTAACTCTTCCACCCTTTTTCTTTTTGAGAGTGATGAACTGAGATTAATCTCCACACATATGCCTTGTACACCCGCTATCCAAAATCCATTCCTTTGAGCTTGTCTTTGCGACTAGGCATACCTATAAAACAAATAAGAACACTTTATCCTTTTGGTACCCAAATTTTGTTGGGTCCAGTATGGTTAGTAGATAAAACATATAAATCATGTAGTTCAGATTTTTTAATCCATTTTTGGATCCATCTTGGTTCATGGTTTCTTGTTTTTCTCCTTCTATCATCCTGATAACAGTAGGCTGTTTTCTCATTTCGGCAGGCTGATTCTATCTGAGTCGTACAGTGCTGTGCAAGATGTCCCTTCTTTTGACATTTGTTACATATCTTCCAAGGCATTGCATAATCATAAGGAATTCCATGCGTTCCATCATATTTGAGAGCTATTTCCTTTGAGGTTGATGCTAATCCAACACATTCTTTTTCTATTGGAACGGTAGCTTTCTTCATAATTGATTTGAGAGTTTCTTCACCTTGAACAAACTTTCCCACTCCTTTATTAAGTTTCTTTATCTCATCCTCGAGTTCTTTGATTTTCTCAGCTTGTTGTATAACTTCCAGTGAAGCTTCTGTTTCTACTTCCAGCTTGCTGATATGAGAATCTTTGAATTCTATTTCTCCATTCAGCTTGCTGATTTGAGTATCTCTGGTTTCTATATCAGCTTTCAGCTCGCTGAGTTGATTGATCAGAACCTCATTTCTTCTGAGTATCACTTTGTTGAGCCCTTCCAACTGTGTTATGTTGTCCTTCAACTTAGTAATTGTGGATTCATGATCATCCGACGCTTTCTCTTCCATAAAATCTCTGACTATCTTTCTAAGATAGGAATTTTTCTCTTTCAATTTGTTGTTTTCTGACTTTAGTTTGAGAAATTCCTCAGTGCTTTCCTGCATTTTTAGTTTTTCTATAACATAATTAGTAGGTAATGAATTTAAGGAGTTTACCTCACTAATATTGTCATCCGAGTCTATTTCATTAGTTTCCACTTCAATGCTATCTTTTTCATCGAGACCAACCAGAGCTAAATTAATCATTTCATCACTTGATTCTTCTTCAGAGGCAGAGTCATCACTCCAAGTCATCAAAGCCTTAGATTTCCTTTTATCTTTGAATCCAGCTTGCTGTTTTGACTTGTTCTTTAATTTATAGCAGTCTCTTCGATAGTGTCCCTTTTTTCCACATTCAAAACACGTTTCTTCTTTGGGTTCCTTGAATTCTTTTCTGGTGTCTGTATAATTTCCTTTAGCCTTCCTCATTTGATTTTTCTTTTCAATGAGCCTTTTGATTCTCCTTGAAATAAGAGCTAAATCCTCATCTGATTCTGACTCTTCTTCATATTCCAGCTTGCTGTTTTCCGAATGAAGTGCTAAATTCTTCATTTTGGCAACTGGAACTTGTGATGATCTGGCTTGGCTTGCATTAATTTTTGCTTCAAAGTGTTCAAGTTCAGCAAACACAGCCAATGTATCCATGGTGTCGATTAGAGAGGAAGATTCCAACGCTGTTACTTAAGGCGAATAAGACCAAGGTACTGCACTTAATATTTTCATGTTAATTTCAGCTTGAGGTATTGTTTTCCCAAGCAGTTTGAGACCATTCATAGTTTTCTGAAATCTTGCTTGACTTTGCCTAATTGTCTCATCTTCCTTGACAATAAAACTTCCAAATTCATTCATCAACGTACTGAGTTTAACTTTCTTTAGTGTAGTTGAACCTTCATGATAAAGTTCCAAAGTGTCCAACATCTCTTTTGCAGATTTGCATGAGGAGACTTTATCACTTTCACTTGCTGAAAGACCTGTCATGATCGTATTCATGGCCCTGGAATTGTAACTTTCTTTGACTAATTCAGCATCAGTAAGGTCATCAATATCTTTCGGCTTGCTGTCTTTGTCAAGAAATATATAAGGACCTTTGTTTACAACTCGCCATTCTAGTGGTTCCTTTGACAGGTGCATCTTCATGCGATCTTTCCACCAGTTATAGTTTTCAGTGCCGAGTAGCAGAGGTGCACGGTGATTAGATGAACCGAGAGGATAATCTTCAGCCATATCGATCGATACTATTCCTGTTACAGAAAGATTAGTATACCAAATCTCTGATACCAAATGAAAACACACCTAGAGGGGGGTGAATAGGTGTATTATGGCTGATAGTGGTTAACTATGAACTATTTTGAATTTTCCCAGAAACGGCTTGCTGATATGACTTAACAGTTTAATAACAGCAGGCTGAAATGACCTAGCAATTTAATAACAGCAGGCTGAATTAAAATACAAATGCAGTGCAGTATGAAAAATGCAGAATATTAAACTGAACACAAGATCTTTTAGCCAGGTTCGACCCCTAATCCCCTATGGTCTACTTCCTGGTCCCTTACCAACTTGGTAAGAGAATATATTATTGATCACTATAAACCAATTACAAGATCAAACAATATATCTCCCTTTAACACCCAGCTGCTTACAAAATGGCTTGCTGAATTGCTGTGCTGAACTAACTCTCTAAGCAATACTTCCCAAGTATCCTTCTCTAGTCTAGTTCTACCCACCCAAAACCTTAAGCCAAACTTGTACAGCAACTAATCTTTTACAACTTGAACAATACAATGGTTTGAATAAAATTACAACTCAACCTAATGAACCCTCTGAAAATATAAAATAGAATGTGTATGAGAGTATGAGAGGTTTGAAAAGATTTAGCAAAGAGCACGAAGTTGTGTATATGTGTTCTGATTTTTGCACTTGTAGAGTTCTGTTTTTAACTGAGCAAAAACATTCTTTTTATAGGTGAATAAGAATGAATGAATTTCAACCTTCAAACGGCTCCTGCAGATTTTCTTGACTTGTTAAAGATGGAGATTTTATGGATGAAGAAAATGAAGATGAAAGAGCTGTTGTCTTCTTGGTAGGTAGAGAGGAGCGTGTATAGTTGAAATAATGGTGAAGAAAAAGAATTAGTATAGCATGTGATTGCATGGGTATATCCAAATAAAGTTAGGCAAGTAGTGCTTTCTTTTTGAAAGTAGAATATATTGTCTCCCACATGCTTGAGAAGAATATTGTTGTGTTTAATTATTTCAGAGGGTCCTCACAATATTCTTAAATATATATATCACAAGTAGCCGAAAGTTTTCTTGACTTCTGATCTTTCTGTCATCCTGAAACAGCTCGCTGATATTGTACTGAATGTGAATTCAGCTTGCTGAAATATGTAATATGTTCCATAACAGCTTGCTGAAAAACATCTGTTAGTCTGACTGAAATAATCATGTACATCTAAACACAGCTTGCTGAAAAGATAATAGTTAAGTAACACAGCTTGCTGAAATATAATCATCAAAACATAAGGGTTACATCAGTGAAGAGGAAGTCAAGGGTGCCCTTCAAAAGATGGCTAGAGGGAAGGCGGTTGGTCCGGATCAGATCCCTATCGAGGTGTGGCTTTGTCTCGGTGAGGTTGGCGTAAAATGGCTAGTCGATCTGTTCAATGTTCTTATCTTGGGTGCTAAGATGCCAGACGATTGGAGGCGCAGTATTGTAGTCCCTTTTTTCAAGAACAAAGGCGATGCTCAGAACTGTAGTAACTATCGGGGAATTAAATTACTCAGTCATACTATGAAACTTTGGGAGAGAGTGGTTGAATTTCGGATTAGAAGAGAAGTTGAAATCTCAGAGAACCAATTCGGTTTTATGCCTGGGAGATCAACGACCGAGGCCATTCATCTCGTCAGACGCCTTATGGAGAAGTTCAGAGAGCGTCGCAAAGACCTTCATATGGTGTTCATTGATCTTGAAAAGGCGTATGATAGCATCCCTCGGGAAGCTATTTGGAAGAGCCTTGAGGAGAGGAGAGTGTCGTCGGCGTACGTCAGGGCGATTCAAGACATGTACTCCCAAGCTAGTTCCTACGTCCGGACCCCAGTAGGTGACGCACGGTACTTCCCGGTCGAGATTGGGCTTCACCAGGGGTCGGCCCTTAGTCCTCTTCTTTTCGCCCTTATCCTAGATGTCATGTCGCGAGAGATTCAAGATGTCGTACCTTGGTGTATGCTCTTCGCCGATGACATCGTGCTAGTGGCGGAATCGAGGGTGGAGGTAAACGAGAAGTTGGAGTTATGGAGATCCACTTTGGAGCCCCAAGGCTTACGCGTGAGCAGGTCTAAAACCGAATATCTCTGGTGTAACTTCAGTGGTGAGGCCTATGAGGAAGGGGTGGAGGTTAGGATTGAAGATCAGATCGTCCCCAGTACGGATAAGTTCAAGTATTTGGGTTCGATCATCCAGAAGGAAGGAGAGATTGAAGATGATGTCACACATCGTATCAAGGCGGGGTGGCAACGGTGGAGGGTAGCGTCAGGGGTGATGTGCGATAAGAAAGTCCCGTTAAAGTTGAAGGGGAAGTTCTATAGAGCGGCAATCCGACCCGCGATGTTATATGGTTCAGAGTGCTGGGCGGTGAAGAAGGCCATCGAGAGCAAGTTGGAAGCAACTGAAATGAGGATTTTGCGGTGGTCGTGTGGCCGCACGATGTTAGAAAGAATCCCGAATGTGGTTTTCAGGAACGAGTTGGAAGTGGCGCCTCTCTCTGCAAATTTAAAGTATATTTTGTAGGTATCTCAGGAAAAGTTCCCTGAGGTCAATCTCAGGAACCTTTTTCTCTTTTAAAAATATTAGATTCTATGATTGAGATTATTTTGGTAGTACTTTGACCAAACCAAAATTATGGATAAGATCTCTGTTACGCTTATTATATATAAGGATGTAATTCGTGTCAATGTGTAATTGAAATAAAATATTTAATAATGTAATAAAAGAATATTATATTAACATATTTAAAAAGATCAATCTACAATTGTTCGAAATGAAATATATAATAATTTAACAGAAAGAATATCATATTATGTATGTTATTTATTTAAATTGCAATGAACTTAATTTACAAAAAGAAAAGTAAATTACGTTGTTATATTCACATGCAATATTTACATATCATTATCATGTTACAATACATAGGGCCTGTTTGACAACCAAATAATAAGCTAACTTGTAGCTTAAAAATTCATAAAAACGGGTATTTATCAACCCAACTTATGAGCACAACTTATAATTTATATGGTGATAAGTTGAAAGGTAATAACAACGTGCTTTTATCCCAACTTATTTCTTATTTCTTGATGTTTTTACTTTTTTAATTTTATATATTTGTATATTTGGTTTTTAAATTTAGAGTGCATGTATTGAGTTTATATTAAGGAAAAAGAGTTTCTACCTGACACTGTAGGAAACTTTTCTACAGTATCGCCTTAAATTAAATCTGGGCCATAGATTAATCTAATCCAATGGCCCCGCTAGGGGCACCACACACAAATTGAATATACCCTCACACACATAATCCCACCTAATTTCCTCCATTTTTAATTTGATTTTTCCCGTCAATTAGTGAATTTTTTTTGAAATCTGACTTCACTATATTTTTCTCCATCTCTCAACGATCAATTTGCATATCATATGTGCAACAAAATCGTGATTTTAAGGCGATACTGTAGAAAAATTTCCTACAGTGTCAAGTAGAAACTCTTTACCCTTATATTAAATAACATAAACTTGATTGCCGATTCTATTTTTTTCTCAAAGTGCATGCTTCCCTCAAGAAATTGTTCCTTTATACTTCATTACAAGTTACAACCATGGGAAAAAATTAATAAAAGTTTATAAAATTAACATTTGGCTCATTAGGCTCCTAAGATCACAAAAGAATATCATATTAGTAAAATTAACATTTTGCTTACCTTATGTTTTGTCCAGAACCAGGCCCGATCCAAAATTTTTCGGGGCCCTAGGCAAAATATTAAGGGATATTCCAAATGGTACCACTATACAATTGGCTTTTCCATTTGGTACCCTCCAACATTTTTTACTTTCAAATGGCATCACTGTACTTTTGGCTTTTCCATATGGTACCATTCAACATTTTTGACTTCCAAATGGTATCACTATACAATTGGTTTTTCCATATGGTACCATTCAATATTTTTGACTTCTACGTGGTACCATTTTCCTTTCACTAAAATCAAATCAGAGAAAAATGGTACCACGCAGAAGTCAAAAATATTGAATGGTACCATATGGAAAAGCCAATTGTACAGTGGTACCATTTGAAAGTAAAAAATGTTGAATGGTACCATATGGAAAAGCCAAAAGTACAGTGGTGCCACTTGGAAGTCAAAAATGTTGGATGGTACCAAATGGAAAAGCCAATTGTACAGTGGTACCATTTGGAATTTCCCAAATATTAATTTGGGGCCCCTTTAAAAAAGTTTCCACTTGTCGTAATTAAGAGTATGGTTGTAATTCGAGCCAATCTTTTTTCACGAGTCGAGCCCGGCTCGTTTAATTTCATGAACTGAGCTAGCTCGTTTAGCTAAACGAGCCTATTTAAATAAGTGGGGGTGAACTAGTTCGTATAAAATTATACTTAAATGAGTCTAATCTTGTGTCCAAAATCGGCTCATTAAATTTCATTAGCTGAGCCAAACCGGCTCGTTTAGCTAAATGAGCCCGAACTTGTGTTCGAACTCTGCTCATTAAAAGCTCGAGCCTAGAAATATTTTTTTGAGAAATATTTAAAATATTAACGAATTTATTGATGGGTGGAGATAATTTTGAGAATTAAAAAAAGTTTAGATATTGGGAAGAGAAATCAGAGAAGATAAAGAATTTAAATTTGATACAGGGGGTAAAGAGTGTTTCATTGTTGGAATGAAAAAATTTCTTCTAGTTTTTACATTTTTATTGTATCAATTTTTTTCAGTACTATTATTATAAAACCTAAAAAAATGGGCCCTCTTTCAAGTTTGGGCCCTTGGCCATTGCCCCTCTAAACTACCCTCAGAACCGGGCCTGTCCAGAACTATTTGCAATCTTAGGCGAGATAGAAGTCATAACTCATAATACAGGTCCTCAACTATTGTGGAAACTAGAAAGAATTCATCTGTTTATAAAGTCCTTTCTATAGTCCAATTTTAAATCCATGGCTTCCTTGTGAAAGAAATCGAACTAAAAAAGAATTCAAATACAAAAACAAGGAAATAATTTAAGAAAAGGTGAGAAAAATAGAGAGAAACTGTATCAAATTGAGTCAATTAAAAAAAGAAATAAAACACTCAATAAGCAACTATACATAAATATACGTAACTGGATTGAACACAAAGAAAAAAAAGTAAAAGTAACTCTTAAATCAAATACTTGGATTGCAAGAATTAAAATTAGTGAGATATATAAAAGTTGATGAAGCATTACCAAACTCTTGAGAAGATGTAGATGACGAACAAATAACATTAACTGGGATCAAAAATCACCTTATTGTCTACCTGAAAATTTTGTATAACTGGTTCACTATACTAAGATAGATATAAAATTACAGAACATGATAACCAAAACTTTTGAGAAGATGAAGAAATTCATAACAATTTATATAAAAATTATCACTATGTCTCTAACTGAAAATTTTATAAAAATATCATCAAGTAAAGACACATGTCGAATAAATCAAGATCTATATATGAAATTATAAAGAACCTGATAACCAAATACCAAACAATGAATTAGTTGCAAAAGACTTTAATGAGAGAGAGAGAGAGAGAGAGAGGGGATATTGGTTTAAGACGATTGATATAGTGTGGGTAAAAGAAGCATCAACTAAATTTCAGTTGATCGTAATTTTGAATTTTCAAAATCTTTTCAAAAGGAAGCTATTGTGCAAAAATGAAAGTGTTAGTTTTGTTTATAAATATAATTGTGTTTGCATTCACGGAGCAGGTAGATTATCCAAACAACTTTCAGCTGAGGGGGGAGTAGGCGAGTAGCACATGGAAAAGCAGCATGGATCGATGATTGACGTACAAATACGTCAATGATAGTATAAATATAGAACAAGTACTTAAAATACATATAATTACGATCAAATATATAGAAAAAGAGTGTCATTTTAAGTAACATACGAAAAAAAGAGGGGTTTGCACATAAAATCCCGTAAAAAATGGGTGCGCGATTTATAATATATATAGATGATCGGGTCGATCGAGCGATCCTCTTCCTTTTCCTAATTCAATTAGAATATCACAATTTTCAAGTTTTTATCAAATACTTTTAATAATTTTCTTCTTTGTTCATCACGTTTCCTTTTATATTATAACTAGTAGGTAAAGTCGCGTTTCGCGGCGGCGTGTAAATTTTTCTTAAATTCTTGTAAATAAATTTTATAATTTTAATTTTGATAAAAACAAGTTAATAAAAAACTAAAATATCATATAAACTAATAAAATAAAAGATTCTATAAAATTCATTTTTAAAATAAGAGTTTCTTCCTTATATAATATAATAAGTTTTAAATAGTTTTTTAATAAATAATATGATTCTTCACTCTGCAACAAATATAAAGTTAAAAATCGGATCAAATTTAACCATTCAAGCATTTTTGAAAACCATATACTTACGAATCAAATCTCCAAATAAATAATATGTACCTGTATTTAAACTTTATTTAAATATTTTAAAATAATGTATTGTTCATTTTTTTTCTTAGTAAGTCATTCTCTCGTTATTTTCAAATATTGTGTCAATTGTTGGTTCCAAAACTCTCTATTAATCTATTTTAATAAATTACAAAAAAATATTTAAACATACAAATATTAATATCTTTTTCATCTGATTTTCGTTAACTTATCCCGTGTGAGCCGCCTTCTCCTTGAATATAATCCGTTTTAAAAATACTTCGGTTAAAAAGTATGGCTCAAGACTAATCAAATCTGATGAATCATCCTAAATAAAAAATATTGAAGAAGACTATATCAACTTGTATATCATTATTTAGCAAAAAAAAAAAAACTTGTATATCATTCAGAGAAAAAACACTTACAATGAAAATTTACATTGCTAATTAGTTATATTAATCAACTATAAAAGTGAGCAAAAATCGATACTTATTCAAATACATGTAGCTAATGTTAATTGCTACATTGGTCCCGTACATATAACTCTTTCCTTCAGCCGCCCTCTTAGGTGGTCCATCATGGCGAAGGCTATTCGGTGTGTGGCCGAGAAGGTGGTGGGGGTCTCTTCAGGAAAGTTCAGTGGTCATAAGGAGTCGTGGTGGTGGAACGAGGAGGTTCAAAAGAAAGTAAAAGCTAAACTTGTGCTCTTTAAAGAGCTTTTGTCGAGCTCAGGGGCGGAGAGGACTCTGAAGACGGAAGCCTATAAGGTGGCGAGACGAGAGGCTAAAAAGGCTGTGGCGAAAGCCAAGAGTGAAGCATTCGAGGGGCTGTATAAGCGCCTAGATACCAAGGAAGGAGCGAACGCTATTTTTAAACTAGCTAAAGCTAGGGAGAGAAGGCAGCGCGACCTGGGTTCTGTTAAATTTATTAAGGATGAGTCAGGCCAAGTGTTAATTAATGAAGACGCCATTAAGGAGAGGTGGAGTTCGTATTTTCACAATCTTTTCAATGAGGCTAGGAGGAGTGGTGCCAGTGTGACGCAAGAGGTCCCTCTTTCGTCTGTACACTCTTTCGGCCCTTGTGATCGTATCAGTGAAGAGGAAGTCAAGGGTGCCCTTCAAAAGATGGCTAGAGGGAAGGCGGTTGGTCCGGATCAGATCCCTATCGAGGTGTGGCTTTGTCTCGGTGAGGTTGGCGTAAAATGGCTAGCCGATCTGTTCAATGTTCTTATCTTGGGTGCTAAGATGCCAGACGATTGGAGGCGCAGTATTGTAGTCCCTTTTTTCAAGAATAAAGGCGATGCTCAGAACTGTAGTAACTATCGGGGAATTAAATTACTCAGTCATACTATGAAACTTTGGGAGAGAGTGGTTGAATTTCGGATTAGAAGAGAAGTTGAAATCTCAGAGAACCAATTCAGTTTTATGCCTGGGAGATCGACGACCGAGGCCATTCATCTCGTCAGACGCCTTATGGAGAAGTTCAGAGAGCGTCGCAAAGACCTTCATATGGTGTTCATTGATCTTGAAAAGGCGTATGATAGCATCCCTCGGGAAGCTATTTGGAAGAGCCTTGAGGAGAGGAGAGTGTCGTCGTCGTACGTCAGGGCGATTCAAGACATGTACTCCCAAGCTAGTTCCTGCGTCCGGACCCCAGTAGGTGACGCACGTTACTTCCCGGTCGAGATTGGGCTTCACCAGGGGTCGGCTCTTAGTCCTCTTCTTTTCGCCCATATCCTAGATGTCATGTCGCGAGAGATTCAAGATGTCGTACCTTGGTGTATGCTCTTCGCCGATGACATCGTGCTAGTGGCGGAATCGAGGGTGGAGGTAAACGAGAAGTTGGAGTTATGGAGATCCACTTTGGAGCCCCAAGGCTTACGCGTGAGCAGGTCTAAAACCGAATATCTCTGGTGTAACTTCAGTGGTGAGGCCTATGAGGAAGGGGTGGAGGTTAGGATTGAAGATCAGATCGTCCCCAGTACGGATAAGTTCAAGTATTTGGGTTCGATCATCCAGAAGGAAGGAGAGAATGAAGATGATGTCACATATCGTATCAAGGCGGGGTGGCAACGGTGGAGGGCAGCGTCAGGGGTGATGTGCGATAAGAAAGTCCCGTTAAAGTTGAAGGGGAAGTTCTATAGAGCGGAAATCCGACCCGCGATGTTATATGGTTCAGAGTGCTGGGCGGTGAAGAAGGCCATCGAGAGCAAGTTGGAAGCAGCTGAAATGAGGATGTTGCGGTGGTCGTGTGGCCGCACGATGTTAGAAAGAATCCCGAATGTGGTTTTCAGGAGCGAGTTGGAGGTGGCGCCTCTCTCTGCGAAAGTTAGGGAAGGGAGGTTGAGATGGTTCGGTCATGTCCGTAGGAGGCGGCCGGAAGCCCCGGTGAGGAGGGTCGAGAGTCTTTCGGTCGTTGGGGCGAGGAGGAGAGGCAGACCAAGGAGGACGTGGGAAGAGCAACTTAGGATGGATTTGAAGGCCTTAAACCTGAATGAGACCTTGACCGCCGATAGGAGTTCCTGGAGGCGCCAGATTAGAGTTGTGGATTCTCTTCTAGGGAGCGGTTCTGTTGTTGAGAGCCTGAGAGTTGGGTTTTCTCGGCTGGCGCTATCTTAGGAGTTTGGCTTTTTCGTTTTCATATTGTCTTCAGTTTTCTGGTTTTGCAGGAACAGGAAGCTTGGCCAGAGGTCATCCTAGATCAGGAGAGGACTACCCTTTGTCCGCTTAGGTAAGTCCCATGAGGTCCAGGCCATGGGCTCAGGTTCGGTTGATTACCTTCCCCACCCCTATCATCCTTGTACTTTTTTCACACTGTCTTGTTGTGCACAAAGCCGGGGGTCTTCACGGAAACAGCCTCCCTACTGTAAAAAGTAGGGGCATGGTCTGCGTACATCTTACCCTCCCCAGACCCTGCTTTGAGCGGGATATACTGGGTATGTTTGGTTTGGTTTGGTTCTTCAGCCGCCCTCGATACTACGGGCCTGTTTGGGAACTCATTTGTCTATGGATTTATGGTTTATAAGTCCTTATGGGGGGGTGTTTGCCAAAATAAATTTTAGCTAAACTTATAACTTATAAGTTCATAAGTTGAATGTTAAGAATTCTTAACTTTCAACTTATAACTTATAACTTATTTTCGATATACGCATACTTCAAATCTTCAAAACCATATATCTCTCGATCCATTCATTAGAAAATTGATATGTATATATCTAATTTCCCTATTCGTCGAGATCTATCCATTGATATCCATTGTTATATATAAAAAACAAATATTTTGAAAATTATAAAAAAAATAACTTATAAGTTCTGATTTATCCAAACTGTCTACTGATTATAAGTTCTGATTTACCAAACACTCTAATCTCTACTCTACTTATCACTTATATGATATAAGTACTTATAAGTCATAAGTTACTTATTTCAAGATACCCCAAACATACACTACATATTCTGCATTACAACATTCGTTTGAATTGATGTATAACATAAATTACATAATCATTACACTTGCTTCAAATTAATCAAAACAAAAGGCAAAGAAAATCATGCAAAAATCGTGGAAGAAAAGAAATAAATATGTTTTTCAGCGTTTAAAAATTTATATAACCATAATATAAATTTGATTTCTTCTTCTCCTTAAATTGAAGTACCTTTTCGATCATGTTTTTGAAGATTATGGTAAGAAAATAAATCAACCGATAAACAATGACTATTCGGATGTGTGTATATATAAAAAAATTTAAAAGAATTCGATCTTTATAAATTTGAATATGTATCCCACTTCAAATATGTTAATGTATATTCAGATTCTCTCTTCTATAAATTCGGACATATATTCTACTTTTAATATGTTAAATTTTTTTTACTTATTTATTAATATTAAAAATCTTAAAATTCTAAAAAAATAAAATTAAAAATTAAAAAATATATTAAGACGATTTTAGAGGCGCCACCTAAACTCCACCTCACCTCCCGCGTATTCCCTTTAAAATTCTCTCCTCTGTAAATTCGAACTCCTATTCTACTTCCAATAGAATTTTTAATCATATGTTTTATAAATAATTATTCTACTTCCCATAGAAATTCTAATTATATGTTTTCACTATAAATTCGAACTCTTCTCCTCTATAAATTCGAACATGTATTCTACTTATAATATGTGAAAAGGTATTTTTATATTTATCAGTATTTAAAATCATAAAATTCTAAAAAATTAGAAAAATATATTGGAACGACACTATAAATTCGAACACCTATTCTACTTCTAATATGTTAAAAGATATTTTTAAATTTAATAGTATTTAAAATTCTAAAATTCTAAAAAATTAGAAAAATAGATTCAAACGACACTATAAATTCGAACTCTTCTCCTCCATAAATTTGAACACCTATGTTACTTATAACTGAATTTTTTATTACATGTCTTACTTATAAATATTCGAAAAAATTACAATCAATGATTATATAAAAAAAAACTTATAATTAGTAGAAGAATTAAAGTAACAAAAACTTTCACTGTAAAAAGTCACAAACTATAAGAATAATCTTTGTTGCCTAGCAAAAGAATCTATAAGAAACCTTTATTCTCCAGTTCTATTAAAATTGTATTACTGAATGAACTAAAAAACATACTCCCTCTATCCCCTGAATTTTACATCATTTTAAGGTTTCTAAAAAGTATATTTTCATAATTTTTTTTTAATTTTTTTTTTTTTGAATAAAATTTTAATGTTTAAATTTTTATTTAAAAAAATTTAAAAATAAATTACGAAACTATACTTTATATATATTTTAAATACGTGTGTTGAAAATATGTAAATAAATGAGTGGGATGAAAGAAATATAGAATACACTCCTCTTCATCTGAGACATAGCAAACTTTATTACACTACAAGAATTTATATATGCACGGGTCATAAAAGAAAAATACCTTCGAAACAACCAACCTTCAATTATGTACATAACAAAAATCAATACATATAAATGCATGAGTCATGCAAAAATACCTTATTTTGAAGGGGTGGAAATTCTTGCTAATAAATTGGTTCAAACTGTCCATGAAAAAGGATAATCCTGCAAAATTTACCATACATCATATAGTTAAAACTCGATACATAATACATCTATACTATACTATTATGAGCGAAATAGGGTATATTTGGTTTGGTACTCTTTTTTTGGTCACTCTTTTTTGGTACTCTTTTTTTGGTCACTCTTTTGATTTGGTTAAATCTCTATTATTAATAAAATTCAAAAAAAAACACACACACACACGGCAAAGCCCACGAGAGTCCTTTCTACAGCAAACAAGTCGTCAAGACGTCAAGTAGTTTGTCTGTTACAGTGCACAATTTTTGTAATCAGCATTAAAATTAATTTTGTCACAAAAAAAATTAAAAAATAATTAATTAATAGAAAAGATCGTTTCGAAATTTTGGAGTTTTGAAAGATATAATGGTCTGTTTTATATTAAAAAAAGACTATCAGTTATATCAAAAACCAATAATCATATTTTATTATCTTTTATAATTTATATTATTACTAATTAATTAGCAAATATTAAAATTATAAACAATCAAATAAAAATATTAAGATACAAATATTTAAATTGTTAAAAAAAACTACTTTTATATAATATTTTTATATATCTATACTATACTATTATAAGCGAAATAGGGTATATTTGGTTTGGTACTCTTTTTTAGTAATAATTAAAATACGTAATTAGAATAACATTTATTTTCATGAAATTTATAAAATTTAAAAAATATTTTAATAATAAAAACATATATACAACTTAAAATTTTAATGAAATATAATTAAACAGTTTACAAGCAACTGTGCATCGCACGGGTTATAGGCTAGTACAAATAATTAAGTCGTAAACGTTAATATGGAGAGAGCATTAGAACAACCTGATAGTTTTTTATATAGCACTGTAAACAACGTCGATATATGTTTTTATATGTTTTTTATATGAATTCAAACCTTTCATTACTACTAATTCGAATACTTATTCTATATCTAATATGTTACTTATATGTTTTATCTAAAAATTCGAACTCTTCACTTACATAAATTCAAACACATATTCTACTTCTAATATGTTAAGGATATTTTTATTTATCAATATCTAAAATCCTAAAATTCTAGAAAATTAGAAAAAAATAATCTTAACGCGCCACCTAAGCGCCCGCATATCCTCCTTTGATATATTGATATATTGATTTAAATTATTATTCTTCGTTATTTTTGTTGTGCCCAAAATCTTCATGGACTGTATTGAGGTCCATTAAACTATAGGATCCAATCCATAAGTAGCATATAGGCTAGAGAATAGATCTTGCGGACGAGTTGAATAAGGAGATTCATTAGGAGGTTACAGGTAGTCGGAGGTTCCACATGAACCTTTAGGTGAACAGGTCACGGATAAGCTAGGATCCTCCCTCCAGAACAGGTCATAGTAGTTTAGCAGTATTACTAGGTTCTTAAAGTTAGGTTCCTGAGAAATAGGTTACGAGAGATAGGTTCTTAAGAGCTAAATTCATGAATGTCCAATAGCATATATATGACATCAAAATTATAGTACGAAAGGTTATTCTAGAAGCAAGCCAAAAAAGAGATAGATTATTGGACACTTAGGATGTGTAGATGATCCTAGATTACTTCTAATAATGCAAGCATTAGTAAGATAACTCATAGTCGAATAAGAACACGAGTTCTATTCGACTTAGATAACCTGTTCGTAATTGACTCTAGTGGAAAAAGAGACCAATTCGGATAGAAACCTAGTTTTGCTGATCAAGCAGACTTAGCATAGAATTAGAACTGCATGAGCTTGATTCCTTTTTAAAAGATACGTAGACAACTTGAGAGGGGATGGAGATATAAGCATTGTAGTAATCTATAAGAGAACCTAGATCGTTGGAAGCAGTACTCTCAAACATAGCTCACCTCATAAACAAAACCCTCAATCTCCATTGAATAATTGATCGTTAATCTTTATAACTTATCATAGACCTCTTAAAAATTGTTACAAAATTCACTCATCAACGATCTTCATTTTTATTATTTATAATATTATCCTCTTCATATTTATGTAACAAAAAATGGTTATCAATGTTATTATTGTTGAGTATTAAAAATTTCTTAAGATAATACGTTAAAACATATCATGTTTTAAAATTAATCATGTCCATAAAAATTTATCGAAAAAATCTTCAACCCAAAATATTTGTAATTTGTAATATATTTTCAATGATGATAATAAACAAAAAATTTAATAATATTTATTGTTTAAATTTATACCATTAAAAATTATTATGACCTCATTCATTTCCTGCAACTCAACATTGCAACTACAACTTTGAACATCCGACGAACTAAAATGGATTACACTGATTTCATAATTTTATTTTATAATTGAACAAGAAAGTCGTTCTTTCATGATATTTGCACTTATCACAATTTAGTAAAAATAGAACCCAACAAATTTAAAGATGAAAAATGCCAATTATACCTACATTTTGCAAAGCTTTTACAAAAAAAATTGGTTACGAGTGATTGGTATAACTTGGCATTTAAATTAAGACTGTATTTTCGGTGAACAATGTAAAACTTTTGAATCAGTGTTCCAACTTATAAGCAATAAATTAAATTTCAAGAACACATCAATAAGCAAAAAAAAAAATTTGAAACAACAAAACTTTCTACCAAAAGAGTTCTGTTTGCTCTAGTTAATTTCAGCTTAACCTGCAGAAATTCAGAAAGTATACACCATTCTACAGTATATGATGTCCCTGATCGTGATCTATCTCAAAAAACCAAATTTTTGAAAGCCTCTTTAATGCACTTTTGGGACCTTTGGAAAAAATCACAGGCCAGGATGCCACCCTTATGATCAAATTGCTAAAAAAATCGATTCCTGGACTCTGATCATCATGTGTGTCCTGCAAAAGGCATGCAGAATCTAGTGTTAAATTAGCACCTATTTTTGCAAACAAAAATTCTGTTTCCAATTTATATTATATGAAGGCAACTCCAATTGCTCTCATCCACAACCGTGGTGCAGAAAAATAAGATCAACATTTAAAATTTTATCAACATCTTTTAAGATTTTAATATTGAGTTTAGTACTTAAAATTTTGAATGATGAGTTATAATGTACCAACTAAAAAAAAGGGACGGAGGGAGTATCAGTATCAATCATCAATCATCAATATATATATAGGGTTTTGCTCAGGTGAGAACCTTAAATTATGGTGAGAACTGAGATCTAATCTCAACCCTATATTTATACATCTAAATTAAATTCTAGCCACACAAATTAAAAATACACACCCAACACACACTACACGCACTGTACATACACAAAACACACGCAAACACGTACATACCCACCCCTCCACACCTCCACCTGCCTCCACCCCTGCCCTCCGTTGCTGCCACTGCCACCGCCACCTCAAAAAATATACACGATCCTTGTATCTATCTATCCATCTTAGGGTTTCAATTCCCCCAATTCAGATCAATCCTAATTTTCTATTTAAATTTTTAATTTCGTGAAATGTATGAATCCAATTAGTTCGATGACGAAGATTAAGAGTGAGAATTTTGGGGAGTAATGATGGTGATTCGTGGTTGAGGAGTGAGATTAGTCAGTGCTCGTGATTATTCACCTCAATTATATGGTAAGAAGGTTGGTCTTTTCATTAAATCTTCCCCGAAATTTTTTAACATGCGGGTACTAAATGAAAGCTGGGATAAAAGGATTTTTATTAATCTAGATGGAATTCCAAGTACGTATATGCATACTGGCAAGTCGTAGGTATTAGGAGCAATGTTGAAAAATAAAGATTTCAACAAGTTTATTTATTATTTGTGGTGATTTTTGGACTGCAGTTGGTGATTTGTTGGTGGTGTAGTGATCTTGTTGATGGTCGTTTATCATTTTTTGGTGGTAATTTTTCGTTTTTCGGGGGTGATTTTTTGTTTACAGGTGGTCGGAGTGGTGATTTTTTGTGTTTCCGGTGGTGATTTCTGGTTTGGCAGTGGTGATTTTATATTTACCGGTGGTGATTTTTTGTTTTCTGGTGGTGATTTTATATTTGCCGGTGGTGATTTTATGGTGGTCGCCGGAGGTGGTGGTGGTCGTCGATGGTGGTTGCCGGTGGTGGTGGGTGGTTGAATTAGAAAGAAGATGGTGAAATCCCAAATATTAAAATATTAAATGAATGGTAAGAGATGAATATAATGTATTTAAATGGGTGGATAGAATTAGATCTCATATCTCACCATAAGTGGTGGTTCTCACCTGAGCAAGACCCTATATATATATATATATATATATATATATATATATATATATATATATATATATATATAGGCTTAATCACCTTTTGGCCCTTCAAGTTTGCACACTTATACCCATAAAGCCCTAATGTTTAAACTCGTTCCTTTTTGCCACTCCAACTTCAGAAATGTACCTTTTAGCCACAAAACCGTCGCCTTTTTGACACAAAACTGTCGTCTTTGAGAACGAATAAACGACGGTTTGTGGCAAAAAGGTACATTTCTGAAGTTGGAGTGGCAAAAAGGAACGAGTTTAAACGTTAGGGCTTTATGGGTATAAGTGTACAAAACTGAAGGGCCAAAAGGTCATTAAGCCATATATATATATATATATATATAGGCAAGTGCTCAAATACAAACCACTCTTAAACTAAAAACCTACAAACCAACACTAAATTAATTATATTTCATTTATTCTAAGGTTCCCGCCAAGGGTACCTTCACAAAAAATGCTTAAAATAATTGGCTCTTTCCATAAAAAAAAAAAAACTTGCCGTGGAAATGCGAAGCATTTAAGACAGTAAACGGATGAGTTAGGTAGTCATGAGGACCGAAGGCTCTCGACACACCCGTCAATGGCCTATTGCCTTTACCATTGATTGCCATTCCTTACAATTTTAGAATGATAAAGGCGCGAAGCGCCGTACAAGAAGGTGCGAAGCACCGTTAACCAGTGAAATCCACTGCCACGTCATCACGTGAACAATGATTTGTTTTTTTTTTTTTTATTTTTTACTTTTTTTTGTTGGATGGAGCCAATTATTTTAAGCATTTTTTGTATTGGGGTACCCCTAGTTTGGTCATTAGATTAGCTTGAAATATTAGATTATGCTTGGTTTGTAGGTTTGTATTTTAAGGAGGTTTGTATTGGAGTAGCCCCCTATATATATATATATATATATATATATATATATATATATATATATATATATAGGCTAGCGTTCAAATAGAAACAACCTTAAAATAGAAACTAGAAACCTACACTAAATAAATTATATTTCATTTAATTTAATGGCCCCGCTAGGGGCACCTTCACAAAAAACTTATAAAATTCTTGGCTCTATTCAACAAAAATATAAAAAAAAATTAAAAAAATTAAAAAAAAAAGTTACTGTTCACGTGCCACGTCATCACGTGAACATTAACTTTTTTTATTTTTTTTTATATTTTTGTTGAATAGAGCCAAGAATTTTAAACGTTTTTTGTATTGGGGTACCCCTAATTTGGTCATTAGATTAGCTTGAAATATTTAATTTATGTTTAGTTTCTAGTTTCTATTCTAAGTTAGTTTCTATTAGAACAAGACCCTATATATATATATATATATATATATATATATATATATATATATATATATATATATATATATATATATATATATATAGGGTTGGACTCCATGACAAACACCTTATATAACAAACAATAAAGAACACCTTAGATCTAATAGATTAGGGGTGAGTATTCGGTTTTAACCGAACCGAACCGAATTTTAATTCGGTTAACCGAAACCGAAATTTCAGAAAAATCAAAATCGAAAACCGAACCGAATTAAATTCGGTTTTTAACCGAACCGAAATATTTATTTCGGTTATTACCGAAAACCGAAATATAAAACCGAATTTCCAAAACACAAAGTTGTCTTTAATTATTAAAGTGGGGCAAATAGTTAAAAAATGATTAAGTTCTACTATAATGGCTGTGACAGCCCCAAATCTGGGGTCATAAATCTGGGTCGTCACGAACCAATTTCCACTTATTAATATTCTTCTCTTGACAGCTGGAGTATAAATGCATAATAAAACTCACAATAGACCCCACACATAAACATTAACACACACACCAGTCATATGCTCAAAGAACAACATCTACAATATTAAAAGTTTAGATTTAAGTAGTTATTACAAACCAGGATCATACTTAGATACATTGTTGAATAATACTTCGACATGAAGCATCACCAACTTACACACTTAATGTACATAATCTATCAATACCCAACCGTCCGATAGCTACCTCGGGAATCATTGCCAACACTCTCTCAAAAGTTCGTCTTTCCCGTACCCTCTTGCGGGGTGTAGTGCAGAGTATCGGCATACCTAGCTGTTGTATACATAAATAGCAAGAATGAGCTAAAATAGCTCAGCAAGATAATTTCTATCAACTAGCATCAAAGGAAAATAAATCATCATATATGTATAGTAAACAAAACAATTTTCAGTTATTATGGAAAGGAATTTTATTTTCGTTCAAGACATATACCATCCAATTATCCTTGTACGAAAAGAAATATATAATATTATAATCTCAGTCTCTCTTCTAATATCATATAATATCAATTCCTCTTCTTAAATAAAATAACAATCAAAATACCATCTCAGTGTACTCTTCCAAATTAATGTGAAACCTGTACCATCTTTCACGATCATCTTCTCATATCTTTCTTAGGTAACAATTATATAAATTAATATAAAATCAGTTTCTCTTCATCTGTAACAGTAATTCCATCTTCTCATATCATTTTTCTATTTTCAGTATAGAAATCTGAAAACCATTTTCAATTCTTTCTTTCAAGTTTTGGGGATTTTCACTGTTGCCGAATACGTAAGGACGATGATTAGTCGCCCTCTGTACCCGTCCTTTTTACTACCGGTAGAAGGAATGAAGGCCACCTGCTAACATCATCCCTGGAGGAAGGCCACCTGCTAACATCCTCCCGGAGGAAGGCCACCTGCTAACATCCTCCCTTGGCATCTTCGTGCCGAATCATATAATGAATGCTAGACTATGTCGCACACAGCCCTGACACAGCCTCTTACGCAAGTTTGTTGCTAATCCCCCTTTTTATAAAATCATTATTCCATTTATCAACACCATTTCACATTTCCATTCCCGTATATCATTTCCATTTCCATTTATTATTACTCATATCATTTTCATTCTCGCACATCATTTCCATAAAAATCTATATATAACATAATACCTTGATTATGACTCAGACATCTCTTTTATATACAAGAAATCAATTATGTTTTTATATTCATAAAATATTCCGTCTATTTTAAGAGTAGTAAATAATAATCAAATAATATTTATTAAACCACTAATACTCAAAAAGAATATTTTTAATATAGCATTATAAACCATATAACCCTAGATAACAACTGATACCATTCTCTTTCATATCTCTTTTACCATAGAGCATATTCGCTCCATTCATAATCATATCCACATTCATAATCCATATTCAAAAATCTCAGTAAACAGGGAATATATCCCTAATCATCTCATCATATAAGATTCATATATTATCCACCAAAACCATTTCCTTTGAACATAAACAGTATATCAAAATAAGGATAAAAGAAATCGTGCTCCCTTTAATCCATATCCATACTCATATCTTCCTTTAATTTCCAAAATCAGGAAAACAAATTCTTAACAATATAGCAATAATAGAATCACATATATATTCCATAAAAATCATTTTTCTTTGAAGATAAATAATTTTTCAAGGTAGGGATAGAAGAAATCTTGCCTCGATCTCGATATCCCAAAGGTAGGGCTCGTGGTTCCTCCGAAGTTTCTATAAACGCATAAAAGAATCGTCATTAGAGTATATTCCACTTAACACCTACCCTTATCTAGTAACACCCTTGTCACATACCGTATGTTTAACATGGCCTTTATGTCCCAAAGGTTCTAAGAACTCGACCATTCTTAATCTCGATTAAAGTGTTAGCAATTCACACTATTTCCTTAACAACCACTCTCGACTGCAAAAATCCTCATAATTCGAAAATTCCACAATTTGACACAAGGTCAGTTAGTAAGGTCAATTTGACATAATTGGAATTTGTTATAACCTTCGCTTTGCAATCCTGTCTAACCTGCTCTTTCGTTACTATTTCATGTTTTCTTTATTTTTATTAATAAACTATTTAATAGCATAATCCTTTTACTATGCCCGTACAGGCATTATATATATTTAATATCAGTATCAATCATCAATCATCAATATATATATATATATATATAGGCAAGTGCTCAAATACAAACCACTCTTAAAATAAAAACCTACAAATCAACACTAAATTAATTATATTTAATTTATTCTAAGGTTCCCGCCAAGGGTACCTTCACAAAAAATGCTTAAAATAATTGGCTCTTTCCATAAAAAAAAAAAAAAACTTGCCGTGGAAATGCGAAGCATTTAAGACAGTAAACGGATGAGTTAGGTAGTCATGAGGGCCGAAGGCTCTCGACACACCCGTCAATCGCCTATTGCCTTTACCATTGATTGCCATTCCTTACAACTTTTGAATGATAAAGGCGCGAAGCGCCGTACAAGAAGGTGCGAAGCACCGTTAACCAGTGAAATCCACTGCCACGTCATCACGTGAACAATGATTTTAATTTATTTTTTTTTTACTTTTTTTTGTTGGATAGAGCCAATTATTTTAAGCATTTTTTGTATTGGGGTACCCCTAGTTTGGTCATTAGATTAGCTTGAAATATTAGATTATGCTTGGTTTGTAGGTTTGTATTTTAAGGAGGTTTGTATTGGAGTAGCCCCCTATATATATATATAGGGTTGGACTCCATGACAAACACCTTATATAACAAATAATAAAGAACACCTTAGATCTAATAGATCCAATGCCCCTGGCGGGGCCACCCAATACAAAAAGTTCTTATTTTTTTACTCTCTATCCATCCATCATCTCAAAAAAAAAAAAAATTTTGTTCATGACGATGACGTCATCAGTGACGTCATCATGAACAGTAAAATTTTTAATTTTTTAATTTTTTTTTGCTGGCTTGATAGAGGGTAAAAAAATAACAACTTTTTATATTTGGTGCCCCTGGCGGGGCCAAAGGATCTAATAGATCTAATGTGTTCTTTGTTGTTTGTTATATAAGAGTGTTCTGTATGGAGCAAAAGCCTATATATATATGAGATCGTTTAGGTGGCGCTATGAGATCGTCTCAATCTATTTTTCTAATTTTCTTAAAATTTTTGAATTTTAAACAGTAATAAATAAGAATTTATAAGCTGTTTAAAATTTTTGAATTTTAAACACTAATAATTAGAAGTTCTATTGCAAGTAGAATAGCTGTTTATAAGGCATATGATTAAAAGTTCTATTGAAAGTAGAATAGGAGTTCGAATTTATAGAGAATAAGAGTTCGAATTTATAGAAAAAACATATAATTATAAGTTCTATTGGAAGTAGAATAAGTGTTTGAATATATAGAGGAGACATATACTTAAAAATTTTATTGGAAGTAAGTTCTATTGGAAGTATAATAGGAGTTCGAATAAACACTAATAAATATAAAAATATCTTTTTAACATATTAGAAGTAGAATATGTGTTTGAATTTATAGATGAGAAGAGTTCAAATTTATAGATGAGATATATAATTAGAAGTTTTATTGGAAGTAGAATAGGTAATTTATAAGACATATGATTAAAAGTTCTATTGGAAGTAGAATAGGAATTCAAATTTATAGAGAATAAGAGTTCGAATTTATAGTAAAAATATATAATTATAAGTTCTATTAGAAGTAGAATAGGTAAATTATAAGGCATATGATTAAAAGTTCTATTGGAAGTAGAATAGGAATTCGAATTCATAGAGGATAAGAGTTCGAATTTATAGAAAAAACATATAATTATAAGTTCTATTGGAATTAGAATAGGTGTTTGAATATATAAAGGAGACATATAATTAAAAATTTTATCGGAAGTAGAATAAAAGGACGGTAGTGACATCTTTTACAATATTCTAAAATTATATATTTTTTATACAAATTATTTATACTTCTATTAATTTTTTTTTTCATAAATCCTATACTAATTTCATAAAAAAAAGTATTCATATTTAAAAAGAAAAGAACTTATGTGTTAACATAATAAAAGAACATTCTCATGCGGGAACCTTAAATATATACAGGAGTATCTCATGCAGGAACTTATGTGTTGAATATTAAAATTTAATATTGATGATGTAATAGAAAATAAATCTATTTAAATTTTTTAGAATTTTAGGATTTTAAATATTAATAACTAAAAAACTATCTTTTAACATTTTAGAAGCATAATAGGTGTTCAAATTTATTGAGAATAAGAGTTTGAACTTATATAGAAGACATTTAATTAAAATTTTTATTAAAAGTAGAATAGGTGTTTGTAAGACATATAATTAAGAGTTTTATTGTAAGTAAAATAGGAGTTTTAATTTATAAATTAGAAGAGTTTGAATTTATAGAAAATACATATAATTAAAAAATTAATTGGAGGTAGAAAAGATGTTTGAATATATAAAAAATACATATAATAAAATGTTTTATTGGAAGTAGAATACGAGGATGGTGAAGACGTCTTATAAGATTTTTTTAAACTATATATATTTTTCCTAGAAATCTTTTATTTTAATTATTTCATACAAATTAATTATACTTACCTTAGAAAAATATGTCCATAAATTCAATTATTCCCGTAATGAAAAGTCTTCGTATTTTAAAAAATTGATGTGTAAACATAACAGGAAAACATTACCATGCGGAAGCTGTAAATTAATACGTGCATTTCTTTTATATACAGAAAATGTAAGATGTTTTTCATTTTTTAAAACTTCGTAAATATTATAAAGTTTAAAGAATGTAAAAATTGGAATTTACACTCTTTCAAGGTTTTATTTTTTTAAGAAAAAAAGTTATTTCATAAAATGAGTGTCATCAATAATATGTAATGAAGTTAGAATTTCAGTTCCAAATAAGAACGACTCGAAACATTTTTTTTTATTTTTAGGGTTCAATTTTTATTGATTAAAATTATTATATAAATCTTTATAACATATGTTAAAGTTAGTGATATGGGCTAAAAGTAAGCCCTAAAGACACATTTAATGTGGCATTAATTAGATCTAAAATGGTCCAAACGTGGGGCCCACTAGATGGGACCAAACCCTATTTATAATATTAATTTTGTAATTAATATTATGGGAAATAACCAGCTCAGCAATAAGAGCCAGATGAGGATGTAACTCCTACAAACTTAGCCCCCAAGGCACAGAATTCAATAAGGAAAGAGACTCCTACAAGGTAGGAGTCTAGAACCTTCCTCAAGGCTGACTTACCCACCAAGTCACCCAATTCTACTACGATTCTAGGGCTTCTCAGCCTATATAAAGGGTCTAACCCCTCATCTCAGAACTACGTCTTGGCTTGATTTTCAATAACGAGATACGTAGGCACTCTGTGAGGACCGATCAGTCTCGATACCCGGAAACAGCCATTAAAGCTCGCAGCTCAACCACCCTTAGCATTAAATACACGCAAACCCTAGCCGTCATATTCATAACCTAGTTTTTATTCCACAACATTTGGCGCCGTCTGTGGGAAGGAGACATCAACCATGGTTCAAACACGAAGAACAGCACCAAGCACTACAGAGCCAATCGCTACCGAGGCTCTACCCCTAAGCTCTACTCCGCCTATCACTGAACAGGTACCCCCAGCCACAGGGGCGATCACTCAAACTCAGGTTTCTCAACCTCCAGGGACGAATCCCCATGCTGAGAGGACGTTACCTATGGTCATTCACCCAGGTCAAGGAACCAACTCCCTCCAGACGCTGGCTTCTCCTCTAGTTGATCCCAGTCGCCCGCCGCCAGGAGTATAGATCCATACTACGGATCTCCCCAGGAATACCAACCCGATGTATGGTCTGCCTAACTACCCTCCTGGACCGAGTGGCCATGCCTTGCAGATCCGAGATCGAGAATATCCTGACTACTCTGGCCCCTACACTGATGATTCATCTACCGATGATGATGATCGTGATGAAGCCCCGAGGAGGCGACGTGCTATTAGAGAACGAAGAAGGAGAACACAAACTATCCATGATGGACCCCCCTTGACAGCTGCTGAAAGAATCAAGGCTCACGAGGCCGAGATTGTAACACCCCAAGATCCAGGGTCGGAGATCCAGGCTGTCACTATATCCTTAATTCCCATTTTAATAAACATTACTCTCAATCTTCATTTTAGCATGCTATGACCCCTCAGTCAAACATAACATTTACAGATTATAGGCTCAGAGACGAAATATAAACGGTACTAAGTTATTACAACCACTTGAAATTGATATTACAAACCCAAATTGTCATAATCTTAAAAGTTCAACTTAACATGATTACCATCTAAGGCGGCATCTACAGCCACAATACGGTTTTGAGTGTTTAGTCAAACCTGAGCCCCTCCTTACTAGGTAGGGTGCATTTCTTGTTGGTAGCGAAGGGAGAAAATAATTTATACTAGCTCCCAAAACCTTGGGTTCCCGAGTTTTGATAAGTTTGAGCGAGGTAATGATACTTTTCAATGAGTGAAGCTATAGTCCATGAAGAAATGGGAACCCGTCCTATTTTTAAATACTTTTCCGACGATCAGAAAATATTTAAAATACTTTTTAAAGTTTTAAATAACTTCTAAAATAAATAATATGATTTTTAAATCATCCTGGAATATTTAATAAATATTCAAATAATATTTATTAAATAAATAATCAGCTTAGAATATTTAATAAATATTTAAATAATATTTATTAAATAAATAATCACTCACAATCCTCAATTGAAAATAATATTCAACTTATTAATAAATATTCAAATAATATTTATTAATATCATCAAAGAAATTTTTAATCCGAAAATATCCAATTTATATTTATTGGAATATTTTAAAAATATACGTCATATAACCCTTCCGGTGACTTCCGGGTTTTATGTCCTTATCCGGACGAAATATCTCCGACTCCCTTACTAAGAAAAGGTATTATCATACTCTACGGGAAATTTGTAACACATCATCGTATACATATATATATATATATATATATATATAAGAGTCTATGCATACGTACTTACTAACAGGTTTATAAATCATCGTAAATAAACCATACATCTCATGCTAATTCGCAAAAATACATTTAAGCTGTTCATAGCATTTATACCACAACAACAGTTTGAAAATATGTGAAATACAAGTTTCGAAAACTTGCCTGATAGTGTAGGAATAGTCTGGGCTCTGTCTCTAGTGTGATGATCTATAACAACCAATAAGGTTCGGTTAGTTCGTTAAACGATCCCGTCAAATCGACTATTCACGTAAAGACACAACTTCGTAACGATACATCCTTATTACACGTTTGGCTTATTATAAGTCCATGATATCATTTAACCACTTTTGGATAATTATTGGTCTCGTAACGACTTTTGTTAAAGGTCATTTTCAACGAAACTAAAGTTCGTCTTAATTCGTCCCCTAAAAGGGTTTTTCACTTGCGCAACTATGATTCGAAAAATTCTATAAAATTAAAAAATAAACTTTTTCATGAAATTCTTTTTCTCACTTCTTCTTAACTGTCCAGAGGATATTTCATCCAAATTTCATAATTAAGAACATCCTTTTGCTAGCTCAATTGTTGCTCTAAATGTAGCTTCTTTCTGCAGTGGTTTCTCATGCGCATTCTTCACTTAAACATTTCTATAAAATCGAAAATTAACATTTTGTCTTCAAAATTTTACAAGGACTTAACCACTGAATAAGTTAGCCCCTGTAAAAATTTCATAATCACAGACCATTTTTAAAGGGTTCGTTTGACTTGGTAAAGTCAGTTCATCTTAACCATTCGTCCGTTTTAACCAGTTTCACTAAAACGAGCATAACTCATAAGCCGTAAATCGTAATCACATGATCTAGGTGTCAAAACAAACTACAAAACAATTCCTACTGGTTTATGGCCAAAAACTTACCAAGAAAACAATTGTTGAATTCGGTATTAACTTCTCAAATGATCTAATGAAATTTCCACATTATAACGACTATAAACCGAACATTTCCAAATTCCATGAACTCCATCTAACCACTTAATTCAACCACACACCATCAAGATCATATAAACTTCATCTAACCACTTAATACCAGTGGTAACAACCATTTATCACTATCCAAAACTTTACCCATACTTATAAAGCTTAAAACATCACAATCCCCTTAAACATGTACATACTTGCATCAACCTTTCAAATCAACTTATAGCTCATAAAGTTTAAGGTAGGTGTGAGTGTCTTACCTTCCTTGGAGTCTTAACAACCTTAACCAAGCTTGACTTTCTGTAAAAACACCTTAGATAGCTTTAACAACCTTTAATCTTCAAGACCTAAACAACCAAGTTTAAAATTTTCATAGTCAGCATTACCACTCTTGAAAGAACTGGAAAAACGAGGGTGTTACCTGGATTTTCTGGACGAGGCTTCTAAAGAGGAGTTGTAGAGCATCTCAATACCTTTCCAAAAAGCTATAGAACACAAAATTTCATTGAGAAATGTGGGAGTTATGATAGGTTGAAGTGGCTGCTCTGTTTTTGGCCGAAAATAGAGAAAATGGAGGGGGAGAGCTTTTGCTATCTTTTCTTATGTAATTGATAAAATGATATGTATAATTGATATATATCAATCATACTTCAGCACTTATCAATTACCCAAGGTAATCTCCAAAGTAATTTTGCAAAAGAAAGGTAATTGGCAATTTGTCCTAAAAGTGGTATACAATGCTTGGTTTAAATAATCATCACTTGACTTATTTGATTAGCATCCAATGCTCCTTGCATAGCTTGCATGGCTATTAAATGGTAAATTGCAGGTATATTACTCACCTATTAATCAACCAATGCTTACCATTTAATTCCATATGCAAGTTTAGAGATTTTCTTGTAAAAGCGTTTCGTCGCGTAGAAATTTCTTTCATCGTTCTTTAACATTTGCCTTTGAAATTCTTCTAATACATTACATAATTCCTTGCCTTGGTATTTAACTTAGCTTAAAGATTTTCTTAACCTCAATATCCCATATTTATACCAATATTTAATAAAGTGAAAATCTACGTAATCTGACAGTTTCTACATTCCCTTTCTCCTTGGTACAACGATACTTTATCCATAAAAGTATAAATACTTCTTCTTTCATATAATATGATCTTAAAAACTTTACATAACCTCCACCAATCACCGTTTATGATCATTTTAGAAATATTACAAAAACCTGGGTTCTTACAACCTTCCCTCCTTAAAAGGATTCCGTCCCGGAATCATTTCTTGAACAGATGGGGGTACTTTTCTTGCATGGCGCTTTCCAATTCCCAGGTTGATTCCTCGACATTGTGATTAGTCCACAAAACTCTTACCAGGCTGATGGTCTTGTTTCTGAGTACTTGCTCTTTCCGGTCTATGATTTCCACCGGTCGCTCGACGTAGGACAAATCTGGCTGTAAATCTACATGCTCATGTTCCACTATATGTTTGGCATTGCGATTTTACTTCCTCAGCATAGACACATGGAAAACGTTATGTACTTGCTGCAGACTTAGAGGTAAGGCTAACTCGTAAGCCACTTGTCCAATCCGCCTTAATATCTCGAAAGGTCCGATGTATCTCGGACTCAACTTCCCTTTCTTCCCAAACCTCATCAGTCCTTTCCAGGGAGATACCTTTAGCAGCACCATATCTCCTACTTCATTTCTCTATCCTTCCGAGCTAAGTCGGCATACTTACGTTGTCTGTCTTGGGCTGCTGCCAGTCTTCCCCTGATTAGAACTATCACATCTCTTGTCTGTTGTACCAGTTCAGGTCCTAATATCTTCCTCTCACCAACTTCTTCCCAACATAAGGGAGAACGACATTTTCGGCCATAGAGGGCTTCATATGGGGGCATTCCGATACTCGAGTGATAACTGTTGTTATAAGCAAACTCAATCAATGGTAAGTGCTCTTCCCAACTTCCCTTGAAATCCATAACACACACTCTCAGCATGTCCTCTAAGGTCTGAATTGTTCTTTCACTTTGTCCGTCAGTCTGGGGGTGGTATGCAGTACTCATATTTAGCTTGGTTCCCACACAGTCTTGAAAGCTCCTCCAGAACCTGGAGTTAAACCTTGGGTCTCTATCGGACACAATGGTCACGGGAACTCCATGTCGTACCACAATTTCTCTTATATAGATGTCTACTAATTTATCGACAGTGTACCTCTCGTTGATTGGGAGAAAGTGGGCGGACTTAGTCAACCTATCG
Organism: Kitagawia praeruptora; assembly: GCA_037693485.1. Taxonomy (NCBI): domain Eukaryota; kingdom Viridiplantae; phylum Streptophyta; class Magnoliopsida; order Apiales; family Apiaceae; genus Kitagawia; species Kitagawia praeruptora. The sequence goes on along the minus strand of CM075351.1, from coordinate 111,378,812 downwards.
ACGATTACCCATATCGCATCGTGGTTAGTCTTGGTCCTTGGGAGTCCTACTACAAAATCCATGGCTAGGTGCTCCCATTTCCATTCTAGAATCTCTAGGGGTTGCAGTAGTCCACTAGGTCGTTGGTGTTCTGCCGTTACCCGTTGGCAGGTCAAACATCTATTTACCCATTCTGTCACATCCCTCTTCATGTTAGGCCACCAATAGTATTCTTTCAAATCTCTATACATCTTCGTGGTACCTGGGTGCACAGAGTACCTTGAGTTATGTCCTTCATATAGGATTTCATCCTTTAGTTCCTGAACATTTGGGACCCAAATTCTCGTTGCATATCTCATGATTCCTCCTGCATCTCTTTCGTACTTAATTTCCTCCCCGGTCAATATCTCTTCCTCCGAGTTCTTTTCCTCTTCCATCTTTTGCTCTTGGCACATTCGAATCTTTTCCAATAATGGAGGCTGGATCTGAATTCCCATTAACACTTCTTGACTACTTCTCAATGTCTTAACTTTGATTTCTAGCTTCTCCATTTCCTTTATCAATTCTTCTGCTGAAGTCATCATCTTGAGCCTTTCCTTCCAGCTAAGGGCATCGACCACCAATTGGCCTTTCCTGGATGATAACGAATCTCACAATCGTAGTCCTTGATTAACTCTAGCCATCTTCTCTGTCTCATATTCAATTCTTTCTGGGTAAAGATGTACTTGAGGCTTTTTATGATCTGTGTAAATTTTACACTTTTCTCCATATAGGTAATGTCTCCATATCTTTAATGCGAAGACTATCGCGGCTATCTCTAAATCATGGGTAGGGTATCTTACTTCATACTCCTTTAACTGTCGGGAAGCATATGCAATCACCTTACCGTGCTGCATGAGCACGCAACCTAGTCCTTTATGCGATGCATCACTATAGATCACAAAGTCCCCCTTATCATCTGGCAGTGCTAGCACTGGGGCGGTCATTAATCTTTTCTTTAGCTCTTGAAAGCTCTCGTCACATTTCTCACTCCATACAAACTTTTTAATCTTTCACTCTTTCTGGTGAGTCGGGTCAATGGGGCTGCCAGTTTGGCAAAGTCTTGCACAAATCTCATATAATACCCGGTTAGTCCCACGAAACTTCTTACTTCTGTCAGGGTGGTCGGTCTTTCCCATTTTGATATTGCCTCTATTTTGGTAGGGTCAACTAGTACTCCTCCACTACTAACCACATGACCTAAGAATTGCACTTCTTTCAGCAAAATTCGCATTTCGAAAATTTAGCAAACAACTTTTCTTCCCTCAAGATTCCTAGGACTATCCTCAAGTGTTCTGCATGTTCTTCCTCAGTCTTAGAATAAATCAAGATATCGTCAATGAAAACTATGACGCACTTGTCTAGGTACTGTTTTAATACTCGGTTCATCAAGTCCATGAATACCGCGGGGGCGTTTGTCAGTCCAAAGGACATCACTAGAAACTCATAATGGCCGTACCTAGTACGAAAAACAGTCTTGGGTATATCTTTAACTGATGGTACCCCGTTCTCAGGTCTATCTTCGAAAAGTGAACTGCTCCCTTGAGTTGGTCAAAAAGGTCGTCAATCCTAGGCAAGGGGTACTTGTTTTTAATGGTTAACTTATTCAGCTCTCTGTAGTCTATACATAACCTCATGATACCATCCTTTTTCTTTACAAACAACACTAGGGCACCCGATGGGGACACACTTGGTCTTATCATGCCCTTGTCCAACAGTTCTTGCAACTGAGTGGCCAGTTCTTTCATTTCAGCGGGGGCCAATCGATAGGGGCTTTAGAAACTGGTGCGGTTCCTGGTGCTAATTCTATCGCAAACTCGATTTTCCTATCGGGTGGTAATCCAGGAAGGTCTTTTGGAAACACATCTTCAAATTCCCTTACAACTGGAATGTCCTTCAGTTAAGGGTTTCTTTGCTTCGTGTCTAACACATAAGCTAAGTCGGCCTCGCTGCCCTTTTGTACTAACTTTTTGGCTTGAGCAACAGTCAAGAATTTTTGAGTTTGTCATTGTCCTTTGAATATGACCTCTTTCTTTCCTGACACCTTTATCCTAACTTTCTTACTCTTGCAATCAATCTGGGCACCATTACTTGCCAACCAATCCATTCCTAAGATGACATCGAATCCGCCTAACTTAAACAGAATTAGGTCTGCCCGAAAGTGGTGACCTCCTATTACTATATCGCAGTTAGGATATATCTGGTTTACAGGAACCACTTCATGGTTAGCTATCTCTACCATTAGCCGTTCCTTTAACATTTCTGGTTTCAAGTTCAATTTACACGCAAAATCTTGCGATATAAAAGATTTGGTAGCTCCAGAATCAAACAAAGTATTTGCACTCAAGGTGTTAAGGAAAAGGGTACCTGCGATGACATCCTCATCCCTTACTGTATCCTGCACTGTCATGTTGAAAGTCCTAGCGGTGGGTGGTCGGTTGGATGTAGTACCGCTCATCCTTGATCCTGTCGGTTTCAGTTTAGGGTAGTCTTTCTTCCAGTGGTCCGTGCCTCCACACTGATAGCATTTCATGAGTGAGTTCCTCTGGGGGCAATTGTTGGCATAGTGTCCAGTCTGTCCACACTTAAAACATGTCGTCGTACCCTGGAGACATACCCCTGAATGTTTCTTACCACAAGTCTTACAGTTGGGTATGGGAGGGCGCGACTGTCCTGATATGGGTACCCTGGTTGATCCACCTCCTTGGCCAACACTCTTACTTTCTGTTCTGTTAAACCCTGTGCTTTTGGCTGGCTGGGATACCGTTCCTCTAACAAACTTGCTGGAGAAACTCTCACTTGCAGCACCACTACTTTTACTTTCAAACTTCCTTTCCTTCATGATCTTGTCCTTCTGGGACTACTCACTTCCTGCCTCTACAATCGATGCCTTCTGTACTAGAGTGGCGTAATCCGTATTTTCTAACACCGCGACACGGTTCTGAATCCACTATTTCAATCCTTGTTGAAACCTCCTTGTCTTCTTAATTTATGTGTTCACATACTCTGGAACGAACCTTGACAGCTCAGTGAACCTAGCCTCATATTCAGCTACAGTCATATTGTCTTGATTAAGCTCTAGTAACTTGAGTTCCATCTGGGTCTCCATAAACCTCGGAAAGTACTTTTCCAAGAATAACTCTGTGAATCTATCCCATGTAACCACTCCAGCTGGTTCCATATATTTCTTGGCCTCCCACCAGTAGTTGTCCTCTCCCTTAAGCAGGTATGTAGCAAAGATGGTTTTCTGGGCTTCCTCAGTGCCCATAATCTCAAAGGTCTTCTCCATCTCCTTCAACCAGGCCCTGGCCTCAACGGGGTCTGCAGTCCCATGGAATTCTGGGGGTTTAATTGACTTAAATGCATTAAAGGCATTGGCTACTGCGTTGTTGGGGCCGCGGGGTGGTGGTTATGGCCATGGCTAGCGTTCCAGATTTTGCCTCATCAGACGCATAAATTGTTCCATAGGGTCCTCTTCTTCTTCCTCATAATTCTCATCATCAAACTCATTATACTCATCTTCCTCGTCATCCGGTTCTGGGTGATGACGTTCCTCTTCCCTGGGAGTATAGTCTCGCTCGTCTCTCCTCAGCTAGTTGGAACCTCAGCTCAGCTAATCGAGCCTCCGCTGCCACCAGATCGGTGGTCATACGGGTCACCATCCAGTCGTACTCATTGGTTCTAATAACCTGTATGGGAGGACTAACCGGCTCACTCTCCGGGACAACCTCAGTCTCGGCATCCTCTGGTATAGGCTCTTCAGAGTCAGCCTATAAATCTGTGTCCCAATGATATCCATTAGGGGATGAATCCTCTATGAGGGAAGGGGAATGCATAGGAATATCATTCCACACCACCTCCTCATCCTCAGGCTCCTCTCCGGGTGTGGGGTCAGCTGGAACATCGTCCGTGGGGTTATCCTCTGGGTCCTCCTTGGAATCACCCTGTGGCTCATCTGAGTCCACTGGGTCCTCTAAAGGCATAGGGTCATTAGCTATGGGATCCTCCTCGGGATCCTCCTCCTGGACTATCTCTCTCTCTCCCTCCTGCTAAGGGTCAACCTCTGACTCAGCATCAGGCTCCTCTACAGCTCTCAGAAGAGCATCATCATGTCGCTGCTCGGAACTCTCAGGTAGCTCTACGTTCTCGGGTATCTATAAAAAGAGGAAAACAATGTTACTATCCTTGAGGTTCTGATATGTAGTTCCCTTATTGGCTTAAGGTTGTTAGGGCTATGTTTATTAGCCCGACAATGATTCGGTAAGGGTTTGAGTCCTTAAACCTTCCTATCGTCTCTGAGATTATAACCCAATTCTCTGATACCATTTCTGTAACACCCCAAGATCCAGGGTCGGAGATCCAGGCTGTCACTATATCCTTAATTCCCATTTTAATAAACATTACTCTGAATCTTCATTTTAGCATGCTATGACCCCTCAGTCAAACATAACATTTACAGATTATAGGCTCAGAGACGAAATATAAACGGTACTAAGTTATTACAACCACTTGAAATTGATATTAGAAACCCAAATTGTCATAATCTTAAAAGTTCAACTTAACAGGATTACCATTTATTATTTATCTTTAGCCGTAGGAACTTATTATTTATCTTTGCCCTCTGGGCTTGTTTTAGAACTTGAAGACTGTTTTTACGTGCCTGCGATTCGCAAAAACATTATTTCTGTTTCTTGTTTGGACAAGAAAGGTTTTTCGTTTATAATAAAGAACAATAGTTGCTCTTTTGCTTTAAATGATTTAACCTATGGTGTTGCGCGTTTATTTAATGGTTTATATGTTCTTGATTTAGATAATCCTGTCTGTAACATAGAAAACAAACGACTTAAAGTTAATGACTCAAATCAAACATACCTCTGGCATTGTCGTCTAGGCCATATAAATGAGAAACGCATATCCAAATTACATAAGGATGGATACTTGGATAAGTTTGATTTTGAATCATACGAAAAATGCGAATCTTGTTTCCTTGGTAAGATGACTAAAGCCCCTTTTACTGGTAAGAGTCAAAGGGCCACTGAACGGTTGGAGCTAATACATAGTGATGTATGTGGCCCAATGCGTGTGATGGCTAGAGGAGGCTACTACTACTTCATAACATTTACTGATGACTTCAGTAGATATGGATATGTGTATCTTATGAAGAATAAATCCGATTCTTTTGAAAAATTCAAAGAATACAGGGTTGAAGTAGAGAAGCAAATAGGCGGAGGTGCAAGTATTAAAATCTTACGATCCGATCGTGGGGGTGAATACTTAAGCATCGAATTTAAAGAGTATTTAAAAGAGTGTGGTATTGTATCACAACTCACTCCGCCAGGTACACCTCAATGGAATGGAGTTTCAGAGAGGAGAAATCGTACCCTGTTGGACATGGTACGATCGATGATGAGTCATGCAGATCTTCCAATAAGTTTCTGGGGTTATGCTCTAGAAACAGCGGCTTTCACACTTAACCGTGTTCCAACCAAGAAGGTTCAAAAGACTCCATATGAGATATGGGAGGAGAAACGGTCAAGCATGAACTTTATGAAAGTTTGGGGATGCAAGGCGTTTGTAAAACGTCAAGTATCTGACAAGCTTGGACCTAAATCTGAAGAGTGCAATTTTGTGGGATACCCTAAAGAAACAAAGGCGTATTATTTTTATAGTCCTTCTGAGCAGAAAGTGTTCATTGCTCGAGATGCTGTCTTCATGGAAAGAGATTTTGTTTCCAAAAGAGACAATGGGAGAACTATAGATCTCGATGAAGATCGAGAACCATAAAATAGCATTGAACTTGAGGTGGAACAAGAGCAGAATAATGATAATGCTCAAGAAACACAGGTTGTTCATAGATCTGGTAGAATTCGCCATGAGCCAGAGAGATATGGATTTCTTTTGACTCAATGTGGGGATTTGATGCTCATAGATGAGGATGAGCCTCTCACATACCAAGATGCTATGAACAGTCCAGACTCTAAGAGATGGCTTGAAGCCATGAAAGCCGAGATGGATTCCATGTACGAAAACCAAGTTTGGGATTTGGTTGATCCACCTGAAGGGGTAAAACCCGTAGGGTGCAAGTGGGTTTTCAAGAAGAAAACTGACATGGAGGGAAATGTTCAGACTTATAAAGCAAGACTGGTTGCTAAAGGGTTCAAACAAATTCATGGTATTGACTATGATGAAAATTTCTCACCAGTTGTCATGGTCAAGTCCATACGGATTTTGCTTACAATTGCAGCATTCCATGATTACGAAATCTGGAAAATGGATGTCAAAACAGCTTTCCTTAATGGGAGCCTTGAAGAGGATATGTACATGACACAACCTGAAGGTTTTGTCGATCCAAGGAATGTTGGCAAGGTATGTAAATTACGTCGATCCATTTATGGATTGAAGCAAGCCTCTAGGAGATGGAATATTCGTTTTGATGAAACAGTCAAGGAGTATGGTTTTACTCAAAACGAGGATGAACCTTGTGTTTACAAGAAGGTTAGTGGGAGCCATGTGGCATTCATAGTACTGTATGTTGATGACATACTACTAATAGGGAATGACATACCTTCTCTAAAGGCTGTTAAGACTTGGTTAGGGAGCAATTTCTCTATGAAAGACTTAGGAGAGGCAACCTACATTCTAGGAATGAGGATCTATAGAGATAGATCTAAAAGGATGATCGGCCTAAGTCAGAGTACATACATTGATAAGGTTTTGCATCGTTTTGGTATGCAAAATGCTAAAAGGGGATATGTCCCTATGTCTCAAGGGATAACGATCTCTAAAGACTAGTGTCCGAAATCATTAGATGAGAAGGACCACATGAATAAAATTCCATATGCATCAGCAATTGGATCTATCATGTATGCAATGGTATGTACTCGCCCAGATGTTTCATATACTTTGAGCATGACGAGCGATACCAGTCTAATCCAGGTGAAGGTCACTGGACGGCAGTCAAGAATATTCTAAAGTACCTGAAAAGGACTAAAGATTCATTCTTGGTGTATGGAGGAGAGGAGAAACTGGTTGTAAAGGGTTACACCGATGCAAGTTTCCAAACAGATAGGGATGATACTGTATCACAGTCTGGTTTTGTGTTTTGTCTAAACGGAGGTGCTGTAATCTGGAAGAGTTCAAAGCAAGAAACAGTAGCTGATTCTACAATGGAGGCTGAGTACATTGCAGCTTGTGAAGCGGCTAAGGAGGCTGTTTGGCTTCGGAAATTCATTACTGATTTGGGAATGGTTCCATTGATTGCAGATCCCATTGATATCAGGAGATATCACCTCATTCGAGAGATTAATGAAAGGGGTGAAATACATATATGTAAGTGCACACAAATGATAACATTGCAGATCCACTGACCGAAGGCTTGTCGCAGCAAAAGCACGATGGTCACACTAGTTCCATGGGTATTAGATACATGGATGATTGGCTCTAGTGCAAGTGGGAGATTGTTAGTGTAGGTGCCCTAGAGGCAATACATTGTTTCTTGAATAAACCCTATGTCATTTGATTATTAAATAAATGTATTTATTATGACTTTAATTACTGCGATATATTTGTTAGCATAATAAATGTCCTTAGAATCATGATACATATTGTATAGTTTAAGTACATAACTTGAACTTGAGATTATATAATATATCATATTCTTAAATGTCCCTAGTTGACTATTATTATATAGGACAATAATAATATATAAACTAGTATGTTGTTTGACAGATAACCACATCTCATTGGTTATAAGTATGGAGATACTAAAGTCAATACATAGGTACATGTAGGAGTACATGGTACTGGACAGACCCAAAGTGAGATTCTTCATGTTTAATAAAGTCATAATAATTACTCACAGTGGTAATGGTGTAATGATCCTTTGACTTGAGATCATTATATTTCTATACAAGGATTAATATACTTTGACTACATTAAAAGTTACCTTTGATCGGGTGATGATAAAAGTGGACATTAGGTATATTATGAGTCGTATGAGAAATATGAATGATAGATAAAGGATTTAACCCTCCTATAATTAGGAGAGATATTATTGGCCTCTTGATTGAGTGAGACTATAAAATACATGGCCGTGCTCAAATAATGATTTGTTGTTAATAGTCTACTCATGGATCAAGTAAACCTGGATTAAATTATGAAGAGAATGACAATAAACATGTCTCGAGTTTAATGTATAATATTTGGTTAAAGGGATTATATTACACGGAAACATTAATCACAAAAGGTTTTATCGAATCACAATTTAATTATTATTTAATTGGGTAGCAATGATGTATTACTAGATGGCCCTCATTGTTTATAATTTTATCGGAGAATAAAATTATTGCCAATTAAATAATAACCTATAGGGTCACACACATAGAACATTTAAAGGAAGAATTAATTTAAATTATGAATTTAAATTAATTAATGATAAAGATGAATTTTATTATATTAATTAAGTGGGACTTAATTAAGCTATAATAAAATGCAAAGATATATGAGATATGTTTTTATGATTTTAATAATTGAGTATGACTTAATTATTATGTATTTAAATAATAGGATTTCATTCTATTATTTAATAAATCAAATATGGGCTAGGTTTTGACATGGGCTTTTTGGCTTTACACTATCCTATATATAAAGATATGGGGTGAGTGATTTTTTTGTACGTGAAAAAAAAAATCTCAGCCATAGCCGCATAAACAAAAACCCTAAAAACAAGATCTCGTATTTTCATTGGAGGCTAGTACCTCCCTTCCAATCAAGAAACGTTCTTGGAATTGTTCGTGTGGATACCGTAGAGGGGGCTTCGAAGAGGAGTGCTCAGTAATCGTGGGAAGCTTGCATCTCCATCTTTCTTTATACGTAAAGCTTCGATAAGGTAAACGTTCTATCTACCATGATTATTCGATATATTATACATGGATCCGGGGCTTGGTTTCGATTTTATTTTACTGTTTCCGCTGCGTGTATGCGATCGAAACCAACAGAGATGTCAGAATGAAAGACAGGTAGATTGTATTGGATCCAAGTTAAAGAAATCATCCAGGTTTATTTCGGATGGTTTAATTTTTGGAACAACGTGATGTTCGAAATAAATGATAATGCCATGATAGTTCATAGAGTGATTATAGTAGAAATAGAACCCAAGTGACTGATAGAAAGGAATATAGAATTGAGAATCAGTAAAGGAGTAGACATGCGAACTCCTGAGAAACCCCAGCAATGAGATAAGTAAAGGATGAAGTTGACATTGAAAGTTGTTGGTCACAACGGAAAGTTGGAATTAGAAGCATAAATGAAATACAAATTGACCCCTTTTAGGTTGGGGGAAGTCGAGGAAATTAGAATAGAAGGATTGAGTAATAAAGAGACTCATGGAATGAGAAAGTAAAATCTAGATGGTTGAACAAAGGACGGTTTGACCCCAAACGTGTAACGCTTATGGAGTAACAGTGACGGGTGTCTCAATAATGAGATGACGGTGGAGATAAATAACAGAAACGAATAAGCACTAGATAATCAGAAGGATGTGATTGATAAAGAAAAGATGGGGAAATAATTATGGAATGTGAAGAAAGGAATGTTATGAATGGATTGATGAATGGGTTTTTCTAACGAGCTCCTGGAATGACAACCTGATGGTGTTAGTATTATGAATATGAAAGAGCCAGTGGCATGGAATGCCAGTAACAATAATATCAAGCGAGAAATCCAAGATTTAACCTGAGAGGTTGAAAGATTTTCCAAAAGTAAGTGATGCTATGATCGAACAAGAGAATAGGTCCATAGAATGATGGACAGAGCAACGAGGATATGATGACGGGTGAGATTACGAAAAAATATTATTTAATGCGAATACGATTACTTTCTTCCCCAATAAACCTCTATAGTTCAGAGGTAAATTCTAAGTACGGTATTTGACAATCATGAAATTTTTCTATAATTCTTTGAAATTCTTTTATGTTCTACTTTCTTATTTATCTTCTTCTAAATTGAGAAGAACAACCCTTTAAGGAGGGGAGGTACTGCTACGTGACTACTTGTCTATGTGATAGGAGTCTAAGTGGAATACCATAACTTGTCTAAATTACTTGTCAAGTACTAAAGGCTGGCCACCTTCTGTACTAACTATGCAATAGGACAAATGTTCATGGATCACAGTGATATCTCAATAAATTCTTCTAATTCTATATATTGATCGAGATTACGAAGATTAAAGCGATGAGGAAATGCGTAGTTACGAGTGATGTTATCTCCGAATTCGCAGTGCGATAGTGATACCGAAGTCACTGCCAATACCAATAAGGAAAATAGTATATGACTGGGTAAAAGCATAACCCGGATAGTGTGTTGTACGAAAAGTGGCAGAGATTGATGAAAAAGGGTAAAGGATGTATTGTAGCACTAGTAAGATGTGCTGAAAAAGGATTGGGATTGATTAAGGATTGACTGGAGAACTGGAAAGTGAAATGACCAACAAGTACCCAATTGTCTTCTACCTGATTCCGGGACGGAATCCTTTTAATGAGGGGAGACTGTAAGAACCCCAAATTTTTGGTAGAATTAAAACTTTTTATATATTGATAAAAGAAGGAACAGTGATTCCGACTACGATGTAATAGCGATTCTAATGAACGAATATTTAATGGATTCGGAGTGAATGTTTATATGCCATGAAGGATGCTATTGCTTGACAGCATAGATTAAAATAATCTATCTCGATCCTAGGAAAATAAGATATGGCAATTCCAAATAGGAGAGTTATTCACATGTCATCCAGATCGATATCTGTTATTAGTCCAGTGGTTCCGTGGGAAGGGTTAAGGAACGCCCGAAAGAGAATAAGGACATTTATATAAATATAAGGAATAAAGAAAGAATAAGTGATGAATAGTGTTTTTGGTGGAAAATGAGAATATTATCAGACGATGCTATATAGAAGTATTCAGAACGGATTTCTGAGTTCGTATCCATGATCCAGGGGCGAGATAAGTGTATGTAAACGATATCGGATTCAGAAAATTAACACTTTTATTTTCTCCGAGAATTCCCCGGACACTGAAAGACTTATGGATTTATTAAGAGGATTTAAGGAATTTAAATTCAAGATTTATAAAGAAGGATTGAGAATGGTAGTAGAAATATTAAGAAGGTTTCCGGTAAAACCCTAACTAGAAATAATTGAGATATTCCTCTGAACGATCAATCAAATTGAGTAATAACCGGACAAGAAAACAAGCAGAGAGCCAAGATATAAGCATGTGCAAGTGGATGAAGTAAAGGAAAACAAAGTGACTCACATATAAGTCAACAAGCAAGTGAGTGGTGTACTTGCACTTTGCGAAAAATGGAGTTGCATAATGTAATGCCAACAAGTGGTCAAGTAGATGGGTGACACTTTGTCCAATGGATGGCTAACAACACAAAAGCAAGAGATGCATCCAAGTATAGATAGACATTACATGTATTAAGTCATTTGGAAAACGAAAGAAAGAACAAAACAAAGAGCAACCAATCTCTCCAAAACTGTCCACCATGAACCAAACTCAAAGAAAAAATTCATATCTCCATTTATATCCATGATAAAATCTCCAAATTTGAACCACAACCTCTTCACTCCATGGGCAATATTCACTCCAAATTTCATAGCAATCCAAGTAGTATAGCCTAGGCAAATCACCTTCCAAAGTGGAGAAGCAAACTGTCCAGATTGTTGACAGTTTATGTGATGATTTTCAAACGGCCATATCTCCTTCATTACTCAATGGAATTTGGTGTTCTTTAACTTTTTAGAAAGCTGGTTAGATGCTCTACAACGCTTCTTTAGGACCCTCATCCATAAAAGCAAGGTAAGGACCTCGTGTGTGCATTTCTTTGGACTGATGAATAGTAACTCCGAAGTGATTAACTAGTTTTCTTGTTTTGTTCTTAAGGATTAAGCTATATAAAGACTATATAAGGCTTGTTAAGTGTTTATAAACACTTGATAGTGTTTCTAGATCTTCCAAGAAGGTAAACCCTTAACCCACCTTTGAGTTTTATATGAGATTTGATGGTGTTTATGGCTTGTATGCATGATTTAGGGCGTGTATGTTATGTGGGTGTTATAAAAATGTTAAAATATGTTTTGTGTCTCCAAGACCTGTTGAGACAGTGAGGAAGATGATAAATAGTGTCCATGAGTGTTGGTTGTTGGTTGACTGATTATTTGGGTTGTTTGAAAATTGGATTATTCGTTTTTAAGCCATCGTAATGTCGAAATTTACATAGGTGTTAAAAACAGAGAATGTCCGAAACTGTAAGTTTCTTACAAGGTTGCGTACCTGCCATTAACTTGTAGATCTTGATTCATAGATCGTTTTGGCGTGAGAATCGTAACCAACGGACTTACGGTTTAGGAGTTATGGTTAAAATCGTAAAAGTGGTTCGAAACCGTAAATGAAAGTTCGTAACTGAAATTGGACCCCTTTAATATTACGAAATCAGTGGCGAATCTTGAAAATTAAATATTAGAGATAAAAAGGAAGGTGTGGGAGAAAACCTCATGTCAAATAGACCGTTTTCCGATTTTATAAAAATATTCGAATCGAGGTTAAACGCGAAAGAACCCCTTAAAAGTATGACTTTGATTATAACTTAGAAAAAGGGCGATAAAACTCGTGGTACAATCTTGATTCGTAAATGATCGACCTTAGTACCCACACGACTTAAGTATATACCAAGTGTAATTATGATGACGTGACTTAGTAGCGGACAAACGTCGGGTCATAGCGATAATAAAGAGAGTTGCACTAAACGGTGTTTAACGAGATAACGTGACCACGTGTTTCGACTTAAGTTAAGTGTATACTCAGCTTTTAAAAAGTGTTAAGTGATTGACCTCGGTTATTGTGACTATTTATAGATCACCGGATTGACACGAGGCACACTACCCCTACAGGATTGCCAGACAACTCTTCAAAACTTTGAAGCTGTTGTTGTGATAATATATATATGATTCTGTTTACATATGCCATAGCGTGCATGCTTGTTTTCAAAGTATATTGAAATACTTGTTCCCTGAATTGATATTGGCCTATGAATTATCAGTTATAAGCCAGATTGTTGTGTTAAGACCCTTAGTGAATGGCGTATGATATTCATTCTTTACATATATACCGGGAGTTGGTATTTTGAGATATAGAGTTAGTCAAGGAAACCCGGAGGGATTCCAGTGACAGATTAGTATTCATTTTGAGGATTGTTATTTATGAACATTATTTATATTTTCGTAAAGTATTAATTACTTGGAAATTATTCGAAGAATGTTATTTGAACATTATCTCAATCAAGAAGTACTATATGAATATTATTTTGAATATTCATTCGAGTTTGTTTTATTACTGAATATGATTTTAATATTCATTGAGCTTTAATTATTTAAATGAATATTAGTTTCGAATATTAATTTAGAGTTTGATTATTTAATGAATAATTACTTTGATATTCCTTGGAATTTTATTTATTAAATGAATGTTACTTTCGAATATTCATTTAAGGTTTTATGTACTTGATAAATATTATTTTTAAATACCATTGGAAGTTCTATTTACTTAAGTAATATTATTTCGAATATTCATTTAAAGTTTTGATTACTAAATGAGTATTATTTGGATATTCATTTAGAATATTATTTGTTAAATGAATATTATTTTCAAATATTCATTTAAGATTTGATTTATTTATGGAATATTATTTCAAATAATTATTTGAGTTGTTTATTTAATGAAAATCATTTTGGACATTCATTTGAGGATTTATTTATTTAAAGAATATTATTTTGAATATCCATTTAAGAAGAGATTTCTTTGGTAAATAATTCTATATATTTATTCGAGGATTACTTACGAGCAATATTATGATTTAGTAATATTCCTTAATTATTATTGATTTAATAAATATTCTTGGAATAATTATTTAAATTCTTTTTACAATGATTTATATTATTCAAAGACTATCTTTCACCTTCAGATATGATGTAAAATATTTCGGAGTATTTTATGACTATTTTTATCAAGGGGAGGTTCCCAAAATTTTATTTTCATTTAAATCTATCTTATAAGAAGATTTAAATACTTGCTCAACTTCCAAAAATATATAAGGGGACCTCACTTGAGAGATGTTATTTATTGGACTTCCCGGTCATACACTTGTAAAACTATCTTGTCACTCACATCTTGATTCGTTCAAACATCGATATGAGTCTTTTGGTTACCTCCTCAACGATCGAGGGGTAAGATTGATGGAACAAGTTTATATCCATTAACAATCATCAACTTGGGAAATATTGGTGAATTTTCCTTTCCAACTAGATACGACTACTTTGTGGAGTCTTATCAACAAGTATTATACTTAGGGAAAGGGGGACAAACTTTATGTTTCAGAGTTATGGATGTTAAATGAACTAGGAGACGCGTAAGTGGTCGAGTGGCGCCGACCCAGCAATAGCCCAACCGTTGGCTTAGGAGTTCCAGAGGGCGGTAGACAAGTAAATCCGTCGGAGCTACCTTCTACATGTAGAGAACGACTGATGAGATGCATGACATACGACTGATCATCGTAAACGTTAGGGCATCTGGCGCAGCAATTCTCCCGTATTAGTTCATCTTTCAGTATTGGAAATTTTCTGCAACACTATTTGTGTTTTCAGGTTTGAAAAGTGTTTAAAACTGGAATTGCAATATTTTTCCTGCAAGTTCCTCTTTCAAGAAAATGATGTTATCTTGCTTATCTTTGGCATATCAGATATTTCCACAGAGAATATAATTTGAGTTACCTGGTAACTTCATCTTTTATACTATCCTGGCACTATGTTCGTTAAAGCATGGCATATGGTTTCAAAGATACTTTTGAACTGTTACATATTATATTTTAGTTACATATTATCTTTGGTGGGCTATTGCTCACCCTTGCTATATTTATTATATCACAACAACAGTTAAGTCAAATGGCCGCACAAGGTGCACTTGGTACGAGCAGGTGACCGTCACCAGAGGATATTACTGGAGGTCCTAGCTGCCATTGCTGAGGAGAAGCTACTTGTAGGCTAGTTGTTAGATTTGTATAACAAAGGTATTTCTTATATAACACATACAAATGGATGGCAAAGAGCATGTAAAAGTTATATTGTAATTCATTGGGATGAAAGAACTCAATTTTGTGATTAATAAAATTTAGGAGTTACTCTGATTTCATCTCTGGGACTATAACGGGTGTGTTGTGTTGTTATTTTGGGTCACAAGGTTGTAATTTCATTTATATTGTTTCATGGATGGGAATTGAGACCGTAATGACCAAATCCCTGACCCCGGATCTGGGGCTGTTACACCAACCAAGGCAGAATGATAAATACATCATGTGCCTTAATTGTCAACAAATCCATTCAAGACCTAGAAGCATCTACAAGCCAGCTAAGGATAGAGGAGATAGTAGATGATGAAGAAACTGAAGCTGAGGTAAGTGAACCTGTTGAGGAAAAGGAGGAAGAAGAGTTTTACACTCTTGAAGAACTAGATAGGATGGAAAACACTTCATACGCTTTCATGGCCAGAAAATTTCCAAACATCAGATTCAAGAGGAACCAACCTTTCAAACCCAAAACCTTAAACCATTCATTCAACAAGAGCAAGGCACCTGTGAAACCAAACAAAAGTAAATTCAAAACCAGCCATGTGGATAGGTCATCTGTAAGGTGTTATAGATGCAATGACCTAGGGCATTTTGCCAGTGAATGCAAGAAGCCTAAAAAGAAGGATAAAGAGTTTCTGGAACTTGAAGCTAAGTATGAGGCCCTTCTGAGAAAGCAGACACAAGGTAAGGCCTACATAGTTGAAGGGAAGTGTTGGGATGATTCTGATAGTGATGGAGAGGAACAAGAATTTTACAACTATGCCTTGATGGCCAATTCCAAGGATGACACACTTCCATCAGACTCTTAGGTACCATCTTTCAGTATTATAGATATGTCTATTTCTGAGTATAAATGCATGATTGAACAACTATCTGTTGAGATGTTTAATATTTATAGTAGTATGACTGCTGCTAATGAAGAAATTGCTAAACTGTCTACTAGAAATGAAATGTTAACCAAAAAGAATGAGGAACTTGAGCTAACTGCTATGCAAGTAGAAAACCTTAAGAAAGAAGTTGAATATCTGCAGAATAAGGTTCTATGTGCTAGTCAAGTGGAAAAGGCTCTTAGGGATGAATTAACTAAAAATGAATTCAAACTGAAAACTTTTAAGAAATCATATGGTCTAGTGCAATCCTACTGTGAGAAAATTCAAGCAAAACCCAAGGCTGCTACTGGACTTGACTATGGCACTCTTAAATAGAGAAAAGGCTATGCTATCATTGAAGATGACATAGTTGTTCACGAGGAAGTGCCTCACATTTTGAAAAAGGCTAAAAATCCAATTTTTAAAGAATCAGCATTTGAAATTGATGAGGATGCCTTACTTATCAAGCAAATGTTGAATGATGAGGATGAGGCACAACCTAGTGAACAACAAGCATCCTCCAAGAGTGAGAGTGCCAAGTCAAAAGCCAAGGAGCCAGTAGGTGATAGGTCAAGACCTAAGAAGTTTGTTAAGTTTGTTTCAGCTGGGAAGAGTGAATTAGAGAAGAAAGTGACTAAGAAGAAACAGAACAGAAAAGGCAAGTTAGGGATTAACAAAGATAACAACTATGCCTATATGCCTAATGCCCCTAGGAAAACTTGTCAGAATTGTTTCAGTACCAATCATTTAACTCATGCATGTAAGAAACCTGTTGGTAGTGTGCCCAAACCTTTCTATGATTGTTCTGTGCCTCTAAGACATAGAGATGCTCCATTTTGTGATAAATTTGACTGTATGCCATGCAACATGAATGTTATGACTAGTTGTTTCAATTTGAGAAGGCAATTCATTGATGGTTGTATCAGTCACAATTCTCACACACACTACACAAGGTCCAAGTCTTCAAGTCCTCCTAAAGCTAGGAAGGTACCTCTGTCACCTAAGTCTGAAACCTCGGGTTCTAAGACTTCTAACAGTGACAAGAAGACTAACACCAAGAAAGTTGATAAGCATGTTGTTTATGATAAAACATTTTCTAAGTCACATTGAGCCAAACTTGTTTGGGTACCAAAGGAGAAGTAATACCTTTGTTTCTTTAGGGTATCCCACAAAATTGCACTCTTCAGATTTAGGTCCAAGCTTGTCAGATACTTGACGTTTTACAAACGCCTTGCATCCCCAAACTTTCATAAAGTTCATGCTTGACCGTTTCTCCTCCCATATCTCATATGGAGTCTTTTGAACCTTCTTGGTTGGAACACGGTTAAGTGTGAAAGCCGCTGTTTCTAGAGCATAACCCCAGAAACTTATTGGAAGATCTGCATGACCCATCATCGATCGTACCATGTCCAACAGGGTACGATTTCTCCTCTCTAAAACTCCATTCCATTGAGGTGTACCTGGCGGAGTGAGTTGTGATACAATACCACACTCTTTTAAATACTCTTTAAATTCGATGCTTAAGTATTCACCCCCACGATTGGATCGTAAGATTTTAATACTTGCACCTCCGCCCTCTACTTCAACCTTGTATTCTTTGAATTTTTCAAAAGAATCGGATTTATTCTTCATAAGATACACATATCCATATCTCCTGAAGTCATCAGTAAATGTTATGAAGTAGTAGTAGCCTCCTCTAGCCATTACACGCATTGGGCCACATACATCACTATGTATTAGCTCCAACCGTTCAGTGGCCCTTTGACTCTTACCAGTAAAAGGGGCTTTAGTCATCTCACCAAGCAAACAAGATTCGCATTTTTCGTATGATTCAAAATCAAACTTTTCCAAGTATCCATCCTTATGTAATTTGGATATGCGTTTCTCATTTATATGGCCTAGACGACAATGCCAGAGGTATGTTTGATTTGAGTCATTAACTTTAAGTCGTTTGTTTTCTATGTTACAGACAGAATTATCTAAATCAAGAACATATAAACCATTAAATAAACGCGCAACACCATAGGTTAAATCATTCAAAGCAAAAGAGCAACTATTGTTCTTTATTATAAACGAAAAACCTTTCTTGTCCAAACAAGAAACATAAATAATGTTTCTCTGAATCGCAGGCACGTAAAAACAGTCTTCAAGTTCTAAAACAAGCCCAGAGGGCAAAGATAAATAATAAGTTCCTACGGCTAAAGCAGCAACTCTTGCTCCATTGCCTACTCGTAGGTCCACTTCTCCCTTAGCCAAAGTCCTACTTCTCTGCAGTTCCTGCACATTTATACAAATGTGAGAAGCACATCCAGTATCCAATACCCAAGATGTAGAAATAGACAAATTGACTTCTATAACATAAATACATGATCCAGAAATCTGAACACCCTTCATTTTCTTCAGATCCTCCAAATAAGCATGATAGTTTCTCTTCCAGTGACCAGGCTTGTGACAATAGTGACAATCACCTTTGTTAGCCTTTGCGACGTCTCCCTTCGGCTTTTTAGCCTTTTTGAAAGAGGGCTTAGAAGGACCAAGATCTTTCGGTGTAACCTTTTTCTTGCCCTTCTATTTCCCCTTTCCCTTAGCACCTTTCTTGCCCACCATCATTATGGGAGCTTTCTCAGGTGCCTTGACCATGTTTGCTTCAGTGGTCCTCAGCATGGCCAACAATTCCATAGGAGTCTTATCTTGCTCAGTCATATTAAAAGTCATAATGAACTGAGTATAGTCGTTGTTCAAAGATTGCAAGATTATATCGACTTGAGCCTCTCGCTAAAGCGGGAAACCCAAACGAGAAAGGTAATCACAATACCCTATCATCTTTAGAACATGTGGTCCGACTGGTCTGTTGCCCTGCTTGCATGAGAAGAGTGCTTTACTCGTGTTGAACTTTTCCACACGAGCCTGTGATTGAAACATCGTCGAAAGATGTTCAAACATAGTATAAGCATTCATATCAAAATGCTGCTTCTGAAGCTCAGCATCCATAGTAGCAAGCATAAGACAAGCCACATCAGTCGCATCATCAATATGCTTCTGATAAGCAATTTGTTGAGCAAGAGTGGCATTGGCAACAGGGGCTGCCGGTGGAGGAATATCAATCACATAAGATTTCTTTTCCTGCATGAGAACAATTCTCAAATTCCTAGACCAGTCAAGGAAGTTCGATCCTGTCAGCTTGTCCTTCTCAAGGACTGATCGCACAGAGAAAGTGCTGTTTGTATTTTGTGCCATTTGTTTTCTACAATGATAAAATGCATAAGATAAGTTAGATTGTTACATTAATTATGTTCAAGTGATTATGACATATTCATAATATATCTCCCACTATTTTTATCAAATTAATAGCCCTTACTATTAAATCGGAAAGAATATCCCATAAATCTTTCTAGTGAGCCAAGATCCATATTTCATCATATCCTAAGTCAACCACTGGTAGTCTTTAAAACATGATTATTTAGGTAGAGAACAGTTGTCAATTATATCATATATATAATTCTTGGATAGTTTGGTGAACAATTGTTCTTGTCTATCTAATAGATTTTGAACCAAACTCTATGCTTCTAAGTTTATAATATTTGAATATAACCGTTTATTTTCACCTTATTATGACGACTCAGTTAAGTTAGACCCAATGATTCAACGGTCGAATATAACCGCTTATATTCGTCACATCTCACCACGATAGACATGAGTCCCCTGCCACTGGCAGTCATTCCCCTTATCGATCTAGGATTCAATGAGTGTTCATTCATTGGAAAGCATCCGATTAAAACTTAATATTTTGTTAAGGGGTTTTTGAATTTAAACGACCATGATCCCATCATAAAGAGATTCCCAATTTTTCCTTGAATTAAATACTTCAAATCAATATTTATCAATAGTTTGATTTCCAGGTTGTTGGAGGAGTCACAAGTGGCCTCACTTAATACCCAACTTCCTTACAGGTAAAACCCGTTTTTGACAAAATCTCCCCATATCTAAATAATTGAAAATTCGTATTTAATTCCGTGTTTCATAAACACAGAAATCTCATGATCGTTTGTTCATTTTAAAATCTCGAATCGTTACAGATTTTATCTTGTTTAGCATGGCAAGCATGGTATGGGTGACGTATCTAATACATGCATACATCATTAATCTAATTAAAACATGCATACATTTTTCTACTCTACACATGCATCATATGTATAGTGCATCACATAAATTAATATGCTATGGTTATGGCCCAATCCTATGCGATTTTTCCAAGCTAATGGAAAAATCAAGGTCAATCTATGGTGGTAATAACTAATTATTACATGAATCTCTTCCTTAGCTTCCAAAGCTGCCTTGATTGCCTCCGAGCTCCTCTTGAAACATTTTACAAAAGAACTCGAGTTGCATTCAAGATAAAATAATTATAAAAAGAAAAACGACAGGCAAGTCGTATTTAATTATTACAAACCATAAATTAAAATTAATAAAATAAATTGAAATCTAGGTCTTGGGGCCATAACCATGCATCATGCTCACATAGCAATTAAAAGCAACACATATTGTATAATCACAATTTTATACAACATTAAATATGATCAAATCATAAATAATAAAATTAACGCACTTTAATTAAATATTAATCTAGTAATCAAAATTACTAATTAATAAAATTTTGCATACTCCAAGTTAAACATTAACATTTGTAATTTAATCTTAGCATGCAAAACCTGGTTGAATTTTTTTTTTTATTAATTTTTTTTAATAAAACAGCAGATACGCATCTACAGTATGCGCAAATGACCTAATCTGTTAATTCTACCAGACACGCATTCTACGTATGCGTGTATGACTGAAACCCTAGCAGATACGCATACTCAGTATGCGCATCACCTGTACGTTCATATTTTTCTGTAGATTTCCAGAATACCCAGTTCGATCGTTTGATACATATTATACGTGATTATGATCCCAAACTGATTATACAGACCTCAGATTACATGTAGTAACATCACAACATATATATATCGATGATTCTTGAGTGATTAAAAATCAAAACCTAGTAGATATATATATATATATATATATGTAAACACGTATGTATATATATTCATACATGAACTGAACTACTGTATATCGACTGATTTCTCAGATGATTTGGTCACGTGTCAATCTTATTAAAACATGGCAGGTAACAGCAGATCATAGAATCCAGCAAAACAGAAGAAACAATAGCATGCAGATCGTGGTTTTCATGCAATACGTAGGGTTCTCGGGGAAAAAAAATCAGAACGGTTATGACAAATAACAGATCGTGTACTGCATATTTAACCATATTATCATATTATACAAGCAGCTCTGATACCATTGTTGGTTTCGATCATCAATACACAGCGAAAACAGTAAATAAAATCGAAACCAAACCCCGGATCCATGTATAATATATCGAATAATCATGGTAGATAGAACGATTACCTTATCGAAGCTTTACGTTTAAAGAATGATGGAGATGCAAGCCTCCCACGATTACTGAGCACTCCTCTTCGAAGCCCCCTCTACACCTTCAAGAACGCCTCACGATCTTGTCCGGAAGAGAGGTACTAGCCTCTAATGAAAAATATGAGATCTTGTTTTTAGGGTTTTGTTTATTTTGCTAAGGTTCTTCTGTTTTTCCACGTCCAAAAAACTTTACCCCATATCTTTATATATAGGATAATGTCAAGCCAAAAATCCATGTCAAAACCTAGCCCATATATGATTTAATTAAATAATAGAATAAAATCCTATTATTTAAATAATAATAATTAAGTCATACTCAATTATTAAAATCATAAAAACATATCTCATATATCTTTGCATTTTATTATAGCTTAATTAAGTCCCACTTAATTAATATAATAAAATCCATCTTTATCATTAATTAATTTAAATTTATAATTTAAATTAATTCTTCCTTGAAATGTTCTATGTGTGTGACCCTATAGGTTATTATTTAATTGGCAATAATTTTATTCTCCAATGAAATTATAAACAATGAGCGGCATCTAGTAATACATCATTGCTACCCAATTAAATAATAATTAAATCGTGATTCGATAAAACCTTTCGTGATTAATGTTCCCGTGTAATATAATCCCTTTAACCAAATATTATAGATTAAACTCGAGGCATGTGTTTAGTCATCCTCTTCATAATTTAATCCGGGTTTACTTGATACATGAGTAGACTATTAAGACAAATCATTATTTGAGCACGGCCATGCATTTTATAGTCTCACTCAATCAAGAGGCCAATAATATCTCTCCTAATTATAGGAGGGTTAAATCCTTTATCTATCATTCATATTTCTCATACGACTCATAATATACCCGATGTCCACTTTTATCATCACCCGGTCAAAGGTAACTTTTAATGTAGTCAAAGTATATTAATCCTTGTATAGAAATATAATGATCTCAAGTCAAAGGATCATTACACCATTACCACTGTGAGTTATTCTTATGACTTTATTAAACATGAAGAATCTCACTTTGGGTCTGTCCAGTACCATGTACTCCTACATGTACCTATGTATTGACTTTAGTATCTCCATACTTATAACCAATGAGATGTGGTTATCTGTCAAACAACATACTAGTCTATATATATATATATATATATATATATTATTGTCCTGATATAATAATAATCAACTAGGGACCTTTAATAATATGATATGTTATATAATCTTAAGTTCAAGTCATGTACTTAAACTATACAATATGTATCATGATTCTAAGAACATTTATTATGCTAATAAATATATCGCAGTAATTAAAGTCATAATAAATACATTTATTTAATAATCAAATGACATAGGGTTTATTCAAGAAACAATGTATTGCCTCTAGGGCACCTACACTAACATATAGAACATGGATACAACCTACCTACTCCAAACAAGATAGCTAAACAAATTGCTTTCTAGTCTGTCTATATTTTTGATAAGTGGAGTTTATATCCACTTGGAGCATTCTAAATCGGCTTAAATTGATTGTCTTGGACTCAAGTTTGTGGTAGTTTTGATGTGTTTTGTTTAGTTGTGCAGATTTACAAGAATGTTGATTGTGGTTGATGCTTCTATCGTTTTTGGAGAATAAATTAATTAAAATTCGGATTTCTGAGACGGTTGCGCAGTCTACACTGTTTTGGACATATCTGGAGTTCTAGAAGTCCGTTTTCAGCGATCTTACTGCCCACGCGAAGCCTGGGAAATTTTCTACAACTTGGGATAGGATTATCACAAGCAAATTGCGCTGGGTAGGAGCAATTTGCGCGAAGAACAGACTGCTGGGCGCAAGTTGCCCCTGAAAAATTACAATTTTTACTATTTTGGCCATATCTTGAGTTCTACAACTCCGTTTGAGGCCCGTAAGCTGTCCACGCGAAGATAACGAGATTATCTATCATTCTAAGGTGGTCCAGAGGTCCAATTACGTTTGGAACGTTCCAGAATATCTGAAGAAAAGTCAGCTACGAATTTTCCTTTAAATCAGAATCAGTTTAGGAAACGTATTTTGCAAAAATTCTATTATAATTCTGATCTGGTATTTTCTTGCTGGGCAAGATGTCTAGAGCCTATATAAACACATCCAACCCTTGTAAATTGTATTAAGATCATTAGGATCATCATTAGGAGTAGAACCATTACATATCAATTACTTAGATTTATTTGTATTTTTTCATACTTTGTTTTTATCATGGTTTCATCAGATCCCATGATGACGAGAGGTTCAATTATGAGCTAATCGTTGTCATGGGATTCTAACGGATTTATTTATGGAGCTTTAGTATCTTGATGCTTTATAGATCTGTGTGTGATGTATATTTGATATCCTCGTATGGTTATGCTTAATTGTTAGATGCGTAGCTAACATCTAATTTGTTAATCTCTTGTGAAGTGAAAGTGGATCTTGAGATTTAGAACTTGCCATGCTAGCATAGGTTCATGATTGTTTATCAACATGATTTGTAGTATGAGATGAGAATACTTATATTGCCCTGTGTGATCAATGTGGATAACTTGTTCTTCAACCGTTATGTTTTCAAATTCTATAGAGATATAGGGTCTAAGCATAATTGGTGTCTATTCATCTTCTATCTCTTTTGTGGATGTATGTTTAGTTTGGTATTCGAATACTGAGAAGTAGCGTATACTTGTTTCGTGTTATTCGATCAGATATCATAACCATTGCATATAGTGATTAAAGGCGTCAGATCTAAGCAAAGTATTTAATGAAGTTAGGATTCCATGGTTTATCTTGCAGAAGTAATTAGATTTCAATTCTTGCTAGTTAGTTAATTTGTAGTTTTGTTAATTTGCTTTTTAGTTAATTTAGATAGTTAAAAACCATATTTGTTATTTGTCTTAGCAGTGCATAATAACCATACACTGTTGCATGGGTGCGTTTACTGAATTAAAACCATAACCAGATCTCTGTGGGAACGAACTTGACTTCTATATGTATTACTTGTGACCACGTACGCTTGCGTGATTTAGTGCAAACAAGTTTTTGGCGCCGCTGCCGGGGATCATCGGTGTTTTATTTTTGGTTTATGTGCTTATCAATAGTGGTCGTTAGAGTTCACTGACTCGGATTTCTTTTTCTAATCTATTCTTGTATAGTTCGTTGGTGTTTCAGGTACTTGTCAGAGAGTGTTGGCGTTGAAGATGAATTTTCAAACTTACTATGGAGTTCAGCAGGTGGCTAGTGTTTGTGAGCTATGTGCGGGCGCACATGAGTCGTATCAGTGCTGGAGCAACCAAGGTGGTATTCAACAGCCTCAGCAATGTGAGCAGTGTTTGGGCTTTCATGATCCCTCACAATATTGTTATTACGAAGGAGTTGATCCATATGTCACTTATAAAGAGCAACCATATTTTCAATATCATCCTCAACAGTACCAGCAA
This sequence comes from Kitagawia praeruptora, assembly GCA_037693485.1. Lineage (NCBI taxonomy): Eukaryota > Viridiplantae > Streptophyta > Magnoliopsida > Apiales > Apiaceae > Kitagawia > Kitagawia praeruptora. Next base: position 111,353,819 of record CM075351.1, on the reverse strand, counting down.
GATGTTCCAGATATATCATATTTCTTTGATAGTGAAGAGTTTCAACATCAGCAACCTATTCCTACTTTTCAGTCAGATGAGGTTGATGATTTGAAGGAAATTAGGAAGGAGATTATGATGCTTGCAGAGAATAATGAGAAGCTTATCAAATCTATGGGGACACTTGTTGCTCAAGTTTGTAGTGTCTTGGAACAAGAGAATCAACAATTCATACCAGAGGCAATACCAGAGAATAACGGTGACTTGGAGCAAGGTACTGCATGCGTAATTGAGGAAGACAAATTCCAAGAGGAGGTTAGCGTTCACAAGCCATTTGAGGAATTTGATCATGTTAGGATGGTGGATGATTTGGAAAGGGCACTATTTGGGACAGACACTGATGAGCTGCACAAATTTCAAGAATTGGTATGTGCGTACCAAGAGGCTGAAGAACATGGGAAAGATGCAGATCTTCTACTTGTCTTAGAGCTTAAAGATGGAGGTAGCGAATTAAAGCCAATGGAGGAAGTTCTCTTTGAAGAACCAAAGGCTTCAGAAACTTACATTTACTCTCCTCCATTATATTCAAGCGAAGCCCGTGAATGTGTGTTGTTCTATAAATTGACAGATTTTGGATCAACAGATGAAGGAATTGGAATAAGACATATTTGTTATACGAATAGGCCAAGCGAGGAGAAGTGGCAGAAAGTATGTCGCCGTGATGACGATGAAGTCTCACGAAGAGAGGATCAGGCCAACTATTATCATCCTTAATGGAGGCTTGGAAGTAACGTCAAGCTATTGACGTTAAAGAAGCGCTTCTTGGGAGGCAACCCAAGGTATGTTTTCTACTTTCCCTTGTATTTACTTCCATTCAATGAGGACATTGAATATTCTAAGTTTGGGGGTAGTTTGAGGGATAAGTAGTGTATATATATGTGATTGTTAGTCATTGTGTTCATGTAGGATTTCATGCTTTGCATATTAGTAGTAGTAAATTATGCACTTATGTTCGTGTTATCTACGTTTGTTTTATATAGGACATTCTATTTTTTTGTTAGTATATCATGTGAGTTCATAATAGTTGCATTTGCACCCATGCTTGATAGGAATTTTGTGTTGTTGACGCTTTTGATTGAGAAGTGATATGCTTTGTTCTTGTGCACACACATACACTAGTAAGTTGAAGCTAGTAGACTTATTGAATGTTGTAAGTGATTAGAAGGACATGAATATGTGCAAGTTGATTTAGTTTGCATGCTTTGAATACAAGTAGGTGCGTTAGAGAGATTTTTGCTTGGGATTGAGTATGTTTTTCCACCAAGTGAGATTTTGAGCCTTATTGCATATTTGTTGCAATTCATTCGTTTGCTTGAGTGTCCACGGATTGTTGCATTGCTAGCAGTTGTTTGAGGTCTTTCTTGAAATGCATGACATTATTTGACGATTAAAATGATAAAGGCAATAGGAATAACCGTATATTTTCCCATATTACCACACCATATTTACATGATCAATTAGTTAAACCGTTGAGCTTAATCCTATTTTTCGGTTACATACCACATTACTTGCCTAGACCTTTTCTTGTATTGGCCTTACATTAATTTGAACCCACATTGTCAAAGGCTAGTAGAGTGCTTAAGGGAGTAATAAGGTGTGCAAGGAGGGGTTTATTGTTGGTCATACTTTTGGGGAAATATTGAAAATTGGGTTGTGTACTTGATAGTCGACATATGTAATAAATTCATGGGATCATTGTTATTGTTTATATTATTGTTTTATCTAGCTCTCGAAAAAAAAACAGAAAAAAAAAACAGAAAAAAAAACAGAAAAAAGAAAAAAAAAAAGAAAAATATATTATGAGAGCATGTTTGTGTTTGTTGTGATCCTACTTTAGTCGACTCGTCGATTGTTTTTTTTGGAAGAAAAATAGAAAAATTATGTGGGGGGGGAAATAGGGTGTTATGTATGATTTATTATAGTTCCTACTAGCTTTTGACACTTCACCTGTTTTGGCTTATTTGACATACCTTGTCCCTAGCCCCGTTACAACCCAAATAAAGACCTTTTGATTATCGTCATTGATGTATGTTGTGTTAAGAGTTAGATTGATACCAAATGTCAAGCATGCTTATGATTTTGTTGGAATTGAGTGATACACTTACCCTTGTTCTTGAGTGAATATTCTTTTATGAGTGGATTGTGAGTGTTTGCTTGTTTTTGCGTATGAGATCCCGAGTTTTGTCTCAAAGATGTACTCTTGTAGGCTTAGCATGTTTACTAACTTATTCTTACATTTGACATGGACTTGTGAGAACTTATGCATGTTCGTTGAGTAGACTATGTGAATACTTGCACTTTCGACACCAAGAAATTGCGTATTTACTTTGATTCTTAAGTTGATATGGCATGAGAGGATTTGAAGGTATGGTAGGATATTAGTACTAGATTAATTGCATTTTCATTTAGTTGCATTCATGCATTGCATTGCATTAGGTTAAATGGATTTTGTGGGTACATTCGCTATAGGCCCTCACGAGACCTTACTCGTCCACTAGGGCTGCCTAGGGGTTTAAAGGGCTTGTTGCATATGCCAAATGCAACCGTGATCACCTACGGAAGTGGTACTAGTTAGTTAGTTAGTTGTAATTGTTTATGCTTGAGGACAAGCATCGGTTTAAGTTTGGGGGTGTGATAAGTGGAGTTTATATCCACTTGGAGCATTCTAAATCGGCTTAAATTGATTGTCTTGGACTCAAGTTTGTGGTAGTTTTGATGTGTTTTGTTTAGTTGTGCAGATTTACAAGAATGTTGATTGTGGTTGATGCTTCTATCGTTTTTGGAGAATAAATTAATTAAAATTCGGATTTCTGAGACGGTTGCGCAGTCTACACTGTTTTGGACATATCTGGAGTTCTAGAAGTCCGTTTTCAGCGATCTTACTGCCCACGCGAAGCCTGGGAGATTTTCTACAACTTGGGATAGGATTATCACAAGCAAATTGCGCTGGGTAGGAGCAATTTGCGCGAAGAACAGACTGCTGGGCGCAAGTTGCCCCTGAAAAATTACAATTTTTACTATTTTGGCCATATCTTGAGTTCTACAACTCCGTTTGAGGCCCGTAAGCTGTCCACGCGAAGATAACGAGATTATCTATCATTCTAAGGTGGTCCAGAGGTCCAATTACGTTTGGAACGTTCCAGAATATCTGAAGAAAAGTCAGCTACGAATTTTCCTTTAAATCAGAATCAGTTTAGGAAACGTATTTTGCAAAAATTCTATTATAATTCTGATCTGGTATTTTCTTGCTGGGCAAGATGTCTAGAGCCTATATAAACACATCCAACCCTTGTAAATTGTATTAAGATCATTAGGATCATCATTAGGAGTAGAACCATTACATATCAATTACTTAGATTTATTTGTATTTTTTCATACTTTGTTTTTATCATGGTTTCATCAGATCCCATGATGACGAGAGGTTCAATTATGAGCTAATCGTTGTCATGGGATTCTAACGGATTTATTTATGGAGCTTTAGTATCTTGATGCTTTATAGATCTGTGTGTGATGTATATTTGATATCCTCGTATGGTTATGCTTAATTGTTAGATGCGTAGCTAACATCTAATTTGTTAATCTCTTGTGAAGTGAAAGTGGATCTTGAGATTTAGAACTTGCCATGCTAGCATAGGTTCATGATTGTTTATCAACATGATTTGTAGTATGAGATGAGAATACTTATATTGCCCTGTGTGATCAATGTGGATAACTTGTTCTTCAACCGTTATGTTTTCAAATTCTATAGAGATATAGGGTCTAAGCATAATTGGTGTCTATTCATCTTCTATCTCTTTTGTGGATGTATGTTTAGTTTGGTATTCGAATACTGAGAAGTAGCGTATACTTGTTTCGTGTTATTCGATCAGATATCATAACCATTGCATATAGTGATTAAAGGCGTCAGATCTAAGCAAAGTATTTAATGAAGTTAGGATTCCATGGTTTATCTTGCAGAAGTAATTAGATTTCAATTCTTGCTAGTTAGTTAATTTGTAGTTTTGTTAATTTGCTTTTTAGTTAATTTAGATAGTTAAAAACCATATTTGTTATTTGTCTTAGCAGTGCATAATAACCATACACTGTTGCATGGGTGCGTTTACTGAATTAAAACCATAACCAGATCTCTGTGGGAACGAACTTGACTTCTATCTGTATTACTTGTGACCACGTACGCTTGCGTGATTTAGTGCAAACAATTTTTTTGAGTAAGTGTCCATATGGTTACAGATTTGACTTTGCAAAGCCTGTTCAGATCCACTTCTTTAGCCCCTTGTCTCTTCTATATCTCTCTAAGCTTCCTTGTAGGCTTTCCAGAGCACGTTACAGATTGTGGTCCATAAAGTGCATTGGCTTGTTGCAGGTTTCAGACTTGTACAATTTCTTCAGTATCTTGTCTCCAAGAACGTATTCGAGAAGTGACTAAGTAAGTGATTCGAGAACTAGAATTGACTTGATCGATAACTCTGAGTTCTCGAATACTATTATATTGACATATCGAATCACTTATCGAATAGCTCTTTTCTTCAGGATTCCTTTAGTTGTCGAATAGAACACTTGACTTGTCGAATCCTTGAGATATCGAATAGCTTTCTGAGTTCTTGAGATATCGAATGGAACTTTGACTTGTTGACTCTTTGAGAACTCGAATACCACTTTTGATTTGTTGACTTCTTGAGTTCTCGAACAGAGTAATAGACATATCGAATCTCTGAGATATCGAATGAGATATCGAATAGTGTATTCAGAGATATCGAATAGTGTCTTGAGATATCGAATCCCTGACTTCTCGAATGCTGAACTTCTCGAATAGACAAATATACTTCTCGAATTGGTACTTAGGCAAATTCTTCATTTCTTCAAATCCCAACTGTGATTATTTGACAGTCTTTATCTTCTTGCTTGAGGCATGAACCTTGGAACTTCTTTCAAGCATTATTCTTGACTATATAAGTACAGTTACACAACTAGGATCTGATGCCTATTATAAGTACAAAACAAATAGAAACTCTACAACTAGAGGTTCCCTCAGTTAAGAGGTCATGTAAGTAATGCAAAGCATTACAAACAATTAGGATTGTTTTTAGATGTAAACAGGCATGCCTCTATGACTAACAATCTCCCCCAAATTGTGAGTGAGACCCTTAGTCACAATTTCATGTCTGATAACAAGCCTAACATACATAAAGATAAGACTTTGAAAGTACAGGCATGTAGATTGATTGAAGAAAATACATAGAAGTATTCTTACAAGTTATGAGAGACTACTAGCCATATCCTTTTGGATTCATCTCTTGAGCTTTGGCTTGCAGATTCTCATTTTTCATCTTTTCTTCAGCTTCTTTAGCTTTCTTCTTTGCATTTTCTTCCATGGCAAGAATAATGTCTTCCATTGCAGTGAGTTCTTCAATTAGAGGGGAGCCTGATAAATCCTTAACTACTTCATTCAGCTGTTTCTCAGAATAGGAACTGATGTAGTCCATTCTAATCTTTACATTTCTACCATATTTCTTGTACTCAATGATGTAAGGATTAAAATTGACCCTACACAGACCCATAGCCCTTAATTCATCTGCCTTAGCTTCCATTGCAGCAAACTCCTCCTCCCTTTTCTTTAGTAGCTCTTCACTGTTCTTTTTCATTTCTGCCTGGTGATCACTCTTCATTTTGACAAAGTCAATTAACTCCAGCTTCCATACCCTTTCCACCATGTCTTCAGAATCCAACATTGCAATTATCCTTTCTATGTCATATAGCCTGCCCCAGTGCTGACATGTCCCTTGTCTGAATTTCTTCCGTCTTCCATCAGTATATTTAATTTCAAGAAAATCATCAACAATGGCAACATGATAGATTCTTTGAGCCCATAGAAACTGCAGTTGGTCTTCATCATAGTCTTCATCCAGAGGTGGTAGGTTTAATCCTGGAATAATTGTCAGTGCCTTTGACTTGGATAACTTCACCCTTCTTGCAGCATGCTTAACTTTAATCATCTTTACTTGGTTGCTTGGCTGAAATTTTTGACCTTTGTTGGTAGACCATAGTAGTATTCCATTAGCAGTTTGCTTTCTGAAACATACACATGGTTTCTTGACTTGAGTTTCCTTCTCTTCTTGAGATAGTAAAACATTTGCAGAGGCCATGGAATTTGACTTTTGTAGGTCACTACTAACAGTATTCACCCTAGACTTAGAGTCTTGTGTTGTGGTGAGGTTACTGTCAGCAATGCCCATGGCTTGCTGTTTCACACTTGTCCTCTCATAGACTTTCCCTTGGTCCCTGCCATCTTTCTTTTCTTTGTCATCTTTCTTCTTTTTCTTATAATCATCTCCCTTATTACTCCTGTGATGTCTTCTCCTCCCATCACTCCTATCCTCATCTTTGTCATCCTTATCTCTCCAAGACTTGGCAATCTCTGGAATTACACCAGTTGCAATGAAGGATCTGAGGATGTGTAGTGCCTCTACTTCTTCTGCATTTCTTGCTCCAGCCTTCTTTTGAAGTTGTTCAGTGATTTCAATAATAAGTCTTTGATTTTGAGTTTTGAGATCATGAGGAATCACCAGTTGTTTAATATCATCAATTCTGGTGCCATCTTGATAGACAATTGTCCATGGCTTCTTAATCACTTCTGGGAGCCTAGAAGGTTGACCATTCCTCAGCTCATCATATAGACTCTTATTGTTCTCATTTGAATCCTTCTTCTCAATCAGCCTGATCAGTGCATCTATTTCAGAATGCTTCAAAGTTTGTAGAGTGTTGTAGTCTAGATGCAAGATTCTTGATTTTGTCACCATTATTACTTCCTTGTACCATAAGCCCTTGATCCTCCTAGGTATCACAGTGAAGTAGTCAATCTGATCCCTCAGCCTCCTCAGATATATTTGAGTGTCCGCAGCCTGTTCCCTTGAGATTTTCAGAAACTCCAAGAATGCATCATCATGATAGACATTTGAGTTTGCAACTTCTTGTAGCTTGGCCTCAGTGACCACCTTAACCTCCACAGGAACCACTGTGGTTGTGATAGATTGCTTCTGACCATCACGAGTGGTGATGTGCACAGTTGGTAGAGTGACAACTGGCAGAGATGATGGAGGTTCATCAACCTTGGATTTGCCTTTGCCTGGCACATTGAGTATAGATTTTGAAGCCCTTTGGTGACCATCCTCACTTATCTTGATACCTTTCTCCTTAGGTTTCTCCTCCTTTGTATTTGAGTTCCTTGATGTCCTCTTCTCCCTCTTAGGCTTGTTGTCAGGCACAAAGGCTGTAGAAGGGACCTTTGGGTTGGAAGAGTCATCAGGTAGAGGGAGACCCATGTGCTTCATTATGGCAGCAAGCATCTATTGTTGATTGAGAAGAACATCAGCATGAGCAGTAGCTTGAGTGTTCAACTTTTCATTCAGAAGATTGACAGATTCTTTTAGCTCAGCATTGAAGACTTTTTGGTCAAACACTTCCTTTTCCAATATCTCCATTGATTGCTTGAGATGTTCAGCTCTGAAAGAGGAGAGTGATTGTTTCTGGAGCCTTTCCACTTCATACTTGCTCATGTTGTGCACAGGTACCTCAGAGATGACTTTGTCACCATATTGATTTTGCCACATAACCTTGAGAAGGGCATTGGCATCCTGAGTTTGAGATGATAGAGTGGCCATTTCACTTATGAGTTTTGTGAGGCTGTCTTTCAAGGAAGGTAGCTCATGGTCCACAGAGGTGCAAGTCTTTTTACTTGTGAGTTTTACTGTTTTTGAATAAACAGCCCGCTCTGATACCACTTGTTGAGTATTGAACACAGTAAAAGAATACAGAGGGGGGGTGAATGGATTCTTGAACTTTTCTTTGTTCGATTCTATGTAGCAGTTAAGTGTTTGTGTGTGCAAGAGTGAAGGTGTTAGGGGAGGGAATTCAGTTGTGAATTTACTCTTGAGCTCACTCACTTCCTTGGTTGTATCTCTGCAGATATTGGCAAGTTCAGTTTTCATCCCTTTTCCAAGATAGTGAATGGCTTTTAGACTTCCCTTGTATGATTCATTCATGGCTTCATAGACATCAGTAGGTGAGAGAGTTCGAGCATTTGAGCCGAGAGTAGTTATATATTCTTCTCTCAAGTACTGCAGAGCCTCAGCCAGGGTGCATTCTCTGGTGGTGCTCATCCATGCATCTATATTTGCATCTCTCTCAGCCTCATCTGCTATTTTCTCTTGTTGTTGTTCAACATCTTCTTTGTGACAGAGCAAGATAACTTCAAAGTTGGCATTTGGTAGATTTGCTGTGAGGAGATGTTGAGCTATTTTAGAGATCTCATCAAGCTGTTCCACATTTAAGCAATGAAGAGCTTCATCCGTCAATAGTGGTGGAACAGTTGATGATCCTGAGACATTGTCGTGTTGCACAGGCCTCAGCCATTCTGACAAGGTGGCCTGAGCCAAGTTAGTGCTAGAGCTAGGCAAGCTAGACTCCTCAGTTACAGATACAACTTCTGTAACCAGATGAGTTGACTCTACTACTACTGGTGTCTCCACAAAAGTGGGATGAGTTACACCAGCAGTTGACACAGGCACAGAGTCTCTAATGAAAACTAGTGGAATCTCTGTGTTTGTGATGGTGTCATTAGGAGATGCCCCAGCATGCATTCCCTCACCATCTAAATGTGGGTCCTGGGTGGTGAGCAAGGTGTCATGCACCAAGTCACTTGAATCCATTGGCTCATCAAGAGAAAAGAAATCTTGATGATCAATGCCTTGCTCCTCAATTGCTTGAGTTGCAGGCTGCAAAGAAATTTGAGTGGTAGATTCTGGAAGAGAAGTGTTTTGTAGATTAGAGTTTGGCAACCCCCCTGAGAAATAGAGGGAGTTTCAATTGTGATGTGCTCTCCACTCAGTGTTGTGCAAGCCTTATCACTTCCATGTGCTGACTCTGTACAGATAGGTGCATTGGGGAGGATGCTTGATTCTATAGATATACCCTGTTGAGAGGATATATCTAGTGAACTGTGTGCCCCTGATTTTACAACTTCAGCCATTTGTGTGACTGAAGAGGTGGTTTTAGTTTTCTTCCTCTTTGGCCTCTGTAAGGGTGACTCAGGTTCCTCACCACCTACACCTAATTCCACAGCTAATGTTGCTTCAAATAATATGTTCAAGGGTGCAGACATTATCTCCTTTCTCTTCTTTTTACTAACATCACCCTTTTGAGAGGATGATGCAGTTGGTTCACTGTGTGGTAGAGTGTTTGGTTGAGGGGGTTGGTCAGCAAGCCTTGCGTTAGCATCTTGTACTACTTGCTTAGGTTGTGCTAACTGTGACTTTGAGTCAAATGTTGGCATGTTGTGGTGGTAAGTCCTAAATAGACTCTCTATATGGGGAGTTATTTTGAGTCTTACATCCACATCATTCCTAGTCCCAAATTACCAAAAATAAGTTTGGTCATAGATCTAGGGTAGCCTATTCTACTTTTATCTACACCAGGCAATTCAATCAATTTAGCATTTTTAAAGTTAAGTACAGATTGAATGAAGCGAGGGAAGAAAATTCCAGTACCTCTCTTGGCTGTGTTCTTGCCAAGTCTCCCATATAGCTCTTGTAGAATTATGTGACCAACATCTATCTTTCTCCCATAAGCCAAGGCATAGCCTATTTGCTGTGCAGGTGCACTAATCTGATCGAAACTTGATTTCCTGGCTGTGAAGACTTGAAGAATGGTAGCAAACACAAAGCTCCACTCTTTCCTCAGATGCTTTCTGTTCAACTTCCCAAGGTTGATCACTTCTGAGTAGTTGATAAACGCAAAGAATTCCTCCAATTCAGCATTTGTGGCTAGTGGGTCATATGCCTCTTGTTGTAATTATAGTGCTTGATTCATGTTTGCTGTAGTAATAGTAATATCCTGGCCTTGAATCTTGCAACAGACTACATAGGAGGTTATAGCATTCTCGAGAGCGATGACTTCCACTGTGGAAGTTCTCCAAAACTGTTCTAGGAGGTCCAGATACAGAGTTGGATTGGCTGATAGTGCACTCTTGATGTATGACTCTGACATCCAGCGAACAAAGCACTTGAAGTTTGCATTAGGAGCTTCCACATCATTAGTTATAGCGATAAAATTGGTTTGAGTGGGTATGGTGAGTTGGATGTTTGCCATTTGTATATAGAAGAAAAGAGAATGAAGGTTGAAGAAGAAATTAAGCTTTTGAAGTTAGGGTTTTCAGAGGTTTTGGGAGTTTAGATACTTGAAAAATCGAATGAAATGAATCGAATAGATGTAAAATATTATAAGTATGAAGTACTTGATTCGTCGATTAGATGTATGTTTTGTATCGACAAGTCAGGCATTCGAGAAGTAGAAAACAACTATTCGATAAGTCAAGAGAGGCTTAATCGATAACTCAAGCAGATTGTAACTCACAGCTAGCAGTTATCTAACTTAGAAATAATTCTAAATTAAATAAAATGTGTTTTTATGAGTGAATTAAAATTTCAGACAAAAATCCAAAATTGGTTAAAATTCAGCGAGAATTCAGCCTTTTCAAATGATTCGAGAACTCAAATATACTGTTCGAGAACTCAGCCATTAGAGAACTCAATTACCATATTCGAGAAGTCAAGGGTACCTCTATTCGATATCTCTAAAAGACTCTATTCGAGAACTCGAGAGTGCTCTAATGAGACTTGTTAGAGATGTCGAATAGTGAACCATTCGAGAAGTCTGACTTATCGAAATATACTCATCACTCAAAAAGAAAATTTAATTTTCATTATCTTTTAAAATTTACCAGCCATATTCATTGAAGAATATTCTAGCAAATTAAACAGTGATTTTCTAAAAATTTCATAGAAATTTCAAGTTAACAAAAATATGATTCTCCAACATATGCAACAGATTTGAAATATTTATAAATCATATTTCAACCAACACTTACACCAAAAATATTGAGAATTTAGATAAAGTAAGTGTTTACTGATGCAACAAACTAGATGCTATATTCAATTAGCCAGAGTTTGAAGAATTCAGCATTCCAATCTCACTAACCAACCTTGTGAAGGTGGCTTCATCTAATGGCTTAGTGAATATATCAGCTAGCTGTTTATCTGTAGAGACATAATGCAACTCAATGGTTCCATTAGTTGCATGTTCTCTAAATGAAATGATATCTGATGTCAATGTGCTTTGTCCTAGAATGATTGACAGGATTGGCAACTATAGAGATTGCACTTGTGTTGTCACACATGATTGGAATTCTTTCCAACACAAGTCCATAATCTCTAAGTTGTTTCTAATCCAAAGCACTTGAGCACAGCAACTTCCAGCAGCTATGTATTCAGCCTCAGCTGTAGAAGTTGACACAGATTGTTGTTTCTTGCTATACCAAGAGACTAACCTTTGTCCAAGAAACTGGCAGCTACCTGAGGTTCTTTTCCTATCCACTCTGCATCCAGCATAATCAGCATCAGAATAGCCAACCAGGTTGAACCCTGTGTCCTTAGGATACCATAGACCTAAGTTTGGAGTGACCTTCAGATATCTAAAGATCATTTTTATAGCAACCAAATGTGATTCTTTTGGATTTGATTGAAACCTTGCACACCGCATGTAGCAAACATGATGTCTGGCCTACTTGCAGTGAGGTAGAGTAGAGAACCAACCATGCCTCTGTAGACTGAGATGTCTACTTTCTTGCCTTTAGCATCTTCATCTAATTTAGTGGCAGTGGCCATGGGTGTCTTTGCAGGTGAGCAGTCTTCTAAGTCAAACTTCTTCAATAAATCTTTGATGTACTTGTTTTGACTGATAAACATGCCATCCTTCCTTTGACTAATTTGCAATCCAAGAAAGAATGTTAACTCTCCCATCATACTCATCTCATATCTGCTCTGCATGAGTTTAGAGAATTTTTCACACAACTTCTCATTTGTAGAACCAAAAATGATATCATCCACATAAATCTGAACTAGGATAATATCACCACCATGCTTCTTGTAAAACAGTGTCTTGTCCAATGTGCCTCTAGTGAATTGATTTTCAAGCAGAAATTGTGATAACGTATCATACCATGCTCTTGGAGCCTGCTTAAGTCCATACAATGCCTTAAGCAATCTGTAGACAAATTCTGGAAAATGTGGATCCTCAAAGCCAGGTGGTTGTTGCACATAAACCTCTTCTTCCAACTCTCCATTCAGAAATGCACTCTTGACATCCATTTGATAAACTTTAAAGTTTGAATGGGCAGCAAATGCCAAGAATATTCTGATGGCTTCCAATCTAGCAACAGGGGCAAATGTCTCATCATAATCAATGCCTTCCTGTTGAGAGTATCCTTTTGCAACCAGCCTTGCTTTGTTTCTTACTATTACACCATCTTCATCCATCTTATTCTTCAGAACCCATTTTGTTCCAACAATGGTTCTATTCTTTGGTGCAGGCACAAGTTCCCATACTTTGTTCCTTTCAAATTGATTCAGCTCCTCTTGCATGGCAATAATCCAATCTGGATCCAACAGTGCATCATCAAGTTTCTTAGGCTCAACCTGAGATAGAAAACATCCATAGAGGCACTCATTCTGAGTTGCTCTTCTAGTCCTTACTCCTGCATTGGGATCTCCAATGATTTGCTCTGCAGTGAGTGATCTATCCCATTTCCTTGAATGCTCAGCCTAATTTCTCATTCTTGATGTTGCTTCATCATCCAAATTATGATCATTCTCATTTCCTCCCCCTGTGAGGTTGCCACTACTCACAGGTGTGTCTTGGATGCTTGTTTCTCCACTTTTGATTGGCACAAATTCTTCTCTTGTATCATCATTCACTTGAGTTTGTTGAACTTGAGTTTCAACTTCAGTTTCAATCTCTTCATCAGAATCATCTAGATTATCAAACTTTAATGGATCTTTATCTTCATCATTGGCTTCTTCTAGTCCAGGTAGTTTGCTGTCATCAAATGTCACATCTGTGCTTTCCATAATTTTCTTTTGACTGATGACATAGACCTTGTATGCAATTCTTTCCATAGAGTAGCCAAGAAAAATTCCTTCAAATGCCTTTGCATCAAACTTTCCAACATATTCAGAATTATCTTTCAATACAAAGCATTTGCTTCCAAAAGTATGGACATACTTTAGAGTAGGCTTCTTTCCAGTCATCAAATTGTAAGGTGTCTGATATGGGCTAAAAGTAAACCCTAAAGACACATTTAATGTGGCATTAATTAGACCCAATATGGTCAAAACGTGGGGCCCACCAGATAGGTCCAAACCCTATTTATAATATTAATTTCGTAATTAATATTAGGGGCAATAATCAGCTCAGCAATAAGAGTCAAACAAGGATATTACTCTTGCCTGACTTAGCCTCCAAGATACATACTTCAACATGGAAACTGATTCCTACAAGGAAGGGGTCTAGAACCTTCCTCAAGGTGGTGGCTTGCCCACCAAGTCTCTGACTCCTACCATAATTCTAAAGCTTCTCAGCCTATATAAGGGCCAGACCCCTCATTCTAGAACTACGTTTTTTGGCATGATCTTTGATACACATCAAAGTACGTAGGCATCTTGTGAAGGCAGATTCAGCCAAGAGCACGAGAGCAACCATTAAAGCACGAATCTCACGCACCCTAACATTAAATAAAGCAAACCCTAGCCGCAATCTAATAACCTAATTTTTATTCCACAACATTTGGCGCCGTCTGTTGGAAGAAGACATCAACCATGGTTCAAACACGAAGAACAGCACCAAGCACTACAGAGCCAATCGCTACCGAGGCTCTACCTCTAAGCTCTGCTCCGCCTGTCACTGAACAGGTACCCCCAGCCACAGGGGCGATCACTCAAACTCACGTTTCTCAACCTCCAGGGACGAATCCCCATGCCGAGAGGACGTTACCTATGGTTATTCACCCAGGTCAAGGAACCAGCTCCCTCCAGACGCTGGTTTCTCCTCTAGTTGATCCCAGTCGCCCGCCGCCAGGAGTATAGATCCATACTACGGATCTCCCCAGGAATACCAACCCGATGTATGGTCTGCCTAACTACCCTCCAGGACCTAGTGGCCATGCCTTGCAGATCCGAGATCGAGAATACCCTGACTACTCCGGCCCCTACACTGATGATTCATCTACTGATGATGATGATCGTGATGAAGCCCCGAGAAGGCGACGTGCTAGAAGAGAACGAAGAAGGAGAACGCAAACTATCCATGATGGACCCTCCTTGACAGCTGCTAAGAGAATCAAGGCTCACAAGGCCGAGATTCTAAGGATAAAGGAAGATATTGCGAGGGAACAGGCTAGGTTGAATCAAACTCAACCTCCTCCAACCTCAGGACCAATTCCCTTTATAGATCTGGAGAGGTCTTCAAGAAGGTAGAGAAGGGCTGACGCCCCAACTGGAAGAACAACGAGGGTGGAAACCCCTAGGAGCAACCCCAAGGATCTGATGCCACTTGGGGATCCTGATGATCCCACACCCCCGTTTACTGAGGAGGTGATGAACGCTCGTATCTCAAAGAAGTTTAAGATGCCAACGATCAAGGCTTATGATGGAACAGGTGATCCTGCGAACCACGTCAGGACGTTCTCGAACGCGTTGTTGCTACAGCCCGCAAGTGATGCCTTAAAGTGTAGGGCGTTCCCTCAAACCCTGTCGGGTATGGCTCAGAGATGGTACAGCCGGTTGCTTGCAAACTCAATTGGCTCTTACAGGGAGCTAAGTGCTGCCTTTGTTAGCCAGTTTATCAGCGGAAAAGTGCATGAGAAAAGCTCTGCGTCTCTTATGTATGTGGTGCAAGGGAAGAATGAGAATCTTAGAGACTACCTCAAGAGATTCACTAAGGAGACTTTGAACATCACTGATTTAGAGAATAAGGTGGCGATGGTAGCCCTGGAACACGGAACAACTGACGAGTTCTTTAAAAGGTCATTGGCAAAGCATCCTCCTGAAAACATGGCCGAGCTCCAACGAAGAGCTGACAAGTATATTAAGGCTGAGGATAGCATGAAGAAAGAAGCCACCGGAGGTAATGGCAAGGGTACTAATGACTTCAAGAAGCGAAAGCAAGACCAGGAGTATGATGCTAGGGACAAGTATCCCCGAACTAGCGAGGACTCTGACTATGCCCCTAAGAAGAACCAAGGACCAAGGTTCACTGAGTATGCAAGGTTGAATACTCCTAGGAGTCGAATCTTGTTGGACATTGAGAAGGATAAGGATTTTCGATGGCCGAAGCCACTCAGGGGTGATCCCGAAAAGAGAAACAAGAATCAGTATTGTAGATTCCATAGAGATGTGGGGCATGACACTGATGATTGCAAACAACTCAAAGATGAGATCGAGTTTTTAATCCGTAAAGGGAAATTGAGCCACTTCACTAAGGGTGAAGATCGTGTTAATCAAATTAGAGATTATAATAGAAGGGACGACGATCAGGGTCGCAACCCATAGCCCCGAGGGCCAGTAATCAACATGATCTCAGGAGGCCCGACTGCGGCCGGCACAACAAGGAATTCTCGGAAGGCTTATGCCAAAGAAGTGATACACATCGTGGGAGAGGTCCCGAAGCGTGCTAGGACTGAAACAACAATTGATTTTGATGACTTAGACTTTGAAGGGGTGAAGTTCCCCCATGACGACCCGTTGGTCATAACTCATGTGATTGGAAACTCAGAGGTGAAGCGAGTCTTGATAGATAATGGAGCTTCCGTTGACGTTCTGTTTCATGATACATTTGTGAAGATGGGGTACAATGATTCTCAGTTGACCCCCTATAACATGCCTATATATGGATTTAATGGAGTAGGATCCAAAGTTGAAGGGACTATTCAATTTCCTGTGACTATTGGACAGGAGCCCAAGAAGGCCACTCAGATGTTGAACTTCCTGGTAATCAAGACGGTTTCAACGTACAACGCTATCCTCAGAAGGACTGGACTTCATGCATTCAAGGCTGTTGCCTCAACTTATCATATGAAGATCAACTTCCCAACCAGGAATGGTGTTCGAGAACATAAAGGCGATCAAAAGATTGCACGAAGCTGTTATGTAGCTGCATTACGGCCTGACGGAGCCTCAACTTATCATATGAAGATCAACTTCCCAACCAGGAATGGTGTTGGAGAACATAAAGGCGATCAAAAGATTGCACGAAGCTATTATGTAGTTGCGTTACGGCCTGACGGAGTTGGGGCCAGGGCCTTCCGATTGAAGACATGGATGTCCGCAATAATAAGGAACACCGAGAAGGGCCAGCAGAGGACATCACACAGAAGCCTCGGACGGCCATTGAGGCTAAGGTGTTAACTGACTTCGTGGTTGAATGTACCATTGCCAACCAAGAAGTCGGGGGGCAGGAGGTAGTACCCCAAGCAGGAAGTGAACTTCAGAATAAGAAAGAGGAGACCATAAGGAGTGGTGGGTGCTCTATTTTGATGGAGCATCAAAAATAAAATCAAGTGGTGCAGGCCAAGTCTAGTAGGACTTAGCTTCATATTTATCTAGTAGAAGTAGAAATAAGGTTCATTGAAACCATTGCAGAGCATGTTGCTCCGAGTAGGACAGTAGTATTCTATGTAAGGGTTGAACCCATTTCAAGTTATTAATGCAAGTTTGTTTTCCATTCATTGACTGTGTGATTTTATTTATGTGCCAAACACCTGATGAGTGCAAGTCAAGGATGACCGAGTATAAAAGACAAGTAGATAAAAGCCACATGCAACAATCAAAGCCATGAAAGGCCAAGGATGTTAAGGACTAGCTACTCTTCAATATTTCTTAAGTACCTGGATTAAGGATCCAAGGATGAAGGCCAGTAGATAACCTTAAGCAAGGATTAAGAAGATCAAGCAAGCTCTTGTCTCAGAAGTTTAAAAGACAAGAAGCCCACGGGATTGCATTTATCAAAATTTAAATCAAGGAATCAACCCTGAATCCTAGGTTGAAAAACACAAGTTGTTAGCCATAAAGGCCAAGATTAGTTATGAAGGCCAAACTTGAGGGGGTCATGAACCTCCAATTAAGATCCAAAGGTTGAAACTTCATGTTAAAACTTAAAAACCAGTATGTAATTTTGGATTCTCGATCCAGAACGCCAATGTTGGATATCTAAACACTGATGGAAGCTAGTAGAGGATTTGGTTCCCATACCCCTAGAATAGGGAGACCCTGAGAAGGTTACTTATATAGGAGCTTCCCTAAAAGAACCCTTGAAGGGCAAGTTGACAGCATTCTTGCAAGAGAATAGTGATGTGTTTGCTTGGGATGCAGCTGACATGCTAGGGATTGATCCCCAACTCATAACTCAAAAGCTGAACGTTGATCCTGAACCGAAGAAAATAAAGCAGAAGAAGAGGAATTTTGCTACAGAAAGGCAGGAGGCCATTAAGCAAGAAGTTGATAAGCTCTTAGAGGCTGGGTTTATTAAAGAGATTCAGTTTCTCGAATGGTTGGCTAACCCTGTGATGGTCAAGAAAGCAAATGGGAAGTGGAGGATGTGTATAGACTTCACTGATTTGAATGTTGCACGCCCGAAGGATTGTTTTCCCATGCCAAGGATAGACATGTTGATAGATGCCACAGCTGGACATGAGATGTTGAGCTTCATGGACGGGTTTAGTGGCTACAATCAGATTAAGATGCACAAGGATGACATCCCAAATGTATCTTTCATAACTGACTTTGGTGTTTTCTGCTATCTTGTTATGGCTTTTGGTTTGAAGAATGCAGGCGCTACTTACCAACGACTGATGAATAAGATATTCGCCCATCTGATTGGGAAAACCATGGAGGTCTATGTTGATGACATGTTAGTTAAGAGCCTGTGCAAGGCAGACCACATTAAGCACCTCAGATAGGCATTCGAAGTGCTGAGGCACCACAAGATGATGTTGAATCCAGCCAAGTGTGCATTTGGCGTTGGATCTGGAAAATTTTTGGGATTGATGGTTTCAAAGAGAGGCATAGAGGCCAACCCTGACAAAATCAAGGCGATTTTAGACATGGAGCCACCACGCTCTATACGAGATGTACAGAAGTTAACGGGCCGAGTTGCAGCTCTGGGGAGATTTATCTCCAAGTCTGGTGATAAATGCTTGCCTTTCTTCCAAGCATTGAAGAAAGTAAAAAATTTTGAGTGGACTCCTGAGAACCAAGAGGCCTTTGAACAGATGAAGAAGTACTTGGCTGAAGCCCCGTTGTTGGCCAAACCAAGTCCTGGGGAGACTCTTTATCTATAGCTGGCGGTATCCGAACAAGGACTAAGTGATGTTCTCATTCGAGAAGAGAACAAGTTTCAGAAGCCTATCTACTATGTGAGCAAGGTTTTGCATGGGGCTGAGTTGAATTACTCGACCATAGAGAAGTTTGCATTGGCATTGATAACGGCCTCAAAGAAGCTACGACCGTACTTCCAGTTGCACAAAATTGAAGTCCTGATGGACCAACAGTTAAGGAACATATTGCATAGCCCAAAGGCCAGTGGAAGGCTAATCAAATGGTCCATTGAGTTGGGGAATTTGACATCAAGTATAAGACTCGGACAACCATCAAGGCTCAGGCATTGGCTAACTTCGTGGTTGAATGCACCATTAACAACCAAGAAGTCGGGGGGCAGGAGATAGTAACCACCCCTGAAAGTGGAGATAAAGATGAAGAACTTGTAGCTAATCAGAATGAATATTGGGTGTTCTATTTTGACGGAGCATCAAAAACAAAATCTAGTGGTGCAGGTTTGGTTTTGCAAAGCCCTGATGGGTTCATAGTTTAGTACGCTTTGAAGTTGAACTTTCCAATAACCAACAACGAGGCTGAGTATGAAGTCTTGATAGCCGGATTGGGTTTGGCCAGAATCATGAGGGTCAAGAACCTCAAAGTTTGTGGAGATTCAAGACTGGTAGTCTCGCAGGTGAATGGTAAATTTGAGGCCAATGATGAAACTATGGCAAAGTATTTGAGAGTTGTGAAGGTTGTTATGACTCAGTTCGACGAACGCTATGTTGAGCATATTCCGAGAGAAGAGAATGTTAAGGCCGATGCCCTGTCCAAGTTCGCTTCTTCTGAGGTAGAGAACTACGCCGGAAATGTTTACTTTCAGGTCTTGAAGGCCCCGTATATTATTTCGAAATTGGTAGCACCAGTTGATGTAAGATGAAGGATAGACCCTCTTAAAAGCTCATCCTGAGACTGGTTGGCTCCCTGATAATGCCTTAAAGGCACATAAACTGTTAGTGAGAGTGTTGAGATAAGAGGTCCTTTGTCATTCCATACTTAAAATCTTGAATCTCAAATCCTGACACAAAATTTTAGCCTTGATGGCCAAAAAGGCTGTCTGCCTCCAATCGAGTTTGTCGTTTGAGTTTAAGGACTTGGATCAAGAGCCGTTAATCGAATTCAAACCAAAGTAAGGTCCTGTGAGCATAAGAGGAAGGTTGGAAACCTAGAATCAAGATAAAGGGTTGACAACCAGCCAAGGCACACCAAACTTGAAGTCAAGTACCGAGTGGCAAGGGAACTTCTTGAACGATCAACCGAGAAGCAAGACGTCCACCATATGTAGCAAGGGGGGCAAGAACTAAGGGACTTTATTATTTTTACATCTTAGAATGAGAGTTAAGGGTTGATGATAGCCAACAACCACGAATGAATTCAAGGTTTTGAATCAAGGATTTAATAAGCGAGTTAAGGCCCAGAAGGTCATGAAAGTTATGAGAGCTAATTTGAAGTCAAGGATGTCTGTTTGGTCATCGACTTTAAATAATGACATTCGACGATCGAATATTGACATTGAGGTCCGAATATCGACGTTCCAATACTGACATCGAGATGCCAAGGCCGGAGTGCCTCCAAGAGGCTATCAGCCGAAGCCACAAGGCCGAGGTGCCTCAAGACAGCCCCCAGGCCGAGCAGCCCAAGCCGAGGTGCACCTCGTGAGGCCTCCAGCCGAGTAGCACTTGCCGAAGACACCTCGCAAGGCCCTCGATCGAGCTGGCCAGGCCGAGTAGAATCCTTGAGAGCCACTCTGCCGAGCAGGCCTGGTCGAGGTGGATCAGCCAAGGGCGTGGCCGAGGTTGATCAGCCGAGGTGAAGCCCCTAGGGGTCTAGCCGAGGTGAAATTCATCCTTCTTGTTTTGCTTGTTTGCTTTGAATGCCATGACTGCCTTGTTTGTCTTGTTGATCTTGGCCTCTAGTCGAGCAGAATGGGCTGAAAAGCCTCTTTGAAGGTCTCGACCAAAGTGCCCGGGCCAAGGTGGTGTTTGGAGGGGTTTGGTCGACCAGAAATTCATCCCCCTTGTCTGGCTTGACTACCTTGTTTGCCTTGACTACCTTGTTAGCCTTGGTGGCCTTGTCCCTTGATCCCCAATCGCTGTTTTAGCGTCGTTCAGTGCCGTTTAGCACCGTTTCATGCCCATGAAAGGCATGGACAAAGAGGAAAGGCAAAGAGGCCCTGAGAAGGCCTCAGCCGAGGTGAGCATGTAAGAGGCTTGGCCGAGGTGGAAAACAACCCCCTTGTCTTCCATGATTGCCTTGTCCTCCTTGAATGCCATGACTGCCATGACTAACCCAGCCAAGGTGGCCTGGCCAAGGTGAGCATGTAAGAGGCTTGGTCGAGGTGGAAAACAACCCCCTTGAATTCCATGATTGCCTTGTCCTCCTTGAATGTCATGACTGCCATGACTAACCCAACCAAGGTGGCCTGGCCGAGGTGAGCATGTAAGAGGCTTGGCCGAGGTGGAAAACAACCCCCTTGTCTTCCATGATTGCCTTGTCCTCCTTGAATGCCATGACTGACATGACTACCCCAGCCAAGGTGGCCTGCCCGAGGTGAGCATGGAAGAGGCTTGGCCGAGGTGGGAAACAACCCCCCTTGTCCTCCTTGAATTCCATGATTGCCTAGTCTTCCTTGACTACCATGTTGGCCTTGGCCGAGGTGCCATGGCCGAGGTGGTTTTTGGAGGGGTTTAGCCGAGGTGGATGATGACTCCCCTTGCCTGCCTTGTATGCCTTGACCCCCTTGCTAGCCACGTTTGCCTTGACTGCCTCGTTTGCCTTGTTTGATTTGGTTTCACCTAGTGACGCCCGACTTCACCTAGTGACGCCCAGTTTCACTTAATGACGCCCAGTGCCGTTTAGCACCGTTTAGCGTCGCTTAACAACGTCTAAGCATCGTTTAACGCTGTTTAGTGCCGTTTAGCACCGATTAGCACCGTTTATTGTCGTTTAAGCACCAGTTAGTGCAGATTAGCACTGAATAGTGCAGATTAGCGTCGTTAGTGCCGTATTATGCCGTTTAACATCGTTTAACACCGTTTAAACGTTGTTTAAGGCTGATTAGCACTGTTTAGTGTCGATTAGCACCGAGTAGTGCAGATTAGCGCCGTTAGTGCCGTATTATGTCGTTTAACATCGTTTAACACCGTTTAAACGTTGTTTAAGGCTGATTAGCACTGTTTAGTGCCGATTAGCACCGAATAGTGCAGGTTAGCGCCGTTAGTGCCGTATTATGCCGTTTAACATCGTTTAAACATTGTTTAAGGCTGATTAGCACTATTTAGTGTCGATTAGCACCAAATAGTGCAGGTTAGCGCCGTTAGTGCCGTATTATGCCGTTTAACATCGTTTAAACGTTGTTTAAGGCTGATTAGCACTGTTTAGTGCCGATTAGCACCGAATAGTGCAGGTTAGCGCCGTTAGTGCCGTATTATGTCGTTTAACATCGTTTAACATTGTTTAAACATTGTTTAAGGTTGTTTAGCGCTGTTCAGTGCCGTTTAACACCGTTTAGTTTCATTCAACATCGTCGTAAACGCGTCGGTTGCTCCACGCTCTACATTAAGATGATATTGTTGAAAATACTCACGTAAGAGTAATAAACCCTGACCCAAGTCTCGGAAAAGGCCGTTAAAACTTCAAGGAAAACCTGATCAGTTTTCCTAGAAGTTGGGAGGCAAATGATATGGGCTAAAAGTAAGCCCTAAAGACACATTTAATGTGGCATTAATTAGACCCAATATGGTCAAAATGTGGGGCCCACCAGATAGGCCCAAACCCTATTTATAATATTAATTTCGTAATTAATATTAGGGGCAATAACCAGCTCAGCAATAAGAGTCAAACAAGGATATTACTCTTGCATGACTTAGCCTCCAAGATACATGCTTCAACATGGAAACTGATTCCTACAAGGAAGGGGTCTAGAACCTTCCTCAAGGCGGTGGCTTGCCCACCAAGTCTCTGACTCCTACCATAATTCTAAAGCTTCTCAGCCTATATAAGGGCCAGACCCCTCATTCTAGAACTACGTTTTTTGGCTTGATCTTTGATACACATCAAAGTACGTAAGCATCTTGTGAAGGCAGATTCAGCCACGAGCACGAGAGCAGCCATTAAAGCACAAAGCTCACGCACCCTAGCATTAAATATAGCAAACCCTAGCCGCAATCTAATAACCTAATTTTTATTCCACAACAGTGTCTTTCCTGTGTTTTTGTTGATGAGGGTTCTGTTTTGGATATAGCATGCAGTGCTGACAGCCTCAGCCCAAAAACATGTAGGCATTAACATTGTTCTAGCAGCCTCAATTAGAGTTCTATTCTTTCTCTCAACAACTCCATTTTGTTGTGGAGTCCTTGGAGCTGAGAATTGCTGAGAAATACCATTCTCTTTGCAGAATGCTTCAAGTATGGCATTTCTGAACTCTGTTCCATTATCACTTCTAAAGTATGGCATTTGCTTCCTTGTCAACTTTCTTTATGTGCTCAATGATTACTTGAGGAGCCTCATCTTTTGATGCCAGAAATTCCACCCATGTATACCTTGAAAAGTCATCAACCATCACCAAGGCAAACTTCTTTCTTCCTAGTGACATAATATTGACAGGCCCAAACAAATCCATATGAATGAGTTGTAGGGGCTTGGTTATTGATGTCACTGTCTTTGACTTGTGACTTGATCTTTTCATCTTTCCTTTTTGACAAGCCTCACACACTCCTTCTTGACAGAATTCAAGTGTGGGCATGCCTCTCACTAACTTTCTTTTGACTAGAGAATTAATGGCTTTGAAGTTCAGGTGTGATAGTTTCTTGTGCCACAGCCAACAATCTTCATTAGATGCCTTTGAGTAAAAGCAACAGATTTTGTCCTTGTTTGTAGAATCCATATTGGCTACAAACAAGCTTCCTTTCCTTACTCCAGATAGAGCAAAATCACCAGTCTTCTTGTGGGTGATCAAACATTCATCTTTGTCAAAATCCACCTTGAATCCTCTATCAGTAAACTAACCACCACTTAGCAGATTATGCTTGAGTCCCTTGACTAGTGCTACATCTTCAATGATGACATTACCAACTTTTAACTTGACATATCCCAATGTAAGAACCGAGAATATTGAATTTATATAATTATTATTTCTTGTAAATTGGAATAAAGATATTTTGAATTTTTTTATTCCAGTTTGATAAGTCAAGGTGTGACTGTTGATTGGTATCTGAGGATATATGTTATTATTATGTGATCAGGATGAAAAATATTTTATTATAATTTATTTTAGTTTATTTTGAATTTAGATAACTATTTGATTCGGTTTGGAGGGTAATTATATCGCGAATATGAGATGATATCGTTAGATATGAGTAAAAGGATCGGGAAGGATGGTTTGGGGTCCCTTTATGTGTTTCGTGATTTTATTAAACTCCAGGATAATTATCTTTAAAATTTCTCGTAATCCGGGCAATCAGTTTGTTCTTTATCCATTAAAAGCTGTTTTCAAAATTCCTGGGGCTCCGATTTAAAATCATTTCCGTATCTATATTCGTCAGATAAATCTCAAAATCTGCCAAACTCATACTTTATTCATTTTCTAAGTCTTATAAACTTTCAGTGATCGATTCATTATTTTTCGTCAAAATGTTTTCGTTCGAGTCGGACCCATAATCGATTTAATTGGTACATTTCGGACCGATTAAAAGTTAATTAGGGTTCCGCACATTTTGAGAATAAAAATACACCATGTGTATTATTTTGACCAATCAAACCTTATCTTCTATCTTCCAATCAGATTACTACCAGCTGGCCAATCAAAATCAAAGCAAAATAAATTCAAAAATCAACTTTAATTATCAAAATTATGAATTTCTTATTCGTTCTTGAGGATCAAGGCTACTTTTGAAGGTGATTCTGATATCGGATTTTGGTATTCAAATATTCAAAACGAAGCTCTCGGTTTCAAGATTTATATTCTGCAATCAAAATCAACAAAGGGTAATTTCTTGATTTATTGCGATTTTTAATTTTAATTTCGAATTTTCTAGGGTTCTTATTCAAAAATTGGGGATTTTTAAATGGTCGATTGTTTGATGATTTCTATGATTTCTTAAGCTCTATCTAGCTTCCAGGAATCGATTCATGTATCAACTTGTGTGTATTGCGTTCGTTTTTGTAGTAAACGAGCTCAAGATTTTTGTTCGATTTTAAAACCCTTCGTTTGTTTCTTGTGTTAATTATTCATGTTTATGATGTTAGGGGTTAGATTATACATGTTCCCACCTTCATTTTGTGATATAGAACGCCCGATTTGGTTTAGAATTTTGCGAAAATGAGTTCGCCGGAGATTGGTATCGAGCTCGCCGGAAACCTCTGATTTTGATCGTTTTGATCGGTTTCTGGGCACGTTTGCTGTCTAATTGTTGCTTGTTTGTGGGCAAGTAATTGCCATGTGTTTGTGCTGAGTTTGGACATTTTGATTATCGCCGGATTCTGAACACTACCGCCGGAAACTACAGATCTTAGCGGCAATGAAGAACTCCGGTGGGAGTTCTTGATTTTCAGTTGAATTTGCTTATATTTCAGAATCGTTTGATCTGTTAGGGCTGTAGAGGTAAAAACAATAGTGATTTTAACTCATTTACTGTTACCAAATTTACTTTTACCCAATTTCCTTTTTATTTAAAGGATTTGATTTGAAATCTGAATTTATTATAAATTCAGAATAATTTTCTAAAAAGATGTTTTCTTAAATTCAGATTTATTCTGAGCTGATTTATTTAATTACTTGGTTTTGAAAATCATTTATTTAATTCTTTTAAATCAAAAATAATTAAAGATTAATTACTTTTAATTACTTTAATTAATTTCAAATAATTATTTAATTGATTTAATTATTTGATAAATGTAATTGTTTATCAAATAATTTTATTAATTAGTTATTGGTTGATTTTAATTAATTTAATTAGAGTTATTTAATTCTTAATTAATCTACTTTCTGTTTTAAAATGATTTAAAAAATAGTGTTGAATCGTTTAAAAATCCCGGAAATGTTTTAAAATATTTTCAAATATTATGAGTTGGGTTTTATTCAAAACCCAAGATTGAGGATTGTTTTAAAAATATATATCTTGAGATCTGTTAATTATGGAAGTGAGTATTATGTGCTGTTTGTGGAGTTTACCTACTTAAATGCTACGTGAGCTATGTGTGTTGATTGGTAGCGAGTCTTAAATATTTTTGAAGTTCATTAAAGGCTAAGTGTAAGTAATATGGTATGTCTGATGGGGATTAAATGGCTAAGTGCTACGTGAGTTACGTGCAATATGTGTGAGTTACGTGCAATATGTGTTAGTGAGTCATAAAGTGATTAATTGTTTGACTGAGTATTTAAATACTCTATTTGAATTCAGTGTGTTTGCGAGAGGGGTGTTTAAAGTAGAAAAAGTTCAGTCGAAGTATTGACGTGAGATGAGGATTGTAGAACCGAGGGGACGAGACGTATGAAAGTTAGTGGTTGAATGAGACGTCTAGACAGTTACGCAGATTAAGCTGTAATTACCAGGCAAGTATTTCCTTTCACTTCTCATTCAAGTGAAACTGTTGCTTAATTATTTTAATAATGAAACCTATCACCCCAATTAATTCTATTTATCTTGTTGATACTTGTTATTCTTATTGTTTATCTGTTCACATCCCATTTATTATATTGAACTTGTCGATATCGAGGATAGAACTGTTGATTCCTTTTATTCTAGTGGAGTTGTTGTTCTGGAATGTGAATTTTCCAGATTGTTTGATTGACAGAGGTTGTCGATTGTTCCGACACCTAGTACGTTGGATATAGAATTGGAATGTTTTTGATGTCCCTTCGGGGAGACCATATTATGGTCAGAGGAGTCCCTTCGGGGAGACCAGTTTAATGGTCAGAAGTTAATAAGGCCAATGTGTGCCGTGGATCCATTTTAGGACATTGTTGTGTGCGTTTGTCCGGGGTTAGTGCGTGACTGATCAGCAGCCTAACCTTATTGTTTTTTTTAAAATACATAAAAATCAATTCTAATATACATTGAGGTTGAGTTGCTTTTAAGCCTGATTCCTTTGAATCCTATGATGATTATCTTTGATTATCCGAACTTTTATAAGTTCTCATTGTTGATGCATTTTACTCTAGTGGAGCCTATTGTTTCATCTTGGAGTTATGATATTTAATTTCTTCAGTTGATTTCTTTCGTACCAAATGACGATTATTCTTGTTGATCAGAACTTATTATTGTTCTTGATTTTTATACACATTTATACTTGCTGAGCACTGTTGGCTCACTCTTGCTTTGTTGTCTTATTTCTCCAGTTTATAGAGGGGAGATGAGTGGACTTTATGGTCAGATGAGTAGTCTTGTTCCTTCAGCGAGAGGTGATGTTCGGGTTGTTGACTTGGTCGGGTAGTGACTTGGGCCTTGTCAGAGGTTGGTTAACTAGTTCAATAGATGGATTTAGTTCGTTAGCAGTTTGTATAACGATTTTATTCTGAGGTTGGGTTGTAATAATGTAATTTATTAGTTTGTTTCATACCATAACCTGTATGCGATCTTGGTTAAGGGGTTTCCTTTTATTATATTATGCTTATATCCAGGGATGTAATATGTTGATTGTGGTTAGTGACCCAAATCTATACCCCGGATTATGGGATGCCACAGTTGGTATAAGAGCTACAGGTTATGGTCACTGAAACAGTTTAGGAGGGTTAGGTATATGTGTCTATGATAGACGTTGGGTAAAACGATTTAGGATAAGGTTCGCTTTAGGTTATCACGACGAGTATTGTAACGTAATACGGTCTTTCAACATATCGCGTGAATAGGAGTTCGATTCGTTTGTGGATTTGGCTGTGAGCGAGACCGCAAATCCGGAGCCGCATAAGCTAATTGGGTAGTTGGAGCTACTAGTCTCGAAGACATTATCTCGATGTTTTCACGTATATTCTAGAACTTTTCTACGGTATTACGATGTGAACGTTATAGAAAGAGTGCGAGAAGGCTATAAACACGATGTGGGAAGCGATTATTGGCATGGATTGGAAGTTAGGGCGTAGTTGTGTACCCTAGTCATTGATCCTATTTAATTCATTGCCTGAGGAAAATGTCAAATGTTTTGAAAATTTCTTATTCTTTCTATGAATTGTTGTGAATTAATTCCCAGTTTAAATTGTTGCTGGAGCATTTGTTGCGCAGTGATTGTTAAAATCGAGAATGAATTGAGATCTTCTTACTTATTCCACTTATTATTATCAGGCTGGTATTGGCAGCTAAGCATAATAGTGCTTAGTCGACAAGAGTGAGATTATGAATAATTAGGAATTTCTTGAACATTTGTTTAATTGATAGTTGATACATATGTTTGGTGATCAACTGTCCTTCAACTGATGATGAGCTTTGTATATCAGATTCACTTGAATTCAATTCTATTCTTTCAGAAGTATCTCTATTTTCAGAGGATACTTGATCTAACTCTATACATGAAAATTTTGAGACTTTTGGACTCTTTCTATTTTTCCCCGAATACTTGAACTTCTTTATTCAAACTGAGATGAACAACCTATGTATATAGGGATTCAGGGACATCTTATCTCTGTGATAGAAGTCCGGTGGGACGCCACTGATTGTGTTTGTCAAGAAAGTACTAAAGACTGGCCATCTTTATGTACTATGGTGGTTAACCAAGTGACAAATGCAACCTGATAATGGTTCAAATATCATGTTGATCTCTCGGTTAAATCCTTTTTCAAAAAGCTTTATCAAACAAAAACTCAGTGTATATTCATACTTGATACATATTCCTTCTGTTAAATTCTTTTGTCAGAAACCTTAAATGACTTCAGAATTACCAGCGATGAAAAGCTGCAAAGATAGACGCGACGACATTCTAAGTTGTTGAAACTACGATTACGCTGACAGAGAATTGATTGAGCAATTTTGAGATGTTAAAACGGAAATGACATATCAAATTGGATTACTTATTGGATTGAAATATGCGTACAAGATTCGATATTACTGAGAAGTGTGTAAAGGAAAAGAACAAGTAACAAGGGCACGGGATTGCGGATTTTGTTTAGGGTTGAAAAGAGAATGATGATGGAGATGTTGGCATTTGATAGATAGTATTGATGAAGGCTGTTTGGACATCTGCTTAAGTTTGGAGGTAGTAAATGGAATATCTTAAGATTTTGAATGCTTTGAAGCCAATGGTGGGGTATAAGATTTTAGAACCGAAGAGGGATAACTTAAGTGGAGCAGGGTGAAGCGGGATATATAAATTCATTTGTAAGAATTATTAAGAGGGATTGAAACTTTGAATAAGAAGTAAGGTGATTGTGTTGGAATTAACAACTTATGTGAGCCAAGTTTAAAGTATTATGATTATTAAGAATAGAAGAGAGTTAACCAAGATGGGACAAGATGATGAGAAGAAGAAAACAGAGAACCAATAAGTTTTCAGAAGCATTTTAAACAAAAGACATGTAAATCGGTTACAGGAAGAATGTAGAATTTAGAAGATTTAGAGTTGAGAGAGTGGGGGCACAGTAGTTGCCTACAAAATGAGAATTAGTGGAGACTAACAAGACCTCATGGTTGGAAGGTAAGAATTCGAGAGAAGGCATATTGAGATTGTGTTGAGGAAAAATGCAGAGAGTTGTATATATAACCAGGAAGGTTAGAATGGTAACAAGTGACAGAGTCAAAAGTTAAAGTTGTGTGTTAGAAGTGTGGGAAGATAAGACAGTTTGCCAGAGATTATATCATATCAGTCTCAGTGGACCCATGGATGAGGGTAACAGAACCGTTTTCTATAAAATTACTAGAAAGCTAGAAACTTATTTTGGCTATGAAGGACGTTATCAAGAATTTGATTGTGATGGCAGTGAAAAGAGTTAAAGATGATTTAGGATTGGATGGAGTAGCCAATTACAAAGTACGAGCAAATGGTGAGGACAAGGAAATAAGATTATGATTCTCAAGAGATGTAGAAGTGGTTTGGGGCCGGAAGTAGGCAAAGGAGTTGTGATGAACATGCAGACTAAGAGATTATTGTACCGAGATGATATTGTTGTTTTGCACAGAAGGAGATGCCAGAAAGGAAATAGTTAAATCAGAGCAGATTTTTTGTGGTTAATAATTTTCGAATGTATATTTTGAGGGATGACGAGAATTGTCATCAGACAAAGATGTAGAGCATGTTTGTTATTTATTCTCAAACATGGAATCAGTTTCAAGGAATTCAATATTGGATGACATTGATGCAATGACTTGAGCTAGAGATTTCATTAAATGGATTTTCGCAAGAGAATGAGTAGTAATACTCGGTGTATCACTAAAGGATGCACCAATACTGTTCGTAAGAAGGAAGAAGGGTAGTTTGAAGTTATACATTAATCTTTAAAAATGGAATAAGTGGACAAGTAGTAATAAGAATCTTTTACCAAAGTTGGATGAGTCTTTTGATCAGTTGAAAGGTGTATGTTTTACCTAAAGTTGATCCTTGAATAGGCAAGAATTATTGGAAAATAGAAATCTTAAGATATTCTTGAAGCAATATTTTGAGTTGATATGGACACGATGAGTTGTTAGTGATGATGTATGGTTGGACGTGAGCACTTATTGCTTTATGGTTACAATGAATATAGAAGATATCAAGGATTATTTGGATAAAATTTTAATTATGGTTATAGATGACATTTCGAGACATTTGAAGATTGGTGAGGAGCATGCAGATCATTTGAAAATAATTTAAGAAATTTCAAGAAGAAGAAGATTATGCACAAGAATTTTTTTTGATAAAAATTTTGGATGGAAAGAAATCTATGCCAGTAGAGGTCGGAAGATTTGTGAGATTAATCAGGAATTTCTGAAGATTATAAAAAAATTTTAACTAGAAGAGTAAGGAAACTTTGTGATGTTTCGTATAAAGTTTAAGGTCATGTATTGCCCTAAGAAGGTATTTGTTTGTATTATAAGCAGAAGTGTTCAAGTGAGTTGGAGTTGATCGTGATAATTTTCATGGTCATTAGTTCGAAATTGTAGATATCAAAGTTAGTTGTTTTCTCTCTCGATCGTAAGGTGGAAAAGTTAGTTGAAAAAGAAGTAAATAGTCAGAAGGATAAGTGGTGAACGTATATTTTGTTTCGGAATATTTTAAAACGCAAGCGGTGCATAGATGTCGCAAGTTCTATAGTTAAATTGAGCAATGTTAAGTATAATGTGTGAAGTTAAATCCGAGAGCTTGTTGGGAATGTAGAGTGTGTTTCAGAAGCTGATTTCTGGGGACGCGAAAAGAGTGTAGTTTAAATGAGTTTTGAAGATCGTGAGTTGTTTATTGGAGGTGTATAATTGATTTGACGGTTAAGTCAAATTTTTATGCTAATTGTTGGAAAATGTTGGATTGAAAATTATTTTGTGATTGGTATCGAGTGGGGCTATGACCCCGTGAGAGTTGATATTCAGACCAGTTATTTCAAATTTTGTTCCTGTAGTGAGTTATGTCAAAGTCAAGGTTATGAAGTTTATTAGTTTTCAAAACTGTAAATATCAAGGGAAAAAAAATGTTTTTGGAGGTGTTTGGTTTTAAAATTTTTATTCTTTTAAAGTTTATTATTTTTTAAAAAAAATTAAATGGTTTTAAAAGTATTTTCAAAAAGATTTTCAGGGGTTAAAAATGATTTTTGATTTGTTTTAAACCAATAAAACATTCTAGGTGATATTTCAAACATTTTAGTAAACCAAATTGTTTATGACAGAGTGAGAATTGAGTTATTAATCGAATTTTGTTTTATGTGTATCTAATGACGTATGTGTTTGATTGTAGTATTCGATTTCAAGGTCGCGATCGAGAATAGATGATAATGAAGTTTGGTTCACATTTTGGAATCAAGGTATCATAGATTTGTTTATTTACGTGTTTACTGCAAGTCGAGGCAGATTTATTTATTTACATGTTTACTGTAAGTCAAGGCAGCTTTCATATTAGCATTGTGTATGATTGAATTGAGATTGTGAAATGTTGGAGTACAAAAATGAGTTGTTATAAATGATTGGGTTGGTATTTGAAGTTGTTACACAGGGTATAGTCCGTTAAACGAAAAGGTCATGCCCAATTTTTTTTTGGTCAGGACATTCATTTATGACTAGTAAGCGTTTCGAATTACCTGGACTTGTAAATGAACCGTTCAAGTTTATAATAGAGTATTATGGCTCATATGAGACACGAAATTCAACCCTAGATTTCAGGAAAGTTTTTAAGAAAGGCTTAGACACTGAGTTAGAGGTAAGTATGCCTTGTCATTATCGGACAGACGGCCAAAGAGAAGGAACGACTCAAACCAGCGAATATATGCTTAGAGTATATTCACTTGAATTCGAAGGCGATTGAGACGATCATTTACCACTGATGGAATTCTCACATAACGGTAGTTTTCATACCAATGTTGGATTACCGCTTTAAAAGCGCTATACGGACGAGAGTGTCGATCTCCGGTATGATGGGAGAAGTGGATGAACGGAAAATTTTAGGACCAGAGTTGGTGCCACCGACGAAAGAAGTAATCGACCTTGTTAGAAGGGTTAACGATAGCTCGAAGTCGATAAAAGAAATACACTAACTTGTCATGGGAAATGTACGTTGTGAAAAAGAAGAACACAAATTTTGTTGAGATTATTTTCGTAAAAGGTAAAAAAGATTAGTGGGATTCGATTACCAAGAAGGTTGAGTTCATGATTTGTTAGATCTTTTGAGGTTTGAAGAAAGTCGGGAGGGTTGCCTATGAGTTAGCTTTATCGCCTCATATGCAGCATATCTATAATGTGTTTCGCGTAATGATGTTAAGAATATTGTTTTGATTTGGTTGTGTCATAAAATATGAACTGGTAGAAATTGAGAGAGAGTGTGGAGAAGTAAGTCAGTATTGTGCTGTCAGTAAGGATGTTGTAAAAGAGTCCCAGAATGGGGAGTTTGTAACTTGTTAGTGTGATGCCAAAGAAGTCTTCCCCACCTGTTGCTTAATGTGATTCTGATGACAGAATCCTATTTAGGGGGGAAGACTGTAAGAACCGAGAATATTGAATTTATATAATTATTATTTCTTGTAAATTGGAATAAAGATATTTTGAATTTTTTATTCCAGTTTGACAAGTCAAGGTGTGACTGTTGATTGGTATATGAGGATATATGTTATTATTATGTGATCAGGATGAAAAATATTTTATTATAATTTATTTTAGTTTATTTTGAATTTAGATAACTATTTGATTCGGTTTGGAGGGTAATTATATCGCGGATATGAGATGATATCGTTAGATATGAGTAAAAGGATCGGGAAGGATGGTTTGGGGTCCCTTTATGTGTTTCGTGATTTTATTAAACTCCAGGATAATTATCTTTAAAATTTCTCGTAATCCGGGCAATCAGTTTGTTCTTTATCCATTAAAAGCTGTTTTCAAAATTCTTGGGGCTTCGATTTAAAATCATTTTCGTATCTATATTCGTCAGATAAATCTCAAAATCTGCCAAACTCATACTTTATTCATTTTCTAAGTCTTATAAACTTTCAGTGATCGATTCATTATTTTTCGTCAAAATGTTTTCGTTCGAGTCGGACCCATAATCGATTTAATTGGTACATTTCGGACCGATTAAAAGTTAATTAGGGTTCCGCACATTTTGAGAATAAAAATACACTACGTGTATTATTTTGACCAATCAAACCTTATCTTCTATCTTCCAATCAGATTACTACCAGCTGGCCAATCAAAATCAAAGCAAAATAAACTCAAAAATCAACTTTAATTATCAAAATTATGAATTTCTTATTCGTTCTTGAGGATCAAGGCTACTTTTGAAGGTGATTCTGATATCGGATTTTGGTGTTCAAATATTCAAAACGAAGCTCTCAGTTTCAAGATTTATATTCTGCAATCAAAATCAACAAAGGGTAATTTCTTGATTTATTGCGATTTTTAATTTTAATTTCGAATTTTCTAGGGTTCTTATTCAAAAATTGGGGATTTTTTAAATGGTTGATTGTTTGATGATTTCTATGATTTCTTAAGCTCTATCTAGCTTCCAGGAATCGATTCATGTATCAACTTGTGTGTATTGCGTTCGTTTTTGTAGTAAACGAGCTCAAGATTTTTGTTCGATTTTAAAACCCTTCGTTTGTTTCTTGTGTTAATTATTCGTGTTTATGTTGTTCTGATTTTGATCGTTTTGATCGGTTTCTGGGCACGTTTGCTGTCTAATTGTTGCTTGTTTGTGTGCAAGTAATTGCCATGTGTTTGTGCTGAGTTTGGACGTTTTGATTATCGCCAGATTCTGAACACTACCGCCGGAAACTGCAGATCTTAGCGGCAATGAAGAACTCCGGTGGGAGTTCTTGATTTTCAGTTGAATTTGCTTATATTTCAGAATCGTTTGATCTGTTAGGGCTGTAGAGGTAAAAACAATAGTGATTTTAACTCATTTACTGTTACCAAATTTACTTTTACCCAATTTCCTTTTTATTTAAAGGATTTGATTTGAAATCTGAATTTATTATAAATTCAGAATAATTTTCTAAAAAGATGTTTTCTTAAATTCAGATTTATTCTGAGCTGATTTATTTAATTACTTGGTTTTGAAAATCATTTATTTAATTCTTTTAAATCAAAAATAATTAAGGATTAATTACTTTTAATTACTTTAATTAATTTCAAATAATAATTTAATTGATTTAATTATTTGATAAATGTAATTGTTTATCAAATAATTTTATTAATTAGTTATTGGTTGATTTTAATTAATTTAATTAGAGTTATTTAATTCTTAATTAATCTACTTTCTGTTTTAAAATGATTTAAAAAATAGTGTTGAATCGTTTAAAAATCCCGAAAATGTTTTAAAAATATTTTCAAATATTATGAGTTGGGTTTTATTCAAAAACCAAGATTGAGGATTGTTTTAAAAATATATATCTTGAGATCTGTTAATTATTGAAGTGAGTATTATGTGCTGTTTGTGGAGTTTACCTGCTTAAATGCTACGTGAGCTATGTGTATTGATTGGTAGCGAGTCTTAAATATTTTTGAAGTTCATTAAAGGCTAAGTGTATGTAATATGGTATGTCTGATGGGGATTAAATGGCTAAGTGCTACGTGAGTTACGTGCAATATGTGTTAGTGAGTCATAAAGTGATTAATTGTTTGACTGAGTATTTAAATACTCTATTTGAATTCAGTGTGTTTGCGAGAGGGGTGTTTAAAGTAGAAAAAGGTCAGTCGAAGTATTGACGTGAGATGAGGATTGTAGAACCGAGGGGACGAGACGTATGAAAGTTAGTGGTTGAATGAGACGTCTAGACAGTTACGCAGATTAAGCTGTAATTACCAGGCAAGTATTTCCTTTCACTTCTCATTTAAGTGAAACTGTTGCTTAATTATTTTAATGATGAAACCTATCACCCCAATTAATTCTATTTATCTTGTTGATACTTGTTATTCTTATTGTTTATCTATTCACACCCCATTTATTATATTGAACTTGTCGATATCGAGGATAGAACTGTTGATTCCTTTTATTCTAGTGGAGTTGTTGTTCTGGAATGTGAATTTTCCAGATTGTTTGATTGACAGAGGTTGTCGATTGTTCCGACACCTAGTACGTTGGATATAGAATTGGAATGTTTTTGATGTCCCTTCGGGGAGACCATATTATGGTCAGAGGAGTCCCTTCGGGGAGACCAGTTTAATGGTCAGAAGTTAATAAGGCCAATGTGTGCCGTGGATCCATTTTAGGACATTGTTGTGTGCGTTTGTCCGGGGTTAGTGCGTGACTGATCAGCAGCCTAACCTTATTGTTGTTTTTTAAAATACATAAAAATCCAATTCTAATCTATACATTGAGGTTGAGTTGCTTTTAAGCCTGATTCCTTTGAATCCTATGATGATTATCTTTGATTATCCGAACTTTTATAAGTTCTCATTGTTGATGCATTTTACTCTAGTGGAGCCTATTGTTTCATCTTGGAGTTATGATATTTAATTTCTTCAGTTGATTTCTTTCGTACCAAATAACGATTATTCTTGTTGATCAGAACTTATTATTGTTCTTGATTTTTATACACATTTATACTTGCTGAGCACTGTTGGCTCACTCTTGCTTTATTGTCTTATTTCTCCAAGTTATAGATGGGGGATGAGTGGACTTTATGGTCAGATGAGTAGTCTTGTTCCTTCAGCGAGAGGTGATGTTCGGGTTGATGACTTGGTCGGGTAGTGACTTGAACCTTGTCAGAGGTTGGTTAACTAGTTCAATAGATGGATTTAGTTCGTTAGCAGTTTGTATAACGATTTTATTCTGAGGTTGGGTTGTAATAATGTAATTTATTAGTTTGTTTCATACCATAACCTGTATGCGATCTTGGTTAAGGGGTTTCCTTTTATTATATTATGCTTATATCCAGGGATGTAATATGTTGATTGTGGTTAGTGGCCCCAAATCTATACCCCGGATTATGGGATGCCACACCCAATGTGTTACCAATGCTGTCATCTCCAAAAGCAACCATTGGGCCAGCCTTTTCCTCATACTGTGATAGTATGGCCATATTACCAGTCATATGATTTGAGCATCCACTGTCCAAGATCCACATGACCTTCTTTTCATTTTCTTTGCCCTGCAAACACAAAGGTATTACTTTTCCTTTGGTACCCAAACAAGTTTGGGTCCATGTGACTTAAAAACAGTTTTATCATAAAGAACATGCTTATCAACTTTCTTGGTGTTAGTCTTCTTGTCACTATTAGAAGTCTTAGGACCTGAGGTTTCAGACTTAGGTGATAGAGGTACCTTCCTAGCTTTAGGAGGACTTGAAGACTTTGACCTTGTGTAGTGTGTGTGAGAATTGTGACTGATACAACCATCAATGAATTGTCTTCTTAAATTAAAACAACTAGTCATAACATTCATATTGCTTGGCATACAGTCAAATTTATCACAAAATGGTGCATCTCTATGTCTTAGAGGCACAGAACAATCATAGAAAGGTTTAGGCACACTACCAACAGGTTTCTTGCATGCATGAGTTAAATGATTGGTACTGAAACAGTTCTGACAAGTTTTCCTAGGGGCATTAGGCATATAAGCATAGTTGTTATCTTTGTTAATCCCTAACTTGCCATTTCTGTTCTGTTTCTTCTTAGTCCCTTTCTTTTCTGATTCACTCTTCCCTGCTGAAACAAACTTAACAAACTTCTTTGGTCTAGACCTATCACCTACTGGCTCCTTGGCGTTTGACCTGGCACTCTCGCTCTTGGAGGATGCTTGTTGTTCACTGGATTGTGCCTCATCCTCATCATTCAACATTTGCTCGATGAGTAAGGCATCCTCATCAATTTTAAATGTTGATTCTTTATAAATTGGATTTTCAGCCTTTTTCAAAATGTGAGGCACTTCCTCATGAACAACTGTGTCATCTTCTATGACAGCATAGCCTTTTCTCTGTTTAAGAGTGCCATAGTCAAGTCCAATAGCAGCCTTGGGTTTAGCTTAGATTTTCTCACAGTAGGATTGCACTAGACCAGCTGATTTCTTAAATGTTTTCAGTTTGAATTCATTTTCAACCAATTCATCCCTAAGAGCCTTTTCTACTTGACTAGCACATAGAACCTTATTCGGCAAATATTCAACTTCTTTCTTAATGTTTTCTACTTGCATAGCAGTTAGCTCAAGTTCCTCATTTCTTTTGGTTAACATTTCATTTCTAGTAGACAATTTAGCAATTTCTTCATTAGCAGCAGTCATACTAGTATGAATATTAAACATCTCAACAGATAGTTGTTCAATCATGGATTTATACTCAGAAACAAACATGTCTATAGTAGTGAGAGATGGTACCTGAGAGTCTGATGAAGATGTGTCATCCTTGGAATTGGCCATCAAGGCATAGTTACAAAATTCTTGTTCCTCTCCATCACTATCAGAATCATCCCAACACTTCCCTTCAGCAATGTAGGCCTTACCTTGTGTCTGCTTTTTCAAAAGGGCCTCATACTTAGCTTCGAGCTCAAGAAACTCTCTATCCTTCTTTTTAGGCTTCTTGCATTCACTGGCAAAATGCCCTAGGTCATTGCATCTATAACACCTTACAGATGACCTATCCACATGGCTGGTTTTGAACTTGTTCTTGTTTGGTTTCACAGGTGCCTTGCTCTTGTTGAATGAATGGTTTTGGGTTTTGGGTTTGAAGGGTTGATTCCTTTTGAATCTGATGTTTGGAAATTTTCTGGCCATGAAGGCATATGAAGTGTTTTCCATCCCATCTAGTTCTTCAAGAGTGTAAAACTCTTCTTCCTCCTTCTCCTCAACAGGTTCACTTACTTCAGCTTCAGTTTCTTCATCATCATCTACTATCTCCTCTATCCTTAGCTGGCTTGTAGATGCTTCTAGGTCTTGAATAGACTTGTTGACAACCAAGGCACATGATGTGTTTATCATTCTGCCTTGGTTAGCCTGGATAGCCCTTTTCTGAAGCAACTCAAGCTCATGAGTTTTTAAAACTCCATAGAGCACATCATAAGTGATTTTGTTCAAATCTCTTTCTCTTAGAGAAATGACCCTTTGCTCTAGATGATTTGGTGAAGATAGCAGAAACTTCATGTTTAACTCCTTGGTGTTGTAAACCTTGCCATTCATCTGCAACTCAGTGACTAGCTTGTGAAATCTTTCAAACATCTCAGTAATGCTCTCCTTGGGCTGTGCCATGAAAGCTTCATACTGTGTGACCAGTATCTGTTTCTTGTTTTCCTTAACCTCATCAGTTCCTTCACATAACACCTCAATGTGATCCCACATTTCTTTAGAAGATGCGCATGATGCAATGTTTGCAAACATTAACATATACATGGAATCAATGATCAGCAACATGAGATGACTGTCAAGAGCAACCATCTCTTTTTCTGATTCTGTCCATTTAGATGGTTCCTTGGCCACATAAGATCTTGGAATAGTTACAGTTCCAACAGTCTTCTCAGGTATTTCTTGTTGTGGAACGAAGGGACCATTCTTGAGAATCTCAGGATACAAAGGATGAGAGGCTTTGATGAACAACATCATTTTTATCTTCCAGAGGTTGTAGTTTTCTTTGTCAAACTTAGGGACTTTCACCGTACCTGTAGTCTTTGGTGTATTCGAACTCATGATCATTTTACTGTTTTTGAATAAACAGCCCGCTCTGATACCACTTGTTGAGTATTGAACACAGTAAAAGAATACAGAGGGGGGGTGAATGGATTCTTGAACTTTTCTTTGTTCGAGTCTATGTAGCAGTTAAGTGTTTGTGTGTGCAAGAGTGAAGGTGCGGATAAAGAACAACACAAAACACAATATCACTTTAATCTAATGTATTATTAGATAAAGGTTGCTACAATCTGTGAATACAAATGATAGTATTCTCAGCTTCGTTTTTCTCAGAGAGATACAGCTTGCAGTATTTAAAAACTTGACTCACAAAGTTAATGACTAAGGGAGTGAGGCTGTATCCTTATAGAACATGGATACAACCTACCTACTCCAAACAAGATAGCTAAACAAATTGCTTTCTAGTCTGTCTATCTTTTTTTGAGTAAGTGTCCAAACGGTTACAGATTTGACTTTGCAAAGCCTGTTCAGATCCACTTCTTTAGCCCCCTTGTCTCTTCTATATCTCTCTAAGCTTCCTTGTAGGCTTTCCAGAGCACGTTACAGATTGTGGTCCATAAAGTGCATTGGCTTGTTGCAGGTTTCAGACTTGTACAATTTCTTCAGTATCTTGTCTCCAAGAACGTATTCGAGAAGTGACTAAGTAAGTGATTTGAGAACTAGAATTGACTTGATCGATAACTCTGAGTTCTCGAATACTGTTATATTGACATATCGAATCACTTATCGAATAGCTCTTTTCTTCAGGATTCCTTGAGTTGTCGAATAGAACACTTGACTTGTCGAATCCTTGAGATATCGAATAGCTTTCTGAGTCCTTGAGGTATCGAATTGAACTTTGACTTGTTGACTCTTTGAGAACTCGAATACCACTTTTGATTTGTTGACTTCTTGAGTTCTCGAACAGAGTAATAGACATATCGAATCTCTAAGATATCGAACAGTGTATTCAGAGATATCGAATAGTGTCTTGAGATATCGAATCCCTGACTTCTCGAATGCTGAACTTCTCGAATAGACAAATACACTTCTCGAATTGGTACTTAGGCAAATTCTTCATTTCTTCAAATCCGAACTGTGATTATATGACAGTCTTTATCTTCTTGCTTGAGCCATGAACCTTGGAACTTCTTTCAAGCATTAATCTTGACTATATAAGTACAGTTACACAACTAGGATCTGATGCCTATTATAAGTGCAAAACAAATAGAAATTCTACAACTAGAGGTTCCCTCAGTTAAGAGGTCAAGTAAGTAATGCAAAGCATTACAAACAATTAGGCTTGTTATTAGATGTAAACAGGCATGCCTCTGTGACTAACACTGAATTCTCGCTGAATCTCAACTAATTCTGGATTTTTGTCTAAAATTTTAATTCACTCATAAAAACACATTTTATTTAATTTAGAATTATTTCTAAGTTAGATAACTGCCAGCTGTGAGTTACAATCTGCTTGAGTTATCGAATAAGCCTTTCTTGACTTTTTGAATAGTTGTTTTCTACTTCTCGAATGCCTGACTTGTCGATACAAAACATACATCTAATCGACAATTCAAGTACTTCATACTTATACAATTCTACATCTATTCGATTCATTTCATTCGATTTCCCAAGCATCTAAACTCCCAAAACCTCTGAAAACCCTAACTACCAAAAGCTAAATTTCTTCTTCAACCTGTACTCTCTCTTCTCTTCTCTCTATATCAATGGAAACAGTGAAGTTCAACACCAATTTTATCGCCTTAACCAGTGACGTTGAAGCACCGAATGCGAACTTCAAATGCTTTGTGAAATGGATGGCTGAGTCATACATCAAGGATGCACTCTCTGCCAACCCAACTCTGTATCTAGATATCCTGGAACAGTTTTGGGGAACTGCTATTGTGGAAGTTGTAGCCCTGGAAAGCGCGATAACTTCATATATCATCTACTGCAAGATTCAAGATAAGGAAATCACTATCATTATTGCAGACATGAATCAAGCACTGGGCCTACAACAATAGTCATATGACATACTGGCCACAAATGCAGAGTTAGAAGAATTCTTTGAATTCATCAACTACTCAGATGGGATCAATCTTGGAAAGTTAAACAGAAAGAATCTGAGAAATGAGTGGAGCTATGTGTTTGCAACTCTTCTTCAAGTCTTCACTGCCAGGAAATCAAGCTTTGACCAAATCAGTGCACCTACGCAGCAAATTGGCTATGCATTGGCCTATGGAAGGAAGATAGATGTTGGTCAAATCATCCTCCAAGAGCTGTATGGGAGACTTGGTAAGAACACAACCAAGAGAGGTATTGACATTTTCTTCCCTCGTTTTATTCAATCTGTTCTTAATTTTAAAAATGCTCAATTGATTGAACTGCCTGGGATAGATAGAAATAGAATAGGCTATCCTAAATCCATGACCAAACTCATTTTTGGTAATTTGGAGACAAGGAATGATGTGGATGTAATACTTAACATAACTCCCCACATGGAGGGTTTGTTTAGGACTTACCCCCACAACATGCCAATATTTGATTCAAAATCTCAGTTAGCACAGCCCAAACAAGTAGAACAAAATGCTAACCCAGGGCCTGCTAACAAACCCACTCAGCCAAACACTCTACCACATATTGAGCCAACTGCATCATCCTCTCAAAACGGTGATGTTAGTAAAAAGAAGAGAAAGGAGATAGCCTCTGCACCATTAACCATATTATCTGAAGAAGCATTGGCTGTAGAATTAGAAAGTGAGGCAACTGAGTCACCCCTTATTAGGCCAAAGAAGAAGAAAACTAAAACCACCTCTTCAGTCACACAAATGGCTGAAGTTGTAAAATTAGGGGCAAACAGTTCACTAGATGTATCCTCTCAACAGGGTGCATCTACAGAATCAAGCATCCTCCCCAATGCACCTACTTGTATAGAGTCAGCACCTGGGAGTGATAAGGCTGGCACAACACTGAGTGGAGAGCACATCACAATTGAAACTCCCTCTATTTCTCAGGGGGAGTTGCCAAAATCTATTCCACAAGACACTTCTCTTTTAAAATCTACTACTCAAATTTCTTTGTAGCCTGAAACTCAAGCAATTGAGGAGCAAGGCATTGATCATCAAGAATTCTTTTCTCTTGATGAGCCAATGAATTCAAGTGACTTGGTGCATGACACCTTGCTCACCACCCATGACCCACATTTAGATGGTGAGGGAATGCAAGCTGGGGCATATCCTAATGACATCATCACAAACACAGAGGTTCCACTAGTTTTCACTAGAGACTCTGTGCCTGTGTCAACTGCTGGTGTAACTCATCCCACTTCTGTGGAGACACCAGTAGTAGAGTTAATCCATCCGGTTACAGAAGTTGCATCTGTAACTGAGGAGTCTAGCTTGCCTAGCTCTAGCTCTGACTTTCTGTCACAATGGCTGAAGCCTGTGCAACATGACAGTGCTTCAGGATCAGGGTCTGTTCCACCACAATTGACGGTTAAAGCACTTCAAAGCTTAGTTGTGGATCAGATACTTGAGTTTGTCAAGATTGCTCAGAACTTAGTCACCTCCAACATGCCTAATCCATACTATGAAGCCATTCTGCTATGCCATAGGGATGATGTGGAGGTGCAAAAGGCCAAGATAATTGATGATGCTGAGAGAGATGGCAATGTAGATACTTGGTTGCAAGGAAAATATGATATTACTCTTGATGAAGCTCTTCAATATCTTAAAGAGGAATACATCACTTCACTGGGTTCCAATGCAAAATCTCTGACCCCTGGTGAAGTGTATGAGGCTATGAATGATTCACACAATGGATTCCTCAAGGCTATAAACTATCTTGGAAAAGGAGTCAAAACTGAGGTCAACAGAGTGTGTGATAAGACAGCCACTACAGTGGAAGAAATCAAGAGGAACTTTGATGCCAAATTCCCCCAGTTGGACAGTGTATTCAAGGACCTCAAACACTGCAACACCACCTGTACCAAGATGGATAATGGCTTAGCTCTACTCAAGGATATTGTCACAGGTCTGGGGCATAAATTTCAAGTTCTATCTGATCAGACAACAGATGCCAATGCCATGCTAAGGACTATGTTCAAAAATCTATATGGAGATAAGCTAGTGACTGAGGTCCCTATGCATGAAATGTCCAAGTATGAAGAAAAGAGACTACAAGACCAATCCTTATCTGGTTTCAAGGCAAA
Source organism: Kitagawia praeruptora (assembly GCA_037693485.1). NCBI lineage: Eukaryota > Viridiplantae > Streptophyta > Magnoliopsida > Apiales > Apiaceae > Kitagawia > Kitagawia praeruptora. The sequence goes on along the minus strand of CM075351.1, from coordinate 111,311,126 downwards.
TGAGCTATTCACTAAAGTGGATACTCTTGAAAAGGAGGTGGTGTCTCTCAAAGAATCAAATGATCATTTGACAGACAAGGTTGCAACTCTAACTGAGCAGTTGAGCACTCAAGCCACCAACACAGCTGAGGTTCTTCTGCATCAACAATCTATGTTGTCTGCCATGATGAAGCACATGGGTCTCCCTCTACCTGAAGAATCTTCAAACCCAAAGGTCATTTCTACAGCCTCTGTGCCTGACAACAAGCTTAAGGGGGAAAAGAGGACAAGGAACTCAAAAACAAAGGGGGAGAAACCTAAGGAGAAGGGCATACATATAAATGAGGGTGGTCACCAAAGGGCTGAATATATAACTCAGGTTTCAGGCAAAGGCAAATCCAAGGTTGATGAACATCCATCCTCTCTGCCAGTGGTCACTCTACCACCTGTGCACATCACTACACCTAGTGGCCAAAAGCAAACTGTCACTACTACAGTGGTGGCAGGTTCCATGCCAAGTGACCTAGTCCAAGTCTCTAGACATGAGGATGACCCAGTGGAAGCTAGTGTGCACTACTACAAAAAAGCCTAAAGAGACCACCTAAAAACCATCTTAGAGACCACTTCAAGAGGGTGTCTCTAGGTCAGTGGTCTCTTAGGATAAGAGACCTCTTCTTTGAGGGGGTTTCTTAAATATAAATTAAAGACCCATTTTTTAAGAAAAGTGATCTCTTAGGTAGAGGGAAAAGAAACCACTTATTTAGATTACATGGTCTCTCTGGTTCTAGTAAAGAAACCACATAGACCAATAAGTGGTCTGTTTGATTTCAATAAAAAAATCAGTTGTCTCTAAAAGGTGGTCTCTTTGCTCTGAATAGGATTAATGTTCGAAACCGTATCCGAATCTGAAAATATCCGAAAAAATCGTATCCGTATCCGAATCCGGTGGATATTATCCGGATCTGAATCCGTTTTTCAAACAACGATAATTTTTTTTGAAATTTGCATTTACTAGAAAAAACAGATATATTAATGAGATAAATTCTTCATAATTTATACTACAAGATACTCAGTTCAGTAATTACTAATTACAACCATCAAATATATGTCTAAATTTGCATATAAAATTTACAACCATCAAATATATGTCTTTCATGTCTAGTTTCTATAGCACAAGATCTCAAAAACACCTCTACAGCCAGATAACAGAGGCCCTGGTAACATTAATAAAAAACGCCAGCACCGGTTTCATTTATCACATCTTGGCGCAAAAGGGCTAGGGAAGCTAGTCCGTCAGCAAAGTAAAATCCTGGTGATAATCTGAAGAAATTATGGAAAATGATTGTTCAAATTAGAAGTGATATACACTGTATAACCCCCATAATGGGTCTGTATAATATTGCATTATATTTGATTCAAGCACAAATTTTTTATGTAATCCCATCAGAGTAAATATTTCAAACTAATAATACAAAAAATTGGACAGAAGTTTGATACTATCAAATTATGAACTTGCACACTAATCTACGAAACCATATAAAAATGATAACATACCTGCATAACCAAAGCCTACGGAAATTTCTTAGCGCATTCCTGCATCAACTCTCTACCTAACGGAGCAGCACCATAACCAATTTGCTTCAGAGACGAAAAGTCAAACTTTCCAACCCCATTGTATTTTGCCAACGCAAGTACAATCGGAGGCACAACCCACATATGTGTAACCTTATACCTCTCAATCGTCCTTAAAAGCAACTCCAAATCAAATTTTGTCATCGACACAATCGTACTTCCCCTTTGCAATTGAGCATAAGTAATAACACAAAATCCAAACACATGAAACATAGGCAAAATACACAAAAACACACTACTCAACTCCCCCATCAAATCCATATCACTACAAGCCATCAAAGCAGCTGCAATAAAATTCCTGTGACTTAATACCACACCTTTACTAATACTAGAGTACCCGAAGAATACAACAAAGCAGCAGTATCATTCCCCGAAACATCGACCGAAAACAACAAAGACCCATCATTCCTAACCAAACTCCCAACCTCCATTCGATTCATCACCTACAATATACACATAAAATGACCCGATTAAGACAGAAAACTCAAGTTTCCGATCAGATTCAAGCACATATAAAACATATATACAGTGGGCATCGAGTATTAACCAGAAAAATGAGTATATAGAAACTGAGATGGAGAGAGGCGCTGAGATGGAGAGAAACAAGAAGAGGCGTTGGTTATATAGAAACTGACTAGGGTTTTGTTTTGGGCTTTTCTCAATTTATTATCAGATAATGGGCTAACAAGTCACAAACTAAAAACACGTACAATACAGATAATGATAAAAATGATAAGAAACCACCTTTTTAATTAAAGATGTCTCTTTTCATGTATTATAAGAGATCTCTTTTTTAAAAAGTGAGGTTTCTTTTATTAAATAACCACTTATTTAAATAAGAGGGTCTCTTTACTTATATTATAAGAGACCATTTTTTGAAAAAGTGTGGTTTCTTTTCATAAGTAATCAATTATTTGAATAAGATGATCTCTTATTAGCGGTTCCTTTGCCTATATTTGTAGTAGTGGTGATTACTGAGGCCAAGCTGATAGAAGTAGCAAATTTAGAGACTTATCATGATGCTGCATTCTTGAAGTTTCTGCAAGTCTCAAAGGCAAAGGTAGGAGGAGATACTTTGCTGTACAGAAGAAGCCTCAATGACCAAATTAAATATCTAACAGTAATTCCAAGAAAGCTAAATCAAATCTATCTCAAGGAAATCATGATGGTGGCCAATGGCAAAATATGGCACCTATCTATTGGCACCTTGAAAGCCCTTAAATTCACTGAGATTGATTCCATCTTGGAACTAATTGAGAAGAAAGGGGAGAACAACAAGAGTCTGTACACTGAACTGAGAAATGGTCAACAAGCTAGGCTTCCTGAAGTATGCATCAAGCCAAGAACCATCTTCTATCAACCTGGTACAAAAATTCAAGATGTTAATCAGTTGGTTATCCCCAGTGATCTCACCCCTCGAAACCACAGACTCATCATTGTTGTTGCTGATCAGCTACAAAAGAAGGGTGGAGTCAGAACTGCTGAAGAGTTGGAAGCACTACACATCCTAAGATCATTTATTGCTACTGGTATAATTCCAGAAATGGCTCAGCCTAGGAGGAATAAGGATGAAAAAGATGATGACAAGAGTGATGGGAGGAGAAGTCATCACAGGAGTGATAAGGGTGATAGAGATGAGAAGAAGAAGAGAGATAACAAAGACAAGATAGATGGTGATGACCAAGGCAAAGTCTATGAGAGGAAGATTGGAAAATGGCAAGCCTTAGGCATTGCTAGCAGTAAACTCACCACAACAAAAGACTCTAAGTCTAGGGTGAATACTTTTAGTAATGACCTACCAAAATCTGATTCAATGGTTTCTACAACTGTTTTGCCACCTCAAGAAGAGAAAAAGATTCAAGTCAAGAAACCAGGTGTTTGTTTCCATAAGCAAACTGCTAATGGAGTACTACAATGGTGTACAAGCAAAGGTCATAAGTTTCTGCCTAGCAATCAAGTAAAAAGAATTAAATTCAAGCATGCTGCAAGAAGGGTGAAACTATCCAAGTCTAAGGCACTGACAATTATCCCAGGCTTAAACCTCCAACCACTTGATGAAGACAAATTGCAATATCTGAGGGCTCAAAAAATCTACCATGTTGCCATTGTTGATGATTGTCTTGAATTTAAATATACTGATGGAAGGTAGAAGAAATTCATACAAGGGACATGTCAGCACTGGGGTAGGCTATATGATATAGAAAGGATAATTGCAATGTTGGATTCTGAAGACAGGGTGAAAAGGGTATGGAAGCTGGAGTTAATTGACTTTGTCAAAATGAAGAGAGATCACAAGGCAGAAATGAAAAAGAACAGTGAAGAGCTACTAAAGAAAAAGGAGGAGGAGTTTGCTGCAATGGAAGCTAAGGTTGATGAATTAAGGGCTATGGGTCTGTGTATGCTTCAGTTGACCGTGAGCTGGAACATTATCGTAAAATTGATTCCTTCTACAGTGGAACGAATGGTTTGACAATTGTTAGACAGGTGTTGACAAAGATTTTAGTATTGTGATAATATATCAGCATGAAGAACTCTACAGGCAGACCAGTCTGTTTAGAGTATCACTTAAATTCTGATATTGTCTATTGATGGTATTTTAGGGTGACCTTCTAGTAGTAGCAAATGTTGGTGACTCTCGTGCCGTATTAGCTACCACCTCTGATGATGGCAGCTTGATAGCATTTCAGCTTACTCTCGATTTTAAGCCTAATATACCTCGTGAGTATCTTCTTTAATTGTTTTTTGTTCTCTACTTGCATAATGTTTGAAAATACACTTTCTTGATTTTTATAACATGGTCTACAAAGGAGGCAGAGCGTATAGTTCAGTGTAATGGTCGAGTTTTCTGTTAAGATGATGAGCCTGGTGTTCACCGAGTATGGCTGCCGAATGAAGAATCACCAGGACTTGCCATGTCTAGAGCTTTTGGTGACTACTGTTTAAAGGATTTTGGACTCATCTTTTTGCCTGAAGTGACTCGAAGACAGATAACTGTCAGAGATCAGTTCATTGTGCTTGCAAGTGTCGGGGTATGTATAATAGTGTTTGTAGTTCTCTGTTTAAAAATGGTTATCTTTTGTTGCAATACATTGCATGCTCTCATTTAATAACAACGTCTATAGATTATTCTAAATAAATAACCAAATAAACTTGAAGGAAATTCATTGACATTTCCGTAAAGGCTGGTTTTTAAAGTTGAGCATAACTATAAGCATCCGCAAGGTTGGACGGAAAAGATGACTGGAGGTGGCCTCTGCCACCCAGAAATTTTCGAACCATATTTAGTTGAATGGACCATAATTCTTGTTTTGGTGCTAAATGATAGACCTTGAATTTCGAAAACCAGAAATCCTTTAGTTGCCCTACCATAGCCCAACAGCCCCCTCATGACCTGATCTTGCGTCCGCCTGTGAGCAAACATTATATTGAGAACAATATAACTATAAGCATGTACACATATTCAGAAATGAGAATATCCCTGCAAGTACTTTTATATATGTTAAATCATGTAACATAATTTCAGAAACTAACAGTAGGTTCGTATTTGTGCATCAAGGTTTGGGATGTGATCTCCATCGAAGAAGCGATTGTAATTTTGTCATCAGCACCAGACAGAGAAGTCTGCTAAACGGTTGGTTTGAGTGTGCTGTTCGTGCATGGAAGCTAAAGAGATGAGGCATAGCAACAGATGATATTTCAGCTATCTGTTTTTTTCTTCATAATCATACATTATCGTATAATGTCCACCCTTTAATTACTCCCATATAGGCTAAGCTAAAGTTTATTGATTGATCTTTCCATGTAGCTTTATTGTTCATTTGGCCCATAATAATTTTTCTATAGAATTTTTACTCATCTTTCTAAAGAAAATCAGGTGCAACACTCCAATTCTTTTACATTTTCTTTCAGCTACTGTTTTCTGGGGGAGTTACTTTTTGTTTCCTCAAAGCTAATTACCTCAATTTTATTATTTATAGTTATTAATACATGAAAGAATGTTGCACAGATTTGCATGCGTTCCAAGTTGTGTCAATTCATGAATCTTTTAACACCTTGGTTAGAGCAAGTTTGATATTGAATTTGTCTAAAAATATGCATCCTTCCACAAATTAAATCGTTTGTCAAACTCCAAATCAAGTTCTGTGTCAATTGCACAACAAAGACAATGGCATTAATTCTCTAACCCTTTTCGCAACAAAATGCCCCCATGGACCATGTCCATCAAATATCCCGCAAAACATCATGTCTTCTTGGCATCCAAGTGCCTACATTTCAAATTAAGAAAAATGAGACACATGAACTCAATTGAAATCAAAAGTGTACATGTAGCTAAATAAAACATTTGCATATTTGGCGAGGACTAACGTCGTCAGAAAGTATAATTTAATTCACAGTTGCAAGACTCATAAGTCATGGCCATATATTACCTCCCACACAATGCAACAATCTTGATTTACTCCTTTATTGCCTCTTTTCGAAGAAATCGCTGCAAAATTGCTTGATCCATCAACATTAAGCGTTCCCGAAGACCTCAAGATAAGATCATTCTTCTTGGCTTCCTTCATAATGGTTTCTACTGCCCCTGTACCACCACAATTCCGTGAACAAAATCCGAGATAATCAACTAATGCAACGCACACACAACAAAATTATATGACACGGAAAATTCGCGTCCGAACTTGTATTATTAATCCAAACAATAATCAATAATACAATCAATCTTACACGATGCTTAAGCCAAACAATACTCAAGCATATCTAACAAACATAATATGACTATATATATATATATATATATATATATATATATATATAGCCATCACAAACTTAGGCACCAAGTTACCATACAAATATATAATTACCTACCAAATTCTAATCATACTTGGTATCTAATTATCTACCCAAGACATATCATCGATAATAATTATCCAAATATAATTATTTTATTACCCATGTTTGTCTTGGACCACCAAATAACGTATTGGGTTTAACCCAACAATCCTCCCCTTCAACCCAATACGATTTCATGCACAACCAATTTAACGGTTACTATCATGACATCAACGTCGATCCGCCAATGCCTCCCCTTGAACAATAACCTCTCATTCTAGCACAAAAAGATTCCTCTTGTCCTTCCAACCTTTGAATATCTCTAAATCCTTTTTAGTGACCTCCAACATACCGTTCTTCATCATAACAATATGTCCCAAATCAAATAATTTACCCAATGAAATTAGATTTCGATTTAACTCTGGGACGTACCTTACTTAAGTTAACCTCCGAACACGACCATTGTGAAGTTTCATTGTTACCTCACCAATGCCATCAACCTTTACCCTTTTACCGTTTGGTAAAGTAACCATCATTCTCTCACACTTCTCGTAAGACGAGAACCACTCATTCTTAGCACATATGTGATGAGAACATCCCGAGTCAAGCACCCATTCTTCTTTTATCTTCTTGAACCAGAAGAGCATCTTTATCAGCTGCTACAAGCACTACTAAAAAATGGTAATAGACATCGGTTTCTGGACGATGTCTTTGAAAAAACCTGACTGATGTCTTTGTCGGTGATGTCTAAAGTCTGAACGTTTAGACATCGGTTTCTGGCCGATGTCTATTAACATATAACACATCAGTTTTAAATATATTCCTGATGTTTATGTCCTTTCTTCTTGGTTCAACTGCATGAGGTTAACTTTTTAATTGTTATATGACAGGTCTTAGATGTTATTTAACATATAGCAAACATAGAATAATTCGACATATACATCTATTTTTTTCCAAATATTGATGTCTAAGCCTTTATTAACATCGGTAAATATTAAGAAAACTGACGTATAATGTGACCGTAGACATCAGTTTTAGACGATGTTGAAGATATCTATTGCATTGGTTACCTATTTTTAAAACCGATGTCTGAGGTCCCATAGACATCGATTTTAGACGATGTTGAAGATATCTATTAAATTGGTTATATATATATATATATATATATATATATATATATATATATATATCATTTACCCCTGTTATATTCATTTATCTATATACCCAAAAAAAACCAAATAAGCCAAAACTCAAATAAAGCATCAAAATAACCACAACCATGCATTAATCCAAACTTTCATTACATCATCCAACCAATCCTAACGGCCATAATCCAAATATTTCTCTAGACCATAATCCAAAACATGCATACATTAAAAGATTTACATGTAGCTATGACCTCGTAAAATTGATCAAGTGATTAAAGGGGTACAACTAAAAATAGAATATAGCAACCTGGGAATACAAATTTCTAAGTTGAGCAGTTGCAAGTGAAGCCTGCTTGGCTGTGATGCTGCTAGTAGCCAGAATTTCTCCCTGATGCTTGTGAAGAAGAGAAAGTGCATAGATATTATACAGAACTAAAGTTGCCGTTTAACTCCCTTTCCATGAATTTCTTGTTTCAATTTATCAATGAACCTGCAGAAAGAGAACAAAAGTAATATCAGATCTACAAGAATATTTACTAGTGAACTAAAAGACTATTGTTCAAATATATAATCTTAGTATGCTACTTACATTATCATCATTTAAATATATAAACTTCCATCCACAAAGGTGTGCACGGACAGCAATATCCATGTCTTCAACTGTTGTTCGTTCTAACCAGCCACCAAAATCCTCGAGGGCCTTAATTCTCCACACTCCAGCAGTTCCATTGAAACCAAAAAAGTTGATGAAAACTCCATTTACTTGTTGTTCCACCTCAAAGTGAAAAGCCAAATTGATATAATGCAATCTTGTGAGCAAATTTTCGTCCTTGTTCACAAAAGACCACCTTGTTTGAACTAATCCCAGGTCTTCTTTTCCTTAAGAAAAAATTGGGAAAGAATCTAATAGTAATAAGACATCAGAAATAAAAGTAGAATCATGTAGTTTACCAGAGATTACATCGTCTAGCCAAGCATCATTATTTTTACACAGATTGGTTATAGAATCAAAGATCTGATAATTATACAAGAACATAATCTTAATATAGAGAGCATATAGGTGTCTTTCGCATCTTTCTTCTTTCTTTTCCTAATCACTCTTTGTCTATCAAAATTTAAACAGTTGACAATTTTAAACGTCTGGAAAACCAAGGTAATTAATGATATATAATTAAGAAATGTGCTCAAGAAAAAAAATGCAATTTAAACCAAAACAAATTAAGTACTGCATGAATATTAAGATATTATGCAGTATATAGGCAGGATAAAGTTAATTTACCTTAAAGTAAGGAATGGTTTTCTGATGACTTATAAGTTGCTTCAAGGGTTCGTATTGCAACAGCTATGTCCATATTAACTGAAGAAAAATCTCCATTATCATCCTGTCAAGAAATAGTGCACATCAAGTAAAAAAGTGTCAACCAGACAAAAAAGATATTAATTTACTTGGCAAAAAAAAGATATTAATTTGAAAATATTACTTGACAATATTAATTTACTTGGCAAAAAAAAAGATATTAATTTAAAAAAAAGATATTAATTTACTTGGCAAAAAAAAGATATTAATTTACTTGACAATATACTTATCAAACCAAATGATACAACTCAAATAATAGAGTAATAAAGTTACATTCTTCCAAATGGTAGCAGCAGCATACTGTACACTAATGGCCACAACCCGATGATGTACCATAGTGACAAACTAATGTCTCCACCTTGTATGTTTTGGACTGATATGTCTTTTCATCCGTTTCAACATGAAAGGGGTACAACATCTGCAGGTACGGGAGGAGGTGGTGGCAAAGCCTCATCAGCTGCACTAATAATACATTAACAAATCATCAGTCTCACTAATACCAATCAATCATATTACAATTTGCAGACTAAATCACTTTGAATTGGTCTAAACACACACGCACTTCAACAAATGAGCATAAAAATGACTACACCATTTACACAAATAACAAAAATCAAAACTCAAGTTCCAAATCTAAGCAGGCCTAATCAAAAAAGCAGCAAACCAAACAATACATCCAATATTTTAAACAAATAAAACTACAAATTAACAAAAGCCCACCAATCAAAATCCAATCTTTATCATAACCCATCACTTCAACATCATCAACAACACTAAATAACAACCTATATCAAGAATCGGGTAAACTACATCCAAAAAATAAATAACTAATTAGTATTTACACATTTACAAGAATTAACATTTAGAGAAATGCACAAAATCAAACATGCGATACATATATCAACATAAAAACACAAATACAAACACCAACAAACAAAACCCCCAATTTTAAAAATTAGGGTTTTGATTTTTAACAACCCCCAATTGATTTTTAATAAAAGCATGCTTTGAAACGATTAACATACATACAACTACAGCTTTCGAGCTTACCAATTCGAGCTTTCGAGCTTCAAACAAATCTGTTGAGCTTTGAAGCTTCTTCCAACTGAGCTTCGAACTGAGAGAGAGTCGGGAGAGAGGAGAGACAGCTGGTGAGAGAGAGTGGAGAGAGAGGTGATAGTCGAAAGAGAGAGGTGAGAGTCGAGAGAGGTGAGAGTCGCGAGAGAGAGATGTGAGGTAATTAGGTCATCTGTGAGAGAAAGAGAGTGTGAGGTGAGAGTGGTTTTGTTTTGTTTTTAATTTTAATGAATAAATTTGTCTGAATGTAGTACAAAAATAAAACTAAGGGGGAATAACTGAGATTGGGGATGGGGGAAATACAAAAATTTTGTGAAGGGGGGAACAGATTTGGCAAGTAGGCGGGTAATGGAAAGTAAAAAGGGGGAAAATAAAACTAAGGGGGGGAATAATTAAGAGGGAAACGCGCGTTTTTTTTAAAGTAGACATTTAGACATCGGTTCATAAATGAAGCGATGTCTAAAAATTTTTAAGAAAACATTTAGACATCGGTTGATATGTCAAGTGATGTCTGAATGTTTAAAAGACATCGGTTTTAAAACGGGCGATGTTAAATGGATTTTTAACATCGGTTTTATTGTAATCGATGTTAAAAACGGTGATGTCTATTAACAGTTTTTTAGTAGTGAAGCGAAACACTACCCCCTCCTTGAGTTTTCTTCAACTCCACCAAATCTTATCTTACTAGTGAATACGTGTATTGTACATGACCCAATTCTCCTTAATAAAAACACTTAATATTAGGGTTACGTTTCTTAGCATACATCTTATTCTTGTCACGCGCATCTACCACAAGTGCACTTCCATCAGATACGTCAATCGATCCTTGCTTCATCAATCTTTCGGTCTCTAGAAGAACGACAATGGTCTCATCCAAATCTTCCCAACCAATAAAGAAGTAATCACGGTACTGTACTTCTTTGGTAGAGACACAAGTAGAAGAACAGCTTTGTCCTCATCCTTTAATTTTTCATCCAAATTATTCAGCTGGTTAATCAATCCATTAAAACGATTAAGATGATCTCTTAAATCTTCATCTTCTTCCATCTTGAGCCCGAACAAATCTTTCTTGAGAAACAACTTGTTAGCCAAAGACTTTGAGTGATTCGTCAACTTTGTTAGAAAATGGAAAGTTTGAGGCATATTTAAAATTTGTTCTTGATGTAATTTCCGGAAACTAACAAGTGGAAGTTGTTCCTTGTAATGAGGACTTAAACTTTCATGTTTGGATCTAAGATTTAAAATATGTTCTTGATGTAATTTCCGGAAACTAACAAGTGGAAGTTGTTCCTTTTAATGAGGACTTAAACTTTCATGTTTGGATCTAAGACATTTTCTTAGTGGAATCCATAAATAAATTGAGTTGAAGTTGCTTGCTTAAAATGGGTTTTATGGGTTATTTAGTTGAAATAACTTGAGTCCCACATAGAATTGGTAATGAAAGGTTGGTGGATTTATATAGCTCCATGTGCAAGTGTAGTGCACAACTACTAAGGCATGTGGGTGTGCATGGATGTAGTGTGGGCCTCGCGCGCGCGCACACACACACGCACCGCCGCCGCCCGCCTCGCCACGACACGACACGACCCGGGTCGGGTCGAAGGGCGATTTGGGCGAATGTCTCGACGTCTCACGTACGCGAGGCGACCTGGGCGAGGGATTTTATTACCTGGAATATTAATTTATTTTAACAGAAAATCAGACTTTATTTGTTATTGCTATTGGATCAGTATTTGGATTATTGGGCCTGATCAGAGATCAAATCTTGATGAACAGACTCTGAACATAATCAAATACTGATGGGCATCAGATCCTGACGGACCAAAATCCTGATGGATCAGATACTGATGTTGACCAATCCTGATGGACATCAGATCCTGAGGATGGTTAAATCTTGATGCTGTTGTAACTGAAAAATAAATACTAATGCAGGTAATGAAATTAAATCAGAATATTTACTTTCCTTTTATGATATATCAGTTACGTTTTATTTTTTGTATTATATACATACAGAATAGAACATTGAGATATATGCTTCTAAGGACAGAAAACCCTAGCTGCTTTCTTCACGCTCTCTCTCAATACATACAGATACAATACATAATTCTCAGGCGAACTGAGGTGCTGGTCGATGTTGATCACTGGTGGATTTGTGAACACCTTGATCTGTTGCTGTTTTATGCTGGAAGCGATATTGCTGAAACCCAATCACAACGTAAGTGGGGCAATATTCTCTTCAAGAACAACCAAGTCTTCTCGAAGGGCTTGGTGACTCAGCTGTTCAATCTCTTATCAGTACTTGCCATAAGCTTCTGTGGGAGATAAGTTACTCTTGACTTTCTCGTTAATTAGAGTCTCTTATTATATTCTTGTTTTGCCTTCGTGATTTGTTTTGTTAATTGGTTATTTGCCTGTTCTTGTTTTAATATATATATATATATATATATATATATATATATATATATATATATATATATATATATATATATATATATCATTGCCTCATTGTTGTTATAGTTAATTATACCAACCAAACTTCTCCCACAAATTCTTAGAGTTATATTCTCCTCAAGAACATAATACTTGATTTCCGGTGCAAGGGCCAACCGGATTGTCGATGCCGCACGTAACTTTATGTCTTGCCACTTTGCAGTTTCCACATCAGTAGGCTTCTTATCTTCAAGAGTCGCATATAACCCTCGTTGAATTAACAGATCTTTCACTGTGCTATGGCATAACGTAAAATTATTTATTCCATTAAACAATCCAATCTCGAATTTTCCTCCACCCATATCCATCACGAACCTTGGCTTTGATACCACTTGTTAGGGAGCAAAACCCGAGATAATCAACTAATGCAAAGAACACACAACAAAATTATATTACACGGAAAACCCGCGTCCCAACTTTTATTATTAATCCAAACAATAATCAATAATACAATTAATATCACCAAACGGTGTTTCACTCACACGTACTTAAGCCAAACAATACTCAAGCATATTTAACAAACATAATATGACTATGTATATATAGCCATCACAAACTTAGGCACAAAGTTACCATACAAATATAATCATATTTGGTTTCTAATTACCTACCAAATTCTAATCATAATTGATATCTAATTATCTACCCAAGACATATCATCTATAATAATTATCCAAATATAATTATTATATTACCCATATTTGTCTTGGACCACCAAATACCGTATTGGGTTTAACCCAACACTCTTCACTTTCTTAAGTGACTTTGCTAATCCAATAAACATGGTTGTAAAATGCTCCATACAATCCACCTCCATAACTTCAATTCCTACAAGATAAGATATGGTCTTCTTATATACACAAATCTAGGGCTGTCAAAAAAATTCGGATATCCGTCCGAAATATCCGAATCCGTATCCGAAAAATTAGGATATTATCCGTATCCGAATCCGACATATCCGTATCCGAAAAATTAGGATATTATATTAATATATTAATATATTATATTAATATAATATATTAATATATTATATATTATACATCATATATTAATATATTATATTAATATATTAATATATAATATAGAATATATTATATATCATATATCATATATTAATATATTATATTTTTATATTAATATATTATATTAATATATTAATTATATTATATAATATCATATTATATAATATATTAATATATATTATATATTAATATGATATATAATATATTATATATTAATATATTAATATATTATATATCATATATTAATATATTATATATCATATAATATAATATTATATTAATATATTGTATTAATATATTAATATATTGTATTAATATATTGTATTAATATATCATATATCATATTAATATATTAACATATTATATTAATAAACTATAAATATGATATATACCATCATTTATATATTGCTGTAAAAAATATCCGAAATACCGAATATCCGTCCGAAATATCCGTATTCGTATTCGAAAAAATTAGGATATTATCCGTATCCCAAAAAAATTGCCCGTATCGTATCCGAAATATCCGTTTGACAACCCTACACAAATCCTACATGTGCAATACATGATACATGATCACATTAACCTTATTCTCTTGGCATCATTACAGAACATCCCATTGTCACTTTTGTAGTACATGTGTCAGTAATAGGTGTGTGAAATGACTGAAAGTCATAAATTTCATTTTCATTAGAGCATAAATTCAATGAACATAAAAAGGCCAGCCTGCCCAAAAGGATGCTCTCTCCGTCCAATCCATTTCTTTACAGTTACTAGTTTGGGCCGTCTCATCCATTTCTTTACATTCCAAAATTAATAAACTTTTAATAATATAAAACACTATTACACTCACTATCTTCCTCCACTTTCTCAAATCTACTATTAATTATTGATAGATCCCACCACTTTACCCATTTTTTATTACTTTACCTACTTTTATATATATATATATATATATATTGGTCTCCGTGCTCACCAAGGACGTAAACATCCAGGTGGGACGGAGGGAGCAATTGTCTTTAGAGTACAGACCAAAAAGTAGAAAAAATCTATTCTTACATCAAAATATCAAATTCTACTGCAAAATAATTGCAAGAAACAAACATGATTAGACTAACACATAAATCAAGAATATACATATATAAACACACAAAACTCCAAATTTCAATCATTTCACAAACCCAAAATTGCAAAAAAGGAAAGTTAAGGGAGTGCCTTGATGATTTGTGACTGGAAACTGATAAAGTGATCGGAAAATGGCTGGAAAATAGTGGAATGAGAGAAAAGGTGGGAGAAAAAGAGGCAAGTAAAAGATCATTATCCATAATTTTAGTTTTGATATTTATGCAAGGAGAATTTGTGAAAAAACAGTAAATAACGTGTATTTGTTGTATGTGACTATGTGTATACAACAAAGGCAGCTCAAAGATCCTAACTTCTTGTAATAATGCAACAAGTGATGTGTCCATTCGTTAATCCAGAAGCCACTCATTTTACCATTTTAACCACCCACTCATGCAACAAATAATAATGGTTATTTCTGGTTTAACTCAAATTAATATTACTAGCTCCACCTTTTCGAAAGTGCTTAAAGTAATGGAATGAACAGGAGTTCACATCGAGCTACCCCAGTCGTAATTTGCTTTTTGTCTAAATTAAAGAACTCTAGGATAATCTTGTACTCTCGGTTTCAAAATATTTTTCCCATTTGAGTTGTACACGATTGTCAACATACATTTTTATTCATTAATATCTTCAATTTCGTATTAGTACTTCATTGTATTAAAGTAGTAACAAATACGAATCTAACAATATCACTCATGACTATATTTGATCTTATAAATTATAGGTAAATTAATAATTTATCTCATATAATGAATAAGGCCGACATTTGAAATGGACAATTTATAAAGAGACAGAGGGAGTAGTAAAAAACAAGGTGTACCTGGATATTATTTTGTGTGCATGAGAAATTATAGTCTTTTAAACTCCCTTCGTCCCTCTCATTTTTTACAAATTACAAATTAGTTGGACAAAGAGGTTAAGAAAAAGTATAAAATGGAAAAAAATAAATTAATAAAATAGTGGGATCAATCAATATTTTATGTAATAAATGGAGTTTAATGTAGAAAAATAATGGATGCAGTTACTTTTTGTATTTTTTTTTTTTTTGCATAAATGAAACGATTTCATTTAAAAGATAAAATTTACATAATCCGAGAAGGAAAGGAAAAAGAGACATTCTTTCTTCCACAAAAGTTTAGGTATGCTTAACCAATCCATGGGTCGTAACCTGAATTACGACTGACATGAGAAAGAGATTTCTCCGGAAATTAGATAATAAAACTCTATATCAGAGAAGAAGACTCCAAAAATGGGAAGGCCTCGTTAAAAATCCCGCATGAGCAAAACCCTATGGGAAAAAACTGAAGGGGAAAAAAGAGCTTACTTTTTGCATTATAAAATTTATTATTTTGGCTAAGTTTTGGATTGTAAAGGATTGATGGGGACATTTCAAAAAAAGATTAAAGAAATGAAAGGGATCAAGAAAATATGTGTTATTGATTATAACCACTCGTCTAAAAATTATCTATTCTAGACGATATTCGAGATATATTGAGAAATTGATTCCGGTTGTATTTATTGTTTGTGAAAAATCATAGCATTCCTATATCTATTATTAGTTATAACTATGTTCTAAATGTTATTCCCTCTAAAAAAATGCTCTATATGTTATCGATTTTAAATGGCATTCGATAAGATATTGAGAAATTAATTTATTTAAAAAGGAATTGAACTTTAAAACTCTTTCAATAACTAATATCTTATTCACGAATTTCAAAAATAGATGAAAATAAATTTTGGATAAATATTAAATTTTCATCATAATTTTGAAGTGAAAATTTTGGAATAAAAATATGCTAAATTTGCATTCATCATCACTTACATTTATCCATATTAAAAACTCGAAAATGTAAATATTAAGTAAAAATGGAATTATTTTACTTAATTTTTACTTGTTTTACTCCATTTTTAAAACTCCTCGGTAAGGTGTAAAATTATGTTTGTCATGGTTGGGAGATGAAATTTTTAACAACTTTTTTTAAAAACAATATTTTTTTTAATGTTTTTTGTGATTTTATCATCTTCTCAAAATATTTGTAAAAATATTATTTGCAACCAAAGCAATCGGATGTTACCTAAAATATATATTTACAAAAATACGATTAGCAACTAATGCAAACAAATGCAACTTTTTAAAAAATCAAAAAGTTTGTTAATAAAAAGAGTGAATGAAAATAAAGATGAATAAAACTTGGAATCTCAGCGTTGTTTTCCCTCCCGCTCAAACCTGGTACCATCCCCCTCACGGCCTCAGCTTACTAGCTTATAACACGTGCAATGCACGGTTCTTTTTTTAATATTTATATTTATATTAATATTGTAAATATTTATATGTTATTAATTTACATATTAAATTGTTGTTAAAATATTGATATATATATATAGTCCTACTTCAATATAAACTAAATTAAAATAGAAACTAGAAACTAAATCATAATTTAACATTTCAAGCTAATCTAATGACCAAACTAGGGGTACCCCAATACAAAAAACGTTTAAAATACTTGGCTCTATCTAACAAAAAAAAATCTATGTTCACGTGATGACGTGGCAGTGGATTTCATTGGTTAACGGTGCTTCGCACCTTCTTGTACGGCGCTTCGCGCCTTTATCATTATAAAGTTGTAAGGAATGACAATCAATGGTAAAGGCAATAGATGATTGACGGGTGTGTCCAGGGCCTTCGGCCCTCACGACTACCTAACTCATCCGTTTACTGTCTTAAATACTTCGCATTTCTATGGCAAGAATGAAAATCTAACATTTCAAGCTAATCTAATGACCAAACTAGGGGTACCCCAATATAAAAAATGTTTAAAATTATTGGATCCATTCAGCAAAAAAAAAATCATTGTTCACTGCTGACGTGGCAGTGATGTCAGCGTGAACAGTAACTTTATTTTTTGTTGAATGGAGCCAATAATTTTAAACACTTTTTGTGAAGGTGGCCCTGGCGGGACCATTAGAATAAATGAAATATAATTTATTTAGTGTTAGTTTCTAGTTTCTATTTAAGAGTTAGTTTCTATTTGATACTTTGCATATATATATATATATATATATATATATATATATATATATATATATATATATATATATATATATATATGCAAAGTATCAAATAGAAACTAGAAACTAACAGTAAATAAATTATATTTCATCTATTCTATGGTCCCGCCAAGGGTACCTTTGTTAGTCACAAAGGCATGCATGTATATATCTAATAATAAGCCTAATTGTCTGTAATGCTTTGCATTACTTACATGACCTCTTAACTGAGGGAACCTCTAGTTGTAGAGTTTCTACTTGTTTTGTACTTATAGTAGGCATCAAATCCTAGTTGTGTTACTGTACTTATATAGTCAAGAATAATGCTTGAAAAAAGTTCCAAGGTTCGTGCCTCAAGCAAGAAGATAAAGACTGTCAAATAATCACAGTTGGGATTTGAAGAAATGAAGAATTTGCCTAAGTACCAATTCGAGAAGTATATTTGTCTATTCGAGAAGTTCAGCATTCGAGAAGTCAGGGATTCGATATGTCTATTACTCTGTTCGAGAACTCAAGAAGTCAACAAGTCAAAAGTGGTATTCGAGTTCTCAAGGAGTCAACAAGTCAAAGCTATTCGATATCTCAACGATTCGACAAGTCAAGTGTTCTATTCGACAACTCAAGGAATCCTGAAGAAAAGAGCTATTCGAGAAGTGATTTGATATGTCAATATAACAGTGTTCGAGAACTCAGAGTTATCGATCAAGTAAATTCTAGTTCTCGAATCACTTACTTAGTCACTTCTCGAATACGTTCTTGGAGACAAGATACTGAAGAAATTGTACAAGTCTGAAACCTGCAACAAGCCAATGCACTTTATGGACCACAGTTTGTAACATGCTCTGGAAAGCCTACAAGGAAGCTTGGAGAGATATAGAAAAGACAAGGGGCTAAAGAAGTGGATCTGAACAGGCTTTGCAAAGTCAAATCTGTAACCGTTTGGACACTTACTCAAAAAGGATAGACAGACTAGAAAGTAATTTGTTTAGCTATCTTGTTTGGAGTAGGTAGGTTGTATCCATGTTCTATAAGGATACAGCCTCACTCCCTTAGTCATTAACTTTGTGAGTCAAGTTTTTAAATACTGCAAGCTGTATCTCTCTGAGAAAAATGAAGCTGAGAATACTATCATTTGTATTCACAGATTGTAGCAACCTTTATCTAATAATACATTAGATTAAAGTGATATTGTGTCTTGTGTTGTTCTTTATCCGCACCTTCACTCTTGCACACACAAACACTTAACTGCTACATAGACTCAAATACAGAAAAGTTCAAGAATCCATTCACCCCCCCTTCTGTATTCTTATACTGTGTTTAATACTCAACAAGTGGTATCAGAGCGGGCTGTTTATTCAAAAACAGAAAAATGATCATGAGTTCGAATACACCAAAGACTACAGGAACGGTGAAAGTCCCTAAGTTTGACAAAGAAAACTACAACCTCTGGAAGATAAAAATGATGTTGTTCATCAAAGCCTCTCATCCTTTGTATCCTGAGATTCTCAAGAATGGTCCCTTTGTTCCACAACAAGAGATACCTGAGAAGACTGTTGGAACTGTAACTATTCCAAGATCTTATGTTGCCAAGGAACCATCTAAATGGATAGAATCAGAAAAAGAGATGGTTGCTCTTGACAGTCATCTCATGTTGCTAATTATTGATTCCATGGATATGTCAATGTTTGCAAACATTGCATCATGCAAATCTTCTAAAGAAATGTGGGATCACATTGAGGTGTTATGTGAAGGAACTGATGAGGTTAAGGAAAACAAGAAACAGATACTGGTCACACAGTATGAAGCTTTCATCGCACAGCCCAAGGAGAGCATTACTGAGATGTTTGAAAGATTTCACAAGCTAGTCATTGAGTTGCAGATGAATGGCAAGGTTTACAGCACCAAGGAGTTAAACATGAAGTTTCTGCTATCTTCACCAAATCATCTAGAGCAAAGGGTCATTTCTCTAAGAGAAAGAGATTTGAACAAAATCACTTATGATGTGCTCTATGGAGTTTTAAAAACTCATGAGCTTGAGTTGCTTCAGAAAAGGGTTATCCAGGCTAACCAAGACAGAATGATAAACACATCATGTGCCTTGATTGTCAATAAGTCTATTCAAGACCTAGAAGCATCTACAAGCCAGCTAAGGATAGAGGAGATAGTAGATGATGATGAAGAAACGAAAGCTGAAGTAAGTGAACCTGTTGAGGAGAAGGAGGAAGAAGAGTTTTACACTCTTGAAGAACTAGATGGGATGGAAAACACTTCATATGCCTTCATGGCCAGAAAATTTCCAAACATCAGATTCAGAAGGAATCAACCCTTCAAACTCAAAACCCAAAACCATTCATTCAACAAGAGCAAGGCACCTGTGAAACCAAACAAGAACAAGTTCAAAACCAGCCATGTGGATAGGTCATCTGTAAGGTGTTATAGATGCAATGACCTAGGGCATTTTGCCAATGAATGCAAGAAGCCTAAAAAGAAGGATAGAGAGTTTCTTGAGCTCGAAGCTAAGTATGAGGCCCTTCTGAAAAAGTAGACACAAGGTAAGGCCTACATTGCTGAATGGAAGTGTTGGGATGATTCTGATAGTGATGGAGAGGAATAAGAATTTTGTAACTATGCCTTGATGGCCAATTCCAAGGATGACACATCTTCATCAGACTCTCAGGTACCATCTCTCACTACTATAGACATGTCTGTTTCTGAGTATAAATCCATGATTGAACAACTATCTGTTGAGATGTTTAATATTCATACTAGTATGACTGCTGCTAATGAAGAAATTGCTAAACTGTCTACTAGAAATGAAATGTTAACCAAAAGAAATGAGGAACTTGAGCTAACTGCTATGCAAGTAGAAAACATTAAGAAAGAAGTTGAATATTTGCAGAATAAGGTTTTATGTGCTAGTCAAGTAGAAAAGGCTCTTGGGGATGAATTGGTTGAAAATGAATTCAAACTGAAAACATTTAAGAAATCAGCTGGTCTAGTGCAATCCTACTGTGAGAAAATCCAAGCTAAACCCAAGGCTGCTATTGGACTTGACTATGGCACTCTTAAATAGAGAAAAGGCTATGCTATCATAGAAGATGACACAGTTGTTCATGAGGAAGTGCCTCACATTTTGAAAAAGGCTGAAAATCCAATTTATAAAGAATCAACATTTGAAATTGATGAGGATGCCTTACTCATCAAGCAAATGTTGAATGATGAGGATGAGGCACAATCCTGTGAACAACAAGCATCCTCCAAGAGCGAGAGTGCCAGGTCAAAAGCCAAGGAGCCAGTAGGTGATAGGTCTAGACCAAAGAAGTTTGTTAAGTTTGTTTCAGCAGGGAAGAGTGAATCAGAAAAGAAAGGGACTAAGAAGAAACAGAACAGAAATGGCAATTAGGGATTAACAAAGATAACAACTATGCTTATATGCCTAATGCCCCTAGGAAAACTTGTCAGAACTGTTTCAGTACCAATCATTTAACTCATGCATGCAAGAAACCTGTTGGTAGTGTGCCTAAACCTTTCTATGATTGTTCTGTGCCTCTAAGACATAGAGATGCACCATTTTGTGATAAATTTGACTATATGCCATGCAATATGAATGTTATGACTAGTTGTTTTAATTTAAGAAAACAATTCATTGATGGTTGTATCAGTCACAATTCTCACACACACTACACAAGGTCAAAGTCTTCAAGTCCTCCTAAAGCTAGGAAGGTACCTCTGTCACCTAAGTCTGAAACCTCAGGTTCTAAGACTTCTAACATTGACAAGAAGACTAACACCAAGAAAGTTGATAAGCATGTTGTTTATGATAAAACTGTTTCTAAGTCACATGGACCCAAACTTGTTTGGGTACCAAAGGAAAAGTAATACCTTTGTGTTTGCAGGGCAAAGAAAATGAAAAGAAGGTCATGTGGATCTTGGACAGTGGATGCTCAAATCATATGACTGGTGATATGGCCCTACTATCACAGTATGAGGAAAAGGCTGGCCCAATGGTTGCTTTTGGAGATGACAGCATTGGTAACACATTGGGATATAGCAAGTTAAAAGTTGGTAATGTCATCATTGAAGATGTAGCACTAGTCAAGGGACTCAAGCATAATCTGCAAAGTGTTGGTCAGTTTACTGATAGAGGATTCAAGGTGGATTTTGACAAAGATGAATGTTTGATCACCCACAAGAAGACTGGTGATTTTGCTCTATCTGGAGTAAGGAAAGGAAGCCTGTTTGTAGCCAATATGGATTCTGCAAACAAGGACAAAATCTGTTGCTTTTACTCAAAGGCATCTAATGAAGATTGTTGGCTGTGGCACAAGAAACTATCACACCTGAACTTCAAAGCCATTAATTCTCTAGTCAAAAGAGAGTTAGTGAGAGGCATGCCCACACTTGAATTCTGTCAAGAAGGAGTGTGTGAGGCTTGTCAAAAAGGAAAGATGAAAGGATCAAGTCACAAGTCAAAGACAGTGACATCAATAACCAAGCCCCTACAACTCATTCATATGGATCTGTTTGGGCCTATCAATATTATGTCACTAGGAAGAAAGAGGTATGCCTTGGTGATGGTTGATGACTTTACAAGGTATACGTGGGTGGAATTTCTGGTATCAAAAGATGAGGCTCCTCAAGTAATCATTGAGCACATAAAGAAAGTTGACAAGGAAGCAAAGGCCAACAATGCAAGTGTTTGAGCTATAATATAGACGTAAATCAATATGAAAGTTCGTGAGCTTCCGTCCTCGCGTGAAGCGAGTTGCCGACCACTGGTAAAAAGTGGTAAATCTCGAAAGAGATCCAGAGATTTTCCCTCTGGGAGTTTAAACTTGAATTGATTAAATGGCACAAAACCCAAGTTTCCCTCGTACGTCTGTGAAGACACTTGGTTCATAAAAGAACCACCCACCAATGGATCATTCCGTAAAATGGAAGATTCACCAGCAGTTATTGAGGTAGGTAATTCCACCTCGGATGCCTGTGAAGGCATTTGATCTTTTGAAAGATCATCAACCACTCGTATGTTCCGTGAAATGGAACTCAAGATAGTTGCTCCCGTCAATTCAATCTCATTTACATTTGCACTCATTGGATAAGAAAGAATTGTTTCACTAACAGTTGCAGTTACCTCAAGTTCATTTGGTTTACTTCTTTTAGAATGAGGTAGAGCTGCTGATATTTCATGCATAAATCTCACAAAACACATCAAATCATAATGATACTTGAGAACAAAGCAATCAATTCAAGCTAATTTGGAACATTCCAAGTGGATATAAAATCCACTTATCAGAGGTGGCCGGAGAAAGATGAAAATGGCGGAGAGAGTTCAAAGAGATCGAGAGAGAGACGACAGGGAGAGAGAGATTGCTGAGCGAAAGAGAAATGAACAGTAACGGGTTGCGCCGTTCCCAGATGCGTGACCCGTGGGTATTTTGGGTAGTGTTTTGAAAAGCGGGTATTTCGGGCAGTAGGTAGGAAAAAAGTGGGTATTTTGGGCAATTTTTCTATAAAGTAACATAAATAACATTCAAATTAAATTAAAAGATTAAACTTTTAAATCATAAATATTACAAAACTACAATAATGATTTACAATGATTAAATACACTAACTCGACTACAAAGTATGATACATATGAAATTTATATGATATATTAAATTGATCAGTATAATATATAATGTTTGAGCTATAATATAGACTTAAATTGACAAAGAAAAGAAAGATGGCAGGGACCAAGGGAAAGTCTATGAGAGGACAAGTGTGAAACAACAAGCCATAGGCATTGCTGACAGTAACCTCACCACAACACAAGACTCTAAGTCTAGGGTGAATACTGTTAGTAGTGACCTACAAAAGTCAAATTCCATGGCCTCTGCAAATGTTTTACTATCTCAAGAAGAGAAGGAAACTCAAGCCAAGAAACCATGTGTATGTTTCAGAAAGCAAACTGCCAATGGAATACTACTATGGTCTACCAACAAAGGTCAAAAATTTCAGCCAAGCAACCAAGTAAAGAGGATTAAAGTTAAGCATGCTGCAAGAAGGGTGAAGTTATCCAAGTCAAAGGCACTGACAATTATTCAAGGATAAAACCTACCACCTCTGGATGAAGACTATGATGAAGACCAACTGCAGTTTCTATGGGCTCAAAGAATCTATCATGTTGCCATTGTTGATGATTTTCTTGAAATTAAATATACTGATGGAAGACAGAAGAAATTCAGACAAGGGACATGTCAGCACTGGGGCAGGCTATATGATATAGAAAGGATAATTGTAATGTTGGATTCTGAAGACAGGGTGGAAAGGGTATGGAAGCTGGAGTTAATTGACTTTGTCAAAATGAAGAGAGATCACAAGGCAGAAATGAAAAAGAACAGTGAAGAGCTACTAAAAAAAAGTGAGGAGGAGTTTGCTGCAATGGAAGCTAAGGCAGATGAATTAAGGGCTATGGGTATGTGTAGGGTCAAGTTTAATCCTTACATCATTGAATACAAGAAATATGGTAGAAATGTAAAGATTAGAATGGACTACATCAGTTCCTATTCTGAGAAACAGCTGAATGAAGTACTTAAGGATTTATTAGGATCCCCTCTAATTGAAGAACTCACTGCAATGGAAGACATTATTCTTGCCATGGAAGAAAATGCAAAGAAGAAAGCTAAAGAAGCTGAAGAAAAGATGAAAAATGAGAATCTGCAAGCCAAAGCTCAAGAGATGAATCCAAAGGGATATGGCTAGTAGTCTCTCATAACTTGTAAGAATACTTCTATGTATTTTCTTCAATTAATCTACATGCCTGTACTTTTAAAGCTTTATCTTTATGTATGTTAGGCTTGTTATCAGACATGAAAATGTGATTAAGGGTCACACTCACAATTTGGGGGAGATTGTTAGTCACAGAGGCATGCCTGTATACATCTAATAACAAGCCTAATTGTCTGTAATGCTTTGCATTACTTACATGACCTCTTAACTGAGGGAACCTCTAGTTGTAGAGTTTCTACTTATTTTGTACTTATAGTAGGCATCAAATCCTAGTTGTGTTACTGTACTTATATAGTCAATAATAATGCTTGAAAGAAGTTCCAAGGTTCATGCCTCAAGCAAGAAGATAAAGACTGTCAAATAATCACAGTTGGGATTTGAAGAAATGAAGAATTTGCCTAAGTACCAATTCGAGAAGTATATTTGTCTATTCGAGAAGTTCAGCATTCGAGAAGTCAGGGATTCGATATGTCTATTACTCTGTTCGAGAACTCAAGAAGTCAACAAGTCAAAAGTGGTATTCGAGTTCTCAAGGAGTCAACAAGTCAAAGCTATTCGATATCTCAACGATTCGACAAGTCAAGTGTTCTATTCGACAACTCAAGGAATCCTGAAGAAAAGAGCTATTCGAGAAGTGATTTGATATGTCAATATAACAGTGTTCGAGAACTCAGAGTTATCGATCAAGTAAATTCTAGTTCTCGAATCACTTACTTAGTCACTTCTCGAATACGTTCTTGGAGACAAGATACTGAAGAAATTGTACAAGTCTGAAACCTGCAACAAGCCAATGCACTTTATGGACCACAGTTTGTAACATGCTCTGGAAAGCCTACAAGGAAGCTTGGAGAGATATAGAAAAGACAAGGGGCTAAAGAAGTGGATCTGAACAGGCTTTGCAAAGTCAAATCTGTAACCGTTTGGACACTTACTCAAAAAGGATAGACAGACTAGAAAGTAATTTGTTTAGCTATCTTGTTTGGAGTAGGTAGGTTGTATCCATGTTCTATAAGGATACAGCCTCACTCCCTTAGTCATTAACTTTGTGAGTCAAGTTTTTAAATACTGCAAGCTGTATCTCTCTGAGAAAAATGAAGCTGAGAATACTATCATTTGTATTCACAGATTGTAGCAACCTTTATCTAATAATACATTAGATTAAAGTGATATTGTGTCTTGTGTTGTTCTTTATCCGTACCTTCACTCTTGCACACACAAACACTTAACTGCTACATAGACTCAAATAAAGAAAAGTTCAAGAATCCATTCACCCCCCCTGTATTCTTATACTGTGTTCAATACTCAACAACCTTCAAAAAAAAATGCTTAAAATAATTGGCTCTATCCAACAAAAAAAAAATAAAAAATCTTGTCGTGAAAATGCGAAGCATTTAAGACAGTAAACGGATGAGTTAGGTAGTCATGAGGGCCGAAGGCTCTCGACACACCCGTCAATCGTCTATTGCCTTTACCATTGATTGCCATTCATTACAACTTTAGAATGATAAACGCGAAGCGCCGTACAAGAAGGTGCGAAGCACCGTTAGCCATTGAAATTCACTGCCACGTCATCACTTGAACAGTGATTTTTTTTGTTGGATAGAGCCAATTATTTTAAGCATTTTTTGTATTGGGGTACCCCTAGTTTGGTCATTAGATTAGCTTGAAATATTAGATTATGGTTTAGTTTCCAGTTTTTATTTTAATTTGGTTTCTATTGGAGTAGGACTCTCTCTCTCTATATATATATATATATATATATATATATATATATATATATATATATATATATATATATATATATATATATATATATATATATATAAGAATTTATTTTTAATTTAATATTTATGTTCTATCTTGAATTCTTAAAATTTGATTTGAACGATATTACAGCCCACTTGAAATTAACAAAACAATCTTTAATTTAGTGATGGTTTAATAATTATTTTTCAATTAGAATTACGCAGAATCAAAAAAGAGACGAAATTGACGCTTTTTTATGTTTAAAATTCTATTCAATTTATGAAATGTACATATAGTTCGTCTTAATTTTCAAAACACCCTTATTTAAAATTATTTGAAGATATTCCACTAAACAACCAAATACAGTTTTAATAATAAAATGTAAGAAGAATTTTGTCCAAAATTTTGGTAATCGGCAGCCTACCTCAGTGCGACAAAATATATAAGATTTGTTAGATCTTAAAATAAATAGATGAAAACCGTTGGATCTACCATATAAAAATATTTTATATTTTAATATGTAAACTAAAAAACGCATGTAGTATCTTCAAATATGAAAAATTGTATGTCAATAATTTGAATTATATATAATAAATTTTTCTAAATTGAATCATCAATGTAGATCTTTTTGTTAGATTATTTTTATAATCTAATAATAATTTATGGGCTTACAAATTAAAGACAATTATATTTAATGTTTATTCTATATTTGGACTAATTAAGTGGTCTAAAATAAAGGGTCCAATAACATCTTATTCAGTATGGGCTTTATAATGTGTAATACCCAATAGTAATCTGATTAGAGTTAATGGGGTCTAATTAGAGTACTATATAAAGAACATAATAGGGTCTTGGTCCCCAAGACTATTCATAACCTCTACTCCTCTATTCTTATCAGTCAGAGAGAGATACAGCTAGAGGCGAATCAAGTCTGTGGAAGATCAAGTCCCATAATCCGTATTTATATCTACCGTCATGGAATCAGGTACACTTTCGCACTACAGTTATATCGTGTAACTATGATAATATCGCATAAGATGATCCGTGGTTATTTATTTAGATCTAACAATTGGTATCAGAGCCTATCTTATGTCGAATTATTAAGATTAATCATATATATATATTCTATGATTGTCTTGTGTTTGTTCTCAAACATATTTTTTTTATGGCTGAAATCTCGATTTATGTTTTGGGATTTTTGTAAGTGCGTATATCTATCTATATAATAGTGTCTGAAGAGTCTTTGCTACAGTCTAATTTCAGAATATGAAAATACCCTTATACTTGCTGCTAATTACAACTCTACCTGCTGAATTATAGTACTACTCCATTCTTACAACTTCGAAACACGTGCAAACCAAATATATACAGTATATGTGTGAAATGTGAAACTTCCTTTATATTTTTGTTTAATTATAGTTCATAATCTTATCTTATAGTTGATAATGTAGTAAGTAAGCATACGTATGCATCGATTACTGCGTCCTAATCTCCGCCTCATACCTTCTCATCATCATGATTTTTACTTTCAAATTTCAAAATTTAAAGAAAAAAAATAATAAACTATGCAAATAAACAACAATTAACTATCGACAATCGATAACCAAGTACCATTAATTCAAATTTTGAAAATACTTTCTACAATCTACAATCTACGACTACAACTCTCTCACTCGTAACTTTTCTGCAGACATTTCAATGGATCAAGTATAGTTATTTTATGGTTTTAATGTTTATAGTATCTTCAAATCTTCAATCTTGAAATCTTTTTTTAACATGTTATAATCTTCATCTTCTAAATGTTTACAGGATTGGCATCTGTTCTCCTCCCAAGATATGATCAAAGGTTTGTGTCTGTTAACAACTTAATGTTATCTGCTATTGCACAGAATAGTATTTCGTATAATGATCTTCAAACTTTTGTAGGTAATAAGCCGAAAAAAAGTAGACAAAGTTGGAAAAGTGTGGACAAGGAGAACATTGATATTAACTACTTTTCAACTTACAACAATACCCTGTCTCTTGAATCAACCCTATGTAAGCCATTTACGGACCTTCCATTAATGTTTTAGATTATATGAGTGCCTACCTTTACACTTCCATACATCTATGCATTGCAGTTAATACGCCTCAAATAAATTCTGAGAAGTTGAAGTTTAGACGGACTCATATTGGGGCTAAGTCATCAGGTGTGTTATTTGTTGTGTGTTAATCAATGTTATGATACATTAAAGCTACTAATATTTTATGAATGCAATACTGCGTTTTTTAGGTTTTAGCAAAAGACCTTTTAAAGATGTTCAGAGCACCCCTACACATGATTCATGCAGCAGAGACCCGCTTTCTAATATAACGAATATTTCAACTCCATCCCAAACAACTAAAAGGAAAAACAAGGGTAAGGTATCAATAGACTTTAGTGAATCAATCCGCAATATATATGGAGATGATTTCAATAAAGCTGCAAAACAAACAACCGACGATTATCATGATCAATTAGGTATGTATTAATTTTTCTCTGACTTTACGATGTTTACTTCAATTATTACAAAATAATATCTTTAACAATAACTTTTGAGTTTGTTATAGAAGAATCAATAATTCAAGACTCTGATTATGACGATGGTTCTTCAGATGATTCTAATTGTTAGTACATTTGACGTTCATACTCAAGTTTTTCATTTACCATGACATTTAATGATTCATCAACTTAATAACCTTTTTCTTTCTTTAAATATGAACAGATGAATTCTGCGTTGAGGATCTTGATATTGAAGATATTGAAACGGATAGACATGGTACTTCAAATGTGTTGGATTTCATATATGTTTGTAAAAATGGTTTGATCATTCATCCTTATGTCATAACATGTTCTGGCCTTACAGCTAATAAGCATTGTAAGCCCTGTCCTGCAAAAAACAATGCGCGGAAAACTACTGTCCCAGAGGAATATGCCACATTGGGTGCCCCATCAGCAAAATGCTCAAAATCCAGCGCACATTTTTGGAAAGAGGAAAGAGTTAACAAGAATGTTACAAGAGGAACGTCTATATTCTCAATTTGCTGTAAAAAAAAGCGAAGTTAAACTCCCAGATGCACTCCAACTCCTGCTTATTTGCTCAAGTTGTATACTGACAAAAGTACCAGCTCTTCCTTCCAACGAAGCATACGATTGTATAATACCATGTTTTCCTTCACCTCTTCTGGTGGAAATGTGGATCATTCAATAAATACTGGGAGAGGACCGTACATTTATAGATTGAATGGCCAAAATCACCATGTGTTTGGTTCTTTAATACCAGATGATGGGGATACTCCAAAATTCTGTCAGCTATATATATACGACACAGGTAATGAAGTTAATAATCGGCTTCGTTGGGTCAACGTCAAAGATCAGCAGAATGTGGATGCTCAAGTTATCAAGGGCCTTATTGATATGCTTGATGAAACCAACGAATTATGCCAAGAATTTCGAATGGCACGTGATCGTTTTGAAAATAATGATTTAGTTGATTTGAAAGTTGAACTGAAGGTGTGTCGAGCCCAAAGTGGTCGAGAAAACCACATTGATGCATCTGATGATGTTGCTGGTGTAATGGTTGGTGGTTCTGATACTACAACTGCAAATCGGGATATAATAATTGAGTGCAAGATGGATACTTTGCATCGCGTATCATACATATATCCTAAGTTGATGGCGCTTCAATATCCACTTCTTTTTCCCAATGGTGAGGATGGATACCATAACAAGATCCCCTTTACGAGTGCAGATCCTGGTTCTACTGAAGATCGTGATATGATTTCAATGAAAGATTATTACTCCTACAGGCTTCAAGTTAGAGAAAATGAAGGTTATTTCACACAATTCATCAATAATTATTTATGATATTGGTTTTGAAGATAATCTATATGATGCTTGGTGTTGCAGGTATGACTGCAAGACTGGGTGGCCGTCTATTCCAGCAATACGTGGTGGATGCATTCTCTGCTATTTAACAAACACGACTGTGGTGGTTTCGTATTAATCAAACCATTTTACGAAAAGAATTATATAGCAACATTTGTGACTCTGTTCATGTTGGAGATTCGAGTACATCTAATGTTGGTAAAGGTATAATTTGGCCAGCTGGATATGTATGATCGAAACGTTATATGCAGCAGAACTTCCAAGATGCATTAGCAGTTTGCCGTCATGTAGGCCATCCAGACGTGTTCCTCACTATGACGTCTAATTCTTTCTGGGATGAAATTCAGAAAATGATGGAGTTGTTGCCATATTGCGAAACAGCAAACTGCCCAGATATTATTTCTAGAGTTTTTCGGTTGAAACTCGATCAATTAATGACCGACATTAAGAAGAAATCATACTTCGATGTTTGTGTTGGAGGTAAGCTTATTCCATTGTTAAACCTATTATAACAGTTTCTGTTAGGTCGAATACACAATATATAATCAAGTACTGTATGAGTAATTAACAAGAACACACGTTTTTAAAACTTAAAAACTTGTTTGGAATTAATAACTCCTCTCTCAGTGATGTAAAATATCACAGAGAGCTGCTTAGGTTACAATCGATGATATTCTCAATGTTCGATACCCTTCTAGGGTTAACCTAACTGTATTTATAAAACATACATCTTCGTACAATCAGTAATTGATTCTCCTATAATTAAGCTATACAATTGATATCAATCACGAATGCTACACGTCTTCTAAGTCAACTCAATCTCTTTGACAGCTTTCCAATCTTCAAAGATATTGCTTCCATATTTATCTTAAATCAATCTTCAAACACTGTTGACTCTCAGACGCTTCCGGTACAGAGTTTAACATCCTCTGTTGCGCTTCCAGTCAGTGTTTAACTAAACTCTGACAGCTTCCAGCTAAACTCTGATTTGTTACTTTAGCTTCCAAACACTGTTCTCATCAATCATTTCTAACAATCTCCCCCAACTTGTTCATTAGCAAGAATGTACAAGTTTACAGTAAATGATGATGTCAAAACAAATACAAAGTCTACAGTGTTTATCATACAAACAGAGTTTAAGCTATTACTTAACAAAATCTACAGAAAATAAGAAAATTCTTACAGACTTCAACTTCTAATCTCTTGAAGATCTGGCATTGTTCTGAGATAGTCTATAAGCAATCTTCTTTCAGCATTTTCAAGCTCTATCTGCATAGCTTCCTTGATCTCTCTCAACTGAGGATCATTTTCATCAGTCTGATAGATAGCAGCTCTGAGATCATTGATTTTGTTTCTTCTCATGTCATTTCCCAACTTGATATACTTCACTTCCTCAGACTTCACATTAAAATCTAGAACAGTAACTCCAAGATCAGTCTTCAGCTTTGTAGTCCCCTTCTCCATTTCTATCAGATTGCCATTCCAATCTCTGTACTTAGGAACATACTTGCTGTTGTATTTCATTCTTCTTCTTGCAAGATTTTGAATCATCTTTTGTCTAAGCACATCTGCAACTGACTGAGCTCTTCGATTTCTTACTCTGAAAAGATATAGAACATATTCTAGTTCTTCCCAGTATTTTAAATCAATATCACGCTCACAAATCTTAAACACTGTTCCATCAGCCATGAAATATAGCAGAAAATCCTTCACTAAACTCTTCTGATAGACAAGCTGTACTGACTCCAGTCTGTCTAAACTCTCTTGAGTGACACCACGACCTGGAACAGCCAGTGAAGAAGGATCTATGGGACCAACATGTTGTCTTTTGTCCCTGTGTGAACCTATACCTCCTTTGTTGTTTCCAACTTTACCAGATAAGGCTCTACCATCAGTGAAATCCATTGGAGCTGTAGATGCTAGATTTGGATCATGAAGACCTCCTTTCCTAAAAGCTGATTTCAACTGAGAAGACAATAGTGGAGTGGTCACAACTTGTGTAGCAACAGAGGTTGTGTCTTCATTCTTCTGTACAACATGTGTATCAACAGAGGTTGTAATAACATTCTTCAGCTTTAGCTTAGCCTCTACATCTGTTGGTTTTCTGGATACTTGCATCCTTTGATCAGTACCAACTTGTTCTTTTATTTGAATGCCTTTAAGAACAGGCTTTGCAGCTTTAACAACTTTCCCCCTCTTCTTCAACTTATCAGACTTTAAAGCTTTTTGATGCTCTTCTTGCAAACTCTTTTCTTCAGCTTTGGCATCTTCTAGAGTAACTCCTTCTGCATTTTCTTCCATGAAAAGCTTAACAGCTAACTTCTCATCAGTCTTTGGATCAGATATTAATTCCAAACTCTTGGTTTTTGAAGTTCCTTGAGTTTCAGTGTTTATTCCAACAGACTGTGAATTAAGAGATTTGCCAGATCTCAGAGATTGTCTTGATTCAGAGTTTAAAGCTTTACTCTTGTCACTTGCTCCTCCATCTCCAACATCATCCTGTTTGAGCAGAGTTTGAGAAAATTTGCATTTTGATTTAGCAACTCTCTCCCCCTTTTTGACATCATCAGGAATGAGTATAGATGTAATTAGCTCCAAGGAGGTAGCAATAGAATCAACCTTTTCAAACAAGGCAGTCTGATTCTCTTCAACCTTTCCTAACCTGGCAAAGAGAGTATCTTGAGCTTTAGAAAACTGTGCAGCTTTGATTTTAGACTCTCTTTCCATTGTCAGTTCTCTAGTCTGTATCTCAGTCTTCAAAGAAGTAATCTCTTTTTGTGTGTCAGCAAATCTTCCATCCAGAGTTTTGACTTGTACCACAGTTGCTTTTAAGCATGATAAAATCTCTGGATTGGAAATTTGTCTAGCAGTTTGCTGAATGAAAGTAGCTGCTCTCCCTTTTGGAAAAATACAATCTTCTTTATACCAGTTAGCAGTAAACGTAGCAAGTTGCTCTTGTTCAATTGCATGAGATGTGCAAGGCTGAGCAAAAGATGTGTGTTTGTTATCAGTCTGTACTGGTGTACTCAGAGAAGAATCAGAGTTTGCACTGTCTGCAGCTTCATTTTCAACACTTGCATCATCAGCTTGAGCAACTTCTAAAGAACCACTGTGCTGAGCATTGTCAGCCACAGTTTCTGCAACTCTTTCAACATTCTCTTCATGTTGCTCAGGCTCTGCAACAGAGTTTGCATGTGTAGCTTCAACTTGCATAGGCTCAGAAGTATCCTTGGTTGCTTGATCAACCTCATCACCTTTGTCAGGAATTTGATAAGCATCAGAGATCAGCTCTGTGTGTGATGCTACAGTTTTAGGGATGATAACTGTAGGCTGATCAGCTGCTCCAGTTGCTTCAGAGTGAACAACCGGTGAGATAGGATAAGAGATTGGTAAGAATGAATCCAGAATATGAGTTTCATCTTCTGCAGGCATGTTATCCTCTGCAGGTAAATCAACATTGACAGGCACAACATCCTCTGCAGGCATTTCAACCTCTGCAGGTATTTCAACATTGACAGGCACAGCATCCTCTGCAGGCATTTCAACCTCTGCAGGTATAGCATTCTCTGCAACCTCAACAATAGGTGTTTGCTGTGAAATTACCTCTGGAGTTTCAATAACTTGCTCATCATCAGATTCTGTAAGAATTAATCTCCTCCTCTTGGCTTGAGGCACTGCAATCACCTCTTCTTCTTCACTAGAGCTCTCCTTAGTTGGTGTGAGTGAAGGCCTGTTTGCCCTTTGAATCTTTCTTCTTGTATAAACAGCTCCAGTTAATGTCTGTTTAGCCTTTGAGTGTTTGGTGTTCTGTGCAGTGTGTATTTTTCTTTTTGGTTTGGATTGGGGTTGATCAGTAGGTACTGGCTCAGAGTTTATTGGTTCAGAGTTTATTTGGTCAGAGTTTATGTGTTCAGAGTTTATGGGTTCAGAGTTTATTTGGTCAGAGTTTATGTGTTCAGAGTTTATGGGTTCAGATTGTGGTTGATGAGATGTAGTAGGTACAGTGGTTGTGGGTGTTGGCTCAGTTGCTGGTATAGAGTGAGAGTGTATGGTTTCAGTATGATCAGTGGCTAATGGTTCAGGTTGTTGTGGTTCTGGTTATTGTGGTGATGGTGCAGAGTGTGAATCTTGAGGTTGGTTGACATAGTTTTGTAAGGCTAGTGGCAAAAACATAGCAGGTATTTGCTGTTTAGTGACATCTTTGTTTGACAAATCAGAGAACATCCTTTTAGCAACTTTAAAAGGCTGAATGACATCATCTTCAGCAATTATAAGATTAGACACACAAGCACTGAATAGCATTTGACAGAATCGAGAAAAATAAACAGATGTAGACTCTGACAAACGTTCTCCCAAATTCATGAGAACTAGTCTACCAAAATCAAAATTACCTCCATACAGTAGAGCATGCCCAATTTGGAGACTGTCAAGAGGAATTGCATCCCAATTTGTTGTCTTCTTTCCAAAAGCCCTTGTAATGCAATCGAAAAAGAAGCTCCACTCCTTTCTCAAAACTGGCCTTTTCAGAGACCCCAGCTTATTCAAATCTCCTGAATAACCAATTTGCTGCAACATTGTCCGCAAACGTTCTTCACCAACGATACTGTAAGAAGTGTAAGTATCAAAATCCAGAGCATCCCTAACCGTTGTTGGAGTAATGACATACTCTGATTCATCATGAGTAAAAATAATTGTTGGAGTGCCAGACTCTCCTCCATCATCATACATAGAGTTTGTCCAAAAAGTAGCAATTTGCGAAGCAGAGAGTTTTGGTGGTGCAGTTAAAGCCTTCACAATTTCTGAATCTCTCAAGAAATTTTGAAACAAATGAAACGCCTCTGGAGCGTTTGCATTGTCCAACGGGGCTGCATAATTGTTAGGAAGAAAAACTAACCCTGCAGCATCAAAAGCTTTGGTTGCCATTAGTGAGATATGATTCGAAGATAGTCAGAGAAAAGATGTGTATGGTAAGTGTTTATCAAAATGTGAAAGAGAGTGAATCAGAGTTTTGAGAGTAATTGTGTATGCAAAGTAACTGTGAGTGGGTGAATGTGAATCGATGTGTAGTGAGAGAACAAAAATGATTAGAGTAGTAATTAAAAAATCAAAACTCAATCGTTTATGTATTTTAAGCACGCAACTGATTCTAGAGTAATGTGAGAGTGGAACACAATAATGGGACACGTGTCAAACATCCAGCGGATCACTTAATGATACTCCAGTTAAATATCAATTATTACCGCTATCTTTCCTATAACCACGACACTTTGACATATTTACACGAATTAACAGTTGTCAAATACCCCAATTACTCCAAAATTGTCAAATCATCTCAATGAAACTTTACCTTAGAGTACTTAACACAACTCGACAGCGTTTGTCAATTTTCCAACTTTATCACCGAAACCCTTTCAAAAATTGCACAGTTGTGAATATAATTGTGTGTGAAGCAGAGTTTACCATAATCAATTTTTAGAGCATCTAATATTTCATAAAATCCATAACAAAAATCAATAAACACTGAATGCACAAACTCTGATAGTAAACACTGATTGTTTGATGAATGCTAAACTCTGTAGTTACTGTAATACAGAGATCTGAATACTTCTATTCCCTTTGATGTCCATGATTATCCAAGTAAGCACACAGTCTTTGGAGACAAAAAGATCAAGAGATAGAAATCAAAGCATCATTCAGTGAGGAACATGTCATGAATTCGATAAACTCACAAACTCTCAAAGCACACAAGTGTTTAGGTGAAGTGTTTACACTCAAATTCAATCAGTAAAAGCAGATACTACCATATGCTTGAATGTCCACCAAATCTACACTACTTTGAGTACATATATGCACAAATCAAAAGGACTTCATTCAAGGGTGTGTTTTTGATGAAATCAAACAGGTGGAAGGGAAAAAAATAATTAGAATGAATTGCTAACTGAACAATCTACTTGAGCAAGATGTTCAGTTGCACTTATAGTACATAAGTGTACAATATGATCAGCATATATACATTTCTCCTTTTTTTTTCTTTTTTTTTTCATGTACATATATCAACTAGGAAAACTTTTCTTTGTAGAGAAATTCCCA
Source organism: Kitagawia praeruptora (assembly GCA_037693485.1). Lineage (NCBI taxonomy): Eukaryota > Viridiplantae > Streptophyta > Magnoliopsida > Apiales > Apiaceae > Kitagawia > Kitagawia praeruptora. The sequence goes on along the minus strand of CM075351.1, from coordinate 111,274,905 downwards.
CCTGCTTGCTCTTGAATTTAAAAAAATATAACTGCTCTGTATACATCAGAGTTTAAAAGGAGCAGTTATTGAGGCTCAAAGGGGTTTACTAAGGGTAGAGTTTATGATCAGTATTTGAGAAATATGGTTAATCCTAGTGCCTTTATCATTTTCATGCACATACATATCATGCAGTTCCAAAATGGTTTAAAACAAGTTCTAGAGCAACATACTTACTGATGAACATCACACAACAATAAAAACTGATTGATAGAAAATGTATCAATCACTGACTTGGCTCAAAATCTCACAGGGTGCAGACATGAATTTGAACTCACCAAACTAAACAATGACACATCTCAAGTTTTATAGTTTTTACAAGTACAAACAAGGAATCATCAAGAACCATGAATTTCTTTGGGAACAGAATGTCACTTATCAGAGTTTAGAGTTCATCAATATCAGAAATTATTTATGAGAGGCAATGCACACAATATTCATAGACTCAGAGTTTAGGACTGAATAAACTAAGAGATGCTATAAATATGAAACAGTATCATGCTGTGTTGATTTACTGCACAAAATCTGATTAGATCACAGTGACTCAGAAAGAATCATGATTTAATTACTGAGAATCATGCTTCATACATTTTTCTTCATTGGTGTTTTCATTCAGACAATAATCAATTCTGAATTCACAGAGTATATCCAACATGTTAACAGTGTTTAGCAGACAGTCATGCTGATAGAGTTTAACATTGTTTAAACATAAGCATGCATAACAGAGTTTAACACTAAGGTTCACATAGCACTCAACAATTCACAGAAACATGAGCAATATATTACAAAAGTAAGATTTTGAGTCTAACCAACATCTCTAGTCAAAACTAGAGATCATTCCTAGTTCATTGACCAGTCTTGTAAATGTAGCTTCACTCAATGGCTTGGTGAAGACATCTGCAAGTTGTTGTTCTGTAGACACAAAGTGAAGCTCAATGTTGCCTTCCTCTACATGCTCTCTGATAAAGTGATACCTTATGCTGATGTGCTTTGTCATTGAGTGTTGTACTGGATTACCTATCATTGCAATAGCACTTTGATTATCACAGAAAATAGGTATTTTGGTATACCTCAATCCATAATCCAGCAGTTGATTCTTCATTCATAGAATCTGTGCACAGCAACTACCAGCAGCAATATACTCTGCTTCAGTTGTAGATGTAGATATTGATTTCTGTTTCTTGCTGTACCAGGAAACAAGTCTATCACCCAGAAATTGACAACTTCCATTGGTTCTTTTTCTGTCAATCTTACAGCCTGCAAAGTCTGCATCAGAGTAACCAAGGAGTTTGAAATCTGATTCTCTTGGGTACCACAGCCCTAAAGTTACAGTGCCCTTGAGATACTTGAAAATCCTCTTCATCACAGCTGTTAAATGTGGTTCTCTTGGATCTGCCTGAAACCTTGCACACAGACATGTGGCATACATGATATCAGGTCTACTAGCTGTTAAATAGAGTAGAGAGCCAATCATTCCTCTGTAGCTTGTCATATCTACTGATGACCCTGTATCTTTGTCCAATTTTGTTGCAGTAGCCATGGGAGTTGTTGCAGATGAACAGTCAAGCATGCCAAATTTCTTGAGAAGATTTCTGGTATATTTTGCTTGATTGATAAAGATTCCATCACCTGTTTGCTTCACCTGTAAGCCTAGAAAATAACTAAGCTCTCCCATCATACTCATTTGATACCTTGATGGCATGAGCTTGGCAAACTTCTTACAGAGTTTATCATTTGTAGATCCAAAAATGATATCATCAACATATATCTGAACTAAAAGCAAGTCACTTCCAAATTTGAAATAAAACAGAGTTTTATCAATTGTACATCTGTTGAATCCACTTTCTAAAAGAAACTGAGCCAGAGTTTGGTGCCTGCTTAAGTCCATAAAGTGCCTTGTCTAGCCTGTAGACATGGTCAGGATATTTTGGATCTACAAAGCCAGGTGGTTGTTCAACAAACACTTCTTCAAGTTTTCCATTCAGAAAAGCACTTTTCACATCCATTTGAAAAACTTTGAATTTCTTGTGAGAAGCATAAGCAAGAAACATCCTAATTGCCTCCAATCTGGCAACTGGTGCAAAAGTCTCATCATAATCTATCCCCTCTTGCTGTGAATAGCCTTTTGCCACAAGTCTTGCTTTGTTTCTTGTAACAATTCCTTCACTATCAGTTTTGTTTCTAAAAACCCATTTAGTACCAACAATGGATCTGTTCTTGGGCCTTGGTACAAGGGTCCACACTTCATTTCTCTCAAATTCATTTAGCTCTTCTTGCATTGCTGTTATCCAGTCAGCATCTTTAAGAGCTTCTTCAACCTTCTTTGGCTCAGTTTGTGACAAGAATGCATGAAACAGACATTCATTTGTTGTTGCACTTCTTGTCCTTACTCTTGCATCTAGATCACCAATAATCAAATCAGGTGTGTGTGACTTAGTCCATTTTCTTGCAGAAGGCAGATTGCTTCTGTCATCATGTGATCCTCCCCCTTGATCCATGCTCTCCTGATTTTCTTGGTGCCTTTCTTCATTCTCTGATGCTCCCCCTGAATGTGACTGCTCAGAATTTGAACTATCAGATTTTGAACTACCAGAGTTTGAGTCATCAGAGTTTGATTCAGAATTATCAACTGAATCACTATCAGAGTTTGAGTTATCACTTTGATGTGATTCTCCATGCTCCCCCTCAACTGGTTCTTCCCTTGTTTCTGGCTGAAAGGTCTCTTCAGTATTTACCAGTAGAGGTTCAGAGTTTGTCAGATCAGACTCATCAGAGTTTAATTCATCAGAGATTAAATTTTCATTTTCGAAGTGTAGTTGATCATGTTCATATACATCTTCAAGTCCAGTTATTTTCTTGTCATCAAAAGACACATGAATAGATTCCATGATCACTCTAGTTCTCAGATTATAAACTCTGAATGCTTTAGTTGACAGTGGATAGCCAACAAAAATTCCTTCATCTGCCTTTAGTTCAAATTTGGTCAACTGTTCAGGATGAGTCTTCAACACAAAGCACTTGCATCCAAAAATATGAAAATATTTTAGATTTGGCTTCTTTTTCTTCACCATCTCATATGGTGTTTTACCATGCTTGTTGATCAGTGTTGCATTTTGAGTAAAATAAGCAGTTTGAACTGCTTCTGCCCAGAAATATGTTGGCAACTTTGCTTCATCTAGCATGGTTCTGGCAGCTTCTATCAATGTTCTGTTCTTCCTCTCAACTACACCATTTTGTTGTGGAGTTCCAGGTGCAGAAAATTCTTGTTTGATTCCTTTACTCTTGCAAAATTCTTCCATTGTTGAATTCCTGAATTCAGTTCCATTGTCACTTCTGATAATCTTCACTTGATTCTCTGACCCTTTGTCCAGTTGCATTATATGTTCTACCAGTGTTAATGCAGTTTCATCCTTCTTTGCAAGAAAATATACCCATGTGTATCTGGTATATTCATCAACAATGACTAGAGCATACTTCTTCTTTCCAAGAGACATAACATTCACTGGTCCAAAAAGATCAACATGTAGGAGATGAAAAGGATCAACAATTGAAGACTCAGATTTGCTTTTGAAAGAGGCTTTTCTCTGTTTGGCCTTTTGACAAGAATCACACAGGCCTTCTGCATTTAACAAAGACTTTGGTAGTCCTCTTACAAGATCATTCTTTATTAGCTCATTGATGTTGTTCAGGTTCAAATGAGAGAGTTTCTTGTGCCACTTCCAACTCTCTTCACTGGACATTCTTGTTGACAGACACACTGCTTTGCCATCAGAGGTTGTTGACAATTTTATTTCATAGATGTTGTTGTGTCTGTTTCCAACTAGAGCAACTTTCCCTGTAGATTTACTGATGACTTGACAACATTCAGGCTGAAAATCTACATGATATCCTCTGTCACAGATTTGACTCACAGATAGCAGATCATGCTTGAGTCCTGGAACCAGAGCTACATTTGTGATGATTACACTTCCAAGATTAATATTGCCATATCCCAGAGTATGTCCTATGTTTCCATCTCCATAGGAAACTTTTGGGCCAGCCTTCTCCACATACTCTGATAGCAGGGCTTTATTTCCAGTCATGTGTCCTGAACATCCACTGTCCACGACTAGGGTACTTTCCCTGGTGCCCTGCAATCACAAACAATCACTCATTATTAGTTTTAAGGATCCAGACTTGCTTGGATCCTTTGGCTTTCTTAATTCTGTTAGCTTTTGCAGCGGAATTCATATTATCAGAGTTTAAGCTAACTTTTTCAGAGTTTACATTTGCAGAGTTTACTTTAACCCATTTCAAATTTGGCTTGGGTTCATAGTAATTATAATAAATAGCATGATAGTCTCTGCAAGTATAAATAGAATGCCAAGTACTTCCACAGTGTTTACATAAAGTCTGTGGTCTAGTTCTCACATAATCATTCTTTACTGCAGTTTTTGAGGGCAAAGAGTTAATGTTCTTGTTCTTACTGCAGAAACTAGCAAGATGATTAGTGCTACCACAATTAAAGCATGTTTTTCTTGGAGCTAAGGTAGCAAGCATTGGATAATTACCTTGTGAAATGCCTACCTTACCATTTCTGTTCTTTCTAGACACTTTCTATTTCTTAACAGATTTTAACTCCTTTAACTTATGTTTAAGTTGTTTATCTGTCATTAAACCAATGTTAACCTGTTTTACACAGGTTTTTACTGGCTCATTTTCAACAGCTCCATGTTATGTTTTAACAGTACCATGAACAAATGTTCCAAATTTCTTAGAAGAGAGAGGTGGTCTTATTTTGACTGTATTCTGAAACCTAAGCACATCATCCTCAGAATAACCTAGACCTACTGTATCTGATTGAAAAACTTCTTGAGTGTCTTTTCCAGAATGTGTCCAAGTTTTAATAATGTGCTTTGCATCCATCAATTCAGATTCTAGTTGCTTATACTTACCTAGCAACTCCTGTTCTATAAACACATCATCATCTCTCTCTTTCTGAATTTTATTCATGTTTTCAAGTTGTTCTTCAACAAGTTTATTTCTTTCTTTTAGTTGAGAACACTCATTCTTGATTCTCTCATTTTCTAAAGTCTGATCCCTATAACTGATATGTAATGCCTTAAGATAAATTCTCAATTCAGTTATATTATCAGTATTATAAGCATAGGTAGTTGGGGGTACCTTTAGATCAGCATCTTCATTCTGAGTAGTAGCCATGAGAGCATAGTTGACTTCCTCATCAGAATCTGAAGTGTCTGCCCAATCTCTGCCTTTTGTGTAGAGTGCCTTTTCAGTTTTACCCTTCTTGCACTCAGGAGCATAGTGACCCATCTCCTTATACTTGTAGCATTGAATCTCAGACTTGTCTTTCTTTTCTGATTTGGTATCCCTTCTATCAGACTTTCTGAAACTCTTCCTGTCAGAGTTTGAATCTTTCTTGGAAAATCTGTTTCCCTTCTTAAAGTTCCTGAAACCCATCTTCTTAAAAGTCTTTACCATCAAGACAGCCATCTGCTTCAACTCTTCTTCATCATCCTCAGAATCAGATGATGCATCTGTGTTTGTGTCATCATCAGAGTTTGATGACTCACTATCAGACTTTATGACTAAAGCTTTTCCCTTAGCTTTCTTCCTTGATGCTTCCTTCTTTAATGGTTTCTCCTCAACCTTAAGAGCAACAGACTTTGTCTTCCTACTTGATCTTTTATTTCTCTACTCCAATTCCAATTTATAGGTTTTGAGCAATCCATAGATTTCATCAATCTCTGTTTCAGCAAGATCATAGTTATCTCTTATAGTGGTTATTTTCACATCCCACTTTTCAGGTAGAGAGAGAAGAAACTTGAGATTTGAGTCTTCTAAATCATACTCTTTGTTAACCAGTGACAAATCATTGAGCAGTCTACAGAATCTGTCAAATGTTTCTGTCATGGTTTCTTTAGACTTTGCCTCAAAATGCTCATACTCCTGAGTGAGTATGTTTCTTCTATTTTTCTTGATTGCAGCAGTTCCTTGACACCTTACCTCAAGTGCATCCCGGATTTCCTTTGCAGTTGTGCAATTAATCACTTTATTAGACATAACATTGTCTAAAGCACTGTGAAGTAAATGCCTTACTTTTGCATCCTTTGCAATAGATGAAAGATCCTGAGCGGTTAGATCTTTCTTTTCTTTTGGAATCACCTTTGATTCCTCACCAGCAACAGCAGCAGATAGCTTTGTAGGTTTGTGAGGACCTTCATAAATTCTATCAAGATATTCTGGATCTGTAGCCTCCAGAAACATGGTCATCTTCACCTTCCAGATTGCATACTCTGATGGCTTAAGTATAGGAACCCTAATCGTCTCATACCTACTAACAGTAGTAGGAGCTTTCTCAGAACTTGATGGAGGAGGTATTTCTGCCATTGATTACTATTGTGTTTGGATCTTAAACTGTAATAAAGTAACAGATTGTCTCTGATACCACTTGTTAGGTCGAATACACAATATATAATCAAGTACTGTATGAGTAATTAACAAGAACACACGTTTTTAACACTTAAAAACTTGTTTGGAATTAATAACTCCTCTCTCAGTGATGTAAAATATCACAGAGAGCTGCTTAGGTTACAATCGATGATATTCTCAATGTTCGATACCCTTCTAGGGTTAACCTAACTGTATTTATAAAACATACAGCTTCGTACAATCAGTAATTGATTCTCCTATAATTAAGCTATACAATTGATATCAATCACGATTGCTACACGTCTTCTAAGTCAACTCAATCTCTTTGACAGCTTTCCAATCTTCAAAGATATTGCTTCCATATTTATCTTAAATCAATCTTCAAACACTGTTGACTCTCAGACGCTTTCGCTACAGAGTTTAACATCCTCTGTTGCTCTTCCGGTCAGTGTTTAACTAAACTCTGACAGCTTCCAGCTAAACTCTGATTTGTTACTTTAGCTTCCAAACACTGTTCTCATCAATCATTTCTAACAGTTTCTTTCATTTTATTGTAACACGTAATTTTTTGAAGCAGCAATGTATGTGGTTGAATTTCAAAAGAGAGGACTTCCGCATGTACACATGTTGATTTGGCTTGATAGTGCTTCTAAAACGTATCTCAAACAATGTATGTTGATTTGGCATGTATTTCCCACCCTAAATTTCCAATATTGTTTGCTACATGCGTAGGTACTCGGCCCGTACTGTATTTGATGAGAGTGATTTTCCTTTATACATGCGTCGTCGCCAGAAATTTACTGTACAGAAAGGCAAGGCAGAGCTAGACAATCAATGGGTTGTTCCTTACAATCGCGATTTATTGGTCAAATATCAATGTCACATGAATATCGAGATATGTTGTCATGCGCGAAGTATAAAGTATTTATTCAAATACTGCCTAAAAGGTTATGACACTGCAACTGTGCAGATAATGGGCAAGAAAAGAAGAAGAAATGATATTTGTAATGACCAACCAATTGATGAAATTAATGCTTATTTTGATGGTAGGTACATTTGTGGTGCTGAAGCATCTTATCGCATTTTTGGATTTCCTATACACCACCGGACTATATCCGTTGAGCGTCTAACCTTCCATCTACCGGGGCAAAGAAATTACACATTTCGTTCGAATGATTCCCTTCAAAAAGTTGTTGAACGAGAAAAAGACCGTATGAGCAAACTAGAAGCTTTTTTTGTCTTGAATCAGAGTGATGTTCATGCGCGGCAGTACACGTATGATCAGATTCCTAGATACTATGTTTGGAATGATAGTGCTAGAAAATGGAATGCAAGGAAAAGAGGTTATCAAATTGGTCGTTTATCATACACTCATCATAGTTCAGGAGAGGTGTGGTACCTACGCATGTTGCTCACTAAAGTACGTGGTCCAACTTCTTTTAAATGTTTGAGAACTGTAAATGGCATTTGTTATCCTACTTTCAGAGAAGCGTGTAAGGAATATGGTTTACTAGACGACGATAAGGAATGGCATGAAGTACTTGATCAGTGTGCAGTAGGTGGCTTGCCTCCTCAAATAAGGCAGCTCTTTGTACACATTATAGTAAACTGTAAGGTGACTGATCTGGCTAACTTGTGGAATTCTCATTGGAAACATATGATAGACGACATCTTATTGAAGAGGCGCAACATAACTCATGTGCCAAAACTCATTTTAAATGATAAGCAACTTGAGTTCTATGCTCTGGCAGGTTAGATGTTTTTCTTTTATAACTTTGTTTATTTTGTGAAATTGATGATATGCATTGACAGTATATCTTTTTAATATGTAGAAATTGATGATCTCTTGCGTTCAATTGGGAAATGTTTAAAATATTACCCTCAATTACCACAACCTCCGGAAAGTTATCTTAATCATGGATTGAATAATCTCGTTATTGAGGAGACAAACTACAATATGAGTGAGATGGAGGAGGAGTATAAGAAGCTGCTACAGAACTGTAACGAAGAATAAAGATTTGTATATAATAAAATTCTGGAATCTGTGGAGAAGAAAGAAGGTGGACTTTTCTTTGTTTATGGCAGTGGAGGTTGTGGGAAGACATATTTGTGGAGAACTTTAATCTCCAAATTAAGGTCTCAAGGTGATATTGTACTTCCGGTTGCCAGTTCTGGCATTGCAGCAACTCTGTTACCTGGTGGTAGAACTGCACATTCCTGGTTTAAAATTCCTATTGTACTTGATGAGTTCTCATTGTGCGGTATCGGTCATAATTCTGATATTGCAGCACTAATCAGGCAAACAAAACTTATCATCTGGGATGAGGCTCCTATGCAACATCGTTATGCTTTTGAATGTTTAGATCGGTCTTTGAAAGATATTATGAAATCGGTGGATCCTGCACGTGCTAACATGCCTTTTGGAGGTATCACTGTTGTTCTTGGTGGTGATTTTCGACAAATACTTCCTGTTATTACCCATGGAGAAAGAGGTGAAATTGTTTCCTCCTGTATTACTAGATCAAGATTGTGGTCAATCTGTCACATTTTCGTGCTTACCCACAATATGAGACTTAATAAAGGGAGTAACACAGTTGAAGATGAAGAATTGAGAAGATTTGCGCAGTGGGTGCTTGACATTGGTGATGGAAAGGTATATCCTCCGGCTGACGACATTTCACGTTGTGGGGTTGATGATATTGTTGTTCCACCTCAATTCTGTGCTTTGAATAATGAAAATTCTATTGAAAATATGATCAAAGCAACGTACCCTGACTTTGAAAGAAACTGCAAGGATGCCAAGTAATTGAGTGAGAGGGCTATATTAACACCTACTAACCAAACAGTCACCCATCTTAATTCTAAGATTGTGGAAAAGCTTCCAGGTGATTCTGTTTCATATTTTAGTGTGGATAGTGCAGAAAATTTTGGAGGAACGGAAGCTGATCTTAATAATGCCTTTCCCGTTGAATATTTGAACTCTATAAATATTGCAGGTATGCCTTCTCATGAATTAAAGTTAAAAGTTGGTGTAGTTGTTATGCTGATGAGAAATTTAAATCAAACTCTTGTTTTGTGCAATGGCACCAGGATGATTGTTACAAAATATTTGAAGTTTTGTGTTGAATGTGAAGTTATATGTGGCACATTTGTTGGCACACGTCATTTTATTCCACGGATGGAATTATGTCCAAGCGAAAGTAGAATGCCATTTAAGTTGGTTAGAAAGCAAATGCCACTTCAGATATGCTATGCCATGACAATAAATAAGTCCCAGGGTCAATCACTACAAACTGTTGGACTTTATCTTCCAAAATCCGTCTTCACACATGGACAGTTTTATGTGGCAATAAGTCGGGTTACTTCTCCTCATGGACTAAGGATTTTTGTTGATGATGAGGTTGGGCTTCCTACGGATATAACCCAGAATGTTGTTTACCAAGAGATTTTCTATGCTTTGCCAAGGGTATAGATTGATTTGCATTCAAACTTTGTTAGTATTGTATGTACTTTAATCTAAATTTATTTTGTCAAACCATGTTCTATGGTTCCATCTCTGTGTTAATGTTGTTTATAGTATGTATAATTTTGAACTACTTCCATTCTACTCATCCCATATTTGTACAGATCGTATCATGTATACAATGTTTAGGATTTTTGAAAACAACGATAAAACATTAACAGTTATATCAACCAACATCCAATACACAAAAATACAATACTGGTCCATATGATAGTTGGACATTAAAAAACAGTTCATACAATACACATGCACCTTCGAAAACATACGATTACGAACTACATCTAACCCTTAACATAAACTTCAAAAGTGTAGTCATTACGGTATACAAATTCAACTAACTGTCCCTCAAGAAGATTGTTTTCAAATGTGAAATCGTCTCATCCTTTTCCATAACGACACATCTTCTTCTTCCGATGTACTGATACGTTCCACGTCTATTCATTGCATATCAACGTCACAACTGTACCCTTCTTCCACTTTTTACAAATTGGCAAAAGTGTGCGAGATAAGTATTGTGGCAACCAAAAGAGCAAAGCTTAAGTTTAAACTAAGTTAACTCAGTAATCATTAAAGGGGAAACTAAGTTCAATTTCATAAAACTATAGTTAAATTTACCACTCCATGTCCTTTCTGATCCACTGAGATGCTCTAAGTTTGACGGCAAAAGAACTAAAGTTATCTTCTTCATTATTGGGAACAAACAAATCTTCTACAACTGCTGAAAAATAACAGAAAGGCAACCTTCTAAATGGATCGTTTCCTCAATGCTATTGTAATAGAAATAATAAAAAATTGTTGTAATACTCCCGTACCTTCAATGTTATTGTTGTTCAGTGTCTCCTCCACTGGCAAGATGTTGGTTGTGTCCTCAAACATAGAGTCTGCAATGTATCATATTTTACAATGTTAACAATCATTTCCTACATATACAAATGCTTAATCCTAATCGACATCCTCACCTTCGTCATCGGATAAAACAACAATTGGACACTTAGGGTGTCTGCTGACATCTTCTAACAACACCTTCACACTCATTTTATCAAATATGTCAATAGAATTAACATTGTAGATGGACACATAAAAATGAGACTCGCCAACATAGTGAAAAATTAGAACATAGCTTTCACAAACTGAATACTTCAGCAATAGTTTCTTCAAACCATACAAACGATTATCAAACCCGCAGAAACGAACACAAAATTCAAGGCCATCGGGCATTAACAAATGAACACTTTCCGCAAGACTATGGCCAAATTCATCAACAAACAGTCTTGGAATTTCCTGTTAGTATGAACATAAGACATATATGAAATGGTATGGAACGCATGCAAATTTAACTAAGCTCAATGTGTATAAGAAACTTACAAGCTCCATTCAATATACAGTTGTCATTCATTACTTTTACCCAACTCATCATCGACATTTCCTCATCCAAACCCACTTAGTACAGAAACCTGATTAAATTGAATGTAAGAACATACAGTTTCAAATAAATTATGAATAAACTCAAGGTAACCTGATTTTTTAAAGTTATTGACGTTGCTCCTCTCAAATACACAAACTTCAAACTTTTGCGATTCTAACGTTTTCTGAAACACACATATATCACCATGATAGAGCGATCCCACCTTTGCAACCTCATTCCACTTCCGATTGAACCACACCTTACCATTTTTCCATTTCAACTTTATCTTCCAAAACAGATCTCTGTACCCAATTTCAACCCAACTCATAGAATCATTCAAGCCAAGCTCATTACAGGCATTTCTTGAGAAGACCTAAACCAAGAAAAATGTCAAGTTCCACAAATATCAGAAAAGAATGCTAAATAATTCATTCTACATAGAAAACAATACCTTCGTGTATAAGCTTCCTCTTAAGTGAGATCTTGATACAACAAGCTCCTAATCACCTCTACCACTGTTGTAGCAATTAAAAGAAAATTGTGCACAAAGTTTGTCAATTTGAAAGTCAATACTCAAGTAATATACCCCATTCACCCATCCTCCATTGCACCTTGATAATTTTGTTTTCTTAGCACATGCAGAATAATCTATTTCAACCCCGTAACTATTATATATTTGAACGGCAAATCTACAACCACCAGTATACTTGACAGCGAACATGTGATATGGCTTAACGTCATAGTATTTATACATGTTATCTAGCCCCTCAATACAATTTTTTCCTCTAATATATTTCCCAGTCCATAAAGCACCATTGGGTAATACCTAAATAACACGATCGGGTATTGAGAGGCCATATCTTTCAGAAACAGAGGTAGGCAAAGTCTGTTCAGAACATACAACTGCAAATTAAAAAAGTAAATCAAATAAACAAACGAAAATTAGGAAATATAAAGATATTTACCAAGCATCCAGTCATATATGTCCAAGCATAGTTCCGGCTCAAGAAGTTTGACATGTTTTTAACAACAACGATAGAACCCTAAACCAAACCTATTGTGTTGTAATAGTAATATACCAAAACTTTACTACTACCAAATACCCCAACTACCAAATAATGTACTGAGTAATGCTTAAGTGCTATTAATGACTTATTAAACGTCTTCAGAATTGAAATGGTTTTGGTGGCTCAAGGCTGAAAAAGTCAGCCAACTACCATAAATGCCTTACTGTTTTGAAACTGTCAGTTCAGAGCAATAGTTACATATCTTAAGCTTATTTTACATATGTTGTTAACTTGACCAACCAATAATTTTTTACTTATAAAATGTTGTTTTCTTTCGGTTATTAATTTTCTGTATTAACCGTATCTTATTATATTCCTACATATTAAAACTAAAAAAGTAAATAATTCAATGTCATCCATAGAAAATAAATCAACAATTTTATACAAACCCTTTATACATAAAACGATTTTATACTGAAAGAAGTTTCTTTTTACCAGCATTATCAGACTTAATCCAAGTTTGATTTTAAAGGCTTTGTGTTACAAAATCGAACATACATTTACAAAAGGACGAACTGCTTGAAATAGATAAAAAGAAGAAAACATCTTCTTCAGTCAACATATTTCATACATATCTTGAAACATACTTCATTTCTAAATCCATGGAAACCAACATGCAACATGCAACTTACATAGTAATAGAATAAATATAAGACAAAGTTCAACCAAAACAGAAACATGCAACCATTAACTAACAAAATAACATAATCTTAAGACCGCACATCTTCAAACCACCACCATGCAAGACCTCCTTAATCCTTAATCGACTTCCTCAGCTTTGTCGCTTCAGTTCGCAGAAGTGATATTTCTTCAACCAAGATCTCATGCTATTTTGTTGAAATTCACACTGAACTCCTGGAAACTACGCTTTAGCTCTTCCACTTGCTCTGTCATCATTGCTAGGTTCACATTCAGATTGGTCAACAACCTCTCGATATTGTCATTAACCGGAGGCTGGGTGTCCTGGTAGGAATCTATCGCAGCCATAACAGAGTCCTCTTCATCGAAAACATTGTTAACAGAATTGAAACGAGAATCACTACAGGAAAAACAACAAGAACATTCATGCATTATCATTTTTGAATAATAAGTTGTAACCACTAAAAGGAATAAATATAACAGACAATTAAATAAAAAAAGGGAGAAGAAAAAGACCTTGATCCAGATGCCATTGCTTACGTCTACCAAAGTTAGAAAAACTACTACAATATACACTCTCTTTTAGATTGTGCTCTCTTTTAGATTGTGATGAAGAGTCTTACAGGAGACACATATATATACACAAAAGCTGTGGTATTAATGCCTGACCTATTATTAGGCTAGGTGTTATGGTTCACTTGGTTAATTGTGATGAAGCGTGTGGAAATTTTTACAGAAACCGAGACACCCCACTTGAGCTACTTTTAGTATGATTTAGTTACACTTTTTTGGTTACACTAAATGGTATGACATATACCTGAATTGAACCAATTGATATTAATGTTAGTAGTACGTAACCCGTTAATTCTATTTTAATGAAATTGTTATCGTTTGTCCTAACTTTGATTTTTTTTAAAATTTATTAACTTCACTTAAATAATAACTTAATAATCAATATTTTAATAATTATTGTTTGTCCCAACTTCGAGTATTTTAAAATAAAAGGTTAGGACGAGTTACTTTCATTTCCTTTTTATAATTTGTTTATAATTTAGTACAAAATTGTAAATATTAAATTTATTTTTTTAATTTATCAATGGTTTCTGACATGTTTCAAATAATTTGTTTTTTTAAAGTTCTAATGTTAAACAAATTCAACTAAATCTAGATGTATGTCTCATCCCGTGCAAAACACGAATTACTTTCAAATTTTACTATATTCATCTATAGTGTAATTTTTTAAATATGAATGTTAATATATCACAATGTTTCGAACTTTCATTATTAATCAATTGTGTCATTATTAATCACAATCTTTTGAACTTTCATTGCTTCTTTACGTGTCTCCACAAATTTCCAAAATAATGACTTTTATTATTAAATCTAAATAATTTCATGTCATTTTTTATTTAATTTAATAGTATTTACTTTAATCTTTAACGTTTATAAATTTATTTTTCAGACAAAGTTTGATAAAATATTTTACAAACCAAGTACTCCACTAACACTTCACACTACTCCATTAGTATTAATTACACCACCACCAACCTAACCACTAAAATCAATTACTGCAGATCTGCAAGTTAGCCACAAAGAAAAGGCTTGCAAAAGGAACAATTTCCCAACTACTAAACAAACAAAGAAAGATTCAGTTCAAGGTAAGAACACTTTCACAATTCACCTTCTTTATTACACTCCCACCTATATTAATGACAAAATCTTTATATTTTTTTTCTTTAGCATGGATACCAAACTCAACAAGTACGAAGTCTTCACCAACATTGATATAGCAACTTATGACTGGCAGTTCAGAGTTAGAGCACAAAGCATCTGGAAAGGAATTAACAAACAAACACAACAATGCTGGGGGATAAATATCATATTCCTCGATGACTCAGTAAGATTTATTCAGAATAAACTGTTATATGTTAACCTATCAATTCATCATAATTATCACCCTCACGTGTTATCTAATTAATCTATATGTAAAACAATAGACTACATGCTTTTGTAAGCAGCAAAAATGCAGAAAAGTTATCGGAGGAAATTAAAGAAGGAGATATTTATGTCCTATCAAATTTTAAGGTAAAAAATTACTTAGGTCATGAAACTTACCGTGTTGTAAGAACTGATAAACACATCTATTTTACTGAACACACACGTTGTGTTAAGGATACATCGCCAGGGTTATCAATAGAGCCTTACACATTTGATCTGTTTGCTTTGGAAGAAATTGAAAAACACGCTGAAGACAATCGTTTTCTAATTGGTAATCGTCTTCTTTACCATCCTTTGTAACTTATTTCTTTATCTCTTTATCTCTGTAAAACACGCTGATGACAATTGTTTTCTAATATACAGATGTCGTAGGTGTAGTAAGGCACCTAAAGCCTAAAGTAAGTACGGTTAAGAACAATGTTGAAACTAGGAGGGTAATGTTTCAAATTACTGATGGAAGGTTGGTTCTTTAAATTCATATTAATTGGCAATGTTGTCTTCAATGAGTTAATA
Source organism: Kitagawia praeruptora (assembly GCA_037693485.1). Classification (NCBI taxonomy): domain Eukaryota; kingdom Viridiplantae; phylum Streptophyta; class Magnoliopsida; order Apiales; family Apiaceae; genus Kitagawia; species Kitagawia praeruptora. The sequence goes on along the minus strand of CM075351.1, from coordinate 111,259,289 downwards.
CTTTCCTTAACATTTTCTTTCTTAGATCATTCGTAAACGTTACATTGTTCAATGAGTTTGCTGAAGAACATGAACATCTTTTGGAGTAGCAAAACCAAGAACCCATTGTAATCATCATAGCAGCAGCCAAGATACATCAGTATGAAGGTAATAACATCACTCAAATGCCTTATAAGCTATTCAACATGTTCCAAACATACTATACGTTGTATTCATTCTCCAACAGGCAAAATTAATCTTACAAATTTCTCGGCTACAAGACTTTATGTCAACCCATCTCATCATAGTGTAGAAGAAGTGAAGAACAAGTAAGTCCGTTACCCTAATATAACGATTGACATTAATTCTTTTCATTCATTTACACTAATATAAACATGAAAAATAGCTACAATGGCAACGTTAGAAATTTCAAGTGAAGACGAGGAAGAGAAAAAAGAAATTATTTCAATTGCTGACATGAAGGCTTTAGGATCTGATTTTATTGAGGTACATTACCAATCTACAATGACTATTGTCATCAAGTTTGTAATACTCAATTAGTTTTATCTTTTTTTAAACAGAAAAATGTAACGATTCAAGCAACACTTAAAAGGATGGATGAGAAAGCTGGGTGGTACTACGCAAGGTGTGCTGTAACACCCCCTTCCTAAAATGGGAGGAGAAATTACTTAAAATCCATAACCTGCAACAGAGCACTAAAATAATCTCTAAATAATGATTAAATAGTCTAATAACCTCCTAGTATATTAAAGCTCCAAATTACAGTTCAAGCCAATAAATAAGAAAAATCTCTAAATAAGTCATCAAGTCTAAATAATGCTAGAAGGTCATAATTCCTAATCAGTTGAATAAGGGTAGCTCTCCATCACACAATCCCGGATCCCCCTAAGCACCTGCCAGAAAAAGAATACGGCATGAGCCAATTGCCCAATACGGATTTGAAGTACAGTTTATAAAACAGAAAACAGTTATGTATATTTGACAATTTATAATAAAACATTTATTTCAAAATAAGCATGGCTGAAGCAACAAGGGGTTAGGATATTTCATACCGAGATCAGAACAGAACAGATACAAATACACACATCATAGGGTACCTAATGTGTGCAACAAATCAGATAACGTGTACGGCATATACACGTCACCGCCAAATCAAATCACAAATCAAATCAAATCTGGGTGCACCCACGTATCCTGAAACAAATATCAAAATGCGCAAAAGCTCGCCACCTGAGCTATCAGAAGGATACGCCGTGACCAATCACACTACCACGGAAGTGTCATGTCACTGGTGCCGCAATGACATGGCTGTAGTACCCCTACAGCTGGTTAACTCGGTATACCCTATATCGCTAAGGGTTCAAAATAAATATTTCACAAAATCTTTTAAATCACGTAAAACAGATATTTCAAATATTTCAAAACAGATATTTTAAGCATTTCCGAACAGATATTTCAATACAAAATCTTTTTAAAAATCGAAGAACAGGTATTCAAATATTTTCAAAACAGATTTCTTTTAAAATATTTTTCGGAATCAAAATAGTCAAATTAGATATAGATAGAGTAAACAGATTTGAGGATAAAACGAATCAGATATAAAAATTCAGAATTAAGAATAGCGCTGAAAAAAAGGAGAAAGAATCCGTACCTCGAAAATAGCAATTAAAATACTAACGAAATCCACAAACGATCCTCTAAATCTCCTGTCCGCGATCTAAATGAAAAATATAATTTATAATTAAAATACATTTTTTTATATTTAATCATTAAATACCTTCCAATTATTAAAATATTAATAACCTACTCCTATAATTCTAGTTAACCAGTACACGAATTAACTGGACACTACAATCATCCCCATCAATTTCATATAACTCCTGATTATTCCTTACATAACAATTTTATTATTAAACTAATATCACGGTTTAATTACTTGCTAAACTAAAGATACTAACTTCAATATTCATAACCTATCTAATTAAATAAACTCGAGGTATAGATTAGTGGTACACATATCTAAAAATCTATTACCAACATCCGATGCCCATTACAACAATTTAACAATATATACTATAAAACTGAGTACTAATATACGTGCTTGCTTGTGTGTGGTGAACAAACCTGGCAGCACAAATTTATTAAAATAATTACTTAACATTTAGTCATTGAAGGATTATAATAATAGTTAAAAGGAATCATCTTACTTGTATTGAAATGGACGCACACTGTTAGACTATGGCTCTGTTTGTTTTCGATCTCTGCTTCTCCCACTGCGGCGGAATAAGGTTTTGTTCGTATGTTTATAAATACAATAGAGCTCAATTATATATAACCTACAACTCATTTATTACGACCAGGATTCTAAGAATTTAATAAAATCATAACTCTTTTATTATTATTTTTATTATTATTATTATTATTATTATTATTATTATTATTATTATTATTATTATTATCATTATTAAAATATCTAAAAATCCTATATATTACATATATACCCCCTTAAAAAGGATTCCGTCCTCGGAATCAAACGATACTAAAACTCGTACCTGATTCGAATAAATTCGAATAATGCGAATATCTCCCACGAATAGATTCCTCTAGTTCCCAAGTAGCCTCTCTTTCGGAATGATTCTTCCACAAAACTTTGACAAAAAGAATGATTTTCTTTTTAATAACTCGTTCTTTTCAAACTAAGATAACTTCGAGTCTTCGACTTCCTCCTCACAAATTAATTTATAAAATGTCTAACGAGTGTTGAAAAAAATTTTAGTAAACAAGAATAACAATTATAATCTTATATAATCGAAACAGAATATTTATGCATTTGTGATAACTTTAATCGTGATTTTAATCTATAAGCAATTTCACTCACTCCTTACTTCTTACATGCAAGACTGCTATTGCATAAAAATGCAGCTAATATAAACATTTTATATGAGTCATGTCTTCAAGTTAAATTATTAAATCTCCTAATCCTTTGCTACTAGTAACCATGAAATACATGTTGACAAATGCAAATCCAAATCGAATACGACAATTAATACACACATAACGTATAAAATCCATACATATCAATTTACTTATTAAAATAGTCATATTTGTTTTTATAATTATCTTGACCCCATTATGTACTACACATCGTTAATCATTGTTTACATTATATTAAATAGTTAATTAAAACATTTATTTAGTACAATTAATGACAATAATAAGATTAGCATAATAAAGTCAACTTGCATAATATGTACCCTAATAACAACTATAAATAAATAAATATATATTTCAAATAGGCCCCAACCATCCACACATATATGTAAACAGATATCAAAATATAGAATAGAGTCTAAATAATAAAGGCTCTTAAATTTATTTGTAATAAATTAATAAATTTGTGACAGCCCCAAATCCGGGGTCATGAATCTGGGCCATCACGGACCAATTTCCATTCAATATCGATATCCCTTGGGTTTTTTTTTTTTTTTTTAATTTAATAATTATGCAATTGACCCCGCAATAATACACACACACACACCAATCATATGCTCAGAGAACAATATTTACCATAACAAAAGTTTAGAGTTGAAAGTTAAAGAGTTATTACAAACCAGGATCATACTAAAGTACATTGTTGAATAACACTTCGACATGAAGCTTTTCAACAACCAAAAGGTTATTACATGTCCTCAAACTTAATTATACATAAGCCCTTGTAACCCATCCACCTCGTCACTACCTCCGGAATCGATGCTAACGAGCTCTCAGTAGGTCGCCTTTCCCTTACCCTCTTGCGGGGCGTTCTGCGTAGTATTGGCATACCTAGCTGTATATAGATAAGTAGCAAGAGTGAGCTATAATAGCTCAGCAAGATAACATTGAAAGCTAGAATTTAAAATGTAACCAAGTATACATGTATATACATATGTAGGCAGTAACCAATTTATAAACTTTAAGAAAGAATAAAACTTTTATTTAATAATACATCATCCACTTACTATTATAAGAAAGAAATCTATTGTAATACAGTATCAGTTTCTCTTCTTAAATATTATAACAATCAATATACCCTTTTGGTATAGTATTTTAAAATAACATAAATACTTGAATAAATCCCTCATTATCATCTTCTCATTTCCCTCCTGTACAGTAATTTTATAAATTAATATAAAATCAGTTTCTCTTCATCTATATCAATAATTTCATCATTTCATATCATCTTTCTCTTTCCAGTATATCAATCTGACTTTATCATTTATTCTTTATTCACATATTGTAGGGGTTTTCACTGTTGCCGAATACGTGAGGTACGATGATCAGTCGCCCTCCGTATCCATCCATTTCTTTACTACCGGTAGAAGGAGGAAGGTCTACCACTACATCCCCCTGGAGGAAGGTCTACCACTACATCCTCCTTCGGCAACTCTTGGGCCGATTTAAAATATTGATTGCTGGACTGTGCAGCACACAGCCTCTTACGCTTTTTATTGATTGATTGCTGGACTGTGCAGCACACAGCCTCTTACGCTTTTTATTGCTATCCCCCTTTTTATAAGATCAATATTCAATTTATCAACACCATTTCACATTTCCATATGTCATTCACTTATCTCATTTCCATTCTCGCACATTACTTCTATAAAATATATGTATACAACATGCACTAAAAGAATGTTTATAATATAGCATTATAAACCATATAACCCTAGATAACAACTGATACCATTCTCTTTCATATCTCTTTTACCCTAGAGCATATTCGCTCCATTCGTAGTCATCTCTATATTCATATTTCAGAAAACATATTCATCTCTCTTTAACTTCCCACAATCAAGGAAATATATTCTCTTTGCAATATAGCAACAAAAGCATCACATATACATAAATATATTCCATGATATCATTATTATTCCGAAGATAAATAATTTTTAAAGTAGGGATAGAAGGATCTTGCCTCGATTTCTGTATCCTGACAGTGGGGCTGGTTCCTCCTCCGGAATTTCTATAAACACAAAAGGACCGTCATTAGAACACTACATCTCTTACTCACTATCCTCTTGTATAACAAAACCCTTTACACTTCAATGTGTGTTTAACGTATTATTATTACCCCAAAGGTTCTAGGACTTAACCATTTGTAAGTTCAATTGAAGTTTCAGGGGTTTTCACCATTTTCCCTAACGACCACACTTAACTGTAAAAATTCTCAGAAAATATGGATTTCGAATTTTAATGTAACGTCAACTGTCAAGGGTCCTCTGACTACCCTACTACACTACCCCAAAATTTCGTGGCTTGTAAGACTGTCTAACTATGGTAACTGCAACCTCAAGGTTGATACAATTACGATTTCTCGACTTTCGAACGTCTTTCACTAAAACTGACTTTTCTCCTAAACCGTACGTCAGATTTTAACGCACCTTATATCAAAACGATCTATGAACTAAGCTCTATCATTTCATGGTCACTAAGTGTGCTAGACAGTAAGGTACCGTACTGCATTGGTGTCCAAAAACAGGGCAGTTTGTAGTTCTAACGAAAATCGGACATTATAACGGCTATATTTCCTTACTTTCCAAAATCAAACTCCTCCAAATCAATCATCCACCTTATACACCATCACATATACCATGTGGTCATCATACCAACCATGGATTTCCAAGTCCACAACACAATTTCCATACCATTCCAACACATATAAACAACTATAACAATAAGATTACATGATTTGGTACTACTTATCTTAGAAACCAACTAAAATCATCAAAACCCAAAGGATTCAAGCTAGGGTTTCAAGCTAATCATCAACTTTAAAGAGTATACTAACATGAATAACCTCACCAAGCTCTTATACTACCTTGGTATAGTCTAGATCATGCAAAGAAATCAAGAAAACAAGGTTAACACTTAGAAAACACTATTCATCCATCACTTTGGAGATTTTATTACCTTGGCAAATGATGTTAGATGGCTATGAAACTTGGTGGATATCTCTTTCTAGTCTCCAAGAACCTCCATGATTTTTCCTTGGATTTGATCTTGATGCTAACTAGGGTTTTGATTTTTATTTTCTTTCTTTTTTTTCTTTTTTGCCGAAAGTTAAAGAAATGAGAGGGGAGAGAGTTTTGTGTTGATTTTTGATCTCATCCCATCTTAATCTCACTAATTAGTTGTTTGTGTAGCTTGTCTTGGAAGCTTGGAAAAAATCTAGGTGTTAAAAGACTAATCTACCCTTAAATTTGGTTTAGTGGAAGATGATGTAATCTTAATGATCTCATCTATTATTTTCTAGAATTTCTAAGTAAAATGCTAAGCACATTGATAAATAATGTGGTATGTATCCTTGTCATATTACTAATCTTGGTTGCTTAACCTCCATATTCGTCTAATTGTGGTTCGTTACGAATGTACCTCATTATCTCAGTGGTTTTGAAACCATTTAACAATCCAAATTCCATTGGTATTCTCTTAACTTAAAAATCCCCTGGCTCAATTCTAAATTCACTAATCCCTCCATATATAATTCTTATAATGTTTCCATGCTCCTTAGTGTCCAATAGGAGCTTATTCGAATTCAAAATCCTCAAAATTTCATGCTTCAGGAATTTCTGAAATCTAACGTCATTTCGAGTCACTTATTTTCAATGTACACTACTAATATGGTTTCTGTTTATTCATTTTCCATTTCCATTATAGAGTACCTATATACCATTTCTCTAAATCCTCAAAATTTAATATTCATTTGACCACTGTAGCATTACTGAAGTTAGGGTTATTACATCCTTCCCCCCTTAAAAGGATTCCGTCCCGGAATCACGTCAAAAACGTCCATAGATACCTTTTCATTTACACCTTATAACTTTTATATCACTTTCTCCATCCTTTTTCCTTCATAATATCTCTATCTTGTTTGCGCAAAATTACACCAACATAAACTTGCTTGTCATTCATCAACATCCCTCTTTTAGTTATGGGTATTGGCCACCATACTGGCCTCTCCTGAATGGTAGTGTATCTCACTTATGGTTTATCCCTATGTTGATCTCTATCATGACATAAAATATACATATTTCGCTCTTATTATATCTTGTCTCTGTAAAATCTTCCAGAAATCCAACTAGAATAAGATTCTTTGAAGCAATTGTAAGAAAATATTACCTATAATATATATTTCCTGTTCGTATTTAAATGAGTCTATGGTTTACCCCCAAAATACTATTATTCTCCTTTTTATAGAATTTCTAGACCCCAACAGATACTGATTTTCCTTATCTACATTATCAACCTACCTATACCATTTATTGACCACACTGATTCCTAACCAAACATTTACACTAAAAATTTAAATACTAGAAAAATGTTCACCTGCATCTGTATCCGGCTTTCTCAATGCCTCTCCTAAAGTCATGTTATACACTCTAGCAGTAGGCTTGTTTGAAGCAGTCACACTCTGTCCTGACGCAGACGACCCACCAAAACGACAATCCCTAGCAAAATGTCCTAATCTTCCACATTGATAACACTTCTTTTCAGCTGATGGACACCTGTCCCGATAATGTCCTTTCTGTCCACAATTAAAGCAAGTTACTTCTAACATCTTACACTCTCCGATATGCTTCTTACCACACGTGTTGCAATCTGGCAATGGTGGTCGCGATTGATTAGACTGGAAGGTTCCTGTGGATCTACCACCCTGATTCACAGTCTCACTGGTAGTCTTATTATTCCCTGACTTTCCTCCAAACTGGGGTTTTTGTCCTTTACCAAATTTGTTAAAATAGCTTCCCTCACTTGAACCTCCCTTCTGACCTTCAAATTTTCTTCTCTTACTCTCTCGTCCTATTTGAGTCTGTTCACTCTCAGCTTCGATAATGGATGCCTTATGAACTACCGCAGCATACTCGGTCAACTCAAATGGTGCCACTCTAGTACGTAGCCATGGTTTCAATCCTTGTTGGAACCTTTTCGCTCGTTGCTCTTCAGTACGCACGAATTCTGGAACAAACCTAGACAGTTCTGTAAACTTAGTTTCATATTCTGCCACTGATAGGTTTTCCTGCCTAAGCTCCAAAAATTTTATTTCCATCTGGTTCTCCAAGTACCTAGGGGAATATTTGTCTAGAAACACCCTAGTGAAACGCTCCCAAGTTATCACTCCCGCTCCTTCCAGATTCTTTTTAGTTTCCCACCAGTAATTTGCCTCTCCTTTTAGGAGATAGGCTGCAAAAACTGTCTTCTGATCTTCCTCTACCCTCAGTATCTCAAAAGCCTTTTCCATCTCTTTCAGCCATGCCCTGGCTGCTACTGGGTTAGTGGTTCCCTCAAATTCTGGGGGTTTTAGTGACTTAAAAGCACGAAAAGAGTTAGCTGCCTGGTTGGGAAGAACAGGTGGCTGTGGTTGATTCTGTGGATTAGCTAAATTCTGCCTCATTAGTTCCATAAATTGGTTAAAAAGGTTACCACCCTGGTTTCCCTGTTGGCCAGTTGATTCGTCTTCTTCTTCCTCACGATCTTGTTCATTATGAGCGTTTTCATCCTGCCTATTCTGACTTGCTTCCTCTCTATCATTTTCCCTTGCATTCATTCTATTATTACGCTTAGGCGGCATGATTCTGTATATAATAATATTCTTCATTAATCACCCAAATTTAGGGTACAATATACATCATTTCCATATATGCACAACTATATCATTAATTAATCTTATTTATGCATCCCAGTATTTTAAATTCACACAAGTAATATTTAATCATAATACAACTTTGACAAATAAGCTTAGTACCTTTAGCACAATAACCTTTTCATTTAAGTCAATCACCTCATGTATACCAATATTTCTGAATCTCAACATTTAATATCAAAATACAATAAAATTAGGCAAAGTACATAAACTTCATTAATTTACATAAATATTTTACAACTTGGGTACAACATCTTTTACTACTAATATCATACATTATAAAGTACAAGGTTCGAAACCCCAAAAGCATAACTGTACATACTAACTCGCCACAACAAAAGCACTACTAGCTGTCCTCTAATCAGACTGGGATTAAGACAGTAAACAACTAACCTAATCCCCAAAATGACATCCACAAGATGACTAGTCTGATTAGTATCCGAAACTACTACTCCTAATCATGGTAACGACGCCCTGATAACGTCCCTGATCTGTGCTACCATAGTGGTGACTGTATCAACTATATGAGCCCTCCATACTGGATCCCCTCTGTCTCCCAACATCGTCCTAATGTCACCGAGTGCCCGTAGCTCGATACTGACTATGCTCAAATTCAACCCATCTGGTATCACACCTCCTCCTCCTCTCGCCCTGTCTAACCTCTGGATAAGCGTATCTATAGTCCGACGGGACTCATCCAGCTGTCCCTGAAGGGCAAAGTACTCTGACAAGAAAATAGCTGGCAACTGGCCAGCTGGAAACATAGGTGCCTCCTGAGGTGGCATAGCATCTGGGGGAGGTACATCTACAAGTGGGGGTGCATCCACTGGTGGAGGTGGTGGTGGTGCAAATGGTGGGGATGGAGGAACTGGCTCTGTGTCCGCATCCTCGGAAGGGTCATCCTCCAACTCATCCTCTGACATGATAAAGTGTCCCGGTGGAGTGAACTGCTCAGCTGGATCCTCAAAAGGGTCGGGGCTAGGTAAAGGAGATGGAACTGGGACAGGTGGGACAGGAGTAGGAGTCACGTGAATGTCCCTCCACTCAATCGGCTCCTCAGGTATAATAGATAACCTAGACCTCTTACGTAAAGGCATCTCCTCCTCAGGAATATCCGTCCGCACTCGGGAAGGTCCGGCCCCATCAGGTCCTACATATGGTCTACCAGAATATGGCACTATGGCCACAGCATCCCTCTGCCTGCGCTCCTCAGCCTCCTCCCTCAGTCTCTGCTCATATCTCTCTCTAGCACTCGCCCGTCGTCTCTCCCTGAGGTCATCAATAGCATACTCTGGAACCTCTACACCTACCAGCAACAAATCTCTAATCTCCTGCTCAGGTAGTCCTAGCCACTGGGGGTCTCGGCTCGGCTCACCCATCTCACGAACATGACTGGGCTCTCCCATCTCCTCTCCCTATAAGGTAAACATAAACTATATTAGTAATAATTTATAAAATTATAATCAATGCTTAAAAATAAAACTACCTGCGATATACCACCCTTGAACTTGATGGAAGTTCAAAATTTAATATTATAATGATACAATATTATTATCACTCTTGTTCCTGAGCATTATGACTCTTAGCTCTGATACCAACTGTGACAGCCCCAAATCCGGGGTCATGAATCTGGGCCATCACGGACCAATTTCCATTCAATATCGATATCCCTTGGGTTTTTTTTTTTTTTTTTAATTTAATAATTATGCAATTGACCCCGCAATAATACACACACACACACCAATCATATGCTCAGAGAACAATATTTACCATAACAAAAGTTTAGAGTTGAAAGTTAAAGAGTTATTACAAACCAGGATCATACTAAAGTACATTGTTGAATAACACTTCGACATGAAGCTTTTCAACAACCAAAAGGTTATTACATGTCCTCAAACTTAATTATACATAAGCCCTTGTAACCCATCCACCTCGTCACTACCTCCGGAATCGATGCTAACGAGCTCTCAGTAGGTCGCCTTTCCCTTACCCTCTTGCGGGGCGTTCTGCGTAGTATTGGCATACCTAGCTGTATATAGATAAGTAGCAAGAGTGAGCTATAATAGCTCAGCAAGATAACATTGAAAGCTAGAATTTAAAATGTAACCAAGTATACATGTATATACATATGTAGGCAGTAACCAATTTATAAACTTTAAGAAAGAATAAAACTTTTATTTAATAATACATCATCCACTTACTATTATAAGAAAGAAATCTATTGTAATACAGTATCAGTTTCTCTTCTTAAATATTATAACAATCAATATACCCTTTTGGTATAGTATTTTAAAATAACATAAATACTTGAATAAATCCCTCATTATCATCTTCTCATTTCCCTCCTGTACAGTAATTTTATAAATTAATATAAAATCAGTTTCTCTTCATCTATATCAATAATTTCATCATTTCATATCATCTTTCTCTTTCCAGTATATCAATCTGACTTTATCATTTATTCTTTATTCACATATTGTAGGGGTTTTCACTGTTGCCGAATACGTGAGGTACGATGATCAGTCGCCCTCCGTATCCATCCATTTCTTTACTACCGGTAGAAGGAGGAAGGTCTACCACTACATCCCCCTGGAGGAAGGTCTACCACTACATCCTCCTTCGGCAACTCTTGGGCCGATTTAAAATATTGATTGCTGGACTGTGCAGCACACAGCCTCTTACGCTTTTTATTGATTGATTGCTGGACTGTGCAGCACACAGCCTCTTACGCTTTTTATTGCTATCCCCCTTTTTATAAGATCAATATTCAATTTATCAACACCATTTCACATTTCCATATGTCATTCACTTATCTCATTTCCATTCTCGCACATTACTTCTATAAAATATATGTATACAACATGCACTAAAAGAATGTTTATAATATAGCATTATAAACCATATAACCCTAGATAACAACTGATACCATTCTCTTTCATATCTCTTTTACCCTAGAGCATATTCGCTCCATTCGTAGTCATCTCTATATTCATATTTCAGAAAACATATTCATCTCTCTTTAACTTCCCACAATCAAGGAAATATATTCTCTTTGCAATATAGCAACAAAAGCATCACATATACATAAATATATTCCATGATATCATTATTATTCCGAAGATAAATAATTTTTAAAGTAGGGATAGAAGGATCTTGCCTCGATTTCTGTATCCTGACAGTGGGGCTGGTTCCTCCTCCGGAATTTCTATAAACACAAAAGGACCGTCATTAGAACACTACATCTCTTACTCACTATCCTCTTGTATAACAAAACCCTTTACACTTCAATGTGTGTTTAACGTATTATTATTACCCCAAAGGTTCTAGGACTTAACCATTTGTAAGTTCAATTGAAGTTTCAGGGGTTTTCACCATTTTCCCTAACGACCACACTTAACTGTAAAAATTCTCAGAAAATATGGATTTCGAATTTTAATGTAACGTCAACTGTCAAGGGTCCTCTGACTACCCTACTACACTACCCCAAAATTTCGTGGCTTGTAAGACTGTCTAACTATGGTAACTGCAACCTCAAGGTTGATACAATTACGATTTCTCGACTTTCGAACGTCTTTCACTAAAACTGACTTTTCTCCTAAACCGTACGTCAGATTTTAACGCACCTTATATCAAAACGATCTATGAACTAAGCTCTATCATTTCATGGTCACTAAGTGTGCTAGACAGTAAGGTACCGTACTGCATTGGTGTCCAAAAACAGGGCAGTTTGTAGTTCTAACGAAAATCGGACATTATAACGGCTATATTTCCTTACTTTCCAAAATCAAACTCCTCCAAATCAATCATCCACCTTATACACCATCACATATACCATGTGGTCATCATACCAACCATGGATTTCCAAGTCCACAACACAATTTCCATACCATTCCAACACATATAAACAACTATAACAATAAGATTACATGATTTGGTACTACTTATCTTAGAAACCAACTAAAATCATCAAAACCCAAAGGATTCAAGCTAGGGTTTCAAGCTAATCATCAACTTTAAAGAGTATACTAACATGAATAACCTCACCAAGCTCTTATACTACCTTGGTATAGTCTAGATCATGCAAAGAAATCAAGAAAACAAGGTTAACACTTAGAAAACACTATTCATCCATCACTTTGGAGATTTTATTACCTTGGCAAATGATGTTAGATGGCTATGAAACTTGGTGGATATCTCTTTCTAGTCTCCAAGAACCTCCATGATTTTTCCTTGGATTTGATCTTGATGCTAACTAGGGTTTTGATTTTTATTTTCTTTCTTTTTTTTCTTTTTTGCCGAAAGTTAAAGAAATGAGAGGGGAGAGAGTTTTGTGTTGATTTTTGATCTCATCCCATCTTAATCTCACTAATTAGTTGTTTGTGTAGCTTGTCTTGGAAGCTTGGAAAAAATCTAGGTGTTAAAAGACTAATCTACCCTTAAATTTGGTTTAGTGGAAGATGATGTAATCTTAATGATCTCATCTATTATTTTCTAGAATTTCTAAGTAAAATGCTAAGCACATTGATAAATAATGTGGTATGTATCCTTGTCATATTACTAATCTTGGTTGCTTAACCTCCATATTCGTCTAATTGTGGTTCGTTACGAATGTACCTCATTATCTCAGTGGTTTTGAAACCATTTAACAATCCAAATTCCATTGGTATTCTCTTAACTTAAAAATCCCCTGGCTCAATTCTAAATTCACTAATCCCTCCATATATAATTCTTATAATGTTTCCATGCTCCTTAGTGTCCAATAGGAGCTTATTCGAATTCAAAATCCTCAAAATTTCATGCTTCAGGAATTTCTGAAATCTAACGTCATTTCGAGTCACTTATTTTCAATGTACACTACTAATATGGTTTCTGTTTATTCATTTTCCATTTCCATTATAGAGTACCTATATACCATTTCTCTAAATCCTCAAAATTTAATATTCATTTGACCACTGTAGCATTACTGAAGTTAGGGTTATTACAAAATTGGTTTGTAACTTAGTGTCCAGATACCACAAATAATGAATGACCAAATAATTCATAAAAGCATTTAGTGTTAGAACAACTAATACTCACGTTTTGACTAGCAAAAATAAATTACGATTAAGTACTTTTATACATAAATCTAAGCACGCCTTAATATTAACTATAAACAATTAACAAATTATTTAAATTAACATGTTCAGTATTAGAAATTTGACACATAATTATAATCAAATAATTTTATAAAACAATATCATGCAACACATATAATAGCTTAATTAACTTAGCAACAATCTAGTCTCACACAGTTTAAATTAATTAACGCACGTTGCACACATCAATGATATAATTTTTCGTATGATACTATGAAATATCAAATAACATGACTTATTGTAAAAACATAGAGCCATGAACTTAATAAGCATGCATAAACACTAATAGACAATAGACTAGAAAATAATTAATTAAATGCGTCAATTAAGCATAACACATAATTACAAAATATATAACTTTGTTTGTACTTGACTAAAATTATAGAATATTTATGGTCCTTTTTGTTCTTTCTCCACTCTCCCTAACATGCTCAAGTTGTTTTTTTTTCTTTCTCATCTCATGGTTCTCTCCTAGTGGCTAGTGCGACTAAATACACAATATAACTCATAATTTAAGGTTCACTAGTGATATTAATTTATTTAATTATTAAAATAACAACATGTGTCTCTACATATTCACTATCATTATGAGATACGGTCATAACAAAATATATCCAAAATGAAATAAATTAAATTATCATATATTGTAAATAAAATATAAAAATATTTAACTCAACTTAAAATAATCAACACGTGTAAAATATATAGACCAAATGCACATATCTAATAAGAAACAAATATACAAGAAAAACAAAAATTAGTAGTTCCAAACAAAATTAATTCTAAACCACAACATTGAATATTAAATAACTTGCATACAACATATATTATAATAACTAGCTTAATCTCATCCAAAACCTACCAAACTTGTTAAATTAATACTTCAACATTTTATTAGATACATACAATTAGAACATTAAAGAAAATCATCATCCAAGTGCATAATAAGAAAAGAATTCGATTTTTAAGGCATATTAAACTAGAGTTATTATTCTTACAAGATACTAGGAAAGGGAAAAAATTAAAATTAAAACTTAAAAAGGTTTATATGTTTTTAAAACCTATTTGGGATGCCAAATGACGATCGCTAGATAACATACAATACAAATAATTTCAAATACCTTGATACTTGTTTTTTTTTAAATAAAAATTCTTAGAATACATAACACTTACATTCCTTTACTGAATTATTAATTTCAGGCGTCCCTAAAATTAATAATACCATTTCATTTAATTATTTATTTTGAGCGTCCCCAAAATAAAATAATTAAGCTATGAAATTTTAGAATGAGTGTTTAAGGCATAATTTTAATAAAATTGAGAAATTCTTTTCTATTAGTAAAAAGTAATGGAGGCACCAGTATCAAAATAATATGAATATACTATAATCTTACAAGTTAACTACTAAAACATATATGAGTATGGGAAATAATAAAAAAAAAATCGGAAATATTACAAATAGATGAATAAAAAAAAAATACTAACCATTTGTAATCGAGAAAACTGAAAATTTAATTAATTAGAATAAGCAAGCAAAAGTGCACAACATACCTTTTTCTATCGATAATTCAAAGTGTAAGAATGACTCACAAACACGAAACAAATAGAAATATTATTCAAAATTTAAAATAATTTATAAAGATTAATAAGAAGATAAAGGTAGTACTCAAGAGATATTAATTATCGCATATACTAACAAACTACATGAAAATCAACCCACACCTCAAACACCTACAAATGATTTACAAAATTACAATCTAAACAAATATCATCTTATCCTCAAGTATAATTTAAAGTTAACACAATTCTTATCTAAAAATTTTATCTCTAGTAAAACTAACAAAATTTTCAAGACTCCAATACGTTAAGACTGTTATTAAATATATTCTAATATGTCTATGTCTTCAAAGATCATTTGTTTTCCCTACAAGCCAGTTGTTGCAAAAATTATACTCAACCATACTACATTTAAACAATTGATAAAAAAAATGCATTATTCTCAAAATCAACAAATCTAACACTTTTGATACTTAAAAATAGTAACATTCATTTTAGGATCTCTAAAGATGTTAGACGACTCACAAACAAGGACAAACTCAAAGATACTGAATGTACTGAATTGATGACAAATAAATGATAGACCGAGATATGAACTTAAAATTGAATACCCATCCTAACGTCTACCCAAACTCACAGGTCAACCTAAATAGGTTTTCTACAAGAAAGAACCCGGCTTTGATACCATCTTTGTAACACCCCCTTCCTAAAATGGGAGGAGAAATTACTTAAAATCCATAACCTGCAACAGAGCACTAAAATAATCTCTAAATAATGATTAAATAGTCTAATAACCTCCTAATATATTAAAGCTCCAAATTACAGTTCAAGCCAATAAATATGAAAAATCTCTAAATAAGTCATCAAGTCTAAATAATGCTAGAAGGTCATAATTCCTAATCAGTTGAATAAGGGTAGCTCTCCATCACACAATCCCGGATCCCCCTAAGCACCTGCCAGAAAAAGAATACGGCATGAGCCAATTGCCCAGTACGGATTTGAAGTACAGTTTATAAAACAGAAAACAGTTATGTATATTTGACAATTTATAATAAAACATTTATTTCAAAATAAGCATGGCTGAAGCAACAAGGGGTTAGGATATTTCATACCGAGATCAGAACAGAACAAATACAAATACACACATCATAGGGTACCTAATGTGTGCAACAAATCGGATAACGTGTACGGCATATACACGTCACCGCCAAATCAAATCACAAATCAAATCAAATCTGGGTGCACCCACGTATCCTGAAACAAATATCAAAATGCGCAAAAGCTCGCCACCTGAGCTATCAGAAGGATACGCCGTGACCAATCACACTGCCACGGAAGTGTCATGTCACTGGTGCCGCAATGACATGGCTGTAGTACCCCTACAGCTGGTTAACTCGGTATACCCTATATCGCTAAGGGTTCAAAATAAATATTTCACAAAATCTTTTAAATCACGTAAAACAGATATTTCAAATATTTCAAAACAGATATTTTAAGCATTTCCGAACAGATATTTCAATACAAAATCTTTTTAAAAATCGAAGAACATGTATTCAAATATTTTCAAAACATATTTCTTTTAAAATATTTTTCGGAATCAAAATAGTCAAATTAGATATAGATAGAGTAAACAGATTTGAGGATAAAACGAATCAGATATAAAAATTCAGAATTAAGAATAGCGCTGAAAAAAAGGAGAAAGAATCCGTACCTCGAAAATAGCAACTAAAATACTAACGAAATCCACAAACGATCCTCTAAATCTCCTGTCCGCGATCTAAATGAAAAATATAATTTATAATTAAAATACATTTTTTTTATATTTAATCATTAAATACCTTCCAATTATTAAAATATTAATAACCTACTCCTATAATTCTAGTTAACCAGTACACGAATTAACTGGACACTACAATCATCCCCATCAATTTCATATAACTCCTGATTATTCCTTACATAACAATTTTATTATTAAACTAATATCACGGTTTAATTACTTGCTAAACTAAAGATACTAACTTCAATATTCATAACCTATCTAATTAAATAAACTCGAGGTATAGATTAGTGGTACACATATCTAAAAATCTATTACCAACATTCGATGCCCATTACAACAATTTAACAATATATACTATAAAACTAAGTACTAATATACGTGCTTGCTTGTGTGTGGTGAACAAACCTGGCAGCACAAATTTATTAAAATAATTACTTAACATTTAGTCATTGAAGGATTATAATAATAGTTAAAAGGAATCATCTTACTTGTATTTAAATGGACGCACACTGCTAGACTATGGCTCTGTTTGTTTTCGATCTCTGCTTCTCCCACTGCGGCGGAATAAGGTTTTGTTCGTATGTTTATAAATACAATAGAGCTCAATTATATATAACCTACAACTCATTTATTACGACCAGGATTCTAAGAATTTAATAAAATCATAACTCTTTTATTATTATTATTATTATTATTATTATTATTATTATTATTATTATTATTATTATTATAAAAATATCTAAAAATCCTATATATTACATGTGCGAAATGCAATATTGAGATATTTCATAAAGATTGGAAATACAAATGTACAAATTATACATGTATTATTCCACATCCAGACAAGAGGTAAACTAACTGAAACATTCACATTCACATACTCAGTTAAAAAACTCGAACTTAAAAGTAATTGATTTGTACCAAAAATATGCAGATTCAGAGTTTTCGCCTTTTGCAACGATAGTACTAGAACCATTGGAATCATTTTGCCAGATTCAGAAATATGCAAAATAATAAACAAAACAGTGTTTGACATTCAAGCAGAATACATAGAGGTAACACTTTGGGTCATAGTTGTAATTTGGTTTATTTACATCAACTGTAATAATATTTGTTATATTGCATTCGAATTGTAGGAACCAACAATAGAGCCTTTCCCAGAAGAACTAAAACAGTTACAACACAAAGAGTTCACGGTCACGATCAAGCTCAATGAAGAAAATATAAAAAATGGATGCACGGTCTATCAAGCATCCACTTTGAATAATACCGTGGAGATCTCTGCAACCTTCTCACCCTCTAAAGCAATAATTCCAGAACAGAAAGATTTGTCTATGTTGAAGGAATCTGAAGCTTCTGTGCACGTCAATGAAACACCTCCAACAGCGAAGTCAACAAATATGAAATTGAGAGTTCGTAAAGCAAACGATGCATTGAAATTTCAAATTGACGATGGAATACCAACGGAATTGAGCAACCCCATCAAAAAGGAGAAGGTTACAATGCATCTTTTTTTACATATATTACGTTAAACAAACAACAGTTATTTAACCACAATAATACCCGTTTCTATTGCAGAATTCATGAAATGGCTACATGTGCAAGTTAAACTGGATTATTCAATTTTTCAGAAGTTCAACTACCCGTTTCTATTATGTAACAATATCAAAACATTTTGTTGCTTTGGTTATGTAACAAAATATGACTTCATATGTATGGATCCTTTTCTATACCTTCATGTTTCTTCCAATAAGTATCCTCTAAAATCTATAAATATCACTGCACCTATCATATTAAATTTGGTAGGTAGTATGCTTTAATGCAACAAATACCAAGATTCAATAAGTGTCCTTCTATCAGACTTCTTCACTACATTTATTCAAATCTAATCAAAAAAAATATCAACACACAAATATGACATCTAAATCTTTTACTCTTTGGCAAGTCTCAAAGATGGAATACATCAAGCTAAAATCAAGGTTAAGATTATACGGTTTTGGAGAGGAGCCACTAACACAGGACAATTGTTCAAATCATTCAACATCCTACTTATAGATGAACAGGTTTGATTTAAAACTTTCCCCATCCTTTATGTAATATGAACTTCACTTCTAAACTATCGGAATATGCAGGAAACCAAGATACATGGTTTCATCCCAACCAAATGTGCAGATCAACATGAACTATACTTACGTGTTGGAACCATATGCATCATAAAAAATTTCACTGTGCAAGCATACAAACAGGAGGACAAGTTCAGGCCAGTGCAAAATGATAACCAAATCGTTTTCTCACACGAAACTAAGATCAGGGAAGTAGAAGAAAAAGTAGTCAATTTCCTTGATGATGCGTTTAATTTCTACGACCATACTGAACTTCAAGGCCTAAGAAACAATCCAATGTACTTAATTGGTATGTTATTCTAACATTTTGATGCTTTCAGAGCACTATCTTTTTTTCTGTCACTCAATATTTCTTTCTCTTTGTCTCTATCATCTCTCCAAACATCTTTCTCTTTATGTTTATTTCAATATTTGATTCTAACTTCTATGCATACATCTTTATGTTTATTTCATATATGTCAACTCCATTCCTAAGTTCTACTACATATTGTAGATGTTGTGGGAATAATACAGAATAGAGAAAGCAATGTCCTAATGAATTTTGTTAATAGACTAGGAAAGAGTCAATTACAAGCTAAGTTCACTATTACGGATGGAAGGTAGATCAGAAACAACCATTTTCTGCATACACTTCTTATCAAACTTTTTATTTCAAGAATCTTCACTAACTTTTACATTTCTTCGACCTTCGAAGCTCAAATGTGAACGTAACTTTATGGGATTCTCTTGCATACACTTTTTATCAAACTTTGTTAAAAGAAGTGGAGGACCCAGTTATCATAATTATGACAAGTTGCCGGGCTGGAACATGGAATGGTGAGATTATATGTTATACCTTTCCCAACATGTTATACTATAACAGTTTTGTTAATGCGTAAATGTAAATATGTAGGAGAACTTGATGTATCAAACGTTGGAGCCACTGCATTCTACCTGAACCATAACCATCACAGTGTAAAACAGATAAGAAAAATGTAAGACAAATACAAGTCGCAAATACAACAATTTGTTTCAACATTTTAATTGCTCAATTACACAGGTTGGCAAGCCCGAAATACACAAAGGAAATACTAGCTACGCAACGAAAAAAAACAGAGCTGCTCAGAGTTGCTGATATAAACAGTTTGGGACCAGAATATATTGAGGTACTATTAATCCATATCCACGATATATTAATCCATATTCTCATTTAGTACTCATGTATTTTCATTCCAATAGGCACATGTGTTAGATATTGATTCAAGAGATGATCAGGATCTGGGCATTACTGATCAGATACTGATGCTGACGTCATCAGGAATGCACCATCAGTATTGGACTATCAGGATTAGAAGCTGGTCAGTATTTGATGAAGATTCTCATCAGACCAGAGATCAAGGAAGATTGATATGTCGGTTCCTAATTTGTAGGAAGGCAGCTATCATACAAGATATGCATTCAGAGATATATGTAATTGATTTAGAATATCTTGTAATTGATAGTGCAACTGTGTACATTATATAAACACAGTTTAGGTTTTACATTTTGTAATCGCTTACACGAGATACATTGTAACCTAGCAGCTCTTAAGAACATAAGAATTTCTTAAGAGAGTTTTGTAACAGTTTTATATCAGAGTTAATAAAGCTGTTATTGATTCATACTTGTGTTATTTGTTTTTAGTCGAAAATCTTATACAATTGTATTCAACCCCCTTCTACAATTGTTATTTACTGGGCAACAATTGGTATCAGAGCAAAACTGATTAATTTTAATCAGTAACGATCTTAAGATGTCGACAAGCAAGTATGAAAGCATTAAAATTCCAATTCTCAAGAGGACCGAGTATCCAACCTGGAAAGTGAAAATGTTGATGTATCTAGAAGCAACTGATCCTGACTATCTTGACAGGATCAATGTTGGACCATTTCTTCCAACAAAACTAGTTGCAAGAACAGAGACTGTTGCTGAACACTATGTCATTAAGGCAAAGAATGAATGGACGACAGAAGAAAAGGTTCAAGTACTCAAAGATGCAAAGGTAAAGAATATTTTGCATAACAGTCTTGATAATGTCATGTCTAACAGGGTAATAGCATGCAAGACTGCGAAGGAAATTTGGGATACTTTGGAAACTCAATGTCAAGGTACTGAATCTATCAAAAGAAACAGAAGGGCTCTGTTAATTCAGGAGTATGAGCAATTCGATGCTAAATCTGATGAAAGCCTTACTGATATGTACGATAGATTCTTGACTTTACTGAACAATCTATCACTGGTTGGCAAAGAGTATGATCCAGAGGATTCAAATACCAAGTTTCTCAGAGCTTTAACTGAAGAGTGGGATACTCAAGCTTCAATCATAAGGCATCAATATGATTTGAAGATGCTGTCTCTTGATGAAGTCTATGGAATGCTAAGAACTCATGATCTTGAGGTTCAACAGAGGAAGAACAAGAAAAATGTCAAAGCAAAATCTGTTGCTTTGAATGTTGAATCAAAATCAAAGGGAAAAGCTGAGGAGGTTTATAACCGAAAGAGTAGAGTGGAAGAGTCAATTCCTGATGACTCATCATCAGATACTGATACTGAGTCTGATCCTGATACTGATGATGACTCTACTGATTCTGATATGATGGAAATGGTTGCTATGATAGTCAAGGGCTTCAAAAAGATGAAATTCAGAAAGGCTAGGAAGCAAGGGAAATTCCAGAAGAAAACCTTCAATGCTGACAAAGACAGGTACAAGAAGAAAGAAGGCAAAAGCGGCAAGTTTGACAAGTCAAAAATCAGATGCTATAACTGTGATGGGATGGGTCATTTTGCAACTGAGTGCAAGAAGACCAAAACCAAAGCTCTCATTTCTTCAAGCAAGGATTGGATGGACTCATCATCTGACTCTGAAGAGGAGAAAGTGAATTATGCTTTGATGGCTAAAACTGATGAGACTTCTGCTGGTGAAACCAAGGTATCTGAAGTTTTATTTGATTTTGATACTAATAATGTCTCTGAGCTAAGATCTTTCTTAAAATCTCTGCATATTAGTTTTAGGAGTCAATCTCTTGAAAATACAAGAATAAAATCTGAAATGGCAGAGGTTGTTAAGAGAAATGATCATCTAGAAGCTGAGTTAATTTTCTTGCATGAAGTTCAAGCTGAATGTGATAATGCTAAACACATGAAACTTGAAATGGAGTTTAAATGTAATGAACTTGAGAGGCAACTTAAAGATGCTAATGAAAAACTCAGAACCTGGACACATTCTGGTACAAAAACTCATGAAATCATTTCTGATAAAAACTGGAAAGAGTGTCTAGGGTATAAACCAGAAAATGAGAAAAAGGACAAAGGAAAGGTTGTTTCATCTAATCCTGGAAGAGTTATAGTTAATAACTCAACAAATCCAAAAACCTACAGATATGTTACAGACAGTACCAAAACCAAACTAAAGCCAGTTAATTATGTGTATCCAGAAATTCCCAAATCTACTTCAGAAGAGGGGTCTACTTCTACACATCATTCTGAGTCTAGAACTGTCAAAAACAAAAATGTAGGTCTTTTGTCCAAAAAGCAATTGAGGGACAGAATCTGTGAGGTAACAGATAGGAAGAGAGTTCCAACTGTCAAAAGGAACAGGAATGGTAAAGTTGGAATAAACAAGGAGAATAATTATAAGCATATTCCGAATGCACCAAGAAAAGTATGTTTTAACTGTGGTAATTCTAATCATCTTGCTATTGATTGCAGGAGGAGTAAAAAGAAGCCAACTGTAGTTCCTAAGTCTGACATTAGGAATAAATCAGTACTCTATAAACCACAGAATCCTTGTTTCCATTGTGGCAGTAAATGGCATTCTATCTATACATGTGAAGAATACCATAATTTGTACTATAATTACTATGAGCCTTTGCCAAAGTTCAATAAAAGTGCAAATTTTGGAAAAGCAAAGAACTTGAATTCTAATCATGCATCTGTCAAAATAAAGACTAATTCTGATGAAGTTAATTCTGATAAAAATGTCTTTACAAGAAAATCTTCTACTGATAAAGATGTTAAATTGCATGAAAAGAGAACCCAACAAGTGTGGGTTCTTAAAAATTCTAACTGAGTTCTTTGTGATTCTGATTGCAGGGTAAAAAGAAAAATGTGTTAGTCATGGATAGTGGATGTTCTGTGCACATGACTGGAGACAAAACCTTGCTATCAGAATTTGAGGAAAAGGCTGGCCCAACTGTGTCTTATGGGGATGGCAACATTGGACAAACTTTGGGATATGGCAGCATTGTAATTGGAAATGTCATCATTGAAAAAGTAGCTCTGGTGAAAGGACTAAAGCACAATCTGTTGAGTGTTAGTCAGATCACAGACAGAGGTTATCGTGTCAACTTTAATGATACTCATTTTGAAGTAATCAGCAAATCTACAGGAAAGATTGCATTAACAGGTCAAAGACATGGTAACATTTATGAAGCCAACATTCACTCTAATACTGAAAATCCATCTACATGCCTCATCAGTAAAGCATCTGTAGATGAAAGTTGGAATTGGCATAAGAAGCTTTCTCATCTCAACTTCAACAATATAAATGAGTTGGTTAAGAAAGACTTGGTAAGAGGATTACCAAAGGCTCTATATACTCCTGATGGACTCTGTGATGCTTGTCAGAAGGCTAAACAGAGAAGGACATCATTCAAGAGCAAATCTGAATCCTCAATTGATGAACCATATCACATGCTACACCTCGACTTGTTTGGACCAGTGAATATTATGTCCATCAGTAAGAAACGGTATACTCTAGTCATTGTTGATGAATATACTAGATTTACCTGGGTTTATTTTCTTCACAGAAAAGATGAAACTGCTGAAATACTGCTGGACCATGTTAGACTTATTGAAACTGGTACGGAATACAAAGTCAAGATTCTGAGAAGTGATAATGGGACTGAATTCAAGAATTCAGCAATGGAAGAGTTCTGCAAATACAAAGGAATAGTTCAACAATTCTCTGCTCCTGGCACTCCTCAGCAAAATGGAGTAGTTGAAAGAAAGAACAGAACTCTTATTGAAGCTGGTAGAACTATGTTGGAAGAAGCTAAACTACCTACATATTTCTGGGCAGAAGCAGTCAACACAGCTTGTTACACTCAAAATATAACACTAATCAACAGACATGGTGTAACTCCTTATCAGATGATTAAGGAAAAGAAGCCAAGTTTGAAGCATCTACATGTGTTTGGCTGCAAGTGCTTTGTTCTAAGACCTCATCCAGAACAGCTAGGAAAATTTGAGACAAAAGCTGATGAGGCCATCTTTATTGGCTATCCAACAACAAGAGCCTTTAAAGTCTATAATCTAAGAACAAAGACAGTCATGGAGTCTATTAATGTATCTTTTGATGATAGAAAGTTAACAGGAATACAAGAAGACTCTCATGACAGTTTGACTTTTGCAAATGAAGCTACCAACAATCCTGATGAAGTCACGACAGATACTGATACTCTGTCAGATCCTGACGATCGATCAATTCCTGATCAAACACCTGTTACTGATGATGACTCAAATAATGCAAATGTTGAGGGGGAGCAAGAGCGAGACATCACTAGTGATGATTCAACTCAAACATCAAGTAGAGATTCATCGGAAACAGACTCAAGTGACAATCAAGATAGTACATCAGAAGAAGATAGCACTATCTCAGGGGGAGCTTCTAGCAACTCTAGTTCTTTTGAAGAAAACACCAATCCAGGGGGAGCATCCAGTTCAAGAAATGACTTACCATCAGCAAGGAAATGGAACACCAAAGAAGTTTGGAGAGCTCTACAGGACAAAGCTCAAGAAGGAATGGAATTTCTTCTTTGACACAATCAGCAGATGTTTCTTGAATAAAGTATCAAACTTTGATGCCTTACCCACAGGTTCAGCCAAAATTGGGTACTCTCTAATTCATGATCTCTCATTTGATTATGGTTCCTTTATACTGAAGGCATTAAGTGAAAGAAAGGCAGATAAATGTGGTTATGTTTGCTTTCTTAGATTTTTTCAATTAATATTTTCTCACTTATGTCCTCATGCTGTTTTTGAGAATGATACAATTTTGCCGATATGTAAAATCTCAGATAACAATATAAAGAGTCTAATCAATTCTGATAAGGCAAATAAGTTTGTGGGATCTCCATACATTCCTGATGAAGTATGGTCTCTTTTAAGAAAGAGAATGCCTATTCAATATGGCCCAGCAACTGGTGCTATGGAACAGGACCTTACACATCCTATTCCTGACACAAGCACACAACCCAAACACTTATCTAAACAGTTAACCACCTCTGGTGTCTCACAAAAGGCATCAGTTGTAAAATCAAAGAAATCAGCTAGATCTGATGTGTCTAAGAGGCAATCAGGGTCAAAGGATTTCTCCACTCCAACTCATTCTCAAATGAAGTCACAAGGGGGTGGACAAAGAGTTGTTGAAACATCTGGTTTGGATAAAGGAGCAGGAGTGAAAAGGAAAGTTGTTCAAGGAGCTATTTCTGATTCTGATGATGATACAATGCCTATATCAGTCTTGTTGAAAAAGAAGGAGATTGATGTTGCTGATACAAGGGAAGTGGCTATCTCTGAAAAGCCAAAGAAAAGAAGAAGATTAATCAGAAAAGGAAAATTTGTTGATCATACAGAATTTCTGAATCTTACTAATGATATGGAAGGCAATCCTGATGTTGTTAATCAGGATGGATCATCAGTTCCTGACGCTACTGCTAATCCTGACATCTCTACTCCAAATAATTCACCTGTGAAGACTGTTGAGATTTCTGATTCTCCAGCATCTGCATCTCCAAAGAGAAGAATTATTGAGATGTCCGTTGATGAAGTAAATGCTATTGCTGCTCAGCTGGGTGTTAAACCTTCACCTCTTGAAGTAAAAACTGCTGAAGCAAATGTTTTTCACAGACATAAGAAACAGAGGACTACAGTGTCATCTCTGAAAGGATCCAGCCCACAAGAACCTGAACTTCAAAGGAGTTCAGAAGCTATTGCAGATCCAGTCACACAAGAACCACCTACTCAAAGTGTAGGTGCAGACATTTTTGAAGGAATAGTCCCACAAGAACCATCTTCTCAAAGGGAAGGTGCAGACAAGAATATTCCTGCCCCACAAGAACCATCTTCTCAAACTGAAGATGCTGGCACACTCACATCAGCAGGGGAGTTTCCTGACAATGCTCAAGGAGCTTCTGAAATTGAAATTGAACTTGCTAGAAGTCTGGCAGAAAAAGCTGCTCATGATTTGCACATTGCTGAATGTGACAGAGTGATTGCTGACACTGCATTTGAGGGAAGTACACAAGAACCTTTGACTCAAAGTGTTGAAGAAGCTTCAAAACCTCAGACTACACAAGAACCATCAGTAGCAAATACTGATGCAAGTCATGCTATAGTTGCAGTGGTCAATCCTGATGAAAGTACTACTGATTCACTTATTCCATTGCTTATTGAGCCAATTTCAGCACGGCCAATGGATTCGTTAACTACTTCATCAGGTAACATCTCTTTATCTACTTCATTTACTACTGATAGTATGATTACAGATAGACCTGATAACAGGGATACCTCTATTTGTATGACTTCAGACAACTCTTCTCAGCCACCTCTTATTTCTTCACAATTAATGAGCCAGAACCTTTCTTGTGAGATTGAGAGTGAACATTTAGAGAAAAAGAAGAGTGATGAGAGGCAGTCTCCTGAACTGGCAAAAGGAGAGGTAGAAAAGAGTGAGAAGTTATTAACTTCTAGTGAGGTAGAAGTTGCTATTGAAAGCAACTTAGGTAACATTGTGAGAAGTGATGAGATCACTTTAAAAGAAAAGAGAGATTTAGGACATGTTACTAATTTGTCTGCAGGTCATCAGGATTCACCAGCTGTATCTACTGGTGTTTTGAAACTGAAAGGTATTATGCTTCCTGATGATGATGTTGAACATAATCTTCCTGAGGCTGGTGGTGGCTCAGATGATGATGATGATCATGCTGATCTTGAAACAAGGCAAATGCAGGCGGCTATAAAAGCAAGTCTCAAATCTACTTATGGGTCTTCAAGTAGATACATGCAGTCAATGACTCAAGAAGAATTCAGAGGGGAGTATAGTTCACTTCTTCCTTCTGATACTCGAGCTGCAAGGGGACATGAATGGGATACAGAATGGAATAAACCTACTGCTGAGATGAATTTTCAAACTGCTCTGTTTCATTCTGGTCATATTTCTACGCGGATGCCGACACCTGAACTTAAGGCTCTTCTCAAAACCAATGCTCTTCTAGCAAAGGGATTGAGGAGTGAGATTGATTCTATGAAGGCTGCAACAGAAAAATTTCAAGCGGGTATTCAAACATCTGTTTCCATATCTGCTACTGCTTCTCAAGCACGCCTTCTTGCAGATGATATTAAAGCTCTTGACAGGAGATTGGATTCTAGAATGACTGTCTTGGAATCTAAAGTTAATACTATCGATGAAACCCTCAAGCTTATATTGTCGTTCTTCATTCAGGACGATACTGATGTCAAAAAGGGGGAGAAGATAGTCAAAACAAAATGTTCACCTGATCCAGTTGTACAAAAGGATGATAATTCTGGAAATGATGGTGGTACTGAGTCACATCAGAAAATTGAAACCTCTGATGCTGCTTTACTGATAAAGAAAACGAATACTCAAACTAAGCAGTCAACTCATGTTTCTGACTCTGGAAAGAAGACAATGACAACTGGTCAAACTCTGTCAACCATTCCTGAAGATGATGTGTATGTGGAACAGGATGAAGATGCTGCTAATCTGTTTCATGAACTTGACACTGGGGATGGTCGTGTTCTTAAATTATTTCATAAAGACAAAAGAGTTCAACAGTATCATGCTGAGAAAGCACTTGTCTTATCTACTGAAGAAAATCCAAACATGACTACTGATGAATTCTTAGAAGAACAGAACAGGATCCTTGAAGAGCTTGCAAAACAGAATAAAACTCTTGCTGCAAGAAGAGGAAGAGGCAGAGGAGGAAGATACAGAAATAGGGGAAGATCATCTGCTCAAACTAGTTCAAGGCAAACAAGATCTAGTGGAATCAAACTGAAAGATGTTTCTGAAAGTGAAAAGAAGAAAACTCCACTATCTCTTGCATCAACTCCAGACAACAGATTCAATGCTCCTGAAGAATTTGTAGAAGAGATATTGCCTTTGAAAAGGAAGAGTAAGGCAGCTGCTCAATCTACTGCATTTAATGAGAAGTCAGTCGTTGTTTCTGATTCTGAAATCTTAAAAGAACTTAAGATTATGATTATTAAGGTTGTGGTTGAATTTCACAATGTGGAAGTTTTTGAAGATACATTGGAGTATGAACAAGAAAACTTCAGTAGATTTGAAAGAGAAAGTGAAATCAATGCTAAAGCCACAAAAGCAGAAAAGATAACAACCAGAGATTATTTAAGAAATGTTCATAGATCAGACAGGAAGTTATGGTATGATAGAGATAGATCTGTTCCTGAACATCAGCAGGATTATCCGACTAATGAGAAGAAGAAGAGTAAGAAGAAGGAGGTGGATAAGGTTGATTATAGGAAACCAGTTGTATTCATATCAGCTGGATTGATAAAAGAGTCTTCTTTGATCAATGAATTTCTGATTGTTAAAACAGAGTCTACTACCTTTATTGCTGAAAATCCACCAAAATGGGTGAGTATGCAATCTGGCTTGAAAG
The DNA here is from genome assembly GCA_037693485.1 of Kitagawia praeruptora. Lineage (NCBI taxonomy): Eukaryota > Viridiplantae > Streptophyta > Magnoliopsida > Apiales > Apiaceae > Kitagawia > Kitagawia praeruptora. The sequence continues at coordinate 111,230,292 of CM075351.1, read as the reverse complement.
GATGGGAACCTGGCACAAGAGGAGGAATTGGATATAGTCATGCACTGGTTATTTTCATTGCACAAACTGATCAATATGCTCTAGTTGACAAGATTGGGGATGAGTTAACTGTAGATCATCTTTGGAAACTTGAAGCTGTTGCTATTATTGCTGACTGTCATGCTGATGCAAAGAAAATAGAGAAGCTGGTGTACTTCATGAAAGATGGAAGTGTGAAGAAGATTCCTATTCATGAATTGTTGTGTAAATCTGCAAAAGAACTGAAATATGTTCTGTATCTTCTCAGAAGTAAAAGAATAAATGTTCGTGAAAGAGAAGTTTATCAAAATTGGTGTGTCATGATTTACTGGAAGATTAGACAGAGATTCATGGATGGAGGAACAAGGTATGATGGCAATTATATTCCTATGTACTTAAATTTAAGAAATAGAGAGGTTGAAATGAAGAAAGGTACAGCTGTTAAAGAAGTGTATCTAGGCATGGAACAACTGTCTCTAAATCCGGATGGAAAGGAAATTGCTTATGTGTTGCTAGGTGACTTAGATCTTCCGAGAAACTCAATTAAGAACATCAGGGCAGCTATTTATCAGATTAATGAGGAAGATAAAGAGCTCAAAAATCTGAAGAAGAAACTGATTCAAATTCTTGAAAGCAAGGAAGAAGAATTGTTATCTGAATTCTTGAGACTGAATCTGTTCTATCAAAGAATTTCTGAAACTGTTCCTGATGATTTTTAGAAGGTATTTTGTTTTGAGTTTTTGACATCTTGAATCAAGGAATTTGTGCTTTGTTTTATAAAGAACAAATTGGGGGAGATTGTTAGATATTGATTCAAGAGATGATCAGGATCTGGGCATTACTGATCAGATACTGATGCTGACGTCATCAGGAATGCACCATCAGTATTGGACTATCAGGATTAGAAGCTGGTCAGTATTTGATGAAGATTCTCATCAGACCAGAGATCAAGGAAGATTGATATGTCGGTTCCTAATTTGTAGGAAGGCAGCTATCATACAAGATATGCATTCAGAGATATATGTAATTGATTTAGAATATCTTGTAATTGATAGTGCAACTGTGTACATTATATAAACACAGTTTAGGTTTTACATTTTGTAATCGCTTACACGAGATACATTGTAACCTAGCAGCTCTTAAGAACATAAGAATTTCTTAAGAGAGTTTTGTAACAGTTTTATATCAGAGTAAATAAAGCTGTTATTGATTCATACTTGTGTTATTTGTTTTTAGTCGAAAATCTTATACAATTGTATTCAACCCCCTTCTACAATTGTTATTTACTGGGCAACAACATGTTATTGTACATGTTACCATCACTACTGTGGAAGAAACAAAAGCTTGGTTTTCCCATATCTGTACAGGATGCAAAAATGTTATTCAAATAGAAGACAAAATTTTGTATTGCAACAATTGCACCAAAAGGATACCACATTCGGAGAAAATGTTAACAAATTTATACTTTCTTTGCATTTACTAATATGACTTTGAAATTCCCTCATTTCTTAACAAATATTGGATTTCATTTCTAGCTTCAAATTATCAATAATGGGGACAGACGAATCTGGTTCAATGCAAATCATATTGGATGATCGCCAAGTACGAACATTGGTTGGAGAAAGGGCAACTAAACTTCACCAGCAGGTAATCTTTGCCATCATCTTATTTTTACAGTGATTAATGTTTCATGAAATGACAAGATTCCATTCAATATGCAGATTAACAAATCAGACACTTTCCCACATCAACTGAAAAACTTAGTAAACAAAAATGTCACAATCAAACTATTGATCAAGGAAGTTAATGTAGTCAACAAGATACCAATATACCAGGGAAATAACATCTGCGAGGGTTTCTACATTCCAGAGGAGGAAACTAATCAAACTACACAGACAATGCAACAATCAACCACTCAAGTACGTTTCTACAGATTAACAAACTACAGTATTACTTCATTGTTTTTATTTACTAAAACCTTTTTTCTAACAGCCATCCACATCAACATATCACTTGGACGGAATGTCGGACCTCAACTTTCACTAAGGACCATGGAAGCTGATGACAATAGAAAACATTGTTTTCAACTTTGTAACAGATGTTCTTTTTCTGAATTTTGCGTAATCATAGATAAATACTTTTGCGTACTCATATGAATATTAACCTTTCTTATATTCATTTTTCTCAATCATTAATTTCTGATATTGTGAAACACCCAGCACCGCGGGCTTAAACACTAGTTAATATATACTATTGTGGCTGATCCGATGCTTTGTATTAATTTATTAATATAAATTCAGAAAAGCATGTACGAACTTGTGTTTGATAATAATTTGAATTCCTGCCATGAATTCTTCTATCTATGATGATCATTGTTCAGTTCTTTTTTAAAAAATTGCTTGTACCATGTCATCATATTTTTTTATTCATTCGCCATTTAATTTATTAGCCATATATGACATGTATCATGGTCTATGCTAATTGTAATTATACGGTCATAATTTCGTTTACATATAAATAACGATACATGTTTGGTTCGGCTGTTTCGTTGGTAACGCAGAAGCTATTTTTTTGTTTTGAATTGTTGTATCTGGATAAAGATAATCAATTCTTTTGTTACTTAAGATATGGTGCCACTTTTGTTAATATATCGGCCCGTCTGCCATGCTTTGGTTTTACGGAATTATATGTAATTTTTGTTATCACGGTGAATATGGGTTGTCTTGATGAATCTTGAAGATTTACAAATGTTTTTTTTTATAGTAATACGGATTTGGGTACATTTTTTTAAAAAATAATGATTATTTATTTTTCGTCCTTTTATTTCGCGAATAAGTGAGTTGAAGCAAAATATTGCCAAAGTGATATTTATGTGTAAATTTATTTATTTTTAAATAATAGGATGTGTATGTTTATTATTTATGCGTTATAATAATCGACCAAAAGGAAGATTATTTAATGGCCAAATAATGAATATATGTGCGGGAATAAATATGTAATAATTATAAATTTTTCGTGTGAGTAATAAACCGGCCCAAAGGAAGGTTATTGCTTGACCGAATTTATTATTAATATTTGATTTCTGCGTGGAGAGTACCACTATTTCTGTCCAAAGACTAAATATTAATGTTGTGCTAGGTATCTTGTTTGAATGGGCCCACACTATAGTATTTAAATTCATGTATTTTTTTGTGTGCTATTATGTATGCATATGACATGAATTTCTATTATGCGTGCTTATATTTTTTTTGTTCCAAATTGCTAGTTAATGCATCTGCTGCTAATATAATTGCCAACATGAACTCCATTCTCGTGCTTAATGGCACAAACTTTAAGAGCTGGAAAGAGAACGTTCTATTAGTTCTCGGCTGCATGGATTTAGATTATGTTATAAGGAAAGAATAACATGCTTCTCTTACGGATGAAAGTTCTAATACTGATAAATTAAACTTTGAGAAGTGGGAGCATTCTAATCGCTTAAGTCTAATGATGATAAAGCGCAGCATTCCTGAAGTATTCAGGGGCGGTATGTCTAAAGACTCCGATGAGGTATCTATTAAAGATTTCTTTGATGAGCTTGAAAAGCATCTTGCTTTAGATTTCTTGAGGATGTTGAGTTTGAGGGGGAAGATAAAGTCAGGGATGTTGTCTTTGAGGAAGAATCAGTTTCTTTGCCTCATGTAGTTCAAGATAACAAGGTAGATATACCTATACAGTTTCCTACTCAAAATCAAGATGATGCTCAAGAAGAGCAAACTCAACAAACTCAAGAGGAAGTGCCACTTAGTAGATCCACTAGATAGTGACAATAATGGCACTTGTGGCTATATCATAAGTTTCAGTGGGAGTAAAGTATTCATATTACTAAAGGAGATAAGTTTAGTCTCAAACAGTGCCCTAAGAATGATCATGAAGGAAAGGAGATGCAGAACATTAAAAATGCACACCTAGAGGGGGGTGAATAGGTGTAAATGGCTAACTATATTCAACTATGTCCGATTTTAAAAATTACCAGAAACAGCTTACTGATTTCATTTTAAGCAGAGACAAATGGTATGCTGAATGCATAGACAACAAGTACAGTAAAGTGCAGAAACTGTAAGCTATATGCAAGCAGTAAGTAAAAAGCAGAAAATAAAGAACACAGAGACTTTTAGCCAGGTTCGACCCCTAACCCCTATGGTCTACGCCCTGGTCCCTTACCAACTTGGTAAGAGAATATATTATTGATCACTGAAATAAAACCAATTACAAGATACAATAATATATCTCCCTCAATACCCAGCTGTTGACAAATGGCGTGCTGAACTCCTGTTTCTGAACTTGCTCTCTAAGCTATACTTCCCAAGTATACTTCTCTAGCAACGATCACCAAACCCTAGTTCCCAAGCCAACTTGTCCAATAACTAAACCTTACAAATCGAACAATACAATCAATAGATGAATACAACTCAAACTATGAACTCTCTAAGATATAGCACGTATGAATATATTAAGAGCTCGAGAGAAATAAAAGATATAGCAATGAAAAACCGAGTTGTTTGAAATCTTGTGTGCTTGAATGTTTTCTCTGAATTGTTCTTGGATTGTTAGAAACGAATGAACACAAGAATCAGGTTTATAAAGCTTCACATCAACGTTTAGAAAATCAATCACCAATTATTCGAACGATTTGAAATCAATTTCCAACGTTCAATTGGTTAGAGATTTTACAAACGTTCTTGTGAACGTTAGACAGAAGGTTTGAGAGAAAGAGATCGATGAAAACTTTAACCTTCTGATTTGTATAGATATAAAAACGCGTATAGGAGATTTTGAAGAAAGAAAATCTTTTAAATAAGGAAACTCCTATAAGTTTTATAAAATAATTTAAAGAAAGATATTTGAAAAGATTTGAGCTCTAGAATATATTGTGTACGTATTATATAATAAAGAATCCTCACAATATATTTCCTGAAATAAATCCATGAGAATTTGTCTTGATCTCTATCTTCAGGAATTCTGGCAGTTTGCAAATGGCTTGCTGTTTGTGACTGTCTGCTGAAAATAGCTTGTTGGACTGTCTCTGTTGTAGCACCAAATGGCTTGCTGTTTGTATATTCTCTGTAAACAATCAGTAGGCTTAATATACCCTGCAAAGCCAAGTTAGTACAACCATAACACAATGTTTTATATCAAACTACAAGCAAATAGCTTGCTGAAATTGATCATCAAAACCATAGGAGTATCAATCTCCCCCTTTTTGATGATTACACAATATTTAGGAGAAATAAGAACTCCCCCTAAATCCCTGCATATTAGACATTTTGATATAAAACATATTCAAGATAAACAAGCATAATTAATCATATCCACATCGAATATCTTGACCAAACAAGCAAATAAATTCTCCTAAATTTCTCCCCCTTAATCCATCAAAAAATCTAACAAAGAGAATATTAGTCCAGGTCTGGAATAAGCATAGAGAAATAAAATTAAAAAATTAAATCATGGTAATGGCATATAAATAGTTCAGATACAAATGGTAAGCCAACGTTACCCATTCTGTGCTTGTCAGCTTGCTGACTACACAGTACACATGCCAAGTTCCATTCGAATGGCTGCAAATCTTTCTTCAGCCAATGGCTTTGTGAAGATATCTGCTAGTTGAACTTCAGTTGAGACAAATACCAACTCAATCTTCCCTTTTGCTGCATTATCTCTTAAGAAATGGTGACGAACGTCAATATGCTTCGTTCTTGAGTGATTCACAGGATTCTTGGAGATATTGATAGCACTCGTGTTGTCACAATATATTAGAATCTTGCCACACTTGATATTAAAATCCCTTAGAGTTTGAATCATCCATAAAATTTGAGAGCAACAGCTACCAGCTGCTAGATACTCTCCTTCGGCCGTTGATAGAGCCACAGAAGCTTGCTTTTTGCTTTGCCACGAAACCAAGCTTTGTCCAAGGAATGTACAAACACCACTTGTACTCTTTCTATCAGTTTGAGACCCTGCATAATCTGCATCACTATACCCCACGAGATCAAAAGTATTTGTGATAGGATAGAACAAACCAAGATTGATAGTACCACTTAAGTATTTAAAAATTCTTTTAACCGCATTTAAGTGAGACTCTTTAGGGTTGGATTGAAACCTTGCACAAACACAAACACTATACATGATATCAGGTCTTGAGGCAGTTAAATATAGTAGACTTCCAATCATACCTCTATACCTTTTGACATCCACATCCTTACCATTCTCATCTGCAAACAGCTTGTTGTTTTGAGTCATAGGAGTTGTTTTTGCCTTGACATCTTCAAAACCAAATCTTTTGAGCAGATTCTTTGTTTACTTGGATTGATGCACATAAATACCATCATTGGTTTGCTTGATTTGGAGACCCAAGAAATAGTTGAGTTCCCCCATCATGCTCATGTCAAATTCATTGTACATGCACTTAGAAAACCACTCACACATAGATTCATTAGTAGAACCAAATACAATATCATCCACATATATTTGTACAACAAGAATATCTTTACCATTTTGCTTTGTAAATAATGTAGGATCAATATTACCTCGAGTGAATCCATTTTTGAGAAGAAACTTACTTAGTCTCTCATACCACGCTCTAGGGGCCTGCCTTAAACCATATAATGCCTTCTTGAGCTTGTAAACATAATCATGAAACTTCTCATGTTCGAATCCAGGAGGCTGTTTGACATAGACTTTCTCATTCAGCACGCCAGTTAGAAATGCGCTTTTTACGTCCATTTGATATAACTTGAATTTCTTGTAGCATGCATAAGCAATAAGCATTCTGATTGATTCTAAACGAGCAACAGGAGCATATGTTTCATCAAAATCAATTCCTTCTTGTTGATTATAGCCTTGAGCCACGAGCCTTGCCTTATTTCGAGTGACGGTTCCAAACTCATCCACTTTATTCTTGAGCACCCATTTGGTTCCTATAATAGAAGCATCTTCTGGTGGCTTTACAAGTTCCCAAACATCACATCTCTCGAATTGGTTGAGTTCCTCTTGCATGGCCATGATCCAGTTTTCATCTTCTAATGCTTCCTTGATATTTTTGGGTTCTTCTTGAGCTAGAAAGGCAGCATAAGCACAAAAGTTTGCCTTTCCTCTTCTTGTAGTGATTCCATCTGAGATATTTCCAATGACAAGTTCTGGAGGATGATTCTTTACTGTCCTTGTAGCCTTTGGTAGAGAATGTTGAGCAATTTCTTCATGTGAAGTTATTCTGACCACTTCAGCTTGCTGACTTGAAGTTCCAGCTTGCTGTTTTCCATTATCAGTAGTGTTGTTGGCTTGCTGACTTCCAGTTTCAGCAGAATTGTTGGCTTGCTGATTTCCAGTAACTTGAGGTTGTATATTATCAGCTTCACCTGCAAATTCTTCCTCATCTCTTGGCAGATCATTGTTAGGTTCTTGAAAAGTAACATCAATAGATTCTTCAACTATATGTTTATGTAAATTATAAACTCTATATGCTCTACTAGTTAAAGAATAGCCAAGAAAAATTGCTTCATAAGACTTAGCATCGAATTTACCATCATTATCAATTGTCTTGAGCACAAAACACTTTGAGCCAAAGATTTTGAAGTAACTAATGTTTGGCTTCTTTTTCCTCAACAATTCATACGGAGTTTTGTTCAAAATAGGCCTGATTATGACTCTGTTCAACACATAGCATGCTGTATTCACTGCTTCTGCCCAAAAACTTCTAGGCAGCTTGCTTTCTTGCAATAAAGTCCTTGCTGTTTCTTGTAGAGACTTGTTCTTCCTTTCTACCACTCCATTCTGTTGTGGAGTCCTTGGTGCAGAAAATTCATGTGTAATTCCTCTTTCTTCACAATAAGCAATGAAGTCTTTGTTGAGAAATTCACCTCCTCTATCACTTCTTATACTTACAAGCTTTGTATTCAACTTGTTCTCAAGTAATTTGATTAGCTTCTTAAACTCATCAAAAGCACAATCTTTAGTACGAAGAAATAATACCCATGTAAATCTAGAATAATCATCTACAATCACAAAATCATATTGTTTACCTCCAATACTCTTGTAAGCTTCTGGACCAAATAAGTCCAAATGCAGAAGCTCTAAGGGTTTAGAAGTAGATACCATTTTCTTTGATTTGTGAGTACTTCGAAGCTGTTTTCCCAATTGGCAAGCTGAACAGACTTATGTTTTGACATACTTTAGCTTGGGCAGCCCTCTCACTAGTTTCTTGCTTGACAACTTTCTGAGCAAATCCATGTGTGCATGTCCCAATCTTCTATGCCAAATATATGGATCATTATCTACTGCAGCCAAACAGCATGCTGTTTCCTGCATATCAAAGTCTAATACATATATATTTCCTTCCCTTCTAGCAACTAGGGGGATTTTGTTAGTACTAATAGTAATAATAGTTTTATCAATGCCAAAATCAACATGATGTCCATCATCAAATAATTGAGTGACACTAAGCAAGTTATAAGTAAGACCTTTGACATATTGAACTTTATCAATTGAAATATTACTATTACCAATAGAACCGGTACCAAGGATTTGAAGGGTTTTGCTATTCCCAATTGTCACTCTTCCACCCTTTTTCATTTTGAGATTCATAAACTGAGATTTGTCTCCACACATATGTCTTGTGCATCCACTGTCCAAGATCCATTGCTTTGACTTGACCTTAGCAGCAAGGCACATCTGCAAAACAAACAAAAATAACTCAATGTTTTGGTACCCATATAGGTTTGGGTCCAGGTTGGTTAGTAGCAAGAATATATAAAGCATTTATATCAGTTTTCTTGATCCACATTTGGACCACTTTTGGGGACTGATTTTGCTTGCTGTCATTCTGTTGGTGAGCTGTTTGTCTCCTGCTATTTGCATTCTGGTATGATGTTTGTTGCCTGCTATTTGCATTCTGGTATGCTGTTTGTTGCCTGCTATTTGCATTCTGGTATGCTGTTTGGCGCCTGACTGGTCCATTCTGGTAAGCTGTTTTCACTTTATGATTTACTTGAACCACACAATGTCTTTCCAGATGACCCTTTCCACCACATTTGTTGCATGTCTTCCAAGGCATAGCATAGTCATAGGGTATGCCATTCCTTCCATCATATTTGAGCACCTTATCTTTCTTGTTGAAATTCATGCCAACTCCTTCTCTGACTAAGGGGACATTTGCCTTCTTCATCATTGTCTTTAAAGTGTCTTCACCTTGAACAAAAGTTTCCATGCCCTTCTTGAGATCTTTAACTTCTTTTTCTAGGAGAGTGATCACTTCAGCTTGCTGTTTGATGAGTTCAGCTTGCTGAACTCTCTTTTCAGCAGTTTTTGAGGATTCGGCTTGACTAGATTCCTTCATCTTGTATGATTCCAATGCTTTAGCTTTAGTTTTAACATCAGACCTTAGCTCTTTGATTTCTTCAGTCAATGTCTTGTTTCTCTTTTCAAGTAGCTTGACATTAGCCTCTAAATGTCTGTTCTTAGTATTCAGTTCCTTGATCTCTGTAGCTTTACTGAATGAAGTTGAATCCCATTCTTCCATTTTTGGCAATAGATCTTTTACCATTTTGGATAAATAGGCATTTTTATCAGTCAACTTGCTGATTTCAGCCTTTAGTGCCATGTGTTCTTCAATTGTAACACTATTTTGTTCCTGCATGGTTAGTGAGTCTAACAATGTATCATCTGAAGAAATATAATCATTAAAAGAGTTTACCTCACTCTCATCCTCTTCAGAATCAGTTTCAGCATACACTCCTTCTGAATTTCCTAGACCATATTTTTCTTCCATTCCAACAAGTGCTAAGTTCACCATCTCTTCACTTGAGTCATCACTGGAATCAGAATCATCATCACTCCAAGTCAGTAGAGCCTTTGATTTCTTCTTGTCCTTGAAAATAGTAGGCTGTTTTGACTTTAGTTTGTAGCAGTTCCTTTTATAATGGCCTGGCTTGCCACATTCGAAACAAGTCTCCTCCTTTGAGTCTTTTGAGCCTTTCTTGTTGTTGTAGAAACCACCTCTTTCCCTTTTCATCATATTCTTCTTTTCTATCAGCCTCTTGATCTTCTTTGAAATAAGTGCAAGTTCCTCATCTGAATCAGATTCACCATCAGAATCAAATGGCTTGCTGTTTTTGGAATGAAGAGCCATATTCTTCATCTTTTCTGTTGGAGCTTTAACACTTGAACTTCCCACCTGATTTCCATTTATCTTGCTTTCAAATTGCTCTAGCTCAGCAAATACAGCCAAGTGATCCATAGTATCAATAAGTGGTGAGGATTCCAAGGCAGTAACTTTGGCTTCGTAGATAAATGGTACTGCACTCAATACCTTCATATTGATTTCGTCTTGTGGTATAGATTTCCCAAGCCTCTTTATTGAATTTATAGTAACTTGAAACCGTGCTTGACTGTCCTTGATAGTTTCACCATCATTAAGCTTGAAGTTTCCAAAATCATTCATTAGCTTGCTAAGTTTCACCTTCTTTAGGGACTTCGAACCTTCATGATAAGTCTCCAAAGCATCCCACATTTCTTTTGCTGATTTGAGTGAAGATACTTTATCATATTCAGCCTGGTTCAAACCATTCATAAGAGAACTCCTTGCCTTTCCATTGTAGCCAAGTTTGATTAATTCATCCGGAGTGAGATCATCAACATCCTTTGGCTTGCCATCCTTATCAAGAAAGACATATGGACCTTTTTGCACAACTCTCAGAACTAATGGATCTCTGGATAAGTGAGTGTCCATGCTGCTTTTCCACCAGTGGTAGTTGTGTGTGCCATGAAGAAGTGGAGGCCTAAAATCAGATTTTCCTTGGGGATAGTTTTCAGCCATTATGATCGAATACTTTCCTGTTACAGAATTGTTAGTATACCAAAGCTCTGATACCAAATGAAAATGCACACCTAGAGGGGGGTGAATAGGTGTAAATGGCTAACTATATTCAACTAAGTCCGATTTTAAAAATTACCAGAAACATCTTACTGATTTCGTTTTAAGCAGAGACAAATGGTATGCTGAATGCACAGACAACAAGTACAGTAAAGTGCAGAAACAGTAAGCTATATACAAGCAGTAAGTAAAAAGCAAAAAATAAAGAACACAGAGACTTTTAGCCAGGTTCGACCCCTAACCCCTATGGTCTACGTCCTGGTCCCTTACCAACTTGGTAAGAGAATATATTATTGATCACTGAAATAAAACCAATTACAAGATACAATAATATATCTCCCTCAATACCCAGCTGTTGACAAATGGCGTGCTAAACTCCTGTTTCTGAACTTGCTCTCTAAGCTATACTTCCCAAGTATACTTCCCTAGCAACGATCACCAAACCCTAGTTCCCAAGCCAACTTGTCCAACAACTAAACCTTAAAAATCGAACAATACAATCAATAGATGAATACAACTCAAACTATGAACTCTCTAAGATATAGCACGTATGAATATATTAAGAGCTCGAGAGAAATAAAAGATATAGCAATGAAAAACCGAGTTGTTTGAAATCTTGTGTGCTTGAATGTTTTCTCTGAATTGTTCTTGGATTGTTAGAAACGAATGAACACAAGAATCAGGTTTATAAAGCTTCACATCAACGTTCAGAAAATCAATCACCAATTATTCGAACGATTTGAAATCAATTTCCAACGTTCAACTGGTTAGAGATTTTACAAACGTTCTTGTGAACGTTAGACAGAAGGTTTGAGAGAAAGAGATCGATGAAAACTTTAACCTTCTGATTTTTATAGATATAAAAATGCGTATAGGAGATTTTGAAGAAAGAAAATCTTTTAAATAAGGAAACTCCTATAAGTTTTATAAAATAATTTAAAGAAAGATATTTGAAAAGATTTGAGCTCTAGAATATATTGTGTACGTATTATATAATAAAGAATCCTCACAATATATTTCCTGAAATAAATCCATGAGAATTTGTCTTGATCTCTATCTTCAGGAATTCTGGCAGTTTGCAAATGGCTTGCTGTTTGTGACTGTCTGCTGAAAATAGCTTGTTGGACTGTCTCTGTTGTAGCACCAAATGGCTTGCTGTTTGTATATTCTCTGTAAACAATCAGTAGGCTTAATATACCCTGCAAAGCCAAGTTAGTACAACCATAACACAATGTTTTATATCAAACTACAAGCAAATAGCTTGCTGAAAGTGATCATCAAAACCATAGTAGTATCAAACATTCCATATGTTTCGGCTATTGGGAGTCTTATGTATGCTCAAGTTTGTACTCGGTCGGATTTGGCATTCATTGTGGGTATGTTAAGCAGATATTCGAGTAACCCTGGAATGGATCATTGGATTGCAATTAAACGGGTTATGAGGTACTTGCAAAGAACAAAAGATTACATGCTCGTTTATCAGAAATCGGAAAATTTAGAGATCATTATGTATTCTGATTCTGATTATGTTGGTTGTGTAGATACAAGAAAATCTACTTCTGGTTATTTTTTATGTCTAAACATATAGACATTAAATATCAAGTCATTATAGAGAGAATGCAATATCAATTAGTGTCTATTGAGTAAATAAGAACAAATTCTATGCTAGCAGACCCACTTACTAATGCTTTGACACCATAAAGTGTTTCTTGGGCATACTGCTCATATGGGTGTTGTCTCATTGGAGGATATTCAGTTTTAGTGGGAGTTATTTTTCGTTTTGTTCTTATATTCGGTACTCAGTTTTTATTGACATAATGGTGATATTTGTGTTTTTGAGTATTCTGCAGAATAAAGCTATTTATTTTATTCTCTCTATTGCTCTATATGAGCTGTATTTTTCAATTGTGGTTTTGACATTAAGTTTGAAAGAATAAAGATTGATCTCACTAAGGTATTAAGGACCAATTGGAAATAGGCATGATTGAGATCACATTGCATGTAATTTCCAGTTACACATTCATACTTGATCTATGTCATTGAATATATTTGTATGGTGATCATTGAGGATCCAGTTACGACAATGTGACGAAGGTCGCTTTGGTTCCATGTTTATATATAAGATGGACCAGATTGACTAAGGAAGATGTTTTCTAAAGAATAAACAATTTTGTGCGCACTTATGGTTATTAAATGTAATTGTTGTTTGGAACAATTTGTAGCCCAAGTGGGAGATTGTTAGATTATTTTTATAATCTAATAATAATTTATGGCTTACAAATTAAAGAGAATTATATTTAATGTTTATTCTATATTTGGACTAATTAAGTGGTCTAAAATAAAGGGTCCAATAACATCTTATTCAGTATGGGCTTTGTAATGTGTAATACCCAATAGTAATCTGATTAGAGTTAATGGGGTTAATTAGAGTACTATATAAAGAACATAATAGGGTCTTAGTCCCCAAGGCTATTCATAACCTCTACTCCTCTATTCCCATCAGTCAGAGAGAGATACGGCTAGAGGCGAATCAAGTCTGTGGAAGATCAAGTCCCATAATCCGTATTTATATCTACCGTCATGGAATCAGGTACGATTTCGCACTACAGTTATATCGTGTAACCTTGATAATATCGCATAGGATGATCCGTGGTTATTTATTTAGATCTAACACTTTTACATTGAATATGATTAATTCAAAAATTCGTTATTCTATTTTCTTTTGAGATTTTAAGTATTTCCATTTGGATAATTATATCCTATTATATAATAAGAGTAAGAGTGATAATAAAGATTACTAAATCACTAAATTAAAAATAATTTTAGGAGTTTCGCGTGGGCTATAAAATCATCCAAATTTGATTTCTATATTTGAAGATAGAACCCAAATAGTAAATATGAATTTTCTTTCATATTAATAAATAAATAAATAAAATTTAATTTTAATATAACCTTTTTATTCCCTCTAAAAAAATGTTCTATATGTTATCGATTTTAAATGGCAGTCGATAAGATATTGAGAAATTAATTTATTTAAAATGGAATTGAACTTTAAAACCCTTTCAATAACTAATATCTTATTCATGAATTTTAAAAATCGATGAAATAAATTTAGGATATATATAATATTTTCATCATAATTTTGAAGTGAAAATTTTGAAATGAAAATATGCTAAATTTGTATTCATCATCACATACATTTATCCATATTAAAAAACTCGAAAATGTAAATATTAAGTAAAAATGGAATTATTTGACTTAATTTGTACTTGTTTTACTCCATTTTTAAAACTCCTCGGCAATGTGTAAAAGGGTGATGGCCCAAAATATTCATATAGGAGTCATGCTGGCCCTTTTTACTGACTGAAAACGCTACACCGTCTACCGTGATATGAGGGGTGTTGCGGAAGACCGTGTTCCGTATCATGGGGTGTTGCGGAACACCGTGTTCCGTATCATGGAGTGTTGCGGAACACCATGTTCCGTATCATGCACGGATACGGAACACGGTGTTCCGTATTATGCTAACACGGAAGATGGTGTTCCGTATCATGCATAATACGGAACACGGTGTTCCGTATTATGCTAACACGGAGGACGATTCTCCGTATCCTGTCGGTATTTCGGGCCATTTTTTTCAAAATCAGTATTTTGGGCAAAAACTTGTGAAAAATAGGCATTTTGGTAATTCTCTCTGTGTAAAATTATGTTTGTCATGGTTTGGGGGTGAAATTTTTAAGAATATTTTTCAAAAATAGTATTTGTAAAAATACTATTTGCAATCAAAGCAATCAGATGTAACTTAAAATATTTGTTAAAATACGGTCAGCAATTAATGCAAACAGATGCAACTTTTTAAAAAATAATTTGAAATCAGTTCAAAAATCAAAAAATTTGTTAGTAAGAGGAATGAATGAAAATAAAGATGAATAAAAATTGCAAAATCATCTTATATAGAGTGCAAGAGAGAACGATCATAAAATACATATATATATATATATATATATCCATTTTTGTATAAAATATATTTGTAAGAAATTTAAAATGAAATTACATAATTTTTCTTTTTGAAAAATCATTAAAAATAAATAAATTAATCAAAAGCAATTCTACCAT
This sequence comes from Kitagawia praeruptora, assembly GCA_037693485.1. Classification (NCBI taxonomy): domain Eukaryota; kingdom Viridiplantae; phylum Streptophyta; class Magnoliopsida; order Apiales; family Apiaceae; genus Kitagawia; species Kitagawia praeruptora. The sequence continues at coordinate 111,215,249 of CM075351.1, read as the reverse complement.
AGAATCAAATTTATCCTAAACGATTTTATTGTAGAATCAAATTCAAATCAAGTTTTTTGTTCAAATTTTATGTGTTTAACCCTTTATAAAATTTTTATTTCTTTAATATTCTACATTAGAGTTAAATTTTATATTTTAAAAATTTTAATTTGTAGTTTATTGATAAAATTCAGTGATGGAGTTTTAAGAAGGTTCTCTGAACAATGACCTATATAGAGAGAACCTTCTTATATAGAGTCTCCTCTATATAATAAGAAGGTTTTCTATATATATATATATATATATATATATATATATATATATATATATATATATATATATATATATATATATTGCATACCTACTTCTTCCCTCTCCGTGCCCTCTCGTTCACCCACATATTTGCACCTCGTTTTAACTTGCTAAGGAATATAAAAATTATATAAACTATTGTAGAATCAAATTCTAATCATGTTTTTTGTTCAATTTTTATGTGTTTAATCCTTTATAAAATTTATATTTCTTTAATATTCTACATTAGAGTTAAATTTTATATTTTAAAAATTTTAATTTATAGTTTATTGATAAAATTCAGTGATGAAATTTTAAGAAGATTCTCTGAAGAATGACCTATATATAGAGAACCTTCTTATATAGAGTCTCCTCTATATAATAAGAAGGTTCTCTACATATATATATAGGGTCTTGCTCAGGTGAGAACCACCACTTATGATGAGATATGAGATCTAATCCTATCCACCCATTTAAATATATTATATTCATCTCTCACCATTCATTTAATATTTTAATATTTTATATTTGAAATTTCACCATCTTCTTTCTAATTCAACCACCCAGCACCACCGGCAACCATCACCGGCATCCACCACCACCTCCGGCAAAATCACCACCGGAAACATAAAATCACCACCCCCAAACCAGAAATCACCACCGGAAACATAAAATCACCACCGCCAAACTAGAAATCACCACTTTTTAAACAGAAAATCATCGCATTTCGCCACCTCTGACCACCACACTGCCGCCACCACCACCAAAAATCACCTTGACCAAAACCATCCCAAACCACCACATCACCGCCCCTACCTCCGACCACCACCACCAAATCACCGATAACAATCGAAAATCACCACAAAATCCAACAAATCAAAGTAAGGCACCTCGACACCACAAAACTCCATTTAACTAAAACAAATTACAACAACTCATATTCAATCCAACTGTCATTTTCATCACTTCCTGCTCCCCGTTGGTGACCCAAACTCATATTCAATCTTCGATCTCTACACAAAACGAATCTCAATCGATAGTTCCTCGATTTTCCCCAAATCCATACCCTAATTTCACCAAATCGCCTAATTTCAATTTGTTCGCTTCTTCAATCGATGATTCAACGAGTTTTAATAGCTCAAGTATATGAAGTAAAGGAAAATCGAGTGATAGAGCTTCGAATTACTCATTTTGTTCGATTTTTATTTGCAGTGCGTGTGGGCCTCATTACGGGAATAATTGAATTTATGGACATATTTTTCTAAGGTAAGTATAATTATTTGTATGAAATAGTTAAAATAAAAGATTTCTAGGAAAAATATATATAGTTTAAAAAAATCTTATAAGACGTCTTCACCGTCCTCGTATTCTACTTCCAATAAAACATTTTATTATATGTATTTTTTATATATTCAAACATCTTTTCTACCTCCAATTAATTTTTTAATTATATGTATTTTCTATAAATTCAAACTCTTCTAATTTATAAATTAAAACTCCTATTTTACTTACAATAAAACTCTTAATTATATGTCTTACAAACACCTATTCTACTTTTAATAAAATTTTTAATTATATGTCTTCTATATAAGTTCAAACTCTTATTCTCAATAAATTTGAACACCTAGCTTCTAAAATGTTAAAAGATAGTTTTTTAGTTATTAATATTTAAAATCCTAAAATTCTAAAAAATTTAAATAGATTTATTTTCTATTACATCATCATATTAATATTCAACACATAAGTTCCTGCATGAGATACTCCTGTATATATTTAGGGTTCCCGCATGAAAATGTTCTTTTATTATGTTAACACATAAGTTCTTTTCTTTTTAAATATGAATACTTTTTTTATGAAATTAGTATAGGATTTATGGAAAAAAAATTAATAGAAGTATAAATAATTTGTATAAAAAATATATAATTTTAGAATATTGTAAAAGATGTCACTACCGTCCTTTTATTCTACTTCCAATAAAATTTTTAATTATATGTCTCCTTTATATATTCAAACACCTATTCTAATTCCAATAGAACTTATAATTATATGTCTTTTCTATAAATTCGAACTCTTATCCTCTATGAATTCGAATTCCTATTCTACTTCCAATAGAACTTTTAATCATATGCCTTATAATTTACCTATTCTACTTCTAATAGAACTTATAATTATATGTTTTTACTATAAATTCGAACTCTTATTCTCTATAAATTTGAATTCTTATTCTACTTCCAATAGAACTTTTAATCATATGTCTTATAAATTACATATTCTACTTCCAATAAAACTTCTAATTATATATCTCATCTATAAATTTGAACTCTTCTCATCTATAAATTCAAACACATATTCTACTTCTAGTATGTTAAAAAGATATTTTTATATTTATTAGTGTTTATTCGAACTCCTATTCTACTTCCAATAGAACTTACTTCCAATAAAATTTTTAAGTATATGTCTCCTCTATATATTCAAACACTTATTCTACTTCCAATAGAACTTATAATTATATGTTTTTTCTATAAATTCGAACTCTTATTCTCTATAAATTCGAACTTCTATTCTACTTTCAATAGAACTTTTAATCATATGCCTTATAAACAGCTATTCTACTTGCAATAGAAAAACTAATTATTAGTGTTTAAAATTCAAAAATTTTAAACAGCTTATAAATTCTTATTTATTACTGTTTAAAATTCAAAAATTTTAAGAAAATTAGAAAAATAGATTGAGACGATCTCATAGCGCCACCTAAACGATCTCATATATATAGGTTTTTGCTCCATACAGAACACTCTTATATAACAAACAACAAAGAACACATTAGATCTATTAATCCTTTGGCCCCGCCAGGGGCACCAAATACAAAAAGTTGTTATTTTTTTACCCTCTATCAAGTCAGCAAAAAAAATTAAAAAATTAAAAATTTTACTGTTCATGATGACGTCACTGATGACGTCATCGTCATGAACAATAATTTTTTTTTTTTGAGATGATGGATGGATAGAGGGTAAAAAAATAAGAACTTTTTGTATTGGGTGGCCCCGCCAGGGGCATTGGATCTATTATAAGGGTGAGTATTCGGTCCGGTTAACCGAAAACCGAACCGAATAACCGAAATAATTTCGGTTCGGTTAACCGAAATTAATATTTCGGTTCGGTTTTCATTTTTCTGAAATTTCGGTTTTCGGTTCGGTTCGGTTTTTAACCGCGATTAACCGAATAACCGAAAAAAACCGAATTTATATATAATATATATAATAATATATCATACTTCTCTCTCCCATTATCATTTCAAGCAAACCTCACCCATGTGCAATGTAAATCAAGACAATGCATGCGTGTTATTCAATGATATATGTGACCATTACCTTTAATAAGCTTACAATAAATTATAAAAACATGTTTCTATAAATTATACTCCAATGATCTTCCATTCCGTTGATCAAGGCAAACATGTTCCTCTCGATGTTGAAGCCTTTCCCTCCATTCCTGCACTTTGTCATGCTGCCATTGTAATAACCCTAACTTTAGCAAAGCTACAGTGACCCCATGAATAGTAAATTTTGAGGATTTAGAGAAATGGTATGTAGGTACTCTACACTTGAAACAGAAAATGAGTAAACAGAAACCATATTAGGGATATACCATGAAAATAAGTGACTCGAAATGACGATAGATTTCAGAAATTCTTGAATATGGATTTTGAGGATTTTGATTTCGAATAAGCTTCTATTGGATATTAAGGAGCATGGAGATATTTAAGGAAATTATATATTGAGGAATTAGTGAAATTAGATTAAACCAAGGAGTGATCAAGTCAAGGAAATGCCAAGGGAATTTAGGTTGTTAAACGAGTTTGGGAATGCTTGAGAACCGGGAGAGCAACTTCTGAGAAAAAGAGAATATACCAAGGATATTGGATCTAATACCTACTTGAGGATTAGAATCACCCTAACACACTAATATATGATGTGGGAGAGGATATTATATATCCAAGGAATTTACAAAGGAGAAACCACTGAGACGATCGCAGAAATCAATCGATGAATCAAATGACGAGAGAAATTTGAACGAAGCCCAAACTTCGGCCCAATACAAAACAAGGAGTTGATTTATTGATTTAATTAAGTGGCTTATGGTGAAAGCCAAGGGGCAAGGGCAAGAGTGGAAGAATTATGAAAATGCAAGGATAAGGTGGTAAAAACAAACCAAAAACCAAACAAATATCTATCAAACTTCTTGGATACACCTTACACAAATCCCAAGGATCATACTCAGCCACCCCATCTGATCTTATCAACATTATTTGATCAAAACTTAGTTGAACAAGTGAAAGAAAGAAAGGAAAAAGCTCTCCATCTCATTTTCTTCAAAACTGCCAAACCAGAACACAACTCAAAGAAAAATTCATATCTCCATTTCTATACATGATAAAATCACCAAATTTGAACCACAACCTCTCCACTCCATGGGTATTATTCGTCCCAAATTTCATGAGAATCCAATTAGTATAGCCTAGTCAAATCCATGCTCAAAGTTGGACAACCCAATCTGTCCAGTTTCTATCCAGCGGAAAGATGGAGCTCAAAACCATAGCTAGGAAGCTTTGTTTTTGTTGATCTATAGCTCAAATCAAAGCTTATACAGAGGCCAAGATGTGGTAAAAATTTGAGAACCAAACTCTTATTTTTCGATTTGTTATGATTTTTACAAAAGTGATGATGAATAGTAACCCTTAGAAACTAACTTTGTTTTTATGGTTTCTTTAGTTGATTCAAGCTAGTACAAGGTTGTTTAAGGATATCCCAAGGATTATTAAGTGTTTTTAAAGCTTCAAGGAAGGTATAATCTCTTCACCCCTCTTGAGTTTATGATGAATATTGGTGGTATTAGTGGTTAAGTAGTTATAAGTGATGAAATCATGATGTTATATGTGTTTGTAAGTGATTAAAGTTGAATATGGAAGGAGTATGTGCTTGTAACCATGGTTGGTAAGATGACCACATGGTGTAGGTGATGGTGTATAAGGTGGATGATTGATTTGGAGGAGTTTGATTTTGGAAAGTATGAAAATATAGCCGTTATAATGTCCGATTTCCATTAGACCAGGAAACTGCCCTGTTTTTGGACCCTATATCCGTACAGTACCCTACTGTCTAGATTACCAATTGACCATGACATGATAGAGCTTAGTTCGTAGATCGTTTTGATATAAAGTGCGTTAAAATCTGATGAACAGTTTAGGAGAAAAGTCATTTTTAGTGAAAGACGTTCGAAATCCGAGAAAATGTAAATGTGTTAACTTTGAGGCTATAACTACCATACTTAGACATTTTTAAAAATTATGAAACTTTGGGATGTTATAATAGGGTGATCAGAGAACCCTTAATAACTGACCTTGTGTCAAATTGTGGAATTTTCGAATTATGAGGATTTTTGCAGTCGAGAGTGGTTGTTAAGGAAATAGTGTGAATTGCTAACACTTTAATCGAGATTAAGAATGGTCGAGTTCTTAGAACCTTTGGGACATAAAGGCCATGTTAAACATACGGTATGTGACAAGGGTGTTACTAGATAAGGGTAGGTGTTAAGTGGAATATACTCTAATGACGATTCTTTTATGCGTTTATAGAAACTTCGGTGGAACCACGAGCCCTACCTTTGGGATATCGAGATCGAGACAAGATTTCTTCTACCCTACCTTGAAAAATTATTTATCTTCAAAGAAAAATGATTTTTATGGAATATATATGTGATTCTATTATTGCTATATTGTTAAGAATTTGTTTTCCTGATTTTGGAAATTAAAGGAAGATATGAGTATGGATATGGATTAAAGGGAGCACGATTTCTTTTATCCTTATTTTGATATACTGTTTATGTTCAAAGGAAATGGTTTTGGTGGATAATATATGAATCTTATATGATGAGATTATTAGGGATATATTCCCTGTTTACTGAGATTTTTGAATATGGATTATGAATGTGGATATGATTATGAATGGAGCGAATATGCTCTATGGTAAAAAAGATATGAAAGAGAATGGTATCAGTTGTTATCTAGGGTTATATGGTTTATAATGCTATATTAAAAATATTCTTTTTGAGTATTAGTGGTTTAATAAATATTATTTGATTATTATTTACTACTCTTAAAATAGACGGAATATTTTATGAATATAAAAGCATAATTGATTTCTTGTATATAAAAGAGATGTCTGAGTCATAATCAAGGTATTATGTTATATATAGATTTTTATGGAAATGATGTGCGAGAATGAAAATGATATGAGTAATAATAAATGGAAATGGAAATGATATACGGGAATGGAAATGTGAAATGGTGTTGATAAATGGAATAATGATTTTATAAAAAGGGGGATTAGCAACAAACTTGCGTAAGAGGCTGTGTCAGGGCTGTGTGCGACATAGTCTAGCATTCATTATATGATTCGGCACGAAGATGCCAAGGGAGGATGTTAGCAGGTGGCCTTCCTCCGGGAGGATGTTAGCAGGTGGCCTTCCTCCAGGGATGATGTTAGCAGGTGGCCTTCATTCCTTCTACCGGTAGTAAAAAGGACAGGTACGGAGGGCGACTGATCATCGTCCTTACGTATTCGGCAACAGTGAAAATCCCCAAAACTTGAAAAAAAGAATTGAAAATGGTTTTCAGATTTCTATACTGAAAATAGAAAAATGATATGAGAAGATGGAATTACTGTTACAGATGAAGAGAAACTGATTTTATATTAATTTATATAATTGTTACCTAAGAAAGATATGAGAAGATGATCGTGAAAGATGGTAAAGGTTTCACATTAATTTGGAAGAGTACACTGAGATGGTATTTTGATTGTTATTTTATTTAAGAAGAGGAATTGATATTATATGATATTAGAAGAGAGACTGAGATTATAATATTATATATTTCTTTTCGTACAAGGATAATTGGATGGTATATGTCTTGAACGAAAATAAAATTCCTTTCCATAATAACTGAAAATTGTTTTGTTTACTATACATATATGATGATTTATTTTCCTTTGATGCTAGTTGATAGAAATTATCTTGCTGAGCTATTTTAGCTCATTCTTGCTATTTATGTGTACAACAGCTAGGTATGCCGATACTCTGCACTACACCCCACAAGAGGGTACGGGAAAGACGAACTTTTGAGAGAGTGTTGGCAATGATTCCCGAGGTAGCTATCGGACGGTTGGGTATTGATAGATTATGTACATTAAGTGTGTAAGTTGGTGATGCTTCATGTCGAAGTATTATTCAACAATGTATCTAAGTATGATCCTGGTTTGTAATAACTGCTTAAATCTAAACTTTTAATATTGTAGATGTTGTTCTTTGAGCATATGACTGGTGTGTGTGTGTTAATGTTTATGTGTGGGGTCTATTGTGAGTTTTATTATGCATTTATACTCCACCTGCCAAGAGAAGAATATTAATAAGTGGAAATTGGTTCATGACGGCCCAGATTTATGACCCCAGATTTGGGGCTGTCACAGTTTGGTATCAGAGCTTAGAGTCATATTGCTCAGGAACAAGAATGATAGTAATATACGCATATTGATATATAGGTAATGGTATAAAATATGAACTCACATCGAGTTCAAGGGGGGTTTATCGAACGAAGCGTTTATTCTAAGTAGTGATTATAATTTTATAGATTATTGCTAATAAAGGTTATTATGCCCAAAGTGTTAAGTTTATATAGTACACGGGATCGATATGAGAAAGGGGATACTTGATGTATTGAGAAGTGTACGTTAGATAACCTCGTGAGTATACAGGGTATGTTAGATTATACAATTTAGAAGTATAGTTGATGGGTCCTTGATACTAGAGCAATGTTAGGCCAAGACGATCATGTTACGATTAGAAGGTTGTGTTCTATTATGGATAAAGGCAGAGAGTATCGAGCCATGTCACGACTAGGTAAATGAAGATAATTGGGAATAGCAGACGATAGGTTGAGGCTTCATGGTGAGTGCCAAATTTAAGAAATTTTGGAGAGTACGCAGTCTAAGATATAAATAGTATTGGGTTTTATATCAAACTGGCCACCCGTTTCACTCAAAACTATCAATTAGACCATCCATTCAAAAACGATATCATTTGAATCACTAAATTCATAATAAATATCAAAGTTGCCACCCATTATAGTAAACGGAAAGTAAAAATAATTTTTCATCTAGATTTACACATTTTTCTTAAATACTACTATAATCAAATGAAAGGTTATGAATTCTAGTATTTTTGATAATATATTTAGAATTTAAAAAGTTTTTTTACTATTTATTTTTAATTAAAACAAGGAAAATGATAATAAAATAAAAATAAATAGTAAATGAATTTTTAAAAATCTAAATATATTATCAGAAATACAAGAATTATTAACCTTTCATTTGATTATGGAGGAATTCAATAAAAATGTGTGGAACTCGATGAAAAATTACTTTTACTTTCCGAGTACTATAATGGGTGGCCACTTTGATATTTATTACGACTTTAGTGATTCAAATGATATAGTTTTTGAATGGGTGATCTAATTGATAGTTTTGAGTGAAACGGGTGTCCAGTTTGATATAAAACCCAAATAGTATTTGAGGAAAGCCTTCCATTATTGGGATTTTTAATTGGGCAGAGGCTATTAACAGTACCTATTTTTAAGCTCCTAAAGCCCTGCTAAATTATATTATTGAGTTCAAATTTTCCTCCACTAGTGAGTAATTATTCATTAAGTGCCTATATCTTTTCAAAACTTTCTGGTACCTTTGAAATGTGTTTCAAAATTGTATTAGTCAAAATATTCCTCTAAGATTATTTTCGGAAGATGGTATTTATCATTGTGATTTAAATTTCCCTCTATATTTCTTACTCCAACTAAGAGGAACAGCCTTATATGTATACACAAGGACGATCTGTCTGTGTGATAGAAAGTCGGAGGGGACGCCCTCACTTGTGTGACGTACGGGTTCTTCCATCATATTGATTTCTCAAATATCCTTTTGTTTAAAATAAAAGTTATTTAAAACTCTTAATCTTATAAATTGTTGTGGAACACTTGCTTGTTTCTGGGTCCGTTTCAATTCAAAGTTTCTTAAATTCTATAAATTGTTTCGAATATAGAAGATTTCATTAATGGATGGGAAAATGGAAGCAAAGTTTAGAGTATACGTGATTATACGAGGAAACTCGATATTTCAAGGGAAATTTCAAGAAGAGATAATTAGAGTTAGAAGCGTTTCGATATAAAAGAGGAAGGAATTTCATGAGATGAAATGGGTATATTTGATGATTAGTAAGATAAAAGAATGTGAGGAATTTTAAGGTATAATTGAGATTTACTATTGAGAGTAAGGTGTATTTTGAGGATAGAGTCAGAATAAGGATAAACAAAGGAAGTGGGGATAATTAATGAAGGATTCGAGGTGCAATAACTTTTAGTGGGGGAATGCCAATATTGTGACTAATACCCTAAGTAGAGAGAGATAGAGATTAAAGATGTGAAGTATTCAAAGGATTAATCCAAAAGGTGTGAATGAGTAAAACTTGAGGTAAAGATTTTGATGAGAATAATGAAGGGAAATTTCAGAGGTGGAATAGATAGTATATCAGGAAGGAACTAAGGTGGATTAGCAAGATGTAAAGAAAGTATAGTGAACAATAGACATATGGGGTAAGGTATCCGGAGGAAATTGCAGGTACGCTCTAATTTAACCTATTAAGTGTAAATGTTTGGTTAGGGATCGGCTAAGTCCATGAATGGTGTAACTGAACTGATAATATAGATAAGAATAATCTATCTGTGAGAAAGTAAACTATGGTGATATAAGAAAGTGAGTTATTCTTCTGTCATCCAAATCAATACCTGTTAAGGGTCAGAGAACTCTATAGAAAGGAGATTAAGAGTATTGGAGAAAGCGCGAGAATATTTTTCAAGGATGAAAGGAAAGTATATGTTTGTATAAGTACGAACAGGAAATATATATTATAAATAATATTTTCTTACAATAGTTTTAAGAAATATTATTATAGCTTATTTTCTGGAAAATTTTACAGAGATGAGATATAGGAATATTGAGGTGTTAATATTTATGTCATGATAGAGATCAAAATATAGACAAACCATAGTGAGATACACTACCATTCAGGGAAGGCCAATGGGGTGGCCGATACCCTTAGTCGAAAGAGGAAAGAGAAATGAGATAATATAGAATGACTGAATACAGGAGGAGATTTGCAAGGAAAAGATAGTGAAAGTATTGCTATTGATAAGCTAAATGGCATGTTGATGAATGACAAGCAAGTATATGTTGGTGTATTTCTGTATAAACAAGATAGAGATGTTTAAGGAGAAACTAAAGGATGGAGGGAATAATATGAGAATTAGAAGGTGTAATGTGAGAAAGGTATTTGTCAATATCTTCAACGTGATTCCGGGACGGAATCCTTTTAAGGGGGGAAGACTGTAATAACCCTAACTTTAGCAAAGCTACAGTGACCCCATGAATAGTAAATTTTGAGGATTTAGAGAAATGGTATGTAGGTACTCTACACTTGAAACAGAAAATGAGTAAACAGAAACCATATTAGGGATATACCATGAAAATAAGTGACTCGAAATGACGATAGATTTCAAAAATTCTTGAATATGGATTTTGAGGATTTTGATTTCGAATAAGTTTCTATTGGATATTAAGGAGCATGGAGATATTTAAGGAAATTATATATTGAGGAATTAGTGAAATTAGATTAAACCAAGGAGTGATCAAGTCAAGGAAATGCCAAGGGAATTTAGGTTGTTAAACGAGTTTGGGAATGCTTGAGAACCGGGAGAGCAACTTCTGAGAAAAAGAGAATATACCAAGGATATTGGATCTAATACCTACTTGAGGATTAGAATCACCCTAACACACTAATATATGATGTGGGAGAGGATATTATATATCCAAGGAATTTACAAAGGAGAAACCACTGAGACGATCGCAGAAATCAATCGATGAATCAAATGACGAGAGAAATTTGAACGAAGCCCAAACTTCGGCCCAATACAAAACAAGGAGTTGATTTATTGATTTAATTAAGTGGCTTATGGTGAAAGCCAAGGGGCAAGGGCAAGAGTGGAAGAATTATGAAAATGCAATGATAAGGTGGTAAAAACAAACCAAAAACCAAACAAATATCTATCAAACTTCTTGGATACACCTTGCACAAATCCCAAGGATCATACTCAGCCACCCCATCTGATCTTATCAACATTATTTGATCAAAACTTAGTTGAACAAGTGAAAGAAAGAAAGGAAAAAGCTCTCCATCTCATTTTCTTCAAAACTGCTAAACCAGAACACAACTCAAAGAAAAATTCATATCTCCATTTCTATACATGATAAAATCACCAAATTTGAACCACAACCTCTCCACTCCATGGGTATTATTCGCCCCAAATTTCATGAGAATCCAATTAGTATAGCCTAGTCAAATCCATGCTCAAAGTTGGACAACCCAATCTGTCCAGTTTCTATCCAGCGGAAAGATGGAGCTCAAAACCATAGCTAGGAAGCTTTGTTTTTGTTGATCTATAGCTCAAATCAAAGCTTATACAGAGGCCAAGATGTGGTAAAAATTTGAGAACCAAACTCTTATTTTTCGATTTGTTATGATTTTTACAAAAGTGATGATGAATAGTAACCCTTATAAACTAACTTTGTTTTTATGGTTTCTTTAGTTGATTCAAGCTAGTACAAGGTTGTTTAAGGATATCCCAAGGATTATTAAGTGTTTTTAAAGCTTCAAGGAAGGTATAATCTCTTCACCCCTCTTGAGTTTATGATGAATATTGGTGGTATTAGTGGTTAAGTAGTTATAAGTGATGAAATCATGATGTTATATGTGTTTGTAAGTGATTAAAGTTGAATATGGAAGGAGTATGTGCTTGTAACCATGGTTGGTAAGATGACCACATGGTGTAGGTGATGGTGTATAAGGTGGATGATTGATTTGGAGGAGTTTGATTTTGGAAAGTATGAAAATATAGCCGTTATAATGTCCGATTTCCATTAGACCAGGAAACTGCCCTGTTTTTGGACCCTATATCCGTACAGTACCCTACTGTCTAGATTACCAATTGACCATGACATGATAGAGCTTAGTTCGTAGATCGTTTTGATATAAAGTGCGTTAAAATCTGATGAACAGTTTAGGAGAAAAGTCATTTTTAGTGAAAGACGTTCGAAAACCGAGAAAATGTAAATGTGTTAACTTTGAGGCTATAACTACCATACTTAGACATTTTTAAAAATTATAAAACTTTGGGATGTTATAATAGGGTGATCAGAGAACCCTTACTAACTGACCTTGTGTCAAATTGTGGAATTTTCGAATTATGAGGATTTTTGCAGTCGAGAGTGGTTGTTAAGGAAATAGTGTGAATTGCTAACACTTTAATCGAGATTAAGAATGGTCGAGTTCTTAGAACCTTTGGGACATAAAGGCCATGTTAAACATACGGTATGTGACAAGGGTGTTACTAGATAAGGGTAGGTGTTAAGTGGAATATACTCTAATGACGATTCTTTTATGCGTTTATAGAAACTTCGGAGGAACCACGAGCCCTACCTTTGGGATATCGAGATCGAGGCAAGATTTCTTCTATCCCTACCTTGAAAAATTATTTATCTTCAAAGAAAAATGATTTTTATGGAATATATATGTGATTCTATTATTGCTATATTGTTAAGAATTTGTTTTCCTGATTTTGGAAATTAAAGGAAGATATGAGTATGGATATGGATTAAAGGGAGCACGATTTCTTTTATCCTTATTTTGATATACTGTTTATGTTCAAAGGAAATGGTTTTGGTGGATAATATATGAATCTTATATGATGAGATTATTAGGGATATATTCCCTGTTTACTGAGATTTTTGAATATGGATTATGAATGTGGATATGATTATGAATGGAGCGAATATGCTCTATGGTAAAAGAGATATGAAAGAGAATGGTATCAGTTGTTATCTAGGGTTATATGGTTTATAATGCTATATTAAAAATATTCTTTTTGAGTATTATTGGTTTAATAAATATTATTTGATTATTATTTACTACTCTTAAAATAGACGGAATATTTTATGAATATAAAAGCATAATTGATTTCTTGTATATAAAAGAGATGTCTGAGTCATAATCAAGGTATTATGTTATATATAGATTTTTATGGAAATGATGTGCGAGAATGAAAATGATATGAGTAATAATAAATGGAAATGGAAATGATATACGGGAATGGAAATGTGAAATGGTGTTGATAAATGGAATAATGATTTTATAAAAAGGGGGATTAGCAACAAACTTGCGTAAGAGGCTGTGTGCGACATAGTCTAGCATTCATTATATGATTCGGCACGAAGATGCCAAGGGAGGATGTTAGCAGGTGGCCTTCCTCCGGGAGGATGTTAGCAGGTGGCCTTCCTCCAGGGATGATGTTAGCAGGTGGCCTTCATTCCTTCTACCGGTAGTAAAAAGGACGGGTACGGAGGGCGACTGATCATCGTCCTTACGTATTCGGCAACAGTGAAAATCCCCAAAACTTGAAAGAAAGAATTGAAAATGGTTTTCAGATTTCTATACTGAAAATAGAAAAATGATATGAGAAGATGGAATTACTGTTACAGATGAAGAGAAACTGATTTTATATTAATTTATATAATTGTTACCTAAGAAAGATATGAGAAGATGATCGTGAAAGATGGTACAGGTTTCACATTAATTTGGAAGAGTACACTGAGATGGTATTTTGATTGTTATTTTATTTAAGAAGAAGAATTGATATTATATGATATTAGAAGAGAGACTGAGATTATAATATTATATATTTCTTTTCGTACAAGGATAATTGGATGGTATATGTCTTGAACGAAAATAAAATTCCTTTCCATAATAACTGAAAATTGTTTTGTTTACTATACATATATGATGATTTATTTTCCTTTGATGCTAGTTGATAGAAATTATCTTGCTGAGCTATTTTAGCTCATTCTTGCTATTTATGTATACAACAGCTAGGTATGCCGATACTCTACACTACACCCCGCAAGAGGGTACGGGAAAGACGAACTTTTGAGAGAGTGTTGGCAATGATTCCCGAGGTAGCTATCGGACGGTTGGGTATTGATAGATTATGTACATTAAGTGTGTAAGTTGGTGATGCTTCATGTCGAAGTATTATTCAACAATGTATCTAAGTATGATCCTGGTTTGTAATAACTGCTTAAATCTAAACTTTTAATATTGTAGATGTTGTTCTTTGAGCATATGACTGGTGTGTGTGTTAATGTTTATGTGTGGGGTCTATTGTGAGTTTTATTATGCATTTATACTCCAGCTGTCAAGAGAAGAATATCAATAAGTGGAAATTGGTTCGTGACGACCCAGATTTATGACCCCAGATTTGGGGCTGTCACAGCCATTATAGTAGAACTTAATCATTTTTTAACTATTTGCCCCACTTTAATAATTAAAGACAACTTTGTGTTTTGGAAATTCGGTTTTATATTTCGGTTTTCGGTAATAACCGAAATAAATATTTCGGTTCGGTTAAAAACCGAATTTAATTCGGTTCGGTTTTCGATTTTGATTTTTCTGAAATTTCGGTTTCGGTTAACCGAATTAAAATTCGGTTCGGTTAAAACCGAATACTCACCCCTAATCTATTAGATTTAAGGTGTTCTTTATTGTTTGTTATATAAGGTGTTTGTCATGGAGTCCAACCCTATATATATATATATATATATATATATATAGGGGGCTACTCCAATACAAACCTCCTTAAAATACAAACCTACAAACCAAGCATAATCTAATATTTCAAGCTAATCTAATGACCAAACTAGGGGTACCCCAATACAAAAAATGCTTAAAATAATTGGCTCCATCCAACAAAAAAAAGTAAAAAATAAAAAAAAAATAAAAAACAAATCATTGTTCACGTGATGACGTGGCAGTGGATTTCACTGGTTAACGGTGCTTCGCACCTTCTTGTACGGCGCTTCGCGCCTTTATCATTCTAAAGTTGTAAGGAATGGCAATCAATGGTAAAGGCAATAGGCGATTGACGGGTGTGTCGAGAGCCTTCGGCCCTCATGACTACCTAACTCATCCGTTTACTCTCTTAAATGCTTCGCATTTCCACGGCAAGTTTTTTTTTTTTTTATGGAAAGAGCCAATTATTTTAAGCATTTTTTTGAAGGTACCCTTGGCGGGAACCTTAGAATAAATGAAATATAATTAATTTAGTGTTGGTTTGTAGGTTTTTAGTTTAAGAGTGGTTTGTATTTGAGCACTTGCCTATATATATATATATATATATATATATATATATATATATATATATATATATATATATATATATATATATATATATATATATATAGGGTCTTGCTCAGGTGAGAACCACCACTTATGGTGAGATATGAGATCTAATTCTATCCACCCATTTAAATACATTATATTCATCTCTTACCATTCATTTAATATTTTAATATTTGGGATTTCACCATCTTCTTTCTAATTCAACCACCCACCACCACCGGCAACCACCATCGACGACCACCACCACCTCCGGCGACCACCAGAAAATCACCACCGGCAAATATAAAATCACCACCAGAAAACAAAAAATCACCACCGGTAAATATAAAATGTAACGCCCCAAATCCGGGGTCAGGGATTTGATCGTCACGCGGAAATCCTTAACATCAAATTACCTGTTTAACAACATTAAACCATCTGTAATCATTAAAACTGAAATATAACTCTGCGACCCCAACCACCAAGCATCTTTTAGGTCATAGGGCTAGAAACAAGAACTAAAATCTTTACATCTTTATTACATCCATTCTATTACATCGCACTATGTCTTAAAAATCTTATACTACTAGTATAGCTTCGTTGGGAAGTACACTAGCAACTAGTACAACTCAGTACAAAGTAATATATATTACACATCAATACACTTATATATAACTTACTCCAGCTATCTATGTTCTGGATCATATCATCTTCACAAGGGCACACTGCCTGCTTCTCCTGAGCCATGCAGATAAGCCTCAATCATCTACCTTCCTCTGAAAGGTTAATATTTAAAACAAGCAAGTATGAGCGAAAGAATTGCCCAGCAAGTATTAATAGAGCACAACAATATATATCAATATACACATGGAGTTTTCGAAATATAACGATACTTAATATCAATTTCGAAATATTTACAACAATGAAACCTCAGTAGGGGATATATGACATTTCGAGTAACCTCAAATAAAATAAAGTAAGTTCATGTCAACAGTAGTAATCCTCATACCTTAGCGAAATAGTGTACACTACCGTATTACTAACCTTTTAGAAAGCTTTTCAAAATACGCAGTTCAATATGCTGCTAAGATAGTTATTACCACCCTTCATAAACCAAACCATTATAAAGTTTCATTTTTTAGTATTTCTCAATCTGAAAGCATATACATATAAGTATGTCATTTCCATCAAACACCTTACAGAACAACATCATGTACCGGGTATAAGTTCTTTAACCACTTGATAAGTCTAAACACAGAAATAACTGATAGGAAGAGAGTCAAAGCTCTTGAAGCAAAACAGTTGGGATTTAACATCAATAACCGATGAACCATCTTTCATCTTTTGAATAATTGCAAAAGTGCACAAGCACGTGCCATTACTGTTAGAATAATCTTGCAGTTCTAGATACTGCATGAATTCATCATCTTTCAAAATTGAAAACAACACTATCGGCTACTTGGCACTTAGGCCTAAGAAGCAGTGTTTGAGTATTTTTCCAAAGTGGAGGATGGGACTTAAAGAAAACATAAAAACCTGACAAGGATTGACGATGATCAGTCGCCACATCCAAGTCCAATAATCCGCGGGTCTTCTCTACCGGTAGAAGGATAGAAACTACATCCGTAACTATCCCTGAGTGAAAACTACATCCGTAATCACCCTCGATGAAAACTACATCCGTAATCATCCTTCGGCAACACATGGGCCGGAATAATAATTGATGGACCGCCTGGCTCACGGCCGCTTACACATCCCGGGAATCGTTCGTCAACGATTCCCACACCTGCCAGAGTCCCCTTTTTCTTTTCTTGTCAAAAATCATTTTGATAGAAAACTTGAGTAGTTGAAGTTCGACTTCAGTCGACCGATAATTTCTTGAAAACGAGCAAGAGAGTAAAACCTGACCGGGGGTTTTCGAAAATGTTTTGAGTTCAAAAGAGTTCAAGTATAGATATACACTTGTACTGATATCAATCTCGACACAGGGTTTTGTGATCACACATGGAAAATGGTACGCATAAAGCTTGTAACCACAATAGGGTAATTCCATATATATATAAGTTCTTGAAAAGTAACTTACCTAGATAGATTCAAAATATAATATTTTAAATGACTATGAAAGTCCTTAGACAACCTTTAAATAGTGTTTTATAACCTTCAAAACACTTAGAGTATTTAATAAATATTTGACTACTATGTAACAAATAATAAATATTCAATAATCCCTTTTTAAAAGAATACTCAAATTAATATTCATTTATTAAGTAATATTCAAATAATACTTACTATTAATACTGGAATATTTAATAACCTCAAAACACCCAAATACAACTCTTGGAATGTTTCTAATCAAAATCAAGACACAATCTCTCCAGCAGTCTCCAAACTTTAGCCACTTTATCAAATAACTACTACTGACTCTCGGTCCATAAGAAATAATTAATAAGCATTCAAGTAACATATACCGACATCAATTTAGCTGGTTTAAGCTGAAAGTAACCAATTTATAACCATTGGAATATCTTTAATCCGTATTGAAAATAAAATATCTCCGATAAATAATATACTAGATAGAATCATTCCATTAAATTGTTTTATTATTTCTCCGGGACAAAGTGATTTTAAGAAAGCGTTTTGAAAATGATATTCATCTAATTAAATAAATTTAATTAGGCGAATGAGGTTTATTTAATTAGTAAATGCTTTCAGGAGCATCTATTAATTAAATAAACACTGGTTTATTGGTGATGTTGCCTTTAGGTTAATTATTGCGAAATTCTTTTTTTTAAAAGCTTTGCCCGGGTTTTCGAAAACATACAATACCAAATAGCCCCGACACGCGGGCTAAGCTCGATAACTCAACACACGCTCTACCCTTGGAGCCTTTCTTATTCCGATACATAAATATATACCTCATAACATATAGTCCACCTCCATGGTACGAAAAGTTTATAGATATATATATATATATATACCGTATAAATCAAGATATAGAGCCATAAAAATATCACTGCCCATCAACAGTATTATAAGCCATGGGGTTTTGGTTATTGCACGAGCCGGATTTAATATTGTTGGCAGAGCAAGGAATACAATGATTTGTGAGAAGAAGTACAAGGTTGGAAAAACTCGCGATTATGGATTGAAAACTTATTTAACACATTTCATATATTTAAAATAAATATACTCTGAACAATAGAGTATGCATAGTAAACTTGCCTCTGGTCCTTAGCAGAAAATAGAAACCGCGAACAAACCCTTCGCACCTCGTCCAAGTAATTCCATGGACCTTACCTGACGTCTCGATCTTCCTTTTTAGTTGCACGTCGCTCCAATTTGATTTCGCCCTAATGGTACTGAAATGGTTACGAGTACGTGTCAGTCATACCACGTATATCGAGTAGACACAACTCGGGATTATCACTAAATAACATAAAGTCAAACTATAGGTGTCCTCCCTATAGTTGACTATCCTATTACCACTTAATGTACATAACACCTTATAACCATTTAATAGACTTGAACCAACTTAATACATAGATAATATTCAAAACACAATCAATCCTCGATAAAGACACATAATATACAATTAATCCTCAAGACACCTCTAACCCATGAATTAGCACATAACTCCTCAAGACAACAATTAATCCTTGAAACAATTTAGTTAGCACATTTTCACATAAACAATTAACCCTCAAACATGCCTTTAAATAATTAAAATCAAATAAGTTAAATAAATTAAAACGCAGGGGATTTTTAGAAAATTTCGGCATGTAGTATTCGTTTATCGGACTATGGGCTCAGCCCCTCCATGCCAATAAAACAATTTATAACCCTGCTTTTGATAAAATAAAAGCTGCCTCAACTTGCAGCAACATAAAAGTAAACATATAAGAAAAGTACCCGCCCAGACATGCGGCAACTAGCACATAAGGAAAAGTACCCGCCCAGACATGCGGCAACTAGCACATAAGGAAAAGTACCCGCCCAGACATGCGGCAACTAGCACATAAGGGAAAAGTAAACTAAGTTTAACCACATTTAAGCCAACACCACGTAGTTGGCACTTATGACTTCTAACAATTACTACGACCCAACTTATACCATTTAGCACATAAACATTTACCGATAAGCCAACTCTTATAACTATACCTCATATGACAATAACAATTAGCACTTAGCACTTAGCACTTAGCAATTTCAATTGGAAACTAACAATTAGCAATTAGCACTTAACAATTACTTGACAACTAACCCAAATCTATTATCCTGACAACTCATAATTACTCACTAACAATTAACAATTAGCAATTTAACAATTAACAATCACTAACCCGAACCTTTAATCGGACTCATAATTAAACTCAACACTTATAATTACAAACATACCTTCCGAATTAAATATCGGAAATTCAACCAATAATCATAATCTTACAATT
The DNA here is from genome assembly GCA_037693485.1 of Kitagawia praeruptora. Classification (NCBI taxonomy): domain Eukaryota; kingdom Viridiplantae; phylum Streptophyta; class Magnoliopsida; order Apiales; family Apiaceae; genus Kitagawia; species Kitagawia praeruptora. Next base: position 111,195,165 of record CM075351.1, on the reverse strand, counting down.
TTAGTCTAATTATACCCATTACCACATTAAGCTTTCCATTTCAACTAATTAAACCACCATAATTAACCTCGCAATTTAAACTAACTAATTACCACCATAATTAACCTCGCAATTAAATCTAATTTAATTACCACAATAATCTCACAATTTAAGGTCAATTAAATTACCACAATTTACAACTAATTAAATTACAACCATTTTCTCCAAATTCAATATACACTAATTATCAAAATTAACACCTACATCTCATAATTTACAACTAACTAAATTAAAACAATTAAATAATTTAAAATACGGAAATTAAATAGGTGGACACGAAATTATACCATTTCCGTTCCGGTCCGACCCACCACGAATCTCCCCCGAAATCTTTCTCTGTCCAGCCTCTCCTCTCTCTCTCTCTCTCTCTCTCTCTCTCTCTCTCTCTCTCTCTCTACCGCGCGCACCTGCCTCCACCGTGACCTCCTTCCCCGCGTTACCAGCGCACAACGCCGCCACCACCGCCGGCGAAGCCACAGTTCGCGGTGGCGGCCTCCCCGGCTCACCTCCCTGCTGCAACTCACGCACACATCTCACTCGCACAATACACACACACACACGATTATATATATATAGATGTGTATGTATAACCCCTTAATTGATCCCCCAATCTCTCTTTCTTCCCCGACCGATTTTCTCTCCCCCTCTGTTTTCTTCCCCCTCCCCCGACTGTTATGTGCGGCGATGTATGTGTGTATACGTATGTATATGTTTGTGGCTGTTGTGTTTGTAACCTAATGGGCCTAAGCCCAATAACCATTAAAACACCCCATTTAATTACTACACACTATAAATAATATTTTAAACTAATAACTCTAATTTGTAAAAATAAAATTTCTAGTATAATTAAATACAAGAATATTTTTAAAGACTTTTGGAGAAAGAATTGGAATTAAATCTCAATTTTCTAAATTGATATGCATTTTACAAATATTAATAATTTATGAAAACAAATCATAAAAATAATAATTGTGATTCATAATTCACAATTTACAGGGCTTTATAAAAATACTACAAACACTATTGTTTTAGTAAAATCTCAAATTCTTGATTTTATATATTAATCAAGTAATTTCTACAATTCCCCCAAATAATTAAAATAATCATTTTCTAAGGATTTTAAAATCTCTAAATTATTCAGTAATTTAAAATAAAAACTTTACTAAATAATTTCACATTCCAAAAATAAAATCTTTACTAAAATAAACTATTGACTCTAGATGTCTACTAGGTCAATAAAATTTTAAAAAGGAGGACCAGGTTCCACTTAACCGAAAATAATTAAATGATTAAATAACTAAATAATAAAAAAAAATTCCTCCTCATTTTAGGAAAACATTATTATTATTGAAATAATAATAAATTCATTTCTTGAAAAATCCGGGTTATTACAGTCTACCCTCCTTAAAAGGATTCCGTCCACGGAATCAGCTAAGGCCACTACTGGGATTCCTTAACTCTTTTATCATCAACACTTATTCTGCAAAACAGGAGATAGTGTCTCTTCGTAAACAACTTCTCCAATAACTCAATTCAAACCTCGATTCTCTATCTGACACAATTATCGCTGGAGCCTTATAACCCACCATTATTCCTTTCACATATACGTCTTGCCCAACTTTCTATTATTATACTATCCTTAAGAGAGAGAGTTCACTGACTCTATTCACATAACATTCTTGAGAGAGAGAACGAACCAATTCTAGCTATACATCACTGATATTCTATTTGTGTTGGGATTCGCTCCTGCTCTTGGCGATTCCGTTGCGAATCTAGTTTCTATCAGCGAATTTATGACTTGGCAGACCTGGTTGGTATCCCCTTCAAATTTATTAGAGATAATAAGAATTATGAAACTTTGAAAAGATAGCTGTCAGATCAAGGCCATTGCCACACATTGATGATCATAAGGTTATGAGTATTAAAGTAAACCTTATTTGAAATGAGAGGATTTACTGAGAGATCAATATGATCATAAGAACTCACGTTGCGTGTCTTAGTTAAGACATTACTAAAGGTAGTTAGCCTTCTTGTATTTCACAACTCACCAGTGACGGCGTCCCGTCAGGCTTCTATCACACAGACAGATAGCCCTTGCGTCCCCTATAAGTATAGGGTTGTTCGTCTCAGTGGAAGCTGAGAAGTATGAAAGCAATTCGAAGTGAAGATAATAATTATCGTCTTTCGACAAATAATTCTCAAAGGACACCTTGGAGTTGAATTGAACGGATTCCAAAGGTGTGATTTCCAAAGAAAAGGATAACCAGAAAGATACTGGTATACAACAAGCAAGTGGTGCTATAGCACCATAGGATTATCCAATATTTGAAGAAAAGTGGGAATTTGAAATAACATCATTCAACAGGGCTTCAGAAATCTGAAGGTAGGAAAAATGACAGCTTCTGGCACAATCGAAATTAAATATGGTTTAACACGAGTATTGAAGAACAACTTCGAAGAGGGAGTATATTCTTTATCAAAATTCTCTCTTGGAGAGATGTCAGGGTAGATAATGGATTAGGGAGGTAATCAAAACAATTTACACATGGGGAGATGTCAAATAATTCATATATTGGGGAGGTAATTAAAATAATTTATGCACGGGGATGTGTCAAATAATTCGTCGATTGGGGAGGTAATAAACATAAGTTGCGAATGGGGAGATATCAAATAATTCAGACTGGGGAAGTAATCAAAATGATTCATAATTGGGGAGGGTAATGCCAAGGTCTCCACGGATGCCTTTCATGTCGGCTCCACTGACGGATAATTGTTCGATTGTAGCGCTCTTCTTTTCCACGCACACCCTAAGGTGCTCGATAACCGACGTCATCTTCGACTCGTAATAGTCGCTAGAGATTCAACCATCGGCATTATACGATATTAAAGAGTTCTATTCGACTCGGCGCAAGCATCTCGCGCAAGCGTTCTATTCTTTGAGAAGACTTCGATACCGGTGTCGCCCCTAGCAACGACGAATTCCACGTGTCGAATGGGCGATAGTCCGGAACATCGTTAGAAAATACGTACTTAAATCCAGTTACTATTATCACCGTCTTTATACCAAACACGTTCCTGTCCTCATGACAATTCCGTGCGCAACTTAAGCTTAGCAGTTTTGGCACAACAGCCTTCCTATTTAAGTCCTTCTCTGACTTCCTCAATCCGTCTTGGTTCTTAAAATATATCTCGTCTTTATTGACAAACCTCAACTTTGCCATTTATCTCTACAATCAATTGAAACAATCGGTGTCTATCCACCACTCCATTCATAATATTACCTTAAACTCTATCAAGCTCGAGAGGGTTTTAAATACCCGCAACTTCGGCTAATACTCTTTTATAGGGATCTTGTTTTACTTCCCTTTTTGGAATTTTAACAGTACGGATACTATCTCAACTCATCATTGTCATAATACTGGATGCCAGCTTTCCATCCTTCATCATCATATAGAAATTCCCTATAGTTCGGGGAATACATAACTGCCTCCATGAATCCCCCAAAATCATCTTAAATTTAGGTCTTGGGCGCTCTATGCCCTTGCCAACCAACACTTGTCTCTAAGAGTTCTTTAGCAAACATCCATCACCACAAGAAGTGAAGTCTACCTCAACATATTCCTCAAAATCTTATCTTAATCATTGGTACTATATCCAATAGTCCAACATGAACTCTACATGAGTTCTGACGTTCTCACATAACTATACCCACTCCTACTCACTCTCGTTTCTAGTTTACTATAACCTCATCTCTGATACCATTTCTGTAACGCCCCCAATCCGGGGTCAGGGATTTGATCGTCACGCGGAAATCCTTAACATCAAATTACCTGTTTAACAACATTAAACCATCTGTAATCATTAAAACTGAAATATAACTCTGCGACCCCAACCACCAAGCATCTTTTAGGTCATAGGGCTAGAAACAAGAACTAAAATCTTTACATCTTTATTACATCCATTCTATTACATCGCACTATGTCTTAAAAATCTTATACTACTAGTATAGCTTCGTTGGGAAGTACACTAGCAACTAGTACAACTCAGTACAAAGTAATATATATTACACATCAATACACTTATATATAACTTACTCCAGCTATCTATGTTCTGGATCATATCATCTTCACAAGGGCACACTGCCTGCTTCTCCTGAGCCATGCAGATAAGCCTCAATCATCTACCTTCCTCTGAAAGGTTAATATTTAAAACAAGCAAGTATGAGCGAAAGAATTGCCCAGCAAGTATTAATAGAGCACAACAATATATATCAATATACACATGGAGTTTTCGAAATATAACGATACTTAATATCAATTTCGAAATATTTACAACAATGAAACCTCAGTAGGGGATATATGACATTTCGAGTAACCTCAAATAAAATAAAGTAAGTTCATGTCAACAGTAGTAATCCTCATACCTTAGCGAAATAGTGTACACTACCGTATTACTAACCTTTTAGAAAGCTTTTCAAAATACGCAGTTCAATATGCTGCTAAGATAGTTATTACCACCCTTCATAAACCAAACCATTATAAAGTTTCATTTTTTAGTATTTCTCAATCTGAAAGCATATACATATAAGTATGTCATTTCCATCAAACACCTTACAGAACAACATCATGTACCGGGTATAAGTTCTTTAACCACTTGATAAGTCTAAACACAGAAATAACTGATAGGAAGAGAGTCAAAGCTCTTGAAGCAAAACAGTTGGGATTTAACATCAATAACCGATGAACCATCTTTCATCTTTTGAATAATTGCAAAAGTGCACAAGCACGTGCCATTACTGTTAGAATAATCTTGCAGTTCTAGATACTGCATGAATTCATCATCTTTCAAAATTGAAAACAACACTATCGGCTACTTGGCACTTAGGCCTAAGAAGCAGTGTTTGAGTATTTTTCCAAAGTGGAGGATGGGACTTAAAGAAAACATAAAAACCTGACAAGGATTGACGATGATCAGTCGCCACATCCAAGTCCAATAATCCGCGGGTCTTCTCTACCGGTAGAAGGATAGAAACTACATCCGTAACTATCCCTGAGTGAAAACTACATCCGTAATCACCCTCGATGAAAACTACATCCATAATCATCCTTCGGCAACACATGGGCCGGAATAATAATTGATGGACCGCCTGGCTCACGGCCGCTTACACATCCCGGGAATCGTTCGTCAACGATTCCCACACCTGCCAGAGTCCCCTTTTTCTTTTCTTGTCAAAAATCATTTTGATAGAAAACTTGAGTAGTTGAAGTTCGACTTCAGTCGACCGATAATTTCTTGAAAACGATCAAGAGAGTAAAACCTGACCGGGGGTTTTCGAAAATGTTTTGAGTTCAAAAGAGTTCAAGTATAGATATACACTTGTACTGATATCAATCTCGACACAGGGTTTTGTGATCACACATGGAAAATGGTACGCATAAAGCTTGTAACCACAATAGGGTAATTCCATATATATATAAGTTCTTGAAAAGTAACTTACCTAGATAGATTCAAAATATAATATTTTAAATGACTATGAAAGTCCTTAGACAACCTTTAAATAGTGTTTTATAACCTTCAAAACACTTAGAGTATTTAATAAATATTTGACTACTATGTAACAAATAATAAATATTCAATAATCCCTTTTTAAAAGAATACTCAAATTAATATTCATTTATTAAGTAATATTCAAATAATACTTACTATTAATACTGGAATATTTAATAACCTCAAAACACCCAAATACAACTCTTGGAATGTTTCTAATCAAAATCAAGACACAATCTCTCCAGCAGTCTCCAAACTTTAGCCACTTTATCAAATAACTACTACTGACTCTCGGTCCATAAGAAATAATTAATAAGCATTCAAGTAACATATACCGACATCAATTTAGCTGGTTTAAGCTGAAAGTAACCAATTTATAACCATTGGAATATCTTTAATCCGTATTGAAAATAAAATATCTCCGATAAATAATATACTAGATAGAATCATTCCATTAAATTGTTTTATTATTTCTCCGGGACAAAGTGATTTTAAGAAAGCGTTTTGAAAATGATATTCATCTAATTAAATAAATTTAATTAGGCGAATGAGGTTTATTTAATTAGTAAATGCTTTCAGGAGCATCTATTAATTAAATAAACACTGGTTTATTGGTGATGTTGCCTTTAGGTTAATTATTGCGAAATTCTTTTTTTTAAAAGCTTTGCCCGGGTTTTCGAAAACATACAATACCAAATAGCCCCGACACGCGGGCTAAGCTCGATAACTCAACACACGCTCTACCCTTGGAGCCTTTCTTATTCCGATACATAAATATATACCTCATAACATATAGTCCACCTCCATGGTACGAAAAGTTTATAGATATATATATATATATATATATATATACCGTATAAATCAAGATATAGAGCCATAAAAATATCACTGCCCATCAACAGTATTATAAGCCATGGGGTTTTGGTTATTGCACGAGCCGGATTTAATATTGTTGGCAGAGCAAGGAATACAATGATTTGTGAGAAGAAGTACAAGGTTGGAAAAACTCGCGATTATGGATTGAAAACTTATTTAACACATTTCATATATTTAAAATAAATATACTCTGAACAATAGAGTATGCATAGTAAACTTGCCTCTGGTCCTTAGCAGAAAATAGAAACCGCGAACAAACCCTTCGCACCTCGTCCAAGTAATTCCATGGACCTTACCTGACGTCTCGATCTTCCTTTTTAGTTGCACGTCGCTCCAATTTGATTTCGCCCTAATGGTACTGAAATGGTTACGAGTACGTGTCAGTCATACCACGTATATCGAGTAGACACAACTCGGGATTATCACTAAATAACATAAAGTCAAACTATAGGTGTCCTCCCTATAGTTGACTATCCTATTACCACTTAATATACATAACACCTTATAACCATTTAATAGACTTGAACCAACTTAATACATAGATAATATTCAAAACACAATCAATCCTCGATAAAGACACATAATATACAATTAATCCTCAAGACACCTCTAACCCATGAATTAGCACATAACTCCTCAAGACAACAATTAATCCTTGAAACAATTTATTTAGCACATTTTCACATAAACAATTAACCCTCAAACATGCCTTTAAATAATTAAAATCAAATAAGTTAAATAAATTAAAACGCAGGGGATTTTTAGAAAATTTCGGCATGTAGTATTCGTTTATCGGACTATGGGCTCAGCCCCTCCATGCCAATAAAACAATTTATAACCCTGCTTTTGATAAAATAAAAGCTGCCTCAACTTGCAGCAACATAAAAGTAAACATATAAGAAAAGTACCCGCCCAGACATGCGGCAACTAGCACATAAGGAAAAGTACCCGCCCAGACATGCGGCAACTAGCACATAAGGAAAAGTACCCGCCCAGACATGCGGCAACTAGCACATAAGGGAAAAGTAAACTAAGTTTAACCACATTTAAGCCAACACCACGTAGTTGGCACTTATGACTTCTAACAATTACTACGACCCAACTTATACCATTTAGCACATAAACATTTACCGATAAGCCAACTCTTATAACTATACCTCATATGACAATAACAATTAGCACTTAGCACTTAGCACTTAGCAATTTCAATTGGAAACTAACAATTAGCAATTAGCACTTAACAATTACTTGACAACTAACCCAAATCTATTATCCTGACAACTCATAATTACTCACTAACAATTAACAATTAGCAATTTAACAATTAACAATCACTAACCCGAACCTTTAATCGGACTCATAATTAAACTCAACACTTATAATTACAAACATACCTTCCGAATTAAATATCGGAAATTCAACCAATAATCATAATCTTACAATTTTAGTCTAATTATACCCATTACCACATTAAGCTTTCCATTTCAACTAATTAAACCACCATAATTAACCTCGCAATTTAAACTAACTAATTACCACCATAATTAACCTCGCAATTAAATCTAATTTAATTACCACAATAATCTCACAATTTAAGGTCAATTAAATTACCACAATTTACAACTAATTAAATTACAACCATTTTCTCCAAATTCAATATACACTAATTATCAAAATTAACACCTACATCTCATAATTTACAACTAACTAAATTAAAACAATTAAATAATTTAAAATACGGAAATTAAATAGGTGGACACGAAATTATACCATTTCCGTTCCGGTCCGACCCACCACGAATCTCCCCCGAAATCTTTCTCTGTCCAGCCTCTCTCTCTCTCTCTCTCTCTCTCTCTCTCTCTCTCTCTCTCTCTCTCTCTCTCTCTCTACCGCGCGCACCTGCCTCCACCGTGACCTCCTTCCCCGCGTTACCAGCGCACAACGCCGCCACCACCGCCGGCGAAGCCACAGTTCGCGGTGGCGGCCTCCCCGGCTCACCTCCCTGCTGCAACTCACGCACATATCTCACTCGCACAATACACACACACACACGATTATATATATATAGATGTGTATGTATAACCCCTTAATTGATCCCCCAATCTCTCTTTCTTCCCCGACCGATTTTCTCTCCCCCTCTGTTTTCTTCCCCCTCCCCCGACTGTTATGTGCGGCGATGTATGTGTGTATACGTATGTATATGTTTGTGGCTGTTGTGTTTGTAACCTAATGGGCCTAAGCCCAATAACCATTAAAACACCCCATTTAATTACTACACACTATAAATAATATTTTAAACTAATAACTCTAATTTGTAAAAATAAAATTTCTAGTATAATTAAATACTAGAATATTTTTAAAGACTTTTGGAGAAAGAATTGGAATTAAATCTCAATTTTCTAAATTGATATGCATTTTACAAATATTAATAATTTATGAAAACAAATCATAAAAATAATAATTGTGATTCATAATTCACAATTTACAGGGCTTTATAAAAATACTACAAACACTATTGTTTTAGTAAAATCTCAAATTCTTGATTTTATATATTAATCAAGTAATTTCTACAATTCCCCCAAATAATTAAAATAATCATTTTCTAAGGATTTTAAAATCTCTAAATTATTCAGTAATTTAAAATAAAAACTTTACTAAATAATTTCACATTCCAAAAATAAAATCTTTACTAAAATAAACTATTGACTCGAGATGTCTACTAGGTCAATAAAATTTTAAAAAGGAGGACCAGGTTCCACTTAACCGAAAATAATTAAATGATTAAATAAAATAAATAATAAAAAAAATTCCTCCTCATTTTAGGAAAACATTATTATTATTGAAATAATAATAAATTCATTTCTTGAAAAATCCGGGTTATTACATAAAATCACCACTGCCAAACCAGAAATCACCACCGGAAACACAAAAAATCACCACTCCGACCACCTGTAAACAAAAAATCACCCCCGAAAAACGAAAAATTACCACCAAAAAATGATAAACGACCATCAACAAGATCACTACACCACCAACAAATCACCAACTGCAGTCCAAAAATCACCACAAATAATAAATAAACTTGTTGAAATCTTTATTTTTCAACATTGCTCCTAATACCTACGACTTGCCAGTATGCATATACGTACTTGGAATTCCATCTAGATTAATAAAAATCCTTTTATCCCAGCTTTCATTTAGTACCCGCATGTTAAAAAATTTCGGGGAAGATTTAATGAAAAGACCAACCTTCTTACCATATAATTGAGGTGAATAATCACGAGCACTGACTAATCTCACTCCTCAACCACGAATCACCATCATTACTCCCCAAAATTCTCACTCTTAATCTTCGTCATCGAACTAATTGGATTCATACATTTCACGAAATTAAAAATTTAAATAGAAAATTAGGATTGATCTGAATTGGGGGAATTGAAACCCTAAGATGGATAGATAGATACAAGGATCGTGTATATTTTTTGAGGTGGTGGTGGCAGTGGCGGCGAGTGGTGGCAACGGAGGGCAGGGGTGGAGGCAGGTGGAGGTGTGGAGGGGTGGGTATGTACGTGTTTGCGTGTGTTTTGTGTATGTACAGTGCGTGTAGTGTGTGTTGGGTGTGTATTTTTAATTTGTGTGGCTAGAATTTAATTTAGATGTATAAATATAGGGTTGAGATTAGATCTCAATTCTCACCATAATTTAAGGTTCTCACCTGAGCAAAACCCTATATATATATATTGATGATTGATGATTGATACTGATACTCCCTCCGTCCCTTTTTAGTTGGTACATTTGCAAAAAAAATTTGTCCCTAAATAGTTGTCACATTACATGTTCCAATACATATTTTACCAAATTTTCCATATATACCCCTTTGTTCCTAATATCAATGTTTGACTTTATATTTAATATACACACTCATAACTCATCATTTAATGTTAAAATTAAGGGCAAACATGGAAACAAATTAAATAATTAATTCTTTCTTATTATGTGTGTTTTTTGCAAATGTGCCAACTAAAAAGGGACTGAGGGAGTATTAAATATATATAATGCCTGTACGGGCATAGTAAAAGGATTATGCTATTAAATAGTTTATTATTAATAAAAATAAAGAAAACATGAAATAGTAACGAAAGAGCAGGTTAGACAGGATTGCAAATTCCAATTATGATTAAGAAAGAAAATAAGAGCACAGATTAGGATTGTAAAAAACAAACTTAAAGTAGCAAAATCCTAAAAGAATTTTGAATTAATTTATATAAAAACGAAATTCTAAAAGGATTCTGAAAGAGAGAGCGCAGATCATTATAAATACAAGTAGTGGCGTTAGAGAACTCTATTGAGTATTGAGTTGAGAGAGGAATAGAATAGAATCAGAGAATATATTTGAGAAAGTTGAAGAGGACAAGATGAGGATCATGATCAAGGGTGGAGTATGGAAGAACAGCGAAGACGAGATATTGAAAGCCGGTGTTATGAAGTATGGCAAGAATCAATGGTCTCGTATACAAACTCTTCTTGTTCGTAAATCTCATAGACAGTGCAAGGCTCGTTGGTTAGAATGGTTAGACCCCTCTGTCAAAAAGACTGAATGGACAAGAAAAGAAGATGAGACGCTACTCCACCTGGCCAAGTTGATGCCTAGTCAATGGAGGACTATTGCCTCGACAGTGGGTCGTACTCCTTTGCAGTGTCTCGAGCGTTATGAAAGACTTCTTGATGCTGCGGATGGGAATTATGAGGCAGGCGATGATCCACGAAAGTTGCGTCCTGGGGAGATTGATTCTAATGCGGAATCAAGGCCTGCTCGTCCTGATCCTGTTGATATGGATGAGGATGAGATTGAGATGCTTGCTGAAGCACGGGCTCGGTTAGCTAATACGAGGGGGAAGAAAGCGAAAAGGAAGGCTAGGGAGAAGCATCTTCAAGAGGCCAGACGGCTTGCATCTTTGCAAAAAAGAAGGGAATTGAAGGCAGCAGGAATGGGTGATGGGATTGGAAAGAGGAAAAGGAATGGTATTGACTATAATGCTGAAATTCCCTTCGAAAAGAAGCCTCCTCTAGGCTTTTATGATGTCACGGATGAAAGGCAAACAGTTGAACAGCAAAAGTTTCCAACAACAATCCAAGAACTTGAAGGCGAAAAGAGGTCAGATAAGGAAGCTCGATTGAGAAGGCAAGACACTGCAAGGAATGAGATTTTGCAGAGGCACGACGTGCCATCAGCTATGCTGCAAGCGAACAAGCTTAATGATCTAGAAGCTGTTAGTAAGAGGCCTAAACTGAATCTCCCTACACCACAAATTGCAGACATTGAATTGGAGCAGATTGCAAAATTTAGGCGTCCTTCTTTAAGTGCAGAAGGAAGTAGTGCAACACGTGCTCTTCTTGCGGATTATGCTCGGACACCGTGTCAGGGCGCAAACTCATTACGAATCCCTCTAAGAACTCCTGCTGCAAGTAAGCACGATTCGATCATGAAGGAGGCAGAGAACCAGGCATGGTCGAGAGTGTCTCAGACACCATTACTAGGAGGGGAGAATCCAGAATTGCACCCTTCCGACTTTTCAGGGGTTACTCCAAAAAAGGCAAAAAATCAAACACCAAATCTAAGGACACCCTCTGTTGCTTTTAGTCCAGGAGTTGCAGTTCTAACTTCAAGGGATGGTCCTTTATTTGGTATGACCCCTAAAGGAACTCCCATTAGGGATGAGCTGCACATCAACGATGACATAGATATACACGGAAGTGCTAAGCTTGAGTTGCGAAGACAAGCTGATTTGAAACGGAATCTGTGTTTTGGTTTGACCAGTCTTCCACGGCCAAAAAATGAATATCAAATCATGGTTCAACCGGCTCCAGAAGAGAATAAAGATCCAGAAGAAAAGATGGAAGAAGATATGTCTGATCGGAATGCTAGAGAGAAGGCCGAGGAGGAAGCCAAGCGGCTAATTTTACCAAAGAGAAGGTCGAAAGTACTGCAGAGAGACCTCCCCAGACCTCCTGTTGCTTCATTGGAGCTTTTAAAAAATTCTTTCCTTAAGGCAGATGAGGGCAAAAGCTCCTGGGTTCCTCCTACTCTAATTGAACAAGCGGATGATATGTTAATAAAGGAGCTTTTGTCCTTACTTGAGCATGATTACTTGAAGTATCCAATTAATGTAAATGTTCAGAAGGCGAAGAAGAACTTTAGAAAGGGTATTGCCAAGGGAAATTCCACTGCTGTCCCCTTGATAGACCAATTTGAAGAGTATGAGTTAAAGGAGGCGGATTATCATATAATGAAAGAATCCATGGCGATGGGTTATGAGAGTGAATCCTTTGACAATTTTGTTGAAGCACACAGAACTTGCTTAACTGATATGATGTATTTTCCTACTCGTAGTTCTTATGGTCTGTCAAGTGTGGCAGGAAACATGGAGAAGGTTACTGCAATTCAACATGATTTTGAACATGTGAGGAGGAGGTTGGACGATGACACTAAAAAGGCACAGTGCATCGAACAAAAAATTAAGCTTCTAACTAATGGTTATCAAAATAGAGGTACAAACCTATGGTCACAAGTTGAGGCAATGTTCAAGCTAATGGACAGTGCTGGAACAGACCTCAAGTGCTTCCGATCTTTATGCAATCAAGAGCAGCTTGCAGAATCACACAGAGTTGATACACTTTGGGAAGAAGTACAGAAGCAGAAGGACCTTGAACAAACTTTACAAAAACGTTATGGTTATCTTTCATTAGAGCAAGAAAGAATTCAAAAGTTGATGAATGATTTTAGAGCAGAAGCGAAAGTTAAGGAAGAGAATGAAGCAAAGCAGTCTACTCTCTGTGTTGTCTGAGGCAGAGGAGAAACGACTTCAAGTCTGGGACCGAAGCAAATGAAAGGCGAAATTCTCTCCAGCTTGTTAATGTGGCTTAGCTTTCTAATATGTAATTAAGCTTTCTAATTTTTCAGCCTCTTGAGTTGGCTAATGTATGATGTTGAACATTATTTGATTGTTGATATTTCTGTTATTTACTGGAATTCATATTCCTCGTTTTAAACTAGTGCTTGTACTGATTTTTGAAGTATTTCTTATGATGTCAATCAATTTAATTCGATGTTGATCTTTTTATAAACAGACCTAAATTTGAAAACTAAAGTAAGCATATTAAAAAAAAATGTACAAAATAACAAAATAAAAAAGAGAAGATCCTATTTTGGTAATCAAAGAAAAATCATTTAGCATGATAACCTGAAGTATCCAAATGATGAAAAAGTAAAAAGGAAATTACCGCTTCTGTCCCCTTAGTAGACCAATTTGATGAGGATGAGTTAAATTATATATAATGTACTTCCCTATTTGTAGTGCTTCTGGTCTGTCATATGTGGATGGAAATGTGAACAAGGTTTTTGCAGTGCAGAATGCATTTCCAAATGTGTGGAGGATGATGGACGAAGATACGAAAAAGGTTAAACACGTTGACAAAAAGTTTAAGCTACTAACAGATGGTTATTAGCATAGAGCTGGAAACATTTGGTCGCAAACTGAAACAAAGTTCAAGCTAATGGACAATGCTGGAAAAGAGCTAAAGTACTTCCAATCTTACGCAATCAGGATCAAGCTTGCAGCATCACCAGAAGGAGACAACATTACTAGGAGGAGAGAATCCAGAACTGCACCCTTCTGATTTTTTCCGGATTACTCCCAGGAAGATGGAAATTCAAACACCTAATCTTATAAGGACTCCCTCGGTTACTTCTATTCCAGGAGTTGCAGGTCAGATTTCTAGAGTTGGATGTACCCCTTCAAGGTACTGTCCTTCATTTGGTTTGACCCCTAAAGGAACTCCCATTAGGGATGAGCTGCACATCAATGATGACATGGATATGAGTACTAAACTTGAGCTGCGAAGAAAGGCTGATTTGAGAACAAATTTGCTTTCTGGTTTGACTAGCCTTCCACAGCCCAAGAATGAATATCAAATCATGGTTCAACCGATTCCTGAAGACAGTGAAGAGTTGGAAGGAAAGATGGAAGAAGATATGTCTGATAGGATTGCCAGAGAGAAGGCTGAGGATGAAGCCAAGCTGCAAGCTTTACAGAAGAAAAGGTTTAAAGTAATGCAGAGAGGGCTTCCTACACCTTCCGCTGCTTCACTGCAGCTTCTAAAGAATTCTTTGCTTAAATCTGACAAGGACGAGAGCTCCGTTGTTCCTCCTACTTTGACTGAACAAGCTGATGAGATGGTAAGAAAGGAGCTTCTGTCTTTACTCGAGCATGATAAATTCAATTATCCAACTGATGAAAAAGTTCTGAAGGAAAAATATAAAGATACAAAGTGTACTGCCAAGGTGAATTCCGCTGCTGTCCCCTTGTTAGACCAATTTGTAGAGGATGAGTTAAAGGAGGCAGATCATTATTTTAAAAAAGAATGCATGGATATGTGTCTTGAGAGTAAATCCTTGGATGATTTTGTTAAAGCACACAAAACTTGCTTGAATGATATGATGTATTATCCTAGTCGTAGGGCTTATAATCTGGCAAGTGTGGCCGGGAACATGGAGAATCTTACTGCAGTGCAGGATGAATTTGAACACGTGAGGAGGAGGAGGTTGGAAGATGATACTAAATCGCATTGAACAAAAGATTAAGCTTCTATCAAATGGTTATCAAAATAGAGGTACAAACCTTTGGTCACAAGTTGAGTCAACTTTTAAGCTAATGGTCAATGCTGGAACAGACCTTACGTGCTTTCAAGCTTTACACAATCAGGAGCAGCTTGCAGAGTTGATACGCTTTGGGAAGAAGTTAAGAAGCAGAAGGAGCTTGAAGAAACTCTACAAAAACGTTATGGTTATCTTTTGTCAGAGCAAAAAAGGATGCACAACATAATGAATGAATTTAGAGCAGACGCGATAATTCACAAAGAGAATGCAGCAAAGCAGCGTACTCTTCGTGTCGTCGTCTGAGGCAGAGGAAAAACGTTGTGCTGTTCAAGTCTGTGATGGAAGCACATGAAAGGCAAAATTCTCTCAAGCTTGCTAATGTGGTTCAGCTTATTAGCTTACTAATATGTACTCAAGCTTTCTAATTTTTAGCTATTGCACTTTTTTTAGACATTGATTGATTGTTAATACTTTCATTATTCAGTGTTAATTTTTGAACAAGTGCTTCTGCTGATTTTTCAACTGTTTCCCATACTCAAATAATTTAATTCAGTAGTAATCAAGTTAATAAGATAGGCCTATTTTTCAATGCTAATATCAAAACAATGTTGTACAAAATAAAAAAAAAAAAAAAAGAAAAGAAAAAACCTTCAAGAAAAGCAAGTCAAAATAGGCCAATATGGATAGAAAAGATTAAGAGGGGTGTATTCAATTGGGATTTTGAAGGATTTTGAGGGATTTTAGAAATCTAGGAGTATTCAATTTGGATTTTTTAAAATCCATTAAAATTTTGAGGTATTCAATTTGGATTTCAAAATGTCATTTGAAATATGAGGGTATTCAATTAGGATTTCAAAAAGTCCTTTGAAATCTGGGTGTATTCAATCTGGATTTAAAACAATCCATTTAAATCTGATGGTATTAAAAAATCCATGGATTTTTTAGATTTATTAAAATACATGGATTTTGGTGGATTTGCTAATTGTTTTTGTAAGTTTTGAAATCTTGCAAAAATCAATGAGATTTTGATGAATTTCTAAAAAAACTTTTCAAATCTCAAAGACTCTACATCAAATTTACAAATTCTTTGTAGAATCTTTGTAGATTTTAAACAATCCGTAGATTTTAGAAATTCTTTAAAATCCATGGATTATCGAAAATCCTTCAAAATTCCAGTTGAATACACCCCCTGAAGAGAAATACAATTAAAATTTACGTTATCGCTCTTTTTTTCAAAGATAAGTTACCACTTCTATTTATAGCTTCACAAATTTGCAATCTTTTCAAGAAAATCCATATCAATGGCAATAACCCACAATTTCAAGCCCACAATTTCTCTTGAACTCACTTCATTTCACTCCTCACCCATTAAAACAACTCCTCTGATCCCCCTAAAACTCTCCAAGAATTCACTTTTCTCTAGCACTACCCTGTCAGTACCTATAAATTATGACACCCCTGTTGGTGTTTTTACAAGAAAAAGAATAGTCCCTTCTGTTTCTGGGCTTTGGGATGCTGTGACTGGTGGCAATTCTGGTAGGGAAGCTCTCGTTGCGATTCGCCGTGGAATGCAACTCTTCAGAGAGGTAATGAGATTGGTAGATATGTTGTTGTGTGTATTTATAGGTATAGAATGTTGAAATGTGTTAGTGTTTGATGATATGTGATTGTGTAATGAAGGGTGATGTTTTGGGGTCAGTTGTGGAGTTTGATAAGGCTATTCAACTTGATTCTCGTCAAAAGGCATGTAAGTATGTTATCTTCACAAAAAATCTCTCTTTGGTAATATAGCCGATACACCGATACGGATTGTGATAAATTATCTTAAATTCTTAATTTTTAACTTTTTTAAATGAATATGATCTTGAATCACCAAGTTGTATATAATACTATATTCTCGACTTTTATTTCGATTGTTAGTTAATAGACTCCTAGTATATAACTTCAATAATAAATTGAATTAATATTTAATTTTATTATTTTAATTAATTAAATTTATACTTCCTCCGTCCCAATGGATTCTTTACACTTACTATTTTGGGCCGTCACATTCATTTCTTTACATTCCCAAAATAGTAAGTTTTAACACTATTACACCCACTACTTCACTTATTTTAACAATACTTTACACTATTACACCCACTACTTCACTTATTTTAACAATAAAATCACTATTATATCCACTACTTCATTTATTTTAACAATATTACACCCACTTTATACCCACTTGTCTTGTCCTCCGTGCCCACCAGGAACGTAAAGATCCCATTGGGACGGAGGGAGTATAACTTATCTCTAGTAATATAAGAATAATTATATTATTAATTGTATTTATTATTAATCTATTATAGATATATTTTAAATATTAATTAATGAAGCCCTAAGTCCTATATTCTCGACTTTTATTTCAATTTTTAGTTAATAAACTCCTAGTATATAACTTCATTTTTAAATTAAATTAATATTTAATATTATGATTTTAATTAATTAAATTGTATACATGACATATCGCGGTATACATTAATTAATTAATTGGCATACCGGGTATACATGGCATACCATTCAAATGGGGTATCCTCTGTCCCCTTCCTCCGTATCTCCTTTATGTCCCCTGTTGTTTTTAATACAAAAAAATGCTTTTGTGGAGCGCATTTTTATTATTTATTAAAATGGATCCCGCAGGGGCACTCTTTTTGTATTAGAAAGAACAGGGGACACGGAGGAAGGGTACAGAGGATCCGGACCCCACTTTTACCCCACGAATTTGAATGTTTATGACTAAATGGAAAACGATTACTTAGAGCATCTACAATGGGAACCCAACTGGTACCTCGATCCACGTAAAACGACTTGGCCTTGAAAATTAGCATTGGAGGGATGGATGAAAAAGTGGTCAGGATCACCTTCCCGGGCCTGTACCACTTCAAGCCACTTTCTTTTTTTATTCTATTTATTCTTTACTGTCCATTTTCTTTCATCTTTTGAACTTGCATTACACAATTAACTATTATATCCATAATTTAATACATTATTGCAACTGGTCTCTGCATTGTAAGGAAATGTCCAATACCTCTTTTTTCTTACGTGTCAATTAAGTGGGACCAAAAACAAATGGGAAATGGGCTTCACATTGTAGATGCTCTTAGGTTGGTTTCGTTGTACTTTAGTACATTTGTCGAATTGTAAGTTTATGTTTGATGTCAATCTAATTATATGTTTAATATAGTTGAGACTCCACCAACTTAAAAGTGTCCAATTTCAGACCCCGAATTTATCGATGGTATATTTGAAACTTTGCTAATTATATATTGTTCAACTTGATAATTAACCCTTATTCAAAAAAAAAAAAAAAACTTGATAATTAACCCTATATGATCTACTTTTTTGGGTAATGTTTAGTTGCAGTAGTCTAGATAAATAATCACACAACACTCCCTCTACTTAGAATGTTATGTTTAAAGTTCTATGATAGAGAACTTTTCTACCCCACCAATCAGAGACTATGTTCCTTATTATATATACATGGGTGGATCCAAGGGCACTTGAATTTATAGTTATTCATATATGTTGCACGTTTTAGCAGAGATCGGAGTAGCTGAGATGGTTTATATGATACTTTTTCTCCATAATGTTGTAGGTTCAAACACTCATTCCCTACTGTGTTGCTAAACTATTTCCTCATTGTCTCTGAAGTTTGCATTGTTCTCCACCTGACTTTTTAAGTAATTAAGTGTTAGAAAATATTTATACAGTATGAATTATGTAATTAGATAATTTTTGTTATGTGCTGACAGTCATAGATATACCTTGTTCTTTCTATAACCAAGAAAATGTAATTTCATATCAGATCTTTGGCAGAGGGGTCTTTCACTCTACTACCTTGACAGGTATTATAATATGTTTGCTGCATTTTATCTTTGAATAAATTAGGTTGCTCATTTTCATTGTATACATAATACACTGACAAGTTTAGGGACATTGATGTGTTATTTTCGTGTCAGGTTTGAGGAAGGGGCAGAACAATTTAGGATAGATGTTGCACAAAATCCAAATGACACAGAGGAGTCAATATGGTGCTTTCTGTGTGAAGCTCAATTATATGGAGTGGATGAAGCACGAAACAGATATCTTGAGGTACTTGACTATAGGGCCTAGATCAGTTCACATGTCCTCAATTTTGTCAATAGTTTACTGCGCTAACTATGCTGATTATACATTCTGAAAGTTTGAAGGAATGAAAGTTTTATTTTCCTTGATCATTTAGTTTACAATGCATAAGCTTATATAGAAATACAATCACAACTAACTCCTAAAATTAAGGAGTGATATATGCATCAGATCATTCTAGACTGAATTTATTATGCTAATCTTGAGGATCCTGATCTGATATAATTTCCATATTTCCTACACTCCCCCTCAAGTTGGTGCATAGATATCAATCATGCCCAACTTGCTTACAAAGTACTCGAACTTTTGTCTTGGTAGACCCTTTGTGAAAATATCAGCAACCTGCTGATTTGTAGGAAGAAACAGGATGCAGACAGTTCCATTTTCAAGTTTTTCTTTTATAAAGTGCCTATCAATTTCAACATGCTTCGTCCTATCATGTTGAACTGGATTATTAGCAATATCGATTGCAGCTTTATTATCACAGAATAACTTCTCATTGGGAGATGTATCGGTTTCTTTAGTTCCTTCATGAGTTTTTTAAGCCATAGAATTTCACAGACTCCATGGGCCATTGCTCTATACTCTGCTTCCGCAGTGCTCCTTGCCACTACACTCTGTTTTTTACTTCTCCATGTCACTAAATTTCCCCATAAGTAAGTGCAATAACCTGAAGTTGACCTCCTGTCAGTCACTGATCCTGCCCAATCAGCATCAGTGTAGGCCTCAATAGTCCTTTTGACACATTTTTTAAACAAGAGTCCTTTTCCTGGACATGACTTCAAATACTTTAGAATTCTGTATACAGCACTAAGATGTTCTTCGTAGGGAGAGTGCATGAATTGACTGACCATACTAACTGCAAATGATATGTCAGGTCTAGTGTGGGATAGATATATTAATTTTCCTACCAGCCTTTGATATTTTACCCTATCCACTGGAACACCTTCTTTTATTTCTCCTAACCTTGAGTTGAATTCCATAGGTGTATCTGATGGCTTACACCCACTCATACCGGTTTCCATTAAGAGATCTAGGATGTACTTTCGTTGAGATATGACAATACCCTCCTTGGATCTCGCAATTTCCATCCCAAGAAAATACTTAAGTTGTCCTAAATCTTTAATTTCAAACTCTTTTGAAAGAATTTGTTTCACCTTCTCCATTTCTTTAAGATCATTACCAGTGAGAATTATATCATCCACATAAACAATCAGAATGACAATACTTCTAGCTGTGACCCTTACGAATAGAGTATGGTCTGAGTTTTGTGGAGAAAAACCTTGAGTCTTCATGAACTTTGCAAATCGGTCAAACCAGTCTCTCGGGGACTGTTTCAACCCATAAATAGATTTTATTAGTTTGCAAATCTTTGTGCCAAAACTCTTACCAAACCCCGGAGGAGCATCCATATAAACTTCCTCTTTTAAATATCCATTTAGAAAAGCTTTCTTGACGTCTAATTGTTGCAACGACCAATCCAGATTTACTGCAATTGAAATCAAAGCTCTAATCGTGTTCAACTTAGCAACAGGTGAAAAAGTTTCTGAATAATCAATGCCATAGGTTTGCGTATATCCCTTAGCAACCAGCCTCGCCTTGTATCTCTCAAGGGTCCCATCAGAGTTGTATTTTACTGTAAAAACCCATTTACATCCCACTGGAGTTTTTCCTCTCGGACGATCAACCTTTTCCCAAGTTTTATTCTTTTCCAGTGCCCTCATTTCTTCCAGAACAGCAGCCTTCCATTCAGGAATTGCAAGAGCTTCCTGTATATTCTTAGGAATAGATATACTTGACAATTTAGAAGTAAAAGCTCGAAATGATGGTGATAGATTTTTGACAGATGTGAAATTACATAGTGGATACTTTGTACAGGTTCTAGAACCTTTTCTAAGAGCAATAGGTAAGTCTAAATCATGATTAGGGTCTGAAGAAGGAACTGACTCAGAAATTTCAGGTACGATAGGGATGAAAGAATTACCTGATTGTTCATTAGCTTCTGGATTTGTAACCTGGTTGGACTTTTGACCTTGCTGCAAGTTGTTATCTCCTTTTCCTTGATTTGGATATTTTCTTGAAAATACTTTCCCTTTGAATCGTCCATCTGCTTCATTATTTTTATGGATTTCTGTTTGTAATGGCAAAGACAAAGGACACATATCCGCATTTTCATTTATTAAGACATCATTATTGTTATTGACAAAATCAATCTTAGTATCGACCATATTATCAGGTTCATGTTCCTGGTTGTTCTTCGTACACTCATCAGATGCACAATCCACTAGTATGAAATCATTCAACGAATCTTCACTAAAAATCTCCCCCTGAAGATGAGACTCCGGAAAAAAAGGTTTGTCCTCAAAGAAAGTAACATCCATGGAAGTAAAAAACTTTTTTGTTTTTGGATCAAAACATTTGTATCCCTTTTGTGAAGAAGGATAACCTATAAAAACACATTTGCGATCTTTAGGATCAAGCTTACTTTGATTTTTGTCAAAGATGTGAATAATGCAGTACATCCAAACACCTTAAGAGGAAGATCATTGTAAAGTCGAGAGGAAGGAAAAGAAGTTTTAAAACACTCAAGTGGACTTTTAAACTTCAGAATTTTTGAGGGCATTCTGTTTATCAGGTATGCAGCGGTTAAGAGAGCCTCCCCCCACAAGTATTTGGGAATATTAGTAGAAAACATCAATGATCTTGCAATTTCTAAAAGATGCTTGTTTTTTCTCTCAGCTACTTCATTCTGTTGTGGAGTGTTGGTGCACGAACTTTGATGGACAATCCCTTTTTTCACAAAAAAATCTCCCAAATGTTTGTTGAAGTATTCTCTACCATTATCACTTCTAAAAACTTGGATTTGTGTTTGAAATTGTGTTTGAACCATGTTATAAAAGGTTTTAAACACACTTTCAACATCTGATTTTTCTTCAAGTAAAAACAACCATGAAAGTCGACTATGATCATCAATGAATGTGATATTACTGTTTTTATTTTTGACGGACCCCAAACATCGCTGTGAATTAATGTGAAGGGTCTTGTGGCTTTATATGGTTGTGATAGAAAAGGATTTCTATGATGTTTAGCAAGTTGACAAACTTCACATTGAAATGAAGATGGATCCTTATTCATAAAAAGATTTGGAAATAAATGTCTCATATAATGAAAACTAGGATGTCCTAGTCTATAATGCCATAACAAAACATTATCCTTAGTAGTTAACAAACCAGAATTAAAACAAGTCTTTTGAGAAAGTCTTTTCGAAGTGTTTCCATCTTCAAGAAAATAGAGACCTCCAACTTGCTTAGCATTGCCAATCATCTTCCCCGAGCTCAAATCCTGAAATTGACAATCAGATTGAGAAAAATGAGCGTGGCAATTGAGATCAATAGTTAATTTATTGACTGACAATAAGTTGCAGTAAAGTTGCGGGACATGTAAAACATTCTGGAGAGTAATATTGGGTGAAATAACAATCGATCCTTTCCCAGCTATTGCTGAGAAGGAACCATCTGCTATTTTTACTTTTTGATTTCCTGCACATGGACTATATGAAGAAAACAATTCAGAAGACCCTGTCATATGGTCACTAGCACCAGAATCAATTATCCAAGAGGTATTTGAATCGGTATTAAGACAAGAAGCAATATGGTAGTTACCTCTCTGAGCCATAGAACAAGATGGGTTAGAGTTATCAAGATTTTGAGAAGAAAGAATTTTACAGATCTGCTATATTTGTTCCTTTGTGAAGGCCTGCATTCCGGAAGAAATTTGAGGCGCCGAATCAGCTATATTGGCTTGAGGATTTCGATTGTCGCCAGATTGTTTTTTTCTCAAATTATTGGGTTTTCCATGTATTTTCCAACAAGTCTCTCGCGTGTGCCATGGTCGCTTGCAATGATCACACCATGGTTTCCTTCTTTCTCCATCAGGCTCAACTCCTTTAGAAACAAGGGCAGAACTTTCAAAATCTGGTTTAGGAGGATTAATCATCACTTTTCTTCTCATTTCCTCCCTTCTGACCTCGGAGAAGACCTCTCTAAGTGAAGGCAATGGCTTTCGTCCCAAAATCCGTCCACGAACTTCATCTAGTTCCTGATTTAAACCTGCAAGAAAGACATAAACTCGATCGTTTTCTTCCCTCTTCTGGTACAAAACGGTGTCTTTTTGACATTCCCACTTATCTTCATAGCACAGGTCTAGTTCCTGCCATAAGATTATTAGCTCATTATAAAACATTGTAACATCACGTTCTGCCTGCTTAGCCTTCCACAACTTGGTTTTTAATTCGAAAATCTGAGAAGAATTTTCAATATCAGAGTACATCTCCTTTACTGCATCCCATACATCCTTTGCTGTTGGTAAGAACATATGGGGTTTTCCAATTGCAGGTTCCATCGAGTTGATTAGCCATGCTATGATTAAAGAATTTTCGGATTTCCAAGTAGTCATATTGGAATCACCTTCTGCTGGTTTAATGGTTTCACCATTTAGATGTCCTAGCTTTCCTCTTCCACCAATTGCTAATTTAATTGTCTGTGCCCATTCAAGATAATTATGCCCGTTCAGTTTATGACTTGTTAGCTGAAACGGAACATTTGAGCCAAACAATTCACTGTTTGCCATCATGCTTCCCTACCGTTGATGTCCTTCTGTCGCACCAGAAGAATGACTGGAATCAGCACTATGTGTATCAGATGAGGAATCTCTCTTTTGTCCTGTGGCTGCCATTCTATAATCCATGAAAGTGTTTTTGACTTTGGAAAAAAAATGTTGCAGAAAAATTATTGTGGCTCTGATACCATGAAAGTTTGAAGGAATGAAAGTTTTATTTTCCTTGATCATTTAGTTTACAATGCATAAGCTTATATAGAAATACAATCACAACTAACTCCTAAAATTAAGGAGTGATATATGCATCAGATCATTCTAGAATATTTCCAGAATATTCTGAATTTATTATGCTAATCTTGAGGATCCTGATCTGATATAATTTCCATATTTCCTACACATTCCTTTGCAATATTCATCATCCTTCTAGGAAATTATCTTTGTCATTGAGTAAACTGATTAATGACTCAATTGGCTTACCTTGAAATGAATTATTGGTTACTATTATCTCTGACTTATAGTAGAAGTGATTTTTCTACTTAACAAGTTATTAACTATTCAGATATAGTAACTTGTAGAATGTAGATTATAAAAGAAACAACTAGAAGATACATCTGGAGAGGGTAATATTTATTTTGACAAGTCAGATCTCATATTTAAAATAAGTAACTGCAATACGCACCTCTGTTCTACTTTATAATCCAAGTTAATTATATGTAAATTTTAAGTCCCACGTACATTTTAGACAAACAGACCTAATAAGCTAATTGACTTATAAGCGACTCAAACAAGCAGGCCTTAAGTATCCTCAAGATTTTACCTTTGCTTCTATGTAACAATGCTTGTAGCTATTTAGCAACCAAAAAAAACAATGCTTGTAGCTGTGACATATTTTATTAAGCATATAGATTCAGTACTACTGATTTTATCTGAGTACACCTGAGACTGATTTTTATTTGCATGCACCGAGGTTAATTCAGTAATTGCAATTTACGACCTTAATAAAGTGCAATGTCAGAAACAATTTAAGAGAGCCGAGATTGGAAAAGGT
The DNA here is from genome assembly GCA_037693485.1 of Kitagawia praeruptora. Classification (NCBI taxonomy): domain Eukaryota; kingdom Viridiplantae; phylum Streptophyta; class Magnoliopsida; order Apiales; family Apiaceae; genus Kitagawia; species Kitagawia praeruptora. The sequence goes on along the minus strand of CM075351.1, from coordinate 111,170,215 downwards.
TCAGTTCCAAGTAGGGAAACTACAGCTTTACTTCCATTATAACACAAAAATGGCTTTTCAGAGTTATCAGTTGGTGACTTGCCAACCATGTCTACACTCTGCCATTACTTTAATCAATTAGCAACTGATGATCAAGCTTAAGTTTGCCTCTAATTTTAAAAGGCGTATTTAGTATTTTGTTGTATTCTTGTTGCTGAAGCTGTATCTTCTTGCCTCCATTTGGGGTATTTTTATTGTAATAAAGTGCAACATATTATTTTATTTTTCCTCAACCAGACCAGCATACACCAAAAGTATATTTTTGGAGAAGGTCGTTTTGCTTGGTCATTTGGCCTTTGGCTAGGTGAACCTATGGTTTTGCATTCGGAAATTGTTTTTATGGATAATTTTTACTTGCCTTGGCTTCTCAGATAAATCATATTTCACCTTTGATCTTTCTTGTTGTCAGATTCTTTCTTCATCCAGTATATATAATTTTACTAGTTTCGTTGAATCTGAATTCCTATTTCATGGTCAATTTCTGAATTTCACAAGCAACTGAAAGATCATGTAACTTTTCATTGGTTTCTTGTATGTAGTAGGTTGGTAGAGATCCCCGCCCTGTTATGAGGGAAACTTATAACATGTTCAAAGACGGAGGTGACCCGGAGAAGGTTAGATGATTACCTCATTTGTTAACCTAACTGAATATTACATATTTTTCATTAATTTACAATTCGAGTTCACTTACTCCGGTGGAATGGGAAAATATAAAAAGTAGAATACAGCTTTTACAAGTCAAGTACTAAACCTAGATCAGCTTTTTTTTTTGCTAAGTGAACCTAGATCGGCTTTGTGTAACAATTTTTCTTGACATCAGCTAGAAGATAACATATAAATTTGTTACTATTTACTACTAAAATTTTAAATTCAGAGAAAAAAATATCAATTCGACAAATTTGAACCATCAACAATGCGTTATAAGTTTTTTCACCATCTAACCTAAGGCTAAGACAAAGGCTGTTAATGAGCTAAAATACAAATTTGGTACAAGCAATATTTGGAAGTTCATTAGGGCCAGCTATACCCCCCTGCGAGCCCTGCACCAGGTCTGGCCGAATAGGACATATGCATATCTTTATGTTTGGTTTAGTTATAAACTAAAAACTTAATTAGCTCATAAATGCTTGCAAGTGTAATCTATGGCGCCAGTTTGAATCTTTTTTTATTTCAAAAGACCTAAGCACAACAAAGCCAAAAAAAGTGCTTGTAGCAATTTCAGAATTTAGTAATATACATATTTCGGTATTCATCATTACTTATTTTCTCTTTTCTACAGCTTTGCATTATAGGAGAGAATTTTTCAATTGTACGTAAATTGTGGTCTTGATTTTCTTAAATAAGAATGTAATGAATTAGAAGAATAATAATCAAAAGACCCATCACTTTTGTATTACTGACTCATGTCTTTGACTTATAAGAGGAAGTAGAATAAATTTCCACTCAATTCAACATGGCGGTAGAAAATTATGTATCTTTAGTTAAAAATCAGGCAAATTTCTCTCTGTTTACATAACTGTTGCATCATCCTTGTTCCTCAATGGCATATCTTCTGAAACTCGATGGTGGATATTGAATTCATTGAGTGATAGTACTTTTCATTTTCAGTTTCATTTTTAAATTTTTTTTGTAAAGAAACAATTTTTTACAGCTTGTGAATACATTTTCAAGTGGAAAAGCAAGCGAATATTTTTATGCTTCTTTATATGCCGGGCTTTACTACGAATCCCAGGTGTGTATCAGCCTCTCTTTTTACTGCAAATTGTATATATTAGGAGAGAGAGTAACCCAGGATATATATTACATTCTCAAAGAATTATTGGAAGGATTCTCACACGCTCACTTTATTGTTACTGCATTTATATTAACAAGCAAGACTAGAGAAACGTAGCTATTGTGGCGCTTCATAACTTATACTGTGCATTCAATATCTTTTTGACAGGGTTTGGTTCTGTTTCTACTCACGACTTAAAAACGTAGATGTTCCCTGTCTTGTAAATTGTAATTTTACGATTTTGGATACTGCAAATATTTGTTAGAAAACTATCATGTAATATCTGGCTTGCAAGTGTTAGTTTACGATTTACAGTAGTGCTTAGAAGTTAGAACTCAATTTTCTCCCCTTGTTGACGGGAAAAGTGACGATAGGCTGTTGGTTTAAACTTTAACATAGTATATCCCACACAAGAAAAACCTTTACCAGTTTGAATTTGATATCAGAAGTCCACATTTTTTTTTTTTTTTTGAAACGAGAAGTTCACATTTAATAAGCATTACACAGTTGTGTAGTTCGGAGGACATTAAGGGGCCATCTATAGTATGTTTGCATATTGCCCAGGGGTGGTCCTAGTTCCGTATATGGCATAGGCGGACTAAAAATTAGAGAATGTATCATCATGGAAATGGAATCAAAAAATTAGAAATTATGATTGAAGACAAAGCAACTTGAGACTAAAAATGTAAGAGTTTTTTTTTTATTTTATGTTTGCAAAATCTTTGGATAAATGTAGACTCAATTCTATTTGCAGAGTAAATGATTATTCTTCAGTAATTATATAAAATAAAGATTGAATTTTCGACACTGGCGTGGATGGGAACTGACTGCATGAAAACATCTACCGTTGCAGGGTAAACCAGATGAAGCCAAACGTCATATAATTGCTGCATGCGAATCTACTTATGGACAGAGGTCATTCCACAAATCAAACCTCAAGTAAATCTCAAATACATTGAGCCATACTTTGTCAGTTCTTGATTCGGTTTTTTTTCTCAGGTCTGATGATTATATGGCTTCGCTTGCCAAAGTTCACACACAATGTCGAAACTGGAGCCAATAAGCATGATGTGCTTCAATACCTATAAGATAGAGTTGTCCATAACTTCATCTGCAAGTTAAATAGAATGACATATTAACATATCAGAAGTTGTCAAAGACATTTATTTGTACCATGCCCTGCTAAGAGCATATTTCAGGCAGCTTATAACATTCGTGTGAATTAGATTTTATGACTAATACACGATTGTACTTTATGAAGAACTACTGTTCAGGGTCCTTAAACAATTCAACCAGAAAGAAGGTGAAGTTAGAATTTTTAATACGCAATGTTTCAATAGCTTTTTCTGGAGACATCAAGAACAAGATGAAGTTTTTCACTTGCATATTTGTTTGTAAACAGGGCAGGTGTCACTCTATGATCTTTTGAGAACTTTTCTACAATCAATAGTGAACTTGTGTATATTTTTTGTTACTTGCACTACCCCTTGCAGCTTCTTTAGCAGAAACTTGTTCTAGGATCGGATATGCAGATTTCGGATCTATTTTTGCTTCTGAGAATTATACTTTGTAGATACTAGGTCACCTGAGTGTTTGTTTAACGAGTTCTGCGTTTTATTTTTCATTTCTTGTAGTTAAGTTTGAGTGGAGTCATTGTCGTAGTACATATTATGGGTACATTTCTTTAAAGAGCTGACATTTTTAGACAAATTCAATATCAAATTTGCTCTAACCAAGGTGTTCAAAGATTCATGAATTGACACAACTTGGAACGCATGCAACTCTGTGCAACATTCTTTCACGTATTAATAGCTATAAAATTTGAGGTAATTAGCTCGAGGAAACAAAAAATAACTCCCCAGAAAACAGTAGCTGAGAGAAAAGGTAAAAGAATTGGAGCGTTGCACCTGATTTTCTTTAGAAGGATGAGTAAAAATTCTATAGACAAATTATTACGAGCCAAATGAACAATAAAGCTAAAAGGAAAGATCAATCAATAAACTCTAGCTCAGCCTATATAGGAGTAATTACAGGGTGGACATTATGCGATAATGTATGATTATGAAGAAAAAGACAGATAGCTGAAATATCATCTGTTGCTATGCCTCGTCTCTTTAGCTTCCATGCACGAACAGCACACTCAACCAATCGTTTAGCAGACTTCTCTCTGTCTGGTGCTGATGACACAATTACAATCGCTTCTTCGTTGGAGATCACATCCCAAACCTTGATGCACAAATACGAACCTACTGTTAGTTTCTGAAATTATGTTACATGATTTAACATATATAAAAGTACTCGCAGGGCTGTGCTCATTTCTGAATATGTGTACATGCTTATAGTTATATTGTTCCCGATATAATGTTTGCTCACAGGCGGATGCAAGATCAGGTCATGAGGGGGCTGTCGGGCTATGGTAGGGCAACTAAAGGATTTCTGGTTTTCGAAATTCAAGGTCTATCAAGAATTATGGTCCATTCAACTAAATATGGTTCGAAAATTTCTGGGTGGCAGAGGCCACCTCCAGTCATCTTTTCCGTCCAACCTTGCGGATGCTTATAGTTATGCTCAACTTTAAAAACCAGCATTTACGGAAAAGTCAATCAATTTCCTTCAAGTTTATTTGTTTCTTTCTTTAGAATAATCTATAGACGTTGTTATTAAATGAGAGCATGCAATGTATTGCAACAAAAGATAACCATTTTGTAAACAGAGAACTACAAACACTATTATACATACCCCGTCACTTGCAAGCACAATGAACTGGTCTCTGCCAGTTATTTGTCTTCGAGTCACTTCAGGCACAGAGATGAGTCCAAAATCCTTTAAACAGTAGTCACCAAAAGCTCTAGACATGGCAAGTCCTGGTGATTCTTCATTCGGAAGCCACACTCGGTGAACGCCAGGCTCATCATCTAAACAGAAAACTCGGCCATTACACTGAACTATACGCTCTGCCTCCTCTGCAGACCATGTTATAAAAATCAAGAAAATGTATTTTCAAACATTATGCAAGTAGAGAACAAAAAACAATTAAAGAAGATACTCACGAGGTATATTAGGCTTAAAATCGAGAGTAAGCTGAAATGGTATCAAGCTGCCATCATCAGAGGTGGTAGCTAATACAGCACGAGAGTCACCAACATTTGCTACTACTAGAAGGTCACCCTAAAATACCATCAATAGACAATCTCAGAATTTAAGTGATACTCTAAACAGAATGGTCTGCCTGTAGAGTTCTTCATGCTGATATATTATCACAATATTAAAATCTTTTGTCATCATCACCTGTCTAACAATTGTCAAACCAGTCGTTCCACTGTAGAAGGAATCAATTTTACGATAATGTTCCAGCTCACGGTCAACTGAAGCACAAGCCTTCAAGTATGCATCCTTCCATAAATTAAATCGTTTGTCAAACTCCAAATCAAGGTCTGTGTCAAGTGAGGCTTCTACAATCGCCTCTTGCCAATTGCACAACAAAGACAATGGCATTAATTCTCTAACCCTTTTCGCAACAAAATGCCCCCATGGACCATGTCCATCAAATATCCCGCAAAACATCATGTCTTCTTGGCATCCAAATGCCTACATTTCAAATTAAGAAAAATGAGACACATGAACTCAATTGAAATCAAAAGTGTACATGTAGCTAAATAAAACATTTGCATATTTGGCGAGGACTAACGTCGTCGGAAAGTATAATTAAATTCGCAGTTGCAAGACTCACAAGTCATGGCCATATATTACCTCCCACACAATGCAACAATCTTGATTTACTCCTTTATTGCCTCTTTTCGAAGAAATCGCTGCAAAATTGTTTGATCCATCAACATTAAGCGTTCCCGAAGACCTCAATATAAGATCATTCTTCTTGGCTTCCTTCACCATGGTTTCTACTGCCCCTGTACCACCACAATTCCCTGAACTCTTCACTTTCTTAAGTGACTTTGCTAGTCCACTAAACATGGTTGTAAAATGCTCCATACAATCCACCTCCACAACTTCAATTCCTACAAGATAAGATATGGTCTTCTTATATACACAAATTCTACATGTGTAATACATGCATGATCACATTAACCTTAATCTTGACATCATTACAGAATTTATCACTTTTGTAGTACATGTGTCAGTAATAATAATAGGTGTGTGAAATGACTGAAAGTCATAAATTTCATTTCCACTAGAGCATAAATTCAATGAACATAAAAAGGCCAGCCTGCCCAAAAGGATAATTGGCTTTAGAGTACAGACCAAAAAGTAGAAAAAATCTATTCTTACATCAAATTCTACTGCAAAATAATTGCAAGAAACAAACATGATTACAATAACACATAAATCAAGAATATACATATATAAACACACAAAACTCCAAATTTCAATCATTTCACAAACCCAAAATTGCAAAAAAGGAAAGTTAAGGGAGTACCTTGATTTGTGACCGGAAACTGATAAAGTGATCGGAAAATGGCCGGAAAATAGTGGAATGAGAGAAAAGGTGGGAGAAAAAGATGTAAGTAAAAGATCATTGTCCATAGTTTTAGTTTTGATATTTATGCAAGGAGAAGAAAACAAGGTGGTGGGGTTTTTTGCGAAAAAACAGTAAATAACGTGTATTTGTTGTATGTGTATACAACAAAGGCAGCTCAAAGATCCTAACTCCTTGTAATAATGCAACAAGTGATGTGTCCATTCGTTAATCCAGAAGCCACTCATTTTACCATTTTAACCACCCACTCATGCAACAACAAATAATGGTTATTTCTGGTTTAACTCAAATTAATATTACTAGCTCCACCTTTTTGAAAGTGCTTAAAGTAATGGAATGTACAGGAATTCCCATCGAGCTAGCTACCCCAGTCGTAATTTTGCTTTTTGTGCAAATTCAAAAACTCTAGGACAATCTTGTACTGTAAAAAACAAGAAGGTGGTTCAAAATGTTGTCTGCAACGTGCGTCTTCAAAATTTTTGGGAGTCAATTATAAAGATTAAAATACTGTACGAGTAAATTTATTTATTGTATTGCCTAATGTATTAAACGCACGGTTCTAAAAATCCCCGATTTAGCCGATTAATTCTCTGTAAGGTAATTATCAACCGATTCGATTTTTGAAATCCGATTAATCTTGTGAATTTATTTAAAATGATATGTTTAACTGCAAATTAGACTAATATATTAAATATTATTATAATATCCGATTAATCCTTCCGATTAATCCCCGATTAATCTTAAATCGGTACCTCAACCGATTTATACAGATTACTGATTTTTATAACCATGATTATATATATCTGAATATTATTTTGTATGCGTGAGAAATAAATTATATTCTTTTATAGGGAGTATGTGTTATTGGTTGTAACCATTGTTCTAAAAGTTATCTAGATGATTTTGGAGATTTATTGAAAGGGGATGGAGTTTTTAAGACACACAATATAAAAGTTTTCTATTAGTACATTTTAAATCTTGTATATTATTATTATTATTGACAATCTAATTGTAAAGATGAAAAGTTTATGTCGAAATAATATTGTATACAAATTTTTATTATATTTGAAATAGTGGAGCATCACTTTTACAATAATACTATTTTCTATATATATATTCAACGACACAGATTTATCATAATCTTATTGCTATAAATTTATAGTTCCAATTAATTAAATTACACGAAAATTTATACATTCACGTATTTTTGTATAAATTAAACATCCGTACGGTTGGATCGTTCAAATAATAATTAATTTATCATATTTTAAACCGCACTAATAGAGAAATTCTCTATTGTGTGTTTTAAATACTCTTTTCCCATATTTATTTGAAAAATTGAGTAAGATGCAAGCTGCGAGTTTCTACCTGCTTGAGATATCGAACAAGTCATTCTTGACATATCGAACAGTACTTTTTCACTTCACGAAATATCTGACATGTGATATAAAACATATATCTATTCGAGATTAAGTGTCTCATCTATACAACTTTGCAAAGTGTTCAATTCATTTCCAATATTCCAGAAATCGCTAGGCGGTCCAGGAGGGGAACCGTTTAGCGCCTAATCGGGTAGACGGTGATTAATCGGATAGATTAATCGAAGTATTAATCGGATATTATAATAATATTTAATATATTACTCTAATTTACAATTAAACATATCATTTTAAATAAATTAACAAGATTAATCGGATTTCAAAAATCGAATCGGTTGATTACCTTCCAGAAAATTAATCGGGGATTAATCGGTTGAATCGGGAATTTTTAGAACAGTGTTCATTTCTAATCAATTTCTTAAAGTATCTTTTTTTCAAACATTTTTAAACCCTAACTACAAATTCTAAATTTTTTCTCTTCTCATTTTCTTCTCTAATTCTAAATCAATGGCTTCTTCTTCATTGAACATTTTTTACAAAAATATATGTTTTTGTAATATTTTAAATGTAAAATGTATATAATTTTCACAATCACATTTCTCTCAAAATTATTATATTTTTTTGTTATTGGTACAAATATTCAAGGTCGGCTGATATATGCAAGGCGTAGGCTGTCACTGTATGTGTTGTTTGAACCTTACCTGCTATATATAGGTGACTGGGTATTTCGTCCATAGCTTCCTGTTAAGTAACTGTTGCGGATCTTTTATGTTGGAGTACTTGTAAATCTAATCTGGTTTTAAAGTAAACGATGATTGTTGGATTTTTCTTCCATCTTGATGTTTCGACAAAATAAAAATTTTCTATTCTTCGCCTGTTCGGTTGAATATGTTTTTACATGTGCATGTTCACTCGCACAAGCACATATGTAAATTAAATTATTTCATTTATTTCTTAAGTAATCATGTTTTCTTTTTTTTAAAAAAAATCAATCATATGTTAATAGTTAATAGAATGAATTTGCATTTGTCAACTAAAACCAAAATGTAGCTTTGAAGTATCATCGATCAATATATATATATATATATAGGATCTTGTTCTAATACAAACTAACTTAGAATAAAAACTAGAAACTAAACCTAAATTAAATATTTCAAGCTAATCTAATGATCAAATTAGGGGTATTCCAATACAAAAAACGTTTAAAATTATTGGCTCTATTCAACAAAAATATAAAAAAGTTACTGTTCACGTGATGATGTGGCACGTGAACAGTAACTTTTTTTTATTTTAATTTTTTTTATATTTTTGTTGAATAGAGCCAAGAATTTTATAAGTTTTTTGTGAAGGTGCCCCTAGCGGGGCCATTAAAATAAATGAAATATAATTTATTTAGTGTAGGTTTCTAGTTTTTATTCTAAGGTTGGTTTCTATTTGTTCACCCTTAGCAAAAAATTTACATTATCATTATAACTAATGATTATAGTTAACCATTTTACATAACAGCCACCCTACAATCAAGTCAAATTTTGATCCATACTCTAATTTTTGCTGATTCATGGTGATAACTCCAGATCCCGATGGGCTCCTTCACCGCCGTTTCCTCGCCCTGGAGCGGTGCAACTGGTGGTTGGGTGTCTGCAAAACAACACCGGAGGGGGGTTTGAGCCCCGCGGTGCCTCCGGCATGAGAATAAGTGACGATTTTGGAGAATAAAAGATAACGACTAGAGTATCTAATTATGGAGGGTGTGTGTATATGAGTGTGTGTAAAAGAGAATGTAACCCCCAAACCTTCTTTCCTTGATCTATTTATAGTCCCAGGATCAGGGTTTAGGGGTTGGTACCTTTAATCATGAGCGTTGTATCCTAGGTAGGTAGGACACTTGGGGCTTGCGGATGCATGACACATGTCCAGGAGAATAATTGTGGGAAAGTGTGTTAGACATCTTCTGGAGTGTGACATCCTCATTATTGGATTATGCCCATTATTGGGAATCATTAGTTGTCACTGTCAGATGGGGCCCTTGGCATTGATTAGGATTCGAGGTGTCACATGTGCTGTCGACGGATGTCAGCATGGCGCCGAAGGTCTGGGCTCGTGTGCATGAAGTGCTCCAGACCAAAGTATGTAGCAGGTGTCTTGAGCAATTCGGGTATGTGTTGTCGACGGATATCAGCATGGCGCCGGAGGTCTGGGCTCGTGTGCATGAAGTGCTCCGGACCAAAGTATGTAGCAGGGATCTGGAGCAATTCGAGTATGTGTTGTCGACGGATGTCAGCATGGCGCCGGAGGTCTGGGCCCATGTGCATGAAGTGCTCCGGACCAAAGTATGTAGCAGGGGTTTGGAGCAATTCGGGTCTGTGTTGTCGATGGATGTCAGAATGGGGCCGGAGGTCTGGGCCCGTGTGCATGAAGTGCTCCGGACCAAAGTATGTAGCAGGAGTCTGGAGCAATTCGGGTATGTGTTGTCGACGGATATCAGCATGGCACCGGAGGTCTGGGCCCGTGTGCAAGAAGTGCTCCGGACCAAAGTATGTAGTAGAGGTATGGAGCAATTCGGGTTATGGCCTATCATTTGCCCCCACTCCCCTATGCAGATTTATCTGGATGGGGGAGTAGTATCCAAGAGATAATTCGTTTTGGGTCCATATATCTTAGAAGAAAAATTCCATATTTCTTGTCCCCCAGGCCCGGATTGTGGGTGAAGCACATGGTCCGGGGCTAGGAGTTGATGTGCTGTTTCGTGTAACTTAGAAGAAAAATTCCATATTTCTTGCCCCCCAGGCCCGGATTGTGGGTGAAGCACATGATCCAGGGCTAGGAGTAAATATATTGATTGATAAGTCCAAGGTTGAACGCATTGGGTAACTTAGAAGAAAAATTCCATATTTCTGTGAACTTGTTCTTGGCTTTGTCACATAAGATGGATGGTAGTCTGAATTTATGGTCAGTCTGGACTGATGGTAGGCCTGGGTCGTACACTTGAAATTGTTATCAACTTAGTTGGATAAGAGGGATGGTAGTCTGGATCCATGGTTAGGCTTGACTGATGGTTGGCCCGGACCTATGCACTGGAGCTTGTCCTCGATTTAGTTGGATAAGAGGGATGGTAGTCTGGATCCATGGGTAGTCCGGATAGATGATAGACCTGGTCCGTATACTTGAACTTGTTCTCGACTTAGTTGCAAAGAAAGGATGCTATTCTGACTCAATGGTTAGTCTGGACTAATGGTTAGGCCGGACCGGGGTCACGTGGTTGCATATTGCTCCGGATCAGGGGTCTTATTCTTGAGTTTTGTACTTGGAAAAGTTTCCATATTTTTCGTTTGCATAGCTCTTGCCCCGATCTCGTGGTTGCACATTGCTCCGGACCGGGGTCTTATTCTTGAGTTTTGTACTTGGAAAATTTTCCATATTTTTCGTTTGCATATAGCTCTTGGCCCGATTTCGTGGTTGCACATTGCTCCGGACCGGGGTCTTATTCTTGAGTTTTGTACTTGGAAAATTTTCCATATTTTTCGTTTGCATATAGCTCTTGCCCCGATCTTGTGGTTGCACATTGCTCCGGACCGGGGTCTTATTCTTGAGTTTTGTACTTGGAAATTTTTCCATATTTTTCGTTTGCATATAGCTCTTGCCCCGATCTTGTGGTTGCACATTGCTCCAGACCGGGGTCTTATTCTTGAGTTTTGTACTTGGAAAATTTTCCATATTTTTCGTTTGCATATAGCTCTTGCCCCGATCTCGTGGTTTGACATTGCTCCGGACCGGGGTCTTATTCTTGAGTTTTGTACTTGGAAAATTTTCCATATTTTTTGTTTGCATATAGCTCTTGCCCGATCTCGTGGTTGCACATTGCTCCGGACCGGGGTCTTATTTCGATTTCTGTTGCATATTGCTCTTGTCCCGGTCTCAATTCTGCACATGACTCTGGACCGGGGTATTATTCTTGTTTTAGTACTTGGGAGATTTTTCCAAAAAATTTGCTGCATATTGTTCTTGCCCCGGTCGTAATTCTGCACATGGCTCCGGACCGGGGTCTTATTTTCATTTCTGTTGCATATTGCTTTTGCCCCGGTCTCAATGCTGCTATGGCTCCGGATCGGGATCTTTTGTATTTTGTATTTAGGAAATTTTTCCATAAGTTTGATTGCATATTGCTCTTGCCCCGGTCTCAATGCTGCCTATGGCTCCGGACCGGGGTCTTTTGTATTTTTGTACTCAGGAAATTTTTCCATAAGTAATATTGCATATTGCTCTTGCCCGGTCTCAATTCTGCACATGGCTCTAGACCGGGGTCTTATTCTTGTTTTAGTACTTGGGAGATTTTTCCAAAAAATTTGCTACATATTGCTCTTGCCCCGGTCTCAATGATGCCTATGGCTCCGGACCGGGGTCTTTTTGTTTTTGTACTTAGGAAATTTTTCCATAAGTAATATTGCATATTGCTCTTGCCCCGGTCTCAATGCTACCTATGGCTCCGGACCGGGGTCTTATTCTTTGTTGCCAACGGCTGGGGTCCTGGGCCTCATTTTTTCTTATTTCTCAGGGCTAATTCTTCATTTAGAGTTGTCATCCTCTAGTTCGAGGATTTCAATTTAAGCAGCAGGTTCGACTTTGGCTTGGTCCTTTTTGGAGACGGAATGTTGGACCCGAGCTTGGGCGTTTTGATCAATGTAGGTCTGCGGTGCAACATTTAAGGCTCCAATAGACTGGGCTTTGGTAGTCAGGGCTCCAGTACCCTGGGTTTCGGTAGTCAGGGCTCCTGTTGCCTGGGCTTCATTAGTCAGGACTCGAGTACCCTAGGCTTCGGTAGTCAGGACTTCTGTAGCCTGGGATTCCGTAGTCAGGGCTCCTGTTGTCTTTGGCTTCGGTAGTCAAGGCTCCAGTACCCTGGGCTTCGGTAGTCAGGGCTCCAGTACCCTGGGCTTCGGTAGTCAGGACTTTTGTTGCATGAGCTTCGGTAGTCAGGGCTCCAGTACCCTGGGCTTCGGTAGTCAGGACTTTTGTTGCATTGGCTTCCGTAGTCAGGACTCGAGTACCGTGGGCTTTGGTAGTTAGGACTCGAGTACCCTGGGCTTCGGTAGTTAGGACTCGAGTACCCTGGGCTTCGTAGTCAGGACTTCTGTAGCCTGGGATTCCGTAGTCAGGGCTCATGTTGCCTGGGTTTCGGTAGTCAGGGCTCGAGTACCCTGGGCTTCGGTAGTCAGGACTTTTGTTGCATGGGCTTCGGTAGTCAGGGCTCCAGTACTATGGGCTTCGATAGTCAGGACTTCTGTAGCCTGGGATTCCGTAGTCAGGGCTCATGTTGCCTGAGCTTCAGTAGTCAGGGCTCGAGTACCCTGGGCTTCGGTAGTCAGGACTTTTGTTTCCTGGGCTTCCGTAGTCTGGGCTCCTGTTGCCTGGGCATAGCCTTTGGGTGGATTTACTTCCCCTTGGCATGATTTCAACATGATATGGTTTTCGACCCAATAATTTTTACAAAGAGCAAGTTTGATAACAGATCTGGGTTTGTTTTTGAGCAAACAACGTATGTATGCACATATTTATAGTTCGAAACAAGAGTAAGCAAAGAGTAAGCCAAGACTTTCAACAAATCAAGCAGTCATGACTATAGATCTAGCTATTAATCGGGACTGAATGCTAAAAATTATAACTTTATCAAGAGCAAGTAACAGATTTGGGGTAAAAGGGGCTAGACGGGACTAAAAACACGCATACATATTTGGAAGGTGTAAAGGTTGCATTTTTATCAAAGGTTTAGGTGGTTTTAGATCTTACAGGTTTTGATTAGGACTCTTTTTCAAGAGCTTGTTGGTGGAGTCGAGTCCAGTGGTACCGAGACCAAAGGACAGAGCCACACCCCTCCTTCTATCGCCAATGATAACTCCAGATCCCGATGGGCTCCTTCACCGCCGTTCCCTCGCCCTGGAGCGGTGCAACTGGTGGTTGGGTGTCTGCAAAACAACACAGGAGGGGGGTTTGAGCCCCGCGGTGCCTCCGGCGTGAGAATAAGTGACGACTTTGGAGAATAAAAGATAAGGACTAGAGTATCTAATTATGGAGTGTGTGTGTATATGAGTGTGTAAAAGAGAATGTAACCCCCAAACCTTCTTTCCTTGATCTATTTATAGGCCCAGGATCAGGGTTTAGGGGTTGGTACCTTTAATCATGAGCGTTGGATCCTAGGTAGGTAGGACACTTGGGGCTTGCGGATGCATGACACATGTCCAGGAGAATAATTGTGGGAAAGTGTGTCAGACATCTTCTGGAGTGTGACATCCTCATTCTTGGATTATGCCCATTATTGGGAATTATTAATTGTCACTGTCAGATGGGGCCTTTGGCATTGATTAGGATTCGAGGTGTCACATGTGCTGTCGACGGATGTCAGCATGGCGCCGGAGGTCTGGGCTCGTGCGCATGAAGTGCTCCGGACCAAAGTATGTAGCAGGAATCTAGAGCAATTCGGGTATGTGTTGTCGACGGATATCAGCATGGCGCCGGAGGTCTGAGCCCGTGTGCATGAAGTGCTCCGGACCAAAGTATGTAGCAGGGGTCTGGAGCAATTCGAGTATGTGTTGTCGACGGATGTCAGCATGGCGCCGGAGGTCTGGGCCCATGTGCATGAAGTGCTCCGGACCAAAGTATGTAGCAGGGGTTTGGAGCAATTCGGGTCTGTGTTGTCGATGGATGTTAGCATGGGGCAGGATGTCTGGGGCTCGTGTGCATGAAGTGCTCCGGACCAAAATATGTAGCAGTGTCTGGAGCAATTCGTGTATGTGTTGTCGACGGATGTCAGCATGGCGCCGGAGGTCTGGGCCCGTGTGCAAGAAGTGCTCCAGACCAAATTATGTAGTAGAGGTATGGAGCAATTCAGGTTATGGCCTATCACATGGATGCAGTACTGTTATGTTGCTCTTTGCCACATTTTTTCGCTAATTTTTTTTTTTTTGTTAATTAACCCATAGCCACATTGATCTTAAATACTTTTTTTTGCTCTTGGCAGAACTTAAAGTCTTTTTTTGTTTATGTAAAAGAGACTTTAGTTAATTAATTGGCTTGAAAACAAAACAAAATATTTGAAATAGTTTTTTTTTCTAATATGTGAAAAACTTCTTCACTCGGTATATAGAAATTGTTTTATAAAGCAGCCAAAAGTGAACAATTATAAACTCATTAGAAAATTAATATCAAATTTTAAGGTCCAAAAGTAGCTAATTGTGCGTGCTTATAATGTTAAAGTGAGATTTAAAAATATTAGTTATTTCAATGAAGTCGTTTCGGGCAGCTTGAAAATAATTAATGTATTCGAAACTTGATTACCACATGATGAAGTTGAGAATGTTTGATTCTTTAATAATTTATGCAGGAGCACCATGTTTTTGGGAACATACTTGTTTTTGTGATGGTCTCTGTCCATTTTTATTGTTCACTATTTTTTGTTTTCTTTGTCCCACAATAATTGTTCATATTTAATTAATAAGATAAATTATATGTTAATTATGTTAATTTTTATAAAAAAAAACAATACAATTATTTGATAATTATGAGTTTAATTGACATGATTGAATAAAAGATGAATTTTGATAAATTGACAATAAAAATGGGATGAGGGTGGTCTGATTAGAAGTCCACGGTTATTTGACAGATCAGTTTCTATAAATTTATGTTTTTCGATCAAACCCGTGTAAAATAAATACTAAGTTTAATTTTACTAAACATTTTCGAAACTATTCTGCATTTTCTCAAATTTAAACTTTTATTTGGACTTTTCAAAGTTCAGAAATTATTCTCGTATTTTCAAGAGAGCTAATCTAGGTGAAATTCTAACTAAATTAAAATTTTAATAAGAAATTTTTGTAAAATCATTACTTTTAGTTAAAAGTTACTCCCTCTGTTTTTTTTCAGTTCTTTACGTTTGCTTTTTGCACGGAAACCAAGATAGTGGATGTAATATTGTTAAAATAAATGAAGTAGTGGGTGTAATAGTAATTTTAGTGTTAAAATAAGTGAAGTAGTGGGTGTAATAGTGTAAAGGATTGAAAAGGTGGAGTGAAGTAGTGGATGTAATAATGTATTTTATTGTTAAAAGTTACTATTTTTAGTAATGTAAAGAAATGGAATGGACGGCCCAAAATAGAAAGTGTAAAGAAATGAAATGGACGGAGGGAGTAATAAAAACTTAATTTTAAATTTTGATTAACCTCTAAAAACTCTTCTACTTTAACTGCAATTATTTTGTGATACTTGTTTGGACAACAACGGAAGTGATTATCGTATCGACAAAACCTGCACTTCAAATTTTGTTCGATCTGGTACGCCGTGTTACTAGTACTAGATCGAAATCGAGGAAAGATAGATAAACTAGTTTAGCTAAGAACACACACTAGTTCTAGTTCCTACATATAGAAAGACCCATTTAACAACTTCATTTATTGGTACGTCTTAATCAACACACTTCAAAGAAAATAGGTGGTATGACATTTATTGTCGTCCTGGCCATGAAGGAATGTTGCGCGACATTAATTTATTTCCAAATCCAAATGGTATTGCAAGTTTTGTTATTGAAATTAGTCGATTTCTGAATTTTTTTTGATAAATTGGCCAAAAATTAGTCAAAATTTTTGAACCGATTCAACTGATTTTACAAAAATCATTGATAAATTGTCAATTTTTCAACTGAATCACCCCATAAATCGTAAATCGATACCTCAACCGAATAATTCCGATTTCCAAAATCTGTAACTGATGACAAGTTTTAATTAAGGACCACCAAGTTTAGAATGTTGATATTTTTTTGCATTCTTTTACGAGTAATATGAAGGACTTAAAAAATATCTCAAAAAAAAAAATCAAAATAATGTGATAGTATTAAATTGGTAAATGGAAAATTTTAATTGATAAATTTATATGAATGGACGCGAATTCTTCTTATTAATTATTTATCAACCAATGATAATAAGACATGTGGCTTCCCCTAGCCTTTTTCTTCTTTTACAACACTTATTTTTCTTATTAAACTGTTTGAGCTGATTGATTTTTTTTAGAAAAATGATCAAAAATATCTAAAACGGTAAACAAATCGAACTCGGATGAACTCAGACGAACTTTTAACGAATACGAACAAATTCTTAACGAACCGAACAATGTTCGATAAAGCTTATCGGACAATTTTTTTTTTGTCCGAACTCGAGTTCGGTAAGGAACCGAACACGAATTATTCGCGACATATCGAACCGAACACGAACAGTTCGGTAATTATGTATATAATATTGTAAAACAAATAAATATAATAATTTGAAAATAAAAAAATTGTAAATATTATTATTTTTATCGAGCGAACCGAACTCGGACGAAATCCTAACGAATTGAACAATGTGTGGTAACCTTACCGAACATATTTTCTTGTCCAAACTCGAGTTCGATAAGTTTATCGAACGAACTAACCGAACTCTAACTAAGACGAATCGGACGAGCTTACCGAACATATCATTACAGCTCTAAAAATACCACTTTTTTTTAATGTTTTGTTACAATTTAATCATCTTCTGAAAATAATTGCAAAAATACGATCTACAACCAAATTCAACTAATTTTTAAGTTTTTTCTAAAAAATAGTTGAAATTGACTTTGATTGCAATCAGGGTTGATTTTGATTGTATTAAATCTTGCATTTGATTTAATGGAGGAAACATGGTAAACAACCTAATATTATGCAACCAAAAATTATTTCAATTACTACATGTTTAAAGTTGCATTACAATTGATTTTGGTTGACATGAATTATAAATATGGTTACAAAATTGCAAACCGTAATTTTGAAAATATTTTTTTAAGAATTGGTGTTTTTGTAATTTTATTTTTAAATAAATCAATATTTTTACAAAAAAAATTGATTTCCAGTAATTTTGAAAAAAAATACTTTTCTTTAGTAAGCCAAACAATATACATAAAGATTTTCGAAATAAAAATTGAGGAAAAATAAATTGATTCTTCACTAAACTATTGTTGTTATATTATTTAAATCCCTGAACTAAATATTTCGTATTTCGGATATTTAAATTTTGAATTTTTTAGTTGAGATCCTTCATCCAAAAAATTTAACGAACAGTGCTAATGTGAAATGAAATTAAACACCTAGAGGGGAGGGGTGAATAGGTGTTATGGCTAACAATGTATAATTAAAAATTTGCCTGAAAATGTATTCTGGCAGCTAACTCGATGCAACAGATTAACAAACAATCAGCTAGCTAATATATGCAGTGCAGTAAATTAAAGTGCAGAATATAAAGAACACAAAGCAATTTTAGCCAGGTTCGACCCCTATAGCCTAATGGTCTACGTCCTGGTCCCTTACCAACTTGGTAAAGGAATATATTATTGATCACAAATGATTACAATTATACGATACAATAATATATCTCCCTGATTCTCCCAGTCTTGCAGCTAGCTGAAACACCTTATTCCCTGACCACAGCTCTCTAAGTACTATACTACACCAAGTATAAACTCCTCTAACCTAATGTTTCTTGAACCCTTGTTCCACAAGCTCGACAATCCAGCAACTACCAACTTTACAAGTTGAACAATACAAGATAAAAAGAATTACAAATCAAACTATGAACTCTAATAAAAATCTAAATCGTATTAGTATATAGAGCTCAAGTGTTTTAAGATATCGCAAATCAGCTTGGTAAAATACTTGTTTTCGAATGATGTTCAACAACCTTGAATGGAAAAACTCACAAGTCTTTTATAGTGAACGAACAATCAGAATTAAGCATACAACAACACAACGGTCTTGACTACCAAGTCTCACGAGTTTGTTGAAAGATTAATTCAAATCTAACGTTTAAAAGCTTAACGTTTGGAAAAGAAAAACAGAATCTGAAAGTGAACGTTTATTAACAACGTTCTTGGTTTTGAAAAACTCAAACAAAGAAGAAGTTTGTTTAGATAAAGTCGTTTAGAAACAAACTCCTATAAAATAGGGTTTTTGAAAGATAAGAGACTAAAAACATTTAAAAACATTTTTGAGCCCATATATATAAATACGATATATTTTTCTAATTAGAGTCCTCACAGAAGTTTAAACCTATCAAATTCCATGATACTCGGACTCCCAGTGATTCTGGACTCTGTCTGCTAGTTTGTTGCGTTAGAATAAAACTTTTCTTGTCAGCTAGCTGCTATACCCTGTTTTGCTCAGAAATAAAATAATTATTAAACATGCAAAACAATGTTAGTCCAATGCATATATCTAGCTTTCTAACACCTTTGAATATAACATAACTTATATGTCCTGCAAAATAGAACTAGAAACATACACAAGAAGCTTGCCATAATATATCATTACAAACGTACGAGCTTGCTAACTATGTTATCATCAAAACTAAGATGCTTTCATGACATTCTTTCTGACATCTCATATATTATTTAAACGAATAATTTAGAAAAACTAAAAAATACATTCCATGTTTTTTAATACCATGATAAAAATATATTCCATGTATTAGTTATTTATTTTTTTCTAAATTATTGTATAATAAAAAAACAAAAAAACCTCCCATGTATTTTTTATTTTAATAATTGTCCGTCCATATATGACTTGTTAAAATATGTGTAACAACAAGAAAAAATTTATTGTGCATTAAAATTTTTTGGATGAAAGATCCTCAATTAAAAAACTAAAATAAATAAATATTCAAAATACGAAATCATTAATTCACGCCCCCAGATAATATAATAGGGACAATTTAATTTATTTTCCTACTACTAACTACTCGTGACAATTACTATATATTTTATTTTAAAAAAAAACAATTACTATGTAAAAGACACCATTCCCTACCACGTGTAAGTATGAGGTCCAAAAGTTGTAGGACTGATACAAATGATTTGCTTTAAATGATAAAATTCTGTGATTCTATTGTCTATATTTCACCTAATGGAAAGTGTTTAAAAAGTGATATTCGGAATAAAATAATAAATATAGGAATTAATTGGATTATTAAAGATTTATTGGAATGATTAATAAAGTTTATTAATTGGAATTATTTAATATTATTTTTACAAAAAATATTAATTTTAAATAAATATTTCATAAAATTTAAATAATATTAAAAATTTGACTTGAATTTATCGTTTATTGACCAAATTATTGCTTATTTACCGCTTTCTATAAAAAATAAAATTTGTTCCAATTTGACTAAAATCCACATAAAGGGTACTGAACAAATTAATCATCGTTTTTAACAACACTAGTCATAAGTGTTTACTCTTATATTTTCATCATATGGAAATATGTTTGTGCGTGTCTAGTCTAGTCCAAGCATATTTACAAAAATATGTTTTAAAATCATAATATTGGCGTCTATGCTACTACTCCCTCCGTCCCTTAATGTTTTTCCTGTTTTGACTGGACACGTTTGCCAACGCACACTTTTGAACGTTTATATCTTGAATTTCGTATTAGAATTAAATATAAAAACTTCACTGTATTAAAGTACTCATAAATACGAATCCAACAAGATCACTCATGACTATATTTGGTCTTATAGATTATGCGTGAATTAGTAATTTATCAACAATCCCGACATATCAAATAAGAAAAACAATACGGGACGGAGGGAGTACCTTTTTAAACTTATTTCAACGTAAATGTTGTCAGTCACCGGCCGGCTTGTAACGGCAGAATCTGTTACACATATTTTCTTTGGACAAACCTCGTCTGGTTTGCAAGTCCGCTCACTATTCGTTCTTCTTTGTTTATTTCTAGTTCAATTCAAGACTTCATCTAAACTCTTGTTATTGATCAAGCTTCGAGTAGCATTGGATATTCTTACAACTTTTGCATTTACTAGTTGGTGAGAATAACTTGGGAACCTTAATTAATTGATGGAAATTAATGCTAAATTGATCTCTGCAAGTCTTGGATATTTGAGAAGTTTGTCAACTCATCAATCCTTCTTTGCTCATATTGAATCATATTGCGCACTACAACAATATTTCTTACTAAATCTACACCGACTCCTCCTTGGCATCATCATTGAAGACATTAGAGTTTTTGCATCTAAACTTAATTTTTTCTTCTACTTTATTCCTAGAAGATCTTCCTGCTCATTGGTTGGTTCAAATGGCTCCTTCTATGTCATTGCCAACCAACTGGATTGCCTGTACGTCTTGTAAGTGAATCTCTCCGTTTCTCTTGTCAAAAAAATATCATAATCAATCGCCACCTTTGCAAATCAATGTTAATTTTTTTTTGAAATAATTAGATTTATATTCTTATAAATGTATTTTCTTAACAAATTTCGACAATAAATGGGAACTAAACCTAAAGTATTAATTTTATAATATTAAATATTCAAAATTTGTTCGGTCAATTTGTAATTAACTTATCACGTACTCCACTTAATACGCAAAAAACCATTTCAAATTGTTCACTAAACATATACGGAGTATTATATATACCATATAGGCACCTACTCTACTCTAGAGGTCATGATATGATTCAAAAGCACTATTTTCTCCGTTCCATCCATTTGTTAACATTTCAAAATAGGGTATCTGACACATATTTTGAGGTGAATTTTAAGGATAGTTGTATAATTTATTTTTGAAATTTTCTTTTTTATATAGAAATAGAACAATCCTATTTTTTTTTTAAAAAATGAAAATTTTAAAAATAGATTATGGAACTATCCTTAAAATTCACCTGAAAATACGTGCCAAAAAGTGACAAAAAAAAATATTAACAATTGGATAGGACGGAAGGAGTAAATAAATGAACTTGTATATCCACAATGTTTATTGATAATGGTTTTAATTTTATGTTTAGTTTAAATCATGATATTTAATAAAATCAACCCTCTTTAAAATTGCAGGTAAAACACACTACCAATATATTTTTACTAACCAACCCCAGCACAGCACTGAAGCATACTCCCTCCGTCATGTGAATTTTTTTATTTTTTGGTACATCCCAAAAAAATATAATATATTTATTATTTTTGAACACTATTTTTCATTATTACACGCACTACTTTTCATTATCATACTCACTATTTCTCCATTTTTTTGTTAAATAACAATTTGGGTTGGACGGATTGAGTAAATTTTGTTCACCCTAGGAGGGAGTACAAATGAACGTGGATGAAACAATAATTGAAAACCTTTCGGCCCTGTCTCATATCCATCAGTCATATGAAAAATGGCCCACAGACAGGTCATTACAGTTAGATGAGTTGCAGACTGGGTCGGTGAGCCGGTGAGTCTCATCTATGGATCAGATTTACCGGGTAAAATGGAGTACCCATTTCCCTTTTTTATTCGGTAGGTAATAGGTATGAGTTCGGATCCTATGTTCCATGCTTCTTTCCGTGTTCCTTCCTTTTTTTATGTTGAAACTTGAAAGAGTTTTTGTGTTGAAACTTGAAAGAGTGCATTGGCAGACTTCATTTTAATAAAAATAATATTTTTTTATTTTCCTTAAAATGGGTCTCGTTAGGGGTCATTTTTTTTATTTAATATTCAGGCTTATATGTCTTACAAATGAGTGAATCGAACCTGTTATGTTACTTTTATCAATATAGCAGCTATGTAAAGCTCCATTAATGGAGATAGTAGCAGGTGTAAAGTAATAAAGAAGAAGTATGTAAAAGCTGTATGTAATCATAACAGAAATGTATCTATAGAATAGTTTGTTACAAGTAATGACTACATTGTTAATAAGCTAGATAATCAACTAAATGCAAAGGGGACTGTATTTATAGACAGTAGAGAGCTAGGTAGCTTGACACGCTGGAACAGCAACTTTCGATTATTGAGATCAGCAACTTGGTTGTAGACTAATATATCTCAACATCCTCCCTCAAGTTGGAGGTTGGAAGAATCTGTAAACCTTCAACTTGGAATTTGTAAGAAGTTGAACTTTCACAGTAACTCAGCATGAAGACAGTATTTGTAGCATAACAGGTAGTATCAAACTTGGAGCATCAATTGAAGGCAACAAACTCACTAAAGAGCAAACCTATAAGCATAAGATCTGGTGCAAACATGGAACATATTGATATTTTTCAACACTTTCAACCGCTAGAGAACATAAGGAAAACTCAGTTGATCACGAGAAATGAAACGAACCACTTCATTAAACCAAAGGCACATAAACAGACTAGTTGATGGTGTGTGTGCCCTTGCAATTACTGAGGCCTCAGAGAGAGCCTTTTTCCCATTGAACCTCTTATCTTCTTGAAGGCCCATCTAAGCGGTACTGAGACAATTGTATCTTCACTTCTTCTGGGGTGGCTTTGTTTTTCTTGACAACAGCCTTTGCCTCATCATAAACACTACTTCTAGCTCCATGTTCAGAAATTGCAAGTACAGCAAACCCTCTGAAGTGATTACTCCGACATTCCAATAGGTTGATAGAGATCATCTCCATCACCAAAAGTACAAGTAGATACAACAACTATGCAAGATTGCATGTAACATTTGTCGTCATCAGAGACTAATAAACCCACATAGGGGCAACAAAGCCACAAAGGGCAAACAACTCTAGAGCATCAACACTTGCAAGTTGCAGGTAATGAAGGCAACAGAAACCCACATAAAGGGCAACAAACTCCAGATTTAGTAATCCTTCAGAGTTTAATCAGAACTTTAGGCAATGATAAGAAGCCAATAAGGCAAACAAGCCATTACATCAAACAATATTACAAGTTGATTAGGACAGCAACTTGTCAAGAGTATGACCAGAATTCAGGAGTAGCATGACTTAGTCTTCATCAGAAATAGAGTTTATAATTCATGAAACTTTGACAGCAACTTTGCTCCTAACAGCAACTTTGACAAGCAATAGCGTAACAACCAGAGATCACACTGGTATAGAACTCACAAAGGAGCAACAAACCCACTAAGGGGCAACAAGCTCAGAAGGAGCAACAATAAAGCAGAGATCAACTCACAATGGAGTAATAAAGACAACCAAAAGGTTTAGAAGACCTCCAAGAGGTTTAGGCATATCAAATCCACAAAAGGGATATATCAAACTCTCAAAGGAGCAACAAGTAACAAGTAAGCAGCAAATAGCATCACCTGGTAGATGTAGGTAGTGCCAAGACAGCAAAGTTTTATCAGGTTGTGTAGAAAACGATCGATCGATAAATCAAGATAGACTGAAGACACACGCTCGAGAATGAGCACAAGATCGCCATGATTGTACCAACACCGAAACAAGTGATCGATTGCAATAACAGTATTTACAAGAACAGAGCACATATAGGCCCAACAAATCACTCGAGATACAATAAACATGAACAATCACATCAAAGATGTGATAACAATTGACAAACACGAATTACATAGTTTAGAGAATAGGTTTAGAGATGACGAACACGAATCACGATGATCGAAAAACAGATAAGTCTATGAACAACAAACAGATATGATAGAGGACGAGTAAACTGAGTACAATTCAGTTTCACAATTTATCAAACACCACATATGCACACATAAATTGTGAAGATCACAAACACATAGAAGCAAAATCAAGCAGATAATAATGAACAAAGATCAGAAATCATATGAATACACCTGTAGATAGATGATGATTATGTTTAGAAAATGAGAGAGATTGCAACTGCGTCTTGGAGATAACGACGAACATCAACGCCATTAACGAACACAGAAATCGCAAAAATTATTGAACAAAATGATGCAGAATTGCAATTGCAAGTGCAAACGAAGAACATGAACAATGGCAGAAACTCATTAACAATGGCAGAAAGAACGAAAATCAGAGATTGAAGAGACAAGGCTAGCAGCGGAAGATAACAAATTGAGCTCACAGATCGAGGTGAGGCTCTGATACCATGTTAGAAACCATTTCACCCAAAACCTTAAGGTGTTGGGGAAGGCCCTTTCAAGGATCTTATACTCACATATATTTAACACAGGACCTTGACACGAGATAAACAATCAAGCACTTGAGCTACTTAGAGCATGTTTGACAAATCTTAACTGTAACTTATAAGTTACTTATTTCGGAAAAAATTTCGTATTTACATAATTTTTTTTAGAGAAAAATGTGTAGAGGGAGTTTAATATTCGTTATCTTGCAAAAATAAGTTACTTATTTAAGAAAAAATTACATATTTCCTAACTTTTTTTTAAAATAAGTAACTTATTTCTGAAAATTAAGATTTCCCAAACGGGTCCTTATACAGGAACAAAGAAAGTGGCATGAAATCAACACCCACCAAAACTTATTATCAAAAGAGTAAAAATTCTCTCATGTCTAAGTTCTCTCTCTTCTCTCTCCTGTAAAACAACCCCTCTGCTTCTATTTTTCCTCCGGCGGTGGCTCCTCCACCGACCGGAGGTCCAATTTTCTTGCTTTTTTGTTTTTTTTCTTTAATAATTAGTTCTCCTTGTGAGAATTGTTTGCTGCCTTCCTTTTCTTAGATCTGAATCCTTGGAGTTTCCGGATTGTTCTTCTCCGATTTGTGGTGGATCCTCAGTTTCTTACCAGATTTTTGGTGGATCTTCGGTCTCAAGAGGGGTCTGGTTTCTCTAGCTTTTGGGGTTCCGTTTTCTAGATCTAAGACTTGTTTTAGTTTGATTTTATTGTTTAATTTCAATTTTCGTTGTAAGTTTAGTTTGATTTCTCTCCTTGGTGAGAGGTGTGGATTTCTCTCCTTTTTTTGTGAGAGTTGGTTCGGATTCAACGATAAGAGCTTGGTCAGAACTTCATTTGTGGTCGTTAGCTCAAACGGATTTTGACGAAGATATGGAGCGTAGAGCGAGTATCTATAGACATATCATTTTTTTCAGACAACTACTTATTTGTCTCATTTTGATTATGAAGACGAGCATGTCATCCTGTTCTATGTTTGATCGGTTCGATCATTCTTGTAGATGCCGTATGGCTTTTATATATTGAATTAACACCTTTCATCAAAAAAAAAAAGAAAGAAAAAAAAGAAAGTGGCATGGAAAAATCAACAGATGATCTGGCTCTTGCATAACACTGTTTTTTTACTTTTAATAATTGAGTTGAACTGACTGACGTAATTATTTGTTTTTGTCGAAAAATTATGACATAGTTAAAATCCTTTAAATTAATATTTTTTAAAGTGATAAAAAAATATCGATTCCATCTAATAATCAGTAACTAATTAACTATACATAAATCCTTCTAATGTGTGAACTTGATAAGGTGACAATTTTTTTGCATCCAAAAATATCAATGGATTCTACGTATTTATATTATAATATTATAAGCAAATTAGGATATATTTGATGGTCTATTTGCTACACTTTTTTGATACATTCAATAACAAATATTAAATTTAAGATAAATAAATGAGAACCGTTAAATATAATGCTAAAATAATATTCTTTTTTAAATATTTAAAACACTCTTATAAGTTCCAAATTCGAATTCCACCAATAACATATCTCTACTAAACATATATATAATTTTATAAACTATTCTCACTAACTAGTTTAATGCCCGTGCTTCGCACACGGGAGTTCATATTTTAAATAAAATTTATTTTAAATTTTAATAAATTATAGTATATAATTTTACAATATAGAAATAAAAATTGGTAGTAGTATTAAAAAGTTGCCTACTTTAATAAATTAAAATGTTAAATTTTTTAAGAACATGAGTCTGTTTTGATAATTTAAATTACAATTAATATAAGAAATTATTAATATATTAATTTATTTTAAAAACATCAAAAAATTGAACACTATAACATTATTTTAGTGATGTCAACTATATCATGAATGTAATAGTAGTAGATATAAAGAATAAATTAAAATAATTAAATCATAATATCAAAAAAATTAAAGTTATACCGCACTATAACCTAATCATAAGCATATAATTTACTACTATAATAGGTCATGGATATCTATCAAACCTGAATATGGATTAAAAAAAAAAATTTAAAATTTGTGGAAGGAAATAATTTTTGGCATTTTGAAATAATTTAAAATAATTTAAAATTTGTGGAATGTTAAGAAAATAATTTGTGTTTTGTGAAGGAAATAATATTTTGGCATTTTGAAATATTTTAATTGGATGGTCCTGGCGGGCACATTAAAATTATAACCAATCAAAATCATTTGTTAATATTTTTTTGGTATTATCAAGGAAATAATTTTTGGCAAGAGTGGTTTGTCATGATATATATTTTATATAATATCGAGTCAATATATTTTAAAATATGGATCATATCATATAAATGGATGGGTAATATAAACGGATTTGGCAAGAATGTTTTAATTGGATGGCCCTGGCGGGCCCATTATAATTATAATTGACAATTGTTAGAAAGGAAATAATTTTTGGAAACAAAATAATTCGTGTTTTGTCAAGGAATTTTTTTTTTGCAATATTGTTTTTGTCAAGGATTTTTTTTTGGCAAGATTGTTTTAATTGGATGGCCCTGGCGGGCCCATTATAATTATAACCAATTATTTGGCATTAATAATAACAACTTCCAAATTTTTGGTATTATCAAGGAAATAATTTTTGGCAAGAGTCGTTTGTCATGATGTGTATTTTATATAATATCGGGTCAATATATTTTAAAATATGGATCATATCATATAACTGGATGGGTAATTTAAACGGATCCCGAACCTAATCCTAAGCATATAATTTAATACTATAATGGGTCATGGATATCTATCAAACCTGAATATGGATCCCGAACCTGAGGAAAGGGTTATCCAGCAATTTATAAAATATAGATTTAAGATTCAAATCCCGTCAACAACAAAACACTATCTTTAAAAATACTATCAAACATGTATTATAATACTTTATTATCTTCTATAATTTATTTTCCTACTAATTAAAAAATATAGATGAAAATAAAACAAAAATATTTAAAAAAAACTTAAAAAAATATTGTAGAAAATATATTTTCTACATATATTGTAGAAAATTACACAAATCTGGAAAAAACATACAATATAATAACTTTTGTATAAAAATCGAAAAATGGTCTACATGATTAGACAAATTTTACTTTTCTATTAAATAAAAGTTAAAAAAAATAATTTTTAGATAATATATATATATATATATATATATATATATATATATATATATATATATATATATATATATATATATATATATATGAGTCCCACTCTAGGAAGAACCATCTTACGTGGAGAACCGTGGAGAACCACTTAAAATGCATTAAAATAGTCCTTTATATAAGGCCCCTGGCGGGGCCCCTTCACATAAAAGTCTTATAATTCTACCCTCTATCCATTCATCAAAAAAAATTTTAAAACAAACTTTTTAAAAAGTTTTAAAAAATGTTGCCACGTCATCATTTTTTGAATTTTTTTTAAAAAATTTTTTTTTTTGTATTTTTTTTTTTAAATAGATAGAGTATAGAATTATAAGACTTTTTTGTGAAGATGCCCCTGCGGGGCCCTTATATATAAAGCAATTATAATGTAATTTAAGTGGTTCTCCACGGTTCTCCACGTAAGATTGTTCTCCATGGAACAATGACCAATATATATATATATATATATATATATATATATATGTATTTATTTTAAAATAACAATTCAAAATTAATAATTACAATAATATTTATATACATAAGATTTATAAAGTTAAAAAATATTTTAATAATAAAAATATATATGCAACTAATTAAAACTTTAATAAAAAAATATAATCAAAAAAATTACTAACAACCGGGGTTATATATAGTGTAATATCCGCGAATTTTCGAATAATTTTTCTTACTCGATATTTAAATTTTAATTAAGAGCGATGCACTAGTATATTTTAATTAGCGCGTTTTTGGTAAAATTTTTAAATTTTATATATTCGTATGGAAGTAAATATTATATTATATCTATTTAATTATATTTATTTGATATTTATTAAAATTAGAAAATTTAGAAAAATAGGATTTTAGTTTTGGATCGAATTTATTTTAGGAAACGAGATTAGAGTCTCATTTTTTTTGACGAAATGCAGGAGATTATATTAATAAATCAAACCAATTCAACATAAAACAGTGGGACAAACCTCCGACTGTCGATACGACGAGGTTGAAAAACAAATAAATTGTTTTCTCATCGTTTAACAAAATGAACTTAAAAGTTCTTGAATCTAAAAATGAATTCGAAGACATCCGAATCGATCCAAAATGTGCCGACATCCCTGAAAGCAGCGGTGTTACAATTGACCACGTCACGTAAGATCCGTTGATACCCCAGTGTTCAGAAACCTCAGTTGGAATTCCACTCCAGCTATCTACATGCCGGATACCAGCTATAGACATGCCCAAAATGGGGACCCCCCCAAGGATGAGTAATACCCCAGCTATCTACATGCCGGATAACAGCTATAGACATGCCGAAAATAAAAACCCACAACAGATAATGAACAATCTTTGGTTGTGAGTGATGAGCTTTTGCAAAAATCGTCAGCTTCCCAGCTTCGATGCGGACATTCCAGATCCCCCAAAATATCAGCAAAATCATTCTTAACAGATCTGATCTGTTGCAGATCATAACACAAACCAAGCAAATCAAACCAACTCTCACAAGGAGAGAAAAACAAACCCTCACAAGAGGATAGAAATAAACCCAATTAATGGGTAAGAAAGCCAAATACTCACAATCTTCACAAAAGGAGTATGATTATTGAAAGAAAACAAAAACTGGACAAAAAAAGGGCCTCCGGTCGGTGGATAAACCACCGCTGGAGGAGCAGAGGTTGAAGACGACGACGAAGGGGGAGAAAAGTTGAGAGAAAAACTTTTCTTTTACTTTCGGTGGCTTTTTTTTGCTTGATTAGAGTCTCATTTTAATTAGCCGGCACGGGGAAACAAGTTGATTGAGGGATCAACATTTTCTTTTTATCGAACATTGCACTAACATGACCATTATTTCATGCACTTACATTTGTTCCCCATGTTTTATTTTTTTAACAAACCACACTACCGTTCTCATCATTATTAGAGGCGTGCATTTTTATTGTATAAGACCAAGAGCCCAACCTTACTGTCTCTTTCATGTTTAAACGACAAAAACACAGAACATATACACAAAATAGAGCACAACACCGAGGTAGTTATTTTCTTTCCTTTCTATTAATTGTTTTTGTCGACTTGGGTTGTTCAGTTTGTAGTTTAAGTGGTTAATTGTTTTTGTGGGTGTTGTTATCGGAGACGGGGAGAAGTCGAGGGAGAGATAGGAGATGTTAGTTTCTTGCCTTGATTTTCGATTGGGTTGTTTGTTGTTGACTGGTGGATTGAATCGGAATTGCAAGGGAGATTGTAGTGTTATCGGAGTTATAAGGAGGGGCTGTGTTGTTGTCGGAAGAGGAAGGGATGGAGTTTTTGTGGTGTTTGATTGGTGGATGGTTGCGGTGGAGGGAGGAAAACAAGGGGGAGAGTGAGAGGTTGAAAGAGAAGAGGAGGGAGACATCGAGCGAGAGAGACGCGAGAGAGAGAAGAGAGGGAGGCGGAGGAGGTACGACGGAGAGAGAGAGGTCGGGATCGAGAGAGATTGAGGTTGAGAGAGATGTGAGATCGAGGGAGATAGAGGGAGAGGGAACAGGCGAGAGATAGAGATAGAGAGAGAGATTGAGAGAGATGTGCGAGAGGGAGAACGAAGGGAGAAGAGGGATGAATCGGAGAAAAAGAGAGATGAGAGGCAGAGAGGAGTGTGGATGTTGTTGTTGTGTGTCGTCGCTGCAGAGACGAGGGAGAGACGGGAAGAGAGTCGAGAGGGAGATGAGAGATTAGATGGAGAAGAGATACAGAGAGAGCGATGAGAGATTGAGAGGAGTAAGAAAGGAAGAAGGGAGGGTGTCGTTCCTATTGTGCGAACTGGAAGAAGGAGAGATCGATGGAGGAGGGTGGAGAGAAAAGATAGAGATAACGAGAGAGAGAGAGAGAGACTGGCGCAGGGGAGAGAGACGCAGAGGGGAGGGGGTGAGGTCCACGATGGTGGTGCAGGTGGGACCCACGTCTTTGTGGCCCGGTTGTGAATAAAATAATATTATAAGGCGATACAGTTTTAATAAATTAACGATTGGATGTTAAAGTCGGAATTTAATTATTTGGATTGTTATTTATAATTGTGAGAAATAAATAGATTAAATTGTTTAATTAATTAAATAAAAATAACTTGGTTGTGAGATTAATATTAATTAAATTAGGTAAATTTAGAGAATTTATAAGAGCAAATTAGAAGTACAATTTGATTAATTAATTGTTAGCAATCATTTAGAAATAATTGGTGATTATTTTGGACATTATTTGTTAATATATTGATTCTTTGATAAAAGAGAGATTAGTTATGAATAAATAGAGATAAATAGGGTTTTATTTTTGGAAGACTGTTATTTAATATTCTCAGACTATTTTTGATTAACCGGATCGAATCAGATTATTTTAGAGACTAAAATCCGGAATTAGTATTCAATTATTTGCGAGATTTAAAAATGGAAGAGGTTTCGTGTAAAAATGTTGAATTTTGGAATTATTAAAAATGACGGAGCATAGTGGGTTAATAAGGAAATGACTCGAGGAACCATTTTGGGATAGGGTTTCGGATGAGTTAGGAGACTCGTTTGGAAAAAACTTAAAGAACGAAAGTTGTAGATATGCATAGGTACTATATAGCGGTGAATAAAAGTTGATTGAAAGGTGATCAGAAATTGAGTTAAATAATAGCTGAACTAGACCCGAGAAGGTGAAATGCTGGAGAACCAGAGACGCGGAGCAAGTTGGAGTATCGTACTGCAGAACCAGGCAAGTTTACTAATTTGTACTCCATTGTTCGGAGTATTTATATTTTTTTAAATATGCTGATTAAGTTTTCGCTATACAAAAAAAATCAAGTATTCTTTCTAGTGGTTTATACCCGATTTTATTCATGCAATTTACATACATATATATTATTATATGAGGTGTTGAAATTATTATACGAGGTGTTAAAATTATTATACGAGGTGTTGAAATTATTATACGAGGTGTTGAAATTTATTTTATGAGGTGGTCCATTGAGGGGACACTTATCAAGATACTTTATTCGTACTTGTCGAGGAGATAATAGAGATATATTAAATAATATCTTCTTACTATATATTAATTGATATGTATAATTATAGAGTGGGGTTATATATATAAAATGAGTTGTGAATACTGATATGGGTCACCTTATTTCGACTCCATGATCAGAACAGTTTTTCTTAAATATTTCTTCTATTCATTTGAGATGAAAAAGTGACCGGAGTAACGCGCCGGCCCAACCAGAGGAGTTTAGGGTGTGTTCGAGACGTCGGGTCATCCTTCTATCGATAGAAAACGAGGCGGGACAATGGACCGATCATCCATTACTTGAGGAGGCGTTTGAGGAGAAATTCAATTATCGATATCCTAACGGTTAACCGATGCCTGTGTGGTTCTGTTAACTAGGGTGTTGATCTGAGCAGTTGTTAAATTTTATTTATTTAAATTCAATTGAGTAGTTCTGAGGAGTTATTGAATTATATTCAAGTAGTACTTTGAGAAGTTATTGAGATATATTTATTCTTTCATATGAGTAGTATTTTGAGAAGTTATTGAGATATATTTATTCTTTCATATGAGTAGTATTTGGAGAAGTTATTGAGATATATTTATTCTTTCATATGAGTAGTATTTTGAGAAGTTATTGAGATGTATCTATTCTTTTATATGAGTAGTATTTTGAGAAGTTATTGAGATGTATCTATTCTTTTATATGAGTAGTATTTTGAGAAATTATTGAGATATATTTATTTCTGCATATGAGTAGTAGTTCGAGATTTATAAAAATTTCTGAGTTGATCTCTTTTCAAAAGTATATATTAATTATATAAGTGGATAGAGTGGTAAAAACATATTTTGAGCGGGTTTTGTTATATTATATGATATATATAAATATACAACTTGCTGGGCATTCTTTGGCTCATACTTACTATTTAAATATTATAAAACAGTGGAAATCAGAGCTGACACTAGTACAGCGAACCGTGATTAAGGAAATGGGAAGACAACTGATTCAGCGTGTTAACCTTATAGCATCTGAGGAGAGTGCAGGCTGGGAAGATGTTTGTATGATGTTTTATTATCTAATACTTTGGAGTTGTAAAAGTATTTTAGAGATTCTGGGAAGTGAATTTGAGATGTAATATGTTATGCTAAACTCACGCAAGCGCACGTAGTCACAAGTAATACAATTAAAGTTCGTTCCACAGAGATCTTGGTTAAGTTTTACTCAGAAAATACGTCTATGCAATAATGTATGGTTTTAATTCACTGCTAAGAAAAATAACAAATATGGTTTTGATTACCTAAATTAAGCTAAGATGCAAATTATAAAATTAAGAATTAACTAATTGACACGAATTAAAATCGAATTACTTATATGAGAATAAACATGGAATCCTAGTTTCATTATCTACTTCACTTAGAGTTGCAGCCTTTAATTAAAACATGCGATGGTTTTGATATCTGATCGAATAACACGAAAAGAGTAAAAGTTACCTCTCGGTATACTAGTACCAATCTACGCATACATCCACAAAAGAGATAGAAGATGAATAGGCACCTATTATGTTTAGACCCTATATCTCTATAGAATTTGAAAACATAAAGGTTGAAGCACAAGTTATCCACTTAGATCACATAGGGTAGCATAATATCTCTATTCATGCCACAAATCATGATGATTAACATCAACCTATCCTATGCTAGCATGGCAAGTTCTAAATCTCAAGATCCACTCTCGTTTAGCAAGAGATTAACTATTCAATTTAGATGTTAGCTACGCATCTAAAAGCATTAAGATTAACCATACGAGGATATCAAGAATTCACCACACATAAATCTTTAAGGCATGCAAACTACTAAGCTACATAGATAAATCCACTAGGATCCCATGACAACGATTAGTTCATAACTAAACCTTTCGTCACCATGGGATTTGACGAAAGCATGATATCAAACAAGATAATGAAGATGAAGATGAATAAATCAATAATAGAATAAGGTTTAGTGAACAAATCCGTGAAAGTAACAAGCATCCAAAAGATACGCCTCCACAAAGGAATACAAGAAAATTATATCTAGATCTTCTTGTCGTCACGATCCTCGCCTTGGCTTCTCTCTGGTGCTCTGAACGAAATTAGTGTGTAGATTGTGTAGATTTGTTGTGCCACAAGGTGTGTATTTATAGCCCCAAGTGCCTCCTTGACCAAGCAATTACCGTAATTGAAATAGGATAGAATTCCGGTAATTTTCCATCTTTGATTGGATTAGAATTGCAATTCCCATGTTTACTTATGATTCTGGAAGTTTCTGGCTGTCCCAATTAATTCCATGTTGGATAGGAGAAGAATTTGCAACACTTTCCCTGTTTGAATCTGTTTCTGGAAATTTTCTGGAAGTTTTGCCGCCTAGGCGCGGCCGCGCGCATTCCTTACTCTTTTCCAGCGCGCCCGCGCGCAGAGTATTCCTGGAAATTAGCCAACGCGCCCGCGCGCTACCACAGTATAAACTGGGCGCGCCCGCGCTCAGTTCTGAACATGCAGACTGTCGTTTTCTCTTTTACTGATTTCTTCTCCATTTTCTTTTGCAACTTCAACACTTGATCTTTTGAGCTTAAAAACACCATATAATCACTGACAATCCCATACTTCACCTCGAAGTGTATCCTGCACAATTCTCACAAAATACATTAAAACACACCAATACTTGAGATACAAAACACCAATTTAAGCCATAATGGAACGATCCAAGTGGATATAAATCCACTTATCACACCCCCAAACTTAAATCGATGCTTGTCCTCAAGCATAAACAGACAAAAATATATACAACTAACTAGTACCACTTCCGTAGGTGATCACGGTTGCATTTGGCATATGCAACAAGCCCTTTAAACCCCTAGGCAGCCCTAATGGACGAGTAAGGTCTCGTGAGGGCCTATAGTGAATGTACCCACAAAATCCATTTAACCTAATGCAATGCAATGCATGAATGCAACTAAATGAAAATGCAATTAATCTAATCTACCATACCTTCAAATCCTCTCACGCCACATCAACTTAAGAATCAAAGTAAATACGCAATGTCTTGGTGTCGAAAGTGCAAGTATTCACATAGTCTACTCAATGAACATGCATAAGTTCTCACAAGTCCATGTCAAGTGTAAGAATAAGTTAGTAAACATGCTAAGCCTACAAGAGTACATCTTTGAGACAAAACTCGGGATCTCATACGCAAAAACAAGCAAACACTCACAATTCACTCACAAAAGAATATTCACTCAAGAACAAGGGTAAGTGTATCACTCAATTCCAACAAAATCATAAACACGCTTGACATTTGGTATAAATCTAACTCTTAACACAACATACATCAATGACGATAATCAAAAGGTCTTTAATTGGGTTGTAACGGGACTAGGGACAAGGTATGTCAAATAAGCCAAAACAGGTGAAGTGTCAAAAGCTAGTAAGTACCATAATAAATCATACACAACACCCCATTTTCCCCCCACATAATTTTTCTATTTTTCTTCCAACAAAAACACTCGACTAGTCGACTAAAGTAGGATCACAACAAACACAAACATGCTCTCATAATATTTTTTTTTCTTTTTTTTTTCTTTTTCTTTTTTTTTCCTTTTTTTTTTCTTTTTTTGTTTTCTTTCTCTTTTTTTTTTCCATAAAACAATAATATAAACAATAACAATGATCCCATAATTTATTACATATGTCGACTATCAAGTAAACAACCAAACCCAATATTCAATATTTCCCCCAAAAGTATGACCAACAATAACCCCTCCTTTGCACACCTTATTACTCCCTTAAGCACTTTACTAGCCTTTGACAATGTGGGTTCAAATTAATGTAAGGCCAATACAAGAAAAAGGTCTAGGCAAATAATGTGGTATGTCACCGAAAAATAGGATTAAGCTCAACGGGTTAACTAATTGATTATGTAAACATGGTGTGGTAATATGGGAAAATCTGTGGTTAATCCTAAATGCCTTTATCATTTTAATCGTCAAATAATGTCATGCGTTTCAAGAAAGACCTCAAACAACTGCTAGCAATGCAAACAATCCATGGACACTCAAGCAAACGAATAAATTGCAAATATGCAATATGCAATAAGGCTCAAAATCTCGCTTGGTGGAAAAACATACTCAATCCCAAGCAAAAAATCTCTCTAATGCACCAACTTGTATTCAAAGCATGCAAACTAAATCATCTTGCACATATTCATGTACTTCTAATCACTTACAACATTCAATAAGTCTACTAGCTTCAACTTACTAGTGTATGTGTGTGCACAAGAACAAAGCATATCACTTCTCAATCAAAAGCGTCAACAACACAAAATTCCTATCAAGCATGGGTGCAAATGCAAACTATTATGAACTCACATAATATACGAACATAAAAACAGAATGTCCTATATGAAACAAACGTAGATATCACGAACATAAATGCATAATTTACTACTACTATGCAAAATATGATATCCTACATGAACACATAAATACTACACATAAACTACGCATCCCCCAAACTTGAAAGATTCAATGTCCGCATTGAATGGAAGTAAATACGAAGGATCGCAGAAAACATACCTAAAAATACCGAAACACATGGGTTGCCTCCCACGAAGCGCTGTCGTTAACGTCATTTAGCCGGACAAATATGATTCAAATCATGGTGGCTCGAAGATTGCATTCGACTTGTCTTTAGCAGAAGGACCATTCACCCATTGTTTAACAACCTTCTTGCTATCTTCCTACATCTTCTCTAAATCATACTTCACTTTGCCTATTCCTCCAATCAACTTTTTCTTTTTCTTCTTCACACCTCTAAGGTGCTTTTGCTTCACAGTTGATTGATAAGAACATTCCTCTACCTCATCATCCATGATCCACCTTCTTAACACATTATCGTGACCCTCTTCAAAAATCACTAACTCATCATTCAAAAGGACATACCTCAAATGGGATGGAAGTTTTCCGAGCTTGACATTCGAGAGATCTCGAACTGAAGATCTGTCAATGGAATCACTGATGTGCTGCTTTAGCATGTGCGTGTCTGATTTTTCACTTACCAACTGATCAAACTCCTTTCTCTGACCCGTATCAACTATTTCCACACTACAACACTCTTCATCCTCTGTTGGAAATTTCATGGGCTTGAACACATTAAAAGTGACATTCTGATCTTGCACCCTCATTCTGAGCTCTCCTTTCTGCACATCAATCAAAGTCTTTCCTGTAGCCAAGAACGGTCTTCCCAAGATTATGGAAATCTTCTTATCTTCTTCGAAATCCAAGATCACAAAATCAGCAGGAAAGATGAACTTATCAACTTTTACCAAAACATCCTCTACTATACCCCTCGGATAAGTGATCGTCCTATCAGCCAACTGCAAAGAGATGTTAGTCGGCTTCGGCTCTGGTAGACCAAGTTGCTTGAAAACAGACAAGGGCATAAGATTAATGCTAGCTCCCAAATCACATAAACATTTGCCGAATGAAAGGTTGCCAATAGTATATGGAATAGTGAAACTTCCCGGATCTTTCAGTTTAGGAGGCAACTTCTGTTGCAGAACAGCACTACACTCTTCCGTCAAAGCTACTGTTTCAAAATCTTCCAACCTTCTCTTCCGTGACAAAATATCCTTCATGAACTTTGCATATCTTGGCATCTGCTCCAATGCTTCAACAAAAGGAATGTTAATGGACAGTTTCTTGAAGACATCCATAAATTTCTGAAACTGTTTCTCTTGACTCTTCTACAAGCGTCAAGGAAATGGCGGAGGAGGATAGACCTGATTATTCATTGAAGATTGCTCCGGAGTAGACTTACCAACAGGTTTCTTGCTCTTCTCACCATCAAGCTGATCAGCCACTAAATCAGATTTCTCAAATTCAGACATTACAGATTTTTCCACTTGCTGATTCTGCACTTCTTCTTCTTCCTTAGCTGCTGATTTTTGATCGGTTGTAACCTTTTCGGATCGTAAAGTGACTGCTTTCACCTGTTCATGGACAACTTCCCTCCTGCCTGGATTAGTCTCTATATCACTAGGAAGAGTTCCTGGTTGCCTACTAAGTAAGGCACTTGCAATCTGTCCTATCTGAGTTTCCAAGAGCTTCTGACCAGCTTGTAGGTTCTTTAATGCTATCCACATCTCATCAGATTTTTCATTAGAAGATTGCCCTGCATGAACCTGGGGCTGTTGCTGCTGAAATCCCGGAGGTTGATATGGTGCCTTTGGAGCATAAAGCTGTTGATAACCTTGATTGAATGGCTTCGCTTGCTGATACGATTGCTGAGTATTTTGATTATTGCTCCAGCTGAAATTGGGATGATTCCGATTACTAGGATGATAAGTGGCTGGAACTAGTGCAGCAGGTCTCTGAAAATTACTCACAAACTGTACTGATTCAGAAGAGATAGCACACTGATTCGTCTCATGTGCGCCCGCACATAACTCACAAACACTAGCCACCTGCTGAACTCCATAATTAGCAAGAGAATCCACTTTCATAGCAAGAGCCTTCAACTGAGCCGTAATCATTGAAGCTGCATTTACTTCCAAAACTCTTGCTACCTTGCCTTGAGAAAGTCTCTGGGTTAGATTCTGGTATTCATTAGCAGCCATCATCTCAATAAGTTCATAAGCTTCATCATAACTCTTCGCCCAAAGAGCTCCACCTGATGCTGCATCTAGCAAAGGCCTAGATTGTGCTCCCAACCCATTGTAAAAACCATTAATAACCATCCAATCAGGCATGCCATGATGAGGACACTTCCTTAGCATCTCCTTGTAGCGTTCCCAAGCCGCACACAATGACTCGCCAGATTGCTGTTGAAATTGAGTCAACTGGTTCCTTATTGCTGCAGTTTTCGCCATAGGGAAGAATTTAGTAAGGAACTTCTGAGCAAGATCTTCCCATGTAGTAATGGAACCAGGTGGTAAAGAGTGTAGCCAGCTCTTAGCCTTATCCCTCAGAGAGAATGGGAAAAGCCTCAACCTGATAGCATCATCCGTCACACCATTACACTTGAAAGTGTCGCAGATTTCGATAAAGTCCCGAACATGCATGTTTGGATCCTCCGTAGAAGCTCCCCCAAACTGGACCGAATTCTGCACCATCTGAATTGTGCCCGGCTTGATCTCAAAGTTGTTCGCTGCAATAGCTGGCCTAACAATGCTAGACTGGATGTCATTGAGTTTCGGCTGCGAATAGTCCTTCAAAGCCTTGACTGCTGCTGCGTCACCCATCTCTACAGTAGTTTCAGTTTCCTCTTTCTTATCCTCTAAATTCTCTACAAGATCGTCTTCTGCCAGTTCTTCCAAACGAGCTTGCGAGCGTGTTCGCATACAAACTCAAGTACCTGAAACACCACGAAACAAACAAACTAAGTAAGAATCCGAGTCAGTGAACGCTAACGACCACTATTGACAAACACATAAACTGAAATAAAAACACCGATGATCCCCGGCAACGGCGCCAAAAACTTGTTATGCTAAACTCACGCAAGCGCACGTAGTCACAAGTATTACAATTAAAGTTCGTTCCACAGAGATCTTGGTTAAGTTTTACTCAGAAAATACGTCTATGCAATAATGTATGGTTTTAATTCACTGCTAAGAAAAATAACAAATATGGTTTTGATTACCTAAATTAAGCCAAGATGCAAATTATAAAATTAAGAATTAACTAATTGACACGAATTAAAATCGAATTACTTATATGAGAATAAACATGGAATCCTAGTTTCATTATCTACTTCACTTAGAGTTGCAGCCTTTAATTAAAACATGCGATGGTTTTGATATCTGATCGAATAACACGAAAAGAGTAAAAGTTACCTCTCGGTATACTAGTACCAATCTACGCATACATCCACAAAAGAGATAGAAGATGAATAGGCACCTATTATGTTTAGACCCTATATCTCTATAGAATTTGAAAACATAAAGGTTGAAGCACAAGTTATCCACTTAGATCACATAGGGTAGCATAATATCTCTATTCATGCCACAAATCATGATGATTAACATCAACCTATCCTAAGCTAGCATGGCAAGTTCTAAATCTCAAGATCCACTCTCGTTTAGCAAGAGATTAACTATTCAATTTAGATGTTAGCTACGCATCTAAAAGCATTAAGATTAACCATACGAGGATATCAAGAATTCACCACACATAAATCTTTAAGGCATGCAAACTACTAAGCTACATAGATAAATCCACTAGGATCCCATGACAACGATTAGTTCATAACTAAACCTTTCGTCACCATGGGATTTGACGAAAGCATGATATCAAACAAGATAATGAAGATGAAGATGAATCAATCAATAATAGAATAAGGTTTAGTGAACAAATCCGTGAAAGTAACAAGCATCCAAAAGATACGCCTCCACAAAGGAATACAAGAAAACTATATCTAGATCTTCTTGTCGTCACGATCCTCGCCTTGGCTTCTCTTTCTCGTGCTCTGAACGAATTGTGTGTAGATTGTGTAGATTTGTTGTGCCACAAGGTGTGTATTTATAGCCCCAAGTGCCTCCTTGACCAAGCAATTACCGTAATTGAAATAGGATAGAATTCCGGTAATTTTCCATCTTTGATTGGATTAGAATTGCAATTCCCATGTTTACTTATGATTCTGGAAGTTTCTGGCTGTCCCAATTAATTCCATGTTGGATAGGAGAAGAATTTGCAACACTTTCCCTGTTTGAATCTGTTTCTGGAAATTTTCTGGAAGTTTTGCCGCCTAGGCGCGGCCGCGCGCATTCCTTACTCTTTTCCAGCGCGCCCACGCGCAGAGTATTCCTGGAAATTAGCCAACGCGCCCGCGCGCTACCACAGTATAAACTGGGCGTGCCCGCGCTCAGTACTGAACATGCAGACTGTCGTTTTCTCTTTTACTGATTTCTTCTCCATTTTCTTTTGCAACTTCAACACTTGATCTTTTGAGCTTAAAAACACCATATAATCACTGACAATCCCATACTTCACCTCGAAGTGTATCCTGCACAATTCTCATAAAATACATTAAAACACACCAATACTTGAGATACAAAACACCAATTTAAGCCATAATGGAACGATCCAAGTGGATATAAATCCACTTATCACACCCCCAAACTTAAATCGATGCTTGTCCTGAAGCATAAACAGACAAAAATATATACAACTAACTAGTACCACTTCCGTAGGTGATCACGGTTGCATTTGGCATATGCAACAAGCCCTTTAAACCCCTAGGCAGCCCTAATGGACGAGTAAGGTCTCGTGAGGGCCTATAGTGAATGTACCCACAAAATCCATTTAACCTAATGCAATGCAATGCATGAATGCAACTAAATGAAAATGCAATTAATCTAATCTACCATACCTTCAAATCCTCTCACGCCACATCAACTTAAGAATCAAAGTAAATACGCAATGTCTTGGTGTCGAAAGTGCAAGTATTCACATAGTCTACTCAATGAACATGCATAAGTTCTCACAAGTCCATGTCAAGTGTAAGAATAAGTTAGTAAACATGCTAAGCCTACAAGAGTACATCTTTGAGACAAAACTCGGGATCTCATACGCAAAAACAAGCAAACACTCACAATTCACTCACAAAAGAATATTCACTCAAGAACAAGGGTAAGTGTATCACTCAATTCCAACAAAATCATAAACACGCTTGACATTTGGTATCAATCTAACTCTTAACACAACATACATCAATGACGATAATCAAAAGGTCTTTAATTGGGTTGTAACGGGACTAGGGACAAGGTATGTCAAATAAGCCAAAACAGGTGAAGTGTCAAAAGCTAGTAAGTACCATAATAAATCATACACAACACCCCATTTTCCCCCCACATAATTTTTCTATTTTTCTTCCAACAAAAACACTCGACTAGTCGACTAAAGTAGGATCACAACAAACACAAACATGCTCTCATAATATTTTTTTTTCTTTTTTTTTTCTTTTTCTTTTTTTTTTCCTTTTTTTTTCTTTTTTTGTTTTTTTCTCTTTTTTTCCATAAAACAATAATATAAACAATAACAATGATCCCATAATTTATTACATATGTCGACTATCAAGTAAACAACCAAACCCAATATTCAATATTTCCCCCAAAAGTATGACCAACAATAACCCCTCCTTTGCACACCTTATTACTCCCTTAAGCACTTTACTAGCCTTTGACAATGTGGGTTCAAATTAATGTAAGGCCAATACAAGAAAAAGGTCTAGGCAAATAATGTGGTATGTCACCGAAAAATAGGATTAAGCTCAACGGGTTAACTAATTGATTATGTAAACATGGTGTGGTAATATGGGAAAATCTGTGGTTAATCCTAAATGCCTTTATCATTTTAATCGTCAAATAATGTCATGCGTTTCAAGAAAGACCTCAAACAACTGCTAGCAATGCAAACAATCCATGGACACTCAAGCAAACGAATAAATTGCAAATATGCAATATGCAATAAGGCTCAAAATCTCGCTTGGTGGAAAAACATACTCAATCCCAAGCAAAAAATCTCTCTAATGCACCAACTTGTATTCAAAGCATGCAAACTAAATCATCTTGCACATATTCATGTACTTCTAATCACTTACAACATTCAATAAGTCTACTAGCTTCAACTTACTAGTGTATGTGTGTGCACAAGAACAAAGCATATCACTTCTCAATCAAAAGCGTCAACAACACAAAATTCCTATCAAGCATGGGTGCAAATGCAAACTATTATGAACTCACATAATATACGAACATAAAAACAGAATGTCCTATATGAAACAAACGTAGATATCACGAACATAAATGCATAATTTACTACTACTATGCAAAATATGATATCCTACATGAACACATAAATACTACACATAAACTACGCATCCCCCAAACTTGAAAGATTCAATGTCCGCATTGAATGGAAGTAAATACGAAGGATCGCAGAAAACATACCTAAAAATACCGAAACACATGGGTTGCCTCCCACGAAGCGCTGTCGTTAACGTCATTTAGCCGGACAAATATGATTCAAATCATGGTGGCTCGAAGATTGCATTCGACTTGTCTTTAGCAGAAGGACCATTCACCCATTGTTTAACAACCTTCTTGCTATCTTTCCACATCTTCTCTAAATCATACTTCACTTTGCCTCTTCCTCCATCAACTTTTTCTTTTTCTTCTTCACACCTCTAAGGTGCTTTTGCTTCACAGTTGATTGATAAGAACACTCCTCTACCTCATCATCCATGATCCACCTTCTTAACATATTATCGTGACCCTCTTCAAAAATCACTAACTCATCATTCAAAAAGGACATACCTCAAATGGGATGGAAGTTTTCCGAGCTTGACATTCGAGAGATCTCGAACTGAAGATCTGTCAATGGAATCACTGATGTGCTGCTTTAGCATGTGCGTGTCTGATTTTTCACTTACCAACTGATCAAACTCCTTTCTCTGACCCGTATCAACTATTTCCACACTACAACACTCTTCATCCTCTGTTGGAAATTTCATGGGCTTGAACACATTAAAAGTGACATTCTGATCTTGCACCCTCATTGTAAGCTCTCCTTTCTGCACATCAATCAAAGTCTTTCCTGTAGCCAAGAACGGTCTTCCCAAGATTATGGGAATCTTCTTATCTTCTTCGAAATCCAAGATCACAAAATCAGCAGGAAAGATGAACTTATCAACTTTTACCAAAACATCCTCTACTATACCCCTCGGATAAGTGATCGTCCTATCAGCCAACTGCAAAGAGATGTTAGTCGGCTTCGGCTCTGGTAGACCAAGTTGCTTGAAAACAGACAAGGGCATAAGATTAATGCTAGCTCCCAAATCACATAAACATTTGCCGAATGAAAGGTTGCCAATAGTACATGGAATAGTGAAACTTCCCGGATCTTTCAGTTTAGGAGGCAACTTCTGTTGCAGAACAGCACTACACTCTTCCGTCAAAGCTACTGTTTCAAAATCTTCCAACCTTCTCTTCCGTG
This sequence comes from Kitagawia praeruptora, assembly GCA_037693485.1. Lineage (NCBI taxonomy): Eukaryota > Viridiplantae > Streptophyta > Magnoliopsida > Apiales > Apiaceae > Kitagawia > Kitagawia praeruptora. The sequence continues at coordinate 111,126,417 of CM075351.1, read as the reverse complement.
ACAAAATATCCTTCATGAACTTTGCATATCTTGGCATCTGCTCCAATGCTTCAACAAAAGGAATGTTAATGGACAGTTTCTTGAAGACATCCATAAATTTCTGAAACTGTTTCCCTTGACTCTTCTGCAAGCGTCCGGGAAATGGCGGAGGAGGATAGACCTGATTATTCATTGAAGATTGCTCCGGAGTAGACTTTCCAACAGGTTTCTTGCTCTTCTCACCATCAAGCTGATCAGCCACTAAATCAGATTTCTCAAATTCAGACATTGCAGATTTTTCCACTTGCTGATTCTGCACTTCTTCTTCTTCCTTAGCTGCTGATTTTTGATCGGTTGTAACCTTTCCGGATCGCAAAGTGACTGCTTTCACCTGTTCATGGACAACTTCCCTCCTGCCTGGATTAGTCTCTGTATCACTAGGAAGAGTTCCTGGTTGCCTACTAAGTAAGGCACTTGCAATCTGTCCTATCTGAGTTTCCAAGAGCTTCTGACCAGCTTGTAGGTTCTTTAATGCTATCCACATCTCATCAGATTTTTCATTAGAAGATTGCCCTGCATGAACCTTGGGCTGTTGCTGCTGAAATCCCGGAGGTTGATATGGTGCCTTTGGAGCATAAAGCTGTTGATAACCTTGATTGAATGGCTTTGCTTGCTGATACGATTGCTGAGTATTTTGATTATTGCTCCAGCTAAAATTGGGATGATTCCGATTATTAGGATGATAAGTGGCTGGAACTAGTGCAGCAGGTCTCTGAAAATTACTCACAAACTGTACTGATTCAGAAGAGATAGCACACTGATTCGCCTCATGTGCGCCCGCACATAACTCACAAACACTAGCCACCTGCTGAACTCCATAATTAGCAAGAGAATCCACTTTCAAGGCAAGAGCCTTCAACTGAGCCGTAATCATTGAAGCTGTATCTACTTCCAAAACTCCTGCTACCTTGCCTTGAGAAAGTCTCTGGGTTGGATTCTGGTATTCATTAGCAGCCATCATCTCAATAAGTTCATAAGCTTCATCATAACTCTTCGCCCAAAGAGCTCCACCTGATGCTGCATCTAGCAAAGGCCTAGATTGTGCTCCCAACCCATTGTAAAAACCATTAATAACCATCCAATCAGGCATGCCATGATGAGGACACTTCCTTAGCATCTCCTTGTAGCGTTCCCAAGCCTCACACAATGACTCGCCAGATTGCTGTTGAAATTGAGTCAACTGGTTCCTTATTGCTACAGTTTTCGCCATAGGGAAGAATTTAGTAAGGAACTTCTGAGCAAGATCTTCCCATGTAGTAATGGAACCAGGTGGTAAAGAGTGTAGCCAGCTCTTAGCCTTATCCCTCAGAGAGAATGGGAAAAGCCTCAACCTGATAGCATCATCCGTCACACCATTACACTTGAAAGTGTCACAGATTTCGATAAAGTCCCGAACATGCATGTTTGGATCCTCCGTAGAAGCTCCCCCAAACTGGACCGAATTCTGCACCATCTGAATTGTGCCCGGCTTGATCTCAAAGTTGTTCGCTGCAATAGCTGGCCTAACAATGCTAGACTGGATGTCATTGAGTTTCGGCTGCGAATAGTCCTTCAAAGCCTTGACTGCTGCTGCATCACCCATCTCTACAGTAGTTTCAGTTTCCTCTTTCTTATCCTCTAAATTCTCTATAAGATCGTCTTCTGCCAGTTCTTCCAAATGAGCTTGCGAGCGTGTTCGCATACAAACTCAAGTACCTGAAACACCACGAAACAAACAAACTAAGTAAGAATCCGAGTCAGTGAACGCTAACGACCACTATTGACAAACACATAAACTGAAATAAAAACACCGATGATCCCCGGCAGCGGCGCCAAAAACTTGTTATGCTAAACTCACGCAAGCGCACGTAGTCACAAGTAATACAATTAAAGTTCGTTCCACAGAGATCTTGGTTAAGTTTTACTCAGAAAATATGTCTATGCAATAATGTATGGTTTTAATTCACTGCTAAGAAAAATAACAAATATGGTTTTGATTACCTAAATTAAGCTAAGATGCAAATTATAAAATTAAGAATTAACTAATTGACACGAATTAAAATCGAATTACTTATATGAGAATAACATGGAATCCTAGTTTCATTATCTACTTCACTTAGAGTTGCAGCCTTTAATTAAAACATGCGATGGTTTTGATATCTGATCGAATAACACGAAAAGAGTAAAAGTTACCTCTCGGTATACTAGTACCAATCTACGCATACATCCACAAAAGAGATAGAAGATGAATAGGCTCCTATTATGTTTAGACCCTATATCTCTATAGAATTTGAAAACATAAAGGTTGAAGCACAAGTTATCCACTTAGATCACATAGGGTAGCATAATATCTCTATTCATGCCACAAATCATGATGATTAACATCAACCTATCCTATGCTAGCAAGGTAAGTTCTAAATCTCAAGATCCACTCTCGTTTAGCAAGAGATTAACTATTCAATTTAGATGTTAGCTACGCACCTAAAAGCATTAATATTAACCATACGAGGATATCAAGAATTCACCACACATAAATCTTTAAGGCATGCAAACTACTAAGCTACATAGATAAATCCACTAGGATCCTATGACAACGATTAGTTCATAACTAAACCTTTCGTCACCATGGGATTTGACGAAAGCATGATATCAAACAAGATAATGAAGATGAAGATGAATAAATCAATAATAGAATAAGGTTTAGTGAACAAATCCGTGAAAGTAACAAGCATCCAAAAGATACGCCTCCGCAAAGGAATACAAGAAAACTATATCTAGATCTTCTTGTCGTCACGATCCTCGCCTTGGCTTCTCTTTCTCGTGCTCTGAACGAATTGTGTGTAGATTGTGTAGATTTGTTGTGCCACAAGGTGTGTATTTATAGCCCCAAGTGCCTCCTTGACCAAGCAATTACCGTAATTGAAATAGGATAGAATTCCGGTAATTTTCCATCTTTGATTGGATTAGAATTGCAATTCCCATGTTTACTTATGATTCTGGAAGTTTCTGGCTGTCCCAATTAATTCCATGTTGGATAGGAGAAGAATTTGCAACACTTTCCCTGTTTGAATCTGTTTCTGGAAATTTTCTGGAAGTTTTGCAGCCTAGGCGCGGCCGCGCGCATTCCTTACTCTTTTCCAGCGCGCCCGCGCGCAGTACTGAACATGCAGACTGTCGTTTTCTCTTTTACTGATTTCTTCTCCATTTTCTTTTGCAACTTCAACACTTGATCTTTTGAGCTTAAAAACACCATATAATCACTGACAATCCCATACTTCACCTCGAAGTGTATCCTGCACAGTTCTCACAAAATACATTAAAACACACCAATACTTGAGATACAAAACACCAATTTAAGCCATAATGGAACGATCCAAGTGGATATAAATCCACTTATCAACTTTTGGAATTATTGAGTGCTTGTTATAAGACTATAACCTGTGGAGTAAAATGGAGTTGTTATGAATATTGTTGTAGATTATATTATGAGCAGGTGATTGAATATTCCGGAAGAGGTGTAATGACCTGGATTCCTGTAAGGGATTTGGGGGCGTTACAGTAATGGTATCAGAGCCGTAGGTTATAAATCTTAGAACGAGTGTAGGAGGAGTTATGACTATATAAGAGAGAGTTTAGAAGCCAAGGAACTGATAGGTAGATATATAGTAGGATTTCAAGGAGTTGTGGGTTGGAGGCATGATGGACATTAGCAGTAGTAGAATCAATTAGGACGAGAGAAATGTGTATCCATGATTTATTTATTGGGTTAAATTTGAGTATATACAGTTATGTATATATATGAATATGTACAGATATGTACTGTTTTGTTTTCATAAATAAATATTTCATGGGTATGTAATTTTATTAGACTAAACCATATTGGGATAAGTTGTATCGAGTGAGACTGTGATTTTTGGAGAAGTGTAGAAGAAATAAATAGAATGGATTTTATAGATGGAAACAAAACAAGAAGAGTATGATGGTATTATGTATGGATTTGGAGGAGGAAGGAGTTAGAAGATTTCAACAGGGATTGAAACAATAGATTCGATATAATGATGCAGTGTTTTAGATAAGAGACTATGTGATATGGGTATAAGAAGTAGCCATGGTAAAAGCTGAGAGTGAATTGATTCAGAAGGATAAAGATGAGAAGAAAGAGGTATATTTAATGATTAGTAAGAGAAAAGAATATGTGGAATTTTAAGTCGTAATTCAGATTTACTATTGAGGGTAAGGTATATTTTGAGGGTATAGTCAGGATAAGAATAAACGAAGGAAGTGGGTATAAATGATGAGCCGGTATGAAAATAGAGGTGTGTTAAAGAATGAAATCAGAGATGGAATAGACAGTATAGCATGAGAGTTTATAATCGAAATATGAGAGCATAAAACTGGTAAAAAGTGATGAGGGGATATTGGAAAGTAGAGTACGAAATAAGCCACCTTAGTTATTGCCTACATTGATTCCGAGGACGGAATCCTTTTAAGGAGGGAAGACTGTAATATCCGCCAATTTTCGAATAATTTTTCCTACTCGATATTTAAATTTTAATTAAGAGCGATGCACTAGTATATTTTAATTAGCGCGTTTTTGGTAAAATTTTGAAATTTTATATATTCATATGGAAGTAAATATTATATTATATCTATTTAATTATATTTATTTGGTATTTATTAAAATTAGAAAATTTAGAAAAATAGGATTTTAGTTTTGGGTCGAATTTATTTTAGGAAACGAGATTAGAGTCTCGTTTTAATTAGCCGGCACGGGGAAACAAGTTGATTGAGGGGTCAGCATTTTCTTTTTACCGAACATTGCACTAACATGACCATTATTTCATGCACTTACATTTGTTCCCCATGTTTTATTTTTTTTTAACAAACCACACTATCGTTCTCATCATTATTAGAGGCGTACATTTTTATTGTATAAGACCAAGAGCCCAACCTTACTGTCTCTTTCATGTTTAAACGACAAAAACACAGAACATATACACAAAACAAAGCACAACACCGAGGTAGTTATTTTCTTTCCTTTATGTTAATTGTTTTTGTCGACTTGGGTTGTTCAGTTTGTAGTTTAAGTGGTTAATTGTTTTTGTGGGTGTTGTTATCGGAGACGGGGAGAAGTCGAGGGAGAGATAGGAGATGTTAGTTTCTTGCCTTGATTTTCGATTGGGTTGTTTGTTGTTGACTGGTGGATTGAATCAGAATTGCAAGGGAGATTGTAGTGTTATCGGAGTTATAAGGGGGGGGGCTGTGTGTTGTCGGAAGAGGAAGGGATGGAGTTTTTGTGGTGTTTGATTGGTGGATGGTTGCGGTGGAGGGAGGAAAACAAGGGGGAGAGTAAGAGGTTGAAAGAGAAGAGGAGGGAGACATCGAGCGAGAGAGACGCGAGAGAGAGAAGAGAGGGAGGCGGAGGAGGTACGACGGAGAGAGAGAGGTCGGGATCGAGAGAGATTGAGGTTGAGAGAGAGATGTGAGATCGAGGGAGATAGAGGGAGAGGGAACAGGCGAGAGATAGAGAGAGAGAGAGAGATTGAGATAGATGTGCGAGAGGGAGAACGAAGGGAGAAGAGGGATGAATCGGAAAGAAAGAGAGATGGGAGGCAGAGAGGAGTGTGGATGTTGTTGTTGTGACAGCCCCAAATCCGGGGTCATGAATCCAGGCCATCACGGACCAATTTCCACTTATTAATATTCTTCTCTTGGCAGCTGGAGTATAAATGCATAATATACTCACAATAGACCCCACACTTAAATATACATAGAGCTACCAAGACCCGTTTCCCTCTACGCTACCTCGGGAATCGATGCTAGCGCGCTCTCAGAAGGTCGCCTTCCCCCTACCCTCTTGCGGGGCGTTCTGCGTAGAATCGGCATACCTAGCTGTATATAGATAAGTAGCAAGAATGAGCTAAAATAGCTCCGCAAGAAAATTTCTATCAACTAACAACAAAGGAAAATGATCATCATATATATATACAATTTTCAGATATTATGGGAGGAAATTTTATTTCCTTTCAGGACATATACTTTTCAATTATCTTTGTACGAAAAGAAATATATAATATTATAATCTCAGCCTCATTTCTAATATCATATAATAACTGGAAAACAATTATAGACTTTGAGAAAAATGACATTCCTATTTAATAATACATCATCCACTTTCTATTATAAGAAAAGAAAGGTACAACAATATAATATCAATTGCTCTTCTGTATTCAGATAATAATTCACACTTCTTCTCAATATATTATCTCAAGATAACATAAAAATTTGAACCATATCTCTCATTATAATCCTTCCATTTCCTTTTTACACAGAAATTTTATACCATAATATAAAATCAGTTTCTCTTCCATTTATAACACAATTCCTTCTTTTCATATCATTTTTCTGTTTTCAGTATAAAAATCTGAAAACCATTTTTCAATTCTTTCTTTCAAGTTTTGGGGATTTTCACTGTTGCCGAATACGTGAGGCACGATGATCAATCGTCCTCCGTACCCGTCCTTTTTACTACCGGTAGACGGAGGTAGGTTCTCCACCATCCCCCAGGAGTAAGGTTCTCCACTACATCCTCCCTCGGCACTCTTGGGCCAGAATAAATATTGGATGCTGGACTGTGCCACTACCACACAGCCTCTTACGCTTATTGTTGCAATCCCCCTTTTCAAATCACTTTTCCATTATCAAATACCATTTCACATTTTCCATTTCCATTCATATTTCCATTCACATTTCCATTCACATTTCCCTTCACATATATCATTTCCATAGTCATATTCATATCATACTCATATACCTCTCCTTTTAATATCAATAATCACGGAAAACAAATTCTTAAGAATATAGTAACAATAGCATCACATGTATATATTCCATGAAATCAAATTTCTTTAAAGATAAATAATTTCCAAGTAGGGATAGAAAAGATCTTGCCTCGATCTCGGTAAGTCGGAAGTATAGCTCGCGGCTCTCCCGAAGTTTCTATAAACACGAAAAAGATCATTATCAGAACATATTCCACTTAACCACCTACGCTCATATAATAACACTCTTATAATGTCCCATTACTATTTCCATAGGTCTCGAGGACTTAACCATTCTTATTCCCGATTAAAGTTTTTAACGATTTACATTCTTTCCTTAACAACCACTCTCGACTGTAAAAATCCTCATAATTCATAAATTCCGAAATTTGACACAAGGTCAGTTGCTAAAGGTTCTCTGATCACCCCATTATAACATCCCAAAGTTTCATAATTTTTAAAAAATGTCTAAGTAGGTTGATCATAGCCTCAAAGTTAACACAATTACATTTTCTCGGTTTCCGAACGTCTTTCACTAAAACTGACTTTTCTCCTAAACCGTACGTCAGATTTTAACGTACTTTATATCAAAAAGATCTACGAACTTTGCTCTACCCTACCATGGTCACTTAGCACTCTGGACAGTAAGGTACCGTACGGCCCGGTGTCCCAAAAACAGGGCAGTGTGTGATTCTAACGAAAAACGGACATTATAACTGCTGTACTTTCATACTTTCCATATTTTAACCATTCCAAAATCATCATTCCACACTCATTCTAAACCCTACACCATGTGGGCTTCATCCCAACCATGGTTACAAGTCCACAACACAAATCTCATATCAAATCCAACCATTTATAACACAAAATCATTATAAACTTAACATTTATATCATCTAACTACTAACCAACTCAATATTCACCATAAGTACAAGGGGCAAGAGCATTTATACCTCTTTGAAGCTTGAATAACACCTAGTAAGCCTTGGGTTATGCTTAAACCACCTTATAATAGCTTGAATCAACTAAAGAAGCCATGAAAACAAAGTTAATTCTAAGATTTCACTATTCATTTACCATTCATCAGCTGGAATATTTGCAAAAACGAAGGCCTTACCTACGTTTTCTGGAGGAGGCTTCTAAATGAAAGTTGTAGATCATCTCACCACGTTTCCAAAAAGCTAAAGAACACGAAATTCGGCTGAGAAACGAAGGAGTTATGGCAGTTTTTCTGGACTTCTACTATTTTTGGCCGAATTGGATGAAAGTGAAAGGGGAGAGATTTCTTTTTGCTTCTCTTAATCTTATCTATCTCATCTTATCATAATTCTCAAGTATTCTAGAGTTTAGTAGAAAATCCCATGGTTAAATGACTAATTTGCCCTTAAATTTGTGTTAGTGGAAGATGATGTCATTAGTGATGTCATTGAGAAGTATTTAGCAAGCTAGGGTTATTAACCTCAAGTAATTACTAATAACCTTTGTAAATATTAATGTGGTAAATATCCTTATTATTTACTAACCTTGGTTACTTGGTTTCCATACTCGTCTAATTGTGGTTCGTTTCAAATATATCTCATTATCCAGTGGTTTTGAAATCGTTTAAAAAAATCCAAATTCCCTTAGCATTCTCTTAACTTAAAAATCCCTTGGTTTAACTTAAATTCACTAATTCCTCAATATATGATTCCTTTAATATTTCTATGTTCCTTAATATCCAATATATAGAAGCTCGTTCGAACTCAAAATCCTCAAAATCTAAATTCAGGAATTTCTGAAATCCATCGTCATTTCGAGTCACTTAATTTCAATGTACAACACTAATATGGTTTCTGTTTATTCATTTTCCGTTTCCATTATGGAGTACTTATATACCATTTCTCTAAATCTTCAAAATTTACTATTCATGTGATCACTGTAGTTTTGCTAAAGTTAGGGTTATTACAGTTGTTGTGTGTCGTCGCTGCAGAGACGAGGGAGTGATGGGAAGAGAGTCGAGAGGGAGATGATAGATTGGAGGGAGAAGAGATACAGAGAGAGCGATGAGAGATTGAGAGGAGTAAGAAAGGAAGAAGGGAGGGTGTCGTTGCTGTTGTGCGAAGTGGAAGAAGGAGAGATCGATGGAGGAGGGTGGAGAGAAAAGAGAGAGATAACGAGAGAGAGAGACTGACGCAGGGGAGAGAGACGCAGGGGAGGGGGTGGGGTCCACGATGATGGTGCAGGTGGGACCCACGTCTTTGTGGCCCGGTTGTGAATAAAATAATATTATAAGACGATACAGTTTTAATAAATTAACGATTGGATGTTAAAGTCGGAATTTAATTATTTGGATTGTTATATATAATTGTGAGAAATAAATAGATTAAATGGTTTAATTAATTAAATAGAAATAACTTGGTTGTGAGATTAATATTAATTAAATTAGGTAATTTTATAGAATTTATAAGAGCCAATTAGAAGTACAATTTGATTAATTAACTGTTAGCAATCATTTAGAAATAATTGGTGATTATTTTGGACATAATTTGGCAATATATTGATTCTTTGATAAAAGAGAGATTAGTTATGAATAAATAGAGATAAATAGGGTTTTGTTTTTGGAAGACTGTTATTTAATATTCTCAGACTTTTTTTGATTAACCGGATCGAATCAGATTATTTTAGAGACTAAAATCCGGAATTAGTATTCAATTATTTGCGAGATTTAAAAATGAAAGAGGTTTCGTGTAAAAATGTTGAATTTTGGAATTATTAAAAATGACGGAGCATAGTGGGTTAATAAGGAAATGACTCGAGGAACCATTTTGGGATAGGGTTTCGGATGAGTTAGGATACTCGTTTGGAAAAACCTTAAAGAACGAAAGTTGTAGATATGCATAGGTACTGTATAGCGGTGAATAGAAGTTGATTGAAAGGTGATCAGAAGTTGAGTTAAATAATAGCTGAACTAGGCCCGAGAAGGTGAAATGCTGGAGAACCAGAGACGCGGAGCAAGTTGGAGTATCGTACTGCAGAACCATGCAAGTTTACTAATTCGTACTCCATTGTTCGGAGTATTTATATTTTTTTAAATATGCTGATTAAGTTTTCGCTATACAAAAAAAATCAAGTATTCTTTCTAGTGGTTTATACCCGATTTTATTCATGCAATTTACATACATATATATTATTATACGAGGTGTTGAAATTATTATACGAGGTGTTAAAATTATTATACGAGGTGTTGAAATTATTATACGAGGTGTTGAAATTTATTTTATGAGGTGGTCCATTGAGAGGACATTTATTAAGATACTTTATTCGTACTTGTCGAGGAGATAATAGAGATATATTAAATAATATCTTCTTACTATATATTAATTAATATGTATAATTATAGAGTGGGGTTATATATATAAAGTAAGTTGTGAATACTGATATGGGTCACCTTATTTCGACTCCATGATCAGAACAATTTTTCTTAAATATTTCTTCTATTCATTTGAGAGGAAAAAGTGACCGGAGTAACGCACCGGCCCAACCAGAGGAGTTTAGGGTGTGTTCGAGACGTCGGCTCATCCTTCTATCGATAGAAAACGAGGCGGGATAATGGACCGATCATCCATTACTTGAGGAGGCGTTTGAGGAGAAATTCAATTATCGATATCCTAACGGTTAACCGATGTCTGTGTGGTTCTGTTAACTAGGGTGTTGATCTGAGCAGTTGTTAAATTTTATTTATTTAAATTCAATTGAGCAGTTCTGAGGAGTTATTGAATTATATTCAAGTAGTACTTTGAGAATTTATTGAGATATATTTATTCTTTCATATGAGTAGTAATTTGAGAAGTTATTGAGATATATTTATTCTTTCATATGAGTAGTATTTGGAGAAGTTATTTAGATATATTTATTCTTTCATATGAGTAGTATTTTGAGAAGTTATTGAGATGTATCTATTCTTTTATATGAGTAGTATTTTGAGAAGTTATTGAGATATATTTATTTCTGCATATGAGTAGTAGTTCGAGATTTATAAAAATTTCTGAGTTGATCTCTTTTCAAAAGTATATATTTATATAAGTGGATAGAGTGGTAAAAACATATTTTGAGCGGGTTTTGTTATATTATATGATATATATAAATATACAACTTGCTGGACATTCTTTGGCTCATACTGGCTATTTAAATATTATAAAACAGTGGAAATCAGAGCTGGCACTAGTACGGCGAACCGTGATTAAGGAAATGGGAAGACAACTGATTCAGCGTGTTAACCTTATAGCATCTGAGGAGAGTGCAGGCTGGGAAGATTTTTGTATAATGTTTTATTATCTAATACATTGGAGTTGTAAAAGTATTTTAGAGATTCTGGGAAGTGAATTTGAGATGTAATAACTTTTGGAGTTATTGAGTGCTTGTTTTAAGACTATAACCCATGGAGTAAAATGGAGTTGTTATGAATATTGTTGTAGATTATATTATGAGCAGGTGATTGAATATTCCGCAAGAGGTGTAATGACCTGAATTCCTGTAAGGGATTTAGGGGCGTTACATATAGGCTAGTTCTATATATGAGCGTAACTTTGTAAGTATTGTGGCATGATTGTTGACGTCTTGATGAACTAAAATATAGATATAAAGCGAAAATAACAAAAAAAAACATAAATATACACATACTTATTAATAAAACACTTTTATATGAAAATTTAATGTTACGAACAAAAATAGAGTATATGTAACATTATATTTGAAAAAACTAGAATTCTATCATAACATGATTTTAGATTCGATACGATTAACTTAATCATTATGATTCTAATCTATATATTATAAATTAGTGGATAACCCTTACTTAAGTTTCGATATTCATATTTAGATTTGGACAAAATTTTGTATTGATTTTAACCCACTAGACATTTGTATTGATTTTAACCCACTAGACATTTTTAGGTTTGGTATCATATTATGTGTGGGAAAGATCCACATTCATTATTCACCCATTATTAACTAAAGAAAGTTTCTTAATATTTATGCTAAGATTAATAACGAGAATTTGATTAAATCTTTTAAGTTTGGTAAGCTTATTAATACATATTATCACATAACAGATAAAGAAAATCTAAATAATCTTATCTTTGATTGCATTTGTAATAATATAGAAAAATAATATTTTATTAATATTATTTCTTTCAATATTAATTTATTTGATCTTAAATATAAAGTTATTTTCTTTATTTAATTGTTTTTTTGAAACAACTTTATTTAATTGTCATTATTATATATCATAATTATTATAAAATTTAAATTTAAACTGTCGTGTGCGTAGCACGGGTTATAATCTAGTTATTTGAAATGATCAAATGAATGGTTTTGATGGTATTATTTTATGTTTTATATGCTAGAGTGTTTTTCTTATAAATTGTTTGTACATGTACGTGCACTTAAAAGAAGTATTTATATTTAAATCAATTAACATAATTAATTACATAAAATTTAAATATTTGTGACTGAATCAGGAATATAACTGAAAGGATATCTTTGATACAATATTTATTTTGGTATTTGTACGATTTAAAATAAAATTTAAATACACGTAAAATCCTCTTTACTATGTTATTTATTTAATTGATTCGGTCAAAAGTCAAATGGTCAATTCTAGCACAAAATTTACCAATCGTATTTTTAAATATATAAGAGATATTCCGATTTGCTAAAAAATCAAAATATATTTTACAGAATATATCTCTACACTAAGGCAATAAGATCGAAAAATAAATATTGAGTTTTGATATTTTTTAGATCTCCGTTGCGATATTAATAAGGCAATCGAACAAAGAATATTCTAGATTTAATATTATTTAGAGAACTCGTGCTAAATTCAAAAACGATCAGATTGTATTCGAAAAATATTTTGTCTTCGCACTCAAAATATTTTCTCATCCTAGAAAAGACTTTTTATCCTCAGGAATATTTTCCTCTCGTGCCAGAAATATTTTAAGTAATTTTTCTCCCGTTTCACACTTATTTCACATTTCGGAGAAAATTATTTTAATCGCTCAAAAATATTTCATACACTCTCAAAATATTTGATATATTAGGAAATATATTCTAAGTATTTATTCTAGTCAAAATATTGGTCAAAAGATTTATTTAATTCAAGAAAAGACCAATCGTATTTTATTCGGAACCGAAAGCTGATTTAATCGTTTTAAATCCAAATAAAATACTTCCACTTGCTAGAATAACTTGAAACTTGAGATTAATCATTTAAATGCTATTTTATATGCATGGTTAAAGTTTCGTAATTTTTCGGGAATTTTGGTCAGGGCACGAATATCGAGACAGATAGTCAACAGTTGACCACGTTTGACCAAGTCAACTTTGACCAAAATTGACCAAACTTTCCAGAATATTATTTTATAATATTTCTAAGAGCTCCATAATTTTAGAATTATTTATTGGGTGTTTTCGTATTTATCGGGAATTTAATTAACGATACTTGCTTCATATTTATTTGTTAATTAGAACGAATGGTATATTATAATATAGATTCAAAGTGCTGGGATATTATTTTGTTTGCTAGCATCCACTTGCAAAGAAACACAAACCACTTTCCATGTTGGCAATCCAAGTGAAAATCAATCCCAACAACCCCCTTACATCTAAATCTTCACCATTCATTCCACCCAACTCCTTCTATAAATACCCCCTCATCTACCCCTTTTAAACACAAGCTAAGAGCCATAGAATTTCTGGGATTTTTGAAGTAGACTCTCTCTTTCAATATTCAAACACTCTCTTTATCTACTTCATCTCAAAAATCTTCTCTCTCCTAAATATATATCCATATACACAAGGTTTTTGATACACCAAGCTTAATTCCACCCAACCAAGCTTTATCCCACCAAGTAAGCTCATCTACTATCACTTTCCGGCCTCCCGAAGGGCTGCCCAAGTTCGACCAAGTGCCAAAATCCGGCTGAATAAGTACACATCTTAGCCACTTGTTCTTATTGCAATTACGTTTAGTATTTGTAGTGGCTCGTGCAAGAAGTTATACGTATACCTTGACGTTATATTAGTCTAAGAAATGTATACATATCGAAGCCTTAAAGCACTATAGCTTTTAATAAGGTCTTCTTATATTACTCCATCCATCTTTATATTTATTTGGAGTAATCAAAAGTATACTTTGATTATAATTTAATATCAAAGAAAGTATACTTAACACATAACAATATAACTTAATATTCTTTTACGAATATTAAAGTTACCTTTGGATCTAGTACCGTAACATACTAATCCAAACTTTAATATCTTTCATCATATTTGTTTCGTAGATATTTTGTCTAACTTTTGTAGTGAGGTGAAGTTGAAGTGAGGTGATTCTCGTTCTAAGACCCAAGTCCTAGACATACTAACGGGGAGTTAGTAGTCTTCGCACCGTGAGGAAGAGGAAAGACCCAAGACCTTTCATCTAAGACCCAAGACCGACAAAATCCAAGAATCAATAGTCTACACCAAAGGTTCTACATCAACTTTGAAGAAATAGCGGGGAGTTATTGTCTAAGATAAGTTGTGTAGGTTTTTACAACGACTTTGAGGTGGTAACGGGTTGTTACGCACCAAGACGAGTCTTGTATTTGTTTGCATTTATTTTGAGGTGGTAACGGGTAGTTACACACTAAGACAAATACTTGTAGGGTTGTAAAGGCTTCTCCACCTAATAAAAGAGCGAATTTATTTTAAGGGAAAATCTCGAGTCCGGAGAGGAGCTCGGGGACTGGAGTAGGGGTGAGCGAATCCATTAGGGGTTGCGCCATCGCGAACCAGGATAAAATCTCCTACGTGGTATTTTCTTTACTTGTCATTTATTTCCGCACTTATAAACTGCTAACGACTCAGTAAAATATTTTTAAAAAGGGAAAAATATTTTAAAACGCCATAATAATTTTTAATTGGATATTAAGCTATTCAACCCCCCCTTCTAGCTTAAAATAGCCCTCATACGGGACCTAACAATTGGTATCAGAGCAGTGCTTTTTAACGTGTTTGTTGAGTGATTTGCAGATCTACAGGCACAACAAAAAGTGATCCTACATGGCGTATCTAAATACCATTGGTTGTGGTGAAGGCCTATCTAGCTCTCGCCCTCCTCTATTTGATGGCACAAACTTTGCAACATGGAAAACGAGATTTCGCATCTATGCTAGATCTCAAGGAGTCAAAGTTTGGATGGCCATAGAAGACGGAGTTGTTATTCCTATCGAAACTATCGACGGTGTCATTGTTGAAAAGAAGGTTAGTGAATATACTCTTGCCGAAGAAAATATGATGAATACTACCGCAAAGGCGGAAATGGTTCTCACAAGTGCACTTGCCGAAAAAGAATATAAACGAGTAACCAAATGCAAGTCGGCACAAGAAATGTGGAACAAATTAGTGGTTACCTACGAAGGAACCATTGATATAAAAGATTCTCGAATGGATACTTTAATTCATGAATACGAGAACTTTAAACTCCAAGAATGAGAAAATATCATCGATATGGAAATATCAGGAAGAAGTACTCCCGAAATGAAAAGAACCGACGAGTTCTTAAATCTTTACCTCCTAGTTGGAAGGTTAAAGTTTATAACTATTAAAGAAATGCATAATTTAAATGATTATGACATTGATATTTTATTCCGAAACCTTCGTGCATACGAAGAGGATAATTTACCGGATAAGTTCATTCCCAAAGTGGAAGACAAAAAGAAAAATATGGCATTAAAAGCTATATTAATCGATGAAAATGAAAACGACGAGGAGTTGAATGAAGAACTCCAAGATCTCGATGAAAGCGAATTGCTTTACTAACGAGACAATTTCGTCGTGTGCTTCAAAGCAAAGCTCAAAGATACGGAAAAGGCTTCCTAAAATCTAATAACCAACAAAGAGTTTTCAACTCTAACGGAAGGCCAAACTACTCTCAAAATTATACTCCTAAGTATAAGAGTAATTTTCTGACAACGAGCTATAACAAAGGCAAAGGCACTCAAAATAATAATGCCTATAATAATGCCAATGCCAACAATAAATCTTCTTACACTCCTCTAAAGCACAAGGAACAAAATCCGGAGGAAACTCAAGAAGTGTGCTTCGAGTGTAAGCAACCGGGTCATTTTAAAAGAGAATGCCCTAAGCTTTCAAAAGGACGAATTCTCGTGGCCAAAAACGGTTGGGATTTAAGTGAAGATGAAGAAGCTCCGGAAGCTAGTGAAGAAGTTGTCAATATATGCTTAATGGCTATCGGAGACGAAGCTACATCAACACAAGCCTCCACTTCAAATCAAGAGGTAATGTAATAACCCTTACTTTTAGAATGCTACAGTGCCTAAATGAATAGTAAATTTCGAGGATTTAGGGAAATGGTATGTAGGTACCCTATAATTGATACAGAAAATGAGCAATCAGAAACCATATTAGTGTTGTACTATGAAAATGAGTGACTCGAAACGATGACGGATTTCCGAAATTCCTGAGTATGGATTTTTAAGATGTTTGTTTTTAATTGAGCACTATTGTATTGGATATTAAGAAGCATGGAAATATTAAAGGATTTATATATTGAGGAATTAGTGAATTTAAGGTAAACCAATGGATTATTAAGTCAAGGAAATGCCAAGGGAATGTGGATTTTTAAACGATTTCAGAACCACTGAGGTAACGAGGTGTATTCGAAACGAAACGTGATTAAACGAGTATGAAAACAAAACAACCAAGATTAGTAATACAACAAGGATACATACCACATTATCATTTACCAAGATTGCTAGCATTATACTTGGAAAAGAAAAGCAAAAAGAGATTATAAGATCATTAAGGTGACATCATCTTCCACTAACTTATAAATCAAGGGCAAATTAGTCATTTCGCATGAGGATTAATCCATAACCTTCCATAAATATCTCCAAGACTCTAGAATCATCAAGAATAAGCTAGATATTATCCTTACAATGAATATTGGATGAGATTGGATCAAGAAACAAGCTAGAAACTTCATCCTCTCAAACTGCCCAGCAAGAGCAAGGAGGAGAGGAAACATCATATCTCCATTTCTATCCATGATAAAATCACCAAATTTGAACCACAACCTCTCCACTCCATGGGAAAGATTCGCTCAAAATTTCATAGTCATCAAAGGGGTGTAGCCTAGTCAAATACCTCCCCCAAGTTGAAGAAACCAAACTGTCCAGGAGGATTGACAGTTTCTGGGCTGATTTTCAAACGGCCATATCTCCTTCATTACTCAATGGAATTTTGTGTTCTTTATATGGTTGGAAAAGCTGGTGAGATTATCTACAACCTTCCTTTAGAAGCCTCATCCAGAAAACGTAGGTAAGGCCTTCGTTTTTGCGATTCTTTCAACTGGTGTCCAGTGAATCCGAATTTCTAACTTTGTTTTTATGATTTATTTAGTTGATCCAAGCTACCTTAAGGTTATTTAAGGACTACCCAAGGCTTGTTAAGTGTTGTCAATCTTCAAGGAGGTATAAATCTCAAGACCCTTTAGTATTACTTTGAATATATATGCTTGGTTATAGAAAACTTGGTGATTTAAGTTATGATAAGTGATGATTTATGATGATTATGTGTTTGTAAGTGGTTTGAGTTAAATATGGAAGTGTTTTGTGTTGGAAATCCATGGTTGGTATGATGACCACATGGTGTAGGTTTGATGTATGTGTTTGGTGATGGATTTGGAGGTGAGAAAAATTTGGAAAGTATGAAATTATAGCCGTTATAATGCCCGATTTTCGTTAGGATGTAATCTGCCCTGTTTTGGACCCCTGTCTCCGTACGGTACCCTAATGTCTAGGTTACCAATTGACCATGACATGATAGAGCTTAGTTCGTAGATCGTTTTGATATAAGGTACGTTAAAATCTGATGAACGGTTTAGGAGAAAAGTCAGTTTTAGTGAAAGGCATTCGAAAACCGAGAAAACGTAATTGTATCAACTTTGAGGCTAAAGTTACCATACTTAGACATTTTATTAAGTCACGAAATTTTGGGATAGTGTAGTAGGGTGGTCAGAGGACCCTTTACAATTGACCTTGAATTAAAATTCGAAATCTATATTTTCTGAGAATTTTTACAGTCGAGTGTGGTTATTAAGGGGAATGGTGGAATATGCTAAAACTTAGATCGAGTTTAAAAATGATTAAGTGCATGTAAACTTTTGGTGCATAAAAATCATGTTAAACTTATAATATGAGTTAAGGGTGTTATGGTGTAGAAATTAAGTGATTAAGTGGGATATATACTAATGGTGATCCTTTCGTTCCTATAGAAACGGGAGACGAACTCAGGATTCCACATACTCGCTTTAGAGATCCAGGCAAGATCTTTTCTATCCCTACTTGGAAATTATTTATCTTCAAAGAAACTTGATTTCATGAAATATATATATGTGATGCTATTGTTACTATATTGTTAAGAAATGGTTTTCCTTGATTATTGATGTAAAAAGGGAAGGTATATGAGTATGATATGAATATGGATATGAGTATGAGTATGAGATGGATATGAATATACATAGAGGTGATTATGCATGAAGTGAACATGCCTTATGATTAAGGAAATATGAAGGAATGGTATCAGTTGTTATATAGAGTTATATATAAAGGAATGGTATCAGTTGTTATCTAAAGATATATAAAGGAATGGTATCAGTTGTTATCTAAAGATATATAAAGGAATGGTATCAGTTGTTATCTAGGGTTATATGATTTATAATATTATATTCATTCTTTCTAAGTATTGTGATTTAATAAATATTATTGAATGGTATTTAATACTTTTGAGATAAATGGGATACTCTACGTATATAAAAGCATATTGATTTCATTGAATACAGTGGAGATGTCTGAGTCATAATCAAAGTATTATGACATATATAAATTTTTAAAGGTGATGATAAATGGAATAATGATTTTTATAAAGAGGGGGAATAGCAACAAACTTGCGTAAGAGGCTGTGTCAGGGCTGTGTCATGTGTGCGACACAGTCCAGCATTCATTATATTATTCGGCACGAAGATGCCAAGGGAGGATGTTAGCAGGTGGCCTTCCTCCGGGAGGATGTTAGCAGGTGGCCTTCCTCCAGGGATGATGTTAGCAGGTGGCCTTCATTCCTTCTACTAGTAGTAAACAGAGAGTGGATACGGTCAGGCGACTGATCATCGTCCTACGTATCTGGCGCCAGTAGATATCCCCAAAACATGAAAGAAATAATTGAAAATGGTTTTCAGATTTCTATAACTGAAAACAGAAAAGTGATAGGAAATGATGGAATTATTGTTACAAACGAAGAGAAACTGATTTTTATATTAATTTATATGATTGTTGCATAAGAAGGAAATGAGAAGATTATAGCGAGAGATTTGTTCAAGTTTTTATATTATCTTGAAAGATTACACTGAAATGGTATATTGATGGTTATAGCATTCAAGAAGAGGAATTGATATTATATGATGTTAGAAGCGAGACTGATGGAATGATACTATATATTTCTTACGTACAAGGATAATTGGAAAGTGTATATACATATTGAATGGAAATAAAATTCTTCCATAATAACTGAAGTTTGCTTTTGTCTATTATATATATATATATAATGGTTTATTTTCCTTTGATGTTAGTAGATAGAAATTATCTTGCTGAGCTACTATAGCTCACTCTTGCTACTTATTTATATAACAGCTAGGTATGCCGATACTACGCACTACACCCCGCAAGAGGGTAAGGGGAAGGCGACCTTTTGAGCGAGTACTGGCGACCATCCCAGAGGTAGTTGACAAACGAAAGGGGCTTAGTAGACTTATGTATATTAGTGTGTAAGCTATGTAATAAACTTTTGGTTGTTGAAATGCTTCCTGTAGAAGTATTACTCAACAATGTACTTAGTAGAATTCTGGGTTTGTAATAACTGTTAACTTTAAACTTTTAATATTGTGGATGTTGTTCTATGAGCATATGACTGGTGTGTGTGTGTATTAGTGTGGGGTCAATTGCATAAGTATTAAGTTAAAAAAAAAAACCCAAGAGATATTGATATTGAATGGAATTTGGACCGTGATGACCTGGATCCTTGACCCCGGATCTAGGGGCGTCACAGGTAAACTCTAATCTCAACTATATTTCAAATAAATTACAATTAGATGAATCTAACTTGAATTTAGTTGATATGAGTAAGCATGATTTGATTGAGCTTGTAGTAGGCATCAACAACAAATATAAAGATGTTGATAAAAGGCTTCATTCATTATGGTCCAAGGAAATGAAACTCGAAGAAATGCATCATACACAAAGTAAAGAGTTCACTCGGATGATGGATTCAAAAATCCAAGATGAAAGTGAAATAATGATCTTGAATGACCAAAACCATCTCTTGAAAGGTGAAGTCAATCAATTCAAGGACAATGCTCTCAAACTTGAAGTAGAAAATGTGGCTTTAGTACTTCAAGTTGAAGAGATGGAAAATGAGAAGTTACAACTCAATGACAACATTAGTAAACTTAATGTTGATCTTTTGAACTTAAAGATTCAAAACGAATCAATAGTTCGAAATAATGTAATGTCTCAATATCATGAAAACAATCTTGAAAAAGAGAATGAGCTATTACAAATCTTTGAGTTAAAAGAAAAGAAATTACAAGAAGAAACTCAAAGATTGAAAGAAAAAAAATTTCAAGCTCATATCTCAAGTTATGGATCAAGCAAGATTCTTTAACAACAAGATTGATGCCTTAGAAAGAGAAAAAGAAAACCTTGAAATGGTTGTTCAAAGATTTACTAAAGGCAATGAGATGTTAGACAAAATGGTACACTCTCAAGTATCCCGTAACTGTGAAGTTTTAGGATATGATAGGAACACTCCCCCCGTGCGAGATGTTCAACCAAGAGTGCAACCTATAATAGCTCCTCCTCAACCACAATCTTTAAAATGCACATATTGTAATAAAGATGGACATTCTGTCTTTGATTGCAAGTACAAGAGTGGTGAGATTAACGGGAAGCATATATAGATTCGTAAAGGATCAAACCCATACAAGAAGGTTGAAAGACAAGTACCATTGAACAATGTTTATAATGGTCAAAGGCAACAAAGGTTTCAACAACCTAGGGTGTTTCAAAATAGAAACACAATGTATCGTAACAATGCTACTAGGTATGCATCTAGAAATCAATATGCTCCTAATCGGAATGTCTATCCTCAATATGCTCCCTACTTTGCGAATGATAGATACAATAAGCATCGTGATAACTCTAGATATACTCAGCATGCTAGACCTACACATCATGCTAGACATTATGCTCCTAGAAATCTATACATGCCTAACAATGATTATTCTATGCCTAGATTCTATCATGCTAATGTTGATTATGATGTACTAACCCCAGGACCCTCAAGAAGAAAGGGTACCTATAAATTTAATTGATTTATTTTGTAGGTTTGTCTTACCGCGAAACAAGACATGTGGTACCTTGATAGTGGATGTTCAAGACACATGACCTATAAGTCACTTTTGAGCAACATTAAAAAGGTCACCGCGGGAAGTGTTACATTCGGAGATAGTAGTAAAGGAATCATTATCGGAATAGGAGACATCGGGAATAGTCGCTTCAAGATTTCAAACGTACAACTAGTCTCGGGACTAAGGTACAATCTACTCTCGATTAGTCAACTTTGCGACAATGATTACAAGGTAATTTTCTATACTACTCATTGTTGTATTTTAGATAAAGATTGGAATTTGGTTCTTACTTGTCCCCGAAACAAAAATGTCTATACATGTGACATGAACAAACATGAGAATGTATGTCTAATCACTACAAACGATGACCCTTGGCTTCGGCATCGAAGATTAGGACATGCAAATATGAAGTTGATTAAAAACATATCAACAAAAGATCATGTACGAGGTATACCAAAGTTAAATTATCAAAAAGATCATACTTGCGAGGCTTGCGAAATTGGAAAACAAATTCGAGCCTCTCATAAAGCAAAGTTTATGATCTCTACCTCTAGACCTCTCGAGCTTTTACATATGGATCTTATTGGTTCGGTTCCTATACAAAGCCTCGGAGGTTGCTCATACACGTTGGTAATCGTTGATGATTATTCACGATACACATGGACAGAATTTCTCAAAAATAAAAGTGGTACTTTTGAATTTTTCTTTTCCCTATGTAAAAAGATTTAAAATCAACAAAATAGTAACATAGTTTATATACGGACTGATCATGGTAAAGAATTTGAGAATTCCAGTTTTACCAACTTTTGTGATGCAAATGGTATCACACATAATTTTTCTCCTCCGTATACTCCACAATCAAACGGAGTTGTTGAAAGGAAAAATAGAACTTTACAAGAAATGGCTAGCACAATTCTTAATGAATATCGTCGACCTAAATATTTTTTGGCCGAAGCTATGTCTACTGCTTGCCATATTCTTAATCGGTGTTAGGAATATGTTGTAGTTGATGATAACTTAACATTCAAGCAAAATTGTATAAGTCAAGTTTTGTAACTGTCAACGGATAAGACCTTATAACTCTATCCGTTGACAGGTAGCTCATCAACGGATGAGGTTTTGTAGCATACTGCAATATCTCTATTTATCAGTTGATAGTGTCTTTATTCAGAGTCATGTTGACCATCAATGGATAGGCAGAATAGGGTAGCCAATTGTAAATAAGCTATGCTATGTAATTCTGTCTAAGTGAAAATGTATCAACGGATGAGAACAGGGCTCTATCAACGGATACAACTCAAATCTACTCGATCAACGGATACAGCTCAAACTACCATCAACGGATAAGTAGACACAACATCAACGGATAATCATTGTCACTTTATCCTATGCTAGGAATTAGCAGTTGATAAGGACAGGTTTGACTGACAGATCACATGGGTTGATAGTAGGTATAAAAAGCAATATGGCAGCCATACTTTGGAAACACAGAAGAAAGAAGCATTCCATTTACACAGTACATACAAGAAAGGTGCAGGGGACATATCTGTTCACAAGGACAACTTTTCGGCTACATGTGGATTTGGAGTGGAGTAGCAAGTCAACTTGAATTAGATTAATATTATCTTATTCCTGTAGCACTTGTAAACTTGGAATATATAACCAAGTGTAGCAACTCTTTAGATAGTAAGAAAACATACACATTTGCTTAGGGTTTCTTGAATATCTTTAGAAGCAAAGAGTTGTAAACACAGAAGCTGTGTACATTTGTATCACAGGGTTTTCTTCGAATAAAAGTCTCAGGTGGTACATTTAACCACCTGATTTTTTATGTGTTTGTGAACCATTTCTTATTCAGCAATTATTTCCTTATAGATTTCTGTGGTTTTTATCAGAAATTATAATTATCAAGAATTGTATTCAACCCCCCCCCCCTTCTACAATTATACAAGTGTGTAATCTGGGAATAACAATTGGTATCAGAGCAAGCTTCTAATATATTTGAAGTTTAAAGATCAACACACTTTCAACATGTCTAAGAAGGATTATGGAGTGAAGATACCGGTTCTTGATAGGGAAAATTACTTTCACTGGAAAGTAAAAATGCGTCTACATCTCATGTCTATTGATGTAGGTTTTGTAGATTGCATTGAGAAGGGTCCTCATGTTCCAATGAAGGCTGCTTCAAGAGTTGGTCTTGCTGCAGATGCACCAGACACGTACATCCCAAAACCTGTTTCTGAATGGAGCGCTGAGGATATTGCAGAAGTTCACAAGGACAAAAAGACCATGAATATTCTGTTTAATGGCTTAGAAACAGACATGGTTGACAATGTTATCAACTGTACTACCGCCAAGGAAGTATGGGACATTGTTCAAACCCTTTGTGAAGGTACAGAACAGGTAAGGGAAAACAAGATGCAACTACTGATCCAACAGTATGAGCACTTCCATTTCAAGAATGGAGAGACATTGAATGATACATTTAGTAGATTTCAAAAGCTACTGAATGGCTTGAAACTGTATTGAAGAATCTACCAAGTGAAAGATTCTAATCTCAAATTCCTGAGATCACTGCCCAAAGAGTGGAAGCCTATGACTGTTTCTCTAAGAAACACTCAAGAGTACAAGTCATTTACTCTTGAAAGACTCTATGGAACATTAAAGACATATGAACTAGAAATGGAGCAGGATGAAGAAATTGAGAAGGTCCAAAAGAAAAGTGGGTCAGTTGCACTTGTTGCCAACTTGGAGCAGAAGGAGGAAAAGAGGACTGAAGCTGCTAAATCTACACCAAACAGGGAGGTTTGTGAAGGTAGAACAGAATCAAGCAAAAGCAAGGAAAAGGTGTCTGAAGAAATGAGTGTCCTACAGCAGGATGAATTGGATGAGATAGATGAGCATTTAGCCTTTCTATCTAGGAGATTCTCTAAGCTAAAATTCAGAAGAAACTCTGGGGTGACCAAGCCATTTAACAAGGATTTTTCTACAAGCAATTATGTGGATAAATCCAAAATTAAATGCTATAATTGTGGTATTGCTGGTCACATGATAAGTGAATGCAGGAAGCCTAGATCTGAGAACAAGGGAAAGTCAACTGAAACTATTGACTACAAGAAGAAATACTTTGATCTTCTCAGACAGAAAGGAAAGGCATTCATGACCCAAGAGTATGACTGGGCTGCTGATGGAAATCATTCTGATGATGATGCTGAGTTTGTCAACCTTGCATTAATGGCTGATTCTGAGCAGGAAGCAAGTTCAGCTAGCAATCAGGTATTTTCTACTAATCTCTCTGAGCTCACCAAAGAGGAATGCAATAGTGTTATAGATGATATGTCTACTGAATTATATCACTTGAGTGTTACTCTTAAATCACTTACTAAAGAGAACAATAGGATTAAAGAAACTAATCAGTTCTTAAGTGATAGAAATGCAGTTCTGGAAGTTCAATTTCTAGAATTTGAGAAAATGAGAGTTGATTGCAATGATGCTAAAAATGAACTTGAAGCTGTGTTAAAAAGAGAATTGATCTTAAGAAACCAGCTTGAAAAAGAACAAGGAATAATTGCTAAATTTCAAAGTTGTAGGAATATTTCTCAAAACATAATAGAAGTCCAGGGAATAGAATCATTTGTAAGGGATACCTGGACTCAGAAGAAAAAGGAGCTAGAACCTTGCCTTGAGGATCTAGAGACTATTTGTGAATCAACGGATAGTGATCATCCGTTGACAGATGAACCATCAACGGATGAGAGGTATCCGTCGACTAACAAAAAGTCTGTTAGTAAGAAGGAACTCAAGAGACTGAACAATCAGTATGGTCCAGTAGCCAAGAACTTTGTTTCTGGTGAAAGTAGCCAAGCCAAATCAAGTGAGAAGGCTAAGGCAGGTGATTTACCCAACAAAAAGGCTGTTGGTAAGTCAGTTAATGAAAAGGTAGAGACTGAGGGTAAAAAGAAAAAGAACAGAAATGGTAAGATAGGCATTAACAAGAAAAACAATTATTCTCCTGACAAGTTTGCTCCTAGGAAAACTTGTGGTAATTGCAATAGTGTCAATCATCTATCTTCTAATTGCAAGTCTGTTAAAAGGACTCCTGTTCATGTACCTCAATCTATGCCAAGTATGCCTGCAATGCCTGTTATGCCTGGTCTGTATCAGAATGCTAGTTTTTCAAATCCATATGTGAACATGCCATATGTGCCTAATCCTTATTTTCAATCTGTGAATATGCCACAAATGTCATGGAGCATCCCCAGCATGGATAATATGTATGCCAATTTTTCACAAATGCATGCATCAAATATTTATGCAAATGAGCATCTGTCTAAACCTATCACTCAAGCATCTACACCCAAAGTGAAGATTGCCAAGAGTGTAAAACCAAAGGCTAACAAGAAAGGACCCAAGGAAACTTGGGTACCAAAATCAACTTGATTTGTATTTTGGATTGTGTGCAGGGAAATAAGAGGAATCTATGGTACCTAGACAGTGGATGTTCTAGGCATATGACAGGAGATTCAACCCTGCTCACAGAGTTCAAGGAGGAAGCTGGCCCTAGGATTACCTTTGGAGATGACAGCAAAGGTTATACTAAGGGATATGGCTTGATTACAAAGGACAATGTCATCATTGAAGAAGTGGCTTTAGTTGAAGGTTTGAAGCACAATTTGCTGAGTGTCAGTCAGATTTGTGACAAAGACTATGAAGTAAAGTTCACTAAAGAAGCCTGTGTTGTTTCTACCAAGAAAAACAACAATGTGGTTCTGACAGGCTTTAGAAAAGGAAATGTTTACATAGCTGACTTCAACTCAGTATGCTCAGAATCCATTACTTGTCTCTTCAGCAAAGCAAGCAAGGATGAGAGTTGGCTATGGCATAAAAAGCTGTCTCATTTGAATTTTAAAGTAATGAATGATTTGGTAAGAAAGGATCTTGCTAGAGGAATCCCTCAATTGGAGTTCATCAAAGATGGACTGTGTGATGCCTGCCAATTAGGAAAGCAAAAGAAATCATCCTTCAAGAGCAAGACAGAGTCATCTATTGTTAAGCCCCTTCAATTGCTGCATATGGACTTATTTGGTCCAGTAAATGTCATGTCCATCTCAAAGAAGAAATACTGTCTGGTGATTGTGGATGATTTCTCTAAGTTTACATGGACTTTCTTCCTGCACTCCAAAGATTGTGCAAGTGAAATCATCATCAATCATCTCAGACAAGTAAACAATGGTTCTGAAGTAAAAGTACAAAGAATCAGGAGTGACAATGGCACTGAATTCAAAAATTCCACAATGAATATTTTCTGTGAAGAGAATGGAATTGTCCATGAGTTTTCTGCTGCTAGAACACCTCAACAAAATGGGGTTGTTGAAAGGAAAAACAGAACTCTCATTGAAGCAGCTAGAACAATGTTAAGTGAATCAAGATTGCCAACATATTTCTGGGCTGAAGCTGTCAGCACTGCATGCTTCACTCAGAATATTTCCTTGATCAATCAAGCTAGAGGAATGACTCCTTACCATTTATTCACCAACAAGAAACCAACGTTAGCTTTTCTCCATGTCTTTGGATGTAAGTGTTTTGTGCTAAGGAATCATGGAGATAACTTGGGCAAATTTGAAGCAAAGGCAGATGAAGCTATCTTTGTTGGGTATGCAGCAGGGAAAGCCTATAGAGTCTACAATTTAAGAACCAACATTGTCATGGAATCTGTACATGTTGTGTTTGATGATCAGAAGATTCTAGGTCTGAATGATGAAGGCTTCCATGAAAAGTTGAGATTTGAAAATGAGGTAGAAGGAAGAATGTACATTGATGATGATGAGGAAAATGAAGATCATGACCTTGGAAATTCACCTAGAGCTGTTGGTCCAACTAGAAGTGATGCTAACACTGGAAATGAAGCATCCGTTGACAGTCATACTAGATCATCAGATTCATCCGTTGACAGACATTCTCATGTATCCGTCGACAGGCAAAATGGAGCATCCGTTGATAGACAAAATGATGCTTCTGTTGACAGTCAACTTCATAATTCCTCAAGGACAACAAACTCAGGGGGAGTTTCTCAAAGTCAAAACTCAATATCCAATCAACAATATCATACTCACGTAGATGAAGTAACCTCATCTAGATCAAACCTTCCACCTTCAAGAAAATGGACCAGAGATCATCCTTTTGAGTTAATCATTGGTGACTCAAACTCAAGAGTCCAAACTAGGAGAGCCACACAAGAAGAATGCCTATACAGTAGTTTCCTGTCTCAAGAGGAACCTAAGAAAGTGGAGGATGCTCTTCTAGATCCAGATTGGGTCTTAGCAATGCAAGAAGAGCTAAACCAATTTGAGAGAAATAAAGTATGGAAGCTTGTGCCCAAACCTGATGATAGAGGTATCATAGGTACCAAATGGGTTCTCAAGAATAAGACTGATGAAAATGGCATAATTGTGAGGAATAAAGCTAGATTAGTGGCAAAGGGCTATTCTCAAGAAGAAGGAATAGATTTTGATGAAACTTTTGCACCAGTGGCAAGACTTGAGGCCATCAGAATTTTCCTAGCCTATGCAGCACATGCCAACTTCAAAGTCTATCAGATGGATGTTAAAAGTGCCTTTCTAAATGGGGAACTGGAAGAAGAGGTATATGTCCATCAACCTCCTGGCTTTGAAGATCCAGAATTTCCAGATTATGTATATCTTCTCTTGAAAGCACTTTATGGTTTGAAGCAAGCACCAAGAGCCTGGTATGACACTTTATCTCAATTTCTTCTGGAGAATCACTTCACTAGAGGTACAGTAGATAAAACTTTATTTCATAGAAATGTCAATGGTTCTTCAATACTTGTTCAAATCTATGTAGATGATATTATTTTTGGGTCTACAGATGAGAAGCTTTGTAAAAGGTTTGCCAAACTTATGCAAAGTAGGTATGAAATGAGCATGATGGGTGAATTAACTTACTTTCTTGGCTTACAAGTAAAGCAAGTTAATGAGGGAATTTTCATAAGTCAAACAAAATATATTTATGATCTCTTAAAGAAATTTGACTTAATGGATTGTGCCTCTGCAAAAACACCTATGGCCACTGCAACTAAGCTTGAGTTGAATACTAAGGAAAAATCTGTGGACATCTCAAGCTATAGAGGCATGGTAGGCTCACTTCTATATCTAACAGCTAGTAGACCTGATATAATGTTCTCCACATGTCTTTGTGCTAGATTTCAAGCTGACCCTAGAGAGTCTCACTTGATTGCTATTAAGAGAATTTTCAGGTATCTCAAGGGAACACCAAACCTTGGCATTTGGTACCCAAGAGATTCTGGCTTTGATCTAATTGGCTATTCAGATGCAGACTATGCAGGTTGCAGAATTGATAGGAAAAGTACTACAGGCTCCTGTCAGTTTCTAGGGAATAGGCTTGTGTCATGGTTCAGTAAGAAACAGAATTCAGTCTCCACTTCTACAGCCGAAGCTGAGTACATTGCAGCTGGAAGTTGTTGTGCACAGATTCTTTGGATGAGGAATCAACTTATTGACTATGGTCTAAAAGTTGAAAAGATTCCAATTTTCTGTGATAACACTAGTGCTATTGCCATCACAGAAAATCCAGTGCAACATTCGAGAACCAAGCATATTGACATCAAATACCATTTCATCAGAGAGCATGTGATGAATGGTACAGTAGAAATGCACTTTGTGCCAAGTGAAATGCAGCTTGCAGATATCTTCACCAAGCCTCTTGATGAATCCTCATTCACAAGATTGGTAGGTGAACTAGGTATGCTTAATTTTTCATAATTCCTAGTGGTATCTAATAATACTGTATTGCAGCTAGAAATGTGTTTTGATTTACTTGAGAATTAAAAACTCTCAGAATAACTCTTAGCAGAAATTTTGTCTAAGGCAAAATTTGCTTATCAACGGATATAATTTTATCCGTTGGTAGTGTAAACACATTACTAGATTTTCGTATGTCAACGGATAACAGGTTGTCCACGTCATCGATGGATAAACTGTTTTCTCAACCGTCCAATCTTTATCCGTTGATATACATATTCTTTTTATATAGCCGTTGATAAACGTGTATAATTAGTCACGGCTGTACTTCTTTTCTTTTTATTTATTGTCTGACAGTTACTTTTGACCAATGGGGTAATTACTCTTAATTATTTCATTTTTAATTCTTGGAATATATAAAAGGCTGTTTTGTATTCTCACATTTCACCTTTATTCATTTTCAAGAGTCTCATTAGTTAACTGCATCTTCTTCACTAAATCTCTCTCTGCAACAAAAACTCAAACACTCCAATGGCGCCTATTGTTAAGATGATGTCTTCCACCGGGTTTACCTATGAGAAGAACAATTTCGCGGCCTTTGTTGATACTGTGAACGCTCCAGAAGCATATCACACCATGATGAATTTCGTGAAGAAATGCAAACTGTCACATGCTATGACTGCCACCACTCCTCTAATCCATGAGGTTATCGAAGAGATGTGGGCATCTGCTGAGTACAATGGCACAGACGGTACACTTGCTTTTTCTTTAAAGGGTAAAAATTATGTAGTTAATTCTGATGTGTTAACTGCTTGTTTAAAATTGCCTGAGAATAACTGTCTGAAGGAACCCAGTAATGCTGAAATTGTTACCATGCTTAATTCCATAAATTATACCCTTAGTACTGAGAACTTAGGGAAAATTGTTAGGAAAGGTATGGTTAAGGAATGGAGTTATCTTTGTGATGCCTTCATTAAAACTTTTTCTGGCAAGATTAGTAACTTTGATGCTGTTACCAACTCCATGCTAGTTATGCTTTGTATGCTTTTAACTGATAAATTTTATAATTTTGGCACACTAGTCATGTATGAGATAGCAGCTAAATTAGGTAAAAAGGAAACTAGGGGCAAGAATGTTTATTTTGCTAGATTTTTAATGCTCCTAGCACTGCATGTATCTGAGAATGAGCTATCCATTGCTAACCCGGATAGCAAGTTCAATTGTTTTGTTCAGGAGAAGAGAGTCTTAAGTGATTTGATTCGAATGAACCTAAATGCAGAAGTACAATTGGTATATCTACCAATTGTTCAGGTAACTGTTTCCAACCCTGAACTTCCTATCTCCAACCCCCAAATTTCTTTGCCTTCTAGTGTCACAATGGAGTCTGTGACTGTGACCAAACAGGCTCCTACCAAAGTGACCAAATCCAAAGTTCCTAAACCACAATCTAAAAGACAAACCTCAGGTGTCTCTCAAAAGGCATCTGTTGCAAAAACTACCAAAGCTCTTGAGGGGAGTGTGAAGGTGGTAGTGAGTGGTGAGGGACAGGGTGAACATCAAAGAAGCCCTAAGGATAAGGAAGGTAAGGCAAGTGCACCCAACATTTCAGTCTCTCAAAAGACTGTTAATGAACCTACAAGCCAATTTCTAGTTACATCCTCTCAACAGGGTGTGACTACTAATTTGAGTTCCATTTCAGGAACACAGCACAAAAGGGCAAGGGACACAGATAGCTCTCCCTCAAAAACCTATGGTAGAAGGGTAAAATCCAAAACCATTGGGGAATCACAGGGTGCACACACTGTACAGCAAACTGTACCTTCTCAAATTCAGTTTGATGTGACTTCAATAAATGTGGAGTCACAGCCCCTTGATCTTAACCTTCAAATCGATACACATTTTGATCCACCATCACCAACTCCATCTCTGGATGTGGATATGATATCTACATCAATTCCTGATTCTCCATCTTTAAAATTCATGGAGAAGCCCCACTCAACAATTGGTGGTCATCCTCTTTTAGATGATTTGTTGGACCATCAATCTTCCATTCCTGAATTCACAACACTATCTGTGGCCTCTTCCTTAAAATCAATCACCACAGATTCAGTGTTGGTTTTCACTTCAACGGATACTCGTTTACCTTCATCAACGGATATCCTTCATCCGTTGACAAGTGTTTCTCCATCAACGGATATGTCTTCAACTAACTATCCGTTGACAGCAATAACTACTACATCAACGGATACACCTTATCCGTTGACAACTCTCTCTACCAGTGCAAAATGTGACATTCCTATGTCAACTGTGGAGGAGTTTGTAGTAATTGAAACACTTTTAGGAATGAGGGAAGGGAGTGAGAGGCTGCCTTGTGAGCAGGCAAAAGGAGAGAAAATCATTGAGAGGCTGACCATTTCTTCCGGTCAGGCAAAAGGAGAGCTAGAGAGTTCCACCTTAGTAGGTGAAGGTGAGGGTGTGAGAGGTGTGAGCCAGGGGGAGCCCCTGATGCAAGAAAAGAGAGATGAGAGGAGAGAAGGGACTACAGGAGAAATAAGGCAGGAAGAATCAGTCATTGCAAGTGAGTTAATGGAGGTTAATGAAGCTTCCAAAGAGATGGAATTTAGACAAGAATATCAGTCAGTTATTGACTCCATCTCTTTGGATCCTGAAACCTTTACTCATCCTGTTTCTGCCTATCAAGTCATGGCACAACAGGGCAATGTGGAGGCAGAGGAGGCAATGCACCTAGTGCACACCTCAGAATCTCTTCAAAGAGCAAAAGAAGCTTTACAAACCCTGTCTCCAAATGCTGGAAGTGAAGAGTTTGGCAGTTATGACAGTCAGAGTTCAGATGGTGAAGACATAAATGAAGATGAAACTCCAGGATGGATGTTTTCCAATGCCACTGAACTTGGGCATCTCAATGTGGAAATCATGAAGCAATACCAATCTGCTAAGGCTGAGCACCAAACTGCAGAACCACAGAGAAAGACTGTTCTTGAGCAAGTAATGGCCTCCCTGAAATTACAAAAGATGCAATCTGTTATTCAAAGAACACAGCAAGAGGAGGTCCAGTCTGCAATTAGAGATATGAAAATAGCACTAGATGCCAGGATTGAGGCACTAGCTCCTACTACCACTCAGAAGGTGCTTTCTAGCAAACTTCTCAAAGAAGACAGCCTGGCTAAGTCTGTTCAGCTTCTTTCCTCAAGGGTGGATAGTATGGAATCTCAATTACACACCATCATTGCCAATCAAACAAAACAAACTCAACTACTGGAAATGCTACTTGCAGCTTCAACCCCAACCCTTGATGCTAACAAAAAGGGGGAGAAAATGGGAACAAGCACAGAAGAGGCTGCAACATCTACTGGCCAATTTCAAGCTACCAGTAGTGAGATAGCACATATTGAGGGGGAGCAACAGCCAATTGTAGTGGTCAATCCAACAGAGTTTGAGATAAAGGCTTCCCCTGTGAAGAAACAAGTGGCTTTGCCTGAGATTCAAAGATTAGAAGACATCTCAGATGGTGAAAGGGAAGCCAGGATAGAAGCTTTGGAAAAGATAAACAAGGAGGCTAATGACAGAATTCTAAGGACAGAGAGGATGATCAATGAATCAATTGCATCAACTCTGTTCCTTAATGCTCAATCTTCTGCTCCAACAATATCAACCACAATCATGAAGGTGCTCACTCCAAGGGTTGTGGCTCCTACATTCTATGATGCTGAGCCATCATTTGTCAAAGAATTTGAACCAGCTATCAAAACCAGAGCCTACTCACCACCAAAGGAAAATGGGAAGAACAAGCTTCAATTGGACTACCCATTTCCCAAGAATGATGAAGAAAAGCTGATGGGAAAAACAATTATGGAGTTCAAAGTTCAGACAAATAAGAGTGTAAGAGATTGGATGGCTGTAATCATGAGGAATGGAAAAGTATTAAATATATCCAACAGTCATCCTAGATTTGTGGAAGCTAAAAGAGAAGAAGTCTCCAGAATCCAAAGGGAAGCCCATCCAAGTACAGAAAATCAACATGAAAACTCAGAAGAGAAGCAAGCCAGGCTAGCTCAAGAGTTAATGGATGAGGTAGAGGTTGAAATGAAGGAACCTGAGGAAGTTCCCAAAATCAAACCTAGAAGAAGGAAAGCTAAAACCAAGAGGGTTCTTTCTCCAGAACCCTCTCCAGAAAAAGAAACAATTGGTTCACCAGTACCTATGTCTGCAATAGTAATCGACCCAACTGTAAACTTTCATGGTGACCCCATAAGGCCTAAAGAGGAACCAGTGAATTTTGATTCAATTGAAGTTCCTTCATTCTTGCTAAATCCAAAACAGAAGAAAAGGGCTCCAAAGAAGCAACTTTCAAAGGGACCAGTTCAAGTTGCTAGGGTACCTGCCATTGTCAAACAACCAATCTTGGAAAACAAAGAAGACTTTATCTATCAGGCAGAAATTGAAGAATACTCTGACATGAATCTATTTTTGGATGAATTGTCAGAAGTAAGAGGAATTGACAAGTACAAGAATCAGCCTGAGAGATTAGTGTTTGTCTACAAGGGAGGAAGTCAGAGGACATGGCCACTAAAGAAGGTTCTTGGAGAAAATTATCATACATTGACCAGAGTGTTCTCAGCTTTCAAGAGACACACAGGGTTCTCTGAGATAGCCAGAAGGGAGATAATTAGCAGAATAGAAGAAATAAGGAGAGAATGGAACTCACCCTCAATTCTACCAAAGAAAATAAAGATCCCTTATAATGGACAGAAAATCCACATTCAACCCTTTTGGATGATGGAGTTCAGGGATGATGAGGGCACTAGGAGATTCTTCTGGTTAGAAGACCAACTGTCAAAGGCTAGTTCTGACTACCTGAGATGGTTACAACTAAAGCTAAATCCAAAGGTTATTGAAGAAGATACCTTCTATAGGCAACTTCAAGTGCAAATTGAGTCCAACTCTGCCAAGGAAGGAAAGTCAAGGGTGCAGCCAACCAGAGAGAGGAAACCTCATTAATCTGCTCAATCTAAAGGAGCACATCTCTGATAAGTTTCTTAAAGCTTTCTGTTTTTAATTTTTGTAGCTTAATACAATGTTTGCATACTGTAGTGTGTATATATCGTTAGGAATGTTTTGTTATCATCAAGGTTCTGAATTTATGCTTTATTGCCATCAAGTATAAATTGGGGGAGATTGTTAGGAATATGTTGTAGTTGATGATAACTTAACATTCAAGCAAAATTGTATAAGTCAAGTTTTGTAACTGTCAACGGATAAGACCTTATAACTCTATCCGTTGACAGGTAGCTCATCAACGGATGAGGTTTTGTAGCATACTGCAATATCTCTATTTATCAGTTGATAGTGTCTTTATTCAGAGTCATGTTGACCATCAATGGATAGGCAGAATAGGGTAGCCAATTGTAAATAAGCTATGCTATGTAATTCTGTCTAAGTGAAAATGTATCAACGGATGAGAACAGGGCTCTATCAACGGATACAACTCAAATCTACTCGATCAACGGATACAGCTCAAACTACCATCAACGGATAAGTAGACACAACATCAACGGATAATCATTGTCACTTTATCCTATGCTAGGAATTAGCAGTTGATAAGGACAGGTTTGACTGACAGATCACATGGGTTGATAGTAGGTATAAAAAGCAATATGGCAGCCATACTTTGGAAACACAGAAGAAAGAAGCATTCCATTTACACAGTACATACAAGAAAGGTGCAGGGGACATATCTGTTCACAAGGACAACCTTTCGGCTACATGTGGATTTGGAGTGGAGTAGCAAGTCAACTTGAATTAGATTAATATTATCTTATTCCTGTAGCACTTGTAAACTTGGAATATATAACCAAGTGTAGCAACTCTTTAGATAGTAAGAAAACATACACATTTGCTTAGGGTTTCTTGAATATCTTTAGAAGCAAAGAGTTGTAAACACAGAAGCTGTGTACATTTGTATCACAGGGTTTTCTTCGAATAAAAGTCTCAGGTGGTACATTTAACCACCTGATTTTTTATGTGTTTGTGAACCATTTCTTATTCAGCAATTATTTCCTTATAGATTTCTGTGGTTTTTATCAGAAATTATAATTATCAAGAATTGTATTCAACCCCCCCTTCTACAATTATACAAGTGTGTAATCTGGGAATAACAATCGGGTTTTGTTAAGGCCTATAAAACAAAAGACTCCTTACGAGCTTTACTTTGGCAAAACACCGAAACTAAGCTATTTTCAAGTATTTGGAAGTAAGTGCTTCATATTAAACTCGAAAGATTACCTTACTAAATTTGACCCTAAGTCAAGTGAGGGTATATTTCTTGGATACTCTACAAATAGTAAAGCCTATCGAGTATTCAATCTCAAAACACTTGTGGTGGAAGAATCAATGAATGTAGCATTTGATGAAAGTAAACCACCACCAAAGTACAAAGATCTTGTTGAAAAAGACGATGTCGAACAAGATGATGTAGAAAATATGTGTTTGCACAAAATCACGCAAGTATACGTGGTCACAAGTAATACAATTCAAGTTCGTTCCACAGAGATCTGGTTATGGTTCTATTTAGTAGATGCACCTATTCAACAATGTATGGCTTTAATTCACTGCTAAGAAAAGTAACAAATTAGGATTTTTGAGTAACTAAATTAACTAAGATGCAAATTAACAAAATAAAGAATTAATTAACTAAGAGAATTAAATCGAATTACTTATATGAGAATAAACATGGGATCCTAACTTCATTAAATACTTCCCTTAGATCTGACGCCTTTAATCACTATATGCAATGGTTTTGATATCTGATCGGATAACACGAAACAAGTATACGCTACCTGTTAGCATACGCATACCAAACTAAACATACATCCACAAAAGAGATAGAAGATGAATAGACACCAATTATGCTTAGACCCTATATGTCTATAGAATTTGAAAACATAACGGTTGAAGAATAAGTTATCCATAATGATCACATAAGGTAGTATAAGTATTTTCATCTCACACCACGAATCATATTGATAAACAATTATGAACCTATGCTAGCATGGCAAGTTCTAAATCTCAAGATCCATTTTCACTTCACAAGAGATTAACAAATTAGATGTTCGCGATGCATCTATCTATTAAGCATAACCATACGAGGATATAAACTATACACCACACACAGATCTTTAAAGCATCAAGATACTAAGTTCCATAAATAAATCCGTTAGAATCCCATGACAACGATTAGCTCATAATTGAACCGTTCATCGTCATGGGATGTGATGAAAACATGATAAATAACAAGATATGAAAGAAAGAAGCAATAATATTATTAAAATAGAGAGTTGAGAGAACAAATCTATGATCCAACGTATACAAAAGATGAAGTAGTTCTAGATCCGTGCTTGTCACCGAGCGTTGAATCCTTTTCCACTCTCTCCCTTGCAAATCTAAGTTATAATAATAACAACGATCCTCTTTTACAAGGCTAAGATGATAACCAGCGTGCTTCATGCACTCCCAGCGCGCTTTTCCCCTATTTTATGCGATGCAGGCGCGTGTCATGCGCCCCAGGCGCACGCTGTTCCTGCCGAACACTGATTTTCTTCGTTTTTCTTCGTTTCTGAGCCGTTTTCTTCCGTTCTTCTTGCACGAACTTCCCGTCTTCAATCCATTGACTTGTAATTCTCTTGATAGTTGATATTGAGACACCATCATGCATTCCATAACATAATCAACTCCAAAAACAATGGAAAGTTCACCCCTAATCGACATTCTTGCAAACCTGCACAATTAAGCAAAACACATCAAAAATACCACAAACTTGAATCCAAGTACACCAATTTAAGCCGATATGGAACGTTCCAAGTGGATATAAAATCCACTTATCACACCCCCAAACTTAAACCGATGCTTGTCCTCAAGCATAAACAATTACAACTAACTAACTAATTAGTACCACTTCCGTAGGTGATCACGGTTGCATTTGGCATATGCAACAAGCCCTTTAAACCCCTAGGCAGCCCTAGTGGACGAGTAAGGTCTCGTGAGGGCCTATAGCGAATGTACCCACAAAATCCATTTAACCTAATGCAATGCAATGCATGAATGCAACAAATATGAAAAATGCAAAATCCCCTTCAAACTCACCAAAACCAACTAACAAGCAAATATCTCAAAGAATGCAACAAATCCAAGCAGAGCTCGACTAAGTCCCCGTATACTAGCAATACATGACAGAAACGTGAATGTGTGCGATGCTCATCAGAAATACTCCCAAAACTAGGTTAAAAATCATACATGCCCTTCGCCAAGACAATCACAGGTTTATAAATAGAATAGACTGTAGACACTTCATAACTTAGAAACACCTCCATCCTCATTCAAGTTAGCCAGGAATTCATGCTTTTTTACTACACTACGACACATAATACCATAAACAATACGCATGCTTATTTAACCGTGCAATGAATGAGACCCCAAAAGGCTTATACAATAATACCCATGTAGCGAGTGTTAGGTCAGCAATCCCAAACTACAAGGCTTTAGGTTACTAGGACTAAGTCCCCTCGGACTTAATTACTCGAGTATTAAAGAGCTCACTCGTGGTTAATTTTGCATTTAACAATTGGACTTTTGACTTTTTTTCTTTTTTTTCTTTATATATATGCAATCTGGAATGAGCCTTTCTCATTTCCAACCCTAGACTACTCATAAAAATATGAGCAGGCTACTAGCCATTTGACACCTAGCCATCAACTAGCATGAAATCCCTGGTTTCCCCCAAACTTAGACTTTAATGCTCCTATGCCATCAAGGGAATAACGAAAATTTTAAATATAATCAGGTGATTAAATCTCAAAACATCCAAACAAGCATAACCTCAACCTAGCCCAAAAGCAAACAATGAGTTTGTGTAAAGGTTTTGTTCCCGTAACATGCAAGTCAATTTCGTAGGAACTATAAATCAGCCCTCTACTCATCATTACCACACTCAATTAAACATCTACCTACCAATCAGAATCAGCTCGTCCTAAGGGATCATGAATTATGCATGCCATGAAATGCAACTAATATGAACTCACATGGTAAAACAAACAAAATAACAGAATGTCCTATATAAAACAAACGTAGATAACACGAACATATATGCATGAATTACTACTAATATGCAAAACATGATATCCTACATGAACACAATGACACACAATAACTACTACACACTACTTATCCCCCAAACCACCCCCAAACTTACAAAATTCAATGTCCCATTGAATGGAAGTAAATACGAGGGATAGCAGAAAACATACCTAAAAATACCGAAACACATGGGTTGCCTCCCACGAAGCGCTGTCGTTAACGTCATTTAGCCGGACAAATATGATTCAACTCATGGTGGCTCGAAGATCGCATTCGACTTGTCCTTAGCAGAAGTACCATTCACCTATTGTCTGACAACCTTCTTGCTATCTTCCCACATTTTTTCTAAATCAAACTTCCCTTTGACTCTTCCTCCAATCGACTTCTTCTTTTTCTTCTTCACACCTCTAAGGTGTTTATCCCTTTCAGTTGACTGAACCACACACTCTTCTACCGCATCATCAACTATCCACCTTCTTAACACATTATCGTGACCCTCTTCAAAAATCACTAACTCATCATTCAAAAGGACATACCTCAAATGGGATGGAATTTTTCCAATCTTGACATTCGAAAGATCTCGAATTGAAGAACTGCCAATGGACTCACTGAAATGCTGCTTTAGCATGTGCGTGTCCGACTTTTCACTCGACAACTAATCAAACTTCTTTATCTGACCTGTATCAATCATTTTCACACTGCAACATTCTTCATCTTCTGTCGGAAATTTCATGGCCTTGAACACATTAAAAGTGACATTCTGATCTTGCACCCTCATTGTAAGCTCTCCTTTTTGCACATCGATCAAAGTACGACCTGTAGCTAGAAAAGGCCTTCCCATGATTATGGGAATCTTCTTGTCTTCTTCAAAATCCAAGATCACAAAATCAGCAGGAA
The DNA here is from genome assembly GCA_037693485.1 of Kitagawia praeruptora. NCBI lineage: Eukaryota > Viridiplantae > Streptophyta > Magnoliopsida > Apiales > Apiaceae > Kitagawia > Kitagawia praeruptora. The sequence goes on along the minus strand of CM075351.1, from coordinate 111,087,250 downwards.
ATATGAGCTTATCAACCTTCACCAAGACATCTTCTACTATACCCCTCAGATAAGTGATAGATCGATCAGCCAACTGCAAAGAGATGTTAGTTGGTTTCGGCTCCGGTAGTCCAAGTTGCTTGAAAACAGACAAGGGCATGAGATTAATACTAGCTCCCAAATCACATAAGCATTTGCCGAATGAAAGGTTGCCAATAGTACATGGAATAGTGAAACTTCCCGGATCTTTCAATTTAGGTGGCAACTTCTGTTGCAAAACAACACTACACTCCTCCGTCAAAGCCACTGTTTCAAAATCTTCCAACCTTCTCTTCCGTGACAAAATATCCTTCATGAACTTAGCATATCTTGGCATCTGCTCCAATGCTTCAACAAAAGGAATGTTAATGGACAGTTTCTTAAAGACATCCATAAACTTCTGAAACTGTTTCTCTTGACTTTTCTGCAAGCGTCCAGGATATGGAGGAGGAAGATAGACCTGATTATTCTTTGAAGATTGCTCCGGAGTAGACTTTTCAACAGGTTTCTTGCTCTTCTCACCATCAAGCTGATCAGCCACTAAATCAGATTTCTCAATTTCTGGCACTGCAGATTTTTCAACCTGCTGATTTTGAACATCATCTTCTTTATTTGCTGATTTTGGATCTGTTGTAACCCTTCCCGATTTCAAAGTAACTGCTTTCACCTGCTCATGGACCTCGCTCTTGCCTGGATTTGCCTCTGTATCACTAGGAAGAGTTCCTTGTTGCCTACTAAGAAAAGCACTTGCAATCTGTCCCACCTGGCTCTCCAAGATCTTTTGAGAAGCTTGCAGGTTCTTCATCATCATCCTCAAATCATCCATTTCTGATTTTTCATTAGAAGATTGCCCCGCATGAGCCTGGGGTTGTTGCTGCTGAAATCCCGGAGGTTGATATGGTGCCCTCGAAGCATAAGGCTGTTGATAGCCTTGAGTGAATGGTTTCGCTTGCTGTCCCTGAAACTGCTGCTGATAAGGTTGTTGTGCACTTTGATTATTGCTCCAGCTGAAATTGGGATGATTCCTGTTGCTAGGATGATAAGTAGCTGGAACTGGTGCAGCAGGTCTCTGGAAATTACTCACGAACTGTGCTGATTCAGAAGAGATAGCACACTGATTCGTCTCATGTGCGCCCGCACATAACTCACAAACACTAGCCACCTGCTGAACTCCATAATTTGCAAGAGAATCCACCTTCATAGTCAAAGCCTTCAACTGAGCCGCAATAGCTGAAGCTGTATCCAATTCAAACAAACCTGCTACCTTGCCTTGAGAAAGCCTCTGCGTTGGATTCTGATATTCAGTAGCAGCCATCGTCTCAATAAGTTCATAAGCTTCATCATAGCTCTTAGCCAACAGAGCTCCTCCTGATGCTGCATCTAGCATAGGTCTAGATTGTGCTCCCAACCCATTGTAGAAACTATTGATAACCATCCAGTCAGGCATGCCATGATGTGGACACCTACGAAGCATCTCCTTGTATCGTTCCCAAGCCTCACACAAAGATTCTCCAGATTGCTGCTGAAATTGAGTTAGCTGGTTCCTTATTGCTGTAGTTTTCGCCATAGGGAAGAATTTAGTAAGAAACTTCTGAGCAAGATCCTCCCATGTAGTAATGGAACCAGGTGGTAGAGAGTGTAACCAGCCCTTAGCTTTATCCTTCAGAGAAAATGGGAAAAGTCTCAACTTGATAGCATCATCCGACACACCATTGAACTTGAAAGTATCACAGATCTCGATAAAGTCCCGAATATGCAGGTTAGGATCCTCCGTAGGAGCACCCCCAAACTGAACCGAATTCTGTAGCATCTGAATAGTGCCCGGCTTGATCTCGAAGTTATTAGCCGTGATGGCCGGCCTGATAATACTAGACTGGATATCATTGATCTTCGGCTGTGAATACTCCTTCAACGCCTTAGCTGCTGCATCTGCCATTGCCACTATAGTTTCAGCTTCCTCGTTCTTATCCTCTCTATTCTCTAAAAGATCATCTTTTGCCAGTTCTTCCAAACGAGCTTGTAAGCGTGTTCGTATACACACCTAAGTACCTGAAACACCACGATACAAACAAAACAAGTAAGAAATCCGAGTCAGTGAACGCTAACGACCACTATTGACAAGCACATAAACCAAAAATAAAACACCGTAGATCCCCGGTAGCGGCGCCAAAAACTTGTTTGCACAAAATCACGAAAGTATACGTGGTCACAAGTAATACAATTCAAGTTCGTTCCACAGAGATCTGGTTATGGTTCTATTTAGTAGATGCACCTATTCAACAATGTATGACTTTAATTCACTGCTAAGAAAAGTAACAAATTGGGATTTTTGAGTAACTAAATTAACTAAGATGCAAATTAACAAAATAAAGAATTAATTAACTAAGAGAATTAAATCGAATTACTTATATGAGAATAAACATGGGATCCTAACTTCATTAAATACTTCCCTTAGATCTGACGCCTTTAATCACTATATGCAATGATTTTGATATCTGATCGAATAAAACGAAACAAGTATACGCTACCTATCAGCATACGCATACCAAACTAAACATACATCCACAAAAGAGATAGAAGATGAATAGACACCAATTATGCTTAGACCCTATATGTCTATAGAATTTGAAAACATAATGGTTGAAGAACAAGTTATCCATAATGATCACATAAGGTAGTATAAGTATTTTCATCTCACACCATGAATCATATTGATAAACAATTATGAACCTATGCTAGCATGACAAGTTCTAAATCTCAAGATCCACTTTCACTTCACAAGAGATTAACAAATTAGATGTTCGCGACACATCTATTGTTGCCCAGTAATTAACAATTGTAGAAGGGGGGTTGAATACAATTGTATAAGATTTTCGACTTAAACAAATAACACAAGTATGAATCAATAACAACTTTATTAATTCTGATATAAAACTGTTACAAAACTCTCTTAAGAAATTCTTATGTTCTTAAGAGCTGCTAGGTTACAAGATAAATCGTGTAAGCGATTACAATAATGTAAAACCTAAACTGTGTTTATATAGAGTACACAGTTACACTATCAATTACAAGATATTCTAAATCAATTACATATATCTCTGAATGCATATCTTGTATGATAGCTGCATTCCTACAATCTAGGAACCGACATATCAATCTTCCTTGATCTCTGGTCTGATGAGAATCTTCATGAAATACTGACCAGCTTCTAATCCTGATGATAGTCCAATACTGACGTTGTATTACTGATGACGTCAGCATCAGTATCTGATCAGTAATGCCCAGATCCTAATCATCATTTGAATCAATATCTAACAATCTCCCCCAATTTGTTCTTTATGAACCAAAGCACAAATTCCTTGATTCAAAGATGTCAAAAACTCAAAACAAAATACCTTCTAAAAATCATCAGGAACAGTTTCAGAAATTCTTTGATAAAACAGATTCATTCTCAAGAAATCAGATATCAATTCTTCTTCCTTGCTTTCAAGAATTTGAATCAGTTTCTTCTTCAGATTTTTGAGTTCTTCATCTTCCTCATTAATCTGATAGATAGCTGCCCTGAGATTCTGAATTGAGCTTCTTGGAAGATCTAAATCACCTAGCAACACATAAGCAATTTCCTTCCCATCTGGATTTAGAGACAGTTGTTCCATGCCTAGATACACTTCTCTAACAGCTATACCTTTCTTCATTTCAACCTCTATGTCTCTTAAATTTAAGTACATAGGAATATAATTGCCATCATACCTCGTTCCTCCATCCGTAAATCTCTGTCTAATTGTCCTATAAATCATGACAAACCAATTGTAGTAAACTTCTCTTTCATTAACATTGATTCTTTTACTTCTGAGAAGATACAGAACATATTTCAGCTCTTTTGCAGATTTGCACAACAAATCATGAATAGGAATCTTCTTTACACTTCTATCTTTCATGAAGTACAACATCTTTTCTATTTTCTTTGCACTAGCATGACAATCAGCAATGATAGCAACAGCTTCAAGTTTCCAGAGATGATCAACGGTTAACTCATCACCAATCTTGTCAACTGGAGCATGTTGATCAGTTTGTACAATGAAAATAATCTGTGCATGACTATACCCAATTCCTCCTCTTGTGCCAGGTTCCAATCCTTTCAAACCAGATTGCATACTTACCCATTTTGGTGGATTTTCAGCAATAAATGTAGTAGACTTTGATTTAACAATCAATAAAGATTCATTAATCAAAGAAGACTCTGTTATCAGTCCTGCTGATTTGAAAACAATCGGTTTCCTATAATCACACTCACTCTTCTCCTTTTTCTTACTCTTCTTCTTCTTCTTCTCATCTGTTGGATAATTCTGCTGATGTTCAGGAACAGATTTATCTTTATCATACCATAAATTCCTGTCTGATCTATGAACATTTCTCAAGTAGTCTCTGGTTGTTATCCTTTCTGCTTCTCTGGCTTTAGCTCTGATCTCACTTTCTCTTTCAAATCTTCTGAAGTTCTCTTGTTCATACTCCAGTGTATCTTCAACAACTTCCATATTGTGAAATTCAACCACAACCTTAAGAATCATAATCTTAAGTTCTTTTAAAATTTCAGCTTCTTCAAAATCAGAGACAACATTAGAAATTGAACCAAAGACTGACTTCTCATTATATGCAGTAGATTGAACAGCAACCTTACTCTTTCTTTTTAAAGACAATATCTCCTCTTCAATTTCTTCAGGAGCATTGAATCTGTTGTCTGGAGTTAGTGCAAGAGATAGTGGAGTTTTCTTCTTTTCATTTTCAGAAACATCTTTTAATTTGATTCCACTAGATCTTGTTTGCCTTGTACTTGTTTGAGCAGATAATCTTCCTCTACTTCTGTATCTTCCTCCTCTGCCTCTTCCTCTTCTTGCAGCAGGAGCTTCATTTTGTTTTGCAATCTCTTCAAAAATCCTGTTTTGTTCTTCTAAGAACTCATCAGTAGTCATGTTCGGATTTTCTCCAGTAGATAAGATAAGTGCTTTCTCAGCATGATACTGTTGAACTCTTTTGTCTTTATGAAACAGTTTAAGAACACGACCATCCCCAGTGTCAAGTTCATGAAACAGATTAGCAGTATCTTCATCCTGTTCCACATACACATCATCCTCAGGAATGGTTGACAGAGTTTGACCAGGTGTCACAAACTGTTCTTCTTTTGGATTCTGAGATTGCATCATTGTTGTCACTGTCTTCTTACCAGATCTAGAAACATGAGTTGACTGCCTAGTTTGAGTATTAGATCTCTTTATTACTAAAGCAGCATCAGAGGTTTCAACTTTATGTGACTTAGCACCACCATCATTTCCAGAATTATCATCATCCTTCTGTACAACTGGATTAGGTGAGCATTTTGTTTTGACTATCTTCTCCCCCTTTTTGACATCGGCATCTTCTTCAATGAAGAAAGACAAGATAAGCTTGAGGGTTTCATCAATAGTATCAACTTTTGATTCCAAGACAGTCATTCTGGAATCCATTTTCTTGTCAAGTGCTTTAATATCATCAGCAAGAAGACGTGTTTGAGAAGCAGTAGCAGATATAGAAACAGATGTTTGAATACCCGCTTTAAATTTATCAGTAATAGCCTTCATAGAGTCAATCTCACTCTTCAATCCCTTTGCTAGAAGAGCATTTGTTTTGAGAAGAGCCTTGAGTTCAGGAGTTGGCATCCCCGTAGCAATATGACCAGAATGAAAAAGAGCATTTTGAAAATTCATCTCAGTAGTCGGCTGATTCCATTCAGTATCCCATTCATATCCCCTTTTAGCTCGAGTATCAGGAGGAAGTATGGAACTGTACTCCCCTCTGAATTCTTCTTGAGTAACAGACTGCATGTACCTACTCGAAGACCCATAAGTAGATAGGAGACTTGATTTTATTGCTGCCTGCATTTGAATTGTCTCAGGATCAGCATTAGCATGATCATCATCATCATCATCCGAGCTATCACCAGCCTCAGGAAGTTTATCATCAACATTATCATCAGGATGCATAACACCTTTCATTTTCAAATCACCAGTAGATGCAGCTGGTGAATCCTGATGTCCTGCAGACATATTAGTAACATTTCCTAAATCTCTCATTTCTTTTAAAGTGATCTCATCACTTCTTACAATGTTACCTAAGTTACTTTCAATAGCAACTTCTACCTCACTAGAAGTTAACAACTTCTCACTCTGTTCTACCTCTCCTTTTGCCAGTTCAGGAGACTGCCTCTCAGCACTCTTCTTTTTCTCTAAATGTTCACTCTCAATCTCACAAGAAAGGCTCTGACTCATTAAATGTGAAGAAATAAGAGGTGGCTGAGAAGAGTGATCTGAAGTCATACAAATAGAGGTATCCCTTTTATCAGGTCTATCTGTAATCATACTATCAGTAGTAAAGGAAGTAGAGATAGAGATGTTACCTGACGAAGTAGTTAAAGAATCCATTGGCCTTGCAGAAATTGGCTCAATAAGCAATGGAATAAGTGGATCAGTAGTACTTACATCAGGATCGACCACTGCAACTATAGCATGACTTGCATCAGTATTAGCTACTGATGGTTCTTGTGTAGTCTGAGGTTTTGAAGCTTCTTCAACACTTTGAGTCAAAGGTTCTTGTGTGCTTCCCTCAAATGCAGTGTCAGCAATCAAATCATCACATTCAGCAATGTGCAAATCATGAGCAGCTTTATCTGCCAGACTTCTAGCTAGTTCATTTTCAATTCCAGAAGCCCCTTGAGCATTGTCAGGAAACTCCCCTGCTGATGTGATTTTGCCAGCATCTTCACTTTGAGAAGATGGTTCTTGTGGGGCAGGAATATTCTTGTCTTCACCTTCCCTTTGAGAAGGTGGTTCTTGTGTGACTATTCCTTTAGAAATGTCTGCACCTACACTTTGAATAGGTGGTTCTTGTGTGACTGGATCTGCAATAGCTTCTGAACTCCTTTGAAGTTCAGGTTCTTGTGGGCTAGATCCTCTCAGAGATGACATAGTAGTCCTCTGTTTCTTCTGTCTATAAAAAACGTTTGCTTCAGCAGTTTTCTTTTCAAGTGGTGAAGGTTTAAAACCCAACTGAGCAGCAATAGCATTTACTTGATCAACAGACATCTCAATAATTCTTTTCTTTGGAGATGCAGATGCTGGAGAATCAGAGATCTCAACAGTCTTCATAGGTGAATTATCAGGAGTAGAGATGTCAGGATTAGCAGTAGCATCAGGAACTGATGATCCATCCTGATTAATAGATACATCAGGATTGCTTTCCATAGCATCAGTAAGATTCAGAAATTCTGTGTGATCAACAAATTTGCCTTTGCTGATTAATCTTCTTCTTTTCTTCGGCTTTTCAGAGACAGCCACTTCTCTAGTATCAACAACATCAATCTCCTTTTTCTTCATCAAGACTGATATAGGCATTGTGTCATCATTAGAATCAGAATCAGAAACAGCTCTTTGACCAATTTTCCTCTTCACTCCTGTTTCTTTATTCAAACCAGATGTTTCGAGAATTCTTTGTTCACCCCCTTGTGACTTCATTTGAGAGTGAGTTGGAGTAGAGAAATCCTTTGATCCTGATTTCCTCTCAGACACATCAGATCTAGCTAATTTCTTTTATTTTACAACTGATGCCTTTTGTGAGACACCAGAGGTGGTTGACTGTTTAGATGAGTGTTTAGGTTGTGTGCTTGTTTCAGGAATAGGATGTGTAAGGTCCTGTCCCATAGCACCAGTTGCTGGGCAATATTGAATAGGCATTCTCTCTCTTAAAAGAGACCATACTTCATCAGGAATGTATGGAGTTCCATCAAATTTATTTGCCTTATCAGAATTGATTAGACTCTTTATATTGTTTTCTGAGATTTTACAGATAGGCAAAATTGTATCATTCTCAAAAACAGCATGAGGACATAAGTGAGAGAATATTAATTGAAAAAATCTAAGAAAGCAAACATAACCACATTTATCTGCTTTTCTTTCACTTAATGCCTTTAGTATAAAAGACCCATAATCAAATGAGAGATCATGAATTAGAGAATACCCAATTTTGGCTGAACCTGTGGGTAAAGCATCAAAATTTGACACTTTGTTCAAGAAACATCTGCTGATAGTGTCGAAGAAGAAATTCCATTCCTTCTTAAGCTTTGTCCTATAGAGCTCTCCAAACTTCTTTGGCGTTCCATTGTAACCCAAACTTACAACATACTCAAGGAGTCTTGAATCAGGAACTTTGAATACTGGCTTACCAATGATTGATGGTAAGTGTAGGGCTTCATTGACAATCTCAGGAGTCACATAGTATGTAACATTATCATACTCAAAGCTCATTTGAGGCTTTTCTGATGTAAGTCCTTTCCCAAAAACACTTGTGTTCCAAACCTGCATTACAGACTTAAAAGATATCTTGGCAGGTTGGGTTAGAGCATAATTGATTGGGCTTGAGGCCAAAAAGTCCTGAATAATGTGGAAATCATTGGGCAAGTCCTGATGATCTAGAACTGTAGTGAAGTGATTTGTGTTAAAAGTAACTCCATTGATTACCACCTTGCTGTTCATGAAAGATAAATTCTCCATTTGAATTTCAAACACAAGAATTGTGCTAATTTTGAAATTAGGGTTTGAGAGTGCAAAGATAGAGAGACGATGTTTTACTGATGGATTTGAGAGTAATAAATCAATTAGAGAACTAAATTGATATTTGGACAATACTTATGATTTCTCAAAAACAGGTGTCAGTAAACCATTTGTTGATACTCGAGTAATGGACCAAATTACGTGAGAGAGTGGTGATGATTGCATGCGTCACGACTTACATCTGTAACTATATGTAATGATCAAGTGAAACACACGCGCTTGTATTATTCGAGAAATAAGATTGTGATTAAAATAAAACATGGAATTTTGTTTTAAATACAGAAATTTAAAACATCACAATCGAATAATACCTTGTACTTACACCAGAAATACGAATCGTTTCATATTCTTGTGCCACCCTTCTCTATTTAATCTTAGAGACTTGTCCACTTACTTCCTTACCCCTTCATTCTCTCCTGAAAGAAAAATAAGAAAAACCCTTCACAGCAAAATTTTACAACAATGTCGAACCTTACAATCAAAGAGAAAAATCTCCATCTCTTAGAGAAAAGAGATATATTTAGCTATACTCGTGAAGAGTTTGCTGCTTTCGACTGGGAAAGACAACTTGAAACTCTCTGGTTGCAGATGGATGCAGGTCTTGAAGAAATCGAGAAGGAAAAACCTGCAAAAGTGATCGACATCGATGCTGCCCTCCAAGCAACATTAGCATGGCTTTCATCTAAGGCATCCTCATCCAACTCCATCAACCATTGTTAATGAATATGTCACCAAAAATAACCTTATCCCTGTCAACTTCCACCCAAACAAAGTGGCAAAGATGGGATCTGGGATGGCTATTAACAATGGAGTGGATTGGTCTTTTATTTCCTGTTGAATAGATTAGTAGATAGAGAACAGAAAAGATGTAATCTTTGAATGTAATCTCTTTCTTATTATCAATGAAAAATTTAGTTTTTCTATTCTATTCAATGTTTTCCTGATTTTTCATGTTATCTGAGAAATAAATATGAGGACTAATTAAAGTGATCACATTATCAGGAGTTCAATAACATTAATCATAGCTTGAATCAGGAAATTGAGGTAAAACGAAGACAGTTAGATTCTGAACATAATACTGATGATCGAATCGTTGCATCAGGATTCGACGTTGACTACTGTCAGGATTGACTTTCCATCAGTATTTGCAAGTTGTCAGTATCTGATGACTTCTTTCTCTCAAGTACTGCCATAGTTTACCATTCCAAGTTCATTCACCAACTTTGTAAAAGTAGTCTCAGGTAGTGGCTTGGTGAATATATCAGCTAACTGTTGATCAGTAGGAACAAAATGAAGTTCAATTGTCCCTTCCAGTACTTGTTCTCTTATGAAGTGATACCTGATACTGATGTGCTTTGTAAGAGAATGTTGAACTGGATTTTCTGTCATAGCAATAGCACTTTGGTTATCACAATAAATAGGTATTTTTGAAAATGACAAACCATAGTCCATTAGCTGATTTCTCATCCACATGATCTGAGCACAACAGCTTCCAGCAGCAATGTACTCAGCTTCTGCAGTTGATGTGGAGATAGACTTTTGCTTTTTACTAAACCAAGAAACTAGTCTTCCTCCAAGAAACTGACAACTGCCTGAAGTACTTTTCCTGTCTATTTTGCATCCTACAAAATCAGCATCTGAGTAACCACATAAACTAAAGTCTGATTCTCTAGCGTACCAAAGGCCAAGAGAAGAAGTGCCCTTTAGATATCTAAAAATTCTTTTCACAGCTATGAGATGTGGTTCCTTGGGATTTGCTTGAAATCTTGCACATAGACAGGTTGCATACATGATATCTGGTCTGCTAGCAGTTAGATATAAGAGTGAGCCAATCATCCCTCTGTAGTTGGTTACATCTACCTCTGTTCCTTGATCAGGATCAAGCTTTGTAGCTGTAGCTATAGGAGTTGAAGCTGTAGAGCTGTCTTGCATGTTAAACCTTTTTAGTAAATTCTTTGTGTACTTTGACTGATTGATAAAAATCCCATCATCAGTCTGTTTAACTTGCAGACCTAAGAAATAGCTCATTTCTCCCATCATGCTCATTTGATATCTAGACTGCATTAGCTTTGAAAACTTCTCACACAGCTTAGTGTTAGTTGACCCAAATATGATATCATCAACATATATTTGAACTAACAGCAAATCCTTACCATGATTCAAATAAAACAAGGTTTTATCAATTGTACCTCTATTGAATCCACTTTCTAGTAAGAATTGAACTAGGGTTTCATACCAGGCTCTTGGAGCTTGCTTTAGTCCATAAAGTGCTTTATCCAGTCTATAGACATGATCTGGATATTTGAGATCAATGAAGCCAGGAGGTTGCTCAACATATACCTCCTCTTCCAGTTCTCCATTGAGAAATGCACTTTTTACATCCATCTGGAATACTTTAAACTTCGTGTGGGCTGCATATACCAGAAAAATTCTGATGGCATCTAGTCTTGCAACAGGAGCAAAAGTCTCATCATAATCTATTCCTTCCTGTTGAGAATACCCCTTTGCTACTAGTCTTGCTTTGTTCCTCACAATTGTGCCATCTGAATCAGTCTTGTTTCTGAATACCCACTTTGTACCTACAATAGACCTTCCCTTTGGTCTTGGTACAAGTTTCCAGACTTCATTTCTTTCAAACTCATTCAGTTCTTCTTGCATAGCTGTCACCCAATCAGCATCCTTAAGTGCATCTTCAACTTTCTTGGGCTCCTCCTTTGACAGAAAGTTATTATATAAGCATTCATTCTGAGTTGCACTTCTTGTCTTAACACCTGCTTCAGGATTCCCAATGATTAAATCAGGAGTATGACTTTTAGTCCATTTCTTTGCTGATGGTAAGTCATTTCTTGAACTGGATGCTCCCCCTGGATTGGTGTTTTCTTCAAAAGAACTAGAATTGCTAGAAGCTCCCCCTGGGATAGTGCTATTTCTTCCTGATATGCTGTCAGTATTGTCACTTGAATCTGTTTCTGATGAGTCTCTGCTTGATGTTTGAGTTGTATCAGTACTGGTGATGTCTTGCTCTTGCTCCCCCTCAACATTTGTATTATTTGAGTCATCATCAGTAACAGGTATTCGATCAGGAATTGATCGATCGTCAGTATTTGATAGAGTATCAGTATCTGACATGTCTTCATCAGAATTCTTGGTAGCTTCATTTGCAAAAATCAAACTATCATGAGAGTCTTCTTTTATTCCTGTTATCTTTCTATCATCAAAAGATACATTAATAGACTCCATGACTGTCTTTGTTCTTAGATTGTAAACTTTAAAGGCTCTTGTTGTTGGATAGCCAATAAAGATGGCCTCATCAGCTTTTGTCTCAAATTTTCCTAGCTGTTCAGGATGAGGTCTTAGAACAAAGCACTTGCAGCCAAACACATGTAAATGCTTCAAACTTGGCTTCTTTTCCTTAATCATCTGATAAGGAGTTACACCATGTCTGTTGATTAGAGTTATGTTCTGAGTGTAACATGCTGTGTTGACTGCTTCTGCCCAGAAATATGTAGGTAGTTTAGCTTCTTCCAACATAGTTCTGCCAGCTTCAATAAGAGTTCTGTTCTTTCTTTCAACTACTCCATTTTGCTGAGGTGTGCCAGGAGCAGAGAATTGTTGAACTATTCCTTTGTATTTGCAGAACTCTTCCATTGCTGAATTCTTGAATTCAGTCCCATTATCACTTCTCAGTATCTTGACTTTGTATTTTGTACCAGTTTCAATAAGTCTCACATGGTCCAGCAGTATTTCAGCAGTTTTGTTAGGTCGAATACACAATATGTAATCAAGTATTGTATGAGTAATTAACAAGAACACAAGTTTTAACACTTAAAACTGTTTGGAATTAACAATTCCTCTCTCAGTGATGTAAAATATCATAGAGAGCTGCTTAGGTTACAATCAATGAATTTCTCAATGTTCGATACCCTTCTAGGGTTAACCTAACTGTATTTATAAAACATACAGCTTCGTACAATCAGTAATTGATTCTCCTATAATTAAGCTATACAATTGATATCAATCACGATTGCTACACGTCTTCTAAGTCAACTCAATCTCTTTGATAGCTATCCAACCTTCAAAGATATTGCTTCCATATTTATCTTGTATCAATCTTTAAACACTGTTGACTCTCAGACGCTTCCGCTACAGAGTTTAACAATCTCTGTTGCGCTTCCAGTCAGTGTTTAACTAAACTCTGACTGCTTCCAGTTAAACTCTGTTTTGTCACCTTAGCTTCCAAACACTGTTCTCATCAATCATTTCTAACAATCTCCCCCAACTTGTTCATTAGCAAGAATGTACAAGTTTACAGTAAATGATGATGTCAAAACAAATACAAAGTCTACAGTGTTTAACAAACAGAGTTTAAGCTTTTACTTAACAAATTCTACAGAAAATAAGAAAATTCTTACAAACTTCAATTTCCAATCTCTTGAAGATCTGGCATTGTTCTGAGATAGTCTATAAGCAATCTTCTTTCAGCATTTTCAAGCTCTATCTGCATGGCTTCCTTGATTTCTCTCAACTGAGGATCATTCTCATCAGTCTGAAAGATAGCAGCTCTAAGATCGTAGATTTTGTTTTTCCTCATTTCATTTCCCAACCTGATATACTTCACTTCCTCAAACTTCACATTAAAATCCAGAACAGTAATTCCAAGATCTGTCTTCAGCTTTGTAGTCCCCTTCTCCATTTCTATCAGATTGCCATTCCAATCTCTGTACTTAGGAACATACTTACTGTTGAATTTCATACTTCTTCTTGCAAGATTTTGAATCATCTTTTGTCTGAGTACATTTACAACTGACTGAGCTCTTTGATTTCTTACTCTGAAAAGATACAGAACATATTCTAGTTCTTCCCAGTATTTTAAATAAATATCCTTCTCATCAACCTTAAACACTGTTCCATCAGCCATGAAATATAGCAGAAAATCCTTCTCTAAACTCTTCTGATAAACAAGCTGTACTGACTCCAGTCTGTCTAAACTCTCTTGAGTGACACCACGACCTGGAACAGCCAGTGAAGAAGGATCTCTGGGACCAACATATTGTCTTTTGTCTCTGTGTGAGCCTATGCCTCCTTTGTTGTATCCGATTTTACCAGATAAGGCTCTACCATCAGTGAAATCCATTGGAGCTGTAGCTGGAGCTGTAGCTGCTAGACTTGAATCATGAAGAACACCTTTTCCAAACTTTGATTTCAACTGAGAAGACAATAATGGTGTGGTCACAACTTGTGCAGCAACAGAGGTTGTGTCTTCATTCTTCTGTACAACATGTGTATCAACAGAGGTTGTAACAACATTCTTCAACTTTTGCTTAGCTTCTGTATCTGTTGGTTTTCTGGATACTTGCACCCTTTGATTAGTACCAACTTGTTCTTTGAATTGAATACCTTTAAGAACAGACTTTGCAGCTTTAACAACTTTTTCACTCTTCTTCAACTTATCAGACTTTAAAGCTTTTAGGTGCTTTTCTTGTAAACTCTTTTCTTCAACTTTAGCATCCTCTAGAGTAACTCCTTCTGCATTTTCTTCCATGAAAAGCTTAACAGCTAACTCTTCATCAGTCTTTGGATTAGATATTAATTCCAAACTCTTGGTCTTTGAAGTACCTTGAGTTTCAGTGTTTATTCCAACAGACTGTGACTTAAGAGATTTGCCAGATCTCAGAGTTAGTGACTCAGAGTTTAAAGCCTTAGTTAGTGACTCAGAGTTTAAAGCCTTATCACTTGCTCCTCCATCTCCAGCATCATCCTTTTTTATCAGAGTTTGAGAAACTTTGCATTTTGACTTAGCAACTCTCTCCCCCTTTTTGACATCATCAGGAATGAGTATAGATGTAATGAGCTCCAAGGAGTTAGCAATTGAATCAACCTTTTCAAACAAGGCAGCCTAATTCTCTTCAACCTTCCCTAACCTGGCAAAGAGAGTATCTTGAACTTTAGAAAGCTGTGCAGCTTTGATTTTTGACTCTCTTTCCATTTTCATTTCTCTAGTCTGTATCTCAGTTTTCAAAGAAGCAATTTGTTGTTTTGTGTCAGCAAAATTTCCATCCAGAGTTTTGACTTGTACCACAGTTGCCTTTAAGCATGATAAAATCTCTGGATTTGAAATTTGACTAGCAGTCTGCTTAATGAAATTAGCTGCTCTCCCTTTTGGAAAAATACAGTCTTCTTTATACCAGTTAGCAGCAGATTTAGCAAGATGCTCTTCTTCAATTGCATGAGATGGACAAGGCTGATCAAAAGATGTATGTTTGTTATCAGTCTGTACTGGTGCACTGAGAAAAGAATCAGAGTTTGCACTATTTTCAGCTTCATCTTCAACACTTGCATCATTAGCTTGAGCATCTTGCAAAGAACCACTGTGCTGAGCTTTGTCAGCCACAGTTTCTGCAACAACTTCTTCAATCTTTTCAATATTCTCCTCATGTTGCACAGGCTCTGCAACAGAGTTTGTATTTGTAGCTTCAACTGGCATAGATTGAGAGTTATCCTTAGTTGCTTGTTCAACCTCATCACCTTTATCAGGAACTTGATAAGCATTAGATATCAGCTCTGTGTGTGATGCTACAGTTTCAGGAAGAATAACTGCAGGCTGATCAGCTACACCAGGAGCTTCAGTGTGAACAACAGGTGAGATAGGATCAAGGAGTGGTTGAAATGAGTCAAGAACATCATTCATTGGTGAAAAACCATCTCTGTGATCCTCTTCTGCAGGCATGTTAACCTCTGCAGGCATAGCATTCACAATTACAGTATCCTCTGCAGGTATTTCAACCTCTGCAGGTATAACAGTCTCTGCAGGTATATCATTCACTGCAACCTCAACAGTAGGTGTTTGCTGTGAAACCACCTCTGGAGCTTCAACTGCTTGCTCATCATCAGATTCTGAAAGAATTAATCTTCTTCTCTTGGCTTGAGGCATTGCAGTCACCTCTTCTTCTTCACTAGAGCTCTCCTTAGTTGGTGAAAGTGAAGGTCTGTTTGCCTTTTGTTTCTTTCTTCTGGTATAAACAACTCCAAGTAATGTCTGTTTAGCCTTTGAGTGTTTAGTGTTCTGTGCAGTGTGTATTTTCCTTTTTGGTTTGGATTTGGGTTGATCAGTAGGTACTGACTCAGAGTTTATGAATTCAGAGTTTATGTGTTCAGAGTTTATTGGTGAAGAGTTTATGTGTTCAGGTTGTGGTTGATGAGTGGATGTTGTAGGTACAGTGGTTGTGGGTGTTGGCTCAGATGTTGGTATAGGATGAGAATGTATGGTGTCTAATGGTTCAGGCATTTGTTGTGGTTCAGGTTGTGGTGATGATTGTGTAGATTGAGAATCTTGAGGTTGGTTGACATAGTTTTGTAAGGCTAGTGGCATAAACATGTCAGGTATTTGCTGTTTAGTAACATCTTTATTTGTCAAATCAGAAAACATCCTTTTAGCAACTTGAAAAGGCTGAATGACATCAGCTTCAGCAATTATAAGATTAGGCACACAAGCATTGAACAGCATTTGACAAAATCGAGAAAAATAAACAGATGTAGGCTCAGACAAACGCTCTCCCAAATTCATTAGAACTAGTCTACCAAAATCAAAATTACCTCCATACAGTAGAGCATGACCAATTTGGAGAGTGTCAAGAGGAAGTGCATCCCAATTTGTTGTCTTCTTTCCTTTCGCAAAAGTGGCCTTCTAAGAGATCCCAGCTTATTCAAATTTCCTGAACAACCAATTTGCTGCAACATTGTTCGCAACTGGTCGTGACCAACAACACTGTAAGAAGTGTGAGTCTCAAACTCCAAAGCATCCCTAACCGTAGTTGGAGTAATGATATACTCTGATTCATCATGAGTGAAAGTAATTGATGGAGTACCAGACTCTTCTCCATCATCATACACAGAGTTTGTCCAAAAAGTAGCAATTTGTGAAGCAGAGAGTGTTGGTGGTGCAGTTAAAGCCTTCCCAATTTCGGAATCTTTCAAGAAATTTTGAAACAAATGAAACGCCTCTGGAGCGTTTGCATTGTCTAGTGGTGCTGCATAATTGCTAGGAAGAAAAACTAACCCTGCTGCATCAAAAGCTTTGGTTGCCATTAGTGAGAGATAATACGAAAATATTCAGAGAAAAGATGTGTATGGTAAGTGTTTATCAATATGTGAAAGAGAGTGAACAAGAGTTTTGAAAGTGATTGAGTATGCAAGTAACTGTGAGTGGGTGAATATTAATCGATGTGAAGTGAGAAAACAAAAGCGATTAGAGTTAAAAAAAAAACTCAATCGTTTATGTATTGTAAGCACGCAACTAATTTTAGAGTAATGTGAGAGTGGGACACAATAATGGGACACGTGTCAAACAACCAATGGATCACTTAATAATTACCGCTGTCATTCCTATAATCACGACACTATGACATATTTACACTAATTAACAGTTGTCAACTACCCCAATTACTCCAAAATAATCAAATTATCTCAATGAAACTTTACCTTAGAGTACTTAACACAATTCAACAGTGTTTGTCAATTTTCCAACTTTATCACTAAAACCCTTTCAAAAATTGCACAGTTGTGAATATGAATGTGTGTGAAGCAGAGTTTACCAAAATCAATTTTTACAGCATCTAATATTTCATAAAATCCATAACAAAAATCAATAAACACTGAATGCACAAACTCTCATAGTAAACACTGATTGTTTGATGAATGCTAAACTCTGTAGTTACTGTAATACAGAGATCTGAATACTTCTAATCCCTTTGATGTTCATGATTATCCAAGTAAGCACACAGTCTTTGAAGACAAAAAGATCAAGAGATAGAAATCAGAGCATCATTCAGTGAGTAACAGTCATGAACTTGATAAACTCACAAACTCTCAAAGCACACAAGTGTTTAGGTGAAGTGTTTACACTCACATTCAATCAGTAAAAGCAGATACTACCATATGCTTGAATGTCCACCAAATCTACACTACTTTGAGTACATATATGCACAAATCAAAAGGACTTTATTCAGGGTTGTAATGTAGTAAGATCAAACAGATGAGAAGAGATGTTTTAATCATGAGTGAATTTCAAGCTGAACATTTTAATAGACCAAAGTGTTCAGTCACATTGTTAGTACATATTTGTACAAGATGATCAGTATATATGTCCTTTTTATTTATTTATTATTTTTTTTAACATATATACTGAGGAAACTTTTCTTTTCTTGAGAAACACTCACCTGCTTGCATTTGATTTTTCAAAAGAATATAAATGCTCTTAATATTACAGAGTTTAAGAAAAATGAGAAGTTAATTAGGCTCAAAGGGGTTTACTAAGGGTGGAATTTATGAACAGTGTTTGAACAGTGTTCAAAAGAATTTTGAACAGTGTTTGAAGAAAAGGTAAATCCTATTGCCTTTATCATTTTCATGCACACACATATCATGTAGTCTCAAAATGGTTTAATACAAGTTCTAGAGAAACATACTTCCTGATGAACATCACACAACAATAAATACTGATTGATAGAAAATGTATCAATCACTGTCTTGGCTCAAAATCTCACAGGGTGCAGACATGAATCTGAACTCACCAAACTAATCAATGACACATCTCAAGTTTTATAGTTTTTACAAGTACAAACAAGGAATCATCAAGAACCATGAATTACCTTTGGGAACAGAATGTCACTTATCAGAGTTTAGAGTTCATCAATGTCAGAAATTATTTATGAGAGGCAATGCACACAATATTCATAGACTCAGAGTTTAGGACTGAATAAACTAAGAGATGCTATAAATACGAAACAGTATCATGCTGTGTTGATTTACTGCACAAAATCTGATTAGATTACAGTGACTCAGAAAGAATCATGATTTAATTACTGAGAATCATGCTTCATACATTTTTCTTCATTGGTGTTTTCATTCAGACAATAATCAATTCTGAATTCACAGAGTGTATCCAACATGTTAACAGTGTTTAGCAGACAGACATGCTGACAGAGTTTAACAAAGTTTAAACATAAGCATGCATAACAGAGTTTAATACTAAGGTTCACATAGCACTTAACAATTTGCAGAAACATGAGCAATATATTTTAAAAGTAAGATCTTGAGTCTAACCAACATCTCTAGTCAAAACTAGAGACCATTCCTAGTTCATTGACCAGTCTTGTAAATGTAGCTTCACTCAATGGCTTGGTGAAGACATCTGCAAGTTGTTGTTCTGTAGACACAAAGTGAAGCTCAATGTTTCCTTCCTCTACATGCTCTCTGATAAAGTGATACCTTATGCTGATGTGCTTTGTCATGGAGTGTTGTACTGGATTACCTGTCATTGCAATAGCACTTTGATTATCACAGTAAATAGGTATCTTGGTATACCTCAATCCATAATCCAGCAGTTGATTCTTCATCCATAGAATCTGTGCACAGCAGCTACCAGCAGCAATATACTCTGCTTCAGCTGTAGATGTAGAAATTGACTTCTGTTTCTTGCTTTACCAGGAAACAAGTCTGTCACCCAGAAATTGACAACTTCCACTGGTGCTTTTTCTGTCAATCTTACATCCTGCAAAGTCTGCATCAGAGTAGCCAAGAAGCTTAAAGTCTGATTCTCTTGGATACCACAACCCTAGAGTTATAGTGCCCTTGAGATACTTAAAAATCCTCTTTACTGCTGTTAAATGTGGTTCTCTTGGATCTGCCTGAAACCTTGCATACAAACAAGTGGCATACATGATATCAGGTCTACTAGCTGTTAAATAGAGTAGAGAACCAATCATTCCTCTGTAACTTGTCATATCTACT
This sequence comes from Kitagawia praeruptora, assembly GCA_037693485.1. Taxonomy (NCBI): domain Eukaryota; kingdom Viridiplantae; phylum Streptophyta; class Magnoliopsida; order Apiales; family Apiaceae; genus Kitagawia; species Kitagawia praeruptora. Next base: position 111,067,805 of record CM075351.1, on the reverse strand, counting down.
GATGACCCTGCATCTTTGTCCAATTTTGTTGCAGTTGCCATGGGAGTTGTTGCAGATGAACAGTCAAGCATGCCAAATTTCTTGAGAAGATTTCTGGTATATTTTGCTTGATTGATAAAAATTCCATCATCAGTTTGCTTCACCTGAAAGCCTAGAAAATAGCTTAGCTCTCCCATCATACTCATTTGATATCTTGACTGCATGAGCTTGGCAAACCTCTTACAGAGTTTATCATTAGTAGATCCAAAGATGATGTCATCAACATATATCTGAACTAAGAGCAAGTCACTACCAGATTGAAAGTAAAACAGAGTTTTGTCAATAGTACCTCTGTGAAACCCACTTTCTAGTAGAAATTTAGCAAGAGTTTCATACCATGCCCTTGGTGCCTGCTTAAGTCCATAGAGTGCCTTGTCTAACCTGTAGACATGGTCTGGATATTTTGGATCTACAAAACCTGGTGGTTGTTCCACAAACACTTCTTCTTCAAGTTTTCCATTTAAAAATGCACTTTTCACATCCATCTGAAACACTTTGAATTTCTTATGAGAGGCATATGCTAGAAAAATTCCGATTGCCTCCAATCTTGCAACTGGAGCAAATGTTTCATCATAGTATATTCCTTCCTGCTGTGAATAGCCTTTTGCAACCAGTCTTGCTTTGTTCCTAGTGATAACACCCTCACTGTCAGTTTTATTTCTGAAAACCCATTTAGTACCAACAATGGATCTGTTCTTGGGCCTTGGTACAAGGGTCCACACTTCATTTCTTTCAAATTCATTTAGCTCTTCTTGCATTGCTGTTATCCAGTAAGCATCTTTAAGAGCTTCTTCTACTTTCTTTGGCTCAGTTTGTGACAAGAATGCATGAAACAGACATTCATTTGTTGTTGCACTTCTTGTCCTTACTCTTGCATCTGGATCACCAATAATTAAATCAGGTGTGTGTGAATTAGTCCATTTTCTTGCAGAAGGCAGATTGCTTCTGTCATCATGTGATCCTCCCCCTTGATCCATGCTCTCCTGATTTTCTTGGTGCCTTCCTTCATTTTCTGATGCTCCCCCTGAATGTGACTGCTCAGAATTATCAACAGAGTTTGAATCAACAGAGTTTGATTCAGAATTATCAACTGAGTCACTATCAGTATTTGAATTATCACTTTGATGTGATTCTTCATGCCCCCCCTCAACTGGTTCTTCCCTTGTTTCTGATTGAAAAGTCTCTTCAGTATTTACCAGTAGAGGTTCAGAGTTTAGCTCAACAGAGTTTGTCAGATCAGTCTGATCAGAGTTTACTCTTTCAGAGAATAAATCTTCATTTTCAAAGTGCAGTTGATCATGTTCATTAACATCTTCAAGTCCAGTTATTTTCTTGTCATCAAATGACACATGAATTGATTCCATGATCACTCTGGTTCTCAGATTATAAACTCTGAATGCCTTAGTTGACAGTGGATAGCCAACAAAAATTCCTTCATCTGCCTTTAGATCAAATTTGGTCAACTGCTCAGGATGAGTCTTCAACACAAAGCACTTGCTTCCAAAAATATGAAAATATTTTAGATTTGGTTTTTTCTTTTTCACCATTTCATATGGTGTTTTACCATGCTTGTTGATCAGTGTTGCATTTTGAGTAAAACAAGCAGTTTGAACTGCTTTTGCCCAGAAATATGTTGGCAATTTTACTTCATCTAGCATGGTTCTTGCAGCTTCTATCAAGGTTCTGTTCTTCCTCTCCACTACACCATTTTGTTGTGGAGTGCCAGGTGCAGAAAACTCTTGTTTGATTCCTTTACTCTTTCAAAATTCTTCCATTGATGAGTTCCTGAATTCAGTTCCATTGTCACTTCTGATAATCTTCACTTGATTCTCTGACCCTTTGTCCAGTTGTAATATATGTTCTGTCAGAGTTAATGCAGTTTCATCCTTCTTTGCAAGAAAATATACCCATGTGAATCTAGTATATTCATCAACAATGACTAGAGCATATTTCTTCTTTCCAAGAGACATAACATTCACTGGTCCAAAAAGATCAACATGTAGGAGATGATAAGGATCAACAATTGAAGACTCAGATTTGCTTTTGAAGGAGGCTTTTCTCTGTTTGGCCTTTTGACAAGAATCACACAGGCCTTCTACATTCAACAATGACTTTGGTAGACCTCTTACAAGATCATTCTTTATTAGCTCATTGATGTTGTTCAGATTTAAATGAGAGAGTTTCTTGTGCCACTTCCAACTCTCTTCACTGGACATTTTTGTTGACAGACACACTGCTTTGCCATCAGTGTTTGTTGACAATTTTACTTCATAGATGTTATTGTGTCTGTTTCCAACTAGAGCAACTTTCCCTGTAGATTTACTGATGACTTGACAATATTCAGGCTGAAAATCTACATGATATCCTCTGTCACAGATTTGACTCACAGATAGCAGATCATGCTTGAGTCCTGGAACCAGAGCTACATTTGTGATGATGACACTCCCAAGATTAATATTGCCATATCCCAGAGTATGTCCTATGTTGCCATCTCCATAGGAAACTTTTGGGCCAGCCTTCTCCACATACTCTGATAGCAGGGCTTTATTTCCAGTCATGTGTCCTGAACATCCACTGTCCATGACTAGGGTACTCTCCCTTATGCCCTGCAATCACAAACAATCACTGATTATTAGTTTTAAGGATCCAGACTTGCTTGGATCCTTTGGCTTTCTTAATTCTGTTAGCTTTTGCAGCGGAAATCACATTATCAGAGTTTAAGCTAACTTTTTCAGAGTTTACATTTGCAGAGTTTACTTTAACCCATTTCAAATTTGGCTTGGGTTCATAGTAATTATGGTAAATAGCATGATATTCTCTGCAAGTGTAAATAGAATGCCAAGTACTTCCACAGTGTTTACATAAAGTCTGTGGTCTAGTTCTCACATAATCATTTTTTACTGCAGTTTTAGAGGGCAAGGAATTAATATTCTTATTCTTACTGCAGAAACTAGCAAGATGATTAGTGCTACCACAATTAAAGCATGTTTTTCTAGGAGCTAATGTAGCAAGCATTGGCTTAATTCCTGATGTTATGCCTACCTTTCCATTTTTGTTTTTCCTAGGCATTCTCTGTTTGTTGACAGATTTTATCTCTTTAAGCTTATGCTTGAGTTGTTTATCTGTCATTAAACCAATGTTAACCTCTTTAACAAAAGTCTTAGCATATGATTCTTTAACAGCCTTTTTCTCAGCTTCAGTCTTAGGTCCTCCTGTTCCCATAACATTACCTTCAGATGAACGATGTGGTCTAACTTTTACCAAATTTTCAAATCTAAGTTCATCTCCTTCAGAGTAACCTAGACCTACTGTATCTGACTGAAACACTTCTTGAGTGTCTTTACCAGAGTGTGTCCAAGTTTTAATAATGTGTTTAGTATCCTCCAATTCAGATTCTAGTTGCTTATACTTACCTAGCAACTCCTGTTCTATAAACACAGCATCATCTCTTTCTTTCTGAACTTTATTCATGTTTTCAAGCTGTTCCTCAACAAGTTTGTTTCTATCTTTGAGTTGAGAACACTCATTCTTTATCCTCTCATTTTCTAAAGTCTGATCCCTATAACTGATATGTAATGCTTTAAGATAAATTCTCAATTCAGTTATATTATCAGTATTATAAGCATAGGTAGTTGGGGGTACCTTTAGATCATCATCTTCATTCTGAGTAGTAGCCATGAGAGCATAGTTGACTTCCTCATCTGAATCTGAAGTGTCTGCCCAATCTCTGCCTTTGGTGTAGAGTGCCTTTTCAGTTTTACCCTTTTTGCACTCAGGAGCATAGTGACCCATCTCCTTACACTTGTAGCATTGAATCTCAGACTTATCTTTCTTACCAGATTTAAAGTCCTTTCCCTCAGATTTCTTGAAATTCTTCTTGTCAGACTTTGAGTAATCCTTGGAGAATCTCTTTCCCTTCTTGAAGTTCTTGTATCCCATCTTCTTGAAGGTCTTTACCATCAATGCAGCCATTTGCATCATCTCCTCATCATCTTCAGAATCAGATATTCCATCTGTGTTTGAGTCAACATCAGTGTTTGATGACTCACTTTCTGAATGAATGACCAAGGCCTTTCCTTTTGCCTTCTTCCTTGATGCTTCCTTCTTTAATGGTTTCTCCTCAACCTTAAGAGCAACAGATTTTGACTTTCTACTTGATCTTTTGCTTCTCTGCTCCAATTCCAATTCATGGGTTTTGAGCAGTCCATATATTTCATCAATCTCTGTTTCAGCAAGTTCATAGTTATCTCTTATAGTGGTTGTTTTCACATCCCACTTTTCAGGTAGAGAAAGAAGAAACTTGAGATTTGAGTCTTCTAAATCATACTCTTTGTTAACCAATGACAAATCATTTAGCAGTTTACAGAATCTGTCAAATGTTTCTGTCATGGTTTCTTCAGACTTTGCCTCAAAATGCTCATACTCCTGAGTGAGTATGTTTCTTCTATTTTTCTTGATTGCAGGAGTTCCTTGACACCTAACCTCAAGTGCATCCCATATTTCCTTTGCAGTTGTGCAATTAATCACTTTATTAGACATAACATTGTCTAAAGCACTGTGAAGTAAATGCCTCACTTTTGCATCCTTTGCAATAGATGAAAGATCCTCAGCAGTTAGATCTTTCTTTTCTTTTGGAATCACCTTTGATTCCTCACCAGCAGCAGCAGCAGATAACTTTGTAGGTTTGTGAGGACCTTCATAAATTCTATCAAGATATTCTGGATCTGTAGCCTCCAGAAACATGGTCATCTTCACCTTCCAAATTGCATACTCTGATGGCCTAAGTATTGGAACCCTAATCGTTTCATACCTACTAACAGTAGTAGGGGCTTTCTCAGAACCTGATGGAGGAGGTATCTCTGCCATTGATTACTATTGTGTTTGGATCTTAAACTGTAATAAAGTAACAGATTGTCTCTGATACCACTTGTTAGGTCGAATACACAATATGTAATCAAGTATTGTATGAGTAATTAACAAGAACACAAGTTTTAACACTTAAAACTGTTTGTAATTAACAATTCCTCTCTCAGTGATGTAAAATATCACAGAGAGCTGCTTAGGTTACAATCAATGAATTTCTCAATGTTCGATACCCTTCTAGGGTTAACCTAACTGTATTTATAAAACATATAGCTTCGTACAATCAGTAATTGATTCTCCTATAATTAAGCTATACAATTGATATCAATCACGATTGCTACACGTCTTCTAAGTCAACTCAATCTCTTTGATAGCTATCCAATCTTCAAAGATATTGCTTCCATATTTATCTTGTATCAATCTTTAAACACTGTTGACTCTCAGACGCTTCCGCTACAGAGTTTAACAATCTCTGTTGCGCTTCCAGTCAGTGTTTAACTAAACTCTGACTGCTTCCAGTTAAACTCTGTTTTGTCACCTTAGCTTCCAAACACTGTTCTCATCAATCATTTCTAACAAGTTTCATCTTTTCTGTGCAGAAAATAAACCCAGGTAAATCTAGTATATTCATCAACAATGACTAGAGTATACCTTTTCTTACTGATGGACATAATATTCACTGGTCCAAACAAGTCAAGGTGAAGCATGTGATATGGTTCATCAATTGAGGATTCAGATTTACTCTTGAATGATGTCCTTCTCTGTTTAGCCTTCTGACAAGCATCACAGAGTCCATCAGGAGTATATAGTGCCTTTGGTAATCCTCTTACCAAGTCTTTATTAACCAACTCATTTATATTGTTGAAGTTGAGATGAGAAAGCTTCTTATGCCAATTCCAACTTTCATCTACAGAAGCTTTACTGATGAGGCATGTAGTTGGATTTTCAGTATTGGTGTGAATGTTGGCTTCATAAATATTACCATGTCTTTGACCAGTTAATGCAACCTTTCCTGAAGATTTGCTGATAACTTCAAAATGAGTATCATTGAAATTGACACGATAACCTCTGTCTGTGATTTGACTGACACTTAACAGATTGTTCTTGAGTCCTTTCACCAGAGCTACTTTTTCAATGATGACATTTCCAATTACAATATTGCCATATCCCAAAGTTTGTCCAATGTTGCCATCTCCATAAGACACAGTTGGGCCAGCCTTCTCCTCAAATTCTGATAGCAAGGTTTTGTCTCCAGTCATGTGCACAGAGCATCCACTATCCATGACTAACACATTTTTCTTTTTACCCTGCAATCAGAATCACAAAGAACTCAGTTAGAATTTTTAAGAACCCACACTTGTTGGGTTCTCTTTTCATGCAACTTAACATTTTTAGTTGCAGAAGATTTTCTTGTAAAGACACTTTCATCAGGATTAAGTCCATCAGAATTAATCTTTTTCTTAACAGATGCATGATTAGTATTCAAGTTCTTTGTTTTTCCAAAATTTGCACTTTTATTGAACTTAGGCAAAGGCTCATAATAATTATAGTACAAATTATGGTATTCTTCACATGTATAAATAGAATGCCATTTACTGCCACAATGGAAACAAGGATTCTGTGGTTTATAAAAAACTGATTTATTCCTAATGTCAGACTTAGGAACTACAGTTGGCTTCTTTTTACTCCTCCTGCAATCAATAGCAAGATGATTAGAGTTACCACAGTTAAAGCATACTTTTCTTGGTGCATTTGGAATATACTTATAATTATTCTCCTTGTTTATTCCAACTTTAACATTCCTGTTCCTTTTGACAGTTGGAACTCTCTTCCTATCTGTTACATCACAGATTCTATCTCTCAATTTTTTCTTGGACAAAAGACCTACATTTTTGTTTTTGACAGTTCTAGACTCAGAATGATGTGTAGAGGTAGATCCCTTTTCTGAAGTAGATTTGGGAACTTCTGGATACACATAATTAACAGGTTTTAATTTGGTTTTAGTACTCTCTGTAACATATCTGTAGGTTTTTGGATTTGCTGAGTCATCAACTATAACTCTTCCTGGATTAGATGAAACAACTCTTTCTTTGTCCTTTTTCTCATTCTCTGGCTTATAACCTAGACACTCTTTCCAGTTTTTATCAGTAATAATTTCATGAGTTTTTGTACCAGAATGTGTCCAGGTTCTGAGTTTTTCATTTGCCTCTTTAAGTTGCATTTCAAGTTCATTACATTTAAACTCTGTTTCAAGTTTCATGTGTTTAGCATTATCACATTCTGCTTGAACTTCCTGCAAGAAAATTAACTCAGCTTCTAGATGATCATTTCTCTTAACAACCTCTGCCATTTCAGATTTTATTCTAGTATTTTCAAGAGATTGACTCCTAAAACTAATATGCAGAGATTTTAAAAAAGATCTTAGCTCAGAGACATTATTAGTATCAAAATCAAACAAAATTTCAGATACCTTATTTTCACCAGCAGAAGTCTCATCAGTTTTAGCCATCAAATCATAATTCACTTTCTCTTCTTCAGAGTCAGATGATGAGTCCATCCAATCCTTGCTTGAAGAAATGAGATCTTTGGTTTTGGTCTTCTTGCACTCAGTTGCAAAATGACCCATTCCATCACAGTTATAGCATCTGATTTTTGACTTGTCAAATTTGCTGCTCTTACCTTCTTTCTTCTTGTACCTGTCTTTGTCAGCATTGAAGGTTTTCTTCTGAAATTTCCCTTGCTTCCTAGCCTTTCTGAACTTCATCTTTTTGAAGCCCTTGACTATCATAGCAACCATTTCCATCATATCAGAATCAGTAGAGTCATCATCAGTATCAGGATCAGACTCAGTATCAGTATCTGATGATGAGTCATCAGGAATTGACTCTTCCACTCTACTCTTTCTGTTAGAAACCTCCTCAGCTTTTCCCTTTGATTTTGATTCAACATTCAAAGCAACAGATTTTGCTTTGACATTTTTCTTGTTCTTCCTCTGTTGAACCTCAAGATCATGGGTTCTTAGCATCCCATAGACTTCATCAAGAGACAACATCTTCAAATCATATTGATGCCTTATGATCGAAGCTTGAGTATCCCACTCCTCAGTTAGAGCTCTGAGAAACTTGGTATTTGAGTCCTCTGGATCATACTCTTTGACAACTAGTGATAGATTGTTCAGTAAAGTCAAGAATCTATCATACATATCAGTAAGGCTTTCATCAGATTTAGCATCGAACTGCTCATACTCCTGAATCAACAGAGCCCTTCTGTTTCTTTTGATAGAATCAGTACCTTGACATTGAGTTTCCAAAGTATCCCAAATTTCCTTTGCAGTCTTGCATGCTATTACCCTGTTAGACATGACATTATCAAGACTGTTATGCAAAATATTTTTTACCTTTGCATCTTTGAGTACTTGAGCCTTTTCCTCTGTCGTCCACTCACTCTTTGCCTTAATGACATAGTGTTCAGCAACAGTCTCTGTTCTTGCAACTAGTCTTGTTGGAAGAAATGGTCCATCATTGATCCTATCAAGATAGTCAGGATCCGTTGCTTCCAGATACATCATCATTTTCACTTTCCATGTGGGATACTCAGTTTTCTTGAGAATTGGAATTTTGATGCTTTCATACTTGCTTGTCAACATCTTAAGATCGTTTCTGATTAAAATTAATCAGTTTTGCTCTGATACCAATTGTTGCCCAGTAATTAACAATTGTAGAAGGGGGGTTGAATACAATTGTATAAGATTTTCGACTTAAACAAATAACACAAGTATGAATCAATAACAGCTTTATTAATTCTGATATAAAACTGTTACAAAACTCTCTTAAGAAATTCTTATGTTCTTAAGAGCTGCTAGGTTACAAGATAAATCGTGTAAGCGATTACAATAATGTAAAACCTAAACTGTGTTTATATAGAGTACACAGTTACACTATCAATTACAAGATATTCTAAATCAATTACATATATCTCTGAATGCATATCTTGTATGATAGCTGCATTCCTACAATCTAGGAACCGACATATCAATCTTCCTTGATCTCTGGTCTGATGAGAATCTTCACAAAATACTGACCAGCTTCTAATCCTGATGATAGTCCAATACTGACGTTGTATTACTGATGACGTCAGCATCAGTATCTGATCAGTAATGCCCAGATCCTAATCATCACTTGAATCAATATCTAACATCTAAGCATAACCATACGAGGATATCAACTATACACCACACACAGATCTTTAAAGCATCAAGATACTAAGTTCCATAAATAAATCCGTTAGAATCCCATGACAACGATTAGCTCATAATTGAACCGTTCATCGTCTGTTTTATGCACTACAGGCGCGTGTCATGCGCCCCAGGCGCACGCTGTTCCTGCCGAACACTGATTTTCTTCGTTTCTGAGCCGTTTTCTTCCGTTCTTCTTGCACGAACTTCCCGTCTTCAATCCATTGACTTGTAATTCTCTTGATAGTTGATATTGAGACACCATCATGCATTCCATAACATAATCAACTCCAAAAACAACGGAAAGTTCACCCCTAATCGACATTCTTGCAAACCTGCACAATTAAGCAAAACACATCAAAAATACCACAAACTTGAGTCCAAGTACACCAATTTAAGCCGATATGGAACGTTCCAAGCGGATATAAAATCCACTTATACAATATAGTGTTTGTAAGTGTGCTAGATTTCAAGTAGCACCTAAAGAATCTCATTTATCCACGGTAAAAAGGATTTTGAGATATCTAAAAGAAACCACTGACGTAGGTCTTTGGTATCCGAAAGGAGTGCCATTTGAATTAGTCTGTTTTTCTGATTCGGACTATGCCGGGAATTTAGTCGACAGAAAAGGTACAAGTGGTACATGTCAGTTTCTGGGAGGATGCTTGGTCTCTTGGTTTTCCAAGAAACAAAATTCAGTATCTATCTCCACAACAGAAGCTGAATATATAGCGGCTGCTAAGTGTTGTGCTCAAATATTGTGGATGAAACAAATACTAGCCGACTATGATATTAAATTTGATGTAATATCCATCTTATGCAATAACACGAGTGCTATTGATCTTAGCAAAAATCCCGTGTTACATTCAAGATCCAAGCATATAGATGTGTGACATCATTTCTTGCGTGATCATGTCAATAAAGGCGATATAAAAATGACTCAGATAGAAATTGAGTACAATCTCGCTGACATTTTCACAAAACCATTAAATTCCGAAGGATTCGCTAAACTCCGTTTGGATTTAGGAATGTTGGAATTACCAAAATAATGGTTTATAAATTTATATAAATATTATCTATATTTATATATATTTTGTGAAAATATTTATCATAATTATCTCAAGAAAAAGAGATATTCTTGATCGAATTCTAAGGGACTCTAAAACTCAGATTCATCGATAACGATAATATATGAAACTTTATCGATCGGGTTTTATTGAGATTCTTATTATTTTATCAATTAGATAAAACTATTCGAATAAATATCTTTGAATTAATTTCCAAAATATTTTTGAGATATCGTTGTGATATTTAAATTCACATACAAAGAATCAAAATATTAGAATATTTTCAAGTATCTATATATTATTATATATTTATATTTTGATCTTAAAAAATTAGGTTCATAAAAATATATTATTTTCTGAATATTTTTGTCATATATTGACCCAGTCTATGCAATCCAGCCCAATCCAGTTCATAACCCGACCCAATTGCTACAAACCCTAAGATCTAGACCGTTCATTATAATGATAAGATGATCTTAGCCCTTTATATTTAAAGATACATATACTACAGCTTACACGACCTAAACATTTTGTGTGTACTGTTTACGCCTCTTGTCTCTCAAACCCTAGATTCTCTCTGTTCTCTCTCATCTCGTCTCTCTCATTTCTCTTCAATTCTCGCCGTAAAACTCTTAATTTCTTGCTATCTCCAGCGATTAAACACTATATACAATACAATATATATCTTTATGTATCGTTTAATCGATCTAATCGATACTTTAGAGCTGGGTTTGGTTAGATTAAAAGAACTCGAGTATACAATCATCGATTTACCTCATAAATCGATTGATAAAACTCGAATTCGACACATATATATGATATATACACACAAACACACTCTCACAGTTTGTTTTTGATATTTAATTTTCGAAACCCTAACTATGTTTGTGAGAAATTGATTGCAGGAAGGTAGATTGTTCGTGGATTAATGACTTTGAGTTATGAATTAGTTTAAACTCGCGTGGAATCTCTTGGAATCATTGTCGATCTGCTATGACTCAGTGAAACGACTCGAGCGAGTCGGCATCAACTAGTTGAGTTGACTCGGAGGTTAACTCAGTCTGTGACTGAGTTAACCAGGTAAGTCCCTCGAGATGTATCACTCATCCTTGGGCTCAGGTATTTGATTTCTTTCCCTATTGATTGTTTAATTACGATTCTAACTATGTGAGAAAATTGAATGATGATCTTTGTGAAGTGAAGTCTTGGTCTTTTTTTAATATATGTAATTAGTAAGAAAAGAAAAACTCTATTTCTATACATTCTCTATCTATCAGTGATAAATATTTGTGAAGTGACTTCTGTAAATGATTTTTGAGAAAATTTTTTGGATAAATATTTTATGATAAACTCCCTGTTCGAACCTTGTAAAATGAAAATTACGTTATGTGTATTTGATTGTGTTCAGTATTTCAACAGTTTAAAAAGATCTATTAAAATGAGAAATGTTGTTTGGATTGAGTGGTCTTGACATATCTTTCAAATCTTTAATATTAGTATAAAATAGTACTAAGAACTAAGTCTCTGGTCTCTATATGGTTTGAGTCCAACCTTACACTAAGCAAATCTGTAAGTAACTGATAATATGAGAAGCTCAATTTTGAATAATTTGTGTTATCTGTTATGATTTTGGTTGTCACTATATATACACAAATTCTATCTTTGTGCTTGAATTGATGGACTTCTCTGTTCCTTGTTTTTGTGATCTGATTATATTCTATTATCATCTTGTGACTTGGATTTACAAAGTTTTTTTTATTTATGCTATAAGAATTAGACCGATTTATTGAATATAGTTTATAGTAGTCCTTAGAAGTAAATCATGCATGTCATACACACAATGTCCACACATTAAGACTTGGCTGGGAATCCCTTAGAGAATCCCAGCATCTAGATCACTGGTGTGTTTCACATAGTTCTAGGACATTCATAACTAAATTGTTACAATTTGAATGCATATTTCGTGTGTTACATTTCTTGGATGTGCTAACTGGTCTCTATATGGTGCACTACACTACTTTATGTGTTAACTGATGCATTGTGTTTGATAAAAGTATGTGTTGGTAAGTGTGATATAATTCACAGTTGGCATATAGATTACTAAATCATAATTTGACCTTTCAAAGCATCTTTTGTGACATCGCATAATCCGGGGTACAGATTTGGGGCCACTAACCACAATCCACACAACACAAACCTGGATATAAACATAATATAATAATAAAATACCCCTGATCCAAGACCACTTACAGGTTATGGTATGAAACAAACAACCAAATTTAATTATTACAATTCAATCTCAGTATAAATTTTTTATACAAATTGATAACCACTAAGTTCGTCTACCGAACTAGTAAACCAGCCTCTGACAAGCTCAAATCACTACCCGGCGAAACCAACAACTCGAACGTCACCTCTCGCTGCTGGAGGGGAAAACTCATCCACACAAGGTCCACTAATCTCCTCTATTAACTGAAGAAAATAAACAAGCAAGAGTGAGCCAACAATGCTCAGCAAGTGTAAACAGTGATAGCAATATCAAGAACAATATAGGTTCCGATCAACAAGAATAACCATCATACGGTACGAAAGAAATCAGCTAAAGAAATTAAATATTGTAACTCCCAGGTGAGCCAACAGGACTCCGCTAAAATAAAATGCATCAACAATGAGAACTGATAAAAGTTCTGATAATTAAAGATAATCATAATAGGCTTCAAGGAAATCAGGCTTTGAAGCAACTCAACCTCAATGTATGGATTAGAATTGGATTTTTATATATTTTAAAAAACAATAAGGTTAGGCTGCTGATCAGTCACGCACTAACCCCGGACAAACGCACACAGCAATGTCCTTTAATGGATCCATGGCACACATTGACCTTAACATCTGACCACAAATATGGTCTCCCCGAAGGGACTCCTCTTGACCATAATATGGTCTCCCCGAAGGGACATCAAAACAAATTCCAATTCTACATCCAACGCACTAGGTGTCGGGACAATCGACAACCTTTGCCAATTTAAACAATCTGGAAAACTCACATTCCAGAACAACTCAACATGTAAATAAAAGGAATCAACAGTTCTATCCTCGATATCGACAAGTTCGATATAATAAATGGGGTAATAATTGAATAGCAACAATAACAATAAATATCGACGAGATCAACAATAATGGGGTGATAATACAATCAGGATAATTAAATCACTTTCACTTGAACAAAAAGCGAAGGGAAAGCACTTGCAATTTGGTTAACAACAACTGAGACTACAAGATAAAGGATATAGTCAAGTGCTAACATCTAATAAAACTTTCCAACACAATGGAAAGCTTGAATCAATATAAGCGAATGAAGTAATTTAAAACGATTATTTGTAAAAGAATTCCAAGATAATTAATTGTATAACAGTTTGAAGAAAACATCCCCTAAAGAGGGTCCATCAGTAAAAATATGTTGTAAATCAAAGATTATGCCAAAAAGACTTTTATAAGAATTTAAAATCTTGGATTTCCTCTATTTAGAAAGGTTCTTTAATATTTTTGAAGAAAATAAAAGAAAGGGCACTTTACTGAGGAATCCAATAACATACAATGATTTAAAATATATTTGAAGAAAAAGGGTCTTTGTAAGATCATTTGAAAATTTGCACTTGAGCTATAGGTGGAATTATAAACATTTGCACGTCATTTGAGAAGAACGTCACTTTGTAACCATAATTTGACCGACACATTTGATATATAAATAGAACAGAATTGCATCACTTGAACAATAAGTGAGGAGCGATAACACTTGCCTCGATACATGAAGTTCTCGATCCTACAACATCGATCCGTGACTCAATTTAACATCAATCTCTACTTCTCTTCACGTTGACCTCTTACTCGGCCCTACTTCCATCTTTCCTTCCTAATTCGCCAATTCATGTCAATACACTCGCCGGCTTCGAAAACTATCTTCCTGCTCGAAATTCTATTTACTCGTGCATTGTTCTTGCCCGGGTCTCTTACTCGTACCTATATAAGGTAAAGTACTACTTTAGTACCAAACCAACCAAAACCTTGCTGATTACTCTACTCTACCCATACGCGTCCTATAACGCTTTACACATAACACATCTATCACATAGTGATCATATTCTCCAATAATTTAGTACAATAAGATAAATCACATAAGCACGTAGTACATATTATCAACTTACACCTATATCTTATAACACTCATATAACATTGACATTCAAGTGTTCTTATTAAAATACTATAAGAATTATAAGTCTAACAAAATTTTAACAACACATCCTTTATAAAACGAACTAGCCCGTCGGAATACAACCGACCCAATCAACAATCAAGCTACCCTTTGCTACCATATAATTCACAGTTAACTCCAACCATACTAATGTACCTTGTTTGTACACCTGTGGCAATCCATAAAACTTAACACCTAACATGGATATGTCACAATCCGATCAAAATGTACATATAACTCATTTTATACTTATAATCAAATAAATATCCTTAATGACAATTTAGCAATTATAATTATCACCTCACATATAACATACTAGTTACAAACCAATCGTCTAACAAACCAATCATCTAAGCATGTTAATTAACACTATCAATCTCATAATTATTCAAACATACTAGTTTACAAACAATGATATATATAACACTGTTTTTAACCAATTTATTACTAAACCACCTAACAAATAACCTTTCATTTAAAACCCTCTATCAACATTTATACTCAACAAATTTCCAAAACTTATTCAACAATTCACATAAAAGTGTGCCTGCAGCTTGCTTTTATTTGTATAGTTCACAATTCACTTCTCAGAGTAAGTCAAACAGAGCACCGGTTGTACAACAATAATTAAAGTAATAGTAACAACAACTAATCAAATTGACAGCAACCGCAGTAATCAAATTTACAGCAATAATTCCCAAACCATTGTTCGATCATTTGTTACCACCACACAATTCCACCAAATCCACACATAAACACACGCACGCACTACATACTCACACCATCACACACGTACTCGCTCAACACACACACCCAACACGAACGCACACACTCTATAGCAGCCACACAAACATCACAGTACAATTCAACCCACGAAGAACACAGAACCGGAAGTATCAAACAGGGAAAAAAATTAACTGAGGAAAGGGGGTGAATTACTTCATAACAGGACTCATCAAAATCGCTGAAATCAAAGCTTAGCACGAAAAAGCCCAGATTATTAACCCCACCAGTCGACCACACTCACACCACCACTCGTCTACACACACACACACGGCAGATTATACATACCCAACATATACATATACACACGCACCATATCTGCATACGCAGCAGCCGTACCAGGTAGAACAATACCACAGCAGCCATAAGGAGTTCGAATTCGAACTCTAACAAGGAAGAACACAATTAGCAAACACCCACATACATAGCTATACACACCATATATACACGCGTACACATAGATCAGAGATAGACAAGAGATGAAGGAAGAAGAGAATCGTGAGTGAGAGTGGGAGATTGAGAGAGATTTCGTGTGAGAGATTGAGAGAGAGAGATAAAATTGACAGAGCTTAGAGAGATATGTCTCTCTAGAACAAACCAGAGAATACGCGTACTGAAGAAGATAAGAGGCGGCTGGCCTCTTAAGAAATATTAGTAAATTCACCATGCTGAAAAACTACATAAATTCAAGTTAAATTACTTCTTAAAAAAAATCGTATAAAATGGAAAATAGTTGAAATATTACACTTTAAAATTTTAAAATGTAGAGTACAAAATTATGATCACCCACATATTTTTAAAATATTTTTAGGGTCAAATTGAATTAAATATGAATTTTACAAATTTTGATCCTATAAATGCAATAAAACTCTTAAAATCATTTTAAAATATCTAAACACCCAAAATAATTCTACCAATCATTTTAAAAACTCAATAATATTATAAAGATGATAACACGAAAGATTTCGTAATTTTTAACAACTCCGATGATTTTATAAAAATCTCTGAAGATCAATAATGCATGATTTAAATACATTTAAATCCTCAAAAATAGAAATAAAAATGCACATACTTACACGGCACACACAAATCATCATATACACACATGAACACAATATCACATATATTGACCTTCTCACAAATAATCACATCATAAAATTCAAATTTAATATTAAATAATAAATTTTAAATACGCGAATTTTTCTAGATCGTTATATCCTTCCCCTCTTAAAAGGATTCTGTCCTCAGAATCAATCCTAAGAACACAAGTAACAGTTCTTCTCAAACATTCGCTTCCAATTTCCTAGGTTGTATTCTCAACTCTAGGACTTCTCTATCTCAACTCATACCTCAATAGGCTTATCCAGTAAGCCCCTAAACTCCAAGATACTTAAACCTTACCCTTACAAATTTCGTTAATTCGAAACATTTATTACTCTTAAACGAATGCCTGATCTACAGAAAATCGGGCATGACCTTTTCGTATAATGGACTATGCCCTGCGTAATCATTACAAATTCCAACCCAATCATTCATAGCCAATTCATCTCTATTTATTCACCATCTTAATCTAATCATATACAATGCTAATATGAAATCTGCTTTGACTTGCAATAAACACGTAAATAAATAAAGCTTCCTTGACTTCGACATAATCCACCACAAGAATATTTTTTTTTTAAATAACTGGCTTGAAACATCATCATCCCGGGGTCACAGCCACCTCGATACCGATCACAAAACAATTTTCAATTCAACACTTCCCCACAAACTCTAACTTTTACAAAATGAAATTCGGCTTAAGAAACGTCAAGTTAATCGTACGTCTTCAACAGATAGTTCACGATCCTCGAAATCATCTAAACATCACTATCCCGCGTCCTCTGAAATCAACTCCCGAATCATAGCTCTGCATACTCAACAAGGTCTCGAATTTGACTCTGTGCTCTATAACTTCAACGTTTAACACTAGTCAAATTAACCACAGAAATCACGACATCTATTCGTCACTTGCATTTTGACTATTCCGAAACAATTACATGTTCACTACTTGTCCTTCTGACTATTCAATTCTTTTCCGTCAATTCATTCACAATATGGTTCGTCACTCATCACTGTACCTCTTAATTCTCTAATAACTGAAGCTGAAGTATCACAATATGAATCACCCTTGTTGTAGACTAGGCGTTCAAACTTCCACATCTGACTTCTCAACTCTTAGGCTAAAATCATCACGGTCACTTCCAACTCATATGTCAATACTTCTGCTTATGGACCAACAAAGTACTTCACCACGTCTCTTTCCTCATCTGGCTTCACCATCACTGGAGTGGTTATTAACCCTCCTTAGCCCTTTGAAACTCTCTACACACTTTTCTGGTCATTCAAACCTTTTTGTTCTCTATGGTAAAATTGATTACTACTTGCAGCCATCTGGGTAACAGCCATCAATAATCTTAAAAAATCCTTGGTTAACTTCACAAAACTTTGACCTCTGCTGGCCTTTTGTTTTTTTTTCCACTTCATTACTGCTTTATCTTCACAATTTCACTTTGATTCTTTTCATTTCCAACCACATGTCTTGAAATTAGGTTCCTTCTCATCGAAAATTCACATTAAAATTCTTATGTAAAATCTTCTTCCTTTTCTTGGAACTTCTTAAGGTCATTCTGTTTGAAATCTTATTCATTGTACCTATAAAGCGGTAAATGCTTTCGTTCAATCAAACACCATCACCAACAATTCATCGTATCCATATCAATTCAAAATGTTGCTTAAAAATTATCTTAGGGTTTCTATCTTCAGATGGTCTTAATCCATTCATAAATCAACTTTAGACAAAACATCCACCTTTCAATTGATTAAACAACTCATCTAACCTTGATACAACAATGTTCCTCATGACTACTGGTCCACTTACTCTATTTTTAAAGATCAATTATACTTCAATTTATCTTCTTCCTCTTCATGAATAGTACTAGGGCATCATTCTGCAATACACTAAGTATTATACTCCTTTTCTTGCGAAAATCCTTTAATCAATTTGTTAGCTCCAACATTTCCATCGATGTCATTCAATATTGAACTCTTTGAAACTATTTCTATTTTTGGAAAATGAATAACAAACAAACTCTTCATCCTTACCTGCTGACAATCCGAGTAATCCATCAAATTATATATTCAATAATTTTAATCACTGAAATCTGCTTCGATTCAACTGTTCTCTTTCTGATATTTCTTTCTATGCAAAACATTTCCATAATCTTGGTATAACAAACTTTTGGTCTGTATGCTCGTTAAGACTTCTTTATCTGCTTTTTGCCTCAAAATACCACTTTACATCCCTTGAAAATCAATGTCTCACTTTCTTGTCCTCACAATTCACTTGTACTTCATATTTGGTTCATCAATCCAATTCTGAATTACACTTAACTCTTTTCACTACCATCACAATAAATGTCTCACTTCCTAGCCATTTATAGAAAATGTCTCTGTTATTCTCATCGTAGGGTCTATTAAAACTAATATGATACAATCTCTGATAGAATGTCCTATCTTTCCAAGCTCATGTCACATAACTTTAACTTCTGACTCTGTCACTTGTTACCACACTATTCTTTCGGATTACAGCCACAACTCTCTACATTTATTTCAAATCTCCATATGTTTCTCTCTCGAAATCTTATCTTCTGATCATGGGGTCTCGTTAATCTCTGCTAATTCTCATCCTGTAGGCAACTACTGTGCCCTCACCCTTCCAACTCAAAATCTTCGGAATTTCACATTCTTCCCTTAACTGAATCACATGTATTCCATTAAAATGCTTCTGAAACTTTCCTAATTCTCTGTCTTACTTTCTTATTCAAATTTCATTTCCTTCTGATAGTTCTCATAAACACATCTGTCCTGCTTCATTCTGCTTTATTCAAGTTACCGTTCTTTGGTTCTAAAATCTTATCCTCAATAATGATTTTCAAAACATTCAAAATCTTATGATTATCCATTTACTACCCTTAAAATTAAACAGGTGTCTAAAGTAATCTCTCATCCTTAATAAACATCACATACCAAACATCTTCATCATCATTCTCTTTTCAATCTCTAATAAATCCTCAATCTTGTGCCCTTGATACATGCTCCTTTCTTGACTCAATTTTCATTAATCTCAAATCTTGTACATGTGTTCTCAATCCAATAATTAATCCAATTTGATACTGAATCTCTGTTTTAACATCAAATTCCCAATCTTGCTTAATTAATTCTTCGTCACATAATCGCAGTTTCAACCACTAAGAATGTCGTCGCATCTATCTTCGCGGCTCTTCATTACTGGTAATCTAAAATCATCAAGGTTTTTTCGACAAGGAAATCAATAGAATGAATAGGTATCAATACGAATGTACACTGGATTTTGTTTTATAAAACTTTTTGTGAAAGGATTTAACCGAGAGATCAATATGATCTTTGAACTGTCATCAGGTTGTATTTGTCACTTAGGTCAACAACCCTTGTACAAAAAGATGGCCAGTCTCTAGTACTTTCATGACAAACACAATCAGTGGCGTCCCACCGGACTTCTATCATAGAGATAAAATGTCCCTGACTCCCCTATATACATAGGTTGTTAATCTCAGTTTGAATAAAGAAGATCAAATGTTCAAGAAAAATGAAAAGAGTTCAAGAGTCTCAAAATTTTCAAGTATAGAGTTGGATCAAGTGTCCTCTAAAATAGGGATATTTTTTTGAAAGAATAGGATTAAAATCAAGTGAATCTGATATACGAAACTCATCATCAAGGGAAGTATAATCGATTAAACAAATGTTCAAGAAATTCATAGTTATTCAGAATCTCACTCTTGTCGGCTAAACACTAATATACCTAGCTGCCAAAACCGGCCTGACAATAATGAGTTGAATAAATAAGAAGATCCCCATTCATTCTCGATTTTAACCATCACTGTGCAACAAATGCTTCAGCGACAATATAAACCGTGAATTCGTTTACAACAATTCAGAGAAAGAACAAGAATCAGTTCAACTGCCCAAATGGGGAATCAACTAAAAATTTAACCGAGATCACTGGCTAGTAGCGTGCAGCTATGCCCACACTTCTAACTCATGCCAACAATCGCTTTCTACATCTTATTTCCAGTTTTCTCATATTCTCTATAACGTTCACATCGTTTCTAAAGTCGTAGAGACATTCTAAAAGGTACGCCAAAGTCTCGAGATAATGTCCTCCAAACTGGTAGCTTCAACTGCTCACTTAGCCCAGGCGGCTCTAGATTATTTGTCTCGCTCATAACCAAATCTTTGAACAAGTCGAACTCCTACGCGCGCGATATATCGAAAGACCGTACAACGTCACAATATTCGTCATAATACCTAAGGCGAACCTTATCCTAAATCGTTCTACCTAATGCCCGTCTCACACACGTATACCAACCCATCCTAACCTGTTTCAGTGACCATAACCTGTAGCTCTGATACCAACTTTGACATCCAATAATCCAGGGTACAGATTTGGGGCCACTAACCAAAATCCACATAACACAAACCTGCATAAAAACATAATATAATAACAAAATACCCCTGATCCAAGACCGCTTACAGGTTATGGTATGAAACAAACTACCAAATTTAATTATTACAATTCAATCTCAGTATAACATTATTATACAAATTGATAACCACTAAGTTCATCTACCGAACTAGTAAACCAGCCTCTGACAAGCTCAAATCACTACCCGGCGAAACCAACAACTCGAACGTCACCTCTCGCTGCTGGAACAGAAAAACTCATCCACACAAGGTCCACTAATCTCCTCTATTAACTGAAGAAAATAAACAAGCAAGAGTGAGCCAACAATGCTCAGCAAGTGTAAACAGTGATAGCAATATCAAGAACAATATAGGTTCTGATCAACAAGAATAACCATCATGCGGTACGAAAGAAATCAGCTGAAGAAATTAAATATTATAACTCCCAGGTGAGCCAACAGGACTCCGCTAAAATAAAATGCATCAACAATGAGAACTGATAAAAGTTCTGATAATTAAAGATAATCATAATAGGCTTCAAGGGAATCAGGCTTTGAAGCAACTCAACCTCAATGTATGGATTAGAATTGGATTTTTATATATTTTAAAAAACAATAAGGTTAGGCTGCTGATCAGTCACGCACTAACCCCGGACAAACGCACACAGCAATGTCCTTTAATGGATCCACGACACACATTGGCCTTAACATCTGACCACAAATATGGTCTCCCCGAAGGGAATCCTCTTGACCATAATATGGTCTCCCCGAAGGGACATCAAAAAAAATTCCAATTCTACATCCAACGCACTAGGTGTCGGGACAATCGACAACCTTTGCCAATTTAAACAATATGGAAAACTCACATTCCAGAACAACAAATCAACAGGTAAATAAAAGGAATCAACATTTCTATCCTCGATATCGACAAGTTCGTTATGATAAATGGGGTAATAATTGAATAGCAATAATAAGAATAAATATCGACGAGATCAACAATAATGGGGTGATAATACAATCAGGATAATTAAATCACTTTCACTTGAACAAGAAGCGAAGGGAAAGCACTTGCAATTTGGTTAACAACAACTGAGACTACAAGATAAAGGATATAGTCAAGTGCTAACATCTAATAAAACTTTCCAACACATTGGAAAGCTTGAATCAATATAAGCGAATGAAGTAATTTAAAACGATTATTTGTAAAAGAATTCCAAGATAATTAATTGTATAACAGTTTGAAGAAAACATCCCCTAAAGAGGGTCCATCGGTAAAAATATGTTGTAAATCAAAGATTATGCCAAAAAGACTTTTATAAGAATTTAAAATCTTGGATTTCCTCTATTTAGAAAGGTTCTTAAATATTTTTGAAGAAAATAAAAGAAAGGGCACTTTACTGAGGAATCCAATAACATACCATGATTTAAAATATATTTGAAGAAAAAGGGTCTTTGTAAGATCATTTGAAAATTTGCACTTGAGCTATAGGGACTATCTGCTGTTTAGTTACTCTTATTGTAATATTTTGTATTCTGCTTGCATCTTTGCTCTTAAGTTGGAAATTTGTAATAGTCAGAAGTTGACTTGTTTTAAAGTTTAAGTGCTAGTAGTCTGTAATCTCTGATATGTTAAGCCTGTTTCATGACTGTGAGCCTGTTAACCTCACATGTAATCTGGTTTGTAATGTTTTGCACTTCTGGTATGTAATTCTGGCAAGTACAGGAACTTGTTCTAGTTAATCAGTAGACTTTACTGATTAATGTGAACAGATTTTGAATGAAATTTCTGTATTTGTTCTGCAAAGGAATCGAAAGTATAAACTGTTATATACTTCATACTCTTGTCAACTGCAAATGCTTAGAAATCTAGTAAACTTCTCTTTACAATCTGGTAAGACCTGCAAACCTGAAGTTACATGCAAAAGGTAATTGTTCAAGCACTTGTATCTATCTTGATAATTAAAGACTATTAGGAACATGTTCATGATATTCATGTAATCCTATAAATTGTTTTTCAGATATTTTATTTATCTCGTATGGCTCAGTGTTATGTCATCTAGATTGGAGACTGATATGAATTTATAGATTGTATTAGTATCACATTCTGTAATAATAATTCTGGGAACTGCTATTCCAAGTGCTGCAATCCAGCTAGAACGATTTCAAGAAGATTAGGTTCTGTTTGTAAAAGGCCTAGATTGTATTAGCTAAAGAATTGTGTAATCTGTTGTAATATTTCGGTTTCCAGTTTGTACAACATAAATGATGTTTGTATTATTAATTCTATTTAGTGTGTAATAAGTATGAGCATATACTTATAGGTTGGATGTGATAGATTAAAAGTTTAGCTTTCAAGAATTGATCTAAAATAAAATAGCATGCGTATTACATGTTTAAACTGATTTCTTAAATAAACTGATAAAAGCTTGTTTTCGGATTCTTGAGTAATATATGATAACATCACATATCTAAGAAAATAGTATGCCTAATCAATAAGCTGGAGATAGGGCTGAGCAAAACCGATCCAAACCCGAAAAACCGAACCGAAATATGTTAATTCGGTTCGGTCCTAAAATTTTCGAAAATCCGGTTATTTCGGTTTTTCGGTCTAGACCGAAATATATTTCGGTTCGGTCCGGTTTTTTTCAGAATATTTCGGTTCTGGACCGAATAAACCGAAATCTTTAAAACATATTTTTACATTATATATATAATATATATATATATATATATATATATATATATATATATTTACAGACAGATACATACTCGTTAGTACTTAGTCGTCTCTTCTGTATACCTAATTTGAAAATGGCGGAACGCCCACCAGCCATCCTCACCCTCATTCCTCATCCTCGATTTGCTCATTGTCGTAATTAGGTTGGCTATTACCTAATTACCTTATTTTCTCTAATTTGTATCTATATATTGCTGCTTAATTGCTTATAGATTCTAGATTCTCGATGCGGGGTGATGCATCTGTATATCTGGGCTCCCTATTGCATTACAAGTATTGTAGCATTGGAACAAATGAGAAATGAATCTTTGTTTTGTTGAGTTTCTTTATGAACCTGTGGGTGATTCGATTAATTGTTTATATAGCCCATGTATTGCAAGTGTTCAACCCAGCCGATCAAATTTGGAAGCTTAAAAAAAAGTGCAGAAAATAGATTTTTTAAATTTCGGTTCTGCTGGGGCCGAACCGAAATAACCGAAATATTTCGGTTCGGTTCGATCCATGTTAATATTTCGGTTCGGTCCGGTTCCCCAAAAAAGTCTTTATTCGGTTTTCGGTTATTTCGGTTCGGTCCAGTTCTGGACCGAACCGACCGAATGCTCAGCCCTAGCTGGAGATACTAGTTAAAAGTATCGATTCACAATAAGTTATTTTGCTATACTTCATGAAAATCGTTGCTTAAAATACAATTTGACCATTACCTATCTATGTATTCTTTTTGTACACGTATGTTATATATTAAGGGGAAGAGAAGGTTAGTTAAACAAAAGGGGAAGAGAGAATCATACAACGTATCCATGCTTCCTTTTCATAATAATTTATGTTATCCATGCATGCTAATAAAATGCTTTCAAGAGTTATCTATTCATTCTATGTTATCACTAGTTAAAAAGGAGAAAAGATAACTTTATTTGAACAAAAGGGAAGAATTTTTGGTACTATACCAAACAAAAGGGGAAGAAAGAATAGTATATACTATTCGAAAATTTTAAAATTTTGCTATATTATATCTCTTCACGCCATCTGACTGATTGTTTTATTTTGCAGGAATCAATTAATGTCTTTAGAGAGGAATGTTAAGTAGTATTCTCCTTACTCTTTATGTGCGAAAATATTTTTCAAATATCATGCATACACTAAGGGGAAGCACACACTTTTAAAAATTTAAATTTTATTTTTGTTTGGCAAATACCAAAAAAGGGAAGATTGAAAAGATAACTTCGATATAATATTTATTTTGGTATTTATACGATTTAACATAAAATTTAAATACATGTAGAATCCTCTCCACTAGGTCATTTATTTAATTGATTCGGTCAAAAGTCAAATGGTCAATTCTAGCACAAAATTTACCAATTGTATTTTTAAATATATAAGAGATATTCCGATTTGCTGAAAAATCAAAATATATTTTACGAAATATATCTCTACACTAAGGCAATAAGATCGAAAAAGAAATATTGAGGTTTGATATTTTTTAGATCTCCGTTGCGATATTAATAAGGCAACAGGCTCGAACAAAGAATATTCTAGATTTAATATTCTTTAGAGAACTCGTGTTAAATTCAAAAACGATTAGGTTTTATTCGAAAAATATTCTGTCTTTGCACTCAAAATATTTTCTCATCCTAGAAAAGACATTTTATCCTCAGGAATATTTTCCTCTCGTGCCAGAAATATTTTAAGTAATTTTTCTCCCATTTCATACTTATTTCATATTTCGGGGAAAATTATTTTAATCGCTCAAAAATATTTCCTACACTCTCAAAATATTTTATATATTAGGAAATATATTCTAAGTATTTATTCTAGTCAAAACATTGTTCAAAAGATTTATTTAATTCAAGAAAAGACCAATCGTATTTTATTCGAAACCGAAAGCTGATTTAATCGTTTTAAATCCAAATAAAATACTTTCACTTGCTAGAATAACTTAAAACTTGAGATTAATCATTTAAATGCTATTTTATATGCATGGTTAAAGTTTCATAATTGTTCGGGAATTTTGGTCTGGGCACGAATATCGAGATAGATAGTCAATAGTTGACCACGTTTGACCAAGTCAACTTTGACCAATATTGACCAAACTTTCCAGAATATTATTTTATAATATTTCTAAGAGCTCCATAATTTTAGAATTATTTATTAGGTGTTTTCGTATTTATCGGGTATTTAATTAACGATACTTGGTTCGTATTTATTCGTTAATTAGAACGAATGATATATTATAATATAGATTCAAAGTGCTGGGATATTATTTTGTTTGCTAGCATCCACTTTCAAAGAAACACAAACCAATTTCCATGTTGGCAATCCAAGTGAAAATCAATCACAACCATTCTCTTACATCTAAATCTCCACCATACATTCCACCCAACTCCTTCTACAAATACCCCCCTCATCTACCCATTTTAAACACAAGCTAAGAGCCATAGAGTTGCTGGGATTTTTGAAGTAGACTCTCTCTTTCAATATTCAAACACTCTCTTCATCTAATTCATCTCAAAAACCTTCTCTCTCCTAAATATATATCCATATACACAAGGTTTTTGATACACCAAGCTTAATTCCACCCAACCAAGCTTTATCCCACCAAGCAAGCTCATCTACTACCACTTTCCGGCCTCCCAAAGGGCTGCCCAAGTTCGACCAAGTGCCGAAATCCGGCCGAGCCTCCGGCAAATTTTTCCGGCGAACTTTTCCGATCGTTTTCCAAAGGTGGTAAGTTTTAGCTTCGTCTTTGTGTCTTAACCGACCATATTTATATTTGAGATTTGCTCTTAACTTCTATACTTCATCTTAATCTCTATACTTGGATCTAAAAGATCCCAAAAGTCTCTTTATTAAAAGAGAAAGAAAATATTCGACATACGTCGAGGTTGTAACGATTAAGTATTTTTAAGGATACCCAACTAGCATCTTTAGTGCTCTGTGGGATATTCTTTAAAGAAATACTTCGTTCAACAAATACTTCTTATAGTACAAGTTTAGCCACTTATTTACCACACTTACTTTTTATTTTAAGTGGGTATAACTAATCTAGTGTAAGAAGTTAAAGAAGAGTATACTTTGACATTGTTTTTAGTCATTCGGAAGTATACATCTTAAAAAGCCTTAAGCCTATTAGCTTAACGGACTTTAAATATCAATAAACTCCGAGATCTACTTTTATCTCATCTTAACGGAGTATTGATATAAACATATTTGATAATAAGTCAAAGTTGTTACGATTAAGTATTTTTACGGTTTCCCAACTAGCATCTACAGTGTTCCGTGGGATATTCTTTAAAGAAATACTTCGTACAACATAAGCTTCGAATAAGCACACATCTTAGCCACTTGTTCTTATTGCAATTACGTTTAGTATTTGTAGTGGCTCGTGCAAGAAGTTATACGTATACCTTGACGTTATATTAGTCTAAGAAAGGTATACATATCGAAGCCTTAAAGTACTATAGCTTTTAATAAGGTCTTATAATATTACTCCATCCATCTTTATATTTATTTGGAGTAATCAAAAGTATAATTTGATTATAATTTAATATCAAAGAAAGTATACTTAACACATAACAATATAACTTAATATTCTTTTGCGAATATTAAAGTTACCTTTGGATCTAGTACTGTAACATACTAATCCAAACTTTAATATCTTTCATCATATTTGTTTCGTAGATATTGTTTGTCTAACTTTTGTAGTGAGGTGAAGTTGAAGTGAGGTGATTCTCGTTCTAAGACCCATGTCCTAGACGTACTAACGGGGAGTTAGTAGTGTTCGCACCGTGAGAAAGAGGAAAGACCCAAGACCTTTCATCTAAGACCCAAGACCGACAAAAGCCAAGAATCAATAGTCTACACTAAAGGTTCTACATCAACTTTGAAGAAATAGCGGGGAGTTATTGTCTAAGATAAGTTGTGTAGGTTTTTACAACGACTTTGAGGTGGTAACGGGTAGTTACGCACCAAGACGAGTCTTGTATTTGTTTGCATTTATTTTGAGGTGGTAACGGGTAGTTACGCACTAAGACAAATACTTGTAGGGTTGTAAAGGCTTCTCCCCCTACTAAAAGAGCGAGTTTATTTTAAGGGAAAATCTCGAGTCCGGAGAGGAGCTCGGGGACTGGAGTAGGGGTGAGCGAATCCATTAGGGGTTGCGACATCGCGAACTAGGATAAAATCTCATGCGTTATTTTCTTTACTTGTCGTTTATTTTCGCACTTATAAACTGCTAACGACTCGGTAAAATATTTTTAAAAAGGGAAAAATATTTTAAAACGCCATAATAATTTTTAATTGGATATTAAGCTATTCAACCCCCCCTTCTAGCTTAAAATAGCCCTCATACGGGACCTAACAATAACAAAAGTAAAATATACTTACAAAACACTAATGTGCATTTCACAGAATTATTTGCATGCAGATAGGTCCTTGATGTTAAATAATATATATAGTAATATAAGATGTTGAAACCATTCTCTAATATTTTAAGATTTTAAACAATTTGTTACTTACACGTTCAATTTAAGAGGGGTCTCAGGAAAAGTCAATCTTCTTGTTAAAGTTTTTAATTGTTTTGTTTATTTGATGGTTTGAATTACTATGTTTAAGCATGGTTGTAAAATTCGGTGATCGGTATCGGTTGAGGTACCGATTTAAGATTAATCGGGTAATCGGGGATTAATCAAAAGGATTAATCGGAGTATTAATCGGATATTATAATAATATTTAATATATTAGTCTAATTTACAACTAAACATATCATTTTAAATAAATTCACAGGACTAATCGAATTTCAAATCGAATCAATTGATTATCTTATAGAAAATTAATCGGCTAAATCGGGGATTTTTAGAACCATGTGTTTAAGTATGTGGGCTTGGAGATGTTGTTTTGAAGGTATAGTGAATTGAGCTTTGCTCAATTACTGATTGGTTTTTAAGTATGTGGCTGTAATTTTGTAAACTTCTTGTTAGGTTTAAATTTAGAGCTAAGTCCAACCATTGCGTTCTCCAAGTTTAGTGTAAAATGAAAATGAAGTACTACTTTATTTTTAATAAATATAAAATAAAACAAGAGCATGAAGATCATTTAACAAATCTGAATAAATTATACTCCCTTCGTCTCTTTTTAGTTATCACATTTGCAAAAAAAACACATATTAAGAAAGATTTAATTATGTAATTTGTTTCCATATTTGCCCTTATTCTTAACATTAAATGATGAGTTATGAGTGTACATTAAATATAAAGTGAAACATTGGTATTAGAAATAAAGGGGTATATATGGAAAAATTGGTAAAAATATGTATTGGAACAAGGAATGTGACAATTATTTAGGGACATTTTTTTTTACAAATGTGCCAACTAAAAAGGGATGGAAGGAGTATATGAATGCTTTGAATCAGTTAAAGATATTATTTGATAAATGTTGGATATTTTAGTGTAATTGGATTGACTAGTTGATCAATGTAATCGTAATATTACATCGAACAAGTCGGGAGAGTGCGGAGTGCACGCTTTGTTTGAGTTTATTATGATTTCGGTATTATTGCTTATGAGACATGTCCATTGGCATTAAACACACCTGTTGGAATAAGATTTGTCTGTTAGCATTAGACATGACTGTTAGAATGAGATGTGTCTGTTGGCAAAAGACACATCTGTTGACATCAATACCAATACCAGGATGAAATGATTTTCATCTTTATCTAGTTGAAGGTTCTAGAGATGAAATTGAATATCAATACCAATATTGTTTTATTATTGAGGAGGATCCGAATACTTTTATCGAAGCTATGACATCAAGGGATGTTGCATTCTGGAAAGAAGCTATCCAGGATGAAATGGATTCTGTCATGAATAATAATACATGGGAATTGAGTGATCTGTCCTCTGGCTGTAAAGCATTGGGAAACAGATGGATCTTCAAAAGGAAAATGAAGGTGGACGGTACAATAGATAACTTTAAAGCCAGATTGGTTATCCAAGGCTTTAGACAAAAAGAAGGGATTGATTATTTTGATACTTATGCTCCTGTTGCTAGGACTTCCACTATTAGGTTGGTAATAGCACTTGCTGCTATACACAACCTTGTCATTCATCAAATGGATGTGAAAACTACATTCTTGAATGGTGAATTAGATGAAGAGATTTATATGGAACAACCCGAAGGGTTTGTTATGCCTGGTTATGAGAACAAGGTGTGTAAATTGAAGAAATCAATTTATGGTCTAAAACAAGCACCGAAGGGTTGGCGTGATAAATTTGATAATGTGGTCTTGTCTAATGGTTATTTTCTTAACCAAGCAGACAAGTGTGTATATAGCAAATTTGATGCTTCTGGTAAAGGAGTTATAATTTGTTTATATGTGGATGACATGTTGATTTTTGGTACTGACCAAAATAAAGTGGATAAAACCAAGAAGTTCTTGTCATCTAATTTTGATATGAAAGACATGGGGGAGGCTGAGGTGATTCTTGGTATAAGGATCAAGCGTGAGAACAATGGTATTTCAATTTCTCAATCTCATTATATTGAGAAGATTCTGAAAAGATTTAACTTTAAGGATTGTTCTCCTGTTAGCACTCCTCTTGATCCTAGTATTAAACTCATACCTAATACAGGTGTTGCAGTATCTTAACTTGAATACTCAAGGGTTATTGCTAGTCTTATGTATGCTATGATAAGCACTAGGCCAGATATTGCCTATGCTGTTGGAAAGCTTAGTAGGTATACTAGCAAACCAAGTTCACATCATTGGCAAGCCATAAGTCGAGTGTTCAAGTACTTGAAAGGAACCATGGATTATGGTTTGACATATACTGGATTTTCCTTCGGTTATTGAAGGTCATTCAGATGCAAGTTGGATTTCCAATAAGGAAGATCATTCTTCCACAAGTGGATGGGTATTCCTTCTTGGGGGAGGTGCTATCTCTTGGGCATCAAAGAAACAGAGTTGCATTATTGATTCAACGATGGAATATGAATTTGTGGCATTATCAGCGACTGGTAAAGAAGCTGAATGGCTAAGAAATCTGATTTATGAGATTCCATTGTGACCTAAACAAGTGTTCTTATAGACAAGTGTTCAAAGACAAGTCTAGACACTTAGGTGTTAGACATAGCATGATTCGTGAGCTTATCACGCACGGTGTTATATCAGTGGAGTTCATAAGAACTCAACATAATTTAGCTGATCATCTAACCAAAGGGTTGAGTAGAGATCTTGTGCACAAGTCGGCTGTGGGGATGGGATTAAAGTCCATCTAAAAGTCTCTCATGTTGAGATACCCAATTCCCACCTAATATGACATTAGGTGCTGAATTCAATGTGGAAAGCTTAACATCTAGAGATTGGAACACATTAATATTATCATCCCAAGGTATGTGTTCAGACCTGCAAGTTGAGGAGGTTGAAGTTTATCTTCTTATTAGTTCTTTTGAAAAATTGCATATGCAGGTGCGAGAGTAAAAGAACTACCTATTTGAGCATGAAGTTTAGCCGCTTCAAGAAGCTAGGACTTGGCTTTGATATACTTATGAAGGATTAGGACACAAGGCTAGTAAAAGATAGTGGCAAGTGAGAATATTTGAGAATGTAAATTTATGTGTATATTATCTTCATATATTCGCTATGAATAACAAAGGTTCAATCCAGAGTGACACCTTGGTATTTGAATATTTGGAATGTGTAATATACTAATGTGAAATTCAATCGTCACGATATTTCATTTATGCATAAGTTTGTTGTTTGTTGTGATTTTGTTTAGTTAATCATGGATTACGCTAAAATGGGGGAGGATTGTTGGATATTTTAATGTAATTGGATTGACTAGTTGATCAATGTAATCGTAATATTACATCGAACAAGTCGGGAGAGTGCGGAGTGCACACTTTGTTCGAGTTTATTATGATTTCAGTATTATTGCTTATGAGACATGTCCATTGGCATC
This sequence comes from Kitagawia praeruptora, assembly GCA_037693485.1. NCBI lineage: Eukaryota > Viridiplantae > Streptophyta > Magnoliopsida > Apiales > Apiaceae > Kitagawia > Kitagawia praeruptora. The sequence continues at coordinate 111,036,341 of CM075351.1, read as the reverse complement.
AGACACACCTGTTGGAATAAGATGTGTCTGTTAGCATTAGACATGACTGTTAGAATGAGATGTTTCTGTTGGATAAAGACACATCAGTTGACATCTATATATAGGTGTTGCATTGATCATTTTTTTGATTTTTGGTTCATTTTGAAATTCACAACAAAAACACATTCTATCTTCTTGCAGAATTTCTGACTTTATCCGATTGATTTATTTGACTGAACCACAAATAACTTCAATCTGAAAGTGTTCACACGACTTCAGAAAAATCCAAGTTATTACCATATTTCCCCAAAATATGACTATTTCTGAATGATATTAATGATTTATTTTTCCCACTAAATAAAGAAACTTATTTGAAAATTTATATAAAATGCCCTAATGTTATGAAAATGTATATAAAATGTCATAATTTTAATTTTCCCATTCTTTCTTAACATGCGAATAATAATAATATTTCTAATAATAATAAGTTATAAGATTAAACAAAAACTCAATAAATAAATATCAAACAAACAAGTTGTAATCCTAGTGCAATTGGTGCGATACAAATAAATTGCTTTAGGCTAATGCATTTTAGTAGAATTTGTTGTTGACATGTTGGGCTAGGCCCAGATATTTTTTTATCATCATCATCTGTCCTTTTCTAGACACACGAAAGAAAATATCAAATTTATTACTACTATGAGCCTGTTTGGCTAACGGCACTTATGTTTGTGTAACGTGGCTTTAAGCCGGCTTTAAGTTAAAAAATTGCTTTAAGTCAGAAGTTACATTTAGGTACTTTTGATTTATAACTTATGATTTATGGAGTTTTTTTTTTTTTTTTCACAATTCTTGTAAAGCTTAAATATCATGAATTTAAAATTTTTTTAAGTCAAATATCACTTTAAGTCAAAATTATTAAAGTCCCATTTAACTTTAAGTAAAATTACCCAAACACATTCATTCAACTTAAAGTAAACAACTTTACTTTCTCCTTTAAGTTAAAAACACCTCCATTAAGTCAAAAGTAACTTATTTTAAGTAATCCCAAACACCCTCTATAATTCAATGTCCATAGTCTTGGCTTTCTCTAAAGTAGAGGTCTAACAGTTCTTCGACTCCTGATGTATGCGTGTGTGTTTAAAAACTCATAATTACAGAGATTGTATCTATTTGCACCAACTAATTAACTAACTAATCAATACTTTGTCTCTCTCTTTCTCTCCCTCTCTTATTTACAATTACTTTAATTGGATTATTATTGGATTGTAAATCACTTACAAGTTTAAATAATATTTAGAAATCTAGTTTTCCTTCATAAGAAAGAAATCCCCAAATCATAGGGCCTGTTTGGGAATCCATTTTTCATCCGACTTATGGCTTATAAGGCCATAAGCACTTATGGAGGGTGTTTGCCAAAATAAGTTTTAACTCAACTTATAACTTATAAGCCCATAAGTTGAATGTTAAGAATCCTTAACATTCAACTTATGCTTATAACTTATTTCTCGATATACGTAATATATAATATCCTTCAAATCTTCAAAACCATATATCTCTCGATCCTTTCATTAGAAAATTGATATGTATATATCAAATTTCTCTATTCATCGAGATCTATCCATTGATAGCATTGATATCCATTGTTATATATATAAAAACAAATATTTTGAAAATTATAAAAAAAAGTTAACTTATAAGTTCTGATTTACCCAAACAGTCTACTGATTAAAAGTTATGATTTACCAAACACTTTTTTGACTTATAATCTCTGTTCTACTTATCACTTATATTACATAAGTGCTTATAAGTCATAAGCTATTCATTTTAAGATACCCCAAACACCCACATAATGTCTATAAGCAAAAAGTCAAAATAATATATATCTACTTAATGCAAACAAGATATTTTAAGAAATCTAGTTAATAAAACAAAATCCAACTAAAAACATAATAATATCCTTATAAGCAAAAAGTAAGAATACAGATATCTAATTAATGCAATATCTAAACAACATTTGAAATCTAGTTAATTAAATAAAATCTAAATAAGAACATTTTGGGCATTGACTATTTTCTTTAAAATATATCTATATAATAAATAACGATAAAATCTTTTGGATTCTATTAAAGGGGAAGATTACAAGGCCCACCTCAAAAATGAAATAAAATTAAAATATATACATTTTTTCATAGATATCTTTACTCCCAAAATGCATTGATTAACCAAATTGTAGCGTTCAAAATTATAAGCACATACAACATTTTAGCACTATAAAAAAATTGAACACTATATAATGGGGGTGTAGGTAAGACTCCTGCCAAACACAGGATCGAACATAGCGAGACCGATTAGTCACTACCACCTCTCTTTGTCAACTTTCTCACTCTAGTAACACACTCTCTATCTCTCTTAAGAAATTCATTATCAGAATCCTAGGGTTTGTTTTGATCAGCTGGTGTAAGAATGGATTCTTTGAGGAAAGATTTGGTATTGATCGTACTACAATTCCTACGGGAGGAGAAATTCAAAGACACTGTTCATACGTAATCTCTCTCTCTCTCTCTCTCTCTCTCTCTCTCTCTCTCTCTCTCTCTCTCTCACCCCGATGTATGTATGTTTATATGCATATGTTGATATGCATGTCAACATGCATGTGTACGCTTGATTTCTTTATGTATAAGTTGGTTTTACCGGAAATGACTCTATATTGCTCTATTTCTTTTTGAAAAAAAATGTGTTCATTTTGAAAAAAAATTAGACATTGATTTATGGATATGAAATTTTTTATTTAACAAATTGTTAGAAATACATTTTTCTTAATTTTTTTATATGGTTCACACATATTTTTGTTCTCATTTGAAATCTATGAATGTCGATATATGCATGATCAATTGTGAGAGAGTTGAAACTAATTTGGATTCATAGAGCTTTCAGTTTTTATTTATTTAATTTGATTCCGATTTGGAGCTACTTATCATTTCTGATTATGTTTAGATTTGTTGTGTCTTACAATGCAAGTCAACTATTTACTGTTGTTACTATTCATTGTTCCTTTTAAATTTGGATTAGATGATTTTTCTTTAATTATTTTTTATTTTTGATTTACAGATGAGGGTTTTTTCTTTTGAATACATAAACGAGGGGTTTTAAAAATTATGATTAAAGTTATAAGATTATAGTAATTTATGTTATTGTTAATTCAATGATGGTGATTAGCGTATTAATTGAATGTTGCTTTAGTTTTGGTAATCAGCTTAGTAAAATGTTTTACGTTTTGTCGTGGCAACTTGATAGGATCATAGGAGAATCCAGGAACTGGTCGTAATAATGATTCCCTAATTTGGTTACATGTACAATTTCTCTGTTTGTGCAAATGCATTCATATTTCTTATGCATGTATAATTTTCTTATATATGCAAATCCAGTCTCGAGAGAGAATCAGGCTTTTTCTTCAACATGTGGTACTTTGAGGAAAAAGTTCTTGCTGGTGAATGGGATGACGCTGAGAAATACCTGTCCGGATTTACGAAAGTGGAGGACAACAGATACTCTCTCAAGATATATTACGAACTCCGGAAACAGAAGTACCTTGAGGCTCTGGATAGGTAAATTAAATCTCTCTACTTTTATTCTAGTCAGTGACGGATCCAGCTCCCAACTTAAGGGGGGTCGGATATAAAAAAAATTGGCAAATTTAAAGCAGCACATATAGAAGCAAATAATCATATACTAAATTCTTTTTACCTTCATAAGATCATCAACCTATCCTTCATTTTCTGAAATTTTTCATGATTCTTTCATTTTCAATTTTCTGAAAAACATCCCTCTCAATATATGTTATCAAACAATCATTCAACCAAATATCTCCCATTCTATTCCGAAGCGTAGTTTTAACTAGCTTCGTAGCAGAAAATCCCCTCTCAACTGTTGCAGTTGCAACTGGTAGAATCAGTGCCAATTTTATCAACATATAAACCCAAAGAAATCCAATATCTTTGCGTTTTTCAATTTTTGTTTATCAAAAGCTGTGAAAGAATTTCGTGGACTGATGCATGATATACATGAAAGTAACTCCATATTATCTTTGTCAAAACGCTCATTAATTCATCTCTTGCAGCAGATAATCAATCACAGTATTCAACAAACTAACCTTAAAGTAGTGTAGATTAGAAACCTTTTGAAGTTTACGTCTTAATCTTCCACGAGGTATAAAGATTGCATCCATATCCGGGACATCGATCTCAAACCTTTCACAAAACTTACAAACATCAGCAAGTAAATCATTCCATACGTCATCTCTAAATGTTTTGTAACATTTTCTTTACTACATTTACTAAACTTAAAGCATTAGCAAGATCCTGATCTTTTCTTTGCAGTGCTTGTGATAACTCATTAGTGATTCCCAGAATTTTTCTCATCAAATGTAATAAGAAAATAAACTCGAAGTCATTCATTGCTTCAATGAGTCTATATATCTCTCCTTTATTTTCACTAAAGGATGGCATATCTTTTATTGCTTCAAGCACATCAAGTACCGGTGAGAATAAAGAAAGTACACTTAGAATTGTATGATAATGTGAACCCCATCTTATGTCTCCGGGACGTTTTAGAACTGCCTCCCGGGACGTTTTAGAACTGCCTCCTGATTTAAACCTCTGCCAGTCATTCGATTGCCTTGAGAAATTTCTTCAGCTAGCTTTTCTATTTGCTTCACTCGGACTAATTCGATTCTATTTGCTTCACTCGGACTAATTCGATTGCCTTGATGATTTGTAGAAGATAATGGTTTATGAAATGGAAGAAGTCAATTGAGTTTTGTGATCTTTTCCCGTGTTTGTGTTCTGTGTTTGTGACGTGAAAACTTAAAACCAGTAAAAATAAAGGAACTTAAGTTTATATTTTCTTTAAGCCTAACTTATATTTCAATATTACAAATTTAATAACTCATTTTCACATATAACTGTTGCCCCTCATAAAAATAAATTGTAGCATCAAATCATATTAAGTAGGGTCAAATTTTTTTTTTTGAAAAATTAAGGGGGGCCATTTTTAATTTATATAATTTATGTGTATAAATATATAACTATATATATTTTTTTAGAAATTTAAGGGGGTCGGATGCCCCGCTTGCCCCTCTTAGGATCCGCCTCTGATTCTAGTTGGTATATATGGTTTTGATTTATGTAATGTTTTGTACTTGTGCTTTGATTTATAGGAAGGACAAGCCGGAAGCTCTCGACATACTGCTGAAGGATTTGAAAGTATTCTCGACTTACAGTAGTGATTCGTACACAGAAATCACTAAGCTTCTGACTCTGGATAATTTCAGGTATAATATGTTATCGTATTATAGCTAGTTCACAAGCTCTAGTTTCAGTTTGTTCAGTAATATGCAAATGTTTCTGTCATTCAGTCTGTGTAGTATTTTGGAATTTGTTCAGTAATATTCAGTCTGTCATTCAGTATTGTTGTTTCGTGTGTCTGCCCTTCACTCTACAAAATTTTAATTGTATGCTCTTAATCTAGCAGATATAATCAGATCATTAATTTGGTTCCAGGGTGATATTAAGTATTGATGAAAATACATATGGAAGGATAAAAAATGTTCGTTTGCTTCCAGTAATAATGCATTTATATTAAATTACTAAACTAGTCATTTAATATCTTTTTTAAAATTTCCGTTGTCTTGGTGGTTCTTTCTTATTCTAATAATCTGTACTCTGTGCTACTAGGGAGAATCAGAAATTCTCCAGGTATGGCGACACCAAAGAAGCTCGTAGTATATTGATGCTAGACCTCAAGAAAATAATCAAAGCAAATCCTCTACTTATCGATAAGCTTGAATTTCCTTGCCTAAGGTCATCAAGATTGCGAACTTTGATCAACCAGAGGTATGGTTGTTTGGATTTATAAGAATGATCAAAATTAAGGCATTTAGCTTCCATATAGTTGAAATCTTTGTATCTATTTTTATTCCAAGTTATATTTTCTTTTTGCTCCATGGCTCCTTTTTTTCCTAAATTCCCTATTATTATCCAATTTCGGTTATATAGTTTTTTTTGTCCATCTTTTGATTGTTGATTCATTTCTTATATATTTTTTTTTTGCAAAATATTCGTTAGCTTGTCAAGTAATTGGTGGATTTACTTCATTTTGTGGGATATAAGAAGTTACTATATACTATTGTTAGCAGAATTAGTCATGGAAATAGATTCCCTGGTCTTCGGGCTTTTTAACTCGCATAATTGCTGTTAGTTTGTAATAGATTGCGTTCCACTTGTTGGAGATCTTATGTACTTAAGATTTTTTGATGGTATATACAGTTTGAGCTGGCAGCACCAGACGTGCAGGAATCCGAGGCCGGTTCCAGATATAAAGACCTTGTTCTCAGATCATTCCTGCGGATCATCACGTGGTGCATTTGGAAGTGCAATGCCCTGGGCCTACAGGCCGCTTGGGGTTGATGCTGTATGGTTCATAATCCTTGATTTTCCGTTACTAATGTCATTTATTTTGTAAGTAGATGAAGACTAACACCATATGGTTTTACATTAATTTATAATTTGCAGCCATTTCCAGTTGCTGCCTCGGCTGCCAATCCTAATACTGCAGCTGGTTGGGTGTCAAACAATGGCACTGCTTCATCTGTTCAACCTGCTGTTATTCCAAGTCAAGGTCAGAATTTATACTTTAATATTGTACCAGGATTATCATCATAATGTTGCATATTTTGGACAACATGAATCTACTTTCATTAAAATATATCAAGATTTGTTCTTTGGTTTCTATATTTCTCTCAAATATAGTTGGTTCTGAAATTTGTTCTGGTTCATTCACAAATGTTTGGTGGCATCTGAGTGGAACTTAGTCAGCCTTTGGTGTGCTCATCTTTTTTACCTTTTATTTTATTTCCTTGCATAGTATCTGGTGCGAAACGTCCATTCACACCACCAGTTGCCCTGGGCGTGTCCGAATTTAATAGCTCGGATCATGAACAATCACTGAAGCGTTTGCGGACTGCACAACCTATTGAGGTAAAGGAGGAGAGTATTTCTATTTATAGGATTTCATTTTACCTTTATATAGTTAGACTATCTACTTCAATGCTGTTGATGCATGGTGAACTTCTGTTTAAGGCTACAAACTCTGCTATTGGACAACGATCGTCCCAGTCCCTGGATGTGTCCCTTACTCTCGGGTCCTTGGCAACTCTTGTAAGTCAGCTATCTTTCTCAAAAACTGCCTATCTAGTCTTCCTTTCTTCTTTAATATAATATAAGAATTATTTTAATCCATCTAGCTAGTGCTATATATATTCTACGTGTTTCAGTTTTTATATCCAAACATGCATATGTGGGGGTGGATGTGGGGGTGGGGTTCAAATTGTATCAAATACTTAGCATATAAATTGAAAAATTAATAATGCATTGAGATGCTTTTATTAGTTTTTGACTAGCATTAGTTACTCTCTTGTTCCCTCTGTCCATTTGTTCGAAATGTGTATCGCTGCATAACATCGCTTGGCTAACATGGTGATCTTTCATTGGGGAATCTATTTTATGAGTTGCAGTTTCTTTCGTCGGGAAATCTGTTATAAATCTGGGAATAGTCCGTGTTTATATTATATATGCTAGAACTTTGTGGAGTGGTTTGTTTATAAGTGCTGACTACAGGTTTGATTAAATATTTATTGTGCTAGAATGGGGATGAAGCTGTGGGTAGAAATAAGGAAATTTTAAACCTCGTGGAAGATGTAGTAGATAAGACCAAACCGTGGCAGTTGACGGATACTATTGATCCTATTCCATTGCGGCTGCTTACATTGGATGCCTCAGATACTGGAAATGAGGTTCACTAAAATTCTAACATTTGTTTCATGATATATCTGCCATTGGACTACTTTCATATCTGAAACTTCTAAAACCAGGTTTCTCGGCTTTCATATACAAATTCTGGCACTGGCATTTTGGTACTTGGGTCAAGCGGACTACAAAAGCTCTGGAAGTGGGAGTGCAACGAAGAAAATCCTAGTGGAAAGGTAGTAAAGATTTTTAATTAACTCTTTTTTCTTTCTTTTTAATTTAAATATTCTCTTAATTAATTTATCTGGGAGACCTGACATAATCAATGGGGTTTTACAGGCCACCACAAAAGTTGTTCCACAGTTACAGAAACCAAATAGTGGCCTGCTTATGGCCAACGACATTGCAGGTGTTGATCTTAAGAAAGCTTGTCCTTGCATGGACCTATCAAAGAATGACTCGTATGTAATGTCTGCATTTGGGGGAAAAATTTCATTGTTCAACATGAAGACCTACAGGGTATGTTTAGATACACAGGAATTACTCTGTCTAGCTAGGATATTAGTCTTAATTTAGCATATATTTTGTGTGCATGACATGCAGGTATCAATGTGTTAACTTAGCATATATATTGTGTGTTATGACATGTAGGTTATGACTACATTTATGTCGCCTCCACCAGTATCAACCTCAGTGGCATTTCATCCTCATGACAATAACATCGCAGTTGTCGGGATGGAGGATTCTGTTATCTATATATACAATATTACGACTGATGAGGTAATATTCATAATTTGTATTATCGCGTGTCTTCTCTCCGAGTTCATCAAAACCAAAACTGATTTTGATAGCACTGTGTTGACTTGAGAAGGTAAAATCCATACTGAAAGGCCATCAGAAGCGAGTGATGGGTTTAGCTTTCTCCAGCAATCTGAATATCCTGATTTCCTCGGGAGCTGATGCTCATGTAAGTTACCTTTTTCTGCATTAGAACATATTGTAGTTACTCATGAGGGTGTAATGAGTGTGCATTAGCATTAATTCAAGAAAGAAGCAGCCTCATCTTAATTTCGAGTATATTTGTTCATTTCTACACACGGCAGTAACTATTTACTAATATATCTATTGTACTTGTCAGATTTGTTTATGGAGCATTGATACTTGGGAGAAAATAAAATCTTTTCCATTGCAGCTACCTGCTGGTCATTCCCCTAATGGTGATGCACGAGTACAGTTCCATTCTAATCAAGTTCGTTTTTTGGTATCCCATGAAACACAACTTGCATTATATGATGCAACAAATGTGGATCGTATGCAGCAGGTACATATTGCACTTTACACGAACACACAAACACAAGACCACATATGTATGTATACTTAGTTTTGAAGACTTGAGTCGTGTTTAATTTCTGTTCTACTTCTCTTGCAGTGGATTCCTCAGGATATCCTCGCAGCACCCATATCTTATGCAGCATTTTCTTGCAATAGTCAGCTGATATATGCATCCTTTTATGATGGCAATGTTGGCATCTTCGATGCAGATAGCCTCAGCATAAGATGTTGTCTTAGCCCTTCAATGTACTTGCCGCAGGAGATACAAGGGTAAGATGTCAACTGTAAATCTGTAATGTGTTTTAAATATGCAATTTTTTTTTATTTTTTTTAACATGATGGTTTTAAATGGACCGATAAATGAAGTTATATGTACATGTAAATTTGTTGCTAAATTACCAATCGAAATTTTCATTTTGAGTAAATCCAATGCATCTTCAGTAAATTAGATATTAAGATTGTATCTGTTAAAATAGTGTAGATCTACGGATTCTAAACAAGCATGAAGACACATAAACTACAAATTTCTAGAACTTAATATATTTATAGTTATCTTTAAGCATCAGACTGAATTCACCTTTCACAATGGTAGAAGACTTGTTAATGTCTTGTTGAAATAAATGCGAGCATTCAGCTGTGGCTCTTATCCGTAAATCTACTGTTAAAATTTGTGCAGAACTGAGGTCGTGTACCCGCTGGTGGTTGCAGCACATCCCCAGGATCCCCATCAATTTGCTTTGGGATTGACAGACGGATCTGTGAAAGTTATCGAACCATTTGAGCTAGAAGGGAAGTGGGGAGTGAGTGAACCAGCCCATGAAGAGATTGCAAATGATAAGGGTGCATCGACATCTACAAGCAACCAAGCAGCCGCCCATGTGCAGATCGAGAGGAGATTTTGAGTTATGCTTGTTATAAAAAAACAAGAACAGCAAATGTTTTTATTTTGGTAATATAGATTTGGAAGATAATGTTTAAGAGAGATCCAGAGTTTTCCTTTGTAATACATTTACATAGAAGTTTATACTTCTTTCCATGATATCTTGTTCCGTAATGACGATGCATTTTGATAATTACTTGAATTGTAAGAGAGCTGCATTTGCTCACAGGAGTTAGATGATTAAAAGCTCTCTGTTGGAGTGAGATCATTTTATCGTGATGTTGGGATACTCTTTTGATCTTCTTTCCTCCTAAAGAAATTCTAAAGCTTAGTAGTTGTAAGTGTTATAAGTTAAGGTCCGGGGCTCTAATGCTGAGTTGAGTAACCTAATTATCCCAATATAAACATATTGTAAATGCAAAAAAATTGTATTCCAATATAAACATTTTCTTAAATTTACTTTGACTATCACAAGAGTCCTTAAAAACATGTATATCTTAGATTGATGATGAATTACAAAAACATAATTTTATATTACACATATCGTTATAATAAAAATTGTTTTCAAAAATACAAATTTTTATAAATTATTTTTAAAAAATGACTTTACATGAAATCATTGTGAAAAAGTACAATTTTTAAATTTCATTTTATAAAAATATTGTTTGCAATTTTCAAAACTTAAATAAAATTGCATTTAGGGTTGCAATGAAACTTAAAAAACAGTTTTTTGAAAAATGTTTTAAAAAGATTGTATTTTATAAATATAACTAGTCGATAAAACCGCGATTCGCGGCGGCGTAATAATTTTTAAAAAAAATTCAATACATATTTACGTTTTTTTAAAACACATATCTACGTTATATTTTATTATCAATATTAAATTTTAATAGTTGTATAATTTTTCCTAATAAACTGATTTCTTGTTAAATACGATTCTATCGATTGAATCACTCTCATTAAAACCGAAATCTCAACTTTTACATATATTATAAAGACTTATTTTATAATTTTTATCCGTAAAAATTGAATCCTAAAAATAAAAATAAAACTTATGACATCATTATCCAATTCGAATAACTAATACAATTTTTTCTAGTGAACCATCTTCCCGTTAAAACATGCTCCGAAGCGTTTTTATTTGGAACGGAAATTCTAACTCCATTACATATTATTGATAACAATTATTTAATTAAATAACTTTTTTTTTCTACTCTCTCGCTCTCTCGTTAAGATCAAAACTTTAAAAAAATGTGTATCCAAAAAAATCGAATCCTAAAAATGAAATAAAATTTATAACATCAATATCAAATTCTAATAGCTAATACAATCTTTTCTAGTGAGCCATCTTCCCGTTAAACACATTTCGAGCCGTTCTCATTTGGGATCAAAATTCCAACTTCATTACATATGGAATTTTAAAAAATAAAAAAACATCTTATTTTCTCTTTTTATTTTAGATACTCCTTTATTTATTTAGGATTCCCGCATAAAAATGTTCTTTTATTATATTAACACATCAGTTTTTTTTTTTTTAAATACGAAGACTTTTTTTTATGAGATTAGTACTGGATTTATGAAAAAATTTCCTAACATAGGTATAAATAACTTGTATAAAATATATATACTTTTAGAATATTGTAAAAAAATGTCACCACCATCCTTGTATTCTACTTGGGTGATGGCCCAGAATAACCACAAAAAAATAATCCAGAACCAAAATACCCAGATCCAAAAACGCGGCCCTAAATACCCACGGGACGCGCTACTGGCAGTGGAGTATTCTAAGACACGCCACTGTGAGAACCGTGTCACACAGTCACGCCACTGTATACGCCGTATCACACAGACACGCGACTTAGGAGAGGTGAACAGTAACTGGTGATACGCATTTACAAAATGCGTATCAGCAGATACGCATTCTGTAAATGCGTATCTGACGTCAGCATCATCGTTCTCAGAGCTCCCAATAATGGCGATTCAGGCGTGATTTTGCATCTCTTCGTTCATCGACACCAAGGAACTTTCCGATCACATTCTATATACTAATAGAATCGCAATTCGATTCTCTACACATACATATCAATTATTTTACGTTTTAATGTCCGGATTTGGAATCCCCAATTCATCCCTAATTTCCGATTTGTTTTCCGATGAAGCTCGTTCGTACCCCTGCGGGGCCATCGGAGATAAACGGATTATGGGATGAGGAAGTATACAACTCGTCCGTCGTTTGGTGATAATTTGGAGGGTTGTAGACGATTAAATGACCTCAAACGCATATATGGCTTGTTTCCGTCGAAGTCGCCGGTGTTCACCTCTCAGTTCTCTGGCCGCGTTTTTGTGTTATCTGGCGATGAACAGTAGTCGTGGATGCGCCACCCGTAACGGCGCATCCCGTGGGTACTGAGGGCCATCTGTTCCGAAAAACGGTATTTTGAGCATTGGGTACCTCATTTTGAGGCATTTTGGTCATTTTCTCATTCTACTTCCAATGAATTTTTTAGTTATATGTCTCCTTTATATATGCAAACACCTATTCTACTTTCAATAGAACTTATAATCATATGTTTTTTATATACATTCGAACTCTTAATTTTGATAAATTCGAATTCCTATTCTACTTCCAATAAATTTTTTGATCATATGTCTTATAAATACTTATTATACTTTCCAATAGAACTTCTAATTATACGTCTTCTCATTAAATTCGAACTCTTTTCATCTATAAATTCGAATAACTATTCTACTTCTAATATGTTTAAAGATATTTTAGATTTATTAGTATCTATTCGAACTCCTATTCTATTTATAATAGAATTTTTCATCATATGTCTTACAATTTAATACCTAGTTATTCTACTTTCAGTGTAACTTCTAATTATATGTCTTCACTATAAATTCGAACTCCTCTCATCTATAAATTCGAACATCTATTCTACTTTTAATATGTTAAAATATATTTTGATATTTATTAGTGTTTAAAATCCTAAAATTTTAAAAATTACAAAAATAGATTGAGACGATCTTAGAGCGGTACCTAAACTCACGCGTATCCTCCTTATATTGATTGATAGATAAATTAATAATAATAGAAATAGAAATAAATATATTAATAGTGATGATTGATGATTTTGATAATTGTGCAAAATATAATTAAAGTACTTTATAATTTTGTCTAAAGTAATTTTTTTTTTGAAAATAGTCTAAAGTAATTTTATAAAGTGGTCGTTAGGTTAATAAAATGAATTCTTTTCATACGTGGCAATATAAAATAATTAACACTTTTATTAATTAGTGTTGTATCTCATGCATGTTTACATAAAAGTTTAAAACCAGACCAAACTCAACCAATTCAAATATGGCCACAAATTGAATCTTAATATCATTTAATAATTTAATTAAAGGTTTATCATGTAATACCATCGTTGTCTTCGACTTGGTTGTCTATCCGAATTTAAATATCTAATATCTTCAAAATGATACATAACTCAAAATTATATCTTATTGTTAAATTATAAAGATTAATATGTTTTTACACTCTTCGATTAGTCGCTCTTCCATTATTTCTTGAATTTCACGCGGATAGTTAATTGCAAAATGCACCCTCAAACTATCGTTCGAAAACAAGATTGTACCATAACTTTGGAAAAAGCAAGTTACACCCCTTAATTTAAATTTGCGATTTCAGTAAGCACCCCGTTGACGATTCTTCATTACTATTCATTGTCATCGTTAAATTAAGAAGGGGCAAAATGGACATTTTATACTAAATTTATAGTTAAAATCTTAAATAAGCTAAAATATTTATATTAATGAATTTCTTTTACATTAAATATTTAAATTAAATTAACTTATTCCTATTAAAATAACAATAACGTTAAATAATTTAAAAAAATTCAGAAGTTAATTTTACATTTAAATTAAATACATAACCAAATTAAATGTAAAAATTTATTTAAAATTTATTAGTAGTAAAATAATAAAATTTTGGAATTAGCATTATTAAATAAAATTATTCCAATTACTAGTATGATATAGAAATTCAAAATCTAACATTTTATATTTTCTATCTAAATTTTATTATATTTCAAAAACTTTGAAATTCAGAATATATAAATTTTATTTGAAAATTTTCCCTTTGCCCCTACCCATTTAACAGTAACTTGTAAAGTTAAACGCGCATAGATAATGGGGGTGCTTTATGAATTGATGGGTTTAAGTTAAGGGGTGTAGCTTGCATTTCCATAAGTTATGGTACAAAATTGTTTTTAAATAAATGTTGTAGGGTGTAGATTGTAATTAACTCTTAATTTAACTAGCATAATAACCCGTGCGAGGCACGGGTCATCTTCTAGCAATTGCTATAAATCCTGTATAGTTTTACAATTTAAGGATATTTTTGAATATAATTGCACCTTTTATGTTCATACATATTATAATATCAGTATTTTAATTTATGTATTATTTTATTTATGTATAGATCATATGAGCACTAAAAAGAGGATGTTTTGTAGCATATACATATATTATATAGGTTATAACACAATTTCTTTTAGAACAATAATAAAAAGACATATCATCGATGTAAATAATACTCGTCATACAATATTTTCTAGATAAAATTAGAACGTTTCTTAATATTTATTTCTTTAAATATCTCATCAAGATATAAGTCGCATAGAATTATACTCCGAAATTACGATAGGGTTGATTCCCAACACTAACATAATTTCATATATTGTTTGCATAAATATTAAAAGGATGGTACTTTTGTGATGTTTAAACATAGAGGGATATTATTGTAAGTTCACAATCATTAAAATGACACTTTTTACACTTGTGTAATTGTGTTGTGGTTTAATATATAGTAATAGATAGATAGATTGTGTACCATATTGTGAAACCTAAAATATGACATTTTTAAAATAATACGAGTCACCATTATTTTTACTCAAAAATTAAAGTAATAGTAAAAGTAAGATAATGGAGAGGTCGAGTTTGTTTAAAAGGCTTATTAACTGAAAATAATAAAGTCCGTGCAACACAATGGTTAGTTGGATAAATTGTGTAGAGGAGGTTCTTAGTTCGATTCACCATAAGAATAAAATTTACTCATTTTTTCCATTTAAATAAGAGAGTGACATTTTATGTAATTTTATAACTTGTAAGAGTATAACTGTAATATCATAGATGATTTATATATTGGCTCAACATGCCCCTAAAAATCCCCTTGTTATCTTATTATACATAGAAAGAATGGATGGATGTGTACCATATTGTGAAACCTAAAATATAATATTTTTAAAATAATACGAATCACCATTATTTTTACTCAAAAATTAAAATAATAGTAAAAATAAGATAATAGAGAGGTCGGGTTTATGTAAAAAGTTTTTTAACTTAAAACAAAAAAGTCAATGTAGCACAGTGGTCAGCAGGATAATTTTTGTAGAGGAGGTTCTAGGTTCGATTCACCAAAACAACTCACTTTTTTCAATTAAAATAATAGTAAAAATAAGATAATGGAGAGATCGGGTTTATGTAAAAGGTTTTTTGACTTAAAAAAAAGAGTTAGTGTAACACAGTGGTTAGTAGGATAACTTATGTAGTTGAAGTTCTAGGTTCGATTCACCACAACAACTCATTTTTTTCATTTAAATATAGAAAGAGATTTACTACTACTACCAAAATATATTACTATGAACCATGCATGCTTCGAGAAAGAACTTAAAAGTATTAAGCATAAACTGAAGAGTAAAATTCAGGATGGTGGCCAAGTTTTACCCCAATTTTCAAAATGTTGGCAAGTCTTTCAGTTTTTCAAATTAGTGGCCAACCTTTCACTTTGTCTTTCAAAACAGTGGTCAGTCTTTCAATTTCTCAAATTAGTTGCCAATCTTTCATTTTGCCTTTCAAAAAAGTGGCCAATAGTAGACTAAAATAGCCACTTTTATAAAACGCGGAGTGAAATGTTGGCCACTAATTTGAGAAATTGAAAGACTGACCACTGTTTTGAAATGCGGAGGAAAACATCAGCCATCCTTCGAAAATCTGATAACACGGCCAACATTTTGAAAATTGGGGTAAAACTTGACCACCATCCTGAATTTTACTCTAAACTGAACGAAAATAAGAATCTTGGTATGACAGGAGGATCATGCTTGACCACATCCACAACTTTTTTAATCGGCGTCCATGAGATCGGGCGATGCCATTTGCTACACGGCTACACAGAGCACTTGCATTAATCATTCGAACATCCACCAACACAATATAAGATAAATTGTCCCTGACCAAATTAAATTAACTTAATAACTCATAAAGAACCTATATAACAACATATACATTCATGCCATCCTATAGACTTTAAAATTTAACGTCATAATTAATTCATCGTGGAATTTATATTATGTTTTATTGTTCTCCTTCATAAATTTGAACACGTTTTTTATTTTTAATAAAAATTTTAAATATAATTTTTTATAAACATGAACTCTTCTCTTTTCTTAGTTCGAATACCTATTCTAATTGATATTCACTTCCATAAAATCCAATAAAACGCTTCTCGTGTTGAATTTATTTTTATCTGTCTTTATATGTCTTTTGAACTTTTTTTTTTCTACCTTAAAAAAAAGAAATAATTATATGTCTTTTTTATAAATTCGAACTTTTCTCATTCATAAATTCGAAAAACTATTCTACTTCTTATCACTTTTTCTTTAAACTTTTTTGCAAGCATGGGCAAAATCTATTATTTGTAAAAAAATGTGTTGAAGATGGCAAGTGAAGATTAAGAAGAAAGAAAATTAAAGTAAAAGACAATCAAATTCCCATGATGTCGCCTACGTACACTTACCACAATACAACAAAATCTTGATCCATGTTAAGCTTAATGCATCATTAAAAATCTAAGCAGTATCAAAACTAAGAATAATTGTAAAATTCATAAACTGGTCAATTGAAAAGATAAAAAATCATAAAACGAAGTCTAAAAAAAAGTCATACGGACGCATTGTATATGGGAAAAGAGTCGAGTTATATAGTTCTTAATAGAGAGCAAGATAATTTGTCACTTCCTCGTAAATTCGAACTCTTATTTTTAATCATATACCTTATAATTAAATACTTATTCTACTTCCAATATAACTTCTAATTATATGTCTTTCCTATAAATTCGAACTGTTCTCATCTATAAATTCGAACACCTATTCTACTTTTAATATGTTAAAAGATATTTTTTATATTTATTAGTGTTAAAATCCTAAAATTCTAAAAAATTTAAAAAATAGATTGAGACGATTTTAGAGCGCCACCTAAACTCCCGCGTATCCTCCTTTATATATATATATATATATATATATATATATATATATATATATATATATATATATTGATTAAAAATAGATATATTTAGGATAGTTTACCTTATAATAATAGTTAAAATGCATGATATGGGCTGAAAGTAAGCCCTAAAAACACATTTAATGTCGCATTAAATGAACCCAAGTTGGTCCAAGATCAAAGCCCAATCGCGAGGCCCAAAACCTTAATAATGATAATAAATTCGTAGCTGTAAAATCAGCCTACTAAAAGACTCCCTTATTAAGTCCAAAAGGTAACCAAATCATCCTTGGAGTGTCCTCCAAGGAATACAGCTGAAATGCTTATCCACCTTCCACCCAGAAGGATCTAGAATTGGGCCTAGGCTGTGCCTTGCCCACCAAGACACCCAATTCTACCCTAATTCTAGGGTTCTCAACACCTATATAAGGACCTGCTCCTTCACAAATAGAACTACGTTTTTTGGCTTGATTCTTGATAACTGCAAGATATGTAGGCATCTTGTGAGGGCCGAGTTAAGTCATGAAACACTAGATCAACCATTAAAGCTCGAAGCTTCCACAAACCCTAGCATTAAATACGCAATAACTACACCCTAATTTTCGTTCCACAACATTTGGCGCCGTCTGTGGGAATCGAAAATCAACCATGGTAACCACCAGGAGAACACCAGCACTTTCTGAAACTAACACCAACACCACTACACCCCCGATTGGGGAATAGTTACCCCCAGGGACGGATTCCCAGATACAAGCTACTCAGACTCAAGGGATCGAATCGCAAGTTCATGGATCGTTACCTTTGGTGACGAATCCCACTACTCAAGGGACGAATCCCCTCTTGGAGGTCATTCCATTCCCCCCACCGCTCATATCTCTACTACCATGATCCCATCAAGCACGAACCCTATGTATGGGTTGCCAATTTACCCCTTGTATCAACCTGGGCCAAGTGGCCATGCTCTTCAGATACGCGATCCGTACGTCCCACCTTACATAACGGGTTTGGGACCAAACCAAGGCCAACAATACCAAGATTACTCTGGTCCATATACTGATGATTCATCTACGGAAGACGAGGATATAGTGCCCAGGAGGCGTCGTCCAAGTAAGGAACCAGTTGGGCAGCATCGCCGAAGGAACCATGATAGGCCCACCTTAACAACTGCCAAAAAGATTAAAGCTCATGAGGCCAAGATCCAAAAACTGAAAGAGGATATAGAACGGGAGCAACAAAGACAGAATCAGGGTCGACCTCCACCAACGACCGGAGGAGAAATTCCATTTGTTGACTTGGAAGAAACCCCGAGGAGAGAAAGGAGGATTGAGATCCCTAAAGACAAAAGGGTCGAAACCCCTAGGGGCAACCCCAAAGACCTAATGCCCCTCGGGGATCCTGATGATCCAACACCCCCGTTTACGGAGGAAGTGATGAATGCGCGCATATCACGAAAGTTTAAGATGCCTACCATAAAGGCTTACGATGGAACAGGAGATCCCGCTAATCATGTAAGGACGTTTTCAAACGCGCTGTTGTTGCAACCGGCAAGTGATGCCCTGAAGTGTAGGCGTTCCCTCAAACCCTATCAGGGATGGCACAACGTTGGTATAGTCGTCTGCCCCCAAATTCTATCAGTTCTTTTAAGGAATTGAGTGCCGCTTTCGTTAGCCAATTCATCAGTGGAAGAGTTCACGAGAAGAGCTCCGCGTCTCTTATGTATGTGGTGCAAGGAAAAAATGAGAATATGAGAGACTATCTCAAACGATTCACTGAAGAAATACTGAATATCACTGATTTGGAGAATAAGGTGGCCATGGTGGCCTTGGAACATGGAACCACGGATCTCTTCTTTAAGAGGTCATTGGAAAAACATCCTCCTGAGAACATGGCTGAGTTGAAACGAAGGGCTGATAAGTATATCAAAGCCGAGGATAGTATGAATAAAGAGGCGACAGCAGGAAATGAGGGGAATAATAATGATTCTAGGAAAAGGAAGGTGGATCAGGAATACGATACCAAGGACAAGTACCCGCGTACGGGCAAGGATTCAGACTGGGCTATTAGAAAGGGAAATCAAGGATAAAGGTTTACTGAATACTCAAGATTGAATGCCCCAAGGAGCCAAATCCTGATGGACATAGAGAAGGATAAAGATGTGAGATGGCCGAAGCCACTAAGGACCGATCCTGAGAAAAGAAATAAGAATCAATACTGCCGATTCCACAAAGATGTGGGGCATGACACTAAAGATTGTAGGCAACTAAAAAATGAGATCGAGTTTCTGATACGAAGAGGAAGATTGAGTAAGTTTTGCAAAGATGGGAATCAAGGAAACCCAAGACGAGATTATGATAGGAAAGATTATCGCAACCGCAATCCACAGCCCCGAGGGCAAGTAGTAAACATGATTTTTGGAGGCCCGACAGCGGCCGAAACAAGTAGAAATTCTCGAAAGGCGTATGCCCGAGAAGTGATGCATATTGTTGGAGAAGCTCCGAAGCGAGCAAAGACGTAGGTCTCAATTGGATTCGATGACTCAGACCTTGAGGGGGTGAAGTGCCCCCATGATGATTCGCTGGTGATATCACCGGTGATAGGCAATTCGCAAGTAAAGAGGGTCTTGATAGATAATGGAGCTTCAGTGGACATTCTGTTCCATGATGCCTTTTTGAAGATGGGGTATACCGAATCCCAGTTGACACCATCAAATATGCCTATATATGGGTTCAACGGAGTAGAGTCCAAAGTTGAAGGGACGATTCAGTTACCCATGACTATAGGGTAGGAGCCACGGGAGGCCACTCAGATGTTAAATTTCTTGGTTATTAAAGCCACGTCTACCTACAATGCCATCTTAGGAAGAACGGGACTTCATGCTTTTAAGGCGGTTGCCTCCACCTATCATCTAAAGATTAAGTTCCCAACCAGAAATGGTGTAGGAGAAGAGAAAGGAGATCAGAAAATGGCGAGGAGTTGTTATGTGGCTGCACTGAGGCCTGATGGAATTGGGGGGCAGGTCCTCCCGATTGAGGATATGGACATTCGTGAGGATGAAGAACGGAGAGGAAAACCAGTAGAAGATTTGATTCCCATACCTTTGGATTTGGGAGATCCTGAAAAGGTTACTCACATAGGGGCATCTCTGAAAGACCCTTTGAAAAGCGAATTGATTACCTTTTTACAAGACAATAGTGATGTCTTTGCATGGACAGCAGCTGATATGCCAGGGATAGGTCCCCAATTGATAACACACAATCTAAACGTAGATCCGGACAGGAAGGCAGTGAAACAAAAGAAGAGAAATTTTGCACCTGAGAGACAAGAAGCCATAAAACAGGAAGTTGACAAACTCCTAGAGGCAGGGTTCATTGAAGAAATCCAGTTCCCAAAATGGTTGGCCAATCCTGTAATGGTCAAAAAAGCCAATGGAAAGTGGAGGATGTGTATAGACTTCACTGATCTGAACGATGCATGCCCAAAGGACTGTTTTGCCTTGCCAAGGATCGATATGTTGATAGATGCCACGGCTGGGCATGAGATGCTAAGCTTCATGGACGGTTTTAGCGGGTACAACCAAATCAAGACGCATAAGGACGATATTCCTAAGGTATCATTTATCATTGACTTTGGTGTATATTGTTACTTGGTCATGGCCTTCGGATTGAAAAACGCAGGAGCTACCTATCAAAGGTTGGTAAACAAGATTTTTGCTCATCTCATTAGAAAAACTATGGAAGTTTATGTGGATGACATGTTGGTAAAAAGCCTACGCAAGGCCGATCACATTGAGCACCTCCGTGAGCCATTTGAAGTGTTGAGACACCACAAGATGATGTTGAACCCAGCCAAATGTGCTTTTGGTGTCGGGTCAGGAAAGTTCTTGGGTCTTATGGTCTCAAAATGAGGAATTGAGGCTAACCCCGACAAGATCAAAGCTATTCTGGATATGGAACCTTTTCGTTCCATAAGGGATGTACAAAAATTGACTGGAAGGATTGCTGCATTGGGAAGGTTCGTCTCCAAATCTGGGGACAAGTGTTTGCCGTTCTTTAAAACACTAAAGAAAGTGAAAAACTTCGAGTGGACATAAGAAATCCAAGAGGCCTTTGATCAAGTGAAGAAGTATATGGCTGAAGCCCCGCTGTTGGCAAAGCCAAGTATGGGAGAAATCCTTTATCTCTACTTGGCTATTTCGGATCAAGCTGTGAGCGCGGTGCTGGTAAAAGAGGAAGACAAGGTTCAGAAGCTGGTATATTATGTGAGCAAGGTTTTGCATGGAGCTGAGTTAAACTATTCCACCATTGAGAAGTTTGCCCTAGCATTAGTACCTGCCTCTAGGAAATTACGGCCCTATTTTCAAGCACACAAGATTGAAGTCCTTACAGGACAACCATTGAGGAACATTTTGCATAAACCTAAAGCTAGTGGTAGGCTCATTAAGTGGGCAATTGAACTGGGAGAATTCGATATCAAGTACAAGCCGAGGACGGCCATTAAGGCTCAGGCACTTGCTGACTTCGTGGTTGAATGCACCATTGACAACCAAGAAGTTGGGGGGCAAGAGATGCCTCAGGAAGGCAATAAGGGAGACAAAGAACCCGGGATCGAGGAGAAGGAATTCTGGATGCTCTATTTTGATGGGGCATCAAAAACAAAAACAAGCGGTGCAGGTCTAGTTCTACAAAGTCCCGATGGATTCACGATTGAATACGCCCTGAAATTAGACTTTCCAACAACCAATAATGAGGCAGAATATGAAGCTCTGATAGCAGGACTCGGTTTGGCAGGGGCACTAAGGGTCAAAAATCTAAAAGTTTGTGGAGATTCAAGGCTGGTTGTGGCCCAAGTCAATGGAGAGTTTGAGGCGAAAGATGAGACTATGATCAAGTACTTGAGGGTTGTTAAAGCTGTAATGACCCAATTTGATGAATGTTATGTTGAGCATATTCCCAGGGGGGAAAACGTTAAGGCCGATGCCTTATCCCAGTTTGCCTCCTCGGAGATAGAGAATTATTCTGGAAGTGTTTACTTCCAAGTTCTGAGAGCCCCCACTATTGATTCAAAGCTGGTAGCACCTATTGGAATTAAGGAGTGTTGGATTGACCCAATCAAGATGCATATTGAGACTGGTTGGCTCCCGAATAATGCCTTGGAGGCACGAAGGTTGTCTGTTAGGGCACTAAGGTACGCATTGATTGAGGGAATTCTCTATAAAAAATCCTTTGTGATTCCGTATCTGAAGTGCCTAAGGCCAAAAGAAGCTAAGTCAGCACTAGAAGAAGTTCATGAAGGAATCTGTGGGCAACACTTGGGGGGCAGGGCCCTAGCTCACAAGATAGTTAGACTCGGGTTTTATTGGCCGGAGATGATGGCCGATGCCAAGGAATATGTGAAAAAGTATGATCGGTGCCAGAAACATGCACCAGTAGTTAGGCAATCACTAGAGATGTTGACGTCTGTTATTTCCCCCATTCCTTTTGCTATGTGGGGCATGGATATACTTGGGCCATTTCCAATGGCCATAGCTCAAAGGAAGTTCCTGATTGTAGCAATTGATTACTTCACAAAGTGGATCGAGGCCAAATCTTTGGCTAAGATCACAACCAAGCAAGTTATGCAGTTCTTCTGGGAGAACGTCATGTGCAGGTATGGAATACCACGAATCCTAGTTACGGACAATGGGTTACAATTCAACAACAAAGAGTTTAAGGATTATTGTGATGAGAACGGAATTTAGCTTCGGTTCACTTCAGTTGCTCACCCTCAAGCTAATGGACAAGCTGAGGTTGCAAATCGGATCATCCTTGATGGACTTAAGAAAAGGGTGGAACGTTCCCGAAATACTTGGGTGGACGAATTGTTGCCCATACTTTGGGCATACGGAACCACATGCAAAGTGACTACGAGGGTAACCCCATTCATGTTGGCCTACGGAGCTGAAGCTGTTGTACCAGTAGAAATCATGCACACGTCTCCATGAGTGGAGGCCTTTGAGCCTGATACAAATGAGGAAGGAATGAAATTAGCCCTTGACTTGATCGATGAGGTAAGAGATGAAGCCCATGCTAGGAACGTTGAACATCAGAAAAAAGCTTCTTTCTACTACAACCTAAGGGTGAAAGAAAGGTTTTTCTGTCAGGGAGATCTAGTGCTCAGAAAGATTGAAGCATCCAGAGTTGGACAGAAGGGAAAGCTGGCACCAAATTGGGAAGGTCTGTATCGTGTCAAGGGAACATTAGGTCGTGGATCATATAAGTTGGAGACTTTGGAAGGAAACGAGGTGCCTCACACTTGGCATGCATCGAATCTCAAAGTTTATTAGGTTTAATTCTCCTGAGAGGGACTTAGCTTATATTTATTAGAAAAGTAGAAATAAGGTCGATGAAACCATTTCAGAGTCTTTTGAACTCCGAGTAGGAAGTAGAGTATTTATGTAAGGGTTGAACCCAATTCAGGATTTTCTTTTTATGCGATTATGCAGTATGATTTTCAATGTCCCTTGTGTTTATACTTCATGTTTGATATGTATCAATGCATAACCAAATTGCAAGTTGATAAAGGCAAAATACAAATGACAAAACAAGTAGAGAAAGGAAAAGGAAGATTGAAAATGCATAAATAAATAAAGCCCGTGGGCCATAAGTTAAAAGTTACAAAACCAAAGCGATAAAATTGTAGAAGTAAATTCCACACAAGGCCAACATAAAAAATTCTAAGTCCCAAGAGCTCGAGATGAAGCAGACTCCTCATCTTCTTCCTGAACCTTGGAGCCGCCGGCAGTACGAGAAGGAGAAGTATGGGTGGTGTCGGAGTCTCTCTGTAGAGGGGTAGCCTGGGGATCAAGAATCCTCTCTCCGTCACCTAGAACCTCGTCCTCATCCTCACCCTCATCTTCTTCCGCAGGGAGAACAGGAGGAGGGTGTGGGCTAGGGAAGTCTTTAAGAGTAAATAATCCCGGGTGCTTTTTAAGCACCGCCTTTAAAGTCTCGTCCCAACCATCAGTGTACTGGACTGGATAGAGCACCACATCGTGCTTTTCCATCAAAGTTTGAAAGTCCTGGGAGTCCATGTACTCGTCAATAAGGTCCTCTTTCTTGGCCTTCAAGTGCACCACCTCAGCCTGGGCCGCCTCCAACTCCTCTACCTTCCCTTTCAGCTTCTTTTCAGTTTCTTCGCGCTTGATTTTCTCTTTCTGGAACTTAGTCTCGAAAGACTTGGCTTTGTTCTTCCAGGCCTTAGCCTGGTGAATCATGCCCTGAAAGTGGACATTAGCCTACAAAAGGGTTTTAAATCAAGGAAGGATATAAAACAGTGCTAAGTTAAAACCAAAGAATTGTAAAGAATAACATACAGATGCCAAGGCTTGAGCCCCCAGGTTCTCACCCTCGTCCATGTTTCCCCCCGTTATGAAATCCTTGTAGTCCACAGGAGTTATTGAGTTTAAGGACCAATCCATCGAATGTTTTGGGGAGCCAACTACGGAGTCCTGCTTTCTAAAGCCCCATGGAGGCCTATACACAGTCGATTGGACGTTCACTTGCACGGGTCCATCTTCTTCATCAACAACAACCAAGTCTTGTTTCTGCACTTTGTGAGGGCACAGAAAAGATGGTTCGTTAGATTTGCCCCTTGTGTCAAGGGCCCTTTTTGCTCTCCTCATACGAGCAGTTTCATCCTCACCAGGATCTGTTTCTCGCATGATTTTCATAACAGCTGCACACAACAACAAATTAAAACATTGGTATAAGTTTATCTAGAAACGAAGTAAACTCACAAAAGAGTAGAAATTACCTAAGTCAGAAATGGCAGAAAGGCCTACGACCCTAAGAGACTCCTCATTGATGAGGTCCCAACACAAAGTTTCACCATTGTCTTTGATAAGCTCGTCATAAGCCGCTTGCTCCTCAGCATTGAGAACTATTTTGTTAGGGTTGCCATCGGCCACCTTACCAAAAGAGCTTCGGAAAAGGGTGCCCCAATCACCCCTTTTCCAGACCAAGTACCTGAATTCTTCTTTCCACTAGGGTTGTTATCAACAACCGAGTGGCCGCTAAAGATGTGTGGAATTTTAGGGCGTTGTCTAACGTAGACCCACCCCAGTTGAACAGAAGAGCTACAATAGAATTGAAATATTTTCCTAAACAAGGGAACAGAAAGAGGGAATTTTTTCCTAAGGCACAAAACCATGAAACACAAAATGGATCGCCAGGCATTGGGGGGAAGTTGACATGGGCTGACTTGAACGTCGGCCAGAAGTTTGGGAATAAAATCATGAAAGGGCTAAGCCCAGCTATAAGGGCGTCTCTAAAAACACATAGCCCGTTGGGCCTCCAATGACAAGGCCTGTCGCCAGGCCCAGCTTTAACAAGTCTATATGGAGTTTTAATTTCATATGTTTTGTTGTAATTTTTAATTACATCTTCATCATGAAATTTGTTACAACAATTATAAGCATCTAAATCAGATAAATATGGATAATCATCCCCACGCAAATTGATCATTTCAGTTAAACTCATGTAAGAGGAACGAATTTCGATGTCGTTACCTCTTTTTGAAGCTGAATTCATCTTTAAAAGGCGCTATGCAGACTTATCCACCATTGATCTTCAAAGTATGAATGCTTAAGCCCAGAAACTTTAATGAAAGAGATGAAGATGCAACAAAAGTCCAGAAAATCTTCAAGGAAACCCAGAAACCGGCAGAAAATCGCCTGAGAACGGTGGGATTGCTGGAAAAATCACCGGGAATCGCCTTAACTTGAGAGAAATGATTAAGAGAAATTTTAGAGGAAAGTAGAGTGTATTAGAGTGAAGTGAGAAATGAATCTCACTCCACTCTTTTATAGGGATTTCGCAACTGGCTAATAGCCGGTTGAAATTCCAAGGAACCGGTAATAGCCGGTTAAGGCCCATTGAGAGGCCCGTAGGCCCAAAAACAAGAAGGATCTAGAAGATCTAAAAAGTTCTAAAGTGAATAAAAGGGCATATGGGTTAATTAAATCCAACGAAACAATTAAAAGAAAATAAGTTAAGGCGAAGTAGGCCCAATAGCATACCATAATTCTAATCATTTTACTAAAGCCATGGGTTAAAGGCCTAGCCCAAAATCAATAAGGCCCAAAAAAGATTAGCAGGTCCGATTATTAGACATAAACTTTATTCGACCAGGATCTTGATCGAATTGTCGACCAGGAATCTTGGTCGAAATGAGCCAGACCAGGATGTCCAAATTGCATTTATTCGACCAGGATTCTGATCGAATTGTCGACCAGGAATCTTGGTCGAAAAGAGCTAGACCAGGATGTCCAAATTGCATTTATTCGACCAGGATCCTGATCGAATTGTCGACCAGGAATCTTGGTCGAAATGAGCTAGGCCATGATGTCCAAATTGCATTTATTCGACCAGGATCCTGATCGAATTGTCGACCAGGAATCTTGGTCGAAATGAGCTAGACCAGGATGTCCAAATTGCATTTATTCGACCAGGATCCTGATCGAATTGTCGACCAGGAATCTTGGTCGAAATGAGCTAGACCAGGATGTCCAAATTACATTTATTCGACCAGGATCCTGATCGAATTGTCGACCAGGAATCTTGGTCGAAATGAGCTAGACCAGGATGTCCAAATTGCATTTATTCGACCAGGATTCTGATCGAATTGTCGACCAGGAATCTTGGTCGAAATGAGCCAGACCAGGATGTCCAAATTGAATTTATTCGACCAGGATCCTGATCGAAGTGTCGACCAGGAATCTAGGTCGAAATACTGTCGACCAGAGTGACAAAATGGCATTTCTTCGACCAGGATCCTGATCGAAATGTCGACCAGGAATCCTGATCGAAGTGCCATCGACCAGGATGACAAAACGGCCATATGTCGACCAGGATCCTGATCGAAAATTCGACCAGGAATCCTGGTCGAATCTTGTGGGGATTTTTGCTGATTCTTCTTGTAGGAAAGGGATTTTCTTTGAAAAATTATGCACAAATCTGGGATAATTGATATGTCAGCGAATAAATAATGAAAAAATACTCGTGAGTATAAGAAAAATCCAAGGATGTTACTCGCAATTTCTTTGTAAATATATTTGCTTAGCCTCGAATAAGGCGAATCGTCGCAAATGTGTAGGTCGCTCCACACTTTGCATTCAAGACGATACATGTGAAACACTAGTGTACATAGACCTTTTAACTTCAATGAAAACCTGATCTGTTTTCTTAGAAGTTGGGGGGCAAATGATATGGGCTGAAAGTAAGCCCTAAAAACACATTTAATGTTGCATTAAATGAACCCAAGTTGGTCCAAGATCAAAGCCCAATCGCGAGGCCCAAAACCTTAATAATGATAATAAATTCGTAGCTGTAAAATCAGCCTACTAAAAGACTCCGTTATTGAGTCCAAAAGGTAACCAAATCATCCTTGGAGTGTCCTCCAAGGAATACAGCTGTAATGCTTATCTACCTTCCACCCGGAAGGATCTAGAATTGGGCCTAGGATGTGCCTTGCCCACCAAGACACCCAATTCTACCCTAATTCTAGGGTTCTCAACACCTATATAAGGACCTGCTCCTTCACAAATAGAACTACGTTTTTTGGCTTGATTCTTGATAACTGCAAGATACGTAGGCATCTTGTGAGGGTCGAGTTAAGTCACGAAACACTAGATCATTCATTAAAGCTCGAAGCTTCCACAAACCCTAACATTAAATACGCAATAACTACACCCTAATTTTCGTTCCACAACAATGCACAATCACTAAAAGATTTCCAATTTTTCCAAGACATCCATTTGATATCATCCTAACTGTGAGTTTGAAATAATAGAGAAGAAAAATTGGCTAAATGTAATTGCATTAATTCGACTGCTCTCTACTCTCTAGTCGAATTTAGAGTCAAACTTAAATAAACTGTTGATCAAAGCTTAAAATGGATCGTTTGCAATCAATTTTAATAGCAGTCGAGTTTAATTAACCACTAAAATTTAACTTTCGATCGAATTTAGTCCGTCAAATAATATTTCAGGAAAGACAGGAAATTTCTGGTGCAAACAAAATTATTGGAGGCACTAAATTTGATCGGAGCGATTGAATTTAAAGTCAGTCATATTTAAGTTCTAGCGAGAAAATTTTTGCCTAATATTTATCAAATTGTTTAAATTTAAATTCGATTGAAATCAATTTATTAGAATATTAATATAAAATCCTAATAAGGCCTTAACATGGTATTATAACTCAGGTACTTAGAGTTCTATTAGGTCCGACTCTCTACGACCCTCCAATATTCTCATAATTATTATGGACACGCAAGGACGTCTCCAGCAATTTGGAGACCCTAGCTTTTGGAGGCTCAATTTTTTTCAAACAATATATTTGAAAATTGTAAATTTTATAAATAAATTTACATGAGAACTTGAAATAATTTAATAATCCAAATTTCAGTTTTTTGTATGATTTGAAACTAAGAGTTTATTAACGTTCTCACTTTTAAATGTGCAAAATTTCTAATAAAATCAATGTAATTTAGTTTAGCTAACATCATCTTCTCACAATAATCTGATTTCTTTTTGGGCTTAGAATTTCTGAAGGTTATAGTAAAAAAAATTCTAGTAGAGCGTCCTTAAGTAATATTTAAATATTTTTGAACGATCCAACCGTACGGATATGAATATTATGTCAAAATATTATTGTAGAATATTTTTTATGCAAATTTAAGTTGTAAATATGGGTTTTATAATGATATTATCTTCTTATATAATGCTAACGGTAGAGATTAATCGATTATTGTTTGTTAAAAAAATAATTTATCCAAATCACTAAATCATTTGAAAATTTACATATTTATTTATTTTTACTAAATGTTTATTTTCATACGGTTGAATTTTTAATTAAGTATTCAAATATTGAAATCTAATGGTGAACTAATAGATAAGTTTAATTATAGTGATATTTAGATTTTTTTTTCCTTTTTATGTGTAACAATAAAAATTATTAACAATTATATAATCTTATGTATTATGTATAGATAAAAAATGAGGCCCCTAAAAAGTTGGTGGCCCTAGGCAAGAGTGTGGACACGAAAGACAAATTAATGCCCTAAAGATGGGCGTCCGTGATCCACTCTCGATCCAAAAATGGGCTTTCGAGTGAATGGGTGTATTCGAATATTAATGTAAACTAGCATAATAACCTGTGCGAGGCACGGGTCATCCTCTAGCAATTGCTATAAATTTTGTATAGTTTTACGATTTAAGGATAGTTTTGAATATAATTGCACCTTTTATGTTTATACATATTATGATATCAGTATTTTAATTTATGTATTATTTTATTTATGTATAGATCATATGAGCACTAAAAAGAAGATGTTTTGTAGCATATACATATATTATATAGGTTATAACACAATTTATTTTAGAACAGTGATAAAAAGACATATCATCTATGTGAATAATACTCGTCATACAATACTTTCTAGATAAAATTAGAAATTTATTTAAATATCTCATCAAGATATAAGTCACATATAATTTACTCCGAAATTACGAGGGGGTTGATTCCCAACACTAACATAATTTCATATATTGTTTGCATAAATATTAAAAAGGATGATACTTTTGTAATGTTTAAACATAGAGAGATATTATCGTAAGTTCACAACCATTAAAATGACACTTTTTGCACTTGTGTTGTGGTTTAATATATAGTAATAGATAGATAGATTGTGTACCATATTGTGAAACCTAAAATATGACATTTTTAAAATAATACGAGTCACCATTATTTTTACTCAAAAATTAAAGTAATAGTAAAAGTACGATAATGGAGAGGTCGAGTTTGTTTAAAAGGCTTATTAACTCAAAATAATAAAGTTCGTGCAACAAAATGGTTAGTAGGATAAATTGTGTAGATGAGGTTCTTAGTTCGATTCACCATAAGAATAAAATTTACTCATTTTTTCCATTTAAATAAGAGAGCGACATTTCATGTAATTTTATAACTTGTAAGGGTATAACTGTAATATCATAGATGATTTATTGGCTCAACATGTCCCTAAAAATTCCCTTGTTATCTTATTATACATAGAAAGAATGGATGGATGTGTACCATATTGTGAAACCTAAAATATAATATTTTTAAAATAATACGAATCACCATTATTTTTACTCAAAAATTTAAAATAATAGTAAAAATAAGATAATGGAGAGGTCGGGTTTATGTAAAAAGTTTTTTTAACTTAAAACAAAAAGTCAATGTAGCACAGTGGTCAGCAGGATTACTTTTGTAGAGGAGGTTCTAGGTTCGATTCACCAAAACAACTCATTTTTTTAAAATTAAAATAATAGTAAAAATAAGATAATGGAGAGGTTGGGTTTATGCAAAAGGTTTTTTAACTTAAAACAAAAGAGTCAGTGTAGCACAGTGGTTGGTAGGATAACTTGTGTAGTGGAGGTTCTAGGTTCGATTCACCACAACAACTCATTTTTTTTTCATTTAAATAAAAGAGTGGCATTTCATGTAATTTTATAATTTGTAAGGGTATAACTGTAATTTCACAGGGGGTTTATTGGCTCAAATTATCTCCATGTTGCTCTATTATATATAGAAAGAGATTCATGGTAAGGCATTTCTCTAACACATTAAAATTTTAGATAAGTTGGTTACTTATAGACCTGGAAAATCGGATAATCGGATCGGTTCCGGATTGGATCAATTTTCGGTTTTGATATATTTGGATACAATTCGGATCGGATTGGATCTAATTCGGTTCAGGTCTAGAATCGGTTTTATAAAATTTAAATCGGTTTCGGTTTGGGTCTAGTATCAGATCAGGTCGATTTCAGATTAAAATCGGATAAATTTCGGATTAAGATCAGATAAAATTCGGTTCGGATCTTTTTGGATTGGAGTTTGTCGGATCGAAAAAATTTGATTTCAATTATGTTGTATCAATTTGAATTATCATTGAAACTAAATAAATGTATTTAGTAAGTTTGTAGAAGTATAGTTATAACGCGAAAATCAAATGAGTATAAAACTTGATTGTTTTTTGAGTAATTAATATATTATGTTATTTTTTCTAGTCTCTACTTCGACTAGTAATATAAAATTATATTTTTACTTAATGTATAATATTATAATTTTAGCAAAATAATATTTACCATATTATACATTATCCATTTATTTTTAAGAAATGGGTTGTATTTACCTTTATTTTCACTTCTCACAAATTTTAAAGTTAATTTCGGTTTTTAAAATTTTGTCATTATGGAATACATACTATACCATATGTAATTTAATTATACATACATGCAATATTACTCTATTTTCCAGCAAAAGTTGAAAAATATATAATATTACTTTTAAAAAAAAAATTTGATTTACATATCTTAATTCAACTTCCAAGCATATTCAATTATACGTGACAATTTTTTAATCTAAATCTTTTTTTGTCTTTTATTTTTTTTTAAGTGATTAAGATTTTTTTAGGTGGTTGAAAATGAATAAATTATAATAATTGATAAGTCTCATTTAATCATTTATATTACTAAATGGATTTTATTTCTTAATTATTTTAAAAATAGAATTTCAATTAATTGAGAAATAGACTAAATGAATTTCATTTTTAATTTAATAAAAATGTTCAAAAATTATTTATTAGGTTTTTATTTTGTTTGACAAGAATCTTGACGGGATGGGTAGATACACATATTAGGAATGAACATTTAAAAGAAAAACCATTATTTAATAATGAGCAATAATAATTAGTTATTTATTAGTTATTACCTTATTTTATGCAAAAAAAATATAGTTAATTGCAATTCACAAACATACTAATTATTAAACATGTGTATCCAGGAGATATGAAGGTTCAACATGTATAGATCGCGGGCACTGGATGGAAAAGAAAGAGAAGGGAACAACCTACCGGAAGGGCATACCTCAAGGAGCACCAATCTCCCCCGGCAAACATATATCTGCACGAAGCCGACCTGTGGATAGAAATAAAGATGCAGGAAAGGAAAATGAAATCTAAAAGAGAAATATGCTTTGGGAGTGTGAGATAGGCGGGCGGGGAGTACGCAGCCGAACAACCGTAGGGGCTTCCAGCAGTGATAGCTGAACTAACCAGATGGGCCGCCCTGAAACTTACATTGAAATCAGAAATCAATGTCGGATCCCGACTATCCGAAAAACGCAGACTGAAGCAGAGGATCACAAAATGCAACACAACAAGGTGCTCGACCAACCTACCTAAGCAGCGATTCAAGCCTCCCTACGCTCCACCTCCTAGTGATGCCCCCCGGCCTACCTTTAGCAGTGATTCTCAGTCTTTTCTAGGACAGTAGCTCTACGGGCCTTCTGTATACACTATATTTAATACCAATTTTCCAGAATAAATAATATCATTCATTTTTATTTCTAAAATAAAATATTTACTATACACGAATATTTTGATACATATATGATATCTTGAAACGTTTTCCCCTAAAATATGGATATTTTGAGTGAGAAAGAGAAATAAAATATAATCTTAATAATATTATTTCATCACATAATTTTCGGTATAGGTGTTTTTAGTTTCCAATTTAGAACGGATATAGTACTTTGAGTCATATACTTTGAGTCATATCACCTGGCCTTTTACGCCTCTTACGCCTCTCCAAGTTTTCAGATTTGAAAATATTTAAGTAATTAAAACATTCAAAAACCTTTACCTTGAAGTACATTAAACTCACTGATAACAGATCAGCCCAGTCTAAGTAGCTTCGATGTACTTTTAAGAAAAATAATTCCTTTTGTTTGGAAATGATAAAAGTTTAAGGGTGTAATCATCTTTAAGATCTAGGTTGTACAAAGTTGTGGTTGAAGAAACTTGAGTATATGTTTTAAAACATTAAAGCAGGGCAACATATCAGTTTTTGGTGATAAGGGTCTGGTATGGATGAAACAATGGTTAGACTGAGTATGGTTAGATAAGTCCCACTTTCTAAATCAAGGTTCATTTGATTATGAGTTTTAACACACAGTTTAGTAGTATACAGTTTCTTAAAATAGAGTTCGTTAAGAAAAGTTTATTAAAACAAGGTCCAAACAGTTATGATTTTCAAATGTACTTTGGTAAAGTTTGCATTCATAAAACATGGTTCGGTCGATAGTAAATATATTTTTTAGTCTATACATTATATAACAGGTGCAAAAATTTTATAGATCATGCTTCAAAATCCGTAAGTCTGATTGGGTTTATAAAATTTAAAGAAATAGGTACAACAAAAGTCTAACTTAGAAAATAAGGGACAGGTTATAAAATCAAAATTCTTTGTTAACTTAAAACAAGACAGTAATAGGGTGCATAGTAAACATGTATATCAAAAGATAGTTCATAAGATAACTCAATGGAATCGTAAATGAAGGTGCAGGTTACTTGTAAAATGATTTGAAAGAAACATTTGATGAACGATAGAAACATACTCACATCACTTGAACAATAAGTGAGGGATAGAAACACTTGCCTCAATACACGTAGTCGTCATTCTAATACATCGATTCTTTACTCTCTATACGCCAGTCTCTACTTCTTTATATGTTGGTCTCTACTAGACTGCACTTCCCTCTTTCTTCTATAACTCGTCAGTCTCTATATCAATACACTCATCAACTCCGATAAATATCTTCCTTCTCAATCTCATTATTCCTGTGCACTGGCTCTATCTCCAAACGTCCCAGAGTACACAGGCAACCGAGGCCTCCTACTTGTACCTATATGAAAGTAAAGTATCTCGGTCTCCTACTTGTACCTATATGAAAGTAAAGTACTATTTCAGTACACTATAATCCTTAATTGTCTAACTTCATTCTACCCAAACATGTCCTATAATGCTTTACAACGTAACATATATAACACATATTGATCATACTTACAAAATAGTAGAATATACTAACATGCAAACCACCACTTAGCACGTAGAATCCACTTATATTTATACCTTATAACCTATAGAACACATCCATACACAGGTAGTTCATATCACATTACTATACATATTAGTAAATATTTCTAATAAAAATTGGACAGCATCTTCTTAATCCAATATCAACCCAATACAGTTCGCAAGCATCACAATACATTCTAATATACTTGACATACCTCTGATAATCCGAATACTTAACGGTTAACGATAACTTATACTAACACACATACCATATGCCAAGTATTTACACAAAGTAGCTATTATACTTATAATTTAAGCCTGATCAGCACGAAAGATTGCCATTAAACAGTACCTAGATGAACTTAAATAGAGAAACTTAAAACATAAGAATTGTAGAACTTTTCGAGACCTTTCCAGAATGGTAAATCTCGTTAAAAATGATCAAGTAACGAATTCATAAACTTTAAAACAATCAGCTGCATAAGTAGACTCAGCCCTGTTTTCTTAGTATTCTCTTTCTCGAATCTTACTAAATCCAAACCCTCTTTTTATGATATTTTGGACCTTACTACCCTGTATTATCTCCACTTATACTTAAGAAATTTATGGAATTTATGATTTTTCCTTCTTTAGTAGCACCTACAAAACCCACTCCACTAGTTATAGCACCCACCATTACACATTTACATACTACTTCATATATACCCACTTGTCTATTCTCGTCAAAAATACACTAGCACAACAACCTCCAACCCATCTAGATCTATTGCTTCTCATACTCCCCCACATTCTACGGCTCTTCAACAACCTTCTAGTATTGATACTTCGTATTTTCCCCCACCCAATCATACAATGACCATAAGATCTAGAGCCGGTATTACCAATCGCAATGCAACCTCCTTAATCAATCTTTAAGCCCTTCTCCCTTGTATGGTCTCACCTAAGTGTAATGCAAGATCCTCACTAGAAGAGACAATGCAGGAATGGTATGATGCTTCGATAAAAAATGATACATAGGTTCTAGCTGATCTTCAACTAGATGTTAATGTGATATGTTGTATGTGGTTATTTAATCATAAGTACAACATAGATGGCATCTTACACAGACATAAGGCTCGACTAGTTGTTAATGGTCCGTTTGAATATTTTGGGTGGATTTTAGTGAGACGTACAACCCTGTGGCAACAATTTGCACAGTTTTGAGTCTTTCTCTCTCATATTCTTGGCCCATGCATCGTCTTGATGTCAAGAATGTATTTCTTCATGGGAATTTGAAGAAAATCGTGTAAATGCAATAACCTCCTGGCTTTCTAGATCCTCTTTTTCCAGAGAAGGTCTATCTTCTCCACAAGACACTTTATGGAATTATACAATCTCTGAGAGCTTGGAATCACCAATTTCCAAAATATTTATTTAAGCTGAGTTTCACCAGTACTAAGAGTGATACTACTCTATTCACATACAAGCACGGGGCGACACTGCTTTTGTTCTTTTGTATGTGCATGATACCGAGTTTCTTCAAGATATTATTCGTCTTTTTTGTGCTGAATTTTTCATGACTAACTTGGTTCCATTATTTTATTTCTTCGGTATTTATGTCTGCCTAGAGAAGATGCTTTCTTATTATTTCAATAAAAGTATGCTAAAGAAATTTTGTAACAAGCTAAGGGAGACTTTTCAAGCATATTAACACTCTTATTGATCCTACAACCAAACTTTGTGCTCATCTGT
Source organism: Kitagawia praeruptora (assembly GCA_037693485.1). NCBI lineage: Eukaryota > Viridiplantae > Streptophyta > Magnoliopsida > Apiales > Apiaceae > Kitagawia > Kitagawia praeruptora. Next base: position 111,000,337 of record CM075351.1, on the reverse strand, counting down.
TAGAAAATGGGGTTTTTGGAGCATAATTATTTTATGTTCTTGAAGTTAATTCCGGTTTTTAACATTTGGAAATTATTCCTTGCTATGAGGACTTAAATTTTCATATATGGATCTAAGTAATTTTCTTAGTGAAATCCATAGAGAAATGAAGTTGAAGTTAGTAGCTTGAAAGAGCTTGAAAATAAGAGTGTTTTGTCCCACATTGAAATGAATAAAGGGGGATGTTGGCTTTATATTGAATCACACACATGGGTAGTGTACAACTACTAAGGTGTATGATGGTGCATGGTGTTACTGTGTGCTCCACGCGCGCGCCGCCGCCGCCCGCCCCGCCACGTCTCGGCTCGGCTCGGCTCGGCTCGGTCGAAGGGCGATTTGGGCGAATGTCTCGGCGTCTCGCGTACGCGAGGCGACCTGGGCGAGGGATTTTATTCGTGATTGATTTAATATTTTAATTAAAAGGACTAGTTGGGCCTTGTAACTGATGTATTCGAAATATATATATATATATATATAGAATGAACCTGGACGTGATAATATATTCGGTTAATATATTAAAACTGATAAATTAATGTTATATCAGCCGTTTTATTAAATTAATTCGGACGTTACAGCCGTTTCGTTTTATTAATTGGGACGTTACAGCCGTTTCGTTTTATTAATTGGGCAGTTACGTTTCTTACATTAAAGCTGGTGGCACCAGTTACACTTAGCCTCTCCTATAAATAGAGAGCTAAGTTGCTGGTTTATACACACCATACATTCTCCCTTCACTCTACATTCTCCTCTCTCCCTCTGTATTCTGCAGTAGTACTGTTAGTGTTATTCCGGCCAACTGAGGTACCAGTCGCTGTTGAGCATCGCCGGTTGCTGTGGACTCTTTGCTCGTTGCTGTTTTATCCTGGGAAAGATATTGCAAGCATCCTAACACACAGTAAGTAAGGGGCAATATACTTTTCAAGAACAGTCAGTGCTTCGTACAAGTGCTGGCGACTCAGCTGTTCGGTTTTATATTTTTACCACTGTTCTTAGCATCTTCTCCGATTATGTATTCAGTTCGACCTACAGTTTCTGGTACGCATGCTAATCTTCTGTTGTTATTACAGTTTCTAATTTGCATATGTTTTACCTTCATGATTTGTTTCGCGAATCGTTACTGTGGCCTTGCCTTGTTAAATTTCTTATGTAACTGCCTCGTAATACTTTTACTTTCCAACAATCTTGAAAAGTATATTGGTTACATAATATTTAGAGTAATGACTGGCGAAACTGAAATTCCTGCTAGTGGTGCTGATGGTAGTTCGAGTGCAACTGTTGGGGTCATTGATTGGACCACGTATAGTTTTCCACAACCAGTTGAGTTAACTGGTCTACCCGAGAAGTTCAACGGTGGCGTTGGCTTCTCTCGTTGGCAGAAGATGATGAAGCTGTGGTTAACTGTGAAGGGTCTTTGGCCCGTCATGGAGTATGAGAAGCCGGTGGTGATTCAAGGAAATGCTGAAACGGTTAAGGCTTTAGCGAAGTGGGCTGAGAAGGATGGGGTTGCTAGGGCAGCCATTTTGGCTGCTCTAACCAACACATTGTTTGATGTGTATTCTTCTGATGCCTACACCGCAAAACTCTTATGGGAGAAGCTGGACCAAACCCACAATACTGACTCACAAGGTCTGGAAAAGTATTCGGTGGCTAGGTTCCTTGAGTTCAAGCTGGTGGACAACAAGTCGATGACGGAGCAAGTGCATGAGTTCGAGATGTTGGTGCATGCTTTGAAGGAGTCTGGTATGGACCTCCCTGAAAAGTTCAAGGTTATGAGTGTGATTGAAAAGCTTCCGAAGTCTTGGGAGGAGTTTTCTCTCTCCCTGAAAAGACAGAAAGGAGAGATCACCTGGACCAACCTTATGCTAGACATCTCGGTTCAAGAACAACACAAGTCCAAACAGGGACATGTGATGCCCACTGAGCATGGTAGTTCAAAGGTAAATGTTGCAACTGTAGGTCAGAAACGTAAGAACTTTGCTAAGAAACCTAATAGTAATAAACCTAAGAACGACAAGGACAAGGTCAAGAAACCCAAGGCGAACAAACCATGTTGGTCTTGTGGGCAGGTTGGGCACTGGAGTAAGGACTGCCCTACAAAGAAAGCGAAGAAAACCGAAGTGGTAGCACAAGCGAATGCTGTGCTTGGAACCACAAGTGGGCCTGTAGTGAACATGGTTGTTGGTGAGGTCGCGGCTTCTGAAACCAACATGGACCGGTATGTATCCTACAACCCTTTAATATTTTCCACATATCTGTCAAATGAATGGTTGATCGATACTGGTGCTAATGTGCATGTTTGTGCTGACATTAGTCTGTTTGTATCTTATCAACAGAGTCATAGCTTGACAGTGACGATGGGGAATGCGAGTGCTGCTCAAGTGCATGGAGTAGGAAACGTGGACCTGAAGTTCCCTTCGGGGCGTGTTCTATCTCTAACTCGAGTGCATCATGTTCCCGACATGCGTAGAAATATAATAAGTGGAAGCTGTTTAGTTTCTAATGGTTTTGAAATTTCGTTGAAATGTAATAAAGTAGTTCTTATTCACACTGGTACTTTCTTTGGCAAGGGTTACTTGTCGAATGGTTTATTTGTAATAAATGCTGAACCCGTTTTGGGATCTTTAGTTAATAATATTTCTGTTGTTAACTGTGTTGAATCCGCAAATTTATGGCATGCTAGACTTGGTCACTTAAATTTTGGTGCTCTTAAAAATATGATGAACTTAGAGTTGATTCCAAAACACACTATAGAAAAGAATTCTAAATGTCAAGTATGTGTGTCTGCTAAACATATAAGGAAACCTTTTCATAATATTGTTAGGGATTCAGACTTGTTAGATTTAGTACACACTGATATTTGTGAATTTGGTGGTGTGTTGACTAAGGACCAGTTTAGGTACTTCATTACCTTTATAGATGATAGTAGTAGATACTGTTATGTTTATTTACTTAGACATAAGGATGAAGCACTTAGTAAATTCATTATATATAAAACTGAAGTAGAAAAACAAACTAGTAAGGTACTTAAAAGGTTGAGATCTGATAGAGGTGGTGAGTATACGAGTAACGCTTTTAATGAATTTTGTGCAAGCAATGGTATAGTTCATGAAGTTACCCCACCATACACACCTGAGTCTAATGGGATTGCTGAACGAAAGAATAGAACATTTAAAGATATGATTAATAGTATGCTTATTAATTCTGGGTTGCCTAAATACATGTGGGGAGAAGCTCTGAATACGGCTTGCCATATTCTGAATAGAGTTCCTCTGAAACACATGGATAAGACACCGTATGAGTTATGGAAAAGCAAGAAGACTAGTCTTAAGTATCTTCATGTGTGGGGGTGCCTTGCTAAGGTACTTGTCCCTGAACACAAGAGAAAGAAACTAGGTCCGAAGACTGTTGATTGTATCTTTCTGGGCTATCTTGAGACCACTACAGCTATGAGATTTTTAGTGTTAAAATCTGACATAGATGGTATAGTGGCAAATACGATAGTTGAGTTTCGTGATGCTACATTCTTTGAGGATGTTTACCCTATGAAGACTGGTATGCCTCAAGATACTTCTAATGAAGATCCTACTCACACATCAAGTTCTATTCCTGATCATGTGGAAAAGATGACAAATGTGGGGGCGGAACCCAGTAGTAGCTCTACTCCTAAGGAGTTAGAGGAACCACGAAGGAGTAAGCGTGCAAAGGTAGTCAAGGATTTTGGAAGTGATTTTATCACTTACAATGTCGAGGACGAACCTTTAACTTTCCGACAAGCTATGGATTCTTCAGAGTCTAGGCACTGGAAGGGCGCTGTAAAGAGTGAAATTGACTCTATTGTTTCTAACGGAACATGGGAGTTAGTTGATCTCCCTCCTGGGTGTTCTACTATCGGGTGTAGATGGATTTTTAAAAGGAAGTTGAACCCTGACGGATCAATAGATAAGTACAAAGCTAGACTGGTAGCTAAGGGTTTTAAGCAAAAAGAGGGCATTGATTACTTTGACACATACTCTCCTGTAGCTAGGATGACAACAATCCGAATGCTTGTAGCATTGGCTTCCGTACATGGTCTTATCATCCATCAAATGGATGTAAAGACAGCTTTTCTTCATGGTGAACTTGAAGAAGAGATTTATATGGATCAGCCTGAGGGATTTGTTGCATCTGGTAACGAAAGGAAAGTATGTAAGTTGATCAAATCCATCTATGGCTTGAAACAAGCTCCTAGGGATTGGCATAAAAAGTTTGATGAAACTATAGTGCCGTTCAGTTATGATATTAATGATAGTGATAAGTGTGTCTACACCAAAGTTAAAGGTAGTGAGTGTGTCATCTTGTGCCTATATGTAGATGACATATTACTGTTTGGAACCAATATTGAGATTATTAACGAGACGAAAGCTTTCTTGAAAAGGCATTTTGAAATGAAGGATATGGGTGAGGCTAGTGTGATTCTTGGTCTCAAGCTGACTCAGTCAGCTGAGGGAATAACTTTATCGCAGTCTCATTATATAGAGAAATCTATACTTGAGAAATATGGTTATTCACAGTGTAGAATCGCTAGTACACCCTATGATCCTAAAGTTGCCCTTGTTAAGAATACTTCAGGAGTTCCTGTGTCTCAGTTAAGGTATTCTCAGATTATAGGGAGTTTGCAGTATCTTGCTAACTGTACTAGACCAGATATTTCATATTCTGTGTCTAAGTTGGCTAGATACACAAGCTGTCCAAATAGAACTCATTGGGATGCTCTTGATAGAGTACTAAGATATCTGAAAGGCACAATGTACCTAAGTTTACACTATAGGAGATTTCCTGGTGTACTTGAGGGGTACAGTGATGCAAGTTGGATAGCTAAGAAGTCTGGTTCCAATGGAGTGACTGGATACGTGTTCACCTTAGCAGGTGGAGCAATATCCTGGAAGTCAACCAAACAGACTATAGTAACTCGGTCTACTTTTGAGGCTGAGTTGTGTGCGCTTGATGCCACGGGGTCGGAGGCTGAATGGTTACACGGACTTATGTCTGCGATACCTGTAGTAAGCAGACCACTTCCTGCGATTGCTATTCATTGTGATAGTAAAACAACTATCGACAAGATTAGCAGTAGAAAGTATAATGCTAAAACAAAGAGACACATCCAAGTTAGACTAAAGTCTATAAGGGGTTTAGTGTCTGATAGGATTATAGCTGTAGAGTTCATAGGAACTCAGAATAATATAGCTGATCCTTTAACTAAAGGACTGGAACCTGCAGTGGTCCTTAAGTCGAGGTTGGGGATGGGGCTGTCAATCCATCGTAGTTCATCATCAGTGGGAACCCAATGCACATGAGAGGAGATCCCTCGAAGTGCATTCAATGTGGTAATAACAAGCTGTAAGGATGAATTGGTAGTACCTTTGCTACATAGATGATACTGTTTGTATCTGAGTCTATCCCCTGTGAACCTAGAAGGTACTGATACTGCTAGTAAGCAAGAGTTATCATAACTCTGAATGGGGTCAAGTCATTCGACGAGATGGTAGCAGTACATCTCTGGAGATGCCCAGCTAAGCGAATGTAATTGTGTGGTCGCAATTAGAGGAAAGGGTTATTCCTTGAAGCATTCGACGAACAGGATCGAGACAAGACCATTAATGTCTCAAAGCCGTAGATTGGCACCATAGCCTTTGATTTGTCGTCGTCTATGGAACATGATTACATCAAACGGATTAAGATTCAAGGTGAAACATTCCATCTGAATCCGGTAGTCATCGAAGTAGGGGACTCAGGAGGGTTCAAACCCGGAAGGGTACCGACTCTGAAAAACAAGTCATGATGAAAAACCTTGAAGCATTTCTGTATGGATTTGTGGGGGATTGTTAGAAAATGGGGTTTTTGGAGCATAATTATTTTATGTTCTTGAAGTTAATTCCGGTTTTTAACATTTGGAAATTATTCCTTGCTATGAGGACTTAAATTTTCATATATGGATCTAAGTAATTTTCTTAGTGAAATCCATAGAGAAATGAAGTTGAAGTTAGTAGCTTGAAAGAGCTTGAAAATAAGAGTGTGTTTTGTCCCACATTGAAATGAATAAAGGGGGATGTTGGCTTTATATTGAATCACACACATGGGTAGTGTACAACTACTAAGGTGTATGATGGTGCATGGTGTTACTGTGTGCTCCACGCGCACACACACACACACACGCGCGCGCCGCCGCCGCCCGCCCCGCCACGCCACGTCTCGTCTCGTCTCGACTCGACTCGACTCGGCTCGGCTCGGCTCGGCTCGGCTCGGCTCGGTCGAAGGGCGATTTGAGCGAATGTCTCGGCGTCTCGCGTACGCGAGGCGACCTGGGCGAGGGATTTTATTCGTGATTGGTTGTCTTATCAGTTGGGCTGGGCTGGACCAGATTTGTTGGACTAAAAATCGGATGGACTAGTTGGGCCTTGTAACTGATGTATTCGAAATATATATATATATATATATAGAATGAACCTGGACGTGATAATATATTCGGTTAATATATTAAAACTGATACTGATATGTGTGGATTATATGTATAACGTAACTGTCGAATTAATGTTATATCAGCCGTTTTATTAAATTAATTCGGACGTTACAGCCGTTTCGTTTTATTAATTGGGCAGTTACGTTTCTTACATTAAAGCTGGTGGCACCAGTTACACTTAGCCTCTCCTATAAATAGAGAGCTAAGTTGCTGGTTTATACACACCATACATTCTCCCTTCACTCTACATTCTCCTCTCTCCCTCTGTATTCTGCAGTAGTACTGTTAGTGTTATTCCGGCCAACTGAGGTACCAGTCGCTGTTGAGCATCGCCGGTTGCTGTGGACTCTTTGCTCCACTACTGGAAAAATGCCCTACAACATCGGTTTTTGGCCGATGTTAAAGGTGTTTCAGAACCGATGTCTATGTCGGTGTAGATAAAGGGGGGGTCTTTAACATCGGTTCCTGACCGATTTCAAAGATGACTATAGACATCGGTTCTACTAAAAAAACTGATGTCTTTCCTGTTGTTTAACATCGGTTTTTTTAGGAGAACTGATGTTTAATACCAACTTAGACATCAACTCATTAACTAAACGATGTTTAATACAATCTTTAACATCAGTTTAAAATAACAATGATATTTTTAACATCAGTTTTTGTAACATAATTGATGTTTAATATTTCCTTTAACATCCATTCTTGTTACAAAACCAATGTTTAATACATATTCTCTAACAAAAATAATACCAAAAAAATCTGTATTGATGCAACTTATATCACTCTAAAACTCAAACACTCATCAAAATAACAAAAACTCGATTAACATTATTAAAAAATTTTAGCATATACATTAATGACTATTCACAAAACCGACAAACTAGCTACATTTCAAGTCAAAATGTCTATTCCAAAACAAAAACATAATTCACATACTACTCCATCTAATTGTTTTGTGGTCCGTCGCCTAAAGGGTTGTTGATTGATTGTTCTGCGACCTTGAAGGCTTCTGTTACTGATAATTGCTTCCCCTCTTTTTGCTCTGTTTCACTTGTTTTGCCGTAGCTCGAAGGCTTCTGTTGCTGATTGATTGTTCTGCGACCTTGAAGTGCACTCCGTTTTCCTCTTCGAGACTCCCGTCTGAAAACCAGTCACTCCAGTTACTTCTATTGATCCTTTTCTTGAGGAGTTATGTGTTGGTATTGGGCTTTTCGAAGCTGCCGATGGAGAGGAATTTACCTCTGTAGTTTGGTCAGAGTTTCTCCTTGGCATATTCTTAGCTGGGACACCCTTCCTGATATCACGCTGATTCGTCATTACAGAATCAAATTTAAACATAATACCAGGATCCGCAGGATTAATTGTAGTGCTCCTAGCATAGAGAATGAAAACAAGCAGTGCCTGAAATGAGAAGATTACCGTCAAAAAAATATAGAATAATCTTCTCTGCATCAGATATATCCATTTCAAAAACTAAAGATTGTCTCCTCAACATAAGCAATCAGACATGCCTCAAGGAAAAATGTATAAAAGCTACGGACTACTCTGGATACCAATTTAATAGTACCAAGTCAATGGAATGTTTTAATATTACATTTTACAGAAAAGGAGCATTGTTATAGAAAAGGACCATTTAGACGAATCTTTCTATAGAACCATAATACAACACTTACTTATGTTTCAAGATTATCAGAGTGCAATCTCTTTTGGTAAGCAGTGATAAAGCTGTCCCTTTCATTCTCCGGAAAAAATCTCTAAATGGTTCCCAAGCTGTGTAAATGAACCATTTACAGTTAAGATAATTACAACATAATGGACAATGTAACACAAAAGACTACCAATATTCAAGACATCAATCCCCTTCATGATAATGGATTTTCAAAAGACCTCAATTTTAGAGATGAATTTCATGGAACATGAAGCATACCAACTCAATTTCAAGGTACAACTGTACTAACTTCTACCAACTCAATTTTCTGCATTATTAAAATTTGCTGATTAAACCATTTTCACAGTAATATGATAAAACAACATCAACTTCACTTGGTGGTCAAATAATTTTTAATTACACCATAATTAAAACACACAATTTATAACATGACCTGCTCTAATTATACATGTCAAGACTCATGACGAGCAACAAAAGGTAATATAATCAAAATCACAAAAGTGGCATTTAAATTATCTTGACCCCTTAGTGTAGAATTCAAACTCTTTCCTAAATTGGTATCTTAATTTGTACATCCAGAAAATAAGAACCCAGCAAGATAAGAATTATGTGATTGCTCCGAACTATCTCAATTGAGTATCTGAAAAATAAAATCCCAAAATCAAAAACCCTAATATTATCAAATTGATTCAACAAAAAGATGAACTGACCAAAATTCTCAAAATAAAGACTTACAAACAGGTTCAAATCGATGTATACTGGTTTGCTGCGAAGACCCAAATAAATCTGCCAAGTCGATATTCCAAATCGAAACAAACGATTTGATTTAAAGGTTATTTAGCATAAATAGAACTGATTGCAACCTAGGTTTGTGCTTAATTAGGGTTTGTGCTTTGATTTTGTGAGATGGTGAGTGTCAATTTGTGAGAAATAGTATAAATTAGGGTTTGAGATGGGATGTCTGATATGAGAGGAAGATGGTGAGAGAGAGAGAGGGGGGGGGGGGGGAGAGAGCGACGAGCGAGAGGCCGTAAAAACGAAAGAGGGATAATGACAGAGAGGGGAGAGAGAGAGGGAGGAGATAGCTGAGAGGTTAGGGAGAGCGAGAGGAAAGGGGGGGAAAACAGGGTGAAGTGAAATTTTGGGGAAATTGTTTGTGTAATAAAGGGGGAAAAGTAAGTACGCTTCAGTTTTTAATTTTTTAAAAAGGAGAATAGACAACGGTTATTATAATAAGTGATGTTTGAAATGCGTTTTAACATCGGTAACGTAATAACCGATGTTTAAAATACTTTTAACATCAGTGACATTTTTAACCGATGTTAAAGGTGTGATGTTATATCTATCAATTCTAGTAGTGCTCGTTGCTGTTTTATCCTGGGAAAGATATTGCAAGCATCCTAACACACAGTAAGTAAGGGGCAATATACTTTTCAAGAACAGTCAGTGCTTCGTACAAGTGCTGGCGACTCAGCTGTTCGGTTTTATATTTTTACCACTGTTCTTAGCATCTTCTCCGATTATGTATTCAGTTCGACCTACAGTTTCTGGTACGCATGCTAATCTTCTGTTGTTATTACAGTTTCTAATTTGCATATGTTTTACCTTCATGATTTGTTTCGCGAATCGTTACTGTGGCCTTGCCTTGTTAAATTTCTTATGTAACTGCCTCGTAATACTTTTACTTTCCAACATCATCTTGGTCATCTTTTTCTTGATATGACATTGTATTATAGTATTGGTCGTGCACTACAAAACTTAACTTTCGTCAAGCCTGATATAAGTTATGTTGTCCATAAAATTTGTTTATTTATGCACTCCTATCGCGAGCCTTACTTCAAACCTATGAAGCGCATCTTACGCTATGTCTGAGGGACACTTAAGTATGGTATGCATTTTTGTGCTTATCCTACCATTAATTAGATAGCATATTCTAATACCGATTGGGGTGGCTACCCGGCCCGGATATTCGTCGTTCTACTTTAGAGTAATGTGTTTACTTGGGGTATAATATGATTTCTTGTTCATCAAAGAGGCAACCCATTTCATCACGTTCTAGTGCCGAGGCCAAGTGTCATCGGATTTCCAATATAGTTGCATAAGCATCATGGCTTTGAAATTTGTTACTCGAACTACATTGCCCTCTCCGTAAAGCTACTTCTTGTCTATTGTGATATTATTTACCTCTCTTCTAATTAAGTATAACATCAGCACACTAGACATACATGTGGAGATGGATATACATTTTGTTTGAGAAAAAGTTGTCATTGGTGAGGTTCATGTATTGCATGTGTCGTATTCTTCTCAATATGTCGACATTTTCACCAAAGGCCTTCCCGCCTTTCTTTTATTTGAATTCGGGTACAGTCTCAATGTCCATCAACTAGGGATGGCAATTTGTACCGACCCGATGGATACCCGACCCGTTTCGATCCGAATAACCCAAACCGAACCCGAAATTTTCGGGTTTGGGTTCGGGTTTGGGTTTGATTTTTAAACCCGAATCAATTTCGGGTCGGGTTTGGGTTTTGGTCAAACCCGACCCGAACCGACCCGAAAACCCGAAACCCGTTCCAAACCCGAACCCGACCCGAAACCCGAATTAATATATATTATTATTTCTATTATTTTATACATAATATTTAATATTTAATATATATTATCTATTATTATATATATTTAATATTTAATATGTAATAAAAATTAAAATGTTTTATATATTTATGTTTTATATTATTTTTAATATAAAAAATATTTATTTATTATTTATTTTTTTCGGATTTCGGGTACCCGAAAACCCGTTCGGGTTTAACCGGGTCGGGTTTGGTTTCAAAATTTCGTGTTTAATCGGGTTCGGGTTCGGTGGATTTAACCGGGTTCGGGTTTGGCAAAACCAAACCCGACCCGACCCGACCCATTGCCATCCCTACCATCAACCTCTTCTTTCGACTGCGGGGTGTGATATAGATCAAATATTATGTACATATTTATTGAGGTTAAGTTTCTTAACTGTACATATTTCATGATCTCATACAATTATATTCTAACATAAGGCATATACTCGTTGGTGTCATTAGATGCTCGTTAGTTAATGCTATTGGAAAGCTTTGAACCTAGCGCTAACCCTAAATCATGCATGAGGAATTGATAGATTTATATCCTTATTGATGAATGATACCATAAGCCCATGCACACACATATAGGCTGGCATAGTTGATAATATGAACGGATTTTTAAGTCATGTCCTTCTTCGCATTGTGTATTTAACTCGCTCTCAACTACAAATTTGGAACTCCAGATGACCTTAAAATAGAAATAATGGATTTTATGCGGCTTAAAATTAGTTGCCGAAGCCGCAGAATATATTTTGTACCAAGAGAATGACCAAATTGCTTAGTGTACATATTTCAGGATCTCATGCAACTATATTCTAACAGAAGGCATATACTTGTTAGTGTCATTAGATGCTCATTAGTTAATGTATTAGAAAGCCTTGAACCTTGATGACCATACGGTAGCGCTAACCCTAAATTATGCATGAGGAATTAATAGATTTATATCCTTATTGATGAACGACACCATAAGCCCACACACATATAGGCTGGCATAGTTGATAATATAAATAGATTCTTAACTCATTTCCTTCTTTGCATTGTGTATTTAACTCGCTCTCGACTATAAAATTTGGAACTCCAAATGGCCTTAATATAAAAATACCAGATTTTTATGCGCGCAGCTCAAAATTAGTTGTCGAAGCAGCACAAAAATATTTTGTACCAAGAGAATGATCAAAATACAGTGTACATGAAAATTAAACTTTATATATCTCTTATATCCTTTCATGTGAAAAAACTCTATCTCCAGCCCGCACATGTTTAGTTAAGGCAAAAAAAAATACACTCCTTAATGTCTACTAGATGATAACCCGTGCGAAGCACGGACTCGGAGATTTATGTTAAATAATTACTAATTTTTATTTAATTAAATATTTATAAAATTCTATTTCAAAAATTATAAAAAGAATTATGTTATTTGCATAAAAACTTTATGTGATTAACAAACTATAAACTTAAATTGTTTAATAGAAGTACATGAAAACACGTTTCGGTTGTTTTCATTGAAAAATATTTAGGATAATTTATCGTAATCTTTTTTTATTATAAGTTATAATAAAAAAATTTGCTAATGCAATGTAAGAATTATAATAATAATAAGATTTAAATTTTATTGTATTTTTTTTAAAAAAATAACATATAATTGTTGGGAAGAATGTTCTAGAGTAGTGTATAGAAATATGTTCTAGTTGTTCACCTTGAAAAATCTTTTGGAGAATTGATCGTATTATTTTTTTATTCAAAATTATGATAAAAAAAATTGTATTATAATTATAATAGGATTTTCATTTTATTATTTTCTTTAAAAAATAACATAGAATTGTAAGGGAATATGATTCTAAGGATGAAACTATTTTTTTATTTAAAGTTGTAATAAAAGAATTATAATTACAATAGGATTTCTATTTTATTAAAAAACAACATAGAATTATAGTAAAAATAGGATTATAGAGGTGAAACCAAAATAGGGGTGAAACCAAAATTGGGGTGAAACCAAAAGTGGTACCGTTAAAAGGGTGTTTCGCTTATTAATAAAGGTTATAGATTTTATATAGGCACCCTTAGCCTTTCTTCTAGAATGTCAAGCACCACATGCTCCACATCTTTTTCCCAAGTAATATCTGAATAACTAACAATCATAGGGTTGGTTACTGTCATGCCCGAATTTGGCATAAGTCCTAAACAGGCCTAATGGGCTAGAATATCAGTATATCTCACATAATGGGCCTAAGAATGAGGAATGGGTCATTAAAATTCGCCATCACAGGGAAGTTCATCACATTATTTTATAGAGTGGGATCGCCAGCGAGCCCTAGATATGGGATCGCAGTTCACGAGGTCCAGCGAGGCCTAGAGGTCCAGCGTGGCCTAGAGCATGTTTACTACAAAGGCTTATGGTCAGGCCCAGCGAGGTCGCATGCGAGGCCATCTAGTCAGTTTCGCCAATAATGATACTTATAGCATCATGCTAGCTGTGGGTTCCCTTTAATGGGCCATGGGTCATGAGCAGTATAAATGGGTAAAATATAACCCAAGAAGACGACTAGTGGATTTGGGTCAGGCCGAGCCCATAGAAACCCTAGCCCGTCTAGATAACTTCTTCTCTAAGAGAACTACGTATGGCTTGATCCCTATAAATAGGGTACGTAGGCATCTTGTAAAGGATGAGAAACAGTTCACCACTGAATTTTAATAGACAAGAGCAGCCACAAACAATCACCAATCACCTCCGTGTTCTTCGTGTTCATAGCAAAATATTCGTATTTTGCTCCGTGATTCCAGCAAATCTCCAAAATATTGTTATACAATATTCTCCCTATAACATTTGGCGCTAGAAGGAGGGGCAGTCGTTGATTTGGGAGAACAATGACTAAATTAAACAAGAAGAGAAACGGAGATCGGGAGACCCCGGGGTCGCATAAGAAAGACATAAATGACCCCCGGAGGAACAATCTACCAGAGAGCGAGGCGCGTATGGAGGGGATCGAGGACGAATCTGAGAAGGAGCAAACGCCCCCTGTTGTTCAACAGGTGGCCTTGCCTGGCGAAGTCATGACATTTTTGAAAGGCCTCGGTGACCAAATGATCGAGGTAAGAGAAAAGATGGCCAAAATGGAGAAGCGGCACAGTTCTAGGGGCTTCAAAAGGAATACAAGGACAAGGGATCGAACTCACCAGGCAGAAAGTAGCAAGGGTCCCGCCAAGAAGCTAATTGGGGACTTTGATGATGTGGTGACGGATCGGACGAACCCCGATTGGGTAGAGGAGGCAGCTACTATGGATAAGGAGGGGTCGAAGGCAAAGCCCGCCTCCTCAGAAAGACGATCCGTTAGTGTCTTTGACCGAGTTGGAAAGAAACTTAGCGAGCACGATCTCCGTCTCAAGTTGGTAAAGCTCAAAACTAACAAAGATGGAGGATCTAAAAATAAGAGTAAGGGCTCTCATCAACCCGTATCTCCTCGAAAAGATCGTGAGCGGTCATATCGTCGCATTGACAGACCCCCCTCTCCCCGTAGAGAGCGTGAGCGGTCCCATCATCGCGAGGACAGACCCCCTTTCAATCGAGAACGTGAACGATCCCAACATCGCGAGGAAGATCCTAAAAACAAGGATCGCAGGAATGACCAGGAAGAGTCTAGTGCCCCAAAAAAGACTCATTCTCATCATGCAAGTACTGGAGGAAAGAAGGATGGAGACAAAGAGGCGAGAATTGGGGATTATAAGTTAGAAGAGTTAAAAAGGCATTGGATGCGATGAACAACGAGAAGGGAATTTTCAGCAATATGGGTTCCTCCTCGCCCTTCACTCATGAAATTCGCACTTCCCCACTGCCTATAGTGTTTCGTGGTCATCACTCTGACATGACCTATAACGGAGAGACTGATCCAGCCGAGTTCGTTATTCGGTTCAATAATGAGATGGACGTGTACCAAGTATCATTGTTAGCGAGGTGTAGGCTATTCGCAGCTTCGCTAAGGGGGAGTGCTCAACAATGGTTCTCGAAGCTAGGGTCCCTAGTTGTCATAGATTCTTGGGAACAACTCGTGGATATCTTCATCAAACAGTTCCAATCTTCAATGCTTTATGCACCTCCTGTGTCCACATTGGCGAACATAAAACAGGAAGAAGGAGAGACCCTACATGATTATTTTAAAAGGTTCAATGTTGAAGTACCTCGTGTTCGAGGTGCAAATGACGAGGCCGTGAAAAATTTCCTTATCGCAGGGGTAAGAGAAGGAACTAAATTTTGGGAGAAGCTACAGGAGCAAACCCCTGGTACACTATCAGAGTTGCATCGGGTCGCTGAGCCCTTTAAGCGCGTTGAGAAATCATTGGCAGATCTCAAGAAAAATGCCGGGACTGGTAGCAATGGAGGTAAAGGCAAAGGGGTAAAAAGAAGGGATTCTAGAAGCCCCAGGCGAAGACAGGATCGTAGCCCGAGCCTGAAAAGAAGGGATCGCGATTCCTCAAGACGATCCCCACCTCGTGCTCGTCCGGCTAGAGATGAAGACAAATTTGTTCCCTTAGTGGCTTCAGTTGATCATATCTATGCTGTCAACGCTAATAAAGGAATGTTCACAAAACCTCGTGCTATGGGTCCACAAGGAACGTGGAACAATACAAAGTATTATGATTTTCATGAGCAGAAGGGGCACGATACAGCGGACTGTTGGCAACTTAAAGAACAAATTGATCGTTTGATTCGAGAAGGGAAGTTAACAGAGTGGGCGGTCCGCGAAGTAAAAAAGCATCAAGAGAACTCAGGAAAATCAGGAATAGGATATCACGCTGTACTTCATGAGGGCCAAAATGCAGAGCCTCGCAAGGAGAGAGAAGAGCGAGGCAATAGCATCCATGTGATCATTGGTGGGCCACATATTGGAGGAGATAGCAACAAGGCAAGGGAAAGATATGCTCGCGAGGCAAGGGAGCGACCCCTCACCAATGTGCATCACTTGCATGAACGACCCCCAAAGCTTTTCAAGGGGGAAGACACAAATATAATGTTCACTGAAGAGGATGCGAAGTGGGTACATCATCCTCACTCTGATGCTCTAGTGGTTCGAGTTCGCATTGGTTCCCAGAATATCTACAGAGTGTTGGTGGACAATGGAAGTGCCATGAATGTCTTGATGTATGATGTCTACAAGAAAATGGGATACGTAGACAAAGATCTAATTCCTACAGTAGGCCACCTCTATGGATTCACTGGAGCTTCTGTTAGTGTAAAAGGACTTATCAGGCTTCCCATCACTTTGGGGGACGAGCCCTGCATCACCACGCAGGTCGCTGATTTCATGGTCGTGGATCAACCATCTACTTATAATGCTATTGTGGGGCGACCCATCTTGAAAGAAATGAGGGTGGTGACTTCTATCTATCACCTCTCGATGAAGTTCCCCACCCCGCAAGGCGTGGGATGTGTTAGAGGAATTCAACATGAGTCTCGAGAATGCTATAATCAGGCCCTTAAGTCAGCAGAAAAGGGAAGAAATTGTATGAAAAGCGAAGAGAATGAGAGGGCTCGCAAGTCGTCATCGCGACCCTCAGTTGGTTGCAATATAATATCTATCGAGGAGTTGCCAGATAATTATTTTGACAATTTGGGTATACAGGTAGAGCCAATACCAGGGGCAATTATGATGGAGGTCTCGCAACCTGTGTTGGTTCTACAAGAAGGAATTGTTGAAGAAGCTAGCGATGAAGAGGAAAGTCCAGAGCAGGCCGCTGTGCGAGCCCGAAAAGGTAAATGGGTTCGCAAGGAGACATCAACATTGGTAGATTTGCCTAACGGGATCACACGAGAAACAACAATTGTGGCTGAGTATGGACATGTGGGAGCGACCCCTGACTCGGGGGCGGAAGTCATGAGGCAAGTTGAAGCAGAATCTAGTCGGGCTCGAGATGTTGAAATTGACCTGGACCCTCGCATCCCTGAGCATGTGGAGCGAGCCGGGGCCGCAGAGGATACCATATCTGTTCTTGTTGATGCCAAGGATTCTACGAAGGTTTTGAAGATCGGATCGTAGTTGAATCCCGATCTTAGGGGAAGGCTCGTGGAGTTTCTTAAAGCTAATTTGGATGTATTTGCATGGTCTCACGAAGATATGGTAGGGATCGATCCCAATGTGATGTGTCATAGACTTAATCTTGATCCAAGCAAGAAGGGAGTGAGGCAGAAAAGAAGACCAATAAGTGGAGAGCGAGCCGAGGCTCTAAAAGAAGAAGTTGACAGGCTACTCGAGGTCGGGCTCGTTAGGGAATCATTTTACCCTGACTGGCTCGCAAACCCTGTCCTAGTCAAGAAGCCAAATGGGAAGTGGCGAACAAGTGTGGACTTCACTGACCTCAACAAGCATTGCCCAAAGGATAGTTTTCCACTCCCAAGGATTGATCAGCTGGTAGATGCAACAGCGGGGCATGCGCTCTTAAGCTTCATGGATGCCTATTCTGGGTACAACCAAATACCAATGCACGGGCCTGATCAGGAGCACACCTCGTTTATCACAGATAGAGGTCTCTACTGTTATATTGGGATGCCCTTTGGCATCCTCAATGCAGGTGCTACTTATCAGAGGCTCGTTAACATGATGTTTAAGAAGCAGATTGGAAAGACAATGGAGGTCTATGTAGATGATATGCTCGTGAAGTCCAAGGAGGCTAAGGATCATATAGCCCACCTCGCAGAAATGTTCGATATATTGAGGAAATTCAGAATGAAGCTTAACCCCCAGAAGTGTGTTTTTGGGGTCGAATCTGGAAAGTTTTTGGGGTTTATTGTTAACCACAGAGGCATTGAGGCTAATCCAGCTAAAATAAAGGCATTGATGGAAATGAGGTCGCCAAGAAGTGTCAAGGAGGTACAAAGTCTAACTGGAAGGATCGCAGCATTGAATCGATTTGTTTCTAAATCATCAGATAAGTGCCACAAATTCTTTAAAGCGATCAAGAAGGTGGGAAGGAGTTTTGAATGGACCCCTGAGTGCGAGGAAGCTTTTCAGAGGATAAAAGAACATCTGGGCTCGCCTCCATTACTCTCTAAGCCCAATGAAGGAGAAGTTCTTATTGTTTACTTGGCAGTTTCAGAATATGCCATCAGTGCTGTCCTCGTTCGCGAGGAGGGAAAGCTTCAGCTCCCCGTTTACTATGTTAGTAAAAGATTGTTAGATGCCGAGACTCGCTACACCAACATGGAGAAGCTCGCCTATGCTGTGGTTTTGGCTTCGCGAAAGCTGAGGCCATATTTTCAGGCTCATAGTATCCAAGTTCGCACTGCGTACCCACTTAGGCAAGTAATGCATAAACCCGAGGCCTCGGGCAGACTTTTAAAGTGGACCATAGAGCTGAGTCAGTTTGATATTGAGTACAAGCCTCGAGGTGCAATAAAGGGGCAAGCGTTAGCGGATTTCATATTGGAGTTCCCTTCCCAATCTGAGGAAGATGCCTGGGCTCTCGTAGCGATCCCAGAGGTGGCTGACCCCAAACTCAAAGATGAAAATTCAGCCTCGTGGTGGGAGTTATATGTTGACGGGGCATCTAACAAAGAAGGGGCCGGAGCTGGGATCGAGCTCGTTACACCTGAGGGTCGCAAGTTGAGTAGTGCTGTTCACTTCGCCTTCGAGGCCTCTAATAATGCATCTGAGTACGAGGCTCTCATAATTGGCCTCAAGCACGCAATAGAAATGAAAGTAGAGAATCTCAATGCATATAGCGATTCTATGTTAGTCACGGGTCATGTTGGATGTGGATGGCAAGCCAGGGGACCCCAGATTGAGCTATATTTAAAGTGTGTGCAAAGGCTTATGAAGTCATTCAGGCAAGTAAAGGTGTTGTTTATCAGGAGGGCAAAAAATCAAGGAGCAGATGCCCTCGCAAAAATGGGCTCGCGACGCGAGGCCACTTTACTCGGGATTATCCCCTTGGAAATTCAAAGTAAACCTAGTGTCCCAGAAGAAAGTGTTATGGAAATATCGAGCCAGGAATAAACATGGATGACCCTCGTATGGGAGTATGTGAAGAATGGGATGCTACCTCAGGATAAAAAAGAAGCAAGGAGGGTCAAATATCAGGCGGCTCGCTATGTTATTTATGACGAGGTCTTGTATCGAAGAGGGTTCAACGCTCCACTCTTGAGGTGTGTAGACGGTGAAGAATGCAATTATATTTTGAGAGAGGTCCATGAAGGAATATGTGGCAATCACTCGGGGGGTAGTTCCCTAGCTCAAAAAATTCTATGACAAGGGTATTTTTGGCCCACATTAAAAAGGGATGCTTTTGAGTTCGCTAGGCGATGTGACAAGTGTCAAAGATATGCAAATTTCAGTAATGCTCCGGTTGTTCACCTCACCTCGCTGATGAGCCCTTGGCCTTTTGCCATGTGGGGAATAGATCTTATTGGTGAACTCCCTAAAGCTAAGGGAGGAGTAAAGTATGCAGTCGTGGCTGTGGACTATTTCACTAAGTGGGCCGAGGCCGAGCCCCTTGCTACCATCACAGCTAAAAAGTTGAAGGACTTCGTATACAGAGCAATTGTTTGTCGCTATGGGATCCCATATCAGCTCATTTCAGATAATGGGAAGCAATTTAATAGCAAGGAGATGAAGGAATTTTGTGAGAATTTGGAAATCAAGAAAAGTTTCTCTGCTGTGAGTCACCCTCAGACAAATGGACAAACTGAGGCCATCAACAAGATAATCAAGCATACCCTAAAAGCTAAGTTGGATGAGAGTAAAGGTAATTGGCCTGAGGAGCTACCAAAGGTCTTATGGTCATACAACACGACCCCAAGGTCCACCACAGGCGAGACTCCATTTTCTTTGACATATGGGTGCGAGGCCATGGTTCCCATGGAGGTAGGGTCAGGCTCTTTCAGAAGGGAACATTACGACCCCAAGTCAAACGAGGTCAATCACAGGCTCTACTTAGACATGATTCAAGAGTCAAGAGAAGAGGCTCAGTTAAGGCTCGCGGCTTATCAAAGGCGAGCCGCGAGGTATTAAAATGGAAAGGTTCGCGTGCCACATCTTCGCGTGGGGGACTTGGTGCTTAGGAGAGTGATGCCTAACACTAAGGTCTCGTCTCATGGGGTCTTTGGAGCCAATTGGGAAGGGCCCTATAAAGTTTATGGTGTCATCAATGAAGGGACTTATTATTTAACTGATATGGATGATAAGGTCATGCCACGAGCCTGGAATGCAGAACATTTGAGGAAATACTACCAGTAGAAGCTTCGCTCCTGGTGGTCCCTATTTACTACTACTTAGCATGAATAAATTCATACAAAGTACTCGGGGGGTAGTGATCATATAGACACCTCCTCGTTATGATGTATTGAAAGTTGGGCTTTGTCCCTAGTATTTATATATATCAAGTTTGTTCTCCAAAAAAGTTGTGCAATTTTATTCTTTTGTCAGTGTTAAAAATTTTCAACACTAGGCCAGCACAGCATATGCGAGGCCGAACACCCCTCAGGTCAACGAGGTCACGAGCGTGCACTTACTGCGGCCTGAGGGAATATCTTCAACATTTAGTTAAAAAGTATCTCCTCAAAGAACAAAGTTTAAAGAAAAAGAAGTCAAGGTGCGACCTCAATCTCCGGATCGTGTCTGCGACCTCGCAAGGAAGGCATCGCAAGTCTCGATCCCAAAGAGACAAGGTACACCTTGAAGTTAAGCAAATTGAAAAGAAAAAGCTACAAAATCTAGAAGGAAAGCTTCGCAGCTGCGAGGTCAATCTACTTGCTATTATTTCAGAAACATAAAGAGGGCAAGCTATCTATAAAAGCTAAAGCAAATACAAGATATGAAGAAATGAAGACAGTTATATAAATTGTTAAAAGCCAACAGTCACTGGGTCGCTACGCGAGCCCAACAAAGTTATCAATGAAGTTATCACAAAAATATTACAACTTGCGAGACATTCAAGGGGTGTCCGCATCCCCAGTTCAAAATATTGGAATAAAACGGATTATGTCGCAGCCTCACTGGGTTTCTCTTGTGGATTAGCCTTGGCAGCCTCGCTGGCGATCCTGGCATCCTTTGTATCTTCTTCTTCAATCTCCTTGCGGAGGTCGGCTGCATATTAAGCATTGCCAGGACCAAGCTGCGACCAATCAAAATCAGGGACTTTCCTTATAAAGCCCTTCATGAAATCGGCTTGGGCAAATCCCTCAATCTCCTCGCGGTTGACCTCAGCAGCAGCGAGCTCCGCTTTTAGCTTGGACAGCTCCTCCTCGTGTTTCTTCCTTAGCTCCTCCTCATGCTGCTCCGCCTCAGTTAGGGACTTATGGAGTGCTATTTTTTCATCATTAACAAACTTAAGCTCAGATCGGAGGGTCGCCGTTTCAGTTTGAAGCACTCGCTTGTAATTCTCCGCCATCAGCTTCTTCTCCTCCTCAGCCTTGGCCTTCAAGGACCTTAACTCCTTTTCCAACTTATCATTGGCGAAGACAACTTGTTTCAGCTCTCGAAGATGCGAGGCTTGGCGGATGAAGCCCTCAGCCAGACATTTGGAAACCGCCTCAGAGTTCTCTGTTAGCTCTGCACCCACCCACTCAGTGCACTCTTCTTCAGTAGCATGAGTGTATCCATGCTTAGCATATAGATGATGTACTGGTGTCGTATCCGCAGGTTTTGTTACCTGAGGCAGTGAGCCAGTCTTGCGTTTTTCCTATAACAGCTACAGTATACACCCCCGCCCCCCACCCACGTACCCACCCATATATCAAGACCTACTATGCAAAGGCAAACACCAAATTGACATATAATAACATCGGTCATCAGCATTAAAAGTTGAATTCTCCAGTTGCCTGTACAACGAAAAAAGATGGATAATTAGATATGAATCAGAATCCAAGTATCACACCTTGTAAAACATGACTTAGCTAATGTCTTTGTGCATAATTCCATCCTTGAAGGTGCATTTCCATTTGTTCAATTCTTTGTACGTGACACCTACCATACAACAGTAATGATGTTTATTTTCACTACTTGAAAAATAATTTTTGTGATTTGCAGGGGTTACATTGACCCAAAACAATACACAGCCCTTGCAAAAATACGTGCCAAAAAATGTGTCTGCTAGACTTATTCATAGACCCGAAAACTTAGGTTTGATCCATAGCACTATTTGAAACTGATTATTGTCATGTGTGGTTCGTGATTTAGTAATTACAATTTTGCATATAGTATCACTATGTGAAACTGATAGAGTGGTTGTAATACAATGCTCAATGATAATTTTCTGTATGTGAGAAAAACAAAATTGATATGTATAATTACTCAACTTAAAACAAGCTTGAAAATGAAAAAGACAATGACAATACAATCAGATGAAATTTATGAGTGTCCTCCTCTTGGTCAACATCATCGAAATCATCATCATCATTCTTATTTAAGGCCTCGTTATCTTGATTATGTACAACAGCATTATGAGTGACAATAGCAGGAGTTCCAGGTTTTAGGCCTACAAAGATATGGAAAATGGAAAATCCAAGTATGAGATGGGGCATGCTTCAACATTAATAGACCAAGTAAGAAATACTGTCCATCCAGATCGTGAAAATAAGTATATTAAAGAAAATAGATAGGTAAATTTGGATGTCCATTTTATTTTGTCAAATCGGAGACGACAGCCTCGTAGTCGAATTGAATTGTTTCAATTTTTTGAAATTCCAATAACCAAAATCTTAGTAATTTTTTCCATTATTTTTCATCTAATCTTAGTAATATACACCCACCGACAAACAATCTAGACCTACTATCCAAAGGTAAACACCAAATTGACCGATGAAAAGATCGAGGAATGATGATAAAATTCCAACTACTAATGTGGCCGGAGAGCACCTAGTTTTCCATTGGGGTGGGGACTAATTGCTCTATAAAGTCACGTACTCCCTTTAGTCACAAGACACGGTCGTATAATGGAATAATAAATCATTTTTGAGAAATGCATGCAGTATTTTTCTTATGAAAAAAAACATGTGTCGACCAACTAATTAAACATGCGCCAAACTCTATCTTCTGAAAATAGTAAATGTATGAATCTGCACAAACACACTTATAACGAACCATGGTAGTTAAACACTGCAAGTATCGATACTGAACCAGCAACATTTACATAAAAACACCAAATTTATTGTTGATAGTTCTCTAAAAAAGTTGCTTTGTTGATAGTTCTCTAAATAAGTTGACAAAGCAACCAACAAATATGTTATACCAATTAAGAAATTAAGCAAAATGCTTAATCCACATGAAAATTAAACTCTATCTTCGATATTCCTTGAGGGGAAAAAACTCTCTCCAATGCAGCACATGCATGTTTAGTTACCCAAAAAAAAACATTGGACTAGCCAAAATATGCTAGCGTGCATGGTCCACCAAAATATCTCTTTCCCAAGTAATATCTGAATAACAATAATTGGTAAGATATACAATATACACCCATCAAGTCTTATTTGATATAATGTCGGTGTATTCATCATGTCTGTGCCTTAGTTGCATAGCCTTCCTAGCTCGCCAACGTAGTTTTGCAATCTGAGAATTACATGACTGTCTTGGAATTATGAAAGCAGAAAATGAAAAGGGAATGCAGAAAATGTCAATGTACATTTTATGATTAAACACATTCCAAAATTTAAGATGCCACTAACTGTACTAAATCATATTAATTTAATGATTTAATCATTCAAATAATCTCTAAAATTGGTTTTAGATGATTCGCTTATTTTTATTAATTTTGTTCAATATATATAATTTTAGTCTTGTTTGTGATTACTGTTAAAAATTGTTGTGTTGTTGAAAAAGGTATTTTTAAAATAATTGTTATTAAAAAAATTAGATATCTGTTCAGTAATACTTTTGATATATGTGTATATTTTGATTATAATTTATTAAAAAAATGTTTTCAGTGAAGTTTGATTAGAATTGTTCACGAACCGAGCTGTTCGTGAACAAACTCGAGCTCGGCTCAATAAAGCTCGATTCGTCTTGTTCTTTAAGAACTCGAGCTCGAGCTTGAACACAAAAAGTGTTCGTTAAGAAAACGAGCTCGAGCCGAGCTATTGGCATGTGCGGGAAATTGTTCGGCTCGTTAAAAATCGAAAAAAGTTAAATATATTCTAATTTTTCATAATTTTCATAACATTTTAAGTTCAAAATTACAATTAAAATATCTAATTCGCGAATCCTTTGGGCATAATCGATTAAAACTTGACATTGATCTGAGTCAAAAGTGATAATTAGTTGAGTCAAGCGGGTCTAGAGCATTTTTTTCATTTAAAATTGTATTGCTCATGAGTTGTTCGTTAAGGGCTCGAATTCGACTCAGCTCGTTTATGTTCGATAAACAGCTCGGTTCGTTAACGAGCTCGAACACATTTTTTGTGCAATAAGAAAGCTCGGCTAGGTTCGTTTCGTTAAGAAAAAATATTAAGTTCGGCTCGTTTAGATCAAAACTCGACTACCCTTGGCTCGTAAATTGTCCTAGGTTTGATGTTAAAATCAGTAGCTGCTTTTAGGGGTGTACATGATTCGGGTTGGGCGAGTTGGAAGAATTTTAAGACCCAACCCAATTTAATCGGTTTGAAAAATTTTCAACCCAATCCATTAAAATTAAATTCATAATCCAATCCAATCGATTTGGATCGGTTTGAACGGGTTGTGAATAAATACTAAAAAAAACTACATAAAAAATTGTTATCATTTTTTGGTTGCTGAAAGATCAGGAAAGGTTTCAGCATATGTTTAATGCATTTCAGAATAACAAGATTGCGATAAAAATTTAACATACAACTTGCATCTCATAGTTTCTATAACAGATAAAATGTTGTTTTTTTTTTTTGACAGAAAGATAAAATGTTGTTACTTTCTCTTAGTAAACTTCATGTATTTTAATAGTTTGCATGACAAAATACATGAATATACATGGCTGGTACAAAGACATGTTAGCACTGCTGCTACGCAACACTGCAGTAGGCACTCTGCTTTCAATCTTGATAGCCTCATAATACTTTCGAACACTTCTGGTTCAATGTAAATGAGCCAATGTAATAATGGATCATGGATATAAAAAATATTTTATTAAAATAATTTATTTTTTAATCGGGTTGGGTTGGTTCGGGTAAAAAAAATTAAAACCCATACCCAACCCATTTAAATCGGTTTAACGTTTTTTCAATCCAACTATATATTGGTTTAAAAAAAATCGGTTTGGATTGGATGAAATAGTATCGATTTGGATCAGGTTGATCGATTTTATCAACCCGTATACACCCCTAACTGCTTTCCGCAAAATTAAAAAGTAGATTTTTTTAACACACTTTCTTTAAAAACAGTTTGTCAGCCAAAAACATAAAAAACGGTTTTTAAAATTTATTAAATACTTTTTTACCTAATTTTCAAAAATAAGTTTTTCAATACCAATACCAAACGGGACCTTAGTGCTGTGCTTGTGTTCAAATTTAGCTTAGCAGAACTTTTACATTTTAACTATGGCCCTATTTGGCTACTACTTAATATTTTAAGTCTTTATGCATTTATTTTTGGGTAAAATTTTCATATTTTAATAATATTTTTTATACAAGTATTTAATGTATGTTTGAGATTCCATAATTTGCAAAAAATTGATTTTTTCAGAAAAAAGTTAGAAGTATCTAATTTTGTCTTAAAATAAATTGACTTATTCTGGAAAATAAGTTCCGCCAAACACCCCTTATATCATCTGCTTTAAACATATTGATTTAAAACTACATTAGATATGGAATAATATTAAGAATATTCAAGAAAATAAATGGGTAAGCACCGATCTCCAATGTATAGGAACTTCATTAATCATTCTTGGAATCAAATTCTTTCGATTTTATGAAATTCTAACAACTTAAATATTAGTAATGTTTTTCAGTAATTTTTCAACTAATTCACTCAAATAGTAATTTCAATTAAAAATGAGTCACTTGATCTTCTATTTCAAAATAAATATGTGTAAGAAAATTGTACCTGCATATAGTTTCTTATTTGGCCAGGGTTCAACACAAGTAAAATGGCAAACAATACAATAGCAGCTTAATAAGTATGAAAGACAATCAAACGACATTTGACATCTCTATAACAAATGAACAATTTGTAACCTTTTCTTAGATTCATAAAACCATGTGTACAAATAGAATATGTTTGAGTAGTTAACAGGACAGGCTTAATCAAGCATACGCAGATCAAGGGAGCAACTAAGAGTTTATTAATTCCCAAGCCGACTCCCCGTCATAAGGCATGGAATTAGACCAAGGGGAATCTCCATAGGAACGGAGTCCCTTATATTTCGCACATAGGAGATCGAGACACAGCCCCCGGGCTATGGTAGACCTAGATATAAAAGTAATGAAGTAGTAGAGAAAAAGCATTCGATCAATCAAAGTCTGCTTACGAGATGAAGCATTCCAGTTGTGTTCGAGAATCTATGAAAGGACATCTAAGGCTAAGGAATAATTCAAGGAAGTCAACCCCTTCATTCTTAGTCTCCAAAGCCTTGTCTAAAACACTAAATAGCCTCTAATCTTCTCCTCGCAATCATATATATAATATAGCATTACTGCTTTTAGTCAGTAAAATTCCAGCCAAACGCAAACCAGAACTAACACCAACTTGCCAAATCTCAAAACCTACCAACTCTATTTCTATTCAATATTTTTCACACCCCTATGAAAATAACCATCTCTGGTAAAAAATGTAATCACGCTCACACTGGTAGATCTCTGGTAAAAAATGTAATCACGCTCACACTGGTAGATAAAATAAATCAATATTAGTATAATACCAGATCATCCGGTTGCTGTGGGTCTGGTCCCCATCTTACCTTCCATCGCATCTTTCTTTTTCCGACAGTTTGTGCACAAAAAGGGGCCTTCCCATGGTTTTGAAGAAGGTGAGAAGAAGGGCCCAGAGTTAACTGACAGGCCATCACCAGGTGGCTGATCCACCTGGCAGATTGCACATCTATATATACCAGAGTCCGAGTTCAGAGGGAAGTCCTTACCCAACCTACATTCAATAGAGAAAACAAAATAAGCACAGCAAGACAAAGATATTAGAGACGATAGTTTAAACATTTTAGCTAATAGTTTCAATAAATTAGCGCTGCCTCAAGAATGACCACTCCTTTTAAATGAAAAAAAGGTAATTTAATTTGTGTTTTTGCCAAAACTAAATTTGGTTTACACACAGCTTCCACTTGGTAATGAATTAACTTTGCTGAAAGACTAGATAGGTATTCACAATATATCTCTTTAAATATCATATGACACATGACACCATAGAGATATCTAGGCCAGCACCAAACTAACCAGATCTAGCAGCATATATACTTCATAAATGGAGAACTTGCAATAACGGAAAATAACACACAAGTATTGACAGTTGCACCTTGGCCCTTATAGTAAATCAAGAACAGTTGTAGGACGGAGAATCAACATAAAGGGACTCAAAGATGAGCTATGCATATAGGAACTTTGAATATCCATCGACTAAAAAAATATAATATTTGTCCTCACTTCATTTTTAGATTTTGTCTTAAAAATGAATATTTAATTTAGCTAAAGAAAATGCATATTTAGCCAGGAAAAAAAATTTATACTTATTAGTACTCCTTTCATTCCGAGGTACATAAACTTAGGCATATATGCATATAGTCTTAAAAGAAGATTTGGAGGACATCTGGCCTCGGGCCAGTTTCCTTAGGACTCTCTAAGAATTGAGATAAGGATATCAGAAAAAGGATAAATGAATACTTGTATAGATATAATATACATTATCTCCTCGGGGAAAGAAAACAGTGCTAACCAAATTATGTCCTCACATAATGTTTTGAACAAGTATAAATCATTCAGCAATATCAAATTTATTGGGAGGCAAACAAATTGTAGTTTCCCAGGATTGGAGGATAACTGGCCTAGAGGATTTTGCTGGCTTAGTTTCCTGAGGACTCAAGTATTCTGATACTTGTATGCATGGAACTGAATAAATTGATACTTATATATATTAGTTTAGTTATATTACTAGGATTTGGTAGATGATTCCTTATTGTGATGGTAGATTATTACTAGGACGTAGATTATAATCAGGATTAGTTTCTTTCTAACTTGAATTTCAATGGTTAAGATATCTAGCCTATATAAACAGCTATAATCTTTTATTATTCTAAAAATTTGATTAGTTCAACATCAGGAATTAATGAAATTCTCTATTAAAAAAGGCTGTTAATTGTTTCATCCATCCTTTACTATCTTTCTAACCTTTCCCCGAGCTTCCATCAGATAGAGGTTTACTATTTACTATAAAGACAGGGATAAAATGGGAATTAATAAGTAATTAAATGATTTAGTAGCAGTTTCGGAAGTGTGAGTCAGTTCGGAAGAAATTTAACCATTAAATGGACATTAGTATGCTGCTCTCATAGGACACTCTAAACCTGTACAAATCCTTATGTAAGCTGACATACCTTCTATGCAAGAATATATAAACTGAAACCCTACCCTTTTCTACCCAATCTACACCCTACAAACTTCTAATTTCATTTCATCTTCTCAATCTACCCATCAATCGATTGCAAGTCCAGATGAAGACCAAAGATGTTTAGCAGTCTCGATATGAAAGACGACCGGCTCTACAACCTTTTCCTTTCAATCCTAAGAGTTGGACAAGTTCTTAAGAACATGGAGGGTCTATCTGGGTACTGGATTATTAGAAGATTTCAACCATTTTCTGCGTGCCAATGTGGCTGTTGGAGGGTTTTACAAAGTCCCAAGAACTATGTAGATTTGAAGCCAAGACTTGTTGATCACTGTATATTCAATCACAGCACAGGAGGACGTGGTCATGGCTTCCACACAAAACATCCAACACAGAGAACTCAATAAAGTCAAATACAGTGATCTTGCATTGAAATTAAAGTGAGAGGATCTCATTAAATGCCTGTAAGATATATTTCCCCCTACATTATTAGCTGTTTAAGTGATGATGAATTTCATGTCAAATTATAATAATTTAGAATGAATCCAAAATTTAGTTAGAGACTTAGAGTCATCCCATAAAAAAATGTGAAAGACATCCAACCCAAGCCATGAAAATGCAAGCAAGTAACAAGTTGAAATGAGATCCTTAATTAGAAAAATAGAACAACAATGTCAATAAATACATATTTACACATAATCAACTACAGGTATACTAAGATAGAGAGCCTTACTTCCACCAATGGAAATTAGGGAATAGGGAGTGATTTGATTATTTAAATTCACAAAAGGATGCAATTTATAAAGAGACCTTGCTAAAGACAAGCTTTATTAATAATAAATCTCAAAAGATAAAATTATAAGGGAGAAAAAGAGATGACCTACCTTTCTGCAAGCATGGCAGAACCTTCTTCAAATAGCTCCTCCACTGCACCAACAGCAGACAGCTTATTTGTTCCTTTACTAGTTGAATTCAGAGATTTTCTTCCGAAAATCAATGACGTCAGAGAATTTTGTTTCCTTTTTGGGGTTGGAAGTACTACAGGATGATCACAAGGAATCATGTCAACCACAAGGCAGGTAGTGTCATCTTTTAGGCCTCTTGATCTTAGAGCCTCCTATAAGGTAAACAGTCTATTTTAAGTGAAAAGACGCCAAAATAGTGAACAAGATTAAAAATGAATACGGATAGTAATTACCTTAACAACAAGCTTTGCAGCAAGCTCAGCAGGTAATCCGCGACAGGCTTGTGCAGCTATATCAGATGATAAGGTATCCCAGATACCATCTGAAGCAATTATTAGTCTTCCCCCAGCGTTTGAAAGCTAGATAATAAATAAAGTCACATTTTTATATCTTTTCTCACAAAATGGTTGAAGAGCCTTAATGTAGATATACAAACCTTCACTTGCTTAACATGAGGTACTGGGACAATGTACTCTCCAACATCTGTGTCACCAATTGACCTCGAAAGGCACAAACCACCAGGCCAGCAGCGAAGTGGACCAACCTATAAAATTGAAGATATAGGCAATTAAGATTCTTCACTACTTGAATAACAAACGAGGATAATTTTACCTCATTTCCGGCGCAAAGATTAAGTCGCCCTACTTCACCTCCGCTTGCAGTGACACGCTCCCTCTCTTCTAGATTCTCCTCCAGCCTATGGTCAACTGTCAAGAGAGAAACTACACCACCTTGCGTATCTAATATACATCTAGAATCACCGACAGATGCAACAGTTACAGTCCAGCCATCAATTACTACAAAAGTAACCGTTGTACCAGATGTCTCTCCTATCAATATAATCAAGAACCCTAATAAGGATACTAAATACAGAATATGTACCCAAAGGAAATCATAACTAAGAAAAAAACATGCCTTTCTGCTGAAATTCTATATCTGTTCTCACAAATCCAGCCACCAATGCCCTCGGAAGAGCTTGCAACCACTCTTCTCTAGTAGCTCCTTCAGGAATCGCACTCAAAACATTGTTCAATAAATTCTCCTTTGTAAATATAGCAGCTGATATACCATTATGCCCATCAAAAATCTGCCACCATGAAGCAAAATCAAAACTTTCTATCATTAGTACAAATAAATGTGCAACGACGTAGTCATAGAAACTTGGACAAGCTCAGATCAGAGTAAAAGAAGTTCAAATACCCCAAAAACAGAAAAAGATGTGGACTGATCCCCTGGAATCCTCTCACAATCCATCTTTATCAAGAAATAATCTTCTCCCTTTTTGGCCAAGCCTGCCTGTCCATACTTGATAGTAGGTTTCCCCACATTATCGTCTTTTCTTAGCTCACGACCAATCAAAGTCCCCAGCGGAACAAGTTGCGGCTTAGTTCTCATATTCAAATCCTTCATCTGGCTCATTCTACTCTTTGATGTCTCATCATCTCCTGCACTGCAGTTTCAAAAACCTAAATCCAACTATCAAAACACACACACACATATAACCTGTCACTATTATTGTACAAAATCCAATCATCAAGACACACTTGCACACATTGAAAATCACATTTATTGCACAAGATCCAGTCATCAAAACAAACTCACAAGCACTGAGTATCGAATTAACTGCAGAACATCCTATCAGCAGAAAAAATCCACACACATCATTTATCACTAAATAACAAAAAAACCAAACACTAACACAAACACAGAAACACATCAGTTTTTCGGTTTTCTGAACCCAGCCGCCGAAATTCGGTTCCATATTTGGTATAAATAGTTATCGGTTTTTATTAAAAAAAATTAGTTTTAGTAGAAATATCTGATCTTGTTGCATATTTTATAGTAAATAACTACATACTTCAACATTAAAGTAATATACAGCCTGCTGACTATTAGGTTGGGCCTTAATAATACAACACAAACACACTGATAGATTGCTAGTTGATACTGTATCTATCTTTATTCTAGACAGCGTCTGGATTTTGCTTTAATGTTCAGGAACAGCTTTCAAGCTATCATCAAAAAATATTGAATATACTACTGCCAGAATTATTGTAAATTGTAAAAGAGCTTGAATTCAGTCTACCATCTACAACTACAATTAAAATAGGTTTAACTGATAATAAGAATTCTGTTATGAAAAAATAATAAAAAGAATTCAGTACTAGTTTGGCACTACCGTTCTAATAATTAGGATACCGGATTATATTTCAATCATTTACCAACTTACCAAATGGAGTCGATTTTCAACATTTTTGGCACAAATTTATTAGCTGAGCTAGAAATTTACATTCACCAAATCTACACTTTACTCCACAAAACCCCAATCACCAACAACAATTATACATAGTTATTTTAATCATAAACGCGCTCATTACATTTTCTGACAAGTCCAATCATTGAAAGACAAAAGACACAAATGTCAATTTTCAGATTGACTGTACCGAGAAAGTGTGTAAAGATATAAAACACGTAAATTTGTGGCAATATGAAATCTTTGCGCGGTGGAGCAAACACTGTAAGAAAGAATTTAAAAGTTGGAAATGACTGTACTCGCTTCGTTTTGCAAATGAACGAATTTTGTTTGCCTCAACCGGTTCTCTTACGCAGACCTCCTACCACTGGTTGATCCTAGCCCTTACTGCAAGAGGACACAACTTCGATGTTCTGCACCACTTACTTTTCGAATTCATTCTAGTCACATATGTTTATCCACTTTTTTTCTCATGCAACCTCCTAACTTCCTCCATTTCAAATCTCCCAGTTGGCTCAAATGATGGCACCACTGGAATAGAAGGCCTTTGCATCTGAGGAAAACAAATTAGAACCAGGAGGTAGTGGTGGCATTGGATAAAATGAATTAGGGTGCATTGGATAAGCTAATGGAATCAAGTTTCTGGGGTCAAAAGTACCAGGCTGCATTAGAGGTTTCAATGGAAACAAGTTTGAAGGAGGTCCTGCGGAAAACTGGATGATAAAAAGCTGTAATTAAAGGTTAAAAACTACACTGATATGGAGATGAAGATCTGACAAGACCAGTACCACCACCAACCCAATACTGTGAGTGCTGATCATATGATTCTCCTGATTGAACTGGTGATCTCGGCCCTCAGGTTGTTTATTTCCCTTAGATACCATTCTACTTAGTCTTGCCACATACAGAAGTCTTTTAGTTAACCTAGTCACACCAGAATCAGCACAGAGAAAGAAGACTTTCCGAAAGGTTCTCTTCTTCACAATCACACACAGTGATCACATTGTTTGCACAAATCCGATCATCGAAACCGCGCGTACACACACACACACATCAATTTTTACATTTTTATCTATTACCTGATCAAACATCTACATTCCACAAATCTACATTACACTAAACAATCAATAAGGAACACCGAAAATAACACAATTCCAAGTCAAACAACCTTTCAAAACATATAGTTGACATTACACACAAACTCACAATACATACATACACCAAACAAATATATATCACACAATTCCAATCATCAAAACACACACACACACACATAAATTTTTACAATTTCTGCACAAATTCATCAACTGATCTAGAAATCTTTACTTCAACAATCACTCACTAAACTAAACATATCACAAAATGTAGCTAACAATACAGAGAGAGAGAGAGAGAGAGAGATTTGAGCTTACAGTGAAGAAATTGAATGGTACTAGTGCATTGAGAAGAGATCAAACTTGACTAAGAGAGTTGTACTCGAAGAAACATAAACGTATATATAGGTGTATGTATAGATTGTGTGCGATTTGATAGAGAAAGAAAGATGTAGAGAGAGAGAGAGAGAGAAACGCGGGGAGATAAATGCGGAGTTTGACAGCGAAGTCTCCGCTAATCACACTTCATGTCTTAATCCTCTCTTTGCCAAATCACCAATATGTCCTCATCCTCAAGACCATCCCCGATCGGGTCGGGTTCGATTTTGAAAATCCAAATTCATATTTAAATTTAAAACAAAAAATAAATATCACTCAGAACACCAACATATATATACAATAATGTTGTAATATGCTAGCTATAATAACAATTAAGGAGCTATTAATATTATTACTACTTGAATAAAGAAAGAGGAAGATATTTATAGGCATTATACTTCTCAATAATACACTATAATTCTAAATAATATTAAATAATTACCAAATAATATTATTTATTAAATAATATTATAATTCTGAATAATATTAAATAATATTAAACAATATTAAATAATATTATAATTCTAAATAATATTAAATAATATTAAATAATATTTTATAGGTTTGTGTATTTGTTTTTTGAAATAAACGTACTTGCTTATATTAAATTGAATCAATAATCAATACATTAGAAATAAAATCCGGAGCGGTATGAATCCACTCCTGGATGCCTGACATAGAATGACTAGCCCTTGCTAACATATGAGCTACCCCATTCGCAGACCTATGAACAAATTCAACTAGCACTTCATCATAGTGCTTAAATAATTCGACACAACTTGATACAATCAAGTGAAAATATGCACGTCCTTGCACACTCTTACATGCTTCTGCTAAAATCTTCGAATCAGTTTAAAAAATGCACCTTTTATACCCAAGATCCTTCACCCATGAGAGGGCCTCCTTCAGTCCAACTGCTTCTGCTTCACGTGGTTGATACAATGCTACAATGTATTGATTTCGAGCACGAACGAAGACACCATGTTCATCTCTTAAAACACAGCCTACACCAATACCTCCAGACTCCGTAAAAACAGCAGCATCTATATTTGCCTTCACTCATCCCTGTTGTGGTGGATTCCATCTTCTCGGACTTGCACTGAAAACTGCCTTGAATTTTATTTTCTCCAAGCAACTTTGTTTCCACTCATATAACATATTCATTGCAGTCGACTGTACACCAAACTCAGAGATGCTGACTTTAAGAGAGCAGTATAGAAAGATATGAAGCTGCTCGATGCAATTTACTTCTTCAGAGTCATGTTATTTATAGGCAGTGAAAAGCAATGCAGGAGACAGGTGAATTAGATACACTAGCATTTTATCCGTACTACGCACCGAAGGCACAATTCTAAATAATACTCCCTTCATTTTTTTTAGTTCTTTACATTTGCTTTTTGCACGAAAACCAAGATAGTGGATGTAATATTGTTAAAATAAATGAAGTAGTGGGTGTAAAAGTAATTTTATTGTTAAAATAAATGAAGTAGTGGTTGTAATAATGTAAAGGGTTGAAAAGGTGGAGTGAAGTAGTGAATGTAAGAGCATCTCCAATGGGGAAAAACCCTTGGCTAAAATTCTAGGTGGAATACCTTAAATAAAAATTATAGAGATTGTGTAAAAAAATTTGCACTCCAACGGTACAAACCCCTTGTGTATAATTTTAGCCAATCCCGTGATATTGGCTATATTTGTCGAACCATAAAGACCTGTAGCAGACCTGTAGCAAAATTACACGTCATCTATTACCATATTAAAATAATACATTCTATTTATAACAACTTGAAATAATAATCAAATACTATTTTTAAATTATAGCCAACACCGTTGGAGTACAAAACCTTACAGGTTCAGCAAATACCTTACAGGTTTAGCAAATATTATTTTAGCCAACCATTTTTAGCCAGCCCCGTTGGAGATGCTCTAATAATGTATTTTATTGTTAAAAGTTACTATTTTTAGTAATGTAAAGAAATGGAATGGACGGCCCAAAATAGAACGTGTAAAGAAATGAAAAGGACGGAGGGAGAATTAAATAATTACCAAGAATATATATAAGTATCACAAAATAATTGATTAAATTTAATTATTTAGATTGTAATGTTGATCTCTACTATTTCATCAATTAGTATCTACTAATTTAGTTTGTTAAATTATGATGTATTTAAATATTTAATATCTATATTATATAATTTAAGAAATAAAGTAATATAAAACAATTACATACACAAACCTAGATCCGATCCGGATTTTTTCTGGGTTTGGATCGGACATGATGGAAAATCAGATTTATTTTATTTGAAGGCCCGAAGACCGGACCGCCACTTATATATGATCTGGTCCGGGTCTTGGACTGATATACCCGGTCTAATCTTATTTACCTATCTAGATCGAAATGTTGTGTAGCCCTAACTGCACTGCACATAAATTACTTCTAGTAACTTGGTTTCTTATTCAGTTTTTACTTTGTTAATTTCATAAATAAGTTTCGTTGGAATTCAAAAAAAGTCTCATAAGCCTCAAAAGTCTGTTTTATAATTTTTTTTTACCCACACAATGGATGAATTATATTAACGATAATAATAAGAAATAAGAAACTGATTGAGTGAGTGATATAATAAATCTTATGTCATAAGTTTAGAAGCATTTAAACCCATGACAAATGAATATTTACATATAAAGTCAAGTAAAATAGAAATTTCATCGTATTGAAGTAGCTCGTTGTCAGTGACCTCAACACACTATTAACCGAGCAATCTTGTCATATATACATTTACTTCCTAATTCAATGTATCTATAAAATCGTAAAGATCTTATAAGACATATGTCTAGTTAGTTAATTTTCTATCGTAATATGTCATATATCAACATGTTTGTTATGTCACTAATAGAGACTAAAATAATAAATTTTAATCAAATAAAAAAATTATACATATTATTCAGTAATTTTCAAATTATTCCTAAGAAAAAATTGCGCTTGACCATAAAGGTTAGAAAATGTTACAAATACTGTTAACGACACAGGTCAAACGATCATACTTATCATATATTTTCTTACTTTTTTTAATGTGAATGCGGCAACAAAAATTTGTAGCCATACACCATAAAGTACTTTATAGAGAGTACATATCCCATTAATAACATATCGTTATTGGGTTTTATATCAAACGGGTCACTGATCTCATTAAAAAGTATCAAGTCGAGCCCCAGTCTCCACAGGGACTCATTTAAACCACTAAACTAAAAAATATATCATTTTCCCCCTGCATTCATAAAAATAATACAATTTATGGTGGGCTAAGTGTCTTGGATAAAATTTATGGTGACCAAAAAAAGTTCAATCTTGGATAGATTGTATTATTCTCACTTAGACCACCATAAATTGTATTATTTTTGTGAATGCTGATAAGTGGATTTTATATCCACTTGGAGCGTTCCATATATATCGACTTAAATTGATTGACTTGGCCTCAAGTATGTCGTGTTTTTTATTCATTTTCAGTAAGAATGTGCAGGGTTACTATCTTGAAGTGGGGAGATAAATTTACATGTTTCATGGTGGATTCACGCTCAAGAATTGAAGAAAGGGAAGTGGCAAAAGAATCGGAAGAGAAAACGGATGAGAAATGAGCAAATTGTGGAAAATTCGGATTTCTGGGAAGGTTGCGCAGTCTACACTGTTTTGGCCATATCTGGAGTTCTAGAAGTCCGTTTTCAGCGATCTTACTGTCCACGCGAAGCCTGGGGAATTTTATTGAAGTCTAAAGCAAAATAAAAATCTGGACAGAAACTTGCCGCGCAGACTGCGCCCTGGAAGCGCAGGGTGCGCCCGCGACTGCTGGAAAAATTCTGATTTACTGTTTGGACCATATCTTGAGTTCTACAAGTCCGTTTTGGACGATTTAACAGTCCACGCGAAGCTAACGAGATTCTCTATCATTCTAAAGTGGTCCAGATATCCAAATACAACTGGAATGGCCCAGAAATACTGAAGAAAAGTCAGCTACGAATTTTCCTTCAAAACAGAATCAGTTTAGAAAACGTATTTTGTGCTAAACTGCAGAAATTCTATTTTCACTCTATTTTGGGGAATTTCTTGCTGGGCAAGACTTCTAGAGCATATTTAAACACATCCTACCATTGTAATTTGTATCACTAGATATATTATTATAACATAGAATTCATATCTTGTTTCATTATCATGGTTTCATCATATCCCATGATGACGAACGGTTCGATTATGAACTAATCGTTGTCATGAGATTTTAACGGATTTATTTATGGAGGTTTAGTATCTTGATGCTTTAAAGATATGTGTGTGATGTATATTTGATATCCTCGTATGGTTGTTCTTTATGAATAATTTGTTAATCTCTTGCGAAATGAGAGTGGATCTTGAGATTTAGAACTTGCCATGCTAGCATAGGTTCATGATTGTTTATCAACATGATTCGTAGTATGAGATGAGAATACTTATATTGCCCTATGTGATCTTTATGGATAACTTGCTCTTCAACCGTTATGTTTTCAAATTCTATAGACATATAGGGTCTAAGCATAATTGGTGTCTATTCATCTTCTATCTCTTTTGTGGATGTATGTTTAGTTTGGTATTCGTATACTGAGAAGTAGCGTGTACTTGTTTCCTGTTGTCCGATCAGATATCATAACCATTGCATATAGTGATTAAAGGCGTCAGATCTAAGCAAAGTATTTAATGAAGTTAGGATCCCATGTTTTCTCTTGCATAAGTAATTCGATTCCAATTCTCGTTAGTTAGTTAATTCTTAGTTTTGTTAATTTGTTTCTTAGTTAATTATAGTTAATCTAAACCCAATCTTGTTATTTGTCTTAGCAGTGAATAAAAACCATACATTGTTGCATAGGTGCATTAACTGAATTCAAACCTAAACTAGATCTCTGTGGGAACGAACTTGACTTATATCTATATTACTTGTGACCACGTACGCTTGCGTGATTTTAGTGCAAACAAGTTTTTGGCACCGCTGCCGAGGATCATCGGTGTTTTATTTTTAGTTTATGTGCTTGTCATTAGTGGTCTTTAGATTTCACTGACTCGGATTAGTTACTTACCTATCTTGTTTAGTTCGGTGTGTTTCAGGTACTTGAGGGTTTGAAAATGGCAGGCGAGGAGTTGCCATGGTGGGCATATTCGAGGACATCCATGCCTCAGCAATGTGAGCAGTGTTTGGGCGTTCATGAGACCTCACAATATTGTTACTACGAAGGAGTTGATCCATATGTCACTTATGAGAAACAACCATATTTTCAATACCATCCTCAACAGTACCAGCAGGATGTTCCAAATATGTCATATTTCTTTGGTAGTGAAGAGTTTCAACATCAGCAACCTACTCCTACTTTTCAGTCAGATGAGGTTAATGTTATGGAGGAGATTAGGATACTTGCAAAGAGTAATGAGGAGTCTATCAATTCTTCGGAGACACTATTTGCTCAAGTTTTAAGTGTCTTGGAACAAGAGAAACAACAATTCATATTCGAGGCAATTCCAGAAAATAACGGTGACTTGGAGCAAGGTACTGCATGCATAATTGTGGAAGACAAATTCCAAGGTGAGGTGAGCGTTCGCAAGCCATGTGAGGAATTTGATCATGCTAGGATGGTGGATGATTTGGAAAGGGCACTATTTGGGACAAACATTGCTGAGCTACACAAATTTCAAGAATTGGTATGTGCGTACCAAGAGGCTGATGAACATGGGAAAGATGCAGGTCTTCTACTTGTCTCAGAGTAAAAAGATGGAGGTAATGCATTAGAGCCAATGGAGGAAGTTCTCTATGAGGAACCAAAGGCTTCAGCAACTTACATTTACCCTCCTCCATTATATTCAAGCGAAGCCCGCGAATGTGTTTTGTTCTACAAATTGACAGATTTTGGGTTAACTGATGAAGGCATTGGAAAAGGACATAGTTGTTATACGGATAGGCCAAGCGAGGAGAAGGGGCAGAAAGTGTGTTGCCGTGATGACGATGAAGTCTCACGAAGAGATGACCAGACCAACTATTATCATCCTTAATGGAGGCTTGGACGTAGTCAAGCTAATTGACTCTAAACAAGCGCTTCGTGGGAGGCAACCCACGCTTTTTGGCATTTTTATTTAGGTATCTCTACTATCCTTTTTATTGTCTTCAACGGGGACATTGAATACTTTAAGCTTGGGGGTTGTTTGGGGGATAAGTAGTGTATAGTAGTTATTTGTGATTGTGTTCATGTAGGATATTATATTTTGCATGTTAGTGGTAGTTCATTCATGTATGTTCGTGTTATCTATGTTTGTTTCATATAGGACATTCTGTTATTTTGTTTTCGTATACCATGTGAGTTCATTTTAGTTGCATTTGCATAACATGCATATTTCATGATTCCTTAGGACGAGCTAATTCTGATTGGTAGGTTGATGTCTAATTGAGTGTGGTAGTGATGAGTAGAGGGTTGATTTATAGTTTCTATGAAATTGACTTGCATGTTTCAGAAACAAAAATTTTACACAGTCTCATCGTTTGCTTTTGGGCTAGGTTAGGGTCATGCTTGTTTGGATGTTTTGAGATTTAATCACTTGATTATATTTAGAATTTCGTTATTCCCTTGATGGCGTAGGAGCATTAAAGTCTAAGTTTGGGGGAAACCAGGGATTTCATGCTAGTTGTAAATATTTTGTCAATAATGGCTAGGTGTCAAATGGCTAGTAGCCGGCTCATATTTATATGAGTAGTCTAGGGTTGGAAATGAGAATTCTCATTCCGGATTGCATGAAAAAAAAAGAAAAAAAAGAGAGAAAAAAAGAAAAAGAAAAAAAAGAGAGTCAAAAGTCTAATTGTTAAATGCAAAATTAACCACGAGTGAGCTCTTTAATACTCGAGTAATTAAGTCTGAGGGGACTTAGTCCTAGTAACCTAAAGCCCTTATGGTTTGGGATTGCTGACCTAACACTCGATACATGGGTATTATTGTATAAGACTTTTGGGGTCTCATTCATTGCACGGTTAAATAAGCATGCGTATTATGTAAAGTATGTTGGGATTTATGGGTGATAGCATAGAGACAACTTAACTATATTTCCCTGTACTTAGTTTTTACTAAGTTGAACATACTGCCACAGCCAGAGTATGTCTTTGTATTCAAATAATTGCTTTCATGTAATAATTGTATGATTTG
The DNA here is from genome assembly GCA_037693485.1 of Kitagawia praeruptora. Taxonomy (NCBI): domain Eukaryota; kingdom Viridiplantae; phylum Streptophyta; class Magnoliopsida; order Apiales; family Apiaceae; genus Kitagawia; species Kitagawia praeruptora. The sequence goes on along the minus strand of CM075351.1, from coordinate 110,960,132 downwards.
GGAGAAGTTCATACATTTGTTCAAGCCTCAAGGAATACATCCAGAAGACAGCAAGAATAAAAGTTACTGTCATGTTCTTGACAGTAAAGTTACAAGAATACAAATGTTGCAAAGTCATGACAAAGCTACATCTGACAACAACATTGGCTGAAGCATGGGACAGTAACATTCTTACACTTGACAGCAAGTCTGGAGTTCCGACAGCAACATTGGCGGGAGCTCGTACTGTCAACCACTGAATATTCCTTTGACAACAGACTCTACGGTTAAGGTTACTGTCACCTTGAATTATTTGATTTGGGTATTTTTCTCAGTCAAAGCCCGTGACAGGTTACATGTTCAAGAAACAGATTTGCTGCAACACTCTATCGTTTGTAGCAGACCTACAAAGACTATGACAGAAGCTTAAGAGATTCACAAGACAAGGCTGGTCAATTCGAGGTGTATGTAATATCCATATCTACTAGAATTGTATTAGCTAGAAATAGAAAGAATCTAGGTTACTTTACTTATAAGGTTTATCCTGTCTTTATAGCAATTTAGGTAAGTCACATGGGTGTGCAAATTGTAATGAGCTGCCACTTGAAAACGGCAACAGCTCAACACCCCATGCGATAGAGACAACAGAGTATCCTAATCTACTTAGATACATCTTAGATTCTTTTTTATTCATGTACGCACACGAAGCAATTTGTATCTCTTGAGATATCGAAGCTGGAGAAACACTCTCTCCAGGTTGTAGCAACACTTCACACAAGATAAATAAAACATTTATTTTGTGAGAAATATTGTTTCACTTATTGCTTACATACATCTACTAATAATCTATAATCTTTATCTTTGTTGTTGATTTAAAGATTCAATTTTATCAGTATTGCATTCAACCCCCCCCTTCTGCAATACTCCGGGACCAACAACTGGTATCAGACCGACAAGATTGAGTTACAAATCTGAAGATCATGACAAGTGTTCAGAAGTCAAGTGGAATCAAGATTCCAGTCTTTGATAAATAGAACTACAATTTCTGGAAAAGAAAGATCTTGTTATTTATCAAAGGTACCCATCCACTATATCTGGGAATTCTTGAGAATGGTCCCTTCATACCTAAGAAGGAAGTAGCTGCTGCTACTGTGAATGATGAAGTCATTCCAGCCCAATGGGTTGCAAAGAAGCCTTCAGAGTACACAGAGACCGAAAAGGAGAAAGTAGTCTTGGATGACTATTTACAACTTATCTTGCTCGACTCGCTTACATTAGACAAAGCCATGTGTGGTAATGTCATGGGATGTACATCAGCAAAAAAGATGTGGAGTAAGATAGAGTTGCTGTGTGAAGGAAGTGAAGAGGTTCACGAGAATCAAAGACAAATTCTTGTATCACAAAATGAAGCCGTTATGGCTAAACCAGGTGAAGAACTTACACACATGTTTGAGAGGTTCAGTAAGCTAATAGCTGAGTTACAAATTCATGGAAAGTTCTATGATAGAAAGGAGATTAACATCAAATGTCTGCTCACTCTCCCTGAGCATCTTGAGCACAAAGTCACAGCCATAAGAGAGGGAAGAAACTTGAATGATGTCTCTCTTGAAACTCTCTATGGTGTGCTCAAATCATACGAACTCGAGCTTTTTCAAAAGAGAGCTATTCAAACTAGAACCAAAGGAAATTTAGCAAACATGTCAGGAGCCCTTATAGCTCATGAACCACAAGTAGCTTGCCCAAGTGAACCATCACAAAGTTCACAACCAACACAGATGCCATCTTTGAAGATTGAGGAGGTGTTGGATGACGAGGAGAAGGTGGTTCTGTAGCTGAAAGATGTTGAAGATGAAGACTTCTACACAGTAGAAGAGATTGAAAGCATGGATAATCCAACCATGGCTTATATGGCTAAGAGATTCAAGAATATCAAGTTCAGAAGGGACAAGTCATACAAGCCACGGGGTCAATCATCTAAGCTCAACAAGGGAAGTTTTTCAAAGGCCACTGGTGGAGCCACAAGAGGAGGATACAAGACTGGGTTGGTGGATAGGTCGAAGTTCAGATGTTACAACTGCAATGAGCTAGGTCATTTTGCTACTAAGTGTAGAAGACCAAGACAGAATCAGGGAAAAGGATCTGGAAATCAGTTTAAGAGGAATCAAAGGAAAGCCTATGTGCCTGAAGGAAAATGCTAGGATGATTCTGAAGATGAAGAAGAAGAGGAGTTTATGAACTTAGCCCTCATGGCTAAATCTGATGAAGAAGCTTCAAGTTCACCAAATCAGGTACCATCTCTAGTTTTACTTGATATGTCTAAAACTGAGTACAAGCATACCATTAAAGATTTAAGTGCTGAGATGTTTAACATTCATGTTAGTTTATCTGCTGCTCACGAAGAAATTGCTAAGTTAACTAAACAGAATGAAACTCTCAAATTTGAAAATGAAATGTTGTTGCTAAGAACCAGTCCCCTAGATTCATTAGCTCAAGAGAATGCTAGGTTGAAAAACGATATTGTCTGTGCTAAGGAAATAGAAGAATTTCTCAGGAATTAAATTGCAGAAAATGAGTTTAAACTCAAAGCTTTTAGAAACTCTTCTAACTTAGTCCAGGAATATCATGATAATCACACTGAGAATCAGAAGGTAGGAATAGGTTTTGAGTATGGTAGAAGGCATGGAAAGGCAATTGCTCTTGATGATAGTGATGCTGTCAAACCTCATATTCTCAAAAGAGTTTACAAACCGATTTTCAAAAATCTTCAAGCTGATTTTGATGAAACCTCCTTGTTCATCAAACAAGAGCTACTTGATGAAGATGAGTGCATTGACAGCACACTGAGCAAAGGAAAAGATACTGTCAAGTCCCCCATGACAGAAACTCTACCAAGCAATCAGACATAATGTTCTAAAGTAGTTGACAGCAAGGATGAGACAGAAACTTCAAAAGATACGATCAAGAGAGAACCCAAGACAGCAACTTTCAAACCTGCTGTCAAGACAGAGGCAAAGAAAGGTACTGTCAAGGGTGGCTCGACAGCAACTTCAGAACATACTGTCAAGGCAAATTTCTACAAGCCTAAGAATAGGAATGGCAAGTTAGGGATTGATAAGAAGAATGGATATAGTCATGTTAAGGATGCCCTTAGAAAGCTTTGCAATAATTATGGATCATCTCATCATTTAACATTTGTTTGTAAGAAACCCAAACAGGATAAGGTTAATGCGTCCAAGGTTAGTGGTAACTTACATAGAACCCCCATTATGCAAAGAAGTATGGATGTCTGTAATAACATTGACTAAATGCCATGTAAAATTGTTGTTATGAGTACTTGTTTCAATCTGCCTATTCTGTCTACTGAAAGATGTTCCTATTTAGAAACTGCTGAGACTTTTGTGCCTGCCTATGTTGGTAAAAAGGCTGCTTCCATTAAGAGAAAGACCAAGTCTAACTCTAGAACCAAGTGGACAGCAAAAAAAGTCAAACAGGAGGATTCTAGTGTTGATTTAAATGTAAAGCAGAATGATATGAACAATGATGCTGTAATTGCAGGACCCAACAGAGTTTGGGTACCAGATGCAAATTAAAATCATCTGTTTTGCAGGGCAAGAAGCAGAAGCAGGTCATGTGGATCATCGATAGTGGATGTTCCAGGCATATGACTGGTGATATAGCCCTGTTATCACATTTTGTGGAGAAAGCCAGCCCAATCATAACTTTTGGAGACAAAAGCAAAAGTTATACTATGGGATATGGTTGTTTGGAAATTGGAAATATTGTCATTGAAGATATTGCTCTTGTTGATGGATTGAAGCACAACGTACTCAGTGTCAGCCAGTTCAGTGATAGGGGATTTAAGGTTGACTTTGATATGATGGTTTGTAAGGAGTCAGGAAAGGAGTCAGGAAAGGAAGCTTGTTTGTTGCAGACTTAAATTCTATCAATAAAGACAAGGCTTACTGTTTTTACAGTAAAGCATCAGTTGGTGAAAGCATGCTTTGGCACAAGAAGCTCTCACACCTCAATTTCAAGAATATGAATATTCTGATGAAGAAGGATTTGGTGAGAGGACTACCTCAACAAGAATTCTGTCAAGAAAGACTATGTGAGGATTGTCAAATGGGTAAATTGAAAAGATCTGTGCACAAATCAAAGCAAGTGAATACCAACACTAAGCCATTCAAATTAATTCACATGGATTTGTTTGGTCCAGTAAATGTTCAATCTCTTGCCAGAAAGAGATATGCCCTGGTAATGGTGGATGACTACTCAAGGTACACTTGGGTGAAGTTTTTAGAGACAAAGGATGAAGCTGCTCAAGAAATCATTGATCACATAAGAGTTCTTGAAAGAACCCCCAATGCTCAAGTTCAATATCTGAGAAGTGACAATGGTACTGAGTTCAGAAATGCCACTTTAGGAAACTTCTGCAAGGAAGAAGGCATTGTCCAACAATTCTCCACTGCCAGGACACCACAACAAAATGGAGTTGTAGAAAGGAAGAACAGAACTCTCATTGAAACTGCGAGGACTATGTTGAATGATTCTAAATTACCAACATACTTCTGGGCAAAAGCTATTAACACAGTTTGCTACACACAGAACAAAACCTTGATCAACAAGACTCATGGAAACACTCCTTACTATCTGTTAACAAGAAATAAACCTACTGTCAAGTATTTTCATGTGTTTGGAAGTAAGTGTTTCATAATGATTGACAACCATGAAAGGAAAGGAAAGTTCGATGCTAAAGCTTATGAAGGCATTTTCATGGGATATGGATTGGAAAGGACTGCCTACAGAGTCTATGTCATTGATCACAAAGTCATTGAAGAAAGTGTGAATGTCACATTTGATGAAACCAAATTCCCAGGACTACAAGAGGATGGTCAAATGGAGCCTCTTAGATTTGAAAATCAAGGGTATTTGGAAGAAGAAGAAGAAATTGTTGCTGATGAACCTACTTGTACTCAGGATATTGAGTTTGAAAGAAATGCTGTCAACACCAATGATGCTACTCAAACTCCAGCTCAATCTCAAACTATATCAGCTAATCATCAGAATGAGAATGATTCTGGAGATGTTGAAGAACATGAAGGAGAAAACATCAATGGTGGAGAGTCAACCCCTCAAAGAGGAAATGATCAAGCAGATCAAGAAAGAAGCTTGCCCAGAACCACTAAGTGGAACAGAGATCACACTAGCAATATAATCATTGGTGATCCCACTACTGGTATAAGGACGAGGAGAAATGTTTCTGCTGATAGCATGTTCTCATGTTTTCTATCTCAAACTGAGCCAAAGTCAATTGATGAAGCATTGTTGGATTCAGATTGGGTGATAGCCATGCAAGAAGAGCTAAACCAATTTGAGAGAAACAATGTATGGAAGCTGGTCCCTAGACCTAAAGGGAAGTCAGTAGTTGACACAAAGTGGGTTTTCAGAAACAAGTTGGATGAAAGTGGAAATGTGACAAGAAACAAGGTAAGGCTAGTAGCTAAAGGTTACTGTCAATAGGAAGGGATCGATTATGATAAAACATTTGCACCTGTTGCCAGACTTGAAGCTATTCAGATATTCTTAGCCTATGCTGCACACTGTGTAACACCCCTAGATCCGGGGTCGGAGATCCAGGCTGTCACTAAATCCTTAATTCCCATTTTAATAAACATTACTCTCAATCTTCCTTTTTGCATGCTGTGACCCCTCAGTCAAACATAACATTTACAGATTATAGGCTCAGAGACGAAATTAAAATGTTACTGAGTTATTACAACCATCTTGAAATAGATATTACAAACCCAAATTGTCATAATCTTAAAAGTTCAAATTAAAAGGATTACCATCTAAGGCGGCATCTACAGCCACAATACGGTTTGGTTTTCAGAAGCTTACACAAGTCATGCTTGTAAATAAACCTAACCAACCTAAGCTGCAAACCTATCCAACTTAGTCTGCTCACCTGTGGTAATGCTGCTGGGTGTGACCTCGACACCTGCCTCGTAAATAGTCTCCTATACTGCTGACCGGTTAGCACGCTTTTGCGGGGGGTCTGACTTGTTCTTGCCATGCTTATCTGTTGTTGTGTGGTGGTATATATAAAAGAAAAGCAAGAGTGAGCAATATAGCTCAGCCATATAATAATAGTTTTCAAAGTACTTTTGTTAACGTAAACCATAAAACATATCGTATACTGACATTGTATTATCCTTAAACATTTTCATTCTTTATCCAGAAATATAACGAAGAATTTCTGAGGTACTTTGAATAGTTCATCATTCTGTCAACACTATCGGTAACTGAGCACCTAGGCTTTTATTACAGTGTTGCAATACAATTCCAATTGGAAGAATGGGATTATACTGGAGCCTCTTCCACGATATTTGGTGATCAGCCAATATATCGTGCCTCTGCTTCTCTACTAGTAGAAGGACGACGTTCCCTTATCGGGTTGCACCCTGACCGCATATGGGCCTTATCATTTGGACTACGCTCGAAGGCGATGTCCCCTCTTCCTCCAATCCCTTAGAGAATTCTATGCATCGTAGGAACAGAATTTAATTCAGTTTCCCCCAAGCACAAAGCTTGACTACTGGTTTAATAATCATTACTACCTTTACTTCCATGAGTAATTGAGGAAGTAACTCTGATGTGTGGGTTGACTTTAGTCAACAGATTTCGATTACTAAGAATCGCCTCATCAACATAACTTGGGAGTTGGTCGGAGTTTTGAGTGTTTAGTCAAACCTGAGCCCCTCCTTACTAGGTAGGGTGCATTTCTTATTGGTAGCGAAGGGAGAAAATAATTAATACTAGCTCCCAAAACCTTGGGTCCCCGAGTTTTGATAAGTTGAGTGAAGTAGCGATACTTTTTCGATGAGTGTAGCTATAGTCCATGAAGAAATGGGAACCCGTCCTATTTTTAAATACTTTTCCGACGGTCAGAAAATATTTAAAATACTTTAAAAATTTTTAAATAAATTTTAAAATAATAATATAATTTTTAAATCATCCTGGAATATTTAATAAATATTCAAATAATATTTATTAAATAAATAATCATCTTAGAATATCCAATAAATATTTAAATAATATTTATTAAATAAATAATCACTCACAATTCTCAATTGAAAATAATATTCAACTTATTAATAAATATTCAAATAATATTTATTAATATCATCAAAGAAATTTTTAATCCGAAAATATCCAATTTATATTTATTGGATTATTTTTAAAACGAACTATACGTCATATATCATCTCCGGAGACTTCCGGGTTTTTATGTCCTTATCTGGACGAAATATCTCCGACTCCCTTACTAAGAAAAGGTATTATCATACTCTACTGGAAACTTGTAACACATCATCGTATACATATATATAAGAGTATATGCATACATACATACTTAACAGGTGTATAAACCCACGTAAATAACCATACATCATATGCTGATTCACAAAAATACTATCAAGCAGTTCATAGCATTTATACCACAACAACAACAGTTTGAAAATACTTGAAATACAAGTTTCGAAAACTTGCCTGATCGTGTCAGAATAGTCTGGGTTATGCCTCTAGTGCGATGATCTATAACAACCAATAAGGTTCGGTTAGTTCGTTAAACAATCCCGTCAAATCGACTATTCACGTAAAGACACAACTTCGTAACCATACATCCTTATTACACGTTTGGCTTATTATACATCTATGATATCCTTTAACCACTTTTGGGTAATTATTGGTCTCGTAACGACTTTCGTTAAAGGTCATTTTCAACGAAACTAAAGTTTGTCTCGTATCGTCCCCTAAAAGAGTTTTTCACTTGCGCAACTTCGATTCGAAAAATTCTATAAAATTGAAAAATAAACTTTTTCATGAAATTCTTTTTCTCACTTCTTCTTAACTGTCCAGAGGATTTTTCATACAAATTTCATAATTAAGAACATCTTTTTAATATCTCAATTGTTGCTCTAAATATAGCTTCTTTCTGCAGTGGGTTCTCATGCGCATTCTTGACTTAAACATTTCTATAAAATCGAAAATTAAGCCTTTTGTCTTCAAATTTTTACAGGGACTTAACCACTGACTAAGTTAACCCCTGTAAAAATTTCATAATCACAGACCATTTTTAAAGGGCTCGTTTGACTTGGTAAAGTCAGTCCATCTTAACGATTCGTCCGTTTTAACCGGTTTCACTAAAACGAGCATATCTCATAAACCGTAAATCGTAATCACATGATCTTGGTGTCAAAACAAACTACAAAACAATTCCTACTGGTTTATGGCCAAAAACTTACCAAGAAAACATTTGTTGAATTCGGTATTACTGCTCAAATGATCTAATGAAATTTCGACATTATAACGACAATAAACCGAACATTTCCAAATTCCATGAACTCCATCTAACCACTTAATTCAACCACACACCATCAAGATCATATAAACATCATCAAGGATCTATAAAACCAGTGGTAACATCCATTTATCACTATCCAAAATTTTACACATACTTATAAAGTTTAAAACATCACAATCCCCTTAAACATGTACATACTTGCATCAACCTTTCAAATCAACTTATAGCTCATAAGGTTTAAGGTGGGTGTGAGTGTTTTACCTTCCTTGGAGTCTTAACAACCTTAACCAAGCTTGACTTTCCTTAAAAACACCTTAGATAGCTTTAACAACCTTTAATCTTCAAGACCTAAACAACCAAGTTTAAAATTTTCGTAGTCAGCATCACCACTCTTGAAAGAACTGGAAAAACGAGGGTCTTACCTTCCTTATCTGAACGAGGCTCCTGAATAAGAGTTGTAGAGCATCTCAATACCTTTCCAGAAAGCTATAGAACACAAAATTTCATTGAGAAATGAGGGAGTTATGGCAGGTTGAAGTGGCTGCTCTGATTTTGGCCGAAAATAGAGAAAATTGAGGGGGAGAGCTTTTGCTATCTTTTCTTATGTAATTGATAAAATGATATGTATAATTGATATATATCAATCATACTTCAGCACTTATCAATTACCCAAGGTAATCTCCAAAGTGATTTTGCAAAAGAAAGGTAATTGGCAATTTGTCCCAAAAATGGTATACAATGTTTGGTTTAAATTATCATAACTTGTCTTATTTGATTAGCATCCAATGCTCCTTGTCTTGCATGGCTTGCATGGCTATCACATGGTAAATTGCAGGTATATTACTCACCTATTAATCAACCAATGCTTACCATTTAATTCCATATGCAAGTTTATAGATTTTCTTGTAAAAGCGTTTCGTCGCGTAGAAATTTCTTTCATCGTTCTTGAACATTTGCCTTTGAAATTCTTCTAATAAATTACATAATTTCTTGCCTTGGTATTTAACTTAGCTTAAAGATTTCCTTAACCTCAATATCCCATATTTATAACAATTTTTAATAAAAATGAAAATCTACGTAATCTGACAGTTTCTACATTCCCTTTCTTCTTGGTACAACGATACTTTATCCATAAAAGTATAAATACTTCTTCATTCATATAATATTATCTTAAAAACTTTACATAACCTCCACCAATCACCGTTTATGATCATTTTAGAATTATTACAAAAACCTGGGTTCTTACAACCTTCCCTCCTTAAAAGGATTCCGTCCCGGAATCATTTCTAGAACAGATGGGGGTACTTCTCTTGCATGGCGCTTTCCAATTCCCAGGTTGATTCCTCGACATTGTGATTAGTCCACAAAACTCTTACCAGGCTGATGGTCTTGTTTCTGAGTACTTGCTCTTTCCGGTCTATGATTTTCACCGGTCTCTCGACGTAGGACAAATCTGGCTGTAAATCTACATGCTCATGTTCCACTATATGTTTGGCATTGCGATTGTACTTCCTCAGCATAGACACATGGAAAACGTTATGTACTTGCTGCAGACTTGGAGGTAAGGCTAACTCGTAAGCCACTTGTCCAATCCGCCTTAATATCTCGAAAGGTCCGATGTATCTCGGACTCAACTTTCCTTTCTTCCCAAACCTCATCAGTCCTTTCCAGGGAGATACTTTTAGCAGCACCATGTCTCCTTCTTCATATTCTCTATCCTTTCGAGCTAAGTCGGCATACTTACGTTGTCTATCTTGGGCTGCTGCCAGTCTTCCCCTGATTAGAACTATCACATCTCTTGTCTGTTGTACCAATTCAGGTCCTAATATCTTCCTCTCACCAACTTCTTCCCAACATAAGGGAGAACGACATTTCCGGCCATAGAGGGCTTCATATGGGGGCATTCCGATACTTGAGTGATAACTGTTATTATAAGCAAACTCAATCAATGGTAAGTGCTCTTCCCAACTTCCTTTGAAATCCATAACACACACTCTCAGCATGTCCTCTAAGGTCTGAATTGTTCTTTCACTTTGTCCGTCAGTCTGGGGGTGGTATGCAGTACTCATATTTAGCTTGGTTCCCACACAGTCTTGAAAGCTCCTCCAGAACCTGGAGTTAAACCTTGGGTCTCTATCGGACACAATGGTCACGGGAACTCCATGTCGTACCACAATTTCTCTTATATATATGTCTACTAATTTATCAACAGTGTACCTCTCGTTGATTGGGAGAAAGTGGGCGGACTTAGTCAACCTATCGACGATTACCCATATCGCATCGTGGTTAGTCTTGGTCCTTGGGAGTCCTACTACAAAATCCATGGCTAGGTGCTCCCACTTCCATTCTGGAATCTCTAGGGGTTGCAGTAGTCCACTAGGTCGCTGGTGTTCTGCCTTTACCCGTTGGCAGGTCAAACATCTATTCACCCATTCTGTCACATCCTTCTTCATGTTGGGCCACCAATAGTATTCTTTCAAATCTCTATACATCTTCGTGGTACCTGGGTGCACAGAGTACCTTGAATTATGTCCTTCATATAGGATTTCATCCTTTAGTTCCTGAACATTTGGGACCCAAATTCTCATTGCATATCTCATGATTCCTCCTGCATCTCTTTCGCACTTAATTTCCTCCCCGGTCAATATCTCTTCCTCCGAGTTCTTTTCCTCTTCCATCTTTTGCTCTTGGCACATTCGAATCTTTTCCAATAACGGAGGCTGGATTTGAATTCCCATTAACACTTCTTGGCTACTTCTCGATGTCTTAACTTCGATTTCTAGCTTCTCCATTTCTTTTATCAATTCTTCCTTTGAAGTCATCATCTTGAGCCTTTCCTTTCTACTAAGGGCATCGGCCACCACATTTGCCTTTCCTGGATGATAACGAATTTCACAATCATAATCCTTGATTAATTCCAGCCATCTTCTCTGTCTCATATTCAATTCTTTCTGGGTAAAGATGTACTTGAGACTTTTATGATCTGTGTAAATTTCACACTTTTCTCCATATAGGTAGTGTCTCCATATCTTTAACGCGAAGACTATTGCAGCTAGCTCTAAGTCATGGGTAGGGTACCTTATTTCATACTCCTTCAATTGTCGGGAAGCATATGCAATTACCTTATCGTGCTGCATGAGCACGCAACCTAGTCCTTTATGCGATGCATCACTATAGATCACAAAGTCCCCCTTATCATCTGGCAGTGCCAACACTGGGGCGGTCATTAATCTTTTCTTTAGCTCTTGAAAGCTCTCTTCACATTTCTCATTCCATACAAACTTTTCAGTCTTTCTGGTGAGTCGGGTCAATGGGGCTGCCAGCTTGGCAAAGTCTTGTACAAACCTCCTATAATACCCGGCTAGTCCCACGAAACTTCTTACTTCGGTCGGGGTGGTCGGTCTTTCCCATTTTGATATTGCCTCTATTTTGGCAGGGTCAACCAGTACTCCTTCACTACTAACCACATGACCTAAGAATTGCACTTCTTTCAACCAAAATTCGCATTTCGAAAATTTGGCATACAACTTTTCTTCCCTCAAGATTCCTAGGACTATCCTCAAGTGTTCTGCATGTTCTTCCTCAGTCTGAGAATAAATCAAGATATCGTCAATGAAAACTATGACGCACTTGTCTAGGTACTGTTTGAATACTCGGTTCATCAAGTCCATGAATGCCGCGGGTGCGTTTGTCAGTCCAAAGGACATCACTAGAAACTCATAATGGCCGTACCTAGTGCGAAAAGCAGTCTTGGGTATATCTTCCGGTTTGATCTTTAACTGATGGTACCCCGTTCTCAAGTCTATCTTCGAAAAGTGAACTGCTCCCTTGAGTTGGTCAAAAAGGTCGTCAATCCTAGGCAAGGGGTACTTGTTTTTTATGGTTAACTTATTCAGCTCTCTGTAGTCTATACATAGCCTCATGCTACCATCCTTTTTCTTTACAAACAACACTGGGGCACCCCACGGGGACACACTTGGTCTTATCATGCCCTTGTCCAACAGTTCTTGCAACTGAGTGGCTAGCTCTTTCATTTCAACGGGGGCCAATCGATAGGGGGCTTTAGAAACTGGTGCGGTTCCTGGTGCTAATTCTATCGCAAACTCGATTTCCCTATCGGGTGGTAACCCAGGAAGGTCTTCTGGAAACACATCTTTAAATTCCTTGACAACTGGAATGTCCTTCAATTCAGGTGTTCTTCTCTTCGTGTCTACTACATAGGCTAAGTAGGTCTCGCTACCATTTCGTACTAACTTTTTTGGCTTGAGCAACAGTCAAGAATTTTTGAGTTTGTCGCTGTCCTTTGAATATGACCTCTTTCTTTCCTGACACCTTTATCCTAACTTTCTTGCTCTTGCAATCAATCTGGGCACCATTACTTGCCAACCAATCCATTCCTAAGATGACATCGAATCCACCTAACTTAAACGGAATTAGGTCTGCCCGAAAGTGGTGACCTCCTATTACTATATCGCAGTTAAGATATATCTGGCTTACAGGAACCACTTCGTGGTTAGCTATCTCTACCATTAGCCGATCCTTTAACATTTCTGGTTTCAAGTTCAGTTTACATGCAAAATCTTGTGATATAAAAGATTTGGTAGCTCCAGAATCAAACAAAGTATTTGCACTCAAGGTGTTTAGGGAAAGGGTACCTGCGATGACATCCTCATCCCTTACTGCATCCTGCACTGTCATGTTGAAAGTCCTGGCGGTGGGTGGTCGGTTGGATGCAGTACCGCTCATCCTTGATCCTGTCGGTTTCAGTTTAGGGCAGTCTTTCTTCCAGTGGTCCGTGCCTCCACACTGATAGCATTTCATGAGTGAGTTCCTCTGGGGGCAATTGTTGGCATAGTGTCCGGTCTGTCCACACTTAAAACATGTCGTCGTACCCTGGAGACATACCCCCGAATGTTTCTTACCACAAGTCTTACAGTTGGGTAGGGGAGGGCGCGACTGTCCTGATATGGGTGCCCTGGTTGATCCACCTCCTTGGCCAACACTCTTGCTTTCTGCTCTGTTAAACCCTGTGCTTTTGGCTGGCTGGGACACCGTTCCTCTAACAAACTTGTTGGAGAAACTCCCACTTGCAGCACCACTACTTCGACTTTCAAATTTCCTTTTCTTCATGATCTTGTCCTTCTGGGACTGCTCACTTCCTGCCTCTACAATCGATGCCTTCTGTACTAGAGTGGCGTAATCCGTAATTTCTAACATCGCGATGCGGTTCTGAATCCACTGTTTCAATCCTTGTTGAAACCTCCTTGCCTTCTTAATTTCAGTGTTTACATACTCTGGCACGAACCTTGACAGCTCTGTGAACCTAGCCTCATATTCGGCTACAGTCAGATTCTCCTGTTTAAGCTCTAGGAACTTGAGTTCCATCTGGGTCTCCATAAATCTCGGAAAGTACTTTTCCAAGAATAACTCTGTGAATCTGTCCCATGCAACCACTCCAGCTGGTTCCATATTCTTCTTGGCCTCCCACCAATAGTTGGCCTCTCCCTTAAGCAGGTATGTAGCAAAGATGGTTTTCTGGGCTTCCTCAGTGCCCATAATCTCAAAGGTCTTCTCCATTTCCTTCAACCAGGCCCTGGCCTCAACGGGGTCTGCAGTCCCATGGAATTCTGGGGGTTTAAGTGACTTGAATGCCTTAAAGGCATTGGCTACTGCGTTGTTGGGTCCGCGGGGTGGTGGTTGTGGCCGTGGCTGGCGTTCCAGATTTTGCCTCATCAGGCGCATAAATTGTTCCATTGGGTCCTCTTCTTCTTCCTCATAATCCTCATCGTCGAACTCATTGTACTCATCTTCCTCATCCACCTGTTCTTGGTGACGGCGTTCCTCTTCCCTGTGTTGGTTACTACCATGAGTGGCGGACTCGGCAGGGTGAGTTCTTGTGTTTCTCCTTGGTGGCATTTTTCTGAAAGTATACATGTATATAAAAATTCTGTTAGGGTTTCCTCATTTTTCTTAATCTGGTTTTCTATGATTGGCACCTCGAAGGTGTAATCTTTTAAAGGTATATATGCATCTTATAAATAGCTGTCAAACAATCATGGAATCATATATGTAACAATTTAAACGGAAACAGTTGCTAAAATCGAACGAAATTTACGTCATAATACTGCTAGTGACTTCTGAGAGTCAAAGTTTCAAGTACAACATTAAAACTGAAATATATAAAAAGTACATCCAAAGCCAGCTAACATGTCTTCATATCCAGAGGAAATATACTACGTGACTGACATCACTACCAAAAGTAAAACTACTACAACATCCCCCTGTACTAGAAGACTAAACTGGTCAACCATCCATCAGTCTGTGTGAAAGCGTATCGCCTCCCTAACTCGGCGCATAGTCCTCGAAAGGACTCTCTCTGCATCACTCCGTCGAATCCTCCTGCTGTGGCGGGAACGTGGAACTGCTCTGAGTCGGGTGTGAGCCCTCCTCTCAATCTTTAATACTGCCCGCCTCATCCGTCTAGCTCTAGAGTCTCTCCCCTGGGAGTATAGTCTCGCTCGTCTCTCCTCAGCTAGCTGGAACCTCAGCTCCGCTACTCGGGCCTCCGCTGCCACCAGATCGGTGGTCATCCGGGTCACCATCCAATCGTACTCAGTGGGTCTAACAACCTGTATGGGAGGACTAACCGGCTCGCTCTCCGGGGCAACCTCAGTTTCAGCATCCTCTGGTATAGGCTCCTCAGAGTCACCCTCCAAATCTGTGTCCCAATGATATCCAATAGGGGATGAATCCTCTCTGAGGGGAGGGGAATGCATAGGAATATCAGTCCACACCACCTCCTCATCCTCAGGCTCCTCTCCGGGTGCGGGGTCAGCTGGAACATCGTCCACGGGGTCCTCCTCTGGATCCTCCTCTGGATCCTCCTCTGGATCCTCTTCTGGATCCTCCTCTGGATCCTCCTCTGGATCCTCCTCTGGATCACTCTCTGGCTCATCTGAGTCCACTGGGTCCTCTATGGGAATAGGGTCATCATCACTGGGATCCTCCTCCTGGACTATCTCTCTCTCTCCCTCCTGCTGAGGGTCAGTCTCTGTCTCAACATCAGGCTCATCTACAGCTCTCAGAAGGGCATCATCGTGTCGCTGCTCGGAACCCTCAGGTAGCTCTACATCCTCGGGTGTCTACACAAAAAGGAAAAAAAATGTTACTATCCTTGAGGTTCTGATAAATAGTTCCATTATTAGCTTAAGGTTATTAGGGCTATGTCTATTAGCCCGACAATGCTTCGGTAAGGGTTTGAGTCCTTAAACCTTCCTATCGTCTCTGAGATTATAACCTAATTCTCTGATACCATTTCTGTAACACCCCTAGATCCGGGGTCGGAGATCCAGGCTGTCACTAAATCCTTAATTCCCATTTTAATAAACATTACTCTCAATCTTCCTTTTTGCATGCTGTGACCCCTCAGTCAAACATAACATTTACAGATTATAGGCTCAGAGACGAAATTAAAATGTTACTGAGTTATTACAACCATCTTGAAATAGATATTACAAACCCAAATTGTCATAATCTTAAAAGTTCAAATTAAAAGGATTACCATCTAAGGCGGCATCTACAGCCACAATACGGTTTGGTTTTCAGAAGCTTACACAAGTCATGCTTGTAAATAAACCTAACCAACCTAAGCTGCAAACCTATCCAACTTAGTCTGCTCACCTGTGGTAATGCTGCTGGGTGTGACCTCGATACCTGCCTCGTAAATAGTCTCCTATACTGCTGACCGGTTAGCACGCTTTTGCGGGGGGTCTGACTTGTTCTTGCCATGCTTATCTGTTGTTGTGTGGTGGTATATATAAAAGAAAAGCAAGAGTGAGCAATATAGCTCAGCCATATAATAATAGTTTTCAAAGTACTTTTGTTAACGTAAACCATAAAACATATCGTATACTGACATTGTATTATCCTTAAACATTTTCATTCTTTATCCAGAAATATAACGAAGAATTTCTGAGGTACTTTGAATAGTTCATCATTCTGTCAACACTATCGGTAACTGAGCACCTAGGCTTTTATTACAGTGTTGCAATACAATTCCAATTGGAAGAATGGGATTATACTGGAGCCTCTTCCACGATATTTGGTGATCAGCCAATATATCGTGCCTCTGCTTCTCTACTAGTAGAAGGACGACGTTCCCTTATCGGGTTGCACCCTGACCGCATATGGGCCTTATCATTTGGACTACGCTCGAAGGCGATGTCCCCTCTTCCTCCAATCCCTTAGAGAATTCTATGCATCGTAGGAACAGAATTTAATTCAGTTTCCCCCAAGCACAAAGCTTGACTACTGGTTTAATAATCATTACTACCTTTACTTCCATGAGTAATTGAGGAAGTAACTCTGATGTGTGGGTTGACTTTAGTCAACAGATTTCGATTACTAAGAATCGCCTCATCAACATAACTTGGGAGTTGGTCGGAGTTTTGAGTGTTTAGTCAAACCTGAGCCCCTCCTTACTAGGTAGGGTGCATTTCTTATTGGTAGCGAAGGGAGAAAATAATTAATACTAGCTCCCAAAACCTTGGGTCCCCGAGTTTTGATAAGTTGAGTGAAGTAGCGATACTTTTTCGATGAGTGTAGCTATAGTCCATGAAGAAATGGGAACCCGTCCTATTTTTAAATACTTTTCCGACGGTCAGAAAATATTTAAAATACTTTAAAAATTTTTAAATAAATTTTAAAATAATAATATAATTTTTAAATCATCCTGGAATATTTAATAAATATTCAAATAATATTTATTAAATAAATAATCATCTTAGAATATCCAATAAATATTTAAATAATATTTATTAAATAAATAATCACTCACAATTCTCAATTGAAAATAATATTCAACTTATTAATAAATATTCAAATAATATTTATTAATATCATCAAAGAAATTTTTAATCCGAAAATATCCAATTTATATTTATTGGATTATTTTTAAAACGAACTATACGTCATATATCATCTCCGGAGACTTCCGGGTTTTTATGTCCTTATCTGGACGAAATATCTCCGACTCCCTTACTAAGAAAAGGTATTATCATACTCTACTGGAAACTTGTAACACATCATCGTATACATATATATAAGAGTATATGCATACATACATACTTAACAGGTGTATAAACCCACGTAAATAACCATACATCATATGCTGATTCACAAAAATACTATCAAGCAGTTCATAGCATTTATACCACAACAACAACAGTTTGAAAATACTTGAAATACAAGTTTCGAAAACTTGCCTGATCGTGTCAGAATAGTCTGGGTTATGCCTCTAGTGCGATGATCTATAACAACCAATAAGGTTCGGTTAGTTCGTTAAACAATCCCGTCAAATCGACTATTCACGTAAAGACACAACTTCGTAACCATACATCCTTATTACACGTTTGGCTTATTATACGTCTATGATATCCTTTAACCACTTTTGGGTAATTATTGGTCTCGTAACGACTTTCGTTAAAGGTCATTTTCAACGAAACTAAAGTTTGTCTCGTATCGTCCCCTAAAAGAGTTTTTCACTTGCGCAACTTCGATTCGAAAAATTCTATAAAATTGAAAAATAAACTTTTTCATGAAATTCTTTTTCTCACTTCTTCTTAACTGTCCAGAGGATTTTTCATACAAATTTCATAATTAAGAACATCTTTTTAATATCTCAATTGTTGCTCTAAATATAGCTTCTTTCTGCAGTGGGTTCTCATGCGCATTCTTGACTTAAACATTTCTATAAAATCGAAAATTAAGCCTTTTCTCTTCAAATTTTTACAGGGACTTAACCACTGACTAAGTTAACCCCTGTAAAAATTTCATAATCACAGACCATTTTTAAAGGGCTCGTTTGACTTGGTAAAGTCAGTCCATCTTAACGATTCGTCCGTTTTAACCGGTTTCACTAAAACGAGCATATCTCATAAACCGTAAATCGTAATCACATGATCTTGGTGTCAAAACAAACTACAAAACAATTCCTACTGGTTTATGGCCAAAAACTTACCAAGAAAACATTTGTTGAATTCGGTATTACTGCTCAAATGATCTAATGAAATTTCGACATTATAACGACAATAAACCGAACATTTCCAAATTCCATGAACTCCATCTAACCACTTAATTCAACCACACACCATCAAGATCATATAAACATCATCAAGGATCTATAAAACCAGTGGTAACATCCATTTATCACTATCCAAAATTTTACACATACTTATAAAGTTTAAAACATCACAATCCCCTTAAACATGTACATACTTGCATCAACCTTTCAAATCAACTTATAGCTCATAAGGTTTAAGGTGGGTGTGAGTGTTTTACCTTCCTTGGAGTCTTAACAACCTTAACCAAGCTTGACTTTCCTTAAAAACACCTTAGATAGCTTTAACAACCTTTAATCTTCAAGACCTAAACAACCAAGTTTAAAATTTTCGTAGTCAGCATCACCACTCTTGAAAGAACTGGAAAAACGAGGGTCTTACCTTCCTTATCTGAACGAGGCTCCTGAATAAGAGTTGTAGAGCATCTCAATACCTTTCCAGAAAGCTATAGAACACAAAATTTCATTGAGAAATGAGGGAGTTATGGCAGGTTGAAGTGGCTGCTCTGATTTTGGCCGAAAATAGAGAAAATTGAGGGGGAGAGCTTTTGCTATCTTTTCTTATGTAATTGATAAAATGATATGTATAATTGATATATATCAATCATACTTCAGCACTTATCAATTACCCAAGGTAATCTCCAAAGTGATTTTGCAAAAGAAAGGTAATTGGCAATTTGTCCCAAAAATGGTATACAATGTTTGGTTTAAATTATCATAACTTGTCTTATTTGATTAGCATCCAATGCTCCTTGTCTTGCATGGCTTGCATGGCTATCACATGGTAAATTGCAGGTATATTACTCACCTATTAATCAACCAATGCTTACCATTTAATTCCATATGCAAGTTTATAGATTTTCTTGTAAAAGCGTTTCGTCGCGTAGAAATTTCTTTCATCGTTCTTGAACATTTGCCTTTGAAATTCTTCTAATAAATTACATAATTTCTTGCCTTGGTATTTAACTTAGCTTAAAGATTTCCTTAACCTCAATATCCCATATTTATAACAATTTTTAATAAAAATGAAAATCTACGTAATCTGACAGTTTCTACATTCCCTTTCTTCTTGGTACAACGATACTTTATCCATAAAAGTATAAATACTTCTTCATTCATATAATATGATCTTAAAAACTTTACATAACCTCCACCAATCACCGTTTATGATCATTTTAGAATTATTACAAAAACCTGGGTTCTTACACACTGTAACTTCAAGGTGTTCCAAATGGATGTCAAAAGTGCCTTTCTTAATGGAGAATTAGAAGAGGAAGTGTATGTTGAACAGCCACCTGGATTTGAGGATGTTAAGTTGTATGACTTTGTCTACAAGCTGTTCAAAGCACTCTATAGATTGAAGCAAACCCCTAGAGCTTGGTATGAAACTCTATCTACTTTTCTTATTGAGAATCAATTTACAAGAGGTGTAGTGGATAAGACATTGTTCTACAAGCACCATGGCAAGGACATCATTCTGGTTCAGATTTATGTTGATGACATAATCTTTGGTTCTACAAATGAGAAGTTGTGTGAAAAGTTTTCATCTCTTATGAAGAGTAAATATGAGATGAGCATGATGGGAGAACTGTCATTTTTCCTAGGTCTACAAATTCATCAAAAGGATGATGGCATCTTCATAAGCCAATCGAAATATGTCAAAGAACTTCTCAAAAAGTTCAACATGGAAGATGCATCACCTGCCAAGACACATATCTCTACTGCAACCAAACTGGATTTGGATCCTAAAGGAAAGAAAGTGGATTCTAGTACCTACAGAGGCATGGTGGGATCGTTGTTATACCTAACTGCTAGCAGACCAGACATTATGTTTGCTACATGTCTCTGTGCAAGGTTTCAAGCTGATCCAAAGGAATCACACTTAGTAGCAATCAAGAGGATCTTTAGATATCTCAAAGGCACTCCAAACCTAGGCCTTTGGTATCCTAAAGACACTGGATTTGACTTGATTGGTTATTCGGATTCAGACTATGCTGGATGCAAGATTGACAGGAAAAGTACAACAGGAAGCTGTCAATTTCTTGGTGGAAGATTAGTGTCATGGTTTAGTAAGAAGCAGCATTCTGTATCTACTTCAACTGTAGAAGCTGAATATATTGCAGCTGGAAGTTGCTATGCTCAAATTCTTTGGATGAAAAATCAGCTAATGGATTATGGTTTAGAGTTGTCCAATATTCCTATTTATTGTGATAACACTAGTGCCATAGCTATCTCAGACAATCCAGTTCAACACTCCAGGACAAAGCACATTGATATCAGACATCATTTCCTGAGAGAGCATGTTGAAAAGGGAACTATGAAGCTGATTTATGTTCCAACAGAAAAGCAACTTGCAGACATTTTTACGAAGCCACTAGATGAAGCAACCTTCAACAGGTTGGTAAGTGAATTGGGAATGCTAAATCTGGTATGTTAACTTACTAGTTTTTACATTTTCAATGTGGTTAAATTGCAGCTTGTGATCGTAACCTTGAATGTTATTGTCATGAGAAGTTACTGTCCTATGTGCTACTTGTTTATTTGACAACATGTTTGCTATGACTATGCTAAATTCAAATCACATGCCTGTTTTAATTTATGTAATGAGTAGTCACGTGACATTAACTTATTTCATACGCGTGCTTAGTGATAAGTATTCATGTCATTTGAAATGACCCCGGGTATTTGTCAGTCTTTTTAACTTAAAGTTTAATTACTTTATTAAAAAGAAGAGTTTGGGAATCTGAAACGTCACCTAGGGTCCTATAAAATGTGCACGAAACTAAATATCATTTCACACTCAATCACTCACGCCTAGAGAAAGAAAAGGAGGATATCTACAATGGAGAACATGGATGTCATTTCTCAGAAGCCAAAAGTCTGGTGTGAACCAGGTCACGAAGAGGAAATAGAGGAGCTCTTCAAGGTAATGGATGAAGTGCTGGAAGAAGATTTGGAAGAGAAAGAGAAAGCTGCCAAGGACAAGGTCGAGAAGGATCTTGAAGATTGGTTGGAAATGCTAGTCTTCGTCGAGGTTCTTCTTCAGGCAGAAGGGCTAACTGATGAAACAGTTCAAGTGGAGCTGTATGAACTTGCTTCTGATGATGAAGAGGATGTATATTATTTTTAGTGTTTAATGAAAAGAATCTTTTCATCTTTTGCACTGTTCATACTTTTTCTGCTAGATTCCCCTACCTTGGTTATCTGTTGGGTAATGCATGTGTCTGTTTACTTGTTTGTGTGTATGGATGTTTGTGGATGTGTGTTAAAATTAACAAATACGTGCCTAAATCGATTAAAATGCTATTTGGTAATTTTCACTTAAGCAATAGGCAAAGTCGATTAAAATTCATGACATAAATTATTTCCGCTTAAGTTGTTGTCAATAAGTGAAGATGCTGTCACGAAGTGCCTTGACAGCAAATTTCTTAGACGACATAATGGAAAAAGTCTCTATCATGAAATTTAAAGGAAATTGTATAAAATTGCTTAATGATGAAAGTATAGTCTTGCGACGATGTTACTGTCAAGCAAAACCTGTTGTCATCCTCTCAAAATTACTAATGAATTTGTTACAACGCACAGGTTACTGTCAAGATTAGTGGACCGAATTAATTGGAATTTTACCTCCACGATTTACAGCCACTAAAAAGTAACTACCCACGACACCACGTGACTGATTAATGGGCTAAGACATTGCTACTTTCCCTTTCTCAGTAAAACATTTGCTATTTTCATGTAAGCAACTGTTAAACACACAACTTTCAACAGAACCTCTCTCTCTCAAAAGCAAAAATCTCTCTCCAAAGCTCAAAACAAGAAATGGCACCCAAACAATGCTCTTCTCAAACAAACTTTGCTGGTATTCTCACTGCTGGAGATGCTGGTGAAGGTTTTAAAGGACTCGTATCCTTTATCAACAAGTCCTATCTGGGTCATGCTATAACATCTATACCATCTTTGAACCTAGAAAGACTTGAAGAATTCTGGAACACTGCCAATGTTCCAGGAGGTGCAGGTAATGATACTATAAATTGCACAATCAAAGGAGTTACTCGCACTCTCACAATCAGAGGCATCAACGAAGCTTTGGGAACTGGACTGCAAGCTAAAGAATCATACAAGGAACTTGCAAGTGATGAAACCCTAAAGAAGTTTTTCTTGAAAATTGGGTATTCTGGTCCTGTTCTAGAAGAGGGTACATCAAAATGGTACGCGACTGGTGAAATGGACAGAAAGCACTTGAGGAAAGAATGGAGCATAATTTTTGATGTCATGGTGAAGGTTTTCTCAACCAAAACTTTTGGCTGGAATGGAATTCCCTCCTATACCAAGAAGCTTACTCACTCTATTGTCCATGGATACAAAGTGGATGTAGGAAAGTTGCTTATGAGCCAACTCAAGTCAGCTCTAAGCAGGAAGGTACATGTCTATCCTCGATTTCTTACTATGTGTTCGAATTCATTATGTGGTATTGATGATAATGCATCTCTCACTATAGAATGCAATGTTTTGAAAAGAAATACACACACAACACTCAATTCATAAAATTCAAATGCACGTATTCCACTCTGTTTCACCAAGCACATGGCTGATCAAGAGCCTCATCTTGATGTAGCACTACCCTCTGGGTATGTTGTCTTCTCCCTTGAGAATGAAGTTGAATTAGACCCAAATTCAGTTAACCCATATTCTACTTCATACATTCCTATCAGATCATCTAGACAACCAAAGACCACAAAAACAACTTTACAAGAATCCAAGAAAAGACCTGGAAACTGGTGTTGGTAGTAGTTCTGAGAATGTTGAGGGAGAAACTACACATGATGCAGCAAATAAGGATATTAGTGAAAGTGAACCCACAGTGGTTCCTCTTGAGCCTAAGAAGAAGAGAGCTAAGAGGGCCAAAGCCACTTTCAGCCACCCCACAGTCTCACAAAAGGCTATGGAGGATAAAATGGAATCAAACACATCCTTAGGTGCTTCTTCTCAATAAGAAATATCTATTGAAACTGGCCTTTCTCCCAAGGCATCCTGTAAAGAGTCAGCACAACCTCATGTACTCACTCATGAGGAGCCTACACTTGCAGAAATGCACACAGAGATAGGGCACATTGAGGGTCATGAAACTTCTACTCTTGATGTTCCACAAGTTACCCCTGTGGAATAGCCAAAAATCTCTTCTATACCATCATCTTCTTTATTCTCTAATCCATCAATTGTTTCTTCTCAACAACCTAGAGAAGGGGACAGTCCCAACCCTTCAGGTTTTGATCATCCATCTCAAGTTATGGATGAGCCCCCATCAAGTGGTCCACAAGAACCCATTTCTCAAATTGAAATGGACTCCACTCACTCAAACACTGAGCTAGATCAAGATGGTACTCTGCCATAAAATGAAACAGCCAACATCTTGGTCGAACTCCAAAGAGCAACTGACCTTCAGGAAGTTGCTGTCACACCCTCAACTGCTGTCAAAGACACCACAAAAGTTGCTGTCAACCCACCTGTGGATAGTAACATTTTGGGTAAAGATGTTGTCACCTCTACACATCTTGATCATGATACTGTCATTGTTGAAGATTCTTCAGATGATGATCAAATAACTATCTCTGCTTTGAAGGTACAATCTAAACTTTCTACTTCTTCAACTAAAATGCATGCAAGTACTGCTCATACCCATGCATCTAGGATGAGTGAGGGAGTGAAAATAAAAAGAGAGATAAAAGAAAAGAGAGGTGAGCATAAAAATGAGAGGCAGCCAAACGAGCAGGCAAAAGGTGAGAGACTTGAGCATGTCCAGAGTGAAATTGAGGGAACCCCACACACAAAGGCACTAGGCCTTGAGATTCATTCTGTGAGGAGTGATGAGATCACTCTGAAAAACAATGAGTGTGTGAGAAACCCTATAGCCTCCTTGCCCCAGTCTCTTCTTTTATATCCAAAAAGGTTGAGAACTGGTGGTCCTTCTAAACAAGCTGAATCAAGGTTAGAAGCCCTTGAGGGCAGATGTGCATCCATGGAAGCTAAACTTGATGCTCTGTCCACTATGGTAGCTACTGGTTTTGCTGATACGCAACAAACTCTTCTGTCATTCTCTGCCATCCTTAGTGCTGCCAACTCAACTAAGGGGGAGAAAGTGGTAGATCAGAATGAGGGTAAGGGAGAGAAGGTGGCAGATCATAATGAAGCAAACCTGGTAGAGAAGGAGAAACAAGGTGGATCTACAGGTGAGGGGGAGCCAAGAAGTGAGGGGGAGCAAGTTTTGGAAGAAGATGGAGATGAAAGTGAGGAGGAGCAAGAGAAAGAAGAAAGAAACATTGGTGAAGAACTAAAGGGAGCTGCAGATGGTGAATTGATTGAAGGAGAAATAGATGGTGAGGCAGTGTTGTTATCCAAAGAAGTGTTGGAGCAATTAAAGGGGACTCAAAAGTTTAAAAGAACAGTATTGCCTTCACTGAAAATCAATGAGCCAAATCCCGAGGAAGTTGAAGCTCCATTCCAGAAGTTGCAGAAGGAATGGAGAGAAAAAGAAATTCAAAATGCTCTAGGTAAAGGCAAAGGCAAAATGCCTGAGTATGTGAACATATCTACTGGAACTACTTGGTCAGATGGAAGTGAATATGCCCTTGAAGATGCATAATTGATGATGGTTGATCACATGGAGAGTACTTTGAACAACAAAGATGAAGATTTCAGTAAGTTGGTGGATGAATCAATTAGTGAAGTAGGGGGAGCTTTTACAAAATTGGCATCAACACTGAAGAGCAAAGTAATAAGTATCTCTGTGAGAATCAATTTGGAAAGAAGGTGGGTTGTTCAGGTTTATCTGAAGAATCGTTTGACCATATTCATCACAATGCAACTTTTACAAAGTCTGCATGCTAGAGTACTCCAAGTCCTTGGAACCTTGGTAGTCAGAAATTCAACAACCTTCAATGATAGTCTGATAGCACAAATTAAAAGGATGGTTGAAGACAAACTCCCTGAGGTGATTCAAAATCCTTTTGGTGTGTGTTTCAGAAGGATCACAAAGACATGAGCAAGAAGGTTAGATTTCTTACCATTGGATAAGGTCTCAGGACTAAGCACTGAAACAATCATGACAGTGTTGAAGAAACTTCTCAAATCTATATCACCAGTGATAAGGTTAAAGCTATTAAGGATATTCACAGGTTATTAGCAAAAAGAGATGAGGAAATTAGCTCAATCATAAAGAAGCTGATCTCTGATGCTAATGCCAAGATGGGAGGAAGCTACAACTATGATGATACTTTGGATGATGATGAGGATGAAATTGGAGGAAGTGGTGGACCTGGAGAAATCAGGAGTTCTAGCAGAGAAGCATCTGAGAATATTGCTACACAAACTCAGATGGATGCTACCCAAGAAGAGCAAGAAACTCCCTATACTGAAAAGAAAGATGTTGTCAATGATGAAGGGGAGTTAGAAATTCTTTAAGCCTTGGAGGCAAGTATCTTGAGACTGGTAGTTGAATGCTTTAATGTTGAAAAAGATACTATCAACAAGGATATTGTCAGAATGGCTGAAGACACCCAAGTGAAAGATGCTGTCAAGAGCCAAACAAAAGAAGCTATCAAAGTTGCTGTCAAGAAAGATGCTGTCAAGGGTCAACTTGAAGAAACTGTCAAGGTACGAAAGCTTCAGTACGCCACATATGGGTTTCAACAATGCTTTTTTCAGTGTTACGAGCAAAAGTGTAGACATATATGCCTTAAAATTGGTCTACGATAACACTTTTTTTTATGTTACAATTGATAGTAACCGGTGTTAACATAGCCATAAATCGGTATATATGGTAACACCAAAATCAGTGTTACCATTGATCTTTAAAAAAAGTGTTACCAAAAGTGGAAAAAAAATAGGCCAACTAGTATTTGGGCGCGGCATCTTAATTTTTTTTATCCAAAAAATTGAGCGGCTAATTCCAAATAATTCACTAACCCGCCTCTGAAATAACCTACCGCTCATTTCTGCTCATTTCTCTCACACTCTCCAGATCCACTACACCATAAATGGGCTATCGAAACATCTTTTTCATAGGTGTTGCTAGAATATGTTACCTTAGCTATGCATTTTCAACCTACTACAACATTGTATTTTTTTATGTTACCTTAGCCATAAATGTGATGTTACTTTAGCTAAAAAGTGTTGAAAGTGAGCAACATGTGTGATATGTTGCCTTAGATCATTAATAAACTAAATTTTTAGTTTTTTAATTAAAAAGTGTGTGATTATTTAAAAATTTTATTTTCCAAATAAATGATTAATTTTTTTAAATATTAAGGGTATTTATTTATTAATTTTTTCAGTTCCTATTTATTTATTAAATTTAAATATGCAGGGTCTTTATTAATTAATTTTTTCAGTTCCTATTTATTTATTAGATTTTAAATATACAATTTTTATAAAAATAAAAATTCATAAATATTTTGAAATAATATTGAATGACACGCAGATCCATGAAACTTTGAAGTGGCGAAAATACCGCCAAATTGAAATTTCACTCTAACACTTAAACAAAAATAACACATTTATTATTACATTCTCACAGTCTCTCCCTCTTTCTCTCGCTCTCTCGACCGGCGCTCTCTCTCAACTCTCTTGCAAGACTCTCAATTCTTCTTTAATTTTCTTTAAGTTGGTACGTATTTGGGTTCAAATTAGAGATTCTCATCTGATTAGGGTTTGGGTTTGAGGCTTTGACTTCTTCAAATTGGGGCTTATTCAGATTAGGGTTTTCTCAAATTAGGGGTTCTTGATTTTGACTTCAATCGATTCGATTTCTTCACTTAAACTTCAACTAATGGATATCTCTTTTGGATTTCAGGGCTTTTTCGCTTTGGAGTTTGGATTTGGGGCTTTTTAGTGGATTTGGGACTTTTTTAGTAGATTTGGGGCTTCAATTTGGAGGTATTACCCCCTTTCCATATGAATGCCTATTGTTATGTGTGTGTATATTGTTATATGTGGTTACATTTATACTGTATTATATGTGTGTATAATGTTATATGTGTATTTAGGTGCTTTAATTTTTTTTGGTTTGATTTTAAGGTGACATAAAATTAAGCAACATGTCATTTAAAATTGTGACAGTTTAATGGAAGCAACAACAGTTGCTTCTTGTTGAGTATTGAATACAGTAAAAGAATATAAAGGGGGGGGGGTGAATGGATTCTTGAACTTTTTTCGTTCTTGAGTCTATGTAGCAAGATAGGTGTTTGTGTGTGCAAAGATATGAGTGCGGATAAAAACAACACAAGACACGATATCACTTTAATCTAATATTGTATTAGATAAAGGTTGCTATAATCTGTGAATACAAAAGATAGTATTCTCAAGCTTCGTTTTTCTCAGAGAGATATGACTTACAATGAATGAAAAACTTGACTCCTCAAAAAGTTAACAACTAAGGAAGTGAGGCTGTATCCTTATAGAACATGGATACAACCTACTTACTGCAAATAAGGTAGCTGAACAAATTACCTTCTAGTCTGTCTATCCTTTTTGAGTAAGTGTCCAAACGGTTACAGATTTGACTTTGCAAAGCCTGTTCAGATCCACTTCTTTAGCTCTTTGTCTCTTCTATATCTCTCCAAGCTTCCTTGTAGGCTTTCCAGAGCACATTACAGATTGTGGTCCATAAAGTGCATTGGCTTGTTGCAGGCTTTTGACTTGTACAATTTCTTCAGTATTTTGTCTCTAAGAATGTATTCGAGAAGTGACTAAGTAAGTGATTCGAGAACTAGGATTGACTTGATTGATAACTCTGAGTTCTCGAATACTGTTATATGACATATCGAATCACTTCTCGAATAGCTCTTTTCTCTGGGAATCCTTGAGTTGTCGAATAGAGCATTTTGACATGTCGAATCCCTGAGATATCGAATAGCTTTCTGAGTCCTTGAGATATCGAATGGAACTTTGACTTGTTGACTCCTTGAGAACTCGAATACCACTTTGACTTGTTGACTTCTTGAGTTCTCGAATAGAGCAGTAGACATATCGAATCTCTGAGATATCGAATGAAATATCGAACAGTGTATTCAGAGATATCGAATAGTGTCTTGAGATATCGAATCCCTGACTTCTCGAATGCTAGACTTCTCGAATAGACAAAAGTACTTCTCGAATTGGTACTTAGGCAAATTCTTCATTTCTTCAAATCCCAACTGTGATTTATTTGACAGTCTTCATCTTCTTGCTTGAGGCATGAACCTTGGAACTTCTTTCAAGCATTATTCTTAACTATATAAGTACAGTTACACAACTAGAATTTGATGCCTATTACAAGTACAAAGCAAGTAGAAACTCTACAACTAGAGGTTCCCTCAGTTAAGAGGTCATGTAAGTAATGCAAAGCATTACAAACAATTAGGCTTGTTATTAGAGTTAAACAGGCATGTCTCTATGACTAACAATCTCCCCCAAATTGTGAGTAAGACCCTTAGTCACAATTTCATGTCTGATAACAAGCCTAACATACATAAAGATAAAACTTTAAAAAGTACAGGTATGAAATTTGATTGAGAGCATGAGTTGAATTACAATATGAGTATTCTTACAATATGATGAAATACTAGTCATTCCCCTTTGATTCCATTTTCATTGCTTTGGCTTGTAGATTATCATATGCTTTCTATTTTCTTTCATCCTCCCTCCTTGCATTCTCATCCATAGCTCTTATGATTTCTGCCATAGCATCTAATTCTTCAAGCAGGATAGAGTTTTTGAAATCTTCAAGTACTGGTTTTAGTATATTGGCAGGATAATGATTGAGTAGGTTCATTCTGATATTGACATTGTCTCCATTTCTTCTCCTATACTTCACCACATAGGGATCAAACTGAACACTACATAATCCCTTAGCCCTTAGCTTTTCTACCTCAATCTCCAGTCTATCAATTTCTTTCTCTCTTTATAACCATTTCTCAAGACACCCCTTCCTTATTGCCTCAGCATGATTTCTCTTCATTCTCACAAATTCAATCAACTCCAGCTTACATACTCTCTCCACCTTGTCTTCAGAATCCAACAATGCAATAATTCTTTCTATCTCATATAACTTGCCCCAACTTTGACAACCCCCTTGTTTGAATTTTCTCTGTCTCCCATCAGTATACTTGATCTCAAGGAAGTTATTCACAATTGCAACAAAGTAGATTCTTTGAGCTATCAGAAATAGCAGTTGGTCTTCATCAAAATCTTCATCTAGTGGTTGGAGTTTCAATCCTGGAATGATTGTTAGGGCTCTTGACCTGGATGGCTTTACTCTCTTAGCAGCATGCTTGAAATTAGATCTTTTTACTTGATTGCTTGGCCGAAATTTTTGACCTTTGTTGGAAGACCATAGTAGTATTCCATTAGCAGTTTGCTTTCTGAAACATACACATGGTTTCTTGACTTGAATCTCCTTCTCTTCTTGAGGTAGTAAAACATTTGCAAAGGCCATGGAATTTTACTTTTGTAGGTCACCACTAACAGTATTCACCCTAGACTTAGAGTCTTGTGTTGTGGTGAGGTTACTGTCAGCAATGCCTATAGCTTGCTGTTTCACACTTGTCCTCTCATAGACTTTCCCTTGGTCATTACCATCTTTCTTCTCTTTGTCATCCCTCTTTATTTTCTTGTCTTCATCTCCCTTATCACTCCTGTGATATCTTCTCCTCCCATCACTTTTATCTTCATCTTTGTCATCCTTATTTCTCCTAGGTTTGGCAATTTCTGGAGTTATACCAGTTGCAATAAAGGATCTGAGAATTTGCAGTGCCTCTAGTTCTTTAGCATTTCTGGTTCCACCCTTCTTCTGTAGTTGATCAGTGATAGCAATGATAATTCTGTGATTTCTAGAAGTGAGGTCATTGGGAATGACCAACTGCTTGATGTCTTCAATTTTGGTGCCAGATTGGTAGATGATTGTCCATGGCTTCTTGATTACTTCTGGCAGCCTTGAAGGTTGATCATTCTTTAAGTCATCATACAGACTTTTATTGTATTCATTTGCATCCCTCTTCTCAATAAGCCTGATCAGTGCATCTATCTCTGAATGTTTCAATGATTGTAGAGTGTTGTAGGTTAGATGCCAGATACTGGATTTTGCCACCATCATCACCTCCTTGAGCCATAAGCCATTGACTCTCCTAGGTATCATAGTGAAGTAATTAATCTGATCCCTCAGCCTCCTTAGATATATTTGAGTCTCATCAGCCTGTTCCCTTGAGACTTTCAGAAACTTCAAGAATGCATCATCATGGTAGACATTAGAGTTTGCAACTTCTTGTAGCTTGGCCTCAGTAACCACCTTTACTTCTACAGGTTTGACACTTTCAACTTTGGTAGATGGAGAGTTATCAGATGGCATACTCCTTGCAATCAATGTGGTTGTGATAGATTGCTTCTGACCATTAGGAGTGGTGATGTGCATAGTTGGTAGAGTGACAACTGGCAGAAAAGATGGAGGCTCATCAACTTTTGATTTTCCTTTGCCTGGCACATTGGGCATGGATATGGATTTTGAAGCTCTTTGGTGACCACCCTCATTTATCTCGATGCTTTTAACTTGAATTTTCTCCCCCTTTAGATTTGAGTTCCTTGAGGTCATCTTCTCCCCCTTAGGCTTGTTGTCAGGCATAGAGGCTTGATGAGTGACCACAGGGTTTGAAGATTCTTCAAGGAGAGGGAGACCCATGTGCTTCATCATTGCAGACAACATGGACTGTTGATGCAGGAGAACATCAGCTGTGGTGGTGGCTTGAGTGTTCAGCTGCTCAGTGAGAGTTGGTACCTTGTCTGTAAGATGAGCATTAGACTGAGTGAGAGTGGCTACCTCCTTTTCAAGTGCATCTACTTTGTTGAACAATTGAGTAGATTTGAAGCAAGACAGGGATTGTTCTTTAAGTCTCTGCACTTCAAACCTAGTCATATCATACACTGGGACTTCAGTGATTAGCTTATCTCTATACTGATTGGCAAAAAGTATCCTAAGCATGGCATTGGCCTCAGTTGTCTGATCAGAGAGATTTTGGAATTGGTGCCCTAGGCCTGTGACAGCATCTTTGAGAATGGCTAAGCCATTGTCCATCTTGGTGCAGGTAGACTTGCAGGCTAGAATATCCTTGACTACAGTCTCCAATTGAGGGAATTTGGAATCAAAAGTCCTCTTTATCTCATGCACCTCCTTGGTTGTGGCTGTACATACTTCATTAACTTCTGTCTTTAGACCCTTTCCAAGGTAGTGTGCAGCCTTGAGAATGCCCTTGAAGCTGTCATTCACTGCTTCATACACATCACTAGGGGTGAGAGATTTGGCATTGGACCCTAGTGAAGTGATGTACTCTTCTATGAGATAATGAAGACTGTCTGAGAGAGGAATATCAAACTGTCCTTGTAGCCAGGCATCTACATTGCCATCTCTTTCAGTATCATCTATTATTTTGGCCTTCTGTAGCTCCACATCATCTCTGTGGCATAAGAGAATAGCTTCATAATCAGGATTTGGCAGATTTGCAGTGAGGAGGTTCTGAGCAATCTTTGTGAACTCAGGGATCTGATCCACAATTAAGCTTTGAAGTGCTTCTACCGTCAATTGTTGTGGAACAGACCCTGATCCTGAAGCACTGTCATGTTGCACAGGCTTCAGCCATTGTGACATAAAGTCAGAGCTAGAGCTAGGCAAGCTAGACTCCTCAGTTAAAGATGTAACTTCTGCAACCGGATGGATTGACTCTACTACTGGTGTCTCCACAGAGGTGGGATGAGTTACACCAGTAGTTGACACAGGCACAGAGTCTCTAGTGACAACTAGTGGAACCTCTGTGTTTGTGATGGTGTCATTAGGACATGCCCCAGCATGCATTCCCTCACCATCTAAATGTGGGTCCTGGGTGGTGAGCAAGGTGTCATGCACCAAGTCACTTGAATCCATTGGCTCATCAAGAGAAGAGAATTCTTGATGATCAATGCCTTGCTCCTCAATTGTTTGAGTTGCATGCTCCAAAGAAATATGAGTGGTAGATTCTGGAAGAGAAGTCATTATGCCATAGATGGCATGCAGTAACGTTTTCAAAACGTTGCAGCAAGCCAAAAAAATGTTGCTGTAGAGCAAAAAAATGAAACGGCAACGCTTTTTCAGCGTTGCGTTTGGCACAGCTACCGTAGGTGTCTACGGCAACGCTTTTGTTCACTACGGCAACGCTACTACTTTTGTTACCAGAAACTTCTATGGCAACGTTAATGTAGTGTACAGTAACACTAAACTAGTGTTGCAATAGCTATTAAAATTTAGCAAAATTGGGACCCACATGTGAGCCCATCCCATGGATTTTCAAGTGGGCCCCACATAAACATTTTTAAGCAGTTTATGGCAATAATGTATAATACCTTCAATAGCAATTTCATAATAAAAAATTTAAGAGGAACAATTTGTATATATGCATTCTTAAAAATTGAAAATCTGTTTTATTACACCAATTACAAAATTCATCAATACAAGTTAATGGGCTTCATAACCCTTAAGTCCAAAAAAAAAAAATTACAATCTAATACAATAAACTTGTGTCAGATTTACAAAAGTCTCTCTAGCATGTTTTGAAGGATATGGTGTTGCCACATGGACACTGCGCTCTTCTACCCATCTACAAAAAAAAGGGATCAATATAACAAATACAACCTAATAGCCTAAGATAAATTAATATAGCAATCAAATTTGTGACTTGCCTTTTGCTTGGGAGTCATAACAAAAAGTTCTACATCTTGGGCCTGGACAAAAAATTTCAGATGGAAAAGTTACAAGAAAAATTATTATTAGGTTTACTGATATGCACATATATAATCAATAAAGTACAAACATTACATATGAATAGAATTTTCATTTTGTACTGTAGACCCATAACCTAACAACACTGGGCTATATGCCTATATCCAATACTACAAAATAGAATTTTGCAATTTTCATTCATGTTCCATTTGTGTTCCACATTAGTTAATATTTCCAGACATAGACATACTTATTAGAGTCCACGATTAACTGAGCATTTTCACCTTCAAGATTACAGAATAGCAGTTTATCAAAATTAAAAATGAATTACAGAATTGTAATAAACTCGAACAAAGTAATCAAGTATGGTGGTTTACCATAATGGTCTACTTCAAAACCACATGTTGGAGTGTAAAAAAATGACTAGTGTTCTAGTCAAGCTAACCAAATTATCCGGTAATTAAGATCACCTAGCCAAATTATTCTCCTGCCAAGTGAAAATTTTGTACAAACTCAGAGATGGCATTTAAAGTTGAGAATACGTACATCTGCTACAGAGAGAATAATATCACTAGTACAAAAATGACCTATTACGTCGCCTCTTTTACGTCGCACATAAAGAAAGGCGACGTATATTGTACTTTATACGTCGCATTTTCAAAAGAGCGACGTATATAATACATTTGAGATGACTTTATACGTCGGTTTAAGAGAAAGGCGTCGTATATTGTTCACATATACGTCAGTTCAATTTTAACCGACGTAAAAAATTACATTTTACGTCGATGTTTTCTACCCGCCGTATAAAGTCGTAGCACATTTACGTCGGCCTTCTAACTATCCGACATATAAACCATATATATATACGACGCCATTCTTATTGCCGACGTATATACTTGCATAAAAAAATTATGAAAATAATAAATTCAATTTTCTCTCGATTTCTCTCGCCTCAGTTTTCTCTCTTGCCTCTTTTCTCTCTCGCCTCCCCTACCGGCGATTTTGATTTTCCAGTCACACACTTCATCGTTCACAAAAATGGATGCCATTTTCGTGTTCTTCTCATCAAAATACGTCGAATTCACCCTTTAGTTTTCGATTTCTTGTCCCAAATTTCTCAAACTCGAAACCCTAGAAATCACCTCTCCGAGAACTTCATCAATTCGACACTTTTCAACTCAATTCATGTTCGATTTGTTCTCATAATGATGTTTTATACATCATATATGAAAAGCCCCTTGGATTGCCTGCAAATTTTGGATTGTATGACTGGGGAGAGATCGATAGAGTTCTGAAGAAGGTTCAAGAAGGCGTTGATGTTTTCGATAGCATTCGGAATAAGGTTTGCTAATTGGGTTTATTGATTTTGAAATGGAGTATATGGCGGTATGTTAATTGGGTTGGTGGGTCTGTGACTGTGTCTCTACTGTAGGTGTACGATACGGAGAATGCTAATCAGAAAGAGAAGTTCGAGGCGGACTTGAAGAATGAAATAAAGAAACTCCAGAGGTATAGAGACCAGATCAAAACTTTGATTCTATATTTCTTTGAAATAATATTGTTGTTGTTGTTTTATGGAAATGATTCTTCTTTTATTACTCCCTAATATCAGCATTTGTCTATTTCATTGGTTAATTAAGTAGCTTTTAATAATGGCTGTTCTGATTCTTTTCTTGTAGGTTGATTCTGATAGCTCTGCTCCGCCAAAACATCCATGGAGAAGAAAATTAAACAGCCATGCTAGTATTCTTAAGGAATTTAGTGTTACTTTTATGGAGGCAATGAAAATGGTACTGATTCTTTCCAGGAATCTGCCTTTTGAACGGCCTCGTATATACTATGCATTATGGTTTAAGTTATTATATAACTTGATTATCATTAATTGTCTGATGCTTCAATATATGCTAATCCTTTAATTTTGTATATAAAGAGAGTTCTATCTTTTTAATGAGCCTTTAACTTGATTATGGTTTTTTTGTCATTCTAGAAGTCTGTTTCCATTTAGCAAGCATTCTTAATTGTATGTTCACAAGAGTAGGCCTGGCACAGCTATTTGTCAAAAATCTGTTCATCCTACAAATATTCTCGATACTTTATGTTCATTGAAGGATGATGATCTGTCATGTTATATTATATAGCGGCAAAAGTCAGGAGAAAGTGATCATTGATTTTTATTTTGTTTTTTGGAAAATGCAAGTAGATTTGATTCAGTATTTAGTAGGATGAACAGCTTTGGTGAAAGAATGGATTCTTAGCAGAAGGCATCAGAGAGCACGGTAATTATTTTGCTTATCTTTTTTCTAATAAGGCATTGTTCCCATCCAAAAATCCAATTTCCACCTATTCATTCTTAAGAAGATGACAAGAGAATGCTTCTGCAAAACCAAGGATTACTTCCTTTCGTTTAAACTACTAAACACTATTTTATTAATTGGTGGTATACTATTTTATTAGTCGATGTTAATGTTTGACTTATTTTCTTATAATTTTTCCTCGTTATCTATGCAGTGAGAATAAGGTCCATTACCGAAACAATGAAAGGGAAGATGAGTTTGGGAGCTAAAATCTTACAAGTAGGTGGAGTGAAGAAAGTGTTTAAACGGAATTTCAGTGTGAAGGAAGGGGAGAAGCTATTGAAAGTTTGTCAATGCTATTTGTCAACCTCAGCCGGTCCACTAGCAGGCCTACTCTTTATTTCCACTGATAAGGTTGCCTTCTGCAGCGATATGGAAACAGACTTCTAGAATGACAAATATTCTGGCACTAAAATTAAACGTACAAGTTAAAGGAATGTGCTTCTTAGGATTCTGACAAATATTCTGGCACTAGAATCACAAGAGTAGGCCTGCTATTTGTCATTCTTAAAATTTGTCATTCGATATTAAACGTGGTCCAAATATTCTGGCACTAAAATTAGTTGCAAAGGAATGTGCTTCTTAGGATTCTGACTTTACAGATTTATACATGCCAATGAGAATTGTAGAAGTGAAACATTTTTGCAGATGCAGCAACCCCAACATATAGTAGTTATTGACATGTAGCACTTGCAAATCAGAACATGCAAGCATATAGATATACATATCTGGGAACTTGTAGCTTTGTAGGTATTTGCAATTCGGTGATATATACATTTCCTTTCTCCGACAGGTTGCTAAGATGCAGAGTCTAAGAGTGAAGATATTTGTGATTCATAATGAAGTTTAATCATATTATGCAAGGAGTTCTTTAGGAATGTTATTAGGTTAAGAATTTCAATCCCTCTTTATATGGGTTGTGATCCATTATATTTTCTCCCTTCCATGGTTAGTGAACCGGTCCTCCAATTATTATAGAAGAGTCTAATTTATGTGTTTGTTTAGCTTGTTTACCATCATGTTTATGCTGCATCTTGTGTAGTGCCCAAATCACTCTTGACACAGTAAAGGGAATGCTTAAGATGGTTTATTATAATGTTGCACGTATGGACAACCGCTGAAAGAATTAAATTTGTTTGAAGACTGTTTCCTGAACTATACCCACAGTATCATCAATTTGGTGTTATGGTTGATTTTAACGAGCAGCTTTTGACAATGCAACATGCAAAGTTCTACACAGCATCGTTTGATCATAACAGATAGTATTATTATTATTTGCAGTTATGGGAAACTTTTCTTAACACACATTGCAGAGGACATTAGAGACTCTCCTACGTTTTCTGGTGAATACTACTGCCTTATATGTTATATTGGTGTACCTCTATCTTTTTATATTTTAGGTGTTTGTTTCTGATAAGTTTATTTTACAATAATAGATGGTGTTCCAAAAGAAGGACTAAGGATACAAGATGTCCTAGTAAGGATTGCGGTCTTACTCCTCATTAGAGATAAGATAAGTGGTCATAGCTATCTACTAATACTTAATGATCCAGCCACCTGGCTTTTAAAATATGTCCTTCCAAATAGTTGGCAAACAGATTCTAGCCTCTTATTCCTATAAGTCGTAGCTAATTTTGAAATTTTAAAGCCAGTCAGTAGAGGTGCTTTCAGACACGTTTTTTTGGCCAGGAAAAGAGCCACGGGTGATTTGTTTGCTATTAAGGTATAGGACATATGTTCTTTTATTGCACATATGTTTTGATGCAGCCATACTATTGTGATGAACAGGTCCGGTTCTTTTATTCTTTCACAGGTCGGGATAATCTCTATTTGGTCATGGAGTACCTAAATTGAGGAGATCTTTACTCCCTGCTTAGAAATCTTGGCTACTTGGAAGAAGACATGGCACATGTAGGCTAATAGAGTAGGCTATTTAAAGCAAGTTTAGTGCTAATTCTAAATTTGAGAAATTTATGTAATTAAACATGGAGATGTATTTTCAAGTATGTAATTATTATTTTAATTTAGTCACTTTGTTGAGAAATTTGGGTTGCAAGTTTTATTATTATTTTTTAGTTTGTAATAACAGGAATTTTGTTGTATATATAAATATAAACAGGGGAAAATTGTCATTTTTCAGTAAACATATACGTCGGACTTTTTGATCTTATACGTCGCACTTTTTGATCTTATATGTCGCCTTTCTTTGACATTATACGTCGCCTTTTTGATTTTATACGTCGCACTTTTGATGTTATACGTCGCTCTTTTTATGACATTATACGACGCCCATTTTTATCTTATACGTCGTATTTTTAACCGACGTATATGAATCTTTATACGACGCCTTTTTAACCGACGTAAAAGATGGTGACATTATACGACGCCTCTGTATACGTCGCCAAAAGTGCGACGTAAAAGACCAAAAACTGCGACGTAATAGGCCATTTTTGTACTAGTGTATATAAATTGATATTCCTCAACTGCATATACACTGTATTTTTCATTTTTAAGGGAACAAGATAAGAGAAATCTAAACTCACTCATGATCGTAGATGCTTCTTAGAAGTGAAATGCCTAAAAAGGAACTAAATTGGTTCTACGATGTATTGCACGCACATCAGAATTTCTTTTAATCGCTTCATCTTCTTTTTCACCTGATGAAAGGTGAGTACATACAAAACATAAAAGATTTTGGTATATAGACATGCTGCCTGATATTGATCCCTGTAAGACAAAAATAGTGTCATCATAATTCTTTATATCTTGCAACAAAGAGATCATTCAGAGATAGTATTATCTCGGACCTGCGTAGTTAGAGATTTGGTTAAGTAGGATAAAAATGGGGGAAAAAGTGATTTACAATACATTCCAGAAGCTGCTCTTGCAACAGCAGGGCTCATGGGTTGTTCTGATTCAGGTATGAAATATGTGTTTGCCGTTCCATCCTTCTTTTCTTACTGCAAAAGATTTGAAAATGGAACTTATGTTAACTAGCTTTATCTATAGTAATGAAAGGAAAGATAGAATTTCGAAATAAGTTAATTAACAGGTGAAACCTATTTCTTTTATATCATCAAATGGACAGACTAATTTTAGAGATACAACTCGTGCTTCCTGTAGTACTAATTAGCAACCATCAATAGCTATCTCCCATAGACTATATCATTAGTCATTTAATTCGAGTTTGTTACCCAGTGATCAAAAAGTCTTCATTTTCCACTCAGAGATAGCACTAATGTGTCTTTTTCCAAACAATTTTGATTATCCCACCACTCTCGGTCAAAAAGAAAAGATTAATGTGTCTCATAATAACATAATAGCCAAGATCACAAAGATAGAAGCTACACTTTCTAGTTCTCATCCTTTGTGATTATTGAGATTGTTACGAGCTTATGCGAGAAACGCCTCCACAGCTTCGTTTGGAGTCTGGCACCTTTGCCTTTTGGGTTGGGGCTGCATATGATAGTAAATAATGCCATTGTAATTATCAAGTAAATTGTACATCGTCAAGTACAAGAGTATGCTCAAACTTGTGCTGTGACAATTCAAATTCGCACTACTAGAGCACACACGATGAACCAGGCATAATTATGCAACATACAAGTTTTTGCGTGTTTGCCACTACCAAGATAAATACTTGATGCTCATCTCATCTTCATCCAACAAGTCATTAAAAGCCGCTTATAAATAAAAACAAAATGCATGGATCTGGCTAAAAAACATAAAACGTAGCAAGAATAGGAAATTGCAAATAACTAGGAACACATAAGCATATGAATCAAGTATCAAGCAGTTTAAACCCCAAAAATGAGCATAAATAAATCCCAATAAATGAAATTGATAAAGCCAAAAATTTAAAGAGATAACCTTAAGATACTTGAGCTTCATGCTTCCATAAACCAGTCCAAACGAAAAAGCAGATACACGAGCCACCTAATATATTTCAATTAAAAAAACACCCAAATTAGACTAACCCATCAAACAAATATCACATTTGACATATATAAACCACCAAATTACACTAACCTATTCAAAGAATCATATATATACAAGGTGAAAAATTACCAAAGCAAGGGTGCTAGTTCCTGAATAAGATCCTGATGGAGGCGCCATTGGTGAGAATTTTCAAGTCACAGAGAGAGAGAGAGAGAGAGAGAGGATTAAGATCTCACCTTGTAGACCTAAAACTGAACGACTTGAACAATTCAATTGAATTCAGCCCCTTGATCTGTTCAAAGACTGTGTTATGGAAAGGCCCAAAATCAAAAATTAAGTCTAGTCCAGTTTTTCCAAGCCCAAAAACCAACAGAACAGAACACAATTCCGTACGAAACTCTAATTGAAATATCCCCGTCAAACCTCTAATTGAAGAGTCCACTCCATACGAAAGTTAATTGAAGCTTGAAGAAACCCCATATCTTGAGAAAACCCCAAATGTTTGAACAACTCTAATAAGGACTGAGGCATTTGGGATGTGTGGATGGGGACTTTTTCCTCTCTAAAGATATTGTATGTTATTGTTAGGTGGGTATACTTGTTTTGTTTAAATTTTTTGACCAAAAACAAGGCGGTAAAATTGCCGCCTACCGCCTCTTAGCACATTCATTCGGAGTAGCAAATAGTAGTAGCAATTAGCAATTGTGTGTATATATATTTTTATTAAAATCTTACTTTTTTAAATAGTTTTCTAATCTTTTTTAATTTATTAAAAATATATTAAATCATTTTTTAGTAATTTTATTCAATTCGTATAAATTACTTTTTTATTCAAATACTTACTTTTTTATGGTTTAGTCTTCAAATTATTAAAAAATATTTCACTTTCATAAAAAGATATGTTATTTTTATAAAAATGTTTTATTTTAGTTCAATAATGCATTCAAAATTTTTAAAATCAAATTTAACATTATTTCTCAAATTTTATTCATTTTCTATAAAATTAAATTTTTACTTTTTTATAAATTAATTTAAATTGTTACGTTTTTCCTAATAATTTGGTCTACTTTCAAATTATAAAAAATGCTATATTTTATAAAAATGTCAGTATCAACTCTAATAACAAACTTCGAAAATTTAAATTATATGTTTTTTAAATTAATTAATTTTAATTCACAATAATTATTTATTTAAATTTTTGTTAAAAAAATTGTGTTTAAATCATATTAACGGCAACACTTCACAAGTGTTGCAACTTGCTACGTTTCTTATAGCTACGGCAACACCATGTTTTGTATACAACAACACAAAAACAAAACGTTGCTGCAGGCAATCAAGTTTAGAGCTACTGTAACGTTTTTCATTGCAACACCGAAAAAAAGCGTTGCTGCAGGCCATCTATGGCGTAGTGAGTGTTTTGTAGATTAGATTTTGGCAACTCCCCTTGAGAGATAGAGGGAGTTTCAATTGTGATGTGCCCTCCACTCAGTGTTGTGCCAGCCTTATCACTCTCATGTGCTGACTCTGTACAAATAGGTGCATTGGGGAGGATGCTTGATTCTATAGATGCACCCTGTTGAGAGGATACATCTAGTGAACTGTGTGCCCCTGATTTTACAACTTCAGCCATTTGTGTGATTGAAGAGGTGGTCCTAGATTTCTTCCTCTTTGGCCTCTGTAAGGGTGACTCAGGTTCCTCACTACCTATACCTAATTCCACAGCCAATGCTGCTTCAGATAATATGTTCGAGGGTGCAGACATTACCTCATTTCTCTTCTTTTTACTAACATCACCCTTTTGAGAGGATGATGCAGTTGGCTCACTGTGTGGTAGAGTGTTTGGTTGAGAGGGTTGGTTAGCAAGCCTTGGGTTAACATCTTGTCCTACTTGCTTAGGCTGTGCTAACTGTGACTTTGAGTCAAATGTTGGCATGTTGTGGGGGTAAGTCCTAAATCGACTCTCCATATGGGGAGTTATTTTGAGTCTTACATCCACATCATTCCTAGTCTCCAAATTACCAAAAATAAGTTTGGTCATGGACCTAGGGTAGCCTATTCTACTGTTATCTACTCCAGGCAATTCAATCAATTTAGCATTTTTAAAGTTAAGTACAGATTGAATAAAGCGAGGGAAGAAAATTTCAGTACCTCTCTTTGATGTGTTCTTGCCAAGTCTCCCATATAGCTCCTGTAGAATTGTAATAACCCTAACTTTAACAAAGCTACAGTGATCACATGAATAGTAAATTTTGAGGATTTAGAGAAAGGGTATATAAGTACT
Source organism: Kitagawia praeruptora (assembly GCA_037693485.1). Lineage (NCBI taxonomy): Eukaryota > Viridiplantae > Streptophyta > Magnoliopsida > Apiales > Apiaceae > Kitagawia > Kitagawia praeruptora. The sequence goes on along the minus strand of CM075351.1, from coordinate 110,918,324 downwards.
CCATAATGGAAACGGAAAAGGAATGAACAGAAACCATATTAGTGTTGTATATTGAAATTAAGTGACTCGAAATGACGAGGGATTTCAGAAATTCCTAAATATGGATTTTTGAGGATTTTGACTTCCAAAGAACTTTTATTGGATATTAAGGAGTATAGAAATATTAAAGGGAATATATATTGAGGAATTAGTGAATTTAAGTTAAACCAAGGGATTTTTAAGTCAAGAGAATGCTAAGGGAATTTGGATTTTATAAATGATTTCAAAACCACAGGATAATGAGATATATTCGAAACGAACCACAATTAGGCGAGTATGAAAACCAAGTAACCAAGGTTATTACATAATAAGGATATTTACCACATTAGTATTTACCAAGGTTATTAGTAATTACCTAAGGTTAATAACCAAGCTTGCTAAATACTCATCAATGACATCATTAATGACATCATTATCCACTAACACTTGTTAAGGGGTAGATTAGTCTTTTGGCAAGGTTTTTACCAACAAAAATCTTTAAGCTTCCACTAGACTCTAGAATTATCAAGAACTTAGCCAAGATGAGATCAAAACAAGCAAGAGAAAATCCATTTCTTTCCTTCTCTACAATCTGTCCAGGAAAAGCAAGGATGAAAGAAAAATTAATATCTCCATTTCTATCCATGATAAAATCACCAAATTTTAACCACAACCTCTCCACTCCATGTGCATGATTCGCTCCAAATTTCATAGCAATCCAAGTAGTATAGCCTAGTCAAATCCATGCTCAAAGTGGGAGTACCAAACCTGTCCAGATTGTTGACAGTTTCGGGGATGATTTTCAAACGGCCATATCTCCTTCATTTCTCAATGGAATTTTGTGTTCTTTATATGGTTAGAAAGCTGGTGAGATGATCTACAACTCTCCTTTAGAAGCCTCATCCAGAAAACGTAGGTAAGGCCTTCGTTTTTGCGATTCTTTCAACTGGTGTCCAGTGAATCCGAATTTCTAACTTTGTTTTTATGATTTATTTAGTTGATCCAAGCTAGTATAAGGTTATTTAAGGACTACCCAAGGATTGTTAAGGGTTATCAAAGCTTCAAGAAGGTATAATAATGCTTGCTCTTTTATATTTATGATGGATATGGTTGTGTTTAGTGATTAAGTGGTATAAATGTTATGATTATGATGTTATAAGTGTTTGTAAGTGATTAAAGTTGATTTTGGAAGGAGTATGTGCTTGTAACCATGGTTGGTAAGATGACCACATGGTGTAGGTGATGGTGTATAAGGTGGATGATTGATTTGGAGGAGTTTGATTTTGGAAAGTACGAAAATATAGCCGTTATAATGTCCGATTTTCGTTAAATCAAGAAACTGCCCTGTTTTGGAACAACAGAGGCATACGGTAGGTTCCTGTTTAGAACACCAATTGACCATGATGAGATAGAGCTTGGTTCATAGATCGTTTCGATATAAGGTGCGCTAAAATCTGATGAACGGTTTAGGAGAAAAGTCAGTTTTAGTGAAAGGTGTTCGAAAACCGAGAAACCGTAATTGTATCAACTTTGAGGCTATGATCAACCTACTTAGACATTTTTAAAAATTATGAAACTTTGGGATAATATGGTAGGGTAGTCAAAGAGACATTACCAGTTGACCTTGTAGTAAAAGTCGAAATCTATAATTTATGGGGATTTTTACAGTTAAGTGTGGTTGTTAGGAGAAATGGTGAAAAACCACTGAAACTTCGATTGAGCCTGTAAATGGTTAAGTCCTTGAACCTTTGGGGTAATAATAATACGTTAAACATATGTTGAAGTGTAAAGGGTTTTGTTATACAAGAGGGTAGTGAGTAAGAGATGTGGTATTCTAATGACGGTCCTTTTGTGTTTATAGAAACTCCGGAAGAGGGACGAGCCAAACCATCAGGATACCGAAACTGAGGCAAGATTCTTCTATCCCTACTTTGAAAATTATTTATCCTTGGAAAAAAAAATGATATCATGGGATATTATATGTGATGCTATTGTTGTTATGTTGCAAAGAATATATATTTCCTTGATTTTGGGAAATTAAAGAGAGATGAATATGATTTATGAAATATGAGTATAGTGATGATTACGAATGAAGCGAATATGCTCTATGGTAAAAGAGATATGAAAGAGAATGGTATCAGTTGTTATCCAGGGTTATATGGTTTATAATACTATATTAAAGATATTTTTTAGTGTTAGTGGTTTAATAAATATTAATTGATTTTTTATTTACTACTCTTAAAGTAGACGGAATATTTTATGAATATAAAAGCATATTTGAATTATTGAATATAAAGGAGATGTTTGAATCATAATCAAAGTATTATGTTATATATATATTTTATAGAAGTAATGTGCGAGAATGGAAATGAGATGAGTGAATGACATATGGAAATGAAAGCGAGAAAATGGGAATGTGGAATGATATTTTGTAAATGGAATAACGATTTGACAAAAGGGGGATAGCAACAAAAAGCGTAGGAGGCTGTGTGCTGCACAGTCCAGCAATCAATATTTCATTTCGGCCCAAGAGTTGCCGAAGGAGGATGTAGTGGTAGACCTTCCTCCTGGGGGATGGTGGCAGACCTACCTCCGTCTACCGGTAGTAAAAAGGGACGGGTACGGAGGACGACTGATCATCATGGCTCACGTATTCGGCAACAGTGAAAACCCCCAAAATCTTTGAATAAAGAATCGACGATAAAGTCAGGTTGGTATACTGAAAAGGGAAAATGATATGAAATGATGGAATTATTGTTATAGATGAAGAGAAACTGATTTTATATTAATTTATATAATTGTTGCATAAGTATTAATTATAAAAAAAAAAAAATAAACCAAAGAGATATTGATTTTGAATGGAAGTTGGTCCGTGATGGCCCAGATTCATGACCCCGGATTTGGGGCTGTCACAGTTTGGTATCAGAGCTTAGAGTCATAATGCTCAGGAACAGGAGTGATAATAATAAACGTATCAATAATAATATAAAATTATGAACTTCCATCGAGTTCAAGGGGGGGTTTATCGAACGAAGCGTTTATTCTAAGTAGTGATTATGATTTTATAGATTATTGCTAATAAAGGTTATTATGCCAAAAGTGTCAAGTTTATGTAGCACATGGGACTGATATGAGAAAAGGGAATAATTGAGGTAACAGGAAGTGTACGTAAGAAAATATTGTGAGTATGTGTGGTATGTTAGAATATACAATTTAGAAGTATAATTTGAAGGGTCCTTGATACCGGAGCAGTGTCAGGCTAAGACGATCAATATTACGTAAGTATATCGATTAGAGGGTTGTGTTCTATTATGGATAAAGGCAGAAAGTATCGAGCCAAGTCAAGACTAGGTAAATGACAATAACTGGGAATATAAGACGATAGTTTAAGGCTAAAGGATAAGTGCCAAATTTAAGAAATTTTGGAGAGTACGCAGACTTAGATATATATGGTATTTGAGGAAAACCTTCCATTATTTGGGATTTTAAATTGGGCAGAGGCTATTAACGGTACCTATTCTTAAATTTTCTAAATCCCTGCTAAATTATGTTATTGAGTTTCAAATTTTCCTCTACTGGTGGGTAAATCCAGTTGTGATCTGGCACCTCTTATTCATTAAGGGTCGGTATCTTTTCAAAATTTTCTGGTACCTCTGGAATGTATTTCAAAATTCTATTCGATCTATCTTAGTCAAAATATTCCTCTAAGATTATTTTTGAAAGGTGGTATTTATCATCGTGATTTAAAATTTTCTTTATACTTCTTATTCCAACTAAGAGGAATAGCCCTATATGTATAAACGGGGACAATCTGTCTGTGTGATAGAAAGTCGGAGGGGAAGCCCTCACTTGTGTGACGTACGGGTTCTTCCATCATATTGATTTCTCAAATATTCTTTTGTTTCGAATAAAGGTTATTTAAAACTCTTAATGTTATAAATTGTTGTGGGACCCTTGCTTATATCTGGGTTCGTTTAAATTTAAGGTCTCTTGAATTCTATCAATTGTTTCGAATATAGAAGGTTTCAATAATGGATGGGATAATGGAAGCAATGTTTAGAGTATATATACGTGATTATACAAGGGAACTGGAGATTCAAAGGGAAATTTCAATCAGAGATAATTAGAGTTAGAAGCGTTTCAATATAAGAGAGGAAGGAATTTCGTGAGAAGAAATGAGTATATTTGATGATTAGTAAGAGAAAAGAATATGAGGAATTTTAAGGCATAATTGAGATTTAGTATTGAGAGTAAGGTGTATTTTGAGGATAGAATTAGAATAAGGATAAACAAAGGAAGTGGGGATAATTAATGAAGTTTATGTATTTTGCCTAATTTTATCGTATTTTGATATTAAATGTTGAGATTCAAGAATATTGATGTATATAAGGTGATCGACTTAAATGAAAAGGTTATTGTACTAAAGGTGATACGCTTATTTGCTAAAGTTGAGTTGAGAATATTATGGTATATAAATGAGTTAACTAGGGATATAATTGTGTATATGAGAATGATGTATATGGGAATGATGTATGTTGTACCCTAAATTTGGGTGATTAATGAAGAATATTGTTATATACAGAACCATGCTGCCTAAGCGTAACAATAGAACGAATGCAAGAGAAAATGAGAGAGATGAAGGAAGTCGAAATAGACAGAATGAAAATGCTCATAACGAACAAAATCAGATAGGGCGAGAAAGTAAGAAAAGGAGATGTGAGGGTCAGAAAGGAGGTTCAAGCGAAGGAAGTTACTTTAACAAGGTTGGTAAGGGACAAAAATCTCAGTTTGTGGGAAAGACAGGGTGTAACAAGACTGTTAGTGAGACTGTGAATCAAGGTGGTAAGACCTCAGGAACGTTTCAATCCCATCAATCACGACCACCCTTACCAGATTGTAGCAAGTGTGGTAGAAAGCATACGGGAGTGTGTAGGAGGTCGGAAATAACTTGCTTTAAGTGCGGACAGAAAGGACACTATTATAACCAGTGCACATCAACTGACAAGATTGATATCAAGTGTTATCAATGTGGGAAATTAGGACACTTTGCCAGAGATTGCCGTTCCGGTGGGTCGTCCGCACCAGGACAAAGTATGACTGCTTCAAATAGACCTACTGCCAGGGTGTACAATATGACTTTAGGAGAGGCATTGAGAAAGCCGGATACAGATGCAGGTGAACATTTTTCTAGTAATTAAATTTTTAATGTAAATGTTTGGTTAGGAATCAATGTGGTCAATGAATGGTATAGGTAGGTTGATAATCTAGATAAGGAAAATCAGTACTCCCTCCGTCCCGGCCATTTGTTTACATTTGGTTTGGGCACGGAGACCAAGAATAGTGGGTGTAATATTGTTAAAATAAATGAAGTAGTGGGTGTAATAGTGATTTTATTATTAAAATAAGTGAAGTAGTGAGTGTAATAGTAATTTTATTGTTAAAATAAGTGAAGTAGTGGGTGTAATAGTGTAAAGTATTGTTAAAATAAGTGAAGTAGTGGGTGTAATAGTGTTAAAACTTACTATTTTAGGAAACGTAAAGAATTGGTTGGGACGTCCCAAAAAGGAAAGTGTAAACAATTGGTTGGGACAGAGGGAGTATCTGTTAGGGGCTAGAAATTCTATGAAAAGGAGAATAATAGTATTTTGGGGGTAAACCATAGACTTATTTAAATACGAACAGGAAATATATATTATAGATAGTATTTCTTACAATTATTTCAAGGAATAATGTTATAGTCAAATTTCTGGAGGATTTTACAGATACAAGATATAATAAGAGCGAAGTATGTATATTTTATGTCATGATAGAGATCAACATAGGGATAAACCATAAGTGAGATACACTACCATTCAGGAGAGGCCAATGTGGTGGCCGATACCCATAACTAAAAGAGGGATGTTGATGAATGACAAGCAAGTTTATGTTGGTGTAATTTTGCGCAAACAAGATAGAGATATTATGAAGGAAAAAGGATGGAGAAAGTGGTATAGAAGTTATAAGGTGTAGATGAAAAGATATCTATGGACATTTCTGACGTGATTCCGGGACGGAATCCTTTTAAGGGGGGAAGGATGTAATAACCCTAACTTTAACAAAGCTACAGTGATCACATGAATAGTAAATTTTGTGGATTTAGAGAAAGGGTATATAAGTACTCCATAATGGAAACGGAAAAGGAATTAACAGAAACCATATTAGTGTTGTATATTGAAATTAAGTGACTCGAAATGACGAGGGATTTCAGAAATTCCTAAATATGGATTTTTGAGGATTTTGACTTCCAAAGAACTTTTATTGGATATTAAGGAGTATAGAAATATTAAAGGGATTATATATTGAGGAATTAGTGAATTTAAGTTAAACCAAGGGATTTTTAAGTCAAGAGAATGCTAAGGGAATTTGGATTTTATAAATGATTTCAAAACCACAGGATAATGAGATATATTCGAAACGAACCACAATTAGGCGAGTATGAAAACCAAGTAACCAAGGTTATTACATAATAAGGATATTTACCACATTAGTATTTACCAAGGTTATTAGTAATTACCTAAGGTTAATAACCAAGCTTGCTAAATACTCATCAATGACATCATTAATGACATCATTATCCACTAACACTTGTTAAGGGGTAGATTAGTCTTTTGGCAAGGTTTTTACCAACAAAAATCTTTAAGCTTTCACTAGACTCTAGAATTATCAAGAACTTAGCCAAGATGAGATCAAAACAAGCAAGAGAAAATCCATTTCTTTCATTCTCTACAATCTGTCCAGGAAAAGCAAGGATGAAAGAAAAATTAATATCTCCATTTCTATCCATGATAAAATCACCAAATTTTAACCACAACCTCTCCACTCCATGTGCATGATTCGCTCCAAATTTCATAGCAATCCAAGTAGTATAGCCTAGTCAAATCCATGCTCAAAGTGGGAGTACCAAACCTGTCCAGATTGTTGACAGTTTCGGGGATGATTTTCAAACGGCCATATCTCCTTCATTTCTCAATGGAATTTTGTGTTCTTTATATGGTTAGAAAGCTGGTGAGATGCTCTACAACTCTCCTTTAGAAGCCTCATCCAGAAAACGTAGGTAAGGCCTTCGTTTTTTCGATTCTTTCAACTGGTGTCCAGTGAATCCGAATTTCTAACTTTGTTTTTATGATTTATTTAGTTGATCCAAGCTAGTATAAGGTTATTTAAGGACTACCCAAGGATTGTTAAGGGTTATCAAAGCTTCAAGAAGGTATAATAATGCTTGCTCTTTTATATTTATGATGGATATGGTTGTGTTTAGTGATTAAGTGGTATAAATGTTATGATTATGATGTTATAAGTGTTTGTAAGTGATTAAAGTTGATTTTGGAAGGAGTATGTGCTTGTAACCATGGTTGGTAAGATGACCACATGGTGTAGGTGATGGTGTATAAGGTGGATGATTGATTTGGAGGAGTTTGATTTTGGAAAGTACGAAAATATAGCCGTTATAATGTCCGATTTTCGTTAAATCAAGAAACTGCCCTGTTTTGGAACAACAGAGGCATACGGTAGGTTCCTGTTTAGAACACCAATTGACCATGATGAGATAGAGCTTGGTTCATAGATCGTTTCGATATAAGGTGCGCTAAAATCTGATGAACGGTTTAGGAGAAAAGTCAGTTTTAGTGAAAGGTGTTCGAAAACCGAGAAACCGTAATTGTATCAACTTTGAGGCTATGATCAACCTACTTAGACATTTTTAAAAATTATGAAACTTTGGGATAATATGGTAGGGTAGTCAAAGAGACATTACCAGTTGACCTTGTAGTAAAAGTCGAAATCTATAATTTATGGGGATTTTTACAGTTAAGTGTGGTTGTTAGAAGAAATGGTGAAAAACCACTGAAACTTCGATTGAGCCTGTAAATGGTTAAGTCCTTGAACCTTTGGGGTAATAATAATACGTTAAACATATGTTGAAGTGTAAAGGGTTTTGTTATACAAGAGGGTAGTGAGTAAGAGATGTGGTATTCTAATGACGGTCCTTTTGTGTTTATAGAAACTCCGGAAGAGGGACGAGCCAAACCATCAGGATACCGAAACTGAGGCAAGATTCTTCTATCCCTACTTTGAAAATTATTTATCCTTGGAAAAAAAAATGATATCATGGGATATTATATGTGATGCTATTGTTGTTATGTTGCAAAGAATATATATTTCCTTGATTTTGGGAAATTAAAGAGAGATGAATATGATTTATGAAATATGAGTATAGTGATGATTACGAATGAAGCGAATATGCTCTATGGTAAAAGAGATATGAAAGAGAATGGTATCAGTTGTTATCCAGGATTATATGGTTTATAATACTATATTAAAGATATTTTTTAGTGTTAGTGGTTTAATAAATATTAATTGATTTTTTATTTACTACTCTTAAAGTAGACAGAATATTTTATGAATATAAAAGCATATTTGAATTATTGAATATAAAGGAGATGTTTGAATCATAATCAAAGTATTATGTTATATATATATTTTATAGAAGTAATGTGCGAGAATGGAAATGAGATGAGTGAATGACATATGGAAATGAAAGCGAGAAAATGGGAATGTGGAATGATATTTTGTAAATGGAATAACGATTTGACAAAAGGGGGATAGCAACAAAAAGCGTAGGAGGCTGTGTGCTGCACAGTCCAGCAATCAATATTTCATTTCGGCCCAAGAGTTGCCGAAGGAGGATGTAGTGGTAGACCTTCCTCCTGGGGGATGGTGGCAGACCTACCTCCGTCTACCGGTAGTAAAAAGGGACGGGTACAGAGGACGACTGATCATCGTGGCTCACGTATTCGGCAACAGTGAAAACCCCCAAAATCTTTGAATAAAGAATCGACGATAAAGTCAGGTTGGTATACTGAAAAGGGAAAATGATATGAAATGATGGAATTATTGTTATAGATGAAGAGAAACTGATTTTATATTAATTTATATAATTGTTGCATAAGTATTAATTATAAAAAAAATAAACCCAAGAGATATTGATTTTGAATGGAAGTTGGTCCGTGATGGCCCAGATTCATGACCCCGGATTTGGGGCTGTCACAAGAATAATTTGACCAACATCTATCTTTCTCCCATAAGCCAAGGCATAGCCTATTTGCTGTGCAGGTGCACTAATCTGATCGAAGCTTGACTTCCTGGCTGTGAAGACTTGAAGAATGGTGGCAAACACATAACTCCACTCTTTCCGCAGATGCTTCCTATTTAGCTTCCCAAGATTGATCACATCTGAGTAGTTGATGAATTCAAAGAATTCTTCCAACTGTGTATTTGTGGCCAGTGTGTCATATGACTCTTGTTGTAATTCCAATGCTTAATTCATGTCTGCTGTAGTAATAGTAATATCCTGGCCTTGAATCTTGCAATAGACTACATAGGAGGTTATAGCATTCTCGAGGGCAATGAGTTCCATAGTGGCAGTTCTCCAAAACTGTTCTAGGAGGTCCAGATACAGAGTTGGGTTGGCTGATAGTGCACTCTTGATGTATGATTCTGACATCCAGCGTACAAAGCACTTGAAGTTTGCATTAGGTGCTTCCACATCGTTAGTTATTGCGATGAAATTGGTTTGAGTGGGTATGGTGAGTTGGGTGTTTGCCATTTGTATATAGAAGAAAAGAGAATGAAGGTTGAAGAAGAAATTAAGCTTTTGCAGTTAGGGTTTTCAGAGGTTTTGGGAGTTTAGATGCTTGAGAAATCGAATGAAGTGAATCGAATAGATGTAGAATTGTATAGGTATGAAGAACTAGAATTGTCGATTAGACATATGTTTTGCATCGACAAGTCAGGCATTCGAGAAGTAGAAAACAACTATTCGATAAGTCAAGAAAGGCTTAATCGATAACTCAAGCATGTTGTAACTCACAGCTGGCAGTTATCTAACTTAGAATAAATTCTAAATTAGGTAAGATATGTTTTTATGAGTAATTCTGAATTTTGAATAAAAATACAAAATCGGTTAAAATTCAGCGAGAAATCAGCCTTTTCAAATGATTCGAGAACTCAAATATGCTATTCGAGAACTCTGTCAATAGAGAACTTAAATACCTTATTCAAGAACTCACTCATGTCTCTGTTCGAGTTCTCTAAAAGACACTATTCGAGAACTCAAGAGTGTCCTGAATAGGCTTGTTAGAGAAGTCGACCACTATCAATGAAATGAACCATTCGAGAAGTCTGACTTATCGAACTATTCTTTTTACTCATAGAAATTCAATTTTCACTATCTTTTGAAAATCTACCAGACATATTCTATAAAGATTAATATTCCAACAGATTAAATATTCCAGACATATACTTGCAGTGAGATAGAGTAGAGAACCAACCATGCCTCTTGTAAAACATTGTTTTGTCCAATGTGCCTCTAGTGAATTGATTTTCAAGAAGAAATTGTGATAGAGTATCATACCATGCCCTTGGAGCCTGCTTAAGTCCATACAATGCCTTAAGCAATCTGTAGACAAATTCAGGGAAGTGTGGATCCTCAAAGCCAGGTGGTTGTTGCACATAAACTTCTTCTTCCAACTCTCCATTCAGAAATGCACTCTTGACATCCATTTGATAAACTTTTAAGTTTGAATGAGCAACAAATGCCAAGAAGATTCTGATGGCTTCCAATCTAGCAACAGGGGCAAATGTCTCATCATAATCAATGCCTTCCTGTTGAGAGTATCCTTTTGCAACCAACCTTGCTTTGTTTCTTATGACTACACCATTTTCATCCATCTTATTCTTCAGAACCCATTTTGTTCCAACAATGATTCTATCTTTTGGTGCAGGCACAAGTTCCCATACTTTGCTCCTTTCAAATTGATTCAGCTCCTCTTGCATGGTAATAATCCAATCTGGATCCATCTGTGCATCATCAAGTTTCTTAGGCTCAACTTAAGATAGAAAACAACCATAGAGGCACTCATTTAGAGTTGCTCTCCTAGTTCTTACTCCTGCATTTGCATCTCCAATGATTTGGTCTGCAGTATGTGATCTATCCCATTTCCTTGAATGCTCAGTCTGATTTCTCACTCTTGATGTTGCTTCATCATCCAAGTCATGATCATTCTCATTTCCTCCCCCTGTGAAGTTGCCACTATTCACAGGTGTGTCTTGGATGCTTGTTTCTCCACTGTTGATTTGCACAAATTCTTCTCTTGCTTCATCATTCACTTGAGTTTGTTGAACTTCAGTTTCAACTCCAGTTTCAATCTCTTCATCAGAATCATCTAGATTGTCAAACCTTAATGGATCTTTATCTTCATCATTAGCTTCTTCTAAACCAGGTAGTTTGCTGTCATCAAATGTCACATCTGTGCTTTCCATAATTTTCTTTTGACTGATGACATAAACTTTGTATGCAATTTTTTCCATAGAGTAGGCAAGAAAAATTCCTTCAAATGCCTTTGCATCGAATTTTCCAACATATTCTGAATTATCCTTCAATACAAAGCATTTGCTTCCAAAAGTATGAACATACTTTAGAGTAGGCTTCTTTCCAGTCATCAAATTATAAGGTGTCTTTCCAGTGTTTTTGTTGATGAGGGTTCTGTTCTGGATATAGCATGCAGTGCTCACAGCCTCAGCCCAAAAACATGTAGGCATCTTTGCATCAAGCAACATTGTTCTAGCAGCCTCAATTAGAGTTCTATTCTTTCTCTCAACAACTCCATTTTGTTGTGGAGTCCTTGGAGCAGAGAATTGCTGAGAAATTCCATTCTTTTGCAGAATGCTTCAAGTATGGCATTTCTGAACTCTGTTCCATTATCACTTCTTAATGCAATCATACTTGCATTGTTGGCCTTTGCTTCCTTGTCAACTCTCTTTATGTGCTCAATGATTACTTGTGGAGCCTCATCTTTTGATGCCAGAAATTCCACCCATGTATACCTTGTAAAGTCATCAATCATCACTAAGGCATACTTTTTTCTTCCTAGTGACATAATATTGACAGGCCCAAATAAGTCCATATGAATGAGTTGTAGGGGCTTGGTTATTGATGTCACTGTCTTTGACTTGTGGCTTGATCTTTTCATTTTTCCTCTTTGACAAGCCTCACATACTCCTTCTTGACAGAATTCAAGTGTGGGCATGCCTCTCACTAACTCTATTTTGACCATAGAATTAATGGCTTTGAAGTTCAGGTGTGATAATCTCTTGTGCCACAGCCAACAATCTTCATTTGATGCTTTTGAGTAGAAGCAACAAATTTTGTCCTTGTTTGTAGAGTCCATATTGGCTACAAACAGGCTTCCTTTTCTTACTCCAGATAGAGCAAAATCACCAGTCTTCTTGTGGGTGATCAAACATTCATCTTTGTCAAAATTCACCTTGAATCCTCTATCAGTAAACTGACCAACACTTAGCAGATTATGCTTGAGTCCCTTGACTAGTGCTACATCTTCAATGATGACATTACCAACTTTCAATTTGCCATATCCCAATGTGTTACCCATGCTGTCATATCCAAAAGCAACCATTGAGCCAGCCTTCTCCTCATACTGTGATAGCAGGGCCATATCACCAGTCATATGATTTGAGCATCCACTGTCCAAAATCCACATGACATTCTTTTCACTTTCTTTGCCCTGCAAACACAAAGGTATTACTTCTCCTTTGGTACCCAAACAAGTTTGGGTCCATGTGACTTAGAAACAGTTTTATCATAAACAACATGCTTATCAACTTTCTTGGTGTTAGTCATCTTGTCACTGTTAGAAGTCTTAGAGCCTGAGGTCTCAGACTTAGGTGTCAAAGGTACCTTCCTAGCTTTAGGAGGACTTGAAGACTTTGACCTTGTGTAGTGTGTGTGAGAATTGTGACTGATATAACCATCAATGAATTGCCTTCTCAAATTGAAACAACTAGTCATAACATTTATATTGCATGGCATGCAGTCAAATTTATCACAAAATGGTGCATCTCTATGTCTTAGAGGCACAAAACAATCATAGAAAGGTTTGGGCACACTACCAACAGGTTTCTTGCATGCATGAGTTAGATGATTGGTACTGAAAAAGTTCTGACAAGTTTTCCTAGGGGCATTAGGCATATAAGCATAGTTGTTATCTTTGTTAATCCCTAACTTGCCATTTCTGTTCTGTTTCTTCTTAGTCACTTTCTTTTTAGATTCATGATTTCCAGCTGAAACGAATTTCACAAACTTTTCAATCTTAGGTCTATTACCTACTGGCTCCTTGGCTTTGGCTTTGACACTCTTACACTTGGAGGATGCCTGTTGTTCACTGGACTGTGCCTCATCCTCATCATTCCACATTTGCTAGATGAGTAAGGCTTCCTCATCAATTTCAAGTGTTGAATGTTTAAAAATAGGAGTCTTAGTCTTTTTCAAGATGTGAGGGACTTCCTCTTGAACAACAGTGTCATCTTCAATGACAGCATAGCCTTTTCTCTGGTTAAGAGTGCCATAGTCAAGTCCAATAGCAGCCTTGGGTTTTGCTTGAATTTTCTCACAGTAGGATTGCACTAGACCAGATGATTTCTTAAACGTTTTCAGTTTGAATTCATTTTCAGCTAATTCATCCCTAAGAGCCTTTTCCACTTGACTAGCACATAAAACCTTATTCTGCAAATATTCAACTTCTTTCTTAAGGTTTTCTACTTGCATAGCAGTTAGCTCAAGTTCCTCATTCTTTTTTATTAACATTTCATTTCTAGTAGATAGTTTATCAATCTCCTCATTAGCAGCAGTCATACTAGTATGAATATTAAACATCTCAATAGATAGTTGTTCAATCATGCATTTATACTCAGAAACAGACATGTCTATAGTAGTGAGAGATGGTACCTGAGAGTCTGATGAAGATGTGTCACCCTTGGAATTGGCCATCAAGGCATAGTTGCAGAATCCTTGCTCTTCTTCATCACTGTCAGTATCATCCCAACACTTCCCTTCAGCTATGTTGGCCTTACCTTGTGTTTGCTTTTTCAGAAGGGCCTCATACTTAGCTTCAAGCTCTAGAAACTCTTTATCCTTCTTTTTAGGCTTCTTGCATTCACTGGCAAAATGCCCTAGGTCATTGCATCTATAACACCTTATAGATGACCTATCCACATAGCTGGTTTTAAATTTGTTCTTGTTTGCTTTCACAGGTGCCTTGCTCTTGTTGAATGAATGGCTTTGGGTTTTAGGTTTGAAGGGTTGGTTCCTCTTAAATCTGATGTTGGGAAATTTTCTGGCCATGAAAGCATATGAAGTGTTTTCCATCCCATCTAGTTCTTCAAGAGTGTAAAACTCTTCTTCCTCTTTCTCCTCAACAGGTTCACTAGCCTCAGCTTCATTTTCTTCATCATCTACTATCTCCTCTATCCTCAGTTGGCTTGTAGATGCTTCTAGGTATTGAATAGATTTGTTGACAATCAAGGCACATGATGTGTTTATCATTCTGCCTTGGTTGGCTTGGATAGCCCTTTTCTGAAGCAACTCAAGCTCATGAGTTTTTAAAACCCCATAGAGCACATCATATGTAACTTTGTTCAAATCTCTTTCCCTTAGAGAAATGACCCTTTGCTCTAGATGATTTGGTGAAGATAGCAGAAACTTCATGTTCAACTCTTTGGTGCTGTAAACCTTGCCATTCATTAGCAACTCAGTAACTAGCTTGTGAAATCTCTCAAACATCTCAGTGATGTTTTCCTTGGGCTGTGCCATGAAAGCTTCATACTGTGTGACCAGTATCTGTTTCTTGTTTTCCCTGACCTCATCAGTTCCTTCACATAACACCTCAATATGATCCCACATTTCTTTGGCAGATGTGCATGATGCAATGTTTGCAAACATTGACATGTCCATGGAATCTATAATCAGCAACATGAGATGACTGTCAAGGGCAACCTTCTCCTTTTCTGATTCTGTCCATTTGGATGGTTCCTTGGCCACATAAGATCTTGGAATAGTTGTGGTTCCAATAGTCTTTTCAGGAATCTCCTGTTAGGGAACAAAGGGACCATTCTTGAGAATCTCAGGATCTAAAGGATGAGAGGCTTTGATGAACAACTGCATCTTGATCTTCCAGAGGTTGTAGTTCTCTTTGTCAAATTTAGGGACCTTCACCGTTCCTGTAGTCTTTGGTGTATTTGAACTCATGATCGTTTTTCTATTTTTGAACAAACAACCCGCTCTGATACCACTTGTTGAGTATTGAATACAGTAAAAGAATACAGAGGGGGGGGGGTGAATGGATTCTTGAACTTTTCTCGTTCTTGAGTCTATGTAGCAATATAGGTGTTTGTGTGTGCAAAGATATGAGTGCGGATAAAAACAACACAAGACACGATATCACTTTAATCTAATATTGTATTAGATAAAGGTTGCTACAATCTGTGAATACAAAAGATAGTATTCTCAGCTTCGTTTTTCTCAGAGAGATATGACTTACAATGAATGAAAAACTTGACTCCTCAAAAAGTTAACAACTAAGGAAGTGAGGCTGTATCCTTATAGAACATGGATACAACCTACTTACTGCAAATAAGGTAGCTGAACAAATTACTTTCTAGTCTGTCTATCCTTTTTGAGTAAGTGTCCAAACGGTTACAGATTTGACTTTGCAAAGCCTGTTCAGATCCACTTCTTTAGCTCTTTGTCTCTTCTATATCTCTCCAAGCTTCCTTGTAGGCTTTCCAGAGCACATTACAGATTGTGGTCCATAAAGTGCATTGGCTTGTTGCAGGCTTCTGACTTGTACAATTTCTTCAGTATTTTGTCTCTAAGAATATATTCGAGAAGTGACTAAGTAAGTGATTCGAGAACTAGGATTGACTTGATCGATAACTCTGAGTTCTCAAATACTGTTATATGACATATCGAATCACTTCTCGAATAGCTCTTTTCTCTGGGAATCCTTGAGTTGTCGAATAGAGCATTTTGACATGTCGAATCCCTGAGATATCGAATAGCTTTATGAGTCCTTGAGATATCGAATGGAACTTTGACTTGTTGACTCCTTGAGAACTCGAATACCACTTTGACTTATTGACTTCTTGAGTTCTCGAATAGAGCAGTAGACATATCGAATCTCTGAGATATCGAATGAGATATCGAACAGTGTATTCAGAGATATCGAGTAGTGTCTTGAGATATCGAATCCCTGACTTCTCGATTGCTAGACTTCTCGAATAGACAAAAGTACTTCTCGAATTGGTACTTAGGCAAATTCTTCATTTCTTCAAATCCCAACGGTGATTTATTTGATAGTCTTCATCTTCTTGCTTGAGGCATGAACCTTGGAACTTCTTTCAAGCATTATTCTTGACTATATAAGTACAGTTACACAACTAGAATTTGATGCCTATTACAAGTACAAAGCAAGTAGAAACTCTACAACTAGAGGTTCCCTCAGTTAAGAGGTCATGTAAGTAATGCAAAGCATTACAAACAATTAGGCTTGTTTTTAGAGTTATACAGGCATGTCTCTGTGACTAACACTTCTTGTCATATAAGTTTGTACAGAGAGGATAGGCTTGGCTTCAAGTACGGTTTAATATTATTCAGAGCTAGTTCCTTACATAGTTACTTCCTGTAAGGATTTGAGTGTTTCATTCCTAGGCTAGCCATAGAATTATAAACTGGACATTTACAATTCGTAGAATATTTTTCTTTTAATTGTTATCAATGTGTATATTGTTAGTATTATATGTACTATTTATTGTTTTGTTCTATAACTTTATGTGTTAGTAGTTTTTAAAAATCACATTTCATTAATTTCAGTGCTCAAGTATACTTAAATTTCATTTTATTAATTTAATGCTTACATCAAATGTAGATAATATTTAGTAATGTTAGTAATATTTATTAATTTTAGTTATAGATTTATTATAAGTGTAGTTTATGTTCTAGGTGATGTTGGTAATGAGGAGGATGTCAACCTTGTTGAGAGCATAGTTGATCTACAATTCCTAATGTTGCTATAATGGGGAATCATGATGACTGTAATACTTAAAGATTTTCTAGCAGGTAACTCGTACAACAATGTTGTGGAATATATCCTTATAAATGTGATACTTGTACTATTTTCTGGTTTTCAGAGTTTTATGATTTCAATGCAAAGTAACTAGTTCAAAAGGAAGTAGGTAGGATTGTGATAGAGCTTCGGTTGCACTTGAACTCATCTATAACGTAGCGGAAGTCAGAACTTTCCTGATAGAATGGGTGATAGAAATGGAAACAGAACTTTTTTTAAACAGAACTATCTTTTTGTCTTTGTTAGATGGACAATATTGTGAATAACTTTTGTGAATAATATATTGTGAATAAATGTGAACTATCTTTTTGTCTTTGTTAGATGGACAATATTGTGAATAATCCTGCAACACATGTTGTCACAGCTGGAGTCAGTTTACTCATTGGGTTTGCCCCTTTCTTTCTTTCCTACAGAAAATTGTAGCTAGTTTGATTTATAAGATGCGCTGCAGTTATTATTATTTTGTTTGGTATTCCTTATCACTAACCTCTACCATGAGTTGAGCTGTGTATTTTTAAGTTTTTAATTACCATGTTTTTTTACTTTCTTATAGAATCTATTAGATTATTTAGATACTAACCTCCACCATGAGTTGAGCTGTGTCTTTTTAAGTTTTTAAATTGGACAAGAAGAGATCAGCTACATAATAATATCCCCTTAGAGGAAGAAAAATAATACAGATAAAGAGATTATTACGTAGATATATGGTGTAGAATGATATGCAAGGGTATCTACTTAAATATCTATACCTGGTTTTAATTATCTGCCTAGACAACTGCCATGTGATAGCTTATCTTCGCACTAAAGATGCATGCTGCAGACATACTGATCACGAAAGTCATCCTACATTCAAAGACCTACATTCTGTATATTTCATATATAATTTACCATCCAGGAAAGTGTTGAACTTACAAACTAGTGTTTTTCTATTTGATAATCTAAGTAATTAAACAGACTGACCCTTAGATCCAGAGACAACAGAACAAGTTTATCTGGCACTTGAAAACATTAGTAAGAAAATTGACCATATAAGTGTTTATTTTTTGTATTGTTTTAATTTTTATTATTAATTTATCGATGATTTCTTTAGTATCCATGTAAGTGTCTACTTCTGCCCTACAAGTCCACATTGCTTTCGTTATCTTTGCATCTGTGGTTCCTCCTGTTGTTTTTAAGGGAAAATCACTTGCGTGAGTTTTATTTTGATACTCAAATTTTATATTCAGTAACTTACTAATATAAAGCGAGCAACAGGTTTAAGAGAAAATATAAAGCAGAAGCACACCTTTATACAACTGTAAAGGTGATGATAATCTCAGGGGTTTCCTTATTCTCTCTCTGCATACCTTATAGGTTTTTTGTTTGGCTAATTACTGAGTCATTTGACTGGAGCTTTTAGGTTGCTCGTGATGATGACCTGTTGCAGCAGATTGGAAATGACATTCATTTTGATCTTGTTGATCATGAAAAAGTTCGGTATTTTCATATTCAGAAGCAGATTCCTTTTATGAAATTCAAGGTACACTTTACTTTGCATGTGGTATCTGTAATCTGTTGCAAATCTTAGAGAATACTTGGAATTTCATGTGGTATCTGTAATCTGTTGCAAATCTTAGGGAATAATAGGATTAGTTATTGAATAAAGAGTTAATTACAAAAAAGTGGCCATATTTTACACTCATTTTCAAAAAAATGTCCAGACTTTCAATTTTGCAAAATGGTGGCCAGACTTGCCTTTTTTTCTTTCAAAAAAAGTGACTGGAGACGATTTTCAACTTATTTAGCAGGGGTAAAATGGGAAAATATGTTATTTTACAAAAAAAAAATGCTAAAAATCCCAAAAATTATCCAAAAAATCCTCAAATTAACATGTGTCACCATATGATTGGTTATATTCGTAATAATAATAATGCCCCCATGCATGCATGATAAGTGGATTTTATATCCACTTATTATGCGCTAATTAGACCTAAATTGGTGGTTTAGCCTTAAGTATGTTGTGTCTTTTAATTAGTTTTATGTTGTTTCAAGTCTTTGTAGTGCAGAACTCACAGCTTCAGGTATCCTGGCGATAAAAGGTTAAAAGACGGTGGATTTCTGGCTCAGATGGATTGGCTACGAGGAAAAGGAATTATCATAAAGATGTTCTGAGTGATATATTTTTAAAGCAGGAATTCCGGTTGGAATTGTTATATTTTTTTCTAAGCAAAAGGAGTCCGGTTTTAGAGCCTCAAGAGACCGTAACTTGCATCTAGACGAGCAATGAAGAAATAAGAATTATCACAAAAATATGGAAAGTGATATTTTCTTAAAGCTGGAACCCCGGTTGGAATTGATATATTTTCTGTTAAGCAAAAGGAGTCCGGTTCCAGACGACTAGAGACCGCAGCTTAGGAGTCCGGTTCCAGACGACTAGAGACCGCAGCTTAGACAATAAAGAATTATTTATATTATTAAATAATTTTATTAATTTAGAAAATTATATTTATAAATATCTAATAATATTAGATATTTATTTTTATAATTTCTGGATTAAAATAATTATTTATTAATTAAAGATTATAAGCTGTGCGGGTTAAAAAGCATTTCTACGGAGCTGATATTAAAAGTCAATTACCACCAGTTGCGGAAGAGAATTCCAAATTGGCTTTGCAAATTGTCAGGAGAGTTGTTAGAATTAGGCAGTGACTTTTTAATCATCTGACTTTTAGTTTGTAGTAGGTGTATGATTGTATTATAAATAGATGAGAGCAATGAACGAAAGAAACAATCAGAGTGAAGCTGGAAAGAAAAAGCTGAACAAAAAAATTCTCTCTTCATCTCTGTATTATCTTAGCTATTTCTTTACAGATATTTTATTTTATACATTTTAGATTTCTGCAAACAGTTTTATTTTATACAATTTAAATTTCTGTAATGTTATTATATTTTAAGCACTTTGAATTTCTGTAATTTTATTATATTTTATACACTTAAAAATTTCTAAAAATATATTATAAGAATTAATTTAAGGTTTTAAGGGGATTATCAGGAGGGCTTCTCTATTTTATTCTGTGATTAATTTATTCCCAAAGCATCAGAATTGCTTTTTGAATTAACAAATTTCTGTGACTCAATCTTCCCTACACTCGATCCAACACACACCACTGCAGGAACTGGCCACACACGCGCAGAGAATTGCTGCCTATTACTGGCGCGTGAGCCACACGCGCGAAGGGGGGAGAGTAGGCGCGTGAGACACACGCGCTGACCAGGTGAGCCCAATTCAGTTTTTGCCGACAGTCTTCATCAAGGTGACAGGTTAGTGCTTTATTTTTTTTGTCCGTAGCATTTTATATGTTATATAATACTTTTAGTTTAATTTGCTTTTTGTCCGTAGTTTTGTTTTAATCGATTTCTATTGCTTTTAATTAATTGTAAAAACTGAATTTTCGAAAGCTATTTTAATTCTAATTATTTTTATTTTTAATCTTGTAATTTTATATTTAATTTATGAAATTTTCTGTCATGATTTTATTTAATTCCATAAAGGTACCTAGTTTAATTATGAACTAAACACTTTCATGGGGTTCTAATGTAATGAATTGTTAATGCTCATGTTAATTTGATAGATAATTTGTGTTTACAATTTCTATATAAGATTGCCTTGCATGGTTGTTTTAATTGAATATAGGTGAATAGCTAACATCTATTGTGCCAAATCTCTAATGATTGCGAAAGTGGATTTAGAGATTTAGGACTTGCCATGCTAGCATAGGTATGTCGGCTTCTCCGCATTTCGGATTATAGTTTCGAAAGAACGTTATTCCCCTATGTAGTAATTGCGGAACTTGTGATTAAATCGATTGTATCACCCATTCACATAGACATATAGTGTTTTGGATATAATTGATGCCCTTATAACTTCTATCTCTTTTGTGGATGTTTATTTGGAATGGTGTGAGTTAATTGAAAGATGGCTCATATTAGTGTCGTGTTCCCGCTAGCTGTCTTAACAATTGTAACACATTAATTCTTGATAGTTAATAGAGCTAAAACATTCATGAAATTAGGACCCCATGCCTCTTTCATATTATATTAACAAATTAGCCGTTACGTCATTAGTTAATTGTTATCTGCAAATACACCATTTTTAGTTCGTTCATGCTTCTATAATTAACCAAACATTGTTGAATAGACATATTTACTAAAAATAACCGAGTCTTCGTGGGAACGATCCTTATTTCCCTATGTTGCTTTTTGACTGCGTATACTTGCGTAGAGAAAATAGCGAACAAGTTTTTGGCGCCGCTGCCGGGGACTCGGTTTTATTTTTGTTTATGTGTTTTACTACAATAGAAGTTAATTTGTTTGACTTGAACTGTTTTTTTTAATTGATGGATTATTGGGAGCAGGACTACGTAATTGTATGTGAGCTGTGTGCAGGTGGACATTACACTCATCAATGTGAGTATAACAGAAACCGGCCAAATTTCAGCTGGGACTATAATCAGAGTGGTATGGAGCAATCCCAATATCCATCCTACCTGCTCCAAAATCAGCAGTTTGGAGATGAACCATACAGTCCATGGGGAATACAGCAGCAACAGAGGCAAGAATTTCAGCATCAGTATGCCCCAGTGCATCAACACTTTCAAACTCATGAATTTCAGCAGCAGCAATTTCAGACTTGGTCTAACCAACAGTCGACCGAAGAAGCTGAATTAAAAGAAATTAGGTTGATGATGGAAAGCAATGCATCGTCTCTCCAGACAATAGGAGATCAGATTGGTCAAATTACAAATGCATGGAAAACATGGAATCAAATTGCAAGTGACACAGAAGGCCTAGCTGTAAAGGAGGAGGACAAGAACCTTCCTATCAGTCTTGAATGGCCTTTCTTAGCCACGGGTGAGACCATGATCGAAGTTCAGGATGGAGAGTCTGAGTGCAAAGATGAGGAAGAAGCAAAACATGAAGCTGATAAGGAAGCAGAGCCGGAGGCAAACGAATCAGAAAATTCAGAATGTCCAGAAAATTCGGTTATGAATAATCAGCTGCAACCACTTCTGTTGCAATCTGAAAATTCTGAAGAATCGGCCCAATATCAAGTAAACTCCAAGGCTTAAGTGGCTATGCTATTTCCTTCGAAGGATGAAGAGGGTCTCAGTGTGAAAGCTGATGAATTAGAAGAGCACGTTCAGTTGTTGAATGACGCTCTGTTGCAATCTGACTTCGACCAGTTGGAGGCCGAAGAGGAGAAGAACATCACTCATATTGACAAATCTACTCCGGAGAAGACTACAGAGATCATCCAAATCGATTTTCCTCCTCCATATCCACAGAGGCTTCAGAAGCAAACTCTAGCCATGAATTTGCCGACGGAGGATGAGGAGTGTTTTAGCTTGAAATTGGTTGATGCAGGGCGGAGTAAAAAGTATGACACAGAGAAGGAGAAGGCAAAGCATGGCCAACTGAGGATTCCAGTGCCTTGGTTACTGGGGCTACGTAATCCACATAAGTGGCTTGGAGTGGAAGATCTCTGGAATTCTCAGGTGCGCCTTAAGCCATCATTTGAAGGAGCTCCCGAACTCGAGCTCAAAACATTGCTAGTTCACTTGGGGTATGTTTCTTCTAATTCATCTCCTTTGCTTGCTATTATTATTGCTGCTAACTTTTCAGGTAGGCGGGAGAATGTTGTTAAGAGATCTTGTGAGGAGAGAATACGGGTAAAGCTTGTCGTTGACGATGTCTCTCCAAAAAAGATCATTAAATGGCCTTATAGAGATGCGGTGCAGAAAATTTTTAAGAGGAAAATCGTGGCCAAGTCAAGCTAATGACGTAAAACAAGCGCTTCGTGGGAGGCAACCCATGTGTTTCGGTGTTTTCAGGTATGTTCTCTACTATCCCTTGTATTTACTTCCATTCAATGCGGACATTGAATATTATAAGTTTGGGGGTGGTTTGGGGGATAAGTAGTATGTATATGTGTTAGTAGTTTTTGTGAGTCATTGTGTTCATGTAGGATATCATGTTTTGCATATTAGTAGTAATTCATGCATATTTGTTCGTATTATCTATGTTGTTTCATTTAGGACATTCTGTTATTGTTTGTTTGTTTTACCATGTGAGTCATATTAGTTGCATTTTCATGGCATGCATTCTTCATGATCCCTTAGGACGAGCTGATTCTGATTGATAGGTGGATGTTGATTTGGGTGTGATGATGATGAGTAAAGGGCTGATTTATAGTTCCTAAGGAATTGACTTGCATGTTATGGGAACAAAATTTTTACACAGTCTCATTGGGGTGCTTTTGGGCTAGGTTAGGGTCATGCCTGTTGGATGTTTTGAGATTTAATCACTTGTTTATTCTTAGAATTTTCGTTATTCCCTTGATAGCGTAGGAACACTAAAATCTAAGTTTGGGGGAAAACAGGGATTTCATGCTAAGTGGTAATAATTGTCAATAAAGGCTAGGCGTGAAATGGCTAGTAGCCGGCTCATATTTATATGAGTAGTCTAGGGTTGGAAATGAGAAAGGCTCATTCCAGATAAAAAAAAAAAAAAAAAAGAGTCAGAAGTCCAATTTATTATATGCAAAATTAACCAGAGTGAGCTCTTTAATACTCGAGTAATTAAGTCTGCAGGGACTTAGTCCTAGTAACCTAAAGCCCTTGTGGTTTGGGATTGCTGACCTAACACTCGCTACATGGGTATTATTGTATAAGCCTTTTGGGGTCTCATTCATTGCACGGTTAAATAAGCATGCGTATTGTATATGTAGTGTCGTATTATAGTAATAAAGCATGAGTTTCTGTCTACCTTGGATAAGGGTGGAGGTGTTCCTAGGTTATGAAGTGTTTACAGTTTATTCTAGTTATAAACCTGTGATTGTCTTGACGGAAAGCATGTTTGGTTTTTGATCTAGTTTTGGGAGTATTTCTGATGAGCATTGCACACACGCACGTTTCTGTCATGTATTGTTAGTATACAGGGACTTAGTCGAGCTCTATTTGGATTTAGTTGCATTCTTTGAGGTATTTGCTTGCTAGTTAGTTTTGGTTAGTTTAAAGGGGATCCTTGCATTTTTCAAGTAGTTGCATACATATAGTTAATTGCATCTTAGTTGCATTATAAGATGGATTTTGTGGGTACATTCGCTATAGGCCCTCACGAGACCTCACTCGTCCACTGGGGCTACCTAGAGGTTTAAAGGGCTTATTGCATATGCCAAATGCAATCGTGATCACCTACGGAAGTGGTGCTAGTTAGTTGTATATTGTTATATTGTTTAAGCTTGAGGACAAGCATCAGTTTAAGTTTGGGGGTGTGATAAGTGGATTTTATATCCACTTATTATGCGCTAATTAGACCTAAATTGGTGGTTTAGCCTTAAGTATGTTGTGTCTTTTAATTAGTTTTATGTTGTTTCAAGTCTTTGTAGTGCAGAACTCACAGCTTCAGGTATCCTGGCGATAAAAGGTTAAAAGACGGTGGATTTCTGGCTCAGATGGATTGGCTACGAGGAAAAGGAATTATCATAAAGATGTTCTGAGTGATATATTTTTAAAGCAGGAATTCCGGTTGGAATTGTTATATTTTTTTTCTAAGCAAAAGGAGTCCGGTTTTAGAGCCTCAAGAGACCGTAACTTGCATCTGGACGAGCAATGAAGAAATAAGAATTATCACAAAAATATGGAAAGTGATATTTTCTTAAAGCTGGAACCCCGGTTGGAATTGATATATTTTCTGTTAAGCAAAAGGAGTCCGGTTCCAGACGACCAGAGACCGCAGCTTAGACAATAAAGAATTATTTATATTATTAAATAATTTTATTGATTTAGAAAATTATATTTATAAATATCTAATAATATTAGATATTTATTTTTATAATTTCTGGATTAAAATAATTATTTATTAATTAAAGATTATAAGCTGTGCAGGTTAAAAAGCATTTCTACGGAGCTGATATTAAAAGTCAATTACCACCAGTTGCGGAAGAGAATTCCAAATTGGCTTTGCAAATTGTCAGGAGAGTTGTTAGAATTAGGCAGTGACTTTTTAATCATCTGACTTTTAGTTTGTAGTAGGTGTATGATTGTATTATAAATAGATGAGAGCAATGAACGAAAGAAACAATCAGAGTGAAGCTGGAAAGAAAAAGCTGAACAAAAAAATTCTCTCTTCATCTCTGTATTATCTTAGCTATTTCTTTATAGATATTTTATTTTAAACATTTTAGATTTCTGCAAACAGTTTTATTTTATACAATTTAAATTTCTGTAATGTTATTATATTTTAAGCACTTTGAATTTCTGTAATTTTATTTTATTTTATACACTTAAAAATTTCTAAAAATATATTATAAGAATTAATTTAAGGTTTTAAGGGGATTATCAGGAGGGCTTCTCTATTTTATTCTGTGATTAATTTATTCCCAAAGCATCAGAATTGCTTTTTGAATTAACAAATTTCTGTGACTCAATCTTCCCTACACTCGATCCAACACACACCACTGCAGGAACTGGCCACACACGAGCAGAGAATTGCTGCCTATTACTGGCGCGTGAGCCACACGCGCGAAGGGGGGAGAGTAGGCGCGTGAGACACACGCGCTGACCAGGTGAGCCCAATTCAGTTTTTGCCGACAGTCTTCATCAAGGTGACAGGTTAGTGCTTTATTTTTTTTGTCCGTAGCATTTTATATGTTATATAATACTTTTAGTTTAATTTGCTTTTTGTCCGTAGTTTTGTTTTAATCGGTTTCTATTGCTTTTAATTAATTTTAAAAACTGAATTTTCGAAAGCTATTTTAATTCTAATTATTTTTATTTTTAATCTTGTAATTTTATATTTAATTTATGAAATTTTCTGTCATGATTTTATTTAATTCCATAAAGGTACCTAGTTTAATTATGAACTAAACACTTTCATGGGGTTCTAATGTAATGAATTGTTAATGCTCATGTTAATTTGATAGATAATTTGTGTTTACAATTTCTATATAAGATTGCCTTGCATGGTTGTTTTAATTGAATATAGGTGAATAGCTAACATCTATTGTGCCAAATCTCTAATGATTGCGAAAGTGGATTTAGAGATTTAGGACTTGCCATGCTAGCATAGGTATGTCGGCTTCTCCGCATTTCGGATTATAGTTTCGAAAGAACGTTATTCCCCTATGTAGTAATTGCGGAACTTGTGATTAAATCGATTGTATCACCCATTCACATAGACATATAGTGTTTTGGATATAATTGATGCCCTTATAACTTCTATATCTTTTGTGGATGTTTATTTGGAATGGTGTGAGTTAATTGAAAGATGGCTCATATTAGTGTCGTGTTCCCGCTAGCTGTCTTAACAATTGTAACACATTAATTCTTGATAGTTAATAGAGCTAAAACATTCATGAAATTAGGACCCCATGCCTCTTTCATATTATATTAACAAATTAGCCGTTACGTCATTAGTTAATTGTTATCTGCAAATACACCATTTTTAGTTCGTTCATGCTTCTATAATTAACCAAACATTGTTGAATAGACATATTTACTAAAAATAACCGAGTCTTCGTGGGAACGATCCTTACTTCCCTATATTGCTTTTTGACTGCGTATACTTGCGTAGAGAAAATAGCGAACAATGCACATAAATGGACTAATTAAATCTTGACAACTCACATTTGTGGATTTTTTGGTGAATTGATGTGCATACATGGGGGGCATTATTATTATTATTACGAATATAACCAATCATATGGTGATACATATTAATTTAGGAATTTTTGTGGACAATTTTTGGGATTTCTAGCATTTTTTTCCCTTTTTACCCCTGCCAAAAAGTTGAAAATCGACTGCAGTCACCTTTTTTAAAGGAAAAAGGCAAGTCCAGCCACCATTTTGCAAAATTGAAAGTCTTGCCACTTTTTTGAAAATGAGTGTAAAATTTGGCCACCACTTTGAAGTTTACTCTTGAATAAATCACTCTATTGAATTTTTTGTGGATCGACTTAACATATGTTTTCTGGAAAATTTGAAGTAAAGAGCCTATTAACCTCAATTAAAACATAGTCCTGTTACTTGTTTTAGGAAGTTAAACGTTACCTTCAGGTTTTTTGCGAGTAAAATCTGATATGCAACTGTAACTATGCCTGCTTCTGAATGCTTGCAGATCTGGGCTGTCTATGTCTGTATGTGTTGTGTGCTTAACAAATAGGCCAATGGATTCACTTAGTAGGAATACTAAACCTTTGTGCTTTTGCAAGAAGAGGTTGCTAGAGAATTTGATGTACCAGTTCAATTACAGCGGTACTGGATTTTGGCAAAGCGGCAAAATCATACATACCGTCCAAACAAGTGTTTGACACCACGAGAGGAAGCACAGATATTTCTTGTAATTTATTATGTTATATTGGATGGGATTTTATGTATTGGAATGACTTTTGGATAGCCTTTATGTATTGTATTGGAATGTTATATAATATGTTGAATGGGAACCTTTTTTTTTAATGTCATATGTTGCCTTTATTTATTTAAAATATTGGTAAAGAGCTGCAAAATTGTAGCCATTGGCTTTAGTGTTAATCTTTATGTGTTGGCAAAAAGTATAAAAACACCAAAGTGTTTCACAATTAGATGTTACAGTAGGAATAAAGAGGTGTTGGCATAGGTCTACACCAACACTTTTAATAGTGTTACTACAAAGATGTTTTTGCACTAAATCACGCAAGCGTACGTGGTCACAAGTAATATATGAATAAGTCGAGTTCGTTCCCACAGAGATCTGGTTATGGTTTTAATTCAGTTTTGTACCTATGCAACAATGTATGGTTATTATGCACTACTAAGACAAATAACAATATTGGGTTTTGATTATCTAAATTAAACTAAGAATTAAATTAACAAGCTAAGAATTAACTAACTAACGAGAATTGGAATCGAATTACTTCTGCAAGAGAAAGCATGGAATCCTAACTTCATTAAATACTTTGCTTAGATCTGACGCCTTTAATCCCTATATGCAATGGTTATGATATCTGATCGGATAACACGAAACAAGTATACGCTACTTCTCAGTATACGAATACCAAACTAAACATACATCCACAAAAGATATAGAAGATGAATAGACACCAATTATGCTTAGACCCTATATCTCTATAGAATTTGAAAACATAACGGTTAAAGAACAAGTTATCCACATTGATCACATAGGGCAGCATAATATCTCTATTTACGCCACAAATCATGATGTTAAAACATCAACCTATCCTATGCTAGCATGGCAAGTTCTAAATCTCAAGATCCACTCTCGCTTCATAAGAGATTAACAAATTAGATGTTCATGATGCATCTAAATTCATAAAGCACAACCATACGAGGATATCAGATATACATCACACACAGATCTATAAAGCAATCAAGATACTAAAGCTCCATAAATAAATCCGTTAGAATCCCATGATAACGATTAGCTCATAATTGAACCTCTCGTCATCATGGGATCTGATGAAACCATGATAAAAACAAAGTATGAAAAGATACAAATAAACCTAAGTAATTGATATGTAATGGTCCTCTCCTAATGATACAAATTACAAAGATTGGATGTGTTTATATAGGCTCTATAATTCTTGTCCAGCAAGAAAATACCCAAAATAGAGTTAAAATAGAATTTCTGCAAAATACGTTTCCTAAACTGATTATGTTTCTAAGGAAAATTCGTAGCTGACTTTTCTTCAGTATTTCTGGACCGTTCCAGTTGTATTTGGACCTCTCGACCACTTTAGAATGATAGAGAATTCCGTTATCTTCGCGTGGACTGCTTACGGGCCTCAAACGGACTTCTAAAACTCAAGATATGGCCAAAATAGTAAAAACTGTAATTTTTCAGCACCGAGCGCGTACAACCTGCGCCCATCAGTCTGTTTGTCGCGCAGCCTGCGCCCACCACACGCAACCTGCTCGTGCAACACCTGTCCCATATTATAGAAAATCTCCCAAGCTTCGCGTGGGCAGTAAGATCGCTGAAAACGGACTTCTAGAACTCCAGATATGTCCAAAATAGTGTAGACTGCGCAACCGTCTCAGAAATCCGAATTTTAATAAATTTATTCTCCAAAAGCGATAGAAGCATCAACCTTAATCAACATTCTCGTAAATCTACACAACTAAACAAAACACATCAAAACCACCACAAACTTGAGTCCAAGACAATCAATTTAAGCCGATATGGAACGCTCCAAGTGGATATAAAATCCACTTATCACACCCCCAAACTTAAACCGATGCTTGTCCTCAAGCATAAACAATTACAACTAACTAACTAATTAGTACCACTTCCGTAGGTGATCACTGTTGCATTTGGCATATGCAACAAGCCCTTTAAACCCCTAGGCAGCCCTAGTGGACGAGTAAGGTCTCGTGAGGGCCTATAGCGAATGTACCCACAAAATCCAATGCAATGCATTGCATGAATGCAACTAAATGAAAATGCAATTAATCTAATACTAATATCCTACCATACCTTCAAATCGTCTCATGCCATATCAACTTAAGAATTAAAGTAAATACGCAATGCCTTGGTGTCGAAAGTGCAAGTATTCACATAGTCTACTCAATGAACATGCATAAGTTCTCACAAGCCCATGTCAAGTGTAAGAATAAGTTAGTAAACATGCTAAGCCTACAAGAGTACATCTTTGAGACAAAACTCGGGATCTCATATGCAAAACCAAGCAAACACTCACAATCCACTCACAAAAGAATATTCACTCAAGAACAAGGGTAAGTGTATCACTCAATTCCAACAAAATCATAAGCATGCTTGACATTTGGTATCAATCTAACTCTTAACACAACATACATCAATGACGATAATCAAAAGGTCTTTATTTGGGTTGTAACGGGGCTAGGGACAAGGTATGTCAAATAAGCCAAAACAGGTGAAGTGTCAAGGGCTAGTAGGAACCATAATAAATCATACACAACACCCTATTTTTTCCCCCACATAATCTATTATTCTTCCAACAAAAACACTCGACGAGTCGACTAAAGTAGGATCACAACAAACACAAACATGCTCTCATAATATTTTTTTTTCTTTCTTTTTTTTTTTTCTTTTTCCTTTTTTTTTTCCTTTTTTTTTCTTCGAGAGCTAAATAAAACAATAATATAAACAATAACAACGATCCCACAATTTTATTACACATGCCGACTATCAAGTAAACAAACCCAATTTTCAATATTTCCCCCAAAAGTAAGACCAACAATAAACCCCTCCTTGCACACACTCTACTAGCCTTTGACAATATGGGTTCAAATTAATGTAAGGCCAATACAAGAAAAAGGTCTAGGCAAGTAATGTGGTATGTCACCGAAAAAATAGGATTAAGCTCAACGGGTTAACTAATTGATCATGTAAACATGGTATGGTAATATGGGAAAATATGCGGTTATTCCTAATGCCTTTATCATTTTAATCGTCAAATAATGTCATGTGTTTCAAGAAAGACCTCAAACAACTGCTAGCAGTGCAAACAATTCGTGGACACTCAAGCAAGCGAATAAATTGCAACAAATATGCAATAAGGCTCAAAAACTCACTTGGTGGCAAAACATACTCAATCCCAAGCAAAAAAATCTCTCTAACGCACCTACTTGTATTCAGAGCATGCAAACTAAATCATCTTGCACATATTCATGTCCTTCTAATCACTTACAACATTCAATAAGTCTACTAGCTTCAACTTACTAGTGTATGTGTGTGCACAAGAACAAAGCATATCACTTCTCAATCAAAAGCGTCAACAACACAAAATTCCTATCAAGCATGGGTGCAAATGCAAACTACTATGAACTCACATGAAATACGAACAAAAAAAAACAGAATGTCCTATATGAAACAAACGTCGATAGCACGAACATAAATGCATAATTTACTACTACTAATATGCAAAGCATGAAATCCTACATGAACACATATTACAACAACTACTACTAATCCCTCAAAGCACCCCCAAACTTAAAATATTCAATGTCCGCATTGAATGGAAGTAAATACGAGGGATAGTAGAAAACATACCTAAATAAAAATGCCGAAAAGCGTGGGTTGCCTCCCACAAAGCGCTTCTTTAACATCAATAGCTTGACGTTACTTCCAAGCCTCCATTAAGGATGATAATAGTTGGCCCGATCCTCTCTTCGTGAGACTTCATCATCATCACGGCGACACACTTGCTGCCCCTTCTTCTCGCTTGGCCTATTCGTGTAACAACTATGTCCTATTCCAATGCCTTCATCTGTTGACCCAAAATCTGACAATTTGTAGAACAACACACATTCGCGGGCTTCGCTTGAATATAATGGAGGAGGGTAAATGTAAGTTGCTGAAGCCTTTGGTTCCTCAAAGAGAACTTCCTCCATTGGCTCTAATGTGCTACCTCCATCTTTAAACTCTGAGACAAGTAGAAGACCTGCATCTTTCCCATGTTCTTCAGCCTCTCGGTACGCACATACCAATTTTTGAAATTTGTGCAGCTCATCAGTGTCTGTCCCAAATAGTGCCCTTTCCAAATCATCCACCATCCTAACATGATCAAATTCCTCACACGGCTTATGAACGCTAACCTCACCTTGGAATTTGTCTTCCTCAATTAAGCATGTAGTACCTTGCTCCAAGTCACCGTTATTTTCTGGAATTGCCTCTGGTATGAATTGTTGTTTCTCTTGTTCCAAGGCACTCAAAACTTGAGCAACAAGTGTATCCATAGATTTGATAGACTTCTCATGACTCTCTACAAGCATCCTAATCTCCTTCCTAATCTCCTTCAAATCATCAACCTCATCTGACTGAAAAGTAGGAGTAGGTTGCTGATGTTGAAACTCTTCACTACCAAAGAAATATGACATATCTGGAACATCTTGCTGGTACTATTGAGGATGGTATTGAAAATATGGTTGTTCCTCATAAGGGACATATGGATCAACTCCTTCATAGTAACAATATTGTGAGGGATCATGAACGCCCAAACACCGCTCACATTGTTGAGACATGGATGTCCTCGAATATGCCCACCATAGCAACTCCTGACCTGCCATCTTCAAACACTCAAGTACCTGAAACACACCGAACTAAATAGATAGGTAAGAAAAAATCTGAGTCAGTGAACTCTAACGACCACTATTGACAAGCACAAAAACCAAAAATAAAACACCGATGATCCCCGGCAGCGGCGCCAAAAACTTGTTTTTGCACTAAATCATGCAAGCGTACGTGGTCACAAGTAATATATGAATAAGTCGAGTTCGTTCCCACAGAGATCTGGTTATGGTTTTAATTCAGTTTTGTACCTATGCAACAATGTATGGTTATTATGCACTGCTAAGACAAATAACAATATTGGGTTTTGATTATCTAAATTAAACTAAGAATTAAATTAACAAGCTAAGAATTAACTAACTAACGAGAATTGGAATCGAATTACTTCTGCAAGAGAAAGCATGGAATCCTAACTTCATTAAATACTTTGCTTAAATCTGACGCCTTTAATCCCTATTTGCAATGGTTATGATATCTGATCGGATAACACGAAACAAGTAGACGCTACTTCTCAGTATACGAATACCAAACTAAACATACATCCACAAAAGAGATAGAAGATGAATAGACACCAATTATGGTTAGACCCTATATCTCTACAGAATTTGAAAACATAACGGTTGAAGAACAAGTTATCCACATTGATCACATAGGGCAGCATAATATCTCTATTTACGCCACAAATCATGATGTTAAAACATCAACCTATCCTATGCTAGCATGGCAAGTTCTAAATCTCAAGATCCACTCTCGCTTCACAAGAGATTAACAAATTAAATGTTCATGACGCATCTAAATTCATAAAGCACAACCATACGAGGATATCAGATATACATCACACACAGATCTGTAAAGTAATCAAGATACTAAAACTCCATAAATAAATCCGTTAGAATCCCATGACAACGATTAGCTCATAATTGAACCTCTCGTCTGTTGGAAATATTGACTAAAATAGCAACATAGAGGCAGTTATATATCGTATTTAACAAGCCAAGGCCAAGCAAACAATTAACGAAACAAATCACGAAGGTAAAAAGCATGCATATCAGTAACTGTAAAAACGAAGGAAGAATAGAAGACATACCAGTAGCCATAGCTATATCAGTATATCAAACAAATATGTAACACAGCTGAGTCATCAGGATTTGCACGAAAAACCTGACTGTTCTTGAAGAGATAATTGCCCCCACTTACACTGTGTCAGGACTTGGCAATATTCTTCCAGGATAAAACAGCTCCGAGTTTAGATGGTCACAGTAACCAGAAAAAACTCAACTTCGACTAACACCTCAGTCGCCAGAAAAACCTACTGGTGGAGTACAGAATATAAAGGGAGAACAGAGTGTATATAGAGAACAGAGAATGTATGGTGTGGTCAGTATATATATACAATCAGTAGCTTAGCTCTCTATTTATAGGAGAGGCCAAACGTAACTGATGCCACCCTATTAATATTGTAACTGCTGATTTACAATCAATATAGCAAAACGGCTGATTTAATAATATAAAACGGCTGATTTATATTAAATAAATCGTAACTGTTACACTATATTTGACCCATTCATGATTTCTCATTAATAGAATAAATGCTCAGACTCTGCTGTCAAAACCACGCAGAAGTTACTGTCAACAAGACCCGACAGTACCTTTAAAGTAACTATCATCAGTTTGAACTTGACAGTATGTTTACTTTCTGACAGCAACCTTGTTCCTGACAGCAACCTTGTTTTTGACAGCAAGTTTTACCTTCCTGACAGCAACCTTGTTTTTTATAGCAAGTTTACACATTCCTGACAGCAACCTTGTTATGACAGCACAGTCTAGCTCTCGAGAGTTTACAGGACTTTCAATCCAACTCTTGACAGCATGTTTATAATATTAAAATAAATCAATAATCCATGCAATAAAATTCCTCGCCCAGGTCGCCTTGCATACGCGAGACGCCGAGACATTCGCCCAAATCGCCCTTCGACCGAGCCGACTCGAGTCGAGACGTGACGTGTCGTGGCGTGGAGAGGCAGGCGGCGGCGGCGCGCGTGTGTGTGTGTGTGTGTGCGCGTGGAGCACACAGTAACACCATGCACCATCATACACCTTAGTAGTTGTATACTACCCATGTGTGTGATTCTATATAAAGCCATCAACCCCCTTTATTCATTTCAATGTGGGACAAATACACATTCTCATTTTCAAGATCTTTCAAGCTACCAATTACAACTCCATTTCTCTATGGATTCCACTAAGAAAATTACTTAGACCCATATATGAAAATTGAAGTCCTCATAGCAAGGAACAATTTTCAATCATTAAAATCCGGAATTAACATCAAGAACATAAAATACTTATGCTCTAAAAACTCCATTTTCTAACAATCCCCCACAAATCCATACAGAAATGCTTCAGGTTTTCCATCATGACTTGTTTTTCAGAGTCGGTACCCTTCCGGGTTTGAACCCTCCTAAGTCCCCTACTTCAATGATTACCGGATTCAGATGGAATGTTTCACCTTGAATCTTAATCCGTTTGGTGTAACCATGTTCCATAGATGATGACAAGTCAAAGGCTATGGTGCCAATCTACGGCTTTGAGACATTAATGGTCTTGTCTCGATCCTGTTCGTCGAATGTTTCAAGGAATAACCCTTTCCTCTAATTGCGACCACACAATTACATTCACTTAGCTGGGCATCTCCAGAGATGTACTGCTACCATCTCGTCGAATGACTTGACCCCATTCAAAGTTATAATAACTCTTGCTATCTAGCAGTATCAATACCTTCTAGGTTTTCAGGGGATAGACTCAGATACAACAGTATCATCTATGTAGCAAAGGTACTACCAATTCATCCTTACAGCTTGTTATTACCACATTGAATACACTTCAAGGGATCTCCTCTCATGTGTATTGGGTTCCCACTGATGATGAACTATGATGGGTTGACAGCCCCATCCCCAACCTCGACTTAAGGACCACTGCAGGTTCCAGTCCTTTAGTTAAAGGATCAGCTATATTATTCTGAGTTCCTATGAACTCTACAGCAATAATCCTATCAGACACTAAACCCCTAATAGACTTTAGTCTAACTTGGATGTGCCTCTTTGTTTTAGCATTATACTTTTTACTGCTAATCTTGTCGATAGTTGTTTTACTATCACAATGAATAGCAAACGCAGGAAGCGGTCTGCTTACTAAAGGTATCGTGGACATAAGTCCATGTAACCACTCAGCCTCCGTCCCCGTGGCATCAAGTGCACACAACTCAGCCTCAAAAGTAGACCGAGTTACTATAGTCTGTTTGGTCGACTTCCAGGATATTGCTCCACCTGCTAAGGTGAACACGTATCCAGTCACTCCATTGGAACCAGACTTCTTAGCTATCCAACTTGCATCACTGTATCCCTCAAGTACACCAGGAAATCTCCTATAGTGTAAACTTAGGTACATTGTGCCTTTCAGATATCTAAGTACTCTATCAAGAGCATCCCAATGAGTTCTGTTTGGACAACTTGTATATCTAGCCAACTTAGACACAGAATATGAAATATCTGGTCTAGTACAGTTAGCAAGATACTGCAAACTCCCTATAATCTGAGAATACCTTAACTGAGACACAGGTACTCCTGAAGCATTCTTAACAAGGGCAACTTTAGGATCATAGGGTGTACTAGCGATTCTACACTGTGAATAACCATATTTCTCAAGTATAGATTTCTCTATATAATGAGACTGCGATAAAGTTATTCCCTCAGCTGACTGTGTCAGCTTGAGACCAAGAATCACACTAGCCTCACCCATATCCTTCATTTCAAAATGCCTTTTCAAGAAAGCTTTTGTCTCGTTAATAATCTCAATATTTTTTCCAAACAGTAATATGTCATCTACATATAGGCACAAGATGACACACTCACTACCTTTAACTTTGGTGTAGACACACTTGTCACTATCACTAATATCATAACTGAACGGCACTATAGTTTCATCAAACTTTTTATGCCAATCCCTAGGAGCTTGTTTCAAGCCATAGATGGATTTGATCAACTTACATACTTTCCTTTCGTTACCAGATGCAACAAATCCCTCAGGCTGATCCATATAAATCTCTTCTTCAAGTTCACCATAAAGAAAAGCTGTCTTTACATCCATTTGATGGATGATAAGACCATGTACGGAAGCCAATGCTACAAGCATTCGGATTGTTGTCATTCTAGCTACTGGAGAGTATGTGTCAAAGTAATCAATGCCCTCTTTTTGCTTAAAACCCTTAGCTACCAGTCTAGCTTTGTACTTATCTATTGAGCCGTCAGGGTTCAACTTCCTTTTAAAAATCCATCTGCACCCGATAGTAGAACACCCAGGAGGGAGATCAACTAACTCTCATGTTCCGTTAGAAACAATAGAGTCAATTTCACTCTTTATGGCGCCCTTCCAGTGCCTAGACTCTGAAGAATCCATAGCTTGTAGGAAAGTGAAAGGTTCGTCCTCGACATTGTAAGTGATAAAATCACTTCCAAAATCCTTGACTACCTTTGCACGCTTACTCCTTCGTGGTTCCTCTACCTCCTTAGGAGTAGAGCTACTACTAGGTTCCACCCCCACATTTGTAATCTTTTCCATATGATCAGGAATAGAACTTGATGTGCGAGTAGGATCTTCACTAGAAGTATCTTGAGGCATACCAGTCTTCATAGGGTAAACATCCTCAAAGAATGTAGCATCACGAAACTCAACTATCGTGTTTGCCACTATACCATCTATGTCAGATTTTAATACTAAAAATCTCATAGCTGTAGTGGTCTCAAGATAGCCTAGAAAGATACAATCAACAGTCTTCGGACCTAGTTTCTTTCTCTTGTATTCAGGGACAAGTACCTTAGCAAGGCACCCCCACACACGAAGATACTTAAGACTAGTCTTCTTGCTCTTCCATAACTCATAGGGTGTCTTATCCATGTGTTTCAGAGGAACTCTATTCAGAATATGGCAAGCCGTATTCAGAGCTTCTCCCCACATGTATTTAGGCAACCCAGAATTAATAAGCATACTATTAATCTGTTAGAAATGATTGATGAGAACAGTGTTTGGAAGCTATAGTGACAAAACAGAGTTTAGCTGGAAGCAGTCAGGGTTTAGTTAAACTCTGACTGGAAGCGCAACAGAGGTTGTTAAACTCTGTAGCGGTATTGTCTGAAGAGTCAACAGTGTTTAAAGGTTGATGCAAGATAAGTATGGAAGCAATATCTTTGAAGATTGGAAAGCTGTCAAAGAGATTGAGTTGACTTGGAAGACTGGAGCAATCGTGATTGATATCAATTGTATAGCTTGATTATAGGAGAATCAGTTACTAATTGTACGAAGCTGTATGTTCTATAAATACAGTTAGGTTAACCCTAGAAGGGTAATCGAACATTGAGAAATTCATTGATTGTAACCTAAGCAGCTCTCTGTGATATTTACATCACTGAGAGAGGAATTGTTAATTCCAAACAGTTTTTAATTGTTAAACAGTGTGTTCTTGTTAAGTTACTCATACAGTATTTGATTGCTTTTTGTGTATTCGACCTAACAAGTGGTATCAGAGCCTAATCTGTTACTTTATTACAGTTAAAGATCCAAACACAATAGTAATCAATGGCAGAGATACCTCCACCATCTGAGAAAGCCCCTACTACTGTTAGTAGGTATGAAACAATAAGGGTTCCAATACTTAGGCCATCAGAGTATGCAATCTGGAAGGTAAAAATGACCATGTTTCTGGAAGCCACAGATCCAGAATACCTTGATAGAATTTATGAAGGTCCTCACAAACCTACAAAGTTATCTGCTGCTGCTGCTGGTGAGGAATCAAAGGTCATTCCAAAAGAAAAGAAAGATCTAACTGCTGAGGATCTTTCATCTATTGCAAAGGATGCAAAAGTGAGACATTTACTTCACAGTGCATTAGACAATGTTATGTCTAATAAAGTGATTAATTGCACAACTGCAAAGGAAATATGGGATGCACTTGAGGTTAGGTGTCAAGGAACTCCTGCAATCAAGAAAAACAGAAGAAATATACTCACTCAGGAGTATGAGCACTTTGAGGCAAAGTCTGAAGAAACCATGACAGAAACATTTGACAGATTCTGTAAACTGCTCAATGATTTGTCATTGGTTAACAAAGAGTATGATTTAGAAGACTCAAATCTCAAGTTTCTTCTTTCTCTACCTGAAAAGTGGGATGTGAAAACAACCACTATAAGAGATAATTATGAACTTGGTGAAACAGAGATTGATGAAATTTATGGGCTGCTCAAAACCCATGAATTGGAATTGGAGCAGAGAAACAAAAGATCAAGTAGAAAGTCAAAGTCTGTTGCTCTTAAGGTTGAGGAGAAACCATCAAAGAAAGAGGCATCAAGGAGAAAGGCAAAAGGGAAAGCCTTAGTCATACATTCAGAGAATGAGTCATCAAACACTGATGTTGACTCAAACACAGATGAATCATCTGATTCTGAAGATGATGAGGAGATGATGCAAATGGCTGCATTGATGGTAAAGACCTTCAAGAAGATGGGATACAAGAACTTCAAGAAGGGAAAGAGATTCTCCAGGGACTACTCAAAGTCTGACAAGAAGAATTTCAAGAAATCTGAGGGAAAGGACTTTAAATCTGGTAAGAAAGATAAGTCTGAAATTCAATGCTACAAGTGTAAGGAGATGGGTCACTATGCTCCTGAGTGCAAGAAGGGTAAAACTGAAAAGGCACTCTACACCAAAGGCAGAGATTGGGCAGACACTTCAGATTCAGATGAAGAAGTCAACTATGCTCTCATGGCTACTACTCAGACTGAAAATGATGATCTCAAGGTACCTCCAACTACCTATGCTTATAACACTGATAATATAACTGAATTGAGAATATATCTTAAAGCATTGCATATCAGTTATAGGGATCAGACTTTAGAAAATGAGAGGATAAAGACTGAGTGTTCTCAACTTAAAGAGAGAAATAAACTTGTTGAGGAACAGTTAGAGAACATGAATAAAATTCAAAAAGAAAGAGATGATGCAGTGTTTATTGAACAGGAGTTGCTAGGTAAGTATAAGCAACTAGAATCAGAATTGGAGGATACTAAACACATCATTAAAACTTGGACACACTCTGGTAAAGATACTCAAGAAGTGTTTCAGTCAGATACAGTAGGTCTAGGTTACTCTGAGGGAGATGAACTTAGATTTGAAAATCAGGTAAAAGTTAGACCACATCGTTCATCTGAAGGTAATTTCATGGGAACAGGTGGACCTAAGACTGAAGCACAGAAAAAGGCTGTTAAAGAGTCATATGCTAAAACTTTTGTTAAAGAGGCTAACATTGGTTTAATGACAGATAAACAACTCAAGCATAAGCTTAAGGAAATAAAGTCTGTCAACAAACAGAGAATGCCTAAGAAAAACAGAAATGGAAAGGTAGGCATAACCTCAGGAATTAAGCCAATGCTTACTTCATTAGCTCCTAGAAAAACATGCTTTAATTGTGGTAGCACTAATCATCTTGCTAGTTTCTACAGTAAGAATAAGAACATTAATTCTTTATCCTCTAAAACTGCAGTAAAGAGTGATTATGTGAAAACTAGACCACAGACTTTATGTAAACACTGTGGAAGTATATGGCATTCTATTTACACTTGCAGAGATTATCATGCTATTTACTATAATTACTATGAACCCAAACCAAATTTGAAATGGGTTAAAGTAAACTCTGCAAATGTAAACTCTGAAAAAGTTAGCTTAAACTCTGATAATGTGAATTCCGCTGCAAAAGCTAACAGAATTAAGAAAGCCAAAGGATCCAAGCAAGTCTGGATCCTTAAAACTAATAATCAGTGATTGTTTGTGATTGCAGGGCAACAGGGTTAGTACCCTTGTCGTGGACAGTGGATGTTCAGGACACATGACAGGAAATAAAGCCCTGCTATCAGAGTTTGAGGAGAAGGCTGGCCCAGAAGTTTCCTATGGAGATGGCAACATAGGACATACACTGGGATATGGCAATATTAATCTTGGAAATGTCATCATCACAAATGTAGCTCTGGTTCCAGGACTCAAGCATGATCTGCTATCTGTGAGTCAAATCTGTGACAGAGGATATCATGTAGATTTTCAACCTGAATATTGTCAAGTGATCAGCAAATCTACAGGGAAAGTTGCTCTAGTTGGAAACAGACACAATAACATCTATGAAATTAAATTGTCAACAAACACTGATGGCAAAGCAGTGTGTCTATCAACAAGAATGTCCAGTGAGGAGAGTTGGAAATGGCACAAGAAACTCTCTCATTTGAATCTGAACAACATCAATGAGCTAATCAAGAATGATCTTGTAAGAGGTCTACCAAAATCCTTGTTGAATGTAGAAGGCCTGTGTGATTCTTGTCAAAAGGCCAAACAGAGAAAAGTCTCCTTCAAAAGCAAATCTGAGTCTTCAATTGTTGATCCTTATCATCTACTACATGTTGATCTTTTTGGTCCAGTGAATGTGATGTCTCTTGGAAAGAAGAAATATGCTCTAGTCATTGTTGATGAATATACCAGGTACACATGGGTATATTTTCTTGCAAAGAAGGATGAAACTGCATTAACACTGACAGAACATATATTACAACTGGAAAAAGGGTCAGAAAATCAAGTGAAGATAATCAGAAGTGACAATGGAACTGAGTTCAGGAATTCATCAATGGAAGAATTTTGCAAGAGTAAAGGGATAAAACAAGAGTTTTCTGCACCTGGCACTCCACAACAAAATGGTGTAGTGGAGAGGAAGAACAGAACCTTGATAGAAGCTGCCAGAACCATGCTAGATGAAGCAAAGTTGCCAACATATTTCTGGGCAGAAGCAGTTCAAACTGCTTGTTTTACTCAAAATGCAACACTGATCAACAAGCATGGTAAAACACCATATGAAATGGTGAAGAAGAAAAAGCCAAATCTAAAATATTTTCATATTTTTGGATGCAAATGCTTTGTGTTGAAGACTCATCCTGAACAGTTGACCAAATTTGATCTAAAGGCAGATGAAGGAATTTTTGTTGGCTATCCACTATCAACTAAGGCATTCAGAGTGTATAATCTGAGAACCAGAGTGATCATGGAATCAATTCATGTGTCATTTGATGACAAGAAAATAACTGGATTTGAAGATGTCAATGAACATGATCAACTGCACTTTGAAAATGAAGATATATTCTCTGAAAAAGTAAACTCTGATCAGACTGATTTGACAAACTCTGTTGATCTAAACTCTGAACCTCTACTGGTAAATACTGAAGAAACTCTTCAATCAGAAACAAGGGAAGAACCAGTTGAGGGGGAGCATGAAGAATCACATCAAAGTGAAAATTCAAACACTGAAAGTGACTCAGTTGATAATTCTGAATCAAACTCTGTTGATTCAAACTCTGTTGATAATTCTGAGCAGTCACATTCAGGGAGAGCATCAGAAAATGAAGAGAGACACCAAGAAAATCAGGAGAGCATGGATCAAGGGGGAGGATCACATGATGACAGAAGCAATCTGCCTTCTGCAAGAAAATGGACTAAATCTCACACACCTGATTTGATTATTGGTGATCCAGATGCAAAAGTAAGGACAAGAAGTGCAACAACAAATGAATGTCTGTTTCATGCATTCTTGTCACAAACTGAGCCAAAGAAAGTGGAAGAAGCTCTTAAAGATGCTGACTGGATAACAGCAATGCAAGAAGAGCTAAATGAATTTGAAAGAAATGAAGTGTGGACACTTGTACCAAGGCCCAAGAACAGATCCATTGTTGGTACTAAATGGGTTTTCAGGAATAAAACTGACAGTGAGGGTGTTATCACAAGGAACAAGGCAAGACTGGTTGCAAAAGGCTATTCACAACAGGAAG
Organism: Kitagawia praeruptora; assembly: GCA_037693485.1. Classification (NCBI taxonomy): domain Eukaryota; kingdom Viridiplantae; phylum Streptophyta; class Magnoliopsida; order Apiales; family Apiaceae; genus Kitagawia; species Kitagawia praeruptora. The sequence continues at coordinate 110,876,299 of CM075351.1, read as the reverse complement.
GAATAGACTATGATGAAACATTTGCTCCAGTGGCTAGATTGGAGGCAATCAGAATTTTTCTAGCATATGCCTCTCATAAGAAATTCAAAGTGTTTCAGATGGATGTAAAAAGTGCATTTTTGAATGGAAAACTTGAAGAAGAAGTGTTTGTGGAACAACCACCAGGTTTTGTAGATCCAAAATATCCAGACTATGTCTACAGATTAGACAAGGCACTCTATGGACTTAAGCAGGCACCAAGGGCATGGTATGAAACCCTTGCCAAATTTCTACTAGAAAGTGGATTTCACAGAGGTACTATTGACAAAACTCTGTTTTACTTCCAAACTGGTAGTGACTTGCTTTTAGTTCAGATATATGTAGATGACATCATTTTTGGATCTACTAATGATAAACTCTGTAAGAAGTTTGCCAAACTCATGCAGTCAAGATATCAAATGAGTATGATGGGAGAGCTTAGTTATTTTCTAGGCCTACAGGTGAAGCAAACAGATGATGGAATTTTTATAAATCAAGCAAAATATACCAGAAACCTTCTCAAGAAATTTGGTATGCTTGACTGTTCATCTGCAACTACTCCCATGGCAACTGCAACAAAATTGGAGCAAATTGGATGTGCAGGAAACTTGAATAAGATAGGGTCTTTGAGACGGCCAAGTTTGAGAAAGGAATGGAGTTTCTTCTTCGATTGCATCACAAGAGCTTTTGGAAAGAAGACAACAAACTGGGATGCACTTCCTCTTGACACTCTCCAAATTGGTCATGCTCTATTATATGGAGGTAATTTTGATTTTGGTAGACTAGTGCTAATGAACTTGGGAGAACGTTTGTCTGAGACTACTACTGTCTATTTTGCTCGTTTTTGTCAATTGCTATTTACTGCCTGTGTGCCTAACATTCCAATTGATGAAGCTGATGTGATTCAGCCTTTTCAAGTTGCTAAAAGAATGTTTTCTGATTTGACAAACAAAGATGTTACTAAACAGCAAATACCAGATATGTTTATCCCTTTAGCCTTACAGAACTATGTAAATCAACCACAAGACTCTCAATCACCACAACAAATGCCTGAACCAATAGACACCATAAACTCTTAACCAACACCCACAACACCCACAACCACTGTACCTACTACATCTCATCAACCACAACCAGAAACCTTAAACTCTTCACCCATAAACTCTCCAATAATAAACTCTTCACCATTAAACACTGAACCATTAAACACTGAAACCTTAAACTCTGAGCCAGTACCTACTGAAACAGCCAAAACCAAGCCAAAAAGAAAGAAACACACTGCCCAAAACACTAAACACTCAAAGGCTAAAGAGACACTACCTGGAGCTGTTTATACAAGAAGGAAGAAACAAAAGGCAAACAGACCTTCACTTTCACCACCAAGAGAGAGCTCAAGTGAAGATGAAGAGGAGATTGTAGTGCCTCCAATCAAGAAGAGGAGATTAATTCTTTCTGATTCAGATGAAGAGAATGTTGTTGAAGCTCCAGAGGTGGTTTCACAGCAAACACCTACTGTTGAGGTTACTGTGAATGTTGAAATGCCTGCAGAGGATATTGTGACTGACAAAGTTGAAAAACCTGTAGAGGTTGAAATGCCTGCAGAGGATACTGTTAATGTTGAAAAACCTACAGAGGATAAAATGCCTGTAGAAGAGGATAACAGAGATGGTTTTTCACCAGTGCATGATGTTCTTGATTCAATTCTTGATCCTATCTCACCTATTGCTAACACTGAAGCTCCTGGTGTAGCTGATGAGTCTGCAGTAAATGTTCCTGAAGCTGCAGCATCACACACAGAGCTGGTATCTTCTCCAATTCAAGACAAAGGTGATGAAGTTGATCAGGTAACCAAGATAATTTCTGAATCCATACCTGTTGAAGCTACAAAGGTAAACTCTGTTGCAGAGCCTGTGCATCATGAGATGACTATGGAAAAGGTTGCAGAAGTTGTTGAAGAAACTGTGGCTGACACAGCTCAGCACAGTGGTTCTTTAAAGGATGCTCAAGCTAAAGATGCAAGTGCTGAAGATGAATCTGACAGTAGTGCAAACTCTGATTCTTTTGTGAGTGCACCAGCACAGACAGATAATAAGCATACACCTTTTGATCAGCCTTGTCCATCTCATGCAGTTGAAGTAGAGCATCTAGCTAAATCTGCTGAAAATTGGTATAAACAAGACTGTATTTTTCCAAAAGGGAGAGCAGCTGAGTTTGTGAAGCAAACTGCAAAACAAATTTCAAATCCAGAGCTCTTATCCTGTTTAAAGGCAACTGTGGTACAAGTCAAGACTCTGGAAGGCAATTTTGCTGAAACAAAACAAGAGATTGCTTCTTTAAAGACTGAGATACAGTCAAGAGAATTGAAGATGGAAAGAGAGTCTAAAATAAAAGCTGTCCAGCTGTCTAAAGTTCAAGACACTCTCTTTGCCAGGCTAGGAAAAGTTGAAGAAAATCAAACTGCTCTGTTTTCTAAGGTTGAGTCTATTGCTAACTCTTTGGAGCTCATTACATCAATACTCATTCCTGATGATGTCAAAAAGGGGGAGAGAGTTGCTATGTCTAAATGCAAAGTTTCTCAAACTCTGACTCAAAAGGATGATGCTGGAGATGGAGGGGCAAGTGATAAGAGTAAGGTCTTAAACTCTGAAAGGCAAACTCTGAGATCTGGCAAATCTGTTAAATCACAGTCTGTTGGAATAAACACTGAAACTCAAGGTACTTCAAAGACCAAGAGTTTGGAATTAATATCAAATCCAAAGACTGATGAGGAGTTAGCTGTTAAGCTTTTTATGGAAGAGAATGCAGAAGGAGTTACTTTAGAAGATGCTAAAGCTGGAGAGAAAAGTCTACAAGAAAAGCATTTGAAGACTTTAAAGTCTGATAAGTTGAAGAAGAGAGAGAAAGTGGTTAAAACTGCAAAGCCTGTTCTTAAAGGCATTGAAATCAAAGAGAAATTAACTGGCATTGAAGGAGAAGAAAAAGAAGAAGAAGATAAAGAAAAGTTGATCAGAAAGTCATCTCTTGATGCTAAATTGAAGTTAAAAGGGGTAATGAATGAGGAGAACAAAGGCAAAATGATTGTTACAACCTCTGTTGCCACACAAGTTGTACAACCACAAAGTAAACTCTTACCTGGTTTTTCAAGGCCAAAGATTCCAGTGCAAGAAGAAGCAGGAGTGACTGGTGGATATCAACATAATGCTGCATGTTCAGGAAAGCCACCAGGCAGAAATACTTCTGGATTAGGTTCAACAAGAGATTTGAGATTTAGTAACAGTCCAAGAGATCCCTCAGCACTTGTATCTCTTGGTTCTGGTATTAATCAAGAAAATCTAGACAAGTTGGAGTCAGTTCAGCTAGTTCGTCAAAGAAGCTTAGACATTCACTTTCTGTTATACTTTATGGCAGATGGGTCAGTGTATAGAGTGAATGAAGAAGGAATCAAGCTAAAATTATTTGAGGAACTTCAGTATGTCTTACATATCTTCAGAGTCAGAAATCGACAAACACAGCTTATTGCTAATTCTATAAGGAGATATATGCAGAATGCTAAAATTGTTACAGGAACAAAGTCTGCTGAAAAGTATGTTCCTAAGTACAGAGATTGGAATGGCAATCTGATAGAAATGAAGAAAGGGACTACAAAGCTGAAAACAGATCTTGGAATTACTGTTCTGGATTTCAATGTAAAATCTGAAGAGGTGAAATACATCAGGTTGGGAAATGAGATGAGAAGAAACAAGATCTGTGATCTCAGAGCTGCTATTTTTCAAACTGATGAGAATGATCCAGATTTGAAAGAGATCAAGGAAGCTATGGAGATTGAACTTGAACATGCTGAGAGAAGGTTGTTGATTGATTATCTCAGAACAGCTCCTGATCTTGAGGAAGTTAGGTAGACAAAAGTTGTAAGTTTGTTAAGTAAAAGTTTAAACTCTGTTTGTATGTTAAACACTGTAAAACTTTGTATTTGTTTTGACATCATCATTTACTGTAAACTTGTACATTTTTGCTAATGGACAAGTTGGGGGAGATTGTTAGAAATGATTGATGAGAACAGTGTTTGGAAGCTATAGTGACAAAACAGAGTTTAGCTGGAAGTAGTCAGGGTTTAGTTAAACTCTGACTGGAAGCGCAACAGAGGTTGTTAAACTCTGTAGCGGTATTGTCTGAAGAGTCAACAGTGTTTAAAGGTTGATGCAAGATAAGTATGGAAGCAATATCTTTGAAGATTGGAAAGCTGTCAAAGAGATTGAGTTGACTTGGAAGACTGGAGCAATCGTGATTGATATCAATTGTATAGCTTGATTATAGGAGAATCAGTTACTGATTGTACGAAGCTGTATGTTCTATAAATACAGTTAGGTTAACCCTAGAAGGGTAATCGAACATTGAGAAATTCATTGATTGTAACCTAAGCAGCTCTCTGTGATATTTACATCACTGAGAGAGGAATTGTTAATTCCAAACAGTTTTTAATTGTTAAACAGTGTGTTCTTGTTAAGTTACTCATACAGTATTTGATTGCTTTTTGTGTATTCGACCTAACATAATCATATCTTTAAATGTTCTGTTCTTTCGCTCAGCAACCCCATTAGACTCAGGTGTGTATGGTGGGGTAACTTCATGAACTATACCATTGTTTGCACAAAATTCATTAAAAGCGTTACTCGTATACTCACCACCTCTATCAGATCTCAACCGTTTAAGTACCTTACTAGTTTGTTTTTCTACTTCAGTTTTATATATAATGAATTTACTAAGTGTTTCATCCTTATGTCTAAGTAAATAAACATAACAATATCTACTACTATCATCTATAAAGGTAATGAAGTACCTAAACTGGTCCTTAGTCAACACACCACCAAATTCACAAATATCAGTGTGTACTAAATCTAACAAGTCTGAATCCCTAACAATATTATGAAAAGGTTTCCTTATTTGTTTAGCAGACACACATACTTGACATTTAGAATTCTTTTCTATAGCGTGTTTTGGAATCAACTCTAAGTTCATCATATTTTTAAGAGCACCAAAATTTAAATGACCAAGTCTAGCATGCCATAAATTTGAAGATTCAACACAGTTGACAGAAGGTGTAATACTATTAATTAAAGCACCCAAAACAGGTTTAGCATTAATTACAAACAAACCATTTGACAAGTAACCCTTGCCAAAAAATGTACCAGTATGAATAAGAACTACTTTATTACACTTGAGAGAGACTTCAAAGCCATTAGCTACTAAACAGCTACCACTTATTATATTTCTACGCATGTCAGGAACATGATGCACTCTCGTCAGGGATAGAACACGACCCGAAGGAAACTTCAAGTCCACATTTCCTATTCCATGTACTTGAGCAGCACTTGCGTTCCCCATCATCACTGTCAAGCTATGACTCTGTTGATAAGATACAAATAAACTAATGTCAGCACAAATATGCACATTAGCTCCAGTATCAATCAACCATTCATTTGACAGATAAGTGGAAAATAGTACAGGGTTGTAGGTAACATACCGGTCTTCGTTGGTTTCAGAAGCCAAAGCTTCACCAACAACCATGTTCGCTACAGGCCCAGTTGAGGTTCCAAGCACAGCATTCGCTTGAGCTACCCCCTCGGCTTTCTTTGCTTTCTTTGTAGGGCAGTCCTTACTCCAGTGCCCAACCTGCCCACAAGACCAACATGGTTTGTTTGCCTTTGGTTTCTTGGCCTTATCCTTGTCATTCTTAGGTTTATTACTATTACCCTTCTTAGAGACAGCCTTCCTTTTCTGTCCTACAGTTGCAACATTTACCTTCGAACTTCCATGCTCAGTTGGCATCACATGTCCCTATTTGGACTTGTGTTGTTCTTGCACCGAGATGTCCAGCATAAGGTTGGTCTAGGTGATCTCTCCTTTCTGTCTTTTAAGGGAGAGAGAGAACTCTTCCCAAGACTTTGGAAGCTTTTCAATCACACTCATCACCTTAACTTTTCGGGGAGGTCCATTCCAGACTCCTTCAAAGCATGCACTATCATCTCGAATTCATGCACTTGCTCAGTCATGGACTTATTGTCCACCAGCTTGAAATCAAGGAACCTAGCCACAGAATACTTTTCCAGACCTTGTGAGTCAATATTATGTGTCTGGTCCAGCTTCTCCCATAAGAGTTTTGCGGTGTAGGCATCAGAGGAGTACACATCAAACAATGTGTTGGTTAGAGCAGCCAGAATTGCTGCCCTAGCAACCCCATCCTTCTCAGCCCACTTCGCATAACTCTTAACTGATTCAACCTTCTCTTGATCCACAACCGGCTTCTCATATTCCACAACAGGCCATAGACCCTTTACAGTCAACCACAACTTCATCCTTTTCTGCCAACGAGAAAAGCCAACGCCCCCATTGAATTTCTTTGGCAAGCCAGTTAATTCAATCGGTTATGGAAAACTGTAAGTGGTCCAATCAATGACCCCAGCAGATGCAACCGAACTACCACTAGCAGGAATTTCACTCTCGTTAACCATTATGCTAAATATTATATAACAAATTATCTCTTCAAGATTGTTGGAAATATTGACTAAAATAGCAACATAGAGGCAGTTATATATCGTATTTAACAAGCCAAGGCCAAGCAAACAATTAACGAAACAAAACACGAAGGTAAAAAGCATGCATATCAGTAACTGTAAAAACGAAGGAAGAATAGAAGACATACCAGTAGCCATAGCTATATCAGTATATCAAACAAATATGTAACACAGCTGAGTCGTCAGGATTTGCACGAAAAACCTGACTATTCTTGAAGAGATAATTGCCCCCACTTACACTGTGTCAGGACTTGGCAATATTCTTCCAGGATAAAACAGCTCCGAGTTTAGATGGTCACAGTAACCAGAAAAAACTCAACTTTGACTAACACCTCAGTCGCCAGAAAAACCTACTGGTGGAGTACAGAATATAAAGGGAGAACAGAGTGTATATAGAGAACAGAGAATGTATGGTGTGGTCAGTATATATATACAATCAGTAGCTTAGCTCTCTATTTATAGGAGAGGCCAAACGTAACTGATGCCACCCTATTAATATTGTAACTGCTGATTTACAATTAACATAGCAAAACGGCTGATTTAATAATATAAAACGGCTGATTTATATTAAATAAATCGTAAACGCTCAGACTCTGCTGTCAAAACCATGCAGAAGTTACTGTCAACAAGACCCGACAGTACCTTTAAAGTAACTGTCATCAGTTTGAACTTGACAGTATGTTTACTTTCTGACAGCAACCTTGTTCCTGACCGCAACCTTGTTTTTGACAGCAAGTTTTACCTTCCTGACAGCAACCTTGTTTTTGACAGCAAGTTTACACCTTCCTGACAGCAACCTTGTTATGACAGCAAAGTCTAGCTCTCGAGAGTTTACAGGACTTTCAATCCAACTCTTGACAGCATGTTTATAATATTAAAATAAATCAATAATCCATGCAATAAAATTCCTCGCCCAGGTCGCCTCGCGTACGCGAGATGCCGAGACATTCGCCCAAATCGCCCTTCGACCGAGCCGACCCGAGTCGAGACGTGACGTGTCGTGGCGAGGCGGGCGGCGGCGGCGTGCATGTGTGTGTGTGTGTGCGCGCGTGGAGCACACAGTAACACCATGCACCATCATACACCTTAGTAGTTGTATACTACCCATGTGTGTGATTCTATATAAAGCCAACAACCCCCTTTATTCATTTCAATGTGGGACAAATACACATTCTCATTTTCAAGCTCTTTCAAGCTACCAATTCCAACTCCATTTCTCTATGGATTCCACTAAGAAAATTACTTAGACCCATATATGAAAATTAAAGTCCTCATAGCAAGGAACAATTTTCAATCATTAAAATCCGGAATTAACATCAAGAACATAAAATACTTATGCTCTAAAAACTCCATTTTCTAACATCGCCATCATGGGATCTGATGAAACCATGATAAAAACAAAGTATGAAAAGATACAAATAAGCCTAAGTAATTGATATGTAATGGTCCTCTCCTAATGATACAAATTACAAAGGTTGGATGTGTTTATATAGGCTCTATAATTCTTGTCCAGCAATAAAATACCCAAAATAGAGTTAAAATAGAATTTCTGCAAAATACGTTTCCTAAACTGATTCTGTTTTTAAGGAAAATTCGTAGCTGACTTTTCTTCAGTATTTCTCGACCGTTCCAGTTGTATTTGGACCTCTGGACCACTTTAGAATGATAGTGAATTCCGTTATCTTCGCGTGGACTGCTTACGGGCCTCAAACGAACTTCTAAAACTCAAGATATGGCCAAAATAGTAAAAACTGTAATTTTTCAGCACCACGCGCGTGCAACCTGCGCCCATCAGTCTGTTTGTCGCGCCGCCTGCGCCCACCATGCGCAACCTACTCGTGCAACACCTCTCCCATATTATAGAAAATCTCCCAAGCTTCGCGTGGGCAGTAAGATCGCTGAAAACGGACTTCTAGAACTCCAGATATGTCCAAAACAGTGTTGACTGCGCAACCGTCTCAGAAATCCGAATTTTAATAAATTTATTCTCCAAAAATGATAGAAGCATCAACCTTAATCAACATTCTCGTAAATCTGCACAACTAAACAAAACACATCAAAACCACCACAAACTTGAGTCCAAGACAATCAATTTAAGTCGATATGGAACGCTCCAAGTGGATATAAAATCCACTTATCAAAAGATAATGGTGTAGGCATAGATCTATACCAACATCTTATAAGGTGTAGCCACAGATCAGAAAGGTGTTGGCATAGGGGTCTAAGCCTACACTTTTCTCCCATGTTACCAAAAATCGAAAAAGTGTTAGCATAGACCCCTATGGTAGCACCCAATTTTGTAACACTCCCAAATTTGGTCAGAGTATAGCCATAGCTGGTTTTAGGCTCTTTTACCAACACTTTTTACCCTATAATCAGACTTTTTTGGGCGTAGCCTTAGGCCATATGTGGCGTAGTGCTTGTTAAGAATTTCACATCTAACAAAAGAAAGACAAGAGCACAAGCCTATCGTACAACCAAGATAAAAGGGAAGACAGTTGCAGCAGCAAGGAAAAAGAAGCATGGAGCAGTTTTGACAGGGAAGCCCATTGATAAGAGAAAAGTAAATAGTTTTGAACTATTGAAAAAGTCAATTGATGGGAGCATTACATCTGTCTTAGTGGAACTGGACCCAGTCAACAAAAACGTACGCAAGTATGATCTCAAGGACTGTGGAACTACATGCATAACTGTAGAACCAGATTTCACTATGGAGATAGTTTCACATGTGGCAGGCATGCGTGATCTCTCATGCAAAACGGTAAGGTAAGGAGAAGAATTGATTTCTTCATTCTGGAAAGGATGATCACTCTCATGGAAATAGACCAAGATGTTTCCAGCAGTATCTTAGAGCATGTCAGAGAATACTATAGTCAAAGATATGCTGAATTTTATGAGAAGTATGGTGACTGGAGAGCACATGATGATGCAGACCTTGAAGTTAGTTCTGATGGGGAACCAATGCATGATGTGAACCTTACAAAAGCACATCGTCCTTTTACAAAGGCTGGCATGGCTGAATATAAAGTAGAACAAGCTGCTCAGGCTGCTAAAGCTAAATCATCCCAATCTACCAAACCTACCAAACCTGCCACATCTGCCAAACAAAGTGCTGAAGATCTAGAAGCTCAACTGAAGGAAAGCTACAAGAAAATTAATAGGCTATTCAGTGAGAAAGCAGGTTATCAGCCCTGTGTACTGGATGATCCTCTGAGAATCAAGGATGATAAGCAAGAAATCTATGTTGATAGTTTTCATAAGCTGAGGACCAGTATACTGAAGGATCTCTACTGGAAAGTTGTTGGATCAGTTCATAAGCTCGAAATGCTAGTTGCTTGGGAACTAGAGGTTATTTTTGATCAAAGGAGAGATGAAGATCCAAAGCTAGACAGAAAAAGAAGAGAATCCTTGAATGCTTTTCCTGGAAGGAGGTTCAAGTTCATCCAAGGAATGCTGAATTTCAGAACATACACGTATGATTTTGAAACTTGGTTTGATCTAAAAGATGCTGAAGTGTTTCCTTCTCGAGTGAGTCAAGGGTATATTGAAGACATTGAAGATGATGCCAGATCACAAGAAGAAAAAGCTTTAGTTGAAGGCCTCAGGAAAGCAAGAAATGAAGCTCTCAGAAGAGAGGGAAAAATCTGAACAACTGGAGACTGCTAAAATCAAGCTAAGTTAATCTCTGATTTGCTCATTCAATGGGAGCAATTGATTTGCAGTTAATTCATAAGCTTCATGTTCTAGATTTTTCTTAACATTTATCAGATATGGTATTTCAACTATTCCAATCTATGTTAGTTAAGTTGTCAGCACGTTTTGATTGTAAATTTGTTATTATTGTCCATAAAAACAAATTGGGGGAGATTGTTGGGATTTATGGGTGATAGCATAGAGACAACTTAACTATATTTCCCTGTACTTAGTTTTTACTAAGTTAAACATATTGTCACGGCCAAAGTATGTCTTTGTATTCAAATAATTGCTGTCATGTAATAATTGTATGATTTAGGAGAATTTCATACATTTGTTCAAGCCTCAAGGAATACATCCAGAAGATAGCAAGAATAAAAGTTACTGTCATGTTCTTGACAATAAAGTTACAAGAAGACAAATGTTGCAAAGTCATGACAAAGCTACATCTGACAACAACATTGGTTGAAGCATAGGACAGTAACATTCTCACACTTGACAGCAAGTCTGGAGTACCGACATCAACATTGGCGAGAGCTCGTACTGTCAACCACTGAATATTCCTTTGACAGCAGACTCTGCGGTTAAGGTTACTGTCACCTTGAATTATTTGATTTGGGTATTTTTCTCAGTAAAAGCCCGTGATAGGTTACATGTTCAAGAAACAGATTTGCTGCAACACTCTATCGTTTGTAGCAGACCTGCAAAGACTACGATAGAAGCTTAAGAGATTCACAAGACAAGGCTGGTCAATTCGAGGTGCATGTAATATCCATATCTAATAGAATTGTATTAACTAGAAATAGAAAGAATCTAGGTTGCTTTACTTATAAGGTTTATCCTGTCTGTATAGCAATTTAGGTAAGGCACATGGGTGTGCAAATTGTAATGAGCTGCCACTTGAAAAAGACAGCAGCTCAACACCCCATGCGATAGACACAACAGAGTATCTTAGTCTACTTCGATACATCTTAGATTCTTTTCTATTCTTATACGCACACGAAGCAATTTGTATCTCTTGAGTTATCGAAGTTGGAGAAACACTCTCTCCAGGTTGTAGCAACACTTCACACAAGATAAATCAAATATTTGTTTTGTGAGAAATCTTGTTTCACTTATTGCTTGCATACATTGTTAACTCGAATAACTTGTAGAAGGGGGAGGTTGAATACAAGTTATATAATTGTGTCTGATTTTTGCTTGATTAGATAAACAAGAATAAATGAATGAATCAAACTGTTTGTATTAATAAGATCAAATACAAATTATACCAAAGGTGTACAAATACCTTTAGCAGCTACTGACAATACAAATCTCTCTATGTTTGTTTCGAACTCTCGAATACAAAACTTATACAGAGCTACGCATACAAACTCACAAACTCGAAATTACGTACTCTTTTTACAATGATATAGAGAGAGTATTTATAATGCTACCTATCAACTAATCACAGAAAGATAATCTATACATGACAATGTTCTGCCGTCCAGTTGATAGTTTCCATCAATAGAAAATTCTTTCCTTCATAATATCTTATTGCTTGTTCCTCAAACAAAGATCCTGTTTTATAGCACTTGTCAGTTTCTATAGCATCCATAATGACATCATCAGTAACACGACTGATATCAGGATTCCATCTTGCATCAGGATCTGACCATCTCATCAGTACTTGATCAGTATTTGACCTGTCGTATCAGGATTCAATCTCAGTTCCTGACATGTAGTACTCGATGCACTATTCTTGACTTTATTCTACAGATTACTGTTTAACACATATCTCCTATACAAAGTGCTAAATCCTTTATAAGATCAGGATATACAAGAAGTATAAGTAAAATTCTATTCTTAACATCACAACTCATGAATTATTCCTAACAATCTCCCCCTATTTATGCTTTAAAACCTGAAGCATAAATCTGAGTTGTTGATGTCAAAACATATAACAATACAATCAGAATATAATTTATGAATTCAAAAATCATGAAGTTAAGTACCTCCCTCTTCAAATATAGACAAAGTATCTAGTACTTATAAGAAAGAATTCAACAATTTGATGCTTCTTTTCCTTTACCACTTCCCTGATAAGATTCACCTCTGTCATCCTTAGTTCTTCTTTTATCTCTCCCAGTCTGTTTATCTCCTCCCCTAGTCTGTTGCCTTTGAACTATTTTTATCTCCCCCTTTTTGACATCAGCAACATTAAGTCCAAGAGATTCAGTAACAGAACAAATGAGATTCATCAGAACTGCTTGATTTTCCATAATAGTGACTTGGTTATCTTCAAGTGTTTGAAGTCTTGATTGAATTTCAACTTGAGATTTCTGAATGTCTTGTAGAACTTCAGAATTGACTTCAATGTTGGAAGTGTTTGGAACATCTTCAGATTCAATTCTTTTAGAAGAAGTTGCCTGTGTAGAATGATATTCAAGTAATAAAACTCGATTAGAGTTACAAACATCTTCATCTTTCTGATCTAAAGCTGCAATATGATCATCTTGTCCTTCACCAGTATTCAGTGTACTAACATCTACAAATCCTGACTCCTCCTTAGATTGATCAGATACTGTTGATGTCTCAATTCTTGCTGATATTGGTAGTACAAACAAAGGAATACTAGGATCATTAGGAATATCTTCTGGTACTGGTGGTGTAGAAGTTTGTCTTAGCCTTTCACCTCTTCTGTTGATAATTCCTGCAAGCCTTTCTTTTTGCTTCTGAGCCTTAACTTCTGACTTTGCCTTGTACTTTGCTAAGTCATTCTTTTCATATATCTTGATAAAAGAATAAGTACCAGCATCCATACCAAGATTGTCAGACCAAGATTCAGGAAAAACCTGATCCCAGAAATCAAACGATGGTGGTTTCCAAATTTTCTCTCCCTCACTATGGAGTTGATCATCCATACCCTCAATCTCACTTTGACTATCTAAAGTCAACACTCTTTCTACCTCTCCTTTTGCCTGGTCAGGAGCCAGCCTCTCTGATTGTAGATGATAAGTGGATTTATATCCACTTGGATCATTCTATTTCGGCTTAAATTGTTGTCTTGATCTCAAGTAATTGTGTGATTTGACGTGTTTTTGTGTAGAGTTGTGTAGGATATCATTCTCAGGCTTTCCAGTGGCTATGAGGTGTTTTTAAACTCAAAGGAACAAGTGTCGAGAGTGCAATAGAATTGGACGAGAAATTAGAAGTAGAAAAAGAATTCAGACTGTGCAGCAATAGGTGGGCGCGGGCGCGCCAGATTATACTGCATATGCGCGCGGGCGCGCGGGCAGATTCTGGGAAAGTAGATGGGCGCGGGCGCGCTGTAAATGTGCCTTTGGAGCGCACGACCGCGCGGAGCTGGCGGCAGGAATTTCCAGGAAGTGTCAAATTTCAATTCAGAGTGGGAAATTGCCGTTTTCTTCTCCTAATCCACATTGTGATTGCTTTGGACGACCAGAACGTTCCAGAATCTTAATTAAACAAGGGAATTGCAATTCTATTTCAATCAAAGATGGAAAATTACCAGAATTCTATCCTATTTCAATTACGGTAATTGTTTGGTCAAGGAGGCACTTGGGGGTTATAAATACACACCTTGGGACACAGAAAAATCATCATCTACATAATCTACACACTTCAATTCGTTCAGGGCACGAGAGAGAGAAGCCAAGGCGAGGATTGTGACGACAAGAAGATCTAGATATAGTTTTCTTGTATTCTTTTGTGGAGGCGTATCTTTTGGATGCTTGTTACTTTCACGGATTTGTTCACTAAACCTTATTCTATTATTGATTTATTCATCTTCATCTTCATTCTCTTGTTTGATATCATGCTTTTGTCAAATCCCATGGTGACGAAAGGTTCGATTATGAACTAATTGTTATCGTGGGATCCTAGTGGTTTTATCTATGTAGCTTAGTAGTTTGCATGCCTTAAAGATTTATGTGTGGTGAATTATTGATATCCTCGTATGGTTAATCTTAATACTTTTAGATGCGTAGCTAACATCTAAATTGAATTGTTAATCTCTTGCTAAACGAGAGTGGATCTTGAGATTTAGAACTTGCCATGCTAGCATAGGATAGGTTGGTGTTTTGACATCATGATTTGTGGCATCAATAGAGATATTATGCTACCCTATGTGATCTAAGTGGATAACTTGTGCTTCAACCTTTATGTTTTCAAATTCTATAGAGATATAGGGTCTAAACATAATAGGTGCCTATTCATCTTCTATCTCTTTTGTGGATGTATGCGTAGATTGGTACTAGTATATCGAGAGATAACTTTTACTCTTTTCGTGTTATCCGATCAGATATCAAAACCATCGCATGTTTTAATTAAAGGCTTCAACTCTAAGTGAAGTAGATGATGAAACTAGGATTCCATGTTTATTCTCACATAAGTAATTCGATTGTTATTCTCGTTAATTCTTTAATTCTTAGTTTATAAATTTGCACTTTAGTTTAATTTAGGTAATCAAACCCATATTTGTTATTTTTCTTAGGAGTGAATTAAAACCATACATTGTTGCATAGGCATATTTATTGAATAGAACCATAACTTGATCCCTGTGGGAACGAATTTGGACTTAACCTTATATATTACTTGTGACCACGTGCGCTTGCGTGAGTTTAGCATAACAAGTTTTTGGCGCCGCTGCCGAGGATCATCGGTGTTTTTATTTTAGTTTATGTGCTTGTCATCAGTGGTCGTTAGCGTTCACTGACTCAGATTCTTACTTAGTTTGTTTGTTTCGTGGTGTTTCAGGTACTTAGGTTTGTATGCAAACACGCTTACAAGCTCGTTTACAAGAATTGGCAAAAGACGGTCGTTTAGAGAATTTAGAGAATAAGAAAGAGGAATCTGAAACTACAGTAGCAATGGCAGATGCAGCAGCAGCTAAGGCTTTGAAGGACTATTCTCAGCCGAAACTCAATGACATCCAGTCTAGCATTGTTAGACCAGCTATTGCAGCGAACAACTTTGAGATTAAGCCGGGCACAATTCAGATGGTGCAGAATTCAGTCCAGTTTGGGGGAGCTTCTACGGAGGATCCTAACATGCATGTTCGGGACTTTATCGAAATCTGCGACACTTTCAAATGTAATGGTGTGACGGATGATGCTATCAGGTTGAGGCTTTTCCCATTCTCTCTGAGGGATAAGGCTAAGAGCTGGCTACACTCTTTGCCACCTGGTTCCATTACTACATGGGAAGATCTTGCTCAGAAGTTCCTTACTAAATTCTTCCCTATGGCGAAAACTGCAGCAATAAGGAACCAGTTGACTCAATTTCAATAGCAATCTGGAGAGTCATTGTGTGAGGCTTGGGAACGCTACAAGGAGATGCTAAGGAAGTGTCCTCATCATGGCATGCCTGATTGGATGGTTATTAATGGTTTTTACAATGGGTTGGGAGCACAATCTAGGCCTTTGCTAGATGCAGCATCAGGTGGAGCTCTGTGGGCGAAGAGCTATGATGAAGATTATGATCTTATAGAGATGATGGCTGCTAATGAATATCAAAATCCAACCCATAGGCTATCTCAAGGCAAGGTAGCAGGAATTTTGGAAGTAGATACAACTTCAATGATTACAGCTCAGTTGAAGGCTCTTGCTATGAAGGTGGATTCTCTTGCTAATTATGGAGTTCAGCAGGTGGCTAGTGTTTGTGAGTTATGTGCGGGCGCACATGAGACGAATCAGTGTGCTATTTCTCCTGAATCAGTACAATTCGTGAGTAATTTCCAGAGACCTGCTGCACCAGTTCCAGCCACCTATCATCCGAACAACATGAATCATCCCAATTTCAGCTGGAGCAACAATCAAAGTGCACAACAACCTTTTCAACAGCCGTATCAGCAAGCAAAGCCATTCAATCAAGGTTATCAGCAGCCTTACGCTCCAAGGGCACCATATCAACCTCCGGGATTTCAGCAGCAACAACCCCAGGCTCATGCGGGGCAATCTTCTAATGAAAAATCTGATGAGATGTGGATAGCGTTAAAGAACTTACAAGCTGGTCAGAAGCTCTTAGAAACTCGGATAGGACAGATTGCAAGTGCCTTAGGTGGTAGGCCACAAGGAACTCTTCCTAGTGATATGGAGGTTAATCCAGGCAGGAGGGACAATAAAGAACAGGTGAATGCAGTTACTTTGAGATCAGGGAAAGTCACAAGTGATCCTAAATCAGCAACTGAAAAAGATGAAGATGTTCAGAATCAGCAGGTTGAAAAATCTGCAGTGCCAGAAATTGAGAAATTTGACTTAGTGGCTGATCAGCTTGATGGTGAGAAGAGTAAGAAAACTGTTGAAAAGTCTACTCCGGAGCAATCTTCAAAGAATAATCAGGTCTATCCACCTCCGCCATATCCTGGACGTTTGCAGAAAAGTCAAGAGAAACAGTTTCAGAAATTTATGGATGTCTTCAAGAAACTGTCCATTAACATTCCTTTTGTTGAAGCATTGGAGCAGATGCCAAGATATGCTAAGTTCATGAAGGATATTTTGTCACGGAAGAGAAGGTTGGAAGAATTTGAAACAGTGGCATTGATAGAGGAGTGTAGTGCTGTTCTGCAACAGAAGTTGCCACCTAAACTTAAAGATCTGGGAAGTTTCACTATTCCATGCACTATTGGCAACCTTTCATTCAGCAAGTGCTTATGTGATTTGGGAGCTAGCATTAATCTCATGCCCTTGTCTGTTTTCAAGCAACTTGGTCTACCGGAGCCGAAACCAACTAACATCTCTTTGCAGTTGGTTGATAGGACGATCACTTATCCGAGGGGTATAGTAGAGGATGTTTTGGTAAAAGTTGATAAGTTCATCTTTCCTGCTAATTTTGTGATCTTGGATTTTGAAGAAGATAAGAAGATTCCCATAATTTTGGGAAGACCGTTCTTGGCTACAGGAAAGACTTTGATTGATGTGCAAAAAGGAGAGCTTACAATGAGGGTGCAAGATCAGAGTGTCACCTTTAATGTGTTCAAGGCCATGAAATTTCCGATAGAGGATGAAGAGTGTTTCAGTGTGGAAACGGTTGATACGGGTCAGAGAAAGAAGTTGGATCAATTGTTGAGCGAAAACTCGAATATGAGCGTGCTAAAGCATCCTATCAGTGATTCCATTGACAGATCTTCAGTTCGGGATCTCTCGAATGTCAAGCTCGGAAAACTTCCATCCCATTTGAAGTATGTCCTTGTGGATGATGAACTGGTGATTTTTAAAGTGTGTCCAGATAATGTGTTAAGAAGGTGGATCATGGATGATGAAGTAGAGGAGTGTTCTTCTCAATCAACTGTGAAGCATAAGTACCTTAGAGGTGTGAAGAAGAAAAGGAAAAAGTCAATTGGAGGAAGAGGCAAAGTGAAGTATGATTTAGAAAAGATGTGGGAAGATAGCAAGAAGGTTGTCAGACAATGGGTGAATGGTCCTTCTGCTAAAGACAAGTCGAATGCAATCTTCGAGCCACCATGATTTGAATCATATTTGTCCGGCTAAATGACGTTAACGACAGCGCTTCGTGGGAGGCAACCCATGTGTTTCGGTATTTTTAGGTATGTTTTCTGCGATCCTTCGTATTTACTTCCATTCAATGCGGACATTGAATCTTTCAAGTTTGGGGGATGCATAGTTATGTGTAGTATTTATTTGTTCATGTAGGATTTCATGCTTTGCATATTAGTATTAGTAAATTATGCATTTATGTTCGTGTTATCTACGTTTGTTTCATATAGGACATTCTGTTTTTATGTTTGTATATCATGTGAGTTCATAATAGATTGCATTTGCACCCATGCTTGATAGGAATTTTGTGTTGTTGACGCTTTTGATTGAGAAGTGGTATGCTTTGATCTTGTGCACACACATACACTAGTAAGTTGAAGCTAGTAGACTTTTTGAATGTTGTAAGTAATTAGAAGGACATGAATATGTGCAAGATGATTTAGTTTGCATGCTTTGAATACAAGTAGATGCGTTAGAGAGATTTTTTGCTTGGGATTGAGTATGTTTTTCCACCAAGTGAGATTTTGAGCCTTATTGCATATTTGTTGCAATCTTATTCGTTTGGTTGAGTGTCCACGGATTGTTTGCATTGCTAGCAGTTGTTTGAGGTCTTTCTTGAAACGCATGACATTAATTGATGATTAAAATGATAAAGGCATTAGGATTAACCGCATATTTTCCCATATTACCACACCATGTTTACATGATCAATTAGTTAACCCGTTGAGCTTAATCCTATTTTTTCGGTGACATACCACATTACTTGCCTAGACCTTTTTCTTGTATTGGCCTTACATTAATTTGAACCCACATTGTCAAAGGCTAGTAGAGTGCTTAAGGGAGTAATAAGGTGTGCAAGTAGGGTTATGGTTGGTCTTACTTTTGGGGGGAAATATTGAAAATTGGGTTTGTTTACTTGATAGTCGACATATGTAATAAATTCATTGGATCATTGTTATTGTTTATATTATTGTTTGTGTTCTATTTAGCTCTCGGAAAAAAAAGAAAACAAAGAAAAAAAAAAGAAAAGGAAAAAAAAAAGAAAAAAAAATATATATTATGAGAGCATGTTTTTATTGTTGTGATCCTATTTTAGTCGACTAGTCGAGTGTTTGTTTTACTAAAAATTATGTGGGGGGAAAATAGGGTGTTGTGTGTGATTTATTATGGTACTTACTAGCTTTTGACACTTCACCTGTTTTGGTTTATTTGACATACCTTGTCCCTAGCCCCGTTACAACCCAAATAAAGACCTTTTGATTGTCGTCATTGATGTATGTTGTGTTAAGAGTTAGATTGATACCAAATGTCAAGCATGCTTATGATTTTGTTGGAATTGAGTGATACACTTACCCTTGTTCTTGAGTGAATATTCTTTTGTGAGTGGATTGTGAGTGTTTGCTTGTTCTTGCGTATGGGATCCCGAGTGTTGTCTCAAAGATGTACTCTTGTAGGCTTAGCATGTTTACTAACTTATTCTTACACTTGACATGGGCTTGTGAGAACTTATGCATGTTCATTGAGTAGACTATGTGAATACTTGCACTTTCGACACCAAGATATTACGTATTTACTTTGATTCTTAAGTTGATATGGCATGAGAGGATTTGAAGGTATGGTAGATTAGATTAATTGTATTTGCATATTAGTTGCATTCATGCATTGCATTGCATTGGATTTTGTGGGTACATTCGCTATAGGCCCTCACGAGACCTTACTCGTCCACTAGGGCTGCCTAGGGGTTTAAAGGGCTTGTTGCATATGCCAAATGCAATCGTGATCACCTACGGAAGTGGTACTAATTAGTTGTAAATAGTTGTAATTGTTTATGCTTGAGGACAAGCATCGGTTTAAGTTTGGGGGTGTGATAAGTGGATTTATATCCACTTGGATCATTCTATTTCGGCTTAAATTGGTGTCTTGATCTCAAGTAATTGTGTGATTTGACGTGTTTTTGTGTAGAGTTGTGTAGGATATCATTCTCAGGCTTTCCAGTGGCTATGAGGTGTTTTTAAACTCAAAGGAACAAGTGTCGAGAGTGCAATGGAATTGGACGAGAAATTAGAAGTGGAAAAAGAATTCAGACTGTGCAGCAATAGGTGGGCGCGGGCGCGCCAGATTATACTGCATATGCGCGCGGGCGCGCGGGCAGATTCTGGGAAAGTAGATGGGCGCGGGCGCGCTGTAAATGTGCCTTTGGAGCGCGCGGCCGCGCGGAGCTGGCGGCAGGAATTTCCAGGAAGTGTCAAATTTCAATTCAGAGTGGGAAATTGCCGTTTTCTTCTCCTAATCCACATTGTGATTGCTTTGGACGACCAGAACGTTCCAGAATCTTAATTAAACATGGGAATTGCAATTCTATTTCAATCAAAGATGGAAAATTACCAGAATTCTATCCTATTTCAATTACGGTAATTGTTTGGTCAAGGAGGCACTTGGGGGTTATAAATACACACCTTGGGACACAGAAAAATCATCATCTACATAATCTACACACTTCAATTCGTTCAGAGCACGAGAGAGAGAAGCCAAGGCGAGGATTGTGACGACAAGAAGATCTAGATATAGTTTTCTTGTATTCCTTTGTGGAGGCGTATCTTTTGGATGCTTGTTACTTTCACGGATTTGTTCACTAAACCTTATTCTATTATTGATTTATTCATCTTCATCTTCATTCTCTTGTTTGATATCATGCTTTTGTCAAATCCCATGGTGACGAAAGGTTCGATTATGAACTAATCGTTATCGTGGGATCCTAGTGGATTTATCTATGTAGCTTAGTAGTTTGCATGCCTTAAAGATTTATGTGTGGTGAATTATTGATATCCTCGTATGGTTAATCTTAATGCTTTTAGATGCGTAGCTAACATCCAAATTGAATTGTTAATCTCTTGCTAAACGAGAGTGGATCTTGAGATTTAGAACTTGCCATGCTAGCATAGGATAGGTTGGTGTTTTGACATCATGATTTGTGGCATCAATAGAGATATTATGCTACCCTATGTGATCTAAGTGGATAACTTGTGCTTCAACCTTTATGTTTTCAAATTCTATAGAGATATAGGGTCTAAACATAATAGGTGCCTATTCATCTTCTATCTCTTTTGTGGATGTATGCGTAGATTGGTACTAGTATATCGAGAGATAACTTTTACTCTTTTCGTGTTATCCGATCAGATATCAAAACCATCGCATGTTTTAATTAAAAGCTTCAACTCTAAGTGAAGTAGATGATGAAACTAGGATTCCATGTTTATTCTCACATAAGTAATTCGATTGTTATTCTCGTTAATTGTTTAATTCTTAGTTTATAAATTTGCACTTTAGTTTAATTTAGGTAATCAAACCCATATTTGTTATTTTTCTTAACAGTGAATTAAAACCATACATTGTTGCATAGGCATATTTATTGAATAGAACCATAACTTGATCCCTGTGGGAACGAATTTGGACTTAACCTTATATATTACTTGTGACCACGTGCGCTTGCGTGAGTTTAGCATAACAGTGGATCAATATCCATCTTTTCAAGTGTATCACTCAAATTTGGATAAGTGCTCTCATGACCTACAGAAAAATAGAGTTTAGAAGAAGTTTTTATACCTGAACTCACATTTGGCAAGGGGCTTGAGGTTTTCTCCAAGGAGTGAGCTGCTATAGTCTCTGAACCCTCACAAACATCTTCTTTCCTTCCAGAGACTACATGCTCCAGTATACCACTTTCAGGTTCTCTACTAGACTCTGATGTCTTCAGTAATACTTCATTAGACACCATAGTTAGTATGTCACCATCTTTAAGTGTTGTTTGCTGAGACACACCCTCAAGGTAGATAGACTCTGACTAAACAATATTTGTTTGATCTTCAGAAAAATCAATCAAAGTCATTCCTACCATATCATAGGGTTTCTCAATTGCAATTTCAGTCATCATAGAAGACCTTTCAACATCAGCTATCACAGCTCCTGAGTCATCCAACCTCTGACTAGATGGTTCTTGTGTTGCAGTGACTGTGATATGATCTTTCCTACTATCCACCACTGGTGCAATAGTATCTTCTGTTGACTGCATTCCTCTACCTACTTCCTCCTGTTGTTCACCTTGAGCTGAAGCATCTTCAATAATGACATCCTTGTCAAATAAATATGCATGAAGTGATTGAAGTGCAACATGCTTTGAGAGTCCAAATTTCTTGACTAATTGTCTTCTGACAGTTACATAGAAATACATCTTCATTAAGTCAAGTCTTTGATGTAGAAGTCCATACTCTTCTGGAAATAAAAGTTTTGGTACTCTTTTAACTAGAAAACCTAGAACAAGCTTGGAGAGCTTCACTTTGATAGAAATAACTCCCATAGCTAGTCTGTATGATAATGTAGTTTCCCATAAAGAATCAATATCCAGATCTCTATAGTCATTTGCTGACTTGATTGTAGCTTCATTTGTAGAGACCTGCATGATATTAGTTGGACTAGACTCTGTGTGTAGGTGACAAATGAATCTTTCTCCTTGTTCTCCTAGTATAGTGAGCAAAAGATTTATCCTGAGAAGACTCAAGAGGTGTAGACACAGAAATGATCTTGGGATGAGATCCTTTTTCAATAGACACAATCTTTTGAGAGACAGTATCCAGTAACTATTTTCCCTTTTTAAGTACTACAGCCTTTTAAGAGACTGCAGCCTGGCTGTGACTAGGTGCTTCATCTCTTTGTCCTAGCTTAGAAAGTTGAATTGCAGCCTTCAATTTTTCTCTCTCAGCAAGAGATATATTATCATCATCTTCACTAGAACTACTACTACTACTTGACACAACAAATCTTCTCTTCCTTACAACTGATGTCTTTTGAGAAACACCAGAGGTTGGTTTCTTTGAAACAACAGGCTGTGGATCAAAACTTTGTTCTTGAATTGTTTCAAAGACTATAATGTTTTGGGCTACTTGGGTAGACACAGTGGGTTCTCCTCCAAATGAGATTCCTGAGCCATTTTACCACAAAAGAAAGAAGAATTGTAGAGAGTAGGAAGATGAGTTTTAAGAATTACCTGAACATGATGTGGATAGTGAATTGCAGGTATTTCATCTAGATTCTTTTCATTGTCATTCTTTGTAATGTCAGAGAAAATTCTCTTTTGCTGATTGACTCTGAGTAGAATCAATTACCTCAGCATTCTCCCAAGCTTGTGAAACAGCAGCATGATTTATTTCTGGAGATGCTGACAATGCATAATGCAAAGGTCCAATAGCCATAAAATCCATCACGGGATGAAAATCAGCTGATACTCCTTTCTTGCTGGTGATTGATGCAACATGATTATTTATCATAAAATCAAAGGCACCAAACTTGAAAGCTACTGATTTCACTACACCATAAACAAGCTACTGCAACTTAAAATTTATGTTGCGTCAGGGGTCAAATATGTTGCATTAGGCCCAAAAAAGGGCTAAGGTAACATCTTTTTTAAGTTAGTTTTTTCGATGTTGCCCTAGGGTATCTAAGATAACATTTTTATTAGATACCATTTTATGTTGCATTAGAATGCTACAGCAACACAAATTTGATCTATACCAACATAAAATTTATGTTACCTTTGGTGTATTAATTTTTTTAAAAAAAGTGTACCCACTATGGGACCCACTTTTGTTGGCAACACATTTGTACCTAGTGCAACAGTTTCACAGTTTCTTGCCACATTTTTTTATAATATATGATAGCTAGTGCAACATATTACCAACCTACTACAACATATTACCAGCCTACTACATTTTACCAAGAAAAATTTGAATAGCTACTACAATATGTAATATATCCAAAAATAACCTGTTCATTCCCAAAAACCATTCCAAACACGCACCAAACAATCTAAACCAATTCACAACTACATAGTGAACAACATACTAATAGTTCACAAACATAATTAAAATCAACTAGTTCACATCCATACTTAATAATTACAAAAGTTGATCAAAAAATATTAAAATTTCGAATAGCTTAAGGCAGGGAGTTTTGCCGGCCTTTTTTCTGTCCTGATCGATCTTCTTCAACTGCTGGAGTCATTTTCTTAATCTTGGAATTTAGGCTATAGTCTGTACTAGAAATATGCAGACTTAACTTGTCCACTCATTGCTTTTAGTAAAGTCAATACCAACAATGAGATTAGAGGACTCCAGGGTAGCATTTGCAAGTGATGCTGCCACCTTCAAACACACAAGTGGCTCGTGTTAATATAAATACAACCGGATACAAAATTGGATCAGGATACTTTGACATATACAAACAATATATACAAACAAAAGTGATATACAACAGCGAAATTCTGTTAAAGACAGGATTTCTTGACAATTCACTGTGGAAATATACCAGGGGATAATTCTGAGCAAGAACTCTCAACTTGAAACCATTGTCCTTCTCAGTAGCAGTGATCTCCTGTGCAATTCTGTTTTCCTGCCTTCACTTAATTTCTATAAACATAATTCCAACATTGACATGCAATTAACAGGGACCATATTATAGGACATGCATTATCAAGAAGTTATTTTTTTTATTTATAAGCTCAGACAAATGGGTACTATTATTGCATCACTATGACTCTCAGTAAAATAGACTAATAATGCAGACAACAAAATATCACCCTACTCCAATTAGTTAATTATTACAACAACAATTCACGAATGAATAGCCAATAATGCTGGTTTGCCAGAAGAACGAAATACACTCTAAAAATTTTAATCCTTGAATTAAATTAATAAACAAATTCCAGGTGAACATCAAAAGAGTGCACATGGGTATATAGTAACACCGTTTCGTAAATAAAACATTCCTAAAAAACATGCATAACCAAATGAAATAATGAACAAAAGGTTTTGCTTAAAAAATAAAGAAATACCACATGCATAAGTCTTTTTCCGGACCCAATTCGATTGTAATAACCAAAGACAACGTGTGTTTCTGTGTTCACAAGACATTTATATATAGGCGAATTATAATAAAATATGGAAAAAAGAAGCAAATATATAATAAGTTTACAAGTTGCAATAGGCCTCTTTTGTCGGGTAGAATACAGGAGCATCTTGAACTTCAGGCCGGCAAGCTCCTTCAGGATGCCATTTAGTAGTGACCTGGTGGAGTAATAGAAAATTAAAAGCACATAACAAAAGATAAAAAGAATTTGAAATAAGAACACAGTTACTAAGCATCAGATAGTTTTAAGAGACCAACAATCTAGCAGTTACTGTAATCTTAAGTAATGCATAGAACAAAAAATGATTGGATGGCCCTCATTAGTTGTACAGCATCAAAGGGAACTTCATTGGAAATGAAATAACAATAGTAATTTAAAAAAAATAGGTCAACCAAATGGTCTTGATACTTCTGGTCTTCTGGTTTAGGCTGGATGGAGGCATCATCAAATGGGTAAATAGGCTGGCTTCAGCCTATTACCATCTGGGTTTGCAGTGAAGTCTCTTGAACATTTGTTGATGGCAATACGGATGAAACCAAACCATGACAGGAGGCTGAAACTGTAGGGACTTTATGTGAAGCATCTGCAGATTTATTTGTTTAATAGATAAATACTTATCAGAAAGTTTAATGTGTATATTTGAAAAGGACCTGCACCAGCAGATTCAGTCCAACCTTTTGCCTTAATATAGTAAAAGAGGAGGCATTATCTACCTGCCGGCTCTAGGGACCAGTGGCTCTAATAACCATGATGTTTCCCCATAGGAAATAGGGTTCTCACCATACAACCTGGTATCATGGATTTATGATCAGGCCTCAGGGTTTTCATTTGATGAAGAGAGCAACAATAAAATTCACATGGGATTTTAACTAAATGCACCCAAATAAAATTCAAGTGACATTGATGTAATGTGTAGATAATAAAATCATATTTTCACTTATGACTTGAAAGAAGCAACTCACAAATCATAACACTTTCCTTGTGACAAACTCTATAGGCCACAAGTCAAAAATTGCACTTAGTACACTAATCTAATCAGTACTTCTATTAGAAATGTGAAAAATATACTTTACTGGAAACTCTTCTGTTGTTTAAGAATAACAATTCTTTTGCATATGCCAACTCAAACTACAGTAAGTAAACACTCCAAAGCACAAACAATGTTATAAAGTTGCAAGTCATGACTATGAAAACATAATACACAAAAAAAATATCTTAAGCAACTTTACCATCAACAATGGACTTTACCATCACTACTCACTTATATGTCAAACAATTTAAAGGCTTTAAAAGAAGGGTATACATAATAACTAACAGGTGATACAAATTTCACTCAATTATTTTACCTAACCTTTTGTGTCCCATTATTTTTTACACCTGGAACTGGGCGCCTACAACTAAAAAACACCAATGAATCTGAGAAACCGGACTCATAGACTGTCTAAGAAAGACAAGTACGGTATCTTAAATCAACACGATAATTCAAGTACAAAATATAGTGTAGATTAAATCAAAGTGGCCAAGTTGGGGCATATTAATTTATGAAACTTACAAATACTATCAGAACAAATGGTTTCATCAATCAGGAGCCTAGGAGAAGCAGATAGTGCAGCTTTCCCCTTGTAAACGTTATAATCCGGAAAAACTTGTTCCAAAGTTTTCCTTAAATACTCTAAAAACAAGCATCAAATAGTTAGAAAGGCAAAAACAACCGGACACGAGAAATTTAAAGTGCATATAATTCCATCAAACAGTCAGAAAGGCAAAAACAACGGGACACGAGAAAGTTAAGTGGAAACCATCGTCGGAAAAACTCTGGGTAGCAATAGAAATGTAACCATCGGTGTAACTACATATAATTCCAAACAAATTAACCCAAAATCTAACATATGCATCTGCATATAACTACACACAAAACTAATTAAACCAAAGAGGAAGCACTGTAAAAAGAGAAAGTGAAAGAACCTTTAAAACCCCAATTTAATGGAAACCCTAATTGAGCCCTTAAAAAAAGAGAAACTCTAATTAATAGAAGCGATTGACCTCTTAAACTGAAAAAACCAAATAAATAAAACCCTAATTCAAACTGAAGAAACCATTAATTGACTGAAGAAGAAGTCTATTTGCACAAATCGATTAAAGATCTAATCGATTGAAGAAGTTAATTTGCCTGAAATCGATTGAACGGAACGGAACATCAGTACCCGAGAGAGAGAGAGAGAGAAAGAGAGAGAGAGAGAGAGAGAGAGAGAGAGAGAGTGCGGTGTGAGTGAATTAATTAGAACTGAGAGCGGGATTTTTTTTGTGTAAGGGAAAACTGAGAAGGGCGGTCTTTTTGCCACCCGAATTTTGTCAAAGCCAAAAGTAATCTGTCCTAGCATTCTTGAATTGTGATATAGAAGATTGTAATTTTTTTTTTGACATAAAAAATTATTAATTCATTTAAATATTAATAAAAATTATTTAACATTTATAAGATAAAACTATGATTTGTTGGTAGACTTTACATTTTCATATAAATGTTTTTACTACTTTTATCAATATTAATTATTTTTAAAGTTAAATAATAATATAAAATTTATTTTTTTGTTAAAACTAAATTTTATTTATTAATAATCTAGAATATTTTTAATATTTATAAAAAATTTATTATTTGTCGACTTTATTTTTTTATAAATATATGTTAATTACTTTTATTAAAATTAATTAGTTCTAAGTCAACTAATTATTACATTTTTAATATTGTGTAAAAAATTATGGCTAAGGTAACACCAAAATCATAATTCATTATAAACTATAAAATTTCATAAAAACGAATTGATTTCATGATAAATTTAATTTTTAAATAAGTATTCTGTTTTTAATTAAAAAATTAAAAATTGTGTTTATTAATGATCTAAGACAACATATTGTACATGTTACCCTACATCCAACACTTTTCGAGCTAGAGCAACATGACATTTCTGCCTAAGGTAACACAAAATAAAAAGTGTTATACTAGGCTATACTAGGCCAAAAATAGTATACCTAAGGTAACATAATCTAGTAACACATGTGAGGAAGAGGTTGCGATAGCTTGTTTATGGTGTAGTGTTTAGGTAGACTTCTTTGAGCTACCATTTTTGATCTGAAATGAACTTGAGAAATCTTGAAATTTATTAGCAATTTTGAGAACTTGAATGAATGTTTTTGCCTTAGGAAATACGAATTAGAAGTTAGCAATAAATAATCAGAGTCTCAAAATAAAGATATATTCAAAAATTCTTCAGACCCACTAACCCACGTTGAAATGTAGGTTGACAGGTGTCAGTCCCTGAAAAATGCAGTTTACCCACGATTTTTGGAAAATAAAATCCAAAATTGATTTCAATTAAATAAATCAAGGTAAAATCAAAATAAAATCAATACTGATCAGCTTCATTTTCTGATGTGATCATTTTCACCAAGATAATCACAACTCTGAATGTGATTAAAAATAATAAAAATAATCACCAATCCTGATGAAATCACTTTCATTTTCCTGATCACTATCATCCTGATTCCAAAGATTAAATGGAGTTCCACGTGGCAATTTTAGAATTTAACCTGAAAAGAACATCAATAATCTAAAGAAAAAAATCTTGTTAGATTGTCAAAAATATCTTGGAAATATGAAAGAATCAGTCATACGCATAGATGTATACGCCGATACATTGAATATTTAAAATGACTGTTCAGCTTCTCACTCTTTCCTTTATAAACCCTTGATGTCTTTTGCCTTTCTTAACTCCAAAAACACACAAAACCTCTCTGTTAACACAGAGCTTCCACAAAACACAATGACCTTCAACCCAATCTTTCGATTTCTCACAGATGATAAACACCAAAGATTCAATATTCATCTCTTTGAAGAGATGACTTTTCTCATCATTTTAGACATGGTTGGAGTAGATCCATATAATGTCCAGAACCTTCTCTTAGAACATCCATCTGTTGGATACAATCACCCTCTAACCTCCTCAAAACTTGAGGATGAAGAATTTGGCCGAGAGTCTGAGGTTGATCTTGATGGGGATGCTATACATCCAAGTCAGTTGCTCTCATTCAAGTCACCCAGACAAGGAATCCAGGGGTAATCATCAAAGTGACTCTTGAGATGCTCCTTGTCCTGAAGTATATCTTTGAAGACTAAGAACAACAACAACTTTAGACAAGAATAGGGTTATCAGTAGAAGTTAGACAAAAAGATATTTGTATTTCATTTCCATGTATGTAATGCTTTCAATTAATGAAAATACAATTTCTTATTATCTACTTGTCTGTGATTGTTTATTGACTGATCTGAAAAACAATATAAACTATCAGTATGAATGAATTAAAGTTTGCTTGCATAGACTTAACAAAACTCAGAATTAGATCACTACATAAAATGAACTTCAGGATTTGACACACAAATTTCGCAATCCTGATACTGACGATAAAATCCTGATGATGTCAGCATACTGATAGTAATCCTGACCCTGATGTTTATTAACAAGTCTATCGTACTGAAATTTATCAAAGTACAATGTTACAGCTTAAGCATTTAACAATCAAATATAGATCATGACAAGAATATCAAGTCTATAAGCTGAAAACAACATACCTTGCTACTTTTGCAGATGTTAAAGATCTAGAAATTTAACATTCCTAACTCACTTACTAATCTAATGAATGTAGTCTCATCAAGTGGTTTAGTTAGAATATCTGCAAGTTGTTTGTCAGTAGAAACAAAATGAAGTTCCATAGTACCATTCTCAATATGCTCTCTAATAAAATGATACCTGACATCAATGTGCTTAGTCCTTGAATGTTGAACTGGATTTTCTGCAATTTTGATAGCATTAGTATTATCACAAAACATAGGAATATTACTAAGTGTCATACCATAATCCATCAACTGATTTCTTATCCAAAGGAGCTGTGCACAACAACTACCTGCTGCTATGTACTCAGCTTCTGCAGTTGAGGTTGAGACAGATTGTTGCTTCTTGCTTGCCTAAGAAATCAATCTATTTCCCAAGAATTGACATATACCTGTAGTGCTTTTCCTATCTATTTTACACCCTGCATAATCAGAGTCTGAATAGCCAATTAGGGAGAAATCAGATTCTCTAGGATACCATAAACCAAGATTTGGAGTTCCTTTGAGATATCTAAAAATTCTCTTCACAACAATTAAATGAGATTCCTTAGGATCACTTTGGAATCTAGCACATAAATAGGTAGAAAACATTATATCTGGTCTACTTTCAGTTAAATATAACAATGAGCCTATCATGCCTCTATAACTAGTATTATCCACACTTTTTCCCTTAGGATTAGAGTCTAGTTTTGTGGCTATTGCCATGGGTGTTTTTGCAACTGCACAGTCTTGAAAGTCAAACTTTCTTAAAAGATCTTTGATATACTTTGACTGATTAATGAAAATACCAGTCTCAGTTTGTTTGACCTGCAAGCCTTAGAAATAATTTAATTCACCCATCATGCTCATCTGATACTTAGATTGCATAAGCTTGCTAAACTTAGCACACAACTTTTCATTAGTAGAGCCAAATATGATATCATCAACATAAACTTGAACTAAAAGCAATTCACCTTTTATCTTTCTAAAGAATAGAGTTTTGTCAATTGTACCTCTTGTGAAGCAATTTTTAAGAAGAAAATTAGACAAAGTCTCATACCATGCTCTTGGTGCCTGCTTTAGTCCATAGAGTGCCTTGTCAAGTTTGTAGACATGATTTGGAAATTTTGGATCAACAAATCCAGGTGGTTGCTCCACATACACTTTCTAATCAAGATTGCCATTTAAAAAAGCACTCTTTACATCCATCTGGTATACCTTGAATTTTGAATAAGCTGCAAATGCAAGAAACATTCTGATTGCTTCCAATATTACTATAGATGCAAAGGTTTCATCATAATCAATGCCTTCTTCCTGAGAGTAACCCTTGGCCACCAGTCTTGCTTTGTTTCTTACAATCATACTAGATTCATCTAGCTTGTTTCTGAAAACCCATTTTGCACCAACAATTGATCTGTCTTTGGGTCTTGGTACCAGTTTCCAGACTTTGTTTCTCTCAAACTCATTTAACTCCTCCTGCATTGCAATTACCCAATCAGGATCCTGTAAGGCTTCTTCAACCTTCTTAGGTTCATTCTTTGAGAGAAAGCAACTATACAAGCATTCATTTTGAATTGATCTTATAGTTCGAACACCACTATTTGGATCACCAATAATCAAATCTTTAGTATGATCCTTTGTCCATTTTCTAACAGGTGGTAGATTGCCTCTGCTAGATTCTCCCCCTAAGGTAGTGGTATCTCTTGTAGAAGAAATCTTTCTGCCTTCAATAGCTCCCCCTTGATCAGTAGAATCAGTAAATTCCATATTGCTACTAGTTACTGATCTTTCCTCAGTAGACTCTGAAGGATCAGTTCCTGATGGAGTAGACTCTGAATAGCTAGTCTGCTCCTGATGATCACTGTGTTCTCCTTGATTCATTTGCTCCCCCTCAACAGTAGCATTCATTTGAGAAGCAATAGAAATTCCTTCTGAAGAACCTTCATCATCACTGGAGAGTATCTCAGAATTCTTCAGATTTTCAAATTCCAATTTGTCATGGCTCTCATCAGTTTGCAGAATTCCAAATTTCTTATCATCAAATGCAACATGAATTGATTCCATAACAATGTGAGTTCTGAGATTATAAACTTTGAAGGCCTTAGATGCTGAATATCCTAGAAAGATTACTTCATCCGATTTGGCTTCAAATTTTCCAAGTTGTTCTGGATGAACTTTTAGGACATAGCATTTGCATCCAAAGATGTGAAAGTATTTCACACTTGGTTTCTTTCCTTTGATCATCTCATAGGGAGTTTTTCCATGACTATTTACCAAGGTACAGTTTTGAGTGAAACATGCAGTGTTAATAGCTTCTACCCAAAAATAGGTTGGAAGTTTTGCATCTGCAAGCATGGTTCTTGCTGCCTCTATGAGAGTCCTGTTCTTTCTTTCCACTACACCATTCTGCTGAGGTGTACCAGGTGCAGAAAACTGTTGAGTGATTCCGTTGTCTGCACAAAAATCCTCTATTGTAGAATTCTTGAATTCTGTACCATTGTCACTCCTAAGTACTTTGACTTTGTACTCAGAGTTATTCTGAATATTCTTTACAAGTTCAATGATTTGCTGAGGAGCTTCATCCTTCTTGTATAGAAAGAACACCCATGTGAACCTTGTGAAATTGTCCACTATTACTAGAGCATATCTTTTCTTGTTGGTTGACATAATGTTTACTGGACCAAACAGATCAAGATGTAGCATGTGAAATGGTTCAGTAATTGAATTTATAGTCTTGCTCTTGAAAGTGGTTCTTCTTTGTTTTCCAAGCTGACAAGCATCACAAAGTCCATCTTGCACAAAATTTGCCTTAGGTAGACCTCTCACAAGATTGTGCTTAACAAGTTGATTAAGCATCTTGAAGTTGAGATGTGAGAGCTTCTTGTGCCAATTCCAGCTTTCATCACTTGTTGCTTTGCTGTAGAGACATCTAACAATTCCTTTAGATGTATCACTTAAGCTGGCTTCATATATGTTACCATGTCTTTGACCAGTTAGAACAATCTCTCCATTCTGCATATTCAAGATTTTGCATCCTTCTCTGTCAAAGATTGATTGGTAACCTTTATCACCTAGTTGACTTATGCTTAAAAGTGTATGTTTTAAGCCTTCAACCAGTGCTACGTTTTCTATGATGACATTCCCCAAAACAATTGAGCCATATCCCAGAGTTTCTCCTTTGTTGCCATCTCCAAAAGATATTACTGGGCCAGCTTTCCTCTCAAATTTTGTAAGCAGGGACTTTTTTCCAGTCATATGTCCAGAGCATCCACTATCCAAAATGATTGAATGCTTTTTTCCTATGCCCTGCGAACAAAAAGTAACTATTTAGAATTTTTTAGGACCCAACTTTGATTGGATCCTTTCTTACTAGATTTAGAAACGACAAGCTTTGAAGATTTTGCTTTTACTTTACCTATTGCAGAGTCAACCTTAGACTCTGATTTCACAAACTATTTGTGACTAGGAGTTTCAGATTTCAAAGAATAATAGTCATAATACAGTTCATGATATTCTCTACACATATAAATGGAATGAAGTAAACTACCACAATGATAACAAGCTTTTTGTGGTTGGTATTGAATTTTCTGAGTCTTGGGGAATCTGGACTCAATTTTCCAAGAAGGTTTTTGATTGCAGTCTAGGGCCAAATGATTATGATTTCCACACTTATAGCATTTTTTCCTAGGTGCATCAGGTACATTCTTGTAATTATTCTCTTTGTTAATACCTTCTTTTCCATTCCTATTTCTTTTGATCTTGCTAGACTCTGAAAGACCATCTAGTCTCTGTTTCAACTGAGACTTAGACAGAAACCCTATGTTAACATTTTTAGGTTTCTCTAACACTTTCTCATCTGAATTATTATTGTTAATCCTTTTGTGTATAACAGGGGTACCTTTTGAATCAACAAATTTAACATGTTTAGGTTCAGAAACAATTTTCTTACCTTCAGATTTAGATGTGCTAGCTTCTACTTTACTATCATCATTGACAATAGCTACTTTTTCTTCTTCTCTAGCCTTATCAAAACCTAAACCATTAACTTTACCACGAATTCCACTTTCAAAGATTTTACCAGAATTGTTAATGGTTTTAATCACATCTCTCTCTTCTTCTAGTTCTTTTCTGACATAGTCATAAGCCTCAAGAATAACACTATAATCATGCTTAGCTTTATCAGAACTTAACTTGTATTCTTTCATTTGAATTAACTCAGATTCAAGAAAATTATTTCTATCAACTAATTTATCATTCTTAACCTTAAGTTCATCTCTTTCACTGATAAGAATTCTAAAATTAGTCATAAGATTCTTAAACTCAGCATGGATAGATCTAATTTCATCAGAATTTAAGCTATCAAATGAATCAAGAGAGTGAAGTGATACCTTAACAGAAGATGGAGAAGTTTTCTTTAGAGATCCAGGTTTGTCTGAAACATTTGCCATCAATGCAATGTTGTCATAATCCAATTCTTCTTCAGAATCACTGGAATCAGCCCAGTCCTTCTGT
This sequence comes from Kitagawia praeruptora, assembly GCA_037693485.1. NCBI lineage: Eukaryota > Viridiplantae > Streptophyta > Magnoliopsida > Apiales > Apiaceae > Kitagawia > Kitagawia praeruptora. Next base: position 110,842,408 of record CM075351.1, on the reverse strand, counting down.
GTGACCATAAGTGCATTACCCTTTCCTGAATTCCTAGGCTTCTTACACTCACTAGCAAAGTGTCCAAGCTCGCTGCAGTTAAAGCACTTGATCTTGGCCTTATCAAGCTTGACAATTGTACTTTTGCCTTTGTCACTCTTCTTCTCCTCCTTCTTTTGAAAAGGTCCTTTGCTAAATCTTCTCCTGTTGAATCTTCCTTTCTTGAAAGCTTTAGCAAACATAGCAAAGAGTTCCTGCATCTCTGATTCAGAATCACCGTTATCAGAGTCTATATCAGTAGTCTCTGACTCAGAACTTTCTTTGCTTTTCTTTTTCCTTGAGTTCTTTACAGCAGGCTCTTCATGCTGTTCCTCTGGAAGCTTCTTTGATTCAGATTGAGCAGTAAGTGCAACAATCTTCATCTTTCCTTCACTCCTGCTCTTCTTCTGCTGCTTGTCAAGTTCATGAGCCCTCAGTTTTCCATACAGTGCCTCTAATGATATCTCATCAAGATCATTAGCTTCCTCAATTGCAGATATCTTCTCATTGTAGAAATCAGGCAAAGCTTTCATGAACTTTGTATTCATATCCTCCAAGTCAAAATATTTACCATGCATGGCCATCTCATTGATGAGTTTTGTAAACCTATCAAAGGTGTCAGTAAGTGACTCACCAGACTTGGATTCAAAGTACTCATACTGTTGTATAAGTAGTGTCCTCATGTTCTTCCTGACAGGCTTAATTCCTTCATAGTGAACCTTAAGATTGTCCCATATATCCTTAACAGTTTTACAAGAGAGAACAGAATCAAGACTGTTGAATAATATGTTTCTCACTTTAGCATCTTTAAGAACATTCTCCTTGTCCTTATCTGACCACTCAGATTTAGGCTTCTCTGCTGTATGTTCTGGAACAACTTGTCCATCAACAGTTGCTTGTCCAACAACCTTTGTTGGGATAAAAGGTCTGTTAGATATAATTGATGTAATTACTAATCAGTGTTTAAGTGATACAGTGTTAAAACAGAGTTTAAACTGGAAGCAGTCAGAGTTTGAATAAACGCTGATGGATGGAAGCGCAAACGCTGATTACTGGAAGCGCAATAGAGTTTGTTAAACTCTGTCTGGCAGAAGTGTCTACAAGTCAACAGTAATTGAAGATAAACATGGAAGCAATATCTTTGAAGATTGGATAGTTATCAAAGAGATTGAGTTGACTTAGAAGACGTGTAGCAATCGTAATTGATATCAATTGTATAGCTTAATTATAGGAGTATCAATTTACGATTGTATAATAGTTGTATGTTTTATAAATACAGTTAGGTTAACCCTAGAAGGGTATCAAAACATTGAAATATTCATTCGGTGTAACCTAAGCAGCTCTCTGTGATATTTTACATCACTGAGAGAGGAATTATTAATTCCAAACAGTTTTTAAGTACAAAAACGTGTATTCTTGTTAATCTCTCATACAGTACTTGATTATAATTTGTATTCGACCTAATAAGTGGTATTAGAGCCAATATGTTACTTTATTACAGTTTAAGATCCAAACACAATAATAATCAATGGTAGAGATTCCTCCTCCATCAGGTTCTGAGAAGGCTCCTACAACTGTGAGTCGTTATGAAACTATTAGGGTTCCTATTCTTAGGCCAGCAGAATATGCAATCTGGAAGGTTAAGATGACTATGTTTCTGGAGGCTACAGATCCAGAATATCTAGACAGGATTTATGAAGGTCCTCATATGCCTACCAAGTTATCTGTTGCTACTGCTGGACAAGAGGCTAATACAGTTCCAAAGGAGAAGAAAGATATGACTCCTGAAGATCTTTCATCTATTGCAAAGGATGCAAAGGTTAGGCATCTACTTCATATTGCCTTAGACAATGTTATGTCTAACAAAGTGATTAATTGCACCACTGCAAAAGAGATCTGGGATGCTCTTGAGGTTAGATGTCAAGGAACTGCTGCTATCAAGAAGAATAGAAGAAACATACTCACACAGGAGTATGAGCACTTTGAGGCTAAATCTGAAGAGACCATGAAAGAAACATTTGACAGATTCTGTAAACTGCTCAATGATTTGTCATTGGTAAACAAAGAATATGATCTAGAAGACTTAAATCTCAAGTTTCTTCTTTCTCTACCTGAAAAGTGGGATGTGAAAATAACCACCATAAGAGATAACTATGATCTTGCTGATACTGAGATTGATGAAATCTATGGGCTGCTCAAAACTCATGAATTAGAAATGGAGCAGAGAAACAGAAGATCAAGTAAGAAGTTAAAGTCTGTTGCACTTAAGGTTGAGGAGAAACCTATGAAGAAGAAAACTAAAGGAAAGGCTTTAGTCATTCATTCTGAAAGTGAATCATCAAACTCTGATGATAATTCAAACACATCTGAATCATCTGACTCCGAGGATGATGAAGAGGAAATGAAGAAAATGGCTGTTTTAATGGTGAAAACCTTCAAGAAGTTGGGTTTCAAGAACTTCAAAAAGGGAAAAAGGTTTTCTAGAGATTCAAATGAAAACAAGAGGAATTTCAGGAGGTCTGAGAGAAAGGAGACCAAATCTGGGAAGAAGGACAAGTCTGAGATTCAATGCTATAAGTGTAAGGAGATGGGTCACTATGCTCCTGAGTGCAAGAAGGGTAAAACTGAGAAAGCACTTTTCACCAAAGGCAGAGATTGGGCAGACACTTCAGATTCAGATGAGGAAATCAACTATGCTCTCATGGCTACTACTGTTAAGACAGATTCTGAACCTCTGAAAATAAGGTACCTCTTACTACATATGCCTATAATACTGATAATGTAACCGAATTGAGAATTTATCTTAAGGCATTGCATATTAGTTATATGGATCATACTTTAGAAAATGAGAGAATAAAGTCTGAAAATTCTGAACTTAAACAGAGAAACAAAATTGTTGAAGAACAACTTGAAAACATGCAGAAAGTTCAGAAAGAAAGAGATGATGCTGTTTATCTCGAAAAGGAGTTGCTAGAAAAATATAAGCAACTAGAATCTGAGTTGGAAGAGAAAAATCACATAATTAAGACATGGACTCATTCTGGAAAAGACACTAATGAGGTTTTTCAATCTGACACTGTTGGTCTAGGTTATTCTGAGGAAGATGAACTTAGGTTTCAGAATAAAGTCAAGATTAGACCACCACTTCAACCTAAGAAATTTGGAACATTTGTTAATGGAATAATTGAACCTAGGTTTGAAGGTGGTAAACAGACTATCAAGAAAGAATCAGTAAAAAATAGTGTTAAACAGGTTAATATTGGTTTAATGACAGATAAACAACTCAAGCATAAGCTTAAGGAGTTAAAATCTGTTAAGAAAAAGAAAGTGTCTAGAAAGAACAGAAATGGTAAAGTAGGCATTTCTCAGGGTAATTATCCAATGCTTGCTACTTTTGCTCCAAGAAAAACATGTCATAACTGTGGTAGTACCAACCATCTTGCTAGTTTTTGCAGGAAGAACAAAAACATTAATTCTTTACTTTCTAAGTCTGAAGTAAAAAAAAGTTAATTTTAGAACTAGACCACAGACATTATGCAAACACTGTGGAAGTACTTGGCATTCCATTTATACTTGCAAAGATTATCATGCTATCTATCATAATTATTATGAACCCAAGCCAAATTTGAAATGGGTTAGAGTTAATTCTGCAAGTGTAAACACTGATAAAGTTAGCTTAAACTCTGATAATATGCATTCCGCTGTAAAAGCTAACAAATTTAAGAAAGCCAAAGGATCCAAGTAAGTCTGGATCCTTAAAACTAATCCTCAGTAATTGTTTGTGATTGCAGGGCACCAGGGAAAGTACCCTAGTCGTGGACAGTGGATGTTCAGGACACATGACTGGAAATAAAGCCCTGCTATCAGAGTATGTGGAGAAGGCTGGCCCAAAAGTTTCCTATGGAGATGGCAACATAGGACATACTCTGGGATATGGCAATATCAATCTTGGAAGTGTTATCATCACAAATGTAGCTCTGGTTCCAGGACTGAAGCATGATTTGCTATCTGTGAGTCAAATCTGTGATAGAGGTTATCATATAGATTTTCAGCATGAATATTGTGAAGTCATCAGTAAGTCAACTAGAAAGGTTGCTATAGTTGGAAACAGACACAATAACATTTATGAAATAAAGTTGTCAACAAACTCTGATGGCAAAGCAGTATGTCTGTCAACAAGGATGTCTAGTGAAGAGAGTTGGAAGTGGCATAAGAAACTCTCACATTTGAATCTGAACAACATCAATGAGCTGATTAAAAAGAATCTTGTTAGAGGGCTACCAAAATCATTATTAAATGTTGATGGCCTATGTGATTCCTGTCAAAAGGCCAAACAAAGGAAGTCATCTTTCAAGAGCAAGACTGAATCTTCAATTGTTGATCCTTATCATCTTCTACATGTTGATCTTTTTGGACTAGTAAATGTGATGTCATTTGGAAGAAAGAAATATGCCTTGGTTATTGTGGTTGAACACACCAGATATACATAGGTGTATTTTCTAGCAAAGAAGGATGAAACTGCATTTATTCTGATGGAGCATATAAAGCAACTGGACAAAGGATCAAAACACAAAGTCAAGATAATCAGAAGTGATAATGGCACTGAATTCAGAAATGCAACAATGGAAGAATTCTGTAAAGACAGAGGAGTTAAGCAAGAGTTTTTGCACCTGGTACACCACAGCAAAATGGTGTAGTTGAAAGAAAGAACAGAACCTTGATAGAAGCTGCAAGAACTATGCTTGATGAAGCAAAATTGCCAACTTATTTCTGGGCAGAAGCTGTTCAAACTGCCTGTTTTACTCAGAATGCCACTCTGATCAACAAGCATGGAAAAACACCATATGAAATGGTGAGAGAAAAGAAGCCAAACCTGAAATATTTTCATATTTTTGGGTGCAAGTGCTTTGTGCTGAAAACTCATCCTGAACAGTTGACAAAATTTGATTTAAAAGTCGATGAAGGAATTTTTGTGGGCTATCCACTGTCAACTAAGGCATTCAGAGTTTATAATCTGAGAACCAAAGTGATCATGGAGTCTATTCATGTGTCATTTGATGACAAGAAAATTACTGGACTTGAAGATGTAGATGAACATGATCAACTGCACTTTGCAAATGAAGAATTATTCTCTGATCGAGTAAACTCTGATCAGGCTGAACTGATAAACTCTGTTGAACTTAACTATGAGCCTCTACTGGTAGATACTGAAGGAACTTCTCAGTCACATACTAGGGAAGAACCAGTTGAGGGGGAGCATGAAGAATCACTTCAAAGTGATGACTCAAATTCTAATGAAAAGTCAGCTGAAAAATCTGGATCAAACAGTGATGACTCAAACTCTGAGAGTTCAAACTCTGAGCAGTTAAATTCAGGGGGAGCCTCAGAGAATGAAGAAAGTCATCAAGAAAATCAGGAGAACATGGATCGAGGGGGAGGATCAAACTCTGAGAGAAGTCATTTGCCCTCATCTAGGAAATGGACCAAATCTCATACACCTGATTTGATAATTGGTGATCCAGATGCAAGAGTAAGGACAAGAAGTGCAACAACAAATGAATGTCTATTTCATACTTTCTTGTCACAAGCTGAGCCAAAGAAGGTAGAAAAAGCTCTTCAAGATGCTGACTGGATAACAGCAATGCAAGAAGAGTTGAATGAATTTGAGAGGAATGAAGTTTGGAAACATGTACCAAGACCAAAGAATAGGTCTGTTGTTGGTACTAAGTGGGTATTCAGAAATAAAACTGACAGTGAAGGGGTTGTTACAAGAAACAAGGCCAGACTGGTGGCAAAAGGTTATTCACAGCAGGAAGGAATAGATTATGATGAGACTTTTGCTCCAGTAGCAAGATTGGAGGCAATAAGGATGTTTCTTGCTTATGCTTCTCATAAGAAATTCAAGGTATTTCAGATGGATGTGAAAAGTGCCTTTCTGAATGGGAAACTTGAAGAAGAAGTGTTTGTTGAACAACCACCAAGATTTGTGGACCCCAAATATCCAGATTATGTCTACAGGCTTGATAAAGCACTTTATGAACTTAAGCAGGCACCAAGAGCATGGTATGAAACTTTAGCTCAATTTCTACTAGAAAGTGGGTTTCACAGAGGTACAATTGATAAAACTCTGTTTTACTTTCAATCTGGTAGTGACTTGCTTCTAGTTCAAATATATGTTAATGACATAATTTTTGGGTTTACTAATAATAAACTCTGTACAAAGTTTACCAAGCTAATGCAGTCCAGGTATCAAATGAGTATGATGGGAGAGCTTAGTTATTTTCTAGGCCTACAGGTGAAGCAAACAGATGATGGAATTTTCATAAATCAAGCAAAATATACCAGGAATCTTCTCAAGAAATTTGGTATGCTTGATTGCTCATCTGCATCAACTCCCATGGCAACAGCAACTAAATTGGATAAGGATACAGGAGCATCAGTAGATATAACAAACTACAGAGGAATGATAGGGTCTCTTCTTTATCTTACAGCAAGTAGACCTGATATCATGTATGCAACCTGTCTCTGTGCAAGGTTTCAGGCTGATCCCAGAGAACCACATCTCACAGCTATGAAAAGAATTTTCAAATATCTCAAGGGCACCATTACTTTAGGGCTGTGGTATCCTAGAGAATCAGATTTCAAGCTTATTGGTTACTCTGATGCAGACTTTGCAGGCTGTAAGATAGATAGAAAAAGCACTAGTGGAAGTTGTCAATTTCTGGGTGACAGATTGGTTTCTTGGTACAGTAAGAAACAGAAATCAATTTCTACTTCTATAGCTGAAGCAGAGTATATTGCTACTGGTAGCTGTTGTGCACAGATTCTATGGATGAAGAATCAGTTGCTAGATTATGGATTGAGGTTTAGTAAAATTCCTATTTACTGTGATAATCAAAGTGCTATTGCTATGACAGGTAATCCAGTACAACATTCGATGACCAAGCACATCAGCATAAGGTATCATTTTATCAGAGAGCATGTAGAGGAAGGAAACATTGAGCTTCATTTTGTGTCTACAGACCAACAGCTTGCAGATATCTTCACCAAGCCATTGAGTGAAGCTACATTTACAAGGCTGGTAAATGAACTTGGAATGGTCTCTAGTTTTGACTAGAGATGCTGGTTAGACTCAAAATTCACTTATGTAATGCATTATTCATATTTGTGTGATATGTTAAATACTATGTGAACTCAGTTTTTAAACTCTGATATGTAAACTCTGCTCATAGACTGTCAAACTTTGTTAGCATGCTAGATAAACTCTGAGTAATTCTGATAATGTTATTGTCTGAGATGAACACCAATGAAGAAAATGTATGAAGCATGGTTCTCAGTTATTAATCATGAATCCTTCTAAGTTATCTGTGATCTAATCTTAGACTGTGCAGAAATTCAACACAAGCATGATACTGTTCATATTTATAGCATCTCTTAGTTTATTTATCCTAAACTCTGAGTCTGTAAATGATGTGTGCATTGCCTCTCATGAATTCTTTCTGATGTTGATGACTCCTAAACTCTGTTAGTGACACTCTGTTCCCAAGACATTCATATGGTACTTGATGATTCCTTGTTTGTACTTGTGAAAATTTATAAAACTTGAGATGTGTCATTGTTTATTTTGATGAGTACCAAAGCATGCATGCACCCTGTGAGAACTTGAGCCAAATAGTGATTGATACATTTTATATCAATCAATTTTTTTTCTGTGTGCTGTTCATCAGTAAGTATGTTGCTCTAGAACTTGTTTTAAACCATTTTGAGACTGCATGATGTGTATGTGCATGTAAATGATAAAGGCATTAGGATTTACCACACTTATCCAAACACTATTCATAAAAACAAAACCCTTAGTCAACCTCTTTGAGCCTTACTAACTGTTTCTTTCAAACTCTGTTTTAACAAGAGCAGTTATATTCATTTGGAAATTAAAATCCAAACAGGTGAGAGTTTCTCTGCAAAGGAAAGTTTATTTGGTGGAAATATATACATAAAAAAATGTATATATATATATATATATATATATATATATATATATATATATATATATATATATATATATATATATATACTGATCATCATGTACAAATATGTACTTGCAGTACAACTGAACACTTTGCTCTTTCGTTCAGTTAGTCATTTCTTCTCTTTCTTCTTTTTCCAGTCACCTATTTGTTCTTAACCAAATTACAACCTTGAACAAAGTCCTTTTGATTTGTGCATACATATATTCAAAGTAGTGTAGATTTGGTGGACAACCAAGCATATGGTAGTATCTGCTTTTATTGGTTGAACTGAGTGTAAACACTTCATCTAAACACTTGTGTTATTTGAGAGTTTGTACGTTTTTAATCCATAGCATGTTACTCATTGAATGCGACTCTGATATCTATCTCTTGATCTTTTTGTCTATAAAGACTGTGTGCTTACTTGGATAATCATGGACATCAAAGGGAATAGGTGTATTCAGATTTCTGTATTTAAGTTACTACAGAGTTTAGCATTCATCATATATTCAGTGTTTATAATGAGAGTTTGTGCATCCAGTGTCTACTGATTTATCTTTATGGATTTTATGAAATATTAGATGCTCTAAAAATTGGATTGGTACACTCTGCTATATACAAACAAATATTCACAACTGTGCAGTATTTGAAAGGGTTACAGTAATAAAGTTGGAGAATTGACAAACACTGATGGATTTTGTCTACATACTCTAAGGTATATTTTATTTCAGATGATTTCAAATTTGGGGTAAAAAGAGATTTTGACAGCTGTTGATATGTGTAAAAGTATTTAATTGTGTTAGTGTTAAGAGAGAGAAGGTAGCAGTAATTATGGTTGAAATTACTGAGTCTGTGTATTTGTTCCGTTAAATGTGTGCCACGTGTCCCACTCACACGTTTCTCAATGATCGTGTCTCACCACACATGGTAAGTGGTTACGTGTATTTATGGTGAAACGATTGAGTTTAATTGTTTAACACATATCTAATCATTATTAATATACACGATTCATCTTCACTCATACACTTTCACCCACTCACAATTACTTCTTACACAACCACTCACGAGTCTACTTCATTCTTCACTTGCCCATTTCATCAAACACTTATCATTCATATCATTCTTTTCTTATTTTCTTCTCAATCATCCTAATGGAAACCAAAGCTTTCACTTCTCTTGGCCTTCTGTTTGTTTCTATTAACTATGCAGCACCTCTGGACAATGAAAACGCCCCAGAAGCGTTTCATTTGATGCAGAATTTCTTACGAGATTCGGAGATTGGCCAGGCTTTAGTTGAACCTCAAACACTGTATGCATCTCAAATCGCTTCATTCTGGCAAAACTCAGTATATATACGATGATGGAGGAGAGAATGGGACTCCATCCATTGTATTCACTTATGAAGATCAAAAGTTTGTTATCATTCCAAATACTGTTAGAGAAACAATGGGTTTTGACACTCATACTTCGTATAGTGTGCTTTCTGAAACAAATCTGCGTGAGATGCTGTAGCAGATTGGGTATTCAGGATCTCTGGTAAAGCTTGGATCGGTTAAAAGGCCACATTTGCGAAAAGAATGGAGTTTCTTTTTCGACTGTATTACCAGGGCATTTGGGAACAAAGTCACCAACTGGGATGCAATTCCAATTGATAGTCTCCAAATCAGGTATTCTTTACTCTATGGTACTAATTTTGATTTTGGACGACATGTGTTAATGAATTTAGGTGGTAGATTGTCAGCACCTACAACAGTATATTTTGCCAGATTTTGTCAATTGTTATATACTGCCTGTGTGCCAAATGTTCAAACTGTTGAGGATGACAAAATTCAGCCCTTTAAAGTCAACAAGAGATTTTTCTCTGATTTGACAAACAAAGATGCCACCAAAGAGCAGTTACCTGCCTTGGTCTTTCCACTTGCTTTACAAAACTTTCTAAACCAACCACAAGAATCTCAACCTACTCAATCCTTAAACACTGATCCTATTTCAAACTCTGCACCCAATAAACCTCAACTCAAATCATCCATCACACAACCAAAACCTACATCAACTCAACCTGAACCTCTAAACACTGGACCTTTAAACATTGAATCACCTAAAACATCTCAATCCCAACCACAGCCTCCTCCTACTACACATCAAACTGAACAACAACCATCCAAATCCAAGCTCAAACGTAAAGGGAGAACCAAGCATGCTGCTATTAACTCAAGACATAGCACTGCTAGAGCCACTCTTGCCAGAAAGGAAAAGAAAGAAAGAGCAAATAGGTCCCCATCACCTTCTACTATTGATCTTGATGAAGAAGAGTCAATTTCTAATGAAGAAGAGGTTCCTGTTGCAGTACAGACCTATAAAAGAAGGAAGCTGGTTATTTCTGATTCAGATGATGAGATGGTCATTGCAACTCCAGAGGCTATCTTTCAGGAGAATCCTGCTGTTGAGACAGAGACTAACACAACATCTAATCCAGCAGAACATGAACTCAGAATTGATGAACCAGTGATTGCTGAGGTTCAAATTGAAAAATATGACAGAACTGAGTTACCTGTCATGGAAGAATTTGATGAAAATTTTATTGAAGTAGAGGTACCTATTCCAACACCCATGGTTGCAACAAATTCTGCAGATACTGGTGTTACAGATCAGCCTACTGTAGTACTAGAAGAAACAGAGGTTGCATCTCATACAGAGTCATTCTCTGATGCACATCAAGTCTCTAATCATGGTGAGGAAATTGATCAACCTGCAAAAGTTGTCTCTGCTAATCATGAAGAACAAGTTACTAAAGAAGCATCTGTTGCTGAACTTCATGAAGAAACTGCCTCAGTTGCAGATGCAGATGATCAAGATCAAGCTGATGAAAATGCAAATGATTTTTCTGCAGAACTGAGTGGAGATGCTGGTTCTGTTCCAGCTGTTCAAGATCCAGTTCAGACTGATGGACAGAAAACAGGAGAGAAACCAGACTTTGCTGGACCTTCTGTAAGGGAAATTGAAATGATTATCTGGCTAAGCAAACTGTAGATTGGTATGAAGCAGACTGCATCTTTCCTGTTGGAAGAGCAGCTACTTTTCTCAAGGATAACTCTAAGAAGATTTCCAATCCAGACATTCTTACTTGTTTGCAAGGTACAGTGATTCAGGTTAAGACTTTGAATCACAGATTTGATGCTACTCAGAAGTCCATTATAGATCTCAGAGCTGAAGTAGCAAATAGAGAAATGAGTCTACAGAGAGACAACACCAGGTTGTTTCAAACCTTCTCCAAAGTTCAAGAAAATTTAACTCAGAGATTAGGCAAAGTTGAAGAAAATCAGACTTTGTTAGCTGACAAGATTGAATCTATTGCAAATTCTCTTGAGTTAATTACTTCAATCTTGATTCCTGATGATGTCAAAAAGGGGGAGAGATATGCTAAGACTAAATGCAGGGAATCTCGAACTCTGACTAAAAAGGATGATGCTGGAGATGGAGGAGCAGATGATCAAGGTAGGAGATTGAGACCTGGGAAGTCAATTGCTCATTCTGAAAAAGTGGACAAAGTGAAAATTGCAAAGTCTGGTGGAATAAACACTGATGTTCAAAGTACTTCGAAGATCATGAATTTAAAATTCTCTGACAATCCACAAACTGATGAAGAGCTTGCTGCTAAGTTGTTTTTGGAAGAAAATGAAGAGGGAGTTACTCTTGCAGACATTCAAGCTGAGTAAAAGAGTCTACAAGCTGAACATAAAAAGGTTTTGAAGTCTGGCAAGTTGAAGAAGAATGTAAAGGTTGCTAGGCCTGTTCTTAAAGGCATTGAAATTAAAAAAAAAAGTTGGTGATGATCAAAGGACTAAATTGTTTAGAAAGCCAACAGATGCAGAAAGTAAGCAAAAGCTTAAAGGTATTGCTGAAGAAGAAAGAGTTTTAAAGAAATCCAGTGCAACCTCTGTTTCTACACAAGTTGTATAGAAGAAAGGAAACATAACCTCTAATTCTACACGAGTTGTGCAGAACTCTCTATCTTCCTCTTTACAAGCAGTTTTTGGAAAGACATCTGTGTTTGAGGAAACCCCAGAGACTGGAGGTCCTATGGATTTTTCTGATGGAAAAGGTTTAACAGGGAAAATTGGAAGAAATAAAGCTGGACTGGGCTCTCATAGAGATCAAAGACAACAAACTAGTCCGAGAGATCTTTCCTCACTGGCTATTCCAGGTCGTGGTGTAACTTAAGAAAGCTTAGACAGACTGGAATCAGTACAGTTGGTTCATCAGAAAAGTTTGGAAAAAGATTTTATTTTGTATTTTATGTCTGATGGAACAGTGTATAAGATTGGTGAATTTGATCTTGATCTGAAATACTGGGAAGAACTTGAATATGTTATGTATCTATTCAAGGTAAGGAATCGAAGAACTGAGTCAGTTGCAAATGTGCTTAGACAGAAGATGCTTCATAACTTGGCAACTAGAGGCATGAAATACAACAGCAGATATGTCCCTAAATACAGAGATTGGAATGGAAATCTTATTGAGATGAAAAAGGGTACTACAAAGCTGAAGACTGATCTGGGTATTACAGTTCTTGATTTCAATTCACAATCAGAGGAAGTGAAATTTATTAGACTGGGAAATGATATGAGGAGAAACAAAATCTATGATCTAAGGTCTACTATCTATCAGACTGATGAAAATGATCCTGAGTTAAGGGAAATCAGAGAGATAATGCAGAGAGAGCTTGAGAATGCTGAAAGAAGATTGCTGATAGACTATCTCAGAGCTACACCAGATCTTGAGGAAATTTGATAAAATATGCTCTGTAAGAATTTCTTGTTTTACTGTAGATTTTGTTTAAGTAAATGTTTAAAGTCTGATTACTTGTTAAACACTGCATTTGTTTATTTTGTTTTGACATCATCAATTATCATTAACTTGTGCATTTTTGCTAATGAACAAGTTGGGGGAGATTGTTAGATATAATTGATGTAATTACTAATCAGTGTTTAAGTGATACAGTGTTAAAATAGAGTTTAAACTGGAAGCAGTAAGAGTTTGAATAAACGTTGACATATGGAAGCGCAAACGCTGATTACTGGAAGCGCAACAGAGTTTGTTAAACTCTGTCTGGCAGAAGTGTCTACAAGTCAATAGTAATTGAAGATAAACATGGAAGCAATATCTTTGAAGATTGGATAGTTATCAAAGAGATTGAGTTGACTTAGAAGACGTGTAGCAATCGTAATTGATATCAATTGTATAGCTTAATTGTAGGAGTATCAATTTACGATTGTATAGCAGCTGTATGTTTTATAAATACAGTTAGGTTAACCCTAGAAGGGTATCGAAACATTGAAATATTCATTCGGTGTAACCTAAGCAGCTCTCTGTGATATTTTACATCACTGAGAGAGGAATTATTAATTCCAAACAGTTTTTAAGTACAAAAACGTGTATTCTTGTTAATCTCTCATACAGTACTTGATTATAATTTGTGTATTCGACCTAATAAGGTCCATATCTGATTCTGTCAAGATAATCAGGATCTGTTGCTTCCAGATGATGCAACATCTTTACTTCCCATAGAGTATATTCATTTCTCTTGAGCATAGGAATCTTAGTATTCCCATCCTTGTAACCAGACATGATTGCAGATCTTTATGATTATTCGAAATCAACCTGCTCTGATACCAATTGTTAACTCGAATAACTTGTAGAAGGGGGGGGTTGAATACAAGTTATATAATCGTGTCTGATTTTTGCTTGATTAGATAAACAAGAATAAACGAATGAATCAAACTGTTTGTATTAATAAGATCAAATATAAACTCTACCAAAGGTGTACAAATACCTTTAGCAGCTGCTGACAATACAAATCTCTCTCTGTTTGTTTCGAACTCTCGAATACAAACCTTATACAGAGTTCCGCATACAAACTCACAAACTCGAACTTACGTACTCTTTTTACAATGATATAGAGAGAGTATTTATAATGCTACCTATCAACTAATCACAAAAAGATAATCTATACATGACAATGTTCTGCCGTCCAGTTGATAGTTTCCATTAATAGAAAATTCTTTCCTTCATAATATCTTCTTGCTTGTTCCTCAAACAAAGATCCTGTTTTATAGCACTTGCCAGTTTCTGTAGCATCCATAATGACATCATCAGTAACACGACTGATATCAGGATTCCATCTTGCATCAGGATCTGACCATCCCATCAGTACTTGATCAGTATTTGACCTGTCGTATCAGGATTCAATCTCAGTTCCTGACATGTAGTACTCGATGCACTGTTCCTGACTTAATTCTACAGATTACTGTCTAACACATATCTCCTATACAAAGTGCTAAATCCTTTATAAGATCAGGATATACAAGAAGTATAAGTAAAATTCTATTCTTAACATCACAACTCATGAATTATTCCTAACATAAATCTACTGATAATCTATAATCTTTATCTTCGTTATTGATTTAAGGATTCAATTTTATCAGTATTGTATTCAACCCCCCCCCCTTCTGCAATACTCCGGGAGCAACATAGTATTATGTGTCGTAGTGTAGTAATAAAGCATGAATTCCAGGCTAACTTGAATAAGGATGATGGTGTTTCTAGGTTATGAAGTGTCTACAGTTTATTCTATTTATAAACCTGTGATTGTCTTGGCAAAGAACATGTATGATTTTGATCTAGTGTTGGAAGTATTTCTGATGAGCATCGCACACACGTACGTTTAGTCGAGCTCTATTTGGATTTAGTTGTATTTTTTGAGATATTTGCTTGCTAGTTGGTTTTGGTTAGTTTGAAGGGGATCTTTGCATTCTCATATTAGTTGCATTCATGCATTGCATTTTTTAGTTAGATGGATTTTGTGGGTATATTCACTATAGGCCCTCACGAGACCTCACTCGTCCACTAGAGCTTCCTAGGGGTTTAAAGGGCTTGTTGCATATGCCAAATGCAACCATGATCACCTGCGGAAGTGGGACTAGTTATTTAGTGTTTAGTTTTTTATGCTTGAGGACAAGCATCAGTTTAAGTTTGGGGGTGTGATAAGTGGATTTTATATCCACTTGGAGCGTTCCATATCGGCTTAAATTGATTGACTTGGCCTCAAGTATGTCGTGTTTTTGATTAATTTTTAGTAAGAATGTGCAGGGTTACTATCTTCAAGTGGGGAGATACATTTACATGTTTCATGGTGGATTCACGCACAAGAATTGAAGAACGGGAAGTGGCAAAAGAATCGGAAGAGAAAACGGATGAGAAATGAGCAAATTGTGGAAAATTCGGATTTCTGGGAAGGTTGCGCAATCTACACTGTTTTGGCCATATCTGGAGTTCTAGAAGTCCGTTTTCAGCGATCTTACTGTCCACGCAAAGGCTGGGGAATTTTCTTGAAGTCTGAAGCAAAATAAAAATCTGGACAGAAATTTGCCGCGCAGACTGTGCCCTGGAAGCGCAGGGTGCGCGCGCGACCACTGGAAAAATTCTGATTTACTGTTTGGGCCATATCTTGAGTTCTACAAGTCCGTTTTGGACGATTTAACAGTCCACGCGAAGCTAATGAGATTCTCTATCATTCTAAAGTGGTCCAGATGTCCAAATACAACTGGAATGACACAAAAATACTGAAGAAAAGTCAGCTACAAATTTTTCTTCAAAACAGAATCAGTTTAGGAAACGTATTTTGTGCTAAACTGCAAAAATTCTATTTTTACTCTATTTTGGGGAATTTCTTGCTGGGCAAGAATTCTAGAGCATATTTTAACACATCCTACCATTGTAATTTGTATCATTAGATAGCATATTATAACATAGAATTCATATCTTGTTTCATTATCATGGTTTCATCAGATCCCATGATGACGAATGGTTCAATTATGAACTAATCATTGTCATGGGATTCTAACGAATTTATTTATGGAGCTTTAGTATCTTGATGCTTTAAAGATCTGTGTGTGATGTATATTTGATATCCTCGTATGGTTGTGCTTTTTGAACAATTTGTTAATCTCTTGCGAAACGAGAGTGGATCTTGAGATTTAGAACTTGTCATGCTAGCATAGGTTAATGATTGTTTATCAACATGATTTGTAGTATGAGATGAGAATACTTATATTGCCCTATGTGATCTTTATGGATAACTTGCTCTTCAACCGTTATGTTTTCAAAATTCTATAGACATAAAGGGTCTAAACATAATTGGTGTCTATTCATCTTCTCTCTCTTTGTGGATGTATGTTTAGTTTGGTATTCGTATACTGAGAAGTAGCGTGTACTTGTTTCGTGTTGTCCGATCAGATATCATAACCATTGGATATAGTGATTAAAGACGTCATATCTAAGCAAAGTATTTAATGAAGTTAGGATCCCATGTTTTCTCTTGCATAAGTAATTCGATTCCAATTCTCGTAAGTTAGTTAGTTAATTCTTAGTTTTGTTAATTTGTTTCTTAGTTAATTATAGTTAATCTAAACCCAATCTTGTTATTTGTCTTAGCAGTGAATAAAAACCATACATTGTTGCATAGGTGCATTAATTTAATTGAAACCTAAACCAGATCTCTGTGGGAACGAACTTGACTTATATCTATATTACTTGTGACCACGTACGCTTGCGTGATTTTAGTGCAAATAAGTGTAGGGGGGGCAAATGATATATTTTTTAGTTTAGTGGTTTAAATGAGTCCCCGTGGAGACTGGGGAGCTACTTAATACATTTTAATGAGATCAGTGGCCCGTTTGATATAAAACCCTATCGTTATTTGCCTTGTTTGCGTATGTTCTGGTGGCCTGCAAATAAAGTAAAGTGAAAAATTTATTTCCAAAAAATTAAAAATTAATTCACCTTATATTCTCGGATAGGCAGTGATAATCATTAACTATGGCATGAAATTCATTCATATTTAGGATCCACCAACAATTATGTAAATTCATAAAATATAAGAAAAGACTAAAATTGAACATCTTTTGAGGGAGTAAGTAGTGGTAAAGTTTATTCTCTTAGCAGGTTATATAATTTCGTGACTTGAGATTATAGAGTACCTATGTTAAAGTTGAATACCAATGTACAGAAATGATTATGGAGAATATAGATGGGTGGTTTTTATAACAACTCTGACAACAAAAAAATTGTGGCATAATATGTATTCCACACACGAACAAATATATTAATATAAGTCTATACTAATATATAATAAGCAAACAGGGATATAATTTGGTTGTTTGGTTCACCATTTTAAAAGAATAGTGACCGTTAGATATTAAGTAAATGATGATAACCGTTAGATCTAATAATAAGAAATATTCTATATTTAAGTCCCTCTTCTAAAGATCGAAGGTTCGAATCCCGTCAACAACAAATTTACATTAAAATTTTATATTATTAGTTCTAAACATTACATGTAATTTATTATTATAAATAATTTTATTAATTAATATTACAAAATTAAATAATATCAACAAATTTATATTAAGATTTTATATAATCAGTTCTAAACAATACATGTCATTTATTATTAAAAATAATTTTATTAAATAATATTACAAAATTAAATTATATCCATAATAAATTATTATACTCTGTTTTGTTTAATCATATAATTTAAAAAATATTTAAAAGTAACTCGTACTTTGCACGCGCTATAAGCTAGTATTATTAAGTTGAGAAAAGTTATATGCTTTAATTTGGAACATGCATGTGTGTGTGAATAAGTGTGTAGGTATTTTTGTTAGTAAGAAAATCAAAAGTAGATACATTAAGTGATTAACTCTTACAAAAAAAATAGCATCATTCATAAACATTAACTTTTCTCAATCTAAGAATTTAAATTGCCAAATACAAACAATTCGTAGATATACAACTACAGTAATCATACTTAGTTTGAGAAAGGAATAAGGATACTCGCCGGGGTGTGATATAATCTCAAAAAAGTAGAGATATTGATTTTTTGTAGTAGATTTGTCTGTTAGTCTCACAACAGACCATAAACAAAATTTACAATGTATAGTTTCGACTTATTTTAATTTGTCAAGTTAACGCATATATTTCATATACATCAATTTGATTAGCTTGAACAAGATGGAAGTTAAAAAGGTTAGTAGCGGAGTAAAATATGAGACATATAAAAATATAAAATTTTGAAATAATAAATTAATTAAATATATCTTTGAAATCAACATTTTATTTACACATGTATCATATCAAATTTATATATATATATATATATATATATATAACTAATTGTACAACTAATTTAATATTATATCTATTGCAATTTACTAAGTAATTGTCTTTACATTCCTAGATTTCATTTAATTAATGGTAAACCACAAATTAAATTTAAGGATAGATATTTAAAATGCTAATAATGAAAAAAAAGGTTGGTTCTGATTTTGAAAGATAATTATAAAACGTTCATTTAACTATTAGTAAATCTAATTTAATGTTAATTTTAATGTGGACGTACTAATTAATTGACTTTACACTCTTGGATTTTTTAACTAATAGGAGACCACAAAACAAATTTAAGGACAAATAATCAAAATGATAATTATAGAAAAACAAATGGGTTTGATTTAAAATGATAATTGTATTGAAAAAATGGTTCAAAATAAATGACAATTAATGGTTTTAAGATTGTTTCTGTACCTTTTGTCATTGATTCGTTTTGTAAATTCAAGATGCCTTCTGAATGGTTATGGTCATTCATGTTGTACCTTTGAATATTAAGTTGGTGAAATAACAATATATATATAATATTAAAGTGATCATTAGCAATTAAGTTGATGAAGGAAAGAGATTTTTATTGATGTATCGAAGAAAAAAGCTATTGAATGCATTTTCATTGAATGTGACTTGTGTGCTTTTCTCAAGAATCAACTTCCAAGGGTCTAGAAAAATTATGCTTCAGAGGAATCGAAAAACTGATCTTATATGGGCATTGACCCCTTCCAGAAAGTCTATATGAGCAAAACTATATCGTACTTTTAAATGTATGGACACAATATATATATATTAGTGATCATGAAGGTAAGTTATGAATGATAACATTGTCAACCCAACATTGTAAAAAAAATATTTATCTATAGGCACGCCTAATAATGTAAATAAATCGGTGTAATGTGGTAAGGATTGATGCCTACAATTCAGTAAGTCGTAAAATTATTGAAGCTGGCCACTGAATATTCTAATGGGAAGTAACCTTTTGAGGATTTGGAATGGGATGATGAAAACCTAAATCGTTTTCAATTCTTTTTTTGTCATAATCGTTTTCTGTTGAGTTTATTGGACAATTAAAACACAAAACATATGATACTTACATATAATCAAAATAAAAATAATGTATCCGAGTATAAGTCTGTCATTTAATAAAGAGATACGAAGTAGTACCTTAATCGAAATTGATATGATTTAAGCAGGATGAGAATTGATGCAGACGCTTAGTTCATCAAAGTTGTCTAGGTCTGATGGGGAATAGGAAAGATACAATATATATATATATATATATATATTTGCACTCCATAAAAAACACGTTATATAACAAACAATAAAGAACACCTTAGATCTAATAGATCCAATGCCCCTGACGGGGCCACCCAATACAAAACGTTCTTATTTTTTTATCCTCTATCCATCCATCATCTCAAAAAAAAAAAATAATAAATAATAAATAAATAAAAAAGTTATTGGTCATGACGATGACGTCATCAGTGATGTCATCATGAACAGTAAAATTTTTAATTTTTTTTTTGCTGGCTTGATAGAGGGTAAAAAAATAACAACTTTTTGTATTGGGTGCCCTTGGCAGGGCCAAAGGATCTAATAGATCTAAGGTGTTCTTTATTGTTTGTTATATAAGAGTGTTCTGTATGGAGCAAAGACATATATATATATATATATATATATATATATATATATATATATATATATATATATATATATATATATATATATTAGTGGTCATGAAGGTAAGTTATGAATGATAACATTGTCAATCCAACATTGTAAAAAAATATTTATATATAGGCATGCCTAATAATGTAAACAAATCGGTGTACTGTGATAAGGATTGATGCCTACAATTCAGTAAGTCGTAGAATTATTGAAGCTGGCCACTGAATATTCTAATGGAAAGTAACCTTGGGAGGATTTGGAATGAGAATGATGAAAACCTAAATCGTTTTCAATTCTTTTTTTGTCATAATTGTTTTTATGTTGAGTTTATTGGACAATTAAAACACAAACATACGATACGTATATATAATCGAAATAAAAAATTATGTATCCAAGTATAGTCTATCATTTAATAAAAAGATACACTAGTACAAAACTGAACTTATACGTCGCCTCTTATACGTCGGTTCTGGCCAAAGGCGACGTATAAAGTAGTTATATACGTCGGTTCCGCATAAAGGCGACGTATAAGGTCAATTTTTAACATTTTTTACGTCGGTTGAAGAAAACGCCGACGTATAAGATCATATTATACGTCGGTTGAGGACAAGGCGACGTATAAAATGCTACTTTATACATCGGTTGAAAAAAGGCGACGTATAAAATGCTACTTTATACGTCGGTTGAGAAAAAGACGACGTATATAATACTACTTTATACGTCGGTTGAGAAAAGGCGACGTATATAATACAACTTTATACGTCGCTCTTAATATGACCGACGTATATAATGCTACTATATACGTCGGTTGAGGAAAAGGCGACGTATATAATGCTATTATATACGTCGCTCTTAATATAACCGACGTATAAAACCTTTAAAAGATATAACGTCTAATCGAACACCCGCGTCTATTTCCAATCTACCCTAATCTCTCTCGCCTCTCTCCCTGCGGCGCCTCCTTCTACACGAAGATGTGTGATTTCAGCCTCTCTATCGTCATTCTCAAATCTCTCTCCGTCTCCCTCATCTTTCTCCGCCCTCGACTCTCTCCCACCCCAATCTCTCCGATTAAGCGGGTCAACGCCAATTAAATTTGCATATAAGTATCTAAAAACTGGGGGTGCTGTAAAGCTGGTTTTGATGATTGATTGTTTGTGTTATGTTTGAGATATTAGGGTTTTGGATGAATTTATATGTGTTTTTGTGTGTGTGTGTGTATGTTGATTTTTGAATTTATCTGTATTTTTGTGTATCAATGTATGTATTTAGGGTTTTATTTGAATTATTTAGAAATTTTGTGTTTGTGTATTGTGTTTGGATCTGTATTTCTAATTGAATTTTTGCTGCTGATTTTATTGGATTTTTATGTAATTTTAAGTTGAATTGATGTGTAGGATTACATAACTGGATGAATGCTATGAATTTGGTGTGAGACGTAGTTTGTGTTAATTTATATTTCGTATGTGTTAATTTTGAGATTTTAAGTTGTGTGGTAACTTGTTTACTTGATCTACGATTTAATCAGAAAGCTTTGGCAGCTGTTTCAGGATGTTTTACAGTAACGATTTTAGACATGTAGATGTGTGTGTATACTGTAACTATAACTGTACAAAATGCGTATTCGTGTTTTGCTTGATAAATCTTAAATTCAATAATCTATGTGCTATGTCCTTTTCATTTTTTGCTTATTGGCCAGATCTTGTGATGCAGGACACGTTTTGGTAATTGGCTTAGTAAGTACCTGAAAATGCCGTACAATCTCAACAGTACCGAGTTTCATCACAGAGGAGGGCGTGGATGTTTAGTAAGCTTGCCACATAAGTCACTGCTTCTGTTAATCATTTTCTGCTGGTATATTTGGTCGTTAGGTAGGACTTTTGTTTTGGACATGTTGAATATTGAGCACTTTCTTTTATTTGCAAAATTTAGATAAATTTACGTGGTATTGCAGTAACTGATGGGAACGGAATGTGTCAGGACTTGTTAAGCTTGCCACATAAGTTCAAGATGCTCTTGTATTCTACCCGACAGAAGAGGTCTGTTGCAACTTGTAAACTTACTATATATTTGCTTCTTTTTCCATATATTATTACGGTTCGCCTATATATAAATTTCCCGTGAAACACTAAAGATATAGTTTGCTTGTTCATAAAAATTACAGGAGTTCGAAGATACTTTAAAATATATTGCAAGCATACATCGTAAAGCAGAGGCATATAGTATTTGTCGCATTGTGCCACCTCCTTCATGGAAACCTCCTTGTCCCCTTACGCAAAAAGATAAATGGGAGACATCCAAGTTCAGTACCCGAGTTCAGAGGGTTGACAAACTTCAAAATTGAAGTTCGATGAGTAAGATATTGAAATTTAATAACCAAAAGAGGAAGAGGAGAAGATGCATGAAAACTCTATTTCTCAATTTTATGCATTTCTATCTTGTATCTGGAATTTGAATATAGAAAACTGACATTGTTGTTATGTTTGTTTGGACTACTATCTTCGTAGAAAATTGGAGTTAGCCCTGACCTTTTCGACAAGTTTTGGTAAAGATGCTCACTGGAAACTATTAAAAGAGATGATTACACAGGTACATATAGTCTATTTTCCTCTACATCAGAGTTCCTTAATAATTTAGAGTTCCTTAAGAATTTTATTATGTATGTGCACACATAGTGAATGGAAAAAATTGGATCTTACTAAATTCCTGTCTTAAAAGTATCATTTTGGGTTCAAAACTGATTTCATACAAACACTGAAATTTGATGGTGGAGAGGCAAGTGTTTCTCTGGTAATACAATTTTGAATCAGGTATACTCAAAATTATACTTGATCAGATAAATCAAGTGGCTATTATTTGTTTGTTGTCTAGGTTCTCCTGGCTAAATCAGGTAAGTTTACATATCCTCTAGCTGAGCCGTGGGCCAAACTACTCCAGCTGGTTCAGAAGACAAGTGGCTACTCACATATTATTTCCGCCTCAGGCTCGTTTGGGAAAAATATATTACCGCGTGCAGCTGCTCTTCTGGATGTTTCTCCAATTAGTGATGTGATTAAGATTTCAGAACCTCATCTTTTTGTCAGGTAATTTTATTTTTCTCCCAGGCAACTTTTTTGTTTGTGCTCCGACTGCTGGCTAGAACAATATGTTTGTGTATCTTCGCAGTCATTTCCCGTAGAAATTTAGACTGCTACTCCCACAGTTTTGTTGAAGTCCTTGTGTATTCCTGTTTTTTAGTTGAATGAAGCCCTCACAAGTCTAGTGACAAAGCCACTTAAGCTCCTTGTCTGAAGTTTCTTTGTTGTCTTACCAGTTCTAGTCTTTTTCTACACATATATATGTTTTGTGATTCTATATCATAAAAATTGGGCTCTACAAGAAACCATCAGAACCATTCTGTGTGACATTCACTTGCCACGTTTCCAGTTTGGTGATATATATTTTTACATGTTCCAGGCCAATATATGCAGGAAATGCTCTTTGTACTGTTCGATATGTTGGTTCCAACCCGTGTATGTTGTCCATTCGGTCTACTTCTTTTCCAGTGACCTCTATGGCAGCTGAGTCAAAATCTAATGCTGCGCCAATTGACGAGGTCGATCTATCCGCCATAGATGAAGGTCTGTTACTTGTGTACTGGTAGTATTTTTTTGAAACTAGTCTGTATAATATAAATCAAACTTGGTCAAACTTTTGAAAACACTTCTTTCTAACTATTTCATTCTATTAAATAGTTGTTCCCTTGAAGAGTAATTTGCTTACATTCTGATCTACCATGTTAGTAACTAGTTTTTTGGCACGTGTGCTAGTTATTTTGGTACCCCTGTTTAATACTTTGCTTTTATGTCAGGTTGGCCAAACCGGAAAGATTGTAGCCCCAGAACTATACATGGCTTTTGGTGTTTCTGGAGCCATTCAGCACTTGGCAGGAATGAGAGATTCCAAAGTCAGTGTCGCCGTAAACAAAGATGCAGATGCACCAATATTTCAGGTTAAGATGCGTTCTAGTTATTTAATTGTAATTGTTTATTGTACCAAAGGAATCTCAATGGGCTTTCGTTGGAAGGAATATTAGCACCTGATCTTGGAAAACTTGCTCACCTGCGAATTCTGCAAGTACAACTTATACTTCGGCTTAAATAACCAGATTAGTGTCATAAGCTTACTTTTTATGTGTTCTATTTATGTAGTGGTATCTCAACAACCATATTTATTATCTTGAATTCATCTGGTGCTATCATAACAAAATTGATTGCTTAACATCTCATCCACAGAATTTTAATATGCAGTAAATTTATATTTGTTTGAGGACTACGAATTTGCATGTGCTTTTGTTTCTGGGTACCTAGGTCAATTTCGAGTTTATTACTTCGTTTAGATAGCAGATATGATGTACAAGGTCAGTTTGTGAGTTTCGAGTTTATTATCTGAATTTTTAATTAGTTGAACATCTTAAGATTTCAGTAGTAACTTAGTGACTGTTTTGCCAATCAGGCTAACACTAAGTGGAGGTTATTCTTTTTTACTTATTTAGATGTTCTATTAGCCTTTCCTGTTACTGTGACTTGACTATTAATGTTGTGTAACTATCCTGTGCAGGTTACTGGAAAACTTGCAGCTAGCCTTAAAGGGACTGGATGCTCGGCTGCGAGAGATACGGAGTTATCTTGATCTTGTCATTTTTGTACTGATTATTCAGTTCAGTTCAGCTAGCTAGCAAAAGGTGTTAATATACGATATTGTATTTTTCTACTTTAGAACATATAATAACTTAAAACATAATGTTAACATATTGTATTTTTCTATTTTCCTTTCTTAGGTTGGGAGTGCTAGTAATAATTCTAAGGTTGGGAATGATATAAACTGTTGGCAAAGACCAGAAGACATGAGATACGAAAGGCATGTATCGGTTTGTGATAGTACTGCTTCAGATTTAGCCGGGGAAATTGTTGCAGCATTCTCAGCGGCATCATTAGTACTTAAGAATGACGAAGCTTACGCTGGAAAACTAAAAAAAGAAGCTGAGGTTTGTCGTAGATGAAAGAATTACCAGACCAGAATTTACCTCTTCATTCATACTTCAGTCATTATATTGTTTTTATAGAATATGTAAAAACAAGATGCAAAATGTATTTGTCAATATGTTGTTAAATTGTTATTGTTGTAGCTGGACGAATGTGTAAAAATATGGTGGGAATTATGGTTCTTAATTAATTTTATGGATATTGTTCGGTTGTAAAATTATGGATGTAAAATTATTGGTTGATTTCGGGAATTATGGTTTTTAATTAATTTTCTGGGTTGTACAGAAAAACAAAATATTTTTTTTTTAATATTTTGGACCTTATACGTCGGTTGTTTTGAAGAACTGACGTAAAAGGATAACAATATACGTCGGTTGTTTAGAAGAATTGACGTAAAAGGGTACAATATACGTCGGTTGTTTAGAAGAACCGACGTAAAAGGGTACAATATACGTCGGTTGTTTAGAAGAACCGACGTAAAAGGGTACAATATACGTCGGTTGTTTAGAAGAACCGACGTAAAAGGATACAATATACGTCGGTTGTTTAGAAGAACCGACGTAAAAGGATACAATATACGTCGCCTTTTTAACCGACGTAAAAGACTCTGATCTTATACGTCGCCAGCCCATACGTCGCCATTTAACCGACGTATAAGACCTATTTAACCGACGTAAAAGACCATTTTTCTACTAGTGATAAAAAGTAGTACCTTAACCGAAATTGATATGATTTAAGCACGATGAGAATTGATGCAGACGCTTATTTCATCAAAGTTGGCTAGGTCTGTTGGGGAATAGGAAATAAGCGGTTTAGATTTCTTGTAACTAGCGTAATAACCCGTGCGAGGCACGGGTCATCCTCTAGCTATTGATATAAATTCTGTATAGTTTTACGATTTAAGGATATTTTTGAATACAAATGCACCTTCTATGTTTATACATATTATATATCACTATTTTAATTTATGTATTATTCTATTTATGTATAGATCATATGAGAACTAAAAAGAGGATGTTTTGTAGCATATAAATATATTGTATAGGTTACAACACAATTTCTTTTAGAACAATGATAAAAGGACATATCATCAATGTGAATAATACTCGTCATACAATACTTTCCAGATAAAATTAGTACGCTCTTTAATATTTATTTCTTTAAATATTTGATCAAGATATAAGTCACACTATTTCCTTCTCTTCGAATAAACTTCTTAATTAACTTATTTTCTTCGATAATATTGTCAACACGGCAAGATCTTCACTTACAGTATTCAGATTTTCAATAATCTAAAAGGAGTAACCTTTCAAAACAATATTTGTTAAATTTAAAAATCTAACAAATTGGAGGGTTCCAACAATTGCCATAGCTTCACGATTTTTGGAAAATATTATCTCTTTAATTTCATTGAAAAATTACGAATGAACTCACCTCAAAGTTTTTTTTTTCCAAGAAAGTAGGCTTCATCACAATTAAGTTTGTATGAAAATGGTAGAAGTAATCACCTGATTTGATTCAAAAATAAGTTTAAACTAATACAACTCTTGTCCTAAACCTCAAAATATTGATTTAAAAGATCAATAGCTATACCCACAATATCCCTAAATTTTGAGATTTTTTCACAATTTTGATAATCTTTCTATCTTTAAAATAGTAAGAATAACAGTCATAATCAAAGTATTAAAAAATTTAGAGTCATTCAATCGTTAAAATAATAAGATTGCAGCTATAATAAAAAATAATCAAAAATTTGTATGTCTCACATACAAAATCAAAGGAGCGGACATAGTTTATAAATAGTTTCATCAAACCATTCCTTTGCCAAATTTTATGCAAATAATTTAGATGAGATAATACAATTCGACTAATTCGCAAAATGTGTACAAAGTTTTATTACATGTATTAAATATTGAACTAATTCAAATAAAGTATAAGTAAGAAAATACTATTATATAAAGATATAAAACATATTTCAATTAACATTATACATAAGAAACATTTATTTAAGTACAAGAAAGATTAATGTACATCACACATGATATCGTTATCAAAATTTGATATTAAAAATTTGTTAAATTGGTTGTATAGATAATCATATATGATATTAATTTTTGATAATAAAATACAAAGTTTATAAACAATATAAGTCATCATTAACATATTTACTCAAAAGTTAAATTAATAGTAAAAATAGGAAAATGGAGAGACCGGATTTATGTAATACTACTCGAGAATCAAGTTTAAGTTTTATTTATGCAAGGATGACATATTTATTCGTATATTAGTTACATTTTAAAATTCTCGGTACCACAAGAAATTATCTATGCAATGATGAAAGAGATTGAGGTGATGTATAATCAATATGCGAAAAAAATTACATTTTCTAAACTTTTATCTTTTTTGACATACAATTTGAAAAGAGTCGAAGTGTATAATGTAATTCTTTGATCCTAATATTTTGCCTACTTCAATATTATGCAAAATCCCTTATTCTATAATATATCAACCTTTATTGAATTGACTTTAGATTTTAATCCATTTTTATTTTTAATCCAAAAGTTAAATTGATAGCAAAAATAGGAAAATGGTGAGACTAGAGGTTTGAGTAATATGTTTTTTTAGTTCAAACTCAAAAACATAATTAGATCAATGGTTATAAGGATGAGTTTCTTTGAAGAGGACATGAGTTCAATTCCCCACATGAACATAATTTGCTCAAATTTTTTGTTTGAATAAGAGATCAGTGGCAACTTCATGTAATTTTCTAATATTTAAGGACAAAATTGTACTTTCACAGGGGGTTTATTGACTCAATCTACCCTTGTGTTGCTCTATTATATATCAAAAACATAATTAGCTCAATGGTTATAAGGATGAGTTTCTTTGTAGAGGACATGAGTTCAATTCCCCGCATGAACATAATTTGCTCAAATTTTTTGTTTGAATAAGAGAGCAGTGGCAACTTCATTTAATTTTCTAATATTTAAGGACAAAATTGTACTTTTATGGGGGGTTTGTTGACTCAATCTACCCTTGTGTTGCTCTATCTATCTTTTCTATATATAATACGCCAACAAGGGGAAATAATCGTGAGACTTTTTAATCTCATGAAAAGACAATTCTACCCTTTTTGAAGATTTACCACAGAGCGACTTCTAATAACTCTTCGCCTGTTTTACTGAAACTGTCTGATCTTCTTCTCATTCTAATACACAATTTTACCAGTAACGGGTAAGGTAAGAATTCTTACCCTCGATGTGCATATACACACACACACACACACACACACACACACACACACACACACACACACATATATATATATATATATATATATATATGCATATATACTAGGTCTCTCGCAATCTCTCCTTTTCTAATTTTAATTTCGTACTGTCAATTATTGAATCTGGTCCATGTTCCAGCAAATTGGAGAATCTGAAAATGGTCCTGTATATTTTTCACTTATGAGTTGAATTTGGTAGGTATTGCGAATTGGGGATGGTGCTATTGATGCAATATAACAATGCGAAGATATATCTGATATAATTTTAGAAAAATAAAGGATGGTGGCTGATTTTGGTCAGGTATGCCACTTATTTTATATTATTGTGGGACTGAACTATATTTTTTTCATCTATAATTTTATAGTGGATGATCTTGTGCATATTGAATGTAAGCTAATGTTCTGGTACAGGGGACTTCCCATCTTTTCATTTTTCAAGGACAAACATATACACACAGATCTTATATTGTGCAAAGTCATGGCCTTTTTATATGTAAGAATTTTTATTTTGATATTCTACCCTTTATTAAAGAAAAAATGCATCTCACACTAATTACTTTAAAACTGATTGTATCTTGCTGAACTGTATGCACATCAACTATGTGCTACACAAGAATGTTTTTCAACTATTTAGTACACGACCAAGAGGTAGTGTCGCTTACTCTCCTCTTTACTTTTATGATAGTGTCTTTTATTGCGCAACAATTGTATTATATATTCAGCATCAATGAAGACTTGAGGAAATATGTTTTTTTCATGTTCTATATCATGTTATGATTTTTAAGGCTTTGACTGGCAAGAATACTATTAACCAAGTCTTTCATGAGTATTCTATATATGCTACTTACCTTCTCACTTTTACCTTTTTTAGGGTAACTTTTTGAATCTTTCATCTGCATAATTTGAATGTTTTTACTTTTACATCGGTTTCTATTGCATCTTTGTAAATAATTTGTCATAAGAAATGGTTACATTTTAGTCTATGCTTGGTATTAGATACGGTAATGTGATGATAGTTTATAATCTTAAAATTATGTGGATTTTTGTGCATAGCTTTCACCGATACACAGGAGCTTATTGGTAATTCCCCTGCTAGAGGAATACCTTGGATGCCATGAGGCGGTCCGTGAAAGTCTTAACAAAAGCAACGGGGCTTCGCAGATCTTCTAGACGTAGAGCGCGCAGGGCTTTGAACCCAACTACATTACCTACAATGGAAGTAAGCATTAAGTCTTGTATTAAATTTGTTAGTGTTTGGATTTCATGGCCAAAATTTTAAAATATTAATGATGCAAAATTTTGAGATTTTAATTCGGGAATATAAACAAAAAAAAAATACAAGCGATCAGTGAGTAAGGAATTTGATTAACCTTGCAACAAATAAAAAATTGAATAATTAAAACTACTTTTTGTATATTGAACATGTCATAGTTTTATTTGTGGCGCCCTTTTATGGTTCTCTTCTATACAGGGTATTTGTGAATTGTCAATACCAAAAAATTAAGGCCATTCTAGAGGATATGGGAATAGATGCCTTACAAAACCATTCAATAATTAAAAAGGAATGAAGTTGATCGAGAACACAAGGGTCATGCCCTCCATATATTACTGGGAAAGCTTTTACAAATCTGTGTGTTGACTGTTGAGTGTTCAGATATTCTCACTGGTGAAGAGATATGAAAGAGATTTTCCTGGCAACTTAGTGCTTACTTTCAAATGAATTCTAGATGGCCTGATTGTCCCATATGTGATGTAAGATTTTACGTGAAGACCTATCGCAAGAAAATAGATGAGAACACTTGTAGATTTTAGAATGAGTTTGTTATATATATAATATGCCAACATGGATCAGTGATTCGTGAGATCTGTTGAAAAGACATTCGTGCCCTTTATGTGAAAAGTCATTCTCCTGGTTTCTGTACTACCTCAGTTCGTGTTTTTTTTGGAGAATTAAAAAAGATGATTAGGTGTGTGGTAATTGGATTAATTTGACCAGCATAGCCTGGTTTCATATCTGGATTTGGAGAATCAAAAATTGAGAATTGAAAGTTGTCGGGATAGTGTGGATTAAAATAAGAATTCTGCGAGTGACCCAAGTAATTGCATGATCTATACCCGTATTTCCTCTTCTTCTTGTATCCTTTATTTTCATGGTTAATTAGGGCTCCTGAAGTATAAATTGTATTTGTGGATTACATTATTTGTGACATTTGGGGTTTGATTAATTGGTTAAAATTGGTGAAAATTTGGGAATGCAGAAGGTGGAATTAGTGCTGTATCTATTTGGAATCCTGACTTTTGGGGTTGAACATATTGATTTGGTAATTTTCTGATTAGTTGTACTTGTATCAGAAGTAAAAACTTCATATAATGGATATAATGTTTAAAAAGAGGGTGGAAGAAGGTGCATATTGTTGTGCATACTTAGGAATTTCAATGCAAGTATGTCACATGCATGACTTATTAATCACGCTCATGTAGCTGGGTCCTATCTAATTCACAAAAAATCACGGACAGGTGGAAGTAGTTGTAGGTCTTTTAAATGTTGGTTTCAGTAAGTTTACTGCTTATGGTTTTATTTATTTAAGTACTTTCAAATTATGCTTGCACCAATTTGTTATTGCTGACATTTGCATGTACATGGGATTACTTGATATAGTTATCTATTATCTATCTGTCTATTATCTATTATTATTATATTAATAATAGCCCAACATGGGGCAATAATTCATGAGATATTTTATTGTCTCTAAATTGGTGAGACATTTTAATGTAGATGAAAAAGGCATAATTGCCCCGTCTATTCTCAATAGCCTCGTTGGAACCTTACAACTTACTTGTTGGACTGTCCAGTAATGAAATTGGCGGTGGCAATTGCAACTGAGTAACTGCGGTAAGTTAGTTACTGATTATCACTGTCGTTTTATCAATCAATCAAACCAAGTAGAATTATCGAAAATTATAAATAAGCTGTACCGTCAACCGCGCTTCTAGGTTCAAGTTATATTATTAGATATAGATTATATTTGAAAATTGTGTATGTGAGTGTATCTTGTGCCCCGTTATGGTCTAGCTTTGGTCAAAGTTAAAACTTAGGGTGACATCCACTAAATTTGTGTTTTGGAATTTTAAATAAGTTAATACAAATGATAAGATTTAAGGAGCGGTAAATAATCCAAATTTTACTACATAAAGCAAATCATTTAGAATAAATTATATATAATTTATTATTTTTGAACAAACATTGTAATAACATTTTAGTAAATTTCTTCTCTGTCGTGGAACTGTATACTATTATAAAATTTAATATGTTATGTGAGTTTGAGGAGTGATTAATTTAAACCACTGTGTTCTTCGTTGTCTGATCAAAAATTATATACGGTAATTGTTCTTCTTTTTAATGTGTCCACATGACAATTAAAGATAGGGATGCTCCAACAAGGAAGATAGACTGTCCTCCAATACCAGTAACTGAGGCTTTGGAGCGCAGGAGGTTGTCAAGGCAGAGGGTTAATGCTTCCTAACCAAAGAGTTAGTTGTAGCTAAAGTATTCAGCTCTATATCATCATTGGCATGTCAGGGCATGGTTTATTTATGTTCATTGTGAAAACGGGTAGATGGTCACATTACATCTGCTAAGTATTAGTAATCTCATCACGGTAGCCGACCATCTTCTTATCCTATTTGTATCTGAAACTAGGGGAAGGGCCTTTGAGAAACAGAGGCAGACCTAGACGTGCTATGACAAAATTCATTCTGGACCCCCAGTCTCTCAAATCATGCGGTTCCTGCTTCTTGTCGCCAAGGTAATGACCACCTGAATTTTTTTACTTAAATTAGCCCAATAACCGAAGACTGTTGTCAAAAAATTCTTTTGATCTTAGTGATGAAATCATTGTATTTGGGAACTTATTGTTTATATCATTTTAGTTCAATTTGTTTCAAGTAGTTGCAGGCCTAATATTTTTTATATAGTGTATTTGATGTAGTGGAGCAACATGTATATAATCTAATCTGAATCCGGCCTTCTTCGTTTTTTCAATTTTCCAAACTATTATACAATATTTACATATTCTAAGAAACCTGTTCAAGAAGAACAATTGTGTTCTGGACGTTAAATCTTGATTCTTGGGTCATCTTTGGGCCTCAACTTAATAGGACAGCGATGTTTCAGGAAAAATGATTGTATATGAATGTTATTGTTAATTTTAAATAGATTAGGCATTTAAAAGTCGGCATCTGGATTAATAGTCTTGATAAGTGATTCTTTTTTTAAGCGTCTGCAAATTTGGAAACAAATCGATGTTCCAGCACTTTTGGCTGCTAATCACTATTTTTGTAACACGAACCTGCGGTGCAGTTATTGCATCGAACTGCAATCCAACTGCGAGCTCACCGCAAGGTAGTAATTGGTGCTTAGTTTTTTCGTCCGTCGTGTTCACTTCTTCTGGCTATCAGTACCACGTGCATATGACATACACGTTTTTAACCGAGGCTGTAATTATAACAGGTAACTGGATTGGTGAAATGACATACATTCCAAGGATAACTATGTGCCCGCCTGATAAGACTTTGCCTTTTTTGCTGAAAAGAAAGCAATTCCCCATTTGGGTATGTTATGCGAACTAAAGCCAGGGGTAGATAGTTCCGAATGTGGGGTTGTACCTGCCTGACATGGTCTTTGGCCACAACAGATATATGTAGCTGTTTCGAGATTTACTTCGCCAAATGGATTTAAAATCGTGATAGTTGACGATCACATGGACTGCAACGGCTTTACCAAGAACATTCTCCACCACGAAATCTTCGATTATCTGATGTCACAGTGTTTTTTTAATGTACAATTCCAAAGGCTGTACTGCCGATATGGCTATTAATTCTAGAATAATTTGAAGAAAAAAATATTTTTTAGGTGTTACTGTTTATATAAAAATCCATATACGATCATGTAAAAGTGTAGTTATATGTTTCTACCCGTTTTTACGTTAACTAATAGTGTGTTTAAACTATAACTGCCTGGTGGAAGCGATTGCTTATATCTCTATTCATCTGTTATTCCTATCAATGGTCGCTTCCAGTTATTCTCATTGTATAATTATTACCTAAACATTAACGAGCATGCTTCTGTATGGATCCTCAAAAAACCTTGCTCAAAAGACGACAATGATGGTGCGATTTTATTCAATTCTTTTCACTGGCTTTTACTGCAGCTATTTTGATTTATTCTTATGCTATAAACTACTGCTTTTTTTCATGCAGGCTTTATGTCACCTGAGACATATAGCTCAGGAGGCTTGTCAGTCTTGTGCTTCAAATTGGGGACAACAGCCTGTAGCTCTGCGGGCGCTTAACTAAAGCCTGAACTGGTATGTTAGTCTTGCTTCTCTCACAGCATGCATGAATTATGTGTTCCCCTCTCTGATTTGTTTCTTATGGTAGACGTTTTAGCGAGCCTCTTAATGGGTTTACTAATGAGGGTTGGTCATTGATGGGAACTGAGGGCATGGATCATGTTACTATCCTTGTGAACTCTTCACCGGCCAAGCTTATTGGTCTGAATCTGTCTTTTAATAATGGGGTTTCTCCAGTCAGCAACAGAGTGTTGTGTGCAAAAGCATCCATGCTTCTACCGGTTAGCTACTTACCAGCTACATCTAAGTTATGCTCCTAGAATTTAGTGAGCATTTCGACATTTATTTGAATTCGTTGGTTGATTCAGTAAATAGTAGGTCTTTGAGGCATTCAAATAGTAACACCCATTGATGTGCTTTGTTATATTGATCACTTCTACAAGAAACCACCTTATTGGTTACGAGGGGAATCAACCTTTATTGTTGGCTACACATGGGCATGAAACTGGCCAACATTTAGAGGAATAATGATGACATTCAAAGTAATGGAGCCACTGCATCTGCTTTAAAAATGGCTGAAGGCCAATATTTTTTATAAGCATCATAGATCCTCATACTTTTCCATTCTTCCTATAAAAACCACCCATCAAGGTGAATCCTAATATTATGGCTATGGTGGTTATTAATGCCAACACTATAATATAGGTGTTGTATTTTCATTCTTCTACCTTTGAATCAAAATGTTAGTTTATCCTTTCATATATACTCCTATTTCCACAGTCTAACCTAACACAGTGGCATTCCCCTTCTTGTCAGTGCCAAAAAAAATCATTAAATCGTCGTACTGTTTTTGAAGAAACATAGAAAAAAGGGAAGCCATGGTTATCTCTTAGAATTCTATATGTCGGCTTCTGGTTCGACATAATATATTTAGCGTATTCAGATCTATACCAAATGCAATAGACATTTCGAAGTGTATATTGACCACAACTGATACGCAGCTACGACTTAAATCACCTATATTTCTTTAAATTCACCTCAAACAAAATGTCAGCTATAACCATTTGTTAGTTAATACATTTTTATTAATGAAAATTTATCCATTTATAACCATCTGTAATATGTTGGGACTTAAGGTCATGCTGTTACATTTATCCATTCATCGGTCTTCTTAGAAGCGGTTAGTTAATACATTTTTATTAATGAAAATTTGTTTTTGTTTTATTATGCAGAATATGGATACTAGCAGTGAAATTAAGTACGGAAGATAATGTTGCACTAGCAAATAGAAGCCAACACCATGTTTAACCTGCACTTCTACGGCTTCTTCACATGGTTAGTCATTGTATATAGCCGAAACCTGCAAGATCGACTCAAGTTAGTACACAAATTTTAGAATTCTATATAATTATAAATTTCTTTAGTCCATTTACTAGATTAATATGTTTATACAGGTTCATTTATATTCGCTAAAATTAAGGTAGTCAAGGATATTGATTGACATGCTCCAGAAACATAAAGTTTTGTTTTGGACAAGTTAGCTTATCTCTTCAGAGTTACCAATCTAATTGTAAATACTATATCAAAAAATGGCTTAAATAAAATATGTGCATTTTAAGGGAGACAACCTCTTTAAATTATATAGGTCACTAATATAATGCTATGAAGACCTGCAGACATAAAACACATAATTTATACTCCGTATTTGATAAAGATGACAAATGCTTATACCATACTTAGAGATTATTGCAGCTTTGAAGAATTCTTAGTGCTCGTGTATTTTACGGGAAGATCTCCAAGATTGGAGTTAAAACGTCAATTGCCACCTACACCTCACTAAATTACTGTTCCTAATTGTAGTCTGACAAGGCTCAATACCCCACTAAATGGGTAATTCAAATATGATTATTCCTGCTCACAAGTCTCTTGATAGGTGTCATATTATTTCATATAACCCCATAATTCATAGTCTTATTTTTCAAGGATATGTTCTGTCCCACTCATTTCTTTACAGCACTGTTTGGCTCACATTTTAAGGTGTATACAATAACTTATTTTTAATATTTTTTTTGAATACAAATTTAAACATTAAATTTTTATTAAAAAAAAAATTAAAAAAAAAATATGGAATTATACTTTTTAGGAGCCTTAAAATGCGTGTCAACCCCCCCCCCCCCCCCCCCGTCTCCCAATGTAAACAATTAAGGGGGACAATGGGAGTACTAGACAAGGTGACAAGTGGAGTTTTTCCTCATAATATTTAAACATATATTAACCTTATCAGATGATATTCGAGCAAATAAAACTTTTAAGGATGTGAGGCTTTTATAAGTGTAAGAGAAAAATCAATATAAATTATAACCGGAGGAAGAGGTGTTTTAAAGTATTCCCTTTTTAGTTGTCTTAATATTAAGTACCTATCATACTTTGGTACAATTATCCCACCATTTTAAATAACTCTTTCTAAAATTTATTTACTATAGTAGGTGCTCAAAAATGAATTTATTTACAATTTCGATTAGTATGAAATTTGCTTAATTCCTTTGATAGCAGGGAAGCTGGGAAGCTGATGTCTCTTGGTGGCGACTTAAATGTTACATGAATTTTTAATGAATCTCTGCATGATGAAGATACAAAGATTGATTAGTTTGGAAGTTGCAGGATTTGGCCATGATAGTAGAAAACAAACTAACACAAGCAATGTTGGCATGGTGCGTTGAAAGTGATTTAGCACACACTAGCAGTGTTGTTAAAATAATTGCCACATTCCAGTAGTGCATGGTATATATTCAATGTCATGAAAGCAAATGCTTCGAATATATAGTCCTTTGAACATTTCAAAAAAGTTGTTTTATTCTTTGCCAACTGTCAAATTCATTTTAAACCTACCAGGCTAAAATGATAGGTTAAGTGTCATTAGAGCATTAGAAGATTTAGTCATATGATCTCGTATGTTTACTGAGGATGAATATGTACTCGCTATTCCATTATACCTTGCTGCTACTTCTTTTAAATTTATTTAGCTGAGCCTCATGCATTTCAGTCTAGCTCTAACAAAATATAAATACTTTTGACAAGCCAAACTTTAAAATCTTAATTCAGGGTACTAGAAAGTGACCCGTGCATTTTAGTCTCTAACAAAATATAATTACTTTAGACGAGCTAGACTTTAAAATCTTAATTCGGGGTACTAGAAAATGACCCGTGCCTCGCACGGGTTTTCATGCTAGTTATATATATAATAGGCCAACACAAGATAAAATAGTGAGATTTTTTAATGTATTGTAATTACCAATTTATCCCTCTATTCTCAAATTTTTGAAAAAATTGTGGTTGGTGGGGATTGAACTTGGGTCTTCAAGTTATTTAAAAAATCTTTCTACCACTACACCACTCAATCACATATGTTTTATATCATACACATTATAGATGTAAGTGTGTGTTGTGCGACTTTTTAATGTAGTATGATTACTAATTTATCCTTCTATTCTCAATTTTTTGAAAAAGTTGTGGTTTGTGGGAATTGAACTTGGATCCCCGAGTTAATTAACAAATCTTTTTACCACAACACCACTCAATCACATGTGTTTTAAATTATACACATAAAAGATGTATGTGTGTGTTGTTTTAGTGAAATTTTTTTCTAATATTGTAATATTGCGACATATTAATAATTTTTTGCCATGTTGCCTTTACATTTATTGATTTGAACTATAACATATTAAATTAAAATATAAATTATTGATACATAATATATGGTTTGATAATATTATAAAATTATAATAACAATGATAATCAACATAGTAATAATAAAAAAAATTACTATATAATTATTCCTTTAAACAACCTAAGCACTCATCTATAAGTGTTTTCAATAATATTGCCCCGCTTAAGTGGGACAATATTTGGTTTTATATAAAGAACAATATGAAATGCATAATGTATTTTTTATGAAAAATATTACATATATGATCAAGTCAAAGACTAAAGTACTTTATTACTGATTTGAAAGCACCAATTTACTCCTAAGGGAAAATGAATTTTTTTGCCACTGAACTATTGACCTTTTTAGAAATCTACCATTCAACTATGAATTTTTCTTTTTTAGTCACTAAACTAAGGTTTGGATTTTGTTTTACTCACTAAACTTAGGTTCGAATTTGATTATTAGCATTATGTTAATTATTAGCATAAATTGTATCTTGAAAATAAATCGATAAAGTTTAATAAGATAAAATTATCCTCTCTAATGATTTATCTTTAGAGTTAAACCTCGATGAATGAATACGCTTGGGACAGAAATTTTTTATTCATTAATCGATATAAAAAATACACTATCTTTATTATGTTTGGACTTTGGACCGGAAAAAAATATTCATTTAACAAGGTTATTCGTTTAACGAACATTCATTTATCGATATTTTACTATATCTTAAAAATTATAGTAAGATAAAGTTTAATAAGATATAGGAAGATAAATTTGAGAGAAATCGATTCGCTAAGCTTGTTACCGACTCGACTCGGCTCGGGTCGTAATGAACTCGAGTTCGGCAAGAAAAAAAGCTCGTTAAGGTAATCGAGCTCAAGTTCGATTCTGTACAAAAATTAATGTATATATAGATAATATTAAAGATAATATTAAAGATAACACAAGTAAAAAATTAATGTGTATATAGATGATATTAAAGATAATACAAGTAAAAAATTAATGTATATATAGATGATATTAAAGATAATACAACATCTTTAGATCTGTTGCACGTAAAAAGTATTCAAGACATTAAAAATATTAATTAATAATTTTTTGATGGAGTACAAAAATACCATATTTGAATTTTGGGATGTAATAAAAAAGATTAGGGATGAGTTTCATATAAATTTAAATTTATTAGAATTATTTTTTATAATAGTGTAATAAATATTTTTATGATTATGAAGGAATTATTAATTTATGCTAATAATTAACATAATGCTAATAATCAAATCTCAACCTAAGTTTTGTGAGTAAAACAAAACCGAACCTAAGTTTAGTGACTAAAAAAGAAAAATTCATAATTGAATGGTAGATTTCTAAAAAGATCAATAGTTCAATGACAAAAAAATTCATTTTCCCTTTTTTTAATATAAGCAGTTATTATGTTTAGTTAATTGATATAAAAAAATCTGTTGTTAATGAGTTTAACTTGAGTTGAGTTTAATTTTGCCTGAAACGTAGAATCTAGATCCAATAAAGAAACATGTTACATTAAGTTTAATTGGGCTAGACTCTGATTGATACTAAAATAATTCACAGTCTTATAATTGGTTAGCTAATACGTGGTATATTCTGGTAT
The DNA here is from genome assembly GCA_037693485.1 of Kitagawia praeruptora. NCBI lineage: Eukaryota > Viridiplantae > Streptophyta > Magnoliopsida > Apiales > Apiaceae > Kitagawia > Kitagawia praeruptora. The sequence continues at coordinate 110,803,495 of CM075351.1, read as the reverse complement.
TATAATAAAGAAGGTTAAAAAACAATTCATAACTAAAAGATATATAAACATATGTAATTTATTGTTATGTGGATTTATAGAAAATATTATTTAACGGCCAATAGTAATTTTTTAAAATTAAAAATCATGTGATATACGAATTTATTAAATCAATATATTATTATATTTAAATTTAATTTAACCGCGATTAGTAAATTAGAATAATCATGGTAAATAATAAAATTTTTGTATATGTTTGATTGATTGAATTCTGATTGTCTCTAAAATAATTTTTATTTTTTGATTGGTAATATATTCACCAACAATAATAATACTCTCCTAGTGTTAATTAATAATTTAAATAATTAAAATATACGTAGTATTGGTTTATATGCATTTATTAATTAATTTTATTAACAAATTATGAATAAATAAATTTTTGAGCTTTTAAAAAAATTTGAGTATTTAACGGTATGGAAATTATCCAAATTATTTAAAATCTGATTTCAAAATCCGATGTTTTCCATATTTCTAGTTAGTTAGATTATAATTATTTAAAATCGGTTATAATTGTACAATATATATTATGGAAATCAATTTATAATGTATGATAATATGATTGTGATTGACTTTATATTAAAAAAGTGCTAGATTAATGAATAAGTAGTTATGAAATATGATTTAAAATATATAATAAATATCATGATTGATTTCAAATTAAAATAGTGATTTTTTAGTATTTGTTATATTTAAAAAATATGTATTTATAAATATGTAAATAAAATCATTATTGTATTTAAATTAGAAGTGTTAACTAACCATAGTTAATAAGGTATAGTGAGAATGTAAATAAGAAAAATTCTTAATATAATATTACTGGTCTAAAATTTAGGAATCAACTCTGATTGGTTCTAAAATAATTGTTCGATTTTGATTGGTTAACTGCATTTGGGTAGACTCAGGTAAATAAGAAAAATTCTTAATATAATATTACTGGTCTAAAATTTAGGAATCAATTCTGATTGGTCCTAAAATAATTCCTCGATTTTGATTGGTTAACTGCACTTGGGTTGACTCGGGTATTATAATAAAGGATGGCAAAATCTTCTTCTCCTATATCTAGCTATACTATTGTGTGTCTTTGACATAATGTCAATGACATTTTACAACACTCCCCTTTGATTGACATTTAGTATGGATCATAGATTGCCTCGTTAAAACCTTGTCAAAGAAAAACCTAGTGGGATAAAAACTTTGACGAAGGAAAAATAGTACAATCTCCCCTTGGAAGAAATCGATCATTCACTGGAGTTTTGTTGCAACACGTCCTTGAGTCGACTCATTCCAATGTTATGTCTTAGATTCCTGAATGTTGAATTCGGTAATGATTTTGTGAATAAGTCTGCAAGGTTTTCACATGACCGAATTTGTTGTACATCGATTTCACCATTCTTTTGTACCTCATGAGTGTAGAAGAATTTTGGTGAAATGTGCTTCGTTCTGTCTCCTTTAATATAACCTTCCTTGAGTTGATCAATACATGTAGTGTTATCTTCAAACATAACAGTGGGACTTCTCGTGATGTCCGGTAATCCACATGATTCTTGATTATTCTTTATGATAGACCGAAACCAAACACATTCTCTACTGCTTCATGAATTGCAATTAGTTCTGAGTGATTTGATGAGGTTGTCACTGTAGTTTGCTTTATGGATTTCCAGGAAATGGTTATACCGCAATATATAAATACATATCCAGTTTGTGATTTGCCAAAATGAGGATCTGACAAATATCCAGCGTCTGCATATCCAATCAACTGAGATGTCGAGTTTTTCGGGAAGAATAACCCAAAATCAACTGTTCCACGAAGATAACGGAATATGTGTTTGATCCCATTCCAATGTCTGTCCATCAGAGCAGAGCTAAATCTGGCCAATAAATTCACAGCAAATGCAATATCTGGCCTTGTATTATTCGCAAGATACATAAGTGCACCAATTGCACCAAGATATGGAATTTCAGGACCAAGAACATCTTCATCATCTTCTCGTGGTCGAAATGGATCTTTATCAGGTTCTAAAGATCTAACCACCATTGAAGTAGTCAAAGGATGAGATTTATCCAAGTAAAATCTGCTCAAAACTTTTTCTGTATACGTGGATTGGTGGAGAAAAATTCCTGATGTTAAGTGCTCAACCTGTATACCAAGCCAATATTTTGTCTTTCCAAGATCTTTCATTTCAAATTCTGTCTCTAGATATATGACAGCATCATCAACCTCTATAGCTGTTCCTACAAGGTTCAAATCATCCACATATACAGCGATGATCATAAAACCAGATTGCAATTTCTTGATTATACCACGATTTGTCACTGCATAACTCATTTACGAAGGTTCAATTTCAGTTATGAACTTGCTTTTACGGTTTCGAACCACTTTTACGAATTTAACCATTACTCCTAAACCGTAAGTCCGTTTCACACGATCTTTATATCAAAACGAAGCTTATAACATAATATATCTTATCATGGAATAATACGGAGCTGGGAAGCGAGTTAAAGCTACTGTCAACTGCGATTTCTTAAGGTTAATGAAATTTCAGTATTACGACGGCTATATATCGAACGTTCTAAAAATCATAACATCAAAACCAAGCCACACCGGGCATCCATACATCTTTTACACATGATATTCATTTCATAAGTCCAATAGCTACTGATTTTACCATCAAGATCATCATGCTTCTTAAATCACATAACTAACTACATAGTCATGCTTATAATCATCATCAATATCATATTAATCTAAACCCAATAAAAAACAATCATAAATCTCAAATCACAAGCTAGGGTTTTGGTGAGATATACCTTCCATGGAGTGGGTAAAGACCTTGCGAAGCCTTGTATAGTCCAAGAACATCCTTAACCAAGCTTAGATCATCCAAAAATCAAGAAAACCAAGATTTGTTCTTGAAAGTCACTATTCACCCTAGGCTTTGATGATTTATTTGAAAATGGAAATAATGGATTTTGAAGCTAGGATTTCTAGGGTATCATTTTTATGAAATATAGGATCTACCATAAAAGTTTGGAGATCAAACAATGGTGGGAAGTGGGATTTCTCCCTTGGAATTAAGCAAAAGTCGAATGGATGAGTTCTTGAGAGCATTTGGATATTTTTTATGTTGTTTGCTTGGAATAATGAATAAAGTGAATTGGTTAACATAATATCTCATCCTTGGTTACTTTAATAAAGTGATGATGCATGGAGTGATGCATTTTGCAAGCCATGTGTTGATGTTTAAGTGGTTTTCATGCTAAGTATTGCTTGGATTTCTAAGTACTTGGTTTATGCTTCAATTGTCTAGTTACTCTTGTAACTAAATGGTTACTAGATATTTTCTAGTAGCACATGCATGTATATAGCTTCCTCTGCTTGTTTCTTTGTCCGGTTATTGCTCAATTCGATTGATTGTTCGCAAGAATATCTCAAAGATTTCTAGTTAGGGTTTTACCGGAAACCTTCTTAATATTTCTACTACCATTCCTAATCCTCCTTTATAATTCTTGAATTTAAATTCCTTAAATCCTCTTAATAATCCCTAAGTCATTCAATGTCAAGGGAAATCTCGGAGAAAATAAAAGTGCTAATTTTCTGAATCCGACAACTTTTACATACACTTATTTTCCCTTTGGATCAATAATACGAACTCAGAAATCCCTTCCGGGTACTTCTATATAGCGTCGTCCAATAATATTCTCATTTCCTCCAAAACACTATTCATTATTTATTCTATCTTTATTCCTTACATTTGTTAAAATGTCCTCGTTCTCTTTCGGGCGTTCCTTAACCCTTTCACGGAACCACTGGACTAATAACATATATCGATTTGGATGACATGAGAATATTTCCTTTACTTGGAATTCCCACCTCCTATCTCCCTAGGAGATAGATTATTCTAATCTAAGTTGTCAACCCATTGCATTCTTCATGACATATAATCATTGGAGTCTATACCCATTCACATTCACTCATTAGAACTGCTAATATCTTGTAGTCGGAATCATTGTTCATTCTTTCATCAATATATATATATAAAAAAATTTAATTCTACCAAAAATTCGGGTTCTTACATCTATGAAATAAGTTTGTCAACAAACTCTGATGGAAAAGATGTGTGCCTGTCAACAAGAATGTCTAGTGAAGAGAGTTGGAAGTGGCATAAGAAACTCTCTCATTTGAATCTGAACAACATCAATGAGTTGATAAGAAAGAATCTTGTAAGGGGACTCCCAAAGTCTTTATTAAATGTTGATGGCCTGTGTGATTCCTGTCAAAAGGCCAAACAAAGGAAGTCATCTTTCAAAAGCAAGTCTGAATCTTCAATTGTTGATCCTTATCATCTTCTACATGTTGATCTGTTTGGACCAGTGAATGTCTTGTCTATTGGAAGAAAGAAATATGCTTTGGTCATTGTTGATGAACACACCAGATACACTTGGGTGTATTTTCTAGCAAAGAAGGATGAAACTGCATTAACTCTGATGGAGCATGTAAAGCTACTGGACAAAGGATCAAAACACAAAGTCAAAATAATCAGGAGCGATAATGGAACTAACTTTAGGAATGTAACAATGGAGGAATTCTGCAAGAATAGAGGAGTAATGCAAGAGTTTTCTGCACCTGGTACACCACAGCAAAATGGTGTAGTTGAGAGGAAAAATAGAACATTGATAGAAGTTGCCAGAACTATGCTTGATGAAGCAAAATTGCCAACCTATTTCTGGGCAGAAGTAGTTCAAACTGCATGTTTTACTCAAAATGCCACTCTGATCAACAAGCATGGGAAAACGCCATATGAGATGGTGATGGAAAAGAAGCCAAACCTGAAATTTTTTCATATTTTTGGGTGGAAATGCTTTGTGTTGAAAACTCATCCTGAACAGTTGACCAAATTTGAGTTAAAAGCTGATGAAGGAATTTTTGTTGGCTATCCGCTGTCAACTAATTCAGAGTTTATAATCTGAGAACCAAGGTGATCATGGAGTCAATTCATGTGTCATTTGATGACAAGAAAATAACTGGACTTGAATGTAGATAAACATGATCAACTGCGCTTTGAAAATGAAGATTTAATCTTTGATGAAGCTGATGCAACAAACTATGTCGAAGTATTCTCTGAACCTCTACTGGTAAACACTGAAGAAACTTCTCAGCCACAACAAAGGGGAGAACCAGTTGAGGGGGAGCATGAAGAAACATTTCAAAATGATGACTTAAATACTGATAGTGAGTTAACTGAAAAATCTGGATCAAACACTGATGACTCAAACTCTGAAAGTTCAAAATCTGACAGTTCGAACTCTGAGCAGTCAAATTCAGGGGGAGCCTCAGAGAATGAAGAAATGCAACAAGAAAATTAGGAGAACATGGATCAAGGGGGAGGATCAAATACTGATAGAAGCCATTTACCTTCAGCTAGGAAATGGACAAAATCTCATACACCTGATTTAATTAATGGTGATCCAGATGCAAAAGTAAGGACAAGGAGTGCTACAACAAATGAATGTCTGTTTCATGCATTCTTGTCTCAATCTGAACCAAAGAAGGTACAAGAAGCTCTTCAAGATGCTGACTGGATAATAGCAATGCAGGAGGAGTTAAATGAATTTGAAAGAAATGAAGTTTGGACCCTTGTACCAAGACCAAAGAATAGATCTGTTGTTGGTACTAAATTGGTTTTCAGAAATAAAACTGATAGTGAGGGAGTTGTTACAAGGAACAAGGCTAGACTTGTGGCAAAAGGCTATTCACAACAGGAAGGAATAGACTATGATGAAACTTTTGCTCCAGTTGCAAGATTGGAGGCAATAAGGATTTTTCTAGCATATGCCTCTCATAAGAAATTCAAGGTATTTCAGATGGATGTAAAAAGTGCTTTTTTGAATGGGAAGCTTGAAGAACAGTGTTTGTTGAACAACCACCAGGATTTGTGGACCCCAAATATCCAGATTATGTCTATAGGCTAGATAAGGCACTTTATGGACTCAAGCAGGCACCAAGAGCATGGTATGAAACTCTGGCTCAATTTCTTTTAGAAAGTGGGTTCAACAGAGGTACAATTGATAAAACCTTGTTCTATTTTAAATCTGGTAGTGACTTGCTTTTAGTTCAGATATATGTTTGTTGTGGAATAAAAACTAGGTTACGAATTTGTATTTAATGCTAGGGTTTGGGAGCTTCGTGCTTTAATGGCTGTTTCCGTGTTCGGGACTAATCGGTCCTCACAGAGTGCCTACGTATCTCGTATTGAGAATCAAGTCAAGACGTAGTTCTGAGAATGAGGGGTCAGACCCTTTATATAGGCTGAGAAGCCTAGGAATTATGGTAGGAGTAGGTGACTTGGTGGGCAAGCCACCGCCTTGAGGAAGGTTCTAGACCCCTTCCTTGTAGGAGTCAGTTTCCATGTTGGAATATGTATCTTGGAGGCTAAGTCAAGCAAGAGTAATATCCTTGTTTGACTCTTATTTGCTGAGCTGTTTATTACCCCTAATATTAATTACGAAATTAATATTATAGATAGGGATTGGGCCCATCTGGTGGGCCCCACGTTTGGACCATTCCGAGTCTAATTAATGCCACATTAAATGTGTCTTTAGGGCTTACTTTTAGCCCATATCATTTGCCCCCCAACTTCCAGGAAAACTGATCAGGTTTTCCTTGAAGTTATAACGGCCTTATTCGAGACTTGGGTCAGGGTTTATTGCTCTTACGTGAGTATTTTGAACAATATCATCTTAATGTAAAGCGTGGAGCGACCAACGCATTTACGACGATGTTGAACGACACTAAACGGTGTTAAATGGCACTAGACAGCGCTAATAAGCCTTAAACAACGTTTAAACAGCGTTAAACAATGTAAAATGGCATAAAATGGCAATAACGGCACTAATCGACGCTAAACAGTGCTAACCGGCACTAATCTGTGCTAACAGGCACTAAAGTGCTTAAACAGCACTAAACGGTGCTAATCGGCACTAAACGGTGCTAATCGGCACTAATCTGTGCTAATCGGCACTAAACGGTGCTAATCTCGACCTCTTTTTAGCATTAACAATCATCCGAGATTTACTGAAAAAGTCAAGATTTATGTCTGAAAACACTTGCTGAAAAGGTCGGGATCCAGGACCAAGTACTGAACCTAGACCGGGATCCAGGACCAAGTACTGAACCTAGACCGGGATCCAGGACCAAGTACTGAACCTAGACCGGGATCCAGGACCAAGTACTGAACCTAGACCGGGATCCAGGACCAAGTACTGAACCTAGACCGGGATCCAGGACCAAGTACTGAACCTAGACCGGCCGGATCCAGGGCCAACACCTGGTCGGCTGGACCCCCTCCGTGGGAGCTGGTAGGCCGGGACCTGGTCTTCTGGGACCTGGTCGGCTGGACCCCCTCCGTGGGAGCTGGTCGGCCGGGACCTGGTCTTCCGGGACCTGGTCGGCTGGAACCCCTCTTCCGGGGCTGGTTAGTCGGAAGCTGGCCTTTAAAACCTGAACCTAGACCCCTTCATGATTTTAAAAGAGAGCATGGATCTAGGATCAGGAATCATCCGTGGTCCTACGGATCTAGAACCTTGATCTTGATCTCAAATCACCATTTTGGTCATTCGTGACTTTGTTATCTTAAGGATCAAGGAACTTGACCTTGATCTTAAACTTTTATCATGGATCTAGGATCTAAAACTGTCCGTGATCCTAAGGATCAAGAATCTTGATCTTGATCACGAGTCGTCAGTTTGGTCATTCGTGACTTCATGGCTAACCTTGGCCTTCATGGCTAATCTTGGCCTTCATGGCTAACCTTGGCCTCCCTTTAGCATTGGTAATCATCCGAGATTTGCTGAAAAAGTCGAAAACCATGTCTGAAACCACTTGCTAAAAAAGTCAGGATCCAGGACCAAGTATTGAACCTAGACCGGCCGGATCCAGGGCCAGCACCTGGTCGGCTGGACCCCCTCCGTGGGAGCTGGTCGGCCGGGACCTGGTCTTCCGGGACCTGGTCGACTGGACCCCCTCCGTGGGAGCTGGCCGGCCGGGACCTGGTCTTCCGGGACCTGGTCGGCTGGACCCCCTCCGTGGGAGCTGGTCGGCCGGGACCTGGTCTTCCGGGACCGGGTCGGCTAAGGCCCCTCGTGCGCCGTGGTCGATTGCTTCTCGGCTAGCTAGGCGGCCCGGACGTGAAAATCATTCGCGATCTTGAGGGTCAAGAACCTTGATCTTGATCTCAAGTCGTCAGGGGTCTAGGACTTAAAACTATCCGTGATCCTGAGGATCAAGAATCTTGATCTTGATCTTAAGTCATCAGTTTGGTCCTTCGGGACTTCTGACGATATTACTCCTTAACTTATGATTAGCACTGCTAATCTTTTGCTTAGGCCTAGCCTCGTTATCTAACTTCTGAAGCGCAATCACTCTTTCGAAGGTCATCTATACCCAATATTTCAGACAGGTCTTGGAGATTTGACTTGAAGTTTCAACCTTTGGATCTTGATTGGAGGTTCACAACCCCCTCAAGTTTGGCCTTCATGTCTAATCTTGGCCTTCATGGCTAATCTTGGCCTTCATGGCTAATCTTGGCCTTCATGGCTAATCTTTCGTGTTTCTCATCCTAGGATTCGAGGTTGATGTTCTCAGGTTCAACGTTGGTGTTCTGGATCAAAGACCCAGGATCCCAAGTTGATTTTTCAATTTCCAAATCGAGGTATCAACCTTTCTTATTAGCTTTCCTAATAAGTATTCTTAATCAACTACCAACACATTTATCAAGTTGGGGGTGTTCTGGACCACCAATCGCGAGGTTTCAGGTCAATAGGAGGTGTTTGCCATGCCTTGAAAGGTTTCATGAACCTTGAATTCGAATGACTTGTTTCTTAGTCCTCGTGACCTTCCGGGCCTTAACTTGTTTGCTGAATCCTTGGTTTTAAGGTTATCACCAACCCATGATTCTCATTCTAAGATGTTGAACTTGAGATGAGTTTCTTTAGTTCTTGCTTTGAATCCACACGACAAGTTTGATTGGAGGCGGACAGCCTTGTTGGCCATCAAGGCTCAATTAATGTTGTGTTGAGATTTGAAGTTCAAGGATTCAATCCTTAATCTTGGAATGTGTTCATCATCCCAGATTTCCAACCTGTAGAATCCTCGTCCTGGTGTCTTCCTGACTCGATACGACCCTTCCCAATTGGGGGATAGTCTTCCCTTCTGGCCAACTCTGGAGGCCTCTATCTTCCTCAGAGTCAAGTTGTCTTGTCGAAAGAACTTCTCCTTAACCCTTTGGTTGCAGTGAAAAGATGCTCTCTTCTGACGCTCTGCGTTTCTAGCATTCGCTTCATCCCAAACCTCGTCAATCAGATCGGGGGCGAGCCTCACGCCTTTTTCATTGGTCTCGGGATCATATGCTTCCACTCTTAGTGATGCATGTGTAATCTCTAGGGGGCACAACTGCCTCGGCTCCATAAGCCAGTAAAAATGGGGTTGCTTCAGTTATCACTTCGTAGGTGGTGTGGTATATCCAAAGTATAGGCAACAACTCATCCACCTAAGTGTTTCTTGAGCGTCCGACCCTCTTCTTCAGTCCATCAAGGATAATTCAATTTGCTACCTCAGCTTGTCCATTAGCCTCAGGGTGAGCTACTGAAGAAAAGCGAAGTTCAATAACATTCTCCTTGCAGTACTTCTTAAACTCTTCATTGTTGAATTTTGTCCCATTATCCGTCACAAGGATTCGGGAGATTCCCTATCTGCAGATGATGCTCTCCCAAAAGAACTGGGAAATTTGTTTGGTGGTTATCTTGGCTAAGGGCTTAGCCTCAATCCACTTAGTGAAGTAGTCGATGGCCACTATCAGAAACTTCCTTTGTGCTGAAGCTACGGGAAAGGGACCAAGCATGTCCATTCCCCACATTGCAAATGGGATAGGAGAGTTAATCGATGTTAACATCTCAGGTGCCTGCCTCACAACCGGTGCGTGCTCTTGGCATCTACCGCATCTCTTGACATAGCTCTGTACATCAGCCAGCATCTCTGGCCAATAGAATCCCAAGCGGGTGATCTTGGGAGCTAGGGCTCTGCCCCCCCAAGTGTTGCCCACAGATCCCTCCATGAACTTCCTCCAGTGCTTCCTTTGCCTCTTGGGGCCTTAGACATTTTAGGTACGGGATGACAACATAGACCTCCTGGGGCATCAGCCTTAACGTTTTCATTTCTTGGAATGTGCTCCACATAGCACTCCTCAAATTGGGTTATAACACCCTTTACAATCTTTAGATACTTTGCCATGGTTTCATCCTTGGCCTAAAACTCGCCATTCACTTGTGATACTACAAGCCTTGAGTCTCCGCAGACCTTGAGGTTTATGACCCTCATTAGATTTCTAATCCTGCACCACTAGATCTTGTTTTTGATGCTCCATCAAAATAGAACACCCAATATCCCTTCTGATCAGCTACAAGTTCTTCATCTTTATCTCCACTTTCAGGGGTGGTTACTATCTCCTGCCCCCCGACTTCTTGGTTGTTAATGGTGCATTCAACCACGAAGTCAGCCAATGCCTGAGCCTTGACGGTTGTCCGAGGCTTATACTTGATATCAAACTCTCCAAGTTCTATGGCCCACTTGATTAGCCTTCCACTGGCCTTAGGGTATGCAATATGTTCCTCAGCTGCTGGTCCGTCCGGACTTCAATTTTGTGTGCCTGGAAGTACGGTCGTAGCTTCCTCGAGGCCGTTATCAATGCCAAGGCAAACTTCTCGATGGTAGAGTAATTTAACTCAGCCCCATGCAACACCTTGCTTACGTAGTAGATGGGTTTCCGAACCTTGCTTTCTTCTCGAACGAGAACGGCACTCAATGCTTGCTCAGATACTGCCAAGTATAGGTAGAGAGTCTCTCCGGGACTAGTTTATCCAACAACGGGGCTTCGGCCATGTACTTCTTCAATTGTTCAAAGACCTCCTGGCTCTAAGGTGTCCACTCAAAATTTTTCACTTTCTTCAATGCTTGAAAAAAAACGGCAAACATTTATCACCAAATTTGGAGATGAATCTCCCCAAGGCCGCAACTCGGCCTGTCAACTTCTACACATCTCTTATAGAGAGTGGTGGCTTCATGTATAAGATCTCCTTGATCTTGTCAGGGTTGGACTCAATGCCTCTTTTTGAAACCATCAGTCCTAAAAACTTCCCAGATCCAACGCCAAAGGCACACTTGGCTGGATTCAACATCATCTTGTGGTGCCTCAGCACTTCAAATGCATCTCCGAGGTGCTTAATATGATCTGCCGTGAATAGGCTCTTGACTAACATATCATCAATATAGACCTCCATGGTTTTTCCAATTAGATGGGCAAATATTTTATTCACCAATCGTTGGTAAGTAGCTCCTGCATTCTTTAGCACAAATGCCATAGCAAGATAACAGAAAACACCAAAGTCGGTTATGAAAGATACCTTAGGGATGTCGTCCTTATGCATCTTGATCTGGTTGTATCCACTGAAACCATCCATGAAACTCAGCATCTCGAGCCCAACTGTGGCATCTATCAACGTATCTATCCTTGGTAGAGGGAAACAATCCTTAGGACATGCATCATTCAAGTCAGTGAAGTCTATACACATCCTCCACTTCCCATTTGCCTTCTTGACCATCACAGGGTTAGCCAACCACTCGAGGAACTGAATCTCTTCAATAAACCCAGCTTATAAGAGCATGCCAACTTCTTGTTTAATGGCCTCTTGCCTTTCTGGAGCGGAATTCCTCTTCTTCTGCTTTAATGTCGTTCGTTTAGGATCGACATTCAATTTGTGAGTTATGAGCTGGGGATCAATCCCTGGCATATCAGCTGCTGTCCAAGCAAACACATCACTATTCTCTTGTAAGAATGCTGTCAACTTGCCCTTCAAGGGGTTCCTTCAATTGGCTTTCGGGCTATGCAATATGTTTCTTCAACGGGTGGTCCATCAGGACTTCAATGTTTGTCTTGGTTCCATCATTTTTTTTGTTTTTCTTGATTATAGGTCAAGGATTCAATGTTGATTCCTCGATTTAGATTTCAAATTAAACAATCATGTGGGCTTCTCGCCTTTTAAACTCTTTAAAACGAGAGTTTGCTTGAACTTCTTGATCATTGTTTAAGGTTCTCTATTGGTCTTCTACCTTAGATTCTCCATCCAAGTCATTTTTGAAAACATTAAAAAGTGGCTAGTCTTTAGCCTCCACAGCCTTGCATGGCTTTGATTGCCAGATGTCTTTTATCCCGGATCCTTCAAGGACTTGAAACACTTATTTGGTTGTGTTGTAACCTAACTCTCGACCCTTCAGAGTTTTATTTATGCGTTTGTTTGTTTCCATTCGTATATTCTTTTATTTTCGGTACTTGGTCATCTTTGACTTACACACATCAGGTGCTTGGTACATAAATAGAATCATAGAACGAAAAGCAAACTTGCATTAATAACATAAATGGGTTCAACCCTTACGTAGAGTACTATTGTCCTACTCAGAGCGACATGCTCTGCATGGTTTCATCGAACCTTATTTCTACTTCTACTAGATAAATATGAAGCTAAGTCCAACTTTGCAAGACTAGGCCTGCATGGCTTAATTTTGTTTTTGATGCTCCATCAAAATAGAGCACCTACTACTCTTTCTAGTCTCCTCATTCTCCTTCTGAAGTTCACTTTCTTCTTGGGGTACTATCTTCTGCCCCCCGACTTCTTGGTTGCCAATGTTACATTCAACCACGAAGTCAGTTGACGCCTTAGCCTTGATGGCTGTTCGAGGCTTATGTGTGATGTCCTCTTCTGGACTTTCTTGGTGTTCCTTATCACTGCGGATGTCCATGTCTTCAATCGAAAGGACCTGCCCCCCGACTCCGTCAGGCCTTAATGCAGCTACATAACAGCTTCGTGCCATCTTTTGATTGCCTTTATGTTCTCCAACACCATTCCGGGTTGGGAACTTGATCTTCATATGATAAGTTGAGGCAACAGCCTTGAATGCATGAAGTCCAGCCCTTCCGAGGATTGCGTTGTACGTTGAAACCGCCTTGATTACCAAGAAGTTCAACATCTGAGTGGCCTTCTTGGGCTCTTGTCCAATAGTCATAGGCAATTGAATAGTCCCTTCAACTTTAGATCCTACTCCATTAAATCCATATATAGGCATGTTATTGGGGGTCAACTGAGAATCATTGTAACCCATCTTCACAAATGCATCATGAAATAGAACGTCAACGGAAGCTCCATTATCTATCAAGACTCGCTTCACTTCTGAGTTTCCAATTACAGGAGTTATGACCAACGGGTCGTCATGGGGGAACTTCACCCCTTCAAGATCAGAATCATCAAAACCAAGTGTGATTTCAGTCCTAGCCCACTTCGGGGCCTCTCCCACGATGTGTATCACTTCTCTGGCGTACGCCTTTCGAGAGTTTCGAGTTGTACCGGCCGCTGTCGGGCCTCCCCAGATCATATTGATAACTGGCCCTCGGGGCTGTGTGTTACGATCACGATCGTCATCCCTTCTGTTATAATCTCTAATTTGATTAACACGATCTTCACCCTTAGTGAAGTTGCTCAATTTCCCTCTACGGATCAAGAACTCGATCTCATCTTTGAGTTGCTTGCAATCATCTGTATCATGCCCCACATCGCGGTGGAATCTACAGTACTGATCCTTGTTTCTCTTTGCGGGATCACCCCTAAGTGGCTTCGGCCATCGAAAATCTTTGTCTTTCTCAATATCTAACAAGATCTAACTCCTAGGAGCATTCAGTCTTGCATAGTCGTTGAATCTTGGTCCCAAACTCTTCTTCGGTGGTGATTCAGAATCCTTGCTAGTCCGGGGATACTTGTCTCTAGCATCATACTCTTGTTCTTGCTTTTGTTTCTTAAAGTCATTGGGGCCCTTGTCATTGCCTCCAACAGCTTCTTTCTTCATGCTATCCTCAGCCTTGATATACTTGTCAGCCCTTCGCTGGAGCTCAGCCATGTTTTCAGGAGGATGCTTGGCCAATGACCTTTTAAAGAACTCGTCAGTGGTTCCGTGTTCCAGGGCTACCATGGCCACCTTATTCTCCAGATCAGTGATGTTCAACGTCTCCTTGGTGAACCTCTTAAGGTAGTCTCTCAGATTTTCGTTCTTCCCTTGTACCACATACATAAGGGATGCAGAACTTTTCTCATGAATTCTTCCGCTGATAAACTGACTAACGAAAGCAGCACTTAACTCCTTAAAGGAGCCAATTGAGTTTGCAGGTAGCCGGCTATACCATCTTTGAGCCATACCCGACAAAGTTTGAGGGAACGCCCTATATTTCAAAGCGTCACTTGCAGGCTGTAGCAACAGCGCGTTCGAGAATGTCCTGACGTGGTTTGCGGGATCACCCGTTCCATCATAAGCTTTAATCGTTGGCATCTTGAACTTCTTTGAGATACGAGCGTTCATCACCTCCTCAGTAAACGGGGGTGTGGGATCATCAGGATCCCCAAGTGGCATTAGATCCTTGGGGTTACTCTTGGGGGTTTCCACCCTCGTTGTTCTTCCAGTTGGGGCATCAGCCCTTCTCTGCCTTCTTGAGGACCCCTCCAGATCTATAAAGGGAATCGGTCCTGAGGTTGGAGGAGGCTGAGTTTGATTCAACCTAGCTTGTTCTCTGGCAATATCTTCCTTTATCCTTAAAATCTCGGCCTCATGAGCCTTGATTCTTTCAGCAGCTGTCAAGGGGGGTCCATCATGGATAGTTTGTGTTCTTCTTCTTCGTTCTCTGCTAGCACGTCACCTTCTCGGGGCTTCATCACGATCATCATCAGTTGATGAATCGTCAGTATAGGGGCAGAGTAGTCAAGATACTCTCGATCTTGGATCTGCAAGGCATGACCACTGGGTCCAGGAGGGTAGTTAGGCAGGCCATACATCGGGTTAGTACTCACGGGGAGATCCGTAGTATTGATCTGTACCCCTGGTGGTGGGCAACTGGGATCAACTAGAAGAGAAACCAGCGTCTGGAGGGAGCTGGTTCCTTGACCTGGGTGAACGACCATAGGTAACGTCCTCTCGACATGGGGATTCGTCCCCGGAGGTTGAGAAACCTGAGTTTGAGTGATCGCCCCTGTGGCTGGGGGTACTTGTTCAGTGACAGGCGGAGCAGAGCTTATAGGTAGAGCCTCGGTAGCGATTGGCTCGGTAGTGCTTGGTGCTGTTCTTCGTGTTTGAACCATGGTTGATGTCTTCTTCCCACAGACGGCGCCAAATGTTGTGGAATAAAAACTAGGTTACGAATTTGTATTTAATGCTAGGGTTTGGGAGCTTCGTGCTTTAATGGCTGTTTCCGTGTTCGGGACTAATCGGTCCTCACAGAGTGCCTACGTATCTCGTATTGAGAATCAAGCCAAGACGTAGTTCTGAGAATGAGGGGTCAGACCCTTTATATAGGCTGAGAAGCCTAGGAATTATGGTAAGAGTAGGTGACTTGGTGGGCAAGCCACCGCCTTGAGGAAGGTTCTAGACCCCTTCCTTGTAGGAGTCAGTTTCCATGTTGGAATATGTATCTTGGAGGCTAAGTCAGGCAAGAGTAATATCCTTGTTTGACTCTTATTTGCTGAGCTGTTTATTACCCCTAATATTAATTACGAAATTAATATTATAGATAGGGATTGGGCCCATCTGGTGGGCCCCACGTTTGGACCATTCCGGGTCTAATTAATGCCACATTAAATGTGTCTTTAGGGCTTACTTTTAGCCCATATCAATGTTGATGACATAATTATTGGGTCTACTAATGATGAACTCTGTAAGAAGTTTGCCAAGCTAATGCAGTCCAGGTATCAAATGAGCATGATGGGAGCGCTTAGTTATATTCTAGGCCTACAAGTGAAGCAAACAGATTATGGAATTTTCATAAATCAAGCAAAATATACCAGAAATCTTCTCAAGAAATTTGGAATGCTTGACTGTTCATCTGCAACAACTTCCATGGCAACAGCAAAAAAGTTGGACAAAGACCCAGGAGCTTCAGTAGATATGACAAGCTACAGAGGCATGATAGGGTCTCTCCTTTATTTGACAGCAAGTAGACCTGATATCATGTATGCAACCTGTCTCTGTGCAAGGTTTCAGGCAGACCCCAGAGAACCACATCTCATAGCTGTGAAAAGAATTTTTAAGTATCTCAAGGGCACCATAACCTTAGGTCTGTGGTATCCCAGAGAATCAGATTTCAAGCTACTTGGTTACTCTGATGCAGATTTTGCAGGCTGTAAGATAGAGAAAAAAAGCACCAGTGGAAGTTGTCAATTTCTGGGTGACAGACTTGTTTCTTGGTACAGCAAGAAACAGAAATCAATTTTTACATCTACAGCTGAAGTAGAGTATATTGCAGCTGGTAGCTGTTGTGCACAGATTCTGTGGATGAAGAATCAGTTGCTGGACTATGGATTAAGGTACAGTAAAATACCTATTTACTGTGATAATCAAAGTGCTATTGCAACGACAGGTAATCCAGTACAACATTCAATGACCAAGCACATCAGCATAAGGTACCATTTTATCAGAGAACATGTAGAGGAAGGAAATATTGAGCTTCATTTTGTGTCTACAGAACAACAGCTAGCAGATATCTTCACCAAGCCATTGAGTGAAGCTACATTTACAAGGTTGGTAAATGAACTAGGAATTATCTCTGGTTTTGACTAGCAACACTGGTTAGACTCAAAATTCTCTTATATAATATGTTGCTCATGTTTCTGTGATTCTGTTCTCTGCTATGCAAACTCTGTTATTAAACACTGTTAGAATACTCTGTAGATCATACACTGTTGAAAAGTTGGATAAACTCTGACAAACTCTGATAATGTTATTGTCTGAACATAAACACCGATGAAGAAATCTGTATGATGCATGATTCTCAGTAATTAATCATGAATCCTTTTAAGTTATTTGTGATCTAATCTTAGACTGTGCAGAAAATTAACACAACATGATACTGTTTTCCTATTTATAGCATCTTCTAGTTTATATATCCTAAACTCTGAGTCTGTAAATGTTGTGTGCATTGCCTCTCATGAATAACTTCTGATGTTGATGACTTCTAAACTCTGTTTAGTTAAACTCTGTTTAGTTAGATGCTATAATTAGTCTACCCCCAAAGCAATTGTATATAGGATGTTAGAAATTCTTTAAGATTATGTTGTGTCTAGGACGACCTAGGAACTTGCTGGTAAAAAGTAAGGGCTAAAATTCTCTGATTTTTGGTGACTAATCAAAGACTAGGAAGAACCAAGAACTTATCAAAAAGATAAGGGCTAAAATTCTTTAATTTTTAGTGACTAGTCAAAGACAAGGAAGACCCAGGAACTTATCAAAACGATAAGGGCTAAAATTATAGGATTTTTGGTGACTAGTTAAAGATTAGGAAGACCCAGGAACTTATCAAAATGATAAGGGCTAAAATTATAGGATTTTTGGTGACTAGTTCCAACCTCTGATTACTAAAAAAATAAAAAATTAGTTAGAAGGGGGGTATAAGTTAGTTCAGAGTTTCTGTATATCAATTTTCTACAGAGTTTAGTATTCATCAGATATTAAGAGCTTACTATGAGAGTTTGTGCAAACAGTGTTTACTGATTTATTTTATGGATTTTATGAAAAATTAGATGCTCTAAATATTGAATTAGTAAACTCTGCTATACACACACATATATTCACAACTGTGCAGTTTTTGAAAGGTTATAGTAATAAAGTTGGAGAATTGACAAACACTGATGAATTTTGTCTAGTACTCTAAGGTAAATTTTATTTCAGACAATTTACATACTTGGGGTAAAAAGAGTTTTTGAAAAATGAGATAAAGAATTGCCAACTGTTAATGAGTATTAACGTGTCTTGGAAATGGGAGAGAGAGAGTAGTAGTAATTATTGCTATAATTAATGAGCGTGAGAAAGTTGTTCCATTGAATGTGTGCCACGTGTCCCAGTCACACAATTAAGAAGAATCGTGTCCCACTCACACAAGTAACTGATTGCGTGTATTAATGATAAAATGATTTGTTCTAATTTTAAATTACATATCTAATCATTTTACACAAACGATTCATATTTCTATTGCACACCAGTATTCTCTTTCTACACAACTACTCACAATTACTTTGTTCCTTCACTTGCACATTTTCTCAAACACCTTTCATCCATATTTTTTTTCTCTGATATTTTCTTCTCTAATGGCCACCAAATCTTTTAACGCACGAGGGTTAGTGTTTGTACCTAACAACTATGCAGCTCCGTCGAATAATGAGAACGTTCCTGAGGCATTTCATCTCATTCAAAACTTTTTGCTGGACTCGGAGATTGGTCGAGCACTAGTCGTACCTACAAAGCTTTCTGCTACACAGATTGCTTCTTTCTGGCAGAACTCTACTTATGACGATGTAGGGGAGAATGGGACTCCTTCAATCATTTTCACATATGAGGAAACAGAGTATGTCATTACTCCCACGACAGTCAGAGAATCTTTTGTCTTTGACACACACAATTCATACAGTGTTGTTGGTGAAGCACATCTGAAAAGGCTGTTGCAGCAAATTAGTTACTCAGGCCCTTTAGATAAGTTTAGTCAAGTAAAAAAGCCACAGCTGAGGAAGGAGTGGAGTTTCTTCTTCGATTGCATCACAAGGGCGTTTTCAAAGAAAATCACAAATTGGGATGCTATTCCTATTGACAGTCTTCAAATTGGGCATGCTCTTCTTTATGGAGGTAATTTTGATTTTGGTAGACTTGTCTTGATGAATATAGGTGAACGATTGTCAGAGTCTAGTACAACTGTATATTTTGCTAGATTTTGTCAATTACTATTCTCTGCTTGTGTGCCTGGTGTTGAAACTGCTGAGGAAGACACTATTCAGGCTTTTAAGTGTCACAAGAGAGTATTTTATGATTTGACCAAAAAGGATGAAACCAAGGGGCAACTACCTGACTTGTTTTTGCCTCTTGCTCTTCAAAACTTCCTCAATCAACATCAAGAACCACAACATACTGAGCCAAACACACCTGTAAACACTAAACTCTTACAACCTCTAGACACTAAAACACAACCTCAACCCTTTCAACCTGAAAATGCTGAGCCAAACACTGACCAAATTCAACCAACATCCACTCACACTCCAACTCAACCTCAACCTGTCATCAATGAGCAAGTTGCAACCTCTGAACAAAATCCACCACCTACACAGGGTAAACCAAAGAAGAGAGGTAGAACCAAGCACATAGCTGTGAAAAGGGTTCAAAGGGCTAGAAAGGAAAGAGCAAACAAGCCTCCATCACCATCTGTTGTAGAAGAAGATTCTGCTGAAGAAGAAGTGGCAGCTGAGGTACCTCAATCAAAGAGGAGAAGGTTGATAGTTGATGAGTCTGATGAAGAGGTTAATTTTGAAGCTCCAGAGGTGATTTTACCTACTGTTGAGATGCATACTGCAGAAGAAGTTGTCAATCCAATTGAAGATGCACAGATGACTGCAGAAAATAGAGATGGTTCTGCTGCTATAGATGATTTTGTTGAGACATTCATACCATTCTCTGATAACATTGAAGTTCTTATCTCACCTGTTGTTGCTCAATCTGAATAAACTGGTGCAGCTGATCAACCTACTATAGCACTTGATGAAACAGTAGCAACTCATACAGAGTTATTTTCTGATGCTCACCAAGTTCCTGAACAAGGTGAAGAAGTTGATCAATTCACCAAGGCTGTAATCTCTGAGCCTGTGGATGAAGTTCTTGAAATTACAAAGTTTTTTGCAGCTGGGGAGCAAACTGCAGAGAATGTTGCAGAGCCTACTGCTGAAAATGTTGAACCTGCAGTGGATACTGCAGAGACTGAAAATGTTGAAAATGCAAATGTTGATGTTGCAACTGAAGGAAGTGCTGAGTCTAACTCTTCTCAGAGTATACCAGTACAAACTGATGCAAAGCACACTGGTTTTTCTGGACATTCACATCAACATGAAATTGAAGAAGAATATTATGCCAAGTTTTCGAAGAATTGGTATAAAGAAGATTGCATTTTTCCTACTAAAAGGGTAGCTAAGTTTGTGAATAGAACTGCTACAACAATTTCAAATCCAGATATTCTTTCAAGTCCAAAAGCAACTATTGTTCAAGTCAAGACTCTGAATGAAAGGTTTGATGATTCTAAAAAATCCATCACTGATCTGAGAGCTGAAGTTATCGCAAGAGACATGAATATGCAGAGAGATAATCAACTGAAGTTTCAGACTTTCTCTAAAGCTCAAGAAACTCTACTTACAAGGCTAAGCAAAGTTGAAGAGAATCAAACTGAATTGTCTGGTAAGATTGACTCCATTGCTACCTCATTGGAATTGATAACATCTATCTTGATTCCTGATGATGTCAAAAAGGGGGAGAGAGTTGCTAAGTCCAAATGCAGGCAATCTCAAACTCTAACTAAGAAGGATGATGCTGAAGATGGAGGAGCAAATGACAGAGGAAAGAGATTGAGAGCTGATCAAGATATGAGTCTAAGATCTGGCAAGTCTTCTAAGTCAAAGTTTGATGGAATAAATACTGATGTTCAGGGTACTTCAAAGACCTAGAGTTTGTTATTCAATGATAATCCACAGATTGGCTACTAGATTGTTTCTTAAAGAAAATGAAGAAGGAGTTATAATTGAAGACATTCAAGCTGAGGAAAAGAGTTTACAAGAAGAACATCAAAAAGATTTAAAGTCTGGAAAATTCAAAAAGGATAAGAAAGCTCCTAGGCCTGTTCTTAAAGGCATTGTTATCAAGGAAAATGTTGGTGCTGATCAGAGGTTACAAGTGTCTAGGAAACCAACAGAAGCAGAGGCTAAACAGAAGCTGAAAGGTATTGTTGAAGAAGGAAAGGTTTCAAAGAAAGTGAATACAACCTCTGTTGCTAAACAAGTTGTACAGAAACCGTTGTCTACAAAGATGTAAATGTTTTTTTGGAAAACCAACTACTCTTGATCAAACTCTGAAGGATCAAAGTCTGAAGACTGGAGATACAAATTTTTCACATGGAAGAGCTTATATGTCCAAACAAAGTCGAGATACATCTGCCTTGGGCTCTGGAAGAGAAAAGATAGTGAATACTAGTCCTTTGGATCCTTCATCACTGGCTGTTCCAGGTCAAGGTGTTACTCAGGAGAGTTTAGACAGACTGGAATTAGTACAGTTGATTCATCAAAAGAGTTTGAAGAAACATTTTCTACTGTACTTCATGGCTGATGGAACTGTGTATAAAGTTAGTGAGGATGATATTGGTTTGAAGATATGGGAAGAATTGGAATATGTTCTATATATCTTCAAAGTGAAAAATCAAAGGACTCAGCAAATTGCTAAAGTGCTAAGGAATAAGATGTTGAAAAACATGGCGATTCGTGGTGCAAAATATACGAGTTAGTATATTCCAAAGTACAGAGATTATCAAGGGAAGATTGTTGAGATGAAGAAAAATTGTGCTCGATTGAAGACAGATCTGGGTATAACTATTTTAGATTTTAATCCAGAGTCAGAGAAAGCACATTTTATCAAACTGGGTAATGATATGAGGAAGAACAAAATATATTCTCTGAGATCTGCAATTTATCAGACTGGTGAAGATGATCCTAAACTGAAAGAGAATAAGAAGATCATGCAGAGAGAACTCGAGAATGCAGAAAGAAGATTGCTTATAGACTATCTCAGATCAACACCAGATGTTGAGGAAATTAAGTAATTAAAGCTCTGTAAGTATTTCTTGTTTTCTGTAAATTTTGTCTAAGTAAAAGTTTAAACTCTGATTATTTATTAAACACTGCATTTGTCTATTTGTTTTGACATCATCAATTACTATTAACTTGTGCATTTTTGCTAATGAACAAGTTGGGGGAGATTGTTAAATATAATTGATGTGAATAATGTCAGTGCTTAAGTGTTATAGAGATTCATCAGAGTTTAACTGGAAGCTGGAAGTGATCAGAGTTTAATTAAACTCTGACGGTTGGAAGCTCGACAGAGTTTGCTAAACTCTGTCAGGAGGAAGCGTCTACTGGTCATCAAACTTTGAAGAATAATTGAAGATAATTATGGAAGCGATATCTTTGAAGATTGGATAGTTGTCAAAGACATCGTGATGACTAAGAAGACGTGTAACAATCATAATTGATAGCATTTGTATAGCTGATTTATAGGAGTATCAATTATCAATTGTATCGTAGCTGTATATCTTTATAAATACAGTTAGGTTAACCCTAGCAGGGTATCATGTAACGTATTATCATTCATTGTAACCTAAGAAGCTCTCTGTGATATTTTACATCACTGAGAGAGGAGTTTTTAATTTCAAACAGTTTTTGATTGTTCGAACGTGTCTTACTTGTTATTCTCTCATACAAACTTGATTATAATTGTGTATTCGGCCTAACACGTTCTAAGATGTGGAACTTGTGATGAATCTTTAGTTCTTGCCCCCCTTGCTACATATGGTGAAGGTCTTGCTTCTAGGTTAATCGTTCAAGAAGTTCCCTTGCGACTCAGCACTTGACTTCAAGTCTGGTGTGCCTTGGCTGGTTGTTAATCCTTTATCTTGATTCTAGGTTTCCAACCTTCTTCTTATTCTCACAGGACCTTGATTTGGTTTGAATTTGATTGATGGCTCTTGATTCAAGTCCTTAAACTCAAATGACAAACTCGATTGGAGGCAGACATCCTTTTTGGCCATCAAGGCTAAAATTTTGTGTCGGGATTTGAGATTCAAGATTTTAAGTATGGAATGACAAAGGACCACTTATCTCAACACTCTTACTAACAGTTTCTATGCCTTCAAGGTATTGTCAGGAAGCCAACCAGTCTTAAGAGGAGCTTTAAGAGGGTCTATCCTTCAGCTTACATCAACTGGTGCTACCAATTTCGAATTGATGGTGGGGTCTTCAGGACCTGGAAGTAAAAACTCCCTGCGTAGTTCTCTTTCTCAGAAGAAGCAAACTTTGAAAGGGCATCAGCCTTAACGTTAACGGCACTAAGAGGTGCATACTTCCCACATCTAACTTGACATTCAGAGGTTGTTGATCATGTTCCACGGTTGAAGATCACGCTGGAATTTCGAAGATTGCCCTGGAATCACCACCTGACCAACCAACTGACTAGAGGTCGGCCGCAGCCTTCCCTTGATAGCTGGTCGGCTGCCAGGAGGTCGGCCAGACCTTCCCCTAACAGTTGGTCGGCTGCCAGGAGGTCGGCTGGGCCTCCCTCTGGCGCCTAGTCGGCTGCCAGGAGGTTGGCTGGCCTTCCTCCTGCACTTTGTTGTGCCTCTCGGAGCTTCTTCGTGCCTCTCGGAGCTTATTCGTGACGCTTGAATCTTTTCATCAACCTTGAATTATGATCTTCTTTATCAACCTTGAATCATGTTCGTCAACATTCAGTCATGTTCATCAATATTCAATCATGTTCATCAATATTTAATCATGTTCATCAATATTTGATTGTTGACTATCAACCTTTCTCTTTTTCAAGCACAATTAATCTCTTTATTAGCACTGCTAATCTCTGGTAACCTATCTTCCTTAAGAGTAATTAGCTCTTAAAGCTGAGTTAAGTGCTTTATCGTAACTTGACGCTGCATATTCGATTAAATCCTTCTTTCATCTTCAGAATCGTATATAATCGACTATGAACCCGTCAGGGCTTTGCAAGACCAAACCCACACCACTAGATTTTGTTTTTGAGGCCCCATCAAAATAGAGCACCCAATATTCCTTTTGATCTGGTACAAGTTCTTCATTCTTATTCTAAAGTTCACTTTCTGCTTGGGGTACTACCTCATGCCCCCCGACTTCTTGGTTGCCAAGGGTACATTCAACCATGAAGTCAGTTAACGTCTTAGCCTCAATGGCTGTCCGAGGCTTCTGTGTGATGTCCTCTACTGGCCTTTCTTGGTGTTCCTTACCACTGCGGACATCCATGTCTTCAATCGGAAGGACCTCCCCCCCGACTCCATCAGGCCTTAACGAGGCTACATAACAGCTTCATGCCATCTTTTGATCACCTTTATGTTCTCCAACACCATTCCTAGTTGGGAACTTGATCTTCATATGATAAGTTGAGGCAACAGCCTTAAATGCATGAAGTCCAGTCCTTCTGAGGATAGCGTTGTACATTGAAACCTCCTTGATTACCAGGAAGTTCAACATATGAGTGGCCTCCTTGGGCTCCTGTCTAATAGTTATAGGTAACTGAATAGTCCCTTCAACTTTGGATTCTACTCCATTAAATCCATATATAGGCATGTTATTGGGGGTCAATTGAGAATCATTGTACCCCATCTTCACAAGTGCATCATGAAACAGAATGTCAATAGAAGCTCCATTGTCTATCAAAACTCGCTTCACCTCTGAGTTTCCAATCACAGGAGTTATGACCAACCGGTCGTCATGGGGGAACTTTACCCCTTCAAGGTCTGAGTCATCAAAACCAATTGTTGTTTTTGTCCTAGCACGCTTCGGGGCCTCTCCCACGGTGTGTATCACTTCTCTGGCATAAGCCTTCCGAGAATTCTTTGTTCTGCCGGCCATAGTCGGGCCTCCTAAGATCATGTTGATTACTGGCTCTTGGGGCTGTGGGTTGCGATCTTGATCGTCACCCATTCTATTATAATCTCTAATTTGATTAACACGATCTTCACCCTTAGTGAAGTAGCTCAATTTCCCTCTACGGATTAAAAACTCGATCTCATCTTTGATTTGCTTGCAATCATCAGTGTCATGCCCCACATCTTTGTGGAATCTACAATACTGATTCTCATTTCTCTTTTCGGGATCACCCCTGAGTGGCTTCGGCCATCGGAAATCTTTATCCTTCTCAATGTCCAACAAGATTCAACTCCTAGGAGTATTCAACCTTGCATACTCCGTGAACCTTGGTCCTTGGTTCTTCTTAGGGGCAGAGTCGGAGTCCTCACTAGTTCGGGGATACTTGTCCCTAGCATCATACTCCTGGTCTTGCTTTCGCTTCTTTGAGTCATTGTTACTCCCTTCATTACCTACTGTGGACTCTTTCTTCATGTTATCCTCAGCTTTAATATACTTATCAGCCCTTCGCTGGAGCTCAGCCATATTCTCAGGGGGATGCTTTGCCAATGACCTCTTAAGGAAAACGTTAGTGGTTCCGTGCTCCAGGGCATGGCCACCTTATTTTCCAAGTCAGTGATGTTCAGTGTTTCTTTAGTGAATCTCTTGGGATAATCCCTCAAATTTTCATTCTTTCCTTGCACCACATACATAAGAGATGCAGAGCTCTTCTCATGAACTCTTCTGCTAATGTATTGGCTAACAAAATCAGCGCTCAACTCCTTAAAGGAGCCAATCGAATTCGCAGGCAGTCGACTATACCATCTTTGAGCCATGCCCGACAGGGTTTGAGGGAACGCCATACACTTTAGGCCATCACTTGCAGGTTGCAGCAACAGTGCATTTTAAAACGTCCTAACATGGTTTGTGGGATCACCCGTTCTATCATAAGCCTTTATAGTAGGCATCTTAAACTTCCTAGAGATGTGATCATTCATCACGTCCTCGGTGAATGGTGGTGTAGGATCATTAGAATCTCCTAGCTGCATCAACTCTTTAGGGTTACCTTTGGGGGTTTCCACCCTTTTTGTTCTTCCAGTCGGGGTGTCAGCCCTTCTCTGCCTCCTTGAAGGCCTTTCTAAATCGACAAAGGGAATCCCTCCTGAGGTTGGAGGAGGTCGATTCTGGTTCAATCTTGCTTGCTCCCTCGCCATATCGTCCTTCAACTTCAAGATCTCAGCCTCATGAGCCTTGATTCTTTCTGCAGTTGTCAAAGGGGGTCCATCATGGATAGTTTGAGTCCTCCATCAAGGTTCTCTACTAGCACGTCGCCTCCTCGGGGCTTCATCACGATCATCATCATCAGATGATGAATCATCAGTATAAGGGCCAGAGTAGTCGTCATACTCTCGATCTCGAATCTGTAAAGCATGACCGCTTGGTCCAGGACCTTGAATAGGAGGGTAGTTGGGTAGACCATACATCGAGTTAGTACTCAAAGGGAGTACAGTGGTGGAGGTATGACCTCCCAAGGGTGTGGACGACTAGTCAAAGGAGAGATCACCATTTGAAGAGGGTTGGTCTCTTGATTCGGGGGGACAACCACAGGTAATGTTCTCTCAACATGGGGATTCGTCCCTAGAGGTTGAGAAACTTGAGGTTGGATGATCGCCCCTGTTGATGGGGGTACATACCCTTGTTCAGGCGGAGCAGAGGTGACGGTGGTCGCCTCGGTTGTGACTGGTGTCCTTCGTGTTTGCACCATGGTTGATGTTGTTTTCCCATAGACGGCGCCAAATGTTGTGGAATAAAAACTAGGGTTCGTGCATAATAAATGCTAGGGTTGTTGAGCTTCGAGTTTTAATGGTTATTTCCGTGTTTTTAGACTAATCGGTCCTCGCAGAGTGCCTATGTATCTCGTTATTGAGAATCAAGCCAAGATGTAGTTCTTGGTGTTCGCCCTCGGGGCTATGGCGGCGAGGACACACCAAGGACGTAGTGGCTTGTATGTCCTTATTCGAGGATTAAGCCAAGACGTAGTTCTGAGAATGAGGGGTCAGGCCCTTATATAGGCTGCGGGAGCCTTAGAATTATGGTAGGAGTCAGAGACTTGGTGGGCAAGCCACCGCCTTGAGGAAGGTTCTAGTCTCCTTCCATATAGGAATCAATTTCCATGTTGAAATAGATATCTTGGAGGCAAAGTCAGGCAGGAGTAATATCCTTGTTTGACTCTTATTTGCTGTGCTGTTTATTACCTTCAATATTAATTACGAAATTAATATCAAAAATAGGGTTTGGGCCCATCTGGTGGGCCCCACTTTTGGACCATACTGGGTCTAATTAATGCCACATTAAAGGTGTCTTTAGGGCTTATTTTTAGCCCATATCATTTGCCCCCAACTTCTAGGAAAATTGATCAGGTTTTCCTCGAAGTTTTAATGGTCTTTTTCGAGACTCGGGTCAGGATTTATCTTTGTACACTAGTGTCTCACGAGTAACGTCATGATATAAAGCGTGGAGCGATCGACGCATTTAAGACAATGTTTAAACGATGCTAATCGGCACTAAACAACCTTAAACGATGCTTAAACAATATTGTTTAAGCGACGTTAAACGGCATTTAAGCGGCGCTAAACGGCACTAGACGGCGCTAAACGACACTAAACGGTGCTAAACAATGCTGAACGTCACTAATTAGTCTTAAACGACGCTTAACAATGTTAAACGATGCTAGTAGACATTAAATGGCACTAATCGATGCTAATCGTCACTAAACGGTGCTAATCGGCACTAACGGTGCTTGATGGTGCTAAACGGCACTAAACAGCACTAATCGGTGCTAGAGGGGGTCCGGGGGCGGCAGCCCCTGGCGGGGTCCAAGGGGCAGAACCCCTGGCTGGGGTCGAATCGAAATGGCCTCTTAATGGCTTGATTTTAGATGCCGTTTTTCGGTCAACCAAACATACTACAAACTCCCAACTTGTCGTTTGTTGAAGATGTTCAAAGGGTTAAGTATCAAAGTGGTCACTGAAGTGGAAGCCATATATCAATTCATTCACCGATCTTTACGGGGTATCATTTGAATCATTAAAGTCATAATAAATATCAAATGGATATCTTTAAAATGTACTCGAAAAGTAAAAATAATTTTTAATTGAGTTCTACATATTTTTCTTGAATTCTTCCATAACCAAACGAAAGGTTAATAATTCTAGTTTTTCTGATATTATATTTAGATTTTTAAAAATTCATTTACTATTTATTTTTAATTTTATTATCATTTTCCTTCTTTTAATTAAAAATAAATAGTAAATAATTTTTTTGAATTCTAAATAAATTATCAAAAATACTGGAATTCATAATCTTTCATTTGACTATAGTAGCATTTAAGAAAAGTGTGTAGAACTCGATGAAAAATTACTTTTAATTTCTGAATACATATATACAGGTATTTGTTTGATATTTATTATGAGTTTAATGATTCAGATGATACCCCGTAAAGATCGGTGAACAAATTGATATTTGGCTTCGACTTAAGTGACCACTTTGATACTTAACCCGATGTTCGAAGGCTGATGATCATACTGAGACATTGATAAGCATTCTGAAAGTAGTTCATCGCTCTGGAGATTGATCACCACGCTGGAGATTGATCATCACGCTGGAGATTGATCATCACCCTGGAGATTGATCATCATCCCGGAAGGTCGAAGATCCTCCCGGAAATATCAAATAGCCAAACAAATGACAAGTGGTCGGCCGAGACCACCCCTGCCAGCTGCTCGGCTGACAGGTGGTCAGCTGGAGCCTCCCCTGCCAGCTGCTCGGCTAACAGGTGGTCGGCTGAGCCCCTCCCTATAAGTTGCTCGACTAGCAAGTGGTTTGGATGGCCTCCCGGCTGCTTGTCTTGCCTCGCTGAGCTTCTTCGTGACGTTCGAATCTTTTTTATCAACGTTCAAACATGACGAAGTGTATCAACCTTCAATCCCGATGACATCTTCATCTTGTTTATCAACATTCAATCATGATGATGTTTATCAACCTTCTATCATGATGATGTTTGGTTGTTTATCTTTCAACCCTTCTATTATTTGATCGAAACTAACCTTTTGATTAGCACTGCTAATCTTTGATGATATAGCTTCCTTAGTTGATTGCTAAGGGTCTCAGAACTTCCATGAGGAAGCTTCAAACTCCTTTCAAGGGTTTCACGCTTGCCTGATCTTAAATAGAATTACTTCGAATCTTTTAATCACCATGTTGGAATGTTGATTCAGTGGTTCATTCTTGAACTATTCTTGAATCTCTTGATCCAAGGTTGGCTTTAGTAGTTTTCTTGGCCTTCAATGGCTTCAACTTAGTTCCTTAGGCCTTCTAGACCACCAACGCGAGGTTTCAGGTTGATCATCAAGGTGAGGCATCGAACATCAACATCAAGACTCAGTCATCAACCTCAGTCAACTAGAATGAAAGCTTGGTTGGTCGGAGCCTTCCTTGGGAGCTTGGTCGGCCGGCTCTCGGTTTATCATATTGAACATCACGTTTCGAACATTAACTTTAGTCAGTTGGTGCCTCCCTCGGAGCTCGATCGGCCGTTGTTCGGTCCTTGAACCTCAATTCCGGTATATGAATGTCGATATTTGGACATCAATGTCAGTATTTAAAGTTGATGACCCACACAGACATCCTTCAATTCAAATTGGCTTTCAGAACTTTCGTGACCTTCTAGGCTTTAACTCACTTGTTGAATCTTTGGTTTTAAACCTTGAATACGTTCATGGTTGTCGGTTATAACCAACCCTTCATTCTCGTTCTAAGATGTGGATGGTTCTAGTCTCCTTCCATATAGGAATCAATTTCCATGTTGAAATAGATATCTTGGAGACTAAGTCATGCAGGAGTAATATCCTTGTTTGACTCTTATTTGCTGAGCTGTTTATTACCTTCAATATTAATTCCGAAATTAATATCAAAAATAGGGTTTGGGCCCATCTGGTGGGCCCCACGTTTGGACCATACTGGGTCTAATTAATGACACGTTAAAGGTGTCTTTAGGGGTTATTTTTAGCCAATATCAAGATTATTTTGGTAGTACAGTGACGAAAATTATGGATAAGATCGCTCTTACACTTATTATATATAGCTTATAACCAGTGCAACGCACAGCTCTTTCTCTAATATTTGTTATATTATTTTTTATTATTTATTTGTTATTAGTTTACATATCAAATTGTTGTTATGAAATTGATATATATATAAGATTTTACACGTTCAATTTATAAGTGTTTTATCTTGAATTCTTAAAACTTGATTTGGATGATTTTACAGCCTACGTGGAATTAACAAAATAATCTTTAATTTAGTGATGATTTCACAATTTTCTCCAATTAAGACTACCAAGAAACAAAAGAGAGATGAAATTGACGATTTTTTATATTGAAAATTCTATTCTATTTAGGAAATCTACTTATATTTTGTTTTAATTATCAAAATAACCTTCTTATTATTTGAAAATAGTTGTACTAACAACCAAATGCAGCTTTAATAATAAGTGTGTGAGGAATTTTGTCCAAAACTTTGGTAGTCTGGTCCTCAGTATGATAAAATAAATAAGAACTGTTAGATCTTAAAATAAATAGATAAAAACTGTTGGATCTAGCATAAAAAATATTTAATATTTTAACATGTAAACTAAAAAGTGTATTTATATTGAAATACGAAAAAGTGCTTGTATATAATTAGGTTTTCTATATTGAATAGAATTATTAATGTAGATATTCTACAGTAAATAGGATTAATATAAAAATTTGTAACTATATTTTCTCTTAAGATTCTGAGTGTTTTCATTTTGGATAATAACTATTAAATCATCACTAAATTAAAGATAATTTTATGAGTTTCGTGTGGACTGTAAAATCATCCAAATCTGATTTCTATATCTCGAGATAGAGCCTAAATAGTAAATATGAACCTTTTTTAATATAAATAAATAAATCAATAAATTCAATTCAGTTCTAATACAATCTTTTATATCCTTTCCAGATTATAACTTCTTTTTAAAATTCAATTCTAATACAACCATTTTAATTATATCATTTTTAGATTACTCCCTATGTCCCTCTCATTTCTTTACGGTTACTATTTTGGGATGTCCCTCTCATTTCTTTACATTCCAAAAATAGTAAGTTTCTCCCACTATTACATCCACTATCTCATATATTTAACAATAAAAAACACTATTACACTCACTACTTTCCTCCACTATCTCAAATCTATAATTAAATATTAATAGGTCCCACCACTTTACCCACTTTTCATCTAACTTTACTCATTTTTTACACATTTTCTTAGTCTCCGTGTCCATCCCTCATGTAAACAACCATGAGGGACGGAGGGAGTATAAGTTTTTTTAATATGATATAATCTTGATCGTCTATTTTTAAAAATATTATATTCGACGGTTGAGATTATTTTGGCAGTACAGTGACCAAACCAAAATTATTGATAAGATCCTGTTACGCTTATTATATATAAGGATATAATTTTATATATTTTAATTTTATCTTATAATTATATTTTTATATAATTATTATTTTAATAATTATTTATTTTTAATTTAATTAATGACATGTGCGTCTTAAACTTTATACTATAAATTTTTAAATTAAATAAGTTGTTGACAGGATTCAAAATTTGAATTTTTAGTAAAGTAACTTAAATATATGCTCATGGTCATTATTTAATTATATCTAACGGTTCTTATTAGTTTACTAAAAAATTAATGGTCATTATATGTTGTAGGATTTTTTCAATAATTTAAATGATTTTTTTATGATATGAATTTTGTAAGTTAAACTTTATGATTTTGGCCATAATATTTTTAAAAAGGGAAAAATTTAGTTATAAGATATAGATAAGATGATACGTTTTAGCTATAAAAGGTAATTAGCTAATTATTAATTATTATGGTATTATTTGATTGAATTCAATTATTCATGATACTATAGAAAAGAAGAGGTTTTAGTAAGAAAAAATATAAAAGGTAACCTGTTTTAGGTGAAAATATAATTTGTTAGTTATCAGTAATCATAATAATATTATTTTATTTTATTAAATAAAATTACCCGTGATATTTTTAGAATATAAAAGATAACGTATTTTACCTAAAAATGAAATTAATTAGTTATTAAAAAATAGAAAATGTAACTTTTTTTTACCAATAATAAATATTTAAGTAAGGATAATTAAGTAAGAATAGAAAGTTTGAAAATGAGATATTTTAGTTGAAAGGTAATCAATTAGTTATTAGTAATTTTAATTTTATTAGCTTATTTCATTAAATAGAATGGCGTGATATTTTTGGATATGGGAGGTTCTAGTCAGAAAAATTTGAAAAATTAGTGTGTTTTTGCTGAAAAAGGTAATTGGTTAACTATTAGAACTATAACGTCACTATTTTATTTTATAAAATAGAATTACATGTTTTACCAATAAATAATATTTAAGTAAGGATAATTAAGTAAAAAAATTGTTAAATATAATTGATGTCAATAATGTCAGTGTTTAAGTGTTACAGAGATTCATCAGAGTTTAACTGGAAGCTGGAAGTGATCAGAGTTTAATTAAACTCTGATGGTTGGAAGCTCGATAGAGTTTGCTAAACTCTGTCAGGAGGAAGCGTCTACTGGTCATCAGACTTTGAAGAATAATTGAAGATAATTATGGAAGCGATATCTTTGAAGATTGGATAGCAGTCAAAGACATCGTGATGATTAAGAAGACATGTAACAATCAAAATTGATAGCATTTGTATAGCTGATTTATAGGAGTATCAATTATCGATTGTATCGTAGCTGTATATCATTATAAATACAGTTAGGTTAACCCTAGAAGGGTATCGTGTAACGTATTATCATTCATTGTAACCTAAGCAGCTCTCTGTGATATTTTACATCACTGAGAGAGGAGTTTTTAATTCCAAATAGTTTTTGATTGTTCGAACGTGTCTTACTTGTTATTCTCTCATACAGACTTGATTATAATTGTGTATTCGGCCTAACAAGTGGTATGAGAGCTAATATGTTACTTTGATACAGTTACAGATCCACACACAACTATAATCAATGGCAGAGATTCCTCCTCCATCAGGTTCAGGTTCTGAGAAAGCTCCTACTACTGTGAGTCGTTATGAGACAATTAGGGTTCCTATTCTCAGGCCAGCAAATTATGCAATCAGTTAATTATTAATATTATAATATTATTAGTTTATATCATTAATTAGAACGATCATATTTTTGGAAAGAATAGAATTACAGGTTTTTACAAATAATAAATATTTAAGTAACGATAATTAAGTAAAAAAAATCAAGTTTGAAAATAAGATATTTTTGTTAGAAAATACAAAAAAGATATTACATTTTAGCTGGAAAAGATATCAGTTAGTTATAAGTAATTATAATATTATTAATTTGTTTCATTAATTAGAACGACCATATTTCTTTTGGAAAAAAAGATTTTAGTTGGAAAAGTTAGAAAGTTTATAATTAGGTAAAATAATTATGGGTAATAAAGTAAAACAATTAAATAAGGTAAGTACTGTACCAAAAAATCAAGTTTGAAAATGAGATGTTTTAGTTAGAAAAATAGAAAAGACATTACCTTTTAGCTGGAAAAGCTAATCAGTTAATTATTAATTGTTATATTATTATTAGTTTATTTCATTAATTAGAACAACCATATTTTTGGAAAGAATAGAATTACATGTCTTTACCAATAGTATAGATTTAAGTAAGGATAATTAAGTAAAAATTAAAGTTTGAAAATGAGATATTTTAGTTAAAAAATATAGAAAAGATATTACCTTTTAGCTGGAAATGATAATCCGTTAGTTATTAATAATTATAATATTATTAGTTTATTTCATTAATTAGAACAACCATATTTTTGGAAAAAATATATTTTAGTTAGAAAATATTACCTTTTAGCTGGAAAAGATAATCAGATAGTTATTAATAATTATAAAATTATTAGTTTATTTCATTAATTAGAACGACCATATATTTGGGAAAAAGAGATTTTAGTTGGAAAAGTTATAAAGTTTTTTTTTTCGAAATGCCATGAAATAACAAATGAAAATACAAACTGGTACATACACCTTTACAATGAAGGCTGGTGTATGCAATACTGAAGGAAAAAAACATGGAAGCTACTATGAGTCTACTAGCAGGATATTAATACTATAACGCAAGTGAATCTACTCCAGTGACTTGGAAAATCTGAGTAAGATTCTATACTACCATGGATAACTTATACTGAGTAACCGTTGTTAGATCTAAATAAATAACCACGGATCTCTTATGCAATATTATCAAGGTTATATGATAAAACTGTAGTACGGAAGCATACCTGATTCCATGACGATAGATTATGTTTACGGATTCGGGACTTGAACTTCCACATACTTGATTCGCCTATAGCCGTATCTCTCTCTCTAACTGATGGGAATAGAGGAGTAGAGGTTGTGAATAGGCTTGGGGACCAAGACCCTATTATGTTCTTTATATAGTATTCTAATTAGATCCCATTAACCCTTATCAGATTACTATTGGGTATTACACATTACAAAGTCCATACCGAATAAGATGTTATTGGACCCTTTATTTTAGACCACTTAATTAGTCCAAACAGAATAAACATTAAATGTAATTGTCTTTAATTTGTAAGCCCATAAATTATTACTAGATTATAAAAATAATCTAACAACCGTTTCCCAGAATGCATTACTCAGAAATCACTTCATGTGCTGGAACCACCTTAGGCCCATCCTCTGTTTCTATTGCAAAGTAATCTTCGTGAAAAGTATACCCATTATGAATTATACCATCTGCATGAAGGGTAGTGGGGCCAAAATCCACTGGATCTTCTTCACCGTTGAGGATTTCGATCGCTTGATGGTTAGGATCATTGTGACCGAAGCCCAGGTACTGAGAAGTTCTTCTATTCCTCCAACAGGTCTTGTGAAAGAGAATATGTGGTTACATTTGTCTCCTCCAAGTTTTTCCAAGTAGATAGCTGCATGGTTACGTTCTGAAAAAATGAAGGCTATTGTGCATAGCCATCTTGGATCATTAAGTCGGATGATGATTTTTTGAGAGATGAAGGTAAGCTCCTCTGGGATGCCATGAGTAAAGTTCTTGAGGGTCTGGAAGGCATCCAAATTATCTGATTCCACTATGACTTCTTCGTAGTTGTCTTCAAATGCAGTGATGAGGCCATGATGAATGGCGTTGAGTTTGTTTTCCAGGGTAGATGAAGTAGGTAAGACTCATGTGGACAGCTTGAGGAATTCACCTTCAGAGTTCCTTATTATCATACCAATCCCATGCTTGTTGCCATTTATGAAGGGGATGAATGGAGTTGCTCCATGCATATTGACTTTGACAGAACTGGGGTTAGGGAGAGTCCAGTGGTACTCCATAAGGTAACAAGGGAAAGATAAAGAAAGGAAAGAGATTGAAGGAGACTGAGTAGATGAAAAAGGAGGCTGGGTTGCTCTTCTAAATAGGGCTGAGCAATACATGCAACCGATATAATATGATGATGTGAGGCTTTGGGACTAGGCAAATTTCTGAAAAGTAATGCATGCTTCAGACGATTTTATAAGACCGAGAGAGCGTGGATACTTACCCAATCGCTAGGAGAGGGAGATTGTTTTCCTTTTAAAAGCCAAGGAATGATGTCAGGGATTTAGGAGAGAATGGATGTGATGTCAGAGGTAGTGATGTGTTTAGAGACAAACTAATTGATGCTATTAAATAGGTAAGAATCTTGATATTTACCTACTTCTTAGATAATCCACTCTGATCGAATAACTTGCAGATTAATACCATTTTTAGCCAAAAAATCAGCTTCCCTAAATAATTCTCTTTCACAATGTATGACATGAAAATTATGGAGGGATCGATCGATTATGCAGCGGCGCCAAAAACATGTTTGCACTAAATCACGCAAGCGTACGTGATCACAAGTAATATATGAATAAGTCAAGTTCGTTCCCACAGAGATCTGGTTTTTAATTCAGTTTAGTACTTATGCAACAATGTATGATTATTATTCACTGCTAAGACAAATAACAATTTTGGGTTTAATAAACTAAATTAACTAAGAATTAAATTAACAAGCTAAGAATTAACTAACTAACGAGAATTGGAATCGAATTACTTCTACAAGAGTAAACATGGAACCATAACTTCATTAAATATTTTGCTTAGATCTGACGCCTTTAATCACTATATGTAATGGTTATGATATCTGATCAGACAACACGAAACAAGTACACGCTACTTCTCAGTATACGTATACCAAACTAAACATACATCCACAAAAGAGATAGAAGATGAATAGACACCAATTATGCTTAGACCCTATATGTCTATAGAATTTGAAAACATAACGGTTGAAGAACAAGTTATCCATAATGATCACACAGGGCAATATAAGTATTCTCATCTCATACTACGAATCATATTGATAAACAATTATGAACCTATGCTAGCATGGCAAGTTCTAAATCTCAAGATCCACTTTCACTTCAAAAGAGATTAACAGATTAGATGTTAGGTACGCATCTAACAATTAAGCATAACCATACGAGGATATCAGATATACATCACACATAGATCTTTAAAGCACCAAGATACTAAGATCCATAAATAAATCCGTTAGAATCCCATGACACACGATTAGTTCATAATCGAACCGCTCGTCATCATGGGATCTGATGAAACCATGATAAAAACAAAGTATGAAAAGATACAAATAAACCTAAGTAATTGATATGTAATGGTGATCCAAATTACAATGGTAGGATGTGTTTATATAAGCTCTAGATTTCTTGCCCAGCAAGAAATTAACTTATATTACAATTAGAATTCAATTAAGGTACCAAAAACTGCCCAAAATACAATTAGAACTTAAAAAGGGCAAAACAGTAATTTCCCTGCTCCCATCAGTCTGCTTTCCACGCTGCCTGCACCCACCACATGCAGTCTGCGCGTGCAACACCTGTTGCATGTTGTAGAAAATCTCTCAAGCTTCGCGTGGACAGTAAGATCGCTGAAAACGGACTTCTAGAACTCCAGATATGGCCAAAACAGTGTATACTGCGCAACCTTCCCGGAAAATCCGAATTTTAATTAATTTAACCTCAAAAACGAAAGAAGCATCCACCATAATCGACATTCTTGCAAACCTGCAAAACTACACAAAACACATCAAAACTATAACAAACTTGAGACCAAGTCAATCAATTTAAGCCGAATTGAAGCGATCCAAGTGGATATAAAATCCACTTATCACACCCCCAAACTTAAACCGATGCTTGTCCTCAAGCGTAAACAACTAAACACTACCTAATTAGTACCACTTCCGTAGGTGATCACGGTTGCATTTGGCATATGCAAAAAGCCCTTTAAACCCCTAGGCAGCCCTAGTGGACGAGTAAGGTCTCGTGAGGGCCTATAGCGAATGTACCCACAAAATCCATGTAACCTAATACAATGCAATGCATGAATGCAACTAAATTGAAAATGCAAAGATCCCCTTCAAACTAACCAAAACCAACTAGCAAGCAAATATCTCAAAGAATACAACTAAATCCAAATAGAGCTCGACTAAGTCCCCGTATACTAACAATACATGACAGAAACGTGCGTGTGTGCGATGCTCATCAGAAATACTCCCAACACTAGATTAAAAATCATACATATTCTTCGCCAAGACAATCACAGGTTTATAAATTGAATAGACTGTAGACACTTCATAACTTAGAAACACCTGCATCCTCATTCAAGTTAGCCAGGAATTCATGCTTTATTACTACACTACGACACATACTACTATATACAATACGCATGCTTATTTAACCGTGCAATGAATGAGACCCCAAAAGGCTTATACAATAATACCCATGTAGCGAGTGTTAGGTCAGCAATCCCAAACCACAAGGGCTTTAGGTTACTAGGTCTAAATCCCCTCAGACTTAATTACTCGAGTATTAAAGAGCTCACTCGTGGTTAATTTTGCATTTAAAAATTGGATTTTTGACTCTCTTTTTTTTCCTCTTTTGTTTTTCTTTTTTTTTTCTTTTTTCTGAATTTTTTTTTCATGCAATCTGGAATGAGCATTCTCATTTCCAACCCTAGACTACTCATATAAATATGAATCGACTACTAGCCATTTGACACCTAGCCATTATTTAACAAATATTAACAACTAACATGAAATCCCTGGTTTCCCCCAAACTTAGACTTTAGTGCTCCTACGCCATCAAGGGAATAACGAAAATTCTAAATATAATCAAGTGATAAAATCTCAAAACATCCAAACAAGCATGACCCTAACCTAGCCCAAAAGCACCCAATGAGACTGTGTAATTATTGTGTTTCCGAAGCATGCAAGTCAATTTCGTAGGAACTATAAATCAACCCTCTACTCATCATTACCACACTCAATTAAACATCTACCTACCAATCAGAATCAGCTCGTCCTAAGGGATCATGAAATATGCATGCCATGAAAATGCAACTAAAATGAACTCACATGGTATACGAAAAAAAAACAGAATGTAGGGGTAAAAACGAGTCGAATATGTGCGAACACTAGTATGATCAGATTTGGCTCGAATTTATAATTATTCGTTCGGATCCGGTCCGGATTCGAATTAACATGTTTATATTTTGCTCAGATTCGACTCGAATTCAAATATGAATGTTCATATTTGATTCAGTTCGACTCGATTGAGTACCGAGCTACTCGTTTTTCGATATTCGAATTCGAATTCGTTCAAAATAATTTTAAAAAATTAAGCATATCGGAATAATTATTTACAAAATACAAAAATATGTTAATTTGTAGAACATTACTTTAATATATATATTTCATATACAATATATAATACATACATAACTTATGAATTATAATCGAATACGTACATTATCGAGTACTCTAAAATTATTCGAGTTATTCTGTATGAAAATGAACGAATACTGAAGTGGTGAGATTCGACTCGATATTCGTTCGAATTATAAAACAAGATTCGAATTCGCTCGTTTATTGTACAAATATGAATGATATTCGTTTTTAACGAATCGAATCCGGATTCGAACCCGGATTACTCAGATTCGTTTTCAGCCCTAACCGAATGTCCTATATGAAACAAACGTAAATAACACGAACATAAATGCATAATTTACTACTACTAATATGCAAAGCATGAAATCCTACATGAACACATAATACAACAACTACTAATCCCCCAAACCACCCCCAAACTTAAAATATTCAATGTCCGCATTGAATGGAAGTAAATACGAGGGAAAGTAGAAAACATACCTACTCGTCCTACGAACCAAATCCGAATGGGTGACCGGCAAAAACCCTCTTTAGTAATCGACCTCGCCATCAATTTATCATACTCGTTTTGAGCTTCCACCGACACAAATTTCTCCCCATTACCTCCACTAGCATCCTCATCCGAGGTTGGACGGGTACTAGTACTACCTCGTTGACGCTTAGGTGCCATATAAATCAATACCCACCTCACAAAATTCACCAAAATCCACAAAAAAATTGAATTCACAAATACCCCCAAATAATCAAGAACACACAACCCTAATAATGCAAGAACACAATTTGTAATATCAAAATAAAAGGAAGAAATATACCCCAAATACGAACCGGAGAGGTGAAGCTTGCAATTAAAAAATCCCCCAAACTTGAATCTTGAAGCCTTAAAATTGATTGTAGGAAATATAATTGGAATGGGGTAGGATTTGTGTGTATATATAGGTGTATATATAGATGGGTATATAGATTTGGGAAAAAATAAAAAAAAAACAAAAAAAAACTTGAAATAGGAGATGGATTGGGAATAATTTGGAATTAATATAAGACTAGAATTAGGATTTTAGGTGGAAAAAATAATTAGAAAAGGGGTTGGAATTGATTTAGGAGATGAATTGATTTTAATATATTAAAACATATAAACACGGACAACAACTAACCTGGATGGACATAAACTTTAGCGCGACCTGTCTTGATGTGTGCGCTACGGCGCGTGAGAACCCCTGCTCAAAAAAATTTCGTTTTTTTTGAAATAAAAAATAAAATAAAATAAATAAAAACAAAAGTACTACAATTGAATCTCCTGGACAGAAGGTTTAGTAGGCTATGTCGCGGCCTGTGCGACATGGCGCGTGGCAGTGACTGTTGAAAACTTTGTCCGACTTTTACTTCTTTTTTTTTCTACACTAATGCGTGGGTTGCCTCCCACGAAGCGCTCCTTTAACGTCAATAGCTTAACGTTACTTCCAAGCCTCCATTAAGGATGATAATAGTTTGTCTGGTCATCTCTTCGTGAGACTTCATCATCATCACGGCGGCACACTTTCTACCCTTTCTCCTCGCTTGGCCTATTCGTGTAACAACTATGTCCTATTCCAATGCCTTCATCTGTTGACCCAAAATCTGTCAATTTTAGAACAACACACATTCACGGGCTTCGCTTGAATATAATGGATGAGGGTAAATGTAAGTTGCTGAAGCCTTTGGTTCCTCAAAGAGAACTTCCTCCATTGGCTCTAATGTGCTACCTCCATCTTTATACTTTGAGTCAAGTAGAAGACCTGCATCTTTCCCATGGTCATCAGCCTCTTGGTACGCACATACCAATTCTTGAAATTTTTGTAACTCAATAGTGTCTGTCCC
Organism: Kitagawia praeruptora; assembly: GCA_037693485.1. NCBI lineage: Eukaryota > Viridiplantae > Streptophyta > Magnoliopsida > Apiales > Apiaceae > Kitagawia > Kitagawia praeruptora. The sequence goes on along the minus strand of CM075351.1, from coordinate 110,763,109 downwards.
AAATAGTGCCCTTTCCAAATCATCCACCATTCTAGCATGATCAAATTCCTCACATGGCTTGCGAACACTCACCTCACCTTGGAATTTGTCTTCCTCAATTAAGCATGCAGTACCTTGCTCCAAGTCACCATTATTTTCTGGAATTGTCTCTAGTATGAATTGCTGTTTCTCTTGTTCCAAGGCACTCAAAACTTGAGCAACTATTGTCTCCAAAGATTTGATAGACTCCTCAATACTCTTTGCAAACATCCTAATCTCCTCCATAACATCAACCTCCACTACACCAAATATGGCCTGTTGCAACACCAAAAAAGTGTATTATTAGGCCCCAAAAGTGTTATAATAGATGTTTATGTAATGCTTTTGCTAAAACTCGGCGTTGTATTTGCTGGCGTTGCCTATGCCTTCTGTAGCAACACTTTTCGAACTTATTGCAACACTTTATAAAGTATTACAATAAGGGTTTGTTGTAACACTTTGACATGTTTTAGCAACATTTTTAAGGTGTTACAACAGACTAATGCAACATTTTTTTGCAACATTTGTTGACTTAAAATGTTACAAAATGAGTTTATTGCAACATTTTAATGCAACATTTTGATGCCTTTTGCAATGCTTTTTGATTTTTTAGATTTTATTGGCAACACTTATTTGCAACACTTTTTATTAGTCCAAATTGCAATGACTTATTAGAAAATTCAATATACCATGCACAAAAGCATATACCAGACCAGAAATCTCATTTCAAATTTCCCAAAATGGCAAAACTAACAAAACAAATGTCAATAAAGCCCAAATATAGTAGCCTTTTATCACAATATCATCTTACATTCGGTACTTAAGTCTAAAGTCGAAAAACATGTCGACTTACACCACAATTTTACATTAAACTTAGTCTTTCATGTCAAAATAACAACTTATAACTATTTTCCTAACAGATTGTCTAAACACTTTGTCTTCCCTTGGTTTGCTTGGTAGTCTGGGTATTGATTTGTTCCAGCAATGATATAAGCCTCTCTTCGGAAACCTATGATTTATAATCAAGATTAGCAGTTGTATACACTAGCTGCTACATATAATCACATATATAAATCGTAAATAAGAGTGTGCAGACATACTTTCTCAATGATCTGACCCATTTGGGAAGCTCTCAATATAACATCTTCAACTCCTCTGGCCTTTTCAGGCTGCACCAATGCAATTCGAGCAACTGCATATATGTCACGAGATGTTTAAAACAATATCTCATTAAATAGCACCGATATAAATTGTAAACGCTTCATCTTCTTGATTAAACTAACCAAATATTATACTTAAGCTACCTAAACATAAATCCCAGTAATTTTAAACGCTTCATCTTCTTGATATAAATTGTAAGACACCCCTCCTATGACAATAGTCTACAGTATTAATGAGCTGCTGAAAATATTTTCGAGCTTCATCTTCTTGCATTCGGCCATTGTTTACCTTCATAAAAGTGAAAACCAAAAATAAGATAAGTTAGTATATACATTACAAAATACCAAAGTTACTATGTCAGATGTAGATAAATTTTAGTAAGCGAAATTACAAAGAGAGCCGATAATTAACTAAAATAATAACTTGCCTCTAACCCCATTAATCTTTATAAATAAAAACTTGCCATGATAACTTCAAAAGTTATTCCCTATGTATTTAAACAACACCAATTGCCTCTTTCAGTAACCTCGCATTCTTAGTTTCAATAACTAAACACTAACAATCTCACTGCACTACCAGCCCAATAGGAAGTTAATTTGTTTGCGAGAAATTGACTTACAATTTTGTCAAACAGCTCGCCTCCGGTAACAAACTCGAGAACAATAAATATCTTGGTCCTGCTACCCATGACCTGTACAAATGAAATCAATTAAATGGTAATGTATGCCAAGTCATCAACAAAAAGATAAATGCATAAAAATAGACATGCATACAGCGTTGGTATTACTGTACAATTTTGTATAAGTAGTCACTTAAGTTCGGCACATTAATCTTTTCCCAGTATCAAATAGATGGCCTATCTACATTTACGGTTTGAAAGTATGATAGAAAGATCCAAATAGGAAACTTTATTTTCCTGTAAAAAAAACAATTTTCAGAAAATTAGCAAATTATTTACAACTTAATTAAAAGTTATACATGATATTAAAATCTTATAGAAGCATCAACAGATATTGGAGTCAAACAATTAAAATTCAGAGAGATAACTATTAAAATGTAAATTCAACCCCTGATGTAGTGAGCAATTGAATCAACCAAACAAATTAGAACTTATCAGAAGTCAAGTGAGATCACGGTAAGAATTTGGAAGCAAAAAAAGCACCTGCATCATCCCCTTCTTGAGGTACAGACTACTTAAAGAATTTCGATGCAATACCAATAGCCAAACTATTTGCAAAAAGTCTAAACACAATCAAATTCAACGCAGCCACAAAAAGAATAACTGATATAAGAAGAAAACTGTAGTCTCCATCTCCATCCAAGCACTTGAAAAAGACAGAGATTGACTCGTTTTAAGAAAGATCGACATGGCGAGGTGTTAGAGTCTAGCTAAAAAAGAGTTTTAGAATCAAGCATGTGGCAAAGAAAGAACCAATAGTTGGTTAATTTTCAAATGGCTGGGAAATAGAGAATCAAGGAACATACTTAGACTTGCAAACTTCATAAAACCAAAAAGGTGATATAGTCAATAAGATACTACACATGGATTTAGTTGATTCTAGTATTCTACAAATAAATCCAAATAAAGTTTCCTATTTGAGAAAAATAGTAGAAAAATTATTGGATTTAGAATAAAGTCCACACTTTAAAAATTGTAATAGAATCACTTTAAAGAAGTGTGCGCGCAAAGGGAAGGGAGAAGACCACAGGCCTGTCAAACATGCTCTGTAATATGCACATAGCAGCAGCGAAGATGAAGAGAATGAAAACAACGGGAGAATAGTTATTCTTGCATGACCACCAACAACCAGCACATTGATTTTGCAATAAAAAAATCGCAACTTAAATATCATAATAGATATTCATTACTAACTTAAAGAAATGGATACCTGCAACATTAACATTGAATTTTCCGTCATAAAAAGTCTTTGCCCTGACTACATCAAGTATAGTCACCCCAAAAAGTCTGTTTTCATCATAAGTACCTGCTTTCCTAAACACTTCAGAAATTGGGACAGTGGATTTTACAGGGATACTTATCATATTGACAAGAGCCTGAAATCAAAAAGACCAACATAAATTAAGAAAGGGGCTTATTCAATCAAAAAACAACCAAAAAAGGGGCTTCAAACACGCACATTAGGACAATACTTATCAATTGTTCACTATAAAAGAACACAGCTTGAAAAAACAACAAAATTAACACATGTAATTAATTAACAAAAATATCATAGCTTGAGAAAAATCTTCAAAACCATGAGCAAATAATTAATTTTTAACAAAATTAAAACAATATTAACACATATATCCAACTAGTTAACACAAAAATCCAACAAATTTGACAAATACAAGCTTTAGTCGAACATACAATCGAAAAAATTCACATATATACATGTATAATTCCTTATAATCGGAAAAGGATGGGTATTTTACCTCTAATTGAAGCTTTACTCAAATCTTTGCTCAATTAGGTTTGGGGTTTTGGGCTTTTGCTGAATCGATTAAATTTGAGATGAGAGATGTGTATTTATGTGAGAGAGAGAGAGAGAGGAGAGAGACAAAGAATGGTGAGGTGGAGAGAGAGGAGCGGTAGAGAGAGTAGTGAGTCTAGAGAGACAGCGATGAGATGAGAGAGATAGTGGTGGACAGAGACAGCGGTGAGATGTGTTTTTGGGGATAGTTTTTTTGTTTTAATTGTGTATATGAAATATTTGTACCCTTTTTTATCCCGCCCAGAAAAAAATTAAGTTCCCGCCTACAATTTTGGGTAAAGTGTATTGTCTATTGTAACGTTTTTGCTAAAGTATTGCAATTGTTCTAAAATTTCAAAATGATCCTTTTGTTTGTAACACTTTTCGTATTTCTTGCAACGTTTTTAAAAATATTGCAATAGACTACCAAGTTTGTGTCTATTGTAACACTTTTTGTAACACATTTATATATTGGCGTTGCAATAGGCCATATTTGGTGTAGTGCTCATCTGACTGAAAAGTAGGAGTAGGTTGCTGATGTTGAAACTCTTCACTTCCAAAGAAATATGACATATTTGGAACATCTTGCTGGTACTGTTGAGGATGATATTGAAAATATGGTTGTTCCTCATAAGTGACATATGGATTAACTCCTCGTAGTAACAATATTGTGAGGTCTCATGAACGCCCAAACACTGCTCACATTGCTGAGGCATGGATGTCCTCGAATATGCCCACCATGGCAACTCCTCGCATGCCATCTTCAAACACTCAAGTACCTGAACACACCGAACTAAACAAGATAGGTAAGTAACTAATCCGAGTAAGTGAACTCTAACGACCACTATTGACAAGCACATAAACTAAAAATAAAACACCGATGATCCCCAGCAGTGGCGCCAAAAACTTGTTTGCACTAAATCACGCAAGCGTACGTGGTCATAAGTAATATATGAATAAGTCAAGTTCGTTCCCACAGAGATCTGGTTTTTAATTCAGTTTAGTACCTATGCAACAATGTATGATTATTATTCACTGCTAAGACAAATAACAATTTTGGGTTTAATAAACTAAATTAACTAAGAATTAAATTAACAAGCTAAGAATTAAATAACTAACGAGAATTGGAATCGAATTACTTCTGCGAGAGTAAACATGGAACCCTAACTTCATTAAATACTTTGCTTAGATCTGACGCCTTTAATCACTATATGTAATGGTTATGATATCTGATCAGACAACTCGAAACAAGTACACGCTACTTCTCAGTTTACGTATACCAAACTAAACATACATCCATAAAAGAGATAGAAGATGAATGACACCAATTATGCTTAGACCCTATATGTCTATAGAATTTGAAAACATAACGGTTGAAGAACAAGTTATCCATAATGATCACACAGGGCAATATAAGTATTCTCATCTCATACTACGAATCATATTGATAAACAATTATGAACCTATGCTAGCATGGCAAGTTCTAAATCTCATGATCCACTTTCACTTCACAAGAGATTAACAGATTAGATGTTAGCTACGCATCTAACAATTAAGCATACCCACACAAGGATATCAGATATACATCATACACAGATCTTTAAAAAGCACCAAGATACTAAGCTCCATAAATAAATCCTTTAGAAACCCATGACAACGATTATTCCATAATCGAACCGCTCGTCATCATGGGATCTGATGAAACCATGATAAAAACAAAGTATGAAAAGATACAAATAAACCTAAGTAATTGATATGTAATGGTGATCCAAATTACAATGGTAGGATGTGTTTATATAGGCTCTAGATTTATTTCCCAGTAAGAAATTAATTTATATTACAATTAGAATTCAATTAAGGTACAAAAACTGCCCAAAATACAATTAGAACTTAAAAAGGGCAAAACAGTAATTTCCCTGCTCCCATCAGTCTGCTTGCCACGCTGCCTGAGCCCACCACGTGCAGCTTGCGCGTGCAAAACCTGTTGCATGTTGTAGAAAATCTCTCAAGCTTCGCGTGGACAGTAAGATCGCTGAAAACGGACTTCTAGAACTCCAAATTTGGCCAAAACAGTGTAGATTGCGCAACCTTCCCGGAAAATCCGAATTTTAATTAATTTAACCTCAAAAACGACAGAAGCATCCACCATAATCGACATTCTTGCAAACCTGCACAACTACACAAAACACATCAAAACTATAACAAACTTGAGACCAAGTCAATCAATTTAAGCCGAATTGAAGCGATCCAAGTGGATATAAAATCCACTTATCACACCCCCAAACTTAAACCGATGCTTGTCCTCAAGCGTAAATAACTAAACGCTACATAATTAGTATCACTTCCGTAGGTGATAACGGTTGCATTTGGCATATGCAACAAGCCCTTTAAACCCCTAGGCAGCCCTAGTGGACGAGTAAGGTCTCGTGAGGGCCTATAGCGAATGTACCCACAAAATGCATGTAACCTAATACAATGCAATGCATGAATGCAACTAAATTGAAAATGCAAAGATCCCCTTCAAACTAACCAAAACCAACTAGCAAGCGAATATCTCAAAGAGTGCAACTAAATCCAAATAGAGCTCGACTAAGTACCCGTATACTAACAATACATGACAGAAACGTGCGTGTGTGCGATGCTCATCAGAAATACTCCCAACACTAGGTCAAAAATCATACCTATTCTTCGCGAAGACAATCACAGGTTTATAAATTGAATAGACTGTAGACACTTCATAACTTAGAAACACCTGCATCCTCATTCAAGTTAGCCAGGAATTCATGCTTTATTACTACACTACGACACATACTACTATATACAATACGCATGCTTATTTAACCGTGTAATGAATGAGACCCCAAAAGGCTTATACAATAATACCCATGTAGCGAGTGTTAGGTCAGCAATCCCAAACCACAAGGGCTTTAGGTTACTAGGACTAAATCCCCTCAGACTTAATTACTCGAGTATTAAAGAGCTCACTCGTGGTTAATTTTGCATTTAACAATTGGATTTTTGACTCTTTTTTTTTCCTCTTTTGTTTTTCTTTTTTTTTCTTTTTTCTGAATTTTTTTTTCATGCAATCTGGAATGAGCATTCTCATTTCCAACCCTAGACTACTCATATAAATATGAATCGACTACTAGCCATTTGACACCTAGCCATTATTTAACAAATATTAACAACTAACATGAAATCCCTGGTTTCCCCCAAACTTAGACTTTAGTGCTCCTACGCCATCAAGGGAATAACGAAAATTCTAAATATAATCAAGTGATAAAATCTCAAAACATCCAAATAAGCATGACCCTAACCTAGCCCAAAAGCACCCAATGAGACTGTGTAATTATTGTTTTTCCGAAGCATGCAAGTCAATTTCGTAGAAACTATAAATCAACCCTCTACTCATCATTACCACACTAAATTAAACATCTACCTACCAATCAGAATCACCTCGTCCTAAAGGATCATGAAATATGCATGCCATGAAAATGCAACTAAAATGAACTCACTTGGTATACGAAAAAAAATAGAATGTCCTATATGAAGCAAACGTAGATAACACGAACATAAATGCATAATTTACTACTACTAATATGCAAAGCATGAAATCCTACATGAACACATAATACAACAACTACTAATCCCCCAAACCACCCCCAAACTTAAAATATTCAATGTCCGCATTGAATGGAAGTAAATACGAGGGAAAGCAGAAAACATACCTACTCGTCCTACGAACCAAATCCGAATGGGTGACCGGCAAAAACCCTCTTTCTTTAGTAATCGACCTCGCCATCAATTTATCATACTCGTTTTGAGCTTCCACCGACACAAATTTCTCCCCATTACCTCCACTAGCATCCTCATCCGAGGTTGGAAGGGTACTAGTACTACTTCGTTGACGCTTAGGTGCAATATAAATCAATACCCAACTCACAAAATTCACCAAAATCCACAAAAAATTCGAATTCACAAATACCCCCAAATAATCAAGAACACACAACCCTAATAATGCAAGAACACAATTCGTAATATCAAAATAAAAGGAAGAAATATACCCCAAATACGAACCAGAGAGGTGAAGCTTGCAATTAAAAAATCCCCCAAACTTGAATCTTGAAGCCTTGAAATTGATTGTAGGAAATATAATTGGAATGGGGTAGGATTTGTGTGTATATATAGGTGTATATATAGATGGGTATATAGATTTGGGAAAAAAAATTGAAATAGGAGATGGATTGGGAATAATTTGGAATTAATATAAGACTAGAATTAGGATTTTAGGTGGAAAAAATAATTAGAAAAGGGGTTGGAATTGATTTATGAGATTAATTAATTTTAATATATTAAAACATAAAAACACGGACAACAACTAACCTGGATGGACAGAAACTTTAGCGCGACCTGGCTTGATGTGTGCGCTACGGCGCGTGAGAACCCCTGTTGAAAAAAATTTCGTTTTTTTTTTCTTTTGAAATAAAAAATAAAATAAAATAAAATAAATAAAAAACAAAAGTAAAACAAAATTAATACAATTGAATCTCCTGGACATAAGGTTTAGTAGGCTATGTCGCGACCTGTGCGACATGGCGTGTGGCAGTGACTGTTGAAAACTTTGTCCGACTTTTACTTTTACTTTTTTTTTTGAAAGAAACACTCAAATTTTTTATTTTTTTTCTACACTAATCCGTGGGTTGCCTCCCACGAAGCGCTCCTTTAACGTCAATAGCTTGACGTTACTTCCAAGCCTCTATTAAGGATGATAATAGTTTGTCTGGTCATCTCTTCGTGAGACTTCATCATCATCACGGCGGCACACTTTCTGCCCTTTCTCCTGGCTTGGCCTATTCGTGTAACAACTATGTCCTATTCCAATGCCTTCATCTGTTGACCCAAAATCTGTCAATTTGTAGAACAACACACATTCACGGGCTTCGCTTGAATATAATGGAGGAGGGTAAATGTAAGTTGCTGAAGCCTTTGGTTCCTCAAAGAGAACTTCCTCCATTGGCTCTAATGTGCTACCTCCATCTTTATACTTTGAGTCAAGTAGAAGACCTGCATTTTTCCCATGGTCATCAGCCTCTTGGTACGCACATACCAATTCTTGAAATTTGTGTAGCTCAACAGTGTCTATCCTAAATAGTACCCTTTCCAAATCATCCACCATTCTAGCATGATCAAATTCCTCACATGGCTTGCGAACACTCGCCTCACCTTGGAATTTGTCTTCCTCAATTAAGCATGCAGTACCTTGCTCCAAGTCACCGTTATTTTCTGGAATTGCCTCTAGTATGAATTGTTGTTTCTCTTGTTCCAAGTCACTCAAAACTTGAGCAATTATTGTCTCCAAAGATTTGATAGACTCCTCATTACTCTTTGCAAGCATCCTAATCTCTTCCATAACATCAACCTCATCTGACTAAAAAGTAGGAGTAGGTTGCTGATGTTGAAACTCTTCACTGTTAAGAATAATTCATGAGTTGTGATGTTAAGAATAGAATTTTACTTATACTTCTTGTATATCCTGATCTTATAAAGGATTTAGCACTTTGTATAGGAGATATGTGTTAGACAGTAATCTGTAGAATTAAGTCAGGAACAGTGCATCGAGTACTACATGTCAGGAACTGAGATTGAATCCTGATACGTCAGGTCAAATACTGATCAAGTACTGATGGGATGGTCAGATCCTGATGCAAGATGGAATCCTGATATCAGTCGTGTTACTGATGATGTCATTATAGATGCTACAGAAACTGGCAAGTGCTATAAAATAGGATCTTTGTTTGAGGAACAAGCAAGAAGATATTATGAAGGAAAGAATTTTCTATTGATGGAAACTATCAACTGGACGGTAGAACATTGTCATGTATAGATTATCTTTCTATGATTAGTTGATTGGTAGCATTATAAATACTCTTTCTATATCATTGTAAAAAGTGTACGTAAGTTCAAATTGTGAGTTTTGTATGCGTAGCTCTGTATAAGGTTTGTATTCGAGAGATCGAAACAAACAGAGAGAAAGAGAGATTTATTTTGTCAGCAGCTGCTAAAGGTATTTGTACACCTTTGGTAGAGTTTGTATTTGATCTTATTAATACAAACAGTTTGATTCATTCATTTATTCTTGTTTGTCTAATCAAGCAAAAATCAGACACGATTATATAACTTGTATTCAACCCCCCCCCTTCTACAAGTTATTCGAGTTAACAATTGGTATCAAAGCAGGTTGATTTTGAATAATCATAAAGATCTGGAATCATGTCTGGTTACAAGGATGGGAATACTAAGATTCTTATGCTCAAGAGAAACGAATATACTCTATGGGAAGTAAAGATGTTGCATCATTTGGAAGCAACAAATCCTGATTATCTTGACAGAATCAGAGATGGACCTTTTATCCCAACGAAGGTTGTTGGACAAGCAACTGTTGATGGTCAAGTTGTTCCAGAACATACAGCAGAGAAGCCTAAATCTGAGTGGTCAGATAAGGACGAGGAGAATGTTCTTAAAGATGCTAAAGTGAGAAACATATTATTCAACAGTCTTGATTCTGTTCTCACTAACTATGTTCTCTCTTGTAAAACTGCTAAGGATATATGGGACAATCTTAAGGTTCACTGTGAAGGAACTAAGCCTATCAGGAAGAACATGAGGACACTACTTATACAACAGTATGAGTACTTTGAATCCAAGTCTGGTGAGTCACTTACTGACACCTTTGATAGGTTTACAAAACTCATCAATGAGATGGCCATGCATGGTAAATTTTATGACTTGAAGGATATGAATACAAAGTTCATGAAAGCTTTGCCTGATTTCTACAATGAGAAGATATCTGCAATTGGGGAAGCTAATGATCTTGATGAGATATCATTAGAAACAGTGTATGGAAAACTGAGGGCTTATGAACTTGACAAGCAGCAGTAGAAGAGCAGGAGTGAAGGAAAGATGAAAACTGTTGCACTCACTGCTCAATCTGATTCAAAGAAGATTCCAGAGGAACAGCATGAAGAGCCTGCTGTAAAGAACTCTAGGAAGAAGAAAAGCAAAGAAAGTTCTGAGTCAGAGACTACTGATATAGATTCTGATAACGGTGATTCTGAATCAGAGATGCAGGAACTCTTTGCTATGTTTGCTAAAGCTTTCAAGAAAAGAAGATTCAGTAAGAGAAGATTTAGCAAAGGACCTTTTCAAAAGAAGGAGGAGAAGAAGAGTGACAAAGGCAAAAGTACAATTGTCAAGCTTGATAAGGCCAAGATCAAGTGCTTTAACTGCAGCGAGCTTGGACACTTTGCTAGTGAGTGTAAGAAGCCTAGGAATTCAGGAAAGGGCAACGTACTTATGGTCACACAGAAGGACTGGGCTGATTCCAGTGATTCTGAAGAAGAATTCACTACGCCATAGATTGCTTATAGTAACCCCCAAACTGTGTTACCATAGACCCCTGTTTGAAGTTACCATAGGCCAAAATTGGGCTATGGTAACACTTCAGCTGTGTTAGGTTCTCAGCAGTAACTACAGATATCTAAGGTAACATCAAAACACAGCCTAAAGTAACATAGTAAATGTGGTTACTATAGACCTCTATAGCAACATCTTAAACACTCTACAGCAACATAGTTTGTGTGTTACAATAGAGGATATAATTTTGCACATGGACAACTGTGGGGGCCACATCTAGGTGGGGTCCACAATCTATTGTAACACCCTCTTTTACCAATTGTAACACATTGAGTGTTACATAATTAAAATCATTTATAACTAATTTTAATAACAAAAAAATTATGACATTTAAATATTACATTTTCAAGTAAAAGAAATCAAGAACCAAATTATTTACATTTCAATAATATCATCCAACATTATTTCAATAACATCATCTAGTACAAAACCAACCAAATCATCCAAAAACATCTACCAACACTAGCTAATGAACAAAACTTAAAACGTACAAGTACTAGAACTAATAACATGGTAAATTTCAAAAGACAACCGGTGTCCATCGAAGACTCAAAGATCAATTTATTGAGCTGCAAGAATTGTTTGACAGAAGAGAAAGACTCCTTGTGATTAGACTTCTCTTTCGTAATCCTTCTTCATCATCTCTAATTAGCAACACATGGAGTTTTCTCCTACATATTGTCAAAAAATAAAAGTAACATGTTAAGATCTATTAAGATCGAAGAAATATATTTGTGCATGCCTTTTAAGATAACAATATAAAATAGTGACAATATTACAATACTGCTGCTGAGTTTCTAACCTGAACTCATCAAATCCTGGCTGGGTCATTCCATTCGAAACCTACATAGTTCAAAAGTAACAAATGTAATTTTCATTAATAATCGAATAAACAGTTTGTAACTTTATAACAGATACTCAGAACAGAACACAACTACCGCAAAAGTATAATAACAAATAAAAAAGAATACAAATGCAACATCAGACCATAAAGAATGTATAAGCTTTTAGGAACACTAGAGTAATCCCAGATAACTATTTATGACCTCACATTTGAAACACTAGACATTTTAACAGATAGTAAAAAGCAATGTTGAACCAATGTAAAGGCTAAAAAGATTATACAAATATTAACAGGATATACCTTTTCTCTAGTAGCATAAATATAACCTTCCAAGTTATTTTTTAACTCTTCCGTAATCCCAAGTCTGGAAGCAGCTTGGTGAAATGACTGAAGCTCATTCATGTCATCACAGTTTCTATTAAATTGTCTTCCTTGCTGTAGCAATGCAATTAAATTGTCACCCACTTGCTTCTCCAACGGATCAATGGAGAACTCGATCCCCTCAAACTCACCTACAATTTCTGAGATCTGAATAATAAAATGTAACATTACCATTAAAACTCTAAATTCTCTACTAAATGAAATCAAAATTTGTATCGCAGATGGCTAATGAATGTAAGCAAAGTCGTAAAAAAACCTTAGTACTGCATCAGAACCAAATTGAAAAACAATGACAACCACTGGCAACTTAGATGCCAAACATACAGTTTTAAGGCCATCTAAACCTATAGTTATATTGTTTGCTTTTGTGTTGGTTGAGTACACGCCACCGCTGCCTATGTAATCGGCACCATTAACCCAGGCCTGATGAGCTTGTTCTGGTGTTTTGCAAGACACACCAATGATCTTTTCAGGCCCAAGAAGAGAGCGAGCAACATGTACAGGCATGTCAGACTGACCCACATGCACACCATCTGCATCACAAGCCAGGGCTATATCTATGCGGTCATTTATTAACAGAGGTACACCATGTGAACGGCAAACTTCCAAGCATTTTTTAGCGGCTTCCAGAAAGTTGCTCGTCTCAGTATCCTTTTCCCTGCAAACACCGAATAAAGCATTATAAAACATGGAAATTTGATATATTTTAATATACTGTAAGTGCGTATCTAGCATATTTATTCTGTTCCCTCTGGTAAATTGAATGATAATGAGAGATGGCGGATGAAACGGTTCTAATTAAATAATAATAAGGAAAAAAATAATAATCTAAAGCTATAAGACCTCAGCTGTACTATGGTGGCACCACCCTCTATGGCAGCTTTAACAGCATCTGCAATTGAACGGCCCCATTTACTGTTCATCCTTGAGTCTGTCACGGCATACAAAAGGAGATCATCCGGATCAAATCGTTGTAGTCTACTCGAGTTTCGAACGTTCTGTTTTAGCTTACACAATTTATTAACCTAAACCCCCCAAAAATGTACATAACTTTAACAAAAACATAGCCGCATCATAAACATAAAGATACAAAGATACAGAGAATCAGAGAATGCAAATGCTGTTACTTCACCACAACATATTTCACAATAGTCCACTTCCAAACTTAATGCATATATTAGATTCAACACATTTCGAATTCTCTTAACTCGAATAGTACAAAACAAACCTGGATTGCAGCCTTAACCAAAGGTTACTTTAAACGAAATGGCAAGTTGTCGAAAAAATCATACTACGACTCACTGTCAATTCTGTAATTAAACAACAAACTATTGGAAGTGCGAATCAGTAAGAATATAGATGTGGCAGAATCAATTCCTAAATTAATTATAATATAAGTAAAGTGTATAACGAAACCAAATTGGCCCTGAAAAAACCAAAAGATTCGGAACCAAAACCAAAACAAAGATAGAGAACACTTAACCAAAACCAAGAAGAAATATAACTCTTAAATGGAAACCAAATCAATTAAACTTTAGCCAAAGAAACCCTAATTGAATTGAAAGTCGAGAAACCAACTAACCCATCTATTGACAGAGAGGAGGAGTTTTGTCTTGAGCATGAAACCCACCGTGAGTAGTCTTTACGAGGCGTCCCTTTGATATTTCTCAAAAAGGTATGAAGAAGCCCCATCTGTAAAATCAATTGAAGAAGATGAACCCTATTTCAAAACAAAGCCCTAATCCTTAGCCTCAAATCGATTAAACGGGAGAGATTGAGAGTGAGACACACTGTACTCAAGAGAGGAGGGAGAGAGCTGAGACAAAACCCTAATTTTTGTTTGTGTTTGAATTTTTGGGCATATGTGTTTGGTTTTGTGGGTGAGAGCTGAAGGAGGGAAATGAAAATTTGGATGAGGGCTAATGAAAATTTGGACGAGGGCTAAGGAAGGAAAGAGACAGGGGACGAAAATTGGGTCAATCAATATATATATATAAAGGAGGATACGCGGACGTTTAGGTGGCACATCTGAAATCATTTCATTCTATTTTTCTAATTTTGTAGAATTTTTGAATTTTAAACACTAATAAATATAAAAATATCCTTTAGCATATTAGAAGTAGAATAGGTGTGCGAATTTATATAGGATAATAGTTCAAATTTATATAGGAGAATTGTTTGAATTTATAGGGCAAACGTATTATTAGAAGTTCTATTGGAAGTAGAATAAGTATTTAGAAGTCATATGATTAAAAGTTCTATTCTTAGAAGTAGAATAGGAGTTCGAATTTATAGAGAATAAGAATTCAAATCTATAGAAAAAACATATAAATAAAAGTTCTATTAGAAGTAGAATAGATGTTTGAATATATAGAGCAGACATATAATTAAATATTTTATAGAAAGTACGATCTTCTTAAATTATACTTTTTTATATAAGTTAATTATACTTCTATATATTAGGAAAATTTATTCATAAATCCAATACTATTGTCATAAAAAAGTTATCATATTTAAAAAGAAAAGATTTGATGTGTTAACATAATAAAAGAACATTCTCATGTAGGAATCCTAAATAAATACAAGAGTATCTATAATATAAAAGGGAAATAAGATGTGTTTTCATTTTCTAAAACTTCATAAATTTTAGAAAATCTAGAGAAAGTATAAATTGTAATTTACTCTATTTTTTATGTTTTGATTTTAAGGAAAAAAGTTTGTGTGTAAAATAAGTATCATCAATAATATGTAATGAAGTTGGAATTTCGATCCCAAATGAGAGCGGCTCGAAACGTATTTAAGGGGAAGACGGTTCACTATAAAAGATTGTATTAGCTATTAAAATATCATATTAATGTTATAAATTTTATTTTATTTTTAGGATATATGTAAAAATTAGGTTTTTGGTCTTAACGAGAGAGCGGATCAATACATATTATCATACATGTGATATATGTAAAAGTTAGGCTTTTGGTCTTAACGAGAGAGTGGATCAATAGTAATAACCGTGTTTAACGAGAAAGCGGTTCATTAGAGAAGACCGTATAAAAGATGTTTGAATAAAATAAATACAAGAGTTCCATAATATAAAGAGAAAATAAGAAGTGTTTTCATTTTCTAAAACTCCATAATTTTAGAAAGTCTAGAGAAAGTATAAATTGGAATTCACTCTATTTTTTAGGTTTTGATTTTAAGAAAAAAAGTTTTGTGTAAGATAATATTCATCAATAATATCTAATGAAGTTGAAATTTCAATCCCAAACGAGAGCGGCTCGAAACATGTTTAACGGGAAGACGGCTCACTATAAAAGATTGTATTAGTTATTAAAATATCATATTGATGTTTTAAATTTTATTTTATTTTTAGGATATGATTTTTATGGATAAACATTATCATACAAGTGATATATGTCAAAGTTAGGTACCATATTTAACGAGAAAGCGGTTCATTAGAGAAGACCGTATAAAATATGTTTGAATATATAAGGAATACATAAAATAAAATGTTTTATTGGAAGTAGAATACGAGGCCGGTGGAGACGTCTTATACGAATTTTTAAAACTATATATCTTTTTTTTTTCTAAAAATCCTTTATTTTAACTTTTTTATACAAGTTAATTATACTTACATTAGAAAAATATATTCATAAATTTAATATTATTCCTGTAACAAAAAGTCTTCGTATTTTTTTTATTGATATGTTAACATAACAGAAAGACATTCCTATGCCGAAACTGTAAATAAATACATGAATATCTATAATATACAGAAAATATAAGATGTATTTTCATCTTTTAAAATTTCAAAAATATTAGATACTTTAAAGAATATAAAAATTGGAATTTACTCTCTTTATATAATGAAGTTAGAATTTTCGTTCCAAATAAGAGCAGCACGAAACATATTTAAGGGGAAGACGGCTCACTAGAATAGATTGTATTAGCTATTAGAATTTGATACTGATGACATAATTTTTTTTATTTTTTACGGTTCGCTTTTATGAATAAAAATTATTATATAAGTCTTTAGAATATATGTTAAAGTTAGGATTTCAGTTTTAACGAGAAAATGGCTCAATCGAAAGAATCGTGTTTAACAAGAAATCGATTCATTAAAAAAGATTATTTAATTCTTAAAATTTAATATTAATATTACAATATAACGCAAATGTATTAAATTTTTTAAAAAATAATGTAACGCCGCCGCGAAGCGCGGTTTTATCGACTAGTTCTAATATAAACTAGAATGCTAAACATTTTTTAGTAAAATAACATATAATGTTTATATCAATTATATTTAATTTATACAAGTACATATAAATATTGAAATATAAAATTAATTTTATATTATATATTTGTTGAAATTATTTATAATTTATTGATATTAAATTATAGTTATTAAATATTAAATTATAGTAATTCACAGTTAATATAAAATATAATTTTTTCTGTTAAATTTTTAAATGATTTGAATCAAAATTTAATAATTTTTTGATATTATTTTATTTTAAAAACTTTTTATTTGAAATTTATAAACAAAAGTTAATATCTATGAAAAATGAATAATTTAATTATTTGATGGAATATTACGTTTTAAAATGATAACTTCAACGATTTTATCAAAATTAATTATTTTCTAAAGTTAAATAATTATTAAATCATTAATTTTAAATAACATAAAAATTTTGTTCATGAATACTCTATGGTAACACATCACATAGTGTTACCCAATGTTAACACCTTTTATAACTATAGTAACATACTTTTGAGGCTTTGGTAACACCACAATCACAAGGTTGCGATAGCTCAAAAATTTCATAGCTATGGTAACACCCCATAGTGGTAACACCCATGCCAAAAGGTTGCTATAGGCCATCTATGGCGTAGTGATTGGATTATGACAACATTGCATTGATGGTAAATGTTTTAGACAAACCTGGATCTCCAAAGAAAACTTCTCCATCTTCTGTTAAGGTATCACTTCACTCTCTTGATTCATTTGATAGCTTAAATTCTGATGAAATTAGATCTATCCATGCTGAGTTTAAGAATCTTATGACTAATTTTATAATTCTTATCAATGAAAGAGATGAACTTAAGGTTAAGAATGATAAATTAGTTGATAGAAATAATTTTCTTGAATCTGAGTTAATTCAAATAGAAGAATACAAGTTAAGTTCTGATAAAGCTAAGCATGATTATAGTGTTATTCTTGAGGCTTATGACTATGTCAGAAAA
Source organism: Kitagawia praeruptora (assembly GCA_037693485.1). NCBI lineage: Eukaryota > Viridiplantae > Streptophyta > Magnoliopsida > Apiales > Apiaceae > Kitagawia > Kitagawia praeruptora. The sequence continues at coordinate 110,745,523 of CM075351.1, read as the reverse complement.
GAACTAGAGGAAGAGAGAGAGATGTGATTAAAATCATTAAAAATTCTGGTAAAAAGACTCTAGAAATCTTTGAAAGTGGAATTCGTGGTAAAGTTAATGGTTTAGGTTTTGATAAGGCTAGACAAGAAGAAAGAGTACCTATTATCAATGATGATAGTAAAGTAGAAGCTAGCACATCTAAATCTGAAGGTAGGAAAATTGTTTCTGAACCTAAACATGTTAAATTTGTTGATTCAAAAGGTACCCCTGTTGTACATAAAAGAATTAACAATAGTAATTCAGATGAGAAAGTGCTAGAGAAACCTAAGAATGTTAACATAGGGTTTCTGTCTAAGTCTCAGTTGAAACAGAGACTAGATGGTCTTTCAGAGTCTAGCAAGATCAAAAGAAATAGGAATGGAAAAGAAGGTATTAACAAAGAGAATAATTACAAGAATGTACCTGATGCACCTAGGAAAAAATACTATAAGTGTGGAAATCATAATCATTTGGCCCTAGACTGTAATCAAAAACCTTCTTGGAAAACTGAGTCCAGATTCCCCAAGACTCAGAAAATTCAATACCAACCACAAAAAGCTTGTTATCATTGTGGTAGTTTACTTCAATCCATTTATATGTATAGAGAATATCATGAACTGTATTATGACTATTATTCTTTGAAATCTGAAACTCCTAGTCACAAACAGTTTGTGAAATCAGAGTCTAAGATTGACTCTGCAACAGGTAAAGTAAAAGCAAAATCTTCAAAGCTTGTCATTTCTAAATCTAGTAAGAAAGGATCCAATCAAAGTTGGGTCCTAAAAAATTCTAACTAGTTACTTTTTGTTTGCAGGGCACAGGAAAAAAGCATTCAATCATTTTGGACAGTGGATGCTCTGGACATATGACTGGAAAAAAGTCCCTGCTTACAAAGTTTGAGAGGAAAGCTGGCCCAGTAATATCTTTTGGAGATGGCAACAAAGGAGAAACTCTGGGATATGGCTCAATTGTTTTGGGGAATGTCATCATAGAAAATGTAGCACTGGTTGAAGGTTTGAAACATACTCTTTTAAGCATAAGTCAACTGGGTGATAAAGGTTATCAATCAATCTTTGACAAAGAAGGATGCAAAATCTTGAATATGTAGAATGGAGACATTGTTCTAACTGGTCAAAGACATGGTAACATATATGAAGCCAGCTTAAATGATACATCTAAAGGAATTGTTAGATGTCTCTACAGCAAAGCAACAAGTGATGAAAGCTGGAATTGGCATAAGAAACTTTCACATCTCAACTTCAAGAAGCTTAATCAACTTGTTAAGCACAATTTAGTGAGAGGCCTACCTCAGGCAAATTTTGTGCAAGATGGACTTTGTGATGCCTGTCATCTTGGAAAACAGAGAAGAACCACTTTCAAGAGCAAGACTGAAAATTCAATTACTGAACCATTTCATATACTACATCTTGATTTGTTTGGTCCAATAAACATTATGTCTATCAGCAAGAAAAGATATGCTCTAGTGATAGTGGATGATTTCACAAGGTTCATATGTGTGTTCTTTCTACAGAAGAAGGATGAAGCTCCTAAGAAAATCATTGAACTTGTAAAGAATATTCAGAATAACTCTGAGTACAAAGTCAAAGTACTTAGGAGTGATAATGGTACAGAATTCAAGATTTCTACAATGGAGAATTTTTGTGCAGACAATGGAATCACTCAACAATTTTCTGCACCTGGTACACCTCAGCAGAATGGTGTAGTGGAAAGAAAGAACAGGACTCTCATAGAGGCAGCAAGAACCATGCTTGCAGATGCAAAACTTCCAACCTATTTTTGGGCAGAAGCTATTAACACTGCATGTTTCACTCAAAACTATACCTTGGTAAATAGTCATGGAAAAACTCCCTATGAGATGATCAAAGGAAAGAAACAAAGTGTGAAATATTTTCACATCTATGGATGCAAATGCTATGTCCTAAAAGTTCATCCAGAACAACTTGGAAAATTTGAAGCAAAATCGGATGAAGCAATCTTTCTAGGATATTCAGCATCTAAGGCCTTCAATGTTTATAATCTTAGAACTCACATTGTTATGGAATCAATTCATGTTGCATTTGATGACAAGAAATTTGGAATTCTGCAAACTGATGAAAGCCATGACAAATTGGAATTTGAAAATCTGAAGAATTCTGAGATACTCTCCAGTGATGATGAAGGTTCTTCAGAAGGAATTTCTATTGCTTCTCAAAGGAATGCTACTATTGAGGGGGAGCAAATTTCTATTGCTCCTCAATTAAGCATGCAGTACCTTGCTCCAAGTCACTGTTATTTTCTGGAATTGCCTCTAGTATGAATTGTTGTTTCTCTTGTTCCAAGGCACTCAAAACTTGAGCAACTATTGTCTCCAAAGATTTGATAGACTCCTCATTACTCTTTGCAAGCATCCTAATCTCTTCCATAACATCAACCTCATCTGACTGAAAAGTAGGAGTAGGTTGCTGATGTTGAAACTCTTCACTGTTAAGAATAATTCATGAGTTGTGATGTTAAGAATAGAATTTTACTTATAGTTCTTGTATATCCTGATCTTATAAAGGATTTAGCACTTTGTATAGGAGATATGTGTTAGACAGTAATCTGTAGAATTAAGTCAGGAACAGTGCATCGAGTACTACATGTCAGGAACTGAGATTGAATCCTGATACGTCAGGTCAAATATGATCAAGTACTGATGGGATGGTCAGATCCTGATGCAAGATGGAATCCTGATATCAGTCGTGTTACTGATGATGTCATCATGGATGCTACAGAAACTGGCAAGTGCTATAAAACAGGATCTTTGTTTGAGGAACAAGCAAGAAGATATTATGAAGGAAAGAATTTTCTATTGATGGAAACTATCAACTGGACGGTAGAACATTATCATGTATAGATTATCTTTCTGTGATTAGTTGATAGGTAGCATTATAAATACTCTCTCTATATTATTGTAAAAAGTGTACGTAAGTTCGAATTGTGAGTTTTGTATGCGTAGCTCTGTATAAGGTTTGTATTCGAGAGATCGAAACAAACAGAGAGAAAGAGAGATTTATTTTGTCAGCAGCTGCTAAAGGTATTTGTACACCTTTGGTAGAGTTTGTATTTGATCTTATTAATACAAACAGTTTGATTCATTCATTTATTCTTGTTTATCTAATCAAGCAAAAATCAGACACGGTTATATAACTTGTATTCAACCCCTCCTTCTACAAGTTATTCGAGTTAACATTCACTTCCAAAGAAATATGACATATTTGGAACATCTTGCTGGTACTGTTGAGGAAGATATTTGTTGCCCAGTAATTAACAATTGTAGAAGGGGGGTTGAATACAATTGTATAAGATTTTCGACTTAAACAGAAATAACACAAGTATGAATCAATAACAGCTTTATTAATTCTGATATAAAACTGTTACAAACTCTCTTAAGAAATTCTTATGTTCTTAAGAGCTGCTATGTTACAAGATAACTCGTGTATACGATTACTATTATGTAAAACCTAAACTGTGTTTATATAGAATACACAGCTACACTATCAATTACAAGATATTCTAAATAAATTACATATTACTCTGAATGCATATCCTGTATGATAGCTACCTTCCTACAAATTAGGAACCGACATATCAATCTTCCTTGATCTCTGGTCTGATGAGAATCTTCACGCAATCCTGACCAGCTTCTAATACTGACAATACCTTCATACTGACATCGTATTACTGATGACGCCAGCATCAGTATCTTGATCAGTAACAACCCAGATCCTGATATCACTTGAATCAATATCTAACAATCTCCCCCAATTTGTACTTAATGAAATAAAGCACAAATTATTTGATTCAAAGATGTTAAAAACTCAAAACAAAAATCTATGAGCTATCTTCAGGTTCAGTCTCAGAAATCCTTACAAATAAATTACTTATCTGCAAGAAACTTGATAATAATTCCTCTTCCTTCTCTGCTAGAATCTGAATCAGTCTTTTCTTCAGACTTCTGAGTTCTTCATTACTCTTGTCAATCTGATAAATACCAGCCCTGAGATTTTGAATTGAGCTCCTTGGTAAATTCAACTCTCCCAATAGTAAATATGCAAGATCTCTTCCACCAGGATTCAAAGATAACTGTTCTTGCCTCAGAATTACTTCTTTAACAGCTGAACCCTTTTGCATTTCTACTTCTTGTCCTTCTGTGTTCAAATACATGGGAGTATAATTACCATCATATCTTGATCCTCCATCTAAAAATCTGGATTTTATTTTCATGAAGATCATAGTACACCAGTTTCTGTAAACACTAGCTTCTCTATCAGGAATGCTTCTATTTTCAAGCAAATAGAGAACATATTTCAGTTCTTTTGTTGACTTGCACAATACATCATGAATGCTTAGCCTCTTGACACTTTTGTCTTTCATGAAGTACAACAACTTTTCCATCATTTTACCATCCATCTTGAATGCAACAATTGCAACTGATTCAAGTTCCCAAAGATCATCAAGTTAATTCTTCACCTAATCTGCTTGAACTACAGGTATGAATTTTACATCCCTAGAACCAAATCCTCCTCTATTGTAAGGTTCCAGTCCCTTCAGATCAGAACTCATCTTAATCCACCTTGGTGAACCTTTATCAAATTCAGAAGATTTTGCTTTCTGAAGTCCAGGAATCATTGGAGGTTCTGAAATTACTCTTCCAGACTTAAAAACAACTGGTCCAGTATACTTCAGTTTATCAACTTCAACCCACTTTTTCCTTCTCTTCTTTGTTTGTGGATCACTAGGTTCTTCTTCTTCTTCTTTCACTTGTTTAGATTTATCAATAAATAAATCCTTTTCAGAATTAATCAACCTTCTGAAATATTCTTTGCTGGCTCTTTCAACAATATCATTTACACCGCTTCTGACTTCTCTAGATCTTCTAACATTACCAGTATCCAAGTCAACAGTCTCCTTCTTTGCTTTTTCAACTTTCTTTTTCTTTCTCTCTAAAGGAGTTTCTTCTTCTTCTGTACCAGGCTCATCAAATACATTTGATGATGGAAAATATTCAAGAGATAACGGAGTTTTCTTCTTTAAATCTTTAATAATCTCTTCTATTCTGATTCCACTAGACCTTGTCTGCCTTGTACTTACTTGAACAGGTTTCCTTCCTCTACCTCTATTTCTTCCTCCTCTACCTCTTCCTCTTCTTGCAGTAGGAGCTTCCTTCTATCTTGCAATCTCCTCAAAAATCCTGTTTTGTTCCTTTACATTTTCATCAGTAGTCATATCAGGATTTTCTTTAGAAGTTAATTCAAGTGCCTTCGTAGCATGATACTGATGAAACTTATCACTGTTTCGATAAACAAGTTCACTTCCACCTGATTCAGTGATAATTTCTTCAAAGAGATGAGGAGCATCTTGTACATCAGTAATCAACATATCTTCATCACTTTCAAGAATTGTAGAAAGAGTTTGCCTTCTTTTTCCAGATTCAGAAACATGAGTTGACTGATTAGTTTGAGTCTGAGTTGAACTCCTCCCCTTTACTAAACCAGCATCAGAGGTTCCTTTTCCTTTCCCATGTTGTTGGTGAGTACTAGTACCACCATCATTTCCTGAAGTATCATCCTTATCCTTTCTCACACCTGCACCAGGTTTACATTTTGTTTTGACTACCTTCTCCCCCTTTTTGACATCTACATCTTCTTCAATAAAGAAAGATAAGATAAGCTTGAGTGTCTCATCAATAGTGTCAACTTTCGATTCCAAGACATCCATTCTTGACTCCATCTTCTTTTCAAGTGCCTTAACATCATCAGCAAGAATACGAGCTTGAACTTTAGCATTATCATCCTTCATAGAATCAATCTCACTCTTCAATCCCTTTGCTAGAAGAGCATTAGTCTTGATAAGTGCCTTAAGCTCAGGAGTAGACATCCTCGTGGCAATGTGACTAGAATGAAAAAGAGCATTATGAAAATTCATCTTAGCATCTGGCTGATTCCATTCAGTATCCCATTCATATCCCCTTGCAGCTTGAGTATCAGCAGGAAGTGTAGAACTGTACTCGTCTCTGAACTCTTCTTGAGTAACAGACTGCATGTATCTACTCGAAGATCCATAAGCAGATGTTAGATTTACTTTTATGGCTTCCTGCATTTGAATTGCCTCAGGATCATCATCAGCATGATCATCATCATCATCTGAGCTATCATCAGACTCAGGAAGTTTATCATCCACATTTTCTTCAGGATTCATAACTCCTTTCAATCTCAAATCAACAGAAGATGGATCTGTTGATTCCTGAAGACCTGAAGTGGGAATAGAAATATTTCCTAAATCTCTCTTTTCTTTTAAAGTGATCTCATCACTTCTCACAACATGACCTAAGTTACTTTCAAGAGTAACTACTACCTCTCCAGAAGTTTTTAACTTCTCACTCTGTTCTACCTCACCTTTTACCAGTTCAGGAGATTGCCTCTCTTCACTCTTCTTTTTCTCTAATTGTTTACTCTCAGTCTCACTAGAAAGGTTCTGGCTCAACAAATTCAAAGAAATAAGAGGTGGCTGAGAAGAGTGGTCTGAAGTCATACAGATAGAGGTATCCCTTGTATCAGGTCCATCTGTAATCATACTATCAGTAGTAAGAGAAGTAGAGATAGAAGTGTTACATGAGGAAGTGATTAAAGATTCCATTGGCCTTGCAGAAAGTGGCTCGATAAGCAACGGAATATTTGGATCAGTAGTACTTGTATCAGGATCGACAACTGCAACTAAAGCATGACTTGCATCAGTATTCTTTACTGATGGTTCTTGTGTAGTCTGAGGTTGTAAAGCTTCTTCAACACTTTGAGTCAAAGATTCTTGTGTGCTTCCCTCATATGCAGTGTCCTTCAGTAAATCATCACATTCAGCAATATGCTTGGCATGAACAGCTTTATCTGCCAGACTTTGAACTAAGTCAAATTCAATTTCTGAAGCCCCTTGAGCAGTGTCAGGAAACTCCTTTGCTGATGTGATTTTGCCTGCATTTTCACTTGGAGAAGATGGTTCTTGTGGGGCAGGAATATTTTTGTCTTCACTTTCCCTTTGAGAAAGTGGTTCTTGTGTGACTATTCCTTCAGCAATGTCTACATCCATACTTTGAATGGATGGTTCTTGTGGGCTAGATCCTTTCAGAGGTGATGATGTCCTCTGTTTCTTTTGTCGTTCAAAAACTTTTGCTGTAGTTTGTTGTTACTTATAAAGAGGTGGTGGCTTTTGTCCAAGTTTGACAGCAATGCCAACAACCTTGTCCAGTGACATATCAAATGTCCTCTTCTGTGATGATGTAGAGACTGGAGAATTGGAGATTTCAACAGTCTTCACAGGTGAAGTACCAGGAGTAGAGACATTAAGATCAGTAGTTGAGTCAGGAACTGATAATACAACCGGATTCTGAATGTCTTCTATATCATCCTCAATATTCTGTCTCTCCAGAGGAATGAAGTATTGACTCTTCTTAAGTAACCTCCTTCTTTTCTTTGGCTTTTCAGAAATGGCTAGTTCTTTAGGAGTCACAGCAATAACTTCCTTTTTCTTCAAAGAAACTGATAAAGGCAATTTGTCATCATCAGAATCATAATCAGACTCAGAATCAATTTTCTGACTGAATTTCCTCTTTTCTCCTGTTTCCTTATACACCCCTATGTCAATCAAAGATTGATCAATCTCAAGTACAGATTTCTCCTTAACCAGGACCCCTTGTGCACCCCCTTGTGACTTCTTTTGAGAGTGGGTTGGAGTGGAGAAATTCTTTGACCCTGATTGTCTTCCAGACACATCAGATCTAACTAATTTCTTTGATTTTACAACTGATGCCTTTTGTGAGACACCAGAGGTGTATGACTGTTTGGTAGTGTGTTTGGGTTGTGTGCTTTGGTTGGAAACAGGATGGGTAGTGTCCTGTCTCAGAGCACCAGAAGTAGGTCCAAGACCATCAGTAATAGATCCATAATAAGTAGACATTCTCTTTGTCAAAAGAAGCCTGACCTTATCAGGAATAATAGGATTGCCTTCCAAATTATTCACCTTATCAAATTTCTTCAAGGATTTGATATTGTTTTTAGAAATCTTAAAGATACACAATTGATCATCATTTTCAAATTCAACATTGGGACATAAATATGAAAATATTAATTGAAAGAATCTAATAAAACAAACATATCCACACTTGTCTATTTTTATAGCATAAAAGGCTTTCAAAAGAAACAATCCATAATCAAAAGGAGTTTCATGGATTAGAGAGTACCCAATTTGAACTGAAGCTGAAGGCAATGCATCAAAGTTAGAGACTTTATTCAGAAAACAGCGACTGATAGTATCAAAGAAGAAATTCCATTCCTTCTTAAGTTTTGTTCTATATAAATCCCCAAACTTCATTGGTTGTCCTTTGATGCCAAGACTCTTTGAAAATCAAGAAGTGTAGCGTCAGACACACTTTCTGCTGATTTGCCATTGAGAGATGGTAGTTGAAGAACCTTTTCTATCACCTCTGGAGTCACTCTATAAGTAGCACCATTAAACTCAAAGGACATGTACAGATTTTTTGTTGTCATTCCTTCATTAAAAACTGCTATTGACCATACCTGCATAACACTTTTGAAAGAAACTTTGGAGGGTTGTGTTAATGCATAGTTAATCGGACTTGAGGCTAAGAAATCTTGAATGATATAGAAATCATTCGATAAATCCTGATGATCAAGAACAACAACGAAATTGTTAGGTGCAAAAGTAACACCATTGATGACAACTTTACTGTTTGCAAACAATTGATTTTCCATTTTGGTTGAACAGAGAAATTTTGTATTCTCGAACAATTAGGGTTTATGTTTGCACAAGGTGAGAGACGATTTAATAATGATACTTTGAGAATAAAAGAATCAATTTAGAAAACTAAATTGATTTTTGACAAATCTAATGATTTCTCAAGAAGAGGTGTCAGTAATCGATTCGCGCACACAAAAGTAATGGAGTAAATTACGTGTAAGAGTGGTGATAACTGCACGCGACACGATTTTCAAATTGTAAGTATATACTCATAAGAGTGATACACACGCGCTCGCAGTTTTCGAGAAATAAGATTATGATTTAAAAATAAAACAAGGTAATTTGTTTTAATTTAAAGAAATTAAAACACCACAATCTAAAAAATACCTGATACCAACACAAGAATGTGAATCGGTTCATATTCTTGTTCCACTCCTTTCTCTATATAACGCCTAGAGACTCGTCCACTACCTTCTTAACCCTTCTTCTTATCTGCGAACTAAAAACTCTTCTCACAAATATCTTTGTAAAAGAGATGTCGAGTCTTACCATCAAAGAAAAGAATCTCCATCTCGTAGAGAAGAGAGATATTTTCAGTTACACTCGTGAAGATTTTGATGCTTTCAACTGGGAGAGACAACTTGAGACTCTTTGGTTGCAGATGGATGCTGGTCTCGAAGAAATCGAGAGAGAAAGACCTGCAAAGGTGATTGACATCGATGCTGCCCTCCAAACAACATTAGCATGGCTTTCATCTAAGACATCCTCATCCAAATCCATCAACCATTGTTAATGAATATGTCAGTAAAAATAACCTTGTCCCTCTCAACCTCCACCCAAACAAAGTGGCAAAGATGGCATCTGGGATAGCTGCTAACAATGGAGTGGTTTGGACTTCCTTTTCCTGTTGAATAGATTAGTAGATAGAGAACAAAAAGATGTAATCTATGAATGTACTCTCTTTCTTATTTTCAATGAAATTTTTTGTTTCTCTAATCTTATTCATTGTTTTTTGCATTGAACTTGTTCTTCAAATAATTAAATCAAAGAAATAAACATGAAAACTAATTATAGTAATCACCTAATTAACAAGTTCAAAAGTCACAAGTATAGGAAAACAGAACAGAAAATAGAAAACTGAAATACATTACTGATAAGTGAAACATCGCATCAGTATTCAATGTTTGACTGATGTCAGGATTGACTTTTCATCAGTATTCGAAATTCATCAGGATTCGATGAGCATCAGTATTTGATCTTTCTCTGTTCTCAGAAACTATCATAGTTTACCATTCCCAGTTCATTCACCAACTTTGTAAACATAGCTTCAGGAAGTGGCTTGGTGAATATATCAGCTAGCTGTTGATCAGTAGGAACAAAGTGTAACTCAATTGTCATTTCCATTACTTGCTCTCTTATGAAATGATATCTGATACTGATATGCTTAGTAAGAGAATGTTGTACTGGATTTCCTGTCATAGCAATAGCACTTTGGTTATAACAATAAATAGGTATTTTTGAATATGACAAACCATAGTCCATTAGCTGATTTCTCATCCACATGATCTGAGCACAACAGCTTCCTGCAGCAATGTACTCAGCTTCTCCAGTTGATGTAGAGATAGACTTTTGCTTTTTACTGAACCAAGAAACAAGTCTTCCTCCAAGAAACTGACAACTGCCTGAAGTACTTTTTCTGTCTATTTTACAGCCTGCAAAATCAGCATCTGAATAACCACATAAATTAAAATCAGATTCCCTAGCATACCAAAGGCCAATAGATGGTGTGCCTTTCAAGTATCTGAAAATCCTTTTGACAGCTATAAGATGTGGTTCTCTGGGTTCTGCCTGAAATCTTGCACATAGACAGGTTGCATACATGATATCCGGTCTACTAGCAGTTAGATACAACAGTGAGCCAATCATACCTCTGTAATTAGTTACATCTACCTCAGTACCTTGATCAGGATCAAGCTTGGTAGCTGTAGCTATGGGAGTTGATGTAGTAGAGCTGTCTTGCATGTTAAACTTTTTCAATAAGTTCTTTGTGTATTTTGACTGATTGATAAAAATCCTATCATCAGTCTGTTTAACTTGTAGACCTAAGAAATAGCTCATCTCTCCCATCATGCTCATTTGATATCTAGATTGCATGAGCTTTGAAAACTTCTCACATAATTTAGAGTTAGTTGACCCAAAAATGATATCATCAACACAAATTTGAACTAACAGCAAATCCTTACCATGATTCAAATAAAACAAAGTTTTATCAATTGTACCTCTTTTGAATCCACTATCCAATAAGAATTGAGCCAATGTCTCATACCAGGCTCTTGGAGCTTGCTTTAGTCCATAAAGTGCTTTATCCAGTCTGTAGACATAATCTGGATGTTTTGAATCAACGAAGCCAGGAGGTTGTTCAACATAAACTTCCTCTTCTAATTCTCCATTGAGAAAAGCCCTTTTCACATCCATCTGGAAAACTTTAAATTTCTTGTGGGCTGCATATGCAAGAAAGATTCTGATAGCTTCCAGTCTTGCAACAGGAGCAAATGTCTCATCATTGTCTATTCCTTCCTGTTGAGAATATCCTTTTGCAACTAGTCTTGCTTTATTTCTTATGATGGTGCCATCTGAATCTGTCTTGTTTCTGAACACCCACTTTGTACCTACAATAGACCTTCCTTTTGGCCTTGGTACAAGTTTCCAGACATCATTTCTTTCAAACTCATTTAGTTCTTCTTGCATAGCCATAACCCAATCAGCATCCTTTAGTGCATCTTCAACTTTCTTAGGTTCCTCCTTTGACAGAAAGTTATGATACAGACATTCATTTTGAGTTGCACTTCTGGTTCTAACACCTACTTCAGGATTCCCAATAATTAAATCAGGAGTATGACTTTTAGTCCATTCCCTTGCTGGTGGTAGATCATTCCTTGAATTTGATGCTCCCACTGGATTGGTGTTATCTTCAAAAGAACTAGTGTTGATAGAAGCTCCCCCTGAGATATTGCTATTTGTTTCTGATCTGCTGTCAGAATTGTCACTTGAATCTATTTCTGATGAATCTCTTCCTGATGTTTGATTTGTTTCATTGTTGATAGTCTCCTGATGTTGCTCCCCCTCAATATTTACATTCCCATCAATAATCAGTATTTCATCAGTAATAACTGGTTCATCAGTATTTGATGAATTATCAGTATTTGACAAGATTTCACCAGAATTCTTGGAGGCTTCATTTGCAAAAATCAAATTATCATGTAAGTCTTCAGAAATTCCGTAATCTTCTTATCATCGAAAGATACATTTATTGACTCCATGACTGTCTTTGTTCTTAGATTGTAGACTTTAAAGGCTCTTAATGATGGATAGCCAATAAAGATGCCCTCATCTGCTTTAGTCTCAAATTTTCCAAGCTGTTCAGAATGAGGTCTTAGAACAAAGCACTTACAGCCAAATACATGCAAATGCTTTAGACTTGGCTTCTTTTCCTTGATCATTTGATAAGGAGTTACACCATGTCTGTTAATTAGTGTAATATTCTGAGTGTAGCATGCTGTGCTGACTGCTTCTGCCCAGAAATATGTAGGAAGTTTAGCTTCCTCCAACATAGTTCTGCCTGCTTCAATAAGAGTTCTGTTCTTTCTTTCAACTACTCCATTTTGCTGGGGTGTGCCTGGAGCAGAGAATTGTTGAACTATTCCTTTGTATTTGCAGAACTCTTCCATTGCTGAATTCTTGAATTCAGTTCCATTATCACTTCTTAAAATCTTGACTTTATACTTTGTGCCAGTCTCAATGAGTCTCACATGATCCAAAAGTATCTCAGCTATTTCATCCTTTCTGTGTAGAAAATACACCCATGTATATCTAGTATACTCATCAACAATTACTAGAGTATATCTTTTCTTACTGATGGACATTATGTTTACTGGTCCAAACAAGTCAAAATGAAGCATGTGATATGGTTCATCAATTGAGGATTCTGTCTTGCTCTTAAAAGATGTCCTTCTTTGTTTAGCTTTCTGACAAGCATCACAAAGTCCATCTGGAGTATACAATACCTTAGGTAATCCTCTCACTAAGTCCTTCTTTACCAACTCATTTATATTGTTGAAGTTGAGATGAGAAAGCTTCTTGTGCCAACTCCAACTTTCATCTACAGTCGCTTTACGGATGAGGCATGTAGAGTGTCCATCAGTATTGGTATAGATGTTAGCTTCATAAATGTTACCATGTCTTTGTCCAGTTAAAGCAACCTTCCCTGAAGATTTGCTGATTACTTCAAAATGAGTATCATAGAAGTTGACATGATAACCTCTGTCAGTGATTTGACTAACACTAAGCAGATTGTGTTTGAGTCCTTTCACCAGAGCTACTTTTTCAATGATGACATTTCCAATGATAATACTGCCATATCCCAAAGTTTTTCCAATGTTGCCATCTCCATAAGACACAGTTGGGCCAGCCTTTTCCTCAAATTCTGATAGCAAGGTTTTGTCTCCAGTCATGTGCACAGAACATCCACTATCCATGACTAACACATTTTTCTTTTTGCCCTGCAATCAGAATCACAAAGAATTCAGTTAGAATTTTTTAAGAACCCACACTTGTTGGGTTCTTTTAGCATGGAGTTTAACATTTTTAGCAGCAGAAGATTTCTTAACAAAAACTTTTTCTTTAGGATTACCTCCTTTAGAATTTATTTTGTTATCATCAGAATTAAAAGATGCACGCTTAGAATTCACATTCTTTGTTTTGCCAGAATTTGTACTTTTATTGAACTTTGGCAATGGCTCATAAACATTGTAGTACAAATTATGATATTCTTCACACATATAAATAGAATGCCATTTACTACCACGATGAAAACAGGGATTTTGTGGTTTATAAAATACTGTCCTATTCCTAATGTCAGACTTAGGAATAACAGTAGTCTTCTTCTTACTCCTCCTGCAGTCAATAGCAAGATGATTAGAGTTACCACAATTAAAACATGTCTTTCTTGGTGCATTTGGAATATACTTATAATTATTCTCCTTGTTTATTCCAACTTTACCATTCCTGTTTCTTTTGATAATAGAGACTCTCTTCTTATCTGTCACATCACAGATTTTATCTCTCAGTTGTTTTTTTGACAAAAGACCTACATTCTTGTTTTGAACAGACTTTAATTTAGAATTCTGTGTAGAAGTGGATCCCTCTTCAGTAATTGATTCGGGATTTTCTGGATACACATAATTCACAGGCTTTAATTTAGTCTTTGTACTGTCTGTAACATATCTATAGGTTTTTGGATTTGTCGAGTCATTGATAACAACTCTTCCTGGACTTGATGAAACAACCTTTTCCTTGTTCTTTTTCTCATTCTCTGGCTTATAACCTAGACACTCTTTCCAGTTTTTGTCTGTAATTATCTCATGAGTTTTTGTTCCAGAGTGTGTCCAAGTTCTGATTTTTTCATTAGCATCCTTAAGTTGCATTTCAAGTTCTTTACATTTAAACTCTATTTCAAGTTTCAAGTGTTTCGCATTATCTCATTCTGTTTGAACTTCCTGCAAGAAAATTAACTCAGCTTCTAAATGATCATTTCTTTTGGTTACCTCTGCCATCTGAGATTTTATCCTAGTATTTTCAAGAGATTGACTCCTAAAGCTGATATGCAGAGACTTAAGAAAAGACCTTAACTCAGAGACATTATTTGTATCAAAATCAAACAAGGTTTCAAATACCTTAGTTTCAGCAGCAGCAACAGTCTCATCAGTATTGGCCATTAGTGCATAGTTCACCTCTTCTTCTTCAGATTCTGAGGAAGAGTCCATCCAATCCTTGCTTGATGAGATAAGAGCTTTGGTCTTTGCCTTTTTGCACTCAGTTGCAAAATGACCCATTCCATCACAGTTATAGCATCTGATTTTTGACTTGTCAAATTTGTTGCTTTTTCTTCTTTCTTCTTGTACCTTTCTTTGTCAGCATTGAAGGTTTTCTTCTGGAACCTACCTTGCTTCCTAGCCTTTCTGAACTTCATCTTCTTGAAGCCCTTGACTATCATGGCTACCATCTCCATCATATCAGAATCAGTAGAGTCATCATCAGTATCAGAACCAGACTTAGCATCAGTATCTGATGATGAGTCATCAGGAATTGACTCCACAACTCTACTTTTTCTTGAAGAACCTTCTTCATCATTTCCTTTTGATTTTGATTCAACATTCAAAGCAACAGATTTTGCTTTGACATTTTTCTTGTTCTTTCTCTGTTGAACCTCAAGATCATAGGTTCTTAGCATCCCATAGACTTCATCAAGAGACAGCATCTTCAGATCATATTGATGCCTTATGATTGAAGCTTGAGTATCCCACTCCTCAGTTAGAGCTCTTAGAAACTTGGTATTTGAATCCTCTGGATCATACTCTTTGCCAATTAGAGATAGATTGTTCAGCAGTGTTAGAAATCTATCATAGATATCAGTAAGGCTTTCATCAGATCTAGCATCGAAATGCTCATACTCCTGAATCAACAGAGCCCTTCTGTTTCTTTTGATAGATTCAGTGCCTTGACAGTGATTTTCCAAAGTATCCCAAATTTCCTTTGCAGTCTTGCATGCTATGACCCTGTTTGACATGACATTATCAAGATTGTTGTGCAAAATATTTTTTACCTTTGCATCTTTGAGCACTTGAGCCTTTTCTTCTGGAGTCCACTCACTCTTTGCCTTGATGACATAGTGTTCAGCAACAGTTTCAGTTCTTGCAACTAATCTTGTTGGAAGAAATGGTCCATCATTGATCCTATCAAGATAGTCAGGATCAGTGGCTTCCAAATACATTAACATCTTCACCTTCCATGTTGGATACTCAGTTTTCTTGAGAATAGGAATCTTAATGCTTTCATACTTGCTTGTCGACATCTTAAGATCGTTTCTGATTACTATTAATCAGTTTGCTCTGATACCAATTGTTGCCCAGTAATTAATAATTGTAGAAGGGGGGTTGAATACAATTGTATAAGATTTTCGACTTAAAACAGAAATAACACAAGTATGAATCAATAACAGCTTTATTAATTCTGATATAAAACTGTTACAAACTCTCTTAAGAAATTCTTATGTTCTTAAGAGCTGCTAGGTTACATGATAACTCGTGTATGCGATTACAATTATGTAAAACCTAAACTGTGTTTATATAGCATACACAACTACACTATCAATTACAAGATATTCTAAATCAATTACATATTACTCTGAATGCATATCCTGTATGATAGCTGCCTTCCTACAAATTAGGAACCGACATATCAATCTTCCTTGATCTCTGGTCTGATGAGAATCTTCACGTAGTCCTGACCAGCTTCTAATACTGACAATACCTTCATACTGACATCGTATTACTGATGACGCCAGCATCAGTATCTTGATCAGTAACAACCCAGATCCTGATATCACTTGAATCAATATTTAACAATATTGAAAATATGGTTGTTCCTCATAAGTGACATATGGATTAACTCCTTCATAGTAATAATATTGTGAGGTCTCATGAATGCCCAAACACTGCTCACATTGCTGAGGCGTGGATGTCCTCGAATATGCCCACCATGGCAACTCCTTGCATGCCATCTTCAAACACTCAAGTACCTGAACACACCGAACTAAACAAGATAGGTAAGTAACTAATCTGAGTCAGTGAACTCTAACGACCACTATTGATAAGCACATAAACTAAAAATAAAACACCGATGATCCCCGGCAGCGGCGCCTAAAACTTGTTTGCACTAAATCACGTAAGCGTACGTGGTCACAAGTAATATATGAATAAGTCAAGTTCGTTCCCACAGAGATCTGGTTTTTAATTCAGTTTAGTACCTATGCAACAATGTATGATTATTATTCACTGCTAAGACAAATAACAATTTTGGGTTTAATAAACTAAATTAACTAAGAATTAAATTAACAAGCTAAGAATTAACTAACTAACGAGAATTGGAATCGAATTACTTCTGCAAGAGTAAACATGGAACCCTAACTTCATTAAATACTTTGCTTAGATCTGACGCCTTTAATCACTATATGTAATGGTTATGATATCTGATCAGACAACACGAAACAAGTACACGCTACTTCTCAGTATACGTATACCAAACTAAACATACATCCACAAAAGAGATAGAAGATGAATAGACACCAATTATGCTTAGACCCTATATGTCTATAGAATTTGAAAACATAACGGTTGAAGAACAAGTTATCCATAATGATCACACATGGCAATATAAGTATTCTCATCTCATACTACGAATCATATTGATAAACAATTATGAACCTATGCTAGCATGACAAGTTCTAAATCTCAAGATCCACTTTCACTTCACAAGAGATTAACAGATTAGATGTTAGCTACGCATCTAACAATTAAGAATAACCATATGAGGATATCAGATACACATCACACAAAGATCTTTAAAGCACCAAGATACTAAGCTCCATAAATAAATCCGTTAGAATCCCATGACAACGATTAGTTCATAATCGAACCGCTCGTCATCATGGGATCTGATGAAACCATGATTAAAACAAAGTATGAAAAGATACAAATAAACCTAAGTAATTGATATGTAATGGTGATCCAAATTACAATGGTAGGATGTGTTTATATAGGCTCTAGATTTCTTGCCCAGCAAGAAATTAACTTATATTACAATTAGAATTCAATTAAGGTACCAAATACTGCCCAAAATACAATTAGAACTTAAAAAGGGGAAAACAGTAATTTCCCTGCTCCCATCAGTCTGCTTGCCACGCTGCCTGCGCCCACCACGCGCAGCCTGCGCGTGCAACACCTTTTCCATGTTGTTGAAAATCTCTCAAGCTTCGCGTGGACAGTAAGTCGCTGAAAACGGACTTCTAGAACTCCAGATATGGCCAAAACAGTGTAGACTGCGCAACCTTCCCGGAAAATCCGAATTTTAATTAATTTAACCTCAAAAACGACAGAAGCATCCACCATAATCGACATTCTTGCAAACCTGCACAACTACACAAAACACATCAAAACTATAACAAACTTGAGACCAAATCAATCAATTTAAGCCGAATTGAAGCGATCCAAGTGGATACAAAATCCACTTATCAACAAGCTAAAAGCTCGGTTTGCAGGGGAAGATTGAGTTAACTGAGCCTGAGAAAAAGAAAATGGGATTATTGCTTGCAAAAAGAACACCCCCTATTCCTGCCTTAGGAATATCTGTAATATGAGACCATGCGCCATCACAGAAACCCACCATGTCATATTTGTACGCTAACATTTCCATAACAAAATCTCTGGACTTATGAATCTAAATTTTGATGTAGCCCATTGGAAAGTTTATAATTAGGTAAAATAAATAATGGTAATAAAGTAAAACAATTAAATAAGTTTAGTATCGTACGTACCAAAACTTTTAATGTTTCATCTTTTATAATGGGTTTTATATCAAATAGGCCACCCATTTCACTCAAAACTATCAATTAGACCACCCATTCTAAAACTATATCATTTGAACCATTAAATTCATAATAAATATCAAATGAATACCTTTAAAATTTACTCAAGAAGTAAAAATAATTTTTCATACACATTTTTCTTTAATGCTTCAATAACCAAATGAAAGGTTAATAATTCTAGTATTTCTGATAATATTTTTAGATTTTTAAAAATTCATTTACTATTTATTTTTAATTTTATTATCATTTTCCTTGTTTTAATAAAAAATAAATAGTAAATAAACTTTTTAAATTCTAAATATATTATCAAAAATACTAGAATTCATAACCTTTCATTCGATTACAGTAGTATTTAAGAAAAATGTGTAAAACTCGATGAAAAATTATTTTTACTTCTCAGGTAAATTTTAAAGGTATCCATTTGATATTTATTATGAATTTAATGGTTCAAATGATATAATTTTAGAATGAGTGATTTAATTGATAGTTTTGAGTGAAACGAGTGGTCTGTTTGATATAAAACCCCTTTTATAATATAGTATAGATTTTAAATTAGGATTTTATTTTATTTTATTTCATGATTTATTATTCCTTTTTAAACAATACCAAGATGTAACAGACAATGAAGTTTTTATTGAATTAAAACCCTAAGAGTTTTTTCTTATTTTTCTGGTGGATTCAAAACTCCTTGTGAATTTAAAGATGGCCCTGTCGATTCAAGTTATTTAAGAATGTCTCGTGGAAGAGTTTCGATAATGATTACGGCTTGTTTTTCTTAGCTTCGGTGCTGCAATTAACATCAGAGATAATAGGCTTTATCTTGTCTTTCCGCTACTTGATTCACTATATGAGACGAACCAATTATAAAAGAAGGTATTGAATTGCTTGTGATGACTTTTATTGTGACTCAAAAGGTTTCGATTGATAACATGAATAACAATAACAAGTAACGTATAGATAAAAGAGAAGATCGAAATCGTGTCCCTCGAGGCAGGCAGTAAATATCATATTGCTTAGAGTTGTAGCTTCGAGACAGATATATATAATAATGATCATATGGAAGATGTTGATATACCAATAATCTATGGGCATGTGAGAGTTGGAAAGTTTCCAAATTCGCAAACTGATGTTGATAAATTTTTTGATACTAGCTTAAATCCTGTTAGGTCGAATACACAATATATATAATCAAGTACTGTATGAGTAAATAACAAGAACACACGTTTTAACTCTTAAAACTGTTTGGAATTAATAATCCCTCTCTCAGTGATGTAAAATATCACAGAAAGCTGCTTAGGTTACAATGAATGATATTCGTTCACGATGGATACCCTTCTAGGGTTAACCTAACTGTATTTATAAGATATACAGCTACGTACAATCGTTAATTGATTCTCCTAAAATTAAGCTATACAATTGATATCAATTACGATTGCTACACGTCTTCTAAGTCAACTCGATCTCTTTGACAGCTATCCAATCTTCAAAGATATCGCTTCCATATTAATATTAAATTAATCTTTAAACTCTGTTGACTTGTAGACGCTTCCAGTAGATAGACTTTAGCAAACTCTGTTGCTCTTCTAGCTAACAGTGTTTGTGCTTCCATGTGTTCAGCTAGCAGTGTTTACGCTTTCTTCTGTCAGCGTTTGCGCTTCCAGCTATCAGCGTATACTCAAACTCTGTTACAACTGCTTTCAACCAATAAGTTAAACTCTTTTTACCTGTAACACTTAAACACTGACATTAAATCACATCAATTATATTTAACAATCTCCCCCAACTTGTTCATTAGAGAAATGTACAAGTTCAAAATAATTGATGATGTCAAAACGAAAAATAAAAACACAGTGTTTAACATATAATCAGAGTTTAAAACTTGACTTAGCAAAATTTACAGAAAATTCGAATTACTTACAAATTTTGTCTACCTAACCTCCTCAAGATCTGGAGTTGTTCTGAGATAATCAATCAACAGTCTCCTCTCGGCATTTTCAAGTTCAATCTGCATAGCTTCCTTGATCTCTCTTAAATCTGGATCATTCTCATCAGTTTGAAAGATAGCAGCTCTGAGATCATAGATCTTGTTTCTTCTCATTTCATTCCCCAATCTGATGTACTTCACTTCTTCAGACTTCACATTAAAATCCAGAACAGTAATTCCAAGATCAGTCTTCAGCTTTGTAGTCCCCTTTTCCATTTCTATCAGATTCCCATTCCAATCTCTGTACTTCGGAACATACTTGCTGTTGTACTTCATATTTCTTCTTGCAAGATTCTGAATCATCTTTTGTCTGAGCACATTTGCAACTGACTGAGCTCTTTGATTTCTTACTTTGAAAAGATACAGAACATACTCTAGTTCTTCCCAGTATTTTAAATCAATATCATTCTCAGCAATCTTGAACACTGTTCCATCAGCCATGAAATATAGCAGAAAATCCTTCCCTAAACTCTTCTGATAGACAAGCTGTACTGACTCCAGTCTGTCTAAACTCTCTTGAGTGACACCACGACCTGGAACAGACAGTGAAGAAGGATCTCTGGGAACAACATGTTGTCTTTTATCCCTATGTGAGCCTATGCCTCCTTTGTTGTATCCAATTTTACCAGATAAGGCTCTACCATCAGTGAAATCCATTGGAGCTGTAGCTGGAGCTGTAGCTGCTAGACTTGAATCATGAAGAACTCCTTTTCCAAACTTTGATTTCAACTGAGAAGACAATAGTGGTGTGGTCACAACTTGTGCAACAACAGAGGTTGTGTCTTCATTCTTCTGTACAACATGTGTATCAACAGAAGTTGAAACTATCATCTTACTCTTGCTCTCTTCACCCATCACCCCTTTTAACTTCAGCTTGGCATCAAGAAAAGACTTTCTAATCAGCTTTCCTTTATCTTCTTCTTCTTCTTCTTCTTCTTGAATACCAGATAATTTTTCTTTGATCTCAATTCCTTTCATTACAGGCCTTGAAGACTTTGAAGCTCTAACAGTTTTCTTCACTTTCTTGGACTTTTGAGTTATTAAATTCTCTTTCTGCAACAGCTTTTCTTCAGCTTGTATGTCCTCAAGTGTAGCTTCAGCATTCTCTTCACGAAATAGTTTTGCAGCCAATTCTTCATCTGTTTGTGGATTGTCAGTGAATGACAAATCCTTTGGCTTTGAACCAGAAGTACTCTGAATTTTGTATCTATCACCAAATTCGGCTTTGACCTCGTAGACCTTCCATGTCCTTGTCTAGGATTTGCACTTCTTAAGCCCTTATCAGCATTGGCACCTTCATCATCCAGATGATCTTTCTTTGACAGAGTTTGAGTTTGCTTACACTTGGTTTTAGCAATTCTCTCCCCCTTTTTGACATCATCACCATCTTGAATCAGAATTGAGGTGATTAACTCAAGAGAGTTTGCAATGGAATCAACCTTCTCAGTCAGTAAAAGCTGATTCTGTTCAACTTTGCTCAGTCTGTCATTAAGATCTGCTTGAGCTCTGGAGAATTGTTGAAAAAGCTTAGCATTAGATAGTTGAGATTTCTCCTCATGAGTAGCAACCTCTGTCCGAAGATCAACAATAGATTTCTGAGTATCATCAAATCTATGATTCAAGGTCTTGATCTGAATCACTGTTCCTTGCAAACAAGTGAAAATATCTGGATTTGTAATCTTCGAAGAATTTGCCTGGAGAAACATAGCTGCCCTTCTAGGAGGAAAAATACACTCTGACTTGTACCAATCAGCAGTTTGTTTGGTCAAATAATTGTCATCAATTTCAATGACAGAAGGCCCAGCAAAATCTGGTTTTTCTCCTGTTTTCTGACCATCAGCTTGAGCTTGTGCTTTTTCAACTCCTGTACTCTTGTCTTCAATTGAATCACTCATTGACTCATTAGTAGGGGCAACAGAAGCAATGTCTTCATCTTGAGCAGCAACAGGTTCTTGAGCAACCTGTTTTCCTTTATCAGCTTGAATCTGCTCTGAAAAAATAACCTTCTCTGGTTTATCAATCTCCTCACCATGATCAGAAACATGATGGGCATCAGAGTTTAATTCAGTATGTGATGCAACCTCAGTGTCTTCAAGAACAACAGTAGGCCCATCAGCAACACCAGTATCAACAGAATGTGTAACCTCCATGAGTGTTGGAGTAGATGCTTCATTATTAAAAGAAATTGGAGTTTCATCAAACTCTTCTATTGTAGGCAGAGCATCTCTAACATCTTCATTTTCTTGAACCTTAGCAGATTCTGGTTCAGCAATCTTTGCTCCTGATTCTGTTATAATAGGTTCTATGATAACCTCTATCTCACCAATAGGAATATCAATAGAGATTTTCTCTTGAGCCTCATCAACATGCTCATCATCAGAATCAGTAAGAATGAGCCTTCTCCTCTTAGCTTGAGGCACTGCAATCAGTTCTTCATCTTCACTAGAACTGTCCTCAGCTGGTGGTGTTGAAGGTCTATTTGCTCTTTCTTTGAATCTTCTGGAATAAACAGCCTTTGGAGATGTCTGTTTAGCCTTATAATGTTTTGTGTTAATTGCAGCATGCTTCTTCCTTTTTGACTTAGATGGTGGTTGTGGGTGAGTAGTAGTGACAGGGTTTGTTGTTTCAGAATTCATTTGTTCAGTTTGTGTTTGTGGTGATGTAGGATTAACAGTGGTTGTTGGTGTTGGCTCAGGTGATTGTATAGGTTGAGATGGTATGGTTTCTGTACGATCAGTGTCTAAAGGTTCAGGCATATTTTGTGTTTCTGGTTGTTGTGTTTGTTGTGGGTCATGTTGTGGTGATTGGGGATCTTGTGGTTGATTGACAAAGTTCTGTAAGGCAAGTGGCAATACAAAAGGAGGTATGTCTTTACCAACATCTTTGTTAGTCATATCAGAGAATATTCTCTTAGTGACTCTAAAGGGTTGAATCTCATCAGCTTCATCAACTGTTAACCCCGGTACACATGCATTGAACAAAAGTTGACCAAATCTAGCAAAATAAACTGTAGTAGACTCTGACCACTTATCACCCAAATTCATTAACACATAACGACCAAAATCAAAATTACTGCCATAGAGTAGAGAATACCCAATTTGCATACTGTCCATTGGAATTGCATCCCAGTTGGTGACCTTCTTTTGGAATGTTCTGGTGATACAGTCGAAGAAAAAGTTCCACTCTTTTCTCAGATTTGGCCTCCTTACACTGCCTAGCTTTGCAAGAGATTCCATATACCCAATCTCTGTTAACATCTCTCTCAGATTTTGCTTAGAGACAACAACATACGAAGTATGTGTGTCGAAATCCATGGTTTCGCGAACAGTTTGTGGAGTAATCACAAACTCTTGTTCTTCATGAGAGAAGATGATAGACGGAGTTCCATTTTCTCCTCCTTCTATATACCTTGAGTTTTGCCAGAAAGTGACAACCTGAGAAGTAGATAGAGTAGCAGGTTCAACCAACGCTTGCCCAATCTCAGAGTCGCGAAGAAAGTTTTGCATCAGATGAAACGCTTCTGGAGCACGGTCGTTCTCAAGTAGAGCTGCATAATTGTTAGGCACAAAACGTAGACCAAACGAAGTGAAAGGTTTTGTTGCCATTAGATCAAGAAATAAGCAAAAATCGACAGTAATAATGATATGCAAGAAAGGTGTTTGTGAAAATGCCAAAGTGAAAAACAAGAGAGATCTGTGTTTTGGTAAAGTGAATATGAGTGGGTGAGTAATGATTGTAGCAAAAAATAATTTGAGTAGTAATAAAAAATTAAACTCAAACGTTTTTTACTAGAAAACACGCAACTGTTCCCTTGAGAAGTGCGAAAGTGGTACATAATGATGAATGAGTGGGTGAAAGTGGGACACGTGTCAAACATGCAACGATTCACTTAATTCACGCGCAGTAAAAGCCATTACTACTGCTGTCGTTCCATTTATCAAGACACTTTACCACTAAATACACTAATTAACAGTTGTCAATCACTCCATCTACTCCAAAATTTTCAAATTATCTTAATGAAAATTTACCTTAGAGTACGTAACACAATCAATCAGTGTTTGTCAAATTTTCAAACTTTATCACAAAAACCCTTTAAAAAATGCACAGTTTTGATTTTTGTGTGTGAGTAGCAGAGTTTACCAAATCAATTTTTATAGCATCTAATCTTTCATAAAATCCATAAATTAAATCAATAAACACTGAATGCACAAACTCTCATATTAAACACAGAGTATATGATGAATGCTAAACTCTGTAGTTCCTTAATTACAGAAATCTGAATATCCCTGTTCCCATTGATGTTCATGATTATCCAAGTAAGCACACAGTCATTATAGACAAAAAGATCAGGAGATAAACATCAAAGCATCATTCAGTGAGTTACATGTCAAGGATTTCCTCACAAACTCTCACAACACACAAGTGTTTAGGTGAAGTGTTTTCGCTCAAATTCAATCAGTAAAAGCAGATACTACCATAAGCTTGAATTTCCACCAAATCTACACTACTTCGATTATATATATGCACAAATCAAAAGGACTTTGTTCAGGGTTGTAATGTAGTAAGATCAAACAGGTGAGAAGAGATGTTTTTAGCATGAGTGAATTTCGAACTGAACAATTTTAACAGACTAAAGTGTTCAGTCAAACTGTTAGTACATATTTGTACAAGATGATCAGTATATATACCCCCTTTTTTTTCTTTTTTTTATTATATATATACTGAGTAAACTTTTCTTTTCTTGAGAAACACTCACCTGCTTGCCTTTTATTTATCAAAAGAATATAACTGCTCTTAATACTTCAGTATTCAAGAAAAATGAGCAGTTAATTAGGCTCAAAGGGGTTTACTAAGGGTAGTGTTTATGAACAGTGTTTATGAACAGTATTCAAAGAAGTTTTGAACAGTGTTTGAAGAAAGATGGTAAATCCTAGTGCCTTTATCATTTTCATGCACACATATATCATGTAGTCTCAAAATGGTTTAATGCAAGTTCTAGAGCAACATACTTACTGATGAACATCACACAGTAATAAAATCTGATTGATATAAAATGTATTAATCACTTATTCGGCTCAAAATCTCACAGGGTGTAGACATGAACTGTTTCTCACCAAACTAAACAATGACACATCTCAAGTTTTAAAATTTTCACAAGTGCAAACAAGGAATCACCAAAAACTATGTGTCTTGGAAACAAAGTGTTACTAATCAGAGTTTAGAATTCATCAATATCAGAAGTTATTCATGAGAGGCAATGCACTCAGTATTCATAGATTCAGAGTTTAAGATCAAATAAACTAAGAGATGCTCTAAATATTAAACAGTATCATCCTTTGTTAACTTACTGCACAATTTCTGATTAGATCACAGTGACTCAGAAAGAATCTTGATTTATTCACTGAGAATCATGCTTCATACATTTTTCTTCATTGGTATTTTCATTCAGACAAAAATCAACTCAGAATTCACAGAGTTTATCAACCATATTAACAGTGTATGACCAACAATCATGTGAACACAACAACATGTGAACAGAGTATGCATAACAGAGTTTAATTAACAAGGTTCACATAGCACTTTAGGAATTTACAGAAATATGAGCAGCACATTTTATTAGAAAAGTTTGAGTCTAACCAACATGTTTAGTCAAAACCAGATACCATCCCTAGTTCATTGACCAATCTTGTAAATGCTGCTTCACTTAGAGGCTTGGTGAAGACATCTGCAAGTTGTTGATCTGTAGGCACAAAGTGAAGCTCAATATTGCCTTCCTCTACATGCTCTCTGATAAAGTGATACCTTATGCTGATGTGCTTGGTCATTGAGTGTTGTACTGGATTACCTGTCATTGCAATAGCACTTTGATTATCACAGAAAATAGGTATTTTGCTATACCTTAACCCATAATCCAGCAATTGATTCTTCATCCATAGAATCTGTGCACAACAACTACCTGCAGCAATATACTCTGCTTCAGCTGTAGATGTTGATATTGATTTTTGTTTCTTGCTGTACCAAGACACAAGTCTGTCACCAAGAAATTGACAGCTTCCACTTGTGCTTTTTCTGTCAATCTTACAGCCTGCAAAATCTGCATCAGAGTAACCAAGTAGCTTAAAATCTGATTCTCTTAGGTACCACAGCCCTAAAGTTACAGTGCCCTTGAGATACTTGAAAATCCTCTTCACAGCTGTTAAATGTGGTTCCCTTGGATCTGCCTGAAACCTTGCACACAAACAGGTGGCATACATGATATCAGGTCTACTAGCTGTTAAATAGAGTAGAGAACCAATCATTCCTCTGTAACTTTTCATATCCACTGATGACCCTGTATCTTTGTCCAGTTTTGTTGCAGTTGCCATGGGAGTTGTTGCAGATGAACAATCAAGCATGCCAAATTTCTTGAGAAGATTTCTGGTATATTTTACTTGATTGATAAAAATTCCATCATCAGTTTGCTTCACCTGTAATCCTATAAAATAGCTTAGCTCTCCCATCATACTCATTTGATATCTTGACTGCATGAGCTTGGCAAACCTCTTACAGAGTTTATCATTAGTAGATCCAAAAATAATGTCATCAACATATATTTGAACTAAGAGCAGGTCACTACCAGATTGAAAGTAAAACAGAGTTTTGTCAATAGTACCTCTGTGAAACCCACTTTCTAGTAGAAATTTAGCAAGAGTTTCATACCATGCCCTTGGTGCCTGCTTAAGTCCATAGAGTGCCTTGTCTAACCTGTAGACATGGTCTGGATATTTTGGATCTACAAAACCAGGTGGTTGTTCAACAAATACTTCTTCTTCAAGTTTTCCATTCAGAAAAGCACTTTTCACATCCATTTGAAAAACCTTGAATTTCTTGTGAGAAGCATAGGCAATAAACATCCTTATTGCCTCCAATCTGGCAACTGGTGCAAAAGTCTCATCATAATCTATTCCTTCCTGCTGTGAATAGCCTTTAGCTACCAGTCTTGCTTTGTTCCTTGTGATAACACCATCACTGTCAGTTTTATTTCTGAAAACCCATTTAGTACCAACAATGGATCTGTTCTTTGGCCTTGGTACAAGGGTCCACACTTCATTTCTCTCAAATTCATTTAGCTCTTCTTGCATTGCTGTTATCCAATCAGCATCTTTAAGAGCTTCTTCTACTTTCTTTGGCTCAGTTTGTGACAAGAATGCATGAAACAGACATTCATTTGTTGTTGCACTTCCTGTCCTTACTCTTGCATCTGGATCACCAATAATCAAATTAGGTGTGTGTGACTTAGTCCATTTTCTTGCAGAAGGCAGATTGCTTCTGTCATCATGTGATCCTCCCCCTTGATCCATGCTCTCCTGATTTTCTTGGTGCCTTTCTTCATTTTCTGATGCTCCCCCTGAATGTGACTGTTCAGAATTTGAACGATCAGGGTTTGAATCAACAGAGTTTAATTCAGAGTTATCAACTGAGTCACTATCAGTATTTGAATTATCACTTTGATGTGATTCTTCATGCTCCCCCTCAACTGGTTCTTCCCTTGTTTCTGATTGAAAAGTCTCTTCAGTGTTTACCAGTAGAGGTTCAGAATTGACCTCAACAGTGTTTGTTAGATCTGTTTCATCCGAGTTTAATAAATCTTCATTTTCAAAGTGCAGTTGATCATGTTCATTAACATCTTCAAGTCCAGTTATTTTCTTGTCATCAAATGACACATGTATAGACTCCATGATCACTCTAGTTCTCAGATTATAAACTCTGAATGCTTTAGTTGATAGTGGATAGCCAACAAAAATTCCTTCATCTGCCTTTAGGTCAAATTTGGTCAACTGTTCCGGATGAGTCTTCAACACAAAGCACTTGCATCCAAAAATATGAAAATATTTTAGATTTGGCTTTTTCTTTTTCACCATTTCATATGGTGTTTTACCATGCTTGTTGATCAGTGTTGCATTTTGAGTAAAACAAGCAGTTTGAACTGCTTCTGCCCAGAAATATGTTGGCAATTTTGCTTCATCTAGCATGGTTCTGGCAGCTTCTATCAAGGTTCTGTTTTTCCTCTCCACTACACCATTTTGTTGTGGAGTACCAGGTGCAGAAAACTCTTGTTTGATTCCTTTACTCTTGCAAAATTCTTCCATTGTTGAATTCCTGAATTCAGTTCCATTGTCACTTCTGATAATCTTCACTTGATTCTCTGACCCTTTGTCCAGTTGTATTATATGTTCTGTCAGTGTTAATGCAGTTTCATCCTTCTTTGCTAGAAAATACACCCATGTGTATCTGGTGTATTCATCAACAATGACTAGAGCATATTTCTTCTTTCCAAGTGACATGACATTCACTGGTCCAAAAAGATCAACATGTAGAAGATGATAAGGATCAACAATTGAAGACTCAGATTTGCTCTTGAAAGAGGCTTTTCTCTGTTTGGCCTTTTGACAAGAATCACACAGGCCTTCTACATTCAACAATGACTTTGGTAGTCCTCTTGCAAGATCATTCTTTATTAGCTCATTGATGTTGTTCAGATTCAAATGAGAGAGTTTTTTGTGCCACTTCCAACTCTCTTCACTGGACATTCTTGTTGACAGACACACTGCTTTGCCATCCGAGTTTGTTGACAATTTTATTTCATAGATGTTATTGTGTCTGTTTCCAACTAAAGCAACTTTCCCTGTAGATTTACTGATAACTTGACAATATTCAGGCTGAAAATCTACATGATATCCTCTGTCACAGATTTGACTCACAGAAAGCAGATCATGCTTGAGTCCTGGAACCAGAGCTACATTTGTGATGATGACACTTCCAAGATTAATATTGCCATATCCCAGAGTATGTCCTATGTTGCCATCTCCATAGGAAACTTTTGGGCCAGCCTTCTCTTCATACTCTGATAGCAGGGCTTTATTTCCAGTCATGTGTCCTGAACATCCACTGTCCACGACTAGGGTACTTACCATGGTGCCCTGCAATCACAAACAATCACTGATTGTTAGTTTTAAGGATCCAGACTTGCTTGGATCCTTTTGCTTTATTGAATCTGTTAGTTTTTGCAGCGGATTTAGCATTATCAGAGTTTAAACTAACATTTTCATCCTTAGTACTTGCAGAATCAACTTTAACCCATTTCAAATTAGGTTTCAGTTCATAATAATTATGATAAATAGCATGATAATTCTTGCAAGTATAAATTGAGTGCCAACTACTTCCACAATGTTTGCACAGAGTTTGTGGTCTTGGTTTGACATTATCCTTTTTCACTCCAGATTTGGAGGGTAAAGAATTAATGTCTTTGTTCTTCCTGCAAAAGCTAGCAAGATGATTAGTGCTACCACAATTATAACAAGTTTTTCTAGGTGCAAATGTAGCAAGCATTGGTTTAATTCCTGATGTTATGCCTACCTTACCATTTCTGTTTTTCCTAGGCATTCTCTGTTTGTTGACAGATTTTATTTCTTTAAGCTTATGCTTAAGTTGTTTATCTGTCATTGAACCAATATTAACCTGTTTGACACAGGTTTTTACTGGCTCATGGTCAACAGTTCCATGTTCAGTTTTAACAGTACCATGAACAAATGTTCCAAATTTCTTAGTAGAAAGAGGTGGTCTAATCTTGACTGTATTCTGAAACCTAAGCACATCATCCTCAGAATAACCTAGACCTACTGTGTCTGATTGAAAGACCTATTGAGTGTCTTTTCCAGAATGTGTCCAAGTTTTAATAATGTGCTTTGCATCCTCCAATTCAGATTCTAGTTGGTTATACTTACCTAGCAACTCCTGTTCTATAAACACAGCATCATCTCTTTCTTTCTGAATTTTATTCATGTTTTCAAGTTGTTCCTCAACAAGTTTATTTCTTTCTTTGAGTTGAGAACACTCACTTTTGATTCTCTCATTTTCTAAAGTCTGATCCCTATAACTGATGTGTAATGCCTTAAGATAAATTCTCAATTCAGTTATATTATCTGTATTATAAGCATAAGTAGTTGGAGGTACCTTTAGTTCAGAATCTTCACTCTGAGTAGAGGCCATGAGTGCATAATTCACCTCCTCATCTGAATCTGAGGTGTCTGCCCAATCTCTGCCTTTGGTGTAGAGTGCCTTTTCAGTTTTATTCTTTTTGCACTCAGGAGCATAATGACCCATCTCCTTACACTTGTAGCATTGAATCTCAGACTTATCTTTCTTACCAGATTTGAAGTCCTTTCCCTCAGATTTCTTGAAATTCTTCTTATCAGACCTTGAGTAATCCTTGGAGAATCTCTTTGCCTTCTTGAAGTTCTTGAATCCCATCTTCTTGAAGGTCTTTACCATCAATGCAGCCATTTGCATCATCTCCCCATCATCTTCAGAATCAGATGTTCCATCTGTGTTTGAGTCAACATCAGTGTTTGATGACTCACTTTCTGAATGAATGACCAAGGCCTTTCCTTTTGCCTTCTTCCTTGATGTGACAGCCCCAAATCCGGGGTCATGAATCCAGGCCGTCACGAACCAATTTCCACTTATTAAAATTCTTCTCTTGGCAGCTGGAGTATAAATGCATAATAAAACTCACAATAGACCCCACACATAAACATTAACACACACACCAGTCATATGCTCAAAGAACAACATCTACAATATTAAAAGTTTAGATTTAAGCAGTTATTACAAACCAGGATCATACTTAGATACATTGTTGAATAATACTTCGACATGAAGCATTTCAACAATCAAAAGTTATTACACCAACTTACACACTTAATGTACATAATCTATCAATACCCAACCGTCCGATAGCTACCTCGGGAATCGTTGCCAACACTCTCTCAAAAGTTCGTCTTTCCCGTACCCTCTTGCGGGGTGTAGTGCAGAGTATCGGCATACCTAGCTGTTGTATACATAAATAGCAAGAATGAGCTAAAATAGCTCAGCAAGATAATTTCTATCAACTAGCATCAAAGGAAAATAAATCATCATATATGTATAGTAAACAAAACAATTTTCGGTTATTATGGAAATGAATTTTATTTTCGTTCAAGACATATACCTTCCAATTATCCTTGTACGAAAAGAAATATATAATATTATAATCTCAGTCTCTCTTCTAATATCATATAATATCAATTACTCTTCTTAAATAAAATAACAATCAAAATACCATCTCAGTGTACTCTTCCAAAATAATGTGAAACCTGTACCATCTTTCACGATCATCTTCTCATATCTTTCTTAGGTAACAATTATATAAATTAATATAAAATCAGTTTCTCTTCATCTGTAACAGTAATTCCATCTTCTCATATCATTTTTCTGTTTTCAGTATAAGAATCTGAAAACCATTTTCAATTCTTTCTTTCAAGTTTTGGGGATTTTCACTGTTGCCGAATACGTAAGGACGATGATCAGTCGCCCTCCGTACCCGTCCTTTTTACTACCGGTAGAAGGAATGAAGGCCACCTGCTAACATCATCCCTGGAGGAAGGCCACCTGCTAACATCCTCCCGGAGGAAGGCCACCTGCTAACATCCTCCCTTGGCATCTTCGTGCCGAATCATATAATGAATGCTAGACTATGTCGCACACAGCCCTGACACAGCCTCTTACGCAAGTTTGTTGCTAATCCCCCTTTTTATAAAATCATTATTCCATTTATCAACACCATTTCACATTTACATTCCCGTATATCATTTCCATTTCCATTTATTATTACTCATATCATTTTCATTCTCGCACATCATTTCCATAAAAATCTATATATAACATAATACCTTGATTATGACTCAGACATCTCTTTTATATACAAGAAATCAATTATGCTTTTATATTCATAAAATATTCCGTCTATTTTAAGAGTAGTAAATAATAATCGAATAATATTTATTAAACCACTAATACTCAAAAAGAATATTTTTAATATAGAATTATAAACCATATAACCCTAGATAACAACTGATACCATTCTCTTTCATATCTCTTTTACCATAGAGCATATTCGCTCCATTCATAATCATATCCACATTCATAATCCATATTCAAAAATCTCAGTAAACAGGGAATATATCCCTAATCATCTCATCATATAAGATTCATATATTATCCACCAAAACCATTTCCTTTGAACATAAACAGTATATCAAAATAAGGATAAAAGAAATCTTGCTCCCTTTAATCCATATCCATACTCATATCTTCCTTTAATTTCCAAAATCAGGAAAACAAATTCTTAACAATATAGCAATAATAGAATCACATATATATTCCACAAAAATCATTTTTCTTTGAAGATAAATAATTTTTCAAGGTAGGGATAGAAGAAATCTTGCCTCGATCCCGATATCCCAAAGGTAGGGCTCGTGGTTCCTCCGAAGTTTCTATAAACACATAAAAGAATCGTCATTAGAGTATATTCCACTTAACACCTACCCTTATCTAGTAACACCCTTGTCACATACCGTATGTTTAACATGGCCTTTATGTCCCAAAGGTTCTAAGAACTCGACCATTCTTAATCTCGATTAAAGTGTTAGCAATTCACACTATTTCCTTAACAACCACTCTCGACTGCAAAAATCCTCATAATTCGAAAATTCCACAATTTGACACAAGGTCAGTTAGTAAGGGTTCTATGATCACCCTATTATAAAATCCCAAAGTTTCATAATTTTTAAAAATGTCTAGGTAGGTCGATCATAGTCTCAAAGTTTACACAATTACGGTTTCCCGGTTTTCGAACACCTTTCACTAAAACTGACTTTTCTCCTAAACCGTTCATCAGATTTTAACGTACCTTATATCAAAACGATCTACGAACTAAGCTCTATCATGTCATGGTCAATTGGTAACCTAGACAGTAGGGTACCGTACGGAGACAGGGGTCCAAAACAGGGCAGATTACATCCTAACGAAAATCGGACATTATAACGGCTATAATTTCATACTTTCCAAATTTTTCTCACCTCCAAATCCATCACCAAACACATACATCAAACCTACACCATGTGGTCATCATACCAACCATGGATTTCCAACACAAAACACTTCCATATTTAACTCAAACCACTTACAAACACATAATCATCATAAATCATCACTTATCATAACTTAAATCACCAAGTTTTCTATAACCAAGCATATATATTCAAAGTAATACTAAAGGGTCTTGAGATTTATACCTCCTTGAAGCTTGACAACACTTAAAAAGCCTTGGGTAGTCCTTAAATAACCTTATACTAGCTTGGATCAACTAAATAAATCATAAAAACAAAGTTAGAAATTCGGATTCACTGAACACCAGTTGAAAGAATCGAAAAAACGAAGGCCTTACCTACGTTTTCTGGATGAGGCTTCTAAAGGAGAGTTGTAGAGCATCTCACCAGCTTTCCAACCATATAAAGAACACAAAATTCCATTGAGTAATGAAGGAGATATGGCCGTTTGAAATCAGCCCAGAAACTGTCAATCCTCCTGGACAGTTTGGTTTCTTCAACTTGGGGGAGGTATTTGACTAGGCTACACCCCTTTGATGACTATGAAATTTTGAGCGAATCTTGCACATGGAGTGGAGAGGTTTTGGTTCAAATTTGGTGATTTTATCATGGATAGAAATGGAGATATGAATTTTTCTTTGCATTTTGTTTCTGCTGGACAGTTTGTGGAGGATGAGAGAAATGGAGTTTGATTTCTTGTTTCTTGATCTAATCTTGCCTTAATCTTGACACATCTTGAGAATTCTAGAACTTAGTAGATTAGTGGTGAAGGTTATGGAAAATCCTCATGTGAAGTTACTAATTTGCCCCTTAAACATAGTTAGTGGAAGGTGATGTCATTA
Organism: Kitagawia praeruptora; assembly: GCA_037693485.1. Lineage (NCBI taxonomy): Eukaryota > Viridiplantae > Streptophyta > Magnoliopsida > Apiales > Apiaceae > Kitagawia > Kitagawia praeruptora. The sequence continues at coordinate 110,711,440 of CM075351.1, read as the reverse complement.
GTGATGTCATTGAGGAGTATTTAGCAAGCTAGGGTTATTAACCTTAAGTAATTACTAATAACCTTTGTAAATATTAATGTGGTAAATATCCTTATTATTTACTAACCTTGGTTACTTGGTTTCCATACTCGTCTAATTGTGGTTCGTTTCAAATATATCTCATTATCCAGTGGTTTTGAAATCGTTTATAAAATCCAAATTCCCTTAGCATTCTCTTAACTTAAAAATCCCTTGGTTTAACTTAAATTCACTAATTCCTCAATATATAATTCCTTTAATATTTCTATGTTCCTTAATATCCAATAAATAGAAGTTCGTTCGAGCTCAAAATCCTCAAAATCTAAATTCAGGAATTTCTGAAATCCATCGTCATTTCGAGTCACTTATTTTCATAGTATATCACTAATATGGTTTTTGTTTGTTCATTTTCCATCTCCAATATAGAATACCTACACACCATTTCCCTAAATTCCTCAAGATCACTATTTATTTGGGCACTGTAGCCTTTCTAAAGTTAGGGTTATTACATCCTTCCCCCCTTAAAAGGATTCCGTCCCGGAATCATGTTGAAAATACTAATGAATACTTTTCTTACTTGACAATTCCCAATTCTCACACTACTTCCTTTATCCTTTAGTTCCTTCATAACATCTCTACCTTGTTCGCGCAAATACACCAACATACACTTGTTTGTCATTCATCAACATTCCATTTAGCTTATCAATAGCAGTACTTTCACTATCCTTTTCTTGCAAATCTCCTCCTGTTTCCAGTCATTCTATATTATCTCATTCCTCCTTTCTCCTTTATCTAAGGTATCGGCCACCACATTGGCCTTTCCTGAATGGTAGTGTATCTCACTTATGGTTTGGCCTATATTTTGATCTCTATCATGACATAAAATATTAATACTACAACATTTGTATATATCACCTCAGTAAAATTTTCCAGAAAATAAGTTATAATAATATTCCTTGAAACGATTGTAAGAAAATATTGGTTATAATGTATATTTCCTGTTCGTAACTATACGAGCATGTACTTTTCCTTCATCCTTAAAAATATTCTCACACCTTCTCTCATACTCTTAATCTCCTTCTATAGAGTTCTCTGACCCTTAACAGATATTGATTTGGATGACATGAGAATAACTCACTTTCTTATATCACCATAGTTTACTTTCTCACAGATAGATTATTCTTATCTATATCATCAGTCCATTTACACCATTCATTGACTTAATCAATCCCTAACCAAACATTTACTCTTAAGAGGTTAAAATAGCGCGTACTTGCAAATTTCCTCCGGATACCTTATCCCATATGTCTATTGTTCACTATACGCTCTTTACATCTTGCTGATCCACCTTAGTTCCTTCATGATATACTATCTATTCCACCTCTGAAATTTCCTTTTTATTATTCTCATCAAAATCTTTACCTCAAGTTTTACTCATTCCCACCTTTTGGATTAATCCTTTGAATACTTAACATCTTTAATCTCTCTCTGCTACTTAGGGTATTAGTCACAATATTGGCCTTCCCCCACTAATAGTTATTGCACCTCGAGTCCTTCATTAATTATCCCCACTTCCTTTGTTTATCCTTATTCTGTCTCTATCCTCAAAATACACCTTACTCTCAATAGTAAATCTCAATTATGCCTTAAAATTCCTCATTTTCCTTTCTCTTACTAATCATCAAGTATACCCATTTCTTCTCACGATATTCCTTCCTTTCTTATATTGAAACGCTCCTAGCTCTAATTATCTCTTATTGAAATTTCCCTTGAAATCTCAAGTTTCCTCGTATAATCACGTATACTCTAAACCTTACTTCCATTATTCCATCCAGTAAGAAAATCTTCTATATTTGAAACAATTGATAGAATTCGAGAAACTTTGAATTGAAACGAACCCAAAAACAAGCAAGGGTCCCACAACAATTTATAAGATTAAAAGTTTTAAATAACTTTTATTCAAGACGAAAGAATATTTAAGAAATCAATATGATGGAAGAACCCGTATGTCACACAAGTGAGGGCGTCCCCTCCGACTTTCAATCACACAGACAGATCGTCCTTGTGTATACATATAGGATTGTTCCTCTTAGTTGGAATAAGAAGTATAAAGAAAATTTTTAATCACGATGATAAATTCCATCTTCCAAAAATAATCTTTGGGAAATATTTTGACTAAAATAGATAAAATACAATTTTGAAACACATTCCAAAGGTACCAGAAAATTTTGAAAAGATACCAACCCTTAATGAATAAGAGGTACCAAATCACAACCGAATTTACCCACCAGTAGAGGAAAATTTGAAACTCAATAATATAATTTAGCAGGGCTTTAGAAAATTTAAAAAATAGGTACCGTTAATAGCCTCTGCCCAATTGAAAATCCAAAATAATGGAAGGTTTTCCTCAAATACTATTTATATCTTAGACTGAGTACTCTCCGAAATTTCTTAAACTTGGCACTCACCATTTATCCTTAACCTATCATCTGATATTCCCAATTATCGTCATTTACCTAGTCGTGACTTGGCTCAATACTCTCTGCCTTTATCCATAATAAAACGTAACCTTCTGATCGATATACTTTCGTAATGTTGATCGTCTTATCGTGATGATGCTCCGGTATCAAGGACCCTTCAAACTATACTCCTAAATTGTATATTCTAATATACCTTGTATACTCACGAGGTTGTCTAACATACACTTCCCGATACATCAAATATTCCCTTTCTCATACCAATCCTGTGTGCTACATAAGTTTAACACTTTTGGCATAATAACCTTTATTAGCAATAATCTATAAAATTATAATCACTACTTAGAATAAACGCTTCGTTCGATAAACCCCCCTTGAACTCGATGGAAGTTCACAATTTTATATTATTACTGATACGTTTATTATTATCACTCTTGTTCCTGAGCATTATGACTCTTAGCTCTGATACCAAACTGTGACAGCCCCAAATCCGGGGTCATGAATCCAGGCCGTCACGAACCAATTTCCACTTATTAAAATTCTTCTCTTGGCAGCTGGAGTATAAATGCATAATAAAACTCACAATAGACCCCACACATAAACATTAACACACACACCAGTCATATGCTCAAAGAACAACATCTACAATATTAAAAGTTTAGATTTAAGCAGTTATTACAAACCAGGATCATACTTAGATACATTGTTGAATAATACTTCGACATGAAGCATTTCAACAATCAAAAGTTATTACACCAACTTACACACTTAATGTACATAATCTATCAATACCCAACCGTCCGATAGCTACCTCGGGAATCGTTGCCAACACTCTCTCAAAAGTTCGTCTTTCCCGTACCCTCTTGCGGGGTGTAGTGCAGAGTATCGGCATACCTAGCTGTTGTATACATAAATAGCAAGAATGAGCTAAAATAGCTCAGCAAGATAATTTCTATCAACTAGCATCAAAGGAAAATAAATCATCATATATGTATAGTAAACAAAACAATTTTCAGTTATTATGGAAATGAATTTTATTTTCGTTCAAGACATATACATTCCAATTATCCTTGTACGAAAAGAAATATATAATATTATAATCTCAGTCTCTCTTCTAATATCATATAATATCAATTACTCTTCTTAAATAAAATAACAATCAAAATACCATCTCAGTGTACTCTTCCAAAATAATGTGAAACCTGTACCATCTTTCACGATCATCTTCTCATATCTTTCTTAGGTAACAATTATATAAATTAATATAAAATCAGTTTCTCTTCATCTGTAACAGTAATTCCATCTTCTCATATCATTTTTCTGTTTTCAGTATAAGAATCTGAAAACCATTTTCAATTCTTTCTTTCAAGTTTTGGGGATTTTCACTGTTGCCGAATACGTAAGGACGATGATCAGTCGCCCTCCGTACCCGTCCTTTTTACTACCGGTAGAAGGAATGAAGGCCACCTGCTAACATCATCCCTGGAGGAAGGCCACCTGCTAACATCCTCCCGGAGGAAGGCCACCTGCTAACATCCTCCCTTGGCATCTTCGTGCCGAATCATATAATGAATGCTAGACTATGTCGCACACAGCCCTGACACAGCCTCTTACGCAAGTTTGTTGCTAATCCCCCTTTTTATAAAATCATTATTCCATTTATCAACACCATTTCACATTTCCATTCCCGTATATCATTTCCATTTCCATTTATTATTACTCATATCATTTTCATTCTCGCACATCATTTCCATAAAAATCTATATATAACATAATACCTTGATTATGACTCAGACATCTCTTTTATATACAAGAAATCAATTATGCTTTTATATTCATAAAATATTCCGTCTATTTTAAGAGTAGTAAATAATAATCAAATAATATTTATTAAACCATTAATACTCAAAAAGAATATTTTTAATATAGAATTATAAACCATATAACCCTAGATAACAACTGATACCATTCTCTTTCATATCTCTTTTACCATAGAGCATATTCGCTCCATTCATAATCATATCCACATTCATAATCCATATTCAAAAATCTCAGTAAACAGGGAATATATCCCTAATCATCTCATCATATAAGATTCATATATTATCCACCAAAACCATTTCCTTTGAACATAAACAGTATATCAAAATAAGGATAAAAGAAATCTTGCTCCCTTTAATCCATATCCATACTCATATCTTCCTTTAATTTCCAAAATCAGGAAAACAAATTCTTAACAATATAGCAATAATAGAATCACATATATATTCCACAAAAATCATTTTTCTTTGAAGATAAATAATTTTTCAAGGTAGGGATAGAAGAAATCTTGCCTCGATCCCGATATCCCAAAGGTAGGGCTCGTGGTTCCTCCGAAGTTTCTATAAACACATAAAAGAATCGTCATTAGAGTATATTCCACTTAACACCTACCCTTATCTAGTAACACCCTTGTCACATACCGTATGTTTAACATGGCCTTTATGTCCCAAAGGTTCTAAGAACTCGACCATTCTTAATCTCGATTAAAGTGTTAGCAATTCACACTATTTCCTTAACAACCACTCTCGACTGCAAAAATCCTCATAATTCGAAAATTTCACAATTTGACACAAGGTCAGTTAGTAAGGGTTCTATGATCACCCTATTATAAAATCCCAAAGTTTCATAATTTTTAAAAATGTCTAGGTAGGTCGATCATAGTCTCAAAGTTTACACAATTACGGTTTCCCGGTTTTCGAACACCTTTCACTAAAACTGACTTTTCTCCTAAACCGTTCATCAAATTTTAACGTACCTTATATCAAAACGATCTACGAACTAAGCTCTATCATGTCATGGTCAATTGGTAACCTAGACAGTAGGGTACCGTACGGAGACAGGGGTCCAAAACAGGGCAGATTACATCCTAACAAAAATCGGACATTATAACGGCTATAATTTCATACTTTCCAAATTTTTCTCACCTCCAAATCCATCACCAAACACATACATCAAACCTACACCATGTGGTCATCATACCAACCATAGATTTCCAACACAAAACACTTCCATATTTAACTCAAACCACTTACAAACACATAATCATCATAAATCATCACTTATCATAACTTAAATCACCAAGTTTTCTATAACCAAGCATATATATTCAAAGTAATACTAAAGGGTCTTGAGATTTATACCTCCTTGAAGCTTGACAACACTTAAAAAGCCTTGGGTAGTCCTTAAATAACCTTATACTAGCTTGGATCAACTAAATAAATCATAAAAACAAAGTTAGAAATTCGGATTCACTGAACACCAGTTGAAAGAATCGCAAAAACGAAGGCCTTACCTACGTTTTCTGGATGAGGCTTCTAAAGGAGAGTTGTAGAGCATCTCACCAGCTTTCCAACCATATAAAGAACACAAAATTCCATTGAGTAATGAAGGAGATATGGCCGTTTGAAATCAGCCCAGAAACTGTCAATCCTCCTGGACAGTTTGGTTTCTTCAACTTGGGGGAGGTATTTGACTAGGCTACACCCCTTTGATGACTATGAAATTTTGAGCGAATCTTGCACATGGAGTGGAGAGGTTTTGGTTCAAATTTGGTGATTTTATCATGGATAGAAATGGAGATATGAATTTTTCTTTGCATTTTGTTTCTGCTGGACAGTTTGTGGAGGATGAGAGAAATGGAATTTGATTTCTTGTTTCTTGATCTAATCTTGCCTTAATCTTGACACATCTTGAGAATTCTAGAACTTAGTAGATTAGTGGTGAAGGTTATGGAAAATCCTCATGTGAAGTTACTAATTTGCCCCTTAAACATAGTTAGTGGAAGGTGATGTCATTAGTGATGTCATTGAGGAGTATTTAGCAAGCTAGGGTTATTAACCTTAAGTAATTACTAATAACCTTTGTAAATATTAATGTGGTAAATATCCTTATTATTTACTAACCTTGGTTACTTGGTTTCCATACTCGTCTAATTGTGGTTCGTTTCAAATATATCTCATTATCCAGTGGTTTTGAAATCGTTTATAAAATCCAAATTCCCTTAGCATTCTCTTAACTTAAAAATCCCTTGGTTTAACTTAAATTCACTAATTCCTCAATATATAATTCCTTTAATATTTCTATGTTCCTTAATATCCAATAAATAGAAGTTCGTTCGAGCTCAAAATCCTCAAAATCTAAATTCAGGAATTTCTGAAATCCATCGTCATTTCGAGTCACTTATTTTCATAGTATATCACTAATATGGTTTTTGTTTGTTCTTTTTCCATCTCCAATATAGAATACCTACACACCATTTCCCTAAATTCCTCAAGATCACTATTTATTTGGGCACTGTAGCCTTTCTAAAGTTAGGGTTATTACACTTGATGCTTCCTTCTTTGAAGATTTTTCTTCAACTTTCAGTGCAACAGTCTTTGACTTCCTGCTTGATCTTCTATTTCTCTGCTCCAATTCCAATTCATGAGTCTTGAGCAGTCCATAGATTTCATCAATCTCAGTATCAGCAAGATCATAGTTGTCTCTTATGGTGGTTGTTTTCACATCCCACTTTTCAGGAAGAGAAAGAAGAAACTTGAGATTTGAATCTTCCAGATCATATTCTTTGTTAACCAATGATAGATCATTGAGCAGTTTACAGAATCTATCAAATGTTTCTGTCATGGTTTCTTCAGACTTTGCCTCAAAGTGCTCATACTCCTGTGTGAGTATGTTCCTTCTGTTCTTCTTAATTGCAGCAGTTCCTTGACATCTAACCTCAAGTGCATCCCATATATCCTTTGCAGTTGTGCAGTTGATCACTTTGTTAGACATAACATTGTCAAGAGCACTGTGAAGCAAGTGCTTTACTTTGGCATCCTTAGCAATAAATGAAAGATCTTCAGCAGTTAGATCTTTCTTTTCCTTAGGAACCACCTTTGATTCCTCACCAGCAGCAGCAGCAGTTAACTTTGTAGGTTTATGAGGACCTTCATAAATTCTATCAAAATATTCTGGATCTGTGGCTTCCAGAAACATGGTCATCTTTACCTTCTAGATTGCATATTCTGATGGCTTCAGTATTGGAACTCTAATTGTTTCATACCTACTAACAGTAGTAGGTACTTTCTCAGAACCTGATGGAGGAGGAATCTCTGCCATTGATTACTATTGTGTTTTGGATCTTTAACTGTAATAAAGTAACAGATTGGCTCTGATACCACTTGTTAGGTCGAATACACAATATATATAATCAAGTATTGTATGAGTAAATAACAAGAACACACGTTTTAACTCTTAAAACTGTTTGGAATTAATAATCCCTCTCTCAGTGATGTAAAATATCACAGAAAGCTGCTTAGGTTACAATGAATGATATTCGTTCAAGATGGATACCCTTCTAGGGTTAACCTAACTGTATTTATAAGATATACAGCTACGTACAATCGTTAATTGATTCTCCTAAAATTAAGCTATACAATTGATATAAATTACGATTGCTACACGTCTTCTAAGTCAACTCGATCTCTTTGACAGCTATCCAATCTTCAAAGATATCGCTTCCATATTAATATTAAATTAATCTTTAAACTCTGTTAACTTGTAGACGCTTCCAGTAGACAGACTTTAGCAAACTCTGTTGCTCTTCTAGCTAACAGTGTTTGCGCTTCTATGTGTTCAGCTAGCAGTGTTTACGCTTTCTTCTGTCAGCGTTTGCGCTTCCAGCTATCAGCGTATACTCAAACTCTGTTACAACTGCTTTCAACCAATAAGTTAAACTCTTTTTACCTGTAACACTTAAACACTGACATTAAATCACATCAATTATATCTAATAAATCCCGTGCGATGCACGGATTTACTTTAATATAATATGAATTTTTTCTTTAATTTGAATTTATTAAAACATGAATTTTATAAGCTTAAATTTTTAAATGATATGATTTGATAAAAATTATATAAATATTGCCCGTGATATTTGTAGAAAATGAGAGATTTTAGTTAGCAAATACATAGAAAATGTGATATGTTTTATCTAGAAGAGGTAATCTGTTAATTACTAGAAATTATAATAGATATTATTTTAATTTATTAAATAGAACTGCCCGTGAATAATTGGCAAAAGAGGGATTTAAGTTAGAAAGGAAAAGGTAATGTGTTTTAGCTGAAAAAGTATATAATTAGTTAATAATAATTATAATATAATTATTTTATTTTATTAAATATAATTGCCCAGAGTAATTTTAGTTAGATAAAATACAAAGATACACTGTGTTTTACCTGGAAAAGAAAACTGATTTGTTCTTAGGTGAAATTTTATGTAGTACGATGTATGAGGAATTTCAGTGATAACTCAGGTTCATGACTCGTGAGAAGAAAACGGTAAAATAAAGGCATGAGCACTGAGGATGCTTATGGCATGACCACACTACTGGATGACATGATCATGCCAAATTGAAAAATATTGGCAGAGACTTTTAGTGAGATCTTGGGGAGATTGTGCGTGCTCATGCCTAAAGCTGTATGATCACGCTTATTTTAATTATTATTTGCTTTTAATTAGGATTTAGTTTTATTTTGTTAAGGATTTTATATCCCTATATAAACAACAATATAATGTACTGGATAAATAATCTTATTATTGAAATTAAAACCCTAAGAGTTTTCTCTTATTTTCTTATGGATTTAAGAACTCCTTTTGGATTCAAGGAAAACCTTGTGGATTGAAGGTATTTGAGGATTTCTCGTGTAAGAGTCCGTGTAAGGATTAGCGCTTGCTTTTCCTTGGCTTCCGTACTTCTTTAGTTGGCATCAGAGCAGGCTTTATCTTGTCTTTTCGTTATTGATTCACTATGGGAGATGAACCAATTACCAAAAAAGATCTTGTAGAGGTTACGACAGCTTTTACTGCGACTATCAATATTTTGACAGACAGGGTGACTACGTTGACGGACAATATGAAGAACAATAGCAACCAACGTAGAAGTGATAAAGAAGACCTTAAGCGAGCCCCTCGAAGCAAAAAATATCAATTTATTGGGAGTTCTGGCTCAAAGTCAAATATGGATAATCAGCTCAATGACAATGATATTATAAAGCCCGATATACCATTATTCGATGGGTTTATGGGAGTTACGGAGTTCCTGAATTGGAAAATTGATGTTGACAGATTTTTCGATATCATTAGGGTTCCTGAATATAAGCAGGTTAAGATGGTGTTAGCTCGATTGAAGAGCGTTGCTTCTATATAGTGGGATTAAGTTGTTCTTCAGAGGCGGCGACAAGGAAAAGGATCAATTAAAACAAGGCGGAGGATGAAACAATTGATGATGGAGAGGTTTTTACCATAAGGCTACGAGTCTGACATACATGTAGAGCGTAAGCAATATGATAATATGATTCAACATATTGAACTCAATCATGTTGACAATGTGTTCGATGATTGTCTTGAACCAAAACAAGGTAGTTTGTTGGATGTGGTGTTAGTTGGAGAAGAGTGCGAGATAGCATGTTCTGAAAATTGTACGTTTACAGATTGTGACAAATTTGACATGGTGAAACAAGATGTTAGATATAATTGATGTATATATTAATCAGTGTTTAAATGATACAGTGATACATCAGAGTTTAATCTGGAAGCAGTCAGAGTTTGAGTAAATGCTGTCGAATGGAAGCGCAAACGCTGATTGATGGAAGCAACAGAGTTTGTTAAACTATGTTCGGCAGAAGCATCTACGAGTCAACAATGATTGGAGATTAATTGAAAGTAAACAATGAAAGCAATATCTTTGAAGATCAGATAGCTATCAAAGAGATTGAGTTGACTTAAAAGATGTGTAGCAATCGTAATTGATATCAATTGTATAGCTTAATTATAGGAGTATCAATTTCTGATTGTATAGAAGCTGTATGTTTTATAAATACAGTTAGGTTAACCCTAGAAGGGAATCAAGCATTGAAATATTCATACATTGTAACCTAAGCAGCTCTCTATGATATTTACATCACTGAGAGAGGAATTATTAATTCCAAACAGTTTTTAAGTACTAAAACGTGTGTTCTTGTTATTCTCTTATACAGTACTTGATTATATCTTGTGTATTCGGACTAACAAGTGGTATCAGATCCAATATGTTACTTTATTACAGTTTAAGATCCAAACACAACTATAATCATGTCACAGATTCCTCCTCCAACAGGTCTAGGTTCTAAGAAAGCTCCTACTACTGTGAGTAGGTATGAGACTATTAGGGTTCCTATACTCCAGCCAGCAGAGTATGCAATCTGGAAGGTGAAGATGACTATGTTTCTAGAGGCTACAGATCCAGAATATCTTGACAGAATTTATGAAGGTCCTCATAAACCTACAAAGTTATCTGCTGCTGTTGCTGGTGAGGAATCAAAAGTAATTCCAAAGGAAAATAAAGATCTAACTGCTGAGGATCTATCATCTATTGCTAAGGATGTAAAAGTAAGGCATTTACTTCACAGTGCTTTAGACAATGTTATGTCTAATAAGGTCATTAACTGCACAACTGCAAAAGAAATTTGGGATGCACTTGAGGTTAGGTGTCAAGGAACTGCTGCTATCAAGAAGAATAGAAGGAATATACTCACACAGAAGTATGAGCATTTTGAGGCAAAGTCTGAAGAAACCATGATAGAAACATTTGACAGATTCTGTAAACTACTCAATGATTTGTCATTGGTTAACAAAGAGTATGATCTAGAAGACTCAAATCTCAAGTTTCTTCTTTCTCTACCTGAAAAGTGGGATGTGAAAACAACCACTATAAGAGATAACTATGATCTTGCTGATACTGAGATTGATGAAATCTATGGACTGCTCAAGACTCATGAATTGGAAATGGAGCAGAGAAACAGGAGATCAAGCAAGAAGTTAAAGTCTATTGCTCTCAAGGTTGAAGAGAAACCCTTGAAGAAGAAATCAAAGGGAAAGGTGTTAGGTCCAAATGTGTTGTAGAGGGGGGGTGAATACAACTTTTCGAATATGAGAAGCAATAAATACGATGCAATAAATGAACACGCAGATTCAAGGAATATATTTCTTATATATAACTTGAAAAGATTGCTACAACATTCATTACAAAGTATAACAGAAGTTCAGAGAGAAGTGAATGATTCTAAGCTCTGTGAATGTACTCTCTCTCTTTTTCTTGTGTTTTCTCAATATTGCTCACTAACTAAAAACATTACACAAGTGCTTCTATTTATACTACATGTAATCTATGTCCTGTAGTCTTCAAAGACTAAGATGTACGTGGCCCAATGATGTCCACATAAATCTTGCCTTATCTTGAAAGCTTGGAAATCTGCCAATCAGAAGATGCCATGTGTCATGTTGAAGCTGCACTCTAAGTAGAACTTCTACTTGAGAATTTCTACTTAGCCATCTCGAATTTCTAAGTAGAACTTCTACTTAGAAATATTCTACTTGGTCATCTAGAATATTTAGTACTTAGAAAATATTCTGGTCTTCAACTTGAAACTTCAATGCACATCTTGAGCTTGTGATATCTTCATGTCTTCTTTATTCTTCAGCAAACTCTTGAACATGGATCTTTATTACTGACATAAACTTGCTATCAATGTCCTGACACTTGATGCACTGGTCTGGTTCATAAGTGACTAGTCTTGATAGTGTTTCTGCTTCTTGAATAAATTACCATATTCACTTAGTAACTTGGCTTTCCAATATTCGCTTTCCTTCTTGTTCACTTGAAATCAATTGATCTTGTTGATACTGATAGTTATGATCTTGATTCTCGATTTCTCAAATCACTGAGGCATGAACAACTTTGACTTGAACTTCTCTCAATGATTTCTTCTTGACTTGATCATAGTTAACATGTTCAATTGTATCAATTACCTTGTCTTCATATAGTGTTGATTTCTTGTGACTTCTTGTTCTTGATTGTCTTCTGGTTAAGTATCTTTTCCTTTAATTGAGTTACATTAGTTATAGTGTTACAAGTTTATACACTCTGCCTTTCAATCTCCCCCTATTTGATTGTCTAACAATGACATTCAAATTAATGAAGGATAACTCAACTAAATAATGAGACGAGAAAAGATAATTAACATTACAGTCTTGAATAATATACAATTGAAAAGTACTTGAAAACAATACAAAGAACTTAAACTAGAAACAGAATTCGAACCTCGAATTAAAGATCATTTGAATGATTCCTATCACCTGGATTATTTCATATCTTTTAGTCAAACTTATATCACCTTATTGGATTCACTCTAAGGTGAATTTTCCTCAAGTGAGTTAAAGCAACCGAAAGACATGAAGTTTTTCCAACTTCAAGTTCACACCACTCTGACCTTTAACCCTAATTCCGTTTCCTCTTCCTAGCTTCAGCAGCTTGGTCTTTCTCTTCTTTCTGCCTTCTGCGCTTCTCCTTCTGCTGTTGTTCTTTCTTGTACACTGGATCGCGAAGCTGCGTCCACCTAGCATTCAATAAACTTACTGCTTCCATTTCTAGAGGATTCTTGGGCTCTGGGTAAGGATGTTTGAAAAGCCTTCTGAGTTTGTCCACCTCCTGAGTAGTCCTGATCTTTGGAATGTCCTCAAATTTCTTCATTATAAGCTGAGGTTTCCAATGAGCTTTATCAGCTTTAAACTGACAATAGATCATTTTGGGATAGCCCTTGACACGATTAGTATTGTGGACACTAGCCGCATCTTGCTCCATTCGCTTCTTTTCCACTACTACATCAGACAGGTAACTCACGAGTCTCTGCTTTTCTTTCACATACTTAACTTCCACATCTTCCCATTTGAACACATATAACACTTTCTCCAGAAATGCAGCATCTTGAGTCTGCAGCAGCCAACTTTTACTCATATGCAAGATTGTTTTATTCTGGTCTGCATCTATGAATACTAAGGCATCAGCTGTATCATCAACATAAGAGTGTATCCAGTATACACTATCTCTTCCTGGAACGCCAACTGTCTCCCTTATCTCTCCTTGTTCCAGTGCTCCAGAAGGAAGATTCAGAGCTTCATCTACATTCTTCATAGCTTGAAGAATATTCCATTTCTTTTCTATTAGCTCCGGCTCAATCTTCACGTTATCAAGAGGGTTTGGAGCAATGATATCACACTTCCACACCTCATTGCTCTTCTTGAATATGACACTTTCAATGATCTTCACTGATTTATCTTTAAGCTCAGAAGCGAATCCCTTACTCATCATTTGTCTACAGACGGCCTTAAGAGATTCCACTGAAAGTTCCATTAAGTCCTTTTCCTCCATGCTCACCCTCTTCAATTTACTGTCAACCACCATCCGGACAACATTAGGATATGCTGAGAATTCTGGACCCTTGTCCTCTGCTAGCTGCATTAACTGATCCCTATACAGAATGCTTAGATTCTCAGAATGAGAGTATTGAATTTTTGTTGCTAGCAAGAACAACTCTGATGCAGATCTTCTCGTCATGAATTGGTCATCCACATATAGGAAAGACATTGGGACTCCTTCTGTCAAAGACAATATAACCTGCCACTCCTTAAGCGTTGCATTGTATCCAACCCTGACTTTAGAAATTAATCTCTTTAATGCACTCATGTAGTCCGCAGCCATTGGATTCTGCAAATTCAGGTTGTAGAACAGATCATCTGCCTCCTTGTTATGAACTCCTTTCGCACAGGGTCCCATCATTATCTTCCTTGCTTCATCCCACTTTTGCCCTATCCTTCTATTGTCCAGATCAACTTGAGGATCAGCTAGCCTTGCAAGCTCATGATCGTACTGCTTCCCTTGTAGCTCCACTTTCTTTTCTAGAAACACAGCACGTTCTTGCATTGCCTTCATTTTAAAGAACTCAGCTTGTTCCAAGGCTAACCGTTGAGACTTAAGGGTTTCCTCATCAACAGAAACTTCTTCAGGCATTCCGAAAGACATCCCAGCACCTCCACCTTGATCCTTCAAAGATCTCTTTATAGCATGTTCCAAAGGTAGGTCTTCCATATCAGAATCTGAGTCATGTGCCTTCTGTACTGTTTCCTGATGACTCAGGTCAACGAATGGCTCATCTTGCTCAGTCGCTATTGCCTTACCCTTTCTCCTCCTCAGAGCCTCTTCATCAATAGACGGCTCAATTTCTTTTTCTTTGACAAGATCAGCTTGTTCTTGAATTTCTTCGATTTGAACTCCCTGCTGTCTCGTCTCCTTTCCACTCTCCCCCTTAGGTGAGTTATCCTGAACTCCACCTTGGTCTCCAGATCCACCAGCTGCATAAGAATCTTCAAAACCAGAACCATAGGCTCCTGCTCCACTAGCACCACCTGTACCAGCATCGGGGGGAGGTTGTTGCGGCTCGAAACACTCCTGGGGCACAAAACTTCTGATTGCGAACATCACTCTACTGATCTCCACAGCCAGAGTATCCATTGTAATCTCCATTGCTCCCATCCTCTCATTCAGAGTGTTTCCCAAGACACCACCAGCATGGCCCAAGTCATTTACCTTGTTTGTCAAATCATTAAAAGCTGTAGCTTGACTTGCCATTCGTGCTGCGTAGTCATCAAGAGCCCTTTGATTGTTTCCAATGTTCATCCCTAACTGCCCCATCGTCTGCCCAAACTGCTTCATTTGATTTTCCATAGAAGTCATACGTGTATCAAGATTTTCAATATTAAGGGACGGTGTTTGGTTTAGGTGACCTCGCTCTAATACTCGTTCTGTTAGTATTTGGCGCTCGGTTTCGGGCCTTAAAAATGAAGGTCCCTCTCTCCCTAACCTCTCACACACACTCCCTGTCTCACGCTCGTGTATGTCTTCAATAATTGATCCAAAATATGAAGCAGTACCTGCAGAAATTGGATAAGCAATATAATTTGCAGTTATGGAATCAATTGCTGTTGGTTCCTGAGTTGGAATCTCAGGCTGAGAGGCTACAAAGTGTTCTTGTACAACATCAGAACCGATCCTCTTTGCAGCATCAGTACGTACCGGTGAAGGTACGGCTGAAGCTTTTAAAGCTTCATGTCCTTTTGAAGCAACAGTATCTTCAAGAGGTACATGATCATCATCAAAATCCCTATGTGCAGATTGTTCAAGGGGAGAACCACTCTCGTGAGATGGAGTGGTTGCATGTGACACACTAGGGTTTGACTGAGGTTTAGAAGTAGCAGCATGAGAAAATTTGGCTTTCTTTCGAGTAAGAGGCTGCTCTTCGGGGTCACTCTCCTCATCATTTCCTACATTTACATGTGCTGGCTGTTTGGATTCCGGTGACAGGGGTGGTAGAGAATTAGAAATATAGCTCTCACCCTGGGATAGATCCTGCGGGCTAGCAGTCTCTTGGGTCTGGGAATCAGAAACATAGGAAGAGGAATGAGTAGTATGCAGAGAGAGATTACCTGATTCATTATCTTGTTCGTCACCGCTTTGCTCATCAGGAATCTCTTCAAATGCCTCAGCATGAGCAGACCGATTCTGAGCATATGATGAAACTTGCGATGATTCCACCACGGTGGTAACTCCTGCATCATAAATAAGCCACTGTTGAATGTTTTTAGGAATTGACATTGGTTTACCTTGATGTTTGTCCTGATTATCAATTGTTGAAAGTGACTTAGTGCCCATCCCTAGTGGTGCAGATGTTGAGCTTCTGGCAAATCCCTGTCTAACAGGAAGAGCATCCTTCGGTATTAAATCATTAATCAGCATCTGTAGGAACCGAGGAAACCAGCAGACAACATCTTTTGTGTTTAGGTCTCTGCTTGCAAGAGATCCCATTACACCAACTATCTCCGAGAGAACTATGCGTCCATAATTTATATCCAGTTCTCTTGCTAGGGCAATTCCAAGGTTTTGCATGGGAATGGAAATTTGATGGAAATCGCTTTCTCGTGCCCGGAAACATCTTGTGATGGCCTCGAAAAAGTAATTCCATTCCACATGAAAGAATTGTTTTTGGATGTTTCCAGTGATCCGGCCAGACGGAGGATAACATCCTATTTCTTCAAAGAATCTGAGGCGTTCTGCAGCTGTAGGTTCTGGATCATAAGCATCTTTTATCGGGAATCCCAGAACCTTGTTGACAATTTGTTTATTCACCTCATATTCCTGACCCGCTAAGGTAAACCTGAAACCAAAGGGGGTTGATTTGCTCCCAAAAGAAACCGCACTAGTCCATAATTGCTGTAAAGCATCATGTACTAGTGTAGGTTTAGCAGTAAAAGCATCGCTAGCTTTGGAATACAAATTGAGAAATCGTATCCAAGACTTAAAGCGCGGGAGTTGATCACCAATTTCCGTAGAAATATTATAAAAATTGTTTTTAGCAAGTGAAAATTGGTGAGCCATTTTTTTAATAAAATGTTTTTTCCTTAAAAATGTGATATTTGTTGAAAAAACAATAAATTAACAAAATCAAAGTATAGTCCTTTTAATTTCGTTCGTGAATAGCAAGAGTCACTTGAGAAATTAAACTACGGAATATCAACAATGATTAAGTAGTGGCGAAAATTACAATTCAATTACCAAATCTGTGATAAACAATGAAGATGTATATTCTTGTGTGTATACCAGTGAAGTAGAGTTATGAACAGTCACACAACTACAAACACTTGATATTTGTGTGTATATATATATATACGCGTGTATATGAACGGTTACAAAGCACACAGACACAAAGATTTATGATAACACAGATAATAGCAGTCTAAGATCGGGCATTAATTCGTGGTCTGTATGAGTTTAATCACAAAAATCACGAACAATGGTTTGTAAGTCGAAATCGCCTGTATGTATAGGGAGGCGGCTGTAAAACTTAATTAGGTAAAAGTGAATGTATTGATCGAGTTAGAGATTTATATATAGACATGAATGTGAAATGACAAAAGTAACCCTGTTAAAAAGAGTGAAAACACTAAGTACATACAGGGAGAACCTAAGTCGAAGTCTATCTCGAAGTCTAAGTCGAAGTCTATCTCGAAGTCTATCTCGAACATTTTAAGTCGAACTTCGAGATGGAGTTCGAGATAGATGTTAACTCAAAAAACTTGAACCATTTAACTATTAAAGACCATGTAAACAGCACAAACCACCAACAGTACTAGGGAAACCTATCTCGAAATTCAAGTGGAAATTCGAGATAAGTTTCGAGTTAGGAGTTAACTCGAAAAATCCCCTTAACCAACTGAGAAACTCTATCTCGAACATCAAGTCGAAATTCGAGTTGAGTTTCGAGATAGAGACTAACTCGAAGTTCTTCTCAGTTCTTTTCAAAATATCCCCAAAAATGGAACCTTATCTCAACCTTCGAGATAAAGTTCGAGATAGAACTTATCTCGAATATTTTGAAGAAAATAAATAGGCCACTGGTAACTCAAATTCGATCCCTAAGTCGAATTTCGAGATGAATTTCGAGATAGAGGCTAACTCGAAATTCTTCCCAGACTTAGAATTTTCAAAACTTCACTCTGGAAGCTCAAATCGAAATTCAACTAGAATTTCAAGATGAGTTTCGAGATAGTGTTTAACTCGAAATTTTGAAGATACTTAGAATAATTTGGCAATTTTTATTTGAAAAACTCAACACTTAATTTTGCCAAATTAATATAAATATCAATTCAAGGATTTTAATATATGACATAATTAAAACATTCCTTGATAATTCTAAGGCCTCTAATTACATGAAAAACACAGGTAAATTCATCTAAAAATCATGCAAAATTTAGAATATTATGAATTTAACTCCCCCTATGATCATGCAATCTAACAAGCATAAATTCAAAGATTTGTGCTATAAAAGACACTTAAAACACAATGAATTCATGTAAAATGACACTATATGCAACCTATAACAATCATTAATTAGGCATTTTAAAGTCTAAGCACATAATGATTAAATAGCTTGCATATACAAACATAACCATGGATTTTACAGATGGAAGGCTTTACTAACTTGTGTTAAGCATTCCCAATTCACCAACCAATCTATTGAATGTTACTTCATCAAGAGGTTTGGTGAATATATCTGCAATTTGTTGCATTGTGGGCACGAAATGTAGCTCCACAGTCCCCTCCTCAACATGTTCTCTTATGAAGTGATACCTGATGTCGATGTGCTTGGTTCTTGAGTGATCTACAGGATTGTTGGTTATGGCAATAGCACTTGTGTTGTCACACATAATTGGAATTTTCTTGTGCTCCATGCCATAATCCTTCAATTGGTTCCTCATCCACAGTATTTGAGCTACACAGCTTCCAGCAGCAATGTACTCAGCTTCAGCAGTAGAAGTAGATACTGTATGTTGCTTTTTACTTTGCCAGGACACCAATCTTCTGCCAAGAAATTGACAAGCACCAGATGTGCTTTTCCTATCAATCCTGCAACTTGCATAGTCTGAATCCGTATAGCCAATTAGATTAAAACCTGTATCTCTTGGGTACCAAATCCCTAGATTTGGTGTGCCCTTGAGATACCTAAAAATTCTTTTGACGGCTATGAGATGTGATTCTCTAGGATCCGCTTGGAATCTTGCACATAAACAAGTCGCGAACATTATATCAGGTCTACTTGCAGTTAAATAGAGAAGTGAGCCAATCATACCTCGATAGCTTGTGATGTCAACTGGTTTACCTGTTTTGTCTTCATCAAGCTTCGTGGCTGTTGCCATGGGAGTCTTAGCTGCTGATGCATCTTCTAGATTATACTTCTTGAGTAAATCTCTGACGTACTTAGATTGATAGATAAAGATACCATCTTTTCTCTGACTGATCTGTAATCCAAGGAAGAAAGACAGCTCTCCCATCATGCTCATCTCGTATTTGTCTTGCATTAGCTTAGCAAATTTCTCGCACAAGCGCTCATTCGATGACCCGAAGATAATATCGTCCACATAGACTTGAACAAGTATTAAATCATTCTTCACATTCTTATAGAACAATGTTTTGTCAATTACTCCCCTAGTAAAACCACTTTCAATTAAGAATACGGATAGGGTTTCATACCAACATCTTGGGGATTGCCTGAGGCCATAGACAGATTTGAAGAGAAGATACACAAAATCTACAAGTTCTGGATCAATGAAGCCAGGCGGCTGTTCCAGATACACCTCTTCTTCTAACTCTCCGTTCAGGAAGGCACTTTTCACATCCATTTGAAAAACCTTGAAGTTCTTATGTGCTGCAAATGCCAAGAACATTCTGACTGCCTCAAGTCTTCCAACTGGTGCATAGGTCTCATCATAATCAATTCCTTCTCGCTGAAAATAACCTTTTGCAACCAAACGAGCCTTGTTTCGTGTTACAAGTCCGTTTTCATCCATTTTATTTCTGAATACCCACCTTGCTCCAATTACTGATTTGTTCTTTGGTCGGGGTACCAGTTTCCAAACTTTCTGCCTTTCAAACTGATTGAGTTCCTCTTGCATTGCAATCACCCAATCAGCATCACCATGAGCTTCTTCTATTTCTTTAGGTTCAAGCTTGGATAAGAACCCAGAATATAAGAAAATATTAGCCAGATCAGCTCTTGCATTTCTTCTAGTAGATACACCAGCTTCTGGATCACCAATAATTAATTCAAACGGATGGTCTCTATTCCATACCCGTTCTCTTGGAAATTGTCTTGATGATTCAGCATGACTTTCTGAGTTGTGGTGCTGACTACTTTGATTACTTTCACTAACTCCCCCTGAGTTAGTGCCAGCTCCTACAGAACTAGAGTCAACTCGACTCGAGCCTTGAACAGTAGTCCTTGAGCTGCTATTTACTCCCCCTGAGTTGTTGCCGGTTCGTACTGAAGACGTCTCTCCTGATCTTGTAGGATTAGCTTGTTCACTAGACTCAGGTTCTTCACGTACACTTGGAACATTTAATGGGACAACCAACTCAGGTTCATCTTCAAGTTCTTCTAAGTCCAGATTCTGAAATTTTAGGGACTCGGGTTCACTAGAATCTCTTGAAATTGATGAGAGTTTGGTATCGTCGAATCTGACGTTGTAGCTTTCAGTCACTTTTCGATCATTTACTAAGAACATCCTATAAGCTGCTACCACATCTGTGGAGTAACCAACAAAGATTCCTTCACGAGCTTTTGCTGCAAACTTTCCTAGATTTTCATCATCTATAAGTACATAGCATTTTGCTCCAAAGACATGAAAGTATTTGATTGTTGGTCTTCTGCCGTTCATTAGCTCACATGGTGTCTTTTCTTTATCTTTTATAATCAAGGATCGATTTTGAGTGTAACACACGGTACTCACTGCTTCTACCCAGAAATACAGAGGAAGTTTCGAATCATACAACAAAGTTCTTGCTGCTTCAACCAATGTTCTATTCTTCCTTTCAACTACTCCGTTTTGTTGTGGAGTTCTCGGGGCTGAATACTGACGACGTATTCCCTTAGATACACAGAAGTCATTTAGCACTGCGTTTTTGAATTCAGTGCCATTGTCTGATCTAATCGTCTTCGCAGTAAGTGTTGAAACATTCTCAATTTGAGTGATGTGATCAATGATTAGGAAAGGTACTTCGTCTTTCGTCATTGCGAACAATACCCATGTATACTTGGAGAAATCATCCACGATTACCAATGCATATCTTTTCCTAGACAAAGATAGGACATTCACTGGGCCGAACAAATCCATATGAAGAAGTTGCAGAGGCTCAGTAATACTAGAAATTTCTTTGCTTTTATGCGATGCTCGTTTCGACTTTCCCATTTCACAAGCTTCACAGAGTCCTTTCGGAGCGAACTCCATTTGAGGTAGATCTCTCACCAATTCTCGCCTCGCGAGAGCATTCATCGTTTTGAAGTTTAAGTGAGATAGCTTTTTGTGCCATAACCAGCTTTCATCATCCGAGGCTTTGCTTTAGAAACAGGTGACCTCATTCTGATTTGCTGAATCCATGTCTGCAACAAAAAGATCTGCCTTTCGAACTCCTCTCAAAGCCAGTGAGCCTTCCTTGATGTGAGTGATTGATACACCTTTCTTGTTGAAGACAATTTCGTAACCTTTGTCACAGAATTGACTGATACTCAACAAATTGTGCTTTAATCCCTCAACATAGGAAATATCTTCAATGATGACATTGCCAGTTTTCAGTTTGCCATATCCCTTTGTCACACCTATGCTGTCATCTCCAAAGGTAACATAAGGGCCAGCTTTCATAACCAACTCTATAAGCAGGGACTTGTTTCCAGTCATATGCCTCGATGCTCCACTATCTAGCACCCATATAACTTTATTTCTATTTTGCTTAATGCCCTGCAATGACAGATTGATTAGTCTTTCTTCGGAACCCAACTTTGATTGGGCCCGGCTTTTCGATAAGATCGAAAATCAACAGATTTAACAACAGGAGATGCACTTTTCTTAACATTACTAGAGCTTTCGACTTTCTCCTTTCCTTTCTCAGACTTGACATGTTTGTCAGTCCTAGGAGAAGGTTTGTCACTCCTAACTTTAGGAGGACTGACAGTCTTGGCTCTCACATGCTTTTTCTTGATGTTTGAACTAGCAGCAGTATTTGAGCATGACTGGCTAGATGCATTCATTAAATTCACAAAAGTTTGCATGACATTAAAAGTGCATGGCATACAATTAGGTTGACCACACTGTGCATGATTCGGATGCAGATTATTCATTGTGTGTGTGACAGGCATGGCATGTGCAGCAGGAACATTTATGTTAGCTTTACATGCATAAGAAAGATGTTCAGTAGATTTGCAGTGATAACATGCTTTCTTTATTCGTTCAGCCTTAACCTCTTTTATGCCTTTCTTCCCTTGTTGTTTAACAGCCTTAGCTCCTAATCCTAGTCTAGATTCATCTCTAGGAAAATTGATTTTAACTTGTTTGATAGGAGTTATGGGTTGTGCGTTCTGGCGATCTTCCATCTCAATCTCATATCTAGCTATCAATTCAGTCTCTTCTTCTTCTATTCTAGGAACAAGGTGTTTGTAGATGGGTTTGACAGAAGATTTAAAAATGCTAGGAATTTCATTTTTAAGGTCACTGGAACTAGAGTCGATAGGTCTCTTCCCTTCTTTCTTAGAAAGGTTAGAATAATCAAGTCCTACACCTACTCCAGTTATCTTCTTAAATACGTCATTATCTACATACACTTTACTAGCAGCTAGTTTGTAAGCTTCACATTTAGTTTCTAACTCAGCTAGTTTGTTCCTAAGACATGCTTCTATTTCTTCCTTAAGGACGAGCTTGTGTTCCAAAGATTTAATAAAATCTCTTAGGGAAGTATCTACAGTGCAAGCAGCCTCTAACTCTTCCACTTTTGCCTCAAGCATTCTGCTTTTGGCGACAAGTGTTTTCTGTTCCTTTTGAGAAGTGTCTAGGCTTTTGCACAACATATAGATCTCTTCGCTAAGAGCCCCATTCTGTTCCTTATAATCATCAATAGACATTTCTACTTTAAGGGTTAGAACTGGTACCTCTGGTTCCTCTGATGTCTCAGCCATGAGCGCAAAGTTTGCTACATGAGTAACATCTTCCTCATCTGAATCATCCCAAGCTCTTCTTTCTGTTACTACTAAAGCTCTTTTACCATGTTTTTCTTTCACCAGCGATTCATACTTGCTTTTGAGGGCTTCAAATGTCTCTTTTGGATAAGTCTGTTTAGGCTTTTTGCAGTCCGAGGCAAAATGTCCAGGTTCACCACAATTATAGCAATTGAACTTCATTTTGAAATCCAACGGAGATTTGTAGCTGGTACTCTTGCCTTTGCTTTTGTAGCCTGACGAACTACCACCACCCTTAGCAGCCCGATAGTAAGATGAAGAATTTCTCTGTGGTCGGTTGGTCTTTCTAAATCTCATGTTGCTGAACTTCCTTGCCATGTATGCCACGACACTATCGTCCATGTTGTCCAGCTCTTCTTGGGTGAAGTAGTCATCATCACTGTTAGATGCGCACTCGTCATCATTATCAACTTGATGTGGTGCAAGTGATGATTTAGGCTTTGCTGCAACCATTGCCTTCTTAGACTCTTCCTCATCAGCAACTAATCCTGATGCAGTTTCTTTTCCTTTTGAATCATTGTCCCATGCTTGATCTTGAAGTGTCTCCAGCTCATAGGTCTTTAGAATTCCATAATATTCTTCTAGAGAAGTTGTATGCAAATCTCTGGTTTCTCTGATTGCGTAGACCCTATGTTCAATGCTCTTTGGCTGGTTCCTCAGATATCTCGTATTGGTCTCAACCATGGGGAGAGTAACACCTCTCAGATTCAAATCCAAAACCAACTGACTGAATCTTAGATAGACGTCTGTTATGCCTTCTCCTTTTCGTATTCTGAAGGTGTCATACTCCATCTTGAGTATAAGTGTCTTGTTGCTTCTAACCTCTGCAGATCCTTCCATGACAACTTCTATCTTGTCCCAAATCTTCTTTGCTGTATTCAAACCTTTGACTATGTTGAACATTTCATGATCAAGGGATTCCATCAAGGTTTGTCTTACAGAAGTATCATAAGCTATTTGCTCCTTGTCAGCATCCGTAAAGTCCGCTGCCTTTTTAGGCTCAGACCGAGCAGGTATAACCTCCTCTCCTTCCGTACGCTCAGGAATAGCTTTCATTGGAACAAATTTACCCTTTTCAAGGACTTCCAGATACTCAGGGTTAATTGTCTCTAAGTAGAGTCTCATTCTGAAAACCCATTCTTCATAGTGATCTCGGTTGAACATTGGGATCTTGAAAGAATTTTTAGGAGCCATTTCAAATCTTGTCACTAAAAAAATTCTAAGTACCCAAGACTAGGCTATGTAGAATATCTATGTAGAACTTTTGCCAAGTCGAAATTTCTCTAAGTAGAAATTTTGCTCAAGTCGAAATTCACCAAGTAGAAATTGTCCAAGTCGAAATTCTATGTAGAAAATCTCAAGTAGAAATTCTATGTAGAACTTTTGTCCTTAGAATAAATTTTCTGCAGATTTCTTTAATATTGAATAAACAATATTATCACTTTAACACCTTTTTGACTTTTGATACTTTACACACCGAAAGCAACTAACCCACTTGCTAGGCACTGAGTATGTCTTGTTACACTTTCGGCCAAGGAATAATTATCAAATCAAAAGTACAAAAACACCTTTTTGACTATCTTATCTGTTTGAAAAAGGAGATCAAAAAGTTGTTGGGTTATCTTCTTTGATAAGAACAGATGATGAACACTCAAGAACACCAAATATCAATGAACCCAGATTAATTCACAAAAATTAATTAAAATACACCCAAGCTAAATAATCACACCTGGAGTATTTAAATAATTTTTCGGATGAGTTTTCACTACCAACGAATTAAAGCACACTTTTCGAGAAAATGAAAAGTAGATCTAGAAAATGAAAACTCACGATTCTTCTACCAAACACAAGGATCTATGTTTTGTTTGTTAAACATCCGCTCTGATACCAATTGTTAGGTCCAAATGTGTTGTAGAGGGGGGGGTGAATACAACTTTTCGAATATGAGAAGCAATAAATACGATGCAATAAATGAACACGCAGATTCAAGGAATATATTTCTTATATATAACTTGAAAAGATTGCTACAACATTCATTACAAAGTATAACAGAAGTTCAGAGAGAAGTGAATGATTCTAAGCTCTGTGAATGTACTCTCTCTCTTTTTCTTGTGTTTTCTCAATATTGCTCACTAACTAAAAACATTACACAAGTGCTTCTATTTATACTACATGTAATCTATGTCCTGTAGTCTTCAAAGACTAAGATGTACGTGGCCCAATGATGTCCACATAAATCTTGCCTTATCTTGAAAGCTTGGAAATCTGCCAATCAGAAGATGCCATGTGTCATGTTGAAGCTGCACTCTAAGTAGAACTTCTACTTGAGAATTTCTACTTAGCCATCTCGAATTTCTAAGTAGAACTTCTACTTAGAAATATTCTACTTGGTCATCTAGGATATTTAGTACTTAGAAAATATTGTGGTCTTCAACTTGAAACTTCAATGCACATCTTGAGCTTGTGATATCTTCATGTCTTCTTTATTCTTCAGCAAGCTCTTGAACATGGATCTTTATTACTGACATAAACTTGCTATCAATGTCCTGACACTTGATCCACTGGTCTGGTTCATAAGTGACTAGTCTTGATAGTGTTTCTGCTTCTTGAATAAATTACCATATTCACTTAGTAACTTGGCTTTCCAATATTCGCTTTCCTTCTTGTTCACTTGAAATCAATTGATCTTGTTGATACTGATAGTTATGATCTTGATTCTCGATTTCTCAAATCACTGAGGCATGAACAACTTTGACTTGAACTTCTCTCAATGATTTCTTCTTGACTTGATCATAGTTAACATGTTCAATTGTATCAATTACCTTGTCTTCATATAGTGTTGATTTCTTGTGACTTCTTGTTCTTGATTGTCTTCTGGTTAAGTATCTTTTCCTTTAATTGAGTTACATTAGTTATAGTGTTACAAGTTTATACACTCTGCCTTTCAAAGGGCTTTAGTCATTCATTCTGAAAGTGAATCATCAAACTCTGATGATGATTCAAACACTTCTAATTTATCTGACTCTGAGGATGATGAAGAAGAAATGAGAAAAATGGTTGTTTTGATGGTAAAGACCTTTAAGAAGATGGGATTCATGAACTTCAAGAAGGGAAAAAGGTTTTCTAGAGATTCAAATGACAGAAAGAGTTTCATAAACTCTGAGAGAAGAGATACCAAATCTGGGAAGAAAGACAAGTCTGAGATTCAATGCTACAAGTGTAAGGAGATGGGTCACTATGCTCCTGAGTGCAAGAAGGGTAAAACTGAAAAGGCACTCTATACAAAAGGCAGAGACTGGGCAGACACTTCAGACTCAGATGATGAAATTAACTATGCACTCATGGCTTCTACTCAAAATGAAGATTGTGAACTCAAGGTACCCCCAACTACCTATGCTTATAATACTGATAATATAACTGAATTAAGGATTTATCTTAAAGCATTGCATATCAGTTATAGGGATCAAGTATGAGAGTTCTCAACTTAAAGAGAGAAATAAACTTATTGAAGAAAAACTTGAAAACATGCAAAAAGTTCAGAAAGAGATAGATGATGCTGTTTTTCTAGAACAGGAGTTGCTAGGTAAATATAAGCAACTAGAATCTGAATTGGAGGATGCAAATCACATTATTAAAACTTGGACATGCTCTGGAAAAGACACTCAAGAGGTTTTTCAATCAGACACAATAGGTCTAGGTTATTCTGAGGATGATGTACTTAGGTTTCAGAATACAGTCAAGATTAGACCACCACTTCCTTCTAAGAAATTTGGAACATTTGTTAATGGAATAAGTGAACCTAGATTTGAACATGGAAAAGAAGTTGTTAAGAGAGAACCAGTAAAAGCTAGTGTCAAACAGGTTAATATTGGTTCAATGACAGATAAACAACTCAAGCATAAGCTTAAGGAGTTAAAATTTGTTAAGAAACAGAAAGTGTCTAGGAAAAACAGAAATGGAAAAGTAGGCATCACTCAAGGTAATTATCCAATGCTTGCTACATTAGCTCCAAGAAAGTCATGTCATAACTGTGGTAGCACTAACCATCTTGCTAGTTTTTGCAGGAAGAACAAAAATATTAATTCTTTACCTTCAAAGTCCGAAGTAAAGAAAGTTAATATTAGAGCTAAACCACAGACTTTATGCAAACATTGTGGAAGTACTTGGCATTCCATTTATACTTGCAAAGATTATCATGCTATCTATCATAATTATTATGAACCCAAGCCAAATTTGAAATGGGTTAGAGTGAATTCTGCAAGTGTAAACACTGATAAAGTTAGCTTAAACTCTGATAATATACATTCCACTGCAAAAGCTAACAGAGTTAAGAAAGCCAAAGGATCCAAGCAAGTCTGGATCCTTAAAACTAATCCTCGGTAATTGTTTGTGATTGCAGGGCACCAGGGAAAGTACCCTAGTCGTGGACAGTGGATGTTCAGGACACATGACTGGAAATAAAGCCCTGCTATCAGAGTATGTGGAGAAGGCTGGCCCAAAAGTTTCCTATGGAGATGGCAACATAGGACATACTCTGGGGTATGGCAATATTAATCTTGGAAGTGTCATCATCACAAATGTAGCTCTGGTTCCAGGACTCAAGCATGATCTACTATCTGTGAGTCAAATCTGTGACAGAGGATATCATGTAGATTTTCAGCCTGAATACTGTCAAGTCATCAGTAAATTTACAGGGAAAGTTGTTCTAGATGGACACAGACACAATAACATTTATGAAATAAAATTGTCAACAAACTCTGATGGCAAAGCAGTGTGTCTATCAACAAGGATGTCTAGTGAAGAGAGTTGGAAGTGGCACAAGAAACTCTCTCATTTGAATCTGAACAACATCAATGAGCTGGTTAGAAAGAATCTTGTAAGAGGGCTCCCAAAATCATTATTAAATGTTGATGGTCTATGTGATTCCTGTCAAAAGGCCAAACAAAGAAGTCATCTTTCAAGAGCAAAACTGAATCTTCAATTGTTGATCCTTATCATCTTCTACATGTTGATCTTTTTGGTCCAGTAAATGTAATGTCACTTGGAAGAAAAAAATATGCTTTAGTCATTGTTGATGAACACACCAGATTTACATGGGTGTATTTTCTAGCAAAGAAGGATGAAACAGCATTAACTCTGATGGAGCATGTAAAGCAACTGGACAAAGGATCAAAACACAAAGTCAAAATAATCAGAAGTGATAATTGAACTGAATTTAAAAATGCAACAATGGAAGAATGTTACAAAGATAGAGGAGTGAAGCAAGAGTTTTCTGCACCTGGTACACCACAGCAAAATGGTGTAGTTGAAAGAAAGAACAGAACCCTCATAGAAGCTGCCAGAACTATGATTGATGAAGCAAAATTACCAACCTATTTCTGGGCAGAAGCTGTTCAAACTGCTTGTTTTACTCAGAATGCCACTCTGATCAATAAGCATGGAAAAACACCATATGAAATGGTGAGGGAAAAGAAGCCAAACCTGAAATATTTTCATATTTTTGGGTGCAAATGCTTTGTGCTGAAAACTCATCCTGAACAGTTGACAAAATTTGAGTTAAAAGCTGATGAAGGAATTTTTGTTGGCTATCCACTGTCAACTAAGGCATTCAGAGTTTATAATCTGAGAACCAAAGTGATCATGGAATCAATTCATGTGTCATTTGATGACAAGAAAATAACTGGACTTGAAGATGTAAATGAACATGATCAATTGCACTTTGAAAATGAAGATTTATTCTCTGATGAAGTAAACTCTGATGAGGCTGATCTGATAAACTCTGTTGAGCTAAACTCTGAACCTCTACTGGTAAACACTGAAGAAACTTTTCAGCCAGAAATAAGAGAAGAACCAGTTGAGGGGGAGCATGAAGAATCACATCATAGTGATAACTCAAATTCTGATAGTGACTCAGCTGAAAAATCTTGATCAAACTCTAATGACTCAAACTCTGATAGTCCAAACTCTGAGCAGTCACATTCAGGGGGAGCCCTAGAGAATGAAGAAAGACACCAAGGAAATCAGGAGAACATGGATCGAGGGGGAGGATCAAACTCTGAGAGAAGTCATTTGCCTTCAGCTAGGAAATGGACCAAATCTCACACACCTGATTTGATTATTGGTGATCCAGATGCAAGAGTAAGGACAAGAAGTGCAACAACAATTGAATGTTTGTTTCATGCATTCTTGTCTCAAACTGAGCCAAAGAAGGTTGAAGAAGCTCTTCAAGATGCTGACTGGATAACAGCAATGCAGGAGGAGTTAAATGAATTTGAGAGAAATGAAGTTTGGACACTTGTACCAAGACCCAAGAATAGGTCTATTGTTGGTACTAAGTGGGTTTTCAGAAACAAAACTGATAGTGAAGGGGTTGTTACAAGAAACAAAGCCAGACTTGTGGCAAAAGGCTATTCACAGCAAGAGGGAATAGATTATGATGAGACTTTTGCTCCAGTTGCCAGGTTGGAGGCAATAAGGATGTTTCTTGCCTATGCTTCTCACAAGAAATTCAAAGTATTTCAAATGGATGTGAAGAGTGCTTTTCTGAATGGGAAACTTGAAGAAGAAGTGTTTGTTGAACAACCACCAGGATTTGTGCACCCCAAATATCCAGATTATGTTTACAGGCTTGATAAAGCACTTTATGGACTTAAGCAGGCACCAAGAGCATGGTATGAAACTTTAGCTCAATTTCTACTAGAAAGTGGGTTTCACAGAGGTACAATTGATAAAACTCTGTTTTACTTTCAATCTGGTAGTGACTTGCTTCTAGTTCAAATATATGTTAATGACATAATTTTTGGGTCTACTAATAATAAACTCTGTACAAAGTTTGCCAAGCTAATGCAGTCCAGGTATCAAATGAGTATGATGAGAGAGCTTAGTTATTTTCTAGGTCTACAGGTGAAGCAAACAGATGATGGAAAATTTATAAATCAAGCAAAATATACCAGAAACCTTCTCAAGAAATTTGGTATGCTTGATTGCTCATCTGCATCAACTCACATGGCAACAGCAACTAAGTTGGATAAGGATACAGGAGCATCAGTGGATATGACAAACTACAGAGGCATGATAGGGTCTCTTCTTTATCTGACAGCAAGTAGACCTGATATCATGTATGCAACCTGTCTATGTGCAAGGTTTCAAGCTGATCCCAGAGAACCACATCTCACAGCAGTGAAAAGGATTTTCAAGTATCTCAAGGGAACCATTACTTTAGGACTATGGTACCCCAGAGAATCAGATTTCAAACTTATTGGTTACTCTGATGCAGACTTTGCAGGTTGTAAGATAGATAGAAAAAGCACTAGTGGAAGTTGTCAATTTCTGGGTGACAGACTGGTTTCTTGGTACAGTAAGAAACAAAAATCAATTTCTACATCTACAGCTGAGGCAGAGTATATTGCTGCTGATAGCTGCTGTGCACAGATTCTATGGATGAAGAATCAGTTGCTGGATTATGGATTAAGGTACAGTAAGATTCCTATTTACTGTGATAATCAAAGTTCTATTGCTATGACAGGTAATCCAATACAACACTCAATGACCAAGCACATCAGCATAAGGTATCATCGGTTTAGTTAGATAGTGTAATTGTTTATGCTTGAGGACAAGCATCGGTTTAAGTTTGGGGGTGTGATAAGTGGATTTATATCCACTTGGAGCATTCTAAATCGGCTTAAATTGATTGTCTTGGACTCAAGTTTCTTGTATTTTTGATGTGTTTTGCTTAGTTGTGCAGATTTATGAGAATGTTGACTAAGGTGGATGCTTCTATAATTTTTGGGGAATTAATTGATTAAAATCCGGATTTCTGAGACGGTTGCGCAGTCTACACTGTTTTGGACATATCTGGAGTTCTAGAAGTCTGTTTTCAGCGATCTTACTGCCCACGCGAAGCCTGGGAGATTTTCTACAACTTAGGATAGGATTCCCAAGAGCAAATTGCGCCGGGTAGGAGCAATTTGCGCGAAGAACAGACTGCTGGGCGCAAGTTGCCCTGCACGTTGCCCCTGAAAAATTACAGTTTTTACTATTTTGGCCATATCTTGAGTTCTACAACTCTGTTTGGGGCCCGTAAGCAGTCCACGCGAAGATAACGAGATTCTATATCATTCTAAGGTGGTCCAGAGGTCCAATTATGTTTGGAACGTTCCAGAAAAACTGAAGAAAAGTCAACCACGAATTTTCCTTAGAAAACAGAATCAGTTTAGGAAACGTATATTGCAGAAATTCTATTATAATTCTGTTTTGGTATTTTCTTGCTAGGCAAGACTTTTAGAGGCTATTTAAACACATCCTACCATTTTAATAGAGATATACACATTATCATAGTTTTATTATTGTAACCAGCTTAGATCTGCAAGAGAGAAAAGGAGAGAAGGATTCAACGCTCGTGACAAGCAACGGATCTAGATCTACTTCATCTTTTGTTATAGATTTGTTTTCTCAAACTCTTGTTTATTAATATAATTACGTCTTTTATTCATATCTTGTTATTTACCATGTTTTCATCAAATCCCATGGTGACGAAAGGTTTAGTTATGAACTAATCGTTGTCATGGGATCCTAGTGGATTTATCTATGTAGCTTAGTAGTTTGCATGCCTTAAAGATTTATGTGTGGTGAATTCTTGATATCCTCGTATGGTTAATCTTAATGCTTTTGGATGCGTAGCTAACATCTAAATTGAATTATTAATCTCTTGTGAAGCGAGAGTGGATCTTGAGATTTAGAACTTGCCATGCTAGCATAGGATAGGTTGGTGTATTGACATCATGATTTGTGGCATCAATAGAGATATTATGCTACCCTATGTGATCTAAGTGGATAACTTGTGCTTCAACCTTTATGTTTTCAAATTCTATAGAGATATAGGGTCTAAACATAATAGGTGCCTATTCATCTTCTATCTCTTTTGTGGATGTATGTGTAGATTGGTACTAGTATACCGAGAGGTAACTTTTACTCTTTTCGTGTTATCCGATCAGATATCAAAACCATCGCATGTTTTAATTAAAGGCTGCAACTCTAAGTGAAGTAGATGATGAAACTAGGGTTCCATGTTTTAATTCTCATAAGTAACTCGATTTCTATTCTTATTAGTTAATTTAATTCTTAGTTTTATAATTTTGCATCTTAGTTTAATTTAGTAGTTAGTAAAAATACAATTTGTTATTTGTCTTAGCAGTGGATAAAAACCATACATTGTTGCATAGGCATATTTACTGAATTGAACACCATTCTAGATCTCTGTGGGAACGAACTTGATTTAATCATATATTACTTGTGACAACGTGCGCTTGCGTAATTTTGCATAACAAGTTTTTGGCGCCGCTGCCGGGGATCATCGGTGTTTTTATTTTAGTTTATGTGCTTGTCATCAGTGGTCGTTAGCGTTCACTGACTCGGATTCTTACTTAGTTGTTTGTTTGTGGTGTTTCAGGCACTTGAGTTTGTATGCAAACACGTTCGCAAGCTCGTTTGCAAAGACTGGCAGAAGACGATCTTGTAGAGAATAAAGAGAATAAGGAAGAGGAATCTGAAACTACAGTAGCAGTGGCAGATGCAGCAGCAGCTAAGGCTTTGAGGGAGTATTCTCAGCCGAAACTCAATGATATCCAGTCTAGCATTATTAGGCCAGCTATTGCAGCGAACAATTTTGAGATTAAGTCTGGCACAATTCAGATGGTGCAGAATTCAGTTCAGTTTGGGGGTGCTCCTACGGAGGATGCCAACATGCATGTTCGGGACTTTATCGAGATCTGCGACACCTTCAAGTGTAATGGTGTGACGGATGATGCTATCAGGTTGAGGCTTTTCCCATTCTCTTTGAGGGATAAGGCTAAGAGCTGGCTACACTCTTTGCCACCTGGTTCCATTACTACATGGGAAGATCTTGCTCAGAAGTTCCTTACTAAATTCTTCCCTATGGCGAAAACTGCAGCATTAAGGAACCAGTTGACTCAATTCCAACAGCAATCTGGTGAGTCATTATGTGAGGCTTGGGAACGCTACAAGGAGATGCTAAGGAAGTGTCCTCATCATGGCATGCCTGATTGGATGGTTATTAATGGATTCTACAATGGGTTGGGAGCACAGTCTAGGCCCTTGCTAGATGTAGCATCAGGAGGAGCTCTTTGGGCGAAGAGCTATGATGAAGCTTATGAACTTATTGAGATGATGGCTGCTAATGAATATCAGAATCCAACCCAAAGGCTATCTCAAGGCAAGGCAGCAGGAATTTTTGAAGTAGATACAGCTTCAATGATTACAGCTCAGTTGAAAGCTCTTGCTATGAAGGTGGATTCTCTTGCCAATTATGGAGTACAGCAGGTGGCTAGTGTTTGTGAGTTATGTGCAGGCGCACATGAGACGAATCAGTGTGCTATCTCCTCTGAATCAGTACAGTTCGTGAGTAATTTTCAGAGACCTGCTGCACCAGTTCCAGCCACTTATCATCCTAACAATCGGAACCATCCTAACTTCAGCTGGAGCAACAATCAAAATACTCAACAATCTTATCAGCAAGTGAAGCCATTCAATCAAGGCTATCAACAGCCTTATGCTCCAAGGACACAATTTCAGCCTCCGGGATTTCAGCAGCAACCCCAAGCTCATATGGGGCAATCTTCTAATGAGATAGATGATATGAGAGTGATGATAAAGAACCTGCAAGCTGGCCAGAAAGTTTTGGAAACTCAGTTAGGGCAGATTACAAGTGCCTTGGTAAATATGCAACAAGGAACTCTTCCTAGTGATACGGAGGGTAATCCAGGAAAGAGGGACAACAAAGAACAGGTCAATGCAGTTACTTTGAGATCTGGAAAAGTCATGAGTGATCCTAAATCAGCAACTGAAGAAGATGAAGATGTTCAGAATCAGCAGGATGAAAAATCTGCAGTGCTAGTAATTGAGAAATCTGATTTAGTGGCTGATCAGCTAGATGGTGAGAAGAGCAAGAAACCTGTTGAAAAGTTTACTCCGGAGCAATCTTCAATGAATAATCAGATCTATCCACCTCCTCCATTTCCTGGACGTTTGCAGAAAAGTCAAGAGAAACAGTTTCAGAAATTTATGGAGGTCTTCAAGAAACTGTCCATTAACATTCCTTTTGTTGAAGCGTTGGAGCAGATGCCGAGATATGCTAAGTTCATGAAGGATATTTTGTCACGAAAGAGAAGGTTGGAAGATTTTGAAACAGTGGCATTGACGGAGGAGTGTAGTGCTGTTCTGCAGCAGAAGTTGCCTCCTAAACTGAAAGATCCGGGAAGTTTTACTATTCCATGCACTATTGGCAACCTTTCTTTCAACAAGTGTTTATGTGATTTGGGAGCTAGTATTAATCTCATGCCCTTGTCTGTTTTCAAGCAACTTGGTCTACCGGAGCCAAAGCCAACTAACATCTCTTTGCAGTTGGCTGATCGATCTATCACTTATCCGAGGGGCATAGTAGAGGATGTTTTGGTGAAGGTTGATAAGCTCATATTTCCTGCTGATTTTGTTATCTTGGATTTCGAAGAAGATAAGAAGATTCCCATAATTTTGGGAAGACCGTTCTAGGCTACAGGAAAGACTTTAATTGATGTGCAAAAAGGAGAGCTTACAATGAGGGTGCAAGATCAGAGTGTCACCTTTAATGTGTTCAAGGCAATGAAATTTCCGACAGAGGATGAAGAATGTTACAGTGTGGATGTAGTTGATACAGGTCAGAGAAAGAAGTTTGATCAGTTATTGAGTGAAAAATCTGACATGCACATATTGAAGCATCCTATTAGTGATTCCATTGACGATTCTTCGGTTCGTTATCTTTCGAAAGTAAAGCTTGGAAAACTTCCACCACATTTGAGGTATGTCCTTTTGAATAATGAGCTAGTGATTTTTGAAGAGGGGCATGATAAAGTGTTGCGAAGGTGGAAAGTAGATGTTAAGGATGAGGAAATTTTTGTTCAGCCGGTTGAGTCGGAGAAGCACCTTAGAGGTGTGAAGAAGAAAAAGAAGAAGATTAGGCCATTTGGTAGTAAAATTAAGTTGAAGTCTGAGGGGAAAGTTTTGTGGAAAGCAAGCAATCAAGATGTCAACGGTCGTATGAATGGTTTGTCTGTTGAAGATGGTTCAGTTATTCTTTTGAAACCGCCTTGATTTGAGGAAGTAACGTCAAGCTATTGACGTTAAAGAAGCGCTTCGTGGGAGGCAACCCATGCATTAGTATAGGAAAAAAAAAAAAAAAAAAAAAATTTTTTTGAGTGTTGTGTAAAAAAAAAAAAAAAAATCGAATTTTTGGGCAAATTGCGGGTGTGTAACGTAGCTAGCCCCTGCGTTACTGGAAGAAAAGCAAGTTGCGGGGCTGTAACGCAACTTGCAGTTGCGTTTCTGGACAAGAAGCAGCTTGCGGCCCTGTGGCGCAAGTAGCGTCTGCGCGTCTGGAAAAGGAGCAGGTTGCACTCAACTTGCGCAGGTAGCGCGTGAATCAGAATTTTCAGAAAAGTTTGCCAGCCTTGTCACTGTTGCCGTGGGTTTGTTGTGTGCCTTTAAAAAAATAAATTCCATCACCCCAAAATTCTTTTTATACCCCATCTTTCCCCTAAATCTTTTCCTATTTTAATTCTAAAACCCCTCATCTCTCCTAAAAAAATTCCAATTCCTATTTCTTTTCTAATTTTTTTTCTTTTATCCATTAAATATTTTTTCTATCCCATATCAAATTCCAATTTCCACCAAATTTTTTCCTATTCACATTAAAATTCTTATATTCATCCTATCACTCCATGGTCTATATATACCCATACATACACACCCAATTCATTATCTTCTTCCTCTACATCTCTTAAAAATTCAAGTTTGGGGGAAAATTACTACAAGTTCACCTCTTTGATTCGTAGTGGGATTTCTTTTCTCTATTTTATTACGAATTTGTGTTCTTGTAAATTGGGGTTTTGTATTATTCTGGTTACTTGGGTATTTGTGGTGTGATTTTTCTTGGTGGTTTTTGGTGGGATATTGCTTGGTGATTATTGGTGGAGCTTCTTGTGAGTTGGGTATTGATTCTTATGGCTTCTAAGCTTGGGAGAGGTGATGCTAATTGCTACAAAAAGGGGATTTTTGCCGAACAAGCTTGTTTGAGTTGCGATGGGGACGGATATTTAAGGCGCCTTGCAGGTATGTTTTCTACTATCCCTTGTATTTACTTCCATTCAATGAGGACATTGAATATTTTAAGTTTGGGGGTGGTTTGAGGGATTAGTAGTTGTTGTTGTATTATTTGTTCATGTAGGATTTCATGCTTTGCATCTTAGTAGTAGTATTTATGCATATATGTTCGTGTTATCTATGTTTGTTTCATATAGGACATTCTGTTTTTTTTTTTATGTTTGTATTTCATGTGAGTTCATAATAGATGCATTTGCACCCATGCTTGATAGGAATTTTGTGTTGTTGACGCTTTTGTTTGAGAAGTGATATGCTTTGTTCTTGTGCACACACATACACTAGTAAGTTGAAGCTAGTAGACTTATTGAATGTTGTAAGTGATTAGAAGGACATGAATATGTGCAAGATGATTTAGTTTGCATGCTTTGAATACAAGTTGGTGCGTTAGAGAGATTTTTGCTTGGGATTGAGTATGTTTTTCCACCAAGTGAGTTTTTGAGCCTTATTGCATAATATCTGCAATTTATTCGTTTGCTTGAGTGTCCACGGATTGTTTGCATTGCTAGCAGTTGTTTGAGGTCTTTCTTGAAACGCATGACATTATTTGACGATTAAAATGATAAAGGCAATTAGGAATTACCGCATATTTTCCCATATTACCATACCATGTTTACATGATCAATTAGTTAACCCGTTGAGCTTAATCCTATTTTTTCGGTGACATACCACATTACTTGCCTAGACTTTTTTCTTGTATTGGCCTTACATTAATTTGCACCCACATTGTCAAAGGCTAGTAAAGTGCTTAAGGGAGTAATAAGGTGTGCAAGGAGGGGTTTGTTGTTGGTCTTACTTTTGGGGGGAATATTGAAAATTGGGTTTGGTTGTTTACTTGATAGTCGACATATGTAATAAATTCATTGGATCATTGTTATTGTTTATATTATTGTTTGTGTTCTATTTAGCTCTCGAAAAAAAAAAGAAAAAAAAAAGAAAAAAAAAAGAAAAAGAAAAAAAAAAGGAAAAAAAATATTATGAGAGCATGTTTGTGTTTGTTGTGATCCTATTTCAGTCGACTAGTCGAGTGTTTGTTTTAGTAAAATTATGTGGGGGGAAAATATGGTGTTGTGAATGATGTATTATGGTACTTACTAGCTTTTGACACTTCACCTGTTTTGGCTTATTTGACATACCTTGTCCCTAGCCCCGTTACAACCCAATTAAAGACCTTTTGATTATCGTCATTGATGTATGTTGTGTTAAGAGTTAGATTGATACCAAATGTCAAGCGTGTTTATGATTTTGTTGGAATTGAGTGATACACTTACCCTTGTTCTTGAGTGAATATTCCTTTGTGAGTGGATTGTGAGTGTTTGCTTGTTCTTGCGTATGAGATCCCGAGTGTTGTCTCAAAGATGTGCTCTTGTAGGCTTAGCATGTTTACTAACTTATTCTTACACTTGACATGGGCTTGTGAGAACTTATGCATGTTCATTGAGTAGACTATGTGAATTCTTGCACTTTCGACACCAAGACATTGCGTATTTGCTTTGATTCTTAAGTTGATATGGCATGAGAGGATTTGAAGGTATGGTAGATTAGATTAATTGCATTTTCATATTAGTTGCATTCATGCATTGCATTGCATTGAATTTTGTGGGTACATTCGCTATAGGCCCTCACGAGACCTTACTCGTCCACTAGGGCTGCCTAGGGGTTTAAAGGGCTTGTTGCATATGCCAAATGCAACCGTGATCACCTACGGAAGTGGTACTAGTTAGTTAGATAGTGTAATTGTTTATGCTTGAGGACAAGCATCGGTTTAAGTTTGGGGGTGTGATAAGTGGATTTATATCCACTTGGAGCATTCTAAATCGGCTTAAATTGATTGTCTTGGACTCAAGTTTCTTGTATTTTTGATGTGTTTTGCTTAGTTGTGCAGATTTATGAGAATGTTGACTAAGGTGGATGCTTCTATAATTTTTGGGGAATTAATTGATTAAAATCCGGATTTCTGAGACGGTTGCGCAGTCTACACTGTTTTGGACATATCTGGAGTTCTAGAAGTCTGTTTTCAGCGATCTTACTGCCCACGCGAAGCCTGGGAGATTTTCTACAACTTAGGATAGGATTCCCAAGAGCAAATTGCGCCGGGTAGGAGCAATTTGCGCGAAGAACAGACTGCTGGGCGCAAGTTGCCCTGCACGTTGCCCCTGAAAAATTACAGTTTTTACTATTTTGGCCATATCTTGAGTTCTACAACTCTGTTTGGGGCCCGTAAGCAGTCCACGCGAAGATAACGAGATTCTATATCATTCTAAGGTGGTCCAGAGGTCCAATTACGTTTGGAACGTTCCAGAAAAACTGAAGAAAAGTCAACCACGAATTTTCCTTAGAAAACAGAATCAGTTTAGGAAACGTATATTGCAGAAATTCTATTATAATTCTGTTTTGGTATTTTCTTGCTAGGCAAGACTTTTAGAGGCTATTTAAACACATCCTACCATTTTAATAGAGATATACACATTATCATAGTTTTATTATTGTAACCAGCTTAGATCTGCAAGAGAGAAAAGGAGAGAAGGATTCAACGCTCGTGACAAGCAACGGATCTAGATCTACTTCATCTTTTGTTATAGATTTGTTTTCTCAAACTCTTGTTTATTAATATAATTACGTCTTTTATTCATATCTTGTTATTTACCATGTTTTCATCAAATCCCATGGTGACGAAAGGTTTAGTTATGAACTAATCGTTGTCATGGGATCCTAGTGGATTTATCTATGTAGCTTAGTAGTTTGCATGCCTTAAAGATTTATGTGTGGTGAATTCTTGATATCCTCGTATGGTTAATCTTAATGCTTTTGGATGCGTAGCTAACATCTAAATTGAATTATTAATCTCTTGTGAAGCGAGAGTGGATCTTGAGATTTAGAACTTGCCATGCTAGCATAGGATAGGTTGGTGTATTGACATCATGATTTGTGGCATCAATAGAGATATTATGCTACCCTATGTGATCTAAGTGGATAATTTGTGCTTCAACCTTTATGTTTTCAAATTCTATAGAGATATAGGGTCTAAACATAATAGGTGCCTATTCATCTTCTATCTCTTTTGTGGATGTATGTGTAGATTGGTACTAGTATACCGAGAGGTAACTTTTACTCTTTTCGTGTTATCCGATCAGATATCAAAACCATCGCATGTTTTAATTAAAGGCTGCAACTCTAAGTGAAGTAGATGATGAAACTAGGGTTCCATGTTTTAATTCTCATAAGTAACTCGATTTCTATTCTTATTAGTTAATTTAATTCTTAGTTTTATAATTTTGCGTCTTAGTTTAATTTAGTAGTTAGTAAAAATACAATTTGTTATTTGTCTTAGCAGTGGATAAAAACCATACATTGTTGCATAGGCATATTTACTGAATTGAACACCATTCTAGATCTCTGTGGGAACGAACTTGATTTAATCATATATTACTTGTGACAACGTGCGCTTGCGTAATTTTGCATAACAATATATCCTGATCATATTGTACAAATATGTACTTAGACAACTGAACACTTTGCTCTATTAAATTGTTCAGTTAGTCATTTATTCATTTATCTTCTTTCTTCTCACCTGTTTGATTTCAACCAAATATCAACCCAGAACAAAGTCCTTTTGATTTGTGCACACATGTATTCAAAGTAGTGTAAATTTGGTGGACAACCAAGCATATGGCAGCATCTGCTTTTACTGATTGAATTTGAATGTAAACACTGTCCTTAAACACTTTTGTGATTTGAGAGTTTGTGAGTTTAATCAAATCCTTGGCATGCAACTCACTGAATGATGCTTTGATATCTATCTCTTGATCTTTTTGTCTATAAAGA
Organism: Kitagawia praeruptora; assembly: GCA_037693485.1. Lineage (NCBI taxonomy): Eukaryota > Viridiplantae > Streptophyta > Magnoliopsida > Apiales > Apiaceae > Kitagawia > Kitagawia praeruptora. The sequence goes on along the minus strand of CM075351.1, from coordinate 110,671,398 downwards.
CTGTGTGTTTACTTGGATTATCATGGACATCAAAGGGAATAGGTGTATTCAGATTTCTGTATTTAAGTTACTACAGAGTTTAGCATTCATCATATAGTTAGTGTTAACAATCAGAGTTTGTGCATCCAGTATTTACTGATTTAGTATTATGGAATTTATGAAAAAATTAGATGCTATAAAAATTGGATTAGTAAACTCTGCTATCCACACACAAAATTCACATCTGTGCAGTATTTGAAAGGGTTTCAGTTACAGAGTTGGAGAAGTGATAAACACTGATGAATTTTTGTCGAAATACTCTAAGGTACATTTTATTTCAGATGATTTTACATTTGGAGTAAAAAGAGTTTTTGATAGCTGTTGGTTAGTGTTAAAGTGTTTATTTGTGCAAGTAATTAATGAGAAAAGGTAGCAGTAATTGGGGTGTAATTACTGAGTATGCACCCACTCACACATCTTTCAATGATCGTGTTCTACTAATTATGGGATGTGGTTGCGTGTTTTAAGGCGAAAACATTTGAGATTCACTCTTTACTTCATATTCACTTTCACCCACTCATATTCACTTTTTACACTTTCATTCACGGTTTCATATCATTTTCACTTGAAAATTTCATCAAACACCTTTCACTCATATCATTTTCATTCGTATTTCTTCTCAAACTATTCTAATGGCAACCAAACCTTTCAACACGCTTGGTATTTTGTTTGTTCCTAATAATTATGCAGCTCCGTTGATCACTGAAAATGCTCCAGAAGCTTTTCATTTGATGCAGAATTTCTTGAGAGATTCAGAAGTTGGTTATGCCTTGGTTGAACCTCAAACGCTGTCTGCATCTCAAATTGCTTCATTCTGGCAAAACTCTGTGTATGATGATGGTGGAGAGAATGGGACACCATCAATTATTTTCACATATAACGAAACTGACTATGTTATCACTCCAGATACAATCAGAGAAACCATGGACTTTGAAATTCATACTTCATATGCTGCTGTTTCTGAAACGAATCTGCGAGAGATGCTGCAGCAGATTGGGTACTTAGGTCCGTTGGACAAGATTGGGTCAATGAAAAGACCTCAGTTACGAAAATAATGGAGTTTCTTCTTCGACTGTATTACAAGGGCTTTTGGAAATAAGGTCACCAATTGGGATGCAATTCCTACTGACAGTCTCCAAATCGGGTATTCTCTTCTTTATGGTTCTAATTTCGATTTTGGAAGACATGTGTTAATGAATATAGGAGGTAGGTTGTCAGTATCTAGAACTATATATTTTGCTAGATTTTGTCAACTACTATTTTCTGCTTGTGTGCCAAATGTTGCAATTGCTGAAGTTGATGAGATTCAGTCTTTTAAGGTTAATGAGAGAATATTCTCTGATTTGACAAATAAGGATAGCAACAGGGAGGTGCCTGCTCTAGTTTATCCTCTTGCGTTACAGAACTTCATAAATCAACCATAGGAACCTCAACAACCTCAAGAACCTCAACACACTGAACAACCTCAAATAAATCCTAAGCCACTAAACACTGAAACAATAAACTCTGAACAAGTAAACTCTGATCCCCTAAACTCTGAACAACTACACTCTGACCAACAACCACCAAAATCTCAGTCTCCTACTCAACATCAACCATCCAAGTCCAAATCCAAACGTAAGGGGAGAACTAAGCATGTAGCTCATAACTCAAGACACAGACTAGCTAGAGCTACACTGGCCAGAAAAGAGAAAAAGGAAAGAGCAAATAGATCACCATCACCATCTCTTGTTGATGAAGAGTCTTCTTTTTCTTCTGAGGATGAGGCACCTGTTGAGTTGCAGACTTACAAAAGAAGGAAGCTGGTAATATCTGATTCAGATGATGAAATGGTTATTAAAGCTCCAGAGGTTATCACTTCAGAAATACCTGCTGTTGAGATACATGTTGAAAGAGATGCTACTAAAGAATCTGAGAAATCACCTGTCAGTGTACACATGGATGATGACAACAGAGATGGCTTTACTCTGGATGATTTTGCTGAAACGGCCATGCCATTCTCTGATCCTATGATTCCTCCTACTTCTTCTCTTCCTGTTCACTCTGAAGAAACTGGTGTAGTTGATCAGCCTACTGTACTTCTTGCAGAAATAGTAGCTTCTCATACTGATGTATTTTCTGATGCTCACCAGGGTTCTGATCATGGTGAAGAAGTTGAAAAGGCAACAAAGAATTTAAACTCTGATATTCTGCCTGCAGTTGTTTCTCTTGCAGAGAATGTTGATAAGACTGTTGAGTCTGAAAAACAACCTGCTCAGACTGTTAAAGATGTTGCAGAGAATGCTGGAGTTGTTGAAAAGAATGCAGAAGCTGCAGAGATTGTTGTAGAGAATACAGCTGAGGCTGTTGTAGAACTTGAGCACACTGTTGCTGAGAATGTTCAAATTGTAGAGAATGTTGAACATGCTAGTGTTGAAGCTGAAGGTGAAGAGAGTTCAAACTCTGATTCTTTTGCAAGTGTACCTGTGCAGACTGATGGAAAGCATGCACCGTTCACTCAACCTTCCAAACAACATGAGATTGAAGCAGAGTATCTTGCTAAGTTTTCTGCAAATTGGTATAAGGAAGATTGTGTTTTTCCTAGAGGGAGAGCAGCAGATTTTGTGAAACAAACTGCTACTGAAATTTCAAATCCAGATATTTTCTCTTATTTGAAGGCCACAGTGGTGCAAGTCAAAACACTGGATGGCAGACTTGATGATTGTCAGAAGTCAATTACTAGTCTAAAAGATGATATTAAGGATAAGGATATGACTCTGGAGTTTGACACCAAACTCAAGATTACCAAATTCTCCAACGCTCAAGACTCTATGTCGGACAGACTGGCCAAAATTGAAGCAAATCAGAATAGTTTGTCTGATAAGGTTGATGCTATTGCTTCTTCCTTGGAGCTGATTACATCCATTCTCATGCCTGATGATGTCAAAAAGGGGGAGAGATATGCTAAGACTAAATGCAGGCAATCTCAAACTCTGACTCAGAAGGATGATGCAGGAGATGGAGGAGCAAAAGGTCAAAGAAATTTGAGGTCAAGGGCAACTGAGAAGAGTTTACTATCTGACAAACCTTCTAAGTCAAAGTCTGGTGGGGTAAATACTGATACTCATGGTACATCTAAGACCCAGAGTTTGCTATTCACTGATAATCCACAGACTGATGAAGAGTTAGCTGCCAAAGTATTTTTAGATGAGAACGAAGAAGGAGTTACTCTTGCAGACATTCAAGCTGAAGAGAAGAGTTTACAAGCTGAACATCAGAAAGCTTTGAAGTCTGGTAAGGGTAAGCAAAATGTGAAAGCTTCTAGGCCTGTTCTTAAAGGCATTGAAATCAAAGAAAATGTTGTAGCTGATCAAAGGATGCAAGTATTCAAAAATCCAACAGAAGTAAAAGCTAAGAAAAAGCTTAAAGGCATTGCTAAAGAGGAAAGCATGTCAAAGAAATCAAACACAGCTCCTGTTGCTAAAAGAGTTATGCAGAACTCTCTATCTTCTTCTGTATTACAATCAATTTTTGGGAAGACATCAGTGTTTGAACCAACCCCAGAGACTGGAGGTCCTATGGATTTTTCAGATGGAAAAGGTTTAGCTGGAAAGATTGGAAGCAATAAAGCTGGAGTAGGCTCTTATAGAGATCAAAGACAACAAACTGGTCCTAGAGATCCTTCCTCACTGGCTGTTCCAGGTCGTGATGTAACTCAAGAAAGCTTAGACAGACTAGAATCAGTACAGTTGGTCCATCAGAAGAGTTTGGAAAAAGATTTTCTTTTATACTTCATGTCTGATGGAACATTATATAAGATTGGTGAATTTGATCTTGATCTGAAATACTGGGAAGAACTAGAACATGTTTTATATCTGTTCAAGGTGAGAAATCGAAGAACTGAGTCAGTTGCAAATGTGCTTAAAAGAAAAATGCTTCAAAACTTGGCAACTAGAGGTATGAAATACAACAGCAGATATGTCCCTAAGTACAGAGATTGGAATAGAAATCTTATTGAGATGAAAAAGGGTACTACAAAGCTGAAGACTGATCTAGGGATTACAGTTCTTGATTTCAACTCACAATCAGAGGAAGTAAAATTCATCAGACTGGGTAATCAGATGAGGAGAAACAAAATTTATAATCTGAGAGCTGCTATCTATCAGACTGATGAGAATGATCCTGAGTTAAGAGAAATCAAAGAGATAATGCAGAGAGAGCTTGAGAATGCTGAAAGAAGATTGCTGATAGACTATCTCAGAGCTACACCAGATCTTGAGGCAATTTTATGAATGATGCTCTATAAGGATTTCGTGTTTTTCTGTTGATTTTGTGTAAGTAAGTAGTTTAAACTCTGATCATTTATTTAACACTGCATTTGTCTATTTTGTTTTGACATCATCAATTATCATTAATTTGTGCATTTTTGCTAATGAACAAGTTGGAGGAGATTGTTAGATATAATTGATATAAATATTAATCAGTGTTTAAGTGATACAGTGATACATCAGAGTTTAAGCTGGAAGCAGTCAGAGTTTGAGTAAACACTGTCGAATGGAAGCGCAAACGCTGATTGATGGAAGCAAAAGAGTTTGTTAAACTCTGTTCAGCAAAAGCATCTACGAGTCAACAATGATTGGAGATTAATTGAAGATAAACAATGGAAGCAATATCTTTGAAGATCAGATAGCTATCAAAGAGATTGAGTTGACTTAAAAGATGTGTAGCAATCGTAATTGATATCAATTGTATAGCTTAATTATAGGAGTATCAATTTTTGATTGTATAGAAGCTGTATGTTTTATAAATACAGTTAGGTTAACCCTAGAAGGGAATCGAGCATTGAAATATTCATTCATTGTAACCTAAGCAGCTCTCTGTGATATTTTACATCACTGAGAGAGGAATTATTAATTCCAAACAGTTTTTAAGTACTAAAACGTGTGTTCTTGTTATTCTCTCATACAGTACTTGATTATATCTTGTGTATTCGTCCTAACACAAGAAAACAAGGATGAGGACGGCAAAGAACATAACAAAAAGAGTCTTGATGATGTTTATGAAGATGGAAAAGATGTTGAACATCATGTTAAAGGTGCGCCTAATTTGTCTTTTGATGATTATAAGTCTGTGGATGATTTACAACATCAGAATTTAACTCGAGCATTTTGTATGTAGAGTTCTCCATGTTTTGAAATTGATGCTGCAACATTTAATGAGATTGGTATGGATGTATGCCAAATAGGATTGTATAAGCCATATCAATTTAATTTGAATTTTTGTCACAAAAGTAGGAAGAAGACAATTGAGTTTATCGATGATAATGATGTTATAAAGTATGTTTTGTATCCGTTGGAAGATAAGGGTGTCTTGCAGCAACCATATGAATGTGTTGTCTCTCTTCGTACAACGAAAGAATTAAGAGTTCATGAAGGTCATTCATTTTTTAGCTTGACAATGGTTAATCAAGATGTCATTGGGTCAATTCAAGTGTTGTCATTGCAATATGTTGAAGAGTTCAGGTACAAAGTTCCTTGAAGGTGTTGGCCTATTAAAATAGCACCATGGTGAGATAAACAACAAGTAAATGTATTTTTAATTCTATATGAGAACTCAGGTTCGAGTTCTTTTGAAGTGTAGGAGACTGATTAGGAGGAATTTCAGTGATAACTGAGGTTCATGACTTCCGAGAAGAAAACGATAAAATAAAGGCATGAGCACTGAGGATGCTTATAGAATGACCACACTACTGGATGACATGATCATGCCAAATTAGAAAATATTGGCAGAGACTTTTATTGAGATCTTGGGGAGATTGTGCGTGCTCATGCCTAAAGCTGCATGATCATGCTTATTTTAATTATTATTTGTTTTAATTAGGATTTGGTTTTATTTTGTTAAGGATTTTATATCCCTATATAAACAACATTATGATGTACTAAATAAATAATCTTATTATTGAAATTAAAACCCTAAAAGTTTTCTCTTATTTTCTTGTGGATTCAAGAACTCCTTATGGATTTAAGGAAAAACTTGTGGATTCAAGGTATTTGAGGATTTCTCCTGTAAGAGTCCTTGTAAGGATTAACACTTGCTTTTCCTTGGCTTCCGTGCTGCGTCATAGTAATATACCCACAGATCGACCAAATTTTTAATTTTATGGATTTTATACGATAGTATAGATATGCAGGTTAAGATGATGGCAGTTTATTTAAAGGGCGTTGTGACAACCCGGGTTAAATCCCGAGCATTTTTAGAAAATTGGGTCGAGTCCCGATTTTGAATCCGAAATAAGCCGAAGCAAACTGGCCCAAATGCAGCCAACTTGGGCAGTCCACAAGCCCACCACAGGCCCCCAAAATATCATGATTTTGTTGGTGCACTTAGTACCTGTACTTTGCCTTATAAACTGATCTGAAGTCCCAAATCTCCTCGATGTGGGACTAGGGTGTTACAAACTCCCCCACTTAAACTCCTGACGTCCTCGCCAGGCCTCAACGGATATCTCATAGGTCCAAGATCGTTCCTCTCTAGCCATTGCCATTGTGGGATTATACCGGCTAGCTTCGTGTCCCCACCTTCGGACCTTTGCCCATTGTGGGATAATACCACCAGCCTTTGTGTCCCCACCTTCGGCAACTTGACGAATCAAGCTTTCGAGAGTTGGCTCTGATACCATATGTGACAACCCAAGTCAAATCCCGAGCCTTTTTTGAAAATCGGGTCGAGTCCCGATTCCGAATCCGAAATAAGCCGAAACAAACTAGCCAAAATGCAACCAACTTGGGAAGTCCACAAGCCCACCACAGGCCCCAAAAATATCATGATTTTGTTGGTGCACTTAGTAGCTGTACTTTGCCTTATAAACTGAAATAAAGTCCAAATCTCCTCGATGTGGGACTAGGGTGTTACAAACTCCCCCACTTAAACTCCTAACGTCCTCGTCAAGCCTGAACGGATATCTCATTGGTCCAAGATCGTTCCTCTCTAGCCATTGTGGGATAATACCGGCTAGCTTCGTGTCCCTACCTCCGGACCTCTGTCCATTATGGGATAATACCACCAGCCTTCGTGTCCCCACCTCCGGTAACTTGACGAATCAAGCTTTCGCGAGTCGTATAATGCCCTAGAAAATTTTGAATTTCGAATAATTTATTTTATATAAATTATGAATATTATTATGTGAGTATTGTTGGAAAGTGGAATATGTGTGAAGTTATGTTTGTGTGATTATATGATGATTAGTATGAGCCGTGAAGGTCAGTATATTTTTATTTGTAATTTTGAGGATTTAAGTATATTTAAATCATGTATTTTTGACCCTCTGTAAATTTTATAAAATTATCGGAGGGCTTAAAAATCATGAAATCTTTTGTAAAATTATCTTTATATATTTATTGAGTTTTTAAAATTGTTGGGTGGATTAATTTGGGTGGTTGAGTATTTTAAAATGATTTTAAGAGTTTTATTGTATTTAAAGGATCAAAACTTGTAAAATTCATATTTAATTCATTTCTGATCCGAAAAATATTTTAAAAATAGGGAAATTCCAAATAGTACCACTGTACAATTGGCTTTTTCATTTGGTACCATCCAACATTTTTGACTTCCAAGTGGCACCACTGTACTTTTGACTTTTCCATATGGTACCATTCAACATTTTTGACTTCCAAATGGTATCACTATACAATTGGCTTTTCCATATGGTACCATTCAATATTTTTGACTTCTGCGTGGTACCATTTTTCTCTGATTTGATTTTAGTGAAAGGAAAATGGTACCACGTAGAAGTCAAAAATATTGAATGGTACCATATGGAAAAACCAATTGTATAGTGATACCATTTGGAAGTAAAAAATGTTGAATGGTACCATATGGAAAAGCCAAAAGTACAGTGGTGCCACTTGGAAGTCAAAAATGTTGGATGGTACCAAATGGAAAAGCCAATTGTACAGTGGTACCATTTGGAATTTCCCTTAAAAATATGTGTATGCTCGTAAATTTTTATTCTTTATTTTAAAAATGAAGAGTTTAATTTTTCGAATATTTTATTTGATTTCGATTTACAAGAGTCGGTTATTAGTTTTAAAAGCGAATGAGTGGTATTTTAATTGGGCCGGAATGAATTATAGTAGTTATTTGTTAGTATTGGGCCAAGCCCAATATAAGAAAGCAGTAGAGCATTCTAGAGAGTCGGGGAAGAAAATAAAAAGAGAGAAGAAAAAGAAATTGGGGAGGAAGAAGAAGAGAGATTGAGGATTAAATTGGAGGTATGAATATACATATATAGATACATAAGTGTGTGATTCGTGGGTGTGTATACACGCGTGTGTGTGTGTATGTGTGTGAGGATGGCTTGGGTGCGCGTGTATCTAACTGGTGGAGCAGCTGCGCAGGGAAAGAAAGGCCGCGTGGTGGCTGACAGTGGCGGTGTCCTCTGGCAGCAGGCGCGAGGAAGGCAGGTGGAGAGGAGAGAAAGAGAGAGAGAGAGAGAGAGAGAGAGAGAGAGAGAGGAGAGAGATGGTGGAGAGTTTTCCTCCGGTGGCTTGACTTTCGGATCAGAGCCAAAAGGTATAAATTTTATTTAATTAATTAATTTATTTCATTTTCGATGTAATTATTTAATTTTCAATTTTAGATTATATTATGTGGATTGTTGTAATTAAACTGATGTAAATTGTGAGCTTAATGTGTTAATTGTTGTAATTAGATTATGAATATTGTTTTATTTCCGGGATTTAATCCGGAGAGTTGATATTGTTAGCTATAGATGTTCGTGTTTAGTAATGATTATTTGTTAATTGTTAACTACTAATTGCTAATTGTTATTGTCATATAAAATATGTGGAGTTTATATGAGTTACTAGTTGTAAATGTTCAAGTGCTAAATGCTAATTATTGTATTTGTGTAAGTATTTGTGTATGATAATTTAAAAGCGATATAATGATTTTCGGATACCAATGTTACACTTTGAGTTATATTGAGTAGTTAATTGTAAATCGTAAGTTATAAGTATAAGTTGTAATTGTGTTGTGGATTCGAATTGTTAATGATAATTAGCATGTTTAAAGAATTGTTAAGTGGTTACTAAATTACTTTGATAATTGTTAGTAATTATCGGATATGTTATATGATCAGTAAATTGTATGTTGGATTTGGAGTGACAATTATACTTGTTGAATCGCTATTTGTGGATATGGGTTTTTAGGATAAAAGAAGTTATATGTACATTTTGATTGGATTGTGATATATGTCCGTAATATGAAACTATCTCCTGATTGTATAGTTTTCAAATGTAATCTATAGTAAAGTTAAACTGTTATTTAATTTTCTTTATGTGTTTATCTGCGAGGAGTTGTAACGAGATCACAAGTCTTAAATGTCAATATTTAAAGACTGGTGTAATTCTCTTCAACTAGTTCCTCGGGCTTACGAATACCAATGATTAACTATCACGAGTATAATCAATATACTTGAGTGAGGTGATCATCGGTATAGCGTAAGTAATAGTTAGTGCTAGGGGTTGTTCCCTAGGGCTTACGAACATCAATGATTGATTGTCACGTGTATCATTAAAATGCGTGAAAAATACGATCATTGGTGTAGCGTAAGTAGTAGTGTTAATGTAAATTATTATATGCTAGGTGCCGCATGTTTGGGCGGGTACTTTTCTTACTTGTTTATTTTTATGTTGCTGCAAGTTGAGGCAGCTTTATTTTTGCTAAAGCAGGGTTGAATTGTATTTGAGGGGCTGTGCCCATAGTCCGGTAAACGAATACTTCATGCTGAAATTTTCTAAAAATCCCCTGCAATCTATTTAAAATGTATGTAATTTATTTGATTTCAAAGTATATGATTTTCGAAAGTATAAATGGATGTGTAATAGTTGGCGTGAAAGTTGAAGTATGATTTTTGCTATAAAGTGGATGCCTGGATAGTATTCAAGTGTTAAGAGGATATATGTGTTAGATGCTTATTTGATCTAGTTGATTATACTAGAACTATTCTATGAAAATAATTGGATATGTATATATGTGATATATGTATAAGCGCTATAGGACGCGTATGGGTAGAATAGAGCAAATAAGATTTTGCTTGATTTGACACTGAAACGGTACTTGAATTGGTAAAGGTGCGAGTAAGAGACCTGTCCGAGAGCAGTGCAAGGATAAGCAGAAATTGGAACAAAAGGGTAATTAGCGAAGTCGACGAGGGTATGGATGTGAAGTTAGCAAATTACAAAGTAAAGACTGATGTGAATTTGAGTCAAGGATCTATGGTAGGATCGAGGACTTCGTATAACAAGGCAAGTGTTATTGCTATTCACTTATTGTTCAAGTGATGCAATTTAGTTTATTTATCGTATTTAAATGATTTGGTCAAGTATAGTTGAAAGATGACATGTAAACTCCTTCAAATTAGCGTGATGCTGTTTACTTTCCCTACCCATAATTAACATGTCGATTTTACAAAGAATCTTGTAAATAACCCTTTTCACATTTTGACAATGGAATGCCATTACTTCTATTTTCGTCAAATACTCCTAAGAAATTTTCTAAACAAGGAAATCAAAGTTCTCTTAACTTTTATGAAAACCTGCTGGCAAAATTCCTGATCTAGCATATTTTAACCAATGGATTCCCATTTAGACAATGTTTTCTCTAAGCTGATCTGAACCTTTCCATATTGAAACTGATTGCAATTATTTGTTCTAATCTGTTTTCTCCACTTATGGAAGCCCAAATTCTTCAGTATGTATAAATTTTATTTAATTCCGGTACTTGACCATGTCGTTGCTTTAGTCTAGAGTTGTTAGGAATAATTCATAAGTTGTGATGTTTAGAATAGAATTTACACATTATACTTCTTGTAATCCTGATCTTATAAAGGATTTAGCACTGTATATAGGTTTTATGTGTAAAACAGTTATCTGTATAGTTTAATCAGGAATTAACAGTGTATCGGAGACTACATGTCAGGAACAGAGAGCAAATCCTGATGACGTGTCCAATACTGATGGTTGATCAGATACTGATGCAGTGTGCAGATCCTGATATCAGTCGTGTTACTGATGATGTCATTATGGATGCTACAGAAACTGGCAAGTGCTATAAAACAGGATCGTTGTTTGAAGAACAAGCAAGAAGATATTATGAAGGAAAGAGTTTTCTATTGAAGGAAACTATCGACTAGAAGGCAGAACATTGTCATGTATAGATTATATCTTTCTGTTATTAGTTGATAGGTAGCATTATAAATACTCTCTCAATATCATTGTAAAGAGTGTGAGGCGTGAGACGAAATTGTGAGTTCGTGTGCGTAGCTCTGTATAAGGTTTGTATTCGAGAAGTTCGAAACAAACAGAGAGATATTTGTATTGTCAGCAGCTGCTAAAGGTATTGTACACCTTTGGTAGAGTTTGTATTTGATCTTATTAATACAAACAAGAGTTTGATTCATTCGTTTATTCTTGTTTTTATAATCAAGCAAAAATCAGACAGGATTATATAACTTGTATTCAACCCCCCCCTTCTACAAGTTATTCGAGTTAACAATTGGTATCAGAGCAGGTTGATTTCGAATAATCATAAAGATCTGCAATCATGTCTGGTTACAAGGATGGGAATACTAAGATTCCTATGCTCAAGAGAAACGAATATACTCTATGGGAAGTAAAGATGTTGCATCATCTGGAAGCAACAGATCCTGATTATCTTGACAGAATCAGAGATGGACCTTTTGTTCCAACAAAGGTCATTGGACAAGCAACTGTTGATGGTAAGGTTGTTCCAGAACATACAGCAGAGAAGCCAAAATCTGAATGGTCAGATAAGGACAAGGAGAGTGTTCTTAAAGATGCTAAAGTGAGAAACATATTATTCAATAGTCTTGATTCTGTTCTCACTAATTATGTTCTCTCTTGTAAAACTGCTAAGGATATATGGGACAATCTTAAGGTTCACTGTGAAGGAACTAAGCCTGTCAGGAAGAATATGAGGACATTACTTATACAACAGTATGAGTACTTTGAATCCAAGTCTGGTGAGTCACTTACTGATACCTTTGATAGGTTTACAAAACTCATCAATGAGATGGCCATGCATGGTAAATATTATGACTTGGAGGATATGAATACAAAGTTCATGAAAGCTTTGCCTGATTTCTACAATGAGAAGATATCTGCGATTGAGGAAGCTAATGATCTAGATGAGATTTCATTAGAGGCAGTCTATGGAAAATTGAGAGCTTATGAACTTGACAAGCAGCAGAAAAAGAGCAGGAGTGAAGGAAAGATGAAGACTATTGCACTTACTTCTCAATCTGAAGTAAAGAAGCTTCCTGAAGAACAGCATGAAGAGATTGCTGTAAAGAATTCGAGGAAGAAGAAAAGCAAAGAAAGTTCTGAGTCAGAGACTACTGATATGGACTCTGACAACAATGATTCTGAATCTGAGATGCAAGAACTCTTTGCTATGTTTGCTAAGGCCTTCAAGAAAGGCAGATTCAACAGGAGAAGATTTAGCAAAGGACCTTTTCAAAAGAAGGAGGAGAAGAAGAGTGACAAGAGCAAAAGTACAATTGTCAAGCTTGATAAGGCCAAGATCAAGTGCTTTAACTGCAGCGAGCTTGGACACTTTGCTAGTGAGTGTAAGAAGCCTAGGAATTCAGGAAAGGATAATGCACTTATGGTCACACAGAAGGATTGGGCTGATTCCAGTGACTCTGAAGATGAATTGGATTATGAAAACATTGCATTGATGGCCAATAGTTTAGACAAACCTGGATCTCCAAAGAAAACTTCTCCATCCTCTGATAAGGTATCACTTCACTCTCTTGATTCATTTGATAGCTTAAATTCTGATGAAATTAGATCTATCCATGCTGAGTTTAAGAATCTTATGACTAATTTTAGAATTCTTACTTGTGAAAGAGATGAACTTAAGGTTAAGACTGATAAATTAGTTGATAGAAATAATTTTCTTGAATCTGAATTAATTCAAATGGAAAAATACAAGTTGAGTTCTGATAAAGCTAAGCATGATTATAGTGTAATTCTTGAGGCTTATGACTATGTCAGAAAAGAACTAGAAGAAGAGAGAGATGTGATTAAGACCATTAACAATTCCAGTAAGAAGACAATAGAAATCTTTGAGAGTGGAATTCGTGGTAAGGTTAATGGTTTAGGTTTTGATAAGGCTAGACAAGAAGAAAAAGTAGCTATTGTCAATAATGATAGTAAGGTAGAAGCTAACACATCTAAATCTGAAGGTAAGAAAATTGTTTCTGAACCTAATCATGTTAAATTTGTTGATTCAAAAGGTACCCCTGTTGTACACAAGAGAATTAACAATAGTTATTCAGATGAGAAAGTGTTAGAGAAACCTAAGAATGTAAACATAGGGTTTCTGTCTAAGTCTCAGTTGAAACAGAGATTAGATGGTCTTTCAGAGTCTAGCAAGATCAAGAGAAATAGGAATGGAAAAGAAGGTATTAACAAAGAGAATAATTACAAGAATGTACCTGATGCACCTAGGAAAAAATGCTATAAGTGTGGAAATCATAATCATTTGGCCCTAGACTGCAATCAAAAACCTTCTTGGAAAACTGAGTCCAGATTCCCCAAGACTCAGAAAATTCAATACCAACCACAAAAAGCTTGTTATCATTGTGGTAGTTTACTTCATTCCATTTACATGTGTAGAGAATATCATGAACTGTATTATGACTATTATTCTTTGAAATCTGAAACTCCTAGTCACAAACAGTTTGTGAGATCAGAGTCTAAAGTTGACTCTGCAACAGGTAAAATAAAGGCAAAATCTTCAAAATCTGTTGTCTCTAAATCTAGTAAGAAAGGATCCAATCAAAGTTGGGTCCTAAAAAATTCTAACTAGTTACTTTTTGTTTGCAGGGCACAGGAAAGAAGCATTCAATTATCTTGGACAGTGGATGCTCTGGACACATGACTGGAAAGAAGTCCCTGCTTACAAAGTTTGAGAGGAAAGCTGGCCCAGTAATATCTTTTGGAGATGGCAACAAAGGAGAAACTCTGGGATATGGCTCAATTATTTTGGGGAATGTCATCATAGAAAATGTAGCACTGGTTGAAGGCTTGAAACATACTCTTTTAAGCATAAGTCAACTGGGTGATAAAGGTTACAAATCAATCTTTGACAGAGAAGGATGCAAAGTCTTGAATATGCAGAATGGAGACATTGTTCTAACTGGTCAAAGGCATGGTAACATATATGAAGCCAGCTTAAGTGATACATCTAAAGGAATTGTTAGATGTCTCTACAGCAAAGCAACAAATGATGAAAGCTGGAATTGGCACAAGAAGCTCTCACATCTTAATTTCAAGAAGCTTAATCAACTTGTTAAATACAATTTGGTGAGAGGCCTACCTCAGGCGAATTTTGTGCAAGATGGACTTTGTGATGCATGTCAGTTTGGAAAGCAAAGAAGAACCACTTTCAAGAGCAAGACTGAAAATTCAATTACTGAACCATTTCACATGCTACATCTTGATCTGTTTGGTCCAGTAAACATTATGTCTATCAGCAAGAAAAGATATGCTCTAGTTATGGTGGATGATTTCACAAGGTTTACATGGGTGTTCTTTCTACACAAGAAGGATGAAGCTCCTCAGCAAATCATTGAGCTCATCAAGAATATTCATAATAACTCTGAGTACAAAGTCAAAGTACTTAGGAGTGACAATGGTACAGAATTCAAGAATTCTACAATGGAGGGGTTTTGTGCAGACAATGGAATTACTCAACAGTGTTCTGCACCTGGTACACCTCAACAAAATGGTGTAGTGGAAAGAAAGAACAGGACTCTCATAGAGGCAGCAAGAACCATGCTTGCAGATGCAAAACTTCCAACCTACTTTTGGGCAGAAGCTATTAACACTGCATGTTTCACTCAGAACTGTACCTTGGTAAATAGTCATGGAAAGACTCCCTATGAGATGATCAAAGGAAAGAAACCAAGTGTGAAATATTTTCACATCTTTGGATGTAAATGCTATGTCCTAAAAGTTCATCCAGAACAACTTGGAAAATTTGAAGCCAAATCGGATGAAGCAATTTTTCTAGGATATTCAGCATCTAAGGCCTTCAAAGTTTATAATCTCAGAACTCACATTGTTATGGAATCAATTCATGTTGCATTTGATGATAAGAAATTTGGAATTTTGCAAACTGATGAAAGCCATGACAAATTGGAATTTGAAAATCTGAAGATTTCTGAGATACTCTCAAGTGATGATGAAGGTTCTCCAGAAG
This sequence comes from Kitagawia praeruptora, assembly GCA_037693485.1. NCBI lineage: Eukaryota > Viridiplantae > Streptophyta > Magnoliopsida > Apiales > Apiaceae > Kitagawia > Kitagawia praeruptora. The sequence continues at coordinate 110,656,089 of CM075351.1, read as the reverse complement.
GAATTTTTATTGCTTCTCAAAGGAATGCTACTGTTGAGGGGGAGCAAATCAATCAGAGAGAACACAGTGATCATCAGGAGCAGACTAGTCTTTCAGAGTCTATTCCATCAGGAATTGACGTTTCAGAGTCTACTCCATCAGGAACTGACCTTTCAGAGTCTACTGAGGAAAGATCAGTAACTAGCAGCAATATGGAATCTACTGATTCTATTGATCAAAGGAGAGTTTTTGAAGGTAGAGAGAATTCTTCTACAAAAGATACCACTAACTTAGGGGGAGAGACTAGCAGAGTTAATCTACCACCTGTTAGAAAATGGACAAAGGATCACACTGAAGATTTGATAATTGGTGATCCAAATAGTGGTGTTCGAACTAGAAGATCAATTCAAAATGAATGCTTGTATAGTTGCTTTCTCTCAAAGAATGAACCTAAGAAGGTTGAAGAAGCCTTACAGGATCCTGATTGGGTAATTGCAATGCAGGAGGAGTTAAATGAGTTTGAGAGAAACAAAGTTTGGAAACTGGTACCAAGACCTAAAGATAGATCTATTGTTGGTGCAAGATGGGTTTTTAGAAACAAGCTAGATGAATCTGGTATGATTGTAAGAAACAAAGCAAGACTGGTGGCCAAGGGATATTCTCAGGAAGAAGGCATTGATTATGATGAGACCTTTGCACCTGTAGCAAGATTGGAAGCAATCAGAATGTTTCTTGCATTTGCAGCTCATTCAAAATTCAAGGTATACCAGATGGATGTTAAGAGTGCTTTTCTAAATGGCAAACTTGATGAAGAAGTATATGTAGAACAGCCACCTGGATTTGTTGATCCAAAGTTTCCAAATCATGTCTACAAACTTGACAAGGCACTCTATGGACTAAAGCAGGCACCAAGAGCATGGTATGAGACTTTGTCTAAATTTCTTCTTGAAAATGGCTTCACAAGAGGTACAATTGACAAAACTCTATTCTTTAGAAAGATAAAAGGTGAATTGCTTTTAGTTCAAGTTTATGTTGATGATATTATTTTTGGTTCTACTAATGAGAAGTTATGTGCTAAGTTTAGCAAGCTTATGCAGTCTAAGTATCAGATGAGCATGATGGGTGAACTAAATTATTTCTTAGGCTTGCAGGTCAAACAGACTGAGACTGGTATTTTCATTAATCAGTCAAAGTATATCAAAGATCTTTTAAGAAGGTTTGACTTTCAAGACTGTGCAGTTGCAAAAACACCCATGGCAACAGCCACTAAACTAGACTCTGATCCTAAGGGGAAGAGTGTGGATAATACTAGTTATAGAGGCATGATAGGCTCTTTGTTATATCTAACTGCAAGTAGGCCAGATATAATGTTTTCTACCTGTTTATGTGCTAGATTCCAAGGTGATCCTAAGGAATCTCATTTAATTGCTGTGAAGAGAATTTTTAGATATCTCAAAGGAACTCCAAATCTTGGTTTGTGGTATCCTAGAGAATCTGATTTCTTTCTAATTGGCTATTCAGACTCTGATTATGCAGGGTGTAAAATAGACAGGAAAAGCACTACAGGTACATGTCAATTCTTGGGAAATAGATTGATTTCTTGGGCAAGCAAGAAGCAACAATCTGTTTCAACCTCAACTGCAGAAGCTGAGTACATAGCAGCAGGCAGTTGTTGTGCACAGCTCCTTTGGATAAGAAATCAGTTAATGGATTATGGTATGACACTTAGTAATATTCCTATGTTTTGTGATAATACTAGTGCTATTAAAATTGCAGAAAATCCAGTTCAACATTCAAGGACTAAGCACATTGATGTCAGGTATCATTTTATTAGAGAACATATTGAGAATGGTACTGTGGAACTTCATTTTGTTCCTACTGACAAACAGCTTGCAGATATTCTAACTAAACCACTTGATGAGACTACATTCAGTAGACTAGTAAGTGAGTTAGGAATGTTAAATTTTTAGATCTTTAACATCTGCAAAAGTAGCAAGGTATGTTGTTCTTAGCTTATAGACTTGATATTCTTGTCAGGATCTATATTTGATTGTTAAATGTTTTAGCTATAACACTTTGCCTTGATAAATTTCAGTATGATAGACTTGTTAATAATCATCAGGATTAGATTTGTTATCAGGATGCTGACGTCATCAGTATTGTGTCAGTATCAGGATTATGAAAATTGTTTCAGATCCTGACGTTTACTTTGTGTAGTAATCTGATTCTGTGATGTGTTAAGTCTATGCTAGCAAGTTTTGATATTTGCATACTGATAATTTGTACATCATTCAGAAATCAAAAGACAAGCAGATAACAAGAAATTGTATTTTCATTAATAGAAATCATTACATGGAAATGAAATACAACATCTTTTTGTCTAAATTTCTATTCTATACTTGTCTTTGATATGAACTCTGAGGAACAGGACAAGGAGCATCTCAAGAAATCCATCAGGGGATGAAAGCCTCGTTTGCTCTTGGATTCCTTGTCTGGGCAACTTGAATGAGAGCAGCTAACTTAAATGAATAGCATCTCCATCAAGATCAACCTCAGACTCTCGGCCAAATTCTTCATCCTCAAGTTTTGAGGAGGTTAGGGGAAGATTGTATCCAACAGATGGATGTTCTAGTAGAAACCTCTGGATGTTATCGAAAACCAATCCATTCATGATTAGTTCGATGAGAAGAGTCGTTTGTTCAAAGAGATGATCAAGAACAGGATGTTCATCGACCAAGAAAAATCTGAAAAATGGGTTTGAAGAGATTTTTGGTTTGAGAAGCATTGTTGAGAAGAAAAGATATTGAAAGGTTATGGAGAATGGCATAAGGCGTTTGGTTCTTTTAAAGAAAGACGTGAGAAGTTGAGCAGTCACTTGGAAGTCTTAATGAAGTCAAATGCTAATTATTGCATGAGACTGTATTTCTTGTTTCAAGAAATATTGAAAATATCTAACCAATTGATTTTCTGTTCAGATTAATTGTTTATTTTCTTTTTCAGATAAAAGAAAAATGCCACGTGGAAACTCCATATTAAGTCTCTGATAATATTGGTCAGGATTTCATGTGTGACCATCAGGATTTGAAAATCATATTTTTAAATCACATTGCATTTTGTGATTATTTTGATGAGAGGTCATCATGAAAAGGAAGCTGATCAGTATTGCTTATTTATACCCTGATTTATTTCATGAAAATCAATTTTGGATTTTATTTTCCAAAAATCGTGGGTAACTGCATTTTTCAGGGACTGACACCTGTCAATCTACGTGTCAACGTGGGATAGTGGTCTGAAAGATTTGTGAAATATATTTGTTTTAAAACTCTAATCGTGCAATTGCTTTCTCTAATCTTACATTCTCTAAAGCAAAAATCACTCTTGAGTTTTCAAAATCACTAATCCATTTCAAGAATTTTTCAAGTTTCTTTTCAGATCAAAAATGGCAGCTCAGAGAAGATTACCTAAATCAGTAGCCTTCAAGTTTGGTGACTTTGATTTTATGACAAACAATCATGTTGCAGCTATTACCAACAAGGAAGGAGTGTCATCTGATTTTCATCCAATCATGGACTTTCTGGTGTATGGACCATTAAGTTATGCATTGACAGCATCTCCACAGATTAATCAAGTAGCTGTTTCACAAGCTTGGGAGAATGCTGAGGTAATTGATTCTACTCAGAGTCAATCAGGTAAGATTGTTCTACATTTAGGACAAGATTTATTTGACATTACTGAATCTGTTGTTAATTCAGTACTTTACTTACCTGTTACTGATAGTTATGAGAATGTACCATCTGATGATAATATAAGAACTATGTTGTCTGAATTAGGTTATAGTGGACCTCTAGATAACATGAGCCAGTTGAATAGAACTTTTCTTAGAAAGGAATGGTCTTTTTACTTTGATCAAATTGCTAAATGTTTTACTGGCAAATGTAGTTCTTTTCAACAAATTACTTCTGTTACATCACATATTGCTTATAGTTTGCTTTATGACAGAGTAATTAACATTGGTCATATTATCTTAAGTCAGATGAGTATTAAACTTGGGTCAAGAGATCAAAACAGGAAAATGGTTTATTATCATAGATTTATGCAATTGTTTATTAACCATTTTATTCCTGATGTTGAAGCTAGATTTGGTAGGGAACATTGTGTTTCTTCTTATGAACAGCAAAAGAGAATTTTCTCTGATATTACAAAGAAGGACAATGAAAAGAATCTAGATGAAATACCTGCAATTCATTATCCACATCATTTTCAGGTAATTCTTAACACTCATCTTCCTACTATCTACAATTCTTCTTTCTTTTGTGGTGAAATGGCTCAGGAATCTCAATTGGAGGAGAACCCACCTGTGTCTACCCAAGTAGCCCAAAACATCATAGTCTCTGAAACAATTCAAGAACCAAATTTTGATCCACAGCCTATTGTTTCAAAGAAACCAACCTCTGGTGTTTCTCAAAAGATATCAGTTGTAAGGAAGAGAAGATTTGTTGTGTCAAGTAGTAGTAGTAACTCTAGTGAATATGATGATGATTTAACTCTTGCTGAGAGAGCAGAATTGAAGGCTGCAATTCAACTTTCTTTGTTAGCACAAAGAGATGAAAAACCTAGTCACAGCCAGGCTGCAGTCTCTCAAAAGGCTGTAGTTCTTAAAAAGGGAAAACAGTTACTGGATACTGTCTCTCAAAAGACTGTGTCTATTGAACAAAGATCTCATCCCAAGATCACTTATGTGTCTACACCTCTTGAGTCTTCTCAGGATAAATCTTTTGCTCACTATATCAGGAGAACAAGGAGAAAGATTCAATTGTCACCTACACACACAGAGTCTAGTCCAACTAATATCATGCAGGTTTCTACAAATCAAGCTACATCTATGTCAGTATTTGACAAAAGAGATCTGGATATTGATTCTTCATGGGAAACTACATTATCATACAGACTGGCTATGGGACTAATTTCTCTCAAAGTGAAGTTGTCAAGGCCTGTTCTAGACTTTTTGGTTGAAAAAGTACCAAAACTTTTATTTCCAGATGAATATGGACTTCTACATCAAAGACTTGACTTAATGAAGATGTATTTCTATGTATCTGTCAGAAGACAATTAGTCAAGAAATTTGGACTCTCGAAGCATGTTGCACTTCAATCACTTCATGCATATTTATTTGACAAGGATGTAATTATTGAAGATGCTTCAGCTCAAGGTGAACAACTGGAGGAAGTAGATAGAGGGAAGCAGTCAACAGAAGATACTATTGCACCAGTGGTGAATAGTAGGAAAGATCAGATCACAGTCACTGTAACACAAGAACCATCTAGTCAGAGGAAGGATGACTCAGGAGCTGTGATAGCTGATGTTGAAAGGTCTTCTGTGATGACTGAGAATGCAAGTGAGATACCCTATGATATGGGAGGAATGACTTTGGTTGATTTTTCTGAAGATCAAACAAATTTTGTTCAGTCAGAGTCTATCCACCTTGAGGGTGTGTCTCAGCAAACAACACTTAAAGACGGTGATGTACTAACTATGGTGTCTAATGAAGTATTACTGAAGACATCAGAGTCTAGTAAACAACCTGAAAGTGGTATACTGGAGTCTGTAGTTTCTGAAAGGAAAGAAGATGATTGTATGGGTTCAGAGACTATAGCAGCTCACTCCTTGGAGAAAACCTCAAGCCACATGCCATATGAGGAACCCTCTCTCCATGTGAGTTCAGGTATAAAAACTCCTTCTAAACTCTATTTTTCTGTAGGTCATGAGAGCACTTATCTAAATTTGAGTGATACAGTTGAAAAGATGGACTTAGATCCACAATTTGAGCGGCTGGCTCCTGACCAGGCAAAAGGTGAGGTAGAAAGAGTGTTGACTTTAGAAAGTCAAAGTGAGAATGAGGGTATGGATGATCAACTCCATAGTGAGGAAGAGAAAATTAGGAAACCATCATTTGATTTCTGGGATCAGGTTTTTCCTGAATCTTGGTCTGAAAATTTGGGTATGGATGCTGGTACTTATTCATTCATCAAAATGTATCAGAAGAATGACCTAGCACATCACAATGCAAAGCCAGAAGTTAAAGCTCAGAAGCAAAAGGAGAGGCTTGCAGGAATCATTAACAGAAGAGGTGCCAGGATAAAGCAATCTCTTGATACATATGTACCAGATGAAGATCCTAATGATCCTAGTGTTCCTTTGTATGTACTTCCAATATCAGCTAGAATTGAGACATCAACAGTCTCTGATCACTCTAAGGAGGAGTCAGGATTTGAAGATGTTAGTACACAGAATACTGGTGAAGGAGATGATGATCATGTTTCAGTTCCAGAACAGAAAGATGAAGACGTTGATACTTCTAATCAGGTTTTATTACTTGAATATCATACAACTCAAGCAACTTCTTCTACAAGACTTGAAGATAAAGTTCTTTCTGATTCTGATACTGAAGATACTAGAAGCACTTCCAACATTGAAGTTCATTCTGATGTTTTGAAAGATATTCAGAATTCTCAAATTGCTATTCAAACAAGACTTCAATCACTTGAAGATAACCAAGTCACAATTATGGAAAATCAAGCAGTTCTTATGAATCTCATTTGTTCTGTTTCTGAATCTCTTGGAATTAATGTTGCTGATGTCAAAAAGGGGGAGATAAAGACAATTCAAAGACAACAACAACACTACCAGACTGAAGGAGATAAAGATAAATCTAAAGCTGGGGGAGATAAAGATCAGACAAATGGTAGTAAAAAGAAGAACCAGGAGTGACAGTGGTGAATCTCAGCTAGGAAGTGGTAAAGGAAGAGCAGCATTAATAGTTAAAATTCTTTCTTCTAAGTACTAGATAAACGTCTACATCTGTGAAGGAGGTACTTAACTTCATAATTCTACATTTATAAATTCTATTCTGGTTGTATTGTTATATGTTTTGACATCCACAACTTAGATTTATGCTTCAGATTGTAAAGCATAAATAGGGGGAGATTGTTAGGAATAATTCATAAGTTGTGATGTTAAGAATAGAATTTACACATTATACTTCTTGTAATCCTGATCTTATAAAGGATTTAGCACTGTATATAGGTTTTATGTGTAAAACAGTTATCTGTATAGTTTAATCAGGAATGAACAGTGTATCGGAGACTACATGTCAGGAACAGAGAGCAAATCCTGATGACGTGTCCAATACTGATGGTTGATCAGATACTGATGCAGTGTGCAGATCCTGATATCAGTCGTGTTACTGATGATGTCATTATGGATGCTACAGAAACTGGCAAGTGCTATAAAACAGGATCGTTGTTTGAAGAACAAGCAAGAAGATATTATGAAGGAAAGAGTTTTCTATTGAAGGAAACTATCGACTAGAAGGCAGAACATTGTCATGTATAGATTATATCTTTCTGTTATTAGTTCATAGGTAGCATTATAAATACTCTCTCAATATCATTGTAAAGAGTGTGAGGCGTGAGACGAAATTGTGAGTTCGTGTGCGTAGCTCTGTATAAGGTTTGTATTCGAGAAGTTCGAAACAAACAGAGAGATATTTGTATTGTCAGCAGCTGCTAAAGGTATTGTACACCTTTGGTAGAGTTTGTATTTGATCTTATTAATACAAACAAGAGTTTGATTCATTCGTTTATTCTTGTTTTTATAATCAAGCAAAAATCAGACAGGATTATATAACTTGTATTCAACCCCCCCTTCTACAAGTTATTCGAGTTAACAAGAGTTTCATTGTTGGAATCTTATTGCAAATTATATCCCCATTCTTGCTCAATTGAAATTTCTCTTTGCATAATCTGCAGTGGTTATAATTCAAAGTATTCGTATCAATCTTGTTGATACCTTTTTAAATTGACGTTCTTTATAAATTCCCCTATGTGGTATCGAACTTGTCGATACCAGACGATGATGTCATTTCTTATTAATTCCTAATCATAAGTGTTATTCTGGACGTGAGTTCCAGTTGTTGGAAGTCAAGGGTGGTCGATTGTTCCGACACCTGACCTGAGTATTAAAGATAGAATTGGAAATGTTTTTATTAAATGAAAATGTTTTCAGGACTGAGGACGCCAGTCAGAGTATGAGTATTATGTTATAGGCCAAAAGGGGCCTTGGATCCAGTTGAGTATTTGGATATACCAAGAGAGTATATCCGGAGTTTTAGTGTGACTGATCATCCACTTTAACTCGTTGCGTCGAAATGAAAATCCAATTCTAATCTATAAATTGAGTATCCAGTTGGACATTGATTCGTATCGCTTGACCATGAATTTCCAAGTATTATTACTGAATGGTTATCATTTGACGTTGAATTTTCGAGTATCATTATTGAATTGTTCAAGCTTGATTCCCTTGAAGTCTATAATGCTTATTTTGGTTGAACAAAACTTTTATCTGTTCTAGTTCCTGTTGCACCTCATTAATGGTGAAGTATTGGCCCTCATGGCAACTTAAAAGTAATATCACAGATTCTTTCACAGTGTGAGTTGAAATTCGTTTGTTATCAGATTTGTTTCGATATTGAAATTGTTATCACTTTATGCACTTGCTGAGCATTGTTGGCTCACTCTTGCTTTTGTTTGTTTTCTCCAGTTAAGAGAGAAGTTTAGTAAACCTAGTAAGTGGACAGATGGTATTAATCTCCGGGCAGCGAGAAGAGACGTTCGAGTTGTGGACTTCGTTAGATAGTGGTTTTGAATATTCACAGAATTGTATAATAATTTTATTCTGAGATTGAGTTGTATTAAAGTAATTCGATAGTTTGTTTCACACCATAACCTGTATGCAATCTTGGTTAAGGGGTTTATATTATTAAATGTTGTTTATATTCAGAGATGTACAATGTTGATTTTGGTTGGTGGCCCCCAAATCTGTACCCCGGATTTTGGGACCGTTACAAGTTGGTATCAGAGATACAGGTTATGGTCACTGAAACAGATTAGGAGGGTTAGGTGTACGTGTATAGGATAGATGTCGGGTAGAACGATTTAGGACAATGATCGCCTTAGGGTTCTTCGACAAGTATTGCAACGTTATACGATCTTTCGGCATATCGCGCGAGTGTGAGTTCGAATAGTTTAAGGATTGGGCTATGAGCGAAACAGCAAACCCGAAGCAACATAAGCTAAGTGGGCAGCTAGAGCTATCAGTCCGGGGGACGTCATCTCGAGATTTTTGCGTATATTTTAGAACATTCCTACGATATTAGTTACGATGTGAACGTCATGGAGAGAATACGAGAAAGTTGTGAACACGAAGTGGGAAATGATTATTAGTAAGAATTGTAAGTTAAGCGTAGTTGTGCATCTTTAATCGTTTATTCATTCAAATTCATTGCTTAAAGAAATTTCTTATCCTTCTTTTGAATTGTCGTAAATTAATTCCTGGCTGGTATCGTTGTTGAGGCATTCGTTGCGCAGTGACGGTCCAAAATCGAGAATGAATTGAGATCTTCTTATTTATTCAACTCATTATTGTCAGGCCGGTTTTGGCAGCTAAGTATTAGTGCTTAGTCGACAAGAGTGAGGTTATGAATAATTAGGAATTTCTTGAATGTTTGCTTGAGCAATCATTGAAGCATCTATTGAAAAATATTTATATTTCAATCGATGGTGAGTTTCGTATTCAGATTTAGTCGACTTCAATCTCGTTCTTTCGGAAATATCTGAATTTTTCAGAGAGTACAAGATTCAATTTTTCATGAAGATTTTTGAAACTCTTGAATCCCTTTCATTATCATGAATGCTTAAATTTCTTTATTCAGCCGAGATGGACAACCTATGTAGATAGGGACTCAGGGTCATCTTATCTTTGTGATAAAAGTCCGGTGGGACGCCACTGATTGTGTTTGTCATGAAGTACTAAAGACTGGTCATCTTTATGTACTGTGGTGGTTGACCAAGTGACAAATCCAACCTGAAAATAGTTCAAAGATCATATTGATCTCTCGGTTGAATTCCTTTATAAAAGCTTTATCAAATAAACTCAGTCAATATTCATATTTGATGCCCCATTCAATTTGTTGACCTCCTTTGTCGGAGATTCGATGATTTCAGAATTACTAGTAATGAAAAGATGTGTAGATAGACGCGACGACGTCTTAAGTGATTGAAACTACAATTATACTGACGAAGAATTGGTTATGCAAGTTTAAGAGTTTGGTGACTAAGACAAGATTTGAGGCTAATGAGAAATTGAATAAAGGAAAAGAGCAGTGAATAAGAGCACATTATCGCAGATATTGAAAGGCAAAAAGAGAATAATAATGAAGATGTTGGTATAAGACATCCCATGTAAGGCGGAGGTAGTAGATGGAATACCATAAGATTTTGAATATTTTGAACCCGATGCGGGACATTAGATGGTAGAATCAAGGAGAGATGATTTGAGTAAAACAAAGCAAAGTAGAATGAGAAGGTTTGTAAGGATTAGTAAGAAAACAATCAAGACTGAATGAGGGGTAAGGTGAATACGTGGAGTAAATGACTTATGCAAGCCAGTGTAGAAAGTCACGATTATCAAGGATGGTGGAAAGTTAATCAAGATGAAATAAAATGTCAGTAAGGTGGAAGGAAGAGAAACCAGAGAGTTTCCAGAAGTGATTAAATAAGAAGACATACAGGATTTAGTTAAGAAAAGAATGTAGAATCCCGAAGATGTGGAGTTAGAAGAGAAAAGGCACCGTAGTGCCTATAGAAAGAGAATTTGCAGAAACTAACGAGATCCCATGGTCAGAAGGTAATATTTCGGGAGTAGAATCCCTAGAGATTTTATTAAGAGAAATGTGGGAAGTTGTGGTTGTAACCAGAAGGGCAGTATGATGACAAGTAGTACAGTCAGAAGTCGAAGCTATGTGTTATGAGCTTGGAAAGATGGGAATTTTTGCCAGAATAGTATCATATTAATCTTAGTGGAATTATGAAGAAAGTAATAAGACTACTATTATAATTATCAAAGAATTGGGAAATTCAATGCGATTATAAAGGTAGTTATCAGGGAGTGGATTGTGACGACTATAAAAAGAGTCAAATATGATTCAGGATTAAATTTATTTCCTATTAATGAAGGGGAGATTTTGATCTTAAGAAATGTGAAAAAAATGATGTTCTGAAGTCGAAAACAGATATAGAAGTCTTAGCAATCAAGCCGATCAAGAAATTGATATATCAAAGGAATGAAGTTGTTTTGTATAAAAAGAAGGTAGCAGAAAGGAGATGATTAAGTAAAGCATATTTCAATGAATAAGATTTCAAACAGTAGTCGGACGAAGAATTTTATATGATCGTAGATCACGAATCAAGATGTTCGAAGGTTAGTGAAGCGTATGCAATCCAATGGATAATGACCTTGTATGTAACGCCCCCAAATCCGGGGTCAGGGATTTGGTCGTTACACGGAAAACCTTAATAACAAATCAACTGTTTAACCACATTAAACCATCTGTAGCCATTAATAATTGTGTTACAACATTTGAGACCCCAACCACCAAGCATCTTTTAGGTTATAGGGCTAGAAACAAGAATCAACTCCTTACTACTAGTATAACTTCGTTGAGAAGTACACCAGTAACTAATACTATTTTGCGCAAAGTAAAATATATATTACACATCAATATACTTACATATAACTTACTCCAGATATAAACTTTCTAGATCATATCGTCTTCATAAGGGCACACTGCCCGCTTCATCTAAGCCATGCAGATAACCTCGTCCGGCTACCTTCCACTGAAAAGTTAATATTTGAAAACAAGCAAGTACGAGCGAAAGAATTGCTCAGCAAGTTATTACTAGAGTTTAACAAAATATCTCATCGGGTGTATGGGTTTCTAACATTCAACTGATACTTAATATCCTTCTTGAAACATTTTTAACCACGAAAGTCTATCGGGAAGTATAATGTTTGAAAATAACATCAACTGAACAATATACCAATATAATATAAAAGATGCCATTACAAAGTAATCAAAATAGATTATATCCATAAATAGCCACATCTTGTTTGCGCAGTAATACACCAACATAAACTTGTTGGTTATTCAATATGAAATCACTAACTTGTTGATAATATAATATCAGTTCTCTTCTATAACAAGATAATAATCAATACATCATCTTAGTATAATATCTCAAGGTAATATAACCTTTAAAATCAAGCTCTCAATATAATCTTTCCATTTCCTTTTATACCACAATTGTATATAAAAGTAATATAAAATCAGTTTCTCTTCTTACTGTAAAACAATTCCATCATTTCATACTATTTTCCTTTTTCAGTACACAACCCTGAAAACCATTATCAATTCTTTCTTTTAAGTTTTGGGGATTTTCACTGTTGCCGAATACGTGAGGCACGATGATCAGTCGTCCTCCGTACCCGTCCCTTTTTACTACCGGTAGAAGGAATGAAGGCCACCTGCTAACATCATCCCTGGAGGAAGGCCACCTGCTAACATCCTCCCTTGGCATCTTCGTGCCGAATCATATAATGAATGCTAGACTATGTCGCACACAGCCCTGACACAGCCTTTTACGCAAGTTTGTTACTAATCCCCCTTTTTATAAAATCATTATTCCATTTATCAACACCATTTCACATTTTTCCACTTTTCCGTTTCCATTCACATTTCCATTCACATATATCATTTCCATTTCCATTTCCATTTCACCTTTTCACATTTCACATTTCTGTTTCACCTTTCCATTTTCATATCCGTATTATAATCATTTGAAAACATTTATACAGGTATATCAATTCAAGACATACATTCATTTCACTATGAAATTCCTTAAACAACCTTTTAACAATATATAATCACCCTTAGAACACTTAGAATATCTAAAGAATAACTATTCAATAATCCCTTTTAAATGAATATTATAATTAATATTCATTGAATTAAATAACCATTAAAATAACATTTATCATTTTCATTCCAGACATTTTTAACCAAAAATGTCTCCTCTATAACCATCGAAATATTTTTATTATTCCGGAACAAAGCGATTGTAAGAAAACGTTTTAAAAAATAATATTCATCTAATTAAATAAATTTAATTAGACGAATAAGGTTTATTTAATTAGTAGATGCTTCAAGAGGTATCTAATAATTAAATAAACACTAATTTATTGGTGATGTTGCCATTAGGTTAATTATTGCGAAATCCTTTCTAAAAACTTTGTCCGGGTTTTCGAAAATATACATTCCAAGATAACCCATTCCTTTTTTCCGTTCACATATCAATACCTTTAAAATACACCAACTAAAATACTTTACATGTAAATCCCTTTTTAAGAAAATCTGTAAATATCAGCCCTTGTCACCTTACATAACAAAATATTTATTACTAACATCTGAAACAATTTAGAACTCAAATATCCTCAATTTACACATAACTGTAATATTATAAAAATAACTTTAGATAACTGATACCATAATATCATTAAAATAACCATAAATAACAAGGATTGGCGTAAATTGCGCGATAGTATTATTGCGAAGGATTGGCGTGGTAATATAGTTTTAACGCAAGGTATAGATCATTATGCGAAAAGTTATATTGATTGTCGGGGAAAGATATTTGTTCCCGTGAGTTAAGCGTCTAGAGTTAAAAAGGACTCGGAAGTCAAATTTTAAGGTTATTTCGGAATTGTAGGGCTCGCAGAATGAGCTTATTAATGAATGAATTAGTATGATGGAATCCTAGAGGTTGAAAGATACAACCTGGGAGTGGAAGTAAGATGTTTGAGAAAAATTGTTAATGGTGTCCTTAGCGTTGATTCTGAGGACAGAATCCTATTAAGGGGGAAGGATATAACGCCATAGAAAATTTCGAATTTCGAATAATTTATTTTATATAAATCATGAATATTATTATGTGAGTATTGATGGAAAGTGGAATATGTGTGAAGTTATGTTTGTGTGATTATATGATGATTAGTATGAGTCGTGAAGGTCAGTATATTTTTATTTGTAATTTTGAGGATTTAAGTATATTTAAATCATGTATTTTTTACGCTCTGTAAATTTTATAAAATTATCGGAGGGCTTAAAAATCATGAAATCTTTTGTAAAATTATCTTTACATATTTATTGAGTTTTTAAAATTGTTGGGTGGATTAATTTGGGTGGTTGAGTATTTTAAAATGATTTTAAGAGTTTTATTGTATTTAAAGGATCAAAACTTGTAAAATTCATATTTAATTCATTTCTGATCCGAAAAATATTTTAAAAATATAAGTGTGCTCGTAAATTTGTATTCTTTATTTTAAAAATGAAGAGTTTAATTTTTTGAATATTTTATTTGATTTCGATTTACAAGAGTCGATTATTAGTTTTAAAAGCGAATGAGTGGTATTTTAATTGGGCCGGAATGAATTATAGTAGTTATTTGTTAGTATTGGGCCAAGCCCAATATAAGAAAGCAGTAGAGCATTCTAGAGAGTCGGGGAAGAAAATAAAAAGTGAGAAGAAAAAGAAATTGGGGAGGAAGAAGAAGAGAGATTGAGGATTAAATTGGAGGTATGTATATACATATATATATACATAAGTGTGTGATTCGTGGGTGTGTATACACGCGTGTGTGTGTGTGTGTAAGTGTGTGTATGTGTGTGAGGATGGCTTGGGTGCGCGTGTATCTAAATGGTGGAGCAGCTGCGCAGGGAAATGAAGGCCGCGCGGTGGCTGACAGTGGCGGCGTCCTCTGGCAGCAGGCGCGAGGAAGGCAGGTGGAGAGGAGAGAAAAAGAGAGAGAGAGAGAGAGAGAGAGAGAGAGAGAGAGAGAGAGAGAGAGAGAGAGAGAAGGGAGTGAGATGGTGGAGAGTTTTCCTCCGGTGGCTTGACTTTCGGATCGGAGCCGAAAGGTATAAATTTTATTTAATTAATTTATTTATTTCATTTTCGATGTAATTATTTAATTTTCAATTTTAGATTAAATTATGTGGATTGTTGTAATTAAATTGATGTAAATTGTGAGCTTAATGTGTTAATTGTTGTAATTAGATTATGAATATTGTTTTATTTCCGGGATTTAATCAGGAGAGTTGATATTGTTAGCTATAGATGTTCGTGTTTAGTAATGATTAATTGTTAATTGTTAACTACTAATTGCTAATTGTTATTGTCATATAAAATATGTGGAGTTTATATGAGTTACTAGTTGTAAATGTTCAAGTGCTAAATGCTAATTATTGTATTTGTGTATGATAATTTAAAAGCGATATAATGATTTTCGGATACCAATGTTACACTTTGAGTTATATTGAGTAGTGAATTGTAAATCGTAAGTTATAAGTATAAGTTGTAATTGTGTTGTGGATTCGAATTGTTAATGATAATTAGCATGTTTAAAGAATTGTTAAGTGGTTACTAAATTACTTTGATAATTGTTAGTAATTATCGGATATGTTATATGATCAGTAAATTGTATGTTGGATTTGGAGTGACAATTATACTTGTTGAATCGCTATTTGTGGATATGGGTTTTTAGGATAAAAGAAGTTATATGTACATTTTGATTGGATTGTGATATATGTCCGTAATATGAAACTATCTCCTGATTGTATAGTTTTCAAATGTAATCTATAGTAAAGTTAAACTGTTATTTAATTTTCTTTATGTGTTTATCTGCGAGGAGTTGCAACGAGATCACAAGTCTTAAATGTCAATATTTAAAGACTGGTGTAATTCTCTTCAACTAGTTCCTCGGGCTTACGAATACCAATGATTAACTATCACGAGTATAATCAATATACTTGAGTGAGGTGATCATCGGTATAGCGTAAGTAATAGTTAGTGCTATGGGTTGTTCCCTAGGGCTTACGAACATCAATGATTGATTGTCACGTGTATCATTAAAATGCGTGAAAAATACGATCATTGGTGTAGCGTAAGTAGTAGTGTTAATGTAAATTATTATGTGCTAGGTGCCGCATGTCTGGGCGGGTACTTTTCTTACTTGTTTATTTTCATGTTGCTGCAAGTTGAGGCGGCTTTATTTTTGCTAAAGCAGGGTTGAATTGTATTTGAGGGGTTGTGCCCATAGTCCGATAAACGAATACTTCATGCCGAAATTTTCTAAAAATCCCCTACAATCTATTTAAAATCTATTTAATTTATTTGATTTCAAAGTATATGATTTTCGAAAGTATAAATGGATGTGTAATAGTTGGCGTGAAAGTTGAAGTGTGATTTTTGCTATAAAGTGGATGCCTGGATAGTATTCAAGTGTTAAGAGGATATATGTGTTAGATGCTTATTTGATCTAGTTGATTATACTAGAACTATTCTATGAAAATAATTGGATATGTATATATGTGATATATGTATAAGCGCTATAGGACGCGTATGGGTAGAATAGAGCAAATAAGATTTTTCTTGATTTGACACTGAAACGGTACTTGAATTGGTAAAGGTGCGAGTAAGAGACCTGTCCGAGAGCAGTGCAAGGATAAGCAGAAATTGGAACAAAAGGGTAATTAGCGAAGTCGACGAGGATATGGATGTGAAGTTAGCAAATTACAAAGTAAAGACTGATGTGAATTTGAGTCAAGGATCTATGGTAGGATCGAGGACTTCGTATAACAAGGCAAGTGTTATTGCTATTCACTTATTGTTCAAGTGATGCAATTTAGTTTATTTATCGTATTTAAATGATTTGGTCAAGTATAGTTGAAAGATGACATGTAAACTCCTTCAAATTAGTGTGATGCTGTTTACTTTCCCTACCCATAATTCACATGTCGGTTTTACAAAGAATCTTGTAAATAACCCTTTTCACATTTTGACAATGGAATGCCATTACTTCTATTTTCGTCAAATACTCCTAAGAAATTTTCTAAACAAGGAAATCAAAGTTCTCTTAACTTTTATGAAAACCTGCTGGCAAAATTCTTGATCTAGCATATTTTGACCAATGGATTCCCATTTAGACAATGTTTTCTCTAAGCTGATCTGAACCTTTCCGTATTGAAACTGATTGCAATTATTTGTTCTAATCTATTTTCTCCACTTATGGAAGCCCAAATTCTTCAGTATGTATAAATTTTATTAAATTCCGGTACTTGACCATGTCGTTGCTTTAGTCTAGAGTTTAATTGTTGGAATCTTATTACAAATTATATCCCCATTCTTGCTCAATTGAAATTTCTCTTTGCATAATCTGCAGTGGTTATAATTCAAAGTATTCGTATCAATCTTGTTGATACCTTTTTAAATTGACGTTCTTTATAAATTCCCCTATGTGGTATCGAACTTGTCGATACCAAACGATGATGTCGTTTCTTATTAATTCCTAATCATAAGTGTTATTCTGGACGTGAGTTCCAGTTGTTGGAAGTCAAGGGTGGTCGATTGTTCCGACACCTGACCTGAGTATTAAAGATAGAATTGGAAATGTTTTTATTAAATGAAAATGTTTTCAGGACTGAGGACGCCAGTCAGAGTATGAGTATTACGTTCTAGGCCAAAAGGGGCCTTGGATCCAGTTGAGTATTTGGACATACCAAGAGAGTATATCCGGAATTTTAGTGTGACTGATCATCCACTTTAACTCGTTGCGTCGAAATGAAAATCCAATTCTAATCTATAAATTGAGTATCCAGTTGGACATTGATTCGTATCGCTTGACCATGAATTTCCAAGTATTATTGCTGAATGGTTATTATTTGACCTTGAATTTTTGAGTATCATTATTGAATTGTTCAAGCTTGATTCCCTTGAAGTCTATAATGCTTATTTTGGTTGAACAAAACTTTTATCTGTTCTAGTTCCTGTTACACCTCATTAATGGTGAAGTATTGGCCCTCGTGGCAACTTAAAAGTAATATCACAGATTCTTTCACAGTGTGAGTTGAAATTCGTTTGTTATCAAATTTGTTTCGATATTGAAATTGTTATCACTTTATGCACTTGCTGAGCATTGTTGGCTCACTCTTGCTTTTGTTTGTTTTCTCCAGTTAAGAGAGAAGTTTAGTAACCCTAGTAAGTGGACAGATGGTATTAATCTCCGGGCAGCGAGAAGAGACGTTCGAGTTGTGGACTTCGTTAGATAGTGGTTTTGAATATTCACATAATTGTATAATAATTTTATTCTGAGATTGAGTTGTATTAAAGTAATTCGATAGTTTGTTTCACACTATAACTTGTATGCGATCTTGGTTAAGGGGTTTATATTATTAAATGTTGTTTATATTCAGAGATGTACAATGTTGATTTTGGTTGGTGGCCCCCAAATCTATACCCCGAATTTTGGGACCGTTACAAGTCGGCTCTGATACCATATGTGACAATCCGGGTCAAATCCCAAGCCTTTTTCGAAAATCGGGATGAGTCCCGATTCCGAATCCGAAATAAGCCGAAGGAAACTGGCCCAAATGCAGCCAACTTGGGTAGTCCACAAGCCCACCACAGGCCCCCAAAATATCATGATTTTTTTGGTGCACTTAGTAGCTGTACTTTACCTTATAAGCTGAACTGAAGTCCCAAATCTCCTCGATATGGGACTAGGGTATTATAGGCCACAAGGAAAAGGATCAGTCAAAACATGGCAACGAATGAGACATTTGATGATGTATATGTTTTTACCAGAGTATAATGAGTACAAGATGCATATTGAGCGTAAACATGGGAAACTTATAAGTCTATTGATTCTGTCAAAGTGGATACGTTTCAAAAAGAACAAGGATGGGGATAAACTTGAGCACGACAAAGAAAACAATGAAGATGTCTATGAAAACGCAAATGATGTTGAGCTACATGTTAAAGACTTATAGGAAAAGTCCTTGGAAATTAACAAGTCGGTAGGTGATTTGTAACTTCAGAACTTAATTCAATCATTGTGTAAAATGAGTCCCCAGACTTTTGAGATGGTGATAGATTGTGAAAATTTTGGGAACTTAAATATGAAGGATGTGGCTAATGAAATTTAATTGCCTCCATTTATTTATGTAGCACTATATAATGTTGTTTGGAATAATCCATTGGTTGGCTGCTTGGCGATAACGTTAGTGAAAATTATGTGATTGACATCGCTAGTTTGAAGTACAAGGATACTACAATTTTTGCTAATTTTGATGAGGGTGCATGTTAGTTACTATTGGATAGACCATCTTAGTCTAATTTGAACTTATGTCAAAATGTAGGGAGAAACCAATTGATAATGATGGGAAATATGTTTTGAATCCGTTGGAGGATAAAAGTGTCTTAAATCCACATTCTAAATGTGTGGAGTTTGGTGCTATAGTTAATGGGTTTAAAGAAGTTTAAGTTCGTTCAAGCTCTAAGTTTGCAATAGTCAATCAAGATGTTGTTGGATTAATTCAGGTGTTGTTGTTACAATATATCGATCTTGTGGAAGAGTTCAGGTATGAAATTCCAGCAAGATCTTTGCATATAAAAATACCACCATGACAAGATAAACAGCAAGCACATGCATTTTTTTTCATGATTAGCACTCGGGATTGAGTTCTTAGTGTTGAACGAGGGTGCAATGAAATGCGAGAAGACAAAGGTTAAACAAAGGCAATAAGGCACGATCATGTTAAAGACTACATGATCATGCTGTTTTGGATGCATGATGACGTCATGATCATGCTACTGGATTGCTTGACCATGCCAGAATGGAAAAAAACAACGGACGTCAAATCTTGCTCAATATGGGAGATAATGCATGCTCATGCTGAATTATGCATGATTATGTTACTTTATAATAAAAAAATTTGAATTGGTATTTGATTTAATTTTTTTAACTTGTTTTAGGATTTATTATTTCTATATAAACAATATTATGATGTAACAAATTATTATCTTTTATTCAAAATAAAACCCTAAGATATTTCTTCTATTTTCTTGTGGATTCAAGAATTCTTCTTTGTAGATTTAAGGATTGTGGATTCAAGATTTTTAAAGATTTCTAGTGCAAGAGTCCTTCTAAGGATTTGCGCTTGCTTTTCTTGACTTCCGTGTTGCGTCAATGTCAATGCTCAAATGAGAAGTTTCCTAAGATCTTGGTTATAGCTATTTTTGGCTTCCAAGTTCCAACATTGCAAAGTTTTGGTTAATGCACTTCCTAGACCCTGGGCTAGTAGGAGTGCAACATGCTCTCAGGCATGCAAGGAAAGGAAAGCTTGCTAGCCGCTAGGGAATATGGTTCTCAAAAAGGACTACTAGGAGGGAAGCCACATAAGTGATGGTAATAGCGGCATGGAGCTCTGTTTCCGAATAATAAGATAGAACCAGCTATGAAATCTAGTCCTACATCTCACTGGCAGCTTAGTAGCCGACTGTATAGCAAATTATCTGCTAGATACGGTCAAGGGCCAACGGATTCTTGTTGCTAGTTTCACACTTTCCACTAGATGGGCTACCGATGGACAGTACATATTGAATGGATATTGGAGGTAGAGGCGTGGTGCTCCCATAAAATTCCCGATTACAAGGATTACAACTTCCGCGAATGTGCATCTGCAGAGGCTCCGGTTGGAGCTGGGGAGGAGAAAGTTGATGGTGGAACATATAGCAGAGGAGCTCCGATTTCATGATTCAAAACTGTAGGGTTATTAAGACATTGGCCATCGAAGTTTGTTCAAATGTACATATAAATCATCAAAGTTTAAAAACATACATCCGTGCCATTGAAGTATGGATTTTGTACAGATCGGCCATAATTTCAAAAAAATCGGTATGATGATGTATATCGGTAAGGGTAAATTCGGAAAATGTTTATACGTTTGTAATGTTTTATACATTAGCCCTCGAAGTTTGATCAAATGTACACATTGACCATAATTTCTTTAAAATCAGCTTAAATTTATATATATTAATACCAACTAGTACAAATAAACATACTTTAAGGGTCAATATATTAATACCACCTAGCACGGGTCTCTAGTTTAAATTTTATTTTTTTTCATATTATTTAATTTAATTATAAATTATAAATTTTAATTTAAGTATTATATATATATATATATATATATATATATATATATTTTAATTTAAGTAATTTTTATATATACTTTAAGGGTCAATATATTTTTTAAATTTTAATTTAAGTATTTTTAATTTAATTTTATTTATAACTTGAGTCCATATTTTATTTTATTCTTGTTTTTTATTTTAATTTATTTTAATGAGAAATCTAAAATAAAATTATAAAGGTAAAATACGGTCACAACCATTATTTAATATTACATTTTAATTGAATTATAATTATTTTAAAAGTTAAAATAAAAATAAATGTGTGATAAGATGAGATTTAATGGTTGTCTGAATCATGTAATACGAGTTTGAAATTAGAATAAAAAATTCAGTTAACTCACTTATATTTGACATAAGAGATTAGAGGTTCAATTTTTCATACTAACATAAATCAACTTATTTTTAGCATCAATTAAAAATTATTGGCACTTTTTTTATTTGATATAAAATATGGGTATATAAGTCATTTCACAACCATTTTATTGGCTCAATTTATATGTGTTTATTTGATTTTAACAAAATTATGGTATTTAAAAAATATAGGGTATGATTCAGGTGAGAACACGTATATGTTGGAGAACAATGAGAACACCACATTTCAAGCTATTCTAAACGGCCCCGGCGCCCCGCCAGGGGCACAAAATACGAAAAAGTCTTATAATTCTACCCTCTATCCATTCATCAAAAAAAAGTTTAAATTTTTTTAAAAAAATATATAAAAATGATGATGTGGCAGCAGTTTTTTTTTGTTTTTTTTGTAAATTTTTTTTTATTTTTTTTGTTATGAATGGATAGAGGGTAGAATTATAAGATTTTTTTGTGAAGGCGCCCCTAGCGAGGCCCTTTAAAATAGCTTGAAATATGGTGAATATGTGTGTTCTCACTGTTCTCACACTAACATGTGTTCTCACTGGAGCGTAACCCTAAAAATATATATATATAATACTTAAATTAAAATTAAAAAAAATTCTAATTAAATTAAATAATATGACAAAAAACAAAATTTCAACTAGCGACCCGTGCTAGTTGGTATTAATTTATTGACCCTTAAAGTATGTTTATTTGTACTACAGTAAAACCTTCTTAAATTAATACTCGATAAATTAATAATCTCTCTAAGTTAATAATTTGTTCCGGTCCCAACTTGGGCCAGTTCAAAAAATGATTAATTTCGATAAGATAATAAGATAATAATTTTTTTTGAAACCCTATATAAATATATGGTCCCAATAATATTATAAATTAATAATTCCTTTATAACCATAAAAATATATGTATTAACTTTTTGTAAAGTATGATTCTAAGATTCTTAAGATTTGAATCTATATGAAACTTATCTTTAACCATCTTTGTTGCATCCAAAAGTTCGAATGTGGTGTTTTCGTAGAGCATTAAAAAGTTATTAATCAATGTTTTTTATGTCTTGGGTGCTTCTTTACGTGAAAAAAGTTCAAAATATGTTATTTTATACTTGATATCATCTAAATATACATGAATATTTACTTTGAATCTCCCAAATACTCATTAAATTTGTAAACAATATATATAAAACATAAATTATACAATTCATTCTATTTAAATGTATATAATTGGAAATTAATTTTCTTCGATGTCAAAAATTATCTATAAATTAATAATTATTAATTTATCGATTAATTAATACCTCACTAAATTAATAGAATTCTCCGGTCCCAACTATATTAATTTATAGAGGTTTTACTGTAGTTGGTATTAATATATATAAATTTTAGCTGATTTTAAAGAAATTATGGCCAATGTGTACATTTGATCAAATTTCGAGGACTAAAGTATATAACGTTACAAACATATAAATATTTTCCGAATTTACCCTTACCGATATACATCATCATACCGGTTTTTATGACATTATAGTCGATCTATACAAAGTCCATACTTCAATGGCACGGATGTACATTTTTAAACTTTGATGGTTTATGTGTACAGTTGAACAAACTTCGATGGTCAATGTCTTAACCCAAAACTGTAACTGAACCTAACTTGTATGGAAATAATTAATCTTGTAGACCAGGTGAATATCAAAAAAATGATTTGACGATAACCTCCTGAACCTAACCCTTCAACTGACTAAAGACCCTGATGATTAGTTGCTTACCAAGTATAAATATATAAATGAGTATTTGCTGAGGAACTTAATCATTGATTCTAGTTCTGTCCAGCAAACTCAATAAAGATTTACAAATAGTGATAGTTTTCCAGCACACTCGATTAAGATTTACAAATAGTGATAGTCTTACATTCTGGAGTAAATTAATCGCTTGATCAAGTCCACACTTTAGATTAACATCCAGTGAATCAATCACTTGATCAAGTCCTAACTAGAAATCTCTTAAGAGAAGAAGTGAAACTGCATTCTAACGCCACAGAGCTAATTTTGACTTTGTATCTCAAGTGACACAGCTATCTACATTTTCTATTTACTCATGTTCTGGCCTGCTCAATCCAATTACTATGATACTGGAGGATGACAATCTGACCTTTTCTCGAAAATTCTTGATCCCAACTCACCAAGAAGGTTTAAATATGGTGCAACCCAACCCAGGTCGCTGATTTTCAATCCAATCAGGTTGCTTACAGTCCTTTACTCCCCAAATTTGTTATCCATAAGTAACAATATATGCAAACAATTGTAACATTGATAATCCTCATATATGATACAGAAGTTGTTTTGTGTTACTTTCTTGAAACCATGTCGAATAAATAAGACGACACAATAACTTAGAAAGAACGTTCCTTATACAGAGAAATGTGGTGATTCATCATATGATTTATATTGATTATGCCACAAAATCGAAATCCTCAGCAAATCTTTCCACGCATTAATGGACGCTAGAAGGAACTCTGTTAACAAAACTTTGATAGGCGATATAATGGCAAGATATGAGAGAGCTGTCAATTCATTCTCCAGTTTTTTTTGCTCTGTGCTAGTGAATTCATTTCTTACAAAGATAAATATATTCTTATGGTTACAGATAACCGAAATAGCATGAACACTCATCAGTGGCTCAAGGATTAAACAATGGAATAAACTGGCTACTACAATTATAGCCAACCTCATCACTCACTATGTACATTAAAAAGTGTAGAACTACTTCAACAAAAAAACTTGAATCCCTTTCAGCAAGTCTTACTTCCCACTACCTTGCTTTCTCCTCGTATCAACAACTTGTCTGACGGTCCTGGGAATTCCTGATCGAGCTCCATTGGATTGTCTCCTTGCCAATGGTTGTGGTGGAATCGGAGTCCTGAATACAGATTCATTGACATAAATACGTGTATTTACATACTTTTAATGTAAAGCACTATAACTTATATATGGTTTTCAAAAGAAGCTTTATTTGGCAATTGACAAATTTGGTTGTTTGTGCTTGCAAAGTGTGTTCTGGTCAGCTTGTGTATATGAGCTACATTTTACATGCTGTGTAGAAAAATTAGTTGAATGGGAGCTCTTGTGAAGAAAGCATCACCTTTCTACAAGTATGTTTGATTAACCTCAAAATTTATGCATCAAACAAAGTAAATGCCTGAATATCACACACAGACACATGTTTATGCCACTAGCATTCTAGGATCCACATGGTACCTTATTTGTGTGGTCTTTGCTTGCCTTAGAGCTGGACTCCTACTTTTTGATCCCAGCACTGTCACGGCGTTAATTTTGGAGAAGTCTGGCTCAGAGTTGTCACTAGCTGCCGCTTCTATGTCAGATTCATCGGTAGTTGTAGCAACATCATATCTATTTATATGTAGCTCATATTCGGAACTACTAGAACTTCTGCTTAAAAACAGTTTATCCGGTTGTTCTGGATATATCTTTCTAGGGTTTGGTTTGTTCAGCATGATTTTATCGACCCATTTTCCAGAATCTGGTTTCACATTCAACTGAGGACTTCCAATTGGTGATGGCCAAGCACTCGTATTCTCCTGCATGCCATATAATTAAATTTTGAGCAAGCCTACTACTACTTTCTTAGTTATTGAGTGATTTCAAGCTTCAGAATTTTCAAATCAAATGTCTTTATATAGATTCAGATTTATATGGATGTCTAAGAAACTTGTGCCTGCAAAATTAATGACTTCCTTCTCTACCAGTCTGTATAGCACAAGAAGCAAAACTGTACTTAACCAGACTTCAGCATAAAAATGTGATAATGATTGTGCCTATTTGGATGTGATGAAGCCTATAACTTACCTTCGAGTTTCCATCTTCCTCGCTAGATGTATTCCCACCACCCAGTGAATTAGAACTAGATATTGAAGCCCCAGCAGACATCATCCTAACCAACTTGGATTGCTGAATATTTTCTGACTCCTTCTTAGCCAAGGCTGCTTTTAGTTTAGCAATCTAAAATCACAAATTTTGTCAGAACTTTGCAATAAGTAACTAATGGTGGTAGAGGCTGATATTAAGTTTAATACTGAAAGTAAAGCAGAGGCACTTAAATAGCCTTCAAGAAACCCTCAATGACTTATGTTGTGAAATTCCGCCATGTCCTTCAAGTTTCAGTTTAGTGTTTCTAGAGGAATCCTCATTGATCACTTAGTTTATTGCAAGTTTTGTATGATTCTTTTAATATGCAGAGATAATTTTCAGGATGTTTTGAAGGTTTACATCAATATCTTATTGTAGAATGTATTTGTTTTTCGGAAACAGCCAATATCAGAATTTATTAGCACACACATCATCCATGCCTCCAGTAAGACTCGAAACTCAACCTCTTACAAGAAAGAGATGGATATCTGCTATGCTATAAGCCAAAGGATTTAACACAGAACTACAAGCACTGCATCTTCAAATCAGAAACATCTGATTTGTAGGTGGCCTTGTAACTCAGATAATAGGATAGCATATGTATAAATTGTACCACCGGTAAGATTCATAGGCATAACCCTGAATCAACTGCCAAAGTTTTAGTGAAAGAGGGTAATAACCTGTTCTTTTAACTCCTTTACATCAGAACTATCTTTGTTTGCTCGAGAAGCACCGAGCTCAACCATAGAAACCCTTTCAGCAAACTTCAGTGTGCTAATTGTTTCTCCTATAGCATCAATTTCGGGGCTAATGTGAACAAACATTAGTGTCTTGGCTTGCCCACCTGAAAATTATGCACTGCTTAACCACAGCAGACATGAAGAAAAATATTTTTCCATAGCTAAATGGTGGAGTTACCAAGGGAATCTTGAAGTAACTGTGTGAGTTTACTATTCCTGTATGGAACATGTGAAGTTTTCTGGGCAAGAGCGGATAACACATCTCCAAGAGCAGACAGAGATTTATTAATGTGTTGTGCCTCCTTCAACCTTTCTCCCACAGCCTCGGTCTTGTCAGCTCTTTCGCTTCCTGCCAGGTCAACCAGATTCATGCAACCATGAAATTCCGACCCGGATGTCAGGTCTCTTGCTTGAACGTGAACATTCATGCAACTGCAAAAATGCCAAGGTTTTAGCAGTACATAATTCTAATCAGTGAATATTAAAATAAGTTTGGCATTTAAAAATTTCTCAGTATAACCAAAAATACTTCTCACGAGTAAAATGGTTCTAATACCTGTGAGAGCGACTGCTTCGATCATTCATGGCCGTAGAACCAACTGCACGATTTTTTTGTCCAAGGTTCATTAAATTTATAACATCAAATTTTGATGAAACTGGTACAAGATTTGCATCAGGCACATTTAAGCCCTTTGGTGAATTGTTACGAATTTCTAATGTTTTCAAGAGTTAAAGAAGTAAAGGTTCCTGGTTGAGTTGGACTGACTCTAGAATCGAATAATAATATGTTAATTAAAAGAAACAAGTGCAGGTAAATCAAAGGATATTTTTTGTGAACACCATCTGGCACAAGAAGATCCCTGACTTGCTCATTGTAAATTTCAATCATCTGAACACATATTTCGTAAGAAATGGTGCTTTTTCTTTGTTCTGAGATCCGAAACAAATCTCCAAGTGCCCTAAAGTTTACACCTAAAGTCTCTTCTGTTGAATCATTAGGTCCACTCTGCGGACAAATATTTGACTAAAATCAGATAAAAGTACTGAATAAGTGACAGAATGTATCATGAGAAGAGGGAGATCCTATAAAGATTAACACAGCATCTGCTAAATATTTTACCATGGTATATGTTTTACCAGATCCTGTCTGACCATAGGCAAATATGCATACATTGTACCCATCAAGTACGGACTGAACTAGAGGCCGCATGTCTGAAAATACTTCTTCTGTACAAATGAGAAACAAATGACAAGAATGGCTTCTTAACATAAACCATGGACAAATAAAGTATATCTGAAAATGATGACAAAATTGGGACCTTAGTGACCTTGGGTTGCAGATGGGGAAAAAACTTGATTGAAGGAAAATGATTTAAGTCCGTCTTTCCCAGATTTTGTAGGAGTAATAAGGGTTATTTTTCCATTATCTATATTGGCTACAGTACTGCTTCCTTGATTTTGACTTCCGGGCAAGAAAGGCCGCACCCGGCAGTAGACTCTAATACTTCCTATAGGAACAAGTAAAGGTAGCTTATTAAGGTACCAGAACAAAAATCAATTATTTTAGTATTTCTGCACTGCAGTGTGACCTTTGAGATCTTGCACTTGATTATATAGCTTGCGGTTTTCCTCTAAAACTTTTCTATATCCGGAAGCAGCATGTGCTAGACTATGCAAGTGTTCACCTGTTAATGCATGGCAGGAATTAATTATCCTCCTGTTTTACCATTTATGTAGCATTTGTGGTTTGGTAGAACTATACCTAATCCATGGACCTCGTCTTGATACTTGATTTGCAAATTCTGCATATCAGCTTTTGTGGTATAGAGATCATGTTTTAGTACCTACATTACAAACGTGAAGGTATCAGCCACTACCGGGAAAGTCTACATTAGGCTATCATGCAGTCAATATGCATTTGAAATACCAGTAAATTCCTGTGGTGGTGTTCGATTAGCTGCTTCAGACTCCGTGTATTACCTCCATCATCAAGTTTATAATTTTCATTGAAACATTCCTCTTTCACATACTTTGAACTTTCTTTGTCTTCCACCTTAAATAAACAATATATGTGCCGGAAAATGTTAGAGAATCTTGTTCTATTCTAGATTTATTCTGGAAACTCTGAATTTTAAAAATTCTTGCATATGAAATTACTTCTTGTTTAATCAGATAAGGATACCTTTGATCCATCGGAACCAGGACTTGAGATGGATGCGTTGCCGTAGGAACCATCCAAATCTCTAATATCTTGTTTCATCTGTTATATCAGCAAATAAATACATTTACAAGATTAACTATTGGGTAACTATGTCCTTCAAGCTAAAGTTCTGTTGCATAAAAGACCAACAGATTCAGGTTGTTGTATTTGGTTCTCTTTACCTGTTCTGTTTGATTGGCAATGCGATGCTCAAATTCCTCGGTGACTTTGTGCAACATGTTCTCCACTATCTGTAGTTGATATGTGTATATATCAAACATTATATCTCTGAGACCAAAAGCTTGACGCAACATGGAAAAGCGATTTCTAGTTTAAATTGATCATACAATAAGCATATATAATTAAAAATTGATTGTATAAGCACATATATTCTCAAAATCATTTAATTTTTCCAGAAATACTGATAAGAGTCATTGGTAAAACCTTACACTAGTCAAAACCTTAAGCATATTAATATATGTACTTGTCCATGAGTAGTCAGTTAATGTTATGAACTACTCCCTGTCCCAACCATTTCTTACCTTTCGGAGAGATTGTCTGGCACGCATTTGCACGCATTTTAAGGTACATATAAAGTATAGTTCCATAACTTATTTTTACAATTTTCTTTTTTTAAATAAAAATAGAACAATTCTATTTTTATACAAAAAAAAAAAGAAAATTTGAATAATAAATTATGAAACCATCCTTAAAATGCACCTTAAAATGCGTGTCAAACACCCTCTCCAAAATGTAAAGAACCTGACGGGACAAAGGGAGTATAAGCTACCGTATCTAAGGTCACTTTACAGGGGGGTACTTAGTATCATAGTCCTATGCATAAGTTTTGCAACATAGTCTAACACGTTTCAAAGATTGGAGAAGAATGTGTTGATGCATGCTGGCTCTCTAACGCACTCCTAGTTCTGATTAATATCATTTACAAACATAAAATTAAAAACCGCTGAAAGCTTACAACTGGGATTTCTTCCTTCTTTTTATCAGAAAGAAGGTCGCGAATAAGAATATGCAAGGGGCACGAACTACCCTGAAATTATAGCGGAAAGCAAAACAATCAGCATCCCTTCATAGCATTACATAAAGATAATTCAAACTTTAAAGAGAAATATCACAAACCATGTCAGTAGGGAAAAGACCAATATAATCGCTTGTAAAACTTTCCAGAGACACTCCAGAAGACATCCTTGATAGAGAATGCCTAATTGGTACTTCTGAACTTTTTCGTGGAGCTTCTGAACTTTTTTGTGGAGCTAGCTTATCAGCGTCCAAGTTCTCGCCATACTTCCATGTTCCATATGCACCTCTTTCTTTCCATTCCCAATATGATTTCATAGCTAGAACAGTATCTACTACACTTGAAGTATCTCCTCCCTAAAACATAAAACCAACTCAAAAAAAATTAATAATCAGCATACTTATACACACTTCTGATACTATCAAATCATACACACCTTCTGTGATCCAAATAAAAAAGTGTAGACAGACCTTTTCAAGATCAGCGAGTTCAAAAGTTGGAATCCCCAATTCATCCACAACCAGAAGGAAGTTCTTAACATTTTCTTGGTATCGGTTAGTAGTCTTAGCTTTCACATCAGGGATGATAACAGTATCAGTAGGCGCTTCAATAACCTAACATTCAAAGTGACAAATTATAAACTTTAATCATGTGCAGCTATCTAATTTTTACAAACATCATGCAAGTTTCAAAACTTATAAATTGAGATAAAAGATCAGCCCTACTTTCGAAACAGCCTGCGGTTGGATTTTATTGAGAACATTACAAAGGATAATTCCACTCCTCAACCCCAACCTAAATTCCTCTTCTGACGGTTGAGCTGGCAAATCCTTAGCTGCAACAACTCCAATCATCTTTCTTAACCACTGAGTTGCTTCATTTCTTCTTACAACTGAAAATTCGTAATTCCAATATTAGTTTTCCTAAATAATTTATATGATCAACAAAAAAACATTATTTAGCCAATTCTAAAACTAATGATTGTAACACTCCATCATAAAATCTACAAATTGCAAACACATGCAGCATATTTATGCAACTATGTATCATACATAGCGCACAAATTGTTTTTTTTTTTTTGGGTTTGCAACTGCAAATGCATGCACCGAATTAAAGTATCATTATCTCCATCTGCAATATGTGTTAAAATATGCACATAGTTATCAAAGAAGGAAAGTTTAGTCTTACAATCTTCATTAGCTTTCCTGGACTCCAAGTCTATAGCATGTAATTTCTTTCCATGTTGCTGAAGAACATCTCCCACAACAGAAGCTACAGAGAACTGTAAAATTCCCTCACTTGCCATAAAAATCGAGAAAAATTTTCGATAAAAATCTCGAAATTCCAATATATATGATACTAATAGAACAGAATTGTCAAGAAATGACAATGTAGGTATGCTTTAGTGACGTTTATATGCATGCAATCCTACAATAACATAGACAAATATATATACACCTATCTGTACACAAAGAATGGGAAGAAACAAGGAAGAGAGGTGATCAATGGAAAAGAAAAACTGGGTTTGATTTGCTTTTCTCTTTTATTATTTAATTTTATTCTTCCCTCTCTCTTCTTTTCATTATTTTTATACAAAAAGATTTTGTGTTGGATGTTTAAAATTTGAGAAAAACTTAAAAAAGACTCGCACAATTTCCGAACCTCTCGGCGTGGGAGCTAACGGTTCATATTTGTTGCGACATGAATAAACATGTATACATTTAGTGTTGTACTGTGTGTACACCCTTAATCAATGAGTAACTTTTTAAAGAATAATTTAGTGATAATGTCATATTTTAATGTTATTTAAGATGTATTTTATCTGTTTTCGTAGTAAATTTTCTGATCTTTTATTTTATTAAGTGATATACTAATTTTATCAGTTTTTGAATTGTTTTTTTTAATGACTAAATTTTTGTATCTTATAAAAATTGAACCAAATTAGAATGATAAGAAATAAATCATTATCACTTAAATTATATTATTGAAACTCCTTTGTGTTAAAAAGATACTCCCTCCCCTCCGTCTCATCCAATTCTTGACACTTTTTTTGTCACTTTCTGGCACGCATTTTAAGGTGAATTTTAAGGATAGTTCCATAATTTATTTTTGAAATTTTCTTTTTTTGTATAAAAATAGAATTGTTCTATTTTTATACAAAAAAAGAAAATTTCAAAAATAAGAATTCACCTTAAAATGCGTGTCAAACATCCCATTTTGAAATGTTAAGAACCCGGTGGGACGGAGGGAGTTGAAATGTTAAGAACCCGGTGGGACGGAGGGAGTATATATTTTTCTGACCAACTTTGAATTACATTTGGTAGAATTATATTCGATTAATTTATGTCTAGTTGATTTACAGAGTAGAAGATTTCAACACCAAGAAGACAGAGTAGAAGATTTTTTCTCTACTTCGTGTTAATTAAAACTAGAAATGATCACAATCACAACTGTATATCCTCTCATATATAAAGAAAATGATTTTTTTCTTAATTTTGTATTCACGTAATCATCTGAAGTAATTTTTAGGCGTTCCGTATGACTATGACATAGTGCCCGGAGCCTTTGAAGAACACAAAACTACAGCATAGTCGCATACATTTTGGGAAGGATCACGAAACAATTTAATTGGGCGTTTGTGTGTCTCTCCTTTTGGAGTAGTCGTTTGTCTCTTCTTTTAGAGTTTTTTTATATCTTTGATTAATTATGTCTGTTTCTGTTTGGTGTTGGATCTGCTGAGAATGATTTTGCTGATGTTTTGGAGGATCTGGATAGTCCACATCGAAGTTGGGACGGTAACGTTTATTGCAAGAGCTCACCACTCACAACCAAAGATTGTTCATCATATTTTGAGGGTTTTAACTTTCGGCATGTCTATAGCTGGTATCCGGCATGTAGATAGCTGGGGTATTGCTTATCATTTGGGATTCTCATGTTCGGCACGTCTATAGCTGGTATCCGGCATGTAGATAGCTGAGTGTCGTTCCTCTAACCTCAGTTTATGCAATTGAGGCTTCTGAACACTGGGGTATCAATGGTTCTTATGTGATGTAGTCAATTGTGATACCGCTACTTTCAGGGATGTTGACGTAGTTTAGATCGTCTAGGAGGTCTTCGAATTCGTTTTCAGTTTCAAGAACTTTTAAGTTCAATGTGTTAAACGATCAGGAAACAATTTATTTGTTTTTCAACCTGATTGTATCGACAGTCGGGGGTTTGTCCCGCTATTTTATTTTAAGTTGATTTGATCCAATAATATAATTATATGCATTTCGTCAGAAAAAAACTAGAAATGATCAAACGGAGGCAAGAAAATAATCACTAAACGTACTTTAAAAAAAAATTTAAACAAAAAAATTATAAACCACAAAACGACAAATGGAGGGTTTGTTGAGCTGATAATTTGGTCCCTCGGTTGAAAGAAGCTTTTGGGATCAGCCAAACCATTATCAAGCTCCTTGGACTAGCAATCAAACAATGTGATAAAGTTTCTTATTTTATTGCAGGCCAATCTACGCTTCGAACAATAAATCTAGATCTTTAAAATTGTGATTTCGTAAAAAAGCTTAAATCATGTTGTCCTTGGTCTCCATTCCGCATAGATTCACAACCTTAAATAAATTTAAGAAAGCCAGTACAATCGGAGGTACCAAAAAAATTATTAGAAAAAATGAATCCAATGATATTGTGACCATTATTTATGTACAAATTTGATCTTTAAGTGATAAATTATTTTATTTTATCATCATTTGTTGAGCTGTCGAACTATTTTTTTTTATGATTTATACCGTTTTTACGATAAATAGGATTGAAAATTACAAATACAGCATAATCTACCATTTTGCAAAGTGTAGTTTTATGCATTTGCAAGGAACCATGATCTAATTACATGTACAAAGTATCTTTCACAAATCATGACATCTTGTTGCATAATCCAGGTAAAGTTCATCTTCATCCACAATATTTGATTACAATCGTAATATAGTATATAAATTCCAAACTATGTCAAGCTAGCTGCATTATACCTGATAATTCTCACGGCCGATTAATGGCTTCCGATTACCGTTCCGAGCACTGTTCCGGGGATACTTCGCCTGAGTTTGGATATCTGCAAAACAATGCTTGCCCGGGGGTGGTGGCCGTTGATAGGCTAGAAATAGCCCAGGCCCAATTAGGCCCAGCCTCAGGCCCAAAAACAGCAAACAATCCAACTCATGAGAATAAGAGCAGCCCAGCCCAAGCCAGTGGACCCCGGGCCCGGAGTCCCAACCCCGGAGTAATGGACCTCAGAGTGATGACACCTGGGACACGTGGTGGCCCAACTCGGCCGATATCCTCACACGTGGCGCTGACCAGCATTAAAGTCCAAACGACAACATGTGTCGAATCATGTACTCAACAACACTGCCACACTCCAGTCAACGGTCCCCACAAATGAGGACACATGTCCTACATCCCGGGAGTTCAGCATCTTGTCCCCCGGATCCGACGGCTAGGAGTAAAGGTAACAGACCCCTAAATCCTAACCCTAGGGCTATAAATACCCCTAGAAAATAGGGTTTAGGGGTTAGAGATTATTACACACCTGCACACATTTATTACCACTGTGATACTCTACTTGATTATTATCTTCCGAAGCCAACTCTCATTCTCACGCCGGAGGCACCTCGGGGCCAAACCCCCCCCTCCGGTGTTGTTTTGCAGACACCCCACTACAGCTACACCACTTCCGAGGCAGGAGTTGGCGAGGAAGTACCCGATCAAGTTTCAGAGTTATCATTGGCGCTAGAAGGAGGGCTGAACCTCCGGACCTAAACCAAACAGCCGAACCCAGCTAACCCGAACCTACCAGCGACCATGCCTCGACCAAGCAAATCCACCCAACGCCCAGCAAACAGCACCCCGAGAGAAGAGCCCCTGGCTCCGATCCCGGAGCAGATCCTGCAAAACCAGGTCCCGGTCCAGGAGAGGCTCGGGATCGGTCCGAATGATGCTCGGGTCACGGTTGAAGTGAACCGGTACAAGTATACAGACGTACCCCTTGACTCTGCCCAAATGGAGAATCTAACCCCGGAAGAACTCGCTGAAGCAATCCGAGCTTACCGAAATTGCCCCCATCCGGAACCTGAACCCGACCAGGCGGAAAACTCCGAAGGATCAGCCCACTCCCACCACTCGCGAGCCTCGGGAACCAAGGCAAAAGAAACGAAAGGGACCACCCTGTCCAGAGTAAGGTCAGAGATGATGAGGCTGACGAGCTAAAACGGATGGAAAGACTTCGGGAAAGAATAAGGCAGGAAGAACAGGATAAGTTGGAACTTAGAGTCCAAAAGAGGCTCCAAGAGGAGGAAAGAATAAGAAAGTCTAAATCCAAAAGAACCCGGAGAGAATCAAGCCCGGTGATGGTCTCGGATGATGAAGAACATCCGAATAATCTGGTACAGATGATCCATGAGTTACAAAGAAAAGTCAATAATGATTCCGGATTCGAGATCCAAGACACACTCACCCCCTTCAGCCACTCTCTTGAAGCCATACCCCGGCAAAAGAACCTCAAACATTACAACTTCGACTCCTTTAATGGGTTAGAAGACCCAGAAGAACATCTCAACTACTTTGAACAAATAGCCATGATATATTTCTACAACGACCTAACCAAGTGTAGGTTCTTCGCTTCCACGCTGAAGGGAGCAGCCCAGAGGTGGTTTAGCCGAATCCCATCCCGAAGCATACACAGCTGGAAGGAACTCAGGGAGGCCTTCCTTCGGAGGTTTCGAGCCAACAAGACCCCGGAGTATCACATGTGCCATCTTGAAACAATCAGGCAAGATGACAACGAAACACTTTCAACCTTTATGAAACGATTCCAAGAAGCCATAAACCAAGTCACGAACCTGGATGAAAGAGAAGCCTTAAGCATATTCCGGAAGAACCTAGACCCGGAGCGTAGTGAGCGCTATGTTATAGAATTGGTGAACAAAGAACCCCAAAGCCTGGCCGCGGCCTACTCCATGGCCGCCAAGTTCATCAAAGAAACCGATATCCTACATGCAATGAGAATGACCCGGAAAGGCACCTCCTCGGGGAGAAACAAAGATGATCGCTCCAGAAGCGACCACCAACCAGACAAGAAATTTAAGCCCAACAAACAGTATAACTACATCCCAAGTCATCAACTGACAGTCCCGGACAAGGACCACCCCTCCAGGGCCAAATCCGAAGCCAGGCCCCCGAGACCAGGGAGAGCCGAACCAAGGCCGGAACCAGAATGGACACCTTTGAACCGGCCACGGGCCGATATACTGAAAGAGGTCCGGAATAAACCCTTCTTTTATCCTCCCAAGCCCTTGGTATCAGCCCCGGAGAATAGGCCCCGGGACAAACACTGCAACTATCACGCAACACACGGGCACGAGACAGAAAGCTGCGTCTCCCTTAAGTTCTTCATCGAGGATCAGGTCAAGAAAGGGAACATGGGCCAATACATAGCCCGGAAAACAGCAGAAAGAGGAGAAGGGCATGGAGCCCAAAAAATGAAGAACGTGGTACATGTAGTTTTGGGAGGCTCCGCTTCCCCATCAAGGAGTCCAGACTCCGGAGATGAGGTGATGATGATAGACTCGGCCCCGGAGCAAATCATATCATTTAGTAATGCTGACTTTGAAGGAGTAGATCCTAACCACAATGAGGCCCTGGTAGTGACCCTGGACATCGCCGAAAACGAGGTAAAGAGAATCCTTGTTGATAATGGCTCCTTCGTCAACATACTATTCAAGCATACCATGGACAGAATGCAACTCGGAAGCATCGGAATGAATGAATGCCGGGAAGACCCACTGTACGGCTTCGGCCACAACTTGGTCCCCATCCAAGGAACCCTTTACTTGCCTGTCCAATTCGGCACCACCCCGAAGCAGATAACCCACATGATCAAGTTCTATGTAATAAACAGTCCTTCTTCCTACAATATGATCCTGGGGCGCCCAGCCCTGACCAAGCTCCGAGCTATAACCTCGACCCCACACCTTAAAGTCAAATTTTCCATACCCTCTGGGGTCGGAGAGGTAAAAGGTGATACGGAAACGGCTAGCCGATGCTACGACCAAGCCCTGATCATGGCCGAAACAGATCCAGAAAACAAGCGCAAAGCCTCCGCTTATCATAAGATCCAAAGCAGAAAGAAACACAGAAACTCAACTCATAAGAACCCCGGGAAAGAGGTTCAATTTATCGAAAACCTCGAGATCCCTACCCAAGAGGCGGAAACTTCCACAGCCCGGGAGTACCTGGCTTCAAACTCCCAGGCCGGGATCCAAAAATCATCCACGATGAAAAATCAAGCCTAGGTCGAGCCCGCAGTAGAAACTGAGATAGTTGAACTAATACCCGGAAACTCTGAAAGAAAAATCAAGATTGGGGCGGGGTTAGAGGTAGCCTTCAAAGAGGAATTGGTGTCTCTGCTCCGGGAATATGCTGATGTATTCGCCTGGAGCCCGGCGGATATGCCCGAACTCCAGGAATCCTTGGCCATGCATAGCCTGGATGTTGACCCCAGGAGAAAACCAGTGAAACAAAAAAGAAGGAATGTTGCCCCGGAAAGGCAAAAGGCCATAGACGAAGAGGTAGACAAACTCCTCGAGGCGGATATAATTTGTGAGATCAAAAATCCGGAGTGGCTGGCCAATGTAGTTCTAGTCAAGAAACCTAGCGGGAAGTGGAGGATGTGTGTTGACTACACCGACCTCAATGATGCTTGTCCCAAGGATCCGTACCCGTTACCCAACATAGACCAGCTCATCGATGCCACTTCGGGACATGTAATGTTAAGCTTCATGGATGCATTCTCCGGATATAATCAAATCAAGATGAACCCTGCAGACATCACCAAAACAGCTTTCATCACCCACAGGGCGGTGTATGCCTTCAAGTTCATGCCCTTCGGGCTCCGTAACGCCGGGGCTACATACCAAAGAGCTATGGTAGAGGTCTTCCAGGATCAAATAGGCCGGAACTTGGAGTCCTATGTGGATGATATCATAGCCAAATCCAGAACTGTTGAGGAACACGTCCTGGATCTACGGGAATGTTTTGAAAATCTAAGAAAAAACCAAATGAAACTTAACCCGGAGAAGTGCACCTTCGGGGTGGCAGCAGGAAAATTCTTAGGCTTCATGATCAGTCAGAGGGGAATTGAGGCCAACCCAGAAAAAATCAAGGCAATCCTAGACATGCAGCCGCCCCGAACCCAGAAGGACATCCAAAAATTAGCCGGGTCATTAGCAACCTTGCGAAGGTTTATCTCCAAACTAGCAGAAAAATGTTTGCCTTTCTTCAACTTGCTCAAGGGAGCAAGCAACAAAAAAGAAGTCGCATGGGGTCCGGAGTGCCAAGCCTCCCTAGACACAATCACGGAATACCTCTCATAACCACCTCTATTAACAAAGCCCGAGCCTGGAGAACCTCTGCTTCTCTACCTCTCCGCCGGACCGTTAGCCGTAGCAGCTGCTTTGGTCCAGGAAGAAGGTGAGACTCAGAAACCGGTATACTATGTGAGCCAAGTGCTAAAAGATGCAGAAACCAGGTATCCCAATCTGGAGAAGTTTGCCTTTGCCTTAGTCACGGCTTCAAGAAAACTCAGACACTACTTCCAGGGTAGAGAAATCAAGGTTGTAACAGATCAGCCACTAAGACGAATAATCCATAAGCCAGACGCATCAGGAAGATTGATAAATTGGGCAATCGAGTTAAGCCAATTTCACCTAACTTTTATACCCCGGACTGCCATCAAAGCACAGGTTCTGGCCGACTTCATAGTAGAATGCTCCTTCCCAGAACCACAGCAACTTTCCATAGCAACTGAATTTCTGAAAACCCCGGAAGAAAACCCAGAGTCATGGACACTTCACGTAGATGGATCCTCAACAGCAGAAAGGTCCGGGGCTGGTATCATCATGAAAAGCCCGGAAGGCTTCCAGATTAGACAAGCAATCACCTTCAAATTCCAAGCAACAAACAATCAAGCTGAATATGAGGCTCTCCTTGCTGGGCTAAGGTTGGCACGAACTCTGAAAATCCAGAGTCTGAGCATCCATAGTGATTCCCAGATCGTGGTACGGCAAACCAAGGGCGAATATGTGGCCAAAGATCCCAAACTAGCCCAATACCAAGCGCTTGTCAAAAGCTACTTAGCCATCATTCCGGAGTACCAAATCAACCAAATCAACAGAGAAGAAATTTCCGAAGCTGATGAGTTATCCAAGCTAGTTCAGAACTCAGCCGAGCTAGACAGTTCGGTATATTTTGAAGAATTGGAAACCCCGGCCATTGACCAAGAAGAGATAATGGAAATAGATGATACCCCGAATTGGATGACTCCTTTCATCCTATATCTGGAGGAAGGGAAGTTGCATGAAGACAAGAATGAAGCCAGAAGGCTGAAAAACAAGGCTTCGAAATATTTCATTGAAGATAACCAGCTCTACTGCCGAACTTTCTCATCTCCAATACTCAAGTGTGTTGGCCCGGAGGAAGCCAACTACTGTTTGCAAGAGGTTCATGAAGGGATTTGTGGAGACCACATGTCCGCAAAGGCCCTTGCATACAAAATCATAAGACAAGGCTACTACTGGCCAACAATCCACTCAGATGCAATAGAATTTATAAAGAAATGCAGAAACTGCCAGCTGTTCAGCAATGTCCCAAGGCAAAGCCCGGTCCTGCCATCCTCAGTCTTGTCTCTCATCCCCTTTGCTGTATGGGGAATTGATATAGTGGGACCCTTCCCCCGGGCTAGAGGCGATCTGAGATACCTCTTAGTTGCCATCGACTATATGACAAAGTGGGCCGAAGCAAAGGCAATGAGAACCATAAATCAACAAGACTGCATCAAGTTTATGGACAACATCTTAATGCGGTTCGGCGTACCCAGGGGCTTAGTCTCAGATAATGGACCTCCATTCATCGGCTCAGACTTTAAAAATTATCTGAAGGAAAGGGGAATCAAGCACAAGAAATCTTCAGTAGCCTATCCCCAGGGCAACGGGCAAGTGGAAGTAACGAACAGAATTCTGCTAAGGGAAATTGAGGAAAGGCTGAAGGAAAGCAAGAACAAGTGGCCCGAAGAACTACCGCATGTGTTGTGGGCATATAGAACTAGTCCAAGGTCCGGAACAGGGGAAACCCCATTCAAACTAGCATATGGAACCGAAGCAATGTTGCCAATTGAAGTCGGTTCTCCTTCCCACAGAGCAATCAACTTCGATGAAATTGCAAATGAAGAAGGGCTACGAGCTAATCTGGAACTAGTTGATGAGGTCCGGGACAAAGCAGTTCAAAGAATGGAGAAATACAAAGAAAAAACAAGAGAATACTTCGGAAAGAAATCAAGGGTCAAAAACTTCCAAATCGGGGACCTAGTGCTCCGGGACACCGAGGCATCAGACCCCACTAACACAGGAAAACTTATGCCCAAGTGGGAAGGTCCTTACAGAATCAAAGAAGTACTTCGTCCCGGAACCTATAAGCTCAGCCACATGGACAACACTGAGGTCCCCAACACCTGGCACGACCTCAGGCTAAGAAAGTACTACCAGTAAAGGAAGATAGCTCCAGCTCGTACATGGGCATTTTTTGAATTGTAATTGTGTTAGGTCGAATACACAATATATATAATCAAGTACTGTATGAGTAAATAACAAGAACACACGTTTTAGCTCTTAAAACTGTTTGGAATTAATAATTCCTCTCTCAATGATGTAAAATATCACAGAGAGCTGCTTAGGTTACAATTAATGATATTTGTTCACGATGGATACCCTTCTAGGGTTAACCTAACTGTATTTATAAGATATACAGCTACGTACAATCGTTAATTGATTCTCCTAAAATTAAGCTATACAATTGATATCAATTACGATTGCTACACGTCTTCTAAGTCAACTCAATCTCTTTGACAGCTATCCAATCTTCAAAGATATCGCATCCATATTAATATTAAATTAATCTTCAAACTCTGTTGACTTGTAGACGCTTCCAATAGACAGACTTTAGCAAACTCTGTTGCTCTCCTAGCTAACAGTGTTTGCGCTTCCATGTGTTCAGCTATCAGTGTTTACGCTTTCTCTTGTCAACGTTTGCGCTTCCAGCTATCAGCGTATACTCAAACTCTGTTACAACCGCTTTCAACTAACAAGTTAAACTCTTTTTACCTGCAACACTTAAACACTGACATTAAATCACATCAATTATATCTAACAATCTCCCCCAACTTGTTCATTAGAAAAATGTACAAGTTCACAGTAATTGATGATGTCAAAATGAATAAATAAAAACACAGTGTTTAACATATAATCAGAGTTTAAACTTGACTTAGCAAAATCTACAGAAAATTCAAATTACTTACAAATTCTGTCTACCTAACCTCCTCAAGATTTGGAGTTGTTCTGAGATAGTCAATCAACAATCTCCTCTCAGCATTTTCAAGTTCAATCTGCATAGCTTCCTTGATCTCTCTTAAATCTGGATCATTCTCATCAGTTTGAAAGATAGCAGCTCTGAGATCGTAGATTTTGTTTCTTCTCATTTCATTTCCCAACCTGATATACTTCACTTCTTCAGACTTCACATTAAAATCCAGAACAGTAATTCCAAGATCAGTCTTCAGCTTTGTAGTCCCCTTTTCCATTTCTATCAGATTCCCATTCCAATCTTCGTACTTCGGAACATACTTGTTGTTGTATTTCATATTTCTTCTTGCAAGATTCTGAATCATCTTTTGTCTAAGCACATTTGCAACTGACTGAGCTCTTTGATTTCTTACTCTGAAAAGATACAGAACATATTCTAGTTCTTCCCAGTATTTTAAATCAATATCATTCTCAACAATCTTAAACACTGTTCCATCAGCCATGAAATATAGCAGAAAATCCTTCTCTAAACTCTTCTGATAGACAAGCTGTACTGACTCCAGTCTGTCTAAACTCTCTTGAGTGACACCACGACTTGGAACAGCCAGTGAAGAAGGATCTCTGGGAACAACATGTTGTCTTTTATCCCTATGTGAGCCTATACCTCCTTTGTTGTATCCAATTTTACCAGATAAGGCTCTACCATCAGTGAAATCCATTGGAGCTGTAGATGCTAGATTTGGATCATGAAGAACTCCTTTTCCAAACTTTGATTTCAACTGAGAAGACAATAGTGGTGTGGTCACAACTTGTGTAGCAACAGAGGTTGTGTCTTCATTCTTCTGTACAACATGTGTATCAACAGAGGTTGTAACTATCATCTTACTCTTGCTCTCTTCACCCATCACCCCTTTTAACTTCAGCTTGGCATCAAGAGAAGACTTTCTAATCAACTTTCCTTTATCTTCTTCTTCTTCTTCTTCTTCTTCCTGAATACCAGATAATTTTTCTTTGATCTCAATTCCTTTCATTACAGGCTTTGAAGACTTTGAAGCTCTGACAGTTTTCTTCCCTTTCTTGGACTTTTGTGCTTTTAAATGCTCTTTCTGCAACAGCTTTTCTTCAGCTTGTATGTCCTCAAGTGTAGCTTCAGCATTTTCTTCACGAAAGAGTTTTGCAGCCAATTCTTCATCTGTCTGTGGATTGTCAGTGAATGACAAATCCTTTGGCTTTGAACCAGAAGTACTCTGAATATTTGTATCTATCACCAAATTTGGCTTTGACCTCGTAGACCTTCCATGTCCTTGTCTAGGAATTGTATTTCTTAAACCCTTATCAACATTGGCACCTTCTTCATCCAGATGATCTTTCTTTAACAGAGTTTGAGTTTGCTTACACTTGGTTTTAGCAATTCTCTCCCCCTTTTTGACATCATCACCATCTTGAATCAGAATTGAGGTGATTAACTCAAGAGAGTTTGCAATGGAATCAACCTTCTCAGTCAGTAAAAGCTGATTCTTTTCAACTTTACTCAGTCTATCATTAAGATTTTCTTGAGCTTTGGAGAATTGTTGAAAAAGCTTAGAATTAGCTAGTTGAGATTTCTCCTCATGAGTAGCAACCTCTGTTCGAAGATCAACAATAGCTTTCTGATTGTCATCAAATCTATGATTCAAGGTCTTGATCTGAATCACTGTTCCTTGCAAACAAGTGAAAATATCTGGATTTGTAATCTTCGAAGAATTTGCCTGGAGAAACATAGCTGCCCTTCCAGGAGGAAAAATACACTCTGACTTGTACCAATCAGCAGTTTGTTGGGTCAAATAATTATCATCAATCTCATTAACAGAAGGCCCAGCAAAATCTGGTTTTTCTCCTGTTTTCTGACCATCAGCTTGAGCTTGTGCTTTTTCAGCTCCTGTACTCTTGTCTTCAATTGAATCAATCATTGACTCATTAGTAGGTGCAACTGAAGCAATGTCTTCATCTTGAGCAGCAACAGGTTCTTGAGCAACCTGGTTTCCTTTTTCAACTTGAATATGCTCTGAAGAAATAACCTTCTCTTGTTTATCAATCTCCTCACCATGATCAGAAACATGATGGGCATCAGAGTTTAATTCAGTGTGTGATGCAACCTCAGTGTCTTCAAGAACAACAGTAGGCCCATCAGCAACACCAGTATCAACGGAGTGTGTAACCTCCATGAGTGTTGGAGTAGATGCTTTATTATTAAAAGAAACTGGAGTTTCATCAAACTCTTCCATTGTAGGCAAAGCATCTCTAACATCTTCATTTTCTTGAACCTTAGCAGATTCTGGTTCAGCAATCTTGGCTCCTGATTCTGTTATAGAAGGTTCTATGATAGCCTCTGTCTCACCAGTAGGAATATCAGTAGAAATTTTCTCTTGAGCCTGAGAAGTGGATGTTATATCCACTTGGAATGCTTCGTATCGGCTTGAATTGATGACTTGGACTCAAGTATGTGGTGTTTTTGATGTGTTTGTAGTGAATTTGTGCAGGAATAAGAGTCGGATGTGGGATGATGTTTTCCATGTTTAATTGGTGGGTTTTGAGCTTAAAAAATGAAAGTACATCAAATTGCGAGAGTGCCGGAAGAAACGGAATGAAAATCGGAGTTAAAACGAAGAAAATAGAGCAAAATCAGCAAATGAACAATAGGTCGGGCGCGGCCGCGCCTAATTTGTGCTGATTTCGGGCGGCGCGGGCGCGTGGGAATGAACAGTAGCGCGCGGCGAGCGGCGCGGGCGCGTGGACGCGGGAAAATCAGCCAAAATTTCTGATTTTTGTTTTGGCCATATCTTGAGTTCTACAAGTCCGTTTTGGACGATTCAACTGCCCACGCGAAGATAACGGAATTCTCTTTCATTCTAAAGTGGTCTTGAGCACCTGACACTGCCAGAAAATTCCAGAACTTTTGGAAACCCATTCTGAGAAGGAAATTGCATTGTTTTCTAATTCTAATCATTGTGGAATTACCTTGGATGACCAGAAGCTTCTAGAATCAGACTTATACATGGAAATTGCAATTCTATTTCATTCAAGAAAGGAAAATTACCGGAATTCTATCCTAAATCAAAGACGGTAATTACTTGGTGGAGGAGGCACTTGTGGCTATAAATACACCTCTTGGGGACACAAAAAAAAACCACGACAAGACACAACACACATCAGAGATTTATATTATTGTATTTGTTTTACATCATGTTTTCATTAGACCCCGTGACGATGAGAAGTTCGATCATGAGCTAATCGTTGTCATGGGGTCCTAACGGATTTATTTATGGAATTTAGTAGTTGATTGCTGATTTGATATGTGTGTGATGAATTATTGATATCCTCGTATGGTTGTGTTTCATGTGTTTAGATGCGTCATGAACATCTAATTTGTTAATCTCTTGCGAAACGAGAGTGGATCTTGAGATTTAGAACTTGCCATGCTAGCATAGGATAGGTTGA
Source organism: Kitagawia praeruptora (assembly GCA_037693485.1). Lineage (NCBI taxonomy): Eukaryota > Viridiplantae > Streptophyta > Magnoliopsida > Apiales > Apiaceae > Kitagawia > Kitagawia praeruptora. The sequence goes on along the minus strand of CM075351.1, from coordinate 110,611,977 downwards.
TGTTTTAACATCATGATTTGTGGCGTAAATAGAGATATTATGCTGCCCTATGTGATCAATGTGGATAACTTGTTCTTCAACCGTTATGTTTTCAAATTCTATAGAGATATAGGGTCTAAGCATAATTGGTGTCTATTCATCTTCTATCTCTTTTGTGGATGTATGTTTAGTTTGGTACTAGTATACCGAGAGGTAACTTTTACCTGTTTCGTGTTGTCCGATCAGATATCAAAACCATCACATATATTGATTAAGGCATGATCTCTAAAGGAAGTATTTAATGAAGTTAGGATACCATGTTTTCTCTTGCAGAAGTAATTCGATTTAAATTCTCATTAGTTAGTTAGTTAATTAATTCTTAGCTTGTTAATTTGTTTCTTAGTTAATTTTTAGTTAATCAAAACTCCAATTTGTTAATTGTCTTAGCAGTGAATAAAAACAATACATTGTTGCATAGGTACTAAATTGAATTAAAAACCAGATCTCTGTGGGAACGAACTTGACTTATATCTATATTACTTGTGACCACGTACGCTTGCGTGATTTAGTGCAAACAAGTTTTTGGCGCCGCTGCCGGGGATGGTTTGAGGGATTAGTAGTTGTTGTTGTATTATTTGTTCATGTAGGATTTCATGCTTTGCATATTAGTAGTAGTAAATTATGCATTTATGTTTGTGTTATCTACGTTTGTTTCATATAGGACATTCTGTTTCTATGTTCGTATTTCATGTGAGTTCATAATAGTTGCATTTGCACCCATGCTTGATAGGAATTTTGTGTTGTTGACGCTTTTGTTTGAGAAGTGATATGCTTTGTTCTTGTGCACACACATACACTAGTAAGTTGAAGCTAGTAGACTTATTGAATGTTGTAAGTGATTAGAAGGACATGAATATGTGCAAGATGATTTAGTTTGCATGCTTTGAATACAAGTCGGTGCATTAGAGAGATTTTTACTTGGGATTGAGTATGTTTTTCCACCAAGTGAGATTTTGAGCCTTATTGCATATTTGTTGCAATTCATTCGTTTGCTTGAGTGTCCACGGATTGTTGCATTGCTAGCAGTTGTTTGAGGTCTTTCTTGAAACGTATGACATTATTTGACGATTAAAATGATAAAGGCAATTAGGAATAACCGCATATTTTTCCATATTACTACACCATGTTTACATGATCAATTAGTTAACCCGTTGAGCTTAATCCTATTTTTCGGTGACATACACATTACTTGCCTAGACCTTTTTCTTGTATTGGCCTTACATTAATTTGAACCCATATTGTCAAAGGCTAGTAGAGTGCTTAAGGGAGTAATAAGGTGTGGAAGGAAGGGTTTATTGTTGGTCTTACTTTTGGGGGAAATATTGAATATTGGGTTTGGTTGTTTACTTGATAGTCGGCATGTGTAATAAAATTGTGGGATCATTGTTATTGTTTATAGTATTGTTTGTGTTCTATTTAGCTCTCGAGAAAAAAATAAAGAAAAAAACAAGAAAAAAAAAAGAAAAAAAAAGAGAAAAAAAATTATATATATATTATGAGAGCATGTTTGTGTTTGTTGCGATCCTATTTCAGTCGACTAGTCAAGTGTTTGTTTTAGTAAAAATTATGTGGGGGAAAATATGGTGTTGTGTATGATGTATTATGGTACTTACTAGCTTTTGACACTTCACCTGATTTGGCTTATTTGACATACCTTGTCCCTAGCCCCGTTACAACCCAAATAAAGACCTTTTGATTATCGTCATTGATGTATGTTGTGTTAAGAGTTAGATTGATACCAAATGTCAAGCATGCTTATGATTTTGTTGGAATTGAGTGATACACTTACCATTGTTCTTGAGTGAATATTCTTTTGTGAGTGGATTGTGAGTGTTTGCTTGTTTTTGCGTATGAGATCCCGAGTTTTGTCTCAAAGATGTACTCTTGTAGGCTTAGCATGATTACTAACTTATTCTTACACTTGACATGGACTTTTGAGAACTTATGCATGTTCATTGAGTAGACTATGTGAATACTTGCACTTTCGACACCAAGACATTGCGTATTTACTTTGATTCTTAAGTTGATATGGCATGAGAGGATTTGACGGTATGGTAGGATATTATCCCTAGATTATTTGCATTTTCATATTAGTTGCATTCATGCATTGCATTAGGTTAAATGGATTTTGTGGGTACATTCGCTATAGGCCCTCACGAGACCTTACTAGTCCACTAGGGCTGCCTAGGGGTTTAAAGGGCTTGTTGCATATGCCAAATGCAACCGTGATCACCTACGGAAGTGGTACTAGTTAGTTAGTTAGTTGTAATTGTTATGCTTGAGGACAAGCATCGGTTTAAGTTTGGGGGTGTGATAAGTGGATGTTATATCCACTTGGAATGCTTCGTATCGGCTTGAATTGATGACTTGGACTCAAGTATGTGGTGTTTTTGATGTGTTTGTAGTGAATTTGTGCAGGAATAAGAGTCGGATGTGGGATGATGTTTTCCATGTTTAATTGGTGGGTTTTGAGCTTAAAAAATGAAAGTACATCAAATTGCGAGAGTGCCGGAAGAAACGGAATGAAAATCGGAGTTAAAACGAAGAAAATAGAGCAAAATCAGCAAATGAACAATAGGTCGGGCGCGGCCGCGCCTAATTTGTGCTGATTTCGGGCGGCGCGGGCGCGTGGGAATGAACAGTAGCGCGCGGCGAGCGGCGCGGGCGCGCGGACGCGGGAAAATCAGCTAAAATTTCTGATTTTTGTTTTGGCCATATCTTGAGTTCTACAAGTCCGTTTTGGACGATTCAACTGCCCACGCGAAGATAACGGAATTCTCTTTCATTCTAAAGTGGTCTTGAGCACCTGACACTGCCAGAAAATTCCAGAAATTTTGGAAACCCATTCTGAGAAGGAAATTGCATTGTTTTCTAATTCTAATCATTGTGGAATTACCTTGGATGACCAGAAGCTTCTAGAATCAGACTTATACATGGAAATTGCAATTCTATTTCATTCAAGAAAGGAAAATTACCGGAATTCTATCCTAAATCAAAGACGGTAATTACTTGGTGGAGGAGGCACTTGTGGCTATAAATACACCTCTTGGGGACACAAAAAAAAACCACGACAAGACACAACACACATCAGAGATTTATATTATTGTATTTGTTTTACATCATGTTTTCATTAGACCTCGTGACGATGAGAAGTTCGATCATGAGCTAATCGTTGTCATGGGGTCCTAACGGATTTATTTATGGAATTTAGTAGTTGATTGCTGATTTGATATGTGTGTGATGAATTATTGATATCCTCGTATGGTTGTGCTTCATGTGTTTAGATGCGTCATGAACATCTAATTTGTTAATCTCTTGCGAAACGAGAGTGGATCTTGAGATTTAGAACTTGCCATGCTAGCATAGGATAGGTTGATGTTTTAACATCATGATTTGTGGCGTAAATAGAGATATTATGCTGCCCTATGTGATCAATGTGGATAACTTGTTCTTCAACCGTTATGTTTTCAAATTCTATAGAGATATAGGGTCTAAGCATAATTGGTGTCTATTCATCTTCTATCTCTTTTATGGATGTATGTTTAGTTTGGTACTAGTATACCGAGAGGTAACTTTTACCTGTTTCGTGTTGTCCGATCAGATATCAAAACCATCACATATATTGATTAAGGCATGATCTCTAAAGGAAGTATTTAATGAAGTTAGGATACCATGTTTTCTCTTGCAGAAGTAATTCGATTTAAATTCTCATTAGTTAGTTAGTTAATTAATTCTTAGCTTGTTAATTTGTTTCTTAGTTAATTTTTAGTTAATCAAAACTCCAATTTGTTAATTGTCTTAGCAGTGAATAAAAACAATACATTGTTGCATAGGTACTAAATTGAATTAAAAACCAGATCTCTGTGGGAACGAACTTGACTTATATCTATATTACTTGTGACCACGTACGCTTGCGTGATTTAGTGCAAACAGATGCTTTGATGTCTATCTCCTGATCTTTTTGTCTATAATGACTGTGTGCTTACTTGGATAATCATGAACATCAATGGGAACAGGGATATTCAGATTTCTGTATTTAAGGAACTACAGAGTTTAGCATCCATCATATACTCCGTGTTTAATATGAGAGTTTGTGCATTCAGTGTTTATTGATTTGATTTATGGATTTTATGAAATATTAGATGCTATAAAAATTGATTTGGTAAACTCTGCTACTCACACACAAAAATAATCACGACTGTGCATTTTTGAAAGGGTTTTTGTGATAAAGTTTGAAAATTTGACAAACACTGATTGATTGTGTTACGTACTCTAAGGTAAATTTTCATTAAGATAATTTGAAAATTTTGGAGTAAATGGAGTGGTTGACAACTGTTAATTAGTGTATTTAGTGGTAAAGTGTCTTGATAATCGGAAAGACAGCAGTAATAATGGCTTTTACTGCGCGTGAATTAAGTGAATCGCTGCATGTTTGACACGTGTCCCACTTTCACCCACTCACTCATCATTATGTACCACTTTCACACTTCTCAAGGGAACAGTTGCGTGTTTTCAAGTAAAAACGTTTGAGTTTAATTTTTTAATTACTACTCAAATTACGTTTTGTTACAATCACTACTCACCCACTCATATTCACTTTACCAAAATAGAGAACTCCTTTGTTTTTCACTTTGGCATTTTCACAAACACCTTTCTTGCATATCATTTTCACAATCGATTTTTGCTTATTTCTTGATCTAATGGCAACAAAACCTTTCACTTCGTTTGGTCTTCGTTTTGTGCCTAACAATTATGCAGCTCTACTTGAGAACGACCGTGCTCCTGAGGCGTTTCACCTAATGCAAAACTTTCTTCGCGACTCTGAGATTGGGCAAGCGTTGGTTGAACCTGCTACTCTATCTGCTTCTCAGGTTATCACCTTCTGGCAAAACTCAAGGTATATAGAAGGAGGGGAAAATGGAACTCCATCTATCATCTTCTCTTATGAAGAACAAGAGTTTGTGATTACTCCACAAACTGTTCGCGAGACCATGGATTTCGACACACATACTTCGTATGTTGTTGTCTCTGAGCAAAATCTGATAGAGATGTTAACAGAGATTGGGTATATGGAATCTCTTGCAAAGCTGGGCAGTGTGAGGAGGTCGAATCTTAGAAAAGAATGGAACTTTTTCTTTGACTGTATCACCAGGACATTCCAGAAGAAAGTCACCCACTGGGATGCAATTCCAATGGACAGTCTGCAAATTGGGTATTCTCTACTCTATGGCAGTAATTTTGATTATGGTCGTTATGTGTTAATGAATTTGGGTGATAAGTTGTCAGAGTCTACTACAGTTTATTTTGCTAGATTTTGTCAACTTTTGTTCAATGCATGTGTACCTGGGTTAGAAGTTGATGAAGCTGATGAGATTCAACCCTTTAGAGTCAATAAGAGAATATTCTCTGATATGACTAACAAAGATGTTGGTAAAGACATACCTGCTTTTGTCTTACCACTTGCCTTGCAAAACTTCCTCAACCAACCACAAGATCCCCAATCACCACAACATGACCCACATCAAACACAACAACCAGAAACACAAAATATGCCTGAACCTTTAGACAATGATCGTACTGAAACCATACCATCTCAACCTATACAATCACCTAAGCTAACACCAACAACCACTGTTAATCCTACATCACCACAAACACAACCTGAACCAATGAATCCAACACCAACAAATCCTGTCACTACTACTCACCCACAACCAACATCTAAGTCAAAAAGGAAGAAGCATACTGCAATCAACACAAAACATTCTAAGGCTAAACAGACATCTCCAAAGGCTGTTTATTCCAGAAGATTCATAAAAAGGGCAAATAGACCTTCAACACCACCGGCTGAGGAAAGTTCTAGTGAAGATGAAGAACTGATTGCAGTGCCTCAAGCTAAGAGGAGAAGGCTCATTCTTACTGATTCTGATGATGAGCATGTTGATGAGGCTCTGATAAGTGGATGTTATATCCACTTGGAATGCTTCGTATCGGCTTGAATTGATGACTTGGACTCAAGTATGTGGTGTTTTTGATGTGTTTGTAGTGAATTTGTGCAGGAATAAGAGTCGGATGTGGGATGATGTTTTCCATGTTTAATTGGTGGGTTTTGAGCTTAAAAAATGAAAGTACATCAAATTGCGAGAGTGCCGGAAGAAACGGAATGAAAATCGGAGTTAAAACGAAGAAAATAGAGCAAAATCAGCAAATGAACAATAGGTCGGGCGCGGCCGCGCCTAATTTGTGCTGATTTCGGGCGGCGCGGGCGCGTGGGAATGAACAGTAGCGCGCGGCGAGCGGCGCGGGCGCGCGGACGCGGGAAAATCAGCCAAAATTTCTGATTTTTGTTTTGGCCATATCTTGAGTTCTACAAGTCCGTTTTGGACGATTCAACTGCCCACGCGAAGATAACGGAATTCTCTTTCATTCTAAAGTGGTCTTGAGCACCTGACACTGCCAGAAAATTCCAGAACTTTTGGAAACCCATTCTGAGAAGGAAATTGCATTGTTTTCTAATTCTAATCATTGTGGAATTACCTTGGATGACCAGAAGCTTCTAGAATCAGACTTATACATGGAAATTGCAATTCTATTTCATTCAAGAAAGGAAAATTACCGGAATTCTATCCTAAATCAAAGACGGTAATTACTTGGTGGAGGAGGCACTTGTGGCTATAAATACACCTCTTGGGGACACAAAAAAAAACCACGACAAGACACAACACACATCAGAGATTTATATTATTGTATTTGTTTTACATCATGTTTTCATTAGACCCCGTGACGATGAGAAGTTCGATCATGAGCTAATCGTTGTCATGGGGTCCTAACGGATTTATTTATGGAATTTAGTAGTTGATTGCTGATTTGATATGTGTGTGATGAATTATTGATATCCTCGTATGGTTGTGTTTCATGTGTTTAGATGCGTCATGAACATCTAATTTTTTAATCTCTTGCGAAACGAGAGTGGATCTTGAGATTTAGAACTTGCCATGCTAGCATAGGATAGGTTGATGTTTTAACATCATGATTTGTGGCGTAAATAGAGATATTATGCTGCCCTATGTGATCAATGTGGATAACTTGTTCTTCAACCGTTATGTTTTCAAATTCTATAGAGATATAGGGTCTAAGCATAATTGGTGTCTATTCATCTTCTATCTCTTTTGTGGATGTATGTTTAGTTTGGTACTAGTATACCGAGAGGTAACTTTTACCTGTTTCGTGTTGTCCGATCAGATATCAAAACCATCACATATATTGATTAAGGCATGATCTCTAAAGGAAGTATTTAATGAAGTTAGGATACCATGTTTTCTCTTGCAGAAGTAATTCGATTTAAATTCTCATTAGTTAGTTAGTTAATTAATTCTTAGCTTGTTAATTTGTTTCTTAGTTAATTTTTAGTTAATCAAAACTCCAATTTGTTAATTGTCTTAGCAGTGAATAAAAACAATACATTGTTGCATAGGTACTAAATTGAATTAAAAACCAGATCTCTGTGGGAACGAACTTGACTTATATCTATATTACTTGTGACCACGTACGCTTGCGTGATTTAGTGCAAACAAGTTTTTGGCGCCGCTGCCGGGGATCATCGGTGTTTTATTTTTGGTTTATGTGCTTGTCAATAGTGGTCGTTAGAGTTCACTGACTTGGATTGTTTCTTACATAGTTGTTTAGTTTTGTGTGTTGCAGGTAGCAATGGGAGAACCAGCAGCAGTAGCGAAAGCATTGATGTATTATTCTCAACCAAAGATTAAGGACATCCAATTTAGCATTGTCAGGCCAGCTATTGCAGCTAATACTTTCGAAATCAAGCCTAGCATAATTCAGATGGTGCAGAATTCGTTTCCGTTTGGGGGTGCTCCTACGGAGGATCCTAACATGCACATCCGGGACTTTATTGAGATCTGCGACACTTTCAAGATCAACGGGGTGTCGGAAGATGCTGTCAAATTGAGACTTTTCCCATTCTCTTTGAGGGATAAAGCTAAGGGCTGGTTGCACTCTCTACCAGCAGGTTCTATTTTGACATGGGAGGATCTTGCTCAGAAATTTCTCACTAAATTTTTCCCCATGGCAAAGACCGCAGCAATCAGGAACGCTATTACTCAATTTTCACAGCAGTATTTGAATTATCACTTTGATGTGATTCTTCATGCTCCCCCTCAACTGGTTTTTCCCTTGTTTCTGATTGAAGAGTCTCTTCAGTATTTACCAGTAGAGGTTCAGAGTTTAGCTCAACAGAGTTTGTCAGATCAGTCTCATCAGAGTTTACTTTGTCAGAGAATAAATCTTCATTTTCAAAGTGCAGTTGATCATGTTCATTAATATCTTCAAGTCCAGTTACTTTCTTGTCATCAAATGACACATGAATTGATTCCATGATCACTTTGGTTCTCAGATTATAAACTCTGAATGCCTTAGTTGACAGTGGATAGCCAACAAAAATTCCTTCATCTGCCTTTAGGTCAAATTTGGTCAACTGTTCAGGATGAGTCTTCAACACAAAGCACTTGCATCCAAAAATATGAAAATATTTTAGATTTGGCTTTTTCTTTTTCACCATTTCATATGGTGTTTTACCATGCTTGTTGATCAGTGTTGCATTTTGAGTAAAACAAGCAGTTTGAACTGCTTCTGCCAAGAAATATGTTGGCAATTTTGCTTCATCTAGCATGGTTCTGGCAGCTTCTATCAAGGTTCTGTTCTTCCTCTCCACTACACCATTTTGTTGTGGAGTGCCAGGTGCAGAAAACTCTTGTTTGATTCCTTTACTCTTGCAAAATTCTTCCATTTTTGAATTCCTGAACTCTGTTCCATTGTCACTTCTGATAATCTTCACTTGATTCTCTGACCCTTTGTCCAGTTGTATTATATGTTCTGCCAGTGTTAATGCAGTTTCATCCTTCTTTGCTAGAAAATACACCCATGTGTATCTGGTGTATTCATCAACAATGACTAGAGCATATTTCTTCTTTCCAAGTGACATGACATTCACTGGTCCAAAAAGATCAACATGTAGAAGATGATAAGGATCAACAATTGAAGACTCAGATTTGCTTTTGAAAGAGACTTTTCCCTGTTTGGCCTTTTGACAAGAATCACACAGGCCTTCTACATTCAACAAAGACTTTGGCAGTCCTCTTATAAGATCATTCTTTATTAGCTCATTGATGTTGTTCAGATTCAAATGAGAGAGTTTCTTGTGCCACTTCCAACTCTCTTCACTGGACATTCTTGTTGACAGACACACTGCTTTGCCATCAGAGTTTGTTGACAATTTTATTTCATAGATGTTATTGTGTCTGTTTCCAACTAGAGCAACTTTCCCTGTAGATTTACTGATGACTTGACAATATTCAGGCTGAAAATCTACATGATATCCTCTGTCACAGATTTGACTCACAGAAAGCAGATCATGCTTGAGTCCTGGAACTAGAGCTACATTTATGATGATGACACTTCCAAGATTAATATTGCCATATCCCAGAGTATGTCCTATGTTGCCATCTCCATAGGAAACTTTTGGGCCAGCCTTCTCCTCATACTCTGATAGCAGGGCTTTATTTCCAGTCATGTGTCCTGAACATCCACTATCCACGACTAGGGTACTTACCCTGGTGCCCTGCAATCACAAACAATCACTGATTGTTAGTTTTAAGGATCCAGACTTGCTTGGATCCTTTTGCTTTATTGAATCTGTTAGTTTTTGCAGCGGATTTAGCATTATCAGAGTTTAAACTAACATTTTCATTCTTAGTACTTGCAGAATCAACTTTAACCCATTTCAAATTAGGTTTCAGTTCATAATAATTATGATAAATAGCATGATAATTCTTGCAAGTATAAATTGAGTGCCAACTACTTCCACAATGTTTGCACAGAGTTTGTGGTCTTGGTTTGACATTTTCCTTTTTCACTCCAGATTTGGAGGGTAAAGAATTAATGTCTTTGTTCTTCCTGCAAAAGCTAGCAAGATGATTAGTGCTACCAAAATTATAACAAGTTTTTCTAGGTGCAAATGTAGCAAGCATTGGCTTAATTCCTGATGTTATGCCTACCTTACCATTTCTGTTTTTCCTAGGCATTCTCTGTTTGTTGACAGATTTAATTTCTTTAAGCTTATGCTTAAGTTGTTTATCTGTCATTGAACCAATATTAACCTGTTTTACACAGGTTTTTACTGGCTCATGGTCAACAGCTCCATGTTCAGTTTTAACAGTACCATGAACAAATGTTCCAAATTTCTTAGTAGAAAGAGGTGGTCTAATCTTGACTGTATTCTGAAACCTAAGCACATCATCCTCAGAATAACCTAGACCTACTGTGTCTGATTGAAAGACCTCTTGAGTGTCTTTTCTAGAATGTGTCCAAGTTTTAATAATGTGCTTTTCATCTCCTAATTCAGATTCTAGTTGCTTATACTTACCTAGCAACTCCTGTTCTATAAACACAACATCATCTCTTTCTTTCTGAATTTTATTCATGTTTTCAAGTTGTTCCTCAACAAGTTTATTTCTTTCTTTGAGTTAAGAACACTCACTTTTGATTCTCTCATTTTCTAAAGTCTGATCCCTATAACTGATGTGTAATGCCTTAAGATAAATTCTCAATTCAGTTATATTATCTGTATTATAAGCATAGGTAGTTGGAGGTACCTTTAGTTCAGAATCTTCATTCTGAGTAGAGGCCATGAGAGCATAGTTCACCTCCTCATCTGAATCTGAGGTGTCTGCCCAATCTCTGCCTTTGGTGTAGAGTGCCTTTTCAATTTTACCCTTTTTGCACTCAGGAGCATAGTGACCCATCTCCTTACACTTGTAGCATTGAATCTCAGACTTGTCTTTCTTACCAGATTTAAAGTCCTTTCCCTCAGATTTCTTGAAATTTTTCTTGTCAGACTTTGAGTAATCCTTGGAGAATCTCTTTCCCTTCTTGAAGTTCTTGTATCCCATCTTCTTGAAGGTCTTTACCATCAATGCAGCCATTTGCATCATCTCCTCATCATCTTCAGAATCAGATGTTCCATCTGTGTTTGAGTCAACATCAGTGTTTGATGACTCACTTTCTGAATGTATGACTAAGGCTTTTCCTTTTGCCTTTCTCCTTGATGCTTCTTTCTTTGAAGATTTTTCTTCAACTTTCAGTGCAACAGTCTTTGACTTCCTGCTTGATCTTCTGTTTCTCTGCTCCATTTCCAATTCATGAGTCTTGAGCAGTCCATAGATTTCATCAATCTCAGTATCAACAAGATCATAGTTGTCTCTTATGGTGGTTGTTTTCACATCCCACTTTTCAGGAAGAGAGAGAAGAAACTTGAGATTTGAATCTTTCAGATCATATTCTTTGTCAACCAATGATAGATCATTGAGTAGTTTGCAGAATCTATCAAATGTTTCTGTCATGGTTTCTTCAGACTTTGCCTCAAAATGCTCATACTCCTGTGTGAGTATGTTCCTTCTGTTCTTCTTAATTGCAGCAGTTCCTTGACATCTAACCTCAAGTGCATTCCATATATCCTTTGCAGTCGTGCAGTTAATCACTTTGTTAGACATAACATTGTCAAGTGCACTGTGAAGTAAGTGCCTTACTTTGGCATCCTTAGCAATAGATGAAAGATCCTCAGCAGTTAGATCTTTCTTTTCCTTAGGAACCACCTTTGATTCCTCACCAGCAGCAGCAGCAGTTAACTTAGTAGGTTTATGAGGACCTTCATAAATTCTATCAAGATATTCTGGATCTGTGGCTTCCAGAAACATGGTCATCTTTACCTTCCAGATTGCATATTCTGATGGCTTGAGTATTGGAACCCTAATTGTCTCATACCTACTAACAGTAGTAGGTGCTTTCTCAGAACCTGATGGAGGAGGAATCTCTGCCATTGATTACTATTGTGTTTGGATCTTAAACTGTAATAAAGTAACAGATTGGCTCTGATACCACTTGTTAGGTCGAATACACAATATATATAATCAAGTACTGTATGAGTAAATAACAAGAACACACGTTTTAGCTCTTAAAACTGTTTGGAATTAATAATTCCTCTCTCAGTGATGTAAAATATCACAGAGAGCTGCTTAGGTTACAATTAATGATATTCGTTCACGATGGATACCCTTCTAGGGTTAACCTAACTGTATTTATAAGATATACAGCTACGTACAATCGTTAATTGATTCTCCTAAAATTAAGCTATACAATTGATATCAATTACGATTGCTACACGTCTTCTAAGTCAACTCAATCTCTTTGACAGCTATCCAATCTTCAAAGATATCGCTTCCATATTAATATTAAATTAATCTTCAAACTCTGTTGACTTGTAGACGCTTCCAATAGACAGACTTTAGCAAACTCTGTTGCTCTCCTAGCTAACAGTGTTTGCGCTTCCATGTGTTCAGCTATCAGTGTTTACGCTTTCACCTGTCAGCGTTTGCGCTTCCAGCTATCAGCGTATACTCAAACTCTGTTACAACCGCTTTACACTAACAAGTTAAACTCTTTTTACCTGCAACACTTAAACACTGACATTAAATTACATCAATTATATCTAACAAATTGAAAATCATGTAATCATTTTATTATCAATAAAAAAGAGCTCTATTTCCTCACCTGGTATCTCAATCCTACAATCAGTACAAAAATTCCTACTTGTAAAAGTTTTCATCCTTTCCAAGTAGGCCAAAGCCCGGGACCTTAGCAATGCTTCGGCCCGGGAAGCCATAGGCATAAAAAATTCCTACTTGGAAAAGTTTTCATCCTTTTCAAGTAGGCCAAAGCCCGGGACCTTAGCAATGCTTCGGCCCGGGAAGCCATAGGCATCAAAAATTCCTACTTGGAAAAGTTTTCATCCTTTCCAAGTAGGCCAAAGCCTGGGACCTTAGCAATGCTTCGGCCCGGGAAGCCATAGGCATCAAAAATTCCTACTTGGAAAAGTTTTCATCCTTTCCAAGTAGGCCAAAGCCCGGGACCTTAGCAATGCTTCGGCCCAGGAAGCCATAGGCATCAAAAACTCCTACTTGGAAAAGTTTTCATCCTTTCCAAGTAGGCCAAAGCCCGGAACCTTAGCAATGCTTCGGCCCGGGAAGCCACAGGCACCAAAAATTCCTACTTGGAAAAGTTTTCATCCTTTCCAAGTAGGCCAAAGCCCGGGACCTTAGCAACGCTTTGGCCCGAGGACAAACCACTACTCCCCAATCCGGGATACCCGAATTAAAGAGTGGGGAGCAATACAAACAGCAGCAAAAGAGCATGGCAAAACTTAAACTTATGAATAAAAAAAACAACAAGATCCATAAACAAAGAAACGGGCCGGGCTGACCAACAGCCCGAAACACCCGGTAGTTATAAAGTTACAACAATACAACAGCAAAATTCAAAGTAATACAGCGAGTTTTTCAGAGGATCAAAAGATTACATGGGCATAGCCCGGATTCTGGACGCAGCCAGTCTGCAGAGGCACTCTTCTGGAATAAATTATTCTCTAGGAGGGGAGGAGTTGGGAGCTTTGTAAGGAGCAGGTTCGCCTTCACCCCGGGCCAGTGCATCCTCGGCAGCAAGGTACTCAGTGATGAAGTTCTCCCAGGTAGCAGTCTGGGGATCGGTCTTGATCATCGTTTCGGAGATCACCCAACAGCGGTGGATCTTTTTCGAAGCCACGAGCGCCAGATCATCATCATAGGCTTCCGATCCCCGAAACTCAGCAATTACCTGCTCCTCGGACTTCTTGGCCTTCAGCTCATCCCGGAGCCTCTTCACCTCAGCCTTATAATCGGCCAGCTTAGCCTTGGTCGCGTCCCTCTCGTCGATGGCTTGCTTGATTCCGCCCTTAAACTTCTCAATCCGGGCATCCGTCCGCTCCTTCAGCTCCTCAAGTTACTGCTTCAGATCAGTAATTTCCTTTTCTTTCTCCGAGGCCGAGCTTAAAGCAACTTGGGCCTCCTTCACTTCCCTGCATGCTTTAGCAGTAGCTCCAGCAACCCGGACCCCAAGCTGCGAAGGTAGGAACGCAAGTTAGAAAAATTCAGAATCAATAACCAAAGATAGAAAGAGCCCAGAGAAACGTATACCTGGCCGAAGACCCCCATCATCTCCTGCAGCAACTCGGTGGAGGTAGACTTGCTCATCTCTTCCCACTCCGACTTGCTGGGAAGGTCAGCTAGGAAGCCAATGAAATTTCTTTCCTCCGGAGACACGGGAGCCGGCTCATGAGGACGAAAGTTCTTCGGGCCACCAGCAGCCGAACCCTCCTGCACAATCTCGCAGTCGGAGAGCATAGTCCCGAATAGCTCAGTCTGAGCCGAAGTCACCCTTGGCCTTTTCCTTGCTACCAGGCCAGAATCTTCAACCCCGGTCTCCGGGTCCGCAACCTCGGGGCGTGCTGCCCTATTCTCAGAAGCCCCCTCTTGATTGGCTTGGGAGCCGCTAGTATCTCCGGGAGCCTTGGTATTGTCACGAACGTGACCAATACCCCGGAGAGCAGCACCAGGAGCTTTGCTTGCTTTGCTCATCTGCACAATCTTTTCAAACTCTGGGCTGTATCCGGGAAGGCCTGAAATCATGAAAGTAAAACATTAGTCCGGAGTAAAGGAAACATTAATAGCAAAATTAAAAGTAAGGTATAACCCGAACTTACATCCTATCGCAAACAGATACTCATGACTCATAAGGTCATCCCGAGTCACCTGCCTTCCGAGACCCCGGCAAAAAGCATGAACCCGGTCCATTGCCGCATCCTGAAGATCGAAAACCTCAAAGTTCATGGCAAGAGGATTCTCCTTAAAGGTGGGCATGAACCGGATGTCAACGCCCCGGAGGAAGGCAAACTCCCCGTTCCAACCCTTTAAAGTGGGGAGCATAACAAGAGGCTTTGACGCCGAGGAAGGATACCCACATGCTTTACCCCGGAACCTAAACTCGAACATGGGTACGTTGTTGGAGTGCACCAATTGAAAGACGTGGTGAAAAAGTTTGAAAGTGGGCAGCACCCCAGCTTTTTCACAACAACCAAGAAAATACGAAATCCACTTCACCGCGTTCGGGGTCAACTGGGTGATAGGAATCCCATACTCGAACAAGCATAAAGATTTAACAAATTGGTGACACCTAGGCCCGTACCCCGACCTCAGATGCTCCAACCACACTCCAACCCAACCGCCCTCCGGTCTGTGATAAATCTTTTCACCGGGCTCCGGCCATCTCCACTCTACATCGTTATCCAAATGAAATGTGGCCCGGAAAATGGGATCCCAATCGACCGGCTCCTTTACGTACTTACTTCGGAACGGACCAACGTCCATCCCGGAACCCGGTTCATCCCCGAACCCGGTTCATCCCCGAACCTAGAATCCAGAAAAGCCTCATCATATCTAGTCATTTCAGCCACATCTGGATTCTGATAAAACTCCGTGCTGAGATCCCTAAAGAAGAAAGCTTGGGGGATCCTTGGGTCCTTTTTAACGAAATAATATTTACTATGGCCCCAACTACCATCTGGCTCGCTAAGGCTATACCCCGGGCCCATATCCTTTGTCGCAATACTAGTAAGTACGGGCAGACTACTCTTCTTTTTCCCCATTATACACCACTCTAGATCTATCAAATCTACACTACTATCCGAAGAACTAACACTAGCAGAGGAGGTACTGGGCTCGGAAAGAGGGGTTAGCACTCGGTTGGCGGTTACACGTCGCCTAACCATACAAGGACACTACCCCGGGCTACCCAACAAAATAAGAGAATGAAAATAAGAAGCTACAAAAGGGCGACCTATAGGAGTACCAGAACCCCGGAAAAGAAAAACGGTAAAATTGACAAGAGTCCGGATAAAGAGGACTTACAAAGAGTAGAGAGGCCGGAATGGAGAAAGCAAGAAAAACTGAAGCGACGATAGCCCGGAGATCAGGTCCTCAGAGAAGCAGAATAACGGCAGCAAATCAAAAACTTGTAAAAGACAAAAGTGAGGAAAGCGGCCACTATTTATAGGCAAACCCTGAATCTCTACCGCCAGAGACACGTGGCGGCCCAAAGTTTCGGCCCACTATCTCCAAAACCCGGAGATAGTGGATGACAGCTGTTTTCCCAAAAAAAAAAAAAAAAAAAAAGAAAAAAAAAAAAAATGTGTGTCCTCTTCAGGACAACCAAGCCTTCGAGCTACAATAACCCTAACCCCGGAGGTGGGCACCTCAGCCAACACCCCGGGACTGGGGCAACCAAAAACGGGTATTTCTTCTAAGTCACCCAAAGTCATGAAACTTTGGACTTGTGAAGATAACATTTCACCCCTAGCCCCGGGGATTCACTTTCCAAGCGCTTACCCCGGGCCGGGGGGCAACCAAAAACAAAATTTCTCCTTCGAGACAAAAAGAAGCTCAAGTACATTTGCTACTCTCCCATCCGGAAAATCCGCATGAGGGAGTGGGGGGCAAATGATAGGCTAGAAATAGCCCAGTCCCAATTAGGCCCAGCCTCAGGCCCAAAAACAGCAAACAATCCAACTCATGAGAATAAGAGCAACCCAGCCCAAGCCAATGGGCCCCGGGCCCGGAGTCCCAACCCCGGAGTAATGGACCTCAGAGTGATGACACCTGGGACACGTGGCGGCCCAACTCGGCCGATATCCCCACACGTGGCGCTGACCAACATTAAAGTCCAAACGACAACATGTGTTGAATCATGTACTCAACAACACTGCCACACTCCAGTCAACGGTCCCCACAAATGAGGACACGTGTCCTACATCCCGGGAGTTCAGCATCTTGTCCCCCGGATCCGACGGCTAGGAGTAAAGGTAACAGACCCCTAAATCCTAACCCTAGGGCTATAAATACCCCTAGAAAGTAGGGTTTAGGGGTTAGAGATTATTACACACCTGCACACATTTATTACCACTATGATACTCTACTTGATTATTATATTCCGAAGCCAACTCTCATTCTCACGCCGGAGGCACCTCGGGGCCAAACCCCCCCTCCGGTGTTGTTTTGCAGACACCCCACTACAGCTACACCACTTCCGAGGCAGGAGTTGGCGAGGAAGTACCCGATCAAGTTTCAGAGTTACCAGCCGTCAAGCACCTCCGGTGTGAGAATCAGTAATCGAAATAATAATAATCGAAACGGGTGAAAATGTATCTGTGTGAAGAGAGAGAATGAGTAATAAATTTGTGCTATTGAAATTGTATATCCCCTTTACCTTGTGTGTAGAATGGGGGTATTTATAGGTTGGGTCTTCTAATCACTGTTCACCCACTTGGTGACCCACTTGCTATGCTATTAAAGCTATAGTGAGCCACTATTGGAATAGTGATTAGTGTCCCTTTCCCACATACCTCGATTCTAACACTGCCGCTTTTGCTATAGTTGAATGTTTCTGTGTTCCCTTAAATACCTTTATGGTCCCCTGCCTTAGTGAGCAAGATAACAAGATATTTTTGCACAAGTATTTATGTAAAGATATTTGTTTGTCAAGTGGAGCAATTTAGTAAAGATAATATGAAATGACACATGTGTAATTAGTGAATATTTGTTACAGGTGGAGGTGTTACAGCGGGCAGGGGTTGGTACTATTGCAGGGGTGCCCGCTGTCAGCTTACAGCGGGTACCTATCATTGCCCCCCACTCCTCTTGTGCGATTTTATCGGATAAGAGGAGGAGAAACTAAAGATGCCGTAATTTTTGAGAGAAATATTTTGAAAATGACACTATGTGTGCCCCCCAAGTGTTGGCGGTCATCACTTTGGGGGATGGAAAAAATTTGTGAAAATATGCCCCCAAATGTTGGCGGACAACACTTAGGAGTTGGAAAAAATTTCTGAAAATATGCCCCCCAAGTGTTGGCGGACAACACTTAGGAGTTGGAAAAATTTCTGAAAATATGCCCCCCAAGTGTTGGCGGACAACACTTAGGAGTTGGAAAAATTTCTGAAAATATGCCCCCCAAGTGTTGGCGGACAACACTTAGGAGTTGGAAAAATTTCTGTAAACATGCCCATGTTTGACAACGGATTGGTGCTTGACGGGTATGCAATTTGAAACGTTTTTGTAACCGCTTGATAATAAATGCAATAATTATTAATAAATGAGAAATTCGAAATAAATGAAGGAATAATATTAAATGTCAATAATAAGAGAAATGATAAGTGGTAGTTCGTATTAATGAGAAGTGACCTTTGGGTGGAAAGAGAATGTACCTTTGTGATGTAATGTGTCAGTAGTAAGTGGGAAGTTAAGACTTAGTGGGCAGTTTTGCCGAAAACGAGGTGGTTACTTCGTGCTGTAATAATGACGTGGACCAATCAGAGCTAGCCACGAAATGGTTGTAAGTTTTTCATCCCCAATTCACGCGCCGCACGCGTATAAGAGATGGGGTAGTGGATCAAACATTTGTTACTACCTTTTTCTACTTTTTTTTCTCTCCGATTTCTTTGTCTTGTTCAAGTGTGTTGCGACGCTTTTACTGGATTTGTCGAGTATTTCTGCCATTGAAGCCATATACAACCTCCTGATTTGAGGTATGCTTTCTTTATATTTTTCTTTTGTGATTTCTATTTCCTCTTTTCATTGTTTAATTTGTCCCTTCATTCGCTGTTATTGTGGTATGTGTGAGTGGGTTTTGTGTTTATGTCCTTGTTTTGTATGTTCGAGTATTTGTAAATGTGATTCGATTGTGTAATCTGTAAAGGTTAGTAATCTGTGAGTTTTTGTTTGTTATTTGTGTATCTGGTATTGGGATTTTGGTAGTTTCGATCCGTTTCTTGATTCGTGTGAGAATGGTAGTTCGATTTCGCAGTGTTCATGAGGTGTTTGTAATTTGTATATATATGTGTATATATTCCGTATATGTTGTGTATATTGGCTTTTGATTCTAGGGCTTTGTTGTTTGTGGAGGGAATGGAATATGAATTGTTTGTTTCGATTTGTTTGATAATTTAGAATAAAAAATTGTTAAAAAATATATGTGTGTACCAGTCATTGTTGATGGCGTGTTTGGCTATTAGCGGTAGTAATTGAAGAATTGTGCCCTTATCTGCAGATGGGTGATGAATTCGTAGATCCCGCTACTGGCGAGAGAAGACCACTAGTGAACATGTACGGTCGTTGGGCGGACATAGGTCCGTTGAGTTATACGGCCGTTTTACGGAGAAACCGCTACCAGTACTTCGAAAGTTCCGAGAGTTTGTGGCGAGCGAGCAACGTGTTGCCAACCTCATATTCGAAGGCAGATATGGATGCTAAATTTGCCGAATTTGCTCATTTACAACAGGACAGCACGTTTAGAGGTGATGACTGGGGGGATTATGTTGAAAGGATGTTTCGAATTGAAGATGGTTATTTCTGGAGACGGGCAGGACCCGATGAGAAGTTGTACCATCGTTTTGATGACGACTCCGTTTGTATTCCTGTAAGTCATTTTAGGGCGGGTTTACGGTTGCCGCCGCACAAATTTCTGATGGATTTATTTCGATTGTACTTCCGCTGTCCGTTGGCTCAAATGTCTCCCAATTCAATAAGGGCTATTAACTAGTTTATAGCTAGTAACGAGGCGTTGAACAAACAGCCTACATTTAGGGCTTTTTTCTGTTTATTTGATGTTAAAGCCAGCCGTGCAAAACCCTTTTATGAGCTCCAATTCGTAAAGTCTCAAACCCGTATTGGAAAAGCTCTGGATGGATACCGCCCATTTGCGTTCCCCAAGGGTATGGCGGGTTGGCAAGAGGAATTTCTGGTAGTTGGTGGCGGGGAGTTTGCCTGGCATAAGAACTTTGTGAAGAAGGTTGAGTGTGCCTACAGGACGGATCGTAACCGTCTCAGCCAGGTCGAGATAGATTTTTTAGTTAAGCTGGTAAAGGCGTTGGGTGAGGTATGGACCGAGTCGAATTTGATTGACCCGGCTGATTTGAGAAGACACTATTGTAAGTCTTTGTTTTTACTTTTTCTTTTGGGTTTTGCGATTTTCCTTTATTGAAATTCTTTTGTGTATTTTTGCAGTGTTGGATCCTCGTAAAGCAGAGTTGGATCCTCATCCCACCTTGTCCATTGAGCAGGAGGCTAAGATGTACGTTGATTTCATGCTTCTTCAACCACCCAGGCCCAAGCGGGTTCGTGGGATGTTTGCTGCGGAAAACATCATAGATGCCTTTGATCTTTCAGGGCAAGGTGCTGGTATGGAGACCACTGAGCGGGTTGAGTATGAGGAGCCCGTTGTTGTAGAGGAAGAAGTGCCCGGTAGTAACGCTTAATCTGAGCAAGAAGAAACTGGGGATGGTATAAATTCTGAGGACGATTCTTTGTCCGAGTTGTTGGGTGATGTGTCCGCAAGGAGAAGGGATACGCCTTTGGAGTCGAATTTGCAAGATGCCCAAGGTGATGGGTATCCCGTTGAAGACGAATTTGTCGTTGAGACAGAGAAGTCCGCTGATAGGGACGTTGGTACGGAAGATGAGCAATCCGTCGATAGAGGTTTCACTGTTGATTCTGCAAGTGATAGTGATGGTGCTGTAGCTAGGAGAACACTTGCGTCTCATACGGTCGGAGATAGCGATGATGATTTTGACATTCAGTTGCCAAATGTAAGGGCCGCAATTCGAAGGGAAGAAAGTGGATCTGTTGTTAAGCCTGTCCAGGTGGTTGGCACCGTAGGCCAAGAAACTATGGATATTGACAGCGGAGAGAAAGTGTCCACCGTGAGAGGGCAAGAACCACCCGTGAAAGTTACGGAGGTGACTGTTGATGAGAGTCCTGAAATTCCTCTCCATCGTTCAAAGAGGAAGTCTGTTGTTGAGGCTGGAACTTCTAAGCGTAGACGCATAGAGCCTACTAAAGTGAGTGAGGTTGCTGTTGATGATACTTTTGTTATGGAGGAACCCGTTGATAAAGGTTCCGACGATGTTGATAGTGAGGATGGTGGTGAGGATTATAGGGAACAAAATACTGAGGATGATTCTGAGGATGGTACTGAGGATGGTACTGAGGATGGTGATGATGGTGAGGAGGAGATAGTGTTTTATACAAGTAGCGATGATGAGGTGAATGATGCAGAATTTGGGTCCAGGCCAGGTTATGGATTTCTTTTTAAATCAGGGCCCAATACCTTCACCGTGGATTCCATGACTGATGATGATCTCGTGAGGCTAAATGAGTTGAGTTGGGAGCGGATGTGCCGCTTATCCCAGAAATATGCTGCCAGGGTATGTAGTTTTTTGTTTTGATATGTTCGTATAGTTCCTGTAGTTATGTTCGTTGTTGAAGTGTAAGTTTTTGTGTTTTGTGTTGTTTGTAGAACCAATGTATGTATACAGGACTGATGGCCCGTGGAAACATGTACCGTGGTAGCAATCTTGCTTTGAAAAAGAGGATAAGTACGCTAGAGGCAGAGCTGGCCGCCGAGAGGATACTGAAAGATAACGCAGCTAGAGCCTTGCATGAGATAGAAACTGAGAAAGTGGACATCCAGGCGAGTTATGACTATAGTCGTGACTTGCGCCGGTTCTTGGCTGAAGATAAGATAGAACTTGAGGCTGCCAATGCTACTTTGTCTGAGCAAGTGAAAAATTTGACCACTTCACTTAAATTTGAGAAAGAACGTGCTGAGGAGGCTGAGGCTCATCTTGATTCTCGTCCAACTGAGGCCGCTGCCATATTAAAGTTCAGAAGTAGTGGTTAATTTGCTGAAATTGTGAAGGCTGAGGCTGCCAAGGTTGCTACAGTAGTGGTGGGTGGTATCGTAATGCAGCAAGGGCAGGATCCCGCTGAGAATGCTCCTGAGATTGGCCGGCTACAAACTGAGATAGCTAGGCTGAAGGCAAAAGTGAAGAAATCCAAACGTAAAGCCAGAACCCTGAAGGCCCGCCTTGGAAAAACTGAGAGAAAGAGTGTTGGTTGTCAGTCTGATGTTGCTATTGGTGAAGTGGGCGCACGAACTGCAGAGAGTGAGATGACTCCTACTGAGAGACTGGAGCCCATTGATATCCCTTTGGTTATAGAGGGTGTAATTCCATTGTCAACGATAGCGGCTGTTCCCAGTGAAAGTGATGTTGAAGCGGATTATGTTGTGAAGCCTGTTGAGGCTGAGAGGGAGCAAGTGGATGTTGCTATTATTGATACCGATCAGACAGAGGCTAGCGGGATGGCTGCTGAGTTTGATGTTGCTGTGGAGCCCCTTAGTGCCACTGCTACTGCGTATATCAGTGAAGATGAAGATTCTGAGCCACTAAGGGGTATGGAAGGTCCCTTGAGCGGGTCTCGTTGGGCTCAAGTTAATTTTTGTAACTGTAGCGGTGAACTCTTGTCTGACTTGTTTTGAAGTCACTCAGCAGGTATGTCCGCTGTGTGGTTTCGAAACATTTTGGTTTGATTTTGAACTTTGGAAATTCCACATTCTAAGATACCTTTGTGTTTGATATTTCGGTAATTTTGGTAATTTTGGTAATTTTGCTTTAAGCTATAACTGGATTTGTGTTTGTATTTTTTTTTTGTCAAAGTGTCTAGTAAATATGTGTGGGAAAATGTTTACCTTGGTTTTGTGATTTTGACTGTGGGAGTTTGTCTTCAGCATTTAATACTGTATGGGAGTCAAAAAAATTTTGACTGTGTCTTTACTTCTTTCTGCATGGGGATTGTAATTTGTTGACCGGTGATGACTTTAACCTTCATTTACCCCCTATAAATAGGATAATTTGCTTATTGATTTCGATCATCCCCTTCTGCATCTGTTAAGAGAATCCCTCTTGTTATACAATCACATGGATCTTTCTAAGATGGACGAATTTTTCAGTCCGTTCGCTGGGGCACGGGAGCGTTCTCTTTCGAAGGAGAACGAAAATCTTTGGCTAGCCCTTGCCAATCATCATGAGGAAGAGGGCGATCTGTACATGGCCGAGGAATTCCGGAAGCATGCTCGGAAAATTGCCCGTACTCGCGCTGCGGAAGAGACCAAGAATGCACCCGAGACGGATGCAATCAACTTCCGTTTCCGCGCACCTCCTCAGGGTGAAAGCTCTGAAAAGAAGGGCGCGGATGGCAAGAGTGAAGCTTCCCAGGCATGAAGGATTTTTAGATGTAGTAATCTTCAATCCTTGTAATAACATGCTTGTAAGAAAAATATTTTTATGAATAAAAATTTAATTTCTCCCTTGCATCCATTCATTTGCTGTTTTTGTCCTGCTTTGGGCATATTGCCTTTGTATTTGTGTAGTGTGTAGACATTTTGTTGCAGCTTGGTTGTGGTATTCATCCCTTGTAACTTTGAAGTTATTGGCTCGTTGTTGTAGTAAGTGGCCGTCAAGGGTACTTTGTTGTTTCTTGATGAAAGCTGTAGCTTAGAATCCGTAGTTGTCTTTATGCCCGTTTAAGGAACTTAGTTCTTTCTTTTTCTTCCTCACTGTGTTAAGTATTTATGCCTTGATATTTTGTTGTCGATTTGCCACAACAAACATCTTTCGTAACTTTTGTCTGAAGATTCCGTCTTTTGTTGCCAGACTTAAAATATGTTGAAATCCGTGGTTGTGAGAGTGTCCTTCAAGGGATTTTGAAAAGGAAACCATCAAATTGTCTGTTGATAACTTTGTGCAATTTCCAACTGTAAATCTGTAGTTGTCCGCTGATGTCCATTGTAATGTTTGTAAACAGTGTTGTAGTAACTGTCCGCAGATGGATTGTGTAGAATTTGGGATTTGTAATTGTGTAATGGTCCGCAAAGAGACTATGTAAAAGTTGGGACTTGTAATATTTGCAATGTGTAATTGTGTAATTGTCCGCAGATGGACTTTGTAATATTTGCAATGTGTAAGTGTCCACAGAGGGAGTTTGTAATATTTGCAATGTGTAATTGTGTAAGTGTCCGCAGAGGGACTTTGTAATATTTGCAATGTGTCAGTGTCCGCAGAGGGACTTTGTCATATTTGCAATGTGTAAGTGTCCGCAGAGGGACTTTGTAATATTTGCAATGTGTAAGTGTCCGCAGAGGGACTTTGTAATATTTGCAATGTGTAAGTGTCCGCAGAGGGATTTTGTAATATTTGCAATGTGTAAGTGTCCGCAGAGGGACTTTGTAATATTTGCAATGTGTAAGTGTCCACAGAGGGACTTTGTAATATTTGCAATGTGTAAGTGTCCGCAGAGGGACTTTGTAATATTTGCAATGTGTAAGTGTCCGCAGAGGGACTTTGTAATATTTGCAATGTGTAAGTGTCCGCAGAGGGACTTTGTAATATTTGCAATGTGTAAGTGTCCACAGAGGGACTTTGTAATATTTGCAATGTGTAAGTGTCCGCAGAGGGACTTTGTAATATTTGCAATGTGTAAGTGTCCACAGAGGGACTTTGTAATATTTGCAATGTGTAAGTGTCCACAGAGGGACTTTGTAATATTTGCAATGTGCAAGTGTCCACAGAGGGACTTTGTAATATTTGCAATGTGTAAGTGTCCGCAGAGGGACTTTGTAATATTTGCAATGTGTAAGTGTCCGCAGAGGGACTTTGTAATAGGCACTTACTTGTAATATGTGCAATGTGTAATTGTGTAATGGTTGCCTCATCATGATTGTCATGCGGGTTCACGGGCAAACTCCCTTGTTTTGTTAATGACTTTGGTCCGGCCTGGGGAAGGGTTGCGGCTATTTGCATGATTAAGTCAATTTGTTGTTGGTTACAGCCTGTGAGATTGAGACTAAGGATTTGTTCTCGCCCATCGTCTCTAGGCGGGTTTAGCGGCGGGTTCACCGGCGAGATGCCAGTTGTATTTCCTTCGTGTTCTTGTTCGTCTGCGTGAGGTATTACGGTTTCCATTTAGTGTGTTTGAGGTGTTTTGGTTTGTATTGTGTTTTGAGTGTGTGAGTAGCTACTGTGTTGGTAGAGCAGGTGGTGGGTTTTTCTCCAAGAAAAATTCGCCCTCCTTCTAGCGCCAAATGATAATTCTCACGGCCGATTAATGGCTTCCGATTACTGTTCCGAGCACTGTTCCGGGGATACTTCGCCTGAGTTTGGGTATCTGCAAAACAATGCTTGCCCGGGGGTGGTGGCCGTCAAGCACCTCCGGTGTGAGAATCAGTAATCGAAATAATAATAATCGAAACGGGTGAAAATGTATCTGTGTGAAGAGAGAGAATGAGTAATAAATTTGTGCTATTGAAATTGTATATCCCCTTTACCTTGTGTGTAGAATGGGGGTATTTATAGGTTGGGTCTTCTAATCACTGTTCACCCACTTGGTGACCCACTTGCTATGCTGTTAAAGCTATAGTGAGCCACTATTGGAATAGTGATTAGTGTCCCTTTCCCACATACCTCGATTCTAACACTGCTGCTTTTGCTATAGTTGAATGTTTCTGTGTTCCCTTAAATACCTTTATGGTCCCTGCCTTAGTGAGCAAGATAACAAGATATTTTTGCACAAGTATTTATGTAAAGATATTTGTTTGTCAAGTGGAGCAATTTAGTAAAGATAATATGAAATGACACATATGTAATTAGTAAATATTTGTTACAGGTGGAGGTGTTACAGCGGGCAGGGGTTGGTACTATTGCAGGGGTGCCCGCTGTCAACTTACAGCGGGTACCTATCAATACCCAATCAATCTAGCATGGTTTTTTTCCACTATTTTCAGGCTTTATGTAAGAGACACAATATTAAAAAGCTAACATGGCTTGAAAATGATGGGAAACATACATATAACTAGAGAACATTTACAAAAATTTTGTGAAAAAAGGTCCTCAATATCACAATTCTAAAGTAATTGATCCAAAATATCATAACTCAAAACATTGGTCCCAAATATCATTTCAAAACAAGGATCGTGTAACGTTTTACGATTTTCTTTATTATTATTATTATTAAAAATGCTATCGCGTTTAGCGTTTTTGTGAATTTTTTTTTTTTAAGAAAACGCTATAGCATTATGTGGGGGAAACACATTCTTAACTCGCATCCCGGGTGGAAACACTTTCTTAATTAGCGTTCTGGGGGAATCTCGGGTGGGTGGGTTTTGGGCTGGATAGATAGGTGGCATTGGGGGGAGAGATTTAAAATATTTAAATTATTTAAATATTAAATTTTTATATATTACTTTTTAAATTTAATATTTTAAAATTTTATCAATATTTCTTTTGAGGTTAACTAGTTTTTATTTGGGGTTCAACGGGTTTCATTTGGGGTTTAGAAATATAAAATTTTTTAATTAAATTTTTTAAATTTTATTTGTATTTCCTTGGGGTTTCAACAGTTAATCTTTGGGGTTGAGTAGTTTCATTTTGGGTTTAAAAATATTCGGAACGACGAATAAACCGTATACGAACCTAGGGTTTAAGGTTGTAAACATATACATATAAATCGCTTTAAAATCTAAATGATTTATATGTATCAATCAGCTATACATATAAATCGCTTAAAAGTCTAAATGATTGGTCTACCAAAAGTTTTTAAATTTATGTAAATCTAAAGATTATATGATGCAATAATGTATATGTATGATTTCATAAATAGAATACAGATATTTCTTAAACTATGATTCTTTTTATTTTGTCAATAATTTCATACGTACATAAAGATGAATGTTAAAAAATTTATATTTGTTTACCGAATTTATCTACATTTATGCATAATTTAGAATTTTAATTTTATAATTAATATAAATCAGTATTTTTTTTTACTCAAAAACTTTATGAAAAAGCGAAAATATAATTTTTTAATCGAGAGGTTAGGGGTTCGATTTCTAAAAATAACATAAATGTTAGAGGTGTGTCATTTTTGTAATTTTTAAAAGTAATATAATATTTTCATAATCATTTGGCTCTTTTTGCCCATTGATGCCAATTACATTTTTTCTAATAGGTAGTGGAGAGTACTTTTATTTTTTTTATTTTTTTGACAAATAAAATTTAATGCATTCATTAAAACACTGAAATACAGTCGGACAAACCGCTACAACCTGATTGGTAAATAAATAAACGAGCTAAATAAATTGCCGATTTATTTTCAGATCGCTTAACAAACAGAATATAAATATTCTTGACAATAAAAATGATTACTAAGGTTTTCCGAATAATCCAATCGACACCAACATCTCTGAAAATAGTAGCACCTATGCACATAAAAAACCGGGTGATAGTCCAGTGTTCATACCCATCACTGATACCCATCAGTTACACCAACTGAGGTTGGGGGTACAGATGCCCCCATATATTGAACAATCTTTCGTTGTGCAATGTGAATGCGTTTAAAAATCAGGTCGCCGGATTCAATTTTTTAATTAAAATTTTTTGAACCGTATACGAACTTAGGGTTTAGGGTTTAGGGTTGTACCCTAAACCCTAGACCCTAAACCCTAACTTATCCTGATTTTTAAACGCGTCAGGCCGCCGAATTCAGTTTTTTAATTAAAATTTTTTGAATTTTATTTTGTATTCCCTTAGGCTTTCAACGGTTAATCTTTGGGGTTCAACGTTTCCATTTTGGATTTTAGAAATATTCGAAACGACGAATAAACCGTATATATTTAAGAGAAAAAAACAAAAAAAACATATAAAATATTGTTTTTATTTGGGGTTCAACGGGTTTCATTTGGGATTATTTTTTAGAGCCCCGTCAGGGACACACACAATTAAAATGTACCCTCACTCACTATATCAAAAAGAAATATGTAAAACACCTAAACGCCATATAAAGTGGCATTTTACTTTTGAAAACAAACTATTAACTTGCGTTTTCAACCAAAAAAGCCAAAAAAAAAAAAAAAAAAGTAACGCTAAACGCATTAGCGTTTTAAAAAAAAAGAAAAATCACAATGTTATATTAGAGGGTGTTTTGTAATGACATTTGGGGTTATGTTTTTGAACTATCATATATAGAATCACTTACTTTCAAATTGTGATATATAGCCCAACACCCTCTATTAACAAGGCAGAGGTACAAAGGATGAAGAATGTCATTATATACTACTCACTATCATGGTCTCCTAGTGCTCCCTAAGTGCCTAGAGTGTTCAAGATTGTAGGCAAATAATTGTTCAAGATTTTAGGCAAATAATTGTCATAAGGTTTAGACAACTCATGCATTAGAAAAACCCAGTCCAGTGGGTAGAAGGAATCATGAACTCGAATTCTAAAACACCGATGCCTTTCGAAAATTAATAAGATAATTTTAGATTTTAACTCGTCATCTTAAAAAAATTATTGATAAATATTTTAGCCCCCAATATTTCAAAGTTGTGGTTTCCGCCATGGATCATGTGTTTCTTGCAAACATCAATAATGATTAGGACATCAGGTTCTAAGAATGTTTTATGTTTAAAGTTCCGGATTAGACGGTTACACTCTGGAAGAGAAAAAGATAAGCATATTAATTGAAATGATTTATGTGATAAATGAACTGATTGTGTGCATGCATATAGTCCATGAAAATGTCCAAGGGTGTAAACTAATGCAGGATTTTCTTTAGCCGCTTACCTTATGCTTTATTATGATGTTTTCAAGAATTCTCCAAAGTAAAACTAATTAGAGTCGTCATTGTCAAGAGTCTTAACCGAACCATCTCTCCCACAGTCCCACTTCAAAATCTGCTGTACAACTCATTTTAGCAGGGTTAACAATCGAACTGATTATTAAACTTGACTCAACTTAATTCGAAATGAACAATTTAAGCTCGGTTCGTTTGTTAATGAGTTTGAATTCGAATAACAGAAATTGATCGATAAGGTAATCGAGTTTGACTTGATACGTTTAAAAAAAAAACTCAAACTCGATTTGTTTACAATCCTACATTTTACATTTTAGCTTAAATGATATATTTGTTTTTAGTGATAATGAATTTAAAATCATATTAAAGCATCACGCGTGAGTTATTTATATTTCTATGTGCGACGTTTAAAAATAAACAAAAAATTCAAGACATGAAGAACATGATTGAATGATGAAAGAACCAACAGAAAATTTGAACTGGGGTCTAAAACTTCCCCTGGAATCGAAAAAAATAATGTTACATTAATATTTAGTTATATAAACAATTAATATCCGTTAGCTAAAACGAAAAATATTTAAATAATATATTTACTTCTACTTATGTAGGCCTTTGCTCCATAAAGAACACTCTTATATAAAGAACAATAAAGAACACTATAAAATCATTTATTCCAATAGATCCATTGGCCCCGCCAGGGGCACCCAATACAAAAAGTTCTTATTTTTTTAGGCTCTATCCATCCAGCAAAAAAAAAAAAAAAAATTGAAAATTTTACTGTTCATCGATGACGTCATCAGTGACGTCATCATGAACAGTAAAATTTTCAATTTTTTTTTTTTTTTTGCTGGATGGATAGAGCCTAAAAAAATAAGAACTTTTTGTATTGGGTGGCCCCGCCAGGGGCAATGGATCTATTAGATATGAGGTGTTCTTTATTGTTCTTTATTTAAAGTGTTATTTATGGAGTCCAACCCACTTATGTATAGATTTATGTTCTCTTCTGAAAGGGATTAATTTTGTTTTCAATATAATGACTTATAGTTTTACAAATGAGTATATATTCTAATAATTAATAATTTTTGGAGTGAGTGAGAGTCAACCCGATAAATCCTTATCATTTGAATTATTCAATACTGCTCATTAATTTTTTTAATAGAATTGGAAAATAAAAAAAGTGGAATGCACGTTCTGGTATGATCTAGGATGGACTTAAGCTGATACAGCCCACTCTTTGAATTATGGCTGGGCCGGGACCAAAGTTTTTGAACAATTTAAACACACATATTGACAAAACTTAAAATGCTCCAACGAACGAGTCGGGCTGGGCTTTCCAAAAACAGAGTCTGGTCTTTTTTACAGAAAATGTTGAATCTAGTAAGCAAATTATTGAATCTAGTAAGCATATAATCGGATCAGATTTTTCTTAAAAATAAAATTTTAAATCTATTTATATAATTGTACAAGTAATCTACATTTTTATCCATATTCAAAAAACAATTCCAATAAATGAGTAATATGATTTTTTAGCTAAAACTTAGGATATTTCATATCAAGTGGTGTTCTAATAAGCTTTTTCAAGAATTTAGAAATAATCAAAAGTTATTCATTATTTTATTTTTATTATAAAATATATTTTTTTCTCCTTTCTCCAAATCAGATAAATAATTACAGAATAGTTTTCCAAATATTATGTGTCTTCTTAAAATTGATTTATGACATAATTAACAATATTAATCCCGTAATATTCCACCAATCAAGGGATTGTTTACTTCATCGAAAATTTTTCTAAGAAAAATTAGAAAAATAAAAAATATGTTTCAATTGAATAGTTTTCAGCAAAAAACAACTAAAAAACTAGAAAACAATATTTTCTAAATTATAACTGTTGAGTATGTAATACATACTGAGATAATATATAGGAAGTGAATGTATTATCTACTTTTTCTTGATTTTATTTGCTTGTGTAAACTTATTTGAATCTGTTTAATCTTCTTTAACTTGAGTATATGTGTTTGAAGAATGAATAATGCGGAATTTAAACAACACGCAAACTCATTTTAAATCTAATGTTTTATTAGATTTGAAGGTTATTACAATCTGTGAATACTAGAATGTATTCCCAGCTTCGTTTTTCTCACAGAGATATTCTTGATATTACAATTTAAAAACTTGATAACTAAAGATATGAGTCTTTGTACTTATAGAGCTCATTTTTGTAAAACTAGTAGCAGACAAACTGATTTTCTAAGCGTGCCTACACTATTTTGGTGAAATTTGGTATCATGTGATTTCATCTTGTTTTGCATACTAACAAGATCCACTTTTTTAGATATTTCTCCTTGAATTTCTCTCTAAGATTCTTTGTAGGCTTGCCAGGTGCACACTACAACAATTGGACCACTACAAGTGCCTTGGTTTGTGTAGATTCTTTATCTCCATAATCTTTTGCAGAAGTTTGTCTTTAGTTGCTTTGAAAAACTGCTAAGTCCCTCATTCGATATCTCTAAGATAACTTATTCGATATCTGGACTTTACGAATCAGTTTCCTTATTACTTCTTGAATCAATGTATTTTGACTTCACTAACTGGGACATCTCGAATTAGTGTATTTTGACTTCACTTATTAGGAAATCTCAAATTAGTGTATTTTCACTTTACTAATTAAGACATCTCGAATTAGTATATTTTGACTTCACTAATTAGGACATCCCGAATTAATGATTTCTTCACTTCTCGAATCAATACACTTCTCGAATCTTCAATGTAGCACTTCTCGAATTGATGACTTCTCTAACAGTTCATTCTGCACTTCTCGAATTATGACTTAGTCAATTTTACACATCATTTATGCAACATTTTTATTCTTCAATTTGTCTTCAGAAAGTCTTGAGGCCTGATCCTTATATCTTCTTCCAAGATACATTCAGTGACTTATTTAAGGTTACATGAATTGAAAATTACATTGAATTAAGTAATGTAGAACCTTTGGCAGACAAAGGGATTCCCCAGTTAAAGGGTTGAGTAAGTAATGTAAGTCATTAAACAAGTAGGCTTGTTATAGTTTGATATACAGACCTCTATAACTAACAATAACTACATTTTGGAATACTCCATAAAACATCAATTAGGTGTTTTCCAAAACTGGAAAAAAGGAAAACGCGATGCACTATTGAGGTTGGTATCCCACTATCCCAAA
The DNA here is from genome assembly GCA_037693485.1 of Kitagawia praeruptora. Lineage (NCBI taxonomy): Eukaryota > Viridiplantae > Streptophyta > Magnoliopsida > Apiales > Apiaceae > Kitagawia > Kitagawia praeruptora. Next base: position 110,580,282 of record CM075351.1, on the reverse strand, counting down.
GACCTGCCTTCGATCCTTCACATCTGTCTCAATTTATATTATCATATATGCCAACCTGCTTGATCTACGTGTATTTATCATGTAATCATGTACTCTTGCATAACGAAAAAAGAAAATGTAATAAACGCGAATTTTCGAATAAATTTCCTACTAGTATATTTTAATTAGTGTGTTTTTGTAAATTTTTAGAATTATATATATATATATCTGTGTGTGTGTGTAAGTAAATATTATATTATATTTATTTATTTATATTTATTTCGTATTTACTAAAATTAAAGTATATATATATACATATATATATATATATATATATAGGGTCTTGTTCTAATAGAAACTAAATTAGAATAGAAACTAGAAACTAAACATAAATTAAATATTTCAAGCTAATCTAATGATCAAATTAGGGGTACCCCAATACAAAAAGTTCATAATATTCTTGGCTCCATCCAGCAAAAAAAAAAAAAAAAAAAAAAATTACTGTTCACTGCTGACGTGGCAGTGACGTCAGCGTGAACAGTAATTTTTTTTTTTTTTTTTTTGCTGGATGGAGCCAATAATTTTAAACACTTTTTGTGAAGGTGCCCCTGGCGGGGCCATTAGAATGAATGAAATATAATTTATTTAGTGTTGGTTTCTAGTTTCTATTCTAAGATTGGTTTCTATTTGACCACTAGCCTATATATATATAGGCAAGTGCTCAAATACAAACCACTCTTAAAATACAAACCTACAAACCAACACTAAATTAATTATATTTCATCTATTCTAAGGTTTCCACAAAGGGTACCTTCAATGGATACAACTCAAATCTACAATATCAACGGATACAGCTCAAACTACCATCAACGGATGACAGTGTACAACATCAACGGATAATCATTAACACTTTCTTCTATGCTAGCTGGGAATTAACAGTTGATAAGGACAGGTTTGACTGACAGATCACATGGGTTGATAGTAGGTATAAAAAGCAGTATGGTAGCCATACTTTGGAAACGTAGAAGAAAGAAGCATTCCATTTTACACAGTACATACAAGAAAGGTGCAAGGGGCATATCTGTTCACAAGGATAACCTTTCGGCTACATGTGGATTTGGAGTGGAGTAGCAAGTCAACTTGAATTAGATTAATATTATCTTATTCCTGTAGTACTTGTAAACTTGGGATATATAACCAAGTGTAGCAACTTTTTAGAAACTAAGAAAACAGACATATTTGCTTAGGGTTTCTTGAATATTCTTAGAAGCAAAGAGTTGTAAAACAGCAGCTGTGTACTTCTGTATCACAGAGTTTTCTTCGAATAAAAGTCTCAGGTGGTACATTTAACCACCTGATTTTTTATGTGTTTGTGAATTATTTCTCATTCAGCAATTATCTCCTTATAGATTTCTGTGATTCTTATCAGAAATTTATAAATATCAAGAATTGTATTCAACCCCCCCTTCTACAATTAAACAAGTGTGTAATCTGGGAATAACATCCCTTTAAACTAACCCACTTACGCCGACAATTGATTTGAGCATCATAACATGCTAACCAATCCATTCCAAGAATTATATCAAACTCCCCTAGATTAAAAGAAAGAAGATCTGCATCGAAGTGTTGTCCTTGAATTTCGATTCCACAATCTGGACATATCTGATCTACAGGAACTTTTTCCTGATTTGCTATTTCTATAATCAAGGTCTCCCCTAACGGTATGGACTGAATATCCAGTTTGTTCATAAAATTCTCTGATATGAAAGATCTTGTCGCTCCCGAGTCAATCAAAACACATGCATCTATAGAATTTACTAAAAGCGTACCTGCAATTACATCACTGTCAGCAATAGCATCCTTCACCGTCATGTTGAAAGTACGCGCAGTTGGCTTGTTACTAGGAGGTGCCATGAGTCTAGGTACAGTTGTCTCCTTTGGTGGTGACTTGCAATCTCGTGCAATATGTCCTTTCTTCCCGCATTTGAAACAAGTAGTTTCCTTCTCCTTCTCCTTGCAGTTAGAAGAATAATGCCCTTTCTGTCCACAATTGTAGCAAACAATATTGGCAAGATTACAAGGTCCTGGGTGCTTCTTCCCACACGTTCTGCATTCGGGTAATGGTGGCCTTCCTTGAATCAGATTGGCTGTCTGAGGGGGTCTGAATTTCTGGTTGTTTCCCCTAGTGTCTTGATTCCCAATTCTCTTTATGTCATTACTTCTATCTTCCCGCTTCACAAATGGTTCCTTTCCACTCCGGTCGTCAGGCTTCCTCTCAAAACTAGTACCACGATTCAGAAACTTCCTTTTCTTCACATCCTTGTCCTTTGAGTAGAACTCAGTTCCACTTTCGACAATAGATGCTTTCTGAACCAAAGTAGCATAGTTGGTGATTTCTAGTACCGCAACTCGATTCTGGATCCATGGTTTTAGCCCTAGTTAGAAATGTTTAGCTCTATTCTCGTCAATATCCACATGGTAAGGCACAAACCAAGAGAGTTCAGTAAACTTGGCTTCATATTCAGCTACAATCATATGTCCTTGTTTAAGTTCCAGAAATTTGATCTCCATCTGATTTTCCAAGTATTTAGGAAAATATTTCTCTAAAAATAGTTGTGTGAACCTAGTCCAGGGTATGACTACGTTCCCTTCCATTGCTCTCTTTGATTCCCACCAATAATTCGCTTCACCTTTTAACATGTAGGCTGCAAAAATGGTCTTCTTCTCTTCTTCTACTCCTACAATCTCAAAGGTCTTTTCCATCTCTCGTAACCAGATTCTTGCCTCAACAGGATCAGGGGTACCTTTAAACTCAGGGGGATTTAATGATTTGAAAGATTTAAAGGTAACTGTATTTTTAGTTAGTGGTGCAGGGGGTTGATCATTTCTGACTTGAGGTATTTCTTGTCTAGGTGGAGGATTCTTTGTAAATTGTTTCAAGAATTCCAAGAGTAAACCCATAGGGTCAATAGGATTTGGATTTGGTTGTACTGCGGGAGTTGGCTCAGGTTCAGGTTCTGGTTGAGGGTTGGGATCAACATCATGGTGGTCCTCTGCTAGGGGTACTCTTTGGTTCTTGCGGGGTCTACCTCTTTTAGGCATCTTTTTCTATTAAGATTGAAAACACAGAGCTTGGTTAAATAGGGTAATATATATATATATATATATATATATATATATATATATATATATATATATATATATATATATATAGGGGGCTACTCCAATACAAACCTCCTTAAAATATAAACCTACAAACCAAGCATAATCTAATATTTTAAGCTAATCTAATGACCAAACTAGGGGTACCCCAATACAAAAAATGCTTAAAATAATTGGCTCTATCCAAAAAAAAATAAAAATTCACTGTTCACGTGAAGACGTGGCAGTGGATTTCACTGGTTAACGGTGCTTCGCACCTTCTTGTACGGCGCTTCGCGCCTTTATCATTCTAAAGTTGTAAGGAATGACAATCAATGGTAAAGGCAATAGACGATTGACGGGTGTGTCGAGAGCCTTCGGCCCTCATGACTACCTAACTCATCCGTTTACTGTCTTAAATGCTTCGCATTTCCACGGCAAGATTTTTTTTTTTTTTTTGAATTTTTTTTTTTTGTTGGATAGAGCCAATTATTTTAAGCATCTTTCGTGAAGGTACCCTTTGTGGAAACCTTAGAATAGATGAAATATAATTAATTTAGTGTTGGTTTGTAGGTTTGTATTTTAAGAGTGGTTTGTATTTGAGCACTTGCCTATATATATATATATATATATATAGCAGAATATCAGTGCTGGTAACGTAAATCCTCAAAGTCATATGTCAAATTCCGAAAATGCTGAAAATATATCTCATGCGTCAGGGTAATAAAACATTTATCCAATTTAGGTAAAACTACTAGCAGGCTGCAACTTCTAAATCTCAAATATCGTGGTTTAAGAAAATGTTTTAGTCATTTCAGAAAATGTTTCAGTTTTTTTTATATAACTAAACAGAAGTGCTACTAACAAAGTACAACAGTAATAATAAAGTCTAAAGCAAATAAAAGTGCAAAGATACTGATATCATCATATATAATCAAAATGGTACCATAAAGGTACATTCAGTGACTATATCTGACACAATCTAACCAGCTAGTACATAAGTCAAAACTACTCAATCTACTGAGTGCTGGTCTACCTATATTAGACTAGATACAAGCTAAATTACGTAAGCACTCTATACAGAAAGATCTATCTCTGACACCAACAAAACTCGGGTCGCTAACAACTAAAATATACGTAACCAAAAGATGGGGATAGGCAAGTCCATACATATGTTATCCCTCCAAAACAGCAAAAGTCTATGCTATGTCATCAGCAATGGTCTCAGTGACCAAACATCTCATCAACGCGTCTATGGAACTCCGCGATGGCTCTAGTAATCAAGTCAGCAACAACACTACGGTCAACAGCACCTGTACTGGAAGATGGTAAGGCCGTGATATCAGTTTACAGTCCGATCAGAATAGAGATAGAGATCTAGTGTACAATCTCCATAGGAACATCCCACATAAGTAAGCTGCCTCCTCCATGAACTGTAGCAGGGTCGGGAACTGACAATAGTCACAGTATAGCATCTCTAGTAGCAAAAACCTCCTCATAGCGTATCCATACCCAACGAAACTGCTGAAAAAGATGATCATGAATAACCCAAGGTACTGGCTCTCGATCCGCTACCTGCTGCATAGGTACCGCACACCCGTGATACCCCATAGTACGATCACTACTATGTCTCAAGTACCACTATGTCGTTTTGCTAGCAAAAAGGTGGTTGAAAAGTCAACCTGGCAACTTTTGTGCCAAAATGTTAATATTTTTCTCTCGATACCACGAGTTTATTCCTCGTGTTGATCTGAAAGAAAACCCATGGGCCACTCCCATGTTGACCAGTAGAGTACAAGATTATTTCTTCGAATATAATTGATTGATTTGGAATTTTATTCGATTCTGGCCGATCACCAGTAGACCTGGCAAATCGGGTAAACGGATCGGTTTCGGATCGGATCTGCTTCGGATCGGATCCACTTTCGGTTAAGTTACTATTTAGAGTCTGTTCGGTTCGGATCGGATCTGATTCGGTTCGGATCCACTTTCGGTTAAGGTACTATTTAGAGCTTGTTCGGTTCGGATCGGATCTGATTCAGTTCGGGTAAAATTCGGATTAAAATCGGATAAATTTTGGATTAAGATCGGACAAATTCGGTTCGGTTCTCCTTCGGATTTTTACTGTTCGGATCGGATTTTGTTTGGATGTAGGAACATTCGGTTTGGATCGGATTGCCGAGATATATCTAATTTTTTGATGTACCCAAATTTCCAAAAACCAAAAAATTATTTTAGCTTTAGATCTTAGCAATGAACAACTAAATTGACTAGTAGTACTAGTAACTAGTGCTTTCTTACAACTTTTTGTTTCGTTTTTAAAAAAAAAAATATTTCTCAACGATCCAACTGTCGGATGTCAAAAAATATCTAATTTAGTGATATTCACAAATTTTCAAAAATAAATAAATTAATTTGGTTGGAAATCTTAGTAGTCAACTACCAAATTGACTAGTACTCGTAACTAGTGTTTTGTCACGGATTGTTATTCTATTTTTTTAAAATTATTTCTGTACGATCCAACCGTACGGATCTCAAGATATATGTAATCTAGTAATATTCCCAAATTTTCATAAAATAAAAAATAATTTGGTTGGAGATCTTAGTAGTCAACTACCGAATTGACTAGTACTCGTAACTAGAGTTTTGTCACGGATTGTTATTTTATTTTTAAGAATTATTTCTCGACGATCCAACCGTACGGATCTCAAGATATATCAAATCTACTGATATTCCAAATTTTCAAAAAATAAAAAATTAATTTGGTTGGAGATCTTAGTAGTCAACTATCGAATTGACTAGTACTCGTAACTAGTGCTTTGTCACGGATTGTTAATTCTATGTTTTAAAAAATATATCTCGACGATCCAACCGTACGGATCTCAAGATATATCTAATTTAGTGATACACCATAATTTTCAAAAAATAAAAAATTAATTTGGTTGGATATCTTAGTAGTCAACTATCGAATTGACTAGTACTCGTAACTAGTACTTTGTCAAGGATTGTTGATTCTATTTTTTAAAAATTATTTCTCGACGATCCAACCGTACGGATCTCAAGATATATCAAATCTAGTGATATTTCCAAATTTTTAAAAAATAAAAAATTAATTTGCTTGGAGATTTTAGTAGTCAACTATTGAATTGACTAGTACTCGTAACTAGTGCTTTGTCACGGATTGTTGTTTTTATTTTTTAATAACAATTTCTCGACGATCCAACCGTATGGATCTCAAGATATATCTAATCTAGTGATATTACCAAGTTTCAAAAAAATAAAAAAATAATTTGGTTAGAGATCTTAGTAGTCAACTACCGAATTGACTAGTACTCGTAACTAGTGCTTTGTCACGAATTGTTGATTCTATTTTTTAAAAATTATTTATCGAAGATCCAACCATACAGATCTCAAGATATATCTAATCTAGTGATATTCCAAAATTTTCAAAAATAAAAATTAATTTGGTTGGAGACCTTAGTAGTCAACTACCGAATTGACTAGTACTCGTAACTAGTTCTTTGTCACGGATTGTTGATTCTATTTTTTAAAAAATATGTCTCGACGATCCAACCATACGGATCTCAAGATATATCTAATTTAGTGATATTCCCAAATTTTTAAAAAATAAAAAATTAATTTGTTTGGAGATCTTAATAATAAACTACCGAATTGACTAGTACTCGTAACTAGTGCTTTGTCACGGATTGTTGATTCTATTTTTTAAAAATTATTTTTCGATAATCCAACCGTACGGATCTCAAGATATATCTAATCTAGTGATGTTCCCAAAATTTTTTTAAAAAAAAATTAATTTGGTTGAAGATTTTAGTAGTCAACTATCGAATTGACTAATACTCGTAACTAGTGCTTTGTCACGGATTGTTGATTCTAATTTTTAAAATAATTTCTCGACGATCCAACCGTACGGATCTCAAGATATATCTAATCTAGTGATATTCCCAAATTTTTAAAAAATAAAAAATTAATTTGGTTGGAGATCTTGGTAGTCAACTACCGAATTGACTAGTACTCGTAACTAGTGTTTTGTCACGGATTGTTGATTCTATTTTTTAAATATAATTTCTCGACGATCCAACCGTACGAATCTCAAGATATATCTAATCTAGTGACATTCCCAAGTTTTCAAAAAATAAAAAATTAATTTGGTTGGAGATCTTAGTGGTCAACTACTGAATTGACTAGTACTCGTAACTAGTGTTTTATCACGGATTGTTGATTCTATTTTTTAAAAATATATTTCGACGATCCAACCGTACGAATTTCAAGATATATCTAATTTAGTGATATTCTCAAATTTGTAAAAAAATAAAAAATTAATGTTTAAAATCTTCGTTGTCAACCATCGAATTGACTAGTACTCGTAACTAGTGTTTTGTCTCGGATTGTTGATTATATTTTTAAAAATTTATTTCTCGATGATCCACCCGTACGGATCTCAAGAAATATCAAATCTAGTGATATTCTCAAATTTTGAAAAAATAAAAAATTAATTTTGTTGGAGATCTTAGTAGTCAACTACCGAAATGACTAGTACTCGTAACTAATGTTTTGTCACGGATTGTTGATTCAATTTTTTAAACATTATTTCTCAACGATCCAACCATACGGATCTCAAGATATATCTAATCTAGTGACATTCCCAAATTTTCAAAAAATAAAAAATAAATTTGGTTGGAGAACATAGCAGTCAACTACCGAATTGACTAGTACTCGTAACTAGTGCTTTGTCACGGATTGTTGATTCTATTTTTTAAAAATTATTTCTCGACCATCCAACCATACGGTCTCAAGATATATCTTATATAGTGATATTTCCAAATTTTCAAAAAATAAAATATTAATTTGGTTGGAGATCTTAGTAGTCAACTACCGAATTGACTAATACTCGTAACTATTGTTTTGTCACGGATTGTTGATTTATTTTTTTTAAATTATTTCTCGCCGATCCAACCGTTCGGATGTCAAGATATATCTAATTTAGTGATATTTCAAAATTTTCAAAAAATAAAAAATATTTTAAAAAAAATACCTGTGTCAAAATTTATTAAATAAGAACGAATATGTCAAAATTAGATACATCACTTATATAACGCTTCCATAAGCATTATGGAAGTGAATGCACTCACTTAGACAGCGCTTTAATAAGCGCAATATAAGTGAATGCACTTTAATTTCTGTCTAGAATATGCAGAATTTATTTATTTATTTTTTAATTATTTGCAGAATTTGTTAATTTATATTTGCAAATTGAATTAAAATATTATTATATACAAAATATCGTAAGCAATATTCAATGACAATAATAAATATATAGTAAATCAGAAAATATAAAAATTGAAAAAACTAAACAAATAAAGGTCAAAGAAATATTAATCTATATAAAATTATTTTATCGGATATTTTTCGTTTCAGTTATTTTTAGTTTCGGATTTACATCGGATTCAAGTCATATTCGGTTCGGGTAAATTTTTATTCGGATTTGATCGGTTCTGATTATAATCGGATACATGGTTATCATTGGATACAGTATTTCGGATAATTTTTGGTTAAATTTCCGGTTCGGTTAATTTTCGGATCGGGTCAAATCGGTTTTCGGATCGTTATCGGATTTGATTAAATTGAACCGGTTTCGGTTCGGATTGTTTCGGTTTTGGATACAATTTCGGATAATCTATTTCGGATCCAATTTCGGATTCGGTTCCACATATTTCGGTTCGGTTTTTCGGATCCAGACCCATTTTGCCAGGTCTAATCACCAGTCTATACTTTGTACGATACAGACCTAAACAATAGGCCGTCACGATATTTTCAAAAGAAACTAATTGACACGAACAATATGTCAGTACAAGACAATAACGTAATAAACCTTGAACAAGAAAGGTTCGTTGATTAGAATAAATCATGTGGAGTCGTCCTGAAATAATAAGAATGACTCAATTCAGAAAGAAAACCTTCAAATACGTTAAAGTGGGTATTTTAGAGGAAATTCTGATGATAAGCTATTCTTCTGTTCTCTATTCTGAGTGTATCTATTTTGATTCGAACAATGAATCAAATTGGAATATTGAAATAAAATTTATCAGATCTGAACAATAAATCCGATTGAAGACAATAAAATTTAACTACTTCGATATATGAGCGTAGTTATAGCTGAAATAATCTTTGGGGTCATCCTGAACAAATAAGATGCCCTAGAGTTCAATCAAAGTGCGTTTTATGAGCTTATAATAATTTAAGGACAGTCTCTAAAATTTCTAAATCAACATTTGTATAAACAGGATATATTAAAAAATGAATTTATAACGACCTGGCAATTCAGAAATATTTTAGCAGAACAATATCTCATCATTTCTCGAAATATTTCAAAAAGAGTGGGGGTCATAAGGAAGTTGCCTCGATCTCGGAGTGCGGTGAATGCAGATAAAATTTATACTCTACCCGTGAACTTGACTTCGATTTACGGCTTGAGAATTATTCTCTAAAAATGGAAACCAGAAATACGTGAGCGATTCGTCAAAATAAAATGTTTCTGAACCGATAATATAATATTTAAATAATAATAAAATATCTTTTGAAAATCTCTAAAATAATCTGATTCGATCCGGCTAATCAAAAATAATCCGAAAATGCTAAATATCAGTCTTCTTAAATAAAACCATATTCAACTCTATTTATTCACAATTATTCCCTCTTTTTATCAACGGATCATTATATCTCTAAATTATGTCCAAATAATCACTAAATATTTCAATTTAACTAATTAATCAATTATACCATTTTTATTAAACTATTTATTACTAACCATTTTAAATAATATTCTAAATTAAAAACCAATTGAACCCCTTTTATATATATAATTCCTGATTATAAAAGTCAAAATACAAGTTTTATAACAATTGTATCACAAACGCAGGCTATCCACAATTACGACAGCGGCGCGTGGGGCCCACTCGCCACCACCACTGCCGTGCGTCCCCCTCCCCTGCACTTTCCTTCCCTCTCTCTTTTCTCTCCATCTCTCTCTCTCTCTCTCTCACTCTCAATCTCTCCATCCTCTACATCTCTCTGTCCCTCTATTCTCTCTCCCGTCCATCTCTCTTTATCTCTCTCTCTCTCTAATCACGCCACCACCACCACCATCGGAACATCACCTCCACCGCCCCCTCTCTCACTTCTCTTTCTCTCAGTCCTCTTATCTCCCTCTATCTCTCAAACCCCGTATCTCCTCTATGTCTCAGCCCCCACCCAATCCGAATCCCCCTTCCCTCATTCGACTTTTACCAGACCCACAAACATTCCCTCTTCTTCCCTTCTCCACAAACAATAGGCCGTCACGATATTTTCAAAAGAAACTAATTGACACGAACAATATGTCAGTACAAGACAATAACGTAATAAACCTTGAACAAGAAAGGTTCGTTGATTAGAATAAATCATGTAGAGTCGTCCTGAAATAATAAGAATGACTCAATTCAGAAAGAAAACCTTCAAATACGTTAAAGTGGGTATTTTAGAGGAAATTCTGATGATAAGCTATTCTTCTGTTCTCTATTCTGAGTGTATCTATTTTGATTCGAACAATGAATCAAATTGGAATATTGAAATAAAATTTATCAGATCTGAACAATAGATCCGATTGAAGACAATAAAATTTAACTACTTCGATATATGAGCGTAGTTATAGCTGAAATAATCTTTGGGGTCATCCTGAACAAATAAGATGCCCTAGAGTTCAATCAAAGTGCGTTTTATGAGCTTATAATAATTTAAGGACAGTCTCTAAAATTTCTAAATCAACATTTGTATAAACAGGATATATTAAAAAATGAATTTATAACGACCTGGCAATTCAGAAATATTTTAGCAGAACAATATCTCATCATTTCTCGAAATATTTCAAAAAGAGTGGGGGTCATAAGGAAGTTGCCTCGATCTCGGAGTGCGGTGAATGCAGATAAAATTTATACTCTACCCGTGAACTTGACTTCGATTTACGGCTTGAGAATTATTCTCTAAAAATGGAAACCAGAAATACGTGTGCGATTCGTCAAAATAAAATGTTTCTGAACCGATAATATAATATTTAAATAATAATAAAATATCTTTTGAAAATCTCTAAAATAATCTGATTCGATCCGGCTAATCAAAAATAATCCGAAAATGCTAAATATCAGTCTTCTTAAATAAAACCATATTCAACTCTATTTATTCACAATTATTCCCTCTTTTTATCAACGGATCATTATATCTCTAAATTATGTCCAAATAATCACTAAATATTTCAATTTAACTAATTAATCAATTATACCATTTTTATTAAACTATTTATTACTAACCATTTTAAATAATATTCTAAATTAAAAACCAATTGAACCCCTTTTATATATATAATTCCTGATTATAAAAGTCAAAATACAAGTTTTATAACAACTGTATCACAAACGCAGGCTATCCACAATTACGACAGCGGCGCGTGGGGCCCACTCGCCACCACCACTGCCGTGCGTCCCCCTCCCCTGCACTTTCCTTCCCTCTCTCTTTTCTCTCCATCTCTCTCTCTCTCTCTCTCACTCTCAATCTCTCCATCCTCTACATCTCTCTGTCCCTCTATTCTCTCTCCCGTCCATCTCTCTTTATCTCTCTCTCTCTCTAATCACGCCACCACCACCACCATCGGAACATCACCTCCACCGCCCCCTCTCTCACTTCTCTTTCTCTCAGTCCTCTTATCTCCCTCTATCTCTCAAACCCCGTATCTCCTCTATGTCTCAGCCCCCACCCAATCCGAATCCCCCTTCCCTCATTCGACTTTTACCAGACCCACAAACACTCCCTCTTCTTCCCTTCTCCACAAACAATAGGCCGTCACGATATTTTCAAAAGAAACTAATTGACACGAACAATATGTCAGTACAAGACAATAACGTAATAAACCTTGAACAAGAAAGGTTCGTTGATTAGAATAAATCATGTGGAGTCGTCCTGAAATAATAAGAATGACTCAATTCAGAAAGAAAACCTTCAAATACGTTAAAGTGGGTATTTTAGAGGAAATTCTGATGATAAGCTATTCTTCTGTTCTCTATTCTGAGTGTATCTATTTTGATTCGAACAATGAATCAAATTGGAATATTGAAATAAATTTATCAGATCTGAACAATAGATCCGATTGAAGACAATAAAATTTAACTACTTCGATATATGAGCGTAGTTATAGCTGAAATAATCTTTGGGGTCATCCTGAACAAATAAGATGCCCTAGAGTTCAATCAAAGTGCGTTTTATGAGCTTATAATAATTTAAGGACAGTCTCTAAAATTTCTAAATCAACATTTGTATAAACAGGATATATTAAAAAATGAATTTATAACGACCTGGCAATTCAGAAATATTTTAGCAGAACAATATCTCATCATTTCTCGAAATATTTCAAAAAGAGTGGGGGTCATAAGGAAGTTGCCTCGATCTCGGAGTGCGGTGAATGCAGATAAAATTTATACTCTACCCGTGAACTTGACTTCGATTTACGGCTTGAGAATTATTCTCTAAAAATGGAAACCAGAAATACGTGAGCGATTCGTCAAAATAAAATGTTTCTGAACCGATAATATAATATTTAAATAATAATAAAATATCTTTTGAAAATCTCTAAAATAATCTGATTCGATCCGGCTAATCAAAAATAATCCGAAAATGCTAAATATCAGTCTTCTTAAATAAAACCATATTCAACTCAATTTATTCACAATTATTCCCTCTTTTTATCAACGGATCATTATATCTCTAAATTATGTCCAAATAATCACTAAATATTTCAATTTAACTAATTAATCAATTATACCATTTTTATTAAACTATTTATTACTAACCATTTTAAATAATATTCTAAATTAAAAACCAATTGAACCCCTTTTATATATATAATTCCTGATTATAAAAGTCAAAATACAAGTTTTATAACAATTGTATCACAAACGCAGGCTATCCACAATTACGACAGCGGCGCGTGGGGCCCACTCGCCACCACCACTGCCGTGCGTCCCCCTCCCCTGCACTTTCCTTCCCTCTCTCTTTTCTCTCCATCTCTCTCTCTCTCTCTCACTCTCAATCTCTCCATCCTCTACATCTCTCTGTCCCTCTATTCTCTCTCCCGTCCATCTCTCTTTATCTCTCTCTCTCTCTAATCACGCCACCACCACCACCATCGGAACATCACCTCCACCGCCCCCTCTCTCACTTCTCTTTCTCTCAGTCCTCTTATCTCCCTCTATCTCTCAAACCCCGTATCTCCTCTATGTCTCAGCCCCCACCCAATCCGAATCCCCCTTCCCTCATTCGACTTTTACCAGACCCACAAACACTCCCTCTTCTTCCCTTCTCCACAAACAATAGGCCGTCACGATATTTTCAAAAGAAACTAATTGACACGAACAATATGTCAGTACAAGACAATAACGTAATAAACCTTGAACAAGAAAGGTTCGTTGATTAGAATAAATCATGTGGAGTCGTCCTGAAATAATAAGAATGACTCAATTCAGAAAGAAAACCTTCAAATACGTTAAAGTGGGTATTTTAGAGGAAATTCTGATGATAAGCTATTCTTCTGTTCTCTATTCTGAGTGTATCTATTTTGATTCGAACAATGAATCAAATTGGAATATTGAAATAAAATTTATCAGATCTGAACAATAGATCCGATTGAAGACAATAAAATTTAACTACTTCGATATATGAGCGTAGTTATAGCTGAAATAATCTTTGGGGTCATCCTGAACAAATAAGATGCCCTAGAGTTCAATCAAAGTGCGTTTTATGAGCTTATAATAATTTAAGGACAGTCTCTAAAATTTCTAAATCAACATTTGTATAAACAGGATATATTAAAAAATTAATTTATAACGACCTGGCAATTCAGAAATATTTTAGCAGAACAATATCTCATCATTTCTCGAAATATTTCAAAAAGAGTGGGGGTCATAAGGAAGTTGCCTCGATCTCGGAGTGCGGTGAATGCAGATAAAATTTATACTCTACCCGTGAACTTGACTTCGATTTACGGCTTGAGAATTATTCTCTAAAAATGGAAACCAGAAATACGTGAGCGATTCGTCAAAATAAAATGTTTCTGAACCGATAATATAATATTTAAATAATAATAAAATATCTTTTGAAAATCTCTAAAATAATCTGATTCGATCCGGCTAATCAAAAATAATCCGAAAATGCTAAATATCAGTCTTCTTAAATAAAACCATATTCAACTCTATTTATTCACAATTATTCCCTCTTTTTATCAACGGATCATTATATCTCTAAATTATGTCCAAATAATCACTAAATATTTCAATTTAACTAATTAATCAATTATACCATTTTTATTAAACTATTTATTACTAACCATTTTAAATAATATTCTAAATTAAAAACCAATTGAACCCCTTTTATATATATAATTCCTGATTATAAAAGTCAAAATACAAGTTTTATAACAATTGTATCACAAACGCAGGCTATCCACAATTACGACAGCGGCGCGTGGGGCCCACTCGCCACCACCACTGCCGTGCGTCCCCCTCCCCTGCACTTTCCTTCCCTCTCTCTTTTCTCTCCATCTCTCTCTCTCTCTCTCACTCTCAATCTCTCCATCCTCTACATCTCTCTGTCCCTCTATTCTCTCTCCCGTCCATCTCTCTTTATCTCTCTCTCTCTCTCTAATCACGCCACCACCACCACCATCGGAACATCACCTCCACCGCCCCCTCTCTCACTTCTCTTTCTCTCAGTCCTCTTATCTCCCTCTATCTCTCAAACCCCGTATCTCCTCTATGTCTCGGCCCCCATCCAATCCGAATCCCCCTTCCCTCATTCGACTTTTACCAGACCCACAAACACTCCCTCTTCTTCCCTTCTCCACAAACAATAGGCCGTCATGATATTTTCAAAAGAAACTAATTGACACGAACAATATGTCAGTACAAGACAATAACGTAATAAACCTTGAACAAGAAAGGTTCGTTGATTAGAATAAATCATGTGGAGTCGTCCTGAAATAATAAGAATGACTCAATTCAGAAAGAAAACCTTCAAATACGTTAAAGTGGGTATTTTAGAGGAAATTCTGATGATAAGCTATTCTTCTGTTCTCTATTCTGAGTGTATCTATTTTGATTCGAACAATGAATCAAATTGGAATATTGAAATAAAATTTATCAGATCTGAACAATAGATCCGATTGAAGACAATAAAATTTAACTACTTCGATATATGAGCGTAGTTATAGCTGAAATAATCTTTGGGGTCATCCTGAACAAATAAGATGCCCTAGAGTTCAATCAAAGTGCGTTTTATGAGCTTATAATAATTTAAGGACAGTCTCTAAAATTTCTAAATCAACATTTGTATAAACAGGATATATTAAAAAATGAATTTATAACGACCTGGCAATTCAGAAATATTTTAGCAGAACAATATCTCATCATTTCTCGAAATATTTCAAAAAGAGTGGGGGTCATAAGGAAGTTGCCTCGATCTCGGAGTGCGGTGAATGCAGATAAAATTTATACTCTACCCGTGAACTTGACTTCGATTTACGGCTTGAGAATTATTCTCTAAAAATGGAAACCAGAAATACGTGAGCGATTCGTCAAAATAAAATGTTTCTGAACCGATAATATAATATTTAAATAATAATAAAATATCTTTTGAAAATCTCTAAAATAATCTGATTCGATCCGGCTAATCAAAAATAATCCGAAAATGCTAAATATCAGTCTTCTTAAATAAAACCATATTCAACTCTATTTATTCACAATTATTCCCTCTTTTTATCAACGGATCATTATATCTCTAAATTATGTCCAAATAATCACTAAATATTTCAATTTAACTAATTAATCAATTATACCATTTTTATTAAACTATTTATTACTAACCATTTTAAATAATATTCTAAATTAAAAACCAATTGGACCCCTTTTATATATATAATTCCTGATTATAAAAGTCAAAATACAAGTTTTATAACAATTGTATCACAAACGCAGGCTATCCACAATTACGACAGCGGCGCGTGGGGCCCACTTGCCACCACCACTGCCGTGCGTCCCCCTCCCCTGCACTTTCCTTCCCTCTCTCTTTTCTCTCCATCTCTCTCTCTCTCTCTCTCACTCTCAATCTCTCCATCCTCTACATCTCTCTGTCCCTCTATTCTCTCTCCCGTCCATCTCTCTTTATCTCTCTCTCTCTTTAATCACGCCACCACTACCACCATCGGAACATCACCTCTACCGCCCCCTCTCTCACTTCTCTTTCTCTCAGTCCTCTTATCTCCCTCTATCTCTCAAACCCCGTATCTCCTCTATGTCTCAGCCCCCACCCAATCCGAATCCCCCTTCCCTCATTCGACTTTTACCAGACTCACAAACACTCCCTCTTCTTCCCTTCTCCGAAAACACACAATAGCTCCCCCCCTTTACTCCTATTCAGAACACCGATCACCACATCAATACTCAGAACACAACAACAACCCAAATCGGAACACAAAGAAATCTTAATATCTAAGTACGATTCGAGAATACACACAAGATTAAAAACGAAATCAGAAAAGGAAAGAAAAAAACAACTTGAAATTCATACCCTGTATGTATATATACGGTCAAGTTTTTGATTTAAAAGAGTTATTAGCAGTTGGTGTCTTCAACAGGAATAGAAAAGGAAAAGTTGTGTTTTGGTGGAAAGAAATAGATATGTGTGTGATGTTGATTGTTTTTCCCTCTTCTGTATCACTCTTATTAGCCCGATTAACAAGGTAACCCTCACTTAATTGCTACGTAGTTAACATCTGGCCAATCAACAAAATAATGCCAATCTAATAAACACGTAACAACAACGTTTCTCCCCTGGTGGCCAATTAAAACGAGACTCTAATTTGGATCTCTAAAATAAATTTTGGGCTTTAAATTAATATCAATCCAATAAAACTAAAATCCTATTTTCATATATATATATAGGCAAGTGCTCAAATACAAACCATTCTTAAAATACAAACCTGCAAACCAACACTAAATTAATTATATTTCATCTATTCTAAGGTTTCCGCCAAGGGTACCTTCACAAAAAATGCTTAAAATAATTGGCTCTATCCAACAAAAAAAATAAAAAAATTTCAAAAAAAAAAAAAAAAATCTTGCCGTGGAAATGCGAAGCATTTAAGACAGTAAACGGATGAGTTAGGTAGTCATGAGGGCCGAAGGCTCTCGACACACCCGTCAATCGTCTATTGCCTTTACCATTGATTGCCATTCCTTACAACTTTAGAATGATAAAGGCGCGAAGCGCCGTACAAGAAGGTGCGAAGCACCGTTAACCAGTGAAATCCACTGCCACGTCATCACGTGAACAGTGAATTTTTTTTTATTTTTTTTATTTTTTTATTTTTTTTTGTTGGATAGAGCCAATTATTTTAAGCATTTTTTGTATTGGGATACCCCTAGTTTGGTCATTAGATTAGCTTGAAATATTAGATTATGCTTGGTTTGTAGGTTTGTATTTTAAGGAAGTTTGTATTGGAGTAGCCCCCTATATATATATATATATATATATATATATATAGGGGGCTACTCCAATACAAACCTCCTTAAAATACAAACCTACAAACCAAGCATAATCTAATATTTTAAGCTAATCTAATGACCAAACTAGGGGTACCCCAATACAAAAAATGCTTAAAATAATTGGCTCTATCCAAAAAAAAAAAAAAATCACTGTTCACGTGATGACGTGGCAGTGGATTTCACTGGTTAACGGTGCTTCGCACCTTCTTGTACGGCGCTTCGCGCCTTTATCATTCTAAAGTTGTAAGGAATGACAATCAATGGTAAAGGCAATAGACGATTGACGGGTGTGTCGAGAGCCTTCGGCCCTCATGACTACCTAACTCATCCGTTTACTGTCTTAAATGCTTCGCATTTCCACGGCAAGATTTTTTTTTTTTTTGAATTTTTTTTTTGTTGGATAGAGCCAATTATTTTAAGCATCTTTCGTGAAGGTACCCTTTGTGGAAACCTTAGAATAGATGAAATATAAGTAATTTAGTGTTGGTTTGTAGGTTTGTATTTTAAGAGTGGTTTGTATTTGAGCACTTGCCTATATATATATATATATATATATATATTACCCTATTTAACCAAGCTCTGTGTTTTCAATCTTAATAGAAAAAGATGCCTAAAAGAGGTAGACCCCGCAAGAACCAAAGACTACCCCTAGCAGAGGACCACCATGATGTTGATCCCAACCCTCAACCAGAACATGAACCTGAGCCAACTCCCGCAGTACAACCAAATCCAAATCCTATTGACCCTATGGGTTTACTCTTGGAATTCTTGAAACAATTTACAAAGAATCCTCCACCTAGACAAGAAATACCTCAAGTCAGAAATGATCAACCCCCTGCACCACTAACTAAAAATACAGTTACCTTTAAATCTTTCAAATCATTAAATCCCCCTGAGTTTAAAGGTACCACTGATCCTGTTGAGGCAAGAATCTGGTTACGAGAGATGGAAAAGACCTTTGAGATTGTAGGAGTAGAAGAAGAGAAGAAGACCATTTTTGCAGCCTACATGTTAAAAGGTGAAGCGAATTATTGGTGGGAATCAAAGAGAGCAATGGAAGGGAACGTAGTCATACCCTGGACTAGGTTCACACAACTATTTTTAGAGAAATATTTTCCTAAATACTTGGAAAATCAGATGGAGATCAAATTTCTGGAACTTAAACAAGGACATATGATTGTAGCTGAATATGAAGCCAAGTTTACTGAACTCTCTTGGTTTGTGCCTTACCATGTGGATATTGACGAGAATAGAGCTAAACATTTCTAACTAGGGCTAAAACCATGGATCCAGAATCGAGTTGCGGTACTAGAAATCACCAACTATGCTACTTTGGTTCAGAAAGCATCTATTGTCGAAAGTGGAACTGAGTTCTACTCAAAGGACAAGGATGTGAAGAAAAGGAAGTTTCTGAATCGTGGTACTAGTTTTGAGAGGAAGCCTGACGACCGGAGTGGAAAGGAACCATTTGTGAAGCGGGAAGATAGAAGTAATGACATAAAGAGAATTGGGAATCAAGACACTAGGGGAAACAACCAGAAATTCAGACCCCCTCAGACAGCCAATCTGATTCAAGGAAGGCCACCATTACCCGAATGCAGAACGTGTGGGAAGAAGCACCCAGGACCTTGTAATCTTGCCAATATTGTTTGCTACAATTGTGGACAGAAAGGGCATTATTCTTCTAACTGCAAGGAGAAGGAGAAGGAAACTACTTGTTTCAAATGCGGGAAGAAAGGACATATTGCACGAGATTGCAAGTCACCACCAAAGGAGACAACTGTACCTAGACTCATGGCACCTCCTAGTAACAAGCCAACTGCGCGTACTTTCAACATGACGGTGAAGGATGCTATTGCTGACAGTGATGTAATTGCAGGTACGCTTTTAGTAAATTCTATAGATGCATGTGTTTTGATTGACTCGGGAGCGACAAGATCTTTCATATCAGAGAATTTTATGAACAAACTGGATATTCAGTCCATACCGTTAGGGGAGACCTTGATTATAGAAATAGCAAATCAGGAAAAAGTTCCTGTAGATCAGATATGTCCAGATTGTGGAATCGAAATTCAAGGACAACACTTCGATGCAGATCTTCTTTCTTTTAATCTAGGGGAGTTTGATATAATTCTTGGAATGGATTGGTTAGCATGTTATGATGCTCAAATCAATTGTCGGCGTAAGTGGGTTAGTTTAAAGGGATGTTATTCCCAGATTACACACTTGTTTAATTGTAGAAGGGGGGGTTGAATACAATTCTTGATATTTATAAATTTCTGATAAGAATCACAGAAATCTATAAGGAGATAATTGCTGAATGAGAAATAATTCACAAACACATAAAAAATCAGGTGGTTAAATGTACCACCTGAGACTTTTATTCGAAGAAAACTCTGTGATACAGAAGTACACAGCTGCTGTTTTACAACTCTTTGCTTCTAAGAATATTCAAGAAACCCTAAGCAAATATGTCTGTTTTCTTAGTTTCTAAAAAGTTGCTACACTTGGTTATATATCCCAAGTTTACAAGTACTACAGGAATAAGATAATATTAATCTAATTCAAGTTGACTTGCTACTCCACTCCAAATCCACATGTAGCCGAAAGGTTATCCTTGTGAACAGATATGTCCCTTGCACCTTTCTTGTATGTACTGTGTAAAATGGAATGCTTCTTTCTTCTACGTTTCCAAAGTATGGCTACCATACTGCTTTTTATACCTACTATCAACCCATGTGATCTGTCAGTCAAACCTATCCTTATCAACTGTTAATTCCCAGCTAGCATAGAAGAAAGTGTTAATGATTATCCGTTGATGTTGTACACTGTCATCCGTTGATGGTAGTTTGAGCTGTATCCGTTGATATTGTAGATTTGAGTTGTATCCATTGATAGAGTCCTGTTCTCATCTGTTGATACACTTTCACTTAGACAGAATTACATAGCATAGCTTATTTACAATTGGCTACCCTATTCTGCCTATCCGTTGATGGTCAACATGACTCTGAATAAAAATACTATCAACTGATAAATAGAGATACTGCAGTATGCTACAAAACCTCATCCGTTGATGAGCTACCTATCAACGAATAGAGTTATAATGTCTCATCCGTTGACAGTTACAAAACATGACTTATACAATTTTGTGCATAGAATGTGAAGTTATCATCAAGTACAACATATTCCTAACAATCTCCCCCAATTTATGCTTGATGAACATAAAGCCATAAATTTAGGACTTTGATGATAACAAAACATTTCCCTAGAGGTATTTACTGATAGATGCATAATTGTATTAAGCTTCAAAATTTAAAAGCAGAAAGTTTGAGAAATTTACAGAGAAATGCTCCTCTAGACTAAGCAAATTAATAGTGTTTCTTCTCTCTGGTTGGCATCACCCTTGATTTTCCTTCTTTGGCAGAGTTGGACTCAATCTGCATTTGGAGTTGCCTATAAAAGGCATCTTCTTCAGCAACTTTTGGATTTAGCTTTTGTTGTAACCATCTCAGGTATTGAGAAATAGCCTTTGATAGTTGGTCTTCTAACCTGAAGAATCTCCTGTTACCATCTTCATCCCTGAACTCCAACATCCAGAAGGGTTTAAGGTGGATTTTCTGTCCATTGTATGGGATCTTCATCTTCATTGGTAGTCTTGATGGTGAGTTCCATTCTCTCCTTATCTGTTCTATTCTGTCCAGTATCTCCCCTTTTGCTATCTTGGAGAACCCTGTGTATCTCTTGATTGCAGAGAACACTTTGGTTAAGGTCAGATAATTTTCTCCAAGAACCCTCTGTAGTGGCCATGACATTTCCTTTCCTCCCTTGTATACAAAGACCAATCTCTCAGGCAAATGTTTATATTTGTCAATTCCTCTTACTTCTGACAATTCATCCAGATACAGATTCATGCCAGAGTATTCTTCAATATCTTCCTGATAGATAAAATCATCCTTGTTTTCCAAGATTGGCTGCTTAACAATAGCAGGTACCCTAGAAACTTGAATTGGTTCCTTTGAAGGTTGCTTCCTTGGTATCCTTTTCTTCTGTTTAAGCTTCTGTTGAGGCTTCAGCAAGAATGAAGGAACCTCAATGGAGTCGAGATTCATTGGTTCCTCTTTAGGGATTATAGGGTCACCATGGAAATTCACAATTGGGTTGAATACTTGTGCAGAAATAGATTGTGATGAGCCAACAGTTTCACTTCTTACAATTTTTGGAGAGACATGCCTCCTTGCCTTTGATTTCACTCTCCTTTTAGGTTTGGATTCTGGGACTTCCTCAGGTTCCCTCATTTCATCCTCTACCTCATCCATTAACTCCTGAGCCAGCCTGGCTTTCTTCTCATCTGAGTTTTTGTATTGATTTTCTTCACTTGGATGAGCTTCCCTTAGAAGTTTGGAGGTCTCCTCTCTTTTTTCTTCAACAAATCTAGGATGGCTGTTGGATATATTTAACACTTTTCCATTCCTTATTATTACAGCCATCCAATCTCTTACACTCTTATTTGTCTTTTCCTTGAACTCTTTGATTGTCTTTCCCATTAGCTTCTCATCATCATCCTTGGGAAATGGAAAGTCCAATTGTAACTTGTTCTTCCCATTTGCCTTTGGTGGAGAGTAGGCTCTGGTTCTTATGTATGGTTCAAATTCTTTGACATAAGATGGTTCAGCATCATAGAATGTAGGAGCCACAATCTCTAAAGTGAGCACCTTCAGAATTGTAGTTGATATTGTTGGAGCTAAGGACTGAGTAGAGAACAGAGTTGATACAATTGATGCATTGATCATTCTCTCTGTCCTCAGAATTCTTTCATTTGCCTCCTTGTTGATCTTTTCTAAGGCCTCTATTCTGGCTTGCCTTTCACCATCTGAGATTTCTGATAGACTCTGAATCTCAGGCAACACCATTTGTTTCTTCTTCACAGGGGAAGCCTCTATAGAGAACTCTGTTGGATTGACCACTATAATTGGTTGTTGCTCCCCCTCAATTTGTGCTATCTTGCTACTGGAAGCTGGAATTTGACTAGAAGTAGCTGCAACCTCTTCTACCTTTTTCTCCCCCTTTTTGTTAGCATCAAGGGCTGGAGGTGAGGCTGCAAGTAGCCTTTCCAGTAGCTCAGTCTGTTTGGCTTGGTTGGCAATGAGTGTCTGCATTTGAGATTCCATACTATCCACTCTGGAGGAAAGATGCCTAACAGATTTGGCCAGACTATCTTCCTTCAATAATTTGCTAGTCAGCACCTTCTGAGTGGTAGTAGGGCTAGTGTCTCAATCCTGGCATCTAGTTCTACTTTCATTTCCCTTATTGCAGTTTGGACCTCCTCTTGTTGTGTTCTTTGAATAACCATATGCATCTTGTGAAGTTTGAGGGAGGCCAGTATTTGCTGAAGGACAGCCTTCCTCTGTGGGTCTGCATTCTGGTGCTCAGCCATAGCAGATTGATATTGCTTCATAATCTCCACATTGAAGTCACCAACCATAGTGGTAGTAGAAAATAGCCATTCTGGAGTATCCTCCACATTGAATTCTTCATCACTTGATGTGCTATCACTGTCATTATTGCCAAACTCTTCACTTTCAGCATCTGAAGGCAGAGCTGTCAAAGCTTCCTTTGCTCTTTGTAGAGATTGTGAGGTGTGCACTAGGTGCATTGCCTCCTCTGCCTCCACATTGCCCTGTTGTGCCGTGACTTGATAGGCAGAAACAGGATGAGTAAAGGTTTCAAGATCCAAAGAGATGGAGTCAATGATTGATTGATATTCTTGTCGAAATTCATCTCTTTTGAAGCTTCATTAACCTCCATTAACTCACTTGCAATGGCTGGATCTTCCTGCCTTATTTCTCATGTAGTCCCTTCTCTCCACTCATCTCTCTTTTCTTGCATCAGGGGCTCCCCCTGGCTCACACCTCTCACACCCTCACCTTCACCTACTAAGGTGGAACTCTCTTGCTCTCCTTTTGCCTTACCTGAAGAAATGGTCAGCCTCTCATTATTTGCCTCTCCTTTTGCCTGCTCACAAGGCAGCCTCTGACTCCCTTCCCTCAATCCTAAAAGTGTTTCAACTACTGAGAACTCCTCCACACTTGACACAGGAATGTCAGATATAGTAGTGCTAGAGTGAGTTATCAATGGATAAGGAATATCCGTTGATGGAGTAGTTATAGCTGTCAACGGATGGCTAGACATAGGCGCATCCGTTGATGGAGAAACACTTGTCAACGGATGAAGGATATCCATTGATGAAGGAAAGATAGTATCCGTTGAAGTGAATACCAACACTGAATCTGTGGAGATTGATTTTAAAGATGAGGCCACAGATGTTGTTGTGAATTCAGGAATGGAAGATTGATGGCCCCAACAAATCATCTAGAAGATGATGACCACCAATTACAGAGTGGGGCTTCTCCAAGAATTTTAAAGATGGAGAATCAATAATTGATGTAGATATCATATCCACATCTAGAGATGGAGTTGGTGATGGTGGATTGAAATGTGTATCGATTTGAAGGTTAAGATCAAGGGGCTGTGACTCCACATTTATTGAAGTCACATCAAACTGAATTTGAGAAGGTACAGTTTGCTATACTGTGTGTGCACCCTGTGATTCCCCTATGGTTTTACATTTTACTCTTCTTTCATAGGTTTTTGAGAGAGGGCTAGTGTCCCTTACCCTTTTGTGCAGAGTTGCTGTGGAACTAGCAGTCACACCCTGTTGAGAGGATGTAACTTGGGCTTTGCTACTTGGTGCACTTTCCTCACCTACCTTATCCTTAGGGCTTCTTTGATGTTCACCTTGTCCCTCACCACTCACTACCACCTTCACACTCCCCTCAAGAGTTTTGGTAGGTTTTACAACAGGTGTCTTTTGAGAGACACTTGAGGTTTGCTTTTTAGATTGTGGTTTTGAAACTTTGGATTTGGTCACTTTGGTAGGAGCATGTTTGGTCACAACTACAGACTCCATTGTGACACTAGAAGGCAAAGAAATTTGGGGGTTAGAGATAGGAGTTTCAGGGTTAGATACAGTTACCTGAACAATTGGTAGATATACCAATTGTACTTCTGCATTTAAGTTCATTCGAATCAAATCACTTAAGACTCTTTTCTCCTGAACAAAACAATTGAACTTGCTATCCGGGTTAGCAATGGATAGCTCATTCTCAGATACATGCAGTGCTAAGAGCATAAAAAATCTAGCAAAATAGATATTCTTGCTCCTAGTTTCCTTTTTACCTAATTTTGCTGCTATCTCATACATGACTAGTGTGCCAAAGTTATAGAATTTATCAGTCAGAAGCATACACAACATAACTAGCATGAAATGGGTAACAGCATCAAAATTACTAATTTTGCCTGAAAAAGTTTTAATGAAGGCATCACAAAAATAACTCCATTCTTTAACCATCCCCTTCCTAACAATTTTCCCTAAATTATAAGTACTAAGGGCATAATTTATGGAATTAAGCATGGCAACTATTTCAGCATTATTGGGTACTTCCAGACAGTTATTCTCAGGCAATTTTAAACAAGCAGTTATCACATCAGAATTAACTACATGGTTTTTACCCTTTAAAGAAAAAGCAAGTGTACCGTCTGTGCCAATGTACTCAGCAGATGCCCACACCTCTTCAATTACCTCGTGGATTAGAGGAGTGGTGGCAGTCATAGCATATGACAGTTTGCATTTCTTCACGAAATTCATCAAGGTGTGATAAGCTTCTGGAGCATTCACTGTATCAACAAAGGCCGCGAAATTGTTCTTCTCATAGGTAAACTCAGTGGAAGACATCATCTTAACGATAGGCGCCATTGAAGTGTTTGAACTTTTGTTGCGGAGAGTTTTAGTGAAGAAGATGCAGATAACTTATGAGATTCTTGAAAATGAATAAAAGTGAGATGTGAGAGCACAAGACAGCCTTTTATATTTTTCAAGAGTTAAAAATGAAATAATTAAAAGTAATTACTCCATTGGACAAAAGTAACTATTAGATAATAAATGAAAAGAAAAGAAGTACAGCCATGACTAAGTATACACGTTCACCAACGGCTATAATTAAAAAGAGATGTATATCAACGGATATAGAATGGACAGTTGAGAAACAGTTTATCCATCGATGACGTGGACAACCTGTTATCCGTTGACATATGAAAATCTAGTAATGTGTTTATACTACCAACGGCTAAAAGGATATCCGTTGATAAGCAAATTTTGCCTTAGACAAAATTTCTGTAGAAAATTTTTCTGAGAGTTTTTAATTCTCAAGTAAATCAAAACACATTTCTAGCTGCAATTTAGTATGATTAGATATCACTAGGAATTATGAAAAATTAAGCATACCTAGTTCACCTACCAATCTTGTGAATGATGATTCATCAAGAGGCTTGGTGAAGATATCTGCAAGCTGCATTTCACTTGGCACAAAGTGCATTTCTACTGTACCATTCATCACATGTTCTCTAATGAAGTGGTATTTGATGTCAATATGCCTGGTTCTCGAATGTTGTACTGGATTCTCTGTGATGGCAATAGCACTTGCGTTGTCACAGAAAATTGGAATCTTCTCAACTTTTAGACCATAGTCAATAAGTTGATTTTTCATCCAAAGAATTTGTGCACAACAACTTCCAGCAGAAATGTACTCAGCTTCAGCTGTAGAAGTGGAGACTGAGTTCTGTCTCTTACTGAACCATGACACAAGCCTGTTTCCTAGAAATTGACAGGAACCTGTAGTACTTTTCCTATCAATTCTGCAACCTACATAATCTGCATCTGAACAACCAATTAGATCAAAGCCAGAATCTCTTGGGTACCAAATGCCAAGGTTTGGTGTTCCCTTGAGATACCTGAAAATTCTCTTAATAGCAATCAAGTGAGACTCTCTAGGGTCAGCTTGAAATCTAGCACAAAGACAAGTGGAAAACATTATATCAGGACTACTAGCTGTTAGATATAGAAGTGAGCCTACCATGCCTCTATAGCTTGAGATGTCCACAGATTCTTCCTTAGTATTCAACTCAAGCTTAGTTGCAGTGGTCATAGGTGTTTTTGCAGAGACACAATCCATTAAGTCAAATTTCTTTAAAAGATCATAAATATATTTTGTTTGACTTATGAAAATGCCCTCATTAACTTGCTTCACTTGTAAACCAGGAAAGTAAGTTAATTCACCCATCATGCTCATTTCATACCTACTTTGCATAAGTTTGGCAAACCTTTTACAAAGCTTCTCATCTGTAGACCCAAAAATAATATCATCTACATAGATTTGAACAAGTATTGAAGAACCATTGACATTTCTATGAAATAAGGTTTTATCTACTGTACTTCTAGTGAAGTGATTCTCCAAAAGAAATTGAGATAAAGTGTCATACCAGGCTCTTGGTGCTTGCTTCAAACCATAAAATGCTTTCATGAGAAGATATACATATTCTGGAAATTCTGGATCTTCAAAGCCAGGAGGTTGATGGACATATACCTCTTCTTCCA
The DNA here is from genome assembly GCA_037693485.1 of Kitagawia praeruptora. Lineage (NCBI taxonomy): Eukaryota > Viridiplantae > Streptophyta > Magnoliopsida > Apiales > Apiaceae > Kitagawia > Kitagawia praeruptora. Next base: position 110,553,033 of record CM075351.1, on the reverse strand, counting down.
GTTCCCCATTTAGAAAGGCACTTTTGACATCCATCTGATAGACTTTGAAATTGGCATGTGCTGCATAGGCTAGGAAGATTCTAATTGCCTCAAGTCTTGCCATTGGAGCAAAAGTTTCATCAAAATCTATCCCTTCTTCTTGAGAATAGCCCTTTGCCACTAATCTAGCTTTATTCCTCACAATTATGCCATTTTCATCAGTCTTATTCTTGAGAACCCATTTGGTACCTATGACACTTCTATCATCAGGTTTGGGCACAAACTTCCACACTTTATTTCTTTCAAATTGGTTTAGCTATTCTTGCATTGCTAAGACCCAATCTGGATCTAGAAGGGCATCTTCCACTTTCTTAGGTTCCTCTTGAGACAGGAAACTACTGTATAGACATTCTGCTTGTGTGGCCCTCCTAGTTTGGACTCTTGAGTTTGAGTCACCAATGATTAACTCGAAAGGATGATCTCTGGTCCATTTTCTTGAAGGTGGAAGGTTTGATCTAGATGAGGTTGCTTCATCTAAATGAGCATGATCTTGTTGATTGGTGTTATGCTAATTTCACGCAAGCGCACGTAGTCACAAGTAATATATGATTAAATCAAGTTCGTTCCCACAGAGATCTAGAATGGTGTTCAATTCAGTAAATATGCCTATGCAACAATGTATGGTTTTAACTCACTGCTAAGACAAATAACAAATTGTATTTTTACTAACTACTAAATTAAACTAAGATGCAAAATTATAAAACTAAGAATTAAATTAACTAATAAAAATCAAATTACTTATATGAGAATAAAACATGGAATCCTAGTTTCATCATCTACTTCACTTAGAGTAGCAGCCTTTAATTAAAACATGCGATGGTTATGATATCTGATCGGATAACACGAAAAGAGTAAAAGTTACCTCTCGGTATACTAGTACCAATCTACACATACATCCACAAAAGAGATAGAAGATGAATAGGCACCTATTATGTTTAGACCCTATATCTCTATAGAATTTGAAAACATAAAGGTTGAAGCACAAGTTATCCACTTAGATCACATAGGGTAGCATAATATCTCTATTCATGCCACAAATCATGATGCTTAACATCAACCTATCCTATGCTAGCATGGCAAGTTCTAAATCTCAAGATCCACTCTCGCTTCACAAGAGATTAACAATTCAATTTAGATGTTAGCTACGCATCCAAAAGCATTAAGATTAACCATACGAGGATATCAAGAATTCACCACACATAAATCTTTAAGGCATGCAAACTACTAAGCTACATAGATAAATTCACTAGGATCCCACGACAACAATTAGTTCATAATTAAACCTTTCGTCACCATGGGATTTGATGAAAACATGGTAAATAACAAGATATGAATAAAAGAAGTAATAATATTAATAAACAAGAGTTTAAGAAAAACAAATCTAGAACAAAGGATGAAGTAGATCTAGATCCGTTGCTTGTCACGAGCGTTGAACCCTTCTCTCATTTTCTCCCTTGCAGATCTAAGCTAGGTTACAATAATAAAACTATGATAATCTGTATATCTCTATTACAATGGTAGGATGTGTTTATATAGGCTCTAAAAGTCTTGCCCAGCAAGAAAATACCAAAACAGAATTATAATAGAATTTCTGCAAGATACGTTTCCTAAACTAATTCTGTTTTTTAAGGGAAATTCGTAGCTGACTTTTCTTCTGTTTTCCAGAGCCGTTCCAGACGTAATTGGGCCTCTGGACCACTTTAGAATGATAGAGAATCTCGTTATCTTCGCGTGGACTGCTTACGGGCTGAAAACAGACTTATAGAACTCAAGATATGGCCCAAACAGTGAATCTCACGCGTGCAGCCCAATAAATCCGAATTTTAATAAATTAAATCTCCAAAAACGACAAAAACATCCACCATAATCAACATCCTTGTAAATCTGCACAACTAAACAAAACACATCAAAACTACAAGAAACTTGAGCCCAAGACAATCAATTTAAGCCGATTTAGAATGTTCCAAGTGGATATAAAAGCCACTTATCAATTGGTCATTGAGTTTTGACTTTAAGAAACTCCCCCTGAGTTTGTTGTCCTTGCGGAATTATGAAGTTGACTGTCAACGGATGCATTATTTTGTCTATCAACGGATGCTCCATTTTGCCTATCGACGGATGCATGAGAATGCCTGTCAACGGATGCATCTGATGCTCCAATATGACTGTCAACGGATGCTTCATTTCCAGTGTTAACATCACTTCTAGTTGGACCAACAACTCTAGGTGAATTTTCATGGTCATGATCTTCATTTTCCTCATCATCATCAATGTACATTCTTCCTTCTACCTCATTTTCAAATTTCAACTTTTCATGGAAGCCTTCATCATTTAGACCTAGAATCTTTTGATCATCAAACACGACATGTCCAGATTCCATAACAATGTTGGTTCTTAGATTGTAGACTCTATAGGCTTTCCCTGCTGCATACCCAACAAAGATAGCTTCATCTGCCTTTGCTTCAAATTTGCCCAAGTGATCTTCATGATTCCTTAGTACAAAACACTTACATCCAAAGACATGAAGGAAAGCTAAAGTTGGTTTCTTGTTGGTAAATAATTGATAAGGAGTCATTTCTCTAGCTTGATTGACCAAGGAAATATTCTGAGTGAAACAGGCAGTGTTGACAGCTTCAGCCCAGAAATATGTTGGCAATCTTGATTCACTTAGCATTGTTCTAGCTGCTTCAATGAGAGTTCTGTTTTTCCTTTCAACAACCCCATTTTGTTGAGGTGTTCTTGCAGCAGAAAACTCATGGATAATTCCATTATCTTCACAGAAAATCTTCGTTGTGGAATTTTTGAACTCAGTGCCATTGTCACTCCTGATTCTTTGTACTTTGACTTCAGAACCATTGTTTACTAGTCTGAGATGATTGATGATGATTTCACTTGCACAATCTTTGGAGTGCAGAAAGAAGGTCCATGTAAACTTAGAAAAATCATCTACAATCACCAGACAGTATTTCTTCTTTGAAATGGACATGACATTTACTAGACCAAATAAGTCCATATGCAGCAATTGAAGTGGCTTAACAATGGATGACTCTGTCTTGCTCTTGAAGGATGATTTCTTTTGTTTCCCTAATTGGCAGGCATCACACAATCCATCCTTGATGAATTCCAATTGAGGGATTCCTCTAGCCAGATCCTTTCTTACCAAATCATTCATAACTTTAAAATTCAAATATGACAGCTTTTTATGCCATAGCCAACTCTCATCCTTGCTTGCTTTGCTGAAGAGACAAGTGATGGATTCTGAGCATACTGAATTGAAGTCAGCTATGTAAACATTTCTTTTTCTAAAGCCTGTCAATACCACATTGTTGTCTTCCTTGGAAGAAACAACACAAGCTTCTTTTGTGAACCTTACTTCATAGTCTTTGCCACAGATTTGACTAACACTAAGCAAATTGTGCTTCAAACCTTCAACTAATGCCACTTCTTCAATGATGACATTGTCCTTTGAAATCAAGCCATATCCCTTAGTATATCCTTTGTTGTCATCTCCAAAGGTAATTCTAGGGCCAGTTGCCTCCTTGAACTCTGTGAGCAGGGTTGAATCTCCTGTCATGTGCCTAGAGCATCCACTATCTAGGTACCATAGATTCCTTCTATTTCCCTGCACACATTCCAAAATATAAATCAAGTTGATTTTGGTACCCAAGTTTCTTTTGGTCCTTTCTTGTTAGCCTTTGGTTTTGCACTCTTAGCAATCTTCATTTTAGGTGTAGGTGCTTGAGTGATAGGTTTTGACAGATGCTCATTTGCATAAATATTTGATGCATGCATTTGTGGAAAATTGGCATACATATTATTCATGCTAGGAATGCTCCATGACATTTGTGGCATATTCACAGATTGAAAATAAGGATTAGACACATATGGCATGTTCACATTTGGATTTGAAAAACTAGCATTTTGATACAAACCAGGCATTGCGGGCATACATGGTATTGTTTGAGGTACATGAACAGGAGCCTTTTTAACAATCTTGCAATTAGAAGATAGGTGATTGACACTATTACAATTACTACAAGTTTTCCTAGGGGCAAACTTGTCAAGAGAATAATTGTTTTTCTTGTTGATGCCTATCTTACCATTTCTGTTCTTTTTCTTTTTACCCTCAGTTTCTACCTTTTCATTATCTGATTTACCAACAGCCTTTTTGTTATGTAAATCACCTGCCTTAGCCTTCCCACTAGATTTGGTTTGGCTACTCTCACCACTAACGAAGTTCTTGTTGACTGGACCATACTTAATATCCAGTTTCTTGAGTTCCTTCTTCCTAACAAACTTTTTGTTAGTCGACGGATACCTCTCATCCGTTGATGGTTCATCTATCAACAGATGATCACTATCCGTTGATTCACAAATAGTCTCTAGATCCCCAAGGCCAGGTTCTAGCTCCTTTTTCTTTTGAGTCCAGGTATCCTTCACAAACAATTCTATTCCCTGGACTTCTATTATGTTTTGTGAAATATTCCTACAGCTTTGAAATTTAGCAATTATCCCTTGTTCCTTTTCCAGCTGCTCTCTTAAAATTAGTTTTCTTTTTAACACAGCTTCAAGTTCACTTTTAGCATCATTGCAATCAACTCTCATTTTCTCAAATTCTAGAAATTGAATTTCTAGAGCAGCATTTCTATCACTTAAAAACAGATTAGTCTCTTTAATCCTATTGTTCTCTTTAGTAAGTGATTTAAGAGTAACACTCAAGTGATATAGTTCAGTAGACATTTCATCTATAACACTATTGCATTCCTCTTTGGTAAGCTCAAAGAGATTAGTACTAGAAAATACCTGATTGCTAGCTGAACTTGCTTCCTGCTCTCCAGAATCAGCCATCAATGCAAGGTTGACAAACTCAACATCTTCATCAGAATGATTGCCATCAGCAGCCCAGTCATACTCTTGGGTCATGAATGCCTTTCCTTTTTGCCTGAGAAGATCAAAATATTTCTTCTTGTAGTCAACAGTTTCAGTTGGCTTTCCCTTTTTCTCAGATCTAGGCTTCCTGCATTCACTTATCATGTGACCAGCAATTCCACAATTGTAGCATTTAATTTTGGATTTATCCACAAAGTTTCTTGAGGAATAATCCTTGTTAAATGGTTTAACCACCCCAGAGTTTCTTCTGAATTTCAGCTTAGAGAATCTCCTAGATAGAAAGGCTAAATGCTCATCTATCTCATCCAATTCATCCTGCTGAAGGACACTCATTTCTTCAGACACTTCTTCCTTGCTTTTGCTTGATTCTGCTCTACCTTCACAAACCTCCCTGTTTGGTGTAGATTTAGCAACTTCAGTCCTCTTCTCCTCCTTCTGCTCCAAGTTGGCAACAAGTGCAACTGACCCACTTTTCTTTTGGGCCTTCTCAATCTCTTCATCCTGCTCCATTTCCAGCTCATATGTCTTTAAAGTTCCATAGAGCCTTTCAAGAGTAAATGTCTTGTACTCTTGAGTGTTTCTTAGAGAAACAGTCATTGGCTTCCACTCTTTGGGCAGTGATCTCAGAAATTTGATATTAGAATCTTTCACTTGGTAGATTCTTCCATACAGTTTCAAGCCATTCAGTAGTTTTTTAAATCTACTAAATGTGTTATTCAATGTCTCTCCATTCTTGAAATGGAAGTGCTCATACTGTTGGATCAGTAGTTGCATCTTGTTCTCCCTTACCTGTTTTGTACCTTCACAAAGGGTTTGAACAATGTCCCATACTTCCTTGGAGGTAGTACAGTTGATAACATTGTCAACCATGTCTGTTTCTAAGCCATTAAATAGAATATTCATGGTCTTTTTATCTTTGTGGACTTCTGCGATGTTAGGAATATAATGTTGTAGTTGATGATAACTTAACACTCAAGCAAAATTGTATAAGTCAAGTTTTGTAACTGTCAACGGATAAGACATTATAACTCTATTCGTTGACAGGTAGTTCATCAACGGATGAGGTTTTGTAGCATACTGCAATATCTCTATTTATCAGTTGATAGTGTTTTTATTCAGAGTCATGTTGACCATCAATGGATAGGCAGAATAGGGTAGCCAATTGTAAATAAGCTATGCTATGTAATTCTGTCTAAGTGAAAGTGTATCAACGGATGAGAACAGGACTCTATCAACGGATACAAGTCAAATCTACTCTATCAACGGATACAGCTCAAACTACCATCAACGGATAACTGTGCACAACATCAACGGATAATCATTAACACTTTATCCTATGCTAGCTGAGGATTAGCAGTTGATAAGGATAGGTTTGACTGACAGATCACATGTGACAGCCCCAAATCCGGGGTCATAAATCTTGGCCATCACGGACCAATTTCCCTTCAATATCAATATTTCTTGGGTCTTTTTTTAATATAACAATTAATACTTATGCAGTTGACCCCGCAATAATAAACACACACACACCAGTCATATGCTCAGAGAACAACATTAACCATAATAAGGTTTAGAATTTAACAGTTATTACAACCCAGGCTCACACTTAAATACATTGCTGAATGATACTTCAACATGAAGCATTTCAACAATCAAAAGTTTATTACATTCTTACACCCTTAATTATACATAAGCTCTCAGAACCCGTCTGCCTCTACGCTACCTCAGGAATCGATGCTAGCGTGCTCTTAGAAGGTCGCCTTTCCCCTACCCTCTTGCGGGGCGTTCTGCGAAGTATTGGCATTCCTAGCTGTATATAGATAAGTAGCAAGAATGAGCCAAAATAGCTCAGCAAGATAATTTCTATCTACTAACATCAAAGGAAAATAAACCGTTATATATATATATAATAGACAAAAGCAACTTCAGTTACTATGGAAGAATTTTATTTCCATTCAATATGTATATACACTTTCCAATTATCCTTGTACGTAAGAAATATATAGTATCATTCCATCAGTCTCGCTTCTAACATCATATAATATCAGTCCCTCTTCTTGAATGCTATAACCATCAATATACCATTTCAGTGTAATCTTTCAAGATAATATAAAAAATTGAACAAATCTCTCGCTATAATCTTCTCATTTCCGTCTTATGCAACAATCATATAAATTAATATAAAATCAGTTTCTCTTCGTTTGTAACAATAATTCCATCATTCCATATCACTTTTCTGTTTTCAGTTATAGAAATCTGAAAACCATTTTCAATTCTTTCTTTCAAGTTTTGGGGATCTCTGCTGGCGCCAGATACGTAGGACGATGATCAGTCGCCTGACCGTATCCGCTCTCTGTTTACTACTAGTAGAAGGGATGATCCCTACCTGGTAATCAACCCTGGAGGAAGGCTACCTGCTACATCCTCCCTTGGCATCTTCGTGTCGAAATAAAATATTGGATGCTGGATTGTGCCACTACCACACAGCCTCTTACGCTTACTGTTGCAATCCCCCTTTTTCAAATCATCAAATACCATTTCACATTTTCCATTTCCATTCACATTTCCTTTCACATATATCATTTCCATTTCCATTTATCATCACCTTTAAAAATTATATATGTCATAATACTTTGATTATGACTCAGACATCTCCTCTGTATTCAATGAAATCAATATGCTTTTATATACGTAGAGTATTCCATTTATCTCAAAAGTATTAAATACCATTCAATAATATTTATTAAATCACAATACTTAGGAAGAATATAATATTATAAATCATATAACCCTAGATAATAACTGATACCATTCCTTTATATATCTTTAGATAACAACTGATACCATTCCTTTATATATAACTCTATATAACAACTGATACCATTCCTTCATATTCCCTTAATCATAAGGCATGTTCACTTCATGCATAATCATCTCTATGTATATTCATATCCATCTCATACTCATACTCATATCCATATTCATATCATACTCATATACCTTCCTTTTTTTTTACATCAATAATCAAGGAAAACCATTTCTTAACAATATAGTAACAATAGCATCACATATATATATTTCATGAAATCAAGTTTCTTTGAAGATAAATAATTTCCAAGTAGGGATAGAAAAGATCTTGCCTGGATCTCTAAAGCGAGTATGTGGAATCCTGAGTTCGTCTCCCGTTTCTAGAGGAACGAAAGGATCACCATTAGTATATATCCCACTTAATCACTTAATCTCTACACCATAACACCCTTAACTCATATTATAAGTTTAACATGGTTTTTATGCACCAAAAGTTTACATGCACTTAACCATTTTTAAACTCGATCTAAGTTTTAACATATTCCACCATTCCCCTTAATAACCACACTCGACTGTAAAACTTCTCAGAAAATATAGATTTCGAATTTTAATGCAAGGTCAACTGTAAAGGGTCCTCTGACCACCCTACTACACTATCCCAAAATTTCGTGACTTATAAAAATGTCTAAGTATGGTAACTTTAGCCTCAAAGTTTATACAATTACGTTTTCTCGGTTTTCGAATGTCTTTCACTAAAACTGACTTTTCTCCTAAACCGTTCATCAGATTTTAGCGCACCTTATATCAAAACGATCTATGAACCAAGATCTAGCCATTCATGATCATTTGGTTCTCTGGACAGGAACCTACCCTGTGAATATGGGTGCCAAAAACAGGGCATCTTTTGATTTAACGAAAATCGGGCATTATAACGGCTATATTTTCATACTTTCCAAAATCCAACTCCTCCAAATCAATCATCCCCCTTATACACCATCACCTACACCATGTGGTCATCTTACCAACCATGGTTACAAGCACATACTCCTTTCATATACAATAAAAACACTTTTAAACACATATATAATCATGATTTCATCACTTATAACCACTTAACCACTAATACCACCAATATTCATCATAAACTCAAGAGGGGTGAAGAGATTATACCTTCCTTGAAGCTTTAACAACACTTAATAAGCCTTGAGATATGCTTAATCAACCTTATACTAGCTTGGATCAACTAAAGAAACCATAAAAACAAAGTTAGTTTCTAAGGGTTACTATTCATCATCACTTTTGTAAAAATCATAACAAATCGAAAAATAAGAGTTTGGCTCTCAACTTTTTACCACATCTTGGCCTCTGTATAAGCTTTGATTTGAACTATAGATCACCAAAAACAAAGCTTCCTAGCTATGGTTTTGAGCTCCATCTTTCCGCTGGACAGAAACTGGACAGATTGGGTTCTCCAACTTTGAGCATGGATTTGACTAGGCTATACTACTTGGATTGCTATGAAATTTGGAGAGAATCATGCCCATGGAGTGGAGAGGTTGTGGTTAAAATTTGGTGATTTTATCATGGATAGAATTGGAGATATGATTTTTCTTCTTGAGCTTGGTTCTGCTGGACAGTTTTGGGAGAATGAGATGGAGAGCTTTTTGATGAGGATGAAGATGATATTTTGTTGATTTTTATCTTTATCTTGGCTTAATCTTGTTGTTTCTAGAGTCTTGTATATTTGTGGTGGAGATTATAGAAAAATCCTCATGAAAAATGACTAATCTACCCTTAAAACAAGTTAGTGGAAGATGATGTAACTTAGATGATCTCATCATCTCTTTTCTTGATTTTTCTTTTCTAAGTATAATGCTAGAAATCTTGGTAAATGGTAATGTGGTATGTATCCTTGTTGTATTACTAATCTTGGTTGCTAAATCTCCATATTCGTCTAATTAAAATTCATTTCGAATATACCTCATTATCCAAGTGGTTCTAAAATCATTTAACAATCCAAATTCCTTTGGTATTCTCTTGACTTAATAATCCCTTGGTTTAATCTAAATTCACTATTTCCTCAATATATAATTCTTTTAATATTTCCATGCTCCTTAATATCCAATAGAAGCTCATTTGAAATCAAAATCCTCAAAAATCCATATTTAGGAATTTCTGAAATCCATCGTCATTTCGAGTCACTTAATTTCAGTGTACATTACTAGTATGGTTTCTGTTTATTCATTTTCTGTTTCCATTGCAGAGTACCTACATACCATTTCTCTAAATCCTCAAAATTACTATTCATGGGATCACTGTAGTATTACTAGAGTTAGGGTTATTACATCCTTCCCCCTTTAAAAGGATTCCGTCCCGGAATCACGTTGAAAATGTCCATAGATACCTTTTTCATCCACATCTTCTAACTTCTATACCACTTTCTCCATCCTTTTTCCTTCATAGTATCTCTATCTTGTTTGCGCAAAAATACACTAACATGAACTTGCTTGTCATTCATCAACATGCCATTTAGCTTATCAATAGCAATACTTTCACTATCTTTTTCTTGCAAATCTCCTCCTGTATTCAGTCATTCTATCTTATCTCATCTCTTCTTCCTCTTTTGTTTAAGGGTATCGGCCACCACATTGGCCTTCCCTGAATGGTAGTGTATCTCACTATTGTTTAACTATGTTTTGATCTCTATCATGACATAAAATATTAATACTCCAACATTTGTATATATCACTTCTGTAATATTTTCCAGAAAATAAGTTATAATAATATTCCTTGAAACAATTGTAAGAAAATATTATTTATAATATATATTTCCTATTCGTACTTATACAAACATATACTTTCCTTTCATCCTTGAAAAATATTCTCGCACCTTACCCAATACTCTTAATCTCCTTCTTATAGAGTTCTCTGACTCTTAACAGATATTGATTTGGATGACATGAGAATAATTCACTTTCTTATATCACCATAGTTTACTTTCTCACAGATAGATTATTCTTATCTATATTATCAGTCCATTTACACCGTTCATTGACTTAGTCGATCCCTAACCAAACATTTACTCTTAAGAGGTTAAATTAGAGCGTACCTGCAATTTCCCCCGGATACCTTATCCCATATGTCTATTGTTCACTATACACTCTTTACATCTTGCTGACCCACCTTAGTTCCTTCATGATATACTATCTATTCCACCTATGTAATTTCCCTTTATTATCCTCATCCAAATATTTACCTCAAGTTTTACTCATTCACACCTTTTGGATTAATCCTTTAAATACTTAACATCTTTAATCTCTCTCTGCTACTTAGGGTGTTAGTCACAACATTGACCTTCCCCCACTAAAAGTTATTGCACCTCGAATCCTTTATTAATTATCCCCACTTCCTTTGTTTATCCTTATTCTGACTCTATCCTCAAAATACACCTTACTCTCAATAGTAAATCTCAATTATGCCTTAAAATTCCTCATATTCTTTTCTCTTACTAATCATCAAATATACCCATTTCTTCTCGCGAAATTCCTTCCTCTCTTATATCGAACGCTTCCAGTTCTAATTATCTCTTATTGAAATTTCCCTTGGAATCTCGAGTTTCCTCGTATAATCACGTATACCCTAAACCTTGCTTCCATTATTCCATCCAGTAAGAAAATCTTCTATATTCGAAACAATTGATAGAATTCGAGAAACTTTGAATTGAAATGAACCCAGAAACAAGAAAGGGTCCCACAACAATTTATAAGATTAAAAGTTTTAAATAACTTTTATTCAAGACAAAAGAATATTTGAGAAATCAATATGATGGAAGAACCCGTATGTCACACAAGTGAGGGCGTCCCCTCCGACTTTCAATCACACAGACAGATCGTCCTTGTGTATACATATAGGATTGTTCCTCTTAGTTGGAATAAGAAGTATAAAGAAAATTTTTAATCACGATGATAAATTCCATCTTCCAAAAATAATCTTTGGGAAATATTTTGACTAAAATAGATAAAATACAATTTTGAAACACATTCCAAAGGTACCAGAAAATTTTGAAAAGATACCGACCCTTAATGAATAAGAGGTACCAGATCACAACCGAATTTACCCACCAGTAGAGGAAAATTTGAAACTCAATAATATAATTTAGCAGGGCTTTAGAAAATTTAAAAATAGGTACCGTTAATAGCCTCTGCCCAATTGAAAATCCAAAATAATGGAAGGTTTTCCTCAAATACTATTTGTATCTTAGACTGAGTACTCTCCGAAATTTCTTAAATTTGGCACTCACCATTTATCCTTAACCTATCGTATGATATTCCCAATTATCGTCATTTACCTAGTCATGACTTGGCTCAATACTCTTTTCCTTTATCCATAATAAAACATAACCTTCTGATCGATATACTTTCGTAATGTTGATCGTCTTATCGTGACGATGCTCCGGTATCAAGGACCCTTCAAACTATACTCCTAAATTGTATATTCTAATATACCTTGTATACTCACGAGGTTGTCTAACGTACACTTCCCGATACATCAAATATTCCCTTTCTCATATCAATCCTGTGTGCTACATAAGTTTAACACTTTTGGCATAATAACCTTTATTAGCAATAATCTATAAAATTATAATCACTACTTAGAATAAACGCTTCGTTCGATAAACCCCCCTTGAACTCGATGGAAGTTCACAATTTTATATTATTACTGATACGTTTATTATTATCACTATTGTTCCTGAGCATTATGACTCTTAGCTCTGATACCAAACTGTGACAGCCCCAAATCCGGGGTCATAAATCTGGGCCATCACGGACCAATTTCCCTTCAATATCAATATTTCTTGGGTCTTTTTTTTATAACAATTAATACTTATGCAGTTGACCCCGCAATAATAAACACACACACACACCAGTCATATGCTCAGAGAACAACATTCACCATAATAAGGTTTAGAATTTAACAGTTATTACAACCCAGGCTCACACTTAAATACATTGCTGAATGATACTTCGACATGAAGCATTTCAACGATCAAAAGTTTATTACATTCTTACACCCTTAATTATACATAAGCTCTCAGAACCCGTCTGCCTCTACGCTACCTCAGGAATCGATGCTAGCGTGCTCTTAGAAGGTCGCCTTTCCCCTACCCTCTTGTGGGGCATTCTGCGAGGTATTGGCATTCCTAGCTGTATATAGATAAGTAGCAAGAATGAGCCAAAATAGCTCAGCAAGATAATTTCTATCTACTAACATCAAAGGAAAATAAACCGTTGTATATATATATAATAGACAAAAGCAACTTCAGTTACTATGGAAGAATTTTATTTCCATTCAATATGTATATACACTTTCCAATTATCCTTGTACGTAAGAAATATATAGTATCATTCCATCAGTCTCGCTTCTAACATCATATAATATCAGTCCCTCTTCTTGAATGCTATAACCATCAATATACCATTTCAGTGTAATCTTTCAAGATAATATAAAAAATTGAACAAATCTCTCGCTATAATCTTCTCATTTCCGTCTTATGCAACAATCATATAAATTAATATAAAATCAGTTTCTCTTCGTTTGTAACAATAATTCCATCATTCCATATCACTATTCTGTTTTCAGTTATAGAAATCTGAAAACCATTTTCAATTCTTTCTTTCAAGTTTTGGGGATCTCTGCTGGCGCCAGATACGTAGGACGATGATCAGTCGCCTGACCGTATCCGCTCTCTGTTTACTACTAGTAGAAGGGATGATCCCTACCTGGTAATCAACCCTGGAGGAAGGCTACCTGCTACATCCTCCCTTGGCATCTTCGTGCCGAAATAAAATATTGGATGCTGGACTGTGCCACTACCACACAGCCTCTTACGCTTACTGTTGCAATCCCCCTTTTTCAAATCATCAAATACCATTTCACATTTTCTATTTCCATTCACATTTCCATTCACATTTCCTTTCACATATATCATTTCCATTTCCATTTATCATCACCTTTAAAAATTATATATGTCATAATACTTTGATTATGACTCAGACATCTCCTCTGTATTCAATGAAATCAATATGCTTTTATATACGTAGAGTATTCCATTTATCTCAAAAGTATTAAATACCATTCAATAATTTTTATTAAATCACAATACTTAGGAAGAATATAATATTATAAATCATATAACCCTAGATAATAACTGATACCATTCCTTTATATATCTTTAGATAACAACTGATACCATTCCTTTATATATAACTCTATATAACAACTGATACCATTCCTTCATATTCCCTTAATCATAAGGCATGTTCACTTCATGCATAATCATCTCTATGTATATTCATATCCATCTCATACTCATACTCATATCCATATTCATATCATACTCATATACCTTCCTTTTTTTTTTACATCAATAATCAAGGAAAACCATTTCTTAACAATATAGTAACAATAGCATCACATATATATATTTCATGAAATCAAGTTTCTTTGAAGATAAATAATTTCCAAGTAGGGATAGAAAAGATCTTGCCTGGATCTCTAAAGCGAGTATGTGGAATCCTGAGTTCGTCTCCCGTTTCTAGAGGAACGAAAGGATCACCATTAGTATATATCCCACTTAATCACTTAATCTCTACACCATAACACCCTTAACTCATATTATAAGTTTAACATGGTTTTTATGCACCAAAAGTTTACATGCACTTAACCATTTTTAAACTCGATCTAAGTTTTAACATATTCCACCATTCCCCTTAATAACCACACTCGACTGTAAACATTCTCAGAAAATATAGATTTCGAATTTTAATGCAAGGTCAACTGTAAAAGGTCCTCTGACCACCCTACTACACTATCCCAAAATTTCGTGACTTATAAAAATGTCTAAGTATGGTAACTTTAGCCTCAAAGTTGATACAATTACGTTTTCTTGGTTTTCGAATGTCTTTCACTAAAACTGACTTTTCTCCTAAACCGTTCATCAGATTTTAGCGCACCTTATATCAAAACGATCTATGAACCAAGATCTAGCCATTCATGATCATTTGGTGCTCTGGACAGGAACCTACCCTGTGAATATGGGTGCCAAAAACAGGGCATCTTTTGGTTTAATGAAAATCGGGCATTATAACGGCTATATTTTCATACTTTCCAAAATCCATCTCCTCCAAATCAATCATCCCCCTTATACACCATCACCTACACCATGTGGTCATCTTACCAACCATGGTTACAATCACATACTCCTTTCATATACAATAAAAACACTTTTAAACACATATATAATCATGATTTCATCACTTATAACCACTTAACCACTAATACCACCAATATTCATCATAAACTCAAGAGGGGTGAAGAGATTATACCTTCCTTGAAGCTTTAACAACACTTAATAAGCCTTGAGATATGCTTAATCAACCTTATACTAGCTTGGATCAACTAAAGAAACCATAAAAACAAAGTTAGTTTCTAAGGGTTACTATTCATCATCACTTTTGTAAAAATCATAACAAATCGAAAAATAAGAGTTTGGCTCTCAACTTTTTACCACATCTTGGCCTCTGTATAAGCTTTGATTTGAACTATAGATCACCAAAAACAAAGCTTCCTAGCTATGGTTTTGAGCTCCATCTTTCCGCTGGACAGAAACTGGACAGATTGGGTTCTCCAACTTTGAGCATGGATTTGACTAGGCTATACTACTTGGATTGCTATGAAATTTGGAGAGAATCATGCCCATGGAGTGGAGAGGTTGTGGTTAAAATTTGGTGATTTTATCATGGATAGAATTGGAGATATGATTTTTCTTCTTGAGCTTGGTTCTGCTGGACAGTTTTGGGAGAATGAGATGGAGAGCTTTTTGATGAGGATGAAGATGATATTTTGTTGATTTTTATCTTTATCTTGGCTTAATCTTGTTGTTTCTAGAGTCTTGTATATTTGTGGTGGAGATTATAGAAAAATCCTCATGAAAAATGACTAATCTACCCTTAAAACAAGTTAGTGGAAGATGATGTAACTTAGATGATCTCATCATCTCTTTTCTTGATTTTTCTTTTCTAAGTATAATGCTAGAAATCTTGGTAAATGGTAATGTGGTATGTATCCTTGTTGTATTACTAATCTTGGTTGCTAAATCTCCATATTCGTCTAATTAAAATTCATTTCGAATATACCTCATTATCCAAGTGGTTCTAAAATCATTTAACAATCCAAATTCCTTTGGTATTCTCTTGACTTAATAATCCCTTGGTTTAATCTAAATTCACTATTTCCTCAATATATAATTCTTTTAATATTTCCATGCTCCTTAATATCCAATAGAAGCTCATTTGAAATCAAAATCCTCAAAAATCCATATTTAGGAATTTCTGAAATCCATCGTCATTTCGAGTCACTTAATTTCAGTGTACATTACTAGTATGGTTTCTGTTTATTCATTTTCTGTTTCCATTGCAGAGTACCTACATACCATTTCTCTAAATCCTCAAAATTACTATTCATGGGATCACTGTAGTATTACTAGAGTTAGGGTTATTACATCACATGGGTTGATAGTAGGTATAAAAAGCAGTATGGTAGCCATACTTTGGAAACACAGAAGAAAGAAGCATTCCATTTACACAGTACATACAAGAAAGGTGCAGGGGACATATCTGTTCACAAGGACAACCTTTCGGCTACATGTGGATTTGGAGTGGAGTAGCAAGTCAACTTGAATTAGATTAATATTATCTTATTCCTGTAGTACTTGTAAACTTGGGATATATAACCAAGTGTAGCAAGAAAAAGAAAACAGACATATTTGCTTAGGGTTTCTTGAATATCCTTAGAAGCAAAGAGTTGTAAAAACAGAAGCTGTGTACATTTGTATCACAGAGTTTTCTTCGAATAAAAGTCTCAGGTGGTACATTTAACCACCTGATTTTTTATGTGTTTGTGAACCATTTCTTATTCAGCAATTATCTCCTTATAGATTTCTTTGGTTTTTATCAGAAATTTATAATTATCAAGAATTGTATTCAACCCCCCCCCCTTCTACAATTATACAAGTGTGTACTCTGGGAATAACAATTGGTATCAGAGCAAGCTTCTAACATATTTGAAGTTTAAAGATCAACACACTTCCAACATGTCTAAGAAGGATTATGGAGTGAAGATACCGGTTCTTGATAGAGAAAATTACTTTCACTGGAAAGTAAAAATGCGTCTACATCTCATGTCTATTGATGAAGGTTTTGTAGACTGCATTGAGAAGGGTCCTCATGTTCCAATGAAGGCTGCTTCAAGAGTTGGCCTTGCTGCAGATGCACCAGACACTTACATTCCAAAACCTGTTTCTGAGTGGAGTACTGAGGATGTTGCAGAAGTCCACAAAGATAAAAAGACCATGAATATTCTGTTTAATGGCTTAGAAACAGACATGGTTGACAATGTTATCAACTATACTACCTCCAAGGAAGTATGGGACATTGTTCAAACCCTTTGTGAAGGTACAGAACAGGTTAGGGAAAACAAGATGCAGCTACTGATCCAACAGTATGAGCACTTCCATTTCAAGAATGGAGAGACATTGAATGACACATTTAGTAGATTTCAAAAGCTACTAAATGGCTTGAAACTGTATGGAAGAATCTACCAAGTGAAAGATTCTAATCTCAAATTTCTAAGATCACTGCCCAAAGAGTGGAAGCCTATGACTATTTCTCTAAGAAACACTCAAGAGTACAAGTCATTTACTCTTGAAAGGCACTATGGAACTTTAAAGACATATGAACTAGAAATGGAGCAGGATGAAGAAATTGAGAAGGCCCAAAAGAAAAGTGGGTCAGTTGCACTTGTTGCCAACTTGGAGGAGAAGGAGGAGAAGAGGACTGAAGCTGCTAAATCTACACAAACAGGGAGGTTTGTGAAGGTAGAGCAGAATCAAGCAAAAGCAATGAAAAAGTGTCTGAAGAAATAAGTGTCCTTCATCAGGATGAATTGGATGAGATAGATGAGCATTTAGCCTTTCTATCAAGGAGATTCTCTAAGCTGAAATTCAGAAGAAACTCTGGGGTGGCCAAGCCATTTAACAAGGATTTTTCTACAAGAAACTATGTGGATAAATCCAAAATTAAATGCTACAATTGTGGAATTGCTGGTCACATGATAAGTGAATGTAGGAAGCCTAGATTAGAGAACATGCGAAAGCCAACTGAAACTGTTGACTACAAGAAGAAATATTTTGATCTTCTCAGACAGAAAGGAAAGGCATTCATGACCCAAGAGTATGACTGGGCTGCTGATGGAAATCATTCTGATGATGATGCTGAGTTTGTCAACCTTGCATTAATGGCTGATTCTAAGCAGGAAGCAAGTTCAGCTAGCAATCAGGTATTTTCTACTAATCTCTCTGAGCTCACCAAAGAGGAATGCAATAGTGTTATAGATGAAATGTCTACTGAACTATATCACTTGAGTGTTACTCTTAAATCACTTACTAAAGAGAACAATAGGATTAAAGAAACTAATCTGTTTTTAAGTGATAGAAATGCTGCTCTAGAAATTCAATTTCTAGAATTTGAGAAAATGAGAGTTGATTGCAATAATGCTAAAAGTGAACTTGAAGCTGTGTTAAAAAGAGAACTGATTTTAAGAGACCGGCTTGAAAAAGAACAAGGGATAATTGCTAAATTTCAAAGTTGTAGGAATATTTCTCAAAACATAATAGAAGTCCAGGGAATAGAATCATTTGTGAGGGATACCTGGACTCAAAAGAAAAATGAGCTAGAACCTTGCCTTGAGGATCTAGAGACTATTTGTGAATCAACGGATAGTGATCATCCATTGACAGATGAACCATCAACGGATGAAAGGTATCCATCGACTAACAAAAAGTCTGTTAGTAAGAAGGAACTCAAGAAACTGAATAATCAGTATGGTCCAGTAGCCAAGAACTTTGTTTCTGGTGAAAGTAGCCAAGCCAAATCTAGTGAGAAGGCTAAGGCAGGTGATTTACTTAACAAAAAGGCTGTTGGTAAATCAGTTAATGAAAAGGTAGAGACTGAGGGTAAAAAGAAAAAGAACAGAAATGGTAAGATAGGCATTAACAAGAAAAACAATTATTCTCCTGACAAGTTTGCTCCTAGGAAAACTTGTGGTAATTGCAATAGTGTCAATCACCTATCTTCTAATTGCAAGTCTGTTAAAAGGACTCATGTTCATGTACCTCAATCTATGCCAAGTATGCCTGCAATGCCTGGTTTGTATCAGAATGCTAGTTTTTCAAATCCATATGTGAACATGCCATATGTGTCTAATCCTTATTTTCAATCTGTGAATATGCCACAAATGTCATGGAGCATTCCTAGCATGGATAATATGTATGCCAATTTTCCACAAATGCATGCATCAAATATTTATGCAAATGAGCATCTGTCAAAACCTATCACTCAAGCATCTACACCCAAAGTGAAGATTGTTAAGAGTGTAAAACCAAAGGCTAACAAGAAAGGACCCAAGGAAACTTGGGTACCAAAATCAACTTGATTTGTATTTTGGAATGTGTGCAGGGAAATAAAAGGAATCTATGGTACCTAGACAGTGGATGTTCTAGGCATATGACAGGAGATTCAACCCTGCTCACAGAGTACAAGGAGGCAGCTGACCCTAGAATTACCTTTGGAGATGACAGCAAAGGATATACTAAGGGATATGGCTTGATTACAAAGGACAATTTGCTGAGTGTCAGTCAGATTTGTGACAAAGACTATGAAGTAAAGTTCACTAAAGAAGCCTGTGTTGTTTCTACCAAGGAAAAAAACAATGTGGTTCTGACAGGCTTTAGAAAAGGAAATGTTTACATAGCTGACTTCAACTCAGTATGCTTAGAATCCATTACTTGTCTCTTCAGCAAAGCAAGCAAGGATGAGAGTTGGCTATGGCATAAAAAGCTATCACATTTGAATTTTAAAGTTATGAATGATTTGGTAAGAAAGGATCTTGCTAGAGGAATCCCTCAATTGGAGTTCATCAAGGATGGATTGTGTGATGCCTACCAATTAGGGAAGCAAAAGAAATCATCCTTCAAGAGCAAGACAGAGTCATCCATTGTTAAGCCCCTTCAATTGCTGCATATGGACTTATTTGGTCCAGTAAATGTCATGTCCATTTCAAAGAAGAAATACTGTCTGGTGATTGTAGATGATTTTTCTAAGTTTACATGGACCTTCTTTCTGCACTCCAAAGATTGTGCAAGTGAAATCATCATCAATCATCTCAGACTAGTAAACAATGGTTCTGAAGTAAAAGTGCAAAGAATCAGGAGTGACAATGGCACTGAATTCAAAAATTCCACAATGAAGATTTTCTGTGAAGAGAATGGAATTGTCCATGAGTTTTCTGCTGCTAGAACACCTCAACAAAATGGGGTTGTTGAAAGGAAAAACAGAACTCTCATTGAAGCAGCTAGAACAATGCTAAGTGAATCAAGATTGCCAATATATTTCTGGGGTGAAGCTGTCAACACTGCCTGCTTCACTCAGAATATTTCCTTGATCAATCAAGCTAGAGGAATGACTCCTTATCAGTTATTCACCAACAAGAAACCAACATTAGCTTTTCTTCATGTCTTTAGATGTAAGTGTTTTGTGCTAAGAAATCATGGAGATAACTTGGGCAAATTTGAAGCAAAGGCAGATGAAGCTATCTTTGTTGGATATGCAGCAGGGAAAGCCTATAGAGTCTACAATCTAAGAACCAACATTGTTATGGAATCTGTACATGTTGTGTTTGATGATCAAAAGATTCTAGGTCTAAATGATGAAGGCTTCCATGAAAAGTTGAGATTTGAAAATGAGGTAGAAGGAAGAATGTACATTGATGATGATGAGGAAAATGAAGATCATGGCCTTGGAAATTCACCTAGAGTTGTTGGTCCAACTAGAAGTGATGCTAACACTGGAAATGAAGCATCCGTTGACAGTCATACTAGAGCATCAGATGCATCCGTTGACAGGCATTCTCATGTATCCGTCGACAGGCAAAATGGAGCATCCATTGATAGACAAAATGATGCATCCGTTGACAGTCAACTTCATAATTCCACAAGGACAACAAACTCAGGGGGAGTTTCTCAAAGTCAAAACTCAGTGACCAATCAACAAGATCATGCTCACTTAGATGAAGCAACCTCGTCTAGATCAAACCTTCCACCTTCAAGAAAATGGACCAGAGATCATCCTTTTGAATTAATCATTGGTGAATCAAACTCAAGAGTCCAAACTAGGAGGGCCATACAAGAAGAATGCCTATAAAGTAGTTTCCTGTCTCAAGAGGAACCTAAGAAAGTGGAAGATGCCCTTCTAGATCCAGATTGGGTCTTAGCAATGCAAGAAGAGCTAAACCAATTTGAGAGAAATAAAGTATGGAAGCTTGTGCCCAAACCTGATGATAGAGGTATCATAGGTACCAAATGGGTTCTCAAGAATGAGATTGATGAAAATGGTATAATTGTGAGGAATAAAGCTAGATTAGTGGCAAAGGGCTATTCTCAAGAAGAAGGGACAGATTTTGATGAAACTTTTGCTCCAGTGGCAAGACTTGAGGCAATTAGAATTTTCCTAGCCTATGCAGCACATGCCAATTTCAAAGTCTATCAGATGGATGTCAAAAGTGCCTTTCTAAATGGGGAACTGGAAGAAGAGGTATATGTCCATCAACCTCCTGGCTTTGAAGATCCAGAATTTCCAGAATATGTATATCTTCTCTTGAAAGCACTTTATGGTTTGAAGCAAGCACCAAGAGCCTGGTATGACACTTTATCTCAATTTCTTTTGGAGAATCACTTCACTAGAGGTACAGTAGATAAAACCTTATTTCATAGAAATGTCAATGGTTCTTCAATACTTGTTCAAATCTATATAGATGATATTATTTTTGGGTCTACAGATGAGAAGCTTTGAAAAAGGTTTGCCAAACTTATGCAAAGTAGGTATGAAATGAGCATGATGGGTGAATTAACTTACTTTCTTGGTTTACAAGTAAAGCAAGTTAATGAGGGAATTTTCATAAGTCAAACAAAATATATTTATGATCTTTTAAAGAAATTTGACTTAATGGATTGTGCCTCTGCAAAAACACCTATGACCACTGCAACTAAGCTTGAGTTGAATACTAAGGAAAAATCTGTGGACATCTCAAGCTATAGAGGCATGGTAGGCTCACTTCTATATCTAACAGCTAGTAGACCTGATATAATGTTTTCCACTTGTCTTTGTGCTAGATTTCAAGCTGACCCTAGAGAGTCTCACTTGATTGCTATTAAGAGAATTTTCAGGTATCTCAAGGGAACACCAAACCTTGGCATTGTACCTAAGAGATTCTGGTTTTGATCTAATTGGCTATTCAGATGCAGACTATGCAGGTTGAAGAATTGATAGGAAAAGTACTACAGGCTCCTGTCAATTTCTAGGGAACAGGCTTGTGTCATGGTTCAGTAAGAAACAGAACTCAGTCTCCACTTCTACAGCTGAAGCTGAGTACATTGCTACTGGAAGTTGTTGTGCACAAATTCTTTGGATGAAAAATCAACTTATTGACTATGGTCTAAAAGTTGAGAAGATTCCAATTTTCTGTGACAACACTAGTGCTATTGCCATCACAGAGAATCCAGTGCAACATTCGAGAACCAAGCATATTGACATCAAATACCACTTCATTAGAGAGCATGTGATGAATGGTACAGTAGAAATGCACTTTGTGCCAAGTGAAATGCAGCTTGCAGATATCTTCACCAAGCCTCTTGATGAATCTTCATTCACAAGATTGGTAGGTGAACTAGGTATGCTTAATTTTTCATAATTCCTATTGATATCTAATTATACTGTATTGCAGCTAGAAATGTATTTTGATTTACTTGAGAATTAAAATTCTCAGAAATATTTTAGCAGAAATTTTGTTTAAGGCAAAATTTGCTTATCAACGGATATCCTTTTATCCATTAGTAGTATAAACACATTACTAGATTTTCGTATGTCAACGGATAACAGGTTGTCCACGTCATCGATGGATAAACTGTTTTCTCAACCGTCCATTCTTTATCCGTTGATATACATATTTTTTTATATAGCCGTTGGTAAACGTGTATATTTAATCACGGCTGTACTTCTTTTCTTTTCATTTATTATCTGACAATTATTTTTGCCCAATAGGATAATTACTCTCAATTATTCTTTAATTAAATTCTGAGAAGTATAAAGGCTGTTTATCTCTTTAACGGTTCACTTTTATCTACTCATGAATTTTCTTAAGCAAAATCTCTACATCTTCCTCTTCATCAAATTCTCTGCAACTCAAAGTTCACTACTCCAAATGGCACCCATTGTTAAGATGATGTCCTCAACTGGATTCACTTATGAGAAGAACAATTTTGCTGCTTTGGTCGATACTGCGATTGCTCCAGAAGCCTATCATACTATGATGAATTTTGTGAAGAACTGTAGGCTGTCATATGCTATGACTACCATCACACCCCTCATCCATGAAGTAATTGAGGAAATGTGGACATCGGCTGAATTTAATGGTACTGATGAAACTATCTCTTTTTCTCTTAAGGGTAAAAATTATGTGGCTAATTCTAATGTCCTTACTGCATGCTTAAAATTACCTGAAAATAATTGTTCATCATTACCAACCGATGCTTGAAATAGTTACCATGCTAAACTCAATTGGATATGCTTCTAGTACTGACAATTTAGGTAAGATTTTTAGGAAGGGTATGGTTAAAGAATGGAGTTATATGTGTGATGCTTTCATTAAAACTTTTTCTGGAAAAATTAGTAATTTTGATGCTGTTACTAAATCCATGCTAGTGATGCTTTGTATGCTTTTAACTGATAAATACTTTAACTTTGGCTCACTAGTAATGTATGAAATAGCAGCTAAGTTAGGTAAGAAAGAAACTAGGGGCAAAAATATCTACTTTGCTAGATTTTTTATGCTCTTAGGCCTGCATATGTCAGAGAATGAGCTATCCCTCTCTAACCCGGATAGCAAGTTCAGTTGTTTTGTACAGGAGAAGAGAGTCCTCAGTGACTTGATTCGAATGAATCTGAATGCCGGAGTACAATTGGTGTATCCACCAATTGTTCAGGTAGCTTCTAATCTTATTAATCCTATATCTACCCAAATTTCTTTGCCTTCCAATGTCACAATGGAGTCTGTGGCTGTGACCAAACAGGCTCCTACCAAAGTGACCAAATCCAGAGTTTCAAACCCACAATCTAAAAGACAAACCCCATGTGTCTCTCAAAAGGCACCTGTTGCAAAAACTACCAAAACTCTTGAGGGGAGTGTGAAGGTGGTAGTGAGTGGTGAGGGACAGGGTGAACATCAAAGAAGCCCTAAGGATAAGGAAGGTGAGGCATGTGCAACCAACATTTCAGTCTCTCAAAAGACTGTTAATGAACCTTCAAGCCAAATTCTAGTTACATCCTCTCAACAGGGTGTGACTACTGATTTAAGTTCCACTCCAGGAACACTGCACAAAAGGGCAAGAGACACAGATAGCTCTCACTCAAAAACCTATGGTAGAAGAGTAAAATCCAAAACCATTGGGGAATCACATGGTGCACACACAGTACAGCAAACTGTACCTTCTCAAATTCAGTTTGATGTGACTTCAATAAATATGGAGTCACGGCCCCTTGATCTTAACCTTCAAATCGATACACATTTTAATCCACCATCACCAACTCCATCTCTGGATGTGGATATGATATCTACATCAATTCCTGATTCTCCATCTTTAAAATTCTTGGAGAAGCCCCACTCAACTATTGGTGGTCATCATCTTTTAGATGATTTGTTAGGCCATCAATCTTCCATTCCTGAATTCACAACACTATCTGTGGCCGCTTCCTTAAAATCAATCACCACAGATTCAGTGTTGGTTTTCACTTCAACGGATACTCTTTTTCCTTCATCAACGGATATCCTTCATCCGTTGATAAGTGTTTCTCCATCAACGGATGTGTCTACAACTAATCATCCGTTGACAACAATAACTACTACATCAACGGATACACTTTATCCGTTGACAACTCTCTCTACCACTGCAAAATGTGACATTCCCATGTCAACTGTGGAGGAGTTTGTAGTAGTTGAAACACTTTTAGGAATGAGGGAAGGGAGTGAGAGGCTGCCTTGTGAGCAGGCAAAAGGAGAGAAAAATAATGAGAGGCTGACCATTTCTTCCGGTCAGGCAAAAGGAGAGCAAGAGAGTTCCACCTTAGTAGGTGAAGGTGAGGGTGTGAGAGGTGTGAGCCAGGGGGAGCCCCTGATGCAAGAAAAGAGAGATGAGAGGAGAGAAGGGACTACAGGAAAAATAAGGCAGGATGATTCAGCCATTGCAATTGAGTTAACGGAGGTTAATAAAGCTTCCAAAGAGATGGAATTTCGACAAGAATATCAGTCAATTATTGACTCCATCTCTTTGGATCCTGAAACCTTTACTCATCCTGTTTCTGCCTATCAAGTCATGGCACAACAGGGCAATGTGGAGGCAGAGGAGGCAATGCACCTAGTGCACACCTCAGAATCTCTTCAAAGAGCAAAAGAAGCTTTACAAACCCTGTCTCCAAGTGCTGGAAGTGAAGAATTTGGCAGTGATGACAGTCAAAGTTCAGATGGTGAAGAAATCAATGAGGAAGAGACTCCAGAATGGATGTTTACCAATGCCACTGAACTTAGGGATCTCAATGTGGAAATCATGAAGCAATATCAATCAGCTAAGGCTGAGCACCAAACTGTAGAACCACAGAGAAAGACTGTTCTTGAGCAGGTTATGGCCTCACTGAAATTGCAAAAGATGCATAATTTATTCAAAGAACACAACAGGAGGAGGTCAAAACTACAATTAGAGTTATGAAGATAGAACTAGATGCCAGGATTGAGGCACTAGCTCCTACTACCACTCAGAAGGTGCTTACTAGCAAACTTCTCAAAGAAGATAGCCTGGCTAAGTCTGTTCAGCTTCTTTCCTCCAGAGTGGATAGTATGAAATCTCAAATGCAAACTATCATTGTCAATCAATCAAAACAAACTCAACTAATGGAAATGCTACTTGCAGCTTTACCCCCAACCCTTGATGCTAACAAAAAGGGGGAGAAAATGGGAACAAGCAAAGAAGAGGCTGCAACATCTTCTGGTCAAATTCAAGCTACCAGTAGTAAGATAGCACAGATTGAGGGGGAGCAACAGCCAATTGTATTGGTCAATCCAACAGATTTTAAAATAAAGGCTTCTCCTGTGAAGAAACAAGTGGCTTTGCCTGAGATTCAAAGTTTAGAAGAAATCTCAGATGGTGAAAGGCAAGCCAGAATAGAAGCTTTGTAAAAGATCAACAAGGAGACTAGTGAAAGAATTCTAAAGACAGAGAGGATGATCAATGAATCAATTGCATCATCTCTGTTTCTTAATGCTCAATCTTCTGCTCCAACAATATCAACCACAATCATGAAGGTGCTCACTCCAGAGATTGTGGCTCCTACATTCTATGATGTTGATCCATCATATGTCAAAGAATTTGAACCAGTCATCAAAACCAGAGCCTACTCACCTCCAAAGGAAAATGGGAAGAACAAGCTTCAATTGGACTACCCATTTCCCAAGAATGATGAAGAAAAGCTAATGGGAAAAACAATCATAGAGTTCAAAGAGCAGACAAATAAGAGTGTAAGAGATTGGATGGCTGTAATTATAAGGAATGGAAAAGTATTAAATATATCCAACAGCCATCCTAAATTTGTGGAATCTAAAAGAGAAGAAGTCTCCACAATCCAAAGGGAAGCTCATCCAAGTACAGAAAATCAACTTGAAAACTCAGATGAAAAGAGGGCCATGCTGGCTGAAGAGTTAATGGATGAGATAGAGGAAGAAATGAGGGAACCTGAGGAAGTCCCTAAGTCCAAATCTAAAAGAATGAAAGCTAAAACCAAAAGGGTTCTTTCTCCAGAACCCTCTCCAGAAAAAGAAACTACTGGCTCATCAGTATCTATATCTGCAACAGTAATCAACCCAACTGTGAACTTTCATGGTGACCCCATAATGCCTAAAGAAGAACCAATCAATTTTGATTCAATTGAAGTTCCTTCAATCTTGCTGAATCCAAAACAGAAGAAAAGAGCTCCAAGGAAGCAACTTTCAAAGGGACCAGTTCAAGTTGCTAGGGTACCTTCTATTGTCAAACAGCAAATCTTGGAAAACAAAGAAGACTTTATCTATCAGGCAGAAATTGAAGAATACTCTGGCATGAATCTATATTTGGATGAATTGTCAGAAGTGAGAGGAATTGACAAGTACAAGAATCTGCCTGAGAGATTAGTGTTTGTCTACAAGGGAGGAAATCAGAGGACATGGCCATTACAGAAGGTTCTTGGAGATAATTATCATACATTGACCAAAGTGTTCTCAGCTTTCAAGAGACACACAGGGTTCTCTGAGATAGCTAGAAGGGAGATAATTAGCAGAATAGAAGAAATAAGGAGAGAATGGAACTCACCCTAAAGTTTACCAAAGAAAATGAAGATCCCACATAATGGACAGAAAATCCACATTCAACCCTTTTGGATGATGGAGTTCAGGGATGAAGAGGGCACTAGGAGATTCTTCAGGTTAGAAGACCAATTGTCAAAGGCTAGTTCTGAATACCTAAGATGGTTACAACTAAAGCTAAATCCAAAAGTTGTTGAAGAAGATACCTTCTATAGGCAACTTCAAGTGCAAATTGAGTCCAACTCTGCCAAGGAAGGAAAGTCAAGGGTGCAGCCAACCAGAGAGAGGAAACATCATTAATTTGCTCAATCTAAAGGAGCACATCTCTGATAAGTTTCTTAGAGCTTTCTGTTTTTAATTTTTGTAGCTTAATACAATTTTTGCATACTGTAGTGTATATATCTTTAGGAATGTTTTGTTATCATCAAGGTTCTGAATTTATGCTTTACTGCCATCAAGTATAAATTGGGGAAGATTGTTAGGAATATGTTGTAGTTGATGATAACTTAACACTCAAGCAAAATTGTATAAGTCAAGTTTTGTAACTGTCAACGGATAAGACATTATAACTCTATTCGTTGATAGGTAGCTCATCAACGGATGAGGTTTTGTAGCATACTGCAATATCTCTATTTATCAGTTGATAGTGTTTTTATTCAGAGTCATGTTGACCATCAATGGATAGGCAGAATAGGGTAGCCAATTGTAAATAAGCTATGCTATGTAATTCTGTCTAAGTGAAAGTGTATCAATGGATGAGAACAGGACTCTATCAACGGATACAAGTCAAATCTACTCTATCAATGGATACAGCTCAAACTACCATCAACGGATAACTGTGCACAACATCAACGGATAATCATTAACACTTTATCCTATGCTAGCTGAGGATTAACAGTTGATAGGGACAGGCTTGACTGACAGATCACATGGGTTGATAGTAGGTATAAAAAACAGTATGCACTACTAGAAAAACAGCATTAGACATCGCACATTAAACATCAGTTAGAAAAATCGCTGATGTTAAAAGCATTTTTTACATCACCGAATTAAAAAGTGATGTCTTTTTAATATCGATACATCAGTCAATAACTAAAGCGATGTCTAAGCCCTTTAAAAAAAAATATGAAACCCGCTTCCCCTCCCTTTTCTCCCCGCCCTTACCAAAAATTTCAATTTTAGTTTCCCCCTTAGAATATTCCCCCCCTTTAACATATTTCCCCCTTCCTGTTTCTAATTAAGACACCTCTCTCCCAAAACACAAGATCATATTTTGAGACTTAAAATTTCACGCCGCTCACACCACCGAAACCCTAGACCTTGAAATCGTTTTTCCGATCAAAATATCCATCGGTTGTCATAATTTGTTTGTGTTAATTTTAGTTGGTAATAATCATGTGTATAAACGCCATGATTAAGGTATCTCATTCGAACCCTTGTATTTTGATTTAGTGATGAATGTTGAACTGAGATGGTTGTTTGATACTAATTTGATTGATATTTGATCAATCAATTCTCTGTGTATTTCTTAATTTACTATACTACAACAGAGCTTATGTGATCTTATGTCGCCTGCAGTCAAGGTGTTTGACGGTTTGTCTGAGAGAATTTCCGCTTTATCTTTGGAGATTTTTTCTTTGCATACTACTCCTGGTTTGTCTGTTGATTCCAACCTTGTGGTTGATGGGTTGCTCACTTCCAAGAAGCTTCAAAATTCGACTCCTCCCAGCCTTGCGGACAAGGTGTTCGACGATATGTCTGAACCATCTTTTTGCACTGATTTGGAGACGGTTTGTCCTGCTACTTGTTTTAATAATTCTGGCAATACTATTGTTCCTATTATTAACACTAATTCTGATTGCATTGCAAAAAGAAACTATGGTTCATTGTCTGAAGTGATTACCATTTTCTTTGTAACTAATTAACAAGCTTGGAGCTTTAACTAAAAGAAATCCGCACCAGAGCATGCACTCTTGTATGTTTTAGTTTCATTGGTTATATTCATCAAGCTTCCTTGCTATTTGTCAAAATCTGAAAGGCAGAAACGTTATTAATTATTTAGTCCTTGCCCTACACATGCATGCTTGATAACTGGTGGGTTTACGGTTTAACAACTGGAGCTACTTCAAGTAACAAAATCTACCATCCGTATTGTAATTATAGACTTAATGCTAAACATCTGTCACTTAAGAATTGTTTAGTGATTCTTTTATGCAGAGTTTAGAAGTATGTTTGTTGTGAATATGTTATAATAAGATAACTAGCAAAAA
This sequence comes from Kitagawia praeruptora, assembly GCA_037693485.1. Taxonomy (NCBI): domain Eukaryota; kingdom Viridiplantae; phylum Streptophyta; class Magnoliopsida; order Apiales; family Apiaceae; genus Kitagawia; species Kitagawia praeruptora. Next base: position 110,523,472 of record CM075351.1, on the reverse strand, counting down.
TACATGTTGTAATCTAGAGTAACAGAAGGCAATTTTCAGAATGTATATTCTGGTAAAAAACTGGAATCAGCATGGTGAAGTTTGTAAACAGCCTGTAGAATATAACATGTCATACTTTTGTATCTAAAAAAGTAATATCAGTATGTTTAGTAACCAATAACTAATGTAGTTCTAGTATCATACAACATGTTAACTAATCTTGTCTGATCTATATATATTTTCAATCTTAATCAGAATTTAAGAGACTTGGCTGGGTCTGAGAGGATTGCTAAAACCGGAGCTAGAGGAGTCCGGTTGAAGGAAGGAAAATACATAAACAAGAGCTTAATGGTTCTTGGCAATGTGATTATTAAATTAAGTAATAGCGCAAAGCAGAGGTATGTATGACCACCTGTTAGTTAGAAACTAGGTCTGCAACATAACCAGTACAATTAAATGCAATCATAACCAGTACAATTGCAGCAGCAACTAGGTCTGCAATATCAGCCAAATCTCTTGCAGGGTGACATGCAGCAAAAGCTTCAGACGCTTCAGCAGAAGCAAGTTTTTCAACCTCAAAGAGCCATGGCAGAGGCATCGTCAATTATGTACTTCTAGACTTGTGATAAGTGGAATTATATCCACTTGGATCATTCTATTTCGGCTTAAATTGATGTCTTGTATCTCAAGTATGTGTGTGTTTTAATGTATTTTTGTGAAGATTGTGCAGGTTATTGATCTATGTAGGTGTGGAGGAATTGTTGATCAGCTAGTGTCTCTAAGCTCATGAGAACGAAGGAGTGAAGTTGCAATTGGAATGGGAGGAGAGATCAGTTCAAGGGAAAGAAATCAGCCTGTGCATTAGGGCTGCGCGCGGGCGCGCGAAGTTGACAAAGGAATGGAGCGCGGGCGCGCTAGAGGATTTCCAGGATTTGGCTAGGCGCGGGCGCGCGGTGTTAAGCTTACTGTGCGCGCGGCCGCGCGGAGAACCGTCAGTAACTTCCTGAATCTGATTTCTAATAGGGAAACTTCTACAAATTCTTCTCCTATCCCACATGGAATTAATTGGAACGACTAGAAACTTCTGGAATTCAACTTAAACAAGGGAATTGCAATTCTACTTCAATTAAAGATGGAAAATTGCCGAAATTCTATCCTATTTCAAATACGGTAATTGCTTGGTCAAGGAGGCACTTGGGGGCTATAAATACACACCTTGGGGCACAGAAAAATAATCATCTACACATCCTACACACAAATTTCGTTCAGAGCACGAGAGAGAGAAGCCAAGGCGAGGATCGTGACGACAAGAAGATCTAAATATAGTTTTTCTTGTATTCCTTTGTGGAGGCGTATCTTTTGGATGCTTGTTACTTTCACGGATTTGTTCACTAAACCTTATTCTATTATTATTTATTTATTCATCTTCTTTATCTTGTTTAATATCATGCTTTCGTCTAATCCCATGGTGACGAAAGGTTCGATTATGAACTAATCGTTATCGTGGGATCCTAGTGGATTTATCTATGTAGCTTAGTAGTTTGCATGCCTTAGAGATTTATGTGTGGTGATTTCTTGATATCCTCGTATGGTTAATCTTAATGCTTTTAGATGCGTAGCTAACATCTAAATTGAATTGTTAATCTCTTGCTAAACGAGAGTGGATCTTGAGATTTAGAACTTGCCATGCTAGCATAGGATAGGTTGATGTTAAACATCATGATTTGTGGCATGAATAGAGATATTATGCTACCCTATGTGATCTAAGTGGATAACTTGTGCTTCAACCTTTATGTTTTCAAATTCTATAGAGATATAGGGTCTAAACATAATAGGTGCCTATTCATCTTCTATCTCTTTTGTGGATGTATGCTTAGATTGGTACTAGTATACCGAGAGGTAACTTTTACTCTTTTCGTGTTATTCGATCAGATATCAAAACCATCGCATGTTTTAATCGAAGGCTGCAACTCTCAGTGAAGTAGATGATGAAACTAGGATTCCATGTTTATTCTCATATAAGTAATTCGATTTTAATTTTTGTCAATTAGTTAATTCTTAATTTTATAATTTGCATCTTAGTTTAATTTAGGTAATCAAAACCATATTTGTTATTTTTCTTAGCAGTGAATTAAAACCATACATTGTTGCATAGGCATATTTACTGAATTGAACACCATTCTAGATCTCTGTGGGAACGAACTTGATTTAATCATATATTACTTGTGACTACGTGCGCTTGCGTGAATTTAGCATAACAAGTTTTTGGCGCCGCTGCCGGGGATCATTGGTGTTTTTATTTCAGTTTATGTGTTTGTCAATAGTGGTCGTTAGCGTTCACTGACTCGGATTCTTACTTAGTTTGTTTGTTTCGTGGTGTTTCAGGTACTTGAGTTTGTATGCAAACACGTTCGCAAGCTCGATTACTAAGACTGGCAGAAGACGATCTTGTAGAGAATTTAGAGAATAAGGAAGAGGAGACTGAAACTACGGTCGCAATGGCAGATGCAGCAGCAACTAAGGCTTTGAAGGACTATTCTCAGCCGAAACTCAATGACATTCAGTCGAGCATTGTTAGGCCAGCTATTGCAGCGAACAACTTTGAGATCAAGCCGGGCACAATTCAGATGGTGCAGAATTCAGTCCAGTTTGGGGGAGCTTCTACGGAGGATCCTAACATGCATGTTCGGGACTTTATCGAAATCTGCGACACTTTCAAGTGTAATGGTGTGACGGATGATGCTATCAGGTTGAGGCTTTTTCCATTCTCTCTGAGGGATAAGGCTAAGAGCTGGCTACACTCTCTACCACCTGGTTCCATTACTACATGGGAAGATCTTGCTCAGAAGTTCCTTACTAAATTCTTTCCTATGGCAAAAACTGCAACAATAAGGAACCAGTTGACTCAATTTCAACAACAATCTGGCGAGTCCTTGTGTGAGGCTTGGGAACGTTACAAGGAGATGCTAAGGAAGTGTCCTCATCATGGCATGCCTGATTGGATGGTTATCAATGGATTTTACAATGGGTTGGGAGCACAATCTAGGCCTTTGCTAGATGCAGCATCAGGAGGAGCTCTGTGGGCGAAGAGTTATGATGAAGCTTATGAACTTATCGAGATGATGGCTGCTAATGAATACCAGAATCCAACCCAGAGACTTTCTCAAGGCAAAGTAGCAGGAGTTTTGGAAGTAGATACAGCTTCGATGATTACAGCTCAGTTGAAGGCTCTTGCTATGAAAGTGGATTCTCTTGCTAATTATGGAGTTCAGCAGGTGGCTAGTGTTTGTGAGTTATGTGCGGGCGCACATGAGACGAGTCAATGTGCTATCTCTTCTGAATCAGCACAGTTCGTGAGTAATTTCCAGAGACCTGCTGCACCGGTTCCAGCCACTTATCATCCTAATAATCGGAATCATCCCAATTTTAGCTGGAGCAACAATCAAAATACTCAACAGTCGTATCAGCAAACGAAGCCGTACAATCAAGGCTATCAGCAGCAGTATGCTCCAAGGCAACAATTTCAGCCTCCGGGATTTCAGCAGCAACCCCAGGCTCATGCGGGGCAATCTTCTAATGAGATAGATGATATGAGAGTGATGATAAAGAACCTGCAAGCTGGCCAGAAAGTTTTGGAAACTCAGTTGGGGCAGATTACAAGTGCCTTGGTAAATATGCAACAAGGAACTCTTCCTAGTGATACGGAGACTAATCCAGGCAGAAGGGAAAGCAAAGAACAGGTCAATGCAGTTACTTTGAGATCTGGAAAAGTCATGAGTGATCCTAAATCAGCAACTGAAGAAGAGGAAGATGTTCAGAATCAGCAAGTTAAAAAATCTGCATTGCCTGAAGTTGAGAAATCTGATTTAGTGGCTGATCAGCTTGATGGTGAGAAGAGCAAGAAACCTGTTGGAAAGTCTACTCCGGAGCAATCTTCAAAGAATACTCAGATCTATCCACCTCCTCCATTTCCTGGACGCTTGCAGAAGAGTCAAGAGAAACAGTTTCAGAAATTTATGGAGGTCTTCAAGAAACTGTCCATTAACATTCCTTTTGTTGAAGCATTGGAGCAGATGCCGAGATATGCAAAGTTCATGAAGGATATTTTGTCACGAAAGAGAAGGTTGGAAGATTTTGAAACAGTAGCATTAACGGAGGAGTGCAGTGCGGTGTTGCAACAGAAGTTGCCTCCTAAATTGAAAGATCCGGGAAGTTTCACTATTCCATGCACTATTGGCAATCTTTCTTTCAGCAAATGCTTATGTGATTTGGGAGCTAGCATTAATCTTATGCCCTTGTCTGTTTTCAAGCAACTTGGTCTACCGGAGCCAAAGCCGACTAACATCTCTTTGCAGTTGGCTGATCGATCTATCACATATCCTAGAGGCATAGTGGAGGATGTTTTGGTAAAGGTTGATAAACTCATATTTCCTGCTGATTTTGTTATCTTGGATTTTGAAGAAGATAAGAAGATTCCCATAATCTTGGGAAGACCGTTCTTGGCTACAGGAAAGACTTTGATTGATGTGCAGAAAGGAGAGCTTACAATGAGGGTGCAAGATCAGAGTGTCACCTTTAATGTGTTCAAGGCCATGAAATTTCCGACAGAGGATGAAGAGTGTTTCAGTGTGGAAACGGTTGATACGGGTCAGAGAAAGAAGTTGGATCAGTTGTTGAGCGAAAAGTCGGACACACACTTGCTCGAACATCATATCAGTGATTCCATTGACAGTTCTTCAGTTCGAGATCTCTCGAATGTCAAGCTCGGAAAACTTCCATCTCATTTGAAGTATGTCCTTCTGAATGATGAGTTGGTGATTTTTGAAGTGTGCCAAGATAACGTGTTAAGAAGGTGGATGACCGATGATGAAGTAGAAGAGAGTGTTGTTCAGCCGTCTGAATCAAATAAGCACCTTAGAGGCGTGAAGAAAAAGAAAAAGTTGATTGGAGGAAGAGGCAAAGTGAAGTGTGATTTAGAGAAGATATGGGAAGATAGCAAGAAGGTTGTCAGACAATGGGTAAATGGTCCTTCTGCTAAGGACAAGTCGAATGCAATCTTCGAGCCACCATGATTTGAATCATATTTGTCCGGCTAAATGACGTTAACGACAGCGCTTCGTGGGAGGCAACCCATGTGTTTCGGTATTTTTAGGTATGTTTTCTGCGTTCCCTCGTATTTACTTCCATTCAATGCGGACATTGAATCTTTCAAGTTTGGGGGATGCGTAGTTTATGTATAGTATTTATGTGTTCATGTAGGATATCATGCTTTGCATATTAGTAGTAGTAATCATGCATTTTATGTTCGTATTATCTACGTTTGTTTCATATAGGACATCTTGTTATTGTTTGTTTGTTACCATGTGAGTTCATATTAGTTGCATTTTCATGGCATGCATTTTTCATGATCCCTTAAAATGAGCTGATTCTGATTGATAGGTAGATGTTGATTTGGGTGTGATGATGATGAGTAGAGGGCTGATTTATAGTTCCTAGGTAATTGACTTGCATGTTTCGGAAACAAAATTATTACACAGTCTCATTGGGGTGCTTTTTGGGGGTAGGTTGGAGTCATGCATGTTGGATGTTTTGAGATTAATCACTTGTTTATTCTTAGAATTTTCGTTATTCCCTTTATAGCGTAGGAACATTAAAGTCTAAGTTTGGGGGAAAACAGGAATTTCATGCTAGTCGTTAATATTTGTCAATAAAGGCTAGGCGTCAATTGGCTAGTAGCCAGCTCATATTTATATGAGTAGTCTAGGGTTGGAAATGAGAAAGGCTCATTCCAGATTGCGGAAAAAAAAAAAAAGAAAAAAAAAAAAAAAATCAGAAAAAAAAAAAAAAGAAAGAAAAAAAAAGAGTCAAGTTTTGTTTATTAATGCAAAATTAACCAGAGTGAGCTCTTTAATACTCGAGTAATTAAGTCTGAGGGGACTTAGTCCTAGTGACCTAAGGCTTTATAGTCTGGGATCCTGCTGACCTAACACTCGCTACATGGGTATTATTGTATAAGCCTTTTGGGGTCTCATTCATTGCACGGTTAAATAAGCATGCGTATTATATATGTAGTGTCGTAGCATAGTAATAAAGCATGAGTTTCTTTCTACCTTGGATAAGGGTGGAGGTGTTCCTAGGTTATGGAGTGTCTACAGTCTATTCTAGTTATAAGCCTGTGATTGTCTTGACGGAAAGCATGTATGATTTTTGACTTATTTCTGGGGGTATTTCTGATGAGCATTGCACACACGCACGTTTCTGTCATGTACTGTTAGTATACGGGGATTTAGTCGAGCTCTGCTTGGATTTGTTGCATTCGTTGAGATATTTGCTTGTTAGTTGGTTTTGGTGAGTTTGAAGGGGATCTTGCATTTTTCATATTAGTTGCATTCATGCATTTGCATTGCATTAGGTTAAATGGATTTTGTGGGTACATTTACTATAGGCCCTCACGAGACCTTACTCGTCCACTAGGGCTGCCTAGGGGTTTAAAGGGCTTGTTGCATATGCCAAATGCAACCGTGATCACCTACGGAAGTGGTACTAGCTAGTTGTACATATTTTTGTTTGTTTATGCTTGAGGACAAGCATTGGTTTAAGTTTGGGGGTGTGATAAGTGGAATTATATCCACTTGGATCATTCTATTTCGGCTTAAATTGATGTCTTGTATCTCAAGTATGTGTGTGTTTTAATGTATTTTTGTGAAGATTGTGCAGGTTATTGATCTATGTAGGTGTGGAGGAATTGTTGATCAGCTAGTGTCTCTAAGCTCATGAGAACGAAGGAGTGAAGTTGCAATTGGAATGGGAGGAGAGATCAGTTCAAGGGAAAGAAATCAGCCTGTGCATTAGGGCTGCGCGCGGGCGCGCGAAGTTGACAAAGGAATGGAGCGCGGGCGCGCTAGAGGATTTCCAGGATTTGGCTAGGCGCGGGCGCGCGGTGTTAAGCTTACTGTGCGCGCGGCCGCGCGGAGAACCGTCAGTAACTTCCTGAATCTGATTTCTAATAGGGAAACTTCTACAAATTCTTCTCCTATCCCACATGGAATTAATTGGAACGACTAGAAACTTCTGGAATTCAACTTAAACAAGGGAATTGCAATTCTACTTCAATTAAAGATGGAAAATTGCCGAAATTCTATCCTATTTCAAATACGGTAATTGCTTGGTCAAGGAGGCACTTGGGGGCTATAAATACACACCTTGGGGCACAGAAAAATAATCATCTACACATCCTACACACAAATTTCGTTCAGAGCACGAGAGAGAGAAGCCAAGGCGAGGATCGTGACGACAAGAAGATCTAGATATAGTTTTTCTTGTATTCCTTTGTGGAGGCGTATCTTTTGGATGCTTGTTACTTTCACGGATTTGTTCACTAAACCTTATTCTATTATTATTATTTATTTATTCATCTTCTTTATCTTGTTTAATATCATGCTTTCGTCTAATCCCATGGTGACGAAAGGTTCGATTATGAACTAATCGTTATCGTGGGATCCTAGTGGATTTATCTATGTAGCTTAGTAGTTTGCATGCCTTAGAGATTTATGTGTGGTGATTTCTTGATATCCTCGTATGGTTAATCTTAATGCTTTTAGATGCGTAGCTAACATCTAAATTGAATTGTTAATCTCTTGCTAAACGAGAGTGGATCTTGAGATTTAGAACTTGCCATGCTAGCATAGGATAGGTTGATGTTAAACATCATGATTTGTGGCATGAATAGAGATATTATGCTACCCTATGTGATCTAAGTGGATAACTTGTGCTTCAACCTTTATGTTTTCAAATTCTATAGAGATATAGGGTCTAAACATAATAGGTGCCTATTCATCTTCTATCTCTTTTGTGGATGTATGCTTAGATTGGTACTAGTATACCGAGAGGTAACTTTTACTCTTTTCGTGTTATTCGATCAGATATCAAAACCATCGCATGTTTTAATCGAAGGCTGCAACTCTCAGTGAAGTAGATGATGAAACTAGGATTCCATGTTTATTCTCATATAAGTAATTCGATTTTAATTTTTGTCAATTAGTTAATTCTTAATTTTATAATTTGCATCTTAGTTTAATTTAGGTAATCAAAACCATATTTGTTATTTTTCTTAGCAGTGAATTAAAACCATACATTGTTGCATAGGCATATTTACTGAATTGAACACCATTCTAGATCTCTGTGGGAACGAACTTGATTTAATCATATATTACTTGTGACTACGTGCGCTTGCGTGAATTTAGCATAACAACTTGTAGTTTATGTTGATGGGGAAATGTAGCTGGTAAACTATGTTTGGGATGAATTATGTAGTTTGTAAATGATGGTTTGAAAATATATATAGTAGTTGGTTTTGATATATGTAGTTTGTTTGGATTGGTGGATGATGTAGTTGGAATCTTGGTAAATTAATGAATGTTTGGTTTTACGACATTGGTTTGGTTCTTTAATTTTGGTATGGTAATTTAGTTTTCGGATGAATGTTTAGTTTTTGGGCATTTCATTGAAACAGGGGATTCATGAATTAAAAAAGAAAACTAACATCACTTTACAAACAAAAGAACTGATGTTACAGAATATAATAGATATCACTAAATAATAGAAACCGATGTGAAAATACAGATACTTCATCGCTTCTAATATAAGACTGATGTCTTAATGGCTTATAGACATCGGCTAAAAAGCGATGTCTAAGACCCCTACCTTTTACATCGCATGCAAAGACATCGCTTGCATTTTCAAAAGACATCAGCTAATAAGCGATGTCTAAGGCAGTTTTTCTAGTAGTGATGGTAGCCATACTTTGGAAACACAGAAGAAAGAAGCATTCCATTTACACAGTACATACAAGAAAGGTGTAGGGGACATATTTGTTCACAAGGACAACCTTTCGGCTACATGTGGATTTGGAGTGGAGTAGCAAGTCAACTTGAATTAGATTAATATTATCTTATTCCTGTAGTACTTGTAAACTTGGGATATATAACCAAGTGTAGCAACTCTTTAGAGAAAAAGAAAACAGACATATTTGCTTAGGGTTTCTTGAATATCCTTAGAAGCAAAGAGTTGTAAAAACAGAAGCTGTGTACATTTGTATCACAGAGTTTTCTTCGAATAAAAGTCTCAGGTGGTACATTTAACCACCTGATTTTTTATGTGTTTGTGAACCATTTTTTATTCAGCAATTATCTCCTTATAGATTTCTGTGGTTTTTATCAGAAATTTATAATTATCAACCCTTCTACAATTATAGAAGTGTGTAATCTGGAAATAACATGCGATGTCTTCAGGACTCCACTCAGAAACAGGTTTGGGAATGTAAATATCTTGTGCATCTGCAGCAAGGCCAACTCTTGATGCAGTTTTCATTGGAACATGAGGACCCTTCTCTATGCAATCTACAAACCCTGAATCAATAGACATGAGATGTAGACGCATTTTTACTTTCCAGTGAAAGTAATTTTCTCTATCAAGAACTAGTATCTTTACTCCATAATCCTTCTTAGACATGTTGGAAGTGTGTTGATCTTTAGACTTCAAATATGTTAGAAGCTTGCTCTGATACCAATTGTTATTCCCAGATTACACACTTGTATAATTGTAGAAGGAAGGGTTGAATACAATTCTTGATATTTATAAATTTCTGATAAGAATCACAGAAATCTATAAGGAGATAATTGCTGAATGAGAAATGATTCACAAACACATAAAAAATCAGGTGGTTAAATGTACCACCTGAGACTTTTATTCGAAGAAAACTCTGTGATACAGAAGTACACAGCTGCTGTTTTACAACTCTTTGCTTCTAAGAATATTCAAGAAACCCTAAGCAAATATGTCTATTTTCTTAGTTTCTAAAGAGTTGCTACACTTGGTTATATATCCCAAGTTTACAAGTACTACAGGAATAAGATAATATTAATCAAATTTAAGTTGACTTGCTACTCCACTCCAAATCCACATGTAGCCGAAAGGTTGTCCTTGTGAACAGATATGTCCCTTGCACCTTTCTTGTATGTACTGTGTAAAATGTAATGCTTCTTTCTTCTGCGTTTCCAAAGTATGGCTGCCATACTGCTTTTTATACCTACTATCAACCCAAGTGATCTGTCGGTTAAACCTGTCCTTATCAACTGCTAATTCCCAGATAGCATAGAAGAAAGTGTTAATGATTATCCGTTGATGTTGTACACTGTCATCCGTTGATGGTAGTTTGAGCTGTATCCGTTGATATTGTAGATTTGAGTTGTATCCGTTGATAGAGTCATGTTCTCATCTGTTGATACACTTTCACTTAGACAGAATTACATAGCATAGCTTATTTACAATTGGCTACCATATTCTGCCTATCCGTTGATGGTCAACATGACTCTGAATAAAAACACTATCAACTGATAAATAGAGATACTGCAGTATGCTACAAAACCTCATCCGTTGATGAGCTACCTGTCAACGAATAGAGTTATAATGTCTCATCTGTTGACAGTTACAAAACATGACTTATACAATTTTGTGCATAGAATGTGAAGTTATCATCAAGTACAACATATTCCTAACAAGGGATCAAATGGCAAATGAATACAATTTCATGGAAGAAAACCAACCCGTAATTTTCTGACTATGGTCCAAGCGAAGAAACTACTAAGGCAAGGATGTCAAGCCTACTTAGCTCATGTGGTTGACAACGAGAAAATTTCCTGTAGTGAATCAATTTGAGGATGTTTTTCCTGAAGAAAATACCTGGATTGCCTCCTGACCGAGAAATAGAATTCACTATCGATCTTGCCCCAGGAACTGCATCGATTTCCAAAGCACCATACCGAATGGCTCAAGTTGAGATGAAGGAGTTGGCCACACAACTGCAAGAACTATTAGACAAAGGCGTAATTCGACCAAGCATATCCCCTTGGGGAGCTCCAGTGTTATTTGTAAAGAAGAAAGATGGATCTATGAGGTTGTGCATAGACTACCGAGAGTTAAACAAGATGACAATCAAGAATAAATATTCTTTACCATGAATTGACGATTTGTTTGATCAACTGAAGGGAGCAGTTTTTTTTTCCAAGATTGATCTGAGATCGGGTTATCACCAGTTGAAGGTTAAACCTGAAGATGTGCCGAAGACTGCCTTTAGAACTCGCTATGGGCATTATGAATTTCTAGTGAAGCCATTTGGATTGACAAATGCACCAGCTGCTTTTATGTATTTGATGAATCGTGTATTCAAGCAGTATTTGGACAAGTTCGTGATCGTGTTTATTGATGACATCTTGATTTACTCTAAAAGCCAAGAAGAACACGTAGAGCATCTTCGTTTAGTATTGGAAACTTTACGCAAGGAAAGGCTATATGCTAAATTCTCTAAGTGCGAGTTTTGGCTAAGTAAAGTGCAAATCCTATGACACATTGTGAGCAGTGAAGGAATTTCTGTTGACCCCGCAAAAGTGGAGGCAGTTGCAAATTGGGAAAGGCCAAAAACTCCAACAGAGGTCAGAAGTTTTCTTGGACTAGCAGGATATTATCGTAGATTTGTAAAGGATTTTTCAAAGATAGCTACACCATTGACCAATCTCACCAGAAAGAATGAGTAATTTGAATGGACTCCCAAGTGCGAAGAAAGTTTTCAAGAACTTAAGAGACGATTAACACTTGCCCCGGTTTTGACATTACCAGATGATACGGCCGGAAATTTTGTAATCTATAGTGATGCTTCACATAAGGGTTTAGGATGCGTATTGATGCAACATGGAAAAGTAATTGCTTATGCTTCCCGACAGTTAACAGATTATGGGGTAAGATACCCAACTCACGATCTCGAATTAGCTGCGATTGTTTTTGCACTGAAGATTTGGAGACAATATTTATATGGGGAAAAGTGTGAGATTTACACGGATCATAAGATGTTAGGAATAATTCATAAGTTGTGATGTTAAGAATAGAATTTACACATTATACTTCTTGTAATCCTGATCTTATAAAGGATTTAGCACTTTATATAGGATTTATGTGTAAGACAGTTATCTGTACAGTTTAGTCAGGAATGAACAGTGTATCGGAGACTACATGTCAGGAACAAAGGGCAAATCCTGATGACGGTCTAATACTGATGATGATCAGATACTGATGCAAGATGAAATCCTGATATCAGACTTGTTACTGATGATGTCATTATGGATGCTACAGAAACTGGCAAGTGCTATAAAACAGGATCGTTGTTTGAAGAACAAGCAAGAAGATATTATGAAGGAAAGAGTTTTCTATTGATGGAAACTATCGACTAGAAGGCAGAACATTGTTATGTATAGATTATATCTTTCTGTTATTAGTTGATAGGTAGCATTATAAATACTCTCTCAATATCATTGTAAAGAGTGTAAGTGAAAATTTTAGTTCATGTGCGTAGCTCTGTATAAGGTTTGTATTCGAGAGTTCGAAACAAACAGAGAGAGATTTGTATTGTCAGCAGCTGCTAAAGGTATTGTACACCTTTGGTAGAGTTTGTATTTGATCTTATTAATACAAACAGAGTTTGATTCATTCGTTTATTCTTGTTCATATAATCGAGCAAAAATCAGACACGATTATATAACTTGTATTCAACCCCCCCCCTTCTACAAGTTATTCGAGTTAACAATTGGTATCAGAGCAGGTTGATTTCGAATAATCATAAAGATCTGCAATCATGTCTGGTTACAAGGATGGGAATACTAAAATTCCTATGCTCAAGAGAAACGAATATACTCTATGGGAAGTAAAGATGTTGCATCATCTGGAAGCAACAGATCCTGATTATCTTGACAGAATCAGAGATGGACCTTTTGTTCCAACAAAGGTCGTTGGACAAGCAACTGTTGATGGTGTGGTTGTTCCAGAACATACAGCAGAGAAGCCAAAATCTGAATGGTCAGATAAGGACAAGGAGAATGTTCTTAAAGATGCTAAAGTGAGAAACATATTATTCAACAGTCTTGATTCTGTTCTCACTAACTATGTTCTCTCTTGTAAAACTGCTAAGGATATATGGGACAATCTTAAGGTTCACTGTGAAGGAACTAAGCCTGTCAGGAAGAATATGAGGACATTACTTATACAATAGTATGAGTACTTTGAATCCAAGTCTGGTGAGTCACTTACTGATACCTTTGATAGGTTTACAAAACTCATCAATGAGATGGCCATGCATGGTAAATATTATGACTTGGAGGATATGAATACAAAGTTCATGAAAGCTTTGCCTGATTTCTACAATAAGAAGATATCTGCGATTGAGGAAGCTAATGATCTGGATGAGATTTCATTAGAGGCAGTATATGGAAAATTGAGAGCTTATGAACTTGACAAGCAGCAGAAGAAGAGCAGGAGTGAAGGAAAGATGAAGACTATTGCACTTACTGCTCAATCTGAAGCTAAGAAGCTTCCTGAAGAACAGCATGAAGAGATTGCTGTAAAGAATTCAAGGAAGAAGAAAAGCAAAGAAAGTTCTGAGTCAGAGACTACTGATATGGACTCTGACAACAATGATACTGAATCTGAGATGCAGGAACTCTTTGCTATGTTTGCTAAAGCTTTCAAGAAAGGAAGATTCAACAGGAGAAGATTTAGCAAAGGACCTTTTCAAAAGAAGGAGGAGAAGAAGAGTGACAAAGGCAAAAGTACAATTGTCAAGCTTGATAAGGCCAAGATCAAGTGCTTTAACTGCAGCGAGCTTGGACACTTTGCCAGTGAGTGTAAGAAGCCTAGAAATTCAGGAAAGGGTAATGCACTTATGGTCACACAGAAGGATTGGGCTGATTCCAGTGATTCTGAAGATGAATTGGATTATGACAACATTGCATTGATGACAAATGGTTCAGACAAACCTGGATCTCCAAAGAAAATTTCTCCATCCTCTGTTAAGGTATCACTTCACTCTCTTGATTCATTTGATAGCTTAAATTCTGATGAAATTAGATCTATCCATGCTGAGTTTAAGAATCTTATGACTAATTTTAGAATTCTTACTTGTGAAAGAGATGAACTTAAGGTTAAGAATGATAAATTAGTTGATAGAAATAATTTTCTTGAATCTGAGTTAATTCAAATGGAAGAATACAAGTTAAGTTTTGATAAAGCTAAGCATGATTATAGTGTTATTCTTGAGGCTTATGACTATGTCAGAAAAGAACTAGAAGAAGAGAGAGATGTGATTAAGACCATTAACAATTCCAGTAAGAAGACTATAGAAATCTTTGAAAGTGGAATTCGGGGTAAGGTTAATGGTTTAGGTTTTGATAAGGCTAGACAAGAAGAAAAAGTAGCTATTGTCAATGATGATAGTAAGGTAAAAGCTAACACATCTAAATCTGAAGGTAAGAAAATTGTTTCTGAACCAAATCATGTTAAATTTGTTGATTCAAAAGGTACCCCTGTTGTACACAAAAGGATTAACAATAGTAATTCAGATGAGAAAGTGTTAGAGAAACCTAAGAATGTAAACATAGGGTTTCTGTCTAAGTCTCAGTTGAAACAAAGATTAGATGGTCTTTCAGAGTCTAGAAAGCTGATCAAAAGAAATAGGAATGGAAAAGAAGGTGTTAACAAAGAGAATAATTACAAGAATGTACCTGATGCACCTAGGAAAAAATGCTATAAGTGTGGAAATCATAATCATTTGGCCCTAGACTGCAATCAAAAACCTTCTTGGAAAACTGAGTCCAGATTCCCCAAGACTCAGAAAATTCAATACCAACCACAAAAAGCTTGTTATCATTGTGGTAGTTTACTTCATTCCATTTACATGTGTAGAGAATATCATGAACTGTATTATGACTATTATTCCTTGAAATCTGAAACTCCTAGTCACAAATAGTTTGTGAGATTAGAGTCTAAGGTTGACTCTACAACAGGTAAAATAAAAGTAAAATCTTCAAAGCCTGTCGTTTCTAAATCTAGTAAGAAAGGATCCAATCAAAGTTGGGTCCTAAAAAATTCTAACTAGTTACTTTTTGTTTGCAGGGCACAGGAAAGAAGCATTCAATTATCTTGGACAGTGGATGCTCTGGACATATGACTTGAAAGAAGTCCCTGCTTACAAAGTTTGAGAGGAAAGCTAGCCCAGTAATATCTTTTGGAGATGGCAACAAAGGAGAAACTCTGGGATATGGCTCAATTGTTTTGGGGAATGTCATCATAGAAAATGTAGCACTGGTTGAAGGCTTGAAACATACTCTTTTAAGCATAAGTCAACTGGGTGATAAAGGTTACAAATCAATCTTTGACAGAGAAGGATGCAAAATCTTGAATATGCAGAATGGAGACATTGTTCTAACTGGTCAAAGACATGGTAACATATATGAAGCCAGCTTAAGTGATACATCTAAAGGAATTGTTAGATGTCTCTACAGCAAAGCAACAAGTGATGAAAGCTGGAATTGGCACAAGAAGCTCTCACATCTTAACTTCAAGAAGCTTAATCAACTTGTTAAGCACAATTTGGTGAGAGGCCTACCACACGCAAATTTTGTGCAAGATGGACTTTGTGATGCATGTCAGCTTGGAAAGCAAAGAAGAACCACTTTCAAGAGCAAGACTGAAAATTCAATTACTGAACCATTTCACATGTTACATCTTGATCTGTTTGGTCCAATAAACATTATGTCTATCAGCAAGAAAAGATATGCTCTAGTAATAGTGGATGATTTCACAAGGTTCACATGGGTGTTCTTTCTACACAAGAAGGATGAAGCTCCTCAGCAAATCATTGAACTTATCAAGAATATTCAGAATAACTCTGAGTACAAAGTTAAAGTACTTAGAAGTGACAATGGTACAGAATTCAAGAATTCTACAATGGAGGGGTTTTGTGCAGACAATGGAATCACTCAACAGTTTTCTGCACCTGGTACACCTCAGCAGAATGGTGTAGTGGAAAGAAAGAACAGGACTCTCATAGAGGCAGCAAGAACCATGCTTGCAGATGCAAAACTTCCAACCTACTTTTGGGCAGAAGCTATTAACACTGCATGTTTTACTCAAAACTGTACCTTGGTAAATAATCATGGAAAAACTCCCTATGAGATGATCAAAGGAAAGAAACCAAGTGTGAAATACTTTCACATCTTTGGATGCAAATGCTATGTCCTAAAAGTTCATCCAGAACAACTTGGAAAATTTGAAGCCAAATCGGATGAAGCAATTTTTCTAGGATATTCAGCATCTAAGGCCTTCAAAGTTTATAATCTCAGAACTCACATTGTTATGGAATCAATTCATGTTGCATTTGATGATAAGAAATTTGGAATTCTACAAACTGATGAAAGCCATGACAAATTGGAATTTGAAAATCTAAAGAATTCTGAGATACTCTCCAGTGATGATGAAGGTTCTCCAGAAAGAATTTCTATTGCTTCTCAAAGGAATGCTACTGTTGAGGGGGAGCAAATAAATCAAAGAGAACACAGTGATCATCAGGAGCAGACTAGCCTTTCAGAGTCTACTCCATCAGGAATTGACGTTTCAGAGTCTATTCCATCAGGAACTGATCTTTCAGAGTCTACTGAGGAAAGATCAGTAACTAGCAGCAATATGGAATCTACTGATTCTATTGATCAAAGGAGAGTTTTTGAAGGTAGAGAGAATTCTTCTACAAGAGATACCACTAACTTAGGGGGAGAGACTAGCAGAGTTAATCTACCACCTGTTAGAAAATGGACAAAGGATCATACTGAAGATTTGATAATTGGTGATCCAAATAGTGGTGTTCGAACTAGAAGATCAATTCAAAATGAATGTTTGTATAGTTGTTTTCTCTCAAAGAATGAACCTAAGAAGGTTGAAGAAGCCTTACAGGATCCTGATTGGGTAATTGCAATGCAGGAGGAGTTAAATGAGTTTGAGAGAAACAAAGTCTGGAAACTGGTACCAAGACCTAAAGATAGATCTATTGTTGGTGCAAGATGGGTTTTCAGAAACAAGCTAGATGAATCTGGTATGATTGTAAGAAACAAAGCAAGACTGGTAGCCAAGGGTTATTCTCAGGAAGAAGGCATTGATTATGATGAGACCTTTGCACCTGTAGCAAGATTGGAAGCAATTAGAATGTTTCTTGCATTTGCAGCTTATTCAAAATTCAAAGTATACCAGATGGATGTAAAGAGTGCTTTTCTAAATGGCAAACTTGATGAGGAAGTGTATGTGGAACAGCCACCTGGATTTGTTGATCCAAAGTTTCCAAATCATGTCTACAAACTTGACAAGGCACTCTATGGACTAAAGCAGGCACCAAGAGCATGGTATGAGACTTTGTCTAAATTTCTTCTTGAAAATGGCTTCACAAGAGGTACAATTGACAAAACTCTATTCTTTAGAAAGATAAAATGTGAATTGCTTTTAGTTCAAGTTTATGTTGATGATATTATTTTTGGTTCTACTAATGAAAAGTTGTGTGCTAAGTTTAGCAAGCTTATGCAATCTAAGTATCAGATGAGCATGATGGGTGAATTAAATTATTTCTTAGTCTTGCAGGTCAAACAGACTGAGACTGGTATTTTCATTAATCAGTCAAAGTATATCAAAGATCTGTTAAGAAGGTTTGACTTTCAAGACTGTGCAGTTGCAAAAACACCCATGGCAACAGCCACTAAACTAGACTCTGATCCTAAAGGAAAGAGTGTGGATAATACTAGTTATAGAGGCATGATAGGCTCATTGTTATATCTAACTGCAAGTAGGCCAGATATAATGTTTTCTACCTGTTTATGTGCTAGATTCCAAAGTGATCCTAAGGAATCTCATTTAATTGCTGTGAAGAGAATTTTTAGATATCTCAAAGGAACTCCAAATCTTGGTTTGTGGTATCCTAGAGAATCTGATTTCTTTCTAATTGGCTATTCAGACTCTGATTATGCAGGGTGTAAGATAGACAGGAAAAGCACTATAGGTACATGTCAATTCTTGGGAAATAGATTTATTTCTTGGGCAAGCAAGAAGCAACAATCTGTTTCAACCTCAACTGCAGAAGCTGAGTACATAGCAGCAGGCAGTTGTTGTGCACAGCTCCTTTGGATAAGAAATCAGTTGATGGATTATGGTATGACACTTAGTAATATTCCTATGTTTTGTGATAATACTAGTGCTATTAAAATTGCAGAAAATCCAGTTCAACATTCAAGGACTAAGCACATTGATGTCAGGTATCATTTTATTAGAGAACATATTGAGAATGGTACTGTGGAACTTCATTTTGTTTCTACTGACAAACAGCTTGCAGATATTCTAACTAAACCACTTGATGAGACTACATTCAGTAGATTAGTAAGTGAGTTAGGAATGTTAAATTTTTAGATCTTTAACATCTGCAAAAGTAGCAAGGTATGTTGTTCTTAGCTTATAGACTTGATATTCTTGTCAGGATCTATATTTGATTGTTAATTGCTTTAGCTATAACACTTTGCCTTGATAAATTTCAGTATGATAGACTTGTTAATAATCATCAGGATTAGATTTGTTATCAGGATGCTGACGTCATCAGTATTGTGTCAGTATCAGGATTATGAAAATTGTTTCAGATCCTGACGTTTACTTTGTGTAGTAATCTAATTATGTGATGTGTTAAGTCTATAGCAGCAAGTTTTAATATTTGCATACTGATAATTTATACATCATTCAATAATCAAAAGACAAGTAGATAACAAGAAATTGTATTTTCATTAATTGAAAGCATTACATATATGGAAATGAAATACAACGTCTTTTTGTCTAATTTCTACTAATAATTCTATACTTGTCTATTGATATGAATTCTGAGGTACAGGACAAGGAGCATCTCAAGAAATCCATCAGGGGATTTGAACAGCCTCGTCTACTATTGGATTCCTTGTCTGGGCGACTTGAATGAGAGCAGCTAACTTAAATGAATAGCATCTCCATCAAGATCAACCTCAGACTCTCGGCCAAATTCTTCATCCTCAAGTTTTGAGAAGGTTAGGGGAAGATTGTATCCAATAGATGGATGTTCTAGGAGAAACCTCTGGATATTATCGAAAACCAATCCATTCATGATTAGTTCGATGAGAAGAGTCGTCTGTTCAAAGAGATGATCAAGAACAGGATGTTCATCGACCGAGAAAGATCTAAAGAATGGGTTTGAATGGAATTTTGGTTTGAGGAACATTGTTGAGAAGAAAAGAAATTGAAAGGTTTATGGAGAATGGCATAAGACGTCTGTTTCTTTTAAAGAAAGACATGAGAAGCTGAACAATCACTTGGAAGTTTTAATGAAGTCAGATGCTAATTATTGCGTGTGACTGTATTTCTTGTTTTCAAGAAATATTGAATATATCTAACCAATTGATTTTTGTTGAGATTAATTGTTTATTTCTTTTTCAGATAAAAGAAAAATGTCACGTGGAAACTCCATATTAAGTCTCTGATGATATTGATCAGGATTTCATGTGTGACCATCAGGATTTGAGAATTATTATATTTTTAAATCACATTGTATTTTGTGATTATTTTGATGAGAGGTCAACAGGAAAAGGAAGCTGATCAGTATTGATTATTTATACCCTGATTTATTTCATGAAAATCAATTTTGGATTTTATTTTCCAAAAATCGTGGGTAACCGCACTTTTCAAGGACTGACACCTGTCAAACTACGTGTCAATGTGGGATAGTGGTCTGAAAGATTTGTGAAATATATTTGTTTTGAAACTCTAATCGTGTAATTGCTTTCTCTAATTTTACATTCTCTAAAGCAAAAACCACTTTTGAGTTTTCAAAATCACTAATCCATTTCAAGAATTTTTCAAGTTCTTTTCAGATCAAAAATGGCAGCTCAAAGAAGATTACCTAAGTCAGTAGCCTTCAAGTTTGGTGACTTCGATTTTATGACAAACAATCATGTAGTAGCTATCACCAACAAGGAAGGAGTGTCATCTGATTTTCATCCAATCATGGACTTTCTGGCCTATGGACCATTAAGTTATGCATTGACAGCATCTCCACAAATTAATCTACAAGCTGTTACACAAGCTTGGGAGAATGCTGAGGTAATTGATTCCACTCAGAGTCAATCAGGTAAGATTGTTCTACATTTAGGACAAGATTCATTTGACATTACTGAATCTGTTGTTAATTCAGTACTTTGCTTACCTGTTACTGATAGTTATGCAAGTGAACCATCTGATGATAATATAAGAACTATGTTGTCTGAATTAGGTTATAGTGGACCTCTAGACAACATGAGCCAGTTGAATAGGTCTTTTCTTAGAAAGGAATGGTCTTTTTACTTTGATCAAATTGCTAAATGTTTTACTGGTAAATGTAGTTCTTTTCAGCAAATTACTTCTGTTACATCACATATTGCTTATAGTTTGCTTTATGACAGAGTAATTAACATTGGTCATATTATCTTAAGTCAGATGAGTATTAAACTTGGGTTAAGAGATCAAAACAGGAAAATGGTTTATTATCATAGATTTATGCAAATGTTTATTAACCATTTTATTCCTGATGTTGAAGCTAGATTTGGTAGGGAACATTGTGTTTCTTCTTATGAACAGCAAAAGAGAATTTTCTCTGACATTACAAAGAAGGACAATGAAAAGAATCTAGATGAAATACCTGCAATTCATTATCCACATCATTTTCAGGTAATTCTTAAAACTCATATTCCTACTCTCTACAATTCTTCTTTCTTTTGTGGTGAAATGGCTCAGGAATCTCATTTGGAGGAGAACCCACCTGTGTCTACCCAAGTAGCCCAAAACATTATAGTCTCTGAAACAATTCAAGAACCAAATTTTGATCCACAGCCTATTGTTTCAAAGAAACCAACCTCTGGTGTTTCTCAAAAGACATCAGTTGTAAGGAAGAGAAGATTTGTTGTGTCAAAAAGTAGTAATTCTAGTGAAGATGATGATGATTTAACTCTTGCTGAGAGAGCAGAATTGAAGGCTGTAATTCAACTTTCTCTGTTAGCACAAAGAGATGAAAAACCAAGCCACAGCCAGGCTGTAGTCTCCCAAAAGGCTGTAGTTCTTAAAAAGGGAAAACAGTTACTGGATACTGTCTCTCAAAAGACTATGAACAAAGATCTCATCCCAAGATCACTTCTGTGTCTACACCTCTTGAGTCTTCTCAGGATAAATCTTTTTCTCACTATACCAGGAGAACAAGAAGAAAGATTCAATTGTCACCTACACACAGAGTCTAGTCCAACTAATATCATGCAGGTCTCTACAAATGAAGCTACAATCAAGTCATCAAATGACAATAGAGATCTGGATATTGATTCTTCATGGGAAACTAGATTATCATACAGACTGGCTATGGGACTAATTTCTCTCAAAGTGAAGTTGTCAAGGCCTGTTCTAGATTTCTTGGTTGAAAGAGTACCAAAACTTTTATTTCCAGATGAATATGGACTTCTACATCAAAGACTTGACTTAATGAAGATGTATTTCTATGTATCTGTCAGAAGACAATTAGTCAAGAAATTTGGACTCTCGAAGCACGTTGCACTTCAATCACTTCATGCATATTTATTTGACAAGGATGTCATTATTGAAGATGCTTTAGCTAAAGGTGAACAACTGGAGGAAGTAGATAGAGGGAAGCAGTCAACAGAAGTTACTATTGCACCAGTGATGAATAGTAGGAAAGATCAGATCACAGTCACTGCAACACAAGAACCATCTAGTCAGAGGAAGGATGACTCAGGAGCTGTGATAGCTGATGTTGAAAGGACTTCTGTGATGACTGAAATTGCAAGTGAGATACCCTATGATATGGGAGGAATGACTTTGGTTGATTTTTCTGAAGATCAAACAAATTTTGTTCAGTCAGAGTCTATCCGCCTTGAGGGTGAGTCTCAGAAAACAACACTTAAAGACGGTGATGTACTAACTATGGTGTCTAATGAAGTATTACTGAAGACATCAGAGTCTAGTAAAGAACCTGAAAGTGGTATACTGGAGCCTGTAGTTTCTGAAAGGAAAGAAGATGATTGTAAGGGTTCAGAGACTATAGCAGCTCACTCCTTGAAGAAAACCTCAAGCCACATGCCAAATGAGGAACCCTCTCTCCATGTGAGTTCAGGTATAAAAACTCCTTCTAAACCCTATTTTTCTGTAGGTCATGAGAGCACTTATCTAAATTTGAGTGATACACTTGAAAAGATGGACTTAGATCCACAATTTGAGCGGCTGGCTCCTGACCAGGCAAAAGGTGAGGTAGAAAGAGTGTTGACTTTAGTAAGTCAAAGTGAGAATGAGGGTATGGATGATCAACTCCATAGTGAGGGAGAGAAAATTAGGAAACCATCATTTGATTTCTGGGATCAGGTTTTTCCTGAATCTTGGTCTGAAAATGTGGATATGGATGCTGGTACTTATTCATTCATCAAAATGTATCAGAAGAATGACCTAGCACATCACAATGCAAAGCCAGAAGTTAAAGCTCAGAAGCAAAAGGAGAGGCTTGCAGGAATCATTAACAGAAGAGGTGCCAGGATAAAGCAATCTCTTGATACATATGTACCAGATGAAGTTCCTAATGATCCTAGTGTTCCTTTGTATGTACTTCCAATATCAGCTAGAATTGAGACATCTACAGTCTCTGATCACTCTAATGAGGAGTCAGGATTTGAAGATGTTAGTACACAGAATACTGGTGAAGGAGATGATGATCATGTTTCAGTTCTAGATCAGGAAGATGAAGATGTTGATACTTCTAATCAGGTTTTATTACTTGAATATCATACAACTCAAGCAACTTCTTCTACAAGACTTGAAGATACAGTTCGTTCTGATTCTGATACTGAAGATACTAGAAGCACTTCCAACATTGAAGTTCATTCTGATGTTTTGAAAGATATTCAGAATTCTCAAATTGCTATGCAAACAAGACTTCAATCACTTGAAGATAACCAAGTCACAATTATGGAAAATCAAGCAGTTCTGATGAATATCATTTGTTCTGTTTCTGAATCTCTTGGAATTAATGTTGCTGATGTCAAAAAGGGGGAGATAAAGACAATTCAAAGACAACAACAACAACACCACCAGACTGAGGGAGATAAAGCTGGGGGAGATAAAGAGCAGACAAAGGGAAGTAAAAAGAAGAACCAGGAGTGACAATGGTGAATCTCAGCTAGGAAGTGGTAAAGGAAGAGCAGCATTAATAGTTAAAATTCTTTCTTCTAAGTACTAGATAAATGTCTACATCTGAGAAGGAGGTACTTAACTTCATAATTCTACATTCATAAATTCTATTCTCGTTGTATTGTTATATGTTTTGACATCCACAACTTGGATTTATGCTTCAGATTTTAAAGCATAAATAGGGGGAGATTATTAGGAATAATTCATAAGTTGTGATGTTAAGAATAGAATTTACACATTATACTTCTTGTAATCCTGATCTTATAAAGGATTTAGCACTTTATATAGGATTTATGTGTAAGACAGTTATCTGTACAGTTTAGTCAGGAATGAACATTGTATCGGAGACTACATGTCAGGAACAAAGGGCAAATCCTGATGACGGTCTAATACTGATGATGATCAGATACTGATGCAAGATGAAATCCTGATATCAGTCTTGTTACTGATGATGTCATTATGGATGCTACAGAAACTGGCAAGTGCTATAAAACAGGATCGTTGTTTGAAGAACAAGCAAGAAGATATTATGAAGGAAAGAGTTTTCTATTGATGGAAACTATCGACTAGAAGGCAGAACATTGTCATGTATAGATTATATCTTTCTGTTATTAGTTGATAGGTAGCATTATAAATACTCTCTCAATATCATTGTAAAGAGTGTAAGTGAAAAATTGAGTTCATGTGCGTAGCTCTGTATAAGGTTTGTATTCGAGAGTTCGAAACAAACAGAGAGAGATTTGTATTGTCAGCAGCTGCTAAAGGTATTGTACACCTTTGGTAGAGTTTGTATTTGATCTTATTAATATAAACAGAGTTTGATTCATTCGTTTATTCTTGTTCATATAATCGAGCAAAACTCATACACGATTATATAACTTGTATTCAACCCCCCCTTCTACAAGTTATTCGAGTTAACATAAGAGTCTAAAATATATCTTCACCCAAAAAGAATTGAATATGAGGCAGAGACGATGGCTAGAATTGATCAAGGATCATGACTGTTCGATTAATTACCATCCAGGGAAGGCCAATGTGGTAGCAGACGCACTAAGTAGAAAAAAAATACTTCACCTGGTAGTATCGTCAAAGGAATTGATCAAAGAAATTGAGAGATTCGATTTGGCGATTAAGATTCCTGTCCAAGCCAATGAGAGAGTATATGAAATCTCCTTACAACCAGAGTTGATCGAAAAGATTCGTCGTTGTCAAGAGAAAATGATGGAAGAAAAGAGGGATCAGTTAACAGGAAAAGAATTTCAAAGTCCAAAGGATGTTAAAGGAATTAAAAGATTTGCCTCTAGAATTTGGATACCAAATGTTGCAGAACTAAAGGAAGAGATTTTGAGCGAAGCACATAGCTCGAGGTACTCTATTCATCCCGGAAGCACGAAGCTGTATCAGGACATCAAGCAAAACTATTGGTGGCCTAACATGAAAAGAGAAATTGTAGACTGGGTAAGTAAATGTTTAACCTATCAGAAAGTGAAGGCAGAACATCAACGACCAAGTGGACTTTTTACAACCCTTAGAGATACCCGAGTGGAAATGGGAGCATATTACCATGGATTTTGTCGTATGATTGCCCCGAACTAGAGCCAGGCATGATGCAATTTGGGTTATTGTTGACCGACTCACTAAATCTGCGCATTTTCTACCAATTAGTGAACACTAAATCCGATGAAAGATTGGTGAACATATTCCTAAAGGAAATTGTGGTTCGTCGTGGAGTGCCTGTTTCAATTGTATCTGATAGCGATGCCCGTTTTACTTCTAGATTTTGGAAAAGTTTTCAGGAATGTCTTGGCACGAAGTTAAATTTGAGCACTGCATATCATCCACAAACTGACGGACAAAGTGAAAGGACAATTCAAACAGTTGAGGATATGTTAAGAGCATGTGCACAGGATTTCAAAGGAAGTTGGGATGATCATTTGCCCCTGGTTGAGTTTGCTTACAACAATAGTTACCACTCCAGCATAGGTATGGCACCATATGAAGCATTGTACGGAAGGAAGTGTAGATCACCTCTATACTGGGATGAAATAGGAGAAAGAAAGATACTAGGACCAGAACTTCTTCAACAAACCAAGCAGGCAATAGAAGTTATTCGAAAAAGGTTAGTTGTAGCTCAATATCGACAGAGAAAGTACGCAAATCAAAAGAGAAAAGACAAAGCATTTGAAGTGGGAGATAAAGTAATGCTGAAAGTTTCACCTTGGAAGTGAGTAATGAGATTTGGGAAGAAAGGCAAGTTGAGTCCCAGATATATAGGACCTTTTGAGATTCTCAAGAAGATAGGACCACTAGCTTATCAGTTGGCCCTACCTCCAGACCTTCAGCATATCAATGATGTGTTTCATGTTTCTGTGTTAAGAGAATATCATTATGATTTCAGACATGTTATAACCTATGAATCAGTGGAAATCCGTCCTGATTTGACATACGAGGAAAAGCCAATACAGATCCTAGACCACAAAGTGCAAGAGTTAAGAACTAAGAAAGTGAGTTTGGTAAAAGTACTCTGGAGAAATCACCAAGTCGAGGAAGCCACGTGGGAATTAGAAAGCGAAATGCGGAATAAATATCCTGAATTGTTTAGTGCGTAGTCTCGATTCCGAGGACGGAATCCTATAAGGAGGGAAGACTGTAGTAATCGCGAATTTTCGAATAAATTTCCTACTCGATATTTAAATTTTATTTAAGAGCGATGCACTAGTATATTATAATTAGAGCATTTTTGTAAAGTTTTAGAATTTTATATATATATATGTAAGTAAATATTATATTATATTTATTTATTTATATCTATTTGGTATTTACTAAAATTAAAATATATATATATATAATATATATATATATATATATATATATATATATATATATATATATATATATATATATATGGTGCCCTTCCAAAGCCACCGTTGGTTGAAAAAAGGTCCACAACCACCAACTCGTACACTGCCGCAAGTGTTCATTGCGGCAGGGAAAATTAAAAAAAAAAAAAAAAAGGTGCCGCAATGAACACTTGCGGCAGGAAAATTTAAAAAAAAAATATTTTATGTAGAGTCAATCTCAGGTCCTTCACCAGAGATAACACCAATATAACCACTACACCAAACAAACTTATTTGTAATTTACTACAACACAAAACAGTATTAAATATTATTTTATGTTTTTATACTTTTATTTTTATTATTTATTAATTAAAAAAATTGGTAAATTAATACATTATAAAATATAAAAATGTTTATAAAATTTGAATTATTACATAAAATTTTAAATAAATTATTATAGTTTTATATTTAATAAAAGTAATAAAAAATAAAAAATTAATAAAAGCTGTTAATTTGAAATATAGAAACAAGTAAAAATATGAAATTACGTTTTCACCCTCCAAGCTGTTGCCGCAACGATACATAGCGGATGAATGAAAATCTGAAATTACTTGTTTACCCTTAAATCATTGCCGCAATGATACAATGCGGATCCATAAAAATATGGAATTACTTTTTTACCCTTAAATCATAGCCGCAATGATACAATGCGGATACGAGAAATATACAACCACCCATTGCGGTTGCCGCGACCCGAACTAACCCTAATTAAACACAGAGCTCAGGCGATTTCAGGCGATTCCGGGCGATTTATACACAGAGCTGCGAATGTCAGGCGATCTTCCTCCTCAAGGTATCTTCTAATTGACACTTACACACACACACACGTAGTTATACATACATACACGCACTACTATATACATTGCTACTAACGATTATATGTACATGGTTTGATTCGTTTTTAACTGTGGGTGGTGTTTATTTGCTTCATTTTAGTTAAAATCATGAATTAAATCGAATTATTAGGGTTCATAGTTCGAATTTTACCCATTTTTGGTTTGAATTAGTTTGAAATTAGGGCTTTTACCCTTAATTGAGTTGAAATTAGGGTTTCTCATCTTTAATTAGGTTGAATTAGCTCGAAATGCCCAATTTAGAATTAGGTTTCGAATTATTATTCGAATTTTTATTAAAACTATGAATTAATTCGAATTATTAGGGTTTATAATTATGAAATTATAATTATAATTTTTTTTATGAGTTGTGGAAATTTTAATTCGAATTTTTGAATTATTAATTTGAATTTTTGAGTTTAAAATTCGAATTTATGAATTAATATGATTTATTAATTCGAATTTTGATTAATTAACATATTAGTACTGCATTTTATTTGATAAATGATATTCATTGTTAATTTATTCTTTTTTTAAATATGTCTTAATGGAATGATAATTTTAGCCAATTTTGGTACATGTTTATGAAATGTGCCTTATTTCTTTGATCTTGCACATTGCAGATGCTATGGATATGCAGTGCGGGCCTCTCGATAGGTCCCTCTTGACCATGCAGGAGGATCATATTAGCAGTCACATATGGCAGGGGGGTGAGCGGGAGAAGTTGGATGTCCGCCAGTTGACAGCCAACCTCGACGATTGGGTATTTGATGACACCCAGGTTAGTTTGCTGTCAGACTGGGGTTTCCGAGCGTTTACTAACCCACGCTAGATTCCCCAGAACGACATCCGATTGATCACGGCGTTGGTGGAGAGGTTTAGGCCAGAGACCAACACCTTTCATTTCCCATTTGGTGAGATCACCATCACTCTAGAGGATGTTTACATGATATTGGGATTGTCTGTTCGTGGTCGTGCTGTTACTCATACGGAGCTTTCTGCACCGCTTCCATATTGGCTAAGACGGTGAAATGATTTGAGGTTGACTGAGACTGAACGCAAAGATATGTATAAAAAAGGTTTGCATTTTAGTCCATAAATTCTAATTTCTTGCATTTTAGTCCTTAACATGTTTAATTCTTGCATGTTGTACATTAAATTTTCATTTCTTTGCAATTTAGGAAGATAATTATTTAGTTATTGCATTTTAGTCCATAAATTCTAATTTCTTGCATTTTAGTCCTTAATTTGTTTAATTCTTGCATGTTATACATTAAATTATCATTTCTTTCAATTTTGGAAGATAATTATCTAGTTATTGCATTTTAGTCCATAAATTCTAATTTCTTGCATTTTAGTCCTTAATTTGTTTAATTCTTGCAAGTTATACATTAAATTATCATTTCTTTGCAATTTAGGAAGATAATTATTTACTTATTGCATTTTAGCCCATAAATTCCAATTTCTTGCATTTTAGTCCTTAATTTGTTTAATTCTTGCATGTTATACCTTAAATTTTCATTTCTTTGCAATTTAGGAAGATAATTATCTAGTTATTGCATTTTAGCCCATAAATTCTAATTTCTTGCATTTTAATCCTTTATTTGTTTAATTCTTGCATGTTATACCTTAAATTTTTATTTCTTTGCAATTTAGGTGGGGTGAAGCTTCATAGGTTGAGGGAAATGTATAAAAAGAAACCGGAGAAGCCTTCTCCCGAGTTTATCGAGCATGATAACCTTGTGTACACCCGGGCTTATCTTTTTTACATCATTGGGGGTGTGTTGTTTCCTTCATTGAATAGAGACACCGTGCATCCTAGGTACTTCTTGACTTCATTTCTCTCTCTAGTCCTTGCAATTTATGCTTAAATTTATTTTATTCTTGCATTTTATTTCTTAAATTTCACATTTCTTGCATGTTCATCCTTAATTTCTCCAATTATTGAATTCTTGCCTTAATTTGCATTTCCTGAATTTTTGCAGGTATTTACAGTTAATCCAGAATGCGCATGAGATTAAGAAGTATGCTTGGGGAGCTGCGGTTTTGAGTTATTTGTTCAGGGGTTTGGCCAAGGCTGCTCAGAAGGGTGCCAAAGCTATTAGTGGGTGCACCATGCTTTTGCAGCTTTGGTCTTACGAGAGGTTGTTGCCTGGGGCACCTCTGTTATCACCTCGTATGGATTTTGTTTGGCCGAGGGCATTGGCTTGGGCTGAGCCGGTAGATGAGAGGAGGGTTAACCCCCACCACCATACAGGTCTTTATCGGGGGGACTTTGACAGCTTTCAGCTTGGTTGGCTGACATGGCAGCCTTATCAGAGATTTTATGACATTCAGGATGTTTCTGTAGATTATAATATCGATTTGATGGATGCTCACTATATTGCTCTCGGTCGTGTCCCTCTCATTTCTTTTGATATCGTTGAGTATGTCATGCCAGATAGAGTCTTGAGACAGTTTGGTATTCTACAGCATATCCCACAGGCCCCGGTTGCCATGACTTCACTACGAACGGAGAGAGCATCTCGTTGGGTGCGGGACAATCATATAGTGACCTTGGTAGATTACGTTGAGGAGTGGCATGCTTTTAATGATGGCATGATACCTATTGTCGAGGAGGGCATTTACGTGTCTATAGAGGAGTACATGTATTGGTACAGGCGCGTCAGTAAGCTAAGGATTGCTCCATTTGTGGCTGAGCATCGTGCTAAGATTGTGCCTCGGGACTGGTATCCCCAGCAGGACATGGCTGATTCGGTATGCATTTTATACCGCTATTTTTCTAATTCTTGCATTTTAGACCTTTATTTCTCCAATTCATGCATTTTAGACATTTATTTGTATAATTCTGCATTTTAGACCTTTATTTATATACTTTTGCACTTTAGACCTTTATTTATCTAATTCCTGCATCTAAATACTTCAATGCAGCTGGATTGTGGAATGAGGACCTTCATAAAATGCATGGCCGTGCTTAAATAATGATTTGTCTTAATAGTCTACTCATGTATCAAGTAAACCCGGATTAAATTATGAAGAGGATGACAATTAACATGCCTCGAGTTTAATCTATAATATTTGGTTAAAGTGATTATATTACACGGGAACATTAATCACAAAAGGTTTTATCGGATCACAATTTAAATATTATTTAATTGGGTAGCAATGATGTATTACTAGATGCCTCTCATTGTTTATAATTTTATTGGAGAATAAAATTATTGCCAGTTAAATAATAGCCTACAGGGTCACACACATAGAACACTTTAAAGGAAGAATTAATTTAAATTATGAATTTAAATTAATTAAATGATTAGTTGGATTTTATTATATTAATTAAGTTGGACTTAATTAAGTTATAATAAAATACAAATGAGATATGACTTTAATAATTAAGTATGACTTAATTATTATTGATTTAAATATTAGGATATGATTCCATTATTTAATTAATCAAGTTGGGCTAGGCTTTTTGGCTTGGGCTTTATGCTCCATACTACCTTATATAATGATAAGGATAGTGAAGGGTTGGGGGAATTTTTTTAGTACAACAAAACAAAAGGGACAGCCGCAAGAAACCCTAACCCTATATTCATATCTCTTCCATTGGAGGCTAGTACCTCACTTCCAATCAAGATCGTAAGACGATATTGAAGGTGTTCGTGTGGATACCGTAGAGGAGGCTTCGAGGAGGAGCGTTCAGAATCGTGAAAGCTAGGATCTTTAAATTTAAATTCAACTAATCATTTAATTATTTAAATTCATAATTTAAATTAATTCTTCCTTTAAAGTGTTCTATGTGTGTGACCCTGTAGGCTATTATTTAACTGGCAATAATTTTATTCTCCAATAAAATTATAAACAATGAGCGGCATCTAGTAATACATCATTGCTACCCAATTAAATAATATTTAAATCGTGATCCGATAAAACCTTTTGTGATTAATGTTCCCGTGTAATATAATCCCTTTAACCAAATATTATAGATTAAACTCGAGGCATGTTAATTGTCATCCTTTTCATAATTTAATCCGGGTTTACTTGATACATGAGTAGACTATTAAGACAAATCATTATTTGAGCACGGCCATGCATTTTATAGTCTCACTCAATCAAGAGGCCAATAATATCTCTCCTATCTGATAGGAGGGTTAAATTCTTTATCTATCATTCATATTTCTCATACGATTCACAATATACCCGATGTCCACTTTTATCATCACCCGGTCAAAGGTAACTTTTAATGTAGTCAAAGTATATTATCCTCGTATAGAAATATAATGATCTCAAGTCAAAGGATCATTACACCATTATCACTGTGAGTCTTTCTTATGACTTAATTAACATGAAGAATATCACGGTGGGTCTGTCCAGTACCATGTACCCCTACATGTACCTATGTATTGACTTTAGTATCTCCATACTTATAACCAATGAGATGTGGTTATCAGTCAAAAACATACTAGTCTATTTATGTATTATTATTGTCCTGTATAATAATACTCGACTAGGGACCTTTAAGAATATGATATATTATATAATCTCAAATTCAAGTTATATACTTAAACTATATAATGTGTATCATTATTCTAAGGACATTTATTATGCAAATATCGCAGTAATTAAAGTCATAATAAATACATTTATTTAATAATCAAATGACATAAAGGTTTATCAAGATAAACAATGTATTACCTCTAGGGCACCTACACTAACAATCTCCCACTTGCACTAGAGCCAATCACTCATGTATCTAATACCCGTGGAACTAGTGTGACCGTCGTGCTTCTGCTGCGACAGGCCTTTGGTCAGTGAGTCTGCTATGTTATCATTTGTGTGTGCTTTACATATGTGTATATCACCCCTCTCTTGAATGAGGTGAAATCTCCTGAGTATATGTTTGGATCGGGAGTAAGATCTAGGTTCTTTAGCATGTGCAATGGCTCCATTATTATCGCAGCACTAGTCTATGGGATCTGCGATCGATGGAACCACTCCCAATTCAGTAATGAATTTTTCGAATCCAAACATCTTCCTTTGCTGCTTCACAAGCTGCAATGTACTCAGTCATCATTGTAGAATCAGCGACTGTTTCTTGCTATGAACTCTTATAGCTTACCGTACCTCCATTTGGACAAAACAAAGACCAGACTATGATACAGTATCATCCCTGTCTGTTTTGAAACTTGCATCGGTGTAACCTTTTACAACCAGTTTCTTTTCTCCTCCATACATCTAGAGTATGCTCGTCATGCTCAAAGCATACGAGACATCAGGACGAGTACATACCATTTCAAACATGATAGATCAAATTGCTGAGGCATATGGAACCTTCCTCATGTCGTCATTATCATCCAATGATTTTGGACACTGGTCTTTAGAGATCGTTATCTCTTGAGACATGGGGACATATCCCCTTTTACGCATTTTGCATACCTAAACGATGCAAAACCTTATCAATGTATGTACTCTGACTTAGACCGATCATCCTTCTTGATCTATCCCTATAGATCCTCATTTGAATGTAGGATGTATCTCCTAAGTCTATCATAGAGAAGTTGCTCCCTAACCAAGTCTTAAACTCCTTTAAAGAAGATATGTCATTCTCCATTAGTAATATATCATCAACATATAATACTATTGAATACCATATTGCTCCCACTAACCATCTTGTAAACACAAGGAACAAAGCCATACTATTTGACTTCAGGTTCCACTTTAGGTTCAATGTTATTTTGTGGTTCTCGATCTTCATCGAGATCTATAGTTCTCCCACTGTTTCTTTTGGAAACTGATCTCTTTCCATAAAGACAGCATCTCGAGCAGTAAACACTTTCTGCTCAGAGGGACTATAAAATAATACGCCTTTATTTCTTTAGGGTATTCCATAAAATTGTATTCTTCAGTTTTAGGTCCAAGCTAGTCAGATACTCAACGTTTCACAAAATGCCTTGCATCCCCAAACTTTCATAAAGTTCATGCCTGACCATTTCTCCTCCCATATCTCATATGGAGTCATTTTGAACCTTCTTAATAGGAAAACGGTTAAGTGTGGAAGCCGTTGTTTCTAGTGCGTGACCCCAGAAACTAATTGGAAGATCTACATGACTCATCATCGATCACACCATGTCCAAAAAGTTACGATATCTCCTCTCTGAAACTCCATTCCATTGAGGTGTTCCCGGCGAAGTGAGTTGTGATACAATACCACACTCTTTTAAATACTCTTTAAATTTGGTGCTTAAGTATTCACCCCCACGATTGGATCGTAAGATCTTAATACTTGCACCTCCGCCAATATGCTTCTCTACTTCAGCCTTATATTCTTTGAACTTTTCAAAGAATCGGATTTATTCTTCATAAGATATACATATCCATATCTACTGAAATCATCAGTAAATTTTATGAAGTAGTAATAGCCTCCTCTAGCCATCACACGCATTGGGCCACATACATCACTATGTATTAGCTTCAAACGTTCAGTGGCCCTTTGACCCTTACCAGTAAAAGGGGCTTTAGTCATCTTACCAAGCAAACAAGATTCGTATTTTTCGTATAATTCAAAATCAAACTTATCCAAGTATCCATCCTTATGTAATTTGGATATGCGTTTCTCATTTACATGGCCTAGACGACAATGCCAGAGGTATGTTTGATTTGAGTCATTAACTTTAAGTCGTTTGTTTTCTATGTTACAGACAGGGTTATCTAAATCAAGAACATATAAACCATTAAATAAACGCGCAACACCATAGGTTAAATCATTCAAAACAAAAGAGCAACTATTGTTCTGTATTATAAACGAAAAACCTTTCTTGTCCAAACAAGAAACAGAAATAATGTTTCTGCGAATCGCAAGCACGTAAAATAGTCTTCAAGTTCTAAAACAATCCCAGAGGGCAATGATAAATAATAAGTTCCTACGGCTAAAGCAGCAACTCTTGCTCCATTGCCTACTCGTAGGTCCACTTCTCCCTTAGCCAAAGTCCTACTTCTTTGCAGTTCCTGCACATTTATACAAATGTGAGAAGCACATCCAGTATCCAATACCCAAGATGTAGAAGTAGACAGATTGACTTCTATAACATATATTCTTGAAGTAGAAGCTTGTTGAGCCTTCTTCTTCTTCAGATCCTCCTTCAATCTATCCTTCTCAAGGATTGATCGAACGGATAGAGAGTTTGTGTTGTTTATCATTATTCAGTATCTACAATGTTAAAAGCACAAAATAAACATTAGATTGTCTGAGTTATTATTATTATGTTCAAATGATTATGATATATTCATAATATATCTCCCACTATTTTTATCAAATTAATAGCCCTTACTATCAATTCGGAAAGTATATACCATAATTCTTTCTAGTGAGCCAAGATCCATATTTCGTCATATTCTAAGTCAACCACTGGAAGTCCTTAAAACATGATTATTTAGGTAGACAACAGTTGTCAATTATATCATATATAATTCTTGGATAGTTTGGTGAACAACAATTGTTCTTGTCTATCTAATAGATTTTGAACCAAACTCTATGCTTCTAAGTTCATAATATTTGAATATAACCGTTTATTTTTCACCTTATTATGATGACTCAGTTAAGTTAGACCCAATGATTCAACGGTCGAATATAACCGCTTATATTCGTCACATCTCACCATGATAGACAGGAGTCCCCTGCCACTGGCAGTCATTCCCCTTATCGATCTAGAATTCAATGAGTGTTCATTCATTTGAAAGCATCCAATTAAAACTTAATATTTTGTTAAGGGGTTTTGAATTAAAACGACCATGATCCCATCATAAAGAGATTCCCAACTTTTCCTTTAAATACTTCAAATCAATATTCATCAATAGTTTGATTTCTAGGTTGTTGGAGGAGTCACAAGTGGCCTCACTTAATACCCAACTTCCTTACAGGTAAAACCCGTTTTTGACAAAATCTCCCCATATCTAAATAATTGAAAATTCGTATTTAATTCCGTGTTTCATAAACACAGAAATCTCATGATCGTTTGTTCATTTTAAAATCTTGAATCGTTACAGATTTTATCTTGTTTAAGCAAGCATGGCATGGGTGTCGTATCTAATACATATATTCCATCCTACTTATCTATACATCACATACATAAACATACATCATATGTAAAGCGCATCAGATAATTAAATATGCTATGGTTATGGCCCAATCCTATGCGATTTTTCCAAGCTAATGGAAAAATCAAGGTCAATCTATGGTGGTAAATGTAATAACTAATTATTACAAAATCTCCTGCTTCGCTTCCAAAGCCGCCTCGATTGCCTCCAAGGTTCCTTTTGAAACAATTTACAAAAGAACTCGAGTTGCATTCGAGATAAAATAATTACAAGAGAAAAACGACATGCAAGTCGCATTTAATTATTACAAATCATAAATTAAAATTTAAAAAATAAATTAAAACTAGGTCTTGGGGCCATAACCATGCATCATGCTCACATAGCAATTAAAGCATCACATGTTGTATAATCACATTATTATTCAACATAAATTAAATATGATCACATCATAAATAATTAATTAACACATTTAATTAAATATTAATATAGTAATCAAATTACTAAATTAATAAAATTCCGCAATTTTTCAGGTTAATAATTATCGTATATAATTCTAACCTAGCATGCAAAGCAGAAAACAGATACGCATAAACAGCTCACGCATAAACAGAACAGATAAAACAAGGCTGATACGTATCTTACGAATGCGCATCAGCAGATACGCATCTTGTGAATGCGTATTAGCTGATACGCATTCTTCGTATGCGTATCACAGGTGTCAAAAAAATTCTGCAGCTGTTCTTCAGTACATACCCAGTTCGATATCCTTAATACTTTGTGATTTTACATGATCCCTAAACGTTATTACAGACCTACGATCATCTTATCAGCATAACACAATCAATTATCTGTTCCTTAAACGTTTAATTCATCAACCTAGCATGCAGTTCTAGCAGATCATGTATTAGCAGTTTGTACATATATATATATATATATATATATATATACTACTTGCGAATGCAACTGGTTAGACAAGGTGATCAGATCACGTTAAACCTCAGATAATCAACAGCAGACAACCAAAACCATGATGAACTTGTATGGCAAAATCGTAGATTGCAGAATAGCATGTATTTTTCACACGTGAACACCAAACCCAGAAGCCAGAAGTTAATGTTCGTTTCGTAAACAAAAAATGCATAGCATAGAACTTGTGTGCAGAGACCCAGCAATACAGACGTGCATAAAACGTGTATATAGGCAGCAAAACAAAACATATATATATCTATCCTATAGATACATCATTCCAGACGCAAACATACTCATGTTACCAGTTATTTTTGTGTAATGACACAGGCATACATACACTCTTGCAAGCACGACGCACGGTAGACTTTGCATACAGTTTACGTAACAGACCAAGCACAGGAGAATACGCATATCTACACATCAACGTCTAAACTCTAGCAAACTGATATATTGCAGACATAGTGCATAAATCGTGTGCAGAATTTGTGTGCAAAAACCCAGCAGAACTCGAATGATACAGAGAAGACGCATGATGTGTCAAATTATACCTAACCGCAAGCGCACGGTATCAATTGTAGTAGATACTAGCAAATACGGGTCGATTCCTCAAGGAGACAGTTTCAGTTTCAATTCAATTGTTATTAATTGTTTCTAGTCACAAACGATTATTTTGGAATTTTATTAACTACTAAAGCAAATTTAATAATGATTTAAATTAATTAATTAAAGGATCTAGGGCAATTCAGGTTCACCATGCTTACACCAAACAAATCACAAAGGTATAGCTTTTTAATGAGATAAAGTAATTAAAGTAATGGTTAATCTTTTTCAAGCATTAACACTCTCAGAATATCTAATGATGTTTTCACACTCACCTTCAATTCCGCTAATTGTATGTAAGCCTCTAGTAGTAAAATCTTTCGATCTATTACTCCTATTGCAATCGATTAATCCATGATATTGCGCAATTACACAAATTAAGAATTAAAACATATCAATCAGAATTACTCTCTACCCATCAATTTACTAATCAAATTAAGCCCAAATAATGGTGCAAACATGGCTCCCCTTAATACCCTAGAATTAAACTACTCACTCATGGTAGAATAAAAACTAACAATAATAATAATGAAAGAAACCATAATAAACATGTAATTAATAAAAAAAAAGAGATAAGAAATACCTTAAACCTTTGAATAACGAGGAACAATTAAATCCAAGAATTAAATTGAGCTTGCAAAGATGGAGAGAAGAAAATAAAACCCTAGCTTTTAATATATTTAATAACGTATGTAAAAGAAAGATAGAGCTCTCCAATAATGTATCCTAGATGTGTTTTTATAGTGTTACAGGGCTAAAATAATTGTCACAATAAATTAGAGCCCAATTCTTTTACAATTAGAATAAAAACGGAGACAGGCTTGCAGGTGTGGGGCCAGGAGACTACTTGGCCAGCTATTTTGCGTGCTAATGAGAGAAGCAATATATAGTTTGTGGCACTTGCTTTGTAAGAAGTCTGGACGCGCATGCATGCATGTCTCGCGTGAGTTGGCGTGAATGGAATGCATGAACCTTATGGCCACGCGCTGGACAAGTGAGGAGAAGTGAAGCAGCTTGAATTGTACGGAGTAGTTTTTAACCAGAGAAAAACGCACGGCCCCCACTAAATTTGCACGCCCCTCAATAAATTCCTGTTCCTCATCTTTTCTTTCACACGGCTGTTCCAAAAACCACACGCCCATTAATAATTTTCTGTGCCCTGTTTCAAAGTGGCACCTGTTTGTCACAAAATTCTGCTCCAAAATGCTTAGAAACGAACCGAAATTTCATCCTTTCTCCTCATAAATTAATAAAATCATTCCTTCGAATTAAAAACACCGAAAAATCATCAAATAATGTCAAATCCCTTCCAACTTGACATTTATTTATTTCCTGCAACAAACTCAAATAAAACTAATTAAATCGACACGATTATTCGCAAAAGCACCGTAAATGTGGGAATAAAATCCTATAAAATATATATAAAATACACTCTATCAAATATCCCCACACTTTGCACTTTGCGCGTCCTCGTGCAAACTAACATAAAAACTATACTAACTAATTAGTACCACTTCCGTAGGTGATCACGGTTGCATTTGGCATATGCAACAAGCCCTTTAAACCCCTAGGTAGCCCTAGTGGACGAGTAAGGTCTCGTGAGGGTTTATAGTGAATATACCCACAAAATTCATCC
Source organism: Kitagawia praeruptora (assembly GCA_037693485.1). Taxonomy (NCBI): domain Eukaryota; kingdom Viridiplantae; phylum Streptophyta; class Magnoliopsida; order Apiales; family Apiaceae; genus Kitagawia; species Kitagawia praeruptora. Next base: position 110,485,319 of record CM075351.1, on the reverse strand, counting down.
AACCATGCAAAAGATTAATGCCAACACAACACCACACACACAAGTCCTCTCATGCCACGTCAGCTTAAGAATCAAAATGAAAATGCAATGCCTTGGTGTCTAAAGTGCAAGTATCCACATAGTCTACTCAAAGAAGATGCATAAAATCATAGAAATTCATGTCAAATGTAAGAATAGGTTGGTAAACATGCTAAGCACACAAGAGCACATCTTTGAGACACAACCTGGGATATCCTATGCAAAAGCAATAACTCACCGTTCACTCACAAAAATATTCACTCAAAACAAAGGGTAAGTGTTTCACTCAACTCCAACAATATCATAAACATGCTTCGTCCTTGTTATCAATCTAACCTTTAACGCAACATACATCATCAATGACAATCAAAAGGTCTTTGTTAAGGTTGTAACGGGGCTAGGGACAAGGTATGTCAAGAAAGCCAAAGAAGGTTAAGTCAAAAGCTAGTACCTGACAATAAAATTCAAACAACTCCCATACTTTCATCCCCACACTTGAACCCTTATTTATAAACAACTTGACTTAGTCGAATCAAAGTAGGATCACAAAAGATAAGAATGCTCTCATATTTATTTTTTTCTGTTTTTCTTCTCTTCTCTTTTCTTTTTTTTCTTTTTTTCTTTTTTTTTTCTCTTTTTTTTCTCTATTTTTCTTTTTTTTTTTCAAGAGAGCAAAATAATAGCAAGAACAACGATCCCATAAATATGATTTCCAACTTCGACTAACAAGCTATGAACCAAACCCCAAATATTCCCCCAAAGTTATGATCATCAATAAAACCCCCCCCCCCCCCCCTTTTATGCACACCTTATCACTCCCTTACGAACAATACTAGCCTTTGACAATTGGGTTCAAATTTAATGTAAGGCCAATAGAATAAAAAGGATAATGACAAGTAACTTGGTATGTCACCGAAAGAATAAGATTAGGCTCAAAGGGTTAACTAATGGATCATGTATAAATGGTTTGGATATATAGGAAATATGAGGTTATACCTAATTGCCTTTATCATGTTATCATCAATTAATGTCATGCATCTTAAGAAAGACCCCAAGCAAGTGCTAGCAATGCAAACGACAAGTGGACACTCAAGCAAACGAAAAATCATGCAAAAGATATGCATATAAGCTCAAAACTCGCTTGGCGTGACAAAACATAATCAATCCCAAATAATAGTCTCTCTAACGCACCTACTTGTACTCAAAGCATATAGACCAAATTACCTTGCACATATTCATGTCATTCTAATCACTTAGCACATTCAATAAGTCTACTAGTTTCTACTTGCTAGTGTAAGTGTGTGCACAAGAACATCACATAACACTTCTCAATCAAAAGCGTCAATAAACACAAGATTCCTACGCATGCATGGGTGTATCAAGCAAATACAACAACTAATCAAATTTCATGGCTAGAATTATTTTTGGTATTTTTCAATTTTTTAATTTTTTTGGATTTTGGATTTTTAATTTTTTATATACTCTACGTCTAGAACACCGAGAACACCTCCCCACACTTAAGCGAGTCAATGTCCTCAATGACTCATTAACTAAACAAAGAAATCTACAATATATAAAACAGAAGGAAAGAAGAACTCCCCTTTGCAGAAGCATGATCCATGGGTTGCCTCCCAAGAAGCGCTTTTGTTTAACGTCGTTGGCTCGACTCAGCTGGTTCAGATCTCCGTTGAGGGGTTGTCAAGATAAATCAATTCCATCTTCCCTACGAACGCACCATCCACATATAATTTAAGGCGTTGACCATTGACCTTAAACTTTGTTCCATCTTGTCCCATAACTTCAATAGCACCATAAAATTTGACATCGGTGACGGTAAAAGGTCCGGACCATCTTGATTTGAGCTTTCCCGGAAAAAGTCGAAGTCTGGAATTGAACAACAACACCTTGTCACCAACCTGAAAATCTCTTCTCTGAATCATCTTGTCATGCATCTTCTTCGTTCTCTCCTTGTAAAGCCGAGAATTGTCATAAGCATCAAAACGAAGCTCATCTAACTCATTAAGTTGAAGAAGTCTCGCTTGCCCCGCAGCCTTCAAATCCATGTTGAGTTCTTTAATAGCCCAAAAAGCGCGATGTTCCAATTCCACTGGCAAGTGACATGCTTTACCATAGATCAACCGATAAGGAGTGGTTCCTATACGTGTTTTGTATGCCGTTCGATAAGCCCACAAGGCATCATCTAGCTTCAAATACCAATCTTTCCTTGACTTTGCTACCATTTTCTCCAAAATGCTTTTGATTTGGCGGTTAGAAACCTCCACTTGGCCACTTGTTTGGGGGTGATATGCAAGGGCAACCTTGTGAGTAACGCCATATTTCTTCAACAAAGTTTCAAACTGGCGATGGCGAAAATGAGAACCACCATCACTTATCACTGTTCTAGGAACTCCAAATCGTGGGAAGATGATATTCTTGAAAAGCTTCATTACTACCTTGGAATCATTTGTTACTGATCCAACTGCTTCAACCCACTTGGACACATAATCGACAACAACTAAGATGTATCTCATCCCAAACAAATCACAAAGGTATAGCTTTTTAATGAGATAAAGTAATTAAAGTAATGGTTAATCTTTTTCAAGCATTAACACTCTCAGAATATCTAATGATGTTTTCACACTCACCTTCAATTCCGCTAATTGTATGTAAGCCTCTAGTAGTAAAATCTTTCGATCTATTACTCCTATTGCAATCGATTAATCCATGATATTGCGCAATTACACAAATTAAGAATTAAAACATATCAATCAGAATTACTCTCTACCCATCAATTTACTAATCAAATTAAGCCCAAATAATGGTGCAAACATGGCTCCCCTTAATACCCTAGAATTAAACTACTCACTCATGGTAGAATAAAAACTAACAATAATAATAATGAAAGAAGCCATAATAAACATGTAATTAATAAAAAAAAAGAGATAAGAAATACCTTAAACCTTTGAATAACGAGGAACAATTAAATCCAAGAATTAAATTGAGCTTGCAAAGATGGAGAGAAGAAAATAAAACCCTAGCTTTTAATATATTTAATAACGTATGTAAAAGAAAGATAGAGCTCTCCAATAATGTATCCTAGATGTGTTTTTATAGTGTTACAGGGCTAAAATAATTGTCACAATAAATTAGAGCCCAATTCTTTTACAATTAGAATAAAAACGGAGACAGGCTTGCAGGTGTGGGGCCAGGAGACTACTTGGCCAGCTATTTTGCGTGCTAATGAGAGAAGCAATATATAGTTTGTGGCACTTGCTTTGTAAGAAGTCTGGACGCGCATGCATGCATGTCTCGCGTGAGTTGGCGTGAATGGAATGCATGAACCTTATGGCCACGCGCTGGACAAGTGAGGAGAAGTGAAGCAGCTTGAATTGTACGGAGTAGTTTTTAACCAGAGAAAAACGCACGGCCCCCACTAAATTTGCACGCCCCTCAATAAATTCCTGTTCCTCATCTTTTCTTTCACACGGCTGTTCCAAAAACCACACGCCCATTAATAATTTTCTGTGCCCTGTTTCAAAGTGGCACCTGTTTGTCACAAAATTCTGCTCCAAAATGCTTAGAAACGAACCGAAATTTCATCCTTTCTCCTCATAAATTAATAAAATCATTCCTTCGAATTAAAAACACCGAAAAATCATCAAATAATGTCAAATCCCTTCCAACTTGACATTTATTTATTTCCTGCAACAAACTCAAATAAAACTAATTAAATCGACACGATTATTCGCAAAAGCACCGTAAATGTGGGAATAAAATCCTATAAAATATATATAAAATACACTCTATCAACGCAGCAGATTATCAAATCACAGAAGGAACATGTATAAGTTAGTTGCGACGAAAACTATACCAAGAGTTATGATTTCGAAAACTGGTAAACACATAGCATATGACATGTATCGTATACATCAATCATATAACTAAATCTGGGACGTTTATATGATCTATAGTATGTCTTAGCAGTTTTATGCAGAAAACGCACATAAACATACAAAATCGCAGGTATGTATATGAGCATGTAAGTTGCCAGAAGTTTATAAACTAGTATATGGCGCCAGTAACACATGAATATATGTATCAAATACATACCGCAGTCCTGATCTTATCTTACACATCAAGACATAGCAGACAAACAACAACCAAGATAAACATATGCTCGTGTGTGTGTATCTATACATCGACTGGTAACATAACATACGAACAAAAACAAGACGATCTTGTTGCAGAAGAATAAAACGAAGCCAAGGTTATGCAGTACATTCAGTATTAACACGTATGTATACATAAAATCTGACCATATCAAGTATATACAGATCACTACAAAACGTTGTCATTAACATAGAAGATCATCGCCAGAAGCACACAATAAATTGCGCAATTATTTATATAAGCTATGTTAATCGCCAGGAAAAAAGAAGCTATGTTAATCAACTGGTAAACAATCATGTATCGTATACATCAAATATCACCAGATTATCCATTAAACATGTAGCTCTGATACCATTATTGGAATTCGATCATCAAAAACGCAACGGAAATAGTAAAATTAAATCGAATTCCAAGTCCAGGATCCATGTTTAATGCTCCGAATAATCATGGTAGATAGAATGTGTTTACCTTTTCGAAGCTTTACGTATTGGATGTCAATTAGAGATCCTAGCTTTCACGATTCTGAACGCTCCTCCTCGAAGCCTCCTCTACGGTATCCACACGAACACCTTCAATATCGTCTTACGATCTTGATTGGAAGTGAGGTACTAGCCTCCAATGGAAGAGATATGAATATAGGGTTAGGGTTTCTTGCGGCTGTCCCTTTTGTTTTGTTGTACTAAAAAAATTCCCCCAACCCTTCACTATCCTTATCATTATATAAGGTAGTATGGAGCATAAAGCCCAAGCCAAAAAGCCTAGCCCAACTTGATTAATTAAATAATGGAATCATATCCTATTATTTAAATCAATAATAATTAAGTCATACTTAATTATTAAAGTCATATCTCATTTGTATTTTATTATAACTTAATTAAGTCCAACTTAATTAATATAATAAAATCCAACTAATCATTTAATTAATTTAAATTCATAATTTAAATTAATTCTTTCTTTAAAGTGTTCTATGTGTGTGACCCTGTAGGCTATTATTTAACTTGCAATAATTTTATTCTCCAATAAAATTATAAACAATGAGCGGCATCTAGTAATACATCATTGCTACCCAATTAAATAATATTTAAATCGTGATCCGATAAAACCTTTTGTGATTAATGTTCCCGTGTAATATAATCCCTTTAACCAAATATTATAGATTAAACTCGAGGCATGTTAATTGTCATCCTCTTCATAATTTAATCCGGGTTTACTTGATACATGAGTAGACTATTAAGACAAATCATTATTTGAGCACGGCCATGCATTTTATAGTCTCACTCAATCAAGAGGCCAATAATATCTCTCCTATCTGATAGGAGGGTTAAATCCTTTATCTATCATTCATATTTCTCATACGATTCACAATATACCCGATGTCCACTTTTATCATCACCCGGTCAAAGGTAACTTTTAATGTAGTCAAAGTATATTATCCTCGTATAGAAATATAATGATCTCAAGTCAAAGGATCATTACACCATTATCACTGTGAGTCTTTCTTATGACTTAATTAACATGAAGAATCTCACGGTGGGTCTGTCCAGTACCATGTACCCCTACATGTACCTATGTATTGACTTTAGTATCTCCATACTTATAACCAATGAGATGTGGTTATCAGTCAAAAACATACTAGTCTATTTATGTATTATTATTGTCCTGTATAATAATACTCGACTAGGGACCTTTAAGAATATGATATATTATAATCTCAAATTCAAGTTATATACTTAAACTATATAATGTGTATCATTATTCTAAGGACATTTATTATGCAAATATCGCAGTAATTAAAGTCATAATAAATACATTTATTTAATAATCAAATGACATAAAGGTTTATCAAGATAAACAATGTATTGCCTCTAGGGCACCTACACTAACAGTTCTTTGATATCATCACTGAGTTTTTGGCTCGTTATGATCAGATTAACACCGAGTGGAGGGGTGTTGGATTTATCAGACCTAGTTTTGATAGACCCTCTCGTGCACATGATATGGATATTGACCCCAGCGGTCCTTCATCTTCGCAGCAGCCTCCACTAGCCGTCTCTTAGAAACGTTTGCGTGAGGTAGTAATATTTTGATACTTGTTATCTTTGAATGTAGTGGATTGAATATATGTATGATTGTTGTATATTTTATTGTAGGTTGAGACTGTTGATTCTCATGCTTCACTTACGCACGATGCCACACCTCATGTCTCTTATAAACGTCCTCGTCAGGTAGTAATCCTTAATGCTAGGTTTAATTCGAGTCACTTAGGAGGAATTATATATAACTATATGATCGGTTCGTTGACATATAATTGCAGGTTGAGACTACAGATGCTCTTGCTACACAGCCTACCCTGGTATCTGTCCTGCCTATAGTCCAAGTTGAGGTATCAATCCTTAATGCTTGGTTTAATGCAAGAATTATAGAAATTAATAAGGGTATAAAATGCATGATCGGTGTATCTTGTAGGTTGAGGCTACAGCAGCTGCTCCTCCTGTTACACAAACGACCCCGGTATCTAGCCCTCCTCCTTTACAGTCTACGCCGGTATCTATCCCCCTCATGCTCATATTAATCTCTTCTTACTGTAATTTCCTTCTTATATACCAACTTTTTATATGTTCTTCGTGTTTTTATCTCATTATGGTTGCAGGTTAGCACTATTCTTACTATGACAGAGCCTACCCCGGCATCTGTCCCCCATCATGCTCAGATTGAGGTACTAATCTATCCTATTTGTGATTTTCTTCTTATATACCATTGATAATTGTAGTTGTAATTTAACTTTTGTTATCATAATTGTAGGCTCCAATACCATATGAGTTGGCAGTGGATGGCAACAAGGTTGCCTATGGCATGGCTTACCCAGATGGAGGAGAAATGAGTAGGAAAATACATGGCAAGCCAATGCCTACTGGATGTCTGAGAGTGTCAGTGGATATCCAAACGAATGGTTTTAATTTAATATTTTTTTATTAATTTTATAAATAAATATATATCAAATTAATGGAAAACCTCATTTAATGGAAAACTTAGAAAACTAAATTGAAATATAGCATATATGGTATGCAAACTAATCGTTGGGAGATGAAGAAAAATGTGGAGAAATTAGATTTAAAAAAAATATCACCGATTGACGAGAAAAATCAAATTAAAAATGGAGGGGATTAGGTGTGATTCTGTGTGTGAGGGTGTATTTGATTAGTGTGTGGGTGCCCCTGGCGGGGCCATTGATCTTAATACATCTAATGGCTAGGATTAGTACCTTAGTTTTCTTCAAAAAATAAGTTCTCATTTGCCTATATATATATATATATATATATATATATATATATATATATATATATATATATATATATATATATATATATATATATATATATATATATATATATATGAAAATAGGATTTTAGTTTTATTGGATTGATATTAATTTAAAGCCCAAAAATTTATTTTAGAAAGCCAAATTAGAATCTCGTTTTAATTGGCCAGCAGGGGAGAAACGTTGTTGTTACGTGTTTATTAGATTGGCCTTATTTTGTTGATTGTCCAGGTGTTAACCACGTAGCAATTAAGTGAGGGTTACCTTGTTAATCGGGCTAATAAGAGTGATACATAAAAGGGAAAAACAGTCAACATCACACACATATCTATTTCTTTCCACCAAAACACAACCTTTCCTTTTCTATTCCTGTTGAAGACACCACCGACTAATATCTCTTTTAAATCAAAAACTCGACCATATATATACATACAGGGTATGAATTTCAAGTTGTTTATTTTTCTTTCCTTTTCTGATTTCGTTTTTAATCTTGTGTGTATGCTCGATTCGTACTTAGATATTAAGATTTGTTTGTGTTCCGATTTGGGTTGTTGTGTTCTGAGTATTGATGTGGTGATTAGCTGATAGCTGTTAGCTGATAGCGGATTGAATTAGCTGTTTTGACTAGCGGATTGAATTAGCTATTTTGACTAGCGGATTGAAATTAGCTGTTTTGAATAAAAGTGTTTGGTAAATAGCTTTTTGAATAACTTTTTGTGACACATAGCAAACCTCTAATTGAAAAAGCTCCTAAAATGAGCTTTTTCAAAATTAGCTTTTTGATCCCAAACCTCTAACTCAAACCTCTAACAACCAAACACTCACATTAGAGGTTTCATTTGGTCAAACCTCTAATCTACCCCCAAACCTCTAATTTTATCCCAAACCTCTAACTTCCAAACACCCCCATATCTATTTCTTTCCACCAAAACACAACCTTTCCTTTTCTATTCCTGTTGAAGACACCACCGACTAATATCTCTTTTAAATCAAAAACTCGACCATATATATACATACAGGGTATGAATTTCAAGTTGTTTATTTTTCTTTCCTTTTCTGATTTCGTTTTTAATCTTGTGTGTATGCTCGATTCGTACTTAGATATTAAGATTTGTTTGTGTTCCGATTTGGGTTGTTGTGTTCTGAGTATTGATGTGGTGATCGATGTTCTGAATCGGAGTAAAGGGGGGGAGCTGTTGTGTGTTGTCGGAGAAGGGAAGAAGAGGGAGTGTTTGTGGGTCTGGTAAAAGCCGAATGAGAGAAGGGGGATTCGGATTGGGTGGGGGCTGAGACAGAGAGGAGATACGGGGTTTGAGAGATAGAGGGAGATAAGAGGACTGAGAGAAAGAGAAGTGAGAAAGGGGGGCGGTGGAGGTGATGTTCCGATGGTGGTGGTGATGGCGTGATTAGAGAGAGAGAGAGAGAGAGAGATGGACGGGAAAGAGAATAGAGGGGCAGAGAGATGTAGAGGATGGAGAGATTGAGAGTGAGAGAGAGAGAGAGAGATGGAGAGAAAAGAGAGAGGGGGAAGGAAAGGGGGACGCACGGCGGTGGTGGTGGCGAGTGGGCCCCACGTGCCGCTGTCGTAATTGTGGGTAGCCTGCGTTTGTGATACAGTTGTTAAAAAAATTGTATTTTGACTGTTATGATCGGGAATTATATACATAAAAGGGGTTCAATTGGTTTTTAATTTGGAATATTATTTAAAATGGTTAGTAATAAATAGTTTAATAAAAATGGTATAATTGATTAATTAGTTAAATAGAAATATTTAGTGATTATTTAGACATAATTTAGAGATATAATGATCCGTTGATAAAAAGAGGGAATAATTGTGAATAAATAGAGTTGAATATGTTTTTATTTTAGAGAACCGATATTTAGCATTTTTGGATTATTTTTGATTAACCGGATCGAATCAGATTATTTTAGAGATTTTCAAAAGATATTTTATTATTATTTAAATATTATATTATCGGTTCAGAAACATTTTATTTTGACGAATCGATCACGTATTTATGGTTGCCATTTTTAGAGAATAATTCTTAAGCCGTAAATCGAAATCAAGTTCACGGGTAGAGTATAAATTTTATCCGCATTCACTGCACTCTGAGATCGAGGCAAGTTCCTTCTGACCCTCACTCCTTTTGAAATATTTCGAGAAATGATGAGATATTATTCTGCTAAAATATTTCTGAATTGCCAGGTCATTATAAATTCATTTTTTAATATATCCTGTTTATACAAATGTTGATTTAGAAATTTTAGAGACTGCCCTTAAATTATTATAAGCTCATAAACCGCACTTTGATTGAACTCTAGGGCATCTTATTTGTTCAGGATGACCCCAAAGATTATTTCAGCTATAACTACGCTCATATATCGAAGTAGTTAAATTTTATTGTCTTCAATCGGATCTATTATTCAGATCTGATAAATTTTATTTCAATATTCCAATTTGATTCATTGTTCGAATCAAAATAGATACACTCAGAATAGAGAACAGAAGAATAGCTTATCATCAGAATAACTATAAAGTATTTGAAGGTTTTCTTTCTTAATCGAGTCGTTCTTATTATTTCAAGATGACTCCACATGATTTATTCTAATCAACGAACCTTTATTGTTCAAGGTTTATTACGTTATTGTCTTGTACTGACATATTGTTCGTGTCAATTAGTTTCTTTTGAAAATATCGTGATGGCCTATTGTTCAGGTCTGTATCGTACAAAATATAGACTGGCGATCGGCCAGAATCGAATAAGATTCCAAATCAATCAATTATATTTGGAGAAATAATCTTGTACTCTACTGGTCAACATGGGAGTGGCCCATGGGTTTTCTTTCAGATCAACACGAGGAATAAACTCGTGGTATCGAGAGAAAAATATTAACATTTTGTCACAAAAGTTGCCAGGTTGACTTTTCAATCACCTTTTTGCTAGCAAAACGACATAGTGGTACTTGAGACATAGTAGTGATCGTACTATGGGGTATCACGGGTGTGCGGTACTTGAGACACGACGGTTGATCGCGCTGTGGGGTATCGTGAAGACGGAATACCAGTATCTCAAACTTTTAAATTCCAATTTCTTTTACTCAGAGATAAGTTATTTTGGTATATCAATAAGTATTTATCAGGGCACTTTGCTTGCATACGAGTTCCATTCGTAAATAAAGTTGTTTTCCTTTTCAATTCCATTGTTAGTGAGAGAGCGAGTCAGTGGACTTGCTGAGCACATTTCTTGTTGTTAATATTGTTTTTCAGTGAAGACGGAAAAAGGCGAAACCTCTCGCCTCAAGGCTAAGGGAAAAGAGGAAATGCACTAGGGCACCGAGCTGGACTAGAATGTTTACCGACCATATCAAAGACTGTTAACATATGCTCTGATGTGTTTAGTGATATCATGTGTACTAGTAATATATTGTAATAATTTAGAGACATGTCGATGCTTGGACTTATGGGATGGGACCACTATTGTTACGATAAAACTTTTATGTTTATTATGTAATGTAATGTATTTTGTATAAGGCGGGTATTGACGGTACGTGGCGACCTAAGTCTAAAAATAGTGGATTTGGGGGCGTCACAGAAAAATTATAAAGCACAATAATAAATTGTACTCCCTTTATCCCTCTCAATTGTTTAAAAATGAGTTGGGTGGAGGTTAAGAAAAAATGTAAAGTAGTGGATAAAATTATGAAAAGTGAGTAAAGTGGTGGGATTAATTAGTATTTTATGTAATAAAGTGAGTTTAGTGGAGGAAAGTAGTGAATGTAGTTATTTTTTATATTATAAAATTTTACTATTTTGGATAAGTTTTGGAATGTAAAAAATTGAGAGGGACATCCAAAAAAACAAAGTGTAAAGAAATGAATGGGACAGAGAGGGTATAATTTATAGTGAGTAAGAATCATAACATGAAACTCATCATTTTCTTAAACATGCTAGGTAAAAATTATGAAGAATGTCAGTTTTAATATATATTTTTTTTCAATTATAAATAGGTGAAAAGAATATTTAAAATTTATATTACAAACAATAATATACATCCAAACAAGTAGCAGGTTCATATTTTAAAAGACAAAAATATAGTGCAGTAAAATATGTGTTTGGAACATATTTTCTCTATTTTTTTATAGTTTTTTAAGAAAATGAGAATGAATAAAATTTTGGAAAATTAGGAAATAGAAAAATGGAAAACTTTTCTTGAAGTAAACAAGTTCTAAAATTCTCCATTTTACCGATTCAATACTGCCACGCCATTTTGTAGAATTTTTAAAGATTTTATTTGTTTCCTTACTGTTACTCATATGATAATACTTGAAAAGCAAATAAAAAAATGTAATGAAAATTGACACTCCAAACACTAAAATTATGATTATAATATAATTTTATAAAAATACTAGCCCGTGCAAAGCACGGATTACTTTTAAATTTTTTTAATTTGTTTATAGTGTAATGTAATATTATAAATATTAATTTTAATACTGTATGTTACTGGAAGAAGAACCTTACATCTTTGTTTATAATAATTTTTAGTATTAAATTAATATGTTGTTGGCGGGAATCGAACCTTAGATCTTTGTATATAACAACTTTTAGTAATGTTGTATCTAACAGTCATGATCTATTTTAGTTGAAGATCTAACGGTTGTAGATGAGCGATAACAAAAAATGAGAGAATAACCAAAAATAGGGGTTTAACCAAATCACAAATTTTACCTCTTTTTCTTATTATAGTATAGTATAGATATGCTTAGGATTTGAATCGGATCGACCTAAATTCATATCCATGTCCATTTATTTTATCGGATTCGGATCGACCTAAATCCGTATCTATATCCATTTTTTTATCTAATTTCGATCGAATCAGTTTCGGATTTTTTAGAAGCCAATCCATATCCGGATCCATTAGGATCTCGGGATTTCGGATTGGATATCCGATCCATTTAATTTATTTTTCAATATTTTTACATAAATTAAAAATCTATTTAAAATTCAATAATTGTGCAATTTCTTAAAATAGGAATAAAATAGTTATTTTACATTGTCTATAGTTTAAAATGCAAACTCTATCATAATCTTAGAATTTATAAACAAACTAGGAAACTTATCCGCGCTTCACGCGGTTCATAAATTTTATTTTAAAATATTGAAAATATATGATTTATATTTAAAAATTTATTGCTCTCTTCAATTTTTTTACAAAAAATTGAATCAAAACAATTTAGAGAAAATGCCCAAAATGCCTAGATTTGGAGCCCCTTGGCCCGAAATACTGATATGCGGACCGGATGGCCCAGAATGCCCACGGGATACGCATGTGGGAGATGTGTATCCCACGCCACTGTAGCAGCCTTCTTGTAACTTTTACATTTTGTTTCACCATCCTCGATCTCTCTCTCTCAGGCAAATCTCCATATAAACAAATCACCACAGGACCACAAACGTATCTCCTTCCTCCTCCGGTGGTTAGTTTCTCTCCGTTGGCCCCGCAGGGGCTTATACGAGCTTCGACGGAAAACAAATCGGAAACTTAGCTTCGAATTAGGTGTTTCTAGTCCGGAAAACGAAATGTATTAACGTTGGTATGTATGTGTAGAGTATGAAAATTCGATTCTATTGGTATATAAAACATTATGGGAAAGTGATGGATGGTATGTCAATAGAAGGTTGAACGGAAATCGACCGAAATCGCCATTTGTCGCCTCTGTCGTGTTTTTGAGCGAGATCTGAGCGAGAGAAATGATGACGTGAGACACGCATGTCTGGGATGCGTGTCTTGCGATACGCATTTCCCAACAGCGTATCTCAGGACACGCATGTACTGGTAGATTTCATATTTACAAAACACACGTTGTTCACAAATGCGTGTCCCAGATGCATGTCTGGTGGGTATTTTGGACCCTCACCCTCACTCGCGCATATAGGTATTTTGGACCCTTTGTTTTGGGAGGTGGGCATTTAGGGCCTTCACCCAACAATTTACTTGAATTATAAGTTTGAAAATACTCTCTTTATATATCTAAAATTTTCATAATTTCAAAAATATCATAAACATAAAAAGTAACAATTATAATACAAACGTAACCAAAGGTTAAAAATATTATATATAATAATACTTTTTAAAGCCGACGCCCCTCTCATAACATACATGTTCAATAGTAGTGTAAGAATTTATTTGATTAGAATGTTAATTTATTTCAACAAAACATAATGAACAACGGGTATATAACTTTTTTAACTATTTAATCTATCAATAAAGTTGGGTTTTTTCAATTAAATTGCTTTGGTCATAACCCATGTGTAATTTATTCATGTGTAAAAATAAAAACTCTTTGTATTATTTTTATTATAGGTGTTAAGCGAAAATTTATATACTTCTATAATTTATTACGATCATAATTACTAATATTGAAGATTGATTGAGAAGTTAAGGGTCGTCTGTATTACAACTATTCGAAAAACAATTGGAGTGTTATTCGACAGAAAATAAAAAAGGCCCAATGTAAATAATTTTCAGTCGTCATTTTACCTAAAAATAAGCTTAAATATAAATGTAATTACTTTTACTATTAAAATAATAAATATAATGCTCAAATAAAGTTTTATAATTGTTTAATTAAATAAAATAAAATAAAATAATTATATATTTATTAGGTATAATTAATTACTAATTAATATGTAATTAAGAGCTGTTTAATGCAGGAAAAAAAATTAATAAAAAAAATAAAAAAACCAAAATTCAAGAAAGCCATTTTGAACGCTTCTATTAACTTTCCGATCTCCAGGCATTGTAATCCGCGCTTCGCGCGGTTTATAAACTTATATTTGAAAATATTGAAGTTAGATAAAATAATTTTTATTATTTTTAAAAATTTATTGATCTCTTAAGAATTTCCTAAAAAATTGATTTAAAACAATTTATATAAATTATTAATTAGAAAACTACTCTCATCGTATAAATAAATTTTGATAATATTAAAAATAGAATAAGCATAAAAATTAGCAATGACAATACGAACGTAATCTTTCCGATTAAAATTATAAATATTAAATAGAAACACATTTTTTAAAGCCGACACCCCTTCCATCACAAAAATATTCAATATTAGAGTAAGAATTTATTTAATTAGAATATTAATTTATTTCGACACAATATAATGAACAACAAGCGTAACTTTTTTATCCATTAATCCGCTGAAAAAATAGTTTGGTTGGTTCAATATAATCGGTTTGGTCATACTCCATGTATAATTTATTAATGTGCAAAAATAATAATAGTTTGTATTTTTTTTATACAAATTTCAAATGTTAAGCGAAGATCTATATATTTTCATAATTTATTACGATTTCTAAATGAATTATAATCAAAATTGTTTGAGAAGTTAAGATTATATTTACTACTTACGATCGTTCGAAAAGAAATTAATGTAGTCTTATAGGGAATGAAAAAGAATGCGATATAAATAATTTTCGGTCATTATTTTATCTAAAAATATACTTAATTATAATTATAATTATATATATATATATATATATATATATATATATATATATATATATATATATATATAATGTTGAAATAATAGTTATATGCTCAAACAAAGTTTTCTAAATTTTTAAAAATGTGAAATAAAGTAAATTTTATATAGATTTAATAGGTGTAATTAATGACTAATTAAAAGGTCATTAAGAGTTATTTAATGCAAGAACATATTTTTAATAAAAAATCAAAAAATTGAAAATTCAAGAAAAATATTTAAAACGTTTCTGGTGCATTTCTAATCTCCTGACATTATAATATATATAGATATAAATTTGAAATTTTTCTAGAATAACAATGATGTTTTCATAGAGAAGCTAGAAAAAATCGGAAGGATGTTTTGAAAATGTGGATGGACGAGAGTAAAAATATCACGAGCAATTAAAATGAACACGAAGTCACGTAGATATATTATTATAATTTAAAATTAATATTTATTTTATTTAGTACATAATATATAATATAAATAATATGATAGAATATAATAAAATATGTTATATTTAATATATAATCGGATCAAATCATAAACGGATCGAATCATCCTAAATCCATATCCAATCCATGTTTTATCAAATTTTGTTTTTCTAATCGAACCCAAATTTTTTTGGACAAATTCATATCCAATAATTAGGTTTCGGATCGAATAGGATGGGATGGGATCGGATCCCGGTCCATTGAGAAACCTACTCTAATTGCTGTAATTATGATCAATGATGCATAAATGAATGTGTTTTGAAAAATGATGCATAAATGACAAGTATCCATGATGTAAGCACTTTAACCCAGAGTATGACTTGAATATGTTTTAATTATATGTATCGTTCAATTTGATATCTAGGTTTCTAAAAATTCCTGTTCAAATCTTAGTAGGTAATAATATCTGCATGTCTTTACTTACTTCAAATTTGACTTCTTGCTTATAATGCCAGTGATCCAATTGTTTTGAATTATCTGTTGCTTCAGTATTAATGCTAATGTTGTTATTTATATCATTTGATCCATGTTGTTTGATTTGTTTATCCATTTGATGATCAGTTTATTTGAATTATATAGCCTTGAAACAAACATATTGCCAACACTTGAATAACCTTATGGTTCGTTTCACAGCTTTGGTTATCACGTATATATATTTCGATCTATCTTTCTTTCTGGGCTTTATGTTCCGGTAATTTTACATTTTTGTTGCTCTAGTTATTTGTTGCTAATGTAGTAGAGGTTGATATGGCTTTGTTGTTAAAATGTCAGTTTAGTGTTTGTGACTCAAACGGCAACTACACGGGAAAGTGAAGTTTCAAATGTAGTTAATTTTCTACTGTGAAGCTTTATTATCTATCTTGCAATACTCTGTGAGTGTGGATGTTTGATAGTCAATGTGGTTTGTATGACCTTACTCATATAATACTGTCTAAGAAGTGCGAAAAGCACATTAATTTGCAATGAAAAAAAAAAAGCCTCGAATGGTTTTGAAATGTGATTATACTTTACAATAGTAGCTTGCTTTTCTTTATATAAGGGGTATGTTATAAGTTCTGAAGTTAAACTAGTCTTAGGTGTTGATATATATTTTAGCAGTGCCCAGCAGCCCTGTGTCTATCCTTGTGTTGTACACCCATTGATGGATACTGAGAGCAAGAGATCTGAAAAAGGTACCAGCTATAACCTAGCTATTTTATTGAAGCTACTTTTTTCCAGAAATGAAGTTTCAAAAAACATTTTCTGGAGAGATGGATTGATTATGCTCAATTAAGAATGAATGCAAGACATGTTCCACTTGCTAAAAGGAAAATGCTTTCATTAATTATCAAAAAAAAAAAAAATGCTTTCATTGAGAGTTGAACTCAAGACCTCCCGCTTACTAAACGGGTGCTCTAACCAACTGAGCTATGAAAGCAATGAATAAATTTTGAATTTTAAATATATACATTGATAATTTCTGATTATAGAAATATTAGTTATTCATTGTTATCTTCATGATTCATTTTCATATAAATGATTAACTAGTGGCTAGTGCTAGCAAGTACTGGATTCGTGTGATGGTGTTGGGAAAAATGTGGAAGGTATGCACAGGACATTCTTTTTTGACTTGTTAGAGGTGCTAGCATGTAATTTCGAAAATAGGAATAGGAGAATCTGTTATTTGTTAGAGGTGATATAAAAGTTTCAATATTATTGCTTTTTTCAGTCATACATGTGGCTTTGAACCCTCTAATGACTAGGATTGTTAACAAAAGTAAAGGTTTAAAAATCCTAGCAGATTCATGCAAGTTTCACTTTCATAAGCTCCCCTTTTGCAAAGTTTTTCATAGTTTGACGATGGGATCCAATTTGCATTATGGGGAATTAGGGCCAAGAGAACATAAAGGGGCTGTGGATCTTATAAATCACAACAAGTTGGTGCCTCACCACAAATTCTTCTGCAAGAGGTCCCTGCCGTTTTCCATTTTAGACACGCATTACCTACATAATGTGGTTGGTGACGCAAATTTAGGAAAGGGGAGGGATTGCAATTGGCTCAGCTTATACAAAGTGAAAACATTTTGAGAGAAAAAAACGCACACATGCAGCCATTTCACCTTGTTAACCTCGAAGAGGCTTTTAAGTTAATGGAACTGCTTTAGTTGACTTTCCAAATGTAAGACATCAGCTTTTAAGGATATAATGAATTTTATGTTATACTATTGTGGCAGATAATCTTTTCTGTGTGCTTGACCTCTGCTTCACGTGGTCTTTTGTAGTCCGAAAAGGGATCGAACTCCTACCATAGCTGGAGAATCGGAAAGTGAGACCAAAGATGAGACGAAACATATAAAACACAGCGATAAAGAAATGAAGGATAAAGAGAATTGGAGAATGGAGCACACAAGCATTGCTGCCAAGATTGAAGAAAAGATATGGAGAAGGATAAGAAAAAAAAAGAGGGGATGAAAGAGGCCATCATGAGTCATGACTGAGTCTGATCATTAAAGAAGCACTCCAAGAAGGTTAGGACAACCCTTCCTTTCTGGTGTCAAAGAATTTCAAATTAAATGAAATTTTTTTGCTACTGCTCTAATCATTAAACTGTAGGTACCTATCTAGGTTTTACTGGTACTTCATGATTCAAAATTCTTTGATAGTTTAATTGCAGCAGAATAAGAAAATTTGTGACAGGCATGCACTCTAAAGTAACTCTTGGAAATGTCAGCTTAACCATAAGTGCCTTTTTGTTAATGAACATGCTAAACAAGCTTTGAATACATAAGATAATGGTCTTTCGCTGTTCGTCATTGAGATTCAGTGAATGCTCCAGTCGTTTTTAGCATTACTGGATCTTAAGACATTGAGTTCCCTCTTTTTTGCTGACTTCCTCAAACTGACTTCTGAAATCAATGTTGAAATTATTACACTAATCTTAAGATAAATGCAGAACTATACTGATGTGCCTAATTCTAGATGTTTCCAGCAACATTAAAGTATAGCTGAATGCTTTATCTACTATACATTGAATTTAATTTTTAAAAGATCATGTATGAGACTACTAGAATCCTGCATGCATAGTAATTTGTAAAGTTTGTAATACTCTGTACTTCTCTCTTGATATTTGAAATTCGTACATTGTAGTATTGTACTATATAAAGGTAATGTAATGCATCTGGGATACGTAATCAGAAAATACAAACTCCTCTTCTTTCAAATACACATTTCTGTAAACTTTATTTTCCTACAAGGATAATTCTGAACATATATAGAGATGAGTGTCATAATTTCAATACTCCTCCTTTACACTTTTCTTATGCATTCCGAGCTTGTTTAAAAGGTGTTCAAATTTTGCCTCTGGTGATGCCTCGGTATTTTGTCAGCAATTTAATCAACAGTCCTGCAATGAATCAAAATAATCTGACCTTCACTTTGTGTTTACTGAGAAAATGAATGATATTTGATCTTTAAGTGCTTTCTCTTCCGGTGTTGGACACATTATCAGTTTATCTTATCTTCTTCCATAAAAGAGATATACATACTTAATTTCCAACTTGTAATTTATTAAAATTTTTAAATAACTGATATGTGTTTATTGAAGAAAAAGAAGCATGACGGGGATGAAGATAACGACATTCCTAGACACAAGAAAAGTAACTAAGGCAATGTAAAATTGAAACAGCTAATTTTTCTATTCAGTATATGTTACCACTGAATGTTTGTTCAGTGTCATGAACACGTGTAGTATATGAAGATCTCGCTCTTTTTATTTTTCTAATTCTTTTTCCTCAGAGTAAGTTGCATCTTTTCCATTCATATGCTGCAGTGTAATAGCTCAGAACTTGACCAGATGAGTGCTGTAAGGTTTCTAGCTAAGTAATTTTGTTTGGTATTTTCTTCTTCGTTGTCCATAAATATTGCTGTGAAAAATTTGAGCTTCTACTTGGCAATGCTAAATGTTGGAAGGAATAAAATTGTTTAATATATATCTTGTATGTGTGTGATTAGCTACGTCTACATAGATGCAACTACATATCACACCATTTTTTATCGGTTTCACTGTGTTGTATTCTCTACTTAGCCATAATCTGGGCTAAGGTGCATCTTTTAATATGGTTTCTTAAAATAGGTCAGGCTACATCCCTTTCCCATTTCTTTGTCTCAATAATTTAATACATTTTCTTTTAAAGTTTATTCTAGGACAAATTTTTTACTTGTGTCTGCTGACCAGGATTGTGAGATAAAAAAAATACTTAGATTAACCCGACTCAGTTTTAGTAGGATGGACTGTGGTTTAACGTGAACACATGAAACCAACTTCATGTTGAGGCATCTCAAAGTTTCTTGCAGCATTAAATTCACCTGGTTTTCTTTTCGTTGATACTTTAATAGTTTTTGATATACTAAATGACTTGGTTTTTTACTATAACATATAAATTATTATCTGTTTAAATTGTTAAATTGATAACATATAACTCATAAGTTACAAAAAAAAATTGCTGATGGTTACATGTAATATTGCTGATGCCTGATGGTTACATGTAAAAGAAGTTAAATATTTATTTTTGTCTAGTCAAATTACCTAAGCTGTAAAAAGAACTAATATATACAAGTCTTGCTTGCCATTTGTTTCTGTATTTCAGTAATGCCGCTGTGGGTTCTGCATAAATTTCTCCGAAATTGTTCCTCCGCATCGGAAGATTTTGAACACATTTTGACTTGGCAGGACATGAGTTAACTTTAGGAGTTAAATTGTAGAAAAAGGAAGAACACAAATGATGGAGCTTAACAGGTAGATAATTAAAGAGCTAAATTTGAATTAGCTTTGTTTTGAGAAATGAGGAAAAATATTTCGTAATGCACTTTACTTTGTTAGGTAACCAACTCTCCATAAGACTGACCATGTTGAGTATGCACCTCTTCTAAATTCTGAATATCTTTAGAGGCATTAACCAGATAATATAATGTTAGCGGCATGAGGGGAATCTGATTAGCCTTTATGTGCCTTGAACTATTTTGAATTGTGGTTTGCCATTTTTTGGTTGTCTAATTACATTAGTTACCACAAAAGCAAAGTAAATAACTAAAATTATTACGGTATTTATTTTACCTAACAGAAGTTATCTTATTACACTATTTTTTTATATAACTCCAAATCTTGATTACCGTTAAACAAATAAACCTCTACCGTTTCTGCTATGATTTAAAAAATATTACCGTTAACCAATTAAACTTCTACCGCTTTTGATTCTTGACACTAAAAACAGTATTTATACAGATACAACCATGTGGTTCCTATATTTTTACTTCTCTGGAGAAAGGGAGATGACTTATCCGGTAGAAGGAGGTGCTTATACTGAAATTTATGATGATGAAACTTTTGATGAGGATGGTCGTCCAAAGAGGACTGGTAATGCATATAGGATGATGAAACTCATGTGTAGCATGATGGTCAAATGTGTAATTCATGTTGATAGATTCGAGTTCAAACTTTGGAAACGGTCTTTTTAGTTAATTTGTATATATGATAACATTTCTTGGACCTACTCAAGCATGAGTCGTTTGCACTTGCTACATTTTTTTTGGTTATGTTTGAGATTTTATTGATAAATGTAGATGATCAGAGTTGTTTGAATTTAATGGAACTATGTAGGTACATTGGTGACAACAGTGGCACATTTGATAACACCGGTTATTGGGTCAGGAGTGCTATCAATGGCATGGGCGGTGGCTCAGTTGGGATGGATTGCTGGCACTGGTTCCATAATCCTCTTCTCACTCATAAGTTTGTTTACGTCTTATCTTCTTTCTGATTGCTATCGTTGTCCTCAAACCGGAAAGAGAAACTACTCTTACATGGATGCTGTCAAGTCTAATTTAGGTAAGAAAAATGTAAATGTATTTTCCGTCAGATTTCATTGTGATACTTCCTCATCCATATATAATTCTTACTCCCCTTGAGAAAAAACTAAAGATAAGGACTGGAAGTAGAAATAGAAAAGATCATATGAAATGATATAAACAAACATGAATGTGCATATAGTCGCGTACATATAATACGTTATATTTTGTAACAACTAAATACACCTAAGATTTGGATGGTTGCCCCATAAGGTTTAGAAAGTACTGTTTTATGTGGGACCCGCACATATAGCAACAAAAATATACAACTTTCTGCTCTGAGTGCATAATGCACCCAAATCCTGAAGTCTACTCTGGTTTTTGTGATGGGTGTTTCTAGTGTGTGCCCATGAGCACACAACAAATATTTTTTTATGAGTTGATTAATTTTAATTGGGTAAGATTTTTGTGCATACAGGGAGTCCATTATTATTAACGAAAATGAAGTTGATGAAAATATATCAATTAAGCTATTATTGTATGCCCATGGCACATATTAGATAAACCATATTGTGATTAGTATTTGTTTCATTGTTTTTTCCCACCAGAGCTGAAAGGGGCAAACCCAAAGGGTCTCAGTTTAAACTTTAGAATAACAAATATGTATGTGTTGGATTGCTGGGCAGAATTGAGAGAAAGACAGTGATCACACACAACACACTAATTTTTTTTATTTGTCTTGGTGTTTATCCAGTGTCTGATGTATCTTAATATTTTAGGAAAATAATATTTTAGTAGTTGATAAGGTATAAAATTTTCTTGAAATGCAGTTCCCTGGTATTACTCTTAAAAATAAATGCAGTTACAAATTCGAATCCAAAATCAAATATTCAAATTCAAATTTATTGGGTTTTAGATCAAATCGGACTTATTCCGAATATCCAAATATTGGAAAGAATATTCGAGTCGGGTTGGGTATCCATCACATCGATTCATTTTGACATTCCTGCTTGTCAAAAATATGTACAAGTATTTTAAAAAGAATGTAAAAATACTACATTTTATAAATTGATAAACCTACTGGCTCCATCACTGTTTAGAAGTAAATTTTTGTATAATTATCTAATGACAGTCTTCGTGAATCTGTTTTAACACAGGGGGACTTCAGATTCAGCTTTGTGGAATTGCTCAGTATAGCATTCTTTTCGGAGTAACAATTGGATACACTTTCGTAACGTCTACCAGCATTGCGTAAGCATTTAACTTGTACAGTCACTCTGACTTATTTGTTTTTGATAAAAGTCACTCTGACTTGTAAAACTATTTATGAAATCTAAAAGAACGTTACATATAAATTAGAGCCAGTTTAAGATGTAAACAGCGTTGCCACCCAAAGTGATGATAACATTCATTATATCATGCAATTCTGAGTGATAAAATTGTTGTTTCATCTGCCATATTTGTTTGCGTAAGGTTTTTTTCCCCCTGCTGAAATACCTGTAACGCCTTAATGTTTGATCAATTATTTCTCCAGCATCTATAGTTCTAGCAGAAATTGTATGTGAAATTTTAATAAAATATTAAATACATGTCAGGGCGATCAAGTGTGGTGCTGAGCCTGAGTGTCAAACATCCACCAATGGGCTCATGATAATCTATGGACTGGTGCAAATTGTTTTAAGCCAAATACCAAACTTCCACAAGCTCTCCTTTCTCTCTATAATTGCTGCTGCCATGTCTTTCGCTTACTCTTTCGTCGGGATTGCCCTCTCCTTGGTCAAAATAGTTCAAGGTACTTAATTTTTTGCGATACACCCCAACAAGTACTTATGTATGTAATGTAATTATCAAGATACACGGTACTTTAATTATCAAGATACACAGTTGTTCCATGTAGAGTTGTAATAACAAAGACACACATGTCCACCGGTTTTATAGGAAATCTTTAATTATGATTTGATGAACTAATTTTTTTGCACATCTGAAGGAAATGGACATTTTGAGAGTAGCCTAACAGGAGTACCCGTTGGGTGGAACGGTCTAACAAGAGAAGATAAAATATGGAACATTCTCTCGGCCACAGGAGACATTGCTTTTGCATATTCTTTCTCTTCTATTCTTACTAATGTTCAGGTGAGTCATGCACATTTTCTAATTAATGCACACATTAAATTGGTTGGAAGTTCACCAGGTAATTTGTTTTCTTTTTTTTCCCCCTGTGAATACAGGACACAATAAAATCCGGTCCACAGGAGAAGAAAGTCGTAAAAACTGCTATTTCAGTTGCAATTATAGCAACTGCTGTATTCTATTTGCTTTCTGGTTTGATTGGATATGCTGCATTCGGAAGTGGTGCACCAGGAAATCTGTTGGTTGAATTTGGTTCTTTTAAGCCTTCTTGGGTTGTGAATTTTGCTAATATATGCCTTACTGTTCATCTTTTTGGGGCTTATCAGGTACTTTATGATCCTTTGTTTTTTCATGCATTCATTTTTTTGATATCGTTTGTGTGAAATATGTAAATTTACATAGATTTCTGGTTTCAAACTTAAAAAATCTCAGATGGTTCTACTTAAGTTTGATAATTAGTAGGCAAACTGTGATAGATTCTTAATTCGAAAATTATATTGTATGTCATGCATACTTCATAAACAGGTAGTTAGTCAGCCAATATATGCTTTTGTGGAAAGTTGGAGCTTCAAAAAGTGGCCGAACAATGAATTCGTTACGATGGAGTACTCTATCATTGATGGCTGCTACAGCTTTAGTTTCTTTCGCCTAGTTTGGAGGACACTATATGTAATTGTTGCAACCGTCCTGGCGATCTTATTCCCATACTTCAATTATTTTGCTGCCCTTCTTGGTGCCATAACATTTTGGCCAATAACTGTTTATTTTCCAATAGAGATGTACATTGCACATACAAAGATTGTGAGATTCTCAAGAGCGTGGTATGGCCTGCAATTGTTGAGTTTGTTTTGCTTGATAGTGTCTCTTCTAGCTGCCGTAGGCTCTTTTCATGGTCTTGTCAAGTCTGTTCAGATACCAAGTCCCTTGAGTCATGTATTTTAATCCGGCCAGTTGCGGTTTTTTCTTGTATTTAGATATTTGCATGATGTTGAATAAGGTTTTTTTTTTTTTTGCTAAGCCAATAAGGTATTTGTTAAGAAGAATTAAAAAAAAATTGGTTTCCAATTAGTTACTTTTTGAGATTAGTAAAGATTGTAAATAGATGTAGTATACACTACTACAAGAAAAAATGGATCAGACAACGGTTTTTCTCCGTCGTGTGAAGTACTCGAAAATCGTTGACTATCTTGATGAATACGCGTATCAGACAACAGTAGCATAATCGTTGTCTGTGTTGCAGAAAGATAACAGACATGATTTCAAAACTGTTGTATGAAAGCTTGTATAGAAAATAGTTTCTAATAGTTTCACTAGAAATTATGATCTAACAATACATCTTAACTTTCTTCGTATTCTTAACTTTAAATAAAAGTAAATTATAAAAATAATTTTTTATATAGAAATTAACTAACCGATTCATATCGGTTTGGTTTCCGATCCGGTCCGGATTTTTTCGGTATAATCCAGTCCCAAGATCGATTATAACAAGTCCGGTTCTCGATCCAAGAAATTGGCAAAATCCGATCTTCGATAAATTATTTATTCCTCGATTCCTTCCATGAAGTTTCATATTATTGAAATTTATCAGCTACTTATAATATTTATCTATTTGATGCAAACATTGGGTTGAACACCCCTCTGTAGTCTATAAAATCTGTTTATTTTCTATGTTTTCTCGGTTTGTAAAACTAAAATCGCCAATTTATAACTAGGCATCATGTAACCTAAGTATTAACCCCAATAATTAACAACCATCAACAGTTAATAACCACTAGATTATAGGTCGTGCTACGCACACGGGATCTAAATATTTTATTCTTAGTAAAAAAATAATTGGTATAAATATAAACTAATATAATATGATATAAGAAAATTAAAGTATATTGATTAATATAGATATGTTATATGATATTATGTACTAATGATCTTACCAAAAGTAAAAACATTTATTCAAAATTTTATTAATACACATAACATAAATATTATACTCCCTCCGTCCCTTTTGATTGTTAACATTTCACTTTTTCAAAACTTTCTGGCACGCATTTTAAGGTGCATTTTAAGGATAGTTAAATAACTTTTTTTTAAAATTTTCTTTTTCTGTATAAAAATTTAATGTTTAAATTTTTATACAGAAAAAGAAAATTTTAAAAAAAAATTATTTGACTATCCTTAAAATGCACCTTAAAATGCGTGCCAGAAAGTTTTGAAAAAGTGAAATGTTAACAATCAAAAGGGACGGAGGGAGTAGATGACATTAAATGATATTAAAATTTTGTATACAAATTTACTGTAATTATTATTAAAAGGAAATTTATCAAAAATGTCCAAAATTAAGGGGTGTTTTTATGTTTATATCTCATTTTATTTATAATTTATAAATATGTCCTATGGTTAAAATCTAACTCACATATAACTCATATACATATAATTATATATAGAGTCCCCTTCTAGAGAGGAATATGAGAGAACCATGTATTTTTTCTGATTCTATAGTAGAACCAAATTTTTTTTTTTCTGGGTAAAAAAATTTAAAAAAAAAAGAAGCTAACCTGCCACGTGTCACTGCCACATCAGCAGTGACGTCATCAGTGCCGACGTGGCAGTGGCAGTGCCACGTCAGCACTGATGATGTCACTGCTGACATGTCAGTGACACGTCAGCAGTGACGTTAGCAGTGCTGACGTGCCACATAGATTTTTAATTTTTTTTTTAATAAAAAAATATTTTTTTTTAATTTTTTTTAAAAAAATAAAATAAATGTTTGGTTCTATTATAGAATCATCAAATTGGACTTTTTTTATAGAACAAAAAAAAAAGACCTTTTTTTTTATAGAACCAAAAAATAAAATTTTGATTCTACTATAGAATCATTTAAAATTAGTAGCTCTCTCATATTCTCCATATAAGGAGGTCCTCTCTAGAATAATGGCCATTATATATATATTTATACTAATTAAAACTATAGTGCCCCCTCTCCCACCCACTTCCTATCCTCCTCCTGGCCCTGCAAGGGCACAACCATTCACCGGAAACACCCACCGACCCACCCACCGGAACCACCTCATCCACCGACGCCACCACCACCACTACCTCCCCCTTCGAGCTTTGGCCCCACAGGGGCACCCTTCTTCTCCGACCTAGTTCTAAAAGCTCTGAAGATAGGAAGTGGGTGGGAGAGGGAGCATTATAGAACATAATTATAATGACGTAGAGTTGTAGGGGAAGAGATGTCTCTAAACTCGTGATCCATCAACAGAAATGATGGATTCGATATTAAATCGCGCAACTGTAGGAAGTGCATATGTATCAAAAGAAGGTGATTATTATGAATTTTAGCATAGGTACCAAAAATGTGGGTGAGGAATTAGGATAATTAGGAGGACAAAAATGTCTTTTAATGATATAAAGTTAGTAAGTTAATCATGGTTATATTTGAAAATGGGACATATTAGTAAAATGGGACATATTTATAATTAAAATTAAAAATAGGACATTCATAAACATCCTTTTCAAATGGAATATAGTAGAAAAAACCCAGAAATTTATCAAATATGTCCCAAATTAAGGGGTGCTTTTATATTAATATTCCATTTTATTCATAATTTATAAATATGTCATATGGTTAAAATCTAACTCACATATAACTCATATACATATAATTATATATATATTTATACTAATTAAGACTATAATGCCTCTCTCCCACCCACTTCCTATCCTTCTCCTGGCCCTGCAGGGGTACAACCATTCACCGGAAACACCCACCGATCCACCCACCAGAACCACCTCATCCACCGACGCCACCACCACCACTACCTCCCCCTTCGAGCTCTGGCCCCGCAAGGGCACCCTTCTTCTCCGACCTAGTTCTAAAAGCTCTGAAAATAGGAAGTGGGTGGGAGAGGGAGCATTATAGGTCATAATTATAACGACGTAGGGTTGCAGGGGAAGAAATGTCTCTGAACTCGTGATCTATCAACAGAAATGATGGATTCGATATTAAATCGCGAACAACTGTAGGAAGTGCATATGTATCAAAAGAGGGTGATTATTGTGAATTTTAGTATAGGTACCAAAAATGTGGGTGAGGAATTAGGATAATTAGGAGGACAAAAATGTCTTTTAATGATATAAAGTTAGTAATTTAATAATGGTTATATTTGAAAATGGGACATATTAATAAAATGGGACATATCCCTTTCTATATATAATAGAGCAACAAGGACATAATTTGAGCCAATAAACCCCTTGTGAAATTACAATTATACCCTTACAAGTTATTAAATTACATGAAATGCCACTCTTTTATTTAAATGGAAAAAAAAAAGTTTTTGTGGTGAATCGAACCTAGAACCTCCTGTACACAAGTTATCCTACTAACAACTGTGCTACATTGACTTTTTAGTTTTGAGTTAAAAAACCTTTTACATAAACCCGACCTTTCCATTATCTTATTTTTACTATTATTTTAATTTTTGAATAAAAATAATGGTATATATAATAGAGCAACAAGGACATAATTTGAGCCAATAATCCCCTTGTGAAATTACAGTTATACCCTTACAAGTTATAAAATAGAGTAACAAGGAAATAATTTGAGCCAATAATCCCCTTGTGAAATTATAGTTATACCCTTACAAGTTATAAAATTACATGAAATGCCACTCTTTTATTTAAATTAAAAAAATGAGTTTTTGTGGTGAATCGAACCTAGAACATCCTTTACACAAGTTATTCTACCGACCACTGTGCTACATTGACTTTTTATTTTTGAGTTAAAAAACCTTTTACATAAACCCGACCTCTCAATTATATTATTTTTACTATTATTTTAATTTTTGAGTAAAAATAATGGTGATTCGCATTATTTTAAAAATATTATATTTTAGGTTTCATAATATGGTACACGATCTATCTAGGGTGAAGGCCCAAAATAATCAAAAATAAATACTATTTGCCCAAAATACTGAGCTCCAAATATTTGGCCCTAAATACCGACTGGTCACGGTGTTTCGTGTACCGTATCAGCTTAATACGGAACACCGTCCACCGCATTAGGTTAATACGGAACACCGTCCACCGTAATAGAGCAAATACGGAACACTGTCCACCGTGATAGGGTCATATACGGAACACCGTCTGGCGTGATACATATAATACGTAGCATTTGCACCAACTAAAGCCACCCATCCCATTCACAAACTTCAGCATTCATAGCCACAACCACTCGTTCAATCTCCTCTAAACTCCTCTTCTCTTCCTCAAAAACCCATTCTTTAATTTCATACAAATACCCCACCATAACATCTCGTTCACTCTCCACTACAATGAATCTTTGGGACACCCACCAAAACCCCACCTCTAAAACCCACAAATCTGATGACCCTTTTGAGCAATTAGGCCCAAAATCAAGTTTTGAGTCTTCTTTTAAAGAAATTGGTAAGAAAGATTTGAACTTTAATAGGCCAAGTGAGATTCCATGGCAAAAGAAAGTGTCTAATTTGGTTAAGTTGATTGCGCGTGTTGAGGCTCCGGTTCAGTTTTGTGAGGTTGAGGATTGGAAGAGTTGGGCTGCTACTGTTATTTCTCAGGAGAAGAAGGGCAGTGGATGACCAATGAACCGCCCCTGCGGGGCCAGGGAAAACATATGAAGCTGGGATTTCGTCAGAATGTTCAAAGAAACTTGCATTCTAAATCATGCTCTGTTTTTTGGTTTTTCGTTTGGCATCTGTGGTTTGGGTAGTGAGAACGTACACCTCATATGGGTTTGTTACAGTGTTCATTATGCATTCATTCTGGGGTCTGCTAATGGAAAAGGTACTGGTTACGCTACACGCAGTAGCGTGTTATGTTGCTAATACGGAACACGAGCTTCCGTATCCCGTCAGTAAATAAGGCCACATTACCGCTTTTCAGTATTTTGGGCAAAATATCTCCAAAAATGATTATTTTGGTAATTTTCCCATCTATCTATTACTATATATTAAACCACAACACAAGTGCAAACAAGTGCCATTTTAATGGTTGTGAACTTACGATAATATCCCTATATGTTTAAAAATTACAAAACCACCATCCCTTTAATATTTATGCAAAAAATATATGAAATTATGTTAGTGTTGGGAATCAACCCTCTCGTAATTTCGGAGTATAATTCTATGCGACTTATATCTTGATGAGATATTTAAAGAAATAAATATTAAGGAGCGTACTAATTTTATCTGGAAAGTATTGTATGACGAGTATTATTCACATCGATGATATGTCTTTTTTATCATTGTTCTAAAAGAAATTATGTTATAACCTATACAATATATTTATATGCTACAAAACATCCTATTTTTAGTGCTCATATGATCTATACATAAATAAAATAATACATAAATTAAAATACTGATATTATAATATGTATGAACATAAAAGGTGCAATTATATTCAAAAGACTAATTCGCACTTTGCATCCCATAACTTTCGCTCAATCTCAGTAAAGGTTCTATACTTTTAACTTTAACAGTTTGCACCCTAAACTTAGGAAATGCTTTCAATCAGCATCCTTTAACGTTAAATCAGACGTTAACGTTAATTTTCAGAGGGGTATTTTCGGTAATGAATATAAATTTAAATTTCCAGAATTTTGCTCGAATCTCACTTTAAATCTATAATTAATATTTTTTATTTTTATAATGATTACTATTAGATTTTCTTTTTAATTCACATTATCAAAAAATAATCTACTTATATTGTTTTTTATATTGATGTTAAAATTTTAAAATTGGACCATTAATTAATTTGAGCTAGATTATATAAAATTTTGACGCATAAACTTATTATTCTAGCTATATCTTGTGCTCTAAAAGCCCGATTTACAAAATTTTACAACTCACGCGAAACTCACAAAATAACATTTTGTTTAGTGATGATTTCACAAGTCATAACTGCAGTTTGATGACCACAACTACTATTTTTTGCACAAAAATGACTCTTTTATAATTGTTGATCTTTTATGTACTAAATTATTATTTTTTTAATAGATGATTTCATTTCGTAAATTTTTTTTAACGGACGTTAATGAATTCAATTTTACTTTTTAATTATTGTACTTTGATGGCTCAACTATTATTTTTGACACAAAATAACTCTTTTATATAAAAATAACTATTATTTTTTGTGCAAACAACAAAATTTTAGCCATCAAACTACAATAATAAAAAAATAAGAGGTGAATTCATTAACGTTTGTTAAAAACTATTAAAAAAATTGACACCAAAACTTTTAATTTTGTAAATCGAACTTTTAGAGCACAACATATAGCTAGAATTATAAAGTTTATGCGTAAAAACTTTATATAACCTAGCTCAAATTAATTAATGATTCAATTTTAAAATTTTGAAGTCAACATAAAGAACAATATAAGTAGATTATTTTTTGATAATGTGAATTACAAAGAAAATATAATAGTAATCATTATAAAAATAAAAAAAATATTAATTTTAACCGATCTTGGATAAAAATATTTTCTTCTGTTCTTTTAACTGATCCTTGATACTTTATGGGTTTTTTTTATAAAAGAACAGAAGAGAATCATGGACGAATTCGTGGACAAGGTAGATGATGATAGTATGCAAGCATATCTTAATGCAAAAGAGAAGCTTAACGATCTTTTATATCAGGAAGAAGCATATTGGAAACAGAGAGCGAAGATGTTCTGGTTAACAGAGGGGGATGAAAACACTAGATTTTTTCATTCGAGTGCTACTGCAAGGAAAAAATCAAACCACATTGACCACCTTTTCGATGATTCTGGAGTTTGCATTAAGGATCAAGAAGGTATGGCAGATATTGTGTTTAACTATTTTACGAATCTATTCACAGGGTCACAGTTGAGGATGATTTTGAGCATATGGAGTGTCCTCGTCGTCACGGAGGAACAGAATGCACAGCTGGTGGAGGATTTGACATTTGAGGAATTCACGATAGCAATCAAACAGATGCATCCCGATAAAGCTTCAGGTCCAGATGGGTTAAACCCAGCCTTTTTTCAAACTTTTTGGAATATTATGGGGCTGGAAGTGTTTAATTACTGTAAAAGCTGGTTGGAAGCTAAGAGTTTTCCTAATGATGTCAATAGCACGAATGTTGTCCTCATTCCAAAAAAGCCAGATGCAGCGAGGATGGGGGATCTCCGTCCAATAGCACTCTGCAATGTTTTATACAAAATCTTCGCTAAAGTGTTGGCGAATAGACTCAAACATATCATGCCTTCTATTATATCAGAAAATCAATCAGCTTTTGTACAAGGGCGGAGCATAACTGATAATGTTCTGATTGCTTTCGAGATGATTCATCACATGAGGTTGAAGAATAGGGGAAATCAGGGAGAAGTTGCACTCAAACTTGACATTAGTAAGGCGTACGACAGAGTTAACTGGAAATTTTTGGAGCATAGAATGAGAGTAATGAATTTCTCAGATAAATGGATAGATTGGATGCTTTTGTGTGTCAAAACAGTATCTTACCAATTCTGTCTCAACGGGTCTTTAATTGGTCCAGTAATTCCTAAACGAGGGATAAGACAAGGGGACCCCTTATCCCCTTATCTGTTCCTTATTTGCGTAGAAGGCTTGTCAAATTTAATGGATCAAGCATCTGCTAATGATATGATTCTTGGCTGTAAAATAAGTTCAACAGCCCCTGTCATTTCGCATTTGTTGTTTGCCGACGACAGTTTTCTTTTCTTTAGAGCCACAGTAGAAGAAGCTTCTCGGATTAAAGGCATACTGTCAAAATATGAGGATAGCTCGGGACAATCTGTCAACTACTTGAAATCAGGTATTTTCTTCAGTGCGAACGTTCATTGTGACAAGCAGTTAGAAATTTCAGAAATTCTTGGGGTGCACAATACTATTGTTAATACCAATTACCTTGGCCTACCGTCTTTAGTAGGCAGATCTAAAAGGCAGGTGTTTGGATTTTTGAAAGAGAAGGCGTCCAAAAGAATTCAAGGCTGGCAAAAGAAACCGATCTCGAGAGCAGGGAAGTCAGTTCTGGTGAAAAATGTCTTACAGGCAATACCTGCGTATAGCATGTCATGCTTCTTGATGCCTAAAACATTGTGTCATGAGTTAGAAGTCATGTTCAATAATTATTGGTGGCGTTCTAATTCGAGTTCTAGTCGGGGTCTTAACTGGTTATCGTGGGGTAACATGTGCATGTCTAAAACGAAGGGAGGTCTTGGCTTTCGAGACCTTTATGGTTTTAATATCGCTCTTCTTGGCAAGCACTGCTGGAACTTTATTAACAATCCCCAGTCACTGGTTTCTAGAGTTTTCAAGGAACGTTATTTCTCGAATACACATATGTTGGAGGCTAAGAAAGGCCAGAACCCGAGTTTTATTTGGCAGGGGATAATGACAGCAAAATCAGAACTCTTGAAAGGTTTCAGATGGATTGTGGGAGACGGGGAAAGTATCAGTGCAACTAAAGACCCATGGCTTCGATCGAAGTTTGACTTTTGTGTTGAGAATAGTCATACCTATGCAGGGAGAAATGAAAAAGTATCAACCTATATTTTGCAAGATTCGTTGAAGTGGAATGTCCCTCTAATTACGGAGAACTTTGTACCTGAGGATGTTCAAGCGATCCTATCTGTTCCATTACCTCAAAGGCGCATGAGTGACAGACTGGTGTGGTCATAATCGACTACAGGTGTTTATTCAGCAAAAGAAGGCTATAAGTTTTGGCAAAAGCAAGCAAATGTTAATGTCAATATCTATCAGAGTCAAGGTTGGCAGAAAATATGGAATATTCTCATCCCTCAAAAAATGAGAATTTTTGTATGGAGGTTCTGTCGTAATGTTTTACCAGTCCGATGGAAACTGAGATCGAGAGGAGTTCAACTACCCATAACTTGTCCCATGTGCAATGCTGACATTGAACACCTTGGTCATGTGTTTTTTTATTGTCATTTTGCTTTGCAGTGTTGGCATTATGTAGGTCTGGTTTATGATATGCAGGAAGTTGAAGATGTCACTATTTGGTTACTAGATAAATTATCGACAGCTAAGGAGGAAGAAATTAGAAAGATTTGTACAACTCTCTGGGGAATTTGGTTTTGGAGAAATAAAAAAGTGTGGGATGGCAAGAACACCACACCTGCAATAGCCATTGATAGCAGCTTCAAGGTTGTTTCAGATTGGAGAGAGGCGAAGTCAAAGAACAAGGCAAGCAGTAGTATTCATAAGGACAAGCAAAATACGCAGGTTTGTCGTTGGGTAGCTCCTGGAGTAGGCTCTCTGAAAGTAAATGTTGATGCTTCCTTCTTCAACGGTGCAGAGTTTTTCACAGTGGGAATGGTCTTGAGAGATCATCAGAAGAAGTTCTTGGCAGGACGTACAAGTTGTTTCAGAGCACCAAGTTCAGTATTTGAGGCGGAGGCGATAGGAGTTCGAGAAGCTTTGACGTGGATCAAGAACATGCAGCTTCAGGACCGTAAAGTTGAACTAGAAACAGATTCTCTATTTGTGGTGCAAGGAATTAAAGGTTCAGTCATTAATCTTCTTGAGGTGGGGGAAGTTCTTGAGCAATGTCGAGGATATCTTAGGGAGTTACTGGAACTTCTATTCATTTAATCAGGAATCAAGCTAATAGGGTCGCACACGAGCTTGCTAGAATACCCTGTTTAGTTGATTGCCATCTTGTTTTTACATCTCCCCCTGTTAATCTGGTGGAGACTATTGTGTTGGATTCTCATTCTTAATGAAATTTGGTTTCTTTAAAAAAAAAAAGAAGTCAATATATAGTCAAATACTAGCATTGACCCTCACCTAGACAATTTAAATAAAAGAAGTTATAATATACTCCCTCCGTCCCAATTTACATGTCCCTTTTCTAAAAAGCACACATATTAAGATAAAGTTAGTTGAATAAATTTTTCCAACTAATACCCTTATTTAATACATTGGAAAATGAGAATAGAGTTAAGTTTAAAAAAGTCAAATTTTTGATACAATAAATGTAGGGATAGTTTTGTAAAACTACAATTAAATTTGCATTGAAAGGAAAAAAATGACATGTAATTTGGGACAAATTTGTTTTAGAAAAGGGACATGTATTTTGGGACGGAGGGAGTACTACATTGACACCATACCATAGTTACATGCACCCCATCAATCTAGACCATTGATTAAATCTAATGCTGACCTGTCATAAGAATATGAAATACTCCCTCCAAACAAATGAACAATCCCTTTCTGGGCTCAACACATATACGGAGTAGTCCCTAGTGTTGGTACAAGTATAAATATGAGACAACAACAATAAAATAAAATAAAATACTAGGTTTTTTTTATTGTTGTTGTCTCGTGCCCTTAAAATTAGCAGTTGCTCTCTAGCCGTGGCTTGGTCTCAATTCAGTTTGGTTGTCTGTCTGTCTGTCTTAGGTACATTTCTTGTCACACTTTTTACTTGATAAATCTTTGCTATATATGTGTATCAATGTCTGTATCTATGTTTCAGCCTTGTGAATCTTCTTTTTGTTGTTAAAGATTGGGTCTTTTTGTTTCTTGATTGCTTTTTGATGATGGGGTTCTTGATTTTTCCGCAGGGTTTTGATTCTTGACATGCATTTTTACTGTTTTGATGTTCTGATCATGGTTTTCTTGGCTTTTGTGTTTTGATTTCAGGAGTTTTGATTTTTGGACTGTTTCAAGAAGCTGCTAGATCATGGGTGGTATATGTTCTGAATTTTTCTTTACAAGATTTTATGATTTGTTGTTCATTTGATTATTGATTTGATTGTTTCAAGGGTTTTTCATAATGATCTATTTCAATTTAATTGTTATGTGTTTTTTTTGTTATGTTCGAAGTTTTGTGTGCATGATGTTGATATGAGGACTTGGTTTAGAGAGTGCATTATGTTTTTCTACAGTTGATTATGCCCTTTTCTGTTCTGGTTTGTGTTTTTGAGTACATTATTGTTCAGAGATTTCAGTTATCTGCAGATGAATTTGCTACAAGTTAGCAAAAAATGAAAAAAAATGAATTTGCTGAACCCGATTCATGGTTGTGCTAATCTGCTCATTTTCGTTTTGTTATTTGATTGATTGTGATTTTATTGTTTGATTTTCTTGCCATTCTGGATATGATTATTAGGTGATCAAGCCGATGATTATTAAGTGATCAAGCCGACGTATTTTTATATGCACGTAACAGTACAAATATGCATGTGTGTGTCTACGTTTTTTAAAAATCAGATTTGCTAAACCTGTTGTGCTAATCTGCTCATTTTTGTTATGTTAATTGGTTCATTGATTGTGATTTTATTGTTTGATTTTCTTGCCATTCCAGTATAGATTTTGTAAATTGTGTGGAATATGACTACGTGATTAAGCCGCGTGTCTTTGTATGCACGTAACCGTATAAATGTGCATGTGTGTGTCTACGCTTTTTAGAAATGATACTCACATAATGGCGTAATGTTTTGTAATGTAGTCTTAACTATTTTGTTCGCAATTGAGAGTGTCATAGATGTGTTATATATGGACGAATACATTGATTGCATTGCATTCCCCTTTATGAAGCAAGTTGCGGGATGCATATTTTTCTTCATAAAGTCTTGGGCTTATATATGGTGTTACCATTTTTATCGTTACTTATATATTTTACTGCCTTCTTTATATGTATATCAATTCAAGTCTTTATATATAAAAAAAAATTGAATCCTCTTTGTATCTCTCTTTATAGAAAACAGATGGAGTAAAAGGGGAGGTTGGGATAGGGGAACCTCATATAAGCAAACAAACAATGTTACTGCATGGAAAAAATGTCTCAAAAATTTCATGTATATTCATATGTGTTGAGGAATAAACGATGGACATATTTTAGTGCCGTAGCAGTGTTATTTGCTTGTATGAAGTGTCTTTAAGCTGCATTAATATTTAATTATCTTACTATAGTTATATCATCTCACGTTTTTTTTTCTTTCTGTATGACACTTGGTCAAAGACTCTCACTGAAGTAGTATTGCAGTTACAACATGTATTTTCTTACTTGTCCACACACAGTAAGCAATCTTACGTTGCAATTAAGGTTGAAAAATGCATCATGTTTGTTTCCCTCTTTAATTTTTTTTTAAATTTTTGTCGAGTGAAGCTTGACGTTTTTCTCTGGGGTTTATTTTTCCCTGTTCTCGTGGTCTGTACCACATGCTTCTCAATTGTGTGGTGCAATATTATCTCAAGGTTTGTGTGTTCATATTAGATAGAATTAAATGACTATAATACTTGTCTTTGTTCCTTAGTATGTAGTGGAAATATGGCAATCTTCTCTAAGAGTGGTATGAAATTGGAAAATAATGCCATGCTCTCATATGACGCTCTTAACGAATTTGCAGAGATGAAAAGAGAAGCTGCACCAAAATGTCTGCCATTTTCTGCTCAACAAGTAGCAGATACTTTTGTACAACAGTACTACCATATCCTTCGCGCATCTCCTGAAAACTTACACAAGTTTTACAAAGATTGTAGCATCATGGCTCGTCCAGGATCCGACGGTATGATGGTGTTTGCAACGACAATGCAAGTGAGTTCATCACAAAACTTTTAAAGTAATAATGAAATACCTGTTCCAGCATTTGCATAAGATCAGCTAGAATTCAAGCTCAAATTCTCTTTTGGTTCTAAATTTACATGATAGAATTTGTAATTTGTAAGCATGTAATTGCTTCTTTTATTAAAAACATGTTAGGCTCCTTTGAACATAGTTAATTTCTAAAGGTTGTCATTTTTTTGACTAAATAGTTAATGATTTATAGAACTGAACTGGAACCTAAGCATACATTAACAACTGAAACATAAAAGATACAGAAAAAAAGTACTGGGGTACACCTTTCATGCACAGCTCATTTTTGTAAACTTCACTTCATAGTTTGACATTTGAATGTATTCTTAGAATTTGATTAAAGGTTTATAATGTTACAAATTATTATTTTGTCTCAGGGAATAAATGATGCAATAATGTCGTGCGATTATAAGGGGTGCGATCCTATTGTGGAAGCTGTGCATGCCCAAGACTCTATAATGGGATCTGTAATTGTTGGAGTAACTGGAACATTGACTGACAAGGAGAATATCAAGAGGAAATTTGCACAGACTTTTTTTTTGGCACCACAAGAAACTGGTGGTTTTTATGTGCGCAACGACTTTATTCAGTTTGTGCATGTGGATGAACCTACAACATCCTTGTCAGATCTTCCTGAGGCTTTACTGAAAACTCCAACTGCTTCATCGCCTAAAAATTCTGGTAGGTTCTCTTTTTTCTCTGTTTGGGTGATTCATTGTTTTCGATAGATTATTTTTACCTTGTTGCGATGCTCAATCAGTACATTTATCTTTTTAGAAGTTGCTCATGTTAGCAACAATGAGCAAGTGACAATCTCTGTGTCTGATCCAACTCCGAAGGCGGCGTTTGAAATTTTAAAGAAATTAGGGGCTCCTTCTAGTCCGAAGAAGAAAAAAGAAATCCCTGTTAAGAAATCTGATGAAAATGTTCAAGAAGATGGCTTGAAGAAAGTATCTTATGCATCAGTTGTGAGTACATACTTTATTTTTTTCATTATTATATTTAAACTTTAAATCTTTGATTTATTCATTTTAAATAATTATTTTTTTCCATGATTGAAGCTGGCGAAGGAAGCTCCTTTATCGACCGCTGCGCATGTGCCTTCACCTCCTGTAGCAGGTGTAACAAAGGCTAGCCCGCCAGCCCCTCCCAAAGCAGCGTCAACTCCTCCCAATGGTGATCCAAACATTAACGATGGGTTGGCTGCAGAAGGTAGTTTGAGTGGTTACTACCTTTTCAGGGGAGTCTGTTAATGATAGTAAATCCTTCTGACAAAGTGTTAAGAGCCCTTTACATTTTCTTATATATGCAGCACCTAAGGGGATTCATATTAAGGACTTGCCTCCGGAAATGACACAAGAAGGCCTTCTCGAAGAGGTGAAAAAGTTTGGTGCTGTGAGACCAAATGGTGTCCATATTAGAAAATATCCTGAGGTCGGTTGGTCACATTCATGCCACTACATTGTCACATTCTAATTTCCAAGTAAAACTCTTAGTTGCTATTTGATATTAACAAGCTTGTAATTGAATACTTTGTTCAGGACGGATATCGCTTTGCTTTCGTGGAATTTGAATCAGCCAAATCTGCCCGCAGTGCCGTAGAGGTACTATATGTACTTTTTTTAAATTTAATTCTATTGATTATCAATTTGTCATTTTTATATTAGTAGTTGATGCATCCAGTTGAAATGACTATGGTTGATATAGTAGGTTTAGTGCATAATTTGTTCTACTGTGGATTCTTTTATTGCTGAAGTGTAGTTAAGTTGAACATGTAATTAATCAACTGAAAAATTTGTTATCGTTATGAGTTTATGCTTGAACATGACATCAATTATTGGTTAATGCTTGACCTCTTTCTTATTCTAAGATAATATTCTACATGTTACCTCCCTTCCCTTTATACTCCCTGCCCCTTTGTCACAAGCTGAATCTCTTATATGTTTAAAAATGCAGGCAAGTGAGATTCGGATTGGTGGCTGGAAATTTGAAGTGCAGTACAGAAGATCATCCAATCAAGGTAATTAAAATAACATTATGCTACACAAATCTGCTATACTTCGTTATTCTTGACTACAATTTAAACTGCAATACTCGCTACATTGGTAATTTCATGTTACCGCTTTCTTGTGTTACATCATGTGTGTGTTTATGTCAGATATTGTGAAGAAGTTATTGATTTTACTTTGCATTTTTTACCCTATAAGATATGACAGAAATTCAATGCAACATCTATATGGGATGCATCATGCATCTTATAACTTAAATTGTTACAAAAGTGGTGATACTAAATGATCATTGTAGCATGTATATAAAACATTTACAATGAAAGTGCGCTGCACTTGCCTTTTTATTTTTGTCAAAGACATTACACAATTGACATTTTCTGTATTCCCTAGAACATATGTATTAACTAGGCTGTGCAGTGTACATACTTTAGCACAATTAAAGAACAACAGGTGCACACACAGTGCCCCTGCGGCTAGTCCAGAAACTTTATTCCCAAGTTGCCAGTTCATAAAAATAATTAAAAAGTCCTGGGCCAAAACTTTACAAAGCTTATAAGTAATATCAAGCTCCTGTCAAAATATCTGATTATTACTTTCCAATGCAGGTGGCAACAACCAAGGACCGTCAATGTATGGAAGGGGTGGGTACCGAAATGACACTCGTGGGAGCCGCGAGTGGGAGGGCCATGGAGGCAGAGATGGTGAACCTCGTGGGTCGAACTGGAGGAGCTCAACGCAAGCTCAAGTGCTTGGTGGGTCCTCAACTGCCACAAAGCGTAACAGCAGATTAACTATCGGTGTATAACAGAGGACCTTTTCTACCCTTCCGATTTTGCAAACTTGAAAATCCAAAACTTGCTACAGTTCTTGTTTTTTAGTTTTATAGAGGGTATACAGTATCTGGGAAACGACTGTGTAGCATAGCATAGAAGTTACATAGATATAGAAGATATCTACCTGATACCCTTCTTCTTTTTAGAATTAGATTAATCACATACATCGGCAATGTAGGTTCATATCTGTTGTTATTGTCATTAGATGTTAAGGCCGCTTAGAAGGCTTAAAATTACAATCTTTTTGCAACTTGTTTGTGGAGAGTTGTGGAACATTAGAGATTGTTGGCAATGTAGGTTCATGTTTGTTGTTATTGTTGTGAGATGTTAAGGCCTTTTAGAAGGCTTAGCATTATGGTCTTTTTGCAACTTGTTTGTGGAGAGTTGTGCAACATTAGAGATCGTTATACATGTTCCGTAAGGAATCAATAGCAACTTTAATTTAGAGCAACTTCAATACAAATACTTGGATAATTTCTTGTTGAGATAGTTCCTTGCTCAACATTGTCATGCCATTGGAGTTCCTAGGTTTCTAATCAGATAAAATCACAATGTTGCCACATTTTGGCAACGCTGCTATCACTTCTTTCTATAAGTTTTGGGGTTAAATGGCAATTAGGTCACTCAACTGAATGAAAACTTTCAGTTGGGTCATCTAACTCAAAAAACTTTCAATCAAGTCACTTAACAAATAAAAACTTTCAATCCGGTCACTTAACAAATAAAAACACGTTAAATGACTTGATTTTAACGTGTTTAATTACCTGATTTTAACGTGTTTAATGACCTGACTAAAACTTTTTAACGTGTTTAATGACCTGATTGAATGTTTTTATTTGTTAAGTGACCTGATTGAAAACTTTTTGAGTTGAATGATCCAACTGAAAGTTTTGAGTCAGTTGAGTGACCTAACTGCCATTTAACCCATAAGTTTTGTAACAAAAGATGCGTGATACCACAGTGACTCCCTATGAGTTATTTTACACTAAAATATTTTTAATAAACAAACAAGAATTTCACACTAAAATATTTTTAATAAACAAACTAGAAGTGAGGTGAACGAGAATAAACAAATTCAAATTTACACATTGGGAGGAATGGAGGATGGGGCATTGTATATCCATGCCTATTATTGACTTCCTCATAGAAAAAATACTAGTGCAAATTTTGTGACTTTCTTAAGTTTATAAATTTGTAATCTTTACTCTTTATTAAAAGCAGAAACCCCCTTTAAATGGTATGCCATGTATACCGCGGTATGCACGGTATGCCATTTAATTAATTAATTAATTAATTAATAATAACTTATTTTACTATTTGATCTTACTTTAAAAACTGTTTTTTAAGTGTATAGAATACCAATAAGAATAAGAACTACTAATGAAACAAGCAGTGTTCTAAAAAGCGCTAAGCGGTTCTAAGCGGCGAGACGACCTTCGAGCGCTTAAGCGGCTAGGCGGGGGCTTAAGCGGATTTCAATGCGGACCAATTAAGCGGATTATATAATATATATTTAATTATTTATATACATAAGTATATATATATATTTAATAATTATATAAAATCGGGGAATAAGCGGATAACATAAAATCGGGACAGTTGGGGGACCTTCAACGCTTAAGCGGCTAGGCGGCCTTGTTTTAGAACACTGGAAACAAGTCCTTTCTCAACTAAAATACGGTATGCCAATTAATTAATTAATTAATTAATGTATACTGCGGTATGCCATGTATACAGCGGTATGCCACTAAATATTAATTAATTTAATTAATTAAAATCATAATATTAAATATTAATTTAATTTAATAATGAAGTTATATACTAGGAGTCTATTAACTAAAAATTTAAATAAAAATCGAGAATATAGGATTTAGGGCTCCATTAATTAATATTTAAAATATATCTATAATAGATTAATAATAAATACAATTAATAATATAACTATTCTTATATTACCAGAGATAAGTTATACTCCCTCCGTCTCATAATGTTTCTCTCGTTTGAAATGTCGGGACTGTTCATAACATGAGACAAATTACTAATTTACGTCTAATCTATAAGACCAAATATAGTCATGAGTGATCTTGTTGGATTCGTATTTCTGAGTACTTTAATACACTGAAGTTTTTATATTTAATACTAATATGAAATTGAAGATATTAACGATCAAAAGTGTGCGTTGGCAAACGTGTCCAACTCAAATGGGAAAAGTATTTAGAGACGGAGGGAGTATAAATTTAATTAATTAAAATAATAAAATTAAATATTAATTTAATTTATTATTGAAATTATATACTAGGAGTCTATTAACTAACAATCGAAATAAAAGTCGAGAATCTATACCATACTATTATAAGCAAAACAGGGTATATTTGGTTTGGTACTCTTTTTTTGGTCACTCTTTTTTGGTACTCTTTTTTTGATCACTTTTTGGTTTGGTTAAATCTCTATTAATAATAAAATTTAAAAAAAAAAACACACATAGCCTAAATAATATGTATTAATATTAATATGCACCACATACACAAATATAATAATTCAAAATACAACTATAATAATTCAAAATATAAGCAAAACAGTGTATATTTGATTTGATATTCTTTTTTTGGTCACTCTTTTTTTGTACTCTTTTTTTGGTCACTCTTTGATTTGGTTAAATATCTATTATTAATAAAATTTAAAAAAACACACATAGCCTAAATAATATGTATTAATATTAATATGGACCACATACATAAATATAATAATTCAAAATACAAATATAATAATTCAAAATAAATAATTTTAATAATATTTATATACATGGGATTATAAAGTTATAAATCATTTTATTAATAAAAATATATATACAACTTAAAACTTTAATAATAAAATATAATTAAAATATAATAAAATATAATAAAACAGGGTATATTTGGTTTGGTACTATTTTTTTGATCACTCTTTTTTGGTACTCTTTTTTTGGTCACTCTTTGGTTTGGTTAAATCTCTATTATTAATAAATTTCAAAAAAAAAAACACACATAACCTAAATAATATGTATTAATATTAATATTCACCACATACACAAATATAATAATTCAAAATATAAGCAAAACAAGGTATATTTAGTTTGGTACTCTTTTTTTGTCACTCTTTTTTTGTACTCTTTTTTTTGTCACTCTTTGGTTTGGTTAAATCTCTATTATTAATAAAATTCAAAAAAAAAAACACACATAGCCTAAATAATATGTATTAATATTAATATGCACCACATACACAAATATAATAATTCAAAATACAACTATAATAATTCAAAATATAAGCAAAACAGTGTATATTTGGTTTGATACTCTTTTTTTGGTCACTCTTTTTTTATACTCTTTTTTTGTCACTCTTTGGTTTGGTTAAATATCTATTATTAATAAAATTAAAAAAAAAACACATAGCCTAAATAATATGTATTAATATTAATATGCACCACATAAACAAATATAATAATTCAAAATACAACTATAATAATTCAAAATAAATAATTTTAATAATATTTATATACATGGGATTATAAAGTTATAAATCATTTTATTAATAAAAATATATATACAACTTAAAACTTTAATAATAAAATATAATTAAAATATAATAAAATATAACAAAACAGGATATATTTGGTTTGGTACTCTCTTTTTTATCACTCTTTTTTTGTACTCTTTTTTTTGTCACTCTTTGGTTTGGTTAAATCTCTATTATTAATAAAATTAAAAAAACACACGTAGCCTAAATAATATGTATTAATATTAATATGCACCACATACACACATATAATAATTCAAAATACAACTATAATAATTCAA
Source organism: Kitagawia praeruptora (assembly GCA_037693485.1). Lineage (NCBI taxonomy): Eukaryota > Viridiplantae > Streptophyta > Magnoliopsida > Apiales > Apiaceae > Kitagawia > Kitagawia praeruptora. The sequence goes on along the minus strand of CM075351.1, from coordinate 110,441,540 downwards.
AATAAATAATTTTAATAATATTTATATACATGGGATTATAAAGTTATAAATTATTTTATTAATAAAAATATATATACAACTTAAAACTTTAATAATAAAATATAATTAAAAAATTTACAAGCAACTGTGCATCGCACGGGTTATAGGCTAGTATAGTATTATATACAACTTGATGATTCAAGATTTTATTCATTTAAAAAAGTTAAAAATTAAGAATTTAAGATAATTTATCACAATCCGTGCTTCGCACGGATTATCAGCTAGTAATACTAATTAAATAACTAACTGCAAACAAGATGAACCGGAATAATCACAAGTGCAAATTAAATAGTTAAAATATTGGAATTTTAATTGAATCGTTTGGATTTATATTGTATATATGCAAATTAAATAGTTAAAATATTGGAATTTTAATTGAATCGTTTGGATTTATATTGTATATATAAATTATAAATACAAGCAGTGTTGTAAAAAGCGGAAATCGGACATAATCGCTGGAGGCACCGTCCAGGGATTAATCGGGTAATCGGGGATTAATCGGAATGATTAATCGGATCATTAATCGGAACTAATTTAATATTAATTTTAAATATAATTATTATTAATATACATAATTATTTTATTATTTTGATTATACATGAATAATTATCATATATTTATACAAATATATTTAAAATACATAGCATTATTAAAGTAAATATAAATTTTAAGATCTAATTTTTGAATTGGGGTCAATATGAGAGAAAAAATTGATAAAATTCATTATTTAACCGTTTAAAATATTAATTTCGTATATGAGAATAATAGTTTTCTTAAAATTTATTCAATTTATTAATTTTTGAATTTTTTGAATTTTTCTACTTATTTTTCAATTTTTTATCAATAATGCCGATTTTTGACCGATTAATCCGATTTTTGACCGATTAATCCCGATTTTTTGAAAAAACGATTTTTTGGCCGATTTTTGTAAAATCAATTCGGTTCCTTACCGAACAGCGATTAATCGGCGATTAATCCCGATTAATCGCCGATTTTTAGAACAGAGAATACAAGTATAACAAATTTGAAATTCAAGTGCCGTATTTCTTAAGGAAAAAACAAACAAACACTAAAGTCTAAAATAAGACTTTTGTGTTGTGAACGATCACAGATATGCTGGCAGGACGGAAAAGGTTTCAACCTATATCGACGCTGGTACAAAGAGTTGGATTATTCCCCAAGTTTTTGAAAACTTTTTGCTTGAAGAGGCTAGAGCTATTATCTCCATTCCTCTCCCTCAACGTGACATTGAGGACCGTATTGTGTGGGCTGGCTCGAGTACAGGAGTTTATACTGCCAAAGAGGGATACAGGTATTGGCTTATCCTTCAAAACAATGCATATTGTTGGGAATATTGAATACTACAGCAACATAGAGGCAGTTATATATCATATTTAACAAGCCAAGGCCAAACAAACAATTAACGAAACAAAACACGAAGGTAAAAAGCATGCATATCAGTAACTGAAAGAACGAAGGAAAGTCAGAGTACATACCAGTAGCCATAGCTATATCAGTATGTAAAACAAGTAAAACAAACAGCTGAGTCGTCAGGATTTGCAAGAAATCCTGACAGCTCTTGAAGAGATAATTGCCTCCACTTAAAACTGTGTCAGGATGCTGGCAATATTCTTCCAGGATAAAACAGCTCCGAGTTAGATGGTCACAGCAACCAGATAACTCAACTTCGACTAGCACCTCAGTTCGCCAGAAAACCCACAAGCAAAATAGCTTTGACAGTCAGGGAAAAAGAGAGTGTATATAAGAGAATTTAGGGTGTGTTGTATATTCAGAATATATCACTATTACAATCAGTAGCTTATGTCTCTATTTACCCTAGAGGCTAAGCGTAACTGATACCCCCTTCATTAATATAAGAATTGTAACTCCACGATTTACATTCAATAACAAATCAAAACGGATGATTTATAATTAAATAAATCGTAACTGTTACAATATATTTGACCCATTCATGATTTCTAATCAGTAGAATAAACGCTCAGACTTTGCTGTCAAAACTACGCAGAAGTTACTGTCATCAAGTCCCGACAGTACCTTTAAAGTAACTGTCATCAGTTTGAACTTGACAGTAAGTTTACTTTCTGACAGCAACCTTGTTCCTGACAGTAAGTTTTACCTTCCCGACAGCAACCTTGTTCATGACAGCAAGTTTTTACCTTCCTGACAGCAACCTTGTTCATGACAGCAAGTTTTTACCTTCCTGACAGCAACCTTGTTTTTGACAGTAAGATTAACATTCCTGACAGCAACCTTGTTGTTGACAGCAAGTTTTACCTTCCTGACAGCAACCTTGTTCCTGACAGTAACCTTGTTGTTTATTTCAATGTAGGACAAATACACATTCTCATTTCAAGCTCTTACAAGCTACTAACTTCAACTCTATTTCTCTATGGGTTTCACTAAGAAAATTACTTAGACCCATATATGAAAATTTAAGTTCCCATATCAAGGAACAATTTCCAATCGTTAAAATCCGGAATTAACATCAAGAACATAAATTACTTATGCTCTAAAAACTCCATTTTCTAACAATCCCCCACAAATCCATACAGAAATGCTTCAGGTTTTACATCATGACTTGTTTTTCAGAGTTGGTACCCTTCCGGGTTTGAACCCTCCTAAGTCCCCTACTTCGATGACTACCGGATTCAGATGGAATGTTTCACCTTGAATCTTAATCCGTTTGATGTAATCATGTTCCATAGACGACGACAAGTCAAAGGCTATGGTGACAATTTACGGCTTTGAGACATTAATGGTCTTGTCTCGATCCTGTTCATCGAATGCTTCAAGGAATAACCCTTCCCTCTAATTGCGACCACACAATTACATTCGCTTAGCTGGGCATCTCCAGAGATGTACTGCTACCATCTCGTCGAATGACTTGACCCCATTCAGAGTTATAATAACTCTTGCTTACTAGCAGTGTCAGTACCTTCTAGGTTTACAGGGGATAGACTCAGATACAAACAGTATCATCTATGTAGCAAAGGTACTACCAATTCATCCTTACAGCTTGTTATTACCACATTGAATACACTTCAAGGGATCTCCTCTCATGTGTATTGGGTTCCCACTGATGATGAACTATGATGGGTTGACAGCCCCATCCCCAACCTCGACTTAAGGACCACTGCAGGTTCCAGTCCTTTAGTTAAAGGATCAGCTATATTATTCTGAGTTCCTATGAACTCTACAACTATAATCCTATCAGACACTAAACCCCTTATAGACTTTAGTCTAACTTGGATGTGTCTCTTTGTTTTAGCATTATACTTTCTACTGCTAATCTTGTCGATAGTTGTTTTACTATCACAATGAATAGCAATCGCAGGAAGTGGTCTGCTTACTACAGGTATCGCGGACATAAGTCCATGTAACCATTCAGCCTCCGTCCCTGTGGCATCTAGCGCACACAACTCAGCCTCAAAAGTAGACCGAGTTACTATAGTCTGTTTTGTCGACTTCCAAGATATTGCTCCACCTACTAAAGTGAACACGTATCCAGTCACTCCATTGGAACCAGACTTCTTAGCTATCCAACTTGCATCACTGTACCCCTCAAGTACACCAGGAAATCTCCTATAGTGTAAACTTAGGTACATTGTGCCTTTCAGATATCTAAGTACTCTATCAAGAGCATCCCAATGAGTTCTGTTTGGACAGCTTGTATATCTAGCCAACTTAGACACAGAATATGAAATATCTGGTCTAGTACAGTTAGCAAGATACTGCAAACTCCCTATAATCTGAGAATACCTTAACTGAGACACAGGTACTCCTGAAGCATTCTTAACAAGGGCAACTTTAGGATCATAGGGTGTACTAGCGATTCTACACTGTGAATAACCATATTTCTCAAGTATAGATTTCTCTATATAATGAGACTGCGATAAAGTTATTCCCTCAGCTGACTGAGTCAGCTTGAGACCAAGAATCACACTAGCCTCACCCATATCCTTCATTTCAAAATGCCTTTTCAAGAAAGCTTTTGTCTCGTTAATAATCTCAATATTGGTTCCAAACAGTAATATGTCATCTACATATAGGCACAAGATGACACACTCACTACCTTTAACTTTGGTGTAGACACACTTATCACTATCATTAATATCATAACTGAACGGCACTATAGTCTCATCAAACTTTTTATGCCAATCCCTAGGAGCTTGTTTCAAGCCATAGATGGATTTGATCAACTTACATACTTTCCTTTCGTTACCAGATGCAACAAATCCCTCAGGCTGATCCATATAAATCTCTTCTTCAAGTTCACCATGAAGAAAAGCTGTCTTTACATCCATTTGATGGATGATAAGACCATGTACGGAAGCCAATGCTACTAGCATTTGAATTGTTGTCATTCTAGCTACTGGAGAGTATGTGTCAAAGTAATCAATGCCCTCCTTTTGCTTGAAACCCTTAGCTACCAGTCTAGCTTTGTACTTATCTATTGATCCGTCAGGGTTCAACTTCCTTTTAAAAATCCATCTACACCCGATAGTAGAACACCCAGGAGGGAGATCAACTAACTCCCATGTTCCGTTAGAAACAATAGAGTCAATTTCACTCTTTACAGCGCCCTTCCAGTGCCTAGACTCTGAAGAATCCATAGCTTGTCGGAAAGTTAAAGGTTCATCCTCGACATTGTAAGTGATAAAATCACTTCCAAAATCCTTGACTACCTTTGCACGCTTACTCCTTCGTGGTTCCTCTACCTCCTTAGCAGTAGAGCTACTACTAGGTTCCGCCCCCACATTTGTCATCTTTTCCACATGATCAGGAATAGAACTTGATGTGTGAGTAGGATCTTCATTAGAAGTATCTTGAGGCATACCAGTCTTCATAGGGTAGACATCCTCAAAGAATGTAGCATCACGAAACTCAACTATCGTGTTTGCCACTATACCATCTATGTCAGATTTTAATACTAAAAATCTCATAGCTGTAGTGGTCTCAAGATAGCCTAGAAAGATTCAATCAACAGTCTTCGGACCTAGTTTCTTTCTCTTGTGTTCAGGGACAAGTACCTTAGCAAGGCACCCCCACACACGAAGATACTTAAGACTAGTCTTCTTGCTCTTCCATAACTCATAGGGTGTCTTATCCATGTGTTTCAGAGGGACTCTATTCAGAATATGGCAAGCCGTATTCAGAGCTTCTCCCCACATGTATTTAGGCAACCCAGAATTAATAAGCATACTATTAATCATATCTTTAAATGTTCTGTTCTTTCGCTCAGCAACCCCATTAGACTCAGGTGTGTATGGTGGGGTAACTTCATGAACTATTCCATTGTTTGCACAAAATTCATTAAAAGCATTACTCGTATACTCACCACCTCTATCAGATCTCAACCGTTTAAGTACCTTACTAGTTTGTTTTTCTACTTCAGTTTTATATATAATGAATTTACTAAGTGCTTCATCCTTATGTCTAAGTAAATAAACATAACAGTATCTACTACTATCATCTATAAAGGTAATGAAGTATCTAAAATGGTCCTTAGTCAACACACCACCAAATTCACAAATATCAGTGTGTACTAAATCTAACAAGTCTGAATCCCTAACAATATTATGAAAAGGTTTCCTTATTTGTTTAGCAGACACACATACTTGACATTTAGAATTCTTTTCTATAGTGTGTTTTGGAATCAACTCTAAGTTCATCATGTTTTTAAGAGCACCAAAATTTAAGTGACCAAGTCTAGCATGCCATAAATCAGAAGATTCAATATAATTAACAGAAGGAGTAATATTATTAATCAATCCACCCAAAACGGGTTCAGCATTTATCACAAATAAACCATTTGACAAGTAACCCTTGCCAAAAAATGTACCAGTATGAATAAGAACTACTTTATTACATTTGAGAGAAACTTCAAAGCCATTAGCTACTAAACAACTACCACTTATTATATTTCTACGCATGTCGGGAACATGATGCACTCTCGTCAGAGATAGAATACGTCCCGAAGGAAACTTCAGGTCCACGTTTCCTACTCCATGTACTTGAGCAGCACTTGCGTTCCCCATCGTCACTGTCAAGCTATGACTCTGTTGATAAGATACAAATAAACTAATGTCAGCACAAATATGCACATTAGCTCCAGTATCAATCAACCATTCATTTGACAGATAAGTGGAAAATAGTACAGGGTTGTAGGTAACATACCGGTCTTCATTGGTTTCAGAAGCCAAAGCTTCACCAACAACCATGTTCGCTACAGGCCCACTTGAGGTTCCAAGCACAGCATTCGCTTGAGCTACCCCTCGGCTTTCTTCGCTTTCTTCGTAGGGCAGTCCTTACTCCAGTGCCCAACCTGCCCACAAGACCAACATGGTTTGTTTGCCTTTGGTTTCTTGGCCTTATCCTTGTCACTCTTAGGTTTATTACTATTACCCTTCTTAGAGACAGCCTTCCTTTTCTGTCCTACAGTAGTTACATTTACCTTCGAACTTCCATGCTCAGTTGGCATCACATGTCCCTGTTTGAACTTGTGTTGTTCTTGCACCGAGATGTCCAGCATAAGGTTGGTCCATGTGATCTCTCCTTTCTGTCTTTTCAGGGAGAGAGAGAACTCTTCCCAAGACTTTGGGAGCTTTTCAATCACACTCATTACCATAAACTTTTCGGGGAGGTCCATTCCAGACTCCTTCAAAGCATGCACTATCATCTCGAATTCATGCACTTGCTCAGTCATGGACTTATTGTCCACCAGCTTGAAATCAAGGAACCTAGCCATAGAATACTTTTCCAGACCTTGTGAGTCAGTATTATGTGTCTGGTCCAGCTTCTCCCATAAGAGTTTTGCGGTGTAGGCATCAGAGGAGTACACATCAAACAATGTGTTGGTTAGAGCAGCCAGAATTGCTGCCCTAGCAACCCCATCCTTCTCAGCCCACTTCGCATAACTCTTAACTGATTCAGCCTTCTCTTGATCCACAACCGGCTTCTCATATTCCACAACAGGCCATAGACCCTTTACAGTCAACCACAACTTCATCCTTTTCTGCCAACGAGAAAAGCCAACGCCCCCATTGAATTTCTCTGGCAAGCCAGTTAATTCAACGAGTTGTGGAAAACTGTAAGTGGTCCAATCAATGACCCCAACAGATGCAACCGAACTACCACTAGCAGGAATCTCACTATCGTTAACCATTATGCTAAATACTATATAACAAATTATCTCTTCAAGAATGTTGGGAATATTGAATACTACAGCAACATAGAGGCAGTTATATATCATATTTAACAAGCCAAGGCCAAACAAACAATTAACGAAACAAAACACGAAGGTAAAAAGCATGCATATCAGTAACTGAAAGAACGAAGGAAAGTCAGAGTACATACCAGTAGCCATAGCTATATCAGTATGTAAAACAAGTAAAACAAACAGCTGAGTCGTCAGGATTTGCAAGAAATCCTGACAGCTCTTGAAGAGATAATTGCCTCCACTTACAACTGTGTCAGGATGCTGGCAATATTCTTCCAGGATAAAACAGCTCCGAGTTAGATGGTCACAGCAACCAGATAACTCAACTTCGACTAGCACCTCAGTTCGCCAGAAAACCCACAAGCAAAATAGCTTTGACAGTCAGGGAAAAAGAGAGTGTATATAAGAGAATTTAGGGTGTGTTGTATATTCAGAATATATCACTATTACAATCAGTAGCTTATGTCTCTATTTACCCTAGAGGCTAAGCGTAACTGATACCCCCTTCATTAATATAAGAATTGTAACTCCACGATTTACATTCAATAACAAATCAAAACGGATGATTTATAATTAAATAAATCGTAACTGTTACAATATATTTGACCCATTCATGATTTCTAATCAGTAGAATAAACGCTCAGACTTTGCTGTCAAAACTACGCAGAAGTTACTGTCATCAAGTCCCGACAGTACCTTTAAAGTAACTGTCATCAGTTTGAACTTGACAGTAAGTTTACTTTCTGACAGCAACCTTGTTCCTGACAGTAAGTTTTACCTTCCCGACAGCAACCTTGTTCATGACAGCAAGTTTTTACCTTCCTGACAGCAACCTTGTTCATGACAGCAAGTTTTTACCTTCCTGACAGCAACCTTGTTTTTGACAGTAAGATTAACATTCCTGACAGCAACCTTGTTGTTGACAACAAGTTTTACCTTCCTGACAGCAACCTTGTTCCTGACAGTAACCTTGTTGTTTATTTCAATGTAGGACAAATACACATTCTCATTTCAAGCTCTTACAAGCTACTAACTTCAACTCTATTTCTCTATGGGTTTCACTAAGAAAATTACTTAGACCCATATATGAAAATTTAAGTTCCCATATCAAGGAACAATTTCCAATCGTTAAAATCCGGAATTAACATCAAGAACATAAATTACTTATGCTCTGAAAACTCCATTTTCTAACACATATAATGTTACTCTTTCTACTGGTTGGAAGAAATTATGGTCATTGTTCATTCCTCACAAAATCAAGATTTTCATATGGAGATTATGTAGAAACACAATTCCTACGCGTTGGAGGCTCAGATTTAAAGGAGTTCGAGTGCCAATCATGTGTCCTATGTGTAATACGGATGTTGAGCACTTACTACACCTCTTTTTTGATTGTCCCTTTGCAAATCAGTGCTGGCATCACGCTGGGCTGGACTTTGATATGAGTCAAGTTGAAGATGCTCCAGTTTGGATTCTTGACACTCTGTCAAATGGCAACATGGAGGTAAGCATGAAGGTTTGTACGATTCTCTAGGGCATTTGGATTTGGAGAAACAAGCGAGTTTGGGAAGGAAAATCTGTCTCAGCAACTATTGCCATGGACAACAGCTTCAATCATGTTTCTAAATGAAGAGTAGCTCGTGCCAAGTTCAAGCACTACAAGAAAACAAGGCTAAATGTGACCAAATAAATTCGACCGCGGCTAAATATGACAGAATTCGGTCGACCATTTTTGGCCCGGCTAAATATGACCGAATTCGGTCGAATTTAGCCGCGGTCGAATTTATTCGGTCGAATTTAGTACCAAATGTGACCGATTTTTTTTCGGTCGAATTTAGTAGCTACTAAATTTGACCGATTTCTTTTCGGTCGAATTTAGTAGCTACTAAATTTGACCAATTTTTTTTTCGGTCGAATTTAGTAGCTACTAAATTTGACCGATTTCTTTTCGGTCGAATTTAGTAGCTACTAAATTTGACCGATTTTTTTTCAGTCGAATTTAGTAGCTACTAAATTTGACCGATTTTTTTTCGACCGAATTCGGTCATATTTAGTAGGGGAGCGGAAAAATTGCCGCCCAATTTTTTTCGAAATGTTGCCGAAATTTGGTCAAATTTATAAATATGACCGAATTCGGTAAAATATTAAATTCGACCAAATTTAGTCGAATTTACCCGCATTAAATTCAACCAAATTCGGTCGAATTTAATAATTGTGACCAAATTCGGTTGAATTTATTATTTTCAGAAATTGAAAATATATTATTAAATATTTAAATGTTTGTACACATCATGAACAAATATTTCTAAATACAAGGATAACGTTATTTATATGTCTAAATTTATTTTGTTCGTAAAAAATATTCATATGATAGGAGAAAGTTAAATTTTTATTTAGTAGATTTTTTAAATAAATTAAATAAGTATCTAATTAGTTTGAAAAATAATTATTAAATATTTAAATGTTTGTACACATCATTAAAAAATATTTATAAATACCAGGATAACATTATTCATATGTATAAATTTAGTTGAGTGTGAAAAATATTCATATGATAGGAGAAAGTTAAATTTTTATTTAGTAGATTTTTAAATAAATTAAATAAGTATCTAATTAGTTTGAAAAAATATTATTAAATATTTAAATGTTTGTGCTCAGCATTTAAAAATATTTATAAATACAAGGATAACATTATTCATATGTATAAATTTAGTTTTGTGTAAAAAATATTCATATGATAGGAGTAAGTTAATTTTTATTTAGTAGATTGTCTAAATAAATTAAATAAGTATCTAATTAGTTTGAAAAAATGTTAAAAAAATTATGAGGGTATTGGAAATACATACGGTATATAAAGTAATTTTTTTAACAAAAAATAAAGAGCAAGTTCGACCAAATTTGGTCGAATGTAATAAATGTGCTTCGTCCCAGATTGTTGTTTCTATTTTTTTAAAAAATATTTCTCGACGATCCAACCGTACGGATGTCAAGATATATCTAATTTAGTGATATTCCCAAATTTTAAAAAAATAAAAAATTAATTTGGTTCGAGATCTTAGTAGATCACTACTATTCTAACTAGTACTAGTAACTAGTGCTTTGTCACTAATTGTTGTCTCTATTTTTTAAAAAATATTTCTCGATGATCCAACCATACGGATGTCAAGATATATATAATTTAGTGATATTCCGAAATTTTCAAAAAATAAAAAATTAATTTGGTTCGAGATCTTAGTAGATTACTACTATTCTACTACTAGTAATTAGTGCTTTGTCACTGATTGTTGTCTCTATTTTTTTAAAAATATTTCTCGACGATCCAACCATACGGGTGTCAAGATATATATAATTTAGTGATATTCCCAAATTTTCAAAAAAAAAAAAATTATTTTGGTTGGAGATCTTAGTAGATCACTACTATTCTAACTTGTACTAGTAACTAGTGCTTTGTCACGGATTGTTGTCTCTATTTTTTAAAAAATATTTCTCGACGATCCAACCATACGGATGTCAAGATATATATAATTTAGTGATATTCCGAAATTTTCAAAAAATAAAAAATTAATTTGGTTCGAGATCTTAGAAGATTACTACTATTCTAACTAGTACTAGTAATTAGTGCTTTGTCACTGATTGTTGTCTCTATTTTTTAAAAAATATTTCTCGACGATCCAACCGTACGGATGTCAAGATATATATAATTTAGTGATATTCCCAAATTTTCAAAAAATAAAAAATTATTTTGGTTGGAGATCTTAGTAGATCACTACTATTCTAACTTGTACTAGTAACTAGTACTTTGTCACGGATTGTTGTCTCTATTTTTAAAAAAATATTTCTCGACGATCCAACCGTACGGATGTCAACATATATATAACTTAGTGATATTCCCAAATTTTCAAAAAATAAAAAATTAATTTGGTTGGAGATCTTAGTAGATCACTACTATTCTAACTGGTACTAGTAACTAGTGCTTTGTCACTGATTGTTGTCTCTATTTTTAAAAAAATGTTTCTCGACGATCCAACCGTACGGATGTCAAGATATATATAATTTAGTGATATTCCCAAATTTTCAAAAAATAAAAAATTAATTTGGTTCGAGATCTTAGTAGATCACTACTATTCTAACTAGTACTAGTAACTAGTGCTTTGTCACTGATTGTTGTCTCTATTTTTTAAAAAATATTTCTCGACGATCCAACCGTACGGATGTCAAGATATATATAATTTAGTGATATTCCCAAATTTTCAAAAAATAAAAAATTATTTTGGTTGGAGATCTTAGTAGATCACTACTATTCTAACTGGTACTAGTAACTAGTGCTTTGTCACTCATTGTTGTCTATATTTTTTAAAAAATGTTTCTCGACGATCCAACCGTACGGATGTCAAGATATATATAATTTATTGATATTCCCAAATTTTCAAAAAAAAAAAAATTAATTTGGTTCGAAATCTTAGTAGATCACTACTATTCTAACTAGTACTAGTAACTAGTGCTTTGTCACTGATTGTTGTCTCTATTTTTTAAAAAATATTTCTCCACGATCCAACCGTACGGATGTCAAGATATATATAATTTAGTGATATTCCCAAATTTTCAAAAAATAAAAAATTAATTTGGTTCGAGATCTTAGTAGATTACTACTATTCTAACTAGTACTAGTAATTAGTGCTTTGTCACTGATTGTTGTCTCTATTTTTTAAAAAATATTTCTCGACGATCCAACCGTACGGATGTCAAGATATATACTCCCTCCGTCCCTCTCAATAGTTTACGTTTGCGGACCAGTTTCCGACACGGATTTTAAGGTGCATTTTAAGGATAGTTGTATAACTTATTTTTGATATTTTCTTTTTTTGTATAAAAATAGAACAATCCTATTTTTATACAAAAAAAGAAAATATCAAAAATAAGTTATAGAACTATCCTTAAAATGCACCTTAAAATGCGTGTCAGATACGCAATTTTTTATGTAAAGAAATGAGAGGGACAGAGGGAGTATAATTTAGTGATATTCCCAAATTTTCAAAAAATAAAAAATTATTTTGGTTGGAGATCTTAGTAGATCACTACTATTCTAACTTGTACTAGTAACTAGTGCTTTGTCACGGATTGTTGTCTCTATTTTTTAAAAATATTTCTCGACGATCCAACCATACGGATGTCAAGATATATATAATTTAGTGATATTCCCAAATTTTCAAAAAATAAAAAATTATTTTGGTTGGAGATCTTAGTAGATCACTACTATTCTAACTGGTACTAGTAACTAGTGCTTTGTCACTGATTGTTGTCTCTATTTTTTAAAAAATGTTTCTCGACGATCCAACCGTACGGATGTCAAGATATATATAATTTAGTGATATTCCCAAATTTTCAAAAAATAAAAAATTAATTTGGTTCGGGATCTTAGTAGATCACTACTATTCTAACTAGTACTAGTAACTAGTGCTTTGTCACTGATTATTGTCTCTATTTTTTAAAAAATATTTCTCGACGATCCAACCGTACGGATGTCAAGATATATATAATTTAGTGATATTCCCAAATTTTCAAAAAATAAAAAATTAATTTGGTTCGAGATCTTAGTAGATCACTACTATTCTAACTAGTACTAGTAACTAGTGCTTTGTCACTGATTGTTGTCTCTATTTTTTAAAAAATATTTCTCGACGATCCAACCGTACGGATGTCAAGATATATATAATTTAGTGATATTCCCAAATTTTCAAAAAATAAAAAATTATTTTGGTTGGAGATCTTAGTAGATCACTACTATTCTAACTGGTACTAGTAACTAGTGCTTTGTCACTGATTGTTGTCTATATTTTTTAAAAAATGTTTCTCGACGATCCAACCGTACGGATGTCAAGATATATATAATTTATTGATATTCCCAAATTTTCAAAAAAAAAAAATTAATTTGGTTCGAAATCTTAGTAGATCACTACTATTCTAACTAGTACTAGTAACTAATGCTTTGTCACTGATTGTTGTCTCTATTTTTTAAAAAATATTTCTCCACGATCCAACCGTACGGATGTCAAGATATATATAATTTAGTGATATTCCCAAATTTTCAAAATATAAAAAATTAATTTGGTTCGAGATCTTAGTAGATTACTACTATTCTAACTAGTACTAGTAATTAGTGCTTTGTCACTGATTGTTGTCTCTATTTTTTAAAAAATATTTCTCGACGATCCAACCGTACGGATGTCAAGATATATACTCCCTCCGTCCCTCTCAATAGTTTACGTTTGCGGACCAGTTTCCGACACGGATTTTAAGGTGCATTTTAAGGATAGTTGTATAACTTATTTTTGATATTTTCTTTTTTTGTATAAAAATAGAACAATCCTATTTTTATACAAAAAAAGAAAATATCAAAAATAAGTTATAGAACTATCCTTAAAATGCACCTTAAAATGCGTGTCAGATACGCAATTTTTTATGTAAAGAAATGAGAGGGACAGAGGGAGTATAATTTAGTGATATTCCCAAATTTTCAAAAAATAAAAAATTATTTTGGTTGGAGATCTTAGTAGATCACTACTATTCTAACTTGTACTAGTAACTAGTGCTTTGTCACGGATTGTTGTCTCTATTTTTTAAAAATATTTCTCGACGATCCAACCATACGGATGTCAAGATATATATAATTTAGTGATATTCCCAAATTTTCAAAAAATAAAAAATTATTTTGGTTGGAGATCTTAGTAGATCACTACTATTCTAACTGGTACTAGTAACTAGTGCTTTGTCACTGATTGTTGTCTCTATTTTTTAAAAAATGTTTCTCGACGATCCAACCGTACGGATGTCAAGATATATATAATTTAGTGATATTCCCAAATTTTCAAAAAATAAAAAATTAATTTGGTTCGGGATCTTAGTAGATCACTACTATTCTAACTAGTACTAGTAACTAGTGCTTTGTCACTGATTATTGTCTCTATTTTTTAAAAAATATTTCTCGACGATCCAACCGTACGGATGTCAAGATATATATAATTTAGTGATATTCCCAAATTTTCAAAAAATAAAAAATTAATTTGGTTCGAGATCTTAGTAGATCACTACTATTCTAACTAGTACTAGTAACTAGTGCTTTGTCACTGATTGTTGTCTCTATTTTTTAAAAAATATTTCTCGACGATCCAACCGTACGGATGTCAAGATATATATAATTTAGTGATATTCCCAAATTTTCAAAAAATAAAAAATTATTTTGGTTGGAGATCTTAGTAGATCACTACTATTCTAACTGGTACTAGTAACTAGTGCTTTGTCACTGATTGTTGTCTATATTTTTTAAAAAATGTTTCTCGACGATCCAACCGTACGGATGTCAAGATATATATAATTTATTGATATTCCCAAATTTTCAAAAAAAAAAAATTAATTTGGTTCGAAATCTTAGTAGATCACTACTATTCTAACTAGTACTAGTAACTAGTGCTTTGTCACTGATTGTTGTCTCTATTTTTTAAAAAATATTTCTCCACGATCCAACCGTACGGATGTCAAGATATATATAATTTAGTGATATTCCCAAATTTTCAAAATATAAAAAATTAATTTGGTTCGAGATCTTAGTAGATTACTACTATTCTAACTAGTACTAGTAATTAGTGCTTTGTCACTGATTGTTGTCTCTATTTTTTAAAAAATATTTCTCGACGATCCAACCGTACGGATGTCAAGATATATACTCCCTCCGTCCCTCTCAATAGTTTACGTTTGCGGACCAGTTTCCGACACGGATTTTAAGGTGCATTTTAAGGATAGTTGTATAACTTATTTTTGATATTTTCTTTTTTTTGTATAAAAATAGAACAATCCTATTTTTATACAAAAAAAGAAAATATCAAAAATAAGTTATAGAACTATCCTTAAAATGCACCTTAAAATGCGTGTCAGATACGCAATTTTTTATGTAAAGAAATGAGAGGGACAGAGGGAGTATAATTTAGTGATATTCCCAAATTTTCAAAAAATAAAAAATTATTTTGGTTTGAGATCTTAGTAGATCACTACTATTCTAACTTGTACTAGTAACTAGTGCTTTGTCACGGATTGTTGTCTCTATTTTTTAAAAATATTTCTCGACGATCCAACCATACGGATGTCAAGATATATATAATTTAGTGATATTCCCAAATTTTCAAAAAATAAAAAATTATTTTGGTTGGAGATCTTAGTAGATCACTAATATTCTAACTGGTACTAGTAACTAGTGCTTTGTCACTGATTGTTGTCTCTATTTTTTAAAAAATGTTTCTCGACGATCCAACCGTACGGATGTCAAGATATATATAATTTAGTGATATTCCCAAATTTTCAAAAAATAAAAAATTAATTTGGTTCGGGATCTTAGTAGATCACTACTATTCTAACTAGTACTAGTAACTAGTGCTTTGTCACTGATTATTGTCTCTATTTTTTAAAAAATATTTCTCGACGATCCAACCATACGGATGTCAAGATATATATAATTTAGTGATATTACCAAATTTTCAAAAAATAAAAAATTATTTTGGTTGGAGATCTTAGTAGATCACTACTATTCTAACTCGTACTAGTAACTAGTGCTTTGTCACTGATTGTTGTCTATATTTTTTAAAAAATGTTTATCGACGATCCAACCGTACGGATGTCAAGATATATATAATTTAGTGATATTCCCAAATTTTCAAAAAATAAAAAATTAATTTGGTTCGAGATCTTAGTAGATCACTACTATTCTAACTAGTACTAGTAACTAGTGCTTTGTCACTGATTGTTGTCTCTATTTTTTTAAAAATATTTCTCCACGATCCAACCGTACGGATGTAAAGATATATATAATTTAGTGATATTCCCAAATTTTCAAAAAATAAAAAATTAATTTGGTTCGAGATCTTAGTAGATCACTACTATTCTAACTAGTACTCGTAACTAGTGCTTTGTCACTGATTGTTGTCTCTATTTTTTAAAAAAATTTCTCGACGATCCATCCGTACGGATGTCAAGATATATATAATTTAGTGATATTCCCAAATTTTCAAAAAATAAAAAATTATTTTGGTTGGAGATCTTAGTAGATCACTACTATTCTAATTGGTACTAGTAACTAGTGCTTTATCACTGATTGTTGTCTCTATTTTTTTAAAAATATTTCTCCACGATCCAACCGTACGGTGGTCAAGATCTATCCTTTCTAATGTTATTGCCAAAATTTCAGAAAAAAATAAATTAATTTGGTTCGGTAATTTAACGGTCAACTAGTAATTTGACTAGAACCCCTAAACAGGGTTTCGTCAGGGTTTAGTGTTTCGATTTTTTTAAAAATATTTCTTGATGACCCAACCGTACTGTGGTCAAGATCCATCATTTCTAATGTTATTGCCAAAATTTCAGAAAAAAATAAATAAATTTGGTTTGGTAATTTAAAAGTCAACTAGTAATTTGACTAGAACTTATAAATAGGGTTTCGTCAAGGTTTAGTGTTTCGATTTTTTTAAAAATATTTCTCGATGACCCAACCACATGGTGGTCGAAATCCATCATTTTTAATGTTATTGCCAAAATTTCAGAAAAAAATAATTTAATTTGGTTTGATAATTTAACAGTCAACTAATTTGGAAAATAAATTAAAAATAAAATAAAAATAGAAAATAAATCCAAAATTCAATTTAAAATTTATGCATACCAAAGTAGTCATACTCACTATTTGTGAGATGAATCTTACCCTACCTTCACTAATCTTCCATTTTTTTTAATTTTTCCCCATTTTTTTTACTAATTTGTAAAATAAATTAAATAAAAATAGAAAAAATGTCTATTTTTTAACATAAAATTTGGTTGTATGACTACGTGGGTGATTATAAATTCTGGAAAAAAAATGCTTTTTTTCTATTTTATTTAATTTTTTGGCCTTTATTCCAATTTTTATTAAATTTTTAAATTAATCAATTCAACTGAATTTTGACCAAATATTAATTCGACCGAATTCGATCGAGTTTAGCCGAGCTCCTAATTTCAACTATATTTGGTCGAATTTAGCTCCTAAATTCGACCATATTTGGTCAAATTTAGCCGTGTTATCATTATATTTGAATTTCTCAGTCATCGTCTACGTGGCTATCTCTCATTGGTCAATTTAGTATCACATGGATTGATGAGTCAAGCAATCTAGGCCCTTAAATAAAACATCCTAGCCATACATTTTACTAACATACATATATATAATATATATACACACATAAAACTAAAACCCACCCCCAACAATCTGATCTACTGATTACTGAACTCCCCCTCCTCCCTTCCCCCACCCCCCACCCCCACCCCCACCCCCACCCCCACCCCCGGCTGCCCCCCCCGCCCCCATCAATTTATTTTTATTTTTAAGTTTTTTTTTATGTTCTTGAGTTTTCAAGAATCAAACCAACATTTGGAGGCGTTATCGGTGTCCGATTTCAACGCTCTTATAGTCGAATCGAAGCCCTCATCATCCTCTATCCAAAAACATGATCAGATTTTGGTGGGGTATAATTTATGAATTTCTCCTATTTTTTTAATTAAATTCGAATTACCTATTAAAATTATGAATTTTTGTAAACGTGTTTGGTTGCTGATTTTGATGTTACCATCGTGTAGAGTATGTTTTTCTAGTCAATTTCATATATTATATGTTGAATTTCGAGTTCAATAACGTATAGAATTCGAAGTTTGATTTTCGTGTTCTTCGTGTTCTTGAGGATCGAAGCACTTCTGGAAGTGTTATTGAACTCCAATTTTGATGTTCTAGTTACCAGAATGAATCCCACATGATGTTCATGATGTTCAATTCTTGAGCAGCAGATTCTGCTGTTTTTTTTAAAAAAATTAGTGCATGTTAAATACGATCGAATTTGGTCACATTTAGTATAAAAATACGACTATATTTGGTCGAATTTAGTGCAATAAATTCGACCAAATTCGGTCGAATTTAGTACACTTTGGGCGCCAAAATTTAAAATTTTGAATTTTTCGCCAAAATTTGAATTTTTCAAAATTTTGGAAATTTCGGTCGAATTTATAATTTGACTAAAATTGGTCGAATTTAATACTACTAATTTTGACCAAATTTGGTCGAATTTATCCTAAATTTGACCGCACTAATCGGTCAAATTTATCCTAAATATGACCGAATTATTCGGTCAAATTTATCTTAAATTCGACCGAATTACTAAATTTGACCAGCGCAAATATGACCAACAGAAATTCGGTCATATTTATCTAAATTTGACCGAATTCGGTCGAATTTAGCTAAATATGACCGAATTTTTTCGGTCATATTTAGCCGTTTTTCTTGTAGTGAAGGATATCTCTAATACTCATCATCAGCACCCTCTAAAACATCTTTCGAAATGGAAACCTCCTTATGTTGAAAATCAATGTTGATGCTTCTTTCCACTCTGCTTCTGAGAACGTCTCGTTGGGAATGATTATAAGGGACAGTAACGGAGTGTTTGTAGCAGGAAGGAATATGTGCATGCCCCCCACCTCCACTGTTTTTGAAGCAGAAGCGGTTGTGGTTAGGGAAGCCCTCTCCTGGGTAAAATCGAAGGGTTTGAGCGGGCAAAGAATGGAACTGGAAACAGACTCGATGCTGGTAGTTCTTGGCATCAGAAGTAAGACTGGGATTTTGTTGGAAGTGGGAGAAGTGATCGATCAATGCAAGACGCTCTTGAGGGAATTAGTTAACACTTCTATTCACTTTGTTAGGAATCATGCTAATAGGGTAGCACATGAACTTGCTCGCGTATCCTGTTTAGTTAATTGCCATAATGAGTTCTTGTCTCTCCCTGCTTGTTTGGAAGAGGCTGTATTAAGAGATCCTTCATTTTAATGAAATTTTCCTTTATTTCAAAAAAAAAACAGAACATGAAACTCGTATGTACAAGTACAGGTACAGCCATGATAAGATTGGGCCCAGAATAAAAGGAGTGGGTGCATAGATTTGTTTCCATTTCTGTATACATAAATTAATAAATTGAAATAAAATAAATACAATATTTTAACACATAAAACAAGAGGACTCAGGTCTCTTGTTTCAAAAAAAAAAAAAAGTGGACTCAGGTCTCTCTCTCTCTACATCTCTCTCCTCTCTCCTCTCTTTCTTTTTTCTTTCTTCTCTCTCTCATCTCTCACTCTCTCTCTCTCTCAAGATCAAAACCCTAAAACATGTATTTTACTCCCACAAGTAAGTCCTCTCTCTCTCCCTATCTCTCTCACACACATATAGATTTTTGTATGTATATTTGTCCTTCTCTCTCTCTCTCTCTCTCTCTCTCTCTCACAGATCTGTTAATAATTATTCATCTCCTCTAGCATATATATAAATTTTATTTCAGTTACCAATTTGATGTACCTATTTTACAATTTACACATAAAGATCAAATTTTTATTATCAATTTTGTGTGATCCGATCGAAATTTGATTAATTTAATGACTGTAATGCCCTGCATTTCTATTACTTTTCATGGATCTTTGATTTGTATCTATTTTTCATTAGATCTGTACCCAATTTCTAAATTTTACAATTGTTCTTGATATTTATATGTATATTATGTGTATTTAATGAATTCAATTATTTGGAATTCTGGTATTTGTTTTTGTTCATTTATATGATCTTAATATGATTGAATGTAATGGGGAAATGCTAAAAATGTGATCTTTATGGTGCTGGTTGCGATGTTTTGTAATTTTTGATGGATGATGATGGGTTGAATATGCGGAATTGGGGCTATTACGAGCCTTCGTTTAAGGAACATTTTGGTCTTCAGTTAATGTCACCAATTGGTGGAGATCACAGATACACGAAACCTTTTTTGTCACCGCGTGATCCAGTTATGGTGAATGCTAATGGGGCTTACCATCCTCGTTGATAGGCTACAAAGTAATGAATAGCCCAGATAACGTAAGCCCAGCAAGGACATTAGTCCAGACTGCTCCAGCAAGGATTGACCTGAGCCCAGGCCAGTCTGGACATTAGCCCAGACCACTTGGGCCCAGACTAATCTCAACTTTGGCCCAGGCTACAAGAATGAAAATAATGACATCAGCAAACCATTACCGGAGCCCGAGGGGACCTTGGTCCCTAACTCCGGAGCAGCCGTCCTAGAAAGCATTGACCCTACTGACGCCCGGGTCACAATCGAAATGAATCAATACAAGTATAATGATGTCCCGGTACTACCGGCCCAGATGCAAGGCTTAACCCGGGAGCAACTGGTAGAAGCCATCAAGCTCTACCATGATAAAATTGCCCAGGAGGCCCAGCAAGCAGAGGATTCCGAGGACTCGAGGGATTCCCATGTCTCTCGAGCTTCGAGAAGTGTATTTGAACCACTTGGGCAGAAAAGACAAGGGAAAGAAGCCCAAGAAAACACCAGAGAAAGCTCAAAGCAAAGGCCGGGATGATGAGGAAGCTCGGGCCAAAAGACTAGCTTAACTCCGGGAAACTATCCGGAAAGAGGAGGAAGCCAAGCTGGAAATGAAAATCCAAAAGAGGCTTGAAATGGAGGAGGAGAGAATATTGGGCAAGTCCAGGAAGCACCGGAGGGATCCAACCCCGGAGGACATCTCTGATGATGATTATGAGGAAGGGGATAAATAGTCTAGCTTGAAGGACATGATTGTGGAACTCCAGCGAAAGATGGGACAAGAGTCCGGGCTGGAGATAAGAGGAACCCTAACTCCTTTCAGTCAGGCCTTGGAAGCGATCCCACGACAGAAAACTTTGAAGAACTATAATTTTGACGCTTTCAACGGGGATGGTGACCCCGAAGAACACGTTAACTATTTTGAGCAGATTGCCCTGCTTTATTATTATAACGATCTAACCAAGTACAGGTTCTTTGCCACCACTCTAAAGGGGGTGGCCCAGTGATGGTTTAGCCGGATTTCTTCCAGGAGTATTCATAACTTGGACGAGTTTCGAGAGGCCTTCCTCAACAGATTTCGGGCCAACAAAACCTATGAACTACATATGTGCCACCTGGAAACAATCCGCCAGGAGGATGATGATCCCCTGGCCGCCTATATGAAGAGGTTTCAAGAAGCCCTGAACAAAATATCCCACCTGGATGAAAGAGAAGCTTCGAGCATCTTCCTGAGAAATTTAGACCCGGAGCATAATGAACATTATGTTGTTGAACTCATTAATAAGGAACCCCAAAGCCTAGCGGCTGCTTATGCTATGGCCGCCAAATTTATCAAAGAAGCCGAGGTGTTGCAAGCAATGAGGATGACTCGCTAGGGCGGCACCTCATCCAGGTCCAGAGACAACCAGCCCAGGGGCGGATACCAGCCCAATAAGAAATTTAAACCGAACCAGCAGACAAACTACATCCAGAACTCCCCACCAGCTTCCAACAAGGAATTTTTTCCCAGGTAAAGGTTCGAGTCCAGACTCGGTCCCAGGGTCGGGAAACCTGAGCCCAGACCCGGACCAGAGCTTCCACCTCTCAACTACCCTATCTAGGTGATTTTGAAAGAAGTCCGGGATAAGCCTTTTTACTATCCTCCAAGACCTCTAATCACTCCCCCTGAAAGCAGACCGACACACAAGCATTGTGACTACCATGCTACCCACAGTCACAAGACAGAGAATTGCCATGCTCTCAAAGCTTTCATTGATGAGTAAATTAAGAAGGGAAACATGGGGCAGTATTTAGCAAGGAGAACCACAGAACTGGGGAGGGATCAGGAAAACAAAAGAATGTTGTGCATGTGGTTATGGGAGGCTCCAACACACCACCCCCTAGCCCAGGTTGTGGGGAAGAGGTGATGTTAATCCAGACTTTCCCGGAAGAACCCATCAGCTTCAGCAGTGCAGACTTTGAAGGAATCAATCCAGAACACAGTGAAGCTCTTGTGGTAAGCTTGGACATTACCGACAATGAGGTCAGGAGAGTCCAGGTGGATAATGGCTCTTCAGTAAATATTTTGTTTAAGCACACTATAGACCGGATGAACCTGGGGAATATCCGAATGGACGAATGTAGGGAAGATCCCCTCTATGGCTTTGGAAACAACTTAGTCCCGATTGAAGGAACCCTGCACCTACCTGTTGTATTCGGGACTAGTCCAAGAGAAATCACCCACCATATCAAGTTCTATATCATCAACACACCTTCTTCCTACAATATTATCTTGGGCCGCCCAGCCTTAATCAAGCTTCGGGCGGTCACTTCAACACCGCATCTCAAGATGAAGTTTCCAACACCCGCTGGCATCGGTGAAGTCAAAGGGGATTCAGAGATGGCTGGCCGATGCTATGGACATGCCTTAGTCATGGCTAAAACTGATCCTGCAAACAAAAGAAAAGCTTCCACATATTTGAAGAACAAGAGCAGGAAGAAGCACAGAAAAAGCTTCCAGAAAGGCCCCGGAAAGGAGGTACAAAATATTGAAAGCAATCAGGCCCAGGCTTACCGGGAACAGAATTCCCAAGCCCGGGTCCAGCAATACCTCTCCAGCAAGGACCAAGCCAAGGTAGAAGCTGCTGTTGAAACTGAGTCCATTGAACTGGAGGAGGGTAATCTAGCAAAGAAGATAATCATTGGGACCGGGTTGGAAGCTTTCTTCAGGAAAGAATTAGTCCAGCTCTTGAGGGACTACTCAGATGTTTTTGCCTAGAGCCCGGAGGATATGCCCGGGCTTCAAGAATCATTTGCTATGCACAGCCTAGATGTTGATCCCAGGAAGAAGCCTATCAAGCAGAAGAGGAGAAACTTTGCCCCAGAACGGCAGCAAGCTATAGATTAGGAAGTTAAAAAGCTCTAGAAAGCGGACATCATCTGTGAGATTAAGTATCCTGAATGGCTGGCGAATGTGGTCCTTGTGAAAAAGCCTAACGGGAAGTGGAGAATGTGTGTGGATTACACAGACCTCAATGCTGCATGCCCCAAGGATCCCTATCCTCTTCCTAGTATTGATCAGCTGATCGATGCCACTTCTGGACATGTAATGCTGAGCTTCATGGACGCTTTCTTTGGATATAACCAGATCAAGATGAATCCCAGTGACATTGCCAAGACATCTTTCATCACCCACAGAGCTGTCTATGCTTATAAGCTCATGCCATTTGGCCTAACCAATGCTGGGTCAACTTACCAAAGGGCCATGGTACACCTCAGTCCAGCAACACATACCAGATTTGAAGGAATGCTTTGACACCCTGAGAAAGCACAACATGAAGTTGAACCCAGAAAAATGCACATTCGGAGTCCCGGTTGGTAAGTTCCTTGGATTTATGATCAGCTAGAGAGGGATAGAAGCAAACCCTGAGAAGATAAAGGCCATTCTAGAGATGAAGGCACCAAGAACCCATAAAGAGATCCAAAAATTGGTCGGATCTCTAGCAGCCCTGAGAAGGTTTATATCCAAACTGGCAGAAAGGTGCCTACCCTTTTTTGAACTACTAAAGGGGTCGAAGAACCGCAAAGAAATCAACTGGACTCCTGAGTGCCAGCAAGCCTTTGACTCCATCAAGGAGTACCTTTCTACACCGCCAATCCTAACTAAAGCTGAACCTGGAGAACCACTTTCCCTGTATCTATCTGCCGGACCCCTTGCTGTTGGGGCAGCCCTGATTAGGGAGCATGAAGGAAAACAAAAGCCAGTTTACTATGTGAGCCAAGTGCTCTAGGATGCAGAAACCAGGTATCCAAACTTGGAGAAATTTGCCTTTGCTTTGATAACAGCCTCAAGAAAGCTTAGGCATTACTTCCAAGACAGAGAAATTAAGGTGTTCACGGACTAGCCTCTCAGGAAAATCATTCATAGGCCTGATGTTTCCGGAAGATTGATGAATTGGACAGTGGAGCTCAGCCACTTCAATCTAACTTTCATACCCTGGACCACAATTAAAGCCCAGATCTTGGCAGATTTCATCGTTGAATGTTCTTTCCAAGAAGATAATCCAGCAACAAGTGTCAATGAGCCCAGCAATGAGGATAATCCAGATCCAGCTTCTTGGACTCTTAATGTGGACGGATCATCCACAAGTGAAAGATCCGGGGCCGGGGTTATTACGAAAAGCCCATATGGGTTTCCTATCTGGATTGCCATTGCCTTCAAGTTTTCAGTGACCTACAATCAAGCGAAGTATGAAGTATTGTTAGCCGATCTCCGTCTAGCCAGACTTTGAAAATTCAGAACCTTGAAGCTTTCAGTGACTCCCAGATTGTGGTTAAGCAAACCAATGGGTACTACATTGCCAAGGATCCAGTTCTAGCTCAGTATCAGGCACTAGTCCAAGCTCACATAGCCCAGATTCCATGCTTCCAGATTAAGCAAGTAAACAGGGAAGAAAACAATGAATCAGACATGTTATCCAAGTTAGTCCAGAATGCTTCTGACCTGATTCTGCTGTATACTTTGAAGAGCTAGAGAAGCCAAGCATTGAAAGCAAGGAGGTTCTGGAAATTGATGACTAACCAAATTGGATGACCCCGCTGATCAAGTACCTGGACAAAGGAGAACTCCCGGAGGAAAAGAATAAAGCCCAAAGATTGAAAGCCAAAGCAGCAAAGTTTTCCTTAAAGAAGGAGCCCTATATAGAAGAACCTATTCAGCCCCGCTCTTGAAATGTGTTGGTCCAGCTGAAGCAGAATATTGCCTAAGGGAAGTTCATGAAGGAATATGTGGAGACCATATGTCGGCGAAAGCTTTGGCACATAAGATAATCAGGCAAGGGTATTACTGGCCAACAATCCATGCTGACGCGGTTGAGTTTGTTAAAAAATGCAAGAATTGCCAGCTATTCAGCAATGTGCCCAGACAGAGCCCGGACTTGCCTTCTTCAGTCCTGTCTCCTATCCCCTTTGCTGTTTGGGGAATCGACATTGTTGGACCCTTTCCCCGGGGTAAGGGAGACCTCAGATACTTGCTGGTGGCGATTGATTATATGACAAAGTGGGCGAAAGCCAAAGCCATGAAAACTATTAACTAGAAAGACTGCATCAAGTTTATGGACAACATTCTTATGAGGTTCGGGGTTCCCCAGGTCCTTGTATCAGACAACGACCCCTAGTTTGTGGGTTCTGAATTTGAAAACTACTTGAAGGAGAGGGGCATAAAGCACGAGAAATCTTCAGTAGCCTATCCCAGAGGAAACGGGCAAGTGGAAGTAACTAACAGAATCATCCTCTGGGGAATTGAGAAAAGACTCCAAGTAAGCAAGAACAAATTGCCGGAAGAGCTTCCCAACGTACTCTGGGCATACAGAACAAGTCCCAGGACCAGCACCGGAGAAATACCCTCCAAGCTAGCTTATGGAACAGAAGCTAGGCTTCCTATTGAAGTAGGATTGTGTAATAACCCGGATTTTTCAAGAAATGATTTTAATATTATTTTGATAA
This sequence comes from Kitagawia praeruptora, assembly GCA_037693485.1. Taxonomy (NCBI): domain Eukaryota; kingdom Viridiplantae; phylum Streptophyta; class Magnoliopsida; order Apiales; family Apiaceae; genus Kitagawia; species Kitagawia praeruptora. Next base: position 110,415,860 of record CM075351.1, on the reverse strand, counting down.
TAATAATGTTTTTCCTAAAATGAGGAGGAACTTTTTTTTATTTTATTTTATTAAATTATTTTCGGTTAAGTGGAATCGAGTCCCTTTTTAAAAGTTATATTGACCAAGTAGATATCTCGAGTCAATAGTGTATTGGGCAAAGGTTTAATTTTTGAAATGTGAAATTAGTCAGTAAATATTTTATTTTAAATTACTGAATAATTTGGAGATTTTAAAATCATTGGAAAATGATTATTTTTAATTATTTGAGGATTTGTAGAAATTACTCGATTAATATATAAAATCGAGAATTTGAGATTTTATTAAAACAATAGTGTTTGTGGTATTTTATAAAGTCCTGTAAATTATGATTTATGAATCACCATAGTTATTTTTAAGAATTGTTTTTATAAATTATTAATATTTGTAAAATGTATATCAATTTAGAAAATTTAGATTTAATTCTATTTATTTCTCCGAAAATCTTTAAAAATATTCTAGTATTTAATTATGCTAGAAATTTTATTTTACAAATTAGAGTATTACCTCGGAATATTATTTAGCGTGTTACGTTTAATTAGTAGTGGGCCCGGAATAAATTGCTAGTAGTAGTAGTAGTAGTATTTACTTGTAATTGGGCCAAGCCCAATCACACAAAACACCACCCACGCTGTTAACACCAATCGGGGAGAGAGAAAGTGAGATTGGGGGAAAGAAAATTAGGGTTAGAAAAGAAAAAAAAATAGGAGAAGAGAGATCTAGGGGTTTTTTATTTTGAATCAATTGAACCTATACATACATATATATGTGTGTGTGCGTGGGTGTGGGTAAGTGTGTGTATATCACATGTGTGTGTGTGTGTAATCAAGCAGCAGCAAATGGAGGTCGCGCGCAGGGGGTCTGGCCGGCGACCGGGCGGCGCAGCCACGGGTGGCGGTGGCAGTCGCGCGTGGTTGCAGCAGCGGGGAGGGAAGGAACAGCTGGGCGTACGCAGCAGCAGTAGAGAGAGAGAGAGAGAGAGATGGTGGAGTTTTTCCGGGCTTGATCATCCGGTGGGTTGATTTTCGAGCAAGTTGAATCGAATCAAAATGGTATAATTTTTTTATACTTTTAAATTACGTATTTAATTGTGGTAATTTAATTAGTTAATTGTTGTAATTTAATTGATTTTAAATTGCGAGATTAATTGTTAATTTTAGTGATTAAATTAAATTCCGAGATTTAATTCGGAGGGTCTATATTTGTTGATGGTAATTATTGAGATTAATTGTGGGCCGATTAAAGGTACGGGTTAGCGATTATTAAATGTTATTTGTTATTTGCTAATTGGTAGTTGCTAGTTTGCAATTGTTAATTGTTAATTGTTAAGTGCTAATTGTGATTGTCATACAATGTGTAGTTATATGAGTGGTAAATGCTTATGTGCTAAATGGTATAAAGCGAGTCGTAGTATTTGATGGCTTTACTAATTATGAATGTTATATGTTATTTAGTTTAACTGCGAGGAGTCGTAAAGAGATCATAAGTTCTAAATGTCAGTATTTAAGGACTTGTGAAATTCTCTTCGACTAGATCCTCAGGCTTACGAATATCAATAATTGATTGTCACCAGTATAATTAATATGCTCAAGTGATATGATCATTGATATAGCGTAAGTAATAGTTAATGCTAGGGGTGGTTCCCTAGGGCTTACGAATATCAATAATTAATTGTTACGTGTATCATTAAAATGCGTGAGTGATACGATTATTGATGTAGCGTAAGTAGTAGTTAATGCTAATATAAATTATTATGTGTTTACTGCATGTCGAGGCAGAATTTCTTATGTGCTAGGTGTCGCATGTCTGGGCGGGTACTTTTACTTACTTGCTACTTTTATGTTGCTGCAAGTTGAGGCAGCTTTATTTTAGTAGTATAAATACAGGGTTGAATTGTTTGTGATTAATATTGAGGGTCTTTGACCCCGGGATAGTCCGATAAACGAATACCTCATGCCAAAATTTTCTGAAAATCCCCTGCACTTTAATTTATTTAACTTATTTGATTTCCAGGGTCAAAGGGCATGCTTTGGGTGTTAACTGTTATGTGTATATGTGTTAAGTGAATTATTTCGAGGGTAATTGTTGTCTCGAGGATTTATGTGCTAAGTTGAGGATTAAATGTGTCTTGAGGATTAATTGATTATTATGTTTCTTTATCGAGGAATAAGATAAATGCTTAGAGGATTATATACTAAATGAGTTTTGACAAGAGAGTGTCAATAGTATTATGGTCAAAAGTGGTTAGTAGAGCTTGATTAAGTGTTATAATTGTGTAGTGTTGTTTGCTATTATTAAATGTGTTATGTGCATTAAGTGGTATTAGAATAGTCAACTATAGGGAGGACACCTATAGCTTGACCTTATGTGACTTAGTGGTAATCCTGAGTTGTGTCTACTCGAGATACGAGGTTGGACTGACACGTACTCGTAACCTTTCAGTACCATTAGGGTGTAATCAAGTTGGAGCGACGGGCATCAACAAGGATAGATCGAGGCGTCGTATGAAGAAAGGTAAACTACCTCCATGGAAATGCTTGGACGAGGTGCGAAGGATTATTCGCGGTTTCTGTTTTCTGCTAAGGACCAGAGGCAAGTCTATTTATGCATACTCTATCGTTCAGAGTATATGTGTATTTTGATATATATATATATATATATATATATATATGAAATGTGCGGATTAAGATTTAAATCCATATTTGCGAGTTTTCCATTCTTGTGATTCCTCATCAAAACCAGTATATTTTGACTTTGCTCATGATTAGTAAGTCCTGCTAGTGCAATAATCAAAACCCCATATCTTATGATAATATTGATGGACGGTGATATATTTTTACGTAATTATACATCTTGAGTTATAAGGTTTATAATTATAAACTTTTTATATTGTGGAAGTGAACCATATATTATGTATCGGAATAAGAAAGGCTCAGAGGGTAGAGCATGTATTGAATTGTATAACTTAGCCCGCGTGTCGGGGTTAGTTGGTAATGTATATTTTCAAAACCCGGACAAAGCTTTTTAAAAAGAATTTCGCAATAATTAACCTAAAGGCAACATCACCAATAAATCAACGGTTATTTAATTAGTAAATACTTCTGAAGCATTTACGGATTAAATAAACCTTATTCGTCTAATTAAATTTATTTAATTGGATGAATATCTTTTCAAAACGTTTTCTTAAAAATCGCTTTGTTCCGGAATAATAACAAAGATAATTCCATGATTATAAATTCGATATTTTCGGTTATAAACATCTGGAATGTTGTTGATAATGTTATTTGGATGTTTAGTTGATTTAATGAATATTATTATAATATTCATTTAAAAAGGGATTTATTAATTATTTATTTCTTATTGACTGAGAGTCAGTATTTTGAGATATAGAGATAGTCGTGGAAACCCGGAGGGATTCCAGCGACCGATTATTTTCTCATTCGAGGAATATTATTTGAATATTTTCTCATACGAGCAACATTATTGAGTGTCAACTCATTCAAGGATTAGTATGTGAGTATTATCTCATTGGAGAAATATTATTTATAATATTCATTTGGCAAGGACTTATGGATGGTCTATTTACCTATTAACTCGGTATCAGTGTGAGTTATTTGTAAAGTACTTATAAACCGGTATACCTTGTAGCTCTAGAGATAAGAGCGTATTCATTGTGTTCGACTCTAAACCGGGAGTCGGTATTTGGTGGTATGTAGATAGCCGTGGAAACCCGGAGGGATTCCAACGGCAGAATACTATGCATTTTGAGGATTGTTATTAATAAACGTTATTTATATTTCCATAAGTATTACTTACTTGGAAATTATTCGTGGAATGTTAAGTGAGTATAATCTCAGTCGAGAAATACTAATTGGATATTATTCTTGAATATTCTTTTAAAAAGGGATCATTAAATAGTCATTGCTTAATGGATAGTATTTGTAAAATCCCTAAATTCTCGAGGATGATTCAAAAGTTATAAAATACTAAATGAAGGTTACTTAGGGACTTTCATAACCAGTAAAATATTATATTGTGATTCTCCCGAAGCAAGTTTTCGAACCTATTTCTTGCTGATATGTATATACTAAGAAGAAAAGCATGGTTATTCTTGAAAGGTATATACTGTGATATTATTTTATATATGTATGCTAGTGGAAAGCAGACTGATTGAGGGAAGATACTATGATACTTGATTATGATTTGAGAAATGGCTCACTCTAGATATTGAATATTAGTTATAGCCGGATTTTATAATTACCCTTAGCGAAGGGAATATAAATCGTATCTTTGTAAAAGACCGGGAGTCGGTATTTAGTATACTTTCGACGATATATTTTCATAAATATTTCGAATAACTATTATTGTGTTTAATGAATATTATTTTTGAATATTCATTTAGCGAGTATTTATTAAGTGAACATTTTTGTAAATATTCACTTGAGAACATATTAATTATTGATTATTTTGTTAATTGTGTATTTAATAAATATTCTTCAGATATTTATTAAATACTTTTAAATTAGCTTAAAAGCGGATTATCTTATGCATCTTCGACCTTCCATAATTATATGGAATATTTATGGACGTTATTAAAACTATTATATCAAGGGGAGGTTCCCAAATACTATTTTTCCATTTAAATCTATCTTTAAGATGATTCAAATGCTCGCTCGAACTTCCAAAACGTAGGGAACCTTGCTTGAAAACTGTTATTTGTAATTGACTCCCCGGTCATAAACTTTCGAAAGAATCCTTTTCTCATTCACAGTTCAATGACTGCAAGTCACAATGATTTCATGACTTCTTCAATCATTCGAGAAATAATCCGAGTCTCTTTGTTACTTCCTCAATACTCGAGGGGTAAGATTGATGGAACAAGTCCATATCCATTAACAAGCAGTCGCTTGGGAAATATTGGTGAATTCTCCTTTCCAATTAGATAAGACTACTTTGTGGAGTATTATCAACAAGTATTATACTTGGGGAAAGGGGGAGGAACTGTATTTTTCAGAGTCATGGATGTTATTCGAACTAGGAGCCGCGTAAGTGGCCGAGTGGCGCTGGTCCAGCAATGGCCCAACTGTTGGACGGGGGGTTCCAGAGGGTGGTTGACAAGTAAATCCGTCGGTGCTTCCTTCTACATATAGAGAACAAAAAGTGGGGAGCATAACATGCGACTGATCATTGTAAGTGTTATGTCTCCTGGCGCGTCAATGCTCCCGTAATGAGTTCATCTTCCAAAGTGGAAATTTCCTGTAACACGTATAGAAGAGACTTCTTTCAGGTTGACGGGTAGATTCCACAACACGTATTAAAGAGACTTCTTTCAGGTTGGCAGAGTTTGAAAATTGTTCAAAACTTATGTTTTACAATGAATTCATGCAGTATCTAGAACTGCAAGGTTATTCTAATAATATTGGCACGTGTTCAGTGCACTCTTGAAAGTATTTAAAAGATGAAAGATGGTTCATCGATTATTGATGTTAAGCCTCTAATGGCTCGTTTAAAAAAAAAACTTCGACTCTCTTCCTATCAGCTATCTCTGAGTCTTAAACTTACCAAGTGGTTAAAGAAATTTTATCCCGTACAGAATATCGAACTGTAGGGTGTTGTGATAAAAGTGATATACTTATATGTATATACTTTCAGACTTGTGGAATACTAAAAAGGGAATCTTTTTATGACTTGGTTTCTGTTTGATGAAAACCCTTGTAATAGCAGTATATTGAACTGCGTATTTTGAAGAGTTTTCGTAAAGGTTATTGAGATTACATCTTATACCATTTTGCTAAGGTATGAAGCTTACTATGGTTATTATGATCTCATATTATTCATTTGATGTTATTTCAAATGTTATACTTCCCTTATTGAAGTTTCATAGTTATAAATGTTTTGGATATGAGATTAAATATCGTTGGATATTGAATACCCCTTGTGTGTATTGGTGTATATAAATTGTTAAGCTCTAGTATTAACTTGCTGAGCAATTCTTTCGCTCATACTTGTTGTTTTCAAATATTAACCTTTCAGAGGAAGGTAGACGGTTGAGGCTTATCTACATGGCTAAGAAGAAGCAGGCAGTACGCCCTTATGAAGATGATATGATCCAGAAAAGCTATAGCTGGAATAAGTTATATGTAAGTATATTGATGTGTAATATTTATATTACTTTGTACAGGATAGCACTAGTTGCTGGTGTACTTCTCATCGAAGATATACTGGTAGTATAGGATTTGTAATACACAATGTGATGTAATTGAATGGATGAAATGAATTGAGTAATGTAAGGATTTTAGTTCTTGTTTCTAGCCCTATAACCCAAAAGATGTTTGGTAGTTGGGGTCTCAATTGTTGTATTTCAGTTAGTAAGTGACTACAGATGGTTTAATGTTGATAAATAGGTGATTTGTTAGTGAGGATTTCCGCGTGACGACCAAATCCTTGACCCCGGATTTGGGGATGTTACAGAAATGGTATCAAAGCTAAGGTTATAGTAAACTATAAACGAGAGTGAGTAGGAGTGTGTATAGTTATGTGAGAACGTCAGAGCTCATGTAGAGTTCATGTTGGACTATCGGATATAGTACCAATGATTAAGTTAAGATTGAAATGCCATGCTGAGGAAATGTTGAGATAGACTTCACTTCTTGTGATGATGGATGTCTACTAAAGAATTCTCAGAGACAAGTACTGGTCGACAGGGGCATGAATCGCCCGAGACCTAAGAGTAAGATGATTTTAGGGGATTCATGGATGTAGTATGTATTCCCCGAATTATAGGAAATTTCAACATGACGGTAAAGGATGGAAAGATGACATCTGGTATGGTGGCAAGGATGTGCTGAGATTGTACTCGTACGGTTAAAATTCCGAAAAGGGAAGCAAAACAAGATCACTATGAAAGATCATTGGTCGAAGTTGCGGGGTATTTAAATCTTCTCGAGTTTAGGAGAACTTGAGGTAATATTATGAATGGATTAGTGGGCAGACACCGGTTGTTTCAATTAATGATAGAGGTAAAGTGGTTAAGATGAGATTGGTCAATAAAGACGAAATGTGTTTTAAGAACCAAGACGGACTGAGAAAGTCAGAGAAAGACTTAAATAAGAAGGCTGTTATGCCAAAGGTGTTAGCTTATGTAGCACATATGATTGATATTAGAAAAAGGAATGTTTGGTATGAAGACGGTAATACCAGTAGTCAGATTTAAGTACGTATTTTCTAACGATGTTTCGGAGTATCGCCTAGTCGAAACGAGGAATTCGTCATTGCTAGGGGCGACATCGGTATTGAAGTCTACTTAAAGAGTAGAACGCTTGCTTGAGATGCTTGCGCTGAGTCGATTAGAACTCCCTGTGATTATGAATGTCGATGATTGAATCTTAGCGATTATTACGAGTCAACGATGACGTCAATTATCAAGCACCTTAGGGTGTGCATGGAAAAGAAAAGCTTTTAAATCGAACGATTGTCCGTCAGAGGAGCCGATATAAAGGCATCCATGGAGACCTTGGCAATACCCTCCCCAATCGTGAATCATTTGGATTACCTCCCCAATTTGTGAATTATTTGATACCTCCCCAATTGGTGAATTATTTTGATCACCTCCCTAATCTATGATTATTTTGACATCTCCTCAAGCGAGAATTTTCATAAAGAATATATTCCCTCTTTGAAGTCTTCTTTCATATTTGTGTTCACCCGTACTGGGTTTCAATTGTGCCAGAGGCTGTCATGATACCTACTTTTAGGTTTCTGAAATCCTGTCGAATGATGTTATTTTAAACTTCCACTCTCCTTCAATAGTGGATAATCCTATGGTGAAGTAACACCACTTGCTTGTTGTATACCAGTATCTTTCTGGTTATCCTTTCTTTTGACATTTCACCTTGGAATCTGATCAATTTTGACCCAAGGTGTCCCTTTTATGAATTAATTATCAAAAGATGATAATCATTAACTTGATTTTGAATTGCCTTAATACTAAACTACTTCCACTGAGACGAACTGTTAGTCACAGAGACATGCTTGTTTAACTCTAATAACAAGCCTAATTGTTTGTAATGCTTTGCATTACCTACATGACCTCTTAACTGAGGGAACCTCTAGTTGTAGAGTTTCTACCTGTTCTGTACTTGAAGTAGGCATCAGATTCTAGCTGTGTAACTATACTTAATGAGTCAAGAATAATGCTTGAAAGAAGTTCCAAGGTTCATGCCTCAAGCAAAGAGATGAAGACTGTCAAATAAATCACAGTTGGGATTTGAAGAAATGAAGAATTTGCCTAAGTACCAATTCGAGAAGTAGTTTTGTCTATTCGAGAAGTCCAGCATTCGAGAAGTCAGGGATTCGATATCTCAAGACACTATTCGATATCTCTGAATACACTATTCGATATCTCATTCGATATCTCAGAGATTCGATATGTCTACTGCTCTATTCGAGAACTCAAGAAGTCAACAAGTCAAAGTGGTATTCGAGTTCTCAAAGAGTCAACATGTCAAAGTTCCATTCGATATCTCAAGGACTCAGAAAGCTATTCGATATCTCAGGGATTCGACATGTCAAAATGCTCTATTCGATAACTCAAGGATTTCCAGAGAAAAGAACTATTCGAGAAGTGACTCAATATGTCATATAACAGTATTCGAGAACTCAGAGTTATCGATCAAGTCAATCCTAGTTCTCGAACCATTTACTTAGTCACTTATCGAATACATTCTTGGAGACAAAATATTGAAAAAATTGTACAAGTCAGAAGCCTGCAACAAGCCAATGCACTTTATGGACCACAATCTGTAATATGCTCTGGAAAGCCTACAAGGAAGCTTGGAGAGATATAGAAGAGACAAAGGACTAAAGAAGTGGATCTGAACAGGCTTTGCAAAGTGAAATCTGTAACCATTTGGACACTTACTCAAAAAGGATAGACAGACTAGAAAATTATTTGTTCAGCTACCTTATTTGCAGTAAGTAGGTTGTATCCATGTTCTATAAGGATACAGCTTCACTTCCTTAGTTAAAAAAACTTTGAGAGGAGTCAAGTTTTTCATACATTGTAAGTCATATCTCTCTGAGAAAAATGAAGCTGAGAATACTATCATTTGTATTCACAGATTGTAGCAACCTTTATCTAATACAATATTAGATTAAAGTGATATCGTGTCTTGTGTTGTTTTTATCCGCACTCATATCCTTGCACACACAAACACCTATCTTGCTACATAGACTTAAGAACAAGAAAAGTTCAAGAATCCATTCACCCCCCCCCTCTGTATTCATTTACTGTATTCAATACTCAACAAGTGGTATCAAAGCGGTCTATTTATTCAAAAACAGAAAAATGATCATGAGTTCGAATACACCAAAGACTACAGGAACGGTGAAAGTCCCTAAGTTTGACAAAGAGAATTACAACCTCTGGAAGATAAAAATGATGTTTTTCATCAAAGCCTCTCATCCTTTATATCCCGAGATTCTCAAGAATGGTCCCTTTGTTCCCCAAAAGGAGATTCCTGAAAAGACTGTTGGAACCACACCAATTCCAAGATCTTATGTGGCCAAGGAACCATCCAAATGGACAGACTCAGAAAAGGAGAAGGTTGCCCTTGACAGTCATCTCATGTTGCTGATTATAGATTCCATGGACATGTCAATGTTTGCAAACATTGCATCATGTGCCACTGCCAAAGAAATGTGGGATCACATTGAGGTGTTATGTCAAGGAACTGATGAGGTCAGAGAAAACAAGAAACAGATACTGGTCACACAGTATGAAGCTTTCATGGCACATCCCAAGGAAAGCATCACTGAGATGTTTGAGAGATTTCACAAGCTAGTTACTGAGTTGCTAATGAATGGCAAGGTTTACAGCACCAAAGAGTTGAACATGAAGTTTCTGCTATCTTCACCAAATCATCTAGAGCAAAGGGTCATTTCTCTAAGGGAAAGAGATTTAAACAAAGTTACATATGATGTGCTCTATGGGGTTTTAAAAACTCATGAGCTTGAGTTGCTTCAGAAAAGGGCTATCCAAGCCAACCAAGGCAGAATGATAAACACATCATGTGCCTTGATTGTCAACAAATCTATTCAAGACCTAGAAGCATCTACAAGCCAATTAAGGATAGAGGAGGTAGTAGAAGATGAAGAAACTGAAGCTGAGGTAAGTGAACCTGTTGAGGAGAAGGAGGAAGAAGGGTTTTATACTCTTGAAGAACTAGATGGGATGGAAAATACTTCATATGCCTTCATGGCCAGAAAATTTCCAAACATCAGATTTAAGAGGAATCAACCCTTCAAACCTAAAACCTAAAACCATTCATTCAACAAGATCAAGGCACCTGTGAAACCAAACAAGAATAAGTTCAAAACCAACCATGTGGATAGGTCATCTGTAAGGTGTTATAGATGCAATGACCTAGGGCATTTTGCTAGTGAATGCAAGAAGCCTAAAAAGAAGGATAGAGAGTATCTTGAGCTCGAAGCTAAGTATGAGGCCCTTCTGAAAAAGCAGACACAAGGTAAGGCCTACATAGCTGAAGGAAAGTGTTGGGATGAATCTGACAGTGATGGAGAAGAGCAGGAATTTTGTAACTATGCCTTGATGGCCAATTCCAAGGATGACACATCTTCATCAGACTCTCAGGTACCATCTCTCACTACTATAGACATGTCTGTTTCTGAGTATAAATGCATGATTGAACAACTATCTGTTGAAATGTTTAATATTCATACTAGTATGACTGCTGCTAATGAGGAAATTGCTAAAATGTCTGCTAAAAATGAAATATTAATCAAAAGAAATGAGGAACTTGAGCTAACTGCTATGCAAGTAGAAAACCTTAAGAAAGAAGTTGAATATCTGCAGAATAAGGTTTTATGTGCTAGTCAAGTGGAAAAGGCTCTTAGGGATGAATTAGCTGAAAATGAATTCAAACTGAAAACGTTTAAGAAATCATCTGGTCTAGTGCAATCCTACTGTGAGAAAATTCAAGCAAAACCCAAAATTGCTATTGGACTTGACTATGGCACTCTTAACCAGAGAAAAGGCTATGCTGTCATTGAAGATGACACTGTTGTTCAAGAGGAAGTCCCTCACATCTTGAAAAAGACTGAGACTCCTATTTTTAAAGAACCAACATTTGAAATGGATGAGGATGCCTTACTCATCAAGCAAATGTTAAATGATGAAGATGAGACACAATCCAGTGAACAACAAGCATCCTCTAAGAGTGAGAGTGTCAAGTCAAAAGCCAAGGAGCCAGTAGGTAATAGGTCAAGACCTAAGAAGTTTGTTAAGTTTGTTTCAGCTGGGAAGAGTGAATCTGAGAAGAAAGTGATTAAGAAGAAACAGAACAGAAATGGCAAGTTAGGGATTAACAAAGATAATAACTATGCTTATATGCCTAATGCCCCCACTACGCCATAAACGCACATACGCAACCCCCATTTTCAGTTGCGTAAGGCCTGAAAAGCGTTGCGTAAGGTCTTACGCAACGCTTTTGGGGCGTTACCAATACTGGCGTTGCGTAAGATCCCTAACGCAACGCTTTTCCAAGCTATTGCAACACTTCAAAAAGCATTGCATAAGAGGCCTTATGCAACACCAAAAGCATTCAAACGCAACACTTCATGGGGTTGCATAAGATGTTTCAGCCATGTCAGCATGCTGACATGGAAGCAAGGTGCCACGTCAGCATGCTGACATGTAAGCAAGGTGCCACATCAGCATGCTGACATGTCACTAGTGGGGCCCACAAGTGCCACGTCACAAAATGGGGGGCATGCCACGTCATCAGTGGGGCCCACCAAGGTGCCACGTCAGCAATGGGGCCCACATGCCACATCAGCAGTAGGGCCCATATGCCACGTCAGCAGTAGGGCCCACTGCCACGTCAGCAGTAGGGTCCACATGCCACGTCAACAGTGGGGTCCAGTATCTAACGCAACGCTATTTGAGTCTACTGCAACACTAATTTTTTTTAAGCAACACAGTTTATTGAAATTATTGTAAAAAAAGACTTTCTGGATAACTTACAAATTATCACACAGTTTGACAAATACCACACAGTATAGTATAAAACTATTACAATTATCCCATGCCAAATTGCCAACAATTATTTAATAACAACACATATAATAACAACACAATTTATTTACCAAAAAAAAAATAACAACTCAACTAAAATATAAAATTTATTTAGCTTTATTCTTCTCAGAATTTGCTTGATCTTTTTCTTTCTGAAGAAGCTCTTTCAACTGCATTATTTCAGCTTTCTGCTCATGGACATTTTCTTGAAGAAGAATCGCTTCCTTGTTCACATCTAATACAAAGTAACTCGGCTAGCTGGATCTTCAATTTTCTCATCTCCCTTGTTTTCCGCTCGCTTTCACTCTTGCTCTAATTCTGGTTTAAAAAATTAAAGACAGAAAATAAGAATATAGTATCAATTAAGAAGAATCATTGACCAAACAGTGTCTAGTCCTACCATATCCAGTTAGCACTGACTTGTGTTTACAACATCGGAAAGTATACAGGTAAAGAAAAAAAAATCTGTCCCCATAACGTGTCAATAAAACCTTAAAGCCTCAGAAATAAAGCATCAAGAATTTATCAATAATTGCATAACACAAATTGACATAATCTAACTTATTTTTTTACACAAGACATCGGTATAGTAGCATAAATTTCTATATAGCAAAAGCCAGCAAACTGATTGTCTTTCACTCTTACTTCCTAAAATTCAAGGTTCATAGACACACACATATGTAATCTGTCCATATCTGCTATAACAATGAAAGAGAACACTTATAACGAAAATTTCATATTGTTAGTTCTTAACTGCAAATAGCAGCTTTATAAATTCCCTCTCGAAGTCTCTAGTCCAGAGACGAGGCACGGTTCAAGGGTATAGGTCATTTGACTCCCTCAATTCCTTATTATGCATTTAATAAGAGAAAATTTTGGGTTTATCTATAAACTGCTAGCCAGTCCCACTTAAATTGATTAAATATTCTTGTAGAATCAAATTATAATTTTGCTATTGTTCTTATAATGTTTTAATCTCATAGTGTACAACTGTCCTTTATTATGCACCTATCTTTGATCTCTTCTTTATTTCTTTACATTGGAATGAATTGATTTTTTCTTCTAAAATGTATAATGAATAGTATATATATGTTATACATTTGTAAATATATTTTTTTTAGAAAAGGTTATGCCAAATTGTCCTGCTTTTACTATTTCATTTTATGCAAGTAAAGATTACTTGCTATTTCCTTGCGGGCACTATTCGTCTATTCTAAAGCAAAACTATATTCAACGGAATTTCATGACCAATAAACTTAAAGAGAACATCACGCAGTTGGAGGTACAGGAACGAGAAGCTTTCAAACCTACTTAAAATTGATTCAAAACAATATACAGATTAAAATGAAAAATACAAACAATTACAGGTGGCCTACTGGAAGAAAAAAAAATCTTTTGGAGGTATGAAAGAACATGTATAATAAGCATGGCAAGTCGATTATATACACTATTAAGTGATCTTTATAAATAACAGGATACCAGATAGAATGGTTGCTAGTTGCATCATGTTTTTGAACAGATATTTCGTACAAAAGTTTTGGAATGTCAAACCATGTTACACAAGAAGCAGAATCTGCACTAACCTCTGAGATCAGTGCCTTGCAAGTCCAAACGAAAGCTCCCTGATGAAAATTATAAAGTTTATAATCAGCCAATCAAGTTTGTCATAAGCCAATCAGCTAATATCAAATGTTTTTTTACAGTTTTGGTGAAGTAAAACTACTCCTGCCTAATAATCTACACACACACACACACTAAAAAAACAAGTGCCAAAAGATCACACTTGTTAATTTGTTTTTACATAAACATGAAAATTATTATTGTGGAATAAGTAGGAATTTGTTTCTGTGAATCTATGTTAATGTGTACAGTTATGTTACATGTACTTGGAGAGAAATACCTGCAACTGTAGGATACTGTGGTTAAAATGGATAGCTAGGAATACGAATATTAACTTTTAGAAAAACACATTAAAACCTAAACTTTGAATTTACCTTTAATGACAGAGCTTCATTATGTCCAAAAATATGCATATAACTCAAGCATTAAAACATCACAATATACCAATTCAAACACAATGAACAAAACAAATTATATAAACTTTATGATAAATGGAAAGCATACCAGTTGACAGCAAGGATTGAGAGGCCCGTGTTGCGCAACGGTTTCTTGTGTCATGCTTGTACAATGGTGTCTCGGAGAACTTTTAGATGCCTCTTGGCTCCTCCCTTTCCTCACATTCAGTTGCATTTTTACTAGTTGTATTCTATGTGAGACAATTCATCAAACAGGTTGTAAGCACTCAAGTATAAAACAAATACAAAATGAATTTGTTACCCTTTCTCCTCTTACCTCGCAGCCATTTCCCACTTCACGCCACCAGCAAAAACCCAACCCTCTTCTCCTCTGTCCACGCCGCCAGCACACCATTCCATTCAACTCAATCTTCCCCCGTTTATTCCCCACTCTGCCATCTCTTTCTCCTTACCCTCCACCTTTCGACCCTTCTTCGTTCACCGCCATCTCAATCTTCCTAGTACCACCCCGCCTCGCAACCATCTACTCCACCTACCTTCACCACCGAACTCCCTTAATCCCATCTCCTCTACAGCCGCCTTCATCCTCCGCCCGCAACCCAATCACAACTCCGACCAACACCAAACTCTCCGAAAATTTAAATCCAACCTCTACAGCCCCAACATACAACCCTATCAACCCAGAAATTTCAAAATGGTTCATATATCTCCAAAAACCGAACAAAGCCGAATCTTACCTAGAAAATTTTCATCTCAAAATTGATTGATTTATATATGTATAGATATAGCTCAATTTATAGAACACATTCATATATAAATCACTAATTTTGGATGGATATATTAAGAAATGTAAATTTTAGAAGATTATATGTATATGTATATGTGTGTAATGAGAGAGAGAGCAGCTAGATGAGAGAGAAGAGGGATATGGAGTGGGGGCGGTAGAGTGATGTGATAAAGGGTAGGTAGAAAAGGAGTTATAAATATTTGAACGGTTAGGATTTAATCCATAATTGCATGAACGATTCAGATTGTCTAAGTCTTACATGTCATCAATCCAAACCATCTCCTTTCAACAAATTGCAGCACGCCAAGTGTCTCTGAATTATAAATTAGCAAAATATGTACAAATATGTGTATTGTTTATCAAATATCTATATCTTGTATATTAAAAATAAAATATGTAAATTATTCAATCAATATTCAAATAAATTTATAATATGTATTCGATCTAATACAAATAAATAACAATAAAAATTGAAACAAATAATAATTATTTAATAATGATATTGTAATATTTTATAATAGCACCTATTTAAAATAAAAATATAAATAACTAAAACATTCAAAAATAATATTTAAATTTTTTTAATAGAAATTCATTACTCCCTCTGTCCCTCTCATTTCTTTACATAAAAAACTACGTATCTGACACGCATTTTAAGGTGCATTTTAAGGATAGTTTCATAACTTATTTCTGATATTTTCTTTTTTTGTATAAAAATAGAACAATCCAATTTCTATACAAAAAAAGAAAATTTCAAATATAAATTATAGAACTGTTGTGCCCAAAATCTCCATGGGCTAGATTTAGGCCCATTAAGCTATAGGGTTTGATCCATACGAGCCAGAAGATTGATCCAGTATGAGTTATGAAGATCAGATAGAAGAAATGACTAAGGAAGTATGAGTATTAAGAGGTTCCCAATGTACAGGAAGCAGAGCTAAGCACTAGAAGACCAGGTTCCTCCAAGCAGAAGAGTTCGAGTTAGCATAGCAACAGCCATAAAGATGATAAAAGCATACGAAGAGTTATCCAGTCTAACTAGTTTGTTATTTGTGCAGGTACTGACACTCAAAGGGAGGTCCCTAAGCGATATGTCCCGAAATAAGGAGGTCCCTGAGAAACAGGCTCCTGAAACGTAGGTTCCTGAGCACCAGGTTCCTACGAGTTGCCAACAGAAAGTTCTAGAAGTCGTCTAGAACAGATAAACAAATTGGTATCTGAGTATAATTCTAGGGCGCAGATGATCCTAGAATAACTCTAACCAATGAGAGAATCATAAATGGAGTACGAACTCGAGTTCTACTCCATTTAGCCAAATTAGTTCGTGAAAGGCTCTAAAGGAACCTGAGTCCAACACGAATTAGATGACCGAATGCAACTATTCCAGTAAGAGACAGAATCATATTAGAACTACGTGAGCTTGATCCCTATATATACAAGGGTACGTAGGCACCTCAGGGTACGACACATTAAGTTCTCTGATTTTCTCTAAAGGCACCTGAGATTATTGGAGATACCCTCGAGCTCAGCTCAACCCCCACAAACACAACCCAAACCTTTTCATAGAACAGTTGATCGCTAGCCTATACAACTACCTGTAAACCTCACATAAGTTGATTACGAAATCCACTCATCAACATTGGCGCTAGAAGGAGGGGATAGTTAATATCTTAAGAGTAGAAAAGATGTCAGGCAACTCGGATAGCGAAACAACCCGTTCTGAACGACAGATTCATGAGGGGAACACATCTCCTCCCAGAGCACCGAAGGTTACTAAAGCAGCCATGATGGAAATCTTAAAGACTGTGGGAGAACGTTTGTCGACTTTGGAGCAAGCTTCGAGCAAAAAGAAGAAAAAGAAGGCAAAGAAAAGCAAGAAGTCGAAGGTTACTCCGGAGAGGAGATTCCAGACGATGGTGGAGAACCGAAGCAAGATAATGGTGATGAAGATATGGAGAATCCTGAGAAGAGTAAAACTGGTAGCAAGGATCGTACAGGGTCCAAGGAAAAGAAGAAAACCAAGACTGGAGGTTCCTCAAAGAAAAAGAAGAAAGATAAAGACCCATCTGTTGAGATAATTGAAGAAGAAGGCACGGATTCAGATGAGGATACTGAAGAATCAAGCGCTGCAGAGTCGCAAGAGGAAGAAGGAACGAGTAAGAAGACAAAGGCGGAAGCTATTGGGGAGGTGACAGCAGAAGATGTCAAGAAAATTTTGGCTCAACTCAAGGACGAAAAGAATCTTGTTGTGAACCCTATAACAGCTTCTCCTTTCACCAAGAAGGTTCAAAAGTCGGCTCTGCCTAGGTCTTATAGGCCTTCGAATGAGTTGAAATTCGATGGGACTACTGACCCCATTGAGTACCTTAGTCATTTTGACACAGAGATGGATGTTTATCAAGTGAAGGAAGCCACCAGGTGCAGGTTACTGGCTGCAACCTTACAGGGCGGAGCCCATCAATGGTTCAAAAGGTTACCTGCAGATTCGATTGGTTCTTGGGCAAGTATGGGGAAGCTCTTTGTCACTCAATTTAGAGCATCTGTTGCATTCGCACCACCAACCAATACCTTAGCCAATATCAAGCAAAGACCTAGTGAGACATTGACAGAATATTTCAAGAGGTTTAATGCGGAGGTTCCTAAAGTTAGGAAGGCATCTGAGGAAACAATAAAGAATTTCTTAATTGCTGGTGTCAAAGGAGGCTCAGATTTTTGGAAAGCACTGCAAGGAAAAGAACCAGAGACGTTGGCAGATTTTTATGCCCAGGCAGAACCCTTTCGACTGGTGGAGGAGTCTCTAGCTGAATTAAGGAAGGATCCAGATTTTGTAAGGCAAAGTGGAAGCAAGAGGTCGAGACAAAGAAGTCCCAATGGTCGTGACAATAAAAAGGTGGTTAGTCGCACATCCCAGGTGAAGCCTGAAGCTGTGAATCCTACTAAACCTGTCATGAGTCAGGTACCGCCACCAGCTTCCTATAACAACAATAAACATGAGAGACCTGTCTATGAAACTTTCACCCCTTTGGTGGCTCCGATTGATCATATTTACGCAGTGAATGAGAAGTCCTCATGGTTTAAGAAGCCTTTCAGAACTGGTCCCCCAGGGAATAAGAATGAACGCCCATACTGTGACTTCCATGATAATAATGGGCATAATACTGCAGATTGTCGTCACCTCAGAGATCTAATTGAAACTCTAATCAGACAAGGGCAATTGAGTGAATGGGTGGCTCAGGAAGGAAAAAAGTATAGAGATGAGAAGACTCAGAAGACACAGACACAGGAACCTGTCGTGATGGAAGGACCACCTAAAGCTGGGTGCATACGCACAATTATAGGAGGTCCCCACATTGGAGGAAGCAGCAGGAATGCCATGGAGAAGTATACCCGTGAGGCTAAGGAACGTCCTTTAACCAGTATTTACAATCTGTCAAAGAGGTCCCCAAGGTTATTTGAAGGAGAGGATGCAGATATTACTTTCACTGAAGAAGATGCTTCCTGGGTGCATCATCCCCATACTGATGCTTTGGTTGTTGAGGCAGGAATTGGGTCTTATGAGGTTCATCGAGTGCTAGTTGATAATGGAAGCTCTGTAAACTTGCTATCTTATTCAGCTTTCAAGAAGATGCATTTTCTGGATAAAGATTTAACTCCAACAAACGATACCTTGTACGGATTCACTAATAATCAGGTTCCTATCAAAGGTAAGATTCGTTTGCCAGTAACTTTAGGTGATAAACCATGTTGCATTACACAGTTGGCAGAATTCATCGTTATAGAAGAGAATATGAATTACAATGCTATTTTGGGAAGACCCATTTTGAAGGAGATGAGGGTAATAACCTCCATTTACCACCTCACTATGAAGTTCCCGACACCAAATGGAGTTGGTATAGTTCGAGGATGTCAGTATGAGTCTAGAGAGTGTTACACCAAAGCTTTGCAACATGCTGCTAGAGCTGCTAAATTGCCTGAACCTATGGACGAGGTTCCTGATAGTTTTCCAGGAAAGAACCCAGATAAAATAACACTCGACCTGCGTAGCACGCCCTTGGAAGGTTTTGTGTCAGCATCCTGTAGAGCTATCAGAATTGAAGAGATCATAGAAGAGGAACCTCATGCTGAGATTCCAGTTTTTCGGGGACCGGATACCCCTTACTTACTGATAGAAAGTGCACCCCCTACAGACAAGGATGGTGACGTGTGTATGGTAGAAGGATTGGATGAAGAAAAACCCCGAAAACTGAAACATAATGGAAGCAATGAAGACAGTCAGCCAGCATCAAAGAGAAGGAATGTCATGCATGAAGTGCAGGAACCGTCTACCGTCCAGGAACCTCAAGAGGACTCAACTACAGAGATGGAGGTAGACTTGGACCCTCGAATGCCAGAAACCATGGTTAAGGCTGGACCAGCTGGTGAAACTCTGGATGTGAAGATCAATGACAAAGATGGTACAAAGGTGTTGAAGATTGGAGCTCAACTCGATCCAGCCTTAAAGGAATCCCTCATTACCTTTTTGGGCAAGAACCTGGATGTGTTCGCATGGTGTCATGCAGATATGGAAGGGATAGATCCAAGGGTCATGTGTCATAAGTTGAATATTGATCCAGAAAAGAAAGGAGTGAGACAGAAGCGAAGGCCAGTTAGTGGAGAAAGAGCTCAGGCATTGAAAGAAGAGGTCGACAGATTATTGGATGCAGGATTAGTTAAAGAATCTTTTTACCCAGTATGGTTGGCAAATCCTGTTTTGGTAAAGAAACCTAATGGAAAATGGAGAACCTGTGTAGACTTCACAGATCTCAACAAAGCATGCCCGAAGGACAACTTCCCACTACCACGGATTGATCAGTTAGTGGATGCAACAGCTGGACATGCCCTCCTCAGCTTCATGGATGCATATTCAGGTTACAATCAAATCCCTATGTATGAACCTGACCAAGAGCATACTTCTTTTATTACGGATAGAGGTCTTTATTGCTATGTATGCATGCCATTTGGATTGATTAATGCTGGAGCCACATACCAACGGTTAGTGAATATGATGTTTAAAGACCAAATTGGCCATACTGTGGAAGTATATGTGGATGATATGCTAGTTAAGTCTAAGGAAGCTGTTGACCATGTGAAGCACTTAGAAGAAATGTTTGGAATCTTGCGGAAGTACAGAATGAAGCTGAACCCTCAAAAATGTGTGTTTGGAGTAGAATCAGGAAAGTTTCTGGGTTTCATGGTAAACCACAGGGGTATCGAAGCTAACCCAGCCAAGATTAAAGCATTGATTGATATGAGGTCACCGAGAACTGTGAGAGAGGTTCAGTCTCTTACAGGAAGGGTTGCAGCCTTGAATAGATTCATTTCGAGGTCCACTGATAAGTGTCAGGAGTTCTTTAAAGCTATAAAGAAAGGAAACAAATTCGAGTGGACCGCAGAATGTGAGATAGCGTTTGGAAAGCTAAAGGAGCATTTGGGGAGCCCCCCACTGTTAGCCAAACCTGTGGATGGAGAAACATTGATACTTTATTTGGCTGTGTCAGAGTATTCCATTAGTGCAGTTCTGGTTCGAGAAGAGAATGGACAGCAAAGCCCAGTTTACTATGTTAGTAAAAGGCTACTTGATGCAGAAACGAGGTACACAGGAATGGAGAAGCTGGTTTTCGCATTGATTCTGGCTTCCAGGAAGCTACGACCTTATTTCCAAGCTCACAAGATTGAGGTGAGAACCTCATATCCACTTAAGCAAGTGATGCATAGGCCAGAAACTTCTGGAAGAATGTTAAAGTGGGTTGTGGAGCTAGGACAGTTCGACATAGAATATAAGCCAAAGACAGCAATTAAAGCTCAAGCTTTAGCAGATTTCTTAATCGAGTTTCCACCTCATGTAGAGGTTACTGGCCAAGAAGGGCCAAAGAGGTGGTGGAAAAACAGGCAGACAATGACAACTGTGCACCTTGGTGGACACTGTATGTAGATGGAGCTGCTAACAGTGGTGGAGCAGGTGCAGGCATAGAACTAGTTAGTCCAGAAGGACACCAACTCTATAGCTCGATTCATTTTGCTTTTAAAGCCACGAACAATGATGCAGAATATGAGGCATTGATTGCAGGCCTCAAGTTGGCTTTGGAGATGAAAGTAGAGAATATCAGAGTGTTTAGCGATTCAATGTTAGTAGTTTGGCAGATTCGTGGTGGTTTTCAGGCGAGAGGGCCAAGAACAGACTTATATTTGAGGTACTCCCAGGAGTTGATCGCAAGGTTCAAAGAGGTGAAGTTGGATCAGGTACCTCGAGGAAAGAATACCAAGGCGGATGCATTGGCCAAGCTAGGGTCACAGAGAGAATCCACGTTATTGGGAGTAATTCCACTTCAAATCCAGGAGCAACCAAGTGTTTTCAAGGAAGAGGTAATGGACATTGAATTTCCAGTTGAAGATTCCTGGATGACCCCAATACATCGTTACCTGGACAAAGGAGAGCTACCTCCCAATCAAAGTGATATCAGGAAGCTGAGGTATCATGCAGCCAGGTATGTAATTTATGATGGAGTTCTGTATAAACGAGGATTCAATCAGCCTTTGCTCAAGTGTGTAGCTGGAGAACAATGCAAGTATATCCTCGAGGAGATTCATGAAGGAGTATGTGGAAATCACTCGGGGGGTAATTCTTTAGCCATGAAAGTCCTTCGACAAGGATATTATTGGCCAACCATCAAAGCAGATGCTACAAAGTTCGTGCAGGCATGCAGTAATTGTCAGAGGTTTGCCAATTTTGATAGTCGTCCTGTAGCCCCTATTAAACCGATTGTTAGCCCTTGGCCATTCGCTGTTTGGGGAATAGATCTCATTGGAGAACTCCCGAAAGGAAAAGGAGGAGTGAAATACGCAGTGGTTGCAGTCGATTACTTTACAAAGTGGGCCGAAGCAGAACCACTTGCTAAGATTACAGCGTCAAAATTGACTGAGTTTGTGTTTCGAGCCATTGTATGCAGGTTTGGCATTCCACAGAAACTGATTTCTGATAATGGGAAGCAGTTCGATAGTAGAGAGCTTAGAGGATTATGTGAGCAGTTTGGAATCCAAAAAGCATTTTCAGCAGTATATTATCCGCAGAGTAATGGACAGACTGAAGCAGTGAATAAGATTATCAAGCACACTTTGAAGACAAGGCTTGAAGATAAGAAAGGAAGCTGGCTAGAGGAGCTTCCTGGAGTCTTGTGGTCGTATAACACCACGCCTAGAACTACAACTGGTGAGTCTCCTTTTTCCCTAACTTATGGTTGTGAAGCTATGGTACCTGTGGAAGTTGGAACAGGTTCCTTGAGAAGAAAGTATTTTGATCCCGAAAGCAATGAGGTCAATCATAGACTGTATTTGGACATGGTCGAAGAGTTGAGAGCGGATTCACAAGTGAAGTTAGCAGCATATCAACAGAGAGTTCGAAGGTATTACAACAAAAAGGTGAAGGCAAGACCTTTTAAGGTTGGAGACCTAGTTTTGAGGAAAGTCATGCCAAATACCAGGGTTCTGGCGCATGGAGCCTTTGGAGCAAATTGGGAGGGACCTTACCAGATAAAGTCAGCAATTTGGGAAGGAACCTACCACCTGATGGATATGGATGGGAACCTCATTCCGAGAGCTTGGAATGCAGAACATCTCAAGAAGTATTATCAGTAATTCTTTTATGTGTTTTTCTTAGGAAAAGTAAGGCTCTTTCAGCCCAAGAATAAAGGCAGCTTATTAGTTATAGCTGACCAGTATTTTGATTCCAGTATTTAATTATGCATGTACTCGGGGGGTACTTAATGTGAACCTCCCTACTTGCAAGACAATTTTTTCAAGTATTGAGCGATGTATAGCTCTACGTTGAATATTTTGAGTGCATTATTTGCAGCTATAGCTCCTTAATAGTTCTTTTACGTAATAATCATTACCCAAAAGAACTGGGGGGTAGTATTCCTACTTAGACAGTATTGCACTTTCTATGATTTGATATTTCATATGCCAATTTGAAATTTTTGAAACAGGTTACCTAGATTAACAGGTTCCTGTAGCATTGTGTTGCATTTTGCAGGTTACCTAATCTGACAGGTTCCTGTAGCATTGGCAGTATGTGTGAAGTATGAATATGAATTGACAGAATGTGCAGACTACGATTGATTGATCAGAATTAGCTTGTAGACAGATTGTGTTGAGCAAAGTATTAAGCCTTGGGCAGCTTCCCGAGCAAGCATTGAGAAAAGTCCCAGGTAGCTTCCTGGGCATTGAGAAAAGTCCCAAGTAGCTTCCTGGGCATTGAGAAAAGTCCCAGGTAGCTTCCTGGGCATTGAGAAAAGTCCCAGGTAGCTTCCTGGGCATCGAGCAAAGTCCCAGGTAGCTTCCTGGGCATTGAGTTAAGTCTCAGACAGCTTCCTGAGCATGAATTAAGCCTCAGGCAGCTTCCTGAGCAAGAGTTAAGTCTCAGGCAGTTTCCTGAGCATGAATTAAGCCTTGGGTAGCTTCCCGAGCATGCATTGAGAAAGCCTCGGGTAGCTTCCTGAGCAAATGTGATTGAAAAGCCTCAAGTTCCTTGAGCACGTAAATTAAAGTCCTGACAAAAGGCACCTAAAGTCCTGACAAAAGGCACCTTAAAGAGAAGCCTAATAAGCTCTCCCTCATGTGGAACCGCCTTTGGCACATGGGAAGAAGGGGTAAAATCCTTAGCATTTACCTTCATAAGATGTCTAGCCTGACACATGGAGAAGAGGAATCTGTGTGGACTCCCAGAACGGCACACAGGTTCCTAGACTCGCCTCGAGGCACAAAAAGGAACCAACATGCCTCGAGGCATGTTGGAACCTAAAGAATAGGATTGGGAACCAAGCAGATTACCTTTCCAAGAGAAAAAAGGAACCAACATGCCTCGAGGCATGTTGGGACCTAGAGATTAGGATTGGGAGCCAAGCAGGTAACCTTTCCAAGAGATGACCCGAACTAAACAAGAGAAAGCTTTTACTAACGTTAACTGTTTTTTGTTTTATGTTTATTTTGCAGGATTAATACTCGAGGAACCTGGTCTTGATAAAGAAGAAATTACTAAAGAAGGCTACGGTTTAGATTATCGATACAAAATATAAACACAGAGGTTCCAGGTTTTACAATTCAACTGTAGTTTGTTGCATTTATTTTGAGAATAGACAAGTGGAAATATGCATGTGTTCTGTTTCTTACAATGGGTTAGCCCACGTAAGCTTGACCATATGAGTAAGGAAGCCGAATTATTCTCTAGTGCATAACAGCGTAGTATTTCATAAGGTTTTGAAGAAAAGTATGCAGCAAAAAGCAAAAATCATAAACCATAAAGAGAGTTATGGGTACAGAGACCCAGAAAACCAGCATGAAAGTTATTGGCACGAAGGCCATGGAAACCAAATTTAAAGATACATCTTGCGAGGCGTTACGAGGAGCCCGCGACCTCATCAAAAGTTATTAAAAGTTATCAAAAGTTTGAACATATGGATCTTGTTGAAATTACGAAGGAGGAACCTCATCGGAACCCTTGGTGGCCACAGGAGGAGTTGGAAGGATAGGCTGAACAACGTCAGGAGCAAGAACCTCTGCAGTCTCAAGGTTGGCACCCGGAGACCTCTCAACCGTTTTCACGGGAGGTACAGAGGTTGCAGCAGCAGCTTTCTCCTCGAAATCTTTGATCATCCCTACTACGTCTTCACCCAGGAGGGACCAGTCTATATTGGGCATCTTCTCCCATGTGGAACGTATGTAGTCATTAATACCTTCATCATAGCCTTCATCATATCTGGCCTTCTCCTTGATAAGTATGGATGACTTCACAACTTCAGCAGCAGCATTCAAGGCATCCACCTGGGCTTCCAGTTCATTGGTTCTTTCCAACATCGATAGTTTCTCGTCCCTAAGGATCTTGACCTGACCTTGAAGTTCGATTTTCTCATCTCTTAAAGAGGTCTCCACAATCTTTGCAATTCTGACAGCCGCAGTGGCAACATTTACCTTATCCTCACTAGCAGCTAGTTCTGTTTTGAGTTTGCGAATCTCTCCTTGAAGTTGGATGTCATATTGGGTCTTTACAGCAAACTCATCGCAGTATCTAAGAGCAAATAAAGCAGATTGAGCAGTAGCAAATCTCATGGCGTGCATGGCTTCAGTAGGACTCATCTTACTCCAGGCAGCTATCGTCTCTGTAGGAACATGGGTGTCAATCATGTCCTTGAACAAGTTGGAGGATTGATCAGGATCGGTTTTTACTGCTTTGCTTTTCCTTGACGAGCGAGTCTGGGGAGCTGCTGAGAGGTCAAGAGTTGTCTGAGCAAACTTCCTCTTTGAAGAATCAGAATGAGTAGTTTGGGAAGCAGGAGTGCCAGGAATTTGATTAATAGAAGTTGCATTCAGCGGAACCTCCTTAGTTTCAGTCTTGAAAATCTCATCCACGTTCTTGGACCTTTTGATAAACGATGGGGCTTTTGGAGCCATATCTGCGAAAGAAAATGCAAGAAAGTATCAGAGATTTATATACAGAATAAGTAGGTAAAAGTATAGATGTATAACAATAGAAAAGAAAAGACAACAACAGGGAAACTCATACCAGAAGCTGAGGGTATAAAACCTAGGGCAGACAAATTATCAGGGGTCAATAGGATCATACAATCTCTTATGGCCGAAGAGTGCTTCAAAGCCTCTTCAGCTCTCATTAAACAAGCTCCAGTAAGAACAGTCTGTTTTGGAATTAATGGGCGGCAATTGAATTCAAAGCGGATAGAGGGGCAATCAAAGCAGTAAAGGAACTGCTCTTGCCATTGATCAAAGTTCTGTTTAACACCTTTTATACATCTGCCTTGATGACTAGGCCAGGCAGTCAGATAGAAACAACCAGAACCCTTACTTCAAAAATAGAATGTAGGTACTAATGGCTAACCTATATGAGTTAGGTGTCAATTGGAGAGGGGCCAAGCCATAGAAGTCAAGAACCTCTCTCAGAAAAGGATGTAGAGGGAAGTATACACCAACTTTGAAGAAGGCAGCAGAGGTTACAACATTTGGAATACCTCGATCAGGTATCTTGGTATCAGACTTGTGAGCTCTCTCACCTGGCTTAGGGATAACAATGGAGCAGGATGGACGAAAACATTCCTCATACAATTTCTCTAACCTAGTCAAGGTCATAAGAGAATCCATTTTTTCACAGAAAGGTACAATTTCTTGCTTATACAACTCCCTTTCAACGGACACTTCGTTATCAAAATCAGGATCTGGGATCAAACTATGATCAGGCTTAGACACTTCTTCTCCGTCAGAGGGCCAATCATCCCCCAAATCTACAAAGGAAGGGGTAGGAAGATTTGTAGAAGGTAAGGTCGAAGGTTTGAGAAGAATATTTCCAGGTTCATCAATGTCTGGAACAACAACCCTAGACCTAGTTCTTTCCCCTATTGGCATCATAGAAGGTTGAATTGAAGATAAGTGGTCAGAATGTGTAGAATCAGAGGACATCTGCAAAAGACAGACGGAGAAAAATCAGGTTTTGAGTCTTCTAAAAGAGAAAATAGTGGTTCTAAAGTTCTTGGACAGACATAACTATGAGACACAGGGTAGTCAGTGAATTACACAGAAGTTACGCACCATTAAAATGACTCACATCGACTACAGTATAAATCGAAAACATGTGTGTACAGAATATGAATGAACAATGTTGAGTCCCAGAAGAAGTCAGGGTCACAAGACCGTAAATCGATGATCAAACAAACAGGGTATAGAAAAAGACTGTGTGAGAAGCATGGAATAGATACAAATGTATACATACAAAGATTAGAAACAAAGAACATCGACATGCAAGACACGAAAGTGCAGACAGTACGAAATAAAGTCAAAAGAGCAGAAAGAAAGCAAGTCATACCTTAATTAGAAGAAAGCGGCGACGGAGAGTTTGGATTGAGTAAGTGACCGTCGGACTTCTCTTTCTTCTTCTCTCTCTAAGGGTTTTGGAAGATATTTGGTAAAGGTAAAAACTAGACTTGGAGTTAGAAGTGTGTTTATATAATCAAGACAGTTCCGTACACGCGTCAGAGCATTAATGGAGCGGTAAAAACGAAGAGGTATATGTGTGAAAGGCGTGTGAACCTTGGGAACTCATGCATTAACTACAGCTTTGGTAAGTGATAAGTCCAATTCGAACTTTGAGTTATCTCCAGCTGTCAACCATTATCTCTTCCTATAGATTCTTAAATTATTAAATTTAAAGAGACATGGAGTTGAGTGACAAATTAGATTCCCAGAGGAGCAAAATGCAAGCATCGAGTTGACTTCGAGAGCAGCTATCTGAAGAAGAAAATAGCAAGATAACAGGTTCCTTAATACAAAGGAAGCTTACTCAAGATTATATTAAGCTGAAAATATTTTATGTCCTGTTTCCTACGCCGAGTTAACTCATGTAGGCTTGGATATAAAATGTTGAAGCGAGGTATTGTTACTAGAATGGTTTAGCATTGAACTTTTGATCGTAGAATTAGAATAGGTTCCTTTCACATTACATGATTTCAAGGAACCGGGGGGTACTTGTTGTGCCCAAAATCTCCATGGGCTAGATTTAGGCCCATTAAGCTATAGGGTTTGATCCATACGAGCCAGAAGATTGATCAAGTATGAGTTATGAAGATCAGATAGAAGAAATGACTAAGGAAGTATGAGTATTAAGAGGTTCCCAATGTACAGGAAGCAGAGCTAAGCACTAGAAGACCAGGTTCCTCCAAGCAGAAGAGTTCGAGTTAGCATAGCAACATCCATAAAGATGATAAAAGCATACGAAGAGTTATCCAGTCTAACTAGTTTGTTATTTGTGCAGGTACTGACACTCAAAGGGAGGTCCCTAAGCGATATGTCCCGAAATAAGGAGGTCCCTGAGAAACAGGCTCCTGAAACGTAGGTTCCTGAGCACCAGGTTCCTACGAGTTGCCAACAGAAAGTTCTAGAAGTCGTCTAGAACAGATAAACAAATTGGTATCTGAGTATAATTCTAGGGCGCAGATGATCCTAGAATAACTCTAACCAATGAGAGAATCATAAATGGAGTACGAACTCGAGTTCTACTCCATTTAGCCAAATTAGTTCGTGAAAGGCTCTAAAGGAACCTGAGTCCAACACGAATTAGATGACCGAATGCAACTATTCCAGTAAGAGACAGAATCATATTAGAACTACGTGAGCTTGATCCCTATATATACAAGGGTACGTAGGCACCTCAGGGTACGACACATTAAGTTCTCTGATTTTCTCTAAAGGCACCTGAGATTATTGGAGATACCCTCGAGCTCAGCTCAACCCCCACAAACACAACCCAAACCTTTTCATAGAACAGTTGATCGCTAGCCTATACAACTACCTGTAAACCTCACATAAGTTGATTACGAAATCCACTCATCAACAAGAACTATCCTTAAAATGCACCTTAAAATCCGTGCTGGAAACTGGTTCGCAAACGTAAACAATCAAGAGGGACGGAGGGAGTATAATATAGTAGACCACTACATATTATAATGAAGGAAATAAATGAAGGAAATTTTTTAAAAAATTACCACGTCACTAAAATCGTTATATCTTGACACCCGTGTGATTGGAACCTCTAAAAAATAATTTAAAAAAATAGATTCATCATTCGGGACAAGACTAGTTAAAAGGAAGGTCGACTTTGACCGGTTTGACCGTTATAAAACCAAACCAAATTAATGAAGGAAATTTTTTAAAAAATTACCACGTCACTAAAATCGTTATATCTTGACACCCGTGTGATTGGAACCTCGAAAAAATAATTTAAAAAAATAGATTCATCATTCGGGACAAGACTAGTTAAAAGGAAGGTCGACTTTGACCGGTTTGACCGTTATAAAACCAAACCAAATTAATGAAGGAAATTTTTTAAAAAATTACCACGTTACTAAAATCGTTATATCTTGACACCGTGTGATTGGAACCTCGAAAAAATAATTTTAAAAAATAGATTCATCATTCGGGACAAGACTAGTTAATAAAATAAAATAAATATCTAGTGCAACACTTCAAACAACTAATGCAACACCACTGCTGTCTAATGCAACGCTTCTGCCACATCAGCAGAGATGGGTCCCACTTCTACCACGTCAGCAATTGTGGGTCCCACTTCTGCCACGTCAGCAATTGTGGGTCCCACAATTGCCACGTCATCATTGGTGGGACTCATGCCACGTCACCCTTGTGGGGCCCACACTGCCACGTCACCCTTGTGGGGCCCACACTGCCACGTCAGCAATGGTGGGACCCACACCTGCCACGTCAGATTTTTTAAAAAATAAATAAACATCTAATGCAACACTTCAAACAACAAATGCAACACTACTGTTACCTAATGCAACGCTTCTGCCACGTCAGCAAATGACACGTCATCATAGGTGGGGCCCACTTCTGCCACGTCATCAACTGTGGGTCCCACAAAAGCCACGTCAGTATGATGGGCCTCCTGACACGTCACCCTTGTGGGTCCCACACTGCCACGTCAGCAGTGGTGGGTCCCACATCTGCCACGTCATTTTTTTTAAAAAAAATATAAATATATCTAATGCAACACTTCAAAGAGCAAACGCAACGCTACTGGTATCTAATGCAACGTTTTTTGCCACGTCAGCAAATGCCACGTCAGCAAAGGTGGGCCCCACTTCTACCACGTCAACAAATGTGGGTCCCACATGTGCCACGTCAGCAAATGCCACGTCAGCACATGTGGGTCCCACTCCTGCCACGTCACCATTTATAAAAAAAAAAATTATCTAACGCAACGCCATCAGTTAGTGTTGCATAATGTGAAACACTGTGGGTAATACGTAACGCTAATCTATATCTAACGCAACACCAATTTAGCTCAGTTGTAAAAGACTCAAACCTTCTATCTAACGAAACGCTTTCTGTGCAACGCTTTGTAAAAAGGGTTACGTATGCTCACTTATGGCGTAGTGCCCTAGGAAAACTTGTCAGAACTGTTTCAGGACCAATCATCTAACTCATGCATGCAAGAAACCTTTTGGTAGTGTGCCCAAACCTTTCTATGATTGTTCTGTGCCTCTAAGACATAGAGATGCTCCATTCTGTGATAAATTTGACTGTATGCCATGCAACATGAATGTTATAACTAGTTGTTTTAATTTAAGAAGGCAATTCATTGATGTTTGTATCAGTCACAATTCTCACACACACTACAAAAGGTCAAAGTCTTCAAGTCCTCCTAAAGCTAGGAAGGTACCTTTGTCACCTAAGTCTGAGGCCTCAGGCTCTAAGACTTCTAACAGTGACAAGAAGACTAACACCAAGAAAGTTGATATGCATGTTGTTTATGATAAAACTGTTTCTAAGTCACATGGACCCGAACTTGTTTGGGTACCAAAGGAGAAGTAATACCTTTGTGTTTGCAGGGCAAAGAAAGTGAAAAGAAGGTCATGTGGATTTTGGACAGTGGATGCTCAAATCATATGACTGGTGATATGGCCCTGCTATCACAGTATGAGGAGAAGGCTGGCCCAATGGTTGCTTTTGGAGATGACAGCATGGGTAACACATTGGGATATGGCAAGTTGAAAGTTGGAAATGTCATCATTGAAGATGTAGCACTAGTCAAGGGACTCAAGCATAATCTGCTAAGTTTTGGTCAGTTTACTGATAGGGGATTCAAGGTGGATTTTGACAAAGATGAATGTTTGATCACCCACAAGAAGACTGGTGACTTTGCTCTATCTGGAGTAAGGAAAGGAAGCCTGTTTGTAGCCAATATGAACTCTGCAAACAAGGACAAAATTTGTTGCTTCTACTCAAAAGCATCAAATGAAGATTATTGGCTGTGGCACAAGAAATTATCACACCTGAACTTCAAAGCCATTAATTCTCTAGTCAAAAGAGAGTTAGTGAGAGGCATGCCCATACTTGAATTCTGTCAGGAAGGAGTGTGTGAGGCCTGTCAAAGAGGAAAAATGAAAAGATCAAGCCACAAGTCAAAGACAGTGACATCAATAACCAAGCCCCTACAACTCATTCATATGGACTTGTTTGGACTTGTAAATATTATGTCACTAGGAAGAAAGAAGTATGCCTTGGTGATGGTTGATGACTTTACAAGGTATACATGGGTGGAATTTCTGTCATCAAAAGATGAGGCTCCACAAGTAATCATTGAGCACATAAAGAGAGTTGACAAGGAAGCAAAGGCCAACAATACAAGTGTGATTGCATTAAGAAGTGATAATGGAACAGAGTTCAGAAATGCCATACTCGAAGCATTCTGCAAGGAGAATGGAATTTCTCAGCAATTCTCAGCTCCAAGGACTCCATAATAAAATAGAGTTGTTGAGAGAAAGAATAGAACTCTGATTGAGGCTGCTAGAACAATGTTACTTGATGCAAAGATGCCTACATATTTTTGGGCTGAGGCTGTGAGCACTGCATGCTATATCCAAAACAGAACCCTCATCAACAAAAACATTGGAAAGACACCTTACAATTTGATGACTGGAAAGAAACCTACTCTAAAGTATGTTCATACTTTTGGAAGCAAATGCCATGTATTGAAGGATAATTCAGAATATATTGGAAAATTCGATGCAAAGGCATTTGAAGAAATTTTTCTTGGCTACTCTATGGAAAGAATTGCATACAAAGTTTATGTCATCAGTCAAAAGAAAATTATGGAAAGCACAGATGTGACATTTGATGAAAGCAAACTACCTGGATTAGAAGAAGCCAATGATGAAGATAAAGATCCATTAAAGTTTGATAATCTAGATGATTCTGATGAAGAGAATGGAACTGAAGTTGAAACTCAAGTTCAACAAACTCAAGTGAATGATGATGCAAGAGAAGAATTTGTACCAATCAATAGTGGAGAAACAAGCATTCAAGACACACCTGTGAATAGTGGCAACATCACAAGGGGAGGAAATGAGAATGATCAAGACTTGGATGATGAAGCAACATCAAGAATGAGAGATCAGACTGAGCATTCAAGGAAATGGGATAGATCACACACTGCAGAGCAAATTATTGGAGATCCTAATGCAGGAGTACATCACGGATTTATTGAAGAAGTTTGACTTGGAAGACTGCTCACCTGCAAAGACACCCATGGCCACTGCCACTAAATTAGATGAAGATGCTAAAGGCAAGAAATTAGATATTTCAGTCTATAGAGGCATGGTTGGTTCTTTACTCTATCTCACTGCAAGTAGGCCAGACATCATGTTTGGTACATGCTTGTGTGCAAGGTTTCAATCAAATCCAAAAGAATCACATTTGATTGCTATAAAAAAGATCTTTAAATATCTGAAGGGCACTCCAAACTTGGGTTTATGGTATCCTAAGGACACAGGGTTCAATCTGGTTGGTTATTCTGATGCTGATTATGCTGGATGCAGAGTGGATAGGAAAAGCACCTTAGGTAGCTGCCAGTTTCTTGGACAAAGGTTAGTCTCTTGGTATAGGAAAAAATAACAATCTGTGTCAACTTCTACAGCTGAGGCTGAATACATAGCTGTTGGAAGTTGCTGTGCTCAAGTGCTTTGGATTAGAAATCAACTTAGAGATTATGGACTTGTGTTGGAAAGAATTCCAATCATGTGTGACAACACAAGTGCAATCTCTATAGTTGCCAATCCTGTCAATCATTCTAGAACAAAGCACATTGACATCAAATATCATTTCATTAAAGAACATGCAACTAATGGAACCACTGAGTTGCATTATGTCTGTACAGATAAATAACTAGCTGACATATTCACTAAGCCATTAGATGAAGCCACCTTCACAAGGTTGGTTAGTGAGATTGGAATGCTGAATTCTTCAGATTCTGGCTAAGTGAATATATCAACCAAGTTGTTGCAGCAGTAAACACTTACTTTATTTAAATGCTCAATATTTTTGAAGTAAGTGTTGACTGAAATATATGAGTTATAAATATTTCCAATCTGCTGCATATATCAGAAAATCATATTTTGCCAACTTGAAATTTCTATGAAATTTTAAGAACATCACTATTTAATCTGTTGGAATATTCTTTATAGAATATGTCTGGTAGATTTTCAAAAGATAGTGAAAATTAAGTTTCTATGAGTAAAAAGAATAGTTCGATAAGTCAGACTTCTCGAATGGTTCATTTCATTGTTAGTGGTCGACTTCTCTAACAAGCCTATTCAGGACACTCTTGAGTTCTCGAATAGTGTCTTTTAGAGAACTCGAACAGAGACATGAGTGAGTTCTCGAATAAGGTATTTAAGTTCTCTATTGACAGAGTTCTCGAATAGCATGTTTGAGTTCTCGAATCATTTGAAAAGGCTGATTTCTCGCTGAATTTTAACCGATTTTGGATTTTTTATTCAAAATTCAAAATTACTCATAAAAACATATCTTACCTAATTTAGAATTTATTCTAAGTTAGATAACTGCCAGCTGTGAGTTACAACATGCTTGAGTTATCGATTAAGCCTCTCTTGACTTATCGAATAGTTGTTTTCTGCTTCTCGAATGCCTGACTTGTCGATACAAAACATATGTCTAATTGACAAGTCTAGTACTTCATACTTATATAATTCTACATCTATTCGATTCACTTCATTCGATTTCTCAAGAATCTAAACTCCCAAAACCTCTGAAAACCCTAACTGCAAAAGCTTAATTTCTTCTTCAACCTTCATTCTCTTTTCTTCTATATACAAATGGCAAACACCCAACTCACCATACCCACTCAAACCAATTTCATTGCAATAACTAACGATGTGGAAGCACCTAATGCAAACTTCAAGTGCTTTGTCCGCTGGATGTCAGAATCATACATCAAGAGTGCACTATCAGCCAACCCAACTCTGTATCTGGACCTCCTAGAACAGTTTTAGAGAACTGCCATCGTGGAAGTCATTGCCCTCGAGAATGATATAACCTCCTATGTAGTCTATTGCAAGATTCAAGGCCAGGATATTACTATTACTACAGCAGACATGAATCAAGCACTGGAATTACAACAAGAGTCATATGACACACTGGCCACGAATACACAGTTGGAAGAATTCTTTGAATTCATCAACTACTCAGATGTGATCAATCTTGGGAAGTTAAACATGAAGCATCTGCGGAAAGAGTGGAGTTATGTGTTTGCCACCATTCTTCAAGTCTTCACAGCCAGGAAGTCAAGCTTCGATCAGATTAGGGCACCTGCACAGCAAATAGGCTATGCCTTGGCTTATGGGAGAAGGATAGATGTTGGTCAAATTATTCTACAAGAGCTATATGGGAGACTTGGCAAGAACACAACCAAGAGAGGTACTGAAATTTTCTTCCCTCGCTTTATTCAATCTGTACTTAACTTTAAAAATGCTAAATTGATTGAATTGCCTAGAGTAGATAACAGTAGAATAGGCTACCCTAGGTCCATGACCAAACTTATTTTTGGTAATTTGGAAACTAGGACTGATGTGGATGTAAGACTCAAAATAACTCCCCATATGGAGAGTCTATTTAGGACTTACCCCCACAACATGCCAACATTTGACTCAAAGTCACAGTTAGCACAACCTAAGCAAGTAGTACAAGATACTAACCCAAGGCTTGCTAACCAACCCTCTAAACCAAACACTCTACCACACAGTGAGCCAACTGCATCATCCTCTCAAAAGAATGATGTTAGTAAAAAGAAGAAAAATGAGGTGATGTCTGCACCCTTGAACATATTATCTGAAGCAGCATTGGCTGTGGAATTAGGTATAGGTAGTGAGGAACCTGAGTCACCCTTACAGAGGCCAAAGATGAAGAAATCTAGAACCACCTTTTCAGTCACACAAATGGCTGTAGTTGTAAAATCAGGGGCACACAGTTCACTAGATGTATCCTCTCAATAGGGTGCATCTATAGAATCAAGCATCCTCCCCAATGCACCTAATTGTACAGAGTCAGCACATGGGAGTGATAAGGCTGGCACAACACTGAGTGGAGAGCACATCACAATTGAAACTCCCTCTATCTTTTAGGGGGAGTTGCCAAAATCTAATCTACAAGACACTTCTCTTCCAGAATCTACCACTCATATTTTTTTGGAGCCTGTACTTCAAGAAATTGAAGAACAAGGCATTGATCACCAAGGATTCTCTTCTCTTGGTGAGCCAATGAATTCAAGTGACATGGTGCTTAACATTGTGCTCACCACCCAGGACCCACATTTAGATGGTGAGGGAATGCATGCTGGGGCATGTCCTGATGACACCATCACAAACACAGAGGATTCACTAGTTTTTACTAGAGACTCTGTGCCTGTGTCAACTGCTGGTGTAACTCATCCCACTTCTGTGGAGACACCAGTAGTAGAGTCAATCCATCCGGTTGCAGAAGTTGCATCTGTAACTGAGGAGTCTAGCTTGCCTAGCTCTAGCTCTGACTTTATGTCACAATGGCTGAAGCCTGTGCAACATGACAGTGCTTCAGGATCAGGGTTTGTTCCACAACAATTGACGGTTGAAGCACTTCAAAGCTTAATTGTGGATCATGTCCCTGAGTTCACAAAGATTGCTCAAAACCTTCTCACTGCAAACCTGCCCAATCCTGACTATGAAGCTATTCTCCTATGCCACAGAGATGATGTGGAGCTACAAAAGGCAAAGATAATAGATGATTCTGAGAGAGATGGCAATGTAGATGCCTGGCTACAAGGAAAGTTTGATATTCCTCTCTCAGACAGTCTCCAGTACCTCAGAGAAGAGTACATCACTTCACTAGGGTCCAATGCCAAATCTCTCACCCCTAGTGATGTCTATGAAGCAGTGAATGACAGCTACAAGGGCATTCTCAAGGCTGCACACTACCTTGGAAAGGGACTCAAAACAGAAATTCATGAAGTGTGTACAACCACAACCAAGGAGGTGCATTAGATTAAGAGAGCTTTTGATGCCAAATTCTCTTCATTGGAGACTGTACTCAAGGACATTCTGGCATGCAAGTCTACCTATACCAAGATGGATAATGGTTTAGCTCTACTCCATGACACTGTCACAGGTCTGGGGAATAAATTTTAAGCCCTATCTGATCAGACCACAGATGCCAATGCCTTGCTGAGGATCATGTTCAAAAATTTTTTTGGAGACAAGCTGGTTACTGATGTCCCAGTGCATGATTTGACTAGGTTTGACGTGCAGAGACTTAAATAACAATCCCTGTCTGGCTTCAAATCTACTGAATTGTTCAGCAAGGTAGATGCACTTGAAAAGGAGGTAGCTACTCTCTCACAATCCAATGCTCATCTAAAAAAGAAAGTTGAGACTCTTACTGAGCAGTTGAGCACTCAAGCCACCACCACAGCTGATGTTCTTCTGCATCAATAATCTATGTTGGCTGCCATGATGAAGCACATGGGTCTCCCTCTACCTGAAGAATCTTCGAACCCTAAGGTCACTCCTACAGCCTCTGTGCCTGACAACAAGCCTAAGGGGGAGAAGAGGACATCAAGGAATTCAAATACAAAGGGGGAGAAACCTAAGGAGAAAAGTATAAAGATAAAGGAGGGTGGCCACTAAAGTGCATCTAAATCCCTAACTCATGTGCCAGGTAAAGGGAAATCAAAAGTTGATGAGCCCCCAACCACTCTGCCAGTTGTCACTCTACCAATTGTGCATGTCATCACTTCAAGTGGCCAGAAGCAATCCATCACAACCACAGTGGTTGCAGGGAGTATGCCATCTGATAACTCTCCATCTACTAAAATTATAAGTGTCAAACCTGTAGAAGTAAAGGTGGTTACTGAGGCCAAGCTACAAGAAGTTGCAAACTCTAATGTCTACCATGATGATACATTCTTGAAGTTACTGAAAGTCTCAAGGGAACAGGCTGATGACACTCAAATATATCTAAGGAGGCTGAGGGATCAGATCAATTACTTCAATGTGATACCTAGGAGAGTCAATGGCTTATGGATCAAGGAGGTGGTGATGGTGGCAAAATCCAGTATCTGGCATCTATCCTACAACACTCTACAAACATTGAAACATTCAGAGATATATGTACTGATCAGGCTTATTGAGAAGAGGAATGACTTAAGGAATGATCAACCTTCAAGGCTGCTAGAAGTAATCAAAAAGCCATGGACAATCATCTGCCAATCTGGCACCAAAATTGAAGACATCAAGCAATTGGTCATTCCTCATTATCTCACACCTCAAAATCAAAGACTTATTGTTGCAATGATTGAGCAACTACAGAAGAAGGGTGGAGCCAGAAATGCTGAAGAACTAGAGGCACTGCAAATTCTCAGATCCTTTATTGTAACTGGTGTAATTCCAGAAATTGCCAAGCCTAGGAAAAATAAGGATGATAAAGATGAGGATAAAAGTGATGGGAGGAGAAGACATCACAGGAGTGATAAGGGAGATGAAGACAAGAAAAAGAAGAGGGATGACAAAGAGAAGAAAGATGGTAATGACCAAGGGAAAGTCTATGAGAGGACAAGTGTGAAATAGCAAGCCATAGGCATTGCTGACAGTAACCTCACCACAACACAAGACTCTAAGTCTAGGGTAAATACTGTTAGTAGTGACCTACAAAAGTCAAATTCCATGGCCTTTGCAAATGTTTTACTACCTCAAGAAGAGAAGGAGATTCAAGCCAAAAAACCATGTGTATGTTTCAGAAAGTAAACTGCTAATGGAATACTACAATGGTCTACAAGCAAGGGTCATAAGTTTCTGCCTAGCAATCATGTAAGAAGGACTAAATTCAAGCATGTTGCAAGACGGGTGAAGTTTTCCAAGTCAAAGGCACTGACAATAATTCCAGGACTAAACCTACTACCTCTGGATGAAAACTATGATGAAGACCAACTGCAGTTCCTATGGGCTCAAAGAATCCATCATGTTGCCATTGTTGATGATCTTCTTGAAATTAAATATACTAATGGAAGATAGAAGAAATTCAGATAAGGAACATGTCAGCACTGGGGTAGGCTATATGACATAGAAAGAATAATTACAATGTTGGATTCTGAAGACAGAGTGGAAAGGGTATGGAAGCTGGAGTTAATTAACTTTGTTAAAATGAAGAGAGATCACCAGGCAGAAATGAAAAGGAAAAGTGAAGAGCTACTAAAGAAAATGGAGGAGGAGTTTGCTGCAATGGAAGCTAAGGCTGATGAATTGAGGGCTATGGGTCTGTGTAGAGTCAAGTTTAATCATTACATCATTGAGTACAATAAATATGGTAGAAATGTAAAGATTAGAATGGACTACATCAGTTCCTATTCTAAGAAACAGCTGAATGAAGTACTCAAGGATTTGTCAGGCTCCCCTCTAATTGAAGAACTCACTGCAATGGAAGATATTATTCTTGCCATGGAAGAAAATGCAAAGAAGAAAGCTAAAGAAGCTGAAAAGAAAATGAAAAATGAGAATCTGCAAGCCAAAGCTCAAGAGATGAATCCAGAAGGATATGGCTAGTTGTTCCTCATAACTTGTAAGAAAACTTTTATGTATTTTCTTCAATCAATCTACATACCTGTACTCTTTCAAGTTTTATCTTTATGTATGTTAGGCTTTTTATCAGACATGAAATTGTGACTAAAGGTCTTACTCACAATTTGGGGGAGATTGTTAGTCACAGAGACATGCTTGTTTAACTCTAATAACAAGCCTAATTGTTTGTAATGCTTTGCATTACCTACATGACCTCTTAACTGATGGAACCTCTAGTTGTAGAGTTTCTACTTGTTCTGTACTTGAAGTAGGCATCAGATTCTAGCTATGTAACTGTACTTATTGAGTCAAGAATAATGCTTGAAAGAAGTTCCAAGGTTCATGCCTCAAGCAAAGAGATGAAGACTGTCAAATAAATCACAGTTGGGATTTAAAGAAATGAAGAATTTGCCTAAGTACCAATTCGAGAAGTAGTTTTGTCTATTCGAGAAGTCCAGCATTCGAGAAGTCAGGGATTCGATATCTCAAGACACTATTCGATATCTCTGAATACACTATTCGATATCTCATTCGATATCTCAGAGATTCGATATGTCTACTGCTCTATTCGAGAACTCAAGAAGTCAACAAGTCAAAGTGGTATTCGAGTTCTCAAAGAGTCAACAAGTCAAAGTTCCATTCGATATCTCAAGGACTCAGAAAGCAATTCGATATCTCAGGGATTTGACATGTCAAAATGCTCTATTCGACAACTCAAGGATTTCCAGAGAAAAGAACTATTCGAGAAGTGACTCAATATGTCATATAACAGTATTCGAGAACTCAGAGTTATCGATCAAGTCAATCCTAGTTCTCGAACCACTTACTTAGTCACTTATCGAATACATTCTTGGAGCAAAATACTGAAGAAATTGTACAAGTCAGAAGCCTGCAACAAGCCAATGCACTTTATGGACCACAATCTGTAATGTGCTCTGGAAAGCCTACAAGGAAGCTTGGAGAGATATAGAAGAGACAAAGGACTAAAGAAGTGGATCTGAACGGGCTTTGCAAAGTCAAATCTGTAACCGTTTGGACACTTACTCAAAAAGGATAGACAGACTAGAAAGTAATTTGTTCAGCTACCTTATTTGCAGTAAGTAGGTTGTATCCATGTTCTATAAGGATACAGCCTCACTTCCTTAGTTAAAAAAACTTTGAGAGGAGTCAAGTTTTTCATACATTGTAAGTCATATCTCTCTGAGAAAAACGAAGCTGAGAATACTATCATTTGTATTCATAAATTGTAGCAACCTTTATCTAATATAATATTAGATTAAAGTGATATCGTGTCTTGTGTTGTTTTTATCCACACTCATATCCTTGCACACACAAACACCTATCTTGCTACATAGACTCAAGAACAAGAAAAGTTCAAGAATCCATTCACCGCCCCCTTTGTATTCTTTTACTATATTCAATACTCAACACGAACAACCCTATACTTATAGGGGCCACAAGGACTATCTTTCTGTGTGATAGAAATCGGATGGGACGCCAGCACTTGTGAGTTGTGAAATACAAGAAGGCTAATTACCTTTAGTAATGTCTCACCTGAGACACGCAACGTGAGTTCGCTTGATCATATTGATCTCTCGGTAAATCTCTTATCTCAATTAAGGTTGACTTTAACACTCATAACCTTATGATCACCAGCGTGTGACAACTGCCTTGATATGACATCTATCTTTTCAAAGATCCCTGATTCTTGCTATCTCTAATGAATTTCAAGGGGATGCCAACCAGGTCGGCCAAGTCAGAAAATTGCTGATAGAAATTAAATTCGAGCGGAATCGCCTATGACAAGAGCGGATCCCCAAGACGAATAGAATATCAGTGACATATCAATGGTATTAGTTTAGTCTCTCTCTCAAGGATGTTATGATTGATGTAATGAGTGCATTCTCTCTCTCAAGAGTGTTATGTTAATGGAATCAGTGAACTCTCTCTCTCTCTCTCTCAAGGATAGTATGATAATGGCAAGTTAGTCAAGGTATATAAATGTGAAAAAGAATAATGATGGGTTGTAACACTCCAGAGATAAAGGTGTCAGATAGATACCCTATAGTTGAATTGAGATTTTGGCGGAGTTGTTTACAAATGGACACTATGTCTGGTTTCGCAGAATAAGTGTTGATGATGAAAAAGTTAAGGAACCCCAGTAGTTGCCTTAGCTGATTCCGTGGACGGAATCCTTTTAAGGAAGGTAGACTGTAATAACCCAGATTTTTCAAGAAATGATTTTATTATTATTTTGATAATAATAATGTTTTTCCTAAAATGAGGAGGATTTTTTTTTATTAAATTATTTTCGGTTAAGTGGAATCGAGTCCCTTTATAAAAGTTATATTGACCAAGTAGATATCTCGAGTCAATAGTGTATTGGGCAAAGGTTTAATTTTTGAAATGTGAAATTAGTCAGTAAATATTTTATTTTAAATTACTGAATAATTTGGAGATTTTAAAATCATTGGAAAATGATTATTTTTAATTATTTGAGGATTTGTAGAAATTACTCGATTAATATATAAAATCGAGAATTTGAGATTTTATTAAAACAATAGTGTTTGTGGTATTTTATAAAGTCCTGTAAATTATGATTTATGAATCACCATAGTTATTTTTAAGAATTGTTTTTATAAATTATTAACATTTGT
Organism: Kitagawia praeruptora; assembly: GCA_037693485.1. Classification (NCBI taxonomy): domain Eukaryota; kingdom Viridiplantae; phylum Streptophyta; class Magnoliopsida; order Apiales; family Apiaceae; genus Kitagawia; species Kitagawia praeruptora. The sequence goes on along the minus strand of CM075351.1, from coordinate 110,374,776 downwards.
AAAATGTATATCAATTTAGAAAATTTAGATTTAATTCTATTTCTTTCTCCGAAAATCTTTAAAAATATTCTAGTATTTAATTATGCTAGAAATTTTATTTTACAAATTAGAGTATTACCTCGGAATATTATTTAGCGTGTTACGTTTAATTAGTAGTGGGCCCATAATAAATTGCTAGTAGTAGTAGTAGTAGTATTTACTTGTAATTGGGCCAAGCCCAATCACACAAAACACCACCCATGCTGTTAACACCAATCGGGGAGAGAGAAAGTGAGATTGGGGGAAAGAAAATTAGGGTTAGAAAAGAAAAAAAAGTGAGGAGAAGAGAGATCTAGGGGTTTTTGATTTTGAATCAATTGAACCTATACATACATATATATATATATGTGCATGGGTGTGGGTAAGTGTGTGTATATCACATGTGTGTGTGTGTGTGTGTGTGTAATCAAGCAACAGCAAATGGAGGTCGCGCGTGGTTGTAGCGACGGGGAGGGAAGGAACAGTTGGGCGTGCGCAGCAGCAGTAGAAAGAGAGAGAGAGAGAGAGAGAGAGAGAGAGAGAGAGAGAGAGAGAGAGAGAGAGAGGGGGGGGAGAAGGGAAAGAGATGGTGGAGTTTTTCCGGGCTTGATTATCCGGTGGGTTGATTTTCGAGCAAGTTGAATTGAATCAAAATGGTATAATTTTTTTATACTCTTAAATTACGTATTTAATTGTGGTAATTTAATTAGTTTTTTTTTTGATCAATGGAAAAATTCATTAACTTGGAAATTCAGTAGACAACTTCTCCAACAACAAATCTGGAGGAGATGTAAAATGATTTTAGCTATTTAACAAACATGGTACTCTTGCCATCAAATGGGCAGCCTTGTTTGCTTGCTTTCTGACATAAATAACTGATAGATCGACTCGTTCCTTAAGCTTCTCCTTGCATTCATCAATGATATGACCAACTTCTAGTTGGTACGCATCCTCAGCAGCTAAGGCATGCACCACCAGTTGCAAATTTGTTTCGATAACAACATGCTGAACTCCAGAGGTAATAATCCACTTAATCGCCTCGCAAACACCTGTAGCCTTAGCTTCCATAACTGACACTTCACCTACTAGTCTCATATTCTTCCCAGATACAAACTGTCCTGTGGCGTCTCGTGTTACCATACCCAAAGTGAACATACCTTCACCAACCTTCAAGGATGCATCCACATTCAATTTGTAAGTTCCTGTCTCAGGTGGATGCCACCGTTCTTGTTCCTGCATTTCTGACTCAGGGGGCGTACTTTTCGTTCTAATTTTACCCTTGTTCGCTTCTCCCCATTCATGTATCATCTTAGAGCTTACTTCCATGGTTACTGCAGGCGTTATAGTTCTACCCTCCCACACCCTTTTATTTCTCGAAAACCATATACCTGAGAGCACAGTAGCCACTTTTAGGATCACCTCTTCGTTCTCCTTGCTAATCAAATCCAACAACCAGTTCGAAGCCAACTCAACATCCTGCATATCAATATTCAACCCTGATATACTCCAGCACTCTACTGCAAACGAACATTCACAGAATAAATGTCTAAGATGTTCAATGTCAGAACCACACATAGGACATACGAATGTAGTCTCTGGTAATTTAATTAGTTAATTGTTGTAATTTAATTGATTTTAAATTGCGAGATTAATTGTTAATTTTAGTGATTAGATTAAATTCCGAGATTTAATTCGGAGGGTCTATATTTGTTGATGGTAATTATTGAGATTAATTATGGGCCGATTAAAGGTACGGGTTAGCGATTATTAAATGTTATTTGTTAATTGCTAACTGGTAGTTGCTAGTTTGCAATTGTTAATTGTTAATTATTAAGTGCTAATTATGATTGTCATACAATGTGTAGTTATATGAGTGGTAAATGCTTATGTGCTAAATTGTATAAAGCGAGTCTTAGTATTTGATGGCTTTACTAATTATGAATGTTATATGTTATTTAGTTTAACTGCGAGGAGTCGTAAAGAGATCATAAGTTCTAAATGTCAGTATTTAAGGACTTGTGAAATTCTCTTCGACTAGATCCTCGGGCTTACGAATATCAATAATTGATTGTCACCGGTATAATTAATATGCTCAAGTGATATGATCATTGATATAGCGTAAGTAATAGTTAATGCTAGGGGTTGTTCCCTAGGGCTTACGAATATCAATAATTGATTGTCACGTGTATCATTAAAATGCGTGAGTGATACGATTATTGTTGTAGCGTAAGTAGTAGTTAATGCTAATATAAATTATTATTATTATGTGTTTACTGCATGTCGAGGCAGAATTTCTTATGTGCTAGGTGCCGCATGTCTGGGCGGGTACTTTTACTTACTTGCTACTTTTATGTTGCGGCAAGTTGAGGCAGCTTTATTTTAGTAGTATAAATACAGGGTTGAATTGTTTGTGATTAATATTGAGGGGCTGTGACCCCGGGATAGTCCGATAAACGAATAACTCATGCCGAAATTTTTTGAAAATCCCCTGCACTTTAATTTATTTAACTTATTTGGTTTCCAGGGTCAAAGGGCATGCTTTAGGTGTTAACTGTTATGTGTATATGTGTTAAGTGAATTATTTCGAGCGTAATTGTTGTCTCGAGGATTTATGTGCTAAGTTGAGGATTAAATGTGTCTTGAGGATTAATTGATTATTATGTTTCTTTATCGAGGAATAAGATAAATGCTTAAAGGATTATATACTAAATGAGTTTTGACAAGAGAGTGTCAATAGTATTATGGTCAAAAGTGGTTAGTAGAGCTTGATTAAGTGTTATAATTGTGTAGTGTTGTTTGCTATTATTAAATGTGTTATGTGCATTAAGTGGTATTAGAGTAGTCAACTATAGGGAGGACACCTATAGCTTGACCTTATGTGACTTAGTGGTAATCCTGAGTTGTGTCTACTCGAGATACGAGGTTGGACTGACACGTACTCGTAACCTTTCAGTACCCTTAGGGTGTAATCAAGTAGGAGCAACGGGCATCAACAAGGAAAGATCGAGGCGACGTATGAAGAAAGGTAAACTACCTCCATGGAAATGCTTGGACGAGGTGCGAAGGATTATTCGCAGTTTCTGTTTTCTGCTAAGGACCAGAGGCAAGTCTATTTATGCATACTCTATCGTTCAGAGTATATGTGTATTTTGATATATATATATATATATATATGAAATGTGCGGATTAAGATTTAAATCCATATTTGCGAGTTTTCCATTCTTGTGATTCCTCATCAAAACCAGTATATTTTGACTTTGCTCATGATTAGTAAGTCTTGTTAGTGCAATAATCAAAACCCCATATCTTATGATAATATTGCTGGACGGTGATATATTTTTACGTAATTATACGTCTTGAGTTATAAGGTTTATAATTATAAACTTTTCATATTGGGGAAGTGAACCATATATTATGTATCGGAATAAGAAAGGCTCAGAGGGTAGAGCATGTATTGAATTGTATAACTTAGCACACGTGTCGGGGTTAGTTGGTAATGTATATTTTCGAAACCCGGACAAAGCTTTTTAAAAAGAATTTCGCAATAATTAACCTAAAGGCAACATCACCAATAAATCAGTGGTTATTTAATTATTAAATACTTCTGAAGAATTTACGGATTAAATAAACCTTATTCGTCTAATTCAATTTATTTAATTGGATGAATATCTTTTCAAAACGTTTTCTTAAAAATCGCTTTGTTCCGGAATAATAACAAAGATAATTCCATGATTATAAATTGGATATTTTCGGTTATAAACATCTGGAATGTTGTTGATAATGTTATTTGGATGTTTAGTTGATTTAACGAATATTATTATAATATTCATTTAAAAAGGGATTTATTAATTATTTATTTCTTATTGACTGAGAGTCAGTATTTTGAGATATAGAGATAGTCGTGGAAACCCGGAGGGATTCCAGCGACCGATTATTTTCTCATTCGAGGAATATTATTTGAATATTTTCTCATACGAGCAATATTATTGAGTGTCAACTCATTCAAGGATTAGTATATGAGTATTATCTCATTGGAGAAATATTATTTATAATATTCATTTGGCAAGGACTTATGGATGGTCTATTTACCTATTAACTCGGTATCAGTGTGAGTTATTTGATAAAGTACTTATAAACCGGTATACCTTGTAGCTCTATAGATAACAGCGTATTCATTGTGTTCGACTCTAAACCGGGAGTCGGTATTTGGTGGTATGTAGATAGCCGTGGAAACCCGGAGGGATTCCAGCGGCAGAATACTATGCATTTTGAGGATTGTTATTAATAAACGTTATTTATATTTCCATAAGTATTACTTACTTGGAAATTATTCGAGGAATGTTAAGTGAGTATAATCTCAGTCGAGAAATACTAATTGGATATTATTCTTGAATATTCTTTTAAAAAGGGATCATTAAATAGTCATTGCTTAATGGATAGTATTTGTAAAATCCCTAAATTCTCGAGGATGATTCAAAAGTTATAAAATACTAAATGAAGGTTACTTAGGGACTTTCATAACCAGTAAAATATTATATTGTGATTCTCCAGAAGCAAGTTTTCGAACCTATTTCTTGCTGATATGTATATACTAAGAAGAAAAGCATGGCTATTCTTGAAAGGTATATACTGTGATATTATTTTATATATGTATGGTAGTGGAAAGCAGACTGATTGAGGGAAGATACTATGATACTCGATTATGATTTGAGAAATGGCTCATAATTAGATATTGAATATTAGTTATATTTTACCATTAGCGAAGGGAATATAAATCGTATCTTTGTAAAAGACCGGGAGTCGGTATTTAGTATACTTTCGAAGATATATTTTCATAAATATATCGAATAACTATTATTGTGTTTAATGAATATTATTTTTGAATATTCATTTAGCGAGTATTTATTAAGTGAACATTTTTGTAAATATTCACTTGAGAACATATTTATTATTGATTTTTTTGTTAATTATGTATTTAATAAATATTCTTCAGATATTTATTAAATACTTTTAAATTAGTTTAAAAGCGGATTATCTTATGCATCTTCGACCTTCCATAATTATATTGAATATTTCTGGACGTTATTAAAACTATTTTATCAAAGGGAGGTTCCCAAATACTATTTTTCCATTTAAATCTATCTTTAAGATGATTCAAATGCTCGCTCGAACTTCCAAAACACAGGGAACCTTGCTTGAAAACTGTTATTTGTAATTGACTCCCCGGTCATAAACTTTAGAAAGAATCCTTTTCTCATTCACAGTTCAATGACTGCAAGTCACAATGATTTCATGACTTCTTCAATCATTCGAGAAATAATCTGAGTCTCGTTGTTACTTCCTCAATACTCGAGGGGTAAGATTGATGGAACAAGTCCATATCCATTAACAAGCAGTCGCTTGGGAAATATTGGTGAATTTTCCTTTCCAATTAGATAAGACTACTTTGTGGAGTCTTATCAATAAGTATTATACTTGGGGAAAGGGGGATGAACTGTATGTTTCAGAGTCATGGATGTTATTCGAACTAGGAGCCGTGTAAGTGGCCGAGTGGAGCTGGTCCAGCAATGGCCCAACCGTTGGCCGGGGGGTTCCAGAGGGCGGTTGACAAGTAAATCCGTCGGTGCTTCCTTCTACATGTCGAGAACAAAAAGTGGGGAGCATAACATGCGACTGATCATCGTAAGTGTTATGTCTCCTGGCGCGTCAATGCTCCCGTAATGAGTTCATCTTCCAAAGTGGAATTTTCCTACAACACGTATCGAAGAGACTTCTTTCAGGTTGACTGGTAGATTCCGCAACACGTATTGAAGAGATTTCTTTCAGGTTGGCAGGCTTTGAAAAGTGTTCAAAACTTGTGTTTTACAATGAATTCATGCAGTATCTAGAACTGCAAGGTTATTCTAATAATATTGGCACGTGTTCAGTGCACTCTTGAAAGTATTTAAAAGATGAAAGATGGTTCATCGATTATTGATGTTAAGCCTCTAATGGCTCGTTTCAAAAAAAAACTTCGACTCTCTTCCTATCAGCTATCTCTGAGTCTTAAACTTACCAAGTGGTTAAAGAAATTATATCCCGTACAGAATATCGAACTGTAGGGTGTTGTGATAAAAGTGATATACTTATATGTATATACTTTCAGACTTGTGGAATACTAAAAGGGAATCTTTTTATGACTTGGTTTCTGTTTGATGAAAACCCTTGTAATAGCAGTATATTGAACTACGTATTTTGAAGAGTTTTCGTAAAGGTTATTGAGATTACAGCTTATACCATTTTGCTAAGGTATGAAGCTTACTATGGTTATTATGATCTCATATTATTCATTTGATGTTATTTCAAATGTTATACTTCCGTTATTGAAGTTTCATAGTTATAAATGTTTTGGATATGAGATTAAATATCATTGGATATTGAATACCCCTTGTGTGTATTGGTGTATATAAATTGTTAAGCTCTAGTATTAACTTGTTGAGCAATTCTTTCGCTCATACTTGTTGTTTTCAAATATTAACCTTTCAGAGGAAGGTAGACGGTTGAGGCTTATCTACATGGCTCAGAAGAAGCAGGCAGTACGCCCTTGTGAAGATGATATGATCCAGAAAAGCTATAGCTAGAATAAGTTATATGTAAGTATATTGATGTGTAATATTTATATTACTTTGTACAGGATAGCACTAGTTGCTGGTGTACTTCTCATCGAAGCTATACTGGTAGTATAGGATTTGTAATACACAATGTGATGTAATTGAATGGATGAAATGAATTGAGTAATGTAAGGATTTTAGTTCTTGTTTCTAGCCCTATAACCCAAAAGATGCTTGGTAGTTGGGGTCTCAATTGTTGGATATTGAATACCCCTTGTGTGTATTGGTGTATATAAATTGTTAAGCTCTAGTATTAACTTGCTGAGCAATTCTTTCGCTCATACTTGTTGTTTTCAAATATTAACCTTTCAGAGGAAGGTAGACGGTTGAGGCTTATCTGCATGGCTCAGAAGAAGCAGACAGTACACCCTTGTGAAGATGATATGATCCAGAAAAGCTATAACTGGAATAAGTTATATGTAAGTATATTGATGTGTAATATTTATATTACTTTGTACAGGATAGCCCTAGTTGCTGGTGTACTTCTCATCGAAGCTATACTGGTAGTATTGGATTTGTAATACACAATGTGATGTAATTGAATGGATGAAATGAATTGAGTAATGTAAGGATTTTAGTTCTTGTTTCTAGCCCTATAACCCAAAAGATGCTTGGTAGTTGGGGTCTCAATTGTTGTATTTCAGTTAGTAAGTGACTACAGATGGTTTAATGTTGATAAATAGGTAATTTGTTAGTGAGGATTTCCGCGTGACGACCAAATCCTTGACCCCGGATTTGGGGATGTTATAGATTGCCTTCCTACCGAGTGATAAACTTTGATGAAATTGCCAATGAAGAAGGACTCCAGACTGACATGGTCCTGATTGATGAAGTCCGGGACAAAGCAATATCCAGGATGGAGGAATACAAGGAGAAAACCAACAATTCTTTGGAAAGAAAGTAAGGGTGAAAAATTTCCAAGTAGGTTACCTAGTCCTCAGGGATACAGAAGCTTCAGATCCCACCAACACTGGGAAGCTAATGCCAAGGTGGGAAGGTCCCTACAAAGTCAAGGAAATCCTTCATCCCGGAACTTATAAGCTTTCAAACATGGACGATACTGAGGTCCCCAACACTTGGCATGGCCTCAGACTTCGGAAATATTATCAGTGAGCAACACTAGTCTAGGCTAGATAACCTGTGAACCACACATGCACTCTTTTTCCTTCCTTGGATTTTTTCCACTGGGTTTTTCCTAGGAAGGTTTTAATGAGGCATGGCTAAATCATCTAAATTACTTGTATAGCTATCAATGTAAAAATCCTCAACATCAATGAAATGTGGGCTAGACCCCTTTGATTTCAATTATTGTACTATCTTGTCAAATTACTAAAACAAAAGATTTTCCAAACTTAACTTGGGAATAATTTTTCCTAAAGCCAAAAGACCCCAGCCCGGGCAAACAAGCAACAAGCAACCTGGGATCCAAACTACTTGTAATTTACTTAGAAACGAAAATTTTCTAAGGCATTATTTAACTTGGAAATAATTTTTCCTAAGGCCAAAGGACCCCAGCCCGGGCAAACAAGCAGCCCGGGGTCCTAACTACTTGCAATTTACTTAGAAACGAAAATTTTCAAAGGCATTATTTAACTTGGAAATAATTTTTCCTAAGGCCAAAGGACCCCAGCCCGGGCAAACAAGCAACAAGAAGCCCGGGGTCCTAACTACTTGCAATTTACTTAGAAACGAAAATTTTCAAAGGCATTATTTAACTTTGAAATAATTTTTCCTAAGGCCAAAGGACCCCAGCCCTGGCAAACAAGCAACAAGCAACAAGCAGCCCTGGGTCCTAACTACTTGCAATTTACTTAGAACGAAAAATTTCTAAGGCATTATTTAACTTGAGAATAATTCTTCCTAAGGACAAAGGACCCCAGCACGGGTTAACAAGCAACAAACAGCCCGGGGTCCTCGTCAATATATTTGAAAATTTTATTTTCAAGCAAAAAGGAAAACAACCCGGACATATATATAGTTACTTAGTTCGGGGACGATCCTACTTGGAAATAATTCAACAACAAATATGTAAGAAACAGAATGTTACTGGCAAAAGAAAGAGTTTACAAGTATACTCCGGGGCCCAGCTAGCCGTATAGCGTGGAAACACCTCGGGCAAAATAGTAGTTGTACAACAAAAAAATTAGTTTCAATGAGGGGCGAAGCCCAGATTACTCACAAGAACCCAAAAAAGAGTTAAAATTATATGGGGATAGAGCCCGAACTGCTTGCTAGTTGCAAAATCAAAAATAAGCCTTCAAAGCAACCAAAGCTTACTGAGCCGGATCAAAAGCGGATTAGGCCCGGAGAACGGAGTTGGTTCCGGGCCACCTCCTTCTATCTGCTCTTCGGCTGCGGCATAATGATTAATAAACTTATCCCATGAGGAGTCCGGATCGGTTTTGATATGCTTTTCAGCAACAATCCAAACTCTCTGGATCTTGGTCGCGGCATAATCGTCCCGTTCCTCCATAAAGGCCTTGGACTTTTTATAGTCTTCGATGATCTGCTCCTCGGACTTCTGGGCCTTGATTTCGGCTTCCAGTTCCTTAACCTGGTCCCGAACATTCTGGAACTTGACCTCCACCAGATCCCGGTCATCCTTCCACTTTTGAGTTTCAGCCTTAGCCGCCTCCAACTTGGCCTGGTGCAGCACCTTCACTTTCTTCACCTCTTCCCGGAGCTCCTTAATTTTATCTCTTTGCATTAAGGCAGCTTCCTTATATTGCCGGCCTTCGTCAAGTTTCCGTTTTGTAGTGGAAGTCAGCCCGGCAAGCCTCACCCCGACCTACAAAACAAATAAGAACAACATTACAAAGAAGCTATACAATTAACAAAGTGGTAAAGTAAAAAAGGGTCAGGAAACCTTACCAAGCCATACATAGTCACCAGATCATTCAACAGCCCGGACGCTCCCTGCTTATCCATTTCCTCCCACTCCTTGGGGGTTGACAGCTTTTGCAGGAGGGTAGCAAGGTTCCGGGGCTCACCATCCGTGTCCAGCCCGGCCCCTGATTCCTGTCCCATCGGGACGGCCTCCACACTCCCATCTAGGTTCAGTCCCTGGAGGGGTCCCTCCTCCATCGGCTTCTTGCCGAGCACATTATTTTTCCTCCTTTTGAGGGGAGGCTCGGAAGAACCACCAGCCAGGGCTTCCTCCGGATCAGTAGCATCCTTCCCCGAAACATGTTGACCCCAGGACTCCTCCAGATTACCAACTGGAGCGACAACCCCAACCTCAACAACAACAGCTGGAGCAACCAGCCCACCAAGCTTTTTCAGGGAAGCAGCAAGCCGGCGGAAGCTTTACTCTCAGCCATCTTTCTCTCAAACTCTGGATTGGGATTGTAATGGGGCAAACCTGAAAGAAGCCAAACATAAAGTTAGTCCGGATAATAAAAATACTCTTAGTCCGGGCAATAATGAAAATTAATAATAGCCCGGGCTACAAAAAACTTACATCCCATTCGATGTAACTTATCATGTTTCATGAAAGAATCCCGAGTGAACTGCTCCCCGAGACCCTCACAAAAGTTATACATATGCTCTAGGGCCCGACCCTAGAGTTCAAAAACCTGAAAGTTTTCGGCCAGCGCCTTCGGCCTGAACAATGGCATGTATCCTAAATCTCGGCCCCTGAGAAGAATAAGCTCCCTATTCCAACCCTTCAAAGAAGACATCATGGAAACAGGTCGACAAACCCCGAGGAAGTATGAAATCCATTTTACCCCATTAGGAGTGATCTGGGAAATAGGGATCCCATATTCATCCATGCATAGAGCCTTTACGAATTGGTGGCATACCGGATTCCACCCAGATCGGAGGTGTTCCACCCACATCGGTACGAATCCGTCTGGCTGGTGATATATTAGTCCTCCCTCTTCCGGCCATCTCCATTCTATGTCATCCCCCAAGTGAAAGACAGCCCGGATGAATTCATCGATATCTTCCTTTTCTGCTACATCCCTCAGAGGGGCACTTGGCATACTGCTCCCGGGAAGATCGCTAAACATCCTATCCATCTTGGCTTTATTATAAACCGGGACCGGACCAACATCCGGAGCATCCCTATAATCCCGACTCAAATCCATAAAGAAGTATTCCTCGGGGATATCACGGTCCTTTATAACAAAATAAAAATCTGGAAGACTGCTACTACTGCCCTTCTTCTTCGCCATAATACCCCAATGAAGATTGACTCTTTCTGGGCTAGTGGTTGACTCTGCTAAACTATCCGAACTTGTGGACTCAGATGGGAGGTCGCGGTCTTTCCTGAGGCTCATTCTAGTCATCATACAATGCACATTATGCAACCGATGGATTCAATGTCAAAGGATCAAGGGTTGACTGAAAATGTTAAACTGGATATTAGAAAGGGAGGTAGTAGTGGTCTTACAAAGAAACGACCAGGTCCTGTTACTCCAAAAGTTCCAAGAGCAAAAAAGCCGAAGAAGGGTCCAGCTGTATCAAATGATAATGGGAAAACCTCCACTCAGAAGCCTAAGGCGATAAAGAAGAGAGTGGAAGTAGTAATTAATGGGATTGATATGGACATTTCAGGTATTCCGCCACCTGTTTGCTCTTGCACAGGAAATCCTCAGCAATGTTATCGATTGGGCTGTGGAGGTTGGCAATCTTCTTGTTGCACCACTACCATTTTAACATATCATCTTCCAATGAGTACCAATAGTCGCGGATCTAGGATTGCTGGACGGAAGATGAGTCAGGGTGCATTCAAGAAGGTCTTGGAGAAACTTGCTTCTGAAGGTTATAACTTTTCTAATGCAATTGACTTGAAGTCACATTGGGCAAAACATGGTACTAATAAGTTTGTTAAAATAAGGTAGATTGAATTTACACAATGAGAAGTTGTACTGTACCTCCATCGTACATTGTCCTTAACCTGTATATATTTGTGGCCCCATTTAAGAGGTTAACATTGTACTTTGTAGTCATTATTGTTGTTATCCTGAGAATTCAACCACTGAGGTTCCCAAACATTTGTTAAATTTTCATTTTAATTTTTACTAGAGAAGGCTGTTTCCTACCACTTTAGTTTTAAGTATTATTTGGATATAAAGCAATAGTTTTCCTTTGTTACTGCATAAGTAGTTAACATGATATTCTCTTTAGACTTGGTTGTACAAGTGCTCTTAATGTACCTTTTTATGGTAAAAAGTTTTTTCTTTTTTTAACTATCACTTATATTTTCTTGAGCTTTCACCATTTCAAAAACTTAAACTTTCATCAAGTAGTCAAGAGATTTGAATTCCTTTATTAGAATATCACAATTATCATGTTATACTGATTCAAAGTAGGTGTTATAAGTACTTGAGGCTTGCAGGTATGTTCTTTTCATAATCTAACAGTTAAATTTTAACCAATGCAGCCTAAGAAGAAATGAGTTACTTGAAAAGCAGTCATAAATTGAGCTATTAGTTAAGGCCCCCCTCTCTCTTTCTACATGTAAAATTTGAACATAAGGCATGTAGGAATTGACTCTGTGAAGTTGATCAACTGAATGATTGAGAGGTTTTCAGCACACGAGGGTAGAAAAATAGCAAATATGTCATACTTGGACTAAAAGGGACGACCCTTGATGTTAGTCCCCATTTTTATATTATGATCTTATACAAAATAGTTTCAAATTCTAGAAATCATCTTTGACTTCTCCAAACACTATTTGGTAGTATGGCGTAGTGCATTTAGGCTAGAATTGGACTGTTCAGGAGTAAGCAAAGAACCTGCGTCTAGAGCCCCTTTTTTTGGGTATTGAGCATTTTGTTTGTTGAACGAGAGCATTCTTTTAGGTTCAATGTTGGATTTAATCTTTCTTGTTTCTGTTCTATTCGAGCACCAGTAAGAGCAGTTGTTGTTTGTACCACTACAATTTTTTTGTTTTATCTGAAATTTCTCAGTTATTGCGAATTTGCGAGGCCCATCAAATTTTTCATCTCAATGCTACTTTGAATGACTAGTCCACTCTACTATATTGTTAGCCATTTAGGGACCTGTTTTTTATTATGTGCTTTGATACCTCTGGTAACTTTTCACTAGAACGAAACCCTTTACAATTTTAGGCGACAAATAGTTCTTACACCTATGTTGCAAAATCCTTTTCCAAATTTAGTCAAGATTCATTTTGTATTTGTGTGTGCGCGCACACACAACTCTTGTCTATATAACTTCATTAAACAAATTAAAATCGTAGTTTAAGGTCTTAATAAATTCATATTATAATACTATGGTGAAATTGTCTAACATGGTCCGAACCGACTTGATAATCGACACAATTTATAGATTCAAAAATTGTAAATGACATGCACAATTACATGAGTCCGTTAGCACGAATGACCAAAAATGACCCATTTATTTTTTTATAAATATAATAGATAATTCACTAAAGTTTATACGTTTAACATTATTAAATTTTAGTTTAAAACAATATGGAGCCAACAACTTTATGTTAACATTATCAAATTGGAGCCAACAACTTTATGTTAATATTATCAAACTGCATGTAACCAACCGCTTGGCTATCATTGGCAATAACTGGATTCTCAATATATGAAATCGGAGCAACGGAATAATAACTCGGAAATGACATCAAAAATAAACATAAAATTGATAAACTGAAATGATAAGCTAGAATTGATAAAACAAGTACTGAATTGACAAGGCTGGAATGTAAGAAACATAAAATGAAATGACAGAAGGTAAGATACTGAAATAGTGAAATGTAAAGCTTAAAGGAAAACAATACAAATCAAACTCATCATCTTCGGTGTCCTTCTCCTTTCCAGGGGAACAAGTTATATAGCCATCAATTGAGTTTGTAATGGATTGGGCTTGTTGTCCAAATCAGTCGAGCAGCCCAAATGTAATAATAATAACAAGCCCATGTACTAGCCTGGTCCTCAAGAATTGTAGCTTGAAAAGAACTTTGTAGCAGTCCAGCCTCCTGGATCAAAAATGAGTGTTCTAGAACTAAAATACCAACCAGAAGCCATTCTTCTAACATACAGGAGAGCAACCCCACCCCTGGGACTATGCCCTCTTCCACAGCAGCTCTTGTAGCATTGAAAGCATCTATGATCCTGTCTTTCATTTCTCCAAACTTCTTTGTATCTCCACCTCCATGTACGACAATCTTGAAACCTTTACAAACCATAATGTTTTTGAGACGTAAAGCAAAAAGAATTTTGTTACCTCCTGGATCAAACACTAATAATACGTTATCATTCCTACACCAAACAATGACATGCCGTCCAGCAGTGTATAATCCAAAAATGAGCAGGTTTGAGATGTTAAATGCTGGAAAATGATCCAAGAGAGGTTGTTTAACCTGCATAAAGCTCCCCATTCTGTCGCCAAACAAGATGGCACTGAATTCACAGAAAAAACAGGCCATTCCATCATCTCCTTAAAGTATTGCCAATCCAACTCAATATCGCTTGATTTCCTAAACCCATAAGTCATCAAGTTTCGAATAATCACATCTCTCTTATCCAAGTCATTTGCAAGTGTAACTGCTCTAGACTAGTCATGGTTAATCTGCATTATAGCAATAATCTGCATCACGTTAAAGCTAGAAATAATACTGACATTCCTGGTTGTTTGCTTCTATGAATCATTAATCCTATCAAGTATAATAAGATTCTTATCCATGTCCATTTCTTTACTCAGACTTCCAAGAAGTGTCTGTCTATCATGCGCATCTCCACCGGGATCGAAGACGAGCATATTCTCATTCCTTGGGCCATTTAAAACTTCTTCCCCATACTTGTCCATCAAACATGTTTCTACTAGCTTCGTATTATTTGAGATAAGAGTTATGTTGAGCTCAATAAATCTGAATCGAATTGGATTAGCGTATATACTCTCCGTCTCTGTTATCTTCCTCGTAACACTCTCTCCCAAGGTCAGATTATCACGGAAACCACCAGCTGAGAATATCATTCTAACTTCATCTTCTTGCTTAACTTCTTTGTTGCAGATAATTGATTTTAACATATGAATAAAACACAGTTGACGTCTTTTAAACTCATCACCACCAAGGTCAAAGATTAGCATAGTCTCCACACCAGCAACATTATCAGACTTCTTATCGAACCCACGAGTATCTACAGTTGATAAAGGATCTCTTATGTTTTTCATCATGAACTGGATATACATAACACAAATGTCATTTATTTGCCTTTGTGAATTAGTAACGCAAGTGATGACATTGTTATCTGCCACGTTAATGGAAGCCTCAACACTCTCTTTCGTCTTGGTAAGAATTATCCAAGGCATTTTTCAACCACATTTAGTTTCGACACAGCAGTGACATTGTTACCTAGTACACCTATCAGGGGCCTTCACTTCACAATTATATCATCTCCATTTTCCTTAAAACCAAAAGTTTTTACAGAAGCACTGTTCACAAGTTGCCTCCCAACTTCATTTTCAACATCCATAACCTCAGCTAGTAAACACTCTTCAAGCAATGACTCCTGAAATGTAGCTAGATAAATAGCTTCTTGTAGAGTTCGAGGTGTCCGCAATTCCAAGGCCTCCACAATATCATTATCCATTCCCTCAATGAAGCAATATGCAAGAAGATGATCCTCAAACTCACACTTAAAAATGAATTCAGCCCGGAGTTTGATGCGCATAAACTCTTTCACATACTCCGTAATAGGACTAGAATGTTGAAATATTGTCAAGTTCATCCTTATAAATGAATCACCATCATTACTCCAATCATCTTCGCACACAATTTCAACAACTAAATCCGAATTTCTCACAGGACTTTTATCAAACACTTGAGGTTCAACATTTACAGCATCTACAACCAATTCCCCCTGTACTTCAGCAACCTCCTTCACCAATTTATTGTCATCAGCGTGACCATTTCCCCCAACTGCACCAACAACAATCCTCCCAGATTCTAACACATCCATAAGTTTGGATACATCCATTTCCGATGTATTCTCCTCACCCCCATCATTTTCAACAGCTAATGACTTCCCTTGTATTTTCTTGTCAACCAATTTTGATTTATCTGTAAAATCGTCTTGCATCTTCTCAATTATCACAATCATTTGAGTAAGTTTGTCTTCCCACTGTTTCCCCTTATCATTGGCAGCATCGTTAGGGTTATCCAAAAGTTTGGGAGAATCAACAAACGTGGTAGAGGGTGTTACAGAGACAGTTGACTCAACAGTGTAATAAGGTTGGTTAGTAGAACGGGTGGTGTGACAAGGTGGGGTGAATAGTGGAGTGTAGATATAAGGTGATAGTGATGCAGGGGAGTGATACATCTGTGTTGGGCTAATAGGACTTTCTGCAAACACCTTATAGGTAGAATAATTGTTACGATTTTCATCTAACAATTGTGAGTTAGAACCGTGACTAGTGTAGGTAATTGATAGTGGCACCGGAGGTGGTTCATACTCATGTGAATAATAAGGATTAGGGGTACCAACCTGAGTTTGGGGAATCGACGATTGACAACCGCAGAGACATGGAGACGCAACCATCACATCCGAGGAAGGACAGCTCTGATACCACTTGTAACCAACCGCTTGGCTATCATTGGCAATAACTGGATTCTCAATATATGAAATCGGAGCAACGGAATAATAACTCGGAAACGATATAAAAAATAAACATAAAATTGATAAACTGAAATGATAAGCTGGAATTGATAAAATAAGTACTGAATTGACAAGGCTGAAATGTAAGAAATAGAAAATGAAATGACAGAAGGTAAGATACTGAAATAATGAAATGTAAAGCTTAAAGAAAAACAATAAAAATAAAACTCATCGTCTTCGGTGTCCTTCTCCTTTCCAGGGGAACAAGTTAGAGCATCTCCAACCACCACCACATGTTAGGTAAAAAGTCTAGGTGGCACTATGATATACATATTAGCTAAAAAATATAACCCTCCAACCACAAGAACTGTTAGCAAAAAATTATAGATATCCTTTATTTCATCTTCTATATCTGTTGAGTCTGTAGCCATTATCTAAAATATCCACGTCACTTTTTTACCTTATTTAAATTATATCCATGGTGAAGTAATGATAAAGATGAACCAAAATAATAATAAAATAATGTTTTTGAATTATAGGTAATCATTATTGTTAACACCATTGAAGCACAATGTGTTACAGCTTCAACAAATTTTAGCTAACACTTATTTTAACTAACCATTATATCTAGTGCCGTTGGAGATGATCTTATATAGCCATCAATTGAGTTTGTAATGGATTGGGCTTGTTGTCCAAATTAATAACAAGCCCATTTGTCATGAACGGAGATATAACTATTGCTAGGCCATATTGTTACTGGGCCAGAATATACAGCTGGACTCATAAATGGGTTAGGTCTGAGATAGAGTTGGGCTGGTAGAATTCAGTTGGGCCAAGTAAGATAATCAGGAGAGTAGCTCCAGTTTATATATTGCATTTTCTACTTCAATTGGGGGGGAATGAAATGAGAATATTGCTGTTATTTTGTTTGTTAATTTTCTTCTTCTGTTTTCTTCTTTCCTGCAAGTGTTATTGATTATCAAAAAACCCTAAAAATAGCTCCATTCGTAACAGTGGTATCAGAGCTATCCTTCCTCGGATACAATGAATTCAAATTTTAAAAATCAACAACATGACTTATTAATGGAGGCAGCCATGTGGCAATCGACTTTCACAAATCTACAACATGGAGGAATCAGAAGCGATTTGAAGTCCTTCGGTATCGGTGGTGCTACACAGTTGGAGGTTGTTGATCCACATCAAGTCGGACCACCAGTAAGATTTATTTCTGACCATACAACTTATGCTTCTCAGTATCACATGTTAGAACATCTGAATGTCAATCCATATTTGTATCCTTCATCATTTGTAATTGCTGATACACCTCCAATTTATACTTATCAACAACCTAGTTCTCTTAGAACATCACAACTGATCACATCGACCACGTTACAAAGCACAAATAGTATTACTCGGGGTTGTAAAAATCGGTAACTCGGGCCGAGTACTCGGCCGAGTACTAGTTTTGAACCCCTAAACCGATCCGAGTAATGATTAATCGGACCAAAAACCGGTTTTTGCTATAACTCGGTCAAGACTCGGGTTGACTCCGAGTAATCGGGGTCAAACTCGGGTTTGACTAATTTTTTTTTTTGCTAAGTACTAAAATATAATTTTTATTGCTCAACTTATAGAATATAGTTATAATCTAGATTCGGCCCAATTAAAACTCCTTTCTCTCAAAAATTCTAAACATACACTTATATCACGTTTTAATATTATTAGTAATATTAATATTATTACTTGGACACATGTACACTAAAATTAGAATAAATATTATTAGTAATATTAATATTATTACTTGTTAGTAGGGTTGTAATAATATTATTAGTAATATTAATATTATTGTTAAATTTTAAGTTTAACACATGTACACTAAAATCAGAATAAATACATATAAATTATGAGAAAAAAAAGTTAAAAAACAATATCCGATTAGTAATCCGAGTACTCATTCCGAGTACTAGCCGAGTTTCCGATTACTCATTTTTCTGGACCAAAACCGAGTTGATCCGATTTCCGATTTTTACAACCTTGGTATTACTACTTTACCAAATGAAGTTGAGGTCCAACTGTTTGATAAAATGCTGGAGAGACGGGATTTAAATATCAATCTAACAAAAAGCGAGCCCGCACACCAGATGTTTGATATACATTCTGAAAGATTTAAAACTACTATACCAAGTCCTAGTGCTTTCGATGTTTCTCCTTTGGTTATTTCCAATCCTAATGATATTATGCCGCGAGGTCTGGATAAAATTGGAGAAGTGCTGCCTTATATATTACCAATTTTCGATGGTACTGATCCAAGAAGGTGGATAGTGATGGCTAGGAAATATTTTGATTTTAAAGTTGTGACAGATGCTGAGAAGATTAAATTAGCAGGTGCTCATTTTATAGGTAGAGCTAGTACATGGTATAGATGGTTTTATGAAACAAGAAATGAACAAAGTGATTGGAAGATTTTTTTTGCATGATTTGTTAGTTCGTTTTGATGACTGTGAGGTGGATATGTGTAATCTGGTAAATCCATTGATTATCCAACAACAAGGTTCGGTTAAGGAGTATGAGATTAAATTTTTAGAAACAAAAGAAATAGCCGAATATGTCTATAATTTTGTGTTTAAGGAGGAGATACTTGCTCATGATTTTATAAACGGTCTTAAAGAAGATATTCGAGAAACTATTGATTTGTGGTCACTTAAGACTTTGCAGGGAGCAGTTAATTGGGATAAGTTTCAGGAGCACCTAATTAGAGAGATCAGGTTATTTGAAGTTGCTGAAGAAGAATACGAAATGTATGAAGGTACGAAACGTATGTTTAAAGAAAATTCAAATCCTAGTGTGGCCAGAGGAGGATGTGTAGAGGGCACTGATGTAACGCCTGTGATTTTTCTCCAAGTTAAGGATTCATTGAGTGATGTAGGAATTCTCTTTCGGTTATTTCATAAAGTTGATGTAGCTGAAATTGCTGCAAAAAATACCCCTGATGTGTTTGATGCAAGTCCTGAGACTGATTTCATTGTTTTTACTATTAAGTCCAGTGAGAGAACTATGAAAAGAGATTTTGTGTATCATTTTACAAAGTATGAAATGATTCTAAATTCTAAGCTTCATGAGAGTGAGTATGATAATGTTCAAGAAATGTTATATGATGGTGAAGGTGAAAAATTATTTTACAAGTTACACGAGGACGAGTATGGTAAGATGAGGCTCTTCTAGGAAGTTGGAAATCTGAATCTAATCGGAATTTGCTTGAGAAAGTGATAATTGCTTTTACAAGGGGACTTGTCGATCAAGCAGGGGGGAGTCTCAAATGGATGGCAGAAAAGAAAATAGCATCTTATATTGAATTGTCAGCAGAAATATGTAAAATAAAAAGACGCTTGGTTGCTCTAGTTTTGCTCACAAAAATGGAGGGAATGGAGCTTAATCAACCAGTTATGCTTATGTCGAAGAACGATTACATGGCGATTCAGAAGGAATATGAAGATGAGAAAAGTGGTGACAGTACTTTCGAAGGTAGTTATGATGAAAGTGAAGGATTAATGGGAAACATTTTGAAAACTACAAGTTCCTTGAAAGACGTACACGAAAATGGTGACAAGCAAATTATTGTTGTCAATTGCAAAGGTGAACAGAAACCGTTCGATGCTAAAGAAATTCCATCAATTGTTCTTACAAAAATGAAAGAGTTTGTTGACGCTTCTTACAGTAAGGAAGTCAACAACATTATCACCTTACCTGCTCATTTTGATAATTCAGAGAGGTTAGCAACAACCTACACTGGTGCTATATCTGGATTTAAGGTGGTGCAGATTGTCAACAAGCTTACGACTGTTGCAATGGCTGGTGATGTGGATAAGGAAATTCGTTGTAGAATTAAGCTGGAGAAAATTTCATGTTCTGGTCCTCTTGAAGGTGGTTTTTTCTTAAATATATTCCCCGCGAAAATACATGAGGATGCTATTGGCAAAGTTGGTGGGCTACAAATATTAATTAGTCTAATCTTAAAGTGCACTACTGCTGGGGGAGGAGTTCTTGAGCGTGCAGCTCGGGTACTTGTAAATCTGGCTACAGAGAATAAGTATAGCATTTTTGCTGATGAAGTTAGTAGTCTTGGTGGTTTGGTAATTCTAGCTCGAAGCTGCAAGTGCAAGGGTATGCAAAAGTATGTTGCTCATACATTAGCTAATTTGTCTTTTCATGGAGAAAGAAATGGTAGTAGAACTGTTGTAGCAAAAGATGGAGCTGTGAAATTTTTCACTGCTGGGCGAGTGCAACATCTGAACTTTATGTTGCTTAATAAATTGAAGTTAATGCAATCCGTTAAATCTCATGATGGAATCATCATGGATGGGAGTGTGAATCCTGACGATGCTTCATGTTTCTATGCTAGATTTTTCTTGTACACATATCCAAGGATGCAATGGAGACCTGGAATTTTCTTTCTGAACCAAAAAGAAGATGGACACTTCCCAGGAAGAACTGAAATCACAACAAACACAAGTGTCTTGGAATTTCTCTTTCTTGTAGATCAACATATGAATTTTATTCTTCTCGAAATCGCTGGCAGCCAGTAATTGACAAGGAAAAGTGGTACAACATCACTTTTATCTTTTACTCTTGATGTAAGTGTCGTCACACCGAGTTTAAAAGTGCACTCAACTTCTTTCAATGAAATGGAGCCAACACTCAAAGAATGAGAGCATGATCTATGCAAAGGTAGTAGATGACTGTCCGAACTCTACCCAGATTCATCCTTGAGGACAAGGATAATTTTAGGGTGGTGATATATGCACACCCTAAAGTTATTGTTGCACACCCTATAATATGCTTTACCTAAATTACCCTCAATATTATTGCATCCTCTCTCTTTTAATCTAACATTTTTATTTTTATGTACTCTCATTTTACCATATTACGACCATTACATCATACTATTAATTTATGTAATTTACAAACTTTACAAATTTTTGGATTTGTATTAGTATAAATTTTAATTTTAACAATTTTTAAGACTTTATTTTTAAATATTTTGCATACATATCATTTGTACTATTAGATTTGGTCATGCCGGTATTTTATAAAGAATTTTAGTACAAAATACATTTTGAATCTATTTTCATTCTTTTTAATTGGGTTAAAATTATAATCCAAAAAAATACTATTATTAACTTTACTTCGATTACTATGAATATAACTTAAATATATTAAGAAAACAAACATGTATTTTTTTTTTATTAATATATTATGAAATTACTAATATATATGTTACTTTAATTAGTAGGAAAGAAACATTAAATACAAAAATAAGTATATATTAATTTTCATTTCAAATAATCATATTGCAATCTAGGATAGTAAATAGTGATATTCGAAAATTTCGAAAATGTGCAAATGGAGTCCTAATTGTGGTAAATGATAATGCACATGTGTGAGGGTAATTTTGAGAAAACATATTATAGGGTGTGCAACAATAACTTTAGGGTGTGCATATATCACCACCCTAATTTTAAGAGGGAGGTATTGTCATGAACGGAGATATAACTATTGCTGGGCCATATTGTTACTGGGCCAGAATATACAGCTGGACTCATAAATGGGTTAGGTCTGAGATAGAGTTGGGCTGGTAGAATTCAGTTGGGCCAAGTAAGATAATCCGGAGAGTAGCTCCAGTTTATATATTGCATTTTCTACTTCAATTGGGGGGGAATGAAATGAGAATATTGCTGTTATTTTGTTTGTTAATTTTCTTCTTCTGTTTTCTTCTTTCCTGCAAGTGTTATTGATTATCAAAAAACCATAAAAATAGCTCCATTCGTAACACCATTGTACTAGCCTGGTCGGTTACACTGCAGTTTAAAATAACACGGAACCAACAACTTTATGAAAACATGGTTAGGGTTGGCTCCGCCCAGAGTTCCAGTGTTACAGTTAAGCTTCATCTTCGTCTAGTGCCGACCGCCCGCCCGCCCGCCATCGTTCACGCCGGTGATCAACGGAGGAGCAATTGCTGTCTAATTCTAAACCCTAATCTTTTTACCAGGTAATTTCACATATATCTATCATTTATATGTTTAATCTATATGTATATACGACTTGTATGATACTGGTATATCATATATGGTTATGGGTGTTAATGTATACGCTTGATTATGTATGTATATCATATATGGGTGTTAATTTATATGCTTTTGTCTGTTTTGGAGTTTTTGCTTTTATGCTTTTGTCTGTTTTGGATTTTTTGATTATGTCTGTTTTGTTTTTGCCTGTTAATTTATATTCTCCTCTAACAATTCATTTTTAACCCCCTCTAATCAATAAACTATAATTATAAGTTTCGCTTTTTAGCAAATTTTAGGAATATGAGTATCTAATAGAGGATAATAATTACTTGATGAGAAAAGCATCAAGTAATAAGTGGCCTTATGTTGGTACTTGTATTCAATATGATTTGTTTGTTTATTAGCATAATAAGTTTCGCTTTTGTCTGTTTTATGCCTTTTGCCTATTTTTAACTGCAAAGTAAAGCCTATCACTAGCCTTATAAGCAGATGCTTTTTTTACTGCTCTAATGGATAATAATAGATTTAGTTAGTAACCAATAACTTGTATATGAGTAATTGTATTTTTCGTCAGTAGAGAAATCTATTAAATATCTTTCAAAAGTTGAAAAGGTAACTTTGACTATTTGCTAATCATTTTACTAATCTGGTGAATTCATTAAAGTGCAAATAAGTCACAGTTCATACAACCACCTTGTCAATTGGTTGTACATCAAATTCCCCACCTAGATGCAATCCATATTCTAACAGTGCTGATTCTGTCGGTGTACCCAGAATTGAAACTTTTGCCATCTTTGCCCTTGACCACCTCAGCGCTAGTATTCTGAAATTTAGCCTGCAAGAGAATGGTAGATACATCATTTATCCGTGTCCCAAAATATATATGTCAATAGGCCCCCAAAATGATTATTGTGTTTTAGTATACTGGGTTTATCAAAGGAACAATCATTAGCAATCAGTTAGTCTTTTAACTAACTGGTTTTTGTCAGCTTTCAGTTATGAACATTTTACAAATAGAGACAATACTAAAAACCAAATCAAAGAAAAAACAACCTAAACAAAATTATCTATACTAATGTCACTTCATTTGCGACAATTTTAGAGTTCCTGGAATGATAAATTTGGGGTTACAGAGTACTAAATAGTAGTATCAATGTTCTTTACCCTCCTCTGTACTCTGGATAGGGACACAAAAAGTACAGAAAAATACCTCAGTCAAGCATAAGATTTTAGTTGGCATTGCAGTAGCTTCATCTGGTCCTGTACCTACTCCAGGAAGATTCACGCCACCAACTTGCAGGGCCATTTTCTTCACTGAAACCATAATTAGCTAAACACTAGCACGAGTGACAGAATACAAGGTATATAAAAGAACACTTGGGTTTATACCTGTATATCAATATGCGGTTGTGCTTGAGCTAATATACTTTCTTGTTCCGACTTCACCTGCCCATTGCTGTTAGCACCAACACAGCCAAGAGTGAGAACTTTATGTTTTAGATGTGACATGTGGTATGTCACTGAAGGTAATCATGACTTGATAACTTTCTTTGTCAGCCACAACCCAATTCTGATCATTTTTCAAATTTCTTGAAAATATCATCAATTGCTCTTTACATGAATCTTGATACAATTCTCTTTGTTCTTGTGTACGATTCATTGTCATCATCATATATAAGTAGTAAGATGAAATATAAAACTAATTTTATAATAGAAAAGAGCCAAGTGAAATATATAACCTTGAGAAAATATGAGTTTGTTATAGATGAGAAGATGTTTGGTTCTTGGGGGATCTTTTGTAAGGAACTTTATGAACATTGTAGTGGCAAGGTGGCATGCATGCATAAAACAATGTGTGGAGACAGTCGCACATTTTCAAACATCAGCGACCGAAAACCGTAGCAAATTCTGTCGCAATATTTAGCGACAGAAAGCAGTAGCTAACTCTGTAGCAAGTATTAGCAACGGAAGTTGGTCGCTGATTCTGTCGCTGCCACTTGGATTTTTGTCAGACTCTTGCTGACTCAGCTTAGCGACCGCAGCCGTCGCCGATGTTTCGGTCACCAAAAAACGTCGCTGTTGTGCACTTTAGCGACCAGATTTTCTGAAAGTCTGCAGCAACACCTTGCTCAGAGATAATGTGACCTAAGTACTCGATTTGAGGGCTAGCAAATTCACATTTGCTAAGTTTAACAAACAACTGGTTACTCCTCAATATATCAAACACTGTCTGCAGATGCTTCAAGTCTTCATGCTCATCTTTGCTATAAACAAGGATGTTCATTTTCATGCCCCTCATACTGATTGGGGTCTGATATATAGATAGTTGGACCACAATGATACCCTGTCACTTGTCCCTATTCATTCCTTACTCTAGTACAGCCACTACTAACGGTATTAAGCATAACAAACTCATAGACTCAAATGACATCGTTTATTTAAATACTAAATATAACACTACCCGCAAAATCATGACACAGTATCTATATTTTATTGTTGATTTCTAATTTTAGTATCATGTTTTGATAGTGTGTTATAATGTGATGAATCACGTTCAATCTAGTTTGTGTATATGGGTTCACAGATTGCTTGTAATATGAATGTAAAATTATGAGTTTGCTGCACAAGTTTTCATGTATACTTAATTATTGTATAAAATTTCTGTATGTGTCGATTGTGCAAAATGTAGATTCCCTGTTTTAGCATACTGATAATTACTAATATATGGCTTGGACAACCTTGTTCGAAGAAATAAGACAAATGTTTTTTTGATCTATTGAATTACATATAATTTCTAATGTTGTGTGCACTGATAATTGTAATCTCAAAAACAAGTACTCGTTGACTGGACAAAATTTTCATTGTCTCTGTTTTTCTTATTGTATTTTAATTTTAAGAAATTATGTCTGTTCATAACATTTTGTGTTCGATAGATAGTTTTGTTTACAGATAATAATTTGTGAAGTTGTAGTATGTTTGATACTTTGATTAAGAATAACTATTCTGTTAGTTGTGCTTTACTGCTGTATATTTTAGCTGCCCGTATTTGAAAAATCAGTAATCTGTTCTTCAATTTCTTGGCGACTCGTTACTTAATTATATCTTTCGTATGGATAGGATTTGCCGAAGCAGAACTGGTTCAGTTTTATTCAAAGACATGGCATACGAGCATGACATTTTTTATTATAGCTGGAGGGATAAAAGTTACTTGGGAGATTCTATTTTATCTCCAGTTCGGGCCCAGGGAGAAGTTGGTGTAGGTAACTTTGTTTTACATTCCTGCCTTCGACTTTCTTGGTAAATTATTATTGTTAGTTTTACTCTATAGTTTAAAAAATTGTGGATTATCAAATTCTGTTTTAGTTCGGTTCTTAATTTGAATTTACAAGGAATTGATTAGAAAGTAATAATAAATTGTATGACTTGTTTGGTGAAAAGTTTGATATAACATTATGTTAAGTAAAAGTAATAAAAATTACCCTTTAATATTGAGCAATGACTCTCTTTCTTTCTAGGTACCTTGCATTTTAAATTTTTTATCTTTTATAGTCCTCCCACTACTTCTAGAAAATTAATTCCTGATTCGAATCTTACCATGTACAAGGATTTTTATGATAGCATCTTTATAATCATAACAAGAATTATAATATAAATTTGTACTAACGAACTTGTATTTAGGTTCTTGTCCTCATCATAGTACAGGAGCAGTGTTGGAAATGCAGACTTGGATGAAGTTGCAAAGAGAAGGAAGAGGGCAAATTGAGGAAAAACATTGATATTGTGAATATGTTCAACCAATACTGCAAGTATCGACGCTCCAAGGATCTTGAAGATAACTCCTCCACTAAACAACTTATTTTGTGGCTGAAAGCTAATGTCTCACTTGCAGAAGATGGTTCTGAGGTATAACTTGGTTTTCTGTTGATGATTTATTAACTTGTATCTTCTGTATATTAATATCTTTATTAATTTGTTTCTTGTGGTTCGATGAAGGGATGGCTTCGAGGAGTTGCAACCTTTAGACAAGTATGGTGATGTAGCAAAGATGTTGCAGTTTTTATTTACCAAGGGACCCTTCGTTGGTGTTTTTTTTTTAAGACGTGATTTTGATGATGGTGGCCGCAATGAAATTCACTTTTGTGCTGGTAGGATTGTTACGTACCAAGGTGGAAGAAAGCGGCTAAGACATGCGGTTGTTGGGTTTGGAATTGACCGGAATTTGAATCCGTTCTGGGAATATTTGGAGTCTTGTAATCCGGATGAAAGTACTTTCAAGAAGGATGGTTTCAATCGGATAATAATCACGGGATTCGACAAGGCTTATCTGCTACACGTTTAGGTAATGATTCAAATCTTTTTGTTATAAGTTGAAACTTTTGCAATCCTGTGGAGTTTGTTTTCTTGACAAGAATTGGCATTTCATATGTGTATTAGTAAAAAAGTGTCCGTCACCTCAGTGTTGCACACTCTGTTATTGATTCATTCTACGTGGGATCTGATCATAGTCATCTCGTACCAAAGTCTTCAGAAAAATTAGAAATTGTGTAGATGTGTATATGTAATGTTCTCAAAGCTCAACGATTTTCAGATCCATAAACAGTTTATAGGTACATGGACAAGAAGCTTCAAAGTAAGTCCTGATTCCACACTCTAATTTCCTTTATTTTTTCGCTAATTTATTTAGCTACTTGTATATTGTAATATTGTTTCCTCGGTGTTGATTTTTTCAGTTTATTAGTTCTCTAGCAATAAAGGATAGGATTTGAACAATGAGTGTGCTTAATTCTATGACAGAACTTGTAACTAATGCGTGATCAGTTTGAAGTTTTATAATGATAGCAGTACTAATTGAGAAGATATGTACAGAGGTTGGAAGTTAGGATCTGTTTATGCCAATCATAATATGTATTTAGTAATCAACAAGTGTAACGTCGATATGATTGAGATATAAATATTTTTGGATTGTGTGAAGTACTTTGACTAGCTGATTATAGATGATACAGACTTTTTTTTTTTTTGAAACGATAGAGACAACGGATAGATGATACAGACTTAGTTAGAGACAACGGAGTGAGGTGATCCACTGGACAAATAATTCTTTCAGAGTAGCCCTTTAGGTTGTGTTAACTCTGAAGGGGTTTATGGGCGAGAATAGAATGAAATTTTTGCTTTGTAATGCGGGGACTGTTTATAATTTCTGAAGCAATGCTAGAGACCTCAATATTTCCCCAGTCTAATAATACACAGGGAATATGCTATCAGAACAGTTTGGGTGTATAATAGAACACGTAAATTATTTTCTTAAATAATTAATAGGACAATATGAACTTAGCTGGGTTCTTTTCATCTATATCTTTTCTACGCTTTGATCATCTTTTCATCTATATCTTTGTTATCTATTGCAATTCTTTAGTTGAACACAAGGTTCTTATGTGCCTTTTTGGCATCTTCACTTCTGTGTTCAGGGTCATCAAACAAAGAAGAATATGAATTTTTCTGCAAGGACTGATGAAACTATCGGTGAAAAATCTTGTTCAATTATGCAGAGACAACCTGCCTATAGAAATGTTACGACTGATACAAGTGGACTTACTCGAACTTCAGCTTGATATTGCTTGGAGATTAGAAGCTGTGATGTAAGAAGTTAACTAAAAACTAGGATTGTGTCACCTGAAGCTGTGGTTCGTAACTTATTTGACTGTAATATAACAGGGGTGGTTTTTGGTTTTTTAGTTGGTGCCTTCTATCACAATTACATGCTTTTCATTTTGTATAAATTGGTATTCTACTAGAAGCAAATTTCTTTAATAAAAATGACTTTTAACATGCTTTTCATTTTGTATAAAATGGTATTTTACTAGAAGCAAATTTTTATAATAAAAATGACTTTTAATATTAAAATAAGTATGAATTTTTAAATATTAAATTAAATAATGAAATAAATAAATATTAAGAAAATGAATTTATTTTCAAATAAATTAACTTTCAAGTTTAAAATGAGTTGTCAGTTTTTGTCTTTAAATAAAATTTTGCTTTTAACATAAGAAAACAATTTTATTTTCATATTAAATAAATTGATTTACAATTTAAAAATAAGATCATTTTCCATACGGCTTTTTTTTATTTTTTATTTTTTATATTTCAATATATATATATATAGGGTCTTGCTCAAATGGAAAAAATGACAAAAATACCATTTTTTAGAACAATATTAATGAAACTACCCGGTTTTGAAAAAACTGACAAAAATACCCGTTTCAATACGCATTTGTCAAATGGGTATATAAAATACGCATTCGACAAATGCTTATTCTTCACAATTTGTAAGTAAATACGCATTACAGGAATGGGTAACAGGATATATGTATTTCTTGAATGCGTATTTGTTAAAGTAGTCTGACACATGTGCATATGGTGGTTGCAGCCCTTGCAGGAGAGATGAGACAACATGCTGGACTGTTGCCCACTTGCTTTTTTTTTTTTTAATCAAGTTTCAGTAAAATTCGGCCACGCGCCAAGCATAAATAATGGAGTAATAAATAAATAAATTGTGAAGGATGCATATATATTATTTTATATTATTTTTTTAATTAATATTTTAAATTTACAAATACAATTTTTATTAAATTTAGGGGTTCAACAATTAACTTTTGGGGTTTAACGTTTCCATTTTGGGTTTTAGAAATATTCGGAAGTAATAATAAATCGTATACGAACTTAGGGTTTAGGGTTTGGGGTTTAGGGTTGTTTACAACCCTAAACCCTAGACCCTAAACCCTAACATATCCTGATTTTTAAACACGTTAGCGTTTAAAAATTAGGCCGTCGGATGTAATTTTTTTAATTTAAGAAAAATACAATTTTAATTAAATTTAGGGGTTCAACAATTAACTTTTGGGGTTTAACGTTTCCATTTCGGGTTTTAGAAATATTTGGAAGGATTAATAATAAATCGTATATGAACTTAGGGTTTAGGGTTTGGGGTTTAGGATTGTTTACAACCCTAAACCCTAATGTATCCTGATTTTTAAACGCGTTAGCGTTTAAAAATCAGGCCGCCGGATTCAATTTTTTAATTAAAGTTTTTAAATTTAAAAATACAATTTTTATTAAATTTACGGATTTAATAATTAAATTTTAGAATTTAACGTTTTCATTTTGGGTTTTACAAATATTCCGGAAAAAACAACACCCTTTTGGACAAAGACAAATGTGCCAAAATGCTTATCACATCCAAATGTCCCGTAAATATAGTCAAAAGTCATAAAAGAATCATCAAGTGTGACCCAGCAATACGCATAATACAAATACTTATCAGGGGTTACTCAGGTGGCATATGCGTAACTCATGCATGATTTAAAAAAAAAAAAATTGTTAAGGATATGCATTTGCCAAATGCGTATCCCGGATACCCATTTGGCAAATGCGTATCCCACTGGGTAGTTTTGTGCACTGTTTGAAAATCGGGTATTTTTGTCAAAAATTTTCAAAAAACAGGTAATGTTGTCTTTCACCCCTCAATTGAGAACCCTATTTAAAATGAAAACTGAGATCTAATTTCAGCCCCACATTCTTTATATCTAATTAAATCCTAACCACACAACACACCCAATATATCACAACACACACGCACAGATACACAGGACAGGCGCAAGACACGTGCTCACACCTTCCCCCAAATCATTTCCACCCACCCACTCCCCCTGCCCCCACACACACATGATAGATCCCGAACTCTCTCCCCCTCTCTCTCTCCTCTTGCCCTAGTCGCCATCTGTTTGCTAGTCGCCATTCCTTGATCCAACCTCAAAGATAATTTGTTTGCTACTCGATCCCTTCCCAACGGGTAACGAGTAAGAAATAGGCTAATTTTTTATTATTTAAAAAATAAATATATATGGGAAAAGGCCAAAAATAACGAATTTTAATCAAAGCTGTTACAAGAATACCCGCGCGCTGAACCATGGCCAAATATACCAGCCTGTTACGCATTCTTCAACATGGTAATAGCTGTTACGCATTTTTCAGGAGCGTAATACATGTAACTCAATAATAAAAATCTTATTACGCATTCTGTGTGTGGGTAAAAGAACCTACTGTGCTGGGTCATTACCTGTTACGCATTCCTTATCAGCATAATAAATTTATTTTATTATGCTACAACTTATTACGCATTCTTCACAAGGCCTCTGACCCATTACAAAAATGCGTAATACCTCTGACCCATGTGAAGAATGCGTAATAAGTTGTAGCATAATAAAATAAATTTATTATGCTGATAAGGAATGCGTAATAGTGGTAACCCAGCTGACAAATACGTAACAGGCCATCAGGCCCATCTATTACCCATTACAAAAATGCGTAATACCTCTGACCCATGTGAAGAATGCGTAATAAGTTGTAGCATAATAAAATAAATTTATTATGCTGATAAGGAATGCGTAACAGGTAATGACCCAGCACAGTAGGTTCTTTTACCCACACACAGAATGCGTAATAAGATTTTTATTACCAGAATAAAAATGATGTAATATACCAGAATGTATGGTGTAGCTTAGAATTTTCTCAAGGCCTGTGATTAAATGATGTTTGAGTTGTGGTTGTATGTCAAATAATGTGGGGTTTTTGTGTACAATACAACATCATGGACAAAGAGATTTTTGTGTTAGTGATGGTATATTCGGTCTGTGTTGCAATGATCTTATTACTGTGGACTTCATTATGATTTAATGTGCTTCAATTTATTCCACATGAATAAATTGAAGCAGTGAATTGTAAAGAACTGGAGGCAACTGGTCTTATGATATTTCCTCTGAAATAAGTAGACAGTGCCTACACATTGCAAATTTAACAAGAGATTGCACCTGCCTATAGAAACAATATAACAGCGCTTTGTAATACCAATATGCTTACCAAAACTGAAATTTTAACAAGAATTAACATTCTTAAAGTACTGTCTTCATAAGCTTAGTGTACACCATAAATGGAAAATATTAACTACATAAGTTCTTAAAAACTACATAAGTGTTTTATAAGTTTCAAAATACCCAAAACATAAAGCTTTTCCATAAAATATCTCCAAGCATTTTAGACACAAATCTATTTATATTCTGATCATATTACGATGTTGTTTCAGGCTTTACATCTGCTAATAGTAACTTCTTCACTTGTGCAGCATGGAAAACTTATTTCTTCCTGAAAAAAGGGAAAAAGACAAGATTAAAACCAACATATCATTAAACGACAACGTAACTAATCAACAGTATGCATATAAATAGAAACCTAATAAATTAAATAACATGGCAACTCACCGATTCCGTTGATAATGATTTTTAACCTCCGGGACTTTCTTAATACCATCAGTCCCGCATTTGGGAGGATGACGGTTACGAGCTCGCAACCTCATATGATGTTCCTCACGTGGTGCTTCCTGCGGTTCCTCTATTGGCGCCTGTAAGTGCTCCACTGCAGGCTGATTTTCTAAAATTCCTTCAACTAGTGGCTGTTCTAGGACAAATTCTTCCACCGGTGGTGGTTGCTGCTGTCCGGATTCTTCCAGTAGTTGATGTTGCTGGCCATGTTGGTCTATAGGCTGCATAAAACATATAATTGTGCACTTAAAAACCATCACATTAATAGACAACACATTTTATAACAGCACTAGTATTAAGAGAACAATGGTCCTCTCTGGATGTAAAATATAAAACACAATCAGTCAAAACTTAAACTCGTACAGATGGGGTCAGAAAGTCATTAAATGCCAACAACTCAGGCTGTTCCTCTGCGCTTTTCTCCACCGGTGGCTGTTCCTGTGGTATTAAAACACAATTAAAATGCAATCAGTCATGATATAATGACAATTGGATAAAGTAGATATGTTCAGATAGTACACTAATTGAATCATATGCAATTAAACACATACATGTGGGGTCAGAAAATCATTTGATGGCCACAACCGAAAGCTAGGAACATAACGAGAATCCGAAGGCTGAACAATGGCATCTGTCAATGTCTCACCAGCAAATAAATCAGCCTCTTGAGCTCCTCCTTCAACCACATGATCGTCATCCCCCAAATGAACATCCCCATCTACATAATCACCGCCTTCATTGCTAATATTCATTTTGCGTCTCTTTGGAGCATTAATACCTCCACGGCCTCCTTTATGACCGACCTTTTTAGGCTTTCCCCTCAAAGTCTCTTCTCTAACACGCCGATCACCGATGGGAAAATCCTGAAAAAGGCCACGACTATATTGATATTCCAATACACGTCGTCCATGAGTAGCAAGTGAATCTATAAGGCCATTACCACCACCTATCACCTCACCCCTGGCTATAGAAGATATGCGATCAAATATATGAATCTGCAATTAAATAGGAAACAAGTACACATTAATTAATAAAAGTGGGCAGTTAAATAAATGTGCAATTGAAACATGATGCTCAACCTAACATTACCATATATGATCCAGCAGCAGCAATGCGTGTATGATATGGACGGGTAACATCACCGTACCATATATCATAGCGATCAGTGACCCCAACACCAACGTTATCAACAAGCAGCACATGCTCCAATCGGCTGTCCCAATATGATATGTGGTCCTTGTGTTTCTTTCCCCAATCAACATCCCACTTGCCCTTTAAATTCATATTATGGAGCTCTTTTGAATATTCAACAGCTGCTGAGGGGATATCCTGAACCATACCAAACTGACGAACACATCTATCCGGCTGATGGTGCTCCACAACATAAAAACAGATCAATGGACCTCTATAACACCAAATAGCCCTACCCTCCGTACAATGCTTATCAAGGGTGTCGAGAACAACATCTGTATATGGCATCCATATGAAGTGCTGGGGTACAAGAACATCCAAAGAAAGGCGATGGACGCACACAACATGCGAACTAACATCAGCATAAGACTTGGGACCGGACCACCTATTTAACACAATAACATAATAATCTAAATTAGCCTTGATTCGAAAGAATCATTGTAAACCTAATAAATATGAAATTCACTGAAAAACAAGAGAAGATGGACAAGCATATAGGTAAAATTTGCAAACAATATTAGAAAACTTATAATCAAAAAGTCAGTTGAAATTTTATTTTTCTTGTCTCTAAGTATGTATACGGGTTATT
Source organism: Kitagawia praeruptora (assembly GCA_037693485.1). Lineage (NCBI taxonomy): Eukaryota > Viridiplantae > Streptophyta > Magnoliopsida > Apiales > Apiaceae > Kitagawia > Kitagawia praeruptora. The sequence goes on along the minus strand of CM075351.1, from coordinate 110,341,308 downwards.
CGCTAGTCTTCATATTTCTAAAACCCAAAATGAGCTATTGAACCCCAAAAGTTAACTATTGAACCCTCAAGGGAAATTTTATTTTTCTCACCGAGTCCGGCGTCCTGATTTTTAAACGCTAACGCGTTTAAAAATCAGGAGAAGTTAGGGTTTAGGCTCTAGGGTTTAGGGTTGTAAACAACCCTAAACCCTAAACCCTAAACCCTAAGTCTGTATAACGGTTATTCGCTAGTCTTCATATTTCTAAAACCCAAAATGAGCTATTGAACCCCAAAAGTTAACTATTGAACCCTCAAGGGAAATTTTATTTTTCTCACCGAGTCCGTCGTCCTTTAGGGTTTAGGCTCTAGGGTTTAGGGTTGTAAACAACCCTAAACCCTAAACCCTAAGTCTGTATAACGGTTATTCGCTAGTCTTCACATTTCTAAAACCCAAAATGAACTATTGAACCCCAAAAGTTAACTATCGAACCCTCGAGGGAACGGTTAAAGTAAGGTGGCATTATATATTAAAAGAATTAAAACTTAAAACGCTGCATTGTGTAACTTTATAAAGTGATGTTAGGGGCATTTTTTATACTATATGCTATTTGGGGCATTATATCTTAACTGTGTAGGGGGGCCGTTTTAAAAATAAATTACTAGTGAAATACCTCAAACCATATGGGCCTGCAAGATCACCCCATATATCCAAAGGAGAAGGACTCGGGATGGGAGCCAAAGTAGGTAACCTCGTCCATGCCCACAACTGAACTAATAGCACACATCCTGCTATCTCCTCCACACCAATCTTGCAAGACTTGCATAACTCCCTATACAAGTAAGCAAGTACACCCGAACCCCATGATAAGCTCTCACACTGCTTAAGATTCTCCAAGAGAGGTAGAAACATACAGTGCACTTGCGAACCCTGATGATCGGTGAATAGTACACCACCAATCAACTGTAGTAGATATGCTTGAGTGTACCGAACTAGCTCACTGTCATTTGCATCATCAGGAAGAGACTTAGCAACAATGGAATCTAACCAGCTCAACTTTAATCTTCCACAATGCAGTGCACGACTATCAGAACTAGGTGCTGACCCAAACATTTTCTTTATAATGTTTCTCCAACCACCCTCAATGCCATCAGCATGAGTAGAACCAGTAACTACATCCCCATCTATCCGCAAACCAAGGAGGACGCTAACATCTTGTAAAGTAATTGTACACTCTCCTGTGGGTAGATGAAAGGTGTGTGTTTCGGGTCTCCAACGCTCCACAAAGGTAGTAACGAGACTCCAATCAATGGTAATACCAGCAAGCCTCGCAACCCCATCAAATCTTAATTGTTTAAGGATTGGCACCATCCGACGATGTAATTCAGGAAGCTTGCAACGAACTCGGGATCTTTGGCTATCCCCACCACCTGCATTCCACACACTAGTTGATCTATGTTCCGGCTGCATATACAAGATAGAAGGATCTCTTGGTCCCGGCTGAAGCTGAAAATCATCTGAAACTGTATCGTCCGATGCCTGTTAACATGTACACAATACATCAGTTGAACGCATAAAATAAAAGTTACATATCTACTAGTAATATTTGTGACCCATCAGATAGTATACAAGCAGAGCCTAAAGGACACTTTTATGTGAATATTTACTTATTTCCTGCTATCTCAAGCCTATCTTGCATAAATCAATTTTCTCCCCAGGAAAGCCAAGAAGGATAGTCACGTCCAAAAACAAAGAAAACATATAAAACTCCCACATAAAATAAGTTTAGTAAATCAAATTTGGTCAAATTAACATATGCCTAGGCTATTTACTAGCCAATAGCCAGTATGCACGGCAATAGTGCAAGAAACGTGGCACATTCTCTAGTGCACTACAATCATATAACAGAGTAAAGATGCTAGTATCAGTTAGCTACATATATCAAGTAAGTATACCACAGATTAATATATATACACACAATAAAAATTTCACACCAGATATAGCAGTTTTTCCAGCTTCAGGACTCATTACTTTAGTTTTACTTTAGTTTTCTCAAATTTTAAAACTGAACATGAACTTCATCAAGACTCCAGTTTAGGTTCAAAGGCTCCATAAATTAAGAATATTCCCTCCCATAAGTTAGATTACATTACAATATTCCATATACATGTTAATTGTAAAACAACTCTAAAGCCAAGAGGGGAAAAACAGTGTGAACTGTAAATTGTAAACTGTAAAATGCTAGAATTTTCTTTAGCCTCTTAATTCCTACTTGCATCTTCTTAAACATCTCTACATTTTCCAAAACAGAAGAGCCTTCAATTAATCTCTGAAACTTAACTCAAAGCTAGTCTTCTAACCAGCCCCAAATCCACATCATACACAGTATGCCTCTCTCTCTCTCTCTCTCTCTCTCTCTCTCTCTCTCTCTCTCTCTCTCTATCTATCTCTCTCTCTCTCTCTCTCTATCCATCTCCCTGTCTCTCTCCCTCTCTATATCTCTCTATCTCTCTCATCAAATTAAACAGTTAATCGTGTATAGTATATCTTACCTTATAAATGTAACCACATATAAACATAAGTTATACAGAAATCAAACAAAAAACTATAAATTAAAACCTAAATAGTGAATAAACAAGAACACTTACATTAGAATCCACCCTGATATGCATAATGAGATGATAGCAGGTTAAATTTGAGTGGGTTTCGTCTAGAAATCGCCCAGAATATCGCCAAGTAATGCGTGGTTACAAGAGATTATGATGGGTGTGTGTAATTGTGTGTAATCTGAGCGTGAATGTCAGTTTCGTTTGGGTTAGGCGAGTTGTAAGTTGTAACTTGTAGCCGGGTCGGGGTTTTTTAGTATTACGCATTTTTGGTTGACTTAATAGATGGGTATTATTGGCCATTTACCTGAGATGTGCTAATTTGGTAACTGAAGTAAAAAAAGTATGGTAAATATGTCATTTTTTCAATATATATGTATGATAACATATGTTTACTATTAAAATCATCCAAAAAATTATAAGATATATTTATTTTTAATTTAATAAAATATTATAAATATGTACCTATATTCAAGTTATCATTTTAGTATAAATTAAAGTTACTGTTTTTAAATAAAAATAATAGGAATATTATTTATAATAAAAATTATAATTATAATATAAATTTATTTTAATATTCGACAAATTTAAAGTATGATATTTAGTATAAGGCTTTAAAAAAAACCTTCTAGCGACGGTAGTTGGTCGCTAATACATGTCGCTAATATACTGATGTGGCAGTATCAGCGACGAAACATGGTCGCAGATGCTTTCCAGTCGCTAAATAACTTTTGCGACTGTTTAGTGACCACTTTCGGTCGCTAATTTTATGGTTGATGTGGCAGTTTTTTCTACCAAATCCGTCGCAGATAATTAGTAGCTATAAATGGGGCGCTAAATATTTCGGGATTTTTTTTGGGGGGGAACTAGTTTGGCGACCGATCAGTGACGAAAATTGGTCGCTGATTGGTTATTAGCGACGTGTTTATTTTCGGTCGAAGATGGCTGTCGCTAATGAAGATTTTTAGCTACCGATTTTGCGATCGCTAATTTGCGCGATCGCTGATAGGCGTTTTTCTTGTAGTATATAGTATATTTAATAGTGTATAGAGTTATAGTTTGACTAAAACTAATATATGCAGTGTAATCTTTGCATGTAACTCTACTTGTAACTGACCGACCAGAGTATTAATTATATGTAAGACCCATTGTAATTGCAATTGTAATTGCACCTAAACCTAAATCCCTTTCTCAACTTCTTTCCGTTAGAAGTTTAGAAATCATTAAGGAATATCTCCAATATATTAGTAGTTGTGGTCCATATATAGGAAACATTTCTCAACAAACTGGCACTATGCCTCAGAAACTATTATTTTTTAGAATAATTCACTTGATTAATGTTTTATCAAAGAGATAATTAGGCCTTTTTATAGTTCGATTAGGCTTTTCTTTTTACAATAGTTTCTGTTCTAAGTTATGTAGATACTTGTTCGTGCATAGGTTTTGGGACTTCTGAAAAGAAAGCAAACTGGTAATGTAGTTGGTGTTCAAGAAAAGCAAGCAAAGGCTGAGACAACTGCCATTCAGATGCCAGACTTAATAGACACATGTGATTCAGATGATCTAATGCATCAAAGAACTAAAGTTCTTACAACGCCTGCCACTCCTATAACTGATGATCTATTTGGAGATAGTCAAAGCACTGGGGTGAGCACCAGTGAACATGACGATGACCCCTTTGCAGATGTCTCATTTCACACCAATAATGACAAAGAACATGTAGACGACATCTTTTCAGGGATGACTACTGATAATACTGGTCCTGTTGAAGCTCATCTGACATCAAACCAAAATGGAGCAGAACTATTTGATATATTTGGTTCCAACTCCGGGACCTCAGCGATCCAAGTAGATAATACAAAAGATGTTAATGAATAAATGTCAGGTCTATCTATTATGGGAGAAGAAGTGAATCAGCAAGGGACTTCTTCCAAAGCATTTTCTCCAAACATCTTCTCAGCTTCTAGTGCAAATTTGAATCATCAAGGTACAAATGATACCATCAGTAAAATATATGGAGCACAAACAGCTGGCATCAATGCAAATCACATGTTCCCTGTTGGCACTGTGCCATATAATTTGTCCCCTGGTGCGATGTAAAATCCAGCATATCCTTCTCAACCATTTAATTATGCAGCCATGGAAAATCTACTTGCCCAGCAGCAATTTCTAGCAACAATGTCCAACTATCAGCAACTGGGGAACCTGCACCCTCAAAATTTTGGTCTTAATCAGGTTGCGGAGACTCAAGGAGGTGGATTTTCTTCAGCACTTCCAGATGTATTTAATTCTAGCCTTCCTACCCAGAATCCCACTTCAGTTGTCGGCGGTCCAAAGAAAGAAGAGACTAGAGCTTTTGATTTTATATCAGTGAGTTTGGACTCTAGTGTTTTCATTTACTTTTGATTCTTGTTAAATAATTAAAAAGGTTGCATCTCATTTCAGAACAAGAACAAAGTAAATTCATCTAGTTTGATAAGGGATAGAGTAATAATGAAATAACATAATGTTGAGCAATTTATATTAAAAAAACAAGATGGTTGATTAGAGATATTAGTTGTAAGCGTGCTGGTAAGGGGTGAAAGTTTATGCGTCACACTTTTACTTGAAATGAAATTGTAGAATAAATGTCCCTTACCAAAGGAAAAAAAGTTCCAGTTCCCGGAAGAGCAGCTATCTCAAAATCAATTGTTTCTCTGTATAATGATGACATAACTGTATGTTTTTACGTAGCATAAGCAACACTTGGCAGTGTATCTTTTTATTATACATAAAATTTGACCATACTATCATTTCATAGTTATTAGTAGCTGTACTATGTTATGTCATGCTTTCTTGCTTACAACTGCTAAAGATGAAATAGTTGAGATTAAATAATTTCCCTGTTTCTTTGTGTCGGCTTGCTTATTTTTGTAACCGAGTGACATGCTATCAAACATATCTGATTTTGCATCCTCTCGCTACCATGCAGGAATCTGGCAGCAGTTCGTAATCCGAAGAGGGTGATTTAAATTTTCGCCTGGTTGTGAGATTTTGTGGAGCATTTTTTAGCATGGTGAAAAAGGTTAATATGCCGAGGTCAAATATTCTGTCGCACTATGCTTGCAGTTGTTATATAATGTATAGTTAATGCATTGTGTTTGATTTTGCTTATTACGAAGGGATTTCAATACTGAGAAGAGAATGTGGTTTTGCACTTGACCCACATTAACTGCTGTTCATACAATAAACATGATTCCTTCTCCAGTCATAGATAATGTGTCTCCTTATGAAAAAGTATATGCAAAACCACCTTCATATGATACCCTTAAGGTTTTCGATTCAGCATGTTTTGTTCTTCTTCCTCCACATGAAAGAACGAAACGAGAACCTCGTGCCCATCTTTGTTGTTTTATTGGGTATGGTAGTGGTCAAAAAGGATACCGATGTTGGGATCCTATCTCTCAACGACTTCGAGTCTCTCGTAATGTGACATTTTGGGAACACAAAATGTTCTCATCTATGTCAGATTTTAAAATCAACACTTCTTCTAGCATCTCTCACTTTACAGATCCTTTTGTTGATCTATATCCCAGTGATGACTATGTCGACTCGTCAACATCTTCTAACACAGTTCCTACAAATTCTCCAATTGAGCTCATACAACCATCCCCAGCTACGAATGTTCCTCCAACAGAAGTTCAGTTTGAGGATTCTAGTGATGTCTCTCCCACTCCACCATCTTCTTCGGATGAACATGCTCATCGCTCTACTCGGGTAAGAAAGCCTTCTGTTCGATTGACTAATTATCATGTTTATTCTGCTATACAATCATTACGTGAGCCTCAATCATATAGAGAGGCGAGTGTTAACCCTCTTTGGCAGAAAGCAATGGAAGAGGAACTTCATGCATTAGACAAAACTCACACTTGGGATTTAGTAACTTTGCCTCCTGGTAAAACAACAGTGAGTTGTCGATGGATCTATAAAATCAAAACAAAATCTGATGGCTCTATTGAAAGATATAAAGCTCGTCTAGTTGCTAGAGGCTTTACTCAAGAGTATGGCATTGATTACGAGGAAACTTTTGCACCAGTTGCTCGTCTCACATATGTTCGAAGTTTACTAACTGTTGGAGCATCAAAACACTGGGATATGTGGCAAATGGATGTCAAGAACGCCTTTCTCAATGGAGATCTACATGAGGAAGTTTATCTCAAACCTCCTCCAGGTTTTTCCCACTCACCAAATCAAGTGTTCAAGCTTAACGAGGCACTTTATGGTCTTAAACAAGCACCTCGAGCTTGGTTTGAAAAATTCAGCAAAATTGTTCAGCAGTTGGGATTTTCTTCAAGTCCATATGATCATGCCCTTTTTATACGAAGATCTGAACGAGGAATTGTTTTGCTTCTCCTATATGTAGATGATATGATCATTACTGGAGATGACACAAAAGGAATTTCTGAACTCAAATTTGTTTTCTACTACTGGATTTTGTTTCTTTCTTGGTGACTCTCTCATCTCCTGGCGCAGTAAGAAACAATCTCTTGCTTCTCGATCCAGTGCCGAGTCAGAATATCGGGCTCTTGCCGACACTACACAGGAATTAATTTGGCTACGATGGTTACTTGAAGATATGAGTGTCACGCATTCTCCATCCACTTCTATCTATTGTGACAGTAAAAGTGCCATTGACATTGCTCATAATGATGTTTTTCATGAGCGTACTAAACACATTGAGATCGACTGTCACTTCACCCATCAACAAGTGGCAAAGGGAACAATTCATTTACAAGGTGTTGCTAGTGCTGATAATGCTGCAGATATATTCACAAAATCTCATACACCTGGAAGTTTTCATAAATATGTTCACAAACTCAAGTTGATTTTTCAACCATCTTAAGTTTGAGTGGGGGTGTTAAAGTCATATTTCTACATCAACATTCTACGTGCAACTATCAACAGCGTTCAACTATCAACAATCAACAGCATATAAGTTTAGACTTTATTGTACTAGCATAGACTTTCATGTATGTTTAATTTTCTATATATTTGGTTCTTGAATATGTAACATATATCACAGATTGTAATACAAGAGTTAATACCTTCTCTTACATTACATGTCTTCATCTGCTATCTATACACACATAGCAGCAATAGAGTTTATCAGGGGGAAAGAAAGCAGTACATGATATTCATTGATAAGAAGAAACAAGTAACACTTAACATGTACAAGACCCGCAAAAAGAAAAACCAAAATCCTAATTTGCTGCTAACCTCAAAATTGATGAGCTTATTCGGATCACCACTGATGAACTTGGTGATGGAATCTTTAACAATAAAACTGAAAGGAAAATTAAAATAGCAGAAACTGAAAGGAAAATTAAAACAGCAGAAGAGATTAGAAAAATGGTTGCAAAATGGGTGTGAGGTTAATACTTATATGTTTTAGGTTATTGTGTGAATCATACACACTAAAGGTAGTCTATAGTTTTATTGTTGTATTTTTAAAGTTCAAGCACACTTAAATGATTGTAATAATGGTACACAAATTATATGCAATTAAGCATGGTGTTGGTAATTGAGCATTAATATCATATATTTTAAAAAAGGTACAAGGTAGATTGGAGTTAAATACTAAATTTAAGGAGTCTAGGCCTATAATCTACAGTAATTAAGACATTAATTATAAGTACTATAATTTTCACACCATTTTTGCTATTACCTTCTTAATATCCTCAAGGTTCTTTAATTCCAATTGTTTAGGACTGGTTCGGGTTGTCATTCCAATAAGTGAGTGGATTTTGAGTTCAATAGCAACCTAAAACAAATTATAAAACATGAAAATAGTCATTATGAAGAAGAAAATCACAAAACAAAATAATAAGAAGGTTTCGAAATGATACTTACATCCATGAGTTTCACCAACTTATTATCTTTTATGAAGATAAACAAATTTGCATCCTCAACACCATCCACTTTCATTTCAGAAAATGCCATAACTCTTGACATGATATCTTTGTCAAAAGAAACTTCAACATTGGTTCCTCCTCCTTCTATAGCTTGCCTTATCACCAAGGACTCTAATGCAACTTCTTTTCTTACTTTCATCTCACCATTTGAGCACACAAGAGTAATATTTTCCATAGCAATTTATTGTGCACTAAATTTTTTTACTATCTAATTACAATAACACAAGTTTAGTTTATATAGGCATTTAACATGCAACTTGAATGTATTCTACAACATTTTTCATGGAACAAAATTACAAGTACACATATAAAATTAGTGTTTTTTTTAGATAATGTAAAAAGGAATCAATATTCCTATATGCATGAAATTTAAAATATTAGTAAAATGTAACATACATTTCGTTAAAACTACAAGATATAAAGTGTAGGGAATTTTTCCAATATTTATTCTTTTATGTGTTGGTGATTTGCCAACTTAAGCCAACATGAGTCATGATACAAAATATGTATGCCATATCAATTTTCAAATCAGATGCTACATGAGTTTTATTTCTAGAGCACATCTTTTAGTCCAAACTAGACAAATCTTGTTATTCCAAATATTTGGTAATTTTTTGTCATTATCATGTTTTAATACAGCTTTGACTAAATGGCTGTGTGTTTACCTTCTTTTAATTTGTTAGAAAGTGTGTATATCTACACTTTTACATCAAATTATGTTTGGCTTTCATAAAGGTAAAGAGGATTAAATGTAACTGGCTGAGTGAGGATGACTATGTTGCTCAATTAATTTCGCATAATTTGTATTGAACTAACTTTAACATTCATATTTTGGTGAAAGTATTCTTATAATAAAAACAAAACACTTAGTGATTAATAGATCACAAGTAAATTGAGCTGTTCCTGCATGAGCTCTGGTTGTTACCTAGGGGAGCTAACATGGAGGGAAATTCTCGTTGGTATCCTTCTGGAATTGGTTTTTCCAGATGGTGCCATTTCGTGTTTTGGACTTACGACTGGCACCTCTAAAGTAACTGATTACCCTAATTATGTCATTTTGTTAATCAAAACGTTAAGAAACGTTAAAAAAACTATAAAAATAAATAATGATCTATAAGTTTTTAATGTATTACTAGTTAAAAAAATTAAATACTAATTTATAATTATTAATGTGCCACTAATTGAAAAATATTAAACATCTACTATATATATAATAGGGCAACATGTCACAATTTATTCAATGTAATTTACCTTTATGTCCCTTATAATGATATGTTATGAAAAAACATAGAAAATGTAGACATTGGTAAGGATTGAACCCATGACATAGCAATTCAAATATCATTAAGTTGCCCACTACAACCATTGAGCTACACATGTTTTTGGGTAAATAGTAGAATACATTATTTATATCCATCAATGTTTTTTCATGATTTTTTATTCAAGATGGAATGAATGTTTCACTTCTCATGCTATTCTTTATTGATTTTGTTAATTTATGTCTCTGTATATACATAATTTACATGTCTACTCTAATAATTTCTTATTTTATTTCATATAAAATGCTTAAAATTTCACATATTTTCTTAACTCTTGTGTCTTACTCCGAGTACTAATTATTCAGCAATATCAAATGCAATAAAATATTTGATTGTAAATGATTGAGGAATTTTTTGATTGAGAAAATTTGATTAAAAGGCTCACCCAAAATCTATTACAAATGAGAATCTAGGAAGTGGGACAAACTAAACATCATTTGAGAAAAAATTTGACACACTAAAATTTTCAATTTATAGTTTATATGGGTGCATGTGCTTAGATTAAAGTTTTTCTATAAATTAGTATATGAGTATACTGAAACATGAATAATAATTATACAGATACTCATAAAATTTGAGAATATGGACTAATCTATTGGGTTCTCTATTAAGAATATAAGCAGAAAATCAGGAATTTGCTATAATAATAATCAGATTTATTTTAGTAATAAAATTATTTGATAAATTATTCGTATTTGTTACAAAATATAAATAAAAATTATATTAAGATATTCGTAAAACTCGATAATCGGGTCTAATCAATTTAATTCTTAATATGGTTAAACAGCACATTGAAATTAGCCAAAGAAATAATCAAATATATTTTAATATTATAATAGTATTTGATATCTTAATTTGATAGAGAATCATAATATCGTGGATTGTGAAGGAGTTGCATTAACCCAATATGTTTGTACTCACATTGTTAGGGGTATATTACACAATCATTTAAGCAAATCTGTATAAGATTGTATTAAGTGAAGTAGCAAGCAAATTTGTGTTCAATTAGGAGAGGTTGAGGAACAGATATTGGGAAAAGAGAGAGGCAAAAGATGTATATACAGTAACAAGGATGTAACGGAGCCCTAACAGTTGAGTAAATAATTTTTTAAAAATTAATCAAAAATTTCTCAAATTTCAAAAAAAAATTAAAAACTGTAATGCAACTCAGGGCACTCTGGCGGCTCTCATTGGACCAAGTTATGGACGAGTGTACCAACACCCACCGAAGGAAAACTAAGGTATGAACTCATTATGTGTTGCATTTTTTATGTATGCTTGTATTAAAATTTGTACCAAATTTTAAGACAAATTTTAATACCACGATTTGTTAGTGCAGTTTAGTAGTATGATTTTGCCTTATAAACTGAACTAAAGTCACATATCTACTCGATGTGGGACTGGAATATTACATAATACGCATGCACACACATATTTCATATCATTCTTCAAATTGAATTTATTTATATATATATGTATGTATATATATACATACACTCATGTTCATCACTTTATTTAGAATTTAAACTCGATTCAAACAAAAATTGTTTATAACATGGTGAAAGATGGAGGATATAGTTAGAGATGAAAAAAAATTAATAATATGAAATAAGTTTGATTAAAACCCTAAATTTGCATACAAATTACAATATATCAACAGAGTTAACTAAATAGAAGGAGAGAGAGAAAGAAGAGAGAGAAAGAAGATAGAAAATATTCCATCTTTCACAAAATTCAGATCCAAACAGGTTTAGATTGAGGGATGAAGATGACAATGAAGAAGGGAGTCATGATTACAAAAATGGATCTAAGGCTTTCTAGCTACATCGATGAAACTAGTGGAATAGTCGTTTTAGGATAGTGGGTGAAAGCAAAAAGATATGGAAGAAGAAATTGGGGAGATAAGACAATTAACAATTACGGCCCAGAAAATCAACACCGGGAGAACCAATTGAGAGAGAGGGTAATATATTATAACTCAAAAGGAGAAGTAATGATGAGGTTCAAAGATGAATCACCTTGGAATGATAGTAAAGAGGAAAAATTGTTGAGAAATATACTAATAATGATTAAAGAGTTGAATAAAAGAGAAGCAAAACCATAAAGTATGGAGGAAGATATCCATAAATTTGTAGAAGCTAACAGGAAATGGTTGTAGGGGTGATGATCTTGCAATTAGAAAGGCACTACACCAAATTCACCTTAGGAAGCCTTGCTGAAACAGAACCAAGTATTCAAAGAGCAAAGTCGATAGCCATTCTTCAAGGCCGGAGAAAAAAAAGGATGGAAATAAACCTCCATGAGTCATTCAAAACAAATAAAGAAAAAAATACAGGATTCATCACCAATCTCCCGGAATCTGTTCAGCTAAAAGATCTTTGGTTATTATTCAGAAAAGAAGGAATAATCAAGGACATTATTCTGCCTCAAAAAAGAGATAAAAATAATAACCATTATGGGTTTGTTAAGGTTTCGATGAAAGAACTCTAGAGAGATTAATCTTTAAGCTTAATGGCCTCATCATCAAGGACAAACAAATTTATGTTAGTTGGGCAAGGAAGAGAACTCCACAAAGACATATTAAGTTGACCGAGGTCTGGGGAGAGAAGCAGAGCTGATGCATAGTGAAAAGGAGGCAGTAGAGAGTAAAACTCATAAGGAGAAAGTTATCTTAGTAAATATTATAAATCTTATATAGATCATGTTGAAAATGAAGCCCTTGAGAAGAGAGTTTGCTAAGCTATATTTAGGGAACATCGCTACAAATTTAAAGGTGTTCACGATCAAAGTTGAACTACTAAAAGCCAAAATATCGCAATATCCCACATTTTTAATATCATTTCACATTTATGCCTTCCAATTTTCTATGATTTTATTCTAAACCCTCCCCCAATTAAAGTCAAATGCTATGAAAATTTTAGTTAATCTTCATATTGTCCATAATCGAAACTATGACATCTCAGTTCTAAATATAATGAATTTAAATTTATAATTAAAATCATTAAACTAGATGACTAATTGATTGTATATTAGAATTTTTTTAACACAACCTGCTAGAAAGAACACTTGAAAACAATGATGATCACAACTATTAAAAATCAAAATCTCGCAATAAAGTTAGAATATCCCCGTGCCTTGCACGGATAATGAAGCTAGTTAATCTGTAATAAGTTAACATACCGTTAATCTAAAATATGTGTTCAGTCATTTTCTGACCATAAAATAACATAATTCCACATTTAACTTTTTTTAATTTGTGGTTTATATGACATAAAATTTTATTATGGAATAAATGTTGAAATTTGTTAACGTTTCTTAATGTTTTGATTAACAAAATGGCATAATTAGGGTAATCAGTTATTTTAGGGGTGCAAGTCGTAAGTCCAAAACACGAAATGACACCATCTGAAAAAACCAATTCCAGAAGGGTACCAACGAGAATTTCCCTTCATTTAAATATTAGAGTTGAGCTTGATCATACTTTTTGTTGTCGACTTAGAAATTTCACTTACCATTTGGTTTGGTTGACAAAAAGGAGCTAATTCTTATCACAACTTGTGTCTATTTCACTTACCATTTGGTTTGGTTGACAAAAAGGGTCCTCAATTTGTACTTCAAACTTTTTTTTCTAAATAAAATAACTATCGAAATAAATTGTAAAAAATAATAACACTTGTAATGAAATTAAATTGTTCACTTTTATGAGTTAAATTGTTCACTTTTACGGCAAATAGGCCACAGACACCCTTGACAGTTTATGAAAAATAGTTGAAAACTACTTTACATCACAAGTAGCAGACTTTCCAAATTTGATGTTCAAAAGGGGATGAGCATTCTTCCTTAATCTACTGGCGAAATAACAAGGTGAGAACAATATCAATCAAAATCACTGTAATAGCGTTCCTCAATAAATGCATTCCTTACAGTCTTCTTCATCTTCAAGAGGATGCCAAATGTTTACAGAATCACAAGTCATGGCAACTGCAAGGAGAAAGAAAAGATAAACACAAGTCAATTTGAAAAAGAAATGAAGTATGTAGCAGAGTCATGGTGTCCATAGAATTCTACCTGGTGATGGTGAAGGACGAGGTGTCAAGATACAACACTTGTTGACTTCATTAGCTCTAACCCCCACTGCTATCACCTCAGCGAAAAAGAGGTCGGGAGGGGCATCACTGTTTTTAGGCTTAGCAAGGAAATTAAGATGAGCAAGGTGGTTGTCACGCGGATTCTTCATGCCAATGAAGACACTACTCAGCATAGGAGCGACAAGCTCGTAGTCGACACCCTAAAATTAGATAATCAAAGTAGACTGGATTAGTAGAATCGATAAACCTAGGAACAAAATTAAAGAAGTCAGAGAGAGGGAGAGGAAAAAGTACGTGTTTCTCCTTGTAACTTGACAATGCAAAATAAGAAAAGAAAAGACTGTCCCAAAGTTGATTCTTCTCCTGGTTAGTAAAATCATCAGTTGAGGGAGGAATCAAAGAGAGAATATGATTGAAGCGTAAGCGCCCATCCTCACCAAAGACTTCTGACCATTCTTTGACACTAGAGTTGTCTGAACTTTCACTGCGGATGACGGTGGATAAAAAACATCAGATGACAACTTTCAAGAAAACATTAAAGAATCAAACACGGTGAGGGTGGGGGGAAGTTAGAAAAAAAAATTACCTGGATGTATCCGAGTCAGAGGAGGAGGCATAGCCAACACTGATAAGAGTTGGCAAAGTTTTTGGCCTGCAAGAAAATCAAGTTTAATAAACCTGTTTTGACGGGATAAAAATAAATTGAGAAGAGGGCAGGGGGTGGGGCAAATTATAGAGCAGAGCGGATGATTGATTATATACATATGGAAAATTTATGTAAAAAGGAAAAGAAAAAGATAAAAAGCAAGGAGGGAAATCGTAATATTAGGACAATAGATAGCAAGCCCCAAATTCGACGAACTGGTAATATAATAATATTGTTTGTAACCCTAACAGAGTCCCCCAATTCTAAAATCAACGAAATCCAATTTTCATCTAGAAAATAAGATTCAACTACAATTGAAATTTTAACCTAAAAACTACTGCAATTAAAAAGCACACAAGAAAGACAATCGACACTATCTATCAGAAACAATAACTGTAAATAATCAACAAAACAGTTACTTAATTGATAGGAGGAGGAGGAGAAAATACAAACATATTAATTAGCGGAATATGGAGATCCTTGATTTCAAGCTTTCGACCCAGATGTTTGAAGAATCGCCTGGCTTTTTCACTATCTATCTTCTTCTCGATTTCTCTCACCAACTCATTCTCCTCCTTTTCACTCAGAAACCCCATTTTTGAATAGGGGGTTGGTGCGGGCTTTACACCCTATGTTGTATACCATTTACAATCCGACCCGTTTCCGTTTGGTTTTGCTATATAAGTCTCTTGGGCCACAAAGCCCAAGCAAGCAATTTGGGCTAGATAGAAGAGTCAACTTAGAATGTATTAGGTCCATTAAATATTGTATTGTATTTGAATTTGTATCTATCTATCTATCTATCTATATCTATACTATACTATACTAAGTAAACTAGGGGATAATTGGTAGTTTGGTTCAACCCTAATTTTTAGCCATAATTTTAGTTCAATTAAAAATAAATTTAATTAATATTTTATCTACCTAAAAACATTCTCGGGTAAACAAAGATTTAGCCGAGAGTTTTGATCAAGAGGAGTGGCGTGTGTGTTTTTTTTTAATTTTATTAACAGGAGATAGTGTTTTGTGTGTTTTTTTTACATTTTTTTAATTATTAATAATAGACATTTAAGCAAATCAAAGAGTGACCAAAATGAGTAATAAAAGAGTACCAAACCGACAACCAAAAATATTCTATTTCGCTTATAATAGTATTAAACTAGGGGATAATTGGTAGTTTGGTAGTTTGGTTCAACCCTATTTTTTAATATTAAAAAACATATTAAACAAATAACAAATTACACTATAACAAATTAAAATTAATATTTATATTATTAAAATTAATATTTATAATATTATATTATACTATAAACAAATTACAAAAAATTAAAAGTAACCCGTGCTTTGCACTATAATGCCCGGAGATCGCAAATGAATCAGAACAATTTAAGGTATTTTTCTTGAATTTTCATTTTTTTTGATTTTTTTTTATTAAAATTCTTTTCTTGCATTAAATAGCTATTAATGACACTTAATTAGTCATTAATTATACCTATTAAACAACTATTAAATTTACTCTATTAATTTGTTTAAAATTTAGCAAACTTTATTTGAACATTATAGTTATTATTTTAGTATTAAATATTAATTATATACAGTTTAGTTTAATTTAGGTAAAATGACAATTAACAATTGCTTATATTGCGATTTTTTTTATTCCCTATTCAAGATCAGTATAATTTTATCATAAATGATTTTGAAAGTCGTAATAAATTATGAAAGTACACGATATTTACTTAATATATGGAATTGTATATAAATAATACAGACATATTTTTAATTTTGCACATGAATAAATTATGCATGAGTTATGATCAAATTAATTAAATTTAACAAACCTAACCATTTATCGGAAGATAAAATCGATAAAAAAAAAACTATAAGCCCATTGTTTCATTATATTGTGTCGAGATAAATTTTATTCTAAATAAACAAATTCTTACACTATTATTGAATATGTATATTATGAGAGGGGTATCGGCTTTAAAAAACGTTATTAACCTGAACTTCTCAAGCAATCATTATTATCAATGATTGTAGAGTCGTAATAAATTATGGAAGTACACAGATATTTACTTAATATCGGAAATTTGCAAACAAATAATAGAGACCGGTTTTTACTATTGCACATGTATAAATTATACTTAGTTATGATCAAACTAATTAAATTGAACAAACCCAACCATTTTATCGGAAGATTGAATTGATAAAAAATTTATACACCCGTTGTTTCATTATATTGTGTCAAAATAAATTAATATTCAAATTAAATAAATTCTTACACTATTATTAAACATGTATATTATGAGAGGGGAGTCGGCTTTAAAAAACTAAATTATATTCAATATCTGTAACATTTTATCGTAAATATTACATTTATATTATAATTTTTATTTTTATATGTTTGTGATATTTTTAAGATTATCAAAATTTTAGATATATAATGAGAGTATTTTTTCCAAATAATAATTCATGAAAATTTTTTTTCTTAGAAAATTTATAAGAGACCAATCAATTTTTAAGAATAATAAAAATTATGGAAATTCTCAATGGTGCCCTTCTGTTATTGACTTTTCCAGGTGGTGCCATTTCGTGTTTTTGACTAACGAGTGGTACCCTTGTATTTTTTACTTTTCCATGAAATACCACTATATCAACCAAAATGTTAGTATCTGAAATTCTCAATGGTACCCTTGTCAGTTGAATAATGAAGGGTACCATTGACAAAAGCCAAAAGTACAAGGGTACCATTGAGAATTTCCCTAAAAATTAAAATATTCATTTTCTATACATTAAAATAAAAATTTATAAACCGCGCGAGAGATCGGAGAGGCTTTTACTCAGAAACTTCAAAATATTTTTCTTGATTTTTCACATTTTTGATTTTTTTAATAAAAAAATTTCATGCATTTAATAGCATTTTAATTAGTCATTAATTGTACATATTAAACTTATATTGCATACACTTTATTTTATATTTAATATAAAATTTTAGCAATCTTTATTAGAACATTGTAAATATTATATTAATATAAAATATTAATTATCTATCTAAAAGTACAATTATTACAAGGTAAAACGATAAAATAAAATTATTTATATCGTCCATTTCTAATCCTTATACAAAATTGATGCAGTTTTTTTCGACAATAATGAATAAACAATTTTAACTTTTCGATTAATTATAATGAGTGACCGTGAGAATCATAACAAGATACAGAAGTGTATAAAATTTTCATTTAACATCCACAATTTAAATACAAGCAATATTGTATAATTTACTTTTGTACATGAACAATTTACACTTGGGGCGTGACCAAATCGATTAAATTGAACCAATCAAACCTTTTTCTTTACTAATTAAATCAATGAAAAAGTTATATATTCTTTATTTTATTATATTGTGTTGGATTAAATTAATATTCTAACTACGAAAATTCTTATATTATTACTAATCAATTAATCATGCATGTATGTTATGAGAAGGGCGTCGGCATTTAAGAATGTTAATTAATTAGTTATATTTATTATTTTATAAATTTTTATTAAAAATATTATGTTAACATTGTAATTTGGTAAAAATAGCTATCAATATTTTCTTTAAATTAAAATGTGTGCCTTGACTTTTTTTTTTACTCCTTCTAAAAATTATTAAACATTAATATTACCATTCAATAAATAATGCTTGAAAAGTTTTTATATATTTGTTTAATTTTAAAATTTATTTTAAAATTTTTAATACCATAAAAGTTTTATTTTTTTATATGTTTGAAAATTTTCTTACTAATGTCATGCATAAATTATATGCACGATTTCACGATTTTCAACTAATATTCATTAAAGATAGTTTTGTGAAGTTATGTTAGAGGATCTTCATTTTGTTTGTATAATTAATTTTAAACGATTTAGTGTTTATTGAGTTTTCAATGTTTTTTAAATTCAATTTTATTGGAGATAAAAAATAATTACATGTACATATTTATTATAAAATTTAATATAAAATTATTATAATATGTGAGTACCATTTTGAACATGTGTCCATGAATTTAAATTTAATATAACATAGAAAAGTTCTTATAAATGCTCAAAACAATTAATCAAATGAATAAATACATGTGTCGGAACACTCCAAAATTATGAAGTATGACTTACAAAATATATTTGAATTTTGTTTTATTTGTCATGCAACCACATTTATCGACAAGTTAAATCAATCACACCTCTCATCACATTTACATTTTGCTTCTTTTTTTATCATCATACAAACAAAATTTTCAACAAACTAAGCAATCACCTATCACATAATGCCATTTATAGCAAAAATGATACAAAAATGTTACTTTTACTTGTACAGTAAAACCTATATAAATTAATATAGTCGGGATCGAAGAATTTTATTAATTTAGAGAGGTATTAATTAATCGATAAATTAATAATTATTATTTATAGAGATTTTTGACATCGAAGAAAATAAATTTCCAATTACATACATTTAAATAAATTGAATTGTACAAGTTATATTTTATACTTAATTAAATTAATTAAATAGAAAAAGGATCCTGAGATAGATCTCAGGGAACTTTTCTTGAGATATATATAAAATAACTTTAAATTTAACTGGGCCCGCAAGGCTAATTAAATAAATTCTGAATTTACTAAAACACCCACCCCATTTTTACATATAAAAGATAGGTGTCTCAAAAAACTTACCTGAGATATATCTCAGGCTCCCTAACCTCTTAATTAAATATACATTATTTTACAAATTCAATGAGCATTAGCAAGATTTAAAGTAAAGATTCATGTATATTTAGATGATATCAAAGATAAAACAATATTTTTGGAACCTTTTGAGCACTCAAGACATCAAAAACATTGATTAATAACTTTTTAATGCTTTACGAAAATATCACATTTGAACTTTTTGATGTGACAAAGAGGGTTAAAGATGGGTTTCACATAGATTCAAATTTTAAGAAACTTAGAATCATATTTTACAAAAGAATAATACATATATTTTTATGATTATATAGGATTTATTAATTTATAATATTACTGGGACCATGTATTTATATAGGGTTTTTCAAAAAAAATAATATCCTATTATCTTATCGAAATTGATCAATTTTTGAACTGGTTGAAGTTGGGATCGGAGGAAATTAATAACTTAGAGAGATTATTAATTTACCGCGTATTAATTTTACGAGGTTTTACTGTACATTGTTGAACTTTACAAATGTTTTTCAATATTGGATTTCAAAAGTATTTTTTATGCAACAAAATAGGCATCGACAATATCTTCGAAAATATTATTATTACTCCCTCCGTCCCACTCATTTCTACCTAGTTTTTTTTTTCATTACTTGGCACGCATTTATAGGCTCTTATAAAGTTTAGTTCCATAACTTATTTTTAAAATTTTCTTTTTTTTGAATAAAAATAGAAACATTAAATTTTTATTCGGAAGAAAAAAAACTAAAAAAAAATTATGGATCTATACTTTTTAGGAGCCTTAAAATGCGTGCCACACCTCCTTCCCCAAAGGGTATAACCCACTGGGACAGAGGGAGTAATATATAAGAGTATAATTGAAACATGTTTTTTTGTACTAATTCTTTTCTCTATAATTCTTTAACATTCAAATTTAGTTACATTTTACACAAGTTTCAATTCATTATATCAACTTTCAAATAATAAAACTCAACAAACAATAATATTATATATACGTTTTAAAAATATTTTGGTGCCGCGCATAGCGCGGCTTTATTACCTAGTTAGATCTAGAGGGATCTACATGGGAACCCCTATAAATAGACATAGACCCCACTGGTAAATGGGCTGGCTATTTTGACATAGAGAGAGAATCCCTTTGTATAGAGAGAGAAACACTTATGGAATAAAATATCTTCTTTAATGATTGATTGTATCTCATCTATTATAATAATCATTTCCTAAACGATTCACTCTCTATCATTTGAGGCTAGAAGGAGCTCTCTAATTTAAAATTCCAACCGAAAATAATGAATGATGAACCGATAATGGAGGATACTATGATAGAAGACGAGATGCGAACGACCCCCCGAGCTGGGGACCAAATGGCATCTCCTCCTCCGCTAAAACCAAAACAGTTGTTTCCTCCGGTGGAAATTGAGGCAGGTGGATCTAATCGACCCACCAAGTCAGATCTTGTCAATCAACAGCATAGGCCACAACTTGATACTCTCACGCGAGTCACAACAGCGCTGGGAAAAATGGTTCTATCAAGCGACGCATGGTTGCACCTCCAAAAGCTTCAGAAACGAAAAGGAGTCACCAATGAAAATATGGATGACATCCACGGGTCAGACGAGGAGTTACTCCTCCTCGAAATGCAGAAAAAAGCTTTGGAAGAGAAACTGGCGTGACATCGGGAGATTCGTCGCCTATAACTTGAATTAAGACAGACATCTATATCAGCTCACGATGAGCAACTTGATGTCGACCATGAGGATCGAGATAACGAGTATCATGAGGAAGAATCTACGGAGTCGATTCACTCGCGACCACCTCCCCGTAAACGGCGCTCGTCATCCGCAAGCGAGTCATCGTGGCGTAGCGAATCGAGCGAGTCATTCCGACCTGAGGACATGGCTAAAATCCAAGAAGACCTTGCTACGTGTAGGGCCTTCATCCGTAATCAAACTGGTAAGGATATTTCTACTGAGAGCCCATTGTCAAAAGACATCGAGATCGCTCGAATTGACAGGATGCTTAAGACGCCCTCTCTTGATCATTTTAACGGCACTTCGGATCCTAGCGGATTTCTCAATACATTTGATGGCCGCATGGCTTTCTTTGGACACTCGGAGATAGCAAGGTGTTAGTTTTCTCCACATGCTTACAAGGAACAACTCTTCGGTGGTACAACAGCCTTCCTCCCCGTTCCATAACTTCCTGGCATTCATTAAAAACAAAGTTCCAAGCCCGATTCTCAAGCAATTATAATGGGGGCAAAATCACCGCCTCGCTAATGACAATTCGATAGCGGTACAATGAATCGCTATGCGCCTTTTTGACTCGATTTTGAGCCGAGGTGGCGGATATTCCAAATCTCATTGAGGAACTGGCCATTAATTACTTAGCCGCTGGAATTGACAAACACCGCCATGCGACTTTATTAGAAGAATTCTTCGAGAAAAATCCAAGAACGTTGCAAGCAGCTTTTCAAATTGTGGAGCATAGGATGACGCTCCAAGAAGCGGTGGGCAGTATACAATCACCTCGTAAAGCGCTCTAGCGAGAGTGAAGTAGAAGTCCTCGCCGACGATCTCCGAGGTCTAGTTATAAACGAAGCTACGAATCTTATTCGAAATCGAAGGACTTACGTAGCCCTTGCAGCTCTCGAGATCAAAAGTCTGACTCTCCAGCTAAGCCATGGAAACCTCGCGACAAACAAGAGAAAGAATTCACTAAGCTCAATGTCGACAAGGCAACAATTTTGGCTATCATAAAGTCGGAACCTGACTACCGCCCACCAAGACCCATGAAACCAGGAAGGCCACCCAGCTCTCGTTTCTGCGAATATCATGAAGATATCGGACATACAACAGAGCAATGATATCAGCTAAGCAATCTCATTGAGTCCAAACTTAAACGCGGACACTTTACTCATTACATCGATCGCGATGACACAAAACTGAACAATCGACCTCATGACCATGATCGCGTTATCAACGTCATAGCAGGAGGACACGCCGCAGGCGGTATGTCAAACAACTCTAAGAAGATTTATGCGAGAGAGGTTTTTAGTGTAAATCCGAAAGCCCCCAAACGTCCAAGACTTAACCCAACTCCACCTATAACTTTCTCGGATGACGATTATCCCTCGGGAATGCTTGAATCCCATCAAGATGCCTTAGTTATCACCGCCAAAGTCGGCACAAACACGGTCAAAAAGATCCTTATCGACAATGGAAGCTCCGTCGATATTCTCTACCACAGCGCATTTACGAGAATGGACTTGGGTGACAGGAAACTAGAAAATGTCAACATACCCTTGTACGGCTTCACTGGAAACGAGGTTAAGGTCGTGGGCACCATCGATCTACCCGTTTTATTCGGTTCCCTTCCATGTTAGACATGGCAAATCGTTAAATTCCACGTAATCAACGCCAACTCAAGCTACAATGCTATTTTGGGCAGAACGACCCTTATAGCTTTGAGGGCCGTCACGTCGATTCCTCATCTCAAAATAAAATTCTCGATAGAATTCGGTGTTGGTGAGGTCACAGGAGACCAACAGGCAGCTCACTAATGTTATTTATCTACCGTTTTACCAAAAACAAAACATGTCGAGGACACATCGATTAATCAAATTGTTGAAATGGATCCACGAGCAATCATGGAATCACAAAAGAGCAATCTTGTGTTCCCCTAGAAGAAGCTGACGAGGTCGAGATCGAATTTGGAAATCCCGACAAGGTTATCAAAATAGGCAATAGCCTCCAAGGCGACCTACGCCAGCAAATAATTGACCTCATTCGAGAGTACGCTGATATCTTGGCATGGGACCCGAAAGATATGCCAGGTATTCCCGAGACAATAGCTCGTCACTCACTCCACGTTAGGCCAGGTATACGGCCGGTGTATTTTCAGAAGAAAAAACCAAAGCTATTGACGCTGAGCTCGATAGGCTCCTCGAGGCCGGGTTCATTGAGCCAGTACAATTCCCCGAGTGGATTGCTAAAGCAGTTCTAGTAAAGAAAAGCAATGCCAAGTGGCGAATGTGCGTTGATTACTCCGACCTCAATCGAGCCTGTCCCAAAGACTTTTATCCTTTACCCAATATTGATCAGCTCATCGATGCTACAACGGGATATGAACTCTTATCATTCATGGATGCATTCTCCGGGTACAATCAGATTAAAATGGATAGTCAAGATTGGGAAAAAATGGCATTCATCACCCATAGAGGCGTCTTCACGTTCAAGAACATGCCGTTTGGACTCATAAACGCAGGCGCGACCTTCCAACAAATGATGGACTCAATATTCGCATCACAGATTGGGAGGAACCTCCAGGTTTACGTTGATGACTTGATTGCAAAATCAAAAAGGTCCAAAGATCACGTAAAAGATTTGCGAGAAACCTTTGAAAATGTCCGACGCCACAATATGCGTCTAAATCCGGGTAAATGCAGCTTTGGAATGACTTCTGGGAAATTCCTAGGGTTTCTCCTAACCCATCAAGGAATTGAGGCCGATCCAACTCAAATCAAAGCCATCGTCGAGATGAAAAATCTGTCCACACTGAAGTAAGTGCAAACGTTGACTGGTTGCATTGCAACCTTAAGAAGGTTTATCCCACAGTCGTCCAAACGATGTGCACCATTTTTCGAGGCCATCAAGGGCGCTTCAAAAAAATTGAGAATTGAATGGAACGAAGAGTGTAACAAAGGTCTTCAAGAGCTAAAGAAATTTTTAAGTTCTCCTCCCATTCTGACACAAGCTCGACCTCGAGAACCTTTAAGAGCCTACTTATCCGTATGCGACACATCTGTTACCACTGTCTTGGTTAAACACTCACGGGAAGGCGAAATGCCGGTGTATTATGTAAGCCATACTCTCCGAGATGCAGAGATCCGGTATCCTCGGGTCGAAAAACTAGTGTATGCGGTAGTCATTACGAGTCGCAAACTTCGTCACTACTTCCAGGGTCGAGAAATTCATGTCATGACTAATCAACCACTGAAGCGCATACTCCACAAGCCCGACATGACAGGAAGACTTGCAGCTTGGACAATAGAGTTAAGTCAATTTCACATCGAATATAAACCCCGAACTGCTATGCGAGCTCAAGCACTTTCATATTTTGTCGTTGAATGTCAATTCGGGAAACAAGAAATTTCCGAGTTTGACGAAGAACAACCTCAGTCTCGAGCATGGACTACATATGTCGATGGATCTTCGACCTCTATGACTAGTGGCGCATGCATTATACTAATTACTCCTGAGGGGTTCAAGGTGCAACAAGCAATTACTTTTGCCTTCCATGCAACAAACAACAAATCTGAATACGAGGCACTTATATATTGCTGGTCTAAACCTCGCACTAGGTCTTGAAGTAGATGTCATTGATGTTTTTAGCGATTCTCAACTCGTGGTTAAATAAGTCACGAGAGAATTCCAAACCCATAACGATAGAATGGCGATGTATCTACAACACGCTCAAATTCTTCTCGCAAGGTTCGTCTCTTGGAAGTTAACCATTATAGACTGAACCGAAAACCAGTGGCAGACATCCTGTCGAAATTGGCATCTTCCTCGTTAACTTCAATTGGAGAACCTATGTACGTGGAAACGCTTCACTCCCCAATAGTAGAACTACAAATAATTCACAATGTTTCATTGAAAGCTGACTAGAGAGTCCCATTCCTCGACTATATTGTCAGAAATCATTTCCCATAAAACAAAAATGAGACAAGGTCATTGATGTATAAAGCGAGGAATTATTGCGTAAAAAATTCAAAATTATACAGACGAGCGTTGACTGAACCCCTTATTCGTTGTCTCGCTCCCGAGGAAGCAGAGATAGTAATTTTTGAGGTCCACATGGGAATATGTGGAGAATGTAACGCCCCAAATCCGGGGTCAGGGATTTGGTCGTCACGCGGAAATCCTTAACATCAAATTACCTGTCTAACAACATTAAACCATCTGTAATCATTAAAACTGAAATATAACTCTGCGACCCCAACCACCAAGCATCTTTTAGGTCATAGGGCTAGAAACAAGAACTAAAATCTTTACATCTTTATTACATCCATTTTATTACATCGCACTATGTCTTACAAATCTTATACTACTAGTATAGCTTCGTTGGGAAGTACACCAGCAACTAGTACTACTCAGTACAAAGTAATATATATTACACATCAATGTACTTACATATAACTTATTCCAGCTATAACTTTTCTGGATCATATCATCTTCATAAGGGCGTACTGCCTGCTTCTTCTGAGCCATGCAGATAAGCCTCAATCATCTACCTTCCTCTGAAAGGTTAATATTTAAAACAAGCAAGTATGAGCGAAAGAATTGCCCAGCAAGTATTAATAGAGCACAACAATATATATCAATATACACATGGAGTTTTCGAAATATACGATACTTAATATCAATTTCGAAATATTTACCACAATGAAACCTCAGTAGGGGATATATGACATTTCGGGTAACATCAGATAAATAAAGTAAGTTCATGTCAACAATAGTAATCCTCATACCTTATCCACATACCATACCTCATAATATTGATAACCTCTTAGGGAGCTTTTCAAAATATGCAGTTCAATATGCTGCTAAGATAGTTATTACCACCCTTCATAAACCAAACCATTATAAAGTCCCCTTTTTAATACTCCTCAAGTTTGTAAGTATATACACATGAGTATATCATTATCATCAAAACACCTTACAGTTCAAGATTCTGTACAGGATATAAGTTCGTTACCACTTGATAAGTTAAACTCAGATATAACTGATAGGAAGAGAGTCAAAGCTCTTGAAGCAAAACATTTGGGATTTAACATCAATAACCGATGAACCAACTTTCATCTTTTGAATAATTGCAAAAGTGCACAAGTACGTGCCATTATTGTTAGAATAATCTTGCAGTTCTAGATACTGCATGAATTCATCATCTTTCAAAATTGAAAACAACACTATCGGCTACTTGGCACTTAGGCCTAAGAAGCAGTGTTTGAGTATTTTTCCAAAGTGGAGGATGGGACTTAAAGAAAACATAAAACCTGACAAGGATTGACGATGATCAGTCGCCACATCCAAGTCCAATAATCCGCGGGTCTTCTCTACCGGTAGAAGGATAGAAACTACATCCGTAACTATCCCCGAGTGAAAACTACATCCGTAATCACCCTCGATGAAAACTACATCCGTAATCATCCTTCGGCAACACATGGGCCGGAATAATAATTGATGGACCGCCTGGCTCACGGCCGCTTACACATCCCGGGAATCGTTCGTCAACGATTCCCACACCTGCCAGAGTCCCCTTTTTTTTTTCTTGTCAAAATCATTTTGATAGAAAACTTGAGTAGTTGAAGTTCGACTTCAGTCGACCGATAATTTCTTGAAAAACGAGCAAGAGAGTAAAACCTGACCGGGGGTTTTCGAAAATGTTTTGAGTTCAAAAGAGTTCAAGTATAGATATACATTTGTACCGATATCAATCTCGACACAGGGTTTTGTGATCACACATGGAAAATGGTACGCATAAGCTTGTAACCACAACAGGGTAATTCCATATATATATATAAGTTCTTGAAAAGTAACTTACCTAGATAGATTCAAAATATAATATTTTAAATGACTATGAAAGTCCTTAGACAACATTTAAATAGTGTTTTATAACCTTCAAGACACTTAGAGTATTTAATAAATATTTGACCACTATGTAACAAATAATAAATATTCAATAATCCCTTTTTAAAAGAATACTCAAATTAATATTCATTTATTAAGTAATATTCAAATAATACTTACTATTAATACTGGAATATTTAATAACCTCAAAACACCCAAATACAACTCTTGAAATGTTTCTAATCAAAATCAAGACACAATCTCTCCAGCAGTCTCCAAACTTTAGCCACTTTATCAAATAACTACTACTGACTCTCGGTCAATAAGAAATAATTAATAAGCATTCAAGTAACATATATCGATATCAATCTAGCTGGTTTAAGCTGAAAGTAACCAATTTATAACCATTGGAATATCTTTAATCCGTATTGAAAATAAACTATCTCCGATAAATAATATACTAGATAGAATCACTTCATTAAATTGTTTTATTATTTCTCCGGGACAAAGTGATTTTAAGAAAGCGTTTTGAAAATGATATTCATCTAATTAAATAAATTTAATTATAATTAAATAAATTTAATTAGGCGAATGAGGTTTATTTAATTAGTAAATGCTTTCAGGAGCATCTATTAATTAAATAAACACTGGTTTATTGGTGATGTTGCCTTTAGGTTAATTATTGCGAAATTCTTTTTTAAAAGCTTTGTCCGGGTTTTCGAAAACATACGATACAGATAGCCCCGACACGCGAGCTAAGTTCGATAACTCAATACACGCTCTACCCCTGAAGCCGTTACCACGTAGTTCCATATATACGTATATGTATCTATATATACCTCATAACATATAGTCCTCTACCACATTACAAAAGTTTATAAATATACAACATATAAATCGAGATGTAGAACCATAAGAATGTCACCGCCCATCGACAGTATTATAAGTCATGGGTTTTGATTATTGCACGAGAAGAATTTAATATCGCTAGCAAAGTCAAGAATAAAATGATTTGGAAGGAGCACAAGATTAAAAACTCGCAATTAGGGATTAAAAACCTTTTTCCGCACATTTTATATAATTCAAAATAGGTATACTCTGAACGATAGAGTATGTGTAAATAAACTTGCCTCTGGTCCTTAGCAGAAAATAGAAACCGCGAACAAATCCTTCGCACCTCGTCCAAGTAATTCCATGGACCTTACCTGACGTCTCGATCTTCCTTTTTGGATGCACGTCATTCCATCTCGATTATGCCCTAATGGTACTGAAATAGTTACGCGTACGTGTCAGTCATACCACGTATATCGAGTAGACACAACTCG
The DNA here is from genome assembly GCA_037693485.1 of Kitagawia praeruptora. Lineage (NCBI taxonomy): Eukaryota > Viridiplantae > Streptophyta > Magnoliopsida > Apiales > Apiaceae > Kitagawia > Kitagawia praeruptora. Next base: position 110,313,032 of record CM075351.1, on the reverse strand, counting down.
GGATTATCACTAAATAATCATAAAGTCAAACTATAGGTGTCCTCCCTATAGTTGACTACTCTAATACCACTTAATGCACATAAGACATTTAGCAATAGCAAACAACACTAGAGGAGTCCCCTAATATAAAGTGAACATTTCCTAGTACCAACATATCACCATTTAGTCAACTTCACTTAACCTACACATTTATAATACCATTGACCTTCTACGACAGAACTTGATTAATAGCTAACCCTCAAAACACAATTAATCCTCGAAACACATAAATCCTTGAATTAAATCACTTAACACATATACACATAAACAGTTAACACCCAAATCATACCTTTAAACCCTTGAAATCAAATAAGTTAAATAAATTAAAACGCAGGGGATTTTTAGAAAATTTCGGCATGTAGTATTCGTTTATCGGACTATGGGCTCAGCCCCTCCATGCCAACAAAACAATTTATAACCCTGTTTTTGATAAAATAAAAGCTGCCTCAACTTGCAGCAACATAAAAGTAAACATATAAGAAAAGTACCCGCCCAGAAATGCGGCAACTAGCACATAAGGAAAAGTACCCGCCCAGACATGCGGCAACTAGCACATAAGGAAAAGTACCCGCCCAGACATGCGGCACCTCAACATGTAAGGAAAGTAAACTAGGTTTATCCACATTTAAGCCAACACCACGTAGTTGGCACTTATGCTATCAACATATACTATAACTTGATTCATACCATTTAGCACGTAGACATTTACAAGTTATCCAACTCTTATGACTACATTACCTGGCGATAACAATTAGCACTTAACACTTAGCAATTAACAATTTCAATTGGAAACTAACAATTAGCAATTAGCACTTAACAATTACTTGACAACTAACTCGAATATATTATCCGACAATTAATAATTACTCACTAACAATTAACAATTAACAATTAGCAATTTAACAACCATAAGGCCCGAGCATACCACCGGCTCACAATTAATCCAAATAATTCTAATTTAACCACTACCTCTCCGAATTAATTTCGGAAATAAAACAATATTCATAATTTACAACATTTAGCTAATTACGAAAATTAACACATAAACTCATAATTTAATTTGAATTAAATTACAACAATTACATATTTAAATGCGAAAATATACCATCTTGGTTTCGGCTTGACTTGTCGGAAAATCCATCTCGTCGGAGAACTACTCCCCGTAATCTCTCTCAACAGCCTCTCCCACTCTCTCTCTCTCTCTCTCTCTCTCTCTCTCTCTCTCTCTCTCTCTCTGTGCTGCTGCTTACCGCCACCACCACCACCGCTCGGTGGTGGCTCTCCGGCCGCGCCTCCTCCGCGCATCACGCCCGCGCCATATAAACACCAGCCCACACACACTTCCACGCACGTATACATACACATACATACGCGGTTTACACACACACGCACACTTACATTCACACACTAATTGATTTAAGAATCAAACCCCCAATTGAAATCCCCCAATTTTCCTCCTTCAAGAACCCTAATTTTTCTTCCCCCAATCTCACTTTCTCTCTCCCCGTAGTTTCTTTTTGCGGCTGTTGTGTTGTGTTTTGTGTTTTTATTGGGCTTGGTCCAATACTAATATTACTACTAGCACTTATTCCGGCCCACTACTAATTAAACGTAACACACTTAATTACTACACACCTTAAAGTAATATTTTAAACTAATAACTTTAATTTGTAAAAAATAAAATTTCTAGCATAATTAAATACTAGAATATTTTTAAAGACTTTTGGAGAAAGAATTAGAATTAAATCTAAATTTTCTAAATTGATATGCATTTTACAAATATTAATAATTTATAAAAACAATTCATAAAAATAATAATTGTTATTCATAAATCACAATTTACAGTGCTTTATAAAATACCACAAACATTATTGTTTTAGTAAAATCTCAAATTCTTGATTTTATATATTAATCAAGTAATTTCTGCAATTCCCCAAATAATTAAAACAATCATTTTCTAAGGATTTTAAAATCTCTAAATTATTTAGTAATTTATAATAAAATCTTTACTAAATAATTCCACACTCCAAAAATTAAATCTTTGCTCGAATAAACTATTGACTCGAGATATCTACTCGGTCAATAAAATTTTAAAAAGGAGGACCAGGTTCCACTTAACCGAAAATAATTAAATAATTAAATAAAATAAAAAAAAATTCCTCCTCATTTTAGGAAAACATTATTATTATTGAAATAATAATAAAATCATTTCTTGAAAAATCCGGGTTATTACAGTCTACCCTCCTTAAAAGGATTCCGTCCACGGAATCAGCTAAGGCCACTACTGGGATTCCTTAACTCTTTTATCATCAACACTTATTCTGCCAAACCGGAGATAGTGTCCATTTGTAAACAACTTCTCCGAAACCTCAATCCAACCATAGGATCTCTATTTGACACAGTTATCACTTGGAGTCTTACCACGTTATTCTTTTCACACATATATCTTGACCAACTTTCGATTATCATACTATCCTTGAGAGAGAGAGTTCACTGATTCTATTCATAAAACATCCTTGAGAGAGAGAACTAAATAATCCTATTGATACGTCAATGATATTCTATTCGCCTTGGGATTCGCTCCTGCTCTTGGCGATTCCGTTGCGAATCTAGTTTCTCTCATCGACTTTATGACTTGGCAGACCTGGTTGGTATCCCCTTCAAATTTATTAGAGATAATAAGAATTATGAAACTTTGAAGAGATAGTTGTCATATCAAGGCTATTGCCACACATTGATGATCATAAGGTTATGAGTGTTAAAGTCAACCTTATTTGAGATAAGGGAATTTACCGAGAGATCAATATGATCCAGATAACTCACGTTGCGTGTCTCAGTTGAGACATTACTAAAGGTAATTAGCCTTCTTGTATTTCACAACTCACAAGTGACGGCGTCCCGTCAGACTTCTATCACACAGACAGATAGCCCTTGTGGCCCCTATAAGTATAGGGTTGTTCGTCTCAGTGGAAGTTGAGAAGTATGAAAGCAATTCAAAGTCAAGTTAATAATTCGTATTTTGATAATTAATTCTCAAAGGACACCTGGGAGTTGAATTGAACGTATTCCAAAGGTGTGATTTCCAAAGAAAATGATAACCAGAAAGATACTGGTATTCAACAAGCAAGTGGTGCTAGCTATACCACCATAGAATCATCCACTATTGGAGGAAAGTGGAAGTTTGAAATATCCTCATTCATCAGGGCTTCAGAAACCTGAAAGTAGGAATAATGACAGCTTCTGGCACAATCGAAATAAATATGGCTTAACAGTATTAAAGAATAACTTCGAGGAGGGAATGTATTCTTTATAATTAAAACTTCTCTCTTGGAGAGATGTCAAGATAGGTCATAGATTAGGGGGTAATCAAAATAATTTATGCACGGGGAGGTGTCAGATCATTCATAGATTGGGGAGGTAATAAACATAATTTGCAAATGGGGAGATATCAAATAATTCAGATTGGGGAGGTAATCAAAATGATTCCCAAATGGGAAGGGTACTGCCAAGGTCTATACGGATGCCTTTTATGTCGGCTCCTCTGACGGATAATTGTTCGATTATAACGTTCTTCTTTTCCACGCACACCCTAAGGTGCTCGATAACCGACGTCATCGTCGACTCGTAATAGTCGCTAGAGATTCAACCATCGGCATTTCACGATATTAAGGAGTTCTATTCGACTCGGCGCAAGCATCTCACGCAAGCGTTCTATTCTTTGAGAAGACTTCGATACCGGTGTCGCCCCTAGCAACGACGAATTCCACGTGTCGAATGGGCGATATTCTGGAACATTGCTGGAAATACATACTTAGATCTAGTCACCATTATAACCGTATTTATACCACATGTTACTGTCCTCATGACAATCCCGTGTGCAACTTAAGCTTAACCCTTTTTGGCATAACAACCTTCGTACTAGTCTTCCTCAGACTTTCTCAGTCCGTCTTGGTTCTTAAAACATATCTCGTCTTTATTGACAAACCTCAACTTTGCCATTTATCTCTACAATCAATTGAAACAATCGGTGTCGATCCACCACTCCATTTGTAATATTACCTCAAACCCTCTTAGGCTCGAGAAATTTAATACCCGTAACTTCGACTAATATTCTTTCATAGTGATCTTGTTTTGTTTCCCTTTCGGAATTTTAACAGTATGAGTACATTCTCAACACATCCTTGCCATAATACTAGATGTCATCTTTCTATCATTCACCATCATATTGAAATTCCCTATAGTTCGGGGAATACATAACTGCCTCCATGAATCCCCTAAAATTATCTTAATCTTAGGCCTCGGGCGATTTATGCCCCTGCCGACCAATACTTATCCCTGAGAATTCTTTTGCAGACGTTCATCACCACAAGAAGTGACGTCTATCTCCACATATTCCTCGGCATAGCATTCCAATCTTAACTTAATCATTGGTACTATATCCAATAGTCCAACAGGAACTCTACATGAGTTCTGACGTTCTCACATAACTATACCCACTCCTACTCACTCTCGTTTCTAGTTTACTATAACCTCAGCTCTGATACCATTTCTGTAACGCCCCAAATCCGGGGTCAGGGATTTGGTCGTCACGCGGAAATCCTTAACATCAAATTACCTGTCTAACAACATTAAACCATCTGTAATCATTAAAACTGAAATATAACTCTGCGACCCCAACCACCAAGCATCTTTTAGGTCATAGGGCTAGAAACAAGAACTAAAATCTTTACATCTTTATTACATCCATTCTATTACATCGCACTATGTCTTACAAATCTTATACTACTAGTATAGCTTCGTTGGGAAGTACACCAGCAACTAGTACTACTCAGTACAAAGTAATATATATTACACATCAATGTACTTACATATAACTTATTCCAGCTATAACTTTTCTGGATCATATCATCTTCATAAGGGCGTACTGCCTGCTTCTTCTGAGCCATGCAGATAAGCCTCAATCATCTACCTTCCTCTGAAAGGTTAATATTTAAAACAAGCAAGTATGAGCAAAAGAATTGCCCAGCAAGTATTAATAGAGCACAACAATATATATCAATATACACATGGAGTTTTCGAAATATACGATACTTAATATCAATTTCGAAATATTTACCACAATGAAACCTCAGTAGGGGATATATGACATTTCGGGTAACATCAGATAAATAAAGTAAGTTCATGTCAACAATAGTAATCCTCATACCTTATCCACATACCATACCTCATAATATTGATAACCTCTTAGGGAGCTTTTCAAAATATGCAGTTCAATATGCTGCTAAGATAGTTATTACCACCCTTCATAAACCAAACCATTATAAAGTCCCCTTTTTAATACTCCTCAAGTTTGTAAGTATATACACATGAGTATATCATTATCATCAAAACACCTTACAGTTCAAGATTCTGTACAGGATATAAGTTCGTTACCACTTGATAAGTTAAACTCAGAAATAACTGATAGGAAGAGAGTCAAAGCTCTTGAAGCAAAACATTTGGGATTTAACATCAATAACCGATGAACCAACTTTCATCTTTTGAATAATTGCAAAAGTGCACAAGTACGTGCCATTATTGTTAAAATAATCTTGCAGTTCTAGATACTGCATGAATTCATCATCTTTCAAAATTGAAAACAACACTATCGGCTACTTGGCACTTAGGCCTAAGAAGCAGTGTTTGAGTATTTTTCCAAAGTGGAGGATGGGACTTAAAGAAAACATAAAACCTGACAAGGATTGACGATGATCAGTCGCCACATCCAAGTCCAATAATCCGCGGGTCTTCTCTACCGGTAGAAGGATAGAAACTACATCCGTAACTATCCCCGAGTGAAAACTACATCCGTAATCACCCTCGATGAAAACTACATCCGTAATCATCCTTCGGCAACACATGGGCCGGAATAATAATTGATGGACCGCCTGGCTCACGGCCGCTTACACATCCCGGGAATCGTTCGTCAACGATTCCCACACCTGCCAGAGTCCCCTTTTTCTTTTCTTGTCAAAATCATTTTGATAGAAAACTTGAGTAGTTGAAGTTCGACTTCAGTCGACCGATAATTTCTTGAAAAACGAGCAAGAGAGTAAAACCTGACCGGGGGTTTTCGAAAATGTTTTGAGTTCAAAAGAGTTCAAGTATAGATATACATTTGTACCGATATCAATCTCGACACAGGGTTTTGTGATCACACATGGAAAATGGTACGCATAAGCTTGTAACCACAACAGGGTAATTCCATATATATATATAAGTTCTTGAAAAGTAACTTACCTAGATAGATTCAAAATATAATATTTTAAATGACTATGAAAGTCCTTAGACAACATTTAAATAGTGTTTTATAACCTTCAAGACACTTAGAGTATTTAATAAATATTTGACCACTATGTAACAAATAATAAATATTCAATAATCCCTTTTTAAAAGAATACTCAAATTAATATTCATTTATTAAGTAATATTCAAATAATACTTACTATTAATACTGGAATATTTAATAACCTCAAAACACCCAAATACAACTCTTGAAATGTTTCTAATCAAAATCAAGACACAATCTCTCCAGCAGTCTCCAAACTTTAGCCACTTTATCAAATAACTACGACTGACTCTCGGTCAATAAGAAATAATTAATAAGCATTCAAGTAACATATATCAATATCAATCTAGCTGGTTTAAGCTGAAAGTAACCAATTTATAACTATTGGAATATCTTTAATCCGTATTGAAAATAAACTATCTCCGATAAATAATATACTAGATAGAATCACTCCATTAAATTGTTTTATTATTTCTCCGGGACAAAGTGATTTTAAGAAAGCGTTTTGAAAATGATATTCATCTAATTAAATAAATTTAATTATAATTAAATAAATTTAATTAGGCGAATGAGGTTTTTTTAATTAGTAAATGCTTTCAGGAGCATCTATTAATTAAATAAACACTGGTTTATTGGTGATGTTGCCTTTAGGTTAATTATTGCGAAATTCTTTTTTAAAAGCTTTGTCCGGGTTTTCGAAAACATACGATACAGATAGCCCCGACACGCGAGCTAAGTTCGATAACTCAATACACGCTCTACCCCTGAAGCCGTTACCACGTAGTTCCATATATACGTATATGTATCTATATATACCTCATAACATATAGTCCTCTACCACATTACAAAAGTTTATAAATATACAACATATAAATTGAGATGTAGAACCATAAGAATGTCACCGCCCATCGACAGTATTATAAGTCATGGGTTTTGATTATTGCACGAGAAGAATTTAATATCGCTAGCAAAGTCAAGAATAAAATGATTTGGAAGGAGCACAAGATTAAAAACTCGCAATTAGGGATTAAAAACCTTTTTCCGCACATTTTATATAATTCAAAATAGGTATACTCTGAACGATAGAGTATGTGTAAATAAACTTGCCTCTGGTCCTTAGCAGAAAATAGAAACCGCGAACAAATCCTTCGCACCTCGTCCAAGTAATTCCATGGACCTTACCTGACGTCTCGATCTTCCTTTTTGGATGCACGTCATTCCATCTCGATTATGCCCTAATGGTACTGAAATAGTTACGCGTACGTGTCAGTCATACCACGTATATCGAGTAGACACAACTCGGGATTATCACTAAATAATCATAAAGTCAAACTATAGGTGTCCTCCCTATAGTTGACTACTCTAATACCACTTAATGCACATAAGACATTTAGCAATAGCAAACAACACTAGAAGAGTCCCCTAATATAAAGTGAACATTTCCTAGTACCAACATATCACCATTTAGTCAACTTCACTTAACCTACACATTTATAATACCATTGACCTTCTACGACAGAACTTGATTAATAGCTAACCCTCAAAACACAATTAATCCTCGAAACACATAAATCCTTGAATTAAATCACTTAACACATATACACATAAACAGTTAACACCCAAATCATACCTTTAAACCCTTGAAATCAAATAAGTTAAATAAATTAAAACGCAGGGGATTTTTAGAAAATTTCGGCATGTAGTATTCGTTTATCGGACTATGGGCTCAGCCCCTCCATGCCAACAAAACAATTTATAACCCTGTTTTTGATAAAATAAAAGCTGCCTCAACTTGCAGCAACATAAAAGTAAACATATAAGAAAAGTACCCGCCCAGACATGCGGCAACTAGCACATAAGGAAAAGTACCCGCCCAGACATGCGGCAACTAGCACATAAGGAAAAGTACCCGCCCAGACATGCGGCACCTCAACATGTAAGGAAAGTAAACTAGGTTTATCCACATTTAAGCCAACACCACGTAGTTGGCACTTATGCTATCAACATATACTATAACTTGATTCATACCATTTAGCACGTAGACATTTACAAGTTATCCAACTCTTATGACTACATTACCTGGCGATAACAATTAGCACTTAACACTTAGCAATTAACAATTTCAATTGGAAACTAACAATTAGCAATTAGCACTTAACAATTACTTGACAACTAACTCGAATATATTATCCGACAATTAATAATTACTCACTAACAATTAACAATTAACAATTAGCAATTTAACAACCATAAGGCCCGAGCATACCACCGGCTCACAATTAATCCAAATAATTCTAATTTAACCACTACCTCTCCGAATTAATTTCGGAAATAAAACAATATTCATAATTTACAACATTTAGCTAATTACGAAAATTAACACATAAACTCATAATTTAATTTGAATTAAATTACAACAATTACATATTTAAATACGAAAATATACCATCTTGGTTTCGGCTTGACTTGTCGGAAAATCCATCTCGTCGGAGAACTACTCCCCGTAATCTCTCTCAACAGCCTCTCCCACACTCTCTCTCTCTCTCTCTCTCTCTCTCTCTCTCTCTGTGCTGCTGCTTACCGCCACCACCACCACCGCTCGGTGGTGGCTCTCCGGCCGCGCCTCCTCCGCGCATCACGCCCGCGCCATATAAACACCAGCCCACACACACTTCCACGCACGTATACATACACATACATACGCGGTTTACACACACACGCACACTTACATTCATACACTAATTGATTTAAGAATCAAACCCCCAATTGAAATCCCCCAATTTTCCTCCTTCAAGAACCCTAATTTTTCTTCCCCCAATCTCACTTTCTCTCTCCCCGTAGTTTCTTTTTGCGGCTGTTGTGTTGTGTTTTGTGTTTTTATTGGGCTTGGTCCAATACTAATATTACTACTAGCACTTATTCCGGCCCACTACTAATTAAACGTAACACACTTAATTACTACACACCTTAAAGTAATATTTTAAACTAATAACTTTAATTTGTAAAAAATAAAATTTCTAGCATAATTAAATACTAGAATATTTTTAAAGACTTTTGGAGAAAGAATTAGAATTAAATCTAAATTTTCTAAATTGATATGCATTTTACAAATATTAATAATTTATAAAAACAATTCATAAAAATAATAATTGTTATTCATAAATCATAATTTACAGTGCTTTATAAAATACCACAAACATTATTGTTTTAGTAAAATCTCAAATTCTTGATTTTATATATTAATCAAGTAATTTCTGCAATTCCCCAAATAATTAAAACAATCATTTTCTAAGGATTTTAAAATCTCTAAGTTATTTAGTAATTTATAATAAAATCTTTACTAAATAATTCCACACTCCAAAAATTAAATCTTTGCTCGAATAAACTATTGACTCGAGATATCTACTCGGTCAATAAAATTTTAAAAAGGAGGATCAGGTTCCACTTAACCGAAAATAATTAAATAATTAAATAAAATAAAAAAAAATTCCTCCTCATTTTAGGAAAACATTATTATTATTGAAATAATAATAAAATCATTTCTTGAAAAATCCGGGTTATTACAGAGAACATCTCGGAGGAAAAAATCTGGCACACAAAATCATATGACAAGGTCTATACTGGCAAACAATGAGAAAGGACTGCGAGGATTTTGTAAAAAAATGCACATCTTGCCAGCTATACAGCTCGGTAAGCCATAAACCCTCGCAATTACTATCTCCAATTCTCAGTCCGTGCCCATTTTTTCAGTGGGGAATAGATATCGTAGGACCATTTTCAAAAGCGAGACACCAACTCCAATACATTGTCGTGGCCATCGATTACGCCACAAAGTGGATTGAGGCGAAGCCATTAGCGCGGATCAGGGAAAAGAGATGATAGAATTTTTTATGGAATTCATTATCTTCCGATTCGGAGTACCCAGGTCCGTCCTAACAGATAATGACACCCAATTCGTAGGAAGCAAATTCGAGACAATGTTGGACGAGCTGAAAGTCCGACATCTTAAAGCATCAGTAGCTTATCCTCAGGCCAACGGGCAAGTCGAAGTCTCTAATAGAATTCTTCTCCAAGGACTTAAAAAGAGAATACAAGACCAGCCGCGTAACTGGGTAGATGAACTCCCCAACGTACTGTGGTCTTACAGGACGACCCTACGGATGGCAACCGGTAAAACTCCATTTCGACTCGCCTACGACACAGATGCCGTTATCCCGGTCGAGATAGGACTAAATTCTCCAAGGATTGAAGACTTTAACGAACAAAGCTCGTTAGAAGGAGTAAAGCTCGACAACGACCTCCTGGAAGAGGTCAGAGACGAAGCAAGTGCCTCAGTCGTCAAATACCAAAATAAGGTGGCTAAGTACTTTAACAAGGGATTAAAACTCAAAAACTTCAAAGTTAATGACCTCGTGTTACGAGAAACCGCTTCATCTCAACCTACAGCTACAGGTAATTGAAAGCCCCATGGGAAGGACCCTATAAAGTCTCGAAGGTGATTCGACCAAGAACCTATGAGTTGACTCAGCTCGATGGAGAGGTCATCAAAAATTCGTGGAATGGAACCCACCTGAAGAAATTTTATCAATAATTACGTTACTTTTCTATAACAGTCGCAAAAAAACTTTGTCATTTTAAGGCCAAAGTAGTATCATGGTTAGGATGCAAAGGGATTGATATGAGATTCCTATCCTAAAAAGTCCAGTTAAGTTATCACAATATAATTTATCCTTGTTTTTCACTACAGTTGCAATATTTGATCTATAGTCCTTATCCTAAACTTCTCATAAAAAGTCGCAAGACAACGGCGCTTAAACAATAAAACATGGCATGCCTCATTTACCTTATGCCAATACAGTTTTAAAATCCGTCAACATTATGGGAAACAAAAATTATTATTCAAGTATTCATAATGAAATCCATATTCCAATCTCCGATTTTGTCATTCAAGTATAATTCCAAACAAGGGAAAGAATATAGTCGCAAAAATAAAGCTTTACCTATACAGGCATAACAATTCATGATGTAAACAAAAAACGACCAAGATAAAAAATTTATAAACAATGGCAGAAACGGAATTTAAACCATTAATAAAAATTCACCACCAAGATAGTTCGAAAGCACATACGAGACCACATTGCAAAATAACATAAAGAGTTATCAGAACAATACCCAAAAATCAAGTTTAAATAACGATTACATAATAATGGGGCATCCCCCACCTTCAATCAACCTTCATTCCCCACTTCGTCAGCGTTATTGGGAAAAAACCTTTGCCAAATCGACACAGTAATCATTAAAGCTGTGACCGGACCAGTCAACCCCAGCTTTTAGCAATCGATCGTAGCAACCCTGGTAACCAGTTCTAATTCCTTGAGCAACGTCACTTATACTCTTCTCTAAATTGGACTTCAGACCAGCAATGGTCTTTTCAAGGATCGAGCCCGCGTCATTCAGGCCCAACACCTCGACCTCAAGACGATCCCTTTCCTTTTTGTCTTCAACATCTTGCAACCTCAACTTCTCAAGCTCGCTCGAGGACGTTTTCCCAGCTTCCACGACCTTCTCATTCTCGGCTTTTAATGACTCCAAATCTGCAGCATACTCGGCAGCGCGCTTCTTAGCATCCTCAACTCGTTTCTCAGCAGATAACTTTCCATCTTTCACCTCTGCCAGCTCTCGAATAGCAAGAAACTACAATAAGTCAAACAAACAATAAGTCGACAATAAAGAAAGCATTTAACCAAAACTTAAGATTTTTATTCAAAACATACCCGTCCGCCATGAGTTAAACAACGTTCAACAATCTTATCTCGCGACTTGTCCACATATGCATTGAAATCTTGGGGGAGATCGAAAGCTTTCAACACTTGAGTAGGGACGTTGCAACCGGCTGTCCACTTCTCACCGGGCTGAATCTCGATGCGAAGAGGCGGGGTGGTAGAAGGAGGTTATAGAGTTGGAGGAAGTGAATCCCGACACAAACCTGTGATTATTAATGACTTACCAGGGCCAAAACGACCCGGGTCAGGGTATCCTCATCTCCATCAACACGACCTCTCTTTGAAACACGACCTACGACACCAATAGCCCCTTCATCTTTCTCCAAGGATCTCGTAGAATTAGACACATCATTAGGCTTCTCATAATTAGGGGACTTCGGTGTCTTAGACGACTCCCCAACTTGACCAGATCGGTTCACAGCTCCCCTCTTAGCCAACAATAACATTGCTTGGTCCATCTCCTCACGAACCCCACCACACAAGATCTTCTCCAAGGATCGACCGATCACTGCACACATCAAACGAATATACAAATAGATCAGCAAAAGGTAAAAGTAATTCATATAAAAGTTAAAGAGAAACAAACAACCAATGAAACCTTACAATGATGACTCTATAAAAATACTGCATTTTTCAATTGACTACGAGTATATAAAGGTTCAAGACCTTGAAAATGACTTACAGACAACCCGCTATATTTTTTCAGTCTAGCTACTCGGTTAATGACATCATCGTCAATCTTCTGACAAGGTCTAACCAACTCCAGGTCGGGACCGTGGTAGTATAACCATTTACCATGCCAACCTGAGTTTGAAGATTTCACCTCAACAATTTTAGATCGACCTTCACGCTTATTAAAATACACCAAAAATAGAAGAAAAAAAACAACTCTAGTGAAGGCACACACCGCTTCTCAACACAGAGAGCAATGAAACCACTAACTTGTGCTACAGAAATGGGCGATAACTGGGCAATCCCACAACCAATGAATTCGTAGATGGCCAAGTGAAAGGGATGCATAGGCAAACGAAGTCCATACTCAAAATGTATCATTGGTATACCATGCATCCCAAACTCAGGCATTTCCCAAATCTTATCTCCCCTTTTAGGAACGACACACCTGTACCCTTTGTTTAATTGCACCCACAAGCCCACATCGGCATCTACAGGTCGATCAATATAAATACTTGGACTTATTACGCGCTGCTATTAACAACAACTCTATTACGCGCTGCTATGGTCCTAGGACTTAAGGGTAGAGGACCACTAGACTCATTGACTTCCCCTTCCATTTCTTCAAAGAAATCAAAACTCCCCCCTGTAAGGTTATCTGGGAGTCTAAATGTTCTAAATTTATGGGACTCTCTATTCTTTCTGAATCAATTGGCTTTTTCCCGGGATCCCTTATCCCCACGAGTGACGAAGAAGAAGATGCAGACATGATTTAACAAGCGATTAGACTAAAAATGACAGTATAAGTACTACAAAGTCGTAAAAAAGCAAAGCAAATTGAGTATAGTGATATATATACAGAGAAAATAAAAATTCTTGGAGCAGGCGGATATATCCCAAAATCTTTTTAAATGCTCCCTCGGAAACTGAATCGTCCCAAGCTCCAAATGCCACAAACAATCAGCGTGCCTTGAAGAGCACTTCTATTTATAGACGAAAAAATGCATATATATATATATATATATATATATATATATATATATATATATATAATAACATCAATAATAAAAACACACGTATACATAAAAATAAAATTCCCCTTTATCTTTTTAAATTTTAATTCTTAGGCAACAAACGAATATATAATTTAGTTTTGCAGGTTTTATTGAAGGAATCTGAAGATATCCTGCGAACCAAGGGGGACAAATGTTGGGCTACAAAGCCCAAGGAAGCAATTTGGGCTAGATAGAAGAGTCAACTTAGAATGTATTAGGCCCATTAAATATTGTATTGTATTTGTATTAGATCTAGAGGGACCCACAGGGGAACCCCTATAAATAGACATAGACCCCACTGGTAAAGGGGTTGGCTATTTTGACATAGAGAGAGAATCTCTTTGTATAGAGAGAGAAACACTTATGGAATAAAATATCTTCTTTAATGATTGATTGTATCTCATCTATTATAAAAATCATTCCCTAAACGATTCACTCTCTATCAAAGTCAGTGGCTTAGAGCATCTCCAAGGGTGTAAAACCCTTAGCTAAATTATCTACATGGCATCTATTTGTCATCTAGTGGCACTATTTAGATAATATGTAAAAGTTTGAGCCCTCCAACCATTAATTCCTTAGCAAAAAAATATAAATAATGATATTTGGTGGGCTATATTTGTTGAACCAATGAAACCTTTATTTATAATTTTACATTAACATAATTATAGATTATTCCCTTGGAACACACGTTCACCCTTAGCAAAAAATTTACATTATCATTATAGGTAATGATTATAGCCAACCAATTTACATAATATCGTTGGAGATGCTCTTATAATCCTTTCCGTTTGGCTTTGCTATAAGCCAGTGGCTTAAAGCTGTTTTTGGCTTTAAGGTGAAAAATTTGGTGTAATAAGTCACAAAGTGACTTAAATAGTTATATATTGATAAACTGTGATGGACATTGTATTAAAATGATTTTTTCACTTTTAAAATTTTAACTTCTATTTAAATTAAACAATAATGTCACACTTAATCTATTTAACTAACTAGTTTACTAAGCCGAATAATTTCTCAAATAAATTTTTAGATAACATGATATTTCAAGCATAAAATTAGGATTTTTTTTTTAATTCTCTGTTTCGTATTGATCAATTACCGAAATTTTGGATAAATATAGAGAAAATACAATTGTTTAATATTTTTCATTATTTTAATATTATATCAAATATTAATATATTTATCACTTTTATTTTTCTCAAAATTCATACTCCAACTTCTATTTTAAAATACATAATATAACATCAATATAACATTTTAGCATATAATATGCTCGTCCTAATAAATCGCTTTCTCGTTAAATATGTTTCCGCCCATTGACCCGCTTTCTCGTTGTTACCAAATCTAAACAGAAACTAATTTACTAAATAAATTAAATCATCTCGTATATCATAAAATTTAATTCAAATTTTTATTGTTTAAAATTTAGGTACTCGAGAAAATAAATGTAAAGAAAATAAGACTTCTATATTTTATGTTATAGAAACTTGCATTTTTTTATAAGTATTGTCTTCAATATAATAATTAACATAAGAGGGGTGATACAAAAGTGTTCTATAAGTTTTGCTCTCTTCAATTTAATATCAGCTGTATAACTAGGTGATTTTTCTTTTCCATTATGACTATAACTTGTTTTGGTAGTTTACTTACTTAGTGTTATATGCTAACTAACTTAAATAAAAAAACACTTTATAATTAACTTCCGGTTAAATTTAAAAAAACTACAACAAAATGGAAATATATCAACAAATAACAAATATTCTCAAAAAAGATATAAAATTGATTAATTAAAAAAATAAATCCAAACAAATAATATTATATAAAAATATAATAAATACCAAACATAAAAAATATTTACACCTAAATTAAAAACTAAATTAAATGTGTCACTCAATTATAATTTATTAATAAAAACTCTTAATAAAATTAAAAATATGTATTTAAGTTTATAATACAAATATAATTTAATAATTTGATATACCACAAACAATCACAATTGTTTTTTTTTAAAAAAATAAAGTAATTGTACAACTACACTTACATATAGGTAAAATACTTATACACATACAAAAAATTAAGCAGTGCAAACACATATACATTAATATATATTCATATCAATATGTATAAATTATTACACTCAATAGATAAATTAATCATAATAAAAAAATAAAATAACAAATTCAACTAAATTCTTAAAAAACTAGCATTAAAAAAAAGTAAAAATTGAAATAATACGTCAATCTTACGCATATGTCTAAAATAATTGATATCAAATTATAAAGAAATAAATAAATTGTTAAATGTCTTAACAAGAAAGATAAGATATAAATCTCATTCAAAATTTAAAAACTAAATTTATAAATTTGGATAATTAAAAAAAACATATACTATCCTAACTAGCGTTTCACCCGTACGCACCGAATGATAACTTTTGACACTTTTAATATATAAATTTTAGTTATTTTTTATTAATATAAAATTTTAAACACAAAAGTATATACAACTTTATTTGCACGAATTATATTAATATTATTAAATCAAAATTTATGCATATATTTTATAAAAGACGATAATTATTTTTTTAAAAATATTTTTTTTATATTTATCGATCAAGTTAGTCATTGTTAAGTAACTCATTCGTTTCTCCCACTAGAAACCATAATTGTTTTTCTTCTTGTTGGGGTGTTAGCAGTTTTTTTAGTTGATGATAAGCTCTCGTTTTATTATTTTTTTATTAATTTCATTATTTTTCTAATGATTATCTCACTTTATTGAGAGTTTTTGTACCCCGTTAGTGATTTTTTTTACCCATATATTTTGATTTTGTTCTCTCTTCTTCTTGTGAGAGTTTAGTTGTTTTAGTAGTCGGGATCATATTATATTATATTAGTTCCTTGATTTAATTTGTTTGGTTTGTATGGAATTATGGTCGATTGTTTAAATATGTTTAAATACCCTTCATTATTTATTCGCATTAGATACAATACGTTTTCTATTCATGTTCGACAATGAAGACTAATTTGTACTCCCTCCGTCCCTATAACTTCTTTACATTTATTTTCGGCACGGAGATCAAGACAATAAATAAAATAAGTGGGTGAAGTGATGAAAGGTGATAAAAATTGGGTTAAATGGTGGAACCAATTAATATTTAATTGATAAAGTTGAAATCATGAAGTAAAGTAGTTGGTGTAGTAGTATTTTTTATTATTAAAATTTTACTATTTTTGGAAATGTAAAGAATTGGTAGGTCCAAAAAAAAAACGTAAAGAAATGATAGAGACAGTGGAATGGGATTAATTCTTGCCTTATGTACTAAAAATGGATTATAGTTGTAAAAACAATATGTAATTCAGATTTCGTTATAAAAATTTTGATGTGATTGAATATGTATAAACTCAATCAATACTTATACCATATTTATTTATATTATTAGCGTAACATTTTTATTAAATTAATTTGCATTATATCGGAGACGTTAAATATATAACTATTTAAAAATAAGAAGGAATCAAATAAAAATTAGAAAAGATAGTACGAATCTTTTCGTAAGATCCCTTTTTATTGATTTAAAGTATTACACAATTTTTTTTATTAATTATCTTGATAAGAGAGTAGTAAATTGAATGAGTTTGGTTAAATTTAGTAAAATATGTTGACTTAACTTTAGTCAAAAAAGTATAAAAAATTAACAAATATTTGTAATATAGTAAAATTAGAAAAAAATTTGTATTTAATTATTTTTATTTTATGAGGTATCTATTTGGTTAACAAAATTTAATGAAAAAAGTAAAAAAAAACATTAGAAAAATATATCTTCCATGTTTGGTCAATAAAATTTAAAAAAGGATAAATTAATAATCAATATAATATTATTTTATCAAAAAGAATATATTAATCGGCAATTTCCATTTATTTATCAGAGAGAATGTTGTGACTGTGATGTTAAAAAAAAATAAGTTTATTAAATTTGATTCAGTACATCATATTATAAAAGGGGTAAGTTTGATTTTCTTAAATAGATCCTTGTAGAAGATATTTCGTAAAAAAAAAAAAGTACCGTGTGTTAGCATTATTAAATAGTGATTAACATAATAAAAATGATTAAAAGCAAAACAATTAGTATAGTTTTTTGTCATGGTTTTAGTTAATTAACTAAAGAATAAGAAGCTAGTATATTAGTAAGATTTTTACCATAAATTTGGTTAACTACATGATGATTAATTGGTTTAACTTTGATTAAAAATAGGATAGTTAGGGAGATTTTAGGCTTAATACGATTAGTTTAAAATTTAGTGTTGATTCATAACATAATTCATTTTTTTACTTAATTAATTACACTAATATTAAGATAAATTATCAAGATTTATATATATATATAGGCAAAATATAGAGATAAGGCAGAGAGATAATGAACATAAGAGAGGTGCAGTGAACTGTGTGTATGATTATACTACAACTCTACATTTTCTGTTATATTGTGTTATATTACAAGGGAGACTAAGCCTCTTTATATAGATAAACTTAGGGTCCATTTGTTTACAAGGGAACGAATCCAACTGAACTGGACGAGTTGATTTTTCTTCTTCATACTGTTTGTTTAAATTTTCATTCATCTGGACGAATCAAAATCACATGGACGAGCTCTGGACCAGTAGATATAAAAAAAGTATGTTGAATCATTCATGAATGCGGCTTTCACCAATCACAACGTCATTTTTTTTTCTTTTAATTTATATACTTATATCAATAAATTTTATTATCAACTAATTTCATTATCAATATTGCTTCACTAATTTGACATTAAGTATATATTTAACAATCACTTCTGAAATAATTATTTCTTTCAAAATATATGATGTTTTAACTTTGTGAACATATATTTTATGATTTTGACCATAAATTTAAATTTATTATTTTTAACATATTCTTTTTTATGAATTATAATATTTATTACATATTTCTATTTGTAATCAAAGCACTACGAAATATGTACACAAAGTAAAAGCATCTTAAATTTTGAGATGTCTTATATTTTGAAAACGGAGGAGCAAATTTTTATTAAAAGAAATTCACATCTTTTTTCAAAGGATATTGAAAGATAAAATTTTAATTTCATTGACTTGAAATAATTAGTAATATCGAAATTAGTTTGAGATAATAAATTTAAATAGTAAATGATATAATAATATATACAGTGGTATAATAAAAGTATGGAGTAAATTAATTAAATATCATTTAATTTAAAATTAATCAATTTTATCATTCAGAAAAATATATATTATTTTAACAAACAACATCACTGGTTCAACGTTCAGATTAATCATTCGTTCAGAATTTTAACAATTCAGATATTATTGTTCAGATTTAACAAGATTTAACAAATGACCCTTAGCTTCCTCCTTAGAGTAAATACTTGGTTGGTGAACTTGGTTGGTGAACTTGTCATTGCTTACCTCACTTCCTAGGTTATGTCAATGCTTACCTCACTTCCTAGGTTATATTTAACACGCCCCCTCACTCGAAATCCCATCTTCGGATGAAAAACCTATCTTGGGATTGAAGAGTGGACACTAGTTGCCCTTGAGCTTAATCTGAGCGTCCAACTATACCCATTTTTTAGGATCGACCGATCTTGAGTTTATTGAGTCTTTTGGGATACTGGTTATCGAATTTTCGACTACACAGTATATTTTAGGCCGTCAAAAATACAGAAGGTGTTGATGCAAGTGCTATAGTAGATAGCCACCTTATTAAGGGGTTTTCACTCCTTTACCACCGGCAAGGACCTGACCTGAGTATGCAGGAGCAGCCCATGTTATTTTTGGATCTGGTTTGGGGGTTAGAAGTGTAAACAACTGAATCTGGACAGAATGTTACCATGGCAGAAAAACAGGACCCCATGACTAGAAAGCTTGAGTTTTCCTTGAAAAACCCTAAGCTTAAATGACCCTCCTGAATCTGGACAGAAGTTCCCTTGAGAACTTTGACACGATACTTTTTATTCTGTTCTGTTTTGGATCACCAAACTTGAAAAAAATCTCAATCTGGGCTCAGGTTTCCCTTAAGAAACTTGAGTTTGAATGGCTAAATGATTGAAAATTAAATCTGGGTAGAAATGACACAAGTTCCCTTAAGAACATTGATTTTTTAACAAGAGAAAACACTGATTTCTCTACATAAATGAACCCGCTCTGATACCATGTTAGAATATAGGAACAAGAGAGAACTAGATTGATATTTGGATTGATTGGGGTGTTTTACAAGGAGAGGCAATTGCCTCTTATATAGAACTAAACTTCAACAACCCCCAACAACCATCTACTATTACAACAACTCCCAACAACTCTTTGACATGTTAAATATAACCTAGGAAGTGAGGTAAGCAATGACATAACCTAGGAAGTGAGGTAAGCAATGACAAGTTCACCAACCAAGTCCACTAACCAAGTTCACCAACCAAGTATTTACTCTAAGGAGGAAGCTAAGTTTATCTATATAAAAAGGCTTAGTCTCCCTTGTAATATAACACAATATAACAGAAAATGCAGCAGAAGTAGTAGTATAATCATACACACAGTTCACTGCACCTCTCTTGTGTTCATTATCTCTCTGCCTTATCTCTATATTCTGCCTATATATATATAAATCTTGACATGGTATCAAAGCAGGTAGCAGAATAATAGGGCAGGAGAGTCTTATTATGTCCAGTTTTTATAAATCTGAAATAAGTTCTTAAGGGAACTTTGCTCAGTTTCTGTTTCTACCTCATATCCCACCAAACCAAACCAGAACAGAGTTACAAAATAATACCAGTGCAGATCTTCAAGAAGCGAGGCACTGGTGAAAATCCGGCTTGAAACCACAACAACTATATACGCTGCCACATGCCTCCGGTTAACCCGCCTCCAACAGTCACACAACTAGCGCGTGGAGCTTTTTTCAGTATAACAAAGACAGCTAGGATTTGTTTTAGGCTGTTACTTTGCTTTACAGGAGAAGAAAAACCAGTGGGCTTAATTTCTTGGGTTGGATTAGGACTCATCTGGTCATAAAAGGGGGAGTTGGACAGCCTGTGTGACCTGTGTCTAATGGGCTAGGCTGTTCTAATGATTAGAAGGGAAGGAAGTCAGCTTCCTTATTTAAAATTTAGCAGGAGTTATTATTTTCTTAAATAAATTTATTATATGTATTTAGATATGTTTTTAACAGTTATTTTCTTAAGGAAAAATTCCGTTGGGATCTTGGATACAAGCATATCATTTTAGTTTGAGAGTTTGCCATGCTTGAAGATTTAATTGTGCAGTATACAATTGGTTGATTGATATTACGGTATCCCACCATTTTATTATGTTGTTGTAAATTAAAGAGTTTAGGGGGTTAAATTTAGGCAGGTGATGTTCCTTGTCAAGGCTAGTTCATTCATCAAGCCGATATAAAGCAAAAGAAGTAGTTGTATTTTAGACAACACAGTTCACTGCCATCAATTCAAAGGAGCAGAAGAAGTAGTAGTATATATACAGATATATACTCACAGTTCACTGCCATGACGAAAAAGCAGCAGAAGTAGTAGTATATATTCAGATATATGCACACAGTTCACTGTTATTTCTTTACATTCATTTTCCTCAGCAGAAGGACGAATTCGTGGACGATCTTAAGGGATGCAGTCTACCAAATCTATCGTTCTAGTTCTTTTTCGTTCAAAAATAAAAGATGCATTTGCATCTCTGGTTTTTTGATATGGCCTAAAATCTACGGCGTGGTCGCGAAGTCGAGTCCCGGTATTCCCAAAATTCTCAATTTCAATCCTAGAGATGGGTCTAGTTGGAAGCTTAGGTTATGCTCAAGGGCTTCTAAGTGTTCCACTCTTTAATCCCAAGATAGGTTTTCTATCCCAAGATGGGATTTCGAGTGAGGGGGCGTGTCAAAGAGTTGTTGGGAGTTGTTGTAATAGTAGATGATTGTTGGGGGTTGTTGAAGTTTAGTTCTATATAAAAGGCAATTGCCCCTCCTTGTAAAACACCCCAATCAATCCAAATATCAATCTAGTTCTCTCTTGTTCCTATATTCTAACATAAATGCAGAACTATTATGATGTGCCTAATTCTAGATGTTTCCAGCAACATTAATATAGCTGAATGCTTTATCTACTATACATTGAATCTAAATTGTAAAAATCATGTATGAGACTACTAGAATCCTGCATGCATAGTAATTTGTAAAGTTTGTAATACTCTGTAGTTCTCTCTTGATATTTGAAATTCGTACATTTTACTATATAAAGGTAATGTAATGCATCTGGGATACATAATCAGAAAATACAAACTCCTCTTCTTTCAAATACATATTTCTGTAAACTTTATTTTCCTAGAAGGATAATTAGGATTTAGGAACATATATAGAGATGAGTGTCATAATTTCAATACTCCTTTACACTCTTCTAATGCATTCCGAGCTTGTTGAAAAGGTGTTCAAATTTTGCTTCTGGTGATGCCTCGGTATTTTGTCAGAAATTTAATCAACAGTCCCGCAATAAATCAAACTAATCTCACCTTCACTAATTTTTCTATTGAGTATGTGTTACCACTGAATGTTTGTTCAGTGTAATGAATGTGGAGTATATGAAGATCTAGACTCTCTTTTCATTCTTCTAATTCTTTTTCCTCAGAGTAAGTTGCATCTTTTCCATTTATATGCTGCAGTGTAAGAGCTTAGAACTTGACCAGATGAGTGCTAGCTGTAAGGTTTCTAGTCAAGTAATTTTGTTTGGTATTTTCTTCTTTGTTGTCCATAAATATTGCTGTGAAAAATTTGAGGAGCTTTTACTTGGCAATGCTAAATGTTTGAAGGTATAGTTTCTCTCTTATATTTAAAATTGTTTTATATATATCTTGTATGTGTGTGATTAGCTACGTCTACATAGATGCAACTACATATCACACCATTTTTTATCAGTTTCACTGTGTTGTATTCTCTACTTAGCCATAATCTGGGCTAAGAAGTTACAAAAAAATTCATCATAATTTTGATATCGTGTTCATGATATTTGTCTTTATTTAACTTCTTAAAATGTATTATGTGAACATAATAACTCATAAGTTACAAAAAAATTGCTAATGGTTACATGTAATATTGCCGATGCCTGATGGTTACATGTAGGCCTCGTTTGTTTGGATGTAACTCAACGACGTAACTTCAAGTACCATCAGTGGCGGAGCCAGCCCACGGAGTGAGGGAGGGCCAAAATGGTCAGTGTCGGAGCTAGCCACGAAGCGCGGGAGCTTTTATCCCGCGCGAATTTTTTTCCCACTAAATCAAAGGGACATTTTTTTGGGGAGCGGAGATCATCAATATCACAAATTAACAAATCTAACAGATATATTCAGATTATATACTTAAACAAAGACACAAGGCAATTGAATAATGAGTAACAAAATCATAAATCATCTAAGAACACAAAATAATTAACTAGGGGAGAAATTTCAAATGAAAACAAGTAAAAACTTACCAAGAGACTGTAAGGAAGGGCCTGGACCTTAAAAACTTTGGTATGGGCAATGTTTATAAAAAAAAAAAAAAAAAAATTGGCCAAAATATTTTTTTCAGGGAGGGCCTAGACCTCTCCTGGCCTTAACCTGGCTCCGCCAGTGAGTACCATGGAACTTTAATAAGTTACAGTGTTTGGTTGTGTGATTCCTAGCAGAGGGGTGGTCACCGTGAGTTACGTAGTAAACATGTTTAACTTCTTTTTTTATTATTATTTTGTATTCATAATTACACATCCACTTTTTAATAGGTAATTATTTTTCCTTAATTTGAGTAACTATTTTAATTTTTATTTAGTAAAATATTTTTAGTATGCTCTATATTTTTTTTTGATTAACTATATAAACTTTTTAATATTCTTGTAAAATTTAATTTTACAAATTGGGTTGCTTGATTTGGTTGAGGTAAATTGTTAAAAGAACATTTAAAATTTTTAATTTGTATAATAAATATATTTTCTCTATATAACAATCATGTAATAAATTATATTTAAAATTATTTATTTTTATTATAATTAAAATAATTTTACTTATTTTTACTATAATCTGTAATAGATATATGTTTTTTTTTCTACAGAATATTATAATATTTCTAGTTTTATTTTATATAGAAATTTTTAAGATAAGTTTATAATTAACTTATTTATTTATTTTTTAACAAGATAATTAGTATTTATACAAAAAATGAATTTGTTAATAGATAATTCAAATAAAAATAACTATGTAACTTGAAGTTTCATAATGATTAACCAAACACAGATTTTCAATTGGGGTCCGTTCCCTGGCAAACATTTGCCAGGGAACTGTTTCCCAACATATGGCTCCAGGACCGTTGGATCGTTGATCCAACGGTCCTGATTTAAAAAAAAAATTACACCGTACCGCAGAAACTTTCCGCGGTACGGAGTAATTACAAAAATGTCCTCACTGTTCACGTACCGCAGAAAGTTTCTGCGGTACGGTGAACAGTAGATTTTTGATGTGAAAACAGGGGGCATTTTTGTAATTACCCCGTACCGCGGAAAGTTTCTGCGGTACGGTGTAATTTTTTTTTTTAAACCCCAGCCGTTGGATCAACGATCCAACGGCTGGGAAATCATATGTTGTGTAACAGTTCCCTGGCAAATGTTTGCCAGGGACCGTGCGCCTTTTCAATTATCCAGGGAACTTAAACTCAGTATCTTAGTTCCAAGGATTTTTAAGTTACTGTGTAACTCCAAAATTGCATAAACAAACGAGGCCGTAAAAGAAGTTAAATATTTATTTTTGTCAAGTCAAATTACCTAAGCTGTAAAAAGAACTAATATATACAAGTCTTGCTTGCCATTTTGTATCTGTATTTCAGTAATGCCGCTGTGGGTTCTGCATAAATTCCTCCGAAATTGTTCCTCCGCATCGGAAGATTTTGAACTCATTTTGACTCGGCAGGACATGAGTTAACTTTAGGATTTAAATTGTATAAAAAGGAAGAACAAAAATGTTGGAGCTCAACAGGTAGCTAGGTAATTAAAGAGCTAAATTTGAATTAGCTTTGTTTTGGGAAATGAGGAAAAATATTTCGTAATGCACTTTACTTTGTTAGGTAACCAACTCTCATAAGACCGACAATGTATGCATCTCTTCTAAATTCTTAATATCTTTAGAGGAGGCATTAACCAGATCATATAATGTTAGCGACATGAGGGGAATCTGATTAGCCTTTATGTGCCTTGAACTATTTTGAATCGTGGTTTGCCAATTTTTGGTTGTCCATTTACATTAGTTACCACAAAAGCAAAGTAAATAAAAAAAATTATTACGGTATTTAGTTACCTAACACAAGTTATCTTATGACACTATTTTTTTTATAAACTCCAAATCTTGATTACCGTTAA
This sequence comes from Kitagawia praeruptora, assembly GCA_037693485.1. Lineage (NCBI taxonomy): Eukaryota > Viridiplantae > Streptophyta > Magnoliopsida > Apiales > Apiaceae > Kitagawia > Kitagawia praeruptora. The sequence goes on along the minus strand of CM075351.1, from coordinate 110,287,733 downwards.
ACAAATAAATCTCTACCGTTTCTGCTATGATTTAAAAAATATTACCGTTAACCAATTAAACTTCTACCGTTTTTGATTCTTGATACTAAAAACAGTATATATACACATACATCCATGTGGTTCCTATATTTTTACTTCTCTGGAGAAAGGGAGATGACTTATCCGGTAGGAGGAGGTGCTTATACTGAAATTTATGATGATGAAACTTTTGATGAGGATGGTGTTAGAAAATGGAGTTTTTAGAGCATAAGTATTTTATGTTCTTGATGTTAATTCCGGATTTTAACGATTGGAAATTGTTCCTTGCTATGAGGACTTAAATTTTTATATATGGGTCTAAGTAATTTTCTTAGTGAAATCCATAGAGAAATAGAGTTGAAGTGGGTAGCTTGAAAGAGCTTGAAAATGAGAATGTGTATTTGTCCCACATTGAAATAAATAAAGGGGGTTGTTGGCTTTATATAGAATCACACACATGGGTAGTGTACAACTACTAAGGTGTATGATGGTGCATGGTGTTACTGTGTGCTCCATGTGCACACACACACGCGCGCCGCCGCCACGCCACGTCACGTCTCGACTCGACTCGGGTCGGCTCGGTCGAAGGGCGAATGTCTCGGCGTCTCGCGTACGCGAGGCGACCTGGGCCAGGGATTTATTTATGTGTTTAATTAATATTTTAAGTTTTGATTTGAATAAATCAGCCGTTTCGTTATATTAATTGTAAATCAGCAATTACAATATTAATTGGGTGGCATCAGTTACGTTTGGCCTCTCCTATAAATAGAGAGCTAAGCTGCTGGGTTTTAGAGACCACACCCTACATTCTCTTCTCCTCTCTACACTCTTCTCCCTTCCTGTTAAAGTTGTTTTACTTGTGGGTTTTTCCAGCGACTGAGGTGCCAGTCGAAGTCGAGTATTCTGGTTGCTGTGATCATCTTACTCGGAGCTGTTTTATCCTGGAAGAATATCGCCAGCATCCTAACATAGTGTAAGTGGGGGTGATTATCTCTTCAAGAGCAGTCAGGACTTCGAGCAAATCCTAACGACTCAGCTGTTTTCATACTTGTTTGATACTTTGTTAAAGCTATGGCTCCGGGTATTTCTTCTGTCTTTCCTTTGTTCTTTCAGTTATTGATATGCATGTTTTATACCTTCGTGTTTTGTTTCGTTGATTGTTTGCTTGGCCTTGGCTTGTTAAATACGATATATAATTGCCTCTATGTTGCTGTATTAGTGAATATTTCCAACATTCTTGAAGAGATAATCCGTTATATAGTATTTAGCATAATGGTTAACGAGAGTGAAATTCCTGCTAGTGGTAGTTCGGTTGCATCTGCTGGGGTCATTGATTGGACCACTTACAGTTTTCCACAACCCGTTGAATTAATTGGCTTGCCGGAGAAATTCAATGGGGGCGTTGGCTTTTCTCGTTGGTAGAAAAGGATGAAGTTGTGGTTGACTGTAAAGGGTTTATGGCCTGTTGTGGAATATAAGAAGCCGGTTGTGGATCAAGAGAAGGCTGAATCAGTTAAGGGTTTTGCAAAGTGGGCTGAGAAGGATGGGGTGGCTAGGGCGGCCATCTTGGCTGCTCTAACGAACACCTTGTTTGATGTGTACTCATCTGATGCCTACACCGCAAAACTCTTATGGGAGAAGCTGGACCAGACATATAATACTGACTCACAAGGTCTGGAAAAGTATTCTGTGGCTAGGTTCCTTGATTTCAAGCTGGTGGACAATAAGTCCATGACTGAGCAAGTGCATGAATTCGAGATGATAGTGCATGCTTTGAAGGAGTCTGGAATGGACCTCCCCGAAAAGTTTAAGGTGATGAGTGTGATTGAAAAGCTCCCAAAGTCTTGGGAAAAGTTCTCTCTCTCCCTGAAAAGACAGAAAGGAGAGATCACCTGGACCAACCTTATGCTGGACATCTCGGTTCAAGAACAACACAAGTCCAAACAGGGACATGTGATGCCAACTGAGCATGGAAGTTCGAAGGTAAATGTAGCAACTGTAGGACAGAAAAGGAAGGCTGTCTCTAAGAAGGGTAATAGTAATAAACCTAAGAATGACAAGGATAAGGCCAAGAAACCAAAGGCAAACAAACCATGTTGGTCTTGTGGGCACGTTGGGCACTGGAGTAAGGACTGCCCTACAAAGAAAGCGAAGAAAGCCGAGGCGGTAGCTCAAGCGAATGTTGTGCTTGGAACCTCAAGTGGGCCTGTAGCGAACATGGTTGTTGGTGAGGCTTTGGCTTCTGAAACCAATGTAGACCGGTATGTTACCTACAACCCTGTACTATTTTCCACTTATTTGTCAAATGAATGGTTGATTGATACTGGAGCTAATGTGCATATTTGTGCTGACATCAGTTTATTTGTATCTTATCAACAAAGTCATAGCTTGACAGTGACGATGGGGAACGCAAGTGCCGCTCAAGTACATGGAGTAGGAAACGTGGACCTGAAGTTTCCTTCGGGTCGTATTCTATCCCTGACGAGAGTGCATCATGTTCCCGACATGCGTAAAAAATATAATAAGTGGCAGTTGTTTAGTAGCTAATGGTTTTGAAGTCTCTCTCAAATGTAATAAAGTAGTTCTTATTCATACTGGTACTTTCTTTGGCAAGGGTTACTTGTCAAATGGTTAATTTGTAATAAATGCTGAGCCCGTTTTGGGTGCGTTGATTAATAATTTTACTCCTTCTGTTAACTGTGTTGAATCTTCAACTTTATGGCATGCTAGACTTGGTCACTTAAATTTTGGTGTTCTAAAAAATATGATGAACTTAGAGTTGATTCCAAAACACACTATAGAAAAGAATTCTAAATGTCAAGTATGTGTGTCTGCTAAACAAATAAGGAAACCTTTTCATAATATTGTTAGGGATTCGGACTTGTTAGATTTAGTACACACTGATATTTGTGAATTTGGTGGTGTGTTGACTAATGACCAGTTTAGATACTTCATTACCTTTATAGATGATAGTAGTAGATACTGTTATGTTTATTTACTTAGACATAAGGATGAAGCACTTAGTAAATTCATTATATATAAAACTGTAAGAACCCTGATTTTTGATATTATTGGAGTAGACGGAATGAACAGTAACTTTGTTATGTAAGAGAAGTGAATCCCACCCCCATATATGAATGACGGATAAATGAAGATTTGTAATGATATTATGTTCCCTTATGGAAAATAAGTGTATGTAAATGTCGACGAATTTCGCAAAATTCTATTTTATTATTTTCGTACATTTCCGGGGTATCGATAAATACGAATACTACGACAAGATCATGGTTTTATTATTTTGAGAACCAAGGAACTATATATATACTTAAAATTAGGAAGTTGGATTTTAGAAAGAATATTGAAGGAAAAACTCCACCAAAAATGTTTAAGATTTATTTAGAAAATTATGGAAATTGGAAAATACCTACTAACCATGCAAGGTGGCAAGATTTCATGCATCCCATGCAAATTCCATGCAAACCACCTAGTCTAAGATTAGAACCAAGTAGTTGGTAGCTAGTTAGAAACAAACTAAAATACAAGAATCTAGTTAGTACCTAGTTAGTTGCTTTTTCAAAAAGGTGGAGACAAGAGGGCATGGTGGCCTATACCTAGACTTGTACATGCATCACATATCTATACACTAATATATGTATCAACCAACATACTTTATCAACAATTCACCCAACACCAAAAAAAAAAAAAGCAAAACTCTCTCCCTTGTTCATAAACCATTCGGCCAAGAACATTCAAGAAGGAAATTAATTTCCTTTCTTCCACTTCCCATCACTCTAAATTCAAGACAAAAATCCTAGGTACTCTACATCATATAAGAAAGGTATGCTATGAATTTCAACCCTTTTCATCCATTAGTTTTCTAGTTATAAATTCTTAAAGTTCTAGGTGAATAGTAACTCTTATTGTTCTTGTTTTTTTGGATCTTGAAGATTAAACCATAGATTGATCAACCAAGGTGTTTGGAGAGTATTTCAAGCTTTGTTAAGTTACTAAGAGCTTCAAGGAAGGTATAAATTCTAACCCTTAGTAGCCATGGCAAGAACATTGCTTAGTATTAGTAGATCTAAAAGATTGGTGCACAAAAGTGTTGATTATAGTTTGATTTATGAAAAATCATGGATGTTGATGGTTATTGTCATATTGAAAATTATTTTTATGTGGTATGAGGTCCCATAAGTGTATGAGAATTTTGTTGGGAATTTATGATGATTTTTGGAGTTGGTGGAATTTTGAGAAGAGACATGACTTGTGGTAAAGGAGTTGTTGGACAATCTGCACTGACCCCTTTTTGAAACTGTAATTCGGAACCCTTAAACTGATCCCCTGAACACCTACCTTATATTGTTGGAAAGGTCTTGATCTGTAGTTTCTGAATATGTAAGGTTCATAATTTTGTGATGTATAGATTTTAAGTTATAGCCGGAAGAGTGAGTTGTGTTTCTGGACTATGGACTGCATAAAGTGACCCCTTTGTGAACCTTGTTTAAACACCTTAAAAATTATTTGGGATCATGGAAAAATTAGAGAAGCTAGGAAATTCAGTGGTGAAGGCTACCCAAAAAGAATTGGATTAAAATATGAATTTTTGGATTTTATAAAAATGCTAGAGTAAATTTCGCGCAAGGGAAAAAGTCGTTAGTGGAGCATAATTCTAGGAGTAGTGGTTATGGTTCGAACGTGGTAACTAAATTAAGTCGAGTAAGTGACGAGCGTAAACGAGTGATGTCATGGACCTATAGTGGGGCTAGGGAGTCATAAGACGAAGTCGTTAAGTTAATTTCGTGTCCCCTTCAAACCCCGTAATTAGAAAGAAATTGTTAAGGTACTAACGAACGATTATTGTTTATGTATAGATCGTTCGAATTCACGCGCTCGACCACCCCAACCAAACCAAGGCAAGTTTACTTTTCAAAACTTATACATACACAAGGATTTTCACTGTTGTGTTTGTAGTTTTCAAATTATATCAAATGCTATGATTATCGAAGTATTGATGCAATTGAAATTGAACAAGTACATGTATGCTTTTACCCCTTGAACTTAGATTGAAATGTTTTCTTCGGACAACGACTCTAGCAATAGAGGTCGTAGCGGTCCGTATATACTATTGACCGGGGAGCGGTATATTATTATATCGTATCTATATTGCGAAAACCCGAAGGGTCATTCGGGTGGTATCGTATATTCAAGTAACTATTATTATATCTTCGTAAATACTCGAAACCCTATCTTGGATTAAAAGTTTATTTATTAAATAATTATTTTATTAATTATTAATATTAAATCTTAAAATATCATTTAATGATTATTGTTCACTATTTTAAAAACAAAGTTAATCCAAGATACCTTTTAATACTTTCAAACTCGAACTTTTTCGAACTCAAAACCTTTTCGAAAACCCCCGGTCAGGATTCGCTTCTTGTATGATTTCAAGAATTATCGGTCGACTGATGTCGAACCACAACTACTCTGTTTTCAATCAAAATCTGGTTTTTAAAAGAAAAAGAAAAAGGGACTCTGGCAGGTGTGGGAACCGTTGACGAACGATTCCCGGGATGTGTAAGCGGCCGTGAGCCAGGCGGTCCATCACTTATTATTCCGGCCCAGGTGTTGCCGAAGGATGATTACGGATGTAGTTTTCATCGAGGGTGATTACGGATGTAGTTTTCACTCAGGGATAGTTACGGATGTAGTTTCTATCCTTCTACCGGTAGAGAAGACCCGCGGATTATTGGACTCGGATGTGGCGACTGATCATCGTCAATCCCTGTCAGGTTTTATGTTTTCTTTAAGTCCCATTCCTCCACTTTGGAAAAATGCTTTGACACTGCATCTTAGGCCTACGTGCCAGTTGCCGATAGTGTCCTATTTTGATGAGAAAGATGTTGACTTTATGCAGTAGCTAGAACTGCAAGGTTATTTTGAAAACAAGGGCACGTACTGGTGCACCTTTGAAATTTACTAATAATGACAAGTGATTCTATAACTGATTGATACAACGAGTTTAATGACTATTATACATATGAAATGTTATATTGCTTATCTTATACATATATTCTTGCTGAGCTATAGTTGCTCACTCTTGCTTGTTTTCAAATTTTACAAACACAACAGCTAAGAGAAATGGCAAGAACCAGTCAGACTGTTCGAAAGCAGGTGACTAGACCCCAGGCTGCAGTCGAGATTCCACCGGTAGGCCCCATTAGCCGGATTGGTCGGCAACTTTTGTTAGTACGTTTTATTTATAAGTATGACCTGTGCAAGGCAGTGTACCGCAACAAACTTTCAAGCCGCCAACTTCGCTTCATATCGAAGTGTTGCTGGTAGCATAAATGCTATTTAATTCGGTCTGTAATAACTCTAAAACTTTTACTTTTGCTCAATCAAATGTATGACGTTTCTGAGACTCTAACCTGTGTGTGTGTGTGTGTGCGGTGTGAGTTTATTGTGGGGTCGATGGCTGTTTATTTATATTATGTGCAAGAACAAGTATGTTAATAATGGAAAATGGACCGTGAGCGCCTAGATCTCCGACCCCGGATCTGGGGGCGTCACAGAAATGGTATCAGAGGGAAGGTTACAGTTCTCAGAAATGATAGTAATTTAGGAAAGCAACCATAATAATACGAATAATATAACACTAATAATAATCCCATTAATACCTGGAGCTCTCATCGAGTTCACAGTCGGGTTATCGGATATAGCCCTGACTTCTAAGGCCCGTGAGGGAACTACTTCTTAAACCCTTCTTTTTGGTTAGTAACCTAGCTTATTTCCCTTGTGTAGATGGAGGATATACCAGACCCTGAGGCCTATGAGAGGGAGCATGATGAGGCACTACTGAGAGAGACTGAGGACCCTGTTGAGGATACTGATGCTGACCCTGAGCTGGGCCCCTGGATTACGATATTAGGGGATACTGATGATGAGGACCCCGAGGAGGAGCCCTTTATGGAGCCTGAGCCTGTTACCCCCTCCCCTGTGGCCACTGATGAGGAGAGTGTGCGATCCGGTGAGGACCGTGTTGTGACACCCCCGCCCTCTCCACAGTTATTGAGCCTCACTTCTTCTGATGATGATGATCCCGAGGAGGACACTTCTAGCGAGGAGGAGCGTGACCCTACCCCTGCTCCTGCTCCTGCCCCTGTTATGCCACCCCCACCACTGGACCTACCCCCGGTGTCGGGCGCTGAGCACGCCTATGTCGTGCAGTTCATGACCCGAGACTTACTTTCTGCGGAGGCCCGACTTAACGAGGCGAGGAGGGTGATAGTGGAGGAGCGCGAGGCGCGCTTGAGGATCCAGGCTGAGATGAGGACTACTGTAGCTAGGAGGACTAGAGCTCGCCTCCACAGGATTGAGAGGAGGAGTCGCGAGAGGGTTCTCGGATTAGGGATCCGCGGGGGCGGAGTGATCCGGGCTAGGGATGTTAGGCGTGTTGTGCGTCGTGCATTTGCCCGAGTGAGGGCCTTGCTCCGTCGCGGTGCGGCCCCGTGATGTGTTACTGATAGCTCAGTCCCCTAGGTTTAGATGACATTAGTGTGTCGATTTTGCGGGACAGTTGACTTGTGCAGTGGCGTCCTTTCTGACCAGTGGATGAGTAGACTGACCTACATATATGTAGATGTGACTTCAGATAGTATGTATGGATGTAGCCCTACTTTTGTGTAGCCTTGACTATTCGGATTATGTACTTGTATTTGTTCCACTTTTGCTAGACTTTGACATCGGAACTATGTATTTGGCTCTAACATCCGAACTTGTGACCACCCTTATACCGTACTTATTTAGTTTCAGTTTCCTTGATATTGTCTCAACTGCTTTACTTTCCGATGCCATGCTCTACTGTTTTGATATACAACTGCTACAAGCCCCAAATACAACCATGCTATTTTAAATTTACGATATGTGATTTCAAATTGTTCTCCACATTTTCCAAAATATTCCTACGATTTTTCTAAAATAAACCTTTCAAAAAAAAAAAAAAAAAAAACGGTTTTAGTTATTTAAAAAATTTTTGAAAATATTTCTACAGATTGCGAAGTTTCGAAATTTTGGAAATTCCTACAAATGTTTTCGACCCACGTAACGACTTCCCCTAAAAAGTTTTTACAGTTTATCGCCATCATAAGAGCACTACGACTTTCGAAATTTTAACCCTGTGTAAGGAGGAACAATACGTTCCTGACTTCTCTAAATACGGTCAAATAATTGAAAACCCTAACCCATTTTTGTCTTATTATCAGAATCATGCCACCCAGAAGAATGAACACTCGAGCTCACCCGGCCAGCTCTGAAGGCCAGGGTAGCCACCATGGGCCGGAAGGCCACCAAAACCGAGAGAGAGAGGATCAGAACCTGAGCGAGGATGAAGGTAGTGACTATAACCTGTTTGATAACTCTGAGTATGATGAAGAGGAAGCTGAAGATGATACCCTGGAGGTGGAAAACCCAAGGAGAGACCCTATGGAGCGATTCATGGACCTACTCAGGCAGAACTTGGATCGTCCCCCGGTTCAGCCACCACCCAACAATGCCAACGCCAATGCCTTTCGGAATTTCAAATCTCTGAAACCCCTTGAGTTTAAGGGAACTGCGGACCCAGTCGAGGCAAGAGCCTGGCTGAAAGAAATGGAAAAATCTTTTGAGATACTAGGAGTCGCTGAAGAGCAGAAAACTGTTTTCGCCACCTATCTGCTGAAGGGTGAGGCAAACTACTGGTGGGAAGCCAAAAAGAATTTGGAGGGAAGAGGTGTGGTGACCTGGGAGAGGTTTAGCGAGTTATTCTTGGAAAAGTATTTCCCTAGGTTCATGGAAACACAAATGGAGCTGAAATTTTTGGAACTCAAGCAAGGTAACATGACGGTGGCCGAGTATGAGGCAAGATTTACTGAGCTGTCAAGGTTTGTGCCGGAATATGTGAACTCTGAGGTGAAGAGGGCCCGAAGGTTTCAATTGGGGCTAAAGCAATGGATTCAGAATCGTGTGGCGGTTCTTGAGCTGACAGACTATGCCACCCTGGTACAGAAAGCATCGATTGTTGAGGCTGGAGGCGAACAGATGCAGAAGGAGAGAGAGGGAAGGAAGAGGAAGTTTGATAGTCGAAAGGGGAACTCTGCGGGAGGTAGCTTTCCGAGCAAATTTAAGCGAGGAACAATGTCCCAACCCAGTGGGAACTTTGGAACCAAGAAAGCTGAAAGTTAGAGTGTGGGCCAGGGCGGCCGACCTCAGGGATCATCGTACTCTACCCCACCCCGAGCCCCACTCCCGGAATGCAATAAATGTGGAAGGAAACATGCGGGCGTGTGTAATCTGCAAGATGTGAAGTGCTTCAAGTGTGGGCTGACAGGACATTATGCTAACACCTGTCGAGGAACTAGTAACAACACCAGTGCCGGAGGTAATTGCTTCAAGTGTGGGAAACCAGGGCACCGAATGAGGGAATGTATGTCCTCTGGGCCAGCTGCGTCAAGAGTGAGTGGAACTGCTTCTAACAGGGCCCCTACTACAAGAACTTTTAACATGACTGTGCAAGATGCCGTGAGGAACACGGATGTGATCGCAGGTACCCTACCACTCAACTCAGTTAATGCGAATGTTTTATTTGATTCGGGAGCCACCAAGTCTTTCATATCTCTAGATTTTGTAAGTCAGTTAGGCCTTAAGACTGAACCACTGCGAGACAGACTGCAAGTAGAGATAGCTAATCATGAAATTATTCCTGTTAACCAAGTTTGTCCAGGTTGCGACCTAGAAATAGAAGGGCGACACTTTCGGGTAGATTTAATACCTTTTCAATTAGGGGAGTTTGACGTAATAATAGGTATGGATTGGTTGACAACCCATGGAGCTCAGATTGATTGCGTGAAGAAGAAAGTGAGTTTAAGACTGCCAGGGGATAAGGAAGTAGTGTTTAGTGGAAAACGACAAACCCAAAAGTTCCTGACTATGATTCAAGCTAAAAGGCTGTTACGTAAAGGATGCGAGGCCTATTTAGCCTATGTAAAGGATACCAATAAGGAGGCGCCAAACCTACAGGAAATCCCAGTCGTTAATGAGTTCGCGGACGTATTTCCGGATGATCTTCCAGGACTACCACCTGATAGAGACATCGAGTTCACTATAGATTTAGTTCCGGGCACGGCCCCAATTTCAAAGGCCCCGTATAGGCTAGCCCCAGTGGAGATGAAAGAGTTGGCCCCCCAATTGCAAGAGCTGTTGGATAAAGGAATGATAAGACCTAGTGTGTCACCGTGGGGAGCCCCGGTGCTATTCGTGAAAAAGAAGGATGGCAGTATGAGATTATGCATAGATTACAGGGAGTTGAATAAGGTGACCATCAAGAATAAGTATCCCTTGCCCAGGATAGATGACCTGTTTGACCAATTGAAAGATGCAGTTTATTTCTCTAAGATTGATTTGCGGACCGGGTATCACCAGTTAAAGATTAAACCAGAAGATATACCAAAGACGGCCTTTCGCACCCGGTACGGACACTATGAGTTTTTAGTAATGTCGTTTGGGTTAACGAATGCACCCGCAGCTTTCATGGATTTAAGGAATCGAGTCTTCAAGAAGTACCTGGACAAGTGTGTTATAGTCTTCATCGACGACATCTTAATTTATTCCAAGACAAAAGAGGAACATGCAGAGCATTTGAGGATTGTATTGGGAGCATTAAGAGAAGAAAAGTTGTACGCTAAGTTCTCGAAGTGTGAATTTTGGTTGAAGGTAGTTCAGTTTTTGGGGCATGTGATTAGCGAACAAGGCATCCTAGTGGACCCAGCCAAAATAGAGGCTGTATCAAATTGGGAGAGACCAACCACTCCGACAGAGGTGAGAAGTTTCATAGGATTGGCCGGCTACTATAGGAGATTTGTCCAAGACTTTGCCAAAATAGCAGCCCCTTTGACCCGGCTAACTCGCAAGACCGAGAAGTTTGTGTGGACTGAGAAATGCGAAGAGAGCTTTCAAGAGTTGAAAAAGAGGTTGGTGACAGCACCAGTACTAGCCCTACCCGATGATAAGGGAGATTTTGTGATTTATAGCGACGCGTCCCATAAAGGTTTAGGGTGTGTGCTTATGCAGCACGGTAAGGTGATTGCGTATGCGTCCAGACAACTTAAAGAATATGAGATAAGATACCCCACCCATGATTTGGAATTAGCAGCGATAGTCTTTGCTTTGAAGATCTGGAGACATTATCTTTACGGAGAAAAGTGTGAAATCTACACGGATCACAAGAGCTTAAAGTACATATTCACTCAGAAAGAGTTAAACATGAGGCAGAGGAGATGGTTAGAGCTAATCAAGGATTATGATTGTGAGATTCATTATCACCCAGGGAAGGCCAACGTAGTGGCCGATGCACTTAGCCGAAAGGAGAAGCTTAAGATGATAACGTCAGTGGATGAATTGATCAAGGACCTCGAGAGGCTGGAGATTGAGGTGAGGTTGCCAGGAATTGGCCAAGAGAGTCTAATGGAAATAAAAGTCCAACCACCGCTATTGGAAAAGATTAAGTTATGCCAGGAAAAGAAGATAGAAGAAGAAAAGAATTCGATGGAGAAAATTTTGACTGGCGAAGAAATTAGGTGTGAGAAGGACGGGAATGGAGTTATGAGGTACGCATCTAGGATATAGATCCCGAACGTTCAAGAATTGAAAGATGAGATTTTGCAAGAGGCCCATAGCTCAAGGTATTCGATTCATCCTGGAGGCACCAAGATGTATAGGGATTTGAAAGAATATTATTGGTGGCCAAATATGAAGAAGGACATAGCAGAGTGGGTAAGTAAATGCTTGACATGTCAGAGAGTGAAGGCCGAACACCAGAGGCCCAGTGGATTGTTGCAACCCTTAGAGATACCCGAGTGGAAGTGGGAACAGATTGCGATGGACTTTGTGGTCGGATTACCAAGGACCAAGACTAATCATGACGCCATTTGGGTAATTATTGATCGATTGACCAAGTCAGCACATTTTCTTCCAATCAACGAGAGATACACCGTCGACAAGCTGGTGGATATTTACTTAAAAGAGATTATGGTTAGGCATGGGGTTCCTGTGAGCATCGTATCAGATAGAGACCCAAGATTCAACTCCAGGTTCTGGAGGAGTTTTCAGGATTGTGTGGGGACTAAGTTAAACATGAGTACTGCATACCATCCCCAAACAGACGGACAGAGCGAGAGAACCATCCAGACCATCGAGGACATGTTGAGAGTATGTGCCATAGATTTCAAGGGAAGTTGGGATGACCACTTGCCATTGATCGAATTTTCCTACAACAACAGTTACCATGCGAGTATAGGCATGCCCCCATATGAAGCTTTGTACGGACGAAGATGTCGGTCTCCATTGTGTTGGGAAGAGGTAGGAGAATGGAAGATTTTAGGGCCTGAACTGGTCCAACAGACAAGAGAAACTATCGAGCTTATAAGAGGACGACTGGTAGCAGCCCAAGACAGACAGAAGAAGTATGCGGACCAGTCCCGCAAAGAAAAGGAATATGAGGTAGGAGAGTTCGTGATGTTGAAAGTATCACCGTGGAAGGGATTGATGAGATTTGGTAAGAAGGGGAAACTAAGCCCGAGATTTATTGGACCTTTTGAGATCTTGAAACGAGTTGGAAAGTTAGCCTATGAATTGGCTTTACCTCCGAGCTTACAGCAAGTACATAATGTGTTTCATGTGTCCATGCTACGACCCTACCATACCGACTTCCGACATGTGATAGAACATGATCAAGTGGATCTGCAACCAGACTTAACATACGTGGAGCAACCTGTAGAAATCATGGATAGAAAAGAACAGGTGCTGAGGAACAAGGTTGTCAAACTAGTGAGAGTCTTGTGGAGGAATCAGAATGTCGAAGAATCAACATGGGAACTAGAGAGCGCGATGCGTGAAAAGCACCCCCAACTGTTTTCAACCTGATTCCGGGACGGAATCCTTTTAAGGAGGGGAGGCTGTAAGAACCCTGATTTTTGATATTATTGGAGTAGACGGAATGAACAGTAACTTTGTTATGTAAGAGAAGTGAATCCCACCCCCATATATGAATGACGGATAAATGAAGATTTGTAATGATATTATGTTCCCTTATGGAAAATAAGTGTATGTAAATGTCGACGAATTTCGCAAAATTCTATTTTATTATTTTCGTACATTTCCGGGGTATCGATAAATACGAATACTACGACAAGATCATGGTTTTATTATTTTGAGAACCAAGGAACTATATATATACTTAAAATTAGGAAGTTGGATTTTAGAAAGAATATTGAAGGAAAAACTCCACCAAAAATGTTTAAGATTTATTTAGAAAATTATGGAAATTGGAAAATACCTACTAACCATGCAAGGTGGCAAGATTTCATGCATCCCATGCAAATTCCATGCAAACCACCTAGTCTAAGATTAGAACCAAGTAGTTGGTAGCTAGTTAGAAACAAACTAAAATACAAGAATCTAGTTAGTACCTAGTTAGTTGCTTTTTCAAAAAGGTGGAGACAAGAGGGCATGGTGGCCTATACCTAGACTTGTACATGCATCACATATCTATACACTAATATATGTATCAACCAACATACTTTATCAACAATTCACCCAACACCAAAAAAAAAAAAGCAAAACTCTCTCCCTTGTTCATAAACCATTCGGCCAAGAACATTCAAGAAGGAAATTAATTTCCTTTCTTCCACTTCCCATCACTCTAAATTCAAGACAAAAATCCTAGGTACTCTACATCATATAAGAAAGGTATTCTATGAATTTCAACCCTTTTCATCCATTAGTTTTCTAGTTATAAATTCTTAAAGTTCTAGGTGAATAGTAACTCTTATTGTTCTTGTTTTTTTGGATCTTGAAGATTAAGCCATAGATTGATCAACCAAGGTGTTTGGAGAGTATTTCAAGCTTTGTTAAGTTACTAAGAGCTTCAAGGAAGGTATAAATTCTAACCCTTAGTAGCCATGGCAAGAACATTGCTTAGTATTAGTAGATCTAAAAGATTGGTGCACAAAAGTGTTGATTATAGTTTGATTTATGAAAAATCATGGATGTTGATGGTTATTGTCATATTGAAAATTATTTTTATGTGGTATGAGGTCCCATAAGTGTATGAGAATTTTTTTGGGAATTTATGATGATTTTTGGAGTTGGTGGAATTTTGAGAAGAGACATGACTTGTGGTAAAGGAGTTGTTGGACAATCTGCACTGACCCCTTTTTGAAACTGTAATTCGGAACCCTTAAACTGATCCCCTGAACACCTACCTTATATTGTTGGAAAGGTCTTGATCTGTAGTTTCTGAATATGTAAGGTTCATAATTTTGTGATGTATAGATTTTAAGTTATAGCCGGAAGAGTGAGTTGTGTTTCTGGACTATGGACTGCATAAAGTGACCCCCTTGTGAACCTTGTTTAAACACCTTAAAAATTATTTGGGATCATGGAAAAATTAGAGAAGCTAGGAAATTCAGTGGTGAAGGCTACCCAAAAAGAATTGGATTAAAATATGAATTTTTGGATTTTATAAAAATGCTAGAGTAAATTTCGCGCAAGGGAAAAAGTCGTTAGTGGAGCATAATTCTAGGAGTAGTGGTTATGGTTCGAACGTGGTAACTAAATTAAGTCGAGTAAGTGACGAGCGTAAACGAGTGATGTCATGGACCTATAGTGGGGAAAGGGAGTCATAAGACGAAGTCGTTAAGTTAATTTCGTGTCCCCTTAAAACCCCGTAATTAGAAAGAAATTGTTAAGGTACTAACGAACGATTATTGTTTATGTATAGATCGTTCGAATTCACGCGCTCGACCACCCCAACCAAACCAAGGCAAGTTTACTTTTCAAAACTTATACATACACAAGGATTTTCACTGTTGTGTTTGTAGTTTTCAAATTATATCAAATGCTATGATTATCGAAGTATTGATGCAATTGAAATTGAACAAGTACATGTATGCTTTTACCCCTTGAACTTAGATTGAAATGTTTTCTTCGGACAACGACTCTAGCAATAGAGGTCGTAGCGGTCCGTATATACTATTGACCGGGGAGCGGTATATTATTATATCGTATCTATATTGCGAAAACCCGAAGGGTCATTCGGGTGGTATCGTATATTCAAGTAACTATTATTATATCTTCGTAAATACTCGAAACCCTATCTTGGATTAAAAGTTTATTTATTAAATAATTATTTTATTAATTATTAATATTAAATCTTAAAATATCATTTAATGATTATTGTTCACTATTTTAAAAACAAAGTTAATCCAAGATACCTTTTAATACTTTCAAACTCGAACTTTTTCGAACTCAAAACCTTTTCGAAAACCCCCGGTCAGGATTCGCTTCTTGTATGATTTCAAGAATTATCGGTCGACTGATGTCGAACCACAACTACTCTGTTTTCAATCAAAATCTGGTTTTTAAAAGAAAAAGAAAAAGGGACTCTGGCAGGTGTGGGAACCGTTGACGAACGATTCCCGGGATGTGTAAGCGGCCGTGAGCCAGGCGGTCCATCACTTATTATTCCGGCCCAGGTGTTGCCGAAGGATGATTACGGATGTAGTTTTCATCGAGGGTGATTACGGATGTAGTTTTCACTCAGGGATAGTTACGGATGTAGTTTCTATCCTTCTACCGGTAGAGAAGACCCGCGGATTATTGGACTCGGATGTGGCGACTGATCATCGTCAATCCCTGTCAGGTTTTATGTTTTCTTTAAGTCCCATTCCTCCACTTTGGAAAAATGCTTTGACACTGCATCTTAGGCCTACGTGCCAGTTGCCGATAGTGTCCTATTTTGATGAGAAAGATGTTGACTTTATGCAGTAGCTAGAACTGCAAGGTTATTTTGAAAACAAGGGCACGTACTGGTGCACCTTTGAAATTTACCAATAATGACAAGTGATTCTATAACTGATTGATACAACGAGTTTAATGACTATTATACATATGAAATGTTATATTGCTTATCTTATACATATATTCTTGCTGAGCTATAGTTGCTCACTCTTGCTTGTTTTCAAATTTTACAAACACAACAGCTAAGAGAAATGGCAAGAACCAGTCAGACTGTTCGAAAGCAGGTGACTAGACCCCAGGCTGCAGTCGAGATTCCACCGGTAGGCCCCATTAGCCGGATTGGTCGGCAACTTTTGTTAGTACGTTTTATTTATAAGTATGACCTGTGCAAGGCAGTGTACCGCAACAAACTTTCAAGCCGCCAACTTCGCTTCATATCGAAGTGTTGCTGGTAGCATAAATGCTATTTAATTCGGTCTGTAATAACTCTAAAACTTTTACTTTTGCTCAATCAAATGTATGACGTTTCTGAGACTCTAACCTGTGTGTGTGTGTGTGTGTGCGGTGTGAGTTTATTGTGGGGTCGATGGCTGTTTATTTATATTATGTGCAAGAACAAGTATGTTAATAATGGAAAATGGACCGTGAGCGCCTAGATCTCCGACCCCGGATCTGGGGGCGTCACAAAAACTGAAGTAGAAAAACAAACTAGTAAGGTACTTAAAAGGTTGAGATCTGATAGAGGTGGTGAGTATACGAGTAACGCTTTTAATGAATTTTGTGCAAGCAATGGTATAGTTCATGAAGTTATCCCACCATACACACCTGAGTCTAATGGGGTTGCTGAGCGAAAGAACAGAACATTTAAAGATATGATTAATAGTATGCTTATTAATTCTAGGCTGCCTAAATACATGTGGGGAGAGGCTCTGAATACGGCTTGCCATATTTTAAATAGAGTCCCTCTGAAACACATGGATAAGACACCCTATGAGTTATGGAAGGGCAAGAAGACTAGTCTTAAGTATCTTCGTGTGTGTGGGTGACTTGCCAAGGTACTTGTCCCTGAACACAAGAGAAAGAAACTAGGTCCGAAGACTGTTGATTATTGATGTGTCAAATTATACCTAACCGCAAGCGCACGATGTCTATTGCTAGTACAGATGGCAAGCGGGTCGAATCCACAAGGAGAAAGGTTCTACTAATTCCTTTTCAGTTATCGCTAATTGTTTCAGGGGCAAACGATTATTGGAGAATATTAATTAACTAATTAAACAAGATTAACACTAATTAAACAGATGATAAACAAATTATTTAAAACCTAGGACAATCAGGTCCACCATGCTTACACAATTGGCTCTTAAGCTAAAGCAATCAATGTGATCCTATAACTAGAGTATGTTAATCTCTTCCAAGCATTAACACTCTCGAAACATTCAACACAATTAACCACTTTTAGTAATTCAATCAATCAGGTAATTAGAGTCAAGTTAATCTCTTCCAAGCATTAACGCTCTAAAAAATCCAATGATGCTTCAGCACTCAAATTCAATTATGCTAATCGTATGTGTGCCTCTAGTAAGTAAATCTCTCGATCCATACCCCTATTTGCATATAATTAATCCATGATATCGACCGATTACACAAATTAACGATTAAAACATATCAATCAGAATTAACCATAACCAATCAAATCACTATGAAAATCATGCCAATATTAGTGCAAACATGGCTTCCCTTTAAGCCCTAGAAATAACTACTCGCTAATAATTAAACAAGTAAAACAACTAGTAAAACAAGAAAACATAATTAAACTAATAAGAACAAAGAAAAGATTAAGAGAACAAAACCTTCAAACTTCAATGTTGTCACCCAAAAGAAGAGTCATGGTGTTTCTCTACATCTCCAACTAATAATAATACTAATCTACTCTAAACTATATTATCTAATCTAATATTACATCATTAATAATGTGTCCCAAGATGTGTTTATATTGCCTCTTGATTTAGCCTCTAAGCAATTGCCTTCTTAGAGTTGGAATAGAAGATGGCAAGTTTCCAAGCTTGGTTGTAAAATTCGTAACTTATTTTTCTCCTCTGTTTCTGGACTCTTCCAACTGGATTTTGCTTACTGGACCACCTCTGAATTGTAGATAATTCCACAAGCTTCGCGTGGACAGTAAGATCGTCAAATTCTGACTTCTGGAACTCAAGATATGGCCCAAACAGTGTTAAACAGCCCGTGTAGCCCAATAATACGAATTTTCTCCTATTTTATCTCCAAAATAGCTCTTTTTGCTCCAAATCCTTCCAAGTCATGAATTCTTTATTTCCTACAATAAAACAATCAAATCTATTAAATAAAAATCCAAATCAATGAAAAACACAATAAATATGAGAATAAAAATCATCTAGAATATATATAAAAATATACTCTATCAAACATCCCCACACTAAGCATTTGCACGTCCTCGGGCAAATAAGTGAAATAAAAACTAAGTCCTAACAAACATCACTTTCGTAGATGACACGATTGCATTGAGCATATGCAACAAGCCGTTAAACCCCTAGGCAGCCCTAGTAGGACGAGTGTTGTCTCGTGAGGGTTTATAGTGAATATACCCACAAAATTCATCTAACCATGCAAAAGATCAATGCTAACACAACACCACACACACAAGTCCTCTCATGCCACATCAACTTAAGAATCAAAGTAAACATACGATGTCTTGGTGTCGAAAGTGCAAGTATTCACGTAGTCTACTCAACCAACATGCAGAAGGTCATAAAAATTCATGTCAAGTGTAAAAATCGTTGGTAATCATGCTAATCCCACAAGAAATACATCTTTAAGTCTAAACCCGGGATCTCCTATGCCAAAACAAGTAATAACTCACCTTTCACTCAAAAACGAATATTCACTCAAGAACAAGGTTAAGTGTATCACTCAATTCCAACAAAATCATAAACATAACTTGACACTCGCAATCAATCTCACTCTCAACACAACATACATCACTGATGACAATCAAAAGGTCTTTATTCGGGTTGTAGCGTGGGCTAGGGACCAGGTATGTCAAGTAAAGCTAAAACAGGTTAAATGTCAAAAGCTAGTACCCAACAATAATCATTATTCAATTCCATTTCTATTAAAACAAATACTTCCCCACACTTGGGATTTTTCAGTAACCCTTACATAATAACTTGACTAGTCGAATGAAGAAGGATCATACAAACATAAGAATGCTCTCAAATTTATTTTTTTCTTCTTTTTTTTTTTTCTCTATTTTCTATTTTTTTTCTTTTTTTTTTCTGAGAGCTAAGGAATAAGCACAATGATCCATAGATATTATTATGAATTTCGACTAACAAGCATCGACCAAAATCAATATTCCCCAAAAGTATGATCATCAATAAAACCCCCCCCCTTTTATGAACACCTTATTACTCCCTTAAGCACGATACTAGCCTTTGACAATTTAGGATCAAAAATTACTTTAAGGCCAATACAAGAAAAGGATATAGGAAAGTAACGTAGTGTGTCACCGAAATAATAGGATTAGGCTCAAAGGGTTAACTAATTGATCATGTTTAAATGGTTTTAAATTATGGGAAATATGATGTTATACCTAATTGCCTTTATCATCTTATCATCAATTAATGTC
Source organism: Kitagawia praeruptora (assembly GCA_037693485.1). Taxonomy (NCBI): domain Eukaryota; kingdom Viridiplantae; phylum Streptophyta; class Magnoliopsida; order Apiales; family Apiaceae; genus Kitagawia; species Kitagawia praeruptora. Next base: position 110,268,217 of record CM075351.1, on the reverse strand, counting down.
ATGCATTTCAAGAAAGATCTCAAGTAAGTGCTAGCAATGTAAACAACATGTGGACACTCAAGCAAACGAAAAAATCATGCAAACGATATGCATATAGGCTCAAAACTCACTTGGTGTGACAAAACATAATCAATCCCAAGTAACAAGACTCTCTAACGCACCTACTTGTACTCAAAGCATGTAAACCAAGTCATCTTGCACATATTCATGTCATTCTAATCACTTACAACATCCAATTAAGTCTACCAGCTTCAACTTGCTAGTGTAAGTGTGTGCACAAGAACAAAGCACGTCACTTCTCATACAAAAGCGTCAAGAGCACAAAATTTCTACGCATGCATGGGTGTATCAAGCAAAATACAACAACTAATCAAATTGCATGGCTAGAATTATTTTTGGTATTTTTAATTTTTTAATTTTTTTTTTTAAAAAAATTCTCTTAACATTAAGAATTGAGAACCCTTCCCCACACTTAAGCGGTTCATTGTCCCCAATGAACAAGATACAAAACTACAACTAAAAACAAAATAAAACTACACTAAAAAGAAAAGAAAGAAAACTCCCCTGGAATCAAGGTGTCGGGTGTGAAAACCATCCCTCATTCGCTTAGGAGCCACCCACTCACCACCAACAACCACCAAGAAATATCCCACCAAAAACCACCAAGCAATATCACTCCAAAAATACCCAATGAACAAGAATAATACAAAGCCCCCAATTTACAAGAACACAAATTCGTAAAAAAAATAAAGAAGAGATATCTCAACTACGAATCAAAGAGGTGAACTTGTAATAATTTTCCCCCAAACTTGAATTTTTAGAGATGTAGAGGATGAAGAGAATGAATTGGGTGTGTATGTATGGATATATATAGACAATGGAGTGATAGGATGGATTAAAAATTTTAATGCGAAAAGGAAAAAATTTGGGTGGAGTTTGAAATTTGATGTAAGATAGAAATAGGATTTAGGGATTAAAAATAATAATAATAATAAATAATAATAATAAATAATAATAATAATAATAATAATAATAATAATAATAATAATAAATATGAATTAGAATAAAAATAGGTTTAGAATTTTGAAGGAGAGATGGGGGGTTTTGGAATTGAAATAGGAAAAGAATTGGGTTTAGGGAGGATTAAATAAGAGTATAAAAGGAATGGGGTGAATTTTATTTTTTATTTTTTATATAAATATACACAGCAACTGAAAAAAAACAACTCTCGGACAAGACTAGCAGACTGCGCGCGCGTGGAGCAAACTGCTCAATAGACAGTTGCGCAGACGCAGTCTGCGTTACAACATGGCAACCTGCGCACTCGGCAGTAACGCAGGCTGCGCCTGCGTTACAATGCCGCAACCTGCGTTACAATATTTTTTTTTTTTTTTGCAACAAGAATCAATTTTTTTTTTTTTAAAAAAAAATGAAGGAATAATGTACACAACAAGGCTTGGAATGAACAAATAACTAAGCAATTCTACTATATATGAAAGAGAAGGAACGAAGTACTCCCCTATGCAAAAGCATGAAGTGCACCGATCCTCCAATGAAATCTTGGGTTGCCTCCCAAGCAGCGCTTTTTTAGAGTCTTTAGCTTGACCTCCTCAAAAATACTCCGGTAAAGGCGTAATATCCACTTTCTCGATCATAAACTCGCCACCACAAAAAGTATCAAGAACATCTGTGGTTGTCTTTATCCTGCAGAAAGTCTCCAAACAAGCATCAGCAAAATAAAATATGTCATTAATAAGCAATAGAGAAAGTGCTTGTGCAGTTTTGGAAAACTTTGTGAGAAAACAGCGATAAAATTCAACACCACGAAAATATTGAACTCCCTTGACATAAGGTGGAGGTTATGGTGGTGGCTTTTCTTCACTCCTCACTTTCACTGGAGTCATTCGGACATCTTGGCTTATCACATCATTGGCTAATAAGACACTTCCATCTTCTCCCTCTTCTCGAGCTTGAAACGTATGAGCCACTTTGTATGGATCCTCAACCAGAATTTGAGAAAGATCTTCTTGGACAACATTTGTTATCACATCAACCTTGAAATAAGTGTTCTTGAGCAAAGAAGCCTTGTAAGTAGAGGCTAGATCGAGAGCAAATTTATCAATACATGGTAGATTAGGCACAGGTTGTGGAAGAGAAACAACAACCATCTCTGTATTGCTTTCCTTTGTAGCCTCATCATCAGTCACATTGTTCTCAGTAGCAGCAACATCATTGATCTCGTCATCGGTGGCATGCTCCTTCTCTTTATCAATGGCCTCATCATCAACATACATGGAGAAACTATCATATTCCTGATCGCTTGTGAGATTGATAGCAATCAGGTCCTCTTCGGATCGGATAGATGATGATGGTAAATAGTCGAGCTGCCCTGTAGTAGAAGAGTTAGCCAACTGTGCAATTTGAGATTCAATCGCCAAACTTTGAGTTTCTAATTTTTCAAAACTCTTTAGCAGTTTATTCAAGATATCCCACATCTCATTTGTCTGATCAGCTTGTACATCTACACTGGGTTGAGAAACATGTAGATTTTCTTGTAGAGGAGGATATTGATATTCTTGCTGTGGCGGCTGCTCATATGACTGATAATATTGTTGCTCAAACTGTTGCTGATTATGATATGAAAAATTTTGAGCACCATTGTCCTGGTAGTAGAAATCTGGTTGATTCACGCATTCTTGATCAAAAGTGTTTGAATACTGATTGTACCCATATCCTTCTTCAAAAGAATTCATTTGTCCTAACTGAGCACTCTGAGAATTATAGACATTGTAAGAGCATTCAAAACCATAGTGACCCTGCACACCGCAAATTTGACAGAAGTTGTAAGTTTTAGGGGCCACTTGTGACATCTCATTGATACTCATTGGACGCATAGTGGGCTCTGTAGTCTTCGACATGGAAATCTCTCGAGTATGTGCCTCCAACATGGAAGAGAGTAGTGCTAAAGTATCAACTTCACCCATTGCAAACCTGTAGACACTCAACAAAGCCAAGAAAACGTAAAATCTGCCTCAATTGGAACAAAAGTTCCAATGAGACAATGGAAACAATCTAAACAACTAAATTAAAATCAATAGAAACTCGCTGTCTCCCCGGCAGTGGCGCCAAAAACTTGATGTGTCAAATTATACCTAACCGCAAGCGCACGGTGTCTATTGCTAGTATAGATGGTAAGCGGGTCGAATCCACAAGGAGACAGGTTCTACTAATTCCTTTTCAGTTATCGCTAATTGTTTCAGGGACAAACGATTATTGGAGAATATTAATTAACTAATTAAACAAGATTAACACTAATTAAACAGATGATAAACAAATTATTTAAAACCTAGGGCAATCAGGTCCACCATGCTTACACAATTGGCTCTTAAGCTAAAGCAATCAATGTGATCCTATAACTAGATTATGTTAATCTCTTCCAAGCATTAACACTCTCGAAACATTCAACACAATTAACCACTTTTAGTAATTCAATCAATCAGGTAATTAGAGTCAAGTTAATCTCTTCCAAGCATTAACGCTCTCAGAAATCCAATGATGCTTCAGCACTCAAATTCAATTCTGCTAATCGTATGTGTGCCTCTAGTAAGTAAATCTCTCGATCCATACCCCTATTTGCATATAATTAATCCATGATATCGACCGATTACATAAATTAACGATTAAAACATATCAATCAGAATTAACCATAACCAATCAAATCACTATGAAAATCATGCCAATATTAGTGCAAACATGGCTTCCCTTTAAGCCCTAGAAATAACTACTCGCTAATAATTAAACAAGTAAAACAACTAGTAAAACAAGAAAACATAATTAAACTAATAAGAACAAAGAAAAGATTAAGAGAACAAAACCTTCAAACTTCAATGTTGTCACCCAAAAGAAGAGTCATGGTGTTTCTCTACATCTCCAACTAATAATAATACTAATCTACTCTAAACTATATTATCTGATATAATATTACATCATTAATAATGTGTCCCAAGATGTGTTTATATTGCCTCTTGATTTAGCCTCTAAGCAATTGCCTTCTTAGAGTTGGAATAGAAGATGGCAAGTTTCCAAGCTTGGTTGTAAAATTCGTAACTTATTTTTCTCCTCTGTTTCTGGGCTCTTCCAACTGGATTTTGCTTACTGGACCACCTCTGAATTGTAGATAATTCCACAAGCTTCGTGTGGACAGTAAGATCGTCAAATTCTGACTTCTGGAACTCAAGATATGGCCCAAACAATGTTAAACAACCCGTGTAGCCCAATAATACGAATTTTCTCCTATTTTATCTCCAAAATAGCTCTTTTTGCTCCAAATCCTTCCAAGTCATGAATTCTTTATTTCCTACAATAAAACAATCAAATCTATTAAATAAAAATCCAAATCAATGCAAAACATAATAAATATGAGAATAAAAATCATCTAGAATATATATAAAAATATACTCTATCAATTATATCTTTCTAGGCTATCTTGAGAAAACTACAGCTATGAGATTTTTAGTATTAAAATCTGACATAGATGGTATAGTGGCAAACACGATAGTTGAGTTTCGTGATGCTACATTCTTTGAGGATGTTTACCCTATGAAGACTGGTATGCCTCAAGATACTTCTAATGAAGATCCTACTCACACATCAAGTTCTATTCTTGATTATGTGGAAAAGATGACAAATGTGGGGGCGGAACCTAGTAGTAGCTCTACTCCAAAGGAGGTAGAGGAACCACGAAGGAGTAAGCGTGCAAAGGTAGTCAAGGATTTTGGAAGTGATTTTATCACTTACAATATCGAGGACGAACCTTTAACTTTCCGACAAGCTATGGATTCTTCAGAGTCTAGGCACTGGAAGGGCGCTGTAAAGAGTGAAATTGACTCTATTGTTTCTAACAGAACATGGGAGTTAGTCGATCTCCCTCATGGGTGTTCTACTATCGGGTGTAGATGGATCTTTAAAAGGAAGTTGAACCCTGACGGCTCAATAGATAAGTACAAAGCTAGACTGGTAGCTAAGGGTTTTAAGCAAAATGAGGGCATTGATTACTTTGACACATACTCTCCAGTAGCTAGAATGACAATAATCTGAATGCTTGTAGCATTGGCTTCCGTACATGGTCTTATCATCCATCAAATGGATGTAAAGACAGCTTTTCTTCATGGTGAACTTGAAGAAGAGATTTATATGGATCAGCCTGAGGGATTTGTTGCATCTGGTAACAAAAGGAAAGTATGTAAGTTGATCAAATCCATCTATGGCTTGAAACAAGCTCCTAGGGATTGGCATAAAAAGTTTGATGAAACTATAGTGCCATTCAGTTATGATATTAATGATAGTGACAAATGTGTCTACACCAAAGTTAAAAGTAGTGAGTGTGTCATCTTGTGCCTATATGTAGATGACATATTACTGTTTGGAACCAATATTGAGATTATTAACGAGACAAAAGCTTTCTTGAAAAGGCATTTTGAAATGAAGGATATGGGTGAGGCTAGTGTGATTCTTGGTCTCAAGCTGACACAGTCAGCTGAGGGAATAACTTTATCGCAATCTCACTATATAGAGAAATCTATACTTGAGAAATATGGTTATTCACAGTGTAGAATCGCTAGTACACCCTATGATCCTAAAGTTGCCCTTGTTAAGAATACTTCAGGAGTACTTGTGTCTCAGTTAAGGTATTCTCAGATTATATGGAGTTTGTAGTATCTTGCTAACTGTACTAGACCAGATATTTCATACTCTGTGTCTAAGTTGCCTAGATATACAAGCTGTCCAAACAGAACTCATTGGGATGCTCTTGATAGAGTACTTAGATATCTGAAAGGTACAATGTACCTTAGTTTACACTATAGGAGATTTCCTGGTGTGCTTGAAGGGTACAGTGATGTAAGTTGGATAGCTAAGAAGTCTGGTTCCAATGGAGTGACTGGATACGTGTTCACCTTAGCAGGTGGAGCAATATCCTGGAAGTCGACCAAACAGACTATAGTAACTCGATCTACTTTTGAGGCTGAGTTGTGTGCACTTGATGCCATGGGGACGGAGGCTGAATGGTTACACGGACTTATGTCCGTGATACCTGTAGTAAGCAGACCGCTTCTTGCGATTGCTATTCATTGTGATAGTAAAACAACTATCGACAAGATTAGTAGTAAAAAGTATAATGCTAAAACAAAGAGGCACATTCAAGTTAGACTAAAGTCTATAAGGGGTTCAGTGTCTGATAGGATTATAGTTGTAGAGTTCATAGGAACTCAGAATAATATAGCTGATCCTTTGACTAAAGGACTGGAACCTGCAGTGGTCCTTAAGTCAAGGTTGGGGATGGGGCTTTCAACCCATCAAAGTTCATCATCAGTGGGAACCCAATACACATGAGAGGAGATCACTTGAAGTGTATTCAATGTGGTAATAACAAGCTGTAAGGATGAATTGGTAGTACCGTTGCTACATAGATGATACTGTTGTATCTTAGTCTATCCCCTGTAAACCTAAAAGGTACTGACACTGCTAGTAAGCAAGAGTTATTATAACTCTGAACGGGGTCAAGTCATTCGACGAGATGGTAGCAGTATATCTCTGGAGATGCCCAGCTAAGCGAATGTAATTGTGTGGTCGCAATTAGATGAAAGGGTTATTCCTTGAAACATTCGACGAACAGGATCGAGACAAGACCATTAATGTCTCAAAGCCGTAGATTGGCACCATAGCCTTTGACTTGTCGTCGTCTATGGAACATGATTACACCAAACGGATTAAGATTCAAGGTGAAACATTCTATCTGAATCCAGTAGTCATCGAAGTAGGGGACTTAGGAGGGTTCAAACTCGGAAGGGTACCGACTCTGAAAAACAAGTCATGATGAAAAACCTGAAGCATTTCTATATGGATTTGTGGGGGATTGTTAGAAAATGGAGTTTTTAGAGCATAAGTATTTTATGTTCTTGATGTTAATTCCGGATTTTAACGATTGGAAATTGTTCCTTGCTATGAGGACTTAAATTTTCATATATGGGTCTAAGTAATTTTCTTAGTGAAATCCATAGAGAAATAGAGTTGAAGTGGGTAGCTTGAAAGAGCTTGAAAATGAGAATGTGTATTTGTCCCACATTGAAATAAATAAAGGGGGTTGTTGGCTTTATATAGAATCACACACATGGGTAGTGTACAACTACTAAGGTGTATGATGGTGCATGGTGTTACTGTGTGCTCCACGCGCGCACACACACACACACACGCGCCGCCGCCTCGCCACGCCACGCCACGTCTCGACTCGGGTCGGCTCGGTCGAAGGGCGATTTGGGCGAATGTCTCGGCGTCTCGCGTACGCGAGGCGACCTGGGCGAGGGATTTTATTTATGTGTTTAATTAAACTGGTCAGACATCTAATACTGATGGGCCAATTCCTCTTGGATAAAATACTGAAGGTACCAGATCCTGATGGGCCAAGTCCTGACGGTACCAGATCCTGATGGATGATCAAATGCTGATGGACATCAGATCCTGACGGACGAAAATCCTGATGGATCAGATCTTGATGTTGGGTCAGAATTTGATAATATATACATATATACTCGTATTAATTAAAATAAAAACTGAATGTGTGGATAAAATATATACGTAACTGTTACGATTTATTAAATTAAGAGTTACAGCCGTTTTGATTTGAATAAATCAGCCGTTTCGTTATATTAATTGTAAATCAGCAGTTACAATATTAATTGGGTGGCATCAATTACGTTTGGCCTCTCCTATAAATAGAGAGCTAAGCTGCTGGGTTTTAGAGACCACACCCTACATTCTCTTCTCCTCTCTACACTCTTCTCCCTTCCTGTTAAAGTTGTTTTACTTGTGGGTTTTTCCGGCGACTGAGGTGCCAGTCGAAGTCGAGTATTCTGGTTGCTGTGATCATCTTACTCGGAGATGTTTTATCCTGGAAGAATATCGCCAGCATCCTAACACAGTGTAAGTGGGGGTGATTATCTCTTCAAGAGCAGTCAGGATTTCGAGCAAATCCTGACGACTCAGCTATTTTCATACTTGTTTGATACCTTGTTAAAGCTATGGCTTCGGGTATTTCTTCTGTCTTTCCTTTGTTCTTTCAGTTACTATATCATGTTTTATATCTTCGTGTTTTGTTTCGTTGATTGTTTGCTTGGCTTTGGCTTGTTAAATACGATATATAATTGTCTCTATGTTGCTGTATTAGTGAATATTTCCAACAGATGATCGTCCAAAGAGGACTGGTAATGCATATTATATATATACAAGGAAACTCATGTGTAGCATGATGGTCAAATGTGTAATTCATGTTGATAGACTCGAGTTCAAACTTTGCAAACGGTCTTTTTAGTAAATTTGTATATATCGTTTGTGTGAAATATGTAAATTTACATAGATTTCTGGTTTCAAATAAAAAACGATCAGATGGTTCTACTTAAGTTTGATAATTAGTAGGCAAACTGTGATAGATTCTTTATTCGATAACTATATATATTGTATGTCATGCGTACTTCATAAACAGGTAGTTAGTCAGCCAATATATGCGTTTGTGGAAAGTTGGAGCTTTAAAAAGTGGCCTAACAAAGTAACAATGAATTCGTTACGATGGAGTACTCTATCATTGATGGCTGTTACAGCTTTAGTTTCTTTCTCCTAGTTTGGAGGACACTATATGTAATTGTTGCAACCGTCCTGGCGATCTTATTCCCATACTTCAATCATTTTGTTTCCCTTCTTGGTGCCATGACATTCTGGCCAATAACTGTTTATTTTCCAATAGAAATGTACATTGCACATGCAAAGATTGTGAGATTCTCAAGAGCGTGGTATGGCCTGCAATTGTTGAGTTTGTTTTGCTTGATAGTGTCTCTTCTAGCTGCCGTAGGCTCCTTTCATGGTCTTGTCAAATTTTTTCAGATACCAAGTCCCTTGAGTCATGTATTTTAATCCAATTGCGGTTTTTTCTTGTATTTAGATATTTGCATGATGTTGAATAAGGTATTTGTTAAGAAGAATTAAAAACTATTGGTTTCCAGTTAGTTACTTTTTTAGATTCGTAAAGATTGTAAATAGATGTAGTATAACACTACATCTTAACATTCTTCCTTTTCATGAATTTTTTTAGCATTTATACATGTATGATGTTGAATAAGGTACTTGTTAAGAAAAATTTAAAATTTTTGTTTATCAATTAGTTAATTTCTGGGATTTGTATGGACGGAGATATTTTGTTTAAATTTCAAATTTTATTATGACAAAAGGTGAGAAAAAAAGTATTGGAAGTATTGATAAGAGTGAAAATTTTAATAAACAAATAATTTAAGAGTAATGCAAGAGCAATTTCAAGGGTCATCTAAAATTCTTCTCAAAAAAATAATTACTCCCTCCGTCCCAACAACAGGTTCTTTACAATTACTATTTTGGGACGTCCCACCAATTTCTTTACATTACCAAAAATAGTAACCTTTAACATAAAATACATTATTACATCCACTACTTCACTCTACTTTTTTCAACACTTTACACTATTACACCCACTACTTTACTTATTTTAACAATAAAATCACTATTACACCCACTACTACACTATTACACCCACTATTTAAATTATTTTCCTTGGTCTCCGTGTCCCAGCCGTCTGTAAAGAACCGGCTGGGACAGAGGGAGTATTATACTAGCGTAACCGCTCGTGCAACGCCATGTGGACGTCTTTAATTTTGTTTTAAAGAAAAAGGTAGCGATTGGTTTATTAACTTTTATATTGAAAACTCATAATTCTAAAATTGTAATATCAGTGGTGATATGTGTTAATAGTGAATGTCAATAGAGACTGTATATAGACTTCAATAATATTGTTGAGTATGATGTGCAAGTTCGAGTTATGAATGGGGATCGTGTTTGAGAGACTAAGATGATACTCTTTGTCTTTTCGTAGTGATAGACACTGCTTTCCATATTAATACGATTACAACCATCCACAATTAGTCGCAAGAGGTAGCATACTCATTGGAGGCAATATTAAACACAACATTGTGATGATATTACTAGGGTTGGTAATTTCGGGTTTCGGATCGGGTTCGTGTCGGGTCAGCAAACTCGGGTCGCAAATTTGACCCAACCCGACCCGACCCGAAAATTTAATGGGTCCAAGTGCTTAACCCGAACCCGACACGAATGGGTTTCGGGTAACCCGACCCGAAAATTCAATTTTTATTAATTTTTTTAAATAAAAACTGACTTAAATCATTGAATTTAAATATTTCACAACTTAGAATTTCAAATATAAAGTACAGACTGAAAATCAACCAATTTGCTGAGTTCAAACAAACACAGGAAGATGCAACAAAGTTCACAGTTTAACAAATACAGTGGTCAAAAGCTGAATTTCAACTTAGAACATTAGAAGTTCATACAAATCAACAAAGTACAAAGTTCTGACACTTGAAACTTAAAATAATATATATATTATTCGGAGTAACTTATAATATATATATATATTAAAAATAATTATATATATATATATATATTCAGGTCATTTTCGGGTTACCCGAACCCAAACCCGGTTCGTGTTTCGGGTCCAAAATTGCCATCCTGAGAAGAGAGAAAATAAATACATGGAGGCTGAAGTAACAGAAAGAGGAACAATTCGAGTTGCAAAACCATATATCAATGCAAAAATCTTTATGAGGTGAAGAATGCACCTTGATTCTAGCTAGCATATTATATATATCAATGCAAAAATCTTTATGAGGTGAAGAATGCACCTTGATTCTAACTACCATATTATATCCTTATATATATATATATATATATATATATATATATATATATATATATATAGGCCTTTGCTCCATAAAGAACACTCTTATATAAAGAACAATAAAGAACACTATAAAATCATTTATTCCAATAGATCCATTGGCCCCGCCAGGGGCACCCAATACAAAAAGTTCTTATTTTTTTAGGCTCTATCCATCCAGCAAAAAAAAAAAAAAAATTTTGAAAATTTTACTGTTCATGATGACGTCACTGATGACGTCATCGATGAACAGTAAAATTTTCATTTTTTTTTTGCTGGATGGATAGAGCCTAAAAAAATAAGAACTTTTTGTATTGGGTGGCCCCGCCAGGGGCAATTGATCTATTAGATATGAGGTGTTCTTTGTTGTTCTTTATTTAAAGTGTTCTTTATGGAGTCCAACCCTATATATATATATATATATATATATATATATATATATATATATATATATATATATATATATATATTAAGTTTAAGGAGGATCTTATCCTATTTTTGGGTTGTACGATCGTTGATCAAAAAAGTATGAACCGTTGGATATTAAAATAGATAGATATGATCTGTTAGATCAAATAGTAAAAAGTTAATTTGATTGATATTAGGATTATACTCGAATACAATAAAGTAAATATAATAATCTAAACCAAATATAAATACATCTTATAAATTGAATAGAATTAGATTCTATATTATAAAGTAAGTTTATTTAATTGATAAAAGGATTATATATAATTAGCGTAATGGGAATCTTTATGTGGTGAAGAATGCACCTTGATAAAAAGATTATATATATTCAAATACGAAAAAGTAAATTTTACTAATCTAGACTAAATATAAGTAGGTTTTCTAAATTGAATAGAAATTCTCAATGTGAAAATTTGTAACTTTCTTTTCACTTCAATTTTCTTGTAGTTTCAGTTGGATAATAATTATTGAAATCACTAAATTAAAGATAATTTCTTGAGTTTTACGTGGCCTGTAAAATCGTCTAAGGATAATAATTATCGAATAATAAATTTTTATATATTTATACTCAATTTTAATTACTTTTTCAAATTTGATTATTTTTTCTTTAAATCTTTCAGATTTTAGAGTTTTTTATGTCCTTCAATATAAGATTAAAATTTATCTGATAAAAATCAAATTTAAAATAAATAAATCTTAATAAATATAAATATTAAGAAAACATTTGTTCAATAATATAATTTATATCATTATAAATATTAAAAAAGAACTGTACATTGCACGGGTTATAAGCTAGTACTTATTAGGAAGAACAACGAATCGTGAAGAAATGAAATATGTTCAAGACGACAATTTTGCTCTCCTTAAAATATATAAATATCATCTCTATTACATGTTTATAGTGCAATGTTCTCACACTAGCCATGAACGTATAAAAACAAAATTCTATAGGAAAATAGACCGAGGTTGCAAAGAAAAATTTGAAAAAACAATTGCATATAAACAAATAATAAAATTATAGTTTCAACCATTCATGGAAGAAATATATTATGTTAGCTATATTATTAATCCTATATCCAAAATGAGATTAGTTATTACGTAATATTCCGTTAAAAAACACATTCTTTTACGGTAAATGTTAATTAAATATAAGTGATTAATCCAAAAACAAAACTTTTTTAAAAGTAAATTGTATTTTATTACAATAATTTAATATACATAGAGATAAATGTTTGTGAATATATTTTTTATTTAATCCATAGTCAGTAACATTCATGTATAACCTGTAATTTGATCTTAGCATTTAATTTTCATGCTAATCATTTATAATGACAAAGAGAGTGTAAAATGTGTTTATTTTAGAGAATATAAACAAATGAAGTGTAAATTCTAAAAGGAAAATTATTAAGAAATGGATGCGATGAACAGAGTGTATAAACATGATTATTGTATAATATAAAAATAATTTTAGTACTAATTTTCTAAATTTAAAATGATAGAAGTAATGAATAATGAAATACATTGCATATACTATATTCCTTATACCGAATCAAATTTCAATGTTATATTTTAGGGATCTATTATCAACTAATTCAAATAAAGTATGACAAGAAATATAATATAATATAGATATATGAATTAAAATATCATAATAAATATATATTTAATCGAAAACATACGGGTGTAATAAAATTTATAAGATGATTAAATAAATAGATAAATAAAACTACGAAATTGAGAAATAGAAGTTATATAAATAATGTAAACTAACATTTTATTTACTCAAAAGTTAAAACCAAAAAGAAAATAAGTTAAAGGGAAAATGGCGTGATGTATCTAATAAAATTTTAAGGAAACTCGAAAAGTAATGTAGTATATTGGTTATGACATGAAACTCTTAAAAAGAGGTTGGTGGCTCGACTTTGAAAACTAACACAAATTCTTCCATTTTTAAAGAGATTATAAAAGGGTGGCACTATTGTTATTTTCAAAAAATAAGGGTAAGATATTACAACCATTTTATTGGCACTTTTTGCGCGCACTTCTGTTGAGGTTTAATGTTTGAAATAAAAAAAATGGGACAAAAAAAGATGATGTGGTTCATCTATGATTTTTAAACATACTCAAAACTAAGTGTAGTATAATGGTTATGACATAAGTTTGAGAGATGAAGGTCAGTAGTTCGATTCCTAACACTAACAAAATTCCAATTAATTTTTACACAAATATTAAAATGGTGGTATTTTTGTTAATTTTTAACAAACAGGGATAAAACAGTAATTTTACAACCAATAAAATGACACTTTTTACCCTTGTGTTGATGTTTAATAGATAACTAGCGTAAATGCCAGTGCAAGGCACGGGCATTGAACTAATTTCTCGTCCGAAACTAATTATTTTTCGTATATATTTAAATATTTATGTTTTTAGACCAATCATCTATCTATACTATATTATAAAAGACGAAACGTTAAAAGTTTTAGTACTTGTTTTTTGGTACGGTACGGTACTTACCTTATTTAATTGTTTTACTTTATTTCCCTTAATTATAAAAAATAACAAAACACAATCTTTCTCAAGATATTACACGCAGCTCTTCTTAACACTTCTATACTAAATAATAACTAACCAATTACCTTTTTCAACTATTACTTTTTCTAACTTTTCTAGCTAAAATCTTTTTTTTCCAAAAATATTATCATTACTAATAACTAATTAATTACCTTTTTCTGCTAAAATGTAATATTTTAAATCCTTCTAATATGACTCACATATTTAACATTTTATATATGTAAAAGTTATGTGATGCAATTATTAATTATGTATGATTTGATAAATAAACTTTACATATTTCTTAAAATCAAATAAGTGATTTTTCATAGAGCAGTGTCATTGTGAGAAATGTTATGCACATGAGAGAGAGGAGAGAGGTGAGAGGAGAGAGAAATTCAAATTTCCAGATTTCAAATTCAAGAAATCAATCAAGCAAAGCAAGGGGAGAGGGAGATAACAGCCTGGAGGGTTGGTACATAGTAGGAAGGGATATTAGAGGGAAAAAAGTATCAATTCCTGCGACAGAAATCTATAGAGCAACTCATGAGTTCACAGCCAGCAAAGGGAGCACTTATGCAGAGGTATTAATTAAGAAGCAACATTCAGAGTAACAACTCAAGAGGACAAGCAAGAGGATATGGAAGAGGAGCAGAAACTAGATACCATACTCCACCTCAGATTGCAACACTATTTCTCTTGAACCTACCAACACAAGGGCGCGTGACAAATGGGATTTCTTTAGGGGATACAACATTCATGATATAATTCTTCCAAAAAGAAGAGATATTCATGGCAACATATATGGTTTCATTCAAATGTAGGATAAAGAAGAAGCCAGAGGACTAGTCAAGAATCTAAATGGCAATGAATTCTTGGGCAAAAGGTTATTGATAAGGAAGAACTCAAGCGATCGAAAAATTCATCCAAATATCAATAGATCAAGGAACGAAACCCAAAGGCAAGACACACCACTTCAACAGAAGGAAAAGGAACACACTGAACCACAACCTGCTTTTTGAACAGTTAATTTAGAGGTGGATGACAAAAATGCTCAAGAAATGCAAAGAAGTGTCATTGGTAAGACGCTAGAGAATGAATGGGCAGACATCCTTCAAGAAAAGATATGGTTACAAGGGTTAACGCATATTCAAGTGAAAGGCATATCACATAGGAAATTCCTTATCACATTCCCTTCGAAAGAGGAAATGGATGAGCAACAGATACACCTACTCAAGCAATGGTTCTGGCAGATAAATGAAGCGACTCATCTGGACTTGGCCCCCCTCGAGTAGCTTGGATATATTGTGATGGACTACCTGTCTCTACTTGGAATCTAAAGAACTACTGGCAAAGAATTATCGGAGACTGGGGTCACATTATCATAACAAACTTCTTATCAACTATTTATGGAATGATCCAGAAGCCAAAGATTTGCATTGCTACTCACAAGGTACTGGATATTGAAGAAATAGTGAAAGTAATCATACAGCAAAAAAGCTACTGGGTAAAATCAAGGAATCAAAAATTTGCTTTGATGGAAGATAGGTGGAACCACCAATGAGAACTAGAGAAGAACATTCAGAGGAGAAGGAGGATGAGGAAGACAACTCATCTATCTCAAATAAGGATTCAGAAGAAGGGCTAGAACAGGGGTTAGTCTCACCACAAAATAATGGGACATCGTCAGCTCAAATAATGGAGAAAGACAAACAAAAGGAGCTCATGAATAATCAAGAGGAAGGATTAGAAGTAACTTTCATTGATGCCTCAACTGTACAAGATCATCTACATGCCTTGGAACCTCTAGTAGAAATAAGAAAAGACCATGAGGGACAAATTCCAGACACTTTCAGGCCACCTTTCAACATCTGGAAGGCAAGAACATCGGATGTGTCATCACTAGACAACACAAACCGTAGCTCTCTGGATACTGATTTGGAGAGATCGTTCATAAGCCCATTACAAACAATTGAGGAAGAAGTTATTGGCACACAGTTAGAAGAAGATCACATAGATGAGGAATTCCCCAGTATTCTAAAAGGTCTTTCCTTGGGTAAAAGAATGGGACATCCGAGAAAAGTAGCAAGATCATCCAACTACTTTGATTATGTCTGCAAAACAAGGAAGAAAGCTCCAAACCGCAAGAGCAAAACAAAGAGATTTAAAAGCAATAAGGACAACTCAAGGTCCTTGAAAGATCCGAATGCAACAAGCAAGCAACAGGAACATTCAACACAACTTCCCAAAAAACATGATCTAGTAAATGAAATTCTTGAAGTTTCAGAATTGATGGGGATTTCAATCAATGTGGATAAAGAAGTTGCAAGGAAAATTATAAGGGTCAATTTAGGTTTGGAAAAAGACCATTGAGTATGAATAGTCAAAATATCAGAGATAATTTTTCCATTCTAAGTTGGAATATTAGGGGCTTCAATAACTCGACTGCAAAAAGAAATCTGAGGAGCTTCGTCTCAAAACTAGATCCTTCGATGATTTTTATTCAAGAATCTAAATGTCAAGCTCTGTCAAAAATAGCTAAAGATTCAGTGTGGAATAGCTTAACACATGATTGGGTGGAATCACGTGTAATAGGTCTATCAGGGGGATTATTCATTACATGGGAGTCAAGTAAGTTCAAATTGCTTAATAGTAAATCTGAGGTAAACTGGATATGGGTGAGAGGCACCACAATAGGAATCAACAATTCAACAAGAAACTACGTAAACATCTATGCCCCTCATTGATATGCTTTGAAAGAAGAAATATGGAGCAAAATACAGATCATAATAAATACTTACTCAGAGGAAGCATTCTATATCATGGGGGATTTTAATAGCATTAGGAATCCAACAAAATGTTTAAATTGCAGCTATAGACGTCTGGATTCAAATTGGCTCAACAGCATCATAAGTAACAACAACTTCTGGGATTTACCTATCAAGAACTATAATTTCACCTGGTTCGGGCCACAAGAAAAGTGCAATAGACTTGATAGGGCTTTGGTTAAAATAGGGGGATCATTGAGCTGGCACCTTAAAGGTGTGGGTAGGAAATCTTCGGATCATGTTGGCCTACTATTTTATGAAAGAGAGCGAGTCAACTGGGGTCCCAAACCAACCAAGCCTTTCAATATTTGGCGTACAGACCATGATTTCACCACACATCTTCAAGAAATAATGGCTAAGAGTGGTAGTGAGTATATGGGAGTACACAGTAAGCTAAAGGGCTTTAGAAAGGAAATTCAGGAATGGAATTTAAGAGTCAACGGGAAGGTATACTCAAACATCAATAATCTAGATGCACAATTAAAGGAATTTGACCAAGGAACCAACCCAAATGAAAGGATCACTATTGAAGCAAAGCTCAGAAAAGAATACAGTGCAAGAGAATCCATTCTAGCACAAAAATCGAGAGCATAAGGCATGAAGGCATCTGGACAATAGAGCCTACTGAGGTCAAAGAAATCTTTGCAAAGCACTTCGATAATCGATTCAGTGCAGGCAAGTTCGAGCCTTGTTTAGGTATTGGCAATCTAGCTTTAACAGGCATCACAAGGGAGGAAGCGTAGCGATTGGAAGCGGAATTTGACAAGCATGAAATTCTAATGGCTTTGGATCAGATAGAACCAAGCAAAGCGCCGGGACCGGACGGATTCAACGCAAAATATATCAAGTTCTTTTGGGGTGCAATTGAAATTGACATATATGCAGCATTCAAGGAATTCTATAACAAGTCAACACTTCCCAAGGGACTAACTTCCTCTTTTATAGCACTTATTCCAAAAAAACCACGGCCTGTACGTATAGATGATTACAGGCCAATCAACTTAATTAAATGCTCAATGAAGATTCTACTAAAGCTCTTGGTAAATAGACTCAAAATGACACTTCCAAGACTGGTAGCAGAAGAACAATCCGCATTCATTCAAGGTAGACAAATAGCAGACACCATTCTAGTCACGAATGAGGTGGTTTATAGTATCCAAGGTGGCCAAAGCAGAGGTCTAATACTCAAATTAGACTTTGAAAAGGCCTTTGACACGATCAACTAGAATTTCTTTCTTCAAACACTGGAAAAAATGGGATTTGGATTGAAATGGAGAGAGTGGATGCTAGCTATATTATCTACAGCAAAACCTTCAGTGTTGGTTAATGGTAGTCCCTCTCGAGAATTTTCAATGAGACGTGGAATAAGACAGGGGATCCAATCTCCCCTATGATATTTATCCTTGTAACGCAAACATTGCATGCACTGATGGAAAAGGTGAAAGAAATTGGACTGTTCAAGGGAATACAACTAGGAAATTCCATGAACATATCACATTTACAATTTGCGGACGATACAATACTGTTTGTAGAAGATTCGTGGAATGCAATCAAAGGAATCAAAATAGTACAGACAATCTTTGAAATCATATCTGGTCTTAAAATCAACTTCGCAAAGACGCATTTATATGCGCCATGCTCGACTATAGAGGACACTAATGAGTGGGCAAAGTGGCTAGGATGTGGAGTTGGAAACCTACCATTCACCTATTTAGGAGCAACAATAGGAAGCTCTGCGAAAAGAAAAAGTTTCTGGGCACCCCTGAAAAAGAAACTCAAAACAAAACTCGGTTCGTGGAGATGTAACACTCTGTCAAAGCCAGGAAGAAAGGTACTCATCAATGCAGTTCTAGATGCATTGCATGTATACTGGCTAGCCCTATTCAGGCTTCCAAAAAGTATAGAATCTGAAATGGAATTGTTAGGAATAATTCATGAGTTATGATGTTGAGAATAGAACTTGTATATACTTCTTGTAATATCCTGATCTTATAAAGGATTTAGCACTGTGTATAGGATATATGTGTTAGATAGTAATCTGTAGAGTTTAGTCAGGAACAGGGTGTGAAGGACTACATTTCAGGAACTATGGTCAGATCCTGATATGACAAGTCAAATCCTGATGGGATGTCAAGTCCTGATACAATGTGAAATCCTGATATCAGTCATACTACTGATGATGTCATTATGGATGCTACAGAAACCGGAAAGTGCTACAAAACAGGATCGGTTGTTTTAAGAACGGCAAGAAGTATGCATGAAAGAAAAGAATCAACCTAGTGATGGAAACTATCAACTGGACGGCAGAACATTACCATGTATTCATTATTACTTTATGTTATTAGTTGATAGGTAGCATTATAAATACTCTCTCAATGTTATTGTAAAAAGAGTTCGTTCGAGAGCTAAGTGTAAGGTTTGTATTCGAGAGTCCGAAACACACAGAGGGAGATTTGTATTTTCAGCAGCTGCTAAAGGTATTGTACACCTTTGGTAGAGTTTGTATTTGATCTTATTAATACAAACAAAGTTTTATTTATTCGTTTGTTCTTGTCTATTTGATCAAGCAAAAATCAGACACGATTACTTAACTTGTATTCAACCCCCCTTCTACAAGTTATTCGAGTTACCAGGAACAATCTAAACGAAGATTCTACTGAGGAGAGATAGGTAACAGCAATACCATAGGCAGGAAGTTGCACAAAGTGAAGTGGGATTTGCTATGCACCAAGAAACAACAAGGAGGCCTAAGAATAAAGAGACTAAAGTTCAAGAATATAGCATTGCTGGCCAAATGGTGGTGGAGGGCTCAAACGGAAAAAGGAAGCATGTGGTATAGAACACTGCAAAGCAAATACGGCGAAGATTTTCTTGCAAACCCAAAAGCATAAACTACAAAAATCTCTCTAATCATGAAAAGCATATCGGAAGTTAGTAAAGAAGAGTCCCTCAAACTCTTCTAAGCCACTGACTTCGCTTGGAAAATGGGAGATGGTTCGTTTATCAAATTCTGGAAAGACTACTGGCACCAAAACATTCCACTGCACCAAAACATTCCACTGCATCAGAGATTTTCATGCCTGTTCAACCTCACCATTGACAAAAACATCAAACTAAATCAAATGACACAGCTTTGGAACAGTCAACAAAGTCTAGAATCGAAAATATGGCGAAGAAGGTTGAGGGGCTGAGAGATTCAAGAAATGCAAGAACTAGAGAGCATAGTACATGCAATCACCCTCACAAACAAGAAAGATACGGTGAGCTGGGTGTTACTGAAAGATCAGTACAAAACGACACTAGGGTACGATGTGCTTGATCAGAGAAACATGCACTACACCATAGATTGGATATTGCAACCAAATTTTAGAAAAATGATAAAAAAATCGTTGCTATTGATGGTCATTTTCAGATAAGTTTATGTATATCGGGATGTATTGTAATGGTTTTTAAAAGCGTTACTACTGAATTCAAAAATGACAAAATTCTGATGTTACGGTAATGTTTTCTAGGAACCATTGCAATTGTGTACAAATTTAGGCCAAATTTATTGGCGGGCTCTCAAAAATAAAAGCGGGCTTTTCAATTTTTTCATGAGCAATGATAAAAAATGGTAAAGAAATAGAAATAGACAAAATGCACAGATAGATACAAACACAGAGTAAAACTTGAAAACATACCCACACAAAAAATCGATGACAAACACTGAAGCTTGAAGCTTAAAGACTCAAGATCGAAGATTTATTGAAGCTCAAATCGTTTCTCCCAAACTTAATCTCGAAAATACTGGTATATTCAAATCTTTTAAATCAATTTTGTGTCAAAATAATTGTTGGGGGTTACTTTGCCATGATTTCAACGGAAAATATAGAGTTCGCTTTCGGTCATCAATTTTTATATATAACTACATATACTATGTGTTTACTGCTAATTTCTATTTCAATTAAGGTTTATATAACTGCCCTTCTTGTGTTCTTGTTCATATTTATGGTTAATTTGGGGTTTTTTTTATACAATGTGTGTATTGCTAATTTCTATTTCAATTAGATTTATATAGCTTCCCTTCTTGTGTTCTTGTTCACATTTATGTGCTCTCGTGTTGTTCACATTTATGGTTAAGGGCACATTAAATAATTAATTTCGAGATTAATATATGTTTCTACTGGTTTGAAAGTTTTTGCATCACTAATTAGCATATGCAGAGATGCACGTTTGTAGCTATCGTTGGGTTAGGAAACATGACATAGGTAAGTTAGAAAATTACTAGATCTATAATATGATTTTGATAAATGTGTTTGTTAGTTTACGAAAATGTTTGGTAATTGATTCTGCAAATTTATAAATTTTGAAATGAATGAGAAAGTTTGGTAAGCTTAAGGGTGGAGACATATGAATGATTCTAAGTCTCTATTTGTGCCTCTCTCTACATGTTTTGAGAAACTAGTAACATGTACAGTATTACAATTAA
Organism: Kitagawia praeruptora; assembly: GCA_037693485.1. Taxonomy (NCBI): domain Eukaryota; kingdom Viridiplantae; phylum Streptophyta; class Magnoliopsida; order Apiales; family Apiaceae; genus Kitagawia; species Kitagawia praeruptora. The sequence continues at coordinate 110,247,090 of CM075351.1, read as the reverse complement.
ATTAATTACTTGCCTGGGTGGGTGCATTTTCATCTGTTTCAAGGCGATACTCGTGCATCATCCAATCAGACTTTTGTTTATTGGGGGCACGGCCTTTATAATAGACTAAGGTCTTTCTCATGCCAACTCAATCGTGCTTAGAGTAGATTGCTTTATCTCTTCCTGTTGCTTTCCAGAATCCAGCGGCAGTGGCTCTATTTGTGCGAGTTCCAGTTGGATACTTCCTATCTTTATGATTGAAGAAGTACCATTCATTTCGCTCTTCTATTCCCAATCCACATAGCTCGGCATGTATTTGTGCATATCTAATGTTAACTATATAAAGCTGAGCTAGTGAGCTCTATTTGTGGTGTGTACTAATTATCTATGACCAAGTGCATGTGAGTAAATTGTACCTTGGAGATCCCAGGGTTCAATTTTGTAAAGATCGATGTCTTTTATGACATCCAGGTCAATCCTTTTATATGTAATCTTTTTTCTTAGGTAGTAATCCACCAGTTCTTCATCAGTAGGATGGAACCGAAAACCAGGAAGGACATGAGAAGATGTATCCATTTTGTCTTTCAATTATCAAATCTGATACAAATCTGCAACGAATTTATAATAGTTGATTATCAGTAGTTATAGACAGTCCGCTCTATATCTGTCACACATACTTTGATCAAGAGAGCAATATATAGAGAATATAGAGTGAAATTTAAACATTTCTAGTTTGGTATATATGAATCTGTTTCTGCAATTTACTAAGCATGCAAAAACTTTAGTTGTTTGCAGGAGATATGTGATTATCTTATACACTTCTAATCAAATATCATGTACCATCACTTTGCGTTCATCAATATAGAATTAAATTATTTCCTTTGAACTGAAATTACATAGAAATATTAAATCAAATGAATTACATCTGAATTGAAGTTACATGGCACACAATTGCAGTTGACGATGTACAACCTCCTGTCCCTGATTCATATATATGGAATACGTATATATTAGAAGTAACCAGAACCTAATAATATATACACGTGCTGCAATAGTTTACGGTAAACCATCAATCTCTGATCAAAAACCAGTACGTAGCCTTAACTATCAACCACTATTTAGAAAACAAGGTATCTATATTATGTTTAAGTTAATTAGTACATCTCCTGAGTTTTTACGTTGACTTTTTTTTTAACCGAAAGAGGGCAGGTGCAGATTAATTTCAATCACACAACTTGACCTGCAGGCCTCTTCCGCTTATCACTTACCTAAGAAATTAGCAGGCTTGAAGCATTTCCGCCTTTAGACAATACAACTAATTGAACACGAAGCAACTGCGGTATATATATATATATATATATATATATAGAGCTTAGCTAGCTTAGCTAGCTCTTTCTTAATTATAATATTCGTAATAAATAAGGATCAAAGAGCAAAATTAATTAAGCCTTGTACACTACACTCACCTAGTTATTTGTAATATACCTATAGTAGGGAAGAGGTCATTTTTACTCTCCATTTCTTTATGTATTCAAAATGAGAATAAGGGTGATGTTCTTGCAATATTAGCATTTCTATATTGACAATGTACTAACCCAGATTAAAATATATTGTTATTTAATAAGTTTTCATTCTATTAATGCAATCTTCTTTTATGTGATTGTTAGGTGGATTTACTTGATAAATTGAATAAAAGGTACAACCATAGAGAGATATCTTTTGTTTTTGGTGTATTGAGTGCAGAGATGGGCGAGCTTGTTGTTGTGGTGCATGGCAGAGTTGGCTTTAATCGGTGCTGATATCCAAGAGGTTATTGGGAGTGCTATTGCTATCACTACAAGAAAAACTGGATCAGACAAGGGTTTTTGCCCGTTGTCTGATAACCCCCTTTCCCGTCGTCTATTGAGATGTCGTCTGATATGTGGATTAGACAACAGCACAACAACCCTTGTCTAACCTTGTACCAGACAACGAACCTAGTTATGGAAACCATTGTCTGATACCTAGAAACAACAACAGTCTCATAAAAAACACTTGTCTGAAATCATTTCTTAAAAGTAGTTTCTGAACCATGACCGTTGTTGTTAAACGTACAAGACAACGGAATAAAACCATTGTTGGAGAGCATGGCAAAAAATGGTTTTATATAAAAAAGAATTATGTGACAACTGTTTTTGCCCGTTGTCTGATAAAACAAATCCCTATTTCGTGATTTTGACGTCTCTGTATCAATATCAACAGTTATGATATATTGCAACTCTTTAATAATTAAATTTGCACTTATATGCACTTTGTTTTTTGAAACTTGCAACTTATATGTACTTTTTCTTTTATAAGATTGCTTCAGATTTGTTGGATGAAAAGGAGGTACCACAAGAGATTAGGTGGATTGCAGATGGGCCCAACAGAGATGTGCCAACATTCAGCGGCTACAGGACTGATGGGGTTACCTTTAGCACCAAAGATCGTGATGATAAACGCCAAGTTCAGTGCAGTGGAGTCTGCGTAGATGCAGATACAATGCTTGTGCAGGGTTCAGGAAAAAATATTGAGCATACATCACATACGTACTACGGAGTTATTATTGGTATATGGGAGTTGGACTATAACCACTTTAGGATTCCTCTTTTTCTTTGCAAGTGGGTGGATATGAACAAAGGGATTAAGTTAGATGAATTGGGATACACATTAGTTAATTTGAATAAGGTGGGTTTTTTAAATGATCCATTTGTGTTAGCAAAACATGTTAAGCAGGTATGTTATATTGATGATCCTCTTGAAAAATCATGGTCGGTGGTGTTGAAATTTCCCGAGAGAAAATATTACGATGATAGCGATGATGAAAATGAGGAATCCGGCGAGATGGAACTTGAGAATGAGTTTTTTATGCCCAATTTATTAGATGATGATTTCGAGGATGTGGCTAGTTACATGAGAGATGTAGATGAAAGAATTCAACTAGAATGATGTTATTTTTATTAATTTGACATGTATTATGTTCAATTACTAGCTAGAACTTTGTAATGGTATTGATTTTATAAGTTTGGTTTTTTATGTTGATTCTGGATTTGGTTTGTTGTGATGATTCCTTGAAATTTTGGTGGCAGGGCCTGCCTAGCTATTTCTAAGCCAATTTTTTTTAAAAATTTCTGAACATCATATAACTGTTTTTAAAGAAAAACACATGTCTCTCTAATGATCAGACAACACAACAAAAAGACTTGTCTGATTGAGTCATATTTCAACAAGCCTATTCAAACAACACTTTAATAAACCGTTGTGTATAGTTTTTCCTTTGCACAACACAACAATCTAAGATACGTTGTCTGATAAAATCATTCAGATAACACAATATCATTCCGTTGTTTGAAGACCTTTTACACAACAGCGAGCAAAAAACACTTGTCTGCTTTCAACAACGGTTTCTTGCTACGTTGTCTGAAGTTTAATCAGACAACTACTCATTTAAACCGTTGTATGAAGCTATTACTTTGCACAACACGACAGTTAAAAAGTGTTGTTTGATTCAGTTTTTTAGACAACGGTTTAAAAACAGTTGTACAACAATGGCTCAGACGACACGTTCTCGAGTCTAAAAATAAACAGTTGTCTGTTAAATCCGGACAACACCTTTTTCTCTGAGCGTTGTCTTATCAGTGTCGTCTGTTTGCATTTTTCTTGTAGTGTATTAATATTCTTAGTGATGGTGGTGTAGTTCCTCTTTGGGTTGGTGTTATTATTACAGCTTCTGACTGGTTAGTAATTTGAATTTCTTTGAAGTAGGGGTTGTGTTTAATTGATATTGCGATGATCATACTACGCACTTATTTGTTTTAAATTAGAAAATGAATACTTACTTTTACTACGAGGATTTTGATAGATTTTCTAAGAATATTATCAATATATCAATCATTTCAATATTCCAATTTTATTACTATCATCTTAGCTTAATTTTAATTACAAGATATTGGCGTTTATGTGCTAATTGATGTATGGATTGCAGTTACTATAGCATCACTTGGTTATGCTTTTATGCAGTATACCAGTATTAAACCAGGTATTATTAGGCTACTGAAATTATCAGGTAACTCTCTCTCTGTAAATAACTATTTCTTATAATTATTATGCTAGGTACACAATATTTTTATTTATTGCTTCTCTTCTAATATGAATGAATGTAATTAGATTTTGCAGTGGAATTGATGCATTAAACAAAGATGAGAGTGCAAAGGAATCAAACAAGATTTTGAAGGAATTAGATCTTGTAGTTCTTTACAAGTAGCTGATGTGATGTCGCGGCTTGACTTCTTAGCGCAAATGTTTTTTACTTTGATTTGGTGAATGTATGTATAAACTAGAGTTTGTCATTTTATTTTGCATTTAGACTTTAGACATTGAATGGTTTTTACGACGATGTTGTCGGAATAGTCTTCGTATTATTTCTGGATTGATAGTAATGATGTACAAAGGTATTAATTTGGATTGTTTTTTATGTACCAAATTAATGGTGGATTTGTAATTGAAATAACAAGTTATGGTCGACTGTCTTTAGAAGATCATTGCTATTGCCTACAAAAATGTTGCCATTTATTGTTATTTCTCTTATTAAAAGCGTTGCTATTGGATGAAAATTGTTGTCAATTTTGGTTTAGTTTGTTACCATTACCTACATATTGCAATGCTTAACAAAAAAAATTACTAAAAAATAGCATTGCAATAGGCTATTGTAATGATTCATTAATGTTGCTATATACACAAAACCATTGCCATATACGCTTTTTGCAATGATTTTAGTCGTTGCCATATGTTGCTAAAATCGTTGTTACAGGGACATATAGTAACCAGACCAAAGTTAACGGCAGATTTTTGCAAAATCATTGCAATAGACTCTACTGCAATGGTTTTAGGCCCTAAAACAACACATTTAAGTGGTTGTTATATGCAATCTATGGTGTAGTGATGATACAAGGCCCGTGGGCACTATTATGGAAACAAAAGGCCCCTTCCAAGGTAATCAACTTCATGTGGTACGCAATGCACGATGTACTACCAACGCTCAGTTTACTTAAGCACAGAGGCGTTAACATAATCGACACATGCAAATGGTGTATGGAGAAAATTGAAGACAACAACCACCTCTTTTGGGAATGTGCACTGGCTAAACAATGCTGGAACATTCTATTGTCATGGTTTAACATCAGACCAAACCAAAGCTGCATCTCAAACCTCCATTTGGCGCTAAAGTTTTCAGCAAATTGGAAAGCTCCTATGGAGGAGGTACGTGCCTCCTTGCAATGCTATGGACTCTATGGTTAATAAGAAACGAGTGCATATTCACTGGAAAAAAAATCAACCATAGTTCTATAGAACTTTTGATAAAAACAAGAGCTTGGGAATGGAGTGTGGAAAAAGGAATCATTGACCCAGAATTCAAGAACCAATGGAAAATTAACCCAATCCATGCATACAACCATAACGCAAATTGGAGCTTCAAAAATCTACTAGAAAGATGGATGGGGCTGAGTAAGTTTGTGGGTTTCATAGATGGAGCCTGGAAATTCAACAACGATGGAAGTCTATCTTCTGGAATAGGGGGCTATCTTTGGAATAGCTTGGGCCAAATAGAATTCATTTTTTCTGGGCCTTGCCCCAACTATGTGGGCTGGGAAGTGGAACTAAATGCTTTGTTATATTTAATGGAAGCAATCAGTAGAAGAGGGCTAGCGGACGAGATTAGTATCATAGCAACGAACTCGACCAAATTGGTAGAGTACGTTAACAAATGTAGGGCAAGCCTCATCTCTCCGTATGATTTCAACTCGGGCCATCAAACAATAACCACACTTCGAAATGTCAGGTTAGTCCATATTAGTAGAAATCTTAATAAAACTGCTGATGGACTAGCAAAATAAGGTAGATACAAGTCCAAGATGGTAGGCACATGAGTATTCAATAACTAGATACTAATGACACCTTGCATAGCCTACACTAGCTTAATACCCTTTAAAGCAACTGCAAATGCATTAATCACAAAGTGGCGGCAAAGAGAAGATGAAAAGAATGGCATCAGACTCTTAAATGGAAATACAAGAGAGGGAAAAGTGGTTACACACACAAGTAGTATCTACACCATAGGGTCAGTAGGGAACATGTGCTGCAAGTCTACTTCAACAATCAGGAAGCAGATTTTATTCAGAGCATATTAGCAGAATAACTTGAGTTAGCTGGAGGTATATTATAAATGAAGTATAAGTCCGCATTTACGCAGCATATATGACCTTCACAGCAAGGTAGTTGAAGCTGAGATTAATGATACGTGCCTCACTATATAAATATTAGCCTCAAGTAAACTCATAACACACCTCAATTCACCCTTCTCAGCAAACATATAGTCATAACCACAACCACAGATGGCTTATCTCTGGATCCCTCCACCACCAGGTGTGCTCAAAATTAACGTGCATGGAACATCCTCTACTAACCCTTCTGCCAATGGTTTCTACTCAGGAATTAGAGTTGTATACCGTAACTCGGAAAGGAGCACTCAAGCATGTAACCATTGGTGTTATCCCAGAGCTCACTCCACTGGGCAACCAACTTTGGGCCATGTTCATCCCACTCAAGAGAGCCTTTAAGATAGGATATCGACATGTCTATCTTGAAACTGACAACTTGGAGGCATTTCTGGTAATGAAAAATTTCCATATTGGGGCACCTGCTGGCGTGTTTGACATTGCTTCTCAAATCAACATCCATATAAAGGACCCTAGATGGAGATGCACGGTCTCGTATGTCTACCCAGCAAGGAACAAACCAGCACGCTTTTTATCAAGGCTGGGTAAGAAAGTTTGCTCAGAACTTTACACACTGAATAGAGCCGTGGGTGGAGTAGAGGAACTGATTGATTGGGACCTTGGATTTAGGCTGGATGATCCAAGCTATCAAGATATAACCATACCTAATGAGGCACCAGACCCAGTAGACTTTGATGTAGGAGTTCTTCTTTCAGACCAAACTGATACTCTAGGTCTAGGGCAAGTGAATGGAGTGCGTAACAATCAACTCGACATAGAAGTGTGTTAATGGAGGAATTTGGGAAAACAAATTCGGGGAGGGTTGCTGGAATTGTGGTGGTGGTTGATGACGGTGAGCGGCGTAGGATGCTTAGAGTTAGGGTTGGTGATTTGGGGATGGCTGAGATTGTATGTGAGAGTTATTATAATTTAGATCGAATATTGAATTCTCTCTTTTTCGCAAGGGTTGCATCATGACATACAATGTGCCTACGTATCCTATTTATAGGAATCAAGCCAAACATAGTTCTTGAGGAACAAGTCACCGACATGGGTTAGGTTTCCTTGTTTAGGGAAGTCCCTCGGATTGGGCCACCGCCATTAGTGGAATCATCATGGGTTTTCTAGCCCAACTATTTTCTCGGAGCGTGGCGGTTAAGTCATTGACCCGAGATTGTCGGAGTCAATGCCCACCTTGAGCCACCAATGGGAGAATAACTAGTTATAGGGCTAGCTCTCGGGATCACTAAGGGGCGACTCCTCAATGAGGAAATTCCTGATAGCCTAGGCAAAGCCATATCTTCCTTTTAGTTTCTTGGGGAAATCCCTCTTTCATCAATAGAGGGCGAGACCCCTTATCTTCATATAAGGTTATTTAGGACAGATTCCCTTTTCCAGTGATGCGAGGGCGAGGTCCCTTTTAAGGGCGAGATCCTCGTCCTGACTAACCACGGAGAAAGAATAGCTAGTCAGAGGGCTAGTCCTGAGATTGCCAAGGGGCGACGCCCTTCGACCTCCCTAGCAGGGAAATGCCTGCTAGCCTGGATGAGGCCTAGTCCTTCTCCATAGCTGAGATAATAGATGACTTGGCTTATGATCCAAAGTCTTTAGTATCCTCCATGTAACTGTATTGGGGAGATTCCCCCATTCTGATGCCCGAGAGGGCGAGGCCTCTTTGTAAGGCGAGGCCCCTTTGGAGGGCGAGGCCTTCATAAAAAGTGAGAGGCTTGTCAGGGCTGAAAGGCAAGTCTTCTGTTCTGAATGATGATTCCCTTAAAGGGCGACACCCTTATTGAGTGGGCGAGGCCGATTCCATCTCCTTCCTTACTGAAATATAGTAGTTACCTCCTTGCTAGTTTGCTACGGGCGACACCTCAAAAAGGGGCTACGCCTTTCATGAATGTGTGCTAGGTCCATTAAGAATGTACTTCTGAGATTTCTTCCTTTATATAAGCTGTGTCATATTTCTCCGATCCTTGAGGGCGATGCCTCCAAATAAGGCCACGTGTCTTCCTCCTTAGTAATGGAGATGTCTCCTCATCAGACGAAACCCGAGGGCGATGCCGTTTAAGGAAAAGGGCCACGACCGGGGGCGAGGTCGTTTAAGGAAAAGGACGACGACCGAGGGCGAGGTCGTTTAAGGAAGAGGATGAGCACCGAGGGCGAGGTCGTTTAAGGAAGAGGACGACCACCGAGGGCGAGGTCGTTTGAGGAAGAGGACGACCACCGAGGGCGAGGTCGTTTAAGGAAGAGGACGACCACCGAGGGCGAGGTTGTTTAAGGAAGAGGACGACATCTCATGTAAACATAGGTTAGGCCCAGTTGACATATCAATTCTCCTTGTTCATGAATTGTGGATCGGGTCGTCCCCCTCCAGCCAATCAAAGGGCGACGCCTCCAGGTAAGGCGAGGCTGATTTTTTGACATAACAAAGTGGATGCAGACAACAACATCGAAGAGGTCATGATGGAGGAGGCCTTTCAAGGAGGCATAGCAGCTGTGGATGGATTTTTCTTCACAGGCAATGAGCTTCCGATTGAAGCAGCCTAAGTTTAACAAGTGATATTGTAACCTACTGTAAGTAAGCTAGTAAGCATGCTTTGTAAGCATGAAACTATGATAGAGTTTTCAAGGAGATTGTCATAGTCGGATGGACTATAGTAGTTAAGTGGGCTATGAAGTAATTTGCTTAATTCTGCATTTCCCTTTCAGCATGTTGTTGGTGTAACTGGTACGATTTCATCTCGTTTATATCAATACACGCTTTGCTTAACAAAAAAAATTTCTTGAAATCAAATCTTATTTTTTATTTAAATAATTTAACATCTACATGGAGACGTATATAAATAAATCTTTTCTTACTCGGTTACATTATGTATAGTCTAATTGTTTTTTATATCAATTATTAAAAAGACAAAAAGGAATTGAAGAGTATGCGCAATCGATTAAAATATTTTTTTATAATATTATCTATCCAATATTTTAAAAATAATATGTACCAATATTTCATTTACTAAAAAAAAGAGGATGAGACAAAAAGAGAATAGAGATGGTTTATCTTATAGAAATTTTAAACAAAACTCAAAATCAACTACATCACAATTGGCAAAAACATGAGTTTGAGACTTAAAAGTTAGTGGTTTGAATCGCAACATAAGCATAATTTCACTATTTTTTACATAATTATTGAAGGATAACATTTTTGTAATATTTTAAAAAATAGGGATAGAATTGTAACTTCACAATTATTACAATGGTAAACTTTGTCCTTAGGTTAAAATTTAATATATAGTAATAGATAACTAGATAATAGATGGGTGAAGTATGAAAATATCTCTTTTTCAAGTCTCAATGCCCAAAATGCCTACGGGCGCTGAACAGTGCCCAAAATACCCGTCAAATACGCATTTGGGATATGCGTATACGCCCAGTCAGATTTTATAAAGAATACTCATTTGGATATTGCGTATATCTTTTTTTTAAGTAAGCATACACAAACCCATCTTGCGCATCCCCTGTGGGGCCCTCCTTTTCAAAGAAAGTTTGCAACATACACGCATCCTAAAGATGCGTGTTCACTTTTTTTGAAAAAAAAACTAGACCCTATACGCAAGTTTCCGATGCGTGTTCCTCACAAATTCTGGGGGCTTCAAGTATGTTGAGTATTGAATACAGTAAAAGAATACAGAGGGGGGGTGAATGGATTCTTGAACTTTTCTTGTCTCGAGTCTATGTAGCAGATAAGTGTTTGTGTGTGCAAGGTGTAGGTGCGGATAAAGAACAACACAAGACACAATATCACTTTAATCTAATGTATTATTAGATAAAGGTTGCTACAATCTGTGAATACAAATGATAGTATTCTCAGCTTCGTTTTTCTCAGAGAGATATAGCTTACAGTGTATGAAAAACTTTGACTCACAAAAGTTAATCGCTAAGGAAGTGAGGCTGTATCCTTATAGCATGGATACAACCTACTTACTACAAATAAGGTAGCTAAACAAATTACTTTCTAGTCTGTCTATCCTTTTTGAGTAAGTGTCCAAACGGTTACATATTTGACTTTGCAAAGCCTGTTCAGATCCACTTATTTATCCCTTTGTCTCTTCTATATCTCTCCAAGCTTCCTTGTAGGCTTTCCAGAGCACGTTACAGAATGTGGTCCATAAAGTGCATTGGCTTGTTGCAGGTTTCTGACTTGTACAATTTCTTCAGTATTTTGTCTCCAAGAATGTATTCGAGAAGTGACTAAGTAAGTGATTTGAGAACTAGATTTGACTTAATTGATAACTCTGAGTTCTCGAATACTGTTATATTGACATATCGAATTACTTCTCGAATAGCTCTTTTTCATCAGGATTCCTTGAGTTGTCGAATAGAACATTTGACTTATCGAATCCTCGAGATATCGAATAGCTTTCTGAGTCCTTGAGATATCGAATGGGACTTTGACTTGTTGACTCTTTGAGAACTCGAATACTACTTTTGACTTGTCGACTTCTTGAGTTCTCGAATAGAGTAATAGACATATCGAATCTCTGAGATATCGAACAGTGTATTCAGAGATATCGAATAGTGTCTTGAGATATCGAATCCCTGACTTCTCGAATGCTAGACTTCTCGAATAGATAAAACTACTTCTCGAATTGGTACTTAGGTAATTTCTTCACTTTCTTCAAATCACAACTGTGATTATTTGACAGTCTTTATCTTCTTGCTTGAGGCATGAACCTTGGAACTTCTTTCAAGCATTATTCTTGACTTTATAAGTACAGTTAAACAACTAGGATTTGGTGCCTATTACAAGTACAAAACAAGTAGAGACTCTACAACTAGTGGTTCCCTCACTTAAGAGGTCATGTAAGTAATGCAAAGCATTACAAACAATTAGGCTTGTTATTAGATGTAAACAGGCATGCCTCTGTGACTAACAATCTCCCCCAAATTATGAGTGAGACCCTTAGTCACAATTTCATGTCTGATAACAAGCCTAACATACATAAAGATAAAACTTGAAAAGTACAGGTATGAAATTTGATTGAGCACATGAATGAATAATCTTACAGTATGATGAAATACTAGCCATTCTCATTTGATTCCATCTTCATTGCTTTGGCTTGTAGATCATCATATGCTTTCTGTTTTCTTTCTTTCTCCTTTCTTGCATTCTCATGCATGGCCTTTATGATCTCTGCCAAAGCATCCAATTCTTCAAGCATGATAGAGTCTTTGAAATCTTCAAGTACTGGTTTTAGAATGTTGGAAGGATAGTGACTGAGTAGGTTCATTCTTATATTGACATTATCTCCATCTCTCCTCCTATACTTCACCACATAGGGATTGAATTGAACTCTACACAATCCTTTTGCCCTTAGCTTTTCTGCTTCAACTTCCAGCCTATCAATCTCCTTCTCCCTTTCTAGCCATTTCTCAAAGCATCCCTTTCTTATCTTATCAGCATAGTCTCTCTTCATTTTTACAAAATCAATCAACTCCAGCTTCCATACTTTCTCCACTTTGTCTTCAGAATCCAATAATGCAATGATTCTTTCTATTTCATATAGCTTGCCCCAATTTTGACACTGTCCTTGTTTGAATTTCTTCTCCCTTCCATCAGTATATCTAATCTCAAGGCAGTTATTCATAATGGCAGCATAGTAGATTCTTTGAGCTCTTAGATATTGCAATTGGTCTTCATCAAAATCTTCATCTAATGGTTGGAGTTTTAAGCCTGGATAGATTGTCAGAGTCCTTGATTTGGATAGCTTTGGTTTCCTTGCAGCTTGTTTGAATTTGATCCTTTTTACATGGTTGCCTGGCAGTAGCATGTGACCTTTGTTTGTAGACCATTGTAGTATTCCATTAGCAGTTTGCTTTTTGAAACACACAGATGGTTTCTTGACTTGAATCTTCTTTCCTTGAGTTGGAAAAGCAGTTGCAGAAGCCATTGATTCAGATTTTGGTAGGTCATTGCTAACAGCATTCACCCTAGACTCAGAGTCTTGTGTTGTGGTGAGATTACTGTTAGTAATGCCTAAGACTTGCTGCTTTCCACTCTTTCTCCCATACACCTTTCCACCATCTCTGTCATCATCTTTCTTCTTGCTTCTACCATCCCTTTTCTCCTTGTCATCACCACCCTTATTCTTCCATTGAGATCCACCTTTGCTCCCACTCTTGTCTTGATCATCCTTATCTTTGTCTGACTTTCCCTCTTTAGCAATAGGCTTGATGTCTGACTGAGAGTTGATAAACTTCACCAGAATGTCAAGAGCCTCTATTTCAGATTTAGATTTTCCACTCCTTGAATGTAGAACTCCAGCCAAAAATTTTATTGTAGACATGTTGTTTGATTTGAGGTGTTGGCCAAATCTGAAGGCAACAATGTCTTGATTCTTTTCATACAAGATACAGTGAGGATGAGGAACTACTTGAGGCAATTGAGATTTCATGCGCTTGGTGAGAATCTCTTTGAGCATGTTATTGTCTGATGAGTTATTCCTTTCTATCTTCTTGATAATTGTTCCAAGTTCAGATGTGACACCCCTAGATCCGGGGTCAATGATCCAGGTCATCACGGTCCAATTTCCATTCGATTTCAATATCTCTTTAGTTTTTTTATAACTTAATACTTATGCATTTGACCCCACACTAATACACACACACACACCAGTCATATGCTCATAGAACAACATCCACAATATTAAAAGTTTAAAGTTAACAATTATTACAAACCCAGAATTCTACTAAGTACATTGTTGAATAATACTTCTACAGGAAGCATTTCAACAACCAAAAGTTTATTACATAGCTTACACACTAATATACATAAGTCTACTAAGCCCCTTTCGCTTGTCAACAACCTCTGGGATGGTCGCCAGTACTCGCTCAAAAGGTCGCCTTCCCCTTACCCTCTTGCGGGGTGTAGTGCGTAGTATTGGCATACCTAGCTGTATATAGATAAGTAGCAAGAGTGAGCTAAAATAGCTCAGCAAGATAATTTCTATCACTAAAAGGTAACATTTAAACATCTAATTATATGTATATACGACGGGGAAACTAATTATAGACTTTAAGAAAGTATAACATTCTTTTTTAATAATACATCATCCACTTTCTATTATAAGAAAAGAAAAATACAACAATATAATATCAATTCTTCTTCTACATTCAGATAATAATCCACACTTCCTCGATATATATATTATCTCAAGATAGTATAGAAATTTGAATTATATCTCATTATAATCCTTCCATTTCCTTTTTACACAACAACTTTATACCACTATATAAAATCAGTTTCTCTTCCATTTATAACACAATTCCTTCTTTTCATATCATTTTTCTGTTTCCAGTATAAAAATCTGAAAACCACTTTTCAATTCTTTCCTTTTAAGAAAACGTTGGGGATTTCCATTGTTGACGAATACGTGAGCCACGATGATCAGTCGTCCTCCGTACCCGTCCCTTTTCACTACCGGTAGAAGGAGGAAGGTACACCACTACATCCCCCTGGAGGAAGGTACACCACTACATCCTCCTTCGGCAACTCTTGGGCCGAATTAAAATATTTATTGCTGGACTGTGCAGCACACAGCCTCCTACGCTTTTTGTTGCTATCCCCCTTTTGTCAAATCAATATTCCATTTATAAAATATCATTCCACATTTCCATTTTCTCGCTTTTATTTCCACATATCATTCACTCATATCATTTCCATTCTCGCACATTACTTCTATAATATATATATATATATATATATATATATATATATATATATATATATATATATATATATATATATATATATATATATATATATCACATAATGCTTTGATTATGCTCCAGACATCTCTTTCATATTCAAGAAATCAAATATACTTTTATATTCATAAAATATTCCGTCCATTTAAGAGTAGTAAATAATAACCAAATAATATTCATTTAAACCACTAATACTCAAAAAGAATATTTATAATATAGTATTATAAACCATATAACCCTAGATAACAACTGATACCATTCTCTTTCATATCTCTTTACCCTAGAGCACATTCGCTCCATTCGTAATCATCTCTATATTCATATTTCAGAAATCATTTACATCTCTCTTTAATTTCCCAAAATCAAGGGAATAAATTCTTTGCAATATAGCCACAATAGCATCACATATATATACATATTCCATGATATCATTTTATTCCAAAGATAAATAATTTTCAAAGTAGGGATAGAAGAAATCTTGCCTCGATCTCGATATCCCAAAGGTAGGGCTCGTGGTTCCTCCGAAGTTTCTATAAACACATAAAAGAATCGTCATTAGAGTATATTCCACTTAACACCTACCCTTATCTAGTAACACCCTTGTCACATACCGTATGTTTAACATGGCCTTTATGTCCCAAAGGTTCTAAGAACTCGACCATTCTTAATCTTGATTAAAGTGTTAGCAATTCCCACTATTTCCTTAACAACCACTCTCGACTGCAAAAATCCTCATAATTCGAAAATTCCACAATTTGACACAAGGTCAGTTTGTAAGGGTTCTCTGATCACCCTATTATAACATCCCAAAGTTTCATAATTTTTAAAAATGTCTAGGTAGGTCGATCATAGTCTCAAAGTTTACACAATTACGGTTTCCCGTTTTTCGAACACCTTTCACTAAAACTGACTTTTCTCCTAAACCGTTCATCAGATTTTAACGTACCTTATATCAAAACGATCTACGAACTAAGCTCTATCATGTCATGGTCAATTGGTAACCTAGACAGTAGGGTACCGTACGGAGACAGGGGTCCAAAACAGGGCAGATTACATCCTAACGAAAATCGGGCATTATAACGGCTATAATTTCATACTTTCCAAAAACAATTCCATCACAACCAAGCCATATAATCATCCACCACTCCATACACATCAGTATTACATCCTCATAAGCCATATAATCAGTGGTGAGGCCTCAATACCATCACCCATCAATCAATCACAATTTATGCTAGCTAACATCACAATAATCACTTTTAACCACACATCATCCATTAACATCACTAAAGCTCACATAATAAAAAGGGGTTAGGGTTTATACCTTCCTTGTAGCTTCAACATCACTTAATAAACCTTGGGTACTCCTTAAACAACCTCAATATAGCTTGAATCAACTAAAGGAACCTTGAAAACAAAGTTAACAATTCGGAGTTACTAAACTGCAGCTGAAATAACATGAAAAACGAAGGCCTTACCTACGTTTTCTGGATGAGGCTTCTAAATGAAAGTTGTAGGGCATCTTAACAGCTTTCTAACCATATAAAGAACACAAAATTTGGCTAAGTAACGAAGTCTCTAGAGCGGTTTTACTGGGCTGCTAGAAATCTGGCCGAAAATGATGATAATGGAGGGGGAGAGATTTTTGCTCTTGTTTCTTGATCTTATCTCATCTAAATCTTGGTTTGTCTAGTGTCTTGTGGAAGCTTTGCAAGATATTTGTGATTAAAACCTAGCAAAAGTACTAATTTGCCCCTTAAAACAATTTAGTGGAAAGTGATGTCATGCTAGTGATTTCATAATTCTCTTTTCTTGATTTTCTTTTCTAAATGTAATGCTAGTACTCTTGGTAATTATAATGTGATACAATCCTTGTTATTCTACTAATCTTGGTTGTTTGGTTTCCAGACTCGTCTAATTGTGGTTCGTTTCGAATATATCTCACTATCCAGTGGTTTTGAAATCATTTATAAAATCCAAATTCCCTTAGCATTCTCTTAACTTAAAAATCCCTTAGTTTAACTTAAATTCACTAATTCCTCAATATATAATCCCTTTAATATTTCTATGTTCCTTAATATCCAATAAATAGAAGTTCGTTCGAGCTCAAAATCCTCAAAATCTAAATTCAGGAATTTCTGAAATCCATCGTCATTTCGAGTCACTTATTTCCTTAGTATATCACTAATATGATTTCTGTTTATTCATTTTCCATTTCCAGTCTAGGGTACCTACACACCCTTTTCCTAAATTCCCCGAGATCATTATTCATTTGGGCACTGTAGCCTTTCTAAAGTTAGGGTTATTACATCCTTCCCCCCTTAAAAGGATTCCGTCCCGAATCATGTTGAAAATACTAATGAATACTTTTCTTACTTGACAAATTCCCAATTCTCACACTACTTCCTTTATCCTTTAGTTCCTTCATAACATCTCTACCTTGTTCGCGCAAATACACCAACATACACTTGTTTGTCATTCATCAACATTCCATTTAGCTTATCAATAGCAGTACTTTCACTATCCTTTTCTTGCAAATCTCCTCATGTTTCCAGTCATTCTATATTATCTCATTCCTCCTTTCTCCTTTAACTAAGGTATCGGCCACCACATTGGCCTTTCCTGAATGGTAGTGTATCTCACTTATGATTTGGTCATATTCTGATCTCTATCATGACATAAAATATTAGTACTTCATCTTAATACATCTCGTCTTTGTAAAATCCTCCAGAAACTAGTCTTATAATGCTATTCCTTGAAACAATTTTAATAAAATATTATTTATAATATATATTTCCTGTTCATACTTATACGAGCAAATACTTTCCCTTCATTCTAAGAATTATCCTTGCACTTTCCCCATTATTCACAAATCTCCTTTTTTATAGAGTTCTCTGACTCTTAACAGATATTGATTTGGATGACACGAGAATAACTCACTTTCTTATATCACCATAGTTTACTTTCTCAAAGATAGATTATTCTTATCTATATTATCAGCCCATTTACACCATTCATTGACTTAATCGATCCCTAACCAAACATTTACACTTAAGAGGTTAAATTAGCGCGCACCTGCAATTTCCTCCGGATACCTTATCCCATATGTCTATTGTTCACTATACGCTCTTTACATCTTGCTGATCCACCTTAGTTCCTTCATGATATACTATCTATTCCACCTCTGTAATTTCCTTTTATTATTCTCATCAAAATCTTTACCTCAAGTTTTACTCATTCACACCTTTTTGGATTAATCATTTGAATACTTAACATCTTTAATCTCTCTCTTTACTTAGGGTATTAGTCAAAATATTGGCCTTTCCCCCACTAATAGTTATTACACCTCGAATCCTTCATTAGTTATCCCCACTTCTTTTGTTTATCCTTATTCTGACTCTATCCTCAAAATACACCTTACTCTCAATAGTAAATCTCAATTATGCCTTAAGATTTCTCATATTCTTTTCTCTTACTAATCATCAAATATACCCATTCCTTCTCACGAAATTCCTTCCTCTCTTATATTGAAACGCTTCTAGTTCTAATTATCTCTTATTGAAATTTCCCTTGGAATCTCAAGTTTCCTTGTATAATCACATACTATAAACACTGCTTCCATCCATTAATGAAATCTTCTATATTCAAAATAATTAATAGAATTTAAGAGACTTTGAATTGAAACGAACCCAGAAACAAGCAAGGGTCCCACAACAATTTATAAAATTAAAAGTTTTAAAGAACTTTAATTTGAAACAAAAGGATATCTGAGAAATCAACCTAATGGAAGAACCCCTATGTCACACAAGTGAGGGCGTCCCCTCCGACTTTCTATCACACAGACAGATCGTCCTTGTATATACATATATGGTTGTTCCTCTTAGTTGGAGTAAGAAATATAAAGAAAATTTAAATCACGATGATAAATACCATCTTCCAAAAATAATCTTAGAGGAATATTTTGGCTAAGATAGATAAAATACAATTTTGAAACACATTTCAAGGGTATCAGAAAGTTTTAAAAAGATACTGGCCCTTAATGAATAATTACCCACCGGTGGAGGAAAATTTGAAACTCAATAACATAATTTAGCAGGGCTTTATGAAATTTGAAAGTAGTTACCGTTAATAGCTTCTGCCAAATTGAAAATCCCAATAATGGAAGGTTTTCCTCAATACCATTTATATCTTAGACTACGTACTTTCCAAAATTTCTCAAATTTGCCACTCACCATTTATCCTTAACCTATCGTCTGATATTTCCAATTATCGTCATTTACCTAGTCGTGACTTGGCTCGATACTTTCTACCTTTATCCATAATAGATCACAACCTTCTAATCGATATACTTACGTAATATTGATCGTCTTAGCCTAACACTGCTCCGGTATCAAAGACCCTTCAAACTATACTTTATATTTGTATATTCTAACATATCCCGTATACTCACGAGATTCTCTAACGTACATTCCCCAATACATCAAATATTCCCTTTCTCATATCAATTCCGTGTACTACATAAACTTAACACTTTTGGCATAATAGCCTTTTTATTTAAGTCAATCTCGGAATTTCTCAGTCTGTCTTAGTCCTTAAGGTATATCTTGGCTTTACCAACCAACCTCAGTTTCACCCTTTCATCTCCACAAACAATCAATGTCTATTCACCAATCCACTTACAATATTTCCTCAAACTCCCTTAAACACAAGAAGACTTTAAATACCCTTAACCTTGGCTCACTAATCTCCTCTCCCTATACTAAAACATAAACTTTTATTAGTAATAATCTATAAAATTATAATCACTACTTAGAATAAACGCTTCGTTCGATAAGCCACCCTTGAACTCGATGGGAGTTCACAATTTATATTATTACTGATATATTTATTATTATCACTCTTGTTCCTGAGCATTATGACTCTTAGCTCTGATACCATCTGTGACACCCCTAGATCCGGGGTCAATGATCCAGGTCATCACGGTCCAATTTCCATTCGATTTCAATATCTCTTTAGTTTTTTTTTTATAACTTAATACTTATGCATTTGACCCCACACTAATACACACACACACCAGTCATATGCTCATAGAACAACATCCACAATATTAAAAGTTTAAAGTTAACAATTATTACAAACCCAGAATTCTACTAAGTACATTGTTGAATAATACTTCTACAGGAAGCATTTCAACAACCAAAAGTTTATTACATAGCTTACACACTAGTATACATAAGTCTACTAAGCCCCTTTCGCTTGTCAACAACCTCTGGGATGGTCGCCAGTACTCGCTCAAAAGGTCGCCTTCCCCTTATCCTCTTGCGGGATGTAGTACGTAGTATTGGCATACCTAGCTGTATATAGATAAGTAGTAAGAGTGAGCTAAAATAGCTCAACAAGATAATTTCTATCACTAAAAGGTAACATTTAAACATCTAATTATATGTATATACGACGGGGAAACTAATTATAGACTTTAAGAAAGTATAACATTCTTATTTAATAATACATCATCCACTTTCTATTATAAGAAAAGAAAAATTCAACAATATAATATCAATTCCTCTTCTACATTCAGATAATAATCAACACTTCCTCGATATATATATTATCTCAAGATAGTATAGAAATTTGAATTATATCTCATTATAATCCTTCCATTTCCTTTTTACACAACAACTTTATACCACTATATAAAATCAGTTTCTCTTCCATTTATAACACAATTCCTTCTTTTCATATCATTTTTCTGTTTCCAGTATAAAAATCTGAAAACCACTTTTCCATTCTTTCCTTTTAAGAAAACGTTGGGGATTTCCATTGTTGCCGAATACGTGAGCCACGATGATCAGTCGTCCTCCGTACCCGTCCCTTTTCACTACCGGTAGAAGGAGGAAGGTACACCACTACATCCCCCTGGAGGAAGGTACACCACTACATCCTCCTTCGGCAACTCTTGGGCCGAATTAAAATATTTATTGCTGGACTGTGCAGCCCACAACCTCCTACACTTTTTGTTGCTATAACCCTTTTGTCAAATCATTATTCCATTTATAAAATATCATTCCACATTTCCATTTTCTCGCTTTTATTTCCACATATCATTCACTCATATCATTTCCATTCTCGCACATTACTTCTAATATATATATATATATATATATATATATATATATATATATATATATATATATATATATATATATATATCACATAATGCTTTGATTATGCTCCAGACATCTCTTTCATATTCAAGAAATCAAATATACTTATATATTCATAAAATATTCCGTCCATTTAAGAGTAGTAAATAATAACCAAATAATATTCATTTAAACCACTAATACTCAAAAAGAATATTTATAATATAGTATTATAAACCATATAACCCTAGATAACAACTGATACCATTCTCTTTCATATCTCTTTACCCTAGAGCACATTCGCTCCATTCGTAATCATCTCTATATTCATATTTCAGAAATCATTTCCATCTCTCTTTAATTTCCCAAAATCAAGGGAATAAATTCTTTGCAATATAGCCACAATAGCATCACATATATATACATATTCCATGATATCATTTTATTCCAAAGATAAATAATTTTCAAAGTAGGGATAGAAGAAATCTTGCCTCGATCTCGATATCCCAAAGGTAGGGCTCGTGGTTCCTCCGAAGTTTCTATAAACACATAAAAGAATCGTCATTAGAGTATATTCCACTTAACACCTACCCTTATCTAGTAACACCCTTGTCACATACCGTATGTTTAACATGGCCTTTATGTCCCAATGGTTCTAAGAACTCGACCATTCTTAATCTTGATTAAAGTGTTAGCAATTCCCACTATTTCCTTAACAACCACTCTCGACTGCAAAAATCCTCATAATTCGAGAATTCCACAATTTGACACAAGGTCAGTTAGTAAGGGTTCTCTGATCACCCTATTATAACATCCCAAAGTTTCATAATTTTTAAAAATGTCTAGGTAGGTCGATCATAGTCTCAAAGTTTACACAATTACGGTTTCCCGGTTTTCGAACACCTTTCACTAAAACTGACTTTTCTCCTAAACCGTTCATCAGATTTTAACGTACCTTATATCAAAACGATCTACGAACTAAGATCTATCATGTCATGGTCAATTGGTAACCTATACAGTAGGGTACCGTACGGAGACAGGGGTCCAAAACAGGGCAGATTACATCCTAACAAAAATCGGGCATTATAACGGCTATAATTTCATACTTTCCAAAAACAATTCCATCACAACCAAGCCATATAATCATCCACCACTCCATACACATCAGTATTACATCCTCATAAGCCATATAATCAGTGGTGAGGCCTCAATACCATCACCCATCAATCAATCACAATTTATGCTAGCTAACATCACAATAATCACTTTTAACCACACATCATCCATTAACATCACTAAAGCTCACATAATAAAAAGGGGTTAGGGTTTATACCTTCCTTGTAGCTTCAACATCACTTAATAAACCTTAGGTACTCTTTAAACAACCTCAATATAGCTTAAATCAACTAAAGGAACCATGAAAACAAAGTTAACAATTCGGAGTTACTAAACTGCAGCTGAAAGAATATGAAAAACGAAGGCCTTACCTACGTTTTCTGGATGAGGCTTCTAAATTAAAGTTGTAGGGCATCTTAACAGCTTTCTAACCATATAAAGAACACAAAATTTGGCTGAGTAACGAAGTCTCTAGAGCGGTTTTACTGGGATGCTGGAAATCTGGCCGAAAATGATGATAATGGAGGGGAGAGATTTTTGCTCTTGTTTCTTGATCTTATCTCATCTAAATCTTGGTTTGTCTAGTGTCTTGTGGAAGCTTTGCAAGATATTTGTGATTAAAACCTAGCAAAAGTACTAATTTGCCCCTTAAAACAATTTAGTGGAAAGTGATGTCATGCTAGTGATTTCATAATTCTCTTTTCTTGATTTTCTTTTCTAAATGTAATGCTAGTACTCTTGGTAATTATAATGTGATACAATCCTTGTTATTCTACTAATCTTGGTTGTTTGGTTTCCAGACTCGTCTAATTGTGGTTCGTTTCGAATATATCTCACTATCCAGTGGTTTTGAAATCGTTTATAAAATCCAAATTCCCTTAGCATTCTCTTAACTTAAAAATCCCTTAGTTTAACTTAAATTCACTAATTCCTCAATATATAATCCCTTTAATATTTCTATGTTCCTTAATATCCAATAAATAGAAGTTCGTTCGAGCTCAAAATCCTCAAAATCTAAATTCAGGAATTTCTGAAATCCATCGTCATTTCGAGTCACTTATTTCCTTAGTATATCACTAATATGATTTCTGTTTATTCATTTTCCATTTCCAGTCTAGGGTACCTACACACTCTTTTCCTAAATTCCCCGAGATCATTATTCATTTGGGCACTGTAGCCTTTCTAAAGTTAGGGTTATTACATCAGAGCTGGATAGAATTTGCAAAGCTTCAATGTTGATGTGAAAGAGGTTCTTGGCATTGTGGACTAGGACTTCTCTATCATTGGTAGTGATGATGGCATAAGGATTAGTCTGAACAATTTCTCTTCTCACTACAGTGACTAGAAACACATCTTGCACAAGAAGCTTGATGTAGTCAAAGTAGTGGAAGTTTGCCCTTCTTCTCAGCTCATGTAGGTGCTTCAAAAAAGGCTATGCCATGATATAGTTTAGAATTTGCAGTTTCTTGACATACCCTTTGAGTTAGAACATTTCTGAATTCTGAAGGTTCACCTTGAAGAGATTGCTTAGCAATGTCAGGAATGTCGAATTCATATTCAGTTTCAGATGGAGGGACAGATGGAATCTTGGCCTCTTCATCTACAGCCACTTTCTTCAGTTTTTCCTTGGATGATGCCTTTAATCTCTCAGACTGATTTGACTTAGTAGTTCTTGGTTGACCACCCTCATTCATTGTAATGGCTTTCTCCTTAGGTTTCACCCCCTTAGATTTTGAGTCCCTTAATGTCCTCTTCTCCCCCTTAGGCTTGTTGTCAGCCATAGAGGCTGTAGTAGTGACCTTTGGGTTGGAAGAGGCTTCAGGAAGAGGGAGTCCCATATGCTTCATTATGGCAGAAAGCATCTGTTGTTGATTAAGAAGAACATCAGCATTGGTAGTGGCTTGAATGTCCAACTTTTCATTGAGGGCAGCAACAGTGTCTGTTAACTGAGCATTGGATGTCTTTAGATTGACCACCTCCTTTTCCAGAGTATCCACCTTGGTGAATAACTCAGTGGCCTTGAAACCAGAGATAGATTGATCCTTGAGTCTTTGAACTTCATATTTGGTCATGTCATGCACAGGGACCTCAGTTACCAACTTATCTCCATACTGGTTGGCAAATAGTGTCCTGAGCATGGCATTGGCCTCAGTGGTCTGATCAGTGAGATTCTGAAATTTGTGCCCCAGCCCTGTGACAGTATCTTTGAGAATGGCCAAGCCATTGTCCATTTTGGTGCGGCTAGACTTGCAGGCTAGAATGTCCTTGACCACAGTCTCCAGTTGAGGGAATTTGGAATCAAAAGCCCTTTTTATCTCATGCACCTCCTTGGTTGTGGTTGTACACACTTCTGTGACTTCTGCCTTTAGACCCTTGCCAAGGTAGTGTGCAGCCTTGAGAATTCCCTTGTAACTGTCATTGACTGCTTCATACACATCACTAGGGGTGAGAGATTTGGCATTGGACCCTAGTGAAGTGATGTACTCCTCTCTGAGGTACTGTAGGCCTTCTGAGAGAGGAATGTCATATTTTCCTTGCAGCCAGGCATCTACATTGCCTTCTCTCTCAGTATCATCTATAATTTTGGCCTGCTGTAGCTCCACATCCTCTTTATGGCACAAGAGTATAGCTTCATAGTTAGGATTGGGCAAGTTGGCAGTGAGGAGGTGCTGTGCAATCTTTGTGAACTCAGGGATCTGATCCACAATTAAGCTTTGAAGTGCTTCAACCGTCAATTGTTGTGGAACAGACCTTGATCCTGAAGCACTGTCATGGTGCACAGGCTTCAGCCATTGTGACATAAAGTTAGAGCTAGAGCTAGGCAAGCTAGACTCCTCAGTTACAGATGCAACTTCTGTAACCGGATGGATTGACTCTACTACTGGTGTCTCCACAGAAGTGGGATGAGTTACACCAGCAGTTGACACAGGCACAGAGTCTCTAGTGAAAACTAGTGGAACCTCTGTGTTTGTGATGGTGTCATTAGGAGATGCCCCAACATGCATTCCCTCACCATCTAAATGTGGGTCCTGGGTGGTAAGCAAAGTGTCATGCATTAAGTCACTTGAAATCATTGGCTCATCAAGAGAAAAGAATTCTTGATGATCAATGCCTTGCTCCTCAATTGCTTGAGTTGCAGGCTGCAAAGAAATTTGAGATGAAGATTCTGGAAGATAAGTGTCTTTGAGATTAGAGTTTGGCAACTCCCCCTGAGAGATAGAGGGAGTTTCAATTGTGATGTGCTCTCCACTCAGTGTAGTGCCAGCCTTATCACTCTCATGTGCTGACTCTATACAGGTAGTTACATTGGGGAGGATGCTTGATTCTATAGATGCACCCTGTTGGGAGGATACATCTAGTGAACTGTTTGCCCTTGATTTTACAACTTCAGCCATTTGTGTGACTGAAGAGGTGGTTTTAGATTTCTTCTTCTTTGGCCTGATAAGGGGTGACTCAGGTGCCTCACTTTCTAACTCTACAGCCAATGCTGCTTCAGACACGATGGTTAAAGGTGCAGAAGCAACCTGTTTTCTCTTCTTCTTCTTTTTACTAATATTACCCTTTTGAGAGGATGATGCAGTTGGCTCAGTATTTGGTAGAGTATTTGGTTGAGAGGGTTGGTTAGCAGGCCCTGGGTTAGCATTTTGTCCTACTTGCTTGGGCTGTGCTAACTGTGACTTTGAGTCAAATGTTGGCATGTTGTGGGGGTAAGTCCTAAACAAACTCTCCATATGGGGAGTTATGTTCAATCTTACATCCACATCATTCCTAGTCTCCAAATTACCAAAAATGAGTTTGGTCATGGATTTAGGATAGCCTATTCTATTTTTATTCATCCCATCTAATTCAATCAATTTATTATCTAAGAAGTTAAGTACAGATTGAATAAAATTAGGGAAGAAAATTTCATTACCTCTCTTGGATGAGTTCTTACCAAGTCTCCCATACAGCTCCTGCAGAATGATAAGGCCAACATCTATCTTCTTTCCATATGCTAAGGCATAGCCTATTTGCTGTGCAGGTGTACTGATTTGGTCATAGCTGGATTTTCTTGCAGTGAAGACTTGAAGAAGTGTAGCAAACACATAGCTCCATTCCTTCCTCAAATGCTTCCTATTCAGATGCCCAAGACTGATTTTGTCTGCATATTTGATGAAATCAAAGAAGTCTTCCAATTCAGCATTTGTAGCTAGTGGGTCATACACCTCTTGTTTGGTGCCCATCCCAAGTGCTTCATTCATATCTTCTGTGGTGATAGTGATATTCTTGTCTTGAATCTTGCAGTAAATGATGTACGAGGTTATTGCAGAGTCAAGAGCCACCACCTCCACTGTAGCAGACTTCCAGAACTGTTCTTGAATGTCTAGATACAGAGTTGGGTTAACAGATAGAGCATTTTTGATGTATGATTCAGACATCCACTTCACAAAGCACTTGAAGTTCGAGCAATGAAATTGGTGTTGAACTTTACTGTTGCCATTTGTGTAAGAGAGAGAGAGAAGAAATTGAAGGTTAAAGAAGAAATTTAGCTTTTTGTAGTTAGGGTTTCAGAGGTTTTGGGAGTTTAGATGCTTGAGAACTCGAATGAAATGAATCGAATAGATGTTAAATTGTATAAGTATGAAGTACTCGAATTGTGTTTTGTATCGACAAGTCGAGCATTCGAGAAGTAGAAAACAACTATTCGATAAGTCAAGAAAGGCTTATTCGATAACTCAAGCAGGTTGAAAACTTACAGCTGGCAGCTATCTAACTTAGAATAAATTCTAAATTAGGTAAAATATATTTTTATGAGTAATTCTGAATTTTGAATAAAAATCCAAAATCGGTTAAAATTCAACGAGAAATCAGCCTTTTCAAATGATTCGAGAACTCAAACATAGTATTCGAGAACTCAGTCAATCGATAACTAAAACACTATATTCGAGAAGTCAAGAAAACCTCTATTCAAGAACTCTAAAAGACTCTATTCGAGAACTCGAGAGTGCTCTAATGAGACTTGTTAGAGATGTCAAATAGTGAATCACTCGAGAAGTCTGACTTGTCGAAATATACTCATAGAAACTCAATTTTCACTATCTTTTTAAAATTCACCAGCCATATTCATTCAAGAATATTCTAGCAAATTAAACAGTGATTTTCTCAAAATTTCATATAAATTTCAAGTTAACAAGAAAATATGATTTTCCAAATACGCAACAGATTTGAAATATTTATAAATCATATTTCAGCCAACACTTACTCCAAAAATATTGAGAATTTAGATAAAGTAAGTGTTTACTACTGCAACAATCTAGATGCTATATTCACCTAGCCAGAATCTGAAGAATTCAGCATTCCAATCTCACTAACCAACCTTGTGAAGGTGGCTTCATCTAATGGCTTAGTGAATATATTAGCTAGTTGTTTATCTGTAGAAACATAATGCAACTCAATGGTTCCATTAGTTGCATGTTCCCTTATGAAATGATATCTGATGTCAATGTGCTTTGTCCTAGAATGATTGATAGGATTGGCAACTATAGAGATTGCACTTGTGTTGTCACACATGATTGGAATTCTTTCCAACACAAGTCCATAATCTCTAAGTTGATTTCTAATCCAAAGCACTTGAGCACAGCAACTTCCAGCAGCTATGTATTCAGCCTCAGCTGTAGAAGTTGACATAGATTGTTGTTTCTTGCTATACCAAGAGACTAACCTTTGTCCAAGAAACTGGCAGCTACCTGAGGTGCTTTTCCTATCCACTCTGCATCCAGCATAATCAGCATCAGAATAACCAACCAGATTGAACCCTGTGTCCTTAGGATACCTTAGACCCAAGTTTGGAGTGCCCTTCAGATATCTAAAGATCCTTTTTATAGCAATCAAATGTGATTCTTTTGGATTTGATTGAAACCTTGCACACAAGCATGTAGCAAACATGATGTCTAGCCTACTTGCAGTGAGATAGAGTAGAGAACCAACCATGCCTCTGTAGACTGAGATATCTACTTTCTTGCATTTAGCATCTTCATCCAACTTAGTTGCAGTGGCCATGGGTGTCTTTGCAGGTGAACAATCTTCCAAGTCAAACTTCTTCAATAAATCCTTGATGTACTTGGTCTGACTGATAAAGATACCATCCTTCCTTTGACTGACTTGCAACCCAAGAAAGAATGTCAACTCTCCCATCATACTCATCTCATATCTGCTCTGCATGAGTTTAGAGAATTTCTCACACAGCTTCTCATTTGTAGAACCAAAAATGATATCATCCACATAGATCTGAACTAGGATAAGATTAACACCATGCTTCTTATAAAATAGTGTCTTGTCCAGTGTACCTCTAGTGAATTGATTTTCAAGAAGAAATTGTGATAAGGTATCATACCATGCCCTTGGAGCCTGCTTAAGTCCATACAATGCCTTAAGCAATTTGTAGACAAATTCTGGGAAGTGTGGATCCTCAAAGCCAGGTGGTTGTTGCACATAGACTTCTTCTTCCAATTCTCCATTCAGAAATGCACTCTTGACATCCATTTGATACACTTTAAAGTTTGAATGAGCAGCAAACGCCAAGAATATTCTGATGGCTTCCAATCTAGCAACAGGGGCAAATGTCTCATCATAATCAATGCCTTCCTGTTGAGAGTACCCTTTTGCAACCAACCTTGCTTTGTTTCTTACTATTACACCATCTTCATCCATCTTATTCTTCAGAACCCACTTTGTTCCAACAATGGTTCTATTCTTTGGTGCAGGCACAAGTTCCCAAACTTTGTTCCTCTCAAATTGATTCAGCTCCTCTTGCATGGCAATAATCCAATCTGGATCTAGCAGTGCATCATCAAGTTTCTTAGGCTCCACCTGAGATAGGAAACAACCATAGAGACACTCATTCTGAGTTGCTCTCCTAGTCCTTACTCCTGCATTAGGATCTCCAATGATTTGCTCTACAGTGTGTGATCTATCCCATTTCCTTGAGTGCTCAGCCTGATTTCTCATTCTTGAAGTTGCTTCATCATCCAAATCATCATCCTGATTTCCTCTCCCTGTGAGGTTGCCACTACTCACAGGTGTGTCTTGGATGCTAGTTTCTCCACTGTTGATTGACACAAATTCTTCTCTTGTATTATCATTCACTTGAGTCTGTTGAACTTGAGTTTCAACTTCAGTTTCAGTCTCTTCATCAGAATCATTTAGATTATCAAACTTCAATGGATCTTTATCGTCATTATTGGCTTCTTCTAGTCCAGGTAGTTTTTTGTCATCAAATGTCACATCTGTGCTTTCCATAATCTTCTTTTGACTGATGACATAAACTTTGTATGCAATTCTCTCCATAGAATAGCCAAGAAAAAATCCTTCAAATGCCTTTGCATCAAACTTACCAACATATTCAGAATTATCCTTCAATACAAAGCATTTGCTTCCAAAAGTATGAACATACTTTAGAGTAGGCTTCTTTCCAGTCATCAAATTGTAAGGTGTCTTTCCAGTGTTTTTGTTGATGAGGGTTCTGTTCTGGATATAGCATGCAGTGCTCACAGCCTCAACCCAAAAACATGTAGGCATCTTTGCATCAAGTAACATTGTTCTAGCAGCCTCAATTAAAGTTCTATTCTTCCTCTCAATAACTCCATTTTGTTGTGGAGACCTTGGAGCTGAGAATTGTTGAGAAATCCCATTCTCTTTGCAGAATGCTTCAAGCATGGCATTTCTGAACTCTGTTCCATTATCACTTCTTAGTGCAATCACACTTGCATTGTTGGCCTTTGCTTCCTTGTCAACTTTCTTTATATGCTCAATGATTACTTGTGGAGCCTCATCTTTTGATGCCAGAAATTCCACCCATGTATACCTTGTAAAGTCATCAACCATCACCAAGGCATACTTCTTTCTTTTTAGTGACATAATATTGACAGGCCCAAACAAATCCATATGAATGAGTTGTAGGGGCTTGGTTATTGATGTCATTGTCTTTGACTTGTGGCTTGATCTTTTCATCTTTCCTTTTTGACAAGCCTCACACACTCCTTCTTGACAGAATTCAAGTGTGGGAATGCCTCTCACTAACTCTCTTTTGACTAGAGAATTAATGGCTTTGAAGTTCAGGTGTGATAGTTTCTTGTGCCACAACCAACAATCTTCATTTGATGCTTTTGAGCAAAAGCAACAAATTTTGTCCTTGTTTGAAGAATCCATATTGGCTACAAACAGGCTTCCTTTCCTTACTCTAGATTGAGCAAAATCACCAGTCTTCTTGTGGGTGATCAAACATTCATCTTTGTCAAAATCCACCTTGAATCCTCTATCAGTAAACTGACCAACACTTAGCAGATTATGCTTGAGTCCCTTGACCAGTGCTACATCTTCAATGATGACATTTCCAACTTTTAACTTGCCATATCCCAATGTGTTACCCATGCTGTCATCTCCAAAAGCAACCATTGGGCCAGCCTTTTCCTCATACTGTGATAGCAGGGCCATATCACCAGTCATATGATTTGAGCATCCACTGTCCAAAATCCACATGACCTTCTTTTCACTTTCTTTGCCCTGCAAACACAAAGGTATTACTTCTCCTTTGGTACCCAAACAAGTTTGGGTCCATGTGACTTAGAAACAGTTTTATCATAAACAACATGCTTGTCAACTTTCTTGGCATTAGTCTTCTTGTCACTGTTAGAAGTCTTAGAACTTGAGGTTTCAGACTTAGGTGACTGAGGTACCTTCCTAGCTTTAGGAGGACTCGAAGACTTTGACCTGGTGTAGTGTGTGTGAGAATTGTGACTGATACAACCATCAATGAATTGCCTTCTCAGATTGAAACGACTAGTCATAACATTCATATTGCATGGCATACAGTCAAATTTATCACAGAATGGTGCATCTCTATGTCTTAGAGGCACAGAACAATCATATAAAGGTTTAGACACACTACCAGCAGGTTTCTTGCATGCATGAGTTACATGATTGGTACTGAAACAGTTCTGACAAGTTTTCCTAGGGGCATTAGGCATATAAGCATAGTTGTTATCTTTGTTAATCCCTAACTTGCCATTTCTGTTCTGTTTCTTCTTAGTCACTTTCTTCTCTGATTCACTCTTTCCAGCTGAAACAAACTTAACAAACTTCTTGGGTCTTATCCTATCACCTACTGGCTCCTTGGTCTTTGACTTGACACTCTCACTCTTGGAAGATGCTTGTTGTTCATTGGATTGTGCCTCATCCTCATCATTCAACATTTGTTTGATGAGTAAGGCATCCTCATCAATTTCAAATGTCGATTCCTTAAAAATTGGATTTTCAGTCTTTTTTAAAATGTGAGGCACTTCCTCATGAACAACTGTGTCATCTTTGATGATAGCATAGCCTTTTTCTGTTTAAGAGTGTCATAATCAAGTCCAATAGCATCCTTGGGTTTTGCTTCAATTTTCTCACAGTAGGATTGCACTAGACCAGATGATTTCTTGAAAGTTTTCAGTTTGAATTCATTTTCAGCTAATTCATCCCTAAGAGCCTTTTCAACCTGACTAGCACACAAAACCTTATTCTGCAGATATTCAATTCTTTCTTAAGGTTTTCTACTTGCATAGCAGTTAGCTCAAGTTCCTCATTCTTTTTTATTAACATTTCATTTCTAGTAGACAGTTTAGTAATCTCTTCATTAGCAGCAGTCATACTAGTATAAATGTTAAACATCTCAACAGATAGTTGTTCAATCATGCATTTATACTCTGAAACAGACATGTCTATAGTAGTGAGAGATGGTACCCGAGGGTCTGATGGAGATGTATCATCCTTGGAATTGGCCATCAAGGCATAATTGCAAAATTCTTGTTCCTCTCCATCACTGTCAGAATCATCCCAACACTTCCCTTCAGCTATGTAGGCCTTACCTTGTGTCTGTTTTTTCAGAAGGGCCTCATACTTAGCTTCGAGCTCAAGATAATCTCTATCCTTCTTTTTAGGCTTCTTGCATTCACTAGCAAAATGCCCTAGGTCATTGCATCTATAGCACCTTACAGATGACCTATCCACATGGCTGGTTTTGAACTTATTCTTGTTTGGTTTCACAGGTGCCTTGCTCTTGTTGAATGAATGGTTTTGGGTTTTAGGTTTGAAGGGTTGGTTCCTCTTAAATCTGATGTTTGGAAATTTTCTGGCCATGAAAGCATATGAAGTGTTTTCCATCCCATCTAGTTCTTCAAGAGTATAGAACTCATCTTCCTCCTTCTCCTCAACCGGTTCACTTACCTCAGCTTCAGTTTCTTCCTCTTCTACTACCTCCTCTATCCTTAATTGGGTTGTAGATGCTTCTAGGTCTTGAATAGATTTGTTGACAATCAAGGCACATGATGTGTTTATCATTCTGCCTTGGTTGGCTTGGATAGCCCTTTTCTGAAGCAACTCAAGCTCATGAGTTTTTAAAACCCCATAGAGCACATCATATGTAACTTTGTTCAAATCTCTTTCCCTTAGAGAAATGACCCTTTGCTCTAGATGGTTTGGTGAAGATAGCAGAAACTTCATGTTTAACTCCTTGGTACTGTAAACCTTGCCATTCATCTGCAACTCAGTAACTAACTTGTGAAATCTCTCAAACATCTCAGTAATGCTTTCCTTGGGTTGTGCCATGAAAGCCTCATACTGTGTGACCAGTATCTGTTTCTTGTTTTCTCTAACCTCATCAGTTCCTTCACATAACACCTCAATGTGATCCCACATTTCTTTGGCAGTGGTACATGAAGCAATGTTTGTAAACATTGACATGTCCATGGAATCTATAATCAGCAACATGAGGTGACTGTCAAGGGCAACCATGTCCTTTTCTGATTCTGTCCATTTGGATGGATCCTTAGCCACATAAGATCTTGGAATAGTAGTGGTTCCAACAGTCTTTTCAGGAATCTCCTGTTGGGGAACAAATGGACCATTCTTAAGGATCTCAGGATACAAATGATGAGATGCTTTGATGAACAACTGCATCTTTATCTTCCAGAGGTTATAATTCTCTTTGTCAAACTTAGGGACTTTCACCGTTCCTGTAGTCTTTGGTGTATTCGAACTCATGATCGTTTTTCTATTTTTGAATAAACAGCCCGCTCTGATACCACTTGTTGAGTATTGAATACAGTAAAAGAATACAGAGGGGGGGTGAATGGATTCTTGAACTTTTCTTGTCTCGAGTCTATGTAGCAGATAAGTGTTTGTGTGTGCAAGGTGTAGGTGAGGATAAAGAACAACACAAGACATTATATCACTTTAATCTAATGTATTATTAGATAAAGGTTGCTACAATCTGTGAATACAAATGATAGTATTCTCAGCTTCGTTTTTCTCAGAGAGATATAGCTTACAGTGTATGAAAAACTTTGACTCACAAAAGTTAATCGCTAAGGAAGTGAGGTTGTATCCTTATAGCATGGATACAACCTACTTACTACAAATAAGGTAGCTAAACAAATTACTTTCTAGTCTGTCTATCCTTTTTGAGTAAGTGTCCAAACGGTTACAGATTTGACTTTGCAAAGCCTGTTCAGATCCACTTATTTAGCCCTTTGTCTCTTCTATATCTCTCCAAGCTTCCTTGTAGGCTTTCCAGAGCACGTTACAGATTGTGGTCCATAAAGTGCATTGGCCTGTTGCAGGTTTCTGACTTGTACAATTTCTTCAGTATTTTGTCTCCAAGAATGTATGATAAGTGGATTTTATATCCACTTGGAACATTCTATATCGGCTTAAATTGATTGTTTTGGACTCAAGTTTGTGTAGTTTTGATTTGTTTTGTGTAGTTGTGCAGGTTTGCAAGAATATCTAAGCTTTTGTCGTTTTTGGAGATTTAATTGATTAAAATTCGGATTTTTCGGGAAGGTTGCGCAGCTTATACTGTTTTGGCCATATCTGGAGTTCTAGAAGTCCGTTTTCAGCGATCTTACTGCCCACGCGAAGCTTGAGAGATTTTCTACAACCTGGGATAGGAAACAAGTGCAAGAAATATTCTGAATTAAATCGCGCACGTGTTCTTATTAAAGAAGGCTTGGAATTTACTGTTTTGCCCTTTTTCTAATTCTAATTGTATTCTGGGCAGTTTTGGATACCTTCTTTAAATCCTAATTGTAATAGAAGGCAATTTCTTGCTATGTAAGATTTGTAGAGCCTATTTAAACACATCCTACCATATTATGGTACTTTCGATCTTCAATTCTTTCTTCAATATTATGTTTTCATTCATTATCATTATTATTATGTTTTCTTTATTAAATATGCGTAACTAATTCTCTAATCTGAGGATTGGGTAGTATTCCTTGGTATTCATGCATGCTTGATTACATGATTTTCTGCTTTGCTGATCTGTTAATGAGATCTTAACACAATTAGAAGAGTAACTAACTTTTGATTGTATTCTAGGGATTGTAATAAGCTTGGGAGAGAAGTTGCAATCTTAGTACATGATTTAACAGACATAATTTGAATATTAGATCGGGAGATTAATAGGAGAATTGTGAGACATATAATTCTTGGCACTTAACAGTTTATAGATATACTTTGATTGTATCACGGGAGTGACAATTAGGGTGTAGCTGTAGGCACTATATTGTAACCTGGGAGGGTGCAGTATAACTTTAGAAGAATTGTTTTCAGCAAGGTAGGAACACAGATATCACATTAATATTGAGCATGTATTGAGACCAAGTGAAGAACCCCAGTTCTTAGATTGTTTTCCCATATATTTGAATCTCAGTTTAAAATCAATTCTTAGTGCTTATAATTAGTTCTTGGATAATTTAGTTAATACACAAACCCAAAATTCTTCTCACACACTTCTAGACGTAAAGAGATAAGAAACTTGAACTTGATATTAAATTTAGTCCTTCCCTGAGAACGAACACACAAAAATACTACTAACAAATTGGCGCCGCTGCCGGGGAAGGTAGTATAGTTGAGCTTAGGTTAATTGTTTCTTATTGTTTAGATTTTAATTGGTTCCACAAGTTGTTTTGTTGGTGATTTTCAGGTGTATGCGACGTGCATCTTGCGCTAGAAAGTTGGAATTTGACCCTGAAATCGAGCGTACCTTGAGAAAGATAAGAAAAGAGAAAGCTTAGATGACGGACGCTGAGAATGTTAACGCAAATATTAATGCAAATGTTAATGCAAATGTTAATGCTGATCAGACTTCTATTTGGGACCATGAGACACCTAATCCTGCCAATTGCATGTACAAAACTCCAGAGATTGGTGCAACCCAATTCAACATTAACGCGAGTTTAATTCAGATGATCAGCAATCAAGCTTTCGAAGGAGATATTGAATTAGAAGATCCACACAGACATTTAGAGCGTTTCGTGCAGATGTGTGGCTCATTCAGAATCAATGGTGTTACGAGTGATCAGATTCGTCTCCATATGTTTCCCTACTCTATTAAGGGAAGAGCTTTGGAATGGTTTCAGCAACTTCCAAACACTGCGGTTGCTACATGGGATAGTCTTTCTACTGCATTATTGTCCAAATATTATCCATCTGACAAGACGCAACAATTGAGGACTACGATTATGAGTTTCAAAGCACAACCGGGTGAAGGTCTATATCAGGCATGGGAGAGATTCAAGGCACTATTGAGGAAGTGTCCACATCACGGCTTGGAAGATTGGCAGATCATTAGTACTTTTTATGGGACCATGAATGCAGATATTCGTTTGAGTTTGGATGTAGCTGCTGGTGGAAATTTCAAGAAGGCACCAACTACACAGGCTAAAGCACTCCTTGAGGAATTGGCATCTAATAATTATTCATGGGCACCTAGTGGGACGAGCTCAGCAAAAGCAGCACAAGAATCTGAGATGATCAACATGCTGGCTCAAAAATTGGATACTCTAACTCAGGAGATGCGAGGACAAAGAGCAAATGTGAATGCTATTTCTTCACCTATGGAGGGGTATAATGATTATGGTGCTAATCAAAACTCTTATGTGCAACAATTTCCAGAAGACGCATCTTTTATTCAGGAAAGACAGCCATGGCCGGTTCTGAATAACTCCTATTACAATCCAAATCAAAGGCCAAACAACAATCTTTCTTACAGTAATAATCATGCGGCTAATCCTTCTTATGCATTTCCAAGGCAGAATCAACCTTCTGGTTTTCAGTCACGACCACCATATCAAGCACAGCAGCAGTATCAACCTCCGCCAAAGAAAGAACCAGCTGATTGGGAGGTTGCACTAAATAAGATTATACAAGGAACTTCTGGGGCATTGGCTAATATGGAATCAAGAATAGAGCAGATGGCATCATCTCAAAAGATGCTAGAAACACAGATTGGGCAGATTGCCTCCAAGATGGGTGTTCGTGAGCAAGGATCACTTCCTAGTCAACCCGACCAGACTGGTAAAGAGCAATGCAAAGCAATTACTTTGAGGAGCGGGAAAGAGTTGCCCGAGGTTGAGGTTCTTGAGCCTAAAGAGAAGGATGCTGAAAAAGAAAGTGAGATAGTAGAGATCGATGCAGAAAAGTCAGAGAAAGTAGATGAAGAAAAGAAGGAAGAAGAACCAGAAAAGCCGTATGTTCCTCCACCACCTTATGTTCCTCATATTCCATTTCCACAGAGACTTCACAACAGGCAGTTAGAGAAGCAGTACGAGAAGTTCTTGACTATGTTCCGGCAGTTACATGTCAACATTCCTTTGGCTGAAGCTTTGAATCAAATGCCACTCTATGCTAAATTTCTTAAGGAGATGTTGACAAAGAAGAGGAAACTTGAGGATGCAGAAACCATTACTCTCAATGCTGAATGCAGTGCAGTCATCCAAAAGGCCATTCCTCAGAAATTGAAAGATCCGGGAAGCTTTTCTTTGCCTTGCACTATTGGGAAGATGGAGAACATGAAAGCCTTGTGTGATTTAGGGGCTAGTGTGAGTTTGATGCCATATTCAATATGCAAACGACTTGGTCTTGGAGAGCTTAAAAAGACACGGATTTCACTTCAGTTAGCGGATCGTTCTGTTAAATATCCGTTGGGGGTCGTTGAAGATGTGGTTGTCAAAGTGGATAAATTTGTCATACCTTGTGATTTTGTGGTGTTAGAGATGGATGAAGATGTCGAGATACCCATTATCTTGGGAAGGCCATTCTTGGCTACTGCTGGTACTACAATCGATGTTAAAGCTGGAAAATTGACATTGAATGTTGGCAAGGACAAAGTGGAATTTGATCTTAACAAAGCAATGAAGATGCCTCCTTTTGGAGCAACTTGTTTTACTGTTGACAGAGTTGATGAAATTGTGCAGCTAGAAAATGAACACTTCATGGGAGCAGAAAGGGTATTAGATGATGTAGTAGAAGAAGAAGCACTTGTTGTTCGAGACACAGAAGTTGAGATGGTTTTTACGCTTTCAGAGACACCACAGGTGGAACTTAAACCTCTACCTGCTAATTTGAGGTATGCCTTTCTTGGTCCTAATGATACATATCCTGTGGTAGTTTCTGCGTTGCTTAGTGATGATGAGCTAGAAAAATTATTACATGTTCTTCGGCAATATAAATCAGCTATTGGTTGGACAATTCAAGATATCAAGGGAATTAGCCCTGCTCTTTGCATGCATAGAATTGCCTTAGAAGATGATCATAAGCCTGTGATTGAGGGACAAAGAAGATTGAATCCGAATTTGTAAGAGGTGGTGAAGAATGAAATCACTAAGTTGCTTGACGCTGGTATCATATATTCGGTTCCACACAGTAAGTGGGTTAGTCCTATTCATGTTGTGCCTAAGAAAGGTGGGATGACTGTTGTTCACAATGAGAAGAATGAATTAATTTCCACGATAACAGTAACAGGTTGGAGAGTTTGCATTGATTACAGGAAGTTGAATAACGCTACTCGCAAAGATCACTTTCCCCTCCCATTCATTGATCAAATGCTCGAAAGGTTGGCGGGTAATGAGTATTACAACTTTCTGGATGGTTTCTCGGGCTACTTTCATATTCCTATTGCACCCGAAGATCAGGAGAAGACCACCTTTACTTGTCCTTATGGTACTTTTGCTTATCGGAGGCTTCCTTTTGGTTTGTGTAATGGTCCTTCGACGTTTCAACGGCTCATGAACCACATATTCTCAGATTTTAAAGGGAAAGACATGGAGGTCTTCATGGATGACTTCACAGTTTATGGTTCTTCCTTTGAATCATGTTTAGCTAGTTTGTCGAAAGTGTTGCAGAGATGTACTAAAACTAATCTTGTTCTTAATTGGGAAAAATGTCACTTTATGGTGAAGGAAGGCATTGTGCTTGGGCATAAAATCTCTAATAAAGGCATTGAGGTCGATAGAGCAAAAATTGAAGTTATTGAAAAATTGCCACCACCTTCATCTGTGAAAGGAATTCGAAGTTTCCTTGGTCATGCTGGTTTTTATCGACGGTTCATCAAGGATTTCTCCAAGTTAGCTCGGCCTCTCTGTAATCTTCTTGAAAAGGATCGTGTTTTTGACTTTGATGAAAGTTGTCTTGTTGCGTTTAACAAGCTGAAGAAGGAACTTACTTCTGCACCCATAGTTACATCTCCTGATTGGAGCTTGCCTTTTGAGCTTATGTGTGATGCTAGTGACTATGCTGTGGGTGTTGTTCTTGGGCGAAAGAAGGATAAGCGTATGCATGTGATAGCTTATGCAAGCAAGACTCTTGATGATGCACAAATCAACTATTCAACTACGGAGAAAGAGCCACTTGCAGTGGTGTTTGCACTTGATAAATTTAGATCCTATCTTGTTGGGTCTAAGGTGATTGTCTATTCAGATCATGCTGCGATTCGTTTCTTGATGACAAAGAAGGATGCCAAGCCTCGTCTAGTTCGTTGGATTCTCTTACTCCAGGAATTTGATCTTGAGATTCGAGATAAGAAGGGGTCCGAGAATTTGGTAGCTGATCACTTATCTAGGTTGGATCAAGGAGATGGAGAGGTAGGAGGTGAAAAACCTATCAATGATAAATTTACGGAAGAGCAGCTTCTAGGTGTGTCCTTGTCTACACCATGGTATGCAGATTTTGTGAATTACATTGTGGGAGGAGTTGTGCCGGATAATCTCTCGTATAACCAAAAGAAGAAATTCTTTTATGATGTGAAGCACTACTATTGGGAGGAACCGCTACTTTACAAGGAGTGTGCTGATGGAATGTTTCGTAGATGTGTGCCTCATGATGAAGTTCCTCATATTTTCAGGCATTGTCATTCTCTTGAGTGTGGAGGCCATAACAGTAGTATGAAGACAGTGGCGAAGGTTTTGCAGTCAGGATTCTATTGGCCAACCATGCATCAGGATGCTAGAGACTTTGTGGCAAAGTGTGATAGATGTCAGCGAGTTGGAAATATTTCGAGGAGGAACGAGATGCCTTTACAATCTATTCTTGAGGTGAAGATTTTCGATGTGTGGGGGATGGACTTCATGGGTCCATTTCCATCTTCTTATGGGAACCAGTATATTTTGGTAGGAGTTGATTATGTCTCTAAATGGGTTGAAGCTATTGCATCTCCTACTAACGATGTTAGAGTGGTGAAGAAGTTCCTAAAGAAGCATGTGTTCACTCGATTTGGAGTGCAAAGGGCTATTATCAATGATGGAGGTGCACACTTTTGCAATAAACAGGTGGCTGATCTCTTGAAAAAGTATGGTGTGACACAAAAGATGGCAACTCCTTATCATCCGCAAACAAGTGGACAAGTTGAGATTTCGAATCGTGAGTTGAAGTCAATTTTGGAGAAGACAGTGGCAATGTCAAAAAAGGATTGGTCAATAAAGCTTGATGATGCACTTTGGGCATACAGGACGGCGTTTAAAACACCTATTGGAATGTCTCCATATAGGTTGATCTTTGGGAAGCCATGTCATTTGCCGGTGGAACTTCAGCATAAGGCATTTTGGGCGACAAGAGAGTTGAATTTTAATCTTAAATCTGCAGGAGAGAAGCATTTACTTCAACTGGGAGAGCTTGAGGAAATTAGGCTCCAATCTTATGAAAATGCTAGTATCTACAAGGAGAAGACCAAATTGTGGCATGACAAGCACATTCAGAAGAAGGAATTTGAGGTTGGGCAACATGTTCTATTGTTTAATTCAAGACTCCGTTTATTTCCTGGAAAGCTTAGATCAAGATGGTCCGGACCTTTTGAGATTGTGAAGGTCTATCCTAATGGGGTTTGTGAGATTACTAGAGAAGGGTCAGATGTATTCAAGGTGAACGGGCAGAGACTTAAGCCATACCTGCTTGGAGAAATAGTGGAGCAAGGAATGAGCACTCTTCACCTCCAAGACCCTACTATGAGTTGAGGAAGTAACGTCAAGCTATTGATGTTAAACGAGCGCTTCTTGGGAGGCAACCCAAGCATTTTTGTACCTTGGTGTAGCATAGGATTTTTACTTTCGATCAGGAAAAAAAAAAAACGAAAATTGAGCAATTTGCAGGTCTGTAACGCAACTTGCCCCTGCGTTACTGACCTTGGCGCCATTTGCCCCCCTGTTGCGCAAGTTGCGCCTGCGCAACTGTCCTTGAGGCAATTTGCCCCCCTGACACGCCAATTGCTCCGGCGCATCTGCATTAACAGCAAATTGCTGTTCACACGCGCAAATTGCGCGTCTTCCAGGAGTGATCAGATTTTTTTTTTTTTTCAGCCTTCACTGTTTTGCCGTGTGTTACTGTTGTGTGCATATTAAAATAAAAAAAAAAACAATTTTCTTCACCCCAATTTCTTTTTATACTCTCATCTTTCCCCTAAATCTTTTCCTATTTTAATTCCAAAACCCCTCATCTCTCCTAAAAAATTTCAAATTCCTATTTCTTTTCTAATTCTTTTTCTTTTATTCATTAAATATTTTTTCTATCCTATATCAAATTCCAAATTCCACCTAAATTTTTTCCTTTTCACATTAAAATTCTTATATTCATCCTATCACTCCATGGCCTATATATACCCATCCATACACACCCAATTCATTATCTTCCTCCTCTACATCTCTTAAAAATTCAAGTTTGGGGGAAAATTAGGACAAGTTCACCTCTTTGATTCGTAGTGGGATTTCTTTTCTTTATTTTATTTTATTACGAATTTGTGTTCTTGTACATTGGGTTTTTTGTATTATTCTTGTTACTTGGGTATTTTTGGTGTGATTCTTCTTGGTGGTTTTTGGTGGGATATTTCTTGGTGGTAGTTGGTGGTGCTATTGTTGAGTGGGGTTTTGGTTATCATGGCGCCTAAGCGAATGAGGGGTGGTTCTATTAGGGTGGAGAGATTTTCTTCTCCGGATGCGGAGGTTGAGTATAATCGGTTGTTATCAAGGTCGGTGGCGAAAGAAAGGGGATTTCTGCCAATTCGTCATTATGGGTTGGTTGATGAGATTAGTGAGTTACGTTGGGGAGAGATTTGTAAGGCACCTGCTCCGGTTCCGGTGAATATTGTTAGGGAGTTTTATGCTAATGCTAAAGGTGAGCCGGATGAGGTGT
Organism: Kitagawia praeruptora; assembly: GCA_037693485.1. Taxonomy (NCBI): domain Eukaryota; kingdom Viridiplantae; phylum Streptophyta; class Magnoliopsida; order Apiales; family Apiaceae; genus Kitagawia; species Kitagawia praeruptora. The sequence continues at coordinate 110,206,319 of CM075351.1, read as the reverse complement.
GTATGGTTCGAGGTAAACAGGTGGATTATAGTATTGATGCTATTCGTGCAATTTTGGGGCAACCACCTAAGCTTGTGGGGGATGAAGATTGGGCAAGGAAGACTAGTAAGGATGTGGATTTGGAGGCAATTTTTCGTGAATTATGTGTTCCTGGTACAGTTTGGAAGTATAAATTGGGCACCACTGAGCCGGTTAATTTTCTGTCTTCTGCTATGAATAAATTTGCACGTGCATGGTATGCATTTCTTTGTGCGAATATTATGCCTACTTCTCATATAGGTGAGGTCACAGTTGATAGATTGATTCTTCTTTGGGGCATTCTAAAGGGGAAGTACATTGATGTAGCCTATATTGTTCATCAGAATATTCTACGATTTTTAAAGTCTAATGCGCTTTCATCGATGCCCCATGCTTCTGTTATAGCTGGCTTATGTAAAGATAGTGGTGGTGTCTGGGGTGCGGATGAGGAGTTGCAGTCACCTTTGGCTACCATTACTGATGTGTCTATTGATCGAATGCCTGACTGGCAAGGTGGGGTTCCACATCCGAGGGGGCTTGGTTATATTGTTGATGATGTTGGTGCTAGTGGTCGTGGAGCGGGTGCTCAGCCACGGGGTTCAAGAGTACCGAGAGTTTTAGATGCCCACTTTAGGCGTTTGTACAGGCGGATGGATGCTATACATGCTTGTAACCGAGAGTATGCTCAAGATATGGCTACAGCTTTGAGAGATGCGGGTATTCAGGCAAGGTGGCCAGTCTATGGAGCTCGTACGCAGTATCCACCGCCAGATTCTGATTCCTCCGAGGAGGAGGACGAGTAGGTATGTTTTCTGTTATCCCTTGTATTTACTTCCATTCAATGCGGACATTGAATATTTTAAGTTTGGGGGTGTTTGAGGGATTAGTAAGTTGTTGTTGTATTAATTGTTCATGTAGGATTTCATGCTTTGCATATTAGTAGTAATAAATTATGCATTTATGTTTGTGTTATCTACGTTTGTTTCATATAGGACATTCTGTTTTTATGTTCGTATTTCATGTGAATTCATAATAGTTTGCATTTGCACCCATGCTTGATAGGAATTTTGTGTTGTTGACGCTTTTGATTGAGAAATGATATGCTTTGTTCTTGTGCACACACATACACTAGTAAGTTGAAGCTAGTAGACTTATTGAATGTTGTAAGTAATTAGAAGGACATGAATATGTGCAAGATGATTTAGTTTGCATGCTTTGAATACAAGTTGGTGCGTTAGAGAGATGTTTGCTTGGGATTGAGTATGTTTTTCCACCAAGTGAGTTTTTGAGCCATATTGCATATTTTTTGCAATTTATTCGTTTGCTTGAGTGTCCACGGATTGTTTGCATTGCTAGCAGTTGTTTGAGGTCTTTCTTGAAACGCATGACATTATTTGACGATTAAAATGATAAAGGCATTAGGAATAACCGCATATTTTCCCATATTACCACACCATGTTTACATGATCAATTAGTTAACCCGTTGAGCTTAATCCTATTTTTTCGGTGACACACCACATTACTTGCCTATATCTTTTTCTTGTATTGACCTTACATTAACTTGAACCCAATTGTCAAAGGCTAGTAAAGTGCTTAAGGGAGTAATAAGGTGTGCGGGGAGGGGTTTATTGTTGGTCATACTTTTGGGGAAAATATTGAGATTGGGTTTGGTTGTTTACTTGATAGTCAGCATATGTAATAAATTGTGGGATCATTGTTATTGTTTATATTATTGTTTTATTTAGCTCTCGAAAAAAAAAAGAAAAAAAAAGAAAAAAAAGGAAGAAAATATATATATATATATATATATATATATATATATATATATATATATATATATATATATATATATATTATGAGAGCAAGTTTGTGTTTGTTGTGATCCTACTTTAGTCGACTAGTCGAGTGTTCTTAGTAAAATTTATGTGGGGGGGAAAATAGAGTGTTGTGTATGATTTATTATGGTACTTACTAGCTTTTGACACTTCACCTGTTTTTGGCTTATTTGACATATCTTGTCCCTAGCCCACGTTACAACCCAATTAAAGACCTTTTGATTATCGTCATTGATGTATGTTGTGTTAAGAGTTAGATTGATACCAAATGTCAAGCATGCTTATGATTTTGTTGGAATTGAGTGATACACTTACCCTTGTTCTTGAGTGAATATTCTTTTGTGAGTGGATTGTGAGTGTTTGCTTGTTTTTGCGTATGAGATCCCGAGTTTTGTCTCAAAGATGTGCTCTTGTAGGCTTAGCATGTTTACTAACTTATTCTTACACTTGACATGGGCTTGTGAGAACTTATGCATGTTCATTGAGTAGACTATGTGAATACTTGCACTTTCGACACCAAGACATTGCGTATTTACTTTGATTCATAAGTTGATATGGCATGAGAGGATTTGAAGGTATGGTAGGCTAGATTAATTGCATTTTTCATATAGTTGCATTCATGCATTGCATTGCATTAGGTTAAATGGATTTTGTGGGTACATTCGCTATAGGCCCTCACGAGACCTTACTCGTCCACTAGGGCTTCCTAGGGGTTTAAAGGGCTTGTTGCATATGCCAAATGCAACCGTGATCACCTACGGAAGTGGTACTAATTAGGTAGTTATAATTGTTTATGCTTGAGGACAAGCATCGGTTTAAGTTTGGGGGTGTTTGATAAGTGGATTTTATATCCACTTGGAACATTCTATATCGGCTTAAATTGATTGTTTTGGACTCAAGTTTGTGTAGTTTTGATTTGTTTTGTGTAGTTGTGCAGGTTTGCAAGAATATCTAAGCTTTTGTCGTTTTTGGAGATTTAATTGATTAAAATTCGGATTTTCCGGGAAGGTTGCGCAGCTTATACTGTTTTGGCCATATCTGGAGTTCTAGAAGTCCGTTTTCAGCGATCTTACTGCCCACGCGAAGCTTGAGAGATTTTCTACAACCTGGGATAGGAAACAAGTGCAAGAAATATTCTGAATTAAATCGCGCACGTGTTCTTATTAAAGAAGGCTTGGAATTTACTGTTTTTCCCTTTTTCTAATTCTAATTGTATTCTGGGCAGTTTTGGATACCTTCTTTAAATCCTAATTGTAATATAAGGCAATTTCTTGCTAGGTAAGATTTGTAGAGCCTATTTAAACACATCCTACCATTGTAAATCATAACAATTCATAGCTTTTAATCGCATTAAGGTACTTTCGATCTTCAATTCTTTCTTCAATATTATGTTTTCATTCATTATCATTATTATTATGTTTTCTTTATTAAATATGCGTAACTAATTCTCTAATCTGAGGATTGGGTAGTATTCCTTGGTATCCATGCATGCTTGATTACATGATTTTCTGCTTTGCTGATCTGTTAATGAGATCTTAACACAATTAGAAGAGTAGCTAACTTTCGATTGTATTCTAGGGATTGTAATAAGCTTGGGAGAGAAGTTGCAATCTTAGTACATGATTTAACAGACATAATTTGAATATTAGATCGGGAGATTAATAGGAGAATTGTGAGACATATAATTCTTGGCACTTAACAGTTTATAGATATACTTTGATTGTATCACGGGAGTGACAATTAGGGTGTAGCTGTAGGCACTATATTGTAACCTGGGAGGGTGCAGTATAACTTTAGAAGAATTGTTTTTAGCAAGGTAGGAACACAGATATCACATTAATATTGAGCATGTATTGAGACCAAGTGAAGAACCCCAGTTCTTAGATTGTTTTCCCATATATTTGAATCTCAGTTTAAAATCAATTCTTAGTGCTTATAATTAGTTCTTGGATAATTTAGTTAATACATAAACCCAAAATTCTTCTCACACACTTCTAGACGTAAAGAGATAAGAAACTTGAACTTGATATTAAATTTAGTCCTTCCCTGAGAACGAACACACAAAAATACTACTAACAATGTATTCGAGAAGTGACTAAGTAAGTGATTCGAGAACTAGATTTGACTTGATCGATAACTCTGAGTTCTCGAACACTGTTATATTGACATATCGAATTACTTCTCGAATAGCTCTTTTTCATCAGGAGTCCTTGAGTTGTCGAATAGAACATTTGACTTATCGAATCCTCGAGATATCGAATAGCTTTCTGAGTCCTTGAGATATCGAATGGGACTTTGACTTGTTGACTCTTTGAGAACTCGAATACTACTTTTGACTTGTCGACTTCTTGAGTTCTCGAACAGAGTAATAGACATATCGAATCTCTGAGATATTGAATGAGATATCGAACAGTGTATTCAGAGATATCGAATAGTGTCTTGAGATATCGAATCCCTGACTTCTCGAATGCTGGACTTCTCGAATAGACAAAACTACTTCTCGAATTGGTACTTAGGCAATTTCTTCACTTTCTTCAAATCCCAACTGTGATTATTTGACAGTCTTTATCTTCTTTCTTGAGGCATGAACCTTGGAACTTCTTTCAAGCATTATTCTTGACTTTATAAGTACAGTTACACAACTAGGATTTGGTGCCTATTACAAGTACAAAACAAGTAGAGACTCTACAACTAGAGGTTCCCTCAGTTAAGAGGTCATGTAAGTAATGCAAAGCATTACAAACAATTAGGCTTGTAATTAGATGTAAACAGGCATGCCTCTGTGACTAACAAAGTACGCATGTCTCAAATGCGTATTCGACGGGTATTTTTGTGCGCCTAAAGGCATTTTGGGCATTTTGGGCAGTGGGTTCTCTAAAGTGGTGTATTTTAGTCATTTTTTCATAATAGATGACCTCCTAGTGGAGACAAAATTTTTCTTTCACTCCAATAATCCGGCTCAAAATTCATCTCTACTTACTTTTAAAGAAAGTGATATAAACCAATAAAGAATGACGAAAGAGAGGAAGGAGAGTCTAAATTTGAGGAGAATATATTAGATCTTAAAATTTAAGGAACATCTAGGAAAGACGGTTGGAGTTAATTTTTAGTATATATTCATCAAATTCTAATTATGATTTAGAAATTTGTTGGAGATGTTCTAAAAGCTTTTAAAATAGAAGAGAGAAAAGAGACTTTTAAGTTTTTAAATTTTTTTAAAAAAATCAATTGAAATTTCAATTTTAGTAGTATTTTTTTTTTGAGTTAAAAGTTTGTTTGAAGAATTTCTTAAAGATATTCTTATATTCTATTTTTATGTATTATTAACTAGACAATACACTTTAGCTTTCTTACATTTTATATTTATATTTTCATGAAGATATGCATTTAATTTTATTCTAAATCGATAGCTTCATCATATCAACATACAAATAAAAATTTAATTTAAATTTTTAGTATAAGAACATGCCGATATAACTCAAACTTAATAATGTGAACACCAAACTAAGAGATTGCCAATGTAAACTTGTAATCTACTAAACTATTTGTATTTTTTATAATTAAAATTCCTGAACAAAAAATTTGGTTGCATAAAAATAAATTTTGAATCTAATTCATTTTTTAGTAATAGCTTTATACCCGTGCAATGTAGGGGATGTTTTATAAATTATTTCAAAACTTTTTTTAAACAGTAGTCCTTCGATTAAATTAAATTTTTAATATTTTTTTTAATTTTCAATATTATGATATTTTTTTAATATTTTAATTATTATATATATATATATATATATACATATATATATTAATATTTTCAATAAGATTTAAATTTAATTTCTATTAAAATTATATGAAAAATACTACTATATTTTATTATCGTTTTGTTATTGAATGTATTTTATTGAATTTGTATATCTGTTTTAAGTTGTATTTTATTTTGTTGTACTGAAGACCAGACTGCCGCTTACCAAAGTTTTGGATAAAATCACTCTTACACTTATTATTAAGGGCTTTTCTCATAAATATATATAAAAAAGTAAATTTTTGCAATTTTACTTTTGTTAAGAAAAGCTATTTGCAATTTTACTAACCTAAGTTTCAAAATTGCAAAAATACTATCTTTTAGGGCAACCCTGCCCAGCTGCCCAGTCTGCCCAGCCGTGCAACCACATTCAACTTTTATTTTTTTTTTTAAATTTAAAAAAGGGTGCTATCTGGGTTCCATGGCCCCGCAGGGGCATATTCAACCAAATGCAACCACTATCTTCAAATAATAAGAAGGTTATTTTGATAATCAAAATGAAATATAAGTAAATTTCATAAATTGAACAAAATTTTTAACGTAAAAAATCGTCAATATTTCTCTCTTTTATTTCTGCGTAGTTTTAATTGGAAAATAATTATTAATCCATCACTAAATTTAAGATTATTTTGTTAATTTTATGTGGACTGTAAGATCGTGCAAATCAAAATTTAAGAATTCAAGATATAGCACAAATATTAAATTGAACGTGTAAAATCTGATATATATATATATATATATATATATATATATATATATATATATATATATATATCAATTTTTTAACAACAATTTGGAGGGGCGAAAAGGAACGCTTTAAAACTGTAGGGCTTTATGGGTATAAACATGCAAACTTGAAGGCCCAAAAGGTCATTAAGCCTATATATATATATATTTCAAAAATGAGGTCGAAAATGACAACTGACAAATGGAACCTGAAATCAGAAATTTAGTTACATGTGGTTGCATTCAGTTGCAAATTTAGTTGAATGTAGTTGCATTCAGTTGAATATGCCCCTGCGGGGCCAGGAAACCCAAATCCACCAAAATATCCCCACCTTAAATAAAAAAAAACGTACACAAGTCGGCTGGCAGAAAGTTCAATAGAAAGGGGGAGGGTTAGGGTTAGTATTTTTGAAATTTGAAACTTAGTTTAGTAAAATTGCAAATAGACTTTCTTAACAAAAGTAAATGTGCAAAAATTTACTTTTTCATATTTATTTTTCAAAAGAGCCCAAAATATTAATATTATTATAGATATTAAAAAAAAAGTAATGCGTTGCACGAATTATAAGCTAATCTATACTATATTATAATAAGCAAAAGGAGGTATAATTTGTATTTGGTTATCTCCTATTTTTTGTTATCCCCATTTTTGGTTATCCCTCACTTATCACCGTTAGATCAGCAACTCAAATAAATCATGACCGTTAGATTTAACAATACTAAAATACTAAAAATTGTTATATGCAGAGGTCCAAGGTTCGATTCCCGCCAACAACATATTAATTAATATTTAATACTAAAAATTATTAATTAGATTTAACAATCTATATATATTATTATGCCTGGAGATTGGAAATGCACCAGAACAGTTCAAGGTATTTTTCTTGAATTTTCGTTTTTTTTATTTTTTTTTATTAAAATTCTTTTCTTGAATTTCCCTATTCAAGTTCACTATAATTTTTTTTCGGATTATTGTAGGGTACACGACCTTAACTTCTCAAGCAATTTTTATTATCAATAATTGTGAAAGTCGTAATAAATTATGGAAATACAAGATATTTACTTAATATCTGGATTTGTATACAAACAATACAGACAGATTTTCAATGTTGCACATGAATAAATAATATACGAGTTATGATCAAATCTATTAAAATTAAAAAATCCAGTCATTTATCGAAAGGAAAAATTAATAAAAAAGCTATACACCCATTGTTTCGTTATATTGTGTTGAAATAAATTTTTATTGTAATTAAACAAATTTTTACACTATTATTGAATATGTATATTATGAGAGGGGTGTCGGCTTTAAAAAACATTATTAACCTTAACTTCTCAAATAATCTTTATTATCAATTATTGTGAAGTCATAGTAAATTTTGGAAGTACAGAATTTTTTACTTAATATCTGATATTTATAAACAAATCATCTGCATGAATAAATTACACATGAGTTATGACCAAACTAATTAAATTGAACAAGCCCAAACATTTTATCGAAAGATTAGATTGATAAAAAAATTATGCACCCATTGTTTTAGTATAATGTGTCAAAATAAATTAATATTCAAATTAAATAAATTCTTACACTGTTATTGAACATGTATATTATGAGAGGGGTGTCGGCTTTAAAAAATGTTATTAAGTTGTATTCAGTATTTGTAACTTTTGATCGTAAATATTACGTTCATATTGTAATTTCTTTATTATGTTTTTGATATTTTTAGAATTATCAAAATTTTAGATATATAATGAGAGTATTTTTCCAATTAATAATTCATGTAAATTAATTTTAAATTAATTTTTTTATAGAAAATTCATAAGAGACCAATCAATTTTTAAGAATAATAGAAATTAAATTATCTATTACAATAAGGGCCAAAAGATTACAGTGGTCTTAAAGACATGATACAAAGACCATGAGTGAATGTTAGTCGTCTGTGAACCAGACCAGTTGCACTAGGCGTCATCACTTCACAAAGGAATCGAAGTATCTAACTCATAAACACTGTTAAGAGGTATGATTGAGTTTAGAGTAGTATTGATATCCTCCATTTTGGAAACTGCATATTTAAGGATGTCAAATTAAGAAGAAAATGAATAGTATTCAAAATCACTATTCACATGAATAGTAATCGAAATCAATATTCATATGAATAGTAACCGAAATTACTATTCATGAATAGTAACAAAAATTACTATTCATCCGGGTCCCACCTTTAAATGATTTTGCGAGCAAGACAAAGACAAAAGGTAATCGGCAAACGATTGTTACCCGCATTCTATATAACATATAGGCCTACCGACTAATATTTTGTACTTTTCACAAAAACGAGGCCCCAAATTAAAACTAGAGATTTTGACAAGTGATTTAATTAAGCAAGGATAAGGAAATGTGATATATCAAAAAGAAAAATTATAGAATATTATAAAGAACGGAGTCATTTGAAAACTTAATCACAATTTTACGACCATATACTACCCAACCCAATTAACTTTTTCATTTTTCAAAGATCAAATATATTATAAAAAATATTGGATATTTACCAAAAATATTAGATTTAAAGTTTGTTTTTGCAAAAATACCACCTTCCTTAATAAATTGCAATTTTACCAAAAAAAGGTTTCAAATTGCAAAAATACTAGGTCCCCCCTCCTCCCTCAATTTCTCTCTCCTCCCTCCCTCATCATCAGCGCCGACTTTTGTATTTTTTTTTTAACCAAAAATACTAGATTTAAAGTTTGTTTTTGCAAAAATACCACATTCCTTAATAAATTGCAATTTTACCAAAAAAGGTTTCAAAATTGCAAAAATACTAGGTCCCCCCTCCTCCCTCAATTTCTCTCTCCTCCCTCCCTAATCATCAGCGCCGCCGACTTTTGTACTTTTTTTTTTTAAGACGGGGGCTATTGCAACTCAATGCAACCACATTCAAATTATGCAACAAAATGCAACTTTTTTTTAAAAGGTGGGGTGATTTTGGTGGATTTGAGTTGCAAGGCCCCGCCAGGGGCAATATTCAACTGAATGCAACCACATTCAACTTCTTTTTTTTTTTTTTAAAAAGTAGGGTGATTTTGGTGGCTTTGGGTTGCAAGGCCCCGCCAAGGGCAATATTCAACTGAATGCAATGTTAGAAATGATTGATGAGAACAGTGTTTGTAAGCTATAGTGACAAAACAGAGTTTAGCTGGAAGCAGTCAGAGTTTGGTTAAACACTGACTGGAAGCGCAACAGAGGTTGTTAAACTCTGTAGCGGTATTGTCTGAAGAGTCAACTGTGTTTAAAGGTTGATGCAAGATAAGTATGGAAGCAATATCTTTGAAGATTGGAAAGCTGTCAAAGAGATTGAGTTGACTTGAAAGACTGGAGCAATCGTGATTGATATCAATTGTATAGCTTGATTATAGGAGAATCAGTTACTGATTGTACGAAGCTGTATGTTCTATAAATACAGTTAGGTTAACCCTAGAAGGGCAATCGAACATTGAAAAATTCATTGATTGTAACCTAAGCAGCTCTCTGTGATATTTACATCACTGAGAGAGGAATTGTTAATTCCAAACAGTTTTTAATTGTTAAACAGTGTGTTCTTGTTAAGTTACTCATACAGTATTTGATTGCTTATTGTGTATTCGACCTAACAAGTGGTATCAGAGCCTAATCTGTTACTTTATTACAGTTAAAGATCCAAACACAATAGTAATCAATGGCAGAGATACCTCCACCATCTGAGAAAGTCCCTACTACTGTTAGTAGGTATGAAACAATAAGGGTTCCAATACTTAGGCCATCAGAGTATGCAATCTGGAAGGTAAAAATGACCATGTTTCTGGAAGCCACAGATCCAGAATACCTTGATAGAATTTATGAAGGTCCTCACAAACCTACAAAGTTATCTGCTGCTGCTGCTGGTGAGGAATCAAAGGTCATTCCAAAAGAAAAGAAAGATCTAACTGCTGAGGATCTTTCATCTATTGCAAAGGATGCAAAAGTAAGACATTTACTTCACAGTGCATTAGACAATGTTATGTCTAATAAAGTGATTAACTGCACAACAGCAAAGGAAATATGGGATGCACTTGAGGTTAGGTGTCAAGGAACTCCTGCAATCAAGAAAAACAGAAGAAACATACTCACTCAGGAGTATGAGCACTTTGAGGCAAAGTCTGATGAAACCATGACAGAAACATTTGACAGATTCTGTAAACTGCTCAATGATTTGTCATTGGTTAACAAAGAGTATGATTTAGAAGACTCAAATCTCAAGTTTCTTCTTTCTCTACCTGAAAAGTGGGATGTGAAAACAACCACTATAAGAGATAATTATGAACTTGGTGAAACAGAGATTGATGAAATTTATGGGCTGCTCAAAACCCATGAATTGGAATTGGAGCAGAGAAACAAAAGATCAAGTAGAAAGTCAAAGTCTGTTGCTCTTAAGGTTGAGGAGAAACCATCAAAGAAAGAGGCATCAAGGAGAAAGGCAAAAGGGAAAGCCTTAGTCATACATTCAGAGAATGAGTCATTAAACACTGATGTTGACTCAAACACAGATGAATCATCTGATTCTGAAGATGATGAGGAGATGATGCAAATGGCTGCATTGATGGTAAAGACCTTCAAGAAGATGGGATACAAGAACTTCAAGAAGGGAAAGAGATTCTCCAGGGACTACTCAAAGTCTGACAAGAAGAATTTCAAGAAATCTGAGGGAAAGGACTTCAAATCTGGTAAGAAAGATAAGTCTGAAATTCAATGCTACAAGTGTAAGGAGATGGGTCACTATGCCCCTGAGTGCAAGAAGGGTAAAACTGAAAAGGCACTCTACACCAAAGGCAGAGATTGGGCAGATACTTCAGATTCAGATGAGGAAGTCAACTATGCTCTCATGGCTACTACTCAGACTGAAAATGATGATCTCAAGGTACCCCCAACTACCTATGCTTATAACACTGATAATATAACTGAACTGAGAATTTATCTTAAAGCATTGCATATCAGTTATAGGGATCAGACTTTAGAAAATGAGAGGATAAAGTCTGAGTGTTCTCAACTTAAAGAGAGAAATAAACTTGTTGAGGAACAGCTAGAGAACATGAATAAAATTCAGAAAGAGAGAGATGATGCAGTGTTTATTGAACAGGAGTTGCTAGGAAAGTATAAGCAACTAGAATCAGAATTGGAGGATACTAAACACATCATTAAAACTTGGACACACTCTGGTAAAGACACTCAAGAAGTGTTTCAGTCAGACACAGTAGGTCTAGGTTACTCTGAGGGAGATGAACTTAGATTTGAAAATCAGGTAAAAGTTAGACCACATCGTTCATCTGAAGGTAATGTCATGGGAACAAGTGGACCTAAGACTGAAGCACAGAAAAAGGCTGTTAAAGAGTCATATGCTAAAACTTTTGTTAAAGAGGCTAACATTGGTTTAATGACAGATAAACAACTCAAGCATAAGCTAAAGGAGATAAAATCTGTCAACAAACAGAAATTGCCTAAGAAAAACAAAAATGGAAAGGTAGGCATAGCATCAGGAATTAAGCCAATGCTTGCTTCATTGGCTCCTAGAAAAACATGCTTTAATTGTGGTAGCACTAATCATCTTGCTAGTTTCTGCAGTAAGAATAAGAACATTAATTCTTTGCCCTCTAAAACTGCAGTAAAGAGTGATTATGTGAGAACTAGACCACAGACTTTATGCAAACACTGTGGAAGTACTTGGCATTCTATTTACACTTGCAGAGATTATCATGCTATTTACTATATTTACTATGAACCCAAGCCAAATTTGAAATGGGTTAAAGTAAACTCTGCAAATGTAAACTCTGAAAAAGTTAGCTTAAACTCTGTTAATGTAAATTCCGCTGCAAAAGCTAACAGAATTAAGAAAGCCAAAGGATCCAAGCAAGTCTGGATCCTTAAAACTAATAATCAGTGATTGTTTGTGATTGCAGGGCAAAAGGGTTAGTACCCTTGTCGTGGACAGTGGATGTTCAGGACACATGACAGGAAATAAAGCCCTGCTATCAGAGTTTGAGGAGAAGGCTGGCCCAGAAGTTTCCTATGGAGATGGCAACATAGGACATACACTGGGATATGGCAATATTAATCTTGGAAATGTCATCATTACAAATGTAGCTCTGGTTCCAGGACTCAAGCATGATCTGCTATCTGTGAGTCAAATCTGTGACAGAGGATATCATGTAGATTTTCAGCCTGAATATTGTCAAGTGATCAGTAAATCTACAGGGAAAGTTGCTCTAGTTGGAAACAGACACAATAACATATATGAAATTAAATTGTCAACAAACTCTGATGGCAAAGCAGTGTGTCTGTCAACAAGAATGTCCAGTGAGGAGAGTTGGAAGTGGCACAAGAAACTCTCTCATTTGAATCTGAACAACATCAATGAGCTAATCAAGAATGATCTTGTAAGAGGTCTACCAAAATCTTTGTTGAATGTAGAAGGCCTGTGTGATTCTTGTCAAAAGGCCAAACAGAGAAAAGTCTCCTTCAAAAGCAAATCTGAGTCTTCAATTGTTGATCCTTATCATCTCCTACATGTTGATCTTTTTGGTCCAGTGAATGTGATGTCTCTTGGAAAGAAGAAATATGCTCTAGTCATTGTTGATGAATATACCAGGTACACATGGGTATATTTTCTTGCAAAGAAGGATGAAACTGCATTAACACTGACAGAACATATATTACAACTGGAAAAAGGGTCAGAAAATCAAGTGAAGATAATCAGAAGTGACAATGGAACTGAGTTCAGGAATTCATCAATGGAAGAATTTTGCAAGAGTAAAGGGATAAAACAAGAGTTTTCTGCACCTGGCACTCCACAACAAAATGGTGTAGTGGAGAGGAAAAACAGAACCTTGATAGAAGCTGCCAGAACCATGCTAGATGAAGCAAAGTTGCCAACATATTTCTGGGCAGAAGCAGTTCAAACTGCTTGCTTTACTCAAAATGCAACACTGATCAACAAGCATGGTAAAACACCATATGAAATGTTGAAGAAGAAAAAGCCAAATCTAAAATATTTTCATATTTTTGGATGCAAGTGCTTTGTGTTGAAGACTCATCCTGAACAGTTGACCAAGTTTGACCTAAAGGCAGATGAAGGAATTTTTGTTGGCTATCCACTGTCAACAAAGGCATTCAGAGTTTATAATCTGAGAACTAGAGTGATCATGGAATCAATTCATGTGTCATTTGATGACAAGAAAATAACTGGACTTGAAGATGTAAATGAACATGATCAACTGTACTTTGAAAATGAAGATTTATTCTCTGAAAAAGTAAACTCTGATCAGACTGATTTGACAAACTCTGTTCATCTAAACTCTGAACCTCTACTGGTAAATACTGAAGAAACTCTTCAATCAGAAACAAGGGAAGAACCAGTTGAGGGGGAGCATGAAGAATCACATCAAAGTGATAATTCAAACACTGATAGTGACTCAGTTGATAATTCTGAATCAAACTCTGTTGATTCAAACTCTGTTGATAATACTGAGAAGTCACATTCAGGGGGAGCATCTGAAAATGAAGAAAGACACCAAGAAAATCAGGAGAGCATGGATCAAGGGGGAGGATCAAATGATGACAGAAGCAATCTGCCTTCTGCAAGAAAATGGACTAAATCTCACACACCTGATTTGATTATTGGTGATCCAGATGCAAAAGTAAGGACAAGAAGTGCAACAACAAATGAATGTCTTTTTCATGCATTCTTGTCACAAACTGAGCCAAAGAAAGTGGAAGAAGCTCTTAAAGATGCTGACTGGATAACAGCAATGCAAGAAGAGCTAAATGAATTTGAAAGAAATGAAGTGTGGACACTTGTACCAAGGCCCAAGAACAGATCCATTGTTGGTACTAAATGGGTTTTCAGAAATAAAACTGACAGTGAGGGTGTTATCACAAGGAACAAGGCAAGACTGGTTGCAAAAGGCTACTCACAACAAGAAGGAATAGATTATGATGAAACATTTGCTCCAGTGGCAAGATTGGAGGCAATCAGAATCTTTCTTGCATATGCCTCTCACATGAAATTCAAAGTGTTTCAGATGGATGTAAAAAGTGCATTTTTGAATGGAAAACTTGAAGAAGAAGTGTTTGTGGAACAACCACCAGGGTTTGTAGATCCAAAATATCCAGACTATGTCTACAGGTTAGACAAGGCACTCTATGGACTTAAGCAGGCACCAAGGGCATGGTATGAAACCCTTGCCAAATTTCTACTAGAAAGTGGATTTCACAGAGGTACTATTGACAAAACTCTGTTTTACTTCCAAACTGGTAGTGACTTGCTTTTAGTACAGATATATGTAGATGACATCATTTTTGGATCTACTAATGATAAACTCTGTAAGAAGTTTGCCAAACTCATGCAGTCAAGATATCAAATGAGTATGATGGGAGAGCTTAGTTATTTTCTAGGCCTACAGGTGAATCAAACAGATGATGGAATTTTTATAAATCAAGCAAAATATACCAGAAACCTTCTCAAGAAATTTGGTATGCTTGATTGTTCATCTGCAACAACTCCCATGGCAACTGCAACAAAATTGGACAAAGATGCAGGGTCATCAGTAGATATGACAAGTTACAGAGGAATGATTGGTTCTTTACTCTATTTGACAGCTAGCAGACCTGATATCATGTATGCAACTTGTTTGTGTGCAAGGTTCCAGGCAGATCCAAGAGAACCACATTTAACAGCAGTAAAGAGGATATTCAAGTACCTTAAGGGCACTATAACTTTGGGGCTGTGGTATCCAAGAGAATCAGAGTTTAAACTTCTTGGTTACTCTGATGCAGACTTTGCTGGATGTAAGATAGACAGAAAAAGCACCAGTGGAAGTTGTCAATTTCTGGGTGACAGACTTGTTTCCTGGTACAGCAAGAAACAGAAGTCAATATCTACATCTACAGCTGAAGCAGAGTATATTGCTGCTGGTAGCTGCTGTGCACAGATTTTATGGATGAAGAATCAACTGCTGGATTATGGATTAAGGTATACCAAGATACCTATTTACTGTGATAATCAAAGTGCTATTGCAATGACAGGTAATCCAGTACAACATTCAATGACAAAGCACATCAGCATAAGGTATCACTTCATCAGAGAGCATGTAGAGGAAGGCAACATTGAGCTTCACTTTGTGTCTACAGAACAACAACTTGCAGATATCTTCACCAAGCTATTGAGTGAAGCTACATTTACAAGACTGGTCAATGAACTAGGGATGGTATCTAGTTTTGACTAGAAATGTTGGTTAGACTCAAGAACTTATTTCTAAAATATGTTGCTCATGTTTCTGCAAATTATTAAGTGCTATGTGAATCTTAGTATTAAACTCTGTTCTGCATGCTTATGTTTAAAACTTGTTAAACTCTGTAAGCATGTCTGTCTGTTAAACACTGTTAACATGTTAGATACACTCAGTGAATTCAGAATTGATTATTGTCTGAATGAAAACACCAATGAAGAAAAATGTATGAAGCATGATTCTCAGTAAATAAATCATGATTCTTTCTGAGTCACTGTAATCTAATCAGACTTTGTGCAGTAAATCAACACAGCATGATACTGTTTCATATTTATAGCATCTCTTAGTTTATTCAGTCCTAAACTCTGAATCTATGAATATTGTGTGCATTGCCTCTCATAAATAATTTTGGTTATTGATGAACTATAAACTCTGATTAGTGACATTCTGTTTCCAAAGGTATGGTTATGATAATTCCTTGTTTGTACTTGTGAAAACCATAAAACTTGAGATGTGTCATTGATTAGTTTGGTGAGTTCAGATTCATGTATACACCCTGTGAGAGTTTGAGCCAAATCAGTGATTGATACATTTTCTATCAATCAGTATTTATTGTTGTGTGATATTCATCAGGAAGTATGTTTCTCTAGAACTTGTATTAAACCATTTTGAGACTACATGATATGTGTGTGCATGAAAATGATAAAGGCAATAGGATTTACCATTTTTCTTTAAACACTGTTCAAAATTCTTTTGAACTCTCTTCAAACACTGTATAAACACTGTTCAAAATTCTTTTGAACTCTCTTCAAACACTGTATAAACACTGTTCATAAATTCCTTCCTTAGTAAACCCCTTTGAGCCTAATTAACTGCTCATTTTTCTTATACTCTGAAGTATTAAGAGCAGTTATATTTTTTTTTCTTCTCAAGCAGATGAGTATTTTTCAAGAAAAGAAAAGTCTACTCAGTATATATGCTAAATAAATTAAAAAAAAAAAAAGAAAAAAAGAGGCATATATACTGATCTTGTACAAATATGTACTAACAGTGTCACTGAACACTTTGGTCTATTGAAATGTTCAGCTTGATATTCACTTATGAATAAAACATCTTTTTCATCTGTTTGATCTTATCTCATTCCAACCCTGAATAAAGTCCTTTTGATTTGTGCATACATGTATACAAAGTAGTGTAGAATTGGTGGACATTCAAGCATATGGTAGATTCTGCTATTTCTGATTGAATGTGAGTGTAAACACTTCACCTAAACACTTGTGTGCTTTGAGAGTTTGTGAGGTTATCAAGATCATGACTGTTATTCACTGAATGATGCTCTGATTTCTATCTCTTGATATTTTTGTCTTCAAAGACTGTGTGCTTACTTGGATAATCATGGACATCAAAGGGAATAGAAGTTTTCAGATTTCTGTATTACAGTAACTACAGAGTTTAGCATTCATCAAACAATCAGTGTTTACTATGAGAGTTTGTGCATTCAGTGTTTATTGATTTTTGTTATGGATTTTATGAAATATTAGATGCTCTAAAAATTGATTTCAGTAAACTCTGCTTCACACACACTGATATTCACAACTGTGCAATTTTTGAAAGGGTTTTAGTGATAAAGCTGGAAAATTGATAAACACTGTTGAGTTGTGTTAAGTACTCTAAGGTACAGTTTCATTTAGATGATTTGATTATTTTGGAGTAATTGAGGTAGTTGACAACTGTTAATTAGTGTAAATGTGTCTAAGTGTCGTGATTATAGGAATGACAGCGGTAATTATTAAGTGCTCCATTGGTTGTTTGACACGTGTCCCATGATAGTGTCCCACTCACACACTACTCTACAACAGTTGCGCGCTTTTACTAAATAAACGATTGAGTTTTAATTTTACTCTAATCGTCTTTAGTCTCTCACTCCATATCGATTCACATTCACCCACTCACAGTTACTTGCATACTCATTCACTTTCAAACTTCTCATATACTCTCATTCACCTTTTGATAAACACTTACAGTGCATACACATCTTTTCTCTAAATCTCTTCGTATCATATCTTACTAATGGCAACTAAAGCGTTTGATGCAGCAGGGTTAGTTTTTCTTCCTAGCAACTATGCGGCACCACTGGAGAATGCAAATGCTCCAGAGGCGTTTCATTTGTTCCAAAACTTCTTGAAAGATTCTGAAATAGGGAAGGCTTTAACTGCACCACCAACACTATCTGCTTCACAAATTGCCGCCTTCTAGACAAACTCTGTATATGATGATGGAGAAGAGTCTGGCACTCCCACAATCACTTTCACTCATGATGAATCAGAGTATATTATTACTCCAACTACTGTTAGGGATGCTCTAGATTTTGAGACACACACTTCTTACAGTGTTGTTGGTCATGATCGCTTGAGGACAATGTTGGAGCAAATTGGATGTGCAGGAAACTTGAATAAGATAGGGTCTTTGAGACGGCCAAGTTTGAGAAAGGAATGGAGTTTCTTTTTCGATTGCATCACAAGAGCTTTTGGAAAGAAGACAACAAACTGGGATGCACTTCCTCTTGATACTCTCCAAATTGGTCATGCTTTACTATATGGAGGTAATTTTGATTTTGGTAGACTAGTGCTAATGAACTTGGGAGAGCGTTTGTCTGAGTCTACTACTGTTTATTTTCCTCGTTTTTGTCAACTGTTATTTACTGCCTGTGTGCCTAACATTCCAATTGATGAAGCTGATGTGATTCAGCCTTTTCAAGTTGCTAAGAGAATGTTTTCTGATTTGACAAACAAAGATGTCACTAAACAGCAAATACCTGAGATGTTTATGCCTTTAGCCTTACAGAACTATGTAAACCAACCACAAGACCCTCAATCACCACAACAAATGTCTGAACCATTAGACACCATAAACTCTGAACCAACACCCACAACACCCACAACCACTGTACCTACTACATCTCATCAACCACAACCAGAAACCTTAAACTCTCCAATAATAAACTCTCCACCATTAAACACTGAAACCTTAAACACTGAAACCTTAAACTCTGAGCCAGCACCTACTGAAATAGCCAAAACCAAACCAAAAAGAAAGAAACACACTGCCCTAAACACTAAACACTCAAAGGCTAAACAGACATTACCTGGAGCTGTTTATACTAGAAGAATGAAGCAACATGCAAACAGACCTTCACTTTCACCAACTAAAGAGAGCTCAAGTGAAGATGAAGAGGAGGTTGTAGTGCCTCCAATTAAGAAGAGGAGATTAATTCTTTCTGATTCAGATGAAGAGAATGTTGTTGAAGCTCCAGAGGTGGTTTCCCATCAAACACCTACTGTTGAGGTTACAATGAATGTTGAAATACCTGCAGAGGTTGAAATGCCTGCAGAGGATACTGTTAATGTTGAAATACCTACAGAGGATAAAATGCCTGTAGAAGAGGATCACAGAGATGGTTTTTCACCAGTGCATGCTGTTCTTGATTCAATTCTTGATCCTATCTCACCTGTTGATCATGTTGAAGCTCCTGGAGTAGCTGATGAGCCTGCAGTAAATGTTCCTGAAGCTGCAGCATCACACACAGAGTTGGTATCTACTGCTTCTCCTATTGCAGACAAAGGTGATGAAGTTGATCAGGCAACTAAGATAATTTCTGAATCCATACCTGTTGAAGCTACAAAGGTAAACTCTGTTGCAGAGCCTGTGCAACATGAGGTGACTATGGAAAAGGTTACAGAAGTTGTTGAAGAAACTGTGGCTGACACTGCTCAGCACAGTGGTTCTTTAAAAGATGATCAATCTAAGGATGCAAGTGCTGAAAATGAATCTGATAGTAGTGCAAACTCTGACTCTTTTGTGAGTGCACCTGCACAGACAGATAATAAACATACACCTTTTGATCAGCCTTGTCCATCTCATGCAATTGAAGTAGAGCATCTTGCTAAATCTGCTGAAAATTGGTATAAACAAGACTGTATTTTTCCAAAAGGGAGAGCAGCTGAGTTTGTTAAGCAAACTGCAAAGCAAATTTCAAATCCAGAGCTCTTATCCTATTTAAAGGCAACTGTGGTCCAAGTCAAGACTCTGGAAGGCAATTTTGCTGAAACAAAACAAGAGATTGCTTCTTTAAAGACTGAGGTACAGTCAAGAGAATTGAAGATGGAAAGAGAGTCCAAAATAAAAGCTGTCCAGCTGTCTAAAGTTCAAGACACTCTCTTTGCCAGGTTAGGAAAAGTTGAAGAAAATCAAACTGCTCTGTTTTCTAAGGTTGAGTCTATTGCTAACTCTTTGGAGCTCATTACATCAATACTCATTCCTGATGATGTCAAAAAGGGGGAGAGAGTTGCTAAGTCTAAATGCAAAGTTTCTCAAACTCTGACTCAAAAGGATGATGCTGGAGATGGAGGGGCAAGTGATAAGAGTAAGGTGTTAAACTCTGAAAAGCAAACTCTGAGATCTGGCAAATCTTCTAAATCACAGTCTGTTGGAATAAACACTGAAACTCAAGGTACTTCAAAGACCAAGAGTTTGGAATTAATATCAAATCCAAAGACTGATGAGGAGTTAGCTGTTAAGCTTTTCATGGAAGAGAATGCAGAGGGAGTTACTTTAGAAGATGCTAAAGCTGAAGAGAAGAGTTTACAAGAAAAGCATTTGAAAGCTCTAAAGTCTGAAAAAGCAAAGAAGAATGTGAAAGTTGCTAAAGCTACAAAGCCTGTTCTTAAAGGCATTCAAATCAAAGAACCAGTTGGTACAAATCAAAGAATGCAAGTATTCAGAAAACCAACAGATGCAGAAGCTAAGCAAAAGCTGAAAAGTATTGTTACAACCTCTGTTGATACACATATTGTACAGAAAAATGAAGACACAACCTCTGTTGCTGCACAAGTTGTGACCACACCATTATTGTCTTCTCAGTTGAAATCAACATTTAAGAGAGGTGCTCCTCATGATTCAAGACTAGAAGCTACAATTCCAATGGATTTTACTGATGGTAGAGCTTTGTCTGGTAAAGTTGGATACAACAAAGGAGGCATAGGCTCACACAGAGATAAAAGGCAATATGTTGGTCCTAGAGATCCTTCTTCACTGTCTGCTCCAGGAGGTGGTGTCACTCAAGAGAGTTTAGACAAACTGGAGTCAGTACAGCTTGTATATCAGAAGAGTCTAGAGAAGGATTTCTTGCTATATTTCATGGCTGATGGAACAGTATTTAAAGTTTCTGAAAAGGATATTGAATTAAAATACTGGGAAGAACTTGAATATGTTCTGTATATTTTCAGAGTAAGAAATCAAAGAGCTCAGTCAGTTGCAAATGTGATTCAACAAAGAATGATTCAAAACCTTGCAAGAAGGCAAATGAAATTCAACAGCAAGTATGTTCCTAAATACAGAGATTGGAATGGCAATCTGATTGAAATGGAGAAGGGAACTACAAAGCTGAAGACTGATCTTGGAGTTACTGTTCTAGATTTCAATGTAAAGTCTGAAGAAGTGAAATACATAAGGCTGGGAAATGAGATGAGAAGAAACAAAATCTACGATCTTAGAGCTGCTATCTATCAAACTGATGAGAATGATCCTCAGTTGAGAGAAATCAAGGAAGCTATGCAGATAGAGCTTGAAAATGCTGAAAGAAGGTTGCTTATAGACTATCTCAGAACAATGCCTGATCTTCAAGAGATTAGAAATTAAAGTCTGTAAGAATTTTCTTATTTTCTGTAGAATTTGTTAAGTAATAGCTTAAACTCTGTTTGTATGATTAAACACTGTAAACTTTGTATTTGTTTTGACATCATCATTTACTGTAAACTTGTACATTTTTGCTAATGGACAAGTTGGGGGAGATTGTTAGAAATGATTGATGAGAACAGTGTTTGTAAGCTATAGTGACAAAACAGAGTTTAGCTGGAAGCAGTCAGAGTTTGGTTAAACACTGACTGGAAGCGCAACAGAGGTTGTTAAACTCTGTAGCGGTATTGTCTGAAGAGTCAACAGTGTTTAAAGGTTGATGCAAGATAAGTATGGAAGCAATATCTTTGAAGATTGGAAAGCTGTCAAAGAGATTGAGTTGACTTGAAAGACTGGAGCAATCGTGATTGATATCAATTGTATAGCTTGATTATAGGAGAATCAGTTACTGATTGTACGAAGCTGTATGTTCTATAAATACAGTTAGGTTAACCCTAGAAGGGCAATCGAACATTGAAAAATTCATTGATTGTAACCTAAGCAGCTCTCTGTGATATTTACATCACTGAGAGAGGAATTGTTAATTCCAAACAGTTTTTAATTGTTAAACAGTGTGTTCTTGTTAAGTTACTCATACAGTATTTGATTGCTTATTGTGTATTCGACCTAACATGCAACCACATTCAACTTCTTTTTAAAAAAAGCTAGGGTGATTTTGGTGGCTTTGGGTTGCAAGGCCCCGCCAGGGGCAATATTCAACTGAATGCAACCACATTCAACTGAATGCAACCACATTCAACTTCTATTTAAAAAAAAAAAGGTAGGGTGATTTTGGTGGCTTTGGGTTGCAAGGCCCCGCCAGGGGCAATATTCAACTGAATGCAACTGAAATCAGAAATTGAGTTGAATGTGGTTGCATTCAGTTGCTGATTTCAAGTTCCATTTTTCAGTTGTCATTTTCGACCTCATTTTTGGATTATATATATATATATATATATATATATATATATATATATAGAGTTCAAAAATGAGGTCGAAAATGACAACTGATAAATGGAATCTGAAATCAGAAATTTAGTTGCATGTGGTTAGATTCAGTTGCAAATTTAGTTGAATATGCCCTTGCGGGGCCATGGAACCTAAATCCACCAAAATATCACCCACCTTAAATATATATATATATATATATATATATATATATATATATATATATATATATAGTCCAAAAATGAGGTCGAAAATGACAACTGACAAATGGAACCTGAAATCAAAAATTTAGTCACATGTGGTTGCATTCAGTTGCAAATTTAGTTGAATGTGGTTGCATTTAGTTGAATATGCCCCTGCGGGGCCAGGAAACCCAAATCCACCAAAATAGGCCCCCCAAAAAAAAAGTGTCACAGTCGGCAGAAAGCTTAACAGAAAGGGGGAGGGAAAGGGTTAGGTTTAGTATTTTTGCAATTTGAAACTTAGTTTAGTAAAATTGCAAATAGACTTTTTTAACAAAAGTAAATGTGAAAAAATTTACTTTTTCCTATTTATTTTTCAAAAGAGCCCAAAAATATTCCAATACTTCAAATAGCATCGGTAAAATATGTAGTGTATGTTTGTTGTATAACACTTCCAGATTATTATATATTTAATTAAATAAAAATATATTTTAAAAATTAGTAATCCGAAATAAAAAGAACAAGCGCATATGAATATTTGTATTTTGTATTTTTTTTAATTTACCACCCTCATAGAGTAATTGGACAACAACGATAACAAATCTTTTACTGGGATAAATTAAAAAAAAATCGTAATTGGGGGAGAGAAAAAAATAAAACGGTGTTAACTCGAGCATGTGTCACTTAGTTTTATTCGGAAAAACGCTAACAGGATAGCTCATGAGTTACCTAGATATCCTTGTGTAGCTTGTTGCGAGGTTCTTTTTACGTCTTCTCCGTTGAATGTGGTGGAGGCAATTATGTATGATCTTTCATAGTAATGAAATTTTACTTTCAAAAATAAAATAAAAAAACGGTGTCAACAAGTTTTAAGAGGAATACACGGGGACAACGAAAAACAATGGGAGTAAAACAACAGGCATACAAAATTGTTTAACTAATTTAGTATAAATATGAGTCCCACTCTAGAGAGATCCCTCTTACATGGGGAATCGTGGAGATCCCCTATACTGATGTGGCAGTGCCACGTCAGCACTGATGACGTGGCAGTGCCACGTTAGCAAGTGTCACGTCAGCAATGATGATGTCACTGCTGATGTGATAGTGTCATCTGGCTGGTGCCACGTCAGCAGCGATGACGTGGCACGATGACGTGACAATTTTTTTGGGGAAAAATTTTTTGGAAATTTTTTGTGGGCCCCATTGCCACGTCAGCACAGAACCAGAAAATAAGAATTTGGTTCTGCAACAGAATTAGAAAAATTGAACTTTATTCCTTTTATAGAATCAAAATTAGATTTTAGTTCTACTATAGAATCAGAATATGGGGGTCTTCACGGTTCTCCACGTAAGAATGGTCTCTATAAAACAATGACTACATTTATATTTAGTAAAAGAAATTGATAAAAATAAAATATAAACTTTAAGAATCAAATGTTATTTTTTAATATATCAAATATTCACAAATATCTTTTTTTTTAATAGCAATACTAATTATATTAAGAAACCGGAACAGAGTACCATAGTTTGCCACTACTGGGCTTACACAAAGAAACTGAAATAAAACAACCAGCCCGACCCAACCAAACCAACCCATTAACAATCAATCTTCCAACCAAGCCCAACAAACAACTAACCCTGATATCAATTAGCCCAATACTAAAACAAAATAAGCTAAAAGACTACGACGATTCATTTTTCCTTACTGATTCTCTGCACCATCGCCTCAATCTGCATTCCCAGCATCCTCTTGAACAGCCAAACCCACGACAATTATATGATTTCCTACAAAGTCTATATCATCATCATCCATGTTTTCACCAAGCATTTCCATCCCTGCATCATCTCCTTGACCCACAACGTTATCCATGTTAACATCTCCCTGAACATTGTGAAGCTGAGGGTCATGCACTGCCCCTTCTGCCAATTCAACATTGAGTTCCTCCTCCCTTGCCAACTCATATTGAGGACCAACTTCACCCAAACCCATATCAAGGCTCCATAATTCATCTATTCGTCCAAAAGGTCTAAGAATACGGACCGATCTAGCATCTCCATAATTTCACCTCAGAAATAATATATACTCCCTTCGTCCCAACCAATTCTTTACATTTCTTTTTACACTTTCTGGCACACATTTTAAGGTGTATTTTAAGGGTAGTTCCATAGCTTATTTTAAAAAAATTCTTTTTTTGTATAAAAATATATATGTTATATTTTTATACAAAAAAAGAAAATTAAAAAAAAAAGTTATGAAACTATCCTTAAAATGCACCTTAAAATGCGTGCCAAAAACCTCATTTTGAAATGTAAACAACCTATTGGGACTGAGGGAGTACTTCATTGGTGTTGAAGTAGTATCTTCTGATGAAGTAAGTTTTGGAACATTTTTTTAACTCTGTGGAAATAGGATTCAACTGGTTATGTCTAACTAGCTTTGTAGCCCGTGCAAGGCACGGGCATACTCTAGATTAGAAATATTTATGAATTACTCGTGATCACGTAGGGTTGGATTGTTGATATCTTCGATTGTTCATATCTTCGCAGCAATTGTTGTGAAAAAACAGAATTTATGCAATACCCGATCGTGACATGCAAATTATAATTCTGATTAAATTAAATCTGTTTTATATTTTACGATATGCTTTGTTTTGTTAAATTAAATTTGAACCATATATAATAAATAGGTCAATGTTAAGATTAAAACCATATTTCGAAATATAAATATATAGAGTTAACATGGATGTATACAAAGATACATACAAATATTAATTACATAATAATAAATGCATATTAGTTAATATCAGTTATTATTATGTAATAAATATGTTAGTATTGTAATACCTAAATAGTCCCCGAAAATATAACATAAATAGAATAAGCAGGGGTAAATATGACTTTTTATATGAGTAAATTTGCTCATGGAACCCCCTATAATTCTGGTTAAATTAAATTTGTTTTATATTTTACGCTATACTTTATTTTGATGCATAATTTTTTAAATGGAACCCCCTATAATTCTGGTTAAATTAAATTTGTTTTATATTTTACGCTATACTTTATTTTGATGCATAATTTTTTAAAGCAAACTTGAACGATATGTAATAAATAGGTCAATGTTAGGATCAAAACTGTACTTCGAAATATAAATATATAAAGTTAACATGAATGGATACAGAGATACATACAAGTATTAATTACATAATAATAAATGCATATTAGTTCATATTAGTTAATATTATGTAATAAATATGTTAGTGTTGCAATACCTAAATAGTTCCCGGAAATATAACATTGATAGAATTAATAGGGGTAAATATGACTTTTTATATGAATAAATTTGCTCATGGAACCCCCCATTTGCTCTATTAGATATTTATTTTTTGCGTGTTTACGTATTAAAGATGTGATTGATAAGTTTTACAATAGTTAATGTTAATACAAGTTTGTATTATACTTATATACGTATGAAGGTTCTTTTTTGTCTTGTGATATTTTTTGTAGTATTTAACTCGTAAATATTTACAGTAGATCTAAAATGATTAATGAGATATGGTATATGTTAGTGAATATTATAGTATATCACAGAAATTTATATATGTATGTATTTATGTTTGTACATATGTATGTATGTATAAATATGCATATTAATTATACAACAATTAATAGATTACAAATAATGAAATATTAATAGATTATACAACATAAATGTATGTATGTATGTATGTATGTATGTATGTATGTTTGTATGTATGTATGTTACGTATGCATGTACAATTAATAATTATACATTAAAGTATAATTATCTACAAATATGTTTGTATATATGTATGTATGTATGTATAAATATGCATATTAATTATACAACAATTAATTGATTACAAATAATGAAATATTAATATATTATACAACATAAATATATGTATGTATGTATGTATGTATGTATGTATGTATGTATGTTTGTTTGTTTGTTTGTTTGTTTGTATGTATGTATGTATGTATGTATGTATGTATGTATGTATGTTTGTTTGTATTTATGTATGTGATATGGGCTGAATGTAAGCGCTAAAGACACATTTAGTACGACATTAATTAAACTTAGAATGGTCCAAATACGGAGCCCATTAATGAGGCCCAAACCCCTAATTAAAATATTAATTTCATAATTAATATTAAGGGTGATAAACAGCTCAGGAATAAGTGTCAGATAAGGATACAATATCTCTATGAGTAGCCTCCAAGCACCTACTTAAACATGGAAACAGACTCCTACAAGGTAGGAGTCTAGAACCTTCCTCTAGGAGGCGACTTGTCCGTCAAGTCTCCTAACCCTACTCTAAAATCTTAGGCTCCTGACGCCTATATAAGGGCCTGACCCCTCATCCTCAGAACTATGTCTTGGCTTGATTCTCAATAACGAGATACGTAGGCACTCTGTGAGTACCGATCAGTCTCGAACACGGAAACAGCCGTTAAAGCTCGAAGTTCACCAACCCTTAGCATTAAATACACACAAACCCTAGCCGCACTAATCATAACATAGTTTTTATTCCACAACAGTATGTTTGTATGTATGTTTGTTTGTACGTATGCATGTATAATTAATAATTATACTTATAATTATCTAAAAATATACATTATAATTAATAATTATACATTATCTGAGGTAAGCCAACTGAGATTTCTCTACAAATATATATAAACAAAAAAATATTTATGTATGTAGTTAATGATTTTTAATATAAACCCAAATGCTCACACAGCTCAACTGGAGACTGGATCGAAAAGGAATTAGGTTTGGAGTGTGGAGGAATAATTTACTCGTGAGCTTGGAGGTTCGGAGGGACCGAGCCTATGATTTAATTTGCTCAGAGAAACCCCTGTTGTCCTATTAGATATATAATAGAATCTATAACCTTTATTAATAAGCGAAACCCTCTTTTAAAATACCTAAAGTTTGGTTAGCACTATATTTTGGTTTCACCCATTTTTGGTTCGCACTATATTTTGGTTTCACCCCTAAAATCCTATTTTCCCTAGAATACTACGTTGTTTTTTTAAAAAAATAGAATAAAAATAGAAATCATATTATAATTATAATTCTTTTTGTAATTTTCATCTTATTATAATTATAATTCTTTTATTTGTATTTTTTTAAAAAAAATCATATTTTCCCTAGAATACTATGTTTCTTTAAAAAGAGTTAAAAATAGAGTTATTATGATGATTATAATTCTTTTGTTTATAATTTTTTAACTTGAAAAAACCAATGATCAAAAATCACCAACAAATAGAGGGTAAAACACCAACGAATACGTAGCTAGATCGTATAACATTTGATAAAACACTAACGAATCTATAACCTTTATTAATAAATTTCTGTTTAATGATATTTTCGTAACAAATTTGGTTTCACCCTTATTTCATCACAGATTCCTACTCCCCTAAAATTCATATTATTTTCTAAAACAATTGTTTGGAATTTTGTTATAATTATAATTCTTTTACTATAATATTACTGAATTGTACAAATAACGTATATATTAGAACCAGATCCGGAACCATGTATGTTATGTTTTCTTGATTGTTTAAAATATAATCTTAAATAAATAATAAATAAATTTATATCTATAACGTGTATTAATAACAAAACCCCTTTTTAATGTACTATTTTATACCAAATTTGGTTCATACCATATTTTTGTTTCACCCCAAGATTCCTATTTTCTCTAGAATTCTATGTTATTTTATAAAATAAATAAATAAATTATATTACAATTATAATTTTTTTTATTACAACTTAATAAAAAAAAAGACTACTAATACAAATGTTAATCTACGGTGACATGCTTATCTATAACAAACGAAATACATTTTTAATGGTACTTCGGTACCAAAAATTGGTTCCACCCATAAGATTCCTATTTCTCCAAGGATTATATATTATTTTTTATTAAAATAATAAATTTGTTAATACTATTATAATTGTAATTTTTATTATAACTCTATTCAATTCACAAATAACGTATGTATCATAATCATGTACATTTTAACGTATATATCGGAATCATTTAGTTTTTTTTCTCGATTTTCTTAAATAAACTTAAATAAATAAGATATAAAATGACCTTTATTAATAAGCAAATTCTCTGTAAATAACGTAATTTTTTATAATAAATTAATGATCAATTTAATTAAATTTTCTCGGGCCCTTATCATCTAATATCTTATTTGTAAGTGAAATCACGTTTTAATGATACTTACTTCTAAATTTGTGTCTCCTAGAAATATTGGAATTTTGATGTAATTACAATTCTTTTTTTATAAACTACTGAGTTCCATAAATTTCGTAATTTTCTTTTGTACTTTTATCATTTTTATAGTATTTTTTAATGATAAATAAAATATTTCCTATAAAATTTAATAAAAAATGATCAATTTTAATAAATTATTTCGACCCGTGCTTCGCACGGGCTATCATCTAGTAATAGATAGATGTTCTAAGTCCTAACATAATAAAGACAAATTAAAGTAAATTTAATAATTTTTTCTTTATTTTAATAAATAGAAAAAAGTTATATCGTGGTGCTAAAATCGTATAAAATCTAGATTTATAGTATCAAATTAGTATATATGGAATAGTATTTGTATTCTAGAACGCGGTTAATATCAGATAAAAGTTCTACTGAGTACCATTTCTGCTTTATGATACTTAAAGCAATACATATACTTCCATTAACATCCTACATTCCTACATTTGTAATTTTTGAAGAGAGAGATATGAGTTGTCAAGCAGAAGAAGCTGCTTATGATGAAATTTATAACAACGAAATTTTCGATGAGGATGGTCGTCCAAAGAGAACCGGTAAGATATATATAGTCAGAGTCTTGTGCACTTTGTACGATTATTTTTGTTTATGTCACTCAGTGTGTTTGAGTGCATAATCCGTGTGGTCTGAGAGGGAATGGAATTTTGTAGGCACATTGGTGACAACAATAGCACATACAATAACGACATTAATTGGGTGCAGGAGTTTTATCATTGGCATGGGCAGTGGCTCAGTTGGGATGGATTGCTGGCTCCGCTTCTCTAATCAGCTTTTCACTAATAACTCTGTTTACTTCTCATCTTCTTGCCGATTGCTATCGAGTTCAATCCGGCAAGAGAAGCTACTCTTACATGGATGCTGTCAAGTCCAGACTAGGAGGGTGTTTGGCTTAACTTAAAAATTGTTACTTATCACTTAAAGTGCTACTTACTCACTTTAAGTGAAAAGTGATATTTTTCACTTAAAGTTAGGTGTATCTGTTTGGCTAATTCCACTTAAAGTAAATTTATTTTTAAAAAATTAATAAAAAAAAAAAGAAATTTATATTTTTTTGAAAGTATAAAATACAAATATATGCAAAGAATACAATACAAGTTAAAAGGTGACTCAAATACATAAAAATTGATATGAGAAAAAAAATAAGTGGAAAAAAAGTACCTCCAAGGTACTTTTTTTTTTTGAACTAAAACTAACTTTAAGTGGAAAAATTTAAGGTTAGACAAACAGCACGAAATCACTTTAAGTAGATAAAAAAAAAATTTAAGGGGGGCCAAACGGGCTCTAGGTAATGTTTGAGGGCGCGCACACACATTTATATATTAAAATTTGAACTTTAAAAATCTCTTACATATTATTTACTTTGTAATGTTTTGTGCAATTCATTACAATAGTCCATTAGTCCATGTATATTGTTGCATTACAGAGTTTTTAGAAATTACGAAATGAAATTTAAAACATGAATGTGTGAATTGTATTTGGTCTGTTTTCGAGTTGCAACAGCACTTGAAGAAATAACAATGTGCTAATCTGTATGGATACAGGAGGACTTCAGATGCAGCTTTGTGGAATAATTCAATATACTTATCTTTTGGGAGTATCAGTTGGATACACTATTGTAACATCATCCAGCATTGGGTACAGGGGCGTAGCAGGATTTTGATTCACTGGGGTCAAAATCTCCAGTCGTCATCTCCGATGACTGGTCATTTTTTTCGACGGCCCCGCAGGGAAAATTTTTTTACCGAAAATTATCAATGTGTAGATTTTTCCTAATTTAATACATATAAATATGCATCAGTTATACATCTTGGAGCGGCAATTACAGGGTTTCACTGTCAAAATTAAAAGTTAGTGGGGTCAAAAATGAAACTAGTTACAATAATTATTTTTTTCAGTGGGGTCAAAATTCAAATTTACTACTATAAATATTTTTTCTAAAAAAATATATACATAAAAATTTTGTTTTTTAAAATGATGACCCCGCTCGCCATACACTGGCTACGCCCCTGATTGGGTACGTAAGCATTTTACTTAAAATTATATTCTGACTTTCTAGTACGGTTAAAGTGTAAATATACTTGGAAATCACAGCAAAGTTTGAGATGAACAATGTATCACCAGTAGAAGTGATGGACGACATACACAAGTGATGGAATTAACATTGTTTTTGGAGACATTATGTTTGTTATGTATCTTTAGCATCTGCTGTGTGTAGCTCTACCACCTTCTTTTGTCTAAATTTATCCCAAAACAGATATACAACAGATCAAACACTAAAGTGCAAGAGGTGTTTAAACAACATTTTTCCATGCATCTGTACGTGCGCGTGTGCACACACGATTAAGAATCAAGGATACCGATTTACCGATGCGGATGCATAATGAAGGGATACATGTGTTCGAAAAATATGATAAAATGAGAATCCTAAATCCGGGTGTTGGACATATATGATTATATGCAAATCTGAAATCCGGGTGTAAGGATATCCATGTATAATAATAGAGCTTAATGTGCCCGAGGGTCAACACCTAACCCAACACCCTCCGACAACACCACCCTAGGTAAAAGCTATTCTAATACAGATATAAGGGTGTTTATGTAAATCCAAAAGGAAACATTAATATTCAGAAAAATGCCATCAAGAATTTATAAAATATCTCAGGACACCCTGAGCTGCTGATCTCACATCGAGAGCAGCTCCTTCTTGTTCAGGGTCATCAGATGAGATGAGAGATCTTCCTCGGATTCCGAAAAATAGGTCAACCTAGGACCAGTTTTCTCTTAATAATATTATAAATATATATTTGATGCTATGAATGATATATAATCCAATTAATGCATAAGATAAACATAGATAAAACACAAAAATTTGCATGCGTGATCTGACCAATGTACCTGACATTTTCAAAAATGTTAACTACATGTCAGGGCTATCAAGTGCGGTGCTACGCAGCAGTGTGAAGCATCAAACATTGGATTCATGATAATCTATGGGATGGTACAAATTGTTTTAAGCCAGATACCAAACTTCCGCAAGCTCTCCTTTCTCTCCAAAATTGCAGCTGCCATGTCTTTTACCTACTCTTTTATCGGCATTGCCCTGTCTTCGGCCAAAATATTTCAAGGTATTCAACTGCATGTATGTTTGCGAAACACTTGGTAATTTTCAATATACTTATTTGTTTTGTAGCAAACAAAGAGCATCTATTTATCATTTTAAAGCATTTGTATCTCTTATCATGATTTAAAGAATTAATTTTTGCATGTATGAAGGAAATGGACACTTTCAGAGTAGTCTGACAGGAGTACTCGATGAAGATAAAACATGGAACATTCTTTCAGCCATTGGAGACATCGCTTTCGCATATTCTTTCTCTACTAATCTTATAAACATTCAAGTAAGTCCTGCCCACTTTATATATCAAAAAGAGACACACGCATTAAAATCAATTGGAAATAGACCACTTAATTTATTTATTTCTATATATTTCTCTCTGCAATTCCAATACAGGACACAATCAAATCCAGTCCACGGGAGAAGAAAGTCATGAAAAATGCTATTTTACTTGCAATCACAACAACTACTAAGTTCTACTTGCTTTTTTCTTTGATCGGATATGCTGCATTTGGAAATGCTGTACCAGGAAATTTGTTGGCTGGATTCAGTTCTTTCAAGCCTTTTTGGATTGTGGATTTTGCTCACGTATGCCTTATTGTTCATCTTTTAGGGGGTTATCAGGTACTTATGATCCTTGTTAAGTAACCGGTCGCTCTAAAAACTTAAGGTGTTAGAACAAGGCCTTATATGGATCTTATATTAATATTCTAAGACTCCCCCTACTCGAAAGCCCATTTGCCCACCTGATCTCTGATACCATATATGTTAAGTAACCAACTCATCTAAAACCTAAAGATGTTAGAGGAATGCTTTTCCAGGATCTTATATTGTATTCTAACACTCCCCCTCACTCGAAAGCCCATTTATGGGTCGAAGAGTGAATTACGGGCGCTCATCTTTGGAGCATAATTTGCCTTTCGTGTCCATACCTTAAGGTGTTAGAGGAAAGCCTTACTAGGATCTTATACTGTATTCTAACAATCCTTTATCTTCAAAGATTAACTTTTTAAGGATATTGTTTATGTGATATACTTGGACAGGTTTTCAGGTTCATTGTTAAAATAACTCTAGTGCTACTTGAATTTGATAAATTCTACTTACAAATTAGGCTCGGCTTCTGATCTGCAGAATCAAAGCATGAACATACTTATACATTACAAAATAAAATTTTAAATTTAAGTATTCAGTGTAATATATTTTTCTGAATTTGTATTTTGCCTACTTCATGCTCAGGTAGTTTGTCAGCCAATATACGCGTTTGTGGAAAGTTGGAGTTCTCAAAAGTGGCCAGAAAATAAATTCATTATGAGGGAATACTCAATCATTGATGGCTGCTACGACTTTAATTTCTTTCGCCTAGTTTGGAGGACAATGTATGTTATTGTTACAACCATCATGGCAATGATATTCCCATTCTTCAACCATTTTGTGGGCCTTCTTGGTTCCATAACATTCTGGCCAATGACGGTGTATTTTCCGATACAGATGTACATTGAACAGAGGAAAGTTGCAAGATTTTCAAGAGTGTGGATTGGCCTGCAAATGTTGAGCTTATTTAGCTTAATAGTGTCTTTGCTAGCTGCTACTGGTTCTGTTCATGGCCTTGTTAAGTCTCTTAACAAAATGAAAACGTCACTTGCATCATAGATCTTGATATTTATTGTAGTACACTTTCTTTGTTATCTTTTCATAGGATCAACTTACTTCTATGATGTTGTATAAGGTACTGCTAAGATGAATTTAACGTTTGACTCATAAATGAGGTACTTTTGGGATTTTAAAAGATAGAGAACACAGGTGCTATCTTAATAGAGATAAGTTATCTCGTGTAGCTTACCTTCTCGTATTATTTTTTTGTAGTTTCTTTCTTGGGATAAACTGCTGTGTTTATTTTATTTGATTCGGCTAAATAATTAGCACCGGCCGGCAGTATCAAATCTTCTCTTTTTAGCATCAGAAGAACATGAAAGTAAAACGAACTTGATAATCCAAATACAATCAATTTATGAACTCAAGAAGTCATGAATGCTTTTTAGTAATGCAGTAGTTGGCAAAAGAATGATACAATAGCTAATAGGAAATAGATTATTATCTGTCTGAAGAGTTTAATTGATGATGTATAATAGTATTGATTAGCTCTCTATCATAATTAATGTAGGTTCTTGTCGAATTATATAAATTTTTAAAATAATTATCTATTTCCTGTCAACGCGCAAGTAACTTCTAACCAAATATCCAAATATAGTGTATCCAAATTTGTCTTCTGGAGTTTTGTTTGGTCTAAACGAATAGTTTTGCTCGCCATTCCTCATAGTAATTATTTTGGTGCCGGTGTAGGCTCTGCATAATTCTTCCTCAAAAATGATTTGAATGATGCTGAAATCATTTTGACTGCGGGATCGGGATTCAGT
Source organism: Kitagawia praeruptora (assembly GCA_037693485.1). Classification (NCBI taxonomy): domain Eukaryota; kingdom Viridiplantae; phylum Streptophyta; class Magnoliopsida; order Apiales; family Apiaceae; genus Kitagawia; species Kitagawia praeruptora. The sequence goes on along the minus strand of CM075351.1, from coordinate 110,171,929 downwards.
CGTAGGAGCTAAATTGTAGAAATAGGAAGAACACAACTGATGGAGCTGATTAGGGAACCAAAGTTCAATTAGCTTTTTATAGGAACAGAGTGAATATATGTCTAGGTCACTAGGTGCACTTCACTTTGTTAAGCAACCAACTCTCTACAAACTTTAGGGCTATATTGAGTAAGCATGTCCCTAATATTCTTAAAATGTTGAAGGAGGCCTTATCAGATCATAAAATGTTAGCGGCACCAGCATCAGTCCGAATCTGATTAGCCTTTATGTGCCTTGAACTTACTTTCAGTTCTGATTTGTCATTACCATCTATATCTAATGTTTAAAATTTTTAATTACATAAGTTAACACAAAAACAAAGTAAATAAAAAATAAATAAGTTATCTTCTGATACAATATTTCTATACCTTCTAGATATTGAGTATAATTAGTATGCAGTGCATAAATGGAAAAATATATGTATATATTCTAGATTAGTGTTAACCAATTAAACCTCTACCGTTTCTGCTTCGTGATACTTAAAGCGGTAAAATATACATCCATGAGCTTCTCTTTTATTTTATTTTTGTTGGAGAGAGAGATATGAGTTTTTCAGTCGAAAGAGGAAGTGCTTATGATGAAATTTATAACGATGAAATTTTCGATGAGGATGGTCGTCCAAAGAGAACAGGTACGAAGTGTGTATGTGTGTGTGTCAGTACAAGGTATGTGTTTAACTAAGAATGTGATCATTTTAATCTGGAAACACTCTCTTTACGAAAAATAAGGGCTAACCTGTATACATTAGGACCTTTATTGCCCTTTTGACCCGGGGTCTTGTGCACTCTGTACAACACTTTTGTTTGTAGGAATTTAGTATAAAAAGACATTTCTGAGTTGTTTCATGTTTGAATTCTATAAAAATTTGTAGGTACATTGTTGGCAGCAGTGGCGCATATGATAACATCAGTTGTTGGGTCAGGGGTGTTATCATTGGCATGGGCAGTGGCTCAGTTGGGATGGATTGCTGGCACTGGTTCTCTAATCCTCTTCTCGCTTGTAACTTTGTTTACTTCTCATCTTCTTGCTGATTGCTATCGATCACCTCAAACCGGCAGGAGAAACTATTGTTACATTGAAGCTGTCAGGTCCAGTCTAGGTACTATATTTGTAAATTTTGATCCCTTAGTCCATAATAACAGCTTGTTTCTGTTATCATTAGGAACAAAAATTAAATTTAAAATCGAAGAATAGCAAAGGAAAACACTTTTCCCCGGTTCAAAGGACTATATGGTTGAGCATTTATCTTATGCAACACTTTCTGAATTTTAATGCTCACAGGAGGACTCCAAATTCTACTGTGTGGAATAGCTCAGTATAGTCTTCTTTTCGGAATATCAATCGGATACATTTTCGTCACATCTTCCAGCATTGCGTAAGCATTTTACTTACACAATTACTCAGACTTAAATTATATTAAGCAGGTAATACATATTATATACACAAACAGTAGCAAATTTTAAATGAGAACAATTCATCACTTCGTGATAGACTAACACTGTAACACATAATGCTTGGGTGTTTGTAGCTAGACCACCCCTTCTGTATGATTTCATCAGAAATTTTCTAGTTGCATTCAACACCTTCCTATGTGTGAAATGATTGGGTTATCACATTTTTTCTGACTAAACATAAACTGCACGTTTCATATGTGACGTATGAGAATTCTGTTGAGCATAGACAAAACAGTTGGTACAAATGCAAATGATCAACATTAGAGAAATAGGGGTGTTTTAACCATATTATTATCCCATGTATCTTAATATCTACACACAAACACACACTTCTTGCAAAGGTGATCAGAACAATGTAGGTGATGTATTAATTAATTTTGAATGCATGTCAGGGCGATCAATTGCGGTGCTAAGCCCGAGTGTCATATATCAAGCAATAAGTTCATGATAATCTATGGGACGGTGCAAATTGTTTTAAGCCAAATACCAAACTTCCACAAGCTTTCCTTTCTCTCCATAATTGCTGCTACTATGTCTTTTACTTACTCTGTTATCGGCATTGCCCTCTCGTTCACCAAATTAGTCCAAGGTATTTAACTTTATGCACTACACACCATCTTCTAAGTATGTATGTACATTTGTTTGCAGAAAAAAGCATTAATATGCATAGTTGCTTTTTTTTTTTTTTTGGTAGCAAACAAAAATACCTATATATTCACTTTAAAGAGATGTATCCCTAACAATAAATTGATGAAATAATAAATATGTTTCACATACGAAGGAAATGGACATTCTGAGAGCATGCTAACAGAAGTACCGATATGGAGGACTGGTCTAACAAGAGAAGATAAAATATGGAACATCCTCTCGGCCATGGGAGACATTGCTTTTGCATATTCTTTTTCTTCTGTTCTTACTAATATTCAGGTAAATCAAGACCCAGTTCTAAAATGAGACACACACACTAAATTGATGGGAAGTTCACCGGTTAATCTATTTTTCTTTTTTTTTTTCTCTCCGCTCTATGAATACAGGACACAATAAAGTCGAGTCCACAGGAGAAGAAAGTTATGAAAAATGCTATTTCAATTGCAATCACAGCAACTACTGTGTTCTACTTGCTATTTGGTTTGGTTGGATATGCTGCATTTGGAAGTGGCGCACCAGGAAATTTGATAGCTGAATTTGGTTCTTTTGAGCCTTCTTGGATTGTGGACTTTGCTAATACATGCCTTACTGTACATCTTTTTGGGGCTTATCAGGTACTTGTGATCCTTTTCCTACACTTTTTTTTATCATTGTATTTATTTTTGTGTACATTGCTTGTATGGTATTTTTAGTTTGTCCTTTAGTCTTGAGTCTCGACTGACCATGAAACTTGATGACTAAATTATTTAAACCTCCTCTCAGATTTTGAATTATATTTCAACCCCGGTTAAAATCCTGGTTCCGCTTATTCTTGTAATATAGTTATTTTAATTTTGTATAGTATGCTACATACTTAGTAAATCATGCGCAGGTAGCCTGTCAGCCAATATACGCGTTTGTGGAAAGTTGGAGCTCCAAAAAGTGGCCGGAAAATGATTTCATCACAAAGGAATACACCATCATTGATGGCTGCTACGACTTTAATTCCTTTCGCCTAGTTTGGAGGACCATATATGTGATTGTCACAACCGTACTAGCGTTGTTATTTCCATTCTTTAACCATTTTGTTGGCCTTCTTGGTGCCATAACATTCTGGCCGATAACAGTGTATTTTCCGATACAGATGTACATTGCACAGAGGAAAATTGCTAGATTTTCAAGAAAGTGGAATGGCCTGCAATTGTTGAACTTATTTTGCTTAATAGTGTCTCTACTGGTTACTCTTGGTTCTGTCCGTGGCATTGTCATTTCTGAGCAGAAAGTGAGTCCCTTCGATCATATATCTTGATACACATTCTCTCATTGTTTAGAAACGTAATCTCTATGATGTTGTATAAGACAGCTGGGACAAAGAATTCAGAGTTTGGCTAATGGGTTATGTACTCTTTTTGGACTTTTAAATGTCGAAAATTATTCAAAGTTGATTGAATACTTATTTTTATTTTTATTTTGATAAAACGAACTTGCATTAAAACTTTTCAGAATTTAGCATACAAACAATAAAATCTGGAGCTGATACATTCCACTCCGTGAGACCTGACATAGAATATGTCGCCCGTGCCAATGTATGAGCGACAATATTCGCAGATCTATGTGTGTAACACACTAACACTTCATCAAAGTGTTTGAGAATATCCTTACAATCTTCTACAATCATATGGAAATATGAATTACCTCGCCCTCCATTAACTGAATCAACCAACACTTTCGCATCACATTGGAATATACATTTGTTCCCCCTCCACTCCCTTGTCCATAGAATAGCCTCTTTAAGCCCTATAGCTTCGGCTTCCCGTACTTGAAAACTTCCTTGGACTACCTTGTTCTTGCTCGGAGAAAATTTCCCCACTCGTCTCTAGCAACACAGGCCACCCCAACCTGATTCGATCCCGGCATACATGCTGCATCAGTATTTATTTTTAACCAACCTAGAGGTGGTTTGCACCATTTTCGACTGACTTGTAGCTGCCGAATTGTACCTATACTGTCTTCATCTCTAGCTCGTTGCCACTCCTGTAACATGCTACATGCCCTAGACCTTACTCCAAAGGTGGACATATCTACTCTATTCCATACCCAATTGTTTCGTCGTTGCCATAGAGTCCAACATAATAACCCAGCCATTAATATTTGATCATTATTACCTATCTGGAATGCTCTTCTCAACACATCAAGGACTTTGACGTCTGGGTGCACCATAATTAGGCTTATTAGACCAGCTTTCTCCCAAACCTCACGAGCAAAACTGCACTGAAACAATACATGAATATCGTCTTCCACGTACATATGACACCAAGAGCACGTAGTATTTATGTGAATTCCCTTTGTAATTAAAGCTGCAGCTGTTGGTAAGCAACTTCGACAAGCACGCCAAACCAAGTTCAATACCTTACCAGGTAGTTTCAACCTCCATAACTTCCTCCAAAACATTTTATCAACACAATCTGCTTCCCCTACCAATCTACGATAACAACTCTTTACCGTAAAATCCCCCGTCTCCTCCAGCATCCAAAACCAATTATCAACTGGTTGTCTTCTTGAAATTGGAATTCTTCGAATGAGTTCCCTATCCCTCTCATTAAATATATCAGCAAGAATGTCATCATCCCACCCCTCCTGATTCTCCTTTAGCAACCCCTGCACTAACCCATGTTCGAGCTCATCTAGCATTTCAGTTGTCACAAAACCATTTTCTAAGCAAGGAAGCCATGGAACCTTCCATATTTTAGTACTTAAACCATCCCCTATACGACGTCGACATCCTTGCTTAACAACATTTTAAACTTCAAGTATACTCCTCCACACATAACTCGGGTTATTCCCAATTTTTGCAGTTAAGAACTCACCATTTGGAAAATAACGAGCACGCATTAGCTGCGTTACAAGGGGATTGGCATTGTTTATCAACCTCCATGCTTGCTTTGCTAGCATCGCCAAATTAAAATTTCTCAGCCTCTTAAATCCCATCCCCCCATCCTCTTTGATTTCACATAACCTCTCCCACGACATCCAACGTATACCCTTATTTGAGCCGCCATTTCCCCACCAAAATGCATTCATAGCCTTCTCTATCCCATCACATACACCTACAGGAATAAGAAACATATTCATCCAGAAGTTCGGGATTACCTGGGCTGCTGTTTTAAGTAAAAGGACCTTTCCTGCCTTTGTGAGAATTTGTTTATGCCAGCCTTGGAGTTTTTGTTGCACTCGGTCCAGTAGACAATCGAAAACTGCATTTTTGTTTCTCCCTACTACCATAGGCATCCCCAAATATCTCCCTGGGTTTTGTTGTTCCCTAACCCCCAACTGATCACATATCTCCTTTCGACATCCTTCCTCTGTATTGGGAGAAAAAATAATACCAGACTTCGTATAATTAACCTTCTGCCCTGAGACAATCTCGTATCTGCTAAGTATGTTTTTCATGGTACTCGCCTCAGACACTTTGCTCTGAAAAAGAAATAGCAATCGTCCGCGAAAAAAAGGTGTGAGATGGTAGGCGCCCCCCCTTGCAATAGTACAACCATGCAATAATCCCACATCCTCATTTCGTCTAATGATAGAACTTAGGCCTTCCGCACATAAAATGTATATATATGGTGATATGGGATCTCCTTGACGTATCCCTCTTTGTGGATCAATTTCACCAAATGTAAGACCATTCTGGAGAAAACTATATGTAACCGATTGGACCAACTTCATAAATCTATTAATCCATAGCTCATTAAATCCAAGTTTCTCCATCATACTTCGAATAAAACCCCATTCAAGCCTATCATATGCCTTTGAAATGTCTATTTTTAACCCTGCAATACCAGATTTTTCTTGCGTATGTCTCTTCATATAGTGATTAATTTCAAAGGCAATCAAAGCATTATCTGTCAATAATCGACCCTCTATGAATGCACTTTGCTTATCAGAGATTAGCGAGGTCAAACATGGTTTTAAACGATTTGCTAGAACCTTTGAAAGAATACGTACCAACACATTAAAAACGCATTGGCGTTTTGCATTTTTTGTTGTTATATTTTAAAAAAAATAAAAGAAAATGAGAGAACGCATAATGAAGTTCTGTTTCTTGTTTTATTATTTACTAGATGATAACCCGTGCGAAGCACGACCTCGGAAATTTATGTTAAATAATTACTAATTTTTATTTAATTAAATATTTATAAAATTATATTACAAAAATTATAAAAAGAACTATGTTATTTGCATAAAAAATTTATACGATTAAAAACTATAAACTCAGATTGTTTAATAGTGCATGGAAACTCGTTTCAGTTGTTTTCATTGAAAAATATTTAGGATAATTGATCGTAATCTTTTTATATTATAAGTTATAATATTTTTTCAAAAAAAAAAAAAAGTTATAATAAAAACATTTGCTAATACAATGTAAGAATTATAATAATAATAAGATTTCAATTTTATTATATTTTTTTTAAAAAAATAACATATAATCGCGGGAAGAATGTTCTAGAGTAGTGTATAGAAACATGTTCTATTTGTTCCCTTTGAAAAATCATTTGGAGAATTGGTCGTATTATTTTTTATTCTAAATTATGATAAAAAAAATTGTATTATAATTATAATAGGATTTCAATTTTATTATTTTCTTTAAAAAGTAACATAGAATTGTAAGGGAATATGATTCTAGGGATGAAACTATTTTTTTAATTTAAAGTTATAATAAAAGAATTAAAATTACAATAGAATTTCTATTTAATAAAAACCAACATAGAATTATAGTAAAAATAGGATTATAGGGGTGAAATCAAAATACGGTGCGAACCAAAAGTGGTACCGTTAAAGGGGTGTTTCTTGAAAAATCTTTTGGAGAATGGATCATATTATTTTTTGATTCTAAATTATGATAAAAAAAATTGTATTATAATTATAATAATATTTCAATTTCATTATTTTCTTTAGAAAATAACATAGAATTATAAGGGAATATGATTCTAGGGATGGAACTATTTTTTTTATTTAAATTTGTAATAAAAGAATTATAATTATAATAGAATTTCTATTTTATTAAAAAACATCATATAATTATAGTAGAAATAGGATTATAGGGGTGAAACCAAAATAGGGGTGAAACCAAAATAGAGGTGAAACCAAAAGTGGTACCATTAAAAGGATATTTCGCTTATTAATAAAGGTTAGAGATTTATTTTGTTGTAAAAAGGTGTTAAACAAAACTTTCGGGTTAAATTGTTTTTATTTTGGGGTACAACAGGTTCCATATTGGTTGTAGAAACATTCAATTTTTTAATTAAAATAGTTAATTTTCATCTGTATTCCCTTAGGAGTTCAACAGTTAACCTTTGGGGTTTAACATTTCTATTTGGGGTTTTAGAAATATTCAGAACGATAAATAAACCGTATACGAACTTAGGGTAACCCTAACTTATCCTGATTTTTAAAAAATTGGGGCTAGCCCCCGATTTTTTAAAAATCAGGCTGCGAGATTCAGTTTTTTAATTAAAATTTTTAAATTTTATATGTATTCTCTTGGGTTTTCAACAGTTAACCTTTGGGGTTCAACAGTTCCATTTTGGGTTTAGAAATATTCAGATCGACGAATAAACCGTATACGAACTTAGGCCTTAGGGTTTAGGGTTGTTTACAACCATAAAACCTAGACTCTAAACTCTAACTTATCCTAATTTTTAAAAAATAAACAACCCTAAACCCTAGACTCTGAACCCTAACTTATCCTGATTTTTAAAGAATCAGGCCGCCGGACTCAGTAAAAAACACAATTTAATTGACCATTGTGTTTGCAAATACATATTTAGCAAAAAAAAAAAAAAATGCCAAACGCCACTTCAAGTGGCGTTGCCGCCTCCCACTCCCCCCCCCCTCCAAATAACGCCACTAGAACACCAATTTTTTACAAACACCAAATAGAGTTGCGTTTTTCCTTAATTTTTATTAAAAACGCAAGACGCCAATGCATTTCTTAAAAATGCCACACGCCCATGCGTTTTCTTGTGATATAATTAATGGGCCATTTTTTCAGTTTGTGATATTTAGGGCATTTTACCTTCAAATTGTGATAAAGAAAGCCAAGATGATTGGTTAGGTTTATTTTTTCCTTATCAATTATCATTCAAGCCCAAGAACTACAATGAAAAACAGGAAATGTGACATGCTCTTGAAGGAGCTTTTTTAGCCAAAATTTCAAATGACAAAATAAGATTTTCTTAATAAAAGTTTTATCATGATCAGGAAAAAGACTATTGTCACAATGAAAATCTCGGTATTTCAAGTACTGCAGGAGGTATTGACAGATTTAGTATCGTTGGAAACTTGAAACAGACTTAAGATATCATTGGTTGACATGCAAATGTCCAGGAATTTGAGCTTCTTACGAAGTTGTTGACTTTGTCTTCGGTTACAAAGTCGTAACACAAGACACAGTCAACATACACAAATTCTCAGTTAATAAATTCTTTATTCAGCCTCAATTGAAGGGCATTTTCCCTTTTTTCCCGAGTAACTCTGTTCCTCTTCCAGAATGTATACAATGAGTCAAATCTTAAGTATCCATTGCCACTAAATTTAAAGGTGTAATCAATCAAGATTTTGAAGCATTGTTATGGATTTCAAAATTTCGGGTGTATTCAGTCTGGATTTTAGAAAATCCATTAAAATTTGGGTGTATTCAACAAAAAATTTAAATAATTCTTTAAAATCGAATGATTTTCAATTCAAAATATAAAAAGTATGGGGTATTCAATCACGATTTCAAATATTATTTTAAAATCTGGTGGTATTCAATATAAATTAAAAACAATATGTTAGTGGTATTCAAAAATCTATTAACTTTGAAAAATTTTAAAAATTCGTGGATTTTGTTGATTGAATTTCACAATGTACTTGTAGTTTTTGAAATTTCACCAAAATCAAAGAGATTTTAGTGGATTTAAGCTCAGTTCTATGTAGGCTCTACGAACTCTACCAAACTCAACAAGAGTAATGCTACATACCCCGAAAATGTTCCTGAATGACATATGGCGTGATTTTATTCGTGAGATCCATATTTATGCACGAGGGACATCAATAACCAATAGTATTTTGAAAACTCAGTATTTGGGAACCGTTTCAGGAACGATTTTAGGGACTCTGGCATTTCTCATTCTACAAAGACTCTATGTAAAATATTATTTAACCACAATCTACCAAAATCCATGGATTATTCATAACCTCTTAAAATTTGAATTGAATACACCCCGTTAAGTCTTTCTAAATGAGATTGATTTCCGCGATATTCAGGCTAGAAAAATGTTTTTATTTTTTTGATGTTCCAATATTTGTATATCGATTTGATATCTGACTTCCGTGACCTCTTCCACTCATGAGATCGAGTATATATAAGAAATGGAACCTATTTCCAAGATTATTAGAGTGCTACGGTTCTCAGGGACAGAGCCTTGTCGAACGAATTCAGCAAGCAAAGATCACATAGCCTAACTGATCGTATTTTGAATAACATATGCCCCTCTTTAAATAGTTTTGTAATATTCCAGTATTTACCGCATAAAGAATTCCACCTTAAGATTCTCATGTAGCAATTGTTGGATATGCCATAGTAGCTGGTGCTCCAACTGCAGGGCAATCTGTCCAAAATGGTACGAGAAGCCTAAGTGTGAACACCCTTTTGCTTAGACCTACTCCACTGCCTCTCATAAATGGGGCTTGGCTTTTCATCGCAACATGGTTAGCTTTAGGATAAAATATGGCTATCTAATCACTCAACTCCGAAGTCACACCCAACTTCCAACTAGCTCATCTAACTCTAAAATTTAGAAGTGGATTACTAAACCTAAATATACCTTGCAAGTTTATCATTATACACAAAAACATTTTACTATTTTACTTCCATTATCACTTTTATAACGAAAATCTGTTACATACTTTAAAAGGCCGACATATAACATAGCCTATTTGTAATTCGAGGATACTACTCAACTTAAATTAGTATGTAATAGTAAATAATATGTTTGAACTGTCAGGAATCTCAGAATGTTTAATCTCTCATAAGAAAAATATTAAAGTCAATATACATACTTGAAGAATTACTACACTAAAAGAAGCTCAGTCATCTGATCAAGTCTCAGTGATGTATTCGACAATAAATGGATGTATTTAGAGGACAGAGATTTCTCAAGTGACAGTTGAAGAATAGTCAGAGTACAGAAAAGTTGAAGAGAGAGAGATAAGGAAAAAACAAAGTACCATAGTTTAGAGTTAAAAATAAAGAAAATCTATTGGAGTTAGTTCATGAACCAGACAGTACATCGAGCGTCAACAAATAATTCAGTGGAAGGTCTCTGTTATTTTCAGTGGTACACAGAAAGGTATTGGCTATTAAAGGATTCATTGTAATTCTCTAAGTAATATAAAGTCACATAATTAATTTAATTAATAAATTAATTCCCTCAGAATTAATTTATTCATTAAATGCAATTATTAGATTAATTATTTTAGAATTATTAAGTTAAAGTAAATCAGTTAATTGATTTTCTAATAAATCAGTTAATTTATTTAATCAGAAAAATAGCCTAATAATACATTTTGGAAAAGTATTACCGAAGGTATTATTGAAAAGTATTATCAGCTGTTGAGATAGTATTAATCAGAAAGTATTAACAGCTGTCAGAAAAGTATTACCGAAGGTATTACTGAAAAGTATTATCAGCTGTTGAGATAGTATTAATCAGAAAGTATTACCGAAAGTATTAATGGCTATCAGGAAAGTTTTGCCGAAAGTATTATTCAACAGAATAGTATTATCAATTCAAATCGAAAAGTATTATCAGCACAAGAAAAAGGTATTAATGGAAAGTATTGTTGAAGACACTTTGAACTAAAACAAGGCAGAAGGGTTAGTTGAATCTATTACTATATATAATAGGACAACACAAGGGCAAAATTTACCATTTTAATGGGTGTGAAATTACAATTTTACCCTTATTTTTTAAAAAATTACAAAAATGTCATCCTTTAATAATTATGTAAAAACTAATGAAATTATGCTTGTGTTGAGATTCGAACCACTAACCTATTCACTCTCAAACTCATGCATTAACCAATTGTGCTATGATTGATTTTGAGCTTTGCTTAAAAATCCTATAACATAAACCACATGCCATCCTTTAATAATTATGTAAAAACTAAAAAAATTATGCTTTTGTTGGGATTCGAACCACTAACCTAATCAATCTCAAACTCATGCCTTAAACAATTGTGCTACGAATAATTTTGAACTTTGTTTAAAAATCATATAACATAAACCACCTCTCTTCTCTTTTTATCTCATCCTTTTTTTAGTAAATGAAATGTTGTTCATATTAATTCTAAAATATTGGATAGATAAAATTATAAAAAATATTTTAATCGACTGAGAATACTCTATAATTCTCTTTTATCATTTTAAATAATTGATATAGAAAAAAAACTAGATTATACATAATGTAACCGAGTCCAAAAAGAAAAAAGGTTTATTTACATACGTTCCATCATACATAATTAATAATTGCATCACATAACTTTTACGTATATAAAATTTTAAATATGTGACTCATATTAGAGAGTTTTGGTCGACCAACTATTCTTTCAACGATTTAAATATATGATTGGTCTAAATACATAAATATTTAAATATATACAAAAAATAATTGAAATTATGTTGTAAAAAAAAGGTGAAAACTCTAAAAAGATGATCTATATATAAAAAAAATAATATAATTAACATTCACATTAAATTAAAAAAGATATAAATTTTTGAATCATAAATATTACAAAAGTACAATAATTATTTAAAATGATCAATTAGATTATAACTCGACTATAAAGTTGGTACATACATAAGAATTTTAGATAATATAATATATAATGGTTGAGTTATAACATATATTTAGATTTTAGATTTCATATGCACGTGTCATTAAGGTTGTCATATTTTTTATCGATTGAAATATTTAAAAAAAAATTAAAATTGATCTAAAAAAACAATTCAAAATTATAATATAAAAAATAATTGAATTTACCCAATTTTTTATTGAACTTCTATATAGTGTAATAAATATTAAACTAAAACTAAACATTTAAGTTTAAAAATGTATAAATTTATATGTTTAGAAAAAATGATTGAGACAAGCAAAAGGTAAGGATGACTTTTATTAAATATTAAGAGATTTGTAATATGTCTCAAAATCTATTCTTACATTATTTATCCAAATTTTATGAAATTTAATCAAATTATAAGATATTTGGTTCAAAAAATTGGTATGCAATATTACAAAATAACTATAAAAATATTTGATAGATCGAAATCTTAACTATTATCATATTTTTAATTACAAAAGAGAAATTAGTTGAGTGCCCGTGCCTTGCATTAAACTTCAACACAAGGGCAAAGATTACCATTTTAATGGTTGTGAAGTTACTATTTTATCCCTATATTTTTAAAAATTACAAAAATGTCATCCTTTAATAATTATGTAAAAATAGTGAAATTAAGTTAGTGTTGGGAATTGAAGCACTGACCTTCTCCCATCAAACTTATGACATAACCAACCATGCTACACTTAGTTTTGAGTTTTGTTTAAAAATCCTATAAGATAAACCACATTTTCTCTTCGTGTCACATCCTTTTCTATTTTTTATTTTTGAGTAAATGAAATGTTGGTTTATATTATTTCTAGAAAACTGGATGATATAAACTTATAAAAAAAATATTCTAATCGATTGAGCATACTTGACAATTCTCTTTTGTCATTCTAAATGATTGATGTAAAAAATAAAATTTTAGATTATATATAAATGTAACCGAGTAAAAAAAAAGGGATTTATTTACATTCAATTCCATGTCGATATTAAATTATTTAAAAAAAGATTTGGTTTTAAGAAATATGTAAATTTTAGTTATCAAATCGTACATAATGAATAATTGCATCAAATAACTTTTAGATACATAAAATTTTAAACATCTGAGTTATATTAGACGATTTTTGTCGACCAACTATTTAGGCTTTCAACGATTTAAATGTATGATTGGTCTAAAAACATAAGAATTTAAACATATAAGAAAAATAATTGAAATTTTGTTAAAAAGATGAGAACTCTAAAAATATGATAACTCGACTATAAAGTATAAAATATGATACATATGAATTTTTATATAATATAGTAAATTGATCAATATAATATATAATGGTTAAATTATAACATATACTTAGATTATTATACAATGAAATCAAGAAATTAATTTTAGATTTCATATAGATGCACGGGTCATTAAAGTCGTCTAATCATATTTTACATCGATTAAAAAATTTGGAAAAATTTAAAGTTGAGTTTTAAAAAATTATTTGAAATTATAATATAAAACATGTTTCAATTCACCCAATTTTTAATTCAACTTCGGAATTGTATAATAAACGTTAGACTAAAACTAAATATTTGAGTTTATAATGTATAAATATATATGTTACAAAAAATTGATTGAGACAGACTTTTACTCAATATTAAGAAATTTTATAATATGTCTTAAGGTATAGTCTTACATATACGATCAATTATTTACAACAAAATCAAATGAGTTAATAGACGCCTATGTTATACACGGACAATTTTACTAAAATCATTATTTATGTTATAACCAAATGTTCAATTTAAAAAAGTTCATTTCACGTCATTGAAAACTAAATTAATAATTTAACAATTATAAGTATTCATGCGAATATTATCGTATTGATATTTATCCAAAATCTAAGAAATCTAATGAAATTTTAAAATATATGGTTCAAGAAATTGGTATGCAATATTACCAGGTAATTATAAACATATGAGATAAAATCGAAATTTTAGATTTTATCATATTTTTAATTACAAAATTATCTCAATATATGTATACATTTTCAGACGAGAATTTATTTTAGTGCCCGTGCCTTGCACGGGCTTTTACGCTAGTATATATCTTACAGACGGCCAGACAAAGGGACACAGAGCATTAAACATACACAAACCCAGCAGCCTTAAAGATAAAAAGCTCCAATCTCTCTCATCTTTACTACCATTCTCAAGAGCTATTAAATTTCGTAGAAAATCAAGTTCATCACCTTTGTAATATTTTATCCGGTGGACTTGTTTCTATTCCTAGTTCGTATCTAGTTTTTTATTAACAACTATAGAAAAGTTCATGTCGAATTTTCTAATTTATTTTTATTAGCTTGATATATCTATATACTGAATTTGTAACAACCCTCAAGTTTAATATATCATTATATTTAACTTGAATTTTGTTTCAAATAATTCCGCACAAATTTGTCTAAACTAAATTTTTTTTAACCGACAAATTTCATTAAAAAAGGTATCTTCACGGTTATTTCCTACTTAAAAATTCAATGATAATATTTAACAGTTATTTTCTACTTAAAATAAGTTATGTAGAAAATACTAATTTGTCCAATCAAATCCGTTATTATATTACCTGATTAGTTACAAGTTAATATGTCGTTAACGAATCAGAAAATTATGAATTATTTAGGATCAATCAGAACGCATTCCTACATTTTAGACCAATCATATTATATTAAAAGTTTTCCTTATTTAACATACCTAAATTTTATACTAATCATATTATATTAATAATTTTCCTTATTCAACATTCTCGTCCTATTTTATTAACCATGGTTAGTTTACAATTCTAATTGAAATACAATAACAATTTTATTTAACATATCCATATATTACATTTTTTTTATATAACCAATCACTATTTTAATTTAAAATCAATCACGACACACTATTATATATTTTAAGTGAATTTTCATAATTAAATATTTATTAAATAACCACTCTTTAAAAACTTCTTAATCACGTGTTTCTTACTACATTATTTCATAAAAGGGATTTATCCAAAACTTTGGTCCGAACAACTAATAAGAACTGTTTGATCTTAAATACATAGATGAGAATCGTTAGATCCAACGTTAAATAGATAATTTGATTGTTAGAAAAATTCTAATATTCAAATACAAACAACTATATTTTAACATGATTTGATTATATAAATGAATCGTATGTTTTGTGTTTTAATTATCTAATAAAATCAACCGAAAAAGATTCTAACAAACAATTGATAGAAAAATGACTTACATTTTCATCATCCTCATTCTGAATTCTCTCATAATTACTTCGCATACGAATATTCAATGGCCAGTTCCAACAATCTTGCGACTATGAACTACCGACATCAATCCTTCCCACATTACAATACCGATTTATCCACATTATTAGGCGTGCCTCTATATAAATGCTATTTTTTACAGTGTTGGGTTATCAATTTTATCATTCATAACTTGCATGCAGCATGATAACTAAAATATCTATTGTAACATTGTCTATACAATTGAAAGTACGATATAGTTTTCCTCATTTTCTAGAGGGATCAATGCCCATATAAGATTAGTTTCACAATTTCTTTGAAGCAGAATTTTCATAGACTCCTAAAAATTGATTCTTGAGGAAAACACACAAGTCATATTCAATTAAAATGCATTCAGTACGTAGTTTTTATTCTTCGATACATTAATAAAAAATCTGTCCATCATCAACTAAATTTCTAATGGAGTTAACGTTATATATATTGCTACTTTACTAACTTAAAATTGAAATGTACATCATAAATGACCAAATATATGTAATTTGATGTGATATATATATATATATATATATATATATATACATAAAATATTAATTTCAAATATATATTAAATATTTTTAAGGTTCAAAAATTTTATATTCTTTTATGTCTTAAATGTTTTTAACTTCTAACCATTTTCACCTCCATCTTTTACAAACTTATCAAATTGATGTATATGAAACATATGCGTGAACTTAACAAATTAAAAAATATAATAAGGTGAAACTATTTCTTTGTAAATTTTGTTATAACCTATTTCAACGCCAACAAATAAATCTGCTGCAGAAATCAATTTTTCTACTTTTTGTGATATTATACCACACCCTAGTGAGCATCCTTATCCCTCCCTCAAATAAATCATGACAACCGTATTTGTATAACTACGAAGTATTTTTATTTGCCCATTTAAATTATTAGATTGGGAAGAAGTTAATGTTCATGACTTTGGTAAGAGTTAATCTTACTTTTGATTTTATTTATTGACAACACTTATTCTTGCCTGCATGGATGGTCTAAACAGAAACATATAGCTTTTTACAACTCAATAAATACTCATGTTAATATAGTTGTTCGTGTGTTGAACACATGTTCGATTCTAGGATAATTTTTTTGTTTCCATAGTAGTTATAAGAAACACCTATCTATATTCTCCAAAATCAATTCTGTATTTTGGTAGTTAAATTCAACATAAGTACTCTATAAGCGCAAGTCAAGAAATTATAAAAACTAAGTGAATATAACTATATTATTGCTTACTCCCTCCAAAGATGTTCAGTTTTAGTCTTTTCTTATATTTTATGGATCTACATAATAAATAGTGAATTTTAAATGTGAGTGAATTTAATTTCATAGTTAATGATTGTCACTACCTTCCAGATAATATAAGGTGTATTTCATTTTAATATAAGTTGAATTTCATTTTTAACTTTTTCAAAAATAAATTTTACACTTTACTTTATTGGCAAGTCACCAGAACGTATGCAAGGAAGGATATGTTACTAATGGGATATGTACTCTCTATAAGTTCTTTATGTTTCGCTAAATAATTTTATTGCCGCAGTTGCATTCGAAAAGACAAGAAATGTATGACAAGTATGACCATTAATTGGCCTCTGTCATTACCAGTATTTGTAAGATTTTTTGACCTCGAAGATCAAGCACAATTTTACTTGGAAATAGTTTGATGATTACTAAAAAATATGTTTAACTTTTTTATTTGATTAAAATCTATATTTTAGTGTCTTCATATTGCTTAGTGACATGACAAACATAGCTATGAACTTGAAGGTCATATATATGTTGATGAGAGAAAATTAACTAACAATGTGTATGTTTTATAGGATCTTGAAAATCTTGCAGATATGGTGGTCAAGGGTCGGGTCGGCCATATTAGAGACATTTTTTAACCCGACCCAATTAAATTGTTTGAAAATTTGTAACCCAACCTATAACAAATAAATTCGTAACCCAACCCTACCCGGCCGTTGTACATCGGTTTGAGTTGGTTTGAAGGCTAAATGATTTTATAGAAAGAGTTTAAAGACTATGAAATATTGTTCTTTTCAAAAATTTAAACATATACCTACGATTTTAGTGCAAATAATTAATTTTGATTGATATTATTATTTTAATAACATAAATGATATCGTATGTCATATGCATACACACAAAATGTGTTCATACATCAATAAATAAAAGAATAATCATTGTATAATATATTTTATAAATAAAAATAAAATTATATAACAAAATTTGTAAATTAAATCGGGTTGGGTTGGGTAATTCGGTTCAAAGTTTTTAACCCAATTTTGGCAAAAAAAAATAAAAAATTTAACCGAATCGAATGTTAGGTTTTTTTATCGGTTTGGTCGGCCGAAAAGAGTGTCGAGTTGGTTCAGTTTGATCGGTTTGGTCAACCCATAAACACCCCTACTTGCAGATATATTGAGTTAGGAAGTTACATCTGTATGTAACATGATTGATCGATTAACACTGTTTAAGGTCACTAGCAATGAGTTACTTCAGTAAGATGGAATTTCCATTTTACTTCACTTCAAATGGGAATATCATTTGTCACGGGTTCAAATGCTTCCAAAATTAATGCCTTGAAATTTACAATATCAATCACTTAATCATTTTTTTGTTTCTTATTTCTTATTATTATTCTTAATAAAAAATTTCCATTGCACAAAGGAAAAAAAATAAAAAGAAGCCTTCGACACTTTTCAGACTCTTCTTGAATTCAAAAGAGATCTTTAATAAATTGAGAAAGAAAAAGAAGAACAAAAAACCAACTTGAGGTTATATATGTGCAAGATAGCATGATCATTCGGTAGCCTTCAAATACATTAAACCCATTCAATAGCATCAAGAGGTTCAATGAGCAGTATATCATTAACATTTAGTATCCTCCAAAAATTTAATCAATTTCTGTTTCATTTGCATTTATACAAGGGAAAAATGTGTACTTAATTTATTTTTCTATTAATTATATGTTTGTATTGTTTTTTATGCTCGATTTTCAAGACAAACTATATTGAACTCAAATTTTTGGTAAAAGTAGCATAATATATCGTAAAATTATTTGGGAAAAATAACAAAATATTTACTTTTTGATACTTATAAATATTTTTGTAACTATTTTAAAATTTTAAAATTGTGCTTTCGGTGCGTAGCACGGGTAAAATGGTAGTTATACTTTTAAGTGTAGTAACTAATTAACACTTATTTCTTACTTCGTAAAATTTAACATTCAAATTACAATTTAAAAGAGCGAGGGATATGTTAAGTTAGGTAATGAACACTTGAGTTTCTCCGACCATAAGAACTCTTAGCTTAAAGTGTGTATTACATGTCGTAAACAAAAAATTTAGAGAATAGGTAAAATTATTTTATCTTCAACGAGATATTGCCATTATCTAAAATTATTACAAACCCCTTCATATTAGTTGTATTTATCTAACCTTAAGAGATTTTAAGAAAATTCCACATCATCTATTACCATATTAAAATAATAGATTCTATTTTTAACAACTTGAAATAATAATAACATACTAATTTTAAAATATAACCAATTATTATAGGGGACTCCCTTGGAGTAAAATTTCTTACAAATACAACAAATTTACATAATCTTTATTTTACATTATTTTAACCAAAGAGCATCTCCAACGGTGTTGGATAAAATGGTTGCCTAAAAAAGTACAAAATATTGATTGACTAAATTTTATCGAATCTGTAAGGTATTGTGCTCCAACGGATTGGCTATATTAATAATATTTATATGCACATTTTTGTTATAGCGACAAATTTGACCAATGTGGGGCGGTCGGCTATAATTTTAGCTAAGGATTTTACATGGTTGGAGCTTAATAATTTATACAAATTGTCTAATATATTTGTCATTTTTGCTAAGGGACTCTCTCATTGGAGATGCTCTTATGAGTTACTGTTGGCTCCGCCAAAAATGAGAAACAGTGAACACAATTACCAAAATTGTCATCTAAAGCTCTGTCCAATCCAAATAATAAGGGATTGTTTGGATTGGAGGTTGGGAGGGGATAGGTTGGGTTGAACACTAGTTCTTCAACTTTATATGTTGCCTTTTTAATCGACTTATATTGAACTTTATGTATCGCCTTTTTAACCGACGTAAAAGACTCGTGACTTTATACGTCGCCATTTAACCGACGTATAAGACCTATTTAACCGACGTAAAAAGCCAGTTTTGTACTAGTGGAAAGAGATTAAAATTTTGAAAACCTTGTTTAAGAAAAAACTTTGAAAAAAGGGTTGGGTTCAGAAGGGTTAAGGGGGGTTGGATTCTAAGTATTGAGTCGTCAATTTTCAACACCCCAGATCGGCGTGTTGGAGGGTGATACAGACAGACTTCATCCTTGTTGGTGTGGCTCTGCTACAAGTCACATGTATTGCACGTTGTTTTTTTTCTTTTTTTCTTTTTTACTTAAATAAAAATTTGTGCTATTTGTTCGGTACGTAGTAAGTCAAATAATTTTTTTTTTTTGGCCAAAATTAAAGCAGATTTCATTAATAATTTGAAAGAGACGCAATAGGGACAAACCCCCAACTGACCATGCAACCAGGTTGGAAAAAAATTAACGAACTAAACAATTAGTCGTTTGGTTTCCGGATCGCTTAACAAACTGAATACAAATATTTTGAAAATTAAAAATGACTTCAATGGTCTCCCGAGCAATCCAGGCTACATCTCCCCTGAAAACAGTAGCTTCGCAATTGACCCTCACAATAATTTCGTGGATAGTGCGCTGTTCAGAGGACTCAGTTGCAAAAACTGAGTTAAGATGCCTCATGTTATGAACAAACCTTTTTTGTAAGAGGTGAGCACATGCGACTTTTACCACCATCCCAAGTGCACCCTAGCTATTTACATGTCGGACAACAACTATAGACATGTCGAAAGTGTTATTGATAAGAGATATCTAGATCTCCCAATATACCATATAATTCATTTTCAATACAACAAACTAAGAGCACTCACATAAAGCGATACAATCAATAACATTAAAAAAACTAACAAACTCACACAAAGCGATACGAAAAATCCTAAGAATTAAAAGGATGTTATTTCGAAACTTTTGGATCAAAAGCTCGATTTTATTGAAAAATTAGAAAATAGAAAAGAGGGTAGAAGAGTGAAGGGGGTTTATTTGGTAAAGGGATGCAGGAGAGTGAAGAATTGAAGAAGAGACGCAATGAACCCTAGATCTGAAAATGGGAGTCGACTCTCACTAAAATCATGTCCTTCTAATCACAATATTTGAAGAATTAAAGTAGGTCAAATAAATTTTGAAATAATGACAATATTACCAGAATTTTAGCCAACATTTACCAAAATAATGTTTCTCAGTTAATGGCTATAAATACTCAACAAATACTCTCTTTTAAAATGCGTATGAAATGAACCTCATCATTGATGCACTTGTATGTATCTATGGGGACTGTGAAGTGTATGGATAATATGTCGGAAGTTACCCAAAAGCGAGAGATAAATAAAAGAGAGAGAAGACGAAGAAAGAGGAAAAGATTGAGAAGGATGTGAGGCGAAGAGAAGGAAAAAGTCAGGGAAAGGAGGGGAAGAGAAAGAGAGAGTCATGGTGGTGGGTTGCAACCATCGAGATTATCAAAAACCGATCAAAAATTGATGGAATGGTGATAGCAGTGTTGTAATATGTTACTCGGATGTGAAAGGCATAATGGGCATTACTCCAACTGAAAATGTGTATTACCTATATATTACCCATATATTGAATGCATATGATGTGACTTATCCATATATCAAATGGTAACAAGTTGGTATATATGACCTAAAAACTGAATATCGATATTTTAGTAATTCTCTTACAAAAAAACTCGGCACTTTTGGCCTTTATCCTGATATGTAATTCAAATTTATTATAAAAATTAAAATTTGTGAAAATCTACATAGTTTTATATTTGATAATATAATATTAATATAACAAATTATTAAATATCAAAAAAGTTGTGTTTGAGGTCAAAATTGGCAAAATGAGCTGATTTTCAAATATTTTTATTTTAAAATTTTGAAAAAATAAATATATCTATTTGATTATCCAACGATGCATCCAAATAAGTAGAGCTGGCAATTCGTTTCGTGTCGTGTACTTCGTTTCGTGTACTTTCGTGTTTCGTGTACCAAATGGCCGAAACGAAAACGAAACGAAATAAGTTCGTGTACTTAAATTCTAAAACGAACACGAAACGAAACATTTCGTGTAAACACGAAACGAAACGAAAAGTACACGAAATATTTTGTGTACTTTCCATTTACACGAAAAACGAATTGAAAATCGTGTACTTTCGTGTACTTTACGTGTATTTTATATTTATTTTGTAAAAAAGGTTAAATATGTAATATTTATTTATAATATATATTTATATAATTTAAAATATTTATTTAAATATTTATTTATTTCGTGTATTTTCGTTTCGTGTCGTGTATCCAAGGGTAAAACCAAAACCGACACTAAATTCATTCGTGTAATTTCGTGTTCGTGTACCGCAAAGGTCAACCCAAACCCGTAATTTTCGTGTCGTTTTTGTGTCGTGTTTTCGTGTCGTGTACGAAATTGCCGGCTCTACAAATAAGGTACGGGTCCATTACTTAGTTAACCCTTGCATCCAAATAAATAAGATAAGAATTCATTCCAAGTTAATCCTTACCAACCCTTCCCTTCCCCAATCCAAACACACCCCAAGTAGTTTTGAAATTATTTCAGGATAAGTACATGAAATATCAGTTGCAGTTCATCTTTCCACAAAATAGAGTTGGACAAGCATTAAACTCATGTCGACTTGGCCGGATTTTGAATTCAGTTCTGGCAAAGTTGTAGAATAGGATTCACAGAAAAATGGAGCTGATTGATATAGCCTGATGAAGTTCAAAGAGGAGAAGGAGCATAAATATGTCCAAGGAAAGGCACAAGCAACACTTATACGTAACTAAATGTAACCAGAAATCTGAAACTGGTTTAGCCAAAACTTTTCTGAAATAGAAGTTTAAGATTCATACAGACATGGACTTAAATGTGCAACTATTTATTAGAAAGGTTTTTGCTCAAGTGAAAATCTCTTATTTTGGTGAGATATGAGATCTAATCGCATCCCTTCATTTTAATCTAATCTAATGGTCCCGTTAGGGGTATCCATACTAATAACCTACACCCTCACACACATTAACCCCACCCCCTGATGACGTCATCATGAAGCTATAAATATATTTTTTTAAAAAAAAAATTGAAAAAAAAAATTTTGAAAATAAATCTGGGAAAAGAAAATTCTGACGACAACGGTGATTTTTTACAAAAGTTGGTGATTTTTGTTGAATTCTGGTGATTTTTTACGAAAATTGGTGATTTTTGTTGAATTCTTGTGATTTTTTACGAAATCTGGTTATTTTTGTTGAATTCTGGTGATTTTTTACGAAATCTGGTGATTTTTTTTTATATCTAACAAAATGGGAAAACCTATTCAAAAACTACCAATTTATTCTCCATACTATGAATATTATTACATAATTTATATAAATTCTACCACACAATATAATAAGATCACTATAATAGGTGGTCTGTATACTATACAACATCCATTAATAATTTAAATTTCCATTTTTGGGTTCAACATTTCCATTTTTGGGTTTTATAAATTTTCGGAACAACGAATAAACCGTATGCGAACTTAGGGTTACAACCCTAAACCCTAACTTATTCTTGTTTTTAAACGCGTTAGAGTTTAAAAATCAGGCCGCCGGATTCAATTTTTTTATTAAAATTTTAAATTTTATCTGTATTCCCTCGGGATTTCAACGGTTAACCTTTGTGGTTCAACATTTCCATTTCGGGTTTTAGAAATATTAGGAACGACGAATAAACCTTATACGAACTTACCCTAGACCCTAAACCCTAACTTATCCTGGTTTTTAAACGCGTTAGCGTTTAAAAATCAAGCCACCAAATTCAATTTTTTAATTAAAATTTTTAAATTTTAAATGTATTCCCTCGGGGTTTCAACGTTTTCATTTTGGGTTTTAGAAATATTTAGGAGAAAAATGAAAAATAAATGCTATAAAAAATCACCAGATTTCGTAAAAAATCACCAGAATTCAACGAAAATCACCAATTTTCATAAAAAATCACCAGAATTCAACAAAAAATCACCAGATTTTGTAAAAAATCACCAATGACGTCAGCATGACGTCAGAATTTTTTTCCCCCAATTTTTTTTAATATAATTTTTTTAAAAAAAATTAAAAAACTATATTTATGACATCATCATGACGTGGGTTCTCATAGTTCTCATAATAAGAATTTAAAAAAAATTATATTTATGACATCATCATGACGTGGGTTCTCATAGTTCTCATAATAAGAGTGTTCTTAATGGAGCAAGATTCTTATTAGAAAAGGCTCCCTTTCCCTAGCAAACATTTGCTAGGGAACTGTTTGGTAACATATGGTTTCAGGACCGTTGGACGATCCAACGGTCCTGATTTAAAAAAAAATTACACCGTGCCGTGGAAACTTTTCGCGGTACGGGGTATTTAAAAAATGCCCCCTGTTTTCACATCAAAAATCTACTGTTCACCGTACCGCAGAAACTTTCAACGGTACGTGAACAGTAGGGACATTTTTGTAATTTCTCCGTACCGCAGAAAATTTTTGCGGTACGATGTAATTATTTTTTTAAATCAGGACCGTTAGATCAACGATCCAACGGTCCTGAAACCATATGTTATGAAACAGTTTCCTAGCAAATGTTTGTTAGGGAACGTACCCAATTTGAAAATAGCCAAGTGATAAACAGATAGCTACTAAAACTTGTGGGTGCGCTTAATTTGGGGGGAAAAAAGTTGAAACCATCTCATGATCTTTTCTTCTTGTTTTTTTTTTATTTTAGGAAAAAAAGATTTTTTGGGGGATTGAGAATTCAGACCTCTACTACATTTTTTACTCCCTCCATTCCAATTTTTTTTTTTTTTGGGAAATTTCATTTAGTACCATTGTACTTTTGGCTTTTCCAAATGGTACCATCCAACATTTTGGTCTTCCAAATGGTACGCTTAAACTTTTGGCTTCACCCATCTAGTACCACTCCGTTAAACAAAAGTTAATTAAACTGTTAAGTGCAATTAAAACAGTCTTAAACAGAGTACAACTGAACCAGCCTTAAACAAAAAGCCCTGTTTTGGCTACAATTAAACCACCATACCAAAATAACAACCAAAACATAGTCATTGCAAACGATCCTAGGAATCAAACTAAAAGCCATAACAGGATTCAGAAACATAATTTAGCTACAAAGAGCATCAAACTTGAGGTTGGGACTGGGATGCTGGAAACTGAGAAACATTGATTTCAGATTGTTGGGCTGCTGTTTTGACTGCTTCCTTGGCTGCTGCCTTGGCTGCTTTTGCTGCATTGGACTGGTCTCTAACCCTGGGATATCTAACAACCACTGGTCCACTACCTGCTACCTTCTTCTCCTTTTCAGTTGGACCTCCCTTGCAAGTCCTAGCATTGTGACCAAGAAAACCACACTTGGTGCATTTCACAGTATTTGCTCTTTTCCCCTTCTGTTCTTCTCCTTCCTCTCTTCTCCTGTTTCTGCATGGTCTCCCAACCCCTCTCTTCAATGTAGGTGGCATGACTGTAGGCAGATCTCCATATGTAGGTCATTGTTCCTTGTCAAGTAAGGAGTTAATGTGAAAACTGTAGGACTGTTTGTATGTCCTGACAAAGTACCATGTGCTAACAACACTGTGTGGATCAATCTTGGCATGAACCATAGCCCTTATGGCATGCCTACATGGGACCCCTGAAATCTGCCATGCCCCACAAGAACAAACTTTATTATTTAAGGACAAGGGAAAGTGAGATTTACCCTCATGTATTTCATATTCCCCTGGCTTGGACATATATGCTTTGCAACTTATAGTGTCCTTGCTAATGACCTTGAGCATCTTCTTTATGTTGGGACAAAGATCATCATCTTTCCAGCCTAATGCATTTTGATGCCTTGTTGAGATTCTAACCATGCATACTCTTCTGATTCCTATATCAAACATGTATATATAACTAAGGTTAGTACTGAATAATGCATTACAAACAGAGTTTGAAGTTTGAATAATGTACCTTCAAGTAAGGTTAAGACTGGTCTACACCTATCAATCCCAAGAGTGGAATTGAAACTTTCAACAAAGTTTGAAGTATTAGAATTATTGCAAACATTGGGGTCAAATTTGTGTTTGCTCCAAGTAGAAGGGTCACCTAGTTGTGCAAACCATGTCATCACTTTGTCACCTCCAGCTTCTTGAAGCCTTTCCATGGCCTTCCTAAATGTGAACTGTGAAGTGGCATTACAAGCCCTCCAAAACAGGATGTACATCAGAGGACCAGAAAACTGCTTTTTGTAGTTTCTACTTATATGTCTGCAGCAATATCTTTTTTTCACCTTTGGCCAGACATCCATTAGAGCAAGATCAATCCCCTAATGCAGTTCAACAAGAAAATAAGTAAGTTAAATGCATAAACAAAATGCAGTTAAAGTAAGTTAGGTTAAACTTATACCTTTTGTCTGTCAGATATCACTGTCCAGTCCTCCCTGCTTGAGTCCTTCACAATGTTATAAACATTCCAAAAAAACCAGGACCAATTCTCTTTGTCTTCCACACTTACTATACCATATGCCAATGGAAAGATTTCATTATTGGCATCCAAAACCACTGCAGATAGTAGAATACCTCCATAATTTCCCTTTAAATATGTCCCATCAACTCCTATCAGTGGCCTACAACCTCCAAGGAACCCTTTCCACATTGCTATAAATGAAATGAAGATGTTGTTGAACAACAGTTACATAGGGATGCGCTCAGATTCCACAACTGAATAATAAGCCTTTGATTCAGGGTTAGTCTCACAAATTACCCTTGTGTAAGCAGGTAGATCAGCATAAGAAACATCATGGCCACCAAACAATGTGTCAACAACATACTTTTTCATGTTATACAATGAAGTTGGCTTCATGTACACCCCATATCTCTGGAATAACAATTCGTTCAAAGCTTTGCCAGGTATGTCTGGATTGGCTCTCACATCTTCCATCAACTTCAAAGCATCCCATTTAACAGTGCACAGGGGGTTGTAAGTCTCCAACCCTCTACAAGTATATTTACTAGGCTCAATCTTCTTAATAGCCCATGAAATGCCATCTGGAAGCTTGCTGCAGTGTATCCTCCAATCACAACATGCTGCTAAACAAGTTGCTGTGTACCTTTTGCTGTTAGAGCACAACACATTAAGTGCAAAATCCTCTTGAACACAGTAATCATATAGTCTCTCTTTGAAGTGCCCTTTATCTAAGAAGATCATCCATGGCCTTAGCACAATCTTACCAAAATCTTTATCTTCATAAAGCTCTCCATTTTTGTAAAGTTTATGATAATACTCATCATCATCCTCTCCATCAACAAAGTCATGCCACTGACTAGGCTTCCAATCATCCTTCACCCCTGGCATAAAATGAGCTTCATCATTTTCTGAATTGGAACCAAACTCATTATCTGAATCAACTCCATTCTCCTCAAAGTCCTTATCTTTTTCCCCTTCAGTCTGATCAAAATGCTCATCACTGAATATCATCTTCCTTTTAGCATTTTTTGTTCCAACCCCACTAGATTCTGTTGAAGTACCAGTTGTCATAGTCCAACAATAACCCTTCCTTCTTGTTGTAGATTTAGGTATTTTCCTACCAAACATAACCTCATTAGGAGGCTCAGATGAGGTGACATTGTTGGGCTCAGGTGGATTCTAACTTGGGAGAGGAGAAAATCTAGGGCTCCTTCTAATTGGTAAAGATTGGAAGGCTGTTTTAGGTGATATAGGAGGTGGTGGTAGGTTAGTAGGAGGTTGTTTTAGCCTGTTTTTAGGAGGAGGTTTTTGTTTGGTAGAGGTGGCTTTTTTCACTTTTGTTGTCCAGGTTTGAGTGGTAATATGAGTGGTACTTTGAGTGGTTTCAGTTGGCTCTCTGATTATGACACCTTTTTTTACTTGTTGCCTAACATTCAGTGAAGAATCCTCAAGTTCTTCAAGTGAAGGTAATTTTTCCCCTTCTTCCTCATCACAAACAGCCACATTCTTGTTTTTTTCTGTTGAACTCCTATAGTTCAACACTGTCTTATAGATAGGAGTTGGCTTCATAACTGTCCCAACCCAAATGTTAATCACTTCCCTCTCATTTAACCTCTGAAACATGGTCATCAAATCCTTATCTGTGTTTAATGGATGATGCTTCATATTAAACACATACTTAAATGTTGGATAGTGAAAATCCAATTTCAGACCCTCCCTCTTTGCTACATCCTCATACTCTAAAATTTCATCTAACAGTGAAATCCTATCTACATCTATAACCGGAAGAATAACATGTTCACCCCTCCACTCTATCTTCAATTTTTTCTCAACATCAACCATCTGCACAGTTGTACAAAGATATATAGATAGATACACTCATTGCAAAATAGACATACAACCACTGCATAATAGACATAAACATACATACATAGACAGTATCTAAACAATAACTTACATATAAAAACCAAAACCAAACCAAACATACCCAGTATATCCCGCTCAGAGCAGGGTCTGGGGAGGGTAAGATGTACGCAGACCATGCCCCCACTTTTTAGGGTAGGGAGGCTGTTTCCGTGTAGACCCTCGGCTATGTGCATAACAATTACGGTGGGTGATAAATAGAAAGGAATCTAAATGATACGCACAAAAGTTCATAGCAATACCTGAGCCCATGGCTTTCTCCACATGGGCCTTACCTACCCCGCACCGTGAAACCACCCAGCTAAGCTCCCTGCAACTGCAAAACCGAGAAACAGATGAAAAACAAAAACGAAAAAAGATAACACGAAATATCCGAACTCATAAGATAAGGCTAGCCTAGACAACCCAACTCTGAGACTCTCCACTACAGAGCCGTCCCCTAGAAGAGAGTCTACCACTCTGATATGTCGCCTCCATGCACACCTGTCAGCGGTCATGGTCTCGTCTAGGTTCAACGCCTTCAAGTCCAGCCTAAGCTGCTCTTCCCACGACCTCCTCGGTCTGCCTCTCCTCCTCACCCCAACAACCGAAAGACTCTCGACCCTCCTCACCGGTGCTTCCGTCCGCCTCCTACGGACGTGGCCGAACCATCTCAACCTCCCTTCCCTAACTTTCGCAGAAAAAGGCGCCACTTCGAGCTCGCTCCTAAACACCCTATTTGGGATTCTATCTAGCATCGTGCGTCCACACGACCACCGCAACATCCTCATTTCCGCCGCTTCCATCTTACTTTCGAGGGCCTTCTTCGCCGCCCAGCACTCAGAACCATATAACAACGCAGGGCGGATTGCCGCTCTATAGAATCTTCCTTTCAACTTTAAAGGAACCTTCTTGTCGCACATCACCCCTGACGCTGCCCTCCATCTTTGCCACCCAGCCTTGATCCGATGTTTGACATCGTCTTCTACCTCACCTTCCTTCTGGATGATCGAACCCAGATACTTGAACTTATCCGTACGCGGGACAATCTGGTCTTCGATCTTAACCTCCACCCCTTCCTCGATGTCCTCGCCACTGAAGTTGCACCAGAGATACTCGATTTTAGTTCAGCTCAAACGCAAGCCTTGGGACTCCAAAGTATATCTCCATTTCTCCAACTTCTCGTTGACCTCCTCCCTTGACTCCGCCACTATCACGATATCATCTGCGAAGAGCAAGCACCACGGGACGGCATCGCGACATGACATCCAGGATGAGAGCGAAAAGGAGAGGACTAAGTGCCGACCCCTGATGAAGCCCGATCTCGACTGGGAAAAAAACGGGAGTCTCCCACTGGGGTCCGGATGCAAGAACTAGCTTGGGAGTACATGTCTTGAATAATCCTAACGTACGCCGACGACATTCTCCGCTCTACGAGACTCTTCCAAATAGCTTCACGAGGGATGCTATCATACGCCTTCTCAAGATCTATGAACACCATATGAAGGTCTTTGCGACGCTCCCTGAACTTCTCCATAAGGCGTCTGACGAGATGAATGGCCTCTGTCGTCGATCTTCCAGGCATAAAACCGAATTGATTTTCTGAAATTTCAGCTACTCTTCTAATCCGACACTCAACCACCCTCTCCCAAAGTTTCATGGTATGACTGAGTAGTTTAATACCCCGATAGTTACTACAACTCTGAGCATCTCCTTTGTTCTTGAAAAAAGGGACCACAATACTACGTCTCCATTCAGCTGGCATCTTATCCCCAAGAGGAGAGCATTGAACAGCTCTACTACACACATACATATAAACCCTAACTTGCATAAACCCTAACTTAACAAAAAACGAACAGTCAATCATGCAAATATAGATTTGTAAGTTCGATATCATACCTTTCGTAGAGAGTAGCTTCGAATCTGGAAGTAGGAGACGAAGAATCGCCCAAATCGCCAGTCTCTCCGTGTTCTTCGCCCGACTAATGACCCGGCTTATATTTTAATTAGCATTTTATCTATTTTCAATTTAAAATAAATAACGTTTGTTTAACGTTTTTGAAACGGAGTGGTACTAGATGGGTGAAGCTAAAAGTTTAAGCGTACCATTTGGAAGACCAAAATGTTGGGTGGTACCATTTTGAAAAGCCAAAAGTACAATGATACCAAATGAAATTTTCCCTTTTTTTTACAAACTCCCTCCATTCCAATTTACATGTCCCTTTTCACTTTTTAATAATCAAATTGACCAATTTTTGACTTAACATTAGAAATTATTCAATAATTATTTTAAAAACCGAAAGTTACATTTTAATATAGATTACGTGCACATTTTTAATGATATAATTTTTTTTATTTTTCTCAACTATACAATACATACAAATTTCAATAAAACTTTAATCAATTTGATCAATCAAAAGGGACATGTATAAATGAGATGGAGAGAATAATAAATAAATTTGATCTGGAATGGAGGAATTAAAATTCGGACAGACCCGGACACTTCAGTCATAAATACCAGACAAATTTTAGTACCTTTCTGTTCATGAGAAAACTTTGCAAACAGTAGCTATCCAAAAAACCTAACAGGGGATTTACATCTTTCCATTTTAAAAAAAAGCATTCTCCCCTGCCAGGACAAAACCAAACCGACCTATATTTGACACCCAAAAGAAAACAGGAAAAATACCACTGCCTCACAGGACTAAGAAAATCCCCACTCATGTTATTTTAAGCTGGGTGAACTTAAAAGGTGTAAAATCATCCAGCATATATTAAAAAATAACATAAACTACAAGAAACTGACTCCGACATCCAATTGACCGACTGCAAGATACTGACTCCGATATCCAACCAATCGAAAGAATCCCGACTTTACTCCTCCATAACGCCAGTTCATTTTTCTCTTTCGCCCATTATTGGAAACCTAATAACCCACAGACCTTAATCACGCTAGACCATGACCACACGGGACCAATACAAAACAACGAGACCCTTACGATGACCAAACTTTACCGAATACATGGGAATTCCACAAAAGATCCTGCAATGTAGCATTACAAGCTAGTTTAATCACATGAAAACAGATATGGAAACAAACAAGCCATGTTAAACTGCCAAATTAAACTAGCACCAACATATCAATGCACAAAACAGAGGTAATGACTGCTTTATTATAAGAAAAAATGAGGTGAGAAAACTAAACCTCAATGTCAATAATATGCATTACCTCACTGAAAGTTAAACCCTCCAGAAGGAACTGGAACACCTCCACCTCCAAAGTTGAACCCCTGCTGCTGCTGGACAACACCGTCACCAGGGGGCACAGTCTCATCATCCTCCTCCAACCAGTAAGTTTCAAGAATCTTTACTGCCTTCTCATAAATCTCATTATTATCATGACTCTGTAAATTCTCAATCTTCTCTAACCCCTCAGCATCATCAATCATTTGAGCATAAACATTTACATCTCCTGACTGGCCCAAATTCTTTTCTGCTTCCCCAACTTTCAAAATATTTTCTAGTCCCTCCAAACAGACTGTCACAATTCTTGGATCCGGGCATACAAGTAGATCACACATGGGCTTAATACATCCTTGACTAACTAGGTATCTGTCATTTACAAAAAGTGCGTACACTAAACATACAATTTACCGAAAACAAATATTCTTAAGTAGTAAATTACGTATTAACAGCAGAAAAAAGGATATAACAAACTAAATACCGTACTTGATTTGCTCATGAGTACCCCCAGATGTCGCATTTGAAAGGGCCCACGCAGCCTCTTTCTTAATATCAAACTCTGCATTCTGAAGTAGTTGAACAAGCGGACCAATGATATTGGCTTCAATCACGGACTGCAGATCGTAATATATTGTCAGCAAACAAACATTGACAAGGGGAAGTCGACATCCGTGTTTATACTAGCTTGAGATATTTGCAACTTCTCTTACCTGGATTTGCTCCTTATTTCCTGCAGTGATGTTCGATATAGTCCAGCAAGCTTCTTTCTTGATACTCTTCTTGTAATTATTAGTCAGCAAGGTCAAAAGGCAGGGCAGTGCTTGATGATTGATGATGAACTGGTAGGATAAGCAGAAAAATATATTACATCTTGCCTCGTTGCTAGGATTTAACCAGCATTTTTGCAACAAATAAATAGAGACTATGAGGACATTAAGTATACTAAGGAACAGCGGTAGACAAACAATCTTAAAAAAAAAAAAAATAGAAAATCCATAACAAAGCAGTTAAGCAGCATCGAGGTCAAAACCAGCGCCACAAACCCAAAAACATCCACTAACAAAATTTTTTTTAAAAAACCCTAACAAAGTTGAACCCAAGAAATTGTACCCATAACATCATTACAAGACGACTACTGGAATCTCCTTACCATCGTCTTAGATTATATTCGCTGTCATGGCCATTTTACATTGTTGGCAAAATTCTCACCCAGACTTTTAACTGATTCTAGATGATTTATATAAACATCCTAAACAGTCACAACGACAGGTTCACATTGGTATACAATCAAGTCATATTAAATCTCTACCTTTTTAAATTTCAAGTCAAATAAAAGCCTTAGTGTACTGTTGCACTATTTGCATATTTGATATTGCCATTGTCTAAAGGTCTAGCCTTTAAGAGTAATATATACACAGTCAAATGTGTATAGTACTTGCTATATACGCAAAGCATCATTACGAGATCTATAATGCCAGTGGATGCTGTTAAATACTGAGGGAAGCAAACTAATAATGAAGCCAAGCTTCTAAATGTAATATTTGCAAACAAACGCAATTAAAGCAAGCGATTCTTTCAAGACATATTAAACGAATATTTTACAATAAGCAATAACTTGGAAAAAATAACCTCAAATGTAAAAAAAAAATTCCTACCTGAGTTTGCATATCATCTCCTGTCACAATGTTCCCAACTGTGCGAAGAGCAGGAATCAAAACTGATGGAGAAGGATGACTGAAACAAGATTTCGACAGTTAAAGGGACGACAAATTAAAGATTCTCAAATCAAAAGTATACTGAACTACTTGGCAAAAGTATAATGAACGGCTTACAGTAAAAGTTCAACAAGTCTAGGACAGACTCCCGCTTCAATCACGGCTTGAATTTTATCATTTGTACCGTCAGAAAGATATGAAAGAGCCCAACAAGCATCAGTCAATACTTCTTCATCATTTGAATGAATAAGCCGCTGAAGAGCTGGGAGCACTGGTCTCATCTATATAGGTGATTTCAAGAATATTGAAATTTAGAGTATAACATATAAATACGCATATAAAGCTTGCAGATCCAACGAATTATAACAACTAAGATATCAAAGGAGTTCTATCATTTTTGTTAACTTTACATTGATATTTATTTTTTTCTTTTTATTAATTAAGCATAAATGAACTAGATATGCAAAGATATTAGTAATAGTGTAGTACATGCCTTTTCTCAACAAAAACCGAGGCAAGTAAATGTATCGCAAGCATTATGAGCATCGGCGTTAAAGGTTATCACGAGGGATAGACGAAAGAGCATCTAACTACTGAAATTTTATGCAAGGTTTATCCAACTAACCTGATCAAAAGCAGGCTGAGGCTTGCCCCTACAGAAATTTGAAAGTGTCCAGGTAGCATTCCTAAGCATAGAAAGTTTTGCATGCTCATTTAGCTGGGATAACAAAGGAACCAAAGCTCCATTACCTAGAACAAAATCACGACATTTCGGAGAATCACCAGCAACATTTCCCAATGCCCACACAGCCTACACAAATTATTAGTTATGATAACATAAGAACAGAAAAGGAAATTAAACAACTAGCATGTCTTAAGTTATAGTAATTGTAAATCATAGATGTACCTGCTCCCTAACATCATCACTGGGAGAACCCAGTAGTTGAACAAATATTGGAACAGCACCATGATCAATAACAACCTTTGTGTGCTCAGACGTACCAGATGCAATGTTTGTGAGTGCCCAAGCTGCTTCAAACTAAATAATACAAAGATTACAAGATCTATAAAATTTCATATGAAGACTACAATAGCACCAATGAACATGAACTAGATCATGGATGTCATACCTGAAGCTGTGGGTATTCCGCTCTCATGAGGAACTCGATAAAACGTGGAACAACACCAGATTGAATAACTTCCTGAATTGGGGGACTGCGTTCTGTTAAGTTCAAAATAAAAACATTACAATTTTATATAGCCACAATCAAAAGATAAAATCTGCATCAGACACAGACATCAACTTTTAATAAATGGAAGTATCACCTATAGACAGCAATTTCCTAAATTGAGTGGTAGCTTCAAGCTGCATGCTACTATCATCAGACCAAACACCCGCAATCATTCCTGGTAGATTTTCTAGCTGCAGCAATCAATGTAAAGTCAACACAAAAAACAAAAAATTGTTGCATCTCGATCACAGTGGAAAAAGAAAATACCTAACAAGACCAAATAACTATTTATATGGAAAAAAGAACACGATTACTTGAAGTGAGCTGAACAGCTAGAAAAAACCAACCTATAAATATGGTTAGACAAAGAATGTTATAGCTACCATCAACTACAAGCATAACACTCGACTAGATACAACTCGGAAAAAAAAAAACTAATAGCAAACAAATTTATTGATGGCAATTATCATCAAGAAAATAATTTGAGAGCTTAAATATAAAACAGTGATGTGTGGAAAAATAATAAAAATCCAAGCAAAAGGTAGAAATAAGAAATCTATACATAACAATAGCAATAGCAATAGCAATAGCAATAGCAATAACAATAACAATAATAATAATAATATTAATAATAATAATATTAATAATAATAATAATAATAATAATTAAAAAAAAACATTCTTTCTTCAATCTTCCATTCTTCCTTCACCGGTTCAAGACTGCGATTTGCACACTTTATATAATGGAAAGTAAAAATACCAAACCACCATATAAAGATATAAATAACATCACTTTCTGGTACAATCTATTATCAAAACATCTCAAGTAATCTTAATCACAATCAAGATTAAAACCCCCAACTAAACATCAGTCCTTAGTACTATATATAAATCTAAACAAATCAAAATTCACATACATTTTCTACATTTAATGGTACAACTCTCATTAAAAATAAAAAAACTTCTTCCTCCGTCAATTCAATACTTCAATTAGCACACTTAATACAATTAAACCCAAAATATCAAAGAATCAAAAATATCATTTTTCCTTCCATCAATTCAGAACTTATACCCTCAACCGCAAAATGCATACTACTCCAACCCTAGAAATTCATCAAAAACCCAACTTTCTTCCTCCACCAACTCAATACTCATATCTCCACACTTAACACAACAAAAACATCACCAAACCACCTCAATTCACCTCAAAAATCACTCGATTCCGAAATCCCCAATTCATATAGACACAATATTAGAATCCATTTAACTTAAAAATCAAACACAAGCCTACATCCATATACATAGAAGTAAACAAAAACTCAACCTTTCTCACAAAATCAATCACCAAACCGTCTCAATTAAGCTCAATCACACCCAATTCCAAAATCCCCTACTAATATAACCCAAAATTCCCAAAAAGAAATATCCAAGCAATCAAAAACACAACTTTATCACACAATCCATCAGCAAACCTCAATCACACTCAATTCCCCAGTCCGCACACCTACTCCAACCCTAAAAAGCCCAATCAAATCAACATTCAATTACAACACAAACACACATAAGATTAAGTACACATATTAGTAAACAGAAACACAACTTTCTCACACAATCAATTACCAAACCACCTCATCACAATCAATTTCAAAATCCGTACAGCTAACCTTTAAATCCAATCAAATCAAAATTCAATTACAACACCAATCAATATCCACACACACACACACACACATAGAGAGAGAGAAGGGAGAGAGAGAGAGAGAGAGAGAGGAGAGAGAGATGAGGAGAGAGAGAGACAGATGAGGAGAGAGAGAGAGAGAGAGAGAGAGAGAGAGAAATTAATTCCAAAGTAATACCTTCTTCTCGAGTCCGGAGGCAGACTGAGAAGTAATCGGAAACTGCTGATTAGCCTGCAATCCTTCACGCCTCTTTTTCAACAAACTCTCCTCTCTTTTACTCTTACGGATCTCCACCATATTATCCTCTCTACGACGTCGTCCTTCATCGGCATCCACCGCCACCTTATACCTGTTCCGACGAACCTCGGTTCTCGCACTCGGTCGTAGCGACATGGTGACTCCTTGTTTTTGTTAGATCTCGATTAACGATGATAATTGATTCAAAATCAATGTGATTGCCGTGCGCAAGTATAATTTGGGGGCTGTAAGTATATATAGGTGGGTTCAAGTGTGGTTATTGGAGTGTGGAAATGAGACACCGATGAGGAGGTATTTACACAAATGCCATCAATTTGAAATTTTAGATGAGGGATCAAATGTTTTAAAAATTCGAGAAATTGTTTTTATATTGTTTTTCTACGGTAAATAATGGTTGTTTGTATGGCGAAATTTAACGGATAATTGGCCACCGCCTAGCCGCCGGATGTGCTGTTTATTTTACGATGGGCCCGTTTGGGTATTTTTAATTTAGGTTAGGTGTATTTTGTTTGATTAATTTTATATAAATTAATTTATATAAAAAAATTGACTAAAAAAGGATATTTATATTTTAAATTTAATATAAAAATATAAATAAAATATATGCAAAGAATACAATAAAAATTAAAAAATATTCATAAATACAAAAATTGATATGAGCAAAAATAAATTAGAAAAAAATATATGAAAGGTACTTAAATTTTTTGAATTAAAACTAATTTTAAGTTAAGAAATTTCGATGTACATAAATATATCAACTACTGTAGCAACTTAAAATGGATTGGGGTAGTTTTAAACTACCCAAACAAACTCTTATGTTAGTGATACATAATGTTTCTTTTATAAATTGTTTTTGTGGTTGAATAATTTTATCAGCAAAGTGAGGTGTGTTTGGTAATTGCAAACTTATATATTAAACTAAAAAAGTTAAAAATAAATATTTAATAGGATGATTTGAATACATGGATTTAAAGTAAAACACACAAAATTTAAAAACATAATAGTGGAAAATTTAAAAACATAATAGTGGAAAATGGAAAGTTAATGAATTATGAAAGAGAGAAAGTATTTGCTAGATATTTTCAACTTCTATAAAATTATTTGATTATCTTTTCATGAATATTGAATTAATCAACGATATAAATTGTTTTATATTTTTTCGATTCAATTATTTAAGTAGATTTTGTTTTAGTTTTCATTATTGAATTAACTTTACTTAAAAAATAAAGTAATATAAGCTTCTTTAAATTTTTTTGCCAAACCCTTGAGCAAAAGTTGATCCGGCTCTCAGCAACATGTACAGCATCATTTGTTGCATTTTTATAGAATACTCGAATTAATTTGATAATGGTATATATGCACTTAGACTTATTTCACTTGCGTGCTTTATTTTTACTAATTTATAATCCGTACAATGCATGTGTTTCTTTTTTAATATTTAAAATTATATTGATTTTTTAAATTTTATACCCCTAATCTTATTCCCCTCACTCTCCTCTATCAACATGTACTGTTTTTTTCTCCGATTTGTGAATTTGAGTTTTTCAGATTCAGGCAGCTTGCTTGTTTCTTCAGCTGCTCAATTTTTTTGTGTAATACATCCATTCGACACCACTCCCCCTTAATCCAATGCATAACTAACTTCGTCTCAATGGATTTTATGGCCAACACTTTACTCGCCGCCGGCGCTTCTCCGGCGATGCTTCACTCACTCCAAGAAATCCCCGATTTCACACCCAACATTCATGCTCTCTGTGTAAACGTAGGAACTTTTACTTCCGATTGGTTGCTGGCGATGAAAATGGCGGCGGAGGTTGCTGTTCAGGCCGGAAAGCCATGGGTGCTTGACCCAGTTGCTGCCGGAGCTTCGAAGTTTAAATTGGAGGCTTGTCTTGAGCTTGTTAAACTTAAGCCTTGTGTTATTAAAGGAAATGGGTGGGAGATTTTGGCTCTTTTTAGGGCTTTTGTGGGGTCCACTAAGGGTGTAGATAGCATACATGATTCGACATGTGCCATTGAAGCAGCAAAATCCTTGGCTGAAGCAAGTGGTTGTATAGTTGCGGTTTTTGGTCTGTTGACATTGTTACAGATGGAAAATGAGTTGTAGGTGCACGAAATGGGGTGGCCATGCTACAAAAAATTACAGCAACTGGATGCTCGGTGACTGCTCTTATTGCTGCATTTGTTGTGATTTAAACAAGTGGTCGTAGGAGTAAGTTGTGGAAAACTCGGAGATCAGCTTGACATTTGGAAGCCAGTGGGTTTTGTGTTTCATGGTGATAAAGCTCATAACGATAAACTTAATGATTTGTTTGTGTGTATAAACTCCACAAACCAGGTTTACATCAAACTACATTAATGGCTTGATATATTGGTTTATTAGTGTGTACCATCTGAAATCTGAATTAGCAATTGCTTTAATAACTTTTATTTGTCCTTCATGAAATTATTGCACTGCGCGCTAAGGTGTTTTGTGAGTACTTGTTTTGCAGTAATTGTCTTTGAACTAGATGCCAGAATGTCATCTTCTTGTCTAGGGGGTTATGCTCAGCACCAATCAGGGATATTTATTTGTTTAGTGGGTTCATTAGTATTTCGGCGAGAGGACACTCTTTTCCCCCTTGAGTTTTTTTTCCCATTGGGTTTTACTCTTGTGGGGTTTTTAACGAGGTCCTTTTGCTAGGAATAACAGTGGTTCGTCATTTGAGGGTTCGTCATTTGAGGATCAGACAGTTTCTGTAGAAGCTTCAGAGGTGGATTGGGAGATTGTTGGCAGATGCTAAAAGCAGCAACAAGGGATTGCAGGTTCAGAATTTTATAGTGTTTTTAGATCGTCATTCTTCATTGATGTGTTCTAAAAACCAACTATAATTAGAACCCCGGTTCTTAATCTATAGTGTCTTTAGAGCGTCATTCTTGACAAATGCGATTTAGAAACCAACTATAAGCCTTTATAGTGTTTATAGATCACTAATAATGATTAATGCGATCTAAAAACCAACTATAGATAGAATTCAGGTTCAATTTTTTATAGTGTCTTTAGGTCGCTTTTAGGGATTCATAACATTCAGTGGTATTTTCAGTGGTAGTATGCGACCTAAAAACCAACTATAATTAAAATCCTGATTCTAATTCTCTATAGTGTTTTTAGATTGTCATTCTTGACTTATTTTATCTACAAACCGCCTATAATAAAACTCGGCTTCTAAATCAATATATAGTGTCTATAGATCATTAATCGTGATTGATGTGATCTAGAAACCAACTATATATAGAACTCGGGTTCTATAGTTTTTTTATAGTGTCTTTAGATCGTTTATCGTGATTGATACGATCTTTAATCCAACTATAATTACAACTAAGGTTGAATAATTTTCTTATAGTGTCTTTAGATCGTAAATCGTGATTGATGCGGTCTAGAAACCAACTATAATTAAATCACAGGTTCTGAACTTTGATCCTGAAATTGCTCTTTCGGTGTTTGGTATTACAAAAAATTGAAGATCAAATTCAGTGGAACTATGTGCAGCGATAGTTATTTTGAAGACCAGATTTCAGTACTTGTATGTTCAGTGGGAATTGTATCAGTGGCAATTCAGTGAATTTGTATCAGTGGTTGTACCATGACTGGCCTTACGGCTTATTATAATAAAATCTTTGCTTATCAAAAAAATATATATATATATATAGAGGCAAGTGATTAAATAGAAATCGAAATTAAAATAAAAACTGGAGATCGATTAGGGATGTTGTAAGTGTAAACAAAGTGGGTATTTTCTGTTTACAAGAAACGAAATGTGAATTCTCATGGATGGATTACACAAAGTTCATTGGGTTTATCAAGAGGGTTGGCAGGACTCTATCTGATTTCAAGTGTGTCAGTCATGCTCAAGATAGAAACTATATTTGGGTTCAGCTAGAATTGACTATAGGAAATGGTTTTATCAACATAGTCAATGCGTATGCCCCTCAATCATCTTCTAATAAAAAATCTTAACGGGAGCAACTTGGTATGATTATCAGTTGTGTTGGAGATGAACCTTTATGCATAATTGGTGATTTTAACTGTATAAAAGATTCCAAGAAATGCATGAATTGTATATACAGAAGAAGAGATAGTGAAGGGTTTAATAGTTTCGTAAGGCAGAACAATTAACTTGTTTGATTTAGACATCAGAGACGGTCAATTTACATGGTTTGGTTCCAAAGGTAAAAAGAGTAAATTAGACAAGGCAATCTTAAATCATGTTTGTGCAAGCTGGGGAGATTGGTTCTTAATAGCGCTTGCTAGGAAAACTTCAGATCACAAGAGTCTCCTTCTTAAACTGAAGAAAACAAATTGGGGGCCAAAACCATTTAAATCTTTTAACTGCTCGCTGGAAGAAAAAACCTTGAGACTGATTCTGGAAGTTTTCTGGAGCAATGAATTAGACAAAGGAAGGAATATTCAGAACACTTTAAAGGATGTTAAGTTGGTAATAAAAGAATGGTAAAAAAACTTCAGGCCTGAAGTTGACAAGAAACTGAATTGTTTGGAAGAATTGTTGGACTCTGAAGAACAAAAGAAGAATCCAAGTCAATCGACATCTCGTTGGAGAAGTGAACTGGAGAATCTTTACACTTTGAGAGATGATGTGTTGAGACAAAAATCAAGAATTAGATGGAACTTAAAAGGTGACAGAAACTCCAAGTTTTTCCATCAATCTATTAGGAGAAGAAATCACAAAAACAACATCAAAAAGCTTTGGTGGAATGAAGTCTAGTTACATTCTCCTCAAGCAATTAAAAATGCTCTCTTTGATCATTTCCAAGATTTTTTTTCGAGAAAAGATACTCATAGGTTCATCACTCTGGGTAGTGTGGTGACATATAAGTTAACTGAAGAAGAGAAAATATGGTTAGAAAGGGAAATATCTTTGGATGAAATCGAATGGGCCTTGAAACAATTGTCATTTGATAAAGCTCCTGGTCGGCTGGCCCTGACAGTTTTAATGTTGGTTTCATAAAAGATTTCTGGCCACATATTAAATTCAAAGTGCTTGAATGTTTCAAAGATTTCATGAATGACAAGCCTCTCCCCCCAGGTTTTAACTCTTCCTTCATCACTATGATTCCAAAGGTAAATTTCCCTATGGTGGTCCAAGATTTTAGATCAATAAGCCTCATAAACTCTACTTCCAAGCTGCTTACGAAAGTACTAGCAAGTAGGTTGAGGAATGTTTTGAACAAGTTGATTGACAGCACTCAGTTTGCTTTCACGAAGGGTAGACTTGCAGCGGACAGTATTTTATTAGCAAATGAGATTTTTCATACTATGAAATCAAAGAACCAAGGGGATTTCATCTTAAAATTGGATTTCGAGAAATCGTTTGACACAGTTAACTGGGATTTCTTGTTAGAAATGCTCAAAGAGCTAGGTTTCGGCAGAAGATGGATTAGGTGGATCAAGGAATTTTTTCACTCAATCAGAATTTTGATGATTTTAAATGGATCTCCCACTTCAGAATTTTCTCCGGATAGAGGCCTCGGACAAGGGGATCCTCTATCTCCCCTTCTTTACAACATTGCTGCTGAGGCTCTAAACCTAATGCTTCTCAAAGCAAATGCATTGGGGTTGTTTAAAGGTACAGTTGTCTCTAACTCTGGAGATCAAATCTCCCATTTACAGTACGCGGATGACACCATTCTCTTTCTAGAAGGGAATTTGAAATCTCTAATTGCTATCAATGTTTTCAACTCGGCTTAGGCCTGAAAATAAATTACAATAAAAGTAGCTTATTTTCTCTATCAAAAGACACTCTAATGGTAGAGCAGGGAGCTAAAATTCTGGGTTGTAGAGTAGACTCATGGCCACTGATATATTTAGGAGCTCCTATAGGCATTTCTCACAAGAGAAAAATCTTCCGGGAACCGCATATAAAGAGAATGTCTGATCAACTAGCAAAGTGGAAATCTGATTCTCTTAACAAAGCAGGTAAGACAGTGTTGATTAAAGCATCTCTCTAGCTCGACAAGGCACGCTGAGAGATCAAATGTTATTTGCCTGGTGCTAATAAGTAGGAGTCCAACTATTACTGGGCAATTTTCTCCTGGTGTTACTTACCTAGCTGACTATGGAGCTCATCATTGGACCTCAATGGTAATCATCAATGCTCTGTTTGGAAGAGATCGTGAATTATGGTTTAATGATATGGGTTTGGGTCCAGTCGACCCCCGGTTCCAAGTAATCTTTAAGGAAGACCTTGAGGAAAATGTAATGGATGGCGCCATTGAAGATGCAGTGAATGATATTGAGCATATGGAGTAGCATGAGTTGCTGTGTTGTTTTGAGGTTTAGTGAAAAGTCTTGGTTTATGTTAACTAGTATTTGTAGTCGATTTAAGTGTTAGCTTTTATTCCTGTTCTTGTTGTGGTTGGCCAAGTCTTTAGAAGTGTCTAAGGTTTTTGGTATATCAAGTATTCAGAACCTGCTATAGGGATCTGGTTATGTCCATCGTAGTAGTAATCTTGGTCTCCACATGTCTGAATTATGTACTTGTTTTATTTCAATGCTATTGCCTTTCGAAAAAAAACTAATATTAATCTCTCAACTTTTACAACTTATTTAATTTTAACTGCACATTAAAATATACATACATACATATACTGCAATTATATATTCTTCCATCCCTATCCTCCACATCACCTGTAGAATAACAATCATCTTCGTTGTTATTTTTTCCCAACAACAAGATTTTCCGGCCTCAAGTTCTTACGGTGACTTCAAATACTCCATTTTCTTTGCCTTTCCAAGATCTAGTTTTCTTCGATGTCTCGAGAACTCGTTTGCATCGCTTTACACCATGTTGCTCTCCATCCACAGTTACTTTCTTCTCCACCACTCCATGAGATCCATCGATTTTCGCTATCATTGTCAATTGGAATCTTTCACCACAACGGCCTTCAATCACCACAAACATTTATACTCACCACATCTTCTCACCTTTAGATCTTGTAATTTATGCAAAATATTCAATAACCTATTAAACAAAACACCAATTTTCTATGTAAATCACTAATTGAGCTTAATAAAATCACTAAATAGACTCACATAAATCAATAAGTAGACCCACAATAATCAGTAATATTTACAAAATAAATTGGTAATTCAGTAATACAAAAATGATGATTCGTAAGTTTTGATCTGGGGATTTATACTCGTAAATCGTACTTTGAGATAAGAAATGATGATCGGCGTGATGGTGTTGATTAGGGTGATGATATTGATCGGAAGTGGTGGATATTGTAGGAGGAAGTTTTAGTGGTGATGTTATGTACTCATATGCAATATATACGGGTAGTGACTAATGATAAGATATACAAATATAGTGTCCAACGATGATGCGTGTGAAGAATTAAATCTGTGACTCTGATGATAGTGGTTGACGACTTCTGAATTTTTTTATTAAATTACAAAAATGTCTAGGTTTCTAGTTTAGGATAACTTAGTTTCTATTAGAACATGACCCTATTGATTGTTGTGAGATGGTGAAAAATACAGTGAAGACATATTTCAAAAAAATCTTACCGATTGACAGAAAAAATTAAATTAAAAACGAAGAGAACTATGTAGGATTATGTATGAGAGTGTGTATTTTAATTGTGTGTGGTGCTTCTAGAGAGCCATTAGATTAAATTGATCTAAGGACTTAAATTAGTT
This sequence comes from Kitagawia praeruptora, assembly GCA_037693485.1. Lineage (NCBI taxonomy): Eukaryota > Viridiplantae > Streptophyta > Magnoliopsida > Apiales > Apiaceae > Kitagawia > Kitagawia praeruptora. The sequence goes on along the minus strand of CM075351.1, from coordinate 110,128,154 downwards.
TTTAGTGTCTATTTTAACAAGTGTTTTTATTTGAATGTTATCCTACATATATAATTTTACACATTCAATTTAAAATTTGTACTCTATCTTGATTCCTTAAAATTTGATTTGAACGATTTTACTGACCACGTAAAATTAACGAAATAATCATTAATTTAATGATGGTTTAACGTTGCGTGATTCTACTGTGTTTTTTGCACTTGACTGGGTGGACAGTTGACCGGAAGTTTCCAATTAAACCTACACAGAAACAAAAGAGAAAAGAAATTGACAATTTTTTCGTTGTAAATTTTATTCGATTTATGAATTCTACTTATAATTTGTTTTGATTATCAAAATACTATTATTATTATTTGAAGATAGTTCTACTAACAACCAAATACAATTTTAATAATAAGTGTAGGAGAGATTTTGTCCAAAACTTTGATAATCGGTACTCTGATCCTCCGTATGATAAAATAAATAAGAATTGTTATATCTTAAAAATAAATAGATGAAAACAGTTGAATCTAACACAAATTTTTGTTATATTTGATAGATTCAGAGCTTTTTGCTCTTTTAGGTTTTAGTATTTGTCAATAAAAGTGAAATTAAACTAAAATAGGATTGCACTTAGAATCCTCCTTTAGGCTCATTTGTGGCATTTTCGGGATTCAAGTCAAACTGGTCAAACCGAAGCCAAAAATATTTTCCGACATGTTCTTAACATCAACCTAGATTAAGAATATAAAGTTAATGGTATTAATATTCTAGGTCATTTGTGTCGAAAGAATTCAAGCATCTGCTAAAGGCACGTATATCAAGAATTTTTAAATACTGCTTTTACGAACCAAAAATTGCCAAAATTATTTAATAGAGTATTGTTCTCAAATGTTTTACTCTCAAATATTCTTGATATAGTTTCTAATATTTCAAAATGAATTTCCATGCCAAAAGCCATGTCAAAAGAGCAAAAACATATTTTATTCCGAATTACTCGTAAATCCTTATTTTTCCGGATAAAATCATATTAAATTCAAACTAAATTATTCCTTGACTTCATGGTCATTATTTTTCATGGAATATTATTTTTGAATATTTGTCAAGTCAAAACTTTTGCCTAAGTTGTCGGTAAAGGCAAATGAATTTTTCGGTCGCTCTAGAAGGCTGTTTTAACATTCAAAAAATTCGTAAAAATACTTCTACTCATCATTTTGACTTGAAACTTTGGATTTGTCATTAGTTAACCTCTAAGATGCTCTAGTAATATTTTCATAATATTTGCATGGCTTTTTGTCCGGGACCCAATTATTCGATACATAATTGATTTTTCGGTCGCTCAAAAGTCATAGATGGTCAACTCATTTCGAGGTGAAATTTTGACCATAATCCTCTGGGCACATTTCTAGGGGATTCCCAAAATTTGTAATTTTTCAATGATTTTTCGATTTATGGCTTGTTCATGTTGTTTTCTTGTCGGTATGCGTTTTTCTCGATTGTCGTGCTAGCAATAAATCATAAAAATGTGTAGACACTCTTTCTCACACATTTTTGAATTATGTAGCAGCTAGGGAGTGTGTCAAACACATGCCATTCACTTTTTTGGCCTATAAATACCCCCCCCCACCCCTCACATTTTCTCAAAGCCTTGAAGAGCCAACTATATGCTGAAGAAATACTCTCTCAAACACTCTCTTTACAGCCCCTAAAGTGCCAAAAACGTAGCTTGTGTTTGTGTCCATTTTAAACCTTAGTTTAACATCATTTTGGCTTGTATTTCTTCACCAATCTTGCTCTCTAACACACACCTTTGGTCACCCTTGTTCTTGCACCTTCCAAGCCTTGTTTAGGCAGCCTACAAGTGACGACCTTTTGAGCCCCCAAAAGTTGAATTTTAAAGCCCCCATTTCGGCCACTTTCCGGCGACTTTTCCGGCGACCCTTTTTGTGTGTTCTTGGCTTCCTAGCTTGTATTTCTTGTAGCTTTCTCTTTAATATTAAGAGGAGCTTAAGCCTTTGTAAGGTCAAGATTTACAAGTTAGCTCTCTTGCTTAAATATTGTATATTTGGACTTATACTTGTTAGATCTACTTGTTTATACAGCATATTTAAGCTAACTTGCATTTAATCACTTAAATACACTTGTTCTTGAAGATTATTCCTGTAGTGTAAGTGTTTTGGTTGGTTAGTAACGATCTTGAAACAAAGGGAACATTGCTCCGATTTGTTTAGTTCGATTCAAAATATGGTATTTTTAGTAGCCTTGTATAAGGTGAAACAAAACCTTGAATCTACAACTAAAGTTGGTCATATTGTCTTTAAAGAAACATAAATCCATAAACTTGTAAAAGTTTAATATTTATTTGGATTTTAGTAAAAAGACAAGACCATTTTAAACTTGTGACTTGAACTAGTCTTCTTGCTCTTTGGCCTATAATTTTCAGCCACTTTGCTACAAGGCAAGACTAGTGTTCAAACAAGTTCATTTTAATCCTTGGGCATTTACATATATTCGGCCATAATTTAAATATATATATTTATTTATTTATATATATATATATATATATATATATAGTGTGTATACTGGTTTGATTCCCTCCGTCCCTCTTGATTGTTTACGTTGGATTTTTTCACGGAGACCTAGGGCTATCAAACGGATAATTCGGATACGGATATGCCTATATCCGTATCCGAAATTGTCAGATTCAGATACGGATAATATCCGCTTTGTTTCGGATACGGATAATATCCGCTTTTTCTCGGATACGAATGCAGATATTTCGGACGGATATCGGATTTTTCAGATTTTTTTGACGTGTATTGATGATTTCAAAACAAATAAAACTGTGAACGTCGTACTAAATATCTAATTTTATTATCTTTAAAATATTAAACTCAAATGAAATTTTTATATATGTCTATAATATTGTTACAATTATATAAATTTTGTATAAATGTATTATTTAATTAATAAACACATATTAACAATACATGCTAATAAAAAAAATCTTAAATTATATAATTTAAATATTATATATATTCCATTTCGGATTCAGATACGGATAATATCCGTTTTATTTCGGATACGGATAATATCCATTTTTTCTCGGAAACGAATGCAGATATTTCAGACGGATATCGGATTTGTCGGATTTTCTTGACAGCCCTACGGAGACCAAGGATTATGATTAAAATAAGTGAAGTAGTGGGTGTAATAGTGATTTTATTGTTAAAATAAGTGAAGTGGTGGGTGTAATAGTGATTTTATTGTTAAAATAAGTGAAATAGTGGGTGTAATAGTGTAAAGTGTTGAAAAAGTGGAGTGAAGTAGTGGATGTAATAATGTATTTTATTGTTAAAGTTACTATTTATGGTATGTAAAGAAATGAGAGGGACGTCCCAAAATAGAAACTGTAAAGAAATGAGAGGGACGGAGGGAGTATATAGTTTGTATACTTGTTAGATTTAAAGTGCCGAGTCCGTTATTCCGTGACTTAGCCTTACTTTGAAACAAATATATATCTATATTTATATATATTCGGCCAAACCATTTTGTGTGCCAACTTGCACTACTTGCTCTTTAGTTTAATATTCTAGCTTGTGTGGGTGTGTCATATTTTAACACATAATAGCGACCCTCGCTTTATCCTATAGATAAGCGAGTTACATTTCTGTACGTGTGAGTTGTGGTTGTGTGTTTTTCTTTTCCGTCCTCACACTTGTGAGTTGAATAATAGTTTAACGTGTAATAGCGTCCCCGTGGCTAGTACCGTAATATACTAGTTTGCACGGATTTATTATATAATCATCTAATATATTGCTTGTTTGTTTTAGAATTGTTTTCTAGACTTGCAGTGAGGTGAAGTGAAGTGAGGTGATCCTTGTTTCTAAGACTCAAGTCTTAGGTGTACTAATGGGGAGTTAGTAACCTTTGCACCGTGAAGAAAAAGGAAAGACCCACGACCTAAGACCTGAGATCTAAGACCGGCAAGTGGTAGAAGTTCATAGTCTACAAGGGATTGCTACTTCGACTTTGAGGAGGTAACGGGGAGTTACGCTCCAAGACGAGTCTAGTAGTGGGTTGTTTTGTATTTTGAGGAGTTAATTTGTAAATTAAGGTCCAAGATAAATAGTTAGTGTTGTAAAGGCTTCTCCGCCTACTATAAGGAGTTTCTTTATAGTAGAGAAAATCTCGAGTCCGGGGAGGAGCTCGGGGACTGGAGTAGGGGTGAGTGGATCCATTAGGGGTTGCGCCATCGCGAACCAGGATAAATCGACTGTGTGATTGCTTCTTTTATTTCTTGGTTTACTTTCCGCACTTTTAAATCGTTTGCTTTAAGTAACGAATTTAAAGACAAAAACGGAAGACAAAAACGCCAAGCAAAAAAAATTTAAAAAGGTAATAAGCTATTCAACCCCCCCCCTTCTAGCTTGTTATCCCCCCTTTCGGGGCCCACACCATTTTAATATGTTATGAACTAAAAATGGATTCATGTGCCTGAGGATGACCTCAGGGTTCTCCCTCAGGTTAAAAGCTTTTCAATACATATTTAAGGGTGTTTAAGTAAATTTACTGAGAAAAAATTAATATTTACAAAAATGCACCTGTGGGGCCACTTAATTTATAGGTTATTTGTGTTATAACGTCAGGAGAAATCCCTGAGGACAACCTCAGGCCCATTTTTCTCAACTAAAAAATATATTTATATTGTAATACGAAAATATGTATGTTAATTATTTAAATCATATATAATTAGGCTTTCTATATTGAATATCATTATCAATGTAGGTCTTATACATTGAATTAGATTAATGCAAAAACTTGTAATTTAATTTTTCTTAAGATTCTGAGTGTTTCCATTTGAATAATAATTATTAAATCATCACTAAATTAAAGATAATTTTATGAGTTTCGCGTGGATTGTAAAATCATCCAAATGTGATTTCTAGATCTCAAGATAGAGCACATGCAAATAGTAAATATGAATTTTTTTAATACTAATAATAAATAAATAAAATTTAATTATAATGCAATCATTTTTAATTATATCATTTTTAGATTATAATTTTCTTTTTAAAATTAAATTGTAATACAACCTTTTTTTAATTATATCCTTTTAGATTATATTTTTTTTAAAATTATCCTCTAATCCAACATTTTCTAATTATATCATTTTTAGATTATAATTTTCTCTTTTAATATGATGCAATCTTGATCGTCTATTTTTAAAAAAAATTATATTCAACGATTGAGATTATTTTGGTAGTACAATGACCAAACTTATGGATAATATCTCTCGTACGCTTATTATATATATGGACCTAATATAAAATAAATAAAATTCAATATAAGACAAACTTTTTTAATTATATCATTTCTAGATTATAATTTTCTTTTTAAATTTCAATTCTAATACAACACTTTTTAATTATATCTTTTTTAGATTATAATTTTCTTTACAAAATTCTTCTCTGATGCAACCTTTTCTAATTATATCCTTTTTAGATTATAATTTTCTCTTATAATATGATACAATCTTGATCGTCTATTTTTAAAAAAAATAGATTCAACGGTTGAAATTATTTTGGTAGCACGATGACTAAAATTATGGATAAGATCTATTTTACGCTTATTATATACTTGCTTATAACCCGTGCAACACACGGATCCTTTTTTAATATCTATAATTATATTAAGTTTTTAAATATTTATATGTTATTAATGTAAATATAATTAATTATATGTTATTAATTATATTTTTTTAATATCTAAAATTTTATATTGAATTTTTTAAATATTAATAAAATAAATAAATAAAATTCAATTATATCATTTTTTTATTTATTTTCTTTTCATATTATAATTTTCTTTTTGAAATTCAATTCTAATACAAACTTTTTTGATTATATCATTTTTAGATGATAATTTTGCTTTTAATATGATATAATCTTGATGATAGTTTTGTGAGCTTCGCGTGGGCCGTAAAATCATCCAAATCTGATTTCTAGATTTCAAGATAGAGCCAAAATGTAAATATGAACTTCCTTTAATATTAATAAAAAATAAATAAAATTCAACTGTATCCTTTTTTAATTATATCCTTCTCATATTATAATTTTGTTTTTGAAATTCAATTCTATTACAAACTTTTTTATTATATCCTTTTTAGATTATAATTTACTTTTTAATATGATATAATCTTGATCGTCTATTTTTAAAAATATTAGTTTCGACGTTTGAGATTATTTTGGTAGTACAGTGATCGAACCAAAAGACGAACCCAAAATTATGGATAATTTATTATAATTTTTTATTTTTAATTATATCGAATGCTCGAACCACTTTGAACATACATTTTTTTTTCAAAGGTAATAATATTGTATATTAAGAAATATTTTCCTTACGTGTGCAAGAGAATACACACGTAATATCGTGTGTATCACGCTATTACGTGTGTATTCTTCAACATGAGAAGACAGTTGAGTATCACGCTTAGAAAGCCAATTAGATAATGAGACTCTACACTTAATATCGTGAAGGATAAGTTTGTAGAGAGAGCCTTGATCAATGCAATCCCCATCATGTAGCATGTCATTTCATTGTTTCAATATGTGGTAATAAAAGAATTGGAATATGAGGAGAAGGATTTTTGTAATAGGACGAGGGCTACGTTTTTCAATAACAAACAAACAACAGAATTCCAAGTACAAAAGATGTATTCATATCAAGCGCAAGTATGAGAAATAGGCATTTAATTAAGGATGCTCTTTGAGTCAGGGCAAAACACAAGTATATGGATTGTGGCTTTTACATTAGGAATGCAACAAGGAAACTAACAACCAAATCGAAAAAGCCTTGTCTTATTGTGTAGTCTTTTATGATAAGCTACCCATTCTAAGAATGCATATCTGTAAACCCTCAGCTTTTGACAAATAACCTTTCATCATTATAAGGTTGGATCAAAGAATCTAATGCTCTCCCATATACCTCGAGTTTTTACTCTCTAAGAGCATCTCCAAGGGTGTTATTATTAACTTCTAATAGATTAATACACACAATACTTGTATGTATAACAATGAAGAAGAATTAGACTAACTGTATTGAAGATTATCATATATTGAAGAAGAGTTTTACAAGATTAGTCGTGAAATGAAGACTATACTCAACTATATATACTAACACATTGACAACTTGATATAACAGAATTAGTTACAAAAGTAAGGCTGTGTTTGGATAAATGGAAGCTTCAATTTATTGTTGACTGCCTTGAGTGAAGTCAACGCACTAGCTTTTCTATTCTCATCAGCCTCCCCTTTAACTGGAATATCTCTGAGTCAAGTACTAGTAGTTAAATCATAAACATCAGAATAAGCAGCAACTACAGTAAGCCCCCCACAAATTGAGGAGGAAGTAAAGAATGTGAGTCCCAATTTGGAAGAGCAAGACCAGTGAGGCACCTTCCCCAATCCTTTTGTGAGAATGTTTGCAGTATTATCTTTTGTAGAAATCTGGAACACATTCACCAAACCAGAAAGAATCTTTTCTCGAATAAAATGGCAGTCTAACTCAATATGCTTTGTTCGAGCATGGTAGACAGGATTGACAGCAAGATCAAGGGTAGCTTTGTTATCACAATACAAAGATACAGGCTTTGAAATTTTAACCCCTAATTCAGCCAAAAGACCTTTAAGCCAGATAACTTCACAAGATGCATCTGATAAGGCCCTGTACTCAGCTTCACAAAAACTTTTAGAAGTCAAAGACTGTTTCTTTGATCTCCAAGAAACAGCAGTATTACCAAGAAGAAAATAGTAACCGCCAACTGATTTCCTATCACCAGGGTCCCCTCCCCAGTCACTATCACTGAAACCTTTGAAATCCAAAGAAGAATTTGCAGAGAAAAATAATCCATGATGAGAAGTAGACTACAAATATCTAAGCACTCTCTCAACAGCAAGTAAATGAGCCTGTCTGGGAGCATGTAAAAATTGACTCAACAATTGCACAGAGAATGATATATCAGGTCTGGATGAGGTTAAGTACAACAGCTTCCCCACAATTGCTCTATAAAATGTAGAAGTAGGAATCAAGGGACCAGAAAGATCATTATCATATAACTTGATGTGAGGATCTAGTGGAACAGACAATGGCTTACAATCTTCCATCTTTGCAGATTTGAGTAAATCAACAATGAACTTGTGTTGACTAAGAAACAACCCTTGATTATTTCTAAGCACTTCAAGACCTAAGTAAAACTTGACAGGTCCCAAATCCTTGATGCTGAACCTTTCATGTAGCAAATTCTTTAAGGATTGAATTAAAGAGAAGTCATTGCCAGACAAGAGAATGTCATCAACACAGACAACAACTGCTATGAAACTGTCACCAGAAGTAAAGGTAAATAAGGAATGATCAAGATTTGACTGCTTGTAACCATATTCTAACAGACAAGAAGCCAATTTTGTAAACCATTCCCTAGAAGCCTGTTTAAGACCATATAAGGATTTAATGAGCTTACACACAAGATTAGGAGTAGAGTCAAAACCAGCAGGATGATACCCCAAAGGAAGCTTTATGTAGACTTTTTCTAACAAGTCACCATGTAAAAAGGCATTATTGATATCAAGTTGTTCAATATACCATCCCTTTGCAACAGCAACAGCCAACAAACTTCTGACAGTAACAAGTTTGACAACTGGAGCAAAAGTATCATGATAATCAATCCCAGCTATTTGAGTATAACCTTTTGCTACTAATCTAGCTTTGAACCATTCCACCTGACCATCTGGGAAATATTTAACCTTGAAAACCCATTTACAGTCAATACAAGTCTTGCCAGGAGGCAATGGCATCAAAACCCAAGTGTTATTTGACTCTAAAGCCTCTAATTCTTTATTAATAGCAGTCACCCATCTAGGATCTTTGATGGCTTGATGATAATAAGTTGGTTCAAAGATGACTTGAGAATTATTGGAGTAAGCCCAAATTTCTTGATTGGAAGTATTATAAGTATGGTGTGACATATGCACAGAAAAAGGATCCAAGGAATCAGTTATGATGGGTGGTAATACACCTAAAGAAGGAGGTGGATTAACAACCAACTGAGCAGGTGTATCCAACAATTTTGTATGAGAGACTGTAGGTGTAACTGATTTTGATGATTGTACAAGATAATCACCCCACCAAGAAGGTCGAATTTTAGACCTAAGGGACCGTCTGACAACAGGAATAGAAGAATCTAGTGATTGATGAAGAGAATCATCTGAATTCTGTTCAGTTGAAACTGAAACATGTGGAGAAGAAATTGGTTCTTCTATAACAATTGATTCTTCTATAGCAGGAGATTCATACTCAGTGGAAGGGTCAAGTGTAGGAGGAGATGTGAGAATAGGAGAACTACTACTAGATAACCAATTTAGAAAAGAATAGGAATTACAAGGAGTAGTAGTAGTGAACTTGACCGAATCTGAATTATGATGATGATATGGAAAGATATTTTCAAGAAATTTAACATGTCTGTTGACCATAATGGAGTAATTATCTAACCTGTGAACCTTATATCCCTTTTTTAAATAGGGATATCCAACAAAAACACACTACACAGCCCTAGGAGCAAACTTATCACCTGAATGTAAAGATGCATAACAGAGACATCCAAAAGATTTCAAAAGAGAATAATCTGGTGGTTTCTTATATAGCATCTCATAAGGACTCTTGTTATGTAGCACAGGTGTTGGTAGAAGATTAATCAGATGAGTAGCTGTAAGTAAACATTCCCCCCAGTATTTGAGTGGCAAAGCAGATTGAAACCTTAAAACCCTTGCAAGTTCAAGTAAGTGTTTGTGTTTTCTTTCCACCCTAGCATTTTACTGAGGTGTATAGGTGCAGGATTTTTGATGTAGAATACCATGTTTGGAAAGAAAGGAAGTAAAAATAGAATTGAGAAATTCTGTACCATTGTCTGTCCTAATTGATTTAATGGAAGTATGAAACTGATTAGCAACATATGCTGTAAAAGACTGAAAAGTCTGAAAAAACATGATGTTTGTCAGGAATGAGAAAAGTCCAAGTGGTTCTACTGTAGTCATCAAGAATGGTTAAGAAATATCTACAACCATGATTAGTATTCACATGATATGGACCCTAGACATCTATGTGAACAAGAGAAAACAAAGAATCAGCTTGAGAAACACTATGAGGAAAACTAAGCATAGTTTGTTTGGAGATAGGACACAAAGGACAATCTTTATTACAGGAAGTATTTATAGAAATACCAGGAATATGTGCTAAAACTGAGTTTGGGGCATGACCCAACCTAAGATGCCATAACTTGGAACAAGATTCAGAAACAGACACAGAATTAAGACAACACATATGTACAGACTGAGAAATAGCTGTAGAATTACCAGCTTTATTGGAAACAGAAAGATTATTTGGTTTGGGATTTTGTGTAAGGAAGTAGAGACCTCCTTGTTCAGCACCAGTTGCCAGGGTTGTCACCTGGTGCTGGTCCTGAAAAACACAATGATTCTGTAAGAACTTAACTATAATACCAGAGTCATGTGTTAATTTACTAATTGACAAATGATTACAATTGAAATCAGGCACAAAAAGAACATTAATCAATGTAATGTCTGGAGTAAGCACAATAGACCCTACATGATTAACCTTAAGAATATGACTATTTGGTAAAGCAATATGTATTGGTTGTGAAGTGACAGAAATATGTGAAAACAGTGTCTTATCATAACACATATGATGTGAAGCACCTGTGTCTATAACCCAAAAAATTTTGATTTAGGGTAGAATAAGACATCATGGAACAAGCCAAACCTGCCATGCCATTAGTAAGATGATCTTCTGGTGTTGAACATTGTTTATTATTGTTGTTCATCATCATTCCCATGAAATTTGCCATCTGAGCAACCTGATGTTGTAGTTGTTCCAGCTGAGTTTGTGATCCAGAAGAAGCATTCTTATTAGAACTTCCACTTCCAGTTGCAGTTACTTGCATAGCTTGTGGATTAAACTTTGATCCTGGAGCAGATGTAGTCCCAGAATATTTCCCTCTGCCTCTTCCTTTAGGTGGATACCCAACCAGCTTGAAACAATTTTCTTTCAAATGTCCTTCTTTATGACAATAATTGCATTTGAGCAATTTCTTGGTTGAAGAAAAACCATCATTCTGAGATTGACCATAAGGTTTACCAGAAACTGATTCATGCTTAGCATTAGCATTAGCAACAAAAGAAGTAAGAACTGTAGAACCTTGTCTTTGTCTTTCTTCCTGTTTTATGAGAGAAAATGCTTGAGCTATTGTAGGTAATGGAGTCATCATCAATATTTGCCCCCTTGCAGTAGAAAAACTCTCATTTAAACCCATTAGAAACTGCAAAAGCTTTTTTCTCTGTTCTCTTTCTTCCTGGAGCTTGTGTGATTCACACTTGCACCCAGTCTTGCAACCAGTTAAAGGCTCTAAAGCTGTATACTCGTCCCAGAGATTCTTCATCTTATGATAGTAGATTTCTACTGATTTATCTCCTTGTTCTAAAGCATGAAGATCTTTCAACACTTGATATACTCTATGACCATTAATACTCGAAAATTGATCATTCAATTCATCCCACACTTCTTGTGCAGTCGTAACAAAATTCATCTCATTGATTATCTCATCAGAAACCGTGTTAAGTATCCAACTAATCACCATATCATTTACCCTATCCCATTGTGACCTAAGATTAGATGATTCTTCAGGCCTAGAGTATGAACCATTGATGATTCCTAGTTTATTCTTTGCCGATAAAGCAATTGACAAAGATCGTTTCCACGGTCCATAATTTTCAGTTCCAGTTAACTTCTTTGAGATCAATATTAAGCCAGGATGATCAATATTTTGCAAGAAAAGTGGATGAGAATTCGTGATTAAGCTCTGTGTACTAGTATCATCACTAACATCTTCAATGTTTTCATTAGTGTTCGTATCAGTATTAAGAACAAAATTTGCATAACTTCGAGCCATGTGATTAGATCTAAACATAGAATGACAGCAATACGTATACGATCGAAGCAATAAAACGTTGATACAGAACGAATCAAACCAGAAGAACAACACAATTGATTAAATGATGATTAAGATCCGTAAAACTTACAATTGTAAGCCAATTGATGAAAAACTTCAAGAACACTTGAAGATGAACCCTAATTTTGCATAAAATCCCCCAAATTGATATGCTCAATCAGAAGATACATAGATTCTTGTTGATGCGGAAGCGATCTTTAGCATGATTGGTACTCTCTGATACCATATTAACTTCTAATAGATCAATACACACAATACTTGTATGTATAACAATGAAGAAGAATTAGACTAACTGTATCGAAGATTATCATATATTGAAGAAGAGTTTTACAAGATTAGTCGTGAAATGAAGACTATACTCAACTATATATACTAACACATTGACAACTTGATATAACAGAATTAGTTACAAAAGTAAGGTTGTGTTTGGATAAATGGAAGCTTCAGTTTATTGTTGACTGCCTTGAGTGAAGTCAACGCACTAGCTTTTCTATTCTCATCAGTTATGTATATTTGTTAGCTATAATATAATATATTGATAATTATTTAAAATTATAGCTAAGAGATTCTAGGTTTACTCCAATGGTATTATGTATAATTATATTATCTAAAATTATACCTAATAGATTAGAGGTTTTACAAATGTAGCTAGCCCAATTTTAGTTATCTATATTTTTTTGCTAAGGGATAATGGTTGGAGTATTGAATTTTTACCTAATATCTAAAATGTGCCACATAGATGCCATGTAGGTGATACATAGATGAATTTAACTAACAGGTTTTACGATTGGAGGTTTTACCATTGGAGATGCTCTAAGCCTCTGTAATATCTCAAAAATACCTATCAGTATCATTTCTCGGTAATGTAACTAAATTCCCATCAAAGTTCATTAGCCAAATAACAGCATCCAAAGGCATATCGCTTTGTATGATAGACAAGTGTCACACCCCATTAGCAAAGATTATTGGCTTTATCAACATAGTTATAGGAGGTACCACTAGATTTCATGGTTCATGCTAAATTCTTATTTATTCAACACTACCCAACTCTGCTCTTATGTGTCTTCTAGTTTTGGGACAGATGGAGAATTAATCCAACCAACTGAAATTATGTGAGATATTATGTAATAGGCATATCAAGTAAAGAAATTAGTTCTCAATCTATTCACGAAGGTTTTTGAGTTCCAGTCCATCCTCCATCGTAAGGAAGGAAGCAAAGGGTATGCCGAACAATTTTTGCACCCCTTCATTCTCTATACTACCCATCGAAAAAATTCTACGGAAGAGTTTCCTGATAATTCTGCCTCAACCGGTAAAATGAAGTGTTGAGTCTAATAACATTAGATAAAAATGAAACCGCTTTATTAATTTAATGATCCATTTAAATATTTTTTCCAATTTTCTGAGAAGATAAATATAGTTATTGGTTGTAAAGTACTCCCTCTGTTTTTTAAAGATTTTCTGGTTTTGACTTTTGGTACTGTTCATTATAAGCGATTGACTATTAATTTACGCATAATTTATAAGATAAAATATAGTCATGAGTGATTTTGTTTGATTCGTATTTATAAGTACTTTAATACAGTGAAGTTTTTATATTTGATACTAACACGAAATTGAAAATATTAACGATCAAAAGTGTGTATTGACAAACGTGTTCAAAGTAAACAGGAAAAATATTTAGGAACGGAGGGAGTAATATAGAATCTAAACTAATGATTGACATACTTCATTTAAATATACTAAAAGAGTATCTCACTATTATGATTTTCAACTTCAGTCTATATTATTCATCAAAAAAATGAATACTGTTTATCCAAATACACATTCTTACATTTATCTTTATGATTTCACTACACCATAAACAAGTTATCGCAACCTTTTCCTCACATGTGTTGCTAGATTATGTTACCTTAGGTATACTACTTTTGGCCTACAATAGGCTAGTATAACACTTTTTATTTTATGTTACCTTAGGCAGAAACGTAATGTTGCTCTAGCTGGAAAAGTGTTGGATGTGGGGCAACATGCACAATATGTTGCCTTAGATCATTAATAAACACAATTTTTAATTTATTAATTAAAAACTGAATTATTATTTAAAAATTAAATTTATCATGAAATCAATTCGTTTTTATGAAAATTAAGAGTTTATCAAATTAATGAGTTACTATTTATAAAAATTGAGATGTTTATTTATTATTATTCAGAATCTCTTTATTTTATTAAATTTAAAATTCAATTTCAAAAATACTACTCCCTCTGTCACAAAATGTTCTTCCCCTTTACAATGTCGGCCCTGTTCATAACATGAGACAAATTACTAATTTACGCATAATCTATAAGACCAAATATAGTCATGAGTGATCTTGTTGGATTCGTATTTATGAGTGCTTTAATACAGTGAAGTTTTTATATTTAATACTAATACAAAAATGAACATATTAACGATCAAAAGTGTGCGTTGGCAAATGTGTTTTTTGAAATGGGAAGAGTTTTTTGAGACGGAGGGAGTACTGATTTTTTATAAAAAAATAAAGAAATATGAAAGCACTAGTTAAATTGTTGTTGAATGGCACAGTTATCGGTGAAATAATTGAACGGTTTAATAGTGAAAAAAATGCGCGGCCAAATTAGAACAAAATATATTAGGGCTTCACTCACCTCACTATCACTTGCCTGAACAAAAAACTTTCTCACTCTTTCTCTCTCACCTCACTCGCTTTCTCTCATCCCTTCTTGTTCCTGTAAAACTCTCAACTCTCTCGTCTTCCATTCTTCTTCTTCTCTTCAATTAGTACAATTAGGGCTTCAGTTTAAGGCTTTTAAAAATTAAGGCTTCAATTAGTTTGTTTAAATTGGAGTTTCTTCAAATCAGGGCTTATAAAAATTAGGGGTTCTTTGTTTTGAGTTTTATTGATTTGATTTCTTCACTTAAACTTCGACTAATTAGGTTTTCTTTTCGATTTCAGGGCTTCGGATTTGGGGCTTTGGATTTCAGTGGATTTGGGGTTTTGGATTTCGGTGGATTTGGGGCTTTGGATTTCAGTCGATTTGAGGTATAATCCCTTTTCAGTGTATTCTTCTATGTGTTTTTTGTTGTATTTAGAGATTTGTATTTTGTTATATGCTTATTCTTTTACTTGATATGAAGAATATGAGTATTCTCGACCATCTCTCTGTCTCTCTGGGGTTCGAGTTTAAAGCTTTGATTAAGGTATTTAATTGTGTTTTTTATCTATTATTTTGTATTTAATTCATTTGTGTTCATTTGGGTGTTTGTCATTAAGGCTTTTAGGACTTTGAATTTGATTTTGAATTTTGGTGTTAATTTGATAGCATATTAATTAGGGACCTTTTGGTACTTTTGTTGGTGTGTATAATGCTTAATTACGGTTAATTAATCATCCCTAAACGCCTTGGTACTACTCCATAAGGACATAAATGTATCCCCTGATAGAAGAAAAGTTGAAGATTCAATGGTAAAATAGATTATTGTGTTGATTAACCTGCAAATGGTTTTCTCACAGCAGACTATTATAGGTCCAAGATCAAGTCAACAAACCTCTGTATTTGCAAGATCTCAAAGACCTTCCATGTCTTTACTTGCAGCAAGCTCTTTGGCCTTTTTCAAGGTTGCACGATTTTTATAACAGGGAGCATTCTGAATAGATTTGAGATGTCAGTAATAAATTACAACAAACAGTCAAGTAACAAGGCATAATATAATATAAACTAAAACATAAGCACAAGGTTCTTTTTGAGTATGAATTGCTCACAGGAGTTAATGACAGGTTAGCATAACCTTTTGTTTCTATACATCACTACACTGTCTGATGTTTATATTGATTACAGTATGTTTTAAGTTCTTATATATTTAGCAGTGTACCATGCATGCAATGCTAATCCATTCATATCACAATAATTATTCCTACATTTTACAATAAACTGTGTTATTGTCGTTATCTTATCAGGACAGTACGAATTTGAAAAGAAAATCTATTCCTTGTAAGGAACATATTAGCCCAGGGAGGTTGCGTTGTTCTATTGCGACCAAGTAGAGGAGATGACCAGATGGCTTCCTGTGGTCAGCTTGGTAATCAAAGGTGAAATTCACGCTCCTTTACTCTAGGTTCCTATACAGGTCCAAGCTGCATTAGAAGCAGCAGTGTAGCGCCCTTTTTTTCTATCAGCTAATATCCCTCTTATAGTAGCATTCTCTTTACTTCTTTACTCATACACTACAATATCAGTATATGTATGTTGACTTGCCTAGCCTGTGGTATTATAGTTTTTAAATTTCACTAATACAGAAATCTGTCTTAAGAATATCTTGTTTCTGTTTCTGTTGCTTAAATATCTGTATATAATCTGTAACAATTTCTTTCTATATGAACACTTTGCACTCATATTTTTTCCAGAAAATGTAGAATGACTTGGAGAAATCAAATAATTAGCTTGTACCTATATTCAGTAACCCTTTTCATGTAACCCGTTCTACTATTTAACTGCTTGTAACTATATTTTCATTATAGATTGGATATTTGTATCTTCTTTTGATGTTTCTCCAGGTGTAAGAAAGGACCCAGAATGTGGTAATGTTAGTACAAAATACTTTCTTCAAGTACTGCATCTGATGAAAGAGATCCCTGTTTCCATGCTGTCAAATGAAAATTTTAGAACGGTCTGGTCACTTTTCCTTTTAATTATATCTAACATTACTACGCTGAACCAATTTTTTAGCTAATTGTTGTCAATTATTTTCATATTAATGTAAGTTTTACGCAACCTGAATATTAACTAATTATAAGATCAATTTGCCTAGCGCTTTACTAGAGTTTACATATTTCAGTTTTGTACTTGTCAGAGTGAAAGGATAATGATGGATTGTTTTTTATGCTTTATCCTCATATATTGAAACTATGTCATTCATGCAAGTAGGTCTTACATGTCTGGCCTAAAATGATTCTTGCTAGTTGTTGAATATTTTAACACAGGCACAAGAAATGAGGGCTAGTCATATATTTAGTGTCATACATTAATCTTCTGGGTCCTTCTTGTTAATCAAAGCATGCTTACTCCATTTTATCTGTAATCACCCAGTAAGTGCTTCATATTAAGATGGTAGAATTGTTCAGGTGAAACAAACAAAGTACTAGATTGCAATGGTTAGGTACATCAGTAATGTAAATGTCACATGTATACTAGGGTGAGGCAGTTAATTGTCCAAGACCCTAAAAATGTAGTACTTGCTTTCTTTTCCTATCTAAAATTGTATGTTTAAGCTGTCTTTTCCACATAATGTCTTAATGCACAAAAATGATGACAGCTTTTGTTGGCAGAATGGACTTGATATCAAGATTGAGAAACCGAGGAAGCAACTTAAGGAGAGAGAGAACCGTGCCAAGAAATCGAGGAAGCAACTTAAGGAGATGCCGCCATGGGTGGAAAGAAATGAGCATTAGGATTTTTCTTTACCATCTTTTTTGTACTAGAAACTATTTCTTCATGTCAAATGTGATGATATTGGGTTAATATTTGTGACATTGGAAGATTACCATTTTCGGATGTATCATATATGTAGTAGCTTTTCAAATTTTTTGTTGTAGTATGTTGCTAATATGTTGCACTAGCTACCATATATTGTAAAAAAATATGGCAAGAAATTGTTGCCCTAGGTACAAATGTGTTGCCAACAAAAGTGGCCCCATTGTGGGGCCCACTTTTTAAAAAAATTGATACACCAAAGGTAACATATATTTTATGTTGGTATAGATCAAATTTGTGTTGCTATAGCATTCTAGGGCAACATAAAATGGCATCTGATAAAAATGTTACCTTAGATACCCTAGGGCAACATTGAAAAAGCTATCTTAAAAAAAATGTTACCTTGGCCCTTTATTGGGCCTACTGCAACATATTTGACCCCTGACGTAACAAAAATTTTAAGTTGCAGTAGGCTGTTTATGGTGTAGTGTTTTGTGTTATCGAATGAATTTTTAGTTATGATAAAATTCTTTTAGAAAAGAGATACGAAAGTTATAAGAATTGAATGGTAGTTATGATAATTTTTTAAGAGAAAAGTATAGCCAAATATCCTAGGAAGAGTTTTCTCATAAATATTTTACATTACTTTTTTGCTAGTCATAGAAATAAAATAACTCTTAAAATTAAAAATTTTAAATTTAATTTTTTTTCATAAATCAAAGATGCAAAAATATAGAAATCAATTTTAGAAATAAAACCAATATCAATTTGTGAAATTAAAATATTGATAATGTGTGGAATAATAAATTTAATACCCGCGCGTCTTATTTAATTAAGTATATTAGTTCACGTAAGCAATTTAAGAATGAGTTGTAATTTAGTAGTTTCAACCTAATTTTAGATGGGGAGAGTGGAGAGAGAGGAGAGAGAAAGTTACAACGGGAAGATTTTCAAATGGCAGACCTCGAGGTCGGAATCCAGGATAGGTGGACGGAGCAGGCAAGAAGGGCGTCAGGTCAAGCTTGATCAATGGGAGGAGGTAGTCAAAATTTCCATGGAGGATTTCGACAAGATAAAGGAGGAAGCTTTGACCTTGGCTAAGCTATTGGATAAAGAAACGGTTAAAGCTCTAAGGTCGAATAATAGAAATATTATCAGGTATGTGGTTAATCGAATGCATAGGATTAAAGTTTGTGTTAAGAAGGAAGATTTGGAAGGAGTTATAGGTGGAGATGAATTGGCTTTGGAACGGGCTCTTAGGGCGCTTCTATTATGTTCCTGGGAAGGCCCTATTGTGAAATTCGTGGAGCATGATCTCCAAAAGAAAGCGGAAGTATCGGAAACTCTAATGAAAGATCTAGTTATGGGGAACTTCAATTGGGTGGATAGAAATACCAGGCTAATGGTGAAGCATGGTGATAAAGAAGGGTTGAGAATGGCTTCCAACCAGTTTCACTATAGTAGTCTTCGGGGGTTTAAGAAAAAAGAATTCGTGGGTTGTAATGATCCAATTAGTTCTCAGGATGACTATGGTCACTTCAAGGATGAAGGCGATTGGACGGTGGTCAAGAGCAGGAAATGTTCAAAAAAAAAAGGTGGATTTATCAGGTACCATCTTTGTGACCAAGATTCCTGTGAAGGCAAAATCGAAAGAAGTGTGGAGTTTCTTCAAAGCTGGAGGAGATGTATTGGATATTATCTTACCCAGAAAAAGAGACAGATTCAACAATAGGGTGGGATTTGTCAAGACAAAAGATTTATCTTCTTCGGTGGCTCTAGTAGAGACATTAAGAGGGAGGAGTCTACTGGGTCAGAATATTATTATGAAAGTGAATTATCCACAGGAGGGCAAGCAAAAAGTTTCTCCAATAGAAAGGGTTATCCCTAAGGCCCCTAAGATGCAAGAGACTCCTGTTAAGCCTATGAAGTGTGGAGAAAATTCAAAGGAAGTCAAATCTAAAACTCCAACTCAGGACAATCATTATGATGAGGATGTTCAGGTAAATCAAGACGAGGGTCAAAGGATAATCAAAAGGTTGAGGTTTCTCAGGAACCTCTATTGTTAAAATCAAATGATGCAGTGGATAAAATATTGGATATGAGTATTGTAGTGATCACTCATTTTAAGATGAGAGCAGCAATATTACAAGAAGTCTTACAGGAGCTGGGTTACAATAACATCATGGTCACTAAAGTTAGCTGTCTCAAGTTTTTGCTGTCATTCGACTCTGAAGAGGACAAAATAAAGTTTGATTGCAAGAAAATGAAGGATTGGATTCAAAATAGCAGGGAGTTGACTCCAGATGACTTGATTATTAAAAGGAAAGCTCTGTTGGAAATTAGAGGATTGCCTATTTCGGCTTGGAAAAAGGAAAACTTAGTGGCTTTGACTCAAGAGGTGGGTGACTGGGGTTGGTGGACTAACAAATGGAAGGGCAACTCCATTTTAGAAAATCCGCTAATTTTTGTCTACACTGATGCAATGAAGAATATTGAGTTAGAAAGGAAAATAAGCCTGAAGAATGTCATTTATTCAATTCGAATCAAGGAAAGGGATAATTGGCTGCCAGAAGGAAATTTCGACTCTCCGTCATCTTTAGCTGACTCAAAGGAAGTTTTTAGCAACTTTGAAGGTAAATCGGAAAGCCATCATGAGAAGGATGAGGAGAGAATGCTTTTTGAGGTTCATGCTGAATCTATGCAGGATTATTCTTTTATTTCCAGGGTGTCAGATTCAATCAATGTTGTGGATAACTTAGGGGTCATGGGCAGTCAGGATTCTACTTATGATAAATTAAATTGCTTTGAGGAAAGGGGATCCCAAGTAAATAATATGAGGTGTTGTTCTAGTTCCTCAGATGCTCCAAGCAAGAGTATTAACAGCAGTTTACAATTTGTTGGAAAAATGGATGATAAGCAGAACTTAGTAGAATACAATTATTCATCTTTGCTAGGGAGTTCTCAGAACACCATTTGTAAAATATTGGACAACACTAAGATCAAGGGAGTGGGTAGGCCTAAAAATAGAAAAAAGGGAATCCTTTTGAAATTGGCAGGTGTAAGCTTTTGAAGTGCCAAGTTCCCAAAGTCAAAAAGTGAAACCAGGCTGGTTCTAACACTTCTGGAAAGGTATTGGTCGCTAAAGGCTTGGAGGTTCAAGAAGAGGCAACTTCAATTGTTGACATGGCTCTAAAACTTGGGCTAAGTCTGAGAAAGGATAAGGCTGAGACTGTAAATGTGGTTAGTGAACAACTAGCCATTGGAAACATTTGATGTAGCTCATACTACAGTAGTCTCCATCTTGTTTTAATGGGATTACAAAAAATATTGAGTTGGAATATAAGAGGTTTTGGTAGTGGTATCAATCGGAAGAACTTGAAGGAACTCATTAGTAAGAATCAGCCGGACATTGTGTGTCTTCAAGAGACTAAACTAGAGAAAATTGAGGGTAGATTTATTGAAGATATTTGGTCTGATTCTAATGTGCAATGGATTTTTAAGCCTTCTGCTGGTTTATCAAGTGGATTACTGTCATTTTGGAGCAAGGCGCTTTTTATCTTTGAAGAAGGCTTAATTTCATTTCATTGGATAGCTTGCAAGTTGAAGTGTAAAGAATCTGGATTGAGTTTTTATATTTTCAATATATATGCTCCTCAAACATCTAGTGACAAAGAGTTTCTCTGGGGGGACTTAGAATCGATGTTTTCTTCTTTAGGAACTGTTCATATCCTCTTAATAGGAGACTTCAATAGTGTGAGAAATGTGGAAGAAAAGATCAATTGCCAGATCAATAATAGGGATTTGCTTATCTTTGAGAATTGGGTTCAAAATCTTAATCTTCTGGATTTTGCAATCTCAAATGCTAAATTCACTTGGATCGGTCTTGGTGGTAAAAGGAGTAGAATTGATAGATCTTTAGCTAATGTGGAATGGTTTGCTCATCAGGATTGGGAACTATTAGCACTGCCTAGAAAGAATTCGGACCATAGGGGCATTATTCTGCAATTGGAGGCTGTTAATTGGGGTCCTAAACCCTTCAGGGTTTTCAATATTTGGCTAAAGGATGAAAAACTTAGAGGATTAGTGTCTTCTAGGCTTTCTGACAAGGAAAATGCTCATCTCCATATCCATCAAATCTCAAAGACAATAAGAGATTCAATTAGGATGTGGAACAAGGAGTGTAATGATAATATTTTTGAGAAAATCAAAGCTCTGGAAATCAAATTAGCTAAAGCTGAGGATGATAATGTTCACTGTAATATTGTGGTGGGTTTGAAACAGGAATTGGAAGAAAGTTGTTTGATCAGGGATAGTATGCTCAGACAAAAGTCGAGAATTAGCTGGCTCAAGGATGGAGATAGGAACTCTAGATTTTTCCACAATGTTATCTGTAGAAGGCGGGCTAGAAATTCTATAAAAAGCATTGTTTGGCAAGGTACAGTTCATCGAAATCCAACTGTTATAAAGGAAATTTTCAAAACTCAGTTCCAAAATGTCTTCCAAGCAAAGCATGATTCTCTGTTTAAACCCTTTCCCTTGCTTCCAAAGATTCTGTCTTCTGAAGATGTGAATTGGTTAGAAAGAACTTGCTCAGAAGACGAATTGGTGGTAGCTTTGGATCAATCAGGAAAGGATAAAGCTCCAGGACCTGATGGTTTAAATATGGGAGTCATAAAAAGTTTTTGGTCTTCTCTGAAGCCCAAGATTCTGGAATTTATTAGTAAATTCTTGAGCTATGGTGTTTTGCCTAAGGGTTTGAATATATTCTTCTTTCATTGCTCTGGTTCCTAAGGTTTCAAATCCCTCCAAGGTTTCAGATTATAGACCAATTAGCTTGATTAATTGTTCTTTGAAGTTGTTATCCAAAGTTCTGGCCAATAGATTGTCTACTCTAATGGGTAAGCTGATTAGTGAGTGTCAAAGTGGTTTTATCAAAGGAAGACAGATCTCTGAAGGAATACTCATTGCCAATGAAGTAGCTCACTCCATTAAATCTGGAAAATCTAAAGGTCTAATTATCAAACTGGACTTTGAAAAAGCCTTCGATTCTGTTAATTGGGAATTCTTACTGGACATTATGTCTTCTTTTGGGTTTGGTGATAAGTGGTGCTTATAGATAAAAAACTACTTCTCTTCCATGAGAGAAAGTGTCTTAATAAATGGTTCTCCATCTTCTGAATTTGCATTGCTTAGAGGAGTGAGGCAGGGGGATCCTTTATCTCCTTATTTGTTCAACCTAGTTGGGGAGGTTTTCAACCAGATGATGGTTAAAGCTCTAGAGTTGGGTTTGATAAAAGGTATTAAAATTGCAGAGGACTCAATGTATCACTCCCATTTGCAATTTGCTAATGATACCATTGTTTTCTTGGATAATAGTGAAGTAAGCCTGTGTAATTTCAAAAGAATTCTCCAATGTTTTCAGTTAGCTTCAGGTCTCAAGGTGAACTACTCCAAAAGCTTTATATATTCTTGGAATGAGCCTAATGATTCATTATTAAAGTGGAAACAATTGTTGGGTTTTTCTTTAGGGGAGTTTCCATTTAGTTACTTAGGAGTTCCAATTGGAGCAAATCCTAAGTCTCTGAGCTTTTGGCAGGCCTTGGTTAATTCTGTGGACTCTAGTCTATCCAACTGGAAGTGTTCAAATTTGAATCAGGTTGGTAGAAGGGTTCTTATCCAATCTACCATTAATAACTTTCCATCTTATTAGATGTCATTGTTTAAAGTTCCTAAAGGGGTTCTACTTCGATTAGAAAAAACAAGGAGGAGTTTTTTCTAGAAAGAAATAGGTGATAATAATGTTATCAAGAGGAAGCTTCATCTTTTAAAGTGGGATTCTATCTGTGCTCCTAAGAAACTAGGAGGGTTGGGTCTGTAGAAGTTGGAATTCAAAAATAATGCCTTAATTGGGAAATGGTTTTGGAAATGGTGGGCTGATAGAAACAAACCATGGAGGAAACTTATAGTGGGAAAATACAATCTCAATGCTCACTTAGGTCTTGAACAATGTGGTTTAATCTCTAATATCTCTGACACTTTAAAAGGCATCAACTCAATAATGTCTGACTCTCGAATATCTCAGATATTAAACTCATTTAGATTTAGTTGGAAGGTTGGCAATGGTTTGGAAGTCTTTTTCTGGGAGGATCAGTGGAGGGAGGGGGGTCCTTTGTCTTCTTCTTTTAAAAGGTTATTCAGACTCTCAAGATGGAAATTGGTTTCAGTCAAACTCTTCATTGATAATTGGAGAAATCCAAATATGGGAGAGAGGTGGACAAGAGTTTTAAGAGAATGGGAGCTTTCACTAGTTAATCAGCTTGATGTCATTATACAAGAAGTGATCCTCTCAGATAACGAGGACAAACTTTTTTGGGATCTTAATGGGGGTTGATATTCAACAAAAGAAGGGTATGACCACTATTTCGAGAGCTCAAGAATTGCTTCTACCAAGTGGGATATCTTATGGAATATCAAGGCTCCCCCTACGGTTTTGCTGTTCTTATGGAAGTTAGAACTTGGAATTCTTCCCACAGCTAAGTTTCTTTTCATCAGACTAGGTAATGGAATCAACTCAATTTGCAAAAGATGCACTCATTTAGACCTTGAGGAGGACATAGTTCATATCTTCTTGAAATGCTCTTTTGCATTGGATGTATGGGCAGCTGTGGCAGATTGGTGGGGCATAAATAGAAGCTTAATGTCATCTCTTCTAGGAAGTTTTTGGAACTTGATGAAGATTTTTAAAAGCCCTCTTACTTCTAAAGTCTGGAAAATTGCTGTTGCATCTACATTGTGGTCATTATGGCTCTCAAGAAATGCCCTCCAATTTAATTGTAAAGAAGATTCGGTTAAGGTTATGATTGACCTTAATAAGTTCAGAGCATCCAGTTGGTGTGTGTCCATTGATGTATTAAGGTCAGATATGCTAAATCTTTGGTCTATCAATCCTGTGGGTTCGATTCTTACTGCTAGTAAACATAGGAGAATGGAAATCTATTTGACATGGCATGCAAAATATTTGGGTTTCGTGGATGGATCTTGGTCAGCTAAGAAGAATGGAGAAGTTCAAGTAGGAATAGAGGGGTTTCTACTAGGGGAGGATCACATGTTAAACTTCATTTTTTCAGGTCCCTCTAAAGCAAAATGCCCTCAAGATGCAGAAAGAGAGGCAATTCTGTTTATGTTCTCAAAGGTTAAGGAAGCTATTTCTTCTTCAACCAAGGTAGTGATCTACACTGATTGTCTATCTTTAGTCGATAACTTTAATAAGCTCAGAGCAGGTATTTTAGTTCATGATCATAAGCTTTGGGGGGAGTTCATATGGAAGGCAGAATTTCATCTGTTATTTATGTCAAGAGACGAGCTTAGAGGAGCTGATGAGTTAGCAAAAAATGGCTCTCTTAGGGAGAAACTATTATTTGCATGGTGCTAAGCAGTATACAGTGCTTTTATGGTGATTTGGTCATCAAGTTGGGGAATTGCTTCAAGATGCATGGTTTTATCTAAGTGAGAATATCGAACCAAGTCTACTGTGTTTGTATCTGGTATGGCTTGATTTAGTATGCTGACTGATCCAGAACACATAGAGTTGTTGGGCCTCTTTCAGGATTTGGGTTGGATTAATTGGAATTACGTCAATAGAGGGATATTTTTACAATCTTTTGGGATATTTTCAAGGAAATCTGAACATGCGCAATTTTGATTAACTTCTTTTAAAATTTAAATAAGATGTATTAGTCGAGTATTGAAGGGGCTATATTGTATTTATTCTCCTCGGGCAGTTAAAAAGAATGGTATTAAATTTGCGTGTTCTCGAGGACATTGGGCTTATATACACGCTGCTGCAGACCCTGGTTGTCTCTATAGTGGCTTTGCAGTTTCTTTAAAACTTTTTCTTTTAGGGTTTACTATGGAGAAGGGCTGGGATTTTCCGTTGGGAGGCTTTGTAAAGGTGAACGTGCACTCTCTTACCCTCAATCATCCTCTTCCTAATGGCAATGACTCTGGTATTGGAATAGTGGTTAGGAATGATGAGGGGGTAATCATCAAGATGGTATCTGGTTCCATTCAGGATCTTACAGAGAGGGCAAATGAGTTATGGGGTTTACTGGCTGGTCTTCGTACTGTGTTATTTGAAGGTTTGGATAGAGTCGAACTAGAGACTGACAACACTGAGGCATTGAAGGAATGGGAGGACTGGAGGTGGTTTCTTGATCCAAACCATTCAAGAGTCATTCAACAGCTTGAACAAAGGAAAAAAGACAAGAAGCTGAAGCTTGTAGTTAAAGCTTATGATGAAAGCCAGAATAGATTGGCCCAGTTTCTGGCCATTGATGGTGCTAGACATAGAAACAGGCTTGTGGTTTTCAGGAGGTCTTTTGGAAGGGTTCGTGAGCTTTGGAGGATGGACATGGGTCTTGGCTCGGCTGCTGGGATCTTTGATGAGTTTTCTGAGGAAGAATTCAATAACATTCAGGAGCATGAAATCCTAAATGTTGATGGTCAAATGGGGGTTGGTTTTGCTGAGCCTACTGATGATGAAGAAGAGGATTGGCTAGTACATTACATGCAGGTTCCAGATAACAATAACAGTGTTCAAGTGGTAATCGGTCTTCCAGCTCAAGGTGGTGCTCGTGGTCTGCAGCAGTCTGATGGGCAGTTCAATCCAGGGTCAAGTGATCAAGCAGGGGACGGAGGTGAAGTCTCGGGGATGCAGGAGGACTAGTTCAATGGCAGCGATTGGTGGGGGGTTTTGAAGCTCGTGCAGTAATGAGCTTTATGCTTTATTTTGTTTTTAATTCTGTTATTTTTTTATTTCTGTTATTTCTGAACTTTGGATGATGGAGTCTAGGCCCATGTTGGTGTAAGGGCTAGATTATTGGGTTGGTTTCTTTGGCCTTGGGCCCTTTAATATATTTTGAATTATCAAAAAAAACGTAAGCAATTTAAGAGAAATATTACTAAGAACGATGAAAAAGTGTTCAATTAAATAAAATTTTATGTGCCATGTATAAAACTATATTATTAGAATAAATGGATTTTGTGGTATGTCATGTTCGTTCAAAGTTCTATAATAACTAAATAATTATAGGAAAAAATTATAAAACCTACAAACATTCTATTTAATTTAATTTAAAATAGACACACAAAATTAAATAAAATACATTTAATATAAACATGATTATAGTATATAGTTATTTTTTTCAAATAATTTTAAATTGAAATTTAAAATTAATTTTTATTTAAAAAATTAATATATGTAAGTATATAATAATTAAAATATTAGAATATACAAAAAATTTAAAGACCACCTTTATCTTTAGACATGCATAGTATTTCCCATATTTGATTGAGTGAAATGTCTTACTACTCCTTCGTGCCTGAAAACTTTTCTCATTTTGGGAAAAACACGGATTTTAAGAAATAAGGGTTTTTAAAGAGTAGTGGGTGGAATAGTGGGTATTGAATATTATTTTTGTTATGAGAGGAATTTGGTACAACACTTCGAGAGAATATCGCTGGAATAACGGATGAATCGCTTGATTTCCGGCTGCAGAATCGGCGTTCAAGCATTTACAGCCCGGCGTTCAACTGCCATAGTGGGCGGTTGTTTGTAATGATTTTGGGACTGAGTTTGTAAGGTCACCGGACAGAAAGGACGGAGTAAATCCTACTCAGTCGATCCCAGTTGCTAGAGATGTGTATTGCTCAAGTTTCCTACATGATTTTTGTAGAGAGAAGTGAGATTCAACCCTTGCAAAGTGCCTATATATCCTATATTTATTAGAATCAAGTCCCATGTAGTTCTAGGGTTTTGGAGTCCTTATTGATAGCCCAGCCATGTTTTGATATGCCTTACCTCCTCCAACAAAGCTGATCCAATCAGTTATTCCACCAGCCATGAGAATTATCCTTATGTTTCCATGATTATCTTCATAAATATATGATTTTCCATCATATATCCCCATATATATACATAATCCATGTATATATAATGATTATATGTGTTAACTGATGTTGTTGACCTATTCCTGATGTTTAGGACTTATCCTTAAGTCAGTTAAGGCGCCTCCTATCCGTTCTCCTATAATTTAGGAAGCTGCAAGGCCGATTTCTGGAAATTGTCGGGGTACGTGCACATACCCCTATTTGGAAGCCTGTCACCTGGGTGAACCCCTATCAAGCCTCCAAAGAGCAGTACCCCTATATGAGGTTCAACACTTGAACCCCCCACATGGACGAACCCCGAACCAGATGTCAGAATCCCTATCTTCTAGTATATTCCTAAGGCATATTGGGTCAAAACATCCATACCTAGTCCAGCGTATCCTTCGATATCCACAGTACTCGAACCCGTAACCTTAATGGGCCTTAAATCAAGCCTAAGGCGGATTTTGGGCACAACAACTACCCCCGATTCCTTGAAGCAAATGAATGCAAAAGGAACCAAAGTAAAACGAGGTCCAATCCATCCATATCTTCCTCAGAGAAATACATAGTTTCCACATTATGCTTCCAAGCTTACATGAGCTAACTCGGCGTAAGAAACAAGAAACATAATGCTTCCACATATGTACCCCCATCTGAATCCTTAAAATAACTCCTTCCATATATCTTAAACCATGCATGGCGTACCAGTTCCAATCATGAGCTTTTTATCCTTATCACCTGAACCTACCAGCTTCCAGCCTCCTTCTTTGAAAAACCATAGCCTGACTTCTTGATATATTTCTTTTCCTTGTGAGGTTGGTCTTCATGTGTGAATCCTTGTGGGTGAAGTCGTGAAGCTTCGATGTTGCAAATAAGCTTCAATCTTCTAGAACCCTGGGTTACCAAGACAACTAAAAAAAGAGATTAGTAGCATGAGCTAAGTAGCTCACATATATAATGTACATAGCGTATACGTATATATTACAGGGATGCAAGTATAATCATGCTAGTGTAAATGATTTTGTATATAAACCCATTGCTGCCTTCGCATTCAAGTAGAACCTTGGCGAACGCACTCTTCAAGACACATGCCACAACATTTAGAGATTTCCATGAACCCATCACAATGGACCTCTCAAGATGTTGTTAAGTTTTCCGAGACTTCATGAACATGTGCCCATAAACCATAGGACTTTTCCAAACCGTGCCCATAAACCATGGGACTTTGCCAAACCATGCCCATAAACCATGGGGCTTTGCCAAGCCATGCCCATAAACTATGGGGCTTTTCCCAAGTGAACCTATAATCCATAAGATGCAGATAATCTTATATGCGTACCCTAAGAGGGACCAAGGTAAGGCTATAGAAACCTCCTCAATTGTAACTATGTCATTCCAAGTGGTTACGTTATGAGGCATATAGTATGCCTAAGCAGGGGCGGCCCTGACATTTGAGGGGCCTTAGTCGAAATTAAATTTTAGGGCCCTATCGCCCTAATAACAATATAACTTGCAAATATTCTAATAAACATATATTATGTAAACAAATATTATTATTTTAATTAAATATAACGCGCCTTGCATTTTTTGATGCAAAAGTATCAATCAAATTTACATAATCAAGTTTTTGTACCATATCGCTTTCTATAGATAACATAGCTAAACCACTTAGTCTTTCTTGAGACATGGTTGAACGAAGGTATGACTTAATCAACTTCAATTTTGAAAAGCTTCGTTCTGCATAAGCCACGGTAACAGGTATTGTTAGAAGAATCCTATAAGCAATCCAAGCATTTGGATAGCTACCTTCCATCTCTTTTATGTAAGTCAGCACATCTATTGCTCTCTTGGTATCTTCCGGCAAATTTCAGCGCAACATACACAAGTCTTGATACAAATCATCATTATTCAAATCTGAAATCTCACCATGATTTGTTAAGTTTGCAAGATTATCACAAAATCTCCTCAACTTGTCAAGTTCAATAGACTTTAATTTTTCAAAATCCCATAAAATTCCGAAATTCTCTTCAAAACTCTGAAATTGTTCAAACCTGATGAAAAAACACCTATTAATACATGTACCTGGTACTAAATGATGAAATAGCTTGATCAATAATGTAGAGGAAATAATTATTTTTAAAATTCTCGACAGCAGAATATGTCACATCTTCACTTGTACTCTTATCAAATTGTCTTTTTCTATGAACTGTGCGCTTTTCCATAAATACAGGTTCAACTTCCATCTTATTAGCAATCTCAGTAGCTTCAACCATGGCTTCTTGAAACCCAACTTCTCTATAATTATAAAGGAATGAAAGAATATTTTTTAATTCTCTAATAGCAACATTAATTTGCATGTCTTCACTTTGAAGAATTTTGCTAACATGATTAACTAAATTTAACAATTGATACCAAATCACCATGCCCAACAAGAATTCAAAATTCTGAATATTATATGTTGCTAAAGTTTCAGCTTCACTTCTTGTTTTGGCATCTTCACTATTATTCACCAAGTAGTTTAAGGCCTCTTTAATTTGTGGAGCTTGATATCTTACTGCTTTAACACTTTCAACACGACTTTCCCAGCGTGTTTCTGATAATGGCTTAACCGTAAGGCCTTGTACATGATCAGTAAAAACTTTCCATCTCTTTGTAGATGCTGAAAACAATGAGTATATTCGCTGCAACACACCAAAAAAAGACACAGCCTTGGGACAGCAATGAGCCATATCAGAAAACATTAGATTTAAAGAATGACAAGCACAAGGAGCGTAAAAGGCTCTTGGATTTTTCTCGAGTAGCCTACTTTGTACACCTTTATTTTTTCCTTTCATGTTTGAGCTGTTGTCATACCCCTGTCCTCTTATATTATCAATATCAAGTCCAAGAATATTTAACGCCTCTATGAGTTCAGCAAACAATCCTAGTCCTGATATGTCATAAACCTTTATGAAGCAAATAAAAAATTCCTGAACAACAATTGGACTTTCCGAGACATTCACACATCTTAAGACAAGAGACATTTGTTCATCATTACTTGCATCCGGAGTACAATCCAATATAACTGAAAAATATTTTGCATTCTTGATTGTGTTAATGATTAAAAGTTTTACCTCATGAGCCAGTAGTTGTATCATCTCATTCTGAATTTTGTGGCTCAAATAATGATAATGTGTCTCACCTTGTAAAATTCGACGGACATGTTCTTGCATAGTAGGATCAAACTCAGCAAGTAACTCTATCATCTGAAAAAAAAATCCATTATTATTTTCATATATTTTTTCACTATGTCCCCGAAATGCCAAATTATTTCTCCCAGGCCTTTTCACAATAGCAAGAATTCTTTCCAATACTTGTTTCCAATGTTTTTTCTCCTAGGTGATTTGTTCTTGTACACTTGCATCAATTGTCACATTTATTTTCAATCTTTTCTCTAATTCAATCCAACGAGCACCAGATTGAATGTGTTGTGGATTTCGTTCATGACTTTTAAGACGATGTGAGATGTTATGCCAATCATTTGTACCCTCTTCACCCAACTGACCCACAAGATGTTTTTTGGCAAACAATTTACAACTGAAGCAAAATATTTTATCTAAGGAAAGTGAATATATTAACCACTTTCTATCTTGGTTTTCCCCATTTGGCAAATCCCTAATGCAATGTCTTGAAGAAAAACTTCTCTCAAAAAGTATCTTTAGGAAATATTACATCTTTCACTCTTTTCGGACCCCTCTCAACTAAAAAATCTATCTTGTTGTGTTCAATTCTATTCCAATATCCTGGATCATCAACATCAAAATCAAAATTATTTCTATCTCCAGAATTTTCCCCTACATCTTCCTCAATTTCATTGCCATCCTCATCCTCATTCACATTCTCAGTAGCATTTTGATTTTGATTTTGATTTTCATTTATATCTTCATCATTTGTAAATTGTTCATCCTCAATTTCATCAGCAACCAAATTCTCTACTTTATTAAAATACTTGTTTAAAGAGCCAACCTGAGTTTTATGGAGAGCTTCTTTTTTCTGTTTCACTTTTCTCTTTTCAGCTCCGGACTTGTACTTCCTTGTAGGAGGCATAGCTTTATTTTACCTGTGAAAATGGAGGAGACTACTTACATACGTATATCATATATGTATATAATATATATTATTATACTATATGCAATTTGATTATAAAAACAATGAAACCCAATAAGATATTTACCTCTTTGCTGAATCTCTGTAGCCTTGATTTTGATAGCAAAGTATAATATTCAATTCAAGAATTGATTGAATGATTTGAATCGTTGGTGTGATAATTGGGTATTAGGGTTTTTTTAGCTCTCTGATGAATGTCACGATGCTTTATTTTATTTCTCTTTCTAGACTTTCACAACACTTGTTTTATTTTATTTCTCTTTCAAGACCTTCACAAACTTGTTTTAATAAATAAAAGATATAAAGTTTAAATAATAAATATTTTTTTGAAAGAAAATTAATAAAAATTTAAAATAAATATAAAATAATATAACAATATACACATATATACACACATTTATAAAAAAAATGGGGGCCCTTGAATTTTGGGGGCCCTAGGCACAGTACTTGTCCGCCTATAGCCAGGGCCACCCCTGTGCCTAAGTACCTATCAGCTAGCATGTTTGAAAATAATTTCTTTGAAACCCATGCATAATATAAGTAAATGTATGCCATGATGACCCTTTGTGTTTAAATCCATGCAAGTGTGAAACCATGTGATACGTGCATTCAGATGAACATGAATTAATGAGTGATAGAAGATAATGACCCATTTGAAAAGATGAACTTCGCAATGAAGTTTTTAGCTAGATGCTATAAAAAATTCCTTGTATGCATAGAAAACATGCGTGATAGAGAATATGTAAAAGAATGAAAGTAGAACTTATCTTTTCTTTTAGCACGTCAATCCAAATCAGGGTTCAACCATTGAACCCATAAGGTTGGGGCCGCCATCCTTTGAGCTTAAGATGAGAACCTCTTTCCGTTATGTAAGCCCTTCATGGTGAGATGTTGAATTACCCCCCGAGGATCAGATTTCCTTCCCACATGATATGTAAGTCTTCCTTCGCTTGAATCCTTGAACCTTTGTTCGTGCGTATGCCATATGTAAAGTAGACTGCTTAGGGGTACGTACAAGCCCTAGGGGTTCACCCAGTTGTACCCTTGAATGTTTTATAAATATCGAGGCTTCACGCAATAGCCTTAACTTGTATATATTTGTTCACCACTACCTATCAAGGGTTCACGTGAGCCTGACCACACTACCAATGAAGGGTTTACGTGGGCGTAAGATTGATAGAATTTTTGCTCACCTAGGATACCCATGGTCAACGCGAACTCGAAAAGAAGGTTCCACTACCTATTGAGGGTTCACGTGGGCCTGACCACACTACCTGTTGAGGGTTCACGTGGGCCTAGCCACACTGCCTACCGAGGGCTTACGTGGGCTTTAAATTGATGGGAGTTTCGCTAGCCTAGTATCCCTAGGATCGATGCGAACCCATGACATGCATAATCCATACATGTTAAACCTGCTCATGCATAATCCATACATGAGAAATCCAATCCAAATCCAAATCCAAATCCAATCCAAATCCAAATCCAATCCAAATCCAAATCCAAATCCAAATCTAAATCCAAATCCAATCCAAATCCACTCCAATCCAATCCAGATCCAATCCAAACTCCTCAGGGAAGCTCGTACCTAAGAGGTTCATGCCTAAATGGTTCCTACCTAGTAGGTCCATACACGTACTACCCCTAGAGTTCTCTGGCATAACCTATCTTATAGTAAAGAACTAGGTTCACGTAAATAATAACACATGAACACACAAAGAAGGCATGCGAACATAAGACATGAAGCACATAAGTACAAATAGCACACAAAGCATATAAGTACACATAGTCATTCACATCAGTTAGCAAATAAAGGTAAAGATAAAGTGATCATAGTTTTGTTAAACCAAGTCATAAAAATAATTTCACAGATAAGCGCTCATGCCTTACGCCCCCCGAGCTTCCACTGATATAAGCTTGATCCTCTTACCGACTGAACCCCTAATCCTAGACCGGTCTACGAGATCAGATCTAGAGTGCATAAAGAATTCCCATTAACGAGGTTCCATCTTGGGAGTTTCCCTCGACCAGGTTCCATCCTCGAAGATTCCCTCAACGAGGTTCCATCCTAGGAGTTTCCCTCGACCACGTTCCATCCTCGGAGATTCCCTCAATGAGGTTATATGTGATTTCCTCACAATGCTAATCTCCTTAGCATTCTAATATCCTTGAGTTGGACTTCGCTCGCCCAGTTTCCCTGGGGTCGTGGTGAAGACATTTGCCAATTTGTACGTAGCTTCCACAGCTGTACATAAATCCCATAATGGGGTTGGTTATCCACCAACGTGATTACACGGAAGTTTATCGGCATTACGCCTTTTCAGGGTCCAAACGAGTGAACCTTCAATATAAGGGAACCTTATGGCCCTAGTTTCCCTAGGACCAGACTGCCTTGTGGTTCCAATCCATTCACATGTAATCCACATATGATACATGTGTAATCCATACATGTCCCTGCCTTAATTCATGTATAATCCATACATGTTCCTGCCTTGATTCATGTATAATCCATACATGTTCCTACCTTGATTCATGTATAATCCATACATTTTTATATAATCCGTGTATTCAATTAGTACATAATCCATGTGCTTCCAATCCTGCCTTGCGCACGTAATCCACATACGATTCATGTATAATTCATACATGGTAAATCCAGCTCATGCATAATCCATACATGAGAAATCCTTGATCTAGCTTCCAGGGGTACCTCGAATTAGATTCCATTGGGGGTTCGCATACCAGAACCTCAAGAATCTCATGGTCCTGACCCATTCATTGCGTGAAAGTTCCGTTTTCTTAAAAATTTACCACTTTCAAGATGTCATTATAGGCAGTATACCATCTACTACCCCCTGTTCCTTGCAGCCATTAAATTCAAGAGGAACCTAATATAATCCGTAACCCGGCTCAATCAACCTTCACCCTGAACCTCTAAGCTTACGTGAGCGTACTCATTGTAAGAAATAAGGGGTATTATAGGTGAAGTGACTACTGCTTGTAAAATTCCTTCCAAGAAAGACCATGTTATTTTTTCTTGATGATGACTCCATAAATTCTATTCTTGAACCTCTAGGGTTCGGTTGTCATACCCCTACATCGTGGTTGCCTCAACTAAATTTCTGGTAGCTTACTTTTGATGCATGTACGCCCACATATAATTGTCATCCTTATACACTTCTACAACCTGATGATTATATCCAAGCCACCTGATATGGTTTTCCAATGATTTCCTCCATGTTCCAAGTTCGAAACAATATTCCATGACATTCCCGGTCTCTTGTTATTCGACATAATTCCTTTAAGATCTTACTCCAGGTGTATATCGTGAATATAGTTATAACCACCTATAAATCCAACCATGTTGATTATTGAAGATCATGTTTTATGTCAAGTTTTGTCATTGTAACCTAGTAAGGGGTTCTGAGGCTGAAGGCTGCCAAGGGTTCGCGAACCTGAACCTCCTTTGTACATCTTCTCCTTCTAAAAATAGGGTGCATCTTAGAAATCCTCCATATAGCCTGGTATCTACTACCCCCGACTCTTTGGTGTAGTTTGCCCATGGCCAAAAATAATCCTTGTAGAGCTTTCCCTCATTTTTAAGGATAAGTCAAGATAGGCTTTCATGAAGCTGGGCAATGCGCATCCCGCCATAATTTTGACAAGTTTGGCAATCCACGTGGAAAGTTGTAACGGGGGTTTGCATTCACTTTCCTTTTTATAGTGAACCACCTTTCTGGCTTCAGTTGGTTTCTTTCATCAACATCATTAGTATGCCTTTTACTGAGTGTTTCAGGTTCTCTCCATCCTCCATAGTGGAAGTTGTTAATAACATCATCCTGGAGAAGCCACCCATAATTTCCTTCCATTGTCTTGGTGTATGCAGACCCAAGTCCATTCCAACTAAGATTCTGTTGTTAGCTTTGCTTTTTCCTTTAGCTTTTAAAGCTTCCGGTTCCTCCTTTTATGGCATTCATGGATGAACCTCGTATCATCTTCTTCAATATTGACCGAGAGGTCGCTCGTACCCCATTCTTTGTCTGGTAGCATATTTCCCAGAAACTTGATTATAATCATCAACTCCTTCTATAATTCCTTCCTTGAGGTCTCCCTGTGTTCCAACTTCTGATGTTTGAGGGGCTTATAGCAGGGGAACCCCTTTGTGGGAAACCTTCTAGCTTCTTGCGATTAAGGGGTTTATGGATGAAAACCTTCATAGTCATGTTATAAATTGATTCCACCATTTGCATCTTCTTCAGAACAGGTCATCCTACCATAGTGTTGTAGGATACGCTCAGAGGGATTCATCCTTCAATACTATCAATGACATTTTTAGTTCGTGAGAGGTTCGAGTCCACCTTCAATTTCCATGATAACCTTTTTGCTAGAGCTTCGTTTAGGTCACTACTTGAGACCTTTCACTTAATGCTTTTAGCTTGATATTCTTACCTTTCACCTTCCACTGTTAGTGAAGTTTTGATCGTGAGCACTTGTATAAGTTACTTTCGCCTTTTTCATTAGGTGTCGTCATATTTCCAACCAAAAACTCCTCATTTTTCATTTATAGAGGTTCCTTCATACTTTCCTTTAGAGGGGCAACCTCATTTCTCTAGGCTTCATTAATTCATTTTTTGAACAGCTTCCCAACTGTTACTTCTACATGATGCGTTATGCCTTCATAATCCTCCATTAAAGCAACCATTTACAGCAACGCAATGTGTGGTACTACCCCCCAAAAAACTGGAACCACTTTATGGGGTTCCATCATCAGCAGGGCTACTGGTAACATGATTCCCCAAGTATTCTGAACGGAGCTTCCATCGTATCCGTACAGTGAGGTGTTCACTTCTGACCATTTTCTTGATTTAACCATTTGAGTATCCCACACCAGTTATGTCACGACCATTTGTGTCATAATAAGCGACACCTGGTCAAGATTATTTTTTCATGAGGAATATCCTTTAGGCACTAGTAAATCCTTTTGGGGTTCTCATGTCGAGTGATACAACTGCTACGGTTGAACCCCTATATTGAGTTCCAATATTTTCCATTTTGGCTTAAAGCCTTTGAATGTGATTTTCCTTACTTAAACCATTTTTCAGATTGCTTCCCAGGTTCTTCTTGCTTATTTTGGGGCTTCTCATTATTCACCTTCTTACTTATAATCAAGGGGCCTTCCATCATCGAGCCTATTGTATACGAACCCCATTTCTGGAAAGCTCTTTTTCGGGGGAGTCCTTTTTACCAATCTTTTCCACATTTTAGTTTGGTGAGCTTTATATTAAGCTTCATGCTCAATCTATTGAACATACTCGAGCTTCTGTTAAGTGAAGCCTCAGGGTTATTGGACTTATCTCCTTGAACCTGTCGTCATCGAACCCCTGTCCGGGTTCCTTTCACCAATAAACCTCTTTTTCATGGAAGCTTAGTCTTCTAGCTCATTCGTGTTCTCATGATCAATATTGATGGGAAACCTTTGTACCGAAAATGTGAATTATCAAGAAGACACCTCTAAGCTTACGTGAGCTAGCTCGTTGTAAGAAACAAGAGGTATCTAAGGGAATAATGTACAATATTTAGCTCAATAGTAAGGGCGTTCATACCCTTGCCATTGTCCAGGTTTACCTATTGACCATTAATCATGGGGTTCACATCCCCGTTTGAATTTGGGTTCACCCGTAGTACCCCTTCAGTCAGGAGGGTCGTACCCCTGTCTATACTGGGGTTCACATGTTACTCATCTATCAGGACTTTCGTAGCCTTATCTGCGTTGGGTTCACCTACAGCTCATAAATCATGGTGTTCGTACCCCCATTATCATTCAAGTTCAACTATTTACTTCTTCATGGATTGAGCTGTGGTGCGAACTAGTGTTATTTTCCACAATTTTTAACCAAACCCATGGACTTTTTTAACCCCGGAATTATTGAAGGGGAGCTTTGATAGACCTTAACCTCCAACTGGTTGAACCCCTAGATCGATATTCTTCACTTTCTGACAATAAAAATTTCCATGTCATCCGCCAAAATTAAGTATTGGGGGTTCACCTGGTTATGGGTACCTTCTACCATGAGTACATTTTCCAGAATTGAGTATTTGGCGCTTCATCTGCAAGGAACCTTCTGGCTGAGAAATTGGGGGTTCATCTGCGAGGAACCTTCCATCATGGGTGCGACCTCCAGATTGAGGTTTCTCCTGCCTTTATCCCTTGAACCTCTCAACTGGTACTTCTCTATATGGCCTTTATCTTTATCAACAGGTGGATATTTAGTTCCTCGTCCGTTAGGTTATACATATTAACGCTCTTGATGTGACGAGTTTCTGGATCGCGGAACCCCGCATCACTGAACCCCTAATCTGGACCCTTCCTATCGGGATTTAGTATTCAAAGCAGTTATTTTCCAGCCATTCTTTCCAAGACCTCAGAGCCACATCTCTTCTTTTATGCGTTTTACCACCAAATGACCAGAATAAAGGTTATGGGTAGCCTTCTTTCTTCTTCATCCTTTTTTTTCGATAAGCCATGATTTTTACCCCATTTTTTCATCTTTTTGTATCTCTTTTTCCAGAAACTTTATTTCCCAGTCCATCTACATGATATAATCCCCCATATATCGATTGGTGACCTCCTTCCTCAATCTCAATTTCTTGGTCACCTCCATTGTTCTTCGGTGTATGTTCATTGCCTGAGCTTTTCGCAATCTTTCCTCTCAAAAGATTATCCAATGCCCTCCTTCTAGCGCCAAAAATGTTGTGAGAGGAATTTGGTATAACACTTCGAGAGAATATTGCTGGAATAACGGATGAATCGCTTGATTTCCGGCTGCAAAATAGGCGTTCAAGCGTTTACAACCCGGCGTTCAACTGCCAGAGTGGGCGGTTGTTTGTAATGATTTTGGGACTGAGTTTGCAAGGTCACGGGACAGAAAGGACGGAGTAATTCCTACTCAGTCGATCCCAGCTGCCAGAGATGTGTATTGCTCAAGTTTTCTACATGATTTTTGTAGAGAGAAGTGAGATTCAACCCTAGCAAAGTGCCTACATACACTACACCATAAACAGCCTACGGTAACATAAAAAAAATGTTACAGAAGGTACATTATATGTTACCTTAGGCCCATAAAGTAGCTAAGGTAACATTTTTCTGGTGATAGCTCTCAGCATGTTGCCTTAGGTATCTAAAGTAACATTTTTGATCCCTAAGGTAACATGCAATTTAATGTTACCATAGCTTGCTATAGCAACAAAAGTGAGGGCTTAGGCAACTTAATATATATGTTACCTTAGAGGCCTAGATTTTTTTAAAAATAGTGGGCCCCACAATAGGGCCCACTGTGTTTGAGCAAATGCAACATTTTTTTTGTTACATTAGCTTTTATATAGCAACATTTCCATTAGATAAGGTAACATCTTTTCAAGAAAAAAATTAACAAAACTACACACAAATATTATGCATCCCAAATTATTAAACCTGCTGTTCATTTCCAAATCCAACACATTACATAATCCAAAACAGGTCACCAACCACTACATAATCCACCAACTATAACATAATCCACCAACTAGTTGATTCCAGTTCACCAATACATTACACAATCAACATACTAAATCTCCCAAACATCCTAATCCACCAGTTACATCATAATCAATAGCAAAAGAACTACGACCAAGTTGCTAATGTGGCAGAATGATCTGTGCAGAGTGAGAATCATTGACGAGCAACCTTTCCAACTTTCTTCACCTGTTCCAAAACATTTATCTGATCAGCTCTCTAAATTGTGACTGTACTTAAATAGGTATCAATGGTTTCTTCATACTTTAACCAATTTCCTAATTTTATGTCGAAGTTGCTCAGACTTGACAGATAATTTATTAAACTTTCTGAGTTACCTTGTCAGGTAAATAAGATGGATCACAAACAACTCCTTCCTTGCATTTAGCAGTTTCTCCTTCAGAAGTCACCCCGACTGGTTTTCCGTTATCAAATTCTACCTGTAAACATTGTACATAAATTACATTCAGTATGTTCTCATATGGTTTGTACAACACAGTTCATACAGTAATCACATGGTTAGATTTAACTACTTGATATGCAGTACTCAGAATATTAACTTTAATGTAGATGGCCGACTACCAGCTTTAACCTATGCCTTTGAGGTAATGATGCAATACGAAGTATAAAACTTAGTAGTTGAATGAATAAAGCTGTCTACCAGTGAACAATTTAACTATGTTAATTAAGACGAGATGAAGCTCCGGCTTGTAATTAATTATAGATAATAGAGGTGTGGTAGTACTTTGTTGCAGGGCCTGAAA
Organism: Kitagawia praeruptora; assembly: GCA_037693485.1. Classification (NCBI taxonomy): domain Eukaryota; kingdom Viridiplantae; phylum Streptophyta; class Magnoliopsida; order Apiales; family Apiaceae; genus Kitagawia; species Kitagawia praeruptora. Next base: position 110,088,220 of record CM075351.1, on the reverse strand, counting down.
TTAAAGTTGCTAAGAGGCTGTCCTGATGGCTCAACTTATAACCTAAGTAGCAAATTAATGAAATATCTGCATATGTAATTCTAATAACATCCCATGTCATTTACTCAAACTGATTCTTAAATATAATTCTATAAAGACAAAAGACCGAGAAGCCAAGTAAAACAAGGTATAACTTCCACCTTCATTCTCTTTACAAAATCCATTGTTGGGTGGTCCAAATACTTATCATCGTTGAAAAGTGCCAAAGCATGTCCTGTAAATTCGATGGTATTATCTTCAAGACCATATTTTCTGCAAAAAAAAAAAAAGAGTAAGCCAAAACTTATATCAAATACCAGAAAGAGGCAAATCACATGTGCTGCATAAGGATTAAAAGTTCTTTACAACTAAGAGTTTGGAAGAATTATATTCTCCGTATATATCAGAATTCCAATGACAGAAACTCGTTTCATAATTTTATCTAATAAAATCTAAAAAGGGTCCTAAGTTTGCAAGAAGGCACTGAGTTTTGCTTGATTATTTGGTCAGGAATCTTATATGCTAAGAGATTGAAAACATACTCAATAAGTTCGCGTGCTGTAATTTTGTTCAGATCCATCCCTTCATGGGTTTTGGGGTCTTCATCTACATATCACGAAGAAAACTGTAAATTCTTCATCAGGAATCGTATCAAGTATTTTTTCATATATGTTCTCTGAGAGTAGTTGCTGACTGCTAAGCAATTTCCGTTCGAGAAGTCAAAAATGAGATGTCAAAAATTAAATAAAACCTTGTAAACCTGAAAATAATCAGCAACAGCTGCTCTCGATTGATTATTTAACCTATATAATAGTGGTAAAAAACGAAAAAATGAGAAGTAAAAAATTAAATAAAACCAAAAGTTCAAAGAAAATTAATCCAAGTAATGTTTACCTTCTTGCTTTTGCATCACAAACCCAACAGTGAACACCACGTCAGCCACTAAAAACCAAAAGAATATGATTAAATCCAAAATCATCTGCATAACAGGAGATGAAGGCATAAGGGTAAGTATGTAATTAACGCATTATATCTAAAAAAGTACACATAAACATACACGAGAACCCTTATGAAAAGGCTTCATTTATCTCATAATAATCAACCTCAGAGGCCTGCAAACCTGATTTCTGCACCAGTTACTGCTTAAGTTTAAAATTTTAAAAATCCAACTTGGTGTAAAAATTTAAAAATCCAACTTGCTATATGCCAAGTTACACGTTTTTTATGAAAAAATAAGGGCAATGCTACATACATTAGGACCTTCGCCAGAGCTTGTTGATAAGGGAGGTCTGTCAATAGTTACAACCCAACACACAAAATTGGAGAATATAATCTCTTTTCTTGAAAAATGAGATGCTAACGATCGACCCAAGCGGTTTGGAAACATGGTGAGTTAATCAGTGATAGAATATATTTTTATATATATTTTAGATGATTTTATTCTCATATTTATTGTGTTTTGCATTTATTTGGATTTTTATTTATTAGATTTTATTGTTTTATTGTAGGAAATAAGAATTCATGACTTGGAAGGATTTGGAGCAAAAAGAGCTATTTTGGAGATAAAATAGGAGAAAATTCGTATTATTGGGCTACACGGGCTGTTCTACACTGTTTTGGCCATATCTTGAGTTCTAGAAGTCCGTTTGAGGCCCGTAAGCTGTCCACGCGAAGCTTAGGAAATTATCTTTAATTCAGAGGTGGTCCAGTAAGCAAAATCCAACTGGAAGAGCCCAGAAACAGAGGAGAAAAAGAAGTGACGAATTTTACAAGAAAATCCTATTCAATTATGGATATCTTTTTGTAAATTGATTAGAATATTAAAAATACCTTTATTAGGAGATAGAAATCAGATTTTATTATTGAGGTTTTTATTTATTAGAAGGAAGAGAGAGAGAGACAGGAGAACTTTTGTAACTCTTTCTTCTGGAGACTTTTTGGGGAGATTAATTATTTTCTTCAAGATCGAAGATTAAAGGTTTTTCTTCTATTCTTACAATTATGTGTTCAATTAATTATTCTTGTTTTGTTAATTCAATTATGAGTGAGTAGATTATTAATCTAGGGTTAAGTTGAACCCTAGTTATGATTGGTGCATGATTTTCCCAATTCCCCCAATTTGGTTATGATAATTGCTCTTGCTTATTGAGTTGTTTTAATTAGCAATTACATGTCAGACGTGATTATGTGTATTGTTTGAGCCAATATCTAATTATCAGCGAGAGTTGGATTTAGATGGTTGTGATTTATCCAATAAGAACATGAAATTCTCCATGAGAATAGGTAGAACGAATTGTTAGGAAGTTAGGATGCCGTGTTTAATGTCTCTAAATTGCATGATACCATGAGAATAGGTTTGATTGTAAGTTAGAGAAGCCATTAATACTCGAGAGAGGTTATTGGTATTTATAGGGTGCATCTTTCCTCTTGAGTAGTACATGATTAATTGGGACGGGAAATCGTAATTGCATTGATTCATGCTAGTGGGGATACTTAATTCTGGATGTTTTTAATATTTGATTAATACAAACACAATTCTCTTTAGTATAAAATTAGTTTAATAATCTCTCAATATTTATTGTGTTACTTTCTTAGCCGAATTAAATCAGAAACAACTAGTGATTGATACGTTTGTCTCTGTGGGATCGACTCTGACTTACCCTACTACATAGTTAGAAGGATTTGTTAGATTTATTATTTGATAGGCACGCGACGGCTTTGTCAAATTTTTGGCGCCGCTGCCGGGGACAAAGCAGTGTTAGATTAGTTAATTTTGAATTGATTTAGCTAAGTATTTTAGTTGAGTTGCTTCGGCTATTATTCCCTTGTTAATTGATCATCGTTTCTAGTTCTCTTGTTGCATGCACACTCGAAGTTCAGGTACTGAAAACTTAATTGAAATTGATCCTGAAATTGAAGCTACAGCAAGAAGGCAAGCAGGCAAGCGAAGGAAAAACAAGGATAAGGAAATTATGACTGATACAACAGCTAAAGCTCTCAGGGAGCATGGTATGCCAGATGCTACAGGCGTACTCTCCAGCATTGTCAGACCAGCAGTCACAGCTACACACTTTGAACTAAAGCCTCAGTTCATCCAATTCATCTCCAATGATTCTTTCGCAGGACTGTCCACTGAAAATCCTGTTGATCATCTTGAGAGTTTTCTTGAAAAGTGTGATACAATAAAGCTGACCAATGTTAGTGATGATGCTATAAAGCTGGGCTTATTTCCATTCTCTCTTCGAGATACAGCAAAAGATTGGTTGAAAGATGAAGGACCAAATACATTCACTACTTGGGATAGTCTTGCGAAGGCTTTTCTACTAAAATTCTTCAGTCAGAAGAAGACCTCTAAGCTCCGGAATGAGATCTCTAATTTCCGTCAAGATGATGACGAGTCACTTCATGATGCTTGGAGAAAATTTAAGCGACTTCAAAGACAATGCCCTCACCATGGAATTCCTGACTGGTTGTTGATCCAAACATTCTATAATGGGTTGACACAAGAGTTTCGAAACTTTGTTGATGCTTCTTCTGGTGGTTCTATTATGAAGAAGAGTACTGAGGATGCGAAAGTTTTGTTAGACGAGATAGCGTTTAATGATAATTATCCATACAGTGATCGAAATCATCCTAAGAAAGGTGGTAAGTATGATGTTGATGCTCTAACCATGTTGAATACTACTATGCAGGCTATGGTCAAAAAGATTGAGCAATTGGATGCCAGAAGCACTTCATCTACTGTTGCTTCATGTGAGATATGTGGTGGTGTTGGACACACCAAACTTGCTTGTCAATACAATCCTTCTGGAATGGCAGTTGAGCAAGCTAATGCTCTTTACAATCAGAATCAAAGGCCGCAGTATAATCCTTACTCCAACACGTACAATCCAGGTTGGAGAGATCATCCAAATTTCTCCTACAGGAACAATCAGGGTCAAGGACAATCTTCACAAAATAATTTTACTCAGCCTCCTGGTTTTCAGCAAGCTCAGCCACAAAAATCCAACTTGGAAAGTCTTATGGAAGGATTTATCTCTACTCAATCAAAGAAGAATGAGCACTTCGATTCAAGCATTAATGAGATAAAGGCTCACAACAAAATGATGGAGAACACGATCACTCAAATTTCTCAACAGTTGAGCCAACTTAATAAGTCTTCAGGCCAACTTCCTGGTCAAACTGAGCAACCGTCAAGGGGCCATATCAATGCTATAACTTTAAGAAGTGGTAAAGAATTGAAGGAGCCGGAATTGAAAGTGAGCAAAAATGTTATGAATGCTAAGGAAGGTGAAGAGGAGATTACAACTGAGAAACCGGTAGAACCAGAGATCGGGGAGAAAGAAACTAAAGAATCAGAAGCTGTTCCTCTCAAACCATATGTGCCGCCTGTTCCTTTTCCACAAAGGTTGGCACAAGCGAAGCTAGAGAAGAAGTATGGTAAGTTCCTTGAAATTTTGCAGAAGCTACATATCAATATCCCATTCATGGATGCTATCACTGAGATGCCATCTTATGCAAAATTCCTGAAAGATATTTTGTCAAGGAAGAGAAAAATTGAAGAAAGCTCTACCATCTCATTAACGGCAGAGTGCAGTGCCATCTTGCAAAATGATCTTCCAAAGAAGTTAGCAGATCCAGGTAGCTACTCTATTCCTGTTCAGCTTGGGGATGTCGAAATTAAAAGAGCTTTGTGTGATCTTGGAGCAAGTGTCAGTTTGATGCCTTTGTCGATTTGTGAAAAACTTCAGATGGGTGAACTAAAACCCACACGTATCTCTCTACAACTGGCAGATAGAAGTGTGAAGTTTCCATTGGGAATTCTTGAAGATGTGCCCCTTAAGGTAGGAAAGTTTTATATTCCATGTGATTTTGTTGTCATGGAAATGGAAGAAGATGCAAATATTCCTATCATTCTTGGGAGGCCTTTCTTAGCAACAGCTGGAGCTATCATTGACATGAAAAATGGAAGAATTTCTTTCGAAGTAGGCGAAGAGAAGATGGAATTCAAACTGCAAAGTACAATGGGACATCCTTCTACGGATGAGTTTGTAAATAGGGTGGATGCACTAGAGGAAGTGATCGACATGAAAGCCAAAATTCTATTATCTGAGGATCCACTTCAAGCTGTTCTTGAGGGTAATGTTGATGAAGAAAATGGAGAGTGTCAGGGTTACGAGAAGCTTTTGGATGCAGCACCTACATATAAGCATGAACATTCTAATGTGCTACATCATGGGGAAGTTAAGGAGAGTTCCATGCCTCCTAAGGTAGAACTGAAACCCCTACCTGCATCTTTGAAATATGTGTTTATGGGCCCTAATGAATCATATCCTATCATTGTTAATTCTGAGCTTGATGACATTTAAATTGAGCAATTGCTCACTGTTCTGAAGAAATACAAAAATGTTATTGGGTATTCCATTGATGATATCAAGGGCATTAATCCATCATTCTGCATGCATAAGATTATTCTGGAAGATGAGCAAGCTTCTTCTATTGAGCCTCAACGGAGACTCAATCCTAATATGATGGAGGTGGTCAAAAAGGAGGTTTTAAAACTTCTTGATGCAGGTATAATCTATCCTATCTCTGACAGCAAGTGGGTTAGTCCTGTGCATGTTGTTCCAAAGAAAGGAGGAATGACCGTGGTGAAGAATGATAAGGGTGAGATGATTTCTACTAGAACTGTTACAGGGTGGCGCATGTGCATTGATTATCGAAAATTGAATAAGGCCACAAGGAAAGATCATTTTCCTCTCCCTTTTATTGATCAAATGCTTGAAAGGTTGGCGAAACATTCTTACTTCTGCTTCTTAGATGGATATTCAGGTTTTTTCCAGATTCCTATCCATCCGAATGATCAAGAAAAGACGACTTTCACATGTCCCTATGGTACATTTGCGTACCGCAGAATGCCGTTTGGTCTATGTTGTGCTCCTCCCACTTTTCAGAGATGTATGATGGCAATTTTCACAGATTTCATTGAAGACATTATGGAGGTTTTTATGGATGACTTCTCAGTTGGTGGAACTTCTTTTGATGCATGTTTACATAATTTGGAGAAGGTGCTTCATAGATGTCAAGAAGTTAATCTCATTCTTAATTGGGAAAAGTGCCACTTTATGGTACAAGAGGGAGTTGTTCTGGGTCATGTTGTTTCGAAGAGAGGCATTGAAGTTGATAAAGCCAAGGTCGAGGTTGTTGAGCGCTTGCCACCCCCTACTTCAGTCAAGGGGATAAGAAGTTTTCTTGGTCATGCGGGATTCTATCGCCGTTTCATCAAAGATTTTTCGAAGATTGCTCGACCTCTTACTGAGCTCTTGGGTAAGGAGGTACCTTTTGTGTTCACTGATGCTTGTGCTGAGGCTTTTGAAACATTGAAGAAAGCTCTTGTCTCTGCTCCAATTATACAACCACCGGATTGGAGTCTACCGTTTGAGATCATGTGTGATGCTAGTGATCAAGCTATTGGTGCAGTCCTAGGCCAAAGGAAAGATGGAAAGCTGCATGCTATTTACTATACAAGCAAGACCTTGGATGGGGCTCAGATTAATTATGCAACAACGGAGAAAGAATTGCTAGCAGTGGTGTATTCTATGGAAAAATTTCGATCCTATCTCGTTGGTTCGAAAGTTATTGTTCACACTGATCATGCAGCTTTGAGATACTTGATGAGTAAGAAGGATGCTAAACCTCGTCTGATTCGTTGGATTTTGCTTCTCCAAGAATTTGACTTAGAGATTAAAGATAAGAAAGGGGCTGAGAACGTGGTTGCTGATCATCTTTCACGCCTTACTCTTGATACGGATGATGGTAAATCTACTCCAATTGATGATTCTTTTCCTGATGATCATCTACTTTCTCTTGCAAGTCTAGAGGTTCCTTGGTATGCTGACATAGCTAATTTTTTAGCTAGTGGAACTGTTCCTCATGGTTACTCATCGCAGCAGAAGAAGAAATTTTTCTATGATGTGAGGAAGCACTTTTGGGATGATCCTTTTCTCTATAAATCTTGTGCTGATGGAGTCATTAGAAGATGTGTTCCGTATAATGAGATTGCCTCTATAATCTCACATTGTCACGATTTGCCAAGTGGTGGTCATGCAAGTACTACAAAAACTGCTGCAAAGATTCTTCAGTGCGGTTTTTATTGGCCAACTCTTTTTAAAGATGTCCACCAATATGTTCATTCTTGTGATCGTTGTCAAAGAACTGGAAATATTTCAAGACGCAATGAGATGCCCCTCAATGGCATTCTTGAAGTGGAGCTTTTTGATGTTTGGGGAGTAGATTTCATGGGACCATTCCCTCCATCTTTTAAGAACAGGTATATCTTGGTAGCTGTGGATTACGTCTCAAAATGGGTTGAAGCCATTGCATCACCCACTAATGATGCTCGTGTTGTGAGCAAATTCTTTAAGAAGATGATTTTTCCTAGATTTGGAGTGCCAAGGATTTTAATTAGCGATGGAGGAAAACATTTTCTTGAAAATCGTTTTGAAGCTATGTTGAAGAAATATGGAATTTATCATAAGGTGGGACTTTCTTATCATCCCCAAACCAGTGGTCAGGTGGAGATCTCTAACCGTGAAATAAAGAATATCTTGGAAAAGACAGTCGCAAAATCAAGGAAGGATTGGTCTATGAAGCTTGATGATGCACTTTGGGCTTATAGAACTGCGTTTAAGACACCTATTGGGACAACTCCGTATAGATTGGTTTATGGAAAAGCATGTCATCTTCCCGTAGAGTTAGAGCACCGTGCATTTTGGGCTATCAAAGGTCTGAATTTTGATATGTTAGCAGCGGGTGAGAAGAGACTTCTACAACTTAATGAGCTAGATGAGCTTCGTTTTGAGGCTTATGAAAGTTCTAAGCTTTACAAGGAGAAAACAAAGAAGTGGCATGACAAAGGGTTATTACGAAGAGAATTCAAGGAAGGGGAGCTAGTTCTTCTGTTTAATTCAAGGTTGAGACTTTTTCCCGGAAAACTTCGTTCTAGGTGGTCGGGTCCGTTCAAGGTACGCAAGGTATTTCCGTATGGTGCAGTTGAATTGTTGAATGCCCATGGAGAGTCATTTAAGGTGAATGGGCAAAGAGTGAAACATTATAGAGCTGGTGAACCAATTAACGAGGAGGTGAATATTCAGCTATCTTCCCCTTCTACAGAATGATTGATGAGACGGTGTCGGGCTAACGACATTAAACAAATGCGCTTCGTGGGAGGCAACCCATGCATTAGTGTAAAAAAAAAAAAAAAAAAAAAAATTGAAAAAATTGAGCAGGTTGCATGTCTGTAACGCAGGCTGCGCCTGCGTTTCTGCATTCGGGGCAGTTTGCAGGCGTGTAACGCAGGCTGCGCCTGCGTTACTGGAAGAGAGGCAGTCTGCGAGGTAGTAACGCAGCTTGCGCCTGCGCAACTGCTCTTGGGGCAGGTTGCTGGACGCGCGCGCAAGCTGCGCGTGAAGCAGAGGAGAATTTTTTTTCCTGATTGTTGTCAGCCTGTGTTGTACGTGTGTATATTTATAAAAAAATTATTTTCACCCTCATTCTATTTATACCCCCATCTCTCCAATTCTAAACCTATTTTAATTCCAAAACCTCCCACCTTTTCTTCAAAATTCTAAACCTATTTCTATTCAACTTCTTATTTATTATTATTATTATTATTTATTATTATTATTATTATTATTTATTATTATTATTATTATTATTATTATTATTATTATTATTATTATACACCCCTAGACATACAAATCCAATTCCTCTTCTATTTCTTTTAAATCTCTAAAAATTCAATTCTAAAGAGGAATTAATTGCAAGTTCACCTCTTTGATTCGTATTGGGTACATATTTTTTTTTCTCTAATCTAATTTTTATTACGAATTTGTGTTCTTGTAAATTGGGGTTTTGTAGTATTCAGGCAAGGTGGCCAGTCTATGGAGCTCGTACGCAATACTCTCCACCAGATTCAACCGAGGAGGATGAGGACTCAGACAGTTCGGTTACTTCAATATTCACTAGGGGAGTATTTTTCACCTTTCTTTGTATCTTTATTGTATTTTTTTTTCCCTTTATTATTTTTGTATTTTTATTTAGGAATATTATTTTTGTATATCTTTTTCTCTCTTTTCTTTTATATATTTGCTCATTGAGGACAATGAACCACTTAAGTGTGGGGATGAGTTCTCAATGATTAAAAAATTCAAAAAAAAAATTTATATATTATAAAATTCAAAAAAATTAAAAAATTGAAAAATACCAAAAATAATTCTAGCCATGCAATTTGATTAGTTGTTGTATTTTGCTTGATACACCCATGCATGCGTAGAATTCTGGTGTTTATGGATGCTTTTGATTGAGAAGTGACGTGCTTTGTTCTTGTGCACACACTTACACTAGCAAGTTGAAACTGGTAGACTTAATTGAATGTGGTAAGTGATTAGAATGACATGAATATGTGCAAGATGACTTGGTTTCCATGCTTTGAGTACAAGTAGGTGCGTTAGAGAGTCTTGTTACCTGGGATTGATTATGTTTTGTCACACCAAGCGAGTTTTGAGCCTATATGCATATCTTTTGCATGATCTTTCGTTTGCTTGAGTGTCCACATGTTGTTTACATTGCTAGCACTTACTTGAGATCTTTCTTGAAATGCATGACATTACTTGATGATGAGATGATAAAGGCACTTAGGTTTAACCTCGTATTTCCCATATTTCCACACCCTTTTAAACATGATCAATTAGTTAACCCGTTGAGCTTAATCCTATTTTTTCGGTGACACACCACATTACTTGCCATTATCCTTTTTATTCTATTGGCCTTACATTGAATTTGAACCTAAATTGTCAAAGGCTAGTATTGTGCTTAAGGGAGTAATAAGGTGTGCAAAAGGGGGGGTTTTTATTGATGATCATACCATTGGGGAATATTGATTTTGGTTTATGCTTGTTAGTCGAAATTCATAATAATATCTATGGATCATTGTGCTTATTCCTTAGCTCTCAGAAAAAAAAAAGAAAAAAAAATAAATAAATTTGAGAGCATTCTTATGTTTGTATGATCCTTTTTCATTCGACTAGTCAAGTTATTATGTAAGGGTTATTGAAAAATCCAAGTGTGGGGAAGTATTTGTTTTAATAGAAAGGGAATTGAATAATGATTATTGTTGGGTACTAGCTTTTGGCATATTAACCTGTTTTAGCTTTACTTGACATAACTTGTCCCTAGCCCCGTTACAACCCAAATAAAGACCTTTTGATTGTCATCAGTGATGTATGTTGTGTTGAGAGTGAGATTGATTGCGAGTGTCAAGTTGTGTTTATGATTTTGTTGGAATTGAGTGATACACTTAACCTTGTTCTTGAGTGAATATTCGTTTGTGAGTGAAAGGTGAGTTATTACTTGTTTTGGCATAGGAGATCTCAGGTTTTGACTTAAAGATGTATTTCTTGTGGGCTTAGCATGATTACCAACGATTTTTACACTTGACATGAATTTTTATGACCTTCTGCATGTTGGTTGAGTAGACTACGTGAATACTTGCACTTTCGACACCAAGACATCGTATGTTTGCTTTGATTCTTAAGTTGATGTGGCATGAGAGGACTTGTGTGTGTGGTGTTGTGTTAGCATTGATCTTTTGCATGGTTAGATGAATTTTGTGGGTACATTCACTATAAACCCTCACGAGACAACACTCGTCCTACTAGGGCTGCCTAGGGGTTTAACGGCTTGTTGCATATGCTCAATGCAATCGTGTCATCTACGAAAGTGATGTTTGTTAGGACTTAGTTTTTATTTCACTTATTTGCCCGAGGACGTGCAAATGCTTAGTGTGGGGATGTTTGATAGAATATATTTTTATATATATTTTAGATGATTTTATTCTCATATTTATTGTGTTTTGCATTTATTTGGATTTTTATTTATTAGATTTTATTGTTTTATTGTAGGAAATAAGAATTCATGACTTGGAAGGATTTGGAGCAAAAAGAGCTATTTTGGAGATAAAATAGGAGAAAATTCGTATTATTGGGCTACACGGGCTGTTCTCCACTGTTTTGGCCATATCTTGAGTTCTAGAAGTCCGTTTGAGGCCCGTAAGCTGTCCACGCGAAGCTTAGGAAATTATCTTTAATTCAGAGGTGGTCCAGTAAGCAAAATCCAACTGGAAGAGCCCAGAAACAGAGGAGAAAAAGAAGTGACGAATTTTACAAGAAAATCCTATTCAATTATGGATATCTTTTTGTAAATTGATTAGAATATTAAAAATACCTTTATTAGGAGATAGAAATCAGATTTTATTATTGAGGTTTTTATTTATTAGAAGGAAGAGAGAGAGAGACAGGAGAACTTTTGTAACTCTTTCTTCTGGAGACTTTTTGGGGAGATTAATTATTTTCTTCAAGATCGAAGATTAAAGGTTTTTCTTCTATTCTTACAATTATGTGTTCAATTAATTATTCTTGTTTTGTTAATTCAATTATGAGTGAGTAGATTATTAATCTAGGGTTAAGTTGAACCCTAGTTATGATTGGTGCATGATTTTCCCAATTCCCCCAATTTGGTTATGATAATTGCTCTTGCTTATTGAGTTGTTTTAATTAGCAATTACATGTCAGACGTGATTATGTGTATTGTTTGAGCCAATATCTAATTATCAGCGAGAGTTGGATTTAGATGGTTGTGATTTATCCAATAAGAACATGAAATTCTCCATGAGAATAGGTAGAACGAATTGTTAGGAAGTTAGGATGCCGTGTTTAATGTCTCTAAATTGCATGATACCATGAGAATAGGTTTGATTGTAAGTTAGAGAAGCCATTAATACTCGAGAGAGGTTATTGGTATTTATAGGGTGCATCTTTCCTCTTGAGTAGTACATGATTAATTGGGACGGGAAATCGTAATTGCATTGATTCATGCTAGTGGGGATACTTAATTCTGGATGTTTTTAATATTTGATTAATACAAACACAATTCTCTTTAGTATAAAATTAGTTTAATAATCTCTCAATATTTATTGTGTTACTTGCTTAGCCGAATTAAATCAGAAACAACTAGTGATTGATACGTTTGTCTCTGTGGGATCGACTCTGACTTACCCTACTACATAGTTAGAAGGATTTGTTAGATTTATTATTTGATAGGCACGCGACGGCTTTGTCAATCAGCATCTGAACAGGAGCATCCAAATTATATTTAAGATATCAACAATAAGCCTATTAAGTTTATATAACCAATTAACCACTATGATAAAGCTCGAGCAGCTTAGTCTGCTACCTTATCAACCTAAATTAAATACGTCAATAGTACTGACTCTACTGTCCAAATAAAATTTGGCAGGAACAAATTACATACTCTAAAAGAAAAAGTGTATGACAATCTGTTGCATCGACGTCACGCTAGCCACATTTTCCTGATGAAATGCAAATAAAATTAGCACTACATACTACTACATCAAAAATAGTGTATAAGAAAATGTTAAACTAAATCAAGCACACATATTGTTTGCAAAAAATAAAACAGACATGTCTACGTATAAAACAATCAAACAAACCAAGCACATTCCTATCTAGTCTGTTCTACAGACCAAGCACAAGCCTCTTACTCCTATCTAGTCCATCAAGATGATTACACAGAAGTATCTCATATCAACCAACAAAACAACTAAGGACTTTAAAAAAGAACCTTCAATTTCAAATGGTACAGAATAGTGAGAGGACTGGAGAATGAATAGCTCGACTCCATTTGTACTTAAAACCCCTAAAATTAACTAGCAGAATAAGACCAAAATTAAACACATAAAATAAATTCAAGGAGATGAAGTTTGAAATACCTTTAATTCGTAACAACAGACCCTGGATTTAAAATCAAGTACAAAATTCAAAAAAAGCCTAAATCCACTGAGCTCAAAGCCCTGAAATGCAAAACCAAAATTGAAGAAGCCCTGAAACCAAAGACAGAGATCGATTAGTTGACATTTAAGTGAAAAAATAGAATCAATTGAACTCACTATTAAAAACCCCTAATTTGAAGAAGCCCTGCTTTGAAGACCAAAGTCTCGAGCGAAACCCTCAAACCAAAGTCTCGATCAAAATCTCAAAATCAATTAAGAAACCCTGCTTTGAATTACGTATGAGTTTGAGGAAGCCCGGATATTGAAAGTTGGGGAGAGAGTTTTACCAGTGAGAGAGAGAGAGAGAGAAATAAAGAGAGAGACGGAGGGGTCAGAATAAAAGAGAGTGAATGAGATCTTTCGTTAAAGTGCAAGCGAGAGACTGAAATTTTTGGGCGGTATAATTTACCGCTCTAACATTTCACGGGAATGCGTGCCATTTTATAGTATTATCAATGTATTTATATATATTTTTTATATTTATTATAAATTTATATATTTCTATTATTAAAAATTAATAAAAAAAGAATCGTAGGAATAATTATGTGCGGGAGATGATTCTAATCGGGATATAATTGAAAACGTTTATAATTCTATAGATCATGTAATTTTTTATTTTTAATAAATTATATATAATTTAAATGAATTTGGAATTTTTAACACGTTTTTTAATTTTTTAAAAATATTTTTTAGTGTCTTATGGTAAATTTTGTTGTTTATAAAAAATAAATTAATACTTTTAATATAGTTTTTTTCAATTGTTATTCTTGTGTTGACAATTTTTTTGGTTGGCGTTAACCAACGAACCAACCAACTAACCAATTATATCTTGTTTTGCTTAGAATAGTATAATATAGATTATTCCAAAATATTTAAGAATTTTTATTTTTAAAAAAATTGTACAATTAAAATATAATAATAAATATAAATTGAAAAAATTAATAAATAAACACTCTTAATATTTAAATATAGTAACTCATTTTTATGAAAATAAAAATGAATTAATTCAAAGGTAAATGTGATTTTTAAATAATTAAGTAATTTTTTGGTTAAAAAATTCAAAATTGAGTTTATTAATGATCTAAGGTAACATATCATGTATGTTGCTAACATCCAACACTTTAAAGCTAAGGTAACATCACGTTTGTGGCTAAGGTAACACAAAAAACAAAATGTTATATTAGGTCCAAAGTAACATGCTAAGGTAACATATTCTAGCAACATCCATGAAAAAGATGTAACGATAGCCCATATATGGCGTAGTAATATCCTATATTTATAAGAATCAAGTCCCATGTAGTTCTAGGGTTTTGGAGTCCTTATTGATAGCCCAGCCACGTTTTGATATGCCTTACCTCCTCCAACAAAGTTGATCCAATCAATTATTCCACTAGCCATGAGAATTATCCTTATGTTTCCATGATTATCTTCATAAATATATGATTTTCCATCATATATCCCCACATATATACATAATCCATGTATATATAATGATTATATGTGTTAATTGATGTTGTTGACCTGTTCCTGATGTTTAGGACTTATCCTTAAGTTAGTTAGGGCGCCTCCTATCCGTTCTCCTATAATTTAGGAAGCTGCAGGGCTACTGGGCCGATTTCCGGTATGTTCCTAAGGCATATTGGCCCAAAACATTCATACCTAGTCCAGCGTATCCTTCCATATCCACAGTACTCGAACCCGTAACCTTAATGGACCTTAAATCAAGCCCAAGGCGGATTTTGGGCACAACAATTTTTAAGGGTTAATGGGTGGAATAGTGGATACTTAATATTATTTTAAGGAGTAGTGGGTGTTGATGAGTGGATTTCGTAACAACTTTTGAGAGGTTTATGGTGAGTTGTAAAGGCTAACGATCAACTAATCTATGAAGAATGGAAGTTTTTTGTGGGGGTTGAACTGAGCTCTAGAGCGTTTACAAGAATCTCGCGAGTTCCCTTGAGGCTTGTGTCGTGTGTTCTCAAGAATCTCGTAGGTGTATTGCGAGGCTTGTAGCCGTGTTCTCAAGGTGCCTACGTACCCTTGTATATATAGGGATTAAGTTCACGTAGTTCTTTTTAGACTAGAAGTCTGGTTAGGCAGCAATATTCTAGGTTGCTAATTCGTGGGGACCTCCTTTTCTCCAGATTTCAGCCACGAATAGGCGACCTAAGTCGAATAGAACTCGAGTTCTAGTCCGACTAGGAGTATCTTTACTAGTTCTACTATTATTAGAGGTATTCAAGGATCATCTGCACCCAAGGAATACAATCCAATAAGGAGTTGATGTTCATAACTAGCTCCTAAAGAATAGGAGGCTTAATCATACTATAAATCTGCTGGCATAAATCTGTTTTCGTACAGGAAGCTGTCTCTCAAGAACCTGTCTGCAGGAACCTGTTTTTCGGGAAGCTATCTGCAGGAAACTGTCTCTCGGGAAGCTGTTTCTCGGGAACCTGAACCTGTCCAGATCCATTTCACATGCTATTTAGCCCCATTTAACTTAAGGGACCTCAATCATAATCCATATTACTCATACAGATTGGATCCTTAAGCCTAATGGGCCTAAATCTAGCCCATGGAGATTTTGGGCACAACAAGTACTCCCCGGTTCCTCGAAGTCATAGGATGCGAGAGGAACCTAAATAGCTTGATATTTTAAGGTCCAATCCCTTCAGTGCTCCCATGTTTCTTCTGAGTGAACCATGCAGGTCTTTATCTTCTTGCTTGAATCGTGACAAGGGCACAAAGTGAATCCAATTAGGCGCTGAGTGAATCCTTTGACAAGGGCACAAAGAGAATCTAATTGGGCACTAAGTTAACCTTAAAAATGTTAAGGGAACCAAGTGAATCCAAATAAGGGCATAAAGTGAAACTAATTGGGTGTTATGTGAACCTATGCTGAGGGCACAAAACGAATCCAATATGGCACTAAATGAATCCTTAAAAGGGACAAGGTGAATCTTAAGATTGTCAAGGAAACCACGTGAATCCAAATAAGGGCATCAGGTGAACATAATTGGGCGTTATGTGAACCTATGCTGAGGGCACAAAACGAATCCAATAGAGCATTAGATGAATCCTTAAAAGGGCACGAGGTTAACCTTGAAAATCATAACTTGATTGCTCAAGAGGCTGCTTCATCTTCTAAGCTGCTGTTTGTTTGACTGTCTAGTGCGTACTGTATATTAGAGATACTCTAGGATCAGCTGCGTCCTAGGAGTACTCTCCAATAATGAGTCTGCTTCTCTATAGTTGGCTTCTTGATCTCTCTATTATCTATGCTCAGGAACTTGGTGCTCAGGAACCCCTCTACAGGAATCTGTATGTTGAGTATTGAATACGTTAAAAGAATACAGAGGGGGGGGGGTGAATGGATTCTTGAACTTTTCTTGAATTGAGTCAATGTAGCGGATAAGTGCCTGTGTGTGTAGAAGTGAAGGTGCGGATAAAGAAACAACACAAGACACAATATCACTTTAATCTAATTTATTATTAGATAAAGGTTGCTACAATCTATGAATACAAATGGTAGTATTCTCAGCTTCATTTTTCTCAGAGAGATATAGCTTACAGTGTATGAAAAACTTGACTCACAAAAGTTACTAAGTTATGAAGTGAGGCTGTGTCCTTATAGAACATGGATACAGCCTACTTACTGCAAATAAGGTAGCTAAACAAATTACTTTCTAGTCTGTCTATCCTTTTTGAGTAAGTGTCCAAACGGTTACAGATTTGACTTTGCAAAGCCTGTTTAGATCCACTTCTTTAGCTCCTTGTCTCTTCCATATCTCTCCAAGCTTCCTTGTAGGCTTTCCAGAGCACGTTACAAATTGTGGTCCATAAAGTGCATTGGCTTGTTGCAGGTTTCTGACTTGTACAATTTCTTCAGTATTTTGTCTCCAAGAATGTATTCGAGAAGTGACTAAGTAAGTGATTCGAGAACTAGAATTGACTTGATCGATAACTCTGAGTTCTCGAATACTGTTATATTGACATATCGAATCACTTCTCGAATAGCTCTTTTCCATCAGGATTCCTTGAGTTGTCGAATAGAACATTTGACTTATCGAATCCTCGAGATATCGAATAGCTTTCTGAGTCCTTGAGATATCGAATGGAACTTTGACTTGTTGACTCTTTGAGAACTCGAATACCATCTTGACTTGTTGACTTCTTGAGTTCTCGAATAGAGTAGTAGACATATCGAATCCCTGAGATATCGAATGAGATATCGAACAGTGTATTCAGAGATATCGAATAGTGTCTTGAGATATCGAATCCCTGACTTCTCGAATGCTGGACTTCTCGAATAGACAAATATACTTCTCGAATTGGTACTTAGGCAAATTCTTCATTTCTTCAAATCCCCAACTGTGATTATTTGACAGTCTTTAACTCCTTGCTTGAGGCATGAACCTTGGAACTTCTTTCAAGCATTATTCTAGACTTTATAATTACAATTACACAACTAGGATTTGATGCCTACTATAAGTACAATACAAACAGAAACTCTACAACTAGAGGTTCCCTCAGTTAAGAGGTCATGTAAGTAATGCAAAGCATTACAAACAATTAGGCTTGTTATTAGATGTGTACAGGCATGCCTCTGTAACTAACAATCTCCCCCAAATTGTGAGTGAGACCCTTAGTCACAATTTCATGTCTGATAACAAGCCTAACATACATAAAGATAAGACTTTAAAAGTACAGGTATGTATACTGAACACATAAATGGAATTACAAGATAAATGCTCTTACAGTATGATGAGGTACTAGCCATTTTCATTTGATTGCATCTCCATTGCTTTGGCTTGTAGATCATCATATGCTTTCTGTTTCCTTTCTTTCTCCTTCCTTGCATTCTCATCTATTGCTCTTATGATTTTTGCCATAGCATCCAATTCTTCAATCATGATAGAGTTTTTGAAATCTTCAAGCACTGGCTTCAGAATGTTGGCAGGATAGTGACTGAGTAGATTCATCCTTATATTGACATTGTCTCCATTTCTTCTCCTATACTTCACCACATAGGGATCAAACTGAACTCTACACAATCCCTTTGCCCTTAGCTTTTCTGCTTCAATCTCTAGTCTGTCAATTTCTTTCTCCCTTTCTAACCACTTCTCATAGCAGCCCTTTCTTATCTTTTCAGCATAATCTCTCTTCATTTTCACAAAGTCAATCAATTCCAGCTTCCATACTTTCTCCACCTTGTCTTTAGAGTCCAGAAATGCAATGATTCTTTCTATCTCATACAATTTACCCCAATTCTGACAACCCCCTTGTTTGAATTTCATTTCTCTCCCATCAGTGTACTTGATCTCAAGGTGGTCATCCACAATTGCAGCAAAGCATATCTTTTGAGCTCTTAGAAATTGCAATTGCTCTTCATCAAAGTCTTCATCAAGTGGCTGGAGTTTCAATCCTGGAGTGATTGTTAGGGCTCTTGATCTGGATAGCTTCACTCTTCTTGCAACATGTTTAAATTTCATCCTCTTGACATGGTTGCTTGGCAGAGATCTTTGACCTTTGTTAGTAGACCATAGTAGTATTCCATTAGCAGTTTTCTTTCTGAAACATACACATGGTTTCTTGACTTGAATCTTCTTCTCTTCTTGAGGTGGCAAAACAGTTGCAGAAGCCATAGATGTAGATTTTGCTAGGTCACCACTAACAGTATTCACCCTAGACTTAGAGTCTTGTGTTGTGGTGAGGTTACTGCTAGCAATGCCTAAGGCTTGCTATTTTGCAATCTTCCTCTCATAGACTCTTCCTTGGTCATCATCATTCTTCTTATCCTTGTCACCCTTCTTCTTCTTGTCTTCATCACCCTTATCTCTCCTGTGATGTCTTCTCCTCCCATCACCTTTGTCTTCAGAATCACCATCCTTATTTCTCCTAGGTTGGACCATCTCTGGAATTTCACCAGTTGCTATATAAGTTCTGAGGATGTGCAGTGCCTCAGTTTCTTCAGCATTTCTGGCTCCAACCTTCTTCTGTAATTGATCAATGATAGCAATGATCAGTCTATGATTTCTAGGGGTGAGATCATGGGGAATGACCAATTGCTTAATGTCTTCAATTCTGGTGCCAGACTAATAAATGATTGTCCATGGCTTCTTGATCACTTCTGGTAACCTTGAAGGTTGGCCATTCCTCAAATCATCAAACAGACTCTTGTTGTTCTCATTCCTCTTCTCAATGAGCTCAAGTATGGCATCTATCTCTGAGTGGTTTAGGTCTTGTAGAATCTGGTATGTTAGATGCCATATCTTTAATTTGGATATCATCACTATCTCCTTGACCCATAGATTATTGACTTTCTTGGGGATGACATTGATGTAGTCAATCTGCTTCTTCACCTCCCTAAGATAGAACTGAGTGTCACCAACCTGTTCCCTTATGGCTTTCAGAAACTCCAAGAAGGCTTTATCATGATAAACATCTGAGTTGGCAACTTCTTGCAGCTTGGCCTCAGTAACAACTTTAACTTCTACAGGCTTGGCACTCTCAGATATAGAGGTTGGAGGTTTGTCAGATGGCATACTCCCTGCAACCACTGTGGTAGTTATGGATTGCTTTTGTCCTCCAGGAGTAGTGATGTGCACAGTTGGTAGAGTGACAACTGGCAAGATAGATGGAGGCTCATCCACTTTGGATTTTCCTTTGCCTGGCACATTAGGTAGAGATTTTGAACTCTTTATTGACCACCCTCATTGATTTTTATGCCTTTCTCCCCCTTTGTATTTGAGTTCCTTGCCTTCTTCTCCCCCTTAGGCTTGTTGTCAGGCACAGAGGCTATAGAAATGTCCTTTGGGATTGAAGATTCATCAGGTAGAGGGAGACCCATATGCTTCATCATAGCAGCTAACATGGATTGTTGATGTAGAAGGACATCAGCTGTGGTGGATGCTTGAGTGTCCAACTGGTCATTTAGAAGTGCAACCTTGTCTGTAAGATGAGCATTGGACTTGGTGAGAGTAGCCACCTCCTTCTCAAGTGCATCTACTTTGCTGAATAACTCAGTAGATTTGAAGCCAGACATGGATTGTTCTTTGAGTCTCTGCACTTCAAATCTAGTCATGTCATGTACTGGGACCTCAGTGATCAGTCTGTCTCCATATAGATTTTTGAACATGGTCCTCAGCATGGCATTGGCATCTGTGGTCTGATCAGATAGAATTTGAAATTGATGCCCCAGACCTGTGACAGTATCCTTTAGCAGAGCTAGCCCATTGTCCATTTTGGTGCAGGTGGTGTTGCAGTGTTTGAGGTCCTTGAACACACTGTCTAGCTGAGGGAATTTGGCATCAAAGGTCCTCTTGATTGCTTCTACTGTGGTGGTGGTCTTATCACACACTCTATTGACCTCAGTTTTAACACCTTTTCCAAGATAATGTGCAGCCTTGAGGAATCCCTTGTGTGTATCATTCATAGCCTCATACACTTCACCAGGGGTCAGAGATTTGGCATTGGAACCCAGTGAAGTGAGGTATTCCTCCCTGAGATACTGAAGTGCTTCATCAAGAGTAATATCATATTTTCCTTGCAGCCAGGCATCTATGTTGCCATCTCTCTCAGCATCATCAATGATCTTTGTCTTCTGCAACTCCACATCATCCCTATGGCATAACAGGATGGCCTCATAGTCTGGATTAGGCATGTCTGTAGTGAGAAGGTTCTGAGCAATCTTTGTGAACTCAGGAATCTGATCCACAATTAAGCTTTGAAGTGCTTCAACCGTCAATTGTTGTGGAACAGACCCTGATCCTGAAGCACTGTCATGTTGCACAGGCTTCAGCCATTGTGACATGAAGTCAGAGCTAGAGCTAGGCAAGCTAGACTCCTCAGTTACAGATGCAACTTCTGTAACCGGATGGATTGACTCTACTACTGGTGTCACCACAGAAGTGGGATGAATTACACCAGCAGTTGACACAGGCACAGAGTCTCTAGTAAGAACTAGTGGAACCTCTGTGTTTGTGATGGTGTCATCAGGAGATGCCTCAGCATGCATTCCCTCACCATCTAAATGTGGGTTCTGAGTGGTGAGCAAAGTGTCATGCACTAAGTCACTTGAAATTATTGGCTCATCAAGAGAAAAGAATTCTTGATGATCAATGCCTTGCATCTCAGTTGCCTGAGTTGCAGGTTCCAAAGAAATTTCAGTGTTAGATTCTGGAAGAGAAGTGTGATTAAGAGTAGATTTTGGCAACTCCCCCTGAGAAATAGAGGGAGTTTCAATTGTGATGTGCTCTCCACTCAGTGTAGTGCCAGCCTTATCACTCCCATGTGCTGACTCTGTACAAGAAGGTGCATTGGGGACAATGCTTGATTCTATAGGTGCACCCTGTTGAGAGGATACACCTAGTGAGCTATGTGCCCCTGATTTTACAACTTCAGCAATTTGTGTGACTGAAGAGGTGGTCTTAGTTTTCTTCTTCTTTGTCCTGTGTAAGGGTGACTCAGGTTCCTCACTACCTAGACCTAATTCAACAGCTAATGCTGCTTCAGATAAGATATTTAATGGTGTAGACATTACTTCCTTTCTCTTCTTTTTACTAACATCACCCTTTTGAGAGGATGATGCAGTTGGCTCAGTATGTGGTAGAGTGTTTGGTTGAGAGGGTTGGTTAGCAGGCCCTGGGTTAGCATTTTGTTCTACTTGCTTGGGCTGTGCTAACTTAGATTTTGCATCAAATGTTGGCATGTTGTGGGGATAAGTTCTAAACAAACTCTCCATATGGGGAGTTATGTTCAGTCTTACATCCACATCATTCCTAGTCTCCAAATTACCAAAAATGAGTTTGGTCATGGACTTAGGATAGCCTATTTTATTTTTATCAATCCCAGGCAATTCAATCAATGAAGCATTCTTAAAATTAAGTACAGATTGAATAAAGCGAGGGAAGAAAATATCAGTACCTCTCTTGGTTGTGTTCTTACCAAGTCTCCCATATAGTTCTTGGAGGATGATTTGGCCAACATCTATCTTCTTTCCATAGGCCAATGCATATCCAATTTGCTGCACAGGTGCACTGATTTGATCAAAGCTTGATTTCCTGGCAGTGAAGACTTGGAGAAGAGTTGCAAACACATAGCTCCACTCCTTTCTCAGATTCTTTCTGTTTAGCTTTCCAAGATTGATCCCATCTGAGTAATTGATGAACTCAAAGAATTCCTCTAACTCTGCATTAGTGGCCAGTCTGTCAAATGACTCTTGTTGTAGGCCCAATGCTTGGTTCATGTCTGCAGTAGTGATAGTGATTTCCTTATCTTGAATCTTGCAGTAGATGATATATGAAGTGATTGCGTTTTCCAGGGCTACAACTTCCACAATAGTAGTACCCCAAAACTGTTCCAGGATATCTAGATACAGAGTTGGGTTGGCAGAGAGTGCATCCTTGATGTATGACTCAGCCATCCATTTCACAAAGCACTTGAAATTGGCATTGGGTGCTTCAACATCGCTAGTGAGAGCGATGAAGTTGGTGTTGAACTTTACTGTTGCCATTTGTGTAGAAGAGAGGAAAGAAATTGAAGGTTGAAGAAGAAATTTGGCTTTTCGTAGCTAGGGTTTCAGGGGTTTAGAGAGTGTAGATGCTTGAGAAATCGAATGAAATGAATCGAATAGATGTGAAATTTTATAAGTATGAAGTACTTGAATTGTCGATTAGATGAAAGTTTGTTTCGACAAGTCAGGCATTCGAGAAGTAGAAAATAACTATTCGAGAAGTCAAGAAAGGCTTAATCGATAACTCAAGCAGATAGAAACTCACAGCTGGCAGTTATCTAACTTAGAAATAATTCTAAATTAAATAAAATGTATTTTTATGAGTGAATTAAACTTTTAGACAAAAGTCCAAAATCGGTTAAAATTTAGCGAGAATTCAGCCTTTTCAAATGATTCGAGAACTCAAATATAGTGTTCGAGAACTCAATCATTCGAGAACTCAGTTACTATATTCGAGAAGTCAAGAATACATCTATTCGATATCTCAGAAAGACTCTATTCGAGAACTCAAGAGTACTCTAATGAGACTTGTTAGAGATGTCGAATAGTGAATCATTCGAGAAGTCTGACTTATCGAACTATACCCATCACTCATAGAAATTTGATTTTCACTATCTTTTAAAATTTACCAGACATATTCACTGAAGAATATCCTAGCAAATTAGATAGTGATTTTCTCAAAATTTCATAGAAATTTTAAGTTAATAGAAATATGATTTTCAACATATGCAACAGATTTGAAATATTTATAAATCATATTTCAGCCAACACTTACTCCAAAAATATTGAGAAATTAGATAAAGTAAGTGTTTACTGCTGCAACAATCTAGATGGTGTATTCACTTAGCCAGAATCTGAAGAATTCAGCATTCCAATCTCACTTACCAACCTTGTGAAGGTGGCTTCATCTAATGGCTTAGTTAGTATATCAGCTAGTTGTTTATCTGTAGAGACATAATGCAACTCAATGGTTCCATTAGTTGCATGTTCTCTTATGAAATGATATCTGATGTCAATGTGCTTTGTTCTAGAATGATTGACAGGATTGGCAACTATAGAGATTGCACTTGTGTTGTCACACATGATTGGAATTCTTTCCAACACAAGTCCATAATCTCTAAGTTGATTTCTAATCCAAAGCACTTGAGCACAGCAACTTCCAGCAGCTATGTATTCAGCCTCAGCTGTAGAAGTTGACACAGATTGTTGCTTCTTGCTATACCAAGAAACTAACCTTTGTCCAAGAAACTGGCAGCTTCCTAAGGTGCTTTTCCTATCCACTCTGCATCCAGCATAATCAGCATCAGAATAACCAACCAGATTGAACCCTGTGTCCTTAGGATACCATAATCCCAAGTTAGGAGTGCCCTTCAGATATCTAAAGATCCTTTTTATTGCAATCAAATGTGATTCCTTTGGATTTGATTGAAACCTTGCACACAAGCATGTAGAAAACATGATGTCTGGCCTACTTGCAGTGAGGTAGAGTAGAGAACCAACCATGCCTCTGTAGACTGAGATATCTACTCTCTTGCCTTTAGCATCTTCATCCAGTTTAGTGGCAGTGGCCATGGGTGTCTTGGCAGGTGAACAATCTTCCAAGTCAAACTTCTTCAATAAATCCTTGATGTACTTGGTTTGACTGATAAAGATACCATCCTTCCTTTGACTGACTTGCAACCCTAGAAAGAATGTCAACTCTCCCATCATACTCATCTCATATCTGCTCTGCATGAGTTTAGAGAATTTCTCACACAGCTTCTCATTTGTAGAACCAAAAATGATATCATCCACATAGATTTGGACTAGGATAATATCATCACCATGCTTCTTGTAAAATAGTGTCTTGTCCAATGTGCCTCTATTGAATTGATTTTCAAGAAGAAATTGTGATAAAGTATCATACCATGCTCTTGGAGCTTGCTTAAGTCCATACAATGCCTTAAGCAATCTGTAGACAAATTCTGGGAAATGTGGATCCTCAAAGCAAGGTGGTTGTTGCACATAGACCTCTTCTTCCAACTCTCCATTTAGAAATGCACTCTTGACATCCATTTGATAAACTTTAAAGTTTGAATGAGCAGCAAATGCCAAGAATATTCTGATGGCTTCTAATCTAGCAACAGGGGCAAATGTCTCATCATAATCAATGCCTTCCTGTTGAGAGTATCCTTTTGCAACCAACCTTGCTTTGTTTCTTATTATTACACCATCTTCATCCATCTTATTTTTCAGAACCCATTTTGTTCCAACAATGGTTCTATTCTTTGGTGCAGGCACAAGTTCCCATACTTTGTTCCTTTCAAATTGATTCAGCTCCTCTTGCATGGTAATAATCCAATCCGGATCTAACAGTGCATCATCAAGTTTCTTAGGCTCAACTTGTGATAGAAAACATCCATAGAGGCACTCATTTTGAGTTGCTCTCCTAGTCCTTACTCCTGCATTAGGATCTCCAATAATTTGCTCTGCAGTGTGTGATCTATCCCATTTCCTCGAGTGTTCAGCCTGACTTCTCATTCTTGATGTTGCTTCATCATCCACATCATGGTCATCCTCATTTCCTCCCCCTGTGAAGTTGCCATTACTCACAGGTGTGTCTTGGATGCTTGTTTCTCCACTATCCATTGGCACAAATTCTTCTCTTGTATCATTAATCACTTGAGTTTGTTGAACTTGAGTTTCAACTCCAGTTTCAATCTCTTCATCAGAATCATCTAGATTATCAAACCTCAATGGATCTTTGTCTTCATCATTGGCTTCTTCTAGTCCGGGTAGTTTGCTGTCATCAAATGTTACATCTGTACTTTCCATAACTTTCTTTTGACTGATGACATAAACCTTGTATGCAATTCTTTCCATAGAATAGCCAAGAAAAATTCCTTCAAATGCTTTTGCATCAAATTTTCCAACATATTCAGAATTATCCTTTAGTACAAAGCATTTGCTTCCAAAAGTATGAACATACTTTAGAGTAGGCTTCTTTCCAGTCATCAAGTTGTAAGGTGTCTTTCCAGTGTTTTTGTTGATGAGGGTCCTATTCTGAATATAGCATGCAGTGCTCACAGCCTCAGCCCAAAAACATGTAGGCATTTTTGCATCAAGTAACATTGTTCTAGAAGCCTCAATTAGAGTTCTATTCTTTCTCTCAACAACTCCATTTTGTTGTGGAGTCCTTGGAGCTGAGAATTGCTGAGAAATGCCATTCTCTTTGCAGAATGCTTCAAGTGTGGCATTTTTGAACTCTGTTCCATTATCACTCCTCAGTGCAATCACACTTGCATCGTTTGCCTTTGCTTCCTTGTCAACGTTCTTTATATGCTCAATAATTACTTGTGGAGCCTCATCTTTAGATGCCAGAAATTCCACCCATGTATACCTTGAAAAATCATCAACCATTACCAAGGCATACTTCTTTCTTCCAAGTGACATTATGTTGACAGGCCCAAACAAATCCATATGGATGAGTTGTAATGGCTTGGTTACTGATGTCACTGTCTTTGACTTGTGGCTTGATCTTTTCATTTTTCCTTTTTGACAAGCCTCACACACTCCTTCTTGGCAGAATTCAAGTGTGGGCATGCCTCTCACTAACTCTCTTTTGACTAGAGAATTAATGGCCTTGAAGTTCAGGTGTGATAGTTTCTTGTGCCACAGCCAACAATCTTCATTTGATGCTTTTGAGTAAAAGCAGCAAATTTTGTCCTTGTTTGCAGAGTCCATATTGGCTACAAACAGGCTTCCCTTCCTTACTCCAGATAGAGCAAAATCACCAGTCTTCTTGTGGGTGATCAAACATTCATCTTTGTCAAAATTCACTTTGAATCCTCTATCAGTAAACTGACCAACACTTAGCAGATTATGCTTGAGCCCCTTGACTAGTGCTATATCTTCAATGATGACATTACCAACTTTCAGCTTGCCATATCCCAATGTGTTACCCATGTTGTCATCTCCAAAAGCAACCATTGGGCCAGCCTTTTCCTCATACTATGATAGCAGGGCCATATCACCAGTCATATGATTTGAGCATCCACTGTCCAAAATCCACATGACCTTCTTTTCACTTTCTTTGCCCTGCAAACACAAAGGTATTACTTTTCCTTTGGTACCCAAACAAGTTTGGGTCCATGTGACTTAGAGACAGTTTTATCATAAACAACATGCTTGTCAACTTTCTTAGTGTTAGTCTTCTTGTCACTGTTGGAAGTCTTAGAACCTGAAGTTTCAGACTTGGGTGACAGAGGTACCTTCCTAGCTTTAGGAGGACTTGAAGACTTTGACCTTGTGTAGTGTGTGTGAGAATTGTGACTGATACAACCATCAATGAATTGCCTTCTTAAATTAAAACAACTAGTCATAACATTCATATTGCATGGCATACAGTCAAATTTATCACAAAAGGGTGCATCTCTATGACTTAGAGGCACAGAACAGTCATATAAAGGTTTAGACACACTACCAACAGGTTTCTTGCATGCATGAGTTAAATGATTGGTACTGAAACAGTTCTGACAAGTTTTCCTAGGGGCATTAGGCATATAAGCATAATTGTTATCCTTGTTAATCCCTAACTTGCCATTTCTGTTCTGTTTCTTCTTAGTCACTTCCTTTTCTGATTCACTCTTCCCAGCTGAGACAAACTTAACAAACTTCTTAGGTCTTGGCCTATCAACTACTGGTTTCTTGGTCTTTGACTTGACACTCTCACTCTTAGAGGATGCTTGTTGTTCACTGGATTGTGTCTCATCCTCATCATTCAACATTTGCTTGATGAGTAAGGCATCCTCATCAATTTCAAATGTTGATTCCTTAAAAATTGGATTTTCAGTTTTTCTCACAATGTGAGGCACTTTCTCATGAACAGCAGTGTTGCCCAGTAAATAACAATTGTAGAAGGGGGTTGAATACAATTGTATAAGATTTTCGACTTAAAACAAATAACACAAGTATGAATCAATAACAGCTTTATTAACTCTGATATAAAACTGTTACAAAACTCTCTTAAGAAATTCTTATGTTCTTAAGAGCTGCTAGGTTACAATATAACTTGTGCAAGCGATTATAAAATGTAAAACCTAAACTGTGTTTATATAGTGTACACAGTTGCACTATCAATTACAAGATATTCTAAATCAATTACATATATCTCTGAATGCATATCTTGTATGATAGCTGCCTTCCTACAAATTAGGAACCGACATATCAATCTTCCTTGATCTCTGGTCTGATGAAAATCTTCATGGAATCCTGACCAGCTTCTAATCCTGATAGTCCAATACTGACGTTGTATTCCTGATGACGTCAGCATCAGTATCTGATCAGTAATGCCCAGATCCTGATCATCTCTTGAATCAATATCTAACAATCTCCCCCAATTTGTTCTTTATAAAACAAAGCACAAATTCCTTGATTCAAGATGTCAAAAACTCAAAACAAAATACCTTCTAAAAATCATCAGGACCAGTTTCAGAAATTCTTTGATAAAACAGATTCAGTCTCAAGAATACAGATAACAATTCTTCTTCCTTGCTTTCAAGAATTTGAATCAGTTTCTTCTTCAGATTTTTGAGTTCTTCATCTTCCTCATTAATCTGATAAATAGCTGCCCTGATGTTCTGAATTGAGTTTCTCGGAAGATCTAAGTCACCTAGCAACACATAAGCAATTTCCTTCCCATCTGGATTTAGAGATAGTTGTTCCATGCCTAGATACACTTCTTTAACAGCTGTACCTTTCTTCATTTCAACCTCTATATCTCTTAAATTTAAGTACATGGGAATATAATTGCCATCATACCTTGTTCCTCCATCCATGAATCTCTGTCTAATCTTCATGTAAATCATGACACACCAATTTTGATAAACTTCTCTTTCACTAACATTTATTCTTTTACTTCTGAGAAGATACAGAACATATTTCAGTTCTTTTGCAGATTTACACAACAATTCATGAATAGGAATCTTCTTCACACTTCCATCTTTCATGAAGTACACCAGCTTCTCTATTTTCTTTGCATCAGCATGACAATCAGCAATGATAGCAACAGCTTCAAGTTTCCAAAGATGATCTACAGTTAATTCATCCCCAATCTTGTCAACTAGAGCATATTGATCAGTTTGTGCAATGAAAATAACCAGTGCATGACTATATCCAATTCCTCCCCTTGTGCCAGGTTCCCATCCTCTCAAGCCAGATTGCATACTCACCCATTTTGGTGGATTTTCAGCAATAAAAGTAGTAGACTCTGTTTTAACAATCAGAAATTCATTGATCAAAGAAGACTCTTTTATTAATCCAGCTGATATGAACACAACTGGTTTCCTATGATCAACCTTATCCACCTCCTTCTTCTTACTCTTCTTCTTCTCATTAGTTGGATAATCCTGCTGATGTTTAGGAACAGATCTATCTCTATCATACCATAACTTCCTGTCTGATCTATGAACATTTCTTAAGTAATCCCTGGTTGTTATCTTTTCTGCTTTTGTGGCTTTAGCTCTGATTTCACTTTCTCTTTCAAATCTTTTGAAGTTTTCTTGTTCATACTCCAATGTATCTTCAAAAACTTCCACATTGTGAAATTCAACCACAACCTTAAGAATCATAATCTTAAGTTCTTTTAAGATTTCAGTCTCTTCAGGAACAACATCAGGAATTGAATCAACGACTGACTTCTCGTTAGATGCAGTAGATTGAACAGCTACCTTACTCTTCCTTTTCAAAGGCAATATCTCCTCTTCAATTTCTTCAGGAGCATTGAATCTGTTATCTGGAGTTGATGCAAGAGATAGTGGAGTTTTCTTCTTTTCATTTTCAGAAACATCTTTCAATTTGATTCCACTAGATCTTGTTTGCCTTATACTTGTTTGAGCAGATAATCTTCCTCTACTTCTGTATCTTCCTCCTCTGCCTCTTCCTCTTCTTGCAGCAGGAGTTTTATTCTGTTTTGCAAACTCTTCAAAGATCATGTTCTGTTCTTCTAAGAACTCATCAGTAGTCATGTTTGGATTTTCTTCAGCAGATAAGACAAGTGCTTTCTCAGCATGATACTGTTGAACTCTTTTGTCTTTATGAAATAATTTAAGAACACGACCATCCCCAGTGTCAAGTTCATGAAACAGATTAGCAGCAGCAGCCTCATCCTGTTCCACATACACATCATCCTCAGGAATGGTTGACAGAGTTTGACCAGGTGTCACAACCTGTTCTTCTTTTGGATTCTGAGATTGCATCATTATTGTCACTGTCTTCTTACCAGATCTAGAAACATGAGTTGACTGCCTAGTTTGAGTAGATTGACTTCTCTTTGTTACTAAAGCAGCATCAGAGGTTTCAACTTTATGATGTGACTTATCACCACCATCATTTCCAGAATTATCATCATCCTTTTGTACAACTGGATCAGGTGAACATTTTGTTTTGACTATCTTCTCCCCCTTTTTGACATCAGTATCATCCTGAATGAAGAAAGACAATATAAGCTTGAGGGTTTCATCAATAGTATCAACTTTTGATTCCAAGACAGTCATTCTAGAATCCAATCTCTTATCAAGAGCTTTAATATCATCTGCAAGAAGGCGTGCTTGAGAAGCAGTAGCAGATATAGAAACAGATGTTTGAATACCCGCTTGAAATTTATCTGTTGCAGCCTTCATAGAGTCAATGTCACTCTTCAATCCCTTTGCTAGAAGAGCATTGGTTTTGAGAAGAGCCTTAAGTTCAGGTGTCGGCATCCGCGTAGCAATATGACCAGAATGAAACAGAGCATTTTGAAAATTCATCTCAGCAGTTGGTTCATTCCATTCTGTATCCCATTCATGTCCCCTTGCAGCTCGAGTATCAGGAGGAAGAAGTGAACTATACTCCCCTCTGAATTCTTCTTGAGTCATTGACTGCATGTATCTACTTGAAGACCCATAAGTAGATTGGAGACTTGCTTTTATAGCCGCCTTCATTTGCTTTGTTTCAAAATCAGCATGATCATCATCATCATCATCATCTGAGCCACCACCAGCCTCAGGAAGTTTATGTTCAACATCATCATCAGGAAGCATAATACCTTTCAGTTTCAAAACACCAGTAGATACAGCTGGTGAATCCTGATGACCTGCAGACAAATTAGTAACATTTCCTAAATCTCTCTTTTCTTTTAAAGTGATCTCATCACTTCTCACAATGTTACCTAAGTTACTTTCAATAGCAACTTCTACCTCACTAGAAGTTAATAACTTCTCACTCTTTTCTACCTCTCCTTTTGCCAGTTCAGGAGACTGCCTCTCATCACTCTTCTTTTTCTCTAAATGTTCACTCTCAATCTCACAAGAAAGGTTCTGACTCATTAATTGTGAAGAAATAAGAGGTGGCTGAGAAGAGTGGTCTGAAGTCATACAGATAGAGGTATCCCTATTATCAGGTCTATCTGTAATCATACTATCAGTAGTAAATGAAGTAGAGAAAGAGATGTTACCTAATGAAGTAGTTAAAGAATCCATTGGCCTTGCTGAAATTGGCTCAATAAGCAATGGAATAAGTGGATCAGTAGTACTCTCATCAGGATTGACCACTACAACTATAGCATGACTTGCATCAGTATTTACTACTGATGGTTCTTGTGTAGTCTGAGGTTTTGAAGCTTCTTCAACACTTTGAGTCAAAGGTTCTTGTGTACTTCCCTCAAATGCAGTGTCAGCAATCACTCTATCACATTCAGCAATGTGCAAATCATGAGCAGCTTTTTCTGCCAGACTTCTAGCAAGTTCAATTTCAATTTTAGAAGCCCCTTGAGCATTGTCAGGAAACTCCCCTGCTGATGTGAGTTTGCCAGCATCTTCATTTTGAGAAGATGGTTCTTGTGGGGCAGGAATATTCTTGTCTTCACCTTCCCTTTGAGAAGATGGTTCTTGTGGGACTATTCCTTCAGAAATGTCTGCACCTACACTCTGAGTAGGTGGTTCTTGTGTGACTGGATCTGTAATAGCTTCTGAACTCCTTTGAAGTTCAGGTTCTTGTGGGCTGGATCCTCTCAGAGATGACACAGTAGTCCTTTGTTTCTTTTGTCTGTGAAAAACATTTGCTTCAGCAGTTTTTACTTCAAGAGGTGAAGGTTTAACACCCAGCTGAGCAGCAATAGCATTTACTTCATCAACAGACATCTCAATAATTCTTCTCTTTGGAGATTCAGATGCTGGAGAATCAGAAATCTCAACAGTCTTCATAGGTGAATTATTTGGAGTAGAGATGTCAGGATTAGCAGTAGCATCAGGAACTGATGATCCATCCTGATTAACAACATCAGGATTGCCTTCCATATCATCAGTAAGATTCAGAAATTCTGTATGATCAACAAATTTGCCTTTGCTGATTAATCTTCTTCTTTTCTTTGGCTTTTCAGAGACAGCCACTTCTCTTGTATCAGCAACATCAATCTCCTTCTTTTTCAACAAGACTGATATAGGCATTGTATCATCATCAGAATCAGAAATAACTCCTTGATCAACTTTCCTTTTCCCTCCTGTTCCTTTATCCAAACCAGATGTTTCAAAAACCCTTTGTCCACCCCCTTGTGACTTCATTTGAGAATGAGTTGAAGTGGAGAAATCCTTTGACCCTGATTGCCTCTTAGACACATCAGATCTAGCTGATTTCTTTGATTTTACAACTGATGCCTTTTGTGAGACACCAGAGGTGGTTAACTGTTTAGGTAAGTGTTTAGGTTGTGTGCTTGTGTCAGGAATAGGATGTGTAGGGTCCTGTTCCATAGCACCAGTTGCTGGGCCATATTGAATAGGCATTCTCTCTCTTAAAAGAGACCATACTTCATCAGGAATGTATGGAGGTCCCACAAACTTATTTGCCTTATCAGAATTGATTAGACTCTTTATATTGTTTTCTGAGATTTTACATATCGGCAAAATTGTATCATTCTCAAAAACAGCATGAGGACATAAGTGAGAAAATATTAATTGAAAAAATCTAAGAAAGCAAACATAACCACATTTATCTGCTTTTCTTTCACTTAATGCCTTTAATATAAAGGAACCATAATCAAATGAGAGATCATGAATTAGAGAGTACCCAATTTTGGCTGAACCTGTGGGTAAGGCATCAAAGTTTGACACTTTATTCAAGAAACATCTGCTGATAGTATCAAAGAAGAAATTCCATTCCTTCTTGAGCTTTGTCCTGTAGAGCTCTCCAAACTTCTTTGGTGTTCCATTGTAACCCAAGCTTACAACATACTCAAGAAGTTTTGCATCAAGAACTTTGAATACAGGCTTACCAATGATTGATGGTAAGTGTAGGGCTTCAGTGACAATCTCAGGAGTCATATAGTATATAACATTGTCATATTCAAAGCTCATCTGAGGATTCTCTGATGAATGACTTTTCCCAAAAACACTTGTGTTCCAAACCTGCATAACAGACTTAAAAGATATCTTGGCAGGTTGGGTTAGAGCATAATTGATTGGGCTTGAGGCCAAAAAGTCCTGAATAATGTGGAAATCACTCGGCAAGTCCTGATGATCTAGAACTGCAGTGAAGTTATTGGTATTAAAAGTAACTCCATTGATTACCACCTTGCTGTTCATGAATAGGTTCTCCATTGGAATTTCAAACACAAAAGATGAGTTAATTTTGAAATTAGGGTTTGAGAGTGCAGAGACAAAGAGAGACGATGCTTTACTGATATTTTGAGAAAACTAAATCAATTAGTAAACTTAATTGATTTTAGACAATACTTGTAACTTCTCAAAAACAGGTGTCAGTAAATCATTCGTTTAGGCTAAAGTAATGGACCAAATTACGTGAGAGAGTGGTGAGGATTACACGCGTCATGACTTACATCTTTAACTGTATGTAAGCATCGAGTGAGCACACGCGCTACATATTATTCGGAAAATGAAATTGTGACCAAAATAAAACATGGTAATTTTGTTTTAAATAAAGAAATTTAAAACAACACAATCGAATAATACCTGGTACTTGCACCAGTAATATGAATCGTTTCATATTCTCGTTTCACCCTTCTCTATTTAATCTTAGAGACTTGTCCACTTACTTCTATAACGCTTCATTATCTCCTGTAAGAAAAATCAGAAAAACCCTTCTCATCAAAAGTTTTAGCAATGTCGAACCTTACCATCATTGAGAAAAACCTCCATCTCTTAGAGAAAAGAGATATTTTTAGTTATACTCGTGAAGAGTTTGATGCTTTCGACTGGGAAAGACAACTGGAGACTCTCTGGTTGTAGATGGATGCAGGTCTCGAAGAAATCGAGAAGGAAAAACCTGCAAAAGTGATCGACATAGATGCTGCTCTCCAAACAGCATTCGCATGGCTTTCATCTAAGGCATCCTCATCCAACTCCATCAACCATTGTTAATGAATATGTCAGCAAAAATAACCTTATCCCTGTCAACTTCCACCCAAACAAAGTGGCAAAGATGGGATCTGGGATGGCTATTAACAATGGAGTGGATTGGTCTCTTATTTCCTGTTGAATAGATTAGTAGATAGAGAGCACAAAAGATGTAATCTTTGAATGTAAACTCTTTCTTATTATCAATGAAAAATTTTGTTTATTCTATTCTATTCAATATTTTTCCTGATTTAACATGTTATCTGAAAATAAATATGAGGACTAATTAAAGTGATCACATTATCAGGAATTCAATAACATTAACCATAGCTTGAATCATGAAATTGAGATAAATGAAGACAGTTAGATTCTGACAAAATACTGATTATCGAATCGTTGCATCAGGATTCGACGTTGACCATTGTCAGGATTGACTTTCCATCAGTATGTGCAAGTCGTCAGTATCTGATGGCTTCTTTTTCTCAGGAACTGCCATAGTTTACCATTCCAAGTTCATTCACCAACTTTGTAAAAGTAGCCTCAGGTAGTGGCTTGGTGAATATATCAGCTAACTGTTGATCAGTAGGAACAAAATGAAGTTCAATTGTTCCTTCCAGTACTTGTTCTCTGATGAAGTGATACCTGATGCTGATGTGCTTTGTAAGAGAATGTTGAACTGGATTTCCTGTCATAGCAATAGCACTTTGGTTATCACAATAAATAGGTATTTTTGAAAATGACAAACCATAGTCCATTAGCTGATTTCTCATCCACATGATCTGAGCACAACAGCTTCCAGCAGCAATGTACTCAGCTTCTGCAGTTGATGTGGAGATAGACTTTTGCTTTTTACTGAACCAAGAAACTAGTCTTCCTCCAAGAAACTGACAACTGCCTGAAGTACTTTTCCTGTCTATTTTGCATCCAGCAAAATCAGCATCTGAATAGCCACATAAACTGAAGTCTGATTCTCTGGGATACCAAAGGCCAAGAGAGGATGTGCCCTTTAGATATCTGAAAATCCTTTTTACTGCAATGAGATGTGGTTCTTTAGGATTTGCTTGAAATCTTGCACATAGACAGGTTGCATACATGATATCAGGTCTGCTAGCAGTTAGATATAAGAGTGAGCCAATCATTCCTCTATAGTTGGTTACATCTACTTCAGTTCCTTGATCAGGATCAAGCTTTGTAGCTGTAGCTATAGGAGTGGAAGCTGTAGAGCTGTCTTGCATGTTAAACCTTTTTAGTAAATTCTTTGTGTATTTTGACTGATTGATAAAAATCCCTTCATCAGTCTGTTTAACTTGAAGACCTAAGAAATAGCTCATTTCTCCCATCATGCTCATTTGGTATCTCGACTGCATTAGCTTTGAAAACTTCTCACACAGCTTAGTATTAGTTGACCCAAAAATGATATCATCAACATATATTTGAACTAACAGCAAATCCTTACCATGATTCAAATAAAATAAGGTTTTATCAATTGTACCTCTGTTGAATCCACTTTCCAGTAAGAATTGAGCTAGGGTTTCATACCAGGCTCTTGGAGCTTGCTTTAGTCCATAAAGTGCTTTATCCAGTCTATAGACATGATCTGGATGTCTGGGATCAATAAATCCAGGAGGTTGTTCAACATATACCTCCTCTTCCAGTTCTCCATTGAGAAATGCACTTTTTACGTCCATCTGGAATACTTTGAATTTCTTGTGAGCTGCATATGCCAGAAAAATTCTGATGGCCTCCAGTCTTGCAACAGGAGCAAAAGTCTCATCATAATCTATTCCTTCCTGTTGAGAATATCCCTTTGCTACTAGTCTTGCTTTATTTCTCACAATTGTGCCATCTGAATCAGTCTTATTTCTAAATACCCACTTTGTACCTACAATAGACCTTCCTTTGGGTCTTGGTACAAGTTTCCAGACTTCATTTCTTTCAAACTCATTCAGTTCTTCTTGCATAGCTGTCACCCAATCAGCATCCTTAAGTGCATCTTCAACCTTCTTGGGCTCCTCCTTTGACAGAAAGTTATTATATAAACATTCATTTTGAGTTGCACTTCTTGTCTTAACACCTGCTTCAGGATTCCCATTGATTAAATCAGGAGTATGACTTTTTGTCCATTTCCTTGCTGATGGTAAGTCATTTCTTGAACTGGATGCTCCCCCTGGATTGGTGTTTTCTTCAAAAGAACTAGAGTTACTAGAAGCTCCCCCTGAGATAGTGCTATCTTCAACTGATGTAATATCTTGATTGTCACTTGAGTCTGTTTCTGATGAATCTCTACTTGATGTTTGAGTTGTATCAGTACTAGTGATGTCTCGCTCTTGCTCCCCCTCAACATTTGCATTATTTGAGTCATCATCAGTAACAGGTGTTTGATCAGGAATTGATCGATCGTCAGGATCTGATGAAATATCAGTATCTGACGTGACTTCATCAGGATTATTGGTAGCTTCATTTGCAAAAGTCAAACTGTCATGAGAGTCTTCTTTTATTCCTGTTAGCTTTCTATCATCAAAAGATACATTAATAGACTCCATGACTGTCTTTGTTCTCAGATTGTAGACTTTAAAGGCTCTTGTCGTTGGATAGCCAATAAAGATGGCCTCATCAGCTTTTGTCTCAAATTTTCCTAGCTGTTCTGGATGAGGTCTTAGAACAAAGCACTTGCAGCCAAACACATGTAGATGCTTCAAACTTGGCTTCTTTTCCTTAATCATCTGATAAGGAGTTACACCATGTCTGTTGATTAGTGTTATATTTTGAGTGTAACAAGCTGTGTTGACTGCTTCTGCCCAGAAATATGTAGGTAGTTTAGCTTCTTCCAACATAGTTCTACCAGCTTCAATAAGAGTTCTGTTCTTTCTTTCAACTACTCCATTTTGCTGAGGAGTGCCAGGAGCAGAGAATTGTTGAACTATTCCTTTGTATTTGCAGAACTCTTCCATTGCTGAATTTTTGAATTCAGTCCCATTATCACTTCTCAGAATCTTGACTTTGTATTCCGTGCCAGTTTCAATAAGTCTAACATGGTCCAGCAGTATTTCAGCAGTTTCATCTTTTCTGTGAAGAAAATAAACCCAGGTAAATCTAGTATATTCATCAACAATGACTAGAGTATATCTTTTCTTACTGATGGACATAATATTCACTGGTCCAAACAAGTCGAGATGTAGCATGCGATATGGTTCATCAATTGAGGATTCAGATTTACTCTTGAATGATGTCCTTCTCTGTTTAGCCTTCTGACAAGCATCACAGATAGGGATGGCAATTTGTACCGACCCGATGGATACCCGATCCGTTTCGACCCGAATGACCCGAACCGAACCCGAAATTTTCGGGTTTGGGTTCGGGTTTGATTTTTAAACCCGAATCAATTTCGGGTCGGGTTTGGGTTTTGGCCAAACCCGACCCGAAAACCCGAAACCCGTTCCAAACCCGAACCCGACCCGAAACCCGAATTAATATATATTATTATTTCTATTATTTTATACATAATATTTAATATTTAATATATATTATCTATTATTATATATATTTAATATTTAATATGATATAAAAATTAAAATATTTTACATATTTATGTTTTATATTATTTTTAATATTAAAAATATTTATTTTTTATTTATTTTTTTCGGGTTTCGGGTACCCGAAAACCCGTTCGGGTTTAACCGGGTCGGGTTTGGTTTCAAAATTTCGGGTTTAATCGGGTTCGGGTTCGGGTTCGGGTTTGGTGGATTTAACCGGGTTCGGGTTTGGTTTTGGCCAAACCCGACCCGACCCGACCCATTGCCATCCCTAATCACAGAGTCCATCAGGAGTATATAGAGCCTTTGGTAATCCTCTCACCAAGTCTTTCTTGACCAACTCATTTATATTGTTAAAGTTGAGATGAGAAAGCTTCTTATGCCAATTCCAACTTTCATCTACAGATGCTTTACTGATGAGACATGTAGTTGGATTTTCAGTGTTGGTGTGAATGTTGGCTTCATAAATGTTACCATGTCTTTGACCTGTTAATGCAATCTTTCCAGTAGATTTGCTGATAACTTCAAAATGAGTATCATTAAAGTTGACACGATAACCTCTGTCTGTGATCTGACTAACACTCAACAGATTGTGCTTTAGTCCTTTCACCAGAGCTACTTTTTCAATGATGACATTTCCAATTACAATGCTGCCATATCCCAAAGTTTGTCCAATGTTGCCATCTCCATAAGACACAGTTGGGCCAGCCTTTTCCTCAAATTCTGATAGAAGGTTTTGTCTCCAGTCATGTGCACAGAACATCCACTATCCATGACTAACACATTTTTCTTTTTACCCTGCAATCAGAATCACAAAGAACTCAGTTAGAATTTTTAAGAACCCACACTTGTTGGGTTCTCTTTTCATGCAAATCAACATCTTTATTAATAGAATATTTTCTTGTAAAGACATTTTCATCAGAATTAACTCCATCAAAATTAGTCTTTATCTTGACAGATGCATGTTTAGAATTCAAGTTCTTTGATTTTCCAAAATTTGCACTTTTATTGAACTTAGGCAAAGGCTCATAATAATTATAGTACAAATTATGGTATTCTTCACATGTATAAATAGAATGCCATTTACTGCCACAATGGAAACAAGGATTCTGTGGTTTATAGAATACTGATTTATTCCTAATGTCAGACTTAGGAACTACAGTTGGCTTCTTTTTACTCTTCCTGCAATCAATAGCAAGATGATTAGAATTACCACAGTTAAAGCATGCTTTTCTTGGTGCATTTGGAATATACTTATAATTATTTTCCTTGTTTATTCCAACTTTACCATTCCTGTTCCTTTTGACAGTTGGAACTCTCTTGCTATCTGTTACCTCACAGATTCTGTCCCTTAATTGCTTCTTGGACAAAAGACCCACATTTTTGTTTTTGACAGTTCTAGACTCAGAATGATGTGTAGAAGTAGATCCCTCTTCTGAAGTAGATTTGGGAATCTCTGGATACACATAATTAACTGGCTTTAATTTGGTTTTGGTACTGTCTGTAACATATCTGTAGGTTTTTGGATTTGTTGAGTTATTAACTATAACTCTTCCAGGGTTAGATGAAACAACCTTTCCTTTGTCCTTTTTCTCATTTTCTGGCTTATACCCTAGACACTCTTTCCAGTTTTTATCAGAAATGATTTCATGAGTTTTTGTACCAGAATGTGTCCAGGTTCTGAGTTTTTCATTAGCATCTTTAAGTTGCCTCTCAAGTTCATTATATTTAAACTCCATTTCAAGTTTCATGTGTTTAGCATTATCACATTCTGCTTGAACTTCATGCAAGAAAATTAACTCAGCTTCTAGATGATCATTTCTCTTAACAACCTCTGCCATTTCAGATTTTATTCTTGTATTTTCAAGAGATTGACTCCTAAAACTAATATGCAGAGATTTTAAGAAAGATCTTAGCTCAGAAACATTATTAGTATCAAAATCAAATAAAACTTCAGATACCTTGGTTTCACCAGCAGAAGTCTCATCAGTTTTAGCCATCAAGCATAATTCACTTTTTCCTCTTCAGAGTCAGATGATGAGTCCATCCAATCCTTGCTTGAAGAAATGAGAGCTTTGGTTTTGGTCTTCTTGCACTCAGTTGCAAAATGACCCATCCCATCACAGTTATAGCATCTGATTTTTGACTTGTCAAACTTGCTGCTTTTGCCTTCTTTCTTCTTGTACCTGTCTTTGTCAGCATTAAAGGTTTTCTTCTGGAATTTCCCTTGCTTCCTAGCCTTTCTGAACTTCATCTTTTTGAAGCCCTTGACTATCATAGCAACCATTTCCATCATATCAGAATCAGTAGAGTCATCATCAGTATCAGGATCAGACTCAGTATCAGTATCTGATGATGAGTCATCAGGAATTGACTCTTCCACTCTACTCTTTCGGTTATAAACCTCCTCAGCTTTTCCCTTTGATTTTGATTCAACATTCAAAGCAACAGATTTTGCTTTGACATTTTTCTTGTTCTTCCTCTGTTGAACCTCAAGATCATGAGTTCTTAGCATCCCATAGACTTCATCAAGAGACAGCATCTTCAAATCATATTGATGCCTTATGATTGAAGCTTGAGTATCCCACTCTTCAGTTAAAGCTCTGAGAAACTTGGTATTCGAATCCTCTGGATCATACTCTTTGCCAACCAGTGATAGATTGTTCAGTAAAGTCAAGAATCTATCATACATATCAGTAAGGCTTTCATCAGATTTAGCATCGAATTGCTCATACTCCTGAATCAACAAAGCCCTTCTGTTTCTTTTGATAGATTCAGTACCTTGACATTGAGTTTCCAAAGTATCCCAAATTTCCTTCGCAGTCTTGCATGCTATTACTCTGTTAGACATGACATTATCAAGACTGTTATGCAAAATATTCTTTACCTTTGCATCTTTGAGTACTTGAACCTTTTCTTCTGCCGTCCATTCATTCTTTGCCTTAATGACATAGTGTTCAGCAACAGTCTCTGTTCTTGCAACTAGTTTTGTTGGAAGAAATGGTCCATCATTGATCCTGTCAATATAGTCAGGATCAGTTGCTTCTAGATACATCAACATTTTCACTTTCCAGGTTGGATACTCAGTCTTCTTGAGAATTGGAATTTTAATGCTTTCATACTTGCTTGTCGACATCTTAAGATCGTTTCTGATTTAAATTAATCAGTTTAGCTCTGATACCAATTATTGCCCAGTAAATAACAATTGTAGAAGGGGGTTGAATACAATTGTATAAGATTTTCGACTTAAAACAAATAACACAAGTATGAATCAATAACAGCTTTATTAACTCTGATATAAAACTGTTACAAAACTCTCTTAAGAAATTCTTATGTTCTTAAGAGCTGCTAGGTTACAATATAACTTGTGCAAGCGATTACAAAATGTAAAACCTAAACTGTGTTTATATAGTGTACACAGTTGCACTATCAATTACAAGATATTCTAAATCAATTACATATATCTCTGAATGCATATCTTGTATGATAGCTGCCTTCCTACAAATTAGGAACCGACATATCAATCTTCCTTGATCTCTGGTCTGATGAAAATCTTCATGGAATCCTGACCAGCTTCTAATCCTGATAGTCCAATACTGACGTTGTATTCCTGATGACGTCAGCATCAGTATCTGATCAGTAATGCCCAGATCCTGATCATCTCTTGAATCAATATCTAACAAGCAGTGTCCTCTTCAATGACAGCATAGCCTTTCCTCTGTTTGAGAGAGTCATAGTCAAGTCCAATAGCTGCTTTGGGTTTAGCTTCAATTTTCTCACAGTAGGATTGCACTAAACCAGATGATTTCTTGAAAGTTTTCAGTTTGAATTCATTCTCAGCTAATTCATCCCTAAGTGCCTTCTCTACTTGACTAGCACATACAACCTTGTTCTACAAATATTCAACTTCTTTCTTAAGGTTTTCTACTTGCATAGCAGTTAGCTCAAGTTCCTCATTCTTTTTGGTTAATATTTCATTTCTAGTAGACAGTTTAGCAATCTCCTCATTAGCAGCAGTCATACTAGTATGAATATTAAACATTTCAACAGATAATTGTTCAATCATGCATTTGTACTCAGAAACAGACATGTCTATAGTAGTGAGAGATGGTACCTGAGAATCAGATGAAGATGAGTCATCCTTGGAGTTGGCCATCAAGGCATAATTGCAGAATTCTTGTTCCTCTTCATCACTCTCAGAATCATCCCAACACTTCCCTTCAGCTATGTAGGCCTTACCATGTGTCTGCTTTTTCAGAAGGGCCTCATACTTAGCTTCGAGCTCAAGATAATCTCTATCCTTCTTTTTAGGCTTCTTGCATTCACTGGCAAAATGCCCTAGGTCATTGCATCTATAGCACCTTACAGATGACCTATCCACATAACTGGTTTTGAACTTATTTCTGTTTGGTTTCACAGGTGCCTTGTTCTTGTTGGCTGAATGGTTTTGAGTTTTGGGTTTGAAGGGTTGATTTCTTTTAAATCTGATGTTTGGAAATTTTCTGGCCATGAAAGCATATGAAGTATTTTCCATCCCATCAAGTTCTTCCAGAGTGTAAAACTCTTCTTCTTCTTCCTCCTTTTCCTCAACAGGTTCACTCACCCCAGCTTCAGTTTCTTCATCATCTGCTACCTCCTCTATCCTTAGCTGGCTTGTAGATGCTTCTAGGTCCAGAATAGATTTGTTGACAATCAAGGCACATGATGTGTTTATCATTCTACCTTGGTTGGCTTGGATGGCCCTTTTCTGAAGCAACTCAAGTTCATGAGTCTTTAGGACTCCATAGAGCACATCATAGGTGACTTTGTTCAAATCTCTCTCCCTTAGAGAAATGACTCTTTGCTCCAGATGATTTGGTGAAGACAACAGAAATTTCATATTTAACTCCTTGGTGTTGTAAACCTTGCTATTCATTTGCAACTCAGTAACTAGCTTGTGAAACCTTTCAAACATTTCAGTGATGCTTTCCTTGGGCTGTGCCATGAAAGCTTCATACTGTGTGACCAGTATCTGTTTCCTGTTTTCCTTAACCTCATCAGTCCCTTCACACAACACCTCAATGTGATCCTACATCTCTTTAGCAGACGTGCATGATGCAATGTTTGCAAACATTGACATGTCCATGGAATCAATGATAAGCAGCATGAGGTGGCTGTCAAGAGCAACCTTCTCCCTTTCTGACTCTGTCCACTTTGATGGATCCTTGGCCTCATAAGATCTTGGGATAGTTGTGGTTCCAACAGTCTTCTCTGGTATCTCTTGTTGTGGAACAAAAGGACCATTCTTGAGAATCTCAGGATACAAGGGATGAGAGGCTTTAATGAACAACATCATCTTTATCTTCCAGAGGTTGAAGTTTTCTTTATCAAACTTAGGGACCTTCACCGTTCCTGTAGTCTTTGGTGTATTCGAACTCATGATTGTTTTTCTGTTTTTGAAAAAACAGCCCGCTCTGATACCACTTGTTGAGTATTGAATACGTTAAAAGAATACAGAGGGGGGGTGAATGGATTCTTGAACTTTTCTTGAATTGAGTCAATGTAGCAGATAAGTGCCTGTGTGTGTAGAAGTGAAGGTGCGGATAAAGAAACAACACAAGACACAATATCACTTTAATCTAATGTATTATTAGATAAAGGTTGCTACAATCTGTGAATACAAATGATAGTATTCTCAGCTTCGTTTTTCTCAGAGAGATATAGCTTACAGTGTATGAAAAACTTGACTCACAAAAGTTACTAAGTTATGAAGTGAGGCTGTGTCCTTATAGAACATGGATACAGCCTACTTACTGCAAATAAGGTAGCTAAACAAATTACTTTCTAGTCTGTCTATCCTTTTTGAGTAAGTGTCCAAACGGTTACAGATTTGACTTTGCAAAGCCTGTTTAGATCCACTTCTTTAGCTCCTTGTCTCTTCCATATCTCTCCAAGCTTCCTTGTAGGCTTTCCAGAGCACGTTACAGATTGTGGTCCATAAAGTGCATTGGCTTGTTGCAGGTTTCTGACTTGTACAATTTCTTCAGTATTTTGTCTCCAAGAATGTATTCGAGAAGTGACTAAGTAAGTGATTCGAGAACTAGAATTGACTTGATCGATAACTCTGAGTTCTCGAATACTGTTATATTGACATATCGAATCACTTCTCGAATAGCTCTTTTCCATCAGGATTCCTTGAGTTGTCGAATAGA
Source organism: Kitagawia praeruptora (assembly GCA_037693485.1). NCBI lineage: Eukaryota > Viridiplantae > Streptophyta > Magnoliopsida > Apiales > Apiaceae > Kitagawia > Kitagawia praeruptora. The sequence continues at coordinate 110,044,694 of CM075351.1, read as the reverse complement.
ACATTTGACTTATCGAATCCTCGAGATATCGAATAGCTTTCTGAGTCCTTGAGATATCGAATGGAACTTTGACTTGTTGACTCTTTGAGAACTCGAATACCATCTTGACTTGTTGACTTCTTGAGTTCTCGAATAGAGTAGTAGACATATCGAATCCCTGAGATATCGAATGAGATATCGAACAGTGTATTCAGAGATATCGAATAGTGTCTTGAGATATCGAATCCCTGACTTCTCGAATGCTGGACTTCTCGAATAGACAAATATACTTCTCGAATTGGTACTTAGGCAAATTCTTCATTTCTTCAAATCCCCAACTGTGATTATTTGACAGTCTTTAACTCCTTGCTTGAGGCATGAACCTTGGAACTTCTTTCAAGCATTATTCTAGACTTTATAATTACAATTACACAACTAGGATTTGATGCCTACTATAAGTACAATACAAACAGAAACTCTACAACTAGAGGTTCCCTCAGTTAAGAGGTCATGTAAGTAATGCAAAGCATTACAAACAATTAGGCTTGTTATTAGATGTGTACAGGCATGCCTCTGTAACTAACACTGTACCTGCACATATAACAAATGTGTTAGTCTGAGGAGTCTTTCTGTAGTTCCCATGTACTTCTTGTTGTCCTCATTGCTGCTGCTAGGCTGACTTGGGCTCTTCTCGGGGAGGAACATGGTCTTCTTATAATCTACTCAGCTTCTGGTTCTTCAGGACCGTCTTGATACTTATAATCTCTTAACTGTCTTTTTAGCTAGTGCTCATTTCTCCACGTTTGGTCTTTATATCTGGTGTTGGAGACAATCTGTCTCTTGGCTCTTACAATACTTGTTGATTGGAACCTACGACTTAATAGGTCTTAAATCTAGCCCATGGTGATTTTGGGCACAATACTAAGAAAACTAGAAAAAATGGATTAGCAATACGAGCTAAAAAGCTCACATATAAGTGATGCATGTATGCAAGTATGAATGATTATCTACAATATATATGTTCCTACCTTCTCATGGCATATCAATTATATAAAAGGTTGTTTCAACTAACATGTTCGAGATCATAAACTAAGCATATATGCTGCGTAAACTGTAAACCTATAGGGCATGATAACATCCTAAGTACAAGTTCACATAAATTTCATTTCTAAAGATCATGGAATATGCGCATTAAAAGCTATACGTATCTAAGCATGACAGAATATAAGCTCGCATTGACATAAAATATGCATGATAGTTAAGAATATAAAGGAATGAAAGTAGAACTTATCTGTGCTTCATTGTGCCGGTTTGGATTGAGGTTCCGTTACTGAACCTGGAAGATGGAAGCTCTTCTCAGTGCAAGCTTACATAGAGGAATTGAGCTACCCCCCGAGCCGTCATGATGCATGAACCTCCTATAGCTTGTTGAAGTGGTTGACTGAAAACTGCTTGTTTCGGCTAAATATCACTGAACTTGGAAGCTGTAGCTATAAACTGTTTAGATCATATACAAGCTTTATAAGTGGGAGTATTCATCTATATATCACTTTGATGAGGGCACAAGGCGAATCCAGTTGAGCTTTAAGTGAATCCTAAGAATGGCACTTAAAGAATTCGACTGGGCGTCAAATGAATTCTTTTTTGGCTTTAGGGAGCACGAAGAGAATCCGGTTGGGCATTAAGTGAATTCCTTTGTGGCATCAAGTGAATCCTTATAGGCTCTAAGTGAATCCTGCAGAGGGCACAAAGAGAATCTATAGGGCACATGATGAAACATTTCAAACTCTAGGGGCACCAAGTGAATCCGTAAAGGCACAAGGTGAATCCCTTTGAAGGTTTTTCAAGTACAAGCAAACTCTAGGTTAGGTTACCCAAGCTTAGGTTCCCACAACCTTTAACTAGGTGCCCACATACTTATGGGACTTTTGAATGCGTGCCTACGATTCATAGGGCTTTTCGAAATGAATCTTTATGGGCTCTATGCAAATCCTTGTAAGGGCATAAGGTGAATCCAACTGGTCATTATGTGAACCTCTGCTTAGGACAAAAACCGAAACCAATTGGGCACCAAATGAATCCCTAAAAGGGTACAAAGAGAATCCATTAGGATACCAAACAAATGCGCATGGATGCATGAAGCACCAAGTGAATCCTTTTGGGCTCTAAGTGAACCTATACGGGCACATAGAGAATCCATAAGGGCACTAGGTGAATACATGAAAATTCTTAGGGAACTTAGTGAATCCTTCTGGGCTCTAAGTGAATCCTTTAATGGAGCACAAAGAGAATCCAAAAGGGCACTAGATTAATCCTCTAATTCAAAGCTCTTGCTATAAGTACATTTTCTACTATTCAGGTATCGGCTGGCTGAGAACTTCATGCAAGAAGCTGCTAATCAGAAACTAACAATTGGCTTCTAACAAATGTCAATAAACCTGGAAGCTGTTACATACAAGCTTCAGGTATATAATAATGAACCTGCAAGATGTCAGTTACAAGAAAATAACGAGTAATCCACTAGACATATATAAATGCAACTAGACCTGGAAGCTGTTACCTATGAGCTTCAGGTGAGTAACACAAAACCTGTTAACTCAAGGTAAATACATGGAACCTGTTAGCTACAGGTAAATATCAAGGAACCTGTAATGTGTTAGGTACATGTGCATTCTAACATCTAGAAACATAATCAAGACATAATCGTAACTCAATCGCACATAAGACCACAATAGCATATATGTTTAAGCATGCTTTATGTATAGTAAGAGTTTGTTGTGCGTACCTGGGAGGTTTTTTACGAATATGTGAGCATAAAAGGAGATGTATCACCTGGATCTTTCTATGGACTGATCAGATGTGAAGTGGAAGCCTCCGTTAAGATTCGAAAACTCATTGATGTATTCATGATGCAAGCATGTTGCTCTTCAAGATACTAGACCAAATCAATCCGCAAGGTTCCTGAACCAAATTATGAGCTTCCTGGACTGATCGTGAGGTTCCTAGACCAAATCGGTTCCTGGACTTGAATTCTCAAAAGTTTGAAATCTTCAATTTACCATGTCAAATAGTAATTATACTACCCCCCCAGTTCTTCAGGGAAGCTTGTCTTTGATGAAGAACTAACTCCGAGAAGCTTCACAATTCTTCGTTAATCTCTAACAAGTCATTGAATATTCATCCAGGAAGTTGAGTACTGTGTATTTTCTTCAAAATGCTCTATCAGATTCTTGTAGCTACTCTTCATCAAAATCTTCAACTATGTCAAATTTTCTTTAACGCTCGAATAAATACTATAACCTCTTCACATCATTCCTGCTTGTAGCTTTAACATGTCTTCTCCTTTCTTCTTTATCTTCTTACGAAACATGCTGAGAATGAACCTCTATACAAATATCCCAATACAGTACCTCTAAGCTTACGCGAGCTAACTCATTGTAAGAAACAAGAGATACTTAAAGAGATTACTTGTGAGGTATTTTTCGCAGGTCACTGAATTGAATGAGGTATGTTCCTTGTTTTACAAGCTAAATATAAGCTCATGTATGACGTAATACAAGGAAAAGAACTACTCATAATTTCGTTGAAAACTACTCGAAAGAAATAAGTGTTCTTGCTAGGGAGGTATACATGCACTACCCCCAGTTCTAAGAAAGAAATACATATATAAATAAAGGTCTCTCAACTCTACTTCAAAGAAGCTCTCAAACTTTCAACTACTGGTCACCTCGAGCTATCCATTCCACGAGCTTCCCAGCTTTAATCAAATCCTCAATTTGGTTTTTCAGTGCTCTGCATTCGGAAGTATCATGGCAATTATCCTCATGGAAGTCACAATATTTCTTCAGATCTTTCCTTGCTCCTATAGGTAAAGGTGCGGGCTTTGCAAATATTCCTTCTTTCCCATAAACCGTGAAGATGTGGTCCACTGGAGCGACCAAAGAGGTATAATTGTCGCGCTTTGTCTTCAAATTTGCTTTACTTCTTTTGGAGGAAGGTCGATCCCCACTAACATATGCTTGCGGGCTTGGAGACCTCTCTCACTTGCTTCCTTTGTGACTAGCTTCATCTCCAAGATCTTCTGTTTCTCTCAACTTCAACAAGGATTCTTCCACGCATTTATATAGTTCAGCTTGTTTGTAGAACTCAGCTAGTGTACCAGGTTCACGTACTTGTAGCTCCTTCCAAAAGTCTGAACCAGCTCTAACTCCAGCAATCAGGAAGCTCATAATGACCTCGTCAGGAGCTTTCTTAACTCTGGGAACCTCTGCATTAAAACGTTTAAGGTACTCTGTCAAGGTCTCATCTGCTCTCTGCTTGATGTTGGCCAAGGTATTGGTTGGGGGTGCAAAAGTGATAGAAGCTCTAAACTGAGTAACGAAGAGTTTCCCCATATTCTCCCAGGAATTTATAGAATCTGATGGTAACCTCTTAAACCACTGATGAGCTCCACCATAAAGGGTTGCAGCCAATAATCTACACCTTGTTGGCTCCTTAACTTGATAAACATCCATCTCGGTATTGAAACGTCCCAGATATTCCACAGGATCCGTAGTGCCATCAAATTTAAACTCGTTTGACATACGATAGGATTTAGGTAACGGGGATTTTCTAACCTTCTTAGTGAATGGAGATGAGGTCATCGTACTTGTTATTGACTGCTTTTCTTCCTTGAGTTTCACTAGAATCTTCTTGATGCACTAGTACAGAATAGGCTTTTAGCGTCGGTTATTTGGCGTAGTATATGAAGGCGACGCTATAGGTATAGGCCTATGGCGTCGGTTAATTGGGCGACGCATATAATGTACTAATAGCGTCGGTTATTTAAATAACCGACGCTTAAAGTCTGTTTTAGGCGTCGGTCATTTAAGCAACCGACGCTTAAAGTCTGTTATAAGCGTCGGTCATTTAAGCAACCGACGCTTAAAGTCTGGTTATAGGCATCAGTCATTTAAACAACCGACACTTAAAGTCTGTTATAGGCGTCGGTCATTTAAATAACCGACGCTTAAAGTCTGATTATAGGCGTCGGTCATTTAAACAACCGACACTTAAAGTCAATTTTTTTAAAAATAAAAATAAAAATTGCAATTCTATTATGAAACAATACATTTTCAGAAACATAATACATGATACAAAATCAAGAATGAGATCTAATTAATAAACACCAAATTATATACAAAATCAATCTATACATGATGCATAATCAAGAATGAAATCTAATTAATAAACAATATATAAGACTACTCTACATTTTACAAGTCAATACTGATTACAAAGTACACAAACTGATCTAATTTCTCTAAGTTCTTCAGTAGCCTGAATACACAAAAAAAAACTCAGATAACATTTTTCCTCCCATGACTGCAACCATGGTACACATAGCTTGTCCTCTGAAGCCAGAAACAACACTTACATTTTGGAAAAGAGTGAATTTACAAGATTCCACCAAGTACAATGCCAAATGGATTCTCATCTGCAGCCAAACCAATAGTTTCTAGCTGAAAAAGTAACAGTGATAACAATGTAAGTAGTGTAAGAAAATACATGCTGCAAGTTCTAGTTCTGAGCATTTGAAGGAAAAGATCAGTTTCACAAAATTAAAAGGCAAGACATATAAAACCAATTCAAAGTATTTGAAGGAAATGATTTCATCCAAGAGACTCGTGCACTCACAAGCTGCATCTGTTACCTGGTGCATTTTAGAAATTAATCCAACAAGATCCTTCCATCTTTTTAAGTGATTCCGTGTGTAAAGCAAATACATAAGGAGCATCACAATCTGATAATCCTACATCTCACAAAAGAGGCCATAGGCAAAGTACAGACAGAAAACTTACAGATTTAGCCTTCCAACCATAGCCAAACCCAAGAGCAACAGGATCGAAACCCTTGCAGTCAAGTTCCATCAGGGGCAGATTCTCCAAGTGCACTAAGCTCCTCAGTTAGTGGCTCTCCGACATCAGTGTTCACCACAGTCATAGAGCCCCATCTCTCGCAGAACTTACACTGCAACTAAAAAAAGTAAGAATATATGGGAACCAGTATGAGTAAGTGGGTAACATATTCCTATAAAATTCAGTAAAAATAGCATATATTATCAAACCGATCCACCATTACACAATAACTAATCAAAAAAAAAAAATCGACTTAGGAAGCCTAACTCTTGGAAGTAGACACAAAAAACCTTGCTGGTATAATAGTAATTATTCATACAGAGCATATGTGCCCACAGGGGGAAGGGAGGGGGAGATGACCTTCATAACAAGCTTAGGGGCATTCCTTGAATCAGACAATTTCATAGGAAAGCATACTAATCTCTTTCTTTTCCAGCTCTCCGCAATTGCCACATTTCGTCTACGAAAAAACAAGCACCTGCAGATGTTAAAAACTATACCATACAAAGAATTTATAGATGATATGTGACAGATTTAGTTTAATTCACCGCAGAAAACCTAAACTACGACAACACATGATTGTTGATGCCAGTGGTTACAATCCTAAACTACGACAACACATGATTGTTGATGCCAGTTGTTTTAATACAAAAAAGTTTCATAAGCAGTTCTTGTAAATCCTATCTGACAGAGAAACAATAGTTTAACAAGGAAAACATACTTATCAACATTATTCCAAAACTAAACCAATTCAAAGTATCTAAATCAGTACTCCAGTACTACCTGTACAACTGTTTTCGGATCTTCGATAGCCGGATCAGGAAGCACTTTTTGATTCCCAAGCAGAGAGTTTATCTCCTTGCTGTACTCATTTACATAATACACACGAAAATACACACGAATACATAGCTTGAAGTACAGTATAAAATCGCATAACCCAGTCAATCCAACCTCCACTTCGACCATTCATTTGACTATATACCCTCACGCACACACATACACTGCTTATATACATATACCAGCAACTCACCCACACCCACACGCAGCGAGTCCGACCTGCTCACTACCTCCTACATCAACCAGACTGAACTAGTACAAATAGCAGCCCCCCCAAATTGACCCATACATACACTCATCTTAGATTCGCACACACACTCACACTACAAGCTCGATCAACAGCTGAATACACGCATATGATTACATAAACACACCTGCGATTACACACGGACCGACACAAACAATCGCCATATCAAATCACTCGCACAACAATTCGTTTACACACACACGCATGCAGTGGCAGAGGAGAACAGAGGAGGGGGATTGTTTCAGCTTAGCAATTCACACGGCAAACATCAGACTCACCACACACAAGGTCTGGGCTCTACACGCACACATACATATCGTATAAATACACACACAACTTACAGATGCAAAGCAAAACAGAGGGGAGAGAGCTTCGAGAGAGGGAGATTTCGGTGAGAGAGATTGAATGATATCAAAATGAGAGGAAGAGGGATTGAGGGATTAGAAGAGAGTTCGAGAGTTAGAGATAAGAAGACCGAGAGAATTCTAGACACTGGCCAAGGAAAATCTGATTTAGGGATTTTAGAGATTTGGGGGAAAAAGAAATAAAGGTAATTTAGGAATTTTACAAAAATTTCTTATTAAAACCATTTAGCCTAGCTGTGTAAATTGCAAAAATAATAATTAAAGCTAAATAAAACTCTCAGAATTATTTTTAAAATGTAGAAAATGAAATTATCTATCTTCACATATTTTTAAAATATTTTTAGGATAAAAAAAGAATTAAATATGAATTTTACAAATAACGATCCTTTAATTGCAAATATAACTCTTAAAATCATTTTAAAATACCAAGTCACTCAAATAATTCACCCCATAATTTTAAAAACTAAATAATATCATAAAAATAATAACACAAAAGATTTTTGTGATTTTTGACAACTCCAATGATTTTATAAAAATCTCGTAAGATAAATAATGCATAATTTAAATAAATGTTAATCATAAAAAAATTCAATTAAAAATCACACGGACTAGCACGTCACACATACATCACCATATAAATATGTAAACATGATGTCACATATATTCAATTCTAAAAAAATAAATTCACCCCATATAATCTACATTTAATAATAAATAAATATTTAAAAATACGAAATTTTCTAGGGCGTTATACGAGCAGTCACACGAGTCTATACACATAACATCATTTTCGACAAGTCAGCATCATAATTTATACGGAATAGAGGCATTCATATTCAATAATCTAATATAAACTAAAACAAATAAAAGTTGTCTCGGCATTTACAAGTCAGCTAAAATTGTTCTCACTTGAGAAGTCATTCGACTCTATACACATAACATAATTCTCGACAAGTCAGCATTATACGAAATAAAGGCATTCGTAATCATAAATTCTGGTGCAGTGAATCTCACTTAAAAGATAATTAAAAGATAGCCCAATAAGCCAAAAGAGTTAATTGGATCAAGATAGCCAATAAGCCAACAACCTTACCAGGTTGTCAAATCAAAATTGATTTATATATTATGTGAAATAATATCAGTACTAAAAAAAATGGAAAATTAGTGAAAATAAGGTAACATTCATCACACAAATAGTGAGTATGAGTACTTTGGTGTGTATGAATTTATTTTCAAAAATTGTCATTTTTCCTATTTTTATTATATTCCCACATTCCCGTATCGTCTGTCTGTCTCTTATCACTTCTACTTGGGAAAAAACATCAACTGCTCTGCTCCCGCGTGCTCTTTAAAAATTATACAAAAAAATTTAGTTTAGGCGTCGGTTAAATTAAGACCGACGCTTAAAGTACAGTTTTAGGCATCGGTTGCTAATGACCGACGCTTAAAGTACAGTTTTGGGCGTCGGTTGTTTTCGACCGACGCTAAAAGTTCGGTTTTAGGCGTCGGTTAAGTAAAGACCGACGCTAAAGATACAGTTTTAGGCGTCGGTTGTTATGACCGACGCTAAAGATAGTCCTAAGGCGTCGGTTGAGTAAAAACCGACGCTTAATGTTCAACTTTAGGCGTCGGTTATTTTATCACCGACGCAAAAAGTCCAGCATAAATGACTTTAAGCGTCGGTTAATGTAGCAACCGACGCTTAAAGTAAGTATAGGCCACGGTTCTCCATTTAACCGACGCTAAAAGTGCGACGCTTAAAGCCTATTCTGTACTAGTGATGTCTTCAGCATTCAAATCACCAGCTCCACCGTCCTTTGCTTCCTTATCTTTATCATCGGCTTCCTGTGAATCTGCTATACACGAATCGTTCACGATCTCGACTAAACTTGAATCATCTTTAATTATATCGATGGAAGGTTCCTTAACAGGAGGTTGTTTATCCTTCGGTTCACCATCTTCTTCACCTTCAGTATCTTTCTTTGGGTCTTCGATCTCCTCCTCGGCCTTTTCTTCACGTTCTTCTTCATCGACGCCTAATTGCTTGGGATTAATCTTAGCTTTTTTACCCTTCTTACCAGCTGCTAACTTCGACTTCTTCTTCTTCTTCTTCTTCGGTGTTATTTGTTCGAGGGTTGTAAGCCTTTCTTCAATCGACTTTAGATGCTCTAAGACGTCAGCAGGAGTAATCTTCTTCGCTTCCAGGGTTTGATCTTTCTCTACAGATTGTGTTGCTTCACTATCAGAACTGCCTGCCATCTTTCCACTCTTAAGATGATAACTCTCCCCTCCTTCTAGCGCCAATGTTGATGAGTGGATTTCGTAACAACTTTTGAGAGGTTTATGGTGAGTTGTAAAGGCTAACGATCAACTAATCTATGAAGAATGGAAGTTTTTTGTGGGGGTTGAACTGAGCTCGAGAGCGTTTACAAGAATCTCGCGAGTTCCCTTGAGGCTTGTGTCGTGTGTTCTCAAGAATCTCGTAGGTGTATTGCGAGGCTTGTAGCCGTGTTCTCAAGATGCCTACGTACCCTTGTATATATAGGGATCAAGTTCACGTAGTTCTTTTTAGACTAGAAGTCTGGTTAGGCAGCAATATTCTAGGTTGCTAATTCGTGGGGACCTCCTTTTCTCCAGATTTCAGCCACGAATAGGCGACCTAAGTCGAATAGAACTCGAGTTCTAGTCCGACTAGGAGTATCTTTACTAGTTCTACTATTATTAGAGGTATTCAAGGATCATCTGCGCCCAAGGAATACAATCCAATAAGGAGTTGATGTTCATAACTTGCTCCTAAAGAATAGGAGGCTTAATCATACTATAAATCTGCTGGCATAAATCTGTTTTCGTACATGAAGCTGTCTCTCAAGAACCTGTCTGCAGGAACCTGTTTTTCGGGAAGCTATCTACAGGAAACTGTCTCTCGGGAAGCTGTTTCTCGGAAACCTGAACCTGTCCAGATCCATTTCACATGCTATTTAGCCCCATTTAACTTAAGGGACCTCAATCATAATCCATATTACTCATACATATTAGATCCTTAAGCCTAATGGGCCTAAATCTAGCCCATGGAGATTTTGGGCACAACAGTGGGTATTGAATATAGTTATTTTATGGCCTAAAATAGAAAGAAGAAAAGTATTTTGAATGTCCCGAAAAGGAAAATGGGAAGAGTTTTATGGGACAGAGGGAGTATCATATTAGAAACTTTTTTGAAATTACCCAAAAAAAACCTTCCTACTAATCAAATCAATCTCTCTGAGAACTGAGTTAGGAGCTTTGTAAAAATCCATCCAATATACAGGAAGATGCATCGAAAAATTAATATATGTTAGCATATAAAACCCATTAATATAAAATATTAATAATCATCTTTTAAGATGTATAGAAATTCCAGGACCATGGAAATTGATTTGGAATCAAAAAATTCCTCCAAAGTCAAATTCTTCGTATGGCAGTTTCAACATGGTATAGTCTCAACTTCAAGTTTTTTGAAGTTAAGGGGAATTACTTAAGACGATATTTGTAAATGGTGCGGTGGAGCTTCAGAGAATTTAAATCACGTTCTCTGGGAGTGTCAACTTGCTAAAGCAACATGGGTATTTTTTAGCAAGTGGATGGAAGTAGATTTTGATTTCAACTCTGCTTTTGATCTTCCTAATTGTATCAAAAAGGTCTCTTTGAAAACAAATAAGTTCAATGGGTTCTATGTTTAGCAGATCTTCTCTGGTGGTTATATATGGTTAGCTCGGAATGACTGGCTCTTATTTTTTAATAATAAGAGGATTCCGTTCAATGATTTGGAATTTATTATAAATTGCACAGAGCCTATTCTTGAAATGTGGATGCTAATTTAGTTCCTCAAAATCAGGAAAGCATTTGAAATGTGTATCCTTCTTAGGTTTCGAGATTGCATCATATTTGGCGTAAAAACATGCTTTTAAAATTTTGGTTTGAAGTTTCAGACCTAATTGGCTTCACTGACGGGGCTTAGAAACTGTAACACCCCAGTTCCACATCGAGGAGATTTGGGACTTCTGTTCAGTTTATAAGGCAAAATACTACTACTAAGTGCACCAACAAATCTTGATCTTTTGGTGACCTGTGGTGGGCTTGTGGACTACCTAAGTTGGCTGCATTTGGGCCAGTTTACTTTAGCTTATTTCGGATTCGTGATCGGGACTCGACCCGATTTTCGAAAATGGCTCGGGATTTGACCCGGGTTGTCACACAAACAATTAGCAGACGGACATCTTTTGCTGGCAGTGGTGGTTTTCTGCTTGATAAGGAAGTTTCAGTGTAGTATTTAGTTTTTCAGGCCTAAGCAGCAAGTCTAATTGCTTTCATATTGAACTAGAGTCATTTTGTTTCTTACTAATAGAAATTGATAGCAGCAAATTTTCACATGCCCTGGTGACTTGTTTCTCTGATTCTCTTTCTATGGTTCGAGTTGTAATGGACCTTATGTCTAGAAAACAAGTTGGCTCGTCAGGAGGATTCAGTGCAGATCTTAGTAATGGCCCTTTGCACAAGCTTAATGTTAGGTCCGATAAGATTGTAGAAGGGGGGGTTGAATACAATCTATATCATTTTCTCCAAATTTGTCCTTTAAATAAAATTTAATTCAAACAAATTTGTGCGGAATAAAATAACACAAATTTCAAGTTGAATATAACAATATATTAACTTGATGGGTGTTACAAAATCAGTACAAGTGATTATCAAGAAATTAATAACTAATTAGAAAATTCAACATGAACTTTTCTAATTTAGTTAATAAAAATCAAGATATCAATTTAAGAACTAGGAAACTTAATTCGCTAGTATTACACAAGTCACAAATAATCAAGTTCTAATGGATACAATTTTTGATTCAAGAACTCAAGAATTTATGGCAATTTAATTGCTTGAAAGATGAGAGAGATGATATGTTTTTGTTCTTCTTTTCTTCCTGGGAGTGTTTGCGTGTATGTCTCCTGTGTATGTTGTTGTTGTTTTACTAGCTTCTGTCCATATATAAACAAAACAATCAACTGTCATAATGTCCAACATTAACACTGTTATGACAGTTCCTTCATGACAGTTTTATGAGCCTCTATGACACTTTCCAGGTGCTATGACAGTTGCTGTGAAGTCCATCATGACAGTTCCATTATGACAGTCAGCATCATGACAGTTTTCACTATGACAGTTTCCACTATGACAGTCTTCATTATGATAGTTTCAATCAGCTCCACTATGACAGTCATCATTATGACAGTTCCAATAAACTTCATTATGACAATCGATATTACACTTGAACAACCTGGCCATTTCTTTTTCAAACGCAAAACCACATTTCTTGATTTAAATTCGTGGCCATCTTTTAACTAATTAAGAGAGGCTCCGTTGAAATGCTTTTTAACCCGCACAACTTATAATCTTTAATTAATAAATAATTATTTTAATCCAGAAATTATAAAAATAAATATCTAATATTATTAGATATTTATAAATATAATTTTCTAAATAAATAAAATATTTATTAATATAAAATTATACTTAAACTCTAAACTGCGGTTACCTGAGCGTCTGGAACCGGACTCCTTTTGCTTAACAAAAAATATATCAATTCCAACCGGGGTTCCAGCTTTAAGAATATATCACTTTCAATATTTTTGTGATAATTCTATTTTCTCATAATCCGTCCAGGTGTAAGCTGCGGTCTCTTGAGGATGTGAAACCGGACTCTTTTTGCTTAGCAAAAAATACAACAATTCTAACCGGGGTTTCAACATTAAGAATATATCACTTAGAATTTCTTTATGATAATTCTTTTTCCTCGTAGCCAGTCCACTTGATAAATCCTTGTGGTTAATTAATTTAGCACTTCTGTTGCTTGCACAATGATTTTCTCACATACCAGTCTTGATAGCTTGAACCACTGAAGTTAATGACGAACAACCATTGTTTAATGTTGACACTCGATGTACTGTCTGGTTCATGAGTGACTAACCGCAATGACTGTTCTTCATATATTGACTTTTAAATCTGGTTCCTTTTCTTTTCTCATCTCTCTCTTTAATCTTCTGTACTGTCTCTGTCACCTTTGAAATCTCTGTCACTTTAAATGAATCCACTTCTTAACGAATACTCCACTGAGGCTTGATCAGATGACTGAGCTTCTTTCAATGTAGTAATTCCTCAAGTCTGTAGATTGACCTTGATCTTTTTCTTCTGACAGATAATAAAATCTGAGATTCCTTGTGACAGTCTATATACTATTCACTATTACAATCTTGTTTAAGTTGAGTTGTATCCTCGAAATACAAATAGGCTACATCATATGCCTTTCAATCTCCCCCTATTTGTTTGTTAGACAATAACAAGCAAATACCTAGAGGATAACTCAACTAACTCACTTAAACAAGAAAAAAGATTAAGCATTTAGGAGCTTAGCAAATAGTACATTAAAAAAATTTCTCTGGTTTAAATTTAACAATTCCAGAATCCTCAGTTGATGAAATGATAGATGATTGTTCCTCTAGCACTGAACTGATCTTCAATAGATAACTCATCTTCATTTCTGATTCTTCATATCACTGCCTAATTATCCTTCACATCTTACATTGATGATTATCAGCAGTTCTTGATTTACAATCACTTCCCTTCTCTGACACAGCTTTTCTCACTTAAGAAAAACAACTGTTCCTACTATGTAGACAATGGTGAATCAATACCATTTCTGAAATCTACTACTCCTCCACTTAGCCTTTATACATAGTACATTGAAAGACTAATAGAATAGTATTGTGATGTAATCTTCTCCTTATATCTCCCCTTTCTTCTCAACTGAATCTCCCCTTTCTTCTCAACCGAATCTCCCCTTACTTCTCCATCTAAGGCTCCCCCTTAGTAACTTGACTTGCTCTCCCCCTTAGTAACTTGACTTGCTTCTCCTCCTAAGCACAGTCTCTAAATGCTCCCCCTTTCTAACCTACTCTCCTTTTTCTTGTACCCCTTTACTTCTCCCCCTTAGTTGAGGAATCCTCCAATCAACTAGTTGACAAAGTAGTTGTACCAATTATAGAGTTCTTTGTTAGAAAGGAAGTTTCATTTTCTTCCTCACTGTGAGTGTGTGATAGTGTTTAGTGTACCTCACAAGTGTTTCACTCTTCTCTCCACTCATTTGTGTTGAGTGTCTCACTTCTCTATGTGTTTACACTCTTGCTCACTAGTGTATCACTCATATCACTCATAGCTCCAACATCCTTTAGTGTACCTGCAAGGAAAAATCACCCAAGCCCCTTCAAGAGAGGTCAGTGGTGGTGCAATGGGAGTTCGCAAATCCCAAATCCTCGTTGGACTCGTCAGACGAATCTGAGTCATAATCTACAAGTTGCTAATTTCCCTTTTAAAGGTTCCAGATTTGAATTCTGGGAAGGTAAACAATGATCTAGAAATTTAGCATTGAGATCAATATTTCCTTCTTATGTCTGTGAAGACACTTAGTTCATTAAAGAACCTTTAACTTATAATCCTAACCATAAAATGGTTGGATTACAGGTTTCCGTCAATTCATCCTTAGTGTGTGCATTCTCACTTTGTGCATATGAAATATTTTGGTTAGTGTATAAGGTAGTGACTCTCCAACTGAATATCCCACACATCCTTATTTGCTGCATCACGTGCAGTTACTCCCTGGTGACCTTTAGTCTGATAGGTTACTTCCTTTTAGGGTGTAAGATAGAATGTTTTTGATTTTGACTGTAGTCTGGGATAAAAGTTGTTGGGTTTACAACCTTATGACTAATCATGTGAGAAAACAAAATTCCATGTAGATGAAGCTGCATCACAGAATATGAGCAATAGAGATAGAATGATATACAATTGTGATTTCAAAAGATTTAAAATGTAAGCAATCACAGCTATAGAAAGAGATTTTGAGTTAGGAAATATAAAGATCCTGAGCTGGTTTTACTAAACAAAAACAAAGGCAACAATCCAATTAATAAATATTAATCGAATTAATGTATGTTAATGTTTAAACCAATACAAACAAAACTATTTTATCATGTTTTAGATCCTGTATGTTAGATACCAATTGTTACCACTTGTTAACACTTGTTAGGTCTTGTCTTCCAATTGTTAGAACCTGAAAATCAAACGTTAATTCCTAAACAATTGAATTGACATATACCATTTTGATACCAACAATGTTCCTTAATAAGAAATTCTGTTAATAACAACAACACAACAAAGATTAGAAGTTAAAACAGCACGATATGTGTGTGTTAAACAGAATAAGTACAAAAGAAACAAGTACAGGAACCTGTTTGTAAGTTTTGAAAGTAAAGTGAATAAACTGAAAAACTATACAAACTATTTATATACACATGAAAAATAATATACAAAATAAGAAATAATATACATAAAAATAATATTAAATAAAAAACTAAAAAGAAAAGAAAATTACGTTTTTTTTTTTTTAATTTTCAATAATATTTTTATTATTATTATTTTTTATTTTTTTTTTAATTAATTTTTTTTTATTTATTTTTTTTTAAAAATAACTGTATTAATAATATTTACAGAATATTAGAAATAAAAGAAAATAATTTACAAAAATAATTACAACAATAAAATTACTTAAAAATAGCTAAATAGAAAATAATAAAAATACCATAGGTTATCCTTTTTACGAAATCAAACATTAATAACAAAAGGACAAACACTACAAAATATTAAATAAACTATTAACTATTTACATAAATATTTGTAGTAAATTAATAAATCTATATATTTTCTTAATAAAATAACTTTCTTATAGAAAACTATTTAAAAAGAAAATATGACTTATTAAATCAACACAAATATTCAAAAGTAATTTTCAACAAAAATAGATTTCTCACTAATTTCAACTTGTAAAATTTGAGAAAAATATTTTTAAAGAAAATTAAAATATTCTAAAATTAAAAGAAGTAAGTAGGAATATATTAAGAAGATAATGACAATGATTTAAGAATTAACAAGCAAGAAGATAAGTTGATAAAATAATTATACAAGTGATTTTAATAACAAATATTAACAAAGTAATCACTTATAAATTATTAAAGAGCAAACCTCAGATATTAACTAGTTTAATTACTAGGACTATTTAACATACCCAATTCACCAACAATTCTGGTGAATGTGGATTCGTCAAGAGACTTAGTAAAAATATCTGCTGTTTGTTCTTCCGTGGGTACAAAATGTAACTCCACGGTACCATTCATGACATGCTCTCTAATGAAATGATACCTGATATCGATGTGCTTTGTCCTCGTATGCTGCACAGGATTGTTGGAGATTGCTATGGCACTTGTATTGTCACACAAGATAGGAATTTTGTCAAGTACAAAGCCATAGTCTCGTAGCTGATTCCTAATCCACAAAATCTGTGCACAACAGCTTCCAGCAGCTATATATTCAGCTTCAGCTGTTGAGTTGGAAACTGTTTGCTGTTTCTTGCTGTACCAGGAAACTAACCTGCCACCTAGGAATTGACAACTCCCAGAGGTGCTTTTCCTATCTACAACACTTCCTGCATAATCTGAATCTGTATATCCAACAAGATTAAAACCAGAATCTTTAGGGTACCAGATGCCTAAGTTAGGCGTACCCTTAAGATATCTCAAGATTCGTTTAACAGCAATGAGATGAACATCTCTAGGATCCGATTGGAACCTTGCACACAAACATGTAGCATGCATAATATCTGGTCTACTTGCAGTAAGGTAAAGTAATGAGCCTATCATACCTCTGTAGCTTGTGATATTTACCTTAGCAGAATTTTCACATGCTCCAAATTTAACAGCTGTAGATGATGGTGTTCTTGCTGAAGACGAGTCCTCCATTTGATATTTCTTGAGGAGCTCTCTGACATACTTGGATTGACAGATAAATATACCATCTGTCCTTTGACTTACTTGCAATCCAAGAAAGAACTTCAGCTCACCCATCATGCTCATTTCAAACTTACCCTGCATTAACTTAGCAAATTTCTTGCAAAGAAGATCATTAGTAGACCCGAATATTATATCATCCACATAGATTTGAACTAATATTGTATCATTTTTATGTTTCTTTGTGAAGAGAGTTTTGTCTATGACACCTCTAACAAAACCATTTTCAATTAAAAATTCAGAGAGAGTGTCATACCATTTCCTTGGTGCTTGCTTAAGACCATAAATAGCCTTGAAGAGAAAGTAGACATAGTCCATGAATTCTGGATCTTCAAAGCCAGGGGGCTGTTCTACATATACCTCTTCATCTAGCTTACCATTCAGAAAGGCACTCTTGACATCCATTTGATAAACCTTAAAGTTTGAGAATGCTGCGAATGCCAAGAATATTCTGATAGCCTCAAGTCTTGCCACTGGAGCGTAGGTTTCATCATAATCAATGCCTTCAGCTTGTGAATAACCTTTTGCTACCAGTCTTGCTTTATTTCTCGTCACTGTACCATCTTCATCTAGCTTATTTCTGAATACCCACCTTGTGTCAACCACTTTCCTGTCTTTGGGTCTGGGTACCAGCTTCCATACTTCTTGTTGTTTGAATTGATTGAGTTCATCTTGCATAGCAATCACCCAATCAGGATCAGAAAGAGCTTCCTCAGTTTTCTTAGGTTCCATTTCAGACAGAAACCCTGAATAGTTACATTGATTTTGAGTAGCACTTCTAGTTTTGACACCAACATCTGGATCACCAATAATCAGCTCAAAAGGATGAGCTCTATTCCAAACAATCTGTCTGGGAAGATTAGATCTTGATGATTCGCCTTGTTCTTCATTGTGATGTTGTGTGTGACCAGTTGACCCTTCATTGTCTCCCCCTGAGTTGTTGCCAGGTTGACTAGATGATTGTTCAGGAGTGTCAGGGGTATCTTCATTATTATCATTGTTTTCATCACCATTACCCTGATCATCATCATTATTATCATTGTTGTCATTAGCATCAGCAAAAATCTCAGGTGCATTGTCATCATCTGAATCTGTATCTGTCATGTCATCGAAAGATAGCTTTTCAGATGGATCCTCAGTTTGGATACTAGGGAGTTTAGTGTCATCAAATGTTACGTTGACACTTTCCATCATCTTCTGTTCATCAATCACATACACCCTGTATGCCCTCATTGAATAACCAATAAAAATTGCTTCAAATGCTTTGGTATCGAATTTACCACCTTGATCATCACCTTCTTTAAGCACAAAGCATTTTGCCCCAAATACATGAAAGTATTTGAGTGATGGTTTCTTATCAGCCATAATTTCATAGGGTGTCTTCATATGGTCTTTATTGATTAGAGTTCGATTCTGGGTATAGCAAGCAGTGTTGACAGCTTCAGCCCAAAAGTACAATGGAAGCCTTGATTCACTTAACATAGTACGTGCAGCTTCAATCAAGGTTCTATTCTTTCTTTCCACTACTCCATTTTGCTGAGGAGTTCTTGGAGCTGAGTATTGTCTGGTTATACCCTTCTCAGTGCAGAAGTCATTTAGAACTGCATTCTTGAATTCAGTTCCGTTGTCTGATCTTATAGCTCTCACTGGATACGTAGAATCTCGCTCAATTAATTTGATGTGATCAATCACCAGTTGTGGAGTCTCATCTTTAGAATTCAAAAATAGGACCCATGTGTATTTTGAAAAATCATCAACGATCACTAGAGCATATCTCTTCCTTGACATAGACATCACATTAACTGGACCAAACAAATCCATATGAAGTAATTGTAATGGTTCAGTTATTGAAGTTGTGTCAGTGCTCCTGTGACTTGTCCTTTTTAGCTTGCCTTTTTGACATGCATCACACAGTCCTTCTTGAGTGAATTCCATTGAAGGCAAACCTCTCACCAATTCTCTTTTAACTAGAGAATTCATTGTCTTGAAATTTAGATGAGAAAGTTTCTTGTGCCATAGCCAACTCTCGTCATTAGATGCTTTAGTGTAGAAGCAAGTAATTTCTGCAGTGCTTCCTGAGTTCATATTGGCTACGTACAGATTGCCTTTTCTAACTCCTGTCAGTTGTGGCTTTTCATTTCTCTTGTGTGAAATTAGACAATTCTTCTTGTTGAAATAAACTTCATATCCTTTGTCACAGAATTGACTAACACTGAGCAAATTGTGCTCAAGTCCTTTCACAAAAGAAACTTCATCAATGATAACATTTCCAGCTTCAAGTCTGCCATATCCATCAGTTCTACCTTTGCTGTTATCTCCAAAGGTAACTACTGGGCCGGCCTTCTCCACCACATTTGTCAGCAGGGTTCTGTCACCAGTCATATGCCTTGAACATCCACTGTCCAAGATCCAGGTCACTCGCTCAACCTGCTCAACACCCTGCAATGACAAACGGATTAAACCTTCTTCGGAACCCAAATTTGATTGGGTCCAGAATACTTAAAGAATTGGCCTTTGTCAGGCAAAACAGCATTTTTCACCTTAACACCAATTTTATCATTAGTCAATAAACATTTTACCCTATAAATAGATTTGACAATCTTTTGTTTCATTTTGGGTATCCATGTTTGTTTACCAGCAATAACACTTTTTTCATTGACTGGACATTTGACCTTGTAGACAGCCTTAGTAAAACTTTGTTTAGGCTTAGGTACAAATGTCTCTCTCCTAACATGAGGAGGACTAGCAGTCTTTGATCTGACACTTTTGTTTCTGTTCATATGTTGTCGGGGAGTAGTCTTATTAGCACATGCATGATTACCATTAAAGTAAGCAGACATCACATTAAAAGCACAAGACATACAATTGACAACACCACATGCTTTATGAGAAGAATCAATAATAGGCATGGTATGCATGTCAGACATGTTATTGTTCTGTTCCAACTTGTTATCACCTAACTCAATTTTAGATGAACTGGGAACAAACTTCACTGGTTTAATAGAAACAACCTTATTAGATTTAACATTTTTGGTTGTAGGTGCCTTAACAGATTTTTCATTAAGTTGAACACTACCACTAGCAATGTCCTCAGTACGCATCTCCTCTTGAATAACAAGAGAAGTCATATCTAGAGGCTCTGCAACAGACTTCTTAAAGAGTGGATCTTCAACATTCTTAAGCACATGTGGTATTCCCCTTTCTTTAGCACTAACAGGATTAGGGGAATTTATGCCTAACATTCCAACAGCTTCGTTGTAGCCAAACCCTATTCCTACGGTTTGTTCTACAGCTTGTTTATTGAATAACTCTTTAGAAATTTTCACAGAATTAAAACAAGCAGATAATTTGACATTCTGTTCCTTTATCTTAGTTTCAAGTTCAGCAACTTTAGCAATTTGTTTATGCATGTATTCTGAAATCGACTTTTCTCTGTAGTTAAGTCGAGCTATTTCTTTTATTTGCTGATCATTATTATCAGGCACCTTTTTTAACTCTAACACTTCATTTTCAAGTTTAGTGTTTAATAGAGTTATTCTTTCAATTTGTTTCTTTGCATTACCCATGGAATTATATAAGCTATCAATCAACTCAGCGTCAGTAAGAATTACCGGTGTAGTATAACGAGTTGATGTTTCAGCATTTGCCACCAGCGCAAAATTTCCATATTCTTCGTCTTCGCTATCTGTGTCATCCCAGCTCCTTTCCCGAGCTACAATCACCTCCTTTTCAGAGCTGTAAGGTTGAACAACCTTAGCTTTCATTTTCACCGAGGCTTCACCAACCAAAGCAGTAGAAGTGTCATCTACCCTTTCCTCATTTATTGTCAAAATGGTATCCCAGATATGCTTTGCATCTTTACAATTAACAACATGATTTTGCATGATCAAATCTAGGGATTCCATTAAAATCAGCTGTAGGTTCATATCTAGGGCAGCTTCCTCCTTTTCAGCAGAGGTATAATTATTAGGATCCTTTGGATACGTCCTTTCAGCAAATTTAACAACTCCATCCACAATTACTTCCTCTTCTGTAATCATATGAATTATTGGCCCGGTTTTCAATATTCCTAAATATTTAGGATTGGCCACTTGTAGAAAAAGGGTCATTTTCTTTTTCCACAATTCATAATTTTCCTTGTCAAATATGGGTATCTTAACAATGGCTTTTGAAGACATGATGAATTTTTAAGTGAGTTAAAAATTCGAGATAAATTTTTGATTGAATAAAAATAGGATCTTGATTTGTATATCAATCAATAGGCTCTGATGCCAATTGTTAGGTCCGATAAGATTGTAGAAGGGGGGGTTGAATACAATCTATATCATTTTCTCCAAATTTGTCCTTTAAATAAAATTTAATTCAAACAAATTTGTGCGGAATAAAATAACACAAATTTCAAGTTGAATATAACAATATATTAACTTGATGGGTGTTACAAAATCAGTACAAGTGATTATCAAGAAATTAATAACTAATTAGAAAATTCAACATGAACTTTTCTAATTTAGTTAATAAAAATCAAGATATCAATTTAAGAACTAGGAAACTTAATTCGCTAGTATTACACAAGTCACAAATAATCAAGTTCTAATGGATACAATTTTTGATTCAAGAACTCAAGAATTTATGGCAATTTAATTGCTTGAAAGATGAGAGAGATGATATGTTTTTGTTCTTCTTTTCTTCCTGGGAGTGTTTGCGTGTATGTCTCCTGTGTATGTTGTTGTTGTTTTACTAGCTTCTGTCCATATATAAACAAAACAATCAACTGTCATAATGTCCAACATTAACACTGTTATGACAGTTCCTTCATGACAGTTTTATGAGCCTCTATGACACTTTCCAGGTGCTATGACAGTTGCTGTGAAGTCCATCATGACAGTTCCATTATGACAGTCAGCATCATGACAGTTTTCACTATGACAGTTTCCACTATGACAGTCTTCATTATGATAGTTTCAATCAGCTCCACTATGACAGTCATCATTATGACAGTTCCAATAAACTTCATTATGACAGTCGATATTACACTTGAACAACCTGGCCATTTCTTTTTCAAACGCAAAACCACATTTCTTGATTTAAATTCGTGGCCATCTTTTAACTAATTAAGAGAGGCTCCGTTGAAATGCTTTTTAACCCGCACAACTTATAATCTTTAATTAATAAATAATTATTTTAATCCAGAAATTATAAAAATAAATATCTAATATTATTAGATATTTATAAATATAATTTTCTAAATAAATAAAATATTTATTAATATAAAATTATACTTAAACTCTAAACTGCGGTTACCTGAGCGTCTGGAACCGGACTCCTTTTGCTTAACAAAAAATATATCAATTCCAACCGGGGTTCCAGCTTTAAGAATATATCACTTTCAATATTTTTGTGATAATTCTATTTTCTCATAATCCGTCCAGGTGTAAGCTGCGGTCTCTTGAGGATGTGAAACCGGACTCTTTTTGCTTAGCAAAAAATACAACAATTCTAACCGGGGTTTCAACATTAAGAATATATCACTTAGAATTTCTTTATGATAATTCTTTTTCCTCGTAGCCAGTCCACTTGATAAATCCTTGTGGTTAATTAATTTAGCACTTCTGTTGCTTGCACAATGATTTTCTCACATACCAGTCTTGATAGCTTGAACCACTGAAGTTAATGACGAACAACCATTGTTTAATGTTGACACTCGATGTACTGTCTGGTTCATGAGTGACTAACCGCAATGACTGTTCTTCATATATTGACTTTTAAATCTGGTTCCTTTTCTTTTCTCATCTCTCTCTTTAATCTTCTGTACTGTCTCTGTCACCTTTGAAATCTCTGTCACTTTAAATGAATCCACTTCTTAACGAATACTCCACTGAGGCTTGATCAGATGACTGAGCTTCTTTCAATGTAGTAATTCCTCAAGTCTGTAGATTGACCTTGATCTTTTTCTTCTGACAGATAATAAAATCTGAGATTCCTTGTGACAGTCTATATACTATTCACTATTACAATCTTGTTTAAGTTGAGTTGTATCCTCGAAATACAAATAGGCTACATCATATGCCTTTCACTTAACTTGATTCACGTTTCAAGAAAGTTTAATATAGAGATAGATCAACTTGTTAAGCAAGGTTTAAGAAGAGATAACTTAGTGTAAAAATGGTTCCAGAACTCTTATAAAGTTTAAATAACATGAATTTAATTTTTTTTAAAGTCAAATTTTACTTTAAGTCAAAATTATTAAACTTCCATTTAACTTTAAGTAAACTTACCCAAACACATTCATTCAACTTAAAGTAAACAACTTTATTTTCTCCTTTAAGTTAAAAACACCTCCATTAAGTCATAAGTAACTTATTTTAAGCAATCCCAAACAGGTTCTTAGTTTGTTAACGCCCCTCAATTTATTCCCACTGAGGTTGAAACATAGATCGCAGCAAGTGGAGGTTGGTGAGCAAGTAGAATTGTTTCGTGGTAATGCTTTTTTATTTGCTGGAGTCCCAGCCTGAAACTCAGCAATATTTAAGGCATATCCTAATTCCTAAGCTAATAGCATGTTGATCTTTTCAAAAAAAAAAAGCTAATAGCATGTTGATTGTAGTTTTTGCCTTTGAGATTTGTAGTTTATACTCCCTCTGTCTCTCTATGTGTTTCTTACTTTGACTTTGGACACATTATGAGCGATTGATTATTAATTTATGCATAATTTATAAGATAAAATATAGTCATGAGTGATCTTGTTGGATTCGTATTTATGAGTACTTTAATACAGTGAAGTTTTTATATTTAGTACTAATACGAAATTCAAGATATTAACGATCAAAAGTGTGCGTTGGCAAACGTGTTTTTAAAAACAGGAAACATATTATGAGACGGAGGGAGTAGTAGGTTGTTTGTGTTTGCATTATGTAATTTGTTGCCGGTGCTTGTAGACTTGTAGTTAAGTTCCCTCTATACTTTTTATTAGTTTGGGAGTTTTATTATTTATTAAGTTTATTTAAAAAAAAATTATGAATTTATAATTTATAATTAGAAAGATTAGTGAAAAGAGTAGTGATTAGACGATGATGACCGATGAGGACGTGAAGTGATATTTACATAAAATATTTCAATAAAAAATTGTTTTTTTTTAGGACCAGAGTGGTCGACTCGAGCCCACTCATCGAAAGGTTGAGTGTGACCATCCAGCTAAAATGAAAAATAAAATGGTTCGATTGTGACTACGAACAAGATGACAATATGTCAATATATATTTGATCAAAAAAAAAAAAAAAGATGACAATATATATAGTGCAAGAGTACCAGTAGTCAGTAGACGTATACTTATATAGGCTTTTGCTCAAATACAAACCAATCCTTAAATACAAACTACAAACTAACATTAAATTAATTATATTTCATTTATTCTAAGGTTCCCACCAAGGGTACCTTCACAAAAAATGCTTAAAATAATTGGCTCTATCCAACAAAAAAAAAAAAAAAAATCTCTGCCGTGGAAATGCGAAGCATTTAAGACGGTAAACGGATGAGTTAGGTAGTCATGAGGGCCGAAGGCTCTCGACACACCCGTCAATCGTGTATTGCCTTTACCATTGATTGTCATTCCTTACAACTTTAGAATGATAAAGGCGCGAAGCGCCGTACAAGAAGGTGCGAAGCACCGTTAACCAGTGAAATCCACTGCCACGTCATCACGTGAACAGTGATTTTTTTTTTTTATTTTACTTTTATTTTATTTTGTTGGATAGAGCCAATTATTTTAAGCATTTTTTATATTGGGGTACCCCTAGTTTGATCATTAGATTAGCTTGAAATATTAGATTAGTGTTTATTTTTTAGTTTGCAATTAATTTTAGTTTGTAGTGGAGTAGAACCCTACTTATATATGGCTAGTAAAATGAAATTTATGAAATTACCCAAAAGTAGACACTATGCTTTGATGGGAACCACAAGAAGAGCTGTTGCATTATTCACATATTTAGCACTTAAAGAATTATTATATGTACATAAAAATGGATTTGTACAGCATGAGTGTATTTCTTATTATATTAATAAAATAATCGATCACAATAATACTGCAATATACTCCCTTTGTTTTTTAATATCTGCCTCGTTATTATTTGGCACGAACTTTAAAGTGCTTTGACAATATAGTTAAAAATAATATTTTAAAAATTTCTTTTTTTGAATAAAAATATTGAATTAGTATTTTTATTCAAAAAAATAACATTTTAAGCTATATGATCAAAACACCTTAATTTTCGTAACAAAAAGTCAAGAAGCAAATATATTGAAACAAAGGGAATATCAAAAAAACATAAATCAATAATCGATAGCTATAACTAAAAATAATTTCATAAACATTTTTGTGTTTTGAAATAAATTACCAATTTCAGTACATAGTACAAACATCTTATAAGAGGATCCTCAACAATGATTCAAAAACACACTTAAAATGTTTATGACAAAAGCAAGACATAGCAAATATTAGCGCAAAGAAAATAGAATTGAAGTAAAATACAAGCTAACAAGATTAAAAGTACTTGAATAAGGGGGTGTTTGAAAGAACTTTTTTTCAGAATAAATAAACTTATTTTAACATAAAGTTAGAGATTTCTAACTTTTTCCTTCCTGAAAAAAGTTAACTTTTTTTGCAACTTGTAAAATTTTAAACATACATTAAATTAAATACTTGTATAAAGAAAAATGATCAAAATATGAAATTTTCATCCAAAAATAAATCCATAAAAACTTAAAATAAGTCCAGCCGAACAGACTCTAAGTCCGACATACAAGCTTAAAAGTTCCATTACAAGGTCCCGAAATAAAAGAAACAAGCACCACTTAAAACTTTAAAAGTTATTCTAATGCATCCAAAGTAATTTCATTACAATTGGATGATGAACATCAGCATTCAGCGGCAGCGGCCAGAAGCTCTGAACTCATTGGAGTTCAGGTTGTCTTTACCAGCCATCTTTGCGAGGTCTTCGCCAAAAAACTGCATAAATGTCTTCTGCAGATCCTCCAGGCTCTCCTACAATTACCATTAAGAAGATCATATCTAGTTAAAATTGTGAAGTTAAAAGAGAAGAAACTAGCTGCAAGTCTGTAGAATAATTTGCTACACACTAACGCGTAACATGCATCAAGAAAAAAATTGCAAATGAAATACAACTTATATCCTCAGGCAAAAGCTATAACAGTTCTTAATGAAAAAAAAAATTGACGATCACTTCTTATTATTTTATTTTTTTGACAAACAAAAGGATTTAGTTACATCATTCAAAAAAAAAAGGATTTAGTTACAAGTATTTGTTACTGTCTTAAAAACATCCCATTGGAAACATTATAAATGAATGTGACGAAAGATTAAAAAATTCTATTTTTTTTGTTGTAAATACGACCCGCAATAAGCGCTTTATGTAAATAAATTAAATTTACTAGTCACAGTGAAAATCAATGCATATCAATGCGTAACTTAAAACATAACACGCATTGCGCGATACACACGCATTGCGCGATACACAATTTTTTGTAAAAATAGAAATTTCAACAGCATATCGTATTTAAATGTAAAACATGTTTCCCTAATATTTACCAAACGATGATTAATCTAAAATACAATAATAATATCAGGTAACACAAATTTATTAAAGAAAACAACACGTATATAAATTTCGTTCAGGCCCAAATTGTTAAATATTTTTCAAGTGTCTTCACACAAACGTGCATCATGTATGGGGTATTTCAAGCAACAAGCAATCAACAGTGTGATCATTCAGCAAAAAAGAAAAGAAAAGAAGCAAAAGTATCAAGCTAAAAATGAATAAATCAAATTTTACACGCACCTCGTTGTTTCGATTGTTAT
The DNA here is from genome assembly GCA_037693485.1 of Kitagawia praeruptora. Taxonomy (NCBI): domain Eukaryota; kingdom Viridiplantae; phylum Streptophyta; class Magnoliopsida; order Apiales; family Apiaceae; genus Kitagawia; species Kitagawia praeruptora. Next base: position 110,017,575 of record CM075351.1, on the reverse strand, counting down.
TTCCCATTGTGAACAACTCACGCATGAAGTCCTTCATCCCCTGACACAAAAAATCAACCAAATACAGGAATGAAATCCTCAATCCAATATAAAAGTTATAAAAACCTACTGCATAAAACAATTAATTTAACAAACAAATAAAAAAAAACCCAAGAAAAAAAAACGTCACACAACCATGGTACCATGTAAAAATCGATAATCGGTATAAATCGATTGAGATATCGATTTAAGATTAATCGGGTAATTGGAAATTAATTGGAATGATTAATCGGAGTATTAATCGGATATTATAATAATAAATTTAGTATATTAGTCTAATTTACAATTAAACATATCATTTTAAATAAATTCACAAAATCAATAGAATTTCAAAAATCGAATGGATTGGTTACTTAATCGGCTAAATCGGGAATTTTTAGAACCATGTACACAAACAACTACCAACAAAAAAAACAATAAAGAAAAAACATAAGTGAAGAAATTAAGGATAATTTCATGTGCATACTTCATCATCTTCGTCATCATACAAACTTAGCATCCCAGCATTGTACATTGACCTCTTTGCTTGATCCGATAACACTACAACACACAAATTAACACCGTTAATTCTCCGTCAATCAAAACAAAAAGATCCAAATTCTTAATCTAACAAACTCCGTAACTATATGTCACTAATGATCTCACCAGAGTAAGCTTCTTGAATCGTCTGAAACCTCTGTTTCGCTTCCTCAACGCTCAGTTGATTCTTCTCGCTTCGGTCCGGGTGCCATTTCTACAAAATTCACCACACAACACATAAATACACACACATACAAATATATGAAATCTGCGCTAAAATTCCACGTGTAAAATCAATTAAACTCGAATCAACTTAATAACAACATCTAAACTCTGTCTAGATAGTACGTTTCCAACTTGGTTAACGAGTATGTGAATGAGATTTTGATATAATATAAAATTATGTCAAAATCTCATTCTAATTTCATTATCCGTTAATCTAGTTGGAATCCACGACCACGACCAAAATGGAACCATAATAAAATCAAATCAATTGATAAAACATCAATCCTGTTTCGAAATCCTGGTTCCTTCACTGACACTTACCATGGCGAGTTGGCGATAAGCAGAACGAACATCAGAGAAGGAGGCATCCTTAGCAATCCCAAGAATAGCATAATAGCACGCCTCACCGGAGCCTCCTCCTCGATCCATCAATGCAAGCTAGCTATAAACACAACTTTTTTAATTAAATATATTAATGTAAACAGAGGCTAAAGAGATGAGTAACAGTAACATGAAATTGACTGTATATATATGTGTACGAGGAGGGGGGTGGGGGCGGAGAGGATGAATGTTGTGGTGTGAGATAGGAAAGAGAATATCTAAAGTGTAACGTATGAAGTAGTTGGAAACTTCCAGAATGGTAGACTAGTTTTGGTTTTGGCTAGTTTGCAGACGTGGATTTTAGATATTTTTCTTCGCACTCAATATTTTAGCCTCGAGTTGGGGTTATTTACATGGGTTGCCATCGGGTCGGGTCGTGCTTTTGGGCGGATGGGTCGGCTACATCTTATCGATATGCTTTTATGATGCAATTGCATACTTTTTGTGGTTTTTTTTATTTCTATTGCAAAATACTAAAATTCATTATTTAATTCATTATCTAAGATACTCTTATTTTTCCAGAAAAGAAAAAAGAATTTAAAATACTCACAATATCACATTATTAAAAAAAGAGAATTTAAGATAATCTCAATATCACATTCTTATCAGCATGACAGCATATGAATTTAAACGTTACATGTGACCATATACACTATACATTGTAGGAGTGTATTCAACTAGGATTTTGTTGGATTTTGAGGAATTTTAGAAAGAGAAAAAGGATCTGAGATCTCAGAAAACTTTTCCTAAGATACATGCTAAATATTCTTTAAATTTTGCTGGGCCCGCAGGCCTAATTAAAAATTTTTGAATTTATTAAAATACCCACCCCATTTTTATATATAAAAACTAAGTATCTCAGGAAATTATCTCAGGCTCCCTACTCTCTTTTAGAATTATAGGGATATTCAATTTAGATTTTTTTTAATCTATTAAAATCTTAAGATATTCAATTTGGATTTCAAAATGTCATTTAAAATCCAAGGGTATTCAATTAGTATTTCAAAAAGTCTTTTAAAATCTGGGTGTATTCAATCTGGATTTAAAACAATCCATTTAAATATGATGGTATTCAAAAATTCATGAATTTTTTAGATTTATTAAAATGGTGGATTTTGGTGGATTTGCTAATTGTTTTTATAAGTTTTGAAATCTTGCAAAAATCAATGAGATTTTGATGGATTTCTTAAAAAACGTTTCAAATCTCAATGACTCTACATCAATTTGACAAGATTTTTTGTAGAGTCTTTGTAGAATTTAAATAATCCGTAGATTTAAAAATTCATTAAAATCCATAGATTATCATAAATCCATTAAAATCTCAGTTGAATTAAAGCTTTTTGTTCGAAACAGTATTCACACTTCATATATTTTGTAGCATTATACTTGAATTTTACCAATTTAATTGATAATTTTTAATTATTAAAATACACTTAAATAACACCAAAGTTTCTGACCGCACTCTCAGTTTACGTTTCAACATTGTTGTCATCGGATTTGGCAGCTGCCTAGCTCCCCACTCTCGGTTTACGATTCAATTTTACTGTCGTCGGATTTGGCAGCTGCCTAGCTCCACAACAAACTCTATCCCCAACCTCAAACTACAACCAAACCTCGGTTAAATGCTGTAGTTAAAATTGATTCCTTTTTTTTTATCGTTCCACATCTATATAGTCATTGGAAGGATACTTTTTTTTCTTTGTCAAAAATTGAAAATTTGTTTTTTTTTAAATATATAGCTTGAAATAGAGATGCACAAAAATTAGATCGAACCGAAGTTTAAGAAATTCAGATTTTTTGAAACCGGATCGAATTGACCTTTTTCAAGATTGGACCAGATTAGCCGAATTTCTTTTAAAATGCATGTCTTTTTAGCTCTGTTGTAAAAATCGGCCTAGGCGGCCGCCTAGGCTGCGCCTAGGCGCTAGGCGCCATTGAAACGCCCCGACTCGGTCCTAGGCGGTTAAAAAAATGTTTTTTGAATAAATCGGTCAAAAATCGGCAAAAAATCGGTGTAGGCGGTTAAAAATCGGCAAAAAATCGGTTTGGGCGGTTAAAAATCGGTCTAGGCGGTCAAAAAATCGGCCTAGGCGGTAAAAAATCGGAAAAAATCAATAAAATACGTTGAAAAATTCAAAAATCGACAAAAATATTTGACAAAAATATGTAATAAATAAAAATAATTAAACTAATATTTAAATATAACCGATTAATGCTCCGATTAATTCGTCCGATTAATCTCCGCCTACCCGATTAATCGCTAGGCGGTACCCCGACCGCCCTGGGCCGCCTAGCGATTTCTGGAACACTGCTTTTTAGGCCAATGGATTGAGTTGGATCTAGATTTTTAAATAATTCTATTATTAATTTATTCTAATAACTTTTTTCTTCTTTTTTCTGTTTGAATTTTATTTTAAAACTTAGATTTTTGTCTAATATTTTATTAAAAAATTTAGACTTTTATCCGAGATTTCACCCAATTTTATAAAAGGTTCAGATACAATGAGTTTATTCAGGTTTTTATTCGAATTTCTCAAAAAATATGCATGAAATCCATGTTTTTATCGAATCAGATCAGGCCAGGCTGGGCTTTTATCGAGATCAGGTCAAGCTTTTATTTTTATCGGGCCTAAACTTAGAATTGGTTTAAATCCGGGCTTTTTACATATTGGGCCGAGCCAAATTTTTGTGAAAAGTACGTGGCCTGTGTAGGCCCGTTGGCTAGATCAGGCTGGGCCGAGCTTTTTTCGAATTGGATTTTTTTTGAATTTTTCTAGATCGAATAGGATAGGCATTTCAGATTCTTATTCTTATTTTCTTCGACTTTGCAAATTCGATATGCATCTGAGCTACTTACAAATGATTTGTGGAAGAGGTATTATGATATATATGGTATTGATGAGCAGTATGTGAGTAATGAACATTTTTTCAATATTTGTGTTGACTCGAATAACTTGTAGAAGGGGGGTTGAATACAAGTTATATAATCGTGTCTGATTTTTGCTTGGTTATATGAACAAGAATAAACGAATGAATCAAATTCTGTTTGTATTAAATAAATCAAATACAAACTCTACCAAAGGTGTACAAATACCTTTAGCAGCTGCTGACAAAATAAAATTATCTCTGTTTGCACTATCGTATACTTACGATTACAAACCTCACGAACACCTTTTACAATGATATAGAGAGAGTATTTATAATGCTTCCTATCAACTAATCACAGAAAGATAATCTATACATGACAATGTTCTGCCATCCAGTTGATAGTTTCCATCAATAGAAAATTCTTTCCTTCATGAAATCTTCTTGCTTGTTCCTCAAACAAAGATCATGTTTTATAGCACTTGCCAGTTTCTGTAGCATCCATAATGACATCATCAGTAACAACGACTGATATCAGGATTCCATCTTGCATCAGGATCTGACCATCCCATCAGTACTTGATCAGTATTTGACTTGACGTATCAGGATTGAATCTCAGTTCCTGACATGTAGTACTCGATGCACTGTTCATTCCTGACTAAACTTTACAGATAACTGTCTAACACATATTTCCTATACCAAGTGCTAAATCCTTTATAAATCAGGATATACAAGAAGTATAAGTAAAATTCTATTCTTAACATCACAACTCATGAATTATTCCTAACAATCTCCCCCTATTTATGCTTTAAGATCTGAAGCATAAATCTGAGTTGTTGATGTCAAAACATATAACAATACAATCAGAATAGAATTTATGAATTCAAAAATCATGAAGTTAAGTACCTCCTTCTTCAGATGTAGACAAAGTATCTAGTACTTAGAAGAAAGAATTCAACTATTTAATGCTTCTTTTCCTTTACCACTTCCCTGATAAGATTCACCTCTGTCATCCTTAGTTCTTCTTTTATTTCTCCCAGTCTGTTTATCTCCTCCCCCAGTCTGTTGCCTTTGAACTATTTTTATCTCCCCCCTTTTTGACATCAGCAACATTAATTCCAAGAGATTCAGTAACAGAACAAATGAGATTCATCAGAACTGCTTGATTTTCCATAATAGTGACTTGGTTATCTTCAAGTGTTTGAAGTCTTGATTGAATTTCAACTTGAGATTTCTGAATGTCTTGTAGAACATCAGAATTGACTTCAATGTTGGAAGTGTTTGGAAAATCTTCAGATTCAAGTCTTGTAGAAGAAGTTGCCTGTGTAGAATGATATTTAAGTAATAAAACTCGATTAGAGTTACAAACATCTTCATCTTTCTGATCTGAAGCTGCAATATGATCATCTTGTCCTTCACCAGTATTCTGTGTACTAACATCTACAAAACCTGACTCCTCCTTAGATTCATCAGATACTGTTGATGTCTCAATTCTAGCTGATATTGGTAGTACAAACAAAGGAATACTAGGATCATTAGGAATATCTTCTGGTACTGATGGTGTAGAAGTTTGTCTTAGCCTTTCACCTCTTCTGTTTATAATTCCTGCAAGCCTTTCTTTTTGCTTCTGAGCTTTAACTTCTGTCTTTGAGTTGTGCTTTGCTAAGTCATTCTTCTCATACATCTTGATAAAAGAATAAGTACCAGCATCCATACCAAGATTGTTAGACCAAGATTCAGGAAAAACCTGATCCTAGAAATCAAACGATGGTGGTTTCCTAATTTTCTCTCCCTCACTATGGAGTTGATCATCCATACCCTCATTCTCACTATGACTATCTAAAGTCAACACTCTTTCTACCTCTCCTTTTGCCTGGTCAGGAGCCAATGTAATAACCCGGATTTTTCAAGAAATGAATTTATTATTATTTCAATAATAATAATGTTTTCCTAAAATGAGGAGGAATTTTTTTTATTTTTTTATTCAATTATTTAATTATTTTCGGTTAAGTGGAGCCTGGTCCTCCTATTTAAAATTTTATTGACTGAGTAGATACCCCGAGTCAATAGTTCATTTGTGCAAAGATTTAATTTTGGAGTGTGAAATTATTTAGTAAAGATTTTATTATAAATTGCTAAATAATTTAGAGATTTTAAAATCCTTAGAAAATGTTTATTTTAATTATTTGAGGATTTGTAGAAATTACTTGATTAATATATAAAATCAAGAATCTGAGGTTTTACTAAAACAGTAATGTTTGTAGTATTTTTATAAAGCCCTGTAAATTGTGAATTATGAATCACAATTATTATTTTTATGAATTGTTTTTATAAATTATTAATATTTGTAAAATACGTATCAATTTAGAAAATTGAGATTTAATTTCAATTCTTTCGCCAAAAGTCTTTAAAAATATTCTAGTATTTAATTATGCTAGAAATTTTATTTTTACAAATTAGAGTTATTAGTGTAATATATTAATTAAAGTGTGTAGTAATTAAATGTATTGCTTTTTAAATAGTGTTGGGCTTGAGGCCCATTAGGTTAACAACACAAAAATACACAGCATATACATACACGCACAAACGCAGCCATATATCGATACACACAATAGCCGCACAAATGAAATCAGTCGGGGGGAGAAAAATCGGAGAGGGGAGGAAGAGAGATGGAGATTGGGGATTTTAATTGAAGAAATGAGAAGAGGAAAGAAGTGTGTGCGTGTATATACGCAGGTGCGAGTGTGGCCAGCAGCGGGGAAGGGCGTGCGGTGGCTGGGCTGCGGGGGAGGTGGCGGAGTGGGCGACGGTGGCAGGTGGTGGCCGGAATCGCGAGTGCAGGTGGTGGGCGGAGTCGAAACGCAGCAGAGAGGGAGAGAGAGAGAGAGAGATGGCAGGAGAGAGGGGGAAAGAGATGGTGGAAACTTTTCCGGTGACATGAATTTTGCGGGTTGAATCGGAAACGAAAATGGTATAATTTCTTCGTATTTTTAAATTATGTATTTAATTAGCTAATTGTAGTATATTAATTAGTTAATTGTTAGGAGCTAATTAGTGGTAAAATTGATATAGTTTATTTGTTATGATTTTAATTAGCTAATTGTGGTAATTAGTTAGTTTAAATTGCGAGGTTAATTATGGTGGTTTAATTAGTTTAAATGGAAAGCTTAATGTGGTAATTTTTGTGTGGTTAGATTAAATTCCGAGATTTAATTCGGAAGGTATGTTTGTAATTATAATTGTTGAGTTTAAATATGAGTCCGATTAAAGGTTCGGGTTAGTGATTGTTAATTGTTAAATTGCTAATTGTTAATTGTTAGTGAGTAATTATGAGTTGTCGGATAATATGTGGAGTTACATGGTTTGTCTAATTGTAAATGCTTATGTGCTAAATGATCTTAGTGATTAAAGTTAAAGTATTTTAGTGGATAAATTGCTAGTTGTTTATGGTGTCGGTAAAGGTCATGTGCTAAGTGCTATAAGTTGAGACGTAGCATTGGTGGTAGGTCATACTTGTCAATTACTTGGTATTGGTGATGATTGGTTAAATGGTTATCGATAATGGTTCGGGTAGAAAGTTGAATTGCTAATTGTAATAGTTATTGTTATAGAAGGTGTAATTATATGAATGGCTAATTGGCTAAGTGCTAAATGGTATGAATCAAGTTATAGTATATGTTGATAGTATAAGTGCCAACTACGTGGTGTTGGCTTAAATGTGGATAAACTTAGTTTACTTTCCTTAAATGTTGAGGTGCCGCATGTCTGGGCGGATACTTTTCCTTATGTGCTAGTTGCCGCATGTCTGGGCGGATACTTTTCCATATGTGCTAGTTGCCGCAAGTCTGGGCGGGTACTTTTCTTACTTGTTTACTTTGCTGCAAGTTGAGGCAGCTTTATTTTTATTTAAAACAGGGTTGAAATGTTTTGATTGGCATGGAAGGGCTGTGCCCATAGTCCGATAAACGAATACCTCATGCCCAAATTTTCTGAAAATTCCCTGCAATCAAATTTATTTAATTTAGTTAAATACAATGGTCTAGAAGCATGAATTGGATATTAATTGTTATGTGAATATGTGCTAAGTGAACTATTTGAGGGTTAATTGTTATTTCGAGGGTTATGTGCTAATTTGCTGATTTGATGTGTCTCGAGGATTAATTATGTTTGAGGACTATCTATATACTAAGTTGATTAAGTGGTATGGTTTGAGGTGTTTAGCACTAGGAATTGTCCACTTTGAAAAGGGGACTTTTCCATTTCATTTTCTTTACTATAATATGTTATGTGCAATAAGTGGTATTAGGATAGTCAACTATAGGGAGGACACCTATAGTTTGACTTTATGTTATTTAGTGATAATCCCGAGTTGTGTCTACTCGATATACGAGGTATGACTGACACGTACTCGTAACCATTTCAGTACCATTAGGGCGAAATCAAATTGGAGCGACGTGCATCCAAAAAGGAAGATCGAGACGTCAGGTAAGGTCCATGGAATTACTTGGACGAGGTGCGAAGGAATTGTTCGCGGTTTCTATTTTCTGCTAAGGACCAGAGGCAAGTTTACTATGCATACTCTATTGTTCGGAGTATATTTATTTTAAATATATGAAATGTGTTAAATAAGTTTTCAATCCATAATCGCGAGTTTTTCCAACCTTGTACTTCTTCTCCCAAATCATTGTATTCCTTGCTTTGCCAACAATATTAAATCCTGCTCGTGCAATAACCAAAACCCCATGGCTTATAATACTGTTGATGGGCAGTGATATTTTTATGGCTCTATATCTTGATTTATACGGTATATATATATATATCTATAAACTTCTCGTACTATGGAAGTGGACTATATGTTATGAGGTATATATTTATGTATCGGAATAAGAAAGGCTCAGAGGGTAGGGCATGTATTGAGTTTTAGAACTTAGCCGCGTGTTGGGGCTATTTTGTATTGTATGTTTTCGAAAACCCGGGCAAAGCTTTTAAAAAGAATTTCGCAATAATTAACCTAAAGGCAACATCACCAATAAACTAGTGTTTATTTAATTAATAGATGCTCCTGAAAGCATTTACTAATTAAATAAACCTCATTCGTCTAATTAAATTTATTTAATTAGATGAATATCATTTTCAAAACGCTTTCTTAAAATTACTTTGTCCCGGAGAAATAATAAAACAATTTAATGGAGTGACTCTATCTAGTATATTATTTATCGGAGATAGTTTATTTTCAATACGGATTAAAGATATTCCAATGGTTATAAATTGGTTACTTTTAGCTTAAAACAGCTAGATTGATATCGATATATGTTATTTGAATGCTTATTTAATTCGATGAATATTAATTATAATATTCATTAAGAAACAAAAAAAAAAGGAAAGAGAAGAAGGATTTTCATGCTTATTAATTATTTCTTATTGACCGAGAGTCAGTAGTAGTTATTTGATAAAGTGGCTAAAGTTTGGAGACTGCTGGAGAGATTGTGTCTTGATTTTGATTAGAAACATTCCAAGAGTTGTATTTGGGTGTTTTGAGGTTATTAAATATTCCAGTATTAATAGTAAATATTATTTGAATATTACTTAATAAATGAATATTAATTTGAGTATTCTTTTAAAAAGGGATTATTGAATATTTATTATTTGTTACATAGTAGTCAAATATTTATTAAATACTCTAAGTGTTTTGAAGGTTATAAAACACTATTTAAAGGTTGTCTAAGGACTTTCATAGTCATTTAAAATATTATATTTTGAATCTATCTAGGTAAGTTACTTTTCAAGAACTTATATATATATATGGAATTACCCTGTTGTGGTTACAAGCTTTATGCGTACCATTTTCCATGTGTGATCACAAAACCCTGTGTCGAGATTGATATCGGTACAAGTGTATATCTATACTTGAACTCTTTTGAACTCAAAACATTTTCGAAAACCCCCGGTCAGGTTTTACTCTCTTGCTCGTTTTTCAAGAAATTATCGGTCGACTGAAGTCGAACTTCAACTACTCAAGTTTTCTATCAAAATGATTTTGACAAGAAAAGAAAAAGGGGACTCTGGCAAGTGTGGGAATCGTTGACGAACGATTCCCGGGATGTGTAAACGGCCGTGAGCCAGGCGGCCCATCAATTATTATTCCGGCCCAGGTGTTGCCGAAGGATGATTACGGATGTAGTTTTCATCGAGGGTGATTACGGATGTAGTTTTCACCCGGGGATAGTTACGGATGTAGTTTCTATCCTTTTACCGGTAGAGAAGACCCGCGGATTATTGGACTTGGATGTGGCGACTGATCATCGTCAATCCTTGTCAGGTTTTTATGTTTTCTTTAAGTCCCATCCTCCACTTTGGAAAAATACTCGAGCACTGCTTCTTAGGCCTAAGTGCCAAGTAGCCGATAGTGTTGTTTTCAATTTTGAAAGATGATGAATTCATGCAGTATCTAGAACTGCAAGATTATTCTAACAATAATGGCACGTGTTGGTGCACTTTTGCAATTATTCAAAAGATGAAAGATGGTTCATCGGTTATTGATGTTAAGTCCCAAATGTTTTGCTTCAAGAGCTTTGACTCTCTTCCTATCAGTTATTTCTGAGTTTAACTTATCAAGTGGTTAACGAACTTATATCCTGTACAGAATCTTGAACTGTAAGGTGTTTTGATGATAATGATATACTCATGTGTATATACTTACAAACTTGAGGAGTATTAAAAAGGGAACTTTATAATGGTTTGGTTTATGAAGGATGGTAATAACTATCTTAGCAACATATTGAACTGCATATTTTGAAAAGCTCCCTAAGAGGTTATCAATACTATGAGGTATGGTAGGTGGATAAGGTATGAGGATTACTATTGTTGACATGAACTTACTTTATTTATCTGATGTTACCCGAAATGTCATATATCCCCTACTGAGGTTTCATTGTTGTAAATATTTCAAAATTGATATTAAGTATCGTTATATTTCGAAAACTCCATGTGTATATTGATATATATTGTTGTGCTCTATTAATACTTGCTGGGCAATTCTTTCGCTCATACTTGCTTGTTTTAAATATTAACCTTTCAGAGGAAGGTAGATGATTGAGGCTTATCTGTATGGCTCAGGAGAAGCAGGCAGTGTGCCCTTGTGAAGATGATATGATCCAGAACATAGATAGCTGGAGTAAGTTATATATAAGTGTATTGATGTGTAATATGTATATATCACTTTGTACAGGATAGTACTAGTGCTAGTGTACTTCTCAACGAAGCTACACTAGTAGTATAGGATTTGTAATACTCAGTGTGATGTAATTAAATGGATGTAATGAGAAATGTAAGGATCGATTCTTGTTTCTAGCCCTATAACCTAAAAGATGCTTGGTGGTTGGGGTCGCAGATGTTGTAATTCAGTTATTAAATGATTACAGGCGGTTTAATATTGTCAAACAAGTGATTTGATGTTAAGGATTTCCGCGTGACGACCAAATCCCTGACCCCGGATTTGGGGCGTTACAGCCAGCCTCTCTGATTGTGGATCAATATCCATCTTTTCAAGTGTATCACTCAAATTTGGATAAGTGCTCTCATGACCTACAGAAAAATAGAGTTTAGAAGAAGTTTTTATACCTGAACTCACATGGAGAGAGGGTTCCTCATATGGCAAGGGGCTTGAGGTTTTCTCCAAGGAGTGAGCTGTTATAGTCTCTGAACCCTTACAAGCATCTTCTTTCCTTTCAAAGACTACAGGCTCCAGTATACCACTTTCAGGTTCTCTACTAGACTCTGATGTCTTCAGTAATACTTCATTAGACATCATAGTTAGTATGTCACCGTCTTTAAGTGTTGTTTGCTGAGACTCACCCTCAAGGTGGATAGACTCTGACTGAACAATGTTTGTTTGATCTTCAAGAAGATCAGTCAAAGTTATTCCTCCCATATCATAGGGTTTCTCACTTGCAATTTCAATCATCACAAAAGACCTTTCAACATCAGCTATCACAGCTCCTGAGTCATCCAACCTCTGACTAGATGGTTCTTGTGTTGCAGTGACTGTGATCTGATCTGTCCTACTATTCACCACTGGTGCAATAGTATCTTCTGTTGACTGCATTCCTCTATCTACTTCCTCCAGTTGTTCACCTTGAGCTGAAACATCTTCAATAATGACATCCTTGTCAAATAAATATGCATGAAGTGATTGAAGTGCAACATGCTTCGAGAGTCCAAATTTCTTGACTAATTGTCTTCTGACAGTTACATAGAAATACATCTTCATTAAGTCAAGTCTTTGATGTAGAAGTCCATATTCTTCTGGAAATAAAAGTCTTGGTACTCTTTCAACCAGAAAATCTAGAACAGGCCTGGATAGCTTCACTTTGATAGAAATAACTCTCATAGCCAGTCTGTATGACAATGTTGTTTCCCATAAAGAATCAATATCCAGATCTCTATAGTCATTTGCTGACTTGATTGTAGCTTCATTTGTAGAGACCTGCATGATATTAGTTGGACTAGACTCTTTGTGTGTAGGTGACAAATGAATCTTTCTCCTTGTTCTCCTGGTATAGTGAGCAAAAGATTTATCCTGAGAAGACTCAAGAGGTGTAGACACAAAATTGATCTTGGGATGAGATCCTTTTTCAATAGACACAGTCTTTTGAGAGACAGTATCCAGTAACTGTTTTCCCTTTTTAAGTACTACAGTCTTTTGAGAGACTGCAGCCTGGCTGTGACTAGGTGCTTCATCTCTTTGTCCTAGCTTAGAAAGTCGAATTGCAGCCTTCAATTCTTCTCTCTCAGCAAGAGATATATTATCATCATCTTCACTAGAACTACTACTACTTGACACAACAAATCTTCTCTTCCTTACAACTGATGTCTTTTGAGAAACACCAGAGGTTGGTTTCTTTGAAACAATAGGCTATGGATTAAAATGTTATTCTTGATTTCTTTCAGAGACTATAATGTTTTGGGCTACTTGGGTAGACACAGGTGGGTTCTCCTCCAAATGAGATTCCTGAGCCATTTCACCACAAAAGAAAGAAGAATTGTAGAGAGTAGGAAGATGAGTTTTAAGAATTACCTGAACATGATGTGGATAATGAATTACAGGTATTTCATCTAGATTCTTTTCATTGTCCTTCTTTGTAATGTCAGAGAAAATTCTCTTTTGCTGTACATAAGAAGAAACACAATGTTCTCTACCAAATCTAGCTTCAACATCAGGAATAAAATGGTTAATAAACATTTGCATAAATCTATGATAATAAACCATTTTCCTGTTTTGATCTCTTGACCCAAGTTTAATACTCATCTGATTTAAGATAATGTGACCAATGTTAATTACTCTGTCATAAAGCAAACTGTAAGCAATATGTGAAGTAGCAGAATTAATTTGCTGAAAAAAATTACATTTACCAGTAAAACATTTACCAATTTGATCAAAGAAGAAAGACCATTCCTTCCTAAGAAAAGACCTATTTAACTGGCTCATGTTGTCTAGAGATCAACTATAACCTAATGTAGACAACATAGTTCTTACATCATCATCAGATGGTTCACTTGCATAATTATCAGTAACAGGTAAGCGAAGTACTGAATTAACAATAGATTCAGTAATATCAAAAGTATCTTGTCCTAAGTGTAGAACAATCTTACCTGATTGACTCTGAGTAGAATCAATTACCTCAGCATTCTCCCAAGCTTGTGAAACAGTAGCTTGATTTATTTCTGGAGATGCTGCCAATGCATAACTCAAAGGTCCAATAGCCATAAAATCCATCACAGGATGAAAATCAGCTGATACTCCTTTCTTGCTGGTGATAGCTGCAACATGATTATTCATCATAAAATCAAAGTCACCAAACTTGAAAGCTACTGATTTAGGTAGACTTCTTTGAGCTGCCATTTTTGATCTGAAATGAACTTGAGAAATCTTGAAATTGATTAGATTCTAAGAACTTGAATTAATGTTTTTGCTTTAGGAAATACGAATTAGAAGATAGCAACAAACAATCAGAGTCTCAAAATAAAGATATATTCAAAAATCCTTCAGACCCTCTAACCCACGTTGACACGTAGGTTGACAGGTGTCAGTCCCTGAAAAATGCAGTTTACCCATGATTTTTAGAAAATAAAATCCAAAATTGATTTCAATTAAATAAATCAGGGTAAATCAAAATAAAATCAATACTGATCAGCTTCATTTTCTGATGTGATCTTTTTCATCAAGATAATCACAACTCTGAATGTGATTAAAAATAATAAAAATAATCATCAATCCTGATGAAATCACTTTCGTTTTACTGATCACTATCATCCTGATTCCAAAGATTAAATGGAGTTCCACGTGGCATTTTAGAATTTAACCTGAAAAGAACATCAATAATCTAAACAAAAAAAAAATCTTGTTAGATTGTCAAAAATATCTTGGAAATATAAAAGGACCAGTCATACGTATATACGCCAATACAATGTACATTTAAAATGACTGTTCAGCTTCTCACTCTTTCCTTTATAAACCCTTGATGTCTTTTGCCTTTCTTAACTCCAAAAACACACAAAACCTCTCTGTAAACACAGAGCTTCCAAAATACACAATGACCTTCAACCAAATCTTTCGATTTCTCACAGATGATGAACACCAAAGATTCAATATTCGTCTCTTTGAAGAGATGACTTTTCTCATCGTTTTAGACATGATTGGAGTAGATCCATATAATGTCCAGAACCTTCTCTTAGAACATCCATCTGTTGGATACAATCACCCTCTAACCTCCTCAAAACTTGAGGATGAAGAATTTGGCCGAGAGTCTGAGGTTGATCTTGATGATGATGTTATACATTTAAGTCAGCTACTCTCATTCAAGTCGCCCAGACAAGGAATCCACGAGCAGATGAGGCTGTTCAAATCACTTGATGGATTTCTTGAGATGCTCATTGTCTGTATCTTAGAATCCATATCATTAGACAAGTATAGGATTATCAGTAGAAGTTAGACAAAAAGATGTTGTATTTCATTTCCATGTATGTAATGCTTTCAATTAATGAAAATACAATTTCTTATTATCTACTTGTCTCTATTGTTTATTGACTGATTTGAATGATGTATAAATTATCAGTATGCATGTATGAAAATTTGTTAATCTAGACTTAACAAAACCCAGAATTAGACCACTATATTACATTAACTTCAGGATTTGAAACTGTTAAAAAATTTCATAATCCTGATACTGACGATGCAATCCTGATGTCAATACTGATGACGTCAGTATAGTGATAACAATTCTAATCCCGATGATTATTAACAAGTCTATCATACTGAAATTTATCAAGGCAAAGTGTTATAGCTAAAGCATTTAACAATCAAATATAGATCCTGACAAGAATATCAAGTCTATAAGCTAAAAACAACATACCTTGCTACTTTTGCAGATGTTAAAGATCTAGAAATTTAACATTCCTAACTCACTTACTAATCTACTGAATGTAGTCTCATCAAGTGGTTTAGTTAGAATATCTGCAAGCTGTTTGTCAGTAGGAACAAAATGAAGTTCTACAGTATCATTCTCAATATGTTCTCTAATAAAATGATACCTGACATCAATGTGCTTAGTCCTTGAATGTTGAACTGGATTTTCTGCAATTTTGATAGCACTAGTATTATCACAAAACATAGGAATACTACTAAGTATCATACCATAATCCATCAACTGATTTCTTATCCAAAGGAGCTGTGCACAACAACTGCCTGCTGCTATGTACTCAGCTTCTGCAGTTGAGGTTGAGACAGATTGTTGCTTCTTGCTTGCCCAAGAAATCAATCTGTTTCCCAAGAATTGACATGTACCTTTCCTGTCTATTTTACACCCTGCATAATCAAAGTCTGAATAGCCAATTAGGAAGAAATCAGATTCTCTAGGATACCACAAACCAAGATTTGGAGTTCCTTTGAGATATCTAAAAATTCTCTTCACAGCAATTAAATGAGATTCCTTAGGATCACTTTGGAATCTAGCACATAAACAGGTAGAAAACATTATATCTGGTCTACTTGCAGTTAGATATAACAATGAGCCTATCATGCCTCTATAACTAGTATTATCCACACTCTTTCCCTTAGGATCAGAGTCTAGTTTAGTGGTTGTTGCCATGGGTGTTTTTGCAACTGCACAGTCTTGAAAGTTGAACCTTCTTAAAAGATCTTTGATATACTTTGACTGATTAATGAAAATACCAGTCTTAGTTTGTTTGACCTGCAAGCCTAAGAAATAATTTAATTCACCCATCATGCTCATCTGATACTTAGACTGCATAAGCTTGCTAAACTTAGCACACAACTTTTCATTAGTAGAGCCAAATATGATATCATCAACATAAACTTGAACTAAAAGCAATTCACCTTTTATCTTTCTAAAGAATAGAGTTTTGTCAATTGTACCTCTTGTGAAGCCATTTTCAAGAAGAAATTTAGACAAAGTCTCATACCATGCTCTTGGTGCCTGCTTTAGTCCATAGAGTGCCTTGTCAAGTTTGTAGACATGATTTGGAAACTTTGGATCAACAAATCCAAGTGGCTGTTCCACATACACTTCCTCATCAAGTTTACCATTTAGAAAAGCACTCTTTACATCCATCTGGTATACCTTGAATTTTGAATAAGCTGCAAATGCAAGAAACATTCTGATTGCTTCCAATCTTGCTACGGGTGCAAAGGTTTCATCAATAATCAATGCCTTCTTCATGAGAGTAACCCTTGGCCACCAGTCTTGCTTTGTTTCTTACAATCATACCAGATTCATCTAGCTTGTTTCTGAAAACCCATTTTGCACCAACAATAGATCTATCTTTAGGTCTTGGTACCAGTTTCTAGACTTTGTTTCTCTCAAACTCATTTAACTCCTCCTGCATTTCAATTACCCAATCAGGATCCTGTAAGGCTTCTTCAACCTTCTTAGGTTCATTCTTTGAGAGAAAGCAACTATACAAGCATTCATTTTGAATTGATCTTCTAGTTCGAACACCACTATTTGGATCACCAATAATCAAATCTTCAGTATAATCCTTTGTCCATTTTCTAACAGGTGGTAGATTGCCTCTGCTAGATTCTCCCCCTAAGTTAGTGGTATCTCTTGTAGAAGAATTCTCTCTGCCTTCAATAACTCCCCTTTGATCAATAGATTCCATATTGCTGTTAGTTACTGATCTTTCATCAGTAGATTCTGAAGGATCAGTTCCTGATGGAGTAGACTCTGAATAGCTAGTCTGCTCCTGATGATCACTGTGTTCTCTTTGATTTATTTGCTCCCCCTCAACAGTAGCATTCCTTTGAGAAGCAATAGAAATTCCTTCTGGAGAACCTTCATCATCACTGGAGAGTATCTCAAAATTCTTCAGATTTTCAAATTCCAATTTGTCATGGCTCTCATCAGTTTGCAGAATTCCATAACAATGTGAGTTCTGAGATTGTAAACTTTGAAGGCCTTAGATGCTAAATATCTTAGAAAGATTGCTTCATCCGATTTGGCTTCAAATTTTCCAAGTTGTTCTGGATGAACTTTTAGGACATAGCATTTGCATCCAAAGATGTGAAAATATTTCACACTTGGTTTCTTTCCTTTGATCATCTCATAAGGAGTTTTTCCATGACTATTTACCAAGGTACAGTTTTGAGTGAAACATGCAGTGTTAATAGCTTCTGCCCAAAAATAGGTTGGAAGCTTTGCATCTGCAAGCATGGTTCTTGTTGCCTCTATGAGAGTCCTGTTCTTTCTTTCCACTACACCATTTTGCTGAGGTGTACCAGGTGCAGAAAATTGTTGAGTGATTCCATTGTCTGCACAATACTCCTCCATTGTAGAATTCTTGAATTCTGTACCATTGTCACTCCTAAGTACTTTGACTTTGTACTCAGAGTTATTCTGAATATTCTTGATAAGTTCAATGATTTGCTGAGGAGCTTCATCCTTCTTGTGTAGAAAGAACACCCATGTGAACCTTGTGAAATCATCCACTATCACTAGAGCATATCTTTTCTTGCTGATAGACATAATGTTTACTGGACCAAACAGATCAAGATGTAGCATGTGAAATGGTTCAGTAATTGAATTTTCAGTCTTGCTCTTGAAAGTGGTTCTTCTCTGTTTTCCAAGCTGACAGGCATCACAAAGTCCATCTTGCACAAAATTTGCCTTAGGTAGACCTCTCACCAGATTATGCTTAACAAGTTGATTAAGCTTCTTGAAGTTGAGATGTGAGAGCTTCTTGTGCCAATTCCAGCTTTCATTACTTGTTGCTTTGCTATAGAGACATCTAACAATTCCTTTAGATGTATCACTTAAGCTGGCTTCATATATGTTACCATGTCTTTGACCAGTTAGAACAATGTCTCCATTCTGCATATTCAAGATTTTGCATCCTTCTCTGTCAAAGATTGATTTGTAACCTTTATCACCCAGTTGACTTATGCTTAAAAGAGTATGTTTCAAGCCTTCAACCAGTGCTACATTTTCTATGATGACATTCCCCAAAACAATTGAGCCATATCCCAGAGTTTCTCCTTTGTTGCCATCTCCAAAAGATATTACTGGGCCAACTTTCCTCTCAAACTTTGTAAGCAGGGACTTCTTTCCAGTCATATGTCCAGAGCATCCACTGTCCAAGATAATTGAATGCTTCTTTCCTGTGCCCTGTAAACAAAAAGTAACTAGTTAGAATTTTTTAGGACCCAACTTTGATTAGATCCTTTCTTACTAGATTTTGAAACAACAGGCTTTGAAGATTTTGCCTTTACTTTACCTGTTGCAGAGTCAACCTTAGACTCTGATTTCAAAAACTGTTTGTGACTAGGAGTTTCAGATTTCAGAGAATAATAGTCATAATACAGTTTATGATATTCTCTACACATGTAAATGGAATGAAGTAAACTACCACAATGATAACAAGCTTTTTGTGGTTGGTATTGAATTTTCTGAGTCTTGGGGAATCTGGACTCAATTTTCCAAGAAGGTTTTTTATTGCAGTCTAGGGCCAAATGATTATGATTTCCACACTTATAACATTTTTTCCTAGGTGCATCAGGTACATTCTGGTAATTATTCTCTTTGTTAATACCTTCTTTTCCATTCCTATTTCTCTTGATCTTGCTAGACTCTGAAAGACTATCTAATCTCTGTTTCAACTGAGACTTAGACAGAAACCCTATGTTCATATTCTTAGGTTTCACTAACACTTTCTCATCTGAATTACTATTGTTAATCCTTTTGTGTACAACATGGGTACCTTTTGAATCAACAAATTTAACATGATTAGGTTCAGAAACAATTTTCTTACCTTCAGATTTAGATGTGCTAGCTTCTATTTTACTATCATCATTGACAATAGCTACTTTTTCTTCTTGTTTAGCCTTATCAAAACCTAAACCATTAACCTTACCACGAATTCCACTTTCAAAGATTTCTATGGTCTTTTTACCAGAATTGTTAATGGTCTTAATCACATCTCTCTCTTCTTCTAGTTCTTTTCTGACATAGTCATAAGCCTCAAGAATAACACTATAATCATGCTTAGCTTTATCAGAACTTAACTTGTATTCTTCCATTTGAATTAACTCAGATTCAAGAAAATTATTTCTATCAACTAATTTATCATTCTTAATCTTAAGTTCATCTCTTTCACAAGTAAGAATTCTAAAATTAGTCATAAGATTCTTAAACTCAGCATAGATAGATCTAATTTCATCAGAATTTAAGTTATCAAATGAATCAAGAGAGTGAAGTGATACCTTAATAAAGGATGGAGAAGTTTTCATTGGAGATCCAGGTTTGTCTGAAACATTTGCCATCAGTGCAATGTTGTCATAATCCAATTTTTCTTCAGAATCACTGGAATCAGCCCAATCTTTCTGTGTGACCATAAGTGCATTACCCTTTCCTGAATTCATAGGCTTCTTACACTCACTAGCAAAGTGTCCAAGCTCGCTGCAGTTAAAGCACTTGATCTTGGCCTTATCAAGCTTGACAATTGTACTTTTGACTTTGTCACTCTTCTTCTCCTCCTTCTTTTGAAAAGGTCCTTTGCTAAATCTTTTCATGTTGAATCTTCCTTTCTTGAAAGCTTTAGCAAACATAGCAAAGAGTTCCTGCATCTCAGATTCAGAATCATTATTGTCAGAGTCCATATCAGTAGTCTCTGACTCAGAACTTTCTTTGCTTTTCTTCTTCCTTGAGTTCTTTACAGCAGTCTCTTCATGCTGTTCTTCCGGAAGCTTTTTTAATTCAGATTGAGCAGTAAGTGCAACAGTCTTCATCTTTCCTTCACTCCTGCTCTTCTTCTGCTGCTTGTCAAGTTCATAAGCTCTCAGTTTTCCATACACTGCCTCTAATGATATCTCATCCAGATCATTAGCTTCCTCAATCGCAGATATATTCTCTTTGTAGAAATCAGGCAAAGCTTTCATGAACTTTGTATTCATATCCTCCAAGTCATAATATTTACCATGCATGACCATCTCATTGATGAGTTTTGTAAACCTATCAAAGGTATCAGTAAGTGACTCACCAGACTTGGATTCAAAGTACTCATACTGTTGTATAAGTAGTGTCCTCATATTCTTCCTGACAGGCTTAGTTCCTTCACAGTGAACCTTAAGATTGTCCCATATATCCTTAGCAGTTTTACAAGAGAGAACATAGTTAGTGAGAACAGAATCAAGACTGTTGAATAATATGTTTCTCACTTTAGCATCTTTAAGAACATTCTCCTTATCCTTATCTGACCACTCAGATTTTGGCTTCTCTGCTGTATGTTCTGGAACAACTTGACCATCAACAGTTGCTTGTCCAATAACCTTCATTGGGATAAAAGGTCCATCTCTGATTCTGTCAAGATAATCAGGATCTGTTGCTTCCAGATGATGCAACATCTTTACTTCCCATAGAGTATATTCGTTTCTCTTGAGCATAGGAATCTTAGTATTCCCATCCTTGTAACCAGACATGATTGCAGATCTTTATGATTATTCGAAATCAACCTGCTCTGATACCAATTGTTAACTCGAATAACTTGTAGAAGGGGGGGGGTTGAATACAAGTTATATAATCGTGTCTGATTTTTGCTTGGTTATATGAACAAGAATAAACGAATGAATCAAATTCTGTTTGTATTAAATAAATCAAATACAAACTCTACCAAAGGTGTACAAATACCTTTAGCAGCTGTTGACAAAATAAAATTCTCTCTGTTTGCACTCTCGTATACTTACGATTATAAACCTCACGAACACCTTACAATGATATAGAGAGAGTATTTATAATGCTTCCTATCAACTAATCACAGAAAAATAATCTATACATGACAATGTTCTACCGTCCAGTTGATAGTTTCCATCAATAGAAAATTCTTTCCTTCATGAAATCTTCTTGCTTGTTCCTCAAACAAAGATCCTGTTTTATAGCACTTGCCAGTTTCTGTAGCATCCATAATGACATCATCAGTAACAACGACTGATATCAGGATTCCATCTTGCATCAGGATCTGACCATCCCATCAGTACTTGATCAGTATTTGACTTGACGTATCAGGATTGAATCTCAGTTCCTGACATGTAGTACTCGATGCACTGTTCATTCCTGACTAAACTTTACAGATAACTGTCTAACACATATTTCCTATACAAAGTGCTAAATCCTTTATAAATCAGGATATACAAGAAGTATAAGTAAAATTCTATTCTTAACATCACAACTCATGAATTATTCCTAACAATTTGTGCTTCAAATGTTCATTTGTATTTACTCCACAATTTTTTATGTTATGTTTCATTCATTAATTTTGTGCTTCTTGTGCATTTTCTTGTAGCATGTAATTGAAAAGATGAAGGAGCAGTATGCCGGGGCAAAAATCTCTAATGTTGCTCTTCTAGTGTTGGAGGCTAACTATTTTGGTTAAGTTATTTGATAGGATAGAAAAATGCCATCTATTCTAAATATGTAAAACGAATATGTTATTTCTTATTATTGACCTGATTTGATTTTTAAATTTTAGATCCATTGGATCATAATATTGATGTCATCAAGTCAGAGGATTTTTTTATCTAAAGTTGGCACTGGCAACCAAATGCTAATTCAGGTACAATCACTTTTCACTGATACCTGATACCATAACTTTACATACAAGTTAAGGTTTACTGTGAAAATTAAATACAAAAAGAGTCATGCAAATAAATATATAGACCAATGAGTTTGCATATTTTTGCCTTAGTGCAATCCTATCACTTACAAAGTCCACCATAGCATGCAGAGATCAATGTGATGTCTGACATAATTATACAGTTACCACTACTCTGCAAAATTGTTGCTTATATGCATGCCATAAGATCTTATGTATTGAACTTGCAAGTAAAACAGTTGATAATACACCCCATAAATTGCCACCGCCTAGCCTGACACGTGTCTGCTGACCGCGATCGACCCGCCAGTACAGCTACATGCCACCACCACAGACACGGACCTCTAGACACTTAGCATTATTTACACTTCACTCTGGGAAGAACATACATGTTTTAAATATAATTATATCACAACATCTTGTTATTACAATATATATATATATATGGAGATGATCAAATGAGAACCCAACTTATAATGAGAACTTAGTCCAAATCTCAGCTCTCCATTTTATACTATATTAGTTAATATGGACCATATAATCTAATATAATTATATTAATACCCACCCCACCCCACCAGAACCCCACCTTACCAGCACCCTCACCCCTACTTTCTCCGGTCAAGTCGCCGGAATATGCAAATTCTGACCAACTCGAAAAATACCAAGAATGATTTTCCAGATCTGCCAACCCCCACCACCTGCCATCACCTCCGATCTATGGCCCCGTAGGGGCACCATCTTCTCCGATTCCACCAGCACCATCCTCTCATCCCCCGCCACCATCTTTTCCGATCTGTCACCATCACCCCCACCATCCTCCGATATACCACCATCACCAACCTCTCATCTCTCGTCCACATCTCTCTGATCGTCTCTCCTCTCCGATAAACTAACTATACCAACGATTTTCGATCCTTTTTTTTAATGATTTCAAGTTCAGAATCTTTAGTGATTTTCGTTTAAATTTTAGTGATTTGTTTTAAATTTTTGGTAATTCGGCCTGCAATTTGCTCATTCAGGTGGTGGTGTTTCATGTGGTGTGGTGGTGTTTGATGCGATGATTGTGTTTGTTTTAGTGGTGATTGTGGTGACCTTTTGGTGGTGGAGGTAGTGATTATGGTGTCGTTTGTGGTGGTTGTGATGGTTAGTGGTGTTGATGGCAGTTGAGTAGTGGTGTTGTAATGCAGCGGGTGGTTAGTGGTGGTTGTGACGTTGATGATGATATGGTGGCGATGATGATTAGGTAGTGGTGGTGTAATTCTGTCGATGTGATGGCGGAGGCGACGATGAAGATGTGGCGGCAATGATGGTGTGTGTTTGGGGGGCAGCTAGGGGTGGATCGGTTGGGCTGGACTGGGCTGGGGTGGAGTGTGGTGGGTGGGTGAGGTTGTATAATTATAGAATGTATTTGTATTTAAATTTTGGTGATTCTATTTATAAATTTAGTGATTCTGAATTAGTTCTTAGTTCTCACTATAAGGAAATTCTCATTAGAGTATATATATATAGGCTAGCGTTCAAATAGAAACCAACCTTAGAATAGAAACTAGAAACTTACACTAAATAAATTATATTTCATTTATTTTAATGGCCCCGCTAGGGGCACCTTCACAGAAAACTTATAAAATTCTTGGCTCTATTCAACAAAAATATATAAAAAAAAGTTACTGTTCACGTGCCACGTCATCACGTGAAGAGTAACTTTTTTTTTAATTTTTTGTTGAATAGAGCCAATAATTTTAAACGTTTTTTGTATTGGGGTACCCCTAATTTGGTCATTAGATTAGCTTGAAATATTTAATTTATGTTTAGTTTCTAGTTTCTATTCTAAGTTAGTTTCTATTAGAACAAGACCATATATATATATATATATATATATATATATATATATATATATATATATATATATATATATATATATATATATATATATATATACTATTATATAAAAGCCGAAACATTAAAAGTTTGGTCGGTCGGTTGGTCGGTCAGTACGGTACCTATTGATTTTACTTATTTACCCTTACTCAATTACAGATAAAATCCATCCTACTAACTAATCAATTTCCTTTTTCAGGTTAAACATATTATCTTATCTATTTTTCAATAACTAAATAATTTACTTTTTCAGGTAAAATAAAATATATTTTATATTTTATCTAACTAAAATTTCTCCTTTATTAATCAATTTCCTTTTTCAGGTTAAACATATTATCTTTTCTATTTTTCAATAACTAAATAATTTCCTTTTCAGGTAAAATACAATATCTTTAACATTTTATCTAACTAAATTTCTACTTTCAATATCTTTAACATTTTATCTAACTAAAATTTCTACTTTTTTAAAAACAGTACAAGCAATTTTGTTTAATAAAATAACATAATTTATATTATAATTGTTATTAAATAATCAATTACCTTTTTCAGCCAAAAACACGTTACCTTTTCTCTTTTATCTAACTAAAATCGCTCTTTTTCCAATTATATCATGGACGGTTACCATTTTCAGCCAAAACACGTTACCTTTTTTTCTTTTCTCTTACTAAAATCTCTCTTTTTTCAATTATATCACGGGCGTTTCTATTTATAAAATAAAATAATAATATCATAATACTAATAATTAACCGATTACCTTTTTACCTAAAACGTATCATCTTTTCTATTTTTTCTAATTAAATTGTGACACCCTTATACCACATGATAATCATAAGACCACTGAATTATTATCTTAATAAGTGCAACATTTTCAAATTCATAAATACCAAAACAACTTAAATAATACACTTAGTCACAACCTTATTCATTATCTGGATATTACATTTTCGGTGACATATCCATAATATCTGATACAATACTCAAAATCATTACACACAACATCATATATATATATATATATATATATATATATATATATATATATATATATATATATATATATATGAGTAGGGATCTAGAGAAAACCCCTTTAAAAGGAGAACTTAGAAAACTAAATTAAAATATAGCACATATGGTATTCAAACTGATCGTTGGGAGATGGAGTAAAATGTGGTGAAATTAGATTTTAAAAAAATATCACCGATTGACGGGAAAAATCAAATTAAAAACGGAGGGGATTAGGTGGGATTGTGTGTGTGAGGGTGTATTTGATTAGTGTGTGGGTGCCCCTGGCGGGCCATTGATTATAATACATCCAATGGTTAGGATTAGTACCTTAGTTTTCTTCAAAAAAAGAGTTCTCTTTTGATCATTTGCCTATATATATATATATATATATATATATATATATAGGTGCAAAATATGAAAAGCAGGGAGTCTCGAGCATCAGCTGGCCAACCTGTGACTCGAACTTGATCTACAACTTCACACTTCTATTAGTGAAAGCCTATCTCCTAGAAATTTCCTGAAAAATAATTACGCTTTATATGAGACGCCACTCAGTGAGCAATAATCTCTTTCACAATTTATACTCCAGACATAATTAATTAAAAAGAAATCAAGTTAAATAATAATACATTGCATATTTGAAAAGTATAAACATGTAAACAGATCAGTCACAAAATAATGGAAATACATGTAACCTAAGTATGTGCTTTTGTTTATTCCATTCACGTTATTTGTTGTGACCTGTCAATTTACTATAGCATCCCCCGGGATTCACATTATTCACGTTGATGGCCTCAATGGCTCGTAATTCACGTTATTAGCCGGCATAAAATTCACGTTAGTAGCCACAAAGGCTAGAAATTCACGTTGATAGCCACAAAGGCTGATAATTCACGTTAAAGGCTAGCTAGGCCCATATTTGATGCTACAACATTGATGGTCACAACGCCTTTAATTAATTCCATGCATGCCACTAAAATGCATGCACATGTTTTCATGTTTCAAAATTTTGTCATGTAGTAACTATATTCATCCAGAGATCGACTCAACACG
Organism: Kitagawia praeruptora; assembly: GCA_037693485.1. Classification (NCBI taxonomy): domain Eukaryota; kingdom Viridiplantae; phylum Streptophyta; class Magnoliopsida; order Apiales; family Apiaceae; genus Kitagawia; species Kitagawia praeruptora. Next base: position 109,991,449 of record CM075351.1, on the reverse strand, counting down.
TAATCACATTATTCATGTAACATGTAAAGTCATGTAATCAAATAAGTCATCTCAGTCACACATTAAACACACACTTAACAGACAGAGAGAATATTCGATTATTACTCACCTTGACTCGTTCGATGACTTAGGCTGATGGATTGTTTGTCACGAACTCGACACCCTTCTGAGAGCCTAAACAAATATAAACTATAATTAATGATTAAGAAATAATTGAGTCTTACTACTCGTGTATATATGAATATATTTACTAATGCATGTAAGTAGGAACAATGTACCCTTAATACTATCTCCCTTATATGCCTATTTCTACCGAAATTTTGGCATGACCTATTCGTAAATTGGACTATACCCGGTGTATAACCACCTCAAATACAATCTCAAACCAATTTAAGACATCCATAAGCACTCCACAACACCAACGATACCCACTCAATCTCCAATCATTATTCGTATACCATTTTCAACTATAACTCCAATGAAATCCAAGGTCAAAATCTTAACTATTAATACCATACATCACATACTTTGTAATCAACTAGACAATGTCAAAACTAACAACTTTAATCTTTTTCCCAACCTCAAATAAGGTTGTTAACTCAATGAAGATAATTCTCCATAATAGAACGAACATAAAACAAACTTAAAAACGTAAAACGCTATCGCACACACCTTACTCTAACATATTTAGTAAATCCAGAAATTATTCATAAATCACCAAAATTCCCCAGAATCTTCTTGGATATCATATAAACATCTCATAAAAATTTCCAAGTCAATTCCATCTTCTAACTAAGTGAATAATTAATCCAAACTCACTGCAAAAATAGTTTATCAAATCTGCGCTGCTTGTCTTCTAAAATTTTTCATAAATTGAAAAATAAATATTTGCCTACCAAACCTCTGCCATTTCAAAACTGAACATAATATATTTACACTATAAAAATTTGGGTTTGAGAAACTTAGATTATCTAGGACAATCGTCCATCCAAATTTGATTCAAGAACAGGGCAAACTTTTCTGTAACAGTCACACTCAAACATTTTTAATAAATTCAAAAATCAATATTTCTGTGCAAATCTTCCTCTGAAATATTTATAGTTCCTTCCTCTTTCTTCAATAAAAATTTCAACTCAGAATTCAAAGCTTAACTAGGTGAAATACAATTCCAAAGTAAGAATCCCGAGACCTTGCTCTGTTCTGCACAGATTTTACTAAAACATCGTTTTCTCCTAGCTCGTTAACTTAAATGACACACCGTTTTTTACTACACACTCTAGACTCCAAGGAGAACAACTTTGATCACAAAACTTTTGTCCAAAACAGAGAATACCCCTCCCGAATTAGCAGTACAAATAGGGCAGAAACTGAAACTTTCTGGACCACTAACTTCATCTCACTTCTTAAGCACATAAGCAACTTATTAAAGATACTTTGTAAAGATTGGAACCATACCTTACTTGTCCCTTCTTTCCCAGAGATTTTATTGATTTTATCAAGATTTTAAAGTGGAAGATTGATGGTGTTCTCCCCTCTTCTTTCTAAAACAGTCCAGGACTTCTTCTTCCTCTTCTTCTCCTTGATTTCTTCTCCTTTCTCCTCTTTTCTCCCTTTCTCCCTTTCTCTCTTTCTCTCTTGATTTCTCTTGATAATGGTAGAATTCTCTAGAGAAAATGAAGATGACTTCTTTGTTTAATATCAATCATTTAATTGGAAAATTACTAAAATGCCCTTTATTTTAATACTTTCCCATCCTATTAACTTAATCCATCGTTTAATTATATAACTACCCACTAAATAATTAACTAAGCTCTATACATAATAAAATAAAGTTTAACAACTCCAACTTCCATTTTCTTATTCTATTTTCTTTATCCGGAACATCCGATCTTGATTCGGTAATCGTAATTAAATAATTTGTCTAACAAAATTTTCCGAAAATATAAATCAATAACGATTTGTAACTATTTATTTGGAAAGAGATGTTACAATCTTCCCTCCTTAAAGAATTTTGTCCTCAAAATTCATACCTGAATTATCGAATAAGTAGGGGTATTGTCGTCTCATACTCTCTTCCGTTTCCCAAGTTGCTTCCTCTTTTGAGTGATTCTTCCATATTACCTTTACCAAAGGTATTTCTCTGTTTCTTAACTGTTTGGTTTTATACCCAACAATTTCTATCAGCTCTTCCACATAGCTCACATTTTCAGAGATTTCTATTTCTGGATCCTTTAGCACATGTGTAGGATCAGAACAATACATTCGTAGCATGCTAACATGAAAGACATTATGAATTTGAGAAAGCTCTAAGGGTAAATCTAACTTATAAGCTAAGGGTCCTATTCTTTCGATAATCTCATACGGCCCTATGTACCTCGGACTTAATTTTCCTTTATTACCAAACCTCATCACCCCTTTCCACGGAGACACCTTTAAAAATACTTTTTCCCCAACTTGATACTCCATTTCTCGTCTGTGTTGATCAACATAACTTTTTTGACGATCTTGTACAGCCTTCAACTTCTCTTTCACAATCTTAACCTTATCTAACGCATTTTGAACAAAATCTGGACCTTCCAAGATTATTGTACCTTCTTTATCCCAGTATAATGGACTCCTACACTTTCTTCCATATAATGCCTCGTACGGTGCCATTCCGATACTACTATGAAAATGATTATTGTATGCAAATTCTATTAAAGCAATATATTCATCCCATGAACCTCTGAATTCCAGAACACATGCTCTTAACATACCTTCTAATGTTTGAATGGTTCTTTCGGATTGTCCGTCAGTTTGAGGATGAAATGATGTGCTGAAATTCAACCTAGTCCCAAGGCATCTTGAAAACTTTTCCAAAATCGTGAGGTAAATCTAGGGTCTCTATCAGAAACAATGGAAATAGGTACTCCATGCAATCTCACAATTTCATTGACATATCGTTTTGCCAAATGATCAAGTGTATAACCCCAACGAATTGGTAGAAAATGAGCAGACTTTGTGAGTCGATCAACAATGACCCATATAGCATCATTCCCTTTTCGAGTTTTAGGTAAACCCATAACAAAGTCCATGGTAATGTGCTCCCATTTCCATTCAGGGATAGACAAAGGATATAACTTACCAGCTGGAGCTTGATGTTCGATCTTTACTTGTTGGCACGTCAAGCACCTTGCTGTAAATTCTGATACTTCTTTCTTCATTCCAGGCCACCAATAATGAGATTTCATGGTGTGATACATGATTTTTGTTGCTCCAGGATGCATAGCATATGGTGCATTATGTGCTTCATCCAAAAATCTCTCGACGTAGATCATCAACATTGGGAACACAAATCCGATCATTGATCATTAATGTCTCATCCTGTAAGGTAAAACTAGTAGTTTCCCCCGTTTCACTTTCTCAATGATATCCAATAATTGTGGATCACATGCTTGTGCTTCTTGGATCCTCTCTTTTAAAACGGGTCGTATTTTTAATGTAGCAAGCAAAGCTCCAACATCTTCAACGTTCAAATCAACATTCATCTTTCTTAAAGCTATCAAAGATGACAAATAAGATTCCTTAAAATTTGGTCTGCTACTGCTACTTTTTCTGCTCAAGGCATCAGCAACAGTATTTGCTTTTCCCGGATGATATTCAATAGTACAATCATAATCCTTCAACAATTCCAGCCATCGTCTTTGTCTCATATTTAACTCCTTTTGGCTCATCAAATACTTCAGACTCTTATGATCCGTGAAAATTTGAAATGTTTCTCCATATAAGTAATGCCTCCAAATTTTTAAAGCAAATACAACTGCTGCTAATTCCAAATCATGAACTGGATAAGATAACTCGTGAGGCCTTAGTTGTCTATAAGCATATGCAATTACTCTTCCATGTTGCATAAGAACACACCCTAAGCCTTGATGAGAAGCATCACTATAGACAACAAAACCTCCTTGACCCGACGGAGTAGCTAAAATTGGAGCTGAGGTTAATCGATGCTTTAATTCTTCAAAACTTTGTTGAGCCGCCTCATTCCATTGAAAGGGAACATTCTTTCTAAGTAATTTCGTCATTGGTCCTGCAATTTTAGAAAACCCTTCCACAAAACGTCGATAATAACCAGCCATACCAAGAAAACTCCGTACTTCTGTGACATTTTTCGGTGCTTCCCAATTTAAGATCGCTTCTATTTTTGTTGGATCAACTTCAATCCCTCTACTTGAAATAATATGTCCCAAAAATACAACATGGTCTAACCAAAACTCACATTTACTCAACTTAGCGTATAACTGTTTCTCTTGCAAGGTTTGCAAAACCGTCCTCAAGTGATGTTCATAATCTTGTGCATTCTTGGAGTAAATAAGTATGTCATCAATGAATACTATAACAAACTTATCAAGAAAAGGCTGGAAAACCTTATTTATTAAGGCCATAAACACAGCTGGGGCATTGCTTAAACCAAAAAGGCATCACTAGAAACTTAAAATGTCCATATCGCGTTCTAAAAGCAGTTTTAGGAATATCCTCTTTTGCAATTTTTAACTGATGGTATCTTGATCTCAAGTCAATCTTTGAGAAAACATGTGCACCTTGTAATTGATCGAACAAATCATCTACTCGCGGTAATGGGTACTTGTTCTTTACGGTAACTTGATTTAACTTACGGTAATCAATACATAATCTCATTGTACCATCTTTCTTCTTAACAAACAACACTGGTGCACCCCATGGAGAGACACTTGGACGGATAAATCCCTTTTCCAATAACTCTATCAATTGCTTCTTCAATTCCTTTAATTCTACTGGTGCCATCCGGTATGGAGAAATTGAAATTGGTGTCGTACCTGGTATAAGCTCAATAGAAAACTCTATATCTCTATCTGGTGGCATACCTGGCAATTCTTCTGGAAATACATCCGGAAAGTCCCTAACTACTAGAATATCTTCCAACTTACTCGTGGTGACATTTGTGTCAACCACATGTGCCAAATAAGCCTCACAACCATTCCTAATCATTTTGAAAGCTTTCAAAGCAGAAACCAAACAACTTGGTATCATTTTACGATCACCATATAATAACACTCTATCCTGACCAGGAGAATCAATCACAACCTCTTTAGTATAGCAATCTACCTTAGCATGATGTCTAGATAATCAATCCATGCCTAGGATGATATCGAACTCACAAAAAGGTAAAACTAACAAATCTGCATCTAATTTTGCCTCCCCTATCTTAATACTACAATCCTTATATACTTTATCCAAAACCATAACCTCATTCAATGGAGTACGGACACTCACTTTAGTAGATAAAGTATTAGGACTTGCATGCATACGAGATTCAATTCTAGAGTATATGAATGAATGCATAGAACCAGGATCAATCAGAACATAAGCTTCAAATTGTTGCAAAAGAATTTTACCGGTGATTACTTCTGGTGTTGCTGCTGCTTCATCTCTGGTTAGTGCAAAGATTCGTCCTTGTGTAGGTGGCTTAGAACTCTGAGCTTCTGACTGATTGATACTTTTCCCTTTGTTTCTACCAAAGAATGTTCTAGTTCCCCTATTTTCCGTGTTTTGAACGGTTGGCTCTGACGCAGCTTGTCCAGTATTTAATCTTTTTGGACATTCTCTCACAAAATGCCCTTGTTCACCACAAAAATAGCATCCTCCGGAAATCCCTCTACATTCCCCAAGATGTTGTCTACCACAGTGTGGGCATGTAGTCTTCACTTGTGTAGCTGGCCTTAAACTTCTATTAGGGTTTCCTGAACTGAAAAACCTTCCACCACTAGGTCTAGAGGCATTCCCTCTTGTAAATGATTGAGCAGGTGCACTATAATTTTGATGCTTACTTGGCCTACCACCATGTCCCACTACAAATCCTGTTGCTTCTCTTTTCGGCCTCTGTAAGAAAGTGGGCCTCTCTTTGATTAAGCGTTCAGTTCGAATGGCTGCAGCTCTCAAGTCTGTGTAAGTATGAAGATCTCCAGGAGTAATCTTGCTTCTAATTTCATATTTGAGACCTTCTTCAAAATGCCTACACCGATCTCTTTCAGTTGACACCAAAGCCAAGGCATAACGAGATAACTGTGTAAATTTCACTTTATATTCCGCAACAGTCATATTTCCTTGTTTCAAGTTCAAAAACTCCCTCTGCTTCTCATCTCTATAAATCCTGGGCATATATTTATCTCTGAACTCCCGTAGAAAATCATCCCAGGTTAACACTGGTGGTTGAATGTATGCATTAGGGACAGTCTCCCACCAATCATAAGCATCCTCCTGAAGCAATGACACCGCATAGTCGAACTTCTTTTCCGGATTACAACGCACCATATTAAAAACTCTTTCAGTTCTTTTCAACCATGTTTCAGCTTCAGCAGGATCTATAGTACTCGAGAAATCAGTTGCCCCTAACTTCCTAAGTTCCTTATAGTTTCGTACCATTGGTGCATTCCTAGGTCCCTCAACTTCTTGTTCCATTCCTATATGTTGTCCATGTAAATGTGAAGATGGAACATGTGATCCACCTATAGACTGTTGTTGGCCAGCTGCTCCTTGACTCCCTTGTGCATTTTGATCTTGATTATCCATATTTAGTGTCCTATACATACATATAGATGTTAAACACTACATAACCACATGTTTATGAATGCAATATCTAAGTGCCCTAAGAATCATATCCCTGCTCTGATACCAACTAAATGTGACACCCTTATACCACATGATAATCATAAGACCACTAAATTATTATCTTAATAAGTGCAACATTTTCAAATTCATAAATACCAAAACAACTTATATAATACACTTAGTCACAACCTTATTCATTATCTGGATATTACATTTTCGGTGACATATCCATAATATCTGATACAATACTCAAAATCATTACACACAACATCGTATATATATATATATATATAGGTGCAAAATATGAAAAGCAGGGAGTCTCGAGCATCAGCTGGCCAACCTGTGACTCGAACTTGATCTACAACTTCACACTTCTATTAGTGAAAGCCTATCTCCTAGAAATTTCCTGAAAAATAATTACGCTTTATATGAGACGCCACTCAGTGAGCAATAATCTCTTTCACAATTTATACTCCACACATATTTAATTAAAAAGAAATCAAGTTAAATAATCATACATTACATATTTGAAAAGTATAAACATGTAAACAGACCAGTCACAAAATAATGGAAATACATGTAACCTAAGTATGTGCTTTTGTTTATTCCTTTCACGTTATTTGTTGTGACCTGTCAATTTACTATAGCATCCCCCGGGATTCACATTATTCACGTTGATGGCCTCAATGGCTTGTAATTCACGTTATTAGCCGGCATATAATTCACGTTAGTATCCACAAAGGCTAGAAATTCACGTTGATAGCCACAAAGGCTGATAATTCACGTTAAAGGCTAGCTAGGCCCATATTTGATGCTACAGCATTGATGGTCACAACGCCTTTAATTAATTCCATGCCACTAAAATGCATGCACATGTTTTCATGTTTCAAAATTTTGTCATGTAGTAACTATATTCATCCAGAGATCGACTCAACACATAATCACATTGTTCATGTAACATGTAAAGTCATGTAATCAAATAAGTCATCCCAGTCACACATTAAACACACACTTAATAGACAGAGAGAATATTCGATTATTACTCACCTTGACTCGTTCGATGACTTAGGCTGATGGATTATTTGTCACGAACTCGACACCCTTCTGAGAGCCTAAACAAATATAAACTATAATTAATGATTAAGAAATAATTGAGTCTTACTACTCGTGTATATATGAATATATTTACTAATGCATGTACGTAGGAACAATGTACCCTTAATACTATCTCCCTTATATGCCTATTTCTACCGAAATTTCGGCATGACCTATTCGTAAATTGGACTATACCCGGTGTATAACCACCTCAAATACAATCTCAAACCAATTTAAGACATCTATAAGCACTCCACAACACCAACGATACCCACTCCATCTCCAATCATTATTCGTATACCATTTTTAACTATAACTCCAATGAAATCCAAGGTCAAAATCTTAACTATTAATACCATACATCACATACTTTGTAATCAACTAGACAATGTCAAAACTAACAACTTTAATCTTTTTCCCAACCTCAAATAAGGTTGTTAACTCAATGAAGATAATTCTCCATAATAGAACGAACATAAAACAAACTTAAAAATGTAAAACGCTATCGCACACACTTTACTCTAACATATTTAGTAAATCCAGAAATTATTCATAAATCACCAAAATTTCCCAGAATCTTCTTGGATATCATATAAACATCTCATAAAAATTTCCAAGTGAATGCCATCTTCTAACTAAGTGAATCATTAATCCAAACTCACTGCAAAAACAGTTTATCAAATCTGCGCTGCTTGTCTTCTAAAAATTTTCATAAATTGAAAAATAAATATTTGCCTACCAAACCTCTGCCATTTCAAAACTGAACATAATATATTTACACTATAAAAATTTGGGTTTGAGAAACTTAGATTATCTAGGACAATCGTCCATCCAAATTTGATTCAAGAACAGGGCAAACTTTTCTATAACAGTCACACTCTTATTTGGTTTGGTTTGGTAACGGTCAAACCGGTCAAAGTCGACATTCCTTTTAACTAGTCTTGTCCCGAATGATGAATCTATTTTTTAAAATTATTTTTTCGACGTTCCAATCGCACGGGTGTCAAGATCTAACGATTTTAATGAAGTGGTAATTTTTTAAAAATTTTCCTATATTTATTTGGTTTGTTTTGGTAAAAGTCAAACCGGTCAAAGTCGACCTTCCTTTTAACTAGTCTTGTCCCGAATGATGAATCTATTGTTTTAAATTATTTTTTCGACGTTCCAATCGCACGGGTGTCAAGATATAATGATTTTACTAATGTGTTAATTTTTAAAAAAATTCCTATATTTATTTGGTTTGGTTTTATAACGGTCAAACCGGTCAAAGTCGACCTTCCTTTTAACTAGTCTTGTCCCGAATGATGAATCTATTTTGTTAAATTATTTTTTCGACGTTCCAATTGTACGGATGTTTAGATCTAACGATTTTAGTGATGTGGTAATTTTTTTTTAAAAAAACCTATGTTTATTTGGTTTGATTTTATAATGGTCAAAGAGGTAAAAGTAGACTTTCTTTTTAACTAGTTTTGTCTCGAATGATGATTCTATTTTTTAAATTATTTTTTCGACGTTCCAAACGTACGAATGTTAAGATCTAACGATTTTAGTGTTGTGGTAAAATTTAAAAAAATCCTAGATTTATTTGTTTTGATTTTATAATAGTAAAATCGGTCAAAGTAAATATTCTTTTTAACTTGTCTTGTCCCGAATGATGATTCTATTTTTTTTAAAATAGATTTTAAATTTTAAATTTTTTTAAATTGTGTTACAAATACATTTTATATTATTAATATTAAAAAAAATTAAAATTTTAAAATCATTTTAAGACAACATTGATGAAAATAGGGGAAAAAATAAAAAATATGAAAAATTAGTGAAAGTAGGATAACATTCATCACACAAATAGTGAGTATGATTTCTTGGGTGTGTATGAATTTTAGTTTAAAATTTGGTCTTTTTATTATTTTTATTTTATTTTTTAATTAATTCTACAAGCTAGTTGAAAATGGGATAAAAATAAAAAAAATCGAAAATTAATGACTCAGCATCACAATCACTCGGCAACGTTGCCCAATCAAAAATTTGGGCCGAAAATTTCCCCCTTCACGAAATAATTCACACTACTTTCCCCCCAAAACACACTACTTTCTCTCAAAATCCCTCAGCTCATCTCATTCTCTCTAGTCTCTACTCCCTAGAGCCGGCAATTTGGTACACGACACGAAAACACGATACGAAAACGACATGAAAATTATGGGGTTGGGTTGACCGTTGCGGTACACGAACACGAAAGTACACGAATACGAAATTACACGGATGAATTTAGTGTCGGTTTTGGGTTTACCCTTGGGTACACGACACGAAACAAAAATACACGAAATAAATACATATTTAAATAATTTTATTAAAATTATATGAATGCATATTTTAAAATATTATTTTATATATAATTTTTACATAAGATAAATAAAAAATAGTTTCAAATTTTAGTTTCATAAGACTTGAGCATACTTGATTCTTTTTGACATATTGATTTAAGACTCGACTAGTAAAAATTTAACATTTAAATATTTTTATTTTTATTCAAAAATTACACGAAACACGACACGAAATGTACATGAAATGAAGGTACACGAACACGAAACAAAACGAATCCGTAACGGGTCAGTTTTGGATTTAGCATTACGTACACGAAACACGAAAGTATACGACACGAAAGTATACGAAACGAACGAATTGCCAGGTCTACTACTCTCTCTCGATGCTAACACACACACTCTCTCTCAACTACAAGCTTCTCCTTGTCGATTCTAACACTCCCTCTATTTTTCCCAACTCTATCTTGCCAACTCCAGGAACGGAGTGGGTATTCTGTTGGCGAAGGATCTAAAAGACAACGTCGTGGAAGTGAAGAGAAGCAGCGACAGGATCATGTCCGTTAGGGTCGTGGTTGGGGAGAAGGTGGTGAACGTGGTATGTGCGTATGCCCCTCAAGCCGGTTTGGACGATTCAGAGAAGGAGGCTTTCTGGGTCTGTTTAGATGAGTTGGTCGGAAGTATTCCTGACGACCAATTTGTAGTAACGGGTGGCGATTTCAATGGTCACATTGGTGAGAGGGCAGATGGCTATCCCAGCGCTCATAGGGGTTTTGGCTTCGGGGCCAGGAATGTCGGTGGGTCCGCGTTGTTGGAGTTTGCTACTGCCCAGGAGTTGGTAATTGTGAATTCTGTTTTTCAGAAGAGGGCTGAGCACCTCATCACCTTTAGTAGTGGGGGGCACAACACTCAAATCGATTACCTACTTTTGCGTAGTCGGGATGCTAGGGCGTGCGTGGACTGCAAGGTGTTCCGGAGTGAGGCGTGTGCATCTGAGCACCGGCTGCTGGCCATGGATCTAGTCATGGGGGGTCGAGTTGTTCGCAGGTCGAGAGAGTTTAGACCAAGAATTCTTTGGAAGGACTTGAAGGGCGAGAAGGCGGCCGAATTCAGGGAGTCTCTGTCCAACGAAGGTTGTTTTGCGCGTGGTGGAGATGCTAACAGTAGATCGACCAACGTGGCGAATGCTATTCGGTGTGTGGGCGAGAAGGTGGTGGGGGTTTCCTCAGGAAGGTTCAGTGGTCATAAGGAGTCGTGGTGGTGGAACGAGGAGGTTCAAAAGAAAGTTAAGGCTAAAATTGCGCTCTTTAAAGAGCTTTTATTCATGTGTGCTGGGGCGGAGAGGATTCTGAAGATGGAAGCGTACAAGGTGGCGAGACGTGAGGCAAAAAAGGCCATGGCGAAAGCCGAAGAGGAAGCCTATGAGGGGCTGTACAAGCGCCTAGATACCAAGGAAGGAGCGAATGCTATCTTTAAACTAGCTAAAGCTAGGGAGAGAGGGCGGCGTGACCTGGGCTCTGTTAAGTTTGTTAAGGATGATTCAGGCCAGGTGTTATTGAATGAAGAGGCTATCAAGGAGAGGTGGTGTTCGTATTTCCATAATCTTTTCAATGAGACTAGGAGGAGTGGTACTGGTGTGGAGCAAGAGGTCCCTCCTACGTCGATGCTTTCTATCGATCCCTGTGAGCGTATCAGCAAGGATGAAGTCAAGGGTGCCCTTCTTAAGATGGCCAAAGGGAAGGCGGTTGGCCCAGATCAAATCCCAATCGAGGCGTGGCTTTGTCTGGGTGAGGTTGGCGTTAAATGGCTAGCAGATCTATTCAATGATCTCCTCTTGGGTGCTAAGATGCCAACTGAATGGAGACGTAGTATCGTGGTCCCTTTTTTCAAGAACAAAGGCGATGCCCAGAGTTGTAGTAACTACCGGGGTATTAAATTACTCAGTCATACTATGAAACTTTGGGAGAGAGTGGTTGAATGTCGGATTAGAAGAGAAGTTGAAATCTCAGAGAATCAATTTGGTTTTATGCCAAGGAGATCGACGACCGAGGCCATCCATCTCGTCAGACGCCTTATGGAGAAGTTCAGGGAGCGTCGCAAAGACCTTCATATGGTGTTCATTGATCTTGAGAAGGCCTATGATAGCATCCCCCGTGAAGCTATTTGGAAGAGCCTTGAAGAGAGGAGAGTGACGTCATCGTACGTTAGGGCGATTCAAGACATGTACTCCCAAGCTAGTTCTTGCGTCCGGACCCCAGTGGGTGACTCCCGTTTTTTCCCTGTTGAGATAGGGCTACATCAGGGGTCGGCCCTTAGTCCTCTTCTTTTCGCCCTTATCCTTGATGTCATGTCGCGAGGGATCCAAGATACCGTCCCTTGGTGCATGCTCTTCGCTGATGATATCGTGTTAGTGGCGGAGTCGAGGGGGGAGGTAAACGAGAAGCTGGAACTATGGAGATCTACTTTGGAGTCCCAAGGCCTACGTATGAGCCGATCTAAAACCGAGTATCTATGGTGTAACTTCAGTGGTGAGGAGAGCGAGGGAGGAGTGGAGGTTAAGATTCAAGATCAGATCGTACCTAGTACGGATAAGTTCAAGTATCTAGGTTCGATCATCCAGAAGGAAGGTGAGGTTGAAGACGATGTCAAACATCGTATCAAGGCTGGGTGGCTAAGGTGGAGGGCAGCGTCAGGGGTGATGTGTGACAAGAAGGTCCCTTTAAAGTTGAAAGGGAAATTCTATAGAGCGGCAATCCGGCCTGCGATGCTATACGGTTCTGAGTGTTGGGCGGCGAAGAAGGCCCTCGAAAGAAAGCTGGAAGCGGCTGAAATGAGGATGTTGCGGTGGTCGTGTGGGCGCACGATGTTAGATAGAATACCGAATGGGGTATTTAGGAGCGAGCTTGAAGTGGCGCCTCTTTCTGCGAAAGTCAGGGAAGGGAGGTTGAGATGGTTCGGCCACGTCCGTAGGAGGTTGGCTTAAGCCCCAGTGAGGAGGGTCGAGAGTCTTTCGGTGGTTGGGGTGAGGAGGAGAGGCAGGTCGAGAAGGTCGTGGGAAGAGCAGCTTAGGATGGATCTGAAGGCCTTGAACTTGGATGAGACCATGACAGCTGACAGGTGCTCTTGGAGGCGTCATATCAGAGTGGTGGATTCTCTTTTAGGGAGCGGCTCGGTTGTGGAGAGCCTCAGAGTTGGGTTGTCTCGGTTAGCTTTATCTTAGAAGTTTCTGTTTGCCGGTTTTGCAGTTGCAGGGAGATTGGACCGGTCTTTTCTCTATGTGAGGTTTACTGGGTATGTGTGACTCGGTTGGTTTGGTCTGTTGTCGTTTGCTTGTGGTTTTTTATGCAGGGGGCCCGACCGGAGCTATTCTCACAAGCTGGTAGAGCGGAGCGCATCAGGACCTCAGTAACATTATCCCAAGCAGGCGGGTAGGTCCCATGTGAAGAACGCCATGGGCTCAGGTATTGCTTTGAACATTTTCGTACCATTTAGATTCCTGTGTATATAGCACCCACCGTATCGGTCGCGCACGTAGTAGAGGGTCTTCACGAAAACAGCCTCTCCGTCTTAAAAAGCGGGGGCATGGTCTGCGTACAACTTACCCTCCCCAGACCCTGCTCTGAGCGGGATATACTGGGTATGTTTGGTTTGGTTTGGTTTGGTCTCTACTACAAGCTCCAATTACAATTTTTTTTCCCGCACCCCTAACAACTTTAATTGGTAATTAAATATATACGTTTAACATTTTATTATATCACCCTTTCCCCCTGCTGTTACTCCAATTAAATGATACAAGCGCCTTGACACCAAGGAAGGAGCGAACGCTATTTTTAAACTAGCTAAAGCTAGGGAGAGAGGGCGACGCGACCTGGGTTCTGTTAAGTTTGTTAAGGATGATTTAGGCCAAGTGTTAGTGAATGAAGATGCTATTAAAGAGAGGTGGAGTTCGTATTTTCATAATCTTTTCAATGAGGCTAGGAGGAGTGGTGCCATTGTGGAACAAGAGGTCTCCCTTTCGTCTGTGCGTTCCTTCGGCCCTTGCGAGCGTATCAGCAAGGAGGAAGTCAAGGGTGCTCTTCAAAAGATGGCTAGAGGGAAAGCAGTTGGTCCGGATCAGATCCCAATCGAGGTGTGGCTTTGTCTTGGTGAGGTTGGCGTAGAATGGCTAGCAGATCTGTTCAATGTTTTCCTCCTCGGCGATAAGATGCCAGATGAATGGAGGCGTAGTATTGTGGTCCCTTTTTTCAAGAACAAAGGCGATGCTCAGAGTTGTAGTAACTATCGGGGTATTAAATTACTCAGTCATACTATAAAACTTTGGGAGAGAGTGGTTGAAGGTCGGATTAGAAGAGGAGTTGAAATCTCAGAGAATCAATTTGGTTTTATGCCTGGGAGATCGACTACCGAGGCCATTCATCTCGTTAGACGCATTATGGAGAAGTTCAGGGAACGTCGCAAAGACCTTCATATGGTGTTCATTGATCTTGAGAAGGCTTATGATAGCATCCCTCGTGAAGCTATATGGAATAGCCTTGAGGAGAGTAGAGTGTCGTCGCCGTACGTTAGGGCGATTCAAGACATGTACTCCCAAGCTAGTTCATGTGTCCGTACTCCAGTTGGCGACTCCCGTTTTTTACCTGTTGAGATTGGGCTACACCAGGGGTCGGCCCTCAGTCCCCTTCTTTTCGCTCTTATCCTAGATGTCATGTCGCGAGGGATTCAAGATGTCGTCCCTTGGTGCATGCTCTTCGCTGATGATATCGTGTTAGTGGCGGAGTCGAGGGGGGAGGTGAACGAGAGGTTGGAGTTATGGAGATCGACTTTGGAGCCCCAAGGCTTGCGTGTTCGCCGGTCAAAAACCGAGTATCTATGGTGTAACTTCAGTGGTGAGGACAACGAGGAAGGGGTGGAGGTTAGGATTGAAGATCAGATCGTCCCTCGTACGGATAAGTTCAAGTATTTGGGTTCGATCATCCAGAAGAAAGGTGAGATTGAAGCCGATGTCACACATCGTATCAAGGCTGGATGGCTAAGGTGGAGGGCAGCGTCAGGAGTGATGTGCGACAAGAAAGTCCCGTTAAAGCTGAAAGGGAAATTCTATAGAGCGGCAATCCGTCCTGCGATGTTATATGGTTCGGAGTGTTGGGCGGCGAAGAAGGCCCTCGAGAGCAAGTTGGAAGCGGCTGAAATGAGGATGTTGCGGTGGTCTTCTGGTCACACGATGTTAGAGAGAATCCCAAATGTGGTTTTTAGGAGCGAGCTTGAGGTAGCGCCTTTTTCTGCGAAAGTTAGGGAAGGGAGGTTGAGATGGTTCGGCCACGTCCGTAGGAGGCTGGCTGAAGCCCCGGTGAGGAGGGTCGAGAGTCTTTCGGTTGATGGGGTGAGGAGAAGAGGCAGACCGAGGAGGTCATGGGAAGAGCAGCTTAGGTTGGATTTGAAGGCCTTAAACTTAAATGAGACCATGATCGCTGATAGGTGCGCGTGGAGACGCAAAATCAGAGTGGTGGATTCTCTTTTAAGGAGCGGTTCTGTTGTTGAGAGCCTCAGGGTTGGGTTATCTCGGTTAGCATTATCTTAGAAGTTCGTCTTTTCGTTCTCTTTTCTCTATTTTTCCTGTTTTTTGTCTTGGTTCTGTTGTATTTTGTCTTTTGTTTTCTAGTTTTGCAGTTGCAGGGAGCTTGGCCAGGTGTCATCTTAGTGTGTCCAAAACCATGGGCGCAGGGATCTGTGCGAGGAGACATCCTAGATCAGAGTGTTTCGAGAACGGAGTGGACAACCCCCACGTAGGTAAGTCCCATGTGATCAAAGCCATGGGCTCAGGTATGACTGCGATCTGTACCAAAATTTATGAAGCCTTTGTAAATATCACACACTATTTTTCTGTTGTGCACTAAGCTGGGGGTCTTCACGGAAACAGCCTCCCTACCGTAAGAAGTAGGGGCATGGTCTGCGTACATCTCACCCTCTCCAGACCCTGCTTTGTGCGGGATATACTAGGTATGTTTGGTTTGGTTTGGTTTTATTTGGGTTTTAATTTTAGGGATTTGTAATTAGATGATTAGCTAGGGATTCAATTTTTGGATGTGTATTTCTCTGATATGTGTTGTATTTCACTGCTCTAGCCTCTCTCGCTCTCTCGCTCTCTCTCTCCCCCTCTCTCTCTCTCTCTCTCTCTCTCACTCTCTCTTACTCACTTCCCCTCGCTCTCCCTCCCTCTCTCTCTCTAGCTATCTCTTTGTGTGTAGGTGTGTGTGAATTGGTTTCGTGTAGTTTGTGCGTGTGAATTGGATTCATTTAGTTTATATTTGTGTATTTGTGATTTTGAGTTCTAATTGAGTGTTGTGTCATGATAGATCGATTTAGCGAAGATGTTACTGGAGAAGAATCAGAGTCATTTGTTTAAGCATTGGCCTGATCCAGGCGTTGATGATGATAAAAAACTAGCATTCTTTGATCAGGTATTATAAACTCTCTGTTCAATTTTTTTCAAGAAATGGACTCTACTTGCTCCGAATAGAAGCTCTAATTGGTAATAAAAAAACTCATTTTCTTACATTTGATTTTCTACTCTCCACTCATTTGTATTTCTTTATTTTATTTTGCAGGTGATTCAATTTGGGGCTTTCATTGTTGGGCTTTCGTTTATATATTAATCCTCAAATTAATTTGGGTTTCAATTTAGGGTTTTGTACTTTACTGATAATGATAATGATATTGACAACATGAATTATTCGTGTATGTGGTCCGAATTTTGTAGGAAAGAAATGTTGGTGTAGATTTACAAAACAAGAACAATGACAAATATCTCAAAGAAAATGCTAGATAATGGCTGCAATATTCTGGTTATCTGTGTATGTAAATATTTTTGTTATCTGGAATTATTTTCTGGTGAGCTATAACAATATTTTTGACTTAATCTATGAACCAGAGTTTTGGTTAGTTTCTGTTAAATGTTAATTCTTTTGTTTATACTTCACAAAAAGATTTGTATTTATGACTGTTAATGCCAGTTGGTATGTGTATGTTAGTTTGGTGAAGTACCTGCTTTTCCATCAAATCAGGTTAAATTCTAAGCATATTTCTTAGAAAATAAATCCACTAAATATACTAGGTAGGATCTCTCCTCATAATGTGCATTGTAAGATGCTTGCTGGACTTTGTTTCTCAGTTGATATTTCTTGCTTTCTAGTTTTATGTTCAAAACACATTCTTGGTTTTCCTTATGGTGAAGTGCATTTTGTAGGTTATTTTGCAGCAAAGGATGCCCAAGGAACTTCTACAAAGTAGCCTACGCCTTATATTAGTTAACTTGGCACATACCAAGAATCTTAGTATGCCACTTTTGCAAGGTCTGGCCCGCCTACTTGAGCTCCTGTCCAACTGGTTTAATGTCACCTTGGGAGGCAAATTGTTGGAGCACCTTAAGAAATGGTTGGAACCTGAAAAATTTGCGCAGTGTCAAAAATCATGGAAGCCTGGTGAAGAGCCAAAGATAGCAGCTGGTGAGTTATATAGTATTTAGATTCATGATAAGTTGTCTAGTTTTAAAGTCCCAGATCTGACTCACACCTGGAAAATTATCATAATGTAATTTTTTTAATGGATTCTTTGAAGCCATTATCGAGCTCTTCCATCTCCTTCCTAATGCAGCTGAGAACACGTGAGAACAATTGTTGTCGATCACTTGTTCTGCACTATATGCATATAGTGTTCAACTAATTTTTAAATTGCATAACAATTCTTTTCATGCGTACTCATATATGTGTGATACGATGTATAAATGTATGGTAAGTTTATACTATTTATTATAGAAATCTATCTTTTGTTCATCTTATTTTTTTTTATGTGTTGTGAGTCTGGGATTAATCAATCATGATTCGGAGCTGGTTAGTAATTTACAACCACCTAAATTTTAATTACACTACGCCATAAGTGAGCATACGCAACCCTTTTTACAAAGCGTTGCACAGAAAGCGTTTCGTTAGATAGAAGTTTTGGGTCTTTTGCAACTGAGCTGAATTGGTGTTGCGTTAGATATAGATTAGCGTTGCGTATTACCCACAGTGTTTCACATTATGCAACACTAACTGATGGCGTTGCGTTAGATAATTTTTTATTTTTATAAATGGTGACGTGGCAGGAGTGGGACCCACATGTGCTGACGTGGCATTTGCTGACGTGGCACATGTGGGACCCACATTTGCTGACGTGACCGAAGTGGGGCCCACCTTTGCCGACGTGGCATTTGTTGACGTGGCAAAAAACGTTGCATTAGATACCAGTAGTGTTGCGTTTGCTCTTTGAAGTGTTGCATTAGATATATTCATATTTTTTTTAAAAAATATGACGTGGCAGATGTGGGCCCCACAATTGCTGACGTGGCAGTGTGGGACCCACAAGGGTGACGTGGCAGGAGGCCCATCATGCGGACGTGGGAATTGTGGGACCCACAATTGCTGACGTGGTAGAAGTGGGGCCCACCTTTGTTGACGTGGCATTTGCTGACGTGGCAAAAAGCGTTGCATTAGATACCTGTAGTGTTGCATTTGCTGTTTGAAGTGTTGCATTAGATAAATTTATATTTTTTTAAAAAAATATGACGTGGCAGATGTGGGACCCACCACTGCTGACGTGGCAGTGTGCGACCCACAAGGGTGACGTGGCAGGAGGCCCATCATGCTGACGTGGCAATTGTGGGACCCACAATTGCTGACGTGGCAGAAGTGGGACCCACTAATGCTGACGTGGCATTTGCTGACGTGGCATAAGTGTTGCATTAGGTATCAGTAGTGTTGCATTTGCTGTTTGAAGTGTTGCATTAGATATTTATTTATTTTTTAAAAAATAGAAACAATAATCCGTAACAAAGCACTAGTTACGAGTCATATTGAAAATAGTAGTGATCTACTAAGATCTCCAATCAAATTAAGTTTTTATTTTCTGAAACTTGGGGAATATCATTATATTAGATATATATTGACATCCGTACGGTTAGATCGTTCAAAAATATTTTTTAAAAAATAGAAACAATAATCCGTAACAAAGCACTAGTTACGAGTCATATTGAAAATAGTAGTGATCTACTAAGATCTCCAATCAAATTAATTTTTTATTTTCTGAAACTTGGGGAATATCATTATATTAGATATAAAGTGAGTGGTGTGGTGGTAAGAAGCTTTCTACACATTGTAGAGACCTAGGTTCAATTCCCACTAATAGCATTATTTTTTAAAAATCAAGAATAGAAGGGTAATTGAATAAAATGTGTAAGGATTTAAGATGGAATAAAATGTCTCATCAAGTATAGCCCCTTGTTGGGCTATTATATATATATATAATAGATATTATTTATATTTATATATTTTGTGAAAATATTTATCATAATTATCTCACGAAAAAGAGATCTTCTTGATCGAATTTTAAGGGACTCTAAAACTCAGATTCATCGATAATGATAACATATGAAACTTTATCGAGTTTTATTGAGATTCTTATTATTTGATCAATTAGATAAAACTATTCGAATAAATATCTTTGAATTAATTTCGAAAATATTTCTGAGATACAATTGTGATATTTAAATTCACATACAAAGAATCAAAACATTAGAATATTTTCAAGTATCTATATATTATTATATAGTTATTACATATATATATATACATATATTTTGATTTCTCAAAATTATTTTCATAAAAAGATATTATTTTCTGATTTATTTTTGGTCATATTCGGCCCATCCAAATAGCCCAATCCAGCTACAACTCTTGACCCAGCCCATTTACTAAACCCTAAAAGATCTCATCCATTGATCATAATGTGAGATTAATCTACACCGTTTATTTGCTAAAATACATATACTAACGCTACACGGTTTCATGTGTACTATTTATTCGCCTCTCCTATTCTCAAACCCTAAATCTCTCTCTCTGTTCTCTCGCCGCGACTCTATCATTTCTCTTCATTTCTCTTCTTAGAACCCTAATTTCTAGATCTCTCCGGCGATTAAACACTATATACAGTATATTATATATCTCTATGTATCTATTAATCAAGTTAATTGATACTTTGAGGCTGCGATTGGTTAGAATAAAAGGATCTGAGACATTTATCATCGATTTTCTTTATAAATCGATGGATTCAACTCAAATTCGACATCTAAATTATATATACTCCCTCACTCACACACAATTGTGAATTTTTCATTGTTTATTTTTGAAACCCTAACCAGTTTTGTTGAGAAATGTATTATAGGAGGCTGAAATGGTCGTGTCATGGTGTTATCTATCATAGATCGTACCAAAATTGCTTGAAACTCGGCCGATCTATTTCGACTCAGTGAGTCAACTCGGGCGACTCGGCGCTAACTCGGAGTGTTAACTCAGTCCGTGATTGAGTTAACCAGGTAAGACCCTTGAGGTTTGGTTAAATCCATGGGCTCAGGTTATGATCTATATCTCTAATTTGATTAACTATCCAAACTTGTAAATGATGTGTTATGTGTTGGTGTTTAATGATTCGAGCTTTAAGAACTCGAGTAGTCGAGCATTGCATGTTCGTGTTGATTACTGATGAGTTAAATCGTGTCTTATGTCTTGATTTGAATGTCTAGATCTAGCAGTATTGGTCCTTCAAATGATATTCTAAACATGTAATGTGATGTGCTTACAAAAACTTTGATTTTATCTTGTTGTACTACATGTAGTTCGAATTTATATGAAATACTGATTTGAGTTAATTGTTATTCAAGGATTAAGTGAGCTCTTAAATAGAATGAACCTTGATCTGAACATTTTATGCTCTATTTAATTAAAGATATAAATTGTTGTACAACTCATGATTGTGATTTCGATTTAATTAATTTTGTGAGTTGCTGACCTTCGTGACCTGGGTTATTATCATTTGTCCTGTTTACAATAACGCAGGCAAGCTTTTTAAATACTTAAAAAGATAGAATTATTTGTGTTAATATTAGTCAATTTTGCAAGTACACTTTGATTAATTTGATTAAAATTTTATATGTACAAGATTGGCAGATTTTGCGTTATAGGTGAATTAATGAGGTATCTCATGCTATTTTAGAAAATGCTATAGGGCAGACTTCAAAATTATGTCATAAATTATATAATTGATCTATTACCGTAATTTTTGGATATGTCGTAGCCCAAAATGTCAAGTCTACTCAGAAAAAAGAAATACACAAATTGAATAAACTCAACGAGAGTTATAAGCCGTGTAGTGAAGCCTGTTGCAGCTGCCAGAAATTCAGAAAACGAAACTGCTTTGTTTGGTTGAGTTGGTTAAGTCACCTGAACTGATTTATAAGGATTTGAACCTTAAAATTTGGTTTGATTATACTAATAAATGTGCAGAATCTACGTAAAAGGTTTTGGACAAAAACAAAGTCGAGTGAGAAAATTATTATTTAAAATAAGGTTGATCAATAGGCTTATATAACACATATGTCCAATCTAGTAAATAGCTTTCGTTTAAAATTCTTTGATTGACAACACATATGTCCAATCTAGTAAATAGCTTTCGTTTAAAATTCTTTGATTGACATGAAAATATGCATATTAAATTATTATTACAGGTAAGGTGACATGGGCTTGTCAAGGAAGCTTCTACAAATGCAAGGTTTGATTATGATGTGGTGTGTAAAGCGGTGTGGGTGAAATCAGATTGGTACCTGATCTGTCAACAAAATGCAGCATTCCAGTTATTTCGTACTTCATTGATCAAGATAACAATGGTACTCCATTCACTCAAGGTGGCACAACTTCGTAGGGATTTTATTCTGTAACATTTAGTAGTAGTATAACTTGGTTATTTCACACATTTCAAGTTGAACTGTTGTATGTTGAAGTTAGAATTAGTGCATGTGCTTGGTTTTAGTACATGTTGTAAGAATTTGTAAAACTTACAGTATTTTTGCTTGCTCCATCCTTGGCCAGTTGGTTTGGATCTTCAATTTTTTGTTAGCTTGATTTGGATAGGATTTGGACATGATGGTTTTATGTGTAAACAAAATAGCCATTTCAAATTTTTTATAAAAAACTGTTGCATTTGACTCTATTTGATGTTGTATTAGCATAGTTTTAATGTTGCAATAAAAAAGAATGGGGTTGCTTAAAAAAAATATTAGTGTTGCATTAGACTCAAATAGCGTTGCGTTAGATAGTGGACCCATTGCTGACGTAGCATGTGGGCCCTACTACTGACGTGGCATGTGGGCCCCACTATTGATGTGGCATGTGGGCCCTATTGCTGACGTGGCATGTGGGCCCCAGTGTTGACGTGGCACCTTAGTGGGCCCCATTGATGACGTGGCATGCCCCCCCCATTTGTGACGTGGCACTTGTGGGCCCCACTAATGACATGTCAGCATGCTGGCGTGCCACCTTGCTTCCATGTCAACATGCTGATGTGGCACTTGCTTCCATGTCAGCATGCTGACATGGCTGAAACATCTTATGCAACCCCATGAAGTGTTGCATTTGCATGCTTTTGGTGTTGCATAAGGCCTCTTATGCAATGCTTTTCGAAGTGTTGCAATAGCTTGGAAAAGCATTGCGTTAGGGGTCTTACGCAACGCCAGTATTGGTAATGCTGGAAAAGCGTTGCGTAAGACCTTACGCAACGCTTTTTAGGCTTTACGCAACTGAAAATGGGGGTTGCGTATGTGCATTTATGGCGTAGTGTTAATAGTTGGAAGCTTGTAATGAAATTGTTAATTATGTTTGATCGGTTTAACAAAGTTTGCCAAAATTGTAGTATATATGGTTGGACTTCTGCTGGCGTGAGTTTGTCACCAGTTAACTCAAGTGTTGTCAACCATTGTAGTTAATATATGCAACTGTATTGTCATATGCCTATCTAGTAATGACGATTTATGCTAATTTCATTATTGTTTCATAAGTATTGATGCCTTAAATGTATCGTAGTTATGTTACTGCAAACTAGCATGTACAATAATAATATAATATACAAATGTCACATATAATTTATTTTTGAATTATACGTGTAATCATCACTGGCGATGTACGGGATGTCACTGGCGATGTACTAGTGGCAATTATTTTTGTATAATTAAATATTTGTTTATGTGTTTCTCAAACATTTGGTTTACTAAATGTGAATGTTATCTATATACAGGGGAAATTACATGATCATCAAGGAGAAACTAGCAGACCAAATGAGGTGTCATTCAAGGGCAATCTTCCTGGCTCTGTGCCAGCAATGTCTTCTGCCTTGGAAAAAAGTGTTGGGATGAGCACATCTTATTCAAGGTACCAAAAATTATTAGGATACTCTTTGTGGTTTTTATAGGCCTTATGCAACGTTATTTAGGGGTTGCGTATGCCCACTATGGCGTAGTGTGTATATCTATATTGCATTCAACTAGTTCCTAATCATAAGACTGCAGTATACTCTTTCCCATTTGAACTTTTGAATTGATTTTTTTATTGTTATTATTTTCTAACATTTTGGAACCTGTTACTTTTTACTCTAATTATTGAATGTTTGGTAAGTGTGAATAAAAGACAAACCGTTTACTCTCATGATAATCTGTCTAAAGCTACCTGCACATTTTGAACTATATTGTTAAACTTCTCTCTTTGCAGGTGACTAGCGAGAATAATGAGCTTCAAGTTGAGAATTCTGCTATGCAAGATCAAATTGTGAAACTGCGGAAGGAGCTAAAAGAGAGGATACAGAGATAATATCACATAAGTACATGTACATTTTGAACTTAGAATTAGTGTATGTGCTTGGTTTAATACATGTAAAACTCTTAAGTAGTTTTGTTGGTTGCATTATTTAGGATTTTTGAAGTTGTTGGCTTGGTTTCGATAGGATGGTTTTATGTATAAACAAAGCAGCCAATTCAATTTTTTTGTAAAAAAGTGTTGCATTTGACTCTATTTGATGTTGCAATATTGTAGATTTAGTGTTGCTTAAAATAAAAATTAGTGTTGCATTAGACTCAGCTAGTGTTGCATTAGACAGTGGGCCCCATTGCTGACGTGGCATGTGGGACACTGTTGACGTGTCACCTTGGTGGGCCCCACTGTTGACGTGGCATTGCCACCCCAGTTTTGACGTGGCACACTGTGGGCCCCACTGATGACGTGGCACCTTGTTGACGTGGCACCTTGCTTACATGTCAGCTTGCTGACGTGTCACCTCGTGGGATCCAATACTGACGTGGCATGTGACCCCACTGCTGACATGGTTGAAAAATCTTATGCAACACCGTTAAGTGTTGCCTTTACGTGATTTTGGTGTTGCATAAGGCCTCTTATGCAATGCTTTCGTGGTGTTGCAATAGCTTCGAAACGCGTTGCATTAGGGGTTTTACGCAACGCCGGTATTGGCAACGCCCCTCTAGTGTTGCGTAAGACCTTACGCAACGCTTTTCAGGTCTTTTGCAACTTTATTTGGGGGTTGCGTATGTGCGTTTATGGCGTATGTAGATTTGATTAAGAACATGGATAGAACTACAAGGTGAGTAATCTTACACGGTATGGTGAAATACTAGCCATTCTCATTTGATTCCTTCTCCATATGTCTGGCTAGCAGGTCATCATATGCCTTCTGTTTTCTTTATTTTTCCTTCCTTGCATTCTCATCCATAGCTCTTATGATTTCTGCCAAAGCATCCAATTCTTCAAGCAGGATAGAGTTTTTGAAGTCTTCAAGTACTGGTTTTAGTGTGTTGGCAGGATAGTGATTGAGTAGATTCATTCTGATGTTGACTTGATCTCAATTTCTCCTCCTATACTTTACAACATAGGGATTGAATTGAACTCTACACAATCCCTTACCCCTTAACACTTCTGCTTCAGCTTCCAGTCTATCAATTTCTTCTTCTCTTTTCAGTCATTTCTCAAAGCATCCCTTTCTTATCATCTCAGCATGATCTCTCTTCATTTTTACAATATCAATCAGCTCCAGTCTCCATACTCTCTCCACTTTGTCTTCAGAATCCAATAATGCAATAATCACTAGTACAAACTGGACCTATTGCGTCGCCACCTATAGCGTCGGTTATTGACCTATAGCGTCGCCACTTTACCTATTGCGTCGGTTGTTTGCATTAACCGACGCTTATTGACTTCTGCCAGAAGCTATGGCGTCGGTTATTTGCATCAACCGACGCTATAGGTATAGCTTATAGCGTCGCCCATTAAAAGGCGACGCTATAGGTATAGCCTATAGCGTCGCACAGTAAAAGGCGACGCTATAGGTATACCTATAGAGTCGCCCATTTGAGAGGCGACGCTATAGAACATAACTATGGCGTCGGCATTTTAGCGGCCGATGCTATAAGTGTAGCTTATGGCGTCGCCCTTTTAAGGGCGACACTATTGGTGTAGCCTATAGCGTCGTCCCTTAAAAGGGCGACGCTATAGATATAGCTATACCATTTTTAACTAGTTTGTAAAATAAATAAAAAAATTAAATAAAAATAGGAAAAATGACAATTTTTGAAAATAAATTTATACACACCAAAGTAGTAATACTCACTATTTGTGTGATGAATGTTACCTTATTTTCACTAATTGTCTATTTTTTTAATTTTTCCCCATTTTTAACTAGTTTGTAACATAAATAAAAAAATTAAACAAAAATAGGAAAAAAATGCCAATTTTTGAAACTAAATTCATACACACCAAAGTATTTTTGTGATGAATGTTACCTTATTTTCAAAAAAAAATTCCATTTTTTTATTTTTCCCCATTTTTAACTAGTTTGTAAAATAAAATCAAAAAATTAAATAAAAATAGAAAAAATGACAATTTTTGAAAATAAATTCACACATACCAAATTAGTCATAATTTACATTTTAAAAATAATATCAAGATTTTTCCTCAACTTTACATATTTATTTTGCAATTTACAAAAGTTGAATGATTTGTTTTGAAGTAAAAAGTTGAATTATGAAATTAATAAACTACCCCCGT
This sequence comes from Kitagawia praeruptora, assembly GCA_037693485.1. NCBI lineage: Eukaryota > Viridiplantae > Streptophyta > Magnoliopsida > Apiales > Apiaceae > Kitagawia > Kitagawia praeruptora. The sequence continues at coordinate 109,965,441 of CM075351.1, read as the reverse complement.
TTCCTTTTAACCCTAAATCACTAATTTCCCCCAATTCATTTCTTCGACTCTATTGTAACAAAGAATCAAAATATTAGAATATTTTTCATTATTTATAACATATTATTATATATTAATATACAAATAATTATTATTTTACAAAACTATTCTTCAGAAATAATTTTTTTTTTTTTTTGTATTTTGGTCAAACATCGACCCAATCATTAGAGTCAAACCCGACCCATTTCTTAAACAAACCCTACTATCCTGACCCATTTATTTTCATTTGTATGGTGCTGTTAGAACGACCGCCCCAATTCTCTCCCAAATCTCTCTCGTTCTCTCTCGCCGCTCTTCTTAATTCTGATCAAAACCCTTGGCGATTAAACCATTTCCGTGTTTAAAAATACCAAATCGAGTCTCTTATAGATTAAATCGATTGATTGATGTGAATAAATACTGTTTGGGTCAAATCGAATGTATTCGATTCTCAAACTCAACAATCTCTCTTATAGATTGCTGAGAATGATTGAATTCGATAGTGTTTTTTTTGTTAAATGAGTGGAGAAAGGGGGAGGTGTAACCCTCTACTAAACATCGACGTCTTCCTCACTTTCGGAGCATACGACTACTTTCAGTACCAATCTCACTCTCACTCTCTCACCCTCCCTCTCTCTCCCTCCCACTCCCACTCTCTCCCACTCTCTCTCTCTCTCCCTCCCTCCCACTCTCTCTCTCTCTCATAGCAAACAAGGAAAATATGGATTCTCATTGCATATCTTAGTAAATGTTTAAAATAGTCTGTGAATGAAACAAAGTTATTATTTTCCTTTATATTTCACTCTGAAATTACTCTTAGGAATTTTTATCGATGCAGGTACATAAGTGTGGCTGCAGTTGGTGTGGGTATTCTACTCTTTTGTTGATGCGGGTACATAAGTGTGGCTTATCTGAACAATGGTAAGAAAGTCCTACTGAAAGACAACTTTTTTTTCTATCCTCTGTATTACTTCTTTGTGCTAACTGTATCTTACTTAGGCTCCTTCGCAATGCATTGTCGTACTTAAAAAATTATCAACGTTCAATATGGTTATGTTGTTCAATGTGCATCGAGTATAACTAACAGTCTATAAATTCACTTGATTGCAAACGTTGTCTTTATCAAACTTGATGATTTTCTGTCCAAGGGATTGAAACTGGTGATATAGTCAGCTGGATACCTTATCCAGAAGGACCAGAACTAGTGCAGAAAGATGATGCATAAGTTTGGTAAAATCTTTATTGTATTCTCTTCTATTACATTTATTATGTAAGATTAGTGTGGTCATTTCTGTTTCATCTATATATAAATATTGTACTGAATTTATATGAAAACTTGTGAAAGACGTACAATAACACTGTTTTTAAAATTTTATAGTAAATCATGGAACTTTACAAAAGACCAAGTGTTGAAGTAATCAATATTATAATAATACCTGGATAAGTAATATCATGAAATGATAGCAAGTATTGGATTTGCAGAAAAGTCTTCAGGAATTTAACGTTTTGGTGAACCTAGCTGCTGCTTTGGAAATGGAAGGGGTTAGTGTCTTTTGCTTTGACTTCGCTGGGAATGGGTAAGATTATGGTGTCATGTGTGGAAATCAAGAATGACAGTTTTGGCTATTATAGAATTCGGGCATGGTTAATTATAGTAAAATTGCTTCTAAAATCCTATTTACTAGTACAAATAATGTTCGACATAGGACTGCTATTTCTTCTATTCTAAAATGTTGCAATTTGGTGTTATTTTCGAATGAAGAAGATCATCCATATTTTGATGTTTTCAGACTTATGTAGTTATGTTATCGATTTCTATACATTTATTATGATGTTAAAGGCTGGAACCAACTGCAGTTCATTTATTATTTCTACATTGCTTCATATAGTGTCTGAGGAACCACTTCCATTAACAATAAGTAAGATCTTGATATTGAATTTGACAGGAAGAGAAGGTAACTGTGATTTATCCTATGAAATTCGAAGATTCAATTGATACAGTCCTTGCAACGTCTTTCCTATAGGTACGGAAGTCTGGAAATATAAATAAGGACACAATCACAGAGCATATTTGTAAACTATCGCCTGTCCCTTTACTAAAAACATCGTAATTGATAACTTTCATTGTTTTCTACAGTATTCCAAGTGACCTGTTAAGGATGCTGGTCTGCCATTAAGTTTGTTATCTTATCCCGAGTCTCTGTTACAAATTTCAAACCACAGGCTTAGGTTGGCCTTACCTGGTCATATTGTTGTAGTTATGCGGAACTAGTCTAAGTAATCTAACCGATTTCACTATATTCCTTCATCACATTGTACTACAGTTAGGATATCAGTGCTTTTTGTTGAATCCTGTGATATACTTTAAAATGGATTTAATAAGTATTAATCAGTGAGTTTAGAATTCTTTTTGGTGAGTTTACAGTGGCATGTATACAACATTTTAATCTTGAGGTCATGTCTGAATAATAATTTTTCTATCTTTATTAAGTTTGCTTCTATTTTTTAAACAAAAATGAGCCACTCCCTTTCTTCTCCTGATTTCCCATCCTGCAGGTAAAAGATTCTGGGAAAGGTATCACCTCTGAAGATCTTCTTCGCGTGTTCACAAAATTTTCAGAGTAGCAATGAGCATCACCTCATGACGGAGGTGAGGTGACCCTGGTCTCAGACTTGCCATCTACAAACGGTATCAAAGTTAAATTGTTCATCCTACGTTTCTCTTTAGTTGATTTGTTTAAATTGTTTGGAAGTAGCTATGATGATTAAACAAATCCTTTGTGCTACATAAACCAATGGCATATATAGGTTTGTTAAGCTCATGGGAGGTCAAATTTGGGTAAGGAGTGAAGGCCTTGGCCAGGGCACCACAGCTACGTTTATTGTGAGGGTTGGAGTCTGTGAAAGTCAAATGGAAGAAACAGTGCAAAGAGGCTAAGCTTAAATATCCAGCAGATATCTCACTGGGAACAGCCTTCTGGGATAACAAGGCTACATGGGAACTTCAATTGATATGCAGACTTGTCTGTGGGTGATAGATACAGGGCATGTAATTTTAACAAGGGAACCAGATAATGTATGAAATGATGATAAGTCACTGGAACAAGTTTGTGTAATAATAACCAGCTTCTGCTGTAATATACAAGTTCATAAATCTTTATTAAATGTTTGTTGGCATGGGATAATTATAATTGTTTTATACTATATTGTGGTATTTGTTGGATTTTAGGTAAATATTAAATTGCACTTTTGAAATTTTTATTTTTTTTTTAAAAAAACTGACTTTTAGCGTCGGTTGTTTAATTGACCGGCGCCTAAAGTGCACTTTTAGCGTCGGTCATTTAAACAACCGACACCTAAAACACTCTTTTAACGTCGGTTATTTAAACAACCGACGCCTAAAGCCGACTTTTAGCGTCGGTTATTTAAATGACCGACGCCTAAAGCAGACTTTTAGCGTCGGTCATTTAAATGACCGACGCCTAAAGTAGACTTTTAGCGTCGGTCATTTAAATAACCGACGCCATAGCAGACTTTCAGCGTCGCCTATTTAACCGACGCTATAGGCCTATACCTATAGCGTCCCCTACATATACTACGCCATTTGACCGACGCTATAGGCCTATTTAACCGACGCAATAGGTCCAGTTTGTACTAGTGAATTCTTTCTATCTCATATAACTTACCCCAATTTTGACAACCCCCTTGTTTGAATTTCTTCCGTCTTCCATCAGTGTACTTGATTTTAAGGGAATCATTCACAATTGTAGCATAGTAGATTCTTTGAGCTCTTAGAAATAGCATTTGGTCTTCATCAAAATCTTCATCTAGTGGTTGGAGTTTTAAGCCTGGATAGATTGTCAGGGTTCTTGATTTGGATATCTTTGACTTCCTTGCTGCTTGTTTGAATTTGATCCTTTTTATGTGGTTGCTTGGCAGTAGCATATGACCTTTGCTTGTAGACCATTGTAGTATTCCATTAGCAGTTTGCTTTTTGAAACATACAGGTGGTTTCTTGAGTTGAATCCTCTTCTCTTCTTGAGGTGGCAAAACAGTTGCAGAAGCCATAGATTTAAATTTTGGTAGGTCACTACTAACAGCATTCACCCTAGACTTAGAGTCTTGTGTTGTGGTGAGATTACTACTAGCAATGCCTAGGGCTTGCTGTTTTCCATTTTTCCTCTCTTAGACTTTGCCTTGGTCATCATCCCTCTTGTCCTTGCTGTCCTTCTTCTTGTTCTTATCTTCATCATCCTTATCACTCTTGTGATGTCTTCTCCTTCCATCACTCTTGTCTTCATCTTTGTCTTTATCACCATCCTTACTAGGTTTGAACTTAGCAGTTTCAGGTACAATGCCAGTTGCAATGTATGTCCTGAGATAAGATAAGGATTCCAATTCTTCTGCTATTCTTACACCCTTCTTTTTGTTCAGCTTCTCAATGATGGCAATAATGAGAGGTTTGTTCTGAGGGATTAGATGCTTTGGAATGATCAGCTGCTTGATATCATCAATTGCAGATTGATAGATGATAGTTCTGGGATTTGTAATTACTTCAGGCAGTCTGAAGGGTTGCTCATTCCTTAAGTCATCATAAAGGCTTTTATTGTTCTAAATTGTCTTCTCAATAAGCTCAAGTAGCACATCTATCTCTGAGTATTTAAAGGCTTGTAAAGTGTCAAAGGTTAGATGCCATATCCTAGACTTGGACACCATCATTATTTCCTTGAGCCATAAGCCATCAAACCTCCTTGGTATCACAGTAAGATAGTCAATCTGATCCCTCAAACTCCTTAGATATAATTGAGTGTCACCAGCCTGTTCCTTTGAGACTTTCAGAAACTCCAAGAAAGCATCATCATGATAGACATTTGAATTTGCAATTTCTTGTAGCTTGGCCTCAGTAACCACCTTTACTTCTACAGGCTTGGCACTTTCAGTCTTGGAGAATAAAGGTTTATCAGATGGCATACTCCCTATAACCACTGTAGTGGTGATGAATTGCTTCTGGGCACTGTGAGTAGTAACATGCACAGTTGGTAGAGTAACCACTGGCAGAGAAGATGGAGGTTCATTAACCTTGTCTTTCCCTTTTCCTGGAACATGAACTGTAGATCTTGATTTTGGCTGACCACCCTCCCTTATGGTTATGCCTTTCTCCTTAGACCTCTCCTCTCTAGGCTTCTCTCCCTTTGACTCCCCCTTAGGTTTTGAATTCCTTAAGATTCACTTCTCCCCCTTAGGCTTATTAGCAGGTACAGAGGCTTGGAGGAGGTGGGATTTGCAGATTCATCAGGAAGAGGGAGTCCCATGTGCTTCATCATGGCAGACATCATCAATTGTTGATGCAGAAGAATATCAGCTGTGGTGGTGGCTTGAGTGTTCAACTGCTCAGTGAGAGTTGCAACCATGTCTGTCAGATGAGCATTGGACTATTTGAGAGAGACCACCTCTTGTTCAAGAGTTTCCACCTTGGTGAACAATTTAGTGGCTTTGAAACCAGATAGTGATTGATCCTTCAGTCTCTCCACTTCAAATTTAGTCATTTCATGCACAGGGACTTCAGTCACCAGCTTATCTCCATATTGATTGGCAAAAAGAGTCCTCAACATGACATTGGCATCAGTTGTCTGACTAGATAATTTTTCCATCTGGGCAGCCATAGTTTTGACAGACCCCTGTACCAACAACATAGAGTTGTCCATCTTGATGCACTCAGATTTGCAGAGTTGAACATCCTTGAGAACAGTGTCCAATTGAGGAAATTTTGCATCAAAGGCCCTTTTTATCTTCTTCACCTCTTTGACTGTAGCTGCACACACTTCATTCACTTCTGTTTTGAGGCCCTTGCCAAGTTAGTGTGCAGCCTTCAAGGATCCCTTGTAAGCATCATTGACAGCTTCATACACATCACTAGGGTTTAGAGATTTGGCATTGGACCCTAGTGAATTGATGTACTCTTCTCTTAAGAACTGAAGACTGTTTGAGAGACCAATGTCATACTTTCCTTGCATCCAGGCATCTACATTGCCATCTCTCTCAGCATCATTTATTATTTTCTCCTTCTGCATCTCCACATCATCTCTATGACATAGAAGAATGGCTTCATAGTCTGGATCAGGCATGTTTGCAGTGAGGAGGTGTTGAGCAATTTTTGTGAACTCAGGAATCTGATCCACAGCTAAGCTTCGGAGTGCTTCAACCGTCAATTGTGGTGGAACAGACCCTGATCCTGAAGCACTGTCATGTTGCACAGACTTCGGCCATTGAGACATGAAGTTAGAGCTAGAGCTAGGCAAGCTAGACTCCTTAGTTACATATGCAACTTCTGTAATCGGATGGATTGACTCTACTACTGGTGTCTCCACAGAAGTGGGATGAGTTGCAGCAGTAGTCGACACAGACACAGAGTCTCTAGTAAAAACTAGTGAATCCTCTGTGTTTGTGATGGTGTCATTAGGATATGCCCCAGCTAGCATTCCCTCACCATCTAAATGTTGGTCCTGGGTGGTGAACAAAGTGTCATGCACTAAGTCACTTGAATCCATTGGCTTACCAAGAGAAAAGAATTCTTGGTGATCAATGCCTTGCTCCTCAATTGCTTGAGTTGCAGGCTCCAAAGAAATATCATTGTAAGATTCTGAAAGAAGAGTGTCTTGTAGATTGGATTTTAGCAACTCCCCATGAGAAATAGAGAGATTTTCAAGTGTGATGTGTCCTTCACTCAGTGTAGTGCCAGCCTTATCACTCCCTTGTGCTGACTCTTTACAAGAAGTGCATTGGGGAGGATGCTTGATTCTATAGATGCACCTTGTTGAGAGGATACATCTAGTGAACTGTTTGCCCTTGATTTTACAACTTCAGCCATTTGTGTGACTGAAGAGGTGGTAAAGTGTTTGGCTGAGAGGGTTGGTTAGCAGGCCCTGGGTTAGCATTTTGCTCTACTTGCTTGGGTTGTGCTAACTGAGATTTAGACTCAAATGTTGGCATGTTGTGGGGGTAAGTCCTAAATAGACTCTCCAAATGGGGAGTTATTTCAAGTCTTACGTCCACATCATTCCTAATCTCCAAGTTACCAAAAATGAGTTTGGTCATGGATCTAGGGTAGCCTATTCTACTTTTATCTATTCCAGGCAATTCAATCAATTTATCATCTACAAAGTTAAGTGCAGATTGAATAAAACGAGGAAAGAAAATTTCAGTACCTCTCTTGGCTGAGTTCTTACCAAGTCTCCCATACAACTCCTGTAGAATGATTTGTCCTACATCAATCTTTTTCCCATAGGCCAAAGCATAACCTATCTGCTGTGCAGGTGCATTGATTTGGTCAAAGCTAGACTTCCTTGTTGTGAAGACTTGAAGTAAAGTAGCAAAGACATAGCTCCACTCTTTCCTTAAGGACTTCATATTCAACTTTCCAAGATTGATTTTATCTGAGTAGTTGATAAAATCAAAGAAGTCTTCTAGCTATGCATTTGTGGCTAGTTTGTCATACGCATCCTGTTGTAAGTCCAGTGCTTAATTCATGTCTGCTGTAGTGATAGTGATATCCTTGCCTTGAATCTTGTAGTAGACAACATATGAGGTTATAGCATTCTCAAGAGCCACAACCTCCACCATAGCAGTTCTCCAAAATTGTTCTAGAAGGTTTAGATACAGAGTTGGATTAGCTGAGAGTGCACCCTTGATGTATGACTCAAACATCCATCGAACAAAGCATTTGAAATTAGCATTGGGTGCTTCCACATCATTAGTTATTGCGATGAAATTGGTTTAAGTAGGTATTGTGAGTTGAGAGTGTGCCATTGATACACAAAGAGAGAGAAAGAGAATGTAGATTGAAGAAGAAGAAGAAATATAGCTTTTGAGTATAGGGTTTTCAGAGGTTTTGGAGCTTTAGATGTTTGAGAAATCGAATGAAATGAATCGAGTAGATGTGGAATTGTATAAGTATGAACTACTTGAATTGTCGATTAGATGTATGTTTTGTATCGACAAGTCAGGCATTCGAGAAGTAGAAAACAACTATTCGATAAGTCAAGAAAGGCTTATTCGATAACTCAAGCAGGTTGTAACTCACAGCTGGCAGTTATCCAACTTAGATTAAATTCTAAATTAGGTAAAATATGTTTTTATGGGTGATTTAAAAATTCTGAATAAAAATCCAAAAACGGTTAAGATTCAGCGAGAAATCAGGCTTTTCAAATGATTCGAGAACTCAAACATTCTATTCGAGAACTCTGTCATTCGAGAACTCAAATGCCCTATTCGAGAAGTCAAGCAAGTCTCTGTTCGATTTCTCCAAAAGACTCTATTCGAGAACTCAGGATGGTTCCGAAAGGCTTATTAGAGAAGACGAGTAGAGAAAGAAAATGAGTAATTCGAGAAGTCTGATTTATCGAACTATACTTATCACTCATAAAATTTAATGTTCACCATCTTTTAAAATTCACTAGACATATTCAATGAAGAATATTCTAACAAACTAAATAGTGATTTTCCTTAAAATTTCACAGAAATTTCAAGCTGATAGAATATGATTTTCAACATGTGTAGCAACTCTGAAATATTTATAAATCATATTCCAGCCAACACCTACTTTAAGAATATTGAGCATTCAGATAAAGTAAGTGCCTACTGTTGCAACAATTTAGTTGATACTTTCACTTAGCCAGATTCTGAAGAATTCAGCATTCCAATCTCACTAACCAACCTTGTGAAGGTGGCTTCATCCAAAGGCTTAGTGAATATATCAGCTAATTGTTTTTCTGTGGAGACATAATGCAACTCAATGGTTCCATTAGTTGCATGCTCCCTAATAAAATGATATCTGATGTCAATGTGCTTTGTCCTAGAATGATTGACAAGATTGGCAACTATAGAGATTGCACTTGTGTTGTCACACATGATTGGAATTCTTTCCAACACAAGTCCATAGTCTCTAAGTTGATTTCTAATCCAAAGCATTTGATCACAGCAACTTCCAGCAGCTATGTATTCAGCCTCAGCTGTGGAAGTTGACACAGATTGTTGTTTCTTGCTGTACCAAGAGACTAACCTTTGTCCAAGAAACTGGCAGCTACCTGAGGTGCTTTTCCTATCCACTCTGCATCCAGCATAATCAGCATCAGAGTAGCCAACCAGATTGAACCCTGTGTCCTTAGGGTACCATAAACCCAAGTTTGGAGTGCCCTTCAGATACCTAAAAATCCTTTTTATAGCAAACAAGTGTGACTCCTTTGGATTTGATTGAAACCTTGCACAGAAGCATGTAGCAAACATGATGTCTGGCCTGCTTGCAGTGAGATAGAGTAGAGATCTAACCATGCCTCTGTATACTGAGATATCTACTTTCTTGCCTTTAGCATCTTCATCCAATTTGGTGGCAGTGGCCATGGGTGTTTTTGCAGGTGAGCATTCTTCTAAGTCAAACTTCTTCAACAAATCTTTGATGTACTTTGTTTGACTGATAAAGATACCATCCTTCCTTTGGCTAACTTTCAATCCAAGAAAGAATGTTAGCTCTCCCATCATACTCATCTCATATCTGCTCTGCATGAGTTTAGAGAATTTCTCACACAGCTTCTCATTTGTAGAGCCAAATATGATATCATCCACATAGATCTGAACTAGGATAATATCATCACCATGCTTCTTGTAAAATAGTGTCTTGTCCAATGTGCCTCTAGTGAATTGATTTTCAAGAAGAAATTGGGACAATGTGTCATACCATGCCCTTGGAGCCTGCTTAAGTCCATACACTGCCTTAAGCAATCTGTAGAAAAATTCTGGGAAATGTGGATCTTCAAAGCCAGGTGGTTGTTACACATAAATCTCTTCTTCCAACTCTCCATTCAGAAATGCACTCTTGACATCCATTTGATAAACTTTAAAGTTTGAATGAGCAGCAAATGCCAAGAAGATTCTGATGGCTTCCAATCTAGCAACAGGAGCAAATGTCTCATCATAATCAATGCCTTCCTGTTGAGAATATCCTTTTTCAATCAACCTAGCTTTGTTTCTTACTACTACACCATCTTCATCCATCTTGTTCTTCAAAACCCATTTTGTTCCAACAATGGTTCTGTTCTTTGGTGCAGGCATAAGTTCCCATACTTTGTTTCTTTCAAATTGATTCAGCTCCTCTTGCATAGCAATAATCCAATCTGGATCCAACAGTGCATCATCAAGTTTCTTAGGCTCAACCTGAGATAGAAAGGAACCATAGAGACACTAATTTTGAGTTGCTCTCCTGGTTTTCACTCCTGCATGTGGATCTCCAATGATTTGGTCTGCAGTGTGTGATCTATCCCATTTCCTTGAGTGCTCAATTTGATTTCTCAACCTTGATGTTGCTTCATCATCCAAGTCATGATCATTTTCATTTCCTCCCCCTGTGAAGTTGCTACTATTCACAGGTGTGTCTTGGATGCTAAGCTCTTCACTGTTGATTGGAACAGATTCTTCCCTTGCTTCATCATTCACTGGTGTTTGTTTAATTGTAGGCTCAACTTCAGTTTCAATCTCCTCATCAGAATCATCTAGATTTTCAAACCTTAATGGATCTTTATCTTCATCATTGGCTTCTTCTAAACTAGGTAATCTACTGTCATCAAATGTCACATCTGTGCTTTCCATTACTTTCTTTTGACTGATAACATAGACTTTGTATGCAATCATTTCCATAGAATAGCCTAGAAAAATTCCTTTAAATGCCTTTGCATCAAACTTCCCAACATATTCTGAATTATCCTTCAACACAAAGCACTTGCTTCCAAAAGTATGAACATACTTTAGAGTAGGCTTCTTTCCAGTCATCAAATCATAAGGTGTCGTTCCAGTGTTTTTGTTGATGAGGGTTCTGTTCTGGATATAGCATGCAGTGCTCACAGCCTCAGCCCAAAAACATGTAGGCATCTTGGCATCAAGCAACATTGTTCTAGCAGCCTCAATCAGAGTTCTATTCTTTCTCTCAACTACTCCATTTTGCTGTGGAGTCCTTAGAACTGAGAATTATTGAGAAATGCCATTCTCTTTGCAAAATGCTTCAAGTAAGGCATTTCTGAACTCTGTTTCATTATCACTTCTCAATGCAATCACACTTGCAATGATGGCCTTTGCTTCCTTATCAACTTTCTTTATGTGCTCAATGATTACTTGTGGAGCCTCATCCTTTGATGCTAGAAATTCCACCCATGTATACCTTGTGTAGTCATCAACCATCACTAGGGCATACTTCTTTCTTGAGAGTGACATAATATTGACAGGCCCAAACAAATCCATATGAATTAATCGCATGGGCTTGGTGATTGATGTTACTGTCTTTGACTTGTGGCTTGACCTTTTCATCTTTCCTTTTTGACAAGCCTCACACACTCCTTCTTGATAGAATTCAAGTGTGGGCATGCCTCTCACTAACTCTCGTTTGACTAGAGAATTAATGGCCTTGAAGTTCAGGTGTGATAACTTCTTGTGCCATAGCCAACAATCTTCATTTGATGCTTTTGAGTAGAAGCAACAAACTTTGTCCTTGTTTGCAGAGTCCATATTGGCTACAAACAGGCTTCCTTTCCTTACTCCAGATAGAGCAAAGTCACTAGTCTTCTTTTGGGTGATTAAACATTCATCCTTGTCAAAATTTACCTTGAATCCCCTTTCAGTAAACTAACCAACACTTAGCAGATTATGCTTGAGACCCTTGACTAGTGCTACATCTTCAATGATGACATTTCCAACTTTCAACTTGCCATATCCCAATGTGTTACCCATGCTGTCATCTCCAAAGGCAACCATTGGGCCAGCCTTCTCCTCATACTGTGATAGCAGGGCCATATCACCAGTCATATGATTTGAACATCCACTGTCCACAATCCACATGACTTTCTTTTCTTGTTCTTTGCCCTGCAAACACAAAGGTATTACTTCTTCTTTGGTACCCATACATGTTTGGGTCCACTTGTCTTAGAAATAGTTTTATAAAAAATAGCATGCTTATCAAATTTCTTAGGACTAGCCTTCTTGTCACTGTCAGAAGTCTTAGAATCTGAATTCATAGACTTAGGTGACAGAGGTACCTTCCTAACCCTAGGAGGACTTGAAGACTCTGGCCTTGTGTAGTGTGAGTGATCATTGTGACTGATGCAACCATCCATGAATTGTCTTCTCAAATTAAAACAACTAGTCATAACATTCATATTGCATGGCATGCAGTCAAATTTATCACAAAAAAGTGAGTCTCTATGTCTTAAAGGCATAGAGCAATCATAGAATGGTTTAGCTCCACTACCAGTTGGTTTCTTGCATGCATGTGTTAAGTGATTAGTACTGAAACAGTTTTGACAAACTTTCCTGGGAGCATTTGACATATAAGCATAATTGGTATTTTTGTTTATCCCTAGCTTGCCATTCCTGTTATGTTTCTTATTAGCCTCTTTCTTCTCAGAATCATTTTTCCCAGCTGAAACAAACTTCACAAACTTCTCAGGTCTAGTCCTACCTCCTACTGGCTTCTTGGCTTTTGCCTTGACACTCTCACTCTTAGAGGATGCTGGTTGTTCATTAGACTGTGCCTCATCCTCATCATTCAACATTTTCTTAATGAGTAAGGCATTCTCATCAATTTCAAATGTTGGTTCTTTAATAATTGGAGACTCAGTATTTTTCAAAATGTGAGGCACTTTCTCCTGAACAACCATGTCATCTTCAATGACATCATAGCCTTTCCTCTGCTTAAGAGTGCCATAGTCAAGTCCAATGGCAGCCTTGTATTTAGCTTGGTTTTTCTCATGGTAGGACTGCAATAGACTAGATGAGTTTTTAAAAGGTTTTTAGTTTGAATTCATTTTCATCTAGTTCATCCCTAAGAGCATTTTCAATCTGACTAGCACATAGAACCTTATTCTGTAAATATTCAACTTCTTTCTTAAGGTTATCTACTTGCATAGCAGCTAGTTCAAGTTCCTCCTTCTTCTTGTTTAACAGTTCATTTCTAGTAGACAGTTTAGCAATCTCTTCATTAGCAGCAGTCATACTAGTATGAATATTTAACATTTCAACAGATAATTGTTCAACCATGCATTTATATTCAGAAACAGACATATCTATGGTAGTGAGAGATGGTACCTGAGAGTCAGATGGAGATTTCTCATCCTTGGAATCAGCCATCAAGGCATAGTTGCAAAATTCTTGCTCTTCTACATCACTATCAGAGTCATCCCAACACTTCCCTTCAGCTTTGTAGGCTTTGCCTTGTGTTTGCTTTATCAAAAGGGCCTCATACTTAGCTTCAAGCTCTAGAAACTCCTTATCCTTCTTTTTAGGCTTCTTGCATTCACTGGCAAAATGCCCTAGGTCATTGCATCTATAACACCTTACAGATGACCTATCCACATGGCTGGTTTTGAATTTATTCTTGTTTGCTTTCACAGGTGCCTTGCTTTTGTTGAGTGAAAGGTTTTGGGGTCTTGACTTGAAGGGTTGGTTCCTCTTGAATCTGATGTTGGGAAATTTTCTTGCCATGAAAGCATATGAAGTGTTTTCCATGCCATCTAGTTCTTCAAGAGTATAGAATTCTTCTTCTCCCTTTTCCTCAAGAGGTTCAGTCACTTCACCTTCATTTTCTTCATCTTCTACTATCTCCTCTATCATTAGCTGACTTTTAGATGCTTCTAGATCTCGTTTAGATTTGCTAACAATCAAGGCACATGATGTGTTTACCATCCTGTCTTGATTGTCTTGGATAGCCCTCTTCTGAAGCAACTCAAGCTCATGAGTCTTTAAAACCCCATAGAGCACATCATATGTGACTTTGTTCAAATCTCTTTCCTTTAGGGAAATAACTCTTTGCTCTAGGTGATTTGGAGAGGATAGTAGAAACTTCATGGTTAACTCCTTAGTACTGTAAACCTTGCCATTCATCTGCAACTCAGTCACTAGCTTGTGAAACCTTTCAAACATGTCTGTATTGCTTTCCTTGGTTTGAGCCATGAAAGCTTCATACTATGTGCCCAGTATCTGTTTCTTGTTTTCTCTAACTTCCTCTGTTCCTTCACATAGCACCTCAATGTGATCCCACATCTCCTTTGCTGTTTTGCAGGAGGCAAGGTTAGCAAACATTGACATCTCCATAGAGTCTATGATCAGTAGCATGAGATGACTATCAAGGGCAACCATATCCTTTTCTGTCTTTGTCCATTTAGATGGTTCTTTAGCCACATAGTATCTTCGAGTGGTTGTAGTTCCAACAGTCTTTTCAGGAATCTCCGGTTGTCGAACAAAGGGACCATTCTTGAGTATCTCAGGATATAGAGGGTTAGCTTTGATCTTCCAGAGGTTGTAGTTCTCTTTGTTGAACTTAGGGACCTTCACCGTTCCTGTAGTCTTTGGTGTATTCATGAACGTTTACTGTTTTTGAATAAACAGCCTGCTCTTATACCACTTGTTGAGTATTGAATACAGTAAAAGAATGGATTCTTGAACTTTTTCTCGTTCTTGAATATATGTAGCACAATATGTGTTTGTGTGTGTAGATATGCAAGTGCGGATTATGAACAACACAAGACACGATATCACTTTAATCTAATATTTTATTAGATAAAGATTTGCTACAATCTGTGAATACAAATGATAGTATTCTCAGCTTTGTTTTTCTCAGAGAGATGTGCACTTACAATGTTTGTGAAAAACTTAACTTCTAAAAAGTGAGGCTGTATCCTTATAGAACATGAATACAGCCTACTTACTACAAATAAGGTAGCTAAACAAATTTACTTTTTAATGTGTCTATCCTTTTTGAGTAAGCATCCAAACGGCTACAGATTTGACTTTGCAAAACTCTGTTCATATCCACTTCTTTAGCTCTTTGTCTCTTGTACATCTCTCCAAGCTTCTTTGTAGGCTTTCCAAAGTACCTTATAGTTTGTGGTCCATAAAGCACCTTGGCTTGTTGCAGGTTTCTGACTTGTACAATTTCTTCAATATTTTGTCTCCAAGAATGTATTCGAGAAGTGGCTAAGTGTTTGATTCGAGAACTACAATTGACTTGATCGATAACTCTGAGTTCTCGAATACTGTAAAGTTGACATATCGAATCACTTCTCGAATAGCTCTTTTCTTCAGGAATCCTTGGGTTATCGAATGGAGCATTTAACTTATCAAATCCCTGAGATATCAAATAGCTTTCTGAGTCTTGAGATATCGAATGAACTTTAACTTGTTGACTCCTGGAGAACTCGAATGAACTTTGACTTGTTGACTTTCTGAGTTCTCGAATACTGTAAAGTTGACATATCGAATCACTTCTCGAATAGCTCTTTTCTTCAGGAATCCTTGAGTTGTCGAATGGAGCATTTAACTTATCGAATCCCTGAGATATCAAATATCTTTCTGAGTCTTGAGATATCGAATGAACTTTGACTTGTTGACTCCTGGAGAACTCGAATGAACTTTGACTTGTTGACTTTCTGAGTTCTCGAATAGAGCAAGTAGACATGTTGAATCTCTGAGTTCTCGAATGAGATATCGAATAGTTCATTCAGAGATATCGAAAAGTTCTTTTGAGATATCGAATCCCAGACTTCTCGAATAGACAAATATACTTCTCGAATTGGTACTTAGGCAAATTCTTTCATTTCTTCAAATCTCACCTTTGATTATTTGATAGTCTATATCTTCTTGCTTGAGGCATGAACCTTGGAACTTCTTTCAAGCATTATTCTTGACTTTAATTACAGTTACACAGGTAGAATATGATGCCTATTACAAGTACTGAACAACTAGAAACTCTACAACTAGAGGTTCCCTCAGTTAAGAGGTCATGTAGGTAATGCATTGCATTACACATACTTAGGCTTGTTATTATATGAGTACAGGCATATCTCTATGACTAACATACAAGCCTTTAGCCGATGCCTAATTCTTTTGACACAAATAGCTTAGAATATAAAATACCATTTAACATGATATTCTCATCCCAATTCAATGTCGGAAAACGATTTTGGCTTAGGTTTGACCAGTTTGACTTGATACCGGAAAATGTCGTCTCCGTGGGAGGATTCTAAGTGTAATCCTAAATCTAATTTAATTTCACTTTTATTTTGACAAATTCCAAAACCTAAGAGCGAAAGCACTAACCCTGTCACTTTTCTCTCCTTTTGAAACTAAACATCCCATACCCAATTTTTTTTACTCTATTTTGAAAATTCTACCATCTGAGCCTACATGTTTTACGACTGCTTCCAAATATCCTAACTGGCAACAAGCTATGAATGATGAATTTAATTCTCTTCTTTCAAACAACACTTGATCACTAGCCCCATATAAACGTGGTTTTAATGTTGTTGGTTGTAAATGGGTTTACGAACTAAAAAAATCTTATGGAAGTATTGATCGTTATAAGGCTCGTCTCTTTATGAAGAGACTTTTAGCCCAGTGGTAAAGCCTCTTACTATTCGATTGGTTTTAAGCATTGTTGTTAATGAATCCTGGCCAATCTGATAGTTAGACGTCAGAAACGCCTTTCTTGATTGAGATGTCGATATGAGTCAACCTCCTGGTTTCATCAATAAATATTATCCAAATCATGTTTCTAAACTTCACAGGTCTATTCACCCCCTTAAACAATCATCCCGGATTTGGTTTCACAAACTTACTAGCTTCTTATTAGAGCTTGGATTTGTTGCATCCAAATCTAACTTATCCTTCTTTACTCGTCATTCCTCCAATGGTCTTTTAATCTTACTTCTTTATGTCGATGACATCTTAGTCCTTCTTTAGTTCTTAGTTCTTTGTACACCTAGATAAATGATCTTAAAAATCACTTTTGCAGAAATAATCTTGGTTATTTACTTCCTGGGAATAGAGTTCACGAGATCTAAATCAGGTTTGCATCTAAGCCAGAATCACTACATACTTGATATTATTAATGTTAAACCAGTCTCAACTCCTTGTGTTTCTAGAGGAAAATTACCAATGTTTAATGGTACTTTGTTTACTAATGTTACTTTGTATCGTAGCGTAGTTGGAGCATTACAATATCTCACAATGACCAGGCCTGATATAACTTATGTTATCAATCAAGTGAGCCAGTTTATGCATTCGCCGACTATCACTCATTTTCTCGCAATAAAGAGGATTATGAGTTATCCTAAAGGAACTTTAGGTTGTGGTTTATTCTTACTACTAACTCTTCATATCAACTTTGTGCTTTTAGTGATCTAAATCGTTAGTACTACGTATAGTTCCGGAACTAAATTCCGATAACCTCTCTAGGACACATTGATGTGCAATTTCTGATACTTAGTGAGAGATGCAATACTAAATTCTGGATCACATCACTGGTTTATAGTGACTTTTGAAATTCTGGACCGCGTCACCGGTTTATAGTTACCTTAATTTAGACGTTATCATTTCATAAGTTATGAATTTTTACGAATTATTATTCCTGTATATCGTATTAATTCAATGGATTTGACACAGTGGTTTGTTTAGTTAGTTTACTTGCTGAGCTTTTTACCTCACTCTTTTAACATTCAGGCTACTTGCTGGGAATTTTTTTCCATTGTCAGGTATATTTTGTGTAACGCCTCGACTTCCCAATACTGAAAATATACTTTTTATAATAAAATAGACTTTGATACAGGGGAATTTTAGAAATTTTCGGCATGAAGTATTCGTAAATCGGACTATGCACCTGTATTTCAACCCAAACCAATTTCCAAACTATGACAAATAAAATAATCCCTGTAAATAAAATAATGTCCCACATGTCCGGAGCACGGATATGGGACCTACAACCCCAGTAATAATAAAACGTGTCTACACCCAACGACCCATCACCAAGGATCGATTCCAGGTTATGGTATGAAACAAGAATCTAAACTATACAAAATTATTAAAATTTCTTTTACTACTCTGAATATAATTACTATACCGTCTAATCTGTAGCTTAATTTCAATCTGTGCTTACCCGCTCTGACTTCGAGATCTATCCTGTATAGGCTGCCTCATTGCTCTCATATGACTTGTAAGATGTAGACATCCACCCTTAATCCTAACTGAAAGGTTGGGGAAAATAAAGCAAGAGTGAGCCATCAATGCTCAGCAAGTATATAGTATAGTGAAACAACAATTTCTCAACACTTCATTGATGAACAATATCAATGAATACTTTATCTCAAGGAAAATAATTCGATTTCCATCAAAGAATTAAAATTTTTCCATTTTCTACAAAGCCTCAGATAAAACTTTGAGAAAAAGAATATCAAGAAATTCCCCAATCATTCTTACTTTCACGTACAATGTTACTCGCGAAGGGAATGACTGGGAAACCTCTATCCATCCTTAATCCCATTATTTTACTGAGTTCCAAATTTTAATCAAGACAGAAAACAACTAATTCTGATATCCACAATTTCGAAATTATTGACCATTTACTTTGAAACATATATATCTTATCAAATCATTCTTTTCTTTAAAACCATTTCATCTTTGAAACATAATTTCCATAAAATCTTTTAAAAACATTTAAGTTGATTGGAGTTTTTCCTTAACATCGGACAATACGGGTGATCAGCCACGTAAAGTCCCCATACACGAAGTCCCTCTGGACCTTAAAATTGGGTTCCCAATTAGGCAACACATTGGCCTTTAATGCTGGACTAGGACCACCCTAGCCTCCTACGCTAAATAAAGTGCTGGACTAGGACCACCTTAGCCTCTTACGCTCTCCAATCTATAAAACCGTTAAAAACCTTTAAAATATTTCACTTTTAAGTCTTTTATACTCACTGATAACAGATCAGCCCAGTATAAGGAATTTTAAAAACATCTTTAATTAATTAATCCATTTTAGGGAGCGGCATTAAAAGATTAAGGATCAAGGAAACATTCGATATAAAGAATTTTGAACAACACATCAATAAGATTAATATTCAAGGAAGCATAAGAAATTATAACAAGGCAATACGATTTAAACTAAGCATGATATGGTACAGCAAAGCAGAAACATATATCAATAGGGGAACATTAATCAATCAATAATTTAAGGAACAAAGCAATTGTCAAGATTTTATAACTTCAACAGCAATTTATAAGGAATCATGGATTAGAGAAAATCTGAAGTTCAAAAGAAGATTGAAGAAATTCTCAATTACACAAAGTCTCACTCTTGTCGGCTAAGCACCCATAAGCTTTAGCTGCCAGAACCGGCCTGACAATAATGAGTTTGAATAATTAAGAAGATCTCAATTCATTCTCGATTTTAACCATCACTGAGCAACACATGCTTCAACAACAGTATAAATCTCGAATTAATTTACAACAATTCGAAGAAAAATGTTCTTTAAGGAAAATTAATAAAGACGATGAATATTGATATAAAATAATTTTAAAAGAAATTAACACCTGAACGATAGGTGATGAAAATAAACAATGACAGAATAATTTGAGAATGAATGTCTGTAAATTAATAAAAGAAGAATGTCACTGGAATAAAAATGAAAGGTATATGCACTAACAAAATGATTTGAAAGGAACATCGTATAATTAACAAAACAGGTTTACATTATTCAGAATAAGCAAGAAGGGATTTCGACAGAAATAATAAATAACACAAAAGGTTTCACATCACTTGAACAATAAGTGAGGTATAGTAAACTTGCCTCAATACACGCAGTTTCCAATTCAAATATCTCAACTCTTTACTCTCTTTCCTTATACCTTGGCCCCTACTGGATCATACATCTGTCTTTCTTCTGTAACTTGTCATCCTCTACATAACACACTCATCAACTCCGATAATCTTTCATTCTTCAATATTCCATCTACATGCACTGGCTCTTACCGGCCTCATACTGGTACCTATATAAGGGTAAAGTAATACTTTAGTACGTTTATAACCTTAATCATCTAAATCTATTCTACCCAGACGCGTCCTATATGCTTTATAATTTCATATATATATATATATATATATATATATATATATATATATAACCAAATAAATCACATAACACCTAGCACGTATTGTTAGCTTACACATAGACCTCTTTAACATATACATCATATCAATTTACAATTAACTCTTATCAATTTAATTTACAAATTACAAAACTATTTTAACAAAATTTGGATAGCATCTCCTTTGCATTTTTACACTACCCGTCGGAGTACAACTGACCCAAACAAGAAATTAAACAATCCTTTGCCTCAATATCAACTCAATTCCATTTACAATTGCCATAAATCCTTCTAATATAACTACTATGAACTTCTAACAATTCACACACGCTTAACACTTAGCACACAACTAGCAGTTAAGCACATAATTGAAATCAAATATCTGCTTTAAAAATATTTTACCTTTATTAAAGGCGATCCATATTGATTAAAATTGATCAAGAAATTAATTGTCTTAATAAGGTTAAAATTCGAATTTTTTGAAAAAAAACAAATTAAATAAATAAATAATCAAAAATGATTAGCTAATTAATTAAATACTTATTCACATATATTTAAAAAATATATATATAAAAGAATTTTGAAAACATTTTTAAAGATTTTAGAAAATAAATTTTCAAACATGTTTTTCTGAAAATGGCAACAGAAAACCAAAATCTGGTAATCTTGAACCAAATAGCAGTTACAATTCCTACTACAATTTTAGCATGACTTCTTGACAGAAAAACCACTCAAGACGCAGGAATTTCAATCAGGGAAAACCATAAAATCCAGCAATTCAAACCCAAAACTCAACCAAGACAAACAAATTAACTCAGATTACATATTGGACTCGACCTTTATTCAGCAGTCCAACTACGATATCATCTTTACCCAACAATCAATACAAGATTCCTAAATAATTAATATAAATAACAACTCGACCATCCATAATTCTCACACCAAACTTAATATGAAGCAGGTTAGACTTGTTTTTGCATAGCTAACAAGAATACTACCTCTACCAATAACGAATTACAAAAATCACTCCACATTCAATCATCACCAAAACGGAACGATTCAGCTCAATTTATTCAAGAATTCGGGAATCCCCTTTTTTCGGGTTTCACTGTATATGAAGTAATACACACACGCAGCACTTATAAATTCAAACCATACTATAGCAGAAATACTGGGCTTGAATTGAACCCATACCAGTGAGGAGAAGATACAAGATGGTGTTCCATAAATATCAACGAAACCCACCCACATACACACGCGACTGCACGCTACACCCCCACACACCTTACACTCATACACATTTTATATAAACGCAGCAGCATACGCACAACACAATCACCAGATTGGAATCGAAGTTAGGCAGAGGAAGAAACGGATTTGGCAGTGGTTTTCAACAGAACCGTGAAGAACTCCACATCACCACACCGCGGCTTACACATGCACACACACACATACACTGGGCAGATTATACACACACCCACCCGTATCTAGGAGCACAGAGGCGAAAAAGAGAGGTTCGCCAGAGACTAGAGAGAGAGCAGCAAGAGAGATATGTGGGAGATTGAGAAGGAATCAAGAGAGAATGGTGAGAGGAGGGAGAGATTGAGAGGTTGCGAGAAGGTTCGGGAGAAATAAAGAGGGTACTGCTGAAAAAACTGAACTGGGGGACTGGTTATTGAGGGATAAAAGAACAGAGCAATTTAATAATTTCCCATTACAGAAAACTCTTTTTTTTAATCTAATAAATAGCTTTTGAAATTCGAAATTAAACATAAAAATGATGAAAAATAAAACTTTTCATTTTTAAAATATAGAGTATAAAATTACGAACACTCCCATATTTTTAAAATAATTTTAGGATAAAAAATGAATTAAATATGAATTTTACAAGTTTTGATCCTTTAAATACAATAAAACTCTTAAAATAATTTTAAAATACCAAAACACCAAATTAATTCACCCAATAATTTTAAAAACTAATTAAATATACAAAGATTATATTACAAAAGATTTCGTGATTTTTAATAACTCCAATGATTTTAGAAAATTCTCAGAAGATTAATAATGCGTAATTTAAATATATTTTAATCACCGAAAATACAAATAAAAATACACGAACTCATCCGGCACACATAAACCACCATATAAACATCTAAACATGATATCACATATTTTTCATCTTAAAAAAAAATTTCACACAATATAATCCACATTTAATATTAAATAATACTCCCTCCGTCCCCATGAGTTCTTAACATTTGCTTTTTGCACGGAAACCAAGATAATGGGTGTAATATTATTAAAATAAATGAAGTAGTGGGTGTAATAGTGATTTTATTGTTAAAATAAGTTAAGTAGTGGGTGTAATAGTGTAAAATATTGTTAAAATAAGTGAAGTAGTGGGTGTAATAGTGTTAAAACTTACTATTTTAGGAAATGTTAAGAATCTATTGGGACATCCCAAAATAGAAAGTGTTAAGAATCAAAAGGGACGGAGGGAGTAATATTTATAACTACGATATTTCTAGGGCGTTATATCCTTCCCCCCTTAATAGGATTCTGTCCGACCGTAAGAAAACATATGACGATATTCTCAAACATTTCTCTTTCAGTTTCCAAGTCATTCCTTCCACACTAGCATTCCTTTAATTCAATTCACATCGCGCTAGGCTCGTCCTGTAAGCCCGTAGTTTCCAACATAAACTAATCCTTTGGTTTACACGTCTCGTTAATTCTAGATACTTATCACTCGTACGTGACGATCCTTTTCTACCGAAAATCGGACATGACATATTCGTATAATGGACTATTCCTTGTACACGACGCTTCAAGTACTAACCCAATCATCAATAATAATTCGCATATATATAAATATTAAAACGAAACCTGCCTTGACTTGCAGCAAACATATAAGTAAATAAATAAATAAGTCTTTAAAACGAAATCCACGCGACTAAAACAATTGATACCACTTCCACGCTCATGCTCATAATCATATTCATCCTTTCTTTATCCATCCGGTTGCACTGACTCTGAGACGGTTTTCACTCTCTTCCTTGACTCCTGAAAGCTTTCTCCACCTTTATCCCTTCGTTTCCTGCTTTGTAGGCTTGTCCACTGTTGTAGCTATCTTGGTAAAATCTTTGACAACCTTCGATAATTCCTAGCTGGTCTCTCAAAGTTTTAGATCTCTGCTGGCGTCTTAGGCCTTTCGCGATTCATTACTGCTTCGTCGTCACGACATTCACTTCGATCCTCTCGTCATATCCTGCAAAGCTCGTACTTAGAAATCGTATATATGCTCTTCTCATGTCCTTGTCATCTGCTCCTTAGCCATACTCAGTTCTCCATATTATCGAATCATGTACGTGTGTTGTCAATCCAATGCGTAATCTAACTTGATATTCAATCTCTGCTTTAACCTCAATTCTCAAACCTGCTCATCCAGTTTTCATTCGACGTAATTGTAGCTTACACCCCTCAAAATTTCATCATCTCCATCTTTATTGCTCTCAATCATCAATAACTTTTAGAAATCACAAGGATTTATAACAAAAGGAATCAATAGAATAGACAGGTATTAACATGTATGAATATAGGATGAGTTTTGTTTGATAAGAATTTTATAAAAGAATTTAACTGAGAGACCAATATGATCATTGAACTAATTTCAGGTTGCATTTGTCATTTAGGTCAACCGCCATAGTACAAGAAGGGGGCCAGCCTTCTGCACTTTCATGACAAACACAATAAGTGGCGTCCCACCAGACTTCTATCACATAGATAAAATGTCCCTGAATCCCCTACATATATAAGGTTGTTCATCCCAGTTTGAATAAAGAAGGTTAAGTATTTAGGGAATAATAGAAAATTTTCAAGAGTTTCAAAGGTTTATGAGTATAATGCTGAATTAAATAACCCCTGGAAAATAGAGGTATTTCTAAAAGATAGGAATGTGTTTAAATAAATCGAATATAAGAAGTTCATCATGGACTAAAAAATAGTTGATTATCAAAGGTGATAGGGTACTTAATCAAATGAGAAGGAATAGAAACGAGAGTTAAATCTCCTCAATCAATAAATTAAATGAAATCAACTACTAGTAATGAATAACCATATCCTTACTCCATCACATGCTAGAAATCACATTTCGCATCTTGTTTACCGTCCTTTCGCACTTTCTATATCGTTCAGTGGGTAACTAAAGTCGCAAAAGAAATTCTAGAACATACACGAAAGTCTACATTTAGCATCCTCCAAGCTGGTAACAACGGTCGTCTATTTAACTTATGCGGCTCCGAATTAGCTGCCTCGTCCGAAACCGAATCTTCGGATGTATCGAACTCCTGCTCGCGTGATATCGGATTACTAAATAACGTCGCAACCGTCGTCCCAATAACCTAAGGCGAACCTAATTCCTAAATCGTTCTATCTAACGTCAATCCTAAATACGTGCACCTACTCAATCCTAACTTGTTTCAGTGACCATAACCTGTCTATCTGATACCAACCTGTAATGCCTCGACTTCCCAATACTGAAAATATACTTTTTATAATAAAATAGAATTTGATACAGGGGAATTTTAGAAATTTTCGGCACGAAGTATTCGTAAATCAGACTATCCACCTGTATTTCAACCCAAACCAATTTCCAAACTATGACAAATAAAATAATCCCTGTAAATAAAATAACGTCCCACATGTCTGGAGCACGGATATGGGACCTACAACCCCAGTAATAATAAAACGTGTCTACATCCAACGACCCATCACCAAGGATCGATTCCAGGTTATGGTATGAAACAAGAATCTAAACTATACAAAATTATTAAAATTTCTTTTACTACTCTGAATATAATTACTATACCGTCTAATCTGTAGCTTAATTTCAATCTGTGCTTACCCGCTCTGACTTCGAGATCTATCCTGTATAGGCTGCCTCATTGCTCTCATATGACTTGTAAGATGTAGACATCCACCCTTAATCCTAACTGAAAGGTTGGGGAAAATAAAGCAAGAGTGAGCCATCAATGCTCAGCAAGTATATAGTAGTGAAACAACAATTTCTCAACACTTGATTGATGAACAATATCAATGAATACTTTATCTCAAGGAAAATAATTCGATTTCCATCAAAGAATTAAAATTTTTCCATTTTCTACAAACCATCAAAGCCTCAGATAAAACTTTGAGAAAAAGAATATCAAGAAATTCCCCAATCATTCTTACTCCACTTTCACGTACAATGTTACTCGCGAAGGGAATGACTGGGAAACCTCTATCCATCCTTAATCCCATTATTTTACTGAGTTCCAAATTTTAATCAAGACAGAAAACAACTAATTCTGATATCCACAATTTCGAAACTATTGACCATTTACTTTGAAACATATATATCTTATCAAATCATTCTTTTCTTTAAAACCATTTCATCTTTGAAACATAATTTCCATAAAATCTTTTAAAAACATTTAAGTTGATTGGAGCTTTTCCTTAACATCGGACCATACGGGTGATCAGCCACGTAAAGTCCCCATACACGAAGTCCCTCTGGACCTTAAAATTAGGTTCCCAATTAGGCAACACATTGGCATTTAATGCTGGACTAGGACCACCCTAGCCTCCTACGCTAAATAAAGTGCTGGACTAGGACCACCCTAGCCTCTTACGCTCTTCAATCTATAAAACCGTTAAAAACCTTTAAAATATTTCACTTTTAAGTCTTTTATACTCACTGATAACAGATCAGCCCAGTATAAGGAATTTTAAAAACATCTTTAATTAATTAATCCATTTTAGGGAGGGCATTAAAAGATTAAGGATCAAGGAAACATTCGATATAAAGAATTTTGAACAACACAACAATAAGATTAAGATTCAAGGAAGCATAAGAAATTATAACAAGGCAATACGATTTAAACTAAGCATGATATGGTACAGCAAAGCAGAAACATATATCAACAGGGAACATTAATCAATTAATAATTTAAGGAACAAAGCAATTGTCAAGATTTTATAACTTCAACAGCAATTTATAAGGAATCATGGATTAGAGAAAATCTGAAGTTCAAAAGAAGATTGAAGAAATTCTCAATTACACAAAGTCTCACTCTTGTCGGCTAAGCACCCATAAGCTTTAGCTGCCAGAACCGACCTGACAATAATGAGTTTGAATAATTAAGAAGATCTCAATTCATTCTCGATTTTAACCATCACTGAGCAACACATGCTTCAACAACAGTATAAATCTCGAATTAATTTACAACAATTCGAAGAAAAACGTTCTTTAAGGAAAATTAATAAAGACGATGAATATTGATATAAAATAATTTTAAATGAAATTAACACCTGAACGATAGGTGATGAAAATAAACAATGGCAGAATAATTTGAGAATGAATGTCTGTAAATTAATAAAAGAAGAATGTCACTGGAATAAAAATGAAAGGTATATGCACTAACAAAATGATTTGAAAGGAACATCGTATAATTAACAAAACAGGTTTACATTATTCAGAATAAGCAAGAAGGGATTTCGACAGAAAAAAATAAATAACACAAAAGGTTTCACATCACTTGAACAATAAGTGAGGTATAGTAAACTTGCCTCAATATACGCAGTTTCCAATTCCAATATCTCAACTCTTTACTCTCTTTCCTTATACCTTGGCCCCTATTGGATCATACATCTGTCTTTCTTCTGTAACTTGTCATCCTCTACATAACACACTCATCAACTCCGATAATCTTTCATTCTTCAATATTCCATCTACATGCACTCTTACCGGCCTCATACTGGTACCTATATAAGGGTAAAGTAATACTTTAGTACATTTATAACCTTAATCATCTAAATCTATTCTACCCAGACGCGTCCTATACGCTTTATAATTTCATATATATATATATATATATATATATATATATATATATATATATATATATATATATATATATATATATATATTTATATATATAACCAAATAAATCACATAACACCTAGCACGTATTGTTAGCTTACACATACACCTCTTTAACATATACATCATATCAATTTACAATTAACTCTTATCAATTTAATATACAAATTACAAAACTATTTTAATAAAATTTGGACAGCATCTCCTTTGCATTTTTACACTACCCGTCGGAGTACAACTGACCCAAACAAGAAATTAAACAATCCTTTGCCTCAATATCAACTCAATTCCATTTACAATTGCCATAAATCCTTCTAATATAACTACTATGAACTTCTAACAATTCACACACGCTTAACACTTAGCACACAACTAGCAGTTAAGCACATAACTGAAATCAAATATCTGATTTAAAAATATTTTACCTTAATTAAAGGCGATCCATATTGATTAAAATTGATCAAGAAATTAATTGTCTTAATAAGGTTAAAATTTGAATTTTTTGAAAAAAAACAAATTAAATAAATAAATAATCAAAAATGATTAGCTAATTAATTAAATACTTATTCACATATATTTAAATATATATATATATATATATATAAAAGAATTTTGAAAACATTTTTAAAGATTTTAGAAAATAAATTTTCAAACATGTTTTTCTGAAAATGGCAACAGAAAACCAAAATCTGGTAATCTTGAACCAAATAGCAGTTACAATTCCTACTACAATTTTAGCATGACTTCTTGACAGAAAAACCACTCAAGACGCAGGAATTTCAATCAGGGAAAACCATAAAATCCAGCAATTCAAACCCAAAACTCAACCAAGACAAACAAATTAACTCAGAGTACATATTGGACTCGACCTTTATTCAGCAGTCCAACTACGATATCATCTTTACCCAACAATCAATACAAGATTCCTAAATAATTAATATAAATAACAACTCGACCATCCACAATTCTCACACCAAACTTAATATCAAGCAGGTTAGACTTGTTTTTGCATAGCTAACAAGAATACTACCTCTACCAATAACGAATTACAAAAATCACTCCACATTCAATCATCACCAAAACGGAACGATTCAGCTCAATTTATTCAAGAATTTGGGAATCCCCTTTTTTTGGGTTTCACTGCATATGAAGTAATACACACACGCAGCACTTATAAATTCAAACCATACCATAGCAGAAATACTGGGCTTGAATTGAACCCATACCAGTGAGGAGAAGATACAAGATGGTGTTCCACAAATATCAACGAAACCCACCCACATATACACGCGACTGCACGCTACACCCCCACACACCTTACACTCATACATATTTTATATAAACGCAGCAGCATACGCACAACACAATCACCAGCTTGGAATCGAAGTTAGGCAGAGGAAGAAAACGGATTTGGCAGTGGTTTTCAACAGAACCGTGAAGAACTCCACATCACCACACCGCGGCTTACACACGTACACACACACATACACTGGGCAGATTATACACACACCCACCCGTATCTAGGAGCACAGGGGCGAAAAAGAGAGGTTCGCCAGAGACTAGAGAGAGAGCAGCAAGAGAGATATGTGGGAGATTGAGAAGGAATCAAGAGAGAATGGTGAGAGGAGGGAGAGATTGAGAGGTTGCGAGAAGGTTCGGGAGAAATAAAGAGGGTACTGCTGAAAAAACTGAACTGGGGGACTGGTTATTGAGGGATAAAAGAACAGAGCAATTTAATAATTTCCTATTGCAGAAAACTCTTTTTTTTAATCTAATAAATAGCTTTTGAAATTCGAAATTAAACATAAAAATGATGAAAATAAAAATTTTCATTTTTAAAATATAGAGTATAAAATTACGAACACTCCCATATTTTTAAAATAATTTTAGGATCAAATATGAATTAAATATGAATTTTACAAGTTTTGATCCTTTAAATACAATAAAACTCTTAAAATAATTTTAAAATACCAAAACACCCAAATTAATTCACCCAATAATTTTAAAAACTAATTAAATATACAAAGATTATATTACAAAAGATTTCGTGATTTTTAATAACTCCAATGATTTTAGAAAATTCTCAGAAGATCAATAATGCGTAATTTAAATATATTTTAATCACCGAAAATACAAATAAAAATACACGGACTCATCCGGCACACATAAGCCACCATATAAACATCTAAACATGATATCACATATTTTTCATCTTAAAAAATAATTTCACACCATATAATCCATATTTAATATTAAATAATAATATTTATAACTACGATATTTCTAGGGCGTTATATTTTGGATAGATGCGCATATGTGTTAGGTGTTCTAAGTTGTAATAGTAGTATAATAGTTTTTTTTTTGAAGTTTTAGTTCTATAATTGAATTGGTTTTTTTTAAGTTGGCTCGAACTAATATTAAAAAAAGTGTGGGATGTTACAATTTAGATATGCGTCGTTCAACTAGTGGGGGTTGCGTATTTCTTGGCAATCATCACATCTCATGGTCATCTAAAAAGCAACCCGCTATTGCTTGCAGTAGCACACAAGCAACCACCAATCTTATTCAGTGATAATATCATCGCTACGTACATGGCCTTGAATCCTATAATGCATTCTCGCACTAAACATGTACATATTGACTATCATTTTGTACGTGAACACGTGTTGCTCGTGGTACATTAAAGTTTACATATATTTCTACTGAACATCAGCTAGCGGACCTTTTCAACAAAAGTCAAGTTGTAATATAGCATAAAAACTTATCTTTCAAGCTCTCTCTTATGAAATCTTCGACGCTCGGCTTGAGGGGGTGATAAGTAATATATGTTTGTAGAGAAATGATTAGAAGAAGTATTCAACTCCTGGTTTATAGGAGAGTTGTTGCGTTCAGTTGTTTGTGTATAATTGTGTAATGTAGGCTTGTCAACGGGTCAGGTCTAGATCGAATCGATCTAAATTCATATCCATATCCGGCCAGTTATTTTTATCGGATCGAATTACACCTCATATATTTTAGAGATCGATCCATATCCAATCCATTTAGTTTAATGGATAAACGGATCGGACGGATGTTTGATATCCATTACTCTATTTATTTTTTATAGTATAAAAAAATTAATTACAAGTGAAGAAATTAGTAAAATTTGAGAAGTTACAATCTAGAATTCAGTGTGTAACTACTATTTTAATAGCAATCAAAAAATTAAACTATTTTAGTAATTTCATTGTTCAAACAAAATGTTTAAACTACTTATTCTTCATTTACCATCCCCAACAAATGATTTTATATAACACTTACATAAAGCTTTATCATTCCCATTAGCATCTGTATACTCAGTGAAATAAAACAAAAAATAAATCAAAAAACACATATTAAATCAAAATCACTTGGATCATTTCCCACAGTATTATGACTTCCACTATGCTAAAAAATAAAACAAAAAACACATTAAATCAAAAGAGATTATAATCTTCATCATTAAAAAAATATAAGAAAAATTCACTGAATTAACGAATTGACGTACCATGATTAAGATTTAAGAATGAAGACTCGATGTCTTACTAATCAGATTAATATATAATGACATTAAATTTTGGAGGCTGGAGTCTGGAGCCGTGCATGGAAGGCCAAGGAAATATTAGATTAGGTATAAGGTTTAGGATTTTCAATAACGTAACTTATTACAATATAAAATATTTTAAAAATAATAATATATATATATTATATATTATATAATATATTATTAATAATTAAACGGATCGGGTCGTGGATAAACAGATCGGATCAACCTAAATCCATATCCAATCCATTTATTAATCGGATCGTTATTATCGGATCGGGTTGCGGATCGGATATTTTTCTGGTCAATCCATATCCATTTAATTTAGTGCGGATCGGATCAGCCTAGTGTAATGCTAGTGTTGCTTTTTAGAGCCAGGATCCTCTGTCCCCTTCCTCCGTGTCTCCTTTGTGTCCCCTGTTGTTTTTAATACAAAAAAAATGCTCTTGTGAAGTCCATTTTTATTATTTATTAAAATGGGCCCCGCAGGGGCACTCTTTTTGTACTAAAAATAGCAGGGGACACAAGGGGGACACGGAGGAAGGGGACAGAGGATCCGGACCCTGCTTTTTAGGATAGTGTGTGTGGATGTATAAGGGAACATTAACTAACTGGATGTATAAATATATGTTATGAGGGAGATAAATGAATATAAAAACTTTACACTGAATCACCCCTCAAGGTTGGCTTAATATCAGTGAACAAATCGATTTTTTGATTTCTAAATTATATTTTATACCAAATATACATACCTTGTGTATCCCTTTTATAAGACGGCCGCCTAGATTAGGTTTATGAACACGCCATTTATTATTAAATGTCAAATATAACCCTTGAAAAGCCCAATTTGTGTGTCATGGGGGTTTAAATGCCAAGGATACCAAAGACCCAATTTGTGTCTTATGGATAGATTTAAAGACTATAGGCCAATATATTTGGAAAGGATTTTTTCAAATTAGTATAGTTTTCTTGTTATAAATTTTGAATTATGTAATTATATTTTGGAATAGTATTTTATGTAGTATATTAAAATGATTGGGTTAAGACAAATGTACATTTGCCCATATGTTAAAAAAAATATCTTTATCTTAACCCAATCATTTTTATGTACTACAGAAATCTTTTTTCCAAAATAGAATTTACATATTTCAAACTTTGTAACTAGAACCCCATATTAATTTTAAAAAATTACGTTCAAATATTTTGGCCCTTGGTATTGAAATTCATCCATGAGACACAAATTGGGCTTCGTTACCCTTGACATTTGATGGGAAAGCTTATACCCATAAACCCCGATGATAGATAAATTGGGCTTTCGGAGGGATATATTTGATATTTAATATTAAGTGGTGTATCCATAAACCTAGTCTAGGTAGCGCCTTATAAAGGGATGGCCTCACTGAGGACAGTAAATTTGGTATATAATATTATGGAGAAGTAAAAAATTTAATCTGTCCTCATAGATGAGCAAAGCCACCTTAAAGTGGAAGAGTGTGGGTGATATTGAGCCAACCTCAAGGGGGAATTCTCCTGAAGTTGAAGAAGCAAGGTGGTACATCATGCACACAAAATAAATGCATCATACAATATAATACAATATAAGAGAAATAGTAAGTTAAAAGAAAAAGTAATTTTGGAGAGTACTCCAAAAAACACCAAAACCAAAATCCACTAGTAAAAGGTTAAATAAGGATAGATACATTCAAAATATATTTATGTATATATCAAAAAAAAAGAGTAAATCATAATTATTATGATATAACCATGCTTTTACATGTAAGAAATATCAAAAGTTTTACAAAATGAAACTGAATTATAGTATGACCATAAAACTACAAGACAAATATACGAATGAACTCGATTAAGACTTAAATGATTAAGACAAGTTCCATGCATGACTAAAACTACACAATTTTTACTTATACGACTCATTTTAAGACAAACTCACAATCTAGAGTTTATGTTCAATTAGAGACATAATAATTTTAGGGTTATAAGAACCCTAATCTCAATTTTGAGATTTTATCACAAATACACATTTGGGTTAACAAACCTAAATTTTTTTTTGAGTAACTGGCAGACAACAACATTCAATTAACTCTATCTAACAAATGTACGACTTAAACATTGTAGACAATGATCAAACTTATAGATTTAAAAATAGTAAACACTCAAGGCTCCGTTTAAACTGATTTATCTTAAACTGAGTTAGGTTTTGAAGAACCCTAAGCGAATTAGATAAAATACAAAAGAAAAAGATTGAGACTCAAGTGAGTCAAAATCAATTACTTGCAAAACTCGAATCAACATAATCAACAAATAAATGACTCGATTTGAGTTGAAAGAACTAAAACTATAGTACAACTTTACATATAAACACAAAACATGCAATTAATCTCCTCTTAATCACAATATCAAAATGATTTAATCATTTCAAATCCTAGAGATGCTCATTGGAGATTAAACTCGACTTGGCAACTAGATATCACAATTTCTGGGTTGATTAATCCTAAAACTGTTAAGAATGTATTAAAAACCTCGTAGATCTACTCATACAAACAACAATACAACTTAATTATAACTCAATTAATATGAACTCAATTAGGGCTTCGAGAACCCTTTTCGGTAAACAGTAAAACACTTCAATACATACATAGATATGTATAAAACTATGGGCATCGAGCTGGAGAAATAACTCGATTGTTCGATATAATCACGTCGTCATTATTTCTATATATAACCCATCTTAATAATCATAAACAATGAATAATTAAATCGATTAAGAAAAAAACAATCACATCAAAATTTCTTCTTCGACTTTTATTTATTAGAGCTCGCGGCTGACGTTCATCGGAGAATTTAATCATCCTCACCGCCGGAGTTTCTAAGCAATCGAGAAAGAAAATGGGAGAGAATAAAGACACAGCCGCACACAAGAAATGAGACACACCCACATAAATAGTATGTTAGGTGGGAGTTTATGTCTAAAATCGATCGGATGTTGGTGATTTATATTGGAGAAAAAAAATGATATGAAGGTAAACAACGGACATGATTACCTTTTGTATTTTTAATGATCAACGATTGAGATTTAATGCGAAGATTTCACTTGGATTGATGGCTGGGCACATGAAAAAATGACGGGTATGATTACGTTTTATGTCACAATTGAACGATTGAGAATGAATATTAGGATTACACTTAAAATGATGACATGGCACTTAAAAATAAAGGATAAGATTCTATTATTGAGGTATGCTAAAAATTTACTTGGATTGATGACAAGATACTTAAAAATGATTAACATGATATGTTCTGTATGATCGAACGATTGATGATAGATGCAAGGATTATGTTCATATTGATCAAGGGGCATTTGAAAATCAACCTATGTAGTTTTTTTTGTTAAGTCATGTCATGATCAAAGGTCTGAGATACTAGATGATAATTTTTACTTGGATTGATGACTAGGCACTTGAAAAATGTCGTACATGGTAATATTTTGTATTATGATCGAATAGTTGAAAACGAATGTAATAATATCAATTAGAATAATAATGGGCCACTCATATAAAGTGACTTAGATATTGGGCTTGCTCAGCAGGCCTTAACTCCACATTAGTATGATATTGTCCGCTTTGGGCTGAGCCCGCACGGATTTGTTATTAGGTAACTTCCAAAAGGCCTCATAATGGAATTATCTGGATGAACTAGCAACAACCTCCCATCGGGTTTGACACCTGTCGAATCTGCCACCTTCGGTGTGATCTGGCTCCCCCTCGAATTTACTTAAAGCTCCTGGCTATCTGGCTCCCCTTGGACCATGTATCCTGGAAGTTCATTTGCTTCTTCTTGAAGCCCATCTTGGGATAGCCCACCTGCCTTTTCCTTGATCCATTCTGTGAGCCCATCGAGATTGTTACGGATCGTTACAACTATAGCTATGATACCACTTGTTGGTCCACGCAACGCCCAATAACTCCATATTATTATGATATTGTCTGCTCTGGGCCGTGTCCAAGCTTGCACGAATTTGTTTTTGGGCTCCTCCCAAAAGGCCTTATACTAATGGAGTTGTTTGGCTGCTTATATTCAAGATAATTCTTCTTTATTTTAATGATGTGGGGCTTGGGTTGACACCCACTCTACAATCTCCCCTCAATCCAAGAACCACCAATCTTGTGACCCTTATACCGTCGATATTCATCTGTGACTCCTCATCTTGCGGGAAACGCCACCTGACTACCTCGGCGACACAAGCCGTCCAAGATCTCCAACTGTAGTTCTAGAGAGCCTCTCACACCACACAACTTGCAACCCGCAACCCCATGATTAACTTCTTAACCATCGGCTCAGATACCACTTGTTGGGTTTGCTCAACAGGCCTTAACTCCACATTAGTATGATATTGTCCGCTTTGGACTGAGCCCGCATGGATTTGTTATTGGGTAACTTCCAAAAGGCCTCATACTAATGGAATTATCTGGCTGCTTATAAACTAGCTATCTGCCCCTCCCACAAACGATGTGGGACAACTCCCAACACTTAGATAGTTTTGTCATGAAATTATACCTATGGGGAGGTTGCAAAAGAATCCCAATAATGATAATCATATTCAAATATATTTACTACAAATTCCACAATGGTAAGATATTGTTCACTCTGAACTGAGCTTGCATAAATCTATTTTGAACACATCATAAAAGGCCTGATACTAATGGAGTTTATTGGCTGCTCTATACAAGAGATTTTCCTCTTGTCTCATACTAATGCTTGTGACACATGGTTTCATTATCATCCCCATAGGATGTATATGTATAAATCCAATGCTCTTCATTCTCATTTATGCCTCTTTTTAATGTAACACAGTTTATGTACATCTACCCGAGTAAAATTTGTGTACATTAATGTTTAGTCCTTGCTCTTTAGGCGAGATACACATGATATGTATGATTTGGTTGTATATAAAAATACAATTCAGGGGGCATAGGTGCTGCAAACCTGCAACAAACGATATTCGCTCCACATTCTATTTTTGCTCATATCATATATTATCCATTGTATACCATTTTCTGGGGTATTAACAAACCACAATCATTCCACATCCAATTAACATCAGATAATATCCGCTCTGCACTATTTTTTGGAGCGCAAACAAACCAAATAACTCTGCATCCGCATTTTTTACGCCAGCCATTTTTAGATCCATGCCATTTTCGGATCAAATCGGTAAATTATGCTATGGATAGATAGATGTATATGCTAACTTTTATAGGTTGAGATTAGCGAATAAAGAAGAAGAAAAAGAAGAAGACTGCCACATGTACAAGCTGAAATATATTAATGAACTACATTGTAACGGGTCTTGCTAATAATGAAAGTAAAAGAGGCTTTATACTGGGCCAAGTGGACAATTACTAAACTACCCTTACTAACTTAAACTACCCTTCAATACTCCCCCTCAAGCCAATGAGTGAGAACAAAGTGAAAGAAGTTAAAAACTCTTAGCTCTGGCTCGCAGCTCTGGTGTGTGGCTCTGGCTCGTGGCTCGCGGCTCTGGCTCGTGGCTCGCAGCTCTGGGCTAATGGTTCTAGCTATGGCTTCTTCTTCTTTCCCCAGTAACTTCAGAATTTGATGGAATCTTCTTCCTAATAATTTCTGAATTTGGTGGAATCTTCTTTGTCCCCAGTAATTTCAGAATTTGGTGGAATTTTCTCCCCAGTAATTTTTGAATTTGGTGGAATCTTCCATATAAATTATGGCAATGACTTCCATCTTCACAAACAATGACAATTACTTCCATTTAAATGATGGCAATGACTTCCATCTTTAAATGATGGCAATGACTTCCATCTTCAATCAGTTTCTTCGACATTACTATCTGATGCCTGTGATGAAAACATCCTGAATACTGAGAAACCTGCTCAGCGAAGTTCACAAGTTCCTTGAGCATAAGAGACCTCTCGCTGAGGCCTTCTAGGCAGTATCTAAAAATTGTTGAATCTGAAACTGGAGTTTTACTACTTGACATGCCACATGATTTTGATATTGCTGCTTCACTACTTTCTGAGCCAGACGAACAATTTTCTGCCTCTACGTATGTTTCCTATATCATCCGCAAACTTGTCACCTCTACACTATCAACCATGCTAACAATCCAGGCAGGAAGGTTGCCTTTCTTATTGACTTGCTACAGCAAAATACGTACCCTTCCTCACTACATTACATTAAAAGATGGTCCTCCACAGGCGGACAACAACATAACCAGCTGCAATTCCAAGAAACATGTAAAAAATAGCATACCTATGAGCAAGTATTCTTTGAGCTTCACCATTACTTGTTAGAACAAAAGGAAATATCGACATCAACCGTGTGTTCGTCTGGATGGAACTACTAATCAACAGCCTCAATGTCTCCCTTGCACTACTCTTAATCATCGAGTCACTTGCAGGAATTAATGGATGAGTTGGGTGCAAAGATGGTATTGTAGCTGATATAGCAGGACCAGCACTCACCAAGTAAACTGGCCCTGACGAGCAAATGTCAATTACTGGAATGTGAACAATGGGATCACACATTAGAGGTGTAAATGTTACAAGTTGCTGCGATGATGGAATAGACAATGGCAACCTAAACAGTGGATCAGGAAGAAACGACGGAAAATCTAGAGAGGGAATTTCAGAGAGCTCAAGAGGTGACTCGACTGACAATAGACTAGAAGGCATAGAGGTAGAAAGAAGGGAAGAAAGAGGTGGAAAACAGAATGATTCAGTTGATGAGATAGGCAACTGTATTGGTGCCACTACACATTGCAAAGTTGGTGTGACAGGAGGACACTAGCAGTAATAGGGAGAAATAAAGGACAGCGGAACACTAGATGCTGTTGAGCTTAGAGAAGGAAGCTCAGTAGATTTTCCAAGTGAATCCAGAAAACTTGATTTGAGAGATGAAATATTTTCACTGAATTCTTTAAGATTGCCCTTCTCATTTGCTCCAGTTTGGTCAGAGTTAGTTTGTGGAGGAGAAGATAGGTTGTCGACCAAAGAAAGATGGCTTTCACCACGACGTCTAAATTTATCTCTATAAAGAAATTTTCAAAGAGGATAAATTTCTTGGTAGACCCTCTTTGAAGGAACCTGACCTTGGACTAAGACTACCCATATAAAATGCATTTGCTTTTCAAGCTTGATTGCCATTATGCCGAGGGCGTGCAGCATCACCAGCTACATTGGTCTCCTCTTACTTGTGAACAAGAACGGTAAACTTCAAATGATTGAATACCTAATATTTTTCTTGAACCTTGATGCCAACCGGATATACAGTCCACCTCAAGTAAGAATTATCTTTCTTTAAATACTGGATAGCATATGAATCGAGTTAGCGGATGCGAAACTTGGAAGACAAAAACTAAATCTGCACTTCATTCGCATCTGCATTTTTTATATAAATTATTAACGCTCTGCACAACCCGGTCAATTCAGTTTATTATTCGGGTGAACCGTTACAAATAATGTTCGAAAACCCATTGAACCGCTGGAGCCTAAAATTTGTCATCTTAGACAAATTCATGCAAGAGGACTTTAACACTAATTATTCTAGAGGTATTGTAGTTGATACAAAGGTATTTGATATAAGCATGCAACTGACTTGAAACAAAAAAAATGTAAGCTCAAGAAGATCTAGTGGGGCCTAATGTAAAAGGAAAAACAAAATTGCAAATATGTACATGTTAAATATAATTGATATTTAACTGGAAGCTGGAAGCGGTCAGAGTTTAATTAAACTCTGACATATGGAAGCTCGACAGAGTTTGCTAAACTCTGTCAGGAGGAAGCGTCTACTGGTCATCATCAGACATTGAAGAATAATTGAAGATAATTATGGAAGCGATATCTTTGAAGATTTGATAGCTGTCGAAGACATCGTGTTGACTAAGAAGACGTGTAGCAATCATAATTGATAACAATTGTATAGCTGATTTATAGGAGTATCAATTATCGATTGTACAGTAGCTGTATATCTTTATAAATACAGTTAGTTTAACCCTAGAAGGGTATCGAGAAACGTATTATTATTACATTGTAACCTAAGCAGCTCTCTGTGATATTTTACATCACTGAGAGAGGAGTTATTAATTCCACACAGTTTTTTGATTGTTTAAACGTGTGTTAATTGTTATTCTCTCATACAAACTTGATTATATTTGTGTATTCAGCCTAACAATTGGTATTAGAGCAGGTCTATTACTCTATACAGTTTAAGATCCATACACAATTATAATCAATGGCAGAGATACCTCCTCCATCAGGTTCTAGTTCTAATATTGAGAAGGCTCAACCTACTACTGTGAGTCGTTATGAAACAATTATAGTTCCAATTCTCAGGCCGACAGATTATTCAATCTGGAAGGTAAAGAAGACCATGTTTCTAGAGGCTAGAGATCCAGAATATCTTGACAGAATTTATGAAGGTCCTCATAAGCCTACAAAGTTATCTGTGGCTACTGCTGGTCAAGAATCTAAAACAGTTCCAAAGGAGAAGAAAGATCTGACTCCTGAGGATATTCTATCTATTGCTAAGGATGCAAAGGTATGACATCTATTTCATAGTGCCTTAGACAATGTTATATCTAACAAGTGATTAATTGCACAACTGCCAAAGAAATCTGGGATGCCCTTGAAGTTAGATGTCAAGGAACTGCTGCTATCAAGAAGAACAGAAGGAACATACTCACATAGGAGTATAAACATTTTGAGGCTAGATCTGAAGAAACCATGACAGAAACATTTGATAGATTCTGTAAGCTACTCAATGATTTGTCACTGGTCAATAAAGAGTATGATCTAGAAGATTCAAATCTCAAATTTCTTCTTGCTCTACCTGAAAAGTGGGATGTAAAGACAACCACTATAAGAGATAATTATGATCTTGCTGACACTGAGATTGATGAAATCTATGGGTTGCTCAAAACTCATGAACTGGAAATGGAACAGAGAAATAGGAGATCAAGCAAGAAGGCAAAGTCTGTTGCTCTTAAGGTTGAAGAAAAACCCTTGAAGAAGGAAGCATCAAGGAAGAAAGCTAAGGGAAAAGCTTTGGTCATACATTCTGAAAGTGAGTCATCTAATTCAGATGATGACTCAAACACTGATGAATCATCTGACTCTGAGGATGATGAAGAAGAAATGATGCAAATGGCTGCTTTGATTGTAAAGACATTGAAGAAGATGGGTTTCAAGCACTTCAAGAAGGGAAAAAGGTTCTCTAAGAAAGATTCAAATTCTGATAGAAAGAGTTTTAGAAAGTCTGAGAGAAAGGATACCAAATCTGGGAAGAAAGACAAGTCTGAGATTCAATGCTACAAGTGTAAGGAGATGGGTCACTATGCTCCTGAGTGCAAGAAGGGTAAAACTGAAAAGGCACTCTTCACAAAAGGCAGAGACAGGGCAGACACTTCAGACTCAGATGAGGATGTTAACTATGCTCTCATGGCTACTAATGAGAATGAATCTGAAGATTCTGAAAACAAGGTACCCCTGACTACCTATGCTTATAATACTGATAATATATCTGAATTGAGAATTTATCTTAAGGCCTTATATATCAGTTATAGGGATCAGACTTTAGAGAATGAGAGAATCAAATCTGAGAATTCTGAACTTAAAGAAAGAAATAAATTTGTTGAAGAGAAACTTGTTAACATGCAACAAGTTCAGAAAGAAAGAGATGATGCTGTTTATCTAGAACAGGAGTTGCTTGGAAGATATAGGCAACTAAAATCTGAATTGGAGAAAGCAAATCATATAATTAAGACTTGGACTAATTCTGGAAAAGACACTCATGAGGTTTTTTAATCAGACACAGTTGGTTTAGGTTACTGTGAGGAAGATGAACTTAGGTTACATCTTCCATCTAGAAAATTTGTTACTGGAACAAGTGAACCTAAGTCTGAAATTGAAAAAGAAGCTGTTAAGGAAGAAACAGTAAAAACTTGTGTTAAACAGATTAATATTGGTTCAATGACAGATAAACAACTCAAACATAAGCTTAAGGAGTTAAAATCTGTTAAGAAACAGAAAGTGTCCAGGAAGAATAGAAATGGTAAAGTAGGCATTACTAAAGGTTATAATCAAATGTTTGCTACTTATGCTCCAAGAAAGACATGTTATAACTGTGGTGGTACTAACCATCTTGCTAGTTTCTGCAGGAAAAATAAAGACATTAATTCTTTACCCTCCAAGTCTGGAGTAAAGAATAATTATGTTAAAACTAGACCACAGACTCTATGCAAACATTGTGGAAGTACTTGGCATTCTATTTATACTTGCAGGGATTATCATGCTATTTATCATAATTATTATGAACTGAAACCCAATCTGAAATGGGTTAAGGTTAATTCTGTAAGTGTAAACTCTGAAAATGTTAGCTTAAACTCTGATAATAAGAATTCCGCTGCTAAAGCTGACAAAGTTAAGAAAGCCAAAGGATCCAAGCAAGTCTGGATCCTTAAATCTGACCTCCAGTGAATGTTTGTGATTGCAGGGCATCAGGGAGAGTACCCTAGTCGTGGACAGTGGATGTTCAGGACACATAACTGGAAATAAATCCCTGCTATCAGAGTATGAGGAGAAGGCTAGCCCAAAAGTTTCCTATGGAGATGGCAACGTAGGACGTACTCTGGGATATGGAAATATCAATCTTGGAAATGTCATCATCACAAATGTAACTCTGGTTCCAGGAATCAAGCATGATCTACTATCTGTGAGTCAAATTTGTGACAGAGGTTATCATGTAGATCTTCAACCTGAATACTGTGAAGTTATCAGTAAATCTACAGGAAAAGTTGTTCTAGTTACACACAGGCGAAATAATATTTATGAAGCAAGTTTGTTGATAAACTTTGATGGAAAAGCTGTGTGCCTGTCAACAAGAATGTCTAGTGAAGAGAGTTGGAAGTGGCATAAGAAACTCTCTCATTTGAATCTGAACAACATCAATGAGTTGATAAGAAAGGATCTTGTAAGGGGACTCCCAAAGTCATTATTAAATGTTGATGGCCTGTGTGATTCATGTCAAAAGGCAAAACAAAGAAAGTCATCTTTCAAAAGCAAGTCTGAATCTTTAATTGTTGATCCTTATCATCTTCTACATGTTGATCTGTTTGGGCCAGTTAATGTCTTGTCTATTGGAAGAAAGAAATATGCTTTAGTCATTGTTGATGAACACACCAGATATACTTGGGTGTATTTTCTAGCAAAGAAGGATGAAACTGCATTAACTCTGATGGAACATGTAAAGCTGCTAGACAAATGATCAAATCACAAAGTCAAAATAATCAGGAGTGATAATATAATGGAACTGAATTTATGAATGCAACAATGGAAGAATTATGCAAGAACAGAGGAGTGAAGCAAGAGTTTTCTGCACCTGGTACACCACAGCAAAATGGTGTAGTTGAGAGGAAAAACAGAACCTTGATAGAAGCTGCCAGAACTATGCTTGATGAAGCAATATTGCCAACCTATTTCTGGGCATAAGCAGTTCAAACTGTTTGTTTTACTCAAAATGCCACTCTGATCAACAAGCATGGGAAAACACCATATGAGATGGTGAAGGAAAAGAAGCCTAACTGAAATATTTTCATATTTTTGGGTGCAAATGGTTTGTGTTGAAAACTCATCCTGAACAGTTGATGAAATTTGAGTTAAAAGCTGATGAAGGAATTTTTGTTGGCTATCCGCTGTCAACTAAGGCATTCAGAGTTTATAATCTGAGAACCAAGGTAATTATGGAGTCAATTCATGTGTCATTTGATGATAAGAAAATAACTGGACTTGAAGATGTAGATGAACATGATCAACTACGCTTTGAAAATGAAGACTTAATCTTTGATGAAGTAAACTCTGATAAATCTAAGTCGACAAACTCTGTTGGAGCATACTCTGAACCTCTACTGGTAAACACTGGAGAAACTTCTCAGCCAGAACAAAGGGGAGAACCAGTTGAGGGGGAGCATGAAGGATCACTTCAAAATGATGACTCAAGTACTGAAAGTGAGTCAGCTGAAAAATCTGGATCAAACTCGGATGACTCAAACTCTGAAAGTTCAAAATCTGACAGTTCAAACTCTGAGCAGTCAAATTCAGGGGGAGCCTCAGAGAATAAAGAAAATCTGGAGAACATGGATCGAGGGGGAGGATCAAATACTGATAGAAGTCATTTATCTTCAGCAAGGAAATGGACAAAATCTCATACACCTGATTTAATTATTGGAGATCCAGATGCAAAAGTAAGGACAAGAAGTGCTACAACAAATGAATGTCTGTTTCATGCATTTTTGTCTCAATCTAAACCAAAGAAGGTACAAGAAGCTCTTCAAGATGTTGACTGGATAACAGCAATGCAGGAGGAGTTAAATGAATTCGAAAGAAATGAAGTTTGGACCCTTGTACCAAGACCAAAGAATAGATATGTTGTTGGTACTAAATGGGTTTTCAGAAATAAAACTGATAGTGAGGGAGTTGTTACAAGGAACAAGGCTAGACTTGTGGCAAAAGGCTATTCACAGCAGGAAGGAATAGACTATGATGAAACTTTTGCTCCAGTTGCAAGATTGGAGGCAATAAGGATTTTTCTAGCATATGCCTCTCAAAAGAAATTCAAGGTATTTCAAATGGATGTAAAAAGTGCTTTTCTGAATGGGAAGCTTGAAAAAGAAGTGTTTGTTGAACAACCGCCAGGATTTGTGGACCCCAAATATTCAGACTATGTCTACAGGCTGGATAAGGCACTCTATGGACTTAAGCAGGCACCAAGAGCATGGTATGAAACTCTGGCTCAATTTCTTTTAGAAAGTGGGTTCAACAGAGGTACAATTGATAAAACCTTGTTCTATTTTAAATCTGGTAGTGACTTGCTTTTAGTTCGGATATATGTTGATGACATAATTTTTGGGTCTACTAATGATAAACCCTGTAAGAAGTTTGCCAAGCTCATGCAGTCCAGGTATCAAATGAGCATAATGGGAGAGCTTAGTTATTTTCTAGGCCTACTAATGAAGCAAACAGATGATGGGATTTTCATAAATCAAGCAAAATATACCAGAAATCTTCTCAAGAAATTTGGTATGCTTGACTGTTCATCTGCAACAACTCCCATGGCAACAGCAACAAAGTTGGACAAAGACAAAGGAGCTTCAGTAGATATGACAAGCTATAGAAGCATGATAGGTTCTCTTCTCTATCTAACAGCAAGCAGACCTGACATCATGTATGCAACTTGTCTTTGTGAAAGGTTTCAAGCAGACCCCAGAGAACCACATCTAATAGATGTGAAGAGAATTTTTAAGTATCTCAAAGGCACCATAACCTTAGGTATGTGGTATCCCAGAGAATCACATTTCAAGCTACTTGGCTATGGGACAAAGATTGATTGGTAACCTTTATCACCCAGTTGACTTATACTTAAAAGAGTATGTTTCAAGCCTTCAACCAGTGCTACATTTTCGATGAGGACATTCCCCAAAACAATTGAGCCATATCCCAGAGTTTCTCCTTTATTGCCATCTCCGAAAGATATTACTGGGCTAGCTTTCCTCTCAAACTTTGTAAGCAGGGACTTTTTTCCAGTCATATGTCCAGAGCATCCACTGTCCAAGATAATTGAATGCTTTTTTCCTGTGCCCTGCGAACAAAAAGTAACTAGTTAGAATTTTTTAGGACCTAACTTTGATTGGACCTAACTTTGATTGGATCCTTTCTTACTAGTAAAAAGGATCCAATCAAAGTTAGGTCCTAAAAAATTCTAACTAGTTACTTTTTGTTCGCAGGGCACAGGAAAGAAGCATTCAATTATCTTGGACAGTGGATGCTCTGGACATATGACTGTAAAGAAGTCCATGCTTACAAAGTTTGAGAGGAAAGCTGGCCCAATAATATCTTTTGGAGATGGCAACAAAGGAGAAACTCTGGGATATGGCTCAATTGTTTTGGGGAATGTCATCATAGAAAATGTAGCA
This sequence comes from Kitagawia praeruptora, assembly GCA_037693485.1. Classification (NCBI taxonomy): domain Eukaryota; kingdom Viridiplantae; phylum Streptophyta; class Magnoliopsida; order Apiales; family Apiaceae; genus Kitagawia; species Kitagawia praeruptora. The sequence goes on along the minus strand of CM075351.1, from coordinate 109,920,969 downwards.
CTGGTTGAAGGCTTGAAACATACTCTTTTAAGCATAAGTCAACTGGGTGATAAAGGTTACAAATCAATCTTTGACAGAGAAGGATGCAAAATCTTGAATATGAAGAATGGAGACCTTATTCTAACTGGTCAAAGACATGGTAACATATATGAAGCCAGCTTAAGTGATACATCTAAAGGAATTGTTAGATGTCTCTACAGCAAAGCAACAAGTAATGAAAGCTGGAATTGGCATAAGAAACTCTCACATCTCAACTTCAAGAAGCTTAATCAACTTGTTAAGCATAATCTGGTGAGAGGTCTACCTAAGGCAAATTTTGTGCAAGATGGACTTTGTGATGCCTGTCAGCTTGGAAAAAAGAGAAGAACCACTTTCAAAAGCAAGACTGAAAATTCAATTACTTAACCATTTCACATGCTACATCTTGATCTGTTTGGTCCAGTAAATATTATGTCTATCAGCAAGAAAAGATATGCTCTAGTGATAGTGGACGATTTCACAAGGTTTACATGGGTGTTCTTTGTACATAAGAAGGATGAAGCTCCTCAGCAAATCATTGAACTTGTCAAAAATATTCAGAATAACTCTGAGTACAAAGTCAAAGTACTTAGGAGTGACAATGGTACAGAATTCAAGAATTCTACAATGGAGGAGTATTGTGCAGACAATGGAATCACTCAACAATTTTCTGTACCTGGTACACCTCAGCAAAATGGTGTAGTGGAAAGAAAGAACAGGACTCTCATAGAGGCAGCAAGAACCATGCTTGCAGATGCAAAACTTCCAACCTATTTTTGGGCAGAAGCTATTAACACTGCATATTTCACTCAAAACTGTACCTTGGTAAATAGTCATGAAAAAACTCCCTATGATATGATCAAAGGAAAGAAACCAAGTGTGAAATTTTTTCACATCTTTGGATGCAAATGCTATGTCCTAAAAGTTCATCCAGAACAACTTGGAAAATTTAAAGCCAAATCGGATGAAGCAATCTTTCTAGGATATTCAGCATCTAAGGCCTTCAAAGATTACAATCTCAGAACTCACATTGTTATGGAATCAATTCATGTTGCATTTGATGATAAGAAATTTGGAATTCTGCAAACTGATGAGAGCCATGACAACTTGGAATTTGAAAATCTGAAGAATTCTAAGATACTCTCCAGTGATGATGAAGGTTCTCTAGAAGGAATTTCTATTGCTTCTCAAAGGAACGCTACTGTTGAGGGGGAGCAAATAAATCAAAGTGAACACAGTGATCATCAAGAGCAGACTAGCTATTCAGAGTCTACTCCATCAGGAACTGATCCTTCAAAATCTACTGATGAAAGATCAGTAACTAGCAGCAATATGGAATCTATTGATTCTATTGATCAAAGGGGAGTTATTGAAGGTAGAGAGAATTCTTCTACAAGAGATACCACTAACTTAGGGGGAGAATCTAGCAGAGGCAATCTACCACCTGTTAGAAAATGGACAAAGGATCATACTAAAGATTTGATTATTGGTGATCCAAATAGTGGTGTTCGAACTAGAAGATCAATTCAAAATGAATGCTTGTATAGTTGCTTTCTCTCAAAGAATGAACCTAAGAAGGTTGAAGAAGCCTTACAGGATCCTGATTGGGTAATTGCAATGCAGGAGGAGTTAAATGAGTTTGAGAGAAACAAAGTCTGGAAACTGGTACCAAGACCTAAAGATAGATCTATTGTTGGTACAAAATGGGTTTTTAGAAACAAGTTAGATGAATCTGGTATGATTGTAAGAAACAAAGCAAGACTGGTGGCCAAGGGTTACTCTCAGGAAAAAGGCATTAATTATGATGAAACCTTTGCACCTGTAGCAAGATTGGAAGCAATCAGAATGTTTCTTGCATTTGCAGCTTATTCAAAATTCAAGGTATACCAGATGGATGTAAAGAGTGCTTTTCTAAATGGCAAACTTGATGAGGAAGTGTATGTGGAACAGCCACCTGGATTTGTTGATCCAAAGTTTCCAAATCATGTCAACAAACTTGACAAGGCACTCTATGGACTAAAGCAGGCACCAAGAGCATGGTATGAGACTTTGTCAAAATTTCATCTTGAAAATGGCTTCACAAGAGGTACAATTGACAAAACTCTATTCTTTAGAAAGATAAAAGGTGAATTGCTTTTAGTTCAAATTTAGGTTGATGATATCATATTTGGCTCTACTAATTAAAAGTTGTGTGCTAAGTTTAGCAAGCTTATGCAGTCTAAGTATCAGATGAGCATGATGGGTGAACTAAATTATTTCTTAGGCTTGCAGGTCAAACAGACTGAGACTGGTATTTTCATTAATCAGTCAAAGTATATCAAAGATCTTTTAAGAAGGTTTGACTTTCAAGACTGTGCAGTTGCAAAAACACCCATGGCAACAGCCACTAAACTAGACTTTGATCCTAAGGGAAAGAGTGTGGATAATACTAGTTATAGAGGCATGATAGGCTCATTGTTATATCTAACTGCAAGTAGACCAGATATAATGTTTTCTACCTGTTTATGTGCTAGATTCCAAAGTGATCCTAAGGAATCTCATTTAATTACTGTAAAGAGAATTTTTAGATATCTCAAAGGAACTCCAAATCTTGGTTTGTGGTATCCTAGAGAATCTGATTTCTCCCTAATTGGCTATTCAGACTCTGATTATGCAGGGTGTAAAATAGACAGGAAAAGCACTACAGGTACATGTCAATTCTTGGGAAATAGATTGATTTCTTGGGCAAGCAAGAAGCAGCAATCTGTCTCAACCTCAACTGCAGAAGCTGAGTACATAGCAGCAGGCAGTTGTTGTGCACAGCTCCTTTGGATAAGAAATTAGTTGATGGATTATGGTATGACACTTAGTAATATTCCTATGCATTGTGATAATACTAGTGCTATCAAAATTGCAGAAAATCCAATTCAGCATTCAAGGACTAAGCACATTGATGTCAGGTATCATTTTATTAGAGAACATATTGAGAATGGTACTGTGGAACTTCATTTTGTTCCTACTGACAAACAGCTTGTAGATATTCTAACTAAACCACTTGATGAGACTACATTCAGTAGATTAGTAAGTGAGTTATGAATGTTAAATTTCTAGATCTTTAACATCTGCAAAAGTAGCAAGGTATGTTGTTTTTAGCTTATAGACTTGATATTCTTGTCAGGATCTATATTTGATTGTTAAATGCTTTAGCTATAACACTTTGCCTTGATAAATTTCAGTATGATAGACTTGTTAATAATCATCAGGATTAGAATTGTTATCACTATACTGACGTCATCAGTATTGACATCAGGATTGCATCGTCAGTATCAGGACTATGAAATTTTTTAACAATTTCAAATCCTGAAGTTAATGTAATATAGTGGTCTAATTCTGGGTTTTGTTAAATCTAGATTAGCAATTTTTCATACAAGCATACTGATAATTTATACATCATTCAAATCAGTCAATAAACAAAAGAGACAAATAGATAATAAGAAATTGTATTTTCATTAATTGAAAGCATTACATACATGGAAATGAAAAACAACATCTTTTTGTCTAACTTCTACTGATAATCCTATACTTGTCTAATGATATGGATTCTGAGATACAGGAAAAGGAGCATCTCAAGAAATCCATCAGGGGATTTGAACAGCCTTATCTGCTCGTGGATTCCTTGTCTGGGCGACTTGAATGAGAGTAGCTGACTTAAATGTATAACATCCTCATCAAGATCAACCTCACACTCTTGGCCAAATTCTTCATCCTCAAGTTTTGAGGAGGTTAGAGGGTGATTATATCCAACAGATGGATGTTCTAAGAGAAGGTTCTGGACATTATATGGATCTACTCCAATCATGTCTAAAACGATGAGAAAAGTCATCTCTTCAAAGAGACGAATATTGAATCTTTGATGTTCATCATCTGTGAGAAATTGAAAGATTGGATTGAAGGTCATTGTATTTTGTGGAAGCTCTATGTTTACAGAGAGGTTTTGTGTGTTTTTGGAGTTAAGAAATGCAAAAGACATCAAGGGTTTATAAAGGAAAGTGTGAGAAGCTGAACAGTCATTTTAAATATTCAATGTATCGGCGTATACATCTATGCGTATGACTGGTCCTTTCATATTTCCAAAATATTTTTGACAATCTAACAAGTTTTTTTGTTTAGATTATTGATGTTCTTTTCAGGTTAAATTCTAAAATTGCCTCGTGGAACTCCATTTAATCTTTGGAATCAGGATGACAGTGATCAGTAAAACGAAAGTGATTTCATCAAGATTGATGATTGTTTTTATTATTTTTAATCACATTCAGAGTTGTGATTATCATGATGAAAAGGATCACATCAGAAAATGAAGCTGATCAGTATTGATTTTATTTTGATTTACCCTGATTTATTTATTTGAAATCAATTTTGGATTTTATTTTCCAAAAATCGTGGGTAAACTGCATTTTTTAGGGACTAACACCTGTCAACCTACGTGTCAACGTGGGTTAGTGGGTCTGAAGGATTTTTGAATATATCTTTATTTTGAGACTCTGATTGTTTATTGCTAACTTCTAATTCATATTTCCTAAAGCAAAAACATTCATTCAAGTTCTCAAAATCGCTAATCAATTTCAAGATTTTTCAAGTTCATTTCAGATCAAAAATGGCAGCTCAAAGAAGTCTACCTAAATCAGTAGCTATCAAGTTTGGTGACTTTGATTTTATGATGAATAATCATGTTACAGCTATCACCAGCAAGAAAGGAGTATCAGCTGATTTTCATCCAGTAATGGATTTTATGGCTATTGGACCTTTGCATTATGCATTGTCAGCATCTCCAAAAATAAATCAAGCTGCTGTTTCACAAGCTTGGGAGAATGCTGAAGTAATTGATTCTACTCAGAGTCAATCAGGTAAGATTGTTCTACACTTAGGACAAGATACTTTTGATATTACTGAATCTATTGTTAATTCAGTACTTCACTTACCTGTTACTGATAATTATGCAAGTGAACCATCTGATGATGATGTAAGAACTATGTTGTCTGCATTAGGTTATAGTGGATCTCTAGACAACATGAGCCAGTTAAATAGGTCTTTTCTTAGGAAGGAATGGTCTTTCTTCTTTGATCAAATTGCTAAATGTTTTACTGGCAAATGTAGTTCTTTTCAGCAAATTACTTCTGTTACTTCACATATTGCTTACAGTTTGATTTATGACAGAGTAATTAACATTGGTCACATTATCTTAAATCAGATGAGTATTAAACTTGGGTCAAGAGATCAAAACAGGAAAATGGTTTATTATCATAGATTTATGCAAATGTTTATTAATCATTTTATTCCTGATGTTGAAGCTAGATTTGGTAGAGAACATTGTGTTTCTTCTTATGTACAGCAAAAGAGAATTTTCTCTGACATTACAAAGAAGGACAATGAAAAGAATCTAGATGAAATACCTGTAATTCATTATCCACATCATGTTCAGGTAATTCTTAAAACTCATCTTCCTACTCTCTACAGCCTATTGTTTCAAAGAAACCAACCTCTGGTGTTTCTCAAAAGACATCAGTTGTAAGGAAGAGAAGATTTGTTGTGTCTAGTAGTAGTAGTTCTAGTGAAGATGATGATAATATATCTCTTGCTGAGAGAGAAGAATTGAAGGCTGCAATTCGACTTTCTAAGCTAGGACAAAGAGATGAAGCACCTAGTCACAGCCAGGCTGAAATCTCTCAAAAGGCTGTAGTACTTAAAAAGGGAAAACAGTTACTGGATACTGTCTCTCAAAAGACTGTGTCTATTGAAAAATGATCTCATCCCAAGATCAATTCTGTGTCTACACCTCTTGAGTCTTCCCAGGATAAATCTTTTGCTCACTATACTAGGAGAACAAGGAGAAAGATTCATTTGTCACTTACACACACAGAGTCTAGTCCAACTAATATCATGCAGGTCTCTATAAATGAAGCAACAATCAAGTCAGAAAATGACAATAGAGATCTGGATATTGATTCTTTATGGAAAACTACATTATCATACAGACTGGCTATGGGAGTTATTTCTATCAAAGTGAAGTTATCCAGGCCTGTTCTAGATTTTCTTGTTGAAAGAGTACCAAAACTTTTATTTCCAGAAGAATATGGACTTCTACATCAAAGACTTGACTTAATGAAGATGTACTTCTATGTACACTACACCATAAACAGCCTACGGTAACATAAAAAAAATGTTACAGAAGGTACATTATATGTTACCTTAGGCCCATAAAGTAGCTAAGGTAACATTTTTCTGGTGATAGCTCTCAGCATGTTGCCTTAGGTATCTAAAGTAACATTTTTGATCCCTAAGGTAACATGCAATTTAATGTTACCATAGCTTGCTATAGCAACAAAAGTGAGGGCTTAGGCAACTTCATATATATGTTACCTTAGAGGCCTAGATTTTTTTAAAAATAGTGGGCCCCACAATAGGGCCCACTGTGTTTGAGCAAATGCAACATTTTTTTTGTTACATTAGATTTTATATAGCAACATTTCCATTAGATAAGGTAACATCTTTTCAAGAAAAAAATTAACAAAACTACACACAAATATTATGCATCCCAAATTATTAAACCTGCTGTTCATTTCCAAATCCAACACATTACATAATCCAAAACAGGTCACCAACTACAACATAATCCACCAACTAGTTGATTCCAGTTCACCAATACATTACACAATCAACATACTAAATCTCCCAAACATCCTAATCCACCAGTTACATCATAATCAATAGCAAAAGAACTACGACCAAGTTGCTTATGTGGCAGAATGATCTGTGCAGAGTGAGAATCATTGACGAGCAACCTTTCCAACTTTCTTCACCTGTTCCAAAACATTTATCTGATCAGCTCTCTAAATTGTGACTGTACTTAAATAGGTATCAATGGTTTCTTCATACTTTAACCAATTTCCTAATTTTATGTCGAAGTTGCTCAGACTTGACAGATAATTTATTAAACTTTCTGAGTTACCTTGTCAGGTAAATAAGATGAATCACAAACAACTCCTTCCTTGCATTTAGCAGTTTCTCCTTCAGAAGTCACCCCGACTGGTTTTCCGTTATCAAATTCTACCTGTAAACATTGTACATAAATTACATTCAGTATGTTCTCATATGGTTTGTACAACACAGTTCATACAGTAATCACATGGTTAGATTTAACTACTTGATATGCAGTACTCAGAATATTAACTTTAATGTAGATGGCCGACTACCAGCTTTAACCTATGCCTTTGAGGTAATGATGCAACACGAAGTATAAAACTTAGTAGTTGAATGAATAAAGTTGTCTACCAGTGAACAATTTAACTATGTTAATTAAGACGAGATGAAGCTCCGGCTTGTAATTAATTATAGATAATAGAGGTGTGGTAGTACTTTGTTGCAGGGCCTGAAATTAAAGTTGCTAAGAGGCTGTCCTGATGGCTCAACTTATAACCTAAGTAGCAAATTAATGAAATATCTGCATATGTAATTCTAATAACATCCCATGTCATTTACTCAAACTGATTCTTAAATATAATTCTATAAAGACAAAAGACCGAGAAGCCAAGTAAAACAAGGTATAACTTCCACCTTCATTCTCTTTACAAAATCCATTGTTGGGTGGTCCAAATACTTATCATCGTTGAAAAGTGCCAAAGCATGTCCTGTAAATTCGATGGTATTATCTTCAAGGCCATATTTTCTGCAACAAAAAAAAAGAGTAAGCCAAAACTTATATCAAATACCAGAAAGAGGCAAATCACATGTGCTGCATAAGGATTAAAAGTTCTTTACAACTAAGAGTTTGGAAGAATTATATTCTCCGTATATATCAGAATTCCAATGACAGAAACTCGTTTCATAATTTTATCTAATAAAATCTAAAAAGGGTCCTAAGTTTGCAAGAAGGCACTGAGTTTTGCTTGATTATTTGGTCAGGAATCTTATATGCTAAGAGATTGAAAACATACTCAATAAGTTCGCGTGCTGTAATTTTGTTCAGATCCATCCCTTCATGGGTTTTGGGGTCTTCATCTAAATATCACGAAGAAAACTGTAAATTCTTCATCAGGAATCATATCAAGTATTTTTTCATATATGTTCTCTGAGAGTAGTTGCTGACTGCTAAGCAATTTCCGTTCGAGAAGTCAAAAATGAGATGTCAAAAATTAAATAAAACCTTGTAAACCTGAAAATAATCAGCAACAGCTGCTCTCGATTGATTATTTAACCTATATAATAGTGGTAAAAAACGAAAAAATGAGAAGTAAAAAATTAAATAAAACCAAAAGTTCAAAGAAAATTAATCCAAGTAATGTTTACCTTCTTGCTTTTGCATCACAAACCCAACAGTGAACACCACGTCAGCCACTAAAAACCAAAAGAATATGATTAAATCCAAAATCATCTGCATAACAGGAGATGAAGGCATAAGGGTAAGTATGTAATTAACGCATTATATCTAAAAAAGTACACATAAACATACACGAGAACCCTTATGAAAAGGCTTCATTTATCTCATAATAATCAACCTCAGAGGCCTGCAAACCTGATTTCTGCACCAGTTACTGCTTAAGTTTAAAATTTTAAAAATCCAACTTGGTGTAAAAATTTAAAAATCCAACTTGCTATATGCCAAGTTACACGTTTTTTATGAAAAAATAAGGGCAATGCTACATACATTAGGACCTTCGCCAGAGCTTGTTGATAAGGGAGGTCTGTCAATAGTTATAACCCAACACACAAAATTGGAGAATATAATCTCTTTTCTTGAAAAATGAGATGCTAACGATCGACCCAAGCGGTTTGGAAACATGGTGAGTTAATCAGCATCTGAACAGGAGCATCCAAATTATATTTAAGATATCAACAATAAGCCTATTAAGTTTATATAACCAATTAACCACTATGATAAAGCTCGAGCAGCTTAGTCTGCTACCTTATCAACCTAAATTAAATACGTCAATAGTACTGACTCTACTGTCCAAATAAAATTTGGCAGGAACAAATTACATACTCTAAAAGAAAAAGTGTATGACAATCTGTTGCATCGACGTCACGCTAGCCACATTTTCCTGATGAAATGCAAATAAAATTAGCACTACATACTACATCAAAAATAGTGTATAAGAAAATGTTAAACTAAATCAAGCACACATATTGTTTGCCAAAAATAAAACAAACATGTCTGCGTATAAAACAATCAAACAAACCAAGCACATTCCTATCTAGTCTGTTCTACAGACCAAGCACAAGCCTCTTACTCCTATCTAGTCCATCAAGATGATTACACAGAAGTATCTCATATCAACCAACAAAACAACTAAGGACTTTAAAAAAGAACTTTCAATTTCAAATGGTACAGAATAGTGAGAGGACTGGAGAATGAATAGCTCGACTCCATTTGTACTTAAAAACCCTAAAATTAACTAGCAGAATAAGACCAAAATTAAACACATAAAATAAATTCAAGGAGATGAAGTTTGAAATACCTTTAATTCGTAACAACAGACCCTGGATTTAAAATCAAGTACAAAATTCAAAAAAAGCCTAAATCCACTGAGCTCAAAGCCCTGAAATGCAAAACCCAAATTGAAGAAGCCCTGAAACCAAAGACAGAGATCGATTAGTTGACATTTAGGTGAAAAAATAGAATCAATTGAATTCACTATTAAAAACCCCTAATTTGAAGAAGCCCTGCTTTGAAGACCAAAGTCTCGAGCGAAACCCTCAAACCAAAGTCTCGATCAAAATCTCAAAATCAATTAAGAAACCCTGCTTTGAATTACGTATGAGTTTGAGGAAGCCCGGATATTGAAAGTTGGGGAGAGAGTTTTACCAGTGAGAGAGAGAGAGAGAAATAAAGAGAGAGACGGAGGGGTTAGAATAAAAGAGAGTGAATGAGATCTTTCGTTAAAGTGCAAGCGAGAGACTGAAATTTTTGGGCGGTATAATTTACCGCTCTAACATTTCACGGGAATGCATGCCATTTTATAGTATTATCAATGTATTTATATATATTTTTTATATTTATTATAAATTTATATATTTCTATTATTAAAAATTAATAAAAAAAGAATCGTAGGAATAATTGTGTGTGGGAGATGATTCTAATCGGGATATAATTGAAAACGTTTATAATTCTATAGATCATGTAATTTTTTATTTTTAATAAATTATATATAATTTAAATGAATTTGGAATTTTTAACACGTTTTTTAATTTTTTAAAAATATTTTTTAGTGTCTTATGGTAAATTTTGTTGTTTATAAAAAATAAATTAATACTTTTAATATAGTTTTTTTCAATTGTTATTCTTGTGTTGACAATTTTTTTGGTTGGCGTTAACCAACCAACCAACCAACTAACCAATTATATCTTGTTTTGCTTAGAATAGTATAATATAGATTATTCCAAAATATTTAGGAATTTTTATTTTTAAAAAAATTGTACAATTAAAATATAATAATAAATATAAATTGAAAAAATTAATAAATAAACACTCTTAATATTTAAATATAGTAACTCATTTTTATGAAAATAAAAATGAATTAATTCAAAGGTAAATGTGATTTTTAAATAATTAAGTAATTTTTTGGTTAAAAAATTCAAAATTGAGTTTATTAATGATCTAAGGTAACATATCATGTATGTTGCTAACATCCAACACTTTAAAGCTAAGGTAACATCACGTTTGTGGCTAAGGTAACACAAAAAACAAAATGTTATATTAGGTCCAAAGTAACATGCTAAGGTAACATATTCTAGCAATATCCATGAAAAAGATGTAACGATAGCCCATATATGGCGTAGTGGTATCTGTCAGAAGACAATTAGTCAAGAAATTTGGACTCTAGAAGCATGTTGCACTTCAATCACTTCATACATATTTATTTGACAAAAATGTCATTATTGAAGATGCTTCAGCTCAAGGTGAACAACATGAGGAAGTAGATAGAGGAATGCAGTCAATAGAAGATATTATTGCACCAGTGGTGGATAGTAGGAAAGATCAGATCACAGTCACTGCAACACAAGAACCATCTAGTCAGAGGTTGGATGACTCAGGAGCTGTGATAGCTGATGCTGAAAGGTCTTCTGTGATGACTGGGATTGCAAGTGAGAAACCCTATGATATGGGAGGAATAACTTTGACTGATTTTCTTGAAGATCAAACAAATATTGTTCAGTCAGAGTCTATCCACCTTGAGGGTGAGTCTCAGCAAACAACACTTAAAGACGGTGACATACTAACTATGGTGTTTAATGAAGTATTACTGAAGACATCAGAGTCTAGTAGAAAACCTGAAAGTGGTATACTGGAGCCTGTAGTCTCTGAAAGGAAAGAAGATGATTGTAAGGGTTCAGAGATTATAGCAGCTCACTCCTTGGAGAAAACCTCAAGCCCCTTGCCATATGAGGAACCCTCTCTCCATGTGAGTTCAGGTATAAAAACTTCTTCTAAACTCTATTTTTTTGTAGGTCATGAGAGCACTTATCCAAATTTGAGTGATACAATTGAAAAGATGGATATTGATCCACAATCAGAGAGTCTGGCTCCTGACCAGGCAAAAGGAGAGGTAGAAAGAGTGTTGACTTTAGATAGTCATAGTGAGAATGAGGGTATGGATGATCAACTCCATAGTGAGGGAGAGAAAATTAGGAAACCACCATCGTTTGATTTCTAGGATCAGGTTTTTCCTGAATCTTGGTCTAACAATCTTGGTATGGATGCTGGTACTTATTCTTTTATCAAGATGTATGAGAAGAATGACTTAGCAAAGCACAACTCAAAGCCAGAAGTTAAAGCTCAGAAGCAAAAAGAAAGGCTTGCAGGAATTATAAACAGAAGAGGTGAAAGGCTAAGACAAACTTCTACACCATCAGTACCAGAAGATATTCCTAATGATCCTAGTATTCCTTTGTTTGTACTACCAATATCAGCAAGAATTGAGACATCAATAGTATCTGATCAATCTAAGGAGGAGTCAGGTTTTGTAGATGTTAGTACACAGAATACTGGTGAAGGAGAAGATGATCATATTGCAGTTTCAGATCAGAAAGATGAAGATGTTTGTAACTCTAATCGAGTTTTATTACTTGAATATCATTCTACACAGGCAACTTCTTCTACAAGACTTGAATCTGAAGATATTCCAAACACTTCCAACATTGAAGTCAATTCTGAAGTTTTACAAGACATTCAGAAATCTCAAGTTGAAATTCAATCAAGACTTTAAACACTTGAAGATAACCAAGTCACTATTATGGAAAATCAAGCAGTTCTGATGAATCTCATTTATTCTGTTACTGAATCTCTTGGAATTAATGTTGCTGATGTCAAAAAGGGGGAGATAAAAATAGTTCAAAGGCAACAGACTGGGGGAGGAGATAAATAGACTGAGAGAAATAAAAGAAGAACTAAGGATGACAGAGGTGAATCTTATCAGGGAAGTGGTAAAGGAAAAGAAGTATCAAATAGTTGAATTCTTTCTTCTAAGTACTGGATACTATGTCTATATCTGAAGAAGGAGGTACTTAACTTCATGATTTTTAAATTCATAAATTCTATTCTGATTGTATTGTTAAATGTTTTTGACATCAACAACTCAGATTTATGCTTCAGATTTTAAAGCATAAATAGGGGGAGATTGTTAGGAATAATTCATGAGTTGTGATGTTAAGAATAGAATTTTACTTATACTTCTTGTATATCCTGATCTTATATAGGATTTAGCACTTTGTATAGGAAATATGTGTTAGACAGTTATCTGTAAAGTTTAGTCAGGAATGAACAGTGCATCGAGTACTACATGTCAGGAACTGAGGTTGAATCCTGATATGTCAAGTCAAATACTGATCAAGTACTGATGGGATGGTCAGATTCTGATGCAAGATGGAATCCTGATATCAGTCGTGTTACTGATGATGTCATTATGGATGCTACAGAAACTGGCAAGTGCTATAAAACAGGATCTTTGTTTGAGGAACAAGCAAGAAGATTTCATGAAGGAAAGAATTTTCTATTGATGGAAACTATCAACTGGACGGCAGAACATTGTCATGTATATATTATCTTTCTGTGATTAGTTGATAGGAAGCATTATAAATACTCTCTCTATATCATTGTAAAAAGAGTTGTGTTCATGAGGTTTGTAATCGTAAGTATACGAGAGTGCAAACAGAGAGAATTTTATTTTGTCAACAGCTACTAAAGGTATTGTACACCTTTGGTAGAGTTTGTATTTGATTTATTTAATACAAACATAATTTGATTCATTCATTTATTCTTGTTCATATAACCAAGCAAAAATCAGACACGATTATATAACTTGTATTCAACCCCCCCTTCTACAAGTTATTCGAGTTAACAATCTTGGCCTTATCAAGCTTGATAATTGTACTTTTTCCTTTGTCACTCTTCTTCTCCTCCTTCTTTTGAAAAGGTCCTTTGCTAAATCTTCTCCTGTTGAATCTTCCTTTCTTGAAAGCTTTAGCAAACATAGCAAAGAGTTCCTGCATCTCTGATTCAGAATCACCGTTATCAGAATCCATATCAGTAGTCTCTAACTCAGAACTTTCTTTGCTTTTCTTCTTCTTAGAGTTCTTTACAGCAGGCTCTTCATGCTGTTCCTCTGGAAGCTTCTTTGATTCAGATTGAGCAGTGAGTGCAACAGTTTTCATCTTTCCTTCACTCCTGCTCTTCTTCTGCTGCTTGTCAAGTTCATAAGCCCTCAGTTTTCCATACACTGCCTCTAATGATATCTCATCAAGATCATTAGCTTCCTCAATTGAAGATATCTTCTCATTGTAGAAATCAGGCAAGGCTTTCATGAACTTAGTATTCATATCCTCCAAGTCATAATATTTACCATGCATGGCCATCTCATTGATGAGTTTTGTAAACCTATCGAAGGTATCAATAAGTGACTCACCAGACTTGGATTCAAAGTACTCATACTGTTGTATAAGTAGTGTCCTCATGTTCTTCCTGACAGGCTTAGTTCCTTCACAGTGAACCTTAAGATTGTCCCATATATCCTTAGCAATTTTACAAGTGAGAACAGAATCAAGACTGTTGAATAATATGTTTCTCACTTTAGCATCTTTAAGAACATTCTCCTTGTCCTTATCTGACCACTCAGATTTAGGCTTCTCTGCTGTATGTTCTGGAACAACTTGACCATCAACAGTTGCTTGTCCAACAACCTTCGTTGGGATAAAAGGTCCATCTCTGATTCTGTCAAGATAATCGGGATCTGTTGCTTCCAGATGATGCAACATCTTTACTTCCCATAGAGTATATTCGTTTCTCTTGAGCATAGGAATCTTAGTATTCCCATCCTTGCAACCAGACATGATTGCAGATCTTTATGATTATTCGAAATCAACCTGCTTTGATACCAAGTGTTAACTCGAATAACTTGTAGAAGGGGGGGGTTGAATACAAGTTATATAATCGTGTCTGATTTTTGCTTGATTAGATAAACAAGAATAAATGAATGAATCAAACTGTTTGTATTAATAAGATCAAATACAAACTCTACCAAAGGTGTACAAATATCTTTAGCAGCTGCTGACAAAATAAATCTCTCTTTCTCTCTGTTTGTTTCGATCTCTCGAATACAAACCTTATACAGAGCTACGCATACAAAACTCACACTTCGAACTTACGTATCTTTTTACAATGATATAGAGAGAGTATTTATAATGCTACCTATCAACTAATCACAGAAAGATAATCTATACATGACAATGTTCCGCCGTCCAGTTGATAGTTTCCATCAATAGAAAATTCTTTCCTTCATAATATCTTCTTGCTTGTTCCTCAAACAAAGATCCTGTTTTATAGCACTTGCCAGTTTCTGTAGCATCCATAATGACATCATCAGTAACACGACTGATATCAGGATTCCATCTTGCATCAGGATCTGACCATCCCATCAGTACTTGATCAGTATTTGACCTGACGTATCAGGATTCAATCTCAGTTCCTGACATGTAGTACTCGATGCACTATTCCTGACTTAATTCTACAGATTACTGTCTAACACATATCTTCTATACAAAGTGCTAAATCCTTTATAAGATCAGGATATACAAGAAGTATAAGTAAAATTCTATTCTTAACATCACAACTCATGAATTATTCCTAACAAAACGGACCATAAAACTTGGCTTCAAATTTGTCAAATGGTCGTCTATCTAACGATCTTTTCCTGTAAGACTATAACATCAGGTACACCCAGTCATTCACTTCAAAAACCTCGTCCCTGCACTTGGAATTCGCACTATGTCTCATCTGATGTTGAGCCCGAATTAAATTAAAATGCAAGTCCTCCAGTATAGCATCTCTCTCTTTCAAAATCTCCTCCACGCTGTCCACTGCAGATTACCCTTTTCCCAGTTTAATTACCGTTGGTGGATATCTTCCATATAATACTTTGAACGGGCTCAATTTAGTTGAACAATGTGGAGACGTATTATAAGAAAATTCGGCCCACGGTAACCATTGAGCCCAAGTCTTCGGTTTGTTAACCACAAAACATCTCAGATAGGTTTCTAGACTTTTGTTGACAATCTCTGTTTGGCCATCCGTCTGGGGATGGTAAGAGGTGCTGCGTTTTAGAGAAGTCTTTGCAGTTTAAACATCTCCTTCCAAAACGTAGTAATGAATATACGGTCTCTATCTGAGACTATGGAAGATGGGTACCCGTGTAGTCTCACTACCTCCTTGACAAACATTGCAACAACAGTGAAAGCATCGAATGGATGACGTAAACCAATGAAATGAGCATATTTCGTCAGCCTATCTACGACAACTAGAATAGCATTCACCCATTCAGATAAAGGCAGTCCTTCTATAAAATCATGGGAGATATCCTCCCACACCCTCAAAGGAAGGGACAAAGGTTGAAGTAGACCTGAAGGGCATTGCTGGGACACCTTTTGATGTTGACACACACTGCATCGTTGAATATACGTACTGACATCTGGTCGTATGCCTCTCCAATACCAATCTGTAGCCATCCTTAAGTAAGTTTTGAGTTCCCCAGCGTGTCCCCCGATTGTAGAATCATGGTACTCATGTAATAAAGCTGGAATTGATTTTGACGACCGTGGTACCACTACTTGTTAGGTCCAAATGTGTTGTAGAGGGGGGGTGAATACAACTTTTCGATTATGAGAAGCAATAAATACGATGCAATAAATGAACACACAGATTCAAGGAATATATTTCTTTATATATAACTTGAAAAGGTTGCTACAACATTCATTACAAAGTATAACAGAAGTTCAGAGAGAAGTGAATGATTCTAAGCTCTGTGAATATACTCTCTCTCTTTTTCTTGTGTTTTTCTCAATATTGCTCACTAACTAAAACATTACACAAGTGCTTCTATTTATACTACATGTAATCTATGACCTGTAGTCTTCAAAGACTAAGATGTACGTGGCCCAATGATGTCCACATAAATCTTGCCTTATCTTGAAAGCTTGGAAATCTGCCAATCAGAAGATGCCATGTGTCATGTTGAAGCTGCACTCTAAGTAGAACTTCTACTTGAGAATTTCTACTTAGCCATCTCGAAATTTCTAAGTCGAACTTCTACTTAGAAATATTCTACTTGGCCATCCAGAACATTTAGTACTTAGAAAATATTCTGGTCTTCAACTTGAAACTTCAATGCACATCTTGAGCTTGTGATATCTTCATGTCTTCTTTATTCTTCAGCAAGCTCTTGAACATGGATCTTTATTACTGACATAAACTTGCTATCAATGTCCTGACACTTGATGCACTGGTCTGGTTCATAAGTGACTAGTCTTGATAGTGTTTCTGCTTCTTGAATAAATTACCATATTCACTTAGTAACTTGGCTTTCCAATATTTGCTTTCCTTCTTGTTCACTTGAAATCAATTGGTCTTGTTGATACTGATAGTTATGATCTTGAATCTCGAATTCTCAAATCACTGAGGCCTGAACAACTTTGACTTGAACTTCTCTCAATGATTTCTTCTTGGCTTGATCATAGTTAACATGTTCAATTGTATCAATTACCTTGTCTTCATTTAGTGTTGATTTCTTGTGACTTCTTGTTCTTGATTGTCTTCTGGTTAAGTATCTTTTCTTTTAATTGAGTTACATCAGTTATAGTGTTACAAGTTAATACACTCTGCCTTTCAATCTCCCCCAATTTGATTGTCTAACAATGACATTCAAATTAATGAAGGATAACTCAACTAAACAATGAGACGAGAAAAGATAATTAACATTACATTCTTGAAAAATATACAATTGAAAAGTACTTGAAAACAATACAAAGAACTTAAACTAGAAACAGAATTCGAACCTCGAATTAAAGATCATTTGAATGATTCCTATCACCTGGATTATTTCATATCTTTTAGTCAAACTTATATCACCTTATTGGATTCACTCTAAGATGAATTTTCCTCAAGTGAGTTAAAGCAACCGAAAGACATGAAGTTTTTCCAACTTCAAGTTCACACCACTCTGACCTTTAACCCTAATTCCGTTTCCTTTTCCTAGCTTCAGCAGCTTGATCTTTTTCTTCTTTCTGCCTTCTGCGCTTCTCCTCCTGCTGCTTTTGTTTCTTATATACTGGATTATGAAGTTGCGTCCACCTAGTATTCAACAGACTTACTGCTTCCATCTCTAGAGGGTTCCTGGGTTCTGGGTAAGGATGTTTGAAAAGCCTTCTGAGTTTGTCCACCTCCTGAGTAGTCCTGATCTCTGGAATTTCCTCAAATTTCTTCATTATTAGCCGAGGTTTCCTATGAGTTTTATCAGCTTTAAAATGACAATAGATCATTTTGGGATAGCCTTTGACACGGTTAGTATTGTGGACACTAGCCGCATCTTGCTCCAATCGCTTCTTTTCCACTACTACATCAGATAGGTAACTCACGAGTCTCTGCTTTTCTTTCACATACTTAACTTCCACATCTTCCCATTTGAACACATATAACACTTTCTCCAGAAATGCAGCATCTTGAGTCTGCTTCAGCCATTGTCTACTCATATGCAAGAATGTTTGATTCTGGTCTGCATCTATGAATACTAAGGCATCAGCTGTATTATCAACAAAAGAGTGTATCCAGTATACACTGTCTCTTCCTGGAACACCAACTGCCTCCCTTATCTCTCCTTGTTCCAGTTCTCCAGTAGGAAGATTCAGAGCTTCATCAACATTCTTCATTGCTTGAAGAATATTCCAATTCCTCTCTATCAGCTCTGGTTCAATCTTCACATTATCAAGAGGGTTTGGAGCAATGACATCACACTTCCACACCTCATTGCTCTTCTTGAGTATGACGCTTTCAATGATCTTCACTGATTTATCTTTAAGCTCAGAAGCGAATCCCTTACTCATCATTTGCCTACAGACGGCCTTAAGAGATTCCACTGAAAGTTCCATTAAGTCCTTTTCCTCCAAGCTCACCCTCTTCATTTTACTGTCAACCACCATCCGGACAACATTTGGATATGCTGAGAATTCTGGACCCTTGTCCTCTGCTAGCTGCATTAAGTAATCCCTATACAGAATGCTTAGATTCTCAGAATGAGAGTATTGAATTTTTGTTGCTAGCAAGAACAACTCTGATGCAGATCTTCTCGTCATGAATTGGTCATCCACATACATGAAAGACATTGGGACTCCTTCTGTGAAAGACAAAATAACCTGCCATTCCTTTTGCGTTGAATTGTATCCAACCCTGACTTTAGAAATTAATCTCTTTAAAGCACTTATGTAGTCAGCAGCCATTGGATTCTGCAAATTTAGGTTGTAGAACAGATCATCTGCTTCCTTGTTATGATCTCCTTTTGTACATGGTCCCATCAATATCTTCCTTGCGTCATCCCATTTCTGTCCTATCCTTCTATTATCCAGATCTATTTGAGGATCAGCTAGCCTTGCAAGCTCATAATCGTACTGCTTCCCTTGTAGCTCCGCTTTCTTTTCCTGAAACGCAGCACGATCTTGCATTGCCTTCATTTTAAAGAACTCAGCTTGATCCAAGGCTAACTGTTGAGCTTCAAGGGTTTCCTCATCAACAGTAATTTCTTCAGGCAATCCGAAAGACATTCCAGCACCTCCACCTTGATCCTTCAATGATCTCTTTATAGCATGTTTCAACGGTGCGTCTTCCATATCGGAATCTGAGTCAAGTACCTCCTGTACTTTTTCTTGATGACTCAGATCAACGAATGGCTCATCTTGCTCAATCGCTATTGCCTTACCCTTTTTCCTTCTTAGAGCCTCTTCATCAATAGACGGCTCAACTTCTATTTCTTTTACAAGATCAGCATGTTCTTGAATTTCTTCGATTTGAACTCCCTGCTGTCTCGTCTCCTTTATACTCTCCCCCTTAGGTGAGTTATCCTGAACTCCACCCTGGTCTCCAGATCCACCAGCTGTATCAAAATCTTCAAACCCGGAACCATAGGCTCCTGCTCCACTAGCACCACCTGTACCAGCATCGGGGGGAGGTTGTTGCGGCGCGAAACATTCCTGGGGCACAAAACTTCTGATTGCGAACATAACTCTGCTTATCTCCACAGCCAGATTATCCATTGTAAGCTCCATTGCTCCCATCCTGTCATTCAGGGTGTTTCCCAAGACACCAGCAGCATGGCCCAAGTCATTTACCTGATTTGTCAAAACAGTAAAAGCTGAAGCTTGAATTGCCATTCGTGCTGCGTAGTCGTCAAGTGCCCTTTGATTATTTCCAACATTCATCCCTAACTGCCCCATTGACTGCCCAAACTGCTTCATTTGATTTTCCATAGAAGACATACGAGATTCAAGATTTTCAGAATTAAGGGACGGTGTTTGGTTTAGGTGACCTCGCTCTAATACTCGTTCTGTTGGTATTTGGCGCTCGGTTTCGGGCCTTAAAAATGAAGGTCCCTCTCTCCCTAACCTCTCACACACACTCCCTGTCTCACGCTCGTGTATGTCTTCAATAATTGATCCAAGATATGAAGCAGTACCTGCAGAAACTTGATAAGAAATATAATTTGCAGTTATGGGATCAATTGCTGTTTGTTCCTGAGTTGGAATTTCAGGCTGAGAGGCTACAAAGTGTTCTTGTACAACATCAGAACCGATCCTCTTTGTAGCATCAGTACGTACCGGTGAAGGTACGGCTGAAGTTTTTAAAGCTTCATGTCCTTTTGAAGTAACAGCATCTTCAAGAGGTACATACTCATCATCAAAATCAAAATCCCTATGTGCAGATTGTTCAATGGGTGAACCACTCTCGTGAGGTGGAGTGGTTGCGTGTGACACTCTAGGGTTTGACTGAGGTTTAGAAGTAGCAGCATGAGAAATTTTGGCTTTCTTTCGAGTAAGAGGCTGCTCTTCGGGGTCACTCTCCTCATCATTTCCTACATTTATATGTGCTGGCTGTTTGGATTCCGGTGACTTAGGTGACAAGGAATTAGAAATATAGCTCTCACCCTGGGATAGATTCTGCGGGCTAGCAGTCTCTTGGGTCTGGGAATCAGAAACATAGGAAGAGGAATGAGTAGTATGTAGAGAGAGATTACCTGATTCATTACCTTGTTCATCACCGCTTTGCTCATCAGGAATCTCTTCAAATGCCTCAGCATGAGCAGACCGATTCTGAGCATGTGATGAAGCTTGCGAGAATTCCATCAAAGTGGTAACTCCCTCATCATATGTAAGCCACTTTTGTAAGGTATCAGGAATAGACATCGGTTTTCCATGATGTTTATCCTGATTTTCAACTGTTGAAAGTGACTTAGTGCCCATCCCTAGCGGTGCAGATGTTGGACCTATGGCAAAACTTCGTCTAACTGCAAGAGCATCCTTCGGTACTAAACCATTGATCAGCATCTGTAGGAACCGAGGAAACCAGCAGACAACATCTGTGGTGTTGAGGTCTCTGCTTGCAGGAGATCCCATCACGGCCACTATCTCAGAGAGAACTATTCGTCCATAATTTATATCCAGCTCTCTTGCTAGGGCAATTCCGAGGTTTTGCATGGGAATGGAAATTTGATGATAATCGCTTTCTCGTGCCCGAAAACATCTTGTGATGGCCTCGAAAAAGTAATTCCATTCCACATGAAGAAATTGTTTTTGGATGTTTCCAGTGATCCGGCCAGTCGGAGGATAACACCCTATTTCTTCAAAGAATCTGAGGCGTTCTGCAGCTGTAGGTTCTGAATCATAAACATCTTTAATGGGGAATCCCAGAACCTTGTTGACAATTTGTTCAGTCACCACATATTCTTGACCCGCTAAGGTAAACCTGAAACCAAAGGGGGTTGATTTGCTCCCAAAAGAAACCGCACTAGTCCATAATTGCTGTAAAGCATCATGCACTAGTGTAGGTTTAGCAGTAAAAGCATCGCTAGCTTTGGAATACAAATTGAGAAATCGTATCCAAGACTTAAAGCGCGGGAGTTGATCACCAATTTCCGTAGAAATATTATAAAAATTGTTTTTGGCAAGTGAAAATTGGTGAGCCATTTTAATTAAAAGTTTTTCCTTAAAAAAAAATTTGAATTTTAATTTTAATTTTCGAAAAACAATTAATTAAACAATTAACCGTTATATCCCTTTTAATTTATCAAGAACACAAAAGTTCCTTTTTGAAAAATCAAACTACGGGCTCCAACAAACAGTTAATGGAAGGCAAATTTCGAACCAGTGATTAAATCTGCTTTAACAGTGAAGTATGTGTGTGTAAAATCGTTTTTGAACAGATCTGTGAAATTGTGTGTATATATACGTGTGTATATATCTCAAGAGAAATGAATCGTTACACAAACACACAAAAACAGTGATTAATGATGACACACAGGTTATAGCAGTCTAAAAATGGGCATCAATTCGTTGTCCGTATGAGATTTGTCACAAAAATCACGAATCAATGGTTGAGAATATGAAATCGCCTGTATGTATATGTGCGGCTGTAAAACTCTATTAGGTAAAAGTGAAAGAAAAGATCGAGTTAGAGATGTATATATAGACATGAATGTGCAATGACAGAAATGCCCCTGATAAAAAGTGTGAAAAACACTAAGTACATACAGGGAACACTCAAGTCGAAATTCTATCTCGAAGTCTATCTCGAAGTCTATCTCGAATTCTATCTCGAACTTTTTAAGTCGAACTTCGAGATAGAGTTCGAGATAGCTGTTAACTCGAAAAACTTTACCATTTATCTTGTAAATGACCATGTAAACAGCACACACCAACAACCTTACTAGGGAAACCTATCTCGAAATTCAAGTAGAAATTCGAGATAGACTTCGAGTTAGGAGTTAACTCGAAAAATCCCCTTAACCAAACTGAGAGCTCTATCTCGAACATCAAGTCGAAATTCGAGTTGAGTTTCGAGATAGAGACTAACTCGAAATTATTGACTAACTCGAATTATTTTCTCAGATCATTTCAAAATATCCCCAATAATGGAAACCACATCTCAATTTCGAGATGGAGTTCGTGATAGAATTTATCTCGAATATTTTGAAGAAAAAATAAATAGGCACACTGGTAACTCTAAGTCGAACTCTAAGTCGAATTTCGAGTTGAATTTCGAGATAGAGGCTAACTCGAAATTCTTCCCAGACTTAGAATTTTCAAAACTTCACTCTGGAAGCTCAAATCAAAATTCAACCAGAATTTCAAGATGAGTTTCGAGATAGGAACTAACTCGAAATTTTGAAGATACTTATAATAATTTGACAATTTTTTTTTTCTTTGAAAAACTCAACAATTAATTTTGCCAAATTAATATAAATATCAATTCAAGGATTTTTAATATATGACATAATTAAAACATTCCTTGATAATTCTAAGGCCTCTAATTACATGAAAAACACAGGTAAATTCATCTAAAAATCATGCAAAATTTAGAATAGTATGAATTTAACTCCCCCTATGTTCATGCAATCTAACAAGCATAAATTCAAATATTTGTGCTATAAAAGACACTTAAAACACACTGAATTCATGCAAAATCACACTATATGCATCCTATGATAATCATTAATTAGACATTTTAAAGTCTAAACACATAATGATTAAATAGCTTGCATATACCAACATAACCATGGATTTTACAGATAGAAGGCTTTACTAACTTGTGTTAAGCATTCCCAATTCACCAACCAACCTATTGAATGTTACTTCATCAAGAGGTTTGGTGAATATATCTGCAATTTGTTGCATTGTGGGCACAAAATGTAGCTCCACAGTCCCCTCCTCGACATGTTCTCTTATGAAGTGATACCTGATGTCGATGTGCTTGGTTCTTGAGTGATCTACAGGATTGTTGGTTATGGCAATGGCACTTGTGTTGTCACACATAATTGGAATTTTCTTGTGCTCCATGCCATAATCCTTCAATTGGTTCCTCATCCACAGTATTTGAGCTACACAGCTTCCAGCAGCAATGTACTCAGCTTCAGCAGTAGAAGTAGATACTGTATGTTGCTTTTTACTTTGCCAGGACACCAATCTTCTGCCAAGAAATTGACAAGCACCAGATGTGCTTTTCCTATCAATCCTGCAGCCTGCATAGTCTGAATCCGAATAGCCAATTAGATTAAAACCTGTATCTCTTGGGTACCAAATTCCTAGATTTGGTGTGCCCTTGAGATACCTAAAAATTCTTTTGACGGCTATGAGATGTGATTCTCTAGGATCCGCTTGGAACCTTGCACATAAACAAGTCGCGAACATTATATCGGGTCTACTTGCAGTTAAATAGAGAAGTGAGCCAATCATACCTCGATAGCTTGTGATGTCAACTGATTTACCTGATTTGTCTTCATCAAGCTTCGTGGCTGTTGCCATGGGAGTCTTAGCTGCTGATGCATCTTCTAGATTATACTTCTTGAGTAAATCTCTGACGTACTTAGATTGACAGATAAAGATACCATCTTTTCTTTGACTGATCTGTAACCCAAGGAAGAAGGATAGCTCTCCCATCATGCTCATCTCGTATTTGTCTTGCATTAGCTTAGCAAATTTCTCGCACAAGCGCTCATTCGATGACCCGAAGATAATATCGTCCACATAGACTTGAACAAGTATTAAATCATTCTTCACATTCTTATAGAACAATGTTTTGTCAATTACTCCCCTAGTAAAACCACTTTCAATTAAGAATACGGATAGGGTTTCATACCAACATCTTGGGGATTGCCTGAGGCCATAGACAGATTTGAAGAGAAGATACACAAAATCCACAAGTTCTGGATCAATGAAGCCAGGCGGCTGTTCCAGATACACTTCTTCTTCTAACTCTCCGTTCAGGAAGGCACTTTTCACATCCATCTGGAAAACCTTGAAGTTCTTATGTGCTGCAAATGCCAAAAACATCCTGACTGCCTCAAGTCTTGCAACTGGTGCATAGGTCTCATCATAATCAATTCCTTCTCGCTGAGAATAACCTTTTGCAACCAAACGAGCCTTGTTTCGTGTTACAAGTCCGTTTTCATCCATTTTATTTCTGAATACCCACCTTGCTCCAATTACTGATTTGTTCTTTGGTCGGGGTACCAGTTTCCAAACTTTCTGCCTTTCAAACTGATTGAGTTCCTCTTGCATTGCAATCACCCAATCAGCATCACCAAGAGCTTCTTCTATTTCTTTAGGTTCAAGCTTGGATAAGAACCCAGAATATAAGCAAATATTAGCCAGGTCAGCTCTTGCATTTCTTCTAGTAGACACACCAGCATCTGGATCACCAATAATTAATTCAAACGGATGGTCTCTATTCCATACCCGTTCTCTTGGAAATTGTCTTGATGATTCAGCATGACTTTCTGAGTTGTGGTGCTGACTACTTTGATTACTTTCACTAACTCCCCCTGAGTTAGTGCCAGCTCCTACAGAACTAGAGTCAACTCGACTCGAGCCTTGAACAGTAGTTCTTGAGCTGCTATTTACTCCCCCTGAGTTGTTGCCGGTTCGTACTGAAGAAGTCTCTCCTGATCTTGTAGGATTAGCTTGTTCACTAGACTCAGGTTCTTCACGTACACTTGGAACATTTAATGGGACAACCAACTCAGGTTCATCTTCAAGTTCTTCTAAGTCCAGATTCTGAAATTTTAGGGACTCAGGTTCACTAGAATCTCTTGAAATTGATGAGAGTTTGGTATCGTCGAATCTGACGTTGTAGCTTTCAGTCACTTTTCGATCATTTACTAAGAACACCCTATAAGCTGCTACCTGATAAGTGGATTTATATCCACTTGGAACATTCTAAATCGGCTTAAATTGATTGTCTTGGACTCAAGTTTCTTGTAGTTTTGATGTGTTTTGCTTAGTTGTGCAGGTTTACGAGAATGTTGATTAAGGTGGATGCTTCTACAATTTTTTGGGAATTAATTGATTTAAATTCGGATTTTCTGGGAAGGCTGCGCAGCTTATACTGTTTTGGCCATATCTGGAGTTCTGTAAGTCCGTTTTTAGCGATCTTACTGCCCACGCGAAGCTTGAGAGATTTTCTACAACCTGGAATAGGAATCACGTGCAAGTAAAGTACTGAATTAATTCGCGCGTGCAGACTTTGTGAAGCATGGCTGGGAAATTCCTGTTTTGCCCTTTTCGAGTTCTAATTATATTCCGGGCAGGTTTTAGCACCTTAATTAAATTCTAATTGTAATAGAATATTAAATATTTTATTGGGCAAGAGGGAGAAAACGTTTTTTATGTATAAACGTCCTACCCTTGTAATAAAAACATATACATACGTTACAGATAACCTAGTTTTAGTCAGAAGAGAGAAGAGGAGAAGGAATTCTTCCAAGCTAGTGACAAGCAAGGATTATTCTTGAAACCTTTGTATTCTTCTATTGTGGGGATTTAATTCTAAACCTTATTCTTCTTCTTTATTTTTACTTGTTGATTTTAGAATTATGTTTTCCATAGAACCCATGATGACAATTAGGTCAATTATGGGCTAATTCGTTATCATGGGGTTTTAATGGATTTTGCTATGGATTCTAGTTATTGAGTGTTAATTATGCCTTGGTGTGTGATTGAATGTATTGATTGCCTAGTATGTTTATGCTTATTCGTTATAAGTGCGTCGCGAACACTTGTAATTGTTTGTTTAATCCTAGTGAATGCGAAAGTGGATCTAGGGTTTAGAACAATTCATGCTAGCATAGGTTTTTGCATGTGAAGAACATGTATTAATTTGTGATGTGATTCTAACCGTCTTGCATCGACTATGTGGTTTAATGGGTGCTTGATTTTCAACCGGTATGTGTTCAATTGCTATAGACATATAGGGACTACACATATTTGGTGACTACTTGACTTCTATCAATTGTGGATGATCAGTAGGATGGTATATGCACAACGAAAGTTGGTATGTATCAGTTTAGTGCATCTAATCAGTAATCAACTCTGTCACATGCTAGGCTAAAGGGCATAAGATTCTAGATGAAGTAGTTAATGAAATTGAAATCCCATGTTTGTTTCTTATAAATTAATCCTTAAGTTATTTTCTCGTAATTGGCTTAGTTGGTAATTAATCATTAGTTAAATCAAACCAAAATTGTGATTGTCTTAGCAGTGAGTGTAAATCATTAGCTGGTGCATAAGTGAACATAACGAACAATTTGAGTCTCTGTGGGAACGAATCCTATTTACTCTATATTACTTGTTGACCACGTTCTCTTGCGTGAATAAGTGCGAACAAGTTTTTGGCGCCGCTGCCGGGGACTCGGTTCATTGTTTGTTTAGTTTATGATCTTGTCATCAATTTGGGTTAAATTCACTGACTCGGACGTTTTTTTTCTTTTTATTTGATGGATTATTGGGAGCAGGAATTCGTAATTGTTTGTGAGCTGTGTGCAGGTGGACATTACACTCATCAATGTGAGTATAACAGAAACCGGCCAATTTTCAGCTGGGACTACAATCAGAGTGGTATGGAGCAATTCCAATATCCATCCTACCCGCTCCAAAATCAGCAGTTTGTAGATGAGCCATACAATCCAGGGGGAATTCAGCAGCAACAGGGGCAACAATTTCAGCATCAGTATGCCCCAGTGCATCAACACTTTCAACCTCCTGAATTTCAGCAGCAGCAATTTCAGACTTGGTCTATCCAACAGTCGACCGAAGAAGCTGAATTAGAAGAATTGAGGTTGATGGCTAAAAGCAATGCATTGTCTCTCCAGAGAATAGGAGATCAGATTGGTCAAATTGCAAATGCATTACAAACATTGAATCAAATTGCAAGTGACACAGAAGGCCTAGATGTAGAGGAGGAGGACAAGAACCTTACTATCAGTCTTGACTGGCCTTTCTTAGCCACGGGTGAGACCATGATCGAAGTTCAGGAAGGAGAGTCTGAGGGCAGAGATGAGGAAGAAGCAGAACATGAAGCTGATAAGGAAGCAGAGTCGGAGGCAAACCAATCAGAAAATTCAGAATGTCCAGAAAACTCGATTCTGAATAATCAGCCGCAACCACTTCCTTTGCAATCTGAAAATTTTGAAGAATCAGCCCAAGATCAAGAAAATTCCAAGGCTCAAGTGGCTATACTATTTCCTTCGAAGGATGAAGAGTGTCTCAGTGTGGAAGATGATGAATTAGAAGAGCATGTTCAGTTGTTGAATGCCGCTTCGTTGCAATCTGACTTCGACCAGCTGGAGGCCGAAGAGGAAAAGAGTATCACTCCTGTTGAAAAATCTACTCCGGAGAAGACTACAGAGATTGTCCAAATCAATTTTCCTCCTCCATATCCACAGAGGCTTCAGAAGCAAACTCTAGCCATGAATTTCCCGGTGGAGGATGAGGAGTGTTTTAGCTTGAAATTGGTTGATGCAGGGCAGAGTAAAAAGTATGACACGGAGGAGAAGGCAAAGCATGGCCAACTGAGGATTACAGTGCCTTGGTTGATAGGGTTACGTATTCCACATAAGTTGCTTGGAGTGGAAGATCTCTGGAATTCTCAGGTGCGCCTTAAGCCATCAATTGAAGGAGCTCCCAAACTCGAGATCAAAACATTGCTAGTTCACCTGGGGTATGCTTCTTGTAATTCATCTCCTTTGCTTGCTATTGTTATTGCTGCTAACTTTTCAGGTAGGCGGGAGAATGTTGTTAAGAGATCTTGTGAGGAACGAATACGGGTAAAGCTTGTTGTTGAAGATGTCGCTCCAGAAAAGATCATTAAATGGCCTTATAGAGATGCGGTGCAGAAAATTTTCAAGATGAAAATCGTGGCCAAGTCTAGCTAAAGACGTTAAAGAAAGGCGCTTCGTGGGAGGCAACCCATGCATTAGTATAGGAAAAAAAAAAGGAAAAAAAATTTGAGTGTTGTGTGAAAAAAAAAAAAAAAAAAAAAAAAAAAAATCAGAAAAATCGAATTTTTTGGTGTGTCACGCAGGAGCAAGCTGCGTTACAGGGCAAATTGCGCCCCTGTTGCGCAACTTGCGCCTGCGCAACTGGAAGGGAGGCAAACTGCGGGGCAGACGCGCAAGTAGCGCATGCGTGTCTGTAATTGAGGCAGCTTGCCTTACACGCGCGCAAGCTGCGCGTCTTCCAGAGATTTCAGAAAATTTTCAGCTGTTCCCCTGTTCTATGCGCCTGTGTTTGTGGTACATATTATATAAAAAAAAAAAAAAAAATTCTTCACCCCAAATTCTTTTATACCCCCATTCTAAACCTATTCTAATCCTATTTCAATTCCAAAACCTCCCATCTTTTCTCCAAAATTCTAAACCAATTTCTTTTCTAATTCTAATTTTATTATTATTATTATTATTATTATTATTATTTATTATTTATTATTATTATTATTATTATAGTTATTATTTATTATTATTATTATGATTATTATTATTTTCTTTATTATTTTTATTATTATTATTATTATTATTATTATTATTATTATTTGTATATACCCACCTATACATACAAATCCAATTCCTCTTCTATTTTCTTTTAATCTCTAAATATTCAATTCTAAAGAGGAATTAATTGCAAGTTCACCTCTTTGATTCGTATTGGGTAAATCTTTTTCTCTACTCTTTATTACGAATTTGTGTTCTTGTCAATTGCGGATTTTGTAGTATTCAGGCAAGGTGGCCAGTCTATGGAGCTCGTGCGCAATATCCTCCACCAGATTCATTCGAGGAGGATGAGGACTCAGTTGTTCAGGTATGTTTTCTACTTTCCCTTGTATTACTTTCCATTCAATGAGGGCATTGAATATTTTAAGTTTGGGGGTAGTTTGAGGGATTAGTAGTTGTATATATATTGTTGTATTTTGTGTTCATATAGGATATCATGTTTGCATAGTAGTGATAGTTCATGCATGATTGTTATGTTCGTATTATCTACGTTTGTTTCATATAGGACATTTTGTTTTATTTTTGTATACCATGTGAGTTTTTCATTTAGTTGCATTTTCATGGCATGCATATTTCATGATCCCTTAGGACGAGCTGATTCTGATTGATAGGTGGATGTTGATTTGGGTGTGATGATGATGAGTAGAGGGCTGATTTATAGTTTCTATGAAATTGACTTGCATGTTACGGGAACAAAATTTATTACACAGTCTCATTGGGGTGCTTTTGGGCTAGGTTAGGGTCATGCCTGTGGGATGTTTTGAGATTTAATCACTTGTTTATATTTAGAATTTTCGTTATTCCCTTTATAGCGTAGGAACATTAAAGTCTAAGTTTGGGGGAAACCAGGAATTTTCATGCTAGTTGTTAATATTTGTCAATAAAGGCTAGGCGTCAAATGGCTAGTAGCCGGCTCATATTTATATGAGTAGTCTAGGGTTGGAAATGAGAAAGGCTCATTCCAGATTGCGAAAAAAAAAAAGAAAAAAAATATAAAAGAAAAAAAAAAGAGAAAAAAGAAAAAAAAAGAGTCATATAAATAATTTAAATGCAAAATTAACCAGAGTGAGCTCTTTAATACTCGAGTAATTAAGTCTGAGGGGACTTAGTCCTAGTGACCTAAGGCTTTATAGTCTGGGATCCACTGACCCAACACTCGCTACATGGGTATTATTGTATAAGCCTTTTGGGGTCTCATTCATTGCACGGTTAAATAAGCATGCTTATTGTATATGTAGTGTCGTAGTATAGTAATAAAGCATGAGTTTCTGTCTACCTTGGATAAGGGTGGAGGTGTTCCTAGGTTATGGAGTGTCTACAGTCTATTCTGATTATAAACCTGTGATTGTCTTGACGGAAAGCATGTATGATTTTTGACCTAGTTTTGGGAGTATTTCTGATGAGCATCGCACACACGCACGTTTCTGTTCATGTATTTGTTAGTATACGGGGATTTAGTCGAGCTCTGCTTGGATTTGTTACATTCATTGAGATATTTGCTTGTTAGTTGGTTTTGGTGAGTTTGAAGGGGATCTTGCATTTTCATAGTAGTTGCATTCATGCATTGCATTGCATTAGGTTAAATGGATTTTGTGGGTACATTCGCTATAGGCCCTCACGAGACCTTACTCGTCCACTAGGGCTGCCTAGGGGTTTAAAGGGCTTGTTGCATATGCCAAATGCAACCGTGATCACCTACGGAAGTGGTACTAGTTAGTTAGTTGTAATTGTTAATGCTTGAGGACAAGCATCGGTTTAAGTTTGGGGGTGTGATAAGTGGATTTATATCCACTTGGAACATTCTAAATCGGCTTAAATTGATTGTCTTGGACTCAAGTTTCTTGTAGTTTTGATGTGTTTTGCTTAGTTGTGCAGGTTTACGAGAATGTTGATTAAGGTGGATGCTTCTACAATTTTTTGGGAATTAATTGATTTAAATTCGGATTTTCTGGGAAGGCTGCGCAGCTTATACTGTTTTGGCCATATCTGGAGTTCTGTAAGTCCGTTTTTAGCGATCTTACTGCCCACGCGAAGCTTGAGAGATTTTCTACAACCTGGAATAGGAATCACGTGCAAGTAAAGTACTGAATTAATTCGCGCGTGCAGACTTTGTGAAGCATGGCTGGGAAATTCCTGTTTTGCCCTTTTCGAGTTCTAATTATATTCCGGGCAGGTTTTAGCACCTTAATTAAATTCTAATTGTAATAGAATATTAAATATTTTATTGGGCAAGAGGGAGAAAACGTTTTTTATGTATAAACGTCCTACCCTTGTAATAAAAACATATACATACGTTACAGATAACCTAGTTTTAGTCAGAAGAGAGAAGAGGAGAAGGAATTCTTCCAAGCTAGTGACAAGCAAGGATTATTCTTGAAACCTTTGTATTCTTCTATTGTGGGGATTTAATTCTAAACCTTATTCTTCTTCTTTATTTTTACTTGTTGATTTTAGAATTATGTTTTCCATAGAACCCATGATGACAATTAGGTCAATTATGGGCTAATTCGTTATCATGGGGTTTTAATGGATTTTGCTATGGATTCTAGTTATTGAGTGTTAATTATGCCTTGGTGTGTGATTGAATGTATTGATTGCCTAGTATGTTTATGCTTATTCGTTATAAGTGCGTCGCGAACACTTGTAATTGTTTGTTTAATCCTAGTGAATGCGAAAGTGGATCTAGGGTTTAGAACAATTCATGCTAGCATAGGTTTTTGCATGTGAAGAACATGTATTAATTTGTGATGTGATTCTAACCGTCTTGCATCGACTATGTGGTTTAATGGGTGCTTGATTTTCAACCGGTATGTGTTCAATTGCTATAGACATATAGGGACTACACATATTTGGTGACTACTTGACTTCTATCAATTGTGGATGATCAGTAGGATGGTATATGCACAACGAAAGTTGGTATGTATCAGTTTAGTGCATCTAATCAGTAATCAACTCTGTCACATGCTAGGCTAAAGGGCATAAGATTCTAGATGAAGTAGTTAATGAAATTGAAATCCCATGTTTGTTTCTTATAAATTAATCCTTAAGTTATTTTCTCGTAATTGGCTTAGTTGGTAATTAATCATTAGTTAAATCAAACCAAAATTGTGATTGTCTTAGCAGTGAGTGTAAATCATTAGCTGGTGCATAAGTGAACATAACGAACAATTTGAGTCTCTGTGGGAACGAATCCTATTTACTCTATATTACTTGTTGACCACGTTCTCTTGCGTGAATAAGTGCGAACACTACCACATCTGTGGAGTAACCAACAAAGATTCCTTCACGAGCTTTTGCTGCAAACTTGCCTAGATTTTCATCATCTATAAGTACATAGCATTTTGCTCCGAAGACATGAAAGTATTTGATTGTTGGTCTTCTTCCGTTCATTAGCTCACATGGTGTCTTTTCTTTATCTTTTATGATCAAGGATCGATTTTGAGTGTAACACACGGTACTCACTGCTTCTGCCCAGAAATACAGAGGAAGTTTCGAATCATACAACAAAGTTCTTGCTGCTTCAACCAATGTTCTATTCTTCCTTTCAACTACTCCATTTTGTTGTGGAGTCCTCGGGGCTGAGTACTGACGACGTATTCCCTTAGATACATAGAAGTCATTTAGCACTGTGTTTTTGAATTCAGTGCCATTGTCTGATCTAATCGTCTTCACAGTAAGTGTTGAAACATTCTCAATTTGAGTGATGTGATCAATGATTAGGAAAGGTACTTCGTCTTTCGTCATTGCGAACAATACCCATGTATACTTGGAGAAGTCATCCACGATTACCAATGCATATCTTTTCCTAGACAAAGATAGGACATTCACTGGGCCAAACAAATCCATATGAAGAAGTTGCAGAGGCTCAGTGATACTAGAAATTTCTTTGCTTTTATGCGAGGCTCGCTTCGACTTTCCCATTTCACAAGCTTCACAGAGTCCTTTCGGAGCGAACTCCATTTGAGGTAGATCTCTCACCAATTCTCGCCTCGCGAGAGCATTCATCGTTTTGAAGTTTAAGTGAGATAACTTTTTGTGCCATAACCAGCTTTCATCATCCGAAGCTTTGCTGTAGAAACAGGTGACTTCATTCTGATTTGCTGAATCCATGTCTGCAACAAAAAGATCTGCCTTTCGAACTCCTCTCAAAGCCAGTGAGCCTTCCTTGATGTGAGTGATTGATACACCTTTCTTGTTGAAGACAATTTCGTAACCTTTGTCACAGAATTGACTGATACTCAACAAATTATGCTTTAATCCCTCAACATAGGAAATATCTTCAATGATGACATTGCCAGTTTTCAATTTGCCATATCCCTTTGTCACACCTATGCTGTCATCTCCAAAGGTAACATAAGGGCCAGCCTTCATAACCAACTCTGTAAGCAGGGACTTGTTTCCAGTCATATGCCTCGATGCTCCACTATCTAGCACCCATATGACTTTATTTCTATTTTGCTTAATGCCCTGCAATGACAGATTGATTAGACTTTCTTCGGAACCCAACTTTGATTGGGCCCGGCTTTTCGATAAGATTTAGAATCAACAGAGTTAACAACAGGAGATGCACTTTTCTTAACATTACTAGAGCTTTCGACTTTCTCCTTTCCTTTCTCAGACTTGACATATTTATCAGTCCTAGGAGAAGGTTTGTCACTCCTAACTTTAGGAGGACTGACAGTCTTAGCTCTCACATGCTTTTTCTTGATGTTTGAACTAGCAGCAGTATTTGAGCATGACTGGCTAGATGCATTCATTAAATTCACAAAAGTTTGCATGACATTAAAAGTGCATGGCATACAATTAGGTTGACCACACTGTGCATGATTCGGATGCAGATTATTCATTGTGTGTGTGACAGGCATGGCATGTGCAGCAGGAACATTTATGTTAGCTTTACATGCATGAGAAAGATGTTCAGTAGATTTGCAGTGATAACATGCTTTCTTTATTCGTTCAGCCTTAACCTCTTTTATGCCTTTCTTCCCTTGTTGTTTAACAGCCTTAGCTCCTATTCCTAGTCTAGATTCATCACTAGGGAAATTGATTTTAACTTGTTTGATAGGAGTTATGGGTTGTGCGTTCTGGCGATCTTCCATCTCAATCTCATATCTAGCTATCAATTCAGTCTCTTCTTCTTCTATTCTAGGAACAAGGTGTTTGTAGATGGGTTTGACAGAAGATTTAAGAATACTAGGTGTTTCCTTTTTAAGGTCACTGGAGCTAGGATCGATATGTCTCTTCCCTTCTTTCTTAGATAGGTCAGAATAGTCAAGTCCTACACCTACTCCGGTTATCTTCTTAAATACGTCATTATCTACATACACTTTACTAGCAGCTAGTTTGTAAGCTTCACATTTAGTTTCTAACTCAGCTAGTTTGTTCCTTAAACATGATTCTATTTCTGCCTTAAGGACGAGCTTGTGTTCCAAAGATTTAATAAAATCTCTTAGAGAAGTATCTACAGTGCAAGCAGCCTCTAACTCTTCCACTTTTGCCTCAAGCATTCTGCTTTTGGCGACAAGTGTTTTCTGTTCCTTTCGAGAAGTGTCTAGGCTTTTGCACAACATGTAGATCTCTTCGCTAAGAGCCCCGTTCTGTTCCTTATAATCATCAATAGACATTTCTACTTTAAGGGTTAGAACTGGTACCTCTGGTTCCTCTGATGTCTCAGCCATGAGCGCAAAGTTTGCTACATGAGTAACATCTTCCTCATCTGAATCATCCCAAGCTCTTCCTTCTGTTACTACTAAAGCTCTTTTACCATGTTTTTCTTTCATCAGCGATTCATACTTGCTTTTGAGGGCTTCAAATGTCTCTTTTGGATAAGTCTGTTTAGGCTTTTTGCAGTCCGAGGCAAAGTGTCCAGGTTCTCCACAGTTATAGCATTTGAACTTCATTTTGAAATCCAAAGGAGATTTGTAGCTGGTATTCTTGCCTTTACCTTGGTAACCTGATGAACTACCTCCACCCTTAGCAGCCCGATAATAAGATGAAGAATTTCTCTGTGGTCGGTTGCTCTTTCTGAATCTCATGTTGCTGAACTTCCTTGCCATGTATGCCACGACACTATCGTCCATGTTGTCCAGCTCTTCTTGGGTGAAGTAGTCATCATCACTGTTAGATGCGCACTCGTCATCATTATCAACTTGATGTGGTGCAAGTGATGATTTAGGCTTTGCTGCAACCATTGCCTTCTTAGACTCTTCCTCATCAGCAACTAATCCTGATGCAGTTTCTTTTCCTTTTGAATCATTGTCCCATGCTTGATCTTGAAGTGTCTCCAGCTCATAGGTCTTTAATATTCCATAATACTCTTCCAGAGAAGTTGTATGCAAATCTCTGGTTTCTCTGATTGCGTAGACTCTATGTTCAATGCTCTTTGGCTGGTTCCTCAGATATCTCGTATTGGTTTCAACCATGGGGAGAGTAACACCTCTCAGATTCAAATCTAATACCAACTGACTGAATCGTAGATAGACATCTGTTATGCTTTCTCCTTTTCGTATTCTAAAGGTGTCATACTCCATCTTGAGTATAAGTGTCTTGTTGCTTCTAACCTCTGCAGATCCTTCCATGACAACTTCTATCTTGTCCCAAATCTTCTTTGCTGTATTCAAACCTTTGACTATGTTGAACATTTCATGATCGAGAGATTCCATCAAGGTTTGTCTTACAGAAGTGTCATAAGCTATTTGCTCCTTGTCAGCATCCGTAAAGTCCGCTGCCTTTTTAGGCTCAGACCGAGCAGGTATAACCTCCTCTCCTTCCGTACGCTCAGGAATAGCTCTCATTGGAACGAATTTACCCTTATCAAGGACTTCCAGATACTCAGGGTTAATTGTCTCTAAGTAGAGTCTCATTCTGAAAACCCATTCTTCATAGTGATCTCGGTTGAACATTGGGATCTTGAAAGAATTTTTAGGAGCCATTTCAAATCTTGTCACTAAAAAATTCTAAGTACCCAAGACTAGGCTATGTAGAATATCTATGTAGAACTTCTGCCAAGTCGAAATTTTTCTAAGTAGAAATTTTGCTCAAGTCGAAATTTCTCTAAGTAGAAATTGTCCAAGTCGAAATTCACCAAGTAGAAATTGTCCAAGTCGAAATTCTATGTAGAAAATCTCAAGTAGAAATTCTATGTAGAACTTTTGCCTTAGAATAAACTTTCTGCAGATTACTTTAATATTGAATAAACAATATTATCACTTTAACACCCTTTTTGACTTTTGATTACTTTACACGCCGAAAGTGACTAACCCACTTGCTAAGCACTGAGTACACTTTCTTTTGCTTTCGGCCAAGGAATAATAATCAAATCAAAAGTACCAAAAACACCTTTTTGACTATAATTTCTTGGAAAAGGAAATTGAAAAGTTGCTGGGTTTTCTTCTTTGATAAGAACAGATGATGAACACTCAAGAACACCAAATATCAATGAACCCAGATTAATTCACAAAAATTAATTAAAATACACCCAAGCCAAATAATCACACCTGGAGTATTTAAATAATTTTTCCCGGATGAGTTTTCACAACCAACGAATTAAAGCACACTTTTCGAGAAAATGAAAAGTAGATCTAGAAAATGAAAACTCACGATTCTTCTACCAAACACAAGGATCTATGTTTTATATGTTAAACATCCTCTCTGATACCAATTGTTAGGTCCAAATGTGTTGTAGAGGGGGGGTGAATACAACTTTTCGATTATGAGAAGCAATAAATACGATGCAATAAATGAACACACAGATTCAAGGAATATATTTCTTTATATATAACTTGAAAAGGTTGCTACAACATTCATTACAAAGTATAACAGAAGTTCAGAGAGAAGTGAATGATTCTAAGCTCTGTGAATATACTCTCTCTCTTTTTCTTGTGTTTTTCTCAATATTGCTCACTAACTAAAACATTACACAAGTGCTTCTATTTATACTACATGTAATCTATGACCTGTAGTCTTCAAAGACTAAGATGTACGTGGCCCAATGATGTCCACATAAATCTTGCCTTATCTTGAAAGCTTGGAAATCTGCCAATCAGAAGATGCCATGTGTCATGTTGAAGCTGCACTCTAAGTAGAACTTCTACTTGAGAATTTCTACTTAGCCATCTCGAAATTTCTAAGTCGAACTTCTACTTAGAAATATTCTACTTGGCCATCCAGAACATTTAGTACTTAGAAAATATTCTGGTCTTCAACTTGAAACTTCAATGCACATCTTGAGCTTGTGATATCTTCATGTCTTCTTTATTCTTCAGCAAGCTCTTGAACATGGATCTTTATTACTGACATAAACTTGCTATCAATGTCCTGACACTTGATGCACTGGTCTGGTTCATAAGTGACTAGTCTTGATAGTGTTTCTGCTTCTTGAATAAATTACCATATTCACTTAGTAACTTGGCTTTCCAATATTTGCTTTCCTTCTTGTTCACTTGAAATCAATTGGTCTTGTTGATACTTATAGTTATGATCTTGAATCTCGAATTCTCAAATCACTGAGGCCTGAACAACTTTGACTTGAACTTCTCTCAATGATTTCTTCTTGGCTTGATCATAGTTAACATGTTCAATTGTATCAATTACCTTGTCTTCATTTAGTGTTGATTTCTTGTGACTTCTTGTTCTTGATTGTCTTCTGGTTAAGTATCTTTTCTTTTAATTGAGTTACATCAGTTATAGTGTTACAAGTTAATACACTCTGCCTTTCACTACTCTTCCTTTATACAAAAGTTTTTCTCCCACAACAGTAAATCCCAAATGTGTTCGGGGATCAGCCCGTAATTCTTGAATTACTTGTGGAATTTCCTTGTCATCTTTGATTTCTTGCTCCAAAACATCCCATGGCACACTGTGTTGCGTGATCAAAGAGCTAAAAACTATCTCACCTTATGTTTTTCTCGACAAGGCATCAGCCACACGGTTAGTAGCCCCTGGCTTGAACTGAATTTCGAAGTCATATCCCATTAGCTTCGTTGCCCATTTTTGGTACTGGGGGTCTATTTCCCGTTGCTGGTTCAAAAACCTCAAGCTTTGTTGGTTTGTTCTAACCACGAAATGACGTCCTAAAAGGTAGTGTTTCCACTTCTGAACACCTAAAAAATCGCAAGCAACTCCTTTTCGTAGATAGACTTTTGTTGGGTTCTAATCCCTAACAGCTTGCTAAAAAACGCAATTTGACGACTATTTTGCATCAGAACTACACCCACACCATAACCCGAAGCATCGGTCTCCACCACGAATAGCTGATTGAAGTCTGGCATTACAAGAACAGGGGGATTCACCATTGCTGATTTCAATCTGTTGAATGCAGTCGTAGCCTCCTCACTCCAGCCATAATTATCTTTTCTCAACTGATCAGTTAATGGCTTTGCAATCTGAGCATAATTCGCCACAAACTTCCGGTAATATCCGGTTAATCCAAGAAAACCTCGTAGTTCTCTTAAATTCTGAGGTGTAGGCCAATCTAACACAACCCTCACCTTATCACTATCAACTGCCACCCCATCCTTGGAAATAACGTGCCCCAGATACCCTACTTGCTGCTGTCCAAATACACATTTTTTTGATTCGCATACAAGTGATGTTCTGCTAGACTGCCCAGAACCAGTTTCAGGTGTTCACTATGCTCTTCTTCATTACGGCTATACACAAGTATGTCATCGAAGAACATGAGCACAAATCTTCTTAAGTATGGTCTGAAACCATCGTTCATCAACGATTGAAATGTTGTCGGGGCATTCATTAGCCCAAACGGCATGACGAGGAACTCATAATGCCCATCGTGCGTGCGAAAAGTTGTTTTATGGGTATCCTCGGGCCTCAACAGGATTTGATGATATCCAGCCCGTAAATCCAACTTCGAAATCATAGTAGCACCATGTAACTCGTCCAGCAACTCATCGATCACTAGAATGGGGTACTTGTCGGGCACGGTTTCTTTGTTAAGGGCACGATAGTCCACACAAAACCTCCACGACCCGTCTTTCTTCTTGACTAACAACACGGGGCTTGAGAATGGGCTGTTGGAGGGCTTAATTATACCAGCCTCTAGCATCTCTCTAATTAACCTTTCTATTTCATCTTTTTGGCATTGCGGATAACGATAAGGTCGGACTCCCACGGGGTTACTGCCTTCTTTCAACACTATCGCGTGCTCATGTTCCCTAATCGGGGGTAACCCTATCGGTTCTCCAAACACTGCAGCATTTTCTTTGACTATCTCCTCTATAGAATCTGGAACTGCTTGTAACTACCCTCATGTGGTTGCTTTTCCCTCTATTTTTCCCTTAAACTGACTACACTCTACCCAGAACCCACCTCCTTGCTTACACAACGTTTTCAACATGGATTTTAAAGAGATTTGAGCTCTTACCAGTGTGGGATCCCCTACCAATGTCACTACTTCCCCTTTCCATTCAAATTTCATGATTTGAGTTCGCCAATTGGTTAAAACCATCCCTAACTTCTCTAGCCACTGCACGCCAAGGATTATATCTGTTCCCCCTAATTTATGTGGCCAAAAAATCCTCGACCACCCCAATTCCCCCATCAATCTGCACTATTACCTCCTTACACAACCCTTCCCCTTTTATGGCTTCTCCATTTCCTAACGAGACACCAAAACCTCCTGATTCCGTTACTGGAATTCCCAAAGCAGCCACTATACTCAAAGAGATAAAATTATGCGTAGCCCCGGGGTCAATCAAAATCACTGTCAATGCGTAGACCAATGACTGAGTTTAGGGATACCTCTGTCAATGCTTCCTCCTTTGAGTTAACAATGCCTCCCCTAATCACTGTCCAGTTCCCCATCCTCCTCTTCTTCTATCAACATAACACTTAATTCTTTCTTCTTGCATCGATCACCCATTGCCCATTTTGCATCACACCGGTAACACAATCCCTTCGCCTTTTTCTCCTGTAATTCTTTCTCTATCAAACGTCGTATCCCACCATTCGACCCCGTTGTGCTAACTGTGGATCTTGGACTACGTACGGAAGCCTGTGACTCCGGTGACCCTGGCCCCCAACTTCTTGCTATCGGGGGACGAGGAGGACCACTATTAAAGGATTGAACTGAGTTGGGTGCCCTGCTGTACCCTGAATACGAACTACTTTTGAACGTACCCACCCTCATCTTCTTGTAATTTGATACCCTCAGCTTATCTTCCACCCTAATGGCCAGCTCCATGGCATGGTACAAGTTAATTGGATGGAACATCCTTACCTCTACCTTCACTTCGTCCTTCAACCCATTTATAAACTACCCCAATAACACCTCTTCTGACACCCCTTCTAACGTTGCTGCTGTTTCAATAAATTTCTTTTGATAATCCACCACAGAGTTGGTTTGAGTAGTGGCCAACCACTGCTCATACAATGAGCCCACACTCACAGAATGGAATTGTCTCAAAATAAACCTCCTCAAATCTACCCACTTCCGAAGAGGTTGCCGGTTGTTTTCCCATTGATACTATCTCAGTGCAGCACCTTCCATGGCTACAGTAGCCGCCTCCAACATCTCCTCCTCAGTAAGACGATAAAACCAAAAATATCGTTCAACTCTCAATACCCAGCCATCGAGGTCCGTCCCATCAAAAACAGGCATATCTAATTTATGGTATCTCCTATTCATATTCAATCCACTCCCTGCCCCACTAGATCCTCCGTTATTCATTCCCACACCTCCCATCATTCGTCCCCCAAACCCTAGCTCACTCCCTCCATAGTTTTGAAACGTGCCCTAACAGAGAAGTATGGGTTTGATTCAATACCTGAGAGATGCTACCATCTAATGGCTCCACAGGGCAAGGTGGTTTTTCAACCGTCTTCGCTCGAACATCAGCTTGAAGCTTGAGTTGTTCATTTCTCAGTGTATTCATAAGATTCTCTTGGTACTCCCGACTACGATTGATTCTACCCTCCAGCCTTCCTATCATAGCCTCCAATTCAGCCCCTAATTTCTGAGTCGTCACACCTTGTCCCTCCATTAAGATCTCTGTCATCGAGTGGCGTATTACCTCCATCGCCTTATCCACTATCTTACTCAACATCTCCTTCAACTCTTCTTCGAGACCTGCAAACCTGGCCTCCAACGAATCGAGCCTCTGATTTACCGCTGGTGGACCCATAGATCACACCGCTCTGATACCATTCGAGATGAAATGACTAAGGGTTTGGACAATTAATTGTAAATTCAACACTCAATTCAACTGGATAATTAAATAACATAGTAAAAGTAACGATTACAAATAATATCTGGTGTTTCGAGCAACCAGTCGCTCCAAGGTTTTGCTAAGATAAGAATACACAAGATAGGCAATAGCTCTCTCTCTTTCCAATTTACCCTAATTAACCACGTCTTGCCTTTCTCGTTCAATTACCCTTCTGCCCCTTGACCTTTTCTTTTGACTTAGCCTCTGAAAAGTCTCTTTTGCCCTTCCACTTCTTTCTTGAAAATGTTAAAAGATTATAATCGTGTTGATTCATCACACCTTGGTTTGCAGTTCGGTTGTTCACATCTAGTAGACCTGTACTAGAACTGTAAAAAGATTCAGCATGAAGGCTTGACAGTAGTGTTGCAGGATCAATTAAGGGTTGTTCACATAATGGCACCAAATCATCTAAATTTACATAGGCCTACTGTTTCACTTCTTCTACCAACCGCTATCAAATTTCCATCAAAGCGCATTGTTCATCAATGCAAATTACAGGGAGATATTAATAATGGTCCACAACTTAAATATGCAGATGTACAACGGATATGGTGATGGAAAAATAAAAACTAAAATTCATTATTTTTACCAAGACATATTAAGCAAACTAACCACCAAAATCTGGAGCAATATATTTCAGAGTTTGTATATTAAGTTGAGGAAGCATCATTTCTCAGCCATCCATCATTTGAAACAAGTTAAACACTGAATAAAATTAATTACTAAACATATATGACAATAGTGAGTGTTTTTAATTTACTAGATAAAGCACAAGAACAAAAATGAATGAACTTTTAGTAACGCAGTTTTCACTTATTTTAACCTATCTCCCATTGAGTAATGTGCAAAAGTGCCTATGAACTAACATGACAAGGATTCAAACTAGAGTAATGACCTGCAGTAATCAAGGTACAAAATGTTAGTAAAAAGTTCCATTGACCAGGAATAAAACACACACCATCTGAGGAAAGCTTAGACTGTCCAGATTTTGGTAATTTTGCCAATCAAACGTTGCTCCTATAACCTTCCAGATGGAATTCAACATGAGCATAACCCTTTGTGCAGCTCCGGTGTACACGTACATCTTATTATCTAGAACACAAGTTGTAGCGTGTTCTATGATTGTGTCCCAAATTTTGTTCGAAATGCCATTGTCACCACCCAATTACCTATGTAATTAATTACAAAGACTCTGAAATTAATTAGAAATTATGCTAAACCAAAATTCATTCTTAAACATTAAAATGTAATAGTAGAATAAGAATCTTACTTTGCGAAGCAAGGAGGGATCTGTGACATACATCTGAAGAAATTCTTTCACTGTGGATATTCCAGCAAGCACCACTAGTCGCTTATGGTATTCACCATCTTTCGATATTTTTTCTAAATACCACACGTCATCAGTTAATAATGGAGGGTGATGCTTCTTGTATGCTGGATGAAAAACTACTTAGTTTTAGAATGCTAAGATTATCAGGTTTTCTAGTTCTTATCACATAAACGTGTCTTCCAATTTTTTCATATAACTTGAACAACAAATTATGCTTCAAAATGGAGTTGAGACACTTGTGCATATAATAAAATGAAAATCCAGGTTTGAACAATATTACAATAACGAAATTAAATTTTGGAGGCTGGAGTCTGGAGCCATGCATGGAAGACCAAGTAAATATTAGATTAGGTATAAGGTTTAGGATTTTCAATAACGTAACTTATTACAATATAAAATATTTTGAAAATAATATTATATATTATATTATATATTATTAATAATTAAACGGATCGGGTCGTGGATAAACAGATTGGATCAACCTAAATCCATATCCAATCCATTTATTATTCGTATCGTTCTTATCGGATCGGGTTCCGGATCGGATATTTTCTGGTCAATCAATATCAATTTAATTCAGTGCGGATCGGGTCGGATCGAATCAGATATCCAATCATTGACAAGCCTAGTGTAATGCTAGTGCTGCTTTTTAGGATAGTGTGTGTGTGGATGTATAAGGGAACATTAACTAACTGGATGTATAAATATATTTTATGAGGGAGATAAATGAATATAAAAACTTTACACTTAATCACCCCTAAAGGTTGGCTTAATATTAGTGAACAAATCGATTTTTTGATTTCTAGATTATATTTTATACCAAATATACATACCTTGTGTATCCCTTTTATAAAGCGGCCGCCTAGATTAGGGTTATGAACACGCCATTTATTATTAAATGTCAAATATAACCCTTGAAAAGCCCAATTTGTGTGTCACGGGGGTGTAAATGCCAAGGATACAAAAAACCCAATTTGTGTCTTATGGATAGATTTAAAGACTATAGGCCAATATATTTGGAAATGATTTTTTCAAATTAGTATAGTTTTCTTGTTATAAATTTTGAATTATGTAATTATATTTTGGAATAGATAAGATTTTGGAATAGTATTTTATGTAGTATATTAAAATGATTGGGTTAAGACAAATATACATTCGCCATATGTAAAAAAAATATCTTTATCTTAACCCAATCATTTTTATGTACTACATAAATCTTTTTTCCAAAATAGAATTTACATATTTCAAACTTTGTAACTAGAACCCCATATTAATTTTAAAAAATTATGTTCAAATATTTTGGCCCTTGGTATTGACATTCATCCATGAGACACAAATTGGGCTTCATTACCCTTGACATTTGATGGGAAAGCTTATACCCATAAACCCCGATGATAGACAAATTGGGCTTTCGGAGGGATATATTTGATATTTAATATTAAGTGGTGTATCCATAACCCTAGTCTAGGTAGCGCCTTATAAAAGGATGGCCTCACTGAGGACAGTAAATTTGGTATATAATATTATGGAGAAGTAAAAAAATTGATTTGTCCTCGTAGATGAGCAAAGCCACCTTAAAGTGGAAGAGTATGGCTGATATTGAGCCAACCTCAAGGGGGAATTCTTCTGAAGTTGAAGAATCAAGGTGGTAGATCATGCACACAAAATAAATGCATCATACCATATAATACAATATAAGAGAAATAGTAAGTACGACTTAAACATTGTAGACAATGATCAAACTTATAGATTTAAACATATTAAACACTCAAGGCTCCGTTTAAACTGATTTATCTTAAACTGAGTTAGGTTTTGAAGAACCCTAAGCGAATTAGATAAAAAAACAAAAGAACAAGATTGAGACTCAAGTGAGTCAAAATCGGTTACTTGCAAAACTCGAATCAGCATAATCAACAAATAAATGACTCGATTTGAGTTGAAAGAACTCAAACTATAGTAGATATTTACATATAAACACAAAACATGCAATAAATCTCCTCTTAATCACAATATCAAAATGATTTAATCATTTCAAATCCTAGAGATGCTCATTGGAGATTAAACTCGACTTGGCAACTAGATATCACAATTTTTGGGTCGATTAACCCTAAAACTGTTAAGAATATATTAAAAACC
Organism: Kitagawia praeruptora; assembly: GCA_037693485.1. Taxonomy (NCBI): domain Eukaryota; kingdom Viridiplantae; phylum Streptophyta; class Magnoliopsida; order Apiales; family Apiaceae; genus Kitagawia; species Kitagawia praeruptora. The sequence goes on along the minus strand of CM075351.1, from coordinate 109,876,378 downwards.
TTGTAGATCTACTCATACAAACAACAATACAACTTAATTATAACTCAATTAATATGAACTCAATTAGGGCTTCGAGAACCCTTTTCGGTAAACAGTAAAACACATCAATACATACATAGATATGTATAAAACTGTGGGCATCGAGTTTTAACCGGAGAAATAACACGATTCTTCGATATAATCACGTAGTCGTTAATTCTATATATAACCCATCTTAATAATCATAAAAAATGAACAATTAAATCGATTAAGAAAAAAACAATCATATCAAAATTTCTTCTTTGACTTTTATTTATTAGAGCTCGCGGTTGACGTTCATCGGAGAATTTAATCATCCTCGCCACCGGAGTTTCTAAGCAATTGAGAAAGAAAATGAGAGAGAATAAAGACACAGCCGCACACAAGAAATGAGACACACTCACATAAATAGTATGTTAGATGAGAGTTTATGTCTAAAATCGAACGGATGTTTGTGATTTATATTGGAGAAAAAAACACGATATGAAGGTAAACAACGGACATGATTACCTTTTGCATTTTTAATGATCAACGATTGAGATTTAATGCGAAGATTTCACTTGGATTGATGACTGGGCACATGAAAAAATGACGGGTGTGATTACGTTTTATGTCACAATTGAACGATTGAGAATGAATATTAGGATTACACTTGAAAAGATGACATGGCACTTAAAAATAAAGGATAAGATTGTATTATTGAGGTATGCTAAAACTTTACTTGGATTGATGACATGATACTTAAAAATGATTAACATGATATGTTCTGTATTATGATCGAACGATTGACGATAGATGCAAGGATTATGTTCATATTGATCAAGGGGCATTTGAAAATCGACGTATGTAGCTTTTTTTTGTTAAGTCATGTCATGATCAAAGGTCTGAGACACTGGATGATAATTTTTACTTGGATTGATGACTAGGCACTTGAAAAATGTCGTACATGGTAATATTTTGTATTATGATCGAATAGTTGAAAACGAATGTAATAATATCAATTAGAATAATAATGGGCCACTCATATAAAGTGACTTAGATGTTGGGCTTGCTAAGCAAGCCTTAACTCCACATTAGTATGATATTGTCCGCTTTGGGCAGAGCCCGCACGGATTTGTTATTGGGTAACTCCCAAAAGGCCTCATACTAATGGAATTTTCTAGTTTCTTATGAACTAACAACAATCTCTCATCGGGCTCGACACCTGTCGAATCTGCCTCCTTCGGTGTGATCTGGCTCCCCCTCGAATCTTACTTAAAGCTCCTGGCTATCTGGCTCCCCATGGCCCATGTATCCTGGAAGTTCATTTGCTTCCTCTTGAAGCCCATCCTGGGATAGGCCACCTGCCTCTTCCTTGATCCATTCTGTGCGCCCATCGAGATTGTTACGGATCGTTACAACTATAGCTCTGATACCACTTGTTGGTCCACGCAACACCCAATAACTCGATATTAGTATGATATTGTCTGCTCTGGGCCGTGTCCAAGCCCGCACGGATTTGTTTTTGGGCTCCTCCCAAAAGGCCTTATACTAATGGAGTTGTTTGGCTACTTATATTCAAGATAATTCTTCTTTATTTTAATGATGTGGGGCGTGGGTTGACACCCACTCTATAATCTCTCTCAATCCAAGAACCACCAATATTGTGACCCTTATACCGCCGATATTCATTTGTGACTCCTCATCTTGCGGGACACGCCACCTGACTACCTCAGTATCAAGAAGACTTTCGACACAAGCCGTCCAAGATCTCCAACTGTAGTTCTAGAGAGCCTCTCACACCACACAACTTGCAACCTGCAACCCCATGATTAACTTCTTAACCATCGGCTCTGATACCACTTGTTGGGCTTGCTCAGCAAGCCTTAACTCCACATTAGTATGATATTGTCCGCTTTGGACTAAGCCCGCACGGATTTGTTATTTGGTAACTCCCAAAAGGCCTCATACTAATGGAATTATCTGGCTGCTTATAAACTAGCTATCTGCCCCTCCCACAAACGATGTGGGACAACTCCCAACACTTAGATAGTTTTGTCATGAAATTATACCTATGGGGAGGTTGCAAAAGAATCCCAATAATGATAATCATATTCAAATATATTTACTACAAATTCCATAATGGTATGATATTGTTCACTCCGAACTGAGATCGCATAAATCGATTTTGAACACATCATAAAAGGCCTGATACTAATGGAGTTTATTGGCTGCTCTATACAAGAGATTTTCCTCTTGCCTCATACTAATGTTTGTGACACATGGTTTCATTATCATCCCCATAGGCTGTATATGTAGAAATCCAATGCTCTTTGTGGATTTCTTGTTATCCATTCTTTATTCTCATTTATGCCTCTTTTTAATGTAACACGGTTTATGTACATCTACCCGAGTAAAATTTGTGTACATTACTGTTTAGTCCTTGCTCTTTAGGCGAGATACACATGATAGGTACGATTTGGTTGTATATATAAATACAATTCAGGGGGCGGAGGTGCTGCAAACCTGCAACAAACGATATTCGCTCCACATTCGATTTATGCTCATATCATATATTATCCATTGTATACCATTTTACGGGGTATTAACAAATTAACCACAATCACTCCACATCCAATTAATATCAAATAATATCCGCTCTGCACTATTTTTTGGAGAAGAAAGACATATGTTATGGATAGATATATGTATATGCTAACTTTTATAGGTTTAGATTAGCGGATAAAGAAGAAGAAGAAGAAGAAGAAGAAGACTGCCACATGTACAAGCTCAAATATATTAATGAACAACATTGTAATGGGTCTTTACAATAATGAAAGTAAAAGAGGCTTTATACTGGGCCAAGTGAACAATTACTAAACTACCCTTACTTAACTTAAACTACCCTTCAATACTCCCCCTCAAGCCAATGAGTGAGAACAAAGTAAAACTCTTGGCTTGAAGTTAAAAACTCTTGGCTCTAGCTTGTAGCTCTGGTGCGTGGCTCTGGCTCGTAGCTCGCGGCTCTTGGCTCATGGTTCACAGCTCTGGGCTAAAGGTTCTAGCTCTGGCTTCTTCTTCTTTCCCTAGTAACTTCAGAATTTGATGGAATCTTCTCCCCAATAATTTCTGAATTTGGTGGAATCTTCTTTGTCCCAGTAATTTCAGAATTTGGTGGAATTTTCTCCCCAGTAATTTCTGAATTTGGTGGAATCTTCCATATAAATGATGGCAATGACTTCCATCTTCACAAAGGCAATTACTTCCATTTAAATGATGGCTTGACTTCCATCTTTAAACGATGGCAATGACTTCCATCTTCAATCAGTTTCTTCGACGTTACTATCTGATGCCTATGATGAAAACATCCTGAATACTGAGAAACCTGCTCTGCGAAGTTCACAAGTTCTAGCCTACCGTTGCGATTTCCTTAAGCATAAGAGACCTCTCGCTGAGGCCTTCTAGGCAGTATCTAAAAATTGTTGAATCTGTAATTGGAGTTTTACTACTTGATATGCCACAGGATTTTGATATTGCTGCTTCACTACTTTCTGAGCTAGACGAACAATTTTCTGCCTCTACATATGTTTCCTGTATCATCCGCAAACTTGTCACCTCTGCACTATCAACCATACTACCAATCCAGGCAAGAAGGTTGCCTTCCTTATTGACTTGCTGCAGCGAAATACCTACCCTTCCTCACTACATTACATTAAAAGATGGTCCTCCACAGGCGGACAACAACATAACCAGCTGCAATTCCAAGAAACATGTAAAAAATAGCATACATGTGAGCAAGTATACTTTGAGCTTCACTATTACTTGTTAGAACAGAAGGAAATACTGACATCAACTGTGTGTTCGTCTAGATGGAACTACTAATCAACAACCTCAATGTCTCCCTTACACTACTCTTAATCATCGAATCACTTGCAGGAATTAATGGATGAGTTGGGTGCAAAGATGGTATTGTGGCTGATATAGCAGGACCAGCACTCACCAAGTAAACTGGCCCTGACGAGCAAATGTCAATTACTGGAATGTGAACAATGGGATCGCACATTAGAGGTGTAAATGTTGCAAGTTGCTGCGATGATGGCATAGACAATGGCAACCTAAACAGTGGATCAGGAAGAAACGATGGAAAATCTAGAGTGGGAATTTCAGAGAGCTCAAGAGGTGACTCGACTGACAATAGACTAGAAGGCATAGAGGTAGAAAGAAGGGAAGAAAGAGGTGGAAAACAGAATGATTCAGTTGATGAGATAGGCAACTATATTGGTGCCACTGCACATTGCAAAGTTGGTGTGACAGGACACCAGCAGTAATAGGGAGAAATAAAGGACAGCCGAACACTAGATGCTGCTGAGCTTAGAGAAGGAAGCTTAGTAGATTTTCCAAGTGAATCCAGAAAACTTGATGTGAGAGATGAAATATTTTCACTGAATTCTTTAAGATTGCCCTTCTCATTTGCTCCAGTTTGGTCAGAGTTAGTTTGTGGAGGAGAAGATAGGTTGTCGACCAAAGAAAGATGGCTTTCACCACGACGTCTAAATTTATCTCTATAAAGAAATTTTCAAAGAGGATAAATTTCTTGGTAGACTGTTATCACAAAATCACGCAAGCGTACGTGGTCACAAGTAATACAGATATAAGTCAAGTTCGTTCCCACAGAGATCTGGTTTTTTATTTCAATTTAGTACCTATGCAATAATGTATGGTTTTAATTCACTGCTAAGACAAATAACAATTTGGGGTTTTAACTATCTAAATTAAACTAAGATGCAAATTATAAAACTAAGAATTAAATTAACTAATGAGAATTGAAATCGAATTACTTATGCAAGAGAAAACATGGGACTCTAACTTCATTATCTACTTTGCCTAGAGTTGATGCCTTTAATCCATGCATGTGATGGTTTTGATATCTGATCGGATAACACGAAATAAGTACACGCTACCTGTCAGCATACGTATACCAAACTACCCAAACATCCATAAAAAAGATAGAAGATGAATAGACACCAATTATGCTTAGACCCTATATGTCTATAAAATTTGAAAACATAACGGTTGAAGAGCAAGTTATCCATTAAGATCACACAGGGCGGTATAAGTATTTTCATCTCAAACCACAAATCATATTGATAAACAATTATGAACCTATGCTAGCATGGCAAGTTCTAAATCTCAAGATCCACTTTCACTTCACAAGAGATTAACAATTCAATTTAGATGTTAGCTACGCATCTAAAAGCATTAAGATTAACCATACGAGGATATCAAGAATCCACCACACACATATCTCTAAAGCAATCAAACTACTAAGTTACATAGATAAATCCGTTAGAATTCCATGACAACGATTAGTTCATAATTGAACCGTTCGTCACCATGGGATTTGATGAAAACATGATATTAAACCAAGTATGAATGGAAGTAATAATATTAATAGAAAAAGAACACAAAAGATGAAGTAGATCTTGATCTGTTGCTTGTCACGAGCGTTGAATCTCCTTCTCATTTTTTCCCTTGCAATTCTATGTTACAATAATAAAACGATATAATTTAAAAGGCTAATATGTGTTTTTATAGGCCTAGATATCTTGCCCAACAAGAAAAACAACCTAGAATACAATTGGAAATAGGTTTGGGTACCAAAAATACAACTAGAATTCGAATAGGGGTAAAATTGACATTTTTCAGCAATTTTCTGGCCGACCAAGCGCAGCCAGCGCTGCTTTGACTATTCTGGCTTTATTCAAGCGCAGCCTGCGCTACTACAAGCGCTGCCAGCGCTCTGCTTGCTGGTGGCTGCTAATTTTCTGCCATTTTCCTTCGTTTTTCAGCCTTTTTCTTCCGTTCTTCTTGCACTAACTTCCCGACTTCAATTCCTTGACTTGTAATCCTCTGGATAGTTGATATTGAGACACCATTATGCATTCCATATCGTAAATTAACTCCAAAAACAATGGAAAGTTCACCCCTAATCGACATTTCTTCAAACCTACACAATTAAATAAAACACATAAAAAATACGACAAACTTGAGGCCAAATACACCAATTTAAGCCGATATGGAACGTTCCAAGTGAATATAAATCCACTTATCACACCCCAAAACTTAAACCGATGCTTGTCCTCAAGCATAAACAATTACAACTAACTAACTAGTACCACTTCCGTAGGTGATCACGGTTGCATTTGGCATATGCAACAAGCCATTTAAACCCCTAGGCAGCCCTAGTGGACGAGTAAGGTCTCGTGAGGGCCTATAGCGAATGTACCCACAAAATCCATTTAACCTAATGCAATGCAATGCATGAATGCAACTAATATGAAAAATGCAAGATCCCCTTCAAACTCACCAAAACCAACTAACAAGCAAACATCTCAGAGAATGCAACTAAATCCAAATAGAGCTCGACTAAGTCCCCGTATACTAACAATACATGACAGAAACGTGCGTGTGTGCGATGCTCATCAGAAATACTCCCAACACTAGGTCAAAAATCATACCTATTCTTCGCCAAGACAATCACAGGTTTATAAATAGAATAGACTGTAGACACTTCATAACTTAGGAACACCTCCATCCTCATTCAAGTTAGCCAGGAATTCATGCTTTTTTTTTGCCACACAGGAATTCATGCTTTATTACTATACTACGACACATAATACCTTAAACAATACGCATGCTTATTTAACCGTGCAATAAATGAGACCCCAAAAGGCTTATACAATAATACCCATATAGCGAGCGTTAGGTCAGCAATCCCAAACCACAAGGGCTTTAGGTTACTAGGACTAAGTCCCCTTAGACTTAATTACTCGAGTATTAAAGAGCTCACTCGTGACTAATTTTGCATATAAACAAAGTAAACAATTATTTTTTTTTCTTTTCTTCTTCTTTTTTTTCTGATTTTTTCTTCTTTTTTTATATGCAATCTGGAATGAGAATTCTCAATTCCAACCCTAGACTACTCATATAAATATGAGTCGGCTACTAGCCATTTGACAACTAGCCATTATTTAACAATTATTAGCATGAAATCCCTGGTTTCCCCCAAACTTAGACTTTAATGCTCCTACGCCATCAAGGGAATAACGAAAATTCTAAATATAATCAAGTGATTAAATCTCAAAACATCCAAATAAGCATGACCCTAACCTAGCCCAAAAGCACCCAATGAGACTGTGTAAAATTTTTGTTCCCGTAACATGCAAGTCTTTTTCTAAGAACTATAAATTAGCCCTCTACTCATCATCACCACACTCAATTAAACATCTACCTATCAGTCAGAATCAGCTCGTCCTGAGGGATCATGAACTATGCATGCCATGAAAATGTAACTTAAAATGAACTCACATTGTTTACGAAAATAAAACAAAATGTCCTATATGAAACAATCGTAGATAACACAAACATAACAATCATGCATGAACTATCACTACAATGCAAAATATGCTATCCTATATGAACACATCATACAACATCAAATACAACTACTAATCCCCCAAATCACCCCCAAACTTAAAATATTCAATGCTCTCATTGAATGGAAGGTAATACAAGAGATAGTAGAAAACATACCTAATTGTCGAAACACATGGGTTGCCTCCCACGAAGCGCTGTCGTTAACGTCATTTAGCCGGACAAATATGATTCAAATCATGGTGGCTCGAAGATCGCATCCGACTTGTCCTTAGCAGAAGGACCATTCACCCATTGTTTGACAACCTTCTTGCTATCTTCCCACATCTTTTCTAAATCAAACTTCACTTTGACTCTTCCTCCAATCGATTTTTTCTTTTTCTTCTTCACACCTCTAAGGTGCTTGTGCTTCATAGTTGATTGATACGAACACTCTTCTACCTCATCATCCATGATCCACCTTCTTAACACATTATCTGGACACACTTTAAAAATAACCAACTCATCATTCAGAAGGACATACTTCAAATGGGATGGAAGTTTTCCGAGCTTGACATTCGAGAGATCTCGAACTGAAGAACTGTCAATGGAATCACTGATGTGATGCTTTAGCTTGTGCGTGTCAGATTTTTCACTCAACAATTGATAAAACTTCTTTCTCTGACCCGTATCAACCATTTCCAAACTGAAACACTCTTCATCCTCTGTCGGAAATTTCAAGGCCTTGAACACATTAAAGGTGACATTCTGATCTTGCACCCTCATTGTAAGCTCTCCTTTTTGCACATCGATCAAAGTCCATCTCGTAGCTAAGAACGGTCTTCCAAGATTATGGGAATCTTCTTATCTTCCTCGAAATCCAAGATAACAAAATCAGCAGGAAATATGAGTTTATCAACTTTCACCAAAACATCCTCCACTATGCCCCTAGGATATGTAACTGAACGATCAGCCAACTGCAAAGAGATGTTGGTTGGCTTTGGCTCCGACAGACCAAGTTGCTTGAAAACAGATAAGGGCATGAGATTAATATTAGCTCCCAAATCACATAAGCATTTGTCAAAAGATAACTTCCCAATGGTGCATGGAATGGTGAAACTTCCCGGATCTTTCAATTTAGGTGGCAACTTCTATTGTAGAATAGCACTACACTCCTCCGTCAATTCCACTGTCTCAAAATCGTCCAACCTTCTCTTCCGTGACAAAATATCCTTCATGAACTTTGCATATCTTGGCATCTGCTCCAATGCTTCAACAAAAGGAATATTAATGGATAGTTTCTTGAAGACATCCATAAACTTTTGAAACTTTTTCTCTTGACTTTTCTACAAGCATCCAGGATATGGAGGAGGTGGATAAATCTGATTATTCTTTGAAGATTGCTCCGGTGTAGACTTTTCAACAGGTTTCTTGCTCTTCTCACCATCAAGCGGCTCAATTACCAAGTCAGATTTTTAAATTCCGGGCACTGCTGATTTCCCAAGTTGCTGATTCTGCCCTTCTTCATCTTCCTTAGTTGCTGATTTTGGATTTGTTGTAACCTTTCCCGATCTCAAAGTAACAGCCTTCACCTGTTCTCTTTTGCATGGATTAACCTCCGTATCGCTAGGAAGAGTTCCTTGTTGCCTACTAAGTAAAGCACTTGCAATCTGTCCCATCTAGTTTTCCAAGGTCTTTTGAGAAGCTTGCAGGTTCTTCATCATCATCCTCAACTCATCCATTTCTGATTTTTCATTAGATGATTGCCCCGCATGAGCCTGGGGTTGTTGTTGCTGAAATCCCGGAGGTTGATATGGTGGCCTTGGAGCATAAGGCTGTTGATAGCCTTGATTAAATGGATTTGCTTGCTGTCCCTGAAACTACTGCTGATAAGGTTGTTGTGCATTTTGATTGTTGCTCCAGCTAAAATTGGGATGATTCCGATTACTAGGATGATAAGTGGCTGGAATTGGTGCAGCAGGTCTCTGAAAATTACTCACGAACTGTGCTGATTCAGGAGAAATAGCACACTGATTTGTCTCATATGCGCCCGCACATAGCTCACAAACACTAACAACCTGCTGAACTCCATAATTTGCAAGAGAATCCACTTTCATAGTTAAAGCCTTTAACTGAGCCGCAATAGCTGAACCTGTATCCACTTCAAAAATACCTGCTACCTTGCCTTGAGAAAGCCTCTGGGTTGGATTCTGATATTCATTTGCAGCCATCGTCTCAATAAGTTCATAAGCTTCATCGTAATTCTTAGCCCATAGAGCTCCACCTGATGCTGCATCTAGCATAGTCTAGACTGTGCTCCCAACCCATTGTAGAAAATATTAATAATCATCCAGTCAGGCATACCATGATGTGGACACCTACGAAGCATCTTCTAGTAACGTTCCTAAGCCTCACACAAAGATTCTCCAGATTGCTGCTGAAATTGAGTTAGCTGGTTCCTTATTACTGCAGTTTTCGCCATAGGGAAGAATTTAGTAAGAAACTTCTGAGCAAGATCCTCCCATGTAGTAATGGAAGCAGGTGGTAGAGAGTGTAGCCAGCCCTTAGCCTTATCCCTCAGAGAGAATGGGAAAAGTCTCAACTTGATAGCATCATCCAACACACCATTGAACTTGAAAGTGTCACAGATCTCGATAAAGTCCCGAATATGCATGTTCGGATCCTCCGTAGGAGCACCTCCAAACTGAACCGAATTCTGTAGCATCTGAATAGTGCCCAGCTTGATTTCAAAGTTATTAGCCGTGATGGCCGGCCTGATAATACTAGACTGGATATCATTGATCTTCGGCTGAGAATACTCCTTCAAAGCCTTAGCGTTTGCTGCTGTTTGCACTAAAACACGCAAGCGTACGTGGTCACAAGTAATATAGATAAAGTCAAGTTTGTTCCCACAGAGATCTAGTTTTTAATTCAGTATTGTACCTATGCAACAATGTATGGTTTTAATTCACTGCTAAGACAAATAACAAATTGGGTTTTAATTAACTAAATCTAACTAAAAAGCAAATTAACAAACTAAGAATTAACTAACTAACGAGAATTGGAATCGAATTACTTCTGCAAGAGAAAACATGGAATCCTAACTTCATTAAATACTTTGCTTAGATCTGACGCCTTTAATCACTATATGCAATGGTTATGATATCTGATCGGACAACACGAAACAAATACACGCTACCTGTCAGCATACGTATACCAAACTATCCATACATCCATAAAAGAGATAGAAGATGAATAGACACCAATTATGCTTAGACCCTATATGTCTATAGATTTTGAAAACATAATGGTTGAAGAGCAAGTTATCCATAAAGATCACATAGGGCAGTATAAGTATTTTTATCTCACACCACGAATCATATTGATAAACAATTATGAACCTATGCTAGCATGACAAGTTCTAAATCTCAAGATCCACTTTCACTTCACAAGAGATTAACTAATTAGATGTTCATGATGCATCTATCAATTAAGCATAACCATACGAGGATATCAGATATACATCACACACAAATCTTTAAAGCATCAAGATACTAAAGCTCCATAAATAAATCCGTTAGAATCCCATGACAACGATTAGTTCATAATTGAACCTCTCGTCATCATGGGATCTGATGAAACCATTATAAAAACAAAGTATGAAAATATACAAATAAACCTAAGTAATTGATATGTAATGGTGTGTAGATGATGTTTTTGATGTGCCCCAAGGTGTGTATTTATAGCCCCAAGTGTCTTCTTTTCCAAGCAATTACCGTCTTTGAATTAGGATAGAATTCCGGCAATTTCCGTTCCTGAATGGATTAGAATTGCAATTCCCATGTTTAACTATGATTCTGGAAGCTTCTGGCCGTTCATGGAACTCCATAATGATTAGGAGAAGAAAACAAGGCGATTTCCCATTCTGAGTTGAAGTCTGGAAATTTTCTGGAAAAATAGCCGCAGCTCCGCGCGGCCGCGCGCGCCTCCCATATAAATCCAGCACGCCCGCGCGCTCTGAAATGCTGACAATCTGCCCCGCGCGCCCGCGCGCGTTCCCTATGTATTCTGGGCGCGCCCGCGCCTGAACTTTTTCAGCAGACTGATTTCTTTCCTTTACTGTTTTCTTCTATACTTTCCTTTGCAACTTCAACCACTTGTCCTCTTGAGCTTAAAAACACATATAAACACTGAAAATCCCATACTTGCACCTGGAAGTATATCCTGCACAATTCTCACAAAACACATTAAAACACACCAATACTTGAGATACAAAACACCAATTTAAGCCGAAATAGAATGATTCAAGTGGATATAAATCCACTTATCACACCCCCAAACTTAAACTGATGCTTGTCCTCAAGCATAAACAGAAAAAACTATATACAACTAACTAGTACCACTTCCGTAGGTGATCACGGTTGCATTTAGCATATGCAACAAGCCCTTTAAACCCCTAAACATCCCTAGTGGACGAGTAAGGTCTCGTGAGGGCCTATAGTGAATGTACCCACAAAATCCAATGCAATGCAATGCATGAATACAACTAATATGAAAATGCAAATGATATAGTACTAATATCCTACCATACCATCAAATCCTCTCATGCCATATCAACTTAAGAATCAATGTAAATACGTAATGTCTTGGTGTCGAAAGTGCAAGTATTCACATAGTCTACTCAATGAACACGCATAAGTTCTCAAAAGTCCATGTAAAGTGTAAGAATAAGTTAATAAACATGCAAAGCCTACAAGAGTACATCTTTGAGACAAAACTCGGGATCTCATACGCAAAAACAAGCAAACACTCACAATCCACTCACAAAAGAATATTCACTTAAGAACAAGGGTAAGTGTATCACTCAATTCCAACAAAATCATAAGCATGCTTGACATTTGGTATCAATCTAACTCTTAACACAACATACATCAATGACGATAATCAAAAGGTCTTTATTTGGGTTGTAACGGAGCTAGGGACAAGTATGTCAAATAAGCCAAAACATGTGAAGTGTCAAAAGCAAGTAAGTACCATAATAAATCAAACACAACACCCTATTCCCCCCACCCCCACATAATTTTTTTATTTTTCTTCCAACAAAAACAATCGACTAGTCGACTAAAGTAGGATCACAACAAACACAAACATGCTCTCATAATATATTTTTTTTTTCTTTTCTTCTTTTTTTTCTCTTTTTTTTTCTTTTTTTTTCTCTTTTTTTTTCGAGAGCTAGATAAAACAATAATATAACAAATAACAATGATCCCATGAATTTATTACATATGCCGACTATCAAATAAACAAACCCAATTTTCAATATTTCCCCCAAAAGTAAGACCAACAATAAACCCCTCCTTGCACACCTTATTACTCCCTTAAGCACTCTACTAGCCTTTGACAATGTGGGTACAAATTAATGTAAGGCCAATACAAGAAAAAGGTCTAGGCAAGTAATGTGGTATGTCACCGAAAAAAAAAAGAGATTAAGCTCAACGGGTTAACTAATTGATCATATAAATATGGTATGGTAATATGGGAAAATATGCGGTTATTCCTAAATGCCTTTATCATTTTAATCGTCAAATAATGTCATGCGTTTCAAGAAAGATCTCAAACAACTGCTAGCAATGCAAACAATCTGTGGACACTCAAGCAAACGAATAATTTGCAACAAATATGCAATAAGGCTCAAAAACTCACTTGGTGGAAAAAACATACTCAATCCCAAGCAAAAATCTCTCTAACGCACCTATTTGTATTCAAAGCATGCAAACTAAATCATCTTGCACATATTCATGTCCTTCTAATCACTTACAACATTCAATAAGTCTACTAGCTTCAACCTACTAGTGTATGTGTGTGCACAAGAACAAAGCATATCACTTCTCAATCAAAAGCGTCAACAACACAAAATTCCTATCAAACATGGGTGCAAATGCATCTATTATGAACTCACATGATATACGAACATAAAAAAAAATGTCCTATATGAAACAAATGTAGATAACACGAACATAAATGCATAATTTACTACTATTAATATGCAAAGCATGAAATCCTACATGAACACATAATACAACAACTACTAATCCCTCAAACCACCCCCAAACTTAAAATATTCAATGTCCTCATTGAATGGAAGGTAAAACAAGGGATAGCAGAAAACACACCTAAATAAAAATGCTAAAAAGCGTGGGTTGCCTCCCACGAAGCGCTCCTTTAACGTCAATAGCTTGACATTACTTCCAAGCCTCTATTAGGGATGATAATAGTTTGCCTGATCATCTCTTCACGATACTTCATCGTCATCACGGCGGCACACTTTCTGCCCTTTCTCCTCACTTTGTCTATTCGTATAACAGCTATGTCCTATTCCAATGCCTTCTTCTGTTGACCCAAAATCTGTCAATTTGTAGAACAACACACACTCGCGGGCTTCGCTTGAATATAATAGAGGAGGGTAAATGTAAGTTGCTGAAGCCTTTGGTTCCTCAAAGAGAACTTCCTCCTTTGGATCTAATGTGTTACCTCCATCTTTATACTCTGAGACAAGTAGAAGACCTGCATCTTTCCCATGTTCATCAGCCTCTTGGTACGCACATACCAATTCCTGAAATTTATGCAGCTCACCAGTGTCCTCTTGGTACCCATATACCAATTCTTGAAATTTGTGCAGCTCACCAGTGTCTGTCTCAAATAGTGCCCTTTCCGAATCATCCACCATACTAGCATGATCAAATTCCTCACATGGCTTGTGATTGCTCACCTCACCTTGGAATTTGTCTTCCTCAATTAAGCATGTAGTACCTTGCTCCAAATCACCGTTATTTTTTTGATTTGCCTCTAATATGAATTGTTGTTTCTCTTGTTCCAAGGCACTCAAAACTTGAGCAACTAGTGTCCCCATAGAATTGATAGACTCCTCAGTACTCTTTACAAGCATCCTAATCTCCTCCATAGCATCAACCTTATCTGACTGAAAAGTAGGAGTAGGTTGCTGATGTTGAAACTCTTCACTACCAAAGAAATATGACATATTTGGAACATCTTGCTGGTACTGTTGAGGATGATATTGAAAATATGGTTGTTCCTCATAACTAACATATGGATCAACTCCTTCGTAGTAACAATATTGTGAGGGATCATGAACGCCCAAACACTGCTCACATTGCTGAGGCATGGATGTCCTCAAATATGCCCACCATGGCAACTCCTCGCATGCCATCTTCAAACACTCAAGTACCTGAACACACCGAACTAAACAAGATAGGTAAGAAAAAAATCTGAGTCAGTGAACTCTAACGACCACTATTGACAAGCACATAAACCAAAAATAAAACACCGATGATCCCCGGCAGCGGCGCCAAAAACTTGTTTGCACTAAAACACGCAAGCGTACGTGGTCACAAGTAATATAGATATAAGTCAAGTTCGTTCCCACAGAGATCTGGTTTTTAATTCAGTATTGTACCTATGCAATAATGTATGGTTTTAATTCACTGCTAAGACAAATAACAAATTGGGTTTTAATTAACTAAATCTAACTAAAAAGCAAATTAACAAACTAAGAATTAACTAACTAACGAGAATTAGAATCGAATTACTTCTTCAAGAGAAAACATGGAATCCTAACTTCATTAAATACTTTGCTTAGATCTGACGCCTTTAATCACTATATGCAATGGTTATGATATCTGATCAGACAACACGAAACAAGTACACGCTACCTGTCAGCATACGTATACCAAACTATCCATACATCCACAAAAGAGATAGAAGATGAATAGACACCAATTATGCTTGGACCCTATATGTCAATAGAATTTGAAAACATAATGGTTGAAGAGCAAGTTATCCATAAAGATCACATAGGGCAGTATAAGTATTTTCATCTCACACCACGAATCATATTGATAAACAATTATGAACCTATGCTAGCATGGCAAGTTCTAAATCTCAAGATCCACTTTCACTTCACAAGAGATTAACAAATTAGATGTTCATGACGCATCTATCAATTAAGCATAACCATACGAAGATATCTGATATACATCACACACAGATCTTTAAAGCATCAAGATACTAAAGCTCCATAACTAAATCCGTTAGAATCCCATGACAACGATTAGTTCATAATTGAACCTTTCGTCATCATGGGATCTGATGAAACCATGATAAAAACAAAGTATGAAAATATACAAATAAACCTAAGTAATTGATATGTAATGGTGTGTAGATGATGTTTTTGATGTGCCCCAAGGTGTATTTATAGCCCCAAGTGTCTTCTTTTCCAAGCAATTACCGTCTTTGAATTAGGATAGAATTCCGGCAATTTCCGTTCTTGAATGGATTAGAATTGCAATTCCCATGTTTAACTATGATTCTGGAAGCTTCTGGCCGTTCATGGAACTCCATAATGATTAGGAGAAGAAAACAAGGTGATTTCCCATTCTGAGTTGAAGTCTGGAAATTTTCTGGAAAAACAGTCGCAGCTCCGAGCGGTCGCGCGCTCCTCCCATATAAATCCAGCGCGTCCGCGCGCTCTGAAATGCTGACAATCTGCCCCGCGCGCCCGCGCGCTCTGAAATGCTCACAATCTGCCCCGCGCGCCCGCGCGCGTTCCATATGTATTCTGGGCGCGCCCGCGCCTGAACTTTTTCAGCAGACTAGTTTTTTTCCTTTACTGTTTTCTTCTATACTTTCCTTTGCAACTTCAACCACTTGTCCTCTTGAGCTTAAAAACACATATAAACACTAAAAATCCCATACTTGCACCTGGAAGTATATCCTGCACATTTCTTACAAAACACATTAAAACACACCAATACTTGAGATACAAAACACCAATTTAAGCCGAAATAAAATGATTCAAGTGGATATAAATCCACTTATCAGCTGCATCACCCATCGCTACTGTAGTTTCAGCTTCCTCGTTCTTATTCTCTAAATTCTCTACACGATCGTCTTTTGCCAATTTTTGTAAACGAGCTTGCAAATGTGTTTGCATACAAACCTAAGTACCTGCAAACACCACGAAATAAACAAACTAAGTAAGAAATCCGAGTCAGTGAACACTAACGACCACTATTGACAAACACATAAACTAAAAATAAAACACCGATGATCCCTGGCAGCGGCGCCAAAAACTTGTTATCATAAAATCATGCAAGCGTACGTGGTCACAAGTAATACAGATATAAGTCAAGTTCGTTCCCACAGAGATCTGGTTTTTTATTTCAATTTAGTACCTTTGCAACAATGTATGGTTTTAATTCACTGCTAAGATAAATAACAATTTGGGGTTTTAACTATCTAAATTAAACTAAGATGCAAATTATAAAACTAAGAATTAAATTAACTAATGAGAATTGAAATCGAATTACTTATGCAAGAGAAAACATGAGACTCTAACTTCATTATCTACTTTGCCTAGAGTTGATGCCTTTAATCCATGCATGTGATGGTTTTGATATCTGATCGGATAACACGAAATAAATACACGCTACCTGTCAGCATACGTATACCAAACTACCCAAACATCCACAAAAGAGATAGAAGATGAATAGACACCAATTATGCTTAGACCCTATATGTCTATAGAATTTGAAAACATAACGGTTGAAGAGCAAGTTATCCATTAAGATCACACATGGCGGTATAAGTATTTTCATCTCACACCACAAATCATATTGATAAACAATTATGAACCTATACTAGGATGGCAAGTTCTAAATCTCAAGATCCACTTTCACTTTACAAGAGATTAACAATTCAATTTAGATGTTAGCTACGCATCTAAAAGCATTAAGATTAACCATACGAGGATATCAAGAATTCACCACATACATATCTCTAAAGCAATCAAACTACTAAGTTACATAGATAAATCCGTTAGAATCCCATGACAACGATTAGTTCATAATTGAACCATTCTTCACCATGGGATTTGATGAAAACATGATATTAAACCAAATATGAATGGAAGTAATAATATTAATAGAAAAAAAACACAAAAGATGAAGTAGATCTTGATCCGTTGCTTGTCACGAGCGTTGAATCTCCTTCTTCTTTTCTCCCTTGCAATTCTATGTTACAATAATAAAATGATATAATTTACAAGGCTAATATGTGTTTTAATAGGCCTAGATATCTTTCCCAACAAGAAAAACAACCTAGAATACAATTGGAAATAGGTTTGGGTACCAAAAATACAACTAGAATTCGAATAGGGGTAAAATTGACATTTTTCAGCAATTTTCTGGCCGACAAAGCGCAGCCAGCGCTGCATGGAGCATAGCCAGCGCTGCTTTGACTATTCTGGCACTATTCAAGCACAGCCTGCGCTGCTACAAGCGCTGCCAGCGCTCTGCTTGCTGGTGGCTGCTAATTTTCTACCATTTTCCTTCATTTTTCAGCCTTTTTCTTCCGTTCTTCTTGCACTAACTTCCCGACTTCAATTCCTTGACTTGTAATCCTCTGGATAGTTGATATTGAGACACCATTATGCATTCCATATCGTAAATCAACTCCAAAAACAATGGAAAGTTCACCCCTAATCGATATTTCTTCAAACCTACACAATTAAATAAAACACATCAAAAATACGACAAACTTGAGGCCAAATACACCAATTTAAACCGATATGGAACGTTCTAAGTGGATATAAATCCACTTATCATAGACCCTCTTTGAAGGAACCTGACCTTGGACTAAGACTACCCATATAAAATGCATTTGCTTTTCCAGCTTGATTGCCATTATGCCGAGGGCATGTAGCATCACCAGCTACATTGGTCTCCTCGTACTTGTGAACAAGAACGGTAAACTTCAAATGATTAAATACATAATATTTTTCTTGAACCTTGATGCCAACCGGATATACAGTCCACCTCAAGTAAGAATTGTCTTTCTTTAAATACCGGATAGCATATGAATAGAATTAGCGGATGCGAAACTTGGAAGACAAAAACTAAATCTGCACTTCATTCACATCTACATTTTCTATATAAATTATTAACGCTCTGCACAACCCGGTCAATTCAGTTTATTATTCGGGTGAATCGGTGAAAATACTGTTCGAAAACCCATTGAACTGCTGGAGACTAAAAATTGTCATCTTAGATACACAATCCCCTTTTTACAAGGATATACAAATTCATGCAAGAGGACTTCAACACTAATTTATCCAGAGGTATTGTAGTTAATACAAAGGTATTTGATATAAGCATGCAACTGACTTGAAACAAAAAACAAAAATTGTAAGCTCAAGAAGATCTAGTGGGGCTTAATGTAAAAGGAAAAACAAAATTGCAAATATGTACAAGTTGTTTGCGGAACAGAACTTTAGAGGAAGCCTTTACCAGTTTAAATTTTTGTAACATGAGTGAAGCGATAATAGACCCAGAGACCTCGCCTTTCTTTTAGCAGCTACATCCCGCCTGACAAATATTCCCCATGTTATAACAGCTCGTAACTTACACCACCTTGCTTTGGGTCTTTGATTGCTTGGAAACCCACAATCAATGTCAAATGGAACAAAGTCAGCTGATTGATTGTTGGAGGCAAGAAAAAGCTTATTCTATTGCCATGTTGATTTTTGGACCGTAGAAATGTCAACAACAGTTAAATTCCTAGTCATTAAAACTGATTCGAACGATTCACTTGGGAGACCATGCCCTTCATTTTCAAATCCATAGCCAATATCTTTCATCTCAAAACTGTTCACTAGGGCAGGCAAAAATGCCTGCATCAGATGACAATTATTTGTCCGGGAAACTTCCAGTGAACTTCCATTACCCACATCAAAAGCATATGGTGCGGAAGTCGTCATATGAGCATAGCCTTGATGCAGAAATTGTTAGTAAATTGTAAGGTATAGAACAGAAAAAACTACACATATTGACTACTTGAATATACAAGAAAACAATTGAGCTTAAAATGTGTGGTCGCTTTCGTAAAAGTAATATTTACACCCTCTCTTTAAGATTTTATATGGTCCTTTTGCAAATAGCTTTTAGTGGTTAGGACAAGCCCTAAATGAATGTACCAAGCTTTAAGATGTTATTCTTTGTTGGACAGTGGTTCTCTGTAAAGCATTTTAAAAAGAAAATTGTAATATAAGAGTATAAACCAACTTCAAGGAAGTTATTCCTGCAAATAAATAACTCCCAAAAGTTTGAAATTTAACTACTGTCACAACTGTGATATAGAAATGCCATGACTATAACAATGCAATCTGTCAAAACAATTGGAAATGTCACAACTTTGACAAAAAATTACTGTGCAACAAAAATTGTGGCAAAACTTCTTCTTTATTTTTTAACAAAGTTCCAACCGAAATAAAGTTTTAGCAAACTTCAGATATAAACTATGACTGAGGACTTGGAAAGTTGCAACAGAGAAATTTTCCTGGCATACTTCACATTAAAAGTTCAAACAAGGACGAGTCAAGACTGAAAAACTGTAACAGAGTTGTACCTACTATCTATCAAATTATCTCACATTCCTTTTTAAGGGGCACTGCTTTATAGAGAAATATATTGATATAGGAACTAAAATTAACTTTTTTTGAACGGAAAATAGTAAATGAGATAAGAACAGATCAATATTGAAGATAACACTAGATAGTTTGCATACCTTGGTCTGCAATTCGGTTGTTCACATCTAGTAGACCTGTACTAAAACTGTAAAAAGATTCAGCATAAATGCTTGACAGTAGTATTGCAGGATCAATGAAGTGTTGTTCACTGAATGACACCAAATCATCTAAATATACATAGGCCTGCTGTTTTACTTCTTCTACCAACCGCTATCAAATTTCCATCAAAGCGCATTGTTCATCACTGCAAATTAAAGGGAGATATTAATAATGGTCCACAGCTTAAATATGTAGATGTACGTCAGATATGGTGATGGAAACATAAAAACTAAAATTCACTATTTTTACCAAGACATATTAAGCAAACTAACCACCAAAATCTGGAGCAATATATTTCAGAGTTTGTATATTAAGTTGAGGAAGCATCATTTCTCACCCATCCATCATTTGAAACAAGTTAAACATTGAATAAAATTAATTACTAAACTTATATGACAATAGTGAGTGTTTTTAGTTTACTAGATAAAGCACAAGAACAAAAATGAATGAACTTTTTGTAACGCAGTTTACACTTATTTTAACCTATCTCCCATTGAGTAATGTGCAAAAGTGCCTATCAAGGTACAAAATGTAAGTAAAAAGTTCCATTGACCAGGAATAAAACACACACCATTTGAGGAAAGCTTTAGACTGTCCAGATTTTGGTAATTTTGCCCATCAAACGTTGCTCCTATAACCTTCCAGACGGAATTGAACACGAGCATAACCCTTTGTGCAGCTCCGGTGTACAAGTACATCTTATTATCTAGAACACAAGTTGTAGCGTGTTCTATGATTGTGTCCCAAATTTTGTTCGAAATGCCACTATCACCACCAATTACCTATGTAATTAATTACAAAGACTCTGAAATTAATTAGAAATTCTGCTAAACCAAAATTCATTCTTAAACATTAAAATGTTATAGTAGAAACAGAATCTTACTTTGCGCAGCAATGAGGGATCCGTGACATACATCTGAAGAAATTCTTTTACTGTGGATATTCCAGCAAGCACCACTAGTCGCTTTAAAATGGAGTTGAGACACCTGTGCATATAATAAAATGAAAATCTAGGTTTGAACAATATTACAATAACGACATTAAATTTTTGAGGCTGGAGTCTGGAGCCGTGCATGGAAGACCAATTAAATATTAGATTAGGTATAAGGTTTAGGATTTTTAATAACGTAACTTATTACAATATAAAATATTTTGAAAATAATATTATATTATATATTATATAATATATTACTAATAATTAAATGGATCGGGTCGTGCATAAACAGATCGGATTAACCTAAATTCATATCCAATCCATTTATTATTCGGATCGTTCTTATCAAATCGGGTTCCGGATCAGATATTTTCTGGTCAGTCCATATCCATTTAATTCAGTGCGGATCGGGTCGGATCGAATCAGATATCCGATCCATTGACAAGCCTAGTGTAATGCTTGTGCTGCTTTTTAGGATAGTGTGTGTGGATGTATAAGGGAACATTAACTAACTACTAGATGTATAAATATATGTTATTAGGGAGATAAATGAATATAAAAACTTTACACTTAATCACCCCTCAAGGTTGGCTTAATATCAGTGAACAAATCGATTTTTTGATTTCTAGATTATATTTTATACCAAATATACATACCTTGTGTATCCATTTTATAAAGCGGCAGCCTAGATTAGGGTTATGAACACGCCATTTATTATTAAATGTCAAATATAACCCTTGAAAAGCCCAATTTGTGTGTCATGGGGGTGTAAATGCCAAGGATACCAAAACCCAATTTGTTTCTTATGGATAGATTTAAAGACTATAGGTCAATATATTTGGAAATGATTTTTTCAAATTAGTATAGTTTTCTTGTTATAAATTTTGAATTATGTAATTATATTTTGGAATATATAAGATTTTGGTATAGTATTTTATGTAGTATATTAAAATGATTGGGTTAAGACAAATATACATTCGCCATATTTAAAAAAAATATCTTTATCTTAACCCAATCATTTTTATGTACTACATAAATCTTTTTTCCAAAATAGAATTTACATATTTCAAACTTTGTAACTAGAACCCCATATTAATTTTAAAAACTTTTGTTCAAATATTTTGGCCCTTGGTATTAAAATTCATCCATGAGACCCAAATTGGGCTTCATTACCCTTGACATTTGATGGGAAAGTTTATACCCATAAACCCCGATGATAGATAAATTGGGCTTTTGGAGGGATATATTTGATATTTAATATTAAGTGGTGTATCCATAAACCTAGTCTAGGTAGCGCCTTATAAAGGGATGGCCTCACTGAGGATAGTAAATTTGGTATATAATATTATGGAGAAGTAAAAAAATTGATTTGTCCTCGTAGATGAGCAAAGCCACCTTAAAGTGGAAGAGTATGGTTGATATTGAGCCAACCTCAAGGGGGAATTCTCCTGAAGTTGAAGAATCAAGACGGTAGATCATGCACACAAAATAAATCCATCATACCATATAATACAATATAAGAGAAATTGTAAGTTAAAAGAAAAGATAATTTTGGAGAGTACTCCAAAAAACACCAAAACCAAAATCCACTAGTAACGGGTTAAATAAGGATAGATACATTAAAAATATATTTATGTATATATCAAAAAAAAGTAAATCATAATTATTATGATATAACCATGCTTTTAAATATCAAAAGTTTTACAAAATGAACTGAATTATAGTATGACCATAAAACTACAAGACAAATATATGAATGAACTCGATTAAGACTTAAATGATTAAGACAAGTTCCATGCAAGACTAAAACTACACAATTATTACTTAGATGACTCGTTTTAAGACAAACTCACAATCTAGAGTTTATGTTCAATTAGAGTCATAATAATTTTAGGGTTATAAGAACCTTAATCTCAATTTTGATATTTTATCACAAATACAGATTTGGGTTAACAAACCTAACAATTTTTTTAAGTAACCGCCACAAAACAACATTCAATTAACTCTATCTAACAAATGTACGACTTAAACCTTAAACATTGTAGACAATGATCAAACTTATAGATTTAAACATATTAAACACTCAAGGCTCCGTTTAAACTGATTTATCTTAAACTGAGTTAGGGTTTGAAGAATCCTAAGCGAATTAGATAAAAATACAAAAGAACAAGATTGAGACTCAAGTGAGTCAAAATCGATTACTTGTAAAACTCGAATCAGCATAATCAACAAATAAATGACTCGATTTAAGTTGAAAGAACTCAAACTATAGTAGATCTTTACATATAAACACAAAACATGCAATAAATCTCCTCTTAATCACAATATCAAAATGATTTAATCATTTCAAATCGTATAGATGCTCATTGGAGATTAAACTCGACTTGGCAACTAGATATCATAATTTTTGGGTCGATTAACCCTAAAACTGTTAAGAATATATTAAAAACCTTGTAGATCTACTCATACAAACAACAATACAACTTAATTATAACTCAATTAATATGAACTCAATTAGGGCTTCGAGAACCCTTTTCGGTAAATAGTAAAACATATCAATACATACATAGATATGTATAAAACTGTGGGCATCGAGTTTTAACTGGAGAAATAACTCGATTCTTCAATATAATCACGTCGTCGTTAATTCTATATATAACCCATCTTAATAATCATAAACAATGAACAATTAAATCGATTAAGAAAAAAACAATCACATCAAAATTTCTTCTTCGACTTTTATTTATTAGAGCTCGCGGCTGACGTTCATCGGAGAATTTAATCATCCTCGCCGCCGGAGTTTCTAAGCAATCGAGAAAGAAAATTAGAGAAAACAAAGACACAGCTGCACACAAGAAATGAGACACACCCACATAAATAGTATGTTAGGTGGGAGTTTATGTCTAAAATCGAACGGATGTTTGTGATTTATATTGGAGAAAAAAACACGACGTGAAGGTAAACAACGGACATGATTAATTATCTTTTGCATTATTAATGATCAATGATTGAGATTTAATGCGAAGATTTCACTTGGATTGATGACTGGGCACATGAAAAAAATGATGGGTGTGATTACGTTTTATGTCACAATTGAACGATTGAGAATGAATATTAGGATTACACTTAAAATGATGACATGGCACTTAAAAATAAAGGATAAGATTGTATTATTGAGGTATGCTAAAACTTTACTTGGATTGATGACAAGTATATATTAACATGATATGTTCTGTATTATAATCAAACTATTGACGATAGGTGCAAGGATTATGTTCATATTAATCAAGGGGCATTTGAAAATCGACGTATGTAGTTTTTTTTTTATTTTTAAGTCATGTCATGATCAAAGTTCTAAGATACTGGATGATAATTTTTACTTGGATTGATGACTAGGCACTTGAAAAATGTCGTACATGGTAATATTTTGTATTATGATCGAATAGTTGAAAACGAATGAAATAATATCAATTAGAATAATAATGGGCCACTCATATAAAGTGACTTAGATGTTGGGATTGCTCAGCAAGCCTTAACTCCACATTAGTATGATATTGTCCGCTTTGGGCTGAGCCCGCACGGATTTGTTATTGGGTAACTCCCAAAAGGCCTCATACTAATGGAATTATCTACTTGCTTATGAACTAGCAACAATCTCCCATCGGGCTCGACACCTGTCGAAACTGCCTCCTTCGGTGTGATATGGCTCCCACTCGAATCTTACTTAAAGCCATAGCCGGCTCCTAGGGAAGTGGTCATATGCTCCTGCCTAGGGCCACCAATCTTCTAGGGGCCTCATATTTTAATTATTATGTATACATATAATATATATATATATATGTTAGATATAATTGATGTGATTTAATGTCAGTGTTTAAGTGTTACAGGGAAAAAGAGTTTAACTTGTTAATGAAAGCAATCGTAGCAGAGTTTGAGTATACGCTGACAGCTGGAAGCGCAAACGCTGACAGAAGGAAGTGCAAACACTGCTGGCTGACAGAAGGAAGCGCAAACACTGCTGGTTAGGAGAGCAACAGAGTTTGTTAAAGTCTGTCTACTGGAAGCGTCTACAAGTCAACAGAGATTGAAGATTAATTTAAGATAAATATGGAAGCAATATCTTTGAAGATTGGATAGTTGTCAAAGAGATTGAGTTGACTTAGGAGACGTGTAGCAATCGTAATTGATATCAATTGTATAGTTAATTATAGGAGAATCAATTAATGATTGTACGTAGCTGTATATCTTATAAATACAGTTAGGTTAACCCTAGAAGGGTATCCATCATGAACGAATATCATTCATTATAACCTAAGCAGCTCTCTGTGATATTTTACATCACTGAGAGAGGAATTATTAATTCCAAACAGTTTTTAAGTACTGATCTGTGTGTTCTTATTATTCTCTTATACAGTACTTGATTATTTATTGTGTATTAGGCCTAACAAGTGGTATCAGAGACAATCTGTTACTTTATTACAGTTTAAGATCCAAAACACAATAGTAATCAATGGCAGAGATTCCTCCTCCATCAGGTTCTGAGAAAGCTCCTACTACTGTTAGTAGGTATGAGACAATTAGGGTTCCTATACTTAAGCCAGCAGAGTATGCAATCTGGAAGGTGAAGATGACAATGTTTCTGGAGGCTACAGATCCAGAATATCTTGACAGAATTTATGAAGGCCCTCATAAACCTACAAAGTTAACTGCTGCTGTTGCTGGTGAGGAATCAAAAGTGATTCCAAAGGAAAAGAAAGATCTAACTGCTGAGGATCTTTCATCTATTGCTAAGGATGCAAAAGTAAGGCATTTACTTCACAGTGCTTTAGACAATGTTATGTCTAACAAAGTGATTAATTGCACAACTGCAAAAGAAATTTGGGATGCACTTGAGGTTAGGTGTCAAGGAACTGCTGCTATCAAGAAGAATAGAAGGAACATACTCACACAGGAGTATGAGCATTTTGAGGCAAAGTCTGAAGAAACCATGATAGAAACATTTGACAGATTCTGTAAACTGCTCAATGATCTATCATTGGTTAACAAAGAATATGATCTAGAAGACTCAAATCTCAAGTTTCTTCTTTCTCTACCTGAAAAGTGGGATGTGAAAGCAACCACTATAAGAGATAACTATGATCTTGCTGATACTGAGATTGATGAAATCTATGGTCTGCTCAAAACTCATAAGTTAGAAATGGAGCAGAGAAACAGGAGATTAAGCAAGAAATCAAAGTCTGTTGCTCTGAAAGTTGAAGAAAAATCTTCAAAGAGAGAGGCATCAAGGAAGAAGGCAAAAGGAAAAGCCTTGGTCATTCATTCAGAAAGTGAGTCATCAAACACTGATGTTGACTCAAACACAGATGAATCATCTGACTCTGAAGATGATGAAGAGATGATGCAAATGGCTACATTGATGGTAAAGACCTTCAAGAAGATGGGATTCAAGAACTTCAAGAAGGGAAAGAGATTCTCCACGAATTACTCAAAGTCTGATAGGAAGAATTTCAGCAAATTTGAGGGAAAGAACTCCAAATCTGGGAAGAAAGATAAGTCTGAGATTCAATGCTACAAGTGTAAGGAGATGGGTCACTATGCTCCTGAGTGCAAGAAGGGTAAAATTGAAAAGGCACTCTACACCAAAGGCAGAGACTGGGCAGACACCTCAGATTCAGATGAGGAGGTGAACTATGCACTCATGGCCTCTACTCAGAATGAAGATTCTGAACTTAAGGTACCTCCAACTACCTATGCTTATAATACTGATAATATAACTGAATTGAGAATTTATCTTAAAGCATTACATATCAGTTATAGGGATCAGACTTTAGAGAATGAGAGAATCAAGAATGAGTGCTCTCAACTTAAAGAGAGAAACAAACTTGTTGAAGACAAACTTGAAAACATGCAAAAAATTCAGAAAGAAAGAGATGATGCTGTTTTTATAGAACAGGAGTTGCTAGGTAAGTATAAGCAACTAGAATCTAAACTGGAGGATGCTAATCACATCATTAAAACTTGGACTGATTCTGGAAAAGACACTCATGAGGTTTTTCAAACTGACACTGTTGGTTTAGGGTACTGTGAGGAAGATGAGCTCAGATTTCTAAATCATGTGAAAGTTAGGCAAACTCTTCCAACTAGAAAATTTGTTCATGGTACTGTTAAAACTGAACATGGAGCTGTTGAAACTGAGCCAGTAAAAATGATGTGTCAAACTATACCTTAACCGCAAGCGCACAGTGTCTATTGCTAGTACAGATGGCAAGCGGGTCGAATCCACAAGGAGACAGGTTCTACTAATTCCTTTTCAGTTATCGCTAATTGTTTCAAGGGTCAGACGAATATGTGAAATTATTAATTAACTAATTAAACTAAATTAACACTAATTAAACAGATGATAAATAAATTATTTAAAACCTAGGGCAATCAGGTCCACCATGCTTACACAATTGGCTCTTAAGCTAAAGCAATCAATGTGATCCTATAACTAGAGTATGTTAATCTCTTTCAAGCATTAACACTCTCAAAACATTCAACACAGTTAACCACTTTTAGTAATTCAATCAATCAGGTAATTAGAGTCAAGTTAATCTCTTCCAAGAATTAACGCTCTCAGAAATCCAATGATGCTTCCGCACTCAAATTCAATTCTGCTAATCGTATGTGTGCCTCTAGTAAGTAAATCTCTCGATCCATACTCCTATTTGCATATAATTAATCCATGATATTGGCCAATTACACAAATTAATGATTAAAACATATCAATCAGAATTAACCATAACCAATCAAACCACTATGAAAATCATGCCAATATTAGTGCAAACATGGCTTCCCTTTAAGCCCTAGAAATAACTACTCGATAATAATTAAACAAGTAAAACAACTAGTAAAACAAGAAAACATAATTAAACTAATAAGAACAAAGAAAAGATTAAGAGAACAAAACCTTCAAACTTCAATGTTGTCACCCAAAAGAAGAGTCATGGTGTTTCTCTACATCTCCAACTAATAATAATAA
The DNA here is from genome assembly GCA_037693485.1 of Kitagawia praeruptora. Classification (NCBI taxonomy): domain Eukaryota; kingdom Viridiplantae; phylum Streptophyta; class Magnoliopsida; order Apiales; family Apiaceae; genus Kitagawia; species Kitagawia praeruptora. The sequence goes on along the minus strand of CM075351.1, from coordinate 109,848,313 downwards.
TCTACTCTAAACTATATTATCTGATCTAATATTACCTCATTCTTCTCTTTTCTCCTCTCTAATAAAATAATACCCTAGATGTGTTTATATAGGCTATAAAAGTCTTGCCCAATAAAAGCATTTTAATACTCTAAATAAATTACAAGTAGGATTCCATAACTGAATAGGATTCCTTAATTAAAATTCGTAACTTCTTTTTCTCCTCTGTTTCTGGGCTCTTCCAGTTGGATTTTACTTATTGGACCACCTCTGAATTAAAGATAATTCCACAAGCTTCGCGTGGACAGTAAGATCGTCAAATTCTGACTTCTGGAACTCAAGATATGGCCAAAACAGTGCAGGTAGCCCGTGTAGCCCAATAACACGAATTTTCTCCTATTTTATCTCCAAAATAGCTCTTTTTGCTCCAAATCCTTCCAAGTCATGAATTCTTTATTTCCTACAATAAAACAATAAAATCTATTAAATAAAAATCCAAATCAATGCAAAACATAATAAATATGAGAATAAAATCATCTAGAATATATATAAAAATATACTCTATCAAACATCCCCACACTAAGCATTTGCACGTCCTCGGGCAAATAAGTGAAATAAAAACTAAGTCCTAACAAACATCACTTTCGTAGATGACACGATTGCATTGAGCATATGCAACAAGCCGTTAAACCCCTAGGCAGCCCTAGTAGGACGAGTGTTGTCTCGTGAGGGTTTATAGTGAATGTACCCACAAAATTCATCTAACCATGCAAAAGATCAATGCTAACACAACACCACACACACAAGTCCTCTCATGCCACATCAACTTAAGAATCAAAGCAAACATACGATGTCTTGGTGTCAAAAGTGCAAGTATTCACGTAGTCTACTCAACCAACATGCAGAAGGTCATAAAAATTCATGTCAAGTGTAAAAATCGTTGGTAATCATGCTAAGCCCACAAGAAATACATCTTTAAGTCTAAACCTGGGATCTCCTATGCCAAAACAAGTAATAACTCACCTTTCACTCAAAAACGAATATTCACTCAAGAACAAGGTTAAGTGTATCACTCAATTCCAACAAAATCATAAACACAACTTGACACTCGCAATCAATCTCACTCTCAACACAACCTACATCACTGATGACAATCAAAAGGTCTTTATTCGGGTTGTAATGTGGGCTAGGGACAAGGTATGTCAAGTAAAGCTAAAACAGGTTAATGTCAAAAGCTAGTACCCAACAATAATTATTATTCAATTCCCTTTCTATTAAAACAAATACTTCCCCACACTTGGATTTTCAATACCCCTTTCATAATAACTTGACTAGTTGAATGAAGAAGGATCATACAAATATAAGAATGCTCTCAAATTTATTCATTTTTTTTCTTTTTTTTTTCTTTTTTTTAGAGAGCTAAATAATAAACACAATGATCCATAGATATTTTTATGAATTTCGACTAGCAAGCATCAACCCAAAATCAATATTCCCCAAAAGTATGATCATCAATAAAACCCCCTTTTATGAACACCTTATTACTCCCTTAAGCACGATACTAGCCTTTGACAATTTAGGTTCAAATTTAATGTAAGGCCAATAGAATAAAAAGGATAATGGCAAGTAATGTGGTGTGTCACCGAAAGAATAGGATTAAGCTCAACGGGTTGACTAATTGATCATGTATAAAAGGTGTGGAAATTTGGGAAATACGAGGTTAAACCTAAGTGCCTTTATCATCTCATCATCAATTAATGTCATGCATTTCAAGAAAGATCTCAAGTAAGTGCTAGCAATGTAAACAACATGTGGACACTCAATCAAACGAAAAATCATGCAAAAGATATGCATATAGGCTCAAAACTCACTTGGTGTGACAAAACATAATCAATCCCAGGTAACAAGACTCTCTAACGCATCTACTTGTACTCAAAGCATAAAAACCAAGTCATCTTGCACATATTCATGTCATTCTAATCACTTACAACATCCAATTAAGTCTACCAGCTTCAACTTGCTAGTGAAAGTGTGTGCACAAGAACAAAGCACGTCACTTCTCATACAAAAGCGTCAAGAACACAAGAATTCTACGCATGCATGGGTGTATCAAGCAAAATACAACAACTAATCAAATTGCATGGCTAGAATTATTTTTGGTATTTTTAATTTTTTAATTATTTTTTGGATTTTTTTTATATATATATACACTACGTTGAGAACACCGAGAACACCTCCCCACACTTAAACGGTTCATTGTCCCCAATGAACTAATGAACAAGATACAAAACTACAACTAAAAACAAAATAAAACTACGCTAAAAAGAAAAGAAAGAAAACTCCCCTGGAATGAAGGTGTCGGGTGTAAAAACCATCCCTCATTTGCTTAGGAGCCACCCACGCACTACCAACAACCACCAAGAAATATCCTACCAAAAATACCCAATTAACAAAATTAATACAAAACCCCAAATTGACAAGAACACAAATTCGTAATAAAAAGAAAATATAGAAGAGATATCCCAACTACGAATCAAAGAGGTGAACTTGCAATTAATTCCTCTTTAGAATTGAATTTTTAGAGATTTAAAGAAAATAGAAGAGGAATTGGATTTGTATGTATAGGTGGGTATATAATAATAATAATAATAATAATAATAATAATAATAATAATAATAATAATAATAATAAATAATAAATATAATAATAAATAATAATAATAATAAATATGAATAATAATAATAATAATAATAATAATAATAATAATAAATAATAATAATAAATAAGAAATAATAATAATAATAATAAATAAGAATTAGAATAGATATAGGTTTAGAATTTTGGTGGAGAGATGGGAGGTTTTGGAATTGAAATAGGAAAAGATTTAGGTAAAATAGGGGTATAAATAGAATGGGAGGGGTGGAAAGAATTTTTTTTTTTATTATACAAAACACAACAGCGCACACCCCCTGAAAGAAAAAAACCATCAGAAAAAATTTGCAACCTGCGCGCACTGTACGCAAATCGCCCCATAAGCAGACACGCAGGCGCAACCTGCGTGTCAGGGCCGCAAACTGCCTCTCGCCCAGTAACGCAGGAGCAACCTGCGTTACTAAGCAGCAACCTGCCCTGAAAGTAGTAACGCAGTCGCAACCTGCGTTACACATGAAAAATTTCGATTTTTTTTTTTTTTTTTGAAAAAACAACAATTTTTTTTTTTTTAAGAATGTGATGAAGGAACACAACAAGGCTTGGGTTGAACAAATAATTAAGCAATTCTACTATATATGAAAGAGAAAGAAGTACTCCCCTATGCAAAAGCATGAAGTGCACCAATCCTCCAATGAAATCTTGGGTTGCCTCCCAAGCAGCGCTTATTTAGAGTCATTAGCTTGACCTCCTCAAAAAATACTCCGGTAAAGGCGTAATATCCACTTTCTCGATCATAAACTCGCCACCACAAAAAGTATCAAGAGTGTTAGTGGTTGTCTTTATCCTGCAGAAAGTCTCCAAACAAGCATCAGTAAAATAAAATATGTCATTAATAAGCAATAGAGAGAGTGCTTGTGCAGTTTTGGAAAACTTTGTGATAAAATAGCGATAAAATTCAACACCACGAAAATATTGAACTCCCTTGACATAAGGTGGAGGCTCTGGTGGTGGCTTTTCTTCACTCCTCACTTTCACTGGAGTCATTCGGACATCTTGGCTTATCACATCATTGGCTAATAAAACACTTCCATCTTCTCCCTCTTCTCGAGCATGAAACGTAGGAGCCACTTTGTATGGATCCTCAACCAGAATTTGAGAAATATCATCTTGGACAATATTTGTTATCACATCAACCTTGAAATAAGTAGTCTTGAGCAAAGAAACTTTGTAAGTAGAGGCTAGATCGAGAGCAAATTTATCAATACATGGTAGCTTAGGCACATGTTATGGAAGAGAAACGACAACCATCTCTGTATTGCTTTCTTTTGTAGCCTCATCATCAGTCACATTGTCCTTGGTAGCAGCAACATCATTGATCTCGTCATCGGTGGCATGCTCCTTCTCTTTATCAATGGCCTCATCATCAACATACATGGAGAAACTATCATATTCCTGATCGCTTGTGAGATTGATAGCAATCATGTCCTCTTCGGATCGGATAGATGATGATGGTAAATAGTCGAGCTGCCCTTTAGTAGAAGAGTTAGCCAACTTTGCAATTTGAGATTCAATCGCCAAACTTTGAGTCTTTAAGTCTTTGATCTTCTCGGCTTGTTCTTCAGAACTCTTTAGCAGTTTATTCAAGATATCCCACATCTCATTTGTCTGATCAGCTTGTACATCTACACTGGATTGAGAAACATGTAGATCTTCTTGTAGAGGAGGATATTGATATTGATATTCTTGTTGTGGCGGCTGCTCATATGACTGATAATATTGTTGCTCAAACTGTTGCTGATTATGATATGAAAAATTTTGAGCACCATTGTCCTGGTAGTAGAAATCTGGTTGATTCACGCATTCTTGATCAAAAGTGTTTGAATACTGATTGTACTTATATCCTTCTTCAAAAGAATTCATTTGTCCCAACTGAGAATTCTGAGAATTATAGACATTGTAATAGCATTCCAAACCATAATGACCCTGGACACCACAAATTGGACAGAAGTTGTAAGTTTTAGGGGCCACTTGTGACATCTCATTAATACTCATTGGACGCATAATGGGCTCTGTAGGGCGGAATGAGGCAATTTCTTGAGTGCGTGCCTCCAACATGGAAGAGAGTAGTGCAAAAGTATCAACTTCACCCATTGCAAACCTGTAGACACTCAACAAAGCCAAGAAAACGTAGTATCTGCCTCAATTGGAACAAAAGTTCGTTCCAATGAGACAATGGAAACAATCTAAACAACTAAATTAAAATCAACAGAAACTCGCTGTCTCCCCGGCAACGGCGCCAAAAACTTGATGTGTCAAATTATACCTTAACCGCAAGCGCACGGTGTCTATTGCTAGAACAGATGGCAAGCGGGTCGAATCCACAAGGAGACAGGTTCTACTAATTCCTTTTCAGTTATCGCTAATTGTTTCAAGGGTCAGACGAATATGTGAAATTATTAATTAACTAATTAAACTAAATTAACACTAATTAAACAGATGATAAATAAATTATTTAAAACCTAGGGCAATCAGGTCCACCATGCTTACACAATTGGCTCTTAAGCTAAAGCAATCAATGTGATCCTATAACTAGAGTATGTTAATCTCTTTCAAGCATTAACACTCTCGAAACATTCAACACAGTTAACCACTTTTAGTAATTCAATCAATCAGGTAATTAGAGTCAAGTTAATCTCTTCCAAGAATTAACGCTCTCAGAAATCCAATGATGCTTCCGCACTCAAATTCAATTCTGCTAATCGTATGTGTGCCTCTAGTAAGTAAATCTCTCGATCCATACTCCTATTTGCATATAATTAATCCATGATATTGGCCAATTACACAAATTAATGATTAAAACATATCAATCAGAATTAACCATAACCAATCAAACCACTATGAAAATCATGCCAATATTAGTGCAAACATGGCTTCCCTTTAAGCCCTAGAAATAACTACTCGATAATAATTAAACAAGTAAAACAACTAGTAAAACAAGAAAACATAATTAAACTAATAAGAACAAAGAAAAGATTAAGAGAACAAAACCTTCAAACTTCAATGTTGTCACCCAAAAGAAGAGTCATGGTGTTTCTCTACATCTCCAACTAATAATAATAATCTACTCTAAACTATATTATCTGATCTAATATTACCTCCTTCTTCTCTTTTTTCCTCTCTAATAAAATAATACCCTAGATGTGTTTATATAGGCTATAAAAGTCTTGCCCAATAAAAGCATTTTAATACTCTAAATAAATTACAAGTAGGATTCCATAACTGAATAGGATTCCTTAATTAAAATTCGTAACTTCTTTTTCTCCTCTGTTTCTGGGCTCTTCCAGTTGGATTTTGCTTATATGACCATCTCTGAATTAAAGATAATTCCACAAGCTTCGCGTGGACAGTAAGATCGTCAAATTCTGACTTCTGGAACTCAAGATAGCCCAATAATACGAATTTTCTCCTATTTTATCTCCAAAATAGCTCTTTTTGCTCCAAATCCTTCCAAGTCATGAATTCTTTATTTCCTACAATAAAACAATAAAATCTATTAAATAAAAATCCAAATCAATGCAAAACATAATAAATATGAGAATAAAATCATCTAGAATATATATAAAAATATACTCTATCAAAAAACCTGTGCCAAACAGGTTAACATTGGTTCAATGACAGATAAACAACTTAAGCAAAAGCTTAAAGAAATAAAATCTGTCAATAAATAGAAAATTCCTAGGAAAAACAGAAATGGAAAGGTAGGCATTACATCAGGAAATAGGCCAATGCTTGCTACACTTGCACCTAGAAAAACTTGTCATAACTGTGGTAGTACTAATCATCTTGCCAGTTTTTGCAGGAAGAACAAAGACATTAATTCTTTACCCTCCAAAAGTGGAGTGAAAAAGAATAATGTCAAACCTAGACCACAAACTCTTTGCAAACATTGTGGAAGTACTTGGCACTCAATTTATACTTGCAAGAATTATCATGCTATTTATCATAATTACTATGAACTGAAACCTAATCTGAAATGGGTTAAAGTAAATTCTGCAGGTACTAAGACTGAAAATGTTAGTTTAAACTCTGATAATGACAAATCCGCTGCAAAAACTAATAGATTCAATAAAGCAAAAGGATCCAATCAAGTCTGGATCCTTAAATCTAACAATCAGTGATTGTTTGTGATTGCAGGGCACCAGGGAAAGTACCGTGGACAGTGGATGTTCAGGACACATGACTGGAAATAAAGCCCTGCTATCAGAGTATTTGGAGAAGGCTGGCCCAAAAGTTTCCTATGGAGATGGCAACATAGGACATACTCTGGGATATGGCAATATTAATCTTGGAAGTGTCATCATCACAAATGTAGCTCTGGTTCCAGGATTCAAGCATGATCTGCTTTCTGTGAGTCAAATCTATGACGGAGGATATCATGTAGATTTTCAGCCTGAATACTGTCAAGTTATCAGTAAATCTACAGGGAAAGTTGCTCTAGTTGGAAACAGACACAATAACATCTATGAAATAAAATTGTCAACAAACTCTGATGGCAAAGCAGTGTGTCTGTCAACAAGGATGTCCAGTGAAGAGAGTTGGAAGTGGCATAAGAAACTCTCTCATTTAAATCTGAACAACATCAATGAGCTGATAAAGAATGATCTTGTGAGAGGACTTCCAAAGTCCTTATTGAATGCAGATGGCCTGTGTGATTCATGTCAAAAGGCCAAACAGAGAAAGGTTTCTTTCAAAAGCAAGTCTGAGTTTTCAATTGTTGATCCTTATCATCTTCTACATGTTGATCTCTTTGGACCAGTGAATGTTATGTCTCTTGGAAAGAAGAAATATGCTCTAGTCATTGTTGATGAATACACCAGATACACTTGGGTGTATTTTCTAGCAAAGAAGGATGAAACTGCATTAACTCTGGCAGAACATATAATGCAGTTGGACAAAGGGTCAAAGAATCAAGTGAAGATTATCAGAAGTGACAATGGAACTGAATTCAGGAATTCAACAATGGAAGAATTTTGCAAGAACAAAGGAATTAAACAAGAGTTTTCTGCACCTGGCACTCCACAACAGAATGGTGTAGTTGAAAGGAAGAACAGAACTTTGATAGAAGCTACCAGAACTATGCTTGATGAAGCAAAATTACCAACCTCAACCTATTTCTGGGCAGAAGCTGTTCAAACTGCTTGTTTTACTCAGAATGCCACTCTGATCAATAAGCATGGAAAAACACCATATGAAATGGTGAGAGAAAAGAAGCCAAACCTGAAATATTTTCATATTTTTGGGTGCAAATGCTTTGTGCTGAAAACTCATCCTGAATAGTTGACCAAATTTGATCTGAAGACAGATGAAGGAATTTTTGTTGGCTATCCACTGTCAACTAAGGCATTCAGAGTTTATAATCTGAGAACCAGAGTAATAATGGAAGCTGTTCATGTGTCTTTTGATGACAAGAAAATAACTGGACTGGAAGATGTCAGTGACCATGATCAACTACATTTTGAAAATGAAGATCTAATATCTGATGAAATAAACTCTGACGGATCAATTCCAACAGACTCTGTTGATACAAACTCTGAACCTCTACTGGTAAACACAGAAGAAATTGTTCAACCAGAACAAAGGAGAGAACCGGTTGAGGGGGAGTATGAAGAATCAAACTCTGATGATTTACATTCTGAAAGTGAATCACATGAAAAATCTGGATCAATCTCTGATGATTCACATTCTGAGCAGTCAAATTCAGGGGGAGCCTCAGAGAATGAAGAAAGACACCAAAGAAATCAGGAGAACATGGATCGAGGGGGAGGATCAAACTCTGAAAGAAGTCAATTGCCTTCAGCAAGGAAATGGACCAAATCTCACACACCTGATTTGATCATTGGTGATCCAGATGCAAGAGTAAGGATAAGAAGTGCAACAAAAAATGAATGTCTATTTCATGCATTCTTGTCACAAACTGAACCAAAGAAAGTTGAAGAAGCTCTTAAAGATGCTGACTGGATAACAGCAATGCAAGAAGAATTAAATGAATTTGAGAGAAATGAAGTTTGGACACTAGTACCAAGACCCAAGAACAGGTCTATTGTTGGTACTAAGTGGATTTCCAGAAACAAAACTGATAGTGAAGGGGTTGTTACAAGAAACAAAGCCAGACTTGTGGCAAAAGGCTATTCACAGCAAGAGGGGATAGATTATGATGAGACTTTTGCTCCAGTTGCCAGGTTGGAGGCAATAAGGATGTTTCTTGCTTATGCTTCTCACAAGAAATTCAAGGTTTTTCAGATGGATGTGAAAAGCGCTTTTCTGAATGGAAAACTTGAAGAAGAAGTGTTTGTTGAACAACCACCTGGTTTTGTAGATCCAAAATATCCAGATCATGTCTACAGGCTAGACAAGGCACTATATGGACTTAAGCAGTCACCAAGAGCATGGTATGAAACTCTGGCTCAATTTCTTTTAGAAAGCGGATTCAACAGAGGTACAATTGATAAAACTCTGTTTTATTTCAAATCTGGAAGTGACTTGCTTTTAGTTCAGATATATGTTGATGACATTATTTTTGGATCTACTAATGATAAACTCTGTAAGAAGTTTGCCAAGCTCATGCAGTCCAGGTGTCAAATGAGTATGATGGGAGAGCTTAGTTATTTTCTAGGCTTACAGGTGAAGCAAACAGATGATGGTATTTTTATCAATCAAGCAAAATATACCAGAAATCTTCTCAAGAAATTTGGCATGCTTGACTGTTCATCTGCAACAACTCCCATGGCAACTGCAACTAAATTGGACAAAGATACAGGGTCATCAGTAGACATGACAAGCTACAGAGGAATGATTGGCTCTCTACTCTATTTAACAGCAAGTAGACCTGATATCATGTATACAACATGTCCGTGTGCAAGGTTTCAGGCAGATCCAAGAGAACCGCATCTAACAGCTGTGAAGAGGATTTTTAAGTACCTCAAAGGCACCATAACTTTAGGGTTGTGGTATCCAAGAGAATCATATTTCAACCTACTTGGCTACTCTGATGCAGACTTTGCAGGCTTTAAAATTGACAGAAAAAGCACAAGTGGAAGTTGTCAATTTCTTGGTGACAGACTTGTTTCTTGGTACAGCAAGAAACAGAAATCAATATCCACATCTACAGCTGAAGCAGAGTATATTGCTACTGGTAGCTGTTGTGCACAGATTCTATGGATGAAGAATCAATTGCTGGATTATGGATTGAGGTATAGCAAGATACCTATTTTCTGTGATAATCAGAGTGCTATTGCAATGACAGGTAATCCAGTACAACACTCAATGACCAAGCACATCAGCATAAGGTATCACTTTATCAGAGAGCATGTAGAGGAAGGCAACATTGAGCTCCACTTTGTGTCTATAGATCAACAACTTGCAGATGTCTTCACCAAGCCTTTGAGTGAAGCAACATTCACAAGGCTGGTCAATGAACTAGGAGTGGTCTCTGGTTTTGACTAAAAATGTTGGTTAGACTCAAAAATTTTCTTATAAAATGTGTTGCTCATTTTTCTGTGAATTGTTAAGTGCTATGTGAACTTTGTTGATTAAACTCTATTATGCATACTCTGTTTAACATGGTTTTGTTTATACACTGTTAAACTCTGTTAGCATGTCTGTCTGTAATACACTGTTAATATGTTTGATAAACTCTGTGAATTCTGAATTGATTTTTGTCTGGATGAAAACACCAATGAAGAAATATGTATGAAGCCTGATTCTCAGTGATTAAATCAAGACTCTTTCTGAGTCACTGTGATCTAATCAGAAATTGTGCAATAAGTTAACACAGCATGATACTGTTTCATATTTATAGCATCTCTTCGTTTATTTGGTCCTAAACTCTGAGTCTATGAATACTGTGTGCATTGCCTCTCATGAATAACTTCTGATATTGATGAACTCTAAACTCTGATAGTGACACTCTGTTCCCAAGACGTATATATGGTTCTTGATGATTCCTGTTAGTACTTGTGAAAATTACAAAACTTGAGGTGTGTCATTGTTGATTTTGGTGAGTTCAAGTCATGTTTGCACCCTGTGAGAATTTTGAGCCAAATAAGTGATTGATACATTTTATATCAATCAGATTTTATTGATGTGTGATGTTCATCAGTGAGTATGTTGCTCTAGAACTTGTTTTAAACCATTTTGAGACTACATGATATGTGTGTGCATGAAAATGATAAAGGCACTAGGATTAACCATCTTTCTCCAAACACTGTTCATAAATTCCACCCTTAGTAAACCCCTTTGAGCCTCATTAACTGCTCATTTTTAAACTCTGAAGTATTAAGAGTAGTTATATTTTTTTTTTGGAAAATCAAATGCAAGCAGGTGAAAGTTTCTCTACAAAGGGAAAGTTTACTCAGTGAATATATATATATACATAAAAAAAATGTATATATGCTGATCATCTTGTACAAATATGTACTAACAGTGTGACTGAACACTTTGGTCTATTAAATTGTTCAGTTCGCCATTTATTCATTTAATCCATCTCTTCTCACCTGTTTGATTTTACTAAATTACAACCCTGAATAAAGTCCTTTTGATTTGTGCATACGTGTACTCAAAGTATTGTTGACTTGGTGGACATTCAAGCCTATGGAAGTATCTGCTTTTACTGATTGAAATTGAGTGAAAACACTTCACCTAAACACTTGTGTGCTTTGATACCTATCTCTTGATCTTTTTGTCTATAACGACTGTGTGCTTACTTGGATAATCATGAACATAAATGGGAATAGGGTTATTCAGATTTCTGTATTTAAGGAACTACAGAGTTTAGCATTCATCACATAATCAGTGTTTAATATGAGAGTTTGTGCATTCGGTGTTTATTGATTTATTTTATGGATTTTATGAAATATTAGATGCTATAAAAATTGATTTGGTAACCTCTGCTACACACACACATATATTCACAACTGTGCAATTTTTGAAAGGGTTTTAGTGATAAAGTTGGATAATTTGACAAACACTGTTGAATTGTGTTATGTACTCTAAGGTAAATTTTCATTAAGATAATTTGAAAATTTTGGAGTAAATAGAGTGTTTGACAACTGCTAATGAGTGTAAATGTGGTAAAGTGTCTTGATAATAGGAAAGACAGCGGTAATAATTGTTATCTTACTGCGCGTGATAAATTGATTCGCTGGATGATTGACACGTGTCCCACTCACCCATTATTGTGTCCCACTCACACATTACTCTAGGAACGATTGAGTGTTTTAATGCACAAACGATTGGGTTTTAATTTTTAATTACAACTCTAATCATTTTTGTGTATATCGATTCATTTTCTTACTCTCACCTTAACATCCACTCACATTCACTTTACCCAACCACAGAGTTCTTTTGTGTTTTTCACTACGACATTTTCACAAACACCTTCATACACATCAATTTCACTGTCATTTCTTGCTCGTTTATTGATCTAATGGCAACTAAACCTTTTACATCTCTTGGTCTTCGTTTTGTTCCTAACAATTTTGCAGCTCTACTTGAGAATGACCGTGCTCCCGAAGCGTTTCATCTTATACAGAATTTTCTCCGTGACTCTGAGATTGGACAAGCTTTGACTAAACCATCTATTCTATCTGCGTCTCAGATTGCCACTTTCTGGCAAAACTCAAAGTATGTAGATGGAGGAGAGAATGGGACTCCGTCTATAATCTTCACACATGATGAACAAGAGTTTGTGATTACTCCACAAACTGTTCGAGAGACCATGGATTTCGACACACATACCTCATATGCTGTCGTTTCTGAGCAAAATTTGCTGGACATGCTAACCGAAATTGGTTACATGGATTCTCTTGCAAAGCTAGGCAGTGTCAAACGGCCAAATCTTAGAAAGGAATGGAATTTTTTCTTTGACTGCATCACCAAAACATTCCAGAATAAAGTCACCAACTGGGATACCATTCCTATGGATAGTCTGCAAATTGGGTATTCTCTACTCTATGGCAATAATTTTGATTTTGGTCGATATGTGTTAATGAATTTAGGTGATAAATTGTCAGAGTCTACTACTGTATACTTTGCTAGATTTTGTCAACTTTTATTCAATGCCTGTGTATCTGGGTTAGAAGTTGATGCAGCTGATGTGATTCAGCCCTTTAAAGTCAATAAGAGGATTTTCTCTGATATGACTAATAAGGATGTTGGTAAAGACCTACCTGCTTTTGTTTTGCCACTTGCCTTACAAAACTTTCTCAACCAACCTCAAGATTCACAATCACCACACAGTGAACAACAACAAACACAACCAGAACCACAACAAATGCCTGAACCACTAGCCACTGATCATACTGAAACCATACACTCTAACCCTATACCATCACCTGAGCCAACACCCACAAACACTGTACCTACTACATCACAACAACCACAACCTGAACCAATCATTGAATCAATAAACATTGAGCCAGTCACTACTACTCAACCTCAACCACAATCTAAACCAAAAAGGCAAAAGCATACTGCTCTTAATACAAGGCATTCCAAGGCTAAACAGACATCTCCTGGAGCTGTTTATACTAGAAGAGTCATTAAAAGGGCAAATAGGCCTTCATCACCACCAGTTGAGGACAGCTCTAGTGAAGAAGAGGTGACTGAAGTGCCTCAAGCAAAAAGGAGGAGATTGATTCTTACAGACTCTGATGATGAGCAAGTTGTTGAAGCTCTAGAGACAGAGGTTATCATAGAACCTACTGTAGAAGAAACAGGTTTCAGAATTGATGAACCAGTAATTGCTGAGGTTCAAACTGATAAAGATGACAGAGATGCATTACCTGCAATGGAAGAGTTTGATGAAACTCCCATTCCATTTTCTTTTGAAGTTGAAGTATCTACTCCAACACCCATGGTTGCCACGAACTCTGTTGATACTGGTGTTGCAGACGAGCCTACTGTTGTGTTAGAAGATACAGAGGTTGCATCTCACACAGAGTTATACTCGGATGCACATCATATTTCTGATCATGGTGAGGAAATTGATCAACCAGCAAAGGTTGTTTCTTCAGAGTATGCACAAAGTGATCCAGGAAAACAAGTTGCTCAAGAACAAGTTGTTGACTTAAATGAAGAAATTGCCTCAGTTGCACATACTGATGCGTCAGTTAGTGATTCTTTTGAAGACATGAGTACAGGAGCTGAAAATGAAAATTTTCAAACTGATGGATAGAAAACAGGAGAGAAACCAGACTTTGCTGGACCTTCTGTTCGAGAAATTGATGATAATTATTTGTCCAAGCAAACTGCAGATTGGTACAAATCAGATTGTGTTTTTCCTCCTGGCAGAGCAGCTACCTTTCTTAAGGACAATTCTTCAAAGATTTCAAATCCTGATATCTTTACATGTCTACAAGGGACAGTGATTCAAGTCAAGTCTTTAAATCACAGGTTTGATGAAAATCAGAAAGCACTTATTGACCTCAGAACAGAGGTTGCTACTCATGAGGAGAAATCTCAAAGAGCAAATTCCAAGCTATTTTAACAATTTTCCAAGGCTCAAGAGACACTTACTGAAAGATTGAGTAAAGTTGAACAGAATTAGCTTTTACTGACTGAAAAGGTTGACTCTATTGCAAACTCTCTTGAGCTAATCACCTCTATTCTGATTCCAGATGGTGATGATATCAAAAAGGGGGAGAGAATTGCTAGAACTAAGTGCAAGCAACCTCAAAATCTGTCAAAGAAGGATCATCTGGATGAAGGAGGTGCAAATTCTGATAAGGGGTTAAGAACTGCAAATCCAAGACATGGATATGGAAGGTCTACAAGATCAAAATCAAATTTGGTAGCAAATACAAATCTTCAGAGTAATTCTACTTCAAGGCAAAAGGATTTGTCATTCACTGACAATCCACAAACAGATGAAGAGCTAGCTGCTAAGATTTTTCGTGAGGAAAATGCTGAGGCTACACTTGAAGATATACATGCTGAAGAAAAGCTGTTGCAAGAAGAACATTTGAAGGCATTGAAGTCTAAGAAAGGAAAGAAGATTGCCAAAGCTTCAAGGCCTGCAAGGAAAGGAATTGAAATTAAAGAAAATTTATCTGGTATTCAAGAAGAAGAAGAAGAAAAGTTGGTAAGAAAATCTTCTCTTGATGCAAAGTTAAAACTGAAAGGGGTGATGGGTGAAGAAAGCAAAGGTAAAAAGACAGTTACAACCTCTGTTGCTACACAAGTTGTAAGTGATTCTCTACAGATTCAAAGTAAACCTTTACCTGGGTTTTCTAGACCAAAGATTCCAGTTCAAGCACAAATAAAAGGGATTGGTGGTTATCAACATAGCATTGCTTGTTCAGGAAAGCCTCCTGGCAGGAATACTTCTGGTTTGGGTTCAAGAAGAGATTTAAGAGTTAGTAACAGTCCAAGAGATCCCTCTTCACTTGTCTCTCTTGGTTCTGGTATTATTCAAGAGAATCTGGACAAATTGGAATCAGTTCAACTAGTTCACCAAAAGAGCTTAGATATTCACTTTCTGTTGTACTTCATGGCAGATGGAACAGTGTATAGAGTGAATGAAGATGCGATCAAGCTCAAGCTGTTTGAAGAACTTCAGTATGTTCTGTATATATTCAGAGTCAGAAATCGACGAACAGAACTCATTGCTAATTCTATAAGAGAATATATGCTGAGAGATAAAGCCTTTACTGGATCAAAGACTGCTGAAGAGTATGTACCTAAATACAGAGATTGGAATGGGAACCTTGTTGAAATGAAGAAAGGAACTGCAAAGTTAAAGACTGATCTGGGTATTACAGTTCTTGATTTTAATTCTCAATCAGAGGAAGTAAAGTTCATAAGACTGGGAAACGAGATGAGGAGAAATAAAATCTACGATCTAAGAGCTGCTATCTATCAGACTGATGAAAATGATCCTGATTTAAGAGAAATCAAGGAAGTTATGCAGAGAGAACTTGAAAATGCTGAGAGAAGACTGTTGATAGATTATCTCAGAACAACACCAGATCTTGAGGAGGTTAGGTAGACAGAATTTGTAAGTAATTCGAATTTTCTGTAGATTTTGTTAAGTCAAGATTAAACTCTGGTTAAATGTTAAACACTGTGATTTTATTTGATTGTTTTGACATCATCAATTACTGTGAACTTGTACATTGTTCTAATGAACAAGTTGGGGGAGATTGTTAGATATAATTGATGTGATTTAATGTCAGTGTTTAAGTGTTACAGGGAAAAAGAGTTTAACTTGTTAATGAAAGTAGTCGTAGCAGAGTTTGAGTATACGCTGACAGCTGGAAGCGCAAACGCTGACAGAAGGAAGTGCAAACACTGCTGGCTGACAGAAGGAAGCGCAAACACTGCTGGTTAGGAGAGCAACAGAGTTTGTTAAAGTCTGTCTACTGGAAGCGTCTACAAGTCAACAGAGATTGAAGATTAATTTAAGATAAATATGGAAGCAATATCTTTGAAGATTGGATAGCTGTCAAAGAGATTGAGTTGACTTAGGAGACGTGTAGCAATCGTAATTGATATCAATTGTATAGCTTAATTATAGAAGAATCAATTAACGATTGTACGTAGCTGTATATCTTATAAATACAGTTAGGTTAACCCTAGAAGGGTATCCATCGTGAACGAATATCATTCATTGTAACCTAAGCAGCTCTCTGTGATATTTTACATCAATGAGAGAGGAATTATTAATTCCAAACAGTTTTTAAGTACTGATCTGTGTGTTCTTATTATTCTCTTATACAGTACTTGATTATTTATTGTGTATTAGGCCTAACAATATAATTACTAATAAAATACATTTAAATCAACGGAGAAGTACATAAAACAAACACAGAGCTTCTAAATTTAGGACAATCAATTAAATCTTAAAAGCCCATGTGATAGTTAGAAAAAGCCCAATAAGATAAACTAATATTATTGCTACTCTTTTAGCACATATCTTATATCTACTGCTAGACAAGTAAAACTCCAATAGCTCTCCTCTAAAGCACAAAAGAATCACAATACTACAAAGAATATTAAGATTAATCTTATGATCGTTTATTGGTAATTTGTATGTTGTATATTTTTTTATATTAACAAATTCACTATTAAAATAATTATATTTCATAATTTATAGATAGTTAGTAGAAGAAAACACGAGTAAGTTAGTGCGTCAGTTAGTGCAGAAAGAAGTTTTTCCAAACTTAAGTTAATAAAGAATTATCTTCGATAAACCATGTCACAAGACTCAGTAACTTGGTTATGGTGTCTATTGAGAAAAAAATGTTAGCTGAACTAGATTAGAGTGATTTAATTGTTTTATATTACTACTTTTTGTATTAAAACTTCTAGTAATTTTGATTTACAAAATTTGTAGTTTTCAAATATATGATTTGAAAAAATGAGGGCCACCAAATTGTTTGAAAACTAGGGCCTCCAAAATTCTTGAGACGACCCTGCTTAAAGCTCCTAGCTATCTGGCTCCCCTTGGACCATGTATCCTGGAAGTTCATTTGCTTCCTCTTGAAGCCCATCCTGGGATAGCCCACTTGCCACTTCCTTAATCCATTATGTGCGCCCATCGAGATTGTTACGGATCGTTACAACTATAGCTCTGATACCATTTGTTGGTCCACACAACACCCAATAACTCCATATTAGTGTGATATTGTCTGCTCTGGGCCGTGTCCAAGCCCGCATGGATTTGTTTTTGGGCTCCTCCCAAAAGGGCTTATACTAATGGAGTTGTTTGGCTGCTTATATTCAAGATAATTCTTCTTTATTTTAATGATGTGGGGCTAGGGTTGACACCCACTCTACAATCTCCCCTCAATCCAAGAACCACCAATCTTGTGACCCTTATACCACCGATATTCATCTGTGACTCCTCATCTTGCGGGACACGCCACCTGACTACCTCAGTGTCAAGAAGACTTTCGACACAACCCGTACAAGATCTCCAACTATAGTTCTAGAGCGCCTCTCACACCACATAACTTGCAACCCGCAACCCCATGATTAACTTCTTAACCATCGGCTCTGATACCACTTGTTGGGTGATAATTGGATTTTATATCCACTTGGAGCGTTCCATATCGGCTTAAATTGATTCACTTGGCCTCAAGTTTGTTAAAGTTTGATGTGTTTTTGTTTAGTGGTGCAGGTTCGTGACTTATCGTTAAGGTTGGTGTATTCCGTCAATGTTGGAGTTGATTTGAGCATGGAAATAAAGAAAGAAAGCTTGTTATGATGTTAAATATAATTAATGTAATTACTAATCAGTATTTAAGTGATACAGTGTTAAATCAGAGTTTAAGCTCGAAGCAGTCAGAGTTTGTTTAAATGCTGACGGATGGAAGCGCAAACGCTGACGGATGGAAGCGCAAACGCTGATTAATGGAAGCAACAGAGTTTGTTAAATTCTGTTTGATAGAAGCATCTACAAGTCAACAGTGATTGAAGATAAATATGGAAGCAATATCTTTGGAGATTGAATAGCTATCAAAGAGATTGAGTTGACTTAGAAGATATGTAGCAATCGTGATTGATATCAATTGTATAGCTTAATTATAGGAGTATCAATTCATGATTGTATAGTAGCTGTATGTTTTATAAATACAGTTAGGTTAACCCTAGAAGGGGATCGAACATTGAAATATTCATTCATTGTAACCTAAGCAGCTCTCTCTGATATTTTACATCACTGAAACAGGAATTATTAATTCCAAGCAATTTTTAATTGTTAAAAGTGTGTTCTTGTTAATCTCTCATACAGTATTTGATTATATTTTGTGTATTCGGCCTAACAAGTTGTATCAGAGCCAATCTGTTACTTTATTACAGTTTAAGATCAAAACACACAATAATCAATGGTAGAGATTCCTCCTCCATCAGGTTCTGAGAAGGCTCCTACAACTGTGAGTCGTTATGAAACAATTAGGGTTCCTATTCTAAGACCATCAGAATATGCAATCTGGAATGTAAAAATGACTATGTTTCTGGAGGCTACAGATCCAGAATATCTTGACAGGATTTATGAAGGCCCTCATAAACCTACAAAGCTATCTGTTGCAACTGCTGGTCAAGAAGCAAAAACAGTTCGAAAGGAGAAGAAGGACATGACTCCTGAAGATTTGTCATCTATTACTACGGATGCAAAAGTTAGGCATCTACTTCACAGTGCTTTAGACAATGTTATGTCTAATAAGGTTATTAACTGCACTACTGCAAAAGAAATCTGGGATGCACTTGAAGTTAGGAGTCAAGGAACGGCTGCTATCAAAAAGAATAGAAGAAACATACTCACTCAAGAGTATGAGCACTTTGAGACTAAATCTGAAGAAACCATGACAGAAACATTTGACAGATTCTGTAAACTGCTCAATGATCTGTCATTGGTTAACAAAGAGTATGATCTAGAAGACTCAAATCTCAAGTTTCTTCTTTCTCTACCTGAAAAGTGGGATGTGAAAACAACCACTATTAGAGATAACTATGATCTTGGTGATACTAAGATTGATGAAATCTATGGACTGCTCAAAACTCATGAATTGGAAATGGAGCAGAGAAACAGGAGATCAAGCAAGAAGTTAAAGTCTGTTGCTCTTAAGGTTGAAGAGAAACCATTGAAGAAGAAAACTAAAGGAAAGGCTTTAGTCATTCATTCTGAAAGTGAATCATCAAACTCTGATGGTGATTCAAACACTTCTGATTCATCTGACTCTGAGGATGATGAAGAAGAAATGAGGAAAATGGCTGTATTAATGGTGAAGACTTTCAAGAAAATGGGTTTCAAGAACTTCAAGAAGGGAAAAAGGTTTTCTAGAGATTCAAATGAAGACAGAAAGAGTTTCAGGAGGTCTGAGAGAAAGGATACCAAATCTGGGAAGAAAGACAAGTCTGAGATTCAATGCTACAAGTGTAAGGAGATGGGTCACTATGCTCCTGAATGCAAGAAGGGTAAAACTGGAAAGGCACTTATCAAAAAAGGCAGAGATTGGGTAGACACTTCAGATTCAGATGAGGAAATCAACTATGCTTTCATGGCTTCTATTGAGACAGATTCTGAAACCTCTGAAAACAAGGTACCCCTTACTACCTATGCCTATAATACTGATAATATAACTGAATTGAGAATTTATCTTAAGGCATTGCATATTAGTTATAGGGATCAGACTTTAGAAAATGAGAGAATAAAGTCTGAGAATTCTGAACTTAAAGAGAGAAATAAAATTATTGAAGAAAAACTTGAAAACATGCAACAAGTTCAGAAAGAAAGAGATGATGCTGTCTATCTAGAACAGGATTTGCTAGGAAAATATAAGCAACTAGAATCTGAGTTGGAAAAGGCAAATCACATAATTAAAACTTGGACTGATTCTGGAAAAGCCACTCAATAGGTTTTTCAATCTGACACTGTTGGTTATTCTGAGGAAGATGAACTTAGGTTTCAGAATAAAATCAAGATTAGACCACCACTCCCACCTAAGAAATTTGGAAAATTTGTTAATGGAGTAAGAGAACCTAGGTTTGAAGGTGGAAAACAAGCTGTTAAAAGAGAACCAGTAAAAACCAGTGTTAAGCAGGTTAATATTGGTTTAATGACAGATAAACAACTCAAGCATAAGTTAAAGGAGTTAAAATCTGCTGAGAAACAGAAAATGTCTAGAAAGAATAGGAATGGTAAAGTAGGCATTTCTCAGGGTAAATATCCAATGCTTGCTTCTTTTGCTCCTAGAAAGACATGTCATAACTGTGGTAGTACTAACCATCTTACTAGCTTTTGCAGGAAAAATAAAGACATTAATTCTTTACCTTCCAATTCTGGAGTAAAGAAAGAAAATGTTAGAACTAGACCACAGACTATATGCAAACACTGTGGAAGTACTTGGCATTCAATTTATACTTGCAAAGATTATCATACTATTTATCATAATTACTATGAACCCAAGCCAAATTTGAAATGGGTTAGAGTTAATTCTGCAAGTGTAAACACTGATAAAGTTAGCTTAAACTCTGATAATATGCATTCCGCTACAAAAGCTAACAAAGTTAAGAAATCCAAAGGATCCAAGCAAGTCTGGATCCTTAAAACTAATCCTCAGTAATTGTTTGTGATTTCAGGGCACCAGGGAAAGTACCCTAGTCATGGACAGTGGATGTTCAGGACACATGACTGGAAATAAAGCCCTGCTATCAGAGTATGTGGAGAAGGATGGCCCAAAAGTTTCCTATGGAGATGGCAACATAGGACATACTCTGGGATATGGCAATATCAATCTTGGAAGTGTCATCATCATAAATGTAGCTCTGGTTCCAGGACTCAAGCATGATCTGCTATCTGTGAGTCAAATCTGTGATAGAGGATATCATGTAGATTTTCAGCCTAAATACTGTGAAATCATCAGTAAATCTACAGGGAAAGTTGTTCTAGTTGGACACAGGCATAATAACATTTATGAGATAATGTTGTCAAAAAACTCTGATGGCAAGGCAGTGTGTCTATCAAAAAGAATGTCCAATGAAGAGAGTTGGAAATGGCATAAGAAACTCTCTCATTTGAATCTGAACAACATCAATGAGCTGATTAGAAAGAATCTTGTTAGAGGGCTCCCAAAATCCTTATTAAATGTTGATGGCCTATGTGATTCCTGTCAAAAGGCCAAACAAAGGAAGTCATCTTTCAAGAGCAAGTCAGAATCTTCAATTGTTGATCCTTATCATCTTCTACATGTTGATCTTTTTGGTCCAGTAAATGTGATGTCTATTGGAAGAAAGAAATATGCTTTAGTCATTGTTGATGAACACACCAGATATACATTGGTGTATTTTCTAGCAAAAAAGGATGAGACTGCATTAACTCTGATGGAGCATGTAAAGCAACTGGACAAAGGATCAAAACACAAAGTCAAGATTATCATAAGTGATAATGGATCTGAATTCAGAAATGCAACAACGGAAGAATTCTGCAAAGACAGAGGAGTGAAGCAAGAGTTTTCTGCACCTGGTACACCACAGCAGAATGGTGTAGTTGAAAGAAAGAACAGAACCCTCATAGAAGCTCCCAGAACTATGCTTGATGAAGCAAAGTTGCCAACCTATTTCTGGGCAGAAGCTGTTCAAACTTCCTGTTTTACTCAGAATGCCACTCTGATCAACAAGCATGGAAAAACACCATATGAAATGGTGAGGGAAAAGAAGCCAAACCTGAAATATTTTCATATTTTTAGGTGCAAGTGCTTTGTGCTGAAAACTCATCCTGTACAGTTGACAAAATTTGAATTAAAAGCTGATGAAGGAATTTTTGTTGGCTATCCACTGTCAACCAAAGCATTCAGAGTTTATAATCTGAGAACTAAAGTGATCATGGAGTCTATTCATGTGTCATTTGATGACAAGAAAATAATTGGACTTGAAGATGTAGATGAACATGATCAACTGCACTTTCAAAATGAAGAATTATTCTCTGATGAAGTAAACTCTGATGAAGCTGATCTGACAAACTCTGTTGAGCTAAACTCTGAACCTCTACTGGTAAATACTGAAGAAACTATTCATCCAAATACTAGAGAAGAACCAGTTGAGGGGGAGCATGAAGAATCACTTCAAAGTGATTACTCAAAATCTGATAGTGAGTCATCTGAAAAATCTGGATCAAACTCTGATGACTCAAACTCTGAAAGTCCAAAATCTGATAGTTCAAACTCTGAGCAGTCACATTCAGGGGGAGCCTCAGAGAATGAAGAAAGACATCAAGAAAATCAGGAGAACATGGATCGAGGGGGAGGATCAAACTCTGAGAGAAGTCATTTGCCTTCAGCTAGGAAATGGACCAAATCTCACACACCTGATTTGATTATTGGTGATCCAAATACAAGAGTAAGGACAAGAAGTGCAACAACAAATGAATGTCTGTTTCATGCATTCTTGTCATAAACTGAGCCCAACAAGATTGAAGAACCTCTTCAAGATGCTGACTGGATAACAGCAATGTAGGAGGAGTTGAATGAATTTGAAAGAAATGAAGTTTGGACACATGTACCAAGACCAAAGAATAGGTCTGTTGTTGGTACTAAGTGGGTTTTCAGAAACAAAACTGATAGTGAGGGGGTTGTTACAAGAAACAAAGCCAGACTTGTGGCAAAAGACTATTCACAGCAGGAAAGAATAGATTATGATGAAACTTTTGCTCCAGTTGCAAGGTTGGAGGCAATAAGGATGTTTCTAGCATATGCCTCTCATAAGAAATTCAAGGTATTTCAGATGGATGTGAAAAGTGCCTTTCTGAATGGGAAACTTGAAGAAGAAGTGTTTGTTGAACAACCACCAGGATTTGTGGACCCCAAATATCCAGATTATGTCTACAGGCTTGATAAAGCACTTTATGGACTTAAGAAGGCACCAAGAGCATGGTATGAGACACTAGCTCAATTTCTTCTAGAAAGTGGGTTTCACAGAGGTACAATTGATAAAACTCTATTCTTCTTTAAATCTGGTAGTGATCTGCTTTTGGTTCAAATATATGTTGATGACATAATTTTTTGGATCTACTAATGATAAACTCTGTACAAAGTTTGCCAAGATAATGCAGTCCAGGTATCAAATGAGTATGATGGGAGAGCTTAGTTATTTTCTAGGCCTACAGGTGAAGCAAACAGATGATGGGATTTTCATAAATCAAGCAAAATATACCAGGAATCTTCTCAAGAAATTTGGTATGCTTGATTGCTCATCTGCATCAACTCCCATGGCAACTGCAACTAAATTGGATAAGGATACAGGAGCATCAGTAGATATGACAAACTACAGAGGCATGATAGGGTCTCTTCTTTATCTGACAGCAAGTAGACCTGATATCATGTATGCAACTTGTCTCTGTGCAAGGTTTCAAGCTGATCCCAGAGAACCACATCTCACAGCTGTGAAAAAAATCCTTAAATATCTCAAGGGCACCATTACTTTAGGTCTATGGTCTCCCAGAGAATCAGATTTCAAGCTACTTGGTTACTCTTATGCAGACTTTACAGGCTGTAAGATAGATAGAAAGAGCACCAGTGGAAGTTATCAATTTCTGGGTGACAGACTGGTTTCTTGGTACAGTAAGAAATAGAAATCAATTTCTACATCTACAGCTGAGGCATAGTATATTGCTGCTGGTAGCTGTTGTGCACAGATTCTATGGATGAAGAATCAGTTGCTGGATTATTAATTGAGGTACAGTAAGATTCCTATTTACTGTGATAATCAAAGTGCTATTGCTTTGACAGGGAATCCAGTACAACATTCAATGACCAAGCACATCAGCATAAGGTATCACTTTATCAGAGAACATGTAGAGGAAGGAAACATTGAGCTTCATTTTGTGTCTACTGACCAACAGCTTACAGACATCTTCACCAAGCCATTGAGTGAAGCTATATTTACAAGGCTGGTAAATGAACTTGGAATGGTCTCTGGTTTTGACTAGAGATGCTGGTTAGACTCAAATTTCACTTATGTAATGCATTACTTATGTTTTTGTGATGTGTTAAATGCTTTGTGAACTCAGTTTTTAAACTCTGCTATGTAAACTCTGTTCTTTGACTATCAAACTCTGTTAGCATGTTTTGTCAGTCAAATACTGTTAACATGCTGGATAAACTCTGATTAATTTTGACAATGTTATTGTCTGAGATACTCACCAATGAAGAAAATGTATGAAGCATGATTTTTAGTTATTAATCATGAATCTTTCTGAGTTATCTGTGATCTAATCTTAGACTGTACAGAAATTCAACACAAGCATGATATTGTTTCATATTTATAGCATCTCTTAGTTCATTAATCCTAAACTCTGAGTCTGTAAATATTGTATGCATTGCCTCTCATGAATAATTTCTGATAATGATGACTCCTAAACTCTGTAGTGATACTATGTTCCCAAAGAAATTCACATGGTACTTGATAATTCCTTGTTTGTGCTTGTGAAAATTTATAAACCTGAGATATGTCTCTGTTAATTTTGGTGAGTACTGAAGCATGCTTACACCCTGTGAGATTTTGAGCCTATCAGTGATTGATACATTTTATATCAATCGAATTTTATTGCTGTGTGTTGTTCATCAGTAAGTATGTTGCTCTAGAACTTGTTTCAAACCATTTTGAGACTACATGGTATGTGTGTGCATGAAAATGATAAAGGCATTAGGTTTTACCGCATTTAACCAAACACTGTAAATAAATTTTCAAACCCTTAGTGAACCCCTTTGAGCCTTTTTTTTTTTAAACTCTGACTGTTCAAGAACAGTCTGATTCTTTTAGGGATTGTTGTGCAAACAGTTGGGAATTAATTTGTAAAGGAAAGTTCATTTAGTAGATATACATAAAAAAATGTATATTTACTGATTATCATATACAGTTATGTATTTGCAGTACAACTGGACACTTTGCTCTATTAACACTGTTCAGTTAGCAATTTTTTTTTCTTCCTCTTCCTTTTCACCTGCTTGTTTCTAACCACATTTCAACCCTGAACAAAGTCATTTTAATTTGAGCATACATGTATTCAAAGTAGTGTAAATTTGGTGGACAACCAAGTATATGGTAGCATATGCTTTTCCTGATTGAACTTGAGTGTAAACACTTCACTTAAACACTTGTGTGACTTGAGAGATCTGTGAGTTCTTATATCCATGGCATGGTACTCACTGAATGATGCATTGATATTTATTTCTTGATATTTTTGTCTTTATAGACTGTGTGCTTACTTCGAATATCCTGGACATCAAGGGAAATAGATTAATACAGAGTTCTGTATATAGGCTACTACAGAGTTTATCAATCATCATATATTCAGTGTTTACTATGAGAGTTTGTGCATCCAGTGTTTACTGATTTATTTTTATGGATATTATGAAATATTAGATGCTCTAAAAATTGGATCTGTAAACTCTACTATCCACACACAAATATTCACATCTGTGCAGTTTTTGAAAGGGTACAGTAACAAAGCTGGAGAATTGACAAACGCTGATTGATTTTGTCTAAATACTCTAAGGTATATTTTATTTCAGATGATTTCAAATTTGGGGTAAAATGAGTTTTTGACAGCTGTTGATAAGTGTAAAAGTGTTTAATTGTGTTAGTAATTAGAGAGAGAGAAAGTAGCAGTAATTATGGTTGTAATTACTGATCATGCCCGTCTAATTCGTTAATTATGTGACACTTGTCCCAATCACACATTTTTCAACGATCGTGTCCCACTACACATGGTAACTGTTTGCGTGTTTTACTGCTAAAACGTTTGAGTTTAACTTTTCTCTTCATATTCACTCATACACATTCACTCACTCATTTTTTACTCACTCACAGTTACATCATATTGTTTTTTTCACTTGCAAAATTCATCAAACATCTTTCACTCATATCATTTTCTTTCGTATTTCTTCTCAAATTGTTCTAATGGCAACCAAACCTTTCAATACTCTTGGCCTCTTGTTTGTTTCTAACAATTATGCAGCTCCTTTAAACAATGAAAACGCTCCAGATGCCTTTCATTTGATGCAGAGTTTCTTACGCTATTCAGAGATTGGTAAAGCTTTGGTTGAACCCCAAACGTTGTCTGCATCACAAATTGCCTCCTTTTGGTAAAACTCTGTTTATGATGATGGTGGATGTAAGAACCCAGATTTTTGATAGAATTAAAACTTTTTCTTATGTAATAATATAGGAGTACATAGTTGCTATGACTGCAGTGTAACGAATATCTATTGAATATATGGGATGGATTTAGATTCAAATATTTATATGTCATGAAGAATGCTTTTGGTTGACAGCAACGATAAGAATGATCTATCTCCTAAGGATATAAGTTATATTATTCCAAGAAAGATTATTCTTGTGTCATCCAAATCAATATCTATTATAAGTCCAGCGGTTCCGTAAAAAAGTTAAGGAACACTCGAGGGTAAACCAGGTTCATTTTCCTAATTATAGGAATTAAATAAAAATAAGTGATGAATAGTGATTTTGGTGGAATTTGGAATATTATTATAATAATGCTATATCCGGTATTCGGAACGGATTTCTGAGTTCGTATTAGTGATCCAGAAGGAAAATAAGTGTATGTAAAAGCTGTCGGATTCAGAAAAATAGCACTTTTATTTTCTCCGAGAATTCCCTGGACACTGCAAGACTGAAGGGTTTATAAAAGGGATTTAAGGAATTTAAATTCGAGAAGTATTAAGAAAGATGAGGAATAGTATTATAAATATTAAGAAGGTTTTCGGTAAAACCCTAACTAGAAACGAATGAGTTATTCCTTCGAACGATCAATGAATTAAGCAATAAACGGACAAAGAAACAAGCAGAGGGAGCAAGAGTCATGCACAAGCCACTAGAAAATATCTAGTAACCAATATAGTTACAAGAGTAACTAGAATCAAGTGATCAACCAAGTACTTAGCAAATCTAACTACAAGTTAGCCTTAAACCACCACAAAATCAACACATGTCCCTCCTAATTGCATCATCTAGTGCATCACACTCCACTAACACCACTTGGATGAGATATTATCTTAGAAACATCACTTTATGCATTATTGAAAATCAACCAAGCAAAACACTCCATTTTCTTCCTTTTCTTTAAAAACATTCGGCCAAAGCTAGAAGTAGGAGTTCCCACCATCACTTGATCTCCGAATTTTTATGGTAAGTACTACACTTCATATGAATGATCTCCTAAAAATTTCAAGTCCAAACCCCTTTGTTTCCATTTTCAAAAAAATCATCAAATTAGGTGATGAATAGTGTTCTTCAAGAACTAACTTGATTTTTCTTGATTTCTTTGGTTGATCTAGCAAGATTAAGCACTCCTAAGGACCCTACCAAGCTTTGTAAGGCTATTTCACACTCTCAAGAAGGTATAATGATCATGAAACCCTAGCTCTTAGTTTAAGTTTTGATGAATATGGAGTGATTTTATAGTAGTATGTTCATGATAATGTTATAAGCATGATTAGTTAAGTGGTTTAGTTGATTTAAGAAGCATGATGATTTTGATGCTAAGATCAGTAGCTTCTGGAATTTTTGAGATGAAGAACATGTGTATAAGTTGGATTTGTGCCCGGTGTGGCTTGGTATTGTTGTTATAATTTTTAGAACGTTCGATTTATAGCCGTCGTAATGCCAAAATTTCATTAACCTTAAGAACACGAACTTGACAGTAGATGTAACTCACTGATTAGCTTTGATTTATGCCATGATAAGCTAGATTATGTTATGAGCTTCGTTTTGATATAAAGATCGCATGAAACGGACTTACGGTTTAGGAGTTATGATTAAATTCGTAAAAGTGGTTCGGAACCGTAATCAAAAGTTCGTAATTGAAATTGATTCCCATAAATGTCATTTAATCAGTGGCGAATCTTAAAAATTAAATAATAGAGATCATAAGGACGGTGTGGGAGAAGACCTCGTATTAAAAAGATCATTTTTCGATTTTATAAAAATGTTCGAATCAAGGTTAAGTACGAAAGTACCCCTAAAAGGTATACTTGGTTATAACTTCGGTAACCGCTTAGAAAACGATCGATAAATCTCGAGGTCTAATCTTTCGACTATAAAAACTTACAAAATATAAATACTTACCACATGTAAGTATAATGACACGCTTTAGTAACGAACAAGTGTCGGATAATAAAAGCAATAATAAGAGTGAATTAGAGGGGTATAACGAAACGACTTGAAAACGTATTTCGATTTAAGTTAAGTTTATACTTAACCTTTTGAAAGATGTTAAGTGAATAATCCCGAATGCCTTGACTATTTATAGATCATCAGGCTGACCCGGGACACGCTACCACTACCCCTACCCGTACTCGATTCCCAGGCAAGTTTCAAATCCTTGTTAAAAGGCTGTTGTTGTGAATATATATACATGTGCTTTCTGTTATACATATGCCATAGCATGCATGCCTACTTGAAAAATCATATTGATATACTTGTTCCCTGAATTATTGTTGGCTTATAAGTTAGATAGTTAATATATCAGTTATAAGCCAGAAATTACTAAGACCCTTAAGCGAAGGGCATCTGAATCTCATTTTTTGATTATAGACCGGGAGTCGATAATTCTTGATATATTGATATTATTTTCAGAAGAAAATATTTAAGTAAATATTTTCCATTTATTATCTGGCGAATATTATTGGAATATTCCCTTGAGATTATTTGATAAATATTATTCGGATTATTAATCAGATGTTATTTATTCGAGGAATATTATGTATTTAATATTCATCTAAAGTCGATTACATATTCGAATATTATTTCGAACCTCACTTAAGTTATTTACTGAAAGAATATTCATTCTTATTTACTCGATAAATATTATTTTGAATATTCATTCGAGTTTATTTATTTAATGAATATTATTATAATATTCATTCGAGCCTTATTTATTTAAATGAATATTATTTCGAATATTCATTCAATCTCTATTTATTTTATAAATATTAGTTGAACAATGATTCGAACTCCAGTTATTCGATAAATATTATTTTGAATATTCCCTTGAGATAATGAATATTATCTTCGACATTTATTTAAAGTCGATTCAATTATTGAACATAATTTCAAATATTCATTCGATAATCATTTCTTCGATAAATATTATTAAGTTGAATATTCATTAATTATTCAATGAATATTGTCTCAAATATTCAGTCGATAATTATTTCATCAATAAGTATCTTTCTTGAGTTGAATATTCATTATTGATTCAATAAATATTATCTCAAATATCCATTTGATGATTACTCCATCAATAAGCATTGTTATTAATTTGAATATTCATTATTTGCTCAATGAATATTATTCTGATTATTTCTTCAAAGATTACTCCGAGTAACACTGTTCCAATATCTGTGACTTAATAAATATTCTTAGAATATTTATTTAATTCTTCTAACTCGTTTCAAATATAATTTACTTCATTCAGTATCATCGACCTTCGAATATTATATAAACTATTTCAGAGTCTTATTATTATTATTATTATATTATCAAGGAAGGTTCTCAGTGATTCCATTCTTCCTTCGATTCTATTGTAAGGGAACCTTACTTGAGGAATGTTATTTATCTTGTGACTGCCCGGTCATAAATTATTCGTTTCACTCGCAACGTGGTTGCTGTTATTCATGGTATTACGTGTACCCACTCATTATTCGAGGGGTAAGAATGTTGGAACAAGTTGGTATCCATTAACAAGCAACAGCTTGGGAAATATTGGTGAATTTTCCTTTCCAATTAGATACGACTACCTGGTGGAGTCTTATCAACAAGTATTTTACTTGGGGAAAGGGGGACGAACTTTACGTTTCAAAGTTATGGTTGTGAAATGAACTAGGAGATGCGTAAGTGACCCAGTGGCGCCGGTCCAGCAAATGGCCCAACCGTTGGCCGAGGGGGTTCCAGAGGGCGGTAGACAAGTAAATCCGTCGGTGCTTCCTTCTACATGTAGTAAACAAGAGGTGGGGAGCATAACATGCGACTGATCATCGTGTAAATGCTATGTCTCCTGGCGCGTCAAACTCCAGTATTAGTTCATCACTCAATGTTGGAAATTTTCTGCAACATCATCTTAGTTGGCAGAGTTGAAAAGTATTTCAAACCGGAATTGCAATATCTTTCTTGCAAGTTCCTATTTTTATGAAAATGATGCTATCTTGCTTATTTTGGCATAGCACATGCTTCCACGAAATATATACCTGTTGAGTTACCTTGTAACTTCATCATTTATATTAAACTGGCAATATTTTCTCTAATGCATGGCATATGGTTTAAAAATATATCTTTGAACTGTTACACATATCACTATACAGTTATATTATTATTGGTGGGCTATTGCTCACCCTTGCTTATTATTATGTCACAACAACAGCTAGGTCACATGGCTCGCGTCAGGCACACTCGACGCAAGCAGGTTACCCGCCCCACAGGACTACCCGCTGATATCATCGCTATCATTGCTGAGGTAGCATTGATCAGCAGCCTTTGGGTTACCAGTTTAATTATATGTATCAATAATGTTAATCAACGGCAAACTCTTAAACTTATGATGTTATCCTTTCGGTCTGTAATAACTTATATTCGTGGAACCGTAATGTGAGACATATTTCAATTTCATCTCTGGGACTATAACTGTGTCTGTGAGTGGTTATTATCGTGGGGTCACAACATGTGATTTATTTATTGTGGATTCAAGTTAAGTATCAAACATGGAAAATAAGATCGTAACGACATCGTAACGACCCGATCCCGGACCCCGGATCTGGGGGTGTTACAGTGGAGAGAATGGGACTCCATCTATTATTTTCACGTATGACGAAACTGACTATGTTATCACTCCAGATACAGTCATAGAAACCATGGGCTTTGACATTCATACTTCGTATGCTATTGCTTTTGAAAAGAATCTATGAGAGATGCTGCAGCAGATTTGATATTCAGTGTCTTTGGCTAGACTTGGATCAGTGAAAAGGCCATAGTTGAGAAAAGAATGGAGTTTCTTCTTCGACTGTATTATAAGGGCTTTTGGAAACAAAGTCACCAACTGGGATGTAATTCCTATTGATAGTCTTCAAATCGGGTATTCTCTTTTCTATGGTAGTAATTTTGATTTTGGAAGACTTGTGTTGATGAACTTAGGTGATCGGTTGTCAGCATCTAGAACTGTGTATTTTGCTAGATTCTATCAAATGCTATTTACTGCTTGTGTGCCAAATGTTGAAATAGCTGATGCTGATGTGATTCAGCCCTTTAGGGTCAATAAAAGAATTTTCTCTGACTTGACAAATAAGGATGTTCACAAGGATGTGCCTGCTCTGGTTTACCCTCTTGCTTTACAGAACTTTATAAATCAACCACAAGAACCTCCACAGCCTGAACAACCTTCTCTACACATCAATCACACTTCAGTCCTAGTATCCACTTCTACTACACAACAACCTTAACCTTCATCCACTCTACTTGAACCATTAAACACTGAACCACTAAACACTGAACCATTAAACTCTGGACCTCAAAACACTTAACCATTAAACTCTGAACCTCAATTACCTCAACCACATCCTCAGTCTCCTACTCAACCTCAACCCCAACCTGATCAACAACCTAAATCCAAACGTGGGGGTAGAACCAAGCATGCTGCTCACAATTCCAGGCATAGCTTGGCAAGGGCTAAGAGGGCCAGAAAAGAGAAGAAGGAGAGAGCTAATAGGTCTCCATTATCTTCTGTTGTTGAAGAAGAGTCATCTTCTGATGAAGAAGAGGTAGCAGTTGAGGTGCTAACCTACAAAAGAATGAAGTTGGTAATCTTTGATTCTGATGAAGAGATAAATATTGAAGATCCAGAGGTTCTTTCTACAGACATACCTGCTGTTGAGGTAAACACTGAAGAAGAGGCTGTGCAATCACCAGTACATATGCCAATGGATGAGGACAATAGAGATGGTTTTCCTTCTTTGGATGATTTTGCTAATCCTATCATGCCATTCTCTGATCCTGTTGATATTCCTACTTCCTCTTTTCCTATTCAATCTGAAGAAACTAGTGCAGCTGATCAGCCTACTGTACTTCTTGATGAAACAGTGGCTTCTCATACTGATATATTCTTTGATGCTCACCAGGGTTCTGAACATGGTGAAGAAGTTGAAAAGGCAACTAAGGATGTAATCTCTGAAACTCTGGCTGAAGCTGTTGATAAGACTGTTGAGTCTGAAGAGCAACCTGATAAGCATGTTGAAGAAGTTACAGAGGTAGTTGCTGAGTTTGCAGAGAATGCTGAAGTTGTTGAAGAAACTTTAGAAGCTGTTGCAGAGAATGTTGAACTGCATACAGCTGAGCCTGTTATAAACACTGTGGATAGTGTTGTAGAGAATGCTGAGGTGCTTCACACTGATTCAATTCCAGATGCTAATGTTGCAGTTGAAGCTGAAGAAA
The DNA here is from genome assembly GCA_037693485.1 of Kitagawia praeruptora. Taxonomy (NCBI): domain Eukaryota; kingdom Viridiplantae; phylum Streptophyta; class Magnoliopsida; order Apiales; family Apiaceae; genus Kitagawia; species Kitagawia praeruptora. The sequence continues at coordinate 109,815,688 of CM075351.1, read as the reverse complement.
GTGGAGACTCTGATTCTTTTCAAAGTGCTCCTGTGCAAACTGATGCAAAGCATGCACGTTTCACTCAGCCTTCTACATCACATGAAGTTGAAGCAGAATTCGTTGCTAAATTTTCTGAAAACTGGCACAAGGAAGATTGTATATTTCCTAGAGAGAGAGCAGCAAAATTTGTGAAACAAGCTACTACAGCAATTTCAAATCCAGACATTCTTTCTTGTTTGAAGGCCACAGTGGTGCAAGTCAAAACACTGGATGTCAGACTTGATGATTGTTAGAAAGCAGTTACTGATCTGAAAACTGACCTGCAGGCTAAAGATATGACTCTGGAGTTTGATACTAAACTCAAAATTTCAAAATTTTCTAAAGCTCAAGATGAAATGTTTAACAGGCTGAACAAAATTGAACAAAATCAGAATGTCTTGTCTGGAAAAGTTGATTCTATTGCTACCTCCTTGGAGCTAATTACTTCAATTCTGATTCCTGATGATGTCAAAAAGGGGGAGAGATATGCTAAGACTAAATGCAGGCAGTCTCAAACTCTGATTCAGAAGGATGATGCAGGAGATGGAGAAGCAAGAAGTCAGAGGAATCTAAGGTCAAGGGCAACTGATAAGAGTTTCCAAACTGGCAACATTTCTAAATCAAACTCTGATGCTGTATACACTGATACTCAGGGTACTTCCAAAACTTAGAGTTTGGTTTTATCTTCAAATCCATAGACTGATGAGGAATTGGCTGCTAAGTTGTTCCTTGAAGAAAATGAAGAGGGAGTTACTCTTGTAGACATTCAAGCCGAGGAAAAGAGTTTACAAGCAGAACATAAGAAGGCTTTGAAGTCTGGCAAGTTGAAGAAAAATGTAAAAGCTGCTAAGCCTGTTCTTAAAGGCATTATGTTTAAAGAGAATGTTGGTGTTGATCAGAGGATGCAAGTATCCAGAAAGCCAACAGAAGCAGAAGTTAAGTTGAAACTGAAAGGTAAAGCTGTGGAAGAAGAAAGAGATTCTAAAAAGTCAAGTACAACCTCTGTTACTAAATAAGTTGTATAGAAGAAAGAAAACACAACCTCTGTTGCTACACGAGTTGTGCAGAACTCTTTATCTCCTTCATTACAATCAGTTTTTGGAAAAACATCAATTTTTGAACAAACTCCAGAGACTGGAGGTCCTATGGATTTTTCTGATGGAAAAGGTTTAACAGGAAAGATTGGAAGAAATAGAGCTGGTCTGGGCTCACATAAAGATTCAAGGCAACAAACTGGTCCTAGAGATCCTTCATCACTGGCTATTCCAGGTCGTGGTGTAACTCAAGAGAGCTTAGACAGACTGGAGTCAGTACAGTTGGTCTATCAGAAGAGTTTAGAAAAAGATTTTCTCTTGTATTTTATGTCTGATGGAACAGTATACAAGATTGGTGAGTTTGATCTTGATTTGAAGTATTGGGAAGAATTAGAACATGTTCTGTATCTTTTCAAAGTGAGGAAACGAAGAACTGAGTCAGTTGCAAATGTGCTTAGACAAAAGATGCTTCATAACTTGGCAACTAGAGGCATGAAATACAACATCAGATATGTTCCTAAGTGCAGAGATTGGAATGGAAATCTTATTGAAATGAAGAAAGGTACTACAAAGCTGAAAACTGATCTAGGTGTCACAGTTCTTGATTTCAACTCACAATCAGAGGAAGTGAAATTTATCAGACTGGGAAATGATATGAGGAGAAACAAAATTTATGATCTGAGATCTGCTATCTATCAGACTGATGAAAGTGATCCTGAGTTAAAGGAATTAAAGGAGATAATGCAGAGAGAACTTGAGAATGCTGAGAGAAGATTGCTGATAGATTATCTCAGAACGACACCAGATCTTGAGGCAATTTGATAAAAGATGCTCTGTAAGAATTTCTTGTTTTTCTGTAGATTTTGTTTAAGTAGTTTAAACTCTGATTACTTGTTAAACACTGCATTTGTCTATTTTGTTTTGACATCATCAATTATCATTAACTTGTGCACTTTTGCTAATGAACAAGTTGGGGGAGATTGTTACATATAATTGATGTAATTACTAATTAGTGTTTAAGTGATACAGTGTTAAATCAGAGTTTAAGCTGGAAGCAGTCAGAGTTTGTTTAAACGCTGACGGATGAAACCGCAAACGCTGACGGATGGAAGAGCAAACGCTGATTAATGGAAGCAACAGAGTTTGTTAAATTCTGTTTGACAGAAGCATCTACAAGTCAACAGTGATTGAAGATAAATATGGAAGCAATATCTTTGGAGATTGAATAGCTATCAAAGAGATTGAGTTGACTTAGAAGATGTGTAGCAATCGTGATTGATATCAATTGTATAGCTTAATTACAGGAGTATCAATTCATGATTGTACAGTAGCTATATGTTTTATAAATACAGTTAGGTTAACCCTAGAAGGGGATCGAACATTGAAATATTCATTCATTGTAACCTAAGCAGCTCTCTGTGATATTTTACATCACTGAAAGAGGAATTATTAATTCCAAACAATTTTTAATTGTTAAAAGTGTGTTCTTGTTAATCTCTCATACAGTATTTGATTATATATTGTGTATTCGGCCTAACATATGAGTTGCCATTAAAGGGTTTCATATGTCTTATGATTGAGGACGGAAGCATTTGCAACAAGAACGGGAAGAAACGGAGCGAAAACGAAAAAGAACTGCAGAAAAATCAGCACGGACAGTAGCTGCGCGCAGGCAGTGCATGGGAGCATGCAGGTAGCGCGTGTGGCAGGAGGATTGGGCGCAGGCAGTGCCTGGGACGCGCAAGCTACGCGCGAAGCTGAAAAATTACTATTTTGCCCTTTTTCGAGTTCTAGTTAAATTTTAAGCAGTTTCTTGCACCTAAATCAAATTCTTGTTGTGTTATAGGGTATTTTCTTGCTTGGCAAGACTTCTAGAGCCTATTTAAACACATCCTACCATTGTAATTTAGAACATTATATATCATAGCTTAGACTTGCAAGATCTACTTCATCTTTTGTGTGCTTTTCTTAGGCATTATTCTAGATTCGAGATTTGTTTTCTCAACTCTTTGTTTTAATAATATTCTACTTTCATTCATATCTTGTTCCATATCATGTTTTCATCAAATCCCATGGTGACGAACGGTTCAATTATGAACTAATCGTTGTCATAGGATTCTAACGGATTAATCTATGTAACTTAGTAGTTTGTTGCTTTAAAGAATTGTGTGTGATGAATTCTTGATATCCTCGTATGGTTAATCTTAATGCTTTTAGATGCGTAGCTAAAATCTAAATTGAATTGTTAATCTCTTGTGAAGTGAAAGTGGATCTTGAGATTTAGAACTTGCCATGCTAGAATAGGTTCATGATTGTTTATCAACGTGATTTGTAGTGTAAGATTAAAATACTTATATTTCCCTATGTGATCAATATGGATAACTTGTTCTTCAACCGTTATGTTTTCAAATTGTATAGACATATAGGGTCAAAGCATAATTGGTGTCTATTCATCTTCTATCTCTTTTGTGGATGTATGGGTAGTTTGGTATACGTTTGCTGACAGGTAGCGTGTACTTATTTCGTGTTGTCCGATCAGATATCAAAACCATCACATGCATTGATTAAAGGCGTCAGCTCTAAGTGAAGTAGATAATGAAGTTAGAGTCCCATGTTTATTCTCATATAATTAATTCAGTTTTAATTCTCAATAATTAGTTAATTCTTAGTTTAATAATTTGCATCTTAATTTAATTTAGATAATCGAAAATCAATAATTGTTACTTGTCTTAGCAGTGAGTTAAAACCATACATTGTTGCATAAGTACATCTACTGAATTGAAACCTAAACCAGATCTCTGCGGAACGAACTCGATTTAAATCTATATTACTTGTGACCACGTATACTTGCGTGATTTTGTGTTAACAAGTTTTTGGCGCCGCTGTCGGGGATCATCGGTGTTTTACTTTTAGTTTATGTGCTTGTCATCAGTGGTCATTATCGTTCACTAACTCGGATTTCTTACTTAGTTTGTTTGTTTCATGGTGTTTTCAGGTACTCGAACGTGTATGCGAACACGTTTGCAGACTCGTAAGGAAAAACTGGAAGAAGACGATATTGCACTAGATAAAACCAAAGAGGATCTTGAACCAGTAGTAGAGATGGGTGATGCAGCAGTAGCAGTTAAGCCTTTGAAGGACTATTCTCACCCATAGATCAATGACATACAATCTAGTATTGTCAGACCAGCAATTGTTGCTAACAACTTTGAGATCAAGATGAGCACAATTCAGATGGTGCAGAATTCGGTTCAGTTTGGGGGTGCTTCAACAGAGGATCCTAATATGCACATCCGGGACTTTATCGAGATCTGCGACACTTTCAAGTTCAATGGTGTGTCGGAAGATGCTATCAAATTGAGGCTTTTCCCATTCTCTCTTAGGGATAAAGCTAAGAGCTGGCTACACTCTCTACCAGCCGGTTCCATTATTACTTGGGAAGATCTTTCTCAGAAATTTCTTACGAATCTTTCCCATGGCTAAAACTGTAGCAATCACGAACCAGCTAACTCAATTTGCTCAGCAATCTGGTGAATCGTTGTATGAGGCTTGGGAACGTTACAAGGAGATGCTGCGAAAGTGACCTCATCATGGCATGCCAGACTGGATGGTGATTAATGGCTTCTATAATGGGTTGGGAGCATAGTCTAGACCGTTGCTTAATGCAGCATAAGGTGGAGCTCTATGGGCTAAGAGGTACGAGGAGGCTTATGATCTAATCGAAACGATGGCTGCTAATGAATATCAAAATCCAACCCAAAGACTTTCTCAAGGCAAGGTAGCAGGTATTCTTGAAGTTGATGCAGCTACAACCATTGCAGCTCAGTTGAAAGCTCTAACGATGAAGGTGGATTCTCTTACTAATTATGGAGTTCAACAGGTCACTAGTATTTGTGAGCTATGTGCGGGCGCACATGAGACAAGTCAGTGTGCTATCTCTTCCGAGTCAGCACAGGTTGTTATTAACTTATAGAGACCTTCTGTACCAGCTCCAGCCACCTATCATCCTAACAATCGGAACCATCCTAATTTCAGCTGGGGCAACAATCAAGGTGCACAACAACCACAGCCTTATCAGCAGTTTCAAGGTCAGCAATATGGAGCTCAGCCATGTAATTCTTCAGGTTTTCAACAGCAAGGACAATAATATCATCAGCAGTATGCTCCAAGGCAACCATTCCAACCTCCAGGTTTTCAGCAACAGCCTCAGGCTAATGCAGGGCAATCTTCTAATGAAAAATTAGAATTGGATGAGTTGAGGTTGATGGTTAAAAGTCAGGTAGTTTCTCTCAAGACCTTGGAGATCCAGATGGGGTAGCTTGCAAGTGCTTTACTTAATATGTAACAAGGAACTCTTCCAAGTGATACGGAGCCTAATCGAGGCAGGAGAGAGGGTAAGGAATAGGTCAATGCAGTTACTTTGAGATCTGGAAAAGTCACGAAGGATAAAAAATCAGCAGCTGAGGAAGATGAAGAAATCAAGAAACAACAGGTGGAGGCGTCTGCAGATAAAGAAAAGGCAAATTTTGAATTGACAGCTGATCAGTTGGATGGAGAAGCGGAAAAAGGCAAAACCTTTGCTGAAAAATCTACTCCAAAGCAGTCTACAGAGAGCAATCAGATCTATCCACCCCCTCCATTCCCAAAAAGACTTCAAAAGCAAAAATTCTACTGAAAATTCTCCTCCGAAGAAGAAGTTGGTGAATCAGATCTATCCTCCTCCTCCATATCCTCAACGCTTACAGAAATAAGATCATGAAAAACAGTTTCAAAAGTTTATGGATGTCTTCAAGAAACTGTCCATTAACATTCCTTTTGTTGAAGCATTGGAGCAGATACCGAGATATGCAAAGTTCATGAAGGATATTTTGTCACGGAAGAGAAGGTTGGAAGAATTTTGAACAGTGGCATTGACAGAGGAGTGTAGTGCGGTGTTGCAACATAAATTGCCTCATAAACTTAAGGATCCAGGAAGCTTTAAAATTCCATGCGCCATTGGAAAGTTGTCTTTTGACAAATGCTTATGTGATTTGGGAGCTAGCATTAATCTCATGCCCTTGTCTATTTTCAAGAAACTTGGTCTGCCTAATCTGAAGCCAACCAACATCTCCTTGCAGTTGGCTGATAGGTTGATCACTTATCCAAGGGGTATAGTAGAGGATGTCTTGGTGAAGGTTGATAAGCTCATATTTCCTGCCAATTTTGTGATTCTAGATTTCGAATAAGACAAGAAGATTCCCATAATCTTGGGAAGGCCTTTTCTAGCTACGGGTCATACTTTGATCGATGTGCAAAAAGGAGAGCTTAGAATGAGGGTGCAAGATCAGAATGTCACCTTTAATGTGTTCAAGGCCATGAAATTTCCGACAGAGGATGAAGAGTGTTTCAGTGTGGAAATGGTTAATACGGGTCAGAGAAAGAAGTTTGATCAGTTGTTGAGCAAAAAGTTGGACACACACATTCTAAAGCATCACATCAATGATTCCATTGACAGTTCTTCAATTCGAGATCTCTCGAATGTCAAGCTCGGAAAACTTCCATCCCATTTGAAGTATGTCCTTCTGAATGATGAGTTGGTGATTTTTAAAGTGTGTCAAGATAATGTGTTAAGAAGGTGGATCATGGATGATGAGGTAGAAGAGTGTTCTTATCAATCAACTGTGAAGCATAAACACCTTAGAGGTGTGAAGAAGAAAAAGAAAAAATCGATTGGAGGAAAAGTCAAGGGAAAGTTTGATTTAGAAAAGATGTGGGAAGATAGAAAGAAAGTTGTCAGACAATGGGTGAATGGTCCTTCTGATAAGGACAAGTCGAATGCGATCTTCGAGCCACCATGATTTGAATCATATTTGTCCGCTAAATGACGTTAACGACAGCGCTTCGTGGGAGGCAACCCATGTGGTTCCGACGAATAGGTATGTTTTCTACTATCCCTCGTATTTACTTCCATTCAATGCGGACATTGAATCTTTCAAGTTTGGGGGTGGTTTGGGGGATAAGTAGTGTGTAGTAGTTATGTGTGTGTGTCATTGTGTTCATATAGGTATCATGTTTTGCATATTAGTGGTAGTTCATGCATGTATGTTCGTGTTATCTATGTTGGTTTCATATAGGACATTCTGTTTTTATTTTTGTATACCATGTGAGTCCATATTAGTTGCATTTCATGGCATGCATTTTTCATGATCCCTTAGGACGAGCTAATTCTGATTGGAAGGTAGATGTATTATTGAGTGTGGTAATTGATATGGGCTAAAAGTAAGACCTAAAGACACATTTAATGTGGCATTAATTAGGCCTAGAATGGTCCAAACGTGGGGCCCACCAAATAGGCCCAAACCCTATTTATAATATTAATTTCGTAATTAATATTAGGGGTAATAAATAGCTCAGCAAATAAGAGTCAAACAAGGATATAACTCTTGCCTGACTTAGCCTCCAAGATACATACTTCAACATGGAAACTGATTCCTACAAGGAAGAGATCTAGAACCTTCCTCAAGGAAGACTTGTCCACCAAGTCTCTGACTCCTACCTTAATGCTAAGGCTTCTCAGCCTATATAAAGGGTCTGAGTCCTCATCCTCAGAACTACGTTTTTGGCTTGATTCTCAATACGAGATACGTAGGCACTCTATGAGGACCGATTAGTCTCGAAACGTGGAAACATCCATTAAAGCTCGAAGCTCACCAACCCCTTTGCATTAAACGCACATAAACCCTAGCCGCAATATTCATAACCTAGTTTTTATTCCACAACAGTTGGCGCCATCTGTGGGAAAAAGACATCAACTATGGTTCAAACACGAAGAACAGCAACGACCTCTACCGAGGCCTTGCCCATCAGCTCTGCTCCGCCCGCTACTGAACAAGCACCCTCATCCATAGGGGCAATCGTCCAAGCTCAAGTTTCTCAACCTCCAGGGATGAATCCCCTTGTTGAGAGAACGTTGCCTGTGGATATTGCCCCAAATCAAGGGACTGGATCTCTTCAGATGGTGGTCTCTCCTTTGAACAATCGTCCACCACCTTTAGATGGTCATATCTCCACTACCGTGCTCCCTTTGAACACCAACCCGATGTATGGGCTACCTAACTATCCCCCTCAATAGAGGGACCCTAGGACAAGCGGCACGCTACAGATCCGGGATCGAGAGTATAATGATTACTACTCTGGTCCTTACACTACCGATTCGTCTTCTGATGATGATCGTGATGAAGCCCCGAGGAGGCGACGAGCTAACAAAGAACCTCGAAGGAGGACTCATACTGCCCATGACGAACCTCCTTTGACAACTGCTGAGAGGATCTGGGCTTATGAGGCCGAGATCTTAAAATTGAAGGATGATATGGTAAGGGAGCAAGAAATATAAAGATTGAATCAGAATCGACCTCCTCCAACCTCAGGAGGGATTTCTTTTGTCGATTTAGAGAGGCCTTCAAGAAGGCAGAGAAGGCCTGGCACCCCGCATGAGAAAACAACAAGGGTAGAAACCCCCAAGAGTAACCCCAAGGATTTGATGCCACTTAGAGATACTGATGATCCCACACCTCCATTCACTGAGGAAGTGATGAGTGCTCGCATCTCTAAGAAGTTTAAGATGCCTACCATTAAGGCTTATGATGGAACGGGTGATCCCGCAAATAATGTCAGGACGTTCTTGAACGCACTATTGCTACAGCCTGCATGTGACGCTTTGAAGTGTAGGGCGTTCCCTCAAACCTTGTCGGGCATGGCTCAAAGATGGTATAGCCGGTTGCCTGCGAACTCAATTGGCTCCTTTAAGGAATTGAGTGCTGCTTTTGTTAGTCAATTTATCAGCAGAAGGGTTCATGAGAAAAGTTCTGCCTCCCTCATGTATGTGGTACAAGGGAAGAACGAAAATCTGAGAGATTACCTTAAGAGGTTCACTAAGGAGACGTTGAACGTCACTGATTTGGAGAATAAGGTGGCCATGGTAGCCATGGAACATGGAACTACTGATCTGTTCTTTAAAAGGTCATTGGCGAACCATCCACCTGAAAACATGGCCGAGCTCCAATGAAGGGCTGACAAGTATATCAAAGCTGAGGACATCATGAAGAAGGAAGCTGAGGACAGCGGGTCTTGATAGACAATGGAGCTTCAGTTGATATTCTGTTTCATGATGCATTCGTAAAGATGGGATACAATGATTCTCAGCTAACCCCAACAATCATGCCGATCTACGGATTTAATGGAGTTGAGTCCAAGGTTGAAGGGACTATTCAGTTGCCCATGATGATCGGGCAAGAACCTAAAGAAGCTACTCAGATGTTGAATTTTCTGGTAATTAAGGCAGCCTAACTTATAACGCAATCCTGGGAAGGACTGGACTTCATGCGTTCAAGGCTGTTGCCTCAACTTAACATATGAAGATTAAGTTTCCAACCCGGAAAGGTGTTGGAGAACAAAAGGGCGACCAGAAGATGGCCAGAAGTTGTTATGTATCCGCATTGAGAGCTGATGGAGTCGGGGGCAGGTACTCCCGATTGAAGACATGGATGTCTGTGATGATGACGAACACTGAGGGAAGCCAGCAGAGGATTTAACCCCCATCCCTCTAGAGCTGGGCGACCCTGAGAAAGTTACGTATATAGGAGCATCTCTGAAGGAATCCCTGAAGGGCGAGTTGACAACGTTCTTGCAAGAGAATAGCGATGTGTTTGCTTGGACAACAGCGGACATGCCAGGATTGACCCCCAACTTATAACTCATAGGTTGAACGTCGATCCTGAGCGAAAGAAGATAAAATAGAAGAAGAGGAATTTTGCTCCTGAGAGGTAGGAGGCCATTAAGCAAGAAGTTGACAAGCTACTAGAAGCTAGGTTTATTGAAGAAATTCAGTTCCCCGAATGGTTGGCTAACCCTGTGATGGTTAAGAAAGCAAATGGGAAGTGGAGGATGTGCATAGACATCACCGATTTAAATGACGCATGCCCAAAGGATTGTTTTCCTCTGCTGAGGATTGACACCTTGATAGATGCCACTGCTGGACATGAGATGCTGAGCTTCATGGATGGATTCAGCGGCTATAATCAGATTAAGATGCACAAGGATGACATCCCTAAGGTATCTTTCATAACTGACTTTGGTGTTTTCTTTTATCTTGTTATGGCTTTTTGTCTAAAGAATGCAGGAGCTACTAACCAACGATTGGTGAATAAGACATTTACCCATCTGATTGGGAAAACCATGGAGGTCTATGTGGACGACATGTTGGTCAAGAGCCTATCCAAGGCAGACCATATCAAGCACCTCAGAGAGGCATTCGAAGTGCTGAGGCACCACAAGATGATGTTGAATCCAGCCAAGTGTGCTTTTGGTGTTGGATCAGGAAAGTTTTTGGGATTGATGGTATCAAAGAGAGGCATAGAGGCCAACCCTGATAAGATCAAAGCGATCTTGGACATGGAACCACCCCGCTCTATACGAGATGTATAGAAGCTAACTGGCCGAGTTGCTGCGAAAGTGTCCTCATCATGGCATGCCAGACTGGATGGTGATTAATGGCTTCTATAATGGGTTGGGAGCACAGTCTAGATCGTTGCTTGATGCAGCATCAGGTGGAGCTCTATGGGCTAAGAGCTACGAGGAGGCTTATGATCTAATCGAAACGATGGCTGTTAATGAATATCAAAATCCAATCCAAAGACTTTCTCAAGGCAAGGTAGCAGGTATTCTTGATGTTGATGCAGCTACAACCATTGCAGCTCAGTTGAAAGTTCTAATGATGAAGGTGGATTCTCTTACTAATTATGGAGTTCAGCAGGTCGCTAGTATTTGTGAGCTATGTGCTGGCGCACATGAGACAAGTCAGTGTGCTATCTCTTCCGAGTCAGCACAGGTTGTTAGTAACTTTCAGAGAACTTCTGTACTAGCTCCAGCACCTATCATCCTAACAATCGGAACCATCCTAATTTCAGCTGGGGCAACAATCAAGGTGCACAACAACCACAGCCTTATCAGCAGTTTCAAGGTCAGCAATATGGAGCTCAGCCATACAATTCTTCAGGTTTTCAACAGCAAGGACAACAATATCATCAGCAGTATGCTCCAAGGCAATCATTCCAACCTCCAGGTTTTCAGCAACAGCCTCAGGCTAATGCAGGGCAATCTTCTAATGAAAAATTAGAATTGAATGAGTTGAGTTTGATGGTTAAAAGTCAGGCAGTTTCTCTCAAAACCTTGGAGAACCAGATGGGGCAGCTTTCAAGTGCCTTACTTAATATGCAACAAGGAACTCTTCCAAGTGATACGGAGCCTAATTGAGGCAGGAGGGAGGGTAAGGAACAGGTCAATGCAGTTACTTTGAGATCTGGAAAAGTCACGAAGGATCAAAAATCAGCAGGTGAGGAAGACGAAGAAATCAAGAAACAGCAGGTGGAGGCGTCTACAAATAAAGAAAAGGCAAATTCTGAATTTGTAGCTGATCAGTTGGATGGCGAAATGGAAAAAGGCAAAACCTTTGCTAAAAAATCTACTCCAAAGCAGTCTACAAAGAGCAATCAGATCTATCCACCCCCTCCATTCCCAAAAAGACTTCAAAAGCCAAATTCTGCTGAAAATTCTCCTCCGATGCAGAAGTTGGTGAATCAGATCTATCCTCCTCCTCCATATCCTCAACGCTTACAGAAACAAGATCATAAAAAACAGTTTCAAAAGTTTATGGATGTCTTCAAGAAACTGTCCATTAACATTCCTTTTATTGAAGCATTGGAGCAGATGCCGAGATATGCAAAGTTCATGAAGGATATTTTATCACGGAAGAGAAGGTTGGAAGAATTTGAAACAGTGGCATTGACAGAGGAGTGTAGTGCGGTGTTGCAACAGAAATTGCCTCCTAAACTTAAGGATCCAGGAAGCTTTACAATTCCATGCACCATTGGAAAGTTGTTGTTATTCCCAGATTACACACTTGTATAATTGTAGAAGGGGGGGTTGAATACAATTATTGATATTTATAAATTTCTGATAGAAACCACAGAAACTTGTAATGAGATAACTGTAAAATGAAGAACAATTCACACACACATATAAGGTCAGATGGCCAAATGTACCATCTGACGTTTTTCTTTTATTTGAAGAAAACCCTGTGATACAAATGTACACAGCTTCTATTTACAACTCTTTGCTTCTAGGAATATTCAAGAAAACCTAAGCAAATGAACTGACAAAACCAGTTTTCTTAACTATCAAAGAGTTGCTACACTTGGTTATACATACCCAAGTTTACAAGCCCTAATGGAATAAGATAATACAAATTAGTCAAAGTTAGCTTGCTACTCCATTGCAAAGTGAATGGAATCTTTCTTCTTTATTTCCACAATAATGGCTGCCACACTGCTTAGTGCACCTTTTATCAACCCATGTGGTCTGACAGGCAAACTGTCCACAATCAACTGCTAATCACGATCTAGGATCCAATGTGGCATTCTTGATTATCCATTGATAGCAGGTTTGCCTGCATTCGTTGATGGTGTACATCATTATCCGTTGATGGTTGATTTGTTGTATCCGTTGATAGTATAAGGTCTTCATCCGTTGATGATCTTTCACTTAGACAGAATTACATAGCATAGAGTATTTACAATTGACTACCTTACTCTGTCTATCCATTGATGGTCAACATGACCCAAGAACTAAAACAATATGAACTGATAATTAAAGGTACTGCAGTGTGCTACAAACATCTCATCCGTCGATGAGCTACCTGTCAACGGATAGAGTTACAAATCCTCATCCGTTGACAGCTACAGTACTTGTACAATTTTGCTTGAATGTAAAGTTATCATCAACTACAACATATTCCTAACAATCTCCCCCAATTTATACTTGATGGAGTAAAGCATAAATTCAGGACCTTGATGATAACAAAACATTCCTAAAGATATATATATACTGAAGTATGCAATAATTGTATTTAGCTGCAAAAATTAAAAACAAAAAGTTCTAAGAAACTTAACAGAGAGGTGCTCCTTTAGGCTGATAAAATTAATGAAGTTTCTTCTCTCTGGTTGGCTGCACCCTTGACTTTCCTTCTTTGGCAGAGTTAGACTCAATTTGCACTTGGAGTTGCCTATAGAAGGCTTCTTCTTCAACAACTTTTGGATTGAGCTTTAGTTGTAACCATCTTAGGTATTGAGAACTAGCCTTTGACAGTTGGTCTTCTAACCTGAAGAATCTCCTAGTACCCTCTTCATCCCTGAACTCCATCATCCAAAAGGGTTGAATGTGGATTTTCTGTCCATTGTGTGGGATCTTCATTTTCTTTGGTAATCTTGAGGGTGAGTTCCATTCTCTTTGTATCTCTTCTATTCTGTTCAGTACCTCCATTTTGGCTACCCTGGAGAACCCTGTGTATCTCTTGATTGCAGAGAACACTTTAGTCAATGTCTGATAATTTTCTCCAAGTACCCTCTTTAAAGGCCATGTCCTTTCATTGCCTCCCTTGTAGACAAAAACCAATCTCTCAGGCAGATGTTTGAACTTGTCAATTCCTCTTACTTCTGACAATTCATCCAAGTATAGATTCATGCCAGAGTATTCTTCAATTTCTTCCTGATAAATGAAGTCTTCCTTGTTTTCCAAGATTGGTTGCTTAGCAATGGTAGGTACCCTAGCAACTTGAATTGGTCCCTTTGAAATTTCCTTCCTTGGAGCCCTTTTCTTCTGTTTTGATTCCAATAGAAATGAAGGGACTTCAATTGAGTCAAGATCCATTTGTTCCTCTTTAGGCATAATAGGGTCACCATGAAAGTTTACATATGGATTGATTACTGTTGCAGAGATAGATATTGATGAGCCAGTAGTTTCTTCACTTTTCTTTTCCGGAGAGACAGGCATTTTGGCTCTAGTTTTTACTCTCCTTTTAGATTTGGATTTGGGGACTTCCTCAGGTTCCCTCATTTCATCCTCTTATCTCATCCATTAACTCCTGATCCAGCCTGGCTTGCTTCTCATCTGAGTTTTCATTTTGATTTTCTTCACTTGGATGAGCTTCCCTTAGAATTCTGGAGGTTTTTTCTCTTTTGGCTTCAGCAAATCTAGGATGGCTTTTGGATATATTTAACACTTTTCCATTTCTTATAATTACAGCCATCCAATCTGTTACTCTCTTATTTGTCTTCTCTTTGAACTCTATGATTGCGTTTGCCATTAGCTTCTCTTCATCATTCTTGGGAAATGGAAAGTCCAACTGAAGCTTGTTCTTCCCATTTGCCTTTGGTGGTGAGTAGGCTTTGGTCTTGATGTATGGTTCAAATTCTTTGACATATGATGGCTTAGCATCATAGAATGTAGGAGCCACAATTTCTGGAGTGAGCACCTTCAGAATTGTAGTTGATATTGTTGGAGCAGAAGACTGAGTAGAGAACAGAGCTGACACAATTGATTTATTGATCATTCTCTTTGTCCTCATAATTCTTTCATTTGCCTCCTTGTTAATCTTTTCCAAGGCTTCTATTCTGGCTTGCCTTTCACCATCTGAGATTTCTGATAGATTCTGAATCTCAGGCAAAACCATTTGTGTCTTCACAAGGGAAGCCTCCATAGAAAAATCTGATGGATTGACCACTATAATTGGCTGTTGCTCCCCCTCAATTTGAGCTATCTTGCTACTGGAAGCTTGAATTTGACTAGTAGTAGCTGCAACCTCTTCTATGCTTGTTCCCTTTTTCTCCCCCTTTTTGTTAGCATCAAGGGTTGGAGATGAGGTTGAATTTAGCATTTCCAGTAGTTGAGTCTGTTTTGTTTGATTGGCAATGATAGTTGTCAGTTGAGATTCCATACTGTCCACCCTAGAGGAAAGATGCTGAATAGACTTTGCCAGGCTATCTTCTTTTAGAAGCTTGCTAGTCGGCACCTTCTGAGTAGTAGTAGGAGTTAGTGCCTCAATCCTGGCATCTAGTTCAACTTTCATATCTCGAACTAGAGTTTGGACCTCCTCCTGTTGTGTTCTTTGAATGACCACTTGCATCTTTTGAAGTTTTAGGGAGACTATTATTTGTTCAAGGACAGCCTTCCTCTGTGGATCTGCATTCTTGTGCTCAGTCATAGCATATTGATATTGCTTCAAAAGCTCCACATGGAAGTCACCAACCACAGTGGTAGTAAAAAATAGCCAGTCTGGAGTTTCCTCATTGACATCTTCACCATCTGTGCTTGAGCTGTCATCACTGCCATAATCAAAACTATCAGCATCTGGAGACAGAGTTGTCAAAGCTTCTTTTGCTCTTTGTAGAGATTCTAAGGTGTGCACTAGGTGCATTGCCTCCTCTGCCTCCACATTGCCCTGTTGTGCCATGACTTGATTGGCAGGAACAGGATGAGTAAAGGTTTCAGCATCCAAAGAAATGGAATCAATCATTGACTGATATTCTTGTTGATATGCCATTTCTTTGGTTGCATCATTATCCTCCATTAACTCACTTGCAATGGCTGCTCCTTCCATCCTTATGACCGCTGTAGTCCCTTCTCTCCTCTCATCTCTCTTTTCTTGCATCAAGGGCTCCCCTTGGCTCACACCTCTCACACCCTCACCTTCACCTACTAAGGTAGTACTCTCTTTCTCTCCTTTTGCCTGACCTGAAGAAATGGCCAGCCTCTCATTATTCAACTCTCCTTTTGCCTGCTCACAAGGCAGCCTCTCACTCCCTTCTCTCATTCCTAGAAGTGTTTTAACTAATACAACCTCCTCTACATTTGACATGGGAATGTCACATATTGCAGTGGTAGAGAGAGTTGTCAACGGATAAAGTATATCCGTTGATGTTGTAGTTATTGTTGTCAACGGATGACTAGTTGTAGACACATCCGTTGATGGAGAAACACTTCTCAACGGATGAAGGATATCCATTGATGAAGGAAAAAGAGTATCCGTTGAAGTGAACACCAACACCGAGTCTGTGGTGATTGATTTTAAGGATGAGGCCACAGATTGTGTTGTGAATTCAGGAATGGAAGATTGATGGCCCAACAAATCATCTAAAAGATGATAACCATCAATTGTTGAGTGGGGCTTCTCCAAGAATCTTAAAGATGGAGAATCAGGAAGTGATGTAGATATCATATCCACATCCAGAGATGGAGTTAGTGATTGTGGATTATAATGTGTATCAATTTGGAGGTTATGACTGTGACTCCACATTTGCTAGAGCCACATCAAACTGCCTTTGAGATGGTACAGTTGTCTGTACTACGTGTGCACCCTGTGATGCCCTAATGGTTTTGGATTTTACTCTTCTACCATAGGTTTTTGAGAGAGGACTATCAGTGTCTCTTGCCCTTTTGTGCAGAGTTCCTTGTGTGGAACTTAAATCAGTAGTCACACCCTGTTGAGAGGATGTAACTAAGGCTTGGCTTTGTGGTGCACTCTTCTCACCCACCTTATCCTTAGGGTTTGCACCCTTTCCCTCACCACTCACTACCCCCTTCAC
This sequence comes from Kitagawia praeruptora, assembly GCA_037693485.1. Taxonomy (NCBI): domain Eukaryota; kingdom Viridiplantae; phylum Streptophyta; class Magnoliopsida; order Apiales; family Apiaceae; genus Kitagawia; species Kitagawia praeruptora. Next base: position 109,799,178 of record CM075351.1, on the reverse strand, counting down.
ACTCCCCTCAAGAGCTTTGGTAGTTTTTGCAACAGGTGCCTTTTGAGAGACACCTGAGGTTTGTCTTTTAGATTGTGGTTTTGGAACTTTAGATTTAGTCACTTGGGTAGGAGCCTGTTTGGTCAAAGTTTGGGGGGGGGGGGTAGAGATAGGAGTATTAAGGTTAGAAGCTACCTGAACAATTTGAGGATAAACCAATTGTACCCCTGCATTCAGATTCATTCGAATCAAGTCACTAAGGACTCTCTTCTCCTGTACAAAACAACTGAACTTGCTATCCGGGTTAGAGAGGGATAGCTTGTTCTCAGACATATGCAGGCCTAAGAGCATTAAAAATCTAGCAAAGTAGATATTCTTGCCCCTAGCTTCTTTATTACCTAATTTAGCTGTTATTTCATACATTACTAGTGTGCTAAAATTATAGCATTTATCAGTTAAAAGCATACATAGCATCACTAGCATTGATTTAGTAACAGCATCAAAATTACTAATTTTACCAGAAAAAAGTTTTAATGAAGGCATCACAAAGATAACTCCATTCTTTAACCATACCCTTCCTAACAATTTTACCTAAATTGTCAGTACTAAAAGCATAATTAAATGAGTTTAGCATGGCAACTATTTCAGCATCGGTTGGGGAGGATGAACAATTATTCTCAGGTAATTTTAAACATGCAGTTAACACATCAGAATTAGCTACAAAGTTTTTACCCTTAAGAAAAAAAGATAAAGTTTCATCAGTACCATTGAATTCAGTCGATGTCCACATTTCCTCAATTACTTCATGAATGAGGGGTGTAGTGGTAGTCATAGCATACGACAGCCTACAGTTCTTCACAAAATTCATCATGGTGTGGTAAGCTTTTGGAGCATTCACAGTGTCGACCAAGGCAGCAAAATTGTTCTTCTCATAAGTGAATCCGGTTGAGGGCTTCATCTTAACAATGGGTGCCATTTGGAGTATTGAACTTTGAATTACAGAGAATTTGGTGAAGAAGAAGATGTAGTAATTTGCTTAAGAAAATTCGTGAGTAGATAAAAGTGAACCGTTAAAGGATTAAACAGCCTTTCTACTTCTCAAAATTTAATTAAAGAATAATTGAGAGTAATTATCCTGTTGGGCAAAAATAACAGTCAAAATAGTGGAAAAATAGCCATGATTATACATACAGCATTATTGGCAGTTATCAACGGCTAGAAATAAAAGTAAATCTATCAACGGATAAGATTCACCAAAAATAAAAGCTATCAACGGATAGTAAATAAACGATTAAAATTCAGTTTATCCGTTGATAAACTGTTATCCGTTGACCCTAAAAAACCTGATTATGTGTTATACTAGCAATGGATAAAAGACATCCGTTGATAGTGTAATTTTGCCTTATACAAAATTTTGACAATTTTTCTGAAGATTATCAATTCTGAGAAAAATCATAACACATTAACAGCTACATTGCAGTGTCTATGCAAATATATCTAAGTGATTGAGAAGTTGAGCATACCTAGTTCACCTACCAATCTTGTGAATGAAGATTCATCAAGAGGTTTTGTGAAGATATCTGCAATCTGCTTTTCAGTTGGCACAAAGTGCATTTCAACATTACCATTCATCACATGCTCCCTGATAAAGTGGTATTTGATGTCAATATGCTTGGTTCTCGAATGTTGCACTGGATTTTCAGTGATGGCAATAGCACTAGTGTTGTCACAGAAAATTAGAATTTTGTCAACTTTTAAACCATAATCAAAAAGCTGATTTCTCATCCAAAGAATCTGAGCACAACAACTTCCAGCAGCAATGTACTCAGCTTCAGCTGTAGAGGTAGAGACTGAGTTCTGTTTCTTACTGAACCATGAAACAAGCTTGTTTCCTAGAAATTGACAGGAACCTGTAATACTTTTTCTATCAATTCTGCAACCTGCATAATCTGCATCTGAATAGCCAATTAGATCAAAACCAGTATCTCTAGGGTACCAAATGCCAAGGTTTGGTGTACCCTTGAGATATCTGAATATTCTCTTAACAGAAATTAAGTGAGATTCTCTAGGATAAGCTTGAAATCTAGCACAAAGACAAGTAGAAAACATTATATCAGGTCTACTGGCAGTTAGATAAAGAAGTGAGCCTACCATGCCTCTATGACTTGAGATGTCCACACATTTGTCCTTAGTATTCAACTCAAGTTTAGTTGCAGTGGCCATAGGTGTTTTTGCTGAGGCACAATCCAATAGGTCAAATTTCTTTAGAAGATCATAAATATTTTGTTTGACTAATGAAAATACCCTCATTAACTTGCTTTACTTGTAAACCAAGAAAGTAAGTTAATTCACCCATCATGCTCATTTCATATCTACTTTACATAAGTTTGGCAAACATTTTGCAAAGAGTCTCATCTTTAGACCCAAATATAATATCATCTACATAGATTTGAACAATTGAAGAACCATTGACATTTCTATGAAATAGAGTTTTATCTACTATACCTCTAGTGAATTGATTCTCCAAAAGAAATTGAGATAAAGTGTCATACCAGGCTCTGGGTGCTTGCTTCAAACCATAAAGTGCTTTCATGAGAAGATATACATATTCTGGAAATTCTGGATCTACAAAACTAGGAGGTTGATGGACATAAACCTCTTCTTCCAGTTTTCCAATTAGAAAGGCACTTTTGACATCCATATGATAGACCTTGAAATTGGCATGTGCTGCATAGGGTAGGAAAATTCTAATTGCCTCAAGTCTTGCCACTGGAGCAAAAGTTTCATCAAAATCTATCCCTTCTTCTTGAGAATAGCCCTTTGCCACTAATCTAGATTTATTCCTCACAATTATGCCATTTTCATCTATCTTATTCTTGAGAACCCATTTAGTACCTATGACACTTCTATCATTAGGTTTGGGCACAAGCTTCCATACTTTATTTCTCTCAAATTGGTTTAGCTCTTCTTGCATTGCTAATACCCAATCTGGATCTAGAAGGGCATCTTCCACTTTCTTAGGTTCCTCTTGAGATAAGAAACTACTGTATAGACATTCTTCTCTAGTGGCCCTCCTAGTTTGGAATCTAGAATTTGAGTCACCAATGATTAACTCAAATGGATGATCTCTAGTCCATTTCCTTGCAGGTGGAAGGTTTGATCTAGATGAGGTTGCTTCTTCAGCATGATCATGTTGATTTAACATTGAGTTTTGACTCTGAGAAACTCCCCCTGAGTTTGTTGTCCTTGTTGAATCATGAAATTGATTGTCAACGGATGCATCATTTTGCCTGTCGATGGATGCTTGAGAATTCCTGTCAACGGATGCATCTCTACTATTGTCAACGGATGCTCCAGACTGACTGTCAACGGATGCTTCATTACCAGTGTGAGCATCTCTATTAGTTGGCACAACAACTCTTGGTGGATTTCTGTGGTCATGATCTTTATCTTCCTCATCATCATCATAATACATTCTACCTTCTTCTTCATTTTCAAATTCCAACCTTTCATGGAAGCCTTCATCATTTAGACCTAGAATCTTTTGATCATCAAACACAACATGTACAGATTCCATAACAATGTTGGTTCTTAGATTGTAAACTCTATAGGCTTTCCCTGCTGCATATCCAACAAATATAGCTTCATCTATCTTTGCTTCAAATTTGCCTAAGTTATCTCCATGATTTCTTAGAACAAAACACTTACATCCAAAGACATGAAGAAAAGCTAAAGTTGGCTTCTTGTTGGTTAACAACTGATAAGGAGTCATTCCTCTCGCTTGATTGACCAAGGAAATATTCTGAGTGAAACATGCAGTGTTGATAGCCTCAGCCCAAAAATATGTTGGCAATCTTGATTCACTTAACATTGTTCTAGCTGCTTCAATGAGAGTTCTGTTCTTCCTTTCAACTACCCCATTTTGTTGAAGTATTCTAGCAGCAGAAAACTCATGGATAATTCCATTCTCTTCACAGAAGATCTTCATTATGGAATTCTTGAATTCAGTACCATTGTCACTCTTGATTCTTTGTACTTTGACTTCAGAACCATTGTTTACTATTCTGAGATGATTGATGATGATTTCACTTGTACAATCTTTAGAGTGCAGAAAGAAAGTCCATGTAAACTTAGAAAAATCATCTACAATCACCAGACAATATTTCTTCTTTGAAATGGACATGACATTTATTGGACCAAATAAATCCATATGCAGCAATTGAAGTGGCTGAACAATGGATGACTCTATCTTGCTTTTGAAAGATGATTTCTTTTGTTTCCCTAATTGACATGCATCACATAATCCATCTTTGATGAATTCCAATTGAGGGATTCCTCTTACAAGATCCTTTCTTACCAAGTCATTCATAACTCTAAAGTTTAAATGTGACAGCTTTTTATGCCATAGCCAACTCTTATCCTTTCTTGCTTTGCTGAGGAGACAAGTAATGGATTCTAAGCATACTGAGTTAAAGTCATCTATGTAAACATTTCCTTTTCTAAAACCTGTCAATACCACATTGTTGTCTTTCTTGGCAGAGACAACACAGGCTTCTTTTGTGAACCTTACTTCATAGTCTTTGTCACAAATTTGACTGATACTCAGCAAATTGTGTTTTAAACCTTCAACTAAGGCCACTTCTTCAATGATGACATTGTCTTTTGAAATCAAGCCATATCCCTGAGTATATCCTTTGCTGTCATCTCCAAAGGTAATTCTAGGGTCATCTACTTCCTTGAACTCTGTCAGCAGGGTTAAATCTCCTGTCATGTGCCTAGAGCATCCACTGTCTAGGTACCATAGATTCCTCATGTTTCCCTGCACACATCTAAAAACAAATCAAGTTGATTTTGGTACCCAAATTTCCTTGGGTCCTTTCTTGTTAGCATTTGACTTTACACTCTTGACATTCTTCATCTTAGATGTAGATGCAAAACTAGCATTCTGATACAAACTAGGCACAACAGGCATTGAGGGCATACATGGCATAGTTTGAGGTACGTGAACATAAGTCTTATTAACAGACTTACAATTGGAAGATATGTGATTGACACTATTACAATTACCATAAGTTTTCCTAGGGGCAAACTTGTCAGGAGAGTAATTGTTTTTCTTGTTGATGCCTATCTTGTCATTTCTGTTCTTTTTCTTTTTATCCTCATTGTCTGATTTACCAACAATCTTTTCACTTGATTTGGCTTGGCTACTTTCACCAGAAACAAAGTTCTTGGCGACTGGACCATATTAATGATTCAGTTTCTTGAGTTTCTTTTTACTAACAAACTTTTTATTAGTCAACGGATAACTTTCATCCGTCGAAGGTTCATCTGTCAACGGATGTTCACTATCCGTTGATTCATAAGTAGTCTCTAGATCCTCAAAACAAGGTTCTAGCTTCTTTTTATTCTTATTCCAGGTTTCCTTCACAAATGATTCTATTCCCTGGACTTCTACTATATTTTGTGAAATGTTCCTACAGCTTTGAAATCTAGCAATTACTCCTTGTTCTTATTCAAGTTGGTTTCTTAAGATAATTTCTCTTTTTAACACAGCCTCAAGTTCATTTTTAGCATTATTGCAATCAACTCTCATTTTCTCAAATTCTAGAAATTGACTTTCTAGAGCAACATTCCTATAACTTAAAAATAGATTAGTCTCTTTAATCCTATTGTTCTCTTTAGTAAGTGATTTAAGAGAAATATTCAAGTGATATAGTTCAGTAGACATTTCATCTATAACACTATTGCATTCCTCCTTGGTGAGCTCAGAGAAATTAGTAGTAGTTACCTGATTGCTAGTTGAACTTGCTTCCTGCTCTCCAGAATCAGCCATTAATGCAAGGTTGACATACTCAGCATCATCATCAGAATGATTTCCATCAGCAGCCCAGTCATACTCTTGGGACATGAATGCCTTTCCCTTCTGTCTAAGAAGATCGAAATATTTCTTTTTATAGTCAACAGCCTTAGTTGACTTTCCCTTGAACTCAGACCTGGGCTTCCTGCATTCACTTATCATGTGACCAGCAATCCCACAATTGTAGCATTTAATTTTGGATTTATCCACTAAATTGCTTGTGGAGTAATCCTTGTTAAATGGCTTGGTCATCCCAGAGTTTCTCTTGAATTTTAGCTTAGAGAATCTCCTAGATAGAAAAGCTAAATGTTCATCTATCTCATCCAATTCATCCTGTTGATGGATATTAAGTTCTTCAGACACTTTTTTCTTGCTCCTGCTTGATTCTGTTCTACCTTCACAAACCTCCTTGTTTGGTGTAGATTGAGCAGCTTCTGTCCTCTTTTCCTCCTTTTGTTCTAAGTTGGCAACAAGTGCAACTTACCCACTTTTATTTTGGGCCTTCTCAATTTCTTCATCCTGCTCCATTTCTAGTTCATATGTCTTTAAGGTTCCATAGAGCCTTTCAAGAGTAAATGTCTTGTACTCTTGAGTGTTTCTCAGAGAAACAGTCATTGGTTTCCATTCTTTTGGCAGTGATCTCAGAAATTTGAGATTAGAATCTTTCACTTGGTAGATTCTTCCATACAATTTCAGGCCATTCAGTAGCTTTTGAAATCTACTAAATGTGTCATTCAATGTTTCTCTACTTTTGAAGTGAAAGTGATCATACTGTTGGATTAGTAGTTGCATCGTGTTCTCCCTCACCTATTCTGTTCCTTCACAGAGTGTTTGAACAATGTCCCATACTTCCTTGGAGGTAGTACAGTTAATGACATTGTCAATCATATATGTTTCTAGACCATTGAACAATATATTCATAGTCTTTTTGTCTTTGTGGACTTCTGCAACATCTTCAATGCTCCACTCAGAAATAGGTTTGGGAATATGAACATCTGGCGCATCTGTAGCAACACCAACTCTAGATGCAGTCTTCATTGGAACATGAGGACCCCTCTCAATGCAGTCCACAAAACCCTCATCAATAGACATGAGATGTAGACGCATTTTTACAACATTTGGCGCCGTCTGTGGGAAAAAGACATCAACCATGGTTCAAACACGAAGAACAACAATGACCTCTACCATGACCTCCACCGAGGCCTTGCCCATCAGCTCTGCTCCGCCCGCTACTGAACAAGCACCCCCATCCACAGGGGCGATCGTTCAAGCTCAATTTTCTCAACCTCCTGGGACGAATCCCCTTGTTGAGAGAACGTTGCCTGTGGATATTCCCCCAAATCAAGGGACCGGATCTCTTTAGATGGTGGTCTCTCCTTTGAACAATCGTCCACCACCTTTAGATGGTCATATCTCCACTACTGTGCTCCATTTGAACACCAACCCGATGTATGGGCTGCCTAACTATCCCCCTCAACAAAGGGACCCTGGGACAAGCGGCATGCTACAGATCCGGGATCGAGAGTATAATGATTACTACTCTGGTCCTTACACTACCGATTCGTCGTCTGATGATGATCGTGATGAAGCCCCGAGGAGGCGACGAGCTAGCAAAGAACCTCAAAGGAGGACTCATACTTCCCATGACGAACCTCCTTTGACAACTGCTGAGAGGATCCGGGCTTATGAGGCCGAGATCTTAAAATTGAAGGATGATATGACAAAGGATTCCTTTTGTCGATTTAGAGAGACCTTCAAGGAGGCAAAGAAGGGCTAGCGCCCCGTATGAGAAAACAACAAGGGTAGAAACCCCCAATAGTAACCCCAAGGATTTGATGCCACTTGGAGATCCTGATGATCCCACACCTCCATTCACTGAGGAGGTGATGAATGCTCGCATCTCTAAGAAGTTTAAGATGCCTACCATTAAGGCTTATAATGGAACGGGTGATCCCGCAAATCATGTCAAGACGTTCTCGAACGCACTATTTCTACAGCCTGCAAGTGACACTTTGAAGTGTAGGGCGTTCCCTCAAACCTTGTCGGGCATGGCTCAACGATAATATAGCCGATTGCCTGCGAACTCAATTGGCTCCTTTAAGGAATTGAGTGCTGCTTTTGTTAGTCAATTTATCAGCAGAAGGGTTCATGAGAAAAGTTCTGCCTCCCTCATGTATGTGGTACAAGGGAAGAATGAAAATCTGAGAGATTAGCTTAAGAGGTTCACTAAGGAGACGTTGAACGTCACTGATTTGGAGAATAAGGTGGCCATGGTAGCCCTGGAATATGGAACTACTGATCTGTTCTTTAAAAGGTCATTGGCGAAGCATCCACCTGAAAACATGGTCGAGCTCCAACGAAGGGCTGACAAGTATATCAAAGCTGAGGACAACATGAAGAAGGAAGCCACAGGAGGCAATGGCAAGGGTAACAACGACACTAAGAAGAGAAATCAATTTCAGGAGTATGATGCTAGGGACAAGTATCCCCGTACTAGCAAAGACTCTGAATCACCGCCAAAGAAGAATCTGGGACCAAGATTTTTTGACTATGCAAGGTTGAATGCTCCTAGGAGTCAAATCTTGTTAGAGATCGAGAAGGATAAGGACTTCCAATGGCCGAAGCCACTCAGGGGAGACCTCGCAAAGAGAAACAAGGATAAATATTATCGATTCCACCGAGATGTGGGGCATGATACAGATGATTGTAGGCAGTTGAGGGATGAGATTGAATTCCTGATCCGCAAAGGAAAACTAAATAATTTCACCAAGGGTGAAGATCGTGGAACCCAGAGAAGGGATTACGACAGGAGAGACAATGATAGAAGAGACAATAATCGTGAACATAACACACAGCCCCGAGGGCCAGTTATCAACATGATCTGGGGAGGCCCGATAGCGGCCGGTACAACTCGAAACTCTCGAAAGGCGTATGCCAGAGAGGTGATGCACATCGTGGGAGAGGCCCCGAAGCGTTCAAGAACTGAAATTGCAATTGGTTTTGATGATTCTGATCTTGAAGGGGTGAAGTTTTCCCATGACGACCCGTTGGTCATAACCCCTGTGATTGGGAACTCGGAAGTGAAGCGGGTCTTGATAGACATTGGAGCTTCAATTGATATTCTGTTTCATGACGCATTCGTAAAGATGGGATACAATGATTCTCAGCTAACCCCAACAAACATGCCGATCTATGGATTTAATGGAGTTGAGTCCAAGGTTGAAGGGACTATTCAGTTGCCCATGACGATCGGGCAAGAACCTAAAGAAGCTACTCAGATGTTGAATTTTCTGGTAATTAAGGTAGCCTCAACTTATAACGCAATCCTGGGAAGGACTGGTGTAACACCCCCAGATCCAGGGTCAGGGACCTGGTCATTACGGTCTCAATATCCATCCATAAAACCAACATAATTTAAATTACAACCTTGTGACCCAAAACAACAACATAAAACACACCCGTTACAGTCCCAGAGATGAAATCAGAGTAACCATTAATATTATTAATCACAAGTTTGAGTTCTTACAACCCAAAGAATTACAATTTTACAATTACATGCTCTTTGCCATCCATTGATATATGCCATATATATAAATACATTAGAGGATCAAATGCTAACAACTAGCCTACCAGAAGCTGCATCCTCAGCAATGGTAGCTATGACCCCATCGATTAATTCTCTAACGGCTGACACCTGCTTATGTTGGGTACGCCTTGCGCGGCCATCTGATCTAGCTGTTGTTGTGATATAAATAAATAAAGCAAGGGTGAGCAATAGCCCACCAAAAATATAATTGAACGGCAATAATATATTACAGTTCAAAATATCTTTGAAACCATATGCCATGCATGTAGTACCAATATAAGGTATGAGATGAAGTTACAAGGTAACTCAAAATATATTTGTTTTGAATAAATATCTGCTATGTCAAAGATGAGCCAGATATTATCAACTTTTCATAATAGAGGAACTTGCAGGAAGAATATTGCAATTCCAATTCAAACACTTTTCAAACCTGCCAATAGTGATAAGGTTGCAGGGAATTTCCAACATTGAGAGATGAACTAATACTGGAGTTTGACGCGCCAGGAGACATAGCATATACACGATGATCAGTCGCATGTTATGCTCCCCACCTCTTGTTTACTACATGTAGAAGGAAGCACCGACGGATTTACTTGTCTACCGCCCTCTGGAACCCCCCGGCCAACGGTTGGGCCATTTGCTGGACCGGCGCCACTGGGTCACTTACGCATCTCCTAGTTCATTTCACATCCATAACTTTGAAACGTGAAGTTCCTCCCCCTTTCCCCAAGTATATTACTTGTTGATAGGACTCCACAAAGTAGTCGTATCTAGTTGGAAAGGAAAAATCACCAATATTTCCCAAGCTGATGCTTGTTAATGGATATAAACTTGTTCCATCAATTCTTACCCCTCGAGCGTTGAGGAGGTAACCAAACAGACTCATATCGATGCTTGAAAGAATCAAGATGTGAGTGACAAGATAGTTTTAGCAAGTATAGGACCGGGCAGTCCAATAAATAACATCTCTCAAGTGAGGTCCCCTTATATCTGTTTGGAAGTTGAGCGAGTATTTAAATCTTCTTTAAGATAGATTTAAATGAAAATAAAGTTTGGGAACCTCCCCTTGATAAGAATAGTCATAAAATACTCCGAAATATTTTACACCTTATCTGAAGGTGATAGATAATCTTTGAATAATATGAATCATCATAAAAAGAACTTAAAAGAATTTAAATAAATATTCCAAGAATATTTATTAAATCAATAATAATTAAGGAATATGAATAAATCATAATATTGCTCGTAAGTAATCCTCGAATGAATATATAGAATTATTTACTAAATAACTCTCTTCTTTAAATGAATATTCAAGATAATATTCATTAATTAAATAAACTCAAATAAATGTTTAAAATAATGTTCACTAAACAAATCCAATCCTAAATGGATATTTGAAACTCATAATGTTTATTGAATTAATAATGAATATTCAACTTAAGAATGATACTTATTGAAGAAATAATTGTCGACTGAATATTTGAGACAATATCCATTAAATAAATAATGAATATTCAATCTTAATAATATTTATCGAAGAAATGAGTATCGAATGAATATTCGAAATTATGTTCAATAATTGAATCGACTTTAAATAAAGGTCGGAGATAATATTCCTTATCTCAAGGGAATATTCAAAATAATATTTATCGAATAACTGGAGTTCGAATCAACGTTCAAATAATATTTATAAAATAAATAGAGATTAAATGAATATTCGAAATAATATTCATTTAAATAAATAAGGCTCAAATGAATATTAAAATAATATTCATTTAATAAGTAAACTTGAATGAATATTCAGAATAATATTTATCGAGTAAATAAGAATGAATATTCTTTAAGTAAATACTCAACTGAGGGTTCGAATAATATTCGAATATTTAATCGACTTTATATGAACATTAGAGATAATATTCATCGCATAAATAATTAACTGATGAATGATCCGAATAATATTTATCAAATAATCTCAAGGAATATCCCAAAAATATTCGCCAGATAACAAACGGAAAATATTTACTTAAATATTTTCCTCTGAAAATAATATCAATATATCAAGAAATAACGACTCCCGGTCTATAATCAAAGAATGAGATTCACTGCCCTTCGATTAAGGGTCTAAATAATTTCCGGCTTATAACTGATATATATCTATCTAGCTTATAAGCAAACAATAAATCAGGGAACAAGTATCACAATATAACTTGAAGATAGGCATGCATGCTATGGCATATGTATAACAGAAATCATATATATATATATATATTCACAACAACAGCCTTTAAAATGGTTTGAAAACTTGCCTGGGAATCGGGTGCGGGTAGGGGTAGTGGTAGCGTGTCCCGGGTCAGCCTGATGATCTATAAATAGCCAAGGCATCCGGGATTAATCACTTAACACCTTTCAAAAGGTTAAGTATAAACTTAACTTAAATCGAAACACATTTTCAAGTCGTTTCGTTATACCCCTCTAATCCACTCTTATTATTGCTTTTATTACCCGACACTTGTTCGTTACTAAAGCATGACATTACACTTACATATGGTAAGTATTTAAATCGTATAAGTTTTAAAGTCGAAACATTAGACCTCGATATTTATCGATCGTTTTCTAAGTGGTTTACCGAAGTTATAACCAAGTATACCTCTTAGGGGTACTTTCGTACTTAACCATGATTCGAACATTTTTATAAAATCGGAAAATGATCCATTCGACATGTGGTCTTCTCCCACACCTTCATTTTTACCTCTAATATTTAATTAGTAAGATTCGCCACTGATTTCGTAATATTAAAGGGATCCAATTTCGGTTACAAACTTTTAATTACGGTTCCGAACCACTTTTACGAATTTAATCATAACTCCTAAACCGTAAGTCCGTTTCATGCGATCTTTATGTCAAAACGAAGCTTATAACATTATCTAGCTTATCATGGCGGAAAACGAATCTAAAGAGTGGGTTAGAGCTACTGTGATGCACGGTTTTCTAGGTGTTAACGAAAATCGGGCATTACGACGGCTATAATTCGGATATTCCAAAAATCGTAACATCAAAACCAAGCCACACCGAGCATACCATACATCTCATAATCATATTATCCATCTTACAAGTCCAACATCCACTGACCTTAACAACATACCCATCAAATTACATAGATCAACTCAAATCACTAACTAATCACGCTTATAATCATGCTAACACCCTAACTACACTAAATCATCAAGAACATGCATAGTCTCAAAGTAAGATCTAGGGTTTCAAGTGGTTATACCTTCCTTGGAGTGAGTACTAGCCTTGATAAACCTTGTTTAGTCCTTAGAACTCCTTAACCAAGCTTAAACTATCAAGAAACATCAATAATATACTTAGAGATTTTCGGAGTTTCTATAACGCAGTGGAAAGATCATGAAAAACGAGGGCCTTACTGAGGTTTTCTGATCACGACTTCTAAAGGAGAGTTGTAGAGCATCTAACCATCTTTCCAACAAGCTAAAGAACACCAAAATCCATTGAGTAATGAAGTAGATACGTCCGATTGAAAATTGTCCCAGAAACTCTCAAGCACCAGGACAGTTTGCTTCTTCAACTTGGGGAGGAGATTTGACTAGGCTACACCCATTAGATTGCAATGAAAATTTGATCGAATCTTGCCCATGGAGTGGAGAGGCTTGGGTTAAAATTTGGTGATTTTATCATGGATAGATATGGAGATATTAATTTTTCTTTGAAGGTTGTTCTTGCTGAGCAGTTTGTGAGGATGAGAGAAAATGGAGTTTGCTTGACTTGTCTCTTGAACAATAATGCATAAAGTGATTTGCTTTGGATAATATCTCATCCAAGTTGCTTTATTAAAGTGAGGATGATGCATGTAATGAGGTATTTGCAAGACAAGTGTTGAGATTGTGGTGGTTTAAGGCTAACTAGTAGTTTGGTTGCTAAGTACTTAGTTGATCCACTTGATTCTAGTTACTCTTGTAACTATATTGGTTACTAGATATTTTCTAGTGGCTTGTGTATGACTCTTGCTCCCTCTGCTTGTTTCTTTGTCCGTTTATTGCTTAATTCGTTGTTCGTTCGAGGGAATAACTCATTCGTTTCTAGTTAGGGTTTTACCGAAAACCTTTCTAATATTTATAATACTATTCCTCATCTTTCTTAGTACTTCTCGAATTTAAATTCCTTAAATCCCTTTTAATAAATCCTTAAGTCTGGCAGTGTCCAGGGAATTCTCGGAGAAAATAAAAGTGCTCTTTTTCTGAATCCGACAGCTTTTACATACACTTATTTTCCTCCTGGATCACTAATACGAACTCAGAAATCCGTTCCGAATACCGGATATAGCATTATTACAATAATATTCCAAATTCCACCAAAATCACTATTCATCACTTATTTTTATTTAATTCCTATAATTAGGAAAATGAACCTGGTTTACTCTCGGGTGTTTCTTAACCTTTTTACGGAACCGCTGTACTTATAATAGATATTGATCTGGATGACACAAGAATAATCTTACTTGAAGTAATATACTTATATCCTTAGGAGATAGATCATTCTTATCTATGCTGTCAACCAAAAGTATTCTGCATGACATATAAATAATTGAATTCAAATCCATTCCGTTTATTTAATAGACATTCGTTACATCGCAGTCATAACCACTATTCATTCCCCTATTAATACATAATAAAAAGTTTTAATTCTACCCAAAATCTGGGTTCTTACAGTCTCCCCTCCTTAAAAGGATTCCGTCCCGGAATCAGGTAGAAGACAATTGGGTATTTGTTGGTTATTTCACTTTCCAATTCTCTGGTCGATCCTTTCACATTCCAATCTTTCTAAAGCGCCTCGTACTGGGGTTACAATACACCCCTTATACGTCCTACCAATTCCTTGGTACTTTCACACAACACATCATCCGGTATACGCTCTTGTCCGTTCTTATACTATTAACCTTATTGGTACGTGCAGTGACTTCGGTATCACTAACGCGCTACGAAGTCCGGAGATAACCTCACTCGTAATTTTGCAATTCCTAATCGCTTTAATCTTCGCAATCTCGATGTATATATATTTAGGTGGAAGAATTTATCGAGAGATCACTGTGATCAATGAACATTTGTTATATTGCATAGCTAGTACAGAAGGGGGTCAGCCTTTAGTACTTGACAAGCAATTAAACAATTAATGGCATTCCACTTAGACTCCTATCACACAGACAGAGAGTCACGTAGTATTACCTCCCCTCCTTAAAGGGTTGTTCTTCTCAATTTAGAAGAAGATAAATAAGGGAGAAGAAAAGAACGAATTCCAAAGAATCATATAAGAAAGTTTTCATGATTGTTAAAATATCATACTTAGAATTTACCTATGAACTATAGAGGTTTATTAGAGAAGAAAAATAATCATATTCGTATCAAATTCCACTTTTTCGTAATCTCACATATCACATGTCCTTGCTGCTCTGTCCATCATTCTATGGACCTATACTCTTGCTTGATATTAGCACCACTTACTTTTTGGAAAATCCTTCAACCTCTCAGGTTAAATCTTGGATTTCTCGCTTGGCGTAACTACTACTGACATTTCACGCCACAACACTGGCTCTTTCATATACATAATATTAACACTATCAGGTTGTCATTCCGAGAGCTCGTCGTTAGGAAAACCCATTCATTAATCCATTCATAACATTTCGTGCTTCACATTCCATTATCAATTCCCAATCTTTTCTTTATCATTCACATCCTTCGTATTATCTAATTCTTATTTACTTTTGTTGTTTATCTCCACCATCATCTCAGGGTTGAGGCACTCATCACCCTTACTCAATACGTGTTACGCGTTTGGGGTCAAGTTTTCCTTTGTTCAACCATCAAATTTTCACTTCCTCATTTCATGAGTCTCTTTATTACTCAATCAATCTATTTCATATTTCCTCGAATTTTCCAAACTTACTAAGGAGTCAATTTGTATGCCACTTATGCTCCTAATAGATATTGATCTGGATGACACAAGAATAATCTTACTTGAAGTAATATACTTATATCCTTAGGAGATAGATCATTCTTATCTATGCTGTCAACCAAAAGTATTCTGCATGACATATAAATAATTAAATTCAAATCCATTCCGTTTATTTAATAGACATTCGTTACATTGCAGTCATAACCACTATTCATTCCCCTATTAATACATAATAAAAAGTTTTAATTCTACCCAAAATCTGGGTTCTTACAACTGGACTTCAAGCGTTCAAGGCTGTTGCCTCAACTTACCATATGAAGATTAAGTTTCCAACCCGGAATGGTGTTAGAGAACAAAAGGGCGACCAGAAGATGGCCAGAAGTTGTTATGATAGAGTCGGGGGGCAGACTCCCGATTGAAGACATGGATGTTCGTGATGATGACGAACACCGAGGGAAGCCAGCAGAGGATTTAACCCCCATCCCTCTAGAGCTGGGCGACCCTGAGAAGGTTACGTATATAGGAGCATCTCTGAAGGAACCCCTGAAGGGCGAGTTGACAACGTTCTTGCAAGAGAATAACGTGTTTGCTTGGATAGCAGCGGACATGCTCATAGGTTGAACGTCGATCCTGAGCAAAAGAAGATAAAATAGAAGAAGAGGAATTTTGCTCCTGAGAGGCAGGAGGCCATTAAGCAAGAAGTTGACAAGCTACTAGAAGCTGGGTTTATTGAATAAATTCAGTTCCCCGAATGGTTGGCTAACCCTGTGATGGTTAATAAAGTAAATGGGAAGTGGAGGATGTGCATAGACTTCACCGATTTAAATGATGCATGCCCAAAGGATTGTTTTCCTTTGCCGAGGATTGACACCTTGATAGAAGCCACTGCTGGACATGAGATGTTGAGCTTCATGGATGGATTCTGCGGCTATAATCAGATTAAGATGCACAAGGATGACGTCCCTAAGGTATCTTTCATAACTGACTTTGGTGTTTTCTATTCTCTTGTTATGGCTTTTGGTCTAAAGAATTCAGGAGCTACTTACCAATGATTGGTGAATAAGATATTTGCCCATCTAATTGGGAAAACCATGGAGGTCTATGTGGACGACATGTTGGTCAAGAGCCTATCCAAGGCAGACCATATTAAGCACCTCAGAGAGGTATTCGAAGTGCTGAGGCACCACAAGATGATGTTGAATCCAGCCAATTGTGCTTTTGGTATTGGATCAGGAAAGTTTTTGGGATTGATGGTTTCAAAGAGAGGCATAGAGGCCAACCCTGATAAGATCAAAGCGATCTTGGACATGGAACCACCCCGCTCTATACGAGATGTACAGAAGCTAACTAGCCGAGTTGCGGCCCTAAGGAGATTCATCTCCAAGTCTAGTGACAAGTGTTTGCCTTTCATTCAGGCATTAAAGAAGGTGAAGAATTTTGAGTGGACTATTGAAAGCCAAGAGGCCTTTGAACAGCTAAAGAAGTATATAGCTGAGGCCCCGTTGTTGGCCAAACCAAGTCCTAGGGAGACTTTTTACCTATACCTGGCGATATCTGGACAAGCATTGAGTGTTGTCCTTGTTCGAGAAGAGAAGAAGATTCAGAAACCTATCTATTATGTGAGTAAGGTTTTGCATGGGGCCGAGTTGAATTACTCAACAATTGAGAAGTTTGCATTGGCATTGGTAACAGCCTCGAGGAAGCTACGACCGTACTTTCAGGCGCACAAGATTGAAGTCCTGACGGACCAGCAGTTGAGAAACATGTTGCATAGCCTGAAGGCCAGTGGGAGGCTGATCAAATGGGCGATAGAGCTTGGAGAATTTAACATCAAGTATAAGCCCCGAACAGCCATCAAGGCTCAGGCATTGGCTGACTTCGTGGTTGAATGTACCATTGACAACCAAGAAGTCGGGGGGCAGGAGAGAATACCCAACCAAGAAGGTGAGAATAAAGATGAAGAACTTATACCTAATATGAAGGAGTATTGGGTGCTCTATTTTGATGGAGCATCAAAAACAAAATTTAGTGGTGCAGGTTTAGTCTTGCAAAGCCCCGATGGGTTCACAGTTGAGTATGCTTTGAAGTTGGACTTTCTAACAACCAACAACGAAGCTGAGTATGAAGCTTTGATAGCCGGATTAGGCTTGGCCAGAATCATGAGGGTCAAGAATCTCAAAGTTTATGGGGATTCTAGACTAGTGGTATCACAAGTGAATGGAGAGTTCGAGGCCAAGGATGAAACTATGGCAAAGTATTTAAAAGTTGTGAAAGCAGTTATGACCCAGTTTGATGAGTGATATGTGGAGCACATTCCGAGGGAAGAGAATGTTAAGGTCAATGCCCTGTCTAAGTTCGCTTCTTCTGAGATAGAGAATTACGCAGGAAGTGTCTACTTCCAGGTCTTGAAGGCCCCGACCATCAACTCGAAATTGGTGGCTCCGATTGATGTGGGAGGTTGCTGGATTGATCCTATCAAAGCCCACCTAGAAACCGGATGACTCCCTGACAATGCCTTGGAGGCAAGAAAGTTGTTAGTAAGAGCATTGAGATATGCCCTGATCGAAGGCATCCTGTATAAGAGATCATTTGTCATCCCGTATTTGAAGTGTTTAAGGCCCCAAGAGGCAAAAAAAGCATTGGAGGAAGTTCATGGAGGGATCTGTGGGCAACACTTGGGGGGCAGAGCCCTAGCTCACAAGATCACTCGACTAGGATTCTATTGGCCAGAGATGTTGGCCGATGCACAGAATTATGTTAAGAAGTGTGACAAATGCCAAAAGCATGCCCCGATTGTAAGGCAGCCGCCTGAGATGTTAACTTCGATTAACTCTCCAATTCCGTTTGCAATGTGAGGAATGGATATACTTGGTCCTTTTCCCGTGGCTTCAGCATAAAGGAAGTTCTTGATAGTGGCCATCGACTACTTCACCAAGTGGATTGAGGCCAAGCCCTTGGCCAAGATAACCGCCAAACAAGTTGCCCAATTCTTTTGGGAGAACATCATATGAATATATGGAATCCCTCGAATCCTTGTGACAGATAATGGGACACAGTTCAACAACGAAGAGTTCAAGAAATACTGCAAGGAAAATGCCATCGAGCTTCATTTTACTTCAGTGGCACACCCGTAAGCAAATGGACAGGCTGAGGTAGCCAATCGAATCATCCTTGATGGGTTGAAGAAGAGGGTCAAACGCTCAAGGAACACTTGGGTGGACGAGTTGCTACCTATACTTTAGGCTTACCAAACTACTTGTAAGGTGACAATCGGAGTAACCCCGTTCTTGCTAGCTTATGGAGCCGAGGCAGTTGTGCCCGTGGAGATCATGCATGCATCACCTCGAGTTGAGGCATACGAAAGAGACTAATGAAGAAGGCATGAGGCTTGCCCTAGACCTAATTGATGAGGTTAGGGACGAAGCAAACGCCCGGAATGCAGAGCATCAGAAGAGAGCGTCCTTCCACTACAACCAAAGGGTTAAGGAGAGGTTCGTTCGCCAAGGCGACCTGGTTCTGAGAAAGATAGAGGCTTCTGGAGTTGGACAAAAGGGAAAACTAGCCCCTAACTAGGAAGGGCCGTATCGGGTCAAGAAGACACTAGGACGAGGATCCTACAAGTTGGAGACATTGGATGGGAACGAAGTGCCTCGCATGTGGCATGCTTTGAACCTGAAGATTTATTATGTTTGAGATATCCTAGTAAGGACTTAGCTTTTTACCTATCTAGTAGGAGAAGTAGAAATAAGGTTCGATGAAACCATTCCAGGGCTTAGTACCCCGAGTAGGACAGTACACTACTAAAAAAACGCTAATAGACATCGGTTTCTAGCCGATGTCTTTGAAAAATCCTGACCGATGTCTTTGTTAGTGATGTCGAAAGTTTAGACATCGGTTTCTGGCCGATGTCTATTAGCATATTATACATCAGTTTTAAATATATTTCTGATGTTTATGTCCTTTCTTCTTGGTTCAACTGCATGAGGTTAACTTTTCAATTGTTATATTACAGGTCTTAGATGTTATTTAACATATGGCAAACATAGAATAATTCGACATATACATCTGTTTTTTTTCCAAATACTGATGTCTAAGCCTTTATTAAGATCGATAAGTATTAAGAAAACTGATGTATAATGTGACCATAGACATCAGTTTTAGACGATGTTGAAGATATCTATTGCATTGGTTACTTGTTTTTAAAACCGATGTTTGAGGTCACTTAGACATCGTTTTCAGTTGATGTTTAAGACTTCTAATATAACAGTTTTTTATAAAGATAAACGATGTGCAAACAGCTGTAATACAGAAAATGATGCATAGAAAAACAAAAATAACCAAAATTTACTCAAATTTCATTGACAACTATTATCCAAACATTCAAGCACTATCATTCAAACAACCATAATCCAAACATTCATGTGTACCTTAATACAAAAGATCCATACCAATCCGAATCAATCTACAACTAATATTTGCGGAACTAGCCGAACTCAAAGCATTATAAAAAAGACATGAAACTATTTCCTGATACTTCATGCATTCTTTTCCAAATTACACGCATGAACTTGATTAAATGAGGAGTTGAAGAATTTTGAATCCCAGACATGAACAATAGATATCCATACGAGCTCCAATGATCAGGTATTGTCGCTGACTTGATGGCTTGCTACTACTGCCTGCAGAGATTACAACAAGAAAATATTACAACTCCAGTATCCTATAACTTCTAGTATACTTTTCAGGTGGAAGTGCTATTTACAAAAGTTTAAAACAACATAACTTCTACTGTGATTTATTATCTAATAAAAAGTTCTTGTTTAGAGTTTTCAGATGGAAAGAATACTTGGAAAGGATGCGGTGATTACAGATTAATAGGATGATGTACTTGACTTTTGATCAGCATCCGTTGTACCCTGGACTTGAGCTGCATACTGCAGATTCCAGAGCACATCCTCGAATGAGGGACTATTGGTGGGATCAGCTGATATACATTTGTTTGTGATCGATATTACAGTTGTTAATGACTCTTGTGGGCAAGTAGTTAACACAACTGGATCCACAATCCTCTTTCGACCATCCAGGCTACCAAAGGATGTTTGTAATACGTAAACCAAATTAGAAAATTATAATATTAATTTAATGACATTAAACTCGCAGTCTTCCAAGACTATAATAATAACAGAGAATCTGACAAGGTGATCAAAGAAACATGTGATACTGAATATAAGAACTTATGGAAGATTGTGATTAGTACTAATCATCTCAAATATTTAAGTTGAACATCTATGCAATAAGAATCAGAGTATGTTTGATATTTTATGAAAAGACTAAGTGTAGTTGAAATTATTATATCATACCATTTCGTTTAGCAAATATGCTTCTCCTTTTCCACTCACAATAGGCCCAACAAGCACTTCCATCAATATAAACCCAAAATTATAAACATCATCCTCTGACTTTGATTTATGCATGTCAAACAATTAAATTGAGTTAAATCTAAACATATATCATGCACTGAGCATAGCATCAGATATATAGAACAAAAAGATTATGTGACAATTACAGAAACATTAAATATCAGAGTCTCCGAGGAGTGATTTTTGCAACTATATTGAAGTCTTAAAATTCTATTGAGAGTTTACATAAGGTGAATGGAAAGACTTTAATAACCTACCATGATCTAGAGCCTTCTTTCTTTGTCTGCAAAATAAAATCGAAAAAAATTTCTAACGTTAGCCCATAAGATACGACTGATACTTTTGCCCACGATATAGCTGCATATTCCTAATTATATGATTTAAGATTAGAAGTAAACCTCAAGCTATTCTATATCTTCAGTAATTATGGAAATCCTGTAGTCACTCAGCTTGGCTATACGATGGTCATCAAGTAATATATTATTTGTTTTAAGCGATTATTGAAAGTAGCATATACCCCAGTATGCAAAAAATGCACATTTTATTTTAATCGATGTTAAAGACCGTGATGTCTATTAACAGATTTTTAGTAGTGGTAGTAAACTATGTAAGGGTTGAACCCATTTTGAGTTATTAATGCAAGTTTGTTTTCCATTCTATAATTCTATGTTTTGTTTATGTACCGAGCACTTGCTAAGTGTAAGTCTAGAAAGACCAAGTACCGAAAATAAATGAACATATGAATGAAAGAAACAAGTGCATAAATAAAGGCCCCGAAGGGCCAACAGTTAAGTTACATCACTTAGGCAAATAAAAGTTTGATCCCGAAGGACCTTGATTGAAAGATAAAAAGATAGAGCCACATACGGCTAAACTAGGCCATGCAAGGCCACGAAGCAATCCCAACTACTCATCCGAGGATTCCTCCTCACCGCTCTCCTCTTCGCCGCTTTCTTCTTCGCCACTCTCTTCCTCGTCGCTCTCTTCCTCTGAGCTTTCCTCGGCAGGGCCATTATCCGGTTCGATCACCACCATTGGTTGAGCCGCAGTCTTCACGACATCAACCTCTTCCTCCCCAGAAGATGAGCTATCTTCAGTCTGAGCCACCCTATTTGGAGGGATTGCTTGGCGAACCACTCCACCCTTCTGCGCGGACATAGGCCTTTTCCCGCGAGGATCCGAGGAAGCTGAATCGTCCATAGCAGCTTGGACGCCCCTTCTTGAGCCGGAGCCAGAACGACGATGACTTCCCCTAGAGCCGGAACCCGATGTTTGGGCCACTGGGTTGGCTCCCGAGCCTAAAGCAACATGACCATAAGGACTTGGGAATTCCTTCGGATTAATCACAGTTGGATGCCTCTTGCTCACAGCATTGACGGCTCTGTCCCAGCTAACAGACATGATACCCGGGCGTACTTCATCATTGTGTTTATCTATAAGCTGAAAGAAATCCTCAGACTCCGGGTAAGCTTTCACCACTAGCTTGTAGTCAGCTGCCCTTTTGTTGTACAAGGAGTCATACTGCCTCTAGAGAGAATGAGCATCAGCTTCAGCCTGGATGGCCCTGGACTCCAAGTCTTGGCATTTCTCGTCAAAAGCTACCTTGTCCTTCTTTAAGGCCACGTTTTCATCCCGATATGCTCGGTCTAGGCGAGTGCTGGCCTGGAAGTGGGCGTTGGCCTAAAACAAAGAATTAGTGAGACGTTTACAATGATAAGTCATATGAAAATATTACATTTAAGATGAAGAGTGTGAGACCTGATATAGGGCCTGAGCTCCGAGCATCTCCGCCTCGTCGGTTTTGTCCCCGGCAGTCACTGTCAAAAGATCGGGGGGAGTGATGCTAAACTTATACCAATCCAAGGCAGACCATATCAAGGGGGTCTTGACTCTCCCGTCAGCATTTCGGGATCTCTTTGAAGAACATCCCGACAGGAACTGTGGAATCTTCGGCCCAGGTTGGGCGCTAGCCGCCTCGGCTTTCTTAATCATCCTTCTAGTAACTTTCGGCTGGTTCTCGGGCCGGCTGTCTATCTCCTCAGCAACTGAAATTGCAACAGAAAAGATATCGGGATAAGAACAAATAGAGTTCATAATGTGCAAATAAAAAATTACCCTCAGTAGAAAGTAAGCTAAGGCAAACTTCTACAAGTCTCTTCTCGGTCAAGAAAACTTTATAGTGAGTTCGGCCATCATCAGCAAGTAATCTGTCTCGGTCAAGTAGCTCTTTCTCGTCAAGATCACACACAAAGTGCATCGCGTCTTGCACTTCCCCAAACTTAGACACAAAGAACTGGCCCCAATCGCCACCACGCCATGTCAGAATCAAGAACTCTCTATCCCAAAAATGATGGAAATCTGGGAAAGAGAAGGCATTCACAATATGTGGAACGTTAGTTCTGTGCTGGATACTAACCCATCCTTTCTGAACCTCGAAAGAATTCTTGATGGCGAATATACTCCGGAACATTGTAGTACTCGGTTCGATATCTAGATCCCGGCACCTTAGCATGAAAATGATAATAGCCCGCCACGCATTAGGATACAACTGGCAGGGATAAACCTGGATTTCTGCTAGAAGCTTGATGATGAACTGATCGACTGGGAATCTCACACCTGCTTCAAGGGCTCCCTTGTAAACACATAGCTTCTCTGGGTGCCAATTACAGGTTCTGTCAGCCAAGCCAGGAAGGCGGACCTTGATCGCGTCCGGGAAGACATATAACTTCTTAATTTTATCGACATCATCTTTGTCAAGCTTACACGGACTATGGTACGAGGCTAATTTAGAACTGTTTGGGAATGCATCCCTCATAGTATTCAACAAGTCTAATAAAGAATGAAATCGACGATCAATATACGAGGGAGGTTGCAATCTAAGTTTACCTCGAAAAGTTCTGGCCATGGTTCTCTTGGACATTGCATCGGACATAGAGAATGACGGAGCTGGAGCACGGTTTCCATCTGCCATCTTGATCTTGAACTTGAAGCTAGAACTTGAAAGCTTTAGAGCTTGAGTGCTTTTAGAGAGAATTTCAGAAGTGAGAAGAAGTGGAGTGAATGAAAATGAAGGCTCCTCCCACTCTTTTATAGAAGATGGGTGACTTCCTATACCAAGTTGAAACACAGCCCGATTCGTGTTTGCAGGTCATCTATCGTTTATACACAAAAAAAGATGGAATTCATCTATTATATTTGGCAAGAACTGTAACAATTCATACGATTCTGGAAAAGAAAAGAAGGATTTAAGCGAAGATATAGCAACAAGCTGTGTCAAAGCACTCATCTACGCTTAAGGAGCTAATTACGCTTAATGAAGATAAGTCACTATTGATTAGATTCACTAACAAAGAGATTGATTATGCTTTGAAACGAGGTGTACAACATCCAAAAGTCGAGGACGTGATTCAAGAACGAGACACCACGCATTGCGAAAAAGCTCTGAGAGGCACGACAAGGCAACCAGGAGCACCTGGCAGGCAACAGGAGCACCTAGCAGCCGACCAGGTGCCATGGAGGGGCTCCAACCGACCTCCAGACACCCCCAGGCCGACCAGGAGAATCCTCCAGCCGACCAGGTGCCATGAAGGGGCTCCAGCCGACCTCCAGACACCTCCAGGCCGACCAGGAGCATCCTCCAGCCGACCAGGTGCCCTGGAGGGGCTCCAGCCGACCTCCTGGCACCCTCTGGCCGACCAGGAGCACCGTCCAGCCGACCAGGTGCCAAGGAAGGGCTCCAGCCGACCTCCTGCCACCTCACGTCGGTTGGTTGGATCGTTTGATGCTTCTGATGAAGGTTTCTTACTTTCCGGAACGAACATCGACCTTCAACTTAGCGCCGTCTAGCGTCGATTAGCACCGTGTAGTGCCGTCTTATGTCATTCAACGTCGTTTAACATAGATTGAAACATCGTTTAAGCATCGTTTAGCACCGTATAGTGCCGTCTTATGCCATTCAACGTCGTTTAACATAGATTGAAACGTCATTTAAGCATCGTTTAGCGTCGCTGGTGTCAACATGGATCTCCCGTCAACCTGCCGGCCGACCAGGAGCACCTGGCAGGCAACCAGGAGCACCTGGCAGCCAACCAGGTGCCACTGAAGGGGCCTGGCCGACCAAGAGCACCTGGTAGCCGACCAGGAGCACTGGTAGCCGACCAGGAGCACCTGGCAAGCAACCAGGAGCACTGGTAGCCGACCAGGTGCCATGGAGGAGGTCTGGCCAACCAGGAGCACCTGGTAGCCGACCAGGAGCACCTGGCAGCCGACCAGGACCTCCTGTCGGCCGACCAGTTGCCCGGAAGAGGCTGCAACTGTCCCAGATCTCCTTTCGCTTAGCACCGATTAGTGCCGATTAGCACCGTTTAGTGCCATTTAAGCAAAAATTAGTGCCGATTAGCACCGTTTAGTGTCATTTAAGCACAGATTAGTGCCGATTAGCACAGATTAGTGCCGATTAGCATCGTTTGGTGCTGTTTAAGCACAGATTAGTGCCAATTAGCACCGTTTAGTGTCGTTTAAGCACAGATTAGTGCCGATTAGCACAGATTAGTGTCGATTACCATCGTTTAGTGTCGTTTAAGCACAGATTAGTGCTGATTAGCACAGATTAGTGCCGATTAGCACCGTTTAGTGTCGTTTAAGCACCAGATAGTGCTGATTAGCACCGTTTAGCGTCGTTAGTGCCGTTTTATGCCCTCTAACATCGTTTAACACTGTTTAAATGTTGTTTAAGGTTGATTAGCGCTGTCTAGTGCCATTTAACACCGATTAGTGTCGCTCAACATCGTCGTAAACGCGTCGGTCGCTCCACGCTTTACATCAAGACGATATTGTTGAAATACTCACGTACGAGCAATGAACCCTGACCCTAGTCTCGAGTAAGGCCGTTATAACTTCAAGGAAAACCTGATCAGTTTTCCTAGAAGTTGGGGGGCAAATGATATGGGATAAAATTAAGCCCTAAAGACACATTTAATGTGGCATTAATTAGGCCTAGAATGGTCCAAACGTGGGGACCACCAGATAGGCCCAAACCCTATTTATAATATTAATTTTGTAATTAATATTAGGGGTAATAAACAGCTCAGCAAATAAGAGTCAAACAAGGATATAACTCTTGCCTGACTTAGCCTCCAAGATACATACTTCAACATGGAAACTAATTCCTACAAGGAAGAGATCTAGGACCTTCCTCAGGGAAGACTTGTCCACCATGTCTCTGACTCCTACCTTAATTCTAAGGCTTCTCAGCCTATATAAAGGGTCTGACCCCTCATCCTCAGAACTACGTTTTTGGCATGATTCTCAATACGAGATACGTAGGCACTCTGCGCGGACCGATTAGTCTTAAAACGTGGAAACAGCCATTAAAGATCGAAGCTCACCAACCCCTTTGCATTAAACGCACACAAACCCTAGCCGTAATATTCATAACCTAGTTTTTATTCCAAAATAGTAATGATGAATGGAGGGTTGATTTATAGTCCCTAAGAAGTGACGTGCGTGTTTCGGAAATAAAACTTTTACACAGTCTCATCATTTGCTTTTGGGCTAGGTTGAGGTCATGCTTGTTTGGTAGCTTTGAGATTTAATCACTTGTTTATATTTAGAATTTCCGTTATTCCGTTGATGGCGTAGGAGCACTAAAGTATAAGTTTGGGGGAAAATAGGAATTTCATGCTAGTTGTTAATAATGGCTAGGTGCCAAATGGCTAGTAGCCGGCTCATATTTTATGAGTAGTCTAGGGTTGGAAATGAGAATTCTCATTCTAGATTGCATATGGAAAAAAAATCAGAAAAAAAAGAGTCATGTAAATATTGTAAAATGCAGAATTAACCAGGGTAAGCTCTTTAATACTCGAGCAAGTAAGTTCGTGGGGACTTTGTGCCTAGTGACCTAAGGCTTTTATAGTCTGGGATCCACTAACCCAACGCTCGTTACATGGGTATTATTGTATAAGCCTTTTGGGGTCTCATCCATTGCACGGTTAAATAAGCATGCTTGTATATTATGTGTCATAGTTGTAGTAATAAAGCATGAATTCTTGGCTAACTCAGATGAGGATGGAGGTGTTATTAGGTTATAAAGTGTTTACAGTCTATTCTATTTATAAACTTGTGATTGTCTTGGCGAAGGATGGTTATGATTTTTGACCTAGTTTTGGGAGTATTTCGGATGAGCATCGCACACACGCACATTTCTGTCATGTATTGTTAGAGTACGGGACTTAGTCGAGATCTATTTAGATTTAGTTGCATTCTTTGATATATTTGCTTGCTAGTTGGTTTTGGTTAGTTTAAAAGGGAATCTTTGCATTTTCATATTAGTTGCATTCATACATTGCATTGTTCTTGCATTGTTTAGTTAGATGGATTTTGTGGGTACATTCGTTATAGGCCCTCACGAGACCTCACTCGTCCACTAGGGCTACCTAGGGGTTTAAAGGGCTTGTTGCATATGCCAAATGTAACCGTGATCACCTACGGAAGTGGTACTAATTAGGTAGTGTTAGTTGTTTATGCTTGAGGACAAGTATCGGTTTAAGTTTGGGGGTGTGATAATTGGATTTTATATCCACTTGGAGCATTCCATATCGGCTTAAATTGATTCACTTGGCCTCAAGTTTGTTGAAGTTTGATGTGTTTTTGTTTAGTGGTGCAGGTTCGTGACTTATAGTTAAGGTTGGTGTATTCCGTCAATGTTGGAGTTGATTTGAGCATGGAAATAAAGAAAGAAAGCTTGTTATGAGTTGCCATTAAAGGGTTTCATATGTCTTGTGATTGAGGACGGAAGCATTTGCAACAAGAACGGGAAGAAACGGAGCGAAAACGAAGAAGAACTGCAGAAAAATCAGCACGGACAGCAGCTGCGCGCAGGCAGCACGTGGGAGCACGCAGGTAGCGCGTGGGAGCGCGCAGGCAGCGCGTGTGGCAGGAGGATTGGGCGCAGGCAGTGCCTGGGACGCGCAGGTTGCGCACGCGAAGCTGAAAAATTACTGTTTTTCCCTTTTTCGAGTTCTAGTTGAATTTTAAGCAGTTTCTTGCACCTAAATCAAATTCTAGTTGTGTGTTATAGGGTATTTTCTTGCTAGGCAAGACTTCTAGAGCCTATTTAAACACATCTTACCATTGTAATTTAGAAAATTACATATCATAGCTTACATTTGCAAGAGAGAAAAGGAGAGGGAGATTCAACGCTCGTGACAAGCAACGGATCAAGATCTATATGTAGATGACATTTTACTCATTGGAAATAATGTTAAGATGTTGTCATCAGTAAAGGCATGGTTGTTCAAACAATTTGACATGAAGGACTTAGGTGAAGCGGCATACATCCTTGGGATCAAAGTAATAAGGGATCGCAAGAAAAGGATGTTGGCTTTATCTCAAGAGCCTTACATTGATGAAGTATTAGCTCGTTTTAACATGCAGAACTCTAAGAAAGGTTTTCTACCTTTTAAGCATGGAGTTGCTCTATCCAAGGAGCAGTGTCCTTCGACACCTAAGGATATAGAGAGCATGAAAGCAGTTCCTTATGCTTCGGCATGTGGAAGCTTAATGTATGCTATGTTATGTACGAGGCCTGACATCTGCTTTGCTGTAGGCATGGTTAGTAGATATCAGTCGAACCCAGGTCAAGAACATTGGAGTGCAGTAAAAACTATACTCAAGTACCTGCGAAGGACTAAGGAGTATATGTTAATTTACAAGGCCTCAGATCTATTTCCTTTGGGATATACTGATTCAGATTTCCAATCAGATAGAGATAAGAGGAAATCAACCTCGGGATACGTTTTTACTTTGGGAGGTGGAGCCGTTATATGGAGGAGTGTAAAGCAGAAATGCATTGCAGACTCTACCATGGAAGCCGAGTACGTGGCGGCCTCTGAGGCTGCAAAGGAGGCTGTATGGTTCAGGAACTTCCTTTTGGACTTGGATGTGGTACCTAATTTGCCTAGGAGTCTGACAGTGTATTGTGACAACACTGGAGCTGTGGCAAATTCAAAAGAACCACGAGACCACAAAGCAGCTAAACATATTGAACGTAAGTATCATCTCATACGAGGAATCGTAAAGCGAGGAGATATAGTTGTGGCTCACATATCATCAGAAGACAACCGGGCAGATCCTTTCACAAAGAGCTTGCCAACCAAGGTTTTTGACAGGCATGTGGAAGCGATAGGAGTCAGATGGATGGGCACATAGTTTTCAATGTAATAGTGGATTAAATAAACACTGATATACACATAGAATATTTTGAGTATAAGTGGGAGATTGTTAGGGTATACTGAAAATATTTATTTGAAGTATATACATTTATTTCTGGCCTAGTTTTATTGAGAATCATTTGAATGTTTACATGTTGTCTGATATTATATATTGTGGACAATCTAGTATCAAATGGGATACAGAATATTAGATTGTTAAATACGGTTTATATAATATAATAAGGTTCACAGCACAGGTGGTGTTGGACAATCCACTGGTATGGCTGTAGTATTATTTAGATTAGTTTATATTGACTAATAAATAATACTAGTATACTTTGTGTATATTGAACAGGATCAAATTTAGAATTGTTCCCTTATACTGATTAAGAAGGAGAACTAAGATTCTATGTTATTATTAATGCTTAGGTTCTTAATCCCGATATAGTAATTGACACGTGTATATTATTTACATGCTTTGATTTATATATGAAATAATTCTTTTGATTTATTTCATTATATTTTGGGTGATGGAATAATATATATGGTGGATATTATTTATTGAAGGAATCCATGTCCTGATAATATTCGGGTTAATGATGTCCCCTTGAAAGCTCAAAAAGATTTAATTATGTGAAACCCTGCAGGTGGAATTTATTCCGGCATAATTAAATAAAGGTTGAGTGGATGATCAAGGATAAAAGATATTAATTAAATGAATTATCAGTAATTTATTTAATTAATGGACATGCGATATTTTAAACATGGGGAATTTAATAAGCAAATAATAAAGGAGCCGATTTAATTAATTAAATAAAATTACCGGAATTAGGTGGGTGGTGCAATATTAATTATTTAGTGGAATTAATTAATATTAATGATAAAGGGCTTGGCCCAAGTTATCATTAGAAGGCCCGACCTAATTTTCTCCTTGATCCCTATTGTAGCCTATAAATACTCTTTATGCCTCCAAGAATAAGGGTTCGGAATTCTAGAGCTTGGAGGCTAAACCTTGGAGGATCGAAGGCCACACCTCGTTCAAGGGAGTAAGGGAATACAATAGAAGATCGTGGATTTGAATCGCTTGCGCCGTAGCGATTAAGGTAAATCATTAAACTAGTTAAACACATATCACTATGATCCAAAGGGACCAACAATTGGCATCAAGAGCCTGAGGTTTAGTGGACTTGTGTTTGTGTTTGATGACGTCCATGTCGTAATTAAAATTGGTTGTGTATGTATAGTGGTATGCTTTTGTAATAATCTTTTGCAGGTTGTTATCCACTATTATGGCCAAGTTTTTTTAATTATGTGTTTGGATCCCACCTGGTTTAATCGTGGTTATTTTGTTTTGTTTCCACGTGGTTTATCGTGGTTGTAAACACGAGGGTTGATCGTGTTAGAATAGATTTTACAAAATTAGTTTTGTATTAGATCTATTTTTTATGTAATTGTTTGTTGGATTTTGTATAAATCCGGGTATTTTGTAACAATTACGTGCGATCGGAAATCAAAATGGAGAAAAGAATTTGTTCCGCTGCGTAACTGATTGTGGCTGCTGTTGAATATTAAGTTGGAGGCTGACAAACTGACGAACAGTGACAAAAAGGATAAGGCGTCAGGAAGAAGCAGGCGATGGCGCGTGAAAATTTTCAGGGAAAGACTGTAACGCGCATATCCATCCTGCGCAACAGATGGGCGGCTAGAAAAAGTCTGTCACGCATGCGCTTAATGCGCAACAGTGGGAAATGCGGAATAGCTGTAACGCATACACAGAATGCGCAACAGGCTGTTTTTCTTTCTTCTATCCACCAGATGCAGCGCATGTCATCAACAACAGGGCTGAAGCAGTTTTTTTCTTTGGGGCCATAATAGTGGATTTAAATTATGTTTTTTAATTTTAATTCCGCTATTTAATTTTTTAATTATTGCTTTAAATAATTGTTATGTGTGTTGTTAATTATGTGTGTAATTTTTAATTGCATGTTTAACATAATTAGGACGACATGGACATAGATATTTTATTTATTGCTTTAATTAAATGTTTTATGTTGTTAAATTATGTGTGTATTTGGAATGCATGTTAGACATAATTATAATGACATAGGCCCCATTTAATTTTAAAATTCCTCAATTTTATTAAAAATTCTAAGTGGGTGAGGGAATTAATTAGGAATTAAATCCCACGGTCTCCATTATTGTTTGTATGTAATTTAACACTAAGACGAATATAAATTATATATAGTCCACCCTAACGTGGCATATGATTTATGGTGTCATGTAGTGTTATGGATATTACTAGGACAAACTTCTTAAATTAAATTACGAATATTGAAAGGTATACATGCCACCCATCGTGGCGTACCAAGTTTCATAGGATTCGATTAATTAGAAGGGTACCAATGATTGAATATAGATTTTCGATATTGAGAGAAATGATGATTCTGTCTAGAAAGGGGTCTTAAGTGACGCCTCTTGACAATGCTCCCCCCGATCTGGGAATTATCCTATTATCGATTATTGATTTGAAATATTTAATGGTGGCATCCGGTCTTATTATTATTAATTTAAGATTTGATAATGGTATACACTTAGCTATGAAAAATAATATATAGTTCACCCTAACGTGGCGTATTATTTAGTAATAGGACCAAAGTAATATTTAAACGAATTTAAGTGGTATATACGTCACCCATCGTGGCGTACCAGATACTTATGGTGTTTAAATATTAGTGCATTAATTTTAATTAATTGTTAGAGGAAACCAATAGGTTTTAAGATTTGTGCAACTCTCTGATTATGTGTTACATGTATGATTCTCAGGATTAGATCATTATGGGCTTTAATCCACTATTCACCATACTTAAGGATAACAAACTTACGGGACCAAACTATATTGAATGGAAACGTAATTTGGACATAGTGTTGACTGTTGAGGAGTACAAATTTTGCACTTATGAACCCAAGCCAGATCAGCCTGCTGAAGATGCTCCTGAAAGTGATAAGGAGTATTATAAGCGGTGGGTTAAGGCCGATGAGATGTCGCGATGTTACATTCTGGCAGCAATGTCGGGTGTTTTGCAGCATCAGCATCAGG
Source organism: Kitagawia praeruptora (assembly GCA_037693485.1). Taxonomy (NCBI): domain Eukaryota; kingdom Viridiplantae; phylum Streptophyta; class Magnoliopsida; order Apiales; family Apiaceae; genus Kitagawia; species Kitagawia praeruptora. The sequence goes on along the minus strand of CM075351.1, from coordinate 109,767,059 downwards.
CTATGGCCACGGCTTCAGATATGCTCTTTAATCTCAAGGAACTTTTTGGAGAACAGAATAGGGCTGCTAGGCAAGTAGCAATGAAGGCTTTAATGAACACTCAGATGGCTGAAGGAACACCTGTAAGGGATCATGTTCTCAGGATGATGTCTCATCTGAATGAGATGGAGATCCTTGGTGCTGATATTGATGGGGAAACCCAGATCGATATCATCCTTATGAGCTTGCCCAAAAGTTTTGAGCAGTTCCGCTTGAATTACACCATGAACAAGAGGATGTATAGTCTCGCGGAACTTCTGACAGAACTTCAGGCAGCTGAAGGACTCTTTAAACAGAATGTTCAAGTGAATGTGGCTGAGAAAGCTTCTTCATCTAAGCCGAAAGGTAAGAAGAAGAAAAAGACTCAGACACAGAAAGCTGGAAAGATTGCTAATGCAGTGGGAGTTCAAGGTGGTGTGAAAAAGCCTAAGGGCAAGTGCTTCAGGTGCAAGCAGTCAGGTCACTGGAAACAGGATTGTCATCTTCCTAAGAAGACAAACAATACTGGTATGTCTCTTTCTCTAGTTACAGAAACATATATAGCGGCTATATCTACGAGCACTTGGTGTGTAGATACAGGAGCCACTGACCATGTTTGTAACTCTATGCAGGGGTTCCAGCAAACCAGAATGCTTAGAGATGGCGAGATATATGTGTTCATGGGAGATGCTACGAAAGTAGCAGTAGTTGCAGTTGGAATAATTACATTGTCTTTTGGCGATGATAGGATTTTGGTTTTGAACAATTGTCTTTATGTACCTTCATTTAGAAGGAATTTGATTTCGATTTCTAAACTTGCCATGGATGGTTATAATGTTTGTTTGGATCGTAATGTTTCTATTATGATGAATAAACGAGTTATATGTTCTGGTACATTGCAAGACAATTTATATATTATTAATCCTATCCAACCAATGCTGCAACAAAAGGAAACTAATAACATTCTTTCTAGCTCAAACAAAAGAAAGAAACCTTCCGAATTGAACCAAACATATCTTTGGCACTTAAGATTAGGTCATATTAACTTGAGGAGGATTCAAAGACTGGTAGTAGATGGGCCATTAGGCTTGTTGGCAGTGGAGCCATTTCCAGTTTGTGAATCTTGCTTGGAAGGTAAGATGACTAATAGGCCTTTTAAAGCAAAGGGGAATAGAGCCAAAGAAGTATTAGAATTGGTTCATACTGATTTATGTGGTCCTATGAGTATCCAAGCAAGAGGAGGTTATGAGTATTTTGTCACTTTCATTGACGATTATTCTAGATATGGATACATTTATTTGTTGCGCCGCAAGTCTGAGTGCTTTGAAAAATTCAAAGAGTACAAAGCAAGTGCGGAGAAACGACATCTTGGAAAATGTATCAAGTCACTACGATCAGATCGTGGTGGCGAATACTTGCTTGGAGAATTTAGGGACTATTTATCAAAAAATGGGATTACATCCCAGTTGTCTGCACCTAGCACACCTCAACAGAATGGTGTAGCAGAAAGAAGGAATCGGACTCTTTTGGAGAGTGTTAGATCAATGATGAGTTATTCAGATTTACCTAAGTCGTTCTGGGGATATGCTATAGAAACAGCGGCTTACCTTCTGAACTTGGTACCTTCTAAGTCGGTTCCCAAGACTCCAATAGAATTGTGGACTGGTAGCAAACCAAGTCTAAGACATATTCGGATTTGGGGTTGTCCAGCACATGTGCTTAACAAGAACGCGACTAAGCTAGAATCTCGCACAGAAGTAAGGCTGTTTGTAGGCTATCCCATGGGAACGAAAGGTTATTCATTTTATAGTCCTAGGGATCGAGATATCATTGTTAGCACCAATGCCAGATTCTTAGAGGAAGACTATATAATGAACCACAAACCCATGAGTAGTGTTGTTTTAGAGGAATTAGTGGGAGGGACAGATAATCCCCAAGTGCCAATAGTACAAGTAGAACAACCACAAGAAAATGCACAACTTGACACTAGTACCGCACCAGTGCCTCGTCGTAGTGGGAGGGTTGTTCGACAACCAGAAAGATTCATGTTTTTGGGAGAGTCTTCAGACTTGGTCTCTGGTGAACATGATGAGGATCCCAGGACATACGAACAGGCAATTCTAGATAAAGATGCAAATCTTTGGCAAAAGGCAATGGAATCTGAGATGGAATCTATGTATTCCAATCAAGTTTGGGAGCTCGTGGAACCACCCAAAGGTATAAAACCCATTGGAAGTATGTGGATCTACAAGAAGAAAAGAGGATCTGACAAGAAGGTGAAAGCCTGGAAAGCACGACTTGTTGCGAAAGGGTATACTCAGAAAGAAGGAATCGATTATGAGGAAACCTTTTCGCCAGTTGTTATGCTTAAGTCGATCCGGATTCTTTTATCTATAGCAGCTCATCTCGATTACGAGATTTGGCAAATGGATGTCAAGACAGCTTTCCTTAATGGAAGTCTTGAGGAAACCATCTATATGCAACAACCAAAAGGATTCATTAAAGAAGGGCAAGAGCATCTGGTTTGTAAGCTTAAGAGGTCTATTTATGGACTTAAACAAGCTTCTAGGGACTGGAATATTCGTTTTGATCAGGCAGTCCAGTCATATGGATTTGATCAAAGTCCAAGCGAGTCATGCGTGTATAAGAGAAGTGAGGGTAATGCAGTGGTTTTTCTAGTACTATATGTAGATGACATTTTACTCATTGGAAATAATGTTAAGATGTTGTCATCAGTAAAGGCATGGTTGTTCAAACAATTTGACATGAAGGACTTAGGTGAAGCGGCATACATCCTTGGGATCAAAGTAATAAGGGATCGCAAGAAAAGGATGTTGGCTTTATCTCAAGAGCCTTACATTGATGAAGTATTAGCTCGTTTTAACATGCAGAACTCTAAGAAAGGTTTTCTACCTTTTAAGCATGGAGTTGCTCTATCCAAGGAGCAGTGTCCTTCGACACCTAAGGATATAGAGAGCATGAAAGCAGTTCCTTATGCTTCGGCATGTGGAAGCTTAATGTATGCTATGTTATGTACGAGGCCTGACATCTGCTTTGCTGTAGGCATGGTTAGTAGATATCAGTCGAACCCAGGTCAAGAACATTGGAGTGCAGTAAAAACTATACTCAAGTACCTGCGAAGGACTAAGGAGTATATGTTAATTTACAAGGCCTCAGATCTATTTCCTTTGGGATATACTGATTCAGATTTCCAATCAGATAGAGATAAGAGGAAATCAACCTCGGGATACGTTTTTACTTTGGGAGGTGGAGCCGTTATATGGAGGAGTGTAAAGCAGAAATGCATTGCAGACTCTACCATGGAAGCCGAGTACGTGGCGGCCTCTGAGGCTGCAAAGGAGGCTGTATGGTTCAGGAACTTCCTTTTGGACTTGGATGTGGTACCTAATTTGCCTAGGAGTCTGACAGTGTATTGTGACAACACTGGAGCTGTGGCAAATTCAAAAGAACCACGAGACCACAAAGCAGCTAAACATATTGAACGTAAGTATCATCTCATACGAGGAATCGTAAAGCGAGGAGACATAGTTGTGGCTCACATATCATCAGAAGACAACCGGGCAGATCCTTTCACAAAGAGCTTGCCAACCAAGGTTTTTGACAGGCATGTGGAAGCGATAGGAGTCAGATGGATGGGCACATAGTTTTCAATGTAATAGTGGATTAAATAAACACTGATATACACATAGAATATTTTGAGTATAAGTGGGAGATTGTTAGGGTATACTGAAAATATTTATTTGAAGTATATACATTTATTTCTGGCCTAGTTTTATTGAGAATCATTTGAATGTTTACATGTTGTCTGATATTATATATTGTGGACAATCTAGTATCAAATGGGATACAGAATATTAGATTGTTAAATACGGTTTATATAATATAATAAGGTTCACAGCACAGGTGGTGTTGGACAATCCACTGGTATGGCTGTAGTATTATTTAGATTAGTTTATATTGACTAATAAATAATACTAGTATACTTTGTGTATATTGAACAGGATCAAATTTAGAATTGTTCCCTTATACTGATTAAGAAGGAGAACTAAGATTCTATGTTATTATTAATGCTTAGGTTCTTAATCCCGATATAGTAATTGACACGTGTATATTATTTACATGCTTTGATTTATATATGAAATAATTCTTTTGATTTATTTCATTATATTTTGGGTGATGGAATAATATATATGGTGGATATTATTTATTGAAGGAATCCATGTCCTGATAATATTCGGGTTAATGATGTCCCCTTGAAAGCTCAAAAAGATTTAATTATGTGAAACCCTGCAGGTGGAATTTATTCCGGCATAATTAAATAAAGGTTGAGTGGATGATCAAGGATAAAAGATATTAATTAAATGAATTATCAGTAATTTATTTAATTAATGGACATGCGATATTTTAAACATGGGGAATTTAATAAGCAAATAATAAAGGAGCCGATTTAATTAATTAAATAAAATTACCGGAATTAGGTGGGTGGTGCAATATTAATTATTTAGTGGAATTAATTAATATTAATGATAAAGGGCTTGGCCCAAGTTATCATTAGAAGGCCCGACCTAATTTTCTCCTTGATCCCTATTGTAGCCTATAAATACTCTTTATGCCTCCAAGAATAAGGGTTCGGAATTCTAGAGCTTGGAGGCTAAACCTTGGAGGATCGAAGGCCACACCTCGTTCAAGGGAGTAAGGGAATACAATAGAAGATCGTGGATTTGAATCGCTTGCGCCGTAGCGATTAAGGTAAATCATTAAACTAGTTAAACACATATCACTATGATCCAAAGGGACCAACAGTAACGTGTACTTATTTCGTGTTGTCCGATCAGATATCAAAACCATCACATGCATTGATTAAAGGCGTCAGCTCTAAGTGAAGTAGATAATGAAGTTAGAGTCCCATGTTTTTTTTCATATAAGTAATTCAGTTTTAATTCTCAATAATTAGTTAATTCTTAGTTTAATAATTTGCATCTTAGTTTAATTTAGATATTCGAAAATCCCTAATTGTTACTTGTCTTAGCAGTGAGTTAAAACCATACATTATTGCATAAGTACATCTACTGAATTGAAACCTAAACCAGATCTCTGCGGAGCAAAATCGATTTAAATCTATATTACTTGTGACCACATGTACTTGCATGATTTTGTGTTAACATTAGGCTTGCTCAGCAGGCCTTAACTCCACATTAGTATGATATTGTCTGCTTTGGACTGAGCCCGCACGGATTTATTATTGGTTAACTCCCAAAAGGCCTCATACTAATGGAATTATCTGGCTGTTTATAAACTAGCTATTTGCCCCTCCCACAAACGATGTGGGACAACTCCCAACACTTAGATAGTTTTGTCATGAAATTATACCTATGGGGAGGTTGTAAAAGAATCCCAATAATGATAATCATATTCAAATATATTTACTACAAATTCCACAATGGTATGATATTGTTCACTCCGAACTGAGCTCGCATAAATCTATTTTGAACATATCATAAAAGGCCTGATATTAATGGAGTTTATTGGCTGCTCTATACAAGAGATTTTCCTTTTGCCTCATACTAATGCTTGTGACACATGGTTTCATTATCATCCCCATAGGCTGTATATGTAGAAATCCAATGCTCTTTGTGGGTTTCTTGTTATCCATTCTTCATTCTCATTTATGCCTCTTTTTAATGTAACACGGTTTATGTACATCTACCCAAGTAGAATTTGTGTACATTACTGTTTAGTCCTTGCTCTTTAGGCGAGATACACATGATATGTACGATTTGGTTGTATATATAAATACAATTCAGGGGGCGGAAACCTGCAACAAACGATATTCACTCCACATTCGATTTATGCTCATATCATATATTATCCATTATATAACATTTTTTGGGGTATTAACAAACCACAATCACTCCACATCCAATTCATATCAGATAATATCCGTTCTGCACTATTTTTCGAAGCGCAAACAAACCATATAACTCTGCATCCGCATTTTTTACGCCAGCCATTTTTAGATCCGTGCCATTTTTGGATCAAATCGGTAAATTATGCTATGGATAGATAGATGTATATGCTAACTTTTATAGGTTAAGATTAGCGGATAAAGAAGAAGAAGAAGAAGAAGATTGCCACATGTACAAGCTCAAATATATTAATGAACAACATTGTAATGGGTCTTGCCAATAATGAAAGTAAAAGCGGCTTTATACTAGGACAAGTGGACAATTACTAAACTACCCTTACTAAACTTAAACTACCCTTCAATACTCCCCATCAAGCCAATGAGTGAGAACAAAGTGAAGTTAAAAACTCTTGGCTTGAAGTTAAAAACTCTTGGCTCTGGCTCGCAGCTCTGGTGCTTGGCTATGGCTCGTGGCTCTTGGCTCGCGGCTCTGGCTCGTGGCTCGCAGCTCTGGGCTAATGGTTCTATCTGGCTTCTTCTTCTTTCCCCAGTAACTTCAGAATTTGATGGAATCTTCTCCCCAATAATTTCTGAATTTGGTGGAATCTTCTTTGTCCCCAGTAATTTCAGAATTTGGTGGAATTTTCTCCCAGTAATTTCTGAATTTGGTAGAATCTTCCATATAAATGATGGCAATGACTTCCATCTTCACAAACAATGGCAATTACTTCCATTTAAATGATGGCAATGACTTCCATCTTCAATCAGTTTTTCGACATTACTATCTGATGCCTGTGATGAAAACATCCTGAATACTGAGAAACCTGCTCTGCGAAGTTCACAAGTTCTAGCTCAGAAGCTACCATTGTGATTTCCTTGAGCATAATAGACCTCTCGATGAGGCCTTCTAGGCAGTATCTAAAAATTGTTGAATCTGAAACTGGAGTTTACTACTTGACATGCCACAGGATTTTGATATTGCTGCTTCACTACTTTTTGAGCCAGACGAACAATTTTCTGCCTCAACATATGTTTCATGTATCATCCGCAAACTTGTCACCAGCTGCAATTCCAAGAAACATGTAAAAAATAGCTGGATCTGTGAGCAAGTATACTTTGAGTTTCACCATTACTTGTTAGAACAGAAGGAAATACCGACATCAACTGTGTGTTCGTCTGGATGGAACTACTGATTAACAGCCTCAATGTCTCCCTTGCACTACTCTTAATCATCGAGTCACTTACAGGAATTAATGGATGAGTTGGGTGCAAAGATGGTATTGTGGCTGATATAGCAGGACCAGCACTCACCAAGTAAACTGGCCCTAACGAGCAAATGTCAATTACTGGAATGTGAACAATGGGATCGCACATTAGAGGTGTAAATGTTGCAAGTTGCTGCGATGATGGCATAGACAATGGCAACCTAAACAGTGGATCAGGAAGAAACGGTGGAAAATCTAGAGAGGGAATTTTAGAGAGCTCAAGAGGTGACTCGACTAACAATAGACTAGTAGGCATAGAGGTAGAAAGAAGGGAAGAAAGAGGTGGCAAACAGAATGATTCAGTTGATGAGATAGGCAACTGTATTGGTGCCACTGCACATTGCAAAGTTGGTATGACAGGACACCAACAGTAATAGGGAGAAATAAATGACAGCGGAACACTTGATGCTGTTGAGCTTAGAGAAGGAAGCTCAGTAGATTTTCCAAGTGAATCCAGAAAACTTGATGTGAGAGATGAAATATTTCGCTGAATTCTTTAAGATTGTCCTTCTCATTTGCACCAGTTTGGTCAGAGTTAGTTTGTGGAGGAGAAGATAGGTTGTCGACCAAAGAAAGATGGCTTTCACCACGATGTCTAAATTTATCTCTATAAAGAAATTTTCAAAGAGGATAAATTTCTTGGTAGACCCTCTTTGAAGGAACCTGACCTTGGACTAAGACTACCCATATAAAATGCATTTGCTTTTCCAGCTTGATTGCCATTATGCCGAGGGCGTGCAGCATCACCAGCTACATTGGTCTCCTCATACTTGTGAACAAGAACGGTAAACTTCAAATGATTTAATACATAATATGTTTCTTGAACCTTGATGCCAACCGGATATACAGTCCACCTCAAGTAAGAATTATCTTTCTTTAAATACCGGATAGCATATGAATAGAGTTAGCGGATGTGAAACTTGGACGACAAAAACTAAATCTGCACTTCATTCGCATCTGCATTTTCTATATAAATTATTAACGCTCTGCACAACCCGGTCAATTCAGTTTATTATTCGGGTGAACCGGTGCAAATACTGTTCGAAAACCCATTGAACCGCTGGAGCCTAAAAATTGTCATCTTAGATACACAATCCTCTTTCCTTTTTACAAGGATATACAAATTCATGCAAGAGGACTTCAACACTAATTTATCCAGAGGTATTGTAGTTAATACAAAGGTATTTGATAACTGACTTGAAATAAAAAACAAAAATTGTAAGCTCAAGAATATCTAGTGGGGCTTAATGTAAAAGGAAAAACAAATTACAAATATGTACAAGTTGTTTGCGGAACAGAACTTTGGAGGAAGCCTTTACCAGCTCAACTTTTGTAACATGAGCGAAGCTATAATAGACCTAGAGACCTCGCCTTTCTTTTAGCAGCTACATCCCGCCTGACAAATATTCCCCATGTTATAACAGCTCGTAACTTACACCACCTTGCTTTGGGTCTTTGATTGCTTGGAAACCCACAATCAATGTCAGATGGAACAAAGTCAGCTGATTGATTGTTGGAGGCAAGAAAAAGCTTATTCTATTGCCATGTTGATTTTTGGACCGTAGAAATGTCGTCATCAGTTAAATTTCCAGTCATTAAAACTGATTCAAACGATTCACTTGGGAGACCATGCCCTTCAGTTTCAAATCCGTAGCCACTATCTTTCATCTCAAAACTGTTCACTACGGCAGGCGAAAATGCCTGCATCGTATGACAATTATTTGTCCGGGAAACTTCCAGTGAACTTCCATTATGCGGAAGTCGTCATATGAGCATAGCCTTGATGCAGAAATTGTTAGTAAATTGTAAGGTATAGTACAGAAAAAACTACACATATTGACTACTTGAATATACAAGAAAACAATTGAGCTTGAAATGCGTGATCGCTTTCGTAAAAGTAATATTTACACCCTCTCTTTAAGATTTTATATGGTCATTTTGCAAATAGCTTTTAGTGGTTAGGACAAGCCCTAAATGAATGTACCAAGCTTTAAGATGTTATTCTTTGTTGGACAGTGGTTCTCTGTAAAGCATTTTAAAAAGAAAATTGTTTGCAAAATTGTAATATAAGAGTATAAACCAACTTCAAGGAAGTTATTCCTGCAAATTAATAACTACCAAAAGTTTGAAATTTAACTGCTGTCACAATTGTGATATAGAAATGCCATGACTATAACAATGCAATCTGTCAAAACAATTGGAAATGTCACAACTTTGACAAAAAAATACTGTCCAACAGTAATTGTGGCAAAACTTTTTCTTTATTTTTTAACAAAGTTCCAACCGAAATAAAGTTTTAGAAAATTTCAAATATAAACTATGACTGAGGACTTGGAAAGTTGCAACAGAGAAATTTTCCTGGCATACTTCACATTAAAAGTTCAAACAAGGACGAGTCCAGACTGAAAAACTGTAACAGAGTTGTACCTACTATCTATCAAATTATCTCACATTCCTTTTTAAGGGGTAGTGCTTTATAGAGAAATATATTGATATAGGAACTAAAATTAACTTTTTTTGAACGGAAAATAGTAAATGAGATAAGAACAGATCAATATTGAAGATAACACTGGATAGTTTGCATACCTTGGTCTGCAGTTCGGTTGTTCACATCTAGTAGACATGTACTAGATCTGTAAAAAGATTCAGCATGAAGGCTTGACAGTAGTGTTGCAGAATCAATTAAGTGTTGTTCACTGAATGGCACCAAATCATCTAAATATACATAGGCCTGCTGTTTCACTTCTTCTACCAACCGCTATCAAATTTCCATCAAAGCGCATTGTTCATCAGTGCAAATTAAAGGGAGATATTAATAATGGTCCACGGCTTAAATATGCAGATGTACGACGGATATGGTGATGGAAACATAAAAACTAAAATTCATTATTTTTACCAAGACATATTAAGCAAACTAACCACCAAAATCTGGAGCAATATATTTCAGAGTTTGTATATTAATTTGAGGAAGCATCATTTCTCACCCATCCATCATTTGAAATAAGTTAAACACTGAATAAAATTAATTATTAAACTTATATGACAATAAGTTTACACTTATATGACAAAAATGAATGAACTTTTAGTAACGCAGTTTACACTTATTTTAACCTATCTCCCATTGAGTAATGTGCAAAAGTGCCTATGAACTAACATGACAAGGATTCAAACTAGAGTAAGGACCTGCAGTAATCAAGGTACAAAATGTAAGTAAAAAGTTCCATTGACCAGTGTGGCATCCCATAATCCGGGGTACAGATTTGGGGCCACTAACCACAATCCACAAAACACAAACCTGGATATAAATATAATATAATAATAAAATACCCCTGATCCAAGACCGCTTACAGGTTATGGTATGAAACAAACTACCAAATTTAATTATTACAATCCGATCTCAGAATAACATTATTATACAAGTTAATAACCACTAAATTCGTCTACTGAACTAGTAAACCAACCTCTGACAAGCTCAAATCACTACCCGGCGAAACCAACAACTCGAACGCCACCTCTCGCTGTTGGAGCAGGAAAACTCATCAACCACAAGGTCCACTAATCTCCTCTATTAACTGAAGAAAATAAACAACAAGCAAGAGTGAGCCAACAATGCTCAGCAAGTGTAAACAGTGATAGCAATATCAAGAACAATATAGGTTCTGATCATCAAGAATAATCATCATATGGTACGAAAGAAATCAGCCGAAGAAATTAAATATCGTAACTCCAAAATGAGTCAATAGGGCTCCGCTGGAATAAAATGCATCAACAAGGAGAACTGATAAAAGTTCTGATAATCGAAGATAATCATCATAGGCTTCAAATGAATTAGGCTTTAAAGCAACTCAACCTCAATGTGTAGATTAGAATTGGATTTTTATATATATATATATTTTTAAAAAAAAAACAATGGAGTTAGGCGGCTGATCAGACTCGCACTAACCCCGGACAATGCACACAGCAAAGTCCCTCAAAATGGATCCACGGCACACATTGGCCTCAACTTTTGACCATTAAACTAGTCTCCCCAAAGGGACTCCTCTGACCATAAATATGGTCTCCCCGAAGGGACTCCTCTGAAAACATTCCAATTCTAAATCCAACGCACTAGGTGTCGGAACAATCGACAACCTCTGTCAATCAAACAATCTGGAAAACTCACGTTCCAGAACAACAACTCAAGATTCAAGAATCAATGAAGAATTCAAGATCAACATGTGTCGACAAGTTCGACACGATAATTGGGTAATAATTAAAGAATAATAACCTCAAAGGGTATCGACGAGTTCGATACAATAAATAGGTGACAATTTAATAAACAACAATAACAAAAAGTATCGACAAGTTCGATACGAATAATTGGGGTCATAACATCATTATATGAATCGACAAAAGAATTTACTAGCAACATGACTAACAACAACTGAGGATATACGACAAAACAAGGATATAGTCAAGTGCTAATCATTTAATAAATTTCTTCAACATCTAGAAAAGTTTGGACTAAATTGGGTAATGTTAGGAATAATTCATAAGTTGTGATGTTAAGAATAGAATTTACACATTATACTTCTTGTAATCCTGATCTTATAAAGGATTTAGCACTGTATATAGGTTTTATGTGTAAAACAGTTATCTGTATAGTTTAATCAGGAATGAACAGTGTATCGGAGACTACATGTCAGGAACAGAGAGCAAATCCTGATGACGTGTCCAATACTGATGGTTGATCAGATACTGATGCAGTGTGCAGATCCTGATATCAGTCGTGTTACTGATGATGTCATTATGGATGCTACAGAAACTGGCAAGTGCTATAAAACAGGATCGTTGTTTGAAGAACAAGCAAGAAGATATTATGAAGGAAAGAGTTTTCTATTGAAGGAAACTATCGACTAGAAGGCAGAACATTGTCATGTATAGATTATACATTTCTGTTATTAGTTGATAGGTAGCATTATAAATACTCTCTCAATATCATTGTAAAGAGTGTGCGTTGAGTAGCTCGTGAGGCATAAGGCGAAATTGTGAGTTCGTGTGCGTAGCTCTGTATAAGGTTTGTATTCGAGAGTTCGAAACAAATAGAGAGATATTTGTATTGTCAGCAGCTGCTAAAGGTATTGTACACCTTTGGTAGAGTTTGTATTTGATCTTATTAATACAAACAAGAGTTTGATTCATTCGTTTATTCTTGTTCTTATAATCAAGCAAAAATCAGACACGATTATATAACTTTTATTCAACCCCCCCCCCTTCTACAAGTTATTCGAGTTAACAATTGGTATCAGAGAAGGTTGATTTCGAATAATCATAAAGATCTGCAATCATGTCTGGTTACAAGGATGGGAATACTAAAATCCCTATGCTCAAGAGAAACGAATATACTCTATGGGAAGTAAAGATGTTGCATCATCTGGAAGCAACAGATCCTGATTATCTTGACAGAATCAGAGATGGACCTTTTGTTCCAACAAAGGTCGTTGGACAAGCAACTGTTGATGGTGAGGTTGTTCCAGAACATACAGCAGAGAAGCCAAAATCTGAATGGTCAGATAAGGACAAGAAGAATGTTCTCAAAGATGCTAAAGTGAGAAACATATTATTCAACAGTCTTGATTCTGTTCTCACTAACTATGTTCTCTCTTGTAAAACTGCTAAGGATATATGGGACAATCTTAAGGTTCACTGTGAAGGAACTAAGCCTGTCAGGAAGAATATGAGGACATTACTTATACAACAGTATGAGTACTTTGAATCCAAGTCTGGTGAGTCACTTACTGATACCTTTGATAGGTTTACAAAACTCATCAATGAGATGGCCATTCATGGTAAATATTATGACTTGGAGGATATGAATACAAAGTTCATGAAAGCTTTGCCTGATTTCTACAATGAGAAGATATCTGCAATTGAGGAAGCTAATGATCTGGATGAGATTTCATTAGAGGCAGTCTATGGAAAATTGAGAGCTTATGAACTTGACAAGCAGCAGAAGAAGAGCAGGAGTGAAGGAAAGATGAAGACTATTGCACTTACTGCTCAATCTGAAGTAAAGAAGCTTCCTGAAGAACAGCATGAAGAGATTGCTGTAAAGAATTCGAGGAAGAAGAAAAGCAAAGAAAGTTCTGAGTCAGAGACTACTGATATGGACTCTGACAACAATGATTCTGAATCTGAGATGCAAGAACTCTTTGCTATGTTTGCTAAAGCCTTCAAGAAAGGCAGATTCAACAGGAGAAGATTTAGCAAAGGACCTTTTCAAAAGAAGGAGGAGAAGAAGAGTGACAAGAGCAAAAGTACAATTGTCAAGCTTGATAAGGCCAAGATCAAGTGCTTTAACTGCAGCGAGCTTGGACACTTTGCTAGTGAGTGTAAGAAGCCTAGGAATTCAGGAAAGGGTAATGCACTTATGGTCACACAGAAGGATTGGGCTGATTCCAGTGACTCTGAAGATGAATTGGATTATGAAAACATTGCATTGATGGCCAATAGTTCAGACAAACCTGGATCTCCAAAGAAAACTTCTCCATCCTCTGTTAAGGTATCACTTCACTCTCTTGATTCATTTGATAGCTTAAATTCTGATGAAATTAGATCTATCCATGCCGAGTTTAAGAATCTTATGACTAATTTTAGAATTCTTACTTGTGAAAGAGATGAACTTAAGGTTAAGAATGATAAATTAGTTGATAGAAATAATTTTCTTGAATCTGAATTAATTCAAATGGAAGAATACAAGTTGAGTTCTGATAAAGCTAAGCATGATTATAGTGTAATTCTTGAGGCTTATGACTATGTCAGAAAAGAACTAGAAGAAGAGAGAGATGTGATTAAGACCATTAACAGTTCCAGTAAGAAGACAATAGAAATCTTTGAGAGTGGAATTCGTGGTAAGGTTAATGGTTTAGGTTTTGATAAGGCTAGACAAGAAGAAAAAGTAGCTATTGTCAATGATGATAGTAAGGTAGAAGCTAACACATCTAAATCTGAAGGTAAGAAAATTGTTTCTGAACCTAATCATGTTAAATTTGTTGATTCAAAAGGTACCCCTGTTGTACACAAGAGAATTAACAATAGTTATTCAGATGAGAAAGTGTTAGAGAAACCTAAGAATGTAAACATAGGGTTTCTGTCTAAGTCTCAGTTGAAACAGAGATTAGATGGTCTTTCAGAGTCTAGCAAGATCAAGAGAAATAGGAATGGAAAAGAAGGTATTAACAAAGAGAATAATTACAAGAATGTACCTGATGCACCTAGGAAAAAATGCTATAAGTGTGGAAATCATAATCATTTGGCCCTAGACTGCAATCAAAAACCTTCTTGGAAAACTGAGTCCAGATTCCCCAAGACTCAGAAAATTCAATACCAACCACAAAAAGCTTGTTATCATTGTGGTAGTTTACTTCATTCCATTTACATGTGTAGAGAATATCATGAACTGTATTATGACTATTATTCCTTGAAATCTGAAACTCCTAGTCACAAATAGTTTGTGAGATTAGAGTCTAAGGTTGACTCTACAACAGGTAAAATAAAAGTAAAATCTTCAAAGCCTGTCGTTTCTAAATCTAGTAAGAAAGGATCCAATCAAAGTTGGGTCCTAAAAAATTCTAACTAGTTACTTTTTGTTTGCAGGGCACAGGAAAGAAGCATTCAATTATCTTGGACAGTGGATGCTCTGGACATATGACTGGAAAGAAGTCCCTGCTTACAAAGTTTGAGAGGAAAGCTGGCCCAGTAATATCTTTTGGAGATGGCAACAAAGGAGAAACTCTGGGATATGGCTCAATTATTTTGGGGAATGTCATCATAGAAAATGTAGCACTGGTTGAAGGCTTGAAACATACTCTTTTAAGCATAAGTCAACTGGGTGATAAAGGTTACAAATCAATCTTTGACAGAGAAGGATGCAAAGTCTTGAATATGCAGAATGGAGACATTGTTCTAACTGGTCAAAGGCATGGTAACATATATGAAGCCAGCTTAAGTGATACATCTAAAGGAATTGTTAGATGTCTCTACAGCAAAGCAACAAATGATGAAAGCTGGAATTGGCACAAGAAGCTCTCACATCTTAATTTCAAGAAGCTTAATCAACTTGTTAAATACAATTTGGTGAGAGGCCTACCTCAGGCAAATTTTGTGCAAGATGGACTTTGTGATGCATGTCAGTTTGGAAAGCAAAGAAGAACCACTTTCAAGAGCAAGACTGAAAATTCAATTACTGAACCATTTCACATGCTACATCTTGATCTGTTTGGTCCAGTAAACATTATGTCTATAAACAAGAAAAGATATGCTCTAGTTATGGTGGATGATTTCACAAGGTTCACATGGGTGTTCTTTCTACACAAGAAGGATGAAGCTCCTCAGCAAATCATTGAACTCATCAAGAATATTCATAATAACTCTGAGTACAAAGTCAAAGTGCTTAGGAGTGACAATGGTACAGAATTCAAGAATTCTACAATGGAGGGGTTTTGTGCAGACAATGGAATTACTCAACAGTTTTCTGCACCTGGTACACCTCAACAAAATGGTGTAGTGGAAAGAAAGAACAGGACTCTCATAGAGGCAGCAAGAACCATGCTTGCAGATGCAAAACTTCCAACCTACTTTTGGGCAGAAGCTATTAACACTGCATGTTTCACTCAGAACTGTACCTTGGTAAATAGTCATGGAAAGACTCCCTATGAGATGATCAAAGGAAAGAAACCAAGTGTGAAATATTTTCACATCTTTGGATGCAAATGCTATGTCCTAAAAGTTCATCCAGAACAACTTGGAAAATTTGAAGCCAAATCGGATGAAGCAATTTTTCTAGGATATTCAGCATCTAAGGCCTTCAAAGTTTATAATCTCAGAACTCACATTGTTATGGAATCAATTCATGTTGCATTTGATGATAAGAAATTTGGAATTTTGCAAACTGATGAAAGCCATGACAAATTGGAATTTGAAAATCTGAAGATTTCTGAGATACTCTCAAGTGATGATGAAGGTTCTCCAGAAGGAATTTCTATTGCTTCTCAAAGGAATGCTACTGTTGAGGGGGAGCAAATCAATCAGAGAGAACACAGTGATCATCAGGAGCAGACTAGTCTTTCAGAGTCTATTCCATCAGGAATTGACGTTTCAGAGTCTACTCCATCAGGAACTGACCTTTCAGAGTCTACTGAGGAAAGATCAGTAACTAGCAGCAATATGGAATCTACTGATTCTATTGATCAAAGGAGAGTTTTTGAAGGTAGAGAGAATTCTTCTACAAAAGATACCACTAACTTAGGGGGAGAGACTAGCAGAGTTAATCTACCACCTGTTAGAAAATGGACAAAGGATCATACTGAAGATTTGATAATTGGTGATCCAAATAGTGGTGTTCGAACTAGAAGATCAATTCAAAATGAATGGTTGTATAGTTGCTTTCTCTCAAAGAATGAACCTAAGAAGGTTGAAGAAGCCTTACAGGATCCTGATTGGGTAATTGCAATGCAGGAGGAGTTAAATGAGTTTGAGAGAAACAAAGTTTGGAAACTGGTACCAAGACCTAAAGATAGATCTATTGTTGGTGCAAGATGGGTTTTCAGAAACAAGCTAGATGAATCTGGTATGATTGTAAGAAACAAAGCAAGACTGGTGGCCAAGGGTTATTCTCAGGAAGAAGGCATTGATTATGATGAGACCTTTGCACCTGTAGCAAGATTGGAAGCAATCAGAATGTTTCTTGCATTTGCAGCTCATTCAAAATTCAAGGTATACCAGATGGATGTTAAGAGTGCTTTTCTAAATGGCAAACTTGATGAAGAAGTTTATGTAGAACAGCCACCTGGATTTGTTGATCCAAAGTTTCCAAATCATGTCTACAAACTTGACAAGGCACTCTATGGACTAAAGCAGGCACCAAGAGCATGGTATGAGACTTTGTCTAAATTTCTTCTTGAAAATGGCTTCACAAGAGGTACAATTGACAAAACTCTATTCTTTAGAAAGATAAAAGGTGAATTGCTTTTAGTTCAAGTTTATGTTGATGATATTATTTTTGGTTCTACTAATGAAAAGTTGTATGCTAAGTTTAGCAAGCTTATGCAGTCTAAGTATCAGATGAGCATGATGGGTGAACTAAATTATTTCTTAGGCTTGCAGGTCAAACAGACTGAGACTGGTATTTTCATTAATCAGTCAAAGTATATCAAAGATCTTTTAAGAAGGTTTGACTTTCAAGACTGTGCAGTTGCAAAAACACCCATGGCAACAGCCACTAAACTAGACTCTGATCCTAAGGGGAAGAGTGTGGATAATACTAGTTATAGAGGCATGATAGGCTCATTGTTGTATCTAACTACAAGTAGGCCAGATATAATGTTTTCTACCTGTTTATGTGCTAGATTCTAAAGTGATCCTAAGGAATCTCATTTAATTGCTGTGAAGAGAATTTTTAGATATCTCAAAGGAACTCCAAATCTTGGTTTGTGGTATCCTAGAGAATCTGATTTCTTTCTAATTGGCTATTCAGACTCTGATTATGCAGGGTGTAAGATAGACAGGAAAAGCACTACAGGTACATGTCAATTCTTGGGAAATAGATTGATTTCTTGGGCAAGCAAGAAGCAACAATCTGTTTCAACCTCAACTGCAGAAGCTGAGTACATAGCAGCAGGCAGTTGTTGTGCACAGCTCCTTTGGATAAGAAATCAGTTGCTGGATTATGGTATGACACTTAGTAATATTCCTATGTTTTGTGATAATACTAGTGCTATTAAAATTGCAGAAAATCCAGTTCAACATTCAAGGACTAAGCACATTGATGTCAGGTATCATTTTATTAGAGAACATATTGAGAATGGTACTGTGGAACTTCATTTTGTTCCTACTGACAAACAGCTTGCAGATATTCTAACTAAACCACTTGATGAGACTACATTCAGTAGACTAGTAAGTGAGTTAGGAATGTTAAATTTTTAGATCTTTAACATCTGCAAAAGTAGCAAGGTATGTTGTTCTTAGCTTATAGACTTGATATTTTTGTCAGGATCTATATTTGATTGTTAAATGCTTTAGCTATAACACTTTGCCTTGATAAATTTCAGTATGATAGACTTGTTAATAATCATCAGGATTAGATTTGTTATCAGGATGCTGACGTCATCAGTATTGTGTCAGTATCAGGATTATGAAAATTGTTTCAGATCCTGACGTTTACTTTGTGTAGTAATCTGATTCTGTGATGTGTTAAGTCTATGCTAGCAAGTTTTGATATTTACATACTGATAATTTGTACATCATTCAGAAATCAAAAGACAAGCAGATAACAAGAAATTGTATTTTCATTAATAGAAATCATTACATGGAAATGAAATACAACATCTTTTTGTCTAAATTCCTATTCTATACTTGTCTTTGATATGAACTCTGAGGTACAGGACAAGGAGCATCTCAAGAAATCCATCAGGGGATGAAAGCCTCGTTTGCTCTTGGATTCCTTGTCTGGGCTTGAATGAGAGCAGCTAACTTAAATGAATAGCATCTCCATCAAGATCAACCTCAGACTCTCGGCCAAATTCTTCATCCTCAAGTTTTGAGGAGGTTAGGGGAAGCTTGTATCCAACAGATGGATGTTCTAGAAGAAACCTCTGGATATTATCGAAAACCAATCCATTCATGATTAGTTCGATGAGAAGAGTCGTTTGTTCAAAGAGATGATCAAGAACAGGATGTTCATCGACCAAGAAAAATCTGAAAAATGGGTTTGAAGGGATTTTTGGGTTGAGAAGCATTGTTGAGAAGAAAAGAAATTGAAAGGTTATGGAGAATGGCACAAGGCGTTTGGTTCTTTTAAAGAAAACGTGAGAAGCTGAGCAGTCACTTGGAAGTCTTAATGAAGTCAAATGCTAATTATTGCATGAGACTGTATTTCTTGTTTCAAGAAATATTGAAAATATCTAACCAATTGATTTTCTGTTCAGATTAATTGTTTATTTTCTTTTTCAGATAAAAGAAAAATGCCACGTGAAAACTCCATATTAAGTCGCTGATTATATTGGTCAGGATTTCATGTGTGACCATCAGGATGAGAGGTCATCAGGAAAAGGAAGCTGATCAGTATTGCTTATTGATACCCTTATTTATTTCATGAAAATCAATTTTGGATTTTATTTTCCAAAAATCGTGGGTAACCGCATTTTTCAGGGACTGACACCTGTCAATCTACGTGTCAACGTGGGATAGTGGTCTGAAAGATTTGTGAAATATATTTGTTTTAAAACTCTAATCGTGTAATTGCTTTCTCTAATCTTACATTCTCTAAAGCAAAAATCACTCTTGAGTTTTCAAAATCACTAATCCATTTCAAGAATTTTTCAAGTTTCTTTTCAGATCAAGAATGGCAGCTCAGAGAAGATTACCTAAATCAGTAGCCTTCAAGTTTGGTGACTTTGATTTTATGACAAACAATCATGTTGCAGCTATTACCAACAAGGAAGGAGTGTCATCTGATTTTCATCCAATCATGGACTTTATGGTGTATGGACCATTAAGTTATGCATTGACAGCATCTCCACAGATTAATCAAGTAGCTGTTTCACAAGCTTGGGAAAATGCTGAGGTAATTGATTCTACTCAGAGTCAATCAGGTAAGATTGTTCTACATTTAGGACAAGATTCATTTGACATTACTGAATCTGTGGTTAGTTTAGTACTTTGCTTACCTGTTACTGATAGTTATGAGAATGTACCATCTGATGATAATATAAGAACTATGTTGTCTGAATTAGGTTATAGTGGACCTCTAGATAACATGAGCCAGTTGAATAGAACTTTTCTTAGAAAGGAATGGTCTTTTTACTTTGATCAAATTGCTAAATGTTTTACTGGCAAATGTAGTTCTTTTCAACAAATTACTTCTGTTACATCACATATTGCTTATAGTTTGCTTTATGACAGAGTAATTAACATTGGTCATATTATCTTAAGTCAGATGAGTATTAAACTTGGGTCAAGAGATCAAAACAGGAAAATGGTTTATTATCATAGATTTATGCAATTGTTTATTAACCATTTTATTCCTGATGTTGAAGCTAGATTTGGTAGGGAACATTGTGTTTCTTCTTATGAACAGCAAAAGAGAATTTTCTCTGATATTACAAAGAAGGACAATGAAAAGAATCTAGATGAAATACCTGCAATTCATTATCCACATCATTTTCAGGTAATTCTTAACACTCATCTTCCTACTATCTACAATTCTTCTTTCTTTTGTGGTGAAATGGCTCAGGAATCTCAATTGGAGGAGAACCCACCTGTGTCTACCCAAGTAGCCCAAAACATTATAGTCTCTGAAACAATTCAAGAACCAAATTTTGATCCACAGCCTATTGTTTCAAAGAAACCAACCTCTGGTGTTTCTCAAAAGACATCAGTTGTAAGGAAGAGAAGATTTGTTGTGTCAAGTAGTAGTAGTAATTCTAGTGAAGATGATGATGATTTAACTCTTGCAGAGAGAGCAGAATTGAAGGCTGCAATTCAACTTTCTTTGTTAGCATAAAGAGATGAAAAACCTAGTCACAGCCAGGCTGCAGTCTCTCAAAAGGCTGTAGTTCTTAAAAAGGGAAAACAGTTACTGGATACTGTCTCTCAAAAGACTGTGTCTATTGAACCAAGATCTCATCCCAAGATCACTTCTGTGTCTACACCTCTTGAGTCTTCTCAGGATAAATCTTTTGCTCACTATATCAGGAGAACAAGGAGAAAGATTCAATTGTCACCTACACACACAGAGTCTAGTCCAACTAATATCATGCAGGTTTCTACAAATCAAGCTACATCTATGTCAGTATTTGACAAGAGAGATCTGGATATTGATTCTTCATGGGAAACTACATTATCATACAGACTGGCTATGGGACTAATTTCTCTCAAAGTGAAGTTGTCAAGGCCTGTTCTAGACTTTTTGGTTGAAAAAGTACCAAAACTCTTATTTCCAGATGAATATGGACTTCTACATCAAAGACTTGACTTAATGAAGATGTATTTCTATGTATCTGTCAGAAGACAATTAGTCAAGAAATTTGGACTCTCGAAGCATGTTGCACTTCAATCACTTCATGCATATTTATTTGACAAGGATGTAATTATTGAAGATGCTTCAGCTCAAGGTGAACAACTGGAGGAAGTAGATAGAGGGAAGCAGTCAACAGAAGATACTATTGCACCAGTGGTGAATAGTAGGAAAGATCAGATCACAGTCACTGCAACACAAGAACCATCTAGTCAGAGGAAGGATGACTCAGGAGCTGTGATAGCTGATGTTGAAAGGTCTTCTGTGATGACTGAGAATGCAAGTGAGATACCCTATGATATGGGAGGAATGACTTTGGTTGATTTTTCTGAAGATCAAACAAATTTTGTTCAGTCAGAGTCTATCCACCTTGAGGGTGTGTCTCAGCAAACAACACTTAAAGACGGTGATATACTAACTATGGTGTCTAATGAAGTATTACTGAAGACATCAGAGTCTAGTAAACAACCTGAAAGTGGTATACTGGAGCCTGTAGTTTCTGAAAGGAAAGAAGATGATTGTATGGGTTCAGAGACTATAGCAGCTCACTCCTTGGAGAAAACCTCAAGCCACATGCCATATGAGGAACCCTCTCTCCATGTGAGTTCAGGTATAAAAACTCCTTCTAAACTCTATTTTTCTGTAGGTCATGAGAGCACTTATCTAAATTTGAGTGATACAGTTGAAAAGATGGACTTAGATCCACAAGTTGAGCGGCTGGCTCCTGACCAGGCAAAAGGTGAGGTAGAAAGAGTGTTGACTTTAGAAAGTCAAAGTGAGAATGAGGGTATGGATGATCAACTCCATAGTGAGGGAGAGAAAATTAGGAAACCATCATTTGATTTTTGGGATCAGGTTTTTCCTGAATCTTGGTCTGAAAATTTGGGTATGGATGCTAGTACTTATTCATTCATCAAAATGTATCAGAAGAATGACCTAGCACATCACAATGCAAAGCCAGAAGTTAAAGCTCAGAAGCAAAAGGAGAGGCTTGCAGCAATCATTAACAGAAGAGGTGCCAGGATAAAGCAATCTCTTGATACATATGTACCAGATGAAGATCCTAATGATCCTAGTGTTCCTTTGTATGTACTTCCAATATCAGCTAGAATTGAGACATCAACAGTCTCTGATCACTCTAAGGAGGAGTCAGGATTTGAAGATGTTAGTACACAGAATACTGGTGAAGGAGATGATGATCATGTTTCAGTTCCAGAACAGAAAGATGAAGACGTTGATACTTCTAATCAGGTTTTATTACTTGAATATCATACAACTCAAGCAACTTCTTCTACAAGACTTGAAGATAAAGTTCTTTCTGATTCTGATACTGAAGATACTAGAAGCACTTCCAACATTGAAGTTCATTCTGATGTTTTGAAAGATATTCAGAATTCTCAAATTGCTATTCAAACAAGACTTCAATCACTTGAAGATAACCAAGTCACAATTATGGAAAATCAAGCAGTTCTTATGAATCTTATTTGTTCTATTTCTGAATCTCTTGGAATTCATGTTGCTGATGTCAAAAAGGGGGAGATAAAGATAATTCAAAGACAACAACAACACCACCAGACTGAGGATGATAAAGCTGGGGGAGATAAAGAGCGGGGGAGATAAAGAGCAGACAAATGGTAGTAAAAAGAAGAACCAGGAGTGACAGTGGTGAATCTCAGCTAGGAAGTGGTAAAGGAAGAGCAGCATTAATAGTTAAAATTCTTTCTTCTAAGTACTGGATAAATGTCTACATCTGTGAAGGAGGTACTTAACTTCATAATTCTACATTCATAAATTCTATTCTGGTTGTATTGTTATATGTTTTGACATCCACAACTTAGATTTATGCTTCAGATTGTAAAGCATAAATAGGGGGAGATTGTTAGGAATAATTCATAAGTTGTGATGTTAAGAATAGAATTTACACATTATACTTCTTGTAATCCTGATCTTATAAAGGATTTAGCACTGTATATAGGTTTTATGTGTAAAACAGTTATCTGTATAGTTTAATCAGGAATGAACAGTGTATCGGAGACTACATGTCAGGAACAGAGAGCAAATCCTGATGACGTGTCCAATACTGATGGTTGATCAGATACTGATGCAGTGTGCAGATCCTGATATCAGTCGTGTTACTGATGATGTCATTATGGATGCTACAGAAACTGGCAAGTGCTATAAAACAGGATCGTTGTTTGAAGAACAAGCAAGAAGATATTATGAAGGAAAGAGTTTTCTATTGAAGGAAACTATCGACTAGAAGGCAGAACATTGTCATGTATAGATTATATCTTTCTGTTATTAGTTGATATGTAGCATTATAAATACTCTCTCAATATCATTGTAAAGAGTGTGCGTTGAGTAGCTCGTGAGGCATAAGACGAAATTGTGAGTTCGTGTGCGTAGCTCTGTATAAGGTTTGTATTCGAGAGTTCGAAACAAACAGAGAGATATTTGTATTGTCAGCAGCTGCTAAAGGTATTGTACACCTTTGGTAGAGTTTGTATTTGATCTTATTAATACAAACAAGAGTTTGATTCATTCGTTTATTCTTGTTCTTATAATCAAGCAAAAATCAGACACGATTATATAACTTGTATTCAACCCCCCCCCCCCCTTCTACAAGTTATTCGAGTTAACAGGTAAGTTAAGTAATTCAAAATGAACATTTGTAAGATAAGTCCATGATAATTAATTATAATTCAGTTTGAAGAAAACATCCCTTAAAGAGGGTCCATCGGGTAAAATATGCTAAGATCAGAAATTATGCTAAAAGGTTTTTATAAGAATTTAAAATCTTGGATTCCCTCTGATTAGAACGTTTCTTAAACATTTTTGAAGAAAATAAAAGAAATGGCACTCCGCTGAGGAATCCAATAACATACCATGTTTATAAAATATCTTGAGGAAAAAGGGTAATTGTAAGATCATTCGAAAATTTGAACTTGAGCTAAAGGTGGAAATATAAATATTTGCACGTCGTTTGAAGAAGGATGTCACTTTGTAAACATAATTTGAACGACACAATTGATATATAACTAGAACAGAATTGCATCACTTGAACAATAAGTGAGGAGCGATAATACTTGCCTCAATACATGCAGTTTCCATTCCATAACTCGATTCTTTACTCATTGTACATATGTCCTTACTTCTTACTCGCTGGCCCTTACTCGATCATACTCTTGTCTTTCTTCTATTACTTATCACCTCATATGCGAGCACACACGTCAACTCCGATAATTGTTCCATTCCTCAAGATCCCCTTTACATTTGCGTTGACTCTTTGTCAGCCTCCTATTTGTACCTATATCAAGGTAAAGTACTACTTTAGTACATCACCAAACCAAACCTTACTGATTGCTCTATTCTACCCATACGCGTCCTATAACGCTTTACAACATAACACATATAGCACATATTGGTTATATGCATAAAATAATTTAGTACAACTAGACCAACCACATAAACACGTATCTCAAATTGATTTGCAAATAATTCTTATTAAATTACTATAAGAATTTACGAGATAATTTTTACGGAAATCGGACAGCACCTCCTTTATAAAGTGGACTAGCCCGTCGTAAAACAACCGACTCAAGTAACTCAAACAGCCACTTAAGGCAACATTTAATCACAATTATCGACTCGAACTATAATTACGACAATCCAAGTAGTAAACAATTTAAATTATAACTACTCCCAATCGAACAATTCTCAACTGGATATAATTTTTCGGAATTAAAACACGAAACGAAGAATATCAAATAATTGATACAAGTAATGTCGGGTTTCCAGTCACAAGACTGTACCAATTTTTCGGAATTAATATTGACCGAATAATTTCATCAAAATAATCCTGAATCCAAGCAAGACAAGAAACGAACCCATCAAAGATTTCAACTCTCAATATTCGACTTTTAAACCATCAGAACAACATGAAACACGCATCCATAACAGAATCTATAGGTTTGATTCGAATCAGCAGCCATAGAAATTGAATTACTCACCAGGAGAACTCAAGAATTCGACAGAACTCAGCTCAATCATCAAACCAACCCACACGATTCTTCACATAAACACACACGCAAGACACACACTGCTGTACATATATACACACACACTCCTTCAAGTCTTCAACCCACACACACGCTCAGCCCTACATATATATACACATACACAGCCACTTATTTCATACGCCCGTAACACACACAGCCACCACACGCAACACCCAACTGCAGAATACATACACACACAGGAACGAACAGATGGGAAGAAAGATCGAAGTGAGAGGGAGAGAGGACATCGGGAGAGATCGTTAGATAGAGAGAGTGGGAGAGATTTTGAGAGAGATTCTCTCTCTAAGGGAGAGAGACAAATCGAGATTGTCTTTGAAATGAGAGAGGCGGATGGACTCTTAAGAAAATATCCAGGGGCAATTTTGTAATTTCACACTAAAAACTAATTAAAAATCAATTTAAACCCCCCTAAAATCGTTACAAAATGAAAATAGGGGAAATATTAAATCTAAAATTTTTAAAACATAGAATACAAAATTACGAACACCAAAATATTTTCGAAATATTTTTAGGATCAAAAATGAATTAATTATGAATTTTACAAGTTTTGATCCTTTAAATATAATAAAACTCTTAAAATCATTTTAAAATACTTGACGCCCAAAGTAATTCTCCCCATAATTTTTTTAAAACTTAAAAATATCACAAAGATGATAATGCAAAAGATTTCATGATTTTAAACGACTTCAATAATTTTATAAAAATCCCAGAAGATTAATAATGCATGATTTAAATACATTTAAATCCTCAAAAATATAATTAAAGATACACAGACTTACACAGCACACACAAATCATCATATACACACTTGAACACAATTTCACATATATTGACCTTCTCACAAATAATCACATCATATAATTTAAATTTAATATTAAATAATAAATTTTAAATACGCGATTTTCTAAGTCGTTATATCATTTCCCCTTAAAAGGATTCTGTCCTCAGAATCAATCCTAAGAACATAAATAACGGTTCTTTTCAAACATTCGCCTCCAATTTCCTAGGTTGTATTCTCAACTCTAGGACTCCTCTATATCAACTCATACCTCAATAGGCTTATCCTGTAAGCCTTCAAACTCCAAGATAAACTTAAATCTTACCTTTACAAATTTCCTTAATTCGAAACATTTATTACTCTTAAACGAATGACTGATCTACAGAAAATCGGGCATGACCTTTTCGTATAATGGACTATGCCCTGCGTAATCATTTCAAATACCAACCCAATCATTCATAACAAATTCATCTCTATACTCCACTTGTTCACAATCTCAGTTTAATCACAGTAACCATATAAGTAAAGAAATCTGCCTTGACTTGTAGTAAACAAGTAAATAAATAAATCCATGATACCTTGATTCCAATCTGCCACCCAAATCTCACATCATCTATTCTCGATCGTGTCCTTAAAATTGAATACTACAATCAATATTTAATATCATGTGGCAATGTCAATTTGGAGCCTTTCTAGTCATCCTTGTTGTTTAATGGAATTGATTGTCTGAGAAACTATGTTGTTGCATTCACTATATGAGATAAAGGGAAGGTGGTTGAAAGCAAGAGTCTTGTTGTTAGTAAGATTTATAAAACTTGGGATTTGAGAACGATTAGAGTGTTAAAAGATTTATTAAGGATTATGACAAGGAATTATGGACATTCGAGGAATTTACACAATTAGTACTTAAGGAATTATAAGGGAAATCCCTACGCGACAAAATATTATTACGAGAGATTAATTAAGATACGATACGAATTAAAGATTAGATAACAAGTATTGGTGGAAGAATAATAATACAAGGAGTAGTATTGCATGCAAGCCCATGCAACCAAGTAGTTAGAAATCAAGCAACTAGTTAGCCATTGGAAGATGAATAGTACCTAGTTACTTACTTTTTCAAGAAAGGGGACAAGAAGTACAAGGAGCCATGCTTGCTAGTACTAACCCATACTTACATGATATGTATCACCCAACCTCATCTCATATCACTTATTCACCCAATACAAAAAAAATCAAAACACAAAAACACTTTCCCCCCCCCCTTTGAACAAAAACTCTCGGCCAAGAATAAAGGTGGAGAAGAAAAATTCTTCTTCCCCCTTTCCCATCACTCATAATTCACACCATAATTCCTAGGTCATCTACATCATCTAGACAAGGTATGCTAGCAATTTCACTCCATTTCATCCATCCAATTTCAAGTTATAAATTGTTAAAGTTTGGATGAATAGTAACCAAGTTTGCTCTTCCTTTAGATCTTGCATTATAAGTGTTGTAGGAGACCATCTAAGGTGTTGTTGAGTTGTGAAAAGCTTACCCCAGGTCCCTAGGAGCTCAAGAAGGTATAAAATCACAAACCCTCTTGGTTATGTAGTATTTATGATATTTGGTAGTGGATCCATGTATTTATGAGCTAATCTTGGTTGTATATGTGTTGGATAGCATGGATCTTGAATTTTGTTAGTTACAGAGGCATGCCTGTATACATCTAATAACAAGCCTAATTGTTTGTAATGCTTTGCATTACTTACATGACCTCTTAACTGAGGGAACCTCTAGTTGTAGAGTTTCTGTTTGTATTGTACTTGTAATAGGCATCAAATCCTAGTTGTGTAACTGTACAAATAGAGTCTAGAATAATGCTTGAAAGAAGTTCCATGGTTCATGCCTCAAGCAAGGAGTTAAAGACTACCAAATAATCACAGTTGGGATTTGAAGAAATGAAGAATTTGCCTAAGTACCAATTCGAGAAGTATATTTGTCTATTCGAGAAGTCCAGCATTCGAGAAGTCAGAGATTCGATATCTCAAGACACTATTCGATATCTCTGAATACACTGTTCGATATCTCATTCGATATCTCAGGGATTCGATATGTCTACTACTCTATTCGAGAACTCAAGAAGTCAACAAGTCAAGATGGTATTCGAGTTCTCAAAGAGTCAACAAGTCAAAGTTCCATTCGATATCTCAAAGACTCAGAAAGCTATTCGACAACTCGAGGATTCGATAAGTCAAATGCTCTATTCGACAACTCAAGGAATCCTGATGGAAAAGAGCTATTCGAGAAGTGGTTCGATATGTCACTATAACAGTATTCGAGAACTCGGAGTTATCGATCAAGTCAATTCTAGTTCTCGAATCACTTACTTAGTCACTTCTCGAATACATTCTTGGAGACAAAATACTGAAGAAATTGTACAAGTCAGAAACCTGCAACAAGCCAATGCACTTTATGGACCACAACCTGTAACGTGCTCTGGAAAGCCTACAAGGAAGCTTGGAGAGATATAGAAGAGACAAGGAGCTAAAGAAGTGGATCTAAACAGGCTTTGCAAAGTCAAATCTGTAACCGTTTGGACACTTACTCAAAAAGGATAGACAGACTAGAAAGTAATGTGTTTTAGCTACCTTATTTGTAGTAATCAGGCTGTATCCATGTTCTATAAGGACACGGCCTCACTTCATAACTTAGTAACTTTATGAGTCAAGTTTTTCATACACTGTAAGCTATATCTCTCTGAGAAAAACGAAGCTGAGAATACTACCATTTGTATTCACAGATTGTAGCAACCTTTATCTAATATACATTAGATTAAAGTGATATTGTGTCTTGTGTTGTTTATTTATCCGCACCTTAATTTCTGCACACACAGGCACTTATCTGCTACACAGACTCAATCAAAGAAAAGTTTAAGAATCCATTCACCCCCCCCCCCCTCTGTATTCTTTTACCGTGTTCAATACTCAACAAGTGGTATCAGAGCGGGCTGTTTATTCAAAAACAGAGAAACGATCATGAGTTCGAATACACCAAAGACTACAGGAACGGTGAAGGTCCCTAAGTTTGATAAAGAAAACTTCAACCTCTGGAAGATAAAGATGATGTTGTTCATCAAAGCCTCTCATCCCTTGTATCCTGAGATTCTCAAGAATGGTCCTTTTGTTCCACAACAAGAGATACCAGAGAAGACTGTTGGAACCATAACAATCCCTGGAGCTTATGAGGCCAAGGATCCTTCAAAGTGGACAGAGTCAGAAAGGGAGAAGGTTGCTCTTGACAGCCACCTCATGTTGCTCATCATTGATTCCATGGATATGTCAATGTTTGCAAACATTGCATCATGCACGTCTGCTAAAGAGATGTGGGATCACATTGAGGTGTTGTGTGAAGGGACTGATGAGGTTAAAGAAAACAGGAAACAGATACTGGTCACACAGTATGAAGCTTTCATGGCACAGCCCAAGGAAAGCATCACTGAGATGTTTGAAAGGTTTCACAAGCTAGTTACTGAGTTGCAGATGAATGGAAAGGTTTACAGCACCAAGGAGTTGAATATGAAATTTCTGTTGTCTTCACCAAATCATCTGGAGCAAAGAGTCATTTCCCTAAGAGAGAGAGATTTGAACAAAGTCACCTATGATGTACTCTATGGAGTCCTAAAGACTCATGAACTTGAGCTGCTTCAGAAGAGGGCTATCCAAGCAAACCAAGGTAGGATGATAAACACATCATGTGCCTTGATTGTCAACAAATCCATCCTGGACCTAGAAGCATCTACAAGCCAACTAAGGATAGAGGAGGTGGCAGATGATGAAGAAACTGAAGCTAGGGTGAGTGAACCTGTTGAGGAAAAGGAGGAAGAAGAAGAGGAGTTTTACACTCTGGAAGAACTTGATGGGATGGAAAATACTTCATATGCTTTCATGGCCAGAAAATTTCCAAACATCAGATTTAAAAGAAATCAACCCTTCAAACCCAAAACTCAAAACCATTCAGCCAACAAGAACAAGGCACCTGTGAAACCAAACAGAAATAAGTTCAAAACCGGTTATGTGGATAGGTCATCTGTAAGGTGTTATAGATGCAATGACCTAGGGCATTTTGCCAGTGAATGCAAGAAGCCTAAAAAGAAGGATAGAGATTATCTTGAGCTAGAAGCTAAGTATGAGGCCCTTCTGAAAAAGCAGACACATGGTAAGGCCTACATAGCTGAAGGGAAGTGTTGGGATGATTCTGAGAGTGATGAAGAGGAACAAGAATTCTGCAATTATGCCTTGATGGCCAACTCCAAGGATGACTCATCTTCATCTGATTCTCAGGTACCATCTCTCACTACTATAGACATGTCTGTTTCTGAATACAAATCCATGATTGAACAATTATCTGTTGAAATGTTTAATATTCATACTAGTATGACTTCTGCTAATGAGGAGATTGCTAAACTGTCTACTAGAAATGAAGTATTAACCAAAAAGAATGAGGAACTTGAGCTAACTGCTATGCAAGTAGAAAACCTTAAGAAAGAAGTTGAATATTTGGAGAACAAGGTTCTATGTGCTAGTCAAGTAGAGAAGGCTCTTAGGGATGAATTAGCTGAGAATGAATTCAAACTTAAAACTTTCAAGAAATCATCTGGTTTAGTGCAATCCTACTGTGAGAAAATTGAAGCTAAACCTAAAGCAGCTATTGGACTTGACTATGACTCTCTCAAACAAAGGAAAGGCTATGCTGTCATCGAAGAGGACACAGCTGTTCATGAGAAAGTGCCTCACATTTTGAGAAAAACTGAAAATCCAATTTTTAAGGAATCAACATTTGAAATTGATGAGGATGCCTTACTCATCAAGCAAATGTTGAATGATGAGGATGAGGCATAATCTAGTGAACAGCAAGCATCCTCTAAGGGTGAGAGTGCCAAGTCAAAGACCAAGAAGCCAGTAGTTGATAGGCCAAGACCTAAGAAGTTTGTTAAGTTTGTATCAGCTGGGAAGAGTGAATCAGAAAAGGAAGTGACTAAAAAGAAACAGAACAGAAATGGCAAGTTAGGGATTAACAAGGATAACAACTATGCTTATATGCCTAATGCCCCTAGGAAAACTTGTCAGAACTGTTTCAGTACCAACCATCTAACTCATGCATGCAAGAAACCTGTTGGTAGTGTGTCTAAACCTTTCTATGATTGTTCTGTGCCTCTAAGACATAGAGATGCACCCTTCTGTGATAAATTTGACTGTATGCCATGCAATATGAATGTTATGACTAGTTGTTTTAATTTAAGAAGACAGTTCATTGATGGTTGTATCAGTCACAATTCTCACACACACTACACAAGGTCAAAGTCTTCAAGTCCTCCTAAAGCTAGGAAGGTACCTTTGTCACCTAAGTCTGAAACCTCAGGTTCTAAGACTTCCAACAGTGACTATGATAAAACTGTCTCTAAGTCACATGGACCCAAACTTGTTTGGGTACCAAAGGAAAAGTAATACCTTTGTGTTTGCAGGGCAAAGAAAGTGAGAAGAAGGTCATGTGGATTTTGGACAGTGGATGCTCAAATCATATGACTGGTGATATGGCCCTGCTATCACAGTATGAGGAAAAGGCTGGCCCAATGGTTGCTTTTGGAGATGACAGCATGGGTAACACATTGGGATATGGCAAGCTGAAAGTTGGAAATGTCATCATTGAAGATGTAGCACTAGTCAAGGGGCTCAAGCATAATCTGTTAAGTGTTGGTCAGTTTACTGATAGAGGATTCAAAGTGAATTTTGACAAAGATGAATGTTTGATCACCCACAAGAAGACTGGTGATTTTTCTCTATCTGGAGTAAGGAAGGGAAGCCTGTTTGTAGCCAATATGGACTCTGCAAACAAGGACAAAATTTGTTGCTTTTACTCAAAAGCATCAAATGAAGATTGTTGGCTGTGGCACAAGAAACTATCACACCTGAACTTTAAGGCCATTAATTCTCTAGTCAAAAGAGAGTTAGTGAGAGGCATGCCCACACTTGAATTCTGCCAAGAAGGAGTGTGTGAGGCTTGTCAACAAGGAAAAATGAAGAGGTCAAGCCACAAGTCAAAGACAGTGACATCTGTAACCAAGCCACTACAACTTATCCATATGGATTTGTTTGGGCCTGTTAACATAATGTCACTTGGAAGAAAGAAGTATGCCCTGGTAATGGTTGATGATTTTTCAAGGTATACATGGGTAGAATTTCTGGCATCAAAAGATGAGGCTCCACAAGTAATCATTGAGCATATAAAGAAAGTTGACAAGGAAGCAAAGGCAAACGATGCAAGTGTGATTGCATTGAGGAGTGATAATGGAACAGAGTTCAGAAATGCCACACTTGAAGCATTCTGCAAAGAGAATGGCATTTCTCAGCAATTCTCAGCTCCAAGGACTCCACAACAAAATGGAGTTGTTGAGAGAAAGAATAGAACTCTAATTGAGGCTGCTAGAACAATGTTACTTGATGCAAAAATGCCCACATGTTTTTGGGCTGAGGCTGTGAGCACTGCATGCTATATTCAGAACAGAACCCTCATCAACAAAAACACTGGAAAGACTCCTTACAACTTGATGACTGGAAAGAAGCCTACACTGAAGTATATTCATACTTTTGGAAGCAAATGCTTTGTACTTAAGGACAATTCTGAATATGTTGGAAAGTTTGATGCAAAAGCATTTGAAGGAATTTTTCTTGGCTATTCTATGGAAAGAATTGCATACAAGGTTTATGTCATCAGTCAAAAGAAAGTTATGGAAAGCACAGATGTAACATTTGATGACAGTAAACTACCTGGACTAGAAGAAGCCAATGATGAAGACAAAGATCCATTGAAGTTTGATAATCTAGATGATTCTGATGAAGAGACTGAAACTGGAGTTGAAACTCAAGTTCAACAAACTCAAGTGAATAATGATACAAGAGAAGAATTTGTGCCAATCAATAGTGAAGAAACAAGCATCCAAGACACACCTGTGAGTAATGGCAACTTCACAGGGGGAGGAAATGAGGATGATCATGATGAGGATGATGAAGCAACATCAAGGATGAGAAATCAGGCTGAACACTCAAGGAAATGGGATAGATCACACACTGCAGAGCAAATCATTGGAGATCCTAATGCAGGAGTAAGGACTAGGAGAGCAACTCAAAATGAGTGCCTCTATGGATGTTTTCTATCACAAGTTGAGCCTAAGAAACTTGATGATGCATTGTTGGATCCAGATTGGATTATTGCCATGCAAGAGGAGCTGAATCAATTTGAAAGGAACAAAGTATGGGAACTTGTGCCTGCACCAAAGAATAGAACCATTGTTGGAACAAAATGGGTTCTGAAGAATAAGATGGATGAAGATGGTGTAATAATAAGAAACAAAGCAAGGCTGGTTGCAAAAGGATACTCTCAACAGGAAGGCATTGATTATGATGAGACATTTGCCCCTGTTGCTAGATTGGAAGCCATTAGAATATTCTTGGCATTTGCTGCTCATTCAAACTTTAAAGTTTATCAAATGGATGTCAAGAGTGCATTTCTAAATGGAGAGTTGGAAGAAGAGGTTTATGTGCAACAACCACCTGGCTTTGAGGATCCACATTTCCCAGAATTTGTCTACAGATTGCTTAAGGCACTGTATGGACTTAAGCAAGCTCCAAGAGCATGGTATGATACTCTATCACAATTTCTTCTTGAAAATCAATTCACTCGAGGCACATTGGACAAGACACTGTTTTACAAGAAGCATGGTGATGATATGATCCTAGTTCAAATCTATGTGGATGATATCATTTTTGGTTCTACAAATGAGAAACTGTGTGAGAAATTCTCTAAACTCATGCAGAGCAGATATGAGATGAGTATGATGGGAGAGTTGACATTCTTTCTAGGGTTGCAAGTCAGTCAAAGGAAGGATGGTATCTTTATCAGTCAAACCAAGTACATCAAGGATTTATTGAAGAAGTTTGACTTGGAAGATTGTTCACCTGCCAAGACACCCATGGCCACTGCCACTAAATTGGATGAAGATGCTAAAGGCAAGAGAGTAGATATCTCAGTCTACAGAGGCATGGTTGGTTCTCTACTCTACCTCACTGCAAGTAGGCCAGACATCATGTTTGCTACATGCTTGTGTGCAAGGTTTCAATCAAATCCAAAGGAATCACATTTGATTGCAATAAAAAGGATCTTTAGATATCTGAAGGACACTCCTAACTTGGGATTATGGTACCCTAAGGACACAGGGTTCAATCTGGTTGGCTACTCTGATGCTGATTATGCTGGATGCAGAGTGGATAGGAAAAGCACCTCAGGAAGCTGCCAGTTTCTTGGACAAAGGTTAGTTTCTTGGTATATCAAGAAGCAACAATCTGTGTCAACTTCTACAGCTGAGGCTGAATACATAGCTGCTGGAAGTTGCTGTGCTCAAGTGCTTTGGATTAGAAATCAACTTAGAGATTATGGACTTGTGTTGGAAAGAATTCCAATCATGTGTGACAACACAAGTGCAATCTCTATAGTTGCCAATCCTGTCAATCATTCTAGAACAAAGCACATTGACATCAGATATCATTTCATAAGAGAACATGCAACTAATGGAACCATTGAGTTGCATTATGTCTCTACAGATAAACAATTAGCTGATATATTCACTAAGCCATTAGATGAAGCCACCTTCACAAGGTTGGTAAGTGAGATTGGAATGCTGAATTCTTCAGATTCTGGCTAAGTGAATACATCATCTAGATTGTTGCAGCAGTAAACACTTACTTTATCTAAATCCTCAATATTTTTGAAGTAAGTGTTGGCTGAAATATGATTTATAAATATTTCAAATCTGTTGCATATGTTGAAAATCATATTTTTATTAACTTAAAATTTCTATGAAATTTTGAGAAAATCACTATTTGATTTGCTAGGATATTTTTCAATGAATATGTCTGGTAAATTTTTACAAGATAGTGAAAATCAAATTTTTATGAGTGATGGGTATAGTTCGATAAGTCAGACTTCTCGAATGATTCACTATTCGACATCTCTAATAAGTCTCATTAGAGTACTCTTGAGTTCTCGAATAGAGTCTTTCTGAGATATCGAATAGAGGAATTCTAGTCTTCTCGAATATAGTAACTGAGTTCTCGAATGATTGAGTTCTCGAACACTATATTTGAGTTCTCGAATCATTTGAAAAGGCTGAATTCTCGCTGAATTTTAACCGATTTTGGATTTTTATCTAAAAATTTAATTCACTCATAAAAGCACATTTTATTTAATTTAGAATTATTTCTAAGTTAGATAACTGCCAGCTGTGAGTTTCTATCTGCTTGAGTTATCGATTAAGCCATTCTTGACTTCTCGAATAGTTGTTTTCTACTTCTCGAATGCCTGACTTGTCGATACAAAACAGCCTGCTAATCGACAATTCAAGTACTTCATACTTATACAATCTCACATCTATTCGATTCATTTCATTCGATTTCTCAAGCATCTACACTCTCTAAACCCCTGAAACCCTAGCTACGAAAAGCCAAATTTCTTCTTCAACCTTCAATTTCTTTTCTCTCTTCTACACAAATGGCAACAGTAAAGTTCAACACCAACTTCATCGCTCTCACTAGTGATGTTGAAGCACCCAATGCAAATTTCAAGTGCTTTGTGAGATGGATGGCTGAGTCATATATCAAGGATGCACTCTCTGCCAACCCAACTCTGTATCTCGATATTCTGGAACAATTCTGGAGTACTGCTATTGTGGAGGTTGTAGCCCTGGAAAACGCAATCACTTCCTATGTCATCTACTGCAAGGTTCAAGATAAGGAAATCACTATCACTACTGCAGACATGAACCAAGCACTAGGACTACAACAAGAGTCATTTGACAGAATGGCCACTAACGCAGAGTTGGAGGAATTCTTTGAGTTCATAAACTACTCAGATGGGATTAACCTTGGAAAGCTAAACAGAAAGAATCTGAGAAAGGAGTGGAGCTATGTGTTTGCAACTCTTCTCCAAGTCTTCACTGCCAGGAAATCAAGCTTTGATCAAATCAGTGCACCTTTGCAGCAAATTGGATATGCTTTGGCCTATGGAAAGAAGATAGATGTTGGCCAAATCATACTTCAAGAATTATATGGGAGACTTGGTAAGAACACAACCAAGAGAGGTACTGATATTTTCTTCCCTCACTTTATTCGATCTGTACTTAATTATAAAAATGCTTCATTGATTGAATTGCCTGGGATTGATAAAAATAAAATAGGCTATCCTAAGTCCATGACCAAACTCATTTTTGGTAACTTGGAAACTAGGAATGATGTGGATGTAAGACTGAACATAACTCCCCATATGGAGAGTTTGTTTAGGACTTACCCCCACAACATGCCAACATTTGATGCAAAATCTAAGTTAGCACAGCCCAAGCAAGTAGAACAAAATGCTAACCCAGGGCCTGCTAACCAACCCTCTCAACCAAACACTCTACCTCTTACTGAGCCAACTGCATCATCCTCTCAAAAGGGTGATGTTAGTAAAAAGAAGAGAAAGGAAGTAATGTCTGCACCTTTAAATATCTTGTCTGAAGCAGCATTAGCTGTTGAATTAGGTCTAGGAAGTGAGGAAACTGAGTTACCCTTACACAGAACAAAGAAGAAGAAAACTAAGACCACCTCTTCAGTCACACAAATGGCTGAAGTTGTAAAATCAGGGGCACACAGCTCACTAGGTGTATCCTCTCAACAGGGTGCACCTATAGAATCAAGCATTCTCCCCAATGCACCCTCTTGTATAGAGTCAGCACATGGGAGTGATAAGGCTGGCACAACACTGAGTGGAGAGCACATCACTGTTGAAACTCCCTCTATCTCTCAGGGGGAGTTGCCAAAATCTACTCTAAAACACACTTCTCTTCCAGAATCTAACTCTGAAATTTCTTTGGAACCTGCAACTCAAACAACTGAGATGCAAGGTATTGATCATCAAGAGTCCTTTTCACTTGATGAGCCAATAATTTCAAGTGACTTAGTGCATGACACTTTGTTCACCACTCAGAACCCACATTTAGATGGTGAGGGAATGCATGCTGAGGCATATCCTAATGACACCATCACAAACACAGAGGTTCCCCTAGTTTTTACTAGAGACTCTGTGCCTGTGTCAACTGCTGGTGTAATTCATCCCACTTCTGTGGTGACACCAGTAGTAGAGTCAATCCATCCGGTTACAGAAGTTGCATCTGTAACTGAGGAGACTAGCTTGCCTAGCTCTAGCTCTGACTTCATGTCAACATGGCTGAAGCCTGTGCAACATGACAGTGCTTCAGGATCAGGGTCTGTTCCACAACAATTGACGGTTGAAGCACTTCAAAGCTTAATTGTGGATCAGATTCCTGAGTTCACAAAGATTGCTCAGCACCTTCTCACTGCAGACATGCCCAATCCAGACTATGAGGCTATTCTGTTATGCCATAGGGATGATGTGGAAGTGCAGAAGTCAAAGATCATTGATGATGCTGAGAGAGATGGCAACATAGATGCCTGGTTGCAAGGAAAATATGATATTACTCTCAATGAAGCACTTCAGTATCTCAGGGAGGAATACATCACTTCACTGGGCTCCAATGCAAAATCCCTGTCACCTGGTGAAGTGTATGAAGCTGTAAATGACTCCTACAAGGGTTTCCTCAAGGCTGCACACTATCTTGGCAAGGGAGTCAAAACTGAAGTCAACAGGGTGTGTGATAAGACAGCCACTTCAGTAGCAGAAGTCAAGAGGGCCTTTGATGCTAAATTTCCTCAATTGGACAGTGTGTTCAAGGACATCAAACACTGCAACTCTACCTGCACTCAGGTGGACAATGGGCTGGCTGTGCTAAAAGATGCTGTCACAGGTCTGGGGCATCAATTTCAGAATCTATCTGACCAGACTACAGATGCCAATGCCATGCTGAGGATAATGTTCAAAAATCTTTATGGAGATAGACTAGTGACTGATGTCCCTGTGCATGAATTGTCTAAATATGAAGTGAAGAGGCTGCAGGATCAATCTTTATC
This sequence comes from Kitagawia praeruptora, assembly GCA_037693485.1. Taxonomy (NCBI): domain Eukaryota; kingdom Viridiplantae; phylum Streptophyta; class Magnoliopsida; order Apiales; family Apiaceae; genus Kitagawia; species Kitagawia praeruptora. Next base: position 109,728,881 of record CM075351.1, on the reverse strand, counting down.
TGGCTTCAAGGCCAATGAGTTATTCACTAAGGTCAACACTCTTGAGCAGGAGGTAGCTACTCTCACCAAGACCAATGCTCATCTCACAGAAAAAGTTGCATTGCTAAATGATCAGTTGGACACTCAAGCATCCACCACAGCTGATGTCCTTCTGCATCAACAATCCATGTTAGCTGCAATGATGAAGCATATGGGTCTCCCTCTACCTGATGAATCTTCACTCCCAAAGGATATTTCTACAGCCTCTGTGCCTGACAACAAGCCTAAGGGGGAGAAGAAGGCTAGGAACTCAAATTCAAAGGGGGAGACAAAGGGAGAGAAAGGCATAATAATCAAAGAGGGTGGTCAACAAAGGGCTTCTAAGTCTCTAGCAAATGTGCCTGGCAAGGGAAAAGCCAAAGTAGATGAGCCTCCATCTATCTTGCCAGTTGTCACCTTACCAACTGTGCACATCACTACTCCTGGAGGACAAAAGCAATCCATAACTACCACAGTGGTTGCAGGGAGTATGCCATCTGACAAACCTCCAATCTCTATATCTGAGAGTGCCAAGCCTGTAGAAGTCAAAGTTGTTACTGAGGCCAAGCTACAAGAAGTTGCTAACTCCAATGACTATCATGATAAAGCCTTCTTGGAGTTTCTGAAAGCCATAAGGGAACAGGTTGGTGACACTCAGTTTTATCTGAGGGAGGTGAAGAAGCAGATAGACTACATCACTGTCATCCCCAAGAAAGTCAACAATATATGGGTCAAGGAGATAGTGATGGTTTCCAAACTAAAGATATGGCATCTAACATACCAGACTCTACAAGACCTAAAGCACTCAGAGATAGATGCCATACTTGAGATCATTGAGAAGAAAAATGAGAACAGCAAGAGTCTGTTTGATGATTTGAGGAATGGTCAACCTACAAGGCTACCAGAAGTGATCAAGAAGCCATGGACAATTATTTATCAGTCTGGTACCAGAATTGAAGATATCAAGCAATTGGTCATTCCTCATGATCTCACCTCCAGAAATCACAGACTGATCATTGCTATCATTGATCAATTACAGAAGAAGGTTGGAGCCAGAAATGCTGAAGAAATTGAGGCACTGCATATCCTCAGAACCTATATTGCAACTGGTGAAATTCCAGAGATGGCTCAACCTAGGAGAAATAAGGATGATGATTCTGAAGACAAAGGTGATGGGAGGAGAAGACATCACAGGAGAGATAAGGGTGATGAAGATAAGAAGAAAAGGGGGAACAAGGATGGAAAGGATGATGATGACCAGGGTAAAACATATGTGAGAAAGAGTGGAAGACAGCAAGCCTTAGGCACTGCTAGCAGTAATCTCACCACAACACAAGACTCTAAGTCTAGGGTGAATACTGTTAGTAGTGACCTAGCAAAATCTACATCTATGGCTTCTGCAACTGTCTTACCATCTCAAGAAAAGAAGAAGATTCAAGTCAAGAAACCATGTGTATGTTTCAGAAAGCAATCTGCTAATGGAATACTACTATGGTCTACCAACCAAGGTCAAAGATTTCTGCCAAGCAACCATGTCAAGAGGATAAAAGTTAAACATGCTGCAAGGAGAGTGAAGCTATCCAAATCTAGAGCCCTAACAATCATTCCAGGATTAAAGCTCCAGCCACTTGATGAAGACTTTGATGAAGAGCAACTGCTATTTCTAAGAGCTCAAAAGATATGCTATGCTGCAATTGTGGATGACCACCTTGTAATCAAGTACACTGATGGGAAAGAAATGAAATTCAAACAAGGGGGTTGTCAACATTGGGGTAAATTGTATGAGATAGAAAGAATCATTGCATTGCTGGATTCTAAGGACAAGGTGGAGAAAGTATGGAAGCTGGAATTGATTGACTTTGTGAAAATGAAGAAAGAGTATGCTGAGAAGATAAGGAAGGGCTGCTATGAGAAATGGTTAGAAAGGGAGAAAGAAATTGATAGACTGGAGATTGAAGCAGAAAAGCTAAGGGCAAAGGGATTGTGTAGAGTTCAGTTTGATCCCTATGTGGTGAAGTATAGGAGGAGAAATGGAGACAATGTCAATATAAGAATGAACCTACTCAGTCACTATCCTGCCAACATTCTGAAGCCAGTGCTTGAAGATTTCAAAAACTCTATTATGATTGAAGAATTGGATGCTATGACAGAAATCATGAGAGCAGTAGATGAGATTGCAAGAAAGGAGAAAGAAAGGAAACAGAAAGCATATGATGATCTACAAGCCAAGGCAATGGAGATGCAATCAAAAGAAAACGGCTAGTACCTCATCATACTGTAAGAAGTATTTATCTTGTAATTTCATTTATGTGTTCAATCAAATCACATACCTGTACTTTTAAAAGTTTTATCTTTAATGTATGTTAGGCTTGTTATCAGACATGAAATTGTGACTAAGGGTCTCACTCACAATTTGGGGGAGATTGTTAGTTACAGAGGCATGCCTGTATACATCTAATAACAAGCCTAATTGTTTGTAATGTTTTGCATTACTTACATGACCTCTTAACTGAGGGAACCTCTAGTTGTAGAGTTTCTGTTTGTATTGTACTTGTAATAGGCATCAAATCCTAGTTGTGTAACTGTACAAATAGAGTCTAGAATAATGCTTGAAAGAAGTTCCATGGTTCATGCCTCAAGCAAGGAGTTAAAGACTACCAAATAATCACAGTTGGGATTTGAAGAAATGAAGAATTTGCCTAAGTACCAATTCGAGAAGTATATTTGTCTATTCGAGAAGTCCAGCATTCGAGAAGTCAGAGATTCGATATCTCAAGACACTATTCGATATCTCTGAATACACTGTTCGATATCTCATTCGATATCTCAGGGATTCGATATGTCTACTACTCTATTCGAGAACTCAAGAAGTCAACAAGTCAAGATGGTATTCGAGTTCTCAAAGAGTCAACAAGTCAAAGTTCCATTCGATATCTCAAAGACTCAGAAAGCTATTCGACAACTCGAGGATTCGATAAGTCAAATGCTCTATTCGACAACTCAAGGAATCCTGATGGAAAAGAGCTATTCGAGAAGTGGTTCGATATGTCACTATAACAGTATTCGAGAACTCAGAGTTATCGATCAAGTCAATTCTAGTTCTCGAATCACTTACTTAGTCACTTCTCGAATACATTCTTGGAGACAAAATACTGAAGAAATTGTACAAGTCAGAAACCTGCAACAAGCCAATGCACTTTATGGACCACAACCTGTAACGTGCTCTGGAAAGCCTACAAGGAAGCTTGGAGAGATATAGAAGAGACAAGGAGCTAAAGAAGTGGATCTAAACAGGCTTTGCAAAGTCAAATCTGTAACCGTTTGGACACTTACTCAAAAAGGATAGACAGACTAGAAAGTAATGTGTTTTAGCTACCTTATTTGTAGTAAGCAGGCTGTATCCATGTTCTATAAGGACACAGCCTCACTTCATAACTTAGTAACTTTATGAGTCAAGTTTTTCATACACTGTAAGCTATATCTCTCTGAGAAAAACGAAGCTGAGAATACTACCATTTGTATTCACAGATTGTAGCAACCTTTATCTAATATACATTAGATTAAAGTGATATTGTGTCTTGTGTTGTTTATTTATCCGCACCTTAATTTCTGCACACACAGGCACTTATCTGCTACACAGACTCAATCAAAGAAAAGTTCAAGAATCCATTCACCCCCCCCCCTCTGTATTCTTTTACCGTGTTCAATACTCAACAAATTTTGATGTTGAGATTGTGACTTTTATGACTATGGATAGTATATATATCACCATGAGTGTTATGAACCATGATTTGAGTGTATTAAGTGTTGGTTGTATGGTGGAATTGTGGAAAATGATTGATCTAAGTAGTATGTGCATGCTGAGTTTTTCCAGGAGCAATGACCTGTATTGTAACACGGTTTTGAACCCCCAAATTTTGTCCCCTGATGTCCTACCTTATATTGTTGGAAAGATAATTGAATGTAGTTTCTGGAAATGTAAGGTTTATGGCTAGGTGATGTGTAGATATTAAGTTATGGCCGGAGGAGTGAATTGTGTTTCTGGACAATGGACTGCACTAAGTGACCCCCTTGTGAGCCTTGTTTAAACCCCTAAAAATTTATGTGGGATCATGGAAAAATTTGAGAAACTAGGAAATACAGTGGTGAAGGCTACCCAAAAAGAATTGGATTAAAATATGAATTTTTGAATTTTATAAAAATGCTAGAGTAAATTTCGCGCAAGGGAAAAAGTCGTTAAGTGGAGTATAATTCTAGGGGTAATGGACGTGACTCGGATATGGTAACTAAATTAAGTCGAATAAGTGACGAGCGTAATCGAGTGATGACGTGAACCTATAGTGGGGCTAGAGTGTCATAAGACGAAGTCCTTAAGTCAATTTTGTACCCCTAAAACCCCGTAATTAAAGAGGTATTGTTAAGGTACTAACGAACTGTTATTGCTTATGTATAGATCGTTCCACTCCGCACGCTCGACCACCCCAACCAAACCAAGGCAAGTTTACTTTTCAAAACTTACATATACAAGGACTTTCACTGTTGTGCTTGTAGTTTTCAAACGTATCAAATGTTATGTTTATCGAAGTATCGATGGAATTGAGATGTATAAGTACATATATGTTTGCACCCCTTGAACTTAGAATGAAATGTTTTCTTCGGACAACGACTCTAGCAATAGAGGTCGTAGCGGTCCGTATATACTATTGACCGGGGAGCGGTATATTATTATATCGTAATTAAATTGCGAAAACCCGAAAGGTCATTCGGGGAGTATCGTATACTCAAGTAATTATTTTTATATCTTCGTAAATACTCAAAATATCTATCTTGGATTAAAAGCTTATTTTAATTAAATAATTATTTTATTAATTATTTATATTAAATCTCAAAATATTATTTATTAATTATTGTTCATTATTTTAAAGACAAAACTAATCCAAGATACCTTCAGCGTTTTCAAACTCGAACTCTTTCCCACCCAAAACATTTTCGAAAACCCCCGGTCAGGTTTTGCTTCTTGTACGTGTTTCAAGAATTATTGGTCGACTGAGGTCGAACTTCAACTACTCGAATTTTCTATCAAAAGGATTTTTGAAAATAAAAGAAAAAGGGGACTCTGGCAGGTGTGGGAATCGTTGACGAACGATTCCCGGGATGTGTAAGCGGCCGTGAGCCAGGCGGTCCATCAATTATTATTCCGGCCCAGGTGTTGCCGAAGGATGATTACGGATGTAGTTTTCATCGAGGGTGATTACGGATGTAGTTTTCACCCAAGGGTAGTTACGGATGTAGTTTCTATCCTTCTACTAGTAGAGAAGACCCGCGGATTATTGGACTTGGTTGTGGCGACTGATCATCGTCAATCCTTGTCAGGTTTTTATGTTTTCTTCCAGTCCCATCCTCCACTTTGGAAAAATACTCAAACACTGCTTCTTGGGCCTAAGTGCCAAGTTGCCGATAGTGTGGTTTTTGATGAGAAAATATTGACATCGTGCAGTATCTAGAACTGCAAGATTTTCTATAAAGATTGGCACGTGTTAGTGCACTCTTGCAATTGTTTCAAAGAATGAAATGTTTTTGTATGAGAAACCTTCTAAGCTAATGGAAGGAAAGAGGTTTGCAATGATGTATTCCCTGTACAGTATGTTAATCGTAGAGTGTTTTGCCGAAAATGATATACTCATATGTATATATTTTCAAACTTGAGATATATTGAAATGGGAACCTTATAAGGGGTTCATATGTTATCCTAAAGCTCCTTAGTGAGTATAGATGTTTTATTCAAACTCGGGCACATACATTGTCCAATTATGTTTTGAAATCTGAGATATATACCCATATAGTTGGGAATGTTTTCGAAATAAACCATATTATTAATTTACAAAATAGTAAACTTGCTGAGCATTATGTAGCTCATTCTTGCTTTATAAAAACTTTTCAGAAAGGGAAGAATTTGGTCGACTAACTCCGCACCAGCAGAAGAGGAGTAGAAGAATTACCCGGAGATGATTTAGTCCCTGATAAATACTACAGAGTAGTCTGATAGGTTTTCAACTGTAATAGTAAGACTTGTCTTCAAGTGTAGTTGTATAAGTGGAATTGCGTAAGACTCTAGATTGTACAGATGAATTGTAATATTTAGTGTTACTTTTGATTATCGTTTCTGAGGCTCTAACTTGATTGTGTGTAAGATTGAGGTATGGATGGATGTATTGTTGAGTTGTAAAGTTAATACAGGTATGATATGGTTGGATGATGATGTGACGACCCGAATCTTTGACCTCAGATTTGGGGGCGTCACAACATACGTCATTAGATACACGTCAACCCTGATTCGATTAACAACTCAACTCTCACTCTTATACAAACATTTTGGTTTGTTTAAAGCCTTTGAAATACAATATCTCCGAAAACATTTAACCTTGAAATTTACATTTTTGAGAACTAACACGCTCCATAACCTTGACTTTGATGTAATCCACCATAAGGATAATTTTTTTTTTAATGACTGACATGTAACATCATCATCCCGGGGTCACAGCTCCCTTGATACCGACCACAAAACAACTTTCAATTCAACACTTCCCCACGGACTCTAACTTTTACACATGAAATTCGACTTAAGATACGTCAAGTCAATCGTACGTCTTTAATATATAGCTCACGATCCTCGAAACCATCTAAACTCCACTATACCGCATCCTCTAAAATCAACTCCCGAATCATAGCTCTGCACAGTCAATAAGGTCTCGAATTTGACTCTGTGCTCTATAACTTCAACGTTTAAAACTACTCAAATTAACCAAAGAAATCACGACATCCATTCGTCACTTGCATTTTGACTATTCCGAAACAATTACATGTTCACTACTTGTCCTTCTGACTATTCAATCCTTTTTCCGTCAACTCATTCACAATCTGGTTCATCACCTCATCACGGCACCTCTTAATTTTTGGATAACTCACGTTGAAGTATCACAATATGAATCACCCTAGTTGTAAACTAGGTGTTCAAACTTCCACATCTGACTTCTCAACTCTTAGGCTAAAACCATCACGGTCAGTTCCAACTCATATGTCAATACTTATACTTATGGACCAACACAGTACTTCACTACGTCACTATGCTCATCTGGCTTCACCATCACTGGAGCGGTTATTAACCCTCCTCAGCCCTTTGAAACTCTCTACACACTTTTCTGTCCTTTCAAACCTTTTTGTTCTCTCTGGTAAAATAGATTACTACTTACAGCCATTTGGGTAACAGTCATCAATAATCTTCAATAATCTTTTGTTAACTTCACAAAAATTTCTTGTGCGAAATCTTCTTCCTTTTCTTGAAACTTCTTATAGTGATTCTCGATTGATTTGCATACGCTTCACAAGTCTTCAAACATCTTGATATGTCATCTATGAACATACTTAAATTCTTCATCCGAATACTACTTGAAATCTTATTCATTGTACCTATAAAGCGGTAATTGCTCTCGTTCAATCAAATACCATCACCAACAATTTATTGTGTCCTCATCAACTAAAAATGTTTTTTTTAAAAAAAAATTATCTTAGGGTTTGTATCTTCAAATGGTCTTAGTCCATTCATAAATCAACTTTAGGCAAAATATACACTTGTCAACTTGGTCAAACAACTCATCCAATCTTGACGAAAACAAAGTTTCTCCTGGCTACTGGTCCACTTATTCCATTTTAAAGGTCAATGTATAACTTCAAATTGCTTTTCTTCCTTCTCACGAATTGTATTGGTGCTTCTTTCTGAGATACCCTGCGTATTACTACTACTCTTGCGAAAATCCTTTAATTAAATTGCTTACTTCAACATTTCTATTGATGTAATTCAATATTAAACTCCTTGAAACTGATTTTATATTTTTATAAATTGAATAACAACAAACTCTTCATCCTTACCTGGTAACAATCCCGGTAATCCATCAAAATATACATTTGAAAATTTTAACCACTGAAATCTGTTTTGACTCAATCGTTTCCTTGTTGATATCATAAATTCGATATGATAATCTCTTGGTCTACCTGATCATTAAGACTTCTATGTCTGCTTCCAGCCTCAAAACACCACTTTTGCATCTCTTGAAAATCAAAGTCTCACTTTCTTGTCCTCACAATTTGTTCGTACTTCGTTGTTAGGAAATCAATCCAATCTTGAATCACACTTACTCTTTTTTTTTCTTTTTTGTTGTCATCACAATCAAATTTTTGCTAACTTCATTCGTAATCATGTTGAATTTCTAGCTTCCTAGTACTTATAGAAAACAGTTTTGTTATTCTCATCATAGGTTCCACTGAGATTGATATGATACAATCTCTGGCAAAAAGTCTTATCTTTCCAAGCTCATGACACATAACTTTATTTTCTGACTCTGTCACTTGTTACCACACTATTCTTTCTAATTACAGCCATAACTCTCTGCATTTATCTCACCAAAATCTCCATATGCTTCTCTCTCGAAATCTCATCTTCTGTCCATGGAGTCTCGTTAGTCTCTGCTAATTCCCATCTTATAGGCAACTACCGTGCCCTCACTTTTCCAACTTCAAATCTTCGGAATTCCACATTCTTTCTTTAACTGAATCACATGGCTTCTGTTGAAACGCTTCTGAAACTTCATGGTTCACTGTCTTCCTCTTCTTCTCATCTTATTCCATCTTGGTCGACTCTTTCTACTCTTAATAATCACGACTCTTCAAATTGAGTTCACACCAGTCATTAACTCCAACACAATCATCTTACTTCTTATTCAAATTTCATTAATTTCCTTCTGATAATTCTTACAAACAATTCTGTCCTGCTTCATTCTGCTATACTCAAATTATCCTTCCTGGGTTCAAAAATGTAATATCCAACAACATGTTTCGAAATATTCAGAATCTTATAATATTCCATTTACTGCCTCCAAAATTAAACAAGTGTCCACAAAAATCTTTCATTAACATTAATTGTCATCTACCAACATCTTCATCATCATTCTCTTTTCAACCTTTAACAAAATCTGTAATCTTGTGCCCTTGATATATTCTCCTTTCTTGACTCCATTTTCATTAATCTCGAATCTTGTACATGTGTTCTCAATCCAATAATTAATCCAATTTGATACTGAATCTCTGTTTTAACATCAAATTCCCAATCTTGCTTAATTAATTCTTCGTCACGTAATCGCAGTTGCAACCACTAAGAATGTCATCGCATCTATCTTCGCGACTCTTCATTACTGGTAATCTAAAATCATCAAGGTTTTTCCGACAAGGAAATCAATAGAATGAATAGGTATCAATATGAATGTACACTGGATTTTGTTTGTTAAAACTTTTTGGAAAAAGGATTTAACTGAGAGATCAATATGATCTTTGAACTATTATCAGGTTGTATTTGTCACTTAGGTCAACCGCCCTTGTACAAAAAGATGGCCAGTCTTTAGTACTTTCATGACAAACACAATCAGTGGCGTCCCACCAGACTTCTATCACAAAGATAAAATGTCCCTGACTCCCCTATATACATAGGTTGTTCATCTCAGTTTGAATAAAAAAGATCAAAGGTTCAGGAAAAATGGAAAGAGTTCAAGAGTCTCAAAATTTTGTATATAACGTTGGATCAAGTATCCTCTGAAAAATAGGAATATTTTTGAAAGAATGAGATTGAATTCAACTTAATCTAATATACAAAGCTCATCATTAATTGAAGTATAGTTGATCACCAAACGTATGCAGCAACTATCGATTAAACAAACATTCAAGAAATTCATAATTATTCATGATCTCACCCCTGTCGGCTAAGTACTAATATACTTAGATGCCAAAACCGGCCTGACAATAATGAGTTGAATAATTAAGAAGATCTCCATTCATTCTCGATTATAATCGTCACCACGCAACAAATGCTTCAGCGATAATATAAACCGTGAATTCATTTACAACAATTCAGAGCAAGAACAAGAATCAATTCAACTGTCCAAATGAGGAATCAATTAAGAATTCAACCGAGATCAATGGCTAGTAGCGTGCCTCTATGCCCTCACTTCCAACTCGTGGCAACAATCGCTTCCCACATCTTATTTCTAGTCTTCTTGTATTCTCTCTATAATGTTCACATCGTAACTAAAGTCGTAGAAACATTCTAGAAGGTACACGAAAGTCTCAAGATAATGTCCTCCAAACTGGTAGCTTCAACTGCTCACTTAGCCCAGGCGACTCTGGATTATCTTTCTCGCTCATAACCAAATCTTTGAACGAATCGAACTCCTACTCGTGCGATATGTCGAAAGACCGTACAACGTCACAATATTCGTCATAATAACCTAAGGCGAACCTTATCCTAAATCGTTCTACCTAACGCCCGTCTCACACACGTATACCAACCCATCCTTACCTGTTTCAGTGACCATAACCTGTAGCTCTGATACCAACTGTGGCATCCCATAATCCGGGGTACAGATTTGGGGCCACTAACCACAATCCACACAACACAAACCTGGATATAAATATAATATAATAATAAAATACCCCTGATCCAAGACCTCTTACAGGTTATGGTATGAAACAAACTACCAAATTTAATTATTACAATCCGATCTCAGAATACCATTATTATACAAGTTAATAACCACTAAGTTCGTCTACTGAACTAGTAAACCAACCTCTGACAAGCTCAAATCACTACCCGGCGAAACCAACAACTCGAACGTCACCTCTCGCTGTTGGAGCAGGAAAACTCATCAACCACAAGGTCCACTAATCTCCTCTATTAACTGAAGAAAATAAACAACAAGCAAGAGTGAGCCAACAATGCTCAGTAAGTGTAAACAGTGATAGCAATATCAAGAACAATATAGGTTCTGATCATCAAGAATAATCATCATATGGTACGAAAGAAATCAGGCGAAGAAATTAAATATCGTAACTCCAAAATGAGTCAACAGGGCTCCGCTAGAATAAAATGCATAAACAAGGAAAACTGATAAAAGTTCTGGTAATCGAAGATAATCATCATAGGCTTCAAATGAATTAGGCTTTAAAGAAACTCAACCTCAATGTGCATATTAGAATTGGATTTTTATATATATATTTTTTAAAAAAACAATGGAGTAAGGCGGCTGATCAAACCCGCACTAACCCCGGACAATGCACACAGCAAAGTCCCTCAAAATGGATCCACGGCACACATTGGCCTCAACTTTTGACCATTAAACTGGTCTCCCCAAAGGGACTCTTCTGACCATAAATATGGTCTCCCCGAAGGGACATCTGTTGACCATTAATATGGTCTACCCGAAGGGACTCCTCTGAAAACATTCCAATTCTAAATCCAACGAACTAGGTGTCGTAACAATCGACAACCTCTGTCAATCAAACAATCTGGAAAACTCACGTTCCAGAACAACAACTCAAGATTCAAGAATCAATGAAGAATTCAAGATCAACATGTGTCGACAAGTTCGACACGATAATTGGGTAATAATTAAAGAATAATAACCTCAAAGGGTATCGACGAGTTCGATACAATAAATAGGTGACAATTTAATAAACTACAATAACAAAAAGTATCGACAAGTTCGATACGAATAATTGGGGTCATAACATCATTATATTAATTGACAGAAGAATTTACTGGTAACATGACTAACAACAACTGAGGATATACGACAAAACAAGGATATAGTCAAGTGCTAATCATTTAATAAATTTCTCCAACATCTAGAAAAGTTTGGACTAAATTGGGTAAGTTAAGTAGTTCAAAATGAACATTTGTAAGATAAGTCCATGATAATTAATTATAATTCAGTTTGAAGAAAACATCCCTTAAAGAGGGTCCATCGGGTAAAATATGCTAAGATCAGAAATTATGCTAAAAGGTTTTTATAAGAATTTAAAATCTTGGATTCCCTCTGATTAAAACGTTTCTTAAACATTTTTGAAGAAAATAAAAGAAATGGCACTCCGCTGAGGAATCCAATAACATACCATGTTTATAAAATATCTTGAGGAAAAAGGGTAATTGTAAGATCATTCGAAAATTTTCACTTGAGCTAAAGGTGGAAATATAAATATTTGCACGTCGTTTGAAGAAGGATGTCACTTTGTAAGAATAATTTGACCGACACAATTGATATATAACTAGAACAGAATTGCATCACTTGAACAATAAGTGAGAAGCGATAACACTTGCCTCAATACATGCAGGTGCCATTCCATAACTCGATTCTTTACTCATTGTACATATGTCCTTACTTCTTACTCGCTGGCCCTTACTCGATCATACTCTTGTCTTTCTTCTATTACTTATCACCTCATATGCGAGCACACACGTCAACTCCGATAATTGTTCCATTCCTCAAGATCCCCTTTACATTTGCGTTGACTCTTCGTCAGCCTCCTATTCGTACCTATACCAAGGTAAAGTACTACTTTAGTACATCACCAAACCAAACCTTACTGATTGCTCTATTCTACCCATACGCATCCTATAACGCTTTACAACATAACACATATAGCACATATTGGTTATACGCATAAAATAATTTAGTACAACTAGACCAACCACATAAACACGTATCTCAAATTGATTTTCAAATAATTCTTATTAAATTACTATAAGAATTTATGAGATAATTTTTACGGAAATCGGACAGCACCTCCTTTATAAAGTGGACTAGCCCGTCGGAAAACAACCGACTCAAGTAACTCAAACAGCCACTTAAGGCAACATTCAATCACAATTATCGACTCGAACTATAATTACGACAATCCAAGTAGTAAAAAATTTTAATTATAACTACTCCCAATCGAACAATTCTCAACCGGATATAATTTTTCGGAATTAAAACACGAAACGAAGAATATCAAATAATTGATACAAGTAATGTCGGGTTTCCAGTCACAAGACTGTACCAATTTAATCGAACCACAATTAATATTGACCGAATAATTTCATCAAAATAATCCCGAATCCAAGCAAGACAAGAAACGAACCCATCAAAGATTTCAACTCTCAATATTCGACTTTTAAACCATCAGAACAACAGGAAACACGCAGCCATAACAGAATCTATAGGTTTGATTCGAATCAGCAGCCATAGAAATTGAATTACTCACCAGGAGAACTCAAGAATTCGACAAAACTCAGCTCAATCATCGAACCAACCCACACGATTCTTCACATATACACACACGCAAGACACACACTGCTGTACACATATACACACACACACACTCCTTCAAGTCTTCAACCCACACACACGATCAGCCCTACACATATATACACACACACAGCCACTGATTTCATACGCCCGTAACACACACAGCCACCACACGCAACACCCAATTGCAGAATACATACACACACAGGAACGAATAGATGGGAGGAAAGATCGAAGGAAGAGGGAGAGAGGACATCGGGAGAGATCGTTAGATAGAGAGAGTGGGAGAGATTTTGAGAGAGATTCTCTCTCTGAGGGAGAGAGACAAATCGAGATTGTCTGTGAAATGAGAGAGGCGGCTGGACTCTTAAGAAAATATCCAGGGGCAATTTTGTAATTTCACACTAAAAACTAATTAAAAATCAATATAAACCCCCCCTAAAATCGTTACAAAATGAAAATATGGGAAATATTAAATCTAAAATTTTTAAAACATAGAATACAAAATTAAGAACACCCAAATATTTTTGAAATATTTTTAGGATCAAAAATGAATTAATTATGAATTTTACAAGTTTTGATCCTTTAAATATAATAAAACTCTTAAAATCATTTTAAAATACTTGATGCCCAAAATAATTCTCCCCATAATTTTTTTTAAAACTTAAAAATATCACAAAGATGATAATGCAAAAGATTTCATGATTTTAAATGACTTCAATAATTTTATGAAAATCCTAGAAGATTAATAATGCATGATTTAAATACATTTAAATCCTCAAAAATATAATTAAAGATACACAGACTTACACAGCACACACAAATCATCATATACACACTTGAACACAATTTCACATATATTGACCTTCTCACAAATAATCACATCATATAATTTAAATTTAATATTAAATAATAAATTTTAATTACGCGATTTTCTAAGTCGTTATATCCTTCCCCCCTTAAAAGGATTCTGTCCTCAGAATCAATCCTAAGAACATAAATAACGGTTCTTTTCAAACATTCGCCTCCAATTTCCTAGGTTGTATTCTCAACTCTAGGACTCCTCTATATCAACTCATACCTCAATAGGCTTATCCTGTAAGCCTTCAAACTCCAAGATAAACTTAAATCTTACCTTTACAAATTTCCTTAATTCGAAACATTTATTACTCTTAAACGAATGACTGATCTATAGAAAATCGGGCATGACCTTTTCGTATAATGGACTATGCCCTGCGTAATCATTTCAAATACCAACCCAATCATTCATAACAAATTCATCTCTATACTCCACTTGTTCACAATCTCAATTTAATCACAGTAACCATATAAGTAAAGAAATCTGCCTTGACTTGTAGTAAACAAGTAAATAAATAAATCTATGATACCTTGATTCCAATCTGCCACCCAAATCTCATATCATCTATTCTCGATCGTGTCCTTAAAATTGAATACTACAATCAACACATACGTCATTAGATACACATCAACCCTGATTCGATTAACAACTCAACTCTCACTCTTATACAAACATTTTGGTTTGTTAAAGCCTTTGAAATACAATATCTCCGAAAACATTTAACCTTGAAATTTACATTTTTGAGAACTAACACGCTCCATAACCTTGACTTTGATGTAATCTATATCCATTTAATTCAGTGCGGATCAGGTCGGATCGAATCAGATATCCGATCCATTGACAAGCCTAGTGTAATGCTAGTGCTGCTTTTTAGGATAGTGTGTGTGGATGTATAAGGGAACATTAACTAACTATTGGATGTATAAATATATGTTATGAGGGAGATAAATGAATATAAAAACTTTACACTTAATCACCCCTCAAGGTTGGCTTAATATCAGTGAACAAATTGATTTTTTGATTTCTAGATTATATTTTATACCAAATATACATACCTTGAGTATCCCTTTTATAAAGCGGCAGCCTAGATTAGGGTTATGAACACGCCATTTATTATTAAATGTCAAATATAACCCTTGAAAAGCCCAATTAGTGTGTCATGGGGGTGTAAATGCCAAGGATACCAAAACCCAATTTGTGTCTTACGGATAGATTTAAAGACTATAGGTCAATATATTTGGAAACGATTTTTTCAAATTAGTATAGTTTTCTTGTTATAAATTTTGAATTATGTATTTATATTTTGGAAAAGATAAGATTTTGGTATAGTATTTTATGTAGTATATTAAAATTTAAAATGATTGGGTTAAGACTAATATACATTCGCCATATGTAAAAAAAATATCTTCATCTTGATCCAATCATTTTTATGTACTACATAAATCTTTTTTCCAAAATAGAATTTACATATTTCAAACTTTGTAACTAGAACCCCATATTAATTTTAAAAAATTATGTTCAAATATTTTGGCCCTTGGTATTGAAATTCATCCATGAGACACAAATTGGGCTTCATTACCCTTGACATTTGATGGGAAAGCTTATACCCATAAACCCCGATGATAGACAAATTGGGCTTTCGGAGGGATATATTTGATATTTAATATTAAGTGGTGTATCCATAAACCTAGTCTAGGTAGCGCCTTATAAAGGGATGGCCTCACTGAGGACAGTAAATTTGGTATATAATATTATGGAGAAGTAAAAAAATTGATTTGTCCTCGTAGATGAGCAAAGCCACCTTAAAGTGGAAGAGTATGGTTGATATTGAGCCAACCTCGAGGGGGAATTCTCCTGAAGTTGAAGAATCAAGGCGGTAGATCATGCACACAAAATAAATGCATCATACCATATAATACAATATAAGAGAAATAGTAAGTTAAAAAAAATATAATTTTGGATAGTACTCCAAAAAACACCAAAACCAAAATCCACTAGTAACGGGTTAAATAAGGATAGATACATTCAAAATATATTTATGTATATATCAAAAAAAAAAAAAAGTAAATCATAATTATTATGATATAACCATGCTTTTACATGTAAGAAATATCAAAAGTTTTACAAAATGAACTGAATTATAGTATGACCATAAAACTACAAGACAAATATATGAATGAACTCGATTAAGACTTAAATGATTATGACAAGTTCCATGCAAGACTGAAACTACACAATTATTACTTATATGACTCGTTTTAAGACAAACTCACAATCTAGAGTTTATGTTCAATTAGAGTCATAATAATTTTAGGGTTATAAGAACCCTAATCTCAATTTTGAGATTTTATCACAAATACACATTTGGGTTAACAAACCTAACAATTTTTTGAGTAACCGGCACACAACAACATTCAATTAACTCTATCTAACAAATGTACGACTTAAACCTTAAACATTGTAGACAATGATCAAACTTATAGATTTAAACATATTAAACACTCAAGGCTCCGTTTAAACTGATTTATCTTAAACTGAGTTAGGTTTTGAAGAACCCTAAGCGAATTAGATAAAAAATACAAAAGAACAACATTGAGACTCAAGTGAGTCAAAATCGATTACTTGCAAAACTCGAATCAGCATAATCAACAAATAAATGACTCGATTTGAGTTGAAAGAACTCAAACTATAGTAGATCTTTACATATAAACACAAAACATGCAATAAATCTCCTCTTAATCACAATATCAAAATGATTTAATCATTTCAAATCCTAGAGATGCTCATTGGAGATTAAACTCGACTTGGCAACTAGATATCACAATTTTTGGGTCGATTAACCCTAAAACTGTTAAGAATATATTAAAAACCTTGTAGATCTAATCATACAAACAACAATACAACTTAATTATAACTCAATTAATATGAACTCAATTAGGGCTTCGAGAACCCTTTTCGGTAAACAGTAAAACACATCAATACATACATAGACATGTATAAAACTGTGGGCATCGAGTTTTAACTAAAGAAATAACTCAATTCTTCGATATAATCACGTCGTCGTTAATTCTATATATAACCCATCTTAATAATCATAAACAATGAACAATTAAATCGACTAAGAAAAAAACAATCACATCAAAATTTCTTCTTCGACTTTTATTTATTAGAGCTCGCGGCTGACGTTCATCGGAGAATTTAAGCATCCTCGCCGCCGGAGTTTCTAAGCAATCGAGAAAGAAAATGAGAGAGAACAAAGACACAGCCGCACACAAGAAATGAGACACACCCACATAAATAATGTGTTAGGTGGGAGTTTATGTCTAAAATCGAACGGATGTTTGTGATTTATATTAGAGAAAAAAACATGATATGAAGGTAAACAACGGACATGATTACCTTTTGCATTATTAATGATCAACGATTGAGATTTAATGCGAAGATTTCACTTGGATTGATGACTGGGCACATGAAAAAATGAAAGGTGTGATTACGTTTTATGTCACAATTGAACGATTGAGAATGAATATTAGGATTACACTTAAAATGATGACATGGCACTTAAAAATAAAGGATAAGATTGTATTATTGAGGTATGCTAAAACTTTACTTGGATTGATGACAAGATATATACTTAAAAATGATTAACATGATATGTTTTGTATTATGATCGAACTATTGACGATAGATGCAAGGATTATGTTCATATTGATCAAGGGGCATTTGAAAATCGACGTATGTAGTTTTTTTTATTGTTAAGTCATGTCATGATCAAAGGTCTAAGATAATGGATGATAATTTTTACTTGGATTGATGACTAGGCACTTGAAAAACGTCGTACATGGTAATATTTTGTATTATGATCGAATAGTTGAAAACGAATGTAATAATATCAATTAGAATAATAATGGGCCACTCATATAAAGTGACTTAGATGTTGGGCTTGCTCAGCAAGCCTTAACTCCATATTAGTATGATATTGTCCGCTTTGGGCTGAGCCCGGACGGATCTGTTATTGGGTAACTCCCAAAAGGCCTCATACTAATGGAATTATCTACTTGCTTATGAACTAGCAACAATCTCCCATCGGGCTCGACACCTGTCGAATCTGCCTCCTTCGGTGTGATCTGGCTCCCCCTCGAATCTTACTTAAAGCCAGAGCCGGCTCCTAGGGAAGTGGTCATATGCTCCTGCCTAGGGCCACCAATCTTCTAGGGGCCTCATATTTTAATTATTATGTATACATATAATATATATATATATATACTAATAAAATACACTTATATAAATATTATTAAAATACATTTAAATCAACGGAGAAGTACATAAAACAAACACAAAGCTTCTAAATTTAGGACTATCAATTAAATCTTAAAAGCCCATGTGATAGTTAGAAAAAGCCCAATAAGATAAACTAATATTCTTGCTACTCTTTTAGCACATATATTATATCTACTGCTAGACAAGTAAAACTCCAATAGCTCTCCTCTAAAGCACAAAAGAACCACAATACTACAAAGAATATTAAGATTAATCTTATGATCTTTTATTGGTAATTTGTATGTTGTATATTTTTTTTATATTAACAAATTCATTATTAAACTAATTATATTTCATAATTTATAGATAGCTGGTAGAAGAAAACACGAGTAAGTTAGTGTGTCAGTTAGTGCCAGAAAGAAGTTTTTCCAAACTGAAGTTAATAAAGAATTATCTTCGATAAACCATGTCACAAGACTTAGTGACTTGGTTATGGTGTCTATTGAGAAGAAAATGTTAGCTGAACTAGATTAGATTGATTTAATTGTTTTATATTACTACTTTTTGTATTAAAACTTCTAGTAATTTTGATTTACAAAATTTGCAGTTTTTAAATATATGATTTGAAAAAATGAGGGCCACCAAATTGTTTGAAAACTAGGGCCTCCAAAATGCTTAAAGCTCCTAGCTATATGGCTCCCCTGGGCCCATGTATCCTGGAAGTTCATTTGCTTCCTCTTGAAGCCCATACTGGGATAGCCCACCTGCCTCTTCCTTGATCCATTCAGTGAGCCCATCGAGATTGTTACGGATCGTTACAAATATAGCTCTGATACCACTTGTTGGTCCACGCAACACCCAATAACTCCATATTATTATGATATTGTCTGCTCTGGGCCGTGTCCAAGCCCGCACGGATTTTTTTTGGGCTCCTCCCAAAAGGCCTTATACTAATGGAGTTGTTTGTCTGCTTATATTCAAGATAATTCTTCTTTATTTTAATGATGTGTGGCTAGGGTTGACACCCACTCTACAATCTTCCCTAAATCCAAGAACCACCAATCTTGTGACCTTTATACCGCCGATATTCATCTGTGACTCCTCATCTTGCGGGACACGCCACCTGACTACCTCAGTGTCAAGAAGACTTTCGACACAACCCGTCCAAGATCTCCAACTGTAGTTCTAGAGAGCCTCTCACACCACACAACTTGCAACCCGCAACCCCATGATTAACTTCTTAACCATCGGCTCTGATACCACTTGTTAGGCTTGCTCAGCAGGTCTTAACTCCACATTAGTATGATATTGTCCGATTTGGACTGAGCCCGCACGGATTTATTATTGGGTAACTACCAAAAGGCCTCATACTAATGGAATTATCTGTCTGTTTATAAACTAGCTATCTGCCCCTCCCACAAACGATGTGGGATAACTCCCAACACTTAGATAGTTTTGTCATGAAATTATACCTATGGGGAGGTTGCAAAAGAATTCCAATAATGATAATCATATTCAAATATATTTACTACAAATTCCACAATGGTATGATATTGTTCACTCCGAACTGAGCTCGCATAAATCTATTTTGAACACATCATAATCATAAAAGGCCTGATAATAATGGAGTTTATTGGCTGCTCTATACAAGAGATTTTCCTCTTGCCTCATACTAATGCTTGTGACAAATGGTTTCATTATCATCCCTATAGGCTGTATATGTAGAAATCCAATGCTCTTTGTGGGTTTCTTATTATCCATTCTTCATTCTCATTTATACCTCTTTTTAATGTAACACGGTTTATGTACATCTACCCGAGTAGAATTTGTGTACATTACTGTTTAGTCCTTGCTCTTTAGGCGAGATACACATGATATGTACGATTTGGTTGTATATATAAATACAATTCAGGGGGCGGAGGTGTTGCAAACCTGCAACAAACGATATTCGCTCCACATTCGATTTATGCTCATATCATATATTATCCATTGTATACCATTTTTCGGGGTATTAACAAACCACAATCACTCCACATCCAATTCATATCAGATACTATCCGCTCTGCACTATTTTTCGGAGCGCAAACAAACCATATAACTCTGCATCCGCATTTTTTACGCCAGCCATTTTTAGATCCACGCCATTTTCGGATCAAATCGGTAAATTATGCTATGGATAGATAGATGTATATGCTAACTTTTATAGGTTGAGATTAGCGGATAAAGAAGAAGAAGACTGCCACATGTACAAGCTGAAATATATTAATGAACAACATTGTAATGGGTCTTGCCAATAATGAAAGTAAAAGCGGCTTTATACTGGGCCAAGTAGACAATTACTAAACTACCCTTACTAAACTTAAATTACCCTTCAATACTCCCCCTCAAGCCAATGAGTGAGAACAAAGTGAAACTCTTGGCTTGAAGTTAAAAACTCTTGGCTCTGGCTTGCAGCTCTGGTGCTTGGCTCTGGCTCGTGGCTCTTGGCTCGCGGCTCTGGCTCATGGCTCACAGCTCTGGGCTAATGGTTCTAGCTCTGGCTTCTTCTTCTTTCCCCTGTAACTTCAGAATTTGATGGAATCTTCTCCCCAATAATTTCTGAATTTGGTGGAATCTTCTTTGTCCCCAGTAATTTCAGAATTTGGTGGAATTTTATCCCAAGTAATTTCTGAATTTGGTAGAATCTTCCATATAAATGATGACAATGACTTCCATCTTCACAAACAATGGCAATTACTTTCATTTAAATGATGGCAATGACTTCCATCTTTAAACGATGGCAATGACTTCCATCTTCAATCAGTTTCTTCGACATTACTATCTGATGCCTGTGATGAAAACATCCTGAATACTGAGAAACCTGCTCTGCGAAGTTCACAAGTTCTAGCTCAGAAGCTACCGTTGCGATTTCCTTGAGCATAAGAGACCTCTCGCTGAGGCCTTCTAGGTAGTATCTAAAAATTGTTGAATCTGAAACTGGAGTTTTACTACTTGACATGCCACAGGATTTTGATATTGCTGCTTCACTACTTTCTGAGCCAGACGAACAATTTTCTGCCTCAACATATGTTTCCTGTATCATCCACAAACTTGTCACCTCTGCACTATCAACCATGCTACCAATCCAGGCAGGAAGGTTGCCTTCCTTATTGACTTGCTGCAGCGAAATACCTACCCTTCCTCACTACATTACATTAAAAGATGGTCCTCCACAGGCGGACAACAACATAACCAGCTGCAATTCCAAGAAACATGTAAAAAATAGCATACCTGTGAGCAAGTGTACTTTGAGCTTCACCATTACTTGTTAGAACAGAAGGAAATACCGACATCAACTATGTGTTCGTCTGGATGGAACTACTAATCAACAACCTCAATGTCTCCCCTGCACTACTCTTAATCATCGAGTCACTTGCAGGAGATAATGGATGAGTTGGGTGCAAAGATAGTATTGTGGCTGATATAACAGGACCAGCACTCACCAAGTAAACTGGCCCTGACGAGCAAATGTCAATTACTGGAATGTGAACAATGGGATCGCACATTAGAGGTGTAAATGTTGCAAGTTGCTGCGAATGGCATAGACAATGGCAACCTAAACAGTGGATCAGGAAGAAATGGTGGAAAATCTAGAGAGGGAATTTCAGAAAGCTCAAGAGGTGACTCGACTGAAAATAGACTAGAAGGTATAGAGGTGGAAAGAAGGGAAGAAAGAGGTGGCAAATAGAATGATTCAGTTGATGAGATAGGCAACCGATTGGTGCCACTGCACATTGCAAAGTTGGTGTGACAAGACACCAGCAGTAATAGGGAGAAATAAAGGACAGCGGAACACTAGATGCTGCTGAGCTTAGAGAAGGAAGCAGTAAATTTCTTGGTAGACCCTCTTTGAAGGAACCTGACCTTGGACTAAGACTACCCATATAAAATGCATTTGCTTTACCAGCTTGATTGCCATTATGCCGAGGGCGTGCAGCATCACCAGCTACATTGGTCTCCTCGTACTTGTGAATAAGAACGGTAAACTTCAAATGATTGAATTCATAATAGTTTTCTTAAACCTTGATGCCAACCGGATATACAGTCCACCTCAAGTAAGAATTATCTCCCTTTAAATACCGGATAGCATATGAATAGAGTTAGCGGATGCGAAACTTGGAAGACAAAAACTAAATCTGCACTTCATTCGCATCTACATTTTCTATATAAATTATTAACGCTCTGCACAACCCGGTCAATTCAGTTTATTATTCGGGTGAACCGGTGCAAATACTATTCAAAAACCCATTGAACGGCTGGAGCCTAAAAATTGTCATCTTAGATACAAAATCCTCTTTCCTTTTTACAAGGATATACAAATTCATGCAAGAGGACTTCAACACTAATTTATCCAGAGGTATTGTAGTTAATACAAAGGTATTTGATATAAGCATGCAACTTACTTGAAACAAAAAACAAAAATTGTAAGCTCAAGAAGATCTAGTGGGGCATAATGTAAAAGGAAAAACAAAATTACAAATATGTACAAGTTGTTTGCGGAACAGAACTTCGGAGGAAGTCTTTACCAGCTCAACTTTTGTAACATGAGCGAAGCAATAATAGACCCAAAGACCTCGCCTTTCTTTTAGCAGCTACATCCCGCCTGACAAATATTCCCCATGTTATAACAGCTCGTAACTTACACCACCATGCTTTGGGTATTTGATTGCTTGGAAACCCACAATCAATGTCAGATGGAACAAAGTCAGTTGATTGATTGTTGGAGGTAAGAAAAAGCTTATTCCATTGCCATGTTGATTTTTGGACCGTAGAAATGTCATCAGCAGTTAAATTCCCAGTCATTAAAACTGATTCGAACGATTCACTTGGGGGACCATGCCCTTCATTTTCGAATCTGTAGCCAATATCTTTCATCTCAAAACTGTTCACTACGGCAGGCAAAGATGGTTGCATCGGATGACAATTAATTGTCCGGGAAACTTCCAGTGAACTTCCATTACCCACATCAAAAGCATATGGTGCGGAAGTTGTCATATGAGCATAGCCTTGATGTAGAAATTGTTAGTAAATTGTAAGGTATAGAACAGAAAAAACTACACATATTGACTACTTGAATATACAAGAAAACAATTGAGCTTGAAATGCGTGATCGCTTTCGCAAAAGTAATATTTACACCCTCTCTTTAAGATTTTATATGGTCATTTTGCAAATAGGTTTTAGTGGTTAGGACAAGCCCTAAATGAATGTACCAAGCTTTAAGATGTTATTCTTTACTGGACAGTGGTTCTCTGAAAAGTATTTTAAAAAGAAAATTGTTTGCAAAATTGTAATATAAGAGTATAAACCAACTTCAAGGAAGTTATTCCTGCAAATAAATAACTACCAAAAGTTTGAAATTTAACTGCTGTCACAACTGTGATATGCCATGACTATAACAATGCAATCTGTCAAAACAATTGGAAATGTCACAACTTTGACAAAAAATTACTGTCCAACAGTAATTGTGGCAAAGCTTTTTCTTTATTTTTTAATAAAGTTCCAACCGAAATAAAGTTTTAGCAAACTTCAGATAGACTATGACTGAGGACTCGGAAAGTTACAACAGAGAAATTTTCCTGGCATACTTCACATTAAAAGTTCAAACAAGGACGAGTCAAGACTGAAAAACTGTAACAGAGTTGTACCTACTACTATCTATCAAATTATCTCACATTCCTTTTTAAGGGGTAGTGCTTTATAGAGAAATATATTGATATAGGAACTAAAATTAACTTTTTTTGAACGAAAAATAGTAAATGAGATAAGAACAGATCAATATTGAAGATAACCCTGGATAGTTTGCATACCTTGGTCTGCAGTTCGGTTGTTCACATCTAGTAGACCTGTACTAGAACTGTAAAAAGATTCAGCATGAAGGCTTGACAGTAGTGTTGCAGGATCAATTAAGGGTTGTTCACTGAGTGGCACCAAATCATTTAAATTTACATAGGCCTGCTGTTTCACTTCTTCTACCAACCGCTGTCAAATTTCCATCAAAGTGCATTGTTCATCTCATCAGTGCAAATTAAAGGGAGATATTAATAATGGTCTACAGCTTAAATATTCAGATGTACGACGGATATGGTGATGGAAAAATAAAAACTAAAATTCATTATTTTTACCAAGACATATTAAGCAAACTAACCACCAAAATCTGGAGCAATATATTTCAGAGTTTGTATATTAAGTTGAGGAAGCATCATTTCTCACTCATCCATCATTTGAAACAAGTTAAACACTGAATATAATTAATTACTAAACTTATATGACAATAGTGAGTGTTTTTAGGTTACTAGATAAAGCACAAGAACAAAAATGAATGAACTTTTACAAGAACAAAAATGAATGAACTTTTAGTAACGCAGTTTACACTTATTTTAACCTATCTCCCATTGAGTAATGTGCAAAAGTGCCAATGAACTAACATGACAAGGATTCAAACTAGAGTAAGGACCTGCAGTAATCAAGGTACAAAATGTAAGTAAAAAGTTCCATTGACCAGGAATAAAACACACACCATCTGAGGAAAGCTTAGACTGTCCAGATTTTGGTAATTTTGCCCATCAAACGTTGCTCCTATAACCTTCCAGATGGAATTCAACACGAGAATAACCCTTTGTGCAGCTCCAGTGTACACGTACATCTTATTATCTAGAACACAAGTTGTAGCGTGTTCTATGATTGTGTCCCAAATTTTGTTCGAAATGCCACTGTCACCACCAATTACCTATGTAGTTAATTACAAAGACTCTGAAATTAATTAGAAATTCTGCTAAACCAAAATTCATTCTTAAACATTAAAATGTAATAGTAGAATAAGAATCTTACTTTGCGCAGCAAGGAGGGATCTGTGACATACATCTGAAGAAATTCTTTCACTGTGGATATTCCAGCAAGCACCACTAGTCGCTTATGGTATTCACCATCTTTTGCTATTTTTTCTAAACGCCACACGTCATCAGCTAATAATGGAGGGTGATGCTTCTTGTATGCTGGATGAAAAACTACTTAGTTTTAGAATAGCTAAAATTATCAGGCTTTCTTTAACCTAAAACTTTTAAAATACTAGTTAGCAAATACATTGCTAGTTCTTATCACATAAATGTGTCTTCCAATTTTTTCATATAACATGAACAACAAATTATGCTTCAAAATGGAGTTGAGACACCTGTGCATATAATAAAATGAAAATCCAGGTTTGAACAATATTACAAAACATGCTGGCAGGAAAGAGAAATTTACCTTCTCCGCGATGATCCTTCACTACGAAGGCTTCACTTTTAGCTTCTCTGACTTCAGCGGAACCACCTTGCAGTCTTGCCCCTAACCTAAACTTTCTACATCTTATCCAACATGAATTATCCGTAAAGCAGATGTTATCCAGAGCAGCAACTCCGTCCTTCATGGTTATTGTAAGATCCCCTATCACCAACGGTCTTTTCCCTTCTCTCTCTTGTATAATATTACGCTTGAAATCCTCCTCTGTCCAGTTCTCGCTTTCATCAGCAACAAAATCACCATTAAGAACGACAATTTCAATCTTCATTGAGGATAAAGGTCCCGAAGTAATTGTCTTTTTAGAGCTAGGATCCACTAGAACTACTTTGATAGGCTCACCATCAGTGGACACAACCTTGGTGCAAGTGAACAAAATATTGGGAAACTTATGCTGAAATTCCAGTTGCCAGACCCTTGAACTTAATCTGCAGTGACATGGAAGCAAAAACTGCAAAACATGACACATTGACCAGTTGACCGTACTAAGTAGAGAATATCAAACTATTCAGTTAGACCTAGCCAGTCAGAGCAATGTTACCATATTACTAAAAACATGCAGACAGTTGCAAACTTACATAAGCATATTTGACAAAATTTACAAACTATGGGTAAATGCCTCAAAAGAACAGTCACAGTTCAACCAAATTAACAAACGAACAAGCCTGGCTTTTGTTGTATAAAAACATCAGTCTCTGTCTCTAAAAGATTTGAACTTATAAATGAGGAAACATGTTTTAGTAATAGATCAAACACCTCATTTTGTTGCAAATTGCAGAAAATAACAAGTTTAAATAAAGATAAGAGACATGAGAAGAGGTGTTTTGCAGAAGTATATCGATAGTTCATGAGACGTGCAATAAATAAAGAGAAGAGAAAAGAGGAGAGAAATAACAAGTTTAAGTTTTACAGTTGTTCTGTGCATCTGAAATTTTAAATGCATACGTTGCAGAAGTTAATTTTTTTAGTACACTGCCAAGGCCATGAAAACTATTCAAATCTTTTTAGGGGTATCTAATTGAAAAGGTAAATTTTTAGGTAAATGAAGTCAATTTTTGAAATAAATTTGAATGAAGGAGATTTGATGGAATGGAGGGGGGAAATTCAAAGTCCTCTCCCAAGTGGGTTGAGCCTATATGAGGTAAGCTAAGACTATCTAAGAAAACTTTAAAGTAGCCAAGATATGAAGAAATACAATCCAACCAATTTCTATAAGAAAGATTATGATTAGAGCTTATAATCAGACATTCACACTGACCAATCCCATAAATATCATAAATCATATTTTGATCCTCCATATTGAGACAACCCAATGTTTAAAGGGGTCCGGTCCCTGGCAAACGCATGCCAGGGACGGATTAGCTGGCATACGGCTTTTAAGCCGTTGGATCGTTGATCCAACGGCTCTGATTTAAAAAAAAAATTCGCACCGTACCGCATAAACTTTATGCGGTACGGGCAAATTACCAAAATATCCTTACTGTTCACGTACCGCAGAAAGTTTCTGCGGTACGGTGAACAGTAGATTTTTTATATGAAAACAGGGGGCAGTTTGGTAATTACTCCGTACCGCATAAAGTTTATGCGATACGGTACAGTTTTTTTTTAAATAACAGCCGTTGGATCAACCATCCAACGGCTGAAAAGCTGTATGTTAAATAAGAGGTCCCTGGCATACGTTTGCCAGGGACCGGGAGCCATGTTTAAAACACATGAATAGTTAGTTGGTCAAAACCTTGTAGATGAATTATAAAAGCGTTGAATTGTGAGGTCGACCTCATCCCGCACCTAGAAACAAACAATGGAATCATTAAGATATTTTGAGTAGAAAAGGCTGTTTTTCATCTATTTTTGGTTTCTTTATTCAATAGATGCAGATAAAGGCACTTGTGCCACTATGAGGTAATTGTGGTTGATATCTGTATGTAATTAAGAAGAAAAATGCTAGAGTTACCAAATTGGGTACCAAAAATTGTTACCAAATGAATGTGATTGGTTATAATTAAAATGGGTCCGCCAGGGCCATCCAATTAAAACATTACAATTTGCCAAATCACTCATGCCATCATTTGGGGACTTTTTTGGGGACTAAATTTGGGATCCCTATGTATATAGAGTCGGGAAGCTATTTACTTTGTTGCACCTGAGGAAACCAAGACATCGTTCTAAACTTGAACATTGTGATAAGGAATCGAAGTACCGAAAGCTTAAACTTAAAATTATAAATAAATAAAAGTTGGCAACCTATGAATGCTAGAGTCCAAAATGGTGTTGTTGGAAACAGAAATACATGTACCAACTTCGAAAGAATATAAAAATCTTACCACTCTACGAATAAAAGGTTCTACACTCGGCCCAATTTCGTGCAGTGAAATAAAAGGTTCTCCAAATATACTGCACATAGAACATGCCCACATACTTACGTAAAAAGGGACAAACATATTTAAAAAGATACTCCGTATATCAAATACACAAAACTGACAGCCTACCTTGCCATTGGAACCCGTTGTCTTGGATTGTGTCGACGAACATCAGACTCATCATCACCCTGCACACCAGAAGGTCGTTTCGGTGGAACCATCACAAACTAACCAGAGTTAACAGCTTAAAGTTAACAGCTCAAAAAGCAAAAACTGATCGCAAACTAAACATCTCAAGTAACCAAAACATTTAAACTTCCTCACTTATAAAGTACACCAAGAATGTCTAACCGAAACAAATATAAAGTGACAAAATTCCCACTTGAACAAAGTACATAGAAGCTTCAAATTAGTTTAAAAACAAATGCACAAAATCAAGAAAGTCTCGAGAATTTTCATAACCATCATCAAAATATAGTACAACCCACTTTTAGCTTAAATATGACTTACTATTTGGAATTTACAACAATGTTGAAAAGTACATAGAATGCATCATAAACAATAATTTTTTAACTACAAACACATTAAATCTACCAAGTACAAAAATTTAAATAACCGCGTAAATATAAATGTTTAAGCAGTTAGAATAATGATAATGTAGTTAAGATGAAACAATGTGGAGCATGAAGAAGAAAAAGAGGACCTTGAGGAAGGTAGATGGAAGGTGCAAGAAACACAGAGTGAAAGCAAACAAGCGCGTGGAGAGGTTGAGTGAGAAGACCCCATGAAGTGGACTTGAACTTAATATGTATTCCACAGCAAAGTCTTTAGAACTTTTATATGCATATCCATATATAGACAAACAATGATAGTGTCATTGTCTATCCTGCATTCTAGGAAAATGAGGGAGGTTGGATTGTGTTTTGTCTTAAATGGGGACAAACATTGACAAAAGTAAACATCTGGTTTGTGTGTGTGTGTATGTGCCGGAGAGAGAGAGGGAGAGAGAGAGATGTGTGTGTGTGTGTGACGGAGAGAGGGAGAGGTGTGTGTGTGTGTGTGTGTGTGTGTGTGAGAGAGGTGCTATTTCTTGGAATTTGCAGGGGAAATGGTGGGTTGAAGACTTGAAGTCTTGAAGATGAAAGGGGTTGAGTTGGACATGACTACGAGTCTATGACTATGCAACGGATCGGATTCGGATCGGATTATCCTTAATTCATATTCGAATTCATTACAATTTTTCGGGTTCGGATCGGATCAGGGACAGGTATTTTTTAATCTGATCCATACCCGATCCGTTCGGGTTTTGGGTTTTCGGATCGGAGGTCCGACCCGTTTAATTAAAAAAAAGAAAAACATGCAAAATTATAAAATTGACATATCCAAATTTAAAATAAATTCATTTAATTTAGTAATTTAACGGTCAACTAGTATTTCGTGTTTCGATTATAAAATTGACATATCCAGATTCGTGTTTCGATTTTTTTCAAAATATTTCTCGACGATCCAACCGTACAGATATCAACATCTATCATTTTTAATGTTATTGCCAATATTTTAGAAAAAAAAATTCATTTGATTTAGTAATTTAACGGTCAACTAGTAATTTGACTATTACCCCTAAACATCGTTTCGTCCCTGATCCGTGTTTCCATTTTTTTCAAAATATTTTTCGACGATACAACCATACGGATATCAAGATCCATAATTTTTAATGTTATTGCCAAAATTTTAGAAAAAAATAAATTCATTTGATTTGGTAATTTAACGGTCAACTAGTATTTTGATTAGTAATTTGACTTGTATTCAAATTTTTAGATGTTAATCGAAAAGTATATATATTTTTTTAAAAATTTTATATTATATATGATAAATAAAATATATATAATATATACTAAATAATAAATATAGTATATTATATATTATATAATACATATAAATAATAAATATAACATATATTATATAAATATATATAGTATAGTATAGATACGTAGATATATTTTTTATATTATACTAGCTTATAACCCGTGCAATGCACGACTCCTTTTTAATATCTACAATTATATTACTTTTATTAAATTTTATAAGTTATTAATTTACATATCGAATTGGTGTTTAAAAATTGATATATATAAAATTTTACATGTTCGATTTAATATTTGTACTCTATCTTTAAAATTTGATTTGGACGTTTACAGCCCACATGAAATTAACAAAATAATCTTTAAATTAATGATGGTTTAAAATAATTAAATCTACACAGAAACAAAAAAAGAGAAGAAATTGACGATTTTTTAAGTTAAAAATTCTTTTTGATTTATGAATTCTACTTATAATTCGTTTTGATTATCAAAATATCCTTATAATTATTTAAAGATAGTTGTACTCACAACCAAATACAATTTTAATAATAAGTGTAAGAGAGATTTTGTCCGAAATTTTGATAATCGGTAGTCTATTCCTCCGTATGACAAAGATCTTAAAATGAATAGATGAAAACCGTTGGATCTAGCATAAAAAATGTTTTCTATTTTAATATGTTATAAACTAAAAAGTACTCCGTGTATTTATATAAGATAGATTTTGTCCAAAATTTTGATAATCGTCTATTCCTCCGTACGACAAAGATCTTAAAATAAATAGATGAAAATCGTTGGATTTAGCATAAAAATGTTTTATATTTTAATATGTTATAAAATAAAAAGTATATTTAAATTGAAATACGAAAATGTATATGTCAATGATTTAAATCATATACAATTAGGTTTTCTACAATTGATAGCATTATATCCTTTTTAGAATATAATTTTCTTTTTAAAATTCAATTATAATACAACCTTTTTTAATTATATCCTTTTTAGATTATAATTTCTTTTTAAAATTCACTTCTAATACAACCTTTTCTAATTAATCCTTTTTAGATTATAATTTCTTTTTTATGTGATCTAATCTTGATAGTTTAGTTTCAATCCAACGGATCATATAATTTTGATAGCGCAGCGACCAGACCAAAAATTTGGATAAGATCCCTCTTATAAAGATATTTTTAAATTAAATTTAGTTCTAATGATGAAGAAAAAAAGAAATCGATCAAATCGATGAAGAAAGGGTATTATAGTAAATTAACAAAGTGAAAATTATAAAAAAAATATATATAAGGATATAATTTATAATCCAACGGATGACTTTTAATCCAATTTTTTAATCCAACGAATCAAATGCTTTTGGTAGTACAGCGACGACGACCAAAATTTGGATAAGATCTCCCTATGCTTATTATATATAAGGTATTAATATTATATAATAAATATATTATATAAAAAACAAAATCAAACATACCCTTATCGGATCGGATATTTTTTTGTAGGATCTATACCCGCTAATTTCGGATCGGATTCTTGATCCATTGATAGGCCTAGACATGACCATGACTTGGAAGGGTGAAGAATTTTCTTACTTGCACACACATCTCTTCTAAAAACAAAAGTAACAAAGATAATCATTTTCATATTTTTGGTTTTTTTTATCGAGAGGTCTTGTAATGAATTAACTGCTAGCTTGAATACAGAAAACACAACTCCAACTATTACTGAGAATTACTGGAATGTTTGCAATACAAATTGAAATGATAGAAGGACATTCGAGAGGTCCCTGCTCTCCAATAGTAACTACAACTTTAACAATAATCCGATAAGATGCTCCCCCTTCCTCCCTCATCTCTTCTTTTAGTCTTCACTTCTAATTCTCTTTGGGCCTATCTTGGGCCTGTTTCTTTTAAGATATAATAGCCCATTTCACTTGGGGCCAGTCCATTACATTACCCCGCTCCCAAAGAACGACCTTGTCCTCAAGTTCGAGTGCCGGAAATGGTATCGGAAGTTGTTCCATGTCTTTCCGGTGGGAAGCTTGTGTTGATGCAGCCTTTCGACCATCCTTCATATAGGTAGATCTTGACAAAAACTTTGTAAAATTCTCAGCTTCGGTGACACCATTATACTCAGCAGCTTTCTGAAGTGGAGTGTAGAATATGGAGAAATCAAGCTCTAAAAGCCGCAAGGCTACAACAGCGGTTTGAGGTGTCCAAGGGAGTTGCGGAATTCAGGATCAGATTCCTGGGTCGCCTTTCCTGATAAAGAACAGGACCCCAGCCATTATGTCATTGTCTCACAATATGATGATAAATAATCTTGTTTTAGTACACCTTCAACTTGAGTTAGGATCTGAAGCAAATCCCCAACAGAAGATTCATTCTGCAACCTTTGCCTGCAAGTACTCCTAAGATCGCACGTCCAAGACGATTGAAAAGCCTCAGGTAGAATAGAACTCTCAATGAAAACACCAGTGTAACTTTTAGTTTGACAAATTAAACATTCTGGATCCTGAGCTGTGACAATTTCTGGTGTTCCAACTTCACTGGGACCTTCAGTAAATGAATATAGGTTGTTTATTGTATTGGTTTCTTTCTATGTACTATTTCATCATCAAATATTTCTGTTTCTTTCTTCTTTTTGTCACTCTCTGGCTCAACGATGTTCTTTAGGGATGGGACCATGTCTTCTTCATCCACATTTTCTGGGAACATAGATTCATAATTATCACCGAAATTATCAGTGTTCTCCAGAATCGGGTATTGGTAAGCATCTCTTTTTCCCTTTCGATAAGTATCTATGTTTCCCTTCAAAGAGAAACCACAAAGTCCACCTATACCATATTTCAATCCAGCTGAACTCTCCATATGATCTTCCTTCTTGCTACTATCAGTTACTTTACAAGTCTCATCAGCATTGTTGCATTTCGAGAAAATCAACTTGTGTGGTTCAGTTCTGGAACTCTTTTTCTTCTCAATCTTGGAAACAGAACCACAAATAGTAGCATAGTTAATTTACCTGGAACGTCCTTCAAAAGACAATATGGTTATTTCTGGCTGTTTATGCTTATTACTGGATGATGGTGCATTTTTGGCTTGGCACTGCTGGACTTTAGTAGGTTTTTTCCGAGTCAAAGAGCGCGTCGCTAGTCTCTTCATGGTATGACTTGGACTGTCAGAATCAATTTCTATTGTATCAGAATTTTGTATGGGCTTCACATCATAACTTTTCTTCTGAGCACTGTTCAGTTCTGGTTCTAGATTGTCAGTATAAGTCTTCAAAGTTTGAGAGTTTGAAAATTGTTTGGTAGGTGTTGACACAGTTCCCAGGGCTTCCCAGATCTTCGTTCGTAAAATATCAATTCCCTTGTTTTCTGTATTTTCAGCTTTCTCTTGCGCCACTTCTTTAACAGGTACTTTTAATTCTTGCGTCGTTGCAAATGGAACTTCTACAACCCTGTTAGAGCTACCATCTCCCTGTCCCTTCAATGCAAAAATGTCAATGCTGAACTTCCTCTGCACTCCATCATTAGTCTGCAGTCCACCATTAGATCTCTGACTTTGATTGAACATAGTGCCCTGATCCTGTTGCGCATCACTAACTCCTTGAGGACAAGGTGAGTAATAATGTAACGTGTACAAATATCCACCACTGTGATTGCCTCTCTCAAGAGTAAATTTAAGCCCTACCTTCTCCAATAGATCATAGTTGGGACTCAACTTTGAAAGTTTGATTGATGTTTCACCAGATTTATTAGTAAGCTTTACATATGCCCCAGCATAAACAAGCAAACGGAAGGCTTCAACAGGACCTTCCATTGCAGTAATCATGACTGCTGAAAATCTTTTATCTTCTGTTCATCTAAACTAATCTCTCCATGTTCAAAAAAAACTCTCAGTGCTTGTACATCACCAGACCGAACAACAAACAAGAAAAGTGAAAACACATAAGATTTGCTCGACCTGAGAACCCACATGTTACTTACTACCAAAACTTCTTTAAATCGACACCGTATGGGCTCCAGAAACACACATTTGCTGAGATGACCATTACCAAGAACACATCTCACTACAGCATTCCATCGAACACTTTTATTAAGCAACCTAAGATTCAATTCGAACTTTTGACTTCCTGCCAGATTTTTACCACGCTCATCCTTGTGAGGCTTATGGCATACTACCTCATACTCTCTATCCCAACATGGATACCACATTCTAGCATCACTCGGTTCACATCCTGTTATATTACTGGATCTACGTACCAACCCCCACAAATTCATCATAAAAGCAATCTTATCTTCAACTGAACTTTCAACAAACACTTCGGTTGTATTTAAAATATTTTATAAATTATTACAAGATATTCCAGAAAATTTTCCATACTCATCTTCATGAAACTTGTAAACCATAATTTTATCAAACTTGGCTAGTTGATGGGGAGTATTTACCTTCCCATCCTTGTCATGCTTGTCCGAAGAGATCGACGTAATGATAGAACCCGGCCCCGGTTTTTCAACGCCTTTGATGATCTTGTCGTTGACGGGTACCGAAAATGACTGCATCTCCATCGACTCCCGAAACTTTGTATGTCTTGTCATTCATGGTTAACGACTCCCGATACTCTCTACTCTTATTGATACGGCCAACCGTCTATTTTGCCGCTTTGGTTTTCCTCTCAATAGCCCACTCTGCCAGTGATTGACGCACCGCCTCCTTTGCTTTTTCAATTGCCTCCTCCACCCCTTTCGTAATTAACTCCTTCATCTCCTCTTCGAGATCTATCATCTTCTCTCCCATTAGATCGAATGCTCTGATACCAATTGTAATGAATTAACTGCTAGCTTGAATACAGAAAACACAACTCCAACTATTACTAAGAATTACTGGAATGTTTGCAATACAAATTGAAATGATAGAAGGACATTCGAGAGGTCCCTGCTCTCCAATAATAACTACAACTTTAACAATAATCCGATAAGATGCTCCCCCTTCCTCCCCCATCTCTTCTTTTAGTCTTCACTTCTAATTCTCCTTGGACCTATCTTGGGCCTGTTTCTTTTAAGATATAATAGCCCATTTCACTTGGGGCCAGTCCATTACAAGTCAGTATTTTGTTTTTTCGAAATTCAACAAATCAATATATTCCTAATGTCTGCTAGTATTTTATTTTGAAAATTACTGCTTTTATCCTTCATTTTTTTAATCTTCTTTATTTCTTTGATGCCCTTTTTTGTCATTACACAGGAAAATTACTGCTTTTATCCTTTATTTTTTTAATCTTCTTTATTTCTTTGATGTCCCTTTTTGTCATTACACAACATTTGGAGCGACCCAATTTAGATTGGATCGACCCAAATCTAAATCTATACTATTTTTTACTACACAACATTTGGATCGACCCAATTGGATTGACCCAAATCTAAACCTCTATTATTATCCTTCATTTTTTATTAATAATATAATTAATGATAATTAACCGATTGCCTTTTTCAATTAAAAGATGTTTACTTATAATTTATACGATATTACCTTTTATAAATACCTAAAATATCATATCTTCCCATCAATAATTTTTTTCTCTCTAATCAGCATTTGGAGCGATCCAATTGGATCAACCCAAATCTAAACCTCTACTATTATCCTTCATTTTTTTATTAATAATATAATTAATGATAATTAGTTGATTGTCTTTTTCAATTAAAAGATGTTTACTTATAATTGATGATATTACCTTTTTTTGTTTACTTATAATTGATGATATTACCTTATATAAATACCTAAAATATCATATCTTTCAATCAATAATTTTTTTCTCTCTAATTAAAACACGTTGACTTTTTAATTTAAAACATAATATTGCAATAATTAATACACACCCAAAAATATGACATCATATCTTCTAACCACTAACAAAATATCTTTCTTTTTTCATGTTAAACATATTATCTTCTCTATTTTTCAATAAATAAATAATTTTCTTTTTCAGGTAAATTCAATATCTTTTATATTTTATCTAATTAAAATTTCCATCCTACTAACTAATTATATTATAATTAGTATTAACTAATCAATTACCTTTTTGAGCCAAAATACGTTACCTTTTCTCTTTTCTCTAACTAAAATCTCTCTTTTTCCAATTATATCACGGGCGATTCTATTTAATAAAAATAAAATAATAATATTATAGTACTAATAATTAACTGATTACCTTTTCAACTAAAATGTATAATCTTTTATATTTTTTCTAATTAAATTCCCTTTTTTTCCTAGAAATTTCAGGGACAACATTAATTTCTCATTTTCTAAAAACTATGAGCAGTTTTATTTAGTAAAATAACATAATTAAATTATAATTACTATAAACTAATCAATTACCTTTTTCACATAAATTATGTCATCTTTTTAATTTTCAAGTTACCTTTCTATTTTTTAAAACTAAAATCTCTCTTTTTCCGATTATATCACGGATGGTTCTGTTTAATACAATAAACTAATAATATTTTAATATTAATAATTAAGCGATTACCTTTTTTATCTAAAACGTATCATCTTCTATTTAATGAAATAAAATAATAATTATATAAATACTAATAATTAGCCGATTACCTTTTTCAAGTAAAACCTATCATTTTTTCTATATTTTCAAACTAAAATCCCTCATTTTCTAGAAATCTATACTATATTATAAAAGCCGAAACATTAAAAGTTTGGTCGGTCGATCGGTATGGTACCTATTGATTTTACTTATTTACCCTTACTCAAATAAAATCCACCATACTAACTAATTAATTTCTTTTTTTAGGTTAAACATATTATCTTCTCTATTTTTCAATAAATAAATCATTTCCTTTTTCAGGTAAATTCAATATCTTTTATATTTTATCTAACTAAAATTTCCATCCTACTAACTAATTAATTTCCCTTTTCAGGTTAAACATATTATCTTTTCTATTTTTCAAAAACTAAATAATTCCCTTTTTCAGGTAAAATACAATATTTTTTATATTTTATCTAACTAAAATTTCGTCTTTATTAATCAATTTCCCTTTTCAGGTTAAACATATTACCTTTTCTATTTTTCAATAACTAAATAATTTCCTTCTTAGGTAAAATACAATATCTTTTACATTTTATCTAACTAAAATATCACCTTTTTTAAAAACTATGATCAATTTTGTATAATAAAATAACATAATTATATTATAATTAGGATTAACTAATCAATTACCTTTTTGAGCCAAAATACGTTAGCTTTTCTCTTTTCTCTAACTAAAATCTCTCTTTTTCCAATTGTATCATGGACGGTTACATTTTTCAAACACGTTACCTTTTTTCCTTTCTCTAACGAAAATCTCTCTGTTTCCAATTATATCACGGGCGATTCTATTTAATAAAAATAAAATATTAATATTATAGTACTAATAATTAACTGGTTACCTTTTCAACTAAAACGTATCATCTTTTATATTTTTTCTAATTAAATTTCCTTTTTTTCCTAGAAATTTTAGGGGCAACATTAATTTCTCATTTTCTAAAAACTATGAGCAATTTTATTTAGTAAACTAACATAATTAAATTATAATTACTATAAACTAATCAATTACCTTTTTCACATAACATTTATATAATTATTATCAAATCATCTCATATAAAAATTTAAGCCTCCCAAATTTATATTTTAAAAAAATTAACTTAAATTAATGAAAAATTCATTTAATATTAAAAAACAATTCGTGCATCAAATAGCTCGGTTGTATTTTTTTAGTTTTCTCAAATTTTTGAATTAATAATTCCAATGATTAAAAAAAATCCCAATTGCATTTTAAAATTTTACTAATAGAGGAAACTAAATATAAAGTTTCATTATTTTTTACCTATAAAATCTTTACTAATGAAGTAAAGTAAATATCTAAATTGCATTTTAAATTTTTACTAATCGAGTAAACTAAATATACAATTTCAATATCCTTACCTTTAAAATTTCATTTTAAAACATTGAAAGTTTGGTCGGTCGGTTAAATGGTTGGTCGGTACCTATTTTTTTACTTTATTACCCTTACTTAATTATAAATAAAATTTCTCCTAATAACTAATCAATTTCTGTTTTCAAGTAAAACATATTAAAATAATCAATTTCCTTCTAAAATACGTTACCTTTTCTATTTTCTTTAACTAAAATCTCTCTTTTTCCAATTAAATGATGCCCGTACTTAATTATAAATAAACAATTTCCCAATAACTAATCAATTTTCTTTTTCAAGTAAAACATATTAAAATAATCAATTTTCTTTGAAAAAACGTTACCTTTTCTATTTTCTTTAGCTAAAATCTATATTTTTCCAATTATATGGCGCCGGTCGGTTGGTTGGTTGGTCGGTCCGTCGGTACCTATTGTTTTTACTTAATTACCCTTACCCTTACTTAATTATAAATAAAATTTCTCCTAATAACTAATCAATTTATGTTTTCAAGTAAAACATATTAAAATTATCAATTTCTCTAAATTGCATTTTAAATTTTTACTAATCGAGAAAACAAAATATACAACTCAATTGCATTTTAAATTTTACTAATAGTGGAAATTAAATATCACTAACAAAATATATTAAAAAATCGTATACAACGAATAACATCCGTTAGATTTTTAGTTAAAAATTAAAACTATTATATACTTATATAAAGGAGAAACGAGGGGATCTAAACCTCTACTATTATCCTTCATTTTTTTATTAATAATATAATTAATGATAATTAGCCGATTGCCTTTTTCAATTAAAAGATGTTTACTTATAATTGATATGATATTACCTTTTATAAATACCTAAAATATCATATCTTCCAATCAATAATTTTTTTCTCTTTAATCAGCATTTGGAGCGACCCAATTGGATCAACCCAAATCTAAACCTCTACTATTATCCTTCATTTTTTTATTAATAATATAATTAATGATAATTAGCTGATTGCCTTTTTCAATTAAAAGATGTTTACTTATAACTGATGATATTACCTTTTATAAATACCTAAAATATCATATCTTCCAATCAATAATTTTTTTCTCTCTAATTAAAACACGTTGACTTTTAATTTTAAACATAATATTGCAATAATTAATACATACCTAAAAAGTATGACATCATATCTTCTAACCACTAACAAAATATAATAAAAATTCGTATACTACGAATAATATCCGTTAGATTTTTGGTTAAAAATTAGAACTGTTAGATCTAATGATTAAATATATTACATGATTAAATTTATTTACTAATTGCATACCCAAAAATATGACATCATATCTTCTAACCACTAACAAAATATAATAAAAATTCGTATACAAATATCCGTTAGATTTTTAGTTAAAATTAGAACTGTTAGATCTAATGATTAAATATGTTACATGATTAAATTTATTTACTAAAATTTCAAGGTTCGAATTCCGTCAACGATACTATTATCCTTCATTTTCTTAATCTTCTTTATTTCTTTGATGCCCCTTTTTACCATTACACAGCATTTGGAGTGACCCAATTTAGATTGGATCGACCCAAATCTAAACATATACTATTTTTTGTCATTACACAACATTTGGAGTAACCCAATTGGATCAACCCAAATCTAAAACTCTACTATTATCCTTTATTTTTTTATCTTTCTTTATTTCTTTGATTCTCCTTTTTGTCATTACTCAAATCTATCTCTGTCATTTTTCACCTTCAAGTTCAAGTCGCTCAAATCTTAACACTGCTGGATTTTGACGCATGTTTGCACTTTTCAGATTTGAAAGTTGGGTTTGTCACCAAATTAACATCTCAACCCCCTGAAGTAGGGTTAAGGTATGTGTACTAGACCTCCGTACGGGTCATATATGTTTGGTTCCAGTTTTTAGTTTGGCCATAAGAGTTAAGTTTTTATTGATTTCACAGTATTAAAAATTAGACAGGATAATATTTGTTTGGTTTTGATTTTGGTTTGGAATTTAAGAATTAAAGTTTTAATGCATTACCCGATGTTATAATATTATACAGGACACCAGAAAGGTACCTTTAAAATATTTGCTTGGCCTTTCAATTTTCGATTTTACATGTCATAATGACAAAGGTAGTTGGAAAGATTACCATTTAATAACATTGACACAGTACAGACCATGTTATTTGTAAATAATCTTGGGACTCAATTTGATACTTAAAGACATTATTTTGTTTTCAAGCAAGTTTATGTTCTTTATGGATTTGTTCAACTTAAGGTTCATGGGGTAGACATGCTACGTACCAGAAGGTCTTATGGAATAGCATACTTTTTATCGGATGTCTCCGAAGGGACTATGGAATAGCATACTTAGAAGCTCAGACCCACGTCACAAGCCTCACCCTCTGGGTCAGGCAACATTGCTCTTATTTATGCTCTAAATATCTTCTTTTCTCGGGTTCAATTTCACTTCATATATGATCTCATATTTAACACTTTCACTTGAGCTCCATATTAAAATATAAAAGCACTAACTTTTTCCTTTTTTCAGTTTAGTTGGCTTTTTGAGAGAGAATAGGTAATGGAAAATGTGATTGTTATAATTTGTAATCATACATTATTTGAAGATAAAAGTGAATAAGTGAGTTTCTTGCGGAGACCTGTGTTTTTGGTAAACAGTATTATCCTTCATTTTTTAATCTTCTTTATTTCTTTAATTAATGTCCCTTTTTGTCATTACACAACATTTGGAGCGACCCAATTTAGATTGGAACAAAAAATTCTATTATGATATTGTACTTATCTTCAGTAATGTTGTAGTATTACGATTGCACCTCCAGCCTTTCTCTTCTCCTCCAGCTACATAATTTTAAATATTGAAAACAAAATACAATACAATAAGAAGTTTGCATTTATAAATATAGATTACAAGCAGAGAGAGATGTTTAGTTACAGATAGACTACATAGCAACAACATAAGTGATAAAAAGAAAGATGTTAGTTACAGATAGACTACATAGAAGCAACATAAGTGATAAAAAGAAAGATGGTCCACATGATGATCAAGCTATTGAAGTAATAACAAGCCTGAACCACATAAGCAACTTCCATTTTATAGGTATTGTTTATCATAACATGGGTAATTGGTTTATGTATTCCCATTAATTTTATTTTTGGTCACCCCTCTAAGTTGATCACAAAAAAATTAACAACCCATCAAAATAAGTAGTTTAAAAATATATTCAAATTCAAATTATTATATTCGTTTCAATAAGAACATACTTTTAATATAATAAAGTCAATAAAATAAAAATTCAACAATTTCAGAAAGCGAGAGGCATGGTGAAAAACCTTAATTTGAACATAAACCATAAATCTACTAGAATATTTATCTGATATTTTGGCTTGCTTATTTAATTGTATAATTTACTTATTTTTAATAAAAGAATCTATATTAATAATATATATACACTGTATTTTCATACATGAATTTACTAATACAGTTTAATGGTCACGCTCTGGTGAGAATGAGAACACACATATTCACTACATTTCAAGCTATTTTAAAGGGCCCCGCTAGGAGCATCTTCATAAAAAAAGTCTTATAATTCTACCCTCTATCCATTCATAAAAAAAATTAACAAAAATAAAATAAAATGAGAATAGTGAGAACACACATATTCGCTACATTTCAAGCTATTTTAAAGGGCCCCGCTAGGGGCATCTTCACAAAAAAGTCTTATAATTCTACCCTCTATCCATTCATAAAAAACAATTAACAAAAAAATTAAAAATTGCTTGAAATGTGGTCTCATTGTTCTCCAACATTTACATATTATATTAACTGTGAGGTCTCATAGTTAATATAATATGTTCTTGATATTATATGAGGTTTCATGTTTTGGAGCCATTGGGGGTGAAGGGATTATAATTTCCGCATTTGAATAATGAAGACAAATTATTATTGTTTTCAATTAGAGAACAATATTTGTAAAAATATTTATTACTTTTATTGCAGATTTTGATGGATTAAATAAATTTTCAACATTGTTAAAATAAAATTGTATGCTACTTTTTTATATAAATTTTAGCATATCATTATTTTATTAAATACTTATATAACTGTATATAATATCTTTCTAAGAATTGATTATTTATATAATTGCATACAATTTCTTTTTAAGAAATCAATCAAATTTGTTAAATTTTTGGTATTGTCAATTTAAATTAAATAAGATGTTTTAAATCAATCAAATTTGTTAAATTTTTTGATATTATCATTTTAAATTAAATAAGATGCCGTGTACGAAGTACGGGCAAAATGCTGGGACTAGATAATTAGTATTTGCTTCTATATTCAACAAATACTAGATAATTAAGGTGATCATTGAGATTTTTCTAAAAATAAATGAAACAATTGAGCACAAATACCATCTGGTGATAGAATATCTAAATATTAAAAAACGCACTGACGTTCTAACTCATCACTCTTATGCTCAAAATATAAAATTTAAGCATTTATTGTAATAATTCTTGTTATTAAGTTCTCCCTTAGTTTTATATTCTGGGTTAGTTCAAATTAGAACATTATTAAATTAGAACTTTGAACTCATCTATATCATTGATTTGTGTAATCAATAGTGATTTATTCAATCTGCTAGTGCAGTACATGATATTTTAATTTTGCTGCAATACATATACATATATAATTAGAGAGAATATGGTATACCTGATCCTTTATATTTTATATATTAGATTTATCGTTAGATATAGAAATAATTAAGTCATTTTACCTTATTTGATATGTATCAATTCCAGATTACCGATTAATTTAAATTTATTTTGAAAATTGGAAAAAAGACTAGCAATGCCAATCTTGATATACATATTCTCAACCTCCCTTTAGCATATTTTGCCGTCCAGGACCTCCCCACATTCATAATACAAATAGTCAAAACATGAACAAGAAAAAAACATCAAGCTTCTTCTCCTCCCTGTCTCTTTCAAACCCTTCTCCCTATCCTTTAATCCCTCAGCAGCTAAGAGAGTTGGTGAAAATAATAACAACTCCATGGTTCATCAAACATATATTAAAACTGCTGAGAAAACCGTTTATGTCAATGACGGAAAGCCTTACAATGGGAGCAATGTTTTCGTTGTTCGATCTAACCCTTTTCCAGATCTTTCGATGCCAACACCAGCAATCTATAACGTTATGTACACCAGGGCCAGACCTTCAAAATCTGAAAAATCTCAGAAACCATGGCCAGAACGTTGCGACATGAAGAGAAGAAAGCGGATCATCAAATATAGATATTATGATATGGAAGGGAAAGTTAAAACGTGCATGAGGAGAGGGGTTCGTTGGATAAATGAAAAATGTCACAAGATTGCATATGGTTTTTAGAGAAAGATCAGAGAGATGAAAAGATAAGAGGGAATGTTCAGGTTCATGCGTGCATGATTGATCTCAGAGGGCTATGTTATTTCTGTCTTGCATGTAATTTTCCCAAATAATATAACAATCAATAAACCATTATCCATATGAACTTGGAATGCCTCTTAAGTTTACGGTAGGTACCCCAATAATTTGTCCACATATATAGAATCACACACACATCTGACCACCATTCAAATCCCTATATTACCTCCCGCATGGGTGAAGAGGGTGCCCAGATAATTCTTCTGCTATGTACATTATTGTACAAAAACTTGGCAAGTACATCATGATATATATATACACTCACACACATAGGATGACCATTTGAACCCCTGGCAACCACGACCCTGCACCTTACTAGAGTGGAGAGGGTCTCCCACCTCTACGGCAACCTTGCCTGCCACGGGACAGTAAAAGGGTGTGATACCAGGTCCCAAACCTCGGCCCTTGCGGAGTTATACGAA
Organism: Kitagawia praeruptora; assembly: GCA_037693485.1. NCBI lineage: Eukaryota > Viridiplantae > Streptophyta > Magnoliopsida > Apiales > Apiaceae > Kitagawia > Kitagawia praeruptora. The sequence goes on along the minus strand of CM075351.1, from coordinate 109,685,161 downwards.
GGTAATATACAGCTGACATAGATTTATAAGAAACTGGAATATTCTTCTAACGTAAATTGCTATTAAATGGCTCATATTTAAAACATAAATAAGATATACACATTTATCAAACTTATATATCAATTTTTCCAAGAACTGAGACAAAACTTGTAACATCTGTAAGAACCATGTCAACTTGTATCAAGTCTCACATCTTAACTTTTGATTATCTGTTTGTGACCCTAACCCTTGAATTCAATAAATAAAGACAAGAGGTACCAGTTTTCATGAATTTTGGCTCGACAAGGGCTCGAGTGTGACTAGCATCATAAAATTTTGATAAGAGCTCACATTGTGGCATTCTTCAAATTCATTTGCAAAGGCTGCACCAAATGTAATACTTGCCTTCCCTTTGGTCCCCAGTTGAGAATCTAGCCTCAGATAATAAATGTTGATCAGTTCTTACTTGAAAGTCTTGGCTTGTACTTGAAGCGTTATTACCATCAACAAGCTGCAAATCAATAGCATGGTACTGTTGCAGATATATCATTAGCTTCTTCCTTGCCATCTACTTTTTCATGACTTACAGAGGGCTCAGCACAGTCACTTTGAAAACCATTCTGATGCAATACTGTGTTTTGATGTAATGAGTTCGATGCTGGGCCAGGACTGGTGTCGGATTGTGAGTCCACATCCATGACACTTCCATGATATTCTTCTGTCAAACCTGCTTCTGGCCTTTTCTTTTCTATTTGATGAATAATTGATGGCTCAGCCTGATGGCACGCTGCACTTCGATTTGGTGAGTCAAGTTCTGTGGGGGAGATTATGTTAGCTTGTGAATCCACATCCATGACACCTTGACAATATTTATCCAATAAATCCTGTTCAAAGGTCATTAGGTTTGCCAGTATAACATCTGCTGAAGCGAAATTCTTTGTTACATCAGGTCGTCCTGTGTCACCAACAGCTCTTTCTCCTTCATTCATGAAAATATCCTCAGATGCAATCCCCTCACTGGTAATTAATCCAGATGCAGAAGAACAAATGGATGTCGGATCAACTTCCATCTCTGCATGAGATATTGCTCTGGCGGATTTCTGCTCACAAATGTCAATTTCATCTGCCATTCTTATCAGGTCTTCACTCAACTCATCACCAATACAATCTGAAAATGCCAATGAACAATCATTTCCCTTGTTAGATGATGTGTTCTCATTTCCGAGATTGTTTTCAATTATTCTATATCTGTCAGCACTGGCAGAAAAAGGATCAATGGCAACACTTCCATTAGCTACTTGACCAATCAAGTCTCCACCCGAATCATTGATAATACTGTTTGACACATCATATCCAACAAAATCAGTTTCAATATTAGATATTATGTTCTCATTTGCGTGATTGTTCTCAATTATATTATGTGTCACATTACTAGCTGCCAAAGGCACAGCGGCTTGCACATCCAGCATAATCTGGTTGTTTTCTGGATCTATTTGTGCAGCCAACTGTTTCTGCACCCAGACTGCTAAAGAAACAGCATGATCACGGATCAAAGAATCATGAGGGCAGCGTAGCATGTTAAGCAAAGCCTCACCATACTTGGACATGCTAGCTGATGACATAGTATGCCCTCTATCCGACAGTACCCTGATAACTTTCAGTACATGCTCACACAGGTTGCCCAAATCTGCCAAATGGCAATCACAGATTCCAAATTCAGAGCCCGGGTTCCAGACAGTATAAAACTTATCTTGATCTCCTTGATCAAAAACCTTTGCATATTTACCATCTAAAACAACAGAAGAGTCTGGAAGTTTCAATGATTTGCGCCAAGCTGTAAGACCGCTGAGCCATTCATCCTTCCTGTAACGCGCAAAGTCATCCTTCTCTGAATACTCGTCAAGCCAGAAGTAGGAATGCACTTTAGTATTTAACTTAACGATCAACCAGTCAGCACGTGAATATACATAAGGTTCTTTTTCATTAAACAACCTTAGCTTCAGTTGGTTGTGGTAGAACTCCATTGCTGCACAGCTTTCATGGCTTGCAAGTGGAAGAGTTTTAAGCACAGTTGTCCACAGCCCTGGGCCAAAGTCCAAAGATGAAAGCATTAACACATTAAGCAGAAACGTAAATTCAACATAACAATATTCCCATCCAATGCACTACTTTTTACAATATATGCATGGAAAGTAGTCAGTTTGCATGCAGGATAAGAATGTTGTAGCACAAAACTAAGTTATTGCAGAATCAAGATCACACACACCATATCCCCAAGCCCACTGCAACCACCCCCATCTCTTCAATTGATTGAATAAATATTTATCATAAACCAGATAATTAAAATTATTGAAAGAAAGTCTGTTCTATGAACAATAAATAATTAGATCAAGTTTAAGAATCCTTCGAATCATATACGAATTTCTTCTATCTTTAACTAAGAAAGGCATGGGTGAGTGTACGACATCGCTAATCAAGTGGCTAACTAGTTTAATGATCACACTGGTTCATGAGTGATACAGTATAGTCCTCAATATCAATCAAGATGACTTAAAATAATAATTACTATTATAGAACAATAACAGGATAATCCTTGTTTAAAAAGTTGGAGCAGCAAACCTATTCTAGGATACCAAACTGCCTTGAAGTAATCTACAAATTCTGAGGCATCAGCAAAATCTTCCATGATATGTTCAAACAAAGCCACAGTTCCAGATCCTCTGCAGATTTTTTGCACCGATTCACTCAGCTGTCTTGATATTTCAGCTCGCATCTCAATTTCGGGACATTTCTTCACTAAGTTTTTCTGCCATGCATGACGTACCCTCCATAAGCATATCAATACAGAGCACTGAAACACTTCCCTGCAAGTAAATTGTACTTAGTTATGATGCAGCAATATGATCACCCCAAACGGCAAAAGTAAAGGAATATATAGGTCATAAAATATGTTGTAGCTGCTTCCCGTAATAGCCTTCTCATTTAGGTTTTTCAGAATTTGTAAGATTGTTCCCAGATGGTCATCATAAAAGTGTATACATTAAACTTTCCAATAAGACAATAGTTAGCAGGATACAGTATACCATAAATTACAAGCCGAAGGTATAGTGTTTATGTACTGACCACATCTTTAGGTACTGTGTGGTGTGACCAACATATGAATGATCCTAAAGCCTATGAATTGATAACTTATGACATTGAAAGCTTAAAAAACTTAGCTTTTGTAAGATCTAATTAGAACTCTATTAGAATTACAAACTCCTACATATTATGGAATTCTATAAATTACAATAAAATTTTCATATTAGAAATCATTTGAATTATAAAACTACAATATATATAAATTTTTTTCCTCACAAAAATAAAATAATACCTTACTAAAAGAAACCTGTGTATGTATACTATGGGCCTGGGTAAAAACACTAACATCAAATTTTAATTTAATAGAATTCCAACTTCTAATTCTATCACACTTCTATTTATTATCTAACATTATTATTATCATTCCACAAACAGATATGTAAATCACTCACCCAAGAAAACTTTACACAAAAAGTTTTATGTACTTTGTATTTTGGTAAGCTTTATACTATATTACTTTATAGTTGCATTTTAAGAGACTGCATTTATAGTCATTAACAGTCATCAATGATCTCCTTCAAACAAAACAATCTTGTTCTCAATGTGGGCCCTTCTCAACTCAAGGAAGAAGATGTCTCTTGTTCTTCTCTAATTATGAGATTCAAACTCTCATTGAAATATTTATTATTTAAGTATTAAAGTTAATCTCATTACAAATTCCAAGTAAAATTTAGAGGAAAGGACCACTCAGTTCTTTTTTCATTAATAAATAATACACTGGATAAATGGACAATAACAAATAAATAAGAAGTCAGGATAAAAAGTTAACAGCAAGTAAATACAGCTTTCTAAGATTGTAAATTCGTGAAAAATTTTAGAGGAAAGATGGAACTTAGGAATTTTAGAGGAAAGACGGAACTTAGGAATATTGAATCTTAATTTACACACTTTCTAATTTATCAAAGGAAAAAAATTTACACACATTTCAAGGATAAATGGATCAAGAGCCTACCTGATTGCAGAGATGTCGATCAAGGGATCATCCACAATGAAACCAGCAAGTCTCCATGTAGGGTCTTTTGTGCAAACTCTATTGTAAAGAGCTCTCATCCATCTGTGTGCATCTGTGCTTGCAAATTTTGGTGCTATTATCCAGGCAACTGGTATTGCCTTGTTGTCGGAGTTGAACACAACAAGACTATGAACTGGGTACTGTTTAAGTTGCAGAAATACACAATATTACTTAGATTAGAACACAACAAGACTATGAACTGGGTACTGTTTAAGTTGCAGAAATACACAATATTACTTAGATTAAGTACTCATTGTGTCATCATTGACAACAAAAACAGTTATCAGATATAAAGAGAAGAACATACCTTTAACTTATTTGTTCCAAACTTTGAATCAGAAGCAAGGAGCCGGCAATTTCCAAATCGAATCATTTGTTGCAACTGCCACTCTGTTTGAATACCTAAAGTGAATGGACTAGAATCAGAGAAATCCTCATAAAAGAAAACTTGATTCTGATGGCTTTCAACCCACAAGCTGATGCTGACTGCGTCATCCACATCAAGTTCATATGTGGAACGCCTTATACTCCTCTCTTGTCTGCGAACAAACCTGTGATTCAAAAGGTCGTCGCGGTTACTTGGACCTCCTTGCTTCTCCACATATTCATTGTGTCGTTGCATTATGGTTTCTACCGAGACCCCAACATGTAGAAGGGACAAGACACGGAGCCGAAGGTCTTCTGAGATGCAAGGAGCATACATTGCACGAGTTCCAGCAGATTTTTTGTCCTGTGGGCCATGGCATGGTGAACCTTTCTTATCAATGTGTTTGTCTTTGTTATATATAATTAGTGCTACTGACGGTTCAGCAATTAAACGCTTCACAATGAAATGGCATGTACAGCCTCTCTTAGTATTTGGACGCCCAGCAGATTTTTTTTTGGTGACATATGATTTCCTACTAGGCCTAACAATGCCACCTTTTCGATGGTCATCAGGCCCAAAAGAGCACCAATACCTACAAAGTCGTAAAAATCTTTTGACCTCAGAGATACGGTAGAAGTACAGATGTAAAATCTGACAAGAGTAACTGAAGATCAAGACTTACAGAATGTATTCAAGAACTCCGTCAACTTTAGGCTTGTAGGCCGTCTTAGGAGGGCGCACCCTCCTTGCCTCGCGATGAAATTTCGTTGGGCACTCTTTTCTAGAGGATTCGCCGCTCAGAAAATTATCCACTCTTTCAAAGGGAATCCGAGCTACTCTATCAATGCCGTCACGCCAACCCTCCACCTTCGACCACACAAGATCAGAAGAGGAAAACTCCAGGATTGGAGGGTTCTGCACGGGAAGTGACATGATTTCATCCCATCTGGCCATCTACATACAAAAATTGAGGTGTTATACAAAGTCTAAAAAGGCTACACATTAATTTCTAGCATTCTCATGTGGTAGGTACCAGGAAACCAGAGCCGAGGTGTTTTAAAGAATATATAAGAGCTTTTTAAGTGCATACAGACAGTGGAAGTTGGAAATACTCCCAGGGTACTCCACAAGTCGATAGCAAGATTTGGAAACCCCCCCCCCCCAAAAAAAAAAAAGAGAAGTAATGCCCTACGCAAACTCGGAAATTTCAACTTTACAAATATGTTACACATAAAAGTATACAAGTACTATATCCAGAGATTAGAGCTGGGCAAATATAAAATTTTTACAGAGGATTTGAACCCGGGATACTCCTTAGTAATTGTACCCAAGACACTCCTTAGCAAGAAACTTAATACTACATTTTAGAAAACATATACAATCAGAATTTGGAACTTTAAACAATATATATTTCATTCAGAGAACGCAACTGGAAACCCTCGTTACCGCATGACTCCGCATCTGCATACAGATATACTATTATCATGATAATATTTTGCTAACAACTACTTCAGCATTTTAAGATAGATACATATGTGCTGCATACTGTGGTCAATCTCAATGTTAGGCCGACTTAATGTATCACAGCTGTAAAAGCATAGCTATTACGATCATAAATCTTTATCAAAACAAATTAGTTTGATAAGGCCCGCCTTTTGAACAATTCTTAGGGGTGGCAATGTCTGACAAACCCCAAAACCCAGCTCAATTTTACAAGACAAACCCAAAAAATGATACAGCACAGACTAAAATTAACACAAAAATGACCCCAAAAAGTAACACAAATATGACCTCGAAGCTCACATACCAACTTGTAGCAAATTCAAGTAAGATTCCGACCAGTACGAAATCAAAATACAAATTTCAGAATGCTACAAAATTGACAACATCCACGATTGAAAACCCAAAATTATCACCCAATCAATCCCCGTTAGAATGGGTTGTCTCAAAACTTCATACACTGTACAAAACAACCAATCACATCCCAAAACAAATAACATCCACACCCACAAAAACCTCATAATATCAATATCTTCAATCCAATAAACCCTATTGCCCAAACAAACCAAAAGGGCCAAACCCATCAACAATCTTTACATAATCTACCCAACCCTCTTCTTGAAAATAAAAACGTCATTTTTACATCAATTCATCAAATTTAAAACAAACCCACAATACAAAATTAATATAAGCACCATAAAATGACACTAAAACATAACTTAATCAAAATAAAAAACCAAACTTCACAAGAAATTACAGTAAAAAATTGAAAAGTAAATTAGGGGTTATGATATAAGAGTAAAGATTGTACCTTTACGAAGAAAATGAAGGAGATATATAGATATATAGCAGTAGATGATATGTATATGAGATGGGTTATAACTTATAAGAGGGTTTAGGTAATTTTGTCAAGGGTACAGCCAGGGTTTTTGTACTGTTGATTATACATATAAGTATACAACTAACTCACCAAGGAGATGTTTGTATGTATATTAAGCTCACAAAATACTACAGTATTTCGCTTTTTCATTTATCTAAAAAGATTCATATGACAATTGTGACACCTCAAAAATATTCATAAAACAACGTAGACCTTTTTCTTAGTTTCAAAAAAAAAAAAAAACGTAGACTTTTTTCTTTCTTTTTTTTTTCTTTTTTTGGAAGGCAAACAACGTTGAGTATTATTAATACTTCATTCATGTGCTTAAAATATTTTTAACTCATTTTGCACAAAAGTGTTTTTTATTATATTAAGCAAAAATATGATCTTTTCAACTACTATTTTACAATCAAATGTAATAATATAAATTTCAAATATAATTAAGATTAATTATACTTTTATTATAAAAATCATTTTAAAAAATTGCATTACGTCATTATTGGTAGCAAATCGTATAAAAGAGATTATATCTCGCTAATTTTGGTTGCGAATAGTATTCAGTAAATATTTATAAATTGGAGTAGACTCGCCAAATAAGTTTTAAAAAATTACATTTTTAATAATTTTTTCTATTTTTTGATTTAGAATATAAAATTTTATATTATTTAGTTTTGAAGAATTGATTTAGACTATTCATATTTATTCTTTATCTAGAAAAATATTTCTAGCATCAATGTATTTTTATTTTATTTTTTAAGAAAGCATTAACTGTATTTTACTTACCTAGTTGAAAAATTAATGTACAAGAAATAAATGATCGAACACACGTGATTAAATTATTATAAATTTAGTTTATCATTATAGTAGTACTAGCCTATAATTGTAATTTTTTAAAATAAATTATGAATTTAATTTTGTTTTATTAATTTACTCTTTATATCTTTATTATCATTCGAATAAAATTTTAGAATTTTATTTAAAATTTGTCACATGTATTTTTAACATATATAATATATATAATATGAGTAGCATTCCATAGAGAATCAACTTACGTGGAGAACCGTGGAGAACCCTATGATTCTGTAGTAGAACCAATATTTTCCAAAGAAAAATCTGTAACAGAATCAATTTTTTTTCAAAAAAAAATTCGAAACTGCCACGTCATCACTGCTACATCAGCAGTGCTGACGTGGTACTGCCACGTCAGAAGTGCTGGCGTGGCACTGCCACGTCACTTGCCACGTCATCACTGCTGATATGGCAGTGCCATGTCATCAATGATGACGTCATCGATAACGTGGCACTGTCACGTCAATAGTGATGACGTGGCACTACCATGTCAACTTCGTCCAGATATTTTTTTTGTAGAATCAAATTTTTTTTATAGAACCAAAAAAATAAAAAATTGGTTCTTTAATAGAATCAGAAATTAGTATAGAATAAGTGGTTCTCCACGGTTTTCCACGTAAGAAGATTCTTCAAAGAACAATGGCCTATATAATATATGTGTATCATTTAACAATGGAATATTTTGTTTAACTTTAAATATAGGAAAATAACTATACAACTAAATTTAATTTAATCATATTTTTAACTTGTACGTATCCATATATGATTACCACTTGAGTACAAAAACACATGTGTTATGAATTATGTACAAAATGTGTGTTATTACTCTATTTTATATTTTATATAAAATTTTAAAATGATTGATTTATATTTAATTAATACATGTTTTAAAATGATTTTATGAAAGACTCGAATAATATCTAATTAGAATTTTAAAATAAAACCAAGGGTTAATATGATAGGATAATAATACAAACTTTTCACACAAAAATAATACATGCTAATACATATATAATTCTGAAAATGCACACGTAGAGTGGGGTGAATAGTTGGAAATGGCTAACTATGTTCAATCTATTATCTATACTGTATTATAATAAGCAAAATGGGGTATAATTTGTAGTTGGTTACCCCTTTTTTTGTTATCCCCATTTTTGGTTATCCCTCATTTATCACCGTTAGATCAGCAACTAAAATAGATCATGACCGTTAGATATAAATACTATATTATAATAAGCAAAATGGGGTATAATTTGTAGTTGGTTACCCCTTTTTTGGTTATCCCCATTTTTGGTTATCCCTCATTTATCACCGTTAGATCAGCAACTCAAATAGATCATGACCGTTAGATATAACAATACTAAAGTTGTTATATGCAGAGGTTCAAGGTTCGATTCCCAAATCAATAACATATTTAAATTAATATTTATAATATTATATTATATTATAAATAAATTATAAAAAATTAAAAGTAACCCGTGCTTTGCACGGGTTATAAGCTAGTATTATTAATAGCCCAACATGGACCAATAAATCATGAGACATTTTATTACCCATAAAATTTGTGCGACATTTTATTTGAGCTGAAAAGACAAAATTACCCCAACCCATTCTAATTTGCGTTGTCGAAACTCGTAACATTGTCCGTCTATTTTCGCAGCTAGACTGTTTTTTTTCAAGGTTTGTCTGGGTAGGTCTTGATTGACAAAATCAAACTATTATCTTTTTGATTTCGTCTATGCAGTTTTGTTATCGTAGATTGGTAGTCGGATTTTCTATGGCATAAGGCGATCACATAGGTTTGAGTTAGCAGCTCAATCGGTCCTTTTTCCAGGTTGTATGATCTGCCCCTCTTCTTCTTATTCCGGTTCTTTTGCCATATTGTTTCACTTTGTAATTCTGGCGGTTGTGCTTTGTGTATGTCTGCTATTTGTCCATTGTGTGTTTGTTTCCATTTAAGGCTCTATTAATTTGCTTGGACTTGATAAGACATCAATCTTTTGATTCAGTGAAATGACAATTGATTAGAGGGGATAGATTAATTGTGGATGAATCAACACCGAGGGGTTTTGTTATTCTAGTGTAAAAATCTAATTTTAAATCGATAATTAGGGAATTGGGTGTAATGTAAAAGTAGTGATTTACACTCTATGGAAGTGGGAATTTGGTGTCATTGTTACCTTTGGCCTTCTTCCGATTATATATAGATATATTGAAAGTTTTGAAGTTCATGATTGGGCTTTTAGTTTGCATTTATCCTTTGTATGTTTAGTTTAATCAATTGTGGCCGATGATTTCTAGAATTTTTTAAGGCAACTCAAGTACAACATGTCACTCTACCAAATATTCAACACTGGATTCGTAATGTAGGCTAGAAATTATGTATAGCCTCAGGAACGACAATTTTTGATATATATATATATATATATATATATTTGAGTTCATAAACCCTAAACCCCCAAAGGGTGACTTCACCCTACAATAATGATAGATGCTACAAAACTTTAAACTTATAAATAAGCTTCCACAAGGGATTTCAAAGGTGCCCTTTTATCAAATTCTTGTTTCTTGAATCAAAGTGCACTGAAAAGACAAGTTTTTGGGCAAAAACGTTTCAATTTCAATATATGTATCTCAATCGATCTATTCTGTAAGTGTATTTAAAACCCTTATGCTGCTTCATACCCTTTCACTTGTATGTAAAATTAAGATTATTTGCATTATTCTTTGGCTAATACATTATGTATGTTTGCAAGACTATTTACATTGTTCTTGTTTTAATTTAGCATTTTCGCGCGGAATGCTTATAAGCTTATTTGCGTTATTCATGTATTCATTTGACTGTAGATAGTCCCAGTTTACGATATTTGAAACAAAGCTTGCAACTTCCTATGATATTAATTTAAATTTTTCTTGGCATTGGATACTATGTACTTTAGTTAAGTCTAATATTTTTCACTGGAGATTATTATACCATATTCTATATATATAACTTACAACGATAGAAGGTTGCCTACTGAAAGCAAATAGACGAGTCTTAGAATTCAGGATATTTTATGTTTTGACATTGGGATTTCAATATTAAAGGTTTAGTGTTTGCAAAATCCGTTGTAGATTTTCTGGTGAAATTATGTATTAGTGACACTCCTTGATGTCTAGATTGTATGTTTGCGGACCTATGTACATAGCTTTCTAAGCTTATGTAATTAATTGTTGTATTCTTACAGCTCGGTTAAGTTCTTCTGGATATGTCCATTCTTCTTGATTCAGAGCGCTCCCACGGTTAGTTATTTGGTAGCATCATTATCAACGCAAGCATCTTCATCGAGAAAGGAAGATGTAAACGAGGTCATGAGTCAAATTCTTTGTGCCATTTCACATTAATATAGAGTGAAGGAATCTCTACATTTCACATTGAGAAACTCTGCAAGGCCAAAAAGCTTTTGCATGCTTCCAGGTTACAACATTCCCTGCACAATTATCACATATTCCTTAGCCCTCATGCGTATGATCTTCTTTTAGAAGCCGCAGGTGAAGAAAATGATGTTGATATTCTGCTACAAGTTTTTAAGGATGCACTATTCTCTGGAATACCAAGAAATTCAACTTCTTTTATTAACCTTGCCAAGGGAATTAAAGAAATGGAGATTTTGATTTAATATAGAGTTAATATAAAACTTTCTGCTACGTCTCAGTGAATATTATGTTTTAGGGCAGCTCCAGGTATTTACATGACCTTTTTTCCATCCTTTTTGTGTCGTTTGAATTATATACCTCCTGGTTTGTGTGTTTGTGTCGAACAACAATGTAGTTTCAAACCGAATTGCTCTTTTTTGGGATGATAAAATCATGGCTTCATTTGGAGTTCTAAAAACCTTCCAAATACTTTAATCCTAACAGAGAATAAATACTCGCCAATCAAAAAGTTATTGCACCCACAAATATTATAGTATAAGCGAGTAATTTGAAATCTTTCTCCATCGATTTAATTTATATACATACTAGTATGTACTTGAGTACATGTATGTTTTTTTATTTGGAATACAGTAAAACTTGAGTTGGGTTTTACGCCTTTGTTCACTTTTTTAGATCACTCTTGTTTGAAATTTTCCTTATTTTTAATTACCTATGATACTTTTGATATGTAAATTAATTTTGATATATGAATATATTTATTTTGTCATCTACAATCTGTGCAATATTAATCATACTAATTCCCGCCTTATTGTCGGATTTCAAAAAGGTACCCGAGTTCATTCGTTTTAGTTTATTTTTGAGTATATTAATATACGTGTGAACGTATAAAATTAGGTGTCCAAATTGATCAAGTTTTTTACAGAGTTTAATCGTATTATGAGTGTTAGGTCGTTGGGTACTTGCTGCTTGATGAGGTCACAATTTGTTCAAAACAAGTACACATCCTTTACCAATTAACTTTTTAGACAGTTCTATGTTGTTACAAGTATATTTACTTTGTTTGTTTTCTTCACATAAGTGTCTATAGGATCAATATCTAAAGGGGGTGAGACCTATGATAAAATAGTGGCAGTACTTGATTCCGTTTCAAAAAACAATTCCTTTTCAGATGACTTGTACTTGGGGAAGCCATGGTTTCATCTAATAATAGTTGGATATAGGTACATGTACATCACTTTTGTTATTGTTGGGGAAGACATGGATTTATCTAATAATAGTTGGATATAGGTACATGTACATGTTGATCTGCTTTGAAAAGTTGTGTTAGATGAACTTCAAGTTGCATGTTGCCTCATCCGCTTCTACAACCACTTTATGCACATTTAGGACACTGATGATTATGAAGATGCTACAAAATTGGTATAGAAGTATATATAGTAATGTACTTACTATTGTAGTAAATATAAAAAAAACTAAACTATTTTAGAGGTGAAAAAGGAGGTGGAATGGATTTTAAAAATGTGTCATCATAATTGTATTGGATTTTGCCTTCCAACGATTTTAGCGATTTTATATGCTTGAATGAAATTCTAATCTATTAAAATAAATAAATTGGTGATCTCGAGGGAGATGGCAACTTGTGGTTGGCTAGCACCATTTATCATGTCTTATCTGCATTATTTATTTAAAAATTGTTGTTCTTGTCATTAGTTGTATAGTTTATAGTAAGTTCTTAATATTTTTCATTACAAAATAGGAATTATTATTTTTTCAAATCTGTGATCAGTGTCAAAGATTCTGTTTGGCGATTGAGTTGACAGAAAATACTTTTTCAATTCTTCTTGGATTCGTAGAACTAAGTTACATTATCTTAGCTAAATAAGGCACATTGTGAGATGAGATAATGTTGTATAAGATTGCTTCCAAATACCAGGTGTGCAGCTACTAGCTAAAGTGCTCTACGGTGGCTGATGCTACTTATATTTGGATGTTTTATGGTAGTTTTACATGTCTTTTGTTCTTGGCCACTTTTGTTGTTTACTATTTCTGTTTATTTTTCAATTTTTTGGATATCTGGGTGTAAATGTTTATCTCTTTGTTACTTGTGGAAGCTCAAATTTTTACCACCCTTCTAAAAAAAATTTTAGGCAATTAGTGAATGATAAAAACGAAAACGCATCTTTATGTCTTACATGATTACTGGAATTTCATCTGCTTTGGAAAGTTGAGCTGGGATTGTGAGTAAAACCTTTTTGTGGTACTCACTTATGCCGCATTCACTCAAACGTAAACTATAGTTATAAAAACTCTTTAAAGAAATATAGAATTTAGTGCTTCTCTTTAAAGAACTTAGTTATAATATCTTTATGTATGTAAATGACAAAACATGAGAATTCTCCATCTCAAAACCTTGATAATGACGTATTTTTATACGATGCTAGAAAATGACTCGTGCCTCGCACGGGTTATTATGCTAGTTTTAATAATTACCCAAAACATCTTACTCATTTCAATTTTCAAAAATGCAAATGGTACGCTGAATATATATGGTAAGCTGAATGTACAAGCAGTAAGTAAAGTGCATGAAAAAAAAAAGAACACGACAATTTTTTAGCCAGGTTCGACCCTAATCCCCTATGGTCTACGTCCTGTTCCCTTACCAACCTGGTAATAGAATATATTATTGATCAATGATAAACCAATTACAAGATACAATAATATATCAACCTTTAACCCAGCTGTTGACACAAATGGCTTGCTGAATAGACCTGATACAATTTCTGCTCTCTAAGCTGTACTACCCTAGTATACTTCTCTAGCACAAACCTCGAATCCCTACCATTCCAAGCCAAGTGTCCAACAACTAAACACTTACAATCCGAACAATACAATTAATAATTGATACAACTCAAACTATAGATTCTCTAAATACACAATACGAAAGATAATATAAATGAGCTCGAGAGAATCAAGAAGAAAGATTTTGCAAAGTAACAGAGTTGTTTATGTTCTTGTGGTTCTTAGATTTTCAGCAACCGAAAATCTGAACATGAACATATATATAAAGCCATACAATTAACGATTAGAAACAAATCCAACAACTTAACATTTGAATCCAATTCAACGTTCAACTTTGTTAGGAATGATTTCTAACGTTAATGTATACGTTAGACGGAAGAAAGAAAAGAATAAAACGTTCAGCAGATGTCTCTTCTGAAAATATGGGAGTAAAAACTGTATAGGAGAGTTTGAATAATAAAGAGAGAGTTTTAAAAGAAACAAACTCTTATAATTAAGGAATAGAGTTTTTGTAGATAAGGAATGATTAAAATGAGCCCAAATATATATAATATACGTATTATATATTTAAAAGATCCTTATAACTGATTAGAAGTCAATCCCTACAAAAACTCCTTGATTTCCAGACTTCTGGACTTTCTGAACTGTTGAAAAATGGCATGTTGTTTGTGATCTGTCTCTATGCAAATGGTTTGTCAAACCAAACTGTAACATAACCCTGACTTTGGCTTGCTAATTTGGAATACTTATTTAATAGTCAGTAAGCTGACTTACCCTGCAAGACTACATAAATAACATACTATTTTATATCTAATAATAAACCTTTTGGCTATCATAGGAGTATCAAATTCTTCCATATTCATGAATATACATTTAAAGGTAATTTGTTCAACATAACATATGGTATAAGTACAAGATTTTTTGTTCAATCATTTTATTCAAATCATTTCATTCAATGTGTGATAACAAAAAAATTGTGAACAAAAATAACACATGCATATTATATTAAACACATAAATGTATAGGTGTTATTCTTGATATTTTGATTCCAGAACACTTACGCACATTATTAGTCTATACTTGGATATGCTATTAATACAAATTTAAATTTTTTTGGTTGGTTGGTTATGTTATATTTCCTTTTTTTTAGAAGCAAAAGATATTCATTTAACCAAAATGGAGTTTACACTTTACAATGAGCTGCCAACAAAATAGACTCCAGACCCAAAAATAAACTAGCCCAATACAAAACCCACTAACAAAAACACGCTTCAGAAGACTAGCACACAAGCTGACACACATAGAAACAATAAACTGGAGATACTAACAGACACCAACAACCAGAGTGACTCAAACATCTTCAACATCAGGCTGTGAAGGGACATGGACCAAAACCCTTATCTAAAAACCATAGCTCCTGAACCTTACAGACTGCATATCAATGACAACCATTTGATCAAAATTCTCAGCCCCATGATTTGCCAAATAAATAGCAAGCTAGTTGTAGTTTGCCTTCGTCAGATGCTACAACATAAAATCATGTTCCAAAATTCCAGCCCAACATGAATTCTAATCAACTCCATACTTGCTGCATTTTTTTCCTACTAGCCCCCTACTTTGCTAGTCCATCTGCAACCGAATTTAAATTTCTACTAATAACCTTAAAAGACAAATACGGACTCAAAATTAAGGAGAGACTTTGGTTATCCAAATTTGCTAATCTCTCATATCTAGCCTTTACTCTCATTATGTGATCATAAACTTCCTGACTGTCCACCATCAACAAACAACTCATGTTAGACCATCTACTCTGAGCTAACTATTTAACCAAGAGAACTAGTGCTTCCAACTCTGCCTGATAAACACTTTCAGACTGAATAGGTCCCGAAAAAACAAACACCACTTTGTTTTGAGCATCCTTTAACAACCGTCCTATACCAGCATTATACTGTAGACTCACTGTACTATTCAAAGAAGCATCAGAAAAACCACATATACCAAAATCAGTTGAGTGTATACCTTGAAGCAATTTAAAACTCATGCTCATGAGAGCCCCCTCGGGGTTTATATCCCAAAGATTCTGACTTAAGTTTTTGATCAATCCACTTGCTTCACACCATTTCAAAGATCTCACCTTTATTAGCATCAGCTCATTATCTACACTAATCCTTTTATTTTCGAAACACATTATGTTTCTAGACAACCATAAAGACCAAAGTGAGACTGCTATTGAAACTTCCCAACATACTTTAACCAAAGGGTTCTTGAATTTATTAACCAGATTCCAGAAACCAAAAATTGTGATTGAACTTATGTTGAAAGTGAAACCCCACCAGCTTAATACCTTAAACCAGACCTTCTTCACATGATCACAAAACCATAACAGATGTTCTTGGTCTTCCTCACTTACTTTACATCTCTGACATAGATTATCTCCAAAAGAAGGACCTAATCTTTTAAAAAGTAGGGATCTAGTTGGAAGAATATTGTGCTCTAATTTCCATATGAACAGTTGAACCTTATGAGGAATTTTAAGTTTCCAAATTCTACTCCAGCAATTAGCCTGGGGGCTTAGAGATGATGAGAAAAATTCCCTGCCTTCACTAGACGTATACTGTTTTTTCCCAGGGGGGGCATACCAGGATATCTTCTTCACTCTTCAATACTATATGATTAACCACCTCATTTATTTTCATCATATTAAAATGATGTGCATGCTAAAAATGATGTGATTCATCTTACAATATTAAAATCTAAAATATTAAAAGCACTTATTGAATCTTATAACATTTTACATTTTTCAAAAACTTTATTATATATTAAACGTAAAAGTAACATGACATTGTTAGCATTTTGCATATTTTCATTATTTTAATAACAATAATATTTGACTAATGAAATTGGAGAAAACATATATTTTGTTACTCATACGACATGATATATTGTCACAAATAGATACGATGATAATATATTTTTTAGATAAAGAAACTTTTTATGAAAGATAATTTTGGACATAAATTTTAAGTGTTAAAGTGATATGATTCATTTTATGAATTAAATCACCTATTTAAAATCGTTTATGACAAAATAATATTTATATTTCAGTGTTTTGAAGTTTTGAATTTCAACTAATTGTGCAATTTGATATGATTTATTTTATTTCATAAAAAACTAGATCAGTAAATTGTTTATAAAAAATAATCACATAATTTTTTTCGTAGCGATTTGGTTAAACAAAAAAACTCATCCGAATTTAATTAATTGAGAAAAGTTTGATTGAGAGACACGAATAATAAACAATCCATGAAAATACGATGCAAATTCAAATAATAACAAATTATCTTATAATCAGTGCAATGCACGAGTTTCTTTTGATAAATCATAATTTTTTTATGTTATAAAGATATTTTTTTGTAATAACTATTTTTTGATTGAAAGGTATATAATCACTTTTTTAATAGTTACTAGTTTTAATGTAATATAAATTTAACTAATGACATGCATGGTATAAAATTAAGGGTGAGATACCAAACTACCCATTTTTGCCTTCCATCTGCCCAAAATGCCTACATTCTGAATCATCCGCTCTTTTTACCCACGGGCCACGCATTTTGGAAATGCGTATAGGGTATGCGCATTACGGAAATGCGTATAGGGTATACGCATTACACAAATGCGTGGCCTTTGACCACGCATGTGGTGGCTGCGTGGAGTGTACAAAAATCAGTTATCAAATACCGTAAACATTGAACTGTATACGCATGTTCAGCATGCGTGGAGTGGGATACGCATGTTGAACATGCGTATAGTCCACTGTTCATCATCTCTCCCCAATCGCCGCCGGAGACGATTGTCGAGTAAACTTCGATCCCTTCCACCGTTCTTTTCAGGCATCTATCCTTGGCGTGCTATACATCAAAATGATCGTCTTCTCACGATCTACAAGTCTATGTTCTTCGTTTTTTGTTTCTTT
The DNA here is from genome assembly GCA_037693485.1 of Kitagawia praeruptora. Classification (NCBI taxonomy): domain Eukaryota; kingdom Viridiplantae; phylum Streptophyta; class Magnoliopsida; order Apiales; family Apiaceae; genus Kitagawia; species Kitagawia praeruptora. The sequence goes on along the minus strand of CM075351.1, from coordinate 109,667,244 downwards.
CCCCGGATTTGAAAGCCCCATTTCGATTCAAATGTTCCGATTAGCTCAGATACGCCCCTGCGGGGCCAACACACAACACATGAACTGGGTAAAAGATAGAGGTTGGTCAGGGCATCATTTTAATGCCCTCATATGTGGTGGAGGTTGCCTGAGTACGGTGAACGAAGCCGACGATCTCCCATGCGATTTTTCTCTTCGTCTGAGCGCCGGAGTAGCAAGTGAAATAATGACGTCAGCTGACGTCAATACGCATCACCCAGATGCGTTACCACGGATATGCATGATCAAAATGCGTATCATAGGCAGCGCATGACCAGCCTGCGTAGTCCGTGGGCACAAAGGGCGGAGTGTTTTGGATATAGGCATTTCGGGCATGTTCCACACAAAAATGAGGTAGCTTGGGCATTTTCTCTAAAATTAAATATGTTTTTAATTTAAATATGTTGTTATTTGAAGTTTGGGTCTTTAGTAGAGTAGTTTAAATGTATGATATTAAGTAGCATTTGATCTAACTATTTTTATTTATTGACCAAAAATTTAACTGTTATTATTTGTTGTGTCATGTGTGGTTGAACCGAAGCTAAACTACAAAATAATTATAATTCTATTTTCTTATAATTATACGAATTTTTTTGTATATTTTATTAATGATTGGAATATATGGTCTGATATTTTTGAATATATATTAATGATTGTAAGATAATAATATCGTTAGTATTTTTAGGTGAATTTATAAAATGTAATATGTTTTAAATTAAAAGGTAACATGTTTAAATAAAAAAAGAAATATAAATAATTGTAAGATATAGTAAAATTGTATTTTTAGGTGTTTATAAAAGGTAATCGGCAAGTTACTATTAATTTTATTATTTATTAAAAAATGACCGAAAATCGAAAACCGAAAACCAAAAATTAAAAACCAAAACTTTTATTGTTTCAACTTTAATATTGTTGTATAGATATGTTGATCATGTATGTGAAATAAATGAAAGGCAAAAAAATTAAATTAATAAAAGTTAAGAAGTCAATGAAACAACTACGGACAAGCACAAAATAAAATTAATTTGAAAACTTATTTCTAATATAAGTTCTCATAATAATTATTTTTTTGATAACTTTTAATAGATGTCCACAAATGTGCATACAACTCACATAATTATGATAATTTTTAAAATATACAAAATTTAACTATTACTTGAATTTATGTAATGTAGGCATATTAACAATTCATTGCATATATTAACTTTTTAATTATTTTATGTGAACATATTAACCAATTTATTATATATTTTAACTTTTAGTTGTTTGCTTATAAACATACACCAACTACGCAATTCGTACTCATTTAGTAAATACAAATTACACGTTATATAAAAAAATCATTACACTAAATTAACAATGTTACGAAGCTTATTTAGTAAAATATTACATATATACAAAGAATGAGTTAAGTTGTATGGAGACCGATGTTTCATCGGAAATCTTGTTATGCGACCATATATGTTATGCGAGTAAAAACCTGCAAAATGAGTTATTTTACAAAACATGTTTATGTATATAACTATTTCATTGAAAATCATGCATGTTTTGCTAACAAAACATTGCAAAACGTAATGTTCTGCAAATCACATTCATTTTGCATAACTTTACAAAACACACATGTTGTGCTTACGTAACATACATGATTATACATGATTTCGAAGATTCCAACAAAATAGTGATTTTTATGTAACACGTTATGAAAAATAATAAATTTTGTAATATTTTGAATGCAGAACGCATATGGTTTCAGCGATTTCCAATGAAATGATTTTATTCATAGAACTTTTCTCTACAAATTATATGTATGGATAATTAATTAACTTATATTAAATATATCTAAACATTATAAAATATTGGACAATAAATAACATTCAAAAAAACTATAATTATGTATTAAATGTTATAAATAAAGTATAATATTAAGTGTTCAATCAACTATTGTAAAGAGAATTATATCTATAAAAAAAGAGATGAGGCAGATAAAAGAAAGTAGGAGTATATGTTTTATTGTGTTTTCTGTACATTCTGCACAAGTACATTCATGTCTATTTATAGGGTAATTTTCACCGCCAACGAAATATGAAAGCATTTAACTTTTGCGGCTCCGTGTATTGGTAATCTAAACTTACAGCTTCTAATCTTTTTAGCTGACCCTTGGTTTGTGTGTCACAACTCAGGTATAGGTAATATACATTTGACAATCAACTCATGTATTTATTGCTTTCATAACACTCCCCCTTGATTGTCAAATGTGAGTACAGATTGACTTCCTCATTAAAATCTTGCAAGGAAAAACCCAGTGGGATAAAAACCTTGACAAAGGAAAAAGAGTACAGTCTCCCCCTGAACAAAACATCTCACAATTTGACATTTTGTTGTAACAAGAATTTCAGTCTTCGCATTCCAATATTATTTTGAAGCTTTTCAAATGTTGATGTAGGCAGTGACTTTGTGAGTAAATCCGCCAAATTATCACATGAACGAACTTGTTGGACATCAATGTCACCATTCTCTTGTAGTTCATGAGTGTAGAAGAATTTCGGTAAGATATGTTTTGTTCGATCCCCTTTGATATAGCCTTCCTTTAGTTGCTTAATGCAAGCTGAGTTGTCCTCGAACATAACTGTATGACTGTTTGAAATACTTGATAAGCCACATGATTCTCGGATATGTTGAATGATAGACCATAACCAAATACATTTTCTACTTGCTTCATGGATTACAAGTAACTCTTCATGGTTAGATGAAGTTGTTGCCATAGTTTGTTTTGTAGACTTCCAAGAAATAGCAGTGCCACAATATGTGAATAGATAACCTGTTTGAGATCGCCCAAAATGAGGGTCTAACATGTACCCAGCATCCGCATATCCAATTAGTTACGATTTTGAATTGTTTGGGAAGAATAGTCCAAGATAAATTGTCCCACGAAGATATCTGAATATATGTTTGATCCCATCCCAATGCCTTTTAGTTGGATCAGGATTGAATCTCGCCAACAGGTTCACAGCAAATACAATATCAGGTCGTGTGTTATTTGTAAGATACATAAGAGCTCCAATTGTACTAAGATATGGAACTTCAGGCCCAAGTGCATCTTCATCTTCTTTTCTAGGACGGAAGGGATCCTTCTCAACTTCTAGCGATCGAACAATCATCGGTGTAGTTAGTGGATGAGCTTTGTCCATGTAGAATCGTTCAAGAACCTTTTCTGTGTAGGTTGACTGATGAATAAATATGCCTGAAGATATGTGCTCCACCTGTATACCTAAACAAAATCTTATCTTTCCAAGATCTTTCATTTCAAACTCATTTTTCAAATAGTTAGCAACATTAGTAATATCTTCAGAAGTACCTACAATATTCAAATCATCCACATATACTGCAATAATAAAAAAAACCAGATTGTGACCTTTTGATAAACACACATGGACACACTTGATTATTTATATAACCATTATTCAAATAAATATTCATTAAGCCTGTTGTACCACATATGACCAGATTTTTTCAAGCCATATAATGATCGTTGTAGCTTAACTGAGTATAAATGTTGAGGCTTAGTTTCCTCTAACTTTAAATCTTCAGGGATTTTCATATAAATATCACTATCAAGTGATCCATAAAGGTAGGTTGTCAGGACGTCCATTAGATGTGTTTCTAATCTTTCCATACAAGCCATACCCACTAGAAAATGAAAAGTGACTCCATCCATTATAGGAGAGTAAGTTTCCTGGTAATCAAATTCAGGCCTCTGAGAGAATACCTGGGCTATCAGCTAGGCCTTTTCCCTTACAATTTCATTTCTCTCATTTCATTTTCGTACAAATACCCATCTATTTTTAATGGGAACCACACTAGCTGGTGTTCGGACTGCGGGTCCAAAAACATTTCTCTTGCGCAAGGATTACAATTCTTCCTGGATTGTAATTTTCCATTTTGGCCAATCATCTATTTGTCGACATTCTTCCACACTTTGTGGTTCAGGATCGGAGTTCATAATAATATCACATTCCACGAAAAAAGCATATACATCATCAAACCTCAATATTCCCATGATCCAATAATTTTCCATTATGTACATAACTCATTGAGATCTCATAATTTTCAGGTACCTTTGCTTTTATGGAAGCATGTGCCACTTCAGGGGCAATATCCTCTTCTGGAGGTAATACAACTTTGGGTGGTTTTGACACACACTTCAGGGGCTTGAACCTCTTCAGAAGGTGATACCACTTCTGGGGTATTTGATATAGTCACTTTAGGAATATTTGCCACTTCAAGGGCACGTTCATTCAATTTCTATTTTCGTGGTACAACATCTTTCGCACCAACAGGTCTACCACGCTTATGGCGTGGTTTTGAATTACCAATCAATTCTTCAGGAATTGATTTATGAACAGGGATTTCAACCATGGCCGGGGCATTAACAGCGGGTATATGTGATTTTATAATAAGTCTAGAATCATTGAAAGCATATGGCATTTGATTATCAATATTTTGCATATGAATTATTCTTAAAATCTCAGATTCACATTGTTTAGTTCGTGGATCAATATCATTTAATCCTGATGCATTCCATGATAGTTCAGAATTTAATTTATGCAAAACATTATCTCCCCCTAATGGAAGGAACACATACTCCTCAAAATGACAATCAGCATAACGAGCAATAAACACATCACCAGTTAACGGTTCAAGATATCTTATGATAGATGGTGAGTCAAAACCAACATATACGCCTACTCTTCTTTATGGACCCATTTTGGATCTCTATGGAAGTGCAATGGGAACATATACGACACAACCAAAAATCTTAAAGTGTGAAATATCATGAACTTGGGCAAGGTCTAACTCATGGGGAGATTGTTTGAGGTAAGCAGATTGCCTTATCTTAATTACTTTTGATGCATGAAGTATTGCATGACCCCAAACTAGGACTGACAATTTTGGACCCGCGACCCGAACCCAACCCGCTTGGGTCGGTTTCGGGTTTATATTTTTCGGGTTCGGGTCGGTTTCGGGTTGACCCTAACTTGACCCGAAAAAATCGGGTTGGGTTCCGGTTACCCGAAACTGACCCGAATATATATATAATTATTTTTAATATATATATATATATTATTCTTAATATATAATATTTTTAATATATATATATATATATATATATATATAATTATATATATAATTATATATATAATATATATATTATTATATATAGATAATATATATATTATTTTTAATATATATATATTATTTTTATATTATATTATTTTATATATATAATATATATTATTATATATATATATAATTTTTAAAATTTTAAAAAATTAAATTTTTGGGTCGGGTTACCCAAAACCGTGTCGGGTTCGGGTTGAGCACCTGTACCCATTAAATTTTCGGGTCGGGTTCGGGTTGAGTCAAAAATGCGACCCGAGTCTGCTGACCCGACCCGAACCCGACCGGAAACCCGAAATTGCCAGCCCTACCCCAAACGGATGTAGGCAATTTGGCTCTTAAAAGTAAGGGACGTGCAATGAGTTGAAGTCTTTTAATTAGAGATTCTGCTAAGCCATTTTGTGTATGCACGTGAGCTATAGGGTGTTCGACTGAGATCCCTACTCACATACAATAATCATTAAAAGTTGCAGATGTAAATTTAGCAGCATTATCTAGTCGAATTGATTTAATGGGATGGTTAGGAAATTGGGCTCGCAATTTGATTATTTGAGCAAGAAATTTGGCAAAGGTTGTATTTCGTGTAGAGAGTAGACAGACATGAGACCATCTAGTTGATGCATCGATTAGAACCATGAAATATCAGAATGGACCATATGACGGATGAATAGGACCACAAATGTCACCTTGGATTCTTTCTAAGAAATTTGGAGACTCGGTTTGAAGTTTAACTGGAGATGGTCAAACAATTACTTTTCCTAAAGAACATGCTGAACCAGAAAGTTCATTATGTGGTATGACCTTTTGATCTTTAAGAGGATGTCCAACAAAATTTTATATATTACGACGCATCATAGATACTCGTGGATGACCAAGTCTTTCATACCAAAGGGTGAGTGATTTTGGGTCTATGATTTTCGGAATGGTGATACTATGGGACTCAATGACTCTAATTTGGGTAGCATATAATCCAGAAGATATTGAATGTAATTTTTCTAAGATTTTTTTTGACCTAAAAAGGTTGAAGTGATAAGCAGATATTCTTTTTCATTCTTACTAGTAGTTTCTACGTGGAAATCATTAAGACGAATGTCTTTAAAACTCAAACGATTTCTAGTGGATTTACTAGAATATAGAGCATTATGTACATGAATTTGTGCCTCGTTTGGTAGGATAAAACTGGCTTTCCAAAAATCTTCTATTATATTTGATGTGCCCGAAATGGTATAGACATGTGAGTTGGTTTTAGTCAAATGTGAAAAAAAATTCTGATTTTGTAAAATTGTGTGAGTGGTGGGGTAATCAGCAATGCATAAATCTCCAATATTTATATTGTGCACAACTATAAATGAACAACAATTTCATTAAAGCAAATCAAGTACATAAAGCAAGAACGTAAAACAAGTACATTAAAACAAGAAAATCAAAGCAAATACGTAAGGAACATGCATTTAAAGCGATACATATAAGAACTAGTCATCTAAGTCGTAGTATAGATTAGCACTATTATTAAGTTCAGTTAGAGTCTTGTTGATTGGTTCATCGTTAAAGCTAGCCAAATTTATTTCCACCATTTGTCCATTCTGCTTTATAGATGACTTGTAAAGTTCTATAAGATGTCTAGGTGTGTGTCAAGTACAAGTCCAATGCCCATGAGCCCCACATCTAAAACATATATATCTAGTATCTCCTTCCTGTGGTGCCTTCCTTTTATTCGATGCCTCATTTTACCACTTCTGGTGGGTAGAGTTGTTGTAGCCATCACGCTGCCACTTTAGGTGGCCAGAGTTATACTGATTGCGAAACCGACTACAAAAATTTTCACGTCCACGGTTTCGTCCGTAACCTCGTCCTCCTCTATGCCCTTTCCCACGCTCATTCTTCCGGAATGACGTGTTATGTACTTCGGATAACTGGGCAGAGCCTGTGGGACGTAACTAATGATTTTTCCAGATACATCCAGTACAACAAAATCTAATTTTACGAGATTCGCCATTCTGAATATAAAATAAATATTTAAAACATGGTATAACAATATGACAAAAGAGTGAACAGCTGATCATGTATCACATAATAAAATTTGTGATATAAAATAATCGGTGACATAATATAAAAATTAAAATTATGTAAACATAGCTAACGTTTAACTTAAACAATAACACCGATAATAACATGCATGATAATAACTACGTCTAAAATTAAATGAATAGGGTTAGATCGTACCTTATTGATCAAACAAAATTCGGACAGGACCTCAACTAAAATAGATTAAATTGGATTGTACTTCGTTCGTCGGATAAAGTTCGGGACAGAGTCTCATGGTGATAACGTGTTATAAATAAAGTATAATATTGAGTGTTCAGTCGACTATTGTAAAGAGAATTATATCTATAAGAAAAGATATCGATGAGGCATATAAAAGAAAACAGGATTATATGTTTTATTGTGTTTTCTGTACATCCTGCATAAGTACATTCATATCTATTTATAGGGTAATTTTCACCGCCAATGAAATATGAAAGCATTTAAATTTTGCGGCTCCGTGTATTGGTAATCTAAACTTACACCTTCTAATCTTCTTAGCTGACCCTTGGTTTGTGTGTTACAACTAAGGTATAGGTAACATACATCTGACAATAAACTCATGTATTTATTGTTTTCATAACATTAAAGAAATTATAAAAAATTAGGGGTGGTGCTGAATGAGGTCATGTTTACTGAATGCAGTTCATGGATATTACATTTAAACCCTTTTGCATGATACCCTATTAAATACATGTTGTTGTGAAAATGTATGGATGAAACACAACATAACATGAATAATTTATGATATCATGCATTAAAATTTGGGTGAAGTGCCAAAATGGCACAATTTGAGAGAAAAATGCCCAAAATAGCACTTTCTAGGAAGTGTGCCCGCGCCTGGCACTTTGATAACGCATGTAGGAGTTGCGTTAGGGGGTAACGCATGTGCAACATGCGTTACTCGTTCATTTTACACACCTCCCAGCTGAAAAAACAAGAAAAACGCAACCAACACCTGCGTTTTGGGTGTAACGCATGTGCGTCATGCGTTACAGGGGTAACGCATCACGCACTTGCGTTACACCCAAAACGCAAGTATGAGATGCGTTAATGTCGTTTTTTTCAGCTGCGGAGCAGACAAATGAACGAGTAACGCATGTACAACATGCGTTACCCCAAAACGCAACTATTATATGCGTGAACAAAGTGCCAGGTGCGGGTACTCTTTTCCAGAAGTGCTATTTTGGACATCCAACCCCCATTTTTGTGCCATTTTGGGCATTTTCTCTTAAAATTTAAAATTTTATATTACAATAATTAATTTAGTAATATTAAATTTGTTTTAATCTTGTTTATTTATTTAAAAATATCCATATTTTCAATTTTAAAATAGGTATATTACATCATTAAAAAATTTATAGTTTTAGATATTTAAATATCCTAGATTAATACAATTAATAATTGAGGTTTATAGGTTTAGGTTTAAGATTCTTCTTTCCCATCAATGTTTAAGCAACAATTGACCTGTAAAAAAAACAACAATCCTAAGTCATTTCAAAATTAAACAATTTGTTTACAATTTATGAATATGTAAAATATTATATTTTTTACCATATTCATATGTCTAGGACATATATTAAAGTGTTCACGATTCATCTAATTTATATGTAATTACACATGAATAATATTACATAAAAGAATAAAAAAAATTAAATAAAAACACACAGCAAAGATAAAACATGGTTATTTATTATAGGGTTATTTATTACATGACAATTAATGTATAGTTGAAGAAAATAAACCTGAAATTTTAAAAGTGTCCACTAGGATAGTATCATTCAATTTTGGTTAATTGGCTAATACATAACTGAACTCGTGCCTAACTTGCAGTTGGGTAACTGAACTCAAAAAACTTGCAAATAGGTAAGTGCACTAATAATTTATTGCGATCTAACCACTAAACACGAGAAAACTTGTAGCACCGTTAACTCGCGTTGACTTTTGACGGTGCCTCGTTATCTCTTGCCACGTATGAATCCATGTCAGTATTTTAACTTAAAATTAAATCGAAAATAACATAAACCCACTACTCTTGACCCGATAATAACCCAGATATTAACCCCAATTACATACAACCCCAATTATACACACACCTTTACACACAGATTAAACAGAGATGAAATCACTGGCGACGGAAGTTAAAAATCCTCCTTCGACGGAAGAACCCATGTAAGTTCTTAATTTTAATCTTCCATTCTTAATTTTACTCTTGACGTTTTTTATTGTGGTTTTACAAAATCAAAATCTTGACCGAAGAACTTCATTTTTTTCAGGGAAAAGTTGTATAAAGTGATTGTACGTTACGGGGGCAAATTTAAACACCACCCCGTCTTCAAATACACCTCTAAGAAGGAGAAGATCTTAGAAGGGATTGACCTCGAAGCATTCAGTGTTCCCGAATTGAAGGTATGTTTAGGAGAATTGAAGATATTTAAAGAGTTTGATTCTTTGTATTACAAACGTGAATCTGGTATTAGATTGTTGACTAGAGAAACAAAGGCTGAATGGATTAGTTTGAGTCAATCTATATGTGATAATACTGCAACTTTATTTGTGTATCATCAAACACCAGTTGATTGCGATGGTGATGAGGTTAATCCTCTTACTGGGGATGGGCTTGGGGATGGTTACAAAGTACTTAGAATAGAATGGAGGGGTGAGTATGTTGACATCAGGGTAGATGTAGACAAAAGTACTCTGTTAGATATTGTCATGACTTATGAGGATGAAGCTAAGAAACATGGTATCAAGTTGGATTATAAATTTCCAACCTTTTCTTGTTTGTTTGAAATGAAACATCATAAGTTGTTAGTAGACAAGGATCTAATGACCATGTTCCAAAGATTGTCTGGCAAATCTTTGATCCCTATATGGGTAGGGACAACCATGACACCAAACACATTGTACAAACTGGTCCTAAATTTTAAAAAAGAAAATGAAAGTAAACAAGCTGTTGTGGATGAAAATGAGGTTGATGATGTTAACTCGAATAACTTGTAGAAGGGGGGGTTGAATACAAGTTATATAATCGTGTCTGATTTTTGCTTGATTAGATGAACAAGAACAAACGAATAAATCAAACTCTGTTTGTATTAAAATAAATCAAATACAAACTCTACCAAAGGTGTACAATACCTTTAGCAGTTGCTGACAATACAAATCTCTCTCTGTTTGTTTCGAACTCTCGAATACAAACCTTATACAGAGCTACGTGATTCGCACTCGATCCTCTCGATTACAATCGCTCAACGCTCTTTTTACAATGATATTGAGAAAGTATTTATAATGCTACCTATCAACTAATAACAGAAAGTTCAAATCCATATATGATAATGTTCTGCCGTCTAGTCGATAGTTTCCATCAATAGCAAATTCTTTCCTTCATAATATCTTCTTGCTTGTTCTTCAAAACAACGATCCTGTTTTATAGCACTTGCCAGCTTCTGTAGCATCTATAATGACATCATCAATAGCACGACTGATATCAGGATTTGACCTTGCATCAGTATTTGATCAACCATCAGTATTAGACTTCGTCCATCAGGATTTGCTCTGTTCCTGACATGTAGTCTCCGATGCACTGTTCATTCCTGACTAAACTTCTATAGATAACTGTCTAACTGCTAAATCCTTTATAGATCAGGATTTACAAGAAGTATAAGTAAAATTCTATTCTTAACATCACAACTTCTGAATTATTCCTAACAATCTCCCCTATTTATGCTTTAAAATCTGAAGCATAAATCTAAGTTGTAGATGTCAAAACATATAATAATACAACCAGAATAGAATTTCTGAAATAAGAATCATGAAGTTTAAGTACCTCCTTCCTTAGATGTAGACATGTATCTAGTACTTAGACGAAAGAATTTCAACTATTTGATGCTTCTTTTCCTTTACCACTCCCCTGTTGAGATTCACCTCTGTCACTATCTTTATCTCCCCCACCAGTTCTTCTTTTATCTCCAGTCCGTTGTTGTTGTTGTCTTTGAATTGTCTTTATCTCCCCCTTTTTGACATCAGCAACGTTGATTCCAAGAGATTCAGTAACAGAACAAATGAGATTCATCAGAACTGCTTGATTTTCCATAATAGTGACTTGGTTATCTTCAAGTGTTTGAAGTCTTGATTGAATTTGAATTTGAGAATTCTGAATATCCTTGAGAACATCAGAATGAACTTCAATGTTGGAAGTGTGCGGAATTTCTTCAGAATCAGATACAGAAGTATCCTTATTATCAAGTTTTGTAGAAGAAGTTGCATGTGTTGCATGCTCTACTGAAGTAGAATGATATTCAAGTAATAATACTCGAGTAGACGTACAAACATCTTCAACTCTCTGATCTGAAGCTGCAATATGATCATCCTGTCCTTCACCAGTATTCTGTGTACTAACATCTACAAATCCTGACTCCTCTTTAGAGTGATCAGAGACGGTTGATGTCTCAATTCTAGCTGATATTGGAAGTACATACAAAGGAATAGTTGGATCATCAGGAATGTCTTCTGGTACATGCGTAGTAAGAGATTGTCTTAGCCTTACACCTCTTCTGTTGATAATTCCTGCAAGCCTTTCTTTCTCCTTCTGAGCTTTAACTTCTAGCTTTGCATTGTGCTTTGCTAAGTCATTCTTCTCATACATTTTGATAAAAGAATAAGTACCAGCATCCATACCAAGATTTTCATACCAAGATTCAGGAAAAACCTGATCCCAGAAATCAAACGATGGTGGTTTCCTAATTATCTCTCCCTCGCTATGGAGTTGATCATCCATACCCTCATTCTCACTTTGACTATCTAAAGTCAACACTCTTTCTACCTCTCCTTTTGCCTGGTCAGGAGTCAGCCTCTCAGTGTGTGGAACTATGTTCATCTTTTCAATTGTATCACTCAAATTTGGATAAGTGCTCTCATGACCTACAGAAAAATAGGGGTTAGAAGGAGTTTTTATACCTGAACTCACATGGAGAGAGGGTTCCTCATATGGCATGGGGTTTGAGGTTTTCTCCAAGGAGTGAGCTGCTATAGTCTCTGAACCCTTACAATCATCTACTTTCTTTTCAGAGATTACAGGCTCCAGTATACCACTTTCAGGTTCTACACTAAACTCTAATGCCTTCAGTAAAACTTCATTAGACATCACAGTTTGTGTGTTACCATCTTTAAGTGTTGTTTGCTGAGACACACCCTCAAGGTGGATAGACTCTGACTGAACGATACTTGTTTGATCTTCAGGAAAATCAATCAAAGCCATTCCTCCCATATCATAGGGTTTCTCACTTGCAATTTCAGTCATCACAAAAGACCTTTCAGCATCAGCTATCACAGTTCCTGAGTCATTCAACCTCTGACTAGATGGTTCTTGTGTTGCAGTGACTGTGATCTGATCTATACTACTATTCACCACTGGTACAATAGTATCCTCTGTTGACTACTTCCCTCTATCTACTTCCTCCTCTTGATCACCTTGAGCTGGAGCATCTTCAATAATAACATCCTTGTGAAACAAATATGTGTGAAGTGATTGAAGTGCAACATGCTTTGGAAGTCCAAATTTCTTGACTAAGTCCTTTCTGACAGATTGATAGAAATACTTTTTCATCAAGTCAAGTCTTCGATGTAGAAGTCCATATTCTTCAGGAAATGAAAGTTTTGGAACTCTTTCAAGTAGAAATTGTAGAACAGGTTTTGAAAGTTTCACTTTGATAGATATAACTCCTATAGCCAGTCTATATGACAATGTAGTTTCACATGAAGCATTAATATCCAGATCTCTATTGTCAGTTGCTAACTATGATATATCTTGATTTGTAGAGACCTGCACAATGTTAGTTGGACTAGACTCTGTGTGTGTAGGTGACAAATGAATCTTTCTCCTTATTCTCCTGGTATAGTGAGCAAAAGATTTATCTTGAGAAGATTCAAGAGGTGTAGACACAGAAGTGATCTTGGGATGAGATCCTTTTTAATAGACACAGTCTTTGAGAGACAGTATCCAGTAACTGTTTTCCCTTTTTAAGAACTACAGCCTTTTGAGAGACTGCAGCCTGGCTGTGACTAGGTGTTTCAACTCTTTGTCCTAGCTTAGAAAGTTGAATTGTAGCCTTCAATTCTGCTCTCTCAGCAAGAGTTAAATTATCATCATCTTCACTAGAACTACTACTAGAAACAACAAATCTTCTCTTTCTTACAACTGATGTCTTTTGAGAAACAACAGAGGTAGGTTTCTTTGAAACAATAGGCTGTGGATCAAAACATGGTTCTAGAATTGTTGCAGAGACTATAAGGTTTTGGGTTACTTGGGTAGACACAAGGGGGTTCTCCTCCAAATGAGATTCCTGAGTCATTTCACCACAAAAGAAAGAAGAATTGTAGATAGTAGGAAGATGAGTTTTTAGAAGTACCTGAACATGATATGGATAATGCATTGCAGGTATTCCATCTAGATTCTTTTCATTGTCCTTCTTTGTAATGTCAGAGAAAATTCTCTTTTGCTGTACATAAGAAGAAACAAATGTTCCCTACCAAATCTAGCTTCAATATCAGGAATAAAATGGTTAATAAACAACTACATGAATCTATGATAATAAACCATTTTCCTGTCATGATCTCTTGACCCAAGTTTGATACACATCTGACTTAATATAATGTCACCAAAGTTTATTACTCTGTTATAAAGCAAACAATATGTAATATGAGATGTAACAGCAGTAATCTGTTGAAAAGAACTACATTTGCCAGTAAAACATTTAGCGATTTGATCAAAGAAGAAAGACCATTCTTTCCTAAGAAAAGATCTATTTAACTGGCTCATGTTATCTTGAGGTCCATTATAACCTAGTTCAAACAACATAGTTCTAACATTATCATCAGATGGTACATTCTCAATGTTCATACTAACAGGTAAGTGAAGTACTGAATTAACAACGGATTCAGTAATATCAAATGAGTCTTGTCCTAAGTGTAGAACAATCTTACCTGATTGACTCTGAGTAGAATCAATTACCTCAGCATTCTCCCAAGCTTGTGAAACAACTGCTTGATTAATCTGTGGAGATGCTGTCAAGGCATAACTTAATGGTCCATTCGCCAAAAAGTCCATAATCGAGTGAAAATCAATTGACACCCCTTTCTTGTTGGTGATGGCTGCTACATGATTATTCATCATAAAATCAAAGTCACCAAACTTGAAAGCTACTGATTTGGGTAATCTTCTTTGAGCTGCCATTTTTTATCTGAAAAGAACTTAAGAAATCTTGAAATTTGATTAGTGATTTCGAGAACTCGAGAGTGTTTTTGCTTTAGAGAGTATGAAATCAGAGAAAGCAATTACACGATTAGAGTTTCAAAACAAGTATAATTCAAAAATTCTTCAGACCCACTAACCCACGTTGACACTTAGGTTGACAGGTGTCAGTCCCTGAAAAGATGTAGTTACCCACGATTTTTGGAAAATAAAATCCAAAATTGATTTTATTAAAATAAATCAGTGTAAAATCAAGATAAAAGTCAATAATGATCAGCTTCCTCTTCCTGATGTGATCTTCTCATCAAGATAATCATAATATTTCAATGTGATCTCAAAATAAAAATAGTCACCAATCCTGATGAAATCATACTCGTAATCCTGATCAATATAATCTTGATTCCAGAGACTAAATGGAGTTTCCACGTGGCATTTTCTTTTTCCTGAAAAAGAATAAACAGTTATCTGAACAAAATCAATTGGTTAGACACGTTTAACATTTCTTGAAAATACAAGAAATACAGTCATGTGCAATAATGACTGACTGCATTGATAACCCAAGCGACTGTTCAGCTTCTTTCGTCTTTCTATAAAAGAAACAGACGTCTTATGCCATACTCCAAAAACCTATCAATCTCTCTTCTTGTAACTCATGGCTCTCAACCCAAATAGCCATACAAATTCAACCTGTAGATCTCTCAAAGACGATGACCATCTTGTTCTTGTCGACCAAAAATTAATCTTTGAAAATATGACTTTTCTCATCGAAATAGTCATGGCTCGAGTAGATTCAGATAATGTCCAGAAATATCTCCTAGAGTATCCATCTATTGGATACAATCTTCCCCTAACCTCCTCACAACTTGAGGATGAAGAGTTTGGCCGAGAGTCTGAGGTTAATCTTGATGGAGATGCTATTCATTCTTCCATCGATTCTCAATAAAACAAAGATCCAGTCAGCTACTCTCGTTCAAGTCATCCTGTGAAGACATTCAAGAGCAGATGAGGCATTTAAAATCCTCAATCGAGGTTCTTGAGATGCTCTTTGTCCTGTCTCTCAGGTGAATGAAAGAAGCAAGATTCAAAAGATTACAACATTAGACAAGATTAGGATTATCTGTAATAGTTAGACAAAAAGAAGTTTGTATTTCATTTCCTATGTATGTATTACTTTCAATTAATGAAAATACAAGTTTCGATCTATCTATCTTGTCTATTGTTCCCTGTTTATTGAATGATAACAAGTATATCAGTATGTATGTGTTAAACATGACAGTATAGACTCAACAAGACTTAGAATTGGACTACTTAAGAACATGAACTTCAGGATTTGAATCAGTAAACACAAATTTCACAATCCTGATACTGACGATGCAATCCTGATGTCAATATTGATGACGTCAGTATACTGATATCAATCCTAATCCTGATGCTTATTAACAAGTCTATCATACTGAATTTATCAAGGCAACATGTTACAGCTAAAACATTTAGCAATTAAGTATAGATCCTGACAAGATTACCAAGTCTATAAGCTGAAAACAACATACCTTGCTACTTATGCAGATGTTAAAGATCTAGAAATTTAACATTCCTAACTCACTAACCAATCTAATGAATGTAGCCTCATCAAGTGGTTTAGTTAGGATATTTGCAAGCTGTTTGTCAATAGGAAAAAAATGAAGTTCCATAGTACAATTCTCAATATGTTCTCTAATAAAATGATACCTGACATCAATGTGCTTAGTCCTTGAATGTTGAACTGGATTCTCTGCAATTTTGATAGCACTAGTATTATCACAAAACATAGGAATATCACTAAGTGTCATACCATAATCCATCAACTGATTTCTTATCCAAAGGAGCTGTGCACAACAACTGCCTGTTGCAATGTACTCAGCTTCTGCAGTTGAGGTTGAAACTGATTGCTGCTTCTTGCTTGCCCAAGAAATCAATCCGTTTCCCAAGAATTGACATGTACCTGTAGTGCTTTTCCTGTCTATTTTACACCCTGCATAATCAGAGCCTGAATAGCAAATTAGGGAGAAATCAGATTCTCTAGGATATCACAAACCAAGATTTGGAGTTCCCTTGAGATATCTAAAAATTCTCTTCACAGCAATTAAATGAGATTCCTTAGGATCACTTTGGAATCTAGCACATAAATAGGTAGAAAACATTATATCTGGTCTACTTGAAGTTAAATACAACAGTGAACCTATCATGCCTCTATAGCTAGTGTTATCAACACTCTTTCCCTTAGGATCAGAGTCTAGCTTAGTGGCTGTTACCATGGGTGTCTTTGCAACTACACAGTCTTGAAAGTCAAACCTTCTTAATAGATCTTTGATATACTTTGACTGATTAATGAAAATACCAGTCTCAGTCTGTTTGACCTGTAAGCCTAAGAAATAATTGAGTTCACCCATCATGCTCATCTGATACTTAGACTGCATAAGCTTGCTAAACTTAGCACACAAATTTTCATTAGTAGAGCCAAATATGATGTCATCAACATAAACTTGAACTAAAAGAAATTCACCTTTAATCTTTCTAAAGAATAGAGTTTTGTCAATTGTACCTCTTGTGAAGCCATTTTCAAGAAGAAATTTAGACAAAGTCTCATACCATGCTCTTGGTACCTGCTTTAGTCCATAGAGTGCCTTTCCAAGTTTGTAGACATGATTTGGAAATTTCGGATCAACAAAGTCAGGTGATTGCTCCACATACACTTCCTCATCAAGTTTGCCATTAAGAAAAGCACTCTTTACATCCATCTGGTATACTTTAAATTTTGAATGAGCTGCAAATGCAAGAAACATCCTGATTGCTTCCAATCTTGCTACTGGGGCAAAGGTTTCATCATAATCAATTCCTTCCCCTTGAGAGTATCCCTTGGATACCAGTCTTGCTTTATTTCTTACAATCATACCAGATTCATCTAGCTTGTTTCTGAAAACCCATCTTGCACTAACAATAGATCTATCTTTAGGTCTTGGTACCAGTTTCTAGACTTTGTTCCTCTCAAACTCATTTAATTCCTTCTGCATTGCAATAACCCAATCAGGATCCTGTAAGGCTTCTTCAACCTTCTTAGGTTCATTCTTTGAGAGAAAACAGCTGTACAAGCATTCATTTTGAGCTGATCTTCTAGTTCGAACACCACTACTGGGATCACCAATAATCAAATCTTCAGTATGATTCCTTGTCCATTTTCTAACAGGTGGTAGATTACTCCTGCCAGACTCTCCCCCTAAGTTAGTGGTATCTCTTGTAGAAGAACTTTCTCTGCCTTCAAAAGCTCCATCTTGATCAGTAGAATCAGTAGATTCCATACTGCTGCTAGTTTCTGATCTTCTCTCACTATACTCTAAAGGATCAGTTCTTGATGGAGTAGACTCTGAATAACTAGTCTGCTCCTGATGATCAATGTGTTCTCCTTGATTGTTTTGCTCCCCCTCAACAGTAGCATTCCTTTGAGAAGCAATAGAGATTTTTCCTGGAGAACCTTCATCATCACTGGAGGGAATCTCAGAATCCTTAAGATTTTCAAATTCCAAATTGTCATGGCTTTCATCAGTTTGCAAAATTCCAAACTTCTTATCATCAAATGCAACATGAATTGATTCCATAACAATGTGAGTTCTGAGATTATAAACTTTGAAGGCCTTTGATGCTGAATATCCTAGAAAGATTGCTTCATCCGATTTGGCTTCAAATTTTCCAAGTTGTTCTGGATGAACTTTTATGACATAGCACTTGCATCCAAAGATGTGAAAGTATTTCACACTTGGTTTCTTTCCTTTGATCATCTCATAGGGAGTCTTACCATGACCATTTACCAAGATACAGTTCTGAGTGAAACATGCAATATTGATAGCTTCTGCCCAGAAATAGGTTGGAAGCTTTGCATCTGCAAGCATGGTTCTTGCTGCCTCTATGAGAGTTCTGTTCTTTCTTTCTACTACACCATTCTGCTAAGGTGTTCCAGGTGCAGAGAACTATTGAGTAATTCCATTGTCTGCACAATACTCCTCCATTGTGGAATTCTTGAATTATGTACCATTGTCACTCCTAAGTACCTTAACTTTGTACTCAGAGCAATTCTGAATATTCTTGACAAGTTCAATGATTTGCTGAGGAGCTTCATCCTTTTTGTGTAGAAAGAAAACCCATGTGAACCTTGTGTGATCATCCACTATAACTAGAGCATATCTCTTTTTACTGATAGACATAATGTTTACTGGACCAAATAAATCAAGATGCAGCATGTGAAATGGTTCAGTAATTGAATTCTCTATCTTGCTCTTGAAAGTGGTTCTTCTTTGTTTTCCAAGTTGACATGCATCACAAAGTCCATTTTGCACATAATTTGCCTGAGGTAGGCCTCTCACCAGATTGTGCTTAACAAGTTGATTAAGCTTCTTAAAGTTGAGATATGAGAGCTTCTTGTGCCAATTCCAGCTTTCTTCATTTGTTGCTTTGCTGTAGAGACATCTAACAATTCCTTTAGATGTATCACTTAAGCTGGCTTCATAGATGTTACCATGTCTCTGACCAATTAGAACAATGTCTCCATTCTGCATATTCAAGATTTTGCATCCTTCTTTGTCAAAGACTGATTGGTAACCTTTATCACCCAGTTGACTTATGCTTAAAAGTGTGTGTTTCAATCCTTCAACCAGTACTACATTTTCAATGATGACATTCCCCAAAACAATTGAGCCATATCCCAGAGTTTCTCCTTTGTTGCCATCTCCAAAAGATATTACTGGGCCAGCTTTCCTCTCAAACTTTGTAAGCAGGGACTTCTTTCCAGTCATATGTCCAGAGCATCCACTGTCCAAGATAATTGAATGCTTCATACCTGTGCCCTTAACAGAAGATGAAGAAGTTTTATTTGGAGATCCAGACTTGTCTGAAGCACTTGCCATGAAAGCAATGTTGTCATAATCCAATTCATCTTCAGAATCACTGGAGTTTGCCCAATCCTTATGTGTGACCATGAGTGCATTATCCTTTCCAGAATTCCTAGGCTTCTTACACTCACTTGCAAAGTGTCCAAGCTCACTGCAGTTAAAGCACTTGATCTTAGCCTTGTCAAGCTTGACAATTGTACTCTTGCCTTTGTCACTCTTCTTCTCCTCTTTCTTTTGAAAAGTTTCTTTGCTAAATCTTCTCCTGTTGAATCTTCCTTTCTTGAAAGCTTTAGCAAACATAGCAAAGAGTTCCTGCATCTCAGATTCAGAATCACTATTGTCAGAGTCTATATCATCAGTCTTTGACTCAGAACTTTCTTTGCTCTTCTTCTTCCTTGAGTCTCTTTCAGCAAATTCAGACTTCTCTTCAGGAAGCTTCTTTGATTCAGATTGAGCAGTGAGTGCAATAGTTTTCATCTTTCCTTCACTCTTGCTCTTTTTCTGCTGCTTGTCAAGTTCATAAGCCCTCAATTTTCCATAAACTGCCTCTAATGATATTTCATCCAAATCATTAGCTTCTTCAATTGCAGAGATCTTCTCATTGTAGAAATCAGGCAAGGCTTTCATGAACTTAGTATTCATATCCTCCAAGTCATAATATTTGCCATGCATGGCCATTTCATTGATGAGTTTAGTAAACTTATCAAAGGTATCAGTAAGTGACTCACCAGACTTGGATTCAAAATACTCATACTGTTGTATGAGAAGCGTCCTCATATTCTTCCAGACAGGTTTTGTTCCTTCACAGTGAACCTTTAGATTGTCCCAAATCTTCTTAGCAGTCTTACAAGAGAGAACATAGTTAGTGAGAACAGAATTAAGGCTGTTGAACAATATGTTTCTCACTTTAGCATCTTTAAGAACGTTCTCTTTGTCCTTATCTGACCATTCAGATCTAGGCTTCTCCGCTGTGTGCTCAGCAACTACTTTTCCTTCCACAGTTGCTTTAGGGACTACCCTTGTTGGAACAAAAGGCCCATCTCTAATTCTGTCAAGATAATCAAGATCTGTTTCCTCCAGGTGATGCAACATCTTCACTTCCCATAGAGTGTATTCGTTTCTCTTGAGCATAGGGATCTTAGTATTCCCATCCTTGTAACCAAACATGATTGCAGATCTTTATGATTATTCGAAATCAACCTGCTCTGATACCAATTGTTAACTCGAATAACTTGTAGAAGGGGGGTTGAATACAAGTTATATAATCGTGTCTGATTTTTACTTGATTAGATGAACAAGAACAAACGAATAAATCAAACTCTGTTTGTATTAAAATAAATCAAATACAAACTCTACCAAAGGTGTACAATACCTTTAGCAGCTGCTGACAATACAAATCTCTCTCTGTTTGTTTCGAACTCTCGAATACAAACCTTATACAGAGCTACGTGATTCGCACTCGATCCTCTCGATTACAATCGCTCAACGCTCATTTTACAATGATATTGAGAAAGTATTTATAATGCTACCTATCAACTAATAACAGAAAGTTCAAATCCATATATGATAATGTTCTGCCGTCTAGTCGATAGTTTCCATCAATAACAAATTCTTTCCTTCATAATATCTTCTTGCTTGTTCTTCAAAACAACGATCCTGTTTTATAGCACTTGCCAGTTTCTGTAGCATCCGTAATGACATCATCAGTAGCACGACTGATATCAGGATTTGACCTTGCATCAGTATTTGATCAACCATCAGTATTAGACTTCGTCCATCAGGATTTCCTCTGTTTCTGACATGTAGTCTCCGATGCACTGTTCATTCCTGGCTAAACTTCTACAGATAACTGTCTAACTGCTAAATCCTTTATAGATCAGGATTTACAAGAAGTATAAGTAAAGTTCTATTCTTAACATCACAACTTCTGAATTATTCCTAACAGATGATAATATTTTAGATGAGAATCAGGTTGATGATGATATTTAAATGAAAATCAGGTTGATCAAAATGTGGTTAATGAAAATCTGGGGGATGAGAATTTGGGGGATGAAAATATGGGGGATGAGAATCTGGTGGATGAGAATGTTGTTGATGATGATTTGTTAGATGATGATAACTTTAGCTGCAGTGATGAAGAATTTGTTGAGATTAGGAAAAGAAATAAAATCGAAAGATTAAGGATGAATGAGTATGAAAGAGAAGATGAAATTTTGATGGGTTTTCGTTCTGTGTCTTATACTTCTGATTGTAGTGGTTCTTTTGATGGGTTTAGTTAGGGGTGAGCACCGGGTGGTTTGGGCGGTTTAGGACCGCCAAACCAACCAAACCATAAATTTCAGGTTTTTAATTTTTTAAAACCATAACCAAACCAAAAACCATAACATTTTAAAAAAACCAACCTAATTATAACGGTTTGGTTTGGTCGGTTTCGGTTTAAAACCATTATTAAATAATAAAAAAGAGGCAACAACATGTGTGAACCAATAGTATAGTATCATAAAGTTTCATCAAAGCAAACCAATAGTAGCATAAAGTTTTATCAAAGCATTTATAAAATAAATTACAAAATCTTCAAATATTCCAAAGGATCATACATTAAGTTCACAAAAGTCTTAGTTAAAAAAAAGAAGTCTAAAGCATTGGATATCGAATGTAATAAAATTAATATTAAAACTATATATAATATATATATATAATATTTATATATTATTTGATCTTAATGGTCGGGTTGGTTAAATCGGGTGGAAAAATTAGTAAAACCAAACCCAACCAAAAATTTTCGGGTTTTAAAAATTTAAAACCATAACCAACCCAAATCGAAAAAAACCTAAACTTTCGATTTGGTCGGGTTGGTTTGGTCGGTTTAACCGGTTTTCGGAAAACCATGCTCACCCCTAGGTTTAGTGATGAGGAAAGTGATGAAGAAGTGTGTTATGCAACACCTTCTCAGCAGAAGAAAGGTAAAAGAGTGGGAGATTCTTTTAATCTCAAATCAACTGCCAAAGAAATTAAGTGGAAAGTAGGACTTGTTTTTGCTAGTAAAGGTGAATTTAAAGATGTTGTTAGGTCATGTTCTATGGAAACAAGTAGGTCCTACAATTATGTAGTGGATGGTAATAAAAGAATGCGAGTGGGGTGTGCTATAGATAGTATCCGTTGTAATTGGATCGGGTCAGATGCGGGGAAGTAATTGCGTACTATAGTTAGGGTCGGATTCAACAACTCAGCATACAACGTGTAAATTTTTAACACATAAGCATGCCACGTCAGATTTCCGTCAGGGACGTTAGATGGAGTTAACGGTAGTTAGTCGATTGCAAGTTTTAATTACTTTAGTGAGTTGACTGCAAGCTTTTTCAGTTTAGTTACCCAACTGCAAGTTAGGCACGAGTTCAGTTATGTATTAGCCAATTAACCCCATTCAATTTATATGTACTATTATCTCTTTATGATCTGAAGCATCACAATGTAACAAATTAAGAAGCAAACAATTGATTGATTAATCAAATATAATATATGCATATTTTTTAAAAATACTTTAAAAAAATTATGGCCATGCCTAGTGCAATTTCAAGTAACATAAATTCACATTAAAGGAAAATGCAGATAAACATAATAATATATCTATTTAATATAGTAAAATTATAATATACTAAAATGATTTATAAACAAAAAAAATGTATAATATAAGAAAGAAAAAATATACTAAAATGATTTATAAACAAAGAAAATGATTTATAAATATAATGACTTTATAATATACTAAAATAGTTTATAATTAAAGAAAATGTATAATATAATTAAAGAAAATGTATAATATAACAAAGAAAATATATACTAAAATGATTTATAAACAAAAAAAGGGTGAAATCCCCAATTACCTATATTTTAATATCCAAAACCCAAAATACCTGTCTGCACCGGAGGCTGCCCAAAATATTGTCCATCAATTACGCATTACATGAATGCGTGTTCTTTTATACGCATTACTTTCATGCGTATTCTTAATATAATTCAGTCTTTTCCATGTTGGGAGTACTGACTACGCATTTGTTTTTTGCGTATTGTACACTTGCGTAGACATGCCTGTTGTGAACCTAAATAGCAGAGATGAACCATACGCATCACATTTCCGCGTATACAGTGTATACGCATCTAGATAATGCGTGTAGTCTGTATACGCATTCATATTTTTCGTAGGCAAGGGAACTACGGCTGTTGTGTTGACTTGACTTTTGACTTATACGCATATATACAATGCGTGTAGTTTGATTTATACGCAATCCCTGTATGCGTGGTCAACACTACGCATTGTCTAGATGCGTATATTCTTTAACTTAGATCCCCAATTTCATCTCTTTCCCGACAGCAGTTCTATTTGTTTGTGTTTGCTGCTGCTACTCTTTTCAGCTATCATCTTCTTCAAAATCACACATAATGGCACACGATAATGAAAATCCTTTTTACTCTTTTCATCGAATTGTTTATGAGGTAATGCTATTTCACTTGTTAAGTAGTTAAAATTATTTAGGGTTAAATTCTGTATGGCTTCTTCGAATGTTAATTATGTATGGGGATGGTTATACTATGGTGGAAATATTATTCATGATATATAGCGTAATTGGTAGTGCATATGATCGAGATGTGATTGCCTTTGTCAAGCTGAATTTTGATTTGAAATATGAAGAGCTTTTGAATGTTGTTCGCAAGAAACTCAATATAGATCCGAATTTGTGTAGATTAAGGGTATCACGTAGGTTCATAAATCCCACAACCAACAAATATGGAGTTGTCTTACTTGTATTTTATGCGTGGTCTCTTATAGTACGCATTATCATTATGTGTGGCCTATTAGAAATTCCTGGTTCCAAATTTGTCAAATTATTTCTTTACTATAAAGGAATAAAGCTTTAGAATGAGTTTAAAATTTGGCTTGATAAATAAAGAACAAGTCTAGAAACACAACAATAATGAACATTTCAAGTGACAAGGATCCCGTCGATCATAAGTTTGCATTAACTAGCAAGCAAAGAGTCAAATACACCTTACCATTGTGCAGGATTACTTAAAGTACATCAAATTCAATAAATAACCATTTCTAAACATCTCGGAAAGTTATAGTAATTAAACATAGTTTACGATTCAAAAATAAAAGTACGAATAACATCACTAATTCAGTCAGTCTTCACACTTCATTTTTCCAGCAGCATGTATCCTCAACACTTTGATTATAATCTGCAGATAACAAACAATAGAACTATGTTAGCAATAAAAATGGTGATTTGATTTTGGGTTAGAACACTAAACTAGTTGTATATAGTTCCAAACTAAACTAAATTGTGGAGTACTAAATTGGAAAAAAGAACTTGTTATAGAATAAAAATGGCGTTTTGATTCTTGACTAGAACACTAAATCAACAGGACGTCTGCTGTGTACAACAGAGCAACGTAAAACAATGGGAAGACATCAATATAAGCATGTTATATTTTATAAAAGCCAACAATATAAACCTAACTCACACATGGACATCGGTTTGAACAATAGCCTAACTCACCTAAATTTAATTGTTGTTAACCAAACCTAGTTTTCAGCATCAATTTTAACCATTTTTCCTACACAAGACAGGAACACGTAAACAAAATGAAAATAAAAGTTAACTGGAAGGCTAGCAAGTATATAAATTTGTTGAAATAACTTACTTAGGGCGTCTTACAAAAGTTTCTAACTTTTTACGACCAGTAGTGCCACAACATGGAGGAACACGCTTTCGAGGACGTAAATTCATATGATCTTGCATTGGTTGATGTTGTGTTGGCTGCTGCGCTGGGTGGTGTACAGGTTGTTGAGCTGGATGCTGTGCTGGCTGATGTGCAGGCTGTTAAGACAAAAGCACACGCAAGTATACGTGGTCACAAGTAATATAATTAAAGTTCGTTCCATAAAGATCTGGTTATGGTTCTATTTAGTTAATGCACCTATTCAACAATGTATGGCTTTAATTCACTACTAAGACGATAAACAAATATGGTTTTTAATTATCTAATTTAAACTAAGATGCAAATTATTAAACTAAGAATTACTAAAATCTAAACCTGTATTACGTATATAAGAATAAACATGGGACTCTAACTTCATTATCTACTTTGCTTAGAGTTGACGCCTTTAATCAATGCATGTGATGGTTTTGATATCTGATCAGACAATATGAAACAAGTATAGGTTACCTCTCGGCATACAAACACCAAACTAATCATACATCCACAAAAGAGATAGAAGATGATTAGACACCAATTATGTTTAGACCCTATATCTCTATACAATTTGAAAACATAACGGTTGAAGAACAAGTTGTCTATTAAGATCACATAGGGCATCATAGTATCTCTATTCCTTCCACAAATCATGATGTTAAAACATCAACTTATCCCATGCTAGCATGGCAAGTTCTAAATCTCAAGATCCACTCTCGTTTCGCAAGAGATTAACAAATTATATGTTAGCCACGCATCTAAATACATGATTCACAACCATACGAGGATATCAAGAATACACCACACACATGTCTTTAAAGCAATCAAACTACTAAGCTACATAGATAAATCCGTTAGAATCCCATGACAACGATTAGTTCATAATTGAACCGTTCGTCACCATGGGATTTGATGAAAACATGGTATGAAACAAGATAAAAATGAAAGTAAGAATATAATTAAAACAAAAGATGAAGTAGATCTTGATCTATTGCTTGTCACGAGCGTTGAATCCTTCTCTACTTTTCTCCCTTGCAATTCTATGTTACAATAAAAAAAACGATCTAAATTATAATGCTAAGATGTGTTTTTATAGGCCTAGATATCTTGCCCAGCAAGAAAATTAACCTACAATATAATTAAAAATAGGTTTTGAAACCAAGAATGCAAATAGAACTCGAATAGGGGCACATTTAAACAAAACACATCAAAACTACAACAAACTTGAGTCCAAGTCAATCAATTTAAGCCGAAATGAAGTGATCCAAGTGGATATAAAATCCACTTATCACACCCCCAAACTTAAACCGATGCTTGTCCTCAAGCATAAACACACATAACTATATACAACGAACTAGTACCACTTCCGTACGTAGGTGATCACGGTTGCATTTGGCATATGCAACAAGCCCTTTAAACCCCTAGGTAGCCCTAGTGGACGAGTAAGGTCTCGTGAGGGCCAATAATGAATGTACCCACGAAATCATTTATCCTAACAATGCAATGCATGAATGCAACTAATATGAAAAATGCAAAGATCCCCTTCAAACTCACCAAAACCAGCTAGCAAGCAAATATCTCAAAGAATGCAAATAAATCCAAATAGAGCTCGACTAAATCCCCGTACTCTAACATACATGACAGAAACGTGCGTGTGTGCGACGCTCATCAGAAATACTCCCAAACTAGGTCAAAAATCATACCCATCTTTCACCAAGACAATCACAAGTTTATAAATAGAATAGACTGTAAACACTTCATAACCTAAGAACACCTCCATCCTCATCTGAGTTAGCCAAGAATTCATGATTTATTACTACAACTACGACACATAATATACAAGAATGCTTATTTAACCGTGCAATGGATGAGACCCCAAAAGGCTTATACAATAATACCCATGTAGCGAGCGTCGGGTTAGTGGATCCCATACTATAAAAGCCTTAGGTCACTAGGCACAAAGTCCCAGTGAACTTAATTGCTCGAGTATTAAAGAGCTCACCCTGGTTAATTTTGCATTTAACAATATTTACATTGTCAGATATAATTGATGTTATTGTTAATCAGTGTTTAAGTGCTTCAGTAAATTATCAGAGTTTAGCTGGAAGCGGTCAGAGTTTGGATAAACGCTGATAGATGGAAGCTCGACAGAGTTTGTTAAACTCTGTCTGGAGGAAGCGTCTACTGGTCAACAGAGTTTGAAGAATTATTGAAGATAATTATGGAAGCAATATCTTTGAAGATTGGATAGCTGTCAAAGAGATTGAGTTGACTTAGAAGACGTGTAGCAATCGTAATTAATATCAATTGTATAGCTAATTTATAGGAGTGTCAATTAGCGATTGTATAGCAGCTGTATGTTTTATAAATACAGTTAGGTTAACCCTAGAAGGGTATTAAACGTGTTATTATTCTTGTGTAACCTAAGCAGCTCTCTGTGATAATTTACATCACTAAGAGAGGAATTAATTCCGAATAGTTTTTAATTGTTTAAACTTGTGTTTCTTGCTAATCTCTCGTACAGTCTTGATTATAAGTGTGTATTCGGCCTAACACGTGGTATCAGAGCCAAATCTGTTACTTTAATACAGTTTAAGATCCACACACATCTATAATCATGACTGAGATACCTCTTCCAACAAATCTGAATTATGAGAAGACTCCTACCACAGTGAGTCGTTATGAAAC
The DNA here is from genome assembly GCA_037693485.1 of Kitagawia praeruptora. Lineage (NCBI taxonomy): Eukaryota > Viridiplantae > Streptophyta > Magnoliopsida > Apiales > Apiaceae > Kitagawia > Kitagawia praeruptora. Next base: position 109,639,335 of record CM075351.1, on the reverse strand, counting down.
AATCAGGGTTCCTATTCTCAGGCCGGCAGACTATGCAATCTGGAAGGTGAAGATGACTATGTATCTGGAAGCTACAGATCCAGAATATCTTGGCAGAATATATGAAGGTCCTCATAAGCCTACAAAGCTATCTGCTACTACTGCTGGTCAAGACGCCAAATCAGTTCCAAAGGAGAAGAAAGATATGACTCCTGAGGACATCTCATCAATTGCTAAGGATGCAAAGGTTAGGCATCTACTTCACAGTGCTTTAGACAATGTTATGTCTAACAAGGTAATTAATTGCACAACTGCCAAAGAAATTTGGGATGCTCTTGAGGTTAGTTGTCAAGGAACTGCTGTTATCAAGAAGAATAGAAGGAACATACTCACACAGGAGTATGAGCACTTTGAAGCTAAACCTAAAGAAACCATGACAGAAACATTTGATAGATTCTGTAAACTGCTCAATGATTTGTCACTAGTTAACAAAGAGTATGATCTAGAAGACTCTAATCTTAAATTTCTTCTTGCCTTACCTGAAAAATGGGATGTGAAGATAACCACCATAAGAGATAACTATGATCTTGCTGATACTGAGATTGATGAAATCTATGGGCTGCTCAAAACTCATGAATTGGAAATGGAGCAGAGAAACAGGGGATCAAGCAAGAAGTTAAAGTCTGTTGCTCTTAAGGTTGAAGAGAAACCCTTGAAGAAGGAAGCATCAAGGAGGAAAGTTAAGGGAAAAGCTTTAATCATACACCCTGAAAGTGTGTCATCAAATTCAGATGATGATTCAAACACAGATGAATCATCTAACTCTGAGGATGATGAAGAAATGATGCAAATGGCTGCTTTGGTGAAGACTTTCAAGAAAATGGGTTTCAAGAACTTCAGGAAAGGAAAAAGGTTCTCTAAAGATTCAAATTCTGACAGGAAGAGTTTCAGAAAGTCTGAGAGAAAGGAGACTAAATCTGGGAAGAAAGACAAGTCTGAGATTCAATGCTACAAGTGTAAGGAGATGGGTCACTATGCTCCTGAGTGCAAGAAGGGTAAAACTAAAAAGGCACTTTACACAAAAGGCAGAGACTGGGCAGACACTTCAGACTCAGATGAGGATGTTAATTATGCTCTCATGGCTACCAATGAGAATGAATCTGAAGACTCTGAAAATAAGGTACCCCTAACTACCTATGCCTATAATACTGATAACATTACTGAATTGAGAATTTATCTTAAGGCTTTGCATATCAGTTATAGGGATCAGACTTTAGAGAATGAGAGAATAAAATCTAAAAATTCTGAACTTAAAGAGAGAAATAAAGTTATTGAAGAGAAACTGGAAAACATGCAACAAGTTCAGAAGGAATGAGATGATGCTGTTTATTTAGAACATGAGTTGCTAGGTAGGTATAAGCAACTAGAATCTGAATTGGAGAGTGCAAATCACATAATTAAAACTTGGACTCATTCTGGAAAAGACACTAATGAGGTTTTTTAGTCAGACACAGTTGGTTTAGGTTACTGTGAAGGAGATGGACTTAGATTTCAAAATCATGTCAAAATAAGAACACATCTTCCAACTACAAAATTTGTTCATGGAGTAAATGAATCTAAGTCTGATGCTGAAAAAGGAGCTGTTAAGAAAGAACCAGTAAAAACTAGTGTTAAACAGGTTAATATTGGTTTAATGACAGATAAACAACTCAAGCATAAGCTTAAGGAGTTAAAATCTGTTAAGAAACAGAAAGTGTCTAGAAAGAACAGAAATGGTAAAGTAGGCATTACTCAAGGTAATTATCCAATGCTTGCTACTCTTGCTCCAAGAAAGACATGTCATAACTGTGGTAGTACTAACCATCTTGCTAGTTTCTGCAGGAAGAACAAAAATATTAATTCTTTATCTTCAAAGTCTGAAGTAAAGAAAGATAGTGTTAGAACTAGACCACAGACTTTATGCAAACATTGTGGAAGCTAGTACTTGGCATTCTATTTATACTTGCAGAGATTATCATGCTATTTATCATAATTATTATGAACTGAAACCTAATTTGAAATGGGTTAAGGTTAATTATGCATGTGTAAACTCTGAGAAAGTTAGCTTAAACTCTGTTAATGAAAATTCCGCTGCTAAAGCTAACAAAGTTAAGAAAGCCAAAGGATCCAAGCAAGTCTGGATCCTTAAATCTAATCATCAGTGATTGTTTGTGATTGCAGGGCATTAGGGAGAGTACCCTAGTCATGGACAGTGGATGTCCAGGACACATGACTGGAAATAAAGCCCTGCTATCAGAGTATGAGGAGAAGGCTGGCCCAAAAGTTTCCTATGGAGATGGCAACATAGGACGTACTCTGGGATATGGCAATATCAATCTTGGAAATGTCATCATCACAAATGTAGCTCTGGTTCCAGGACTCAAGCATGATCTGTTATCTGTGAGTCAAATCTGTGACAGAGGATATCATGTAGATTTTCCAAAGTCTCTATTAAATGTTGGTGGTCTATGTGATTCCTGTCAAAAGGCCAAACAAAGGAAGTCATCTTTCAAGAGCAAGTTTGAATCTTCAATTGTTAATCCTTATCATCTTCTACATGTTGATTTGTTTGGTCCAGTGAATGTCAAGTCAATTGGAAGGAAGAAATATGCCTTGGTCATTGTTGATGAACACACCAGATTCACATGGGTGTATTTTTTAGCAAAGAAAGATGAAACTGCATTAACTTTGATAATGCAACAATGGAAGAATTCTGCAAAAACAGAGGAGTGAAGCAAGAGTTTTATGCACCTGGTACACCATAGCAAAATGGTGTATTTGAAAGGAAAAATAGAACCTTGATAGAAGTTGCCAGAACTATGCTTGATGAAGCAAAGTTGCCAACCTATTTCTGGGCAGAAGCAGTTCAAACTGACTCAAAATGCCACACTAATCAACAAGCATGGGAAAACACCATATGAGATGGTGAAATAAAAGAAGCCTAACCTGAAATATTTTCATATTTTTGGGTGTAAATGCTTTATGTTGAAAACTCATCCTGAACAGTTGACCAAATTTGAACTAAAAGCTGATGAAGGTATTTTTGTTGGCTATCTGCTGTCAACTAAGGCATTTAGAGTTTATAATCTGATAACCAAGGTGATCATAGAATCGATTCATGTGTCATTTGATGACAAGAAAATAACGGGACTTAAAGATGTAGATGAACATGATCAATTGCACTTTGAAAATGAAGATTTAATCTCTGATGAAGTAAACTCTGATCATGCTGAATCGACAAACTCTGTCGAATCATACTCTGAACCTCTACTGGTAAACACTGGAGAAACTTCTCAGCCAGAACAAAGGGGAGAATCAGTTGAGGGGGAGCATGGAAGAACACTTCAGGATGATGACTATAATGATGAAAGTGAGTCAGCTGAAAAATCTGGATCAAACTCTGATGACTCAAACTCTGATCACTCAAACTCTGAAAATGCAAACTCTGACAGTTCAAACTCTGGGCAGTCAAATTCAGGGGGAGCCTCAGAGAATGAAGAAAGGCAATAAGAAAATCAGGGGAACATGGATCGAGGGGGAGAATCCAATACTGATAGAAGCCATTTACCTTCTGCTAGGAAATGGACAAAATCTCATACACCTGATTTAATTATTGATGATCCAGATGCAAGAGTGAGAACAAGAAGTTCTACAACAAATGAATGCCTGTTTCATGCATTCTTGTCTCAATCTGAACCAAAGAAAGTACAAGAAGCTCTTCAAGATGTTGACTGGATAACAACAATGCAAGAATGGTTAAATGAATTTGAAAGAAATGAAGTTTGGACCCTTGTACCAAGACCAAAGAATCGATCTGTTGTTGGTACTAGATGGGTTTTCAGAAATAAAATTGACAGTGAGGGAGTTATTACATGGAACAAGGCTAGACTTGTAGCAAAAGGCTATTCACAGCAGGAAGGAATAGACTATAATGAAACCTTTGCTCCAGTTGCAAGATTGGATGCAATAAGGATTTTTCTAGCATATGCCTCTCACAAGAAATTCAAGGTCTTTCAGATGGATGTGAAAAGTGCTTTTCTAAATGGAAAGCTTGATGAAGAAGTGTTTGTTGAACAACCACCAGGTTTTGTGGATCCCAAGTATCACTACACCATATATGGGTTTTAACAACACTTTTTTCAGTGTTACAAGCAAAAGTGTTGGCATAAATGCCTTAAAATTGGTCTACGGTAACACCTTTTTTTTTTATGTTACAATTGATAGTAACCGGTGTTACCATAGCCATAAATAGGTATCTATGGTAATACCAAAATCGGTGTTACCATTGATCTTAAAATAAAGTGTTACCAAAAGTGGAAAAAATAGGCGAACTTGTATTTGGGCGGCATCTTAATTGTTTGTCCAAAAAATTGAGCGGCTAATTCCAAATAATTCACTAACCCGCCTCTGAAATAACCACCACTCTCAAAATAACCCGACTCTCTCATTCAATTAATTAGGTTAGATCTATTTATTACTTTTAAACTTTGACATATAATAAATTATGAATTTTAACTTTCATTACAAATATTTAATGTAAACACATATCATATTTATTATTATTAAAATTTTATAAATTAAAATTTAAAAATTAAATTTATCACATTTTAAGAAAAATAAATCAGTTTTTAAGATTTTTTACAATTTAATAATATATAATTAAAAAATTAAATTTATTTATTTCAAAACAAAATAATACTAGTAATTAATATAGCCCAGCACACACAACACACACAGGTGAAATTTTGGGCGGCTTGTTTTCCCCCTAAACGAAATAATTCACATGTAGATTTCCCCCCAAAGTCCCCCTACTCGTCTTTCTCTCTCTCGATATTCGATATGGACATTCAAACTCTGCACAAAATCAAACCAAAGTACTCTCCAAACCAAAGTTACATACTCCGATTAGTAATTAAATACTCATTTTCTAGCATTTGATTTTCCACTGTCAACTCATTTAATTTTTTTTTGATTTTGCAGGTAAAAGAATTTGGGGCTTTCATTCTAGGACTTTCAATGGAGGGCCTTCAGTTAGGTAATTGATTTCTAACTCATTTGACTTTCAATTTAGAGCTTTTAATTTAGGGTTCTGTACTCGACTGATAAGGGACTTAAATTAGGGTTCCGTGTTTAAATGTATGTGTTTTGATTTTGGTTGTATTCAAATTAGGACTCAAATTGGTTCTGAATTGTTCACAATTAATCAAGGTGGTTCTTGTTTCAACCCAAACACTGTCAAAGATCTGAACAGTTATTTTCAGAAGAAGGGTCAAGCGACTGGGAGCTGTGATTTCTCAGGCACTGCAATTACTAGTTCAAATCCACCAGTTGTGCAATTTTTTTTTTTCTCAATTGTTATATTTTTTACATTTTTTCTTTAGATTCCAAAGCTTAATTTTGTGTTTTTTTTGTTTATGATGTTTTACAGCAATCACTAATGGATGTGTTTATGATGTCATCTTGTTTTTTTACAGCTTTAAAATTTGTGGTATTTTCATTGATTCCATTTGGGTTTCTAATTTTAAATGAATTTTGTATGTTGTGTTGTTGCTTTTGTTAAAGTTTCGATAGTGATACTGTTACAGATATATACAATTCAGATGGGCAAGTTGTGTCGATTTTATATATAAAAACTTATCAGCTACAGATTGCATTTGCTTTTCTTCATCCAAAATCATTTTCTTATAAAAACTTATCAGCTACAGATTGCATATGATTGTATATACTGTTGCAGATATATACAATTCAGTTGGGCAAAGGGGCTTGCATATCTTCACAGTCCAGAAGTGAATGTGATTCTTCGTGATTCCCCCATCAATTATGTGCTATCTGGACAGTTGGACACACTAAAATCTGTTCACACACTTACGACAAGGAAAATGCAGTGTGTCACTAAATTACTAGCATTATGAAAGTATTATGATTGATGAGGGATAAATTGTAATAGCAGTAAAAATATGCATTAAATAGGTGACTTAATCGCTCACCAAGTCGAATTCTATTTCAGTGACTACTGCAGAAAATGGTTTGAGGGCACTAGAGTATTTGGGATTAAGAGATGGTGAACAGAATCCTTTGAATGGCAATGTAAGTGATTTGCTTTATGGCCTGAAATCTACTTTTCTTGAACCTAGTTTTTAATTTTAACAATCACCGGTTATAAAGTTGTAGATGAAGTTTCTGAAATGCTTATAATTATTGGTACAATTCATATTTATACCCCTCTCTATTACTCTCTGTCTCGTCTCTTTAATTTTTTTTTCTACGTAGTATTAGTCTATATTATTCTGGTTATGTTAGGTGTTAATGTATAATTGATTCAGGTTTACTTTTTTATCAGGCCTTGTGCCTTAAATGAGGAACCGGTAGGGGCTGATCTTATATGTGAACAAGGAGACAATATAACGGTGCTTTGCACATAATTTTTATACCGTATTTCTATGGTAGATGATATTGTGCCAAGTTGAAATTCATATTAAATAAAATAATTATAAAATTTTGTAGCTAATGATTTATAGTGTTATGGTTTCTTGGCCTGTAAATTTATATCCGTCTCTTTTGCAGGGGAAGATATCAAGGGAAGAAGTTGCTCTAATATGTGTTGCTGCTTTGGAAATCTCAAATGCATCTTCCAAACATTAATTTTAAAAACTTAATGGTTAATATTGCAAATTTTGGTTCAAGTCTTTATAAGTCCATATCTCGAACCCAGGATTTATTATTGCCTACATGAATAAACGTATTTTAGATAATATTACTAAAATGAATATAATAATTTTAAGCCTCTTATTTTCAAATCTTTAAACTATTAAAGATAGAGGGACATCTCTTTTGTTGGAAGAAGATAAAGTAAAAGTCTAAGAGTGGGTATGCTACTATACACTCTGTCGCTAATTCTTGTTATTATTGCAGGTTAAGAGTGTGATTCCATTTACAGTAGATCCAGAGAACCCTCCACCTGAGAAAGATTATGATGTATAAAAGATTATGATTCTTGTGCCATCCAAATTTATTGGATGCTGCCTTGCAAATCCTGACGAAGATGGGGGCGGGGTCCAGCAACTGGAACATCTCATAACAAAGGTTTGGTTGCATAGATAGTGCCTGAACAGTGACAGAAGAATCATTACTAACAATGAATTTCCTTTGTGCCAGTAAGGTTATTGTGCTGTTCGATTTAATCCATATTTGTGGCCGGCTGTTCAAAAGGTGGGGCATTTGTTTTAGTAATGTTTCAAGCAAACAGCTTATTTGGTTCTGAACTTCTATTTTATGTCTTAGTTGCAACATGATTAATGTGAGCTTATAAACCAAAAAAATCCTGGGTAATGTTTGACTAAAGAAGAGAACTTGTCATTAATATTTTCATACTCCACAACCTATTCCAAGATCGGAAGTCACAATTATTTCAGCAACAAATATTAATAACAATGTGGTATTTTTCAACAAGATATTTGTTTCATCACGCTTGTATCTGTTAAATGATATTTGCAGATGACAAATCAAATTGGTAAATTGATGTTTTCCAAAGCTGGAGAGCTTGGTACACCAGTAGGTATTATGTGCATGAAGGTAAATAATCTTTTTGATCAAACTTGACGAAGACACTTAACATTGGTTATCCGTACGATCTCTAGGGCTGTACTTCTGAGTTTTTATTGCTTACTGTATTATATGGATGAGTCCTATCTTATTACTGAAAAGAAGCTTTCAGGGCCTTGATCTGCATCTGTCAGAAATTAAGGAATTGTGTATGGAATTCCCTTCAACAGTGGTTCTGCTTGATCATTTGGCTTTCTGCAAACCTCCTCTATAAGCTTCCCAGTTCTGAAATTCTCCATGGCCAGCTTTCCAAGGCTTAACATTTAACATTTATTCGACCTTTTAACATTTAACATTATCTTGTATGTTTCATGATATAGATTTCCGTTTAGGATGTGGTAATTTCTGCTATCGTAATTGGTGTAGGTGAAAAATTAGCTCATGACTCCTATGTGATTTGCATGTTATTTGATACTGTCAATATTGTTCATTTTTTTTTCTGCGTACTTTCTTGAGTTAAAATTAGAGAAATAGAGGAGAGATAGATGCTGGAGGTAGAATGAAAACATTTAAGTGCTTTTGTTTTATTTTATTCCCTGTTTCCATACCAGTGCAAAAACAACTACTCTTGCCTAATACAACAGTAGTTATTTGTTACTAACATATATTTATATGTTACATGATGGAAATAATAGACCTAGCCTGCTATATGATGGAAATAAGATGTGTATTAACTATTGCTAAAACCAAATTCTCACTCACGGCACAATCCGTTGGCATCTACTTAATACAATAGCAGTGCATATAGTTGGTACTCCTTTTTTATTAAATTTATTTCAGCTTTTAAATTTTAGCTCATATATTAATTTTATTTTTGCTTTTAATTTTAGCTCATATTTTATTTTTGTTTCAGCTTTTAACTCGTCTGGTTTTAAATTAAGATGGTATAATGCAGGACCTTTTAGTCAAGAAAAGTGTCACAAAGGAACCAGTTCTCGTGACTGGTACTCTATTATAAAACACATGGTTTCTTTACGCACAATTGATATACTCTTTCTGCACGAGGCTTTTGTGATTTGTACTGTAAAACCTTAAAACATATTTTTTGTACAGTAGGTGTTTCTTGAAGTAGGTGAACCTGATATGTAAATGCTCTATTTGAAATGATAATTCTCTTCTTGCCAACATAGATAATATTGAACTCCTGATCTATTTACAAAAATTGATGCATTATAAGCTGCCATTTGAAGCTCCTTTCGAGCTATAGTTTATCAGTGGCTAGTACAGGGATAGGTTTTAGTTTTCAGGAGAAATTGCTAATTATAATAGTTGGTTAATGTGTGTCGTGACTCGTGAGAATGTGCTTAAGAGCTAGGTTAGACTGCAATGTTCAAAAATAAATCATTAAGGTGATGTTAAAGAGGGATAAACTTTCATTAAACTAGAATATGGAATGCCAAAGTTGAAGCATCTTTATTCTGTTGTCTGTGAAAACATGTTAGAGATTCATATGTGACTATTACCATGATCCTAAATATTAAAGAGGGATAAATTTATGACATGATAATAGTTTGCTGTGTTTCTTGTTGTCTTTTCTCATCCTTTCATTTGTGAAATGTTTCAGTTTTCTTTATACATCTCCTAATCTTTTCCAGGCTGTTAAGGATGGCATGGTTTCAGTTTTCATTTGTACTTCAAGTGGCGTGGGCTTGATTACAAAAGTGTTACATGGGATCGGAGTTGGACAGTTTTCTAAGCTCTATTCATGGTGCTAATCTTATAAAGGAGTACGAGAATAAGCCCTGTAAACCGAAGGTGTTGAGGTTGCTAATAAGTTGCTACTTAACTTTTAGACTACTCAAGTTAGTTATTCCACGTATTTAACTTAATTAGGTAGGTTTTAGATGGTTGGTTTGTGGATTTGATGTAGTTATTTTGGATGTGATTTTATGTATTGGAATGACTTTTGGATAGCCTTTATGTATTGGAATGTTTGACAATATTTTGAATGAGAATCTTTATTTTTCAATTTTACATGTTGCCTTTCTTTATTTAAAATGTTGGTATAGAGCTTGTAAAAATGTAGCCATTGGCTCTAAAGTATTGATCATTATATGTTGGCAAAAGATTAGCAAAGTGTTGGCATAGATCTACACCAACACTTTTAATAGTGTTACTACAAAGATAATGATGTAGCCATAGATCTATAGCAACATCTTATAAGGTGTAGCCATAGATCAGAAAAGTGTTGGCATAGGGGTCTACGGCTACACTTTTCTTCCATGTTACCAAAAATCGAAAAAGTGTTAGCAAAGACCCCTATGGTAGCACCCGTTTTTGTAACACTCCCAAATTTGGTCGAAGTGTAGCCATAGGTGGTTTCAGGCTCTTTTAGCAACACTTTTTGGGCTATACTCACACTTTTTTGGGTGTAGCCGTAGGCCATTTGTGGCGTAGTGTATCCAGACTATGACTACAGGCTGGATAAGGCACTCTATGGACTTAAGCAGGCACCAAGAGCATGGTATGAAACTTTGGCTCAATTTCTTTTAGAAAGTGGGTTCAACAGAGGTACAATTGATAAAACCCTGTTCTATTTTAAGTCTGGTAGTGACTTGCTTTTAGTGCAAATTTATGTTGATGACATAATTTTTGGATCCACTAATGATAAACTATGTAAGAAGTTTGCCAAGCTCATGCAGTCTAGGTATCAAATGAGCATGATGGGAGAGCTTAGTTATTTTCTAGGTCTATAGGTGAAGCAAACAGATGATGGGATTTTTATCAATCAAGCAAAATATACCAGAAATCTTCTCAAGAAATTTGGTATGCTTGACTGCTCATCGGCATCAACTCCCATGGCAACAGCAACAAAGTTGGACAAAGACACAGGGGTTTTAGTAGATATGACAAGCTATAGAGGCATGATAGGGTCTCTTCTTTACTTGACAGCAAGTAGGCCTGATATCATGTATGCAACTTGTCTTTGCTCAAGGTTTCAGGCAGACCCCAGAGAACCACATCTAACAGCTGTGAAGAGAATTTTCAAGTATCTCAAGGGCACCATAACCTTAGGTCTTTGGTATCCTAGAGAATCAGATTTCAAGCTACTTGGATACTCTGATGCAGATTTTACAGGCTGTAAGATAGACAGAAAAAGCACTAGTGGAAGTTGTCAATTTCTGGGTGATAAACTTGTTTCTTGGTACAATAAGAAACAGAAATCAATTTCTACATCTACAGCTGAAGTAGAGTATATTGCAACTGGTAGCTGTTGTGCATAGATTCTTTGGATGAAGAATCAATTGCTGGATTATGGATTGAGGTACAGTAAAGTTCCTATTTACTGTGATAACCAGAGTGTTATTGCTATGACAGGTAATCCAGTACAGCACTCAATGACCAAGCACATCAGCATAAGGTATCACTTTATCATAGAACATGTAGAGGAAGGGAACATTGAGCTTCATTTTGTGTCTTCAGAACAACAGCTTGCAGATATCTTCACCAAGCCATTGAGTGAAGCTACATTTACAAGGCTGGTAAATGAACTTGGAATGGTCTCTGGTTTTGACTAGAGATCTGGGTTAGACTCAAAATTTTACTTATGTAATGTGTTGCTCATGTTTATGTGATATGCTAACTGCTATGTGAACTCTGCTGTTAAAATCTGCCATCTAAACTCTGTTAGTTCACCTTGATCTGTTCTTACACTGTTAAACTCTGTTAGTGTGTTCTGTAAGTCATACACTGTTGACATGTTGAACAAGCTCTGAGAAACTCTGATATTGTTATTGTCTGAATGTAAACACCGATGAAGAAATATGTATGAAGTTTGATTCTCAATTACTAGTCATGCATCCATTCAAGTCACTTGTGATCTAATCTTAGATTGTGCAGAAAATTAACACGACATGATACTGTTTCATATTTATAGCATCTCTTAGTGTATTTAGTCCTAAACTTTGAGTCTGTAAATACTGTGTGGATTGCCTCTCATGAATAATGTCTGATGTTGATGAACTCTAAACTCTGTTAGTTATACTCTGTTAATTTAATTGCTATTATTAGAATACCCCCCTAATAAAATGTATATAGGTTGCTATACTCCTTTGAGATTATGTTGGTGTCTAGGACTACCCAGGAACCTACTGGTATATAGTATGGGCTAAAATTCTCTAATTTTTGGTGACTAGTCAAAGACTAGGAGGACCCAGGAACTTATCAAACTGATAAGGGCAAAAATTATAGTATTTTTGGTGACTAGCTCCAACCTCTGATTACTGGAATGAATAGAATAAAAATAAAAAATAAAAATTATTACTACACAAAAACAAAAACAAAAAAAATTATTCATTAATTACAAGGGGTTATAAATTAATTAAATGTTACTGTATATAGATTGATTACTACAGAGTTTAGCTTTCATCATACATTCAGTGTTTACTATGAGAGTTTGTGTATACAGTGTTTACTGATTTACTTTATGGATTTTATGAAAAATTAGATGCTCTAAAAATTGATTTGGTAAACTCTGCTCTACACACACATAAATTCACAACTATGCAGTTTTTGAAAGGTTTACAGTGATAAAGGTGGAGAATTGACAAACACTGATGGATTTTTGTCAAATACTCTAAGGTATACTCCCTCCGTCCCGAATTATGTGACATGGTTTGACTTTCACGGAGATTAAGAAAAGGTAGTAAAAAAAGAGTAAAGTTAGTTAAAAAGTGGGTAAAGTGGTGGGACCTATTAATATTTAATAATAGATTTGAGATAGTGGAGGAAAGTAGTGGATGTAATAGTGTTTATTTAATAAAAAAGGAGTACAAAATTGAGAAGTAGTGGGTGTAATAGTGAAAAGTAGTGTTCAAAAATAGTAAGTATAATAGGTTCATTCTTTTTGGGACGTCCCAAAAAGGAATAAGGTTCACATAAAATAGGACGGAGGGAGTATTTTAATTCAGATGATTTGCATAATTGGGGTTAAAAGAGTTTGTTTTTGAAAAATGAACATAAATGATTGCCAACTGTTAATGGAGTAGTGTTGTATAGTCGTGTCTTGGAAATAGGAGAGAGAAGCAGTAATTATTGCTATAGTTACTGAATGTGTTAATTGCTCAACTGCATGTGTGCCACATGTCCCACTCACACATTTAACGAGAGAACAGCGGCGTGTGTTAATGATTAAACGATTGGGTTATAATTTTTAATTCATATCTTCTCATTTCTCACACCCACTCACATAATCGTTTCATATTTTCAGATCTCACATATTCTCTCTACACACAATTCACTCACGATTATTCGATTATTCAATTGAACATTTTCACAAACACTTTTCGCTCATATCCTTTTCTCTGCTATTTTCTTACCTATTCTAATGGCAACTAAAGCGTTTAACTTTGTTGGGTTAATTTTTGTTCCAAACAACTATGCAGCCCCTCTAAACATAGAGAATGTTCCTGATGCTTTCCACCTAATTCAGAATTTCTTGAGAGATTCAGAGATTGGACAAGCTCTCGTTGAACCACCAAGGCTTTCTGCTTCACAAATTGCCAAATGATGATGGAGGAGAGAATGGGACTCCTTCGATTGTCTTTACTTATGATGAATAACAGTTTGTAATCACTCCCACGACAGTCAGAGAATCTTTAGGTTTTGAAACACACAATTCCTACAGTGCTGTTGGAGAACAACAACTGAAGCAGATGTTAACAGAGATTGGGTACTCTATACCCATTGGCAAATTGGGCTAAGTGAAAAGGCCACCTCTACGAAAGGAGTGGAGCTTCTTTTTCGATTGCATTACAAGGGTTTTTGGCAAGAAAACAACGAATTGGGATGCCATTCCCATTGACAGTCTCCAAATTGGGCATGCTTTTCTCTATGGAGGTAATTTCGATTTTGGCAGACTTTTTTTAATGAACTTAGGTGATAGGTTGTCAGAGTCTAGTACAACTGTTTACTTTGCTAGATTCTGTCAATTGCTATTTACTGCCTGTGTGCTTCGCCTTACCATTGCTGAGGCTGATGTAATTCAAGCCTTTAAAGTCAATAAGAGAATATTCTCTTATGTTAGATATAATTGATGTGATTTAATGTCAGTGTTTAAGTGTTACAGGTAAAAAGAGTTTAACTTGTTGTTGAAAGCAGTCGTAGCAGAGTTTGGGTATACGCTGATAGCTGGAAGCGCAAACGCTGACAGAAGGAAGTGTAAACACTGCTAGCTGAACACAAGGAAGCGCAAACACTGCTGGCTAGGAGAGCAACAGAGTTTGCTAAAGTCTGTCTACTGGAAGCGTCTACAAGTCAATAGAGTTTGAAGATTAATTCAAGATTAATATGGAAGCAATATCTTTGAAGATTGGATAGCTGTCAAAGAGATTGAGTTGACTTAAAAGACGTGTAGCAATCGTAATTGATATCAATTGTATAGCTTAATTATAGGAGAATCAATTAACGATTGTACGTAGCTGTATATCTTATAAATACAGTTAGGTTAACCCTAGAAGGGTATCCATCGTGAACGAATATCATTTATTGTAACCTAAGCAGCTCTCTGTGATATTTACATCGCTGAGAGAGGAATTATTAATTCCAAACAGTTTTAAGTACTAAAACGTGTGTTCTTGTTATTTACTCATACAGTACTTGATTATATATTGTGTATTCGACCTAACAAGTGGTATCAGAGCCAATCTGTTACTTTATTACAGTTTAAGATCCAAAACACAATAGTAATCAATGGCAGAGATTCCTCCTCCATCAGGTTCTGAGAAAGCACCTAATACTGTTAGTAGGTATGAAACGATTAGGGTTCCTATACTCAAGCCATCAGAGTATGCAATCTGGAAGGTAAAGATGACCATGTTTCTGGACGCCACAGATCCAGAATATCTTGATAGAATTTATGAAGGTCCTCATAAACCTACAAAGTTAACTGCTGCTGCTGCTGGTGAAGAATCAAAGGTGGTTCCTAAGGAAAAGAAAGATCTAACTGCTGAGGATCTTTCATCTATTGCTAAGGATGCCAAAGTAAGGCACTTACTTCACAGTGCTCTTGACAATGTTATGTCTAACAAAGTGATTAACTGCACAACTGCAAAGGAAATTTGGGATGCACTTGAGGTTAGATGTCAAGGAACTGCTGCAATTAAGAAAAATAGAAGGAACATACTCACACAGGAGTATGAGCATTTTGAGGCAAAGTCTGAAGAAACCATGACAGAAACATTTGACAGATTCTGTAAACTGCTCAATGATCTATCATTGGTTAACAAAGAATATGATCTATAAGACTCGAATCTCAAGTTTCTTCTCTCTCTTCCTGAAAAGTGGGATGTGAAAGCAACCATTATAAGAGACAACTATGATCTTGCTGATACTGAGATTGATGAAATCTATGGACTGCTCAAGACTCATGAATTGGAAATGGAGCAGAGAAATAGAAGATCAAGCAGGAAGTCAAAGTCTGTTGCTCTGAAAGTTGAAGAAAAATCTTCAAAGAAAGAAGCATCAAGGAAGAAGGCAAAAGGAAAAGCCTTGGTCATTCATTCAGAAAGTGAGTCATCAAACACTGATGTTGACTCAAACACAGATGGATCATCTGATTCTGAAGATGATGAAGAGATGATGCAAATGGCTGCATTGATGGTAAAGACCTTCAAGAAGATGGGATTCAAGAACTTCAAGAAGGGAAAGAGATTCTCCAAGGATTACTCAAAGTCTGACAAGAAAAATTTCAGAAAATATGAGGGAAAGGACTTCAAATCTGGTAAGAAAGATAAGTCTGAGATTCAATGCTACAAGTGTAAGGAGATGGGTCACTATGCTCCTGAGTGCAAAAAGGGTAAAACTGAAAAGGCACTCTACACCAAAGGCAGAGATTGGGCAGATACCTCAGATTCAGATGAGGAGGTGAACTATGCACTCATGGCCTCTACTCAGAATGAAGATTCTGAACTAAAGGTACCTCCAACTACCTATGCTTATAATACTGATAATATAACTGAATTGAGAATTTATCTTAAAGCATTACATATCAGTTATAGGGATCAGACTTTAGAAAATGAGAGAATCAAGAATGAGTGTTCTCAACTCAAAGAAAGAAATAAACTTGTTGAGGAACAACTTGAAAACATGAATAAAATTCAGAAAGAAAGAGATGATGCTGTTTTCATAGAACAGGAGTTGCTAGGTAAGTATAAGCAACTAGAATCTGAATTGGAGGATGCAAGGCACATTATTAAAACTTGGACACATTCTGGAAAAGACACTCAAGAGGTTTTTCAATCAGACACAGTAGGTCTAGGTTATTCTGAGGATGATGTACTTAGGTTTCAGAATACAGTCAAAATTAGACCACCACTTTCTACTAAGAAATTTGGAACATTTGTTCATGGTACTGTGAAAACTGAACATGGAGCTGTTGAAAGTGAGCCAGTAAAAACCTGTGTTAAACAAGTTAATATTGGTTCAATGACAGATAAACAACTCAAGCATAAGCTTAAAGAGATAAAATCTGTCAACAAACAGAAAATGCCTAGGAAAAACAGAAATGGAAAGGTAGGCATTACATCAGGAAATAGGCCAATGCTTGCTACATTTGCACCTAGAAAAACTTGTCATAACTGTGGTAGCACTAATCATCTTGCTAGTTTTTGCAGGAAGAACAAAGATATTAATTCTTTACCCTCCAAATCTGGAGTGAAAAAGAATAATGTCAAACCTAGACCACAAACTCTGTGCAAACATTGTGGAAGTACTTGGCACTCAATTTATACTTGCAAGAATTATCATGCTATTTACCATAATTATTATGAACTGAAACCTAATTTGAAATGGGTTAAAGTTGATTCTGCAAGTGCTAAGACTGAAAATGTTAGTTTAAACTCTGATAATGACAAATCCGCTGCTAAAACAAACAGATTCAATAAAGCAAAAGGATCCAAGCAAGTCTGGATCCTTAAATCTAACAATCAGTGATTGTTTGTGATTGCAGGGCACCAGGGTAAGTACCCTAGTCGTGGACAGTGGATGTTCAGGACACATGACTGGAAATAAAGCCCTGCTATCAGAGTATGTGGAGAAGGCTGGCCCAAAAGTTTTCTATGGAGATGGCAACATAGGACACACTCTGGGATATGGCAATATTAATCTTGGAAGTGTCATCATCACAAATGTAGCTCTGGTTCCAGGACTCAAGCATGATCTGCTTTCTGTGAGTCAAATCTGTGACAGAGGATATCATGTAGATTTTCAGCCTGAATATTGTCAAGTCATCAGTAAATCTACAGGGAAAGTTGCTCTAGTTGGAAACAGACACAATAACATCTATGAAATAAAATTGTCAACAAACTCTGATGGCAAAGCAGTGTGTCTGTCAACAAGAATGTCCAGTGAAGAGAGTTGGAAGTGGCACAAAAAACTCTCTCATTTGAATCTGAACAACATCAATGAGCTAATAAAGAATGATCTTGTAAGAGGACTACCAAAGTCTTTGTTGAATGCAGAAGGTCTGTGTGATTCTTGTCAAAAGGCCAAACAGAGAAAAGCCTCTTTCAAAAGCAAATCTGAGTCTTCAATTGTTGATCCTTATCATCTTCTACATGTTGATCTTTTTGGACCAGTGAATGTTATGTCTCTAGGAAAGAAGAAATATGCTCTAGTCATTGTTGATGAATACACCAGATACACATGGGTGTATTTTCTAGCAAAGAAGGATGAAACTGCATTAACACTGGTAGAACATATAATGCAACTGGACAAAGGGTCAAAGAATCAAGTGAAGATTATCAGAAGTGACAATGGAACTAAATTCAGAAATTCAACAATGGAAGAATTTTGCAAGAACAAAGGAATTAAACAAGAGTTTTCTGCACCTGGCACTCCACAACAGAATGGTGTAGTTGAAAGGAAGAACAGAACTTTGATAGAAGCTGCCAGAACTATGCTTGATGAAGCAAAATTACCAACTTATTTCTGGGCAGAGGCTGTTCAGACAGCTTGTTTTACTCAGAATGCCACGCTGATAAATAAGCATGGAAAAACACCATATGAAATGGTGAGAGAAAAGAAGCCAAACCTGAAATATTTTCATATTTTTGGGTGCAAATGCTTTGTGCTGAAAACTCATCCTGAACAGTTGACCAAATTTGATTTGAAGGCAGATGAAGGAATTTTTGTTGGCTATCCACTGTCAACTAAAGCATTCAGAGTTTATAATCTGAGAACCAGAGTGATCATGGAATCTATTCATGTGTCTTTTGATGACAAGAAAATAACTGGACTTGACGATGTAAATGAACATGATCAACTACACTTCGAAAATGAAGATTTAATCTCTGATGAATTAAACTCTGATGAGTCTGATCTGACAAACTCTGAACCTCTACTGGTAAATACTGAAGAGACCTTTCAGCCAGAAACAAGAGAAGAACCAGTTGAGGGGGAGCATGAAGAAACTCATCAAAGTGATAACTCAAATTCTGATAATGACTCAGCTGAAAATTCTGAATCAAACTCTGGTGACTCAAACTCTGAAAGTCCAAAATCTGACAGATCACACACTGAGCAGTCACATTCAGGGGGAGCCTCGGATAATGAAGAAAGATATCAAGAAAATCAGGAGAACATGGATCGAGGGGGAGGATCCAACTTTGAAAGAAGCCATTTACCTTCAGCTAGGAAATGGACCAAATCTCACACACCTGATTTGATCATTGGTGATCCAGATGCTAGAGTAAGGACAAGAAGTGCAACAACAAATGAATGTCTGCTTCATGCATTCCTGTCACAAACTGAGCCAAAGAAAGTTGAAGAAGCTCTTAAAGATGCTGACTGGATAACAGCAATGCAAGAAGAGTTAAATGAATTTGAGAGAAATGAAGTGTGGACACTAGTACCAAGACCAAAGAACAGGTCTATTGTTGGTACTAAGTGGGTTTTCAGAAACAAAATCGATAGTGAAGGAGTTGTTACAAGAAACAAAGCCAGACTTGTAGCAAAAGGCTATTCACAGCAAGAGGGGATAGATTATGATGAGACTTTTACACCAGTTGCCAGATTGGAGGCAATAAGGATGTTTCTTGCTTATGCTTCTCACAAGAAATTTAAGGTTTTTCAAATGGATGTGAAAAGTGCTTTTCTGAATGGAAAACTTGAAGAAGAAGTGTTTGTTGAACAACCACCTGGTTTTGTAGATCCAAAATATCCAGACCATGTCTACAGGCTAGACAAGGCACTTTATGGACTTAAGCAGGCACCAAGAGCATGGTATGAAACTCTGGCTCAATTTCTTTTAGAAAGTGGATTCAACAGAGGTACAATTGATAAAACTCTGTTTTATTTCAAATCTGGAAGTGACTTGCTTTTAGTTCAGATATATGTTGATGATATCATTTTTGGATCTACTAATGATAAACTCTGTAAGAAGTTTGCCAAGCTCATGCAGTCCAGATATCAAATGAGTATGATGGGAGAGCTAAGTTATTTTCTAGGCTTACAGGTGAAGCAAACAGATGATGGAATCTTTATCAATCAAGCAAAATATACCAGAAATCTTCTCAAGAAATTTGGCATGCTTGACTGTTCATCTGCAACAACTCCCATGGCAACTGCAACAAAAGTGGACAAAGATACAGGGTCATCAGTAGATATGACAAGTTACAGAGGAATGATTGGCTCTCTTCTCTATCTAACAGCAAGTAGACCTGATATCATGTATGCAACATATCTGTGTGCAAGGTTTCAGGCAGATCCAAGGGAACCACATTTAACAGCTGTGAAGAGGATTTTCAAGTATCTCAAGGGCACTGTAACTTTAGGGTTGTGGTACCCAAGAGAATCAGATTTCAAACTACTTGGTTACTCTGATGCAGATTTTGCAGGCTGTAAGATTGACAGAAAAAGCACCAGTGGAAGTTGTCAATTTCTTGGTGACAGACTTGTTTCTTGGTACAACAAGAAACAGAAATCAATATCAACATCTACAGCTGAAGCAGAGTATATTGCTGCTGGTAGCTGCTGTGCACAGATTCTATGGATGAAGAATCAATTGCTGGATTATGGATTGAGGTATAGCAAAATACCTATTTTCTGTGATAACCAAAGTGCTATTGCAATGACAGGTAATCCAGTACAACACTCAATGACCAAGCACATCAGCATAAGGTATCACTTTATCAGAGAGCATGTAGAGGAAGGCAACATTGAGCTTCACTTTGTGCCTACAGATCAACAACTTGCAGATGTCTTCACCAAGCCTTTGAGTGAAGCAGCATTTACAAGGCTGGTCAATGAACTAGGAATGGTCTCTGGTTTTGACTAAACATGTTGGTTAGACTCAAAATTTTCTTATAAAATGTGTTGCTCATATTTCTGTGAATTGTTAAGTGCTATGTGAACTTTGTTGTTTAAACTCTGTTATACAGACTCTGTTCACATGTTTTTGTCCTCACACTGTTAAACTCTGTCAGCATGTCTGTCTGTCATACACTGTTAATATGTTTGATAAACTCTGTGAATTCTGAATTGATTTTTGTCTGGATGAAAACACCAATGAAGAAATCTGTATGAAGCATGATTCTCAGTGAATTAATCAAGATTCTTTCTGAGTCACTGTGATCCAATCAGAAACTGTACAGTAAGTTAACACAGCATGATACTGTTTCATATTTAGAGCATCTCTTAGCTTATTTGGTCCTAAACTCTGAGTCTATGAATACTGTGTGCATTGCCTCTCATGAATAACTTCTGATATTGATGAACTCTAAACTCTGATTAGTAACACTCTGTTTCCAAGACATACATAGTTCTTGATGATTCCTTGTTTGTACTTGTGAAAATTTTAAAACTTGAGATGTGTCATTGTTTAGTTTGGTGAGAAAGAATTCATGTCTGCACCCTGTGAGATTTTGAGCCAAATAAGTGATTGATACATTTTATATCAATCAGATTTTATTGATGTGTGATGTTCATCAGCGAGTATGTTGCTCTAGAACTTGTATTAAACCATTTTGAGACTACATGATATGTGTGTGCATGAAAATGATAAAGGCACTAGGATTTACCATCTTTCTTCAAACACTGTTCATAAATACCACCCTTAGTAAACCCCTTTGAGCCTTATTAACTGCTCATTTTTTTAACTCTGTCGTATAAAGAGCAGTTATATTCTTTTGGAAAATCAAATGCAAGCAGGTGAGTGTTTCTCAAGAAAAGGAAAGTTTTCTCAGTATATATACTTAAAAAAATAAAAAATAAAAAAATAAAAAAATAAAATATATATATATATATATATATATATATATATATATATACTGATCATCTTGTACAAATATGTACTAACAGTGTGACTGAACACTTTGATCTGTTAAATTGTTCAGTTCGAAATTTATTCATTTAAAAACATCTCTTCTCACCTGTTTGATCTTACTACATTACAACCCTGAATAAAGTCCTTTTGATTTGTGCACATATGTAATCAAAGTAGTGTAGATTTGGTGAAAATTCAAGCCTATGGAAGTATCTGCTTTTACTGATTGAATTTGAGAGAAAACACTTCACCTAAACACCTGTGTGCTTTGAGAGTTTGTAAGGAAATCCTTGACATGTTCTCACTGAATGATGCTTTGATGCCTATCTCTTGATCTTTTTGTCTATAATGACTGTGTGCTTACTTGGATAATCATGAACATCAATGGGAATAGGGTTATTCAGATTTCTGTATTTAAGGAACTACAGAGTTTAGCATTCATCACATACTCCGTGTTTAATATGAGAGTTTGTGCATTCAGTGTTTATTGATTTGTTTTATGGATTTTATGAAATATTAGATGCTATAAAGATTGATTTGGTAAACTCTGCTACACACACACATATATTCACGACTGTGCATTTTTTTGAAAGGGTTTTAGTGATAAAGTTGGAAAATTTGACAAACACTGATGGATTGTGTTCCGTACTCTAAGGTAAATTTTCATTAAGATAATTTGAAAATTTTGGAGTAAATAGAGTGTTTGACAACTGTTATTGAGTGTAATTGTGGTAAAGTGTCTTGATAATAGGAAAGACAGCAGTAATAATTGCTTTTACTGCGCGTGATTAATTGATTCGCTGCATGTTTGACACATGTCCCACTCACCCATCATTGTGTCCCACTTTCACACTATTCTAGGAACGGTTGCGTGTTTTATTTGTAAAAACGATTGAGTTTTATTTTTTTACTACTCAAATCACTTTTTGCTACTATCACTCCACATCCACTAATATTCACTTTACTAAAACACAGATCTTCTTTGTTTTTCACTTTGACATTTTCACAAACACCTTTCCTACCTATCATTCTCACTGTCAATTCTTGCTTATTTCTTGATCTAATGGCAACAAAACCTTTTACTTCGTTTGGTCTTCGTTTTGTTCCTAACAATTTTGCAGCTCTACTTGAAAATGACCGTGCTCCTGAAGCGTTTCACCTTCTGCAAAATTTTCTTCGTGACTCTGAGATTGGGCAAGCGTTGATTGAACCTGCTATTCTATCTGCATCTCAGATTGTCACTTTCTGGCAAAACTCAAGGTATATAGATGGAGGAGAGAATGGAACTCCGTCTATCATCTTCACTCATGATGAACAAGAGTTTGTGATAACTCCACAAACTGTTCGAGAGACCATGGACTTCGACACACACACATCGTATGCTATTGTTTCAGAACAGAATTTGAGAGAAATGTTAACAGAGATTGGGTACATGGAATCTCTTGCAAAGCTGGGCAGTGTGAGAAGGCCGAATCTTAGAAAGGAATGGAATTTTTTCTTCGACTGTATCACCAGGACATTCCAGAAGAAAGTCACCAACTGGGATGCCATTCCAATGGATAGTCTACAAATTGGGTATTCTCTACTCTATGGTATTAATTTTGATTTTGGTCGATATGTGCTAATGAACTTAGGTGATGAGTTGTCAGAGTCTACTACAGTTTATTTTGCTAGATTTTGTCAACTTTTGTTCAATGCCTGTGTACCTGGGTTAGAAGTTGATGCAGCTGATGTGATTCAACCTTTTAGAGTCAATAAGAGAATATTCTCTGATATGACTAATAAAGATGTTGGTAAAGATTTACCTGCTTTTGTTTTGCCACTTGCCTTGCAGAACTTTCTCAACCAACCACAAGATTCCCAATCACCACAACATGAACCACAACAAACACAACAACCAGAAACACAAAATATGCCTGAACCTTTAGCCACTGACCACACTGAAACCATACACTCTCATCCTGTACCATCACCTGAGCCAACACCAACAAACACTGTACCTACTACATCAACACACACACAACCTGAACCAGAAAACCCTGAACAAACAAACCCTGAGCCTGTCACTACAACTCAACCTCAACCAACATCTAAACCAAAAAGGAAGAAGCATACTGCCCTCAACACAAAACATTCCAAGGCTAAACAGACATCTCCTAGAGCTGTTTATTCCAAAAGAATCATTAAAAGGGCAAATAGGCCTTCATCACCACCAGTTGAGGACAGTTCAAGTGCAGAATAAGAGGTGATTGAAGTGCCTCAAGCAAAGAGGAGGAGGCTGATTCTTACAGACTCTGATGATGAGCAAGTTGTTGAGGCTCAAGAGAATATTTCTAAGGATATTCCTACTGGTGAGACAGAGGTTATCATAGAACCTACTGTAGAAGAATCAGGTTTCAAGATTGCTGAACCAGAACTTGCTAAGGTTCAGATTGATAATGATGATAGAGATGCATTGCCTACAATGGAAGAGTTTGATGAAACTCCCACTCCATTTTCTTTTGACAATGAAGCATCTACTCCAACACCCATGGCTACTATAAACTCTGTTGATACTGGTGTTGCAGATGGGCCTACTGTTGTCCTGGAAGACACTGAGGTTGCATCACACACAGAATTATACTCTGATGCACATCATGTTTCTGATCATGGTGAGGAGATTGATCAACCAGAAAAAAGTTATTTCTTCAGAGCATATACAAGGTGAAAAAGGAAAACAGGTTGCTCAAGAACCAGTTGCTGCTCAAGATGAGGACATTGCTTCAGTTGCACCTACTGATGTTTCAGTCAGTGATTCTTTTGAAGAAAGGAGTACAGAAGCTCATAAAGAACAATTTCAAACTGATGGTCAGAAAACAGGAGAAAAACCAGACTTTGCTGGACCTTCTGTTAATGAAATTGATGATAATTACTTGACAAAGCAAACTGCAGATTGGTACAAATCAGACTGTATTTTTCCTCCTGGCAGAGCAGCTACCTTTCTCAAGGCAAATTTTTCAAAGATTTCAAATCCTGATATTTTCACTTGTCTCCAAGGAACAGTGATTCAGATCAAGTCCTTGAATCACAGATTTGATGATAATCAGAAGGCAATTGTTGATCTTCGAACAGAGGTTGCTACTCATGAGGAGAAATCTCAACGAGCTAATTCTAAGCTTTTTCAACAATTTTCCAAAGCTCAAGAGAATCTTAATGATAGATTGACCAAAGTTGAACAAAATTAGCTTTTGCTGACTGAGAAGGTTGATTCTATTGCAAACTCTCTTGAGTTAATCACCTCTATTCTGATTCCAGATGGTGATGATGTCATAAAGGGGGAGAGAATTGCTAAAACTAAGTGTAAGCAAACTCAAACTCTGTAAAAGAAGGATCATCTGGATGAAGAAGGTGCAAATGCTGATAAGGGATTAAGAAGTACAAATCCAAGACATGGACATGGAAGGTCTACAAGGTCAAAGCAAAATGTGGTGGCAGATACAAATCTTCAGAGTACTTCTACTTCAAGGCAAAAAGATTTGTCATTCACTGACAATCCACAAACAGATGAAGAGTTGGCTGCTAAGATCTTTCGTGAGGAAAATGCTGAGGCTACACTTGAAGACATACAAGCTGAAGAAAAGCTGTTACAAAAAGAACATCAGAAGGCATTGAAGTCCAAGAAAGGAAAGAAGATAGTCAAAGCTTCAAAGCCTGCAAGAAAAGGGATTGAAATCAAAGAGAATTTATCTGGTATTCAAGAAGAGGAAGAAGAAGAAGAAGAAGAAGGAAAGTTGGTAAGAAAGTCTTCTCTTGATGCCAAGTTAAAACTAAAAGGGGTGATGGGTGAAGAGAGCAAAGGTAAAATGATAGTTACAACCTCTGTTGCCACACAAGTTGTACAGATTCAAAACAAACCTTTACCTGGGTTTTCTAGGCCAAAGATTCCAGTTCAAGTACAAACAGGAGTGACTGGTGGGTATCAACATAATGTTGCTTGTTCAGGAAATCCACCAGGCAGGAATACTTCTGGCTTAGGTTCAAGAAGAGATTTGAGAGTTAGTAACAGTCCAAGAGATCCCTCTGCACTTGTCTCTCTTGGTTCTGGTATTACTCAAGAAAATCTAGACAAGTTGGAATCAGTTCAACTAGTTCATCAAAGGAGCTTAGATATTCACTTTCTGTTATACTTTATGACAGATGGAACAGTGTATAGAGTGAATGAAGAAGCAATCAAGCTAAAGTTGTTTGAAGAACTTCAGTATGTTCTGCATATATTCAGAGTCAGAAACCGACAAACACAGCTTATTGCTAATTCTATAAGGGAATATATGCAGAGAGCCAAAGTCATTACAGGATCGAAGACTACTGAAAAGTATGTTCCTAAATACAGAGATTGGAATGGAAATCTTGTAGAGATGAAGAAAGGAACTGCTAAATTAAAGACTGATCTGGGGATTACAGTTCTTGATTTTAATTCTCAATCAGAGGAAGTCAAGTTCATTAGACTGGGTAATGAGATGAGGAGAAATAAAATCTACGATCTAAGAGCTGCTATCTTTCAAACTGACGAGAATGATCCAGAATTAAAAGAGATCAAGGAAGCTATGCAGAGAGAACTTGAAAATGCTGAGAGAAGATTGTTGATAGACTATCTCAGAACAACTCCAGATCTTGAGGAGGTTAGGTAGACAGAATTTGTAAGTAATTTGAATTTTCTGTAGATTTTGTTAAGTCAAGATTAAACTCTGATCATATGTTAAACACTGTGTTTTTATTTGTTTGTTTTGACATCATCAATTACTGTGAACTTGTACATTTTTCTAATGAACAAGTTGGGGGAGATTGTTAGATATAATTGATGTGATTTAATGTCAGTGTTTAAGTATTACAGGTAAAAAGAGTTTAACTTGTTGTTGAAAGTAGTCGTAGCAGAGTTTGGGTATACGTTGATAGCTGGAAGCGCAAACGCTGACAAAAGGAAGTGTAAACACTGCTAGCTGAACACAAGGAAGCGCAAACACTGCTGGCTAGGAGAGCAACAGAGTTTACTAAAGTCTGTCTACTGGAAGTGTCTACAAGTCAACAGAGTTTGAAGATTAATTCAAGATTAATATGGAAGCAATATCTTTGAAGATTGGATAGCTGTCAAAGAGATTGAGTTGACTTAGAAGACGTGTAGCAATCGTAATTGATATCAATTGTATAGCTTAATTATAGGAGAATCAATTAACGATTGTACGTAGCTGTATATCTTATAAATACAGTTAGGTTAACCCTAGAAGGGTATCCATCGTGAATGAATATCATTTATTGTAACCTAAGCAGCTCTCTGTGATATTTACATCACTGAGAGAGGAATTATTAATTCCAAACAGCTTTAAGTACTAAAACGTGTGTTCTTGTTATTTACTCATACAGTACTTGATTATATATTGTGTATTCGACCTAACATCTTACTTGACAAATAAAGATGCTACCAAGGAGCAATTACCTGACCTATTTTTGCCCCTTGCTCTACAAAATTTTCTTAACCAACCTCAAGCACCACAACAGCCACAGCCTAAACTCATACAATCACCTGCAACCATTGACCAAAACTCAAACCCTGCAAACACTGATCAACCTCAACCCACTTCATCTGCCCTCAATGAACCAACCACTCAACCTCCACACCCTCCAAACACTGACACACCACCAACTACATCCACTCAACCTCAATCACCTGTTGCCAAGCCTAAACAGAAGAAAAGGGGTAGAACCAAGCATGTTGCTGTCAAAAAGGCTAAGCAACCAAGAAAGACAAGGGCAAATAGACCTACCTCACCATCTATTGAAGCTGAATCTTCTAACTCAGAGAATGAAGCAGAGGCGGTTGAGGTCTCCAAACCAAAGAGGAGGAAATTGCTAGTGGATGAGTCAGATACAGAGATTATTGAAGCTCCAGAGGTTATTTACCAGGAGATACCTGCTGTTGAGAGGCCTATTGAAGAAGAAGTGGTAGAGCCAATTGAAACTGCACATCTCAATGAGGACAACAGAGATGGATTTGCTTCTATGGATGCTTTTGATGATTTCATTCCATTCTCTGACAATTTTGAAGTTCCTTTTGTTGCTCAATCTGAAGCAACTGGTGTAGCTGATCAGCCTACAGTAGTGATTGATTAAACTGTGGCTACTCACACAGAACTAATCTCTGATGCTCACCAGGAACTTGACCAAGGTGAGGAAATTGACCAATCTGTAGAGAATGTTACAGAGATAGTTACTATTCACACTGCAAAGACTGTTGCAGAGTCTAGTGTTCCAGTTGAAGAGCAAACTGCAGAGAATGCTGTTCAAACTAACGATACTGTTGTAGAGAATGTTGCAGACACTGTGGCTGACAATGTTGCTCAGCCTAGTGATTCACTTGAAGTTACAAATACTGCTATTGAAGAAGAAGGAAGTGAAGAATCTAACTCTTTACAGAGTCTACCAGTACAAACTGAGGGAAAACATACTCCTTTTACTCAACCTTCCAAGCACCATGAAGTTGAAGCTGAATATTTTTCCAAGTATTCTGAAGACTGGTATAGATCAGACTGTATTTTTCCTCCTTCAAGAGCAGCTGAATTTGTGCAACAATTTGCTAAGACAATATCAAATCCAGATATTCTCTCAAGTCTTCAAGCAACAATTGTTCAAGTCAAAACTCTGAATCGAAGATTTGATGAGTCTCAAAAGGCCATTAATGATTTGAAAACTGAAGCTGTGGCCAAGGACATGACAATGAAAAGAACACATAAGATTCAAGTTCAGACTTTGACTAAAGCTCAAGAAACTCTGTTTCAAAGGCTAGGCCAAGTTGAACAAAATCAAGATGCATTGTCTGCCAAGAGTGATTCTATTGCTGCCTCCTTAGAGCTGATTACTACTATTCTCATTCCTGATGATGTCAAAAAGGGGGAGAGAGTTGTTAAGTCAAAATGCAAAGAAGCTCAAACTCTGACTAACAAGGATGATGCTGGAGATGGAGGAGCAAAAGAAAAGAGTTTAAGGTCAAAATCTGCTGCTAGAGATATGACTCTGAGAACTGGTAAGTCAATCTCAAAATCTGTTGGAGTAAACACTGATGCTCAGGGTTCATCAAAGACCAAGAGTTTGTTATTCACTGACAATCCACAGACAGATGAGGAATTGGCTGCTAAGTTGTTTCTTGAAGAGAATGCTGAAGGATTTACCATTGAAGATATTCAAGCTGAAGAAAAAGAGTTACAAAGAGAACATCTAAAAGCTTTGAAATCTGGGAAACTGAAAAAGCTTGAGAAAACTCCTAGGCCTGTTCTTAAAGGCATTTTGATCAAAGAAAATGTTTGTGCTGATCAGAGATTGTTATTATCCAGAAAACCAACTAAAGAAGAGGCCAAGAAAAAGTTAAAAGGTAAAATGGTTGAAGAGGAGAAGAACTCAAGGAAAGCAAGAACAACCTTTGTTTCTACATATGTTATTCAAAAACCTTTACCTAGTACAACCTCTGTTGCTATACAAGTTGTACAGAAACCAATGAATACAACCTCTATTTCTACACAAGTTGTACAAAAATCAGAGTCTGCTCTCATTACAACCTCTGTTGATACACAAGTTGTACAAAAACCTTTGTCTTCTCAGATGCAGATGGTTTTTGGGAAACCTGTACCTCACAATCCAAACATGTTACCTGCAGATACTAATCCTTTGAACAGTAGATGCTTAATGGGTAAACAAGGAAGAGATAAATTTGGATTGGGTTCCCACAGAGAAGACGGAGTGCATACTGGTCCTTGAGATCCCACATCACTGGCTGTTCCAGGTCTTGGTGTCACTCAAGAGAGTTTAGACAAACTGGAATCAGTACAGTTGGTTCATCAGAAGAGTTTAGATAGGGATTTTCTTTTATACTTTATGGCTGATGGAACAGTTTACAAAATTGGTGAGTTTGATCTTGATTTGAAATATTGGGAAGAATTAGAATATGTTCTATATCTTTTCAAGGTGAAAAATCAAAGGACTCAGCGAGCTGCAAATGTGCTAAGAAATAAGCTGTTACATAATTTGGTATTTAGAGGAATGAAGTATAATGGCCAATATATTCCTAAGTACAGAGATTATCATGGGAATCTTGTGGAGATGAAGAAGAATAGTGCAAAGCTCAAGACAGATCTGGGTATAACAATTCTTGATTTCAACTCAGAATCAGAGAAAGCACACTTCATTAGATTGGGAAATGACATGAGAAGGAATAAAATCTATGCTCTGAGATCTGCTATTTATCAAACTGGAGAGGATGATCCAAAGCTAAAAGAGATCAAGCAGATTATGCAGAGAGAACTTCATAATGCAGAGAGAAGATTACTTATAGACTATCTCAGAACAACACCAGATGTTGAGGAAATTAGATAGATAAGGGTCTGTAAGTATTTCTTATTTTCTGTAAATTTTGCTAAGTAAAAGCTTAAACTCTGTTTGTATATTAAACACTGTATTTATCTTATTGTTTTGACATCATCAATTATTTGTTAACTTGTGCATTTTTTGCTAATGAACAAGTTGGGGGAGATTGTTAGATATAATTGATGTTATTGCTAATCAGTGTTTAAGTGCTTCAGTAAATTATCAGAGTTTAGCTGGAAGCGGTCAGAGTTTGGATAAACGCTGACAGATGGAAGCTCGACAGAGTTTGTTAAACTCTGTCTGGAGGAAGCGTCTACTGGTCAACAGAGTTTGAAGAATTATTGAAGATAATTATGGAAGCAATATCTTTGAAGATTGGATAGTTGTCAAAGAGATTGAGTTGACTTAGAAGACGTGTAGCAATCGTAATTGATATCAATTGTATAGCTAATTTATAGGAGTGTCAATTAGCGATTGTATAACAGCTGTATGTTTTATAAATACAGTTAGGTTAACCCTAGAAGGGTATTAAACGTGTTATTATTCTTGTGTAACCTAAGCAGCTCTCTGTGATAATTTACATCACTGAGAGAGGAATTAATTCCAAACAGTTTTTAATTGTTTAAACTTGTGTTTCTTGTTAATCTCTCATACAGTCTTGATTATAAGTGTGTATTCAGCCTAACATACATGACTCTCTTTTTTCTTTCTGATTTTTTTCTTTCTTTTTTTTTCTTCATATATATGCAATCTGGAATGAGAATTCTCAATTCTAACCCTAGACTACTCATATAAATATGAGCCGGATACTAGCCATTTGACGCCTAGCCATTATTAACAACTAGCATGAAATCTCTGGTTTCCCCCAAACTTAGATTTAAGTACTCCTACGCCATCAAGGGATTAACGAAAATTCTAAATATAAACAAGTGATTAAACCTCAAAGCTACTAAATAAGCATGACCCCAACCTAGCCCAAAAGCAACGATGAGACTGTGTAAAAGTTTGTTTCCGAAACATGTACGTCACTTCCTAGGAACTATAAATCAACCCTCTATTCATCATTACCACACTCAAATCAACATCGACCTACCAACGAAATTAGCTCGTTCTAAGGAATCATGAAATATGCATGCCATGAAAATGTAACTAAAATGGACTCACATGATATCCGAAAATAAAAACAAAATGTCCTATATGAAACAAAACATGCAATAATACGAACAAAACAAGAATGAATTACACTAATATGCAAAATATGCTATCCTACATGAACACAATGACTCACACATAACTACTAACAACTACTTATCCCCCAAACCACCCCCAAACTTGAAAGATTCAATGTCCGCATTGAATGGAAGTAAATACAAGGGATAGCAGATATACCTATTCATCGGAACCACATGGGTTGCCTCCCACGAAGCGCTGTCGTTAACGTCATTTAGCCGGACAAATATGATTCAAATCATGGTGGCTCGAAGATCGCATTCGACTTGTCCTTATCAGAAGGACCATTCACCCATTGTCTGACAACTTCCTTGCTATCTTCCCACATCTTTTCTAACTCAAACTTCACCTTGACTTTTCCTCCAATCGATTTTTTCTTTTTCTTCTTCACACCTCTAAGGTGTTTATGCTTCATAGTTGATTGATAAGAACACTCTTCTACCTCATCATCCATGATCCACCTTCTTAACACATTATCTTGACATACCTTAAAAATCACCAAATCATCATTCAGAAGGACATACTTCAAATGGGATGGAAGTTTTCCGAGCTTGACATTCGAGAGATCTCGAATTGAAGAACTGTCAATGGAATCACTGATGTGATGCTTTAACATGTGCGTGTCCGACTTTTCACTCAACAACTGATCCAACTTCTTTCTCTGACCCGTATCAACCGTTTCCACACTGAAACACTCTTCATCCTCTGTCGGAAATTTCATGGCCTTGAACACATTAAAGGTGACATTCTGATCTTGCACCCTTATTGTAAGCTCTCCTTTTTGCACATCGATCAACGTACGACCCGTAGCTAGAAAAGGCCTTCCCAAGATTATGGGAATCTTCTTGTCTTCTTTGAAATCCAGAATCACAAAATCAGCAGGAAATATGAGCTTATCAACCTTCACCAAGACATCCTCTACTATACCCCTCGGATAAGTGATCGATCTATCAGCCAACTGCAAAGAGATATTGGTTGGCTTCAGATCAAGTAGACCAAGTTGCTTGAAAACCGACAAGGATATAAGATTAATGCTAGCTCCCAAATCACATAAGCATTTGTCAAAAGACAACTTCCCTATAGTGCACGGGATGGTGAAACTTCCCGGATCTTTAAGTTTAGGAGGCAATTTTTGTTGCCACACCGCACTGCACTCCTCTATCAATGCCACTGTTTCAAATTCATCGAGCTTCAACTTCCTTGATAAAATCCCCTTCATGAACTTAGCATAGCTCGACATCTTTTCTAGAGCTTCCGCAAAAGGATTATTAATGGACAATTTCTTGAAGACGTCCAAAAATTTCTGAAATTGAATTTCTTTACTTCTTTGCACTCGTCGAGGAAATGGAGGAGGTGGATAGATCTGATTGCTCTTTGAAGCTTGCTCCGTAGAAGCTTTTACAATAGGTTCCTTGCTCTTTTACATTTCTTTATCTAGCTGATCAGCTACCAAGTCAGATTTTTCAATTTCGGGCACTGCAGAATTTTCAACTTACTGATTCTGCACTTCTTCATCTTCCTTAGCTGCTGATTTTGGATATGATGTAACCTTTCACGATCTCAAAGTTACTGCATTCACCTGTTCCTTGACTTCCCTCTTGCCTCGATTAGGCTCCGTATCACTTGGAAGAGTTCCTTGTTGCATATTAAGTAAGGCACTTGCAAGCTGCCCCATCTGGTTCTCCAAGATCTTGAAAGAAACCGCTTGACTTTTAACCATCAACCTCAACTCATCCAATTCTGATTTTTCATTAGAAGATTGCCCTGCATTAGCCTGAGGCTGTTGCTGAAAACCTGGAGGTTGGCCTAGTTGCCTTGGAGCATACTATTACTGAAAACCGGGGAAATTGTATGGCTGAACTCCATATTATTGACCTTGGAATTGCTGATATGGCTGATGTTGTTGTAGCATGTCACCCTGATTATTGCTCCAACTGAAATTCGGATGATTCCTGTTGCTCGGATGATAAGTATTCGGGGCCGGCTGTTGCTACTTTTGAAAGTTTCTAACAAACTGTATTGATTCATTAGAGATGGCACATTGATTCGTCTCATGTTCTCCTGCACATAGCTCACAAACACTAGCTACCTGTCGAATCCCATGATTAGCCGAAGAATCTATTTTCTTATTCATTGCCTCTAGCTGAGCTGCTAAAGCTTAGACCGCATTGACATCAAGAATTCCTGCCACCTTATGCTGTGGCATTCTCTGAATTGGATTCTGATATTCATTAGCAGCCATCGTCTCGATTAGCTCATAAGCTTCCTCGTAGCTCTTAGCCTATAGAGCTCCACCTAGTGCTGCATCTAGCATGGGTCTTGACTGTGCACCCAAGCCATTATAAAAGCAGTTAATTACCATCCAATCAGGCATCCCATGATGTGGACACTTTTTTAACATCTCCTTATAGCGCTCCCAAGCTTCGCACAAAGATTCTCTAGACTGCTGTAAAAACTGAGTAATAGCATTCCTGATTGCTGCAGTCTTTGCCATGGGAAAAAATTCAGTGAGAAATTTATGAGGCAGATCCTCCCATGTCGTAATAGAACCGGCTGGTAATGAGTGTAACCGGCCCTTAGCCTTATCCCTCAAAGAGAATGGGAAAACCATCAATTTCGCAGCATCTTCCGACACACCATTAAACTTGAAAGTGTCGCAAATCTCGATAAAGTCCCGAATGTGCATATTAGGATCCTCCTTTGAAGCACCCCCAAACTGAACTGAATTTTGTATCATCTGAATTGTGCTAGGCTTGATTTCAAAGTTGTTAGCTGTAACAGCTGCCCTGACAATGCTAGATTGGATGTCATTGATCTTCGACTGAGAATAATCCTTCAAAGCCTTAACTACTGCTGCTGCTCCTACACCTGGTTCTCCCATCTTTTTCGTTGCTTCACATTTTTCTTCCAAATTACGAGTTTGAGAACGTGTTTGCATACACTATCACGTACCTGAAACACCACGAAACAAACACACTATGTAAGAAATCCGAGTCAGTGAACGCTAACGACCACTGATGACAAGCACATAAACTAAAAACAAAACACCGATGATCCTCGGCAGCGGCGCCAAAAACTTGTTAAGACAAAAGCACACGCAAGTATACGTGGTCACAAGTAATATAATTAAAGTTCGTTCCACAGAGATCTGGTTATGGTTCTATTTAATTAATGCACCTATTCAACAATGTATGGCTTTAATTCACTGCTAAGACGATAAACAAATATGGTTTTTAATTATCTAATTTAAACTAATATGCAAATTATTAAACTAATAATTACTGAAATCTAAACCTATATTACTTATATGAGAATAAACATGGGACTCTACCTTCATTATCTACTTTGCTTAGAGTTGACGCCTTTAATCAATGCATGTGATGGTTTTGATATCTGATCAGACAACACGAAACAAGTATAGGTTACCTCTCGGTATACAAACACCAAACTAATCATACATCCACAAAACAGATAGAAGATGAATAGACACCAATTATGTTTAGACCCTATATCTCTATACGATTTGAAAACATAACGGTTGAAGAACAAGTTGTCTATTAAGATCACATAAGGCAGCATAATATCTCTATTCACGCCACAAATCATGATGTTAAAACATCAACTTATCCCATGCTAGCATGGCAAGTTCTAAATCTCAAGATCCACTCTCGTTTCGCAAGAGATGTTAGCTACGCATCTAAATACATGATTCACAACCATACGAGGATATCAAGAATACACCACACACATGTCTTTAAAGCAATCAAACTACTAAGCTACATAGATAAATCCGTTAGAATCCCATGACAATGATTAGTTCATAATTGAACCGTTCGTCGCCATGGGATTTAATGAAAACATGGTATGAAACAAGATATGAATGAAAGTAAGAATATTATTAAAACAAAAGATGAAGTAGATCTTGATCCGTTGCTTGTCACGAGCGTTGAATCCTTCTCCACTTTTCTCCCTTGCAATTCTATGTTACAATAAAAAAAAAACGATCTAAATTACAATGCTAAAATGTGTTTTTATAGGCCTAGATATCTTGCCCAGCAAGAAAATTAACCTACAATACAATTAGAAATAGGTTTTGAAACCAAGAATGCAAATAGAATTCGAATAGGGGCAAAATAGTCACAATCTGAAATTTTCTGGCCGCCCGGGCGCTCTCAGCGCGCGGTTCTCCTGTTCTGGGCGCTCTCAGCGCGCGGTTGGGCGCTATCAGCGCGGGCCAAGTCTGCTCAGCATCCGTTTTTGCTCCTTTTTCTTCCATTTCTTTTACGATTGTTTCCGCCATCAATTCTCTAGTCTTCAAATCATTATGTTAACTCCAAGCAAGTCTCCTTTCTTCATTCCCATGCTCAAATCGACTCCAAAAACGATGGAAACATGAACCCTAATCGGCATTCTTGCACTACAAGGAAAACTGAATCAGACAATGTTTTTCAACCGTTGTCTGAAGAAGCAAATTTCCGTTGTCTATATGGGCGCGGTTTCTTTCCATATGACACAACGCTTTTCAACCTTTGTAAGATGACCAATTACATAACAGAAATAGGAACGTTTGTCTGAAAATATAGGCACAACCGTTAAAAGCCTTTTGAAAAATTTTGACATAACGGTTTTCAAACCATTATTGGAGTTTATGACGCACAACGCTGTTCAACCATTGTAAAATGACGAATTACAAAACAGAAATACAAACTATTGTCTACAATAATAGGCACAACGGTTAAAAGCCTTTTGAAGTAGATTGACATAACGGTTTTCAAACCATTGTTGGAGTTTAAGACGTACAACGTTGTTCAACCATTGTAAGATGACGAATTACACAACAGAAATACAAACTATTGTTTGAAAATATAGGCACAACGGTTATAAGCCTTTTGAAAACTTTTGACACAATGGTTTATTGATCCGAGAGCATTTCCAAACTGTGCAGACACAATGGTGTTAATCGTTTGTATTATTGTTCAATTAGTTATGGCACAATGGTTTAATACTTTTTATCAATTGTATTTGTTGGTTTCATACAAGTATGTACCCTTTAAAATCATTATTGAATTTAGTTAAGACAATGGTTTACTTTTGAGGTCAATGTTGTTGGATCCAGTTTGGCACACTAGTTATTTTTATCTTACAAACCTTTGTCTGAAACATATTGTAATATACCAAATACCATAAAGCCTTTGCAAAGCCAAAAAAAACAAAACCATTCAAAACCAAAATATACCAGTTAAACCAAATACCATACCATTCATCAAATAACATGCCATTCACTTCACAATTCAACCAACAACCAAAAAGAACCTAATTCACCATCACCGACTAAACAAACCCCTATTTCACATCACCATAACTACATAAATACCAACATCCACCAACTTCAACAAAAATCCCACCAGTTTCAGCGACAATGAAAAAGGTCAGTACTAGCGCCCTTCAAGACCATATAATAAACATCGACTTAAAACTAGTTCACCTTAACATCACACATTAAATAGAAAATATTCACCAAATTAACCTAACATGAATAACACTTCATGAAAAATTTGGCAAAGTCAGTCTTGATCTCGTTGATGTCATCGCTATAAGCCAAGTTGCCTCTACGCATCCACTGAAAAAGCAAACCAAAATTTGTAAGCCAAGTGTGCTAGAACTAAAGACAAAAGTTGTTTAAAGAAAATCAAAACAATTGAATTCTCACCTTAGCTGCAAAGTCAAGCTCTTTGTCATAACAGATTTCCTTCATGTATCTCATGACAAAGAGGCCACGGTCCACCACCCCTGTCTGCAAAGGAACTCCCTGAAAATAGGAGAGGAAAAGGTAAGTACACATTTTTAGTTATATAAATTAGAAATTATGAAATCAATTTTTACCGCCATATTCTCCCACAATATTTTCTTCTTGGCAACCTTCTTCTGCCTCTCCTTGAATACCTTTACGGAACTGTAACCAAATAGTATAAAACAACAAAAATACATATTCCTAAATTGTACCAAGTAGAGACTAAATAAGAGACTAAATAGACAAGTTTTTTAATGCTTGACTCACTTGTCAACAACCTCTACCCATTCTTCATTAACAATGCGACGTTTAAGAGGGTCCATGTGGTAGACTATCTCTTTCGTCGGAACAGCAACTGTCAATGACCAGTGATTCCTACGAAAGTATGAAAATAGTATGTTATTAACAAAACAAACTATCATCTCAAAAAGGCAAAACAAAACAAGGTAATTTATGAAAATTACAAAACAATTAAATTAGAAAATATTAGGTCTGACCATAACAAATATATATGACTAATTTCTACAACTCACTAAAATATACAAAAATTAAATTGCAAGATATTATTCATCTTAGCCAAAATATAAAATATAAAAAATGCTCATAAAATAGAAATTCTTACACATCATGAAAAGGAACAAGAAAGTATTGCCCTTCCTTGGCATTCATAAAACGGGTAGCAAGCACGCGTGATCTCTCCCCTGCATTGCCACATCCAATGGCACCAACCATGCTTGGATCCACAAAAGCTACCATATCAGTCATTTTGCTCTTTTTCACGTACTCATACAAGAAGCTGCATAAGAAATTACAGAACAATTAATTCAAAATTCACTCGATAATTAACAAAAAAAATTGAAAAGCTTCTGTACGTGAAAACTTACTGAATAAAAATGGTAATGATAGATCCAGAAATTTCACCTCTTGCGCACAAAGAATGTATATCTTGCAAAAAGATCGCCTGTTTCTTTGTGACAGCAAAGGCTTCTTCATTTAACAGAAAAGCAATTGTTCTGCCCTCGCTTAATGCATTCTTTGCCCACGTCCACAACCGTTTTAAAGACGATGGATAATTTGTACCCATCTCAACATGAAGCTCCTCCTCCAAGTCATCAATTTATGTAATTACAGGCTTCTTCATTTTCTTGGAAAAAAAATTTCTTGGAAGCATGTTTTTTGACTCTCTGAAACGAAAAAAATGCACGTGAACATAGTAAAAACATAACATACAGATGAGTTATGCACAATATAAGGACAAAAATCTTTACCTTTGGAGTAGACAACACTGTGCTACTGTTTGAGTTCCCCATCACTATGAGATCTCTCGGCTATGCTATAAAAGAACCTATTGCTTGTTGCACAGTAACAACTTCATCTTGTATTGGGAATGGGATCTTGACATCACCTTGAATTGAATGAGTGATCGACACTCTGGCATTTTCCTTCGCAAGCCGTACACCATGAAGAGTCGACTCACATCCTTCCACGGCAGGGACTTCATCAATCCTTCCATAGGCAACAATGTTGCTCAATGATCCTATTGCCAACTGACAATTACTTGATGAAGGGGCCAATTTTATATTTTGAGAATCATTCTCAATTTCAGCAACCTTCTTATGATTGTCACTCATAACAGCCCCTTCATCATTGACAACAACATTGTCCTCAAATAAAAACTCGACATTCTCCTCATCAGCATCATTTCGACCTTCATCAACAAATTCAACATTCAACTTCTTCCGCACAAGTTCATTTGTATCAATATCCTCTACCAAACGAGGCCCACGCTTTGAACCTGAGAAGCTTTCTTGTTGGGAGTCAATGTTAGGACTACCCTTTGCTCTTCTCAATTCTGCTATCATCTTTTCAATTTCAGCAGCCCAGATTGCATCTATCTCTTTTTCAATTTTTGGAGCCTCCTCCGCCATAAACTTTTTAATCCCCTCGTGTATCCTTTCGTCAATAGTCCTTGCTTTTTTCTGTCTCGGGAGTTCAAAATAGACAGATTGCTTTACATGGCTCCCCTGCCCACGTACTCTTCCTCCATGCTCAGGTTTACCAAGCGCCAATGTTAACACATCATTCATACCTTCTTCTGCCAATTCCCCAGCTCTAACCTTCGCCTTAAGCTTCTCCTAAAAACACACACAAAGTAATAGTAGTTATGGATCAAATAACTATGATGAATTTTTGCAATTAAAATATATACCATTAACTTACTATTTCCTCAGCTTTTTCTTTAACTTTGTCATTTTTGTAATTGCCTTCTTTGTCCTTCCTTGCAAGTATCCAGGATTGCGATCGATCTATCTCGTTTTCCGGATGTTCTTCCAACTATATGTACATTTATAGGATTCTTATTGGTGGTTCAAAGATATGCACTCATATTGATGATACAAAGTCAAAAAAGAAATTAGGTACATTGTTTTGTATACACTAACCCATTCATTTTCCATGTTGGCATAACCTTTTTGAGACATACAATGAGGATACTCATTCATCTGGCTTCTCTTCACCTGATCCTCGTGAATTTTCTTTAGAAAAAAGCACCAACAAAGTTAAAGCATCATATCAAATAATTATTCTATGAAAGAAGTTTTGAAAATAAAT
This sequence comes from Kitagawia praeruptora, assembly GCA_037693485.1. Lineage (NCBI taxonomy): Eukaryota > Viridiplantae > Streptophyta > Magnoliopsida > Apiales > Apiaceae > Kitagawia > Kitagawia praeruptora. The sequence continues at coordinate 109,600,435 of CM075351.1, read as the reverse complement.
AAAGCTAATCATAAATTTACCATAAATTCGTTTCCTAAACGATCAACAACAAACATGTCCCAATGCGGCTTTTCTATGAATGTATAGTCAGCTGGAGGAAACATGACCATTTCTAGTTGATCCCGGTATGGAAGAATGTAGTGCTTCATGAGCCGAGATTTAAATTCCCTCCACTTTTGACATGCAGAATTCATTATCACTTTCCTTGCTGTAGGAGGTACAACATAAGCCATCTACATACATAAGACACAAAAATAGATTTAGAAGTTCAAGCTATTGAATGAACATATATATTAAAAGAACAGAGAAAGCAATGTTCATAAACTAATTAAGTGTGTGTGCGTGGAGGATTTAAATTTACCAGCACACAATCCCAAATTTTATTCTTCAAGTCCGCAGGAACTTGCTTCCAAGAATCATGCCAAATTGGGACTTTGGTCCTTGCTAAAACTCCAACATACGACTGCATCCCTACAGCAGTATCACCATATGGCTCTCCTTTTGAATTAAAGGTCACCGTAAGCTTTTTACACATTATCTTGCGTTTCACAATTCTGTGCATCGTGACACAACCACGTTTCAACAGTTTTAGTCCTTCAGTCTTTTCCGGTGGCATAACTGGTTGCACTTGCTTTTTTTCTTAGACATCTTCTTCTTTAAGTTTTCTGATATCGGCTTCTTCTTCATAGATACAGGGGAAGAACTCGATGGGCTCACTGTGTTCAATGACCGTGTTTTCCTTATAGCACTCAGCAGTTTCATAGTTGTTTGATTTGTAGAAGAGCGAGTTTTTTTGTGAGAAGGTTGTGTTTTCTTCTTGGAAGGCGCCATAATCTGTGTACCACAAAGAATGAGAAACAAATAAGGAACAAGAATTCACTGACACAAGATTGAAAGTTGAAATGGAGAGTTTCATAAAAATAAAAATAAAACACCGAAAAAGAACAGATGAGATAGCGAGTTTCATAAAAATCAAAAATCCCCAATAACAAAGGACACCAAAAAATCCAATTCTACAATATAAAAACCTAAATCAAAAACCCTATACCTAAATCAAAACCTAATTGAACAATATAAAAATCTAATTCAACAACTATATAACAAGCCTAAATTACCAACTATATAACAAACTCAAATAAAAAACCCCCAAAATATGTTGAGGGTTTCGTAACATAACATGATAGATCTTATGACATGCAAGAACGAACATAGATGAGACTTTAGACTTTCGTAACATACCTGTACTTAGATTTCTTGGATGAGAGTTTGAGAATGGATGAGAGAAGAATAGGGTTTGAGAGCGGATGAGAGAGAAGAATAGAGTTTGAGTTTGAGAATAGATCTGATGTTTGGGGAAAGTAAACTAAAGAGGTATGCTGCACGGGGGGAAAACAAAGGGGGAAACAAAAATTTTGGGTTTCAAATCAACGGTTAAGATTATAGTCTACTTTAATCTGATGGTCAGAAATAATTAAATTAAATATTTTTATTAATTAACATTAATAATTATTATAATTTTGATATAAATAATCAATTCGAATTGAACATTCACATATTTTTTGGATAAAAAAGCATTGTGTTTGCACTAAATCACGCAAGCGTACGTGGTCACAAGTAATATAGATATAAGTTGAGTTCGTTCCCACAGAGATCTGGTTATGGTTTCAATTCAGTTCATGCACCTATGCAACAATGTATGATTATTATCCACTGCTAAGACAAATAACAAATATGGGTTTTAACTATCTAAATTTAACTAAGATGCAAATTAATAAACTAAGAATTAATTAACTAATGAGAATTAAAATCGAATTACTTCTACAAGAGAAAATATGGTATCCTAACTTCATTAAATACTTCCTTTAGAGATCATGCATTAATCAATATATGTGATGGTTTTGATATCTGATCGAACAACACGAAACAAGTAAAAGTTACCTCTCGGTATACTAGTACCAAACTAAACATACATCCACAAAAGAGATAGAAGATGAATAGACACCAATTATGCTTAGACCCTATATCTCTATAGAATTTGAAAACATAACGGTTGAAGAACAAGTTATCCATATTGATCACATAGGGCAGCATAATATCTCTATTTACGCCACAAATCATGATGTTAAAACATCAACCTATCCTATGCTAGCATGGCAAGTTCTAAACCTCAAGATCCACTCTCGTTTCGCAAGAGATTAACAAATTAGATGTTAGCTACACATCTAAATACATGAAACACAACCATACGAGGATATCAATAATTCATCACACACATATCAATAAAGCAATCAACTACTAAATTCCATAAATAAATCCGTTAGGACCCCATGACAACGATTATCTCATGATTGAACTTCTCATCGTCACGGGGTATAATGAAAACATGATGTAAAACAAATACAATGATATAAATCTCTGGTGTGTGTTGTGTTCGTCGTGGTCCCCTTTTTGTGTCCCCAAGAGGTGTATTTATAGCCCCAAGTGCCTCCTCAACCAAGTAATTGCCGTCTTTGATTTAGGATAGAATCTCGGTAATTTTCCTTTATTGAATGAAATAGAATTGCAATTGCCATGTTTGAATTGAATTCCAGAAGTTTATAACCGTCCAAACATCTTCCATAATGATTAGGAGAAGAAATCGTATCAATTTCCTAGTTTAAATGGAATTCCAGGAAGTTTCTGTCGTGGTCCCGCGCGCCCGCGCGCACCACAAGCTTTATTCCAGCGCGCCTTAGAAATTGTTGTCCCTCTCGCGCGCCCGCACGCACAATCAGTGCAAACTGAGCATGCCCGCGCCCCTGAATGAAAATGCAGACTGATTTTTTCTTCTGTTCTGATTTCTTCTCCGATTCCTTTGCAACTTCATATGCTTATTCTTCTGAGCTTCAAACAAGTCCACACCTGTATAAAATGATTTCCTACACAAATCTCATAGAAACACATCAAAACACACCAATACTTGAGAACAAAGCGATCAATTTAAGCCAATCTGGACGTTCCAAGTGGATATAAAATCCACTTATCACACCCCCAAACTTAAACCGATGCTTGTCCTCAAGCATAAACAGATATAACTATATACACTAACTAGTACCACTTCCGTAGGTGATCACGGTTGCATTTGGCATATGCAACAAGCCCTTTAAACCCCTAGGCAGCCCTATTGGACGAGTAAGGTCTCGTGAGGGCCTATAGAGAATGTACCCACAAAATCCAATGCAATGCAATGCATTAATGCAACTAAATGAAAAATGCAAGATCCCCTTCAAACTCACCAAAACCAACTAACAAGCAAATATCTCAAAGAATGCAACAAATCCAAGCAGAGCTCGACTAAGTCCCCGTATACTAACAATACATGAACAGAAACGTGCGTGTGTGCAATGCTCATCAGAAATACTCCCAACATTAGATAAAAAATCATACATATTCTTAGCCAAGACAATCACAGGTTTATAAATAGAATAGACTGTAGACACTTCATAACCTAGGAACACTTCCATCTTCATTCAAGTTAGCCAGGAATTCATGCTTTATTACTACACTACGACACATAATACTATATATAATACGCATGCTTATTTAACCGTGCAATAAATGAGACCCCAAAAGGCTTATACAATAATACCCATGTAGCGAGTGTTAGGTCAGCAATCCCAAACCACAAAGGCTTTAGGTTACTAGGACTAAGTCCCCTCAGACTTAATTACTCGAGTATTAAAGAGCTCACTCTGGTTAATTTTGCATTAAACAATTGACCTTTTGACTCTCTCTTTTTTTCTGATTTTTTTTTTCATGCAATCTGGAATGAGAATTCTCAATTATAACCCTAGACTACTCATATAAATATGAGCTGGCTACTAGCCAGTTGACACCTAGCCATTATTGACAACTAGCATGAAATCCCTGGTTTCCCCCAAACTTAGACTTTAGTGCTCCTACGCCATCAAGGGAATAACGAAAATTCTAAATATAATCAAGTGATTAAATCTCAAAACATCCAAACAAGCATAACCTCAACCTAGCCCAAAAGCAAACAATGAGACTGTGTAAAAGTTTTGTTCCCGTAACATGCAAGTCAATTTCCTAGGAACTATAAATCAACCCTCTACTCATCATCATCACACTCAATTAAACACATACCTATCAATCAGAATCAGCTCGTCCTAAGGAATCATGAAAAATGCATGCCATGCAAATGCAACTGAATGAAAACTCACATGGTAAAACAAACAAAAATAACAGAATGTCCTATATGAAACACACGTAGATAATACGAACATACATGCATGAATTACCACTACTATGCAAAACATGATATCCTATATGAACAAATAACTACTACAAATATCCCCCACAATCACCCCCAAACTTAAATATTCAATGTCCCCATTGAATTGAAGGTAATACAAGGGATAGTAGAAAACATACCTAAAAATACCAAAAAACATGGGTTGCCTCCCACGAAGCGCTTCTTTAACGTCAATAGCTTGACGTTACTTCCAAGCCTCCATTAAGGATGATAATAGTTTGCCTGATCATCTCTTCGCGATACTTCATCGTCATCACGGCGGCATACTTTCTGCCCTTTCTCCTCACTTAGCCTATTCGTGTAACAACTCTGTCCTATTCCAATGCCTTCATCTATTGACCCAAAATCTGTCAATTTGTAGAACAACACACATTCGCGGGCTTCGCTTGAATATAATGGAGGAGGATAAATGTAAGTTGATGAAGCCTTTGGTTCCTCAAAGAGAACTTCCTCCATTGGCTTTAATGCGCTACCTCCATCTTTAAACTCTGAGACAAGTAGAAGACCTGCATCTTTCCCATGTTCATCAGCCTCTTGGTACGCACCTACCAATTCTTGAAATTTCTGCAACTCATCAGTGTCTGTCCCAAATATTGCCCTTTCCACATCTTCCACCATACTAACATGATCAAATTCCTCACATGTCTTGCGAACACTCACCTCACCTTGGAATTTGTCTTCCTCAATTAAGCATGCAGTACCTTGCTCCAAGTCACCATTATCCTCTGGTATTGCCTTTGGTATGAATTGATGTTTCTCTTGTTCCAAGGCACTCAAAACTTGAGCAGCTAGTGTCCCCATAAAATTGATAGACTCCTCAGTACTCTTTAGAAGCATCATAATCTCCTCCATAGCATCAACCTCATCTGACTGAAAATTAGGAGTAGGTTGCTGATGTTGAAAATCTTCACTACCAAAGAGATATGACATATTTTGAACATCTTGCTGGTACTGTTGAGGATGGTATTGAAAATATGGTTGTTCCTCAGAACTGACATATGGATCAACTCCTTCGTAGTAACAATATTGTGATGGATCATGAACGCCCAAACACCGCTCACATTGCTGAGGCATGGATGTCCTCGAATATGCCCACCATGGCAACTCCTCGCATGCCATCTTCAAACACTCAAGTACCTGAACACACCAAACTAAACAAAATAGGTAAGAAAAACAAATCCGAGTCAGTGAACTCTAACGACCACTATTGACAAGCACATAAACCAAAAATAAAACACCGAAGATCCCCGGCAGCGGCGCCCAAAACTTGTTTGCACTAAATCACGCAAGCGTACGTGGTCAAAAGTAATATAGATATAAGTTGAGTTCGTTCCCACAGAGATCTGGTTATGGTTTCAATTCAGTTCATGCACCTATGCAACAATGTATGATTATTATCCACTGCTAAGACAAATAACAAATATGGGTTTTAACTATCTAAATTTAACTAAGATGCAAATTAATAAACTAAGAATTAATTAACTAATGAGAATTAAAATCAAATTACTTCTACAAGAGAAAATATGGTATCCTAACTTCATTAAATACTTCCTTTAGAGATCATGCCTTAATCAATATATGTGATGGTTTTGATATCTGATCGAACAACACGAAACAAGTAAAAGTTACCTCTCGGTATACTAGTACCAAACTAAACATACATCCACAAAAGAGATAGAAGATGAATAGACACCAATTATGCTTAGACCCTATATCTCTATAGAATTTGAAAACATAACGGTTGAAGAACAAGTTATCCATATTGATCACATATGGCAGCATAATATCTCTATTTATGCCACAAATCATGATGTTAAAACATCAACCTATCCTATATGCTAGCATGGAAAGTTCTAAACCTCAAGATCCACTCTCGTTTCGCAAGAGATTAACAAATTAGATGTTAGCTACACATCTAAATACATGAAACACAACCATACGAGGATATCAATAATTCATCACACACATATCAATAAAGCAATCAACTACTAAATTCCATAAATAAATCCGTTAGAACCCCATGACAACGATTAGCTCATGATCGAACTTCTCATCGTCACGGGGTCTAATGAAAACATGATGTAAAACAAATACAATGATATAAATCTCTGGTGTGTGTTGTATTCGTCGTGGTCCCATTTTTGTGTCCCCAAGAGGTGTATTTATAGCCCCAAGAGCCTCCTCAACCAAGTAATTACCGTCATTGATTTAGGATAGAATTTCGGTAATTTTCTTTTCTTGAATGAAATAGAATTGCAATTGCCATGTTTGAATTGAATTTCAGAAGTTTATAACCGTCCAAACATCTTCCATAATGATTAGGAGAAGAAATCGTATCAATTTCCTAGTTTAAATGGAATTCCAGGAAGTTTTTGTCGGGGTCCCGCGCGCTCGCGCGCACCACAAGCTTTATTCCAGCGCGCTCGCGCGCCTTAGAAATTGTTGTCCCTCTCGCGCGCCCACGCGCACAATCATTGCAAACTGAGCGCGCCCGCGCCCCTGAATGAAAATGCAGATTGATTTTTTCCTCTATTCTGATTTCTTCTCCGATTCCTTTGCAACTTCATATGCTTATTCTTCTGAGCTTCAAACAAGTCCACACCTGTATAAAATGATTTCCTACACAAATCTCACAGAAACACATCGAAACACACCAATACTTGAGAACAAAGCGATCAATTTAAGCCGATCTGGACGTTCCAAGTGGATATAAAATCCACTTATCACATTGATCTCACACAACAGTTTATCCAAAATACACTTGTGTAATGGACCTCATACATGTCATTTCTGTTAAAACCGTTGTCCCTATTTAAATGATATATCCGTTAAAATGGCCCTTCCGTTAGACAACCATTTTTACAAATTACACTTGTATAAAAGAAATCTTACACGCTTTATTTGGACAAACCGTTGTCCTAGATGTAAGAAAAAAATCCTAAACTCTAAACCCCGAAATCGAATAAAATTATTGTGAAAGCGAAACATTCGAATCCCTCGACATAAAGTGACTCATTTCACTTTTGTCTACGATGTAGTGTCCCATATGATATTGATAAAATTAACAAATCCCGAATCTTTTCGAAACTAAATATTAAACGTATAGTATATGGTTACGACATAACGTACTAAAAGAAAAACACCACTAATCATTCGAATCCCTCGACATAAAGTGACTCGTTTCACTTTTGTCTACAATATAGTGTCCCATATGATATTGATAAAATGAACAAGTCCCGAATCTTTTACGTACAATCATCTACTATACTTTGAAACTAAAGATTACACGTATAGTATATGGTTACGACATAACGTACTAAAAGAAAGACACCACTAATTTATTTCGTAAACCACCATCGATATTTAAATATGAGTTAATAATGTATGTTTTCAAGTGCCAATTGTTTATTGACTAACAATTCTTTCTAGCGTATGAAATCGTTCGGAGTCTTTTTGTTCGTCAAAAAAGGCTATGTTTACAAACAACGGTTTATAAAAAAACAATTGTTTAAATTATGTCATACAGGCATTCTTCCGAAAAACCATTATCCCTATATATTTGTTCAATACGTTAAAATGGCCATTCCGTTAGACAACAGTTTGTACAAATTACACTTGTGTAAAAGAAGTCCAACACATTTTACTTTGAGAAACCGTTGTCCTAGATGTAAGAAAAAATCCTAAATTCTAGAACCCTAAATCGAATATAATGGCCCTGACATTAGACAACAGTTTGAACGAATTACACTTGTGTAAAGGTAGTCCTACATGTTTTATTTTGGGAAACCGTTGTCCTAGATGTAAGAAAAAAATCCTAAACTCTAAACCCTAAATCGAATAAAATTATTGTGAAAGCGAAACATTCGAATCCCTCGACTTAAAGTGACTCGTTTCACTTTTGTCTACGATATAGTGTCTCATATGATATTGATAAAATTAACAAATCCTGAATCTTTTACGTACAATCATCTAATATACTTCAAAACTAAAGATTAAACGTATAGTATATGGTTACGACATAACGTACTAAAAGAAAAACATCACTAATCATTCGAATCCCTCGACTTAAAGTGACTCGTTTCACTTTTGTCTACAATATAGTGTCCCATATGATATTGATAAAATGAACAAGCCCCAAATCTTTTACGTATACTTTGAAACTAAAGATTACACGTATAGTATATGGTTACGACATAACGTACTAAAAGAAAGACACCACTAATTTATTTCGTAAACCACCATCGATATTTAAATATGAGTTAATAATGTATGTTTTCAAGTGCCAATTGTTTATTGACTAACAATTCTTTCTAGCGTATGAATCGTTCGGAGTCTTTTTGTTCGTCAAAAAATGATGGTAAATTAGACATCCGGTTGATTCAAAAACATGGAAGGACGTCGATCAAAGGTGGCCAGAGTTTGCTTCAGAGACTAGAAACCTTCGCTTAGGTTTATCCTCCGATGGATTCAATCCTTTTCATGGACCAGGAAGTGATCACTCATGCTGCCTGTTTTGCTATCAATTTATAACCTACCACCTTGGCTTTGTATGAAGAGAAAGTATATAATGTTAAGTTTGCTGATATCCGGACCAAATCAGCCTGAAAATGATATTGATGTGTTCCTTCAGCCACTTATTGAAGATCTACAAAATTTGTGGCGTGGAAAACAAGTTTATGATGCATATAAGAAAGAGTCCTTCATACTAAGGGGAATTTTGTTGTGGACAATTAGTGATTATCCAGCCTTAGGCAACTTGTCTGGCAACATCATAAAAGGGTATAACGCTTGTGTTGTTTATGTTGATGAAACAAAAGCTACCAGGTTGGCCAATTACAAAAAGACTGTGGTTATGAGACATCGTAGGTGGTTGCCCCGTAACCATCCCTATCGAAGGCAAAAATCAGCCTTTGATAATACTGTGGAAAAGTCTGATGCTCATGTTCCTTTAACTGGGGAGGAGGTGTTCGAAAGGCTATAACCACTAAGGGACCATGTTTACGGTAAGACACAACTCCAACCTCGATGGAAGAAAGGGGAACCTCGACCAATTTGGAAAAAGATGTCTATATTTTTCCAGCTTGAATATTGGAAGTTTTTACCTGTTCGGCATACCCTCGATGTGATGCATATCGAGAAAAATATATGTGAAGCTTTAACCGGTACCTTGCTAAATATTCTCGGGAAGACAAAAGATAGAGAATCTGTCCGTCTTGATATGGCTGAAATGGGAATAAGAACAGAGCTAAGGCCAAAAACTCCCGGAAAAAAAGAGAAGTTACCGATGGCATCTTGGAACTTATTGCATAAAGAAAAGAAGATTGTCTACTCATCCTTGCTTGGAATGAAGTTACCTGATGGTTTTTGTTCGAACATTAAGGGTATAGTATCGATGGAAAATCTGCGACTTGTTGGAATGAAATCTCATGATTGTCATACAATGTTGCATCACTTGCTCCCCATCTCAATTCGGTCAGTACTTCAAAAACAGGTTAGGTGCACTATTATTAGATTTTGCCTTTTTTTCAAGGCAATTTGCAGTAAAGTCGTTGAGGTCGATTAATTAGAAAAAATGCAGTCTCAGTTGGTGGAGACCTTATGCCTGCTAGAAAAGCACTTCCCCCTTCCTTGTTTGATGTAATGATCCATCTCTCTATTCATCTTGTGAGAGAGGTTGAGTTTTGTGGGCCAATCTTCCTACGTTGGATGTATCCTTTCGAGAGGTACATGAAGATGTTCAAGGGATATGTACGAAACAGGGCTCATCCGGAAGGCTGCATCGCTGAGGCCTATGTTGCAGAAGAGGCCGTTGAGTGTTTAGTGAATTTTGAAGAAGCAACAGTTGGGTTACCTGGCAGGGATACGAACAATGAGAAATACAGACCCCTATATGGTGCAACAATGATAATGCCGAGCAACAAGGACTTGCACCAAGCACATTTGTGTCTTCTCCAAAATAGTAATGAATTGAGCCCATATTTCAAGTAAGTTACTTTACCAGATTTCTTTTTGTTATTCCCTGCCTTGATTTCTGCATTTTGTTTCAAAAAATAATGAAACTGATTTTACTTGCAGTGAACATATGGCTTTCTTGATGACGAGATATCCAAAACATGTAAATGATGAAGAATGGCTAAAGAACAAGCAAAATGAAACATTTCCTAAATGGTTTCAAAAGAAGGTATTGTACATTATATTTTGTATTATATAAAGATATCAAGTGCTTGCATGTCCAATTGTTTGACTAATTTTAATTTTTGGACAGATTTCATCAGAATTGCTTGATGTGACGAATATGGTAACTAAGGAGGTAATGTGGCTTGCAGAAGGGCCCAACAAGGATGTCCCTACATTTAGTGGCTATAAAATCAATGGTGCTACCTACAAAACGAAGGATCGTGACGATATGCTGCAAGTTCAGTGCAGCGGTGTTTGTGTTGATGCCGATACAATGCTGGTGCAGGGTAAGGATAAGAACATTCAACATATTTCACATACATTTTATGGAGTTATTACAAGTATTTGGGAGTTGGACTATAACCATTTTAGGGTCCCTATCTTTCGGTGTAATTGGGTAGATATGAATAAAGGGGTAAAGATAGATGATTTAGGATATACACTTGTTAATTTGCATAAATTAGGTTTTATAAACGACCCTTTTGTGTTAGGAAAACATGTCAAGCAAGTTTGCTACATTGATGACCCTCTTGAAAAATTATGGTCGGTTGTATTAAAATTACTAGAGAAGTACTATGACCAAAGTAATGATGAAAATGAGGGATCCGTAGAAATGGAACTTGAGAATGAGCTAGATGTTGAAATGTTCCCAACTGTTGATGAACTCGAGCAAGAAAACAGTAGTTACATGCGGGAGGAAGAAGAGATGATTCAGCTTCCGTGATGGTAATAATTTATTTCATTTTGAGTTCATTTCTGAAACTATCTCCTCATACTAATTTTTAAATCCTTTCAACCTGTTGCAGGGCCAACTTGTCGCAACTGATCAGATGCTACCAACAAGTGTTAAATTATAAATTTGATATCACAATGGCATATTGAGATTTGGTAGCTTCAAAGTTAGGTTGAATTTGTATCTTTAACTTCCTAGAATTGTTTGTTTGTATTCCTAAGTTTAGGTTGGAATTTGTTTTGTAACTTTGTTGAAAGATTTGGTTTGTAACTTTGTTGAAAGATTTGGTTGGACAATTTGTTGAATGTTTTGTTTTCACAATAATCTTGTAGGATTTGGTTTGATTGGTTTATATGGATTGCTTTAATGTTTAAGCTGGTAGTTATTTAAAAAAAACTCTCAGGAAATAGGACAATGGTTTTTCCAAAACACCGTTGACACATGTTTTCTAAATTGGATGATTAAGACAACGAGTTATACACCCTTGTGTGAACTCTTTCACTCAAGAGACCTGATAAACAGTTGTCTATATCTAACATTGGTTTTACCAAAACCATTGTCGAAATCATTTTAACACAGAGGTGCTTAAAAAATAGTTGTCTTAATTGCACAACGGGCAAAAAACCCTTTGTCTGATGCCATAACAAGCACAACAGTTTATTATCACTTAACACACCCTTGTGTTAACAGATGTTACACAATGATCACATAAACAACCATTGTCTTATTTGACCACAGGGCCACCACCTAGACAACAGTTTGAAAAAAGTTGAATAACTGTTGTTTAAAGAACGTTCATACAACGTTTTTTTGTTAACTAAACTGTTACCGTTGTGTCCTGTTTTGGGACAACGGTTTTTTTTCCAACCATTGTGGAATATGTTTTGTCTGATTCGATATTTGGTGTAGTGTTGCAAACCTGCACATTTAAACAAAACACATCAAAAATACAACAAACTTGAGTCCAAGTCAATCAATTTAAGCCGAAATGAAGCGATCCAAGTGGATATAAAATCCACTTATCACAGGCTCCTGTGCTGGCTGATGTGCAGGCTCCTGCAATGCTAACTGTCGCTGTTGTTGCGCTGTATTCAGCGAAACTGGCTGCTTCTACACTGACTGCTGATGTACTGATTGTTGCTGCAGCAACTGATTCTTCCCCGGTTGATCCAGCAATGGTTCTTGTACTGGCTGATAGGGAAGGGGGGACTGTGAAATGCCCAGATTGAATGTTGGATGTGACAAGGGTGGAGAATCACCATTGCAGCCTGCTCTTCATGTAGATCTGACTTCTGAGGTGAAGGGGGTGTGAACAAAATAGAATCATTAGACGGCAACAAGTTAAACTTAGGACAGTAATCAATCGATAAAAGAACTCTGGTTTCTGCCCTCGTTTCTGCCTCATGTTCATCTATTTGGGTGTTTTTATCGCCAGCAAACCCTCCCTCATCACCTAAACGAATATCTCCATCATCACCAACATTATTACCTCTTTCTTCATCCAACTGAACACCTCCATCATCATTAACATCAATTCCTTGCTTTGGTGGAGCATTGACACATCCACGACCTCCCTTATGACCAGTTTTTTTGGGTTTCTTTTTTAGCTCAATTTCTTTTTCTCGCCTATCTTCAATTGGGAAATCCTGAAAAACACCACGGGTGAACTGATCTTATAAGAGCTCTCTACCATTACTCGCAATAGAATCAATGTATCTCATATCTCCATCTATCATTCCCATAGTAACTAAAGATATATGATCGAGCAACTGAACCTGTTAACAACAAGACAATAAAAACAAAATTAGCAAAGCACTACTCGGTAAGTACACTATGGATCACTAGTAAATAAGTTTTAATTACCGTGAACAAGTGAGAGTCACCAACTCGTGTATGATACAAACGAGTAATGTGAGCATACCATTGATCATAAGCAGCAACCACACCAACACCAATAGTACCAGTAACTACATGTTGTGCACGATCATCCCAATGTGATATATGGTCGCGATGTAACAATCGCTAATCAGAATCTTGCTTACCTTGTAAGGTAATACTATGAAGTTATTTTGAATAAGTGTCATTTTGAGGTATCTTGAATGAAACCAAATTGACGAATGCATCTATTAGGCATGTGTGGCTCCACAACGTGAAAATAGATAAGTGGACCCTTATAGCACCAAATAGCACTACCATCTACACAAGAAAAAGGTAACGACGCCAATATCTCATTTGAATATGGCTTCCATATGAAATGGGAAGGCGCAAGACCATCTAAAGACAATCTGATCGCGGAGAGTGTATGTGAAGTAGTATCGGTAAATGACAAATGATAACACCACCTATACGACACATTAAAAGCACATCATAATCAATTCTACGAATATAAGACATAAAATTGATACTCATGCAAAACGTTTTAAAAGATCAAAGCCATCGAACTCATGTATGTATGCCCCTTGTTCTAGTCAAATATATTTATCAAATATATTTATCAGAAGGGCCCTTATTAGCAGAACGACCTTTAAAAGATAACTCGTTACTCATGTGTCCACTTATTAGTATAAGGGCCCTACCACGAATTCTGATATGTGTTGCGAGCATGGCTGGAAATCATGTCCTTGCACAATTTTTTTGTCTTCATGATTGTTGTAAGACTGTTTAGAATGTGTATAATTAATAACTCGTTACTTTGTGTGCTTGATTGTACTAGTAAAACTAACCTCTTCCACCAAATAGGGACACATTATATGCTTAAAGCATTTTGTTTATCTTGGTCCCCCCTTTTCCCTGTCTATGATCCCACCCTAGTAAATCAAGTGGTATGTAAGAAAGAATGACATATGATGGAATATAAAGAAAGATATGAATACAAATATTACCTCATTCCATAAGGACCTAGTCGGTCTTCCCATACGAGTTGATTATCCAATGAAGGACCACGAGGCACAGGAGCTAAGGTAGGAAATCTAGTCCATGCCCACAACTGCAATAAGATGAGGCATCCAACATTTTCCTTCACACCTATCCTACAAGCCTTGCATAAATCCCTATATAATAAAGCAAGCACAGCTGATCCCCAAGCTAAGGTACGACACCGTCCAAAATCCTGAATCAGCGATAGATACATACAATGTATCTGGCCACCTGAATGCTCAGTGAATAATACCCCGGCAAATAGCTGGAATAGATATGATTGTGTATAACGAATGACCTCCACATCAGAAGCATCATCACAGAGAGCACCTTTCAAACTTTTACCCCGGGTCTATTCCAAATGTTTGCTTAACTAGGTTGTTCCACCCACCATCAACTTGTGTACTGCCAGTCACCGCATCACCATCAATCTTTAGGCCATGAAGAACATTAACATCTTGTAATGTGATGCTGCACTCTCCAACGGGAAGGTGAAATGTGTGTGTTTCAGGCCTCCAATGCTCTAATAATGCAGTAAGTAAACCCCAATCCAAATCAATCGATGCCAGCCTGCTAACCCCATCAAATCTCAATTCCAAAAGAAAGGGAATCATCCGCTTATGCAGCTTTAGGAATCTTTCTTGATTAGGATCACGCTTCCGCGACCTCTGACAATCTCCACCACCAGCCTTCCAAACCGCATCATATCTATGTTCGGACTGTAGGTGCAATACAGAAGGGTCCCTAGGTCCGGGATCCATAGGCATCTTATCATTATGAGCCATAACCTGTAGACAAGAACATAATCAGGATGTATATTATCCATTCAATCGTAGATTTGAATTATTTTTCCCTTGACTAACGCAAAATGATATTTTATACCAAACTATATTGATATTACAAAGAACTAAGCATAATAAACTCAGTAATAGAACTAAAAGTTAAGTATTGATAACATGGGATGGTTATCTAAGCTTTTTCTGTTTGAATACTTAGATCTCTCTTTTGTTAACCTTTCTAGGGCCACTGATTGGATTTTGGACATTAACATGCTTCCTAATCATTATCATTAGTTGATTTGTCCACTTGTAAACTATGAGTTATCCATCCCACATCAGCTCCCAATTATAAATATAACATCTCTTGTTTCACTTGGTCTTAGTAACAACCACTTCAACTCCTTTCCTTTGTGGGTTTTTACATATACAAGTACAACAAAACTTGAACCCTTAGAGAGGAATTCTCAAATTTGGAACAATGAAGGCACTGGATTCTCAAAATTGTGACACATATGGGACAATTCAAATCCTCCACAATAATCTCAAATTCATACAATAAAGTACACATTCTGAAAATAACACACAACTGTGACACATAGTTTATAGAAAAATCATAAAATCAACTTAAAAGATTATAAATCGAAAAACCCAACTTATACATGAATACGAACCCTAATAAAAAAATTAGGTGTTAGTAATTAAAAATCAAGCAAAAGTGAAGATTACCTACAGCAGAAAGAGAGATAGCTTGATTGAAGGGGGACCAACAGTCGAGTTCACTGGTTCAATCGCCTCCAGCACCGTGTTAAATGAAGCAGAAAGAGATAAAGATAGATAGTTTGTTTTCAAAGTTCTGTGTAAGAACCCAGATTTTGGGTAGAATTAAAACTTTTTATTATGTATTGATGTAAGAGTGAACAGTGGTTACAACTACAATGTAATACTGGCCTTAAGGGATGAATAATGGAAGGATATATATTCCAAGGTTATATGGCCTGAAGGATGCTATTGGGTGATAACTTAGATTAGAATAATCTATCTCCTAGAAAGTTAAGATAAGATTCCCTAGGGAGAAATAGATACCCTCATGTCATCCAAATCAATATCTATTATAAGCCCAGCGGTTCCGTAAAAAGGTTAAGGAACACTCGAGGGTGAACCAGGTTCATTTTCCTAATTATAGGAATTAAATAAAAATAAGTGATGAATAGTGATTTTGGTGGAATTTGGAATATTATTATAATAATGTTATACCCGGTATTCGGAATGGATTTCTGAGTTCGTATTAGTGATCCAGGAGGAAAATAAGTGTATGTAAAAGCTGTCGGATTCAGAAACAGAGCACTTTTATTTTCTCCGAGATTTCCCTGGACACTGCAAGACTTAAGGATTTATAAAAGGGAATTAAGGAATTTAAATTCGAGAAGTATTAAGAATGATGAAGAATAGTATTAGGAATATTAAGAAGGTTTTCGGTAAAACCCTAGTTAGAAACGAATGAGTTATTCCCTCGAACGATCAACGAATTGAGCAATAACCGGACAAAAGAATCAAGCAGAGGGCCAAGGGGCAACCATGTGCTAGTAGATAAGAGATTTATTATGTCAAGGAATTAAGGATTTTATTTAATTATGATTTGAGAAATTAGAATGAAAATCCTCGAGTTAGAATGATAAGCGTTTTAGAAATCGCTAGAACTTTATAACGAGATTAAGCGATAAAGCGAACGTGAAACGAATTACGGATTAAATATATAATGAGATGAGAAACACCACATGATCATCTAGGGTTTACTAATATTAGATTGGTGGAAAAGAAATGAGAAAAGAAAAGAAAAAGCAAGAATGAGGTGTGTGATTTAGAATGAAACAACAAGGCTTCATGTCACCACTCTTTTCTAACACACCATCAAGTCTTGACACTTGTAATTAGAGTGTATTAGCAGCCATAACACCCCACAAATATCACAAAATCATTTCACCAACAAGTCAAAAGAGAAAAAGGAGAGAAAGATAAAAAAAAACACCACCACCACCAAAAACAAGCCCATTCGGCTTCTTCTTTAATTCAAAGGAAGAAATCATCCTTCCCACCATTGTTTGATCACGAAACTTTTATCCTAGATCCTATATTTCATAAAAGTTATACCCTAGAAATCTTAGCCTCAAAATCCATTGTTTCCATTTTCAATAAAATCATCAAAGTCTAGGGTGAATAGTAACTTCAAGAACAAATCTTGGTTTTTCTTGATTTCTTGGATGATCTAAGCTCGGTTATGGATGGTTATGGACTATACAAGGCTTAGCAAGGCCTTTACACACTCCAAGGATGGTATAAATCTTAAGAACCTTAGATCTTACTTTGAGTTTTTTTGCATGTTCTTGATGATCTTAGTGTAGTTATGATTATAGTGATGTTATAAGCATGATTAGTTAGTGGTTTAAGTTGATCTAAGTATGATGATGATTATGATGTCAAAGTCAGTGGTTCTTGGTCTTGTAAGATGGATAATATGATTAAGAGATGTATGGTATGCCCGTTGTGGCTTGGTTTTAGTGTTACGATTAGTAGAACGTTCGATTTATAGCCGTCGTAATACCCGATTTCCGTTTAACCTTGAAATTCGAACTTGACAGTAGATAAAACTCACTACATAGCTTCGACTTATGCCATGATTAGCTAGATTATGTTATGAGCTTCGTTTTGATATAAAGATCGCATGAAACGGACTTACGGTTTAGGAGTTATGATTAAATTCGTAAAAGTGGTTCGGAACCGTAATCAAAAGTTCGTAACCGAAATTGGATCCCTTTAATATTGCGAAATCAGTGGAGAATCTTAATAATTAAATATTAGAGGTAAAAATGAAGGTGTGGGAGAAGACCACATGTCGAATGGATCGTTTTCCGATTTTATAAAAATGTTTGAATCGAGGTTAAACGCGAACGAACCCCTTAAAGGTATGACTTTGGTTATAACTTAGAAAACGGGCGATAACACTCGAGGTATAATCTTGATTCGTAAATGACCAACCTTAGAACTTATACGACTTAAGTATATACCAAGTATAAGCATGATGACATGTCTTGATAATAAACGAATGTCGGATCGTATCGGTGATAAAAAGAGTTACACCAAAAGAGACGTAACGAGATAATTCGAAAACATGTTTCGATTTAAGTAGAGTTTATACTTAGCCTTTTAATAAGCGTTAAGTGGTTAATCTTAAATATTCTGATTGTTTATAGATTGTCGAGCTGACCCGGGACACATTACCCTACCCGCACTCGATTCTCAGGCAAGTTTCCAATACTTGGAACTGTTGTTGTGATAATATATATGATGATTGTTTTATACATATGTCATAGCATGCATGCCTACTTTCAAGTTAATATTGAATTACTTGTTCCCTAAATTGATATCGGCTTATAGACTATATATGAAATATCAGTTATAAGCCGGAATGTTTGGTTAAGACCCTTAGCGAAGGGCGTATGATATTCATACTTCAAATATAGACCGGGAGTCGATATTTTGTAATATATAAATAGTCGTGGAAACCCGGAGGGATCCCAGCGACAAATTTATTATTTCGAGGATTTTTATTCGATTACGAATCTTTCGAGGAACGTTATTTGAGTATTACCTCAGTGAAGGAATATTTAATGAATATTATCTTAATATTCATTTAGAATGTCATTTATTTAATGAATATTATTTTGATCATTCATTGGAGTTATTTAGTTAATGAATATTATTTTGAATATTCATAAGAGTTATTTGGTTGACGAATATCATTCCCAAATATTCATTTGGCTTACTTATTATTATTTGGAATATTCATTTGATCTTTATTTATTTAATGAATATTACTTTCGAATATTCATTTAAGGTTTGATTTACTTAATGAATATTATTCTAAAATATTCATTGGAAGTTCTATTTACTCAAGGAATTTTACTTCGAATATTCCTTTAAAGTTTCGATTACTAAATGAATATTATTCGGATATTCATTTAGAATATTATTTGTTAAATGAATATTATTTTGGATATTCATTTAGAATATTATTTGTTAAATGAATATTATTTTGGATATTCATTTAGAATATTATTTGTTAAATGAATATTATTTTGGATATTCATTTGGAATGTTATTTGTTAAATGAATATTATTTTGGATATTCATTTAGAATATTATTTGTTAAATGAATATTATTTTGGATATTCATTTAGAATATTATTTGTTAAATGAATATTATTTTGGATATTCATTTGGAATGTTATTTGTTAAATGAATATTATTTTGGATATTCATTTGGAACGTTATTTGTTAAATGAATATTATTTTCAAATACTCATTTAAGGTTTGATTAATTCAGTAAATATTATTTTAAATATTTATTTAAGTTTATTTATTCAATGAATATTATTTTAAATATTCATTTAAGAAGAGATTTATTTAATAAATCATTCTATATATTCATTCGAGGATTACTTACGAGCAATATTATGATTTAATAATATTTCGTAATTATTATTGACTTAATAAATATTCTTGGAATATTTAATTAAATTCTTTTGAATTCTTTTTGTAATGATTTATATTATTCAAAGGTTATCCTTCACCTTCAGATATTATGTAAAATATTTCGAAGTCTTTTATGACTATGTTATCAAGGAGAGGTTCCTAAACTTTAATTTCATTTAAATCTATCTTAAAGAAGATTTAAATACTCGCTCAACTTCCAAACGTATATTATGGGACCTCACTTCAGCGATGTTATTTATTGGACTGCCCGGTCCTATACTTGCTAAAACTATCTTGTCACTCACATCTTGATTCTTTCAAGCATCGATATGAGTCTTTTGGTTACCTCCTCAACGCTCGAGGGGTATGATTGATGTAACAAGTTTATATCCATTAACAAGCATCAGCTTGGGAAATATTGGTGAATTTTCCTTTCCAATTAGATACGACTACTTTGTGGAGTCCTATCAACAAGTGTTACACTTGGGGAAAAAGGGGAACGAACTTTACGTTTCAGAGTCATGGATGATATTCGAACTAGGAGACGCGTAAGTGGCCGAGTGGCGCCGGTCCAGCAATAGCCCAACCGTTGGCTGAGGAGTTCCAGAGGGCGGTAGATAAGTAATTCCGTCGGAGCTACCTTCTACATGTAGAGAACGACTGATGAGATGCATGACATACGACTGATCATCGTAAACGTCAGGGCATCTGGCGCGGCAATGCTCCCGTATTAGTTCATCTTCTAAAAGTGAGAAATTTCTACAACACTGTTGGTGTTGGCAAGGTGAAAAAGTGTTGAAACCGGAATTGCAATATTTTCCTGCAAGTTCCTCTTTTATGATAATTGAGAATATCTTGCTTATCTTTTGCATAGCAGATATTTATTCAAAACAAATATATTTTTAAGTTACCTTGTAACTTCATCTCATACCTTATATTGGTACTACATCGTTAATGCATGGCATATGGTTTCAAAGATATTTTGGACTGTCATATATTATCACTGTTCAATTATATTTCTGGTGGGCTATTGCTCACCCTTGCTTTATTTATTTATATCACAACAACAGCTAGATCAGATGGCCGCGCAAGGCGCACACAGCGTAAGCAAGTGTCAACCGTCAAAAGTTTGCCGCTAAGGTCTTGGCTACCTTTGTTGAGGATGCAACTACTGGTAGGCTAGTTGTTAGCAATTGAGCCTCAAATGTATTTATATTATGGTATCTATTAATGGATGGCAAAGAGTATGTAATTGTACAATTGTAATTCTTTGGGTTGTAAGAACTCAAACTTGTGATTAATAATATTGTTGGTTACTCTGATTTCATCTCTGGGACTATAACGGGTGTGTTTTATGTTGTTGTTTTGGGTCACAAGGTTGTAATTTAAATTATGTTAGTTTTATGGTTGGATATTGAGACCGTAACGACCAGATCCCTGACCCTGGATCTGGGGGTGTTACAGAAATGGTATCAGAGAGAGCGTTATATATCCCAGAGATGATGCGACGTTAAAACAATAAATTCATTAAGATAATAAGAACTCTTGCCAAGTTCATAGTCGGACTACTTAAGGTAGTATTGACATATAAAACCCTTATGGGAACTATTAAGTATCATGGTAGTAACTTAGCTCGTTCTTGTGCCGACTAGTAAGGCGACAGAACTTGAGGCATATGAGTAGCAGCACGATGATGCCTGATTATATGCTGACGATCGGATGGTGGATGCGATAGAGTACCCTACTGAGGACCCGGAAGAGGTTCCAGCAGAGGGGGAGAATCCTGTTAGAGACAGGGAAGTTTACCTTGAGGAGATGAGGGCTGCAGCCAGAGAGACTGTAAGAATCTAGATATAGTGCTCAGAGAAGTGAGCGTAAAGAACTGATATATTACGAAGAGAATTAAAGAGGTATATTGGATCTATAGCTGGACTGCCGGATAAAGTGCCAGCAAGTAAGATGGATTTGAGGAATTACTCAAGATCTTATGTAAGGATAGATAAGAATCCTTGGAGACTTTCAGATTAATGAGAAAGGAATTAGAATGATGCATGATTATCAAAGACATTGATATAGGACGGGGAGCAGAGTCCCTAGGAACAGTTAAGACATAGGTGGCAAGTGCCATATCTTCAGATAAATGGATCAACTTAGAAAGAAAAGACATTGGGAAGTGATGGCCGGAACGGATAAAGTATATAAGGAAATAGTAAGCGAGACAATGATCTCAGAACCTACAAGAGGAGAAGACCAGTGAGTCTATGATAAACTAGTAATGAGGCTATCGCCAAGAAACCAAGTATAAGTTCAGTTCAATTCAGTGAAATGATGAACCAGAAACATTAGTTGCATGTGATTCAGAAGAATATTAAATTCTTTCTTTTCCTTGAATGGATTATGGTAGTTACCTTAAGTTTATTCTGACACTGAATCATAAATGGATTAGGCAAGGCGAGCAGTGGTCGAGATGTAATTGAGAATGCTTTTAGATGCAACCTGAAAGAACAGGTGTAGGACATGTTCTCGAAATAAGAGTTTTAGCAAAATGAAGTCCAGCAATAGGACACATGATCAATAAGAGTAGTGTTGGTCGGCCCTACCAAGTTAAAGATAGTTTCAAATGGAGATTGGCCAACCACACTGGCAAAGGTGATAAATTTCATAAGATTCACAAGGTATTACCAAAGAATTGCTCAGGACTTTACAAAGAGTGTAGTCCCGTAACCCGAGTTAATTGTAAGACTAAAAGTTTGAATGTACAAGATAAATAGGGAGAAATCTCCATGGAGCTAAAGATAAAATTGGTGACGACCCAGCATTGGCGTTATCTAATGAAGGAAGGAAAATTTTTGGAAATTTATTAGGATGCATCTCGTGCAGGTTTAGGTGTTGTGCTTGTGCAACACGACAGCGTAATTTCGAATACATTTAGACAGCGCAGTTCATCGGATTCGGATGGCCTTGGTAGTGCCAATGTTGAGGAACGACTAACCCCGACGGTAGTGTTCCTTCAGAGACTAGTTGTTAAGAAGACTGGTATTTGGTAGTATCGACTAATAGGACGAATATGTATCGGGAAGATGTGGCATGTTACTAGTGGGTGAATAGATTAACTGAAATTTTCCCAAATTCTAGAAAGGAATTCAACGAATTTTGGCAAACCTTGTCTTTCTGATTATCTGAATACGTCACCGAAGAGAATGGAAACTGGAGCGAACCCTATGGATTGGGTAAAGTAGCCGCTATATAGGTGGGTAGACATACCCCGATTATTACAGTTGAATGTAGGGATAAAATTATGAAGTTGAATGTAATTAAGAAACAAGCCGGACTAAGAAAGTTCGGGATTGACTTAAATGAAAAGGTTGTTGTGCCAGAAATGTTTAGCTTTGGTGGCACGTGAAATTGATAAGAGTAAATAGAAGAATAAAAGAAAAGTAAAGGTGACCGGAGATGGCACCGAGAAGTCGATTGAGACTTATATGGAGTGAAGTTTTGAACAGATCAAAAGGTATCAAAGTAGAAGGCACTATGCCAGCAATTGCTAGAAAAGTAATGCTATTAGCCGACCCCTAAGCTCACATATTTAGCATGGCCAGATGGGGGCCAAGTCACTAAGGATTATCAAGTGACTGAACCAGCAACGTAAGGACAAAGCGGGGTGCTTCTAATCAAGTGCCAACCGCGAGGGCTTTTGATATAAATTGAATTGAGATACAGGAAGATGGATTTTATATATACCATGGACGTATCAGGATTGAGGGTAGTGACCACTGAAAAGTTACGAAAATTACCAAAGTTAGTGCACTGTGATGCATAAATGTTATCTGAAGCTTAGTGTCCTCAAAAAGAGCATTAGGCATTAAGAGATTCACGTTGAACACGACCAATATCCTCCAGGACATCCTTTCTACCATTACCAAGTTCTGTATGAAAGAGTAGATAGACATATGTTGTCTTTTGGAAGGTCATATAGACCAACATTCGTTTGAAAGAAAGGTTAACATGAGCTACCTATAGATTATTAATATGAGAATGATTGAAAACAGACCCTTATTAAGGGTACATGATTTGATTACCAATTTCAGGGTAATGTAAGTATTATTTGAAAATAGAATTGAGGGTAGAGCATCCATAAATTAAGACGAACCCTGGGGATGCACAAAGGATAGCATCACCCCTAATAAAGACATTTTGAATTCAGACGATATAAGTTGAATCGACCAAAGTATCAATAACCTGTAAGGATTTGTGGAAAGGAGTCTCCAAAAGTACATAGACAGAGATGTTATAGAATTGACTAATGATGTTTGATATACCCTGTAACCAGGAGATGCAGGAGGAATGATGAGGATGGCCTAAGAAACCTTATAAGGGAAGTGCTAATATTCTAAACTTCAAACGGGAAGTTTGGTAAGGAATGTATGACATAGTAACAATAAGGCCAGATGAAACATGTGTGAAAACGTGTAAAAGTATGGATTGAACCAATAAGGTTGAGATTATCCTAAAAACAAGAAGGGAGTTAAGTAAGGAAATTTCCTAGGTATGATTTGGAGTACCTGTAGTCAAGATCGCACTAGAAAGGTGGGAGCAATGACTTTTGGGAAAGACTGATAGATGTTTTCTCTCATTCAGCAGAATTTAAGGGAGAATGCTTCCACCCTGAGTTGGAATAGATCCAGAAAATATTGATTCCAAGAAAATATTATATTCAGGAAAGGCCAATGAGGTGGCCGACACTTTAAGTATAAGGGAGTAAGTATATATGCTCATACTAGAGAGATAGAATGATAGTGTAAAGGACCTTGATGGTCATAATGTGGTAGAGGAAGTTACATTCCGTCTAATGATTTTTCCAGGATCAACTATAAGAATAGTTTAAGTAAAGATTCGATTCCTGATGTTGCCAGTAGCACATTACCGACATTAGGAGGCTCTACGACAGACCAGACCAAATTCCCCAAGAGACTCGCCTTTTCTTTGGAAAGAGAGAGGGGAGGTTAAGTAACAATGAATTGGTAGTAAATGACCAGAAATAGAGAGGGTACAAATACTGATAAGCCAAATGGCACGATGATGAATGACAAGCAAGTTTATGTTGGTGTATCTCTGTGCAAACAAGATAGAGAATTATGAGGTTGGCAAGCGATTAAGCAAACCGATAAGCTTTTAGTCTTCTACCGGAGATATATGATTAATAATCTCACCAGCCTGTTCCAGCTGCGATGCTGGAAGCTCTTCTGCAATTTTATCTGCTTCATGTAATATCTACGTCAAGTTCAGGAAGCGTTCCTTATGGATAGGAAATAGTGATTATTTTGTTTTCCTAAAGGATCTTGAATTGATAATTATGATGCTTAGTTATTAAAGCACTGCGTAAGCGATAAGCGATGGTGATCCTTCTGAGAAATTAGGTGGTAACGACTGTGGAAATGTCGAAGTGAATCTAAGTTAGAAAAATCATCCAGGTTTATTTCGGATGGTGTAATTTCTGGAATGATGGGTTATTTGAAATGAAGAATTAGGTTATGATGGTTCATGAAATGATTATAGTAGAAATAAAGACAAGAGACTGATAGAGATGGAAATAGAATTGGGAATTAATAAGAGAGTCAGATAGGCAGACTCATGAGAAGCTCCAGTAATGAAGCGAGAAGAGTATGGAATTGGCAAGGTAAAGGTATTGGCCAAAACAGAAAGTTGGGATTAGGAGCATAAATGACATACAAATTGACTCCTTAGTAAGATTGGAAAATTCGAGAAAATATGAAATAGATTGACTGAGTAATAAAGAGACTCATGAAATGAAAAAGTGAAATCTAGATGATTGAACAAAGGAAAATTTGGCCCCAAACGTGTAACACGTATTGAATAAAGGTGACGAGTGCCTCAACTCTGAGATGAAGGATTTTCCAAAAGTAAGTAATGCTAATATCAAACAAGAGTATAGGTCCATAGAATGATGGACAGAGAAACAAGGACATGTGATATGTGAGATTACGATAAAGTAGTATTTGATACGAATACGATTACTTTCTTCCCTAATAAACCTCTATAGTTCAGAGGTAAATTCTGAGTATGATATTTTGACAATCATGAAAATCTTCTTATATAATTCTCTGAAATTCTTTCCTTTTAATATCCCTTATTTATTTTCCTCTAAATTGAGAAGAACAACCCTTTAAGGAGGGGAGGTACTACTACGTGACTCTCTGTCTGTGTGATAGGAGTCTAAGTGGAATGCCATTAATTGTTTAATTGCTTGTCAAGTACTAGAGGCTGGCCCCCTTCTGTACTAGCTATGCAATGTAACAAATGTTCATTGATCACAGTGATCTCTCGATAAATTTTTCCACCTAAATATATATACATCGAGATTGCGAAGATTAAAGCGATCAGGAATTGCAAAATTACGAGTGAGGTTATCTCCGGAATTCGTAGCGCGTTAGTGATACCGAAGTCACTGCACGTACCAATAAGGTTAATAGTGTAAGACCGGACAAGAGCGTATACCGGATAATGTGTTATGCGAAAGTATCAAGGAACTGGTAGAACGGATAAAGGGTGTGTTGTAACACCAGTATGATGTGCTTTAGAAAGATTGGAATGTGTAAGGATCGACCAGAGAATTGGAAAGCGAAATGACCAACAAGTACCCCATTTGTCTTCTACCTGATTCCGGGACGGAATCCTTTTAAGGAGGGGAGACTGTAAGAACCCAGATTTTGGGTAGAATTAAAACTTTTTATTATGTATTGATGTAAGAGTGAACAGTGGTTACAACTACAATGTAATACTGGCCTTAAGGGATGAATAATGGAAGGATATATATTCCAAGGTTATATGGCCTGAAGGATGCTATTGGGTGATAACTTAGATTAGAATAATCTATCTCCTAGAAAGTTAAGATAAGATTCCCTAGGGAGAAATAGATACCCTCATGTCATCCAAATCAATATCTATTATAAGCCCAGCGGTTCCGTAAAAAGGTTAAGGAACACTCGAGGGTGAACCAGGTTCATTTTCCTAATTATAGGAATTAAATAAAAATAAGTGATGAATAGTGATTTTGGTGGAATTTGGAATATTATTATAATAATGTTATACCCGGTATTCGGAATGGATTTCTGAGTTCGTATTAGTGATCCAGGAGGAAAATAAGTGTATGTAAAAGCTGTCGGATTCAGAAACAGAGCACTTTTATTTTCTCCGAGATTTCCCTGGACACTGCAAGACTTAAGGATTTATAAAAGGGAATTAAGGAATTTAAATTCGAGAAGTATTAAGAATGATGAAGAATAGTATTAGGAATATTAAGAAGGTTTTCGGTAAAACCCTAGTTAGAAACGAATGAGTTATTCCCTCGAACGATCAACGAATTGAGCAATAACCGGACAAAAGAATCAAGCAGAGGGCCAAGGGGCAACCATGTGCTAGTAGATAAGAGATTTATTATGTCAAGGAATTAAGGATTTTATTTAATTATGATTTGAGAAATTAGAATGAAAATCCTCGAGTTAGAATGATAAGCGTTTTAGAAATCGCTAGAACTTTATAACGAGATTAAGCGATAAAGCGAACGTGAAACGAATTACGGATTAAATATATAATGAGATGAGAAACACCACATGATCATCTAGGGTTTACTAATATTAGATTGGTGGAAAAGAAATGAGAAAAGAAAAGAAAAAGCAAGAATGAGGTGTGTGATTTAGAATGAAACAACAAGGCTTCATGTCACCACTCTTTTCTAACACACCATCAAGTCTTGACACTTGTAATTAGAGTGTATTAGCAGCCATAACACCCCACAAATATCACAAAATCATTTCACCAACAAGTCAAAAGAGAAAAAGGAGAGAAAGATCAAAAAAAACACCACCACCACCAAAAACAAGCCCATTCGGCTTCTTCTTTAATTCAAAGGAAGAAATCATCCTTCCCACCATTGTTTGATCACGAAACTTTTATCCTAGATCCTATATTTCATAAAAGTTATACCCTAGAAATCTTAGCCTCAAAATCCATTGTTTCCATTTTCAATAAAATCATCAAAGTCTAGGGTGAATAGTAACTTCAAGAACAAATCTTGGTTTTTCTTGATTTCTTGGATGATCTAAGCTCGGTTATGGATGGTTATGGACTATACAAGGCTTAGCAAGGCCTTTACACACTCCAAGGATGGTATAAATCTTAAGAACCTTAGATCTTACTTTGAGTTTTTTTGCATGTTCTTGATGATCTTAGTGTAGTTATGATTATAGTGATGTTATAAGCATGATTAGTTAGTGGTTTAAGTTGATCTAAGTATGATGATGATTATGATGTCAAAGTCAGTGGTTCTTGGTCTTGTAAGATGGATAATATGATTAAGAGATGTATGGTATGCCCGTTGTGGCTTGGTTTTAGTGTTACGATTAGTAGAACGTTCGATTTATAGCCGTCGTAATGCCCGATTTCCGTTTAACCTTGAAATTCGAACTTGACAGTAGATAAAACTCACTACATAGCTTCGACTTATGCCATGATTAGCTAGATTATGTTATGAGCTTCGTTTTGATATAAAGATCGCATGAAACGGACTTACGGTTTAGGAGTTATGATTAAATTCGTAAAAGTGGTTCGGAACCGTAATCAAAAGTTCGTAACCGAAATTGGATCCCTTTAATATTGCGAAATCAGTGGAGAATCTTAATAATTAAATATTAGAGGTAAAAATGAAGGTGTGGGAGAAGACCACATGTCGAATGGATCGTTTTCCGATTTTATAAAAATGTTTGAATCGAGGTTAAACGCGAACGAACCCCTTAAAGGTATGACTTTGGTTATAACTTAGAAAACGGGCGATAACACTCGAGGTATAATCTTGATTCGTAAATGACCAACCTTAGAACTTATACGACTTAAGTATATACCAAGTATAAGCATGATGACATGTCTTGATAATAAACGAATGTCGGATCGTATCGGTGATAAAAAGAGTTACACCAAAAGAGACGTAACGAGATAATTCGAAAACATGTTTCGATTTAAGTAGAGTTTATACTTAGCCTTTTAATAAGCGTTAAGTGGTTAATCTTAAATATTCTGATTGTTTATAGATTGTCGAGCTGACCCGGGACACATTACCCTACCCGCACTCGATTCTCAGGCAAGTTTCCAATACTTGGAACTGTTGTTGTGATAATATATATGATGATTGTTTTATACATATGTCATAGCATGCATGCCTACTTTCAAGTTAATATTGAATTACTTGTTCCCTAAATTGATATCGGCTTATAGACTATATATGAAATATCAGTTATAAGCCGGAATGTTTGGTTAAGACCCTTAGCGAAGGGCGTATGATATTCATACTTCAAATATAGACCGGGAGTCGATATTTTGTAATAAATAAATAGTCGTGGAAACCCGGAGGGATCCCAGCGACAAATTTATTATTTCGAGGATTTTTATTCGATTACGAATCTTTCGAGGAACGTTATTTGAGTATTACCTCAGTGAAGGAATATTTAATGAATATTATCTTAATATTCATTTAGAATGTCATTTATTTAATGAATATTATTTTGATCATTCATTGGAGTTATTTAGTTAATGAATATTATTTTGAATATTCATTAGAGTTATTTGGTTGACGAATATCATTCCCAAATATTCATTTGGCTTACTTATTATTATTTGGAATATTCATTTGATCTTTATTTATTTAATGAATATTACTTTCGAATATTCATTTAAGGTTTGATTTACTTAATGAATATTATTCTAAAATATTCATTGGAAGTTCTATTTACTCAAGGAATTTTACTTCGAATATTCCTTTAAAGTTTCGATTACTAAATGAATATTATTCGGATATTCATTTAGAATATTATTTGTTAAATGAATATTATTTTGGATATTCATTTAGAATATTATTTGTTAAATGAATATTATTTTGGATATTCATTTAGAATATTATTTGTTAAATGAATATTATTTTGGATATTCATTTGGAATGTTATTTGTTAAATGAATATTATTTTGGATATTCATTTAGAATATTATTTGTTAAATGAATATTATTTTGGATATTCATTTAGAATATTATTTGTTAAATGAATATTATTTTGGATATTCATTTGGAATGTTATTTGTTAAATGAATATTATTTTGGATATTCATTTGGAACGTTATTTGTTAAATGAATATTATTTTCAAATACTCATTTAAGGTTTGATTTATTCAGTAAATATTATTTTAAATATTTATTTAAGTTTATTTATTCAATGAATATTATTTTAAATATTCATTTAAGAAGAGATTTATTTAATAAATCATTCTATATATTCATTCGAGGATTACTTACGAGCAATATTATGATTTAATAATATTTCGTAATTATTATTGACTTAATAAATATTCTTGGAATATTTAATTAAATTCTTTTGAATTCTTTTTGTAATGATTTATATTATTCAAAGGTTATCCTTCACCTTCAGATATTATGTAAAATATTTCGAAGTCTTTTATGACTATGTTATCAAGGAGAGGTTCCTAAACTTTAATTTCATTTAAATCTATCTTAAAGAAGATTTAAATACTCGCTCAACTTCCAAACGTATATTATGGGACCTCACTTCAGCGATGTTATTTATTGGACTGCCCGGTCCTATACTTGCTAAAACTATCTTGTCACTCACATCTTGATTCTTTCAAGCATCGATATGAGTCTTTTGGTTACCTCCTCAACGCTCGAGGGGTATGATTGATGTAACAAGTTTATATCCATTAACAAGCATCAGCTTGGGAAATATTGGTGAATTTTCCTTTCCAATTAGATACGACTACTTTGTGGAGTCCTATCAACAAGTGTTACACTTGGGGAAAAAGGGGAACGAACTTTACGTTTCAGAGTCATGGATGATATTCGAACTAGGAGACGCGTAAGTGGCCGAGTGGCGCCGGTCCAGCAATAGCCCAACCGTTGGCTGAGGAGTTCCAGAGGGCGGTAGATAAGTAATTCCGTCGGAGCTACCTTCTACATGTAGAGAACGACTGATGAGATGCATGACATACGACTGATCATCGTAAACGTCAGGGCATCTGGCGCGGCAATGCTCCCGTATTAGTTCATCTTCTAAAAGTGAGAAATTTCTACAACACTGTTGGTGTTGGCAAGGTGAAAAAGTGTTGAAACCGGAATTGCAATATTTTCCTGCAAGTTCCTCTTTTATGATAATTGAGAATATCTTGCTTATCTTTTGCATAGCAGATATTTATTCAAAACAAATATATTTTTAAGTTACCTTGTAACTTCATCTCATACCTTATATTGGTACTACATCGTTAATGCATGGCATATGGTTTCAAAGATATTTTGGACTGTCATATATTATCACTGTTCAATTATATTTCTGGTGGGCTATTGCTCACCCTTGCTTTATTTATTTATATCACAACAACAGCTAGATCAGATGGCCGCGCAAGGCGCACACAGCGTAAGCAGGTGTCAACCGTCAAAAGTTTGCCGCTAAGGTCTTGGCTACCTTTGTTGAGGATGCAACTACTGGTAGGCTAGTTGTTAGCAATTGAGCCTCAAATGTATTTATATTATGGTATCTATTAATGGATGGCAAAGAGTATGTAATTGTACAATTGTAATTCTTTGGGTTGTAAGAACTCAAACTTGTGATTAATAATATTGTTGGTTACTCTGATTTCATCTCTGGGACTATAACGGGTGTGTTTTATGTTGTTGTTTTGGGTCACAAGGTTGTAATTTAAATTATGTTGGTTTTATGGTTGGATATTGAGACCGTAACGATCAGATCCCTGACCCTGGATCTGGGGGTGTTACATTCTGTATTCATGTGTGGTGGATTTGAACAAGGTATACGCATATGGTTGTGGCGCATAGAGTGGGTAAAAAGGGCAATGCATTCCGCACATTGGTATTTTGGAAAAATTGTATTAAAATAAAGGCATTTTGGGCATTTTTTCACAAAAAAAATGGTTTACAAATATAGTGAATTTATAATATACTAAAATGATTAATAAACAAAGAAAATGTATAATATAACAAAGAAAATATATACTAAAATGATTTATAAATATAGTGAATTTATAATATCCTAAAATGATTTATAAACAAAGAAAATGTATAATATAACAAAGAAAATATATACTAAAATGATTTACAAACAAATAAAATGATTTATAAATGTAGTGAATTTATAATATACTAAAATGATTTATAAACAAAGAAAATGTTTAATATAACAAAATTAATTTATACTAAAATAATTTATAAACAAAGAATATGATTTATAAATATAGTGAATTTATAATATACTAAAATGATTTATAAACAAATAAACTGTAAAATATAACAAATTTAATTTATTAGTCACAACTTTTGTAAACTAAGAAAATGATTACTTTTAAATACTCATGAATTAGTAAAAAGGAAAAGAGGTCAAGTTACTATTATATATTATACATGCAATTTGAAGTAGTTACAAATTAAAGAGAAAATGACCAAAATAACACAAAAACACTACCCAACTGTCCAAAATAACGATTCGTGCGAACAGTGCCCAAAATAATCACGGAGTGCGCATTAGCGATCTGCATATCCTATGATACGCATGTTGAACATGCGCATCTGGGATCCGCATCTCCCAGATGCGTGATGACATCAGCTGACATCATTTCTCCAATTGAATCTCCGGTCGTCTCTCTCCCTCAGAATCGCCCTCAAAATCGCCACTGTTCGTTCAGCATACTCCGGCAACGTCCATTACTCCCGAGGGCACGAAAATGAAGCCCAGGCCAGCCTATCCATTTTACCCCATAGATTTATTGAGTTTTGACCCCACGGGGGCATATACGAGCATGCCAAAAAATCGAATCGGAAAAAATGGTTCGATGGGGGCTTTCAAATCCGGAGAAACAAATGGAAAACGAAGGACATAGGTTTGTAGAGGGAGAGAAGGCGGTCATTTTGGTATAAAGTATGCAAGTGCTCGATGCATGCAAAGAGCGAACGAAAATCGCCAAAGTTTTGACCGGAAAAAAAATGCCGACACGAGCTTGAGGACGATGAACAATGGCCTTGAACACGCAGGTTGGACATGCGTGTCTATAGCAACGCATGTTGAACATGCGTGTCCCTGGTTACTGTTCACGCTATAGAATTTGAATTTTACGCTCCACGCATATCAAAAATGCGTATACCCCTATACCCTGTACGTACACCGCAAATGCGTCGCCCTCTGGTTATTTTGGACGCTGTTTCCACCAGTGATTATTTTGGGCACTCCAATTTAAAATTTGGTTATTGAGGATTTTCACCCCAAATTAACATACACAAACATGTTAATATATAATTACATAAATATCAATTTACATTTTTTTAATGAACTATGAAATGTAAAAACATAATGAAAAATAAACAAAAAGTGTATAAAAGTATAGCCACTTTCATTGAAATGATGTAGCAGAACTTACAATATACACTTTAAAATCACGCCAAGATGATGATGTAGAGCCTAAGAAAAATATATTTAAAATTAAGATTATTACATGTGTATGAAATAGAAGAAAAATTATGAAACACAATAACAAATTATTGTAGCAAAAATATAATAAATTATATATATGTGTGTGTGAAACTGAATGAATAAATTTTGTATTAATCGTATCTAGAAAAAATCAAGTTAAATGTATCAAAAATAAAAGAACATAAATGTATCAAATTAAATGTATAAAAATTAAAAAGCATGCATGTATTAAAATACTATGCATGCTGCATAAATTATTACACAAAAATCTAGAATATGATATAGTTTGTACAAAAAAGAGAGGATCGATTAACTGTCTGTATACAATTTATAGCATCCCACGTGAAGCTATTTGGAAGAGCCTGGAGGAGAGGAGAGTGTCGTCGGCGTACGTCAGGGCGATTCAAGACATGTACTCTCAAGCTAGCTCCTGCATCCGGACCCCAGTCGGTGATGCTCACTATTTCCCTGTGGAGATTGGGCTTCACCACGGATCGGCCCTTAGTCCTCTTCTTTTCGCCATGATCCTAGATGTCATGTCGCGAGGTATTCAAGACGCCATCCCATGGTGTATGCTTTTCGCCGATGATATCGTGCTAGTGGCGGAATCGAGGAGGGAGGTGAATGAGAAGTTGGAGCTATGGAGATCCACATTGGAACCTCAAGGATTGCGTCTGAGCAGGTCCAAAACAGAATACCTCTGGTGTAACTTCAGTGGTGAGGCCAACGAGGAAGGGGTGGAGGTTAGGATTGAAGATCAGATCGTCCCCCGTGCGGATAAGTTCTAGTATTTGGGTTCGATCATCCAGAAGGAAGGTGAGATCGAAGATGATGTCACCCATCGTATCAAGGCGGGGTGGTTACGGTGGAGGGCAGCGTCAGGGGTAATGTGCGATAAGAAAGTCCCGCTAAAGCTGAAAGGGAAGTTCTATAGAGCGGCTATTCGTCCTGCGATGTTGTATGGCTCGGAGTGTTGGGCGGCAAAGAAGGCCCTCGAGAGCAAGTTGGAAGCAGCGGAAATGAGGATGTTGCGGTGGTCCTGTGGCCGCACGATGTTGGATAGAATCCCGAATGTAGTTTTCAGGAGCGAGTTGGAGGTGGCGCCTCTTTCTACGAAAGTTAGGGAAGGGAGGCTAAGATGGTTCGGTCATGTTCGTAGGAGGAGTCCGGAAGCCCCGGTGAGGAGGGTCGAGAGTCTTTCGGTTGTTGGGGTGAGGAGGAGAGGCAGACCGAGGAGGACGTGGGAAGAACAGCTCAGGATGGATCTGAAGGCCCTTAACTTGGAGGAGAACGCGACCGCTGATAGGAGTTATTGGAGGCGCCAGATTAGAGTAGTGGATTCTCTTCTAGGGAGTGGTTCTGTGGTTGAGAGCCTCAGAGTAGGGTTCTCGCGGTTAGCGTTAGCTTAGAAGCTTGGCTTTCGTCCTCATATTGTCTTCTGTTTTCTGTTTTTGCAGGCACGGAGAGCGTGGCCAGAGGTCTACCGAGATCAGGAGGGGAGTGCACACTGCCCGAGCAGGTAAGTCCCATGAGATCCAGACCGTGGGCCCAGGTGAGGTCGATTTCTTTACCCATCCGCGTTCTAAATTCACATTGTTTTGTGGCGGTAGGGGCATGGTCTGCGTACATCTCACCCTCCCCAGATCCTGCTTCATGCGAGATATACTGGGTATGTTTGGTTTGGTTTTTTTTATACAATTTACAGAAAAAAAAAAAAAGAAAAGTCATTTGAGTACTCTTTTTTTTTTTGATAAAATACTCTGTGCAAAAAAGTTACTAATTAGTAAAAAATAAAACTTACCAAAAATCTCTCCCCACCCATCACACTCCCCCAAATCTCACTCTCTCTCACCACCGTCCCTGATGGCGGAGCTCCGCCACTCTCTCTCAACCGGAAACAGAACGACGCCGTCTCCACACGAAGGCAACACACCACTAACAACTCCAGTTACCATTTCCAACGACAGTGGGCGTGAGCGTCACTCTAGAGATCGCTTCCGCTTCTTTTTTACCAATGACGATTCTAGGTTCCCTCTTTCCCATTGTTTCAACTCCAAGATCTCTTTTTTCCTACTCGTTGCCATACTTGTCGCCGCATTGCTTTCCTTTTCGTCTCTCGTTGATCGATTAGTAAGCCTTCTAATTTCATTCCATGAATGTTGAATTTAAATCACATTGTGATGCTTAATTATTACTACATTTTATGTTTACTCAATTTTATTACATTGTGCTTGTTGATTTGAATTGTTTTGATTGCAATTACGTAAAACATGAGTGTAAATTGATTAACTAACTAACTAACAAATTGATTGATTAGTGAGTCATCTGTCGTGTTTTGTTTGTGTGTATACATTAAATTTATATCACATTGTGCTCCTGTGTATGTAATTAGTGCAGTAGTACGTTGTGTAATTAAAGTAGAGAGACGGTAACTTTTTCGATTAGTCAGTTAACTAGGTTGTTTTGGTAAAATTGATGTGAATTGTATTGTATGCAATTCATTCTGATGCTATGCGACTATTGGAATGTGTGTGTGTGTGTGTGTGTGAATTACTATTTTTTATTGTAGGTAGGATAGTGTATTGCACATTGTAATGTTGTATAGATTAATACAAGCCTATAGGTTTCGTGATGAATTGATTTTCTAAAGTGAAGCATAATTTATAGGTTCAAGTTAATGAAATGTTTACAACTTCAAATTTGAGTACAAGTAGTGTACAATTGTTAATGTGCCAGTTACAATTTAGACATTTTCTCTTTGATATATCTTATTAGAGACCAATATTGTGATTTGGTAATACACATACTCAACTCCCAACTGTAACCGATAGGTGTATTAGAAAGAAATGCTTGATTGCAAGCTCATAGGCTCATTTGTATACATTATGGGCATTTGATTCCAACTTTTCTGATCTGGATTTAGGTATATTGGTTTAGTAATTACTTTTTAGCTGGAAAATTTGTCTATTTACGATAGTAATCAGAAATAAGAGCATTGTTAAAGTTAAAATAAGAGCTCAAAACTTCTTCCTCTTTACAAAAGACCGTACTTTTGGGAGATGAGAAAACATTTGATTTATTACAACTTGTAACTAATGTATGTCGACTTTATCTGACTTATTTCGTTGCTTTCACGAATTAGGTTGACATAAGCTTCCTAATCGAAAATGACTTTAGGTGGACATTAGATATCTTATATCATGTTCACTTTTCTAGTTACTACTTTTGAATATTGATCTTTTGCCCACCTAATTCACAACACTTGTTTATTCTCAGTGCAATAGTATATGGGGGACTTCAGGTTTCGTATTCACTTAACATTGTTTGGCTTCTTTACCCACTAGGTGGATGTTCAGATGATCACGTCCTATTCTTGATTCCTCTTAGCGGAGATCAAATATCATGCATGTTACTTAATATGATTAATATTTTTGTTAATCTCTTTCTTTCATGTTAATTTCCTTTTATTAGAGTAACAAAGAGCACTACTTAATCTGTTATGTCAAATGATTTTAGAGTGCTCCATACTTGTGCATCAAAGATGGCGTTGCTCTTCGGTGTCCACGAGTAAGTTTTGGCGTTGTATTCCTTGAATCTATAAAATTATCTTTTTTTTATATTCCTCCCTACCATTTGCAGATATTAGTTTTTTAATAAACAAATACACACACAATCTGAATTTGATATTATTCTCTTCTTTCATTAGGTTAAGGAGCCTCCCTCATTGTGGGAGAATCCTTATTCAGCCACGACTTCATGGAAGCCATGTGCTGAGCGACGTGTTAATGCAGCAGCAGGTACTAAACCTCTGAATATGTTATTGCTATCCAACAAAATATTATTTTTTACATTTATCAAAATAGATATTACCTACTTAGCTTTGTTTTGTTGACATTATTTCTAGTATCGGCACTATTGAAATGTTAAAAAGAATGCTTGTTTGAGGTTCTATTATGTAATAGATTACTACAGTTCTAACTAATAGCAGCAGAATGAACACATAAACTGGAATAAATAACAAGCTCAATCACAGTACTCAGATCTCTCAATCTGTTCAGAACATTACAAAGTAAAAAAAGATAGATAATGGACTTTCGTGAGGCCCAAATCTCTCCCAGTAGTAAGTAAAAACAGACTAACTTCTCGATACCTAATTACTCCCTCTTCTCCCCTATTTGTTCACCTCATTCCCTTCCACGTGCTATTACTCTTTTACCCTCTGCTATTTGATGTTTTGACCCTTCTGCCCTTCAAGTCACGCC
Source organism: Kitagawia praeruptora (assembly GCA_037693485.1). NCBI lineage: Eukaryota > Viridiplantae > Streptophyta > Magnoliopsida > Apiales > Apiaceae > Kitagawia > Kitagawia praeruptora. The sequence goes on along the minus strand of CM075351.1, from coordinate 109,563,173 downwards.
TGGAATATACCTGTAATGCACGTGGCTCTGTTGGCTGCATTACCTATTCTTACCACACTAATATCATGCAAAAAAAAAAAATCTTAATGCTGGAGTAAAACATGGAAACAGTTATATGTGCTGGGCATTAATGTTATTTCATCTCTTAGCTCCTGTTTATCAGTCCTTGACATTTTCATAATCTCCTCCATGCAGATATTCCATCTGAGAATAAAACAAATGGCTATATATTTATACATGCAGAGGGTGGGCTAAACCAGCAAAGAATTGCTGTAAGATTTGTTGATTGGATCAATTTTAATAGTGTTGGGATTGTTGTATGTTTACTATTAAGTTTCAGATTCAGTTCTTTATCTTGCCTCTTTGTTTTGAACATAGTGAAGCATGTCTTTTTTATTACTTGTGGGTGCAATGACCGGATAAACAAAAGTGTGATTTCACTTCAGGATATTCATTTGTGTATAGCTTGTTTCTTTATTCTGTGCTATGCTACTATAGTAGTTGATATAATTGTTTTTCTTTTTATGTTAAACATTTAAACTTCTGTATTGGCATTATAAATAATCTATGAGGAATGATGAAGCAATGCTTGTGGGTGCCCAGAAATAAAATAGTGTGCACAATGTTTGTATGTTATTCCTCATAGTTTTCACATGGATGATGCAGAAACCATGATAATAGAAGACAAATAGTAAATTGCGTGGTCAGAGTAATAGATTAATACAAGAGAATAAAGGTGAAAATGTTACATGACAAATGAGAGATGAAGAGAGGTAAAAAAAAGTGTAATGCAAACATTTCAGGAGTAAGATGAAATAATAAATGAATAATCAGTATGCTGCGGATTAAAAATATTTGTGAGCACCTACAACAGCGTGGTGTCATTATTTGTAATATACCTACGGTAGGGAAGAGGTCATTTTTACTCCCCGTTTCTCTTTACCAAAAACTGAGAATATGGGCAATGTTCTTCCAGTATTAGCATTTCTATATTAACTAAGCAGAGGGTCATTTACAAGAGTTGTATTCTTTTGTGCAGATATGTAATGCTGTTGCTGTGGCCAAAATAATGAACGCCACGCTTATTTTGCCAGTGTTAAAGCAGGATCAGATTTGGAAAGACCAAACGTTAGTGATCTTGGATTAGAACTTTGAAAATTGTGTTCTATTATCCCCTGCCTTTAACCTAGAAGATACCCCCTCCTCTTGGTAGTAAGAGATTAAGGATTCAAGCCTTGATGCATGGGTGTGTTGATATTAAAATAAATGCAGTTGACCACTTCATAAAAAACAAGATAAAGTCCCTTTGTGGACATCTGATAAAATTGGAACAAAACAGTCACACAAAAGACTAAATAGCAGTGGCAACAAAATATCTTGCTAGAGTGCTTGTAAATTGTGAAAGTTTGATTTGTGTTTGAACTTTTCTTCTTTCAAGTTAGTTGTCCTTAACATTTGATAATGTCAATTTCCTTGTTTGAAGTCCAATTAGCTAAAGCAAGTTCCAACCTGCTATATCTATATTTTGTATATTTATTCTATTAAAAAATAGATGACCTGGTGTCGTACTTTCACAGTGATAATCTGGAGTGAAGGGATTATGTTTCTAAAGCTGCTATTATTTAAATTACATCTCTATTTTGATACGAACTATCTTAGCTGCTGAGGTTTATAGACCTCAAGGGGACTCTTAGTTTTTGCCTCTTAAAGTGTATTTTGTTTTTTGAAAGTAATATGCTAGATCTATTTATTTACCTTATTAAATTACATGAATGTGACATATATAAAATAGTTTTACATGAATGCTTGCAGAAAATTTGAAGATATATTTGATGTTGATCATTTTATTGATTACTTAAAGGATGATGTGCAAATTGTACGTGATATTCCTGAGTGGTTCACTGACAAGTCAGAGCTATTTACCAGTTTAAGGTACGATGGTTATTATTTTCTACCTTTTACTGCTTCTCGCTCATTTCTCTTAAAAAGATGTTAAATGGAAAAATATTGTCTTGCATTTTGTTATAATATGAGCAGCAAAAGTTCATAGACTTGTAAGAAGAGAACTTATATTTTTTGGTGGATTGTAGACGGACTGTGAAAAACATTCCCAAGTATGCTCCTGCACAATTCTATATTGACAATGTACTACCCCGGATTAAAGAAAAGAAGATAATGTCCCTAAAACCTTTTGTTGACCGTCTCGGGTAAGTCGTATGTATATGAAGGAATAAGGATCAATCTGTTTGTCCTGATTGCTGTTATATGATTTTTTTTATCCTTTATCTAAGTTGCTTCTTGTACAGGTATGATAATGTTCCTCCTGAAATCAATAAGTTGAGGTGCAGGGTGAATTATCATGCTCTGCAGTTTCTTCCCGAGATTCAGCAGATGGCTGATCAACTTGTGTCTAGGATGAGAAACCGTACAGTTAGTACAAATCCTTTCATGTAAGTGAACAAGTTCTTCTATTCCGCAAGTGTAATAACCCTTCTTACATAAACTTCTATATTCATTCATAACAATACCTCAGATTTTCCCACTCGCTTTTCTTCGATAGGGCTCTTCATCTTAGGTTTGAGAAAGGGATGGTTGGGTTGTCATTCTGTGATTTTGTGGCAACTAGGTTGGAGAAAGTTTTGATGGGGATGTACAGAAAGAAAGAATGGCCTCGCCGGTACAAGGTGAACAAAGTATCTAATTATGTTTTAGTTTTGCAACAAAAATGCATAAAATTTTTATGTGGGACAAGATAAGGAAGACCAATTATGTTAGAAACAAAAATAAAAGCTCAGGTGTCTATGGTAAATGTTAGAGTAACATATAATATAAGATCCATATAAGGCCTCCCTCTAACATCTTAAGGTTTTAGATGAGTTGGTTACTTAACATGGTATCAGAGCTCAGGCATGCAGAGGTCCCAGGTTCGACTCTCTGCGACCCCCAATATTCTCACAATTTATTTCGGACAAGAAGGCAAATTTATGCCCCAAAGATGGGCGCCCGTGATCCACTCTCGACCCAAAAATGGGCTTTCGAGTGATGGGGAGTGTTAACATATAATATAAGATCCATATAAGGCCTCCCTCTTAACACCTTAAGGTTTTAGGTGAGTTGGTTACTTAACAGTAAATAAACGCAGAAAAATTCCCTACTCCAAGGATTTTTGTAATGTAGAAGAGTAGACAAAGTGCACTAATTGCCACCAATAACCAGAGAAATTTCAAAGTCAATTATATTTCAATTTTCAAGTCAGAGAGTAGCTGATCTGATCAATTTCAGTTGTAGAAAATTACTAAGCCAATTGTATTGTTTCTCTTAATCAAAGATCCCCAAATGTACATGAAATAAATAATAAATATCAATGCTGTCAACATTAAATTTATTAAAGCACTTTAATAATAGTGAATAAGAAAGTATTTTTTCTTTTTTTCGATTGTGTTTGTGATCCCAACTACAGAATCTGATTTTGTATGTAAGGTTATTTTCAGGATGGTTCACATTTGTGGTCACTAGCACTGCAAAAGCGAAAGGAAGGTCGATGCCCTCTCGAGCCTGGTGAAGTGGCAGTGATGCTTCGAGCAATGGGCTATCCAAAAGAAACTCAAATATATGTTGCTTCTGGGCAGGTTCATGGAGGACAAAACCGAATGGCTCCGCTGCGTAACATGTTCCCAAATCTTGTAAGGCAATTGATTGGCATACATATTCACTTCTCCTACTGTTAGAATGTTGAATGGTTTCTATATATTGTCGTACACAATGATCGATTTTTTGTTAAATTGCATTCATCTTGTGATTTTGCTGTGCACAAAACTGCTACTGCTTGGACTTTACAAGTGTAAGGAATACCATAAGTAAAATTGACAGATTCAGGAATAGTTAGCTGAAGAAAGATTAGAGAGTGAGATCAGATTTACCGAGAGCCAGAGTCTGGTTAAAGTTGACATTTAGATACAATCAACTTTGTACTAATAATATTAGATTTAAAGGTTACAAGGACTTATTTTGTACTTGTTCTAAATGTAGGTCATAGTATAAACTTATTCTCTAATATTATCTAATTTTTTATGTTTTCAACTTTAAATTTTGAGGTGCAGTTTCTAATTGTATTCCTTATATATCAAAAGAAATTTCAAATTTCTCGTTGCTGACAACCACCTTATTATTTCTCATTGCTCATGTCATACTGTAGATGATCCTTATTAAACAATTAGCTGAATGTGTTGTATTGGGTTCCTAACAGGTCACAAAGGAGGAGTTAGCTGCAAAGGAGGAGTTGGATGAATTCAGGAAGCATGTGACAAGCCTGGCTGCTCTTGACTTCTTGGTTTGCTTGAAGTCCGATGTTTTTGTGATGACGCACGGTGGCAACTTCGCTAAATTGATTATTGGTGCCCGTAGGTACATGGGTCACAGCCAGAAGTCCATCAAACCTGATAAGGGATTATTATCAAAATCTTTAGGTGACCCCTATATGGGCTGGGCGACCTTTGTTGATGATGTAGTTGTTACACACCAAACACGAACTGGATTGCCAGAAGCAACTTTCCCTAACTATGACATATGGGAAAATCCACTGACACCTTGCATGTGCAGAACTTGACATAAATGTTTTCTTTTGTTGCTAAACCCTCTTGAGTGATGTTTAGAAGAGAGCTTTCTGTCTTAGCTTAGTTTGTGTGTTCTTTGCCCTGCAAAAGTTTGAAGCAATTCTCCGAACTCATTTTTTTGGGATTTGATCTTGCGTGGATGCTAATATATTCTCTGAAGTATGCACTATGGACAAGAATGCATATAGGCTGTGACATGCTTATAGATTAGAAGTCATAGAGTACTCCATTATAGATTATTGAAGTGACACGGTTCAAGTCTCAAGTCTGCGTCCTGAACAAGGCTAATTATTATAGCACATTTTTGTAAGTTATGTAAATTTTAGTTAAGTTATACAAGTGAATTGCGGTATGCAATTTATCTTTCTCGAGTATTAATTTTGCCAAGGAATCGGTCTAAAACTGAGATCTCTAATTACATAATCGTAATTGTAATTTGTTAAAATATTTTGATGAATAGATATCTGTCTAGAGTTCTACAGTTCTGTTTTCTTCTCTCTTATGCTAGACATTAGAATAACCAAAAAAGAAAGATACAAAAGGATATGGAATTTTTTGCCTGGCCTATCAACGCACATTGATGAGAGGGGATCTCGAAGGTGCTGTTCATCATCATCATCCTCCATACCCTAAGGTGTTGTTCATCATCATCATCCTCCATATATTCTGGCAAGTTTTATAAAACAACTTTGTTTTCTTCGAAGTATTATTATTTCCAGGTTCCAGGTTCATTGTATAAGTAGTGTATATATATGTGATTGTTAGTCATTGTGTTCATGTAGGATTTCATGCGTTTGCATATTAGTAGTAGTAAATTATGCATTTATGTTCGTGATATCTACGTTTGTTTCATATAGGACATTCTGTTTTTATGTTCGTATATCATGTGAGTTCATAATAGAAACAGATGCGCTGACCAGACTGCGCTACATCTCGTCTCACCGCCCCGGAGCATATAGATCCACCCGATCGATGAACACTCAAACCGAACTCGCGCTTGTAGCTTTCTTCAATATGAGCTGAAAAATTGGATTGAAACCAAGTATATACGCCTAAATTAAAGCAAAATACTAAAAGGCTGCAGGGATGGAGATAATGCCCAAATTACCTACAAAATAAGCATGAACTGTCTGAAATACCTCTTTTGGAAACCCATGTACCCTCCCCCATGTACCCAAATAATTCTATTGGCCACTGATTTTTTTTTTATTTTAGTATGAAATCGAGCATGTTTATGGACTATGCATGCATCTATACAAAGTAAGCTTCATCATGTGTATTATAAAATCTGAACTGTGATAAAAAAAGAGTAAACGCAGGACTAAAAAAATGAATACGCATTTCACTAATGTGCACTGGTTAAAAATGATTCTGAATGTTATTTTGTTAGATCAAGCAATGCGTAAACAATACATGCATATTTCACATGCGTAATATTTAGGATAGGATTTCAGTCCATTGATATTTTGGTAATAACTTTAACAGAAAAAGGTATTTAGATTTTTCAACAGAAAAGGGTATTTAGGCCTTTTACCTGCAGGCTTGATCATATAAGAGATTCAGAAAATATTTCGCCATTTCGGGTTCGGAACAGGTAGTGGGTAGTATTTTGTAAAAAAATTGAGGGAACGGGACTGATTCGGGGATTAAGGTATCCCGGCATCGATCCCCGATTTTAATATTTTAAAAAAATATATTTATATAATTAAAATATTATAAGTAAATATATTTATATATATGTTGTTAGTGTTTAAAATTTTTAAATCATTTCATAGATTCAAAGATTTAACAGTAAAATCTAATTTAATTATAATAATTTAATCATATCTTTTAATATAAATAAATATTAATTCGAAATGTATTTTAATTAGGTTATTGAATTTAAAATGTATATTATATATGATGAATTAACAATTTCATATTATTATAAATTTTATTAGAGAATGATAATTTTTTTTAAATTTAAAATTCCTTGATTCTTCGCCGTGTCTTTGTTCCTGGTTTGAGGCGGGGATCGGGAAACAAAATATTCCCAGTTCAGGGATCAGGATGGGTTCGGAAAGCAAGTATGGGTTCGGGGGCGGGAATAGTACTACTCGATCCCGAAGTGACCGAATGTTCAATCCTAATACCCTAGAAAACATTACCGCTTCTTTGAGTTGCTTAGAGTTTTGAAAAACATTTTTAAATACAAATTTAATCTATACTTTCAATATTTCAGATATTATAATATAGTATAATAGTATAAATATGTTTTAAGTAAAAACTAACCTGTTTTAGTTAAAAAGGCAGTTAGCTAGGTACTACTCCCTCTGTCTCTTTTTACTTTGCCCGTTTGACTAAAAACACGGGTTTTAAGAAAAACTGGGTATTGAATATTATTTGTAAGAAGTAGTGGGTATTGAATATTATTTTTAAGGAGTAGTGGATATTGAATATTGTTTTTTTGGAATAGTGGGTGGAGTAGTGGATATTGAATATTATTGTTAAGGAGTAGTGGGTGGAATAGTAGGTATTGAATATTATTTTTTTGGAGTAGTGGGTGGAATAGTGGGTGTTGAATATTATTTGTAATGATTAATGGGTGGAGTAGTGGGTATTGAATATTATTTTTAAGGAGTAGTGGGTGGAGTAGTGGGTATTGAATATTATTGTTTATGGCTTAAAATAGAAAGGGGAAAAGTATTTTGATAGTCCCGATTTAGTAAATGGGAAATGTTTTTAGAGACAGAGGGAGTACCATTTATTCATTTTATTATTACTAGTTTTATACCCGTGCGATGCACGGGTTATATTATCAATATTTTGTAAAAAAAAATAGGGTTATTAACCTTTTGGCCCTTCAAGTTTACACACTTATACCCATAAAGCCCTAATGTTTAAACTCGTTCCTTTTTGCCACGCCAACTTCACAAATGTACCTCTTGGCCACGATACCGCGTCAGATGACATATCGGGTTATATCGGTAGGGGTATAACAGTCATTTCGCCAAATTTAAAATTTTCATTAATTTTATTTTTCTACCCTCACCCACCCACCTCCCTTGTGTTCTAACTATCCCTCCCCTGTCTCTCTCTCGGCTTTCTCTTTCACCTCTCGTTTTTCTCATCTCTCTCTATTAAACCACCGCCACTGACCGTCATCACCCCGCCTCGAACATGGGCGTCATTCAATGTCACCCACCTACACCTTCACCAATAACAACTCAACACCTGATTGTCGTCCCTGGCTTTGTACTGATTAAACCAAAAGCAACAGCTAATCGCTCACTATGTTGACTAATGACATCTTCCTTCAGCTCTTCATTAATGTCGTACAACACTTCAGATGTATCAGGAACATGACCCTCCAGTGCCAAAAGCCGCTCTGTTTCATCCAACATTTTGTTGATTTCTCGACTGTGAGGATGTGCTCTATCACTAACAACAAATTCATGAACGACACTATCCACCTCTATCGACGTGCATCCTGGAACTTTTGTTATCCCCATATCATTTAACTTAGTTCTGATTCTTGCAACATCATCCCATTTACCTGCCCCGGCATATATATTTGATAGTAGCACATGAGCCCCATGGTTTCCAGGTTCTAATTTGAGGATATTTGTAAACTTATGAGTGTTCCTGTCAATATAAGAATGAATCCATTTACCAATATGAAGAGCACCTAGATGTGCACAAGCAGGAAGAACGTTCAAAAAAGTAACATCATTAGGTTCATGGCATGTTTGCTGCATTTGTCTAAAAGTACTCAAGGCTTCTTTATAACAACTCATATGAGTATAGCCACCTATCATAACATTCCACGAAACCGAGTCCTTCTTATGTATAGACTCAAACAAACATCGGGCTGTTTTTAAATCACCACACTTTGAATACATATCAACAAGAGCATTTAAAAGCCTAACATTCGAACAAAATCCATGTTCCTCAATCCAAGATCTTATCCAATTCCCCATCTCAAGCGAACCCAACTGAGCACAAATAGACAGAGCAGTTACCATTGTACTCGCATCAGGAGTAACATTTGCTTCCACCATTTTCTGAAAGAAAGCAAGTGCCTCCTCAAATTGGCCTCTTTTAGCATAACCCGCGATGATAGAGTTCCAACACACAACATCTCTAACAGGAATATCATCAAAAAGTTTACGGGCATCACCTCCCCACAACTCAGTTCACCCTTTCTCCTTACTAATTCCACAACCTCCCCACAACACCCATTTTCACCTCGCACTCACCATTCCACCTTCTCCCCATCTCCTTCTACAATCACCACCGCTGTTCAACCCATCCCCCGCACCTCATCCCCCAACCAAACGTACGCCACACGACCACCCCTTATCGTCGTTTTATCACAACCACCTTCTCAAAGCCTTATACGGCCAACGAAATTCAAAGAAATCGAATCAAACAAAACCTCAATTTGAAACCATATTCAACGAAATCGAATCAAACAAAACCTCAATTCAAATGAATTAAAGGTTACCAGCGATTTGTTGTTCAACGGGATGGAACGAGAACGATTTGTTCAACGGGATATTGTTGAGTGGACATGATAGTGGTGAACGGAGGTGGTGGCGTACAGAGGAGAGAGTGAGAGGAGAGAGAGAGACAACCGAGACCGAGAGGGAGAGAATGCGAGAGAAACGACGACCAAATATGAAATTATCAATTTAATCCTCTATATAAACTCTATTTAGTAAAGATAAAATTTTACATTAATTTTTAATTAGGTGAAATGTCAGTTTTACCCCTGATATTTTGTATCGTTTTTTACCCGATACGTATTCTGACGCGGTAAAGGGGCCAAGAGATACATTTGTGAAGTTGGCGTGGCAAAAAGAAACGAGTTTAAACGTTAGGGCTTTATGGGTATAAGTGTGTAAACTTGAAGGGCCAAAAGGTTAATAACCCAAAAAAATATTAGAAATAGTTTTTCAAAAATTTCTCATATTGTTTTAAATTTGTATTTTTCACTTTTAATAAAAATTATACATATACATGTATATATTTCGTAATTATATATATACTAAAAAAATAATAGAAATACGTTAATTTTATAATAATAATTAATAAATTTGTTGCTTGGTATTTTATTAGATTGAATTTGTATTAATTTAGTTTAAATTTTGTTGTTGATGAAATTTATTTTTTTAACTTTTAGTCTATTAAATTTTAATTTTTTTATTGTATAATATTTTAATTCTACATATAATTTTTTTGGAAAATTCTTTTAATTTATTTACAAATGTAGTAGTACATCTACAATATTCGAAAAAAAATATGACCAAATGATATTATGATTTTTTTCAATAAAATTGCATTGTTTTTTGTGTAAATTTAAGAAACATGTTTGTTGTAAAACTTATAAGTAAATATTTTAATGTATTTATTGGTTACTGTTTTTTTAAGGATTTTTATGTGATAGTTGATTTTTTTTGACTAATTTATAGTTGTTATTTTTATAAATTATATTATAAGTTTAGCCTAATATATTTTTTAAATTTCATTATTTGCGGCGTTTACTTTTAAATATTAGATTATATAAGATATATTTGAAACATTTTAGTCATTATATTTGTATAACTTTTCTATTTTGTTTTTGTATTAAATATATTATCTAAAAATCGTTTAGAGTTCTTTGTTATGGTATTTTTTCATGTGTGGGGTGCTTTTTTCTAAGTATTTTGAATTCTTTTGAAATGTTCTATTGATAATATTATTTTTGTTGTTAATATTAATTAAAGTTTTCTAAAAACAACTTGAAAAAATGTTACATTTTTTTCTTAGTTAATATTTGTTTTATGTGTATTATATTAATGTGTTATATTTGTTTACTTTGTTTGTTATATGTATTATTGAATGTTATTTGTGACTTATTTTTAATTATAGATTTGGCTATTTTATTTTTTGTTTATCTTTTTTTAATGAAAGAATTATAATGATACATTATTCTAATATTTTTTTATTTGCATTTCGGAGAAAATAATATGTTAGTTTCTAATTGTTTTGTGGAGTTTATGGTATATGAAATATTTTTATTGAAATTAATTTTTTACTCTTCACGACCAAATCAACCACGCAAATTATATATAGTATATAATTATTTTTGTTTGTTTGTTTAGTTTGTTTATTTTTGAAAATAATATGTTATTTGTTAATAGTGTTGTAGGGTTTGTGCTATTACAACTCTCTCTCCCGTATGTTTTTTCTCAGGTGTCTTGAATTTACTATAATATTCCTGACGACCAAACCATACCATCAAAACCCCCTTACGCTAATTATATATAGGATATAATTAAAGAAAGAAAACCAAATTGAAAATCAAAACTTTGAGTGTATTGACTTTAATATAATAGTACCAGCTTATAACCCGTACGTATCGGCTAATTATCGATTGATTACCATTAATTATATTATATTATTATTTATTTTAGGTGTTTTATTAGTATATATAAAGCATTGATCACAGAGATAAAGCATTTCATCTATCCTAATACCTATGTATTCCCCGAAACCTTTTGCTTTCAATCTCGAAATTGTTACTCATCTGAGGTGTATGGAATAGTTTACAGTCGTACATTTATATGGAATGGACAGTTTGTTAGGTTAGGGGCTACACAATTACGAGATTCAAACAAGCAAAGCAAAACAAAGCAAACACACAAATATATTTGACGCGGAAAACTCACGTCCCAAACTCGTATTATTAATCTGAACAATATCAATAATACATCAATCACTCGGTGTATCACTCACACGATACTCAAGCCAAAACAATACTCAAGCATACGTAAAACATAATATGACTATGTTTATATAGCCACCCAAAACTTAGCCACAAGACTTACCATTCTTAATACCTAATTACCTAACTTTGTGAACAAGACATACCATCTATAATAATTGTCTATCCATACAATTATTATCTTATCAATATATGACTTGTATCACCAAGACCTATACTACCGTATTGGGTTTAAGCCCAACAATCCTCCCCTTCAACCCAATACGGTTCCATGCACAACCAATTTAACGGTCACCATCAAGACATCGACGTCCATCCGCCAATGCCTCCCCTCGAACAATAACCTCTCCTTCTAGCACAAAAAGATTTCTTTTATCCTTCCATCCTTTGAGTATCTCTAAATCCCTTTTAGTGACCTCCAACATACCGTTCTTCATCATAACAGTATATCCCAAATCAACTAATTTACCCAATGAAATTAGATTCGATTTAACTCCGGTACGTACCTCACTTGAGTTAACTTTCGAACACGACCATTGTGAAGTTTCATCATTACCTCACCAATACCAGCAACCTTTACCCTTTTACCATTTGGTAAAGCGACCATCCTTCCATCACACTTCTTGTAGGACGAGAACCACTCCCTCATAGCACATATGTGATGAGAACATCCCGAGTCAAGCACCCATTCTTCTTTCGATCCCTTATCTTCTTGTACCAAAAGAGCATCACCTTCCACAAGCGAAACACTACCCCCTCCTCGAGTTTTCTTCAACTCCTTCAAGTCTTCTCTTGCCTTTGGACACCAAGATTGTATATGTCCCAATTCATCACAATAAAAGCACTTGATATTAGGGTTATGTTTCTTACCGGACTTCTTTTTCTTGTCACGTGCATCCACCACGAGTGCACTTCCATTAGATGCGTCACTCGATCCTTGCTTCATCAATCTTTCGGACTCCATAAGAACAACAATAGTCTCATCCAAAGCTAACTCCGTATTCCCAACCAATAAAGAAGTAATCACAGTACTATACTTCTTTGGTAGAGACACAAGTAGAAGAACAGCTTTGTCCTCATCCTTCAATTTTTCATCCAAATTATTCAGCTGGTTGATCAAGCCATTAAAACGATTCAGATGATCTCTGAAATCTCCATCTTCTTCCATCTTGAGCCCGAACAAATCTTTCTTGAGGAACAATTTATTTGCCAATGACTTTGAGTGATACGTCTTCGTCAACTTCTCCCACAATTTTTTAGGGTTATGCTGCACGTAACTTCATATCTGTCCACTTTGGATCTTCCACATCATCAGGCTTCTTGTCTTCAAGAGTTGCATACAACCCTCGTTGAATTAACAGATCTTTCACCGTGCTCTGCCACAAAGTAAAATTATTTCTTCCATTAAACAATTCAATCTCGAATCCCCCGACCTTTTCCATCACGAACCTCGGCTCTAGATACCACTTGTTAGGTTAGGGGCTACACAATTACGAGATTCAAACAAGCAAAGCAAAACAAAGCAAACACACAAATATATTTGACGCGGAAAACCCACGTCCCAAACTCGTATTATTAATCTTAACAATATCAATAATACATAAATCACTCGGTGTATCACTCACACGATACTCAAGCCAAAACAATACTCAAACATACGTAAAACATAATATGACTATGTTTATATAGCCACCCAAAACTTAGCCACCAAGACTTGCCATTCTTGATACCTAATTACCTAACTTTGTGAACAAGACATACCATCTATAATAATTGTCTATCCATACAATTATTATCTTATCAATATATGACTTGTATCACCAAGACCAATACTACCGTATTGGGTTTAAGCCCAACACAGTTCTGGAGTACATTCTTGTATGTAAATGTTACATGTTCTCATAGTTCGCATGTTAATTTCACTATGTTTAGTGACATTCGTTACATTTACAGGTTTTCTGACCAACCATACCTAGCAATACACTTCACTTTTTTCCGTCCTTTTTATAAAAAAAAATCCCATTGTGCAGGTACGAATCAAAATTTATCCAGAAAATAGTTAACGTCGTCAAGGATAAAGTGACTTGTAACAAAGTAAGTATCACACCGCATCCTGTTGGGATTAATGCTTCAGTTCATGTCATTAATTCATGGTTAAGAAATCAATCCACTGATGTTGAAGTGTTTGCGCTGTATGGAATTGGGGGAGTGGGAAAGACAACTATTGCTATTTGCTAAATACGTTTATAATATGAACTTCCAACTATTTGAAGGTGGCAGTTTCATAGAAAATATAAGAGAATATTCTGAACAGTCTAATGGTTTAGTATGTTTACAAAGACAACTACTTTCAGATATTTCAAGAGGAAATACATCAACCATCAACACGGTAAATGAAGGCATTTTCAAGATACAAACTGCCCTTCATCATAGAAAACTTCTACTAGTCCTGGATGACGTGAATCAAGTCGAACATATAGATGGAATCTTTGGGATGTGGGATTGGTTTTACCAGGGAAGCAAAATTATCGTAACAACTTGGAATGTGCATTTGCTGAAAGCTCATGAACATTGTAAGAGATATGCGGTGAAACATATGAATTATGACAATTCATTAAATCTGTTCAGTTGGCATGCATTTGGAGACAGTCGCCCTCCTAAATATTACATAGAACACTCAGAGAGGATTATAAGACAGTGTCAAGGACTTCCTTTAGCCCTTGAGGTTCTAGGTGCTTCTCTACAAGGAAAGAAAGTAGATGCTTGGAAGAGTGTGATAGAGAAATTGGAAATTATTCCTCACTGCAGGATCCAGAAGATTCTGAAAATAAGCTATGATTCGTTGCAAGATGACCATGATAGAGAATTATTTCTTGATATTGCTTGTTTCTTTAATGGAGAGTCCAAGTCTTATGTGATCAGAATATTGGATGAATGTGATTATTACACATTAATTGGACTTGAAAATCTTATCGATAAATGTCTGTTGAAAATTGATAGAAATAGAAAGCTCAGAATGCATCACTTTTCAGAGCATGGGTAGAGAAATTATTCGTCAGGAGTCACCTAAAGATCCAGGGAAACGGAGTAGACTGTGGCATTGTAAAAACTCCCTTGAAGTATTAACAGCTGAAACAGTAAGAAGGATACTCTCGAATTATTAGAGTTATTAAGTTTTTATCATATCGAAATGTTATTATAATTGATACTGGTTATTTTCTTGTTTTACCAGGGTACTGGAGCGATTGAAGGCCTAGCCCTAGATGTGGATATGACTAATGCACAGGAAGTGGAGTTCAGAACAGAAGCTTTTGCCATGATGCACAAGATAAGACTACTTAAGATCAATAATGTAAGGCTTAGTGGAGGTTACAAGAACTTCCCTAAGAAGTTGAAATGGTTATGTTGGCATGGATACCCTTCAACATCTTTACCAAAAGATTTCCCTTTGAGCAGCTTAGTTGCAATTGACATGCAAAGTAGTAAATTGCAAAGCCTGGGGAAGGGAAACATGGTAGTCCTCGCTAATATTCTCCTTGTTATCACAATGTAATCTTACTAAAATCATGTAGTGCGATATATTTTAAACTTTTTTAGGTAACGCGTGTATTATTCAACTTTCTCTTGCAGCTTCTTAAATCACTGAAGTTTTTGAATCTGAGCCACTGCCATGGCATTGTAAAGACCCCAGACTTCGTAAAACTTATTGCTCTTGAACAATTGATTCTTGAAGATTGTATAAGTCTAGTCGAGATTGATGAATCTCTTGGAATGGCTGAAGGACTTGTGCTGTTAAATTTAAAGGACTGCAAACTTCTGAAGAAGCTTCCAAATAATTTTGGCAGACTAAAGCTACTGGACACGCTAATCATCTCAGGTTGTGCAAATCTTGGCATCCTACCTGCTGAAATGAGAAAGCTGGAATTGTTGAAAGTATTTCATGCTGATGGACTTGATTTTGGTTATTCAAACCATACAACTGAAAAAAATGAATCATGGAGAAAATTCTTCCAGGGTTGGTTTTCAAAATCGAGAATAAGTCCCCAACTCTCGTTGACTTCTTTACCATGCAGCTCCATTACCAGATTGAGTTTAGTCAACTGTAATCTACATGATAATTCTTTTCCCAAGGATTTCTGTATCGTACCCTCACTTGAGTACTTAAACTTGAGTAAGAACCCAATCCGCTTCCTCCCAGATTGCTTTAAAGGTCTCAAAATGGTCAAGTGGCTTAAATTAAAGGAATGCAACCGGCTTCAAGGAATTGAAGATTTACCAAACATAAAATTGATGTCTGCTTTATATTGCCCATTATTGGAGAAAATTACATTTGAGCCAGGCATGTTTTTGGAAGGTTTTGCCTTTCCATGGGGATGCGATAAACTACTTGAGATGGAAAAAATATTCAAATTTGTACCAATAGGAAATATAGACTCAGAATTCATCAGCAATTGTGGTATTTATGATGTAGAATCCAAGAAAAGAATCCAGATAAGATTACTCAATACTTACACACATAAAGAAACAAGCGGTCCAATCCAGGTGATCTCTCTCCCCCCTTCTTCTCTTTGTGCGTGTGTGTCTTCCCTTTTGTTATATGTCTCGGAGCTGTTTTCCTTTAGTTAATAGAGGCCACCATACTTTGTGACAAATCAAGCTGTAAAAGAATACAATGTAGAGCATTACTGCTTTTCTCTTGCATAGTTCACCAGAGCTTTGCTCTCTGCCCTTCTCGTCAAAGCCTTTGCTTTCATATATGTGCACTTACTTCATCTCCAAGAATCAATAGAAGTGATAGTATACGGAAATACCGCCACCGCCAATCCGGACACATGTCTGCCAGGTACGGTCACCCGGTCCGGAGCGGCCATGGCCGCCACCTCGAGCTGGTAGCTGATGACTTAATCATATATGCACTCCATTTCGGAGACATACATGTTTTAAGTATTATTATTCCTCTCAATGTTCTATTTAAGCATTTTATATATGCGCATGCACAAGAGATTAAATTGTACAGTTGGCAGGTAAAGCAAAACGGCTAAAGTGACTTCAACACCATACTGCAAGGACAGGCAACTGTAGCGCAAGTACTGACTGCCCAACTGTAGACCTGCAAAAAGGATAAAGCAACAACTGTTGAGGTAAAGGCCATCCCTTGCACTGTAGCTACAGTGGCCGCCACGTGGGCTACAGGGTCAAGGGAGTTGGTCTATAAATACTACTCTTTTATCACATTTGCACACACACCCAATCTTGGCACAAAAAACCTCACTAATAAACACTCTCGATATACTACCATTCGCCTGATTATTATTATTCCGATTACTTATTTTCACACCGGAGGTGCTTGACGGCCACCACCCCCAGTCAAGCATTGTTTTGCAGGCCCCCAACCTAAATGGAGGCACCGCCGGAACAGTGATCGGAGCCTATAGTCAATCGTGGGAGTTATCATTTGGCGCTAGAAGGAGGGGGTGTTTTCTAGTAGAAATCCCCTCGCCTGTTCAACCACTACAATAACCAACACACGCCGAAAATCGGAAAAAAGCCAGCCAAATATCATGGCCCCACAAACACGATCCAAAAATGCCAGGGCAGGGGAGCAACCTCCCCCTGAAGGACGTGTGGATGGCCAACTTACAAACCCTACTTCCTTAACACATCGGCCACCGGCCGATCAAGAACAACCACATGACCACAATCCAAACCCTGAAGTCCCATTGCAGTTGGACCTGACGGGTTACTCCCAACAACAAATCGACGCACTAATGCAAATAGTGTCTGCCTTCCCACAGAATCAAGCGATTCCCCAGAATCAGATGGCGGCGGGAGACCGTAAGGGAAGAAGGGGGTCTCAACATATTGTGAACAACGAGCATAGTGAGGCGCATAGCCGGCCCAGGAGAGCACACTCGGTATTTTCACGACTAGGTTCTTCTCAAGAAACCAACCACAAAAGGCATGGCGGTCCCGACCATCACCCGGAGACATGGGCACGAAATCGGATTCGTACGGATTTACGAAAGTTCCTCATAGATAAGAAGGCAGATTACGAAAAGGCCAAAGCCGAATATGAAAAGGAACAGAGGAAGAATGACCGCCGTGACAAATCACCGCCAGTGGTCGTGGTGAAAAGCACACAGCCCACTAACGCGGACATGCTTAACACTCTACTGGAACTCAAAAGAAAAATAGAAGGCGGAAGTAGCAAAGAAGTGGGCGAATCACCTTTGACCCACCGTTTGGAAGCGGAATCAAAACAGAAAAGCATCAAACATTAGAGTTTTAATTCATTCGATGGGTTAGGAGACCCTGAGGAGCATCTTAGTTACTTCGATCAACTAGCTCTCCATTATGAGTACAACGACTTCACCCGCAGTCGCTTTTTTGTCGCTACCTTCCGAGGCAACGCACAAAGATGGTTTTGCCGCTTGACCCCTAGATCGATTGACACATGGGCTGATTTCAAAAGATTACTCCTGAACAAATTTAAAGCCAATCAGCAACACGAGGTACACACCGTGTTATATAGACCGCTTCAAGGAGGCCGTAAACAAAATAGTTTGCGTGAATGAAACAGAAGCGTTGGTGCATCTAAGGCGGGGACTCAACCCGTACGAATGTGAGAAGTACGTCTGCAAGCTAATGGAGGAAAAACCCGCCTCCTTGGCAAAGGCTTATGAACTAGCGGCTCATCCAATCAACGAGATGGAATCCCTCAATGTACTCAAGCAATCCCGGGCTCCGCCTACGTCTTAAAAGCCCCCCTACTTTCAATGGGAAAGAAATGTGTCCTACACCAAGCCAGCACCAGTGCAAAACCAAGTCCAAACAATGCACGGACCGCCGCCGACCTCGAGGCCGCAACCTACAATTTCCGTAAAAGACCGGTTGGGACCGGCCAACCCGATAAGGCCACCCCGAAACCCGGAGCCAGAATGGACCAACTTCACTCTACCCAGAGCAACCATCCTCAAGGAAAGCAAAAGGAAGCCTTTCTATTTACCGCCACCTCCAATGTTCACCCCTTCGGAAAACAGGCCCAAGGATAAGCATTGCGAATATCATGAGACGCACGGACACCACACAGAAAGCTGTTTGGCCCTTAAGTATTTCCTCGAGAAGCAACTCAAAGAAGGGAACCCCAACCAGTACCTGCCTCGTCAGGCCAACACAAACCCTGCCACCCAGAACCGCAACAAAAATGTTGTGAATACCGTCTTTGGCGGACGAACTTCCCCGGTCAGAGAAAGCAACCCTGTGTACACCATATCTCAAGGGGCAGCCGTCCCCATTACTTTCACAGACGGAGATTATGAGGGAATCGACCCTAATCACATGGAGGCGCTTGTGATAACATTGGATGTGGCAAACAATGAAGTAAAACGCATACTTGTCGATAACGGTTCATCCGTTGATATATGCTTCAAACACACGTGGGACCATCTCAAACTTCAAGACTCCGAATTAGAGCTATGCCCCGATGAGGCGCCGCTCTACGGATTTGGGCATAACGCAATCCCGGTCATGGGCATCGCCCGCCTACCTATGTACTTTGGGCACTCTCCGAGGCAAGTTTGCCGAGCAGTCAAATTCTATGTGATCAACACTGCTTCTTCGTACAATATGATACTGGGGAGACCCACGCTCAGCATGATCAAAGCGGTCACATCGACTTCCCACTTGAAAGTAAAGTTCCCCACGTCAAACGGAGTTGGCAAAATCAAAGGGGATTCAGAAACCTCAAAGCGCTGCTACGGTATAACACTCACCCTGGCTGCCACTGAACCCAGCAACATGCGTAGAGAGAAGGCAAACAAGAGAAAACAAGAAAGGCAAAAATGCCACACTGAACAACAACTGCAAAGTTGCAAGAGGAAAAGAGAGGTACAGTGTATTGACGGTCATGACCCGCTAGTGGAGGATCCTCCGAGAATAGATGCTACGCTAAAGAAATGTCTCAAACGTGATGAAAATCCGCCTCTCGCCCCTGTAGCAGAAACAATAAAGGTCGAAGTCGTCCCGGGCGACCCAACAAAATCCGTCAGTATCGCAGCGGGCTTAGAATCAGTATTTAAGAAGGAATTGACAAAAGTTTTGAGAAAATATGCAGATGTGTTCGCATGGAGCCCCAAAGACATGCCCGGACTTGATGAGTCTGTGGCTATTCATAAACTCAATGTTGATCCTAAGCGAGACCCAAAGGTGCAGAAAAGAAGAAATTTTGCCCCGGAGCTGCAGAATGCCATAGACGTGGAAATTGACAAGCTATTAGATGCGAACTTGATCTGTGAAGTAACTTACCCAAAGTGGGTTGCAAATGTGGTACTGGTCAAAAAGCCAAATGGGAAATGGCGGATGTGTGTAGATTACACAGACCTCAACGCCGCCTTCCCGAAGGATCCATACCCGCTCCCGACCATTGACAAACTTATAGACGCTACAGCGGGTCACCTAATGCTGAGTTTCATGGATGCCTTCTCGGGCTATAATCAAATCAAAATGACCCCAGAAGACAGGGAAAAAATAGCCTTTGTCACCCATCGAGGTGTATACTGCTACAAAGTCATGCCTTTCGGTTTGACTAATGCCGGGGCAACCTTCCAACGGGTAATGAATAAGATTTTCAAAGAACAGTTAGGCAGAAACATGGAAGCCTATGTGGACGACTTGATCGTTAAATCTCTCCTCAAGGAAACCCACCTCCAAGACCTGGAAGAATGTTTCTCCACTTTAAGAAAATATAATATGAAGCTCAATCCAGACAAATGCATTTTTTCTCTGGACGCAGGCAAGTTCCTCGGTTTCCTTATGTTAAATAGGGGCATTGAAGCGAATCCTGAGAAAATAAAGGCGATCATAGACATGCAACCTCCAAAGACAATCAAAGATGTGCAAAAGTTAACAGGCTACTTGGCCGCACTACGTCGTTTCATAGCCAAGCTGGCGGACCGATGCTTGCCGTTTTTCGATACTCTGAAGGGGGCGACAAAATCTAAATCAATAACCTGGAATGAAGAGTGCCAAAAGGCTTTCGAGGATTTAAAGCAGTACCTATCGTCACCACCATTACTAGTGGTGGCGCCGCCCATGGAACCATTATCTCTATACCTGTCCACCACGGACAAGGCAGTAGGGGCAGTCCTTGTGAAGGAGGACAAGGACCAACAAAAGCCTATGTACTATGTCAGCCAGATGTTGAAGGACGCAGAAACCCGCTACCCGAATGTCCAGAAATTCGCCCTGGCACTCGTAATGGCTAGCAGGAAATTAAGACACTACTTCCAAGAAAGGGAAATTCGGGTTGTCACAAACCAGCCATTGAGGAAGATCTTGCACAAACCTGATCTATCCGGCCGGCTTATCAATTGGTCGGTGGAACTAAGCCAATACCACCTGTCCTATGTCCCAAGAATTGCAATCAAGGCTCAAGCCTTAGCGGATTTCGTTATAGAGTGTGCCTTTACTGAGGCGACCCCCCATCCGGAAAAACAGCCAATCATGGGAGAATCACAAGGCAATTATTGGGAGTTATATGTTGATAGATCATCCACAAATGGTAGATGCGGAGCTGGCCTGATTCTCAAAAGCCCCGATGGTTTCCAAGTCAAGCAAGCGATCCAGCTCAATTTCAAAGCCACAAACAATCAAGCAGAGTATGAGGCACTTTTGGCGGGACTAGCATTAGCCAAAAACCTGCAAGTTCAGAAATTGGTCGTCTAAAGTGACTCCCAGCTCGTCGTTAGACAAACCCTGGGAGACTACACCACAAAGGACAAAACCTTGCTTAAGTACCAAGCCCGGGCTCGGAATGCTCTATAGAAATTTCAAAGTTTCAGACTAGAACAAATCAATCGTTCAGACAATTCCACGGCAGATATGCTCTCAAAACTAGTACAAGGAGAGACAACAAGCCCCGACACGGTGTACTTTGAAGAGCTTAATATTCCAAGCATTCAGGTACAAACGGTCATGGAAATCGACCCGCCAAAGGAAACATGGATGGTGGCCTATGTCCGCTACCTGGAAAACGACACGCTTCCCGAAGAGTAAAGGCCAAACAAATTAGGGCTCAAGCGACCAAATACTTCATGAAGGACGAGATCCTCTACAAGCGGAGCTTCGACTCCCCAATATTGAAATGTGTCGATGAAGAAGAAGCAAACTACTGCATGAGAGAAGTCCACGAGGGCATTTGCGGCGACCACATGGCCGGAAAGGCCCTAGTGATAAGTGGATTTTATATCCATTTGGAGCGTTCCATATCGGCTTAAATTGATTCAATTGGCCTCAAGTTTGTCGTAGTTTTGATGTGTTTTGCTTAATTGTGCAGGGTTGAAGAAATGTCGATTAAGGGTGAAGTTTCCGTCATTTTGGAGTTGATTCATGTTATGGAATGAAGAATGGAGGCTAATGTCAGCTACCAAGAAGTATACAAGTCAAGAAGGATTAAAGACGGAAGCTCATGCAAAAGAAACGGAGGAGAAAGGAGCAATTTGTGCAAAATTCGGATTTTCTGGGTAGGTTGCGCAGTCTTCACTGTTTTGGCCATATCTGGAGTTCTACAAGTCCGTTTGAGGCCCATAAGCTGTCCACGCGAAGCCTGGGAAATTTTCTATAATTCTGAGCAGTAAGAGACCGCGCTGAGTGCGCCCTGCCGCACTGAGAGCGCCCGAACTCGCTGGAAATTCTGAAATTCTATCCTGTTTCAAATTAAATTGTATTTTTAGGTCTTTTCTTGTTGGAAAATATTCTAGGGCCTATATAAACACTACCTATCATTGTAAATCAGATCATTAGGAGAATAACCATTACATATCAATTACTTAGGTTTATTTGTATATTTTTATACTTTGTTTTTATCATGGTTTCATCAGATCCCATGATGACGAGAGGTTCGATTATGAACTAATCGTTGTCATGGGATTCTAACGGATTTATTTATGGAGCTTTAGTATCTTGATGCTTTACAGATCTGTGTGTGATGTATATCTGATATCCTCGTATGGTTATGCTTAATTGTTAGATGCGTAGCTAACATCTAATTTGTTAATCTCTTGTGAAGTGAAAGTGGATCTTGAGATTTAGAACTTGCCATGCTAGCATAGGATAGATTGATATTTTAACATCATGATTTGTGACGTAAATAGAGATATTATGCTGCCCTATGTGATCAATGTGGATAACTTGTTCTTCAACCGTTATGTTTTCAAATCTTATAGAGATATAGGGTCTAAGCATAATTGGTGTCTATTCATCTTCTATCTCTTTTGTGGATGTATGTTTAGTTTGGTATTCGTATACTGAGAAGTAGCGTATACTTGTTTCGTGTTATCCGATCAGATATCATAACCATTGAATATAGGGATTAGAGGCGTCAGATCTAAGCAAAATATTTAATGAAGTTAGGATTCCATGCTTTCTCTTGCAGAAGTAATTTGATTTAAATTCTTGTTAGTTAGTTAATTCTTAGTTTGTTAATTTACTTCCTTAGTTAATTTTAGT
The DNA here is from genome assembly GCA_037693485.1 of Kitagawia praeruptora. Taxonomy (NCBI): domain Eukaryota; kingdom Viridiplantae; phylum Streptophyta; class Magnoliopsida; order Apiales; family Apiaceae; genus Kitagawia; species Kitagawia praeruptora. Next base: position 109,540,307 of record CM075351.1, on the reverse strand, counting down.
TAATTAAAACCAAATCTTGTTATTTGTCTTAGTAGTGAATAAAAACCATACATTGTTGCATAGGTGCATCTACTGAATTAAAACCATAACCAGATCTCTGTGGGAACGAACTCGACTTATTCATATATAACTTGTGACCACGTACGCTTGCGTGATTTAGTGCAAACAAGTTTTTGGCGCCGCTGCCGGGGATCATTGGTGTTTTATTTTTGGTTTATGTGCTTGTCAATAGTGGTCGTTAGAGTTCACTGACTCAGATTAATTTCTTTTTCTCATCTATCTTGTTTAGTTCGTTGGTGTTTCAGGTACTAGTCAGAGAGCGTTGACGTTGAAGATGGATTTTTCTAACTTGCTATGGAGTTCAGCAGGTGGCTAGTGTTTGTGACCTATGTGCGGGCGCACATGAGACGTATCAGTGTTGGAGCAACCAAGGTGGTATTCAACAGCCTCAGCAATGTGAGCGGTGTTTGGGCGTTCATGATCCCTCACAATATTGTTACTACGGAGGAGTTGATCCATATGTCACTTATGAAGAGCAACCATATTTTCAATATCATCCTCAACAGTACCAGCAAGATGTTCCAGATATGTCATATTTCTTTTATAGTGAAGAGTTTCAACATCAGCAACCTACTCCTACTTTTCAATCAGATGAGGTTGATGATTTGAAGGAGATTAGGAAGGAGATTAGGATGCTTGCAGAGAGTAATGAGAAGCTTATCAAATCCATGGAGACACTAGTTGCTCAAGTTTGTAGTGTCTTGGAACAAGAGAAACAACAATTCATGCTAGAGGCAATTCCAGAGAGTAACGATGACTTGGAGCGAGGTACTGCATGCTTAATTGAGGATGACAAATTCCAAGAGGAGGTTAGCATTCACAAGCCATGTGAGGAATTTGATCATGCTAGAATGGTGGATGATTTGGAAAGGGCACTATTTGGGACAGACACTGTTGAGCTACACAAATTTCAAGAATTGGTATGTGCATACCAAGAGGTTGATGAACATGAGAAGGATGCAGATCTTATACTTGTCTCAGAGTTTAAAGATAGAGGTAGCGCATTAGAGCCAATGGAGGAAGTTCTCTTTAAGGAACCAAAGGCTTCAACAACTTACATTTACCCTCCTCCATTATATTCAAACGAAGCCCGCGAATGTGTATTGTTCTACAAATTGACAGATTTTGGGTCAACAGATGAAGGCATTAGAATAGGACATAGTTGTTATGCGAATAGGCCAAGCAAGAAGAAGGGGCAGAAAGTGTGTCGTCGTGATGACGATGAAGTCTCGCGAAGAGATGACCAGGCCAACTATTATCATCCTTAATGGAGGCTTGGAAGTAACGTCAAGCTATTGACGTTAAACGAGCGCTTCTTGGGAGGCAACCCAAGCATTGTTGTATACTGGTATGTTTTCTACTTTCCCTCGTATTTACTTCCATTCAATGAGGACATTGAATTTTTCAAGTTTGGGGGTGGTTTGAGGGATAAGTAGTGTATATGTAGTTAGTTGTTAGTAGTATTGTGTTCATGTAGGATTTTATGCTTTGCATATTAGTAGTAGTAAATTATGCATTTATGTTCGTGATATCTACGTTGTTTCATATAGGACATTCTGTTTTTATGTTCGTATTTCATGTGAGTTCATAGTAGTTTGCATTTGCACCCATGCGTGATAGGAATTTTGTGTTGTTGACGCTTTTGATTGAGAAGTGATATGCTTTGTTCTTGTGCACAAACATACACTAGTAAGTTGAAGCTAGTAGACTTATTGAATGTTGTAAGTAATTAGAAGGACATGAATATGTGCAAGATGATTTAGTTTGCATGCTTTGAATACAAGTTGGTGCATTAGAGAGATTTTTTGCTTGGGATTGAGTATGTTTTTCCACCAAGTGAGATTTTGAGCCATATTGCATATCTGTTGCAATTTATTCGTTTGCTTGAGTGTCCACGGATTGTTTGCATTGCTAGCAGTTGTTTGAGGTCTTTCTTGAAACGCATGACATTATTTGACGATTAAAATGATAAAGGCATTAGGAATAACCACATATTTTCCCATATTACGACACAGTATTTACATGATCAATTAGTTAACCCGTTGAGCTTAATCCTATTTTTCGGTGACATACCACATTACTTGCCTAGACCTTTTCTTGTATTGGCCTTACATTAATTTGAACCCACATTGTCAAAGGCTAGTAGAGTGCTTAAGGGAGTAATAAGGTGTGCAAAGGAGGGGTTATTCTTGATCATAATTTTGGGGAAAATATTGAATATTGGGTTTTTGTTACTTGATATTCGGCATGTGTAATAAATTGTGGGATCATTGTTATTGTTCATATTATTGTTTTATTTAGCTCTCGGGGAAAAAAAAAATATTATGAGAGCATATTTATGTTTGTTGTGATCCTACTTTAGTCGACTAGTCAAGTGTTTTTGTTGGAAGAAAAGTATTAAATTTATGTGTGGGGGGGAAGTAAGGTGTTGTGTATGATTCATTAAGGTGCTTACTAGCTTTTGACACTTCACCTCTTTTGGCTTATTTGACATACCTTGTCCCTAGCCCCGTTACAACCCAAATAAAGACCTTTTGATTATCGTCATTGAAGTATGTTGTGTTAAGAGTTAGATTGATACCAAATGTCAAGCATGCTTATGATTTTGTTGGAATTGAGTGATACACTTACCCTTGTCCTTGAGTGAATATTCTTTTGTGAGTGGATTGTGAGTGTTTGCTTGTTTTTGCGTATGAGATCCCGAGTTTTGTCTCAAAGATGTACTCTTGTAGGTTTAGCATGGTTACTAACTTATTCTTACACTTGACATGGACTTGTGAGAACTTATGCATGTTCATTTAGTAGACTATGTGAATACTTGCACTTTCGACACCAAGACATTGCGTATTTACTTTGATTCTTAAGTTGATATGGCATGAGAGGATTTGAAGGTACGGTAGGATATTAGTACTAGATTATTTGCATTTTCATTTAATTGCATTCATGCATTGCATTGCATTAGGTTAAATGGATTTTGTGGGTACATTCGCTATAGGCCCTCACGAGACCTTACTCGTCCACTAGGGCTGCCTAGGGGTTTAAAGGGCTTGTTGCATATGCCAAATGCAACCGTGATCACCTACGGAAGTGGTACTAGTTAGTTAATTAGTTGTAATTGTTTATGCTTGAGGACAAGCATCGGTTTAAGTTTGGGGGTGTGATAAGTGGATTTTATATCCATTTGGAACGTTCCATATCGGCTTAAATTGATTCACTTGGCCTCAAGTTTGTCGTAGTTTTGATGTGTTTTGCTTAATTGTGCAGGGTTGAAGAAATGTCGATTAAGGGTGAAGTTTCCGTCATTTTGGAGTTGATTTATGTTATGGAATGAAGAATGGATGCTAATGTCAGCTACCAAGAAGTATACAAGTCAAGAAGGATTAAAGACGGAAGCTCATGCAAAAGAAACGGAGGAGAAAGGAGCAATTTGTGCAAAATTCGGATTTTCTGGGTAGGTTGCGCAGTCTTCACTGTTTTGGCTATATCTGGAGTTCTACAAGTCCGTTTGAGGCCCATAAGCTGTCCACGCGAAGCCTGGGAAATTTTCTATAATTCTGAGCAGTAAGAGACCGCGCTGAGTGCGCCCTGCCGCGCTGAGAGCGCCCGAACTCGCTGGAAATTCTGAAATTCTATCCTGTTTCGAATTAAATTGTATTTTTAGGCCTTTTCGTGTTGGAAATGTATTCTAGGGCCTATATAAACACTACCTATCATTGTAAATCAGATCATTAGGAGAATAACCATTACATATCAATTACTTAGGTGTATTTGTATATTCACATACTTTGTTTTTATCATGGTTTCATCAGATCCCATGATGACGAGAGGTTCGATTATGAACTAATCGTTGTCATGGGATTCTAATGGATTTATTTATGGAGCTTTAGTATCTTGATGCTTTACAGATCTGTGTGTGATATATATCTGATATCCTCGTATGGTTATGCTTAATTGTTAGATGCGTAGCTAACATCTAATTTGTTAATCTCTTGTGAAGTGAAAGTGGATCTTGAGATTTAGAACTTGCCATGCTAGCATAGGATAGGTTGATATTTTAACATCATGATTTGTGGCGTAAATAGAGATATTATGCTGCCCTATGTGATCAATGTGGATAACTTGTTCTTCAACCGTTATGTTTTCAAATCTTATAGAGATATAGGGTCTAAGCATAATTGGTGTCTATTCATCTTCTATATCTTTTGTGGATGTATGTTTAGTTTGGTATTCGTATACTGAGAAGTAGCATATACTTGTTTCGTGTTATCCGATCAGATATCATAACCATTGCATATATGGATTAGAGGCGTCAGATCTAAGCAAAATATTTAATGAAGTTAGGATTCCATGCTTTCTCTTGCAGAAGTAATTTGATTTAAATTCTTTTTAGTTAGTTAATTCTTAGTTTGTTAATTTACTTCCTTAGTTAATTTTAGTTAATTAAAACCAAATCTTGTTATTTGTCTTAGCAGTGAATAAAAACCATACATTGTTGCATAGGTGCATCTACTGAATTAAAACCATAACCAGATCTCTGTGGGAACGAACTCGACTTATTCATATATTACTTGTGACCACGTACGCTTGCGTGATTTAGTGCAAACACCTAGCTCACAAGATTCTACGCCAAGGCTACTACTGACCAAAGATGCACAAAGATTGCAAGAGTTTCGCGAAAAAAGGCCACCAATGCCAGTTATTCAGCAACATGGCTAGAAAATCGCCAGCCTTCCCGTCAGCAATTCTCTCACCTATCCCCTTCGCCGTTTGGGGGATTGATATTATGGGACCCTTCCCAAAAGCAAAAGGTGAACTGCAATACGTGATGGTAGCTGTCGACTACATGACAAAATGGGCAGAGGCAAAGGCGTTAAGAAACATTACTCAAGACGACGCAATCAACTTTGTCCGGGATCATGTCATAACCCGCTTTGGGATCCCAAAGGTCCTGATATCCGACAACGGCACTCAATTTGTCGGAGCGAAGTTCACAAAGTTTCTCTCAGAACATGGGATTAAGCACAAGAAGGCCTCTGTTTGTCATCCGCAAACAAACGGACAAGTCGAAGTCACCAACAGGATCATTGTAAGAGGTTTGGAAAAGTGCCTAACCACATCCAAGAAAAAATGGCCGCAAGAATTTCCCAATGTCCTATGGAGTTACAGGATTACGGCGAGAACAAGCACGGGCGAAACACCCTTCAAACTAGCATATGGGACCGAGGCCTTAGCTTCCGTCGAGATTGGCTCGCCATCATTCCGGGCTGAAAATTTCGAAGAGAATGGCAATTCACAAGGCATAGGTACCAACCTGGACCTCCTTGACGAAGTCCGCGAGGACGCGGTTGGGCGCATGGTGACTTACAAAAAAAAAACAAAAGACTTCTTCAGTAAGCGGACACGAATCAGAAATTTCGAGGTTGGCGATTTGGTCAACAGAGCAACAGAGGCATCAGATCCCAGGCACACCGGCAAGTTAATGCCTAAATGGGAAGGCCCATACAAAGTCGTTCAAGTCTTACGACCAGGGTCCTATAAGCTCGCGAAGCTAGACGGTACTGAGGTTAACAATACTTGGCATGCAGAAAATCTAAGGAAGTATTACCAGTAGACCGCTAGAAACAATTATGTATTATGCTAAGTGGGGCAACAAACCTCTTTTGTTGTACTATTTTCAAACTTCAATGAAAAAGTGCCGGTCTGTTTTTATTACCGAGCAATGAAGTTTCGTATGTCAACAAGAAAAATGAAGTAGCATTTTACGTCTAAAAGGGGACGGACAACCCCTCAAAAATAAACCAAGCAAACGATACGATCGTTTGGTCGAGCAACCAACAAAAAGCAAACAATACAACCGTTTGGTCGAGCAACCAACAAAAAGCAAACAATAAGACCGTTTGGTCGAGCAACCAACAAAAAGCAAACGATACGACCGTTTGGTCGAGCAACCAACAAAAAGCAAACCATACGACCGTTTGGTCGAGCAACCAACAAAAAGCAAACATTACGACCTTTTGGTCGCGCAACCAACAAAAGTAAACAATATGACCGCTTGGTCGAAGAAAACAATCGCTACAGGAAGTAAACTATAAGTCACAGACGGCAACAGACAAACGCTCAAACCAACTCAAAGAAATTTTACAAAATCAAAGCAAACTACTATTAAAAGATCATGTTTCAAATTGCACCGCAAAAGATGTTCGCCACAAAAGTGTTACATTGCAAATTTCATGATAAAATTCCTGTTTTAAATCATCAAACGGACAGGCCCGTTGAGGATACCAAAAAACAAGCTTAAAAGAAAAACACTGCGGCGACCTCCGCATCCATCTTGTCGTCGTGAGCAACCGGGTCATCCACACCACCCGTGGCAGGCTCTGCATCTTCAGTAGTCACAGGGACATCCAACTTCTCCTCAGCCACACATCCTGGGACATGTTCCCCGAAGCTTTCCACAACAAGGGCGGGTCCTACATCTTCCCGGACCTCGACATTCACAGGGTAGCACTAAGTGCCAACAGCACATTCCCGGCCATTTCTGTGCCGGCCGAACCAACGGCGGTCAGTGGCACGGCCGCAATTGGCACTTCCGCATGTCCCGACCCGTCGCCATCTGGAGTATCAACCACTTCATCAGGGCCAACCTCAGCACGCCCTGCTCGCTCGTTTTTCAGCTTTGCCTTGAGGGTACGGACCTTCTTTTTCCTCTGTTTTGCCTTGGATTCTGCCTTGGCCAAGTCCTTGGCAATTTTCTCAGTTCTGGCTGCGACCACAGCTTCCACCATCTCCTGATAAGTACTACCCTTTACAAACTTGTTGATGGCAGCCTCCTCAGTAGGTCGGGAAGCAAGATGACCCTCTGCCTCCACGGCACGATCGATTTCATACTTCAACCGGGTCTTCAATTTCTCGATCTCCTCGTTGGCGACATCTAAGGTGCCCTGCAATACCCCTTTTCTTCTTCCAACCCGGAAACAATTGTACACTGATCATCATAACGGGCACGCAGGGACTCGTGCTCATAAGAGACTTCGCATTTTTGAGCCTCCACCTCTTGCAAGGCCTTCACAGCATTCTTTCTTAGGATGGTCTCATACTTCAGATCATCACTCACACGCTTCAAGTCACCCTGCAGAATGTCGCATTGATCGCGGAAATGGAGCCCTTTGGCAATGATCCCAGTATACACGCATTGGCTCTGCACAACGAACAATGATAGTTATGCCCGGAGAATTATACGCTTCATGAACAGATTACAATCAAATACAAACTCACCCGGGATGCGTATTTCTGAGCTAGACGACACTGGCGGTCAAAATCCATTGCGTTCAATTTCGCAAGGTCATCGTCCGTCATGGCGTTGGCGGTAAAAACATTGGGAGCAGATTTGAATAAATGGCCATACCCCGGCCTGCGTCCGACTCCAGCATCTTCCACCATGTCATCACTATCGGAATAAACAATCACTTCCTCGGAAACAGATTCTGAAAAATCAGCAGTTGGGACGGCGGCCCTTTCCACCAATTTGGAACCACTGGCCTCCCCAACAGCGGCCACTTTCAGCTTCGGGCCAACGGGCGTAGCCATCTTTGCCCGCTTCTTCCTAGGACTTTCCTCAAAAGCCAACTTCCTTTTCAATCTTTTTAGAGATGCCCCAGGAGGAGATAGGTCGGCCTCAAAACCGAAATCATCGGCATCCCAGATATTGCCTGTTCCCTTTACACCCTCAGAATCCGTTCCCGCCTTCTCCACATTTCCCGGAACGACATTCTCATCAACTTTCGCCTCCGGACTGTCAAGGTTAATTACAAGGGATTCCCCTACAGCCCGCGCAGGCCTCTGATTTGCCCCGCCACGTTCCACCCTCCTGATTTCCTCTCGTACTTCCCGAGTGCGAATATCACCATCATCATCGGTAACCAATGTTCTCTCCCAGATACCGGGCTTATGCTTAGCCGTGCTTGCCTCAACCTGAGCAACGGCTTCGAGCTCGCAAGAACCAGGCACGGAGTCAAACTCACCTGTTCTTTCCCCGTCTCCGGCCACTTCATCCGCCCGGCCCTCAGATTCACTCGGACTGAGATCCCCAACTTCATCGACCTCCTCAACAACATCTTCACCAGGCACATGTGGCACATCACCCGCCCATTCTAGCACCGGTTCACCAGACTCTCCCAAAGTCTCCTCGGTCACTTTTCTCTTTCGAGAGCTAGACGCTCCCATATTCTGGCCCCCTGCTCGGGAACCCGTTCTATCACCCCCAGCCACAACAGCTCGGGCGCGGGCAGGACGGTTAGGCTTGGCCTTCCAAAAGTTCAAGTAAAACTCTTGCTCCCTTAGCCCCAACTTCGGATGCAATTCAAGCTCGTGAATCTCAGGATCCAACACTACAACAAAAACACGAGGCTTTAGCAGCAGCGGAAAACTCAAAAATCCAACACAAAAAAAAAATAGAAACAAACAGAAGCAACACAAAAGAAAACTTGAATACTTACGACAATGGCGTTGGAGGTCCGCTGGGGCGAAGAAATTTGTCTCGTCCCATTTCTCCCCGAGAGCTTTTACCAAGTCCACCAAATTTGTTGGCCGTCCGGACTCAGCGCACTACGGTCCACCTTATACAAACATTCCACTTTTTCCTGGAAATTAGGCAGGTACGCCAGGTCTCCGCCCGCCACCCCGATAAACTCCTCTTGCCAGGAGGGCATACTATCCGGGAATTCAAAAGGCCGGTAGTCTCCCAAGGCCTTCCCCATACGACTTTGGCTGTTACAAAACACCAACTCGTAGAATGGGTGGGCACTGCTTGCCTTCACATTAAATAAATGGAAAAAGGCTTTGAAAGTAGGCTATTTTTTCTTCGCGCTGCAACTAGCGATAAACCATAGAATACTCCTAATCGAATTAGGGGAGAATTGGGAGAATGGACAGCGGAAATAGCAACGGAACAGATCGACCAAAAATTTATGAACCGGGAAGCGGAGCCCGACCTTCAGATGTGATACGGGCACAAAAATATAGCCATCCTCGGGGCGGTCATACAACCTTTCCCCGGCACGGCCTCCATGTATACTCGCCTTCGATGCGAAATATACGGCTAATATGGGCACCCCAATCGTCATCTTTGAAAGTACTATCTTGCATTAAGTGCTTAAAGCCAACAAACTTGGCATCCATTGCGGCCTTATCAAAACCCGGAAGCGGCATCTTCAACGTCCTATACAAACTCTCGTAGGTCCAGAAAAATTGTATCCTGTCTTTATCAGGAACGGCAGGAAAATTTAAGCGCGGCCAATCATCCCACTTGCCCGCGTCCGTCACCAAAACTTTGCTCTGTCCGGCCTCATTGGTGTAAGGATGAACGGCTCGTCGAGGCTGCGAACAAAAGCAAAAAGCAGAGTCAAAGACATAGTCAAGAGGTCACACGGACACAATCCCGTTACAACACACGAAATACGGTACTGACTTTTTCAAGTATCGTTGACTGACGATACAAATTCCACAAACACAAAAACACAGAAACCCCAGAAACAAAAGCCAACCCATCATATACAAAACAATTATATACACACATAAATGCCAAGAACACACCAACATCAAACCCAAACTTTACCCAGAAATTTCACAAAAACACAAATCTCGAAGCTGAATATGTCCAAAAAACAGACAAATATAGCCAAGACACGGCCAAGACAAACAAAACCACCACTAGACACAACCGCAAAAACACAAATGCCCACTAATGGCTATCGCAAAAACAAAAAGGCAGTCGGAAATCGAGAACACAAAGACTTCATGCAAAGTAAAACTTTAGAAGCACTTACGGCCATTTAAACGCAATACAAAGGCAACGAAGCGACTACTAGCGGAAGTAATGCTCCTCGGAATATTTCAGGCAACCGGAGAATGAAATATGGGAATTTTCCGTTTGAAAGAAGAGAGTAGAAAGGGAGAGAACAAAGAAAGAAGGGCAAAAACACAATAAAAAAAGAAAATTGCCCTCCATGTCTTTTTTTATAACCGGGTGCGGTTACTGAGAAGAATTAACTCCTATCACACGTGGCACACTCTCACTGGTCCAGGCACACCAACTGTCACAGTATACACAGCACGCATACACCTACGCTGTACTACATTATCCTATGTCCCCGAATCTTTTCAAAATATATTACGAAAAGAAGCGCCACATCTCACATCACACGACTCCATACAACAGGCCTATACGCTAACCCGCTTATATTTCTTCAGCCCATTAAATGCATTAAATGCAACGGCTCCTACCTTTTCCCAAAATTCTTTCATTTAATAAACTCTTTTTATTCCCTGCCATATAACCATTTATCCCAAATTCCCTCATTTATTGCCAAATACCTTTACACGTTTATGTATGCAACAAATAACCGCAACAATCACCCCGGAAACAAACAACCAAAAACTCCTAAAATTTCTCTAACTCCCAGTACCGCCAGCACTTGGGGGGCAACCACAAATTTCTTCTAAAAAATTTCTAACTCCCAGTGCCGCCAGCACCTTGGGGGCAACCAAAATTTTTTCTACAAATTTCACAACTCCTAGTGCTACCGCCAGCACTAGGAAGATCATGCGCACTCTGAAGCTATAAATACTTGAAATCTAGCCCGTCGTCAACATATTACACACGTTTAATATCTACAGTCTTAAAATGTCGATCAATAAAAGGCATAGCCAACAAAATCCGCACCCACAACCATCTTTATATACATAAACACATACATATGCATCAAACACACGATCCACAAGATCAAATAAAAACACATCCCAGAAAACATATTATCAAAACACCATCTTCCATTAAAATCTTCGTACATCCAAAGAAGACAGAATTCGATACTCAGTTACAGCCAACCATTAAAATTACATACACTTCCTATTTAGAAAAGTACAAACCCTAGTTGGAACCTAGAGACTCCCTCGGGCTCCAGCCAGCGTCACCATCACTTTCATCGCCGGAATATCCACCTCCGGCACCGTACAGCACCACATCCATTATGCAGAAGCATATCTCCAAGAAAAGTGTGGGATCACGGTCGTTAATCTCCTTCAACTCCTCCCTGCTCAGGTCACATACAGGCTTCCCAGCGAAGGTACAGCTCTCCTTATCAAGCGACATCTGAAACCAAAAAAAAAGAGATTCACAGAATGGTCAAAAAGAAACACAGACGAGAAAACATCAAGAAAAATGGCATCAAGAATATCATCATAACCACCAACCTTGAATTGTGAAAGGGTGATTCTTTGCTCTAAGGAGTGTGAAACTGCAGAAAACAAGCTGCAAACAAAGTATAGGTCGAGTGAAAAAATACTTCATACTTTGTGACAAATACTTTGTGACAAATCAAAGCTGTAAACGAATACAATGTAGAGCATTATTGCTTTTCTCTTGCATAGTTCACCAGAGCTTTGCTCTCTGCCCTTCTCGTCAAAGCCTTTGCATTCATATATGTGCACTTACTTCATCTCCAAGAATCAATAGAAGTGATAGTATACGGAAATACCGCCACCGCCAATCCGGACACGTGTCTGCCAGGTACGGTCACCCGGTCCGGAGCGGCCATGGCCGCCACCTCGAGTTGGTAGCGGATGACTTAATCATATCTGCACTCCATTTCGGAGACATACATGTTTTAAGTATTATTATTCCTCTCAATGTTCTATTTAAGCATTTTATATATGCTCATGCACAAGAGATTAGATTGTACAGTTGGCAGGTAAAGCAAAACAGCTAAAGTGACTTCAACACCATACTGCAAGGACAGGCAACTGTAGCGCAAGTACTGACTTCCCAACTGTAGACCTGCAAAAAGGATAAAGCAACAACTGTTGAAGTGGCCGCCACGTGGGCTACAGGTTCAAGGGAGTTGGTCTATAAATACTACTCACTAACACCCAATCTTGGCACAAAAAACCTCACTAACAAACACTCTCGATATACTACCATTGGCCTGATTATTATTATTCCGATTACTTATTTTCACACCGGAGGTGCTTGGCGGCAACCACCCCCGGTCAAGCATTGTTTTACAGGCCCCCAACCTAGGTGGATGCACCGTCGGAACAGTGATCGGAGCCTATAGTCAGCCGTGGGAGTTATCAAGAAGCCATTTTTTTTTATCCAATCTACTCAACTTTGTAACCCAGTAGGTAAATCAAACTAGCAGTGCCCTGAACGGTCAGCTGGTAATGTTATTTTATTTTGTTTGCATATCTCGAGCTATTAATGTTTTCAAGATATTTTTGTTTGTTCGCACTCCACTGCCATAGTAGAAACAGCATGTCTAAAAAATTGTTTAATGGACACTCTATAAGTATTCAATTGACTAGTTAATTCATTATTTTCACTGTACATGGTGTATACGAATATCATTGTAGGACTGAAGTATTTAGGAGCAAAACATTCAGCATTTTTTATGAAGGGGGAAGAAAATTACATTTGAGCCAGGCATGTTTTTGGAAGGTTTTGCCTTTCCATGGGATGCGATAAACTACTTGAGATGGAAAAAATATTCAAATTTGTACCAATAGGAAATATAGACTCAGAATTCATCAGCAATTGTGGTATTTATGATGTAGAATCCAAGAAAAGAATCCAGATAAGATTACTCAATACTTACAGACATAAAGAAAGAAGCGGTCCAATCCAGGTGATCTCTCTCCCCCCTTCTTCTCTTTGTGCGTTTGTGTCTTCCCTTCTGTTATATGTCTCGGAGCTGTTTTCCTTTAGTTAATAGAGGCCACCATACTTTGTGACAAATCAAGCTGTAAACGAATACAATGTAGAGCATTACTGTTTTTCTCTTGCATAGTTCACAGAGCTTTACTCTCTGCCCTTCTCGTCAAAGCCTTTGCATTCATATATGTGCACTTAATTACTTCATCTCCAAGAATCAATAGAAGCCATTTTTTATCCAATCTACTCAACTTTGTAACCCAGTAGGTAAATCAAACTAGCAGTGCCCTGGACGGTCAGCTGGTAATGTTATTTTATTTTTTTTGCATATCTCGAGCTAATAATGTTTTTAAGATATTTTTATTTGTTCACACTCCACTACCATAGCAGAAACACAGTATGTCTAAAAATTTGTTTAATGGACACTCTATAAGTATTCAATTGACTAGTTAATTCATTATTTTCACTGTACAGGGTGTATACGAATATCTTTGTAGGACTGAAGTATTTAGGAGCAAATCATTCAGCATTTTTTACCCTGGGAGCAGTGTTCCTGTGTGGTACACTAATAATAATTCACCTTCATTATTATCCTTTGTCGTATCACATTCGAAAGTCAGATACTTGAACACCTGCATTGTGTACAAGCTTATCTCGGACAGAAAACAATATTTCTACATTGTAATTAATAACAGGACCAAGGATAAAATGATCATTTATCGTCCAAGCTATTATGGAATTCCTGTGGGAGATGAATATATGACATGGTTAAGCCACTGGAAATTTGGTAGTCATCTGGAGACGAGGTTGGTATTTCTGTTTTTACCCATATTTGTGATGCTAGTTTTGAGGTGAAAGAGGTTGGTGTCCATCTTGTGTACGAAGAGAAAGAACAGGCAGGTGTTCATCCATCCAAGCGACTGAAAATCAAAGAAGCCTGTGATGAAACTTCACAGTGTGTCATCCCGATGAAAGAGAATCAACGGAAACATTATGGAACGACAAAAATATATGATGGGCTATGAGATAATCGAGTGCTAATTAGTTAATAACAATCCGGAATATTTTGAATTATTCAGCAAGTTATTGTACCAACGTAGGGCGGTTCCTCGGAGGCAAGTGGAGAAGAATTGGCATCGGGCTATTTCAGAGTGTCCGCAAAACTTCATCCTGCCATCATAAGTATTCAAGAACTCACTGGGGTCTGTAGACCCATCAAACTGATCAAGGGATGGATTTTTCAAATTCCTATTAATTCGAGCCATTTCCAGTCGCACAGCGAGGGGGCTTTCAGCCGGAACCTCAGAGCCGGCCTGGCTTCGAATGAACTTCTTGCATATTGCAACATCGTTCTGTAACTGGGAGAGCTCCTCCGATCTGTAGGAGTCGCTTGACTCACTCGGCCTTGGAGCCATTCCTTGTGACCTCGCTTGTCTCTGCGTTCGGGGAGCCTGAAATGATCTGTTGGATTCAGTCTCATCCCCGTATCTTGCATCGTCATCGTAACCCTCACTATTGTATCCAGGAGATCGGTATTCGACCGAGCGTGCTGGTAGAGGTGTTTGTTGTAGTTCGAGCTGGAGATGCCTTATTTCTCTTCATTTTTCTAACTTGCGTTGTAATATCTTTCTTTGGGCCTCGAGGGCCTCTAGTTCCTCATCCGGCTCACCAAAATCGTCGTCCATCTCCTGGACCCTCTCGTGAGGGTTTTGTCTTCTCTTTTTATTGAGGTGAAGTCGAGCGTCACTCATCAGCACCTGTTTGCCCGAGGCAGTTGGAACCCTCATGCGGGTGTCCACTCGAGTCCTTTTACTATTTTGCTCTTCGACGGGAGATCTTTGAGAATCCTCCGTCGATTCGTCGTCGGCAGCATCGACGAACAACTGCCATGGTTATAACGGTTGTTTCGAAGCGTCGTCGCCCTCTCGATGGACTGTTCTAATCTGTTCCTCTGTTGGATGTTGAGCGACTGGTTCTTCCTCATAATCATCATCCATTTCAGGACGCAATTTGTTGGTAAAGAGCTCCTTCTAGGTCCAATTGATGGGCTATGAGATAATCGAGTGCTAATTAGTTAATAACAATCCGGAATATTTCGAATAAAAGTGTGTTTTATTTCATAGACCTTTTAGAGGTTCCCTCTTTACAATAATTTGCCTCCATCTCAAGTTAGGTGCTACAAGATTATTTATAGGGGCTCCCCCCTGGGTCCCTCCTTCACCACCTTTACTTGAAGAGTAAGCCAAGAAAACCTATTTACAAAGTAATGGGCTTCGAGGCCCGTTAAGAAGAATTAATACAAACTATATCTTATTGGGCCTACTTGCTAACTATAATTATACATACTATTCTAATTAATATCCTTGGCCCAACATTTGTCCCCCCTTTAGTTGTAGTAATATCTTTAGATTTGCTAATTTTTATTCGGGTAAGCTTATACGTTATTTGTTCAATGATTTTGAGAGTTAAAATCGGAGAGGCGGGACGTTTAAATCTGCATGGGAGTATGGAGGGTCAAGGGGAGTTCGCGTCCTTTGATATGGATTGGCACCGTTCCCATGCATCGTCTTTAATTGTTTTTGACTGTGTGACTATTGGCCTTGAATGTGTGTCTATTCAGATGCTATAAAAGCAGGATACTCTTTCTTTTGAATTATATCACACGGTGTTTGTCATTGTTCAAACTTTTTATTCTTTAAGCTTTTCTAAGAGATCAGAATTTGTTCAAATGGCCTGGGAAAAACCATATGAGGGTTTCTACAAGATTAATGTGAATGGGGTCTACGACTGGGAGAAGGGTGTTTGTGCTATCGGTTGCGTCATGAGAAATGACGATGGCGATTTTTATCGCGGCTTTGGAGGAACTTTTCGCCACGCTGATCCTGTCGTGTCATCTCTGCAAGCCACCTGTCACGGGCTCGAGTTTGCATGGAGAATGGGTAGGAAGAGGTTAATTCTCGAGACTGATGATGCGGGGGCTTTGGAGAGGGTTCTTTGTCCTGCTCCGGACTGCAAGTATTGGGTCCTCGTTGGTGTTATCAACCAGCGTATGGACGATGACTGGGAGAACTTGCAGATGGTCTGCGTGCCGCCCTCTGTGAATGGAGCCGCTGCTGCTTTGGCTGACTATTATCTGGAGAACGAGTTGGATTTCAGCGAGATGGACGAGTGTCTAGACGTCGTGCAAGCGATCGTCGAGGCTGAAAAATGATTCGTTGTTTTATTTATTTCATTATTTGTGTGTCTTTGTACAGATACATGTTATATGTACTTTTATCGACCCCTTCGGGGGCTTTTAATGAATTGTTTGTTTTAATTATATGGGGTTTATCTTTTACTCTTCTTTTACTGTTCTTATTTCTTTTGAATTTAGTTTTAAGTCTTTCGAGTTTTTTCCGATTATTTAAGCCTTTGGCGATTTTGAGGGGCTTGATCAGCATCGTGTCAATGATCTGCTGTAAATCTTGCAGTAAATCATAATGATGATTTACGCAAATCGAAATGACAGGGGTATCTTTAATTGATAATAATTTTGGATTTCATTTAGATGATATCTCTTAGATTTATGTTGTGTAATAATATTTTCTTAATAATAATAATTTTTTTTTTGTACACGTGGGGCTGTGTCTATATATATCTAGGTTTTTCAACTTGCTTGTGGTTTATTATTTTTTTGGGAGTGACGGTTCGACTTTCAAGATTTGCACTTAAGGACCCCCTTTTTTTTAAGGAGTTCTCTCCCGTTCTTCTAAAGGTATGAACTTTTTATCATTTTTTTAAGATCTGTTCATCTCAATTAGTAGTTTCTTTTTTCGCAATTGTTCTTTAGTTTTTTCTTTCAATTGGGTGCGGGTGGTTGTTTGCTTGGATTATGTCAGAATCTTTTTCATCTTCCACTTCTCGTGTTCTTGGTTCCGGTGACCCCGGCGAGTTTCCGGTCAAGGCGGAGTCGTTAGAGCCACTAATTAATTTAGATCATTTGGAGCTTCCTAAAACTATATCCACCCAATCTCTGGGCTTTTTGGATGATAGCGGGGGTGAGGTTTATCCTCCCGTGCCTATAAGTCCTAAGACTCTGGCTGCTAGGAACGAGGTCGTTCGTCGAGCGAGGGAGGTAGGTTTGGAAGAAATTTTCGACAAGCCTAGTCTGACTTATGTGAGTGTTTATGCTAAGGGTCTGGTAAATTGTGATCTTTTAGATTCTTGGGTCGATTTGAAAGGTGGTTGAATTTGTAAGGCTCCGAGGGTTGATGATCCTCTTTGGTTAATGCCGGAGTATGGGATGCACGGGATTCCCCTTGTTTACTTTGAGTACGGGTTGCGCCTTCCGATGCATCCTTTCCACTTAGCGGTTTATGAAGCTTTGGGTTGTGGGGTTGCGCAATTAGCCCCTAACTCGGTTGCTCAGGTGAGTGGTTTTATTGCTCGCTGTGCCGAGGTAAACCGTATTCCCACGTTGGGGTTATTTTTCTCTATTTATGGGATTAAGCATTATGGTGGTCAGATCTATTTTGACAAGAAGCCAGGCCGTTCGAAGCTTGTTGATGTGAAGTCATCTAACTCTGGGTATCACGGAAAGTGGTTGTACTTTTATGGCCCTGATTTGGAATTCATTAACCCCTGTGGGAGGATCTCGAAAGATACCCTCGAGAAGTTGGGGAGGATGGATAAGTATGGTACCGAGTTCTTAAATCAGTTCCAGGGTCCGAGCCCGTTGTATACCCATGTTCATCTTAAAAATGCTCAGTTTTTGGAGAAGCATAATCGTAATTCTGTTCTTTATTATTTAGAGTTTATTTGTTTCTTTATCTTTGTTTCCATGTTGACGATTGGGTCGATGTTTACTTTACGTGTTGGTTCTAACGTTGCTTACTTCCACTTTTGCAATTGCTGGGGAATCTTTAAAGACTGTTTTTACTAGCGGTTTGAGAGAAGAGATGGATCGGGCTTTAGTGATGTTAACCAAACAGTTTGTTGCCTCGAAGATGACTTCAAAGGGGTCTTCGGCGAAGGTCGGTGAGGGGGCTCCGAAACTTGTCAACATTCCTGATGTCGATGGTGTTGTGGGGGATGAGACTGATAACGTTGTTTCTGGTGGTGTCAGAGAGTTCGAGCTTCGTGAAAGGAAACGTAATCGAGAGCGTGATGGTGGTTCGTCTCGTCGAATTGTGTTGAGGAGATGTGATGACGGAAATCGCGACATTGTGGGAAGGTTTCCTAGTGCTCCTGAAGCTGCTACTCTTCCTCCTATCCTTCAACCTGTGGAGTCTTTGTCGTCCGTTCGGGTCGAGGTTGCTCCGAATCAACGTTGGACTGCAGGGCCTAATGCCCCGGTGCAGGTGTTTCAGGTTTTTGACTTGCCACAAGATCTCAACTCTTATGTGGATAAGTCTCGTATTGAAATTGTTGAGCGGTGTTTGACTCGAGGGGGCCGGGTATGTAGCTTGACTGCGTTGTTCGTTTCTCTTTTTGGTACCTGATTATAATGATTTAACAATGCTGTTTTTGCAGTTTTTCTCAGATCTGACTTATATTGTGAATGCCTACAAGTCCGACGCTAGTATTCCTGGAAAGGAACGTTTCGCCAAAGAGCTATCTGATGCCAAGGCGGGGCGTGCCGAGGCTGAGAAAAGGGCGGCTGAGTCAGAGAGGAGGGAGACCGATGCTGCGAGAGCGAACTTTGAGGTGAAGAAGAAACTCATGGAGGAGAATAATGTTTTGAAGGGAGAGGTTTCTTAATTAACTGAGGAGATTAATCAAGTGAAAGTTGTTGTTGATACCGAGAAGAATAAGTCCGCCTCGTTAGAGGTCGAGGTTGAGCGCATGCAAGGCGAGTTGGCCCAGCTTCGAGGGGAGAATGCTACCTTGAAGTTGGAGGTTGAAAAGTGTGTTGCTGATGTTGCCAAGGCACTTGGTGTCGGATATGGCTACTATTACGATCGCTTGAATTCTGCTGGAGTGGATCTCACTGGCCATTCTTTTGAGGATTATTGTGCCGATCTCGCGAAGACTATGCAAACCTCGGGCCCTGAAGAAGAAAACCCGAATCACTCTTGAAGGCGAGGTATGCCTCGTTATTTTGTAATTCCGTAGACTTTTGCTACTGAACCCGTTTATTTGGCCGGGGTATGCCCTGCGTATTTGTTATGTTTTAATTTGAATCCGGTCATGATGTCAGGCTAAACCTTTGCATCTTAACTTTAATCCGTTTGGAATGTGTTGGATTCATTATTTGGTTGTTGGTGTTTTATTGATTCTTTATGGATAAGTATGTTAAGTTATGCAATCGTAGTCGTTGTTTTTGTCCATGTTGATTTTTGGTTAGTTTGGCTTTGTCTTGGCCAAAAGAGGTGATTCTATGGATCCACTAAACTCGTGAAGTGTTTTTGTCACTGCTAGTAATAATTCGATATGGTTTTTTTTTTATCCAAGATTTGAAATCAATTTGTATGTCGAAGTCGCTGTATTTGACCTTTCTTGTGTTTCTTCTTAACAATTCATTTATCATTCTGGCGTTTCTAGTGGTGCTTTGTCTTTGGGCCACTATATGAACTAACATTTTTTGGATAATTTTGACCAAGGAAAGGATCACATGAAAAAAGGTATTAATGCCTTGTTATGAGTTTCGGATATAAAACTTCGCGTTATAGTGCTGCACTTTGGAAAGTATAATGCGGGGGAAATGAAACAAGAACAATTTTATTGATAAATTAATGGGAGTCTAAGTGAGGATCTCATATCAACCCTTTTTCACTTAGACCAAATTTTTAGGCGGAGATAGATAGTTTGTTCTTGTACAAAGATACATAACAATTTTACTGAAAAAACTTCTTAAGGTGGATTGCATTCCACGCGTTTTTGATAGGATCGCCATTGAGATGTTCTAGCTCATAAGTCCCGAGACTTATAACTTTCTTGATTTTATACGGACCTTCCCAAGGTGCTGTGAGCTTGCCGACCTGTGTTGGTTGTAAGGCTGCTGCTTCTCGGAGAACGAGATCGTTGACCTGGAAGCTTTTCGTCTTGACCCTTTTATCGAAGTACTTTGTTGTTTTGTTCTGGTACTCGATCGAGGCGACTTTGGCATTATCTCGTGTTTCCTCTACGAGGTCGTTGTCCAAGCGTAGGCCCTCAACTGAGCTTTGGGGATCAAAGGCCTCAATCCGGAGTGAACCGAGACTGATTTCAACCGGTATGACCGCGTCCGTCCCGTAAGCCATTTTAAAGGGAGTTTCCCCTGTGGAAGTGCGAGGGGTTGTACGATATGACCAAAGGACATTGGGCAGTTCGTCGACCCAGCATCGTGGGACTTCTTCGATCCTTTTCTTAATCCCTTGTAAAATTGTGCGGTTAGTGACCTCAACTTTGCCATTGGCCTGAGGGTATGCTACCGACGATTTGATATGCTTAATTTTTAATTCAGCAAGGGCTTTCTCAAACTTTTCTCCCACGAATTGGGTGCCGTTATCTGTGACCACGATCCTTGGGATTCCGAAGCGAAACACAACGTGTTCCATGAAGAATTCTATCATTTCTTTTTCCCTGATTCTGGCCAACGGTTTGGCTTCGGCCCATTTGGTCACATAGTCGATGGCGACAACGATATACTGGGCTTGATTTCTAGATTTAGGAAAGGGACCGACTATGTCGATTCCCCACTGGAAAAAGGGACATGGAACGAGAACCGGATTGAGCGCAGTTGTAGGTCGATGGCTAATGTTTCCATGGAGTTGGCACGGGGTGCATTTTTTCACAAATTCTTCGCAATCTTTTCTCAATGTTGGCCAAAAAAATCCTTGTCTGAGTATTTTCAGGGCGAGGTTCTTACCCCCATATGTTCGCCACATATTCCTGTATGGACCTCGATGATGGCAAGGCGGGCTTCTTCTGGTCCAAGGCAGCGAAGTAACGGCTCGACCAAGGATCGCCTGTATAGCTTACAGTCTTGTACACAGTAGTTTCTAGCCTTGTACATCAAGGACCTTGCTTCATTTTTGGATTTTGGCAGTTTGTTATTCATTATGTAATCGAGAAACGGCGTGCGCCAGTCGGGATAAGAGGTTATCTCATCGACTTCGAGGCTATTTATCGTCGGAGCCTGTAACTCTTCCACATAGATAGGCTCGTTGCACGTGGCAGACGAGGAAGAGGCTAATTTTGATAGAGCATCGGCCCACTGGTTTTCAGTTCTGTCCACATTTGTTAGGGTCCAAGAAGTAAAATTTTCTAACATTGCTTTCGCCTTTTGCAGGTACTCTTGCATTCTATCGTTGTGGGTTTTGAATTCACCGTTGATTTGTTTGACAATGAGCTGGGAGTCGCTGAAGATGTCAAAGTTTTTTACCTTGAGTTCGCCCGCGAGTTTGAGACCAGCGAGGAGAGCCTCATATTCTGATTCGTTGTTCGTCGCTTGGAAAGCGAACCGAATCGCTTGTTGAACTCGGGACCCATCGGGACTTAGTAAAATTAAGCCTGCACCGCTTGTGGCTGTCGTTGAAGAACCGTCGACGTAGATGGTCCATGGTCTCGTGGACTCCTTGTCAAATTCTCCTTCTGGAGTGTTAGATTTAGTAAACTGGCATTCTGCCACAAAGTCTGATAATACTTGTGCTTTCATTGCTGTTCTGGGCTTAAATTCGATGTGAAATTGACTTAGTTCAATGGTCCATGCCGCGAGGCGCCCTGTCATGTCGGGTTTATGTAGAATCCTTTTCAAGGGTTGGTTCGTCATTACCTGTATTTCCCGACCTTGAAAGTAATGCCTTAACTTTCGGCTGGCGATGATCAAGGAGTAAACCAATTTTTCTACCTGTGGATATCTTGTTTCCGCATCGCGTAAGGTATGACTGATGTAATATACGGGGGTTTCTTTCCCATCTTCTTGTTTAATTAAGACTGTGGCGACCGTGAGGTCGCAGGCGAAGAGATAAACTCGTAAGGGTTCACCTGGTAATGCCCTTGTCAAGATTGGCGGTGAAGTAAGAAATTCTTTGAGTTCGATCAGGCTTTTCTTACAATCCTCGTTCCACAATAATTTTGACTATTTTGATGCCCCTTTAATAACCTGGAAGAAAGGAATACAGCGCTTTGATGATTGAGGAATGAATCGTCGCAGCGCAGCGATGCATCCTGTGAGCGACTGTACTTCTTTCAATGAGGTGGGGTCTTTCATGTCGAGGATGGCTTTGATTTGATTGGGATCAGCTTCAATGCCTCGTTGAGTGAGAAGAAAACCCAAAAATTTGCCTGAGGTTAAGCCAAAGGAGCATTTGGTCGGGTTTAACCTCATTTGATTTTTTCGGACATTTTCAAAAGTTTCTTTCAGGTCTGTGACGTGGTCTTTTGCCCTTCTGGATTTTGCGATCATATCGTCGACATAGATTTGGAGATTTTGCCCAATTTGCGAGGTGAATATGGTGTCCATCATCTGCTGAAATGTTGCACCAGCGTTGATGAGACCAAAAGGCATATTTTTATAGGCAAAGACCCCTCGATGAGTGATAAAGGCCGTTTTTTCCCAATCATTGACATCCATTTTGATTTGATTATAGCCTGAAAAGGCGTCCATAAATGATAGGAGCTCGTGACCCGACGTGGTGTCTATGAGCTGATCAATATTAGGGAGTGGATAGTGATCCTTGGGGCATGCTCTGTTAAGGTGAGAGTAGTCCACGCACATTCGCCATTTTCCATTACTCTTTTTCACCAAAACGGCATTAGCGACCCATTTTGGAAATTGTACGGGTTCGATGAACCCTACTTCCAGAAGTCGATCGACTTCATCATCAATGGCCTTTCTTTTTTCCTCGGAGAATATTCGTTTCTTTTGGCACACTGGCCTGACCTTCGGGTCAATGTGGAGAGAATGTCGTGCAATGACCTCGGGTATTCCTAGCATGTCCTTCGGGTCCCAGGCAAAAATGTCTTTATATTCTATGATTAACTGGATGATTTTTTGGCGGAGATCGGGGTCGAGATTTTTCCCGATTCTTGTGACTTTAGTTGGGTCACCGATAGTGACCTCGATCTCTTCCGTTTCTTCCATCGGGGTACAATTTGATTCACTCGGGGCCTCGATGAGATCTCGGGGATCTATATCCACGACTTGGTTAATGGAGTTGTCCTCAACTTGTTTGTTTTGGGGATCGCCATGGTTAAATAGCACTGTCGTGCCGCAGTCTGGTCACCCACGACCTCTCCTGCCCCGAAATCAGTGGGGAATTTCATTTTTAAGTGTGGGATGGACGTGATAGCTTTTAAAGCTGTTAATGTCGTTCTCCCTAGGATAGCGTTGAAGCTGGAGACAGCGTTGAAGCTGGAGACGGCGTTGATAACGTGAAATTTCACTGTTTGCCAAGTTTGGCATGGGAGGGAACCAAACAGAACAGGGAGGTCAATTGTCCCCATAACCTTGACTTCATTTCCCGTGAATCCATACAGAGGAATGTTAACATTCTCTAGTTTCTTGTCGCCTAAATTCATTCTGGAGAAGGCGCTGTGGTACAGAATATCTACCGAGCTACCATTGTCTATGAGGATCTTTTTAACAGTGTTGGTTCCCACTTTTGCCGTAATCACCAGAGCATCTTGGTGAGGTTCGATCATCCCCGGAGGGAAATCATCATCCGAGAAGGAGATAACTGGAGTAGGGTTAGGCCTTTGGCGTTTCTACGGTTCTGGATGAACGCTAAATACTTCACGAGCATACAATTTCTTGGCGTTATTGGAAGTTCCTCCCGCGGAGTAACCGCCGATTATGACATCGATGATCCGATCGGGGTCATGTTGGCGATTTCGCTGGGAGTTTGTATCATTTTCGATATAGTGGACGAATTGTCCCTGTTTTAGTTTTTCTTCGATTAAAGTGCTCAACTGAAAACAGGCTTCCGTGGTATGGCCATGATCCTCGTGATAATCACAGAACTTCGAGCTCGGAGGTCTGCCCGGCTTCATTGACCTCGGAGGTCGATAGCCAGGTTCTGTCTTGAGGATGGCGAGTATAATGGACTTGTCCACTGTCAACTTCGTAAATTCTTTTTCTGTTTTTTCTCGAGGTTTCCATGACCTGTCTGAGCGAGACATTTTCTCGGACCTCGGGCTTTTTCCTTCTCGAGACCTCGATCGCGGGTCATTTTCTTTTTTGTATTCTGATTTTGGAGATCTGAATCCCGGGCCTGAATTCCTTTCCCATCTCTGTGAATATTTTATGGGTGATTGGATGCTCCCTACAGCCTCCTGTAATGTCATTCTATGCTCCACGATCTCGAAGGCAGCCTGAAGAGATCGTGGGCTTTTTTCAAAATATTCTTCCAGCAAGGGGCCATGCCTATGTTTGTCAATACCCGCTGCGAGGTAGTTGATGGCGAGCTCTTCCACGAGGTTGGGGATTTCTGCGACCTCTGCTCGAAAGCGAATCAAGAATTCTCGTAACGACTCACTTGAACGTTGTCTAACGTTCATGAGCGAGGTCGTGATCTTTCTACCCTTGTAATTACTGGAGAATCGACCTTTGAACTTGGTTTTCAGCAAGTCCCACGAGTCTATTGACCTCGGGGGTAAGTTATTGTACCAACGTAGGGCGGTTCCTCGGAGGCAAGTGGAGAAGAATTGGCATCGGGCTATTTCAGAGTGTCCGCAAAACTTCATCCTACCATCATAAGTATTCAAGAACTCACTGGGGTCTGTAGACCCATCAAACTGATCAAGGGATGGAGTTTTCAAATTCCTATTAATTCGAGCCATTTCCAGTCGCACAGTGAGGGGGCTTTCAGCCGGAACCTCAGAGCAGGCCTGGCTTCGAATGAACTTCTTGCATATTGCAACGTCGTTCTGTAACTGGGAGAGCTCCTCCGATCTGTAGGAGTCGCTTGACCCACTCGGCCTTGTGTTCGCTATTTTCTCTACGCAAGTATACGCAGTCCAAAAGCAATATAGGGAAATAAGGATCGTTCCCACGAAGACTCGGTTATTTTAGTAAATATGTCTATTCAACAATGTTGGTTAATTATAGAAGCATGAACGAACTAAAATGGTTTATTTGCAGATCACAATTAACTAATGAAGTAACGGCTAATTTGTTTAAAATAATATGATAGAGGCATGGGGTCCTAATTTCATGAATGTTTTAGCTCTATTAACTATCAAGAATTTATGTGTTACAATTGCTAAGAATGCTAGCGGGAACACGACACTAATATGAGCCATCTTTCAATTAACTCACACCATTCCAAATAAACATCCACAAAAGAGATAGAAGTTATAAGGGCATCAATTATATCCAATACACTATATGTCTATGTGAATAGGTGATACAATCGATTTAATCACAAGTTTCGCAATTAACTACATAGGGGAATAACGTTCTTTCGAAACTATAATCCGAAATGCGGAGAAGCCGACATACCTATGCTAGCATGGCAAGCCCTAAATCTCTAAATCCACTTTCGCAATCATTAGAGATTTGGCACAATAGATGTTAGCTATTCACCTATAATCAATTAAAACAACCATGCAAGGCAATCTCATATAGAAATTGTAAACACAAATTATCTATCAAATTAACATGAGCATTAACAATTCATTACATTAGAACCCTATGAAAGTGTTTTGTTCATAATTAAACTAGGCACCTTAATTCAACTAGGCACCTTAATTTAACTAATTGCTACGTAAGGTAAAAAAAAAGAAAAAAAAATGAATAAAGTCTAATGATTACACTAATGATTAAAGTGATGATTGGCTAATTAATAAAGGGAAGGTATTTATACTGACAAGTGAAAATCATACAAATCATGTTGCTGAGGAATTGTAGAAGCAGAAGGAAAATAAGAGTACTAAAAACTAGAAAATGGGCCACGCAAAAAGGAACAACCAATCAGGTTAAATACTTAAACTAGAGTCTTGAATACGGGCCAGGAAATCAACTAGACTGGAAATTAGTTGTGAACACTCGTAGACCTTAAAAACTCGCCAAAAATAAAAACAAACTCAGTAGCTAGACACGAACGACTAGCAACTAATTTTTATAATTTAATTAAGAAATTACGAAAAATTAAAAATAAAAATAAAAGAATTAGAACCTAATAATAATAATAATAATAATAATAATAATAATAATAATAATAACTAAATTAAAAATTACGAGAAATTAATTATGAAATTACCAGAGTTTAGAAAGAGAACCGAATAAATTGCTGAACAGGAGGAGCACTCCAAGTGACCAGCTAAATTAATTCGGACAAAAAGTAACCCACAGAATTTTCACACTCCACTTGCTGTGTTGTACTGTAATGATGATGTTTTGTTTCTGTCAATCAATTTCCCACTCTCCTCCACGCGCGTGGAGTGCACGCGCTGGCCTTAAGGACCAATTTGCCGCGCGTGGCGGCCACACCTTCTTCCTGAGAGTCTGCGACTAGTTTGCTGCTATTTTCTGCGAATTCTGTTTTAATCATTACATGATTAACTGAGTATTATTCGAACAGTAATGCTGAAATTAGCTCCGGCGAAATAGAATTTAAAGTGTATACAATATAATAAAATTACATAAATTTAGAGTGTATAAAATATAATAAAATTAAAGAAATATAGAGTGTCTAAATTAAACTGTTTGCAGAAATTTAAAATGTATAAAATAAAATGAAATTACAAGAGAAAGTGATGAAAGATGGAGAGAAAAAATACTGAACACTCAGTTGAGAGGTGGTTTCAAAACGATGCACATCACACATATTTATAGTGCAATTTAGCACACCATGTAATACAAAGTCAGCAGTTTTAAAAGTAAAAGTCTACCGGCCTGCCTAAATCTAACTACTCCCAAGACAATTGTAAAAGTCTTCCAGCCAAGCCAATTTGCAATTCTCCTCCACAACTGGAGATAGTTGAATTTTAATACGCAACTCTGTAGAAATGCTTTTTACCCCGCACAACTTATAATCTTTAATTAATAATTAATTTAATTCATAAATTATAAAAATAAATACATAATATTATTAGATATTTATAAATATAATTTTCTAATTTAAATAAAATATTTATTAACAAAAATTAAATTATTATGTTCCGAGCTGTGTCGTTCACCTGCGCACAGGCGAGTGGAGATGGGAGGCACGCTCCTGCATGTGTTGACAGAGAGCATCTTTTGTACATTTGTGAACAATTCGTAATTTTTGTGTTCACACACATAAATGCAACTAAGTACCCCATCTTTGACACAACTTGCACATCTATTGGGCCTTGAGCCCAATGGCTTTTTAATCAGCCCAATTCAATTCTAATGGATTCAGCCCATGCAATTCATAACCCAAATCTCTTTTGTTTTAATTTAATTAATTACTTAATCAATTAATCATTTAAACAAATAATGATTAATTCATTAATTAATTAATTAATTAAATAAATTTAGATTAATACATTAATTCAACGTTAATTAATCATGATAATTAATTTAATAAATAAATTAATTCAGAATGAATTAATTTATCAATTAAATAAATTACATAAACATGTTAATTAAATAAGAATTAATATAAATCTATTGATAGCGCAAATTCTTTTTCCTCGTAGCCAGTCCATCTGAGCCAGAACTCCACCGTCTTTTAACCTTTTATCGCCAGGATACCTGAAATTTCGAGTTCTACACAACAAATACCGAAAGAACAAAAACGAATTAAAAGACACCACATACTTAAGGATAAATCACCAATCTAGGCTTAATTAGTGCATAATAAGTGGATATAAAATCCACTTATCACACCCCCAAACTTAAACTGATGCTTGTCCTCAAGCATAACAATATATATTAACTAACTAGCACCACTTCCGTAGGTGATCACGGTTGCATTTGGCATATGCAACAAGCCCTTTAAACCCCTAGGCAGCCCTAGTGGACGAGTTAGGTCTCGTGAGGGCCTATAGCGAATGTACCCACAAAATCCATTTATCAAATGCAACTAACAATACATGAATGCAACTAATATGAAAAATGCAACGATCCCCTTCAAACTCACCAAAATCAACTAAAAAGCAAATATCTCCAAAGAATGCAACAATTCCAAGCAGAGCTCGACTAAGTCCCCGTATACTAACAAATACATGAACAGAAACGTGCGTGTGTGCAATGCTCATCAGAAATACTCCCAAAACTAGGTCAAAAATCATACATGCTTTCCGTCAAGACAATCACAGGTTTATAACTAGAATAAACTGTAGACACTTCATAACCTAGGAACACCTCCACCCTTATCCAAGGTAGACAGAAACTCATGCTTTATTACTATACTACGACACTACATATACAATACGCATGCTTATTTAACCGTGCAATGAATGAGACCCCAAAAGGCTTATACAATAATACCCATGTAGCGAGTGTTAGGTCAGCAATCCCAAACCACAAGGGCTTTAGGTTACTAGGACTAAGTCCCCTCAGACTTAATTACTCGAGTATTAAAGAGCTCACTCTGGTTAATTTTGCATATAATCAATTGGACTTCTGACTCTCTTTTTTTTTTTTTTTTCGCAATCTGGAACCCTAGACTACTCATATAAATATGAGCCGGCTACTAGCCATTTGACGCCTAGCCTTTATTGACAATTATTACCACTTAGCATGAAATCCCTGTTTTCCCCCAAACTTAGATTTTAGTGTTCCTACGCTATCAAGGGAATAACGAAAATTCTAAAAATAAACAAGTGATTAAATCTCAAAACATCCAACAGGCATGACCCTAACCTAGCCCAAAAGCACCCCAATGAGACTGTGTAAAAATTTTGTTCCCATAACATGCAAGTCAATTCCTTAGGAACTATAAATCAGCCCTCTACTCATCATCATCACACCCAAATCAACATCCACCTATCAATCAGAATCAGCTCGTCCTAAGGGATCATGAAAAATGCATGCCATGAAAATGCAACTAATATGACTCACATGGTAAAACAAACAAATAATAACAGAATGTCCTAAATGAAACAACATAGATAATACGAACAAATATGCATGAATTACTACTAATATGCAAAACATGATATCCTACATGAACACAATGACTCACAAAAACTACTAACACATATACATACTACTTATCCCCCAAACCACCCCCAAACTTATAATATTCAATGTCCGCATTGAACGGAAGTAAATACAAGGGATAGTAGAGAACATACCTGAAAACACCGAAACACATGGGTTGCCTCCCACGAAGCGCTTGTTTATTGTCGCTAGCTTGACTTCACTTTCGCACTTTAATCGATAGTACCAAGAACCGCGGTTTCTGCTTTGCGATTCACATGTTCACTAAAATATGGCTTCAACCTCTGTCCATTTACTTTGAAAGCTGCTTCCGGTGTTTTATCAAAAATTTCCACTGCACCATGTGGAAACACCGTTTTAACCGTGAATGGTCCTGACCACCTTGACTTAAGTTTCCCTGGAAAAAGTCTGAGACGAGAGTTGAAAAGCAAAACTAACTGCCCTGGTACAAAAGACTTTTGCACCAAACGTCTGTCATGCCATCTCTTGACCTTTTCCTTGTATAATTTGTGATTTTCATAAGCCTGTAGCCGAAACTCATCCAGTTCATTAATCTGAAGCATTCTTTTCTCACTTGCTGCTGCTAAGTCAAAGTTCAACTTCTTCAGCGCCCAATAGGCTTTGTGTTCTAGTTCGGCAGGCAGATGACAAGCCTTGCCATATACTAGCTGAAAAGGTGACGTGCCCAAAGGTGTTTTGTAAGCTGTTCTATAAGCCCAAACAGCTTCATCAAGTTTTAGTGACCAGTCCTTCCTTGAAGGATTCACGACCTTCTCTAGGATCCGTTTTATCTCTCTGTTGGAAACCTCTGCTTGGCCATTCGTTTGAGGGTGATAGGCCGTAGCAATTCGATGATTTATGTTGTACCTTGCCATCAATGCTGTGAACTTGCGGTTGCAGAAGTGTGATCCTTCGTCACTGATAATTACCCTTGGAGTTCCGAAACGTGTGAAAACTTGCTTATTCAGAAAATTCAGCACCACTTTAGCGTCATTGGTCGGTAAAGCCTTCACCTCGACCCATTTAGAAACATAGTCCACCGCTAGCAAGATGTACTGATTATTGCATGAAGAAACAAAAGGACCCATGAAATCGATCCCCCACACATCGAAAATCTCCACTTCCAACAGCATATTCAGAGGCATCTCATTCCTCCTAGAGATATTACCAATTCTTTGACATCTATCACATCTCAACACAAATTGATGCGCATCTTTAAACAGTGTTGGCCAATAAAACCCAGCCTGAAGTACTCGAGTGGCTGTCTTCTCTCCAGCATAATGACCTCCGTAAGTGGTAGAATGGTAGTCATGCAAAATACCTTCAATCTCACTAAACGGAATGCACCTCCGAATCACCTGATCAGCTCCCTGTCTGAATAAGAAGGGTTCATCCCATCGGTACCATTTTACATCATGAAGAAACTTCTTTCTTTGGGCATAAGAAAATTCTGACGGGATGACATTGCTTACAAGATAGTTTACAATGTCTGCAAACCATGGTTCTTCATTGTTCACCCCAAAAAGTTGCTCGTCAGGAAAAAATACGTTGATGAGAGTTTTATCCGCTGAGTTACCATGTTCCTCTAACCGAGACAAGTGATCAGCCACCTGGTTCTCAGTACCCCTTCTATCCTTGATTTCCAAGTTGAATTCTTGAAGCAACAGAACCCAACGAATCAACCGTGGCTTAGCATCTTTCTTCGACATTAGGTATCGAATGGCTGCATGATCTGTAAACACCACTACCTTAGTTCCGAGCAAATACGATCTGAATTTCTCGAAGCTATATACAATAGCTAAGAGTTCCTTTTCTGTAGTAGTGTAATTCAGCTATGCATCATTGAGAGTTCTGCTAGCATAGTAAATCACATGAAACACCTTATTCTTCCGTTGACCAAGAACAGCTCCCACTGCATAGTCACTTGCATCACACATTAATTCAAAAGGTTCACTCCAATCAGGTGCAGTGATAATGGGCGCAGTTGTCAATTTCTTCTTTAAGAGCTTGAATGCCTCCAAACAATCTTCACCAAATTTAAAAGGAATATCCTTTTCTAACAGATTGCACAAAGGTTTAGATATTTTCGAAAAATCTTGGATGAATCGCCGATAAAAACCTGCATGACCAAGAAAACTGCGAATTCCTTTAACTGAAATTGGTGGAGGGAGATTTCCAATCGTCTCCAACTTAGCCTTATCCACTTCCAGCCCCTTACCAGATACCTTGTGCCCAAGAATGATGCCTTCCTTTACCATGAAGTGACATTTTTCCCAGTTGAGTACTAGATTAGTCTCAACACATCGTTTCAGCACCATGCCTAGATTTCTGAGGCATTCATCATATGATTTCCCAAAGACTGAGAAATCATCCATGAACACTTCCACATTGATACCAATCATATCCGAAAAAATTGCCATCTTACACCTCTGAAAAGTAGCAGGTGCACCACAGAGTCCGAAAGGAACGCGTCGGAACGCAAAAGTGCCAAAAGGACATGTGAAAGTGGTCTTCTCCTGATCTTCTGGAGTAATACCAATCTGATTATATCCTGAATAACCATCCAGCAAGCAATAGAATTCATGCCCAGCCAACCTGTCTAGCATTTGATCAATGAATGGAAGGGGAAAGTGATCCTTCCTTGTAGCTTTGTTCAGCTTTCTGTAGTCCATGCAAATTCTCCACCCTGTAACTGTACGAGTCGGAATGAGCTCGTTCTTTTCATTGGCAACTACTGTCATGCCTCCTTTCTTAGGCACACATTGCACTGGACTTACCCATGAATTGTCTGAAATGGGATAGATGATACCAGCATCTAGCCACTTGAGAATTTCTTTCTTTACCACTTCTTTCATGATAGGATTTAATCGCCTTTGGTGTTCTACTGTTGGTTTACTCCCTTCTTCCAATGGAATTTTATGTTGACAATATGCGGGACTGATTCCTTTTAGATCCGCAACAGACCAACCAATGGCTGATTTGAATTCTCGAAGAACTCTCAAGAGCTTGTCTTCCTCGGAGTCTGAAAGGTTAGCGGCAATAATCACAGGTAAAGTGGATTTTTCACCAAGGGAAGCATACCGTAAGTGATCCGGTAGTGGCTTGAGCTCTAGAGTTGGAGCTTCTTCGATAGACGGCTTTAATTGCTGATGTGGTCCTTTTAATTCTGGCAGTCCCAGCGATTCAACTGGTCTTTCAAATTTTCTTTGCCACGGCAAAGCATCCAGATATTGCAATTGTTCATCAATGTCATCTTCATCTAATGAATACTCCCCACAGAGGGTCTTTTCCAAAGTATCATTCATGAGCATGTGCCCTAAATTTTCTTGTAACGTAGACTCAATCAAGTCTATCTTCAGACACTGTTCTTCTTCTATCGGGAATTTCATAGCTGTGAAAACATTGAAGGTGACAATTTGATCGTGCACCTTCATCGTCAGTTCCCCCTTTTGGACATCAATCAATGTTTGTCCTGTTGCTAAAAATGGCCTACCAAGAATGATAGGAATCTTCTTGTCCTCTTCGAAATCAAGAATGACAAAATCAGTAGGAAAGATGAGTTTGTCTACTTTCACCAACACATCTTCAACAACTCCCCTAGGATAGGTGATAGATCGATCAGCCAACTGAAGGGACATACTTGTCGGTTTTGGTTCAGGAAGACCAAGCTGCAAGAAAACCGAGTATGGCATAAGATTGATACTTGCTCCCAGATCACATAAACATTTGTCGAAAGATAATCTCCAAATGGTGCATGGTATTGTAAAACTCCCTGGATCTTTCAGCTTAGGCGGCAACTTTTGCTGCAATACCGCACTACATTCTTCCGTCAAAGCAACGGTCTCTAAGTCTTCAAGTTTTAATTTCCTCGAGAGAATGCCTTTCATGAATTTGGCATAGCTTGGCATTTGTTCGAGAGCTTCAGCAAATGGAATGTTGATATGTAATTTTTTAAAGACTTCAAGAAATTTGCCAAACTGCTTGTCTAATTTCTGTTTTTGCACTCGTCGAGGAAATGGTGGAGGTGGGTAGACTTGCTCTTTTACTTCTTTTTGCTCGAGGACAGCTTGTTTAGGAGTTGGCATATTTTCTTTAATCTCCTCCTTTGATTCTGATATATTGCCCATGTCCTTTGTGTCTCCCAAATCTGCTTTTTCTGTTCCTTTATCTAGCAGAATTTTTTATGTATCTTTTAGCTCAGCATCCTCCGTGATTCTCCCTGATCTGAGGGTAATTGCTTTGATGTGCTCGTGATTATCCTTTCTCCCAGGATTAAGTTCAGTGTCACTGGGGAGTGTTCCTTGTGGTCGGCTCATCATGAAACTAGCGAGTTGACTCAATTGAGTTTCCAGATTTTTAATGGAAGCCGCTTGGCTTTTTTGGCTCAACCTCAACTCCTCTAATTCAGTCTTTTCATTCGACGATTGTCCAGAATTTCCATAAGATTGTTGTTGTTGAAATCCTGGGGGCTGAAATTGTCTAGGAGCATATGGTTGTTGAAAATGTTGCCCCTGTTGTTGCTGGAATCCAGATGGATTATACTGCTTAGCTCCAAATGGCTGATGATTAGATTGTTGGTAGGGCTGATGTGATTGTTGTGCTCCTCCTTGATTATTGCTCCAACTGAAATTTGGATGATTTCGGTTGTTCGGATGGTAGGAATTTGGAGCTGGCTGTTGCTATCTCTGGAAATTGCTTACGAACTGAACCGACTCGTTTGAGATGGCACATTGATTTGATTCATGTGCGCCTGCACACAACTCACAAACACTAGCAATTTGATGAAATCCTTGTGCTGTCAAAGATTCTACTTTCAATTTCAAAGCCACTAGCTGAGCTGCTAAGGAAGTGGTTTTGTCGATATTAAGAATTCCTGCTACCTTCTGTTGTGGCATTCTTTGAGTTGGGTTTTGATATTCATTAGCTGCCATCATCTCGATAAGATCGTAGGCCTCCTCATAACTTTTAGCCCATAATGCTCCCCCTGAAGCTGCATCTACCATTGGCCTTGATTTCATTCCTAGCCCATTATAGAAACAATTTATGATCATCCAGTTTGGCATGCCGTGATGTGGACATTTCCGAAGCATTTCTTTGTATCTCTCCCAAGCTTCACATAAAGTTTCACCAGACTGCTGAGAAAATTGAGTGATAGCATTCCTTATAGCTGCAGTCTTAGCCATGGGGAAGAATTTGCTAAGAAACTTTTGAGCTAGATCAGCCCAAGTGGTGATAGATCCTAGTGGTAGAGAGTGTAGCCAACCTTTGGCTTTGTCTCTTAATGAAAACGGGAAGAGTCTCAACTTCACAGCATCATCTGACACATTGTTGAATCTGAATGTGTCGCTTATTTCTATGAAGTTCCTGATGTGTAAGTTAGGATCTTCTGTTGCAGTTCCTCCGTACTGTACTTGATTCTGCACCATCTGAATAGTACTGGATCTAATTTCAAATGTAGGAGCCGTAATTGCTGGCCGAATGATGCTTGACTGGATGTCATCAATCTTCGGTTGCGAGTAGTCCATTAAAGCCCTTGTTGCTGCAGGTGCAACTACTTCGCCTTCTCCGTCCATCTTGTGAATATTTGCTTGTTCAAGTACTTGTTTGGCTTTTAATGCTTTAGAACGTGTTAGCATAAAAATCCAAGTATCTGTACACAAATAATCACTTCACAAAAATATAAGATAAAATGTTCAAGTCAAACAAATTAACTTCTATTGTAGTAAAACACATAAACAAAAATAACACCGAGTCCCCGGCAGCGGCGCCAAAAACTTGTTCGCTATTTTCTCTACGCAAGTATACGCAGTCCAAAAGCAATATAGGGAAATAAGGATCGTTCCCACGAAGACTCGGTTATTTTAGTAAATATGTCTATTCAACAATGTTGGTTAATTATAGAAGCATGAACGAACTAAAATGGTTTATTTGCAGATCACAATTAACTAATGAAGTAACGGCTAATTTGTTTAAAATAATATGATAGAGGCATGGGGTCCTAATTTCATGAATGTTTTAGCTCTATTAACTATCAAGAATTTATGTGTTACAATTGCTAAGAATGCTAGCGGGAACACGACACTAATATGAGCCATCTTTCAATTAACTCACACCATTCCAAATAAACATCCACAAAAAAGATAGAAGTTATAAGGGCATCAATTATATCCAATACACTATATGTCTATGTGAATAGGTGATACAATCGATTTAATCACAAGTTTCGCAATTAACTACATAGGGGAATAACGTTCTTTCGAAACTATAATCCGAAATGCGGAGAAGCCGACATACCTATGCTAGCATGGCAAGCCCTAAATCTCTAAATCCACTTTCGCAATCATTAGAGATTTGGCACAATAGATGTTAGTTATTCACCTATAATCAATTAAAACAACCATGCAAGGCAATCTCATATAGAAATTGTAAACACAAATTATCTATCAAATTAACATGAGCATTAACAATTCATTACATTAGAACCCTATGAAAGTGTTTTGTTCATAATTAAACTAGGCACCTTAATTCAACTAGGCACCTTAATTTAACTAATTGCTACGTAAGGTAAAAAAAAAGAAAAAAAAATGAATAAAGTCTAATGATTACACTAATGATTAAAGTGATGATTGGCTAATTAATAAAGGGAAGGTATTTATACTAACAAGTGAAAATCATACAAACCATGTTGCTGAGGAATTGTAGAAGCAGAAGGAAAATAAGAGTACTAAAAACTAGAAAATGGGCCACGCAAAAAGGAAAAACCAATCAGGTTAAATACTTAAACTAGAGTCTTGAATACGGGCCAGGAAATCAACTAGACTGGAAATTAGTTGTGAACACTCGTAGACCTTAAAAACTCGCCAAAAATAAAAACAAACTCAGTAGCTAGACACGAACGACTAGCAACTAATTTTTATAATTTAATTAAGAAATTACGAAAAATTAAAAATAAAAATAAAAGAATTAGAACATAATAATAATAATAATAATAATAATAATAATAATAATAACAATAATAATAATAATAACTAAATTAAAAATTACGAGAAATTAATTATGAAATTACCAGAGTTTAGAAATAGAACCGAATAAATTGCTGAAACAGAGGAGCACTCCAAGTGGCCAGCTAAATTAATTCGGACAAAAAGTAACCCACAGAATTTTCACACTCCACCTGCTGTGTTGTACTGTAATGATGATGTTTTGTTTCTGTCAATCAATTTCCCACTCTCCTCCACGCGCGTGGAGTGCACGCGCTGGCCTTAAGGACCAATTTGCCGCGCGTGGCGGCCACACCTTCTTCCTGAGAGTCTGCGACTAGTTTGCTGCTATTTTCTGCGAATTCTGTTTTAATCATTACATGATTAACTGAGTATTATTCGAACAGTAATGCTGAAATTAGCTCCGGCGAAATAGAATTTAAAGTGTATAAAATATAATAAAATTACAGAAATTTAGAGTGTATAAAATATAATAAAATTAAAGAAATATAGAGTGTCTAAATTAAACTGTTTGCAGAAATTTAAAATGTATAAAATAAAATGAAATTACAAGAGAAAGTGATGAAAGATGGAGAGAAAAAATACTGAACACTCAGTTGAGAGGTGGTTTCAAAACGATGCACATCACACATATTTATAGTGCAATTTAGCACACCATGTAATACAAAGTTAGCAGTTTTAAAAGTAAAAGTCTACCGGCCTGCCTAAATCTAACTACTCCCAAGACAATTGTAAAAGTCTTCCAGCCAAGCCAATTTGCAATTCTCCTCCACAACTGGAGATAGTTGAATTTTAATACGCAGCTCTGTAGAAATGCTTTTTACCCCGCACAACTTATAATCTTTAATTAATAATTAATTAATTTAATTCATAAATTATAAAAATAAATACATAATATTATTAGATATTTATAAATATAATTTTCTAATTTAAATAAAATATTTATTAACAAAAATTAAATTATTATGTTCCGAGCTGTGTCGTTCACCTGCGCACAGGAGAGTGGAGATGGGAGGCACGCTCCTGCATGTGTTGACAGAGAGCATCTTTTGTACATTTGTGAACAATTCGTAATTTTTGTGTTCACACACATAAATGCAACTAAGTACCCCATCTTTGACACAACTTGCACATCTATTGGGCCTTGAGCCCAATGGCTTTTTAATCAGCCCAATTCAATTCTAATGGATTCAGCCCATGCAATTCATAACCCAAATCTCTTTTGTTTTAATTTAATTAATTACTTAATCAATTAATCATTTAAACAAATAATGATTAATTCATTAATTAATTAATTAATTAAATAAATTTAGATTAATACATTAATTCAACGTTAATTAATCATGATAATTAATTTAATAAATAAATTAATTCAGAATGAATTAATTTATCAATTAAATAAATTACATAAACATGTTAATTAAATAAGAATTAATATAAATCTATTGATAGCGCAAATTCTTTTTCCTCGTAGCCAGTCCATCTGAGCCAGAACTCCACCGTCTTTTAACCTTTTATCGCCAGGATACCTGAAATTTCGAGTTCTACACAACAAATACCGAAAGAACAAAAACGAATTAAAAGACACCACATACTTAAGGATAAATCACCAATCTAGGCTTAATTAGTGCATAATAAGTGGATATAAAATCCATTTATCACCTTGGAGCCGTTCCTTGTGACCTCGCTTGTCTCTGCGTTCGGGGAGCCTGAAATGATCTGTTGGATTCAGTCTCATCCCCGTAGCTTGCATCGTCGTCGTAACCCTCACTGTTGTATCCAGGAGATCGGTATTCGACCGAGCGTGCTGGTAGAGGTGTTTGTTGTAGTTCGAGCTGGAGACGCCTTATTTCTCTTCGTTTTTCTAACTTGCGTTGTAATATCTTTCTTTGGGTCTCGAGGGCCTCTAGTTCCTCATCCGGCTCACCAAAATCGTCGTCCATCTCCTGGACCCTCTCGTGAGGGTTTTGTCTTCTCTTTTTATCGAGGTGAAGATGAGCGTCA